>CM065782.1:52970071-62970071 GCA_033296515.1 Macrochelys suwanniensis | reverse complement strand
TTAGTTGGGGATTGGTCCTGCTTTGAGCAGGGGATTGGACTAGATGATCTCCTGAGGTCCCTTCCAACCCTGATATTCTATGATTCCCAAGTACAGAGACCATGCCCAGAGCGGGCCGGAGGCTGGGGACCAATGGAGCCTGCTGACGTCTCCAGGCAGGAGCTGGAGCCCTGCCTAGATGGGAAACAGGAACACCCCAGCCAGAGGGGTGGGATGAGGCCTGGGGAGAGAGGTTGAAGAAGTACCTGGGGGGTGGGGAGATGCCAGAGCCATGGCTGGGGTGAGGCCTGGGGAGGGACACTTGAGGAGTACTTGGGGTGCGGGGAGAGACGCCGGAGCCATACTTGGGTTGGACTGTTGGAGGAATGGACTGTTTAGACTGTGCTGGGGGGATTATGGTCATGGGATTTATGGTAACAAATTACCCCCCGTCCCCCAAAGGGCTATTTATATGCTCCAAAGGCTGCATTGAGTCCACTTGAGGAATCGAGGGAACTGAGGCATGAGGTCAATACCAGGGCTACCCTGAGGCCACAGGATTGGGGGGAGGGGGCACCTGGGAGGAGGCCATGCATTTACACACACCCACCAATGCAAAACTCCTGCCCACAGCACATGAACACACCCTAGGCCAGATCTACCCTTTGTGCCCACATGGATACATGTGTGTTCCACACACGTCCTACATGTGCAGCCCATACGCTCAGTGGAGCACGTCTGTATACCTGTCTCCTACACATGCACCCTAATGGACTTCTCCTTTACACAAATCCTGCTCGCTTACTAATATCCCTCTTCCATTCACCCTCACTCAGGACACAGGTAGCCACTGGCCCCAGCTCCTGGAAGAACCCAGCACGCAATGCACAGAGTGCATCCGGAGGGCCTGTGTGAAATCTTGGCCGGAGCAGGTGGGAGACTCTTAGAGGTGCCGTATCCCATCTGCTCTTCTGCGTAGTAAGTGGGGCGGAGTGAGCGAAATGGCATCAGCCCATCTGGTCGCTCCGGATCCAAGCCACAGACAGGAGAATTAGCCACAGCAGAGGGATGCCCAGGCTGGCTCCCTCGCCCAGAGACAATTGGCAAGAGCAAACTGGCAGAGTGCACTGCATCTGGATGTCCAGGTCCCAGCTCCCCCCAGGCCAGTGGTTAATCCATCCCCTGGAAGCCCTCTGCTCCAGGAGGCAAAAGGGGAAAAAAGAAGCAGGAGGAAGGAAAGGTGGCGAGATGCCCAGTACAATATAGCAAAAGAATAGTGGTTGTGCACGGTCACAGCTCTGTCCAGCACCGGCTCTCAGCCCTTTACAGTTACAGTCCCCCACCCCACGAGGGGTGCAATTCTTCTGGCTGCCATCCCTCCTCCACAGAGAGTAAAGTAACTCTGCCGAAGCAGGGAAGCTTTAGGAATGGAGCCTGGGGTTCTGACTCCCTACCCCCGGCATTAACTGCTAGGGAAAGTATCTCCTGCAATTCCCCCTCTTCAGCCATTGGTGAGGGGGAAGAGTTTTGTGAGGAAAAGGTCAGGACTGGGACTCAGGAGACCTGGGTTCAGTTCCCAGCTCTGCAACGGCCTCCCCGTGGGACCTTGGTCCAGTCACTTAATTTCTCTGAGCCTTGGTGTCTACCTCTATCCAAGATGAAAGATTATAGTGCATGCCTACTTCGCTGGGTGTTGTGAGGCTGAATTAATTAATATACTGCACGTGCTCTGAGATGCTTCCGGTGTCTTCCCTGATATTCAAAGCCCTTCTAGGGATTGTTTTTAGTTCCCTGAGATGGTCTCTGCCTTAATCATGCCTTCTTGCTAGAGCACTCCACTGAAACAATGGAATCCCTTTACCAATAGGGGAGGGTCAGACATGCAGAAGACAGAATTTACTCAGGAGAGAGGGCTAAGCCTGTGAGACTCACTGCCACATGAAACAAGAATGAACACTAACCTCATTCAGAATTAAATGCAAAACTCACTGATTCCCTGTGATGGGGAGTCCCCTGCACACAAGGCAGAGCAGGTTAAATTAAGTTAATTAACCTGATACGCTGCACCTGGGGGAGAGCCAGGGCCTGACAGGCTTGATTGGTGATGGAGCCTAGCTGAGAAGGAACAGGCAGGGCTGGTAGAAAGCCAGGAAATTGGCAGCACAGAGGGGCTGCTGGGGAAGTAGTCTGTAGTCACTCTCTGGGTAGGAGGGAGTTTGAACTGGTACACACAGGGAGTGGGGAGTCAGAAGGAGTCTAAGGAAATAGCTACAGGGTCTGGGAACAAGCAATTGCTAGACACAGGGTCCTTGGACTGGAACCTGGAGTAGAGGAGGGGCTTGGCTTCCCCTCCCAGCCACTGGGGAAGTGGCACATTCAGTGTGGTGGCTTTGAAGATTGCCTGGGGCAGTTTGTCCTGTGGGACTTTGCTATCCTGGATGGGAGAAAACCAAGTGACATGGCCACAGGCAGCACCCCAAGTCACAGTGAGAGAGGGGGGCTGCAGGGCATGCAAACAAGTGACAGACTTGGAAGGAGCCAAGACCCAGAGTAGCCAGGAGATGAGTGCACCCCATTACTTGCCATGCGTGCAAAGAACTGCCTAATCAAATATTTCACTCCCAGCTGTTGGCATAGCAGAGCACTATTCCTGATATGTCTTTTTCTCTGAGGCTTGAGAGGAGAACAGATGCTATGGTGATGGGCTCTAATGTAGGATCCCAGCCCGATAGCTGAGCTGGCAGAGAATGTTTTGTCACAGCTTGGGGGGCAGGGAATGACGCAGAGAAAATGGAAACCTTTCTCTGTGAAAGTTTCCATGTTGGAGACTGTGCAGTTGTGATGAAAACCCCAAAAATGGAGAAGAAAAATGTCTGGGGTGGGGGAGGGGAGAATTCTTTCCCCTGCCAGTTCTATTTAATGGCTAGCCGTGGAAAGTGGTATTATGTAGCACAAATATCTAGGCTAAATAGGACAGACTTGTTTCGTGATCGTTAAGTTGTGCTGTAAATACTACCAAGGTATGTTATGCAGAGCAACTGATCTGATGTGTCCAGAACCCCACTGGGGAAATGGATCTGACCAGTGAAAGCAACCACCTCCAGAATGGCTTAAGGCCGTTAAAAAGGGAGCTGAAAGGGGTTGAAGGGCAAATCGTGAGGCCTCATTCGCTCCTGGGGATTAGAACTGGCAGTGCCCAGGGCTTGGAAATGCAGCGATTCCAGCTGCAGCGTGTTGGGGGCGGATCCCACGGCACTGCCTACCTGCCATTAAATGTGGCAGCTGGGAAGCACTGCCAGGCCTTGGAACTCTTCGGTGGCTGTGAAAGGCAGGGTCTTGGTCTAGGTCTAGGTTATAATGAAAGAATAAGATGCACCTGTTCCCCACCCACACTCTAAAAATGCCAGGATGGTAATAGACAGGTCGATACAGGGGCTGCCTGCAAATGCCCAGCGCTTCGATCACGGGTGAGCAGAGCAGGGTTCAGCTCATCCACACTGTGCCATTACAGCCCGTGCTCTCAAGCTGGGGGGTCAAGAAAAGGCATTGGGGTTGGGATCACTCCGCCATTCCCCTAGGACCAGGTGGGGAGTGACTAGATCCCAGCTGGATAGCAGGAGGGCCTCCCGGGGTGTGTGTGTGTGTGTGTTGGTATGGATATGCTGGGAGCCCCCAGCTGTATGGAAATGGGACCACATGAGCAACCAGATGGTGACCATGAAAGCTCATGTCAATCTTGAGACAACCTTGTTCAAAAGTAAATGAACCCAAAAGCACAGGCAGGGGCAAGGGCTTGGAGAGTAGCACGGACCCCTTTGGGCAGAGTGGGGTAAGGGACTAACCTAGGGCTATGGGACACTGACACTTGAGTTCAAATCCTGACAGGCAGCTAGTGAATTCCGTGTGGGCCTTGCGATGTAGCCCCACTGGGATGGGGGCACTTGTCCCCAGGGAACTGAGTTGGGCAGTAACTGTAACATCCTGTACTCACAGCCTAAAGCAGCTTTCATCCCAAAGCAGCTGACAAACCAGGGGCCAGATCCTGCATGGGCCTGGGGGGATTCAGTGGGAGTTGTGGGTACTCAGCACTTTCCAGGAGATTCCCAGCTCCTGGCAGGATTAGGCCATATGTATGTAATCCCTCTGCTTACCACTGAAATGCATTCACCTCTGGGGTGGGACCCAGCTAAACTACATGGCGTGAATCAGGCAGTGGAAAGAATCCCAGGGGAAATTTAAAATGGCCAGAATGCATTTACTTCAGTTCAAATTTGGCCACACCACGAGGGGTCAGTGTGGGCCTGGGGGATGTCTCTGTGCATCATAACAGGCGGGATCTGGGCCTCAGAGAGGGGGTGCATGCTTCCTCCTGGCCAGAGATGGTGAGGTGGACAAGTTGTATCAATGGCTAGAGCAAAGAAGAGCACCTACTGGAAGAGGGGTGGGTGTGGGAAGCGGGCTGACTAGCTTCAGAGGCAAACCAGAGCCAAGGGACCTCAATTCAGGCTGAAAGCTTCGCACGAGCTCCCCACTGAATGGAGTTTTAGAAGGTGTGCTCTTGTGAGCAGATATTCCTGCCCCTGTGTTACCTGCCCCCTTCACCCTGAGGCCTCCTACAATCTAGCTGGGGTCTAGCTATGCCCCACCGCCCCACACAGTCATTGCATTGGTAAATAAAACACTACATTTCCCCTGTGCTGAGGTATTTGGGGTGCCTGGCTCCATGCTGTCCTTCCTCCCCTCATTCATTGTAAGGGAGTCTGACCCACAGTTCCACTCTTTGGCTGCAGCGAGACCCAGAGCAGTGACAATTCGTCCTGGAGGAGCAGCATCTTCCAGGCTCTGGGCTTGCTTGGAGTTCTGAGAGCCTTGGACTCTTTAGCAGGAGACAGCCTGGTAACCTGCAGCCTTTTCCTTGTAGTGCAATAGGCCGCTGAGGTGTCCCAGCTCAGCAGACTGGAAAATGTCCTCCTTCAGCAATGTCAGCCCTGTGGGTAGAACTGGCAAAGCGCTGCTTACTGTACTGAACCAATGAAGCTTCAAGTCAGCTGCTTTGTGGCTGTCTTGCAAACCCCCTGAGCAGGGCTCTTCTCTGTGCTGGAAATAATGTACATGCACAAGGCCTCTACTCCTGGCTTTCTAATGGGATGAGCTTCATCCAGCCCTGTTTCCCCTCCTGCTTCCACTTCTGAAGGAATCTGCTGGGAAGTTCCTCCAGCTCCCAAAGAAGCCGAGTCAGATCAGCACCGGAGACAGCTCCTCAATGAGGCCAGCTGATGCTCGCCAGAACCTAGGACAGCTCCATGGGTTCTAGGCCTGCACCCTTGCAGGCCATGCTTTCGGGTCCCCAGGCCCTCCTGCTAGCTTTCCTTCTGGTTCCATAACGCAGCCTCTGCAACTAGAGACAAGGTCACGTTCCCCCTGGTCTTAAGCTGTTAGTCACACGAGTGAGAGTGGGTCTTGCAACATACATGAACAAAACCAAGAAGAAAGGCTTGGGGAAAGGCTTCATCTTCATTATAAAACATCTCCTGCACAAGCCCAGGGCGTCATCTGTGACATGACATCTAATGTCACCAGAGCCTGAGCGAGGGGCTGAACAGATACCAAATAGACAGTGTTCTCAGGAATGTAAACAGCAGCTTGGGGTCTATGTGCGCTGCCTCCTGCTGGGCTTGGTTTGGCCCCTGAGATCTGCTGTCGGCCTGACTAGGGAGAGGCAGGGAGGAAATGATTCACTTCTAGTGACATATAATATTAGTCCGCAATAAACCAGGCAAGGCAATGAAAGACACGAGAGACAGAAACAGCCCAAGGAGCTGTGTACAAATGAGAGAATAGCTCCTAGTAGGAAGCAGCTGGGATTACCCCACCTAGTTTTTCTACCAGAGCTAACCCAAGCTACTTGGCCATCCACTTGGACTTAGATCTTAGATATCTGTGTCTCTCTGGCCCTTTAGCTCTACCCCTGTTTGACATAACCTCTCATTTGGAGGAGGCTAAACCTGTTAAGAAGGCTGGTCTCATGGGTGAGATGGTAACCTGGGGCTTGGTTCAGCTGTGATGATGATGGATGGATCTGCTGTGTTTGTCATTTCTTCCAAGTACTTGTCTGAAGTGCAAATACAAATATGTCTTTCCTGGTTAATATGTCATGCCTGCTTCCCAAACGCTCTTCAGTGAGAGAGCAGTGAACATGCGTCTTGTGCTGACTGTGTGACCTCTGCATATCACTTTGGCCTCCGTTCAGTTTCAGAGAGGATGCCTCGTGGCTGTTTACAAATTACTTTCCATGGGAAATCGAAGGGCGTTCGACGGCAGATCTTTTGATGCAGGGAGATGCATATAGACGAGGGCTTTAGCAGTTTGCTGACTCTTTTTCCTGGCAAACATCAGTTTGGATGTGCAAAGGAAAAGTGTCTTTCAAATTCCAGTTGCATCCTCTGTGATTTCTAGGTACCTTTCAATGCTACACACACGAAATCCCAAAATGTCATGCTGGTCTCATGATATTTTATGCTTTGAATTTGAGTTCCTGCATTGCCGTGCCCACCCAGAACTCCAGTTGCTTGTGAAAACAAAGGTCTTGCACACTGTGAAATAACACCCGGTGTGTGATTCACAATTCCTTTTTGAGAGGGGAGAAGAGTAAGCAGTATGGCCCTGGGGATAATGGTCTGATTTTCTGGATTTGGGCATGAGAGGTTCTAGCAGTGGTTGTGACTGTTTTTGCATTGCTGCAGTTCTGAGATAATTGTCCACATCTAACTGACAAACCCCTGGCCAGGAGAGAGAAAAGGTCAACAGTTCAGGCATCGAAATAACCTTTAAACCTGCCTTATGTTGACAACATGGAGAGGGGGGTGGGAAGAATATGAACCACACCCTTGTGTCTTTCCTCTAATAATCTGGGACAAAAACAAAGTAACTTTCATAATCAGAAGTGTATGGTTATTGCATGGTGTCACTACAGGGCAGAGTTAAGGCTATTGGGGTCCTAACTTCATTTCCAGTAGAGTTGGTTGGGATAAAACACTTTTTCTTCTTTTTTTTTTTGTACAATAAGTAAATGTAGAAGCTCCACCATGGCAGTGGGGAGCACAGGCCACTGGCTGCATGGAGGTGGGAGATCACCCTGCAGCCTCCCCCAGGACCCTGGGACAGGGACTCGGCAATGAGGCTGAACCTGACCCTGGCACAGCACAAGGGCCAGGCCTGCCACAGAAACACCCTGGGGCTCTGCCCCTTTTGTGCCAGGTGCTCCAGATGTGGGCAGGAAGTCTCAGCCTGGCAGCAGGATCCAAGTGCAGAGGGGCTTAGTGTGGGGGTATCCAGATGGGGGTAAGATGGTTCTGTGGGGGGGGGGGGGGGTAAGAGGGTTCTGTGTGGGGCAGTCTGGGGGCAGGCAGCTCAGTGGGGGATCTGGATGCACAGGGAGGTTCCAGGGGCAGGGGCAATGGGAGTCTGCAGGGGGGACCAAGTGAAAGTGGTTGGAGCTCAGCAGGGAGCGTGTCTGGGTGCAGGGGAGGTGGGGTTCATTTGGGTGGGGGTCTAGGTGTAGGTGGTTGGGGCTCAGTGGGGAGGGTGTCTGGGGGTGCGCATCAGGGTGGTACAGATGCAGGGGAGGTGGGGCTCATCAGGGTGAGGGTTTGATGGGCCTGCTTAACAGGGGAGCCCCAGCTGCTGCCAAGGGGATCTGCATGCTGGACCCCCACTTCCCCTATCCCCTTCTCTTCACCATCCCCTGCCCCTTCCCCACCACTCCATCTCCTCCCCATCCCACCCCACCCCCTTCTTTCCCCACTGCCTCTTCCCCCTGCCCCCACTTCCCCTATCCTTTTTTTTCTTCCCCAGCCCAGCACACAGAAGGGAGCCCAACCAGCACGAGGACCCAGAGGGTGGTGTCCAGTTTAAAGTCCAGGAAGCTTCCTTTTTCAGCCCCGCTGTAGCTCTGCTGCATTCACACACACACAGAGACTGCTCGTTCTACCCCCTTCCCCCCACGGCCCGGGGGGGTCCTAGGTGTGTGTGTGTGGGGGGGGGCGGTGCATAAACCCACACCTCTGCGCAGCTCCAAGGGCTTTGTCAGCGGGGGCCCTGGGGGGCGCAGCAGCAGGAGACTGCCTGGCAGGGAGCTGCGGGGGATGCAGCAGGGGAAGCCCCGCTGCCGAGAACAAAGGTAGGGAGGAGGCAGCGCCCCTGAGGTATGCGCGCCTGAGGCGAGTGCCTCACTCGCCTCGCCCTCCTTACGGCCCTGCTAAGACACATCCTCTCCGAATGCAGGTGCCCTTGAAAAGAAATGTGAAATCTTATACACCTTGTTTTGAAGCAGTTCTCTGGCTCCGGAATTTTCTGGTGGGCAGATAACTCTGAATTCTGGGGAATTTTAACATAGTCTCTGGTTGCTGGCATTGCACTCAAGAAGTCACCTTGAAAACCTAGACCAGTCAGCTATCAAAGGCCGGATCCTCAGCTGCTGTGAATTGGCCGGGCTCCACTGCGATCCATTAAGGTATAGTGGCTAACACCGGCTTTGATTCTGGGCCATAGGTCTCTTGATTTCAAAGGGCAAGGTGCCTGTCAAGTTTGATGCAGAAAAGAAACTACACCGTAAATATTGTAGGCTTCAGTCCGGAAACAGATTTACACAAGTAGCTTTAAGTACATGAGTTTTTCAATCATAGTCAATGGGACTCACTGCTCATGGGCTTCAAGTGAAGCATGTACGTACGTATCCTGCATCTTGGCAGGGGGTTAGACTAGATGACCCTTGTGGTCCCTTCTAACCCTATGGTTCTGTGATTCTGTGTATGATTCTGCTCCTGGCTCTGGTTAGTTGGTTTTCCTCACTCTGCTGCAAATGTCACAGCGAGGCATGAAAGGAACTTAAAACACTGCAAAGGAGCCTTTCCAAAAGGATTGAAGGAACTTTTGTTGTATCAGTCAAGCAAGGTACTAACAACTTCAACAGGTCTTTATTTTTAAAGTGGAAACCTCTTCACCAAGCTGCTGCTGCACCCTCTGTAGCTCTCCCAGACTCTCAACTCCTCCCTCCCTCCTTCCTGTTTCCTGTCCTTTCAGACTCCCATCCAAACAACATCTAAACACCACACCTTTGTGTTTTATTGAGGACTTGGATAAAAAGGACAATCAACTGGTTCAAACTGGTCCACACTTTATGGACCAGTGCTTTGAACTACGTATCCTAGGCCTGTCACTCAAATGTTTGTAATAGGTCTGAGTTCCCCTTCCCCCGCAAAATCTTTCTCTACTCTGGTGCAAGGATCAGGGTCTTGCAGCTATTTTTTCTGTAACTGGAAAAGGTTGGATCTACCAAAGCCAGATCTGAAGGATTTACATCTCGTAGCATATGGAGATATAAAGAGAAAATTCAAGTTCAAGTGGCCCAAGCCTGATGAACAGCAAGAAATTATTGTATTTTTTGTAATACAAACTCCATTTAAAAATAGGTGGAACTTCATAACAGGCAAATGTTAGCAATACGCAAGAGGAAAAGGAGGAACTCTGAAATGCTTTTTAGCTAAGTAGGGGAACATGGTAAAAGCAATAGAATTTTAAAAGCAATCTAGTCCCACCTTCCAACTAGATCTGGCCTAGGCAGCATCAGTGTTACGCTGGTGCCATCGCCTGGATACTGCTGGGAATGCAGTTTAGGAGTTTGAGACCTGAAGCTGTTTTCCTGACGAATGGGTAGAACCGCCAGGACAGCAGTAACTGTCTCTGGGATACAGCTCTGAAAAGCCCAAGGAACTCCCAGAACAATGCTTTCCAAAATATTGCCTGGCCAGCATTCTCAAGTTTAGGTGGTGCTGATCCAATATAAGGTTAAGGAAGGCAGTGTGGCCTAGCGGATAAGAGTCCTGAACCCTCACGACCCATAAGTTCTAGTTCCAGCTCTGCCCCAAGTCTGCTGGGTGACCTTGGGCAAGTCACTTCCCTGCTCTGTGCCTCAGTTTTTCAACTGGTGAAACACTCACCGCCTTTTTAAGGCAGACATGAAGAGAACCAGATAAGTTCATTATTATCCAGCTTGGGCCAATTCTCTTTATTCCCTGATGAGGCTCCAACCTTGCTACCCCCAGGCAGTTCAGGGGAGTTGCAGGCTCAGGCTCTGTCTTGTAGGTGAACTAATTTAGTTTTCTTGTTTTCCTCCAACGATCCAGAGATAGAAGTGCTCCAGGCCAGCTCTAAAGGTGAGAGGCAGCTCAGTAAGAGCCTTCCTCCACCTGCCCCTGCCCCATCTCTAACCTTGGTCAGCAAGGGTCAAACACCAGTCCTTGGGGAGAGAGGGCTGGGACCGCTGGCAGCAGGATTGCCACGGGTGGGCAAATAGGGAGCCAGGCTGTAGGGGACAGTCACACTCATTGAGCATTGTGAATCTCCTTTCGTCAGACAGCGGGGGCCAGATCCTGGCACAAAAGCTTTAAGCTGCTCTGGTGGCACAAAGCGGGACTTACATGGGCCTGAAGAGGGCAGCTGGAGATGCTCTGGTGCAGGATTCCCTGGGTCTGTACAACCCCTTCTCACGCAGGGGCACGGCTAGAACATGCTGCATGGCCAGGTGAGCCTGGCTGGTTTGACAGCCCCCTGCAAGCAGAGGCCAGGCTGGAACCCCATTTTCAACCAGTAACAAATGGATCATTTTAAAAAAAGCTGAAAAGGTGCCAAAAAATTTGATATCAACAATTATGGCAAAAAAAAAATAATCTCATTTTGCGGGGCGGGCAGGTGGGGGAAATAACTTGGGAAAGTTTCAACCGGCTCTTGGAATAGCTCCCTCATAATACTGCTAGGGACTCCCTAGAGGACGCTTGGGAGCAGGCAGTGGCTTTGTAGCTGTTGATCCCATATTAGACAGACAGGGGGTGGGAGGTAATAAGAGAGCCCCTCATGCACCTTCTCGCATTCTAGCCGGCAGGGCCGGCTCTGGCTTTTTTGCCGCCCCAGGCAGGGGGAAAAAAAAAAAAGCCGTCTGGAGTGCCGCCAAAGCAAAAAAAAAACAACAACAAAAATGGGCAGAGCGGAATGTGCTGCCCTAAGATTGGCCTGAATGCCACCCCTTACAATGTGCCGCCCCAAGCATGTGCTTCCTAGGCTGGTGCCTAGCGCCGGCCCTGCTAGCCAGACCTTGCTAAACTTGCTCATGAGCTGTTAAGCTACACACTAGACCTGCCTGATTCTGGATGAGCTCTAGAGGGCAGGTGGCCTGGCCTGGAAAAGCAGGCTGCATTTGACACCCCCGGCCTACTCTCCTGTACCGTTCTAAAGCAGGGGTCAGGATGACAAAGTTAGAGTATTACACGCCATCCACAGCACCTTTCCCACGGCTGAGAGGAGCTCTGCCCCAAGAGCAGGAGAGAGTGCAGGCTCGACACAGCAACGCAACTTCTGGTTAGTAACGTTAGTTGCATTCAGCATCCTGCAGTGGGGCCAGAGGCAGGACATGTAGACCAAGTGCTATTTCTGCCCTCTGTGCATGCACAATTGCTGGAATTATATGTACAAAGCAGGTACACAGCACATCTAAATTATGTGGAAATTTGCCCTTTAAAGTGTCATTAGAGTTGAGTCAACACCTCCCCCGCCCCAGGAGACAAACATGACTCAGCCCACACATCGCTAAGCAGTGTCACACTGGGGCAACACTGCACCTGGCAGGGTTTCTTCAAATCCCTGAGGTGAAGGGACTTTGTTTTAAATGCAGGTTTTGAGTCTGCAGAATCTAGTGTGCGTGCTGGATAAAACGCAGCCTAGCTGTGGCCTGGGGCACAGACAGTCACAGGCTCTGTTCCTGACATGCATAAGAGATGGTTGTGCAACACAAACATGGCGAAATAACATCTCAGGTGAAAGTTCTGAGTAGTGTGCAGCAATCCTTCCTGGCAAATAGTGAACCCATGCGCCAGTTAGGTCTTGCATTTTTGGCAAGGGTGTGGGCTACATGGGTTGCAAGAATTGCCAGTTGCAAACTCTCTCTCTCACATGGTATTTTCCAGAACAGATCCCACAGCCTCCCCTACCCCCCGGTCATGCCCTATGCCAGCAACTCAGCCTTACGTTTCTCACGGAAAGTAATTTGTGATGTGGTTACAAACAGCCTCTTAGCTGTGGGTAAAAGTCCCCTATCACTTTGACTGCCAGAGCATCTTCAGGATGGGAACTTGTGACCTTTGCCACCCTGAGTCCAGCGCCTCGGCCTTGGAGCAAGGACTTTGTCAATTATGCATGAGGAGTTATCTTAGAAGTGGCCAGGGCCCAAGCCTGGGCCCCACTACTGCAGGAACGAATGGTTCAGCTGGCACCTCGAGCCTGCAAAGCCAGAACTGGCCCTGCTCATGGAGCATGTTCATAGACTCAGACTTTAAGGTCAGAAGGGACCATTATGATCATCTAGTCTGACCTCCCGCACAATGCAGGCCACAGAATCTCACCCACCCACTCCTGGAATAATTCTCTCCCCTATGTCTCAGCTATTGAAGTCCTCAAATCATGGTTTAAAGACTTCAAGATGCAGAGAATCCTCCAGTAAGTGACCCGTGCCCCATGCTGCAGAGGAAGGCGAAAAACCTCCACGGCCTCTGCCGATCTACCCTGGAGGAAAATTCCTTCCTGACCCCAAATATGGCGATCAGCTGAACCCCGAGCATGTGGGCAATACTCACCAGCCAGACACCCAGGAAAAAGTTCTCTGTAGTAACTTCTAACATCCCATCATTGACCATTGGTCCTATTTACCACTGATGGCAATTAATTGACCTTTGACTAAGATCATGTTATCCCATCAAATCATCCCCTCCATAAATTTATCTAGCTTAATCTTGAAGCCAGATATGTCTCTTGCCCCCACTGCTTCCCTTGGAAGGCTGTTCCAGAACTTCACTCCTCTGATGGTTAGAAACCTTCATCTAATTTCAAGTCTAAACTTCCTGATGGCCAGTTTATATCCATTTGTTCTTGTGTCCACATTGGTACTGAGCTTAAATAATTCCTCTCCCTCCCTGGTATTTATCCCTCTGATATATTTAAAGAGAGCAATCATATCTCCCCTCAGCCTTCTTTTGGTTAAGGTAAACAAACCAAGCTCCTTGAGTCTCCTTTCATACGACAGGTTTTCCATTCCTCGGATCATCCTAGTGGCCCTTCTCTGTACCTGTTCCAGTTTGAATGCTGCCTTTTCCTGGTCTAGGAGAAGTCTTCTGGACACACATGTACTGGTTATGAAAAGTGAAAGGTGTCGTCCCTGGCGTGAAATGTATAATTTTAAATGTATGAAGAGCTGTGTGCTGCGGGGGCCTGTCTGGCTCAGCTATGGCAATGGGGGTAGGGCTCCTGCTTCTGAGGCTAGAGGTCACAGACAGCTGCAGGGGCACAGGAGCCAGCAAACAGAGCTGTAACCAGGGGAGTTTGAGTGGGAGTTTGCAAGAGGAGTTTGGGGGGAAGACTAGGAGAACCAGGCAGAGGAACAGACAGGCTAGTGAAGGGAGTGCGTGGTGTTCTGGCAGTGTTGTGGTGCTCGTTGGGGGTTTGTTTTGCTGTGGGTGGTGGTGTTTGTTTCCTGGACTAACACTATTTCGGTGGGAAGGCTATGACAGATACAGAGGCAGCAGTGGAAGTGACCCAAGCAGTGGAGGACACAATGAGGATGACTGGATATGGAAGCTGCGGTATGTACATGATCCTGGAGGGGGTACCTGAAAAGAATTTCGTCTGCATGAAGTGCTGCCTGATAGAGCTGATAGAAGAAAAGATCCGAGGATTGGAGATGCAGGTGGAAACTCTGGTTGAGTTTAGAAGAGGGTTCGAGCAGATGATGGAGCAAAGACGTGAGGAGGCTGAAGGGAAAAGCTCAGAGTTGCAGATGGAAGCAGGACCAAGGAACTCTGAGGGGAGACTGCTGGGTGAGGAAAGTGGACAGTGGAAGCATGTGACTATGAGAACCAGGCAGAGGAAAAGACGGGCTAGTGAAGGAGAAACAGAGCTCAGGAACAGGTTTGCGGAGTTGGAAAACGAAGAAGGGGTGCGGCAGGTAGTCACTGAAGGTGGGAGGGGAAGGAAGAAGAGAAGAGCAGCTAGTCCTATAGGAAAAGGGGAAGAGTCAATGGACATAACACCAAATATGAGCCCCAGGAGGATACAGGATGGGTTGCAGAGGATTGCAAGGGAGAATAGGAATCAAGAGGACTTGCAGCCAGAGGGAACAGGGGATAGACCGGAGAATCGCATGATCACCAGGAAAAGGCATGTCTACTTTTTTTTTTTTTTTTTTTTTTTTTACATGATTGGGGATGCCTTACTGAGAAGAATAGACAGGCCTGTAACCAGAGCTGATCCAGAGAACAGAAGGGTGTGCTGTCTGCCAGGTGCTAAGATACAGGATGTGGACCTGAGGCTGAAGAGGATCCTAAGGGGAGCGGGAAAGAATCCAGTGATTGTCCTTCATGTGGGAACAAATGACACGGCTAGATTCTCACTGGAACATATCAAGGGAGACTATGCCAGGCTGGGGGAGATGTTTAAGGAAATCGAGGCTCGAGTGATCTTCAGTGGGATTCTGCCTGTCCCTAGAGAAGGGCAACAAAGGTGTGACAAGATTATGATGATCAACAGATGGCTCAGGGAGTGGTGCTATAAGGAGGGCTTTGGGATGTATGGCCACTGGTAGGCATTCGTGGACAGAGGACTGTTCTCTCAGGATGCACTTCACCTGAGTAGGGAGGGAAATAGACTTCTAGGATGGAGGCTGGCACAACTGATTAAGAGAGCTTTAACTAGGAATTTGGGGGAGATGGTTGGGAGATGTCCAGGTAATCTCCACGTCGGATTTTAACATTGAGAGAGAAGAAAATGAAGTAAGAAAGGATACAGCCATGGGTAGGAGAATGGACAAAAGGAGGAAGGGTAGTGTAGATACCAGTCTAATAGGTGATACTGGCGGTAGATTGTCTGTGCCTAATTGGGTAAAAATGTGAGTGAGGCCAAACAGCAAAAATTAAGATGTTTGTACACCAATGCAAAGAGCCTAGGTAACAAAATGGAGGAACTAGAGCTACTGGTCCAGGAAGTGAAACCAGATATTATGGGAATAACCAAAACATGGTGGAATAGTAGTCATGACTGGAGTACAGGTATTGAAGGGTATGTGCTGTTTAAGAAGGACAGAAATAAAGGTAAAGGTGGGGGAGTAGCATTGTATATCAATGATGAGGTAGACTGTAAAGAAATAAGAAGTGACGGAATGGATAAGACAGAGTCAGTCTGGGCAAAAATCACATTGGGGAAGAAAGCTACTAGAGCCTCCCTTGGGATAGTGCTTGGGGTGAGCTATAGACCACCGGGATCTGATTTTGGATATGGACAGAGACCTCCTTAATGTTTTTAATGAAGTAAATACTAATGGGAATTGTGTGATCATGGGATACTTTAACTTCCCAGATATAGACTGGAGGACAAGTGCTAGTAATAACAATAGGGCTCAGATTTTCCTGGATGCGATAGCTGATGGATACCTTCACTAAGTAGTTGCTGAACCAACAAGAGGGGGTGCCATTTTAGATTTGGTTTTGGTGAGTAGTGAGGACCTCATAGAAGAAATGGTTGTAGGGGACAACCTTGGTTTGAGCGATCATGAGCTAATTCAGTTCAAACTGAATGGAAGGATAAACAAAAATAGATCTGTGACTAGGGTTTTTGATTTCAAAAGGGCTAACTTAAAAAAATTAAGGAAATTAGTTAGGGAAGTGGATTGGACTGTAGAACTTGTGGATCTAAAGGCGGAGGAGGCCTGGGATTATTTCAAGTTAAAGTTGCAGAAGCTATCAGAAGCCTGCATCCCAAGAAAGGGGGAAAAATTCATAGGCAGGAGTTGTAGACCAAGCTGGATAAGCAAGCAGCTCAGAGAAGTGATTAAGAAAAAGCAGAAAGCCTACAAGGAGTGGAAGATGGGAGGGATCAGCAAGGAAAGCTACCTTATTGAGGTCAGAACATGTAGGGATAAAGTGAGAAAGGCTAAAAGTCTTGTGTCCGGCAAACACAAACCAAACCAAAACACCACCACCCATAGCAAAACAAACCCCCAACGAGCACCACAACACTGCCAGAACACCACACACGCTCTTCACTCGCCTGTCTGTTCCTCTGCCTGGTTCTCCTAGTCTTCCCCCCAAACTCCCCTTGCAAACTCTCACTCGAACTCCCCTGGTTACAGCTCTGTTTGCTGGCTCCTGTGCCCCTGCAGCTGTCTGTGGCCTCTAGTCTCAGAAGCAGGAGCCCTACCCCCATTGCCATAGCTGAGTCAGTCAGGCCTCCGCAGCACACAGCTCTTCATACATTTAAAATTGGATCTTGCAAAGGGAATTAAAACCAATAGTAAAAGGATCTATAGCCATATAAATAAGGAGAAAACAAAGAAAGAAGAAGTGTGACCACTAAACACTGAGGATGGAGTGGAGGTTAAAGATAATCTAGGCATGGCCCAATATCTAAACAAATACTTTGCCTCGGTCTTTAATGAGGCTAATGAGGAGCTTAGGGATAATGGCAGGATGACAAATGGGAATGAGGATATGGAGGTAGATATTACCACATCCAAGGTAGAAGCCAAACTCAAAACAGCTTAATGGGGTAAATCGGGGACCCCAGATAATCTTCATCCAAGAATATTAAAGGAACTGGCACATGAAATTGCAAGCCCATTAGCAAGAATTTGTAATGAATCTCTAAACTCAGGGGTTGTACCGCATGACTGGAAAATTACTAACATAGTTCCTATTTTTAAGAAAGGAAAAAATGGTGATCCGGGTAACTACAGGCCTGTTAAGTGAGACATTTGTAGTATGCAATGTCTTGGAAAAAAATTTTTGAAGGAGAAAGTAAAGGACATTGAGGTCAATGGTAATTGGGAGAAAATTCAACATGGTTTTACAAAAGGTAGATTGTGCCATACCAACCTAATCTCCTTCTTTGAGAAGGTAACAGATTTTTTAAACAAAGGAAACGCAGTGGATCTAATTTACCTCGATTTCAGTAAGGCATTTGATAAGGTTCCACATGGGGAATTATTAGTTAAATTGGAAAAGATGGGGATCAATATGAAAATAGAAAGGTGGATAAGGAACTGGTTAAAGGGGAGACTGCAATGGGTCATACTGAAAGGTGAACTGTCAGGCAGGAGGGAGGTTACTAGGGGAGTTCCTCAGGGGTCGATTTTTGGGACCAATCTTATTTAATCTTTCTATTACTGGCCTCGGCACACAAAGTGAGAGTGTGCTAATAAAGTTTGCGGATGACACAAAGCTAGGAAGTATTGCCAATACAGAGATGGACCAGGCTATCATACAGGAAGATCTGGATGACCTTGTAAACTGGAGTAATAGGATGACATTTAATAGTGAAAAGTGTAAGGTCATGCATTTAGGGATTAATAACAAGAATTTTTGTTATAAGCTGGGGACGTAACAGTAACAGAGGAGGAGAAGGACCTCGGAGTATTGGTTGATCACAGGATGACTATGAGCTGCCAATGTGATATGGCCATGAAAAAAGCTAATGCGGTCTTGGGATGTATCAGGCAAGGTATTTTCAGTAGAGATAAGGAGGTGTTAGTACCATTATACAAGGCACTAGTGAGACCTCATCTAGAATACTGTGTGCAGTTCTGGTCTCCCATGTTTAAGAAGGATGAATTCAAACTGGAACAGGTACAGAGAAGGGCTACTAGGATGATCTGAGGAATGGAAAACCTGTCTTATGAAAGGAGACTCAAAGAGTTTGGCTTGTTTAGCCTAACTAAAAGAAGGCTGAGGGGAGATATGATTGCTCTCCATAAATATATCCGAGGGATAAATACCAGGGAGGGAGAGGAATTATTTAAGCTCATTACCAATGTGGACACAAGAACAAATGGATATAAACTGGCCATCAGGAAGTTTAGACTTGACATTAGACAACCGTTTCTAACCATCGGAGTGAAGTTCTGGAACAGTCTTCCAAGGGGAGCAGTGTGGGCAGAAGACATATCTGGCTTAAGATTAATCTTGATACGTTTATGGAGGAGATGGTATGATGGGATAACCTAATTTTGGCAATTAATTGATCTTTGACGATTAGCGGTAAATATGCCCAATGGCCTGTGATGGGATGTTAGATGGGGTGGGATCTGAGTTACTACAGAGAATTCTTTCCTGGGTGTCTGGCTGGTGAGTCTTGCTCACATGCTCATGGTTTAGCTAATCGTCATATTTGGGGTCGGGAAGGAATTTTCCTTCAGGGCAGATTGGCAGAGGCCCTGGGGTCTTTTCGCCTTCCTCTGCAGCATGGGGCACGGGTCACTTGCTGGAGGATTCTCTGCACTTTGAAGTCTTTAAACCATGATTTTAGGACTTCAATAGCTGAGACATAGGTGAGAGGATTATTGAAGGAGTGGGTGGGTGAGATTCTGTGGTCTGTGTTGTGCAGGAGGTCAGACTAAACAATCATAATGGTCCTTTCTGACCTTAAAGTCTATGAGATCATGGGGTCAAAACCCATGTGTCCATGGCCTGGGTATGAAAAGTGCTGTACCTTTCTAGTTTGCAAGAAACAGCTGTTATAACAATTGGGCCACAAATTTACCCTAATTGTGAGCTCAACTACAGGCAAAGTGGAGACAGGTTATCAGTGTTCCAATCACTTGATAAACACTGACGGGAAAAGATCACTAGGCCAATGCAGCCTGTTCTATAAAACGGTGTGTAAATGAAGAACAGACTGAGTTCCTCTCCCCACAAGGGGCTCTGTCATACAACTCAAGGACTGTGTTGAGTAAACAAAAAGTGTGGGCCTGGAAGTTAACAGACCGAACTCAGCATGTCAGCAGTTAGGCCTAATTGGTAAGAAAAAAGGAGGCTGCACTATTCGGCCCATCACCCCTTTATTGGGGCCTTTTAAGAGGCTTTAGAGGGCAGATCAATCAACTAAGGGATGCCTGGAGGAGGGGGAAGGCCATCAGACTCCCACACCAGGACTCTTGTCCTTTGCCCAGGGATGCTGAGTCATTGCATCATGATGCAACTGCAGTGATCTGGGCTTCCTGACTATCATGGCCACATGAATTGAAACTCCTGCTGGAGACCCACGATCCTACTCTGTCCCCCTCTGCCCCACTGTTTTCCCTCCTAGCCTCCCTACTTTCCATGTGATCCTAAGGTCGTCTGTACCACCTGGCATCAGCATAGTGTGAAGAGATAGCAAATAGCTGTGCCCAGCTGGATGATGTCCCAGACCAGAAGATGAGCCAGGGTAACTGCTGTCGTGACTGACCTGCCAGACCAGAGCATCTGGCTATAGCTGACCTGCTGCCTGAAGCCCTGGGAACATGAACAAAGCTATATTTCCTCCATCTTTACTACCCTGCCTCTCCCCTTTGCGTCAATTAGGAAAGGTGACCATTCTTAACATCTTGCAACTGAGCAACAAAAAAAAGCCCCCCCACCCCCCAAGAAGGGATGTCTGATGAAGTAAGACTAACTGGTATCATCTCTCTTTAAATGGGAATTTGATAACCAAAACCTAACTTTGTTTCACAGAATCTTTCCAGAGTAAGTGCTTTATGATTTGTTTTAGCTCCTTTTCTCTTGGCTTTAGCATTTGTTTCTGTTTGCCATGAATTGCAGGCTGAAAGCTCTGGTTTCCAAAACCTGCCCCCTTTGTTTAAAAGTGCTTAATGTTGGACAGCTTCAGGGTCATGTTAACACCTTTGGCTCTTTAGGCCCATATACTCCATGGAAATGAATACACCACCAAGAGGGTGGGTTCAGCTAGATACAGAAAGTAAGGGTACAAAGGTACACTATGTAAAGATAATCCTATTAGTTGCTTTTGAGGCTCCTGTATTTTGAGATAATTGCTTCATTTATTAAGTGATTAGGATGGCAAATACTACCATGCTGGCATGGATCCAGAGCTCTGGTTACCTGTGTACGTCACCATTGCACAACTCTACCAGGCAAGGTCATGTTATTTTGAGCGCTAATGGTGCATGTTGGAATGCTGAGGTAAGGGGGAGATAAAACACACTACACATACTCCTGGTAAATGCTGCTTTATTTGTTGAATTCCCCCTCTCCAAAAAAGCAAAAAATCAGCAACTATCTAAGCAAAAACCCCCATGAAAAATACAGGTCTGTAATAAAGCCATGTAGCTACGGAGGGGCCTACAGCTCCTCTAATGCAGCATTGGCTTTAGTAACAAACTTGTCTAAGTAAGTTAGAGTAATTTTAGTTCTAAAGGCATATGGCAGCATGGACAATTCATGAGCTACCACCCTATCTAATTTTGGCTGCTTATTCAGCAAGTCTCACAGCCCAGCTGTAGCTACTTTGATCATCTGTGTCACCACTGTGAATCATTATTTGCAGGGGTGCATCTCATTGTAGGATGGGATCTTCCTTTTGAAGCATGAAGTGTTTCCACCCTGTCCCAGCACCAATATTAAATAGGAGAGACCCAAGAAAACAAGTGTTCATCACTATTACAAACCCATCATCCTCTTCCATGTGTTTAGCAGTTCCCAGTGGAGAGGACACATTTCAGTTTTCTAGCTATAAAGGGGTGTGTGTGTGTGTGGGGTGTGTGTGTGTGTGTGGGGGGGGTGTGTGGTGTGTGTGTGTGTGGGGGGGGGGGGTGTGGTGTGTGTGTGTGTGTGGGGGGGGGGGGTGGTGTGTGTGTGTGTGGGGGGGGGGGGGGGGGGTGAGTGAGTACCAAGTGGCAGAATGATCAAGAATTTCATATTGTACTGCTGCAGCCCAGCTGGTTTCAAGCAGACGATACAAGGCTGCTGATCACGTGGCTTACCAGAACCAGCATCTGCCATGACGCTAAGCAACTCCGAGCCAGCCCCAGGAAGGCTCCCTGAGAAGCTAACAGCAGCTGTCAGAACAGTTAAACTGACACCTACTCCCTGGAACAGCCTCTGTCTGCGCTCCCCATCCCATGCAGGCCACCCCAAGGCAAACGGCACTGCTAAAGCCACATGATCTGCAGTCTGGTATCTCTGCTGGCAGCGACTTGCTCTAAGGCTGTGGGGTGTAACGGAGATACTTCTTGCCCGACGGGAGTTCCTTGGTGAAGACTCCTTCAGGAAACAGCTTTTTGGCCTCATCATCTGGTATGCTGGGAATAACCATGACACGGTCTCCACGCTGGTAAGAAACAGGGAATATTTTAGTGAAGCAGAGAAATCGAGGGACTCTACAAGGTGCCCGCGCTAAGAAGCGAGACTTTAACCTTCCGGACCCCCCTTTTATTAAGACCTTAGTCACTGTATACACTGATGTGTTAAACTTCACCAGTTACAGAAGAGGTGTTACCCCCGCCGAGGCAGGAGTGGAAAATGAATATATGCTTGAGCCCACTGTGCCATATTCAGATGTGCAGCAAGACATCCAGCTGCCATGAAGCCTCTGGGACATATTCAGCAGTGACTTGAATGGAGATGGGGTATGCGTGAGACAGGCATCAGTAATGTAACGTGGACAAATTTGGCAGTCAGCTGGTGCACAGGACAAGTAACACTGCAGCAGCAAAGAAGGGAGGTGCAGCCAGATAAGTAACTTACAGAAGGGTGTAAAGGGAAAATGGGGGGACTTCATCTTTGCACCTTTGCCTGCCACTTGTCTTCCAACCAGGGAAGACGTTACACCAGCTTGCTGATCAGTTCCTACGCGACAACACAACTCACCTGCTCATCACCACTGATCTGCTCACAAGGAGGAAGCTGACCCCTGGGCTAGAAAAGTGGAGCTGCAGTGATGCAGCTGCACCACTGTAAGCTCTCTAATGCAACCACTTTAAGCCGATGGGGGGGGAGCCCTGTCAGCTTAACTACTCCACCCCCACGAGTGCGGTAGCTGTGTTAGGAGACGCTCTCCCACAGACATCACGCTGCTCACGCCGGCGCTTAGGTCCATGTCATTTATGCTGCTTTTTCACACCCGAGTGACATGAGTTATACTGCAGTCAATGCTTGTGTAGACATCACCTAAATCTCCCCAAAGAGGGTAGAATTTCCATTAAGCCCCCCAGCTTTTGTGAATTCCCCTCTCAAAATAACTCCTTCACAAAGCCACATAACTCAGGCCCAGAGAAGCAGCAAAGAAAACTTTGCCCTTTGGTCCTTTATGGACACCCCAGCAATAGGAGCGGTATAAAAACATGCGCTTTGCATGAATGCACAGGGACCAGTGCAAAGCTGAACAGTCATGAGTTCTTTTCGGAAGCTTAGCTGATGCTGTAACACCATGTAACAAACCCAGTGTCTACTGAGACTTTTACCACACTCCCCAGCTACAGGGCATCTCCCAGCAGCAGTGAGGACTGAAGCAGGAGGATCAGCGTTCTAAGAGGTCAGCCTCTACTAAAGCTAAAAGCAACACTCCATGAGCAGTACAGCTCTGTTACCCTTAAGCAGTCCCAAGTCCAAGGCCAGTGATGAACTCTAGCCAGTTCATTAAGATGGTAACAAGTCAGAAGGATGCCTACAGCCAGATGGTGGATTTTACCTGCACCAGAAGATCTCACTTTAATAAGGGAGCAGTTACCCATAGTGGTACTCAGCTGGGTTTTAAAGAGAGTGCTTCATAATTAGGATGAAAAGAGTCTTCCCAATGTTATGCAGGTCAGGAGAGAGCTGTTTAGTTTAATCATGACAAGCTATGAAGATTTTTTCCATTAGGAAAAGTGACCTAGATGGGTCTATAAGACACCATGGATCAAGCAAGACTTCTCTTTGATACGGGTAACCTATGCAAGCATCAGAATGGTCAACTTCTGTAGGACAACATGGGTCTCCCTCCTCAGATTAAGAAATTAAAACCCCTTTGAGCTCTGGAGGACTCCAGATGGTTTGTTCACAAGAGAGGTTTTTCTGAAACCAGGGCAGCACTGGGCGCTAATTGGCACAACAACAATTCTGCTTATCGTGCACAAGCAGGAGCAGAATCCAGCTCACTCTGCCCTAGCCCTGCAGAGCCCACACTGATAACAGGAGGAAAGAATTTATCATCATCAAACCAGCCACGTATGACTCTTAACGAGCGCAATGCAGACAGTGCCGTTGTTACCGTTATTTTCCCACTGTTACTACACCTTCCAGCAGAGCTGCGTGGAGAAAGAGAATTCCGTTTCATGGAGGATTGTGCTATTTTGAGATTAAAACTCAAAAATTCTCCACCCCAGGAAATGGAGTCCCAGCCCCGGGGCAGTCTGCATGCCTGGATTCCATCGCAACGTCGATTAAACTGGACAGTTGCAACAAAAGTCTGATTTTGCCAAATCAGCAAATGCCGATGAAACACTCATCAGAATTCTCCCAGCCAGCTCTACGTCTCAGCCTCTTAGCACATCCTCTGTATGAGAACTACCTAACTTCACCTTGCCCTGAGAATGGGCACAGAGGCTCTAGGAACTGTCCTTCTCTACACCCTGAGCTGCCCTACAGCACTGGGTTGTAGCCCTATAGATATTTACCTTCCAGTCCACTGGGGTAGCAACCTTGTTCTTTGCAGTCAGCTGCAGGGAATCCACTACTCTTAGGATCTCATCAAAGTTTCTGCCAGTGGTTGCTGGGTAGAGGATTGACAGTTTCAGCTTCTTATCTGGGCCGAAAACAAACACCTGAACAGCAGAGAGACATAAGAAGACACTCTGGGAATCTGAATAGAAAAGTATCCTAAATTTATATCAACTATAAGCACTTGACAGTGTCAGGTAAGCCACATTTCAGTGAGACAGGTGTTCTAATACGGATAGTCTCCCTCATCCGTCAACAACCCCACTGCCTCCTTCAAAGCTATCCCTGCTCCATAGAATATTAGGGCTTGGCTATATTACCAGCTGGATTGATGGGCAGCGATCGATCCAGCGGGGGTCGATTTATCACGTCTAGTCTAGACACGATAAATTGACCGCTGAGTGCTCTCCCATTGACTCCAGTACTCCACTGGGCAAGAGGCGCAGGCGGAGTCGACAGAAGAGCGTCAGCGGTAAGTAGATCTAAGTACATCGACTTCAGCTACATTATTCACGTAACTTAGATCGATTCCCCCCCCGCCATCCCCCCACTGTAGACCAGGCCTTTGGGTTGGAAGAGACCTCAGGAGGTCATCTAGTCCAATCCCCTGCTCAAAGCAGGACCATCCTTCCTACCCATAATTCCCATGCTCTCCCTCTTGTGAAAGGCAGTCCTGGGTCCTGTCCTTTTTAGACTGTAAGCATTTAGGTCAGCGCAAGTGCTATGTACACTGATGGCACTATGTTTATTATAAAACAGACTCATCTCTTGTAGAGGAAAGCTGCAGTCACGTACAAAGGAAAAGTGGCCATCTGCTCTTATGCAGTATCTAATATTTCAGGTGTGTGGTTTATTTTACTGTATGGAGTATTACTGCCATCTCCCTCTGTGGGTCTCTACCTTGAAAGGGGACAATAACAGTCTTTTAATGCTAGTGTTGGAGGGGAGAAGGAATGTCACAAAACAAATTGTAGGCATCCATGAAGGCCCTCTACCCATTTAGTTCTATTCCTTGCCCATCCCAGACAAGGAGCGTTACCGATCTCGTCACGCTCTCAGCAAGACAAAGCAGCGCAGGATCAGAAAACTTATATGCTTCTGCCTCCCAGCTACAACTGGCTGCCGACCAGCATCACAGCTGGGCTCCAACTGAGGGTAGCTACAGCTAGGAGAGGGATCACCCACCCAACCCCTCACTGGCAAACTTCAGGAGGACAGGATTCACTGAATTGCTTCGAAGATCTTCCCCATTCTCCAGCAATTACTCTAGTTACTAGTATGTAATGGACTAGTTACTTAAGCTGCTGCACCGGGGTAGTTTGCTAGAACAGACAAGGCACCATGTCGTCCAACCCTATTCATGCCAACACCTGGTCTACACTAGTGCCCCACACGCAGCCTGTACTCACCACACGCGCCGTCAGTGGCATGCCCTCCTTGTCCCGCTCGTCTGGGTCCAACATACCCAACTGGATTGCAAGGTCCCGCTTTGCATCGGCAATTATGGGAAAGGGGAGCTTCTCTGTGGGCTCATCACCGTTGTAAGCATTGATGTCCTGTAGCAGGAGGGGAGAGAAAGCACAGGCATGCTCAGCACTTTCTGAAGACTCAGATGAAGGGGGGGTGGGGCGGCGGGAAATCCAATCCAATTTTACTAGCAACACCTCTGGATTTCAACATACGGATTAACGTGCTATGCCTGGGCAGAGGCAGTGAAGATTCTTAGCTCAGGCTTTCTTTTCTAAACAAGATTTTCAATTCGAGTCCCAGGGCTGTAGTTACCCAGTGGGAGTGACGTTAGAGGACATGAGGGCAGATGTGTGGAGGAACAGGGCTACAGTGCAGAGAGAAAACGTCTCTAACTTTTACAGTTACAGGTACTTGCTCGCTCTCCCATCAGCTGCCACCACCACACCGACTGTGAGCCTGGTTTCTACCGTTTTTAAGCAATAGCCTCTGTGTAGTATGTACAGATGCAAGCAAATGCCTCCTGCGGCACCAATCAGAGCTCTGTCACAAGAGATGGTTTACTGTGATGATTACTCCCTTTGAGTATAGGTTGATGTTCACTGTAGGATGTGCAAGGAGGTTTATGGGCCACTTGATCATCCTTTATAACCCTGTCATACTCCGCTGTGGGCTTTCCTTGCCAGTGAGGCTGCCGTTCAGTGCTCTGATGTAACTCTGCAATTAAAGTGCACTACTGCCGCAAGATGAGAGGAAATTCTCTTTCTTCCCTGTACTTGCCAGACCCCATCAGAGTCAGTGGCATGCAAGGACTGGGGAGCAGGCTGGGGAGGTACTAGATTTAGGATCTAGGGACTAGATTTAGGATCACTAGTCTCTTACCCAACACCATGACTCCTATTTTCCTTTACAGAACTTTCCCTGGGGAGAAGAATAGTATAGAAAGAACCTTGAGGCAGCAACCAAAGGAATAGAGGGCTGGCCAAACTGGATCAGAGCCGAGGTCCAATTAGTCCAGTATACTGTCCGACAGAGGCCAGAACCCAGATACTTCAGAGGAAGGGGTACAAACCCCACTGTAGCAGATGTGAGATAATCTTCCCCCATGTTAGGTCATGCCCTAGTCTAATAGTTGAGAGACTGACAAATTTCAAAGCCAGAAAAGTTTAATATTCCTTATCAGGGATTATAACAGCTCTGGATAGCCTTGGTATCCACATCTCATCTTTTCTGAATCTTACTACAGGCTTGGCCTCAACAACTTCCTCTGCCAGTGAGTTCCATAGTTTAATTACATTGTGTATTTCACTTGATCAGTTTTGAATTTGCCCCCTTTTAGTTCAGTTGAACATGCCCTTGTCCTGGTGTAAAGGGACTGGAGGGAGAAATCGAATACTCTGTATCAGCACTAAAGCAGTAGGCAGAATGGGCTTGTGCTTCCAAGGACCAGATTTTATCCTGTTGGGGGAGTCCACTGTGAAGAACTACATTACACAAGCTCTGTTTATCTGTATGGACAGAAGACACTGAATTCCTTCATATCAGCAGGGGCTACAACAGAAGTTGTAGTACATACAGTACAAATGACTGAAGCACTTTTACCTCTGTTACAGACACTATATAAAGAAAGTTATGTCTTAAGTAGGCATGTCAATTAATCGCAGTTAACTCACACGATTAACTCAAAAATTAATTATTAATCGCAATTATAACAATAGAATACCAATTGAAATTGATTAAATATGTTTGGATGTTTTTCTACATTGTCTATATTGATTTCAATTACAACACAGAATAGAAAGTGCACAGTGCTCACTTTATATTATTTGATTACAAATATATGCACTGTAAAAATGATAAAAGAAATAGTTTTTTCAATTCACCTCATACAAGTACTGCAGTGTAATCTCTATCATGAAAGTGTAATTTACAAATAGATTTTTTTTTTGGTTACATAACTGCACTCAAAAACAACACAGTGTAAAACTTTAGAGCAGGGGTGGGCAAACTTTTCTCCACTGCAGCCTCCTAGCTAGAGCTGTGTGAATAAATGGGTTTGGTTTTTTTTTGGTTTGGTGGCCAAACAAGGTGGAGAGCTGTTTTGGTTTCACCCAAAACAAAATGCAAGTTGGTTTTGGGGGTTTTTTTTTGGATGAATTGAAGTTTAAAAAAAACAAAAAAACAAAAAAAACCAAGTTTGACCAGAATCTAGCATTCTGTTTCACAGTATTCCGTTTGACGTTTTCAACTAAAATTAAAAAAACAAAACGAACTTTTCCCTCCAACAGAAACAACTCAGCAAATTAAACACCAATTTGTGAAATGCTTCTGTCAACTTGAATCTGTGTTGTTGTTTTTTTGTCTAAAGGATTTCACCCAGCTCTGCTCCTAGCACACTTCTGTTTTACTGCACCCACAACAACTGTTCAGTGGTCCTTACCTAAAAGGTCTGCATAGGCTCAGTTTCGATTTACCCTGAACTCTTCCTGCTGTGTATCGATGGAGATGATCAGAGCACCAGGGTGACTCACTCAGCTGACTTGCTTGTTGGGTGTAAGATCCCTTTTGATAACAAGGTAGGAGGCAAGCTTGCAACCTAGGAGCCCACAGCACCTTTCTGGAGACTTCAGGAGGTGGTGCAGGGCACAGGATTGGGAGTCTGAGGGCTCTACTCCCAGGTCTCGCACAAGTCACTTAACCTCTCTGGGCTTCAGTTTCCCCAGGTGTGAAATAGGTATGTTTGCCCAACACTCCACAGCTTGAGATCTATTGGTGAAGTAGGTGGTCTACACTAACACCTCTCCATCAGTTGCATGGAGTATGAGCACTCTGTCTCTGCTCAGGGCTAATCTCCAGCCAAACCCTTTCAGATAAACTCATGAGGAGTTTCCTCTTTGAACTCCACCAGTGGCGTGCATCTACTGAATGGGATTTGTGGTTTATACTCATGACATTTCAGTGAGGTTCCTGCCTGTCACAGGGTCCCAACGGATTACGGTACAAGCAGGTCATAAGATTTCCTTATGATCTCTGGCAAGTCAGTGCTCAGAAGACTAAAGCAGCCAACATGCTGGCTCTCTGAATCCACACTAAGGGCTGTATGAGTCTCCGTGTGTTAGAAGAAGTTAGTCTTTGTAAACAGACCTGGATGTATTTGGCAGCTGACAGTCATCCTGTGATCAACAATGTGATGCGGTTGTAAAAAAGGCTAATGCAGTCCTTGGATGCATCAGGTGAGCTATTTCCACTAGAGACAGGGAAGTGTTAGTATCATTATACAAAGCACTGGTAAGACCTCATCTGGAATACTGTGTGCAGTTCTGGTCTCCTATATTTAAGAAGGATGAATTCAAACGAACAGGTGCAGAGAAGGACTACTAACATGATCTGAGGAATAGAAAACCTACCTTGTGAGAGGAGAATCAAAGAGCTTGGCTTGTTTAGCCTAACCAAACAAAGGCTGAGGGGAGATAGGATTGCTCTGTATAAATACACCAGAGGGATAAATACCGGGAGGGAGAGGAGTTATTTAAGTTAAGCACCAATGTGGACACAAGAACAGATGGACAAACTGGCTTTCAAAAAGTTAAAGGCTTGAATCAGACAAAGGTTTCTAACCATCAGAGAAGGGAAGTTCTAGAAGAGCCTTCCAAGGGAAACAGTGGGGGCAGAAAACCTAACTGGCTTCAAGGCTGAGCTTGATAAGTTTATGGAGAGGATGGTATGATGAGACCGTTTACAATGGCATGTGGCCCATCTGTGACTGCTAGCAGCAAATATCCCCAACAGCTGGAGATGGGACACTAGATGGGGAGAGCTCTGAGTTACTACAGAGAATTATTTCCCAGGTGGCTGGCTGGTGCCCACATGGCTCAGGGTCTAAACAGATTGGCATATTTGGGGTCAGGAAGGAATTCCACCCCCAGGTCAGATTGGCAGAGATCCTGGGGTTTTTTCGCCTTCCTCTGCAGCATGGGGCACAGGTCACTTGCAGGTTTAAACTAAACTAGAATAAATTGTGGATTCTTTGTAACATGAACTTTGAAGTCTTTAAACCATGATTTGAGAACTTCAGTAACTCAGCCATAGGCTAGGGGTCTGCTACAGGAGTGGGTGGGTGAGGTGCTGTGGCCTGCGATGTGCAGGAGGTCAGGCTAGATGATCCCTTCAAACCTGAGTCTAAACAGAGTGCTGCTCTATAAAGGGATCTAGAAAGCTCACTGACCAGACTGTTCAATCCAGGGCAAGAGTCTCTGGATTTAGAGACTGACGGGGTGCCTAAACCAAGTCCTAGCTTTCCTCTTGCCTTTCATACCCACTCACCATGAGAGTCATCAGGAAGGTACTGGCTGTGCTAGTCCCTGTTTGGTGTTGTGCTGTCAGTCAGTCTTTGGACTGGATTATTCTCTTTTAATTAAAGGATTGTGGCTTTTCTGAACAATTGTAAATCCCCAGGCACCTCATGAAATTCGGTATAAAAAAAGTGAACTGGCTTCACGGGAAGTCTGGAGGGTAAAGTGCACAACTGCCAGTTTCTCCAGTTTATTTTTAGCAGCAAAGTCCTGAGATCTAAGTTTGCTCCATAGCCCGGTGTGATGTGCAGTGAGCAGTTTAGTGGATAAAGACATGGCTTTCTGGACTTTCATCTAAGTCTACAGGGCACTTGGCAGGAGTCTAGAAAAAGCTTCAACAAAATGATTTGGTGGCTGCAGTCCAGTCTAGCAGGGGCAGCCTCCTGCATTACAACTTTCACTGTCTGGCATTCAGAGAGCAAGCGCTAATTTGACAATAAATGCACCATTTTTCTTGGAAAGAGGTCTCACCCATGTCTAGTGATGGGCTGCCCGGATCTAACATAGTAACCCAATAAAGGAAGCTACTAGATGGATTCATAGTCATGCAGCATTATCCTGCATCATTCCACAAAGCTTCAAAGCACAACAGTCTCTCCATCAAAACTGAAAAACAAAATTAAACTCCACTACAGCTATCTCTACTGTTTTGATATAGGCAAATATTCTTGTTTCTATTACAGCCCCTGAAATGTATCCTGTTTAGTGCTGTTGACATTTCCCAGAAATAATTCTACTGTGATATTTTTCCTTTCCTCGCCTGTTTATTGAAAGATTATTAGCATGATTATTTGTTTTGAGAGATCTGCTCCACAAGGAGTCAATCCTTTTCATGCAAATACCCCTAAATGAGAGTAAAACAGGAAAAGCAGCACAGAAGCAGCAATATCTAAGACAGAACCATCTCTAAACAGTTCAGAGGTTCAAAATGCTTTAAGTGACCCATCAAATACATAACTCTGGATCAACCAAGTGTCTTCATTCAGGAAAAGCTGGGCCTGGAGGAAGAATCCACAGGATTTAGTTATGACTTCTGAGAAGCTAAGTCATTCCAGTCCCTCCGCTACTGCCACAGAGCTTCATAAAAAGTAACTGCAATCTGCACCCTTCAATGCAGTGAAACAATCCAAGACCCTTTCAGCTTCCCTATAAACTGGTATTTCCCTGTGTCCAAGTTAAAATAAGCAGGTGTCACTGAAGCGAATGGCAACAGGCTTTTCTCACCTGAAGATGCTGAGGATAGTTGGGCTGAGACAGCAGTGAAAAACAGGACCATTGATGCCTGCTATGGTAATAGTAGCATCAGATGTTGGTGATCACTGCAGTGATCATTTAGCTTGGGGAATGCGGGGAAGAGAAATGAAGATCTCACTTTCTGAAAGCTATTTGTCACTTGCTTATATCAGCAGAACATTAGATACTGAAACTTTCCTTCTGATCACTTAATTGAAAGACGAAAATATTGTTTTCACTCTGACTGCATATAAAGAATACTATAGCTTGTGAGGGGGCAGGCAAGTTATAACCTGACTGATGCCACTGACATTATAATACTAGCAGAACAAGCTCTGTTGGTACAAGAGGGAAACTTCACTTCTGCATATATAAAATGGGACATTTACTGTATAGCAAGTTGAACCATAATTTGTATACCTTCAGCGCCTCTTCTCCAGTTATCACAAAGCTCTTCATAAGCATTAGTGAGTTCACATGGGGCTGGACAGGACTTTGAAAAGTCAGCAAGTCCAGCCCCATGTGCTGTGGCAAGACCAAGTAAACCTAGACTGTCCCTGACAGGTGTTTGTCCAACCAGTTCTTAAAAGCCTCCAATCATGGGGATTCCACTGCCTCCCTTGGAAGCCTATTTCAGAGCTTAATTTAAGGGCTGTTATAAAGAGGATGGTGATCGATTGTCCTCCAAATCCACTGGAGGTAGAACAAGCAGTAATGGGCTTAATCTGCAGCAAGGGCGATTTCAGTCAGATATCAGGAAACACTTCCTAACTCTAAGGATAACTCAGTATTGGAACAGGTTACCAAGGGAGGTTGTGGAAACCCCATCGTTGGAGGTTTTTAAGAACAGGTTAGACAAACACCTGTCAGGGAGGGTCTAGGTTTACTTGGTCCTGCCTCAGCGCAGGGGGGCTGGAATAAATGACTTCTTGAGGTCCCTTACAGCCTGACACTTCTTTGGTTAACACAAAGAGAAGTTTGCTGGACAATAGTGGCACAGATTGAGAAAACTGACTCTTTAGCAAAGTTATGCTCCTTCTCTAATCCCCTTTTTGTTAGATCTAGTTATGAAAGAACCTGCAATTTAAAGGGCAATCCTTACTTCATAGGCCTCAGTCTAGGATTTCATGCAGAGTGCCTTTCTCCAGACGGACAATGACCAGCTTGCATCTGCACACCAGGGTTTGCTATCTCTTGCCATTAAAACTCTCTGCTGTGTTCAACAACTGAGCAGGGGTCTCTTGGGGCTTTGCTCCTGGCTTGTTGCTTACAGAACAGTTTAATTGTGATCATCCCAGTTCAGTGCTTTGGGTCTCCAGTATTACCTTAATCACTTCTCTAGTTCTCCTAGGATCTATCCTGGCATTTCAACAGTTTAATAACTAGAGGCATTAACTAGACATAGACATGTGGATTGTCTCCAGTATCAAATGTACAAAGATGATTCCAAAACAATCAGTTGTCTTTGCTTCTGGTAAGAAAAGCCTTCCATACTTTGTAAATTAGATGCCGATAAGAAAGAGCTGTAACCCACTGGAGCGTCTCAGTGGTGTTTTTATCATCTCTCCCTTTCTAATCCTGTCTCTGATGCAGCAGGATCCTTTTCAATTTACTTCAAAAGCTCAGTCCCAGTGTGACCCTCTACTCTCAAATTCATATTAACCAACTGGTGAAGGTGTCATGCCATTGCCCTCGGTCAGCTGCTGTTTATGATTCACACCATCCCTACCAGGATGCTGAGACTGAGCAGTCTGATTCAAATCCTAGTTCATTTTCCTTTTAGGAACCACTTTGAAGCCTAATCTCTAGTTTCCAGTGGAAACTCGTGCACATTAAACAGACATTTCAAAGTCTCACTGTTGAAGCACCCTATACATCTCCCAGCTCATGACAACTGGCAACGTTTGCTAGAGCCACCTATGAACAGAACAGCAGTAATTGGAGACCACTATTCAGTTGTATTGGTAGAACTCTGTGGGGATGGAGGACTGGAAGAGCTGGGGTTATTGCAAGTCAGGATTTAAATGCATTCACAAGAGCTAAGAGGAGACATTATTGATAGATTTTTAAGGCAAGGATTATGATCTTAGTCTGACCCTCCTGCATAACAGGCCATAAACTTTCACATAGTAATTCCTGCCTCAAGCATGTAACTTCTGATTGAACTAGAACAGATCTTTCAAAAAGGAAACATCCAATCTTGATTTAAGACTTCAAGTCATACAGAAGCTACCACATTTGCCCTCAGTAAGTTGTTCCAACAGTTCATTAGCCTCACTCAAATATTTACACTTCATTTCTAGTCTGAACTTGTCTGGCTTCCCACTTCCAGATCTCGTGGATTAGAGTCCTCTCTCATATAAACCTTCTCTTCCTGTAGGAACTTCCAGAAGATGATCAAAGCACTTTTAGTCTTCTCTTTGATAAGCTAAGTAGATTGAACTTCAAAGCTCATTAAAAAGCATGGTTTTCCAGACCTGAAATCATGTGTGGCTCTTTTCTAAACCCTGTCCAATATTTCCACATCTTTTTTGAAGTGTTGATACTAGTACTGTGCACAATATTCCAGTAATGGTCTCACTATAGTCCTGCACAGACATAACACCACATCCCTACTCACACTCATTTTCCAGCTTACACGGCTAAGGATAATGTCAGCTGTCTTGACCAGGCACCACATTGGGAGTGCATGTTCAGGTGGTGATCAACCACGACTCTGTTCTCAGTCTATCCTGCAGGTCCCTCAGTGATTGCTGACTGTTCTCTGAGGGCATCATTTGGTTCCCATACACATTAGGAAACTCCCTCCTGTCTAACTCCTAGTTTGAAGTAATTTTATGCTGTAAGAATGATAAATAAATAAAATAAAAAAATGGAGATATGCCAATCTCCTAGAACTGGAAGGACCTTGAAAGGTCATCAAGTCCAGTCCCCTGCATTCACTAGCAGGACCAAGTACTGTCCCCTGACAGATTTTTGCCCCAGATCCCTAAGTGGCCCCCTCAAGGATTGAACTCACAACCCTGGGTTTAGCAGGCCAATGCTCAAACCACTGAGCTATCCCTACCCCTGATTAGGATGCCATGAACACAGGACTATGCCAAGACTGATTAAGGCAGCATTAAGGAAGTGACATATAAAATCCTACTCCAGACTCATTTCCATATGGTGGAGGCAGAGCCTTAGCTTCAAAGCTTGACAATCAACCACTTGAAGAACAAAAAGAAAAGGTGAGGGATAGACAGGGCAGAGCTGAACCCGCTGAGTCATATCCTCTAATAAAATTACAAATATCTGCACTCTGATCAAAATACTGAGCCCACTGATCAGGCGTGGGAGAGAATCAAAACCAAAAAACAACAACAACAAAAAAAACCACCAAAAAAAAAAAAACCCTACAAGCAGCAAAGATTTGACACCGATAACCTGGGGTGAAGGTAGAGTAGTGACGAAAAGGTGTAGCCTGGCCAATTGTTTAACTACACTGACAGTTTGTTTTTAAAAATGTTCGAGACCGACTTTAGCCATATTTATTGTCTAAATACAAAACAGCACAATATGAAAAGGGGACACATGTACCTTCCTTCCAGGAAGCAAACTCTTGCAGCATGTTCACCGTATGCAAAAGGTGTGCTGCAAAGTCACGAATGTCAGCTAGTAGTATTTATAGTGTGATTTTTACAAGTTACAAAAAACTCTTTATATTTAATTAAAAATCCAACAGCCAGTTTGTACCAGTTCCTTAACTTGTTGTTCTGTTCCTTTCTTAGCTCTGTTTTAAATACTACATCCCAAACTAGTTGGGCGTAGAGGTACAACCCAGCCTGCGCTAGCATATGCCATTCGTGTATTGTGGCTTTGATAGGCTTCCTATTTTCTAATGCCAAAGTTGTCTTCAGCTTTGCAGTGTTGTGGGATACTTGGCGTGGGTGAACAGAATTGAAGGGAGAGCAGAGTACATTCACTTAACGTAACTTTCCAACACACATCTATTTATATTTTAATACCATACACATACCTATTAATGTGGTATATACTACACCTACCATATGTATTGGCGAACAAGAGTATGTCTGTCAGTCAATGGCTTTATTCCATTAGTATGCCTATGTTACAAAGCAAGACCAACCCTTCTGCATGCTAGCAATAATACAGGCAGTTATTCAGGGTTCCCTCACAGAGTTCCCAGCTCTTCACCCCCAGCATACCTTACTCCAGGCGAGATGGTCATTGACATCATCAATAGAGAGGGCTATCATTTTAACGTTGCGCTTTCTGAACTCAGGGGCCAGCTTTGCTGCTCGACCCAGCTCAGTGGTGCAGACTGGAGTGAAGTCACGGGGATGAGAGAAGAGGATGCCCCATCTGAAAGGGAACAGAATGGAAGACAGCAACAGAATGCACCCAGATTCTGATTAGGAATCTGTTAGACACACAGAGAAATACCCAGCTGCAGATGGTATTTTAAGCTTGCTAGCCTCAGGAATTAAGTGCACTGTTCATCTCATCAAGTGAGCAAGGAATTCCTTTAAGAGATCCTCCTAGTGTCTCTGACATTGTAAGAGGCGGAGGTGAAGCGAATCTTGCAGAATGAGCCTTCAGGCTTTTCGAACTTTTCTCCCCAATCCTCACTATTCATTCTCATCTCCCTGTTTTGCCTCTCCACTTTAGCTTAATGATGCCCACAGTTCACATCACCACATCAAAAGATAATACAGTAACTAAAAATAACTTTAAAGTGATTTGTCTCCAGTGGCTGCCACCTCTGCTCCCATCCTCTAGGGCAAACATTGCTGCATTTCTTTGTCAAGTAGAATCACCATAAAGTTAATGCCGATGTATACGGTACACATTAGACCCTTTTTAGTGCCACTGGAACAAGACTCTGCTACTAAGTCACCTGAATTAACATCCTGAAAGGGTCACTGATATTTTACAACCCCAATTATTACCTTATATGCAGTTTTCATCCAGTCAGTCACCTCTAGATGGGGACACCCCTTCAAAATAAGGTGATGGGTCTTGTCCTGGACTGGTTTGTTATATTGAACCTCAGAATATTAGTAGTTAGCAGCTGAAGTGCTGTGATAGCTCTAGGTTCTGGTGTGATAAATAATACCTAGCTCTTACACATAGTGCTTTTTACCAGGAGATATTAAAGTGCTTTATAAAGGTGGTCAGTATTCCTGAACCTCTTTTACAGATAGGCAAACTGAGGAATACAGAGGGGACATGACTTACCCATGCTCACCTATCAGGCCAGTGGCAGAGTTGGAGGGGTATGGGGGGGGGAGGTGTCTCCTGCCACCCAGGCCAGTGCTCGATCCACCAGGCCACGTCACCTCCCCATTGATGAGCTGGGGAAGGACCGTTTAAAAAAAAAAGAAGGGGGGAACAGCCCACATAAGCAGGATTACAAAGTCTTCACAGATGAAGAAATGTCTATAAGTATGACTCAATACTTAAAAAGGAAGAAGTGAGCATTTCTTAGAACGCTTTTAGCTAGGTAATTGGGATCTCAATAACAGTTCATGCCATGAGCTCATTAGTAATCCCAACATTTCAAAACCATCCCCTTCTGCAGGGCTGGGTTTTGTGCTGCCATCCAACTCCAGTAAGGGCCCAGCAGCAGTCCAGTGACAGTCAGAATCACAGTGGCTTCTCCAGCTCAAATAAAGTCACACAATGGTGGCCCTGCCCCAGCATGGAGATTTCAGCTTTTTACTATCCCTGCTTCCTTCACTAGCCTGACTCTTCCCTGCACATTTATATCTGCCCCTGGACATTTCCACTGCTTGCATCCGATGAAGTGGGTATTCACCCACGAAAGCTTATGCTCCAATATCTCTGTTAGTCTATAAGGTGCCACAGGACCCTTTGTCGCTTCTACAGATCCAGACTAACACGGCTACCCCCCTGATACTCCAGCAGCATAGTTCCTCTATTTACTCTTTCAAATCTTCCTTAATTTCATGCCACCAGATTATCCTGGGAAATTACTGCCTTTTAATGTCCTACCAGGAAACTGCTGTCATCCCAGACCCATAAAACGCCTTTGAAATGACTGTTACTATAATTTCAGATGAACATACATTGGACAATGGATATTGAACAAACTGGCACAGCAGCTTCTTTTTATTTCAGTCACATTGCTTTGGGAGCTGAGGTTGTTCTACACATAGCGTGAAAGCTAATATTAGCTTATACTTCCCCCTTGGGGAAATGGGGTATAAAGATGCAGATTTGTTTCCAAGTTCCATTGTCTGATTTGTTTGCCTTTTTTGTTATTTAATATGACTAATCGGACATGAAATATTAGAGCTTGTTTACACAAGGTCAGAAATGACTCAGCTGTTTCAAAGACTACATGGGATCCCCTTCTTTCTAAATCCCACACTGGTTCATACCAGTAAGTGTTATCCTCGGATACTGAGCAACTGGCCTGATTACACATGTTCTGGCAATGTGGGCCCAGCATTTTGTATTTCACACTACAGCATGCTCCCTGTTAGTGTTATGGAAGGTACATGCTCTTTAGACTGAATAGTAACTATTGTGACCTAAATCTTCAGTCCCCTTTTAACTACTGTACTTGCTGTGTTCCACTGGTGAGCAACAGTCTAGATCCTATAGAGACTTAGGGTGACCAGATTTCCAATTTTATAGGGACAGTCCCGATATTTGGGGCTATTTCTTATATAGGCTCCTATTACCCTCCAGCCCCTGTCCCGATTTTTCACACTTGCTGCCTGGTCACCCTATGCAGACTTCACCAGGAAGGTACATTATGCACTGAGCTGTTGATTGTGACAATACTGGCCTATAATAGTCTTACTATGGAAATACCAATTTCAAACTTCAAGGGATTGCCAGACAGCTTAGTCCCAACATCTAGGATTTGTAAGAATGTCTGTTGACACTAACAGTCAGCCATTACCCCCTACCCTCCAGAGAGGAAAAGAACCCAGCCACTTCTCCCCCCTCATCTCCTGGCCCTAGAGCCCCCCCCCCCCCCGAGAGAAGTAAAGAGGGACCCCCCCACGCCCCTTAACCCTATAGCTCCGCCTAGAGAGAGAAGGAAGAGAAGCCCCCACCCCTATACCCCCCTGAGAGAAGGAAGAGAAGCCAGCCCTCCCCCGCAGACCCCAAAACCCGCCCCACAACCCGGGGCGGTGGGGGTCCCTGTCCCCTACCCCGGGGCGGGCAGGAGCCCGAGGTCGGCGCCACTCACGAGTCTCCCAGGAAGTCGTGGAAGCGGATGCGGCCGTGCGTGGTGTCCGCTTCGAAGTTAGGGGCCTCGTCCCCCAGCAGCAGTCCCGGCATGGCTGGCGGCCTGACTCCCCGCGGGCGACGTGCCGGAACGGCGGCGACAGCGACTGATACAGCCCCCGCAGGGGGCGGGGCCGGGCAGCCGGGGGCGGGGTCGCTACTGATGTGTGCCAGGCCAATCAGGAGAAAGGAACGGATAGCGCCTTGCAGGGTGCACAGCTAGTGGCTAGAGCAGCGGCCCGCGGGCTAGGACGTCTGGGTTCCAGTCCTGGCTCGGCCCCTGGGCGTCTTTTCACTCTGTGTGTTTACAGTGCAAGCTCTCAAACCAGGGGCCGTCATGTGTTGGGGTAGCATCTAGCCCAGTGGTCCCCAACATTTTCCATCACACCCCCCCTTACCGTAATGGGACCTGTCCGCACCCCCCATGAGCCATGATTGGAAGCCTGTAGCTGAGCCGAGAGCTGGGGGCAGGGCTGGGAGAGGGCCATGGCTGGAGCCCAAGGTGGCTGGGGCAGGGCTGGGGGCAGAATGGAACCCAGAGTTCTGGGTGGCACTCCTTCCCGCCCTCTGTGGTGGCTGGCCTGAACCCTGCTGTGCCTCCCCCGCCCATGTTCCTCCGCACCCCTCAGTTTGGGAACCACTGATCTAGCCCTTGGTTAGGGCTTCTAGGCCACTACTCATAATATAAATAGGAATCACACCAATAACATGCAAACATCACTTCCATAACCCAGTTCTCACCCATTAAGGAAATAGTTTAACGCTATTTTAAAGACAGAACAATTAACACTATATAGCAACTAACCTTTATTAAGACAGTGTGAGGATAAGCAAGCAACATGAAAAAGAATAATAAAAAAGCATTTTATAAAAACATACGCTGTTAGTACAACTTTTTGTATCAGCTTCTCTGAGAAAAGCTCTTAGGATAGTATTACTGTCCAGAGGTGTAGCTGTCTGCACAAGGAAAAAAGTTGCCCCTTAAACATATAATGTTCTGGTGGCTAGGAAAATACTTGCAGGATGAGAGCCCAAGCATGTGTGTACTTTTACTCATACGAGCAGGCCCATTGCAGAAATGTGTGTAAAGTTATGCATATGTGTCTTTAGAACATAAGAATAGCCAGAGGAGTGGATCAGACCACTGAATAGCCCAGAATCCAGTCTCTGACAGTGGTCAGTGCCAGATGCTTCAGAGGGAATGAAAAGAACAGGGCAATTTCAAGTGATAAATCCCGTCATTCAGTTCCAGCTTCTGGTAGTTGGGAGTATAGGGACACCCAGAAGATAGATAGGGTTGTGTCCCTGACAATCTTGGATAATAGCCATTGATGGACCTATCCTCCAGGAACTTATCTAATTATTTTTTTGAATCCAGTTATCCTTTTGGCCTTCACAACATCCCATGGCAATGAGTTCCACAGGTTGACTGTGCATTGTGTGAATTATTTCCTTTTGTTTTAAACCTCCTGCCTATTAATTTCATTGAGTGACTCCTAGTTCTTGTTATGTAGGAGGTAAATAACACTTTCTTATTCACTTTCTCCACACCATGCATGATTTTATAGATTTCTCTCATATCCCCTCTTAGGTCTCTTTTGTAAGATGAACAGTCTGGTCTTTTTAATCTCTTCTCATATGACAGTCATTCTATACCCCTAATATTTCTATTGCCCTTTTCTGAACCTTTTCCAATTCCGTATATCTTTTTTCAGCTGGGGCAACCAGAACTGCATGCAGTATTCAACATATGGCCATACCATGCATTTATATAGTGGCATAATGATATTTTCTGTTTTATTAGCTATCCCTTTCCTAATGGTTCTTAATACTGTTAGCTTTTTTCAGCTGCTGCAGAACATTGAGCAGATGTTTGCAGAGAATTATTCACAATGACTCCCAAGATCTCTTTCTTGAGTGTTACAGCTAATTTAGACCCCATTCTATTATATGTATAGTGAGGATTAATTGCAGGATTGGGGCCAAAATTAGAAAAATATAGACTTTGGACTGAAGAGAATTTATATAAAACAACAAAGGGCTAAATCTAGCCAGCTACTGAGCACTGAAATCAGGATTTGGGCCCAAGTATACACTGGATCATTGTAGAAGCGACAAAGGGTCCTGTGGCACCTTATAGACTAACATAGGTATTGGAGCATAAGATTTCGTGGGTGAATACCCACTTCTTCGGATGCATGCAGTGGAAATGTCCAGGGGCAGATATAAATGTGCAGGGAAGAGTCAGGCTAGAGAAAAAGAAGTTAGCTCAGTGAGGGAGGGTGAGGCCCTCTTCTAGCAGTGTCATTTGACACCATCAGCTCAGGACTAAAGAAAGACTATGAATGGCTAGCCAACTACAAAAGCAGTTTCTCCTCCCTTGGTGTTCACACCTCAACTGCTAGAAGAGGGCCTCACCCTCCCTCACTGAGCTAACCTCGTTATCTCTAGCCTGACTGTTCCCTGCACATTTATATCTGCCCCTGGACATTTCCACTGCTTGCATCCGAAGAAGTGGGTATTCACCCACGAAAGCTTATGCTCCAATACCTCTGTTAGTCTATAAGGTGCCACAGGACCCTTTGTCGCTTCTACAGATCCAGACTAACACGGCTCCCCCTGTGATACTTGGATCATTGTAACAATTTGTGAACAATGATATGGGACGCTAGACAATTTTCTTTTAAACCATGGCTTGCATTCTGCAGCTTCTGAATCTGCACTGGTATTCAAATAAATACCTCATGTGGGCTAAATCCATCCTATGTGGTGGATGATTTACTCTGACCCAAGGCCGGCTTTAGCTTTTTTGCTGCCTGAAACGGCCAAAGGGAAAAAAAAAAAAAAAGCTGCGGACGGAGTGCAAAAAGCACAAAAAAAAGAAGCCACGGCTGGGGCTGCTGAATCAAAAAAACAAAAAACGGCCCTTGAAATGTGCTGCTCCAGGAATAGCCCGAATGTCACCGCAAGCACCCGCTTCCTTTGCTGGTGCCCAGAGCCGAGCCTGCGCTGACCTACAGTGAAGATTTCTGGGAGATACTATTTCACACACGGTGAATCCATGAGCCTATTCCAGGCACCCATGCAGTGCAGTGCACACCATCAGCACCTTCTGTGCACATGAGGCTGTGCCGTTGCAGCACACATGGCCCCTCTCTCCCCAAGCACGGGGGTGTGTGTGTGCGTAACCATGACCCCTCAAACTCCCACCCCCAGGTTGCTGCTTCTTGACTCATACAAAATTGATCCCACGTGACCACCTCTATCTTGCTCTGCCAGGGTCCCACAAGCCCTGCATGATACTGACCCCCCGCCCGGCCGGGCCCACCCCGCAGCGGAGACCGCTGGCGCCCCCCCCCCCCCCCTTTCCCTCTTGGCGCCTGGGAAACTGACGCGTCTGACAGTGACTCTGACACCCACGCGACCACCACTGGAGAGGGACGTCATGTGACCGGTCCTGGGCTCCTCTAGAAGAAGCGGCGCGGCCGGGAGCTGTGAAACAAACAAGCAGCGGAGGTGGGCGGGGGGAGAAGAGGCACACGCGCAGTGTGCAAGTTAGTTGATGCTGTGGTTGCCGCGTGCGGCTGGGAGCGCAGAGCGGCGCGGGAGGGCGACTAGGCGCCGGGAGGGAGCCATGGCGACGTACGTGAGCGAGCTGGAGGTGGCCAAGAAGAACCTGAGCGAGGCGCTGGGCGAGAACGTGAAGCAGTGAGTGCGCCCCGCACGCCCAGCCCGGCTAGGCCCGCCGAGCCTCGGCCTCGATTTCTGCCCGGTCCCGGGGGAGCGGGGCTGCCGGCCGGTGGAGGCTTCTCCTGGGCCGAGGGGCTCGGCCTGGAGCGTGTCCCAGTCACCCCGTGGCCTCGACTTTCCCTAGGGCACCAGGCAGCTCCCGACCCCCAGGGGCTGGAGTCCCGGCCTGGTGCGGACCCGTCGGGCTCGGCCTAGGCCGCGGGGCGGGGCGGGGCGGGGCAGGGCGGGGGACACCGGCGTCGCGCTTCAGGCCGCGCGGGGGGAGCCTGGTCAGGTAATGGGTGTCCGCGGCCCCGGTGTCTGACAGGGGAACTACCCGCGGGAACCAGCGTCACGGGCCGTTTTGAAATCCCGCCTGGCCGTTGGGTCTGTCAGATCGGCCCAGGCACCGGCGTGGGGGAGCTCTGCGGCCTGCGCTAGGCGGAGGCTCGGGCTGGGTGACCGCAGCGCTGCCTCGCTGTCTATGACTTTATTCGTCTAAGCAGCATCTTTTCATTCATTGACAGGAAGCTTGAGCTTTGCGGGCCCAGCTTAATAACCGGTCGGGCCCGTTTCACCCCGTGCTCGGGCCATTGGCGGCAGTAGGAGACCTGGGGAAGGGATGAAGTAGTAGCCGCTGTCTCTTCTCCCACCAGCCTATCCAGTTAAAACTCCGGGTTTAGCAAAAAAGCTGGCAAATGTAGCCGGAAGGGACCTGCTGACTCCTGCTGCACGCTTGTTTACTTTATATGAGCTGGTCTTCATGCAGAGAGGCAAGCTTTGTCACCCTCTGGGTTTGCACTAAAACATCCTGTTCGCCATGAGAAATTATAGGCCCACATTTTTAACACACATGGGGCTTAACTAGGTCATTTAAGGTCTGCCTGTTTAATTAACGATGCCTTCTATCCCGTCTGCTTAAACTAAACAGCTAGTAAGCAAAATGAGAACTGGTTGTTCTCTTGGTCTTTTACTTACAGTACATTTAGAAATCTGCAAGGAGTCTGTATGAGTACAATGGACCAGTTAGTTCATGTGCCTTTGCCTGTGCTAAACTTAGTGTTATACAGTATAATTGTTTTCCCATTTCCCCCATAATAAACTTAAATAAAAAAAGTAGAGACTTCTGTTTATAAGCAGTATAACAGAAATTGAATTGGTCCAAATGGATTCTGTCTCTGGTTCCCTGGGTTATTTTGACCCTGGTCAAGTCACTCCACATCTTTGTGCCTTCATTTTCCCATCAGCAAAATGGTGAAAATGAGATTTCTGTCCCTTGTAAAGTACTCTGAGAGAGCTAGGTAGTAATATTAATCACAGGCATCAACTCTGGATGTTAGAATGCTGCAGTTTGCTTCTAACACATGTTATTAGATCACCGTGGCAAATAAGAATTTGTTGTAATAGTAAATGCTTTTACCTACAGGGAAATACTGTCACTCAGAATGAATGACCATAATCACTAGTCTTCAGTTCAGTGACTTTCTGGTTCATGTTTGGTCTGAGTCTTAGAAGCTGGCGTTGCTTTAGTGCATGCAAGTTTGGGCTATCAAAGGGGGAGCGTATGGCAGATGAGGGACATGTCTGATGGAGATTCAGGGAGAAAGCGTTAATGGTCATACTATAGCGTTGAAAGTTTAACACGAGTATTAACCAGAAGCTGGTATGAAAGATGGCAGCAGGGAGATGAGGTGTAGGGGTACTTGTACGATCTAGAGAGCACAGTTCTCACCATCCATCTGCAGATGCTCCATCTTCTGTGCTTCTTGGCATGTTATAAACCCTAATGCCATACCTTCTGCCTCTTCTAGATGCTAGAAGGGGGAAGGCAGCTTTCTCTTCTACCTTTCATCCCATGTCACAGACACCTGACTTTGAAGGCAGGTGTCTGCTACTCTGAATCTCAGTTTTTGGGGGATCTTGCCTTATGGATAACTCCAGTGCTTGCCTCTGCTGTGAGTCAAACTGACCCAAGTCTTGTTAATTTCATTCTATTGCTGTTTTGGGATGCTATGAGCAGCAGCACAGGTAGTAGACTGTCTACAGACTCAGGATGACAACTCTTTCTATTATATCTGTATGTTTATCTTCATAACCTCAACTTATAAGAAGTGGGTTTCAGCCATTATGGTTCTATTTTTAAGCATTTTATAACAGAGGTCAGTATCATTAACTCCATTTTACAGAGCGGAGAAACTGGGCCCAGACATGTGAAGTGACTTGCTAATTCACCCAGCTGACCATTGGGAGAGCTGGGAATAGAACTAGGTCTCCTGGGTCCTAGTCCAATGCACTGTGCCAATAAGCCACAGTATATCCCTTAGTTAGTGGAGCACAGCTGTGTCTCATCCCCTCTTGTCAGGGAAGCTTCCCATTCACCAGGGTTTTTCAAATCCCGTTGGTCTAACACTGGCCAGTTCTATCATGTATTCATTTAATGAGTCAATTGCTTACCTAATTGGGAGCACTTTCCCTTTTCCCTCAAATATGCCTTTTAAAGTTTACATCATTCACCACAATGTTTTAGTTTGAATTGAGTATGGGAAGAAGGAGAAATATTTAAAAAATGATTTATGATCGTAACTATGACTGGGAGATATGATCACCTTAAGGACTCTATGCTTTTTGGCCCACCTCTCTGCTCATTTCCTGTCCACCACACTGCCTGGGATGAAACACATAAAATGGGATGTACACTGCTCTGCAAAAAATCTATCCATTTAACAGAAGGATATAGGCAGGGAGTGGGGGGAAGGATCTGGAAACAGCCACAGGAATGGTTATGTCTCCCCTCTCCTATGTGGATTGAAAAACAGTACATTTGATTCAAAAGTATTTGAAAACACAAACACCTCATCCCCCCAGCTCCCCCCCAACATATGGTTGCTGAAACAGCATTAACTATCCCAGCATTTTCTGTACTCATCAGCAGAGTCACAAAAAGTATAATTGTTGTCGTGATGACTGGTGGCAAAGTGGCATATCTGCTGAATCATTTAGAAACAGGAGTAGGGATTTGTGGGGTTGGAGGAGGATAATAAGGCGCTACAGATGCGTGTTGTAATCTTGGTGGTGGGATGGAGGCCTACTCTGCTTCCCTCTGCATCTTTATCTGCATCTTTATCTTTATCCCTCTGCTTTATATTTGGATAGAGTCAGCTGGCTTGCTCAGATGCTATACTCCCTTCTTCCACCCCCTTCCTCCACTAATTGAGATATTTTGGCTCTGTCTTCGAATGTCTGAACAGCCCTTAAGAATAAGTTGATGTGACAGCAAGGTGGAAACCTTTCCTGGCCTTCAAAAACCATGCATTCATTGACGCAATGAAAGTGACCTTCATGCCCTTTTTAATGGAATGTTTTAGTATCCTGAACAAATGTATTGTCTGCTATTAAATCCATTTGTTGTTCATGCCAGAGTAAAATCTGCTGGTTGTGGTCCAGATTTATTACTAAGTTTCTGGCACCAAGCCACGTTTACAAACAGCAGGACTCATGATCTGTAGATTTCTAAATTGTCTGAGTGTTTTCAACTAGTTTCAGCATTGAAGGTTAAAACCTGTATATTGGGTAAAGTCTTCTGAATTTTAAATGCCTTCTCTTTTAAGAGAACCACCATTCCAGTGAATGAGAAACTTTAAAGAAATATAGAAACTATTGGAGGTATCTGTCAAGGAATGTGTATTAAGAATGCCCACAGATGTTAAGAGCTCTTGGTGCTGTAGCTAAGTATTATTGAGGTCCAATGTAAAATATAAACTCTGATCCCAAATATGGGACAAATTACTTTCCTAATGGCACATGCTACTCTCACCTCCTAGTATTCTTGGTGTACAAATGTATGATTGTTGTTACATTTGTATGACTTGTATTCATCAGTAGCATGAATATATAAGATCCTTTGTGTTAATGTATTTGTGCTCCCTCTGCTGGTTTTGCTGCTGCATAACTACATCCAGAACTGACCTGTCGTTAAATCATTGTGCTAATGAGTGATTAGCATTAGTACAAGTGTTTGGTGGCATGTATAAATGTTTGCAGAGGGTAAAATGGATAATTCAGAGGAAAACAGTTTTCCTGCCTGTTTTTAAAAGTTTCTACCCCATTTTCCAGTCAGCACAAACTGGCCCTTACATGGATTCAAATAACATAATCTTGAAACAACTTGACATTATTTCTGAATGACAAAACAAAGGAAAACCTGTAGTGCGGGTAGCCTTATGGATATCTGGAAGCCATTCTCCTTCTAAAAAATGTGTGTGGTTTGGGGGGTGGGTTCAAAGTTTTCTGATCGATTTGAAGCCTGCAAGTGAAAAACATAGCTGAAACTCAACAAAGAGACCTTGGACTCGTTGTGGATAGTTCTCTGAAAACATTTTCTCAATGTGCAGTGGCAGGCAAAAAAGCTAACGATGTTAGGAACCACAAGGAAAGGGATAGCTAATAAAACAGAGAATATCATAATGCCACCATATAACTCTATGGAATACTATGTGCAGTTCTGGTCGCCTCATTGCAAAAAAGATATATTAGAATTGGAGAACAGAGAAGGGCAACAAAAATTATTGGGAGTATGGAACAGCTTCCATATGGGGAGAGATTTAAAAGACTGGGACTATTCAGCTTGGTCATCTCTTTTCCAAGGTGTCGGGGGGAGGTATGATTGGTATTGGGAAAAAGTGAACAGGGGAGTCTTATTTACCCCTTGACATAACACAAGAAGTAGGCGTCACCCAATGAAATTAATAGGCAGTAGATTTAAAACAAACATAAGGAAGCACTACTTCACACATAGTCAACTGGTGAGGCTCATTGCCAGGGGATGTTGTGAAGGCCAAAATTATAATGGGGTTCAAAAAAATTACAGAAGTTCCTGGAGGATAGGTCCATCAATGGCATTTAGCCAAGATAGTCAGGGATGCAATCCAGTAGCGTAGCTAGGGGAGGAGCAGGGGGAGCGGCCGCTCCCCCTGAGCACATTTTCCAAAAGTGGGGCCTTTTTAATTTTTGAAAGGGTGGAGATGGAGTGGATGGAGGTGGAGCCACAAAAGAACCGCCACTGGCCCCACCAAGAGCCCGCTGCTGGCCTGGGTTCTTTCACCCAGACTGACAGCGGGCTGAGAGACCCCGGCTGGGAGGAGCCTGCGGGGGTGGAATCCGAGAGTGGAGCGGGCTGAGCGGCGGCTCAGCCAGCCACCGCTCTAGGATTCCCCCCGTGGGCTCCTGCCAGCCGGAGTGTCTCAGCCTGCTGCTGGCCTGGGTTCTTTCACCCAGGCTGGGAGCGGGCTGAGAGTCAGGGTGGCGCCTTTTTTTTATGTGTTCGCTCCCCCTGGTGTTAGAACCTGGCTACACCACTGATGCAATCCCGTGCTCTGGGTATCCCTAAACCTCTGACTGCCAGAAGCTGGGGCTGGTAGACTGGGTGATTTATTGATAAATTGCCCTGTTCTGTTCATTCACTCTGAAGCATCTGGCACCGGCACTACAGTAACTCCTCACTTAACATTGTAGTTGTGTTCCTGAAAAATGCAACTTTAAGCGAAACGATGTTAAACCAATCCAATTTCCCCATAAGAATTAATGTAAATGAGGGGGTTGGTTCCAGGGAAATTTTTTTCACCAGACAAAAGACTATATTGTATAATATATTATACACACAGACTATAAGTTTTAAACAAACAATTGAATACTGGTACACAGTGATGATGATAGTGAAGCTTGATTGAGGTGGAGTCGTCCGAGGGTGGGATATTTCCCAGGGAATGCCTTACTGCTAAATGAACTAAGCAGTTGGCTGAGCCCTCAAGGGTTAACTCTCACACTCTACAAGCCAGTAGGAAAGGAGGGAGGGCAGATGTGTTTCAGAGATAGAGATGCGCATTTCTCCTTTAAGTATCAAGAGTGGGGTCAGAAGTACACTGCCTCGTTAATTAGATCAGCAAGCCTGGCAGCTGCAGCTTCTGCCTAAGGCAGCAGCTCCCTCCCTCGTGTGTTCCCCCTGCTCTGTGGAAGATGGGGTAAGTGAGATGCAGGGGGACATTAGCCCCCCTTGTTAGCCAAATGGGCTCGTTTCCCCCTGGAGCTGCCCAATTACCCCAAGGAGGCACGGAGAGACAAGAGGGCAGATACCAGACCCTTTATTAGTCAGTCAGCTGAGAGGGTGCTCTACTCGGCTAGTGCCCGAGAAAGAGAGACACCTTACAAGCACAACTGGGCTTCTTTTATACAGAGAGACAAACAACTTAGCATGTCTAAATTCTGCTAACCCATGCATTGTTTAAATTCAGTTCTAGTAGTAATCAGGATACATCTGTTTAGCTTCCCGTCCTTCACATTCCTTTCCCAGGGTCGGGGGCATCCGTCCAACCCCCTCCCCTTGTCCATATATCTTCTATACATCCTGTATACGTGCAGCTTCATGCATGGGAAACGACAGTGAGGACTGAGATACGCATGTTTTTCAGTTTTTGGGCCTAACAAGATTCCCCCCTAAAAAGCATTTTGAGAGCCTTATGGCCCCCAATCCTCAGCCTTCACTGGCTGGTATAGGGCCATCATTTGTTGGTGTATAATTTGATTAGCCATTCGTCGGACTAATGCAACTACACAGGGAGCAAAGCAAGCTAGGGTTAATAGGGTTGTAATAAAGAGTATAGAGAGAAGAAGGCCTTCTCGGAGCCATCCCAGTTGCGGTAACCAGGACGTGAACCAATCCATATTCCACCCACCCCATGTTTGGACCGGGACATGGGCTAGCTTCCTCATTTCTTTTGTTAGCTGTTTTACCGCCTTTCCATTATCATCTATTTGTAAACAGCAATTAGATTCGTTTAATTTTGCACAGATTCCCCCTTCTTCTGCCAGCAAATAATCAAGAACTAGATGGTGCTGGTAGAGCACATTCCTCATCTGAGTGGACTGATCGGTCAAAAGATCAAAAGCTGCGGCCGTCTGATTAGTTATTATTTCTAAAATGGCTTGCAGCCTAATTATCCGATTCAAGTTGTAAATGGGCTCCCTTGCCCCTGAGATCCACTCATTAGGATTCCATGTAGCTGGACCATAATGTTTTATAATTCTTTCAGGGGGCCACTCTTGAGCTCCCCACGTTTGGGAGCTTCCAGCGGTCAATGCGTGATCAACGGACCGCCTCTCCCTAATCAAGTCGTCATATACCTTAATTCCTAATTTATTTCCCTGAATTTGGGGTAATAGAAAGAACAAGGGCCTAATATACCCAACATAACATTGCCTCCAAATTGGTCAGGAATATCTTCGATAAGCGTATTGCCCACATATCCAGTAATGGCCTTTTAGGGCCCATTGTCCATTCGCAAAGGGGCCATCCCAGGTCTCGGGGTAGTCCTCGGGGCCCGGTTCTTCATAATACAAAGGGTTACCCGTCTGCAGGGGCCCCCCTGATACAATAGATGTACCATCAGGATTACAATAGTTACATTTCCATGCCCCGGCCCCTTCCTTCCAAGCACAATCACAACCAAATCTAGGGCTATTGGTAGTAGACCAAAAATGGTTAAAATGGGCTACCCGAGTTCCATTAGAGTGTTGCCATGCCCACTGATACCAGCGTACCACGTGATCCTTACTGGCGGTATTGTCTCGCTGGCAACTTAAAAAGAGGGCATCAAAGAACCCATCTTGCCCAACTGCCTTGCAGCCTTCGCCGGTATGCTGTTGGTAGGAACATCTTACCCAGCTATGATTAGTGAGTTTCACGTGGGTATGGTTCCATCGTCCTTGATATTTAGAACAGTCATACGTATGGCAACTAGGGTGATCATAGCAGTCAAATCCTAGAGATAGAGTCCAGTCACATTGGCTTTTGCCCACATACACCCCTTCTTGTTTTGTTCGGTTAAGGCAAAGAATACCCATTCCGGAAGAATAAAGCCGCCAGGGGCTACTATCCTCAGTCCAAACTCCTGTTCCATCGTGGACTATGCTCAAAGTACTGAGCCACCATTTGGGCTGTACTGGCTGGGCTACCCAAGGCCATTCATTCCAATCCCCTGGGCCTCCACAAACCCAGCAGCTGCTAAGATTGAAGGAACTCGCTATTGTTTCTCCCAGTTGTACAAACCTATTCTCCCAACCATACCCGTGATAAACACATATGAACAAAAATATCAATAATGAGTTCATTATTTTTTCCTAAACAGTCCTTTTAGTCCATCGAGTTCTTGATACTTCCAGACGGTGTCTTCGCCTGTGCCACCCCGGGCTTCCGGGGCCGGGGCGGGCAGAGGGCTGGTGTCCTCTTCCGTGGAATTGGTTCCCTGGTCAGGATTCAGAAACCGCTTTACCCGGGTGTGATGTGTCCATTTGTCGCTCCCGAGAATTTTAACTGCGGCCTGGCTAATGAGCGAAACGGTGTGTGGACCGTCCCACCTTGGCGTAAGGGGGTCGCGTTTCCACTTCTTGAAAAGGACCTGGTCACCGATCCGGAACGGATGCACGGTCTGGTCCAAGGGGAGGGCCTGGAATGGCGCCGCGTATCGATGAAGCTGCAACAAAACAGATTGCAACCCAGAAACCTGTTTCCATAGTAAGTCATTTCCCACTTCCCAGGTTACATCCTCCCGGAATCCTGGGATAAGTATTCGGGGTGGAAATCCAAAGACTAGTTCAAAGGGCGAGAGTTTAAGACCCTTACGTGGGGCCCTTCGAATGCGGGTGAGGGCGAGTGGCAAGGCATCAAGCCACTTTGACTAAAATATGCACAGAATCTAGCTTAGAGTATCTTTGAGAGTTCTATTCATTCTTTCTACTTGACCCGAGCTTTGCGGCCTCCAGGGTGTATGTAGTTTCCATTGTATACCGAGGGCCTGGGATACCTGCTGGACCACTTGTGAGACAAAGTGGCTTCCCCTATCAGACTCAATTACCTCGGGGAGATGGAAACGAGGAAGTATTTCATGTAACAGGGCTTTGGTAACCGCCCGGGCCTGGCAATGCCGGCTGGGGTAACACTCCACCCACCCGGTAAGTTGATCAACAAACACGAGCAGATATTTATAGCCCCTGCAAGGGGGTACCTCAGCAAAGTCAACTTGCCATCTTTGAAAAGGTCGGCCTCCCATTGGGGCAGGAGGGCCACATCCCTTTTGGTTCGTTCGTTGACAAATGGAACAATTAACAACAACTTTCTGGGCTTCCATGTGCATACCCAGTCCTTTAAGGGACCTGGTAGCCAAGTCAACCATTGCCCCAGATCCCAGATGTCCCCCTTTATGCAGGAGCTGGAAAATCTCCTGGAGTACTGGCCTGGGGACGAAAACCTCTCCCCCAGGCAATCTCCACCATCCAGAGAAATCCTGCCGGCCTCCTGCAGCCTGGGCATGACCCATTTCCTCGGTTGTGTATTGGGGAGGAGGGGTTTTAGTCTCAGTATTTTGAGCCATAAGAAGCCATGAGGCCCCGTCTCGGGCGGCCTCCTTCGCGGCCTGGTCTGCCAGTTGATTATACTTTCGCTGTTCGGCCTCAGGAGCCCTCCCGTGGGCACGCACATGTATCACGGCGACCCGGAGTGGAAGCATCAGGGCCTCGAGCAGAGCTTTAATGAGGCTCCCATGCGCGATCTTTTCACCTGAGGCTGTAATGAATCCTCTCTCTTTCCACAGGGTCCCGTGTGCATGTACCACCATGTAGGCATAATGACTGTCCGTACACCATGTAGGCATAATGACTGTCCGTATATAGGTTAAGGGTTTTCCCCGCCCCCAAGCGAAGAGCCTCAATAAGAGCCACCAGTTCCGCCGCCTGGGCGGACAAATTGGGACTAAGTCTAAACTTGTATGCCCCTTCATCCTTAATCACTACTGCCGTGCCAGTATATCGCTTGCCACCCACTACATAGCTGGACCCATCAACATACCCCTCAACATCGGGGTCGGGCCAGGGCAAATCTGAAAGATCAGGTCGGGGTTTGGTTTCTTGTTGCAAGACTTCAATACAGTCATGAGTAGGACCGACCTCTGGGGAAACCTGGGGGTCAGGCAGTAGGGTGGCCGGGTTAAGGGAACTGACTGCCTTAAAGGTCAGATTGGGGGCCAACAAGAGCCCTACTTCGTATCTAGTATGTCGGCTGGGGTTTAGATGCTTTTCCCCAGCGCCTGTTCCCAGTATCTGAGGCACCCCGTGGGGGACTACAACTTCAGTGTCTCCACCCAAGGTTAACTTTTCGGCTTCCTGAACGAGGAGGGCGGTCGCTGCTACGGCCCGTAAACAGGCGGGCCACCCCTTGGCGACAGGGTCCAAGACCTTCGAATAGTATCCAATGGGTCGCCAGGTTGGTCCTGACCTTTGGCACAGGACTCCAGCTGCCACCCCTCCTCTTTCATGAACGTATAGGGTGAATGGCCTCCGGGAATCTGGGAGGGCTAGAGCGGGAGGCTGAACCAAGGCTTCTTTAAGCTCTCGAAATGCTTTTTCCATTTCCCTGGTCCATTTCCAGTGGAGCAGACCCTCCTTAGTCAAAGACTCATATAGTGGTCTGGCTTTTCCCCCATAGTCGGGGATCCAGAGTCGACAGAAGCCAGTCAGTCCCAGAAATGCCCTTAGTTCTCGGGGGTTTTGGGGCTGAGGGCTATCAAGTATAACCTGGATTCTTTCTTTGCCCAAACTGCGACTCCCTTGGCAGAGGTGGTATCCAAGGAAGGTGACCTGCTGCTTAACCAACTGAGCTTTTTCCTTTGATACTTTATATCCCTGTACCCCAAGGTGATTGAGGAGCTCTACAGTTTGTTCCTTGCAGACTGTCTCTGTTTCAGTACTCAAGAGCAGATCATCGCAGTACTGAACTATGTTACACGCAGGATGGTTAGCCAGGAATGGGGCCAGGTCCCTTTTCAGCTGGCTACCAAAAATCTCTGGTGCACAGGTGAGTCCCTGTGGGACAACGGTCCAAAGATATTGGGCCTTGTAATGGGTGTCCAGATCCTCCCATTCAAAGGCAAACAACTTTTGAGATTCTAAATCAAGGGGGATGGAAAAGAAGGCGTCTTTTAAATCTATAACCGAGAACCAGCTGTGGTTCTTAGGTATTTGGCCTAGAATTGTGTGGGGATTCGGGACGACTGGGTAGGGGGCTTCTATCAACTTGTTAATCTGTCTCAGGTCCTGGACCAATCGGTACTATCCATTGGGTTTAGGCACTCCCATTATTGGAGTATTGTATGGGGATGTGTCTTCCTTTAACCACCCGTACTGCAGGAACTTTTGAATCAGGGGTTTTAACCCGATCCGAGTGGTTAGCTTAAGGGGGGTATTGTCGAATTCGGACTGGGCTGCTTCCCTCCTTAAGGGAAATATGCACTGGTGTAGCATTCCTGGCTCGGGCCACGCCTCCTTCCTCCGCCCAGACCTTAGGATTTACCCCCGGCAGCTGGCTTCCATCACTTCCCTTACATTCCAGGGAGTGATCTCTAGCATTTATGAGAGCCATCTGGTAATTAGAGACTTGTTGCTTAGGGATTCTGACTTCCATTGTCCCGTTATCGAATGAGATCTCCGCCTGTAATTTAGTGAGGATATCTCGTCCGAGCAGCGCTATGGGGCAGGAGGGACTGCAAATAAACTGATGGGAAATTTGACGGTCCCCTATTTTTACTAGGAGAGGCAAAGTTTTTTCCAAAGCTGTAGTTTGTCCCTCTATCCCCTGGACCATGGCACGTTCCCGAGCTCTACCTCGGGGAGCCTTGTTAAGGGGGAGCAAACTAAGGGTGGCCCCAGTATCAATAAGGGCTTCAATTAGGCTGCCCTCCACTTTAATCTTTACCGTGGGATCCAGGCTGGCAGCTTGCGCCGCCAGGAGGGGCCACTGGGTCCCCCGGCCCCCCTATGGGGAAGATTCCTCCCCTGAACGACGTCCCGTACCGTTGTAGAGGATGGGAAGGGACGGGGATTTATCTTTACGTTCCCTTCCCATGGCCTGTCGCCGGGGGCATTCATTCTTCCAGTGCCCCTCTTCCTTACAGATAGCGCACTGATTTCGACCCAGGCGAGGGCCCTTCCCCTTCCCAGGTGGCCCTGGCCATCCCTTAACTTTGTCCCCCCTATCCTTATATTCTTCCCTCAGGGCCATGGCTAAGACGCGGGCCCCTTTTCTTTCGCTCTTCATCATCCCTCCGATCATAAACCTTCATGGCAATTTCTAAAAGTTCCTCTATATTCTTGCCCGACGCCCCCTCCAATTTTTGCAACTTCTTTCTAATGTCCTCGTAGGACTGCCCAATTAAAAGGGGGATTAGTACCCGCTTCCCGTTGATATCCTCAGGATCGAGGTCCGTGTATCTTTTACAGGTATTACAAAGCCGCTCATAAAAGGCAGCTGGGTTTTCATTCTTTTCCTGTCTTATATTATATAATTTGGCCCAATTTGGGGTTTTTCTAATGCAGCGTTTCATCCCCTGGACTATAGCCGTGGCGTATTGGCTATGAGAGGCCCGGCCTGCCGCGTCATCATGTTTCCAGTCAGGAGGGCTTTCAGGCAACCGCGTAGCTACCGTGGCCGAGTCTCCCCCCGTCTCAATTACCCACTCGCGGGCCCTTGAGAGGACTAAACGCCTCTCTTCTGCGGTTAATAGAGTGTTAAGAGCGACCCTCATGTCGCCCCAGGTAGGGTTGTGGGCCGTAATTAAGGTTTCAAACACTGCTGTTAGCGGGGCAGGATCTTCTGAGAACGGGGGATTTTGCTGTTTCCAATTGTATAAATCACTAGTGGTAAAGGGGACATATATCATAGTGAGGTCACCATTGGGGGCTACAGCCTCCCGCAGTGGACACAAATAATTCTGTCGCAAGGGCATTTCGTGTATCGGACCACTTTTGCCCGATGGGCTAATAAGGGTAAATTTAGTATCCCCAGGGTTATAGTCAGATGACATTCTCCACAGCGTTACGGAGTTCTGATTTGTTACGGGGCCAGTCTTGCTCCTGGTGTGCTTAGACACAGGAGAGCTCAGGGAGGTTGGAGGAGACTCCTGTTTGGGAGAGCCCTGGTGGCTTGGCTCACCCCTTTCAGTTGAGGCATTATCCTCAGAGGAGGAGGTGGGGACTCCAACTGAGGGTACCGGAGCCGGGAGGCCGGGATACAAAGGGGGAGGGGGCATAGGATCAGGGGCAGAGGGAATCACAGCCTGCGGACAAGATTTCTTAACGGGGGGACAGGGTTTCCTAACAGGGGCACGGATCATTAAGGTTTTAATAGTTTGCGATCTACATTTTTGCAACCATGGGGGAGGATTGGCCGCAAGGTCCTGCCAAATATCTATATAGGGATACTGGTCCCAATGCCCATCCCGGGTCACAATGCTATGTACAGCTTGTACAATTTCTAGTCTGAGTGTCCCTCCCTCAGGCCATTCCACCCCGAATGTCGTCCATTCAAGAGTACAGAATTTTACAAGATTGTCTTTACATAATACAATTCCATAATCAGCCTGGCATCTAAATGCCTTCCAGTTATCCAGCATACATCCCAGGGGTGTCCCGGAGAAAGTACTTTGACCGGACCCCATTATGCTTTAACCCAGAGTTTTTCAAGACAGAGATATCGAGAGGGGGGAGGGAGAGGGATCTAGTTCTAACTCAGATATCCGCTGGGTCACGGGGTTCGGCTGACCCCCCTTGCAATCAAGATATCCTGGTCACCGGGTTTCCCCTTGCAGGAGTCTTGGGGCGGCTGAAGTCAGCTTAAGCCTCAGACCTGTCAGTGGCACTCATTCATCTTTCACACAGATCCCTTAATCAGTTACAATCTCGGTTTCCAACACACCATTAAGAGGAGAAACAAGATTACCCCTCCCAGAAACAAGAGTAACCCCTGAGGTTGCTCCAAGTCCCAATAGTTGTTAGGAACGGCCCATGGACTTGTGGAGTTAGTGACGTTGGCCGTTACTTGCTTACCCTTTAACCAAAAACACAACAACAAGACATTTAAAACACAACAACAAGACATTTACAGAACTACAATCATGTTAATATACCTTCCTGTATACAGGCTGCCTAGGGGATTTCCATCGTCCAACCCACACCCCGGGGGCATTATTCCTCAAACCCGGGAGGTAAACGCACTTACCGCCCGAAGTGGCCGCGTCCGGCAGTCAGACTTCCCCTTCTTCTGAAGCCGTCTTGCTTCCGTGTCCTTCAGAGTTCTCTTCAGAGAGGACGCAGCCGTCCCGGCCGATTGTGACGACCCGAGGCCCGAGCAAACCAACAGCCCGAGGTGGCCACTCCTCGGAATCGCCCTCGGCCGTCGGTCAGTGTCCTCTACAGGGAGAGAAGTCCCATCTGGGTCGCCATTTTGTTAGCCAAATGGGCTCGTTTCCCCCTGGAGCTGCCCAATTACCCCAAGGAGGCACGGAGAGACAAGAGGGCAGATACCAGACCCTTTATTAGTCAGTCAGCTGAGAGGGTGCTCTACTCGGCTAGTGCCCGAGAAAGAGAGACACCTTACAAGCACAACTGGGCTTCTTTTATACAGAGAGACAAACAACTTAGCATGTCTAAATTCTGCTAACCCATGCATTGTTTAAATTCAGTTCTAGTAGTAATCAGGATACATCTGTTTAGCTTCCCGTCCTTCACATTCCTTTCCCAGGGTCGGGGGCATCCGTCCAACCCCCTCCCCTTGTCCATATATCTTCTATACATCCTGTATACGTGCAGCTTCATGCATGGGAAACGACAGTGAGGACTGAGATAAGCATGTTTTTCAGTTTTTGGGCCTAACACCCTCTTCCTCCCCTCCCTCCCACACAGCAAGCAGGTAGGAATCTTGGGGAGCAGCACATGGCAGTGGGGGAAGGGACAGCTGAACTGTTGCAATTGATAGCCTGCAAATGACGCTAGAAGGGATCATTTCACAGCTTTAAACGATCATGTTCCCTAATTGATCAGCAACTTAACAACGTTAAACGGGATGACTTTAAGTGAGGAGTTACTGTATCAGAAGATGGGGATCCTTGGCTAGATGGACCATTGACCTGACCCAGTATGGCCGTTCGTATGTTCTTAACTACACCTACATTTATAGACTTTAAGGCCAGAAGGGACCATCATGATCATCTAGTCTGAACTCCTGCACATCACAGGCCACAGAACCTCACTCGTCCACTCTTGTAATAGGCCCATAACCTCTGGCTGAGTTACTGAAGTCCTCAAATCTTGATTTAAAGGCTTCAAATTAGAGAATCCACCACTTTTCTAGTTCAAACCATCAGGAGACCCATACCCCACACTGCAGAGGAAGGTGAAAAAAACCCAAGGTCTGTGCCAATCTGACCTGGGAGAAAATTACTTCCCAACCCCAAATATGGTGACCAGTGAGACTCTGATCATGTGGGTGAGACCCATCAGGCAGACACCTGGGAAAGAATTCTGTGTAGCAACTCAGAGTCCTCCCAATCTAATGTCCCATCTCTGGCCATTGGAAATGTTTGCTAAAAGCACTTGTGGATGGGCCATATGCAGTTTTAGGAAACCTCATCACACCATCCCCTCCATAAACTTATCAAGCTGAGTCTTGAAACAAGTTAGGTTTTTTTGTCCCCACTACTCCTCTTAGAAGGTTGTTCCAGAACTTTACTCCTCTGATGGTTAGAAAGCTTTGTCAGATTTCTAGTCTCATCTTATTGATGGCTGGTTTATATCTGTTTGTTCTTGAGCCAACATTGTCACTTAACTTAAATAACGCCTCTCCTTCCCTGGTGTCTATCCCTCAGATGTATTTATAGTAGGGATGTCAATTAATCACATTTAACTCATGCGATTAACTCAAAAAAATTAATCTAGATTAATCACAGTTTTAATCACACTATTAAACAATAGAATACCAATTGAAATTTATTAAATATTTTTGGATGTTTTTCTACATTTTCAAATATATTGATTTCTGTTGCAACACAGAATACCAAGTATACAGTGCTAACTTTATATTATTATTTTATTACAAATATTTACACTGTAAAAATGTAGAAGCAAAAGAGTCCTGTGGCACCTTATAGACTAACAGATGTATTGGAGCATAAGCTTTCGTGGGTGAATACCCACTTCTTCAGATGCATGCAGTGGAAATGTCCAGGGGCAGGTATAAATATGCAGGGAAGAGTCAGGCTAGAGATGACGAGGTTAGTTCAGTCAGGGAGGATGAGGCCCTCTTCTAGCAGTTGAGGTGTGAACACCAAGGGAGGAGAAACTGCTTTTGTAGTTGGCTAGCCATTCATAGTCTGCATGCATCTGAAGAAGTGGGTATTCACCCACGAAAGCTTATGCTCCAATACATCTGTTAGTCTATAAGGTGCCACAGGACTCTTTTTTTGCTTCTACAGATCCAGACTAACACGGCTACCCCCCTGATACTGTAAAAATGATAAACAAAAGAAATAGTATTTTTCAATTCACCTCATACAAGTACTGGAGTGCAATCTCTATAGTGAAAGTGCAACTTACAAATGTAGATTGTTGTTGTTGTTGTTATATAGCTGCACTCAAAAAGAAAACAATGTACAACTTTAGAGCCTACAAGTCCATTCAATCCTACTTCTTATTCAGCCAATCGCTAAGAGAAACAAGTTTGTTTACATTTACGGGAGATAATGCTGCTGGCTTCTTGTTTACAATGTCACCTGAAAGTGAGAACAGGCGTTCGCATGGCACTTTTGTAGCCGGCATTGCAAGGTATTTACATGCCAAATATGCTAAACATTCGTATGCCCCTTCATGCTTCGGCCAGCATTCCAGAGGAGATGCTTCCATGCTGATGACTCTAGTTAAAAAATAATGCATTAATTCAATTTTGACTTAACTCCTTGGGGGAGAATAGTATGTCTCCTCTGTTTTACCCGCATTCTGCCATATATGTCATGTTATAGCAGTCTCGGATGATGACCCAACAGATGTTCTTCATTTTAAGAACACTTTCACTGCAGATTTCACAAAATGCAAAGAAGGTACCAATTTGAGATTTCTAAAGATAGCTACAGCACTCAACCCAAGGTTTAAGAGTCTGAAGTGTCTTCCAAAATCTGAGAGGGATGAGGTGTGGCGCATGCTTTCAGAAGTCGTAAAAGAGCAACACACCAATGTGGAAACGACAGCATCCGAACCATCAAAAAAGAAAATCAACCTTCTGCTGGTGGCATCTGACTCAGATGATGAAAGTGAACATATGTCGGTCTGCACTGCTTTGGATCGTCATCAGCATGGATTCGTGTCCTCTGGAATGGTGGTTGAAGATGAAGGGACATATGAATCTTTAGCACATCTGGCACGTAAATATCTTGCAACGCCGGCTACAACAGTGCTATGTGAATGCCTGTTCTCACTTTCAGGTGACATTGTAAACAAGAAGCAGGCAGCATTATCTCCTCCAAATGTAAATAAACTTGTTTGTCTGAGCGATTGGCTGAACAAGAAGTAGGACTGAGTGGACTTGTAGGCTCTAAAGTTTTACATTGTTTTGTTTTTGAGTGCAGTTACTTTTTGTACGTAATTCTACATTTGTAAGTTCCATTTTCATGGTAAAGAGGTTGCATTACAGTACTTGTATTAGGTGAATTGAAAAATACTATTTTTTACAGCACAAATATTTGTATTAAAAATATAAAGTGAGCACTGTACACTTTATATTCTCTGTAACTGAAATCAATATATTTAAAAATGTAGAAAACATCAACATATTTAAATAAATGGTATTCTGTTATTGTTTAATCGCGTGTTTAATCGCTTGACAGCCCTAATTTATAGAGAGCAATCCTATCTCCCCCCAGGCTTCGTTTTGCTTCTGTGAGACAAGCCATAGAATCATAGAAGATTAGGGTTGGAAGGGACCTCAGGAGGTCATCTAGTCCAATCCCCTGCTCAAAGCAGGACCAACCCCAACTAAATCATCCCAGCCAGGGCTTTGTCAAGCCAGGCCTTAAAAACCTCTAAGGATGGAGATTCTGCCACCTCCCTAAGTAACCCATTTCAGTGCTTCACCACCCTCTTAGTGAATTAGTATTTCCTAGTATCCAACCTAGACCTCCCCCACTGCAACTTTGAGACCATTGCTGCTTGTTCTGTCATCTGCCACCACTGAGAACAGCCTAGCTCCATCCTCTTTGGACCCTCCTCTTCAGGTAGTTGAAGGCTGCTATCAAATCCCCCTCACTCTTCTCTTCTGCAGACTAAATAAGCCCAGTTCCCTCAGCTTCTCTTCATGTGCCCCAAGCTCCCTAATCATTTTCATTACCCTCCGCTGGACTCTCTCCAATTTGTCCACATCCTTTCTGTAGTGGGGGGAGGGGGACCTCAAAACTGGACACAGTACTCCAGATGTGGACTCACCAGTGCCGAATAGAGGGGAATAATTGCTTTCCTCAATTTACTGGCAATGCTTCTACTAATGCAGTCCAATATGCCATTATCCTTCTTGGCAACAAGGGCACACTGCTGCCTCATATCCAGCTTCTCATCCACTGTAATCCCCAGGTCCTTTTCGGCAGAACTGCCGCTTAGCCAGTCAGTCCTCTGCCTGTAGCAGAGCGTGGGATTCTTCCATCCTAGGCACAGGACTCTGCACTTGTCCTTGTTGAACCTCTTCAGATTTCTTTTGGCTCAATCCTCCAATTTATCTAGGTCATTCTGGATCCTATCCCTACCCTCCAGCTTATCTACCTCTCCCCCCAGCTTAGTGTCATCCGCAGACTTGCTGAGGGTGCAATCCATCTCATCATCCAGGTCATCACTGCCCGTTGAGCCTGACGATCTAGCCAGCTTTCTATCCCCTTATAGTCCATGAATCCAATCCAAACTTCTTTAACTTGCTGGCAAGAATACTATGGAAGACCATATCAAAAGCTTTGCTGAAGTCAAGTTTTATCGCGTCCACCGCTTTCCCCATATCCACAGAGCCAGTTATCTCATCATAGAAGGCAATCAGGTCCTTAAGCCAAGGTCCTTTAAGTTTCTTCTCATAAGGTAGGTTTTCCATTCCTCTAATAGTAGCCCTTCTCTGTACCTGTTAGTCTGAATTCATCTTTCTTAAACACGGGAGACAAAAATTGCACAACGTACTCCAGGGAGGTCTCACTGCTGCCTTGTATAATAGTAATAACACTACCCTACCTCTACTGGAAATAGTTCGCCTGATATATGCTAGGATTGCATTAGCCTTTTTCACAGCCGCATCACATTGGCAGCTCATAGTCATTGTTTGTTCAACCAGTACATCTAGGTCTTTCTCCTTCTCCGTTGCTTCCAACTGATATGTTCCCAGCTTATATTAAACATTCTTATTGTTAGTCCCTAAATGCATGATTATGCAATTTGAAAAATTACATTTTATCCCCTAAGATCATAAAAACGGCCATATTGGGTCAAACCAAAGGTCCATTTAGCCCAGTAGCTTGTCTGCTGACAATGGCCAATGCCAGGTGCCCCAGAGGGAATGAACAGAACAGGCAATCAACAAGTGATCCATCCCCTGTTGCCCATTTCCAGCTTCCGGCAAACAGAGACTAGGGACACCAACCCTGCCCATCCTGGCTAATAGCCATTGAGGGAACCTATCCTCCATGATTTTATCTTGTTCTTTTTTGAACCCTGTTATAATCTTGGCCTTCACAATATTTGCCATTTCTTTTACTCCAGTTTTCAAGGTCATCTAGATCTTCTTGTATGATATTCCAGTATGATCTAAGACCCTACGTACAACTGAGGTCAAACTAATGGGTCTGTAGTTTTCCAGATCACCACCTCCTCTCCCCCCCCCGCCTTCCTTACATAAGTACTATATTTGCAATGCGCCAGTCATAGGGTACAACCCCTGAGTTTATGCATTCATTAAAAATCTTTGGTTTTGGGCTTGCAATTTCATGTGCCAATTCCTTTAATATTCTTGGATGTAGATTATCTGGATCCCCCCCAATTTGGTCCTGTTAAGCTGTTGAGTTTGACTTCCACCTTGGATGTGGTGATTTCTACTTCCATATCCTTTTCCTATTAGTCACACTACCAGTGTCCCTACATTCCTCATTACTGTTGTTGTTAAAAACTGATGCAAATTATTCATTTAGGTTAGTAGCTGTCAACCTTTCCAGACTATTGCACCCCTTTCAGGAGTCTGATTTGTCTCCCATACCGCCACGTTTCACCTCACTTAAAAATTACTTGCTTACAAAATCAGACATAAAAATACAAAAGTACCACAGCACACTGTGTGACGGGGCAAGGCCAGATGGCTATAGGAAAGTAGTGGGAGATAGATATATTAGCCCCAGGCTAAACAAATCCATGGTACCAGGATAAGTAAATGGAAGCTGCTCCAGGTCAATTAAGACACCTGGGGCCAATCAAGAACTTTCCAGAAGGCAGGGAGGTTGATTGAGACACCTGCAGCCAATTAGGGGCTGGCTGAAACTAGTTAAAAGCCTCCCATTGAGTCAGTGAGGCACGCATGTCAGGAGCTGTGGAAGGAGGTTGTGTGTGAGGAGCTGGGAGCAAGAGGCACTAGGAGCTGAGAGTGAGAAGGCATACTGCTGGAAGATCCTTTGGTGAGGATAAAGAAGGGTGTTGGGAGGAGTCCATGGGGAAGTAGCCCAGGGAGTTGTAGCTGTCTTGCAGTTGTTCCAGGAGGCACTCTAAACAGCTGTAGTCCACAGGGCCCTGGGCTGGAACCCGGAGTAGAGGGCAGGCCCGGGTTCCCCCCCAAAACTCCCAACTCCTGATCAGACACAGGAGGAGTTAACCTGGACTGTGGGCTCTACCAGAGGGGAAGATCTCTGAGGCAAGCAAAATCTGCCAATAAGCGCAGGACCCACCAAGATAGAGGAGGAACTTTGTCACAACTGTTACTGAAAAATTACTTACTTTCTCATATTTACCATATAATTATAAAATAAATTGGAATATAAATATTGTAGTTACATATCAGTATAAAGTCATTGTCTGGATGAAATTTTAGTTTGTACTGACTTCACTAGTGCTTTTAATGTAGTCTGCTGTAAAACTAGGCAAATATCTAGATGAGTTGATGGGCCCCTTAGAAGACCGCTGTGTACCCCTGGTTGAGAACCACTGGTTTAGGTGTTAAGCCATGCCTAGATTATCTTTAATCTCCACTTCAACCTCACTGCTTAGCATGCCTACTTCTTCTTTCCTTGTTTTATTTTTATTTATATGGCTAAAGAACCTTTTACTGATGGTTTTAATTTCCTTTGCAAGGTCCAACTCTGCTTGGCTTTTGTCAGTTCTCACTTTTTCCCTACACTTGCTGACCTCCAAGAGGTAGTTTTTCTTGCTGATCCATTCCTTGTAGGCTTTCGGCTGTCTTTTTAATAATGTGTTTGAGATGCTTGTTCATCTAGTTTGGTCTGCAATCTTTCCCTATGAATTTTTTTTCCCATTGCTTGGGATGCAGGCTTCAGATAACTTCTGCAACTTTGATTTAACATAACTGCAAACCTCCTTCACATTCAGATCCTGAAGTTCTTCAGTCCACTTCCCTAACTAATTCCTTTAATTTTTTAAGTTTGCCCTTTTTGAAATCAAGGACCCTAGTTTCTGATCTATTTTTGATAATTCAGTTTTAACTAAATGGAAGGATAAACTCACATTCACTCAAACCAAGGTTGTACTCTACTACCAATTCTTCTATGAGGTCCTTGCTACTTACCAATACCAAATCTAAAATGGTATCACGTCTTGTAGGTTCAGTAACTATATATGGTGAATAAATCTGTCAGCTATCACATCCAGGAATAGCTGGGGCCTACCGTTATAAGTAGCATTTGTCCCCCAATCTATATTTGGGCAATTAAAGTCTCCCATAATCACACTATTCCCAGTAATATTTATTTAATTAAAAATTATTAAAGCGGTCTCTATCCAAATCAGATTCTGGGGATCTGTAGCAGACCCCAAGTCCTAAATATGGTTAGACTTGAAGTACACAAGGGAGTAGCCAGCTGATGCTGTGCAGTTTAGAGGACCGACTGCCTCAAAAACAACCTGCCTAATTTTTAATAATCTACTGTTCTGCCAAGAAAACTAAAAATTAACTTGAATTATTATGTATTTCACTGAAATTATGAAAACAAGTGAAACTGATTGGTCTAGTTTTGTTGTCCCCCCTTTCTGATTATCAGTCACTAGCACAATGCTCCTTGGCTTTCCAGCACTGCAGGGAAATATTTTAATCTTCCTTTTACACCCTGAAAGAGGTCTTGGAGACATTGTGGATAGTTCTCTGAAAACATCCACTCAATGTGCAGCAGCAGTCAAAAAAGCTAACAGAATGTTGGGAATCATTAAGAAAGGGATAGATAAGACAGAAAATATCATATTGCCTCTATATAAATCCATGGTACGCCCACAACTTGAATACTGCATACAGATGCGGTCGCCCCATCTCAAAAAAGATGCATTGGAATTGGAAAAGGTTCAGAAAATGGCAACAAAAATAATTAGGGATATGGAATGGCTGCCATATAAGGAGAGATTAATAAGACTGGGACTTTTCAGCTTGGAAAAGAGACTATTAAGGGGGGATATGATAGAGGTCTATTAAAATCATGACTGGTGTGGAGAAAGTAAATGAGATGTTAGTTATTCCTTCTCATAACACAAGAACTAGCGGTCACCAAATGAAATTAATAGGCAGCAAGTTTAAAACGAACAAAAGGAAGTATTTGTTTCACACTACCTACAGTCAACCTGTGGAACTCCTTGTCAGAGGACATTGTGAAGGCCAGGTCTATTAACAGGGTTAAAAAAAACTAGATAAGTTCATGAAGGATAGGTCCATCAATGACTATTAGCCAAAACGGGCAGGGATGGTGTCCCCAGCCTCTGTTTGCCAGAAGCTGGGAATGGGCGGCGGGATGGAGCACTTGATGATTACCTGTTCTGTTCATTCCCTCTGGGGCACCTGGCATTGGCCACTGTTGGAAGACAGGATACTCGGCTAGATGGAGCTTTGGTCTGACCCAGTATGGCCATTCTTGTGCACTCCTCTCTGTTTTCACTGAAGTATATTAAAACATCGCTTATTAGATTTTTCTAATACGTATACAAAAAGCTAAATGTTGGACCTGAACTACATGACTGTCCATTTAAGAAATGGGAGAAGAGGAATAGATTTAGTAGGCAAAGCAATGTTGTTTACAGTGCTTAATGTTCTCTCTCCCATGCACAGATACTGGGCAAACTTGAAACTTTGGTTCAAACAAAAGATCAGTAAAGAAGAGTTTGATCTGGAAGCTCGTAGACTCCTCACCCAAGATAACGGTAAGAGACATAGGCGCTGACTCCATGGGTGCTCTGGGGCTGGAGCACCCACGGGGAAAAATTGGTGGGTGCTGAGCACCCACCGGCAGCTCCCCACCAGCCCACGCCCAACTCACCTCGCCTTCCCCAGGCGCCGCGGCAGCCAGAGCAGCTTTTTCTCCGCTCACGCAGCCGCAGGCTCCTCTGGCTCCAGCAGCTGATCAGCAGCACGCTGTGGGGGCGGGGGAAAGCGCAGGGGCGGCGCCTCGGGGGAGCGTGCCACCACCGCCGATCAGCTGCTGGAGCCAGAGGAGCCTGCGGCTGCGTGAGTAGAGAAAAAGCCGCTCTGGCTGCCGCGGCGCCAGGGGAAGGCGAGGTGAGCTGGGCGCAGGGCCGGGGCTGTCAGGGAGCTGCCAGGCCCCGTGGGTGCTCTGCTGCTCCCCTCTTCTCTCCCCCCCCCCCCCCCCCCCCCCGGCTTGCAAGACTTGGGGTGGGGGAGAATGCAGCGGGGCCGGGGGAGGACCCCCCCCCGCTAGCCCCCCCCCGCTAGCCCCCCCCCCCCCCCCCCGCTAGCCCCCCCCGCTGTGCCCAGCTCACCTCTCTGCCTGTCGGAGGCTCAGCCTGAGCCAGAAGCAAAGCGGCAGCCTGCCGCTTTTCATGGCTCCCTCTCGAGCCGGGCAGGGGAGGGAGGGGTATGGAGAAGAGGCGGAGGGCCTGGCTCTGCCTCCGCCTCTTCTCCCTCCCCTGCCCAACCAGCTGGAGAGGGAGCCATGAAAAGCGGCGGGCTGCCGCTTTGCTTCTGGCTCAGGCTGAGCCTCTGAGAGGCAGAGTCTGAGGTGAGCTGGGGCTCGCGCCCCCGCCTCCTCCCCCGCCTCCTCCCCCGGCCCCGCTGCATTCCTCCCGCCTCTGCTTGCAAGCCAAGGGGGGGGGAGGGGGGATGCAACGCGCCTGGGGGAGGAGGCGGGGGCAGGGATTTGGGGAAGGGGCGCAAGCCCCCACCGGCGCCGACAAAAGTCGGCGCCTATGGTAAGAGATTGTCCTCGGGAGTGTCCCTTTTTCTGTCTTCCCATATTTCTCAAAATACTACATTCTGGGTTAGTTGCTTGCTACACACTAATGCAGCCACATGAAGTGTGACTACATAACTCCCACTGCTCCTCTAGAACTTGCCTCCTCTCTTGGGTCACATGATCTTGGACTAGATGACCTCCTGAGGTCCCTTCCAACCCTGAGATTCTATGATCTTGCCACTGCTGCAATAAGAACCTTCTCCTTTGCAGCTCCTAATTTCATTCAGAGGCTAAAAACCCATGTAAAGGATCTCAATTGGGAGGTGTATGCAGCCAGTGGCATGAATGGGAAAACATGGCTGTGGAATGTGTAAACAAAATCACTTTATAAGGTAGCTTCAAGTGGCTGCCTTTGGACTTTGCCTGCCATGTTGCCAATGTGAATCTGTCTTCACTCAGATGCCAGGAAAGAAAATTTTACTTGAACTCTTTCTTTTCGCAGTCCATTCTCACAATGATTTCCTCCTGGCTATTCTCACCCGATGCCAAATCCTAGTTTCTGCACCAGGTAAGAGAACAAAAAATAAGTTTTTAAAAAAAGATCATACAGCACAACCCAGGGAAGTGTTTGTGGTGGGCTTTGTTTTTAAGCTATATGCTGTGACTTATTTAGTCTTAAATTGTATGTTGTCTCTTACTATGAGCTAGGTGGCGTATGACACAGTGGGGATCCTGACTGAGGCCTTTGTTACTGTTGTAATATAAATATGATCATCAGTAGTACACAATAAGGATTTCACACACTTAACTAGAGACTTGTGCTCTTCATTGCCATGCAGGAGATTCAGGTCATGCTTCTTTGGCTGTGAGTTCTGTAAGGTGGTGTGTTCTGTGCCCCACTAACCTGCAGGGCCGAGTGAAGGGAGGTTTTGCTCCATGTTCTCCAGCGATCTGCTTGGCGTGATGCAAGAATGGTGTTGACAGAGTCTAAAAGGAGACTGAGCCTTGCGTCAAAAAGATGGAAACTCTGAGTCATGGAGGGAGGCAGCACTAGGAGAGAGGTTTCAGAGTGGGTGGTTGTTGTTTTTTTGCCCTGTCCTGTCTCCAGAGTAGAGGGGAGGATGGGAAGCTTCTAGTTGTAAAGTCTTAATTAAAATGTTGCCAATGAATTTAATATCCTTCTATTAAGCCCCTGCAGCTATTGCATTATGTCTGGTGTTATGCTGCTCTGTGATGTCTAGTGAGTTTCAGTATTGCTGACACCAGAATGTATCTTAAAAGGATGGACCAAAAACTTAGCCACAAGACCCTTTGAGTGAAAGTGATTCAAACTGCAAATTAGAATGAGTTTGAGACTGCTAGAAAGTTCAGGGACTGGCATCTTAGGGTCTTGTGCTGAGCCTGCTGTATTGTTTATGCTGACTGCATAATACAATCAAACCTGGCTAACTGAACACCGAAAGTTCTCCATGTAACTTCTGCTTCTCGCTTGATTTTTTATTTTTATTTTTATTTTTTTTGCATTGGGGTGGCTGCAGCAAATACGTTGCACTTGGTTTGTTTTATAAGCTAAACCTTCTGAATAAAACCAGACAGACTTACCCACAACCCGACTATCCTTTCAAAAAGGATAAGGCAGTGAACTGGGACTGGGCAGGTCTGGGTTCCATTTCCCAGGAGTGACACAGATGTTGTCATGTATAACATTGCGCAGGAAGGGCTCAGGCTGTGGTCGGGAGGGGATCTCAGCTCCTGTTTAGGCACCTAAATGAGTGGCCAGATTTTTCATAAGGGTTTGCACAGCGCTCGACAGCTCCTGCTGAGAACAATAGGAGCTGCTGGGTGCTGAGCAAGCACACTTTGAAAATCTGGTCCTTCATTTCTCAGTGCCTCCTATCCCCATTTTACAGCTGGGGAAAACACTTCTCCACCTAATAGGAGTGATGTGAGGATAAATCCATAAAAAGTTGGGAGGCACTTGGATACTACAGCGACAGGCTGTACCTAGACAGTAAGTACCTAGACAGACAAAGCATCACATGAGTACTCTGTAGTAAAAATAAGAATTATTATTACGGTAGAGCTGCTCACATTCTGCTCCAGATTGCCAATTTCAGGAAAGATTCTTGTTAGACCCCTGAGAGTACTTAGCTTGTGGAAATTGCCTACTTCAGTATTTTTGTTCCTAGGAAGACTTGCAAAAACTACTTGTTTTTGCTTTCACATGCTTGTGTTTTCTCCCCTGGAGGGAAATCCAATGAAGTGTACATTTAGTTTATAGCGTCTCTGATCCATCTTGATGAGCAAAGCAATTAGTTGTGTATTTTAGCTAATCCTGGCTTCTATAGGGCCCCAATTTCTTTTTCAGTAGTCTTGGGCTGACAAAGACTTTGAGCTATATTCATCTACACCCGAGACTGGATAACAGTTTTTTTTAATTAATTATTCAGGGTTGGCAACGCGTTTTGGTTTAAGGGCCACCAAGTCTGACAGACAGGGATGGGTTGACCATGTCTCATTTGCCTCCAAAGAAAGGAGGAGAGGTGAAAAGAAGAAATGTGTGAGAAAGAAAGAGATGGGAATAAAGCGACAACGGAAAACAGAAGAGAGTGATCAGAGAGATTCTCCTAACCATTTGTCCTTCTCTCTTCTGGCCAAGAAAATAAAATATTGAAAAACAAATAAATTAAAGAAATAAACAGTATGGGCAGGTTCTTTTCTGTAACACATAACCTTGTAGCTTCATCTCTGTTAGTACATTTCTTTTCCTCTCTCTGCTCTTACTGCTGTAGAGTGTGTGTTGGAAAAGTCTCAAATGCCACACCGCCTTCCTTCTGCTGGGGTTTGACTGTACTCTGCTGCCCCTATGGCAAAGCAGTGCAAGCCTGGAGCGAAGCAGCTCTGTCCTTTCTCCGCTTGTTGCCTTTGTTAACAAGGCTAGAAGCTGGCTAGCTCTGCAGTGTCAAAAAAACCCAACACCTTGCTAATGTGAAGTTGGCAAATCTTGAACTGCATAAGAGTAGCCGTTAAAGTTTCCCACTTGCTAATACTGCTCCCTTCAATGTGTGCAATGAGTATAAACTGTGCTCTAGAAATGAGTAAAATGAACACATGCGGTCACTTATAATGCTACTTCTAAGCACCTCTAGTTATGGAAAGAGATGCAATTCCTTAATATTACGCTAGATGACAGCTACAACATATGGCCTGGCTGTGTGGATTTATGTGTGGTAACACACGTGCTCAAAGGAGCAGTTAATGTTGCTACAGCCTCCTTGGCTCTGAATCTGCTGATATTGTTGCAACTGTAAAATCTCCAGGCTTAACATTATATTAACCTGTTTGCATAAAATCTGATAAGGGAATGGTGGCAGAAGGGCTTCGTAGCAACACATGGAATCATATCATCTGTCTATGCAGGCAGTACAACTCACTCGTCATCTCTAAGTGCCTTGTGAATTCTAATGAATTAACTTTTAGAGAATTTCTGGCTTTCTCCCTATTCACTAATCATTTTTTAAGTTATTGGAAAAGGCAGGTTAGAGAGGTTTTATGCTTCAATTTGACAGCAGGGAGGTCTGGTTTTGTTGATCACTTCCAGGCTTGTGTTCCACACTTGAAATCAAACTGTCTCCTCTGTCACTTTTGAGGTTCCCAGTTGTAGTGGAATTCAGCTGTCATGATTGAAAAGAGAGGGGCAGTCCCACAGTATAGCTGGGGTTACTTATATAAAGGCTTTTTTGAGGATAAGCACTGAAATCTTGACCTTGCTGCTGAGTTAATGCAAAGAATTACGGCTCTGTATGATGTGTTCTTGGTAACCTGTCTTGCTCAGTAAGAAGACTACTGTGTTTTTGAACAGCTGGGGCTCTTTTTTCTTTTTCTGCACTACTGTTTTTTCTCATGGTTTCCCATGCTCACTCCCTCTACCAACTCTTTTTTTTTTTTTTTTTTTTAAATTTCTGATCTGCCCAAGACTTCCTTACTTTGTGCTTCTAAAGATTCTCAAAGCTTACAGTTCAGTCTTATGCCTTCTACAAAAGAACGTGTTACCTTCTACACCTACTAGAATACTGGCTTATTCTACAAAGTGAAGAGCACTTGAATGTTCTGTCTCCCCTCCAAATGCTGCTAAACTAGCCCTATGACGCGTGGCTTGTGACAGGTCATCCAAGGCAATCCGTCAGAAGAATGCAAGCCCAGTGTATAGGTATAATAACAGACCTGTGGAAAGAATAAAGAAAAATGGCAAAGCCTGAGGTGGTCTGTGCAGTACAAAGCAAGAGAATGCAGGAGGAAGTATCTGTCAAATGAGTGGGTGAACAGCAGAGTCCATCACATAGATGGTGTTGATTACTTCAGTGCCCCGATACTTGAAGCCTTTAATATGGACTTCATGATTAAACACACAGTATTTTAGCACTTAAAGGTATTCTAAGGGCACGAGGCTCAAGAAAATTAAGAGGAAAGATTAAAACTGGAAACAAAATACTAGGTTGTAGAGACTCCCCCCTCATAGTCACAAACCACTAAGCAGGTGCTTAAATCCTTAACTTTAAGTACATGCTTAAATTCTGTTGAAGCTGATGGGCCTTAAAGTTAAATGTGCTTGGGTGAATAGGGTTGGGATTACTTGCCTACTTTTGTTGAATAGAAGGACTATGCGAAGGGAACCTGTATGTTCAAGAACACTGCCCCAAGGAACACCTTAACCCAGAGATCTGCTTAGGGATTTTACACAGTCAAAAGGTTACCTATAGTTCTCTGTAACTGCAAGGGAAAATAAGCTTGGCAATGTGAAGCCCCAAGGTCCATAACTAAACATCCAAATGACAGTGGAGAAAACAGGATTGACGTGTTGAAAGGATAGGCCTTTAGCTGACGTTGCTGTAATTGTCTGGAAGCATTATGTTGTACTTAAAGTACTATGCAGGATCTTTCCAAGGGGATTAAGGCAAAACGCCACATTTATTAGTAATACAGGTATCAATCAATACTCTAGCATATGCATATGATATATATATCACACTCATGCACTCACACACACACACACAAACACACTCCGTCTTGCTGTTGTTACCAACTGGTTGCTCCCCTTAACTGCACTGGCCAGGTGAGTTAGATGGGGGAGGGGTGGAGCTGGGCTTCTGCCGATCCGGATCGATGCTCCGATGGTGACAAGACGAGACCCGGGGTCCTTCTGCAAGACACCTCACTTTTATAGCAGCTTCCCTCTTATGCAAATCCACTCCAGATTCAAACTCTGGGTCTGTGTCCGTTGGTCTGTGTCCGTTGGTCTGTGTGCTGCTTTTCTCTGGGTGTTGTCCCAAGGCTGCTTAAAGAGGGTGTTACCTAAAGAAGGTGCTTGCTTCTAATCCCCAAGGCCTGTCAATATGTCTGCTCTTCTTTGCCACTTGATTGTTCTTGGATCTGGCTCCCATCCCCTCTCCAACTGTTGCAGTGTCTGGAGGTGGGTGTCTTCCAAGCCTCACTCATTCACACCTCATTCAGTCAATAGGGCAATTGATTACAGAGTGGGGGGAGATCTGATCCTATTCGTAGCAAACAGACACATGTTTCTTCTACTTTAACTAGGGGCTAGAACATCTAATACAAAGTTTTCTATATAGGGATCTAATACAAAGTTCCCATATCAAATAGGGATCTAATACAAAATGGGGATCTAATACAAAGTTGTATGAAAATAGAGAGGCACAATGCCAAGTCATATAAATACAAAATAACACAATGCAAGATGCAATGTCATAAAGATAAAGATACTTAATGCAACATCATAAGGCTTCATAGAAATACTTAATACAGAGATTTCTCTCTACAATTAGGCAATCGGATAGTGATATCCAAGTGGTTGTGTTACTGCCAAATACATTCAGCCCTCCTGGAAAATACTATGGAGGTTCTTCAGGATCCTGATTTAGAGTTCAGTCAGAAAATATCATCAGGCATTTGGATATCTGTGATAATAAGCTGAATATGAAAAATAAGAATTTCATTCTTTTCCCTCTCTGCCCCTGGTAATGCTGAGCCAATGGTGGGGGCTTGTAGGAATAAAACAGGTTGTCTGCTAAGGGTGAGAGAAGTAAAGAAAATTTCCTAGGAATACTATAGAAGCCAAACTATGACTAGCCTACCTTCTAAAGTAGGTAAAAGAGTAACTGCTCTGAGATCCTTGATAAACTGTAGAAAATCCTAGAGAAATGAGCACATCCTGAATTAAACAGCAGCACACAACAAACTCAGATTTAGCAATTAGCCATGATGCTCGATGAAACAAATACAAATTTTAAAATGATCAAAATACAAAAAAACCACCTTCAACCTTTCTCCTAAATTCAACTGACATTTTTGAAATAGCTCATAAAGCAACATGCAGAAACAAAATTAGAGGTGTTAGAAGCAAATTGATTTATTTACACCATAAAGAGCATTAATTTCAGTCTTATTTTTGCTGAGTGGGCAAATAGGACAACTGGCTGTATAACTGAAACAATACTGCTCCATAACAACCATACTAATTTTTGAGTTAATGATGCAAAAGGCTTCAGGGCCAAGATTGGAGATAGACTTTTTTTTCCTCAAAAGTTACATAATAGTAGGTAATGTGGCAAATCTTCAACCTGATGAGGCCCTTCTGGGCAAAAGTGATTGTGCCTCTCATTGCCAGTGTACATACCTTCCAAATAAACCAACTGCATTGTTTGAAAACGAAGAGCCATAAAGGCCCTCCTTATCTGTTCAAAATTTCCAAATATTCTTGACTCTATGGATGGCCTTTAGATAAGGGAGCCAAGGAGACATTTGTTACATTAACATCTGCCTTATCTGGTAGTTTACAAATATCTTCTTCTCTAAGCTTAATCAACATTTTCATACATTTAACCCCCCCTTTCCCCTCGAATTAGTCCACGCCACTCACTCCTGTCATCCTACGTTAGAAAGCCTTGGCATTTTTGGAGTTTGATTTCTGAGTGGCAATTGAAGTGAGTAGCGTAGTGCTGCAGTCAGGCTGTGACTTTTCTCTTGTCCCTAGAACCATTATTAAAAACCAGGGCCAGAGCCCAGTTAAGGTTAGGATTTCTTAATTTTAAATCTGGAATACTTTCTCTTAACCCAGGTGGAGAGGTTGGGATATCTAGCAGGGACCCAAGAGGCTGCTCTCTAACCTTCTAAAGTGTGGGAAGGAATAGCAGGAGTGGATTGAGTATTGGCATTACCCTTCTGGTACATTCATGCTCCATATTCTGAGGTGTGGAGCCGAGACTGAAACAGCACAGCTCTTCTGAATCTGAAGGAATGCCAAATACCCTGTATGGGCTAGGAGATACAAATGGGGGGACTTCAGGGGTAAAACCTTTCAAAGATTTTTCCAGGGCTGCCAAATTCCCCCTAACATAACTTTGAAATGCAAAAAGCTTTTCTTGGTTTCTGATACGTCTTTAAACACCATTTCCATTAACTTCCCTGTAGTCAAATAATGATCACAGTATTGTTAACCCCACCCTAGCGTGCCTGTGTGATATTGTCCAATTTTATATTGTCTGCTCTTTGACAAGCTAAAAGTTGCGTAATTGCATAATTTTGTTGGCTATCCTGTGAAATGTGTGGTAAATCATTTACCTTTCTGTATTTTTATTGTTTGTTTCTTTAATAAAACAAAATGATCACAGCAGGATACTGAAAGCCTGGAGGGGCAATGTTATTTCCCTCAACAGCAGTGGGGGTGCAGATGTTCGCAGAGTAAACATAAAGGAGAGGTTTGGCTGCATATTAGACAGATTATCATGAGAGGGCTGGGCAGCCCTTACCTCACAGGAAGCAATCCCAATCTTTGTTCATTAGTGGGAGCTGCACACTCAGCCAGAGAGCTCAAACGGGGGGGCAGGGCAGGTGCCTGATAGTACTACCAGTGAATGAAAAAATCCATCAGATCAAACCTTCTCCATAGCCCCTCCCCCAAAAATAATGGAGTGGGACTTTACTGACTTTAGTAAGACCCAATGAGCCAGACTCTGATACCCTCACTCATGCTGGGTAGCACCTTACTCCACAAAGTTGTCCACCACTTGTGGCATCAAATATGTTCAGTTGTGAGTAAGGGGATTGGGATCTGGCCCCAAGTATTGGACCAATATGTTGCTGCAAATTTACCTTTCAGCAAGTCTGCACATAAACTTCAAATTGAACTTTGTTGTTGCCTTAATAGGAATTGAATATCTGCCAGGCACCGGATATTGAAAGGCTAATAGTACATGCTGTGTCAGGACATGACAATCTTTCTTACAAAACTCCAGAATGTCAAACAATCTTTTCAATAAAAGATATATCTATTTTATGCTGACACAATCCCTCTCATTTCAAAATGATTTACAAAAGATAGGCCAGGATAACTCTGCTAGTGAAATGCAGCCATTTCTGGGGGTGATGTATGGCAACTGTCAAGTAGAACACAACAGTGCTACGCAACTGAACATGAAGACTACCTTTTTAGAACTGAAAATGTAGAGGGAATTTATTTAGGATGATCATAATTCCTAGAGTTGGAATATGGCCAGGATGCTGACACCAAGATCCCTACTCTTAAAAAGAATGTCATGGGATCTTGGACCACATATGATCAGGACCTTGGTTTTAAGTCTCATCTGAAATATGCACAGTACTTAGATTCTTTAAGGTGCTTTATCTTTAAACACATGAGATACAGTGGGACTCTTCTTGTGCTTAAAGTTAAGCATGTGCTTAACTGCTTTGCTAGAGGAGGGCCTAGCAGCACAGTTCATCCCAGTAATACTTTTAATTAATGCTTAAACAATAACACATTTAAATACTTTAACCTTAAGCATATAGAAAGTGTTTGTGGAGCTGCATGTGTGTGGAGAAGTGGGACGGGGTGCTACTGAGAGGGCCTGAATGATGCGCATCACCTCTTTCCCCATCCTGCCTACAAAACCTTTGCCTCCATGGCCCTGAGCAACTTCGTTCTATCTTCATAGTTTCCCTGCAATGCTCTGCTCTTTTCCCTCCCCTTTTACTAGAAGACTTAAGGTTGCTCTGGTGTGTTGCATAGAGAGAAACTTCTAGTCGTTTAGTGTGCAACCCCAGCTTGGTTTAAGAATTGTATATTTAACTTTAGTTGGTGACTTCCTTTTGTCTAAAAAATATTTTTTTTGGATGGGGAAATATGAAATGATTTGGGTGTAGAAAATTGTTTTTAAAATACGTTTTATTCTCTTGGTAATTCTTCCAAGTCAACAGCATTGTTACAAACTCCTTGGTGTCAGTAGTGTAGGGAATGCTATGCCAAGAAATCCTTGTGTTTTTGAGGTTATATATGGAGCTCTTACTCCTTGGGGCAGCTATTCCTCAGGGGAAGTAAGAAAATATGAAATCCTAGATATGTAAAGGATTCATTAACATTAATTAACAGACAATGCAATGTCTGGCATTTTTCCGTCCCCCAATATAATTTGAGTTCTGTAAGATGTTTCCCCACATACCGTTGTCCTCAAAAGTTTAGGTCATTGTTTTTAAAATGAAAAGCTCTTTCTCGGTATAGACATTTGTATACCGCTATGGGATTAGAAAGAGAAATTCCAAGCACTAATTCCTTGGTCAGACTCATCATGCGAGAGAGCTCTGTGAAATATGTTGAACAGTCTGGAGATTCTAGAACTTTCAGGGTAATTATCACTAAAACCCAGTGAACACATATCTAGCTTTTTTTTTTTCTTTATATGATTTTGTAATTTGCATAATAGCAAATACAGGATGTACCTGAACAATTAGGGCCCAATTCTGTGAGGGTCAGAGCAGTCTCAGCTCCCATTGGCTTCTATTGGAGATGAGGATGCTCAGCACCTCTCAGGAGTCACTTGGAACTCTGCAGAATCTGACTTCAGATACTTGAGAAGCATAGTTAAAGTCACTCAATCCTTGACGTACTGTTTAATAACCGTCTACAGAAGTCCTCCACCAATACAGTGCCTGCCATGTCCTTTTAGGTATGTGTAGTGTTGTCTTAGCCATTATATACATGTGCCTTTGTGATAGCCTCATGCATCTATTGCAGTTTAAAAACACGTTGCAAGAAAGGCACAATATAGTTCAGATAATTTCCCTCTGAAGTAACAGAATTATTGCTCAGATATATGGTTTTAGTAGTCGAGAATAGTAACAAGCCAAATAGTGTAAAATCGAAATGGTCCATGCACTTAAATTGGAAAGAATGGAAGTGCTCTTCAGAGGTGTCAGAACCTTGTGGGTTTTGTCTTATTTTTAACTGTATGAACTAAATTATCTTGGGTACAAATTGGAGTGACCTTCCCCTCCCCACTTTTTTTCCCTTCTCTCCTATTTTCAGAGGGTCCTGGGCCTCTGCCATGGACAGGTGGCTCTGCAACTAAACCTGGAAAACCCAAAGGAAAGAAAAAGTTTTCTTCAGTTCGGCAGAAGTTTGATGTAAGTTTATATTCTGCAAAAGGTCTCAGCTCTGCTAAACACCCTAGAAATGAAGAGCTGGCAACGTGTGAGCAGTAAACGGGCCCCTTTGTTAGCCGGGACTGCTAAAATGCTTTACCTCATTCCAGCAGAAGTGTTTGTTTGTATTAGAGCAATAAGTATTCAAGTGTAAGTACCAGACAAGTCTCTTTCAGTCCAGATATTTATAATGTCATGTTGCCCCTGATCTCTCGTTGACTTTAAAAAGCTGTGCTTCATGAAGCAAAAGGTCATTGTTCCATATATTATAGTTACCATTGTGCTTACCCCTTCTTCTCAAATTGACTTGCTGCGTGAGCCTGCTTGGGCTAGCCAACTCCATATTGCTTTGGGATGTCTGGATGGGTGCAACACTTTCTTTTAAACAGAGCACTCTTAGGGCTGGTCCACACTGGTGGGGGCGGGGGGGGTGTGTCGATCTAAGATACGCAACTTCAGCTACGAGAATAGCATAGCTGAAGTCGACGTATCTTAGATCGAATTTAAAAGTACTTACTGCGGGTCCACGCGGCGCAGGCAGGCTCCCCCATCGACTCTGCTTACTCCTCGCGCCGAGCTGGAGTTCCGGAGTCGACAGGGAGCGCTTCTGGGATCGATTTATCGCGTCTATATGAGACGCGATAAATCGATCCCAGAACATCGATCGCTACCTGCCAAATCGGGCGGGTAGTGTGGACGTACCCTTAGAGGGCTTCAAGTTTCTTAAGGGAAAATACTTCGGAGTGCCTCTTCTCTGCCTAGGGGAGTGGGGAGAAATGCCTAGGACCAGGTTCTCATTTACACTAATCCCCTTTTACATTACTCTGGCATTCGAAAAGGTCTGTAAGATGGGCCCACTTGGAGGCTGTTTTACACTGCCAGAGTGGTATAAAGGGCATTAGCGTGAATGAGAACTGGGCCCATAAACGCCGGAGACTAAATTTGACACTGGTATAATCAGGCACTGTAATACACCTTACAGACAGAGGTTTTAAAGAGTTGTGAACCCAGTGGAAGTAGAATTGTATTTAGAAATTGCCACAGTGATTCAGACAATATTTCTTACTATTCACCCAGTTTTGGCCGAGACTGTAACAGCAATGCATACAAGCTGCTGTTCAGATAATCTGTAGTATCTTCATTTATAAAAATTCTCAGTAATCTTTTCACACTAAGCAATGATGAGAATCTTGTGTGCATTTTTTTTCAGGAATGTATGATATTGTAATACTGTATTAAGGTTTTATCGGGATGAATTTTGGATAGGATTATTTACAAGTAATGAAGTTAATAATTCCATTAGAGTTAAGATGTTCAGCGATGTTCAGCTGACACCAAAATACTGCTGAGAGAAGAGATTTCTGTTAATGCTCTCTCAAAAGGGCCACCTCTCTGCTGCAAGGAGGGAAGGGGAAAATAAGTCTCTTCTACTCTATCCCTTCCCCACCTTTCTTCTCCTGCCCCCCCGCCCCATGAATAACTTCTGTGCCTGTCCCTGCTATTCGTATTCCTCAACAGCATGAAATTAACACAATTTCATTGCTACCCAGGAAGGTCCCAGTAACAGCTGTGAAATGACCAGATTTCATGTTAATTCCACTTTGCTTCTGCTTTCCAAAGACATGTTTTCTGTTTGCAGAATCAGTTACATTTTGAAGGTTCTATCTTTGCAAACAAATGAAAGCTGAAGGCCTCAAAATTAGCAGAAAAACTTCCCACTCATTAGTGGTAATATTTTTTTCAATCAGATTTAAATAAACGTGGGTTAGATATATGGTTATTCGTTGCAGTTTTGTATAAAGCTTTTATAACCCCCTCTATCTGAGGATGTCTTTACAAACATTAACTAATTAAGCTTCTGATATTTTGGGATGACTGAAAAACAGCTGCTTCTGAGGGGGAACACCCAGCTGTTTAGCAGCACGCAGCAATGTTAAGTTGAAAAGGTAAGGTAAATTGAAGTGTAGTTGTAGCCGTGTCGGTCCCACGATATTCGAGAGACAAGGTGGGTGAGGTCATATCTTTTATTGGACCAGCTTCTGTTGATGAGAGAGACAAACTTTCGAGCTCTGTGTGGCTCAAAAGTTTGTCTTTCTCACCAACAGAAGTGGGTCCCATAAAAGATATTACCTCATTCACCTTGTTTCAGGTAAATTTAAGACAGATTGGTTATTATATTCTAAGTTGGAACTCAGCTAGGCTGCTATGCTTAAAAGTGCCTTGTTTAATGACCATGTAAATTCAGGAACTCAATTTCACATCTCCCCTGAAAGCTGTACTCAGTGCTGGAATTAGTAGTTTTTAAATGAAAAGCGTGTTTGTCCGACAGCACCGATTCCAGCCTCAGAATCCATTGTCTGGAGCCCAGCAGTTTGTGGCAAAGGATCCTCAAGAAGATGATGATTTGAAGCTGTGTTCCCATACAATGATGCTTCCCACGCGGGGCCAGCTAGAAGGAAGGATGATAGTGACTGCATATGAGCACGGGCTGGACAATGTCACCGAAGAGGCAGTGACGGCTATTGTCTATGCTGTGCAGGTTAGAAAAGACAAACCAACAATGTGGTTTTGATTATGCTACTAACAGAAGGCTTTGTATATGGTATATGGCGGGGCACTACAGTGTGTGAGAGGAAACTAGCTTCACTATATTTACAGGTGACTTATGAAAATCCACGCCATGTGTTTATAGGTGCCTCTCAAACTGGCACTGAAAGTTATTCCTGCGGCTCTTCAGCTCAGAGTCTTGGCACACATAAAGGATCTTGGATTCGTGCATACAAAAATATAATTTGCAGAAGCTCAGAGTGAAAAATTATAGGCATAATTTTAGAAGCTGAGTTTGAAAACGTTGGACCTTCAGCTTTTAAAATAAAAGATTTCTTTAACTATGATGGATTTTTAAAATGTATATTCCATTGCTAGCAGCGGTTTATACTCCAGATTTATATCTGAGGCCACAGGATTAGTTTTGAACAGTCCCTTTTTAGGCACATTAAGCTGTTGTAAAACTTGTCTGCTATTGAAGCTCAAGCAAGGTAGATAAATCATACAGTGCCTAAACCTGAAGTGCTGATTACATGTAATTCCCATTGTCTTCCACGGGAGTTGTGATTAGCATCTCTCAAGATCAGGCCCAAGCAATGCAAGCAACTACTTAGGACTTGTGCTTCTGGGGGCTTACACAGCAGACTCAGGACTAAGAGGCAGTCTGATCTCCCCATCCGTCAATAGGACCAGATGTGAGAGCAACTTTCTGCTTGTTCTTTCCACCCCTGCACACCCCTCTCCAGCAGTTTCACCTCATAAGTAAGTCCAGCCCTTAATAAAAGCATAGTGTGGCTTTCAGAATAGCTTCAAGTGTAATATTCCCATGCACATGCACTGTCTGATGCTGATTATGAAACCCTTTCTTGTCCTCTACCACAGTGTGCTAGTTAGTGGTGGGAATTTCCTGACATTTAAGAGACATTTTTAAGGTTGGTACCAGGAGATCTCAAATTAGAGCTGTAAGTTACAGTTCACAGGCAAGTGTACACAGTGCTCTGTTTACTGTGCTTGTTCTGCTTTGTGTACAAATAGGGTAATGAAATTTACACCAATCCTGCCGTCTGAAGGCAGGCTCCCCTCAAGTTTGGTACCCTACTGATTTGCAGAAATAAATCAGGAAGAGAAACACATGAACATGTGATAGCAAGTAAATCAGCACGCTGGCTTTGTTTTGGTTGGGTTGCCCTCCTGAGGAACTGGGATTTTTATCTGGGTTGGAGATCTGTTTTTTTTCAGGGCTATCTTGATTTTTTTTTTTTTCCAGATTCAGTAAAAAACTATAAAATGCATCACATATCTGGAAAAGAATGTAAGGGGATGCTATTTGTATAATCCTCTACTGAATGCACTTCCTTAAAAATAACGTTGCTGGATTGTGCCGCTAATAATGGAAGCTATCCATAAAACAGAATCTACATGTTAATAGTCTAAAATGAATAGTTATGAAACTATGTCTCTATATATGACCAATGGCATTTGTGATGCACTGATTGCAGCAGTATCTAGGTGGAAGGGATAAACAGGCCTATGTAACAATATTGTAAAGTTTTGAGAGCATGCTCCACAAATGGTGAAGGTAAGGTTTGTCATTACAGAATCACCTTAAGGATATCCTGGCATCTGTAGTATCCAGGAGGAAAGCCTATCGCCTGAGAGATGGTCATTTCAAATATGCCTTCGGAAGCAATGTTAACCCACAGCCTTACCTGAAGAACAGTGTCGTTGCCTATAATAATCTAATTGAATGGTAAGCAAGCTCTCATGGTGCTACCTCGTTCTAAACCTAGTCAATGAGTAATTGGTGTAGGGGACTGAGCATACTGATCCATTTTTTAAAAACCCCTGGAGAAAACTTAGTGGTAATATTTAATATTCAGAAACTGCAGATGTGCCAGAGGACTATCCCTACTGGTCAGAGGGGAAGAACTTGGGATTTAGCATAAGTGCCTTGGCGAGAAGTCTGTGCCCCTTACCACCGTCCTCACCTGCTAGGAAGACACTGGAATTCCTGCTTGGGTGTTCTCTCTAGATCCAGTCTGAGGACTCAGTTTTTCATATAAGCTTCTGGTTAGTAGGCGAGTGTTTTTTTGAAGCACACAGACTCTTACCCCCCACCTTCCAACTACCTCTGGCTGCTGGAAGGGAGAAGCAGCTTTCACCTGTGCATCTGTATAAAATCTTAAGATGAGATAAGAATACCCCATGCCCCCAACGGTCTTCTGACTTGTGAAGAATAGCGAAAGACTTGGGCCACTATTTCCCCTTCCCCGCTCTCCTGGCTCTACCACTTCCCCAGCCTCTCTTTGGGCCATGTGGATAGCTCCAGTGTCTACCTTTGTTGCTACCTGTAGCTTTCCCAGATAGCTACAGTGTGGAATTGACAAAGATACTGACTCGTGGCTACTGTGCAGAACTCTTTTGGTCAGCAGTAAAATTATCAGCAATGATGTTGATTTCAGTCTCCTGCTGCAGCCTCTTGGGAAGGCTATGAGCAGCAGCAGCAGTAATCTTGCATCTGTCTGCAGACTCAGGAAGACTTTACAGTTCATATCTGGAAGGTTATCTTCTCAGCATAAGGAGTGGTGTTTTGTTTTGTTGTTTTGCATGAAAGAGTAAATTCTGCAGAAGATTATGCTTCTCCCACTATCCCACTCCCTCTCCACAGAAAGAATTTCCTGTTCCCTACTGGCAAATGGATTTTTCAAGCCCTGATAATTCTGTGCACATCTGAAGTACCTTTCATCCAGTGATCTCAAAGCCCTTTCTGTGCATTAACTGCCAAGGGAAGGGAGGAAAGCCCATTACTGGAAACATTTAAATTGGATTGGATAATGTACTGAATTGTATTTTAGGACTAATTATACACTGGTCCCAAGGTACAGGCTTGACAATCTATACCAGGGGTCTCAAACACGCGGCCCACGGGCCACATGCAGCCCGCGGAGTTATTTCCTGCGGCCCGCCATAGGTGTCGACTCCACTGGCAGCCAAGCTCCAAACATTACTGAGTGTTTATATTTTATTAAAATCCCTCTTTGCATTACAGTTTTTAAAAAGTTAATACATTGACTTTTAATAGCATACTATATGACTTTTCATTTTTGACTATACTTTTGTATCATTGTATGAAAAGTTTTCAGTGATGCGGCCCTCATGCCAATTTACTAGTTCTCATGTGGCCCTCGAGGTGATTTGAGTTTGAGATCCCTGATGTATACTAAGGCTACGTTTTAGTCACGGGTATTTTTAGTAAAAGTCATGGACAGGTCTTGGGCAATAAACAAAAATTCACGGCCCGTGACCTGTCCATGACTTGTACTACATACCCCTAACTAAAACTTGGGCCTGGGACTCCCGCTGGTGCTGGGGGGTGGGAGGAGGCGGGCGACGCGTGGCCCGGGACCCCTGCTGGTGCTGGATGGGGAAGGGTTGGCGGGGCTAGCAGGCTCCCCACTCAGCTCCGCGTGTCCCTGCAGCTCTTAGGGTGAAGGAAGGCCAGGGGGGCTCCCTGCACTGCCCCTGCCACGAGCTCCAGCTCCACGGTTCCCATTGGCTGGGAACCGCAGCCAATGGGAGCTATGGGGGCGGTGCCTGTGAGCGCGGGTAGTGCGCGGAGCCCCCAGCCCCTCCGCCTAAGAGCTGCAGTGACATGCCGGTCACTTCTGGGGAGCCCCCCGAGGTAAGCACCACCCTGCATCCCAACCCCCAGCCCTGAGCTCCCTCCCACACCCAAACTGCCCCAGCAGCGGCCAGTGCAGCTGGCCCAGGGGCTGCCTGATCTGCTTGGGCAGCGCCAGAGCCAGCTGCTGCAGAAGTCACAGAAAGTCACGGAATCCTTGACTTCCGTGACCTCCATGACAGACACGCGGCCTTATCTATAACTAATCTTCACAACATCCCTGCCATGATGCCATTTTTGGCATGCATAGGTGCTCTCTCCATGTGTTGTCCCAGCTCCTCACAGGTAGCTGGCTCAGCAGACCCAGAAAGACCAGACTCAGGTCTGTGGTGAAGGCACTTGGCCAGGTTTATTGCCCTCAAGACACAGTACTAGCTTCCCGGATCAATGTCTACAGGTACAGGAGTGCCGAGTGGCAAGGACTCAGTCGGCAATGGGACTTTCTGCTGCCCCTGAGGCTGGAAAAGGGTTAAGGTGAGGTACCCCAACATTTATAGACCGAGACAAACAATCTGGGATAAACAACTTACGAACCACCTTGTGTGTCTGATGACATGTTTGTTACCTCCCCTTGTACCCTTGTCCTGATGTTTCAGACAAAAAAATCCCTATTGATCACTTCTGTCCAGTCGTCTGCTAGGTTGGGTGTACTTGTGCTAGTCTGCTGGAATGTGTTTATATATTCAGTGTGTTTTAGCAATGTTAGCAGTACCTGTGCCAAGTTCATGTACTGGACTCTGAACTTACAGGCATTTGCTTCAGTACATCGCCTGACTTTGGTTCACAGCCTCTGGCTCAGGCCTCAGGTCCTGCACCAGGCCAAATGCTCTAGGCTCTCTCTACTACAGTAAATAGAGCATGCAGCTTGTGATGACAGAAAGATTGGAATTGCCAGAGGTGCAAGCCATGGATGGTAACCCACAGAATCCCCAATCAGTTTGTGCTACCCTCCTGGAGGGGGACAGTCCAGTAGTTTAGAAAGCTGAAACTTGGAATTCTGATTAATTGGTCAGTTATTCCTTCCTTAGGAAGCATTAGTAAGAAACCAGAGCTGGCCCCTTGGGATCAGCATCCAGTGTTTTGTTTGTATTCCATTCCAATCTTATACCTCCCTCATCACTGTGCTATCTGAGCACCTTCCAGGAGTGCACAAAGTAACATGACTAGCATCTGTCACATATGGGACTCCCTTTTTTAATCCTCCAACGGAAAATTATGTTATGGTCTTTTAAATCATTTTATATTTATTTGTTTTCTCTCTGCTGTGCTCTGTGTGCTTTTCGCTGAAGGCGAGGTCAGAAAATTGCACCCGCACTTGGAGCAGAAGCTGGTGAGGGTCAAGGCAGTTCTTAGATTCTGTAAAAATTTGTTCCGCGGTCCCAGGGTGGCCTCCGGCAAAGCTCAGTCCTGCACAGCAAAACACTACCCTTGTGGTGGACAGCGCCATTGTGCCTTGGGAGCAGGGGCAGTTCCAGGGGCGGGTGAGCTGGGCAGTTGTCTGCGGCACTGAACTGCCGTGCCACTCGGCTTTGTTTTGCTCCGCTTCTGAGCGGTCGGCGGCTTGGTTTGGTTTTTGTTCTGCTGGGAGCAGGACGGAGTCCATCACTTCTGCATGCAAGTGATGGGTTTTGCATATGTATAGGACTAGAACTGCTCCAACTTGGGAGCAGAGCTGTCAGCCACAGTCTTTGTCCCAGAGCTTCAGGTGATCTTTTAGGTTTTATCTTCAGCACCTTGCAGATAAAGACTTTGTTTGTTCCTGCCTTATCTCTGCCAGACACATGGGCCACAGTGGGCTCCTTTATGTTTTCAGTCCGGGGATATCAAGATCTTTTTAATAACTAATCTCCAGAACACATCTTGTCTCTTGTAATCTCTAAAATCCAACCAGCGGTGCACTATACCAAGTGTTGCTTGTGCTTAGGAGTAAGCATGTTATCTCTGGCTGCTGCAGAGTAGTGGCATTTTGGCTGTGACCTCACAAAGCAAAAAGCCTTATAAGGCACCATTGCCATTTGAAGAGTTGCAACTGGTGCATAGTTTTAACCAATACATATTTGTTTTCAGTTTGTTGCAACTCTCTACCTAGTGTAGACACAGCTTTGCTCTGGCTGGAGATTAGGCATGTAAGAATGCCGGCCGCCTGTCTGCAATAAAGTGACCAAGTTAAAAGTAACATAAACCAGACTGCAGACTCAGGAAGTGTCTGCCAGTTTAAGTGTGGCCACACGGCTTTGTGCCATTTTAACTCAGTCCCTTTTAAAAGCTGATTTTTAGTGAAACCAGTGCAACGTTGGTATCCAGACAAGGCCTGAGCCAGCTGAGTGAAGAATAAAGTTCAGGAGCCAAGCTACTGCCCTGATATTTCCCAAAGTGGGTGCTTCTTTATTGACTGGAATGTCTTTAATGTCCCTCTCTTTACAGTCCTCCTACCTGCGTGGCACCTTCTGCGGGTCAGAATCTAGCCTCCCACCCCGCTCCTGACGATGCCGAGCAGCAGGCGGCTCTCCTCTTAGCATGTTCCGGGAATACTTTGCCAGCTACTCTCCCTCCCGTGAGCATGTACGACCTTTTTGAGGCATTACAGGTAACCATTCACGTTCCATTGCGGCATGGCTTGGGGAGAGGCTGTCCTGAGCAGACTGCTAGTCAGAGCTGATTGTGTCTGCTCTGTATTATGTGTTTGGAGACTGACCTGATTTCACTCCCTTGTTTTCTTCTTAAATCTGTGGCTATACATGGAGCTGCCTAGAGTATTTGGCAGGGACTCTGGATTGGCCCCGGCCGCTGGGTAAATATTGCCACTTAGCTGCAAGCACATTATGCATTAGATTATAGGTTCTCACCTTGGGATTATGCACAGGTTACAGGTGGTCACAGCCCCCCTCCCTGCATTCGGTTGACGGAGATTCTGGCAGAAATACAGCACACTGAGTTGCCATACAAATCCCTCTTTTCTTTGTGTTCCATGCAGGTTCTTATTACCAGCTGGGCTGCCCGAGCTGTCCGTCTCTGGGTTTGCATGGCTTGGGGCTGGTGAGACCAAGCATTCTCAGCAGGAGGACTCTTGTCTCTGCAATTAGCTTCCTGAGTTTGACCCTTATGAGCACGTTGCCAGGACTATCTATTTCCCTGTGCTTATCCTGAGTGGGTGGCTTCAGTGCAGGTGGTCGCTTCTGGGTGTGTGTCAATGTTGGCAAGTTAGAAACACTAAGCAACAAGTTTTTATTGCCCCTGAGGTCCCTCTCATCAGCTTATTATATGGTTATAATAAATGCACTAGATGCATCTTATTTTAGAAATGGGGGGAGTAAGCGAGATAGCATCTGGCTAACAATGTTTTCTAACGTGTAACCCCCCGCTCCCCACCAGGTGCACAGAGAAGTTGTTCCAGCACACACCGTCTACGCTCTAAACGTTGAGAGAATCATCATGAAACTTTGGCATCCAAACCACGAGGAGCTGCAGCAAGACAAAATCCATCGCCAGCGCTTGGCAGCAAAGGAAGGGCTGCCGCTGTGCTAAAGTGAGGATGGGCGGCGCCGAGGCGGGCTGTCATTTCGTGAACTCGGCAGCGGGGTCTCCTCGGCTTTGCCGTTATGAAAACAGTTGTGAATCTTGCATCACCGTGTCAGCATTTCAAGGCAGAAATGTGTAATATGTGTAACCTTTTCCTATGGAAATGTGACCCAAGGGTAGTACATCTTGTTTGCTACCGTGAAGCCGTAGAGTCAACCCAACTCTGGTTGGGGCTGCACTGCTCCAACTGCATTTGAAAGGGAATAGAAATTAGACTGTGTCCTGTGTATGGAAAAGTGTGAGTGGCAGGGGGAGAAGGAACTATTTAGTTTTAAGGAAGACTGATCCACATTTTTGTTTAATGGGTGTGATGGATCTGTGCTGGCAAACAGCCTACTGCCCTAGAGGGCCTGACAGAGTGCATGACTATTCCTCACGCTCACCAGTGACTGTCCGGGTTGCAGCCTGAACTACTGTGCTTAAAATCCAGGTGAAGAAACATGCCTGTGGCAAAGTACTTTTCCTTTGGTGTAACTAGGACTTCCCTGTGAAGGGGAGAAGTCCACTCCCCACTGCCAGAATGGCTGTCATGCGTTCTCCCTCTCTGCGGCCAGTCAGTGTCACTAGGGAGAACCCAGATCCTGCCATTGTCCGGTGGCGGGGGAGGCCCAGACTACAGAAAGAGTTCGAAGGAGTATGGGATGTTGCATTTGTCAAAGGGGCTGATCCAAAGCCATTGACCTCCCTGGGCTTTGGGGCAGGCCCAAAGTGCAGGTGCCCTGCTGTGACAGGTATTTGTATTGGAAAAGGCTGTGCTCTGAGAGTGCCTGTGGCGTAATCACACTCGTATATAGCTTACCAAGGTATGTTCAGAGCATGTATGAAGCTGGCAAAGCAGTGTCTCTTAGTACCCAGGGCTTGAGCCAGCTCTCCGTTAGCTCAGTGCGAGTCTTTCCCTCGATTTCATTGGGAGCTGAATTGGACTTCTGGGGAGTCAAGACACCCAAGTAAAGATGAATATAGTGCCCACATGGCCCCTCCATTTATACCCCCTGGCAACCTCCACTTCTGGATCTGGACTATGAGACTGTGACACACAAATGAAAGGGCCTGTTCTGGTAAATTCTCTGAACTGCTGTGTATTACAAAGCACAAAGGTATGTACAGGGCAGCTGTATGAGAGATTTAGAAGACACTGAAATGTGCAGTAAAATCTGGTTTTGAAAATAGTATTCTCCCATGCAGATCTCCATTACAGAGCAGGCAGGATGAGTAAGTCCTGCTCTCACAATCTAGGTACTGTCCAGCTGTAGAGCAAGAGGTAGCCTCTCTGGGAGCCATTAGGAGGAATATTCAGAGCAATATGAGCAAATGATTTATTTGTTTTATCCAAAAAAAACTATGAATATACTGGAGCCCTGCAAAACACAATGCTCTTATCCTGCTCTGTGACACCAGTGTAAATCCAGAGCAGCTCAGTTTGAGCCAGTGATGTTACGATGGTGTAAAGAGGGGGAAATCCCATCCTATGTATTGAAATGAACTATTGTGTTCTGGCCTGGTAGGGCTCTCAGTATGGGTTTGGCGTCATCATAACTTTATAGAGTTGTCATGAGATACATGAGCTGACAGGTCACCCCTTTTTTTGAATAGGGGGTATGTATGTAGCTCTCCTCTGGATAGTTAATAGGTTTCTGTAGTGGGTATCACTGTAGGAAGACTGTTTGAGACCGGAGGGAGAACTAAGTTTGTGTGCTGAGAGGGGAAAGCTGTTTGGCTCTATACTTCAGTGTGTTTTAATCTTTCAAACTGGTGGCTGGACTGGACTATGTTTGGGGCTGTAGCCCAGTGTACCCACATTGGTGCTGTTTTACCTATTCAGAAAGCTGGACTATGGCTGCTTCCTGTAATGCAGTGCTAGGAGGGGAGGCTGAGGGGATATCTACACTGGAGCTGGAAGGTGTCATTTCCAGCTCGAGGAAACATCCCTGCACCAGTGCACTAAAAATAGAAGTCTCGCCACCCCAAGTACATACCTAGCATTTCAGGTGGGATTAGGGTGACCAGATGAAACCGACAAAATATAGGGACACGTGGGGGAAGCAAAAAAAAAAAAGCGGCAGGAGCGAAGTTGCCAAAGCGCAAAAAAAAAAATAAAAATGGCATCCCGACCGTGCATCAGTCGAGATGCAGGACAAAGAACTAAAAATCGGGACAGTCCCGATTTTATCGGGATGTCTGGTCACCCTAGGTGGGATTGTACTCAGGGTGGCTAGCCACTCATGCTGAAGTGGCTACACTTCTGTGTCTAGCGTGCTAACTCAGTCAGAGCTAGTGCAGGTATGTCTGCTCAAGCTGGAAATTACACCTCCAGCTCCCGTGTAGACATACCTTAAAGGGCTCCCTGTACCTACTCTTTTTTTCCCCTCTTCAGAACACGCTTGTACTGGGGCAGCTATAATTTGTTTCACTAGGGTACTCAAAACACAGAGCCAGTCTCCTTCTCTCCTCTGGCTGCCTTCCCTATAATTGGTGAGGGGCTCAGATCCCTCCCACCCAATTACTGATCTATCAGTTTTCCCATGCTTCCAGGGAATCCCCTTAACAAACAATAGGTAATGGTTCTGGAGGATCACTAATGTAGCAAGATGGCGCCCCCATTTGTTGGTACTTCCTGTTTTTCTGAAGCTTCCCGGGTGGGTGTGGGGAAGTGTACCACATACCATGGTGTGAGGGGTAGTAAGGGTGGAGGCTGCAGTTTGTATTAGGATCAGAAGGGCCCTAGTGAGTTATGAAGCCAATTCCAGGAGGTGGTGGTGGAGGAAGAAGCCGCATGAGGGACCTGGTAAAGCACTTGGTCACTGGTAGCATGGACCCTGCAATAGCAGCTCCACAGCCTCCTAAAGCCCAGCAGTGTCTGAGCACGTGGAATCTGGGAGAGGACACAGATTTTTCCCCCCTCTCTTTCCAACACCCATTTTTTCTTAATTCAGGCGTGTGTAGCAGAATGAGCCTTAAATCCCACCAGTTTGAAATCCACTAGTTTTAGAAGGCAATTCTTAAAACCAAGACTGAACTATAATACTTGCAGTATATACTAGTGAGATCAGCAGGGCACCCGAAGTACTACTGGCTTTGGGGTGGGGGCGGGGGATTTCCCAGTTAGCCATAATGCTTATGGTATGGAATGAAAACATTAAGTGTTTGCTAGAAATTTGAATAAGCAGCCTCTAATGTGTCATATGTTTTTAAATAAAATGCCTAGTGCTGAAATGAAATATGTATTTGTGTGTGTTTGTTTGAAGAGCATGCCATGTATATGCTGTGCAGAACCTTTTATTTTCCACTGCTGTGTAATCTATTCAATGTAAAAGAAAAGGAGTTAAAGGAAACCTGCCACACAGGGCTGGATTAAGGAAATGCCTCCATTTCCCCATCTGTAAAATGGGGGTGATGGTATTGACCACCTTTTTGTAACAGGATTTTAAATCTGCTGATGAAAAGCACTATAGAACTACGTGGTATGATTTTATTACAGTACCTGTGGCACATCCCCATAGCCCCGCCTCCATACTGGCCCTCCCTCCCCCTGTGGCCCCACCCTTCCTTGGTTTGGTTGTGACAGGTGTACCCACAAGTGCATTCTCTTGGAACGTGTTGGGGTAAGTAGCTATTGCCACTAGCTGACAGTAGTCTGTCATTTGGGTGGACTTGGCTGTCAGCATTGGCACATTCATTCACTGTCAGCAATTGTCTAGCTACTATCCAATAAACAGAACTGGTGACCTTGAGCAGTATAGTTTTTCCAAATTGGAGGTTATGTACTCAGTGTGACCGTCCTTGGAAAAAGTAAACTATCATGTCTGGAAACTTTTAGTGACGACTTTGATTGTGACTTATGACAGTTGTCAAATTTGGGGTTATTTCTCTCATCAGCCACCCATAATAAAGGAATTTCCCAAATTTCAAGAATGTGGCTCAAAATGGCACTTGATTGGTTGGAACCCTGTGGTCTTTTGGCTACCTCCGAGGGAAGGCCCAAAAGTCAAATTTGTTTCTTTGCCCACCCCTTCTTGTACTGAATGTCAGTCAGTCCCCTCTTCACACAGGACTCTATCATATCGGAATGCTGCTGTGTTGCTGTAATAAATGCAAAGTCCTTTTCATAGATCCCTCTGCATCCCAGTGTCTTTAAAGGTTAGAATGTAAAAGATGTGAAGAGGGAAGATTTAAGCGTGAGGTTTAATTAAGAAGTGGAGGGGGAAGCCAGAGCCTCGTGGGAGGAAAGTGGGGCCGAACACTGGAGAGCAGCCACTCTTGGGAGAAGGTAGCTCCTGTGCCTTGGAGCTATTCTGAGGAAGATCATTTTGCTCTCCGCCATTTAGAAATGGCCACTTGCTGCCCGTAGCACCATTTGGCTTCTTCCACTGCCTCCTGCCTTGTGCCCACCTCTGGATATTCAGTGCTGTCCCAATTCCCATTCCCCAAGCAGTGAAACTACATCCCATCACATAGATTGCACAGCCAGCTTCTTCAGGGAGGTTGGGGGAAGAGACTGTTTCTTTGTCCATAGGCAGAGTCCTAGTCTAGGCTGTTCTGGGAACGTGCGTTAACGCCCACACTGCCTGTCTCACTGCAGGAGCTGGGAAATGCCACAGGTAACGCTAACTTTAAAAGAAGACTTGGGGTTTAAGCAAAGGTCAATTTGAAGACTGTTGCAAAGTTTCAGCGGGGTCAACAGTGCTGCTGCCGGCAACTTACTACAGAAAGGAAAATTCTAAATCAAATGGCAGCCAAAAGTGGGATTCAAGCTGCTGCTTCCAGATTTGTCTGCCCTGATCAATCTTCTTGCTTCTACATGGCAAAGATTCAAGAAGCCGCTTTTCCCTCCGGTGGCTAACGGAGACTGGGACCAACCCACACGCCAGCAGGGCCTACAGATGAAGATGATGCTGCTTTCTTGACAATACCTAAATCTAGCTCTTTGCATCCCCTTCCCTGAAGGCGGGGGGAGGGAGAGTTGGTGCTCACAATGCCATAACAGTCATCACATGACTATGCAGGCCTTTAGAGCACCTAGTCAAGATTCCCCAGCAAAGAAAGGAATACGTGGTACTGAGATCTCATGTTTTTTTGTTTGTTTGTTTTAAATTCCCTTGGGTGGTTTTTTTTTTTTTTTTGGATGTGTGAGTCTTACTCATACTTTAACCTATCAGCTGTAATCCTCAGAGAGCCAAAGCCCGGGCTCAGAGGAAGCCAGTTGTCCAGCAAAGCTGAATTTTATCAGTTTTGAGCTGAACTTCTACAAGGCGCCCATGACACGGGGGGATTCAGCCATGCTGCTTAAAAGAAAAATGTCTCCACAAAATGATATTGAGCTCAATTCTCCTTCTGGTTGTGAGGAGTCTACCGCAGAGTCGAACCCACCCTGGCTTTTTCACAGGGGCCATGAGCGGTGATGTTAACCACCTTTTTAAGCAAGTATGACAGACTGAAGAGTCCTGCTAGTTCAAATACCATGAATAATGCTGAAGAGACCGAGGAATGATCATACTTAGCCCCAACAGCACTTTCCACAGTGTTATCCCTCTGTTATCGGTGGTGGAGAATGGGGCACAAAGAGGTTAAGTGACTTGCCTCAAGTCATACAGTGACTCAGTGGTAAAGGCTGGATAAAGGACCCTCCGGGTTTAGTGGCTCTCATCTCTGTGCTAATTACACTATACACTTCCCAAAAGCTTTGCTACGGCTGCTGCTTAATCACCAGAACTTGAGCACTAGAAAGTAAGTAAACCTTCAGGAAGGCTCTCCCTTTATATCCCTAAGAAGAATGTTCGCATTGCCAGAAGCCAAACCACAAACTTATGCAATGCAGGAAACACACACTTAAAGTAATGCCTCCCACACAACGCACCCAGACACCCTTACGGAGAGATGTCTTGAAGAACAGGCAAAGACAGAGTACTTCGGTGTCCCACACACTGACCCCTGTGCAGCAGGACTCTGATTTGCACCGCTCCAAGTCCCTCCAGGCTGAATTTTTGTTGCTACTCCACAATTGAGCTTCCTCTCTGACTTGCTTTCAGTTTTGAAATTGAGTTTGCAATCAAAAAGTCTAATAACGTGGCTAATTTTCTAATGGGTCCTTGTTTGTCATTGCTCCAGGAATATCAACTCACACTGGGAGAGAAAAGGTGGGGGAGGTAATATTTTTATTGGACCAACTTTGGTGAGAGAGACATGCTTTTGAGCTCCCCAGAGCACTTCTTCAGACCTGTGGAGCTAGAAGGCTTGTTTCTTTCACCAACCAAAGTTGGCCTAAGGAGATATAACCCCATCCACCTTGTGTGTCTCATATCCTTGCACCAACATGCCTACATCAACACTGCAAACAAATCACTCTGGGGGGAAGTTAACAACCGAGGTCAAAGAAGTAGAGGTCATAACCTTCTCCAGATCTTCTACTCTCTCACAACAAAGTATGCAACATTATACAAAGTATGAGCAGCCTTGCCTTGTGCATACAGTCCTTAGTCACTTTCCATAGCAGAGATCAGAGTCTTGTGGGATCACGGCATGGTGGTTACCACAGAGAGCAGAGGTAAGGTTCTCGGGGTATGATGAAGCATTACCATAACTGCATTGTGTAAGTCTGTAATTAATTTTTTTGTAACACTAAATGATAAGGCAGATGAGACCATTCTGATCATCTAGTCTGATCTCTTGCATAACACAGGCCAGAGAATGTCACTTAGTAATTTCTGCCAGCAAGGGAATTATTCTGTGGCACAGTATAGGAACCTGATAACTTCTAGTTGAGCTAGACATGTATCTTTTTGAAAGACATCCAATCTCGGTTTGAAAAACTCCAAGTAACAGTGCCTTTATATACCACATCCCATCAGAGTATCTTCTAATGGCTAACTACCTTTGCGGTGAATGTTTCTTAGTTTCAGTTTGAATTTTTCTAACTTCAGCTTCCATCCATGGGGTTTTGTTATGCCTTTGCCTGCTAGACTAAAAAGATGCCTAAAATCAGATATCTTGGCTGTATTAATGTCTACAACATCTTTTAACCTCCTCTTTGGTAAAAACAGATTGAGCTCCTACATTCTATGCTGTAAGGCTTGTTTTTCAGACCACAAATAATTCTTGTAGCTCTTTTCTAAACCCTCTCCAATTTTTCAAAATCCTTTGTGGGGTATAGACATGATGCTCTAATCAGTATTCAAAGGAATATCATCTCCCTATTCCTACTCCCTATCCCCCTGTTTATACAGCCAGCGATCAAATTAGCAATTTTTCCCCACCGCATCGGACTAGGAGATCATTATTATTTATCTGTAGGGGTGGGTGGCACCTAGGCACCCCCTCCATAGATCTGGACCCCATTGTGCTAGACACTGGACAGACATATAATGAAAAGATTGCCCTGATGAGGTTACAATGTTTGTTTGGTTACCTACTATGGCCCATAAGCAATGTTCCCTCTAATTTTTGACAGGCTGTGTACGCAAAAAATGTCTTCTATGCAAATTGTTGTGCTTCTGTGCAAATTTTTGTGCGTGTGGTGTTTCGCTGTGTGCGCGGGGTTTAGGATCTGTGTGCGCACGCACACGCGCACAGCTTAGAGGGAACAGTGCCCATAAGTCTTTTTCAAAGTCTCTCTGGTGTCCAGGATACAGTCCCCTCTCCTGAAAGTATGGCTGATTGAATAGTCTCCTAGGGTAATAGTAGAAGCTCTGTGTGGGACATTTGAAATCAGACTGGATAATACTAGCGGTGATAACATAGTGGAAATCTTATATTGGACTGGATGGCTGGACAAGCCCCTGTCAGGGATGGACTAGGTATACTTAGTCCTGCCACAGTGCAGGGGGAGAGGTTAGATCAGGGTTTCTCAACCTGTGGGTTAGGACCCCAATGTTTCAAAGGGTCACGTGGCAGCTCCTGTGGCTCCATGTCCCATGGGGCTGGGTGGGCTCGCTCCCTGCTCCAGGCACTGCAACCTCTGGGGTCCCAGTGTCACTCAGTTTTGGCCCAGGGTCATGACAACAGGAGTCCAGGTAGGCTGGATTTGAGTGAGTGGCCCTGCAACCCCACAAGCCTGGTCACAACTCCACTCACGCAAATTTGGTCCAAACAAGGGGGTGGGGCCAAACCTCAACAGCGCTTCAACCCGGGAGGTTGCACCACCTGGAGCAGAGAGCCAAGCCCAGCCAGTCCACAGCACAGGCCCTGAGGTCCATAAAATCACTTTAGTGGAGTGGAAGACTGAGTAGTTCAGCAGAGATGGGAGAGGCCTGAGAATCAAAGGGAGCTGTGTTAAGCACATGCTGTGGGGAAGCAGTAAAGGAGGGTTAGAGGTAGGAAGCAGCCAGGGAAAGAGCAGCATGGCTGAAGAAGCAGACTTAGCTCCTTAGTACACATTTCCTTGATCAGAACCCAGAGTAGCATGTGGGCCTAGGTTCTCCTGCCAGCCCCCAAGGAAGAGCACGCCCGAGGAACTGTGGAAGAATTATTGTTTGGATGTTTAACTTTGACTTGCAGTTGGACCTCTTATTCCCCTGGAAGGGGACTGAACTTTGTCTTGGCTGGAGGGCTGAGCCACGGAAGACCTGCCAAAAAGCAGATGGCCAGCAGGAGGTGCTGGAGAGGAGAACCCCTTGTAGCATCACATCCTGACCCAAGAAGGCTCTACAGATGGTGAGTACACCACTTACAGGACCATTAGATCATCTGGTCTAGTCTGTCTATCACAGGCTATTCATGACACTTCCCCAGATACCCCTATATTGAGCCCAAAGACGTTAGTCCTCAGGAGACTAAACTGTTGTGGGTGAAGGCAGAACACAGGAGTGCTCCAAGGCCCCTGCAAGGGCAGGGCATTGATTAGGTGAGATATGGCCAGGGAACCCAGCAGGTGACCCATCCTGCCGAGCAAGGCAAAAAATTGCTAAGGTTCCTGCCAATCTGAGCTGGCAGAAATTTCTTCCCAACTTCAGATCTGACAGTCAGTGTGAACATGATACAACTTTGAGGACAGGACAGTGAGATGCCCCCTGTGTGTCCCACCCTCCCCCTTTACAGTGTCAAATTTGCCAAAGAAGGCCAAATGGCCCTTTCTTCCAGGTCTCTCATGCTGTGCTCTCCATGTAGTGGCTCTAAATGGCCAACAGCTGGCGCCAGAGCACGCGTTGTAAATTCTAATAACTTCTAGGAATTAGCTCTGGGACTTCCCTTCTCTTGCATTCCTGTGGGCTGGGGTGTGAAGGTGTCGTTGTGTTTTGGTTTCAAAACCTGGACTGTAAAATGCTGAGAATGAGCTAGAATACAAGGCCGGCTTGTTAAATGGTAGGGCAGCAGAAGCATAGACTGGTTCTTTCTCTGGTCAGTTCATTGAGGAGTACTGAAATATTAACTGGAACAATTTACTAGCGATGCAGTGGGTGTTCCATCATTTGGAGCCTTTACATCAGGACTGTACATCTTCCTAAAAGTTCTGCTGTAGCTCAGCCAGAAGCTATGGGGCTTGTTGCAGGAATCCCTGGGTTAAATCCTATGTCCTGTGTTAAGGTCAAGAGACTCGCTAATCATAATGAGCCCTTCGGGCCTTCAGCCTATGAAATATGTGTCACAGAACTCAAAATGTGATCATTTCTGCTTTTTGTTTTCAAGTCAAAGCTAGCTTTGGTTTTCTGAATATTTCAGGCTGAAATAGGCCCGTGTTTGCCGAGCTGGTTTTCAAGCCAAGTTAGTTTACTGTGAAAACAGAAGAAAAATCATGATTGTGAAGCAAAAATGTTATGTTTTGGGGGTGGAAACTGCTGAGATGAAAGTGTTCCCCATTTCACCTGCCCTTTGCGCAAGGGAACTGTGAAAACCCTTGTGTGGACACAGCTGACCTTTAGGGTAATGTGAAAGTGAATCTCTGCTTAACTTCTTGTTTTTAATTGAGTCTCTCACCCTTTGCCTTGTAAACTGAAGCAAACTGACCTCTAGGGCTGAAAACAGCAACCAGCTGAGTTCCACCTCTGCCTCCCAGAGGTGAGAGGGAAACATCAAGTTTCCTGCTTCTGCCATGATGCCAGCAGGAAAATAACAGCTTGAGGGGTAGGTGTGGAGAGTTGGCTTATCATATACTTGCAATTATTAGGGGAAAATTGCAAATATCTCTCTTCCCCTATGCTGCATGTCATCTTAGTTTATAAAGGTATATGTGGTGGGCAGGGACTGGATCTCCCTATATCGATATAGTAGGTATTTGTATAGTACACATTATCATAGTGTCTGGGCACCTCACAATCTTTAATGTATTTATTCTCACAACACCCATAGGGGTCAGGGAAGGGCTATCATTTACAATGTACTTGGGCTCCTAACCGCAGTGGACATCGAAATACCTCTTGAGGATTTGGGACAAGGACTAGCTTTGAAATCAAGGGGGGGCTGAAGCCCGTCTGAAAATCCCACCAGGTGCCGCAGTACGTTTCTAAATCCAGCCCAAAGTGATTTGCCCAAAGTCACCCAGGAAGCAGGGAATCGAACTGGGGCCTCTAGAGCCTCAGACTAACACCTTAACACTAGACCACCCCACCTCTATATATTCATACAGTACCTAGCACAACGGGGTGTCTTTGCAGATGAAAGCCCTCTCAGGGCTACTGTAATATACAGAGTTACACTTAAACAGTCAGACAAATCTCACCACCCCTCGCCCCACACCCACACAGCTCCTTCTTTCCCTCCAGCATGCACAGGGGGGTGGTGATTCATAGATTCTAGGGCTGGAAGGGACCTCGAAGGGTTTCTTCAGGTATGTGAGCAACAAGAAGAAAGTCAAGGAAAGTGTGGGCCCCTTGCTGAATGAGGGAGGGAACCTAGTGACAGAGGATGTGGAGAAAGCTAGTGTACTCAATGCTTTTTTTGCCTCTGTCTTCACAGACAAGGTCAGCTCCCAGGCGGCTGCACTCCGCAGCACGGTATGGGGAGGAGGTGACCAGCCCTCTGTGGAGAAAGAAGTAGTTCAGGACTATTTAGAAAAGCTGGACGAGCACAAGTCCATGGGGCCGGATGCACTGCATCTGAGGCTGCTAAAGGAGTTGGCCGATGTGATTGCAGAGCCATTGGCCATTATCTTTGACAAATCATGGCAATTGGGGGAGGTCCCGGATGACTGGAAAAAAGCTAATGTAGTGCCCATCTTTAAAAAAAAGGGAAGAAGGAAGATCCGGGGAACTACAGGCCAGTCAGTCTCACCTCAGTCCCTGGAAAAATCATGGAACAGGTCCTCAAGGAATCAATTCTGAACCACTTAAAGGAGGGGAAAGTGATCAGGAACAGTCAGCATGGATTCACCAAGGGCAAGTCATGCCTGACTAACCTAATTGCCTTCTATGATGAGATAACTGGCTCTGTGGATGAGGGGAAAGCAGTGGATGTGCTATTTCTTGACTTTAGCAAAGCTTTTGATACAGTCTCCCACAGTATTCTTGCCAGCAAGTTAAAGAAGTATGGGCTGGATGAACGGACGGTAAGGTGGATAGAAAACTGGCTGGATGGTCGTGCTCAACGGGTAGTGATCAGTGGCTCCATGTCTAGTTGGCAGCCGGTATCAAGTGGAGTGCCCCAAGGGTCGGTGCTGGGGCCGGTTTTGTTCAATATCTTCATCAACGATCTGGAGGATGGTGTGGACTGCACCCTTAGCAAGTTTGCAGATGACACTAAATTGGGAGGAGTGGTTGATACACTGGAGGGTAGGGACAGGATACAGAGGGACCTAGACAAATTAGAGGATTGGGCCAAAAGAAATCTGATGAGGTTCAACAAGGACAAGTGCAGAGTCCTGCACTTAGGACGGAAGAATCCCATGCACTGCTACAGACTAGGGACCGAATGGCTGGGCAGCAGTTCTGCAGAAAAGGACCTAGGGGTTATGGTGGACGAAAAGCTGAATGAGTCAACAGTGTGCCCTTGTTGCCAAGAAGGCTAACGGCATTTTGGGCTGTATAAGTAGGGGCATTTCCAGCAGATCGAGGGACGTGATTATTCCCCTCTATTCGGCACTGGTGAGGCCTCATTTGGAGTACTGTGTCCAGTTTTGGGCCCCACACTACAAGAAGGACGTGGATAAATTGGAAAGAGTCCAGCGGAGGGCAACAAAAATGATTAGGGGGCTGGAGCACATGACTTATGAGGAGAGGCTGAGGGAACTGGGATTGTTTAGCCTGCAGAAGAGAAGAGTGAGGGGGGATTTGATAGCTGCTTTCAGCTACCTAAAAGGGGGTTCCAAAGAGGATGGATCTAGACTGTTCTCAGTGGTAGAAGATGACAGAACAAGGAGTAATGGTCTCAAGTTGCAGAGGGGGAGGTTTAGGTTGGATATTAGGAAAAACTTTTTCACTAGTAGGGTGGTGAAGCACTGGAATGGGTTACCTAGGGAGGTGGTGGAATCTCCTTCCTTAGAGGTTTTTTAGGTCAGGCTTGACAAAGCCCTGGCTGGGATGATCTAGCTGGGGTTGGTCCTGCTTTGAGCAGGGGGTTGGACTAAATGACCTCCTGAGGTCCCTTCCAACCCTGAGATTCTATGATTCTATGATTTGAGAGGTCATCGAGTCCAGCCCTCTGCCCTCATAGTGATAGTGGTGAAGAATTTGGCAGGAGAAGAGGAGCTGAAAATTGCTTTGGGGGCCTGCCCTGAAAATGCTGTGGCTGGTTCTGCTCATTAAACTCCTCAGTTTTCTTGAAGGCTCTCTCTTCACTGCTTAAAAAAAGTTATTTTTAATCTGTGGGATCACTAATATGTGAGTGGTGTTTGGGGTATCTAGGACCAGTGTTTCCTCTAATTTTTCCCACCCAGGTGCAGAATGAATTTTGTTATGTGCACCAATATGAAGGTGATGTGTCATATTGGTCATATCTGTGCACATAACAAAATTCATATGTTAGGGGTGGGCTAGGTGCAGGGGTGTGAGGGCTCTGGGGTAGGACCGGGAATGAGGGGCTCAGGGCTGGGGCAGAGGGTTGGAGTGTGTGCAGGGGGAGTGAGGGCTCCTGTGTGGGGCTTGGAATGAGGGGATCAGGGCTGGGGCAGAGGATTGGGGTGTGGGGGTGAGGGCTCCAGGGTGGGGCCAGGGATGAGGGGTTCAGGGAAAAGGGTTAGTGTGTGGGGGGTGAGGGCTCCAGCTGTGGGGGTGGGCTCTGGGGTGGGCCAGGGATGAGGGGCTCAGGGCTGGGGCAGAGGGTTGGGGTGCAGGGGGTGAAGGCTCTGACTCGGGGTGGGGCCGGGGCTGAGGGATTTGGAGTGTAGGAGGGTGCTCTGAGGCTACAGTGGGGAGAGCTTCTCCCCACAGAAACACCTGGGCTTGCGGGGGAGAGGTGCCTCTCCTCGCCGTGGCAGCTCTGGGGCTGGGGCCGCGGGATAGGTGCCCCTCTCCTGGCCATGGCAGGGCCAGGGCTGGGTTTGGGCCAAAGAAGAGGCGCCCCAGCAGGTCCGAGCCAGAGCTGGGTTGGGGCTGGGGGAGGGGTGCCCCAGCCATGGCAGGTCCGGTCCGGGCTGGGACTGAATTCGGGCTGGGCGGGTTCCCTGAGTGCCTGCGCAGTGCTAAATAGGCTGCTGCGCAGTCACACAGCTTACAGAGAACTTAGCCCAGGACTGTGAGTCACCCTGTTACCCCCTGTTCCAGCATGAGGGAGACTTGCCTGTGCTGGCTGGGTGTTCGCTCCCTACCACCACCAGCACCCTTTCAGCTACTCAAGCGCTCTCCTCTGGGCTATGCCAGGCTTGTCTTCACCTTGCAAGTTAGCAATAGGTGCACCCCAGACCCAGAGTCGCTTTCAATTATTCTCCTGCGATATCCAGGCCCAGACCCTGGCTACTCACAGACATGCTAAATCCTCTGTCCCCAAAGGAGTAGTGTACCTCAGTTTATCATTTTTACCTTCAACCATCACTCTTGTATAGCACGCAGCACTTGTGAGCAGTTACTGTAAAAGAAAAGGAGGTTTATTTAAGAAAACATAGTTAACTAGAAATGAGAGAGTGGTGGAAACAAATGGTTACAATGCAAACTGGAATCACAAAATGCAAACTAGGATGTACACTTATTAATAGTTCCCTTTCCCATCTAAGAAATTGTTTCTCCCCACCTGCCCCCTCAAAATCCAGTCTGTTGCAGAGCTGGCTGGCTTACCAGGATCCAAACTTTCATGAGAATAACCTCACACCGCCCCAGTGAATATCCTCACAGCGCTCCTCAGTGAAAGGATACAGGGTGCTTTCCCTACCCTCAGTTACACCGAACATCTGTATTTATTCAGAGGCAGGGTGATTCTGCCTGTTGTCATGTTCTTTTAATCTCCAAGCGGTTTTGATTGCAACTGTCTGATGGTTTTCCACTGAAAGTCTTGGAATGAAGCAATGCTACATCACTGAGCCTTGCATTCCATCACTGGCTAAACAAGGTTGGGTGACAGCTCTTTCCTGCCTGCTTAGGCCATCACCAAGACACATTGTCATCTGGTGACTAAGTTTTATTCCAAGTCCACAAAGCACACTGTAACTATAAATACATTATTTATTAAATTATATCCAGACATCCATCTCTCCCTAATTTACGAACCTTGACAAGTTACAAGCTTTCTGTAGATACTTTGCACATTCTTGATGGATGAAAATCCCCTAAGACATGGGTTTGGTATAGTGAGTTTGTCAGGTCTGAGATGAGTTGTTTGCAAAGAACAAGGGACCCTTGGCCAACGGGGTCTCTGTGTCTGTTAGCCATCCTGCTGTAAAAGCCCAGTGGGAATAACGCAGTGTAGTTTTATTCTAAGGTCAACCAGAATAGTTAATAGTGGGGGCAGTTAATAGTGTTGATCTCCCCTAGCTTCTTTGCTATAAAAACTGCAGGTGCCTTGCCTCCACTAGGGTTTTACAGCAAGAGCTATCACTTCAGCTACCTCTCTGTAAACCCCACCTCCACCTTTCTGGCAATGGGGACGTGGTCAAAGCCAGGGGCTGAGCTTGCTGCAGCTCATTCAGGGAACTGTCCTGCTGTGGGTGGGCCTGCAGTTTCCACAGCAGCTGCCTCAGAGGGAATTCACCTTGTGCGTCTGTCTCTCTGGGAGGGTGTCATGTTGTCCCCACGCACTTTCCTGGCATCTCTCCCGGCCAGTGCCTACGTGCACAGACTAGAGCCTTAAGAACGTTAGTGGGGGAGAGCCTGGGGCTCCATTTCCTGAACTCCCACAAAACTAGGAAAGCCCTGGCTGTCCCTTTCCCCACACCGGTTATGGGGAGACCACCACTAAACCCAGGGGGGATCAGCTTCTCAGCCAGCTGCCCAGCTAGTCCATGAGCCAGAGGGGAACTTCTCCCAACCACTCCAACAACATGCCACAGGCTGACATGCCTGCTAGCACCGTTACTGGAAACAGCCTCAGTAGTACCTGTGCTGGCAGAGGGGTGCCCTATCCAAGCCATTGAGGGAAGCCTCCGTGAGGTGCTGGGGTGGAGAGAAGAGAGGCTGGGCTTAGGGCTGGCATGGGGGAGACAGGTGATATGGGCAGCGTCCCCCGCAGACAGTGCTGAGAAGTCAGTGAAAAGGAAATACAGTCTCAGGCTGAGTCCCAATGAGCTGTCACTTCAGGAGGGTTGTGGAGGCTAATATCGCACCGGAGCAGGCAGGAAAGCAGATAAACAGGGTATGGGAGCTGACCCCAAATCCTTTCCATGGAGAGGTGGTTGGCGCCACCAGCCTGGTGCTCCTATGCAGTGTGGCTGAGGAACTATTCATGCATAGCTGTGGGAATGCTCCCATCTGCAAGGTAGGACAGCACAGCGCTGGCAGAAATGTTGACAAAGGTCATTGCGGTGAACATTTCCCCTTTATCAAAAAGTCACGGAGTTTTCAAGCCCAAGGAAGACCTAGATTTCAAGGTCTGCCTGAAAAATCTCACCGCAGTAAATACCATGGATCTGACTACAATCATGTCACAGCAAAATTAGTTTGGCCCAGCCAGGGTTTGATCTGGTGGGTCCGGGGAGGGGAAGTCTTAGAGTACTGAACCATCCTTGTCAAGCTGTCCTGCAGTGACTCCAGAGCATGGACACCAACCTCAGGGCTGACTGTCAGGCTCTATGTTTTTTGCTGCCCCAAGCACGGCAGTCAGGCAGCTTTTGGCAGCATGCCTGCGGGCGATCCGCTAGTCCCGCGGATTCAGCGGCATTTCTGCGGGTGATCCGCTGGTCCCGCGCCTTCGGCGTGCTCGCCGCCGAAGTGCCGCCGAAACCGCGGGACTGGCGGACCTCCTGCAGGCGTGCTGCCAAAGGCCGCCTGACTGCTGCCCTCACAGCAACTGGCAGACCGCACCCCCGCGGCTTGCCGCCCCAGGCATGCACTTGCTGCACTGGTGCCTAGAGCCGCCCCTGCAGATGAGATAGAGCCATGCTCTTTCTTGCTGTGAGTTATGATATTAATCAGCTTAGACATGGCTAAAATATCTTTGCCTATTAAAACATCAGCAGGAAGCAGATTCCTAATGCCCACAATAGTATCTCCTTTAAAATCCTCAATTTTGAGGTAAACCTTGGCCAAAGGTACAGTTAGGGGGAATTTGACCAAAGCCAATATATATAAACTCAATATATCTATCAACTCAATGTTGATAAATGCAAAGTAATGCACATTGGAAAACATAAGCCCAATTATACATACAAAATGTGGCATCTAAATTAGCTGTTACCACCTTGGAGTCATTGTGGATAGTTCTCTGAAAACATCCACTCAATGTGCAGCGGCAGTCAAAACAGCTAACAGAATGTTGGGAATCATTAAGAAAGGGATAAATAATAGGACAGATAATATCATATTGCCTCTATATAAATCCATGGTATGTCCACATCTTGAATGTGGTCACCTGTCTCAAAAAAGATATACTGGAATTGGAAAAGGTTCAGAAAAGGGCAACAAAAATGATTAGGGGTATGGAACAGCTGCCGTATGAGGAGAGATTAAAAAGACTGGACTTTTCAGCTTGGAAAAGAGACAACTAAGGGAAGATATGACAGAAGTCTATAAAATCATGACTGGTGTGGAGAAAGTAAATAAGGAAGTGTTATTTACTCCTCATAACACAAGAACTAGGGGGTCATCAAATGAAATTAATAGGCAGCAAGTTTAAAACAAACAAAAGGAAGTATTTTTTCACACAATGCAGTCAACCTGTGGAACTCTTTGCCAGAGGATGTTATGAAGGCCAAGACCACAATAGGGTTAAAAAGAGAACTAGATGAGTTCATGGAGGCTAGGTCCATCAACAGCTATTAGCCAGGATGGGCAGGGATGGTGTCCCTAGCCTCTTTTTGCCAGAAGCTGGGAATAGGCGACAGGGGATGGATCACTTGATGATTACCTGTTCTGTTCATTCCCTCTGAAGCACCTGACGTTGGCTACTGTCGGAAGATAGGATACTGGACTAGATAGATCTTTGGTCTGACCCAATATGGCCGCTCTTATGTTTCTCTTACCAGGATGTCTGTTTTCCTCCCCCACCAAACTTTCCTTAACCAAAGTGACTTGGGTGCTGTTTCCCTCCAGCCTTGCACTCTAGGTCATTTAACTTGGGCTTTCTCCATAAATTCTTCACTACCCTCCCAAAGCTCAGTCTTGCTAGAGTTCACTAGGATTTTCTCCTGCTGCCTCTGGGGGCAATGGTCATGGCATTCACTGTGGCAGTGGGGTGTGGATCGTGGGGTTACCTTAAATTTTGGCCAGTTTTGCTTTTATATGGCTGAGAGCCCCACAGCAATGGCAGACTACCTGTCTTCCTTTTTGGAGGGGGCTTTAAACCCTGGGTTCCCTGGGGTGTGTTTTTGTCACCAAAGATGGTTAGTTTTATTTCTAATCCCTTCTTAACCTGGGTGACATGGGGATTTCCCTTCCCCAGGAATTTACGCCCCACCCACGGGCTCTTGATTCAAAATATTCATCAGCAATTTCTGCAGCTTCTAACCCTGTGGATGGTTGTTGTGTTTGTTTTGTTTTGGTCCCACATAGCCTTTACTTCATCTGTTACTACCCATAACAATTGCTCCTTGACCATCAGATCAGTTTTCCATAATCACCTTCCGCCCCCTGTCCCCATTATCCATTTTCTCATAAAGTTACACATTTTATGCACAAAGTCACCATGAGTGATGATGTCAAACATTCTGAGGTTTCTATACTTCAATTGACAGGGCTCGGGGTAATTTTAAATCTTTTCAATACAATTTTTCTTAGCATCACCCTCCTCCACATCATTACAAACTTGTGTGGCTTCTCCAGTTAATCTGCTCAAGAGGACAGACGTCTGATTATCTGCTGAGATATTGTGTATCTCACATAGCGGGATCAGACATCTTGATATTAGGGGCTTTATCTTATTAGCTATGCCCCCCCTGGAAAAAAGTGTCCCAATTTTTCACACTTGTTGTCTGGTCACCCTAATCCCACATAGACTCTCAAAGGTAGACAGGAACTCTTCTGTACAGTCAGTTTCTTTTATAAACTAGGCAGACATTCTCCCACTCCCTTATGTAGTGTGTGTGATGGGGTGTACCCACTGCATGGGGAAGCCCCTTTGGCTGTGCCAGTAGTCTGAGCTGCAATGTCTGAGCTTCCATCAGCCTCCAGTGCACCCTCTCCTCCCTTCCCCCTGGCTCTGACTGCTGCTAGTTGTTCCTTGCATCTTTAGTGTGTGCTCTCCGCCTCCTCGCTGGTCTTGACTGTGGCCTGGGCTGCCTCAGTCTCCATGATCTGCAATTCCGCTGTCAGTCTCTGGTGCTTGCAGTAGTTTCCCCAGGAATTGAAATTAGGGGGGGTGTTCGAATTTCCAGGGGGGGTGTCCGGGCCGATGAGGGGTGAGACTGAGGGTGAAGGTGGGCTGTATGGCACCATAGTAAAAACTATTATTAGATTTAACTCATGTTTTAAAACCATCACAAAAATTAAAGGTGGCTACTCAAGCCTACTAGGAAGCACTACATCTACATCAGTCTTGGTTTCTTGTAATTTTGCACTCTTTGGTGTCTTCTTGTGTGTCCATTACTTCCAGTCCTTCATGATATGCCCATGATCAGGCAGAAGGCGACTTCTTTCAGAACACAAAATTCTATTCAATGAGGAAAAAATATGTTCAAATGTAGCTGTTTTGACTGGGATTAGCAAGAGATGAATTCTTACTTTCATCCCAGGAAACATAGAACAAAGATTGCGTCGAACCATTAGTAATGATAAAGAAGTTGAAGTTAAATCTTCATTCGTTCATCATGTGATATTCCACGCTGTGTTCAAAATTCTCTATTCTGCCGTGAGCACATGGCAGCCCCATTGCTGGTAGTGCCTCACTCCACTCAACTGTAGGTGTTTTATAAGACAGGCATCTGTAAAAGCTACGTGGAGGTTGAATAGAATCCAGAAATCTCTATTGTAGATTTGTAAGAATCAAGTCTTTTTACTTTTTCAGCTGGCTTAACAAACACTTCTTGTCCTCTTCACTTATGGAGTCAATATAAGTACCTTCATTAGTCAGCTTCTGGACTGAAGTCTTTGCTTCTTCCAGTACATTTTCAATGGATATCTCTGATTGATCCAAGGATAGCTTCTATTTCTGAACAAAGATCTACTACTGTTGTAGCAGATGCCTGGATTACATTGTTTAATGACCCAAGTGGTTTCAACAGTAGATTTACAAGAGAGAGAATGGCGATAGTCTTCTCTGAACTTAGTAACAAAAGTAGTCCACCAGCCTCACTACTTAGATCTGTCCTATCTTGGTGGATACTTTCTAAAGCCAGTAATAACGGTTGCAGTAATTTTAAGACAACTGCCAAGAATCACTCATGAGAAAGCCAGCAGGTTTTCCCAGGTTGGACTCATTTTAACTTCAATCCCAGTGTATCTTCTATTTGCTTCCAAAATGTTCAGTCCTTTGGACTCTTGCTGAAAAAAGAGTATAAAAAGACATTAAATGTATGGCTTTTTAATGTCTTTTGAAGATTCTGCAGCTTGTACTAGTGCTAGCTGGAGTAGATGGCCTCTACAGTGTGTATAGGAAAGATAAGGGTTACACTTTTCTCTGAGCAAAGCTTGTACTCCACTATGTCTTCCAGAGAAGTTTGTACCTCCATCAAATGCACAAGCAGCCATCTGTTTGGTGTTCAATTTACAAGCATTTAACTCTTCTAAGATGTCACAGATGCAGCTGATGTGTCTTCTATAACCTGAACATCTAGAATGCATCTACTGGCCTACCATGGACATCAAGATAACATACGTAATGACTTAATACTTGATGCCTATTTGCACTGGTGCATTTGTCGGCCATGTATGCACATGGATTTTTAATATAGTGAGAGAATTCTTCACTTTTTCAACTCCTGAGTCTTTCACTGTTGCACCACATGTTTCAAGAGAGTCAGCTGAGTTTTTTGCAGAAAGACAGTGAGCATTTGCCAGTCTTGTTCGGAACCAATGTCCAACTTCAGGATTAACAAGTGACAATGCACTTAACATAGGCCTCTAGTTTGTAGTGTGTGGTATCTCTTGCTTAAATAGAAAGTGTGATGCAATAGCAGTGTTGGTTCACATAAACTGAGTTGCGTCTCCAGCATTCTTAACAGCCTCATTAAGTTCTTCTAAAATTGGCTTTGACAGTGACTGGCTTATAAGACTTTCTGCATATTGATGCAGTCCAGAAGCATGGTGTTTTGCAGCCTTTTCATATAGGTTGTCAGAATTGGCTTAGCTGATCAGTCTGGCAAACCAAGCTCCTCCACTTTTACTATATAAATCCATGACATGCCCACATCTTAAATACTGCGTGTCGTTCTGGTCACATCATCTCAAAAAAGATATATTAGAATTGAAAAAGGTACAGAGAAGGGCAACAAAAATGATTAGGGGTATGGAGCAGATTCCATATGAGGAGAGAAGACTGGGCCTTTTCAGCTTGGAAAAGAGACGACTAAGAGTGGATATGATAGAGTCTTATAAAATCTTGATTGGTGAGGAGAAAATGAATAAGGAAGTGTTATTTATCCCTTCACTTAACACAAGAACCAGGGATCACCCAATGAAATTAATAGGCAGTAAGTTTAAAACAAAAATTGCTATTGCATCAAGTTTTAAAGGAAGTATTTCTTCACACAACGCACAGTCACCCATGGAACTTTTTGCCAGGGATGTTGTGAAGGCCAAAATTATAACAGGGTTCAAAAAAGAACTAGGTAAGTTCATGGAAGATTAGCCAGGATGGGCAGGGATACAACATCATGATCTGAATGTTCCTAGCCTCTGTTCGCCAGAAACTGGGAGTGATCCATCCCCTGTCGTCCAATCTATGATTCCCTGTTCTGTTCATTCCCTCTGAAGCACCTGGAACAGTCACTGTCGGAAGACAGGATACTGGGATAGATGGACCATTGATTTGACCCAATATAGCCATTCTTACATAAAAAATAATTATAATAATAAAGAAGTTTAGTACAGAAACTCCCCAAGATAATGACCTCTTGAGATAGCGATGATGTGAGATAATGATCTTGGCAAATAATGCATTTTTAAAATCTTGGCCTACTAGGAAACATATATTTATATAATGATAGGTTTCAGTGTAGTAGCCGTGTTAGTCTGTGTCAGCAAAATGAAAATAAGAAAGAAAAACTTGTAGCACCTTAGCCCTGGTCTACACTACGAGTTTAGGTCGAATTTATTAGCGTTATTTCGATTGATCCGTGCACCCGTCCACACGACGAAGCCCTTAACATCGACTTCTAGGGCTCTTAAAATCGATCTCGCCACTCCACCCCCAACGAGGGGATTAGCGCTTAAATCGATATTGCCGAATCGATGTAGGCTAGTGAGGACGCAATTCGATGGTATTGGCCTCCTGGATCTATCCCACAGTGCAACATTTGACCGCTCTGGACAGCAGTCTGAGCTCAAATGCTCCGCCCAGGTAGACAGGAAAAGCCCCGCGAACTTTTGAATTTCATTTCCTCTTTGGCCAGCGTGGTGAGCTGCAGGTGAGTGCAGATCTCATCAGCAGAGGTGACCATGATGGAGTCCCAGAACCGAAGACGAGCTCCAGCATGGACCGATGGTGAAGTACGCGATCTGATCGCTGTATGGGGAGACGAAACCGTGCTAGCAGAGCTACGGTCCAAAAGAAGAAACGCCAATACATATGCCAAAGTCTCCAAGGGCATGCAGGACAGAGGCTACAACAGGGACGCGCAACAGTGCCGCGTGAAAATTAAGGAGCTCAGGCAAGCCTACCAAAAAACCAGAGATGCAAACAAACGCTCTGGGTCAGAGCCCCAGACATGCCGCTTCTATGATGAGCTGCATGCCATTCTAGGAGGTGCAGCCAGCACTGACCCACCCATGTGGTATGACTCCGTATGTGGATCATCAGAAACCACAGAGGAGCATGATGATGATAATGATGCTGAAAATAGCGCCCAGACACAGCAAGGAAGTGGAGAAGCCCTTTTCCCCGACAGCCAGGAACTCTTTGTCACCCTGGAGCCAGTACCCTACGAACCCACCCAAGGCGTGCTCGATGCAGGAGAAGGGACCTCTGGTGCCTCTGGTGAGTGTACCTCTGTTAATTAATACATGTTTTATAAGCAAGCGTGTTTAATGATCAATTCGCGGCCAGTACAGCTACAGCTACTGGAAAAGTCTGTTAACATGTTCGGGGATGGAGCAGAAATCCTCCGGGGACATCTCCAGAAAGATCTCCTGGATGTACTCCCAAAGCCTGTGCAAAAGGTTTCTGGGGAGGGCAGCCTTATCCTGTGCTCCGTGGTAACACACACTACCACGCCAGGCCAGTAGCACGTAGTCTGGAATCATTGCTTTGCAAAGCATGGCGGCGTATGGTCCCGGTGTTTGCTGGCATTCAAGCAACATCTGTTCTTTATCTGTCTGTGTTATCCTCAGAAGAGTGATATCATTCATGGTCACCTGGTTGAAATAGGGGAATTTTATTAAGGGGGTATTCAGAGGGGCTCCGTCCCTGCTGGGCTGTTTGCCTGTGGCTGAACGGAAATCTTCCCCGCTGTGACCCACGCGGTGGGGGGGGGGGGAACAGCGAACATCTTGGATGTGTGTCTGTGTGTGTGTGTGTGTGTGGCGGGGGGGGTGTCGATTAGGTTCGCGCTGCACGTTAACCCGAAAACCGCCGCCCCTCCCTTTTCAATTGCCAACCAGTTTTAAATTGCCAGCCCAAAGGCTGTTTGTTATGGGAAATGAGGGGGTTGCTGTTTGAAAACATTCCCACATGTTATGAAGGTTAAAGAAGCCTATAGACTGTGGCTTACCATGGCTGCCTGCAAGCCGAATTCTGTTGCCCGCCGGACCTGCTTGTGTGATCTCTCACACCAAACCGGCAGACCCTCAATATAACAGGCAAAGTGCAACCTTGGACCAAATGCATATGTGATATGTAATGTTTGGAGCATTGTTCTCTAATATGTGTCTTTTAAACTACTCCTCTCCCGTTTGTTTCCTCCCGCAGCTGCAAATGTTTCAACGCCACCCCTTTCATCACCGTCCCAGAGGCTAGCGAAGATTAGAAGTAAAAAAAAAAAGGAATCGAGACGATATGTTCTCAGAACTCATGGAATCCTCCCACACTGAAGCTGCCCAGCAGAATGCGTGGAGGCAGACACTGTCGGAGTCCAGGAAGGCAGAATTTGATCATGCGGACAGGTGGCGTGCTGAAGACAATGACTGGCGGGATGAAGAGAGACAGCGGCGGGATGAAGAGAGTAGGTGGCGTCAGCGTGCAGAGAGAAGGCAGGATGCAATTCTGAGGCTACTGGAGGATCAAACGGAAATACTCCGGCTTATGGCTGAGGAAAGGCATAGGGTTCAGGAAAGGCCGCCTGAGCCCAGACCGCCGCTACAGCCCCTGTGTAACCAACAGCCCTCCTTCCCGAGTCCCATAACCTCATCCCCGAGACGCCCAAGAACGCGTTTGGGCGGCCTCCGTGCACCCAACCACTCAAGTCAAGAGAACAGTCCAAGCAAGAAAGGGCTGGCATTCAATAAGTTTTAAAGTGCTGTGTGTCCTTGTCCTTCCCTCATCCCCTCCTCCACCACCCATCCTGGTGCTTCCCTTCCTCCACCAGCTATCCCGGGAGACTGTGGCAGTTAGCCCCATAGTTCCCCCTCTTTGTTTTACGAATTAATAAAGAATGCATGATTTTTAAGCAACAATGACTTTATTTCCTCTGCGAGCGGTGATCGAGGGGGGGAGGGCAGGGCGGTTTGGGTAAAGGGAACTAGAGTGAATGAAGGGGCGGGGCTTTTCATTACAGGGGAAAAACAGAACTTTCACACAGCATCCTGGCCATTCATGAAACTGGTTTTCAAAGCTTCCCTGATGCGCAACGCACCCTGCTGTACTCTTGTAATAGCCCTGGTGTCTGGCTGCGCATAACCAGTGGCCAGGCGATTTGCCTCAACCTCCCACCCCGCCATAAACGTCTCCCCCTTACTCTCACAGATATTGTGGAGCGCACAGCAAGCAGTAATAATAATGGGAATATTGTTTTCGCTGAGATCTAACCTAGTCAATAAACTTCGCCAGCGAGCTTTTAAACGACCAAATGCACATTCCACCACCATTCTGCACTTGCTCAGCCTATAGTTGAAAAGGTCCTGACTACTGTCCAGGCTACCTGTGTATGGCTTCATGAGCCATGGCATTAAGGGGTAGGCTGGGTCCCCAAGGATAACTATAGGCATCTCAACATCCCCAACGGTTATTTTCTGGTCTGGGAAGAAAGTCCCTTGCTGCAGCAGCCGAAACAGACCAGAGTTCCTGAAGATGCGAGCGTCATGTACCTTTCCCGGCCATCCCACGTTGATGTTGGTGAAACGTCCCTTGTGATCCACCAGTGCTTGCAGCACTATTGAAAAGTAACCCTTTAGGTTTATGTACTCGCTGGCTTGGTGGTCCGGTGCCAAGATAGGGATATGGGTTCCGTCTATCGCCCCACCACAGTTCGGGAACCCCATTGCTGCAAAGCCATCTAGTATGAGCTGCACATTTCCCAGACTCACAACCCTTGGTACCAGCAGCTTGGTGATCGCCCTGGCTACTTCCATCACAACAGCCCCCACTGTAGATTTTCCCACTCCGAATTGATTCGCGACTGACCGGTAGCTGTCTGGCGTTGCAAGCTTCCACAGGGCTATCGCCAGTCGCTTCTGTACTGTGAGGGCTGCTCTCATCTTGGTGTTCTGGCACTTCAGGGCAGGGGAAAGCAACTCACAAAGTTCCATGAAAGTGCCCTTACGCATGCAAAAGTTTCGCAGCCACTGGGATTCATCCCAGACCTGCAGCACTATGTGGTCCCACCAGTCTGTGCTTGTTTCCCGGGCCCAGAATCGGCGTTCCACTGTATCAACAAGCCCCATTAACACCATGATGTCCACCTTGCGGGGGGGCCTTTTTTGAGAGAGGTCTGTGTCCATGTCCTCATCACTGTCCTCAGGGCGCTGCTGTCGCCTCCTCGCCTGCTGTAGTTGTAGCAGCTCCTGGTTCTCGTTCTGCATATACTCCTGGACAATGCGCGTGGTGTTCATAACGGCGAGAACAGCCGCGGTGATCTGATCGTGCTCCATGCTTTCCCTGGTATGCTGTTTGCAGGACAGCAGAGTGGCAGCAGAAGCAGCGGGTGGATAACAATGGAGTCAGCAATATGGCGCCCATATGAAAAAAGGCGCGAAAGGATTTTTTGCTCCCCCCTCAGTTGCTTTCACGGAGGGACGGGGGAGCAAGGGTTAGGCTCATTTCCTTCTAGATGCAGATGGTACAATATGCGGTGAGCAAGGAGGCGCCTTCCCTTCTAGCAGCAGATGGTACAATATGCTTGATATCCATCATCATCTCCTGGCCCCTTCAAGGATTGAACTCGCAACCCCGGGTTTAGCGGGCCAACGCTCAGACCGCTGAGCTATCCCTCCGCCCGTGTTCCAGGCAGTACTGAATCTCCCTTAAACAAAACGTAAAAAAGAGAATGACCAGAGTCACTCTGGTCACTCCCATTTATGTCCAAGCGCCCCCGGCCAGCCACACCATAGGCCGGTTTGGCCAATGTACATGGCAGAGGGGCCTTGCTGGCACATGATGGCACATGATGGCATATATCACATTGGTAGATGTGCAGGTGAATGAGCCCCTGATGGCGTGGCGGATGTGATTAGGCCCTGTGATGGTATCACATTGGCCAAACCGGACAGTCTCTACGCAAAAGAATAAATGGACATAAATCTGACATCAGGAATCATAACATTCAAAAACCAGTAGGAGAACACTTCAACCTCCCTAATCACTCACTGACATACTTGAGGGTAGCAGTGTTGCGACAGATTAACTCCAAAAACAGACTTCAAAGAGAAACTGTTGAACTCGAATTGATATGCAAACTAGATTGCATTACCTCAGGATTAAATAAGGACTTGGAATGGCTCAGCCATTACGTTAATTGAATCTATTTCCCTTAAGTTAACGATCCTCATTCACACCTGTGTGACCATCTTGTTTATCACTTCAAAGGTTTTTCTTCCCCTGCTGTTATGGTTCCTCTCAATTAATTAGCCTCTTAAGGTTGGTCTATGCACTTCCACCTTATCATGTTTCTCTGACTGTATAAATATCTGTCTACTGTATGTTTCATTCCATGCATCTGATGAAGTGGGTACTAACCCACGAAAGCTTATGCCGATATATTTATATAAGTTTCCCAGTCACAAATATAGCTTCTGGAGAAAGCTCACTAAAGCATAGTCCAATTAGGGTGACCAGAAAGCAAGTGTGAAAAATCGGGATAGGGGTGGGGAGTAATAGGAGCCTATATAAGAAAAAGACCCAAAAATCGGGACTGTCCCTATAAAATCAGGACATCTGGTCACCCTAAATCCAATGCTCTGGCCGCTGTTGTTTGTCATGCCACTGTTCACTCTATTGCTCTGCCCCAATAGCCCTGCACTGACATCTTCTGCTGCCACCTGCCACTGTGACCTCTGTGAGTCGGTCTCTCGCGGTTCCACCCGACTCTCAGTGATTTCAGCTCTTCGGGGGGGGAGGAACCTCGGTGCTAGTGCAGACTGGGGCATCTCTTCCACAGAAACACTGTCCCACAGCAGGTCTAAGCACTAAGACCTGATTATCAGAGATTTCAGCTCTAGTGGTCACTTAACAAACCAAAAGACTTTCTATGAAGCCTAATCAGCTCTGTCTTTAAACAGTGGAGAGGCACAGGTCAAATAGTACTTGTGACTCAGGCAGACCATTAAGCAAAATACCTGTCCCCACCCTCTCTCTTGATGCCCTCAATCAGCACAGGCTAAGGACAGTTCTACTGCCCTTTACTCATACAATAAAAACAACATTTCATTACCCCCCCGCATTCAAGTGATTTGTAACCCAACCCCAGCCAAAATCCATCACTGGGGCAACACAGCTCTGTTTGCTGGATACCTAGGTAGATTAGGTGTGAATGTAAATACAATTTGGTCCTGAAGCCTTTTCCCCCAGCCTCAGCTCATCACTAGCTGTCAGGGAGAGCTCATTTAGACTTTGCTTACAAATCATCATTTGAAATTATTAGGTTGGCCAACATCACCGAAATGAATGCACTGACAGTCACAAAAATCAAAAGCTGTATAAGGAAGCTAGTCTGTGTTTTATCATACACTTTATATGCTTTTAAAGTGTGTATTAATGTTTCAATTTCAATTCAAATTCCCAAACAATCACTAAAGTGGCAACACTACATGTAACTAGTTCACAAATCTGGGTGCGGAGGGTGTTGGGAAAATTCAGGGGGGGTGTAGGGAAATCACTGGGTGCTTGCATTCTTCCAGGGCTCTCAGGGACTGCAATAGGGCCACTTCCACTGCGGTGGTCACCTCTGCCATGCCTGGGCCAGGAGGGGCCTTGGGCACCTGGTCAAAACTTACAAGCAAAGCTCTCCGCTCCTGACCTGGGCTTTTCCTATTAAAGGCTATTTCCCCTCTCCAAATGTTCAAGGTCTTTTGTCTCAAGACCATTGTATGACTGTAGTTCACTCATTGTGTCTATTCTTTATCCTTCAAAACTTTCAAGAGCAAGTTTAAACTTTTAACAGCACCCTGGTTATGATCTATAACCTTAATTGACCTGTGGTATGTGAATCCTGCCATGACTGCAAGGTAGGAGGGTCCCAGAGCTTGGGTTCCAACCCAAGTCTGGAAGTCTATACAGCTTGGCTGGCTCCTATCTGCTCCTGCTTTGGAATCATGAGAAGGTTATCCACTTGGCATAAATTGGATGGTCCTGTGGCTAAGACACAGACTAGGGATTGGGGGATTTGAGATGAATTTTTGGCTCTGTCCATGTTCATACAACATGTTTGTGACAAGTCACAGCTCTCTAGGCCTCAGTTTCCCATCTGTAAGATGGGGATAGTGCTATTCCTGTTCCTCAATATTTTGTCTTGTCTATATAGATCTCATGCTCTTTGGGACAGGATCTCTCTCACTATGTATATGTGCAGTGTCTGGCACTTGGCTGAGGCCTGGAATATAAATAATTACATCCAAAAATATCCATTGTGGAAAACCCAGGACAAACAGCTACAAAAGGGGGGGTAGTAATTAGTCCCAGGGGGTTAAAAGGCCTCTCCCTATCCACTAAGGAGAGATGACTGTGGGGAAATAAGATTCAGCTGGGAAAGGGGTTACTAGGGAACTAATTAGGTCCAGCTGGCTGCAATTGCTGGAGACCTTTTTAAACCCTCCCCTGTGTGCATGGCAGGGAGGAGAGAGGTGAGAGAGAGTGAGAGAAGCAGGAAAGCTACCAGTAGGCTGAGTGCAACAAGACACTGAGCCCTTCTGGGAAGAAGGGCTGCATTTCCTCCCCAGAAGGGAAGGAAACAAAACATGGGACTGACCGGGGGAAGGTAAAGCCGGACCCTGTGCTACCGGTAAGGGTTTGCCTTGCCCAAGCCTGGGTCTCCAAGGCGAAAAAGGACTTAGACTGCTGAGGAGAAGCAGGTACTTTGCCACACCATGTTAAAAGAATGTAAAGATTGCAGTATCGAGCTCTGAGTAGTTAGGAAATGCCAGAATTGAGGTGGCTTGTGAATGAAGCACTGAATGAGGCAGGGATCCTGTGGAAAAAATGCGTAATTAAAGACTATATTATAATGTACATACACAAGGACGCTCAATTTTTGTAGGTAAGAGTGGTTGGAGCATGCTCAGAAAAGATGGAATCTCTCGAGAAATTAGTTGTCAAACTCTAACAAGTCTCTACTGAACACGTGTGAACTGGGATTTTTCCAGAGGTTTATAACTTGGTCAGATTTGAGTGTATTTTCACAGGAGAAGCAAAAGCAGATCCCTGACACCCCTGCTAAATTTCCTACTCCACAGCATGGCAGGGCTATATAAGCCTTGTGGCCTAATGCCCTACAGGGTTGGGAGCTCGCTATTGACACCTGCTGGGGAACAGGGAGAAGAGCAGCCCAGAGCTGCTTGAGAACTCCAGACCGGCGATGGGTTTGGGGAGGGCGCTTCCTGCTGCCATCTGTTGGCAAGCAAGGGGAAATAGCTGAACCGAGGCCTGGCCCATTCTGTCATCTGACACTCTGAGGCATTTTGGTTAAAATACAGTTTGAGTTTAGAGGCAATGAAATGTCCCTGCTGGGAAATGAAAGGGCAAGAGAACAGCACCAAATGCCCCCCCGGGCTGAGGGGTCGCCCCGACCTAGAGCAAGGTCTGGCACTGTTGGATAAGGGATCTGGACAAAGCATGAGCAAGGAAAGAGACTGGCTCCTGTTTTCTGCTGGGAGTACCTCTGTGATGACCCAGGCTCTGCTAAGGGCCCTGTATGCGGTTGATTCCTCCCTGAAGCCTTAGCCCAGAGGCAGTTTCAAGGCAGTGGATGGCTGTGAGGGGGTGGCTGATGCAGCTGAGCTGAGGCAGATTTGAGGTGGTGGTGAGGTGGCTGGGTCTGAAGCTGCAGCCTACCTGAGGACTCTAGTGCCCAGCAATCCCAGCTGAAATCACTGCAGCTGTGTCAGGTAATAGAGCCCCTGGATCAGCTGAGGCAGCACTTCCCTTAAGGGCTGAAGGCTGGCCTGCCAGAATTCTTGGGCTCCTTGAACCCGGGACAACAAGCTGAGTGCACGGGAGGGAAGTGGTAAGAAACTGTTGGCTCCAAGAGGAAGATTGCCAAGATGACCTGGGAGATAGGAGCCTTACCTAATATCGTTATCTGCTGCTGCTATTTCTCATGTCTATTCCACCCCCTATAAAGTTCTCTTTGTTTTAAACCTGTGCTGGGAGTGGGGATGCATTGCCTATCCAGGGTGCTACGTATAGTTTTCCAGGCTTCTGGGCGAGTGCTGGTGGTGTCTGGGTTTTCAGAAGGAAATCCGAGGAAACTGACCCCTCTCCTCTCTTCTGCCAACGAGAGCAGTTAGAACAGTTTTGTTGAGAAGCTCTAAGATTATTTTTTTTAAGATGACCCATTTCAGCTGAAACTTCCCCCCTCCACCAAAAAAATAAAAATATCAGCCTTGAGGCAGACATGGAAAATTTTAGCCAGAGTGGTTAAAGTTTGGCAAAGTTACAAGCAACCAATACCAGGGTCTTCTAATGGAAATAGCCGGGTAACCTTAACTATCGGCATCAACAGTAATATCATGTACCACCTAGAATGAACAGATGCAAAATCCTTCTGTCAGGCTATGGAAAAACCAGCCCTGCATCAGAAAACCTCAATGCCTCATGGTGCAACTGCTCTCTCTAGCCCAGAGCAATCTGGGTGTCTGTAGGTAGGAGTAAAGAAGCTTCTATTAACGCTTCCCAGCTTGGACAGTGACGGCTTTCTTGACCTTTTCAGTGTTTTAATCTTAAGGACGCCCACGGTAGGAAAAAAAAAACCTCCCAAAACACAACAAAACCCTCAGCAGCAGCAGTCCCCAGTTCTGTTTTCCACTACCTTGCATATTCCCTCCAGCCCTCTGCACTGAATGACTAATGGCCTGTGAGCTAGCGGTGGAAATTCTACACTGCAGTGAGCTGATGCACAGCAGTGAGGGAAGTTGCTTGAGAATGGGAAGAGGCGGACTGGGGTCCAGACCACTGACCTGGGCATGAAAATGCCACAAGCCACCAGAAGCTTGTGAATACGACTGCTCCCTTTGGTGCAGTTTGAGCTGGTAGTAGCTGTGGTGGGAATTCATGTGTAATGCAGGCATGGCCTAGCAGAGTAGAATGTGCTAGGAGTGGTGTTTTAGTGCTAAAGCTGGCAACACATGGGCCTGAATGATGGCTTGATGGGTACCTCTCTGTTCTGCCACCTAGTAGATGTGGGCACAGAAGGATTCTTGGGATTGTCGAGCCTTGGCCAAGCTGGGGTTGGGAGGGGCACAGAGTTGTGGGGTGGAAAGAGGACGTACTGGCAGAATTGAGCTACTCTCTTGTTGTCTTTTATATGTTAGAGATGAGCCTGGACCCAACCCTTGGATCAGATCTCCCATTACTCCCAACTTTAACGTGTGTTTGGGATCCAAACCTGGATCAAATCTTCATGGGTAGCTTCTCTGGTTCTTCGGAATCTGGACCCAGATCTGGATCTCAGTTTTGCTGTTTGGTCCCAGCCTTATGATACCAGAACCCTGGACTCAACCACGCCCCAGCCCCAAGCTTTTAGACTAATGCTTTCAGAATCCAAACCCAGCTGGAGCCTCTCTCTGGGGATCTAAATTCCTTCACACTTTGTGGAGTTGGAGTCTTTGGAATCTGACCCTGGCTTTGAACTTCACATCTGGCCCCGTTTTGTAAATAGTGGAAGTGAAAATCTTGGAACAAATGTGACTTCTGGGGACTCTAAATGAAGATTGGGCTCTGGAGGCCTTTCAGCTCACATGTCCTAACTCTGACTAAAATCTGCACTACAAACTGAGCCTGTAGATGCCAAAAAAATGCTGTGTGCCACAATTACTTGTAATAAAAGTCTTTGTTGCTGACAAGTCCCTGGCAGCTCCACGGCAGGCACTGCAACTACCTTGATTTACATTAGCTGAGAATGCAGCACGTAAGATCTGTATCTGTATACTATATTACAATCTTCTCAATATTTATGTTTAAACAATTCACAGCAAAGGGATAAAGGGCACAGACAGTGCAGTGATACCTGTATACAATTCACTATATGCGGTGCAGAAGCTATTGATTAAAGGTCACCAATGATGGCATGAGACCTTAGGGGCAGTTTGATCATTCTAACCACATCCTAATAACAGTAGGAGAGTGAAATGAGCTGTGGGCGGCAAAATATTTCATTAGGACACGTCATGTTATGCAGGAGGTCAGACTAGATGACCATAATAGTTCCTTCCAGCCTATGCATTTATCTCACTTCTATTGTAAATGGAGATTTCAGTAGAGTGATTAAGACGTTGTCCAGTCATCTCCTGGAATCACTCTATCTAAAATCTTGTTGTTATAGTATTGCCTGTTTGTTAGGCGCCGATAGCAAGCACAGGAGTCAACTTCCGGTGGCGCCGGTGGGGGCTGACGCGGGGCCCCGCCCCCGACGCCGGGTGACGTTGCGGGGCCCCGCCCCCGACGCCGGGTGACGTTGCGGGGCCCCGCCCCCGACGCCGGGTGACGTTGCGGGGCCCCGCCCCCGACGCCGGGTGACGTTGCGGGGCCCCGCCCCCGACGCCGGGTGACGTTGCGGGGCCCCGCCCCCGACGCCGGGTGACGTTGCGGGGCCCCGCCCCCGACGCCGGGTGACGTTGCGGGGCCCCGCCCCCGACGCCGGGTGACGTTGCGGGGCCCCGCCCCCGACGCAAGGTCGCCCGGCGTCGGGGGCGGGGCCCCGCAACGTCTCCCGGTGGTGAGGTGAGCTTGCCGTGGGTCCCGTGGGTTGCCGTGGGTGCTGAGCACCCACCAATTTTTCCCCGTGGGTGCTCCAGCCCCGGAGCACCCACGGAGTCGGCGCCTATGATAGCAAGCTTAGTGCAGTACAAGATGCAAATATCAAGACAGTCCTTGCAGGTTGGGGCAGCAGAGTGGTAAAAAACACCCTGTTTGAGTCTTGTCTGTGTTACAGCTTCCATCGGTCGGGGAGGACAGGTCTGAAAAATCCTAGTGTAGACCAGGCCAAGCCAGCGTCCCAGTGGAGCTGCTTCCCTGGGCATCTCCAACCAGACAAAAGAGAGGGAAGCCATAGCAGGACACTTCATGCTTATGCCGTAGAGTGGCTCTTTGGCACTGATGGAATGAGCTGAGATACGATGCTAGGCCAGCAGTTCATGCCAAGCTTCCGCTCTGTAGCTCTGCAAAGGAACGTCACTGTGGGAAAAGCGACTGCAGAGAACACAGATCCCCTGTTGCTAGGCGGACAGCTGGGACCTGCAGAGGAAGGAGGAGTAATCCAGCAACTATGGTAGCTAGTGGAGCAAGTCAGTCAACTAACCAGACAGGCCGCAGGAGCCAACTACAGGCCACCTAGAGAATGGAGAAAGGGTCCGTGTTACACCTGTGGGCAGATGGGTGACTGATCCCATAAATGTAGGGTTAGAAATAACAAATCACAATTCTTTTTTTTTTTTTTTTTTTTTTTGACATAAGGGGTTTTGACTGGACAATTTTTCACAGTAGCTGCCTGCATCAGGGTTCCTCGCAACTTTTAAAGCAGAGCTTTCCAAACTTTTCATGTTGGTGACACACTTTTTAGACATGAATCATTTCACGACACACCGGAAGTGACGCGGAATCAATTCCGCCCGGATTACACATACTGCGCATGCGCAGTACCCAGGGCCGGCCGCCCCAAGCCAAAAACAAAAAAAAAACCCCAAGTGCCGCCCCGCCCCCCCCCCCAACGCCGGCCAAAACACCCCCCCACCCAACAATGCCGCCCCGCCGCCCCGGCCGGGGAGCAGGCGGAGCACGCCTGCCGCCCCGGCCGGGGAGCGGGCGGAGCACGCCTGCCGCCCCGGCCGGGGAGCGGGCGGAGCACGCCTGCCGCCCCGCCGCCCCGGCCGGGGAGCGGGCGGAGCACGCCTGCCGCCCCACGACACACCTACACACTGCCGCCGACACACTAACGTGTCGCGACACACAGTTTGGAAAGCTCTGTTTTAAAGCATCTGGCACTGGCTGCTAGTGGTGCCAGGACACAGGACCAACTGGCCCTTAGGTCTGAGCCAGCATGGCTGTTCCTAGGTTCCCTTTTAAGGACTCCAGGCTTCCACCACCCTCCTCCTGAGCCAGTTTCAATTATTTTGGTAATTTATTTCAAAATACATGTTGGCAATTATGTCTGTAACAATACAGACACCAAAAAAGTGTCAGGAAATGTTTTTTGACAAATAGATTCCGTGCTAGGCATATTAATACAGAACTTGATGTATCTTTGTTGACAGTTATCTTCTGAAATAAATATTTCATTTAAAGAGTCATTATACAAAAGTATTGTAACGACCAGGCCTAAGCGGGTGCTAGTGTCCTTAAGGACTGTTTTGTGTCTGTCATAGAATCATAGAATATCAGGGTTGGAAGGGATCTCAGGAGGTCATCTAGTCCAATCCCCTGCTCAAAGCAGGACCAATCCCCAACTAAATCATCCCAGCCAGGGCTTTATCAAGCCTGACCTTAAAAACCTCTAAGGAAGGAGATTCCACCACCTCCCTACGTAACCCATTTCAGTGTTTCGCCACCCTCCTAGTGAAAAAGTTTCCTAATATCCAACCTAAACCTCCCCCACTGCAACTTGAGACCATTACTCCTTGTTCTGTCATCTGCTACCACTGAGAACAGCCTAGATCCATCCTCTTTGGAACCCCCTTCAGGTAGTTGAAAGCAGCTATCAAATCCCCCCTCACTCTTCTCTTCTGCAGACTAAACAATCCTAGTTCCCTCAGCCTCTCCCCATAAGTCATGTGCTCCAGCCCCCTAATCATTTTTGTTGTCCTCCTCTAGACTCTTTCCAATTTTTCCGAATCCAATGATATCATGCCTTGTCCAAAGTCAAGCTTTTATGTGTATTGTAAGGTTTTTGGGTCACACCACTGTAGCGGGAGGAGGTGGGTTGGTACGTCATCAGTAGTTTGTAGGATAGCGGGTGATTAGCATAGGGAAGGGATACCCAAGGTAGAGTGTGTGTGTGTCTGTGTGGGTTGGGTCATGTACATGGTTTGCCAGCCAACACCCCCTTGTCTCTGGAGATGGTATGCACACCCCATTGCCAGGCACGGGTGGGAGTGCTGGGGAGTGTCAGTGATAGGTGGGAGCAGAGGGGGCGGGTTCAGGCTGGCAGGGAATATAGGAGGGAAGGCGGCACCACTAGGGTCAGACATGCATAGAGTGGAGTTCACAGTGAATTGCTACTATACAGTGTGAGGGAGGTTTTTACATTGCACAGCGTAGCAGGAGCGCTCATGTGCACGCAAAGGTAATACGTGGATACGTAACTAATACATTTGAAATGTGCAAAACCAGGAAAAGGAAGTACTTTGATGGAAATTGCAAATTCTGTGTGGAAAAAATAAAATTCTGCGGGGAACAAGGGCACTGGAGCCTTTGTAGAACTGTGGGGAGCATGGTGGGGCAAGGCCAAAGTGGCAGAGGAATGAAAATACCACTTACATATCCCACAGAGTACAACTGTAACCTAAATAATCCAAATACAAATACACATTATACTATTTAAGGTATAATTATAGTACAAATAAACAAAACAATGAGACAACTTTAGTTCTAAACATCACTGGGGTGAGGTGGAGGAGGATGTGAGTTCTAGCCTGTTCCCGCCTGAACTCACAAGCTCTGCAGCACCCCCAGGCAGTGGTTTAGCGCTCTCTTTGCACGCCCTCTCCCTCCCCCCCCCCCCCCCCCGCCACCAGCCTCCCTGCTTGGCCTGGGTCCTGGCTCCAGGGAGCGCAGGGCTGCTCCGTCCCCTAGGCTTTGTGCGCAAGGCAGCAGCCACATGTAGTACTGCTCCTCCTGCAGGGGGCGCCCTCTCCTGCCGAGCCACCTCTGGCCAGGCTCCAAGGTTGCTGATGTCCCAGCAGTCAGGTTCCTGGCCTGGTGCACAATGCCACCTTAAGGCTTAACCCCTTCCTGCCCACGCTGCAGCCAGCGGACAGGAGGCGGCTGGGTTATGACGGTGGCCAGCAGCAGCTTGGAGGCATTAGCTGCCTTTCAGCACTGTGCGGGCAGGAAGGGACGGGAGCTGTTTCCAGCTGCGGGAGGCGGGAGGAAGGGACGAGCTCTGCAAAGACACACCCTCCTCACTGCTGCAGCTAGAAGCAGTTCCCACCCCTTCCCGCCCACACCGCACCAAAAGGCTGCTGCTGGCAAGGTTCTGATGTGAACCCTGGCAGAAATCTGGGGGGGAGGGGTACATGACTCCGTGTGCTCCCCCCCCCCCAAACACACACACATTGCCCCTGTGATAATTTTTCCCACAGTGTATATGTTTTTCTTGTTAAAATGTGGGTGGGCCATGGCTCCCTGGCTCCCCCAGTTCTGGTGCTGGGGAACATTAATTCTGCACAAATTTGGCATTGTGCAGTGGTGCAGAATTCCAGCAGCAGTAACATTTTTAATAATGAAGATGATTAACCATTACTACAAACTCCCAAGGGAAGTGGTGGCTTCTCCATCTCTTGATGTCTTCAGATCAAGACTGCATGCCTTTCATGAAGGTCTGTGTTAGTCAAACAGAAGCGACTGGGCTCAATAAAAGGGGTAACTGGGTAAACTCTCTAGCCTGGGCTAGCCAGGAGGCTAGACTAGATGATCTAATGATGACTTCTGGCTTTAAAAATCTGTGAACAGTTTGAATTGTGGCTGTAAGACCAACTCAACTTTGTCAAGCAGCATAAAATTCCCTGAACTCACTCATTGCTTGATAAAATACATGTAACAATGGCACAGGAAGAATGCAGTCATGTCAAATGTACTACATCTTCATACACTCAGCCTGGGAAATTTGAGGTGCTCTTCCAGGAAACTGTGGTTGAAGAAATGAGGTTTTCAGAGAAACAAAATACTGCAGTTCTATTTTGGGAAGACCAGCACTGCAGGGACAGTGAGCTCAAAATGAGATTGCTCAGTCACACCTGAGCCGTTCGCTCTCCACCAGGGACGCCCTCCTGGCTCAAAGAGAAATAATGAAAGTGGTGGGGTGAGAAACTCAGTAATGTGATTAATCATGTTAATAGAATCTCAGTTGATAATGGACCTTTACGGAACAATGTGGTTTTAATCCCATTTTGCAGTGGGGGAAACTGAGGAACAACTAGATTGTGTGACTTGCCCGGTATCATCATGCAGGCCTGAGCTGCTGGACATAAGGCTTTTGATACTGTCTCGCATGATCTTCTCATAAACAAACTAGGGAAATACAACCTAGATGGAGCTACTATAAAGTGGGTGCATAACTGGTTGGAAAATCGTTCCCAGAGAGTAGTTATCAGTGGTTCACAGTCATGCTGGAAGGGCATAACGAGTGGGGTCCCACAGGGATCGGTTCTGGGTCTGTTTGTGTTCAATATCTTCATCAATGATTTAGATCAGGCAGGCACAACATACGGGCACCGGGCCGCATGTGGCCCGCATGGGCTCACTGTATGGCCCGGCCCGCAGGGGGTGAGTAGGCAAGCGGCAGGGTGGGGCAAGCCAATGGCCGGCCGGCTGGCTGGCCGGCCGGCGGGTGGGCAGGGTGGTGAAGAGGCCAGTGGCAGGCTGGGGAGTGAGGGCGAGCCAGCGGCAGGGGGCGGGGGCAGCGGCAGAAGGTAAGAGGCCAGCAGTGGGGGGTGAGTAGGCGAGCCGTGGGGGCGGGGTGAGGGGATGATGAGCTGAGCGGGCGGGCAGTGGCGGTGAGGCTTTATACTTGGTGGGGAGGCGTGTGAGGAGGCGAGTGGCGAGTCGGTGGCTGGAGGGGGGCAAATCTCCCAGATTCAAAATCTGGGACTGTGTCCATTGGTCCTTTTTGCTGCTTGTCTCTGGGCTGGGGGTTGTCCCAATGCTGCAAAGAGGGTGTTCCCAAAGGAAGGTGCTTGCTTCTAACCCCGAGGCCCTCAGTATGTCTGCTCTTCTCTAGTCAGCCCACTTGACAAGTTTGATTGTCCTTGGTCTGGCTCCCATCCCCTCTCCAAGAGTTGCAGCTGTCTGGAGGTGCCTGCCTTCCACGCCTTCCTCATTCACACCTCATTCATTCAACAGGGCAATTGAATACAAAGTGCGGGGAAGATCTTATTCTACTTCTAGCAAAAAGACATTTTTCTTTTACCTTAATTATACTACCTTAGGGGCCCGCTATAACATATTACCAAGGTTCAATACAGAGTCATATACAAGTTATACAAAAATGCATAATGCAGAGATTTATCAACAACTGCATTGATTGACTGCTATGTGCAGTAATATAGTGACCCCTGGGGAGGTGAAGAGGGGTGTGATGATGGGGCCGAGTTGGGAGGGGGTGGGTCCTATTTTACTGCTGTGATCTGGTCACCCTATGCGCGCTGTTTCTTTCCCCCTCTACAGGCTTGCACACACCATCAGTGCCTTGCTAGTGTGCCATGCGCTATGAGATATCTCTTCTCTTTGTGTGTGACTGTGAGTGTTTCTCTTGTGTGTGAATTTATTCAACAAAATTTTGAGCTTCATAATGGATACCATGAGTGAAAAGAAAAAGAGAAAAATAGAATCAGAGCACAGAGTTTTCAACACTGAATGGACAAATAAATACTTATGTACTGTTTCCAAAGACAAAACACTGTGCCTCGTGTGTCACGAAACGTTGGTCGTTCCGAAAGAATACAACCCTCGGCGGCACTTTGAAACTAAACATCCCAATCTCGCCAAATTGAACCCAAATGAAAAAATAATTCAAACAGCCAGTTAAGCGAAAAACCTTAGTGGAGAACAGCAAATTTTCAAGAAAGTGAGCAGTGAGAACGATACGGTTACTAAAGCAAGCTTTCAAATTTCTAAGGAAATTACTGCTGCTGGGAAATGCTTCACAGAAGGCGAGTTTTTTAAAAAGTGTCTGTTGATTGCTGTATCTGAGTTATGCCCAGAAAAGGGGAATATTTGAGAATGTCAGTCTATCATGCATGACTGTGCAGAGAAGAATAGCTGACATTTCTACCAATCTAAATGTAAGGGGACTGTTTTGTGGGCATGTTTTGGTTGGCTAGCTCCCAGTACCAAAAGGGGAAGGGTCTATGAGAAATCAGGACCCTGAGGCTGACAGTCCCCAGGGGCAATAGGGAGAGGCCAGTGCTCCAGATCAGCCTGATTGACAAGGCGGGCAGGCGAATCAAGGAGCCAGGAGGCCAGGTTGGGTCCTGTCCTCCGTGTAAGCTGGATTTGCCTGAGTCAGAAAAGAGTGGGGCCGAGCTAAGGAGAGGCCAGAGCTGAGCTGGGCCAGATCCAGGGGGCCAGAAAAGCAGCCCAAAGAAAGCAGACCTGCCCTGGGAGCAGAGGTGCAGCCCCAAAGCCAGAGCACAGCCTAGAGAGAGCAGACCTGCCCTGGGAGGAGAGCTGTATCAACCAGAGACAGGGGCCAGAGAAGCAGCCCAGGGAGCTGGAAGCAGAGCAGCCGCTGCCATGCTGAGGCAGAGAGGAGCTGGAGCTGGGGCTGGAGCAGTCCGGAGCTGGGTGTGGTGAGCAGCTGGGGAGAACGAGGGAGACCCTGGGCAGTGGGTCCAGCACAGGGAGACGCCTCAGCCAGAAGGCCCTGCAGGCCAGACTTGGAGGGGGATCATAACCCCAACAGGGTGGGGGTGACGCTGGTAAGAAGGGTCCTGCCACTCAGAGCCTGCGAGCGTGTGGCCACCACCAGAGCAAGTGTCCAACCCACAGCACCCCTGCAGCACAGCTGGGGCCTGAGAAGGAGGTCTGGGACCTACAAGGAACAAACTGTGAACTGCCCTAACATTCCAGAGACACCGTTTGTGATGTTCCCTGCCACAGAGCGGGGTGATGTGTTTTCTTAACCTTTCCCATTTTTCCTTATTCATTTTAAAATTAATTGTTAATTTAAATAATTTGCATTTGCTTTAAATTGTATGCAATAATCAGTGGGTCAGGGAAGCAAACAGTGCAAAGAAAGTACCTCAAAGTGGGGACATGCTAGCCCCTGACCTAGGTAACCACAGCAAGGTTGGGGATCGAGCCCCCCAGGAATCCTGGCTCAGCCTTGTTGGGGTTACGAGGACTCTGCCAGACAAGAAAGTGCAAGGGAAGTCCTTGAGGGCAGGGAGGCCTCTGGGGTAAAGGGAGTGGGAGCGAGGACTCAAATCCTTCCACTAGCCCATTTCACCGGGGTAGTGCAAAAGCCAGGAAAGTTCCCCACAATAGCAGGACTATTCCCCCGCTTACATAAGTGATCAGTTTAAGCAGATAGTCAGTGAATTCTGCTTTTACTCCCTAGCTATGGATGAAAGCACCGATTTAAAAGACACCACCCAGCTTCTTATTTTTATTAGAGGTATTGATAAAAACTTTGAAATTACAGTAACTCCTCACTTAAAGTTGTCCCGGTTAATGTAGATTCATTGTTACGTTGTTGATCAATTAGGGAACATGCTCGTTTAAAGTTGTGAAATGCTCCCTTCTAACGTCTGCAGGCTATCCCCACTGCCATGTGCTGCTCCCCGAGACTCCTGCCTGCCTGCTGTGTGGGGGGGAGGGGAAGAAGAGGGGGGCTAATGTCAGGGTGCCTGCTTGCTGGGTGGGGGGGGGAGGGGAAGAAGAGGGGGGCTAATGTTCCCCTGCTCCTGCATCTTGCTTACCCCATCTTCCATAGAGCAGGGGGGACACACAATGGAGGGAGCTGCTACCTTAGGCAGAAGCTGCAGCTGCAGGGCTTGCTGATCTAATTAACAAGGCAGTGTACTTCTGACCCCACTCTTGATACCTAATTGGAAATGCGCATCTCTATCTCTCAAACAAACACACGTGTGTCTCTGTCTCTGTCTGCCCTCCCTCCTTTCCTGCTGGCTTGTAGAGTGTGAAAGTTAACCCTTGAGGGCTCAGCCAACTGCTTAGTTCATTTAGCAGTAAGGCATTCCCTGGGAAATATCCCACCCTCGGACTCCTCCACCTCAACCAAGCTTCACTATCATCATCGCTGTGTACCAATATTCAATTGTTTGTTTAAAACTTCGTGTCTGTGTCTGTGTCTGTGTCTGTGTCTGTGTGTAAAAAAAATTTCCCTGGAACCTAACCCCCTCATTTACATTAATTCTTATGGGGAAATTGGATTTGTTTAACATCGTTTCACTTAAAGTCACATTTTTCAGGAACATAACTACAACATTAAGTGAGGAGTTACTGTACTGAAGAACTTGCTGGCATGTGCTCCATGACAGGTCGCACAACTGGAAAAGAAATCTCCAGTGAAGTGATAAAGTGCATGAATGATAAATCGGGATTAGATTTCACAAACTTGGTGGCCATTTGTACTGATGGTGCTCCAGCTATGTGTGGAAAAAATGTTGGAGCAGTTACTCTTCTTGAAGAATTTATCGGGAGACAAATAACCAAAGATCACTGCATTATACATCAGCAGGTTTTGTGTAGCAAAGTCTTAAAATTTGAGCATGTAATGTCAGTGGTAGTTTCCATTGTAAACTACATCCGTTCTAGAGGACAAAAACATAGGACATTTCGAGCCTTTCTTGAAGGCGTAGACGCCGAGTGCAGCAACTTAATCTACCATACGAAAGTGAGGTGGTTGAGTCAAGGAAGAGTGCTCCAGCGTTTCGTTGCTTTGAAAGAGGAGGTAGCAAAATTCCTAGAAAATGGGCCAATAAAATTCCCAGAGCTTGAAAATGAGTCCTGGAATCAAGATCTCTTTTTCTTTTGTGATATTACAGCACACCTGAATGATCTCAACATTCAACTTCAGGGAAAAAATCAACTTATATTTCAAATGTGTGCAGCAGTGAAAGCTTTCAAAATGAAATTGAAACTTTTCAGAAGTCAGCTGTCAAAAGGTGAAATGTGTCACTTTCCCACTTGTGCCCAGCATATCCCTCAGCACAAACACGCCGAGTTAGGAGAAAAATACGCAAAGCACATTAATCTTTTGACTGAAGAATTTGACAGAGGACTTACTTTGTCTAAAGAAGAAGACATTCAGTTGAAGCTGATTGAAAATCCCTTTTTTGTGGATCCAGAGGAAGTGCCACTAGATTTGCAGTTGGAGGTTATTGAACTTTAATATTCGGCAGTTTACCAAAATAAGCACAGAGAAAGCAGCCTGCGGGACTTCTACAAAAGTCTGGACAATGAAAAATACAAAAATCTTATCGAAGTTGCACTGAAAACATTCAGCATTTTTGGAAGCACTTCCATATGTGAACAAACATTTTCCATCATGAACATGAAAAAAAACAAGCAACGTTCTTCTCTGACTGACAACCATTTGGAAGACATTATGAAAATATCCACTTCAAATATGACCCCCGAATACGACAAGCTTGTTGCCGAAAAGAGATGTAATATCTCTCATTAAATTTGCAAGGCAATTATGAAAAGTACAAATGTTTTCTTTCAATGGAACAGATGTTTTTCATTTTTCCATGATTCATAAAAAAAAATTAAAATAATTTAAAAAATTGTTTGATGTAATTGAAAAATTCTTAATAAAGTATCACCCCTCCCCCGAAACCTTCCTTTTCGGCCCACAGCTGTTTCGGCGGTGCGGTGCTGGGGAAGGAGGGTTTGTTTCCGCGGGTCCGGGGGTTTCAGCCCTCAGCTGTTTTCTTTGGAGTAATATGGCCCTTGCCGCTTTATGAGTTGTACAGGCCTGATTTAGATAATGGCATGGAGAGTACATTTATAAAGTTTGCGGACGATACCAAGCTGGGAGGGGTTGTAAGTGCTTTGGAAGATAGGATTAAAATTCAAAATGATCTGGACAAACTGGAGAAAGGGTTTGAAGTAAATAGGATGAAATTCAATAAGGACAAACGCAAAGTACTCCACTTAGGAAGGAACAATCAGTTGCACACATACAAAATGGGAAATGACTGCCTAGGAAGGAGTACTGCAGAAAGGAATCTGGGGGTCATAGTGGATCACAAGTTAAATATGAGTCAACAGTGTAACGCTGGTGCAAAAAAAGCAAACATCATTCTGGGATGTATTAGCAGGAGTATTGTAAGCAAGACACGAGAAGTAATTCTTCTGCTCTACTCTGCACTGATTAGTTTTCAACTGGATTAGACCTCAATTGTGTCCAGTTCTGGGCGCCACCTTTCAAGAAAGATGTGGACAAATTGGAGAAAGTCCAGAGAAGAGCAACAAAAATGATTAAAGGTCTAGAAAACATGACCTATGAGGGAAGATTGAAAAAATTGGGTTTGTTTAGTCTGGAGAAGAGAAGACTGAGAGGGGACATAACAGTTTTCAAGTACATAAAAGGTTATTACAAGGAGAAGGGAGAAAAATTGTTCTTCTTAACCTCTGAGGATAGGACAAAAAGCAATGGGCTTAAACTGCAGCAAGGGTGGTTTAGGTTGGACATTAGGAAAAAACTTCCTGTCAGCGTAGTTAAGCACTGGAATAAATTGCCTAGAGAGCTGGTGGAATCTCCATCATTGGGGATTTTTAAGAGCAGGTTGGACAAACATCTGTCCAGGATGGTCTAGATAATACTTAGTCCTGCCTTGAGTGCAGGGGACTGGACTAGATGACCTCTCGAGGTCCCTTCCAGTTCTATGATTCATTGAGCATTTAAGCACCACGGTGTCCATTAGTAGAAATCCTCAAAGCAGGATTTTTTTCAGTGCTCCCTGCAATTTCTTGGTCTCTGTCCCTACCTGTACATCTCCACCGCAGTCCATATGGAGCACTCCTCCCACCCCCCACTGATTTTACTTCCTTCATGTGCCCACTGCTGATGCCTCTCCTTGCATCTGCCATCTTCCAGCCCAGAAAGGACCAGAGGAGACACACCTTGCCACTCATATGCTGCTGTCTAACTTAGCTAACCCACTGCCACTTTGGGAAGCAAAAGCTTAGCCTTGCCGCATTCTCCACTTGTAGGAAGCAATGTTCCTGCTTCTTCCTTAGCGGGGCCCCATTGTGGTAGACTCTCAGCATCCACCTAGGGAGACACCGCTCCAACCTAAAGAGTATCCGCTATAAATAGAAGACAATAGCAGTAGCATTATTCCCACTTATAGATGGTAAACTGAGGCACAGGGTAGATCAAATGATTTGCCCAAGGTCACACCAGAAATCTGTAGCAGAGCCAGGGATTGACCCCCACATCTCCTGAGTCCCAGTCCAGTGCATTATCCCCAAGCCCAGTCTCACCAGCGAAAGCAGCTCTGTTTTGCCCACAGCAGGATCTCTTTGGTGGTACAGTCAGGTGTCACTCAGAGCAACATGTGAATGATTTGGGAGATAACGGACCACTAAACTGTTGGTTTGATGTCTCTATCTATCCAGTTACTTATATGGCCCTTATCATGGTGTCCTCTGAGTGCCCCAGTTTAATGAATGGCTTTTCATCCTCACAGGCTTGTGGTAGGGAAATACTAGCCCCACTTTACAGATGGGGAAACAGCTTCTCCAGCATCACACAGGGCATCTGTGGCTAAGCCAAGAAACAAAGCCAGGTTTCTTGAATCTCCAGCCAGTACCCTGTCTACTAGGCAATGCTTTCTACACTGCCAAAGCGCTGTCCCTTCACGCATCAGGGGTGAGGAGATTGCTCGGGGTACATGTGGGTCTGACTATCACAGCCCATGTGGCTCTTGTGCTGTGGATGTGCAAGGGTCAGTCCCCAGGGCTGTCAATCCAGAACCGTGGATAAATCTAACGGAACCTCTCCAAAGCTACCTGATCTCCAGTCAGTCGAGCCCCACAGACAAGTCCAGCCTTGCTCCAGGGAACAGTCAGAGTGCACAGCACTAGACAACTGTGGGTCAGACTGAGAGCAGAAAAGGCAAGTTGCATCCCAACATCACATGTGACATCAAAGCAGCTGATGTGCTGTGCTAGGCAAATTAACTCTACCGCAAATGCAAGGCCTAACCACAATGTGTTGTTAGTGTGGGGTGTGGGAATAATCTGAAGTTTCCCCTTCTTGCAAGCCATGTGCATGAGGCAGGCTGAATTGCTGCCTGCGGCTCCTCTCAGAGCTGGATTAAGGTTTACATGTGGCCTTGATCAAACAAACCCGGGCTCAGGGGGAGCTGGGGTTGTGAAATGTGGGGAGCCCTCTCGAAAGGCTGCCCCCCCCCCAAACATGCTTTTGTCTTTTGGGGGTGGGGTGGGGATGGTGGGGGGGGTCACAAAATCCAGAGACCGCTTTTGAAACAGGGTCCCAAACACAACTGTGGGATTCTGGGGCCAAGGGGAGGGGGGAAGGGAGGATATGCTGCCTTTGGTGCTAGGACCCCTTAGGAAACATGGAGATCCACCTGTGTCTATGGGAGTGGGTGATGTAGTCACTAAAGGTTAGATTCAGGGCCTGATCCAGCAGGAATGCACCTTACCCATGCAAAAGACAGCTGCTGGCAAGCAGGTTGGGAATTTTTAGGGCTGGTTGCCCTGGGTTCATCCCCTCTACGACACCAGATACCCAGGGGTTTGTGCATTCACATGGGATACAGGAGATCCTGGTTTGAGTCTCCACTTTGCCTGATTTGGATCAGGAATTTGTGCCTAGGTCTCATCCACTCCAGCGAAGTGCCCTGACCACTAAGCTGCTGGGTGTTCTGGGGTGGGCTCTCTCCTGTTTCATTTGATGTGAAATGCTCAATCATTGGCTGAGGGGCTTGGCCCACATGGCAGGCGGGTGCCCTGCTCACTGGCTACAAGGGATGGTGGGCTCTCTCTCTCAGTGGTGTGTGCTTGCAGGGAAGGGCTGCCCTGGATTCGGCACCTAACTGCAGAAGAGGCTCACAGCTGAGAATCCCAAGAGGAGCGAGCTGCACAGGGCCCAGCTCAGTGGGAGTCAGGGCCCTAAGCCCCACCCCTTTCCTCTGTATTTCATTCCTGGCTAACTCCCTTCGCTTGCTGGCTTCTGAACGTCACCGTCTCAGGTGCTTAACTGTCCCCATGCGACGCCTGGGGAGCCTAGGTGGGTGCCTAACTCAGGGCTGTGAATTCCACTGCAGTGCCTACATTCCCTTCGTCGCTTAGTGCCAGGGGCTCAATCCAACTGCCACGGGCAGAGTCTCTCTGTTGAACCTGACAGGAGGTGGAGTCCAATCACCTTTGGAAACATGAGGCTCTAAACCTGCTCGTCTATTTTTGGGGCTTAGCGGGGGGCGGAGTCACAACGTGCAAGGCCTCTCTGGGTCTAGGGAGGATTTTGTAACTTTACACACAATATTGCTATGCACATTTCACCATCACATCACTGACCTGTGAATTATTAGTTTTCAAATGGTATCTCCCAAGGCATATTTTGTACAAAGCTCATTGTAATAGCGCGTAGGGTGGGAATACAGGGGTGCATTCCATCACAGAGGATTAATGTCTGGGAAATGCTTTGAGATCCTCCATTGAAAGGGGCTGTATGAAGTGCGAATCTTGGGCCCTGTAGGACTTCACAGGTGTTGCTAGTCTTCACTTTATATCCACTTGAAACTTGATGGAGACAGTGGGCAGATCATCTGGCTCCAAATGAACAGGGCTAGGGATTGCTGAGCATTTCTGATCCCATCCAACAGATACACATACTCAGGAGTTTGCTCAGAACAGTAATGAGCACTCTCTTGAGCCAGCTCTAGTCCTAATGTATCGGTAAGGCTACGATTGAATCATGGGTATTTTTAGTAAAAGTCATAGACAGGTCACGGGCAATAAAAAAAAATCACAGCCCGTGATCTGTCCATGATTTATACCATAAATTCCCCTAATTTAATCTTAGGGGGAGGAGCCCACGACACCAGAGGCCAGGGGCGGGGGAAGCCCTGGGAGGCCAGCAGCTGCTCTGGCCACCCCAGGATTGCTACTGGAAACTGCTGAGCTGCAGCTGCTCCTGCTGCCCCCAGGACCACTGCTCAGGTGGTCCCTGGGCCAGCCGCATCAGCTGCTTCTCAGGCGGTCCCCAGGGCCAGCTTCCAGGGGCCACCAGAGCATCGGCCAGTGCAGCTGTCCCCAGGGCCGGGCCACTTCAGCAGTGACCACTGTGGCTGTCCCCAGGGCCACCTGAGCAGCTAGCCCTGGAGCCACCTGCTTGGGTGGCCCTGGGGTCAGCCACACCGGCTGCTGCAGAAGTCACTGAGGTCGCAGGAAGTTACAGAATCCGTGACTTCCGCGACCTCCATGACAAACACCCTACGTATCGGTATTGTTTCTGATGGTGGAAGAGATGTTTTACTGGATACGTTCAACTGACAACTTTGACTCTACCCTCCCGCCCCAACCTTTGGAAAGGTTTGAAATCTGAACCCAGACCTAGACGTGAATTTTGCATCTACCACCTATCGCTGTAATGGGGAGAACCAAACCAAACACAGCTGAATTTTAAGGTATAAAAAATGTGGATTCTATTCCCTTCAGGGTCTTGTACTGCACTCACCACTTTCCAGTGGTGTACTAAGTACCGTGACTGACAGCTGTCACACATGGTTTCTTCTTTCTCTCCTCTTCTTCCCCGGATGAATCGTGTGTGCAGTGTAATGGTTTGGTAGGATTCCATGGTATGGTTTTCCTTATATTCAGCGCTATCTCTAGACGGGTGAGGGCAGGTTGAAGACATGTACTTTGTCCTTGGAGAGGAAGGTTTGCGATGGTCCTTAGTCCCTGGGGGATTTTGTTCCACAGTCCCAGCCCACCCCCTGAGAAAGCTCTGTCTCCTGCACAGACAAGCTTTACCCTTATTGTAGAAAGTACCTGAACAGCAGAGCTGTCAACCAGAGTCCTCATCCTGGAGCTTTTAGATACCCTGGGCCCAGGCCACTGAGCACCTGAAGATAAGGACCCAGGGCTTGATTCAATGTTCATTGGGAAGCCAGAGTAGCCAGGGAAGGACAGCACTGATGGGCTCGTGGTAGCCCATGTTGTTGCTGAGGTTAGGTCGTAAGGGTTGATCGCTTCGTGCCCTGATATATTATTGCTGAATCCATATTTTGCCGCATGAGCTCATTTCTATACATAACAGAAGTTGATAATAGATGACACTGAGCCTTGGCAACTCATCAGAGAGAGTATGCAAAACAAAGCAGATGTTTTCCTTTCTTTATGATCTTAAACGGAAAGAAGTGGCCACCTACTCCATCCACTGGGACCCAATGTGCAACTGCTAGCTACCACAATCTTGTTACGGCTTCCAGTCTCATTTCAAAACATTCTGGTCCTCGCCTTTTCCTTGTGTAGTAAACTTGACTTATTCTAAGTCAGTGGGTTCATGTTCCAGCTGCTTTCTGGTCTACTGGTTTCCCCCCCTCTTTATTCTTTTAACTTCTTCCAATCATTGTGCAAGCCAAGCTTTTGTTTCTGTAGGGCCAAATCCTCAGCTGGTGTAAACAATGTGGATTTGCAGCAGCTGAGATTCTAGCCCACAGAGTTGATTTGAAACTTTACAAGAACCACAGCCCTAAACCCTGTGTGAAAGTGGTGTCCATCATCCACACGCTCCATCTACTTCAGGCCAGATCCTCAAGCCAAAAACGTAGAATGCTTTAAAGCATGTGTTTCCACGCTCCAGGGGAATTACAGCTTGAACTCCGCTTCTTCCACTGGGCCGGCAGATATTGATTCACCAGTGCATTTCCTTTAGAGTAACATTACAATCGCCCCTCCCTTAAAACACTGTCGCACTACAACAAACATTGCTGTTCCACTGAGTCTGTTGTGTTTTATTTACCACTTTTTGCATACACACACTGGTGCATACATGTGTAACTGTGGCAAATTGCCAGCACTACTATGATGGGTCCCGCACTTTCTCTTCTTGTGGGGGGGGGGGTTTCAGGGTGCCATTTCTTGCCCCTGAACTGGGGTAACAGCTATCCTACTAGTATCCAAGGGAAGGGGAGTGGAGAGGGAGGGACCCGGGCCCACCCTCTACTCCGGGTCCCAGCCCAGGGGCCCTATGATAGCAGGTGAACCACTTGTACCAGTGATTCTTTCCCCTGAGCTACTTCCCTCTCCTGACCTTCAGCTTGTGGGGCTTCCTGCCTTCCCTCTGCACAAGCCAGGTGTCCCTTTACCTAGGATCTTGGTCTTCTTAGCCCACTGCAGTACTTCTCAAAACTCTCCTCCGCTTTCCTCCGAACTGCTCTTTGTTCCACCACCAATCCACTCTGCTTCACTCCTCCAAACTGCTCTCTGCTCCACCACCAAACCACTCTGATTCAACTCCTCCAAACTGCTCCAACTCCTCCTCACTCTGCTCCAACTCCTCCTCTGGCTGACTGAAGCAGGGGGATTTTATCAGGTGACTGGCTTCAGGTGCTCTAATTGGTTTCAGGTGCTTTTAATTAATCTACAGGGACTAAGGTTTCTCCTCATCCTAGATCACTCTCCTGCTGCCTTCTGGCCATGCTGTATCACAGTAACCCACACACCTCCTGGGTGTGGTGTTCTTCAGGGGGGAAGAGAGAGGCTCATGCACTAAGCTCTAGTGATCCCAGGTTCGATCCTGCCTGTCGATGTCTGGAGTCTGTCGGTGTTACACATGCATACATATGCTCACTGACTCAGGCCTTGCTTCAGCAAAACAATTAAGCACATGCTTAACCTTCAGCACATGAACAGTCCCATTGACTATGCGTACAAGTTGCCTCCTAGAAAAGTTCAGCAAGTACGTAAGAATGGGTGTTGCAAAGAGGCCTGCTGAAAAATCAGTGGGCCTGGGGCAGCAAAATTCCCTCAGGTTACTTGAAAATCTCAGCGTAGGTGCTTTTTTGGGCTGGGGCTTCACTTGGTTGAAGCAGCAACATTTTCTCATACATTTGTTTCCCGCCAGCTTACAAATGGAAGTGGGTTGAGTTAAATGCAGAGAACAGAACTTTAGGGAGCTGGGATCTGAACTTTGCAGATGACCCCTAGCTTTATAAAGCACTGAACCAGAAGCCTTGGTCAGAAAACTCCTGACAGTTGGAAAATTTGGCTCTGGGCTGCAGCTCCCTGTGCCTAGGTGAAAGATCTGACTTGTCAGGAGAGAGAGATTGCATCAAGGGTGCCTGTTGCTAAAAAATGAGCTGCTCTGCCAGTTTGTGGTGTGCTTTGGCCAGACTGCAGAGGCAATCAGGCTTCCTGTTGCTGGCAGAGGATGAAAGATTATAGACACGCTTTCAAAATGAGAGCAGGAAGGGGAAAAGTGCAGAAGATTCTGGGGGTTTTCTTTTTGAAGGGCATGTCTGGGCCTGTTCATTCTAGAGGGAAGATGCAGGGGAGACATGAAAGCTGCCTCCAGGCATGTAGAAGGGATTTGATCCAGAGGACCAGACTCGCTTCCTTTCCCATTAGGCGGTGGAGGGAGACTAGGTGCAGCAGGGAGAAATGAGGTTAAGCATTAGAAGATGTAGCATCACGTCATCAAGGGACATGGCTGATTGGCTAAGCATGAGATCTGTGGTGTACAGGCCCATTGGTACAGAGTCAACAGGGGGGAGGGATATCTCAGTGGTTTGAGCATTGGCCTGCTAAACCCAGAGGTGTGAGTTCAATCCTTGAGGGGGCCATTTAGGGATCTGGGGCAAAAATTGGGGATTGGTCCTGCTTTGAGCAGGGGGTTGGACTAGATGACCTCCTAAGGTATCCAACCCTGATATTCTATAATTCTATGAACAGGCCAATGCTGAACACTTTGGCAAACCTTACCCTGAGCAATTTGCCTGGAGTCACACTGGAAGTCTGTGGCAGAGCTAGGCCTTGAACCCAGCCTTTTCCAACGCGGCAGTGCGACATTCAGAAGTGGGATGAGTTGAGGGGTCTTGTGGCTAGGGTCTTGTGGCTAAGGTCCTGTGCTGAGAGCTTGGCTCAGGTGCTGCCCACTTCCCATGTGGCCTCAGGCTGGTCAGCAGCAGACTTTCTGAGGCGCTCAGCACTGGCCTGTTGACTTAAACAGATGCAGAATTAGGCCGGTGCTGAGGCTTTCTGAACAAGCCACCTTTAGTCTCTGTGCTTCTGTTCCTAATCTGGAGAATGAGGATATTCCTTCCTTCCCTCCCAGGCACATGGTTAGAGAGAATTAACTGAAGGTGTGTGATGTTTACCAATAGTAAAAAGTTTTATAGCCATATAAATAGGAAGAAAACAAAGAAAGAAGAAGTGGGACCGCTAAACACTGAGGATGGAGTGGAGGTTAAGGATAATCTAGGCATGGCTCAATATCTAAACAAATACTTTGCCTCAGTCTTTAATGAGGCTAATGAGGAGCTTAGGAATAGTGGCAGCATGACAAATGGGAATAAGGATGTGGGGGTAGATATTACCATATCCGAGGTAGAAGCCAAACTTGAACAGCTTAATGAGAGTAAATCAGGCGGCCCAGATAATCTTCATCCAAGAATATTAAAGGAACTGGCACATGAAATTGCAAGCCCATTAGCAAAAATTTTTAATGAATCTCTAAACTCAGGGGTTGTACCGTTTGACTGGAGAATAGCTAATATAGTTCCTATTTTTAAGAAAGGGAAAAAAAGTGACCCGGGTAACTACAGGCCTGTTAGTTTGACATCTGTAGTATGCAAGGTCTTGGAAAAAATTTTGAAGGAGAAAGTAGTTAAGGACCTTGAGGTCAATGGCAATTGGGACAAATTACAACATGGTTTTACAAAAGGTAGATCGTGCCAAACCAACTTGATCTCCTTCTTTGAGAAAGTAACAGATTTTTTAGATAAAGGAAACGCAGTGGATCTAATCTACCTCGATTTCAGTAAGGCATTTGATACAGTACCACATGAGGAATTATCGGTTAAATTGGAAAAGATGGGGATCAATATGAAAATTGAGAGGTGGATAAGGAACTGGTTAAAGGGGAGACTACAGCGGGTCATACTGAAAGGTGAACTGTCAGGTTGGAGGGAGGTTACTAGTGGAGTTCCTCAAGGTTCAGTTTTGGGACCAATTTTATTTAATCTTTTTATTACTGACCTCGGCACCAAAAGTGGGAGTGTGCTAATAAAGTTTGCAGATGACACAAAGTTGGGAGGTATTGCCAATTCAGAAAAGGATCGGGATATCCTACAGGAAGATCTGGATGACCTTGTAAACTGGAGTAATAGTAATAGGATGAAATTTAATAGTGAGAAGTGTAAGGTTATGCATTTAGGGATTAATAACAAGAATTTTAGTTATAAGCTGGGGACGCATCAGTTGGAAGTAACGGAAGAGGAGAAGGACCTCGGAGTCCTGGTTGATCACAGGATGACTATGAGTCGCCAATGTGATGTGGCTGTGAAAAAAGCTAATGCGGTCTTGGGATGCATTAGGCGAGGTATTTCTAGTAGAGATAAGGAGGTGTTAGTACCGTTATACAAGGCATTGGTGAGACCTCATTTGGAATACTGTGTGCAGTTCTGGTCTCCCATGTTTGAGAAGGATGAATTCAAACTGGAACAGGTACAAAGAAGGGCCACTAGGATGATCCGAGGAATGGAAAACCTGTCGTATGAAAGGAGACTCAAGGAGCTTGGTTTGTTTACCTTAACCAAAAGAAGGCTGAGGGGAGATATGATTGCTCTCTTTAAATATATCAGAGGGATAAATACCAGGGAGGGAGAGGAATTATTTCAGCTCAGTACCAATGTGGACACAAGAACAAATGGATATAAACTGGCCATCAGGAAGTTTAGACTTGAAATTAGACGAAGGTTTCTAACCATCAGAGGAGTGAAGTTCTGGAACAGCCTTCCAAGGGAAGCAGTGGGGGCAAAAGACCTAACTGGCTTCAAGATTAAGCTAGATACGTTTATGGAGGGGATGGTTTGATGGGATAACATGATCTTAGTCAAGGGTCAATTAATTGCCATCAGTGGTAAATAGGACCAATGGTCAATGATGGGATGTTAGAAGTTACTACAGAGAACTTTTTCCTGGGTGTCTGGCTGGTGAGTCTTGCCCACATGCTCGGGGTTCAGCTGATCGCCATATTTGGGGTCGGGAAGGAATTTTCCTCCAGGGTAGATTGGCAGAGGCCCTGGAGGTTTTTTGCCTTCCTTTGCAGCATGGGGCACGGGTCACTTACCGGAGGATTCTCTGCATCTTGAAGTCTTTAATCCATGATTTGAGGACTTCAGTAGCTGAGACATAGGTGAGAGGATTATTCCAGGAGTGGGTGGGTGAGATTCTGTGGCCTGCATTGTGCAGGAGGTCAGACTAGATGATCATAATGGTCCCTTCTGACCTTAAAGTCTATGAGTCTATGAGTCTATGTCCTGAGACACAGTGGTGAAGGGGGCTGGATAAATTGACTGTATGTCATTCAGAGAGAACCTTCAAACCCCACATTCCCTCTGCGTGGAGATTAAAGACTTCTCAGGAGCATAGGGATCTGCCCCTCTCCATAGATCCTCTCCCAGCACTGTTGTGCAGTATGCAATGTTGGCCTGACTCCCTCATAGGGCAGCCATGGCTGTGTTTCAGCAGCGAAGTGAGTCCTGTAGCTATAGAAGATCTAGAACACTCTGGGATTCTCTGCAATGAAGAGATTCTGGTGAATGCGAGTCTTTATTGTGTGTTTATATTGGAGCAATTCAGCAATGGAACAAGCTACCAAGAGATGACACAATATCCCTCTTTTGAGTATTACTCAAACCAGACAACCTAACAAAATAGGCTTCCCGATACAGGAATGGGTCTCTGAACACTGTTCTTGTAGCAAGGAGACATCAGCCTGCCATTTCATTTTGCTCTCCCCTTTCTATCCAGTTCCCACTCACAGTCTTCTCGTGACCTTTTCTTTAGCGACAAACCTATTGTGTAGATCAAGGGTCTCAAACATGCGGCTTGCCATAGGCGCCGACGCCACAGGCAGCCAAACTCCCCTCCCCACCCAGCCTCCCAAGCGTGCTGTGTCCTTGCTCCTCTGCCTACCTCCCAGTGCTTCCCGTCGCCAAACAGCTGTTTGGCGGTGCTTAAGACTTTCCAGGAGGGAGTGGGGGAGGAGCGGAGATGCAGCACGCTCAGGGGAGGAGGCGGAGAAGAGGCGGGACTGGTGTGGGGATTTGGGGAAGGGGTTGGAATAGGGGCAGGGAGGGGGCAGAGTTGGGGCGAGGACTTTGGGGAAGGGGTTGGAATGGGGGCAGGACCTCATGGAAGGGGTGGAGTGGGGGGAGGCTTTAACTGAAGTAATTTTAAAAGTAAATGCATGTTTTGTCATTCAAGTGAGGTGCATTACTGAGTGCTTATATTTTATTAAAACCCCTCTTCACATTACAGTGTTTAAAAAGTTAATACATTTACTTTTAATAGCAGACTATATTACTCTTCATTTTTTTCATTTTTGACTATACTTTTGTATCGTTGTATGAAAATGTTTCAGTGATGTGGCCCTAGGGCCAATATACTAGTCCTCATGTGGCCCTCGTGGTGATTTGAGTTTGAGATCCCCGGTGTAGATCTTAATTACAGTCACTAGGGGTCGGACATTTATGTGCCATATTAATATGATACAGTATACTTATATATATTGCAACTACATGGAAAGATCATTATGAAGGTTGCGTGGTCATGCAAGCAATAGTTAGGAGAGGCCAAAATTTAGGTTGCCTGCATTGAGGGGACAGGTGTGCAGAAAGGAGTACAGCAAAGGGCTGGCCCCTGTTTCTGTCACCAGATCCATTGCTGGGTCCTGTCTCCCCTCCTCCCATTGCCCATTTTCATACTGCTGGGATGGGGTTCTTCCTGTCAAAATGTGGTTGTGTCATGTTTGCTTGGGACAGCTGCTGTGGGATCCCCACAGCCTCCTCTGGCGTTTCTGGTACAAAATGCAGATCTGAATTACAAAGCACCCCCAGAGAAGGCCCTGCTTCAAGTACAGCTCTGCTTTGATGAGTGACTATGGGAAAATGGCACCTTCAGACTCAGTAGGTTCTTTGTGCACAGGAGTTACATCAGCTCACTTTAGTGCCTATAGTATGTTTACGCCGTTTAGCCCGGAGGAGCCAGCAGAGCTGAGTGAGCGAGCTGGGTTCTATTCTTTCTCGAACGTCATCCACAGAACTTTAATACATTCCAAACAGTTACATCTGTTACAACCCCACAATCAGTAGCGCAGCCAGGTCCGGAGCGCAGGGGGAGCGGCGCTATAAAAAGGCGCCTCCACCTGTATTCACCCGGCGGCGGTCCGGGTCTTCAGCGGCGCTTCGGTGGCGGGTCCTCACTCACTCCGGGTCTTGGTGGTACCGCCGCCGAAATGCTGCCGAAGACCCGGAGCGCCGCCGGGTGAGTGCAAGAAGCGGCGCTTAAAAAGAAGCAGCGCCTTTTTTTAGCGCTGCTAAAAAAAGGCGCTGCTTCCTTTTTAAGGCGCCGCTCCCCCTGCTCCCCCCTGGCTACACTACTGCCCACAATCACCCAGTTATAATCCTCACCCTAGCCCCTTCAAAGCAATGTGGCTTCACCCATGTCACTGGAGACATAATGAGAAGACCATTAAGTTGCACAGATGCCTAATGAGGACTGCAGGATCTTTACCCCGGTGATGATGCCTGAGAGGAAAGAACCTGGCTTGGTTCTCAGAGGCCAGGCAGGCACTAAGGAAAACCACACCACCGTTTTAGCTGAAAACTGGGAACCTTGCTATGGTAATACCTGAGAAGCAATAGCGCAGAACCCCATGATGCCCATTGCAAAGAGTCACTTTTCAGAGCAGGGCTGCACTTGAAAATTTGTCTCTAATTTGACAAGTCGTCATATAATAGGGTCCCTTTTTACTAAACAGTCCTGCTTTCTATGGAGGCTGAAAGTCAGATCTGACGCCTTTCCAGAAATGATTGGTTTGTAAAGAATTTTTGTTGGCACCCAGCAAATCTTTTAATTTTTATTATTAAAATCAAGGCCAGTTCTATTACCGAAATCACATCCTATGTTGATCTGTCTGCATCGTGTTTGTTCTCCAAAAGCATCATCCAAATGATAGTTTGACAAAGGAACGCTGATGGAAAGTCAAGAGTTTCTGTTGACGGCAGTGGCGTAGCCAGGTTTAGAGCACAGGGGGAGCGGAGCTAAAAAAAGGCGCCGGGAGCAAAAAGCGTCGGGAGCAAAAAAAGGCGCCGGGAGCACACAAAAAAAGCTCCGCTCTGGCTGCAGGGTAGGAGCAAAAGGCATCGGAGCACAAAAATGGTGCCGCTTCTGCTCATTGTGGGAGCGGCCGCTCCCCCCCGGCTATGCTACTGGTTGACGGCAACTGGGCCATGGGCCAGAATATTGTTTTGTTTTCACATGCGCGTTGGTGTTAATCTGGAGTTGCTGCACTGTGGCCTCTGGAGTCATATAGGTTACATTTGGCCATAGTTCTGGCCTCTTCTGAAACTGTATTCCCAATAATATTGTTGCTGCTTTGGCCCAAACAGTTAGCCAGTATCTGGGGCCTTGTAGAGTTGTTTCTCTAAGGAGGGGAAATCAGTGATAGGAGTTAAGTCTGTTCTTGGTGTAATCTTGTTTGTTTACAAAGCACGTGCACAAAGTCCTGTGTCCCAGAACACAGCGGAGTGCTCAGAAATCCCCAGGTCTGCCACTCCAGGGAGCTCCGTGCTCATGGAGCCCTGTCCCTTGGCATCCTCTTAGGGTAACACTCACAATTCCTTCTGCTGATTTTCCCTCTGCAACACACGTGCTGCACCCAACATCCAAGCCCCTGCACTTGCAGGCCAGGGTAACCCCTGTTAGTCTACCTGTATTAGCTCTGGCCTGCCAGACAGCCTATTGCCTGGGGTGGTCATCACCATTATCTGCAGCTGTTTTTATTACATGAAGGAGCTTGATTGCATATCATGATCAATAGAATTGAAGCCAGAGGGCCCATGTTTCCTGGGACTGTTATTGAGGGAACATCAAGGAAATGGGGAATAGGGCAGTCAGGCTGGAAACAACTCAGCCACAGGGACAGAGCAGTCCACAGGATTTAGTAAAGTTCTACTTGTTCAACTTCACTTGCATTCAGCATCTCTCTTTGTGAACGAAACAGATTGCTCCTTCTCTTGAGCCTGGAAGAGGATGTTTGACACCCATTGGCTGTAATGGGGTCTGTGATTGTCTTGGGGTCTAAGACCACCCCCTGATGACAGCCATTAACATCTGTCAACATAAGAATATTCACCATTGTCCCTAGTACTTTCCTCCAAAGGACAAACCATGACTGGGTGATTGTGCAAATATCACCCTTGCTGCAGGAATACAGGATTGATGTCAAAACCTTGAGGGGGTAGATTGTGTTCTCAGTTCCACTAATCCAAAGCGACTCCACTGACTTCAGGAAAGACATGTATGCAGTGTTGTTATAGCTGTGTTGGTCCCAGGATATTAGAGAGACAAGGTGGGGGAAGGAATATCTTTTATTGGATCAACTTCTGTTGGTGAGAGAGACAAGCTTTTGAGCTACACAGAGGTCTTCTTCAGGTCTGGGGAAGGTACTTCCAGCCTCACAGCTACATGCAAAATGTAAAGACATTCAAGCCTGTATGCCATGGACCTGACAGCAAAACCTGGCCCATTGTGTATGGAAACAGGCAGGTCCCAACATGCTATAGCATATAAACACACAGGACATGTCCCACCCCTCCCCCTCAGGGGTTTGCCTTTATTGTTAAGTGAAATAGCAACACGGCGACACCTCAGCGCAAACATTCTTTTTGTTTTACTCTGCCTAGGGATGTTCCCTTCAGAACTTCTCTGTTCCTATCCCTAGTTCCCTGTCACGCAAACTCTTTTCAACTCAGTGTTGGTGAGCGTAGACCCCTTCAGTCTGACCTCAGTACACAGAGTAGAACTGGGGAGGAAATATTTTTGAATATATATTTACTGTCCCAAACTGGGACAACAGGTCAAAATGTCAAATTTTCACAAAACATTTTTTTGTTTTAGGTCAATTGAAATGCTTTGGTTCAATAATTTTGAAACATTCCATTTCAATTTTGTTTTTCAGTCTAATTCACTTACATTTTAAAACAAAGTAATTCTGTTTGCCATGAGTGTAGGGGACTGGACTCGATGACCCTTCGAGGTCTCTTCCAGTCCTACGATTCTATGATTTTGTATTGGAATTTTTCTTTTTGAAAATCCCAAAACAAATCCTGAACAAATTCTAAACTTTTTTTCCCCCCAAAACTGTTTTGATTTGGGAGATTCGTTGTAACCAAACTTGTTAAGTGAACAGTCGGGATTTTGACAAATTGGCATGGTTAGTCAAAAAATTCCCTACCAGCTTGAATGTAGACTACATTCAGTGACTAACTGTAGCATTCAAGCACCGGACAGCGGAGTAGCTCAACAGAGGAGCTAGACATCTCACATGGGGCTGATATAAATGATGTATCTTCCTAAACTACATTCAGGTCACTTTTACTGTTCTTGATGCTCTCATGAAATCCAGGTCTTAATAGATGTATCTATAAGTCATCTTTGCATTTGGACTGTGCAGTGCTGAGTCCGCATCCTTGAGAGTGCCCCCTTTTGTCAGGGCGTGAGGTTTCAGGGCCTTTCATCTACAGCGCTCCCTTCAGGCCATCTGTCTTTGTGCACCACTCAGCCCTCCAGCTGAGAAGGAGCTACTTCAGACCCCTTCCAGAGTAACAAGAAAAGGTCCAAGTGTCATCCAAAGTCCCAGAGAACCAACCTATCCTCTGGGCCCTGTGCTCAGTGCTTTCCTGGGGTTCCACTGCCTTTCCCCAGCTCTGCTCTCATGCACTGTTCTGCCCAACCTAAGCCAGCCAGCCTGGCTGCTCCCTGCGACTTCTCCCCCTGATGGAAGAATGTGCTGAATCCTATTAATACGGCCCAGGTGTCTGTTGAGTCCTTCTTTAGTCCCGCCCTCCTTGATTGACAAGTGACAATCTAATTACCGCCCAGATGGAGTGAATGTGCCAAACTGGCCTTTAACCCTTTCTCACCCATGCTGGGGGTTCACCCCATAACAGACTGTAATTGTGATGAACATGGCATATTTTACCAGTCAGATGCTAATTACAGATAGACCTAACCTGGAGGTGGAACTTCCAGTCTGACTGTCCCCTTTCTCAATTTTTGGAGGGTTAAGGTAAGTTCAGAGTGGAATCCCCAGCTCTGAATTCTATCCACTTATCGTTTAGGTTCCAGGGGTGATCCAAAAAGCAGAACAGGCCCTTTTTCCAGACCTGGGTCAGATTAGACTCCTAGACTCATAGACTTTAAGGTCAGAAGGGACCATTATGATCATCTAGTCTGACCTCCTGCACAATGCAGGCCACAAAATCTCACACACCCACTCCTGGAATAATCCTCTCACCTATGTCTCAGCTATTGAAGTCCTCAAATCATGGTTTAAGGACTTCAAGATGCAGAGAATCCTCCAGCAAGTGACCTGTGCCCCATGCTGCAGAGGAAGGCGAAAAACCTCCAGGGCCTCTGCCGATCTACCCTGGAGGAAAATTCCTTCCCGACCCCAAATATGGTGATCAGCTGAACCCTGAGCATGGGGGCAAGACTCACCAGCCAGACACCCAGGAAAAAGTTCTCTGTAGTAACTTCTACCATCCCATCATTGACCATTGGTCCTATTTACCACTGATGGCAATTAATTGACCTTTGACTAAGATCATGTTATCCCATCAAACCATCCCCTACATAAACGTATCTAGTTTAATCTTGAAGCCAGATAGGTCTTTTGCCCCCACTGCTTCCCTTGGAAGGCTGTTCCAGAACTTCACTCCTCTGATGGTTAGAAACCTTCATCTAATTTCAAGTCTAAACTTCCTGATGGCCAGTTTATATCCATTTGTTCTTGTGTCCACATTGGTACTGAGCTGAAATAATTCCTCTCCCTCCCTGGTATTTATCCCTCTGATATATTTAAAGAGAGCAATCATATCTCCCCTCAGCCTTCTTTTGGTTAAGGTAAACAAACCAAGCTCCTTGAGTCTCCTTTCATACGACAGGTTTTCCATTCCTCGGATCATCCTAGTGGCCCTTCTTTGTACCTGTTCCAGTTTGAATTCATCCTTCTCAAACATGGGAGACCAGAACTGCACACAGAATTCCAAATGAGGTCTCACCAATGCCTTGTATAACGGTACTAACACCTCCTTATCTCTACTAGAAATACCTCGCCTAATGCATCCCAAGACCGCATTAGCTTTTTTCACGGCCACATCACATTGGCGACTCATAGTCATCCTATGATCAACCAGGACTCCGAGGTTCTTCTCCTCTTCCGTTACTTCCAACTGATGTGTCCCCAGCTTATAACTAAAATTCTTGTTATTAATCCCTAAATGCATAACCTTACACTTCTCACTATTAAATTTCATCCTATTACTATTACTCCAGTTTACGAGGTCATCCAGATCTTCCTGTAGGATATCCTGATCCTTTTCTGAATTGGCAATACCTCCCAACTTTGTGTCATCTGCAAACTTTATTAGCACACTCCCACTTTTGGTGCCGAGGTCAGTAATGTGTTCCATGGTGGGTTAAACCTCTCAGGAGCAGTTGATCTGGTGAGATTTACTCAATTTTGGGTGGAAGTCAATGCGACTGGATTATGAGATTTCAGTCTCACTGAATCCAGAACGGAATCCTAGCCCATACTGAATCCCGAACTCTGAGCCCTGCCCTCCATGTAATCCAGCTCCAAAGACTGCAAGCGTGTTTCACCTCTCTTTAACAAATCCTATGTTGGTGCCCATAGTGCCTGCTTTCATGGAAAACAGAAGGAAATGAAACATGTGTAAAATCCCCAAAGAATGGATATAGTCATTTGTGCTGCATGTTGTCATGGCATTTATGCAGATTCTATCTTGTTGTTCACTCCAGGGTCATACACCATATGGACATGGCTATAGCAACCAATGTTCCCCACTGAAAGTGCATGGGCATCATGTGGCATAAGTTACATAGCACAGGAATCCCTGCCCTCACTCCAGGCTCCCCACCCCAACATATTTCTGTCGGGAAGGAAGAAGCATGGCTTTGTGATTCAAGACTCAGGAGGTCTGGGTTAATTTCCTAGCTGTGCAACAAACTGCTTGTGCGACCCTGAATTAGTAATGTAGGCCCAGATCTTCAGAGGTATTTAGGCACCTAACTCACATTGATTTCAATGGAAAGTAGGCACCTGGCCCTTGGTTTTTTCTCTGTGTTAGTTCCCCATCTGCCAAGAGAGGATAACAACGTCTCCCTGCCTCCCCAGAGTGTTGTGAGGATGCATTCGTTCATGTGGGAATGCTACAGTGAAGTGGCCTTCAAATCCCTTCTCCCCACCTGCCAGAGAGGGGAATCGAATCTGGCTCTCTCACATCCCAGCTGAATGCTCTAACCACTGGGCTAAAGGTTATAAGGGAGAGACCCCTGCCCCTCTCCAAACCCATTTAAGTTGAGCCAAAATGTGTAACAATTTTTGGATTTGGCTTCACCCAAACCAATTTTTCCCCTCAATTTGTTTCAGAACTGCCAACAAAACAACCCCCCCCCAAAAAAAACCAACTGTTCTCCCCAACTCTATACTCAAGTGTCTGGAACATCCATATGAGGTGCCAACAAAGTGCCTGGTTAACAATGCAGTGAGCGAGGGCTCAGCCATATACTTATATATAGACCTCTCCAGGAGTATGAGCCACCATAATTTCACATCACATTAGCATTCAAGGTAAAGTATTTAACTAGTCAGGTTGAGCATCAATAAAGGTTCCTACGTAGTCCTTACGCAGCCAAAACTCACGTCAATGGTACTTCACCCAGGAGTAGAGAGTCCGTGTTTGTGGATCCCATGCAAGATCAGGGCCATCCTGTATAAAGCAACATAAATAGCTATCTTCTGCCCTGTTAAGGGAATAGGCAAACTCCCTGTACCCCTCCTTGACTGATAATCAAGTGTTTTCCTGTTGTGATTCATGATCTGAATACATCCCCATTGAAACATTGATCACTTCTGCTTGCTTCCAAAGAAATCTTTGATGTTTTTATTCCCGAAAGCATTGCAGCAGGAAGTCAAAGAGCACAGGTATGTCATTTCCAGTTAAGGGGATATATGTACGGTGGCCAAGACTTTCCAAAGGGGCTAGTGACTTTGAGTGCTTCGGATTTAAGGTGTCTAATTTGAGACCCCTTAACGAGGCCTAATTTTTGGAGGGCTAGTGCTCAGCACTTCCTCCAAATCAGGCCCCTCTAAGGTGTCTCAGGTTGGGCACCCAGAATCCATGGTCACTTTGGAAAATCCTGACCCCGTTCTTTAAACCTCTAGAAGGAAGCCAGGCAGGACTGGGCTGGGGAAGAGCCAAGGCAGAAGCACTGAAGAACACATGGCTTTGGTGACTCCTACAACCAGAGAGAGAAGGTCTTTAGGGAAGGGGCTGTCTTTGTGTTCTATGCATGTCCAGGGCCCCTCAGAATGGAGCTGCAGTCTCGGGCTGCTACAGCAAATAATAAATCATAGCAATCTATAAACCTGATACAGGAGGGGATTTTCAAAAGGTCCTGGGAGCGTTTGGAAAGTCAATAGGAGTCGGGTACCTGAATCCCTTCAGTTCCTTTGATAATCCCAGCCATAATTAATAGCTTTCCACCATTGATTTTATTAAATAAATATCGTCTTAACAAAGCGCCTCCCTGCGCCAGTCCCAATAAGCATTCAATCATTTGAGCGCACTGGACAATCTGAATTCTTTTTGCAGAAAACACCTGATTGTTATTAACACTCTTTCTCAATGGGGCACACTTGACCTGGAACAGGAATCACTGGGGACCAATGCAAAGAATCAGTCACTTTCTTCCAACCCTGAACAAGAAACAAGGAGTAAAAGGAGAGCAGGGATATCCCCAACACTTCTCTCTCTCTCTCTGATTCACCATAGAGCTTCTGCCTAAAATCTTTCCCTGGCTTGCTGCTACAGTCCTAATGAAACTACCTACGTCCTGCCAACAGTGTGGAAGGGGCTTAGGGTAACATAATGGACACATGATCACATACCCTACCAGCTGGCAGGCTCACTTTTCAGCCAGCACAGAGCCTTGCACAAGGTTTTGATAAGTGGAGAACCTAGACACCCTGCGAGTGTTAGCGGCAAGCATCCAACTGCCTCCCCCTTAGAAATAACGTCAGGGGGAGCTGCTGGTGCCCAGCGCTTTTGAAAATCTGGCTGGTTATTTAGCTGCCTAAATATGGCTTTAAGATGAGCTTTTCAAAGCTGGATCAGGATTTTTAGGCACCCAGTTTGGAAAATCTTGGCCTTCGTTTTTAACTGGACATATTGTTGCATAAGCAGAATAAATGGTAATATATTTAAACAATAGTAACCAGATCATACATGTCACAGTTATGGGACTGTTTGCATCTCTGGCCCCTTTCTGTATGCACCTCATCTCTCTGAGAGCCCCTCCTCATGCCCTCACTGATCTGGGGGTGGCATTCCCTTAGATGCGATCTGAGTGCAACACGCCACCTGTGCCAGCTGCTTATTACCATGCAGGTGCAGCTTCAGGTGATATAATGCCAAACAGCCTACACACATACTTGGAGTAATTGTACATGGCACCACAAGCTAAGACAGATGGCATGACCCCTTGTGTTACAGGAAGTGAACTGACCCAGCTTCCTCACAAGGATGGCCACAGCTGGAGATGGGACATTGGACAGGGAGGGCCAGGCTCTGAGGTGGCACCAAGCGTCCTTTCTCTTGGGTGCTTGACTGGCTGGTTCTTGCTCACAAGCTCAGAGTCTAACTGATCGCTACGTGTGGGGACAGGAAGGAATTTCCCCCAGGTCTGACTGGCTGTGACTTCGGGGTTTTTTTGCCATTCTCGGCAGAGTGTGGGTATGGGTCACTTGCCAGGATTATCTGGGTCTATCTTACTTCCTCATTTCCCTGCCATTGCAGGGGCCTCAGGAACTGGTGCACCTCAGTCCCTCCTGTTCTCTGCCTGGGGCACACAATAGTCCAGTCTCCTCTGGGATGTTATCCTTCAGTCTAAGTTTGGTTGTTGGGTTTTGTGTGCGGGGGCTGGGTGGTGCTGGTGGCCTGTGGGTCAGTCTAGCGGATCTCATCTGGTGGTCTCCTCTGGCCTTAAATTCTATTACCTTACATTCTTTTAGGAAGCTGGGGGGGGCGGAGGGGTCCTTTTTGGATCCAGCCTCATCTCTGTTTCCTTTCTACAATGGGATTCACCCAGTCTGCTCCCCACACTCTCTGTGAAATGCCCTTTTTTCAAAGCCCATCTCCCTTCCGGTGTGTGTCTGGGCCAAATTACCGTATTGCTCAATGGCCTTTCTCCCAGGGCCTATGTATGAAGTTTTTCCTCTGCATCAGACTGGTTTTCCCCAGCCAGGGCAGGCCCCTGGGACTGTTGACCCTTTGTTTGGCAGCAGCTAGACTCATTCAATTTCAGTGCATTGCAGTCCCAGCCTCCCAGCACACCACCTCCAAGATCCTGTACACAAAACACAGCTTGGGACACAGACTCATGGTCACCCATGACGTGCTTCCGACCACCTGAAACCTCTCTGCCTAGAGTGTATCTTTAACTACTGTGCTTAGTCTTGGAAGCCATGTCTGATGTGACCTCTTTCCAAATAAGCGACAAAGGGTCCTGTGGCACCTTATAGACTAACAGAGGTATTGAAGCATAAGCTTTCGTGGGTGAATACCCACTTCTTCGGAAATAGGTTCTTTCCAAATAGGTTACTTACAAAACCGCATGGAAGCTCCCAAAGATCCTCTTAAAGGGGCAGGAGCTCTTGCTAAAGACATTGCCTAATTTCTTTCTAGCATGGACTTGTATACCCATGTGAAACAGCCAAAGAAAATGTACAGGCCAGAAAAAATAACTAACAGGGGCTGGGTAGGTGATGAGCTGAGAATGTGTTCACTTTAATGTTTCCTCATATTCCCCACCCTCACCAATCACCCCATCTGTCTGTTGTGTCCCATCATATCCTTCATTGTGAGCAGGGGCAGACCTAGCACAGAGGGGTCCTGAGCTGTGACTGAGGCCTTTACCTGCTACTGCAATGCAAAGGCTGTATAATAACAACCAGACAACTTCAGTCAGACAGCTTCATTCACAAGCTCTGCCCTATGCCGCCTACCACCTGCAGGGGCGGACCTGGGGTCAGATTCCGCCTCAGGTTGTGCTGACTTCTGCCCAGGGTCTTGGTGGTGTCAAGTAGCTTGGCGTGTGTAGCCCAATAGTCTCTCATGATGCAGATCCTGGCCACAAATTCGTCTCTCCTAGGGTGAAACCCCTATAGGAGCTGCCCTGCCCCCATCCTCTCTCAGGGCAAAGCATGTTGGGGAATTAGCTGCCACAGAGCAGCATAATTTATATCTTCCTGCCCCCACTTTGGTGCATGTGGCCATTGTCATGAATCCAATACGACACCCCAGAAAAAGGCGACCATGCAGAGCTAGTTCCCCTTCAGCTCCGCCGGAGGTACCAGGGAAAGCAAACTGAGATGGGAATGGGGAGAAATAAACTGGTCCCTACCTACCGTAACACAATTCTTTTTGAAAACCAGCAGCCAAACAGGCCCAACCCCTCAATGCACTGTGCATCATTTCCTATGGAGACCCTCATTAGCTCTCTGTACAGGGTCAGCCGGGGCTCGACCCACTCCGGTGCGGCGGGGAGCCACGCCGGCTCACTACCCACAGAGGATATTCAGGGGGAATTAGTCTGGCTGCCAGGTCTCTCCCTCTTGGCGGCCTTTGCGGTAACTGAAACACACTTTAGCAGGCCCAGGCCCTGGGTCAGGGCGGGGCAACACAGTCAGTGGCTCAGGCCCTCAGGCAGGGACTGAGCAAACAGTGTCTGGAACTAGGCCCAGGCCTCCAGGGGCCTAGAAGAGGGGGGAGACTGCCACCCACGATTTGGGTGGCAGGGGGGACGCAGGCCCACCCACTCCACTGCGTCCCGGCCCGGGGCCCTAGCAGCGGCAGACGACCCGCTGCTGTGTCAGTGGGGATCCTGGCCACAACACACTGACATGGGTTCTGGCCACTTTACAGCCAGACTAGGGTCGGCTGTCCCCGGGCCACTTCCTAACTCCCCCCTTTCTGGTACCTGATTCACTGTGCTGTCCTCCGGGGGGGTCCAATACCATGGGTTCCTCGGGGTAGTGGGCAAGCAACAGGCCTGGCAGCTCCCCGGGATAGCTGGCACAGGGCAGGTCCGGCAACTCTTCTGGGTAGCTGGCGCAGGGCATGTCTGGCCAGTCCTGGGGCACACCGGGAGCCGCAGGGTTCTCCCAGTCGCGGGCTAGGCTGGCTGCATCCGGCCTCTCTGGCGGCTGGGGCCCTAGTGACTGCTGAGGGCCCGCCTTTATACTTCTGGGTCGCGCCCTACTACTTCCGGGTCGCCGCCTGGCCTGATGAGGGGCAGGCTCAGAGCTCCCTGGCTCCGCCCACTCTGGTGTCCGGAGGGGCTCGACCCCCTCCAGTGTGGCGGGGAGCCACACCGCCTCACTACACTCTCCAAAAGGCAGTAAGCCTTCATAGACTCCAAAAAATGTCCCTCAAAGGAAGCAAGCCCAGCGTCACCCAGCTGGACGCAAATTAACTAGACACCAGTGTCTAGTCTCTATAGGGTTTCCAACTCTTCAGGATTGGCCTGGAGTCTCCCAGAATCAGCATCAATCTCCCGGTGACTATTGAAAGCAACCCGGGAGATTTTAATAGGCTATTTTAAGAAAAGGATTTTACGTCATGTTGGGGGAAAAATCTCCCAGAATAGCTTCAGTCAGGGTTGGCAACCCTAAATCTCTAATCTTTAGGCTTAACCCCTGGTCAGAGAAAGCAGGGAGAGGCTCAAGGGCCTTGTACACAAAATTGGATGAGTTGAAAAATTGCATCTGTTTGAGACATGAAATTATGGCTGTTAGAGCTGAGGAAGAGCTGTTAGGGTCCCCTCCCCCACCACAGCAGCGTTACTCCCTACAGTCCATGTTCTAATTTTGTCCAGTCCATACCAGGGGATTTACCAACTTTCTCACAATCTTTGGCACAACCCAATGCAAGTAGCTCTCAGTGAGTTCTTCATGAGCAGCCTCTCCAGGTTTTTATTACCTCTGGGTAACAGCCCAAAACTGCACTATCCTCTTTTGCTTGTCTGAGCCCCAAGTCTGCAAGGTAGTTACGTGTGAGAGTAGCCCCATTGACAGTGAAACTGCTCATGCACTTAAAATTAGGTTTAATTATCTTGCTGAATTGGGGTCACATTGGATTACAAACTCATGCCTAATTTGCTTCCCCGTTATCAAATCCACATTTGCTGCAGCAATACTGATTACTAGGTTTCATAGTTTCTCTCTCCCATTGACTATCCCTGGTTTGGATGAGTCGCCCACTGATATATTAGCTTGCATCCCTTCAGCTCAGTCTCATGTTGATATTTTTGATCTAAGTTTCTGATCTCGACAGCTCCCGTTGTATTATTTCTCTGTCCTCCTGGTATTAGCATCTCCTCCTAGTTTGGTATCCTCTGCAAAGCTTATTCTGATCAGTGCATAAAGTATGCATTTGGTCTCTTCTTTTTATGTATTAGCTGCACAACCCGACACATTAGGATAATGTCTGGAGCACTGGCTTTGGTATGAAGATGGCAGAGATAGCATGGTTCTTGCCTGATTGTTACCCACACAGGGATCATTAAAATCTTAGAAAAATTAAGAAACTGCATGCATATATATATTATAGGTATTAGCAATTCTTCTTTATTCCTGTGTCATTAAGACTTTGTACAACCATTTACTAATGGTATAAAAAGCAAATTTTCTCCTTAAAATGAGCAAAAGGCATGACATCTATATTTATTCATTTAGCTTTAATACCTTCAGTAAGGATTAACTAAATAACATTTAAAATAAGGCTTGTTTGTTTTTTCAAATTGTCCAATGGTACCAAAAATACACATGTCCAAAAATGATAGCTAGGGGCCCTAGAAGTGGTGGAAAGGGTAGAAGAAACGTTCCAAACCATACTGCCAATTCAATGGATAACAAAAGTGGTGGGACAAAAGGAGAAGGGTATCAAAAATACACGACGAGGAAAGATATGGAATTATTCCTACTAATGATCTTTCCAGACATATGGGGGAGTCATTACCACCTCATGCCATTCATGGAAAACTCTTTGTACATCCAGGACACCCAAATTATCTAAAAAATAATATAGGGGTGGGGTATTTCTGTCTGATGTATTTTCTTTTTCCATCTTATATTCTAAACTAGTCATACCAGTACTGATGGTATCTCAGGGCTGTAGTGTCATGACTGCATGATATCCCGTCAGTACTCAGATGAGTTTTCTATGTTAGCATCTGAACTTTTCTGGGATTATTTCCCCCCAGACAGCAAATACCGTAAGGTATTTCATCACCACAAGCTACTGATTTACCACAGGAAGAACATGAATTTGAAAGAAGTTGGTGGGCTTGGACCAATTACATTTCAAGAAACCACCATCATAATGGGCACTAAGTGGTACCCAGCAGAGAAATCCAAGAATGTACGGGCTATGGAGACTAAGGAGGGGATATTCAACAGTTGGCCATCAGGGCTTATTCTAGGGATGGTCAAGCAGGGCAGTCATCCTGGCTGCCTGTTTCCAAGAATTGCCACACGGTTGTGCTGCTCGCCTTTTGGCTCCACTCTGATTGGCTGGCCGTTTTTGCTCTGCTCATTGGCAGGTTGGTTTTTGGTTTTTTTTGCTCAGTAGCTTGGGGCCAGGGGTGGTGGTTTTAGAATAGCAGAGGAAATGTAACAGTGATAGGGAGTGAGATTTGGGCATGGGGCCAGGGAAATGGGAAAAAAACCCAGGAGGCTAGTTTGAAAATCATCAACGATCGGATGGTGGCTTAGATAGCACAGGGATAGGTACTTTAGAAATAGCTGCGATGGCTCCTAGAGCTCAGATTAGCAGAATACGCAGTCATCCCCCAGCCAGGGCAGGTGGAATCTCAAGCAGATAAGAAGACCATTACAGGTTAAACGAAAGCAACCACCAACCCCATGAAGAAAGGACTTGATTCACCCTCACTCATTTACTGAGTTCGGTTGACCTAGTTGAGTCAAAGCAACAGGGAGATTTAGATACATCCTGAGCTGTTGTCGGCCCGTGAGTACTGTAAAGGGAAAATGGTTTCTTATTTTAGTCTCCATGGGTCAGTTGCAGATTGCTGCAGTTGATCACTTTCCTTGGCGGGACCGTTGTAGTTCTGAGAATGAAACTGATTGTTATCTATTGTCAGGGAAGTGCATGCACAGCAAACACTCGATATGAGACTAGCAGGGAGACTGGCTGGCTCCCAGCTCCGGTAATGGGGTTTTGAATCTGATTCAAATCAGGAGGTAGCAAGATTTGTTACTGGTTGTTGAGTGGAGTCCGTTCCTTAGTGGAGAGAACTCCATTGAACATCCAGCAGAGGGCAGTCAATGGTGCTGCTTCCCAAGCAATGACTGACATGCCTTGTTTCAGCTATGGGTCAAAGCAGTAACAGCAGTCATCTAGAGGGTCTTAGGAATGCTGCTCTGATATAGCTGACAACCATGGGCTATTAGCTATTAGGATGTATTCTTAAGGATAGTTTAACTTAATTTCACATCATATTGAGACAAGCGGAAACAGCATACACACTCCTGAGAACCACCTGGATGGGGGAAAACCAACCATGAAAGGGGAAGGGGCAGCCACACCCTGGGTCTGATCAGACCTCGGCAGCTGGGGACCTAGATAATGGCACAAGGTGACATGCGAGAGCAGTGGTTCTCAACCTATTTACCATTGTGGGCGTATTTGCAGCTGTCTATGTGTTATGTGGGCTGCATCCACACAATGTAGATATACTGCCTGTACATCTACACAAACAATAAGGTTCAGTATTCGTTATATGACAGCAGTACGATTCAAATTGAAGTAGTACCTTCCATTTCAATACTGGCAAATGTCCGCCAAGAGCATTTTAAATAAGCAAAATAAGTCAAAACATTAATGGTTAAAATGAACTCATTTACTGTAAGGGTGGCATGGCCTGGTGTACTCTCCTGAGAGCATTTTGGCATCTGCTGGAGTTCGTCTCGCCATGTGCTTGTCAGCCCTGCCTGGCAGCTCTAACGGGCTCTTTCCCACGTGCTCCAGGACACAAAGCGCTTCCCAGCTCCCCTCAGGAGCCAACATACGTTTTTGATGAGGGGAGGGGGCAGCGGGAGTGGCAGTACCATTTTCACAGGATGGGAAGGAGGTGAAAAGACCCTGCAGCTGCAGGAGGAGCAGAGGTGGGGCTGGGGTGCAGAATTGATGGCTCTGTGGGGTGGGGCAGATGTGAGGGTTGGAGAGACACAAAATTAATTGATGTGGTGATGAGGGGCACAGAAATGACATGGGGTTGGACAGGTGCTTCTATACTTGATTGGCTGGAGGACAGGCAGATGTGCAGCTGTGGGGGGGGGCACAGAGTTAGCTAATTGGGATTTTGGGTTAGGAGAGAAACTGAAAGCTTCAATTTCAGTCGGGTTTTCTAGTGAGAGTTCTGCAGCAATTTCAGTTCCTCATTGGCCATGTGTGAGAGTCGGCAGCCCTGACATTGTCACACACTGAGAGCAGGCAGGGGGAGTTCAGAAAGGAGAAGACAGATAGAAAGACACGATAGAATCTTTTAAACAAAATCTCCCGATTTGGGGACCAGGCTCATGATTTTTTTAGGCCTGACTCGTGATGTTCAAACGTTTGGTGGGCTATCCTGGGTTTTAAACTCAGGGATTAAAACAAGGAAATAGTTTTATATTTATGCAGAAACAATCATTGAATGTACGAAAGGGTAGGTTTACAATCATTTAGCAATAGATAAACTGTAAAAGGTGGTTTGCAGAGACAAGGACTTGGAACACATTTCAGTTTATCACCATGTGGTCAATAAGGAATGACGGACAAGGCCCCGATCCTGTCAGCTGATCCACATGAGCAGAGCCCATTGGGGCTCTGTAGAAACAAGGCTCCACCTTCCAAGCAGGAGAGCCAGATGTGGTGAATGTTTAGCTCGCATTCTTAGAATATTTGCCACAAAATAAATTGTATTTGTAAATTGGATTGTAAAACTCATGAATCACACTTAATGGGAACCAACACAGAGTAGAACGTGGCACGTGTATATTACAGTCAAACATGCAACTGGCAGTTGATGCCAATTTGCTAGCTAGTTACATAAATCATCCAGCCAGAGAGCAGAAACTATAGCTGCCCAGCTTCTGCCATCACTGCTAATTCAGAGCATGCTATTTGAATATAACACTTACAAATAATTTTGACCAAAATTTGTGGAATAAATTGCAAATAGTTTTGAGCGGGGAATACAAGGGAGACTGTTGCAACCAGCTCACAGAAAATTCACACACAGAAAAGCCAGGGCAATATTTGCGAAATACAGACTTGATTCAGGAAAGTGTTTAAGCATGCGATTAAGTCCCAATGACTTCAATGGGACTACTTCCATGTGTAAGAAAAGCCAGCAAAACAGTACTGAAATCACATGAGCCTTCACGCTGTGGTCAGTTGAAAGAGGCAGGTGTCTAGTGGAAATTTTTGTCTCTCTCCTGTCCATTAATGATCCCCCTCAGGTTTCAATGTTACTATCAAAGGATCAGAGTCATTTTACATTCCAGGAAGAACTGGTCACCTTTGTCCCTTGATCTAGAACTGAGTGTACAGCGAGAATGGAGGCGGTGGCTCATACTCATTTCTGGATGAGGAGGACACTGGACAAAGGTTACAGGTTATTCTCCTTTGGAAGGGACATTCCAGACATTCAGCATTGTTTTTTTTATAGTGAGCTCAGTGTGAGTCCCCCCAGGGAACCAGAGCAGGTCTGAAGCAGAAGTAAAACCAGTGGATGTTTTGGGATTCTCCCTAGACTCAGAAGCGCACAGCTCAGGCCCATCCGAATTGTTAAGGTGGGCATACCCCTACCACCATGGAGCAACTGACTGCCAACTTTCACCCGCCTCTGCAGCCTCAGTGTTGCCTGGAGCCCCACAAAGCTGAAGGACTAGGGTGACCAGACAGCAAGTGTGAAAAATCGGGACAGAGGGTGAGGGGTAATAGGAACCTATATAAGAAAAAGACCCCAAAATCGGGACTGTCCCTATAAAATCGGGACATCTGGTCGCCCTATGAAGGATAGCCCAGGCAGAGTTCTAGTTCCATGAAAACCCTTATCTTTTAACTGGAGTCACACATTTGCACTTAGACTTTGACTGATCCCCTGGTGGATGCTGCCTGGGGGCAACTGTTTGGCTAGTGTCTTGGAGACAGCACTGTGCCAAAGGGACGGGGAGAGAACTGCACAGAAACAAATGACAGCAGTGCTGGAGGGTGGACTGAGTCCCTCTGTGCCCCTTTTGTCCTCTGCAGCAGAAATGCTCCTCCTAGGAACATCCATTCAGATCAGGGTCCTTCCAATTCAGCGTCTTGTCTCTAAACAGTGGCCACCAGTACCATAAGAACATAAGAACGGCCACACTGGGTCAGACCAAAGGTCCATCTAGCCCAGTATTCTGTCTTCCAACAGTGGCCAGTGCCAGGTGCCCCAGATGGAATGAGCAGAACAGGCAATCAACAAGTGATCCATCCCCTGTCGCCCATTCCCAGCTTCTGGCAAACAGAAGCGAGGGACACCATCCCTGCCCATCCAGGCTAATAGCCATTGATGGACCTATCCTCCATGAACTCATCTAGTTTTTTGAACCCTGTTATAGTCTTGGCCTTCACAACATTCTCTGGCAAGGAGTTCCACAGGTTGACTGTGCGTTGTGTGAAGAAATACTTCCTTTTGTTTGTTTTAAACCTGCTGCCTATTAATTTCATTTGGTGGCCCCTAGCTCTTGTGTTATGAGAAAGAGTAAACAACACTTCCTTATTTACTTTCTCCACACCAGTCATGATTTTATAGACCTCAATCATATCCTCCCTTAGTCGTCTCTTTTCCAAGCTGAAAAGTCCCAGTTTTATTAATCTCTCCTCATACAGAAGCTGTTCCATACTCCTACCAGCTGCATAAAACAAAAGGTACAACCACTTAAAGGAGGGGAAAGTGATCAGGAACAGTCAGCATGGATTCACCAAGGGCAAGTCATGCCTGACTAACCTAATTGCCTTCTATGATGAGATAACTGGCTCTGTGGATGAGGGGAAAGCAGTGGATGTGCTATTTCTTGACTTTAGCAAAGCTTTTGATACAGTCTCCCACAGTGTTCTTGCCAGCAAGTTAAAGAAGTATGGGCTGGATGAATGGACTGTAAGGTGGATAGAAAACTGGCTGGATGGTCACGCTCAACGGGTAGTGATCAATGGCTCCATGTCTAGTTGGCAGCCGGTATCAAGTGGAGTGCCCCAAGGGTTGGTGCTGGGGCTGGTTTTGTTCAATATCTTCATCAACAATCTGGAGGATGGTGTGGACTGCACCCTTAGCAAGTTTGCAGATGACACTAAACTGGGAGGAGTGGTTGATACGCTGGAGGGTAGGGATAGGATACAGAGGGACCTAGACAAATTAGAGGATTGGACCAAAAGAAATATGATGAGGTTCAACAAGGACAAGTGCAGAGTCCTGCACTTAGGATGGAAGAATCCCATGCACCGCTACAGACTAGGGACCGAATGGCTGGGCAGCGGTTCTGCAGAAAAGGACCTAGGGGTTACAGTGGACAAAAAGCTGAATATGAGTCAACAGTGTGCCCTTGTTGCCAAGAAGGCTAACGGCATTTTGGGCTGTATAAGCAGGGGCATTTCCAGCAGATCGAGGGACGTGATTATTCTCCTCTATTCGGCACTGGTGAGGCCTCATTTGGAGTACTGTGTCCAGTTTTGGGCCCCACACTACAAGAAGGATGTGGATAAATTGGAAAGAGTCCAGCGGAGGGCAACAAAAATGATTAGGGGGCTGGAGCACATGACTTATGAGGAGAGGCTGAGGGAACTGGGATTGTTTAGCCTGCAGAAGAGAAGAATGAGGGGGGATTTGATAGCTGCTTTCAACTACCTGAAAGGGGGTTCCAAAGAGGATGGATCTAGACTGTTCTTAGGGGTAGAAGATGACAGAACAAGAAGTAATGGTCTCAAGTTGCAGAGTGGGAGGGTTAGGTTGGATATTAGGAAAAACTTTTTCACTACTAGGGTGGTGAAGCACTGGAATGGGTTACCTAGGGAGGTGGTGGAATCTCCTTCCTTAGAGGTTTTTAAGGTCAGGCTTGACAAAGCCCTGGCTGGGATGATTTAGTTGGGGTTGGTCCTGCTTTGAGCAGGGGGTTGGACTAGATGACCTCCTGAGGTCCCTTCCAACCCTGAGATTCTATGATTCTATGATTCTATGAAAGCCCATGGTAGCAGTTACAGAATAACTTTTCCACGTAGGAAATTACTTCCTACGAGTTAAAGGCTGGTGTTTCCCTTCCAGCAGGAGAGTTTAGATTCCTTCCAAGCCTCTATAATTAATTATGACTGTTGTAACCTCTGAATATTCTTATTAGCCATATAAAGGGCCAATCCTTTTAATAATCCTGCTAAACTCCCAGCTTTAATGATATCATGTGGCAATAAGTTCCACAGACCAATGGTGCTTTGTGTGAAATGGTCTTTGCTTTGATCAGTTTTGAATTTGCCACTTCTCCAGTGCTGCTTCATAGCCCCATGTTATGAGACAAGGTGAGTTAAATTTCCTGATCTGCATTCGCTACACCACTCACTATTATATGTAGTATTATCACCTCCTCTCTTATTCATCTCCTTTCCAAAGTAACCAGTCCCTATCTTTTCAACCTCTTTCCATGGGCGTTTCACCATGCCTCTGATGATGCCATTTGCCTGTCTCTGAATCACTCCTATTTCTGTCAGATCCTTTTTTGAGGTAGGATGACCGGAAGTGAATGTAGTATTCCTGATGAGGCAGTGCCATTGAGTTTTGTAATGGCAGTATAATATTTTTGGTGTATTCTTGTTGTCACCCCATAATCAGCTATCTAAGTGTCTAATGATCCTGTCCCCTAACCTGTCTTTATCTCCCAGCCACAACCCATCTCCTGGAGTGCCCTCTTTACTGCATGAGGAATTAATTGTCAGTTTCCTTTATCCCAGTCAGAATGTGGGTGTGGTGTGTTTTGAAAATTGTGTTAAAATTATGAACTCTCTCTTTAAGTTCTCAGGGGGCTTCCTGGTCCTGCTTGCCGGCAGGGGGCTCTGTAGGGAAGTGTGCAGTCAGAATCAGTAGTCTGGGGTGAGTTGTGCCTCGCTGCTTTAGGGAGCAGCCTTCTTTATCTCCCTCTGTTTTGGGGTTCTTATGACTTATCGTGCTGAATTCTAAGAAATATAGTCGTGTAATGCTTCAGCCTTCTAACAGGAGCATTTATATTGATATCTAACATTTTTGTGTGCATGCCATGGCCAGAACAGTGGGTGCCATCCAAGGAAGGGGGGACCCTCCATTCTACCTAGATGCCCTTCCATCATGTGACTGGCTTCCTCAGCTGGTGGCTTGGGGCAGTCAGTTCTAGGGTGGGCCTGCTCAATAATGACCCTATATGCTGTTCTGTTTCTCTGCATATCCAATTCAGCAACTCTGGCCTCAAGATGCCACACGGAGGCCCTGGAGGCCCTGAGCTGCTTGCACCAGCTGCAGACAGATGCCTCTTGGCCACCAGATAAGTACTCATCCATTCTGCACCTGTGGTAATTGGAGTAGCCCCTCCCCACCTCCTCTGCTGCTGGTCCTTTACCTCCACCATTACACTGGGGTTTACGCCCTGTGACTGAGGACTAAGACCAAGGCTAACCTTTCTTTCAGTAGACAATGGGGGCTTTTAGTGGTCTAATTTAGATGCCTGATTCTCACCCCCCCCCAAACTCTCCCATGCTCACTCGTTCACATAGCTCTCTTAGCCGAAGGATGAGACCCTTCACAGGCTAGGTCTGTATTCATCCCTAACCAGAATCAAGTACGCTTGTTTCATTGAAACTAGTCAGCTGGGCTCACAGACGTCAAAGAGCCAGAGTTCAAAGGGTTGAGGGTTAGGTAATGTTCAAACAGACTAATTCAGAACTTGCCCATGGCCCTCAGAGTCCAAAGGCAGCATCTGGAGGAGCAGAGGGAGATGGGATTGATTACAAAGACTGCACATAGTTCATTTAACTTTCAAGAGGATCAGCCAGCATCTCTGGTGTGACCTGCCTCTGGCAGCTGATGGTTCTCAGCCCATCCCTTGGCCTTGAGAGCTTGGAAAGTAGCAGGCCAGGGTTTGGTATAATTCATTCATAGATTCCAAGGCTGATATGATCAGCTAGTCTGACCTCTTGTATAACACAGGCCAGAGAACTGCCCCAAAATAATTCCCAGAGCAGATCTTTAAGGAAAACAGCCAATCTTGATTTAAAAATGGTTAGTGATGGAGAATCCACCCATTAGCACAGGGCCAGCTGTGGGGAGTAGCTGTGTTTAGGAAAAACAACTGGAAGGTTGAGAGTTCCTTTTGCAGTCACTGAGCTGTAAATTCCCTGATGGAATTTGGCAAGCGTTTGTGATTTTTTAAATGTCTTCAGTTAAAAGCATCACAAGAGCTTTTTATTTATGGCGACTCAGAAATCTGAGAACTCAAGATAAATTCATTCTCACAAGCTGATTATTAAACACACTGAAGAATAACACTCATGCAAAATTCCATGCCGAGGCCATTATTTAAAAACAAACCCACACTACACACACAAAAAGGAAGAGGAAGAGAATACTTAATGCGTAATGAATGCCAGAGAGCTCTTAACCAGATAACATGCCAGTGAGGTCGTGGAGCACCAAGACTATACATTCTTTATAAGAAAATCACAACCATCTCCTGTTTTGGGATCCCAAACCTGTTTCCTATGACTCAGAAACATCTGCAGAAAAAAAACAAAAACAGCTGTATTCTCAACCCACAGAAAGAGTTAGTGACATTTGTACCTGAAATCCAGTCACATGAGATCAGCAAGCAGGTTACTAGAGACATTCCATTCAAGTTCCCCTGGTTGAGCATGTGGCCTCACGGCTTACAGGCTATTCTGTTCTATTCCGGTTCTTATACTCCCCAGTGCTCAGGGAAGCAGGGCTGGCCACCACAGGCTTCTTCTCAGAGCTTCAGCTGACTTTTTAGCCATTGAGCACCTTGACAACAAAGACAGAGACCTGGGCCAGATTTCACTGGGCAGCCCTGCATAAGGGTGGGGATTGAGGGTGAGCTGACTTTAGGGTTGGGGAGCAGTAGTTGAGGAGGGGGCCAGGGGTGCTGGAACAATTTGTATAGTGGGGATGCTGAGAGCCATTGAACCAAACTATAAAACCTGTATATGATGGAAACCACTTGTAGGGTACCACGGAAGATTGTGTTACGGCATAGCAAGGGTGTTCGCTTTCTCACATTGTTTCAGCGGTTATTGCAGCTCAAGGCCGGCCAGCTGTAGTTTGTTATGAATTAGTTAGAATTGCTTTGCATGGCCTTGAGCCAGGAGGCGGCCCCTGCTTGCTTCTGTATGAGATGTCTGTATATAGCTGTATGAGTCCGCCCCGTTTTCGGCACTCCTTACCAGGCCCAGGTTATGGTGCGCTGGGTTCCCCGTCTCCGTGACAGCAACGCCAGGAGTCCCCGTTGCGGATGTGTCACTTTGCCTTCAATAAAGCCAATAACTCACAGCGTGTGTGGGCCTCGTTCTTGCAGAGCACCCTGGGTAGGCCCGCAGCCTCCCACGAACGTAACACCACTTCAAGTCAGGGGATGCAGCAGCACCCCCAGCACCCCTAGTTCCAGCACCTATGGAGAGGGGAACCAACCAGAAGAGATGGCAAAGATGCTATCAGTGCCTATGACTGATGGGGTGCGACCATTGTTTGTGACACAGGTTCACAATGCAGGGCTCTTGTTGGGGTATGTCTACGCGGCAAAGAAATACCACGGCTGGTCTGTGCCAACTGACTCAGGCTCACGGGGCTGTTTCATTGCCGTGTAGACCTCCAGGCTCAGGCCAGAGCTCTGGGACCCTCCCACCTCACAGGGTCCTATAGCCTGAGCCCGTAAGTCTACACAGCAATGAAACTGCCCCACAGCCCGAGTTGGCTGGCACAGGCCAGCCACAGGTGGCTAGTTGCTGTGTAGACAGACCCTGAGAGGCTCAGCTGAACCTATATGCCCAGGTAGCAGTGGTAGACCTGAGTTCTCCTGTTTTTTTTGGTTGGGGCCCCTGCTATAGATACCAGGCCTGGATTGTAGGAACACACCCCAGTGTAAAGTGAAATGACATCCTGAGACCAGCCAGAAGCCTGCCCAGTTGTTCAGCTGAGCTTCACACAGAGAGCACGTCCCACCTGTTCTCCGGGCTCTGCACTAGCTGACGAATTTGAGGTCTTAAAACCCCCCATGGCGTAGGACCTGGTTATCCGAGAAGCACCCTCTCTCCCGCTGCATTGCAACGATTGGCGGAGGGGCTAGCGCTGAAGCCCTCGTGAGCGGGAAAGAGTTGCAGCCATGGCAATGGACACGTACTTGGCTCTCTAAAGGTCCTGGCAGTGCTGGGAAGACCTGCCTTTCCACGTCTTCTGGAGGAGGTGGGGGGACAGGTGGTTTAATGCCGAGTGCTTTGTTTTTCTCTTGTATGTTTTACATTTTGCTCCTCGAGCTGTGGCTAAAGCAGTCCGCTGAAATGAGCAGTGCCCACAAGATGTGCGCATGCAACAGGTCTTTGTGCACAGCCACAGGCAGAGGGCTCGATTCTGCAATCCTGGGCCCAGCTGGGTTCAATGGGCCTGAGTCACATTGGCATTTACATCAGTTTTTGGAAAGTGTAGGGGACAATTTCCTGATGCAAGTGCTGGAGGAACCAACTAGGGGAAAAGCTCTTCTTGACCTGCTGCTCACAAACAGGGAAGAAATAGTAGAGGAAGCAATAGTGGATGGGAACCTGGGAGGCAGTGACCATGAGATGGTCGAGTTCAGGATCCTGACACAAGGAAGAAAGGAGAGCTGTAGAATACAGACCCTGGACTTCAGAAAAGCAGACTTCGACTCCCTCAGGGAACTGATGGGCAAGGTCCCCTGGGAGAATAACATGAGGGGGAAAGGAGTCAAGGAAAGCTGGCTGTATTTTAAAGAATCCTTATTGAGGTTACAGGAACAAACCATCCCGATGTGTAGAAAGAAAAGTAAATACGGCAGGCGACCAGCTTGGCTTAACAGTGAAATCCTTGCTCATCTTAAACACAAAAAAGCAGCTTACAAGAAGTGGAAGATTGGACAAATGACCAGGGAGGAGTATAAAAATATTGCTCAGGCATGCAGGAGTGAAATTAGGAAGGCCAAATCACACTTGGAGTTGCAGCTAGCCGGAGATGTTAGGAGTAACAAGAAGGGTTTCTTCAGGTATGTGAGCAACAAGAAGAAAGTCAAGGAAAGTGTGGGCCCCTTGCTGAATGAGGGAGGGAACCTAGTGACAGAGGATGTGGAGAAAGCTAGTGTACTCAATGCTTTTTTTGCCTCTGTCTTCACAGACAAGGTCAGCTCCCAGGCAGCTGCACTCCGCAGCACGGTATGGGGAGGAGGTGACCAGCCCTCTGTGGAGAAAGAAGTAGTTCGGGACTATTTAGAAAAGCTGGACGAGCACAAGTCCATGGGGTTGGATGCCTGCATCTGAGGGTGCTAAAGGAGTTGGCCGATGTGATTGCAGAGCCATTATCTTTGAAAAATCATGGCAATCGGGGGAGGTCCCAGATGACTGGAAAAAAGCTAATGTAGTGCCCATCTTTAAAAAAAAGGGAAGAAGGAAGATCCGGGGAACTACAGGCCAGTCAGTCTCACCTCAGTCCCTGGAAAAATCATGGAACAGGTCCTCAAGGAATCAATTCTGAACCACTTAAAGGAGAGGAAAGTGATCAGGAACAGTCAGCATGGATTCACCAAGGGCAAGTCATGCCTGACTAACCTAATTGCCTTCTATGGTGAGATAACTGGCTCTGTTGATGAGAGGAAAGCAGTGGATGTGCTATTTCTTGACTTTAGCAAAGCTTTTGATACAGTCTCCCACAGTATTCTTGCCAGCAAGTTAAAGAAGTATGGGCTGGATGAATGGACTGTAAGGTGGATAGAAAACTGGCTAGATGGTCAGGCTCAACGGGTAGTGATCAATGGCTCCATGTCTAGTTGGCAGCCGGTATCAAGTGGAGTGCCCCAAGGGTTGGTGCTGGGGCCGGTTTTGTTCAATATCTTCATTAACGAACTGGAGGATGGTGTGGACTGCACCCTTAGCAAGTTTGCAGATGACACTAAACTGGGAGGAGTGGTTGATACGCTGGAGGGTAGGGATAGGATCCAGAGGGACCTAGACAAATTAGAGGATTGGGCCAAAAGAAATATGATGAGGTTCAACAAGGACAAGTGCAGAGTCCTGCACTTAGGACGGAAGTATCCCATGCACTGCTACAAACTAGGGACCGAATGGCTGGGCAGCGGTTCTGCAGAAAAGGACCTAGGGGTTATGGTGGACGAAAAGCTGAATATGGGTCAACAGTGTGCCCTTGTTGCCAAGAAGGCTAATGGCATTTTGGGTTGTATAAGTAGGGGCATTTCCAGCAGATCGAGGGACGTGATCATTCCCCTCTATTCGGCACTCGTGAGGCCTCATTTGGAGTACTGTGTCCAGTTTTGGGCCCCACACTACAAGAAGGATGTGGATAAATTGGAAAGAGTCCAGCGGAGGGCAACAAAAATGATAGTCTGCACATGACTTATGAGGAGAGGCTGAGGGAACTGGGATTGTTTAGCCTGCAGAAGAGAAGAATGAGGGGGGATTTGATAGCTGCTTTCAACTACCTGAAAGGGGGTTCCAAAGAGGATGGATCTAGACTGTTCTCAGTGGTAGAAGATGACAAAACAAGGAGTAATGGTCTCAAGATGCAAAGGGGGAGGTTTAGGTTGGATATTAGGAAAAACTTTTTCACTAGTAGGGTGGTGAAGAACTGGAACGGGTTACCTAGGGAGGTGGTGGAATCTCGTTCCTTAGAGGTTTTTAAGGTCAGGCTTGACAAAGCCCTGGCTGGGATGATTTAGTTGGGGTTGGTCCTGCTTTGAGCAGGGGGTTGGACTAGATGACCTCCTGAGGTCCCTTCCAACCCTGAGATTCTATGATTCTATGATTCTATGATCAGTTTAGCAGTGTAACGGGCTGTAGACTGGGAGTAAATGCTATTTACATCAGGCCATTCTGCAGTGCCAGAGTGATCCAAAGGGGCCTTAGTGCCAGTGGAATCAGGCCTGAAAGGGTGGTTTCTATAAGTACTATTGGCAGGAGTGAGGGCTGCAGGATTGGGCCCACTATAAATGGGTAAGAGCTACCTACGTGTGTGCACAGGCACTGATTTGCAAAACACACACAAAAGCTGGCTCCTCTGGTGCAGCACGACTGCTCTGCATTGTACCACTAATGTAGGGTGACCAGACAGCAAGTGTGAAAAATCGGGACAGGGTGTGGGGGGTAATAGGCATCTATATAAGACACAGCCCCAAATATTGGGACTGTCCCTATAAAATCGGGACATCTGGTGACCTTTCAAAAGAAAATGAACAACTCCTTGAAACTGCTTTTGGCTGTGCTCTGGAAACAAAGCGAATTCAAGTCACTGGACAGTTCAAACCACGACATGGTGTGACTTGTATCATATGTAATACAGAGAAGAAAGACCAAAACCCCAGACCTTTTGGGTTAGTCATACCCAGGTCTCAAGATTAGCTTATTTCCCTCTGCATTTTCAATATAAAAGGAAAAAGGGTTGAAAATATTCATATGCAGATCTAAGTAGTTATTTATATCTACATGCACGCAGGCAGAGAGTATTCAGAGTGGCTTGCTCCACCCATCTGACACAATCATCCCACAAACACCGATCACTCAGCACCAGGCAAATGGTGCTTATGTATTTGTGTTATAAACATGGGTCAATTGTACAGAAGCAGAGAAAGAGCTCACACGCTAATTATATTAAAGTATTACATTACAAAGCTCATTTGACCTGCTCATTAAAAGAACTCTGAGCTATACCCCTAGAAATATATTTACTGAAATTGGGAACCCGTTGTGGTAGGGTCTGTCTTTTGTTCTGTTTGTACAGTGTCTATCACAACAGGGTTCAGGTCCATGACTAGGGATACGAGGTGCTATAAGAAAATAATTATAATCATAATTTTAAAAATGGCACCCAAGTAAAAAATACATTTAAAAAGCGTGATTCTCCACTGCCTTCCACCCCATGTCTAGTCATTTACACTTGTGCAAAAAAAGTGTGTAACACACTAGCACCCTGAATTGGTGGTGCTTTACACTTTTTTGTGCAAGTATAAATTACTACACAAGGGCCAAAGAAGCAGTGAATCAGGCCCAATATCTAAGGAGGTCAGACTGGATGACTTGATGGTTTCTGCCTTAAACTCTGTGAATCTGTTACTAAATAACACAAATACAAAACTACAGGAAATCTTGTGTTAAAGTTCATTCACAACTTTAGAAGCGACAAAGGGACATTTCCACTGCATGCATACGACGAAGTGGGTATTCACCCATGAAAGCTTATGCTCCAATACAAATTCACTAGTAGGTTCTGTCCCTGGGAAGGACAAAATTCTGGAGGTGTTGATTGCAATTTCATATAGAAGGTAAAGTGAGACTTATTGCAATAAAAACATTTTCCTTTCTAAAACTATGGCTCTGACTGTAGTGACCCAGATATAATTATTTGGAAAGCTTCAAGTGATTTAAATGAAGATGTAAAATTTAGAAATATTGTTAAATGACCCATTTTTTAAAAATCACCACTGGTTTTCTAACATTTCTTTGGGTCCTTCTGGTTTCTTAGTGTAGAAACAGAAACATATGCAAGTTCATATTTAGCACATATATCAGCAGTGATAATGACTCCAGTGCTTTGTGTTGGATCAAACAGTTACCCAATAAAGCGGTTAGATTTTTTTTGCCATAATTTCTAATGATTATGCCAAGACATTTACCTACTGGTTTTGGATTATTAAAGATGAACTAGACTGTTGACATTATGCATTTTTTCCCTTTTGTAAGTACACATCCTAAAAGGTATTTAGGCACCCTTGATTCCACATTGGGAGTTAGGCACCTAAACAGCTTTGAGGCTCTGGTCCTGAGAGCCTGATTCGAAGCCCTTTGAGGTCAATGGGAGTTTTACGTGGGATTTGGCTCAGGCCCTAAAAGAGTCTGCGAATGAATGGGATACTGACAGGCATTTTGGCTAACATGGAATGTGTTTAATCAGGACTGCACCTGATATTTATGGGATCCTTTTGTTTATGCCCCTGGCCCTTTGGCTCCTTCCTCATGGTTTTATACCCTCCTTCCCAGCAAGGCACCTCCACCTACCGACACTTACTCAACCAGGCATGCATATTCACCCACTCCCACTGAGAAACGCAGTTCAGGTCTCATTATTTTTTGCTGCTCCCAGTAGTGAAGAATATTTTCACTTTTAGTGAAATGAGGCTCATCAACAAAATAACATAAGAAGGGACTAATATGTTTTTTGACCTTGCTTCAACCAAAATTTGTCTCTGGCTTCTTGGATTTCTCAAATGCTTTGAAGAGGAACTCAAGGTTGTTATTTGACTGTCCAGACTGAAAAATCGGTCAGTTCAATATTTGGAATATCAGATTGTAGTAATTCCCAATTAGCCCAAGTTTGAGTTAAATGAATTTTACTTTTCCTTTGTCCTCATATGAGAGAAGCCATTTGTACCTGCGGTCAAGATAAATACAGGATCAAAATGCATCATTGTCCAATAACATTTTCTTACATTTCTTCATTGAGGCCAATAGTGTTTCAATAAAAGGTGAAGAAGATTCCTTTCATGTGTCGAGTTGGCCTTTTAGCCAGGCTCTGTAAAAATCATCCAGAGTAAATTGTTCTGATTGAAGTGCCTTTGTTGTTAATTTAGAAGGCATTAGTGCCTCCATAATATTTGTAATGGCCTTCCATTTCTCATCACTTATATAAATGTCTTGGGTTGAAGAAGTGGCCATCATAACCCCGCAAGTATCCTTAAGTTCTAAGTTGCCATCTAGTTGGACAATTTTGGATTCACTTTTTAAAATTAAGCTTTTTCATAATCATCATAACTGTTGGGATCCTAAGCCTTTGGGAAACCAAACATGCTTTTCCAACTATATGGTTCACAGAACATTCTTTCATAGCATCCACAACAGCAAGTTGCAAGGTATGAGCAGAATGGCGAACTCCTCGTAGAGTAACACCATTAGCACCTGCCATGTTGAATTCTGTGTCTTCTGAAGCTGGGCTTGTTGTGTAACATCTCGGGGAGTCTCTTTTCCACAAAAGTCCTCATTATTTTCCTTTTCTTTTTCACTCTCATCACCAGTTTCATCTTCTTTTTCCACTTCTTCTTGATCTGCAATCATGCACTTGACAGATTTGACTATATTAGCCGCCTTATCAGAAGTTATGCTATAGATCTGCTTCAGAGAAATTCCATAACAGCTTATGACTTTGAGTATCATTGCCTTCAGGTGTTCAGGGGGTGTTTCTCAGTGATCTGCTTAATAAGAAGTGTGTGGAGGATAATTTTCCATCTGCAGTATACTGCATATTAACTACTAATACGGCTCTATCAAGATGAGTAGTACAATCAATTTTCAAAGACCTAAGCTTGCCCTTGACCTCCTGCTTAATTTCATGACACTCTGGTTGCAAGGGCAGAAACTTTGTCTCAAATATTTTCAGCAGCTATTGACAGTTTATTGCAAAACCTTCAAGAAGAGAGTTAAAAATTTTTGGAAGACTGAATCTTCCATTCACTGTTACTAATTCAAGGCAGGCAGTAAGTAAAATAGACTCCTCAGATCTTCACTTTTATTGTCTTGCTTTTCAACACAGAATCTAGAGTACATTGATTTGAGGACAGGTTCATTGTTTTTGCACTGAGGGTTTGGATTATCATAATCGGTATATGAACTTGTCTCACCTGGGGATAGCTTCTCTTGAGTAAGGACAGTACACTCATCTGGGTGATGTCTTTGTATCTGTTGCTCTAAATTTGATGCAGGTATTTCTGTCATAACAGTCCTGTAATTATCAACTTTACAAGTAGAAATATTCTTGGTCGGGTCAAATGAGAAGAACTTCCTTGCAGGATTCAACCAGGGCACACAGGAGACCTACCAATCCCAGAACCCCTCCCTTCTCATCTCCTCCAGTGGCTTCCTGGGAAGTGTAGTCTCTGCCATTCTCTCTGTAGGGTTGGAGCAAAGAGATCCTTCCTCAGCTCTCTCAGCTCCTGATTATTGAACCTGTTGTTTTGAACTGGTTACCAGTTTTGATTTTTGTGCTTGCTTCCAGTTTGGGTTCAATGCGACTGAGGTTTTCAGTCCGGGTTCAGTTCCAGTTCACTTAGAAAATCTCTCTGACCCGGTTTTTAGGTTTGGGTTCAGTTTGAGTCCCTGGGTATTTTCTGAGTAAAATCTTCCATCACACTCCTTAAACCTGCACCAGTATGTTCACGGTGTTAGGAAATCTTCATTTGCACCCTACAAAAGAGATCAGGGAAACTCCACCAGAAAACTGGTGTGAGCTTGGAATGTTAAGGTTGTTCATGTCTACTCATGCACATGCATTCAGTGTGCTGCATATGGATTGTGTGTACTAACAAAACCCAGCAAGGGGTTCTGATGAGGGCATCTGTCACAGATAGTCAAATCAAACAAAAGAGCAGGGTGAGTTACTCCTTAAGCACCTGTCTATAGTGGGTGGAACCAAAAATTGTGTTGTTATGGGGCACTGCAGTTTGGTAGTCAGGTCGGAGGTCTCATGCAGCCAGTAGTAAAACATCAGTAGAGCTAGTAAAAACTATAGATGATAATTTTCTAGCACAGAAGTATTGTACCCAACATGAGGTAACTATTGTGGAGCTCATTATAATGGCTAAAGAGTAACTGATCACTGGACTGGAAGTTGGTGATAGCCTACAGACCATGACCTGATTACGTTTAATATGGGAAGACGACGGTCCTGACCAGTAATATATAAATCTGATTCTTCAAAAGGGCTAATTTTCCAAAGCTGAGGAAAATTATGGGTGAAATTCACCAGGAGGAAAAACGCAAACAGAAAAATGTAAATGAAAATTGGGAGTTCTTTAAGATTCCACAGTAAAGAGAGGATGGCTTTGGCCAACAGACCATCCTGATTCAATGGCAAAGTAAAGGCAGCAATGAGAAATAAAAAAGAAACATAGAACAAATGGAAAAAAGGAGAAATAAATAGCAGTCAATATAAATTAGATGTTATAAAGCATAGAAAATTGATATGAGAAGCTAAAGACATCAGGAAAAAAATCCATGGAGGGCAGGGCTAAGGACAATAAAGAGCTTTTCAGTATATTACGAACAAAATAAATCCTAACAATAATATAGGGCCATTATTGGCTGGAGATGGTAAAACTGTTAATAGGGATGTAGAAAAGGCAAAACGGGCCAATAAATATTTCTGTTCCATATTTGCAAAGATACTTGTATCACAGGAGGAGGATGAAGTACTTTCCAGTCCATTAGTAACTGAGGAGGATGTTGAACAACATCTACTGGGGATAAACATTTTAAAATCAGCAGACCCCTGCACCCACGAGTCCTATAACAGCTGTATTGCCTTTATTACAATAAATATTGTAATACTGGGAAAATTCCAGAAGACTGAAAGAGTATTATGTCAGGCCTGCACAACATGAGGCCCGGGGGCCGCATGTGGCCCAGTGGGCTCACTGTGTGGCCTGCGGGGGGCAGAGGGGGTGAGTAGGTGGGCTCACTGTGCAGCCCAAAATCTGGGACTGTGTCCGTTGGTCCTTTTTGCTGCTTGTCTCTGGGCTGGGGGTTGTCCCAATGCTGCAAAGAGGGTGTTCCCAAAGGAAGGTGCTTGCTTCTAACCCCCGAGGCCGTCAGTATGTCTGCTCTTCTCTAGTCAGCCCACTTGACAAGTTTGATTGTCCTTGGTCTGATTCCCATCCCCTCTCCAAGGGTTGCAGCTGTCTGGAGGTTCCTGCCTTCCATGCCTTCCCCATTCACACCTCATTCATTCAACAGGGCAATTGAATACAAAGTGGGGGGAAGATCTTATTCTACTTCTAGCAAAAAGGCATTTTTCTTTTACCTTAATTATACTACCTTAGGGGCCTGCCATAACATATTACCAAGGTTCAATACAAAGTCATATAAAAGTTATACAAAAATGCATAATGCAGAGATTTATCTACAACTGCATTGATTGACTGCTGTGTGGAGTAATATAGTGACCCCTGGAGGGGTGAAGAGGGGTGTGATGGTGGGGCCAAGTGGGGAGGGGCCGGGTCCTATTTTACTGCTGTGATCTGGTCACCCTATGTGCGCTGTTTCTTTCCCCCTCTCCAGGCTTGCACACCCCAGCGCTGGGGAAGGAGGGGTTGTTTCCGCGGGGCAGGCGGCGCTGGGGGGGGGTGTTCCGCGGGCCTGGGGGGTTTCGGCCCTCAGCTGTTTTCTTTGGAGTAATGTGGCCCTCGCCACTTTACCAGTTGTGCAGGCCTGTATTATGTGGTGCCAAGAGTCAAAAGGGCCAAGCGAGATGATGCAGCTAACTATAGGCTGATTAGTCTGACATCACTCAGCAAAATAATGGGAAAGCTGATAAGCGATTCAATTCTTAAAGGGCTAAAGCAGGGGTCTCAAACTCAAATTACCACGAGGGCCGCATGAGGACTAGTGCATTGGCCCGAGGGCCGCATCACTGACCCCGCCCCCTCGCTGCCCCTGCCCCCACTCCACCCCTTCCATTAGGCCCCGCCCCTTCTCTGCCCCTTCTCCGCCTCCTCCCCTGTGCACACAGCTTCCCGCTCCTCCCCCCTCCCTCCCAGAAACCGTGAAGCTCTTCCCATGCGGCCTGCGGAGCTCTTCCCTGTGGCCCGCCAGGCTCCCCGTGCCCTACCCCGCCCCCCCCATTTCCCCCCCCCCCCAGGCAGTTCCTGCCGCCAGACAGTTGTTTGTTAAATTAAAAAAGGGCGGGGGGGGGCCACGGGGAGCCCGGCGGGCCGCATGGAAGAGCTCCATAGGCCGCGTGTTTGAGACCCCTGGGCTAAAGGATAAGAATAGAATTAACACCACTCAACATAGTTTTATGGAAAATAGGTCTTCTCATATAAACCTGATTTTATTCTTTGATGAGATTATAAATTTGGTTGATAAAGGTAGCTGTGTAGATGTAGTATACTTAGACTTTTGACTGCACAACATCCTGATTAAAAAGTTAGTAATACAGAATATAAATAAAGCACACATCAAATGGATTGAGAGCTGGCTGACAGATCTCAAAAACTAATTGTCCGTGGGGAATCATCTCTGACTGCAGGTATTTCTAGTCGGGTTCCGCCGGGATCTCTATTAAGCCTGATGCTATTTAACATTTTTCATCAATGATCTAGAGGTAAATATGAAATCACGGCTGATAAAATTTGTGACCGACACAAAGACTGGCAGAATAGCAAACAACGATAAGGGCAGGGCAGTAATACAGAGTGATCTGGATTGCTCAGTAAATGGGACCTGTTCAAACAAAATGTGTCTTAATTCAGTCAAATACAAAGTTATACATCTAGGAGCAAAGCATGCAGGCCAGTCCTGCAGCAGAGGGACTGTCTCCCGGAAAGCAGTGACTGTGAAAAGAATTCAGGCATCACAGTGGACAAACAATTCAACAAGAGCTCCCAGGGCTAATACGATCTTTGGATGTATAAACAGGGGAGCAGTGGATAGGAGCCAGGAGGTGATTTTATCTCTGTGTACAGCATTGGTGAGACCGATACTGAAACACCGCATCCAGTTCTGGTGTCCATATTTTCTGAAGGATGTTGAAAAAATGGAAAGGGTGCAGAAAAGAGCCACACAAATTATTCAAGGGCTGGAGAAAATGCCTTACAGTGAGAGACTTAAAGAGCTCAGTCCGTTTAGTTTAGCGAAAAGAAGACTGAGAGATGACTTGATTACAGTGTATAAGCACCTTCCCAGGGAGAAAATATCAAAGGCTCTTTAATATAATGGAGAGAGGTGTAACAAAAACCAGTGGCTGGAAGCTGAAGTCAGACAAATTCAAATAAGGCGCAATTATCTAACAGTGAGGGGGATTAACCATAGTGGATGCTGTATCACTTGATGTCTTCAGATCAACTGGTTGGCTTTCTGGAAGATGTCCTTTAGCCAAACACAAATGAGGCTTTACTCAAACACATGCTATTGGGCTCAATATAGGAGTAACTGGGTGAAATATAATGGCCTGTGTTGTACTGGAGGTCAGACCGGATGACTTGATGGTTCCTGCCTTAAACTCTGTGAATCTGTTACTAAATAACACAAATACAAAACTACAGGAAATCTTGTGTTAAAGTTCATTCACAACTTTAGAAGCGACAAAGGGACATTTCCACTGCATGCGTACGACGAAGTGGGTATTCACCCACGAAAGCTTATGCTCCAATACGTCTGTTAGTCTATAAGGTGCCACAGGACCCTTTGTTGCTTCTACAGATCCAGACTAACACGGCTACCCCTCTGATACTTCACAACTTTAGAAATCACTTCTCTCGTATATTCTATGTGCAGTCACTACATTCACATGTAAGGAGAAATTAGAAATCAAAATTGAAAAGCAACCTTAACTCTGACCCAACAACTGCATTGCATCAAGAACTTGAGGCACGTGTTGCCAAAAACCACTTAGGTGATGCACCGTCTCTTCTCTCAGGGCAATCCCTCTAAAGAGGCACCACTTGTTCCTTGCTTTATCATTTACTCAGATTTCTCTCCTGGCTTGGCTTCTAGTAGACATATTCAGAAATCCCATAAACCTGTATGTTGATAAAGTAGCTTAGTGGTAAACGGATCTCTTCCCAGAAGGATGCATTTTTAAATACAAGTCAGACAGTCTTTTCACATGGACTCAAGGTTTTCTTCATAGAAACAATAAATCCAGTTAGTTAGTGGCGAACCTGTGAATTCTGCTCTTATCTCAAAGTTTGTATATGAGTGTCATTTATGGCAGAAGGAGAATTAGCAAAGAAAAAGGAGGTGAAGTTTGCGTTCCCTTCAACCTTTTAATGGTAATTAGAATAAGTAACTATAAGAAGCACTCAGCCTCAGCACCACACCCCCTGGATATGCTGCACAATGAGCACGCACTGCTCAAAATGATAGAAACATAGCTGTGTGCACAGAGAAGATAGCAGGATGCGAACCTTCCCAGTCAAGAATAGATGATGTAGGGCCTGATCCAAAGACCACTAATGTCAATGCAAAGACTTCCATTCACTTAGATGGGTTAAGGGACCACTGAGATCCTCTATTCTGACCCCCTGCATAACATATGCATAATAAATTCCTGTTTCAAGTCTTGTCGCTGTGGTTGAACTAGAGCATACATTTTAGAAAAACATGCAGCCTTGATTTCTCCTTCTACATAATTTATTAAAAGTGGCATGAGAAAGAGACAGCAGGGCCAGAGGCAGGTCATGCCCCAGACCTAAAGTCATTCAAAAATCCTTGTGCAATGACTGTGAACTGTGCATACTTCCTTGGTAGAGAAGAACCTAGGAAACTCAACCAGCTCAACTCTGAACGTGCACAATGTTTATGTCCCTTGGGTTAAGAGTTGAAATGATCACTGGAGGTCTGCCTACACTGCAATCAGGAGGTGCGAATGTAGCTAGTGTACACATGCCCAAGCTAGCTTTGATCTAGACTTAGCTAGATCAAAACTAGCTCAAGTAGCCACAGCAGTGCAGCCCTGGCAGCAGGGAGAGTGGCACGGGCTGGTCTTTCTCCCAGAACCCTGGTTACATACCTGAGCAGCTAGCTACCTCCCATGCTGCTGCAGCTCACTGCTATTGTTACTTGATCCAGCTTTGGTCCAACTGGAGTAACCATCAATCACATATATGAAAAAAAACCAAAGCTAGCTCAGGTAGATAAGCTACATAAGCTGCAATCACACCTCCTGATTGCAGTATAGAGAAGCCATACTCTGAGAGAAGATAGTAACTCATGTTTTCTGCCCTGTGCTGATGGGCTGTTTGCTCCAGTCCCCTCCCATGCACCCTTGCTGTCTGTTCACCTCAGCCTCACTCCACACCCGCCGCCTTAACATCTTTCCCTCCCATGCCCTGTTGCCCTCACCCCCTTCCCTTCAATGCCTCTTCACCCTTCACTTTTCTTTTCATTTACTATAAACCCTCCAAACTTACCCCCACATACCCACCAAAAAAATTGGGGTGCTAATATGACATTTGCCGCCATCACGGTGTTTACTATCCAAGGTGGAAAACGACCAGCCAGATCATCCCCCTGTTGTGTGAATAGCAAGGTGAAGAATGTGATATTGGCAATGGAAATAGAGGAGTGGCGGAGTCCGTGAGTTCTGAAGGGGTGCACAAATAAACAGTTCCTGGGGCAAGATTAAGAGAAACGAATGTGCTCCCTGTCTCTGGACTGCTAAAGGTCTCTGTTTACTGTTAGAGTTCATTGTAACTGAAGGAAATGGCCTCCACTAATGGGCACAAACTGATTATACATTGGTTTGATGTGCGATACACCATGTGCCAGAGTGCAGGAACTGAAAGAAAACTACAAAGCCAGTTCTATCCCAGAGTCTGCCACCCAGACAACTCCAGTGGCATTGTTTTAAGACGTCGGTTACATGCCAGATTTGATTTACTAGCCCATACTTTCTGAGAGCACTTGACAAAAGGCAGCAAACAGTGCAAAACCCACAACATAACCCGCCCCCGCCAGTTTCTGCCCAGGGCAGAGGGTGTTAGTACAAAAGTACAGGGGAGGGATGAAGTGGGGGAAAGGGGTGGCAAAACAGTTATTGGGACCAGTGCGGTATTTAGTAGAGGTAAAAGAGGAAACAATGAAGTGGCTCATTGATCAACAATTCCCAGATAAACATTCAGTGCAGTTACAGCAGGGGTCAGCAACCTTTCAGAAGTGGTGTGCCGAGTCTTCATTTATTCACTCTAATTTAAGGTTTCGCGTGCCAGTAATACATTTTAATGTTTTTAGAAGGTCTCTTTCTATAAGTCTTTAATATATAACTAAACTATTGCTGTATGTAAAGTAAATAAGGTTTTTAAAATGTTTAAGAAGTGCCATTTAAAATTAAATTAAAATGCAGAGCCCCCCGGACCAGTGGCCAGGACCCGGGCAGAGAGAGTGCCACTGAAAATCAGCTCGTGTGCTGCCTTTGGCACACGTGCCATAGGTTGCCTACCCCTGGGTTACAGGATGCATCCCCTGACGTGAGCACAGAGGGGTGTGGGTTTTGCTGGCCGGAGGAGGAGGTGCTGGAAGAGGATGCCTGAGATAGGGGAGTGAAGGCTCCTGCCGGGGGGTGAACCAAACAGTATCCATAAGGAGCAGGACAAAGGTCAGGTGTCACTTTCCTCTCCCTGGTAATACCGGCCACTACAAAACTGCACATCTCCCTTAAGGCTAAACCAGTGATTTTATGTAATTTATTTATTGTTTGTTAATTAAGGAATTTACTGAGGAGCAGGGTGTTGTATTGTGGACCATGTTGGAACTTCAAGCTCTCACTTTAAGAGTGAGAGCATTGCTGATCCTGCATGCAGGCAAGGGAGGGGGGTGGGGGGGTGCTGTAGGGAAGATCCTGCAGCCAGCCAGCCTACATTATGGCATGGTGAGTTGTGCCTCTCTGTTTTTTAAGGACTAAATCAAGAATTGCCTCTCCCCTTATGGGTTCTAGGATAAGCTGCTCCAAGAAGCAGCTAAGTAAAAATAAAGGCCAGGATTTTCAAAAGTGTCTGATGATTTTGGAGGGGAGGTCTCTTTTCTTGGGTACCCAAGTTAAGGCACCTTAAAGAGGCCTGATTTTCAGAAAAAGCAGAATAACCACCCAGTGCAAATCAGGTCCCTTTACTGTGTCCACAACTGGGGGCAAAAAATCGCTATTAGCTTTTGAAAATCTTGGCATAAAGGAATATTTCCAATAAAAAGAATAAATCAGCTCAAAGGGCAAAAAATCAGCAACATTCTTCAGGCACGGCTGTGAGAAGGAAGGAAAATGATGTGCTTGCTTTTTCACAGGTATTTTTTTCATGACCAGCCTATGCCTTTTTGTTGTGCTGAACCACTCTGAAAATAAAATGGCAAGTAGGCATAGTTCATACCCCTTTCCACTGCTTGCATCCGAAGAAGTGGGTATTCACCCACGAAAGCTTATGCTTCAATACCTCTGTTAGTTTATAAGGTGCCACAGGACCCTTTGTCGCTTCTACCCCTTCACAGACTCCATATAGAGGAGTAACATGAAAGTCCTGTGGTTCTTCAGCAATAAGAAGTCTGTTAAGTTGTCAGCTGACTATTATCTTATTGATACTATATTGTTTGCTAAAGGGAGGGGACTTAATGGCAGAAAGTTCATAGTCTGTGTTTGCGCAGCATCTAATATGGATATCTTGGGCAGGAAAATAAGAAGAGTTCACATAAACCAGTAAAATGATTTGTCTGTGCCCTTGTAAAGTGTGTGTCCCTAAATGTCCAACTGCCAGAAACAGGATTCTGTGCCAGACAGCCCATTGGTATGACCCAGGATGCCCAGTCTTATGTTCTGATTCAGGGCTGGAACTCAGCCGGGGTGTAAATTGGCTTAACTATGTAAGCTGAGGATCAGGCCCTGAGTTCATATCTCTGTACATTCGGGTCTGGATTATGGCTTGTGGGCACCATCTTGTATTGGAGAGAATGTGGAGGGAGATACAATGCCTTATGGGGAGCTGGCTGGTAGGCACACAACCTATGTGTGCGTACCATGGCAGAGCTGAAGCTGTCCTGACATTCCCCTCATCACAAGGGCTGCAATTCTGCCAGACCTTTATCCAGGTCACCCACTCAAGAGAGGATTCTTGGTCCCTCTGCAACCATTCCACTCCCGCATAAAGGCTGAACACAGCCTGGCCCTGGTGAGGTAATGGCACTATGAAGTGCCCAAGAACATAAATAATGAAGGGGACAGGTCACATATTCCAGAGAGATCTGCATCGCTTGGGAAACTGGGTGCAAGCAAACAATAGGCGCTTTAATACGGCTAAATGTAAATCTGTACATCTGGGGACAAAGAATCCAGGCCATCCTTACAGGGTGGGGGACTCTATCCTAGAAGGCAGTGACTCTGAAAAAGATTTGGGGGTCATGGTGTATAATCTGGTGAACATGAGCTCCCAGTGTGACGCTGAGGCCAAAAGGGCTAATATGAACCTGGGATGCATTAACAGAGGAATCTTGAGTAGAGAGATTATTTTACCTCTGTATTTGGCACTGGTGCGACTGCTGTGTCCAGGTCTGGTGCCCACAATTCAAGAAGGATGTTGATAAATTAGAGATGGTTCAGAGAAGAGCCACAAGAATGATTAAAGGATTCGCAAACCTGCCTTATAGTGAGAGACATAAATTAGCTCAATCTATTTAGTTTAGCAAAGAGAAGGTTAAAGGACAATTTAATTATAGTCTATAAGTACCTACATGAGCAATATATCTGAATAATGGGCTCTTCAATTTAGCAGAGAAAGCTATAGCATGATCTGTACGCTCGACGTAGAAGCTAGACCAGGGGTGGGGCTGAGGGCCACATCGGGGTTCTGAAACTGTATGGAGGGCCGGGTAGGGAAGACTGTGCTTCCCCAAACAGCCTGGCCCCTGCCCCCATCTGCCTCCTCCCACTTCCCGCCCCCTGACTGCCCCCCCTCAGAACCCCTGACACATCCAACCCCCTCCTGCTCCTTGTCCCCTGACCGTCCCCTCCCGGGACTCCCCACCCCTAAGCGCCCCCCTGGGATCCCACGCCCTATCCAACCCCCCCTGTTCCCTGTCCCCTGGCTGCCCCCCTCAGAACCTCTGCCCCATCCAACCATCCCAGGCTGCAGGGGAGGGGGCACAGCAGGGGAGGGGCTGGGGGCTAGTCTCCCCATCTGGGAGCTCAAGAGCTGGGCAGGTCGGTCCAGCCCACAGGCTGTAGTTTGCCCACCTCTGCGCTAGACAAACTAAGACTGGAAATAACGCATACCTTTTTAATGGTGAGAGTAATTAACCACTGGAACAATTTACCAAGGATCGGGGTGGATTCGCCATCACTGACCATTTTTAAATGAAGATTGGATGTTTTTGTAACAGATCCACTCTAGAAACTCTTTTGGGCAGGTCTCTGGCCTGGTTTGTGCAGGAGCTCAGACTAGTGATCACAGTGGTCCCTTCTGGCCTTGGAATCCCGATGAATCTAGATGAATCTATGAGGCTGTTCCTGGCAAGCTGATCTGACACTGCTCCAGGAAACCCCTCTCTCAGCCACAGAGCCTGACAAATGAGAGAAGGGCTGGATGGAAAGAACAGCACACTCAGCTCATGGAAGCAAAAGAGGAGTGGCCCAATAAATATATACACAACCACCTCCCTTTTTTGCCACATGTTCCACCCTCCCTGATAGTGAAGGCACATGGCTTTCAATCAGGGTAAAGGCCACAGGGAGCACGCATCACACCTCTGCTGCCAGCAGAGCACTGGAAATGTCAGTTTGCTTTGTGCTTGTCTACACAGGGAGTCATTCTGGAACAGCTATCCCTGCCAAACTCCATGTGTGTGGATGCTCTTATTCTGAAATAAAAGTGCCAGAAAAATATGCCCAAACCTATGTAGGCCCACTTTGTGCAACCCTCCAGAAGAGGGTGGCTTAGCAATGGTCAACTTTAAATTACATTATTAGCCTGTAACAATGAGTTCCCTAAAAGCTCGTGCTTCGGGGTTTCAGCTGGCCACCAGTAGGGATCAGGAAGGGATTCCACCCCCTTCCTCTGCTCCCCATGTATTCTGGGTTTTTTTTAATCGCCTTCCTCTGAAGCATCAGGGACTGCAACAGCTGGAGATGGGACACTGGGCAGGGAGGGCCAGGGCTCTGAGGTGGCACTGGGCATTCTCTTTTTCAGGTGCTTGGCTGGCTGGTTCTTGCTCACATGTTCAGGGTCTCACTGATCGTCACAGGTGGGGTTGGGAAGGAATGTCCTCCAGGTCAGATGAAAAGCAGACCCTTTGTTTCCTTAGACACTTCAATTCAGTCCCATGTACTTTTGAAATGCTTTGCTCAGGAAGGGCAAGGTCAGTGATAACTGATCTTATGTCTTAACTGAACTTAACTAAATAAGCCCGGTTATTCAATGAAAGCAAATTGTAAAGCCACAGAGCGTTCAACTGTATTGCTATCTTTCAAATATGAAATATTGCCGAGTTAGAAAAAAATCACCAGGGCCATTTCTCCAGCCGGGGAGAGTTAGTGATCATAGCTCAAGGATATACAGAGGCTCTGTAACCTTATCTTATATAAAGTGGGTACACTAATATCATTCCACTTCTGTGACCTGCCTCAAATGCAACATCAACCAGTGTACTCAACCACAGCAGCATATGAAACCGACACAAAATTTATTCTTCGTTCAGTAAATTCCTTGTTAGCATGCCTGTGATCACCAGGTGACAGCGCCATTTGCAACTCACATTTCTCACTTCTTCTGCTCCTTCAACCCTGCCTGGGATGAGCTGGAGCAGACAGAGGGGTGCCTGAGAGTCTTTTATAATGACTAGAATTTAGACTGTGGAGGACGGCTGAATGCATGAGCTCCATTGTCCAGCCATCCCTTAGTCTCTGCTGAGGCTGCTGTGATGGTAGCTTATGTGATGTGAACACCTGTCTGCTAGGACCTGTCCACTGAGACCACCCCTGCATGTTACGCAGCCATCCAACGGCCGGCACACAGGCGTTATTGGTGACTAAAGCCTGGAGCTGGGCTCAGCCTGGAAACTTGCCATACGATTCCAGGCTGTATTATTATTTGTCTTACAGTCATGCCAAGAGGCCCTAACCAAGATCAAGAATGCCCCAGAGACCTTACAAGCTAATTAGATAAGATAACGAAAAGTTGTTTTTTGCCCTCCAGTGACCCATTGTGCAGTAGCAACCCTGCCAGGAACTGGGGAAGAATCTGGATCTCCAAAATGACCCTAAAGTTAATTGTGTTCTCCATTGGAGCACCCAGTTTGGTTTTTCTGACCAAGGATAAGCATGACTCCTGGTTACTGTTAGTTTTATAAATCATCTGATTCATGACCAGGAGCATAAGTATTTAGACTGAGAAGTTCCAGAGCCTTCTGCAGAGGGGTTGAAAAGAAAAACACTTACCCAGCTTGCAAGAGCTTGCTTGGGGGGAGGGATAGCTCAGTGGTTTGAGCATTGGCCTGCTAAACCCAGGGTTGTGAGTTCAATCCTTGAGGGGGCCATTTGGGGATCTGGGGCAAAAATGGGAGATTGGTCCTGCTTTGAGCAGGGGGTTGGACTAGATGACCTCCTAAGGTCCCTTCCAACCCTGATATTCTATGATTCTATGCTCAGCAGGCACTGTCAGACACAGAACAGAAACCTGATAGTGCCATGTTAAGGATGGGGTTTTAATCACACAAGTTGAGGTTTCCACAGCAGGTTAAACGCTCCCTCGGGGCGACTAAACAGATGGGAGAGGGGGATGAAAATGTACAGTGTCAGATGGAGCTCATCTCGCTTCTCTCTGGAGAGCACCAGATCATATTAACTGGCAGGTATTTTTCCAAATAATAAACTCCCAGAGCAACTATTCCCTACCCTCGCCCTGATTCCTTAATGAGCATTCCAGCTCCACCTTGCCCCTCCATCTGCAAAATGACTCTGTTAATATCCTGCCACTAACTCCCATTTGTGCTCAGCAGGAAGATCTTTCCATGATGGGACTGCACAGCAGTATAACACGAAACGCTACCCTATAGAAGGATGTGCGTTGAAGGATATAGGGGAGGGTGCAGTGTAATTTACACAGGGGCCTGAATTGCAGAGTTATGATCTGGATGGCTTTCCCCAAGGTCAGGGGCAGGGCTTAAACCCGGTCCCATCACCAGTTTAAACACATAGGGGCAGATTCTCTGGTCCAACTAAGCTGTGTTTGGCACAAGACCAGAGGGAGGTTGCAAAGGTAGTATACAACCATGTCTACCTTCCCCTGATTCCAGGGCCACTGGGTGCTGACCTGTTCCCCAACATACAGTGAAAGCAGGCTTTGGCATTCAGACTGTGATGGGTTCGGTCACAGAGACCCTTGGGACTGTTACCTGATGTACTGAAACTACAGAAACACAGAGATGCTTGGGACTGTCACCAGATGTGCTGAAACTACCTCTGAGCCCATTTTCCCTGTCAGCTTGGGACTCCAGAACCCTGCCTTGTTAAGCCAGACACGCTAGCCTGCTGCAACACAGACTCAGGGTCTGAACCATGCCTCCAAAGCTGCAGACTAACTGAAAACAGCTCAGCAAGTACTCCTGTCCCCAGCACCCAGACACCCAGTTCTTAATGGGATCCAAACCCCAAATAAATCCGTTTTACTCTGTATAAAGCTTATACAGGGTAAACTCATAAATTGTCCACCCTCTATAACACTGATAGAGAGATACGCACAGCTGTTTGCTCCCCCAGGTATTAATCACTTACTCTGGGTTAATTAATAAACAAAAGTGATTTTGTTAAGTATAAAAAGTAGGATTTAAGTGGTTTCAAGTAATAACAGACAGAACAAAGTGAGTTACCAAGCAAAATAAAACAAAATACGCAAGTCTAAGCCTAATACATTTAAGAAACTGAATACAGGTAAATCTCACCCTCAGAGATGTTCCAATAAGCTTCTTTCACAGACTAGAGTCCTTCTTAGTCTGGGCCCAATCCTTTCCGCTGCTACAGTTCTTGTTAGTTCCAGCTCAGGTGGTAACTAGAGGATTTCTCATGACTGGCAGCCCCTGGCAGCCCCTTTGTCCTGAGTTTATTTTGCAAGAGAAGCAATTGGAAATGTCAACCCTAAATCCTTAAGCAAAAGTGAAAGCTCTTTTCAGAAGAGGACGCGTCAGCGTCTGAATCAGAATGTTTTTCCTCTTTCCTGGCTGGTCAACTGCATGCTGAGAACATCCAAAGTAGAACACTTGGTGACCACCACTTGTCTTCAGCTGAATAAGTTAGGATCTCTGTTTGCTGAACTCATCACACAATGTTATTTACCAACATTGGGGTTGCTTATTGACTGGGGCTTTTTGAAACCTTTGGTTATTTCAGGCAGAGCATATGACCCCTTTGGTTCCATAGCTCTGTTAGGAAGTATGTAGTTGGGGGCATTATACTGCTAATGACAATGGCTAGTCAATTGGCGATGTGGTGGTTCTATGTCCTCTTTGACTTCAGACACCAAATGATAGATCTTTCAAGCCATAAAGCAGCAAGGACAATTCTCGGATACACAACAGTGCAATTCCATGTCATCTTGGGATAGCTCACCGCAATGCTGAGATCACATTCTTCTGCTAATGCAGAGCACAGACCTGCAGAACCTGATATCGTGGTGGGTTTCTCCTCCTTTCTCTCATACTTATTTTGCATTGACTCCTGTTTGTGAGTATTTTTGCACTGGTGAGACAAATGCTGCTGATTCACCAACAGCCCCAGAGTCACCAGGACCAGGGCATGAGGATCGTCTGTCTGGACACTGAGGTTGCATCTTTGATGACACCATGGATTAATTTTTGCTTTGGCCGTTACCCCTCCCTCTGAAAAAGATGCTTTCAGTGCTGAGGAGGGGGATAAAGAAGAGAATGATCAAGATACCAGAGGATCAGGTTGTCAAAGCTCCAAGAAAACACATGGGATTGACGTCATGGAACTTTCATCAAATCTCCCCCTCAAACAGGGAGGGTCTTAGAGAATTGGAGAAGAGGGAAGGAGACCATCATCCCAAGCCTCCAGTGCCCTGATTTTTTGCCATAGTTCAGAGGGTGGGGTGTTTAGTTTTAGGGTATGGGTTTGAGCCCATCCTTGGGGCAGTGGCACACAGCTGTATACAAATGAAGCTGTGGTGCATAGAGCATAAATGTAACATTAGGTTGTATTTGCAGATTACAATCAGGACTGTATCAGGAATCATTATCTTTTTGGGGTACTTTGATTCTTGGTATTTTGCTATCGGTATAAATCAAAATGCCTCCAGAGAGGGGCTGGACTCATGTGCATGCCTGATGAGACTCAGATGTTCGTAGCATCACTACTCTGAACAATGGAGCTGCAAAACTCAGATCTGGATCCTGATTTGGATTTCGTATGCTCAGGTCAGAGATTTTGTTTTGGATATGGGCCCTGATTCTGATCTCACTGCCATTGCTTTAATGTTGCTGTCACTCTACTGAGGTGAAATGAGCTACTAGTGATTCATTGCTGAAATCAGAATCAGCCCCAGAGGGTATTTGCAAAATATGGATCAAGGCTTCTGTTCAGATTTCAAACATTCCCCACATTCCATGGCTGCTGGGTCCAGGCCATCTCTACTATCTCTTCCTGCTTCAGGGGAGGGGTGGGCAAACTTTTTGGCCCAAAGGCCACATCGGGGTTGCAAAACTGTATGGAGGGCCAGGTAGGGAAGGCTGTGCCTCCCCAAACAGCCTGGCCCTGCCCCCTATCTGCCCCCTCCCACTTCCCGCCCCCTCACTGCCCCCCTCAGAATCCCTGACCCATCCAACCTCCCCCACTCCTTGTCCCCTGACCACCCCTCCTGAGATCCCCCTGACCCTAATCACCCCCCAGAAGCCCACCCCCATCCAACCTCTCTTCTCCCTGTCCCCTGACTGCCCCGACCCCTATCCACACCCCCGCCCCCTGACAGGTCCCCCAGGACTCCCACACTTATCCAACCCTCCCCCCGTTCCCTGTCCCCTGACTGCCCCCCGGGACCCTCTGCCCCTTATCCAAACCCCCGGTCTCCTTACCCACCGCTCAGAGCAGCATGTCTGGCAACCGCGTGGCCCCGCCAGAGCGTGCAGCCCCGCCCCCCAGAGCACTTCCTGTGTCTGCGGGGGAAGGAGGACAGCAGGGGATGGGGGAAGAGCTAGCCTCCCCAGCCGGGAGCTCAGGGGCCGGGCAGGACCGTCCTGTTGGCTGGACGTGGCCTGCGGGCCATAGTTTGTCCACCCATGCTTCTGGGCATAAGCTAACTGCCAGCTAAATGTCAAGAAAAAATCTTCCCTAGATGTAATTCAGGGCAGGAACTGCCTACGACTTCTGTTTGTACAGCACCGAGCACCAGGGGGCTCTCTTCTCAGTTGGTCCTTGGGCAGTACAGTAATAAATACGATTAATAACAACTCTGCACAGTTCAATGTACTCTGCAAATTTCACACCTTTTCTGAGGTATTGTCACTGGCCACCATCAGGACACTGAGCTGGGTGGACATTGGGTCTGTTGTGATTCAGCATTTTCTCAGTTCAAACACGTCCGCATTAAAAGCGAGCAGAAAGATGCAATCTTCAGATAAACCAATGAAATGAACTGTATAAGGTCCCAAACCAGTGACAGCATCAGTGAGCAGACTTTAAACAAGGGACAAATCCATTTCAAAGTACATGGGTAAATTCGTCCCAGATGTCATCCATTGCAATAAATGGCTGAACTTAGGCTAGTGCTGTATGGCTACATCTCGCCTTCATTTAGGGCTTGTCTAGGCAGGCAAAATGAGTGGCATATTAGCTAATACCATATTTGTTAACGCATGTTAATCAGCACAGGCTGATTGTAGGGTTGACTACGACCAGCCAATGCATTTCTAGACATCATTGTCTTTGTCTTCACCAGGTGCTAAGTGGTGTTTAAAAACATGCTAACGGGCTCTTTTCTCCAAACCCTTCCTGGCCCCTCCCTCACAAGGTACGTCTATATCAGAGTTAGAAGTTGCATTTCCAGCTCAATGAGCCACACCGCTGATAGCTCTGATCCAGCTAGAGTGCTGAAAATAGCAGTGTAACCAAGGTGGCATGAGGGTCTAACCACCCGAGTACATACTTAGGGTCTTGGATGGGATCATAATTGGGCTGTTTAGCCCCTCCCACCACTCATGCTGCCACGGCTACACTCTATTTTTAGCATGCGAGCTAGATTTCAGCTAGCGCGTGTATGTCTGCTCGAGCTAGAAATTACACCTTCCAGCTCCAGTGTGGACATACCCCCAGTCTCTTCACCTCAGCCTCACTCCCCAAATGATCTCGATGCCAATGACCAATGCAACAGACACAAGAGACTGCCCTGCGCCATGACATGCTGCCAGGATCACGGCAACAAAAATAATGGGGGAAAATAAGCTGATAGCAGTGCAAGCCCCTGGTTCTTAGCTGAATCTGTAGCACCTCCAGCTTTGTAGTGTCACTCCTGGATTTCATGGGCAAGGCAGCAGAGGGACATTAAAGCTTTAAAACTAGGAAGGACAGCACAAGCTTAGTTACCCCGTCCACAACGGTCACTGGTAAATTAGCAGTCCCCTTTCCTTTGACTGATACAACGCCAGATGTCACTCGAGGTGCAGCTTCTCAGTACCCAACTACTGTGCCACAAGCACTGACATCGGCCTGGCTTGTGAAACACTTGGGAAAGCACAGAGATGACAAACTGATTTCAGACATACATCCCCGCCCCCCTCCACCCACATTACCTGGGAACACTCAGTGAGTAACGAGCCCAGCACAAGGTCAAAAGTGGGGAAGCAGAAGCTGAACAGTTCAGACACACAGTAAACAATGAATGACCCATGACCACAGCCACGTGTGTGCAGCTAACTATGGAATTTGAAGGTTCCCTTGGCAACCCCCACTGTTCCAAAAGAGAACCCAACAGCAGCAAGTAGTTCCACCCCTACAGACAGAGGGAGAGGGGTGAGAGGCAGACCACCCCCTCATGCACAGGTGTTTGATGTAGTGCAGCAATTTGCAACCTTTTTTCATTTGCAGACCCCTAAAAAATTTCAAAGGCAGGTGTGGACCCCTTTGGAAATCTTAGACATAGTCTGTGGACCCCCAGGGGTCTGCGGACCACAGGTTGAAAACCACTGATGCGGTGCAGTGGTAGGATGGTTGCTGACCACGGCCTTGCTCTGTCTTTGGCTCCTCATTGAAACAATGAAAAAGTTTGATACCTGTTGACTGACTGAACCGGTATGTGTCGGTATCCACAGTCGCTCGTTGATGGGAACAATTGCAGCCTGCATGCTGGTTTCTATGCAGGCAGCAGAGTATGGAGGGCACGGGTGGTAGATTCAGCCAGCTGGTGCTCACGTACCCCCTGCATGCATTTCTCTTCTTCCTCACCCATGGGCTGCTGTTCAGCAGGAAGGCAGCTGATAGCCACTTGCTCAGGCACAGTGTACTTGGTCAGGTGTGCCTGTCAGCAACTCTTGCTCTGGCTGTGCTGCACAGGGCTCTGAGAAGACACTGCTAGCTGTACATGACGGGTAGTTCACTTCCAGCTGATACAGCACTGGCCAGACCTATGCCTCCTCAACTGCCAGTGGAGCAGACAAATGGAGGTGCAGCCACCAGCATGGGATCATGGCGTATCCCGCTTCCATCCTCTGTGTATTCACAGCATCAGACTCCTTAGAAGTATAGAGGACGAGTCCATAGTCCTCAAGAATGTCCCCAACACCACCAGCAAGGACGTTTTGCTCCTGCTGCTGTGTTGGCCACGCTCTAATTTCCCCATCTCTGGGAATGCTGGGTGCCCATATTTCAGCCACCAGATCTGTCAGACGATGCTCTAATTGGCTGAGGTCTGCCTCCCCAGCTCCCTGAGGGGAAGGAACCCATGGTGGATTTAAATCAGAGGTCAAGGTACATGGCCACAAGGAAATGTGCTTTCCCTCTAATGGCTTTTATGTGGCAATTACCAGAGATAACATGTTCCCTACCAGGAAAACCCCAGTGATGTCCTTCTGGTGGTATGTGATCTGCATGCGACTCAGTTTCTTCTCCAGGAGGCAGACTGAGGGTGTAACTTGGCTGAGCCCTTTGTCATCCCAAACTTTACTGCCTCATCAGAGTGCCATGAGATGTCACACCGCTTCTATGTTGATTGTGATCTACAGGCTGGTGTCTGACTGCACCTGTGCAGATCTCGGGACACAGAAATCCTGCATGGTGGTAGCTCTATGCTCATACAACCGGGCTAGCATGTGGAAGGTAGAAATCCACTTTGTCAACCCCTCCTGCTTCATCTGGGAACAAGACGACTCTTTCACAGCTGGGCAAGACAAGCTGAAGTGGCCACAGATCATTCCCCATCCCTGTCCAGGCATTCTCAACAACAAGGCTGAGTCAGTGGGCAAGATAAGGTGTGAGGTCCCCCCCCAGCCATGCACTGCCTTCGTTACCCTGACCCTGCTGCCTGTAGCCACAAAGCCACCAGGAACGGGGCTCCAAGCGCTCCCCAGTAACAGCTCCCAGTTGCTGCCAGCTGTTGTTCTCCTCCTTGACTGCCAGGGCGGCTGCTGCTGAGCCAATGTGCTGTGAGAGGTGGCTGTGGTCTGATCACAGGCCTATGTGTCTGCGGTGCGAGGAGTGTCTTCCCACCAGCTCAGGCATCGCAACCCACCTCCCGCACAGCAAGACATGACTCTGGCACGGCCCTCTTGGGGAAGAAGGACTGACTGGTCCTGTCTACCTCGGAGCCGCAGCAGATGCCCTGAAGTCCTCACCTGTCACAGCATCTCCACAGCCAGCACTTTCACACAGGCTGTGGTCAGCAACATGGCTACATGCGAGCAAATTTCTCTCTCTTCAAAATGCTCTTGCAAGTGTAACCCACACACCTGCTGGGTGTGATGTTCTGTCCCATCTAGTGGCAACGAGACCACTAAAGAGAGAGAGAGAGAAAGTGAAACTGCTCTACAGCCTTAGCTAACAGGTATATGGCTTTTAGCTCATGCAGTAGAGACTCAGATCCTAAGCTCCAGAAGCCGCAGGTTCGATCCTGCCTGCCGATGACTGGGGTCTGTCAGCGTGACACTAGCATCTGCTGGCTGCTAGTCGTGCACAGCACCCTTGTGAGCAATGGTGGGTGATTTTGCTCTGGACCTGTGATGCTGGTGCTGCTGCGTTCTCTGTTTGATCCTTCCTGGTGTGCCTAGCTGTTTCTTGTCCTGCCCCAGACGTGGTATGCACTGTGGGCACCCTGCCTGTGTCACAGACCTGGCTGAGTCCCGCTGGAGGACAGTCACCAGATTGATGTAATTGGACCCAACTCTTAGACCCCATGTGCTTCCAACCCAGCTGGGTCTGGCCTGAGTCCGGTCACGGCGTCTAGCACGGCAGCACCTACGGCACTCACCCAGCTCAGCGCTCTTGTCTGGTGCCCTTCCTGGGACGAGGGACTCTGCAGTCTAGCTGCCCTAGCCCCTGAAGCTGAAATCTCCTATATCTCCCCAGTCACTTATGCACGTTCTCCAAAGTCCCACCTTGCTCTGGATGCTCTGGTCACAGGCGCCAGCTTCCGCCTTTGCCCAGTGGTGCTTAACCCCCTCTCAGCCCCAGGCCCCACCCCCCCCAGACCCACCCCTTCCCCCAACCCCCCACCCCGCCTCTTCCCACCCCCGCTCCACCCCAGCCCCACCCCCACTCCCCTCAAGGCCTCACCCTGCCTCTTCCCGTCCCTGTTCCACCCCACGCCCCGCCCTCACTCCACTACTGCCCTCAAGGCCCCATTCCTGCCCCATTCTCACTCCTCCCGCTTCCTCCCCAGTGCTTCCTGCATGCCGTGGATCAGCTTAGCACCCACTAATTTTTTTCCATGGGTGCTCCAGCCCTGGAGCACCCACTGAGTCAGCACCTACGGCTTTGATTCAGAGTTTAACTCCTTGGGGAGCACAAGGAACACAGGCTTAGCAAAGGCATTTCTTAAATGCACCCAGTTCACTCTTAGGGTATGTCTGCACTGGAGCGCGAGGTATCACTTCTAGGGCAGGTTATTGAGTTAGTGTGCTTGTAGGCATTTCAGGCCCTCTCTGGGGCGGCTGTGGACCAGACCGCCCCGCTATACCGTCAGGTTTTGGGGAATTAGCGCAGTCCGGTGCTGCAGAGTCAGCCGTTCAGGCCCTCCTGGAGAGGGCCGGGCAAACAAACAGTTACTAGTGAGCCCAGGCCCTTGGACAGGCCGGGCACAAACAGTTAGGGCTCAGACCCTCAAGCAGGGGCTGAGCGAACAGTAGGTCACTAGGCCCTGGCCCTTGGTCAGGGCGGGGCAATAAACAGTTCAAGGCTCAGGCTCTTAAGCAGGGGCTGAGCAATCAATATAGGTGGTGGCAAGCCCAGGTCCTGGCTCTGGAGAACCTGGGAGAGGGGGAGACTGCCACCCACACGTTGGGTGGCAGGGGGGACGCAGGCCCACCCACTCCACTGCGTCCCAGCCCGGGGCCCTAGCAGCGGCAAAGGACCCTCCGCTGTGTCAGTGGGGATCCTGGCCGCAACACACTGACCTTGGCTCTGGCAGTGCTGCAGCCAGACTACAGTCGGCTGCCCCCGGGCTACTTCCAGCTTCCCCCTCTCCGGGTACCTGGATCAGGGTGGCATCTTCCAAGAGGTCGCAGACCATCGGCACCTCAGGGTCGCTGGCGGGCGGCAGGCCTGGCGGCTCCTCGGGGTAGCAGGCCAACGGCAGGCTCAGTGGCTCCTCGGTGTAGGAGGCCAGCGGTAGGCCCAGCGGCTCCTCGGGGTAGCGGGCAAGCAGCAGGCTTGGCTGTCCCGGCCAGTCCTCCGGTCGCCGGGGTCTCCCAGCGGGGAGCTGCACCACTGGCGTCTGGCCTCTCTGAAGGCTGCGGCCCAACTGCAGTCTGAGGGCCGGCTTTTATACTTCCTGTGCCGTCCCTTGACCCTTGAGGGGCAGGGCCAGGATTCTCCGGCTCCGCCCACTTGGGCGTCCGGGGAGGCTCCTCTCTCTCTGGGGCGGCTGGGGACCAGACCGCCTCGCTACACACACCCCCGCTCAAGTCTGGCTCCCATTCATCGGGGCCAGACCCTTCCATACATCCCAGCCGGGACAGGAAGTCAGCGTTAGCGTGGTCCTTGCAGGCCCTATGGCGAACCGTAAAGGCATAGGGCTGTAGCGCTAGGTACCACCACTGTATCCTCATGTTGTTATCCTTCATTCTGTTCAGCCACTGCAGGGGGGCGTGGTCAGTCACCAAGGCGAACGGGTTGCCCAGAAGGTAATACCGGAGGGCATCACAAGCCCACTTCCCTGCAAGGGCTTCCTTCTCCACCACCGCGTAGTTCCTCTCCCACGGGAACAGTTTCCGGCTGATATACAAAACCGGATGGTCCTGCCCATCTATGTCTTGGGACAGGACGGCGCCCAGTCCCACCTCCGAGGCATCCGTCTGGAGGATGAAGTCCTTGTCGAAATTTGGGCTGTAGAGGACCGGGGCACGACAAAGGCTCGCCTTGAGCTCCAGAAAGGTGTCTTCACAAAGTTGGGTCCAGACCATGTGTCGAGGGCTGTCCTTGGTTAGGAGGCTGGTCAGAGGGGCAGCGACAGATGCAAAATGGGGGATGAACCATCAGTAATAGCCGGCGAGTCCCAAGAACTGTCGCACCTGACGCTTTGTGGTAGGGGGCAGGCAGGTGGCCAGGGCTTGAACCTTTCCCACAAGGGGCTTCACTTGTCCGTTCCCTATGGTGTAGCCCAGATACGTAGTCTCTTGCCACCCAATGCGGCATTTTTTTGGGTGGGCCGTCAATCCGGCGGCCCATAGGGATCTCAAGACAGCCGCTACCCTTAGCAAATGGTCCTCCCAGCGGCGGCTGTAGATGACCACATTGTCCAAGTAGCCGGCCGCGTAGTCTTGATGAGGTTGGAGGAGCTGATCCATCAGCCGCTGGAACGTGGCGGGAGCACCATGGAGGCCGAAGGGCATCCGGACGAACTGGTACAGACCTGTCGGGATGGCAAACGCGGTCTTCTCCCTTGACTCAGGGTCCAGGGGTATTTGCCAGTAGCCCTTGCTGAGGTCTGGGGTGGTGAGGAAGCAAGCCTCACCTAGCCGTCTGAGCAGCTCATCTATGCGAGGCATCGGGTAAGCATCGAATTTGGAAATGGCATTGACGCGCCTGAAGTCGATGCAGAAGCGCCGCGTCCCATCGGGCTTGGGTACTAGCACGATGGGGCTACGCCATTCACTCCGGGAGGGTTCAATTACGCCTAGTTCCAGCATGGCTTGTACCTCCTCCTCGACGCTCTGGCGCATTCGGTGTGGCAAGGGCCTGGTCGCTTCTCAGATCACTACCCCCGGTTCGGTCTGAATAGTATGGCAGACTAGGGTGGTGTAGCCCGGCTGGCTGGTGAAGGTCCGCGGGAACGCCTGCAAGAGGCACTGGACTTGTTTACGTTGTTCGTCAGTGAGGGTCTCCGCTAACTGGGGCCCTTCCATGTCCTGGGTCAGGGCGACATGGGGGCCCAACTCGGGCTCTGGCGGGTAGGGGTTAAATAATAAGCCCTCACGCTCCCGCCAGGGCTTCAGGAGGTTGACATGATATCTCTGCGTTTTCTTTCGTCGATCCGGTTGGCTGACCTCATAAGTGACGGGCCCTACCTTCCGGACCACCTCGTAGGGGCCCTGCCAGCGGGCCAGGAGTTTTGACTCGCTTGATGGCAGGAGGAGCAGGACCCGGTCCCCAGATTTTAAAGTCGCAGCTCTGCGTGCCCTGGTTGTAAGTCCGTGCTTGGGCCTCCTGGGCAGCCCTCAAGTTTTCCCGGGCCAGTGCCCTGGCCTGAGTGAGACATTCCTGGAGCTGAAGGACGTACTTCAAGAGGCCTTGGGTTGGCGATGGTGTTTGCTCCCAGATTTCATGCATCAGATCCAGGACACCCCGTGGCCGGCGGCCATAGAGTAACTCAAAGGGGGAAAACTTTGTTGAGGACTGGGGCACCTCTCGGACTGCCAGAAGCAAAGGCGGGAGCAGTTGGTCCCATTGGCGCAGGTTTCTGGGGGAAAGTTGCGCAGCATATCTTTCAGCGTACGGTTGAACCGTTCCACCAGCCCGTCAGTTTGTGGATGGTACACCGAGGTGCACAATTGCTTAACCCCCAGGAGTCCACACACTTGCTTCAGCAGTTGGGAGGAGAAATTGGTGCCCTGGTCTGTGAGGATCTCCCGGGGCAGGCCTACCCGGGCAAATATCTTCACGAGCTCCCCTGCGATGGTCCAGGCGGTGATGCTCCGCAGCGGCACTGCCTCCGGAAAACGGGTAGCATAGTCGACTAGGACCAGCACGTACTGGAACCCCGCGGTGCTTTTTTGGAGGGGCCCCACTAGGTCCATGGCCACACGCTCGAAGGGCGTCTCAATGATGGGCATGGGGACCAACGGGGCCTTAGGAGTCCGCGGGGGTGCGGCTAGCTGGCACTCTGGACAGGAACGGCAATAATCACGTACTTCCTGATGCACCCCGGGCCAGAAGAAGCGTGTCAAGATCCGTGCAAGAGTCTTCTCAAGGCCCAAGTGCCCGGCCGCCGGGATATCGTGGGCGAGTTTCATGACCGCCCGCCGGTGTCATCGAGGCACAAGCAGTTGGCTCTGGGGTTCTCCTGTGCGCGGATCCCGTTCTACCCGATAGAGCCGATCTTGCCTCAAGTCGAAGTGGGGCCACTGCCTTGCCCGCTGTGGGTCGATTACAGCCCCATCGACAGTGGCTAGCTGCTCGTATGCGTGACGGAGGGTGGGGTCTGCCCTCTGGTCCCAACAGAAGTCCGTGTGGAGCAGGGGTGCGGCAGCGGTCCCCAGGGGGGAGTCAGTGAGTCCCCCGTCCGGTCGTTCGGGGTCGGGTGCACTCTCCCTCTTCGATTGGGTCCCTGGAAGGCCCCCTTCCAGCACTGGAGTGGCCGGGGGGACCTCGTCGGCCTTTGACTGGAGCACCACTGTGAAGTCGGGCCAGTCCCGCCCTAGGATCACTGGGTAGGCGAGCCGGGGGGCCAGGCCAACCACCATCGATCGGGTGACGCCATCCATGGTCAGCCAGACTCGGGCACTGGGGTAGGGACGTACGTCGCCGTGGATGCACTGGAGCTGGATCGCCCCCAGGCGGGGGTCTGGCTGGAGGCCTAGGCTTTGGAGAACCAAGGTCTGGCCACGGCCTGAGTCAATTAGAGCCATGGTGGGGTGCTCTCCGACAACCACAGGGACCGTAATCTTGGCCCCCTGGGGGCGCCGGGTGTGGGCTTCTCCCGTGCAGACCTAGCCGAAGCTACAGTCCATCTCTGTGCAGTCTCACTGTAAGTGGCCATGTTTCCCACAGGAGAAACAGGGGCCAAGGTCCGAGCGCCCCGGCCGGGACGAGGTTCCTGCCTGGCCCCTAGGAGGGCTTCAAGCAGGCCCTTGGACGTCAGGTCGAGGTGCCGGGGCCTGTCGAACCGGGCCCTCGGCAGGTCGGGGTCGGGGCTCCGTGCCGCAGGACAGATTTCGGTGCTCCATCCGGGTGGCCCCCTTCCTCTCCGGGGGAGGCTGCTCTGGTCTGGGCGGGGCGGCTCGAGTGGTCGGCCCCACCGGGGCTTCAGCGGCGAGGAAGTCCTCCATCAGGGTAATGGCCGCAGTCAACGTTGCAGGCCGGTGCCAGAGGACCCAGGCCCTCCCTCGTGGCGGAAGTACATGGATGAACTGTTCCAGGATTATCTGCTCGACAATCTCGTCCAGCGTCCATCCTTCGGGCTGGAGCCACCGCTTGCAGGCCTCCCTCAGCTCTTGTGCTACTATCCGTGGTCGGGCTCCCGTTGCGTAGGCCAGGCTCCGGAACCATTGACGGAAGGTCTCGGGGCTGATGTCCAAGGCATCTAAAATCGCTGCCTTCACCCGGGTATAGTCCCATGCTGCGTCCGTGGCCAGGCCCCGATATACGGTTTGGGCGGTCCCGGTCAAATATGGGGCCAAAATGGTCGCCCATTGGTCTGGGGCCCAGCCCGTGACTAGGGCCACCCTCTCGAAGGTCACCAGAAATGCTTTGGGGTCGTCGCTGGGGCCCATCTTTCAGGCGGATGGGAGGCGCTAGGTGGGGTGGTCCAGCGGCACCTGCAGGCTGGGACTCCGCTGAACGGGGCAGCGAGGCCGCCAACTGCTGCAGACCTTGTTGTTGCTGCTCCTGGAGCTGACGCCCCAGCTCCAACATCAGCTGTTGCTGTTGGGTGCTGAGCTGCTGGAGCAACTGCTGCTGCTGCTGGAGCTGGGCGGCCGCCTGCTGCTGCTGCTGCTGGAGCTGGGCAGCCTGCTGCTGTTGTTGGTTCTCCGTCAAAAACTTAATGAGCTTTTCCATTTCCATGGTTGCTCGTGCGGTTCCTCCGCAGATCCCTTCTCACAAGGATCGGGGGACTGGTGCCCGCTTTCTCCACCACGTGTAGGCGTTTCAGGCCCTCTCTGGGGCAGCTGGGGACCAGACCGCCCCGCTATACCGTCAGGTTTTGGGGAATTAGCGCAGTCCGGTGCTGCAGAGTCAGCCGTTCAGGCCCTCCTGGAGAGGGCCGGGCAAACAAACAGTTACTAGTGAGCCCAGGCCCTTGGACAGGCCGGGCACAAACAGTTAGGGCTCAGACCCTCAAGCAGGGGCTGAGCGAACAGTAGGTCACTAGGCCCTGGCCCTTGGTCAGGGTGGGGCAATAAGCAGTTCAAGGCTCAGGCTCTTAAGCAGGGGCTGAGCAATCAATATAGGTGGTGGCAAGCCCAGGTCCTGGCTCTGGAGAACCTGGGAGAGGGGGAGACTGCCACCCACACGTTGGGTGGCAGGGGGGACGCAGGCCCACCCACTCCACTGCGTCCCAGCCCGGGGCCCTAGCAGCAGCAGAGGACCTGCTGCTGAGTCAGTGGGGATCCTGGCCGCAACACACTGACCTTGGCTCTGGCAGTGCTGCAGCCAGACTACAGTCGGCTGCCCCCGGGCTACTTCCAGCTTCCCCCTCTCCGGGTACCTGGACCAGGGGGGCATCCTCCAAGAGGTCGCAGACCATCGGCACCTCAGGGTTGCTGGCGGGCGGCAGGCCTGGCGGCTCCTCGGGGTAGCAGGCAAGCGGCAAGCCGGGCAGCTCCTCGGGGTAGCGGGGAAGCGGTCGCCGGGGTCTCCCAGCGGGGAGCTGCACCACTGGCGTCCGGCCTCTCTGGTGGCTGCGGCCCAACTGCAGTCTGAGGGCCGGCGTTTATACTTCCTGTGCCGCCCCTTGACCCTTGAGGGGCAGGGCCAGGATTCTCCGGCTCTGCCCACTTGGGCATCCGGGGAGGCTCCTCTGTCTCTGGGGCGGCTGGGGACCAAACCGCCTCGCTACAGTGCTATAAATGTCAGAGTAGCCGTGGCAGTGCGACCGGTGAGAGGGGCTAGCCACCCCAAGTACAATCCCATCTGAGACCTTGGGTACGTAGTTGGGCGGCTAGTTCTTCCCACTGCTCGGGCTGCTGCAGCTACACTGCCATTTTAGCACACTAGCTCGATCGGAGTATGTGTACCATACTGGAAATTGTATCTCCAGCTCCAGTGTAGACATCCCCACAGCCAGCACAGGAGAACCACAGATCTATAGGGAACAACAACTTCCTGAACTCAGTCCTCCATCAGAGTCCTCACTGCTCTGGCAAATCCCTGGTTTGGTCAGTGAGCTGAGGGGAAGACAAAGCCCTGCTCCACCTTGGTCTTTTGTTTCTGGTGATGGCCTGGCTCCCTTTGCTTACAGGGCATCTCTCTTTGAAAGCAGCATTTGACACCTTTTCTGTCTCGGGGGATTTTCAATGCTCCAACTTGCTGCCCGTTGCTGGGCAGAGAGTTGTTCAAAGTCAATGACTCTGCCAACAGCAACCCCACCAGAGCAGACCTATTCAGGGTCGACCGCCCCTTGATGGGCCTGTTTCAGCATCACAGACGTAGCCTGCCCACTCAGGGGCCCATTCTTGCTACACAACAGAGGCTCTAATCCATGCTGAGGGTTACAATAATAACTTCTAAGCACAAAACAAAATGGAATCCATAAATGGACACAGAGATCATCCCCAAACTGTCCCACCATTTACCCAAAATACCTTCATAGCCAGGAGGCTGCTTCTGTTTGCTTTCTGGGCTTGTCACCTGGACTCTGAACGAAAGATGCTGCCAACTATTTGCTTGGGCACCAGCATGCCCAGGGGAAGCGTCACAGAATAAAGCAAAAAATAAGAGAATGAAGCTTCACAGAACATAGCAAGCGAAAAGAACTAGCAGACACTGCTGAAAACCGAAAATGTTCTGTGCTAGTGACATGGTTTCGTGGCATTCTTTTTGTTTCTGAAAAACAGCTGTTTTGTTGTGGACTAGTGCTAGCTCTCAGTCTCCCCAGACTATTTTTCAGGAACAAAGTCTAACCACTTCCAGGAAAAGGATCTCCATGTGTGTTTGCTTGACTGGTGGTCAATCCGCCTTCCACCTGTGGTTATGCTTACGAGGAAGTGTCTTTGGCGAACTGGGAAAACACATGAACAGCTCCTGCCACCTCTTTCTCCTCCTTTTTCCAGCACACATGCTCCTGGGCACAGGGGGCTAGACGAAGGCGAACAAAGGCCATTCTGGGGGGAGCCCCTTGGCTGCTCATCCCTGAAACAGGCTCGTACAATCGTGTTAGGTTTGAATCCTCGGTTGGTGCAAATAGCCAAGGGTTCCAGTGGAGTTATGCTGATTTGATGGCTGAGAATCTGTCTGAAAATGCAGTGCCTCAAATGAAAATGAATATTGATGAGTTATTTTGGAGGATCATCCCCCAAAAGGTGTTAAAATAAGCAAAAGAAACAGTCCCTGCCTCAGAAAGCTGGCGATCTAAACTGGAGGAGGGGGGATTAAACACACTCATTTGGGCACAGATACATAGGAACTGCATTAGACCTGGGGTTCAGCTAACGCAGCACCCTGGCTCCAGGAGTGACCAGCTCCAGCTGCTGCAGAGGACGGGGGAGAACCTTGCAGCAGGCAGTTATGGGATCGCCTGCACCTAAAGGAAATGTCTTCACAACTCCCATTAGTTAGGGTATGGCTACACTTAAAATGCTTACAGCTGTGCTGCTGTAGCACTTCAGCGATGGGAGGGGTTCTCCTAGCGCTGTAGTTAATCCACCTCCCTGAGAGGTGGTAGCTTGGGCGACAGAAGAATGGCTACACTGGGGGTTAGGTCGACACAGCATAGCTATGCTGATGTATGGTTTCAGTGCAGAGCAGCCCACAGTGGGTGGCTTATGCCCTGAAGTAGGAAGCGTCTATGCTGCTCCCAAAACTCTTGGTTATTTTTGTTACCTACTCTAATTCTGGATGTTCATATTATCCGTAACATCCATTTATAATCCCACTAAGCTCCTGGCCGATGTGGTATCTTGTGGCAGTGAGTTCCACAGGTTAATTGTGCAGCGTGTGTGCAGAAAATATTTCCTTTAACCTGTCTCATGACCCCTTTTATTCCTCACCTCTCTGCAGCAGATGGGCTACATCTGTGTTGTATATATTGCTAAGCAACAGGGATGCAAATCCTGCAAAACTTCCATTGGCCTGAACGGGAATTTTATCCGAAGAAGGCCTCAGGGGCTAGCTGAAGGTTGATGATCATTTGAATCATCACCTAGCAAAAGACCTTGTAGATGTAGTGATTAAGGACATAAACACATGCGTTTTCACAGGTCCTTACTCAAAACTGAACTGGGATGCCACAAAATCAGCCCCCACATTCACCCAAAAAAAAAAAAAGAAAAGAAAAGAAAGAAAGAAAAGGGGAAATTCAGATTAGTCACAAAGAAGTTCCCCGCCTGCTGCTACTGCTGCTGTGTATATAAAACCCTGAGCCACTCCTGAAGACACTTTGTTCATTTCATTTCGGGACAACGCACCTACTGCTTCTGCTTCATTCCCCTCGAGAGATTTGCCCTTTGTGCAGAAGCAGGGGAGGGCTTTTTCTTTTGTCCAGTTCTGCTGGCAGGTTGGTGGCAGGGAAGCTGGGATGGAAGGGAGGATGCTGGAGATGGAGGCCCAAAGGCTGGAAGAGCAGCTGGAGCTGGAGAGGAGACAGGTCAGAAGGAACAGGCTGCAGCTGGTGTCTGCAGTGGCCCAGTGGATAGTATTGCTCTCCTGCTTGGTCTACCTTGGTCTTGGTTTCCTGCATCCTGCTACGGTAAGACCATATGATAAACCTCATTGCCTTCTTCCCCACTGTAAAGCTCTGTGTATAAAGAAATCATTTAGAGCCATCACCTTGCATACTGGCAAGCGGAAAACCCAATTCTTAACCCTTTCCTACCTATGGGCCCTTTTTTCTGTGCCACCCACCACAAAGTATGTTCTCACAGACTGCCGGGTTGGTGCTGTGTTATTAGGCAGTGGAACTGCGCAGGCAAAATTGCTGGCCCAGTGACAGAGTCAATAAACTGGCCTCAGTGGGAGTTCTGCCTGAGTAAGGACCGCACGACTTGGTTCCCCCAGGTGAATTTTGGTCACATGAAACAAATATATTGAATTACTACCTCGCTGATTGTTATGGGCCCAACTGTGCTGGCCTTACTCATGTTGAGTATCAATTACACATGGGAGTAGTTACAGTTGACTCCACTGTACTACTTGGGTGAATAACTACTGCTTAACGGGTGTAACAGTGGGAGAAGTAGGTTCTGTATTATTTGTAATGTCTCATATACTGCTTTAATCTACTCTAGATAGCTACATAAGAAAGAAAGAATGTTTGTTGCAACTTTTGCAAAAGCTGTAGAACACAATTCAGTGTTCCCAGGAGTGATCTATCTAGTTCTTTACATTAAGCCTTGGATGTAATTATAGCTATAAATGAAACTGTGTATTTAGAGAGTTTCATTTATTCTGAACTAAACCCCAAACTCAAAACAATAAGAACTAGCCTGCTGCTGGGACTGCTTTGGGGAAAGTTGTACGAAATATTTTCTTTGTTTCTCATTGCTAACAGTCTCTAGGTCCTCAGCACTCTTTTGTTGTTATTTCAGTGCAGATCACGCAGTAGCTGCTTCTCCTCCCACATGTTCCCCAGGTGCTTGTGTTCACTATGTTATGCTTCACCTTACAGTGCTCGTTCTTTCCTCCCACTTAACTCTGTAGGTAAAATGAACGAGATCTATAAACCACTCTGGTTAAAATGGCTTTAATGATCGATATCTCTCGCTGCTGAAGTGAAATCCATCTTTTCTATGCCAGGTGCATGTCAAAAACAGTTCCACTGAATTCATGAGTCATGTAACAGAGACCAGAGACTGTCAAAAATCTCTCCCAGCCCATTTCATCCTTTGCACACAGCAGATGCTATATGTAAACTGAATCTTTGATTTCTCTCTCCTCTCTTCTCCATTCTTTCACTCTCGCTTGAAGAGAGTCTTCCCACTTTTGGACAATTGGGAAAGGCAATTTATTTTGCTCAGCTAATGAAACAGCATCATATTATACATTACAATACACGTCATTCTGGCATTGCTTTTTAGCACCACTTAGTTCTGTAATATTTTAATTCAAAACATCTTTGCACTGAGAAGGTTGGTGCTGGTGGCACACGTGAGCTTTATGAAAACAAGACAGCAGTGAATGTGCAGGAGACATAGTGCATACCTGGACTTGCCATTCCTTACTGAACCTAGACTTGAATGGGTTGTTAAAGAGGCAGTTCCTTGACAAAGTTGCTGGACAACCCTTTGAGTTTTAAACACACACTTGCTAAGCACAATTTAAAAAACAGGTCCCATTATTTTAAATAGATAATCATGGTCTTTCGTATAGACAGCATCATGCATTGCCCAGGAACCCAGAAGGTCTTTTGAATTCTGCACAGGGGTCACTGCACTGAGATGGAAGGCAGCAGCTAGTTAAGAACACCCAGAAACACAACACAGATATCTAGGACAAGAGGTAACAGAGCTGCGCTGATTTAATCTGCTTGGGAAAATTAGGAAGAAGATTATAATAGATTCTCAGACTGACAGGTACGCTAAGAACTGCACTGGAGCCTAGCCAGGAAACTGGGCCTTTTCTCAGGAAGAATGCATTATGTTTGCCAGTGGCAGAGAGCCCAGACGTAACCGAATTGCAGGAAAGAGATCATGTGTTTCCGATAACCATAGTTTTGATTGCTATTTTATAGTTATTGTGCAATCGCATACCCTTATATGAAATGAACCTGTTGTATCCAATGTCCAATCAACTGCAGAATAACCTTACATGGATTAATGTGACACAGTCATGGAATATATTACATCATCCACACAAACATTAGACTGTGTCCACCAAAAGCTGATCCGTGCTCTAGATGGCTTGCTTATAAGAGCATACTGCATTGTTTAAAGGAAATACGCACACCCTGTCCCTCCACCCCAGCAAAATGGTCCATGACCTATAGGATGGTTTGTTACCAAGGATGTTCCATAACCCAAGAATACATCTATATTATGGGTCTGATCCAACACCTGTTGAAATCAAAGGGAGTGTTCCCATTGAGATTAGATCAAGCCCTACATAAGGATGAAATATTGGTTGTCCGGCGTATCCTTGCAGTAGTTTAGTGTACACCCATTCGCACAGTCCCCCTTCCAACTGCGGTTGTACCAGTGCAGCCGGGAATGCCCAAAGCACCTACTTCAGAGTGCACTACTCTGGTGCTTGAAGCACAAGCTTCGGGGGTAATTTCCAAATGCTAAGCATGCTGCAATCGGGCAGAATCTCTGCACCTGCAATGCTTGTGACTTCCCATCCTCGCTGGGGTTAGCCCCTGGAGACAGCACCAGTTTGGCTAGGCCTAATCCAAAGTCCTGATCACAGGTATTGTGATCCATGCATCCAGCCAATGCTTGTGACGCTCCCAGGGTGGTTGATTTGGGCACACAAATAGCCTTCACGGTGTTGCACATTAAAAGCCTTCTCATGAAGGTTTGTTGCAGCACTCTTTTGCTCATGTATATCGGTACTGAGGGAGGTGTAGGTACAGTAAGTAGAGGTATTACCCACAGGCTCAGCATAGCCAGGAACAAGACAGAGTTACAGAATAGCCATGATTCTGTGATGAAATGGTGTGATTCAGTTCGAATTAGCTCTCACTCTAGCTCGACCACATGTTATCGGGCTGGGTGCAGGAATCAGGGAGGGGGACGGATGGTTCTATGGCTTGTTTTATGTAGGACGGCAGATTAGATTATCATAATGGTTCCTGCTTACTTTAAAATCAATGTATTGATGATTTTGCTCACTGGGATTGCCTTGTGTGATACACACTTCATTCCTAGGGGGACACCTGCCATGCAGTGCTACTCCACGAATACAATAAACAATACAAACATGACAACAATAAAAGGTCCATGGGAACCTGCGTGCATATTGTCTCATAGAAAGAGCTATTTAGGGGACTCTAAACAGGCTTAAATTATTGTGTGAATACTGCATGGAATTCTTTAACTGAGGTGCATTGGTAACACAGCAACCTCTCAAGATTCCTTCAGTGACCCTACTGGGTGTCAATATTTATGGAGTGCTGCCTCCTTAAATCCTTTTCTGTACGCAGTGATACGGGCAAAACAGAAAAAGTATGGGTCAGGAACTGCTAGCTTCTGCTTATTTATTTATTGCATCCCTACAGATTCAATAAATGGGCTCATGGATCCCCATTCCCCAACTGCCCAGAATTTAATGTTGAGTAATTCATGTTTGTAATGTGCTTTGAGAGCCTGAGATGAACGTGGCTATGCAGGTGTAAAATATTAATGTCACGCATAGTTTGTAAAACATAAAATAAGGTCGCATTAAAATAATATAGCGCCCGAGCTGAAAGCAGCCCGTCACATTTCAGTCTACATCAGCAACTGAGTGAAAACCTTTAAAATAATATGTTTGGGGCCCAATCCTTAAATGTGTAACTGCTCATGTGAGTAATCCCATTGAAGTCAATGAGGCAACTCATGCAAGTAAAATTATGCACGTATTTAAGTGTTTGTGGGATTGGGCCCTTAGTCTTGAAACAATGAGAGACTGGTATTAAGTAACACTAGAGGGTGCCAGTGTCGCACCTGAACTCCCAACGTTGGATCAACAGACATCTTCCTATCTCCGAGATTTGTGCTGCAGCATACAAGCTGACTGTACGCACAGCTATAGGAAGCAATCCCTCCCCCGCGTTGATCCCTTTGGTTTTGTCACAGGCATGGAGTTCAAACTGAAATTTTAGTTGTGTATTTTTCTTGCGTATTAAATTCTTTGGATAACTGTCCAAGTGCCTGGAGTGAGCAGAATGATTTGTTCCTATAACAAATCAGAATGAATCAATCAGATGCACACAAATGAATGAGCTCTTGCAGTGCATCCTCCATCTGGTCAGCCCATTCCTGGCCTAGAAAACCCAAGGAAAGGGTAAAGTGAAAAAAAAAAATACAACCCTGAGCCTGACCCTGCATTTTTTAACCAGGCAAAACTCCCAGAACTTGGGGCTCTCAGGAGCCTGCAGATTTGGGTCCCCTGTGGTTAGGATCAAAGATAGGTCTTTGATTTGGAGTGCAGATCCCAAATGATAATGTATAATACTGATGTTTTGCCTGTCTTATTGGTATGCTACTGTATTAACCGTGAGTTTGGCTCACTTGTTCTGCAATGCCCAAGTCAATGATTATAAATTATAAATCTATCTAGCGGAACTTTTTATTGGACCATCAAGATGTGCACATGCCATATGGGCATGTTCCAAACCCCACTGACCTCAGTGGGAGTACTCAACTCACACATCTGAAGCCAAGCATATGTTTAAGTCCTTTGCAGGCACACACACTGAGGGCTTGATACTCCTTCCAGTGAAGTCAGAGACAAAACTCTCCTTGACGTCTATGGTGCAAGGTCAAGACTCTGTGATCTTATCGCTGGTGTCCTTGTCTAGCTTCACCCCACTGCCTGTTAACCTCATTCACTGCCTCCCGTCTAAAACTAGTGCCCAATCCCGCAGGCACTGAGGCAATTGGGTAACTTTCCTCCCCTGGGTAGTTCCATCCCCACAATGACCTCAGCCCAAGAGGCACCCAATTGCAGTGTAAAGTGGCTCCTCCTGGTGATAAAACACAAGGGAGGATGGCAACAATGTACTGAGATGGTGCATGGGCCTTGTTCTGCCCTGAGCATGGGGTGAATTTCCCCTCATATGAACATGCTCATGGCAATAAAGCTCGTTGTTGCTCATGATTTGTTATTTACGATTGTCCACCTATATTTGTTATGCTCCCTTCTACAAAAGTTTCAGTGATCCAGTCAGGGAGCAGAACCACCATGTGACTGAGGTGATGACTCACATGCCACAAATAACAAATAGCAAATGAGGAATAGTTTGCAAGCCCCTCAGAGGTTAAAAATTGTTCAGCCAAGCCATTTGGCAAATGCAGGGTCACAAATATATCCATTGAGTCTCAAATGACCTGTGAATAGAAGAAAGGGCTAAATTCATCACATAATTTCTTTACAATGCATAGTCTGACCAGCTCCAATAATGAGGAATGTTTCAAAGGATTAAAAAAATTATTATTTAAAATTCTGATGAAAACAGCTTTTTGTTTGGATTTATTTGGATTTAAACAGTCCCCTACAATGTCTGAAATTTGCAACATTTCATCAGTGTGTGGAAAACCTTCCCCAACTGAAATATCCTACAGAATTTAATAAGGATGAAACCACTGGGGATAGATAGGAATGGAACTGACATCTATAGAAAGAGCTCTAAAAACCTATATGATCAGCACCTCAGGGGGTGTAAAGTGATGTAGTGCCATTGAAGATAATGGAGCTACACCAGTTTACACTAGCTGAGGATCTGGCCCATATAATTTAACAGAAACTATTTGATAGTTGCCAACTCATGATTTTAGCATGAGTTCCATGCTACTTATTTTCTTAAAACCCTAGCTGCTGGAGTCAGGTGATCATGTGAGTAGTTCAGCTTTCTTTCTTTTTTTAAAATAAATTTCTAGCTCTCAGGATTGTGGAGAAAAGCTTGAAAAGATGAACCCTAAAAGCTGAAAATAAAAAATAATTCTTTTTAAAAATCTAATAATTTTCAGCCAATCTCATGATTTTTGGATGTTGGGGTTGGCATACTGCTTCTTTTTTAACCATTTTATGGAATGTCATACCAGGAATAATACTTCACTATTCTATAGGCTATTTAAACAAAACTTCTATCACAAGGTTATCATTTTAAATTACAGTCTATAGAACCTGCCCATCAGAACTGAAAGTGAAATTGACTAGGAATCAACATAAAACTGTCTAGATTGAAAGACTTATCAAAAGCAAACAAAGAGCACAAATGCCTAACAATAAATTCGACTTTTTAACATGTTTTCCGCTGCAGTAATATTACAAGGACAGACTTTATTTTTTTAATTATTATTTTTAACCCACAGTGTCCTTTTAAAAGATTAACTAAATGCTTTTTAAATTACAATAGTTGAAAGATCCCAAACCATGGCTCATTGCCTTCAGTGAGGTCTGTATCAGAATAAAATGTGTAGTCTTAAAAATTACAATTCAAGGGGGAGATCCTGCAGTCTTTACTCTGGCACTGAAGAGATTTGCATGAGTGATAGCTAGAGGATTGGGGGCCACATTTTAAAAGCAAAAGCTCCTAAGAGCTGACCTCAGACTTCTGTGTGTTCCCTGGTCTCACAAACAGCAGCGTCCGGTACTCCAGCTCTCTGCAGGCCCTGGGATACAGCTGTTCAGACAAGGGGCTGTCCCACAATAGGAAAGAGGGCGAACAAGAGCGAGGAGGCAGTGGCTGGGAGGAGAGAGGCACAGGGAGTGAAGGACCAGGAAATGAAAATAAAAGTGAAAGAGAAAGAGACTCAGACTCACACCCGCTGCTCCGCGGGATGATGAAACCAGCAAACACCAGTTGTATTTGCATGTGTCAGGGCACGGCTGCTTTCTAGATCCCAGCTGCAGACTCCACTGGGTGCAGCATCAACCAGAGCAGCAGGAAAACAAGGCTCCCCCATGCTGGCCCTGATTACAGGATAGCGCTGGGGCCGGGCTGGAGCCTGGGCCACAGTGGGGAAATGGAGCTACCCAAGGGGTAATCAGGCCTGTTAGCAAGAATGGAGCTGCTCCCTCCACAGCTGGAGACAAGGGCCTGCAGGCCCCGGCTACACCAGAAACAAGAGCTGGCACTGCCAGTGGTTCATAGAATCATAGAATCTCAGGGTTGGAAGGGACCTCAGGAGGTCATCTAGTCCAGCCCCCTGCTCAAAGCAGGACCAACCTCAACTAAGTCATCCCAGCCAGGGCTTTGTCAAGCCTGACCTTAAAAACCTCTATGGAAGGAGATTCCACCACCTCCCTCGGTAACCCATTCCAGTGCTTTTCAAACACAGCTCCCGGCTGGCCCCCTCCACAGCTGAACAGCACTGGGGTGAAATGGCCTGTTTAGGGCTGAGCTGTGAGGCCTGCTTGCCTTGTGCTGTGCTGAGGTTTGTGTGTGTGGAAGGGGAGCTGAATGAATGGTTTCAGGCACTGCACCAAACTCAGGTGCACTTGGCAGGAAGAGCTTGTTGTTTCCCCAGTACCCCAGCCCCTCTGCTCCGGTGGGGCTACGGGTGGAATCGCTTGGGCCTGGGGAAGGAGAGAGTGTGCTCACTTTTTTGCAAATACTCCCAGTGGAGGGGGAAGTGTGGCCTAGCGGACAAAGCACTGGCCTAGGACTCAGTAGACCTCGGTTCTATTTCTGGCTCTGCCACTGCTTGCTTGGTGACCTTGGCCCAAGTCACTTCCCTGCTCTATGCCTCAGTTTCCCCCTCTGTAAAATTGGGATAATAATGCTGACCTCCTTTGTAAAGCACTTTAAAATCCACTGATGAAACAGTGCTCAATGAGGGCTCAGTGCTATTAGTGTAATTAAATCGGGTTCTATCCAGAAAACTCTCCAGCAGATCCAGCTATGAGTCAGAAGCCAAAGAGAGGCAGAATGCCTGGGACTGCAATGCCCAGAGCTGCTTACATCTGCTGCAGAAAGGGTCAGCATGCACTCCATCCCATTGCATGATAGGAGGCTCATCAAGGGGGGCTGGGCTGGGGTCCTGGACACATCCCAGTCTGATTGGTCAGGCTTCCTTGGCCGTGGGAATGTCCCCTGCATCCTGGAGAGCTTGAAACCTATTTTTTTTATATAAAAAAACATGAAAGCTAAGATTCTCATGTAATCACAGGATACCAGGAGCTGGGGTTTAAGAGAAACACCAAATATTGTGAGACTTGCCATAAAAAACACTGCGAAAAGCTCTTTCTCCCCTCACCGCAGATCTGCAAGGAGAGCTGGAAAGTTCTCCCTGAATTTGTAGAGATTATTAATCTGGTTTTTGTTTTGTTGCTTTTTAGACTCCAAAATCTGAGTGGATTGAAGTTGCAGCCACAGGTGTGTATGTGTTTATTATAACTGATTTTTTTTCAAGTTTCTATTTAATTTTTTCATTGAAACATCCCTCCCCCCCAGAAAGAAATAAAATGGTGGGAAATTTCAACAAAAATAAATTGAAGAAAATGTGTGTGGGAAATAAATGACATTTTTCACTGGCTCTGCCTCATGTTACCACATAAGTGGTAATTGCCCATAAACTCAGTCTCCTTGCTTCCTGTCACCCATCTGGTGCAGGTAAGACACAGCTTTAGATGGTGGCATGCTCAGTGCTGAGTGCAGCGTGTAAGTGTCCTGAACTGCTGCCTTGGGTTTGCCTCTCCAGGGCAGTGCAGGGCCTGGTCAGTGGCGTAGCCAGGTTTAGCGCACAGGGGGAGCGGTGCTATAAAAAGGCGCCTCCCCACTCCCCCTGTACTCACCCCGGTGGCGCTTTAAAGGGCCCAGGCCTCGAGCCGCTGCGGAGCCCCTGGGCCTTTTAAATCCCTGCCCGAGCCCGGGTCCGGCAGCGGGGCTGGAGGGGGCGCTTTAAAGGGCCTGTGGTTCCCCGCAGCGGCAGGAGCCGCCGGCCTTTTAAAGCGGCCCCCACAGCCCGGGTCCAGCAGTGGGGCTGGGGGAGGGGGCGCTTTAAAGGGCCCGTGGCTCCCCGCAGCGGCAGGAGCCGCGGGCCTTTTAAAGCGCCCCCCCCAGCCCGGGTCCGGCAGTGGGGCTGGGGGGGCGGGCGCTTTAAAGGGCCTGTGGCTCCCTGCAGCGGCAGGAGCCGCCGGCCTTTTAAAGTGCCCCCGAGCCCGGCTCCCACAGCGGGGCTCGGGCGGCGCCTTAGCGCTGCTTCTCCTCACAGGGGGAGCGGCCGCTCCCCCTGCTCCCCCCCTGGCTACGCTACTGGGCCTGATCTAAAGCCCAGTGATGTCAATGGGAGTCTCCATTGACAGTGGTGGAATGATGGTCCAGAGGCAGGTCTTTAATGGTGAACTCCAGGACTAGAATCCCAACAGCCAGCAATGCCAATCCTCAGCCACGGAAGAGAGAAACAGGAGACAATAAAGCTGTGTGCCTTTATGAGTCTTTTAAATATTTATGCAAAATGAGCATGCAAATGAAGTCGTTTCCTTGGATGTGGGGTTTGCGCTCCTCTGCTTTACATTCCCTGGTCCTTCAAATATGTTGCACCCATCCCCATCCTTTCCAGCTCCCCCCCTCGCTCTTCTGCTCTCTCTAGCTCTCCCTGTCGCTTTTGCTCTCTCTAGACCAGGGATTTTTGAATATCAGGACAAGGCTTGTACAGGGCCCTACACATTGGGGCCCCAATCCCGACACAGCCCTCTGGATGTTACTGTAATATCCATATTCACTGCTGCTACTACATTTTCACAGTGTGAACCCCACCTTCACAGAGAGAGGCTAAGATTCTCATTCACACCAATGCTGTTTTACACTCCTCTGGAAGGCTCCTTTACACTGCCAGAGCAAGAAAAGGGCCATCGTGTTATTGAGAATCAAACCCAGAGCATCTTGTGACCCTCTCCCATCGCTTCCCTCCCATTCTCAGGCTCTTCATTTGTTCTGTTCCTTTCATGTGGAAACAAGAAGAGCCAGTGCTGAGCCAGCTGTCTGTGTGCCACAGAGCAAAGCTGGGGAGCCTCTGCCCTAGATCTTCCTCCCTCTCTGCATCCCTCTTCATTCCACCCTATTTCTAGTTCTCCCTCTTTCCTTTGAGATTTCTCCACTCTCTTTGCTTCTTCCTATGCCCAAGCCACATAAAATCATCCTCTTCCAAGAGGGTTTGAGGGACTCACATCTCCATGGGTTTCTGTTTGCTTCTTCCACTCCAGATTACGTCCCCAAGGAGAAACGCATCAATATCTCTTGGAATCGGGGCACCATGAACGTCAGAAACCTCTCGATCCCGGTCTACTGTGATGGCTTCTACCTGGTCTCCCTGAAGGGAACTGTCAAGGCAATGTCCCAGAGGAATGCCTCACTGAGCCTTAAGGTGCACAAGCGGTCCAATGAGCCCATCTTGCATGTGAAAGTCACAGAGGAGTTAGTAGATTCAGTGACAGTGTCCGAGATGCAGTTTAAGGATAAAGTCTACTTGGAGGCCAACAGAGATGCCAACTACAAAGATTTGAAACTGGGCCTCTTCTTACTGACGCCTCGCTTAGACTGCTTACTAGACGAGGATAAAATGTAAAGTAATGCCCCTGCGATCAAATAAAACTGGGAATTGGAACCCAGCACCTAAACTCATGGAAGGGTTATTTCCAATAGGCCGTAGATGTTCAAAAAACCTACCCTGGCCTTGCCTCTCAGGGACTTGTGGTATGTCTGAGTGAGAGAGTTCTCATGGCTAGTGCAAACAAGCCAATGTGCAAATGGTCTTTATATAGCACATGTCCTATTCCTCTCTTTGGGGCTCACCAAAGCTATTTTGTTAGCTGAAATGGGAGAAATGTACAGTACCCTCAAGAAGAATGAAGAGGATGCCACTGAAAATTACCAATGCTTGCCTCAGAGTCAGAGGAATCCTGGATTCTCTATTTATTTGATAATATTTGTATATAATTGAAATGCTGTGTACATTTGCTGAAAACAGTCACTTCAATCAAGAAGAGACCTGGTTTGTCTTCAAGCCACCGGGGCAAGTTGGAAACTCTAGGGACCCACCATACAACCTTTGCCTCGTTGTGAAGGAAAAGATGAAGAGACGGCAGGCAAGGTGTCCCCTGCGGGATCCAGATAAATATGCCCTGAAAGACTCAGGAAATGAAAAAATACAAGTGTTTGGAAGTGAGAGAAGGCTGGAATGGACCAGTGAGAGACTGTTAGGAATGGCTTTTAAAAAAGAAAGAGACAGATTAAAATGCTGGCAGTGTCTAATAATCTGCAAACTCAGTGGCACCATATGTCATATGCACACACACACACACACACACACCTGAAGTTCTTGGGTCAGGTGAGCCCATCTTTAATATGCACATTTACTCACAAACATATTGTACACAAATACACACAAAGATTTGGATATATGCCCTCAGCGACTCCGTCCTCATGCAGAGTCTGATCCCATACCCACTGAAGGCAAGAAGCAGACTGCTGTTGACTTTAATAGGCCCACGGTCCCTAGTCTCTTTAGAGGTAGTGAATTTGGAAGACAAGGACAATCTTTCCAGGGGCTAAGTGTACTATGTGAATTGGACACATACAGAAACCTGGCACAGAAATATAAAACAATTCCTTTATGGTGGGTTTGAAGTAACGATTTGTCTGCAAAGCAACTGACACAAAAGTGTGAAAAAAAATACATATTCCAGGCTTGATTCACATGCAGTGGGAAGGGGACGAGGTAATCCCTACCTCCCAGGGACTGCTGTGCCAGAGGGGCAGAGCACAGTAGTTTTAGATCTATTCAATGAGCACAGTATTATTTTAGACATGGAGTGGGATAGACTTTCAGAGGTGCAAGTGGAAGTTAGGTGCCTACTGGCTTCCAGTAGCTGCCATTTGTGCCTTTGAAAGTGTAAGTTTAAAGTGTAAGTTTGAAAGAGTAAGTTTAAAGAGCCTGTGTGTTTATACCCGAGCTATGAAACTGAGCTTCCTGCATTCTGGCTCCAGCCCAGCAATCATCTCTGCATGTGCTCTGCATTAGGCATGCGAGTGGTCCAGTTGACATCAACGGGATACTCATGTTTGAGGTTAGGCATGTGCATAAGTGCTTTGCTGGTCAGGGTTTGTACAAGCTCTTGCTCCTGTGTGCCAAGAGGTTAAGAATGACTGCTGCAAACCTGGTAGGTGTGCATGAAGCGCCCCTGGGATGCACCTTGGTGACTGTGCAGATCCTCGCATTCTTTGCTCACACGTCCCGTGTGAAAGAAAAGGTTTCCCTCCTGCAGATTTCCTAAGGTGTCGAGCAGGGCAGGGCATTCTCGTGGTGTCTAGCCAAATATTTCCAGCTATGGAATGAACACATGCTATTGCCTTAGTTGCAGGCCAGGAGAACGTTGAAGTCCCGGCAAGTGGCATGCCTTCTCCCCCACCTTTCCTCTTAATTAAAAAACAAACAAACAAACGCTAGGAAATTCCATGTAAGCAGCAACTGTTAAGAGAATGACAGGTTTCAGTGTAGTAGCCGTGTTAGTCTGTGTCAGCAAAAAGAAAACAAGAAAAATACCTGTGGCACCTTAGAGAGTAACAAATTTATTTCAGCATAAGCTTTCGTGGGTTAAGAACCCACTTCATCGGATGCAACATTTCTTGTTAAGAGAATGTTAAGACTGTACGGCTAATCACTGCTATATCAGGGAATGCCACAGTTAATGTTGCATGCACAACCTGAACCCAGCTCTCTTGCATGTATACCTATAACAATAAAGTCTTTAAACATCTGATCTCATACTATTTCACAAATAATACTGCATATCAGACATGTTTTCTACAACTTTAGATACACGTTTGTAACATCTTCTAGTACTTTGTGTACGCCAGACAACAGAGTTCGTGTAATTTATTTGCATGAAAAGTATATACTAGATGGGACTTACCCAATGTAAGTATAGCAATATGGAGCAAAAGTGAAAATGAACTAGGTTGTGTGTGTGTATATATATATGCTAATTAAATTTGAAGCTAAGTTAATTTCATCCCCTGAATGGAAGTTTGAGTTGCTGGTTGAAAAGATAGTATATAGATGCTGACAAAACTACTAAAATACATTCTGTAGGAAGAAAGGACTGCACCTTGTAAAACCCCTACGTCAATAAAGATGTAAAACCCCTACGTCAATAAAAACAGGCTGGGATTTCAAAGCTGCGTAATGGGAACTGGACCAGATTTCCCAATAAGGGTACTGGGAACAGGGCCTCCAAATCATTATATGGCACTGAAAAGCTTTGCTACATTTTAGGGGACTGGAATGACAAATGAGTAGTGTAAATATAAAAAGAATGCTGCAAATATAATGAGTAGGTAACGTATCTAAGTTTGTAGAAAAAACATAGGATATATTGCATCACCTGAGAAATAGTGTGTGATCTTTTAATTAGAGGAGGTATTGTAATACAGGTGGGTTAGGGGGTAGAGTCGTGGTTGCATGTACAACTGACTGGAGTGCTTAGCTGTGCAACCATAACATCTGCCTACCATTGCTTTTGTATGAGATGTGTTGTGTATGCTGCACATAGGCACTGCAGTGAATGTAGAACTGACCCTGCCTCAGTCAATCCTCTCCTCCACTGACCCATCTCCTGCAAACCTCCCTCCCCCCTGGGGAGGCTTTCTGTCCCTCTTCCCATCATGAAAGGCCATATGGCTCTATGAACTGCTAAAGCTCCCAGCCACTACATAGTGCCAACCAAATCCAAATCCTCGAGGCAGGTTCATGTGTAGAAGAGTCCGTTTTTTCAGCTTGGGTTTATAGTGCAGTTCTCACCACCTTTGTCCTACAGGTGACACTGGCTAGTAAGCGCTAGGCCAGCACATACACTAGCAAAGCAGAATGACCTTTCTCCTGCGTAGCTCTCTGGCAGGTTCAGCTGGGCTAACCTCTGCCAGCCAGCTAGCTAGACAGTCATTCAGTCCCCAGGGAGACTTTTCAGTTGTTACCTGAGCAGGGAGAAGTTCATGCTCCTGTTGAGCTGTGAGGAGTCTCCTACTCTCAGAACCCCCTTCAGCCCTCCTGCTGTCCAGACAAGCGCCCCAGTGGAACCCCCAGGGAGGCTGCTGCACTCCTCATCTCTTGGGATTTATAGCAGAAGCTGCTGAGGGTCAGGGCAGGGGGGCATCATGGCTTTCCTCACTCTTTCACCTCACAGATACTGTACCAGTTGCACAGTGCCTGGAGTCCACTGCCAGCCTAAGAGCCACTGAGTCTCCTTCCTTAGTCCCTGGGCCAAGTGAGAATGTGTTTCCATTACTGGCAAATAATAAAACATTCCTCTGTCACTGTTGGCGTGTATTTCCCTTTGTTGGGAGAAAGGGGGGGATTAGAGATGAATGGTCCTCCTGGGTGGAGCAATGCTGGGGAGAATATACATTCTGCTGTATGTTTTCAGACAGGGCCACACCTTTGGCCACACACACGCTTTTTCACCAACCTGGCTCCTCAAGTGTGTGCAAACCAGAGTTTCCTACCGCTACGTGTGGGCACCTCTGCAGCCTGCACACACGGGCGGATTTGTGTGAACTAGGCATCAACAAACATGCACAGGCCTGCATGTGAATTTGAGCCCAAATAATTCATAGGTTCATAAACTTTAAGGCCAAAAGGGTCATCTAATCTAACCTCCTGCATTGCACGGGCCAGAAAATGTCACTCAGTAATTCCGGCACCAAGCTCCATTCTTGCGGTTGAGCTAGAGCAGGGATAGGCAACCTATGGCACGTGTGCCAAAGGCAGCACGTGAGATGATTTTCAGTGGCTCTCTGCTGCCAGCCTGGGGTTCCATCCGCCGGCCCCTGCCAGCCAGGGTCCTGGCTGCCAGCCCCGCTCAGCCTGCTGCCGGCCTGGATGGATAGAACCCCAGGCCAGCAGCAGGCTGAGCGGAGCTGGCGGCTGGGACCCCGGCTGGCAGGGGCCGGCGGATGGAACCCCAGACTGGCAGCGGGCTGAGCGGCTCAGCCCGCTGCCAGTCTGGGGTTCCAGCCGTCGGCCCCACTCAGCCCGCTGCCAGTCTAGGGTTCCGGCCGCTGGCCCCACCAGCCCTGCTCAGCCCGCTGCCAGCCTGGGGACATTGGAAAACTCAGCAAGGAAAAGCAAGGGTAAGGATCACATGAAACTGATAAGATCTGCATTTTAATTTAATTTTAAATGAAGCTTCTTAAACGTTTTAAAAACCTTATTCACTTTACATACAACAATAGTTTAGTTATATAATATAGACTTATAGAGAGAGACCTTCTAAAAACATTAAAATGTATTACCGGCACGCGAAATATTAAATTACAGTGAATAAATGAAGAGTTAGCACACCACTTCTGAAAGGTTGCCGACCCCTGAGCTAGAGTATATTTTGTAGAAAGAGACATCCAATCTTGAGTTAAAGATTTCATGATCCATCACATCCCTTGCTAAACTGTTCAACTGGCTAATTCCCCTCACTATTAAAAACATGCACCCTATTTCTAGCTGTAATTTAGCTACCTCCAGTTTCCAACCACTGGCTCTTGTTAGGCCTTTGTCTGCAAAATTAAAGAGCCCCTGTATGATTAGAAATCATCTCTCAATGCAGGTACTTCCAGACCATGATCAAGTCACCTCTTAACCATTTCTTTGGAAACATAAATACCTTTTGCCTCTTGTATCCCTCAGGATATGGCAGACTTCCAGACCTCACATCACTCTTGTAGATTGTTTCTGAACCTCTTCTGATTTGCCAACATCCTTTCTAAAGTGCAGACACCAGACCTGGACATAGTATTCCAGTAACAATCTTGCCAGCCCTGTATAGAGAGGTAGTATCACCTCTCAACTCCTACTTGATAGTCTCTTGCTTATGCATCCATCAGTCGCCATAAACCTCTTAGCCATAGCAATACACTGGTAGTGTATGGTCAGCTGGTTATCTACTGTTACCCCAAGTCCTTTCCCAAGCCACTGCTTTCCAGGATACAGTCAACCAAGCAATAACGGTTGACTGGGCGGTTATTTTCAAGCAGAATCAGCTTCTTCCATCACAGTCCCCACAATGGACCTGGTTTACAGATCTACCCCAGCTGTATAGCTCAGCTGTCTTAGGGTCCGGCTGGAGCCCTTTAGTTGGGTGGAGGTTACGACTGAGAGATGAAAGATGGGGTTGCGATTAAGGCATTGGGTTCGGATGGAGGAAATCTGGGTTTGTTGCTGGCTCTGCCATGGACTCCTTGGTGACTTTGGGCAGTGCTCTTTTTATCTTCCTTATCTGTTTCAACTTTAAGCGCTGCAGGGCAGGATCTATCTCTCACTCTGTGTTTGTTTGTACAGCACCTAGTACAATCACAGTTGGGAGGGCCTCCAACGCACTATGGTAATACAAATAATGATAAGTAATACTAACAATCAGAGGTTGTACCCTCTACCCCCTCCCCACAAGTGACTACAGTACAGGGTCTGAGGGGCAAACTGATGGCAGCCTGATCTGTTCCCATTGTTCCTGAAATTAGCTTCTGAATTAATCTGCTGTTGTACTGCCAGTCATTCCAAGTGACATTTTCAGGGCACAGATCTCCTAACAGAGGAGATGTTGGTCACATTACTTAACGCACCACTGGAGATGTCAAAATACTACAGTGATGTGCACAGTATAAGAACCTATATAGAATAGAATAGAATAGAATAGAATAGAATAGAAAAGGTCTTTTGCTTTGTGTAGGGGTTGATTAGCCAGCTATTTCTAATCTCCCCTTTACATGGCCTTTGCCCTTAAAAAAGTCATTTCCTTTTCTATTAGAAACTGTTACCAATCACGGTGGATGTGTTTGTGGTTTTCAAGGGCCACTTGTATTTTATCAGTGGTCATGAGTCATAGCCCTTGGGCAGCCCTTAGCAAAAGAGAGAGAGCTGAAAACTATTTAGTAAAGTGTAATCAATCCAGGCAGTGTAAACAGAAGGCAATCAAGATAACACAGTCAAATGGTAACTAAAGACTATCCCTACTAACCATGTTCAGGCATCTGAAGGGAGAAGAATTGTCTAATGTGGTGTAAAAGGACATAACTCTGCAGTGGCTGGGGTGGGGTAGATGGATGAAACAATTTATTAGACCTTTTCCAACTCTGACTTCCGCGGTTCTGTAATGAACCACCCACAATATCCAGGCCAGCATGGCAATTCTTTGAGTCACCAGCTTTCTCCGAAAGAATACAAATTATATTTACGGTAATTGATTCCAATGGCAGCAGGAGTGGGCCTATAAGGTGCTTGCTTTTAATCTGTCGTGGGAGTTATGGATTCCATGATTTAAAAGTAAATATCCCTGATAGTAGCTAGATTAACACTGAGTGCTGCTCAGTTAACCCTTGGGATGCAGAACAGAGGAGTTTAGCAATAACATAACAAGGTCCGATATCTGTGAATTCCAGCATGAGAGAATTCTTGCAAGGGTGATCAGGCATCTCTCTGTCAAAGAAAAACATCAGAAGGGGGAAAATAAAGAGTGAGCATTTACTCCCATGAGTAACACCATTGACGTTAGTGGGAATAAGTGCTCTCCAGAATGAGTGAGTGGCTTTCTAGTCCTTAGCGCACCAGAAATGTTCAGCTCCAGCCTGCGGTATGTTCAGCTCTAGTCACAAGCAGAGTGCTAAGAAGTGAGTAAGTAAGGCAGTTTATCAGAACTGATGCCCTTATTCACAAATCATAGTACTTAACACTAGACGTAATCCCACTGAAGTCACTGGAGCAGTGGCTATCCTGCCAGAGATGTGAGTGAATTGTAACCATTGGAAAAACACAGGAAAGTTAAGTTAAGGGCCAGTTTGGCACAAGAACATATGGCTATAAACTGGCCATCAATAAGTTTAGGCTTGAAATTTGACAAAGAGTTCTAACCATCACAGGAGTGGTGTTCTGGAACAGCCTCCCTAGGGGGTAGTGGGAGCAAAAAATCAAACTTGTTTCAAGACTGGACTTGATAAGTTTATGGAGGGCCTACACTGGCATATGGCCCATCCAATCTGCTATTAGCAAGTATCACCAACAGCCGGAGATGGGACACTAGATGGGGAGGGCTCTGAGTTACTACAGAGAATTCTTTCCCAGGTGTCTGATTGGTGGATCTTGCCCACATGCTCAGGGTCTAACTGATCACCATATTTGGGGTTGGGAAGGAATTTTCCCAGGTCAGCTTGGCAGAGACTACAGGGGTTTTTCACCTTCCTCTGCAGCATGGGGCACAGGTCACTTGCTGGTTTGAACCATAGGTGCCGACTCCGTGGGTGCTCCGGGGCTGGAGCACCCACGGAGAAAAATTGGTGGGTGCAGAGCACCCACCGGCAGCTCCCCGCCATCCCCGGGGCCCATGCCCAGCTCCCCGCCAGCCCCGGGACCCACGGCAAGCTCACCTCAGCACCGGGAGATGTTGTGGGGCCCCACCCCCGACACTGGGTGACGTTGCGTTGGCGTCGGCGTCGGGGGCGGGGCCCCGCAACGTCACCCGGCATCGGGGGCAGGGCCCCACCACGTCGCCCGGCGTCGGGGGCGGGGCCCTGCCCCTGACGCTGGGCGTCAGCCCCCACCAGCGCCACCGGAAGTTGGCGCCTATGGTTTGAACTAGAGTAAATTGTGAATTCTCTATAAATTGAAGCCTTTAAATCATGATTTGAGGACTTCAGTAACTCAGCCAGAGGTTAGGGGCCTATTCCAGGAGTGGGTGGGTGAGGTTCTGTGGCCTGCGATGTGCAGGAGGTTAGACTAGATGATCACGATGGTCCCTTCTGACCTTACAGTCTTGGAATCTATGGGCTGGGTAGACTCAATGAATCACGAGTAATGCAATGGCTCCTAGCTCGTATGAGGTCACCACTCAGGAGGGAAAAGTGCTATGCTAAAACTGCAGGCATCTGTGAGCCAACAGATGCAGTGGGGAAAAGAGGAAGCAACCCAATGTGAGTCTGCTGAGGTGCCATGAGTGCCAGAGGGTGTGGAGACAAAGACTAATCCTGAGACCAACCCTGCAGGATTGGAAGAGACTGTGCTGGGATGCAGGTTGCCAGAGGAAGAAATGGATGGTAGAGACACAGTACTGAGATCCATGTCCAATTACCTGATGAAGAAACAACATTATCTCTGTGATGACGTGTTCACTTCAGTCCATGATAGAGCTGTGGCTCTGACTAGACTGAGTGCAAGTAACCAGAGGCTTTGTGGGGTCTAGGCAAGAGCAAGTGAGGAGCCCCTCCCCACCCCTTCTGTCTGCAATCCTGCCCCCATTTCACCCTTTCCCCCTACAGTCCCGCCCCATTCCACCCACAGTCTGCCCCATTCCACCCCCCCCACCCCACTGCGGCTCTGCATAGGCGCAGGAACTAGGGGTGCGGGGGTGCTGCAGCACCCCCAGGTTTTACGTGGGGCTTTGCTCCTGGCCCCACATCCAGGGTCCTGACTGCCGACCCCGCACCCGAGGCACTGCGCTTGCCTGTAGCTGTGGCCCCAGGCCCAGCCTCAGCCCCCTTACTCTTGTCCATGTTCCCCCCCTCTCAGAGCCATGGCCCTGCTCCTAGCCCCAGCTCTAGGGGGTGACCGGGCTCTGCCTGCCAGGTGCTCCTGCCAGGGAGCGAGGTTGGGGTGCGGGGGCTCCTCCCTACCCAACTCCGCCCACCTGGCACTCCTGCCACAGAGCAGGGTCAGGGTATAGGGGGTGCCCATGTTTCCAGGGACCACCAATTGGCCGGGACCCCTGGGCACTGGCCCCATTGGCCCAGTGGCTAATTCGCCACTGCTAGTAGCCTCTGGCATGTGGGTGCTTTGTGGCATTTGGAGTTAGTTCATTATTTGTTAGTAATTTGTTTATAAAATGGGAGAGATGTAGTGTGATGAGTGGAACTGGAGAGAGAGGGTCAGGTGGGTCCTAGTTTGATGTGACACCAGGGCTGAGGCAAGCAAGCCTGGTCTAGGCTGCTCCCACTAAGCAGCAGACCCACAGATGTAACGGTGGCCTCTCAGCACGCTTAGCATAAATCTCCTTCCTACAATGCTGCCTGCCTCCTGCATTTCTTGTTGCTTATGGCATAGGCAGCCCTAATAGAGGAAAGTGTGCTGCACGGGAGTAAGGGTGTCCAAATCTGGCCCCAAGTAACTGTGGCTCATTAATTTTGCCTCTGGAGACCCATACTGTACAGAGCTGCACCAGGCCTTTGGCTTAGGGCTAGAGGTTCTTTCCTAGGAGTGAAAAAGCCCTCGTGGTGTGCAGGTGTCACCCACCCACAAGTATTCTAGGAACCAAGGGCATAAAAGGCTCAGCCCGCCACCACCATCACTCAGCTCCTCTCCACCTGCATGGAAATGACTATTAACGTGTTCCAAAGGAGAAGGGCGGCGGGGAGAGATCGGAGTGCACCTGCAGGGACTATGGCTGAGATTTTCAAAGCCATCCAGGGGATATAGACACAAACCTCCCATTCAGATTAACACTACATTAAAATGAATGGGTGACATGACATGGGAGACACCTACATCCCCTAGATGGCTTTGAAAATTTCAACCAATATATTCCAGTAAATCCCATGATTTGGTAAGCAAACCTTGCCTTGTCCTTCACTGACATCCCTCTGCAGATCCCTGCTGGATGGAGACGAACTAGCAGGGACAGTCCCAGAGGAAAGCTGAACTACATCATTTGAAGGTCTAAGAACTTCTCTCCTCAAGCGAATCTTCAACCTAGCTTCTGAGTCAAGAGAATCGTGCTCAATAGGGATAGAGATCCCAGTAGTGGCTCTGCAGAAATCATGAATAGATACAGGACTGGACCACTGAAAGACTCCCACTGACTTCTAGGGCTTTTGAAGCAGGTTCATACTGCATACACATGTAAATAATGTAATCACTTTGCCCTTAGTGGCGTGAGCCTTTACTCCTTCTGGTTCCAAGATTCCCACTAAGCTGTAGCAGGTTGTAAAGCACAATTAGCTCCATTTCAATAATCTTTGTGCTAAAATGGCTTGATTTCTTTCTGAAGCCCCTGGATAATCTAGGAGAGATTTGCAAAGGCTTATCTCTATGCAAATAAAAATGAAGGGCTCTTTATACATCCAAGCCGTGCGACCTCCCCGCCCCTGGGAGGCCATGCAGCCCTCAGAAACATACTGGCAATGAGCCGTGCGCTTGACAGTGACATTCAGCAACCACCACTGGGAGGAATCTTGGATGAGTGACAGCAACACTAGGGCTCTGTTCGGCTTATCACTGACCAGGCGCCACATTGAGCCTGGCCGCTCTGAGCGGGGGACACACACTTTGGGCAAGATGCCAGAAAATGTTAGTGCTCTTGCGCTGAGAGGAAGGAGGCTCCAGTGGCTGGCGCTTTAGCCTGGGACCTAGCATGGGCTCAGGTCCCTGTTATGACACAGATTCCCTGTGTGACCTTGGACAAGCCTCTCCGTGCCTCAGTTTCCCCTCTGTCAAGGGAGAATGCAAGGGGTGTTGTAAATACATCACAGAGTGGGAGGTGCTCACGTACTATGGGAATGGAGGCCATTCAAGTACCACATTGTGCCCTTGCAATGCAACTCAATACAACTGCAGCTGCTGCACTTCCCCAAACCACCACATCCTCCTAGTGCCCCCCAGGGAACAAGACACCCACAGGGGGTGGTGAAGAGATGAGGTCATAGCCCGGTCCTCTTAGGCACCAGCGAGTCGCTGCAGCTGGGTACACAGGGTGGGGTTTGCTGCTTTCCCTGTAGGGACTTGCCAGTGGACACAGTCTGTGGGCTGGGGATTCAGCAGAGCTCCCCCAGGCATGGCGTGGAGCCCATCCATTTCCTGTATCTGCTCCTTCCTCTTCCACCCCGCCCTCCTCCTCTAATGCAGCCACAGCATTGCACGGCGCAGAATGGCATTGCTTGGCTCTCTCAAGGCATTGGCCCCGACGCACAACCTGGAAGATTCCCTCCCCTACGGGAAGGCTCAGTGGCTGCAAATGGCAGACCAAGCTCATGCTGGGCCTCCCTCTCCACCAATAGCAAAACCTCCAGCTAGCTCCCGGAGTGGACATGCCCCAGCTTCGGGGAATTTTATATCACCACCCTGTTTCAGTGAGTTTTTCATCCATGTCAAGTCTCAGAGCAAATGGAAAACCAGCAAGGGTGAAACTGGTTTCTTGTGTGTTCTTAGCAATCACTTACATTCTTGGCTTTAAATAAGCAACATTCCTGCTGCTTTACTGGCAGTGCAGAGGGATGGTTTGGCTTTGCCATTGAAAGGAGGTGTGAACAGTATTTCTGCTAACTCATTTCACACCATGACCAAGGCAGTATTAGCAAGGTGTTTCCCTCTCTCTGTCTGGGGAGCCAGAGCCTCAGCCAGCGCAAATCAGCACAGCTCAGTTTACAACGGTCGAGAACCTGACCCCGAACGTGCTAGAGAGCTGTGCCGTGTAAAGCGTGCCTACATCTGGACAGTCATACTATTCAGTCTGCTGCAGTTCATCAGGGGCTGGTGGAAGGAGTGAGTGGAGTGAAAATGGTCCCCTCCTTATGTCTGTGCGTCTACTCACACAAACACATAGCGGTGTCCTGTGAGGTTCCTGCTGCTGGGTTACTGGGGGCAAGAAGGGGTTATTCCAGGGATTTCCCTACATCTACACCTCCCCTGAATTTCCCCAACACCCCCACAGTGGTCAACTAGTTACACGCAGTGTTGCCAATGTAGTCATTGGTTGGAAATTTGAATTGAAACTGAAACATGAATACACACTTCAAAAGCATATATAGTATATGATAAAATACTTGTATCTGAAAAAAGCATAATAGGTTTGAAAAGTATGAACAAAGACTAGCTTCCTCACACAGCTGTTGTATTTTCTGACAATGTCAGTGCATTCATTTTGGCGATGTTGGCCACCCTAATAATTTAAAATTATGATTTGTAAGCAAGGTCTGAATGAGCTCTCCCCTGACAGCTAATGATGAGCTGAGGGGCTGCGGGGAAAGGCTTCAGGACCAGACTATATTTATATGAACACACCTAGTCTGCCTAGGTATCCAGCAGACAGAGCTGTATTGCCCAAGTGATGAATTTTGGCTGGTGCTGGGTGACAAATCACTTGAATGCAGAGATAATGAAATGGTGTTATCCTCATTGTATGAGTAAAGGGCAGCAGAACTGGGCTTAGCCTATCCTGATTGAGGGGGTCATCATCCTCAGTGCTTAATTTTTGCCACGTCGGAGCCCTGGCACATCTAAACTTGGCAGTTCATAGCTCCGGGGCCTCTGGGCTTGTCACATCAGTTACGAAAAACCTGCTTCAGCCCTGGCACTTACTTCATTACAAATTAAGCATTGGTCACCCTCAACTGAACTGCACTCACTAAGCAAGGGGTTTGGATGCAAATCCCAGTGGAGAGAGCGAGAGAGGGTGGGCGTGGGTGTTTTTGCTTGGTGGTGTGGGCTCTACCTATGAGTCCCAGGTGCTATTTGACCTGCCCCCCACCCCTGTTTAAAGATAGAGCTGATTAGGCTCCACTGAGAGGATTTTTTTGCTTTGTTAAGTAACTGCTAGAGCTGAAATCACTGATAATCAGGTCTGAGTGCTTAGATCTGCTGCAAGACTGAGTTTCTGTGGAAGACCCTGCCCAGCCTGTACTAGCAGTGAGGTTCCCTCACTGAAAGCTGAAATCACTGAGAGCTGGGTGGAACCTCAAGATACCAACTCTCAGAGGTCACAGTGGCAGGTGGCAGCAAAAGGTGATGGCGCAGGGCCATGGGCAATGAAGGGGTGGAGTGAAAGGTGGCACGACTAACAACAGCAGCTGGTGCAAGTGGTGAGCAACTGCAGGAACAAGCAAGGTGCCTTCTTCCCACCTCCTCCCAGGGTGAGAGTGTGACGTTCCCCTCTGGTGTTATCTGGACTGGTGATCTGCTTGGTCACTCCAATCTTTGACTCTGGGAGCCAGCCTTACCCTGCTCTGCCGTGAGAACCCCCACTCCTGGGCTGTTCACACACAGCCTCTGGCATGTAAGCTGCTCCCAGCTACTTGCAACCGAATGATGCTAGCCAGCATCTCCGGTCCCAGAAACAACCCTAGGAATCTCCATCTTGCAGTGTCCAGTTGTGCCCACTGGACGCTGAAAGCTTATATGATTTCGTCAATTTAACAAAGAAATTGATATGTACCAGGCTTGTTATCCCAAGGGGAGTCTCTGACACACTACAAACCAAAAGCACTGCTTCAAGTAGAAGAAACAAACAAATTTATTAACTATAAAGATAGATTTTAAGTGATTATAAGTCAAATCAGCGCTTCGGTCACTTGGTGATGGTGGTGTCTGTAGATGTAGGTGGAAGAGAGAGGAAGAGCATGGCAAACGTCTCTTCCTTTTATCATGTCCTTTCCTCCCTCTTGGCTTTGCCTCCCCCTTCAAAGTTAAGTGAGCATTACTGAGTCTCTCCAAGCAAGGTTGAGCAATTCCTCCGGTGTGGCCTCATGTTGTACTCAAAGTACTATACAGGATCTTTTCATAGAATCATAGAATCATAGAATCATAGAATCTCAGGGTTGGACCTCAGGAGGTCATCTAGTCCAACCCCCTGCTCAAAGCAGGACCAAACCCAATTAGATCATCCCAGCCAGGGCTTTGTCAAGCCTGACCTTAAAAACATCTAAGGAAGGAGATTCCACCACCTCCCTAGGTAACCCATTCCAGTGCTTCACCACCCTACTAGTGAAAAAGTTTTTCCTAATATCCAACCTAAACCTCCCCCTCTGCAACTTGAGACCATTACTCCTTGTTCTGTCATCTTCTACCGCTGAGAACAGTCTAGATCCATCCTCTTTGGAACCCCCTTTCAGGTAGTTGAAAGCAGCTATCAAATCCCCCCTCATTCTTCTCTTCTGCAGGCTAAACAATCCCAGTTCCCTCAGCCTCTCCTCATAAGTCATGTGCTCCAGCCCCCTAATCATTTTTGTTGCCCTCCGTTGGACTCTTTCCAATTTATCCACATCCTTCTTGTAGCGTGGGGCCCAAAACTGGACACAGTACTCCAAATGAGGCCTCACCAGTGCCGAATAGAGGGGAATAATCACGTCCTTCGATCTGCTGGAAATGCCCCTACTTATACAGCCCAAAATGCCATTAGCCTTCTTGGCAACAAGGGCACACTGTTGACTCATATTCAGCTTTTCGTCCACCGTAACCCCTAGGTCCTTTTCTGCAGAACTGCTGCCCAGCCATTCGGTCCCTAGTCTGTAGCAGTGCATGGGATTCTTGCGTCCTAAGTGCAGGACTCTGCACTTGTCCTTGTTGAACCTCATCAGATTTCTTTTGGCCCAATCCTCTAATTTGTCTAGGTCCCTCTGTATCCTGTCCCTACCCTCCAGCGTATCAACCACTCCTCCCAGTTTAGTGTCATCTGCAAACTTGCTAAGGGTGCAGTCCACACCATCCTCCAGATCGTTGATGAAGATATTGAACAAAACCGGCCCCAGCACCGACCCTTGGGGCACTCCACTTGATACCGGCTGCCAACTAGACATGGAGCCATTGATCACTACCCGTTGAGCACGACCATCCAGCCAGTTTTCTATCCACCTTACCGTGCATTCATCCAGCCCATACTTCCTTAACTTGCTGGCAAGAACACTGTGGGAGACTGTATCAAAAGCTTTGCTAAAGTCAAGAAATAGCACATCCACTGCTTTCCCCTCATCCACAGAGCCAGTTATCTCATCATAGAAGGCAATTAGGTTAGTCAGGCATGACTTGCCCTTGGTGAATCCATGCTGACTGTTCCTGATCACTTTCCCCTCCTTTAAGTGGTTCAGAATTGATTCCTTGAGGACCTGTTCCATGATTTTTCCAGGGACTGAGGTGAGACTGACTGGCCTGTAGTTCCCCGGATCTTCCTTCTTCCCTTTTTTTTAAAGATGGGCACTACATTAGCTTTTTTCCAGTCATCCGGGACCTCCCCCAATTGCCATGATTTGTCAAAGATAATGGCCAATGGCTCTGCAATCACATCGGCCAACTCCTTTAGCACCCTCGGATGCAGTGCATCCGGCCCCATGGACTTGTGTTCGTCCAGCTTTTCTAAATAGTCCCGAACTACTTCTTTCTCCACAGAGGGCTGGTCACCTCCTCCCCATACCGTGCTGCGGAGTGCAGCCGCCTGGGAGCTGACCTTGTCTGTGAAGACAGAGGCAAAAAAAGCATTGAGTACACTAGCTTTCTCCACATCCTCTGTCACTAGGTTCCCTCCCTCATTCAGCAAGGGGCCCACACTTTCCTTGACTTTCTTCTTGTTGCTCACATACCTGAAGAAACCCTTCTTGTTACTCCTAACATCTCCGGCTAGATGCAACTCCAAGTGTGATTTGGCCTTCCTAATTTCACTCCTGCATGCCTGAACAATATTTATATACTCCTCCCTGGTCATTTGTCCAATCTTCCACTTCTTGTAAGCTGCTTTTTTGTGTTTAAGACGAGCAAGGATTTCACTGTTAAGCCAAGCTGGTCGCCTGCCATATTTACTTTTCTTTCTACACCTCGGGATGGTTTGTTCCTGCAACCTCAATAAGGAGTCTTTAAAATACAGCCAGCTTTCCTCGACTCCTTTCCCCCTCATGTTATTCTCCCAGGGGACCTTGCCCATCAGTTCCCTGAGGGAGTCAAAGTCTCCTTTTCTGAAGTCCAGGGTCTCTGTTCTACTGCTCTCCTTTCTTCCTTGTGTCAGGATCCTGAACTCGACCATCTCATGGTCACTGCCTCCCAGGTTCCCATCCACTATTGCTTCCTCTACTATTTCCTCCCTGTTTGTGAGCAGCAGGTCAAGAAGAGCTTTTCCCCTAGTTGGTTCCTCCAGCACTTGCACCAGGAAATTGTCCCCTACACTTTCCAAAAACTTCCTGGATTGTCTGTGGACTGCTGTATTGCTCTCCCAGCAGATATCGGGGTGATTAAAGTCACCCATGAGAACCAGGGCCTGTGATCTAGTAACTTCTGTTAGTTGCTGGAAGAAAGCCTCATCCACCTCATCCCCCTGGTCTGGTGGTCTGTAGCAGACTCCCACCACGACATTACCCATGTTGCTCCCACTTCTAAATTGAATCCAGAGACTCTCAGGTTTTTCTGCAGTTTCATAGTGGAGCTCTGAGCAGTCATACTGCTCTCTTACATACAACGCAACTCCCCCACCTTTTCTGCCCTGCCTATCCTTCCTGAACAGTTTATATCCATCCATGACAGTACTCCAATCATGTGAGTTATCCCACCAAGGGGATTTTCAAGGGGATTAAGGCAAAACGCCACATTTATTAGTAATACAGCTATCAATCAATACTCTATCATATGCATATGATATATATATCACACTCATGCACTCACACACACACAAACACAAACACACTCCGTCTTGCTGTTGTTACCAACTGGTTGCTCCCCTTAACTGCACTGGCCAGGTGAGTTAGATGGGGGAGGGGTGGAGCCGGGCTTCTGCCGATCCGGATCGATGCTCCGATGGTGACAAGACGAGACCCGGGGTCCTTCTGCAAGACACCTCACTTTTATAGCAGCTTCCCTCTTATGCAAATCCACTCCAGATTCAAAATCTGGGTCTGTGTCCGTTGGTCTTTGTGCTGCTTTTCTCTGGGTGTTGTCCCCAGGCTGCTCAAAGAGGGTGTTACCTAAAGAAGGTGCTTGCTTCTAATCCCCAAGGCCGTCAATATGTCTGCTCTTCTTTGCCACTTGATTGTTCTTTGATCTGGCTCCCATCCTCTCTCCAACTATTGCAGTGTCTGGAGGTGGGTGTCTTCCAAGCCTCACTCATTCACACCTCATTCAGTCAATAGGGCAATTGATTACAGAGTGGGGGGAGATCTGATCCTACTCCTAGCAAACAGACACATGTTTCTTCTACTTTAACTATACTATCCTTAGGGGCTATAACATCTTGATACAAAGTTTTCTACAAGTTTTCTATATAGGGATCTAATACAAAGTTCCCATATCAAATAGGGATCTAATACAAAATGGGGATCTAATACAAAGTTGTATGAAAATAGAGAGGCACAATGCCAAGTAAAATAGAGAGGCACAATGCCAAGTTATATGAAATACAAAATAACACAATGCAAGATGCAATGTCATAAAGATAAAGATACTTAATACAAAATAACACAATGCAACATCATAAGGATTCATAGAAATACATAATACAGAGATTTATCTCTACACTCATGCAGGTGAGTCATTGCATTGTAGCTCCCTTGCTGGACAATGGCTGTTGAGAGGTTGTTTGACACCCCGCATGGGTGTTGGTTACTTTCCTTGCTGTTGTCTCTGGGGAGATAATATCTGGCTGATTCCCCCAATTTACAGCATGTTTTAGTAACAACCATACAACACAATTCTCATAACTTCCTATGCATTAATGATATACATATATGGATAGAGAAATTACTTTCAGCAGATCATAACTTTTCCCCTGATACCTTACAAGGCATGCTTTATATGTGAGATCAAGATTATATGGAAATGAGGAATATGGGGGTTACAGCATGTTCCCTCAAGGTATAGAATATCACAGAAAGGTAAACTCATGCAAAAACACCTCTGAACTGCAGGTCTCCACTGACCAAGGACAATAAGGATGAGTGGGGTGCAAGGGATAAGGGATGGGCATGAGGGATAAGGGAGGGGCATGTTAAAGGAACATTTGTTTATTGGACTACGTTTTAGTGACTTTGCTCCAGAATGCTAGATTTGTGACTGGGAAACATATATAAATATACATTTCCTAATTGGCCAAGATTTTTAAAATGCATTATTTCCATGGTTGTTATCTTGTGAGATGTTATCTTGGGGAGTTTCTGTACTAGACATTTTTATCATATTATAATTACTTTTTACATAAGAACGGCCATACTGGGTCAGACCAATGGTCCATCTAGCCCAGTAGCCTGTCTTCTGATAGTGGCCAATGCCAGGTGCTTGAAAGGGATTGAACAGAACAGAGCAATTATCAAGTGATCCATCACCTGTTGTCCACTCCCAGCTTCTGGCAAACAGAGGCTAGGGACACTCAGACCATGATGTTGCATCCCTGCCCATCCTGCTAATAGCCATTGATGGACCTATCCTCCATTGACTTATTTAGTTCTTTTTTGAACCCTGTTATAGTTTTGACCTTCACAACATCCCTTGGTAAAAAGTTCCACAGATTGATTATGCACTGTGTGAAGAAATACTCCCTTTTGTTTGTTTTTAACCTGCTGTGTATTAATTTCATTTGGTGACCCCTAGTCCTTGTGTTGTGTGAAGGAGTAAATAACACTTCCTTATTTACTTTCTCCACACCTGTCATGATTTTATAGACCTCCATCATACCCCTCTTCGTCATCTCTTTTCCAAGATGAAAAATCCCAGTTTTATTAATCTCTCCTCATATGGAAATTGTTCCATACCCCTAATCATTTTAGTTGCCCTTCTCTGTACCTTTTACACCTGCAATATATCTTTTTTTGAGATTGGGCAACCAGAACTGCATGCAGTATTCAAGATGTGGGCATACCATGGATTTATATAGTAAAAGTGGAGGAGCTTGGTTTGCCAGACTGATCAGCAAACCAGTGCTGACAACCTATGTGAAAAGGTGGCAAAATATCAAGCTTCTGGACTGCATCAATATGCAGAAAACCTTATAACCCAGTCACTGTCAAAGCCAATTTTAGAAGTACTCAATAAGGCTGTTAATGCTGGAGAGACAACACAGTTTATGCCAGTGGTGGGCAACCTGTGGCCCGCAGGTTGCATGTGGCCCATCAGGATAATCTGATTGCGGGCTGCAAGACATTTTGCTGATGTTGACCGTCCATAGGCATGGCTCCCCGCAGCTCCCAGTGGCCAATGGGCCAATGAGCTCCGTTCCTGGCCAATGGGAGCTGTGAGAAGCTTGACTTTGAAATGTTCCTCCTATTCCAGTGCTGAGCCTCTCCTGAACAGAGACTGCCCGAATGTACCAAACTGCGCGGGCTTCTTTTAAAATGTGCTTCTCTTCTGCAAAAAGTGACACCTTCTTATTCAACAGATGTCCCTCCTGTGCGTATTCCGAGTCGGAACTGCCTCCTTTACTGACCAAAATGCATGGGAACTCTTGGAGTCAACACAGACCAAAATACACGTATACCACTGTTTACTCTTACAACAGAGCCAACTCTGGTGACCTGGATTCAAGACTAGCGAATGTGTCATCGCTAGAATTGTTAAAAAGTACTGATAGCAGAGTCTTTAGTGTTTGTGTTTCATAAGCTAGAAAGAAGCCAGCAGGCAGATAGGAAATAAATCTTACAGACTTGTAAACTGAGCAGCTTTGATCTGAAAGCATTCAGGGACCATAGATATGGAGCCCTCTTACAGTCACTTTTAAGAGCAGAATCTTTGGGTCTGATCTAAAGCCCATTGATGTCAATGGAAGACTCCTACTGACTTCACCAGGCACTGGATTAGCAACATGTGCATATGTCCACAGTTAGAACTGCATATCCTGAGTGCCACTACACCCATTGTGGGGGATAGGGAGGAGCTCCAGCTATACTGGCTCTCTCTCACCCATAGAGGACCTGAAGGAGTTGGAGAAATGCAAAAAGACCCCAACACACACACCCCTTTTCTTTTCATGACCCACCTCCTGGTACCAACCCTTTCCTCCCACTGCTAGGTGCTAGAAACCCCAAAACCACCTGTCCCCTTCTTTGGGGGTGGCTGCGAGGAGCCCATAGCAGCAAGTGCTCTACATGCATTGATCCTATTGCTACAGAAACTGAAGCACAGAGGAGTTAAGTGACTTGTCAAAGCCATCAAATGAACCAGTGGTAGGCTGGGGATTTGCCTGGTTTCCTGCCCCTGGGGATGTCCTGTAACCACTAGACCATGCTGCATCCTCCACTGGGAATGCCCAGAAGTTGCAGTGCAGTCAGCGTAAAACACACACCCCTTCTGTTTGCTCCTTCTCTCCTTCTGCTTTCCATCTCCTCCCATTTTGTCCAGCCCCAGGGAACATATAATGCTGCTCTGCAATCCAAAAGACATGTTTCCTGTTAACAGATTGTGGCTGCCTGAAACCTGCTGGCTAGAGGGGTTTAGCAGTTAAGTTTTGCTTTAACAACCATAATAGTAAAAGAGCTTCCTGCCAGGGAAGGCAGCAGGACAGGTTTCCAAAGATGTTAATAATTAAAGAGGGTGGCACCAGATGTCAGCTGGTGATGCAAGTTCAACAGCAACTGAGCTGAGTAAGAGCCTCACTCAAAGTTTCCTAGCCCTGATTCTTTGCTGAATCCTGATAAACCGAGATCTCTGCTAGTCATGAAAATGGGGAGGGGAAAGGCTGCATGACACTGAGCCCACAATCTGCCTCTCACTTCCTCAAAGGGATGAGAGTGAAACAGCTGCATGAACTGGGGAATGACATTGTTCTCCTGTATGTGTGTGTGCAAATGAATTCAATGATGTACAGAGAGCTTTTAGGTCGAGCACATCTAAAGCAGGGTCCAATATAACTCCAACAACGAATCCCCATTTTGGAGGAAGGATATCATTGCTAAAGATTCACTGTCCTCAGCCCTTCAGTTAAAGTATGAAAACTCACAATACACAAGCTCTGAGACACCCAAGAAGTTCTCCACCAAATCAGAGAAGGCCAGACCAGCCATTCCTGATATTTCCCAAGTACAAAACAGTGAGGAAAAAAGAATACTTGAAAAACTCTACATCTTTCAGAACTCTCTACATATATGCTGCAATTCAGCCACCAGTTTTATTGGGCTGGAGGCAGGAATTACTAAATGAAATACCCTGGCCTGTTATGTCAGAGGCCAGACTAGCAAATCAGAATGGTTTCTTCTGGCCTTCCACTCTATGAACTTCTTTAACTATCATAAAGGTGCCAAGAATGGGCACAAACATGTGTTCTAAAAATATCCCTTGCCCCTTTAAGGGAAACTATGCACTTGAAAAATGACAGCTGAGAATATTTTACCTACCTGACAATTGTTACAAGAAACACTAAAGATTAAGAAAACAGGAAGAGATTAGAGAAGAAAAATCCACATATTTATTCTGGGCAGCTGACTGCACTTTGTGAAGTCAGTTTCCGGGTTTTCCCTGTATAGTCAGCCACTTTCCCCTGAACTGTTTTCGATTCATTTTTTGAAGCTGATTAGATTTCATGCTGGGGGAGGCAATATCTTTTATTGGATCAACTTCTGTTGGTGAGAGAGACGTGCTTTCGAGCTGCACTGAGCTCTGCTGCAGGGCTGGGGAAGGCGCTCAGAGCGTCACAGCTACCGACCAGGTGGAACAGGTTGTTGAGCATAAATAGTTAGCACATATTCTAAGGGACCATTCATGTGACATGGCCCTTTAATACCCCTACAGCCATAAAACACAAGGGGGGGTCAGGGTGTTGCAGATTGTTGGAATGAGCCATAAATCCAGTGTCTTTATTAAGACCATGATTTTTAGTGGCTAGCCAAGTTCATGCCTGTCACATGTGGGGTACCTCGTCCAGTGCCCTAAATTCCCCGGTAACAATTATGTGGGTGAAACCAGGCAATCACTGCGTTCTCACATGAATCCACACAGAAAAATAACAAAAGACAAAAACACTCTGTGAGCTGGGCATGAACACTTTCCACAGAGTGATCCCTCTATAACTGACCTAACAGTTCGCATCCTCCAAGGGAACCTGCACAGCACTTTCAAAAGAGGAGGCTGGGAGCTGACATTCATAACTTTGCTAGACACTAAAAATCATGGTCTTAATAAATACAGTGGATTCATGACTTATTACAACAATCTGTAATCCACTAACCTCCCTTTTTGTCCCATAACTACAGGGGTGTTAACAGGCCACTTCACCTGGAATGTGATGTCCTTTATAAGATAGACAAACTACTTATGCTAAACTATCTGTTTGCCCTGGTATTTAGCTGTGACACTTGGAGTGCCTTTCCCAGATCTGAAGAACTCTGTGTAGCTGGAAAGCTTGTCTCTCTCACTGACAGAAACTGGTTCAATAAAAGTTATTCCCTCCCCGACCTTGTCTCTGTAATATCCTGGGACCGACATGGCTACGACAACATGGCATACATAGATTTCAGCTGGCAGACTCCTTTGGCCATTGAATCTGTCTCCATGTGTTCAGTCTGACGTGTGTGGCACGGCCGTTGGGAGGAAGGAGGCAGAGAATGTTAGGGACACCGGATTGGTTTACTTAGTTGTGAGATAAGCAGAGACCCTGTCTACAGAGCTCACCACATAAGAGATAAAAATGATTATTAGTCATCTTGCTGTGTCAGATACCCAGATTCACTGTTGTGCGACAGCCCATGGGGCAGGCAAAAGACCTCCTGGGAAATACCCCCAGCTCAGGTACAAGATCACCCCTGCCACAGTCACAGAAACCCTGATGCAGGGGACATTCTGAGGGCAAAGCCAGAAGCAGGAGTGGGCAGATCAGGAGAGGAAGAGGTGTAGCTGGGGTGAGCCTGAGTCCCAGTGATTCTCTACCCCTACAGAGCACTTTAGGGGTGACTGAAGCAAGGGTGCAACTTAGTCCCTGGGCTGCACTGGCCTCCACTGTCCCTGAATAGGAGACGCACAAACTGCTTCCCCTGTGTTCTTGTGCAGGGACGAATCTAGCTCGTATCTTTGGCCCGCACCAACCCCAACACTTTAATCACAGCCCATACTCCTATCTGCTGGGAAGAAGGGGAGAGAGAAAGAGACAGAGATTGATACACTTAGTGACTTTACGTCTTGGGAGGGGCTCAGGTTCTACATGACAGGCACCATGGATGATCTCAGACGGACAGCAGTTTTAGGCGGGGTAGGAGGAGTGGGAATAGGGTGACCAGACAGCAAGTGTGAATAATCGGGACGGGGATGGGGGGTAATAGGACCCTATATAAGAAAAAGACCCAAAAATCGGGACTGTCCCTATAAAATCAGGACATCTGGTCACCCTAAGTGGGAACTCCTCTTTGCAGTGAGTACGAGAAACAGGTGCCAGTTCTGAAACAACCCGGGCCCCATATTGTAGAGTCTGAGCACCTCACCATTTTTTAAAATGTATTTTCCATCATCACACCTGTGTGAGGCAGGAAAGTACCAATATCCCCATTGTAGAGATGGAGAACCGCCTATGGGACAGCTCATCGCGTGGAAATAACAGCTACAAAGGGACAGTCAAGCCTGGGCTACACACATTTTTTGTACCTGTATAACTGTGTTGGTTAGGGGGAGATTCCTCTCCCTCCACCCCCAAAAGTAGTTAATGTGGCACAACCCCTAGTGTGGAAGCAGGTATACTAATATGAAGGTGTCTTATACCAGTATATCTTATGCCTCTTCCCATCCAGGAATAACTGTTGATGACAGGCCAAACTCCCAAGATGCTTCAAAAATGCTGTTAAATAATTGCAAAACACAAGAAATGTCAGTTTGCAAAAGATAATGTCTAACATGATGCCCTGTTGTTTAAATTAGTAAGCGATTTTCCATGGAACGTACTGCCCATAAGACTAAGAGATACTAAGCTGACAAATGTAACGTATTTATTGGAAATGTGTATCTCTATGTATACCAGGAATAAACAATGAATAAGTGCTCAGCGCTGATCTTGCAGTTGGAAGTTTATGAAATACGATGAGAAGTTTGGAAATGTGCTAAAAATAAGGATAAGGCTGCATATGAAAAGAGGAACCAGCCTAAAGCAAAACTATAAACAAGCTACCTATAATAAAGTTCAGCAGAAGGCAAAGAGTTGAACCAAACAGCACTGGGCTCAGTCTGTGAGATTTGTCATTGGCTGCAAGCTTTGGTACCCAGACTTGGTAATTTAAGTGCCTTTCTGTTATGTACTGTAATGATAATTAATAAATACCAATCAGACCTGGGTACTTGCGGTCTCTCTCTAATTACTAAAAAGCCCAATCCTGTTTTGGTAACAGTATAGTGTTGATATACTGGTATAAGGCACCTTTATGGCTATGTCTACACTGAGAAGTTAGACCAGGTGAGTGGCACCTGGTTTGCCTATTCTGGGTGTGAGGATCCCCACTGTAAAGCCAGACCAGCGTTATGGTGTCTTACTGCTTCTGCACTCAGCCATGAGTGTCTGGGGGCATATCCCAGGGTTCTCTGTGCTGAGAGACTCTGAGATTCTTTCCCAGTCAATCATGGGAGAACTTGTCGGTACTTCAGGGGGAATTGTGGGAAGGCTTTGGAGGACTATTGGCACTTGAGAGGGATTTTGCCTGTGTCCTCACTATAAAGTGGGTTCCAGCCCAAGATACAGGAGAGCCAGGGCTCTAATCCACACCCTCAGATGGGTCAGCTAGCCTGGTCTTAAAGCACCTGCAAATCTAGAGCAGAGGTTTTCTGTGTGCATGGGAGGGAGTTTGGACTTAAACCTGGGTAAGCGCCCAGGTTAACTGTGCAGTGTAGATGTACCCTGTACTGGTATAAGAGCATCCAACTTGGGGGTGTTATACTGCTTTAACTATACCAGTGTAGTTACAGTGGTACAACTTTTGTGTGTAGAGAGGACTTGAAAGATGTTTGGAATTTAGCTTGATGGGCTGCCTAAACATTATTATTGTGTGTCATTTTCTTCCACTCACAGCCAGGCGAGGAGCTTTGCCGAAAACACAAGCAATGGGGCCAGCTATTTTACAATCACACTAATAATGATGTGTATTTCTAGGCAGCCATTCCCATAGTATCCAGAGTTTTTATCCCAAGGGCTTGTTGACACACAGTTTTTACATTGATGTAACTAAATCGTTTAATAACCTGGCATAAACTAAGCTGGTGTAACTCCCTGGTACGGATGCTCATAAACTGGGTTAAGAGTGTCTTAAAGCAGTTTTGATTGTTGGCTAGTAATTGGTGCAAAAACTATGAGTAAGCCAGTCCAAAGTGAAAAGGATTTTAAAGAGCTCCATTACAGCCTGCCAGCTGTTGTGAAAGAACTGCACCGTGCATGTATTTTGGAGGTTGCAGATATAAGAAACACTGCTTTATGGACCCAGAAAAAAGGAGGGTTTATCTAGTCTTTGGGGGAGGGGAAAAGGCTTCAGCCATGGCTCCTTCCTCCAAAGGGCCATGGGTTGGGCAGAGGGGGAAGTACAGTCCAGGCAAGAGCAGAAGGAGCTAATGACAGCATAGTTCCTATGGAAGGAATTCTGCCAGGGGAGGAGGGCTAGGGGAGGAAGGGCCAAGAGTACACCACCAAGGACCGAGGGGGAGTGGGTGCTTCTTGCTAGGACCTTGGAGATCCCTAGCCTGGTTTCCGTTGCAGAGTTTCCCAAACCGCACCCTCTCCCTCCAGGGACAGTATCGAAACCTCTCTGCTAAGCGTGAAAAGGGAACTCCAGTGACACGACCCGTTACAAGGATCGATGAAGTCTTTGGTAGCAGAGCCAGCTCATGAGCCTCTGTATAAAAATGACCTGTATTGTACGGAGACTACAGCAGCTGCTGCTGAGTTAGCAAGAACGGTCTTCAGAAGCACTTGGGATAGTGCAACAATCCAGTGTAACAGACTACAATTTTTTTGGTCTGTCTTCTCCTCTTGGCCCCACTAGAAGACTATTAATAAATAATAGTTACAGACTGCAAATTCACCTATGTTGAACTGCTCTATTTGTTTATCTGCCCGTATGTGTTGTATATGCTCTCTCTGTGTGTACATGCTCTGTATCCTGGGAGTATCTATGCATATAGACACACGTAGGTAGCAAAGGTGGCAACACCTAGAGTTAAGGTTGCCCGACACTTTCCATCAGAGGACCCCAGTTCAGTTACTTATAACTTTGGCAAACTATAACCATTCTGGCTGAAATTGTCCATGCTGGGTGTCTGCCTCAGGCTGAACTTTTTGGAAAATTTCTGCTAACATGATTCTGTCCTTTCCAAGAATGAGATTAGAGATAAATACGTTTTTTTGCCCAAGTTAAAAAATATTCTTACAGCTGTTTCTGTGAGAAGCTCTAGTGTACCCATGCTTTGCAGTCTGGAGTTGAAATTTGGCAGAGCATTGCCCTGGTGTCAGGGAAGTGCCTTTCGCTGTTCCTTAAAAATCTGCCCAAATTTGTGCAAGTTATATGCCTCTGAAAAATTTCATTTTGCACATGCTCAATAGAGACTTGTTAGAGTTTGGCAGCTAGTTACTCCCAAGATTCCATCTGCACTGAGCATGCTCCCTCCCTTCACAGCTCCTACCTGTCTTAATTTGGCCCCTTTGTGTATATGCATTATGGTACTGTCTTTAATTACAGCATCACATGTTTTTTTCCACAGGATAGACAATGCTAGGGAATAAATCAGGGTTGTGTAGTAAGAACATAAGAACATAAGAAAGGCCGTACTGGGTCAGACCAAAGGCCCATCCAGCCCAGTATCCTGTCCACTGACAGTGGCCAATCCCAGGTGACCCAGAGTGAGTGGACCTAACAGGTAATGATCAAGTGATCTCTCTCCTGCCATCCATCACCCCCCTCTGACAAACAGAGGCTAAGGACACCATTCCTTACCCATCCTGGTTAATAGCCATTAATGGACTTCATCTCCATGAATTTATCCAGTTCTCTTTTAAACCCTGTTATAGTTCTAGCCTTCACAGCCTCCTCAGGCAAGGAGTTCCACAGGTTGACTATGTGCTGTGTGAAGAAGAACTTCCTTTTATTAGTTTTAAACCTGCTGCCCACTAATTTCATTGGGTGCCCCTAGTTCTTTTATTATGAGAACAAGTAAATAACTTTTCCTTATTCACTTCCTCCACACCACTCATAATTTTATATACCTCTATCATATCCCCCCTTAGTCTCCTCTTTTCCAAGCTAAAAAGTCATAGAATCATAGAATCATAGAATCTCAGGGTTGGAAGGGACCTCAGGAGGTCATCTAGTCCAACCCCCTGCTCAAAGCAGGACCAACCCCAACTAGATCATCCCAGCCAGGGCTTTGTCAAGCCTGACCTGAAAAACCTCTAAGGAAGGAGATTCCACCACCTCCCTAGGTAACCCATTCCAGTGCTTGACCACCCTACTAGTGAAAAAGGTTTTCCTAATATCCAACCTAAACCTCCCCCTCTGCAACTTGAGACCATTACTCCTTGTTCTGTCATCTTCTACCACTGAGAACAGTCTAGATCCATCCTCTTTGGAACCCCCTTTTAGGTAGTTGAAAGCAGCTATCAAATCCCCCCTCATTCTTCTCTTCTGCAGGCTAAACAATCCCAGTTCCCTCAGCCTCTCCTCATAAGTCATGTGCTCCAGCCCCCTAATCATTTTTGTTGCCCTCCATTGGACTCTTTCCAGTTTATCCACATCCTTCTTGTAGTGTGGGGCCCAAAACTGGACACAGTACTCCAAATGAGGCCTCACCAGTGCCGAATAGAGGGGAATAATCACGTCCCTCGATCTGCTGGAAATGCCCCTACTTATACAGCCCAAAATGCCGTTAGCCTTCTTGGCAACAAGGGCACACTGTTGACTCATATTCAGCTTTTCGTCCACCGTAACCCCTAGGTCCTTTTCTGCAGAACTGCTGCCCAGCCATTCGGTCCCTAGTCTGTAGCAGTGCATGGGATTCTTCCGTCCTAAGTGCAGGACTCTGCACTTGTCCTTGTTGAACCTCATCATATTTCTTTTGGCCCAACCCTCTAATTTGTCTAGGTCCCTCTGTATCCTATCCCTACCCTCCAGTGTATCAACCACTCCTCCCAACTTAGTGTCATCTGCAAACTTGCTAAGGGTGCAGTCCACACCATCCTCCAGATTGTTGATGAAGATATTGAACAAAACCGGCCCCAGCACTGACCCTTGGGGCACTCCACTTGATACCGGCTGCCAACTAGACATGGAGCCATTGATCACTACCCGTTGAGCACGACCATCCAGCCAGTTTTCTATCCACCTTACCGTCCATTCATCCAGCCCATACTTCTTTAACTTGCTGGCAAGAATACTGTGGGAGACTGTATCAAAAGCTTTGCTAAAGTCAAGAAATAGCACATCCACTGCTTTCCCCTCATCCACAGAGCCAGTTATCTCATCATAGAAGGCAATTAGGTTAGTCAGGCATGACTTGCTCTTGGTGAATCCATGCTGACTGTTCCTGATCACTTTCCTCTCCTTTAAGTGGTTCAGAATTGATTCCTTGAGGATCTGTTCCATGATTTTTCCAGGGACTGAGGTGAGACTGACTGGCCTGTAGTTCCCTGGATCTTCCTTCTTCCCTTTTTTAAAGATGGGCACTACATTAGCTTTTTTCCAGTCATCCGGGACCTCCCCCGATTGCCATGATTTGTCAAAGATAATGGCCAATGGCTCTGCAATCACATCGGCCAACTCCTTTAGCACCCTTGGATGCAGTGCATCCGGCCCCATGGACTTGTGTTCGTCCAGCTTTTCTAAATAGTCCCGAACTACTTCTTTCTCCACAGAGGGCTGGTCACCTCCTCCCCATACCGTGCTGCGGAGTGCAACCACCTGGGAGCTGACCTTGTCTGTGAAGACAGAGGCAAAAAAAGCATTGAGTACACTAGCTTTCTCCACATCCTCTGTCACTAGGTTCCCTCCCTCATTCAGCAAGCACTTTCCTTGACTTTCTTCTTGTTGCTCACATACCTGAAGAAACCCTTCTTGTTACTCCTAACATCTCCGGCTAGATGCAACTCCAAGTGTGATTTGGCCTTCCTAATTTCACTCCTGCATGCCTGAACAATATTTATATACTCCTCCCTGGTCATTTGTCCAATCTTCCACTTCTTGTAAGCTGCTTTTTTGTGTTTAAGACAAGCAAGGATTTCACTGTTAAGCCAAGCTGGTCGCCTGCCATATTTACTTTTCTTTCTACACATCGGGATGGTTTGTTCCTGCAACCTCAATAAGGAGTCTTTAAAATACAGCCAGCTTTCCTCGACTCCTTTCCCCCTCATGTTATTCTCTCAGGGGACCTTGCCCATCAGTTCCCTGAGGGAGTCGAAGTCTGCTTTTCTGAAGTCCAGGCTCTGTATTCTACTGCTCTCCTTTCTTCCTTGTGTCAGGATCCTGAACTCGACCATCTCATGGTCACTGCCTCCCAGGTTCCCATCCACTATTGCTTCCTCTACTATTTCTTCCCTGTTTGTGAGCAGCAGGTCAAGAAGAGCTTTTCCCCTAGTTGGTTCCTCCAGCACTTGCACCAGGAAATTGTCCCCTACACTTTCCAAAAACTTCCTGGATTGTCTGTGGACCGCTGTATTGCTCTCCCAGCAGATGTCGGGGTGATTAAAGTCACCCATGAGAACCAGGGCCTGTGATCTAGTAACTTCTGTTAGTTGCTGGAAGAAAGCTTCGTCCACCTCATCCCCCTGGTCTGGTGGTCTGTAGCAGACTCCCACCACGACGTTACCCTTGTTGCTCACACTTCTAAATTTAATCCAGAGACTCTCAGGTTTTTCTGCAGTTTCATACTGGAGCTCTGAGCAGTCATACTGCTCTCTTACATACAGTGCAACTCCCCCACCTTTTCTGCCCTGCCTATCCTTCCTGAACAGTTTATATCCATCCATGACAGTACTCCAATCATGTGAGTTATCCCACCAAGTCTCTGTTATTCCAATTACATCATAATTCCTTGACTGTGCCAGGACTTCCAGTTCTCCCTGCTTGTTCCCCAGGCTTCTTGCATTTGTGTATAGGCATTTAAGATAACTCACCGATCATCCTGCTTTCCCAGTATGGGGCAGGAGCCCTCCCCCTTGCACTCACCTACTTGTGCTTCCTCCCGGTATCCCACTTCCCCACTTACCTCGGGGCTTTGGTCTCCTTCCCCCGGTGAACCTAGTTTAAAGCCCTCCTCACTAGGTTAGCCAGCCTGCTTCCAAAGATGCTCTTCCCGCTCTTCGTCAGGTGGAGCCCATCTCTGCCTAGCACTCCTTCTTCTTGGAACACCATCCCATGGTCAGAGAATCCAAACCCTTCTCTTCGACACCATCTGCGTAGCCATTCGTTGACTTCCACGATTCGACGGTCTCTACCCCGGCCTTTTCCTGCCACAGGGAGAATGGACGAGAACACCACTTGCGCCTCAAGCTCCTTTATCCTTCTTCCCAGAGCCACGTAGTCTGCAGTAATACGCTCAAGGTCATTCTTGGCAGTATCATTGGTGCCCACGTGGAGAAGCAGGAAGGGGTAGCGATCTGAGGGCTTGATGAGTCTCGGCAGTCTCTCCATCACATCACGAATCCTAGCCCCTGGCAAGCAGCACACCTCTCGGTTTTCCCGGTCCTAGCCTCTTTAATCTCTCCTCATATGGGAACCGTTCCAGACCCCTAATCATTTTAGTTGCCCTTCTCTGAACCTTTTCTAATGCCAGTATATCCTTTTTGAGATGAAGAGACCACAATTGTACGCAGTATTCAAGATGTGGACGCACTATGGATTTGTATAAGGGCAGTAAGATATTCTCCATCTTATTCTCTATCCCTTTTTTAATGATTCCTAACATCCCGTTTGCTTTTTTGACTGCCGCTGCACACTGCATAGATGTCTTCAGAGAACTATCGACGATGACTCCAAGATCTTTTTCCTGATTAGTTGTAGCTAAATTAGCCCCCATCATATTGTATGTATAGTTGGGGTTATTTTTTCCAAAGTGCATTACTTTACATTTATCCACATTAAATTTCATTTGCCATTTTGTTGCCCAATCATTTAGTTTTGTGAGATCTTTTTGTAGTTCTTCACAGTCTGCTTTGGTCTTAACTATCTTGAGCAGCTTAGTATCATCTGCAAACTTTGCCACCTCACTGTTTACCCTTTCTTCCAAATCATTTATGAATAAGTTGAATAAGATTGGGCCTAGGACTGACCCTTGGGGAACACCACTAGTTACCCCTCTCCATTCTGAAAATTTACCATTTATTCCTACCCTTTGTTCCCTGTTTTTAACCAGTTCTCAATCCATGAAAGGATCTTCCCTCTTATCCCATGGCAACTTAATTTACGCAAGAGCCTTTGGTGAGGGACTTTGTCAAAGGCTTTCTGGAAATCTAAGTACACTATGTCTACTGGATCACCCTTGTCCACATGTTTGTTGACCCCTTCAAAGAACTCTAATAGATTAGTAAGGCATGATTTCCCTTTACAGAAACCATGTTGACTTTTGCCCAACAATTTATGTTCTTCTATGTGCCTGACAATTTTATTCTTTACTATTGTTTCAACTAATTTGCCCAGTACGGATGTTAGACTTACCGGTCTGTAATTGCCAGGATCACCTCTAGAGCCCTTTTTAAATATTGGCGTTACATTAGCTATCTTCCAGTCATTGGGTACAGAAGCCGATTTAAAGGACAGGTTACAAACCCTAGTTAATAGTGCCGCAATTTCACATTTGAGTTCTTTCAGAACTCTTGGGTGAATGCCATCTGGTCCCAGTGACTTGTTACAGTTAAGTTTATCAATTAGTTCCAAAACCTCCTCTAGTGACACTTCAATCTGTGACAATTCCTCAGATTTGTCACCTACAAATCTCAGGTTGGGGAATCTCCCTAACGTCCTCAGCCGTGAAGACCGAAGCAAAGAATTCGTTTAGTTTCTCCTCAATGACTTTATCATCTTTAAGTACTCCTTTTGTATCTCTATCGTCCAGGGGCCCCACTGGTTGTTTAGTAGGCTTCCTGCTTCTGACATATTTAAAAAAAGTTTTGTTATTAGCTTTTTAGTTTTTTGCTAGCTGTTCTTCAAACTTCATTTTGGCTTTTCTTATTACATTTTTACACTTAATTTGGCAGTGTTTATGCTCCTCTCTAGTTACCTCACTAGGATTTGACTTCCACTTTTTAAAAGATGCCTTTTTATCTTTCACTGCTTCTTTTACATGGTTGTTAAGCCACAGTGGCTTTTTTTTAGTTCTTTGACTTTGTTTTTTAATTTGGGGTATACATTTAAGTTGGGCCTCTATTATGGTGTCTTTGAAAAGTGTCCATGCAGCTTGCAGGGATTTCACTTTAGTCACTTTACCTTTTAATTTCTGCTTAACTAACCCCCTCATTTTTGCATAGTTGCCCTTTTTGAAATTAAATGCCACTGTGTTGGGCTGTTGATGTGTTCTTAGCACCACAGGAATGTTAAATGTTATTATATTATGGTCACTATTTCCAGGCGGTCCTGTTATAGTTATCTCTTGGACCAGATCCTGCACTCCACACAGTACTAAATCAAGAGTTGACTCTCCCCTTGTGGGTTCCTGTACCAGCTGCTCCAAGAAGCAGTCATTTAAAGTATCGAGGAATTTTGTCTCCGCATTTCGTCCTGAGGTGACATGTACCCAGTCAATATGGGGATAATTGAAATCTCCCACTATTATTGAGTTCTTTATTTTGATAGCCTCTCTAATCTCCCTTAGCATTTCATCATCACTATCACTGTCCTGATCAGGTGGTCGATAATAGATCCCTACTGTTATGTTCTTATTAGAGCATGGAATTACTATCCATAGAGATTCTATGGAACATGTGGATTCATTTAAGATTTTTACTTCATTTGATTCTACATTTTCTTTCACATATAGTGCCACTCCCCCTCCTCCCCGCCCCCCGACCTGTTCTGTCCTTCCGATATATTTTATACCCCGGAATGATTGTGTCCCATTAATTGTCCTCACTCCACCAGGTTTCTGTGATGCCTATTATGTCAATATCCTCCTTTAACATGAGGCACTCTAGTTCACCCATTTTATTATTATTATTAGTGAAGGAGACTGTCTTCTACAGGACCCCTGCTTCATTTGTTATAGAGTTCAGAAGGTATGTAGTGAATGATGAAGCAGGGAATAGCAGGAAGAGAAAGGCTGGGCTCAGGGTTAAAGCAGTTGAATGCTGGCCTGGAGAATTTGATTCTGTCCCTGTCTCTGCCATAGAATTTGTATATGATGCTTGGCAAGTCGCTTCCAATATTGTCACAGCTGGCTGCTGTGCGTTCCTCATTTTCCGGGTCCATAGCATGAGATTCTGGGGTCTGATTTGCAGAAGTGCTGAGCGCTCAGAACTACCACTGAGGGCAATGGGAGCTGTGCTCTGAACATATAGAGTGCTATAAAATGTCTGGTCACGCAAAATCAGTTCACCTTTGGCAATTCTGTGCTTCATTTCTCCACGTGTAAAACACTAACCCAGGAACAAATGGAGATAACACCAACTCACATTTATTAATGTTTGCAAAGAATTAAGACACTATTATGAGAGGATGATGGAAAAGTTCACGAATAAATTAAAAATTCTGTATTCAGGACAGGATTTGGATGGTGTGCAGCAAATAGTGCAAGAGCCCATGAGGAAGATAAAATGAAACACTGAATACCTACCCATACAGTGAATGGTGAATGGCGAATGGTGCCTATCATGTGCACTGAATGAGGCAGGGAAAAAACAGTATGTGCTCATGTAATTAAGGACTGTCACATAATGAATACCCCCAGGGGGCCAAGTTAAGGTTGCATGGATTGATAGACCTGTGCGCCAGGAACTTCTCTAATTCTCTTTTGAACCCTGTTATAGTCTTGGCCTTCACAACATCCCCTGGCAAGGAGTTCCACAGCTTGACTGTGTGTTGGGTGAAGAAATACTTCCTGATATTTGATTTAAACCTGCTGACAGTTAATTCCATTGGGTAACCCCTGGTTCTTGGGCGCACAACACTGCTGTTTTCCCAAGCTCAGATTTCCGGTTGGCAGGCCAGGCCGGAACTCAGGCACTGGAGTTCAACACTTGGAACTGTGCCACTCAAGTGCCATAGTTTCACTTTTACGGCTAGAGAAGAGGCAGAGCAGGGCTTGCTGCCAGCTGCTGATGCAAGGGAGGATGCTGATTCAAGAGGCTTTGCAAAGGAGTAGATTAAAAAGGGTTTTGCTGAGAGGGAGCTGGTGATGCAAGCGTATTGGCTTCTGTGCTAACAAACTCTTGCCAAGAGTTTCCACACTCCAGATATTCTTTTGCTTCCTGCTAAGCTGGGAACTCTGCCAGCCATGGAAGAGGGAAGGAAGATACCAGAGTCTCAGTAAACAGACAGCACTCTGCTTTCTTAAAGCAGCAGGGAGGGAAAGTGAAACAGCTGCTCAGGATAAAACTAGAGTTGTTCCTTTTTCCTCTACTGGTCTCTCTCTCACTTTTCTGTTGCACTGTGTTTTATGTGTTTTACTGGCATCAATCCAAATGCCTCCGGAAGGGCTATGTGTACTATGATTTCACATTAAAAAGGAATTTTGATGTAAGTCTTTGCTAAATTAAAAAAAGCCAACTACATAGTTTCATGATCGTTCCATACATAGGTGTCTAGCATCTACACTTGGTTCACAAGGTTTACTTTTATTATTAAAGGGGTAGCTGTGTTAGTCTGTATCCACAAAAACAATGAGGAGTCCAGCGGCACCTTAAAGAATAACAGATTTATTTGAGCATAAGCTTTCGTGGGTAAAAACCCCACTTCTTCAGATGCATGGAGTGAAAATTACAGATACAGGCATAAATACACTGGCACATGAAGAGGAGGGAGTTACCTTACAAGTGGAGAACCAAGACCAATTCAGTCAGGGTGGATGTGGTCCACTCCCCATAACTGTTGAGGAGGTGTCAATACCAAGAGAGGGAAAATTGCTTTTGTAGTGAGATAACCACTCCCAGTCCCTATTCAAGCCCAAATTGATGGTGTTAAGTTTGCAAATGAATTGTAGCTCTGCAGTTTCTCTTTGAAGTCTGTTTTTGAAGTTTTTTTGTTGATGATTTGCTGGAGAGGTTTTGGCTGGGGGCTGTACGGGATGGCCAGTGATGTTCTGTTATTTTCCTTGTTGGGCCTGCCCCGTAGTAAGTGACTCCTGGGTACCCGTCTCGCTCTGTCAATCTGTTTCCTCACTTCCCCAGGTGGGTATTGTAGTTTTAAGAATGTTTGATGTGCTCCAGCACATCATCAATGATCTACAACCTAGCCTGGAAAATGATCCCCCACTCTCACAGGCCTTGGGAGGCAGGCCAGTCCTCGCTTACAGACAGCCCCTCAACCTGAAGCAAATACTCACCAGCAGCTACACACCACACCACAGAAACACTAACCCAGGAACAAATTCCTGTAGGTAACAAACCCCGTTGCTTACTCTGTCCCCATATCTACTCTAGTGACACCATCGTAGGACCCAACCACCCCAGCCACACCATCAGGGGCTTATTTACCTGCACATCTACTAATGTGATATATGCCATCATGTGCCAGCAATGCCCCTCTGCCATGTACATTGGCCAAACTGAACAGTCTCTATGTAAAAGAATAAATGGACACAAATCAGACATCAGGAATGGTAACATACAAAAGCCAGTAGGAGAACACTTCAGTCTCCCTGGACATTCAATAACAGATTTAAAAGTAGCCATCCAAATAGTTAGTCTTTAAGGTGTCACTGGACTCCTCGTTACTTTTATTATTGTCACATAGGCCAAAAATAAACAGAGAAGAAATCATCAGTGAGCCAGATCCTTGGCTGGTGTAAATCTCTGTAGTTCCACTGAAGTTAATGGGCCAGATCTCCAACTGGTATAAACTGGTGTAGCTCCACTGAACTCAATGGGACTTAACCATGTGCTTAAAGTTATGCAGTTTCCTGGCTGACATAATTCCAGGTAACCCTGGTTGGGGAGTGACAGGTATGCTAGCTCCAGTTCAATGTGGAGGCCAGTTTTAATCGTGTTTATGAGAGTCTAGGGTAAGGTTTTTGGTCCATACAGTGCTGCTGACATTTTGGCCTTGCTAAGGTGGCTGCTATGTATTTATTTCTCTGCCAATAATTTCATTTTATTAGTATGGAGGCGGGAGGTACACCTGCAGTTATGCGTTTTTTCCAAAAACACATGGTGTACCATTTCCACCATATCTGGAGCATCTAACAGTTATGTCAAACCCCCAGAGGAACCAGCTGCTCCATCAGCTCATCAATCCTTAAATCTTTACATTTTAAAGAACAGGACAGTGAAGGCCTTGGGCCCCAATCTAGCACAGCACGTAAGCATGTGCATAACTTTGTGCACAGGAGGCCTGATCCCAAGGCCATTGAAGTCAACTAGAAGATTCCCATTGACTTTAGTAGGCTTTGGGTCAGGTCCATGAGTAGTGCCAACAAAATCAATGGGACTGCTCATGGGCTTAAGCATATGGTTAGGTGCCTTCCTTGACTGCAGCCTCCTTCTTCCTCCTGTGAGTCTCTCCTCCCTGTCCCATGCTCTCTCAGGCTGCATATGTACAAGACATGTGGCCGAACTACCTCCACACTAGGAAATTCAGAATAGTTTGAAATGGAGGGAGGGGAATCCAGAAGGACATTATATATGACTAGCCCTGAGTGTGAGCCATGGCTCTGTGATTCTCTGGCGCAGGCCTCATCACTCAGCCATGGGTTGTGGGTGTCACCTGCCAACTTGGCCTCTCACCTGCTCACCGGCCAAACCAATTTAAGGGAACATATTTTTACAAGGGTTTGGGGGAACCACTGGGATTTTCCACTGACCTGAGATCACTCATGCATCCTGGGGGCAGAGAGAAGATGGGGCCAGACACTGCCTTATTTGGCCATTTTAGAAGAGCTTCCCATCCCACAACAAGCACCCACTCAGCCTGACCTTTCCCCATCTGTTCCTGGTTTTGCTGACTCCCTTATGTTGCAGCACTGTGCGCTGCAGGACAGGAGGAAGTCCCACACTGACCTTCCTCCTCCCACACAGGAGATGAGGACGGGGAAAAGCCCTCTCCAGACGCTACCCTTTTTGACTTGATAGGTCACCGTTTTCGTTTGGGAAAGGTGACAGAGCCACAGTTCTCTCACCTTGTGGGGTCCCTGGAATGGCTCCAGCGTGAGTGTTATATGGCCAATGGACTCAGATCAATTCAAAAAGCAATATTTGCAAAGATCAGTCCAAGCCAGACCCTCTGATCTAACGTTCCCTACCCTCTCCCCTCCCTCAGGAAGCCCACACCCACTTTGAGAAGCTTGGATCTGACTATCTCAGTGCCACGCCAGCCTCTCACTTTAAAAGGTGTAAAGTGGACCCCAGCAAACATGAATCCTACCCCTGATCCGAATATAGCTCAGGCCCATCTCTGACCATTCGGGAAACATCACCAGGTCATAAAGAAAGAGTTAGAGCACTTACTTAGGCTACGTCTACACTACCCGCCTGATTCAGTGGGTAGCTATCGATGTTCTGGGATCAATTTATCGCGTCTCGTCTAGACGCAATAAATTGGTCCCAGAGCCACTCCCCGTCGACACCGGAATTCCAGCGCCACGAGTGGAGGAAGCGCTGTCAACGGGGGAGCCTGCCTGCTGCCGTGTGGACCGGGGTAAGTACTTTTAAAAATCGATCTAAGATATTCGACTTCAGCTACGTTATTCACGTATCTTAGATCACGTATCTTAGATCGATCCCGCCCCCCTAGTGTAGACCAGCCCTTAGAAGAGGCCTAGGTGGTCCACCCCACCCCAAGATTGGATTACTGTCTATCTTACCAAGACAGCCATGTTCCCAGGCCCCGTTACAACATGGCCACATCCCAACCACATGCCACTGATTCTGTCTTTGTGCTGTTGTTTTGGCGAGATTTCTTCCTGTTATGGTTTCTGATCACTCGCAGCTCAGCTCCTGTTCATTGACATCATTGCGGCAGAAAAGGGAAGAGGCGAGAAAAGGACACAGAAAAGAAAGTGCTTAAATAGCACTCACCAGTCGCAGTCCGCTCCAGCACACGTGAGCACACAAGAGAAGAAACGTGAGAACTGAACGCGCAGGAAAGGGCGAAGTGCCTTTTCCCCCCTCTTCTCTATCCTGCTGCAGAGAAACTGGCCAGCTCTATGGCTCGAAGCTTTCTCCTCCACCTTCATAAAACTTACACTTCACCCCTCCCTGACACTGACTAATCCCAATCCACCACATTCTCATCAAATGAAAGCTGCAATAGGCACCAAAGTTTCGTCTATGCAACCTAGGCCCTTTCTCCAAAGGCACATTACACCCTCCAGTGCCCCCCTGGGCCCCTCACTTATTTGAAATACCCCTGAGGAAAAATTATCCCTCTGCCTTCTCCCACCATGACACCCCCTTGCTCTATCTGTCCCAATGGGTCCCCCATGGGATGACCCCTTTCCATCTCCCCCAGTGGTGTCTTCCTTCTCTTTCACTTTACCTCTCTTCTACCCAACAGGACTGACCTCTGTGGTTTTGCCTGCATACGAGCAGATCTTCTCCAGCTGCTCATCAGCCACTGCTCCCCTGCTCCCTGCTGGCTGCCTCTCTCCCTTGGATGACCCAGAACTGGGAGTGTCTGATTGAGGCTGAGTGAAGCAGGGGAGTGGGCCGCTGAGATATTGCCAGGCAACGGTGCTGGGACACTGGCTGAGATAGCCATCCCCTGGGAGGGGTTTACACACCAGGGGCTCATGGTGACAGGAGTGCTGGGAGGTATCAGGTATTTCACGCTTCGCATGCTGCCATGCACTCAGGGCCTGATTCGCCCCTGCTTTGCTCCAGTTTTATGTCAGTATAATGCCATTGATATCAGCCCGCCCCCCAGGACAAGATTTTCACAAGTGTATAGTGATTTTAGGTGGCCAATCTGGGCCTGATTTTCAGAACGTTCCCTAAATCTCTAAGTGCTTTAGAAAATCTTGACTGCAATGCACCTTTGCTGTGAACTTTCCCCTCTAACTCAGAATACCCAACAGGCGTTTTACTTGTGTGGAACGCTACTTTAAAGAATTTCACATGGGCCCACATCAAAACCTCTGCACTCAACCCAGTGGGAGTTCACTATCTGAACAACAGAAGTAGCGACCGATGAAGGCAGCTTGGCAGGCCACTGAACTGCAGTCAGAGAGCTCAGGTATGTGGTGAGCTCTGCAGTTTCAGCTCTTGGACAGCACCCAGTAAAACCACAAAACTCATTCAAGTAATACAAAGCTCCCTAATTAGTGTCCTAAATTCTGTCCCATGAGAATGGACTCCCAGCACTTCAGGCTAAATTATAGCATCACTGAGCGGGTGTCCTAGCGGGGGAAAATGAGGCTATTGGACCAGGAGTTGCAGAGGGTTGAGAGAGAGGCTAGGAAGAGGAATCAGGGCTCAGATTTGGCCGGTATGCGGCAGTATGGTGGACTAACACTGCTCTCATGCTGCTATCGTGTAGTCATTTGTTTAATAAGTCACTCTCTAGCGAGTGGTGATGATTATGAAGAAAACTTCAACAATCAGAGCTCTGAGAGGTGTGAACTGCTCCAGTTGCCCAGGGAGGGGCCTTGGTAATGATTTCATTCCTCCTGTCAGAGAGGAGAGGGAGGGTCACAGATTGGCACAATTTATTTTGGGAAACGCCACTGCTTATTTTTCCCCTCTGTGGGGAAGGAGCCAGCCCCAAGAGCCTCACAGACACCATGGGAACAGTCAAGCACCCTCAGTGGCACAAACAATCACATTTTGAGCATCTGCACAGTCTACTATGAGAGGCAGCTCATGTGGGCAAGGCCCTGTTTTGTGGGCAGAGCTCAAAATTGGACATTCTTCCCCCTACTTTGATGCCGAGGGGACGCCGCTGCCACTGTGCTGAAGTGGGGGCAGAGCAATGCTCCTCCCTCACTCCCAGCCCACAGTTGCAGAACTGCCCTGGGAGAATACAGCATACACCTTTAAAAGAGTTGTAGCTACTGCCAATTCGAAAGTCATTCCACCACCAGACCCTTGCGTCATTATCGCTGCTCCTTCATTGGTGTATTGAGGACTGTGCTGGAATTGCAAGCTCTCACTTTAAGGCTACCTCTGCGCTACGAGCTAGGGGAGTGTGTGTACACGTACACATACTACTCATTGAGCTAGCATGAGTATAAACAGCAGTGTAGTGGCGGTAGCACAGGTAGCGGCTATGGAGACATGGAGGAGCTGTACTGAGTACAAATGTACCTGAAACTGGTGGGTATGTATTTGGCCCGCCTAAGTCATGCTACCGCCTCTATACTGCTGTTTATTATCACACTAGCTCATGTGTACGTGAGCAGGGGAATTACACCCCCGTGCTTATAGTATACATGTTGCCTTTGAGTGGTGGTGAGGTGGGGAAGGGGGTTGTGGTTCTGCTTGCAGGCTAGGGACTCTGCAGGGAGGTGTGCAGCTGGCTGGGCTTAGCAGCGATCAGTTCTGTAGACAGCCTAAAGGAAAGTGGCATGAGCTGTGCCTCTCTGTTTCAGGGAGCAGCCTGTTTTGTCTCTCTCTGTGTTTTGGGGTTCTTGTATGTAATCATTCTGAATTCTAAGAAATAAAGTCACGTTATTCTGCAACCTTCCAGCAAAAGTATTTGATGTTTTTATCTAACTTCTCTCTGTGTATACCGTGAACATAACACTCCACTATGCAGACATAAGAACATAAGAAAGGTCATACTAGGTCCATCAAGCTCAGTATCCTGTCTTGTGACAGTGGCCAATGCCAGGTGCCCCAGAGGGAATGAACAGAACAGGTAATCATCAAGTGATCCATCCTCTGTTGCCCATTCCCAGCTTCTGGCAAACAGAGGCTAGAGACACCATCCCTGCCCATCCTGGCAAATAGCCATTGATGGACCTATCCTCCATGAATGTATCTAGTTCTTTTTTGAACCCTGTTATAGTCTTGGCTTTCATAATGTCCTCTGGATAACACCTCCAGAGATCTCTGCTCCCAGTACAGCCCTGGTCCAACAACCATAAAAGAACTCTGAATTTAACATGATAAAAGCACATACCACTGAGTCAAAGTAGTGTCTGTCCCTCCAAGATACGCACACACCATCTAACCAAAACTGTGTTTACTGGAGAATAATATTTGTCATAAATCTGCGCTGCTCAGAACAGACTAGACAGCTCAAGGCAGACAGACAAAACGGACTGGACAGTTTCATCCTGTTAATGCTTATTTTGTACCAGGGATGAAAAACAATGCAAAGCAAACCAATTCCCTCTTAAGAACTTGCCTTTTAGCCACATGACATCCCCCCTCCCCCCCATAGCAAGAGTGTAGGTAGCAGTGTGAAATTTGTACACCAGTGCCATCCCCAGCTTCAGCATGCTTCGAATCTACCAGGTAACCAGCGATTCCATACACTGATTATTGCCAGGATGCAGTTAGACTGTGCTCCAGGTGGTTATTAGTAATCTCGTTTATTCCAGTAATGCCTGTGGGCCATCGTGCTAGGCACTGCAGCCCCGCCTCCAGTCCCCACTAGACAAAATCCCCCAATGCTTGCCCCTTCTTCCTAAATTGAGAAGGACCTGAGCTGGAGTGGGCTGGTTTGCTAGGAGCCATCATGCTGCCTGCCCCTTGGCTCTTCATGCTGCTGCTTCATGCACATGGCAAGCTGGCTCCCCCATTAAAGCAGCTCCTGGCTCCCCTGCTAGGCCAGATCCCGCGCTCTCTTCCTAAAGGGGAGGGGAGGGTCTCCTGTGCCTGCTACAGTCTCAAGACACTGCCCTGTCCCATACGCACTGGGACTCAGGGCAGCTCCAAGAACCTTTGTCAAGTGCCTTTTCAGCTCTGTGATAGTCGCTGCACTTCTGGGCAGTGTTAAACTGAGGCTTGGGGGCTGGAATAGGGGCTAGTGGGGAGAATTGTGATCCAGGCTTGGGAAGGGAACGCGGGACAGGCTGAGTAGGCTTTGCATAAACTGGTTGGACTGAGGCCACGTCTACAGTATAGCGCCGACGCCAGCACGGCCCTGACGCAGAGTGTGCCTCCAGAAGGAGTTCTTCTGTTGGCTTAGCTACACCACTTCCCCGAATGACATTAGCTATGCTGACAGAAGAGCCCCTTCTCTAGGCATAGCTGTGTTTACACCAGGGATTTTGCTGGCGAAGCTCTGTCGGGGAGGGGGGGAGACGGTGTTCCCATGTCTAGCTGACATAACTATGCTGACATCGCTTTGTAGTGTAGTCCAGCCCTTACACACAGGATATAATCTTTGCTCATCACTGGGTGAAGTTCCTCTCTATGAAAAATGCCAGCACAAGGCCTAGGCACCTCTTATGTCCCACTTAAGCCAGTGTAGGTCTGTTGTCTGAATTTTCACTGCTCTGCTGCGTGAATCAGCAGTGCTGTGTTGGCTTCAATGGAGCTACAACCATGGACACCAGCTGAGCATCTCGGCCGTAGAATTTTAAGATATAGGCTCACAGAGAGCAAATGCATGGAAAAAGAGTGCGGGGGGGGGAGGGAGTGGGTTTATGGAGGAAGGGGAAGATGATATTGTGTACTGGAAAGCAGAGCGGGAGCATCAAGTGATGATTCACTCTTTTACATCTGCTATCACCGCCCTAGTGGGCACCAGGAAAGGAAGATGGTGTGGAAAGACAGAGGAGGAAGGTGACTATCAGCTCTGAGATTACAGTGCTTTGGGGCAGCGGGGAAGGCGGGGAGAAGGAAGAGGGGGAGGAGTAGGATTGTCTCACTAAATTGATGTATCTCTAGTGTTAAGAGGTGGCAGCAGCAGAGGGAAGAGCTCTGACAGGACGACTCTGTTCTGTAGCCTGGAACCGCTGACCCTTCGGCACTGCAAGTACAGCCAGTGTACGAAATGCTCCTGAGAAAGGCAACTGAGGGGGTTCGAGCTCGAGGCCAGATTCGCACAGACTAGTAGTGGAGCTGAGATCTACACCACACAGGGGAACAGCAGGAGGGACAGTTATAGCTTCCTGATTCCTCAGCCGCAGCTGCTGCTACGGGACCACTCACCAACTAAGAACCGGAGCAGTGCAGCTGCACCCCACCCCACCACACCAGCAGCAGCACTCCTGCCTCCCTCAGTATGCCCCCATGTTTGGGCAGTGGTGGGTGTCTGAGCTGGCTCTGCCAGGGTTATGCCATCTGAAGGTTTCCTGAACCCAGGGAAATTGGGCAGCTATGAACAGATTTTGGCTCCTCTGGGCTGCCTGAGTGACGCAAAGGGGAGAAAATCCAGCTCATTATAAATGCAGTTATAAAAGGCCTGGTGCTGTCCAGGAGGTGCCATTGAAGACATGGTGAGAGATGGGAAGAACTAGGATTATTTATCCGGAGCCCAGCAGAATCTAGGAGTTTGTGAAAGTCTCAAATGTTTTATCTGGCAGGTCCTCACTAGGATCTTACACGAGGTGTAAATCAACCTAGCCCTACTGGAGTCAATGGAGTGTCACCAATTTACACCAGCTGAACCTCTGGCCCATTGCAAATGTTATAAAACACCTGGAGAGAAGAGGAGCATGACTGTGGCTCCTCATCACCCCCCAGCAGCGGAGTTCTGGTGGAGTGTCCCTTTTCCCCAGCAGCTGAAAGCAGATAAGCACTGCTGGATTCAAACACCTTCCTTGTAGCAGCAGGGAGAGGAAACGTGGTCTAGCAGTTAGGGCACTAGTCTACATCTTTCAAGTCCTGGATTTAACTCCCTGCTCCATCACAGACTCCCTGGGTGACCTTGGGCAAGTCACTTAAGCAGTCTGGGCCTCAGGGCCCCACCTATTCAATGGGGATAATAGCACTGCCCTGCCTCCCGGGGGGCCTGTGAGGACAAATCCAATACAAAGATTGTGAGGTGCTCAGTGTGATGGGTTCCTCCCGGGGTGCCACCTGGAAGTGGGGTACCACTGAGCCCTCTGACCCTCTCACACTGTGCTGCTGTGACAAGTTGCAAAGACCTTCAGCCTGCACTTTCACCAGCATTCACACAGGTAGGGACACACCCAGCTGCAGTCACATGCAGGCTCTCTAACCACCAGCATCCCAGCCTAGGACCCCAGAGCAGTACCGTCCTGCCCTGGTCAAATCTGCCAGTAGATGGGTTTAATACCCGGTCCACCTCTCCCTCAATGTGAAGAGGACCATGCACACTTCAAGCTGGGATTTTCCCCACAGTCAAACACACACTGGTTTGGATTAAAACATAAAATAAGTTTATTAGTTACAAAAGGATAGATTTTAAATGATTATAAGTGATAACAAACAGGTCAAGGCAGATTACCTAGTAAATAAACAAAACCGCAAACTGAACTTAACATACTAGATAGGCAGGATATGAATTAGCAAATTCTCAGCCTGAGTGATAAACAGGCTGGCAGATTCTTAAGGCAGAAACTGCCTTGGCCTTGCAGCTTGGGTTTCCCAGGTTTTCATACACAGACTAGAAATCCCTTTAGCCTGGGACCATCACTTCCCTCTGTTCAGTCTTTATTCCTCAGGTGTTTTCAGGTGTGTTGTTGTAGGGGGAGTGAGGTCCCCTCAATGTCATTTCCCCTCTTTTATATTTTCTTCCCACTTGCTGGAAAGCTCTTTTGCTGTGACCTGGGTCAAGCAATTCCCATTGTGTAGTGCTATCTCCAAGAGCTTTCTATTGTACGCAGTTCCTGGGGTAATCCCTGTGCTTGTGTGCATTTCCTCAATAAGCCATTAACATTGTTTGGCCTTTTTACTGTTGAACCTGAAAGGCTGCGTGTGGGTGTTTCCAACCTCACAACATGTTTCAGTAACACATACATAGCCAAACTTCATAACTTCACATACAACGACAGCACATACAATCCAACAAGATGTTACTGTTTAGCAGATCAAGACTTTTAGAATGATGATACCTCACAAGGCAGACGTTGTACAAAATATATCCTAATTACATGACAGTGGTGTATATTGGGGTGCCAGGGTGTCACACTCAGATACTATGGGACTGTGAGTATCAAAAGTAGTGGGATAGCTAGAGAGAAGAGAGTGGCTGCTGGGGTTCTTGCACATAGCAGAAGGAGAAAAGGCTCACCCATGAGGTTCTATGCCACCTTCCCCATGCCAGCATGGCGGGGGGAACAGAAATAACAGTGGGTTTCACATCCCCGGAGCAGGGGGAAGCCTGGTAGAAGCAGAAACAGCCACATTTGAGTCCTAATTACAAACCCATGATCTTCAAGTCTCACAGCATGTGAACAAGGGGAAATCGAAAGGCAGGGAATTAAGAACCAAAGGAAATACTTCTCTCCACAGTGCATAGGCTGCTGGGGCCTGAAGCTAGAATTTTAAAGGGCATAACTTTAAGATCACTAATGAACATTTCTAGTGATCAAGTTGATTAGAGTAACCAAATCTCATGTTTCAGGACATAAGCCTATCATTTGCAGGGAGGAATTTTGCATGACTCTACTTATAGATGTGTGCAACTGGTAAAGCGCACTGTGGGTGCCTTCAAGCACCATTTATTGCTTGCTACTAGAAGGAGGCTACAGGACTTGATGGACTAGATCTGAGTCGAGAGAGCAGATAGTATGTTGCTATCATGAAAAGGGCAAATTCAGAAGTGATGTGCTTATCCTCAAAACTGAATCCACTGACCACATGCAATAGGTGTGTAAATTAAATGTAAACTAAAAGTACAGAAACATCCTGTGATGCACTGGAATAAAATTCCTGCACATTTCCAAAGCAATTACATTTGTGGCTATAGAAATATCCTCGGCTAAGAGATTCTGGTGGTTATAAATATGTGCTTGCTGTTTTGCTGGATCAGGGCCTACGTCATTCACGCAGTATAACAGCCTTTGGCATCTTTATCACCTAGAATTTTCAGGGTACCTTTTAGCCCAAAGGCTCCCAAAGCATTTTACAAATGTAAAGTAACACATTTTAATTAATTATATAAGGATTCTCCACCCCTGAAATGTAGCCACTTCAGAAGCCACCTCTGATCTACTTCAGGCATAACAAGATCCAGTTTTCAGAAGTCGAAGCTAGGAAATTCAAAATGGAAGTAAGATGCTAGCGTTTAACAGGGAGGGTAATTTACCATTGGGGCAGCTCACCAAGGACATGGTGGATTCTCCATCACTTGAAGGCTTTAAATGGAGACTGAACATCTTTCTAAAAGAGAGATTCTAGTCCAACCACAAGTTATCGGGTTTGGTTCAGGAATCATTAGGTGAAATTCTCTGGACTGGCCTATGCAGAAAGTCAGACCAGATAATCATAACAGTCCCTTCTTGTCTTCAAATCTATGAATATATGAAACACAGCTACTCTGCAGTAGCATACAGTGAAACCACAAAACAGTTTAAAATGGGCAGTGAAGAATGCTGTATCCACGTGAAACTGCAAAGGGGAATTTAGGGAGTCAGAATTTACTCAGATTGGAATTTGGCCATTACATTGAGGTTAGCACTCGGCTCTTGCAAAAATTACCATGGGAATTTTAATGACCACAAATACTCAGGATATCAGTTTAATTTGTCATCTGAAAGCTAGTACAGTGGTCCAGAACTGACTCAGAAGCAGGAGTGTCACCTATTGTAGCACCAGTCCCACTTCCTGTGATGTCCACGAGCTCATTAGCCCTAATGCAAATCTGATAGAATTTCCCTCTTTTACATGGCCCTGATGCAAACCGCATGGAAGTCAATGGTAACATTCCCATTGATTTCAGTGGGTTTTGGTTCAGGCCTTACACGCATAGCAATAAAGTCAAAACAGTTTTCATATCTGGGTGTCTAAAATTATGCATCTATAGCAACGTGTAGGCACCTACATAAATGTGGCCTGATGTCCAGAGGCATTAAATACTAGCAGCTCCTATTCACTTTAGGTGCTTACTATACACGCTCACATTTGAAAATATTGTCCTAAATATCCCAGGACTGCGTGAGTGAATGTATGGCATTGGGGCTAATTATTAACATATTTTGACAGAAACAAAGATAAATGAAGCCATTAAAGCCAGGAATTCTTTTTAGTGTGTCTATGATGCTCACCAGCCGGCCAATGAAAGAAGCAAATACTCTGGCTGGCATGAAATCATGCCAGAGGCATGGCTGGGAAGAAATCTCTGATTATCTCCTTTTGTTTCTATTGCAGGGAAGTTCCTCTTGTCAATTAATCATTATGGAGACTCCGACTCCTGCTTCTTTCTAACCCTTTCAGCAGGAGAGGAGGCTCCAAAGTTTATTATGGGCTTCACATGAGCACAGGGGCTATGAACATTGATTTGCTATTGTAGGGTAGTTTGTTGGCATTATTTTTTAGAGTAAAATGCATTTCGTTTGAGAAAAAGAAAAAGCACACACATAGAAACGACATGGACTTTGCAAGCAGATTAGATTTGAATGGGCAAAGTTCTGGGTCTCTCAAAGGAACCCTAGCAACAAATCACTTCTCTCCCTTTATTGCTACAGGTTGGGGTTGAAACCCCAGCAGGGTTTTCAAGATTCTTCCATCCCCTCAAACCTACAGACACTTGTAGCATATGAAAATATGTCAACCCACTCCCACCCCTCCCCCCAAGCAAACATTCTGCACAAGGGACAAAGTTACAAGATCTGAAAGTGAAATGCCCTGGGCTCAGTTGCCTAGAAACAAGCTGGAGCGTGAAGAGCTGCACTCAAACACAGAGTCCTGTCAAGTCATCTCCACTGTGGCCCATATACATTCAGTAGGGTGACCAGATGTCCCGATTTTATAGGGACAGTCCTGATTTTTGGGTCTTTTTCTTATATAGGCTCCTATTACCCACCACACCCTGTCCCGATTTTTCACACTTGCTGTCTGGTCACCCTAACATTCAGTTCCGGTGAAATTCACCCCTGTGCAGATGGCTAGCTCAAGGCCTACGCAACATTTAAGTCCAGCTTATGCCCATAATACAATATACTTTTACCAGATGGCCAAATCATACAGCGGATGAGAAGCTTTGTCCTTATTTCTCTAGAAAAGTGAAGTTGGGTGAGACCTGGGGCATATGGGTGGTAATACGAACAAGTGCATCTGTGATGATGTGGCCTGAACAACATGATCAGCACAAAGGCATAGAGAAAACAATAGGTTTGGCCAAGAGTTACTTTTGTTGGCCAGATTTAGACCAATTTGCTGTAGAAAGGGAAATTACTCAATGAGAGCTATACAGCAACGACTCTAAACATGCCAGCAACTATGCCTGCAACATGTCAGCTGTAGTAGTGAGTCATTTGAATCTGGTAAAACATGCACACTGATTATGTGGAATGGAATAGGCAAATCATGGCTGATGCTTGTTCTAGCTGACCACAAAAGAAAATCACTTCTGCTCTTTTACAAAGAGGCTGTCCAAAGAGATGGCTGCAAATAACAGGCTGCAAATAACAGTCTGCAAATAACAGTCTGCACCATGCCTGCCCATCTCTCAGAATAGGGGAAGAGTTTTCCACTGCTTGCATCCGAAGAAGTGGGTATTCACCCACGAAAGCTTATGCTTCAATACCTCTGTTAGTCTATAAGGTGCCACAGGACCCTTTGTCGCTTCTACAAATCCCGACTAACACGGCTACCCCTCTGATACTTGAGTCTGCAATTTGTGCCTGTGGAATTGCACATATTCTGACAGAAAACTTCAGTAAAATGGCCTAATTCTCCTGTTTGTTACCTTGCATCAAGTGGGGTTAGGAGAATGCTGTGTGCAGAGGCCACCCGCTGTTCAGTAGGCATTATGTGTCCCCCTCTGTGCCTGATCCACAGAGGAGGAGATGAGACCAGTTAAAGGACATAGGTGGAGGGTCAATGAGAATCAGGCCCTAGTAGGGTGCAGCAGAGTACATAAAGGTCCCATCCTGATTTCATCATCATAAAAAAAAAGGCTGCATATATTGGAAAATTAGAACAGAGGCAAAACGCTGGATCCCGCCATACACCACTAAAACGCTGGGAATTAGAATTCTCAATCTGAATTTTGCAGCTTGATCCCATCTCTTTTAAAACTGGAACATTTTGTTTGAAACTGGTGATTCACAGATACATTGGGCCTAGCTCCTATTTATACTGAAGCCCTTTTACACCACCATGGCAGTGTAAAGAGGCCCTCAAGAGAGCGTTAATTGCAGTTATGTTCACTTTAAAGACCCTTTGCAATGCCAGAGTAATATACATAGGCCTTAGTGTAAATGAGAATCAGCCTATAGAATTTAAGGCCAGAAGGATCATTATGACCACTTAGTCTGACCTTGTGCATAGCACAGGCCAGGAAATTTCACCGAGTCATTCCTGCATCTAGCCCAATATCTTGGGGTTTAATTACAGCATCTCTTTTAGAAGACTCCAAGTGGTGAGGAAATTACCACATGCCTTGGTGAGTTGTTCCAACTGGTAATTACCCTCACTGTCAAAAAACTGCATCTTATTTCCAGATTGAATTTTTCAAGTTTCAGTTTCCAACTATTGTTCTCCTTTTGCTAGATTAGAGAGCTCGCTGATATCAGCCATCTTCTCCCCATGTAGGTAACTGTAGAACGTAATCTAGTCGTCTCTGAACCTTCTATTAGATATGCTAAATAGATTGAGCTCCTTTTAAATCTTCCATAAGGTATGTTTTCCACACACTATATTGTAAGGCATTTACATAAGTGAAGAAATAAATACGTGTGAAGACAGGCTTTGCAAGATTGCTTTGCAGTTTATTACGCTGACTTCCCATCCAGCCATTGTCACACATGACCTTTATTCTGCAAGGGTACTTTGACTAGCAAGATGGCAGGCTCCAGCCAATGGCTCAGGAATATAAAATATACCTTGTTTTAAGATACATTTCAGGCTCCTGTTTCCTGCAGATGTTTCAGAGAAATCATAGTGTTTCTCTGAGCAGAACTGGGTAGCTATTTATAGATAAATTCTGGGGAGTCTTCCTTTTCAGCATCCATTGGTATAGCGGTGGACTATGTCAAACTGCAGATGGACCTGAACCAATCCCCTGACTCCACTCCCGTCTGAATGTCCCTGGACTTGGGATCTGGATCTCTATCCAAAATTTATCACATGGACTCATTGTGACAGACCGACACTAGCCTGCCATACTCTGGACAAACCTTACGGAATTAAGATAAATTTTATTGAATTAAATTAAACCTTATTGAATTTGGCTTAATACCTTTGGGGTCCATTGTATTACAGATGGAATTGTGTACCTGTTATTGTGGAATTGCATGTCACTCCTCTAGGAGGAAGTGGATGCTAATGTAATTCCTCTGGTTCTCAGCCCTTTGAAGCCACCCCTGGAGATGCTCACGTATATTAGTTCAAATTGAATTGTCCAGGAACCAACAAAGAAAGGTTATTTGGATAAGTAGCCTGGGTTTAAACTGGTTCAGGGCCTTCCTCTTGATCCATCCAATGGACAGGAGGGCCCAATCCTTAGGGAAGGTTTGGAAGGGCCAGGCCTACTGAGGCCCATAGACTGTGTGTTAGTTTCTGCGCTGAGGATGTGGTGAACTTGTGACAACAAAAAGAGACCCCTTTGGGGAGTTTGAAGGGCTCACCTGCCAAAGCCCATGTTGGAGACCGTTGAGGGAATCTCTGGTAAGATTGTTCGCCTGCATGTAGGTTCATTTATTGTTTTAAATATGTTTTCTCTGTAGTGCTTTCACCTTAAGAATAGACTAGGATTGCATAGGAAGTGCTGTGTGGGTAACTTATAACTGGCAACGGCACTGTTCTAGATCTCTGAAGAGAAAACAAGTGGGTCTGTGTAAGCAGACTGCCAGTGCAGCGCATAACACTGTGAAAGCAGGGAATTGTTCAGCCTGGAAATACCCTGGTCAGGAGGGAGGGAGATGCAAGTCTCCAACAGACAACGGCTGGGTACCCGGAAGCCTGAGAGCAGGTGCCCTCATGGTACCACAGTGGAGAAATACAGGTGCAGTTGCCTTGAACTGTGACATTCATCCCTACCCAACCTTCTCCTTCTAGGAGCTGAAACTCTTGCAATGACAGACAAGCACAACTTCTAAATATGGGCAGAGACTGGGTGGGGGTGGGAGTCTTGGGGAGGCACTGCCCCTACAGACTGTATATATTGATAAAAAATTGCCAACATTTTCTACACACTCACCATTCTTTACGAGGGCCATCAATGGCTAACAAACACGTATGGTCTTCTCTTCCTTTGTGCTGTTTGCATGCTGCTACATATTTCAGTACAGAGCTCACAACCATTTTTCAAGACACATCCCACCATATGCCACCTCCACTTTGCTGCTTTCATTGAAAACCTGTTCTCAGTATCATAAGCCCCAAATCATTACATGGATACCAGTCTTTTCTACATTCCACGCCTCTTGCCCACTCACAATTCTCTTCTGCATGGTTCTCAGGAATGGTTCCAGTATAAATAACAGCAAATTTCATCCAGGACTGGCTAATCAAATCAGCTGTGAGTGCTAATAAGAAAGGTTTTTAACCGTGAACTAACTTTGCTCGGACTGACCGAAAAAGTGTTATTTTTCCCCGTGCTCTTTCAGATAAAATAAAATAAGGCAAATTGTAGAAAGAACTTGGAACGATGCTACAACCTTCAAAGAGCTATTTTGCTTGTATTGATCTTGTAGTGTTTACAATACTGTTACATTCCCTTATTTTAAATGCACGTTGCTCTGTAAACTCCAACCACAATGGATGTTTATAGTAATAGTGTTAATAACATTCTATAGCTTTAATATAGATTTTTGTAAATCTCATGCTGCTTTAGAAACATATAGGTTAAGAGTTACCTCCTTCACAGCAGAAATGACAAACAAAATACATGCTCCAAAAGAAAAGAGGGGGAAAGTCTTATTTAATATAGAAAATAATTGAAATCTCATGTATTTTTATTAGTTTTAGTATCCAGCAGCGTGAAAATACTGAAACTCCAAAACCGCATACATTAAAAAGTCACAACCAGTGCTTAATTTGTACCCGGGTTTAGCAGGGCTAAGCCCTGGCACCTTTAGGCTTGACAGTTCATAGCCCCGGCACCTCTGGGCTTGCTGAGTCAGTTATGAATGTAAAAAAATTCCTTGAGCACCTCTTTCATTACAAATTAAGCAACGATCACAACTGTTCTATTTTATTAGTTCTGGTTGTGTGAAAAAAATTAAAAGGTTAACGTTGAAAAAATCTGGGGGATAGAGCCCCGAATGGCTATAAAAACAATAACATCAACTATAAAACCTACATTAGTGATATTAAAAAATTATGTCATTCAGTACATATGACATTTCATGAAGGTGGATTTAATAATTTTCAGCCTATAGAAATGGGAAGGCTAAGGGCTAACAATTGGACCTGAAAGGGGCGGTGTTGTATAAGTGCTTCATTTTTCTTGTTAGTGATTACACAGAAGTAGTGAAATGTAGTAACTGTGGTACTAAAACTTCCTTTTAACAAGACCTGATGTTTGTATAAAAGTCAGAAAAGGATAATCTCTTCCTCTATTTGTTTTCCAATAATACAGCAAAACGTGGAGGTTTCTCTGCTTAAACTTGTTCTCTGCTTAAATTTGTTCTCAGGGTTTTGAATCGATCCTTGTAAAATATTGTGGGGCCCAATATGCTGTTTCTTCATATCATGCACATCATTATCCTAAAGGGCAACAGGCCATCAGTTTATGGTACATTTATTAAATAAATACAGCTACAAATCCAACACTTCCAGATGAAAATATTAGCTAAATTCCATGGGAAAAAAATGCCTGGGAAACTTAATACAGAGAAAAAATAATCAAAATTCTCAGTTTAATATACGTGTACCTGAAATTTACAAGACATGAGCATATGCTTTCAAGGTGAGTTTTGTCATTTGGTAACAATGTAAAAAACCTCTATTAGTAAAAAATATATTTCCATTTCACTAACACCCCTTTGTCCTGTTCTGAGCCTTAGTTATTAAGATCTTTGTGGGTTTGAATCTGTTATTCCTAAACTGTCATCTGTGTTTGATGTCATCATTTCTGAATTGAGGATGGGTGGCTGGGTAGGTGAGGATGTAGGGCTAGCAAGTGTGCATGGAAAAACTGATCAATTGAAATTTCTCCCATACAGACATGCATTCATCACCATATTTTCCAAGTATTAAAGACTGCAGGAAAAAGTAAATTAGCCTATTCAGATAGAAAACAATTCCCCACTGTCTCGACAGGAAAAAGTTCTCCTTCAAAGAAAGGCATCTTACTGGAGAACATTTTGTGAATAGTTTTCTGTAGGGGAGGCAGGCTTGGAGTATTACTTCTGTTACATAACAACTACTAACTAGAGAGATGTTTAGGGAGTAGCAGGCATTTACTTCAGGGGGGTTACTTCTGTAAGGAAGGTTGAGCTACTCCTGGCCCTAACCAAAGGGAAAGAAGATTGCATCTACATTAAGTTAAATACAGTATTTCTATATTAAGACACTGTTTATGTATCTCTAAAACCAGGAAGACGTGATTCACAATTACATGGAAGCTCTCAAATTTGTTTTGTGGTAGCTGCTAAACATGTCAAAAAATTAAATTAAAACAAAAAATGAAGGCTGATTAAATAATACATGTAAACTGCATTTGTGATTTCAAGTACACTATAATTTAAGTACCACTAATAATTGGCAAACTGGAAAGTCAGAGCTGTACTTATTAAGTCCTCTGCCTGCCCAAATACACAAGGCATCTAAAAATCTGTGATGCTACTTAACAGAAATCTCATCTTATGCCTCCTTCCTTCCCAGGCTGGTTCATGGGGGTTCCAGCCTTTCTTCTTTAATAGGAGTGTTTTACATTAATTCCTTTCCCTCCCTTGGGAACAGAAAAGGAATGAAAGGGGGAAAGGCCTAGCCCAGCTAAAGCATCCAGTCACTGGCAGTCACATTCCTCATCTCACAATCACATTCCCAGAGCTGGAGCGATTTAGCTTTCTGAGCTATTTTGAGAAGTGTCAAGAAATGAGGAAGAAAACAAATGGAAAATGGAGCTACAGTTGCTTTTTGTTTACATGAGAAAAACCTGGTTCAGTCTTTGACACTGAGTTTTAACTCAGTGCTGCTAGGGAGTCTTCATTATTCAAAAGTTTCAAAATCAATCCCCGGTAAAACAAAACAACACCACTGCCTCTGGACTGACTCCACTACTACATGCAGACACCTGGATCAATGTGGGAGAGGAGGCAATAACAATGGAGTTTATGAATGTGCAATCAAAACTACGCAGCGGCTTTTACTGACTGTGAAAGTCACATAACTGTATTTACGGCTGGCATTTTCTGAGGTACAAAGTGCCAAGCTCACCATTGTGCGGCCATTGTGTCTATCAGGCACTGACGTGAGGCCAGCCCACACAGGATTCCTCCTCTGCAGGCTGACACACTCCCCCACCCACATGCAAAACGTCCCTCCCCAACCTGCTTTCCCCAGCTTCTTCCATCTCCAACCGTGTTTGTCAGCATGCCTCCACTCCATCCATTCCCTCCAGTTTCTCTAGCACACCTGCTTCCTCGACATGCACATCCACTCCCCCACTTCCCCCAGAACTCCCCCACCCACTTTCCCCAGCACATGTGCAATCCCCTAAATTACACCCCCACCCCCTCCCACTCTTCCCAGCCCACACCCTGCCATACATGCCAACCCCACATGCCAACAGTCTTCCAGTCCACCATTCGTATCCCACCAGCTCACTCTGTCAGAGGCACCTGCACATGTGGTCACTCTCTCTGTTGTTATGACTGTCTTGAAGCAACACATCCGCACAGAGGAACAGTCCAGTGCTGTTTGTTTGGCAGAATACCCACAGCCTGCTCCACACATGCTCTGGTGACTCACGCTCACAAACTTGTTAGGGTCTGTTTACAGTTGTAGGGCGGCTTTAAAGGGACAGACCATTACAAACTCTTCCAATATCATAATGATAGAAACACATAACCGTGTCACTAGAAACAATAAATGGCCCATGCGAGCTATTTTGGGAGAGAATGTGTTTAGGGACTTAAAGACGGAGACAGTGAATCAGAATTCCTGAGCTCAGTCCTTATCTCTCTCCCTCTTTCACTTACTTATCCTGTGACTTTGGGCAAACTACTCAGTCTCTGCCTCAGTTTTCCCACCAGTAAAATGGGGATAATAATATTTACCTCTACAATACCTCACTGGGCTTAATTAATTCATATCTGTAATTCTGGCATTCCCTAATTTTTGAGTGCCTGACCTGACTTTGCAATATTAATACCATTCTTCTAACGCGGGGTGTTTTTTCGGTGTATGGTGGTGCACGGCTAGTGTACTTATCTTTAGATTCCTTGTAAATGTTCTTTAGTACATTGTACCCTATGAATGTCATTTTACTGTACTTTGTGCCTGGTGTTTCAATAGCCAGACCCCGTGCATAATTCAGCAAACAATAAAACACTTTCTTGCAAGTTGCAAATATTTATTCATTTTCATTAGCTGCTCAGCTATACTGTGACAATATAATCCACTAAGAAACCCATTGGCATTGCTGATGTGATTTCACAAGAACTCTGCATTGCTTTGTTTCAAAATGAAGATTGCCAGGTTCTTTTTTTGTGTATTGCAGATGGAGGTTAGAAGGGAGTTGAACTTAAGAGTGTGGAGACAGAACTGAAGGGGCTGATCTGGGGTCTGGCAGTGTTTTGTGTTGCTAATAGGGTTTCTCAGCTGGCATGCTGGAACCCTAGGGACTAATGGGTCACTCTATCCCAATGTTTGGTAGGCCAGAGGGTGACCGGTATGAAGCCCTATCTGTAGTCTGTGGCACATATTAAGGCTTTGTGACCTTGACATCCCTAGCTTGGGGGATTATATCTGTTTGTCCTCCATCTTGGAAGGTAGCACTCTTCTCATCTTCTGGGATGGATACTCAGCAACTATCAGAGGTGCAGCTTAAACCATGTGCTGTTTATTTAAGAAAGTGGGGAAACAGACACCTGTAAATCCAACCATGTTACTCTTCCTCTCATCTAGCCACAGGTACGGGGAGTGGCACTAGCCTGGGTAGTGAAAGTCTATGTTAAAAAGGGTAAAGGTTGCTAGTGCTGTTCTTGCAATAGCCTCGCTTAGTTCATAACTGCTTCACCCTCTCCGTGGTTTCCCTGAAAATCAATGTCCCTCCTCTCAGCAGGAACTGCCATAAGTATGACAGGTCCTCTCTTTTTCTCTCTTTCCCCTGTTCTGTTGGACTCTCGTCTCTATCCTATTTCCTTTCCAGCCCCCAAAGATTTAGCTCTACTGGGAAAGGAATTAAGCAGCCTCCTGCTCATTACATCTGCAAATCGGTGATCCGATGGCTGCTAATTAACAGGGTGGGACTATATCTATTGTAGTATCCCATGATTAAAGGATCACATTGTAAAAGACATTTATATTTACTTTGCCTGTTCATATGCCATCACTTAAGTGCTCATTATGTGAATCAGGCAGGTGATTCTTAAAAAGCATTTTTTACATATGAAAAAATTAGGTAACAGCTGGAAATTCTGTGGTAATTTCTTTAGACCCATTTTCTCAATAGAACTCTCATGGCTTTTAACCTTGTTAAAATCTACAGGGCATTTCCATGAGACAGTATCTACAAACTGAGTGGTGCTTGAAATCTAGAGCTGAATTTCTGTGGCAATGACCCATTTCTAGTAAGCACACACGAAGTCTACCAATCCAGTACAAATTTATAATAGAAAGTGGAGTGTTCTCATGAATTCCAAAGTGTAATATTCCAAATTATTTAAATTGGGCCAGATTTGGGCAACTCTCTGGCAGTGCAAAGGGACTTTAAGATTAATGTAAATTACACTTACACTTATTTTAAGGCCTGTTTATGCTGCCAAAGTGGTGTAAAGGGAATTAGTGTAAATGAGAAATAGCCCCACAAAGTGTGTTTTAATGCAGCATCCTTGATTGGTTGTTTTAGCTGATTTGTTTTTTGGGGTTTTTTGCTCTACTTTGCAAATGTGTATAATATTCAATGAATCTCCAGATCAATGCAAACCAGAGAGATTCTGTTGTATTTTGTTTTATGGAGTTGTCATTTCCAAATGCACTGTTGTAGCAAAGGCGGGGGTGGGGTGGGGATTGCAGACGTGGATGCCTGAAATGTGTGAATAAAATTGGTCTGTGTCCCTGTTACACTAGCAAAATGGGTGCAATGGGGCTGGTTGAAGTTATTTAAATCATTGATTTTTGTTGTTGTCAAAAATGGCTTTTTTAAATAAAAAAGTCTCAATTTATTTCTTTCTATTAAAAAAATTCAAAATGTTCACAAAATCTGGAAACCAAAATGTATTCTATTGGTCGATATTTTAACAATTATTTTCATTTTGTGCATTTCATTTTTTTCTTCTTTTATTTTTTCTTTCTTTTCTTCCCCACCCCATTTCTTGTTTGTTTCTTTTTTCTTTCTTTTTTTCCCATTTAAAAATGTCTAACGTGACATTTTTACTGACATTTTCAAAAACCAAAAATGTAGAATTTTTTTGGTTTTAATATTTGTTTTAGAAAATTTAAACTGTTTGGAAATGGGTAAAAATGGAAATGTATTTGAAAAATAAATGGATCAATTTCAAGCCCTGAAAACTTAAAGCAATTTACGATTTTCAAATGGCTGCAATGGAGCTGTTTGAAATTAAATTGCATTCTTCTTTTTTGGATCCTTTCCAGTGTGCAAAGCAGGGAACTACATGCATAAGTCACAGTTTGCAAATGAAAATAGAATCATAGAATCATAGAATCATAGAATCTCAGGGTTGGAAGGGACCTCAGGAGGTCATCTAGTCCAACCCCCTGCTTAAAGCAGGACCAAACCCAATTAGATCATCCCAGCCAGGGCTTTGTCAAGCCTGACCTTAAAAACATCTAAGGAAGGAGATTCCACCACCTCCCTAGGTAACCCATTCCAGTGCTTCACCACCCTACTAGTGAAAAAGTTTTTCCTAATATCCAACCTAAACCTCCCCCTCTGCAACTTGAGACCATTACTCCTTGTTCTGTCATCTTCTACCACTGAGAACAGTCTAGATCCATCCTCTTTGGAACCCCCTTTCAGGTAGTTGAAAGCAGCTATCAAATCCCCCCTCATTCTTCTCTTCTGCAGGCTAAACAATCCCAGTTCCCTCAGCCTCTCCTCATAAGTCATGTGCTCGAGCCCCCTAATCATTTTTGTTGCCCTCCGTTGGACTCTTTCCAATTTATCCACATCCTTCTTGTAGCGTGGGGCCCAAAACTGGACACAGTACTCCAAATGAGGCCTCACCAGTGCCGAATAGAGGGGAATAATCACGTCCCTCGATCTGCTGGAAATGCCCCTACTTATACAGCCCAAAATGCCGTTAGCCTTCTTGGCAACAAGGGCACACTGTTGACTCATATTCAGCTTTTCGTCCACCGTAACCCCTAGGTCCTTTTCTGCAGAACTGCTGCCCAGCCATTCGGTCCCTAGTCTGTAGCAGTGCATGGGATTCTTGCGTCCTAAGTGCAGGACTCTGCACTTGTCCTTGTTGAACCTCATCACATTTCTTTTGGCCCAATCCTCTAATTTGTCTAGGTCCCTCTGTATCCTGTCCCTACCCTCCAGCGTATCAACCACTCCTCCCAGTTTAGTGTCATCTGCAAACTTGCTAAGGGTGCAGTCGACACCATCCTCCAGATCGTTGATGAAGATATTGAACAAAACCGGCCCCAGTACCGACCCTTGGGGCACTCCACTTGATACCGGCTGCCAACTAGACATGGAGCCATTGATCACTACCCGTTGGGCACGACCATCCAGCCAGTTTTCTATCCACCTTACCGTGCATTCATCCAGCCCATACTTCCTTAACTTGCTGGCAAGAACACTGTGGGAGACTGTATCAAAAGCTTTGCTAAAGTCAAGAAATAGCACATCCACTGCTTTCCCCTCATCCACAGAGCCAGTTATCTCATCATAGAAGGCAATTAGGTTAGTCAGGCATGACTTGCCCTTGGTGAATCCATGCTGACTGTTCCTGATCACTTTCCCCTCCTTTAAGTGGTTCAGAATTGATTCCTTGAGGACCTGTTCCATGATTTTTCCAGGGACTGAGGTGAGACTGACTGGCCTGTAGTTCCCCGGATCTTCCTTCTTCCCTTTTTTAAAGATGGGCACTACATTAGCTTTTTTCCAGTCATCCGGGACCTCCCCCGATTGCCATGATTTGTCAAAGATAATGGCCAATGGCTCTGCAATCACATCGGCCAACTCCTTTAGCACCCTCGGATGCAGTGCATCCGGCCCCATGGACTTGTGTTCGTCCAGCTTTTCTAAATAGTCCCGAACTACTTCTTTCTCCACAGAGAGCTGGTCACCTCCTCCCCATACCGTGCTGCGGAGTGCAGCTGCCTGGGAGCTGACCTTGTCTGTGAAGACAGAGGCAAAAAAAGCATTGAGTACACTAGCTTTCTCCACATCCTCTGTCACTAGGTTCCCTCCCTCATTCAGCAAGGGGCCCACACTTTCCTTGATTTTCTTCTTGTTGCTCACATACCTGAAGAAACCCTTCTTGTTACTCCTAACATCTCCATCTAGCTGCAACTCCAAGTGTGATTTGGCCTTCCTAATTTCACTCCTGCATGCCTGAACAATATTTTTATACTCCTCCCTGGTCATTTGTCCAATCTTCCACTTCTTGTAAGCTGCTTTTTTGTGTTTAAGACGAGCAAGGATTTCACTGTTAAGCCAAGCTGGTCGCCTGCCATATTTACTTTTCTTTCTACACCTCGGGATGGTTTGTTCCTGCAACCTCAATAAGGAGTCTTTAAAATACAGCCAGCTTTCCTCGACTCCTTTCCCCCTCATGTTATTCTCCCAGGGGACCTTGCCCATCAGTTCCTTGAGGGAGTCAAAGTCTGCTTTTCTGAAGTCCAGGGTCTCTGTTCTACTGCTCTCCTTTCTTCCTTGTGTCAGGATCCTGAACTCAACCATCTCATGGTCACTGCCTCCCAGGTTCCCATCCACTATTGCTTCCTCTACTATTTCCTCCCTGTTTGTGAGCAGCAGGTCAAGAAGAGCTTTAAAATATAGGGTCGGTGGCTCCAAAGGTGAATTGCCAAACTTTTTGGGCGCAATTTTGGTGCCCAGTTTTGGAAACGTGGCTCATATTCTGTGATTGCTTTGAAATCTCAATTAGTTCTGTGTTTACTATACAAATCGTAATCTCTCAGAGTATTGGAAAGCTGCCTTCCGTCACTACTGTTCTGTTTTTTAGTGTTGGAATTGAGAAACTGCTTTAATCCAGATACCAAAGCTCTCTCTCTTGGAAAACAAATCCTTCTGAAGAGAAAAACAATCAGACTCTGCTGGGATTTGTGCATTTCATACCTTGCCCTTCCTCTTGTTCTTTCGAAGAGCTTTGTGAACTCAGCTCCTTGTCTGAAAATGTTGGGGTTTTTTCATAAATGTTTGCAGTTTGCTGGTTGAGTTTCATTTCAAAGCCGCCTTCACATTCTGGGCCTGGAGCCAAATGAGAGTTCCGTTCTCTACATAAGTTTCATGAGGAAATGCTGGCTAATTGCTTTCTGCCACTAGACAGTGATGAAACACATGCATAAGCTCCGCCCTCTTCCATCTTATCCCCTGTGTATAAATTCAGTTCTGCTCATTCTTGGTGTCAAGAACTCAGGAATTCTTGCAGTATTTTTTAAATGTTGCTGCTGCTGTTTGGTTTTGACCTGTCTCATCTCTAGCAGTTTGAGAGCTAAGCAACATGGAAACATCAAATTTCCTGGAGAATGGGAATATTCCCAATGAAGCAAACAAGTCACGATGCAATTGGATGAACCGTTGCACTTTGGCAGCTCTGGCTCTTTTAATACTGGTTGTGGTTCCACTTTTGATAGTCTGCTTTCTGTGCCTTCATAGCCAGGTAAGGAGAGTGCAAAAATACCAGTAAAGTATATAGTATAGTAGTATTAAGTATTTTTATTATGACTGATATCTTCATAGAATTGGATAATTGCAACCTTTAATTCTGTTCCTTCCTGAAGCCAATGCTTTGTCCACACTGCTTTCAACTGCCCAAGCGCTTTCAGCACTTCTTTTGGGAAACTGTTTCATTCATTTTACTTTAATTTAAAAATGATAAAAAGTCAGTGTTTTCTTCTCATCGGTGCTCTCCTACTATGCCCACTGTTGTTGTGCATTATTGTTATTTATTATTGTCTGGCAATACCTATTAAGGGAAGGGCTAGACTAGGAGTCCATTGGTTCAGCATGCCTCCAACCTCATAGAGCCTGATCGTGTAAAGTGCTAACACCTTCCACTCTCAATAGAAGACACTAATTTTCTATTGCATTGTAATAGTTCTATGGTGGCATGACTGCACTCACATGGGAGCAGAGTATGCTCAGCACCTTGCAGGATGCACTGAGCATTTTCTAAAATTGCCCCGATTGGCTGCAGCTTTAATTCAGCCCCCTTGTTTGGATGTGTTATGATAGTTTTTAATTACACAATCACATTGCTACTTTTTCCACAGGACCCCTGTCTTGTTCAATGCATAGGTTGCACAGGTAACCATAAATCTGGTATTTCCTAACTTTTCAGTGCTTGACTTTTAACCTAACATTTATGTAATGTAGTTGTCTTTGTATTTATAGCTTGACCACAGAACAACTAAGGGGACACATGCCAACTGTCAGCCAATATCCAAAGGGTTCAAACACCAAAGAGGGAGGAATTTTTAAGGCAGTAGAAGAGGGTAGAGAGATGTATAGCTAGGAGGGAAAGGATGGTACTGAGCAAAGGGATAGGTTAACTATCAGAGGAAACTTTCCATTGGGGAAATCTCTGACACTGTGGAAACATGTCACTTGAAACACTTGCAACAACGGTGCACAAATCAGTGGAGCAGACAATCCTGCCCTGGCATTGGGAAGGTCAAGGGGCCCAGTTCAAGCAGGTGCGACTCCACTGAAGTCAATGGAGTTGCATGTGCTTACCTCAAGACTGAATGTAGCCTAAGAGATCTCCTCCATCTCTAGCTTCTCTTCACAGCATTCTGCACTTGGGAGGTGAAGGCTAAAGATCCCCCTCTCTCCCCGCACAGCCCATTGATACGTGGGATTTTACTCTTGTTCCTGAAAGGTGAACACTCCCTCTTGGAGACTCCAAACCCTTGCTCTGGATGTTGTGTTTCCAGTATCCAGCTGAGCTGCAGCCTATCTTCAGCTATAGCTCCAGGACTGGGGGAAGAAGTTCCCTATTTAGATACTCAGCATCAAACACCTCCAGTAAATATGATGACTGTGGCTGGTGTGATGGTGTATATCATGAGTTACACTAGGGGATCCATCCTGTAAGGTGCTTATCACTGCTTCAAAATGCAGAGCACCCTCTATTCCCCTGGGGCTAGAGGGTGCTCAGCACCTCACAGGAGCACAACCTGTCAGAACAGACATTTTAAAGCATTTAGGGAAAAAATTATCTTGGCGCAACTTTTTTCTTTCTTTTAAGTTCTCCCTCCTCTCCTCCCTTTCTCACTGTTCTATTTTGGAGGCATAACACGGAAGCCTCATGACATCCACTGTGCTCAAAATTGCATTCCGCTGACAGTAAATCACACGTGATACTGGCACAGTAATGCACACCCCATCCCGTAAGAGTTCCACCTCCTTCCCCTTTTTTTTCCCACTGCAGAGAGAGCATTGGCTGAATAAACAAAAGCTTTTCTTTACTCGGTAGTTAGGGATGAGGAAGACCAACTGATTGAATTCATCCATCTGCAAGGGCAGGACAAGTTTGCTAGTTTGGTATTTGTCATTGAGTGAACATCGGTACAAACTTGTTATATAGGGCTAGATTATGAGCCCCTTACTCACAGTGCCGAGCCATTATTCACAGGAGTAGTTCTATTAAAGGCAATGTGAGTGAAGAGTTTGCAATCTGGTCCTTAACAGAGTGGGTAAGCTGGGGGCACTCCTCCTGCTCCCATCTGCTAATGCTTTCACAAGCTGAAAGAATAAAATGCCCTTCTTGCGATCCTGGGGATGAAGCATGTCTGAGAGCTCAAAATGAAGTAGGAGACAAGAGGGCAGAGTTCTAGTCCTGCTGATGATGTCATTTGTGACTTCTAGAGCTGGCCTTAGGGAAAATGGTCCCCTGGGCGAACTTTCTTTGAGTTTAAGCACAGTGCGGTCACACACCTGATGTTTACTGGAGAAGCTTGTAAGTCACGGTAGGGACTGTGAGCACCTACAGCAGAGACAGAGCCGGTGCAACCACTAGGCCAACTAGGTGGTCGCCTAGGGCGCCAAGGTTTGGGGGGCACCAAAAAGCGGTGCCCTGCCCAGGGGGGCTGGTCCCAGGGTCCCCGCCCCCTGCCTGGGGTGCCAAGCAGCCCCTGCTGCAACGGGGCTTCCCAGGCAGCCGGTGCGGCTCCCCAGATCGGCAGGGAGGAGCCGCCTTCCGGAGGCACGGAGAGCCGGAGCATCATGCTTGCGACGAGCCCCAGCCATGGAGGAGCCGGCGCGGCATGCGCAGGGGGGCAGCAGCCCAGCAAAGGTGGTGGCGCTGCTAGTGGGGAGCAGCCGCGCCCCCCACAGCCCAGATCGCTGGCCACCCGCTCCATCGGGTCCTCCAGCAACTCTAGAGCTTCCCCCTTCCCCTGCTCCTCCCCCCCTCTCCCCTGCAGCCCAGAGCGGCAGGGGCTGGCCTCGGGCTGTGCGATCCGCGGGGGAGCATGGCCAGCAGCGTGTCTGAGGTAGCGTGCCGGGCGGTTGGAGAAGGGGCAGGGGTCTCTGGAGGGGGCAGTCAAGAGACAGGGAGCAGGGGGAGTTGGATGGGTCAGGGGTTGGGGGGTGGGCCTGCCAGGGGGCAGGGGTGTGGAGAGGGGTTGGGGCAGTCAAGGGTCAGGGAGCAGGGGGGGTTAGATGGGTCGGAGGTTCTGGGGGGGCAGTCGGGACTGGAGACAGGGAGTGGTTGGATGGGGCATGGGAGTCCCAGCGGTCTGTCAGGGGGCGGGGGTGTGGATAGGGGTCAGGGGAGAGGTAGGGGATGGGGTCCTAGGGGTGCAGTTAGGGTGGGGGGGTCTCAGGAGGGGGTCATCGGGGACAAGAAGAAGGGAGGCTTAGATAGGGAGTGGGGTCCCGGGGGGGCGGTTAGGGGCAGGGGTCCTGGGAGGGGGTGATCAGGGGACAAGGATCAGGGTGGGTTGGATGGGTTGGGGGTTCTGTGGGGGGCAGTTAGGGGACGGGAAGTGGGAGGGAGTGGATGGGGCGGGGGAGGAGGGGGGCGCAAGGTAGAAATTTCGCCTAGGGCACAAAATATCCATGCACCGGACCTGAGCAGAGACCTCTGCAAATGGCACGGGCAGCCCATACGCTCAGTGCTGGCTCGCTGCAGCACCTGAGCTTCTGGCACCAGTGGTGAGAATGCCAGGTTGGCGGCCGTGCGAAGCACCGGGGGGATGGCACCGCTGTGAGGCACAAACTGAAGCCCAGCCCAGCATGCATCCAGCTTGGCTGCCAGGAACTTGCCCAGAGAGCTCCGCTGCCTCCACTCCTCAATGCCACCAAATTTCGGACACCGCTCTGCAGCCCCAGGAGCATTCGCCACTATCCCGGGTGTGCCCCATCTGCCCCTGCTTCATGGGCATTAGGGGCAGGTGAGCGGCTACCCTGGTGGGCAGGCTGTGCCAGGCAGCCCAGGGTGATTGCAGGAGACACTGAGTGGAGGCAGATCTCCCAGTCCCAAGGGCAAAGCCTGCCCTGCAGAGCACTCCCTCAGGCCCACTGGGGCTCCTGCAGCTCGCCCCCAGGGCAAACCCTTCCCAGCCACAAGGTACAGCAACACACCGTGCCATTTCAGCCCCTCCCCTGGCTGGAGACAGCCCACCCCGCCAGTCCCCTCCGCCGAGCCGGGACACCACATGTGCCAACTGAAACCACCCATCACTGGGGAGTAGAGCCCAGCCGGCGGGCGCTCACCTCTTACCCTGCCTGGGTGCCGGCACCTTCTTGACCATGGCACCCTGATTGATCGCCCACCCATAAGGCCAGCCCTGGTGACTTCACATAAATCACTTTAGCTCCCTGTACGTCAATGGAGAGAGCCAGGGGGTGGGAGGATTGGTCACAGGACTTTGAGGCCTTGGATGGAAGGTTCTAGAGAAAGGCAAAGTGTCATCTGTGTGTTTTGAGCTAAGGTGTTCTGACCACCCCAATCTTTTGGGCAGCTGAGTCAGTTAATAGAATTATCCCTGGATGGTGGGCATTTCACTGGCAGCATGGAAAGAAAGGCTCAGCTACGTATTAGCTGAAAGCTACGTCAGTCGTCATGTCCCTTGAACAAAGAGCCATTTCCTCCAGTTGCTAGAAGCAGGTGCTGAAATACCACAGTGACAGACCAGGTATAAGAACCTAAGCAGAATACTGGTCAGTCAGGGTCAGTGGGTTAAAACTAAGGTACACAATGGTGCAAGTGTTTGTCTGCTAGCCTTATTTAGATCAATGTAAAATACTGCATGTTTCCACTGTAGGGTGACCAGACAGCAAATGTGAAAAATCGAGATGGGGGTGGGGGGTAATAGGAGCCTATATAAGAAAAAGACCCAAAAATCAGGACTGTCCCTATAAAATCAGGACATCTGGTCACCCTATTCCACTGTAAGCAAAGTCTGGCAGTCTTGTGTTGCAGCGTCTACAATGAACTACTGTAGCCATTCATGCCTGGAGATATGGGACCAAATCTGGGCCAATGCACAAATGCAATGACCTTTGAAGTCTGAAGTTAATTTGTTCCCGTTAAAAATATGTTTAGACTATATGGGCAGTGGCCATCTTTCTTAATAATATATGTACTTAGCGCCTATCACAGAGGGGGTCCAGACAGGGGGCTCAGGGTGTGACAACAGCAATAACAGATAATAATCATTGATGAGGAGGAGGAGGAGAAGGAGGAGAAATCTTTCCACATGCGTTGTCGCTATTGGTAGTTTCTGTATGGGAGAGGCCAAGAAATGGAATTGAAGTTGCCACAATTAAGAAGTGAGGTGATTGGCTCCCCTAATGGGTACTAATGTCTGTGGTTTGTTTTTATATTTAGTGCAAAAGCCCATGAAAATATGCACAGAAAAAAATAATAATTAATAATGAATCATTATTTAATAATATAAAATATTTTAGGCCACTATTATCTAACATAAGAGATTTACACTAATATTTGAAAATGTTGATTGTTTACACTTCTAAGTAAGAGAGTTACTTCCCTTTTCCCATTTCATTTGGATGAGTCAGACAGCTGGCCAGTATCCACAGGACAAATGGAGTACAGTCAACATATGGATGTAAGCAGACACATTTTCACTCTACTGTGCATTTTCTAAGCTATGGGGCATTCCCACCAGGAAGGGCAGTAAAAAGGACTAACCAGGGTCATGCTCAGACAGACCCTTTGATTGTTCTCCAGAGTCTTAGTTTTCATTTTTTAAAAATTAATCTCTGGCTGTTATAGTTGGGAAGAAAATCTTCAAAACCTGATATGAGTACAACTGATACAATGTCTACCTAAGTTTGCAGACAGCCTGAAACTATAGCTGTGAAATGCAGCATTCAACAGGGGCTAACTCAGATTTCAGTGATGATTCTTTGACATCACTGCTAGCTCTTTCACTGCTCTTGAAATGTAATGTTCTATTGCCATTTTAAATAAAATAAACCGAATCAAACATTTCTTAACTATGTATCTTTCCTTAAAACCACAATGTAAGATAAAATACAATTTGATTTCATTTAATAAAAAGTGGCAAAGCCACATGAAAAGATGGAGTAACAATGTTCCTGGAGGGTTATCTGTGTGGTTTAAACCCAGAATCTCTGCATTTAAACGTATGAGTGTCTACCACCAGAGCTGTTACCTTGGGGGCAGTAACAGATTCATAAACCTCTAAACATGCTTTACCCACTAGAGGGTGACAAAGAGACACGCTATGTAAGCATGGGGTACAGTTATATGGCACCAGCCAGTGCTGTGTGATGTCTGGAGGTATCCTGTGTCATTTAGACTCTTACTCTTAGGGTACGTCTATACTTACTTCCTGGTTTGGCGGGAAGCAATCGATCTTCTGGGATCAATTTATCGTTTCTTGTCTAGATGCGATAAATCGATCCCGGAAGTGCTCGCCGTCGACACCGGTACTCCTGCTCCGCGAGAGGAGTACGCGGAGTCGACGGGGGAGCCTGCCTGCTGCGTCTGGACCCGCGGTAAGTACCTTTTAGTTTGAACTAAGATACTTCGACTTCAGCTACGTTATTCACGTAGCTGAAGTTGCGTATCTTAGTTCAAACCGGGGGGTTAGTGTGGACCAGCCCTTAGAAACACCAAAACCACCGCCAACATTTAAAACGAAAACAGCACTAGGGCGAGATGCCATTTGGGTTAAGCAGCTGATTTCCAGTGAAAGTGAAAAGCCAATTGAAAGAGACCCAATGGAAGTCTGTCTCCTCTGATAACAGAAAGACTTCTGCTGTCCGGGACCTCTCCCAAACATACACAGAACATTAGTTGATAGGTGTAAAAGTCCCAGCCCATAACATGCAACATCCTGACCAAACTTTGCTTCTCTCCACAGTCTCCGAAGATCTGCTGGGCTCATGCAACTTGTAAGTATCAAGATACTGGAGTGGTTTTCTGATTTTTACCATTCACACTGTGCGGTGAAGGCAACTAGATCACAATAATGTACTCAGCAGGCTGGAGTATTTCTCCGCTATCTATGAACAGCAGTAAATAATGAAAACAGAGAAACATGAAGCCCAGGTGATCTAGTGGCTATTGTAGGCAACCGGGTGTCACTCGCTTCTCAGTTCTGTTCCCAGCACTAGCTAGTGGTATCAGATGAATCATCTCTCTTAAAGTGCAGTTCTGCTTTGAAACATGACTGTACAAACAGCATCCTGAGGTTCCACATTTATTGTCTCTCAGTGACCGCAGATCAAATTCTCAAATGTTACTAATTTTAAAAGTGTGTGTGTGGGGGCGGGGGGGGGGGGGCAGGGGGGCGAGGGTGGGCCTGTAATCTCATCCTGGGATCTGAAAATCAAGCTGAAGCCTTTTGGCTTAACACAGCAGTAACAAGAAAGATTTTGAAAATTAAACTTGTTATATCTGTGAGCAAGACCTTGTTTTATCTTGTCAGTTCCTTACTGACTTAAGCTAAATTGATATAAAATCCTCTTAACCCAAATTAAGAATGCACCAGATTAGTTTCTAAACAGACACAATTAAATCAGCAGAATTTTTCTGTGTAGACAAACCCTTCATTAACAATTCTGTTGATGATGTCTGAGTGCCTGGATAGACTCCAGCAGTCTCCCTGAGAGGTGCTGGCTCTGGAGCAATAACAGGACTAAACAATAGGAAAATGCTGTTATTCAGCATAGAAAGCAGATATGACTCTGAACACAAACATAGGCATCAGATCTGGCGAGTCAGGAAATACTGTATCCACAGTCACTTTTCAGAGTGAAAAGTTTACTCACTGGATGGGCTGGATTTGTGTCTGCTGTTTAATGCAGACTGAAACAGGAAGGCGCTCTCACCACAGTGGCCAGTGAGGAGAGGGAGTTAGTTGTTGGAGAGCATTGCTTATCTTTTAAAAGCAGAGGGAGAGCTGGGCTTTGCCCTGCTCCCCTTTACCTTAACCCCGGTTGACTACAGTGGGCCATGCTGATTTAAACTGGCCGAGGATCTGCCCCATGAACTGCAGTCAAATGATTTAATTAAGTAAGATGGGCTCAGACCAAAACCCTGGACCTAAAGATCCCCTCACTTCATGGGTGTCAGAATCTGAATCTGGGTCTGAATAACAGAATCCCAGCTCCAAACAGCCCAGAACTCTGGGAGTTGTTCAGAGTCTGGGTCCTGCTCTGAATTTTGTAGCTCAGACCCTTCCCTTTCCTCCCCAAAGACCTCAAATCAAAGAGATAAGGAAAAGATAAGAAGGGAGATGAATGAATGGAGAGCATTTACAAAATGACAAGAGAAAATCTAGGAAACAGGCTAGACTTTGAAATATAATTAACCATCTTGTATGCTTTTCACTTTGTTTTCCTCCTTGTCTGGTTCCTTTATGGAAGCACCTTCAGGTGGTCGTGATAGGTACATCATTTGGAAGTGGAACTTGACAGACTGCAGTAGCTTCGTAAGGAATGACTCTGACCAAAAGCTGGAGATCCTGCAGAGTGGCATGTACTTCATTTATGCTCAGGTGACCCGCATAACGACAATACAAGAGTATTTTACGATGACGCTGTACAAAAATCAGAATATTCTCCTCAACCAGATGACTGGGACAAATACTGAGGACACTGTCTCCATCAATTTTGGGAGACCTTATTTTCTGAGCAAGGGGGATAAGCTGTTCTGTTCGGTCAATAGTGGGCTTGGACACATCTCGAAAGAAAATCGGACTTACTGGGGGCTGTACAAAATGTAACAGACTTCCACTCGGAGTCAGCTTCTCTCACCCTCCAAGGAATATTAGGAATCTAACCTCTAAGTCTGAAGTGTTTGCAATTTCTCTGCATCAAACTCAAGACAATCATGCTTTGGGCTTTCTCATCTTCCTGTTGAAGTGATTCAGGGTACACACTCAACAAGACGTGAATGCGCGACTCCAGTAATGACATCAGATTGTCACAAGTTATGGAAGGAAGACACTTCTAGAACAACAGTGTGAACAAAGAAAAGCAATACCTTGATGTGTTAGAAATGTTAGTTCTAAAATCCCGGGCAAATGAGTCACTATATTTTGCCCATTCTGCACTGGTAAACAGTTCAACTCCACAGCTGGCTGCCTTTCTATGCAGGGTGAAAGTGATTATCATTTGTATATTTTGTGAAGTGCCTTGGGGATCTGTGGGCATGAAAGATGCTATGTCAATGTAATATATTATGTACATTCTGTACATAACCTGGACAAAAATGGCCTGTCTGGGATTGAGGGACCAACATGTTTAAAGGCAAATGGGATAGAGGGACAATTCCTAACTCCCATCCAGGGCTTCAGTGGAACATCCTCTCCTTTCTGTCCCCTTTTCTCCCCAAATACATACCTAATTTTAACAAGGGAAACTGCAGCTGTCCCAATTTTCCCTCAGTGTGAACCCTGCTCCCATATCCCTGGGGATTCACACCGTTTAGGAGTTTTGCATTCAGAATGAATGCAAACTATATTGTCTCTTTGAACCATTGAGTCCAATGCTGGAATATTGAAGGTGGCACACGGAGCCTGTGTGTCCATATTAAGATTCAGGGTTCCATTGACCCTCACCGTTTTCTATCATACAATGCTATAACATGGAACTTAACAGTGCAGATAAAGTCACACAGAGAAGCATCTGGACTGGAGGGGGACCAGGCTTCAAATTCCCTTAACATCTATAGCTGCATTGTGCAGTATAAGCAGATGTAATGTTTGTCATTGAAAGGAAGTGGGGTACCCATATCTCTATTGATGGGAGGGCACACCTGTAGAAGTAAAGGTGGAGAAGGAGTGTGATCTAGTGGGGAGAGCTGAGGATTGAGATTGTTGAGCTGTATCCTATGCTCCTCTACTGAGTCACTGTGTGACCTTGGGTAAGGCACTGTGGTTGTGCCTCAGCTTCTCCTCGCTAAGTCAGGTATAACAATGTATTTACCTACCTCACAGGGATGTTGTGAGGCTGAATAAATGGACATTGTAAAGTGCTTGGAGATACTCTGATTCCCTGTTCTAGTGCTGTGGTCAGTCACAGTCGGGTTTTTTGTTCCTTGGTTGGCTGTCCTAGAGCAAGCTTCTCTGATGGGTATATGCTTGTTTTCACACAAATAGCCATATTTGCATGCATAAAGCCTCCCCAATCATGCCTTGAAACAAATTACAGCTTCATGGATTTTCACGGACAAACAAACAAATACAAACACTATTGGACTGAATCACGATTTAGGGTTAGTTTGGTGCAATGTAGCTGTTATGATTTTATTTTCTGTGTGTGACGGGTTGGTATCACAAAAACCCCCTTGGAGCTGCCACCTGGCATGCCAAGACTACTCCTGCCCCTGCTTTCCTGCCTTTTCCAGCTTGGGACTCCAGAATCCTGTCTGTTTTGGTCCAGACCCGCTAGTCTGCTGCAAACCCAGACCCAGGTCTGAACCACGTCCCCTAACAGCTGAAGGCTTGCCTGGAAGCAGCTTAGGAAGTGCTCTTGCCTTTGACACCCAGGTGCCCAACTCCCAATGGGGTTCAAACCCTGAATAAATCCGTTTTACCCTGTATAAAGCTTATACAGGGTAAACTCATAAATAGCTCGCCCTCTATTTCACAGATAGAGAGGTATGCACAGCTGTTTGCCCCCATTCAGGTACTAACACGTACTCCAGGTAACTTAATAAGTAAAAAGTGATTTTAATAAGTACAGAATGTAGGATTTAAGTGATTCCAAGTAGTAACAGACAGAACAAAGTAAATTACTAAGTAAAATAAAATAAAACACGCACGTCTATGTCTAATCACACTAAATACAGATAAAAACCTCACCAGTTCCAGCAAACTTCCTTTTACAGGCTATGGTCCTCCTAGCCTGGGTCCAGCAATCGCTCACACCCCCTGTTGTCCTTGTCTTTGTTCCAGTCTCTTTCAGGTGTGTCGGTGGGGGGTGGAGAGGCTCTCTCTTTAGCCAGCTGAAGACAATATGGAGGGGTCTCCCAGGGGTTTAAATAGACTTTCTCCTCTCAGTGGCCACCCCTCCCTCTCCCTGTGTTGCATCCAGTTACAAGATGGAGTTTTGGGATCACATGGACAAGTCACATGTCCATGCACAACTCAAATTACCAGCCCAGCTACATTCCTGGCCAAGCTCAGATGTGGATTGGTGTCTGCAACTTCTTTTGTCTGTTTAAGAGTTTCTTGATTGGGCTCTTAACCTGCACATTCCTTTCTCCAGACATTGGTCCAATGCTCTTACAGAGGCTATGTATAAAACCAGAAAATATACAACCAATATTCATAACTTCAACTACCAAAATGATACATGCATACAACCAGGAGGAAATGATTCAGTAGATCATAACTTTTACAGAGATATGTTACATGGCACATGTAGCATAAAACATATTCCGGTTATATCATATATACATTTATAAGCATCCCCATAAAGTCTTATGGGGTACACCGTCACACTGTGTATTCCAACATTAAATATTATGAAGCCTGCTTTACAGACGTGGCTTTCATTTTGTATTTATTTCAGTGCAGACCATTAAAGAGGGGACATAAACATACATGCACAGTTCTCTCTCATGGAGACTTTACATTGGTTTTTTGTTGTTTAGTTAATTACCCTTAATCTAGAATAAAGTTTTTCAGAATAAAAGTGTACAGTGCCTTTGTTGTATGGCCAACCATGATCATTTGCAAATACATTTATCCACCCTTCGCCTAGCCTGACTGCTTTGCCTGTGTTAGGCCTGCAGGATCTGACCCTCAGCACCCCCATGTGTAAGGAGGGATAATAGTATTTATTTATCTGTCTCACGTGGGGGAGATGTTAGTTATCAGTTAGGGGTAAGGCCAGTTTGTGTGCATTATAATTGGGCTAGTGTGAGAATGGTAACAAGCTGTGCTGCTCCATGGAGAACCAAGACCCTGAATCCCTCCTGCTCCCCCATCCCTGAGGTTGTAGTCTGCTCCCCAAGGCATTAGTGGGATTTGAAGCCCAGGAGAAGGAGGGTCAGTCTTTGTGCTAAAGGGAGTGTGGGATCTGTTATTGTGCCTGTCCCTTGCACAGGGCACAAGAGGTGTCCTCGCCTCCTGCCCACACATCTGTAGTAGAGCAAGGTACATGGTGAATCAATGTTTATAAAGTGCTTTAACTAGGGGAAGTGCTATGTAAGTGCTAACTCATCATTATTATGATTCCATCATGGTTACTATCAATAATAATCAGGAAATGCATGGGTTTGCGTTCTAAAGGGGGTCCTAACCAATGGGCTAAGCTTGGCCATGTGAGGAATCCCCCCTCCCTCTGACTGCAGTATAATTTGCATTTTAATTACCACTGGCATCTCTGGGACTCTACTGCGGTCTCCATTTCAAAAAGTCATCATTTGCCAGAGGTTACCACCCACTGGTATCTGAGACATTTTTCATTCTAAGTCTGAGGGGAAAACTACGGTGCCTGAGCTATCACTGCGTGGAAACTTGAGAAAGGTTGGATTTAAATGAAGACTTCGGATTGATGTCAGCAGCGACACAAAAGAAAGCATTGGTTACGGAGATATTAGCTTATAAATTGCTTTGAGGTTCACTTTGTTTGCATCCAAGGGCACTCTCATAGGTGGGAAGATGTTTGCGCCTCTCCATTAGTGCTACACTCAGGGATCGCACTTGTCCTCTGTGTCTTAGCTCCTCAGTCAGGACACACACGATGTAAATCTTTCTCTGGAATTAAACATGCCATGAAGATTTTGAGGATCTGAGTCAGCTTTTCTTTTAGCCCTTTTGTTAAATGATAGCGTTACTCATTAGGTTGTGATCAAGACACTTTCAGCTCATGCACTGCATTTCAGTTTCATCAGCTAAACATGGACAGACAAAGAGACAGGCAGGAGAAGACAAAAGAGGGGAAACTGGAAAAATGTCATAATTATGGACACACAGTGAATGGTGATTGCTATTGTGGCTGGCAAAACTATGGCTCCTTTCTCAATATATTCCCTGCTGGTCTTTCTGAAGTTGGGAGGCTGCAAGGGAGTCCAGTCCTGCCCAGGTACCAGAGGGGATGGAATCTTTCTTGCTCCAGATGTCAGACGAGCAAGTGAAGCCCACAATCCAGTACTATCTAAGGTAGGTTGTCAACACCAAGGTCTGAAGATCCTGTAGGCTACCTAACTGTTAGACTCATACCCAGGAGCCAAGATTAAAGGAAAAGGCAGGCACTACAATGCCAGCAAAATAAAACTGTCTAGAAGCCACCTCCCTCCGAGTATCTTGGGTTTTTATAAATCCATGAAAAATGACTTAAGGCTGAGAGGAAAGGTCGTCTTCTGATTAAGTCAAGGACCTGAGACCCAGGTTTAATTTCCACATCAGCCAAAGACTTCCTGTGCATTCTTGAGCAAGTTACTTGGTCTCTCACTGCCTTAGCTCTAGCTTTCCAAAGTGGGGGTTGAAATTCTTCTTTTCTCTGTCTTCTCTAGTTAGATTGTCAGCTGTTTGGGGCAGGGACTGTTGTGTGTATGTACGGTGTCTAGTACAATGGAGTCTATCTCATTTGGGGCCTCCAGATGCTACTGTAATCTGGCTAGTAATAAACAATACGTTTTGGCCATTCTTCCAGAACCTTCCAATAGTCACATCTACTCAAAACAACATGGAGATTAAAATACATCAACAAAAGTGCAAATCTCCAAATATAGTTCCCCAACGTACACTGTCTCCTCTTTAGCATGACTTTATTATGACTTTCATCAGGACAATGGTTCTTTAGTCTGTATGCCTTAATCATGTTAAAACCTCTTTTATAGGTAGGCCACATTTGATACTTCCATCATCTTCTGCAGTTGTGTCAAGATTTGAACTGTAATTGAAACAGAAAATCCAGGTGGAGACAATCTTGGAGAAATGATCACCTTAGGCCAATGTTTCCAACAAGAACTCACTCAAGTTTAAAATGAATTCACTTCATCTGTGTGCATGTAAGCTCTTGTGTTTGACAGAAAGCCAATGTTGTACCAATTTTTTTAAAAGGTAAACGGTACAATCAATGTAATTATAGCCCTGTCAGCCTGACATTGATTCCGGGCAAGATAATGCAATGGCGGATATGGGACTCCTTTAATAAAAAATTAAAGGTGGGTAATGTAATTAATGCAAATCAACACGGGTGTATGGAAAATAGATCCTGTCAAACCAAACTTGATATTATTTTTTATGAGATTACACGTTTGGCTGATAAAGGTAAGAGTGTTCACATAATAGACATAGACTTTGTAGTGCATGATGTTTTGATTAAAAATTATATAAAATGAATGTGCCACACACTAAATGGATTAAAAACTGGCTAACTGATAGGTCTCAAAATGTAATGGTAAAATGGGGAATCATTGAGCAGGTGTGTTTCTAGTGGGGTCCCTCCGGGATCAGTTCTCGGACCTATGTTATTTAACATTTTTATCAATGACCAGGAAGAAAACATAAAATCATCATTGATAAAGTTTGCAGATGTCACAACAATTGGGGATGTGGTAAACAATGAAGAGGACGCCTTCCCTGAAATGATCTGCCAAATTAAAAAGCTGGAGAACCTCTGCTCTAGAGCCTTAGTTACATTTCCCCAGCACCACAACATGAAATCAGCACAGTACCACAGGCCAGCACAAGAGAATCTCAAGAAATTCAATATGATGAGTTAGTTGCAGCTGCAAAACAATTTCCATTATAAACTCACATTTTCATCCAATCGCATCCTTCTCCTTTGGGAATACAGTGTTCCATGCTTAGTCTGTGCCCAAACATTATAGTTTATTTGGTTTTTTAAATATGAGTAAAACACTGTCAGACATTTATTGAAGTCTAGGGAAATGGGAGGAAATTCTAGGCACACTTTTTTGCATAGGTTACAAGAGAAAAAAAAACCTGCTGAAGTTTGAAACTTGTGAGGGACAAGGTCATCACCGGGGACAGGTGTCCTGGCCTCTGCTTCTTTGGGGAAACATTTATTTCAAATAAAAATAGTGGGTGATTAAAAAAACCTATTCTGCGCATACAGTTTTAACTGATAACAATGGAGGAAGTTGCTAGGGCCTGGACTATGCTAGAACTGCCTGATGGCTACCACCAGGGCTATAGCATCAGAGGTGACATCAGTTATTTTGGCAGCATTCCCTAAGTGTGACTGTGTTCGATGGTTTAATAAAGCTGTATTTGGCATTCACCTTTTGTGTCTTTCTTTTCTCCTCTAGGAGTGATGTCAGGAGGGGTGGGGCGACTGGACAGAGCCAGGAGCTGTCTCAGCCTATGTGCAGCTGAGAAATGAATGGCTTGAGCCAATATTCATAACAGGACAAGCTGTCTCTGAGGGGTGGGCTGATGAATTAGGGGATTGCACTGGAAGGTCTAATTGCATTTGTGCAGCTGCAGACCTCCCGCTTCGGTCTTCTCTACACTAGTAAACTGCATAGCGATAATGTAACAACAGAGGAAGCTGTAGTGTGGATGGGACTTGGGAGGGAGGTGGGGTTTACCATCAATGGTGCAGAACGACATAGTAGTGGATGTAATAGCATTCAGCCTTGTTCATGAGAATCTCAGCTTTCATTTAAAAATAAAGAGTGGGTTTCTAGCCCTCATGGTTGCAAAGAAAAGCTGGTGCACGTGAAGCAGGTGCACTCCTAACAGCCCAAAAGCCACATCAAAAGCACCCAAAATGTATTTTTTTATATCCCATGACTTTCTGGGGCCTGACTCATATTTCAATGCACTATGAAGCAGAAATAATGGTATGGGGGCGTGTCACCTCTGAACTGTGGTGTATTAAGAACTGTGTTGGAATTGCAAACTATCACGTTAAGAGTTTGGGGGGTGGTTCCTGGTCCTGCTTGCAGGCTAGGGGGCACCATAAGAAAGTGTTCTTAAATCAAGATGGGTTGAGTTGTGCCTTGCAGCCTGTTTTCTCCCTTTGTTTGGGGGTTCTTGTGTATTATCATACTGAACTCTATGAAATAAAGTTGTGTTACATTGCACCCTTCCCACAAGAAGATTTGATGGGGGTTTTTTAAATCTAACTTCTCTGCTTGTATGCCATGAAACACATTAACAAGCCTACACTGGTTGAGGAAGTCCTAAATGACAATCCCAGTTTTGCCGCTGCCTTAATGTTATCCATCTCCTAGGGTGTTGTGAGGCTTCATTCATTAATATTTATATTGTGTTTTGAGATCCACGGAGAAAAGGAGCTATAGACATGTAAGGCATCATTATTATTGTGGAGCGGAAAGGACAGTTACCTGTTCCGTAACTGGCGTTCTTCGAGATGTGTTGCTCAGGTCTATTCCACAGTAGGTGTGCGTGCTCGCCACGTGCATCGGTGCCGGAAGTTTTTCCCTTAGCAGTATCCGTAGGGGGGAGCACCGCTGCGACCCCTGGAGTGGCGCCGCTATAGTGCGCTATATAGGGGACTGTGTGCTCCCCCAACCCTCGGTTCCTTCTTGCCGGACCAACTCCGACAGAGGGGAAGGAGGGCGGGATGTGGAATAGACCTGAGCAACACATCTCGAAGAACGCCAGCTACGGAACAGGTAACTGTCCTTTCTTCTTCGAGTGATTGCTCATGTCTATTCCATAGTAGGTGATTCCAAGCAATACGTCATGGAGGTGGGTAGGAGTTCACACCGTGTCTGGTTGGAGCACAGCTCTACCAAAGCCAGCGTCATCCCTAGCATGGGAGACGATCGCATAATGCGAGGTGAACGTGTGAACCGAGGACCAGGTAGCGGCCCTACAGATGTCCTGGATAGGGACATGGGCTACAAAGGCAGCCAACGAGGCTTGCGCCCTGGTCGAGTGTGCCCTCACGATAGGCGGTGAGGTGACCTTCGCTAACTCGTAGCATGTGTGAATGCACGAAGTGATCCACCGGGAAAGCCTCTGGGTAGAGACTGGCTGACCCCTCATACGCTCGGCTGAGGCAACAAAGAGTTGCGGGGACCTACGGAACGGCTTAGTCTGCTCCAAGTAGAAAGCCAGTGCCCTGCACACGTCCAACATATGGAGGCGGCGCTCCTCGCCCGAGGCATGCGGCTTGGGGCAGAGGACAGGGAGGAAAATGTCCTGGTTCATGTGAAAAGCGGAGACCACTTTGGGAAGGAAAGCTGGGTGTGGTCAGAGCTGGACCTTGTCCTTGTAGAAGACCGCAAAGGGCGGGTCTGAGGTCAAGGCCCTGAGCTCCGACACCCGTCGGGCGGACGTAATGGCCACGAGGAATGCTACCTTCCAGGAGAGGTGAGACCAGGAGCATGTGGCCAGGGGCTCGAACAGGGGCCCCGTGAGGTGAGATAACACCAAATTCAGGTCCCACTGCGGGACAGGGGTCCTGGTATACGGGAAGGACTGGTCCAAGCCCTTGAGGAAGCGTCCGGTCATGGCATGTGAGAAGACCAAGCAGCCTTGGACCGGCGGGTGGAATGCCGATATAGCCGCCAGGTGCACCCTGACGGAGGAGGGAGCCAGGCCTTGCGTTCTAAGGTGGAGGAGGTAATTGAGGATAAACTGGAGTGGGGCGTCCCTCGGGGAGGTACCCCTCATGCCCGCCCACCTAGAGATCCTGGCCCACTTCGCCAGGTATGCCCGGCGAGTGGAGGGTTTCCTACTTTCCAGGAGGATGCTCCTGACTCCTTCCGAACACATAGCCTCCTCCGCGTCTAACCACTGAGCAGCCACGCTGTCAAGTGGAGGGAGGTTAGGTTGGGGTGAAGGAGGCGGCCCCGGTCCTGGGACAGGAGGTCTGGTCGAAGCGGTAGCGGACGCGGAGGGGCCGCCAGCAACCCCAGGAGAGTCCCGTACCAGTGCTGTCTGGCCCAAGCTGGGGCGATCAGCAGGATGCGGGCCCTGTCCCTCTTTACCTTTTCCAGGACCTTGTCTATGAGGGGAAAGGGAGGGAACGCATAGAAGAGCTGGCCCGACCATGACAGGAGGAAGGCATCTGAGAGTGCATCCTTCTCCAGCCCTCCCCTGGAGCAGAACCGGTGGCAACGTCGGTTCTGTCGAGTCGCGAACAGGTCTACTTGGGGAGTGCCCCAGGCTTGGAAGAGCTGACCCGTGACCTCCGCGTGGAGGGACCACTCGTGTTGGGAGGAGAAGACCCTGCTCAGGCGATCAGCCTGGGAGTTGTTGACTCCTGGCAGGTGGAAAGCCCTGAGGGAGATGACATGGGCTATACAGAACTCCCACAGGCTGAGGGCTTCCTGGCAGAGAGCCGAGGACCTTGTCCCTCCCTGCCTGTTGATGTAAACATCGCGGCCGTGTTGTCTGTAAGGACCCTGATCGTTTTGCCGCTCAGCCGGGAGCTGAATGCCACGCAGGCCAAGCGGACTGCCCTGAGCTCCTTGACATTTATGTGTCGGGATAGCTCTGTGGCTGACCACAGTCCCTGGGTTTGGGAGTTCCCTACATGGGCTCCCCAGCCCAAGTCCGACGCATCCGACACCAGGTCTAGCAACGGGGGCGGGTCCCGGAAGGGGATCCCTTGCAACATATTGGTCGGGACGGTCCACCACTGAAGGGAGGTTAGCACCTGCCCCGGTACTGTGAGGACCTTGTCCAGACCGTCCCGAGCCTGGGAGAATTCTGAGGCCAGCCAAAGCTGGAGAGGCCTCATTCGAAGTCTGGCGTGGCGTACCACATACGTGCACGCCGCCATGTGGCCCAGGAGCTGTAGGCAGGACCTGGCCATGGTCAGGGGGAACTCCATGACCGTGGCTATGAGCCCCTTGAGGGTCTGGAATCTGCCCGGTGGGAGAGAGGCCCTGGCCCTGGAAGCGTCCAGTAGAGCCCCAATGAACTCTATGCGCTGGACCTGGACCAACGTCGACTTGGCCTCGTTTACCCGAAGGCCTAGATTGGCACAGGTAGTCAAGAGCAGCTGTAAGTGGTTCTGCACCTGCGACCTCGAGTTGCCCTTGAGCAGCCAGTCGTCGAGGTATGGGAATAGCTGGACCCCTCTGCATCTGAGAAAGGCCGCCACAACCGCCATACACTTTGTGAACACCCGAGGTGCTGTGGACAGGCCAAAGGGGAGGACCGTAAACTGGTAGTGATCCTGCCCAACCAGGAAACGAAGGAAGCGCCTGTGACCTTCGAATATGTGTATGTGAAAGTATGCGTCCTGGAGGTCCAGGGCTGCATACCAGTCGCCCGGGTCCAAGGCAGGAATAATCTTTACCAGGGAGACCATGCGGAATCGGTATTTGACCATGAACTGATTGAGACCGCGCAAGTCTAAGATAGGCCTGAGGCCCCCTTTCGCTTTCGGGATCAGGAAGTAACGGGAATAGAACCCTTTCCCTTGGAATTCCCTTGGGACTCCCTCTATGGCTCCGAGACTGAGGAGCCGGCCCACCTGCTGCTGCAGCAGGGGTAGATGTGACGGGTCTACCGTGCCATGACCGGGAGGGGGTCGGGAGATCGGGGGTGACCTGAACTGGAGCGTGTAGCCCCGGGCAATGGTACTCAGGACCCACCGGTCCGAAATTATATGGGACCATTGCGAAAGGAATGGATGCAAGCGGTTGCTGAAGGCCAACTTTATTTGTCGGAGGGTGTCCTCGGGGTTCACCTGGGTACCCTCCTGCCCCCAGTCAAAACTGCCGCTTGCCCTGCTGCTTGCCCCTGGAGGGCCCAGGCTGCGGGGCAGAGCGGGACTGCCATTGAGGTCGCCTCTTTTGTGGCCTGGACCTCTTGTAGGCTGGCTCGTAGTGCGATTGGGGCGCCGGGGTGGGAGCCTGCGGCTTAGGCTTTTCCTTAGCCGGCGGGACATAGAGCCCGAGCGTTTGCAGGGTGGTACGGGAGTCCTTCATCCCATGAAGTCTCACATCCGTTTGCTCCGTGAACAGGTCCTTGCTGTCGAACGGGAGATCCTGCATCACTGACTGCGCCTCCGAGGACAGCGCCGACAGGAGGAGCCACGACGCCCTGCGCATGGACACTGCCGAGGCGATGGATCGCGCCGCCGTGTCCACTGCATCCGCTGCCGCCTGCAGAGCAGCCTTCGCAGCGGCAGCGGCAGCTCCCTCCTCCGTCAGCGCCTTGAACTCCTTGCGTTTGCGCTCTGAGAGGAAGGGCTCAAATTTTTGCAGGGACCCCCACAGGTTAAAGTCGTAGCGACTGAGGAGGGCCTGGTGATTTGCCACCCTGAGCTGGAAACTCGAGGACGAATAAAGCTTTCTCTTAAATGAGTCCAGCCTTTTCGAGTCCTTATTCTTAGGAGTAGGACTCGGTTGACCCTGGCGCGCCCTGTGGTTGACGGATTCCACGACCAAGGAGTTGGGAGCCGGGTGGGTGTACAAGAATTCGTGTCCTTTCGTAGGGACAAAATACTTGCGCTCTGCCTTTCTGGATATAGGCACAAGTGAGGCTGGCGTATGCCAAAGGGCTTTTGTAATATTGGCAACCCCTTCATGTAACGGGAGCGCCACTCTGCCCGGTGCCGAAGATGAAAGGACATTGAAGAGCGAGTCTGAGGGCCCTTCCATCTCCTCAGCTTGGAGCTGGAGGTTTGAGGCAACTCGCTTCAATAGCTCCTGGTGAGCCCTGTAGTCCTCCTGCGGTACGGAGGGTGGCGGGACCGCGACCTTGTCCTCCGGTACGGGGGAGGATGCCGGTACGGAGTTTAGTGCATCTGCTGGCACCGCGGGCTCAACGCCTTGCTCGGAGTCCACATTCAGTGCTGAGGACCCTTGGTCCGCAAATCTAGGTCTAGGAGCCCTGGATATAGTGGCCGAAGGAACCTCGGACGCCCCTGCGACTGATCGGGTATCTGGCTGGGCATGTCCTGGGGGTCAAGGGGTCCACTGGCACCACTGTCCCTGCCATGGAACCCCTTGCCACTGACCTTGCTGCAGCACCGGTGGCACCAGCTGGTCAGGTTGGAACGCGGAGCCCCTGGAGTGGCTCACCACTGGTGTGAATGCCGTTCAGTCGGTGCCATGGGAACGGTACGAGCTACGGCGCCGACGATGATGTCTACCTCGGGACCGGGACTCCGACGACGAGGTACGGTACCGTCTCAAGCTACTGCTCCTTGAGACGCTGCGATGCCTATGTCCGCGATGGTGCGGAGTCGGCGACCTCTTACGGGAGTCCTCTTCCTGGTGCCTCGAGGAACGGGAGCTGGAGCGGGAGCGTCGGCGGCCGTGACGGGAACAGCTGTAATAGCTCCGACTCGACCGGGAACGTCTACGGCGCCGGTGCCTGCCGTGTCGCAACTCCCTGCTCAATCTAGAGCGGTGCCCGGAGCTCTGATCCGACGGCACCTTGCCTGAGAGCCTCACCATCGGTGACTGCAGAGGCTGTGGGCTATGGTCAGACTGGTAGCTGAGGGGCGAGCGGTCCCGGGACCGATCCCTTGATCGGGATTCGCGCCTGGTCGGGGTCGATGGCCTGGAGCCCAACAGTGGCTTGCCTCTGGAACGAACTCCTGATGCCGGGACTGCCAGTACCTGGATCGTGAGCAAGTCACTGGCCGCCTGGAAGGCCTCCGGCGTCGAAGGCATTTGGGCATCTGGAGAGGCCTGCGTCGAGGAAACTGGGCTACTCCGCTCAGCGCGAGTCGGAGCGATGGGGCCCGGGGGAGAATTGCGGCTGCCGCACACAGGTCGAGCCTCTCCCTTATCCTTGCCTCGACGACGATGCGTAGATGGTGCCTTCCTCTGCCCTTGCGACGGTGAGCGGTGCCGGCCACTTGAGGACGCCAGGGGATCGCCGCGCACCGAGGACAAGGTACCGGGTGCCGATTCCGCTCGGCGCACCAGGGTAGGAGCCAACGCGAACTCCATGAGGAGGGCCCAGAGTCGAATGTCTCTGTCCTTTTGGTTCTTGGTTTAAAGGACCTGCAGATTTTGCAGCGTGCGCTGACGTGGGACTCACCCAGGCAGCGGAGACAAGCTGAGTGCGGGTCGCTTCTAGGCATAGAGCGCCTGCAGGACTCGCACGATTTGAGCCTGGGGTCCGGGGCATGCCCCGGCCCGGACACTTACTAAACTGAACTAACTCACAAACTAACTAAAGATACCACTAATAACAAACAACAAACAGAGTTCTAGGGAAAAAAGGCTGCAGCAATGAAGCTGGAGCAGAAGTTCCGACGCACCTACACTGGCGGCAAGAAGGAACTGAGGGTGGGGGGAGCGCGCAGTCCCCTATATAGCGTGCTATAGCGGCGCCACTCCAGGGGTCGCAGCGGCGCTCCCCCCTATGGATACTGCTAAGGGAAAAACTTCCGGCACCGATGCACGTGGCGAGCACGCACACCTACTGTGGAATAGACCTGAGCAATCACTCGAAGAAGAACAGGGCAGACATTTTCAAATATCTTGCATGCTATTTGCATCAGAGAAAACCTTTCCCCCCATCAGGCATTATGAATTCACAAAGGAATGGTCAGTCCTGTCTTGTGCCTGACATATTTCTTTCAAATATAGTTCCCTGAATGAAGTGCCAAAACTGGGTTGCTGGAATCAAACCCCACACCCGTGTTTTAGGGGCTTTCAAATTCAGATCCATATCTGATTCCAAAAGTTGCGATGCAGGGCTTGTCTACATGGACAGTTTGTGTGCGGAAAGCTGTAGAGTAAATATAGAGCGTGCTAGTGTGGCGTGTACAAACTGGCCCAGCAGACCCTGCTGCCATGCTCTAGAAGTTCTGTGGTGTGTTTTGATGTATAGCTGTTCCAAACAGGAATAGGTCAATGCACACTACCAAACTTTTAGTGCAGCCCAGCAGGTTCCATAGGGGCAGTTAGTGTGTGGCTAGCTAGTGTGCTGTACATGCACGCCACAGCTTGTCGCGCACTATCTGACCATGTAGACAAGCCCTCAGGCTTGCCTCTGCAATAAGCCAGACACAACTGACTTTTGGGAAGGCTCAGATTCAGAAACATAAGAACGGCCATACTGGGTCAGACCAAAGGTCCATCTAGCCCAGTATCCTGTCTTCCGACAGTGGCCAATGCCAGGTGCTCCAGAGGGAATGAACAGAACAGGCAACCATCGAACGATCAATCCCCTGTGGCCCATTCCCAGCTTCTGGCAAATAGAGACTGGAGACACCATCCCTGCCCATCCTGACTAATAGTCATTGATGGACATATCCTCCATGAACTTATTTAGTTCTTTTTTTAACCCTGTTATAGTCTTGGCATTCACAACATCCTCTGGCAGAGTTCCACAGATTGACTGTGCGTTGTGTGAAGAAATACTTCCTTTTGTTTGTTTTAAATCTGCTGCCTATTAATTTCATTTGGTGACCCCTAGTTCTTGTATTATGAGCAAATAATACTTCCTTATTTACTTTCTCCACACCAGTCATGATTGTATAGACCTCTGTCATATCCTCCCTTAGTTGTCTCTTTTCCAAGCCGAAAAGTCCCAGTTTTATTAATCTCTACCCATATGGAAGCTGTTCCATACCCCTAATCACTTTTGTTGCCCTTCTCTGTACCTTTTCCAATTCCAATATATGTTTTTTGAGATGGGGTGATTAGAACAGTACACAGTATTCAAGATATGGGCATACCATGGATTTATATAGAGGCAATATGATATTTTCTATCTTATTATCCATCCCTTTCCTAATGATTCCCAACATTATGTTTGCTTTTTTGACTGCCGTTGCACATTGAATGGATGTTTCTAGAGAACTATTCACAGTGACTCCAAGATCTCTTTTGTGAGTGGTAACAGCTAATTTAGACTCCACCATTTTATATGTATAGTTGGGATTAGGTTTTCCAATTTGCATTATTTTGCATTTATCAACATTGGATTCCAACTTCACAACTCAGAGCCAGCTCAAACTGTAACGATATTTAGCATCAATCCCCTTCAAAAGCCCAAAATCTCCCCCTGGCCATCCAGCCTGGAATGGCCCATGGGAAAAGAGAGGCAGGGATAAGACTCTGCACTTTCCTCTTCACATGCTGAATTTTCACCCTCCGGGAAGTTTTGTGCAGAACCTAAAAACCCTGGCATGCATGGCCAGGGCTCCACTCACAGCTGCTGGGGAGAGGGAGTGATGAACAGGAGGGTCTGAAGCTCAAAGTGGGCGGGATGGTGTGCTTGAGAAAAGTTAAGGAAGCAGATACACTGGAGCTGGGTTCAGCTTATAGGACAAAGAGCCAGGAGGGGGACTGGAACCAGCAGCTAATGCCGGGCATGGAGCAGGACTGCTGGGGCAGGTCAGGGACTCTGAAATACCAAAGCGGGAAGCACTTAACGATGAGCAGAGCCAGCAACTTGAGCAGCCCCAGCTTTTGTGAGAAGAAGAAAGACCAAGGGCAAGTCATGCCTGACCAACCTGATTGCCTTCTATGATGAGCTAACTGGGGAAAGTGGTGGACGTGATATATCTTGACTTTAGCAAAGCTTTTGATACGGTCTCCCACAGTATTCTTGCCAGCAAGTTAAAGAAGTATGGATTGGATGAATGGACTGTAAGGTGGATAGAAAGCTGGCTAGATTGTCGGGCTCAACGGGTAGTGATCAATGGCTTGATGTCTAGTTGGCAGCCGGTATCAAGTGGAGTGCCCCAAAGGTCGGTGCTGGGGCCGGTTTTGTTCAATATCTTCATTAATAATCTGGAGGATGGTGTGGACTGCACCCTTAGCAAGTTTGCAGATGACACTAAACTGGGAGGAGTGGTTGATACGCTGGAGGGTAGCGATAGGATACAGAGGGACCTAGACAAATTAAAGGATTGGGCCAAAAGAAATCTGATGAGGTTCAACAAGGACAAGTGCAGAATCCTGCACTTAGGACGGAAAGAATCCCATGCATTTCTACAGGCTGGGGACCGACTGGCTAAGCGGCAGTTCTGCAGAAAAGGACCTGGGGATTACAGGTATCAGAGGGGTAGCCGTGTTAGTCTGGATCTGTAGAAGCGACAAAGGGTCCTGTGGCACCTTATAGACTAACAGAGGTATTGAAGCATAAGCTTTCGTGGGTGAATACCCACTTCTTCGGATGCAAGCAGTGGATTACAGTGGATGAGAAGCTGGATATGAGTCAACAGTGTGCCCTTGTTGCCAAGAAGGCTAAGGACATATTGGGCTGCATTAGTAGGAGCATTGTCTGCAGATTAAGGGAAGTGATTACTCCCCTCTATTCAGCACTGGTGAGGCCACATCTGGAGTATTGCATCCAGTTTTGGGCTCCCCACTATAGAAAGGATGTGGACAAATTGGAGAGAGTCCAGTTGAGGGCAACGAAAATGATCAGGGGGCTGGGGCACATGACTTACAAGGGCAGGCTGAGGGAACTGGGCTTGTTTAGTCTGCAGAAGAGAAGAGTGAGGGGGGATTTGATAGCAGCCTTCAAATACCTGAAGGGGGGTTCCAAAGATGATGGAGCTCGGCTGTTCTCAGTGGTGGCAGATGACGAACAAGAAGCAATGGTCTCAAGTTGCAGCGGGGGAGGTTTAGGTTGGATATTAGGAAACACTATTTCACTAGGAGGGTGGTGAAGCACTGGAATGGGTTACCTAGGGAGGTGGTGGAATCTCCATCCTTAGAGGTTTTTAAGGCCTGGCTGGACAAAGCCCTGGCTGGGATGATTTAGTTGGAGTTGGTCCTGCTTTGAGCAGGGGGTTGGACTTGATGACCTCCTGAGGTCTCTTCGAACCCTAATCTTCTATGATTCTATGACATGATGGGATTGAAGCAGTGGTGAGGTCAGTGAATACTGACAGGCCCTAGTGCCTGCTGCAGTCTCCCGGGAGTGTTGCAACTCTCTAGTCTTGAGAATGAGCCAGCCCGGGGGGAGGGGAAACAGCAGCAGCCTCCTTCTGATCATCCTCTTCTGTCTTTCTCCGACACAGCTCTTCCATCCTGGCAGCGTTTCCTTCTCTCCAGCAGCAGCCAGCTCTCCTGCTTCCGGTATGTTCAAGGGACCCCGGCTGAAGCAGCAGCTCACCGTGGCCTTCCTTTATCAAGGCACTTCAGCATTTGCCTAACTTTAAGCACTTGAGCAGTCTCGTTGACTTCAGCTACTTACATGCTTAAAGTTAGGTACATGCTTAAGAGCCTTGGCAAATCGGGGCCATTGGGAAAGCTGGTGTCTAGCAGCCTTCAAACTTTCCACTTCATGGTTTAGCCTTCTGGTCAAGTCACATTAAAGAGCCACCCCCTTCCAGAATATTATTAAAGTCCCCTTCCAAACTGTCCCCGGCAGTCTCCAAATAGGCTGCTCCTAGGGTGAACAGGTGTCTAGTTTTCAACCACAACACCCGAAAAGGGACCCTGACGGCTCTGGTCAGCACCGCCAACCGGGCCGTTGAAAGTCCAGTCGGCGGTGCTGTGGCGCTAAAGGCAGGCTAGCCCCTACCTGTCCTGGCCCCAGGCTGTGCCCCGGAACTGGCCAGCAGGTCCAGTTCCTAGGCAGGGGGCACCACAGGACTCCGCGTGCTGCCTCCACCCTGAGCACCGGCTCCGCACTCCCATTGGCCGGGAACCACGGCCAATGGGAGCTGCGGGGGCAGTGCCTGCGGGCAAGAGCAGCGTGTGCAGAGCTGCCTGCAGCCTGTTGCACCTCCACCTAGGAGCTGGACCTGTTCTGCTGGCCGCTTCTGGGGCACAGCACAGAGTCAGGACAGGCAGGAAGCCTGCCTTAGCATCCTCCTCCCTCCACTGCACTGTTGACCGGGAGCCACCTGAGGTAACCCCAAGCCCCAACCTCCTGCCCCAGCCGTGAGCCCCTCCCAAACTCAGAGCCCCCTCCTGCACCCCAAACCCCTCAGCCCCAGCCCCGAGCCTGCGCCACCAGATGGAGCCCTCACCCCCTTGCACCCCAACCCCAGCCCAGAGCCCCCTCCTATACCCCACCCCAGAGCCCTCACCCGCTCCCACACACCAAACCCCTGCCCCTGCCCCAGCTCAGTGAAAGTGAGTGAGCGTGTGGCAGAGTGAGCCACCGAGGGAGGGGGAATGTAGTGAGCAGGAGGCATGGCTCAGGGAAGGGGTGGGGCTAGGGTTTTCGGTTTTGTGCAATTAGAAAGTTGGGAACCCTAGCTGCTCCTAGAGTACTCCTCCAGCAGTGGTTTGTAGGGGAACCCGGGCTCACCTTCTACACTGGGACTGAGTACAGGGACCCTCAACCCAGCAACTCAGGGCTTTACTCTCCCAGCCCTTACTGTTCTCAGGACTGCATCCTATACTGCTTATTACTGGCTCCTGCTCTTCCCCCTTGTATCAGGGAGTGTGACTACAAGTCCTCTCTCTGTTGCCAGCTCCCTGGTTTTCCAGAAGTCCCACCTGTTTCTGTCCAGGTGAGCTTTATTCCCAATTAAGCCTTGTTGCATCCTAGCTCCCTCCCCTCCAAGTGAAGCCTCTAGCTAACTGGCCTCTCTTGCCTATTTTGACAGAATACACCCATGTATTCACACCCTACAAACTATTGTAATAATCTTTGTACAAGGTACACCTTGTAAGATATTGTTTGAAATCTCATAATTTGCCACTCAGTACTGTCCTAATAAAATATGTGTGGCAACAAATAATGTCAAGTTATAAGATTCCCCTCTAGGATGCTATTAACACATGTTCCAAACCCCACAGCCCCACCCAGGCAGAAGCTGGTAAACAGGTCTGTCCTGTCTGTAGTGTGTGTTTGGCTGTCTGTAGTGTGTGTTTGGGGGTACTTGCTGTGTGATCATTTGTTTGTTTGTGTGAAGGACCGTGTGCTGTGGCTGGCAGTTGGAAGCTGAGCTTCTACACCAGGCTTGAAACCTAGAAGCCTTAATCAGGGGGCGGGGCTAATCAGGGAGTCCAGGGCTTTATAAAGCAGTGAGCAAGCAACCAGGGAGCTTTGTGAACAGGGGCTGCAAACAGGGGAGTGTGAGAGGAATTGTTCCAGGTAAAGCAGGAGCAAATACAGGACCCTTGGGGTAAGTGGCTGTCTGTAGTGTGTGTTTGGGGGTACTTGCTGTGTGATCATTTGTTTGTTTGTGTGAAGGACCGTGTGCTGTGGCTGGCAGTTGGAAGCTGAGCTTCTACACCAGGCTTGAAACCTAGAAGCCTTAATCAGCGAGTCCAGGGCTTTATAAAGCAGTGAGCAAGCGACCAGGGAGCTTTGTGAACAGGGGCTGCAAACAGGGGAGTTTGAGAGGAATTGCTCCAGGTAAAGCAGGAGCAAATACAGGACCCTTGGGGTAAGTGGCTGTCTGTAGTGTGTGTTTGGGGGTACTTGCTGTGTGATCATTTGTTTGTTTGTGTGAAGGACCGTGTGCTGTGGCTGGCAGTTGGAAGCTGAGCTTCTACACCAGGCTTGAAACCTAGAAGCCTTAATCAGGGAGTCCAGGGCTTTATAAAGCAGTGAGCAAGCGACCAGGGAGCTTTGCGAACAGGGGCTGCAAACAGGGGAGTTTGAGAGGGAGTTGGGAAGGGGAGTGCGAAGGGGGCAAGCTATCCTTGCCATTCCTAACTCCTTTAACCCAAACTAGAGGCAGAGCAACCAGGGGGCTGCAGACGGGGGAGTGAGTATCTGTTGAGGGGACAGATTGGCAGTTTGACCGTGTGCTTGATTGTTTGATTTCCTGTTTGAATAGTGTGATTTGGGAGTGCTTTGTTCCAGGCTCTTCTAAAAAGACAGTCAGTCAGCTGCGAACCAGCTGAGCAGCGAATAGCAGAGAAGCAAACAGGTGGAGTTAGCCTGGGAGTTCGCCTGGAGAGAGCCTACTGCGGCATCCCCCTTGCAGGTTTCCCTGAGTAGCTTCTGCCACAAGTGAGGAAACTCTTCGAAGGAAGGGACTATGGATGCTGAGCGATCCGCTGTCGTGACCTGCACAGGATGTGCCATGTTTGTCTTTCTTCCACAGGATAGAAGCGACTTTGTCTGTACAAAGTGCAAGCTGATCTCCATATTGGGGGAGAAGATTCAAGGTCTGGAGAAACGAGTATCAACCCTGCGTTCCATAAAAGAAAATGAGGAGTTCCTGGATAGACGTCAGGATAGGCTTCAGCGGGCACAGTGTTCTGAGGATTCAGAGCAGGCTACGCAGCGGGGACAGAAGGCCAGTGAGGATAATTGGTGGCATGTGACCTCCAGAAGAGGAAAGAGTATGAGACAAGTCCATGTACCAGAAACGCATATTCAGATGAGCAACCGTTTTCATGTTCTCTCCACAGGTACTAGTGCAGAGAGTGGAATGAATGATACATCTGAGGGAACAGAGCAGAAGGAGACGCCACTGATTGGAAGGCATGAGATGCACAGTCCTAGGGATGGGGGTTCCACGACCACCACTCCCAAGAGGAGGAGGAGGGTGGTGGTGGTGGTCGGGGACTCTCTCCTCAGGGGGACTGAGTCATCTATCTGCCGCCCTGACCGAGAAAACCGAGAGGTGTGCTGCTTGCCAGGGGCTAGGATTCGTGATGTGACGGAGAGACTTCCGAGACTCATCAAGCCCTCAGATCGCTACCCCTTCCTGCTTCTCCACGTGGGCACCAATGATACTGCCAAGAATGACCTTGAGCATATTACTGCAGACTACGTGGCTCTGGGAAGAAGGATAAAGGAGTTTGAGGCGCAAGTGGTGTTCTCGTCCATTCTCCCTGTGGCAGGAAAAGGCCGGGGTAGAGACCATCGAATCGTGGAAGTCAACGAATGGCTACGCAGATGGTGTCGAAGAGAAGGGTTTGGATTCTCTGACCATGGGATGGTGTTCCAAGAAGAAGGAGTGCTAGGCAGAGATGGGCTCCACCTGACGAAGAGCGGGAAGAGCATCTTTGGAAGCAGGCTGGCTAACCTAGTGAGGAGGGCTTTAAACTAGGTTCACCGGGGGAAGGAGACCAAAGCCCCGAGGTAAGTGGGGAAGTGGGATACCGGGAGGAAGCACAAGTAGGTGAGTGCAAGGGGGAGGGCTCCTGCCCCATACTGGGAAAGCAGGATGATCGGTGAGTTATCTTAAATGCCTATACACAAATGCAAGAAGCCTGGGGAACAAGCAGGGAGAACTGGAAGTCCTGGCACAGTCAAGGAATTATGATGTAATTGGAATAACAGAGACTTGGTGGGATAACTCACATGATTGGAGTACTGTCATGGATGGATATAAACTGTTCAGGAAGGATAGGCAGGGCAGAAAAGGTGGGGGAGTTGCACTGTATGTAAGAGAGCAGTATGACTGCTCAGAGCTCCAGTATGAAACTGCAGAAAAACCTGAGAGTCTCTGGATTAAATTTAGAAGTGTGAGCAACAAGGGTAACGTCGTGGTGGGAGTCTGCTACAGACCACCAGACCAGGGGGATGAGGTGGACGAAGCTTTCTTCCAGCAACTAACAGAAGTTACTAGATCACAGGCCCTGGTTCTCATGGGTGACTTTAATCACCCCGACATCTGCTGGGAGAGCAATACAGCGGTCCACAGACAATCCAGGAAGTTTTTGGAAAGTGTAGGGGACAATTTCCTGGTGCAAGTGCTGGAGGAACCAACTAGGGGAAAAGCTCTTCTTGACCTGCTGCTCACAAACAGGGAAGAAATAGTAGAGGAAGCAATAGTGGATGGGAACCTGGGAGGCAGTGACCATGAGATGGTCGAGTTCAGGATCCTGACACAAGGAAGAAAGGAGAGCTGTAGAATACAGAGCCTGGACTTCAGAAAAGCAGACTTTGACTCCCTCAGGGAACTGATGGGCAAGGTCCCCTGAGAGAATAACATGAGGGGGAAAGGAGTCGAGGAAAGCTGGCTGTATTTTAAAGACTCCTTATTGAGGTTGCAGGAACAAACCATCCCGAGGTGTAGAAAGAAAAGTAAATACGGCAGGCGACCAGCTTGGCTTAACAGTGAAATCCTTGCTCGTCTTAAACACAAAAAAGCAGCTTACAAGAAGTGGAAGATTGGACAAATGACCAGGGAGGAGTATAAAAATATTGTTCAGGCATGCAGGAGTGAAATTAGGAAGGCCAAATCACACTTGGAGTTGCATCTAGCCGGAGATGTTAGGAGTAACAAGAAGGGTTTCTTCAGGTATGTGAGCAACAAGAAGAAAGTCAAGGAAAGTGTGGGCCCCTTGCTGAATGAGGGAGGGAACCTAGTGACAGAGGATGTGGAGAAAGCTAGTGTACTCAATGCTTTTTTTGCCTCTGTCTTCACAGACAAGGTCAGCTCCCAGGCGGCTGCACTCCGCAGCACGGTATGGGGAGGAGGTGACCAGCCCTCTGTGGAGAAAGAAGTAGTTCAGGACTATTTAGAAAAGCTGGACGAACACAAGTCCATGGGGCCGGATGCACTGCATCCGAGGGTGCTAAAGGAGTTGGCCGATGTGATTGCAGAGCCATTGGCCATTATCTTTGACAAATCATGGCAATCGGGGGAGGTCCCGGATGACTGGAAAAAAGCTAATGTAGTGCCCATCTTTAAAAAAGGGAAGAAGGAAGATCCGGGGAACTACAGGCCAGTCAGTCTCACCTCAGTCCCTGGAAAAATCATGGAACAGATCCTCAAGGAATCAATTCTGAACCACTTAAAGGAGGGGAAAGTGATCAGGAACAGTCAGCATGGATTCACCAAGGGCAAGTCATGCCTGACTAACCTAATTGCCTTCTATGATGAGATAACTGGCTCTGTGGATGAGAGGAAAGCAGTGGATGTGCTATTTCTTGACTTTAGCAAAGCTTTTGATACAGTCTCCCACAGTATTCTTGCCAGCAAGTTAAAGAAGAATGGGCTGGATGAATGGACGGTAAGGTGGATAGAAAACTGGCTAGATGGTCGGGCTCAACGGGTAGTGATCAATGGCTCCATGTCTAGTTGGCATCTGGTATCAAGTGGAGTGCCCCAAAGGTCGGTGCTGGGGCCGGTTTTGTTCAATATCTTCATCAACAATCTAGAGGATGGTGTGGACTGCACCCTTAGCAAGTTTGCAGATGACACTAAACTGGGAGGAGTGGTTGATACACTGGAGGGTAGGGATAGGATACAGAGGGACCTAGACAAATTAGAGGATTGGGCCAAAAGAAATATGATGAGGTTCAACAAGGACAAGTGCAGAGTCCTGCACTTAGGACGGAAGAATCCCATGCACTGCTACAGACTAGGGACCGAATGGCTGGGCAGCGGTTCTGCAGAAAAGGACCTAGGGGTTACAGTGGACGAAAAGCTGAATATGAGTCAACAGTGTGCCCTTGTTGCCAAGAAGGCTAACAGCATTTTGGGCTGTATAAGTAGGGGCATTTCCAGCAGATCGAGGGACGTGATTATTCCCCTCTATTCGGCACTGGTGAGGCCTCATTTGGAGTACTGTGTCCAGTTTTGGGCCCCACACTACAAGAAGGATGTGGATAAATTGGAAAGAGTCCAACGGAGGGCAACAAAAATGATTAGGGGGCTGGAGCACATGACTTATGAGGAGAGGCTGAGGGAACTGGGATTGTTTAGCCTGCAGAAGAGAAGAGTGAGGGGGGATTTGATAGCTGCTTTCAACTACCTAAAAGGGGGTTCCAAAGAGGATGGATCTAGACTGTTCTCAGTGGTAGAAGATGACAGAACAAGGAGTAATGGTCTCAAGTTGCAGAGGGGGAGGTTTAGGTTGGATATTAGGAAAACCTTTTTCACTAGTAGGGTGATGAAGCACTGGAATGGGTTACCTAGGGAGGTGGTGGAATCTCCTTCCTTAGAGGATTTTAAGGTCAGGCTTGACAAAGCCCTGGCTGGGATGATCTAGTTGGGGTTGGTCCTGCTTTGAGCAGGGGGTTGGACTAGATGACCTCCTGAGGTCCCTTCCAACCCTGAGATTCTATGATTCTAATCAAAGGAATTTGGGCTTGCCTTACTTTGCATTTAAGCAGTAAACAGAGTCATCAAGCAGGAAGGGAAAACACAGGAAGCTCAAACAGGTGAAAAAAACCCAGCAAGGAACATCCTTCCACATAGATTCTTTGTCTCCTGGTTCTCAGTTGGACATTTTTTTCAAAAGGGGAACTGGAACTATGAAAAGGAGATAAAACACCCCAAGGCCACCTCTTCTCTCGCTCCACCCCCATTGCATTCTTTGCACCTGATAAGACAAAGGGGACAGGTTTTGGATTCTGGGGGAGGGGTTCGTGATCTGAAGAGTTTGGTCAGTAATCTTGCTGAAAGCATGTGGTGAGAGACTTTGCTTGAATCTAATACAGTTTGTTAAGTTAGGCACTAGAAAGTATTTTATCTTTATTTTTCTTGTAACCATTTATAACTTTTATGCCTCATTATTTGCACTCACTTGCAATCTCTCTCTTTGTAGTTAATAAACTTCTTTTGTTTTTTTATCTAATCCAGTGTGTTTAAGTTAAAGTGACTGGATAACTCTATTTAGGATAACAGGCTAGTGTATATTATTCTCTTAAAGGAATAATGGACGTAATATACTTGGACTGTCCAGGAGAGGGCTGGGCAGTACACGATATACATTTCTGAGGGGAAATCCAGGACTGGGAGTGTGTTGGGGTCACCCTGCATTTAACCCAGGCTGGTGAGAGCCAGGTTGTGACTGGCAGGCTGCAGTTACACAAACACATCTGGGAGTGACCTGCGTGCTGGTGGTTGTTTGTAATCAGTCCAGTTTTGGAGCTACAGCAGCAAAGCATTGCATGGCCCCCCAGGTTACAGGGCAAGGGTTACACAGTCCCCTCCCCCCCACACCCTGGTCTGGATTGTACCCTGCTATGTCACAGTCATATTAATCCCTCCAGAGCTAGTATGGGGTGAGCACCCCATCACAAGCCTCTACACTTAAATAGCTAATCCCATGTTTCATACATGAGGTGTTATTGGCCTTCTCTGTGTGCTGGTGGGGTGCATAAACGCATCAATATTACCACACCTTCTGCCCAGCAACAGGGTGAAGTAACACTGATCAGCCTGTGGGCACCCAAACAATGGAAACATGGCTCATTCCCATTGGGTGCTGTCCTTTCCGGGGATGTGCGTGACAAATCCCAAATGGTGAAAGGAACTAAAACTGTCTAAATAAAGGCTGGGCCCTGCAGTCTGTATTGTGGATGGCATCTCAGCTTGGAAAAGGTCAGGCCACCCACTCTGATGACTTTAGAAACTGAAGGAGCTAAAATCCTTCTCCTCTGCAGAGAGGACAAATGCTCCCTGGGTTCTGATTGTGTGGGCTGGGGCTGCAGCTTGGGTGTTCTAATGTCTTGAGATTTATTCATAAAAATGGGAACAATTACACTTACTACCAAAAATGTCTCTAATGTTAAAACACAAAACAAAATATAGTTGTTAACCTCAGCAGATTTTTTTCCATGTAACTGACGTTGAAATCCTTCCTGGAAGTTCGTGATGCATTCTGTTCTTTTTATTCCCAGCATACAATGCCTTCTGGTCTGGTGTTGCCCCTTATAGGCAATGTACAGCTAGACTGGACTATAGTATGACCATTCATTGACCAGGTAAAACTTTTGCTGATGTACAACTATATTTACCAAATTCACTTGTAACGGTGCGGGACTCACCCCTGCGGCACCTCCTCCTGGTTGTCCAGGGAATTAGCTCTTTTTCCCAGCCCGGAGCACCCTCTACAGGTCAATGTCCCGCTTGCCACTGGCCCCCTGTGTCCCTCCCAGACCCCGGTGCCCCTTTGACTGGGGTGCTGCCATCTGGCAGTACCCCCTCAGTCACTGGGTCTCCCCTCCCAGGGGAACCCATCCACCCTCTATCCTCACCTTGCCTCAGCCTATGGGCTACTGACAGTCATCATCAAGCCCCCGTTCCCTGGGACAGACTGCAGTTTGTAATAGCCAGTCATCATAAACAAGGGAGGTTTGGGCCTGCTGCCTTTACCTAGCCCCAGTACCTCTGTGGGTCTTGGACAAGGCCCTGCAGCCTGGGGAGTTGCCTGCCTGGAGCTCCCCAGCTCCTCTGGCCTTCCCAAGCCCTGCTTCACTCCAGTACCCTTAGGCTCCCCAGGCAACTAAGCCCATCTCCCTCCACAGCTAGAGGGAAATTGCCCTAGGTCCAACTAGCAGCCCTTTTATACGGGCCTGCTGCAGCCTGATTGGGGCATGGCCCAGTTGCAGCTGCTTTCCCAATCAGCCATCCTAGCCACAGCCCTCTCCCAGGGCTGATTTCAAGCCCTGAGGCCTGAGTGGGGTGCTCACCTGCTACACCACTACTGAGTCATAGTAAGATTTATTTTACTTTCTCTAGCAAGGTTGCAATGTAGGTCAAATGTGAAAGTTACTGTATTGCTGATGTGTAATATAAATCTGATCAACTTCTTAAGACATCACTAGAAAATTATGTTCATTGTTACAATTAAATGGAACTTCTTCAAAATACTTGGGAATCATGCATAGGAACATCTACACAGGAGGACCCAGAAGATAGCTATATGTTTAACAGCATAACACATAAAACAGTCAATAGAGCCTGCACCTTGATCTAGAGCCTGACTGAAGTCAATGGCAAAGCTCACATTCATTTCAAAGAGCTATTCAGAGGGGTAAACCACTTCATCAACTCTGAGCGACCACAACCCACCACAGAACCCAGCACCAAGTGCTATGAAGGACTATCATCAGACTGCACTAAAGATCATGCAGACTTGTGAAGGCTTCACAGACAACCTGGATTTGTCTCATTGGCACACACCAACCCAAAGCCCGCCTGCATTCTCAGAATGCAGTGCATTCACTCCTCAAGAAGTTCTGGACATGCTAAGAGAGTCTTGACTAATGATCTGTGAATCTTATCCATGCCTTCCAGGCTTGTGAAAAAGTCACAACTAATGAGCCAGGGCCGATGCTTCCACTAGGCGAACCTAGGCGGTTGCCTAGGGCGGCAGGATTTGGGGGGCAGCATTTCGCCGCCCTTGGTGGCATTTTGGCGGCGACTCATTTCCCAGTGGCGATTTGGTGGCAAGAAAAGCAGCTGCCGAAATGCTGCCGAGAACGCAGCTTCAGAGGAGCTGCTGCCGAAGCGCCGCCGATTACAGGGGAGGAGCGCTGCCGCCTAGGGCGGCAAAAACCCTGGCGCTGCTACTGTCCTGAGCTATATGTGCATGCACACTGCTGCACCTGCCTTCTGTACCGCCGGATACACATGCCTTGTGCTTGTACACACCCACACACCCTACCTGCTGTCTACATCCCACCCACCACCCTTGCTGTCCACAGGCATAGACATAAACACACCTGCTGTCTGGATACACATACACACAACTCCCCTACCCCCAAACCCTGTTGTATATGCACAGACAAACTCAGATCTGCTGTCTGCACACACTCTCCCATACCTGTTTTCTATGCAAACAGACACACCTCCTACCTGCACACGCATGCCCCTACCTGCTGCCTACACACACAAAGTTGCCCTCACATTCAATTACGGACAACTGCACACCCCTGCACATTAGGACATATTTTTTCACAGTCATGCATACTCACTCTCAGACCTCACAAGATAGCATTTCACTGGAAGACAGTGTTGTAGCCATGTCAGTCCCAGGATATTAGAAAGACAAAGTGGGTGAGATAACATCTTTCATTCTCACCTTTTCTCTCTTTTACTGGAATAGTTATTGGCACTGGGAACCATACGCCCTTACATGAGGTTATATAAGGGAGTGCTGGCATTAAAAAGATGATTGTTGCCAGTTTCTCAGGACAGGTCGAGAGCTCAAGATGTGTGGGAAAAGCACTCCCACACTACAAATAAAATGGCCCAGAGAGTGGTCTCTTGATTACAGGAACATACCTACAGTACAAGAGGTGAGATACCAAAGCCAAAGTTATTAAATCTGCCACTTGTACGCAGACTTTGCTCCACCCCCAGGAAGGAATTCCTGCTCCCTGAGTTACTGGACTAGACTCTCCTTTCTTTGTACTGTATGTGAAGGCAGGTGAGGGGCAGGCTTCTAGCTCGCAACTTTCAGGGCTCAATCCTGCATTATTTGTACATCCAAGTCTCCCATTGACTTTAGCAAGATTTGGGGGTGCTTGTAGAACGCAGTCCTGTATTTTGTAAACTTTGAACCATAAGATTTCTACCTTCATTTGGCTTCTAGACAAAAATCTAGCTCATAGTCCTAAAATAAAGACTCTCTGCCTGCCTTCCTATTTTATATACTCTTTTTTCCATGCAAGCAAAAGACAGCCAGGAAGAAAATATTAAAAAATAAACACTGTTAGAGTGATGATAATGTAAAAGAAAATACTACATAAAAAGGTAGACCTAGTCATGTAAAACCAAAGGGCTGTCTACACAACATTAATGACCACGGCTGCTGCTACTTAGCAGGAATTACAATTTCAAGCATGCCAACGGCACTTAAGACTCAGAAAGAAAGGGTTAATAGCCGCAAAAGAGTTACTCATTCCATAGAAAGTTCCATGTGCTACATTCAGATCTGGTGGAAGGTGGTCAGTCTAGATCGAGCTGCTTATCCCAGCTGGAGGCTGTTTCTATATTCATCATCCTTGTCCATATTATAGTTGGATTCCTCACCATTATTGATTCTTTGTATTCCTGTAGCACCTAGGAGCCCTACTCATGGACCAGTGCCCCTTTGTGCTAGCCCCTATATAATCTCAGAACAAAAAGATAGCTTGTAACTCTTTTGGACAGAGACTCAGTAAGGGAGATGCCTGACAATGCTGATTCTACGACATAAACATTGATCAAGTCCAGTCCTTAAGGTCGAGACAGTCTGATTACGTGAACCACCCTGCATTACATTTGTTGTATTGTCCTCATCAATATTAATTAAGGAAGCTTAAGATAATTAATTAGTTCAAATTGTCAAGAGTCAAACATGATTTTGCATTCAATAGTCCATCAGTCTCAGATATTTCTGAACCAGTCTTTGTTCCAAGCTTAAGGCATAGGATGATATTTTTTCCATAGTATTTCATAGGATAATGGAAAATATGGAAGTAAAACGCTTGGGACTCTCTGTATTCATCTATGAGTAACACCCAGAATGATAACAAAGACGTAGTCAAGGGTTGGTTATAATATCTCTTAAGTGTAGCTGCATTGTCTTCTTGCTACAGTTAATCAAAGGACATAAGAATATTTTCAAAGTAACAGTCATTTTGTACACCTTTTATGGACCAAGGTTTTGATTTTTATTTGCAGGCTGAAATTGAGTTGTGCCCCCTCCCCAACAAAACAAAACAAAACAAGTGTTTTAGATTTAGCCACTTTGATGCAGGCAGTTTGATTTTAGTAATATACGGTAATTGTTTTTAGCGGAGGAGGCTAAAGAATGCAATCTAACAGGATCAATCACATCCTGTTCAGTGATTTGGCTTGTGAATACTTGTTGCTGGCTAGTGGTCATATTGCTATTCGCTCATCACATGTAATGATGCTGCATAGCCACAGACTTTCCAGGTCCGAAGGGCAGGACTCCCTATTTCTTGAAGAAAATGTAACTTACTAATACTAATCCTAGGCTTTAAGTTTTTCTGCAAAAAAATGTTTGGCAGCTTGAGCCGTGCTTTGATTTAACAGAGTTTAGAGTATGCAGAAAAAATTATAAAGGGTAGCATAATCTTGGTGTGACGGGTTGGTATAACAGAAACCTCCTTGGGGCTGCCACCTGGTCTGCCAAGACTACTCCTGCCCCTGCTTTCCTGCCTTTTCCAGCTTGGGACTCCCGAATCCTGTCTGGTTTGAGCCAGACCCGGTAGCCATCTGCAAACCCAAACCCAGGTCTGAGGCACGTCCCCTAACAGCTGTAGGCTTGCCTGGAAGCAGCTTCAGAAGTGTTCTTGCCTTTGATACCCAGGTGCCTAACTCCCAATGGGGTTCAAACCTTGAATAAATCCGTTTTACCCTGTATAAAGCTTATACAGGGTAAACTCATAAATAGTTCGCCCTGAACTGCCGCAACCGATAGCTTGCAAACGACGTTAGAAGGAAGCATTTCACAACTTTAAATGAGCATGTTCCCTAATTGATCAGCAACATAAGAATGAAACAACGTTAACTGAGATGACTTTAAGTGAGGAGTTACTGTATCTAAATTATTTCTATTATTATTATTTAATGCAGTAGTTCTCAGCTATGGGTATTTTTACCATTGGGGGTATGCAGAGGTCTTCCAGAGGATACTTAACTCATCTAGATCACTTTTTCTCAACCTGAGGGTCGTGACCCCCAGAGGGGTTGTAGGACGGGTTGGGGGTGTATTGCAAGTGCAGGCGGGCATTAGAAAGTGGCAAGCAGGGCAATTGCCCAGGGCCCCATGCCACATGGGGCCCCGCAAAGCTAAGTTACATGTTTCAGCCCCAGGAGATGGTGCTCAGCTTCAGCCTCCTGAAAGGGGTACGGAAGTCAGGAAAGGTGAGAACCATTAATTTAATGCATCAGCTGTGACAGTGCCTAAGTCCCCATTGTACTAGATCAGGGGTTGGCAAACTACAGCCTGTGGGCCACATTGGCATGGAAGCAGTGGTATGACCCCCCTCTGGCTCCTACGCGTAGGGGCAGCCAGGGGGCTCCGCTCTGCACATTGTCCCTTCCCTAAGCGCTGCCCTCGCAGCTCCCATTGGCCAGGAACCGCAGCCAATGGGAGCTGCAGGGGCGGTGCCTGCGGACGGGGCAGCGTGCAGAGTCACCTGGCTATGCCTCTGCGTAGGAGCCGGAGAAGGGACATGCCACTACTTCCGTGAGCTGCTTAAAGTAAGCACTGCCCGGAGCCTGCATCCCTGAGCCTCTCCCTGCACCCCCAACCCCCTGCCCCAGCCCTGATCCCCCTCCTGCCCTCCAAAACCCTTGATCCCAGCCTGGAGCACCTTCCTGTACCCCAAGCCCCTCATCCCCAGCCTCACCCCAGAGCCCACACCCCCAGCCGGAGCCTGCACCCCTTCCCACACCCCAACCCCCTGCCTCAGCCCATATCCCCCTCCCACCCTCCAAACTCCTCGGTCCCAGGCCGGAGCACCCTCCTACACCCCAAACTCCTCATTCCCAGCCCCACCCCAGAGCTCCCATCCCCAGCTGGAGCCCTCACCCCCCCACTCTCACCCCACTCCTCCACCCCAGCCTGGAGCCCCCTCCTTCACCCTGAACTCTTCATTTATGGCCCCACCTCAAAGCTCACACCCCCAATCAGAGCCCTCACCCCCTCCCACACCCCAACCCCAATTTTGTGAGCATTCGTGGCCCGCCATACAATTTCTATTCCCAGATGTGGCCCTCAGGCCAAAGAGTTTGCCCACCCCTGTGCTAGACTATGCTATACATACACAGCCCAAAAGGGCAATCCCGTCCCTACCCCAAAGAGATCACCACCAATGCTTTTGTCACAAAAAGACGAATGATGGCCCAGCAGAGTTGTGTTCAGCCAAGGTTCAACAAATCATCGCTTCATATTGACAACCTATCCCATTACCACCCAACCTTGGCCTTTCATTTTGGCAGGGAAAAATCACACTGGGCCAGTTCTCTTCATTCTCTCTGCTCTTTTTCTGCTCATGCTGGTGAGTAAATACTCATTTGCTTTGAAAGCTTCCAGTACGCAGTCCTGCTGGAGTCAGTTTGATCCTTGTTTTCATTGTAGGATGTATGTGAGAGATGTAACACTTGGAGAACTGGTAAGGGCATGTGGTTTATTTCACCATTATTATTTATTTGTGATTGCAGTTCAACCTTGAACCCCAACCCAGGCTGAGTGCCCCATTGTGTCAGGGACCGTACAACCACACAGTGAAAGACAGTCCCTGCTGTAAATTGCTTACAATCTAATTAGATATGACAAAGAAAGCATTATCCCAATTTGTTGGGAACTGAGGCCCAAAGAGATTAAGTGACTTGTCCAAGGTTACACAGGAAGTCTGCAGCACAGCTGGGAATCTAATTTCCTGACACCTAATTCGCTACTGTGATACAGCATGGCCAGAAGGCAGCAGGAGAGTGATCTAGGATGAGGAGAAGCCTTAGTCCCTGTAGATTAATTAAAAGCACCTGAAACCAATTAGAGCACCTGAAGCCAGTCACCTGATAAAATCCCCCTGCTTCAATCAGCCAGGGGAGGAGTTGGAGCAGAGTGAGGAGGAGTTGGAGCAGTTTGGAGGAGTGAAGCAGAGTGGATTGGTGGTGGAACAAAGAGCAGTTCGGAGGAAAGCGGAGGAGAGTTTTGAGAAGTACTGCAGCGGGCTAAGAAGACCAAGATCCTAGGTAAAGGGACACCTGGCTTGTGCAGAGGGAAGGCAGGAAGCCCCACAAGTTGAAGGTCAGGAGAGGGAAGTAGCCCAGGGGAAAGAATCACTGGTACAAGTGGTTCACCTGCTATCATAGGGCCCCTGGGCTGGGACCCGGAGTAGAGGGCGGGCCCGGGTCCCTCCCTCTCCACTCCCCTTCCCTGGGATACTAGTAGGATAGCTGTTACCCCAGTTCAGGGACAAGAAATGGCACCCTGAAACCCCCCCACAAGAAGAGAAAGTGCGGGACCCATCATAGTAGTGCCGGCCATTTGCCACACTACCTTAACCTCCCCTAGCTCACAAACTCCTCTCACATAGCCTGATGATATAGAGATCTAGATCTTTATCTCATTTCTTTGCTATCCTGTTACCAAGTTGTGATCACAGTGAGCCATGAATGTGACAACTAGGAGAGATTCCTCTAACATGCTTTATTTGGGGCTATCCTTGAATACCACTGTGATGGCAACTTTCAGAGAATGCAGAAGAACCACTGCTGAAGGGCTTGTTTCTCTGAGTCAGCAATGCCTGTCCTAGTTACTAATGAACTCCACCATCTTCCTTTTAGAACAGCCCTAAACACTCTGAGCCCAATCCACCAAAGGGGAGAGTTTCTTGTGCTGTGTCCCATAGCAGCAATTGAGATTAGCAGGGCTGGAATTTCTGGCTACTTTGAGAAGTGAGGAATCAAAGCATTCCTGAATGGTTCATGGCTCTCAAATTAATACACTGGGTTAGGGTTAGGGCACAGGTCTTTTCCTTCTGTTTCCTTCCTGTATTCATACCATTGGATTGTTGCAGGACCACCCAGAGGATTCAGGGGGCCGGGGGAAAGCAGGATTCAGGGGCCCCTCCGCCAAAACGCCGCCCAATAAGGCGGCGGCAATGATCAAATGCCGAAGTGCCGTCGGAGTGCTGGATGTTGCGGGGCCCCGCTGGGATTCTCGTGGGGGCCTGGGGCAAATTGCCCCACTTGCCCCCCTCTCTGGGTGGCCCTGGATTGTTGGGGTTAGCTGATGAGACTGTGTGAGTGAGGGGGGGGCGGGATAGGAATTTACAGTCTTCTGGGTTTTGCTCCTGCTCAGAGATATATTGAGGCTTTGTGACCTGACATGGTAATCATCATATAGTAGCTCTTGTTTGTTTACGTACCTACAAGTCTTCTTGGCATAGGCTCCTAGAAAAGGTGTTACCTAACCAGGGTACAAGAGGGTGTGGTGTTGTCTTTGAACGCCCACCTTTCTTCAAACTGCCTAAAACATCCAGGGCCACCGGAAGAAATGCCCAAGGTTCTCAGTGAGATCATTAACTGGAGCCAAACCTCAGCAGGGGATTTCCTGCTCACCTCCTGGCTCCACAAACAGTTTGATGTTCCCACAGTAAGCAATTCTTTGTTCTTCACTGCGGAGTGGGCGTGAGAGAGAGCAGCCTTCGGAGTGCAGTTACATCCTCTATTACAGTTGCTCCCACTTCCTTTTTTTAGAAAACATCTCACACTCCCATACTTTGGGGCAGAGACTGGCCTTTGTGCTTTTTGCTGTCCCCATGAAAATTCACCCAAATGTAGTCAATTTATAAGCCTTTGAAAAATCTAAGTCCACGCATGCTTAGTACCGACGTCTTAGATTTTAGCAGCTAATTTCCCCAAAAAGATTTCATCTGCAATGGCCATGCACCAGCCTGAGGCTGAGCAGGACTTTCCTTTCAATTGCAGCTTTGGGCTATTCTGTACCATGCTAGGCTGGGTCCATGCAGCTGAACTGAGAGCAGGGAGCATCTCTCTCCCAGGTTCTCATTGACCTCCTGCAGGGTTCAGGTAGCTTGAAGGAAGAAGCTGCCTGATTTGAATGGAGAGAGGACAAAAGCCAGAACTGCTTGGGGGAAAGAGATTGCAAAAAGGGAGGTGGGTAGCACACAGGAATGGAGACTGGAGGTTGGCTGCAGGGAAGAGGAAAACCAGGACTGGGAATGGTGGCATGGAGAGAGAAACTAGGAAAGAAGAGTGGGGAGAAAGGGGGAGGGCATGAGGAGACTAGGACTTGCCAGGAGAGGAGAAGCCAGGGCTGGGACAGAGACTGTTAGAAAGAGATGGAACAGAAGGGACCAAGCTTGGAGAGTATTGGGCAGAAGCGTCCATGCCCAGTAGAACACCTTCCACTCCAGAGCTGGAATAGAACCCACAACCTAGAGTCTCATCCTTCCTCTGCTGTCAGCAGATATCTGTGAAACCCACTGATAGGGTGTCCCATGCCCCTGTAGTGTTGGTCTACATACAGGGCAACAACCTACTACTGCTATCAATTACTTCTTGATCTCAAGTGGCAGAGGTCTGGAGGTGCGGTATATCTAGAGGTTCCAACGCTGCTGTTGACCATTGTGGATGTCAATATGAGGCTACAGAATAGAATTTCTGTTTTTTTCAGTTTACTTTTTTAAACACACACACACACACACACACACACACACACACACACACACACACACACACTCTCTCTCTCTCTCTCTCTCTCTCTCTCTCTCTTACTTGCAAAGTCAAGCACTCAAAAGTTAGGAAATTCCAGAATTAACGTTGCCTGTGCAACCTTCTTTCAGCCCCGTGTGTGTGTGTATGTCTTATGATACAGCTTTTAACTACATGATCAAATTCTACTTTTTCCACAGGACCCTTGCCTCATTCATTGCACAGGATGGACCTACTCTGGGGATGAATCAGGGTTGTGCAGTAAAGTAGACTGTTCTCTTTAGTACCCCTTCCTGATTTGTTGCAGAATTTGGAAGGTGTGTAGTGAAGGACACGAGCACAGCAGGAAGAGAAAGGATGGTCTGATGGTTAAGGCATTGAATGCTGCCCTGGAGAATTCAATTCTATCCCTGTCTCTGCCACAGAGATCCTGTGTGTAGCTTGGCAAGTCACTTGAACTGGACTTTTCATAGATGGTCACTATGTGCTTCATTTTCTGGGTGCCTGACTTGAGACCCTGGGATTTGATTTGCAGGAGTGCAGAGCACTCATAGCTGCTACTGAAGTCAATGGGAGCTGTGCTTTGGACATAAATATGCTATCTAAGGCTAAGTACTCTGAAAAGTCAGGCCTTAGGCCTCTCAAATTGGGCACCCAAAATTAGCAAATACTTCTGACCTTCACCTCCATGTCTCACTTCCCCATCTTTAAAATGGAGATACTACCCCATTACCTCACAGAGCTGTTTGAAAATACATTCATTAATACTTGTGAAGCACACATATACTATAGTGAAAAAAGCTGATGAAGAAATTAATAATCCTATAATCAAATTAATGTCTGAATCATGTTGTAAATAGGCATGGGGCCAGTTACTAGTTTAGGAGTAACCAAAATACTTAACAGATGCTCATTAAGTGAGCACTGTCCATTCTGTGCACTGAATGAGGCAGGGGGCTTGTGGAAAAAAAAAATAGAGTGAGATCATGTAATTAAAGACTAGCATAATACAAATTCATATGGGAGTCAAATTACTAACTTTTGAGTGCTTGCATTTGCCACCTGAATAATGTTCTTTTAACAATATTGTGTGTCACTTTATAAACATTTAACAAAGATTTCTCCTTTACTTTTGGTTTTAGACAGAATCCAGTGCTAACCTAGTGCTGCTGATCACTCTTATTTCTCATTTTTTTTGCAATATAGAATATCAACATTAAATACTCTTATGATCCTTTGGAAGACACCTTCTGGTTTGTGTGTGATTTAACTAAGTCCTGGCCACTATTCAGCAAAGAGACAGTGTTTGTGTAAAAGATACAGGGTCAATATTGGATTCAGTTCTCAAACGGAGCAGGAAGGGTTCTTTGGGTTCCACAGGGTGTGAATGCAGCATCTACTTTGTCCATCGGCTTTTCTCTATAGGTATTTCTCCTTGCACCTCATATCAGTTACCTGCTAAAAGTTGTAAATTAGTTTTAATTCAAGGCCTACCTGTAGTCTCTAAAGGGATATTGCACTTGCATATGGACTCCTAGGCTTCATGATGGTGTCATTTTCAGATCTGACTGTAGGCTCCAATCCCACATGGTACCTAGGGCCTCCATGAGTGGTACTGGAATAACACATAAGTTTAAGCTGTAAAATATGAGCGATTCTTCTGTCTTTCTAAAACATTTTTAGTCCTATAGGGATATTGACCTGTGTACTTACCTGTAAATGCACAAGTGAAATACATCAATGTACACATTTGAGGTAAGATACTGTTATACAAAGGGAAGGATAAAGGCCAATGCTTTCAAAAGGGGGCAGTGAATTTTGGTATCTCAGTCTCTAGGTGTCTAGCTTGAAACACCTTGGGCCAGATTTTAAAAAATGAGCTCAGCACTCAATGTGCACCCAACATGCTGAGCACTTTTGAAATCTGGCCCTTCCTGCATATGTAGCTGGGTACCAAGGAAGGGATTACAGTCTGTGCCTGCTGAATCTGCTGCTGTTTACAACTCAGGCTCTATGCCTCAAGATCCATAAGGGAATTAATCTTGAACTGAATAACCCCATCATTGACTGCTGCTTGCCAGCATGATTCATCTGTGGCTGATGATTCCCAGCTGTTGACGTCAATGCTGCACTGCCTCAATTTATGCTTCAGTGTGTCCCTGAAGTGTTTCTTGTGGCTGCTGCACATGCAGTGAGAGGCGGCTGGGGGGGTCATGCGGGGTCAGGCCTCTTCCCCTGATTTGCTTCTTGGCTTGTACTGTGCATGCTCACACAGATTGAGCATGCTCAGTAACACTACTGAAGCCGACTGCCCTCACTCTGTCCCCTCTCCCCCACTATCGGCAGGCACGGGTCATCTCTGCATGCGGTTACTCACATTCAGTTAGACATATAGTGACTGCTTAGGCACTTTGGCTTTTGGCCAAGATAGCAGAAGTGTGTAACAGCCTTCAGCTGTGTGCTCCTGCGGCTGTCTTTTGGTTTTGTGTAGGGCTTCCCTGGCACACGTTGATACATGACATCTGTCTTTTTCAGATTGTCAGCCTATACCTTTCTGCAGACTCTGCAAATCTGTCTGTAATCATTTGTATCTCTTCTTGAGGTATGTGCCTCTAGAGCACAGTCATTGGCATACAGCAGCTCATGAACAATTGCTTCAAAGATCTTCATGGAAGACTGCAGCCTAAAGGGTTGAATAATTTTCCAGAGGATCAGAAACATATCCTGATACCTGCATTCAGGTCTCTTGTAGCAGCATTGAACATTGCTGCATAGAAGAGAGCCCTGCTTTATACCATTCATGACAGGAAATGTCAGACAGAACACTGTCTACACAGACTCATTCCACCATGAAATAGCCTCAGAATGTTGGTTGTTCTGAAAATTTCACCAAATTTACAAAATAGTTGCCAAAGTCCAGGTCTACTGACAGCGTCGAATGCTTTATCCAGGTCGATGTCCGTGTAAAAGTCCTATTGTTCTTCTGCATCTGACAAGCTACAAATGTGTCTGACATACCTTGTGTTCACCTGAAACCGCATTGTGCCTTTGATAGCATGCAACTGGCAATGTTGCAAAGCAGACAATCAAAGGATACTCTGGCCAGAACCTTTCCAGCCATGGAGAGTAATGAGATACCGCGACAGTTGCCACAGTCAGACATACCACCATTGTCACCATATACAAAAAGAAAGGGCAAATCTTTGAAGGCTTGCAGTGCATTTTCAGTACTCCATATATTGAGAAAGAGTCCATGAAGTTGCCTCAGCAAAGTCTCAATTCCATTCCTGAATATGTCTGTGGGAATGCCATGTGATCTTGGGGCCCTGCCATTCTTCATCTCACTGATTGCAGTGCTGACTTTGTCAAGGGATGGGGCTGCGTTCATTTTGTCATTACTTGTTGGATGACCCACTACTCTTATTTGTGACTCATCTGAAATGTTGGACGGTGTGTTCCAAAGGTCACTGAAATGATCCCCACCTCTGAAGGATTTATCCTTTGTCAATAATCAGTGCTAGGCCATCCGCACTTTCAAAAGGCACCGTACGTGTGTGTGTAGGACCATATACATCTTTCAAAGCAGCATACAAATTTTTGGTCTCATGACAGTCGGCATAGCCCTGGATTTCATTTGCCTTGGCATTCCACCATTGATCCTGCATGTTTCTTAGCTTAGATTGGATGTCATGACACAGATTCCTGCATGTTGTTACAGTGCCTACAGGGATATTGGTAGCAAGAATTTGATGGTGCCTCTCGTTTTTTTTGTGAGCAGCTGTTGGATTTCGGGGTCATTCTAATCAAACCATCTTGGTGCTGTCGTTTTACTGTATCAAGGTGGCAAGACCATCTTCAGATACAGTATCATGAAGAGTCGCCCACTCACTATTTACATTGGCACTAGTCGGCTCAGAAAAAGCTACGGTGATTTTGTTGCAGAGAGGTGCCCATGTAGCTTCATCTTCTAATCACATCGCAGTGAGCCATCTGATGGATTTAGATGATGATTTGCAATGTTCTGGTCATCTTACCAATAAGTATGGCGCGGATCATGCGATAGTCTGTCTAGCAGTCTGCCCCATGCATTGCTGCAGTGATTTATATAGTCTGTAGATCTTGCTGCTGGATTATGAGGTAGTCAAAAAATGCCTTGTTTCAGGGCATACATGGGGGCATTCATGACATTTTATCTTTGTCTGGTAAGTGGAAAAAGGTATTCATGATCACCAGTTGCCAGCTAATACATTGAGTAGCAGTTTCATTGCGATTCTCTTTCCCAGTCCCATGCTGTCCAAGGGTTGTGCCACAAGGTTGCCACATTATTTCCAACCCATGTACTGAATTTCCCCATACTGATAAGTTTATGCAGATGCAATGAGTGTGTCTAAGTCATCACCGTAGAACTTTTCTTTCTCATCATTGGCATTTGTCATGGAGGAAGCATAAGTGCTGATAATGACAGCATACCGCTTTTGTTTCAGCAGCAACTAGACTTCTGAGCTTGGCAGCAATGAAGTTGCTAATGGCAAAGCCAACACCCATCTGTCAGGGTTCTGTGGATGGGCAACCTCGCCTGAAGAACCTGTACCCTGAACCAATCTCTGTGAGTTGTTCTTCGTCAGCAAGGCTGGTTTCACTCACTGTGGCAATGTTGACCCTATACCCAGCCAGTTCTCTTGCAACAAGTGCTCAGATCAGCTGGTGGTAGGGTTATCTCAGAGTCCTAACATTCCACAAAGTGGTTGTGGGTTTGCTCATTATCCAACCATATAGGTGCATGACCTTCCAGATACGGTGGTCTGGTGAGGTTCTATGGAAGCAGACAATTTTTAGGGCACCTTTTCTAGGCCCTTCCCCGTACGGGGTGAGCAGTATAATCCTGCATAGGGCTGCTCAGACACCCAAGATGTTGCTGAATGGTGCTGCTACTTCCAGGTACAATACCACGTGAACCATATCATGGTTTGTGACAACGACTACCAGCATCACTATACCTGGCAGAGGTTAGGGTGCAGTTTATGGTCATTGATATGGAACCATTCCATGCACCCTCTGTTATGCCTGCATCAGCCGGCCATGCTGGTATAGTGTGTAGGACTCTCATCTGCCATAGAAATAGTTAAGGTCTTTGCTACCAATCCAGTAGCTGGAGTCATGGGTTAGTGAATGTCAGGTCATATTCCACATGCCAATGGTCCTGTGCATTACACCTCTGGGGCCCCAGGCTGCTTTGAGATCCCTTGTAGAATTAGCCTGAACATGTAAGGGCCCAGCTACTGGTTGGTACCACCCAGAGGTACTGCAAGGGTCTTGCCAGTAGAGAGGCTATAATCCTACAGGGAGGACTTCTACACTCAGCCTCCTTTTCACCTAAATGAGACCAGCTGGCAACCAGCAATGATTGTAGTAGAATCACTACATTGGTCACCGGCCTTAGATGTTTCACCTGTGTCATGGAACTAACCAACAGAATTGCCACATACTGATAAGTCCTTGAGTAGCTCATGTAACTATATCAGTACATGGTGCAGAATTAAACTCCGGTAGCTATGCCTATCTCTTTAATGTTCTTGTATAGCCCTCATCATTAGAGTCTCTCTCATTAGGCACTATCTAGGGAATACTGCTAGCCCCATTTTACAGATAAGAACCAAGACACACAGAGACTTAGTAGTGACTTGCCAAAGGTCACACAGGATGTATGCATGGCACAGCAAGAACTGAACCCAGGTCTCCAGAATCCCAGTCCCCATCTTTAGCTGTAAGGCCATCTTCCTCCTGTACCCTTGGGTCTTACAATCATAGAATGGGACCAAACAGAATATAAAACAAAGCCTCTGCATAGAAATTGTACAGATATGAAGGGAAATATTCTACAAAGATTCCTGTTGTGGAGAGGATTCAGCTAGCTATGAGGAAACTGCCTCTGTCTGCTACAGAGACTCATGGAGCTGCTCCTGAAATAGCAGGTGGTTCTTTTAGCTTAAAAGGCAGAGGCAAACACACTCATTTGGAGATCTAGGGAAGAGCTGCATGTGCCTGCAGAGAGATGGTATGCAGTGTAGTTGGAGGTGTCGATCCCTGGATATTAGAGAGACAAGGTGGGGGAGGGAATATCTTTTACTGGACCAACTTCTGTTGGTGAGAGAGACAGAGCTCTGGGTGGTTCAAAAGCTTGTCTCTCTCTGTACCAACAGAAGTTGGTCCATTAAAAGATATTCCCTCACGCCCCTTGCCTCTGCACAGAGATTGATCATTCCTGCTGGAAGGCTCAGGGTGAAGGAAGTATCCTTTTGCTGGCTTTTCCAAACCAGTGTTTCTTTGTCTGCATATTGTTCATGACAAAGGCCTGCCTTTATCACATGGTTTTGGTTTTCTCTCGTACACCCTAAGAGCAGTTTTGCTGCAGTAAATTAGCAAAAAAATAAGCCAAAACCAGCAAATTAGCAGCCTCAGCAAGACGCTCTCCTTGATCCCCTTTCGGAGCCTGTCAAGAAAGGGTTTGCCCTGTTCCGCCTCTCACTACCATATGGCTTCTCTGAAACTTGTATTTGAGAAGCAGTGGCCACTATAGACCCATAAGTGGTCAGCCCCTTCTGGTTGTGGAAGTCTGTGACTGAACCTGAGACCACTGGATCAAAACCGAGAGGGAGCGGTCAGGATCAAAATATAGGCACCTACTGCATCTTAGTCAAAATGAAAGCAGTTTCTCTATGTGCAATGCCAATATCTTAACTTTATTCAGCGTTAAGTATGGAAAGTGCCCCAAATATTTAAATACTGTGCAGTGTAATGGAGTGTATGATAATCTCCAAAGATCACAGAGAGAAGAAATATAAAATGAGATTAAAATTGAAGACTAGTAAAAATTGACAACTTTAAGCCATTTCACTTATTGTAACTTGTACAGAACTCTGCTTTAAAAAAGGACTAATAGAGGATATGGTCCTGAACCAACATGCTTGAATGCTGGGACTTCTAAGTGGGACAACTGTCCTTTCCCTCCCCATCAAGCTTTGTGGCTCAGACCCATGACTAAATGTAAATATTAAGGCTTAAATACTCCTACATTATATTTAAATTAGTTTGCTGTATAGCATATTGGGTGTGAAGCAGGTTGCTGTCTTCTAGAGTAGTGCCTCTAAGGTCAGAGCCATTTTGTGCCAGAAGGGATGACTCCTCTTTGTTTTCATCTCAAAGCCTTGATGAAGCCTGATTTTAGGATGCTGGATAGCTTGACATGTCAGTGAGTCCCACCAGTTTTCTCACCCCTGAAGAGGGAGATTCCTTCTTTCTCCTTTCTCCAGAGAAGTGCTGAGAGCAGCTTTACCAACCAACTCAACAATCATGCTTCAGGGCATAAGATAGCCTCTAGGGTTAGAGATAAGCTTTCCCTATGGGCAGTTTGCTCCACAGTTGTCCTCCACGTAGTTTATGTACCTCTTTCTGAAACATCTGGTGCTGGCTGCTGTCAGAAACAGGATACAGACCAGATGTGTCACTAGTCTAACAGTCTGGAAACCCCTATGTTTCTAACAGTCAAATGAGACACTATTAAAAAAAGAAGAATCAGATATACACCAAGCATTGAAATGTACAGGGCCAGATCCAAAGGTGTTATAAATTGGCATCAACTTCAATGGAGCAAACTGGATTTACCAGCAAAGGAAAGGACCTCCCCATCTTGTTGAGGAACAGAACGCCGAAAGCCATGTTAGCTGTCTGTAATTCACAATTCCTAATCAAATAAAGGCTAGTGGTGGCGGGACTGATTAAGTTAGAGAAGAAACTCAGAATTTATGTTCTCCCAAAAGTCTGCCTTGCCCACAGATCTTTTATATTGAGACCCATCTCTTTGTTCTTTCCAAAGGCTCTCCAACCCCCTGTTGACTATAGACATTAGGTCCAATGAAAGTCTGTCCAGGCATGTGGAGGTCTGTCCTTTCTAGCTGTCCTGGCATTCACATCAGACTCACCCCCGTGGGATCAAAGTTCCCTTTTTGTGAGCTGTTGGGCTGAAAGGCAGAATTACAATTTAGTCATGTCTACAGTACAGGCGCTACAGCAGCATAGCTGTGGCACCATAGCTATGCCACTGTAAACCCATACTGTAGACACAGAAAGAAGGGGTTCTTTTGTCACTGTAGGAACTCTACCTGCCCAAGTGATGGTAGTTAGGTCTATGGAAGCATTTTTCCATTGACCTTGCTGCATCTACACCAGGCATTAGGTCAGTACGTCTATGGGGCTCAGGGGAGAGAATTTTTCATATGGATTTTTCAGGATGGCGCTTAAGCAAGTTCTTAAATTCAGCTGTAAGCACCTTTCCTGACCAGGGATGCTTTCCTGAATCAGGGCCTGGGAGATTGGCAGATTACTGCACTTTGTGCATGTGTGAGAAAAAGTTAATAATCCCTAGGATAGTGGAGATGGTACATTGATTGTGTAGCTTAATGATTTCTAATACTTCATAGTACAGTAATAAATACTGAGCACTGTTTTGAAAAATAATGAAGTCATTATGTGTATTACATTACAGCTGTCTCAGCTCTTAAATCTTTGCTGAAAAGCATGGATTAGCAAAGTAAGAAAGTCAAGCAATAAAATCTCTCTGATTATAATACTAGAGATGAGCCTAAACCATGGGGTTTAGATCCAGATCTAATCTGTAAATTTTCCCAGTTTGGGTTTGGGATTCAGAGTTCAGGCCCTATAGAGAAATAGGTTAAAACTTAAATGTAAGGAGTTGTATCAAATTCTAAGTTCCAAAATTCACACGGGGTCAGATTTAAGCTTTTTCTGGTCATGTAACATAAATATAATACCAAACAATAGGAAAGTTACTCGAGAACACAATATGTTTATTACCAGCTTCATACGCAATGCAGCCAATAACCATATCATGTGACAATTAGGAAAGGAGAAAAATTTGGCAAATCTAAGGGAGCTGGATGTTAAAGGCATGTGAAACACTGATGCAATTCTTAATATATTCATAACCTTCTTAGAACATTTCTCAGAGATTATTTTTTTCCCTGAATGAGCTATGTTAACAAAAATAAGAGGGCAATAAATGGACTAACTGGACTGATGAAAGAGTTGGACAGGAAACACTATCCTTCACTTACATTATTACCCCAAATTCATATAACCGCAGAGATATGATGGGTCAGAGGAGTCCTTTCTTGACTATTCCCCGCCACACACCATCCTGGCCAAGCCAGCCACAGCATTTATTAAGGTTGGAAATAAATTAAATAAATAAATAATAAATCCTGCTCCAGCCACTCCCACCAAACCACATCCCCTTCCTCAAGCCATACCCCTTTCTCATGCAAAATTACTAATTTGGGTAAGTGGATATAACAGTGAACAGTCTGCCTGCAGGCAGATCCTGGAGCAGCGTGTGGTCTAGCTTCTGTTCTGAATGTATCAGTCAGGCAAGGTAAATGCAGCTATTAGAAACAGTTCAAGTTACATTGTTTACACGTGGAATCTGTAAGGACATTCAGATCTAAAAATAATTTTGGATGAAATACTCCTGTAGAGCAAGCAACCTCCCTGGGATTAGCATATTTACCAAAACCATGAGTCATTCTCACTTTCTGTTTGTGTTGCTCTTGGCCTTATGAAATTTTCCCATGACTTTTCATAGGGTTTTAAGGTTAAAAGGGATCACTCTGATCATCTAGTCTGATGTCCTACATAACTAGGGCCCTACCAAATTCACAGCCATGAAAAATGCATCAAGGACTGTGAAATCTGGTCTTTTGTGTGCTTTTACCCTATACTATACAGATTTCATGGGGGAGACCAGCGTTTCTCAAATTGGGGGTCCTGACCCAAAAGGGAGTTGCAGGGAGGTCACAAGATTATTTTAAGGGGTCGCAGTATTGCCACCCTTACATCTGCATTGCCTTCAGAGCTGGGCAGCCGGAAAGTGGTGGCTATTGGCCAGATGGCCAGCTCTGAAGGCAGTGCCCCACCAGCAGCAGTGCAGAAGTAAGGGTGGCAATACCATACCATGCCACTCTTACTTCTGCACAGATGCCTGCAGAGCTGGGCGGCCAGAGAGTGGCAGCTGCTGAACAAGGGCCCAACTCTGCAGGCAGCAGCGCAGAGGCAAGGATGACATGCCATACCAGGCCATCCTTACTTCTGTGCTGCTGCTGGCGGCAGCTCTGCCTTCAGAGCTGGGCTCCTGTCCAGCAGCTGTCGCTCTCCAGCTGCCCAGCTCTGACAACAGCACCATCGCCAGCAGCAGTGCAGAAGTAAGTGTAGCAGTACCGCAACCTCCCCTACAATAACCTTGTGACCCCCATCCCCCAACTCCTTATTGGGTCAGGACCCCTACAATTACAACACCGTGAAATTTCAAATTTAAATAGCTGAAATCATGAAATTTACTATTTTTAAAATACGATGACCGTAAAATTGACCAAAATGGACCATGAGTTTGGTAGGGCCCTATGCATAACCCAGGTCAGAGAACCAGACTTTAGGAGACAGTCGGACCTGACTTTGTCATCTGAAACACAGGAGCCTCAGCACAAGACAGGTGTGATACTGGGGGAGAAAGACCTTGTATTTTGGGAAGATTGATTATTCACTTCTCACTGCGGGTGAGATCCTGAGGACTCTGCACTAGGAGCAATACAGTAGGCAGCAAAACCATTCTGTGGCTGTTACTCGGGCGTCTTTCTGTATAGAACTAATGGCCCAGTAAGGATGTGGAGCCATTCACCATGTCCTCACCCCGCCCCTCTGTGGAGCAAGGAGCCTCACAGAGCTGCTCTAACACTGCAGCTAAGCCACGCCAGCGAGAGGAATGTTTGTACTGTGGCAGGCAGTAAAAAGAAGCCAGTAAATTGGAAGCCATGGTATGTGGTTAGAAACAAAGAATAATTCTGATTATAAATATGAAGCAATCTTTGGTTAAGCCACATTTCTAGGAAACCTGTCCGAGACAAAGATGGACTTGCTTACATACGTAAGTCAGGGTAACGTTAACATCTAGCCCAGGGAGTCCAGGCTACAGCTGGTGTCTGGAACAACAAATCAGAGCCTGAGTTAGCAACACTCATGGGGAAATCCCTTGGCCGTTAAATGGAAAAACATTTAATCTGACTTCTCCTTTCTCCAGTTTCCTTTCCATTAACTGTTCTTTGTATTCCAGCCTGGGAACCCTCAACCAGCCACAGCTGAAAAGCGGTTTTTAGGAGCACACAGACCAAAGAAGAGAAATAACAGGCGGGGGCGGGGGTAAAATGAAGTGCTCCCAGTGTGAGAAATGCGAAGTCGGGATGTTTTGGAGATGCTCTTGGCTGGATAATGATAATCAATGAGCTGTTTGCTCCTTTAGACAAACATGGAGTGAATCAGATACACTACACACTAAAGTGAAAATGAGAAGGGATCTCAGCCTTCAGGCATCAGGCACTTGGAACAAAGCAGCATGAAATGATTTTGCTGCAGGCAAACCCCTGGACCACTGAGCCCCCCAATATTATTTCATCATAGCATAATGAGAGTCTGAATCAGAACTGTTTCCCCGGGGAAGAATCATTTCATTGAAATGAACCACCGGCTGATGCTCTCCTTCTATACATGGGGCCAGATTGTTCCTGACCCTCAAGTGGGTATGTGGAAGAAGGAAGAGGCCCCCTCCTCCATTATATGTGACTCAAAAGGCCCTTGGCAATTTCAGACAGTACACTCAGGCGGTGCAGGCGGGTGCTGCTGCCAGGCACTCCCTAGGATGCATGTCATCCCAAAGTGGGGCAGAGAGGAAGGAGGACATGGCCCTGCCCCAATACCTGCACTAGCCTGCAGAGCGAACAGGGTATGCCAGAGGGAGGAGAAGGTCCTTTCTTAAAAGTTCCCTTCCCCCTGCACACTGGGGAGCGTGTGGTACTCATGGGCCTGATCTCTCCCATAGCTGCGCTGGAGGCAAGGCAATTCCACATCACCTCAACTCAGAGCAGTTCCTGTCTCCTGTAATCCTGCCCTCAGTGCTCCTGAGCAGAGGGCCGCTAGAAAATTAGGAGCACAGGAACAGATGAAAAAGAAACTGGAAAGGCAGAAGTGCCTTTTCTGGTTTTCCAGTCACTCCCCTCACTCCCCCTACTGATCTACCTCATGTGATGTTATGCAAATTATGGGAAGCAGCCATTCTTAGAATCCAGTTCTTAGAATCCATGGACAGGCGCATACAGATCTGGGGGCCAAGACGCGTGCACTTCCCTCGTCCAAGCACAAAGCACACAATGAGCAGAGTTTTCTAATAAGGTAGCCTTAGCTTCGCCTTCTTGCCATAATACTTTTCTAAGATTCCTTTTCTCCCTCCACATTGCTACAGGGGGAGAGGGACTCAGGACTGGGGAGGAGCCTGCAAGGAGAGCTCAGTAATAGGTAGCCACCCACACTATCAAAGTACGGGAAGTCCTGCCTTAACAGCAGAGCAAGCCATAGGTATAAATATTGGCTTTGCAATACATTAATCACAGAGTTTTTAACTGACTATAAAAAGAGTTATGAACCTAAGCTACAAAAAAGCCACTAGCCCTTTGTAGTCCTCGGTACCCCATTTTACTCCACGGGTATGAAATCTAGGCTTTGGCAACAACCATAAAATACAACAAATGGGGCAAAACCTTACCAGTAAGTGTACTCCTCCACAGAAGCTCTGCCAACAACAGCTGCAGTTAGCTTGGTCCCACTGCCACTTATGGTTTTCAATGAAGTGTTTCTCTGCCCAAGCCGCATACACTTACTCCATCTGAAAGCACGACGGAAATGCATTGAACCACGCTCACTCCACTCCTGCAGACACCACTCCTCTCGTGTTCTTCACGAGAGAGAATGGATGGAATTAAGATGCAGGTTTCCACGACACCTGTGTAAAAAAAACCTGAGCTCTGTCCACAAGAGCATTTACATAATCGCTAGCACTGGTGCACCTGTACCATAGTTTGAATAGTGGCAAAAAACCAATGGCAAGTGTAGATGCACCTAAGGGACACTTGTCTGAGGCTGCTGGATACACAAAGATCCCAGAGTAGGAAGGATGGTCTAGCTGAGCAAATGGAACACTGAACTGGGAGTCAAGAGACTTGCATTTGGTTTCTAGCTCAGCTACAGACTCATTGTCTGATCCCAAGCAAGTGACTTGATGAGCTCTGTGCCTTGATTCCCCATCTGTGCTGGAATTAAGACTAATTTTAAATAGTGAGGGTGATTAACCACTGGGACAATTTATCCAGGGGTGTGGTGGACTCTCTATCACTTGAACTCTTTAGAGCAGGACTGGGTGTCTGTCTCAAACACATGCTTTAAGTAAATCCAAAGTTATGGGCTTGATGCAGAAATCACTGAGGGAAGTTCTCTGGCCTGGACCTTGACCACAATGGTCGCTTTGTCTTAAAAATCTATCAATCCTGTAGCTTCCCAGCTCTCTAGTTTACAGACTAGGGAACACAACTTGTGCTGCATTGGAGCTATGTCTTGGCCTGGATTACACAATCATGTACTAGACAGCTGACTATACTACAATTCCCAGGCCCACAGCCCCATTCAAAAAACTAGTAGTGCTGAGAGTCAAGGATGCTAGCCTGAGTCCTAAAAAGACAGCTTGCTGCCTATTGTAAAGAACAGCTCAAGAAACAGGCAAGATTCCCATAGAACTCTGCACAGAAGCTTCACACTAGCTAACTACTTTACTGCAGTAAAAAGGGAGAAGTGTAGGGAAACTGATACCAAATACAGAAGCCAATTAGGAATTGAAACTGAGACATAAAGGACATTGGAAACCCAAGCAGAACTAACTGTATAATCATCATTAATGACACAGAAGAAATTGAAATGAAAATATTTTCTACGTCCATATACAATAGATAAAGAAGTAGGAGACCAATACTCTCTGGACATGCAGGAAATAGTGATTTTCGGGTTAAAAAAAAAAACAAGGAAGAAAAAAAAATCTGTGGCCAAAGTTTTAGAACACGAGTGCCTAAAAATCAGACTCCTAATTCCCTATTTATGGGTCTAAATAGGAATCATGATTTTCAGGAGTGCTCAGGACCTCCCACTGGAAATCACACTATGGCCCAGTACATAAAACCACATTCCCACTCTGAAACCTTCCCCTGCACACTCATACCCAACTCTGGCAACACTTGTGGTGTGTCAAGCCAGAAAAGCTCTTGACATTGAAAGAATGGCCATAAATAAGAGTAGGGAATACCAGATCTAACTTAGAATGAAAGATGTGATGGGCCATCTTCAGCAAGAGCCTAGACTGGAAATACGTCACAAGAAGGCAATTCCCACTCCCAGTACAAAACGCATAATACATCTAGGGTGAAATTCACTCCTTTGAGGGCAATGCATCACTTAATTACATATTTATTATTCATCATCATTTTATACAGTTCTGTGGAAGTATACTATTATCCCTTTTTGACCAAAGCAGCTCCTACATCCTAGGTAAGTGCCCTCTCCACCAGGCTATTGTCATTCTTAGGCCTGGTCTACACTACAAAGTTAGGTTGCTGTAAGTTGCGTCGCGTCAACCTATTTGAGCATATGTCTACACTCAAATTTGTCTCTGGCCAACTTAAGCACTCTGTTACAGCAACGGTGTAAAACAACCTCCCCAAATAGCATAGAGCCATGGTTGACCTACTGAGGTTGATGCAGTAGGAGTGTAGACATTGCATGACCTGCCTTGACCTTAACCGTCCTCCAGCAGCTGTCCCACCAGTGCCCCATTCCCTGTGACAGTGACCACTCTGGTCATAATTTTAAAAAACTCTACCACCTAGAGGTTTGTGACCCTAAGAACCCCTCAATGCCAGATGGCAATGGGTTCACTGTTCTGTAACAGGCTCGACAAACTCATCACACCCAACACTTTCATAGTGCTTATCCCAAGAGGACCAAGTGAGGGATCTAATAAAAGCTTTTGTCATACTGAGCTTCATAATCATTGTGAGAATTATGTATGATGATATTTAAGGAATGTTGTAGATATACTGGAAAATACATTTTAAAAGCAGCATCAAAGCAGAATTGACAAGCATGTTTTGCCAGGCAAAGGGATGTATATTCACCTGTCAGCCTTGGTTCACATGTAAAATAAGCATTGTAAGCACAATGAAAGTCTGTTTGCATACAACGTCGACATGAGGATGTGGCATGGAGCCAGCACACTGGAATAAACCACAGTGGGGGGGTGGGGGTGGGGAAGGTGTCCTGACTTTGGGGACAAAACAATGGACTTTGGGGTACACGTAGAAGGCAAAAAGACAATTTTTTTTGTTCCTTGACTGAGGAAGCAAAAAAGACAACATTTTTTGCACTTATGAATGGAGGATACCAGCCATGTTTGTTGGAGTGCTGGGAGGTTGCTTTAGGTAAGACAAGCTACTTTAGACAATAGTTTAAATGGCTGTTACATTTTGTCTGTAAAAAGCACGTCAGGTTTTGTTTGCAGTGTTGTAGCTGTGTTGGTCCCAGGATATTGGAGAGAAACAAGGTGGAGGAGGTAATATATTTTATTACACCAACTTGTTGGTGAGAGGCAAGCTTTCTAGCCTCCAGAGAGCTCTGCTTGTCTCTCTCACCAACAGAAATTGGTCCAATAAAATATATTACCTCCCCCACCTTATCTCTGTTATACTTTTGCTTTTTATGTAATCTATTGTTTCTGTTATACTTACTCACTATCTGTTAAATCTTAGCATTTGATAATAAACTTATGATTGTTTGCACTATAAATATATCTCAGTGCTGTGATGTTATTTTGGCGCAGACCCTCAGCTGAACCACATTGCCTGGGGGGAGAGGGGAGTTGGCATAATGATTTTCTGCCCTGTATATTCCACTCAATACGGATTCTATTTTTGGAGAATCAAATTATCTTTATGGTTCCTAACTAACATTGCAGAATGCCCAGCAGTACTCAGAGCAAACAGTACTTGTAAGTGTATACCAAGCACCACACAGTTCATAGCTTCAGGAAAACACCCAGTCATATTTAGGTACAGCAAGCACTACACAATCCTTAGCAGCACCCAAAGCTCCCAGCCAAGATAACACTCCAGGAGAGACCACTGCTATAGCTGACTGTTAAATTGCTCTTTCAGAGCATTCCTCAACCGCATAGCTCCATGCTGGATTCTTGCAACAGCCTTTGTGTCTGGCTGTTCAAACTCAGCAGACAGCTGTTGCAACCTCCACCGTGGTGGCAGCTCCTCCCCCTCTGTCTCATGGATATTATGCAAGACACGACAGGCAGCTAGAACCATCAGGATACTTTTCTCACTGAGATCCAATCTAGTGAGTGAACACTGCCAGTGTCCCTTTCATCTACCAAAAGCACATTCAGCTGTCTTTATGCATCTGCTGAGCCGGTAGCTGAATCTTTTCTTAGCACTGCCAAGGTGGCCGATGTAAGGCTTCATGAGCATGGGGAGTAAGGGGTAGGCTGAGTCTCCAAGGATCACTGTTGGCATTTCAACATCTCCAGTGGTAATCCGCCAGTCAAGAAAGAATGTCTCTGTCTGCAGCTTTTTGAACAGTTCTGTGTTCTTAAAGGTATGAGTGCCATGCACGTTCCCTGACCAGCCCACATTAGTATCATAGAAGCATCCCTGGTGTGATCCACCAACGCTTGCATACCCACAGAAAAGTAGCCCTTTCTGTTGATGTACTCTGCGGCAAGGTGGGTGGTGCCAAAATAGGGATATGCGTGCCATCTATTGCGCCCCACACACACATAGATTGGGACCCCAATTGCTGCAAATCCATCCACTATGTCTTGCACATTGCCGAAAGTCACAGTCCTGCATAGCAGGAGATGATTCGTGGCCCTACACACTTGCATGATGAGGGCCCCCACAGTAGATTTTCCAGCTCCAAAATGATTTTCCATTGACTGCTAGCAATTTGGCATTGCAAGCTTCCAAAGTGTGACCACCATTCGCTTCTCCACTGTGAATGCAGCTTTCATTCTGGTGTCCCTGCGCTGGAGGGCTAGGGTAAGCTCAGCACACAGATCCAGCAATGTGGCCTTTCACATCTGAAAGTTCTGTAGCTACTGCTCGTCATCCCAAACTGCTTTACAATGTGACTCCAACCAGTCAGTGCTCGTTTCTCAGGCCCACGAGCAATGCTCCATGTCTGCAGCTGCTCTGTAAATGCTACCAACAACCTATGACCCTCCGCAAACTGTCCTTGAAGAAATCCTTGTGTCCCCAGGTGTCGTGGTACTTCCTGAGGGTCTGCAAATACAGGAGAATCATGTGTCTTGTATTTACAATATTGATGAGAATAGTGCAGAGCTCTGCTAGCTCCAGGCTTCTGTCAGAGATTGCAGACACTGAAAAGTACTGCACAGGTTGTGTGGGATTTTTTTAAAAAGGCACAAAAATTATGGAATATGGATGGCATTATGGGATGGAGAAAGTTGCATGCTGGGAACTTGACCCCTAGTGCTCAGAGATCCCTGAGCGAGTCATTGAAACAATGTCTGAAAAGGCACCAGATGCTATTGAGCACTTTACATCAACACAAGCACTCCTGATTTGTACATGCAGCGCTGGCACGAGCAGTCAAATATGCACATACCTGAGCAATATACAGACTTTGGCTGCTGTACACTGATGTAACTTGTGTCAACCAGTTTGTAATGTAGTCATGGCCTTACTCTTCTTCTTGCGCAATGACTGTTCTTTGTCTTCATGAATGACTGAGTTGCCACTGTGAATGACAATGAATAGTCATTGCACCAGGAAAAGTGCAATGACCCTATAGCCTAGTGGTTAGGGCATACACCTAGCATGTGAGAACCCCAAGTTCAAAATCCTGTGCCAATAACCCATTATGTATACAAAGTAGAACAGCTTCAACAAGACAGACGGTGAGATTCACACCAGGAAACTCCTGTTGCTAGGATACTCTCTTGGTATCAGACCCAAGTTCAAATCCCCTCTCCACGTTAGGCAGAATGAAGAATTTTTGGCCATATGGGGAATCTAGTACACCTTTGCTTTAAAGTACCCAAAATCAAAACAAAAAATCTCCAGGCAGGTCACATGAAACATTTAATTCAACTCAAGTCAAAATGTCATCCAGCTTTCAATTCGCCAAAGACTGGTTCAGTTTGACCTGAAAAAAGACCAAATTTCAGATTTTTCAGAATTGCCCGTGAACCAACAAATCTATTATCCACCTCGCTGTACTCTGATACAATCTTATTTACATACAAAGTCCTGTTTCCCTGAACACAGGGGACAGTTTCCCTTGCTCATAACCCAAACCTCTGTTAGCCAGCACCTGACCGAAAAGCCCTCTCTAGGTTTTTCTAGGATCACACTCAGAGCTTGTTCAGGCTGTGTCTGGCCTTCTGCTCCTTCTCTGTGTTGTTTCTGTACTGTCTGTCTGTCTTCTCCCATCCCCACCCCCCACATCCTATCCCCCCCCCCCCACCCAGAACAATACCCAGCAATGCTCTCCACCCACGTGGTTCAAACTCCTGAGTGGCTTTGGCCATGCCTTGTTTTTGGAGTGGACATGTCTGTGCTGTGATTTGGAGACCACTACTATTCATAAAGGAGCTTAGTGGCTTCTATTATCTTAAATGAAAGGCAGCAGTTACACCCACCAGCTTCAACAAGATTTAACCCAACCTATAACACTATACACTGCACCCTCACTAGAATGTGGGGTTTGGGATCCATGAGTGGTTCCGCATTAATGCGGGGACAACGTTATAGCGGGGGGATGTGTTACCATGGATCCCAATGTAAATAATTTATTTTGGGATCCATCGTCGCCCCTGCGCTAATTCCGAATTCGCACTATGTTGACGCATGTTTTAGCGGGGGTCTCCTGTATAGTGTGACAAAGCTATGTCCTTGTCTCTGTGGGTCCCGCGTTTCTTGGTGGAGTTCACTAGCCTCAGAGGCTCACTGTGACCCTCCATGTAGCCCTTCTCTCTCTAGAGGCAAGGGTCACAGCCTACTGAGCCATTTTCATCATAAGCCAGCAAGGGAGGTGAGGAAAAGCTACCCTCCCTTGCACAGACTCTGTTGTCTCCCAGTCTCAGTTATTAATTGGGGGGCAAAGAGGGGAGTCCTGGCCCACCCTCTACTCCAGGCTCCAGCCCAGGGACCCTAATAGTATCAGCTATGGTAGCTGACATTTTAGAAACAGGAAACATACAATTCCCTGGGCCACTTCCCCACAGCATCCCCCACTTCCTCAAGATCCACTTCACCCTTAACTCAGGGCCTCCTTCCTTGTCCTTGATATGGTTTGTACTGCTCAATCTCTCCAACAGTGTGGCTTCCTCCTACAGCTCCTGACACGTGCACCCACCTGACTAACTGGGAGGCTTTTAACTAGTTTCATCCAGCCCCTGATTGGCTTCAGGTGTCCCAGTCAACCTAGCTGTCCTCCCTGCCTTCTGGAAAGATCTTAATTAGCCCCAGGTCTCATAATTGACCTGGAGCAGCTGCCATTTGTTTATCCTGGTAACAGGGATTCGTTTAGCCTGTGGCTAATATATCTGTCTCCCATTACTTTACTATAGCGATCTGGCCTTGCCCCATCACAATAGTTTAAAATATATAACCCCGGTTATGATCCAGATTCTGCTTGGGTCTTACACTGTTGTTGCAGTGCAGAGGGATGGTGCAAGGAACCTCCTCCCACTGAAGAGCTTGGTTCAATGTGCAGCTGCAGTCAAAAAGGGTGATTAGAACATCAGGATGCATAACAAATGGGATGGAGTGGAACACGGAAAGTATTATAATGCCATTGCAGAAATCAATGGCGTGGCCTCATCTGGAATACAGTGTGCAATACAGCTCAATGCATCTCAGAAAGGGGACTGTAGGATGAGAGGGAGTTTAGAGAAAGACAATGAGAATGACTAGACTTTTCTGAAGAGGGGTTTAAAAGATTGGGATGGTTTACTTTAGAAAGGAGATGAAAAAGAGGAGACATGATACAAAATATACTGTACAAAATAATGAATGGAGTAGAGATGTAGATCAGGAATTCTATTCTCCTTGTCTCATAACACAAGAGCAAGGGGACAGTCAATGAAATTAAAAAGGTGGCAAATTCAAAACTGATAAAAGGAAATATTCTATTATGCAATGCATAATTAGACTGTGGAACTCATTGCCATAGAACGTCATTGGGGCTAAGAATTGAGCAAGATTCAAAGAAAGACTGGACTTTTACATAGGTAAAAAGAGCATCTAGTTATAATAATTAATGCCAACAAATTTGGAAAGGGATATAAAGCATCATGCATCAGGTCTTAAACCAACCTCTGCTAGGGATTAGGATGGCCCCTTCATGAGAGGGTGGGGGGCAGATTATCCCACAGCTGCTTTTTGTGGAGTTTTTTACACCTTTCCTTGAAGCACCTGGAGCTGGCTCTGGTTGGAGACAGGAGACAGGACTACATCGACCTTGGGTCTGATCTAGTATGGTAATTACTATCTTCCTATGTTTCTGCTTCACAAGTGGGTAACAGCAAGGCAGAGTTGCAATCCCTTTGCTCAGGGGAGTACAAACACTAATTCTGGCCTACACATCTGCGCACAAGTCAGAGAAGTGGGACAGTCACACGTGGGATGAGATAGAATAGGAACGACTCTCCAAAGGCGTAGAAGCAGGCACAATCTCTGCATACCCAGGAGTTCTGGAAGGCTTTCACACTGCAAAACAGGGCACATAAGGATGAGGGGCCAGATCCACAACTGATGTAAACCAACTTAGCTCCGTTGTCTCCAATGGAGCTAAATCGATTTGTATCTGGCCCAAGAACGGCACTTCTACGGTCAGCATAAGCTCAAAGGAAAACTGTTAAAAATCTACCAAAATGTGAATGAAAGCCCTTCTTGAGATGCATGTTGCATAATCTTTAATCACAAACATTGGGACATTCTCAACCTACCCCGAAGTTCTAGTAAGTGAGGGAGCAGCGGCAGCCCGGATGCACAAGTCTGATGAGGCCTTGTCCGCCTGCTTATTTCTTTTTTTAGCACACAACTTGAGCAATAGCTTCAGCAAATGAGCATTACTCATGGAATGGGATTTTTAATTTTGTTTGCTTGTTTTTTGAAAATACATCACTCCATTACAACTTCTGTCATCAATTCAAAGAGGTAGCTCACCCTTGGCTTTGTCTGCACCAGAAGAAGATGGGTTCAAACTCAGGACATATAGTGAGAAAGGACCTTCTATGTACAAGTATGAGTATAAACATGATCCACTTCTTCAGAACCACAGCCCATCTATGAGATCTCTAATGCGCTCAAGTTCAAGAGGCATGTGTGATTTATGAAGCAATGTAAATCACTCCATTCATGCAGCCCAATTCTGTAACTCATTCAAGCAGACTAATGCTTCGTTAGAACAATCATTCCATTGAACTCAGTGGGACGACTCAAACAAACACTACTTAGTGTGCGGGATTGGCCCCTCAATTTTTAGTGGGTGTATTGCTAGAGAGGGGTTTTGGATTGACCACTGAGGAGACTGGGGTCCTAGAAAGGGGCACTGTGCACACACACAATAGCTAAGTATTCCTCCAAATGACAACTCCAGAAAATTGCATAGATAACACCCTAGTTCATCAATGTTGGAGTGTCAAAGGGCTGAATGGATTCCTGTAGGATATGAATGTTTGGTTTCATGGAGTCAAGATAGGCTTACACATACCACTACACCATCATCAAGGAGTAGATTAGTGTCCCACCCCCTTGGACATTTATTTATTTAGTTTCCTCTGGTATGAGTATAAAACACAGCACTGAATCTAAATGGAGCAGGAGTCTTCATAGGGATCCAGTTCAGTTTGAAATCTAAGCATTTAGCGACGGGTGAAGCTCGCTAAGGTTGTTTCATATAAACAGTTTCTAAGTTTATCTGGGTCTCTTGATATGGAAATTTCAAGCTCTTTTTTATGTGTCTATGAACTCTCTGACCTCATTTGCAGAAGAACAATAAGGAAACAATACAGAGAGTGTAAGAAATCCCATTTGGGGCTGAGGTGACTTAAGATCATACTTGTGGTTTATGCTATGACCAAAGCCCTTTATGAATTATAATCTCATATGCACAGAGTGGCTCTGAATATTCTTTTCATCATATGGCTTTTGTATACACGAGAGCCATAACTGAAAAACTTAGCTGCCTGAAACTAGGTACTTGATGCCATATTTTGGAACATAAATTTAAGTGGCTTGATTTTAAGAGGAGCTGAGTACTTCTCTCTCACTCAGTTTTCCCAGTATCTCTGGCAGGGTGTTGTCTCAGTGTAATGGCCAATTCCCATGGTGTCAGTTTCACTCTCCTGCATGGAATGGCTCCATAACCGTCTTCTCTCTTGTATTCTTAGTTACATTTGTAAAAAGGATCTTTATGCAAAGCCACAGGCTACAGCAAAGAGATAAAGAGAGAAATAGGATATAGAGTGATCAAAGGTCATCACAGATCATTCTGACAATGATCTTTCACCACTACATGCTGTCTCTACTCTTGCTTTTTCCTTTGCTACTTAATTCCTTTTGAAAAACATCAAACAAAAATATATCATTGGGTCTATACATCCCCACAGAATGCTAAGTGGGGAAAGGATTAAAGTTAGGTGGCTGGAAAAAGGAAATCCCATCTGTTACGGGGCACTCCACTCACAACTAGGGGCACCTCCTCATAGCCACATCTGGGGATTAGCTCCACTCAGGTCTGATGCCCCCTTCTGCCATGGGTTGCACACCCTGCTGTCTCTCTCTCGTTCCTTGCGACTCTCATGCATATGAGGGTACTCTGTCTTTGTGGCTAGCCATCTGCCCAGGTCACTTTAGTCTTCCCCTGCCAGGGTATCAAAGTCCTCCCGCTACAATGGTCTCAGGGTGTCTTCTCATGCACTGCCATGACAGGGCCACTTCCCCAGTGGCAGTTAGTGGAACCCAGACCACCCTCTACTCTGTGTTCCAGTCCAGGGACCTATACCTGGCAACTGTTGTTTCCCTCAGGCCCCATTGCTCCTTCCCTGGACTCCTTCCAATAGCTGCTCGTTCTCCCCCTTCTCTGGGTGTACCAGCTCAAACTCCCCACTCCCAAAGAGTAACTGTGTACTACTGAACCCTGTCGCCACAAACCCACCTCTCTATGCCCAGGGAGCTGCAGACGACTTCCCTGCAGCTCCTCTCTGGTGCCAGCTTCCTGGCTTTATAAACCCAGCCCAGCTCTTTGCCCAGCTGCACTTCATCAGCAGATTAGGTCTTAGTACTCTCTGGCTTTCCTCCAGGTGCCGCCTATAGGTTAATTGGCCTAATTTACCCCTTCAGACCTTGTGTGGAGTGGACACTCCATCTCACCATCCCATGGAAAATTCAGATTTTGTGAAAAGAGCATCTTCTTCCAAAAAGTCATTCCGACTAAAAATTCGTGTTAAAATGCCCTCCCAATCCCGCCATTCTCTTCCCCCCAAGCAAAGGAGCTATAAAGTGCCTATCCTCGGGTCTGGACGGACAGGGAACTTAGTCAGGGGGAAGTGGGAGATATGGCTACAGTAATTGGAGAACGAAAATCTTTCTATGAAAACAAGCGAGAATATAAAAGCGGAGAAAGTATTGTAGTCAATGGTTCCTGGATGTGTTGAAACTGATGCAGAGATAAGATTCTTCCTGAGAGGGAGGGAAAGTTACAAGGTTGAAAGTGAGTTTGTAAGACCAACACCCTCTTACTCAACATATTAGCTCCGTGTGTATTTTTGAGTCACAGCTATTGACTTTAGTGACACAAACAAGTTTTCATTGCTGTCAGCTCTGCAGAGACAATTTCATGATAGGAGAGCAAGCGGGACTATATTCTGCTGCAGCAACAAAATTCTGCTCAGTTCCAAGGGCAGACTCTCTATTCTTGGAGAGGATGTAAGCTGCGTAAGGAATGCAGCTTAGTTTTCAGATCCCAGCCTAAGGCTGCAGCAGTGGTCAGTGAGTTCATTGTTTAAGCTTGAACAACTTTGATCTGGAGTCACTGTGAGAGACTAAACATGGAACTGCACAGTATCATTCTATGCTGAGTGACCTAATAAACTAAGTCAACAAGCAGATGATGGTGGAGGAAATTCACCGTTGACAAACACAGGGTAATGCCTACAGGAAGGAATAATTTACGTTATCATATACATCTCTGCCTTCTCAATAAACTTTAATCACTCAGGAAAGAGAACGGGAGGTCACTGTGAACAGCTCAATGGCAACATATACTCCATGTACAGCAGCAGTCAAAAAAAAAAAAGCTACAAAAATGTCTGGATGCACCCAAAATAGAGTAGAAATACTGAATATATGATAATGCTATTATATACATGGAGGGGAGTATTCTCTGGTTGTTATAGACAATTCTGCCTCTGTGCTCTCAACCTGTCCCCATTTCCCTCTGCTCTAAGCCACCCCCCACCCCTTGGTTCCTGCCCCGCTCCTGCTCTGCTCCAACCCAATCCCCAAACCCTCCAGATCCCTCTGCTACTATCCAGCCCCCTCAACTCTGGGTTCTGCTTCCCTCCCCCTTTTGGCCTACCCACCCCCAGACTCCTGCCCCTCCCACTCCATCTACATCACCTCCTAGACCTCTTCTCGCCTGCTCCTTCCCATGCTCATGCAACTGTCTCCCTCCCCTCCAACTGTTCTTCCCCACTCTCCCTGTCCTCTCTAGCCGCACACATGATTCCTAACCCCTCTATATGCAGATCAGGCTGCATTCTGCCACTGGACACTGCCTGGGCACCAGTAGTGGGAGCACTGAGAACAGAAAAGAGGGAGAGAGTCTTCCTGCTCTCACACCGTAGCAATGGCGGGGGAAGTCCTGCTCTGTCCCTGCTACTCCGGGCTGGCACATGCTTAATAAAGAGGGATCCTTAGCACAATTTTACTGCCAAACTCTAATGAGTCTCTAATGAGCACGTGCAAACTGAGGCTCATAACTCGGCCAAATTTAAGCAAATTTTCATGGGGGTTGCCAAAGACACCTCCCTGAGCCCAGTGTAACCTCCCTGCCAAACTTCAAGTGCCTGCTGCAAAGCACAGAGGCAGACGAGCTTCTCAGCCAAAGAGCTGAATGATTTTTTTAAACAGGGACAAAACAACTTATTTCCCCCTTATCTGGCTGAAGGGTTTTAGCTGAAACTTAAACAAAACCATAATACTAATAATCAGCCTGAGGCAAACACTCAGCATAGGAGATTTCAATCCAACCAGTCTGGCAAAGTTATAAGCCACTGAAACTAGGGTCTGAATGGAAAGTGTTGGGTACCCTGGACTATATGCAATGCTAGCAGCTCCACCTACAATTCACACAGAAAAAACTTGGTTTAATTTTAGTAAAGGATCTTCTGTTCTGCTTTAATCACATTTTCCTTCAAAGCTGAAAGGCTCAGAAATAAAAACTAAAGGTCAACAAACTAAAGGTCTATACATACACCAGCATAAAACGTATTAATTCTTATCTAATACTATCCTTGTTCCAACACACATTGTTAACACTTGAGGCTTCATAAAATTTCATGCAGCCTTGGTACTGTCATACACACATGTTAAAAGCACAGCTGCTTATTTTAAGATAGGGTTCTTTTTCTGCATTTCTTCAGGACAAAACAAACAACTTTCAGCAACTTTCAAACAGCAAAATATAAAAATGGTATTTACTATAGATATACAGTAATCCACACTGGAAGAATGGCGGTGATTGTGAAGAGAAGAGTTTTTATAGCCTAAAATGGCTGGATATTTAATCTGCAAGTTCATCAGGGCTTCAACTGTGTCTTGGGTCCTGTATTCAACATGTCTAAACTACACCATTAGAAGTATACAAATAAAGTAAATTAATTATATGTAATCAATTATATGTTAATTTTATTTTATATTTGTGTAACAACCTTTTCCACCTGATGGACAGCTTCCTAATTACAATCAGATAACAGTAATAATAATAATTTGTATTTTATACAGCAACTTTCATACAAATCTCTCAAATTTCTTTATAGAATTGAAAATACCCAGCGAAATTCTCTGACACATCAGTACAACTCCATTATAGTCAATGGAGCTGTGCAATTGTAATGGGGGAGAATTTAACCAAGAGTTAAACAAATTCAAAATACAGTCATATAAATAAAATATAACTAATAATTATTTTTACTTGTCAGTGAGGTACTCCATGTACACTATGGTGAAATCCTGGCACTACTGAAGTGGAGTTTTACCAGGATCTCATCCCATACCAGTACAGAGGTATAGATGGAGGGAGGAAAGGACAGAGGGAGAGTTTTCACTGGGTACAGTGCAACTTGCACCAGCATTCAGTTTTTTTGTTCTGGCAACAGCATTTTTGTTGTCAGGAGTTTTACATCAAATTATTTCCCAACAGAAAATGCAGTTTCCACAAAAATGAAAATTGTGCTGAAAAAATTTCAATTTTCTGTCAGGAAAATCTAAAGTAAATATTTTGTTTCAGGTAAATTCACCCTAAATTGGAATATTTCATTTTGTTGAATGGCCCAAAACATTTTGTTTCAAATTAGTTCAACAAAACATTAAACTGCATTTCCCTATTGATGTATTGCCTTATCTTGAAGTTGTAGTTTGGGCCCCCTTTCTCTCCTCTGGGCTAAGCTCCCTGGAGGACTAAATCTCCCCATTAGGCAATGTGGATTTCCCTCAGACCAGGAGTCACATGAATCTGGGTGCACCACAGGAGATACAGCCAGGAAGCATGTCCCATTTGAGAGAATGGCAACATCATGCTCATGAACTACAGCACCCATAAGGCAATGTGCTACTAAGGGGGAAAAAACACAAATTAAAATTGAACTGACCAAAAAGGAAGCATTGATGGAAGCAGTAGCGTAGCCGGGGGGGAGCAGCGGGAGCGGCCACTCCTCCTGTGAGCAGAAGCGGCGCCTTAAAAAGGAAGCGGCGCCTTTTTTTAGCAGCGCTAAAAAAAGGCGCCGCTTCTTAAGCGCTGCTTCTTGCACTCACCCAGCAGCACTCCGGGTCTTCGGCAGCATTTCAGCGGCGGGTACCACCGAAGACCCAGAATGAGTGAGGACCCGCCACTGAAGTGCCGCCGAAGACCCGGAGCGCTGCCGGGTGAGTACAGGGGGAGCTGCCTTTTTATAGGCCCCCTGCGCTCCGGACCTGGCTGCACTACTGGATGGAAGAAACGATCCGAGGCTTGGAGATGCAGGTGGAAACTATGGCTGAGTTTTGAAGGGGATTCGAGCAGATGATGGAGCGAAGGCAAGAGGAGGCTGAAGGGAAAAGTCAAGACTTGCTGATGCATCAACAAGTTTAGGCTAGAAATTAGAAGATTTCTAACCATCAGAGAAGTGAAGTTCTGGAACAGCCTTTCAAGGGGAGCAGTGGGGGCAGAAAACCTAACTGGCTTCAAGACAGCTTGATAAGTTTATAGTGGGAACGGTGTGATGAGACCGTTTACAATGGCATGCAGACAATCTGCAACTGCTAAAAGCAAGTATCTTCAATGGCTGGTGATGGGACACTAGACTGGAAGTGTAGGCCTGGGACTTAACTCACCCCCATATTAAACTAGCCTTGGGTAAAAACTCAGGAATTATACCACTAAAATTAAGAAAAACTGCTCTGCTGCAGCTAAGGCACCCCCACCTCAGGAATACCCCTAACAAGAGTTGTAACACAAAGAGTTGTAAAATAGAGACAGGCACTTGGAAGTTTAGTGGGGGAGACCCAACAAATGGTAAAATAGATAAGATGAGCTCTGAAAAGCGAATGTACTGTATACTGACCATCTGCACAAATTACAGTTCAGGCATGAGAGGTCAAATGTAAAAAAAGATTTGAGCAAGGAGGAGGAAACATAGGTGTCATTGCATGATTGGTTAAATTTTGTTACCTAGGGTTATCAAATAATGTAACAGGTTTAGTGAAATTAAAGAAGGTAGCTAGTTTTAGCTATACAATGTAAATAAAAAACAATGCTCTTTGGGAACCATCTCCAGACTGCAGTTCAACATCAAGCTTCTGGAACTCACCCCTCTGCACGTCCGTGACGTGCAGAGACATCACCAGGAACCCCCAGATGAGTGGATCCTAACTGGCCATCAGGTGAAGATTGTCCAGATATTGAGAGTGGTGAGCATAAGAGATTTGCTTGGCATATGTATTCTGTGTGTGTTGCTAATAAATAGATGTTTAGAGCACAGCTGTGTAAGGCTCTTTCACTGGGAAAAGATCCCACAGACCTGTAAAGCCCTGAGCCCTGTGGGAAAGGGTGGATACTTGACCGGGTTTCTTCTTGAGCCCCATGAGTAAGGGTAGGTGCTTTACACCCCAAGCCCTCGATAGGAAAAGGGTGTCAGTACTAAATTAATCATGTCATGCCTTGAACCCTCAGTAAGGTATAGGTGGGGTGCGCTAGATTTTTGCAGGTAACAGGGAGGGCTCTGAGTTACTACAGAGAATTCTTTCCCAGGTGTCTGGCTGGTGGGTCATGCCCACATGCTCAGGGTTTAACTGATCACCATATTTGGGGTCGGGAAGGAATTTTCCCTTGGGTCAGATTGGCAGAGATCCTGGGAGTTTTTCACCTTCCTCTTCATCATGGGGCACAGGATTCTTTGTAACATGAAGTGTTTAAACCATGATTTGAGGACTTCAGTAACTCAGCCAGAGGTTAGGAGTCTATTACAGAAGTGGGTAGGTGAAGTTCTGTGGCCTGCCATGTGCAGGAGATCAGACTAGATGATCATGATGGTCTCTTTGGACCTTAAAGTCTAGGCTAAGATTATGTCACGGAGATCACAGAAGTGACTACCAGAGACCTTCATGACATTTTCCACTTCAGACCCTAGACGGGGGGTGGGGGTGTGTGTGTGAAGAGGGGCTGGAGCTATCAGCTAGCGGGGGAACCCAGCTGCTGCAGGGGGGACCCCAGAGCTGTCAGTTGCAGCAGGTGCTGGATCCCCACCTCCCTCAGCAGGGCTGAGACTCTCATTCCTCACTCCCACCCTCCAGCCCCATTTTGTCACAATTATTTTTAGTAAGAGTCAGGAACAGGTCATGCACATCCATGAATTTTTGTTTATTGACTGTGACCTATCCCTGACTTTTACTAAAAATAACTGTGACAAAATCTTACCCTTATCTATGAGGAATTATATTTCTGAATATATTTTTTTGGTATAATCTGCTTTAAATACAAATTTTAAAATTTCATTTTTGTTCTAATTTGGGATAAAAACAAATGTTCAAATGTCAGAATTGATGTTTTTGAAAGCCTTTATGTGCTGGGAAATCAAACATTTAGGAAAGAGAAGCACATGACATTTTTGTCTGGAAAGGCATTATAACTATCATGGGATGTCATCTGCTGTTAATAAATTCCAGTTGGTTAATGTTGAAAGACTTTTATCAGAAAGAAGGTTCTCTAATGCATTTTCCAAAGTTTCAGACAAATTGTTTAGACTGTCTCATAAGCCAAACATTCATTACAGTCAAAATTAGGAATTGCCAAAGTAAAATAATTAAGCTTAGTCTGGACTCCTGTCTCTAACAGTAGCTGGTTCCAGATGTTTCAGTGGCTGGCAGAGCCCTCTGCCCAAGAATTCATCTAACTCTGTAATTTCCCAGGCTACTGAGGATAATTTCCTAAAACAGCTTCCAAATAAAGGACTGATTCCTGCAGATCTTACACAGCTAAAGTCCCTAAAGGAATGCTGGACTGCATCCTAAATGGATTTAATGCACATTTCTACTGGGATTCATTGTTTTGCCCACAAGAGAAAAAAACAAGTTCACTGAGGCTAAGATTCATCTACAACTGTAGGCATCGTTTTCTGGACAGTTTTACATTCTGACAATTAGGAGCCTGAGGACTTGTCTACATTACCTGCTGGATCAATGGGCAGCGATTGATCCAGCGGGGCTGACTTATCGCATCTAGTCTACACATGATAAATCGACTGCCGAGCACTCTCCCGTCAACTCCGGTACTCCACCGGAGCAAGAGGCTCAGGCGGAGTCGATGGGGGAGCGTCAGTTGTTGACTTACCACAGTGAAGACACCGTGGTAAGTAGATCTAAGTATGTCGACTTCAGCTACGTTATTCACGTAGCTGAAGTTGCGTAACTTAAAATCCCACCCCCCCCCCCGCCCAGTGTAGACCAGGCCTGACTCTCAGTGGATGTACATTTGTCCAACTCCACTGACACTAATGGAGACATACTGATTATCACCAGCTGAGGATCTGGCCCTTTATGTAATCTCTCATACAAGCAAGCTATAAATTGGCTAGTTCAGTCCAGGGAACGAGTATCCATATATCACAAAAAACAGCAGCACAATTGGATTCAATTGTCACCTTTGTGGCTGTCCTAGCCAAGAGGCCTCAATAAGCCAGAGTCATGAACTACCATTTCAGCACCACTCTGAGATATGGCCCCTCAAGTTCACTGTGGAGACAGACAGGCAGGGCAGTGTAGGGGAAGCTTCCATTCCGGGTATCTCTGCACTGGAGCTGGAAGGTGTAATTTCCAACCTGAGTAGACGTATCTGTGCTGGCGCTGATCGAGCCAATGTGCTAAAAACAGAAGCACAGCCATGGCAGCACAAGCAGTGGGACGAACTAGATGCCCCAAGTACAATGCCACTGGGGACCTAGGTACGTACTCAGGCAGCTAGTCCGACCAGCCACCTATGCCGCCACAGCTATGCTTCTATATTGAGCACACTAGCTCCATCACAGCTAGTGCCCATATGTCTACCCAAGCTGGATGTTACATCTCCAGCTCAAAGTGCAGAGGTACCATACCTCTTCCTGCACTGTACCTGATCTTTGGATGAAGGGAGGCATGGTCAGATTGAGCTGGTACACACAGATCTGGGGATCTGCATTTCTCCCATGTTCCACCACTTTCTGCAGAATTGAAGTTTTCATTTTATACAAAAATTCAAGGGTCAGATCCTCAGCTGGTGTAAATCAGTGTAACACCACGTAAACTGGGGTCCCTCCACCAATTTCAACCAGGGGAGGAATCTGGCCTGAGAAATTTCAACCCTTATGATTGTAAAGAAACTGTTCTGACTGCGAGCCTGAGGCTGCAGACACAAGAAACAATAGCTGTGAGATGTGAACTGCCCCATTAATATTGAATGTGAAGATAAATCTGAATCTTAATGACAGGAAAATGATGACCGGTAATTCAGTCTGTCAGTCTCCCTGCTGTTCTCCCATCCTGCACAACATTCCAGGGCAGGGCCGTAACGAGGGCGAGGCGAGTGAGGCACTCGCCTCAGGCGCGCATACCTCAGGGGCGCTGCCTCCTCCCTACCTTTGTTCTCGGCAGCGGGGCTTCCCCTGCTGCATCCCCCGCAGCTCCCTGCCAGGCAGTCTCCTGCTGCTGCGCCCCCCAGGGCCTCCGCTGACAAAGCCCTTGGAGCTGCGCAGAGGTGTGGGTTTATGCACCGCCCCCCTGCCTAGCCCACCCACCCGCTCCGGGCTGTGGGGGAAAGGGGGTAGAAGGAGCAGCAGTCTGTGTGTGTGGGAGGGGCTGAAAAAAGAAGCTTCCTGGACCTTGCAGCTGGACACCATCTTCTGGGTCCTAGTGCTGGTTGGGCTCCCTTCTGTGTGCTGGGCTGGGGAAGAAAAAAAGGATAGGGGAAGTGGGGGCAGGGGGAAGAGGCAGTGGGGAAAGAAGGGGGTGGGGTGGGATGGGGAGGAGATGGAGTGATGGGGAAGGGGCATGGGATGGTGAAGAGAAGGGGATAGGGGAAGTGCGGGTCCAGCATGCAGATCCCCTCGGCAGCAGCTGGGGCTCCCCTGTTAAGCAGGCCCATCAAACCCTCACCCTGAGAAGCCCCACCTCCCCTGCATCTGTACCACCCTGATGAGCTCCTGCAGACAGACACCCTCCCCACTGAGCCCCAACCACCTACACCTAGACCCCCACCCAAATGAACCCCACCTCCCCTGCACCCAGACTCCCCCTACCCCCCGCTGAGCTCCAACCACTTTCACTTGGTCCCCCCTGCAGACTCCCATTGCCCCTGCACCTGGAACCTCCCTGTGCATCCAGATCCCCCACTGAGCTGCCTGCCCCCAGACTGCCCCACACAGAACCCTCTTACCCCGCCCCCCCCACAGAACCATCTTACCCCCATCTGGATGCCCCCACACTAAGTCCCGCTGCACTTGGATCCTGCTGCCAGGCTGAGCCTTCCTGCCCACATCTGGAGCACCTGGCGCAATAGGGGCAGAGCCCCAGGGGTGTTTCTGTGGCAGGCCTGGCCCTTGTGCTGTGCCAGGGTCAGGTTCAGCCTCATTGCCGAGTCCCTGTCCCAGGGGGCTGGGGGAGGCTGCAGGGTGATCTCCCACCTCCATGCAGCCAGTGGCCTGTGCTCCCCACTGCCATGGTGGAGCTTCCACATTTACTTATTGTAGAAAAAAATCAAAAAATCAGAATTTTAAAATATTATGCACAGAATTTGATGCAGCATTCTCTCAGGAATATGGGGCGCTCTATAGCTGTGATGGTGGGACTGTGAAGGGGGTGCTGGACAGTAGGGGATCTGTGGGTGGGGGAGCTGGGCAGGGGGTATGGTGTGCAGGGTGCCGTGCAGTTGTGGTGGGAGGCCAGCAGGAGGGGGTCTCTGGGCAGGGGGTGCTGGGCATAGTGGGTCCGGGGGCATTGGGCATAGGGATCTATGGGGGGAGGCCTCTGGGCGAGGGGGCGCTGGGCATAGGGATCTGTGGGGGAGGTCTCTGGGCGTGGGGGCACTGAGGGAGGTCTCTGGGCGAGGGGGCGCTGGGCATAGGGATCTGTGGGGGAAGTCTCTGGGTGAGGGGGTGCTGGGCATAAGGGCATGGCACTGGGCAGGGAGGTAGTGTGGAAGGGGCACGCTGGCATCGCAGGGCTGGGCGGGCCAGTGTGTGTCTAGCAGTTTTGGGTTTGTAAACAGTGCCCTTGTGCTGGGCTGAGTGGGGGCCACTCCCACTGCACTGTGCCTCATTGCCCCCAACCGGCCCCTTGCTCTGTGGACTGCCCCCCATCACATGCCCTATTTCCCCAATGGGGGCCCACAAATATGTTTGGCGCCGGGCCCACAAAAAGTTAATCCAGCCCTGTCGTGTTGGTGGTACCTGTGACGTTATTGACAATAACTGGGACCGTATAGAACATTGTTGCAACCAAGGTCCTGTAGTGGCACCAAATCTTATATAAAGGGGGTCAAATGAGGTGTCTGAGACCAGGTTATGCTTGGCTGGTTATGATTATGCCATTTACGTGTATGTATCAGTTTTGTAGTTGAAGTTATGAATATTGGCTCTATGCTCCCTGTATTTCAAACTTGGGCTGGGCTTCTGGGACCCAGACAAGCTATCAGCTCTGCCAGGCCTGCTTGATGGCCCATTAAGAACCATCAGCGATACAATGGCCCCATTGAGAGAAGGCGGACATGCCTGTGACTCAGGAAGGAATGCAGAAACATGCCTATGGAACGAACGCTAAGGTTGTTTCTTGCCATGTGCCCCAATGCTTGTCTCTGGAACAAAGAAAGAGAGGCCACATGATGAAAGGCTATAAAAGACTGCTGCAGCTCTTCCATCTTGTCTTCAATCCTGCTTCTTACCTCTTGAGGAACTTTGCTACAACTGAAGCTTTCAACAAAGGACTGAAGGACCCATCCCAGCTGGGGATGTATTCCAGAGACTTGATTTGAATCTGCAGTTTATTCTATCACTGCTACAAATCTGAACCAAGAACTTTGCCATTGCTGTATGTAATTGAGTCCTTTTAACCAATTCTAGCTCTCACCTGTATCTTTTTCCTTTTATGAATAAATCTTTAGATTTTAGATTCTAAAGGATTGGCGACAGCGTGATTTGTGGGTAAGATCTGATTTGTATATTGACCTGGATCTGGGGGCTTGGTCGTTTGGGATCGGGGGGACCTTTTTTCTTTTACTGGGGCATTGGTTTTCATGACCATTTGTCCCCATAACGAGTGGCACTGGTGGTGAGACTGGGAATCTGGAGTGTCTAAGGGAATTGCTTGGGATGACGTGGTTAGCCAGTGGGGTAAAACCAAAGTCTTCTCTGTCTGGCTGGTTGGGTTTGCCTTAGAGGTGGAAAAATCCCAGCCTTGGGCTGTAACTGCCCTGCTTGAAGCAATTTGTCCTGAACTGGCACTCTCAGTTGGGTCCCGCCAGAACCAGCATCGTTACAGTGGCATAGTTGTGCTAGGATCCACAGAACCAGGTCAATTAAGCTTTGGGTCAGAACCCCACGCTATCCAAATTTGAATTTTGATAGTGAGAGTTTGGTTGGTTAAAGAGCAGTTGCAATGGGTGAGCAAAGTGCATATGAGGGCCTTGGCAAAAAAGCCCTGAAAGATTTGTGTGCAGAAAAGGGGATCAGCTTTAGAAAGAAAGCTACAAATCCAGAGCTGAGAAATCTGTTAGTGGCCAGTGATCAGGAGGCAGGAGCACAGCCCTTACCTGATGCTACAGAAGCTGCAGAAGCAATCAGAGTGCAAAAGGCAGCAAGTAAACTGCAACTTGAGCATGAACAAAGACTGGCAGAAATTCAATTGCAGGAACTAGAAGCTAAGGCGAAAGTGGAAAGACTTCAGCTCTAAGTGAAAAAGCAAGGGAAGAACAGCAGAAATTGTATTCTCTTGAAAGTCCAGTTTCTAACAATGTTGGCATGTTGTATAACTCTGAGCAGTTGTCTGGATGTAACCCAGTGTACCCCAACACCGCCACTTTTTATGTAAATGGTGTTACTGTGAGTTCAGTAGGGGGTGGCCCCATAAATTGTGCTATGTATGGGAGTGGTACTGAAAAATTCATAGAGATGTAAAAGTCAATGGTAAAAGCTGTTTCGGGCAAATGATGGCTTCTAACATCACTCTTGTTAAAGCAGATCTGGTCAAAGTGGAAGATTACTTGCCAAATCAGAGTGTTAATGTTGTAGTCCTCTATGAGTTTACTGTAAATGTGCCTTTAGCCAGAATCCACCTTGAATGGAATGGTATTAAGCATGAAGTTATTGCCTAAGGATCTTTTGATTGGGGAAAATATCAAAGCTTTGTTCAGTCCAGGTAGCCAGTCACAGGAAAGGAATGATCTTAAACCTGTATCTATTATGGGCAATGATTTGTCTGGGGAGGGTTTCTCCAAATGTTGGTCTGAGGAAAAGAGCTGTTCGTCTGTGAATGAAGTTTCTCAATGTCTGTCTAATGTCTCAGAAGTGAATCTTGAATTAGATCAAGCCCAGAAATAACTCATTGGTCAGGAAAATGCTTCTCAGGAGCAGATTAAAGTGGATGGTCAAGTGAAAACCCTAACTGAGGAAGGAAAGGGTGAAATATTGTTGGCTAGTACAGCTTATAAAAGTGAACCTGAAAAGGGTAACTGATTTGCTGGAAGTAGCTCAGTGTAGTGAGAAGAGCAGCAGTTTGTCTGTTGGGAGTGGCAATGTGCCTGGCTCTTCTTTGTCCGTGGAGCAGACAGAAGGTGCCTTTCAGCCTGTGATGATTGAGAATAGTGCAGTTGTCTCAAAGTTGGTTCTAAATTCAACTAAAGCCCAGGAAGGGAAGGGTCCTGTTCCAGGTTACAAACATTACAGGGACATCAGCCAGGAAACATGGAGGCAAAGAATAGAGAAAGCCAGAGGATATAAGGCAAGCTGCACCCACCAGCACCTCAGTGAGTTTTAAAGCCATAAAGTCCCAACCCAAGTAGGATGCCCCATATTACACGGGGAGGAGGAAGGAAGGCATTCAGGATGGGAGAAGAGAAGAGACTCTGATTAATTGAATTACTGGTGAGTAATTTCATCTTGTCATTTGTCCCCCTCTTCTCTCATCCTCTGAAAAATTCCAAGCTACAAGCAGATGTAGCAAGCAGTTCCGTACGAAGAAGGGCTTAAATAAGAGACAGCACAGAAAACTTTAGAAGCTAAGTTTGCCTCTACCATCTATTTTTACTTAGGAAAGGGAGATACAAAGACCATAACTGACACTACACATTTCCCGTGTAGTGATCTCAGCCCTCTCAGCCTAAGTGGAAATACCTTGGCTAGAGCAGCCCTTAATTGGCACAGGTAGAACCTTACTCATCTGTTCACAACTCAAAGTTAGTATGTGGCTTTAATCAATGACTGATAGGGTAGCCATAGACCCTACTCTGGGTCTAGGAAAGAGATAGTCTTGTCCTCCCAAAGTCAGGTAAACTTAATGGCTCTCTCCACACAGAGGGTGAAATTCTGGCTCCATGTAAGTCAATGGGAGTTTTGCTATTGACTTTGCGGGGTCCAGGATTACATCCAGAGAGTGTAGAAAAATACACAAAAGATTGTGAGGTGCTCAGATACTGTGCAGTGGGACCCATATAAGTAAGACAGATACAAATATTTTCAAGGGAATAGGACACATTTGGATAGAGACTGGTACAGCAAGACCATGGGCTCAATCACATGTTTTTCAAAAACTCCCGAGGCAACTGATACACCAGCTTGTCTGATGAGAAACTGAAAGAATGGGGAGTTAAACAACAGACCTTCATTCTCCATTGCACCAGACAGGTTTCATCATTTAAATGAGCTACTTCCTCAGTCATTAGATGCAGGGAAAATGTTAATGCTTATCCCCCCCAGACTCTGGAGAAGGGAAGTCCAGTCGAGGGAAAATGTCTCTGCAAGTGGCCTCCTCCAAAAGCAGAAAAATGTAGAGGTATAAGAACTGGTAGGAATAACCCCGAGAAGGCCAAGACAACTGAAACCAGACCTCAGAGAGGGAAATGTCAGCCCTTTGTTCAATCTGGCCAAAACACACTCAGGGCTGGTCTACACTAGCCCCCAAGTTCGAAGTAAGATACGTGACTTCAGCTACGTGAATAACGTAGCTGAAGTCGAAGTATCTTATTTCGAACTTAAAAGTACTTACCCCTGGTCCACACAGCGGCGCGCAGGCTCCCCCGTCGACTCTGCCTGCTCCGTTCGCAGAGCAGGATTACCGGCCTCAACGGGGGAGCACTTCCTGGTTCGATTTATCGCGTCTAGACAAGACGCGATAAATCGAACCCAGAAGATCGATCCGAAGCCTCCGACGCAGCGGGTAAGTGTAGACTAGCCCTTAGACATGATAGGAAACAATTAAAGGGAGTAGGATGCCTGTACATATGTGACTAAGAAAAGATCAGCAGACTCATGATTAAGCTTCTTGATTAGAGCTTATGGCTACTGGTGAACATATGTGCAACCCTGAGGGTGAAACCTTCCTCTGTCATCTTCCATGACAATGATGTTCAAGAACTTGGGGAAGAGATAGGGGACCTGGGCTCTGGAGAAGATCAGGTATGACTGGATGAGTCCACACATTGCTACAAGGCAAGATTCAGGAGTGGGAGGGCAGGACCTCTGAGGCCAGCTGGGGGCATCCAGGACAGTGACTTCTCTGTCCACTCTGATTCAACACAAGGTCTGAGGGAGGGAAAGAGAAAAATCAAATGCCTCTCTTACTCCCAGGAGTAGGCATCCTTCCAAGATGTTAAAGGACCAAGAACAGAACCTGTGGCCTAGGATCTGAAGGCAGACCAATTCACTGAGGGAATTCCCCACTGAAGACAGAGGGAGAGGACACTTCCTAGTGCAAATCCTGGAATATAAGAATGGAAGTGTGAAATGTGGAACACTTCTTTTTCTCTTGTACCAGAAAAAGAGAAAAGGCAATAGATAAAACAGAGCTGAGGACTGAAGCATGGGGAAGCCCTCAGTGCTTCTTGGATGATGGGTGTTTCAACTTAGAGCTCTTAAAAACACAGCAACACCACCCTTAGATTCCCCACACAAACTAATCCTTTGTTGATACAGGTTTCTAGCCCTGGTTCTGCAACCCACCTTCTGAAAAACCTCAGTGAATGCTAACACACCTCTGTAGCTCAGACTCTCCTAGGTATAAAACAGGAACAGATACACATTACAGTGGAGATTCAGTGTAACTCAATGTCTGTAGGTTCTGAGAACATAGGATAAAAGGCACTGAGTAATCACAAAAACAGCACCACCAAAGGCTTGAATAAGAGATATGGGGGAAAGGGAGCTAGGGGATCTGAAAGGCAGAGCCACTGTCCCTCTCCACGTTTAGGAAATCAACACATGAGGTGTAGGGTCCCCTGAAGAAACTGAAAGAAACTGAACTACTGAGCTAGCTCACATATTCTTTCTGACAGTGGCAGTCTGCACATTAAAAAGTCCATCTAACAATGGGACCCTATTACTGAGCCACTCTCACCCACTTTCTCAGCAAGCCCTTTAAAATTCCCTGCTCCAGTTTCACCTGGGGTGGCTGCAAAAGTCTTTCAGAATAAAACTACTTCATACACACAACCTCAATCGTAGATATCTTTCCTTCCAGTGTTCTTTGCGGGCTGGAGCAGGGTGAGGGTGCTTTTCCACCCCTCTTCTACAGTCTGGGAAGGGAACTTCGGGTCACTCCTTCCCTCCATCAGTTGAAGGTCCACAGGGAAACAGCCCCTCTCTATCTCCCCTCCTCACAATGTGAACCAGGAACTCTATCTGCTGTTCCTCACCCTCTCCGGGTTTTTGTCTTGATTGGTTGGATGATTGATATAGAGAGAGAGTGGGGGAGGGGGGAAAGCTTTGCACCACCCTACACTATAAGGGTACTGGCCTTGGGCCCTTAAACAGTCATCTTTTCTACCTGAGTGGGGGAAGAAAAGACTAAGGGCCACAGCAGGGCTATGCTTCACTTTGGAGAGGAGATGGGGAAGGGACCAGGAGAAGGCAGCAGTGGAAGATGAAGGAGCCAGCCAGGAGTCACAATGCAAAAGGTGAGGTGAGGTGAACCAAACCAGCATCAGAATTAAATCTGCCACTGGAGGAGACTGGCTGGCTGGGATCAAACCCATGAGGAGTGGAAAGAATAAAGGCAGAACCATATTCCTTCACGGAGATACCAGTCTTCCAGCACGGATCCCCTGGAGTTTTCCCTCCAAAAATCTTCGTGCCAAGATTGGACCCACACACCTGGCATAGGATAGTCTGGGAGGCGCTTTCTGATGTTCCTTCAGCACAGACAGTGCTTAGTCATGGCTTTTTCTGGGTTGGTCCTTCTTGTTCCTCTTAGGTCCTAATCCTCGTAAGAAGTTGCCAGAGGGAAAGAATGAGCAGAGAATGAAATTCTAGGCACCCAAGTGAGGAGGCCATTGAGGGACTCGGGGTGGAGTCTACCTTAGGTCCTCTGCCTTTTTTTATGCTTTTCCTCCATCTTTCCTGGTTGATGGCACCATGAATGTTTGTCATCCAGATCATTCTGCAGGATGTGAGAAGAGGGGAGTGGTGAAGAGCTGCACAATTTAGTGTAGCACTGGGTTTGCTGGCCCCCACAGGCGCAACCCAGGGCTTCGAGCTGCCAACAGTGGAAAGCTCACCTAGCGTGGTGTTATGATGGCATGAGGTAACCACCATCCTCACTCCTCTGGGACCCGGCAACCAGCTCTGCCCCAGTGATTCAGCACAACCTCTAGGCAGCCTCTACTGGCAAGATTCCTGTTAAGACCTGGTCACATTTTTAAGCTGTGTCTGTTGCCAAAAGCCCCCACAAGGGCAGGTCTCAGCCCTGGTCTACACTACGAGTTTCGGTCGAATTTATTAGCATTATATCGATTGATCCGTGCACCTGTCCACACGACAAAGCCCTTAACATCGACTTCTAGGGCTCTTAAAATCGATCTCGCCACTCCACCCCCAACGAGGGGATTAGCGCTTAAAGCGATATTGCCGAATCGATCTAGGCTTAGTGAGGACGCAATTCGACGGTATTGGCCTCCTGGATCTATCCCACAGTGCAACATTTGACCGCTCTGGACAGCAGTCTGAGCTCAAATGCTCTGCCCAGGTACACAGGAAAAGCCCCACGAACTTTTGAATTTCATTTCCTGTTTGGCCAGCATGGTGAGCTGCAGGTGCGTGCAGATCTCATCAGCAGAGGTGACCATGATGGAGTCCCAGAACCGAAGACAAGCTCCGGCATGGACCGAGCGTGAGGTACGCGATCTGATCGCTGTATGGGGAGATGAAACCGTGCTAGCAGAACTACGGTCCAAAAGGCGAAATGCCAATACATATGCCAAAGTCTCCAAGGGCATGCAGGACAGAGGCTACAACAGGGACGCGCAACAGTGCCGCGTGAAAATTAAGGAGCTCAGGCAAGCCTACCAAAAAAACAGAGCTGCAAACAGCCGCTCTGGGTCAGAGCCCCAGACATGCCGCTTCTATGATGAGCCGCATGCCATTCTAGGGGGTGCAGCCAGCACTGACCCACCCATGTGGTATGACTCCATATGTGGATCATCAGAAACCACCGAGGAGCATTTTTGGGAAGAGGAAGATTATGATAATCATGCTCAAAATAGCGCACAGACACAGCAAGGAAGCGGAGAAGCCCTTTTCCCCGAGAGCCAGGAACTTTTTGTCACCCTGGAGCCAGTACCCTACGAACCCACCCAAGGCATGCTTGATGCAGGAGAAGGGACCTCTGGTGAGTGTACCTCTGTGAAAGTAATACATGTGTTATAAACAAGCGTGTTTAATGATTAATTCGCGGCCAGTACAGCTACAGCTACTGGAAAAGTCTGTTAACATGTTCGGTGATGGAGTGGAAATTCTCTGGGGACATCTCCGGAAAGCTCTCCTGGATGTACTCCCAAAGCCTGTGCAAAAGGTTTCTGGGGAGGGCAGCCTTATCCTGTGCTCCATGGTAACACACTCTACCACGCCAGGCCAGTAGCACGTAGTCTGGAATCATGGCATTGCAAAGCATGGCAGTGTATGGTCCCGGTGTTTGCTGGCATTCACGCAACATCCGTTCTTTATCTGTCTGTGTTATCCTCACAAGAGTGATATCATTCATGGTCACCTGTTTGAAATAGGGGGATTTTATTAAGGGGGTATTCAGAGGGATCCGTCCCTGCTGGGCTGTTTGCCTGTGGCTGAACGGAAATCTTCCCCGCTGTGACCCACGCGGTGGGGGGAGGGGGAACAGCGAGCATCTTGGATGTGTGTGTGTGGGGGGGGGAGGGTGTCGATTAGGTTCGTGCTTCACGTTAACCCGAAAACCGCCGCACCTCCCTTTTCAATTGCCAGCCAGTTTTAAATTGCCAGCCCAAAGGCTGTTTGTTATGGGAAATGAGGGGGTTGCTGTCTGAAACCATTCCCACAGCCTATAGACTGTGGCTTACCATGGCTGCCTGCAAGCTGAATTCTGTTGCCCGCCGGACCTGCTTGTGTGATCTCTCACACCAAACCGGCAGACCCTCAATATAAGAGGCAAAGTGCAACCTTGGACCAAATGCACATGTGCTATGTAATGTTTGGAGCATTGTTCTCTAATATGTGTCTTTTAAACTACTCCTCTCCCGTTTGTTTCCTCCCACAGCTGCAAATGTTTCAACGCCACCCCTTTCATCACCGTCCCAGAGGCTAGCGAAGATTAGAAATAAAAAAAAAAGGAATCAAGACGATATGTTCTCAGAGCTCATGCAATCCTCCCACACTGAAACTGCCCAGCACAATGCGTGGAGGCAGACACTGTTGGAGTCCAGGAAGGCAGAATTTGATCGCGCGGACAGGTGGCGTGCTGAAGACAATGACTGGTGGGATGAAGAGAGACAGCGGTGGGATGAAGAGAGTAGGTGGCGTCAGAGTGCAGAGAGAAGGCAGGATGCAATTCTGAGGCTACTGGAGGATCAAACGGAAATCCTCTGGCTTATGGCTGAGGAAAGGCGTATGGTTCAGGAAAGGCCGCCTGAGCCCAGACCGCTGCTACAGCCCCTGTGTAACCAACAGCCCTCCTTCCCGAGTTCCATAACCTCATCCCCGAGATGCCCAAGAACGCGTTTGGGAGGCCTCCGTGCACCCAACCACTTAAGCCAAGAGAACAGTCCAAGCAACAAAAGGCTGGCATTCAGTAAGTTTTAAAGTGCTGTGTGTCCTTGTCCTTCCCTCATCCCCTCCTCCACCACCCATCCTGGTGCTTCCCTTCCTCCACCACCCATCCCGGGCGACCGTGGCAGTTACCCCCATAGTTCCCCCTCTTTGTTTTACGAATTAATAAAGAATGCATGATTTTTAAGCAACAATGACTTTATTGCCTCTGCAAGCGGCGACCGAGGGGGGGAGGGCAGGGCGGTTTGGTTAAAGGGAAGTAGAGTGAATGAAGGGGCAGGGCTTTTCATTAATGGGGAAAAACAGAACTTTCACACAGCATCCTGGCCATTCATGAAACTGGTTTTCAAAGCTTCCCTGATGCGCAACGCACCCTGCTGTACTCTTGTAATAGCCCTGGTGTCTGGCTGCGCATAACCAGCAGCCAGGTGATTTGCCTCAACCTCCCACCCCGCCATAAACGTCTCCCCCTTACTCTCACAGATATTGTGGAGCACACAGCAAGCAGTAATAATAATGGGAATATTGGTTTCGCTGAGATCTAACCTAGTCAATAAACTGCGCCAGCGAGCTTTTAAACGCCCAAATGCACATTCCACCACCATTCTGCACTTGCTCAGCCTATAGTTGAAAAGGTTCTGACTACTGTCCAGGCTACCTGTGTATGGCTTCATGAGCCATGGCATTAAGGGGTAGGCTGGGTCCCCAAGGATAACTATAGGCATCTCAACATCCCCAACGGTTATTTTCTGGTCTGGGAAGAAAGTCCCTTGCTGCAGCAGCTGAAAAAGACCAGAGTTCCTGAAGATGCGAGCGTCATGTACCTTTCCCAGCCATCCCACGTTGATGTTGGTGAAACGTCCCTTATGATCCACCAGTGCTTGCAACACTATTGAAAAGTAACCCTTTCGGTTTATGTACTCGCTGGCTTGGTGGTCCGGTGCCAAGATAGGGATATGGGTTCCGTCTATTGCCCCACCGCAGTTCGGGAACCCCATTGCTGCAAAGCCATCCAGTATGAGCTGCACATTTCCCAGACTCACAACCCTTGGTACCAGCAGCTCGGTGATTGCCTTGGCTACTTGCATCACAACAGCCCCCACTGTAGATTTTCCCACTCCGAATTGATTCGCGACTGACCGGTAGCTGTCTGGCGTTGCAAGCTTCCACAGGGCTATCGCCAGTCGCTTCTCTACTGTGAGGGCTGCTCTCATCTTGGTGTTCTGGCGCTTCAGGGCAGGGGAAAGCAACTCACAAAGTTCCATGAAAGTGCCCTTACGCATGCGAAAGTTTCGCAGCCACTGGGATTCATCCCAGACCTGCAGCACTATGTGGTCCCACCAGTCTGTGCTTGTTTCCCGGGCCCAGAATTGGCATTCCACTGTATCAACAAGCCCCATTACCACCATGATGTCCACCTTGCGGGGGGGACCTTTTTTGAGAGAGGTCTGTGTCCATGTCCTCATCACTGTCCTCAGGGCGCTGCTGTCGCCTCCTCGCCTGCCGTAGCTGTAGCAGCTCCTGGTTCTCATTCTCCATATACTCCTGGACAATGCACGTGGTGTTCATAATGGCGATAACAGCCGCGGTGATCTGATCGGGCTCCATGCTTTCCCTGGTATGGTGTCTGCAGGACAGCAGAGTGGGAGCAGAAGCGGCGGGTGGATAACAATGGTGTCAGCAATATGGCGCCCGCATGAAAAAAGGCACGAAAGGATTTTGGGCTCCCCCCTCTGCTGCTTTCTCAGAGGGAGGGGGGAGCAAGAGTTAGGCTCCTTTCCTTCTAACAGCAGATGGCACAATATGCCGGGAAGCAAGGGTTAGACGCCTTCCCTTCTAGCTGCAGATGGTTCAATAGGCTTGATATCCATCATCATCTTCTGGCCCCCTCAAGGATTGAACTTGCAACCCTGGGTTTAGCAGGCCAAAGCTCAGACCGCTGAGCTATCCCTCTGCCTGTATTATAGTGCAACTGAATCCCCAATAGACCTAATGTCCAGGCGTACGCTGGCTCCATGCTTGCCGTAGCAAACACGGAAACCACTGACCGCTGAGCTATCCCTCTGCCTGTGTTCCAGGCAGTACTGAATCTCCCTTAAACAAAATGTAAAAAAGAGAGTGATCAGAGTCACTCTGGTCACTCCCATTTATGTCCAAGCACCCCTGGCCAGCCACACCATAGGCCGGCCAGGAGCACACAGGGGACAATGAATTTCAAGCCTATTGCACAATCTGCAGCTAGAAGGCAAGGAGCTGCTGCTGTGTAGTCCCATGACTACAATCATTTATAGCATATTGCACCATATGTTGCTAGAAGGAAAGAAGCTTATGCTGTGTAGTCCCACAACTACTAGCCTCAGGCAGAATGGCCCCCTCAAGGATTGAACTCACAACCCCAGGTTGAGCAGGCCAACACTCAGAAGGCTGAGCTATCCCTCTGCCCATATTACAGTGCGACTGAATCCCCACTAGACCTAATGTCCAGGCGTACACTGGAGATGTACGGTAATTGTGAGCTGAGCAGGCTTCCGTAGCAAACCTGTAAACCCCGGAAAAAAGGTGCGAAAAAGATTGCTTTCACAGAGGGAGGGAGGGACGGGGGATGGCTTGACGACATGTACCCAGAACCACCAGCGACAATGTTTTCTGCCCCATCAGGCTTTGGGATTGCAACCCAGAATTCCAATGGGTGGCGGAGACTGTGGGAACTGTGGGATAGCTACCCGCAATGCAACGCTCCGAAAGTTGATGCTAGCCCCGATACTGTGGACACAGTCCATCGACCTCATGGTCTTAATGCTCTTTAGTGGGGACACACACAATCGATTCCATAAAATCGGGTTTTAAAATATCGACTTCTATAATTTTGACCTAATTCTGTAGTGTAGCCATAGCCTCAGTGAAAACGCCACCTGTCCTTCCCCAGGGGGAAATCCTTCTAAGGATACAACAGCTCCCGTGAGCTCAGGTGATGGGGATACAGGTGAATTTGACCATTTCAGTTCAACACTGCAGATCATTTTAGCAGAAACACAGATGCCTACATTTTCAGAAGTCAAGAAATAGTTGTTTGGCCTGTCATCTAGGGACGCAATCAGCCTGTAAGGTGCTAGTGGCTGGAAGAGGTCATATTGCCAGAGTACACCATCATTTGACCACCTTCGGGTTTTGATTTGGCTGATCCTTCCTTCTCCTGACAGGAGCCAATTTTCCCCTCACACTACAGCACAAAAGGCCTGTTCCAATGTCTTCTTCCCTAGGACTTGGCATCCAGACATATTCCCAGCATTTGTCTGGTGCATTTAGATTGTCAGCTCTTTGGGCAGGGACTGTGTGTTACAGTGTGTAGCTCAGCGGAGCCTCAGTCTTGATTGAGGCCTCTACACCAGTACCATTGTCATAAATGAAGGGAAGGGGGAGAGGGTCTGATGCAGTGCTATAAAATCCTCTTACCAGTAAAGGGTTAAGAAATACAGGTAGCCAGACTGACACCTGACCTGGCTGGCATCTGACCAATAAGGGGACAAGATACTTTCAAATCTTGGGAGGGGGAAAAGCTTTGTGTGTGGGTCTTTGTCAGACACGGACTGATCTTGGAGTAAAAAGTAATCAGTCATCTTTTCATCAAATCCTCACTTGTCTAAAGTAAGTTTAGATAGCATAGCGAGTAGATTTCTGTTTATTTTGCTTGGTACGTTCCCTGTGTGAGAGGGAGGGGTTACTCCTTTCTTTTTCTGTAACCTTAAGGGTTTGTCCAAGGGGGCGGGGGGGAATCCCTCTGAGTTTGGAAATTGAGTACCCTGTAATTAGTTACCATCCTGACTTTACAGAGATGATTTTACCTTCTTTGTTTTAATAAAATCCTTCTTTTAAGAAGCTGACTGTTTTCTATGGTGTTAAAACCCAGGGGGTGGGTTTTTAGATCACTGTGTAACCAATTGGTTGGGAGATTGTTCTCAAGCTTCCCAGGAAAGGGGGTGTACGGCTTGAGGGGGTATTTTGGCGGGGAGGGAAGTTCAAGTGATTCCTTTCCTGGATTCCTGTTAGACACTTGATGGTGGCAGCGAAAGAAGCATTTCTCAGGGTGCAGGGAATTTTGTACCTTGGGGGTTTTAACCTAAGCTGGTAAAAATAAGCTTAGGGGCTCTTCATGTGGGCCCCCACATCTTTACCCTAGAGTTTAGAGTGGGGAGGGAACCCTGACCCATAATACACGTAATAAATTACTGCCATCATCTGTTAATAAAGAATGCTCCAAGTACAGGTATTGTGGCAAGGCACCTCCTCTGATTGCCAGACTTTGCACGTCCCCGTCTGGTGGTGGCAAGGCCTGGGTTAAATCAGCCCCCCTTTAGACAGTGTTTGTCTTCCCCCTCTGTATTCTGTTATCAGTACTGTCAAGGTAGGCGCCTCAGGGCAGGCCCCAAAGAGGGTTCCTCCAACAAACCAAAAGAAATCAGTTTACACATGCAAAAAGGGATTATCTTTCCCTGTTCCCTTTGTTGGGGTGGTGTTGTCTTGGTGTTGGTCCTGGGGCATCAATCATTCCCCTAAACAGGCACTTCGCTATGGGGGTTTCCCCCTGTAGGGAAAAGAGTAGCCTGATGCCACCAGCCCTGCACCAGCTTGTCTCACCTCCTCCTATCTAACCAGAGGAGGGGCTTTTAAAGGTCTCAGGCAGCCCCTAATTGGAGCAGGTATCCCTTATTGACCTGATGTAACCCCTTCTCAGCTTATAGGGGAAAAACCCTTTATCATTCTAGGGCTAACATACTGCCTTGTATCACTCTCTTGCAGCTGCCTAGCCTGACTTTGTCACAGTATGTACAATGGGGATGGCAGAATACAAGTGTTCTGCAAACTGGACAGGGTGTTGATGACATTGGAGTACTGTTTTGACAAGGTATTTTGTGCTTGTACTATTCTTAATACCTGCCCTCTGAACTCTAGGGCAGGCAGGAGCAAAGAGGGAGAACAACAATTCCCATGCTATTGAAGACTCCACCACAGTCCTTTTCTATCTAACCATGACGAATCAGTGAGCAACTTGACTGAATCCTTGTTAGATTGACTTTCAACCTCTCTAAGACCAGGAGTTGGAATACTCCATCAAAAATTAATCAAAAATTAAAACAAATCAGAGAAAACAGGGCCAGAGAAAATGATCCAAAAAGAGCTGGGAAAAAAGTCTAAGGGAGGACAAAATGGTCAAAGATGCATTGGCCTTAATGCAAAGGCCTTGCCACTAGCCATGGATGACCTCTGGCAGGCAGTCTCCAGAAAGGTGCATCATAGCTGGAATGTCTAAGCTGAGAACACCTGATTCAGACAGACCCTCAGGAGGGAGAGGAGAGATCCCCTGTAGGTATAGCACTGAAATGAGACTCAGGTGAGCTGAGTTCAATTTCCCTGCCTTGTTATAGATTCCCAAATAAAGCTTGGACAAGTTATTTAACCATTTGGTGCCTCAGCTTCCCAGCTGTCAAGTGAGGACATTCCATTCCTCTGTTTTATCCAATTAGATTGTAAGCTTTTTGGAGCAGGCGCCATCTCTATGTATTTGCCCTGCATCTAGCACAGTGAGACCTTGATCTCGGTTGGGTCTTTACTGGCACTACAGTAATATAAATAATTGCAGAGAGCAAGGCCACACCAGCCAATATCCGTTACCTCAAAGAGAGCTACCACATGTCTGAACACATCTGTGGTTTGTTGAGTCATATGATGTGATGCAGTTGTGAAAAAAGCTAATATCATTCTGGGGTGTATCAGCAGGAATGTGATATGTAAGACACAGGAAGTAGTCGTCCTGCTACACTCAGCACTGGTGAGGCCTCAGCTGGAGTACTGGGTACATTTTAGGGACTACACTTTAAGAAAGATGTGAACAAATTGGAGAGAGTCCAGCAGAGAGCAACAAAAAATGACAGGTTTAGAAAATCTGATTTATGAGGAAAGATTTAAAAACCTGGGTTGTTAGTCTTGAGAAAAGAAGATAGAGCGGGGACCTGATCAGAGTCTTCAAATATTTTAAAGGTTGTTATAAAGAGGATGGGGATCAACTGCTGGCCATGTCCACTGAAGGTAGGACAAGAAGTAATGGACTAAATCTGCAGCAAGAGAGATATAGAAAGTTTTTCCCAATACCTGACCTAACCATCAGGGTAGTTAAGCTCTGGAACAGGCTTTCAAGGGAGGTTGTGGAATCCCCACCATCGGAGGTTTTTAAGAACAGGTTGGACAAACACCTGTCAGGGGTGGTCTTGGTTTATTTTGTCCTGCCTCAGTGCAGGACTAGACGTGCTCTCGAGGTCACTTCCAGCCCTACATTTCTATGATAAGACACTGACCATGAATTTGTGGCCAGTGTAGATCAGGACACATCACGCTCAGCATCATGTTACCTAAACACACTGAAGCATTGGTCCCATCCCAACAACATTTTATAATGCAAACAAGCCCCTAGGCAGCCACTCTGCCTAAGCCTGAGATTATGATGTATTTTATAATCAAGACTTTGATTCATGTAGATGTGAATTGTTTTTAAACCTGTTGGGCTGTGAAGTGTTAATATCTATAGATTTATATTACACCTCTTTCAACTTCCAGCGTACTGATTCCATGGCAGGAACAAATTAAGCGTCTCCTCCATCATTGCTTAGTTCTTTCTAACGAACTTCGTTAGACCATCCTGAAGCTTTTTGGTGAGATCTTCTTCCCCACAGAATAAGTCTTTGTCTTTAGATCCATATTCTGAATTCAATTACACTGCTGCAAATCTAGATTAACTGCTGTGAATGCCATAGAATTATATCAGTGTAAATGCAGAGTGAGAGAGATTGGAATCTACAGCCTTGAGAATCAGACCTATAGGATACAAAATAGACATATCTGCAAACACTTTCCTTTCATCAACCAGTTCCTCGTGTGTGCTCTCTGTAGTAGGGTTTACATCTGGAAGCAGAAGAAAAATACTTTCCTTGCAAAATATTTCACATTGCCTATGATTCTGCTGTGTCTCTGTCTGCACATCAGCCAAACTCAAAATAGTTCCCGAATGCCTGTTCCCATCTTCACATTTTGTAGGCATATGATAGCACATTTTCATTTTAAATGATTCATCCTTCACACTGATGTTTAGGATCTGTGGAAGAGGTTTTGTGAGGACAGACAAGAGGTCTCTTTCCTTCCTATGCATGGGAGAATTCCCAGAACATGGATGTTCTTGGCTTGTATCTAATTTTCTACCTGTTTGAGTAATGCTCTGTGGTAGCTCAAAAGCTTGTCTCTTTTACCAACAGAAGTTGGTCCAGTGAATAGTATCCCCTCACTCACTATATCTCTTTAATGATTCTGAATCAGATTTGCAATTCCATGAAACAAAACATACAGGATAAAACTGCCCTCTAGTGGAAAAGTGAGAAGTACAACTCCTATTGAGATCTCAAAACACAGGTCTGGCTGAAGTCCATTGGGATGAGGGGATGGTTAAAGGTTGTATTTCCATAATCTACACACCATTCTACACAGGGCCAGCTAATGGCTGGTTTGGCCCATGGCACAAGTTAGAGCAGCCTCAAAGCTGCTCTTATTTGAATTGTCTAATAATGGCTCCCAAGTGGCTGTTATGCCATCCTGGGATCTCCAGAAGTACTCTATGTTCCCTCTCTGGCCAGGCCCTCAATGTACCCCCATTCATTAGGGGCAGCATGGGAAAGCCTATACTAGCTGGTTAAGGCAGCTTTACTGGCAATATATACATTAAGCATGGCTGGGAATTCTTCCCCAGAAGTAACCAAGCACCATCTAGATTCATTAGTTACAGTTAAATGCCAAGAAGGGGCATTTTTAAAGCTACAGGATGAGCTTAGTTGCATTAATATCATGATAAAAAGCCATTTTCAATGAGAAGACAGCTAAAGAGATCGGTTGAATGGATACTCTGGTCACAACTTATATGAAACCTTCAAAACACAAAGAATTATCCAAGACTCCATCAGTCTATGGGCTCCAATCAAGAAGAACAAACTAAAGCTGTCCTTGAATGGAGAGAAGAAAGTCAGAGGAAGATGGCAGATACTATTCCAGAGCTAAATGCAGATAGGTTGTTGTTTGCTTATCTTCTGGTCGTGTCCAGATCTCAGTGTATTGTTGATCTTTGTAAGACTTTGGGAAAGTACAAGTTCTCCCTGGTCCCATGATTGATGTTTGAATGCAATGGAACAATGCATATGTGCAAAGCAAAAAGCAAACTAATGCACATCTTGCATGGTTTTCCTAAACCAGCAATGTGACCAGTATCTTACACACGCAGAAGCCTTTCAGCATAGCAATCATAGATGGTATGGCTGAGGTAAAAGCTCTCGACAAACTAGAAACTGTTATTGCCTGCTGAGATTTGGCTGAACACTTCATTGCGGCTACAGAGAAAATATTGGACCTATGACAAAGTCCACCTTGTGTCTGACACATATGGTATTGCACCTGTCCAATACAAAATAATTGACTCCATGAACATTTCCAATGTCACAGTGAAGAAGCTATTATTTCATACTTGCATGAAGGATAAGATATGTGAATACCTTGCAGGAAAAATGCTCCAGCATGCAAAGAATTACTCAAAGAATTTCATCATCGTGTGATGTAATGAAGCTGCTGCCACGCATTGTTCAGGGGAGTTTCTTCATGGTTTCCTTGAGGAGGCTGACATTAATGATACCCAACTTGACACATTTCTGACTACACCATATGATCAAAATTTCCACCACCCAGAGGACCTGGAGTTGGGAGGGCAGTGAATCCCCCCTGCCACTTGCAGAGAGTGACACCATGAAAATTATGATTCTGTAGAATTTTATTAATCAAATGACACTACCCTCACTTTTCCACCATCACTACCTTCCCCACGGAATAAGATTTTACTACATTACACTCCCAGACAATGTTTCTAGCAGGGATCGGTTCTTGAACCTACGCTAGTTAACATTTTTATCAATGACCTGGATGCAAACATAAAACCATCACTGATAAAGTTTGCAGATGACACAAAAATTTGGGGAGTGGTAAATAATGAAGAGTACAGGTCACTGATACAGAGCGATCTGATTCTCCTGGTATGTTGGGTGCAAGGAAACAATATGCATTTTAATACAGCTACATGTAAATGTATACACCTAGGAACAAAGCATGTAGGCCATTCTTACAGGATGGGGGTCTCTATCCTGGGAAGCAGTGACTCTGAAAAAGATTTGGGAGGTGTGGTGGATAATCAGCTGAACATGAGTTCTCGCTGTGATCTGTGGGCAAAAGTGATCCTTGGATGCATAAACAGGGGACTATCAAGTAGGAATAGAGAGGTTCTATTACATCTATATTTGGCATTGGTATGATCGCAATACAGTGTCCAGTTCTAGTGTCCACAATTCAAGAAGAATGTTGATAAATTGGAAAGGGTTCAGAGAAGAGTGACAAGAATTATTAAAGGGTTAGAAAACCTGCCTTATAGCGATAGACTCAAGGAGCTCAATTTATTTAGCTTAAGAAGTGACTTGATTACAATCTATAAGTACCTATATGGGGAACAAATTTGATAATGGACCTGTCAGTCTAGCAGACAAAGGTGTAACACAATCCCGTGGCTAGAAGTTGAAGCTAGACAAATTCAGACTGGAAATAAGGTGTACATTTTTTAACAGTGAGGGTAGCTAAGCACTGGAACAATTTACCAAGGGTCATGGTGGATTTTCTATAACTGCCAATTTTGTATCAGGTTTGGATGTTTTCCTAAAAGATCTGCAGTAGGAATTATTTTGGGGAAGTTCTCTGGCCTGTGTTATCCAGGAGGTCAGACTAGATAATCACAATGGTCCCTTCTGGGCTGGGTATCTATGACTTTTGTGGCACTTTTATCCTAAATGGATTTACTTATTCATAACTTTTGTAATTTCAATTTTGTTTATTGTTTTTTGGGCTGTTGTTAAAAGCGTAATTTTATTTTAGGAGCAAGGTTGAATCTGTGTCTTTTATCTTACGTGTTGTGATGGTTTTATAATTTGTACTCAGTTTGTTGAGCATTATGGTTACTTATTAAGGCACTATCCTAATAACTTTGTGTAATATGCTTGCAAACCACCCTTCTTTTCAATGGGCAGACACTGGTACCACTCTCTGACTCCACCACACTACCAGCTTCTCATTAAGGCCAAACATTTTCAAAAGTAGGTACCTAAGTGCATCTTAATTCATATTTATCCTCAGTTTCCAAGCAAAGTGTGCAAAACACATCTACAGGACTACCCTGTATATATACTTGTTTGACATACTTTGTGTATCTCCAGAAGTACGCCATGTACATAAGAAAGGTCTGACCCAATATGATCAATGGTCCATCTAGCCCAGTATCCTGTCTCTGACAGTGGCTAGTGCCAGATGCTTCAGAGGCAATGAACAGAACATGCAATTGTCAAGTGACCTGTCCCCTCTCATCCAGTCCCAGCTTCTGGCAGTTGGAGATTTAGGAGCACCTGGAGCCTAGGGTTGCATCCCCAGTCCATCTTAGTTAATAGCCATTGATGGTCCTATCCTTCATGAACTGAACTAATTCTTTTTTTAACCCAATTATCTTTTTGCCCTTCAAAATTATCCTATGACAACAAATGCCAGAGGTTGACTGTGTGTTGTGTGAAGAAATACTTCCTTTTATTTTAAACTTGTTGCCTATTAATTTCAATGGGTGACCCCTAGTTCTTGTGTTATGTGAAGAGGTAAATAACACCTCCCTATTCACTTTCTCCACACCATGCATGATTTTGTAGATCTCTATGATATCCCGCCTTGGAAAAGAGATGACTAAGCTGAACCGTCCTAGTCTTTTTAATCTCTCCCCATACGGAAGCTGTTCCATACCCTTAATCATTTTTGTTGCTTTTCTCTGTACCTTTTCCAATGCCAATATATATTTTTGAGATGGGGTGATCAGAACTGCACCCAGTCTTCAAGGTGTGGGCATACCATGGATTTATTAAGTTGCACTATGATATTTTTGTTGGATTATCTATCCTCAGATTTGTCACCTAAAAAGCAGGTATGTCAGATGAAACTCATCCTGTGAAGCCTCATCATCTACCAGGCACGTCCCAATATTCCAGTGAGACATCATTCAGTTAAATAGGATAGCACGGACCCTGGAGCAAAGGCTCAGCAGTGAAGTGGTTAACAACCCAGGATACAGACAGAGAAAGAACTGATATAATTCCTGGTAACGAGCAGGACATGCTGCAGTAGTAATTATCTGATGGTGAATGCAAGCATTGTTAGCCTGGGTATGACTCATGCATGCATTAGGTTAGTCAGGCATGACTTGCCCTTGGTGAATCCATGCTGACTGTTCCTGATCACTTTCCCCTCCTTTAAGTGGTTCAGAATTGATTCCTTGAGGACCTGTTCCATGATTTTTCCAGGGACTGAGGTGAGACTGACTGGCCTGTAGTTCCCCGGATCTTCCTTCTTCCCTTTTTTAAAGATGGGCACTACATTAGCTTTTTTCCAGTCATCCGGGACCTCCCCCGATTGCCATGATTTGTCAAAGATAATGGCCAATGGCTCTGCAATCACATCGGCCAACTCCTTTAGCACCCTCGGATGCAGTGCATCCGGCCCCATGGACTTGTGTTCGTCCAGCTTTTCTAAATAGTCCCGAACTACAGAGACCCTGGACTTCAGAAAAGCAGACTTTGACTCCCTCAGGGAACTGATGGGCAAGGTCCCCTGGGAGAATAACATGAGGGGGAAAGGATTCGAGGAAAGCTGGCTGTATTTTAAAGACTCCTTATTGAGGTTGCAGGAACAAACCATCCCGAGGTGTAGAAAGAAAAGTAAATATGGCAGGCGACCAGCTTGGCTTAACAGTGAAATCCTTGCTCGTCTTAAACACAAAAAAGCAGCTTACAAGAAGTGGAAGATTGGACAAATGACCAGGGAGGAGTATATAAATATTGTTCAGGCATGCAGGAGTAAAATTAGGAAGGCCAAATCACACTTGGAGTTGCAGCTAGCCGGAGATGTTAGGAGTAACAAGAAGGGTTTCTTCAGGTATGTGAGCAACAAGAAGAAAGTCAAGGAAAGTGTGGGCCCCTTGCTGAATGAGGGAGGGAACCTAGTGACAGAGGATGTGGAGAAAGCTAGTGTACTCAATGCTTTTTTTGCCTCTGTCTTCACAGACAAGGTCAGCTCCCAGGCGGCTGCACTCCGCAGCACGGTATGGGGAGGAGGTGACCAGCTCTCTGTGGAGAAAGAAGTAGTTCGGGACTATTTAGAAAAGCTGGACGAACACAAGTCCATGGGGCCGGATGCACTGCATCCGAGGGTGCTAAAGGAGTTGGCCGATGTGATTGCAGAGCCATTGGCCATTATCTTTGACAAATCATGGCAATCGGGGGAGGTCCCGGATGACTGGAAAAAAGCTAATGTAGTGCCCATCTTTAAAAAAGGGAAGAAGGAAGATCCGGGGAACTACAGGCCAGTCAGTCTCACCTCAGTCCCTGGAAAAATCATGGAACAGGTCCTCAAGGAATCAATTCTGAACCACTTAAAGGAGGGGAAGGTGATCAGGAACAGTCAGCATGGATTCACCAAGGGCAAGTCATGCCTGACTAACCTAATTGCCTTCTATGATGAGATAACTGGCTCTGTGGATGAGGGGAAAGCAGTGGATGTGCTATTTCTTGACTTTAGCAAAGCTTTTGATACAGTCTCCCACAGTGTTCTTGCCAGCAAGTTAAGGAAGTATGGGCTGGATGAATGCACGGTAAGGTGGATAGAAAACTGGCTGGATGGTCGTGCCCAACGGGTAGTGATCAATGGCTCCATGTCTAGTTGGCAGCCGGTATCAAGTGGAGTGCCCCAAGGGTCGGTGCTGGGGCCGGTTTTGTTCAATATCTTCATCAACGATCTGGAGGATGGTGTGGACTGCACCCTTAGCAAGTTTGCAGATGACACTAAACTGGGAGGAGTGGTTGATACGCTGGAGGGTAGGGACAGGATACAGAGGGACCTAGACAAATTAGAGGATTGGGCCAAAAGAAATATGATGAGGTTCAACAAGGACAAGTGCAGAGTCCTGCACTTAGGACGCAAGAATCCCATGCACTGCTACAGACTAGGGACTGAATGGCTGGGCAGCAGTTCTGCAGAAAAGGACCTAGGGGTTACGGTGGACGAAAAGCTGAATATGAGTCAACAGTGTGCCCTTGTTGCCAAGAAGGCTAACGGCATTTTGGGCTGTATAAGTAGGGGCATTTCCAGCAGATCGAGGGACGTGATTATTCCCCTCTATTCGGCACTGGTGAGGCCTCATTTGGAGTACTGTGTCCAGTTTTGGGCCCCACGCTACAAGAAGGATGTGGATAAATTGGAAAGAGTCCAACGGAGGGCAACAAAAATGATTAGGGGGCTCGAGCACATGACTTATGAGGAGAGGCTGAGGGAACTGGGATTGTTTAGCCTGCAGAAGAGAAGAATGAGGGGGGATTTGATAGCTGCTTTCAACTACCTGAAAGGGGGTTCCAAAGAGGATGGATCTAGACTGTTCTCAGTGGTAGAAGATGACAGAACAAGGAGTAATGGTCTCAAGTTGCAGAGGGGGAGGTTTAGGTTGGATATTAGGAAAAACTTTTTCACTAGTAGGGTGGTGAAGCACTGGAATGGGTTACCTAGGGAGGTGGTGGAATCTCCTTCCTTAGATGTTTTTAAGGTCAGGCTTGACAAAGCCCTGGCTGGGATGATCTAATTGGGTTTGGTCCTGCTTTGAGCAGGGGGTTGGACTAGATGACCTCCTGAGGTCCCTTCCAACCCTGAGATTCTATGATTCTATGATTCTATGCTTCCGTAGCTTTGAAGTAACTGTGGAACTCTCCTCATAGGTGCAGTCAGTCACTTGACCACCCAATAAGCGCAGGCATGTTTCACAAATCACTGTGGACGGTGTTAGCCATAACATCAGTGACCAGAAAACCTCCTGAAGGGGTACCAGAAAAAAGCAATGGGCTCAGAGGAAGCTGAAAATACTTGCATAATTGTGACTGGTGCCAACCCAGCTGTAAGTCACTTTGAAACACTTTGATACTCTATCCCAATGGAAACTCCTCAGGGCAAGCAGAGTAGCTTGGCCTACCTTGTTCCAACTCAGACACCGTATAATCTTTTCCCACTATTATTAAGTGGCTTTCACTCAGGTTTGCCTGTCACCCAGACTCCCAATGCCCTTTCATAATAATATCAGCATACAACAGGGGGTAAGCATCAAGGAGGGAGTAACAGAGGGGAAAGGCTAAGAATAATGGGATGAAGCTGGGCAAAGGGAAATACCTGCTGGATATCAGAAAGTATTTCCTAGTAGGGAGATCTGGGAAATTGTAGGTATGTCTACACTGGAGCAGGAGGTGTAATTTTCCCCTTGGATAGATATACCTGTACTAGCTCTGCTACAGCGAGCATGCTAAACAGAAACGGAGCTGTGGCAGCACAAGTGGTGCCGGGATAGCCGCCCTGGGTATGTACCTAGGCTTTTAGACAGGATTTTACTCAGGGCACATAGTCAGTCCTGCTACCTGTGCAGTCAGGGCTACACTTTTATGAGTGTGTTTTGTTGTTGCAGTATTTCAGGAGCAAGGGAGAAATGCATCCCATCATCCTCTTTCCCTAATCAAACACCAAGGGGTCAACCTCACTTATTCTTCCTTAAGAGTGGGGGTTTGCTTTTAGTAACTCCAGGTTACTAAAAGGGACAGTCCCATCATTTTGAAGAGGTGTTAATTGCATATGGTTGAGGCGGTTTCTCAGTTTTGGAGAGGGAGTCTAACCTCTTCACCACAGCTTTAGATCCTCTTGATACGCAAATGGATGTTCAGGGGAGATAAAAGAAAACCACTTAGCCTTGGAAATTCCCTTTGCAAAACCTCCTCTCTCCCTCTCAGGACCTGTTCCAATTCCACGAAACAACAAAACTGGCCATCTGAGAGTAACACGTTTATTACTCAAAACTGTCTGTGATTTTCAAAACTGCTTTTGATGAGCAAATCCTTTTTCTTGAAATCAGTCTCAAAGCTATGGGGAAAAATACCCACTTGATGTTGTTCTGCCAGGTAACATACAGAAGAGGAGCTCTCTTTAATGAAGACAAATAGGGCCAGGTCCGGTGCACCTTACTTATGCATAAAATTCATAAAGCTCTTAAATCCCTCCTTAAAACCATCTCTGCTGGGATGCCTACAAGTCACTCCCATCTGGCATTGGTTAGACACATTGTGAGCTTTGACTTCTACTTTCTGCTAAACTCTTTTGTTACCTCCTCCTTGCACTCATCCTGCCCCATTCATCTGTTTTGTCTAACGGACACGTTCTCCCTCTCATTCATTTTGTGAAGTCATAGACTCTAAGGCTAGCAGTGACTATTGTGATCATCTAGTCTGACTCCTGTATAAACCAGGCCCTAGAACTTCCCACAAGAATTCCTAGAGCAGATCTTTTAGAAAAAAAAATCTAATCTTGATTTTAAAATGTTCAGTGATGGAGAATCTACCATGACCCTTGGGAAATTGTTCCAGTGAGGTCTCTGGGGCAGGGCCTGTGAATCCCCGCCAAAGGTATTTAGGTACCTAACTCTGGGAGTTAGGTGCCAAAACATCACACCTAAGTCCTTTTGTGAATTTCCCCATCTTCTTTGGCACCAGTTTGTTACTTGTTACAGTGCCTGGCAAAGTCCGGCTTTGACCCTTGTTTGGGATTTCTAGTGCTTCACTAATGTAAATAATAGAAAATAACGATCATGCAAGTACTTCCATTTGGCCAATACACCCTGAGGAACTGTATAAATCATCCAAAACATCTTCATAAGTACCAGTCTAAGTGATTAACATAACCAAATCCTCACCTGTCCTGTTCTCTCCTCCCAGGTTATGCAGTTGTGGAATCATAGTGTTTTGTTGACCTAATTCTAACTAACTCAAGGAATGTGGCTTTCATCACTTCCCTAAATGCCTACGCTGACTAATAATACTAATACAAAGAGGTTCCCTTTGTCATCTGCACAATGCTGGTCTCACTCACTGTGCCACCATCTTTTCCTAGAAATTGGTGATGGAAATCATATAATTGGTGATCAAAACAACTTTGTATCTCATTCCCAAAGGGCCAGACTCATTGCTTTCCCCTTAGCTTCTCTTCAGCAATAAAGCAAAAGCAACAAAAATCCCAAACGGATGTGCAACCCTCTCTGCCATTGAAGATATGAGGGGATATGAGGGGAAGAGAGACAGTAAACGAAGAACTCTCTGCTTCTGGATGGTTGTTGGTTTTTTTTTTTGAAAGGTGCCCAGGGTCAGATTTCCAAAGACAAGAAATGTGAATTAGGCGCCTGACTCCAATTGACTTTGACTAGAAGTTGGTTCCTAGCTGCTTGTTGAAAATCCATTCCTCCTTCACCAGTCACTATAGTGGTGATAACGATATAAATACTCAGATAGGCAGAGTGTCTAGACCAGATTCCTGCTAATGCAGGAACATTCCCTTCAGTATGTTCTCAAGTGCTTTCTCCAGCTCCACTTTTAAATCACTTAACTGAGGGGGCTTTGCCAGCTTCCATTAGGATACTCTACCACAGGGTATGTCTACACTGGAGCTGGAGATGTAGACCTAGCGCACTAACAGTAAAAGATTTTAGGTGCTTCTCTGATATAAATAATTCATAATAATGATCATGTGAGTATTTCCATTTGATCAATACACGACACGGGCAGTGGGATGAGCAAACCATGACAAGCCCACACCTAGGGTTTTAGATGGGCTTGTGCTGCAGGTAGCTAACCAGTCCTGCCACAGCCATGCAATGTATTGACCCAGTGGAAATACTTGCATGACCATTATTATCTATTTACATTAAGAAGCACCTAAAACCCCCATGGAAGGATCAATGCCCCCATTGTGCTAGGCACTGTAACAAAATAAACAAATGACAAGTACTTTTGTGAATCCCATTCTCTCATCTTTAGGTGTGATGTTTTGGTGCCTAATTCCCAGAGTTAGCCCCTAAATACCTTTATGAATCCCACCCACCGTCTTTGCCCCAGAGACCACACAACATGAACAACAGGGAGGATGCAGCAGTTGTATCAAACAGGCGAATGGGGCAGGGTGAGTGCAAGGAGGAGGAGGCAGAACAGAGATTAGCAGAAAAGCAGAAGTCACAGCTCATCATGTGCCCAACCAATGCTAGATGGGAGTGACTTGTAGGCATCCCAGCAGAAGTAGGTTCTAAGGAGGGATTGGATAGCTGTATAAATTTATTGCATATGTTAGGTGAACTGGACCTGGCTCCATAATTTTATTGTCTTAATTAAAGAGATCTCCTCTTCTGTATGTTACCCTGCAGAAGTACAATGTCACATGGGTATTTTTTCCCATAGCTTTGGGACTGAGTTCAAGAACAAAGATTTGCTCAAAGATTTTGCGAACAGGAGCTGCAAACAGGGAGTTTTGAGAGGGAGTTTGGAAGGGGAGTGGGAAGGGGCGAGCAATACTTGCCATTCCTAAAGCCTTAACCCAAACTAAAGCCAGAGGCAGAGCGACCAGGGGAGCGGAGCGGACAGGGGGCTGCAGACAGGGGAGTTTGAGAGGGAGAGCAAGAGATCCTGCGGCTGAACAGTCTACCAGATGAGAGTGAGTACTAGCTGTTGGTGGGAGTGTGTGTGTTTGACTGTTTGAATTTAAATTTTGATTCTGATTTCAGGTGATTTCAGTTTCAGCTGTTGTGGCAGTTGGGACTGAGTGCCTGACCCTGCTCCCTTGAGTGTTTGAGAGGGAGTTTGACAGAGGGAGGCCTACGATGGTTAGGAAGGCCCGCAACACCTGTGCCAGCACTGCTTCTGTCTCCTCCACCTGCACCTGTAGCCAGACAGAGCGCCTGAACATGGATGCTTCTACCCAGATCCTGGTGTGGTTTTGCAGGGACTGTAACTTGCAATTTCCACTTACAGATATCCAGGCTGGGGGGACCATCCAATGTGACAGGTGCCTGCTGGTGGAATCTCTCAGGCAACAGGTGGGAGAGCTACAGGAGGAGGTGGCTAGATTGAGGAGCATCCAAGTCCAAGAACAATTCCTGGACAGTGTCCATGTGGAGACAGCTGAGGTAGCTGTCCCAGTACACAGGACTGCTGACACACCACTGGTGGAGGAGGAAATGGCTCAGGGTGGACACTGGCAGCTGCTTACTTCTGGCAGCAGGCAGTGCTCCACCCCTGCTCCAAACCCTGCCACCGTGGTAATAGGAAACCGTTATGCTCTTCTTGATACAGGAGAGAAGGAATCTGCCCCTACAGCAGAGGAGGAGAAGCCTCGTACCCCTAAGGCTGGGAAGTCTTCTGCCACCACTGCGAATAGGAAACGTAGGGTAGTGGTGGTCGGAGACTCTCTGCTGAGGGGGACGGAGGCGCCCATCTGTCGCCCTGACATTTCATCTCAGGAGGTATGCTGCCTGCCGGGGGCCCGTATCCGAGACGTTACGGAGGCATTGTCAAGGATTATCCGGCCCTCTGACTACTACCCCATGCTACTCATCCATGTGGGCACAAATGATACTGCGAGGTGTGACACTGAGCAGATCAAGAGTGACTACAGGGCTCTTGGAGTACGGGTGAAGGAGTTTGGCGCGCAGGTGGTATTCTCTTCGATCCTTCCTGTCAAAGGTAGGGGCCCGGGCAGAGACAGGTGCATCGTGGAGGTGAATGCCTGGCTGAAAAGATGGTGTCGCCAGGAGGGCTTTGGCTTCCTCGACCACAGGATGCTAATCCAGGAAGAACTGCTAGGCAGAGATGGCGTTCACCTTTCGAGGAGGGGGAAGACCCTATTTGGATACAGACTGGCTAACCTAGTGAGGAGGGCTTTAAACTAGGTTCGACGGGGACAGGAGAGCAAAGCCCACAGGTAAGTGGAGAATATGGGGACCTGGGAGATGGGTCGGAAATAGGAGCGGGCGTGGGGTCTAATGACAAAGAGATAGGAGGGTCAGGGCAAAACTGGGAGGCAAGATCAAATCAGTATCTTAGATGCCTGTATACAAATGCGAGAAGTATGGGTAATAAGCAGGAAGAACTGGAAGTGCTAATAAATAAATTCAACTATGACATTGTTGGCATCACCGAAACTTGGTGGGATAATACACATGATTGGAATGTTGGTATGGATGGGTACAGCTTGCTCAGGAAGGACAGACAGGGGAAAAAGGGAGGAGGTGTTGCCTTATATATTAAAAATGTACACACTTGGACTGAGGTGGAGATGGACATAGGGGATGGAAGTGTTGAGAGTCTCTGGGTTAGGCTAAAAGGGGTAAAAAACAAGGGTGATGTCATGCTAGGAGTCTACTACAGGCCACCTAACCAGGTGGAAGAGGTGGATGAGGTTTTTTTTAAACAACTAACAAAATCATCCAAAGCCCAAGATTTGGTGGTGATGGGGGACTTCAACTATCCAGATATATGTTGGGAAAATAACACGGCGGGGCACAGACTATCCAATAAGTTCTTGGACTGCATTGCAGACAACTTTTTATTTCAGGAGGTTGAGAAAGCTACTGGGGGGAAGCTGTTCTAGATTTGATTTTAACAAATAGGGAGGAACTCGTTGAGAACTTGAAAGTAGAAGGCAGCTTGGGCGAAAGTGATCATGAAATCATAGAGTTCACAATTCTAAGGAAAGGTAGAAGGGAGTACAGCAAAATAGAGACAATGGATTTCAGGAAAGCGGATTTTGGTAAGCTCAGAGAGCTGATAGGTAAGGTCCCATGGGAATCAAGACTGAGGGGAAAAACAACTGAGGAGAGCTGGCAGTATTCCAAGGGACACTATTAAGGGCCCAAAAGCAAACTATTCCGCTGGGTAGGAAAGATAGAAAATGTGGCAAAAGACCACCTTGGCTTAACCACAAGACCTTGCAAGATCTAAAAAATAAAAAGGAGTCATATAAAAAATGGAAACTAGGACAAATTACAAAGGATGAATATAGGCAAACAACACGGGAATGCAGGGGCAAGATTAGAAAGGCAAAGGCACAAAATGAGTTCAAACTAGCTGCAGGAATAAAGGGAAACAAGAAAACTTTTTATCAATACATTAGAAGCAAGAGGAAGACCAAGGACAGGGTAGGCCCACTACTCAGTGAGGAGGGAGAAACAGTAACAGGAAACTTGGAAATGGCAGAGATGCTTAATGACTTATTTGTTTCGGTCTTCACCGAGAAGTCTGAGGGAATGCCTAACATAGTGAATGCAAATGGGAAGGGGGAAGGTTTAGAAGATAAAATAAAAAAAGACCAAGTTAAAAATCACTTAGATAAGTTAGATGCCTCCAAGTCACCAGGACCTGATGAAATGCATCCTAGAATACTCAAGGAGCTAATAGAGGAGGTATCTGAGCCTCTAGCTATTATCTTTGGTAAATCATGGGAGACAGGAGAGATTCCAGAAGACTGGAAAAGGGCAAATATAGTGCCCATCTATAAAAAGGGAAATAAAAACAACCCAGGAAACTACAGACCAGTTAGTTTAACTTCTGTGCCAGGGAAAATAATGGAGCAAGTAATTAAGGAAATCATCTGCAAACACTTGGAAGGTGGTAAGGTGATAGGGAATAACCAGCACGGATTTGTAAAGAACAAATCATGTCAAACCAATCTGATAGCTTTCTTTGATAGGATAACGAGTCTTGTGGATAAGGGAGAAGCGGTGGATGTGGTATACCTAGACTTTAGTAAGGCATTTGATACAGTCTCGCATGATATTCTTATCAATAAACTAGGGAAATACAACTTAGATGGGGCTACTATAAGGTGGGTGCGCAACTGGCTGGATAACCGTACTCAGAGAGTAGTTATAAATGGTTCCCAATCCTGCTGGAAAGGTATAACGAGTGGGGTTCCGCAAGGGTCTGTTTTGGGACCAGCTCTGTTCAATATCTTCATCAATGACTTGGATATTGGCATAGAAAGTACGCTTATTAAGTTTGCAGATGATACCAAACTGGGAGGGATTGCAACTGCTTTGGAGGATAGGGTCATAATTCAAAATGATCTGGACAAATTGGAGAAATGGTCAGAGGTAAACAGGATGAAGTTTAATAAGGACAAATGCAAAGTGCTCCACTTAGGTAGGAACAATCAGTTTCACACATACAGAATGGGAGGAGACTGTCTAGGAAGGAGTATGGCAGAAAGGGATCTAGGGGTTATAGTGGACCACAAGCTAAATATGAGTCAACAGTGTGATGCTGTTGCAAAAAAAGCAAACATGATTCTGGGCTGCATTAACAGGTGTGTGGTGAGCAAGACACGAGAAGTCATTCTTCCGCTCTACTCTGCGCTGGTTAGGCCTCAACTGGAGTATTGTGTCCAGTTCTGGGCACCGCATTTCAAGAAAGATGTGGAGAAATTGGAGAGGGTCCAGAGAAGAGCAACAAGAATGATTAAGGGTCTAGAGAATGTGACCTATGAAGGAAGGCTGAAGGAATTGGGTTTGTTTAGTTTGGAAAAGAGAAGACTGAGAGGGGACATGATAGCGGTCTTCAGGTATCTAAAAGGGTGTCATAAGGAGGAGGGAGAAAACTTGTTCATCTTAGCATCTGAGGATAGAACAAGAAGCAATGGGCTTAAACTGCAGCAAGGGAGGTTTAGGTTGGACATTAGGAAAAAGTTCCTAACTGTCAGGGTGGTTAAACACTGGAATAAACTGCCCAGGGCGGTTGTGGAATCTCCATCTCTGGAGATATTTAAGAGTAGGTTAGATAAATGTCTATCAGGGATGGTCTAGACAGTAATTGGTCCTGCCATGAGGGCAGGGGGCTGGACTCGATGACCTCTCGAGGTCCCTTCCAGCCCTAGAATCTATGAATCTATGAATCATCAAAAGTAGTTTTGAAAAATACAGGCAGTTTTGACTAATGAATGTGTTATTCTCAGGTGGCCACTTTTGTTGTTTTGTAGAATTGGGACAGGTCCTGAGAGGGAGGGAGGTGGTTTAGCAAAGGGAATTTCCCAGGCTGAGGGTTTTTTTCTTGTTTGTTTGTTTGCTTTTCTGAAGCTCCATTTGTGTATCTAGAGGGAATAATGTGGTGAAGAGGTTAGGACTCACTCTCTGAAACTCAGAAACCATTTCAACCATATGCCAAAGCATGCAGTTAACACCTCCTCTTCAAAACAATGGGACTGTCCCTTTAAATAACCAGGAGTTCTGAGTAAAACACTCCCTCACTATCAAGGAAGAAGTAGTGAGGACAACCCTTAGTAGTTGACTAGGGAAAGAGACGATGATGGATGCCTTCCTTTCCTGCTCCTGGTATACTGTAATAACAAAACACATCAAACATCTTATAGAAAACAAAACATCTTATACCGGTCTTATCCTAAGTTCATATTGGCCACATGGAAATTTGATAGCATTGGTAGCCAGAAAAACTTCACCCCAAATCTTGAAGGCAAGTGTAATAGACCCACCAGTCTTAGAGCCATGTGGGCATCTGATACTTGGTGGGTTCACCCAAGAATGGGTTAGACTCAGAAGTCAAAAAATAAAAGAGGACCTTTCTTTACTCTGAGCTGGCAGAGAGAGGGTAGAGATGTCCCAGTTACTACACTACACAGCACTAAACACCATTAAGATGAACCAGAATGGGATGATATCAATCCTCCAGTTAACCAGCTCAACACTACTTACTGTTCTTCCTCTCACGGAGTCTAAACAGCAGTAGACCCCCAACCCCTCTGCTGGATGGAACTCATCTTTGACACAGGGATTCCGTTTGTAATTTCCCATTGCCCAGCTCCATCCCAGAGCCTGAGCACCAATGGGGGCAGGAAGGGCCAGATCTAACAAAATACCTGGTTGGGAGAGGGATGACATGCTGCACCCCTTTAAAGGGCTATATCAGTAAGCCTCTTCCTCCAGTTCACTAGGGAGATCCAAGAATCTTCCTGCTTTCCTAAGGCAGTGTTCCCAGCATGTCCCTTGGGGTGCTGTAGCTCTGCATTGCCCCCTGCCCAGGGCATGGTATAACCTAGCCCTGAGTGAGTTGGTATTGCCCAACATAAGGGCTCCTGAATCAAACCCCCAAATATATACAATTTGACATTGTCAAAGGGAAAGTTCCTCAGATCCACATGAGCCATTCTAACTGCGTTTGTTCATCCTGGCTTTTTTCCATGCAGTGACTCAGCCCCCTAATCAACTGAACATAATTCCCATTACTAGGGGAAAGTCATGGGAAAAGAACTGTAGGGGAAAAAAATAGAAAACAGCAAGTTACAAGTTTTCTGAGCTGGCTGTAGGTGGGGAAAGTTTGGGAATGGTGTATAGATGAATCAGAGAGGAAGGAACTTGGGGCCAGATCCTCAGCAGGTATAAATTATGATAGCTCCATCAAAGTCCTTTAAGCTATGAGAGTTTATCCCAGCTGAGGATCTGCCCCTCAATGTAATACTCAACCAACCTCCTTTCTGTTATCTTAGAATCACAGAAACCAGAGAAAGAAAAGACGTCTACAGCCACCTGGTCTATGCCTCTTCCAGGGTAGCATCCCGGCATCCCCACACTGTGCAGATCCAAATTTGCCAGCTTGTGGTCATCTCCATTCCCTGCAGATTATTTGCTAGTCCTTCCTCCAGTTCTTGCTTTTAAATAAGTGGGGCTTCTACCATTGATGATACTGAACAGGGTCAACGTTATGGGGGAAGAACGCTGGGAGTGAGTGTAAGCTCTTCAGACAGTGTATCTGTGTACTGTGCTCAGAATAGATAATGGGGCCCCAGATCCCAGTTTGGACCTCACGGACTACTATAATAGAAATAATGCAGGATAATAAAAGAGGCTGTCAATAAACTGGAGGAAACCTCCTGAATCTGCCATCCCTGGTTTCTAGGAAACAGAGTTATCGGCCCTACTGGGAGTTATCAACATTAATAGTGATACAAGCATGGTCCAATGATAAAAACACTTTTCAAAGCCAGAGCCAGATCTGACTCTGAAACCAATGAGACTGCCAGGTCCCTAAACACAAAGATGTATCATGCAGTGTTAGATGGGATACTACTATGTTGATTTTCAGTAAGTCTTGGAGCTCTGGGAACTTTCCAGAGAACAGGAAGAAAGCTTATGTTATTCCAATTGTTAAAAAGTGTACATGGATAACTCAGGCATAGATCTGCCAGTCTGACATCAATCCCATGCAAGACAATGGAGCAGCTGATATGGGAACACCAACTCCCAGTGCAACGCTGTGGCCAAAAGAGCTAGTGTCAGCCTTGGATGCATAAACGGGAATCTCGAGTAGAGCAGAGAGGTTATTTTACCTCTGTGTTTGGCACTGGTGCAACTGCTGCTGAAATGCTGTGTCCAGGGCTGGTGCCCACAATTCAAGAAGGATGTTGATAAATTGGAGAAGGTTCCGAGAAGAGCCACGAGTATGAATAAAGGATTAGCAAACATGCCTTATAGTGGCGGAAGAAAAGATCTCAATCTATTTATCTAACAAAGAGACGGTTAAGGGATGACTTGATCACAGTCTATAAATACCTACTGTGACGGGGCAAGGCCAGAGGGCTATAGGAAAGTGGTAAGGAACCAGTATGTTAGCCCCAGGCTAAACAAATCCCTGATACCTTATGGCAGTCGCTCTAGGTTAATCAAGACACCTGGGGCCAATTAAGAACTTTCCAGAAGGCAGGGAGGTTAATTGAGACACCTGCAGCCAATCAGGGGCTGGCTGAAACTAGTTAAAAGCCTCCCAGTGAGTCAGTGAAGGGCGCATGTCAGGAGCTGTGGAAGGAGGTTGTGTGTGAGGAGCTGGGAGCAAGAGGCACTAGGAGCTGAGAGTAAGAGGGCGTACTGCTGGAAGATCCTGTGGTGAGGATGAGGAAGGTGTGGGGAGGAGTCCATGGGGAAGTAGCCCAGGGAGTTGTAGCTGTCGTGCAGTTGTTCCAGGAGGCACTCTAAACAGCTGCAATCCACAGGGCCCTGGGCTGGAACCCGGAGTAGAGGGCGGGCCCGGGTTCCCCCCAAAACTCCCAACTCCTGATCAGACACAGGAGGAGTTAACCTGGACTGTGGATTCTACTAGAGGGGAAGATCTCCGAGACAAGCAGAATCCGCCAATAATCGCAGGACCCACCGAGGTAGAGGAGGAACTTTGTCACACTACACAGGGAACAAATATTCAATAATGGGCTCTTCAATCTGGCAGAGAAAGGTCTAACATGATCCAATGGCTGGAAGTTGAAACTAGACCAATTCAAACTGGAAATAGGGTGTACATTTTTAATGATGAGAGAAATTACCCACTGGGACAATTTCCCAAGGGTCATGGTGGATTCTCCATCACTGACCATTTTTAAATCAAGACTGGATGTTTTTCTAACAGCTCCACTCTAGGAATTATTCTGGGGACATTCTATGGCCTGTGTTATACAGAAGGTCAGGCCGTATGGTCCCTTTTGGCCTGGGATTCTATGAATCTACATATCCCACCCCATAATGCAATATTATGAGAGACTAGAGCCCCCTCACCACCCGCATCAGGCCTGACAGTAATCTCTCCCTGCCTGAGGTACAGCAATCACCCAAAAAGGCCAATGCTTCTGGGGAGGGGGTGAATAACACAGTTGGGGTGACAACACAATGTAGGTAGCCATGAAACTGATTTATGGCAAACTGGCCTGTGGAAGTGCAGGAAGGTAAAAGCATGCACAGAGGAATTAGAAACTCTCTCTTTCTTTCTCTCTCTCTCTTCTCTTACTCTACTTCTCTTTGCCTGTTTTCCTCCCTCTTCTCCTTTGTCCTCTTTTGCTTCCCCTTTTTCCAAGTCATGGCTGAGCTGAATCTGCTCTTATGTTTGGACAGCATTGTATTAACAACTCTCTGAGTGAGCAGAAATACCAAGTCTGCAGAACAAGAGTGACCTTGTTCACAAAAGCACCCCGTGCTCAAATACTACCCCTGCAAACTAAAGTCATCTGTTATTTGCAAAGCAAAATACTTTCACATTATAGGGTGACCAGATGAAAAGAAAAAAATATCGGGACACATGGGGGGGTCAGGGCCATCCGGAGCTGCCAAAGCAAAGAATAAATAAATAAATAAAAAGGCAGCTGCTGCTGAATCCACAATATTGGGACAAATGGCGTCCTGACCGTACATCAGTTGGGACGTGGGACAAACAACTAAATATCGGGACAGTCACGATTTTATCAGGACATCTGGTCACCCTATCACATTATGGGCCAGATCCTCAGCTGGTGTAAGTCACTGTAGCTCCAGGGAAATCAAAGGAATTACCCTGATTTATACCAGCAAAGGAATCTGACCTTATATATGATAGATGTGGCATGATACTGATTTCCATTTGTAAAGGTACTGGAGCATGTTTCAGACACACTTGTATAGAAAGCAATGCACATAGAAAACATGCAGAAATATGTACCGTAATATAAATGTGCAAAGGGGGGGGGGAGGGAAAGAGGGCCCTGATTTCCCAACTGATGCTTTGCAAACTGTCTGCAGTAGGCCATCATCTCCTATTTTGAGTAATGTTGCTGCTGCTGCTTCTCACTTCGTGTGTTTCTTTGACTTACTTGAAGGAGAAAGGCTGAAAAGCTGCAGCTTGTGATGTCTCATTGATACCCAGTGCAGAGCTTGCTGGGGAAGTTTCCTGTTACACATGCTAGATTGGGACCCACAGCAAACTGGACTGTACCACACACTGTGTGGCAAGCCCCAGGGAACTTCCCCGTGACCTAAGTGCACAAGAGGTTTCAGAATGCACATTGGGGCAGCTTGCAGGGTGACACTGCAACCTATGGGTCCCACATACACAATGAACAAGTGCAACATACCCCTGCACATAACACTACTGCTTTGCCTTTCTCCAGCACCTTTCCTCTCAAATGCCTTGCAGACAACAGAGGTAAGACTAGGAGTTTTGAGGGAGATAAATATTGTTATTTTACCTGCTTTACAGATGGGCAAAATGAAGCTAAGAGACATCACCAAGCAGTAGCTAGAAATAGAATCCAGGAGCCCTGATTCCCAGTTCCCGACTCTATCCACCTTCAGTGGGACTTAGGCCATGGCTACACCTACAAGCTTACAGCGGCACAGATTTATGCTGTATGTAGCCGCATTATGCTGACAAGAGCGAGCTCTCCCATCAACACAATAAAACCCGCTCAATGAGCAGTGGTAGCTCTGTCATCAGGAGAGCGTCTTCCACCAACAGTGCTGTGCACACCACACAGCTACCTAGCACCTTCTGTCGTCATTTACACATATATAAAGAGTGCAAAGTGCGCGGGGGGGACAATCTTCCTGTCCCATGAAAATGTTCAAGATTGCACGTTTTCCACTCCACATTGGGATGTAACCAAGACCTTTCAAATTTTATCATGCAAATGAGCGAGAGAATAAGAAACCTCCCAGGCTAGCCAATACCCAGTGGTTAGAGCAATCAACCGGGGTTACAGAACATGCAGGTTCAAGTACCTCCTATGAACCAAGCAGAGCTGGACTTGATCCTGGGTAAAAGTTTGGGTTTTTACAAATCAGCATTTTCTAACCAAAAAATGTTTGGTTGAAACATTCCCAACTATCTCTAGTGGCTAGTGCTACTGTGAATAAGTGGATAATTCTAGTTGGGTACCATCTTGTATGCACTTTGACTGGTGTTAATGACTATGCCATAGGTGAAGCAGCAAAGAATCAGGTTCTAGGACTGCATAAAGGGTGCAGGCACAAATCCAACCATGCCACGGTAGAGCCTGCCAAATGCAATCCAGACATTGCAGGGTCAGTTCAACTGATCTACTGTTACCACCTAATGTTTTCACATCTGTTTCCTCAGCAAGAGCAGATCAGGAGCACAGGGCAGCCCTTCCTATGCAATAAGGGTAGGAAAGCCCTTTTGGTTTTGAATCATTCACTCCCTCTAAACTTGAAATTAAAGATCCTGTAACACATAAAACCTGTGTATCCCAGAAGACTGCATGCGAGAAGGTAAATGTAACCCCCCATTGCCATGGTCTGGGTCTTTGTGCTCTCTTGTTGGGTGGGAAAGTACTACTATGTGTGAGTGCTCCCCATAAGATATTAATTAACTTGCTCCCTCTCCCACCTAGGGGCTGTAGTCCTTTTGCTTATATGGTAGAGTCTTGCTTTTTAAACTGAGAGGTCCTGCATTTAATCCCTGCTGATGACCTACAGTGGGCAGCTGTCACCTAAGAGTGTACTGAGCAGTCTTGGGCCAATTGGCCCTGGAGAAAGTGCTAGGGTATCTATTGTAGTCAATGGGATTTGCACCTGCTTACGCTACAGCTGAATATGATGCAGGCGCAGATCCTCAAAGGTATTTTGGCACCTAACTTCTGTTGAAGGCAATGGGAGCTAGGCGGCTAAATACCTTTAAGGATGTGGGCTCTAGAGATCAGGTGCAAAAAACGGGCCTTAGCAAAATGTGACTGAGCCAAACCGCACAACCAAGCACTCTGCAGTGAAGCACTGCCACCAGTTTGGCCAGCTTTGCTTCTGGCTTCATCACAGCTGGAAGCTCTTGTGACTTCCCTCAGCCCTAGTTTCCCCCCCCCCCCCCCCCCCCCAATGGAAAACACTGACAAATTCAGGTGATGCCAGAAAAGAGTTTTGCTTCCCCATGACGCCGACAGACCGAGGATATTCTTGACACTGGGAATTTCACTGCATCTCATCCTGGACCCAGAGGGATTCCTCTCGAGCGTGCAGCTGGAGTGCGCGAGTGCTGTCATCAGGGGCACAGAACGGGGAATTTACACAGCCACAAATCAGAAAGAATATTCTGTAAATGAGCTGCTCAATTAAAAGGAAAAATTACCATGATGTAGGTCAAACATCCTTTCCCCCTCCATTGTCATAGTCTGGCCCAGAGAAAGTAACACTAGCCAAATATCGCTTGTCATCTGTTTTACACTTGGTTAGAGGACAGTGACAGATTCCATACATAGTTTTACAACTGTCAAAGCCAAAAGAGGCACAAACACAAAGGCAGAGACTGAACTGTCTATACACGCAGACAGGATGTGTAGTTAATACACAAAGGAAACAATGGTTTGAGAGTAAGCAGATAATTAGGCCTTGCTACTGAAAAAAGAAATAGAAGCCCCAAGGAGATGTTAAGCTGAATGCTCCGAGCATTGAATTTTTTTGTCCTGTATACGTACAGCACCTAGCAAAATGGCGCCCTGGGCTAAGCTGATACAAATAATAACAACAGTAATGCTCAGTGTGGTCTCTAAAAGCACAGATACAAATATGAGCCCCTCCAATGGCAACCCCTGCCTCACCCACAGATTTTCAGTAATAGGCTATTGATCATTTTATATGGACAGACCAGACACACAGAATATAAATCTGACCCCAACATTTCCATTTTTCGGGGCTATCACAATTCAGGATTCCACTTCCTACCCTTTATAGGCATAGGCCGAAGCTATGCTGTTTGGATACAGACACAGAGTGAGGTTCTCAACCTCCTCTAAGTGATGGAGGAGGATATGTGCCAAGGAAAGCCAATAGGCTAAATAACTGAGACAATTTGGATAATCCCACACACAATGACCAACCGTTGTCCCATTCTCAGGCGCCAGAAAATCCACACATCAAAGGTACCATATGGCCTCCATCACCACAGTATTTAAGCACCTCACAATCTCTGATGTATTTACTCTCACAACCCCCCCTGGAAGGCACTGCAATGCTATTATCCTAGTGACCTAGTGACAGACGATGTGGAGAAAGCTAGTGTACTCAATGCTTTTTTTGCCTCTGTCTTCACAGACAAGGTCAGCTCCCAGGCGGCTGCACTCCGCAGCATGGTATGGGGAGGAGGTGACCAGCCCTCTGTGGAGAAATAAGTAGTTCAGGACTATTTAGAAAAGCTGGACGAGCACAAGTCCATGGGGCCGGATGCACTGCATCCGAGGGTGCTAAAGGAGTTGGCCGATGTGATTGCAGAGCCATTGGCCATTATCTTTGACAAATCATGGCAATCGGGGGAGGTCCCGGATGACTGGAAAAAAGCTAATGTAGTGCCAATCTTTAAAAAAGGGAAGAAGGAAGATCCAGGAAACTACAGGCCAGTCAGTCTCACCTCAGTCCCTGGAAAAATCATGGAACAGGTCCTCCAGGAATCAATTCTGAACCACTTAAAGGAGGGGAAAGTGATCAGGAACAGTCAGCATGGATTCACCAAGGGCAAGTCATGCCTGACTAATCTAATTGCCTTCTATGATGAGATAACCGGCTCTGTGGATGAGGGGAAAGCAGTGGATGTGCTATTTCTTGACTTTAGCAAAGCTTTTGATACAGTCTCCCACAGTATTCTTGCCAGAAAGTTAAAGAAGTATGGGCTGGATGAATGGACGGTAAGGTGGATAGAAAACTGGCTAGATGGTCGGGCTCAACGGGTAGTGATCAATGGTTCCATGTCTAGTTGGCAGCCGGTATCAAGTGGAGTGCCCCAAGGGTCGGTGCTGGGGTCGGTTTTGTTCAATATCTTCATTAACGAACTGGAGGATGGTGTGGACTGCACCCTTAGCAAGTTTGCGGATGACACTAAACTGGGAGGAGTGGTTGATACGCTGGAGGGTAGGGATAGGATACAGAGGGACCTAGACAAATTAGAGGATTGGGCCAAAAGAAATATGATGAGGTTCAACAAGGACAAGTGCAGAGTCCTGCACTTAGGACGGAAGAATCCCATGCACTGTTACAGACTAGGGACTGAATGGCTGGGCAGCAGCTCTGCAGAAAAGGACCTAGGGGTTATGGTGGATGAAAAGCTGAATATGAGTCAACAGTGTGCCCTTGTTGCCAAGAAGCCTAATGGCATTTTGGGTTATATAAGTAGGGGCATTTCCAGCAGATCGAGGGACGTGATCATTCCCCTCTATTCGGCACTGGTGAGGCCTCATTTGGAGTACTGTGTCCAGTTTTGGGCCCCACACTACAAGAAGGATGTGGATAAACTGGAAAGAGTCCAGTGGAGGGCAACAAAAATGATTAGGGGGCTGGAGCACATGACTTATGAGGAGAGGCTGAGGGAACTGGGATTGTTTAGCCTGCAGAAGAGAAGAATGAGGGGGGATTTGATAGCTGCTTTCAACTACCTGAAAGGGGGTTCCAAAGAGGATGGGTCTAGACTGTTCTCAGTGGTAGAAGATGACAGAACAAGGAATAATGGTTTCAAGTTGCAGAGGGGGAGGTTTAGGTTGGATATTAGGAAAAACCTTTTCACTAGTAGGGTGGTGAAGAACTGGAATGGGTTACCTAGGGAAGTGGTGGAATCTCCTTCCTTAGAGGTTTTTAAGGTCAGGCTTGACAAAGCCCTGGCTGGGATGATTTAGTTGGGGTTGGTCCTGCTTTGAGCAGGGGGTTGGACTAGATGACCTCCTGAGGTCCCTTCCAACCCTGAGATTCCATGATTCTATGATGATCCCCATTTAACAGATGCGGAACTGAAGCACAGAAAGACAATATGACTTGCCCAAGGTTGCATAGGAAGTCTGTAGCAGAGCAGGGTCTTAAAGACAGGTCTCTGAAATCCTAGCTGAGTGCTGAAACCACCAGGCCTTCCTTCTCTTACATAGATTTACTTCAACATTTCTAGTATCAATTGATTGCTCTAGCTGCTGCTTTGATTGTGGTTTACACAGCTACAAAATACTGAATATTTATTATTATTTGTTTACTACCGACTGTGTGGTGAGTGCTGGATAATATAAAAAAGAGTCCCTAAGAGCTGACAATCTAAGAGAGACAGAAGATGTGACACACGGGGAAATTTACATGTGAGAATGTCTTCAAGGGATATTTTTAATTTTTTTTAATCATAACCTCAATTCCTGAGAGCCTTACAAAAGATACATACTGTGGTGGCCACTGAAAGCTTTAAAATGTCTTTGCAAAAAAATAATGTTTGCAGGATTTCCTAGGTAGTGCCTACCCTAAGTACAAAGAACACCACATATATTGTGGTAATATTATTTACTTGCAAATACAAGTAACTGTAGATATTTTAATAGCGTCACTGTGTAATGATAATTAACCTCAGCCCTCATCCATCCATCCTCAGGAGCATAAGAGGGAAAACAAAGAGGGAATCTACTCAACATCTTGGATGTCTATACACAAATGCAAAAAGTATGAGGAATAAACAAGAAGAACTGGATATATTAGTACACAAGATAAATTACGACTTCATTGGCATCAGAGACTTGGAAAGATAAATCTCGTGACTGGAATCTTGGTATAGAGGGTATAGCTTGTTCAGGAAGGACAGGCAGTGGAAAAAAAAGGAGGTGTATTGCATTATACGTCAACATTATATACACTTGTTCTGAGATCCACAAGGAGGTGAGAGGCAGACTGGTTCAAAGTCTGAGGGTGAAGATAAAAGGGGGAAAAAACAGGGGTGATATCATGGTAGGGGTTTACTCTAGACCACGAAATCAGGAGGAAGTGGTGGAGGAGGCATTTCTGGAACGGAAATATCCAAAACACAAGATCCTGGCAGTAATGGGAAACTTTACCCAGACATCTGTTGGAAAAGTAAGAAGGTAAAACAAAAAAATGTCCAGTAAGTTCTTGGAAAGTGTTGGGAACAACTTTTTGATTCAGAAAATGGAGGAAGTAACCAGGAGGGTGAGCCATTTTAGACTTGATTATAATTAAGGCTTCAAGTCTTTCATGGAGATCACAGAAGTCACGGATTCCGGACTTTCCGGGACCTACGTGACTTCTGCAGCAGCTGGTGTGGCTGACCCAAGGGCCGACGGGGCCAGCCACACCGGCCGCTGCTCAGATGCCTGCAACAGCAGCGGGGCCCTGGAGCACTCCCCCCTCCCATCCCCACAGGAGCAGCAGCATCTGTGAGAGCACCCCTCGCCAGCACCTAAGATTTAGTTATGGGTATTTTTAGTAAAAGTCATACACGTCACAGGACGTGACATTTGTTTATTGCCCATGACCTGTCAATTACTTTTACTAAAAAATACCCATGACTAAATCTTAGCCTTAATTATAATCAACAGGGAGGAGAACTTGTTCTGACTCTGAAGGCAGAAAGCAATTTATATGAAAATGGTCATAAAATGATCAACTTCATGACCATAAGGAAAAGAGGGAGAGAAAGCAGCAGAATAAAGATGATGGACTTTAAAAAAAAAAGGCAAACTTTTAACAAACTGAGAGAACTGTTTGGTACGGTCCCATGGGAAGAAAATCTATGTGAAAAAGAAGTTTAGCAGAGATGTCAGTTTCTTAAAGAGAGAATATTAAAGGCACAACAGCAAACTATCCCAATGTGATGGAAAGATAGGAAGAAGAATAAGAAGCTAATGGTTGCATCAGGAGCTCTTTAATGATCTGATAATCAAAAAGGAATCCTGAAAAAAGTGGGAATATGGACAAATTGCGGAGGACAAGTACCAAAGATTAGGGCAAACATGTAGGGACAATCAGAAAGGCTGAGGCACAAAATGAGTTGCATCTAGCAATAAGAAGAGGTTCTTTAAATACATTAGGAGCAAGAGAAAGATGAAGGAAAGTGAAAGTCCACTACTTCGTATGGAAGGAGATCTAATAAAGGATGACATCAAGAAGGCAGAGGTGTAATGTTTATTTTGCTTCCCCTAAACAGTTAATGATGACCAGTTATGCAACACAATTAAGATTAACAAAAAGGCAGAAGGAACACAAGCCAAAAGAGGGAAAGAATATTTAGGTATGTTAGATATATTCAAGTCAGATGGACCTGAAGATATTCAATCTAGGGTGCTTAAGGAACTAGCTGAAGCAATTTCAGAATCATTAGCTATTATCTTAGAGAACCCATGGAGGATGGATGACGTCGCAGAGGACTGGAGAAGGGCAAACTTAGTATCTATCTTTAAAAAGAGGAACAAAGAGGACCTGTGGAATTATATACCAGTAAGTCTTACTTTGATACTTGGAAAGATACCAGAACAAGTTATTAAACTATCAGTTTGTAAGCACCTATAGGAAAAGAGGGTTATAAGGAACAGCCAATGGATTTGGCAAGACCAAATCATTGCAAACCAACCTAATTTCCTTCTATGATAGGGATAGTGGGCAATGCTCTAGGTGAGATATATCTTGATTTTAGTAAGGTTTTTGACACAGTCCCACAATTTCTCATAAGAAAACTAGTGAAATGTGGTCTAGATGAAATTACTATATGTAACTTTAGCGCCCTCGTGGCCAAGATGGAGTCTGCTCTGCAGGCAGCTCTGGCCAAGAGAAAGCGCGTGCAGGAATGCAGCAGGAAAAGTCCCTGCCACCCAAGGGGCACCTGTTCCAAACCCCCCAGAGTGAACACACACCCACAGGAAAAGTACAATGGATATAAGAAAGGGAAATATTTATTTACAAAGGGATGAGAGAAGTAAAAACAACAAGGGGAGATATAGGGGGAGCAGCAAAACAGGGTTGCATCCAAACCAAGGCCCCACAGGCCCCGTGGTAGCACAGGCCGAAAGGGCAGACACTGAGCAATGTGTCTGCACCCAGAGTTCAGGAGTCCTGAGCAAAGTTCCAGTCCAGGGGTGAGTCTTGGGTGCTCCTGGTCAATGTTCGGCGCCAGTGAACTTTCCCCAACAAACCCCTCCGGTGCCCTCTTCTGCCGCTTTCTGCAAAGCCACACAGAGCGACCACCTCCCCACTTAACTAGCTACAGCCTCCCTCCTTGTTCCCAATGCAGAGTCACAAGTCCCAGTACTCACAGCCCCATGCAGCTCTGGGCAGCAGTGATACAGATCCTGGGTCCAGCTCCAGCCTGTCCTTCTTGGGCAATGCTCCCCTGGCACAGTGCTCCTGGCTCCTGTCCTGGGGTGTCCCCGATCAGCCACCCTGTCCTTCTCGGGCTTCAGGCAGGTTCTCTCTCTTTCTCTTCTGAGGGCCTGCAGACTGCAGCCTTCCTTCTCTCTCTCCAGCTCCACTCCCTGGAGTTTCCCTCCTTTTTCTCACTGCTTCCCCTCCCCCATTAGGAAAAAGATTTAAAGAGGCCATGCTCTCTAAACCCCAAAGGGGTTACACTCTCTAAACCCCAAAAGGGTTACATATATGATGGGAGCACAACTGGTTGAAAGACTCTACTCAAAGAGCAGTTATCAATGATTCGCTGTCCAACTGGGAGGACATAGAGTGGGATCCAACAAGGTCCTGTACTATTCAACATTTCCATTAATAATTTGGATAATAAAATTTGTAGCCTACACCAATCTAGAACAAGTTGCAAGCACTTTGGAAGACAGGATTAGAATTCAAAATGGCTTTGATAATTTGGAGAATTGATCTAAAATCAACAAGATGAAATTCAGTAAACACAAATGCTAAGTACTACACTTAGGAAGGAAAGAAAATCATCTTCAAATACAAAATGGGGAATAACCGGCTATGTGATAGTACTTGCAGAGAAGGATCTGGGGGTCATAGTAGATCACAAACTGAATATGAGTCAACAACGTGATGTAGTTGAGACAAAGGCTAATGTTCTGGGGTATATTAACAAGAATGTTGTATGTAAGACACAGTAGGTGATTGTCCCACTGTCCTCAACACTAGTGAGGCCTCAGCTAGAGTACTGTGTCCAATTTAGGGTACCACATTTTAAGAAGGATGTGGACAAGCTGAAGAAAGTCCAGAAGAGAGCAACAAATACAATAAAAGATTTAGAAAACCTGATTTATGAGGAAAGATTTAAAAACTGTGAATGTTTAGTCTTGAGAAAAGAAGACTGAGGGGGAAGCTGATAGTTTTCAAATATGCTAAGAACTGTTATAAAGGTGATCACTTATTCTCCAGGCCCACTGAAAGTAGGACAAGAAAAAACTGATTTAATCTACATCAAGGGATTTAAATTGGACATTAGGAAAACATTTCTAACTATGAAGATTGTTAAGTATTGGAATCAGTTACCAGGGGAGATTGTGGCATCCCCATTATTGGAGGATTTTAAGACCAAGTTAGACAAAGACCTGTCAGGAATGGTCTAGGTCTAGGTTTACTTGGTCCTGCCTCAGCGTGGGGAGTGGGACTAGATGATCTCTCGAGGTCTCTTCCAAGCCTACATTTCTGTGATTACTGGATTGCTGCCATTTTTGGGGTGGAGTATGATAGCCATTCTAGTAGGACCAGAAAATTGAACAGGCAAGAAGTCTAGTTTAAAATAGGGCAAATTAACCACACATGTTGGGATTTGGTCAGGGTACCAGGTTTTGCAATGCTTGTCTTGTGAAAAGTGCCATAAGATCTCTAGTGACCGCAACTGGTTCAGGACTTTGGTATTATGTGCCAGTCAAAATATGGTATGAACTGGGATCCTGACAACATGCTAAGGCATTTGTTTAATTCTGACTCAGAAGGAAGTCTGCTAGTGATTAAACTTCCTGCTTTCATTGGATTTGCCAGGGATTTACACTTATGAAATCACAAATGAATGTATTTCAGTGAGCTGACTGCTACTGGACTATGGCAGAAGATTGCTGCATTTCAGGCCTCTAACAAGCAATGAAGAATCATCTCAGCACCACTTCAGAGAGGAGAAAGTACGTGATTCTCAAAATGACTGAACTGACAGTTCACAATATGGTGTGCAGTGATGGTCCTCGACAAATGTTAAAACCACAGTATCTGACGACATTATGTGGGGGAGTGGGGTGGAAGTGGGGTGGGAGGGAATGAAAACTCAGAGTAATAACAGCCTTGACACTGCACTAAAATGAGTAATATTACACATATACAAGGATCAGAACCCAAAACACAAGTCACTGGGAATTTACAAGCTACTGTATACAATGCTATCAAACCATTATGATTTGAAAAATGTTAGTTGTATATAATGCAATAGCACAATATGGCTAGAGTAATGGGATATCATTTTCAGTTGCAATTATATTAATAGATTTTAACACCAGAAGGAACTATTATGATCACCTAATCTGACTTCCTGTATGACATAGGCCAGATAGTTTTAGCCAGTAATTTCTTCATCAAGCTCATATCTTGTGGTTATACCAGAGCATGTTTAGAAAGACATCCAGTCTTGATTTAAAGACTTCAAGTGATGAAAAATGCAGCACACCCTTAGTAAGTTGTTCCAAAGGTTAACTACCCTCATTGTTAAAAATTTGACCCTTACCTCTAGCCTGAATTTATCTAGCACCAACTTACAGCCAATGGCTCTTTTTCTGCCTTCAATTGCTAGATTAAAGAGGCCTCTACTATCAGAAATCTTCTCCCCAAGAACATAAGAACAGCTATACTGGGTCAGACCAAAGGTCCATCTAGCCCAGTATCCTGTCTTCCAACATTGGCCAATGCCAGGTGCCCCAAAGGGAATGAACAGAACAGCTAATCATCAAGTGATCCATCCCATTGCTCATTTCCAGCTTCAGGAAAACAGAGGCTAGGGACACCCTCCCCGCTCATCCTGGCTAATAGCCATTGATGGACCTATGCTCCATTAATTTATCTAGCTCTTTTTTGAACCCTGTTATAATCTTGGCATTCACAGACTGACTGTGTTCTGTGAAAAAAATACTTCCTTTTGTTTGTTTTAACCCTGCTGCCTATTAATTTCATTGAGTGACCCCTAGCTCTTGTGTTATGAGAAGGAGTAAATAACACTTCCTTATTTTCTTTCTCCATACCAGTCATGATTTTATAGACCTCGATCACTTTCTCCCTTCGTTGTCTCCTTTCCAAGCTGAAAAGTCACTCTTATTAGACACATGTAGACACTTATAAACTGTGATCAAATCACTTCTGAACCTTCTCTTTGATAAGCTAACTATATTGAGCTTCCTAAGGGTAAATTGTCTACACTGCAAGTGAAGGCATGATTGGAGCCCAGTGTCACAACCAGGACGTGGGCAGTCTGACCTAGTGGGAGTCAGGCAGGGTCAGATACTGGGAGGTCAGAGTCAGGCCAGACGGCAGGTGTCAGGAGGCAGGCAGGGTCAGGTTAGCAGGAGATCAGAAGCAGGAGACAAACTTGAGAGCAGAACCACAGATCAGTAACCAGAATTGAGGCAGGTCAGGATACCAGGAGGGTGGGGGCAGGGGTGGGGGACACAAGACACACAGTCCAGAGCAAGGTCCCTCACCAAAGGCTCTTACATAAATTAAGTTGCCGTGGGATAAGAGGGAAGATCCTTTCATGGACTGGGAACTGGTTAAAAGACAGGGAACAAAGGGTAGAAATAAATGGTACATTTTCAGAATGGAGACGGGTAACTAGTGGTGTTCCCCAAGGGTCAGTCCTAGGACCAATCATATTCAACTTATTCATAAATGATCTGGAGGAAGGGGTAAACAGTGAGGTGGCAAAGTTTGCAGATGATACTAAACTGCTCAAGATAGTTAAGTTAAGACCAAAGCAGACTGTGAAGAACTTCAAAAAGATCTCACAAAACTAAGTGATTGGGTAACAAAATGGCAAATGAAATTTAATGTGGATAAATGTAAAGTAATGCACCTTGGAAAAAATAACCCCAACTAAACATACAATATGATGGGGGCTAATTTAGCTACAGTTAATCAGGAAAAAGCTCTTGGAGTCATCATGGACAGTTCTCTGAAGACATCCATGCAGTATGCAGTGGCAGTCAAAAAAGCAAACGGGACGTTAGGAATCATTAAAAAAGGGATAGAGAATAAGACGGAGAATATCTTATTGCCCTTATATAAATCCATGGTGCACCCACATCTTGAATACTGTGTACAGATGTGGCCTCCTCATCTCAAAAAGGATATACTGGCATTAGAAAAGGTTCAGAGAAGGGCAACTAAAATGATTAGGGGTTTGGAACAGGTCCCATAGGAGGAGAGATTAAAGAAGCTAGGACTTTTCAGCTTGGAAAAGAGAAGACTAAGGGGGGATATGATAGAGGTATATAAAATTATGAGTGGTGTGGAGGAAGTGAATAAGGAAAAGTTATTTGCTTGTTATAATATAAGAACTAGGGGCACCAAATGAAATTAATGGGCAGCAAGTTTAAAACAAATAAAAGGAAGTTCTTCTTCACACAGCGCACAGTCAACCTGTGGAACTCCTTGCCTGAGGAGGTTGTGAAGGCTAGGAATATAACAGGGTTTAAAGGAGAACTGGATAAATTCATGGAGATAAAAACCATTAATGGCTATTAGCCAGGATGGGTAAGGAATGGTGTCCCTAGCCTCTGTTTGTCAGAGAGGGGTGATGGATGGCAGGAGAGAGATCACTTGATCATTACCTGTTAGGTTCACTCACTCCGGGGCACCTAGCATTGGCCATGGTTGGTAGACAGGATACTGGGCTGGATGGACCTTGGTCTGACCCAGTGCGGCCATTCTTATGTTCTTATGTGGATCACAGTTGCATGGACAGCTTCCTGTTCTTGGGCTGGGTTTAAGTCGGGGCTGTGGACCAATCTGAGCCACCAGTGTTCTGCCAATCGTCTCCCAGGACTCGGGCCCTCTGTTTGAGTTCAGGTCTTATTCTGACAATAGTTAGCAGATCCTAGGTTAGCTGGTTGGAACCTGCTAGCCCCAAAGAGCCCTGTGGACCAGGGCTCATGGCCGCTGACACCCAGGTAGACATACACATTCTAGTGCTAATCTAGCTAGCACAGGTCATAACAATGGTGAAGGGGTGGTGGCACAGGATTCTACTCAGACTGGCAGTCCCCCAGAGACTCTGGTCATGTACCTGGGTTGCTAGCCTGTGCCGCAGGGTCTGCACTACTATCCTTACGCATGCTAGCTGGACCGCATGTGCCCACCTGTGCTTCCCTTGCAGTGCAGCCATAAACTAAATCTTTTTCTTGACGGCAGGTTTTCTGCACCTCAGATCACTATAGCAACTGCAGGTTCTTAAGTTTTGTTTTTAAGATATGGTAAAAAATGATATTGACCCTTACCCATGAATCTGTCAGGAATTTAAAACAGGCCAGCAACTAAGGGCCTGATCCAAAAACCTATTGAAGTCAGTAGCAATCTTTCTGTTGAATCCAATGGGCTTTGGATCAGGCCCTGTCTCAGACTCAAAAAATGAACATTATTACTTACCACTAGTGTCACACTGCCCCTTCCTGTCAAGGAGCTTACAAGCCTGTATGTTTTAACCTGAGTTTGAGAAAAAAAATTAAGATCTTTGTTCTCTTGAACTGTCAGTCATGTACCTTCATCAGCACTAAATTCATTTTTGAAAGATAAGGCATCTAGTTTTCAAAACCGAGCATGCATAATTGTCAAATTAATTTGTGTGTGTAATTACCACAAATGCACACCTAAATCAGGTCAGTGCCTATGCAAGTGCCCAGTTACAATGCTAATTGACTATTAGCATATGTAGTTAATTTACAGTCACGGGTGCCTTACATGGAAGTTAGTCACACAATTGCAAAGTCATTTCTATGTGGACTGTTTTGGGTAGATGATTTTTTTTAAACCAAAATTTGTTCTCAATGACTCCAGGGAATGTTTGTTTGTTTGTTTTGTGTGGGAGGGTATAATTTCACATTTTTTAAAGTAAATTTTGGGGAAAAAACATTTTTTTGAAATTTCAGGGTTTTTTTTTTTAAAGTAACTTTTCCAAAGTCAGAAGTTTTGAAAAGTGTCACTTGGTGACAAAAAGATAAAAAAAGGGGGTTTAGCCAGGCCAGCCACTTCTCAAGTATCCCCTTATGGGCTGGGGTCACATTACAAGCCTACCTCAGTCACTCTCCCTCCCCACCAAGGAGCATGTCAAACTCCACACACCGTTTTGTCCATTCACAACACCCCTTTCTGGGGTCTGGGGATATTCAGATAAAATAAACACAAAAAACAAACTCAAAATCCTTCCTTCTTGTCATGTCTCTTCCAGGCCTCTCCTGCCTGTAGTCTCAGTCCCAGAGGCTGCTCACTCCTAGCAGTCTCTAATCACCCTGCTCCCAGGCCTTCCCTGCTTTGGCAGGTTATTCCCAGCCAGGCCCTGCCTAGCTATACTCTCAGGCCCTGTACTCTCACTGCTGGAGCCTCCTGTCAGTCTCTGGTCTCACCTACTGCTCTTTATAAGGAAATCACTGATTCATACCCAGGCGTGCCTCTTCAATAATCAGAGTTGGCTGCCTTTCAGAGATAAGCCACCCTGTTACAAGGGGAAGAAAGGGAAGAAATGGAATTGTGAAAAATGAAAAAGGTAAATATTGTTCCATTTTGAACCCTACAGAACAGAAACCAATTTCAATGTTTTTGGCTGAATTTGTCTTTCCATTTTTCTACCAGCTCCAATTGTAGGTGCCTTGCTTCTGAAAACCAGGCCGCAAAACTGAACAGAGCTGAGAAGGAAAAGTCAGTTCCTGAGACCCTCTGATCCTCTTGAACATAACTTCTCCTGGCTCCTAGAGGCAAAGGAAGCACCACCACTTCTAAGCAATGTCCATATGTTTCTTAAGGTAATTTTAAAATCCTTTTGAATGAATGCTTTCCTCCAGTCTTTTCCCAAAGGCGACTTTTTCAAACTGGAGAATGCAGATCCTGGCTCAAGTTCCATGAGGTTTATTATTTATTATTATTATTTATTTGCCTGTACAAACCTTGCTGAAGAGCTTACAATCCAACTGTCAGATGAGGGACAAGGGGTGTGCCAAATATGAAGACCCGTGAGCCAGATTATCCCTCAAATGATCAGAAACCATAAGAGAAGTTTCATCAAAAAGAGACAAGTAAAAGCTACCTAACCTGGGAGAAAGGAGTGGGTAGCCTGGGGCCCCGGCTCAGGAATGGACAGTAACGATAAATGGACCCAGGGGATCAAACTCCAACATGCAGCATGACCCTATCCTGGGTGCATCGTACCTGCCTCTGACAGACACTCGAGGGGGCTGTCTTTTCCTTACACTTTGGCAACACTTGTGTAGCTGGTTGTGTCAATAAAGTCTCGTTGAACTGAATGGGTGAGTACAACAAACATGGATGGAGGATCATAAGGGAACAGTGAGACAAATCTGATCAGTTTCATGAACCGTGCTCACAGCACACCAGCTACCAGTTTTTGTGGCCATCCCGGCAGAGGTGAGCCAGAAGGAGGGATGTGAAGGTCGACAGCGGGGTGACTGTAAGTTTTTACAGGGCACTCCTCCCACGGATAAGAGGCAGCCTGGGAGAAAGCACAAAGTGCTCATTTCTTCTGCTCTTGGTAACCTCTGCACAATGAAGCACAGCATGCCTTTAATTTGCACCACATCTGTCATGCTGACTGTTTCCTAGCAGTAAACCAGCTACAGGGAAGCGAGATCATGTCTCTCAAAGAAGCACAGCTGTTTTCAGCTGGGATTTGAAATGAGCTAGAGAAATGACGAGGTGGAGAGATAGAGGGCGGCTGCCCCAGATGGCAGGAGCTGCAGAGAACAGTTACATCGGGAAGTGGCTCATGTGAAGAGCCCGAAAGGATGTAAATGCTAGATGAGTGGATGAAGTGGGGAGGGCCATAAAGAGTTAGGGCTTGTCTTCGCTGCAGTGTGAGCTCGAGGTATAACACGAGCGCTGCTCCTGACCCAACTCACGTCCACACACAAAAATCTCTAGCTCGAGTTAAGTGGTGCTTTAAAGAAGAGCTACCTGGCCTATCGGGGGTGTGAGTTAAAGTTCAAGTGCTGTGGATGCTGAAGCTAGCAATACGACAGGGACTCTGTTTCTCTGTGCTCCTCATCAAGCCACGTTGATTTCACAATGAGGCTGCTCTCGCGAGTTAGGCTAACTCAAGAGGAGTTAACTCAAGAGCGGATAACTCATGCTAACACTGCAGTGAAAAAAAAAAAGCCCCTGGACAAACTGCCTCGTGCTATTTTTCATAAGCGTCGACCACCACGAAGGTGAAAAACAAGGGGAGAAATATTCAGCCAAACTTTTTCAGAGCTGCTTGATTCCATGGGTGAAGGTTTGGGATGTTGCTTATTTATCTAACCGTTTCACCAACCCCCATCTCCATGCCTTCAAGATTGTTCCCTCTGGTACTCTCAGCATAAGAAAAGCATGGTTGTTTGATGTTCCCATTTCTATAGTTAGAATGTTGCATTGTTTCCTAGAATTAAGAGGCAGTGACTAAGGCGATTGCAACATGGATTTATGATGGTTCACCACAAGTGTAATAGCCAAGATTATTTTCAGATGGGCTATGTGGTTTGCAATCTGTGCAGAGCAGAGAGGTAGCACCCCAAAGGGGAGCTCTGGGAGGAATCATACTTAAAGGGGCACAAGCCCTCTCGGAGCTCCCCAGCACCTGGGAGTGATACACATGCACCAGCTGGCCATCTCGAGGGGCTGTTGTGGATGGTGCAGTGCTCCCTTTGGGGTGATCTGTACCCTAGAGCACAAGGAGGGAGCAGTACCTGTGCTCCCTGGAACGGCACAGCCTATGCCACTTTGTAAAACACCTGGGAACAAAAGGTGATTAAGGCACTGTGACCACCATGAGCGAGAAAAGCTTCAAGCATGGACTCCACATATAGGTGCCCAAATGCTGCATGTGGCTCCAGAGGGTAGAGATCGCTGCCCTATAGGAAGACCAGGGGACTGTGAATTATATATAGTTTTTAAATAGCAACTTTGATACTCCCAGAGCACCAGAGCAGATTCTCCCCTACATTCAGGTTGCTTTGTACCATGCCACTGGTGCAAAGCACCCCTAAGGCCAGCATAACCATCCCTGGCAGGATTAACCAGTGTATAGGGGATCCTCTGCTGTGGAGTAGCAAAAGCCCTTCACTGCATTCTGTGTCCTCCTTTCTCAGGTGGCTCTTTGGTGTATATTCGGCCATGATAAAATTTTCAGATGGGGCAAGCAAATGCCAAAGTGGTCAGAAGTAAATTGCACTGAGAACTGGAATGATTAGAAGCATCAGGATAATGGGCAGCAAGTGGAAAGTTACTTCTGATCAGTGTAAAATCCTACTCTCAGGGAGAGGCGTTAAGCAGCACAGATACAAGCCAGGGACTGGGGAACAGGAAATGTAACCAAACAGTTGCACCCACTGCATTAAAGCCAGTGTATTTTCATTGGGTCTCCTTTACACTGTCCTAATGTTACTTTCTCTGCTGTAAGCACTCTAGAGGTTGGGAGGCCGGCAGGCTTGTTGACCATGCCAGGTTTTGGGTCCTAAGAAGTGATTCACAGGAAATGCCTTACCTCAAGAAGTTTGAACCACATAGATTGGCTGGACTCAGACACCTGTTAGCACAAGTGCAGACTCAGAGGTGATTTGTCTTCTACACGGCACGTTTTGAACCATCCCACTTATCACGAATGACTGGTATGATATGTCCCACCCTGCTGAACAAATAAAGTGTTCCCCACCTCTTGCTAGCGTGACTCTTCTAAGCATCTGAAATATAGATGCCAAGATGATTTAAACTGCTGCAACATATGCTTAACTTTACTATTGGCAGCTAGGATGGGACGAGCAATTTACCACTGGAAGCTACAGAAGAAGGCTGGCTAAAGCACTGGCTTAGGAATCATGAGATCTAGGTCACTCCCCAGCTCTGCTACAGACTTCCTGTGTGAACTGGGGCAAGTCACGTGGGGTCAGATATTTAAAGAGTGCTCAGCAACACCCAAAATGGGGGCCAGCTTCTCACAGGAGCACCGCACTGAGCCGTTCCCATTGTTCTCAACAGAGCTGTTTCAGAAGCCTGATCCCAAACTGTGCTTAGCCCTTCTGAAAATTCTGGCCTTCTTTTCTCTGTGTCCCAGTTCCCCGTCCGTACTACAGCAGATAATAACATATCCTTTCTCCCACTGTGACTTTGTCCTGCCTACCTATCCTGTAAGATCTGCAGGGCAGGGACCATCTCTTTGTTCTGTGTTTGTACAGCATCTAGCACAGGGGGGTCTTGGTCCAAGACTGGGGCTTCTAAGTGCTACTGCAATACAAATAATGAATAAAAATAACAACATCCAGTGACTAAACAGAAATAATCACATTCACTCAGGCTAAGCAGCTAGATTCAAAGAATTTGAAACACATTTGTTATGGCAAAAATAGAATCGTAACAGCCTACGTTTTCATTCCTGTAAAGTAATAGCTAAGACACTTTTTAAAGTGAGACTTTTCAGGATTTCTTAATATTCCTTTTCCAAGCCAATCCTAAGTGAAAACTCAAATCCACCTCAGTTTTCCCAGGAATCAGAGCAGTAAGAAAAGCATAGGAAAGCTTGCAAATTCTTTTAGCAAATCTTGGAATGTCTTCGTGTATTTGTACAAAGAGGAAACGGTCAAAATTCTCAGGATTTATGAACAAAATTTAGGTGGTCCCACCCAAAGAGCCAGTTTTCCTTCCGGCCCTTCAAACATAGCCAAGGCAGTACAATCGCAATCATATTCCCCATTCCTGCTTTTCCTACACGAACTGTGATACATTATATTAAAGGGATGTGTGAATCACACATACTAATGCTCTGCTCCTGCTCTGAGCTGGCATCAGTACAAACCCACATCCGAACTGGAACTGTGTCACAATCAAATTGATTATAAAAAAAACTATGTGTAGACTGAGCGGCAACTTTGCAATTGAAATAAGAACTGGGCTAACTGTCCCTATGTTCAATTCTGTACCATACCATTACAATAATACATCTTTCTAAAGTTTCCCAGCCTGTTCCTCACCTTAATGCAGTGGTTCTCAACTGTGGTCCACCGATTCTTCAGGAAATCCCATGGCACCCCAAACTGGTTTGTTTACCTGCCGCGATGGCAGGTTCGGCTGGTCGCGGCTCCCACTGGCCGCAGTTTGCCGCTCCAGGCCAATGGGGGCTGTGGGACGCAGCGGACAGCACAGCCCCCGGCCCATGCCGCAGCCCCCATTGGCTGGGGACAGCGAACTGCGGCCAGTGGGAGCCACGACCGGCCAAACCTGCCATCATGACAGGTAAACAAACCAGTCCGGCGCGCCAGGGGCTTTCCCTGAAGAATCAGTGGACCACAGTTGAGGACCACCACCTTAATGTCATGGCCACCTTAATACTTCCTTCAGTGGCTAGGCTGGATCTTTGGTACAATTCAGAGCAGCCAAGGAACTTTTCCAGCAGATGGTGATCATCAGGGTGAAGGAACATGCAGGCCATTCCAAATCCAACCCCTCCCTCTGTGCCCACATCAGGAGAGGGTGGCATAGGAGCTCGCACCAGCTTTATACTACTCGGGGATTTTCCCCTGCTGATGAAACCCTCAGACAGCAGTTCTTCCAGCATGAGTGTTCACACAAAGAGGGAACAGTCAGGGATCATGATCTGTCCTTCAATGTTCTCCACTTCAAGCAGTAATTTGAAAATAATGATATTGTAACCTGAAATTAATTTTATGGGCCAGATCCTCAGATGCTGTGAATCGCTATGGCTCCACTGACTTATCTGCTATGCTGATTTATGCCATGTGAGGATCCGTCCCTAGTAACATAAAAGGCTCCAAAATGGGTGATGCTTTCTTGTTTGATGTCTGCCTTCCTGGTTAACAGTCTAACCCCAGTCTTTGCTGAGGTTTTCAATCCCACGCTTTCTTCATCAATTCAGCAGTTCTGCCACATGATGCCAAAGATCCAAACTAAATGATGTGTTTTGCCATGTGAAATCCAACGCTAACCCCTCTGGCGGAGCTGAGAAAAGTGGCACTCCTGGGAGGGAAAATTAAGCATTCCAGGTACAGTAAGCTGGGAAAGATGGAGTGTGTCAAAAAGCGCTATTGTTGTTATTATATTGTCTTTTATTATTTGTAAGGTGGCAGAGCCTAGACGCCCCAGTCAGGGATCAGGTTCCCATTGTGCTGAGTGCTGTGCACAGCTAGAACATGGGGACTGTCCCTGCACCAAAGATCTTGTAGTCCAACATGAAGGACTCAAACGAGGCTTCTGGGCTATGGAACCGCATGATACCTCCATGCAAGGGGTAAAGTGGTCATGCAGAGGGCCATTTCCACTTCCTGCATCGTGGATAGGTAGACTCTGTGCTGGCTCTGAATATGCCAGCCTGGAATGTAGAATTAGGAGTGAGCTGGGGAGACCTTATTCCATCCATGTTTATTCAGATCCACTGGCCAAAAAGCCCAGTATGGGGGTGGCAACTATGACATCTCCTAGAATGGTGCGGGGACTGTGACTCTGCACCCCATATTCTTCATGGTGATATTATTATGATATGATTATGACATGTGACAAAGTTCCTCCTCTACCTTGGTGAGTCCTGCGCTTATTGGCGGATTTTGATCACCTCAGAGATCTTCCCCTCTGGTAGAACCCACAGTCAAATTCCTCCTGTGTCTGATCAGGAGTTGGGAGGTTTGGGGGGAACCCGGGCCCGCCCTCTACTCCGGGTTCCAGCCCAGGGCCCTGTGGATTGCAGTTGTCTATAGGGTTTCCTGTAACAGCTGTGTGACAGCTACAACTCCCTGGGCTACTTCCCCACGGCCTCCGCCCAACACCTTCTTTATGCTTACTGCAGGACCTTCCTCCTGATGATCTGCTGATGCTTGTACTCCTCAGTCCTTCAACTCTTCTCACTCTCAACTCCTTGTGTGCCTCTTGCTCCCAGCTCCTCGCACGCAACACCACAAACTGAAGGGAGCTCCTTTTTAAACCCAGGTGCCCTGATTAGCCTGCCTGTCTTAACTGATTCTAGCAGGGTCTTCTTAATTGGCTCCAGGTGTCCTAATTAGCCTGCCTGCCTTAAATTGGTTCCAGAAAGTTCCTGCTTGTTCTAGTGTTGCCCCTGCTCTGGTCACGTAGGGAACAGAAAACTATTCATCCAATGGCCAGTATATTTGCCTTCTATCAGACTTCTGTACCCCACTTGTCTGGGTCTGTCACATATCCCTCCCCCCTGCTCAACACCAAGGGGTTGGGCAGCTTGGGACGCCGGACAGTGCACACGTGACAAGCCATCAGCATTGCCATGACGGCTCCCTGCTCTGTGTTGCACACGGAACTGGAAAGGTTGGAGGGATAAGAACCACCTGGTCACCCTAGTGTTCTTCTCCTTGTTCCGCTGCATCCATTGAAGAGGGGCATGGTTGGTCACGAGGATAAATCTGCGCCCGAGCAGGTAGTAGCGCAGTGTTTCCATGGCCCATTTTACAGCGAGGCACTCTCTCTCCACCACGGCATATTTTTGCTCCCTCGGAAGGAGTTTCCTACTGAGGTAGAGAATTGGATGTTCCTCTTCCCCAACCATCTGTGATAGAACGGCCCCTAACCCTACTTCCGATGCATCCGTCTGCAGGATAAATTCCTTGGTGAAATCTGGGGCTATCAGTACGGGGTTACTGCAGAGGGCAGTCCGTAGGTCTGTGAACGCTCTGTCAGCTCCGTCAGACCATCTCACCAGATCAGGTCCACGGGCTTTCACTAGGTCTGTCAGGGGGCTAGCCCTTGTGGCAAAGTGGGGGATAAATCGTCGGTAATACCCCACCACACCTAGGAATGCCCGGACTTGCTTCTTGCGACGTGGTCGGGGCCAATTTTGGATGGCCTCTAACTTGTTCAGTTGGGGTTTTACCAGACCTTTTCCCACAATGTAGCCAAGATATTTGGCCTCCGTAAACCCTACAGCACACTTAGCAGGGTTAGCTGTAAGGCCAGCTCGCCTGAAGGTATCGAGGACTGCCTTCACCTTTTCGAGGTGGGTTTCCCAGTCTGGGGTATGAATGACCACATCGTCCAAGTAGGCAGCCGCTTAATGATTATGGGGGTGTAATAGCTTATCCATGAGGTGCTGGAAGGTAGCTGGGGCCCCATGTAGTCCAAAAGGGAGGACAGTATATTGAAAAAGACCCTCTGGCATAGAGAACGCAGTCTTTTCCTTTGCGTCTTTGGCAAAGGGGAATTTGCCAGTACTCCTTTGTCAAGTCTAGGGTAGTCAAGTACCGGGCATTGCCCAGACGGTCCACTAACTCATCTATGCGAGGTATGGGGTACGCGTCAAATTGGGATACCTCGTTTAGTCGCCGGAAGTCATTGCAAAACCTTGCGGTGCCATCAGGTTTGGGCACCAGTACGATTGGGCTGGACCACTGACTGTGGGATTCTTCGATGATCCCCAACTCCAGCATCTTTTTTACTTCTGCTTTTATTTCCTCCCTTTTGGCCTCTGGCACCCTGTAGGGCCTCATTGTTACTCTGGCCACAGGGTTTGTGACGATGTGGTGATATGTCTTGGTTGTTCGACCCGGTTTTGTGGAGAACACATCTTGGTTCCGGAAGATCATCTCAGACACCTCATTCTTCTGGTCTGGTGTTAAATCGGGAGACACTCTCACTTGTTTGGAAGGTTTGTTTTCCTGGGGTAGGTCTTTTCGGACAGCTGCGCATGCCTCTTGTGCATGCCAGGGTTTCAGAAGGTTGATGTGATATATTTGTTCTTGTTTCCGACGTCCTGGCTGCCACACCTTGTAGGTTACTTCCCCCACGGGTTCAACCACCTCATAGGGCCCCTGCCATTGGGCCAGAAGCTTGCTTTCTGCCGTGGGTACCAACACCATCACCCGATCCCCTGGTTGGAACTGTTGGATTTTTGCCTGGTCATTGTAATGGGTTCGCTGGGCCTCCTGTGCCTTTTCCAAATGTTCCTGTACAATAGGGGTGACCCAAGCTATCCGGTCTCGCATCTGCAATACATGCTCTATTATATTTCTCCCCTCACTGGGTTCCTCTTCCCAGATCTCTTTGGTGATATCTAGTATGCCACGGGGGTGGCGCCCGTATAATAATTTGAAGGGGGAAAACCCAGTTGAGGCCTGAGGTATCTCCTGGATAGCGAACATAAGGTAAGGTAGTAGGGTGTCCCAGTCCTTCCCATCCCGACTTACCGCCTTCCTTATCATAGCCTTGAGGGTTCGGTTAAACCTTTCTACCAGCCCATCAGTCTGCGGGTGATAGACTGAAGTTCTCAGGGCATGTATATGGAGCAGCGTACAGAGGTCCTTCATTAGCTTCGACGTAAATGGAGTCCCTTGATCTGTTAATATCTCCTTTGGTAGCCCCACTCAGGCAAAGATCCCCACCAGCTCTTTGGCTATCGTTTTAGAGGCTGTGTTCCGCAGGGGGACGGCTTCTGGGTAGCGAGTAGCATAGTCCAAAAGAACAAGTATATATTGGTGACCCTGAGCCGTCTTCTTCAGGGGTCCCACTAGGTCCATGGCTATTCGCTCGAAGGGGACCTCTGTGATGGGAAGGGGTACTAAAGATGCCCTCAAGTGAGGACGGGGACTGTGCAGCTGACACTCTGGACAGGACGCACAGTACCTCCTCACTTCTTCATGTACTCCAGGCCAGAAAAATCGTCGTAGGACCCGTGCCAGGGTCTTTTCTACCCCCAAATGCCCCCCAAAAAGATGACTATGGGCAAGGCTTAATACAACATTCTGGTGTTTTTGAGGTACTAGGATCTGCTGTACCTTCTGCCCCTGTACTGGTGCAACCCGGTATAAGAGATCCTTCTTCATTATGAAGTAGGGTCCTGGTCCCTGGATTTTCCCTTCCACGGGAACCCCGTCTATTTCAGTCACCTCTTTCCTAATGTTGTCGTATCTTGGGTCTTCAGCCTGGTCCCTTCCAAAATTTCCTCTCCCGGGGCTAATCTGCCCAAGATCTAGGGGGCCAGTCTCTGTTGCCTCTGCTGGTTCAGAAGCGTTAGGGTGGGGGTCAGACTCGGGTGCTTCTCCCTCCTGGGTGGCCTCTTGTTCAGCTGCACGGGTCCGCCTCCCTATGAGAGCGACCCTCTGGCTTTGGGTCAGTATTCGGGTTCCCAAGGCCTTAGCTGCCCTTCTTTCCCTTTTCGTCTTTCTACCCTGTCTGGGAGTGGGGAACAAATCTGGGGATATTTCAGAGAAGATTGGGGGTTGACAGTCTACTGTGGGTGCCTCACTAATTTCAGGGTTCCCTTCTTTCTCCAATCCCCCTACTGGGAGTAAGTCTCCAAACCCTGGGAAGTCTCTCCCTATGAGCACTGGGTATGGGAGTTTAGGGACTACACCTGCTGCTACCTCAGTAGTGTTTCCTTGGATTTTGATTTTTACTGGGATGGTGGGGTAGTAACTAACTGCCCCATGGACACAGGTTATCCCTGTACGTTTAGCCTGCAGCAGCTGACTACGCTTCACGAGCATCCCTGAGATGAGCGTGATAACACTCCCTGAATCAACCAGTGCTGTGGTCTCTACCCCATTTAGTTTCACTGGTCTGGTGTACATATGTGGGGTTAGTGAGACCCCCCACAAGGTGGATTAGGGAGCATGGGTCTGCCCAATTTCCCAGGTTACACTGCATAGGCTCCTCGGCATTGGGACACTGTGCAGCTATGTGTCTCCACTCTCCGCAGGCATAACATCTGTATGGAACCCTAGGCATTCCCCGGTCTCTTGGTTTGGGCAGTCTAATATCACAAACTTCTTCCCCCTCAGTGCTCCGACTCTTTGTGGCCTCTAGTGGGCCTTCAGCCCCTCTCTTTTTCCACCTGGGCTCTCCTGGTGGCCCAGTCACTCGAGCTCTTGGGTTTGGTGCTGCTAGTTTAACCCGGGGTTCCGCTTCCTTAACTGGTCTGGTCAGCTCCCTTGCCGTCCTTCGCCTCTCTACCAGTGCAACAATCTCGTCATAGGTGGAGGGTTCATTCTGGCTTACCCATGTGCGAAGGTCTGGCGGTAGTCCCCTCATATATCGGTCAATGACCAGAACCTCTAGTATCTCTTCTGGACCCCAGGACTCAATTCACAACCACTTTCGTGCGAGATGGATGAGGTCATACAATTGGGATCGTGGGGTTTTGTCTTCCTGGTACCTCCACTCGTGATACCGCTGGGCCCGCACTGCGGTAGTTACCCGAGATCTGGCCAGGATCTCTGCTTTCAGCTGTGGGTAGTCTGCTGCAGCCTCTTCAGGCAGATCATAGTAGGCCTTCTGGGCCTCCCCGCACAGGAATGGGGCGAGGATGCCAGACCACTGATCTCGAGGCCAGGCCTCCCGTAGGGCTGTCCTCTCAAAGGCCAGGAGATATGCCTCTATGTCATCCTTTCCCGTCATTTTCTGCAGGCAATTGCTGGCCCGTATCTTCCGCGTCCCATCATGGCCATGGTTCATCTCCGTAAGGGCCTTCACTTGGTTTACTAATTCCCGCAACACAGTCCGGTCTTGAGCGGCCTGGTCCATCAACAGGCGATTGGTCTCCTGCTGCAGCCGCACTGCCTCCTGTTGGGCAACTGCCTGGACACGGGTAGCTTCCTGCTGGGCAGCTGTGGCTTGTATCAGTGCCCGTACTACATCTTCCATTGTGGTAAAGAAAAAAAAAAAACCCTGCTCCCTTTTTTTTTTTTTTAAACACCCCTCTTCTTCCACCGCGCTGTGCACACCACAATCCCACCACTGACACCAGTTGTGACAAAGTTCCTCCTCTACCTTGGTGAGTCCTGCGCTTGTTGGCGGATTTTGATCGCCTCAGAGATCTTCCCCTCTGGTAGAACCCACAGTCAAATTCCTCCTGTGTCTGATCAGGAGTTGGGAGGTTTGGGGGGAACCCGGGCCCGCCCTCTACTCCGGGTTCCAGCCCAGGGCCCTGTGGATTGCAGTTATCTATAGGGTTTCCTGTAACAGCTGCGTGACAGCTACAACTCCCTGGGCTACTTCCCCACGGCCTCCGCCCAACACCTTCTTTATGCTTACTGCAGGACCTTCCTCCTGATGATCTGCTGATGCTTGTACTCCTCAGTCCTTCAACTCTTCTCACTCTCAACTCCTTGTGTGCCTCTTGCTCCCAGCTCCTCGCACGCAACACCACAAACTGAAGGGAGCTCCTTTTTAAACCCAGGTGCCCTGATTAGCCTGCCTGTCTTAATTGATTCTAGCAGGGTCTTCTTAATTGGCTCCAGGTGTCCTAATTAGCCTGCCTGCCTGCCTTAAATTGGTTCCAGAAAGTTCCTGCTTGTTCTAGTGTTGCCCCTGCTCTGGTCACGTAGGGAACAGAAAACTATTCATCCAATGGCCAGCATATTTGCCTTCTATCAGACTTCTGTACCCCACTTGTCTGGGTCTGTCACAGACATAATTATGATACATTTTGTACAAGATAAGTCATGTGAGGTGTCATTGGAAAAGTTATGATTTGCTGAATATGATTATCCTATTTGTATGAAAATATCACTTTTGTATCTGAAGTTATCAATACAGACTATGTATCTGTACTTCAAATGTAGTTACACCTGGGTAACGTCCACTAGACAAGATTCTTTCAATCTAGATAGTCGGTGGGGAAGGGCCTATTCAGCACAATGGACCATTTGGAGAAACAGTAGGCCTTAGGAGAAGCTTATCCCTCACCTGGTGAGCTTTCCTGAGACTGCTACAAACAGCCTGTAAGTAATGACTGCTATGACTCTACAAGGGCATGTGACCAGGCCACATGCTGCTGGACTCCATCTTGGGATGTCAGTATTTTTCCACAAACTGGTCTGGGAATCAAGTTTTGAAACAAAGGGGTCCTGGCATATGTAAAGCTATATAAGGCAGGGAATGACATCATCTTGTCCTACCTTTAGTGGACATGGAGAAGTATAGATCACATCCTCTTTATAACAGCCCTTAACATATTTGGAGACTGTTATCAGGTCCCTCTTCTCAAGACTGAACATGCCCATTTTTTGTAACCCTTCATCATAGGTCAGGTTTTCTAAACCTTTTATCATTTTTGTTGCTCTGGACTCTCTCCAGTTTGTCCAAAACTTTCTTAAAGTGTGGCTCCCAAATCTGTACTCCAGCTGAGGCCTCACCATTGCCAAGTAGAGAAGGAAAATTACCTTCTGGATCTTACATATGACGCTCCTGTTAAAACATGCCAGAATTATATTTACTTTTTTTGCCTCTGCATCATATAGCAGGCTAATATTGAATTTGTAATCCACTATAACCCCCAGATCCTTTTGTGTAGTACTGATGCCTAGCCAGTTATTCCCTATTTTGTAATTGTGCATTTGATTTTTCCTTCCTAAGTCTAGTACTTTGCCCTCGTTTTTATTGAATTTCCTTTGCTGATATCAGATCAATTCTCCAACTTATCAAGGTCATTTTGAATTCTAATCTTGTCCTCCAAAGTGTTTGCAACTCCTCCCAAGTTGGTGTCATCTGCAAATTTTAAAAGCATATTCTCTACTCCATTGTCTAAGACGTTAATGAAACTATTGAATAGCACCGGACCCAGGACAGACCCCTGTGGACTCCCACTAGATACATCCTCCCAGTCTGACAGTGAAACTCTCTGAGTACAGTCTTTCAACCAGTTGTGCACCCACCACATAATAATTTCATCTAGACCACATTTCCCTAGTTTGCTTATGAAAATGTCATGTGGAACTGTGTCAGAAACCTTACTAAAATCAAGATATATCACATCTACTGCATCACCCCATCCACTAGGCCAGTAACCCTGCCTAAGAAGGAATGAGGTTGGTTTGGCATGATTTGTTCTTGACAAATTTATCCTGGCTATTCTTTATAACCCTATTATCCTCTAAGTGCTTACAAATTGATGTTTAACAATTTGTTCTTTCCCTATTCTGGATTGTGCTCCTTCCCCGCTTGTTATTAATATTAATTGTGTTAAGCATCTGGTCACAATTAACCTTTTTAGTGAAAACTGAAGCAAAATAGATATTAAACACCTCAGACTTCTTGATGTCATCTGTTATTAGCTCTCCTTCCATGCTAACTAGAGAACCTACAATTTCCTTTGTCCTTCTTTTGCTCCTAAAGTATTTATAGAAACTCTTCTTATTGTGTTTTATGTCCCTTGCTAGGTGTAATTCATTTTGTGCCTTAAGCTTTCTAATTTTCTTCCGACATGCTTGCCGACATGCTTGCCTATGCTTTTGTATTCATCCTTAGCAATTTTATCTGTGCTTTCACTTTTGTAGGATATCTTTTTTTTTATTTTTAGGTCATTAAAGAGCTCATTATGCAACTATATTGGTCTCTTCCTGTTTTTTCTTTGTGTGGATACTTTGCTGTTGTGCTTTAATATTGTCTCTATGGCAAGCTGCCAGATCTGCTGAACTCCTCTTTCCCTTAGGTTTTCTTCCCATGGGACCTTACCTAATAGTTCTCTGAGTTTGTTAGTCTGCTTTTTTGAAGTCCATTGTCCTTACTCTGTTGCTCTTACTCCTGCCTTTCCTTCCCTTACAATCATGAAATTGATCATTTCATGCTCACTTTCACTCAAGTTGCCTTTCACTTTTAAATTCACAACCAATTCCTCCCTGAAGTTAGCTGAGTTGTTTGTCCGCTATGACCAATAAATCCTTTTCAGAGTAGTTGCTTTCCAGGATACAGTCCACCATTCTGTACATATGGCCTGCAGTTGTTGTTCTAACTTTGCATTTGGCTATATTAAAATAAATTTTGTTGAGCTTGCCAAGTGATTCAGATCACTCTGTATGACTGCCCTGTCATCATTGTTTACCTCTCTGCCAACCTTTGTGTCATCCGCAGATTTTATCAGCAGTAATTTTATATTTACTTCCAGATCATTTTGCCCATTACCTTTACTGAGCATTATCTGGAACCCATAAAACATTCACATCTTTTGTCAATAGGGCAACAAAACATGCCAAGAATGTGATGGAGAGTTAAATCCAGCTCTGCTTCCCCCACCCCATGAACTAGTGCTCAGGGGAAGAGCTGCGAGAGTGGCTGCTGGGAGGGAAGACTCCATTCACAAGGGTCATAGGACAGGGCAGATGAGCTTTTCTGTTTACTTCCTGCTCATGTGCCATGTCTTTACATTCCTGTTGCAATCACTCACCCTGGGAGAGAGGGGGAATTTGGCTAATTATAACCCAAATTTTGTTTCTTCTGAAACATTCCATCAGTTTGTAAGGATATTTTCCTTGTCAGCAAATACAGAGGGAATGTATTTCCACCAGGCAAAACTGAGTCACCCAATGACCCCTTCATTGTATATTTCTATTCAGGCCTCCAACATTCTTGGTTTCCTTTACAACAGAGTCATGAATGAAAAGCATTTGTTGTGTGGCTAACAAAGCCTGCAGACATGCTGCAAAGGTTCAGTCAAATCCTCTTTCAGGTTTGGGGGGCAGGGAGGGGGTTGTTGCCCTGTAGTAATGATTCCTTCCACTGACACTCTACCTGTGGCAGTGCATGGAAATGCAGAGCTGCAATCTATTGGCCAAGACCAAAAAAACGTTTAACTTCAGCCCAGTAAACGTGGTTCCTCACCACCGGAACAAAGAGGAGGGGAAATTCCGATCCCTGACTGTCTCCGTGAGCTCAGATGAGTGTGTGCTGCGTGGTCCATAGCAGGGTTCCTGACTGATGGTTTTGGAAACCCAAATGGCATTTCATGTATTACTCAGCAGGCACTGGCTCTATCAGCCAAAGGCCTCTGCCTCACACAGGCTTCATATACCACCACAAATAAAGGGGGCTGTGTGGCAGGGAGAGGGAATTCCCCTACGGCCCCATCTTTCTCTTTCTCTCTCGTAGCGACCCGTAAAGGGAAGTGCTAAGATGTGACGGTTGGGTCAGTGTCTCTGACATGGGCTGTGAATCTCAGTACTGTTTTGAGGAGGACACACTGTCACTTTTTCTCTATCATTTTCTTTCCACTCTCACTCAGCTAGTGGGCAATTACAGACCACTGGCTTCTGGTCCTGGGTGAGCTTCTGCAGCAACACTAATGCCAGATGCTGGCTTCGCAGGTACATATTCCCACCCACTCAAAATATGGTCTGTAAAATACCTATAACCTCCTTTATAATCTAGCACAACCCTAGTGCGCATGGCATCTGCCACAGCTAATGTATCCCAAAATGCTTTGATGACAAGGGAGTGGACAAGGGAGTGTTATCTTGTAACAAGGGTTCTCAGCCTTGGTAACTGTGGGCGCTCTATACTACAACGAGTCTGGAATTTTTCATCTACACAGTATTTCACTGGAAAAATACCAATTTGTCAAAAAAGATATTTTTTTATCAGGGAGGGAGAGAGAGAGTGTGTGTGTCGGTGCATCCATCCATCCAGAATAGCCCATACCCCAGTGAGAAGGGCATTCAGCTGGGATGCAAAGCCCCAGGTTCAAGTCCCTGCTCCAAATCAGGCAGAGTGAGAACTTGAACCCAGGTCTCCCACTTTAAGGACTGGGCCGTGGGTGGTCTTGCCTAATGGTCAGGGCAGGAGGGTGGCCTAATGGCTGGAGCAGAGATGACCAGGCCTAGTGGCCGGAGCCCTGATCAGGAGCCGAGTTATCGAGTCCAGGGAGTGAGCTAGAGCCAGGAAGCAGGAACCAATGGTCATAAGCCGAACACCAAGTCCAGAGAGCAAGCCGGAGCCGAGAGCCAGGAATCAGAACCAAGGTATCAGCCAGAGCAGGGGCAGGAGCCAGGAACTGGGAGCCAGGGAAGGAAACTAGGAGCGGGAGACAGGAACAAGCAGCAGTAGGAAGGAATAAGGGCCAGGAACAAGGAAGGAGCTGAATGCAGGAGCAGGGCGAAGGACCAGAAACACAGCTGTGGGACTCCACGGAGCAGCCAGGGACCCAGGCCTGCTGAAGGGTTTAAGAATGTGCCTGCAGGAAGCCAGGTTTATTAGCTGAATCAGCTGAAGGCAGTGAGCTGGGTCTGGGTTCAGCTGTGGGTCCCTGATCCCACATCCCAGGTGAATGCTCAGGGCTATTGCCTAGACAGGGAATTGTCTCTCTTGTTCAAAAGGTCTTGGTTTCACCCCAATGCAAAATGGGAAAAAATTTCAAATCTCGAAAATTTTCAAAGGACAGGAAAATCTTTTCCCACCCAGCTGTACTGAACACTTCACCAGAGACACTGAGCACCCTACAGGATTGGGAGCAATATGACACAATCCCTTATGTCAGGTTTAATTGAGCAGATTCTGAGCCCATGTGCATGGATGTAAATCCAGAGGAACTCGGTTAATACCAAGAGGATGTCTCAGATTCTACACTGATGTAGAAAGCACAGATGGTCAGGAAATGGATTTCTTGTCCTGAGAAGAATGTTGAGATTTTGAAATTTTTTCCTGCCCCAATTCAGGACAAAAAGCCAAAATCTCAAAAATTTTCACTAACTAAAAATAAAAATAAAAAAAAAGTTTCAGGTAAGTTGAAATGTTTTGCTTCAATAAATAAAAATGTTTCATTTCAATTTTGACCTTTTCATTTTTAACACAAAAATATGAAATAACATGTTTCTAAATAAAGTTATTTTGAACTAAAAAAATCAAAACATTTCACTCAGAAAATGTCAAAATGGGACATTTTCAAAACTTTTTCAAAACAAAAATAGTCATCAAAAGGAGTTTCATCCCTACATTCTTGACCAGCTCTAGTAGACAGCTGAATGTGACTCAGCATTAAGGATTATTGAGAGCAACATACCCCTACAGCATCTGGAATTCTTTGGAACACATCCTTGTCTACTGTTCTGCTGTGCTCCTTTGAAAAACAGTCTGAAATTCTACAGGTTACACAGTGATTGAGATGAATCTTTCATCATCTGATGAAGACCGAAGCCGAAATGTGTTGTGAATTTATACTGTGGTTAATTCAGCTGCTTGACTGGTTACTATTGTGATCTTTACATAAAGAGTTAGATTGTCCTGGGGGATTAGGGTTATTGTAGTAGGGAAATCTCTTTTAACTAGCAGAGATCAGTATATTCAGTCACCTACTCACCGTCTAAATTACCAATTGCAGAATTTCAACTTCCATTTTAAAGATTAGGGGCCATATCCTCAAACAATGTTTTACACCATTTCCTAGCTCAATTCCTAGTTTTTATCATTCAAGCAAATCTGAACGTTGCAAAGCTGTCTCCCTATATCTGCAGACAGACAACTCCCGTGCCTCTGCTACTGCTCATAGCTTTCCCAAGCAGCATGCTCCTTCTTTCTTCCAAAGGCAAGAGGAGGTTTTCAAATATATCAGACATCTACTACACAGAGTCCAGTCTGGAAAACAGAATCTCCTAAGCAGGGTCTAGGGACAGCACCATGATGGGAGTCCTGGCACCTGGGAAGATGGAAGCTAATCTTCTCATGAGGGCATTGCCACTGGAGCTTGCTGTTAAGCCCCCATTTTGTTCTTTTATCCCCTCCCCGGCTAATAGGATTAGTCCATTGACTGGTAGGTGTCTGATATTAAACTTGCTTGACAATTCTCCATCAAAATGTTTTTTCAACAGAAAACAGTTTCCTCACATCCAAAATTTTCCATGGGAAAATTTCAATTTTGATGAAAGGTTTCAGTTTTCCATCCAGAAAATTTAAACAAAGTATTTCACTTTTGGTTAGATTCACTGAAATCAAAACACGTCAGTCTGTCAAACCAAAATGAAATGTTTTGTTTTGGGTCAGTTCAGCATTAGTCTGTGTCTGCTTGAACTGCCATGGTGGCGCATGGAAGTTGTAATTCAGGTGCCTAATGCCCCTATTCTCCCTGATGGACTGGGCTCCGGGGCTGGACTATATCTCTCAAAATGCACTCTGGTTGAACTGGCACAGTGCATTATGGGATTACAACTACAACGCCCATGAGGCACCATGGCAGGTCGGGGGGGTGGGGGGGCACACGTGACGTCTAACCAAGCTGAAGCAAAATATTTCGATATTTCAAAATTTCCTCTGATTTGGGATAATAATAGATTTCAATATATTTGCATTCGCCACAGGATGAAAATTCAGATTTTTGACCCGTTCTATCCAATATGCTTTTCATGCTCTATCCTTTGGAGCTGACTGATCTGAGATTAAGGTAAACATCTAAAGTAAAATCTGCATGCAGGAGCACACTGTGGTTCTCCTCTGTAATATGCTATATCAAATCTGCCTCACAAAATGACAACTATTTTTCTGGCTAGAGGACTCCTAGAAATTTAAAGACACAGTGAACAGGAAACAAAAATGTACCTGTTACTCAGCTTACATAGCATAAACACCACCATACATTTTCAAGCCCTGGTTACAGAGACTACTCTGGAACAGCTCAATCAGTGGGACCCTGGAAACTCAGTTAGGCTTCAGCCAAAGGAATACATTTCAAATACCAGTATCAGTAACCTCAGTAGTAGAGGGATATTATCCTGGAAAAGCAGAAGCATAGTTTCCCTTCAAACCTCTCCTGATAATAAAGTCAGTTAAGCAGGCACAGACATAGAAACAGGAAGGAAATGGTGAGTGAAGCAGGCAATAGAGGCAGCAGAAAGCAAACTGTGTCACAGAAGCGTAAACAGAGTGGGGTGACATCTCTCCTGCAGTTTACAAATTAGTCCTCATCTGATGCCTACCATTCTACACCTTGTATCAATACGCAATGCACTATATTCCTATCTTTCTGCAAAGAATCATATACTGTAATATTCTACAAGTGTATGATTTTGTGCTGTGGATGACTCTGTATCACAGATATAGGTTGCTGTCCCTTATAAAGAAGCTATTTTCCATAAGCATCATGCAGCTATCCTCTATTTCCTTGCAATATAGGTAGTGATGTAAGACAGGGTAGAGATAACCTCAGTAAGACAGAGGCTAGATTGCAGGAGGAGGCCTATAGGAAAAAGAATACTGATGCTAGAGAGAAGTAGCATTATTTAGTGGTCAGCCTGCAGGACTAGGAGCTAATCCCACCTCTGTGACTGCCTAGCTCTGTTGTCTTGGCAAGTCACTTAACCTCGCTGTCTCTAAGTTCCCCTATGCGTAAAACAGAGATATTGATACTTACCTACCTAAGCTTAATTACTTAACATTTGTTATGCACCTTAAAGATGAAAGTGCTACTGTATAGAAGAAGTGTTACCCAGGAAATAATTATCACAAAGGAAGAGAAATGGCTGCAACAACATGGGAAGAGAAGAATCAGATAGTAGGAAGGAGGCACAGGGCAGCAATGTAATGTAGAAACTAGAAAATAGGACAGAGAAGCAATTCAGACCCTAAACTGGAAAGGTATATGGACATTAAACCTGGAAAGGGTTATTTTTTTTAAGTCAACGTCTGGTCTCCCAGCAGCATCAGAAAGCAGGAAATAGTGGAAGGATGAAAGAAATCTCTGTAAGAAAATAAAGCATCTTACGCTAGCTACTGTGTAAGCATGCAAAGACCTTTAACAAGAGAAGGAGCAAGTGCACTGGACAAACACGGGCCTGATTCTCCTCCTGCTTACACTGGAACAAAGCAGGGGCAACTTTGCTGGAGTCAATGGAGTTACAGTCATGTCAAACCCAAGTGAGAGGAGACTCGGGCCCCCAAGCATCCAGCACGCAAAGGGGAGAACCAAAGAAGGGGCTTCCTTCTAAACAGCTTAATGAGGGTGGCCACTCTGTAGTTCAGATGAATGGCAAACAGCTCCAGAATGGGAACCTCATAGGATAATTCATGTTCTCAGTGACAATAATCTCAGCCCCCTTCAGGTGAGAAGAAATAACCGGGGCCAAACAGAGAGGTTACCGAACTAGCGAGTGTAGCTGGCATTAACGTGCGGCTGGGGGTGGGCTGTAGCAGGACAGGGAACCTAGAGGAAGCTGTGAGATAAAAGTATCTCTCCTCCTTCCTCCCACAGGGGTTATTTCTCTTCTTGCAGTCAGCTCCACTGACTTCAGCTGAGTTACTCCTGATGGACACTGGAGTGCATGAGAGGAGAATCAAGCCCATGAGTTGGATCTTAGACCTTCTTACATTTTCCAGTTGGTTGCTTCGCCTACTCTAGCCCCTGGCATAAGTTATGACAACTTATCCTCACTGGGCTGGATTCAGCCCAGGCCCCGCATCAGCTGGAGAAATCGCTCTTTACACTGTAAAGAGAGGTATTGTGTGTCAGTTGTATTGATTGGAATTTTCACACACACACACGGAACGTCTAAATGCAGTAGCCTGAGGATGAGTCTAGCATTTGTGTAATGCCCCAAAAATGATCTGCACAAACTCAAGAGAAAGGGAAGGAAATTGATGGCAACAGGAAAACATGCTGAGTAGGAGGCAGGGATAATAATACATTGTGTGTGTCCATAGTATCTTTCATGTGACTAGGGTGACCAGACAGCAAATGTGAAAAACCGGGACAGGAGGTGGGGGAGTAATAGGAGCCTATATAAGAGAAAGACCCAAAAATCAGGACTGTCCCTATAAAATCAGGACATCTGGTCACCCTACATGTGACGATCACAAAGACATTTAGAGGAGTGAGTAAGTTTTCCTGTCTCCATCTCATAGATGGAGGAGCTAACGGTTGTACACAACGATGCACAGCAAATGGTAGAGTGACTACAAGAATTCACTCCTAGTCCAGTGCTATAAATGCCAGATAAACTCATTTACTCCAGAAGAGGTGGCAGGAAGGAAGGGAGGAACTGATTTTAAAATAGTACGAACAGTGGAAAAGTCTTACAAGTATGAGAACAAAGGGCTAGCTTCTCAGCTGTGTCAATCAGAATCACTCTCCGTATTTCAATGGCACTATGACTTATTTGTTCTTTTTGTTTTGCACTGTAGCTAGAGAAACGCTGTTCTTGCAGAATTCCCAGACTGGCCCAAACCAGGAAATTTTAAAAATATCACATCTTGGGTGGGTGGGGAGGGAGGTGAGTAATACAGGCAATTGCTGAGGTAAAATAAAAACAGGGCTCCACATCATCAATACAAACTCCTCTCTGGCTGTGTGCACAGTGGAAATTCAGGACAGAAAACCAAACTGCAGAGATGCTAAAATTAAAATCTACCTTGGTTTCCCTACGCAGTAGTACTTTCCATAGGCCTGAACTGCTGGGGCCATCTTGTGTATCTTGCCATCAGCAAAGTACACAATCGCTTTGTGGGCTGACACCAAGCAGTGACCCTGATTTCAATAGGAGGGAAGATGGACACACTGGGCTCTAATCCTACACTCTAACATAGGGGTGGGCAAACTATGGCCCATGGGCCTGATCCGGCCCACCAACCATTTTAAGTTGGCCCTCAAGCTCCCACTGGGGAGCAGAGTCTGGGGCTTGCCCCACTCCAGCGCTCCAGCCAGGGATCAGGTTCGGGGGCTGCTCCACGCGGCTCCCGGAAGCAGCAGCATGGCCCCCTCCGGCTCCTACATGCTCCAATGGCTCCCTCCGGCACTCCAATGGGAGCTGCAGGGGTAGTACCTGTGGACAGGGCAGCATGCAGCAGAGCCGCATGGCCATGCCTCCGCGTAGGAGCCGGAGAAGGGACATGCCGCTGCTTCCGGGAGCCGCTTGAGGTAAGCGTCGATCGGAGCCTGCACTCCCTGAGCCGCTCCCCATGCCCCAAACCCCTGCTCCAGCCCTGATCCCCTCTGCCCTCCGAACCCCTTGATCCCAGCCCGGGATCACCCTCCTGCACCCCAGACAGAGCCTGCATCCCTTTCCACACCCCAACCCCCTGCCCCAGCCCTGCTATGCTCTACGAACCCCTCAGGCCCAGCCCAGAGCACCCTCCTACACCCCAAACTCCTCATCCCAGCCCCATCCCAGAGCCCGTGCTCTCCCCTCCTCCCCCGCACCCCACTTCCCCACCCCAGCCCGGACCCCCACTCCTGCATCCTGAACTCCTCATTTCTGGCCCCATCCCAGAGTCCGCACCCCCAAACCAGAGCCCTCACCTCCTCCTGCACCCCAACCCCAATATTGTAAGCATTCATAGCCCTCCATACAATTTCTATACCCAGATGTGCCCCTCGAGCCAAAACATTTGCCCACCCCTGCTCTAACATCTGTGATAAAAAAGCCCTTGTTTTCAACAGGGCAAGCCCTTGATAAGCAAAAGGCTATTGAGGAACAGCCAGTGGGAAAAATCTGATGTGCTGCTATGAATAAAGCTGTAACTTTAAGCAGTACTTCAAAATCACTCTGATGGAACCAGATCTGGACATATTGTAAAACAAAACCAGCTGAACTCATTGCCAGGGGAAGTTGTGCAGGCCAAAACTACAACAGGGTTCAAAAAGAACTAGTTCAGTTGCTGGAGAATAGATTCATCAATGGCTATTAGCCAAGATGATCAGGGATGCAAATCCCGTGCTCTGGGTGTCCCTAGCCTCTGTTTGCCAGAAGCTGGGAGTGGGCGACAGGGGATGGATCACGCGATGATTACCTGTTCTGTTCATTCCCTCTGGGGCACCTGGCATTGGCCACAGTTGGAAGACAGGATACTGGGATAAATGAAGTAGGATGAGTTCTAAAGGAGTCAATAGGCTCTATGTAGCCATATGTCTGACCGGATGATATGGGCCAAAAGGAGGGAGCTGGCAGTACTGAAAATGCTCTCTGACTACTTCACAACACCCCGGGGGGAGCGGGGAGAAAGCAGCAGTTAAACCAGGTTTTATGACTGCTTTGCATAGTTATTACCGATGAATCTGGCCCAGATAGAACGGTAATTACTCTCGATTTATTCCAAGAAAACTAGGCATTGAATCTGGCCCTAGCTAAACTCTCTGTGACTTACATACCAGGCCAAATTCACCTCTCACTACCCCAGTATAATCTCATTGACCGCTCCATTATTTTAATGACTCATTCCCATAGGACTGGGGGAGGGGGTGACAATTGACATCCCCCTTGCCTGCACCACCCAGTCTTTATTCTCAGCAGAGGCCTTGGATTACACAGGGATATTCTGGTATGTCCAAAGCGGTTGGGGGATGGAGACAGTGCAGGGGAGATGGCTGAGTCACCCTTGCGGGTGGAACAGAAGAGAAGTGTGAGTGGAGGGTCTGCTCCATGCATCCATCTACACGAGATAACCTGGCTTGGTGTCTTCACCCACTAGCCTCCACCCCAGGGTGCAGCTGCCAATGAAGGAGTTCAGTAATAGGACACTGAAAGGGGAAGAACAAGATGACATACAACTTTCACTTTGCACATGAACTCCTTGCACACAAACTGCTTATTGGAGTTTTCACTGGGCTTTCTTGGGGGAAAGTATTCCTGCAATATCCTCCAGCACTTGGCAGTGACTAACACAGTCAGAGCTGCATAAACTCTTGTGTTTATGCCGCTCCTGCTGTACACGCTTAATGGGAGATGGCCTGTAAAGACAGAGTATAGATATAGTCTTGTGACTCAAGTATCGGCCTGCGAGCCAGGAGATGTAGTTTCTATTGCCGGCTCTCCCGTGGGTTTCCTGAGTTACTAAGAGAAACGTTATCAAAGGATCCCCTGCAGGGCTGTGCTCCCAGAGTATCTATTTTCAAAAGCTACATTGACACATGGAGGCCACTGGAAAAGCAGGATGGACGAGAAGTGGGTCCATGGTCCAAGGGCTCAAAGATTTTGGAGCTCCGGCATGCCAGCCTGTTTTATTGCATGCTGTGTCTGCAGCACCGTATCCCGCTCTGCCTGGCTCCATGTGGCTCCCCCCAAGGCCACTGGCTAAACGTGGCACTTGACAGAATTGTCCGAGCGCCCAAAGATGGCTCTGGGAATTGCTGAAGGGACTGCTTTTCTGGAGCGCCGTACAGCCTCGTGATAGGGCAATTTTCAATACCCATGATGTATCTAGCCTGTGCAGGCAGTACTATGTGACCATGCCATTATCCTTATGCTAATGAAAAATTAATATATATTAATTAACACAGTGACCCCCAAAACTACTTGATCCAAAAAATGCCTGGCAAAATCCAAGTGGCCCATTCAACTAGTGGAACCAGAGCTGTCTCCAGTGATCCTTCCCCTCCTGACAGCTTTCCCTCGAGCAAGTGTCTCCGTCTTCACCACCACCAACTCTGCTTGCCACCTCGCTCCCCGATCTGGCACCATAAGCCAATCCGATGGTTGTATCCGCTTTCCTCCCTCTCCCATTCCCACATCTTCCTCTCTCCCACACCAATGAAATGTCCCTGCTCCCTTACTTGGGAGCCCAGCTGCCAACAAGGCCAGACTGGAGCCCTTCCTCTTCTGTATCTTCTGCCTTGTGTCCGTCGCTCCTAGCTGCCGTGAGCCCAAGATGGCTCCCTGAAGCTCTGAAAGCGAGTGGCACACACCTGTTCCCGAGACCATGCTCATCCCCTGGCCTGCACCTCTCTTCTGGCTCACCAGCTCCCCCCACCCACCTCTCTTTGGAAATTCTGCACACGCTCAGTTCCTGCATTTGGGGCCAAGGACAGGCATTCACACTGAGATCTGTGCCCCTAGGTGCTTCTGTTCCTCAGTTCCTCCAGCTGCAAAAGGGGGATGAGAAGACAAGACCGAAACCTCAGCAAACCTACCAAACATACAGGAAACTCTGAGCCATCCTGGAAATGTTGCGAGCAGCAACGGAAGGGCCATTGTGCAGCTTCAGCACTTTCTGACATTAGCAATTTACAGTAAAAGCCAGAAGTAGGACAGCAGTCAGTCCTCTATGTGGGAGGACAGCAGCTGTCGATGCCAGCCATGGGACTACCCTGCGGTGAGCTGTGGGTGTGCACGGCAGTGTTGGTGAACCCTGATTCAAAAGGGGCAGGTGTGGAGGTAGCAGGAGGTGCTGCTTGCAGAGTCGCACAAGCGTGTCTTCACAGCACCCAGGGGAGCTTTCTCTTTCTCTTTCTCATCCTGCCCGGCAAGGAGGCCTGGGGCAGCATCTGCCTGAAACCTGAACAAGCTCCCAGGGACTCTCTGTAGCTCTGCAGGACTTTTATAGCTGAGCCTTGGCTTGGCCAGAAATCTCTACAGCGGACGGTGGATTTAAACTGCAGCTGAGCTTTCTAGCTAGGGTGGCCAGGTGTTCGGTTTTCAACTGGAAAGTCTGGTTGAAAAGAGGACCTGATGCTGTCCAGTCAGATTTACTGACTGAACACCCAAAGTCCTGCAGGCAAACTGACCAAACACCAGTTACTGCAGACAGGGGAGGTGGGGAGGCACCAGGTCATCACCTGCGCCAGCCCCTACTCAGCCAGGGCCACCTCCTACCTGCATCGGGTGGCTGCAACTCCCAGTCCCGGCTCTGCAGGGGAGTCCCTCCCGACCCACGCAGGGCGGGGAGGAGAGAGAAAAAGCAGTGAGCGACAAAGGGAGGGGGGAAAAGGAGCGAATGGGGGACAGGGCTTTAGGGGGAAGGAGCAGAGTAGGGGTGAGGTCCGGGGGGAAGGGACGGAGCAGGGGAGGTTCCAGCACTCCTGCTGGAGTGTCCGGGTTTTAAATATTATGAAGTTGGCAATCCTATTCCTAGCTGCAGCAGGAGAGACAGACCTGCAAAATGTCATGTATCTCGTGGAGCACATGATCGGCAAGACTGTCTTGCCTGCCCACACCTTGGGGACAATGTCAAAAGTGAGATATTCTCCCTCACCAAATCCCCTGTAGCCTAGGGGAATGTGCACTGAGCTGCAAGGCTAGAAGGAGCACAGCAAATCCAGTCTACTGATTATTTGCTATGTCTGTGCACTTCACAGCCCTTATTAACGAAGGCCTCAGGCCCTTTACTTTAGGGGCAAGGCAGCTATTACTCATCCAGCTATATAAGGAGATTCCAGGATTGCCACTCTGTCTGTCACACTGAAGCCTACAGTGTCAGTTGAGTCTGTGTTAACTGATGGAAACAGCCATTGCATGGTTGAGATAGATGGACAGAGGGAGAGAGAGAGAGAGATGCTCCCCTTTTAAGTCAATGTAAGGCCCCTGTAATAATTGTAATGATTTATTCCAAAATGTATTTTGAAGTGAATTTGGATGTCACGTTAATGCTCATGGTATTTTTAGAGTTTGTATTTTGGCTAGTGGGAGCTGGCTCTTTAAGAAGAGGTTTGGGGACTTAATTGTAAATTGTGTTGGAAGGGGCCTAACAAAGAGCAGTGTTTGGGAAACTTGCCTGCTACTGCCCTATAGTTAAACGGAGAGCTTCATTTATCAGGGCTGCCAGGTCAATGCCTGGCACGACCCACAAAGCCATACAATTTCTTTAAGGTGGAATGTATTGTTATATGCAAATTATTTGCAAATTTACAGCCTGGTTCATTAAATAATTTGCATAAAATTTCACTCAAGGTGCTTCACCAGACTTGGCAGTTGGATTCATACTAATCATACTTCACATTAGTCCCTACAAAACCCCTGTGAGATGGTGGGTAAACATTATTATTCCCTGGTTTAGGGTGGGAGGGGGGAACTAAGGCACAGATATGGAGTGATTTATCCAAGACCATATAGTAAACCAGAGGCAAATCTTGGATTAGAACGCAGGACTTCCTGGTTTCCAGCCCTGGGTTCATTCATTTAGGCTGTGTCTACACTGCAATCAGACACCCGCAGTTGGCCTGTGCCAGCTGACTCAGGCTCATGGGGCTGTATAATTGCAGTGTAGAGGTTCCAGTTCAGGCTCTGGGAGCCTCCCACCTCGCAGGGTCCTAGAGCCCAGGCTCCACTCTGAGCCTGAAAGTCTACACTGCAGTTAAACAGCCTCCCAGCCGGAGCCAGCCGGCACAGGCCAGCTGTAATTGCAGTGTAGACATACCCTTGGGCCAGGTCTATACTACTACATGAAAAGTCCACACCCCTGAGCAAAGCAGATATACAAGCCTAGCCACGGGTGTAGACAGCACTATGCCGGCAAGAGGGCTTCTCCCAAGGACATAGGTAGCGCCTCCTGCGGAAGTGGATTAACGACACTGATGGGAGAAGCTCTCCTGTTGACGTAGTAGCGTCTTCACTGAAGTGCTACAGCAACGCAGCTGCACTGGCGCAGCTTGTTAAGTGTAGACCTGCCCTTAGTGTCGGTGACCGACACCTCTGGAGAGTTCCCCTGAAGACAGCCTGCATATTACCAACCCAGAATAGCTACACACGTACTTACCCAGAAGTACCTATCTGAAGCTTTCAGTTATGATTTCCAGTCTCCACTCATATGCACAGACACTGAAGCTGCAAGTGGCTTTCTTCTCTGCAGTTCTTAGTAGGAAAGAAGAGAAAGCACAATAGCCTTACTGTAAAGAGGTGACTATTTTAATAACTCATGATGAAGTCAAGTTTCCGTCTGTTACTTGGTTAATAGCAAAGCTTTGCCTTTTTAAATTTGTTAAACTCTACTTGGAAAACTAAACCACATTATTAGCACCTCATCTCAAGTAACTTGTTAATGCTTCAGTTCGAGTGTGATCTATGTTGGTCTTGCAATATGAGGAATGGATAATGTTGCATGGCTCATTTAGCTTTCTGCCTTTGTACAGATTGATTGTCAATAGTAGGAATAGCCTCTAGTTTACTGTCTGTGTGGAGCCCAGAGCTAAGGGAATGCTACTCCGTTTGGGCTTTGCTGTCGAAAAATCAAGCTTCTGCAGCACTTTTCAAAGTGCATTTAGACTTTGGCTAACTGCGTTTTCAGGTGAATTTTTAGCCACAAAAATTTGTCAGCTTTATCAAGAAATTCAGTCTCCACAGTCTAAGTACTGTGGCCAGCTCTCGTGCTGGTCATTGCAGCTGCAGAGTTGGGGAAGTACCATCTGAAGCCTAGATCTTGAGTTATTTCGGCCCATAAATGTTCCCTTGAGGCAGAAAAATAAAAGTCAGTAGATAAATAATGCAAATACTAATAGCATGATATTCAGATTAATTCAAGTTCCTATGAAGGGCAAATGCACCACCTCAGCAAAGGGGCTATCCCAGCTCCTGCTGGGTCAGAACTGTATCAAGAAGGGAGACTCTTAGCAATGTTCCCATAAAAAGAAAACCAAAGTGACTCAAAGTGAAATCCTAAACTTTCCAGTGTTTTTTTCTAAAACCCATGGCTTTAGGAGTAAAACTGATATGTGACGCTTGCTTCATGAGAAGATCTAGATTTTAAAATATAAGGCCTCTGACTGATCTGACTCATGGCAAGGTAAGCTGGGAGCAACCCTACTGAAAATCAGCGCTGTTACCACCAGCGTAAGATGGGTACCAGGGTCAGGAGAATGAGGCACAGAGAGTTCAAATTCTCCACGGGGTCGGGATTTCTGCCTCAACGTGTTCAATGTGAAATATCCAGCAGCGAGCCACTGACAGATTCCTCCATGGTTCAGGGCAAGGAATATCTCCTGCTGCTGAAATACTTATCAGCGGCTGCGATATTGAGACCAGTGGTTTCCAGCCTTTCCAGGCAACTGTGCCACTGTGCCACTTTCCCACACTTAGGCCTGGAGCCTTAATCTCCTCTGCTTTGTACCTTGCATGAAGCAGGTGTAAACTACGACCCAGCTGTGCCAGTAGCATTTTCACGCTCATGCTATGTGTGTGTGAATGACTACACAAGAAACAAGGCCAAGGACACTCAGGCTCCTTGGTGCTGCCAATCAACACCCAGCAACTCCCTTTCAATTGTGCATGTGCAGAGCGGCAGTGAAGCTAAAACGATTCTTGACAATAAGATCAGGGGCAATAGCACAACTTTCTCTGCAACGCCTGAATATCCTGAATTGTTTGGCAACCAGATGCAAACGGTTTAAAATTCCTAGTGAGCTCCACAGATGGGACTGAACTGGGAGGAGCAATGATCAGCAACCAGATAGAATAATAGTACAAAGAGGTCTTGGGAAATTAGAAACAGAGACAGAAAAACAGCAAGATGAGACTCAGCTGCAGCCAATACATCTGGGGCACAATAATTCAACCCGCATAGGGAAACTGAGGGAAGGGGTAATGCTTGAAAGAGACCTAGAGGTCACATGATTAGACATGGGTTTGTAGCGCGAGATGGGTGCTTTGGGCTGTATATGCAAAGACTTACATCCCAGAAGCAGCAGGTAATATCCTCTCTCCAACACCTGCTCTACACTAGGGACTTTTTTACAGAAAATTCCAACCATTGCTAATTGTGATTCAGCTGTTCCAGTGTGAACAATGGCAGTAACCTTAGTGGAAACAGCTCCATAGTCCTGGCATCCATTTTCAGGAAAGTCATTAGCCTCACTTCCGGCTGGGTTAGATATCAGAGTGCTGGGAACAATGGCTGGAGCCAACCAGCCATCTAAACTAAGCCTCCCAAAGTTCTCATTGCAGCGCAACTGAACTGGCATCAGCAACGGTGACCATTGTTTTATAAAGTCTCTCATCTGGCTGTGGCACAGCTGCCCCTGGACTATTGTGATACGTTCTTGGCACTGCATGGCTGGAAAGATATTTACAAACTGGAGGAAGTTCAGAGAAGGTCAGTAAAAGTGACCTGGGAGCAGGAGGAAATATTGCCAATGTTTATCGTAGTTAAAGGATGACCAAGAGGGACATGACAAGGTTTGAAAAATATGTCAAAGCCATAAACATGGAGGAGGGAGAGGAATTATTTAGTGTGAGACCCATGGGGGTGTATAGGAGGAATGGGAAAGTGTAGGCAGAATATGAAGAAAAATCTTCCTATTAACCAGTGGAAGAGTCTCTGCAGGAAAACAGGAGAAGCCCCTTCAGTTGGGACTTAAAACCAGATTGGACAAAACACTTGACTATGGTCAGCAGGAAACAATCCTTCACTGACAAGGCGATGGTAAGAATTCTTAGAGGCTGATCCCCACTCTAATCTATTAGCTGACTGTAGCTCAGTTACAGGCGCACCTGTGTAACTGAGTGCAGTGTTGCCCTGTCATTCTAACTGTACAAATACTCAAAGAGCTCGGTAGACTTACGCAGAAGTGACACCTAGTGGGCTTATATGGCAATATGGGGCAGAATATTCTTTTTTAAAAAAAACTCCTGGGTGTATTTTTAATATTGATTTCTTTTGGGCTGACTAATTTTGGGTACTGCAAAGCTGTAACAAACAAGGTTTTTTTAAAACCACCTAATCCCCTTCTTGGACTGTTAGGGAAGAAGGGATTTCCCCCAAGCAAATGTGGTTCTTCCTATACAAATCAGACCAGCAGCCAAATGGGGAAGTGAAATAAATGCCCTGTGCCAGAGCATTTAGTGGTACATGCTATAGGTGAAAAGTACCCTCCAGTCTGTACTGGCAAATGAAATGAGTGGACATCTACCATCTCATAGTGCCATCTATGAGAACTCTGAACAGCAATTCTTCTGTTTCTGATGACAATGGCATAGAATTTATGTCCTTATACCCTCAATACCGAGAAGCTGCAGTAGTTAGTAGCAGGTTATGGCAGGACCAAACAGATAGATGGTCTGGTAATATCCCCAGATATCTCCTCCGATGTTGTGACTTCCCCAACTCAGACACAAACTTTGTTGACATCTATAGCACTTTCCAGCCACAGATTTTGCCTCAGGCCTACGCAGAGTTACACTGGTTTAAACTAAAGGTGGGTTTTCAAACCAATCTACTTAAACTGGTGCAACTTTGTGTGTGGACACGCTTTCATCAATACACATTTGATTTCTAGCAGTTTAGCTTGCACCAGTAAGCTCAGGTCTTATGTGCACACAGAAGTTGCACTGCTGGTTTTACTGAAATCTGGTGAGATGCACCTGATGTGACTTGGGTTTTCTGAATCTTGGGGACCCTTTACTTACAGTGACACAGGATTTCAATGCCCCATGGAGAATCTTTGTCAAGTCTTAAACTGAGCTACTCTGATCTCAGAGACACAAATGAGCAAGACAGCTTCCGTTCTGAATAGCGAGACAGCGTGAATAAAATACTCAATGTGTTTCATCAAACAATAATTCCTAATCATGAACAGTTCTGAGAGCATGAATAAACCTGCTCACAGATATTCCAAGAGAGGAGACAGAGGCAATATCCACTCAGCTCTAATATTATTTATTAATTCTAAGTCCAGGCATGTGACCCCACTTTACCACTTACAACTGTGTTCAAATCCATCTGCACTAGTGTGTCACTTAGCTCAGGCTGCTGAGTTTGGCCTGGAGACTTATGTGGAAGATGTACCCAGTTCACTGCAACCTGAACTTGGACTCTGGAAGGCTCAGACCCCAGGTTCCCAACCCACTTACTGCCTAGAGAAATAAAGAAGCCAGGAGGTTTTAGACAAGTTCTTCCACCTGAAAGATGGGACATGGGGGTGGGGAGAGATCATACTGGAAACTGCAAAGCATCACCACTCTCAACCCTGGGAGAAATGGGGTGCAGCAGGGGAGCTTAGATGGAGATGAGCCAGATAAAGTTGCCCTGGTGTTACTGATTACCACCTTAGCATTGAAAGAACCATAGACTCACAGTTGCCCCCCTAAGCGGAGATTCACGACTCTCTTAGCCTCCTCTTCCTTATTTGCTTCCCCTCCACCTCACTTGTCTCTGTGTTGTTGTGAGTGGGGTTAAATCTTTAAATGGGTCCAGTTAAAACCCTGTTGACACTGATGGCTGTGAATGCACCCTTCATTTCAGAAGCTGTAAGAGACAGTTAAGGGGCCACCCAGCCTCACGGCAACTGCCCAGAAACTAGCACCCTGTGAGTAGGAGATTCCACTGGGTATTGTTCTAACCAGGTGGATGTGTGTGTTCGTGGAACAGACCAGCTGTGGGGAGCAGACAAGAAACTGGGAGAGATACAGAGCAGAGCAAGAAAGCCAAGCAGTAGCCTGTAAGCATGATGTGGCTCTAGGAGAAACCAAGGCAGATGTTTGGGGTCAGAGGTGCTGGCTGAGAGAAGCTTGGGCCTGTTAGCTAAGAAATTGCTCCTTTTATTTTTGGTTCCTCCTGTGTTCAGAGAAGCAGGACTTTGTAAATAAACAAGATTATGTTAACAATATTTTTTCACTCCATTGTCAATTTCTGCTCCCAGCTGGAACAACCTGCAAGGTCCCAACCTTTGACTAGGGTTGAAAAGAGGGAAGGGTATTATTGTCTGGCCAGCAAGATGTGGGAGTGGAAACAGAACCTCCCCAGGGGCGTCCACTTTGAGGGGTAGGAGGAGTCAGGAACAGGGCTCAAAGGAGACAAAGGGCTCTGCAGCAGCAGAGGTGGGATGGTCCATCAATGGCTTCTGAGCACTACCCAGACACTGTGCTCCATTTGCACATACCCAAGTAGTCCCCAAAGAGACATGAAGCAGAAGAGTGACACTGCTAAACCCCTTCCCCAAGTGCAGCTCAGAGGCTAGTGGGAGAAAGGTCATTTGGGCACCATCACACTGTGGTCCTGGCTGGGATTTCAAGGGTTTTTCACTGTAAGTAATCTACAAAAGAGCTGTAACAAAGCCTCTCTCTCTTTCTCAGGGACGGCGCCACTTGGAACGTACAGTAAGAAAAGTTGGTTGAGCTTCTGGGTGTTTAATTAAACAGTCTCACATCAGCCAGATCAACACTTGTGAATGGTCCAAAGGCTGGTAGCACAGAGACTGTGACTAAAGCACTCCAAAATACTCAGTACAGCAACCAGGACCTCATGCTGAGCAGAACTAGGGCTGTGAATGCAAGGCCAAAGCCTTAATCCTGTTGAGCATTGGTTTAAAGCAGAGATGGGCTGGAGCCACAGTACGGAGTGTTCACACCTTTGGCCCATCTGCTCTCAAGTTAAGGGCCATTTGCAAAATTCAGATCCAAACTTGGGTTCAGATTTCAAATGTCCCCCAGCATGTTGGGGGGGGGGTAGCTCTGGGGGTCCAATGGAACATCACCCTGACACAGAGCCATCTGCACTCCTATTCAATTCAACATTACTACCACCCTCATCTCTGGCTGCGCCTAATTCCCCGTGGCCCTGCACTTTCTGCAGTCATCTCGATCTCTGCAAAGTGAGTGCAAAATGCTACTAAGCCAGAGCATCAGCATTTTACATCTCCTCTGCGCTCTGTAGATGATCACCCGAGGTGCAAGGCTACAGCCAATCTGGGCCTCTGTCTCCTGGGGATGCCACAAAAGGACTTTAAACCACATTCCTTTTCCCAGCTACAGTGGCTGGCCAGAAGCAAGGAGTTCCCTGCCCCTGTGCCCAGCCTGCACCTCGTGGGTGCTGGGCACAACACTGGATGGAAGCTGAGGGGCACTGCACTGCTCCCAGCCACTTCACTGCCCTCGCAGAAGGGAGAGCAAACACTTATCTTTCCCAAAGGGCTACATGCAGCTCTTCAGGGCTAAGTGATCTCCCCAGCCCAAGGCAATCAGTCTTAGTCAGTAGCTAACTGCTAGGTGTGGCTTTAGAGAAATCCCCCAGCATGCAGGGAATAAGCTGTTACTGCATTCTGACCACGGGGAGTTGTGCAGGGTGGGAAAGGGCTCAGTGTGACCAGAGCAGAGTTCTCCATGGAACGACGGAGCAGGTAGTCAGCAGAAGCTTCCCCATTTTGCTCCTCAGCCCTGCCCTCTAAGCTCAGCCCTTCCCCGATGACACTGCCAGCCAGCGCCAGCTGTGACGATGCATGCAGGCATGTCCTCAGGAAAGGGATTCGCCAGGCCTGGGACGGAGACCATCCAATAGCACAAAAACCACCAGTTGCTACCACTGTCCGTCGCTGGATCCAAAGCAGCACTCCAAAGCTGACAAGCTCGCCGTCTCATTCTGAAATCATCTGTGCCTGCCACTCACAGCACGCAAAATAAATACCACCTACTGAAAAAATCCCAGGACAGTAGCTGCCCTCTGTTAACCCCAGGCATTCTCCCTGAAAGTCGCTGGAAGTGGATTTCATGGAGCACAGTGGTCTTACTGGATACTAAACGTGCATCCTTGCACAGTGTATGACAAACACAGAGGAGAAGCTGCGTGTAAGAGGAATGCATGAACCAGATTTTCAGAGCTGCTTCCCCTTTCCCATTTGCATCCCCTGAAGCCTGCATTTGCATGTGCATGGAGCTGCTCTGGGCCACGTTGTAGTGGGGTAATAGGGACATTTGGAGAATTCAGCCCTATAAATTCAGCTGCCCAGCTTCAGCTGGTACGGTTCACGTTACTGAGATAGAAAATATTGACCAGTGCTCTGGGGTTACCTCCTGCTCTTCCCACCACTTCTCCAAGATCTTCAGCTTCCATGCACACAGACATCAGGTACAGGCAGAAAGGACCCTGGCTTAACCTCTCCAAAGCACAGCGCATAGCCTAAGGGGGAGGGATAGCTCAGTGGTTTGAGTATTGACCTGCTAAACCCAGGGTTGTGAGTTCAATCCTTGAGGGGGCCACTTAGAGATCTGGGGCAAAAATCTGTCAGGGGACATACTTGGTCCTGCTAGTGAAGGCAGGGGACTGGACTCAATGACTTTTCAAGCTCCTTCCAGTTCTAGGAGATTAGCATATCTCCATTTATTATAACAGTGCAATCCCTCCCACTCCACCCAGTACTGCAGCTGGAAAGGATGAAGGCAGCATCCTTGGGACCCAGGCACAATATTTGGAGGGGGTCTCAACCCGCCAGTGAGGTCAAACACAGGATATGAGCCAGCGTCTCAGTTTGCCAGAATGTGTCTATTCAAGTCCCTTACCACGTGCACTCAGAAACAAAGCTGCCTGTGTTTGGGTACATGGAAAAGGTCACAGCAAAACCAGAAGGTTTCACAAAAAACAGACAATTCTGAAAGAAAATGATAAGGGTTTGTTCTCTTCAGTGAATCTGAGTCAACTTTTTCATCTTCGTTTTTTGTGAAACTCTTCTGGTTTTCGGTGACCTTTCTTAGGCAGCCGTAACGCGCTGCCAGCATTTGATACTGACATAACTGGGGGACACAATAAAGGAGAATTGGTGTTCTATTGTTCTCAGGTTCCCAGCACTGAGTGGGCGACACCAACAATTTATCAAGAGCATGTCTAGTGGTTAGAGCAAAGGACGGTGCATCACATCTCCTGGGTCCTGTTCTTAGCTCAGCAGCATGCTCACTATGGGCACAATCCAACTTTGCACTGAAGTGCATGGAAAGCCGCTCTCTAACTTCAGTGGAAGTTGTACTGGGCCCTATGTGACGCTGGACAAATCACTCAGGCCTTCATTTTCCCAAAAGGCCACTCATTTTGTGTCCCCAAATTTAGACACCTAGCATCTGAATTTCAGTGGCGCTGAGCACCTATGACTGCATCTGATGTCTGTCTGCCAGTCCATTCGAGAATTTTCTATTGCTGGCCATCACAACGATATCAGAGCTTCTTCCCTGTAAAAATCATAGCAATAGAAAAGCCCCTAGTGAACTTATGGAGTCTCCCACGCGGTTTCCTTCTTGGAGTAAAAACTTGGCTTGGGGAAAGGTTTGTGGATTTGATTTAATTAATTTATTTGTTTTAGGTTGATTTGTTCCAGATTTTTTTTAATGTTGGGGGGAGGGGAGTTGGGAGGAGTTGTTAGAAGGGGTGACAGTTCTGTGAGTGCCACTCTTTTTGAAGAGGAAGATTTGTGCAGTATTTTCCAAAGACGGCCAGAGGCTGGACTGATCTCATAGCCTCTTGTCTTCCATAGCCATCAACCTGGGACCAGAAGAATCCAGGTTTCCTGACTGCTAGTCTCACTTCCTATCCACTGGACAACGTCACCTCCATCTCTCAGCACTTTCATTAGCACCAAAATTCAGGGGGATGAGACATATCAAAAACAAGGGGGAGGGATACTGAGGAGAAGATGGGAGAGGAGGTTTTATAGGAAGTCTCTCTGGCCCTCTGCAGATGCAGGAAATTCATCTTTCCAACTGGGGTTAAGGCTGCATTCCTACATCGTGAGACAGCAAGCACATTTTTCATATTGAGTCTCCAGTCTATGTTTTCTCAACTTGCAGTTTCTATTTCTTATCTTCGAGTTCATGATTCCTTCCGTCTGTGCCGTGCTCTGGGCAACTTCTCAGCTTCCCCCAGCCAAGTTCCTGTTACGTTCTCATCTCGGGCACTTGCTTTCCTATAACCCTCCCACTCCTGGTGAAGAATCCTGCACTACACAATTATTGACAGGGCAAGCTTATTGGTTTCCTTGGCTAGGAGACGGTTCTGTGTGGGCGGGGGGTGTCTGCTCTGCTGATTAATACATTAATGGGGTCAGGCATTGCTGAGTGCTTAATGATGTGGTTTTGCTAGTATTTTGCTAGTTTACAGTATTAAGCCCACCAGGACTTAGCCAAATAGGTGAAGATATATTCACACAGGGACAGATAGAGACGTACACCATGGTTACATTCACCCAACTAGAATGTTTCAGTAAACATGCTGGTAGGAGCCCACCACACACAAGTTCCTGGCTGTGAATAACTTATTGCCCAAAGAAACCTCAGCTTGGTTCATCAGCAGTGCCAGGTTTTGAGTCAGATCTCTGCTTGACAGTTCAGTCCTCCTGCTTGGTTAGAAGAGACACCAAGATCTGAGCAGACCGCTTCCCAGCGGCTCCATTGTGCATTTCTTCTAATGCGCTGATCTCAGACTTCCAGTCACTTCCAGCTAACTGCAGCTGAGGGGGCTGACTGGCTCACTTCTGGTATCTCTGGAGGGCTCTGCTGAACCCCAGCAGCAAGTCCTGCTTAAAGAAACTTGCTCCTGCTCATTCAAGCTCTCCCCATTCTTTTTATCCCCTACACAGAGCTTTCCTCAGCTCTGGCTGGCTGCTTTACCTTCCTCTTCACCGACTCTGGTTCTGCTCTCCGTGTGTTTATTCGGCACTACTTAGCCTACCTGTCCCCCAGAACTCTTGTGACGCAGAAAGGCAAGAGTCTGTTCTGGCCCCTAGACCAAAAATCCCATCTGCCTGCTTCCTCTCTGGAGCAGGAAGTAAAAGTAAACCTGGCACTGAGCTTCCCTGGAGAAGTATGCCAAAGGGCCCTGCCTTCTCCAGGCTCTCTTCACTGCAGCATAATGCAATGGGGCATTCTTCACTTGCCTCAGGTTCCATGGACAAGCTGGCACCCACATCTGAAGTTCCCCAGTGTCCTGGGATGCTTGGATCCAGTGTTCTGCTTTCCAGGGATTGGACGCCAACAACTTCTCTTTATCACACACCAGGTACAGCATGGGCAGTGGCAGGGCCCCCTTCTTTGAAGCCCATGCCATAGCAATGTGCCTTGCCTGGATCAGGAAGGACTACTGTTAGGGCTGGAAGGGTGGGAGGTTCTTCTTGCCTCACTCTGTCCTTGGCCTTTCTGCTGAGACTGCCAAAACAGGAGCCAGCTGTGGCTGTGATTTTTGAGGACACCTGTCCAGGAGGAACTGGACTGAGACCACCAACCCATTTCCAGAGACTCTAACTTGCTCAGTTCATTTCTAACAGCTAACACATCCCTCTAACTGAGTGACACTAGATAAGCATCCCTCAATGGTTTCCCATATGTAGGGCTTGGTCCTGTCCAGCACAGGTCCAGAATGTTGCAGATACAAATGCAACACAAAGTGTGATGAGGCTGCTAGAGCAAGAGGTTAGGGCACTTGCCTATGACTTGGAAGACCAGGTTCAAATACCTGCTCTGCTACAGACTCCCTGTGTGACCGTGGGCAAGTCACTTAGCCTCTCCATGCCTCAGTTCCCATCTGTGCAATGGGGTTAATAGCACTACCACTGTGAGGATCAATGCATTGAAAGAGTGAGAGTTGCTCACATGCCATGGTAATGGGAACCATATAAGCACCTTAGATTGGGTGTGATGGGGACACTACCCCTACATTAAAGGGAGCAGTGTGATCAAGTTACTCCTACCTTGCAGCACAAGGAAGACCAAAGAGGGTGTACAGACCTCATTGGCATGCTGAGGAGCTCCTTCAGCTCTGCCCATTCTCCACCCCATACCTGCGCCTGGGAGTAAGTGCAAATATTCTGAGTCTCCCAGTTACTCAACACAGAGGACTATGCCTAGTGCTTTATGTTACCTGCACTTGGCCATGCAGTAGCCTCTTGTGTTGTGTTGCTGGACACACAATAAGCTTGTACTTCCTGTTGCACAGTGGAAAAGGGCTTGAAGGTTCAAGGCCTTCAAGAGATAGGTACACGTGCAAGAAGTCCCAGGAACCCTGAAAAGCAGCTGCACCTTGGAGTTTTTCTCCTCTCTGTTTACACACATCTCCTGAGCGAGGTTCACACTTACAGTTGAGAACGCGCTCACTAGTGAGTCAGAAAAGCAAAAGTGCAGGAGGGCCACATGAGCAATGTTACATGTAACCACAAAACCACATCAGAGCAAGCCAGCCACTTCGTAAGCAGGGATAAAGCTGCTGCTCTGAGCTTGCTAGTCCCCAAACACAACTCAAAACATAGGGAGAAAGGGGGAAAAGAGGAATCGTGGGCTGATCAAAACCCTTCCTGGCTCAGAAAGGAGGATTCAGGCTCTACAATGAACAGTGGGGTCAAGACCTTGGTAATAAAATGAACAGAATGTTCAGTTGCAGATTTTCTTTCCTCTAGTTCCTGTTCAGCATCAGAAAGTCTCAAACTTGTCTCCTTGATCGGGGATTAAAACTGGAATTAAAACCAACCTCCTCCAAACACTGTTGGAAAGCCAGTCACCACCAACTGATCTTTGAACACTAACTTCATTCCAGACAGGGAGGGGTGTCAGGGTTATGTTGAGTAGATCTGAATGTCAGCCAGGTTCAGGGTGCTGGAATCGGAGGCTTTGATTCATCCTGCTCCAGTGGTACTGTAAAGACCTTCAGACCTGCCTGTGAACGGTCACTTCTCAAGGACGTAATTTGCTCCAGCACATCCGAAGTTCCGAGATGGATACACACATGAACGTTGGTAAAGTTTGAGAGGGCTCAGCATTATGGGTATTGTTTTGTCCCATCCATAACACTGAAACAATGTAAGGTATATACCGGTATCCTTGGTGCCCACATGGATGAGCAGCACAGGGGGTTGGTCAGAGAGACAGATGAGCCTGGGCAACCTTCCTGTAATGTCTCAGACATGGGCTCCAGGCAGGCAGCACACCTCCTGGGACATCAGGCCAGGTTGGCAGATGGATGCCTCCATCCCCCTCAGAAGGGAGCCCCGACCACCAGCACCCTACGCTACTCATTTGTCCCCCAGTAGCTCTTCTGGACTGTGAGCATGGTCATAAGGCCTTTATCCTCCTCATGTACTTCATTGCCCCCCTCTCCAGGCTTGATTAGGCCTCTCTTGGACTCAGTTACCATATGCAGACAGCAGCAAGCACTGCAGGTCCCAACTGTGATGTGGGGGTGGGGTTACCGGATCTCCTGATTTTATAGGGACAGTCCCGATATTCGGGGCTTTGTCTTATATATACCCCCCTACTCCATCCCAATTTTTCACACTTGCTGTCTGGTCGCCCTATGTGGGAGTGCTCAGTAATGAACATACACCTGGACCCAAAATGCGGTTCACATGGCAGATTTCTGAGATGGGGTATTAGACTGTCACTTTTGATACTCCCTCCTCCCCCAATCCCACAGGCAGATACAATCACATGACCAGAGATTACAAGCCACTGCGAGGCGTCTAATTGCCAAACAACTGAGCAACTGTCATGGGACAGTCTTCTAGACAGGCTGGCTGGGAAACAACAGTCCAAGGCACAAGTCAGACTCCATACCTTGGCCCTGTCACAAAGAGCATTGAGCAATTTGGTCAATGGACCCAGACACCCATGGGGAAGGTGTGACCTTTCAGATGACCCAGCTTCCCTGAGCACAGTGGGAAAAGACATGGAGAGATGGCTTCTGGGAGACAAACTGAAAGCAGGCTACATCCCTAGAGCTGCTGGCTTCCTGAAAGACCACAAACTGGTTCTGGGCTTGTAACGTCAGAGGAAAGCCCATCTAAATTAGCTTGTAGTGCAGCATGAGGTGAGATGTAGGCTGTTTGTTGTGAAATCCTCCTTTCTCTAATGCTTTATTCCACTTGCTATGTTTTTAAAAGGCTGCTGGTCATTATCACTGGTCTCTGGTTCCCAAGTGGAGGAAAGGCAGGTACTGGAAACCCAGTCAGGCCTGGCAGGAAATAAGCGGTGGCATACATGGGGTACTATAGCCAGGCCTAAGAGTGGAAGAATTGCACAATTCCACCCTGAGACATACAAGGGCAAGAGACCCAAGACCTGAGCGGGGTGCTCTTGGAGAGACCAGGAAGAGGACAGTGGAGCAGCTACTCCTACCACTGTTCCCACTGAGCACACTGTCTGAACACGTTACATCTCCCCCTGGCAGTTTTACCTACGCACACCTACAGCTATAACCCAGTCAGGGGAACTGGTTCCAATATGGATCAAACACACAATGTGACCAGGTCCCCAGAAATCCCTGGTTTGGCCAGCCAAGTTACAGGGACCCTGCTAGGTCCCATCTACACCACAACTCTTTACTCATGTGCTATCTCAGCCCCTTGACCCGAAGAGAGTTGTAGAGAAGAAGAACCTTGCACTCCTTATTACAATGCACAGATGAGCCACCCCCTATTTTCCAGTGGCTGTGCCTCCTCTGTTGCTCCTTCGTGCCCTGGGCACCCCTGCTGTCACCCAGCAACTGAAGACACCAGTGGGTTAGGGAGCAGCGCGCCAGCGCTCCTTGTTTCAGCACAAGTCACACATCTTTGACTGCCACATAGTACAGCAGTTTCCTCCCAGGTATGGGTACCACCTAGATGCAGTCAATTCCCAGCTTTCAAATGTCCCTTGTGCTCTCTAAACACTTTGCGCGACAGGGTCGTGCACTTCACTTCTGGGTCTGCTCACCCTCTGTTCCGCTCTCAGCCTGGTCTTGCATAATGGAGTCCAGGATTGCAGCGAATGGGGTGTGCTCGCTTCCGAGAGAGGAGCCTCGGTGCTAAGCCATCCTGACTCGGGGGGAATGCGGAACTCCCTCTCTCGGGGAGGGATTCCAGGAAAAAGCGTCAGGGCTCTTGGGCTCAATTCCTGGTTTCATCATGGGCCTTGGGCAAGAGACAGCACTGCTCTGTGCCTCAGTTTCCCCATTTGTAAAGCGGGCTAATACTGAACCTTGCCTCAGAGGGTTACACATTGGTGTCTGTACACCGCCTTGATCTTCTCAGATGAGATGCAATACAGAAGTGCTACGTGTTATTAATGACACTAAACAATTATTAGTTTCTAAATCGGCAGGGTTGGTACGAGCGCAGAAGAGGGAGGGCATGGAAGTTGAAGGCGACAGAGGAGAAAGCAGGGAGACAGAGTGGCAGAAGGTCAGCTGGAAGGGGACAGGCCTTTCCAGCAATTCACTCCTCCCACCCTGCTGTTAAAGCAGCACTGCCAGGCAAAGCCAGGAAAGCACCCTCTCCCTTGCATTGCCTCTGTCACCTGTGCTCTCAATAGGGCCCTGTTGGGAGATTCACTCAGTAGCTACCAGTGCTGATTCCCAAGCACATCTCTACCTATTTCTTTGGGCTGCTCCGAACAGGCCTGCTCCACTAAACTCTCAGCCAGCTGTAAAGCAACCCACTTTCATGCTTAGTCCTGCACTGCCCTCTAGCGGATTTAGGTTGAAACCGGGATTTAAGCATGGTCCAGCCAGCGCCTGCTGTGTCTATATAAAATACAGAAATTCAGTGGGGCAGATAGAGTAAACCCACTGTACACAAGTGAAGAGAAAGGACAAGAATGGAGAGTTCTTTAGGTACAAGTAAGTTCAGGAAGACTCTCCTCTTTCCAAGTTGATTTCTAGGCTAGTGCAGATCACCTGCACCTAGGGTACATTAGCTCTTTGGGGCAAGAACCGTCTTTTTGTTCTGTGCCTGTACAATGCCTACTGCAGTGGGGACCATGACCAGGACTCCTAGGCATTGCAAAAATACAGATAATAAATAAATAAAAAATAATAAAATGAAAACATCGTTTGGCCTGGCAGAATTAGACTTTTTGTTTTTATAATTTCAATGGATAATATAAATGTATATTTTTAAATCTTTTTTTCCTATTTTTATTGCTTTAAATTATGGGGGAGGTCTGACAATTGAGGGGGGTCAAACAATAATTACTTCATGACAATCGAATCGTAGAATCACAGGACTGGAAGGGACCTCGAGAGGTCATCTAGTCCAGTCCCCTGCACTCATGGCAGGATTAAGTATTACCTAGACCATCCCTGACAGGTGTTTGTCCAACCTGCTCTTAAAAATCCCCAATGATGGAGATTCCACAACCTCCCTAGGCAATTTATTCCAGTGTTTAACCACCCTGACAGTTAGGAAGTTTTTCCTAATCTCCAGCGTAAACTGCCCTTTCTGCAATTTCTGCATTGCTTCTTGTCCTATCCTCAGAGGTTAAGGAGAACAATTTTTCTCCCTCCTCCTTGTAACAACCTTTTACGTACTTGAAAACTGTTATCATGTCCCCTCTCAGTCTTCTCTTTTCCAGATTAAACAAACCCAATTTTTTCAATCTTCCCTCATAGGTCGCTCTTCTCTGGACTCTCTCCAATTTGTCCACATCTTTCCTGAAATGTGGTGTCCAGAACTGGACACAATACTCCAGTTGAGGCCTAATCAGCGCAGAGTAGAGCGGAAGAATTACTTCTCGTGTCTTGCTTATAACACTCCTGCTAATACATCCCAGAATAATGTTTGCTTTTTTTGCAACAGTGCTACACTGTTGACCCATATTTAGCTTGTGGTCCACTATGACCCCCAGAACCATTTTTGCAATACTCCTCCCTAGGCAGTCATTTCCCATCTTGTATGTGTGCAACTGATTGTTCCTTCCTCAATGGAATACTTTGCATTTGTCCTTATTGAATTTAATCCTGCTTAGAATAAACTGGTAAGGGTCAGTCTAGACTAGAACAAGTGGTGGAGGAACAAAGGAGATGCACTAGCTAATCCCAACCTCTTTTTCTGCCCTAAACAGACGCTTAGAGGCTGATATTATCACTCCCAATTTATTCCCTCTCTGGAAGGCACACAGATTTATCTAAGGTCACCCGCAAGCTGCTGGCAGAATTAGGACTAGAGTTTAGGTCTTCTGAGTCCCAGGCCTGTGCTCTATCCACTAGGCAACACTGCTTCCCTCTCAGAGGCTGATGCTGCTGTAGCAGAGGTGGGAAATCCAGGCTTCCAACAAAAGGCCCTGTGGAAACCAGTCTCTCCTCATGGAGCTTTCTGAATGTAGCAAGGAGAAGGGGCATGGAGGGGGGAGTGATGAGAGGCAGCACCTCTCTACCCCTGTGCTCTCCCTCTCCTCTTATCCCATGATGTTGAGATTCAAAAAGTTTAAGCTTTATAATTGTCAATACACAAATTGTCAATACCATATGTCAAAATATACAACCTAAATAGCCTTAAGTCAAACACTAATAAGTTCTCATGCAGCATTTTTCTTATTTTGCCTATCTGTACATTTCAAATGATCAGTCGATGGAAATAGTGTATCATTGGTTTGTGTGTACAATGAAATCAATGTTTACCGATAAAAATCTAACCCCTTCCAAGTCTAAACATATTACATGTAGCCCTAAGGCATGGCAGATACCAAAATCTGGCCCTGCATTATATGTCACTTACTTACTTCCATTTTAAATCCTGTTATGCAGAGATTCATCACAGAACAGTAAGTAAAGTCACTGCACAGGAACCAAATTGGTTTGAGTGGTGTGGAGTACAGGATTTCATTTGGCTGCCTGTAAGTTACAAGGTCTATGCAGTTATCAGTGCCTAGAAGTAGATACAGTATGTAACCTTTCGATAGCATCTGAGGAATTCAGACCACTTTGTAGTTCTTAACTAATTATGCCTCAATACACTTCTGTGGGGTACATAAAGAATACATACAAGGATCACCAGTGACATGCAGCTCCCTCTGGGGTGGAACAAAGCAGCTGCTCAAACAGCTCACAAGAGCTTAGGATGCTTACAATATGCTTTTTTAGCATATTGTAACTCTTCTGTGCGATAGGACATAAATAAAAGCTAGATCCCTTAGCCCTGCGTTCCATGGTACATTTTGATTTCTACTTTTATAGATGATATAGTAACTGATAGTATAGTTCTTAGTAGCCATTTTGAATAGGGCTGAGGGCAGGTACACTATAAAATAGAGAATTCAATGGGCAGAGAGATGAAAACGATTTCTCACTAAATGAAATGAAATAAATCAAGGTCTGTGCAGAAGATCTCTCCAGCAGCTTGAGTTTGGGGCCCAGCCATTGCATCATCATCATCAGGATCGAGAGGGTGCAGGATTGCTCTAAAACTTGCCACCACTGCTCGCGAGCACAGTAATTTGGAAATCAATAACCCGGAAGTGGAGGCACATATTTCCTTGGTTTAAACCTGCTTCCATTACTTTATGCCCGCTGCTTTCCTGCCCAGGGCCCAGTCCCCAGCCCACTGAGGACACTTGGAGTGTTTCGCTGAGATCACTGGGAATTGGGATGAGCAGACCCTCAATCTCCAATTCATTTTATTACTTTTCCTCTACTTAGAATCATAGAATCATAGAATCTCAGGGTTGGAAGGGACCTCAGGAGGTCATCTAGTCCAACCCCCTGCTCAAAGCAGGACCAAACCCAACTAAGTCATCCCAGCCAGGGCTTTGTCAAGCCTGACCTTAAAAACCTCTAAGGAAGGAGATTCCACCACTTCCCTAGGTAACCCATTCCAGTGCTTCATCACCCTACTAGTGAAAAAGTTTTTCCTAATGTCCAACCTAAACCTCCCCCTCTGCAACTTGAGACCATTACTCCTTGTTCTGTCATCTTCTACCACTGAGAACAGTCTAGACCCATCCTCTTTGGAACCCCCTTTCAGGTAGTTGAAAGCAGCTATCAGATCCCCCCTCATTCTTCTCTTCTGCAGGCTAAACAATCCCAGTTCCCTCAGCCTCTCCTCATAAGTCATGTGCTCCAGCCCCCTAATCATTTTTGTTGCCCTCCGCTGGACTCTTTCCAGTTTATCCACATCCTTCTTGTAGTGTGGGGCCCAAAACTGGACACAGTACTCCAAATGAGGCCTCACCAGTGCCGAATAGAGGGGAATGATCACGTCCCTCAATCTTCTGGAAATGCCCCTACTTATACAACCCAAAATGCCATTAGCCTTCTTGGCAACAAGGGCACACTGTTGACTCATATTCAGCTTTTCGTCCACCGTAACCCCTAGGTCCTTTTCTGCAGAACTGCTGCCCAGCCATTCGGTCCCTAGTCTGTAGCAGTGCATGGGATTCTTCTGTCCTAAGTGCAGGACTCTGCACTTGTCCTTGTTGAACCTCATCATATTTCTTTTGGCCCAATCCTCTAATTTGTCTAGGTCCCTCTGTATCCTATCCCTACCCGCCAGCGTATCAACCACTCCTCCCAGTTTAGTGTCATCCGCAAACTTGCTAAGGGTGCAGTCCACACCATCCTCCAGATCATTAATGAAGATATTGAACAAAACCGACCCCAGCACCGACCCTTGGGGCACTCCACTTGATACCGGCTGCCAACTAGACATGGAACCATTGATCACTACCCGTTGAGCACGACCATCTAGCCAGTTTTCTATCCACCTTACCGTCCATTCATCCAGCCCATATTTCTTTAACTTGCTGGCAAGAATACTGTGGGAGACTGTATCAAAAGCTTTGCTAAAGTCAAGAAATAGCACATCCACTGCTTTCCCCTCATCCACAGAGCCGGTTATCTCATCATAGAAGGCAATTAGGTTAGTCAGGCATGACTTGCCCTTGGTGAATCCATGCTGACTGTTCCTGATCACTTTCCCCTCCTTTAAGTGGTTCAGAATTGATTCCTTGAGGACCTGTTCCATGATTTTTCCAGGGACTGAGGTGAGACTGACTGGCCTGTAGTTCCCCGGATCTTCCTTCTTCCCTTTTTTAAAGATTGGCACTACATTAGCTTTTTTCCAGTCATCGGGGACCTCCCCCGATTGCCATGATTTTTCAAAGATAATGGCCAATGGCTCTGCAATCACATCGGCCAACTCCTTTAGCACCCTCAGATGCAGTGCATCCGGCCCCATGGACTTGTGCTCATCCAGCTTTTCTAAATAGTCCTGAACTACTTCTTTCTCCACAGAGGGCTGGTCACCTCCTCCCCATACCGTGCTGCGGAGTGCAGCTGTCTGGGAGGTGACCTTGTCTGTGAAGACAGAGGCAAAAAAAGCATTGAGTACACTAGCTTTCTCCACATCCTCTGTCACTAGGTTCCCTCTCTCATTCAGCAAGGGGCCCACACTTTCCTTGACTTTCTTCTTGTTGCTAACATACCTGAAGAAACCCTTCTTGTTACTCCTAACATCTCCGGCTAGCTGCAACTCCAAGTGTGATCTGGCCTTCCTAATTTCACTCCTGCATGCCTGAGCAATACTTTTATACTCTTCCCTGGTTATTTGTACAATCTTCCACTTCTTGTAAGCTGTTTTTTGTGTTTAAGACGAGCAAGGATTTCACTGTTAAGCCAAGCTGGTCGCCTGCCATATTTACTTTTCTTCCTACACATCGGGATGGTTTGTTCCTGCAACCTCAATAAGGAGTCTTTAAAATACAGCCAGCTTTCCTCGACTCCTTTTCCCCTCATGTTATTCTCCCAGGGGACCTTGCCCATCAGTTCCATGAGAAAAAATAAAATTATCCCTCAATGGCTCCCTCAAGGATTGAACTCACAACCCTGGGTTTAGCAGGCCAATGCGCAAACCACTGAGATATTCCTCCCCCCCCTTCTTGTGTGTCTCCTCTGTGTGCAACCAGCATCTCTTTTCCTCTCAAGCCTAGTCTACACAGTTTTTGCACTGATATAACTATGTCGGTCAGTGGTGTGATTTTTTACCAAATTAGTTATCCTAGCACACCCTCTGGTGTGGACACAGTTCTAACAGTATAAAGGTGCTTTATGCCAGTGTAGCTTATTCCTCTTCCCATAGGGCAAGAGCTATATCAGTATAAGCACTTTCACACCAGTAGAACTGTGTCCACACTTGGGGGGGGGTGTAATACCACTTTAACAATACCAGTATCATTAAAGAGGTACAACTTTTGTGTGTAGACAAGATCTAAGGGCTGGGCTACACTAGAAAGGGTTTGTCAGTATAGCTATACCAGCTACGTCCCTAGTGGAAATGGACCGTATACCAGCAAAAGAGTGCATTTGCTAGTAAAAATTATACCGGTTCCCTGAACAAAATAAGCTATACCGGAAAAAGGAGAGGTTTGTTTTGTTTTTTTGTCATTATAACTGTGTCTACACTAGGGCTTTGTACCAGTATAAAAAATCTCGTGAACAATCACCCCCTGAAGCAACATTATTATCCTGGTCAAAGATTCTAGAGTAGAGCTAGCCTTAACGTGTCTCCTAATTGTTTCCACTTGTGCCTGTCCCCTCTGCACCCCATCACATTGCCCTGAATTGTCTCTTTCCTCTGGTATCTATTTTTTGCTCACCACCTTGCTCTATCGTCTCATCATGGTCCTCCTATATCTCTTCCATTCCCTTCTCCAGACCTGTTGTGTCCATCTCTCCCCTCCTTCCTCCCCCACACAAAAAGGTTATTTGTAAATTAGTTGCCAGTTCTCAAGCTGCAGTGTGTTTTAAAGCCAATAACTCCATGTACAGTAACCACTCTCTTGTGGTTTATTTAACCTGCCTAGGGCACCTGCTAAGCTCAGTTGCATTTCACTTTATACTGTGGCTTATGCTGCCATCTAATGGTCTCAGGTTAGAACTGCAACCGGTGTGTATCTGTAGTTGCCATTATTATTACTGTATTACGGTGGTTTTTGACCTTTTTTCACTTGTAGACCTCTTTGGCAATCTCCTGTCTGTATATATAGTTGAATTCTGTTCAGTCTAAGTCTTAGACTGAAAACTAACTAAACAGAATTCAACTGTTAAATGTTGCATGTGCTCAGCGCGGCATTTGCTCAGCGTGAGAAAAGACACTAAGACATGGGCTTCTATGGTTATGACACTACTTCTAGGTTTTGACCTGTAGGTAGGGGGATTCACATGCTTTTGATCGATCAGAAAAACAGAATGCCTTTTCTGGGATCTGAAACTTTATGTTCATAGTCATCTTTCACGGACCCTTTAGACATAGTCCGCGGAGCCCCAGGCAATATTACTATTAGCAAGTCCTTGGTTCATGGCTAAAAGTTGCCATTATCTGACAGCTGCCAGTAAGGGAAAGGCCCATTTTCAAGCGAACAGGTGCATGGATTGGTGCGGAATAATGGTACGCTGTAGTTGCAGACATTTGGCAACTGTTTAGTAAAGTTTTGTTTGATACAAAGTTACAAAAGAACAGAAAACAGAAAATGAAAAGGTTACACTTGTCAGTTCTGTAGATAATGCTGTAATCGAGCCTCCAGAGCACTACCACATGGCTGGGTGCAGTATTGCAGGTGTTCGCTCAGTCTAGCACCTCCTGTAGTCTTTCTGATGCCACGGCAGTCTGTCATTTTATGTGGCCTTGCCCTCCAGCCAAGTCATTGCACTGTCCAGTCCCCTCCGGGGGTTACAAAAATCCAGTTAAACAATCAAACTAAACATCCCAAAACAAACCCTGCTTCTGTCCCCTTGGGGTATTCATGCTACACCCCACTGCTTCATTGCAGGGTTTCCCTATTGCCTCTTGTAGTAAGATGAGGCCCTGACGCATAAACTCTTGGTATCAGAGGCCCGGTATGAGGCCTAAGGCCTGAGCTAAAGTAATGGTCAAGACTTTGCTAACATAAAGCAAAGTTAAGCTGTACGCCAAAGGCAGGCCCTGCTCACAGAAGTTGGCAAGGAAAGGGCTGGTATTGCAAAAGTACACAAACCAAAAAGGTACCAGAACACTTGTACATTCCACACAGATAACAAGGGACAGGCTGGCCCATCCTAAAGACAGGGGCAAAAGAGTAATATGATGGATAGAGTTGTTTTGTTCGAACCAACATGTACAAGGTGGGAGGTGGCACCTTACTACGTAGAAGGGGTTGTACCTGGTTACGTAGAGGGGTTGCACCTCAGTACGTCAGGAATGATGTGTAACTTGTTTGTACCTGTGTATAAGAATTCACCCCCGAGGAGTTGTCTTTGTCCGGCCTAGGGGGCAGTGGAAAGTCCCGCCACTGACTGAGCTGTGTCCATTGCCAGGGTGCACATAGGGACTAGCAATAAACCGTGGAGTTATAATTTATAATCCGGGGGGCTAGAGATTGTGTTTCTCTTCGACAATAAACCTGGCCGGGTGCCTTCGTACCTTATCAGAGTCTGTGGTCTTTGGGGGTTCTCTCGGGGTCTGCTGTGTCAGCTATCTGCGCAGAGCTGGGGCAGCACACAGAGGGAACACACACACGCAGCCGACTGAGATCAACATTGAACAGAGCAGAGCACCACACCGGTAGCCATCTGACAACACCTCTATCACAGCCATCTGGGGGAACCGGCCCAGTCATGGGCAAGGTTTGCTTCAAAGGGCCAAGCAGCCTGTGGCAAATGCACTACAGCAAGCTTCACGGCTGTCAGGCTGCTGTCCTTACAGTCAGTGCAGCCAGGGGAAGTCCGTACAACCAACAGAACGAAGAACTGCTTGAAGAACTGCTTCTCCGATGTTGTCTGCTTTTTACAATTCACCTGTCATCCTCCCTCTGTTTTACGGGCAGCCTCGTGTCCATTGTCCATGCCGTGACTCTGCAAGGCCTGTGGAAAATGTCCATCGCATTGAACTTCTCGGGAAGAGAAGGCTTCATGGCCCGGGGAACTACCCTGTGGGGGCTCTTCAGCCTCTTCAGCCTGGGCACAGCTGCGACCGCCCAGAGAAGTGCAGTGTCGGGGAGCCTGCAGTGTCCGCGTGGCTCTCAAACTCAACAGTGGCCTCGAATTCCTCTGTGGGCAGATCATCAGGGCCACAGCCGAGAGCACAGCCATGTCTGCCAAGCTGCCGTCATTAGCGCAAAGTGGACCTTTCACAAGCAGCTGGGTGCAGGCCTGGGAAAGGTCAGCAGGCTGCAGCCCCAGACTCCCAAGCAATAAATGGTTTTTTTCTTTTTTTCCCAGCAGCATCCACCGCTCTAAGGAGGAAACGATTGACTCATTCAGGTGAGTGCGGTGCTGGCCGCTGGAAGGTTTCTATGACACCGCTGTCAATCAGCGGGCTGACTGAGGCTGTGTTTGCAGGCAAACATTACAGAACAATCGGTGACAGCTCCACATCGGCTGCACAAGCTGGACATGCACAATGGGCTCATAGGCAGCCCCCTCTTCAATTTTTTCAGCCAATCTTGAAACCAAAAGCTAGGCATGGGCAGAGTATCTGTAGATCATGGCAGCTTTGAGTCACCATAAGTGAAATAACAAGGGCACTTGCTCTTTCTGAGCAATAAAAGAGGCTGTTTCTCTGTCCCATCCGTCTTTGCACAACATGATGAAACCCGTAGCTACACCCCCACACATACAAAAAACCCCGCTTCCATCAGCACCCCAAGCCTCTGGCCAGAAAGCCCCAGGGGCAGAGAGCAGCTTTGTCAGCGCTGACGATGTCACGTGGCTGGAACTCGAGCAGAATGCAGCACAGGGCATCTGCTCTCCACACAGCAGCTGCCAGAAGGGCAGGGCTTCGTGTTTCTCGCTACACTCCTTAGGCCAACCCACGCTGCATCGGCCTTTCCACCCACTGAGCCAGCCATCTGAGGAGCTGAGCTCCTTCCACTGCTCTGCGGCCAACAGACAGCCCCGAGAGCTGTAAGCACCTTGGCAGAGCTTGTGCTGAATCCAGAGCTACAGGAGTTCATCAACATCCCCCTCCTTGCCCTGGCACCCACGCTTGCAGCCACGGATTGGGCTGATCTCATGCTGCAGGAATGCAGGAAACGGCAGACACTGCGACCCCAAACTTCTCTGCTACTTGCACTCGCTTAGCGCCGGGCTCCCATAGGGCCGCCAGAACCGCACCTTTATCGGCAACAGACAAGTCTATGTGTTGGGAAGCCACGCCACACCGGAGAAGTGCTCAGCCATGCAGCTTGGGAGCCAGCAGATTGACCTCAGGTACAACCTCTCCTCTAATACAGTTGTCAGTAAGCAGCAAGCCTGGTGCTAATGTCTGAACCAACAAACATTATAATGTAATAACAGCCCTGATAACAACTTCTTCTTAATAGGGACATTTTGCCAGCAGCCGATCCCAATTGGACGGGAGCAGCTGCTGGCCACATGCTTCTATTAACCAAAAGTTGTTATTATCAGGGATGTAAGTAAGCAGCATCTATCGTATTAACTTGCATTACCGCAGTGCCTAGAGACCCCAACCAAGATCAGTGCCTCATTGTGCTAGGTGTTGTACAAAACACATAATGAGAGACAGTTTTAACCCTGAAGAGCTTGCAATTCAAACAGACAGGCCAGCCAGAGGATGGTGAAAGGGAGTACCCTGACGCCCTTATACAGGAGGGGGGCTGAGAGACTTACCCCCAGTCACACAGGGAGTGCTTGGCACAGCTGGGAATTAAACCAGGTCTCCTGAGTCCATGTCCAGAGCGTCAGCTAAGAACTTACAGAAAAGAGAGGGGAAGAGCTTGCCACCATAAAACTTATGATGAGAGTCTTGAATCTTTGTAAACTACATACAAGAGATTTGACTGCACCGTGCACAATTCAGGCAGGTGCCTAACGCCAGTGCCCTGCAGCTGTAAACATCTCCTTTGATAAGAAAATGTTGGGACCAAATAGGAAAAAAATGCATTTGGAATTAAAAAGAGAGAGAAGCTAATCTCAGTTCTTAAACCACCACAGCAGTAGTCAGGAGACCCTGGTTCTGTATCTGAGCTAGCCAAAGCCTCACTTGGAGCGGAGGTAACCGCTCTGTGCCGGAGATACCCTGTCTGTCAAACAAGGCTAATAATATATACTTGCCTCACAGTGTGTTGGGGTACCTGATTCATTCACGTTTGGAAAGCTCTGGGGAGATGCCCAGAAGGACAGTGCTGCAGGCATGCAAGAAATCCTAATGTTTTTTCTATTGCTCCAAGACAGAAGGAAGTAGGAGAGAGAAGTCATTTCAATTCCTAGAATTCAAAACCAGTTTAATTTTTAAATGAAGCTTGAGGGTCATCAGTAAACTTTTTTTTTAATTATTATTTTTCCCTGGAGAATCTGCTATAAGCCACAGTTGTGTATCATCAGCATAGACATGGTAGCTGACAGATAAGATGACTTTGAGGAAGAAGTAGGTAGCAACCAGAAAAGAACAGAAGGCCAGGAACTGACCCTCAAGAAGGAACTCAAAATAGACTCAAAAACTAACTGTGATGCTGGCAGACCAGGTGCCAGCTCATGCCAAAGCTTTAGGTCAATTCACTTGTGTGTTAGTATAGATCAGGGGTCTCAAACACGCGGCACACGGCCCGCCGGGCTCCCCCCACCCAGTTACATTCTGAAGTTCCGCCGCCAGAACAGCTGTCTGGCGGCTTCGCGGTTTCTGGGAGGGAGGGGGGAGGAGCGGGAAGTGCACACACAGGGGAGGAGGGGGGCAGAAGAGGCGGGCTGCCGGGCTCCCCCTGCCCCCCTCCCAGTTACGTCCTATGGCCGCCAATTCCCCTCACCCCCGCCCATGCCCAGTTACGTTCTGTGGCCAGCAACTCCCCTCACCCCCGCCCCCAGTTACATTCTGTGGCCACTAAGATCCCCGTTCCCTCCAAGCTGCTCCAAGGTTCTATTTTTACCCCCAGGCAGTTCCCACCACCAGAACAGCTGTCTGGCGGCTTCACGGTTTCTGGGAGGGAGGAGCGGGGAGCTACGCGCTATGGGGAGGAGGCGGAGAAGGGGCGGGGCCTAATGGAAGGGGTGGCATGAGGCCGGGGCCAGCAAGGGGGCGGGGTCAGTAATGTGGCCCTCGGGCCAATGCACTAGTCCTCATACGGCCCTCGTGGTAATTTGAGTTTGAGACCCCCTGGTATAGATCAAAGTGATTGTTAAATGTATAAGAGTGTATTTGTTGTTTAAACTTCATGAAAACTAATGGGATGTTACTTGCATTGTTTTCAATTATCTGTATCCTGTTATAAATGTAATAGCAAACATTTACATTGTGTATACCCCTGTAACCTAATAACCCACCAAAGAAGTCTTGTGGAATGCTAAAGAAGGACTTCAACAGAAAAGTGCCAATTTCAAAGCAAGTGTGTGTTGACCAGAGGTCAATAACTCAAAGTGCATTCCTCATGTGAGTAGTGCCACTGTCAGCTTGTTTTCTGTGAGGAGACGATAGAAGAATGGATTCAAGGAAAGATCCTGCGTCTCTGGACTCTTACAGGGAAATGTACCGGATGCAAAGCGCAGATACCCAGAGACAATCTGGGTACCCTGAAAAGACTTTTAGGAAACTGGCAGGTTATTACATCACTGCCACCATTTGGAATTACAAACTTGGACTCACCTGTACATATATTTTACCTGCTTTAACCTCTTTATCACTCTTATTTCCTTTTTCTAGCGAATAAACCTTTAGTTACTTTACTATAGAATTGGTTGCCAGAGTTGTCTTTGGTGTAAGATGTGGAGTACCAATTGATCTGGGGTAAGTGATTGGGCTCTTGGGCCTGGGAGCAACCTGATGTGGTGTGATTTTTGGTTAAAGTACCCCCATTTTATCACAAAGTCCAGTTTGTCTGGGTGGCAAGACAGACTGGGACAGTCTCAGGGGGGAATGTCTGTGACTTCAGGGTAAGACTGGGATAGTGATCCAGGAGTTTACATTTGTTACTGGTTTGGTGAAATCTAATTATAGAACAAACCACCAGCTTGGGGCATCTGCCCTGTTTTCTGACCATCTGCCCTGAGGTCGGCACTCACAGTTGTGAGCCGTTCCAGACACTGTGACACTAACAGCAAAAAAATGTTCAGTACATCAGAAGCAGGAAACCTGCCAAACAATCAGTGGGGCCACTGGATGGTCGAGATGCTAAAGGAACACTCAAGGAAGATAAGGCCTTTGCAGAGAAGCTAAATTAATTCTTTATGTCAGTCTTCACTGCAGAGGATGTGAGGGAGATTCCCACACCTGAGTCATTCTTTTAGGTGACAAATCTGAGAAAATGTCCCAAATTAAGGTTTCACTAGAGGAGGTTTTGGAACAAATTGATACATGCAAACAGTAACAAGTCACCAGGAGCAGATGGTAATCACCCAAGAGTTCTGAAGGCATGTAACCTATCGCTTAAATCCGCTTTTTTACCAGATGACTGGAGGATAGCTAATGTGACACCAATTTTTTAAAAAGGCTCCAGAGGTGATCCTGTCAGTTACAGGCCAGTAAGCCTAACTTCAGTACTGGGCAAATTGGTTGAAACTATAGCAAAGAACAGAATTATCAGACAAATACAATTTGTTGAGGAAGAGTTAACAAGCATTTTGTAAAGAGAAATCAATCTATTAGAATTCTCTAAGGCAGTGGTTCCCAAACTTTAACAACCTGTGAACCCCTTTCACTAAAATGTCAAGTCTCGCGAACCCCCTCCTAAAAATGAACATTTCCAGGGATTTTCTCCTTTACCTGAGTATGAATTATAAAAGCAGTGATCTTGGAAATATAACATTTGTTTTAATGACATGCTTATTACACACTATTTATTATTATTTATTATTACAGTATTTTTATTGCATTAAGAAAACGGCAACACTCTTCCAAGATCTCACTTCCGTAGCTTGTATCATTTTGAATAAGCCTGTTATAAGACAAGGCTCCTATGTTTCATCAAGGAGTATCAGATGTGAAACAGCATGAAAGTATTTAAGAAGCCAACTCAAAGAGTTCCTCCTACACAAGCATTCAGGTCTTGAGCAGTCCAGGCAAACAACGCACGTTACAACAAAGCTTAAACTGGATCTTCGTAATAATTTTTAAAACAATATTAGCTGCCTATTTAATTTTAAAAACAGCGAAAAATATCCACCTCCCTTTCCATTTCTTATAAGGGAGTGTTGAAGTTGAAATCTCCTCAGTGTGATATGCTTGCTTTGATCTGCTTAGCTCTTGGAAGTCTAGGGGCTCCGGGCTGCTGGCCCCGTGCTGCCCAGGGTCCTTAGGGACAGCTCTGTTCGCCATTAGGGAATTTTTTCCAAGAACCCCCTGTAACACTTTGTGAACCCCCATGGGTTCATGGACCCCAGTTTGGGAACCACTGCTCTAAGGGCATCGACAAACATGTGGACAAAGGTGATCCAGTGGATATAGTGTACTTGGACTTTTAGCAAGTAGGAGCACTGTCCTGACAGGAGAGGACCAGAAATGCCAATACAGCTATGGACACGGGAGGGTAATTGCACAGCACCGAGGGACACAACGAGGTCAAAGAGAATGATGGAGTTCCTAACTGTGGAAGAGAGCAGTATTTGTTCTATGGCCAGAGGAAAAGCCAGGCTGAAAATAATCAAGGGTGTTCTCGTGTGACACGTAGCTGAAGAGGGTAGAGATGACCTTTTAGGGCAAGGACTGTCTTTTTGTTCTAGCACAGTCTGGTCTATGCTTGTGGTCCCGCTATGCAAAGACAGGCATGGCCACTGTACAAATAATTATATCCAAAAAGCTACATTAAAAGAACAGTGAGGCTGCAAAGTCAAGCACTCCAAAGTTAGGAAATGCCAGAATTTGGGTTGCCCGGGCAATCTTAATTTGGCCACTTTGTGCATAATGGCAAAGTCTTTAATTACATGAGCATGTCCTGTTTTTTCCACAGGACCACTGCCTCATTCAGTGCACAGGACAGATGGTGCTCAGGGAATGAGTCAGAGTTGTGTAACGAAAGAGGCCGTTGTCTGCAGAAGCCCTACCTCATTTGTTGCAGAAGTTGGAAAATGTGTCATGAAGCATGGGATTGCAGGAAGAGAAAGGACGCTCTCACGAAGCCTCTGCCCCAGAATCCTTGTGTGACATCAGGCAAGTCACTTAACCTAGACTTTTCATAGGGGGCCACTAGTTGTGTGCTCCTCATTGTGTGGATGCCTGATGTGAAAGACCTGGAGCCAGATTTGCTGACGCCCTGAGTGCTCACAAATTGTGAGTCACAACTGCTGCTGTGGAGCTGCACTTTGTAAAGTGCTATACAAATGCTAAGTACACTGAAAAATCAAACCCTGGGTGTCTCAAGTTGAGCATTCAAAATTAGTGGCCACTTTTGACAATTTTGGCCTTAATTTCTCTCTGTGTCTCAGTTCCCCATGTGTAAAGTGGGGATAATACTGACAGGGGCACTGTGGACAGAAATACATTAATATTTCAGAAGCCCTCAGGTACCATGGTGAGAGTGCAGCAGAAACGCCCAGGATGCAATTAATAATTCTCTATTCAGTGCAGAGTGTGGATGGTTTGCAGTAAATAAGGCCCAGAGCCACAGACTGAATTAGGACAATAAAAAGGAATAAATGAATAAGTGCCCAATTGCTGACTGAGGCAGGGGTCCTGTGGAAAAAGTGGTATGTGATCATGTCATTAAAGACTCTATGATAATGCATATGCACAAGAGGGCTCAATTAAGGTTTCATGTGCAAACCGAATTCTGGCATTTCCTAACTTTCAAGTGCTTGGGCTTTGCAAGCAACCTTAGTGTTCTTTTCACATAGATTTTTTTAATGTCATTTCCTAATTTCTTTCTCTCTCTCACACACATACACACAACCACACACCACAATGTGATATTACATGGAACCATACCGAGTCATCAGCAGGGTTCAGACCAACAGCACAGGTCTCTGCCACTTGAGCTAGCAGAGTAACTGGTAGAAGTAGCAGGCTCAGTATGTGGCTCAGGCACTAGAGGGGGTTGGAACACACTCTTTGCCTGTGGGCGTCACAGCTATTTGCTGATGACTCTGAATTCCTGGGTTCAATTCCAGGTTCTGGAGGGGAGTCTATGCTGGTGGCTATAGATCCCTAGACCCCTCTGCTTTTATCCAACCCCTTGTCTCCTGCCTTCTTCCCCTCTGCTCCTGCCCACCGCCCACAAAGACCCAAACCCCTGCCCCCTTCTGCTCTGTGGCTATCTGCCCCTCCAGGCTCCTCCCTCCCTCCCCCTCTGCTCCTATCCAACCTTCCTCTGCACTCCCAGGCCCTCCCACCAGCTCCAGCAACCCTCATCCCTCCTCTTCTTCATTCTAAGTCCAGCTGCACCCTCCCCATCCTCACTGCTTGGGCACCAGGAGGGGGAGCACTCCACCCAGGAAAAAGTCTCCCTGCTCTCAGTTCTGGTGCCCAGCACCACAGCGGCTCACAGCAGCAATTGCAGAGAAAGTCCCGCTCAGCCCATGCAACCCTGGGCTGGAACTAGGGTGACCAGATGTCCCAATTTTATAGGGACAGTCCTGATTTTTGGGTCTTTTTCTTATATAGGCTCCTATTACTCCCCACCCCCTGTCCCGATTTTTCACATTTGCTGTCTGGTCACCCTAGCTGGAACGAGCTTGGCTGCTCTATGGGGATGGCGCAGTCCAGTCACACATAAGAGCCATGAGGGGCTGGAGCACACACAGTGCGCAGATGTAACCTTCAGAGATGTCCTCTGCCAAACCTAGCCTGCCTCCGCTGGGCGTGAGATCGCTGACATTTTGCAGAGGCTGACAACTTGGCCAAACTTGGGTGAATTTTCAATGGAAAAGCAAAAGGCACCTCGCTGATGCTTAGGCCACCCTCTCCCAAATGTCAGGTCTCACCTCAAACTATGGAGGCCCAGGAGCTTCTCAAGGAAACAATTGTCAGAATTTTTTTTTTAACTGTGAGCAAACCAATGTATTTTCCCCTAATCTCCTTCTCAGAAACGGCTGAACCGTTTTAGCTTAAACTTCCCCAAAAAAGTCAGCCTCAGGTAGACATTCCGCATGGGACGTTTTAGCCCAAATATTACAGTTTAGCAAACATATAAGCAACCCCAAACAGGTCTTCTAATGGGAAGTAGGGCTCCCAGTTCTGCCCATACCTATAACACTGTGCTGGGAGAAGACTAGAGAGAGGGTGGCAGTGAGAGAGGATGTCAGGGGCCGCTCACCTCAACTCCCCTTGTCATTCCAGTGGGACGTATGGAGCCACCTGGGGATTGCACACAGTGTAAGGAATCTGGGGGTGGCTGAGAGCCACGCCACCCTCTGCACACTCCTGGGCATGAGGGGAGGGGGCGGTCACAGTGGAAAGGGCACACAGCGAGGACATCTCTATGCTCTGGCTACTCCCAGTTGCTGGAGTGGCTCCTTGGGCCGTGAGCAGCTGGGTAAGTGTGAGACTAGTTGTCAGGCTGCTCCAACTTTCATGAGGGACTGGTGGAAGAGTCCAGTATTGCCAACTCCAAGAGGTCATAGGAAACTCTGCAGAGCTGAAGAGTCTGTCTGCACTGCAAAGGTGTGACCACAGCACACGCAGACATACCCAAGGCAGCTGGCTAGCTCCAATAACAATAGCAGTAAAGCCAAGGGAGCATGGGCTCACTGCTCAAGTACTCCTAGGTGGGCTTGGACAGCCCATGTTGCCACAGTTTCCCTGCTGTTGGTATTTGTGCTGGCGAGATCGAAGCTGGCTGGGATACGTCTGCACCTGCAGCCGTCACCCCTCTGGTTGCAGTGCAGACATGATGCCCTCTGTGGCGCTTGGGACCGGCGCTGGCCCTCTGCCTGGGATGAGGCCAAAGCACCGGTGTCCTCACTGCAGGGCTGAGGAGACTCCCCGGATGTCCCGATTTTACAGGGACAGTCCCGATTTTTTGATCTTTTTCTTATATAGGCTCCTATTACCCCCAACCCCCGTCCCAATTTTTCACATTTGCTGTCTGGTCACCCTACTTACACTAGAAGCGTCCCACCTCTGCCCCTCTGCCAGTTTCCTTTGCTCTCCTGGGCGCTCCCTACTTGCTCAGGCTGTTCTGTGCTCCTCCACCAGTCTGTTTCTCTCCCTCTCTCTCTCTCTTATTGGAAACACATGGCTAGAGTAGGTAGCCAAGTAGGGGTGGGCTCCTTGCTCTATTTAACACAGAACTGCTCCCTTGGCCACCTATGCCGGACACAGTGGGGAGTGCTGATGGCTCGGCTGGGCCAGAGGAGGGGGCCCCATGGTTCGGATGTGGGCAGCACTTCCGCACGGTCAGCAGGACTACAGGAAGGTGAAGAACATGGTGAGGCTGGGGATGCGGGGAAACTGAGCAGATTCAGAGGGGTCCAGCCTGCAACGCAGGAGAAAGAAAATCCAAAACCTAGCAGGAGTCTCTCCCCCGCCTGCGCTATGCAAATCTCCCTCAAACCTCTAGCTGCAACATGGCAGCTCTGCTCTTTGATCTCAGCAGCTGATTTTCATTTGGGGATGCCCATAAAGTTGTCGCAGGCTGCAGAGAAGCCGTTTGTGATGCGTCTCACCTCCTGTGAGGAGAGATTGTTATCACGCTTAGAGAGTTGATCTCACAGTTTCTTGAGGGAATCTGCATCGTGAATCACCCAGGAGTGGGAGGGTGGTTTCTTGTTGTGCGCGTCGGTGTGATCTCAGTGCATGAGATAGTTAAAAACAAAGCACATATAAGGGAGATTATGGGGGCAGGTGGACTAGCTGGAAGAATGCCATTTTTCCTAGTCCTTGAGCTACTGAGTACCATTATTTATTATCGGTATCACAGCAATACCCAGCTAAGATCAGGCCTCCATTGTGCTAGGTACTATGCAAACACATAGTCAGAATCCCTGCTCCAAAGAGTTTACAATCTATATAGGCCAGGGGAGCAAAAGAGGAGACAAAGCATTAGTATCCCCATTTTACAGACAAGGAGCTGAGGCTCACAGAGATTAGGAAATTCATCCAAGGGCACATAGAGAATCTGTGGGCAAGCCAGAAATTGAACTCACCATCTTCTGAGGTATGTGAAATCCTGGCAGGAATGAGCTCGTGAAGCACTGAACCAAAATCTGGGATTTCTGGGACCAACAAAGAGGACAATTCTCCGACCTCTTCAATTCTCCTCCTCCAAAATAAGTTTCTTTTCTTTTTTTTGCTGGTTGGTGACAACGATAGGAATGGCCATTAGGCCAGATCTTGACCTAGCATAGATCAGCGTCGCTCCCCTGAAATCAACGGAGCTGCCTATGTGTACAGCAACTGGGGATCTGGCCCTGTATATTTGTAAAGTTTTTCTCTGTACATTAGTCCCCTCCCTGCCATGTTTCCCCACTTGCCATGGTTTCTGCTCCATTCCCATTTATCTTTATTAGTCTCCATTGTCTTCTCCTCAGCCGCAGGATTGACAAACGCTTTAGAGGTGCCTTATTCCAATAGATGGAGCAGCTCCCCCTGCACCCTTCTTATGGTTCGGTGTATATCCCATACTGCCCGATCACACTGCCCTGGAGCAGCAGATACCGAGTGGCTGATTTCAGGTGCCACTGACACATTCTGTGAAGGACCTATAGATTTCCTCAGGCAAAGTAAACCCTGCAGAGACAGAGAGCTCTCCAGGAAAGTCATGCAGTGAAATTACGAAACTGACCTTGCTGTGCAATGAGGAGTTTTTCCTCATTTATAAGAAACTGGGATGTCTTGAATTTGGGGTGCTAAACCTCTATAACTCCCAGAACCTGTGACCAGCCCTTCCACATCTTCTTCCCATTTTAAAGGGTTTCAGAAACAGCGTGGTGGCTCTCAGCCCCTTCTCTTTATGGCATTGTAGGGCAGCAGAATGGTTGTGATGACTTATCCTGGTTAGCACAAATCCTTTTATTTCCTCTCTCCCTGGAATCAGCTCCAGCCACTCAAGGGTGGGCTGATTTCTCTAAAGAAAGGGAAAATAGCTTTCTAGATTCTGTTGCCACTGCTTGAGTCCCTCCTCTAAATACACCCCTTCCCAAAGGCATGTAGACACTAGTCCTATACAAAGGGAACTATTAAGTCTCCTGGTTAGTTAAAGACATAGGCACAAAGTATAAAATACCTACACAAATTACACAACTCACAAGATGTGTGCTGAGTTTCACCATTCACTCCATTCCTCACTGCATTCCCCCCCCCCCATAAGTTCTTTGTAAACCCTCTATTTGGATGGTAAGCTCTTTGAGGTGGGTACCGTGTTTTAAACATACCTGCTATTTACAAAGTTGATGCTCTACAATTAAATATTATTATTAATAATAATACATATTTTGTAAACCTCTAGAGTTTGAGATCCTCAGATGAAAGGTGCTGTGAGAGTATTAGTGTTATTATAAGTAATAGAGTTCCATCCAGGACGTTATATAATAATCCTGCATCGGCTGAGGGGGGATTAGAAAACATGAATCAGATTCTCCAAAACTAGTGGTACACTTTCATGCCCAGAAATCATAGAGTCATAGACATGCAGGACTGCAAGGGACCTTAAGGAGTCATCTAGCCCAGTGGTTCTCAACCAAGGGTACATGTACCGCTGGGAGCACGCAGGGGTCTTCCAGGGGGTACATCAGCTCATCTAGATATTTTCATGGCTTTACAACAGGCTACATAAAAAGCACTAGCAAAGTCACTACCAACTAATATTTCATACAGACAGTGATTTGTTTATACTGTTCTATATATTATACACTGACGTAAGTAGAATATTTATATATCACTTGATTTATTTTATAATTATATGGTAAAAATGAGAGAGTGAATTTTCAGTAATGGCATGCTGTGACACCTTTGTATTTTTATGTCTGATTTTGTAAGCAAGTCATTTTTAAGTGAGGTGAAACTTGGGAGTACGCAAGACAAATCAGACTCCTGTAGTGGGTACAGTCGTCTGGAAAGGTTGACAGCCACTAATCTAATCCATTCCCCATGCTGAGGCACGACCAAGTAAAACTAGACCGGTGTTTATCTAATGTGTTCTCAAAAAGATCCAATGATGGGGATTCCACAACCTCCCTAGGTAACCTGTTCTAGTGGTCAACTATCCTTACAGTTAGAAACCAACCTAAATCTCCCTTGTTGCAAATTAAGCCGATGTACTAGCAGCAAAAGCAACCATGTGTCAGTCCAGGTCCAGTGTATTCATATACAAATAGTGAGGTGTTGTTTTTTTAAAAATCATACGGATTTTGGAAAGTTATGGAGCAGCATGTAGGAGAATCAGATCAGGTTCCTCCTGGAAGGATTTTGTTAAACCATTGAAATCCCAGATTTGTCTGGAAATTTGATGATCCAAGGGAACTGGAGTTTAAATTGAAATAAACAACACTCAGTTTACCAGTTCACTATCATCAGGGCAAGTTTATAAAAGCAGAGGGACAGAAGCATGGTAATAACTAATTTCAAGCTAGAAAATGTTAGTCACAGTACTGCATGACACAACGGGGGAAAAAGCCCAAAACACTGAAACACACCAAAATGTGGAATTGCTTATGTCTATTTTTAGAAGGAGACATCATACTATGAGCTAGAGGAGAAATTCCTTGGGTAGTCCTGCCAAGCTCAGTGACTGGGTCTCTGTCACTCAGAATTGTGGGTAAAATGTCCAAAATCATCTTAGTGATTTAGGAGCTCAAATCTCATTTTCAAAAGTGATTTCAGCTCATGGGTGCATAAGTCTCCCTGAAAGTCAGTGGGACGTGGGCTCCTAAGTCGTGACCCAAGCTTTGAAATCCTTAGATGGAAGGTGCTCTCCCCATTGGCTTTCAAGCAGAAGTGAGGGGCAGAGGTGGGGCAGAAGCATCATTTCATTAAAAAAAAAGTGTTAGGGTTTTGTTTCCACTTCAGTAGATTTTGCCAGATAACAGCAAAACAAGCCCAGTCTCCTCTGCTATTTTCCAACCACGGTGCAGAGAGGAGGGAGCTGGAAAGAAACCCAGCTGAGACATGAGCAGGGGAGGAAGGTGAGACATGTTTGTGCCAGGCAAATGGAACAAGATTAAAAATCCCTTTAAAAAGGAGGATGCCTCCGGGTTAGTGCTGGATGAGGCAGCACAATTCATGGAGAAACAGTGTCCCTCTTACAAGAGTGGATGGGGTCTGTATTGATCACCTGAGTGTCGATCTGTTTCCTTGAAAGGTTACTGGAAAGTAAAACTATCTGAAGGGTAGAACAAATGCCATCTTCAGAGACCCACCAGTGTCCGGGATGGCTATGGGGCTGAGCCGTTTCTCCCCCCTTCTACGTCAATGCATGGAACCAATGTGGTGGTGGAGGAGGAGACGGTGCTATTTTTATGCCTGGTGGAAATATCGATGTAACGTGGACTGAGAACTCCTTATCCCACCAGATTAGCTTGAATATGGGAGGCTTTGGGTACGATTTCATTCTGGTTACCCAGAACCTGAAATGGTTTAAGACACTGTCTACAGGTGTCCCATGATACCTGTCCCTAACCCAGGTAAACTGATGGAATCAGAGCATTTTTCAGATCAGTGATCACCCTTATTCCAATAAGGTAGCATGAATGCATATAACTCGCTTACCTTTAGGGACATTCCCATTGAGGGCTCCACTAGATCTGCAGCATGTCTGCCAGGCTCCCACAGCAGCTCCATTCCAATCCAGCACACTCTAGTCTCCTGTGTCCCAGAAACTTAGCCAGAAACAGGTTGGCGAGCTGCAGTGATGCTGCTCACAAATCAGGGAATTTTCACATCCAGCTCCAGTCTTTGCCTGTGTAGTCTATCAAAAGCAAAAGAACGCTCCCAGGTAGGTCTTTTAATCAGCTCCTTAAGGAACAGCCAATAATCCTCTCAGAAGCAGATGAAATGCAGCTGTGGTCAGGTGAAATATCTGAGGCTGAGCTAACAGGTGGTTTCCTTTCTTGTAAACATATTTTGATTCCTGTTTGACTGCAGGGTTGACTGCTGGTTTTTTCTCCCCTTTATTGTTATATTTTCCTGTGCAACAAAACTTAGCCAGGATTTATTATTTATATGTTGGTCCATGCTAAGAGAAGAAGATTTGCCATTTCTATAAGTATCTTCCATCCTGAAGAAACTTAAAAGTACTTTAAAAAACTAAAACACCACGTGAAATGCAGCCATCTCTGGGATGGAAACAATATAACACAAAGCACTATGTGGTCAAGCAGTGTTTTGGCCAAGAACACTAAGACAAAAATCCTGTCCTTAGGCAAAGCCCCATGGGATCATTCATATCCGTGCAGATCAGATAAGACCTAAGCTTTTTGAGGTCTCACCTGAAAGAGACAGAGAGTAAACTGCCTGGCACTCAATATATCTATCTGAGAAGGCTGAAGAGCTGAGTCAGCCCTGCTGGGCTTTGGAGAAAGGCACATGAACCACCAATGGCTGGAAGTTAAAGCCAGACAAGTACAAATTAGAAATTCAAATGAGAAAAAAGGCACAAGTTTTAGCAGTGAGGATGGTTTCCAATTGGAACCTTCTCATTAAAGTAGGTCTTTCAAATAGGATGTTTATGCCACTAAAGCTCAATCCTCCAGAACCAGCTAGTGAGCTTTTAGGATGGGTGGTCTCCTGTCCATTGGCAGTCACTCCACCTGGGTCACCCATCTGGCCTTTGCAGTAAAAACTACTCGCAAGATCTAGAGACCCCACTGTGTCAGTGACACTGCCCAAAAGAACAACAGCCACACTGTAGCTCATGCAGCCAAAACAGTGAAGGAATGAGTGATTACAGCTGGGAGCGGATATTAGTTACCCTGCTCAGCACCAAACTGGCTTCAAATTCCCACAGCAAGTCTGGAGTCGCTGGTAAGTGTTTGACATGATTAATAGAATCTAAGGCCAGAATCATAGACTTGTAGGACTAGGAGGGACCATTAGATCATCTAGTCTGACCATTTGTATAACGGGTCCTTACATTTCACCTAGTTATCCCTGTATAAAAAGTACCTTCCAGAAAGGCATCCGGGCTTGATTTGAAGACTTCAGAAGATGGACAATCCACCACTTCCCTTGGTAGTTTGTTCCAATGGTTCATCACACTCACTGTTAAAAATCTGAGCCTTATTTCTCATTTTAATTTGTCTGGCTTTAACTTCCAGCCATTGGGGCTCGTTACGCCTTTCTCTGCTAGAGTGAAGAGCCCTTCGATACCTGCTATTTTCTTCTTTTCAAAGTACTTATACACCATAATTAAGTTACCTCTCAATCCTCTTTTGGATAAGCTAAAGAGAATGTGCTCTTTACGGCTCTCACTAAGAGGCTTTTTCACCAGCCCTCAAGTAATTTTTGTATTTCTTTTCTCCTTCTCCAATTATTCAACGTCCTTTTTAAAATGTGGATTCCAGAACCAGATGCAGTATTGGTCTCACTAATGCCACATGCAGAGGTAAAATCACCCCCCTACTCCTTTGCCCCTGTTTATACATCCAAGGATCACATTAGTCCTTTTTGCCACAGCATCGCCCTGGGAGCTCATGCTGATTTACTTGTCCACTGTGACCCCTAAATCCTTTTCAAAGTCATTACTTTCCAGAATACAGTCCCCCATTCCTTGTTCCTAGATGTACAACTTTGTATGAAAACAGATTTTGTTTGAATGGGCCCAACTTCCCAAGCAATCCAGACTGCTTTGTCTGATTGCCCTGCCCTCATCATTATTTATCATGCTGCTAATCGTTGTGTCATTTGCACATTTTACTCGCTGTGATTTTATATTTACTTCCAGATCACTGGTGAACATGTTGAACAACACTGGGCCTAACACCAGTCCCTGGAGAACCCAACTGGAAACACCCCCATTGGACGATCATCCCTCACTGACGACTACTTGTTGCAATCTGTCAGTTAGCTAGCTCTCAATCCATTTAACATATGCTTTATTGATGTTGTATTGTGCTAGTTTTTTAATCAGAATGTTGGGTGGTACCAAGCCCAAGCACCTTACAAATGTCTACTTTTATCAACCAAATTTGTACTCTCATCAAAGAGGAGACAAGACCTATTTTCCATAAAACCATGTTGACTGGCATTAATTATATCCCTATCCTTAATTCCTTATTAATTGAATTCTTTATTAGCTTTTTCGCTATTGCCCAAGGTTGATGTCAGGCTAACAGGCCTACAATTACCTGTCTTATCCCTCTTGTCCCTTTTAAATATTGGCACAATGTTAGAACTCTTCCGGCCTTCTGCAATTTTCCCAATAGTCCAAGATTGATTAACAGTTAATATCAGTGGGTCAGTGATCTCCTCAGCCAGTTCATTTAAAACTCTTGGATGAACATTATCTGGGCCAGATCACAGAGGAGCATCCAAGTCCTGGCTTGGCTGGGTGATTATTACTAAGGAGGAGTGTAACAGAAAGGCCTCATCTCTCCACTTCTCACATTAACTCCTGCCTGTCTGTCAAGCTGGTGACACACTCATTACAAAACCGGGCTTTTCTTGGGAGGCTTTTTGCTTGCATAGCAGCCGATGAGGTCAATGACACGGCTAACAAGTTTACAAAAGGCAAGTGAGTCACCACTGAGCAATGTGACGTTACAGCAGGGTAAGAGGTGTTTTGCACCATTTTGGTGTGCACTAGGTCAGTTTCTCACTCAAATACTAAATACTTCAGTGATAAGCCGGTCTAAAACTGATTGATTTGGATACACTTATGTTTGCTATCAGGAAACATCTCCTAGTCATGAGATGGCCTAAGGGAAGTGCTCGAAGCCCCACTACTTGAATCAGTTAAAATTAAACTGGGCAAAAACCAGGAGAATATACCACAGGGAACAATCCTGCATTGGCTGGGTGGTGAATGGACTAGAGAAACTCACACATTACGTACGTCTCTAACTGCTACAAAGTGAAAACTTCAAATTCTTATTTGGTTCTAAATGAACTCTTTGAGGCGCTTTTTTGTGTTTTAAAAGGTCAACTCAGCCTCCCATTTAACATCTGCCATTAAAAATACAGCTGCACTCTGCCAAGCGGACAGTAAGTATCCGCACGTTCCAATCAGGTGTGCAGGTCTAAAAGAATCTCCAAAACTGCAGGTGCAAAACAAAATGCTGGCTCTCAAATCCAAGCCTTTTAAAATTGTCCACCAGGGCTTCCCTCTCCATGACCTTCCAAATGTATCCTCATACTCCATCTTTCCCTCCCCTATGGTGACTGTTCAAATCACTCCTCTCAAGGGTAGTTGGACGCTCATGAAGGAAGATATTGTGCCTCCAGAAAGGCCTCAGCAGGCCACGCTGCAGCCATTTGTATTGGGCAAAGGCTCATGCAGAGAAGTGCATGTTGCATCTGCCCTCAGGGAGGTAAGATTCAGTCTCTGCTTGATTTGCAAGGGAAGGGAATTCCGCAGCTGAGCTGCTGGCGCTTAGACCATGCAGCCCCCGGGATCTAGTGAGCTCCACGTCCCCACTGATCACAGCTGCTACAGCGTATTGCAGAGCAAGAGGTAGTCTCCAAAGTAGCCATTGCTGGGCACTTGAAAGCGTGACCAATGGTTTTCTATGGACCCAGCATTCATAGCTGGGTAGGACATTGGTGAAAGGCAACGGAACCTCTGCAGCTGGTCAGTTTCTGTTTGGGACAGAAAGTGGAGATGCAGATTCAGGTGTTTGTTTTCTTAGTTCATTTTGCTTATTACAAACTGTAAAAAGTCTTGACTTCCTCAGGCAGAGAAGGTCACAACCTGCACAGAGGCAACTCTCTGTCATAAATATACCACCTAAACCACAGCTGCCCTGTCTAGGGTTGCCAACTTTATAATTGCAGAAAACCGAACACCCTTGCCCCGCCTCTTGTCCGACGCGCCCCCCCACCCCGCCATTGCTTGCTCTCCCCCACCCTCACTCACTTTCACTGAGCTGGGGCAGGGGGTTGTGTTGCAGGAGGGGGTGAGGGCTCCGGCTGGGGGTGCGGGCTCCAGGGTGGGGCCAGAAATGAGGGGTTCAGGTGTGGGAGGGGGTTCCGGGCTGGGGCAGGGGGTTAGGGTGCAGAAGAGGGTGAGGGTTCCAGCTGGGGGGGTGCAGGCTCAGGGATGGGGCTGAGGATGAGAGGTTTGGGGCACAGGAGGGGGCTCCAGGCTGGAGCTGAGGGGTTCAGAGTGCGGGAGAGGGTGCAGGCTCCAGGAAGGAGTTTGGGTGCAGGAGGGGACTCAGGGATGGGGCAGGGCATTGGGGGTGGGAAGGGGTGTGGGGTGTGGACTCCAGGAAGAGGGTTCTGACCTAGGGCAGGAGGTTGGGGTGCAGGAGGGAGTTCAGGCTCTAGCTGAGTGGCGCTTACCTCTCGTGGCTCCCAGTCTGTGGTGCAGCAGGGCTAAGGCAGGCTCCCTGCCTGCCCTGGCTTCAGGCAGCTACTGGAAGCAGCCGGCATGTCCGGCTCCTAGGCACAGGGACAGCCAGGCGGGTCTGTGTGGTGCACGCTGCCTGCGCCCGCAGGCGCCACCCCTGAAGCTCCCATTGGCCATGGTTCCCAGCCAATGGGAGCTGCAGAGCCAGCGCTAGGGTAGGGGTAGTGCGCGGAGCTTCCCTCATTGCCCCTGAGCCTAGGGGCTGCAGGGACATGTCGGCCACTTCCAGGAGACACACGGAGCCAGAGAGCCTTCCTTAGACCCACTGCACTGCCGACCAGACTTTTAATGGCCCAGTCAGTGGTGCTGACCCGAACCACCAGGGTCCCTTTTCGACCGGGCGTCCCAGTCAAAAACCAGACGCCTGGCAACCCTAGCCCTGTCTTAAGAATCAACAGCCTGGGGCCTCTCCCTCTCATGGAGCTCCTGGAATCTCTCTGGAATCTAACTACTTAAACACACTTCATTCTCCCCTTTTCCCTTGGCCTCCTTCACTTTACACCTGGGAATCGCCTGACCATAAGAACTGCTCACTCGGGATCACATGGTCTCCAAAGGCGGCCTGAACGTTGTCTCTCTTTCTGCAGCTGTTTTACCATACACAAAAACCTCAGTAAGGTGTTTACTGCCCAGCTAGCAAGTGCTTTCACCCACCTCTGCTTAATGACTGCGTGGGTGCAGCTTCTGCATGGGTACTTTTAGGACTTGTTTACACTTGAAATGCTACAGCGGTGCCACAGAATAGCCAGAGAGAACAATGGGGTTCTCCCATTGGTGTAGGTAATCCACCTCCCCAGAGGCAGTGGCTAAATTGACGGGCTCTGAGACCCTCTCCCCTCTCTGGGTTCAGAGCCTGGGCTCCAGCCCAAGCAGAAGTCTACACAGCAATGAACAGCCCCGCGAGCCTGAGTCGGCTAGCATGGGCCAGCTGCAGGTGTCTAGTTGCTGTGTAGACAGACCCTGAAACGCAGTGTCATGGGTGTTTTTTGCAGTGTAGACGTGCCCGTGGCTCAGACAGGCCTGATGCCTCTGGGAGCAGCATGCCACTCCCTCTGCTAGGTGCAGCATACAACACAGATCTGCTGCCTGGCGCAGATGAGAGTGCAGAGCTGTGGGTCTGGTGCCATGGTTTGTGCTAACCTTCCCAGATCCTTGTGCACTGGGAACAAAAGCACCCAGCTCATACATGGCCCCTGGCAGGGATGGAAGAGGGAGAGGCTATGGATGTGTGAAATAGCTGAGGCTGTTACCTAAGGGTGCGGGAGGGAGCTGGAGAGTTGAAAGGGGTCTGAGTGCTGAGCAGGACAGAAAGCTGCAGGGTAGCAGCAGTCTGGTTTCTGTGATACTAGGAGCATGTGAAGTTAGAACAAAATAATTTTTTGGTTGAACACAAGCTCTCCTTGTAAAGAACAATACCCCATATGCCCTGCCCTCCCCTTGTATCCCCATAACAGGGCTGAGTATCATCTAGCTTTTAAAAAACAAAAAAATGGAGATATGCCAATCTCCTAGAACTGGAAGGACCTTGAAAGGTCATTGAGTCTAGTCCCCTGCCTTCACTAGCAGGACCAAGTACTGTCCCCTGACAGATTTTTGCCCCAGATCCCTAGGTATCTCCCTCAAGGATTGAACTCACAACCCTGGGTGTAGTAGGCCAATGCTCAACCCACTGAGCTATCCCTCCCCCCTTTACAGGGCCTAAAAGACCCATCAATAATGAGGGACGGGTGAATCAGTACAGCATGGCCTTCTTCAACTCCTGCCCTCCAACTGTTGTGTGTTGCTACTGTGTCCCACACCAGGGATGGCTGCATTTCAGTGCTGATGGAAGAAATGACAGTTTGGGAGGGGAGTCGTTCTAGAAATGAGATGATGACATTATCCTCAAGCTGAACTGGCAATGGATCCTTCCTGGTGTTCAGCAGGTGAACCTTTTTTCCTTTGTCACACAGCGCTGCTCTGCCCTGCCCACTTTGGATGGTGGCTACAGGCTGAAGGATCCGAACACCAGAAATGCTGCTTTTGTGAAATTTCCTGTCGCTGTGCAGACCAGAGAGGTGGGAATGACTCCGTGAAGTTGGGAAAGGATCAGCAGGAGGTTCAACGCCAGTTGGCAACGTGCCCTGAGCACTGGGTGAGTGTGAAGTTCCCTAGTTCCATTGAGTGTGCAGTTTGGATGTGTGTAAGGACACAAGTGGAGCAGTGAGCTGGATGTGGGGATGATGGACATGTTTCTACAGATCTTGGCTAATCTATTTCATAGCAAATAAGGCACTGAGTTATGGAGCTCACCTTCTCCGCCTCCCAAACGTAGGGCCAGCTAATGTCCTGTTGATTTTCTCTCCCTTGTGTGTCCCTTTCTCAGTGAGCAGCAGAATTCTTGCATTTAGGGGCTGGAGGAAGAATTAACTCTACACGGTTAATTCATTCTGGACCAGGGACATGAACTGCAGGCACACGTTGTTGTGTGGGTCACATTCATGGCAGGGAAAAGGCGCAACAGGGGCTGATGAATTACTGCTGTCTCCTCCCACCTCAGGAGGAAATGTGGGTTTGCATCTGGATTGTTCCAGAGGAAACTGACTTTTGTCTTGGAGGCTTGTCTTCGGTTTAAAACAACCACACACAACTCAGCATCACTTGGAGTGTCCCGAGACTGACATACTGGGGTATGGGGCTCTGGAGGACAGCACTGAGGTGCATGGGCCAGTGCCTGCCCACATGGAGTAGTGTTACAAGTCTCGTGACCACTCTTCTTCATGGAGTTCACAATATCCAGGGGCAATAGCAGAATGGTATTTGACCAGAAGCTTGGGCCTCACACGTGTTAGCTGATGCCCCTCAATGCTGACCATCAGCACCCTGCTCAGTCCCATCTGGTCTCCCTCTCACCTCTGTCCCTGCACCTCAGTCCTGACTTGCAGCAAACCCTACTGTTAGACCAGAGCCTTGGCTGTGCAGCTTGGTTGATCCACCTCAACGTTGACCTCCAGCTCCCCACTCCCCCGCTAACCTGTTCTGCCCCCAAGCTGCTCCTCCCCAGAATGAGCTTGGAGAGTTCCTGCCCTTCGTTTGCACGGCAGAGTAACGTGGCACCAGTAAGCGGAGCAGCAAGCTGACATTCAGAATGTGATACCCAGCTCCAAAACAGCCCTGTGGAGGGCAAGGCCTGCATGTGATTCATAGTGATTTGCATTGTGTTATTGACTTTTCTTTCAGCCACTGGGATGGTTGAATCACACCAGATAATGATGAGGGCCTTTTTTCCACAAAGAGCAGTGGAGCCTTCCCAGAGATAGGCTCTCCCCTCTTCTTTAACCTCCTCCTTGATTAGCAAGACACGGTTAATCCGGCAGCATCTCCCAGAGGAGCACACCTCCTGTGCTGAACGGATCACCAGGGATGTACTGAATGTGGTCATAGAGCAGGGGGAAAAGTGTCTTCTGAGCAGTCTGAGCTGAGCTGGTTAAATTCATTCCAGGCTACCAGTTGGGGGTTAGACTAGATGACCCTTGCCATCCCTTCTAGCCCTATGGTTCTCTGATTCCCTCCTCCCATATGCAATCGGATGTCACATCCTCTTCCTTCTTGTAAATCACAGGTTCTTAACCTGGGGTCACAGACAGATTTCAAAGAGTTGTGTCTACCCAGGCTTTCTACAGGACTAGACGGGAGGGGGTGACCCAACATTTTTGTGTCATGGTATCACACTATGGAAAAGGTTAAGAACTGAGGCCGTAAGCTGGGAGGGGACACTTCATCTCCTTTGGGGGTGAACCGGTGTTACTTGCTATTTGGGGGCCAGAGGCTGGAATGGATTGAAGCCCTTCTTGGAATCACCGGTCTGACTATATAGATGATACCACAACCAAAGTTCAAACGGGGCTGGAAGTTAGCAGCTCTATCAGACAAGCCAAAGGGAACGTCTGTTTGGCTAAGGTGGTGGGAGTTGTACTAAGCGTGTGTCCCATGGGAATCTGTTCTCCTTTCTGGAAGTTCTGGCTCCTGGAGGATGTACTTTGGCGGGAGAGGCTGGCTGCTGGCAGATCAGTGCTGAGGTGTCTCTGCCTGGGTACCCACAGCGCTGACTCAGGCTCAGACGCCAACTCAGCTCTAAGTGCATGGGTGGAATGAGAATATTTCTGTGCAGTTGCTGCATGGCTGTGGTGTGACAGGAGACTGGCCGAGCCTGGCTTGTTTAGCCTAGCAAACAGAAGGCTGAGATGGGATCTGATTGCTCTCTATAAATACATCAGGGGGTAAATACCAAGGAGGGTGAAGAGCTATTTAAGCTAAAGGACAATGTTGGCACAAGTTCAAATAGCCATGAATGAATTCAGACTGGAAATTAGAAGGAGGTGTCTAACCACCAGAGGGGTGAGGTTCTGGAGCAGCCTCCCAATCAGAGTTGTGGGGCAAAGCACTTAATTCGTTTTAAGAGAGAGCTAGACAGATTGGTGAGTGCTACTGTATGACAGGCTTGGTTGTGATGGTAGGGGACAGGGCTCAGAAGCCCTGGGGCTCACTTTGATTTATCTCTTGTGATCCCAACGCTCATGCTTCAGGGCTTCAGATGGCTACCGCCAAGGGTCAGGAAGGGATTTGTCTAGTGTATTTTGTGACTTTTAAAAAAATATCTGTCCTCTGAAGCATCAGGGCTGCCATGGCCAATGATGGGACAGTGGATGGAGAGAGCCAGGGCTCTGAGGTGGCACTGGGCATTCTCTCTCTCAGGCGCTTGGCTGGCTGGTTCTTGTTCATGTGCTCAGGGTCTCACTGATCGCCGCATGTGAGGTTGGGAAGGAATTTCCTTCTAGGTCAGATTGGTAATGACCTGGGGAGTGAGGGTTCACCTTCCTCTGCAGCATGTGGGTCACTTACCAGGATTATCTGGGTCTATTTCACTTCATCATTTCCCTTCCGTTGCAGGTGCGCGGGCGCTGGTGGACCTCAGTCCCTTCTGTTCTCTGCCTGGGTCATATAACAGTCCAGTCTCCTGTGTGCTGTAGCACTTCAGTCTAATTTTGGTGGTGGGGCCAGGGCTTAGTGTGCAGGGGCTGGGTGGTGTTGATGGCATGTGATATACAAGAGGTCAGACTGATCTGGCTGTAAACTCTATGCCACTTGCTCTCAGGGAACTCTTTCTCCTAGGGGTGGGGGAGGGAAAACTAGAGACAGGTGTTGATTAGGTTCTTCCTAGTCACAAGCACTTTTTGGGTGACCATGTTGTTCCACACGTAGGTGCCTGTGATCATAACAGGCTCCTCTGAGTGACAGGCTCCACAAAGTTGGGGGTGGGGTTAACTGCAGCTGCACATAAACAAGGGACTGCTAATTAGAGCAGGAAATACAAATAAAAAAGGCATTTCCTCTGTCTCTCATGTACACACAGCTACAGGAAGCTGCATGCCAGTGGGTCGGGAAATGTAGGTTACAAATGTCAAGGTAGTGGTTTTCTTGCATGCAGTTCCTGGTAGCAGTGTCTGTCTGTGGTTGCTCTCAGGTTTGTCAGCTGGGTGTCATTCTCCCAAGGGTCACCCAGGGAAGGCCTCTCCCTTGGAGTGTGTAGAGAAGCCAAGCCTCCGTTGTCGCCAGCTGGAGAGGTCATTCTGCTATGCAGCCCACGAAGGCTTGTCATGACTCCGCTCTGTGATCTGGTTGGTCCAAGTCAGCGTTCTAGGGTCATTCATGCTGTTATAGCAACAGGGGTGAATGTCATGCGCATAGTTGAAAGCCCTCAGGATGAAACACTCAATGGGAAGAGTTAGGCCTGGTCTACACTAAAAAGAGAAAGTCACCAAGTGATTCCTGCCCAATAAGATTTTGTTGAGCTAGAACAGAACTTTTAGAAAGACACCCAATTTTAATGTAAAGACTTCCAATGAGGGCAAATCCACCACATCCCTAGGTAAATTGTTCCAGTAGTTAATTACCTTCACTGGTGCTTATTTCCATTTTGAATTTGTCTAGTTTCAAATTTCTATTATTGTATCTTGTAATGCCTTGGCCAGCTAGATTAAAAGACCCTCTGCTATCTTGATCCATGTAGACTGTAATCATCTCTTATCCTTCTGTTCCATGGAACAACACTGTCACCCAAAAAGTGTTTGTGACTAGGAAGAAGCTGATCAACACCTGTGTCTAGTTTTCCCTCCCCCACTCCTGAGGAGAGAGAGTTCTCTGAGAGAAACCAGAAGGCACTAGCAAATCATCTAATCTGACCTTTTGTATATCACACGCCACCAACACCACCCAACACTGCACACTAAATCCCACGACCGAAATTAGACTGAAGCACTACATCAGACAGGAGACTGGGACTATTAAGTGCCACAAGCAGAGAATAGGAGGGAATGACAGGCCCCAGAGCCAGATGCAACTGCAATGGCAGGGAAATAAGGAAGTGAGATAGAGCCAGATAATCCTGGCAAGCGACCCAGAAGGTGATTCCCCTTCCCCCGAGGTCACTGCCAATCTGACCGGGGGGGGGAATTCCTTCCCAACACCACACAGGGCAATCAGTCAGACCCTGAGCAAGAACCAGCTAGCCAAGCAGCTGAGAGAGAGAACACTCTGTGCTGCTTCAGAGTGCTGGCCCTCCCCACCCAATGTCCCATCTTGATGACTTCTCGATGGGCTCTCGAGGTCCCTTCCAGCCCTAGAATCTATGAATCTTCTTTGTATTATTAAATGTTTAGTCAGTTTACTAAGGATTGGCCGACAGCATATTTGGGTAAAATCTGAGATTCATATTGCCCTGGGGATATGTGCCAGATCCTTTGGGATTAGAAAGAACCTGACATATGGTGAAATTGGTTTTCAATAACCTCTCCCTATATTAGATTGGGTTACCTGGATGGGAGCCAAGGGCTGGGATGCCAATGGGACTATGTTTGTCTTCTCGATAACCAGTGTGATACTGCAGAAGCTTTTTTGTTACTGGTTTGGTGAATCTAATTAGAGAGTAAACCACCAGCTCTGTGGATTGTCTGCCCTATTTCTTGCAGTCCGCCCTAAGTGTGGCATTTAATAGCGTGGTCTATTCCAGGCACCTGGTCACAACATCCAAGAATTGCATTAGCCCTCTTAGCCACAGCATCAGACTGGGCACTCATACTCAGTCAGTTATCTACCATGACCCCTAAATATTTTTCTGGCTCACTGTTTTCCAGGATACAGTTGCCCATCCTACAGGTATGCCCTACACCCTTTGTTCCTAGATATATGATCTTGTATTTAGCTGTATTAAAACATGTTTGTTTGCAATGAGCTTACCAAACAATAGAGACAGCTCTGTATAAGAGACTGGTCTTTATCATTATTTACCAGCTACCAATCTGAGGGCCACCTGCAAAGTTTATGATCAAGCAATGATTTCATATTTTCTTCCAGATCACTGGCAAAGATATTGAATAGCATGAGACTGAGAACCCAGCTCTATGGGACCCCATTAGAAACACCACCATTTAATGATGATTCCACATTAACAGTTACCTTTTCAGATCTATCAGCCAGTTTTTAATAGAACTGGTCAGGAATTTTCTGCCTACATAATTTTCACAGAAAATGTCATTTCCACAAAAATCAAATTTTTTGGTAGGAAAATTTCTGATTTTCAGACAGTTTTCAGTTCTTCATTGGGAAAATCAAAATCAAATATTTTATTTTGGGGTGGTTCTACTCAGATTGAAATATTTCAGATTGTAGAACATAAACATTTAGGTTTCAGTTCAGGTCAATATTAAACCGTATCTGCCTATGGTGCCTCATGGGAGTTGTAATCCATATGTCCTCATTCTTCCCTGTGGGCTGGGCTCCTTGGTGATACTACCTTTCCCACAATCCATTGCGGTCCTCCCTCTGACTGAAACGTGGTACATCGGGGGAGTCACATGACTTCAGGGGCATCATGGGAGATGCAGTATTGTCAGGGAGCCCAGAATGGCAGGGAAGGGGAGCAGCAAGTAGAACCTGAACTGTAAGTCCCATGAGGCATCATGCACCTTAGACAGATGCAGTTTAAAATGGAACTCACTCCAAACAAAACATTTTGATCAGATTCAATAACCTGAAATAAAATGTTTCATTTCAGCAATGACAAATAATTTAGTTTCAACAGCAAATAATAAAAAGAAAAAACCTTTCAACTTTTCCAAATCAAAACTTTTTGGAAGTTTTCTTCCCAGAAATGTTTTTTTAATTTTTGTCCCAATTTGGGATAAAAACAGATATCAAAATATTGGAATTTACCACATGATGGAAATTCCAATTTTCACTCACTTCTAATTTTTAAACCAAATCAAATATGTATAGTACAAATTTTTTAATCAGGATATCATATGTTAGTAAGTCAAATGCCTTACAGAAGTTCAAAAATATTATGTTAACACTAGGGCTGTTAAGCAATTAAAAAAAATTAATCGTGATTAATCGCACCATTAAACAATAATAGAATACCATTTATTTAAATATTCTTGGATGTGTTCTACATTTTGAAATATATTGATTTCAGTTACAACACAGAATACAAAGTATACAGTGCTCACTTTATATTGATTTTTTATTACAAATATTTGCACTGGAAAAAACCAAAAGAAATAGTATTTTTCAGTTCACCTAATACACGTATAGTGCAATCTATATCATGAAAGTTGAATTTGCAAATGTAGAATTATGTACAAAAGAACCTGCATTCAAAAATAAAACAATGTAAAACTGTAGAGCCTGCAAGTCCGTTCAGTCCTACTTCTTGTTCAGCCAATCGGTCAGACAAACAAGTTGTTTACATTTGCCGGAGATAATGCTGCCTGCCTCTTGTTCACAATGTCACCTGAAAGTGAGAACAGGTGTTCGCTTGGCACTGTTGTAGCCGGTGTCACAAGATATTTACGTGCCAGATGTGCTAAAGATTCATATATCCCTTCATGCTTCAACCACCATTCCAGGGGACATGCATCCATGCTGATGACAGGTGTGATGGGATCCCCCCAGGGTGCGGTCTGGGACTGTGGGACCGCTGTCCCCACTTAACTCTCTCCAGTCTGGGCTGTCTCTCGCAATGCCTTGCTAGTGACCAGCAGCAAACCCCTCCAGGCGCTGTGATCATTCAGCACAACAGCATGTAGAGATCCCACACCCAGCTATATTGCATGAATGCTCCCAGAGCCACTCATCACCCAGAGCAGGGGTAGCCAACCTGTGGCTCCTGAGCCACATGCGGCTCTTCAGAAGTTAATATGCGGCTCCTTGCATAGGCAGCAACTCCAGGACTGGAGCTACAGGCGCCAACTTTCCAAAGTGTCAGGGGGTGCTCACTGCTCAACCCCTGGTTCTGCCACAGGCCCTTTCCACCCCCTCCCCTGAGGCTGCCATGCCCTCACTTCTCCCTCCCCCTCCCCCCCCCCAGTCTCCTGCATGCCACAAAACAGCTGATTGGGAGGTGCGGGGAGGGAGAGGGAGGCACTGATCCCGGTGGTCAGGAGGCTCTGGGAGTGGAGGCGGGAGTTGATGGGGGGCGGGGGGGCTGCTGACATATTACTGTGGCTCTTTGGCAATGTACAGTGGTAAATTCTGGCTCCTTCTCAGGCTCAGATTGGCCACCCCTGACCCAGAGAAAGGCACTAGAGCCAAATCCCGCCAGGTCCCAGCACTGCATCCCAGGAGTATACCATTTTACAGTGCTCAAGACGAAATTTTAAGTGATTGGTAACTAACGCTGAGTTTTTGCCTAAAGAAAATATAAGCACACAGTCTAAACTCTCAACCCTATTAGACTGGGCAACATCTAGATTAAGCAGTTTCTCTCACCCCACTGGATATTGCAGTCCTTAATATACAGGTTTGTTCCTTAAACCTGGGCCAATCTCCTCTGTTAGAGTCTTGTCTTCTTCTCAGTGTCTTAGTTTCTTGCAGCGTAGGTGGGGGCAGGAGAAAAGGTCAAGCTTGGGGCCCCTGTGGTCTCTTTATACACTCAGTCCCATGTGCTTGGAGAATGCAAGTCCAGGCATGTCTGGGGGCATTGCTGGGTCCCTAAACAAGGTTGAGCAATTCCTCTGGTGTGGCCTCATGCAGGTGAGTTATTGAATTGTAGTTCCCTTGCTGGACAATGGCTGGTGATATCTGTTCAACAGCACCCATCCAGCCCCAGGTGTTGGTTACCTCCCTTGTCAATGTCTCTGTAGAGCCAGTATTTGGGCGCCTCCCAAACCCACAGCATATTTTAGTGACAACCATACAACATAATTCTCATAACTTAATATGCATTGATGATACACACATTTAGATAGAACAATGACTTTCAGCAGATCATAACCTTTCCCCTGATACCTTACAAGGCACGCTTTATATGTAAGATCCAGATTATATAAAAAATGAGGAATATGGGGATTCCAGGACGCTCCCCCAAGGTAAAGAATGTCACAACAGGTTCTGCTCGATAACAATCCAAAGCAGTACGGACTGACACATGTTCATTTTCTGAATCAGATGCCACCACCAGATGGTTGATTTTCTTTTTTGGTGGTTCGGGTTCTGTAGTTTCCGCATCGGAGCGTTGCTCTTTTAAGACTTCTGAAAACATGCTCCACACCTCGTCCCGATCAGATTTTGGACAGCACTTCAGATTCTTAAACCTTGGGTTGAGTGCTGTAGCTATCTTTAGAAATCTTACATTGGTACCTTCTTTGCGTTTTGTGAAATCTGAAGTGAAAGTGTTCTTACAATGAGCAACATCTGCTGTGTCATCGTCTGAGACTGCTATAACATGAAATATATGGCAGAATGCGGGTAAAACAGAGTAGGGAACATTCAGTTCTCCCCCCAGGAGTTCAGTCACAAATTTAATTAAAGCATTCTTTTTAACGAGTGTCATCATCAGCATGGAAGCATGTCCTCTGGAATGGTGGCCAAAGCATGAAGGGACATACGAATGGTTAGCATATCTGGCATGTAAATACCTTGCAATGCCAGCTACAAAAGTGCCATGCAAAGCCTGTTCTCACTTTCTGATGACATTGTAAATAAGAATAGGGGAGCATTATCTCCTGTAAATGTAAACATCAGCATTATCTCCTGTAAATGTAAACTCCCTCAGCACCCTCGGATGCATTGCATCTGGACCCATGGACCTGTGCATATCCAGCTTTTCTAAATAGTCCTTAACCTGTTCTTTCATCACTGAGTGCTGCTCACCTCCTCCCCATACTCTGCTGCCCAGTGCAGCAGTCTGGGAGCTGACCTTGTCTGTGAAGACCGAGGCAAAAAAAGCATTGAGTACTTGAGCTTTTTCCACATCATCTGTCACTAGATTGCCTCCCCCATTCAGTAAGGGTCTCACACTTTCCCTGACCTTCCGTCTTGTTACTAACATAGCTGTAGAAACCCTTCTTGTTACCCTTCACATCCCTTGCTAGCTGCAACTCCAATTGTGCTTTGTCCTTCCTGATTACACCCCTGCATGCTCAAGCAATATTTTTATACTCCTCCTTAGTCATCTGTCCAAGTTTCCACTTCTTGTAAGTTTCCTTTTGTGTTTAAGCTCGTTAAAGATTTCTCTGTTAAACTAAGCTGGTCGCCTACCATATTTGCTATTCTTTCTGCACATCGGGATGGTTTGTTCCTGTGCCCTCAATAAGGCTTCTTTAAAATACAGCCAGCTCTCCTGAACTCCTTGCCTCCTCATATTAGCCTCCCGGAGGATCCTGCCCATCAGTTCCCTAAGGGAGTCAAAGTCTGCTTTTCTGAAGTCCAGGGTCCATATTCTGCGGCTCTCCTTTAGTCAGGATCCTGAACTTGACCATTTCATGGTCACTGCTGCCCAGGTTGCCACCCACTTCTACTTCTTCTACCAATTCTTCCCAGTCAGCTGGTACAGAGGCTGATTTAAGTGATAAGCTATATACCACACTTTGTAGTTCTGCAATTTCATATTTGAGTTCCTTCAGAACTCTTGGGTGAATACCATCTGGTCCTGGTGACTTGTTACAGTTGAATTGATCAGTTTGTTCCTAAACCTCTTCTATTGACACCGCAGTCTTGGCCTGTTCCTCAGATGTCACCAAAAAAGATTGGCTCAGGTGTGGGAATCTCTCTCACATCTTCTGCAGTGAAGGCTGATGTAAATAATTCATTTAGCTTCTCCGCAATGGCCTTATCTTCCTTGTGTGCTACTTTAGCACCTCGATCATCCAGTGGCCCCACTGATTAGAAGCTGGAAGCCTGCTAACCAATGTACATTAAAAAAAAATGCAGTTAATTTTTGAGTCTTTTGCTTGTCACTCTTCAAATTCATTTTTGGCCAGCCTAATTATCCTTTTACACTTCACTTGCTGGAGCTTATGTGCCTTTCTATGTCCTCAACAGGATCTGACTTCCAATTTTTAAAAAGATGTCATTTTGTCTCTAATTACCACTTTTCCTCTGCTGTTTAGCCATGGTGGCTTTTTTTCTTTTTCTTTTTTTTTTATTCTCTTACTATTTTTTTTTTCTATTTGTGGCTTACCTGGGAAACACTTCAGTCATGGTTTCAGCTTACGCTCATAACTTTACACATCATTTTGCTATATGCATTTTACCATGATATTACTGATCAGCAAGTTACAAGTTTTCCAATGACACCTCATCAGGCATGACTTGTACAAAGATTATTAGATTAGCATGTAGGGTGTGAATACAAGGGTGCACTCCATCACACTATACAATTGTTAACATTCTGTTTGTTCGTGATATATTTTATGTCTGCATTTCTTGACTTGTAATTTATATTCATTGGTACAAACTTCCCCTTTGTTCCATTTTATTAAATACGGTCTTGTACTTGTTGTGACGGCTTTCATTTCCCTTCTGAACCAGAGAGATTTTAATCAATCATAGCCTTCTTACATGATCATGCCTTTTTAAGCAGCAAACAAAATACTCTCAGCTTACAACAGTTCACATTTTCCTGTTTAAATTTTCACTCCCAGTCAATTTTGCTCATCATTATTTTCAGCTTTGGGAAACTGGACCTTTTAAATTACCAAGTATACTTAGAATCATAGGAAGGGACCTCAAGAGGTCATCTAGTCCAGTCCCCTGCACTCATGGCAGGACTAAGTATTAGTCCTTATTTCTGGCTGGAACTATACTCTGCTTGCATATAAAAATGTAATCAGGTCATGATCACTTACAACTAAGAAACCACTAATTTTTTTAGTTCAGTGATCAATTCCTCTTTATAATGTTATGAGCTGGGTGAAACCTTCTTATGGGTTGAGTTAAAACCTCATTAAGATTGAAGTTCACACCTACTCAGAACTTTGCATATTCCTTGTAAATAAACAAGATGGCATCAAAGCAAATACTGGACTTCATCAATTTCTACTTCCAACTGGAACCTCTCCAGTGCCCTGAACTTTGACTAGCTGATCAGACTGAACAAGAATGAGGTCTAATATAGAATTACCCTGCATTGATTGTAATATTTTGTGTTAGAAAATTATCTTGTATAATTTTTCACAAACTCCAAGGATGTTTTACTAGTGGCAACATAAAACCTCCAGCATATATCCCCCAGATTGAAATCCCCCAGGATAACACAGTTTCTCTTTCCACCCGTAAATGATAGTTGCTTAACGAGGCATTCATCCTGGTTTCTAGTCTGCTTTGATGGTCTATAGCAGACCCACCCACTAGTAACTCATCAGGCACTTTGTTAGCTAGAACACTGATCCACAAGCATTCAAGAGCCTGTGCTTCTGAGTTGTTGGTAGCTCTAAAACAGGGGATGGGAACTGATCTAGAATGACACCCAGACCTTCCTCCCCCAACACACACACTTTATCCTTCCTAAACAGACTTAACATTCCAGTCATGTGCATCCTCCCACCAATTTTCAGTAACACCAACTAGATCACATTGCTTCTTCAAGAGTGTTTCCAGTTGGTCCTGTTTATTACCCAGACTCCTAGCATCAGTATGTGAGCATTTAAGGAATTTCTTCTTTTTGATCCCTCATTAATCCCCTGCAATGCATACCTATTTTTATATCCTGTAATCATTCTACTAATATGTTGCAATGTCCAGATCGATATTTTGGGGTAAATATTCAAAGAGCTGCAAGGTATTTGTCTAGCATGATTCAAGCCCCACACAGCTGGTCAAATACGAGTAATAGCACTTTCCACTTCTAAAGCATATTCTATCTGAAGATCTCACAGCCCTTGAAAAGCCACTAATGAAACCAGCCTCGCAACCTCCCCAGAGAAGTAGGTAGGTCCAGATCCTCAAAGGTATGTAGGTGCCTAACTTCTGCTTATTTCAATGGGAGTTAGGCACCTACATATCTTTGAGGAGCTGGGCCGCAGTTCTTATTAACCCCAGAGGGGAAACCGAGGCACAGAGTTTCACATGATAGCAATGGCTGGAACAATTTTGTAACATTGCTTTGGTGTAGACAAGTCCTTAAAACATTCCCTTCTTTGGGCGGTTCAGGAATGAGATCTCTGAATAACGAGCCATGAGCTGCTGACTCAGCGGTTATGGGTGAGGCTGATCGTTATTCGGAGCGGTTACAGGGCTCTGCCCACCCACCTACACCCCTTTGCACTCAGCAACAGACACTAAAAGGCACTCGAGATCTGATTCTTCTCTGTAATCAACACGAGCCGAACAAAGACCACAGGAAGTAGCAGCTTCAGAATGTGGGGCCAAGGTGGTCGATGTGACATTCTCTTATTGCAGAGGAAATTCAAGCGAACGCATCTGAGGGAGGTGGAGAGGAAGAGGAAGGGGTAAAAAAGAACAAAAAAAAAGAGCAATTTTCCAAACTCACTATGCAAAGCATGCTGCCAACAGACGCAATTCAACGGCTTTGCAAGAGGTTTTCTCACTTTAATGCACAAAGGGGGAGCACTCACATTCCCAAAAGCAAACTGTCAGCAAACAACAGAGGGGAACTAGCTAACTGGAAAAGGAGCACAAGTAACAGGGGTGCTCCTAGTGATAAGAAGTGCATCCTGGCTAAATGAGGATATCGGAGGTCACCGACTCATGACCATAGCTGGTCCCCTCATTATTCTAAATAATTTCCCTCATGTAACCTAATTTTCCTCTTTCTTATTAAAGCCACACATGTTCTGTTATTATGCTGAATGATTGTTGTGGCTGGGAGGGGAAAATCAGCTCCACCACCGAATACAGAATTGTTCATTTCCTCAGAGGCTTTGTCTCTGGTGAGCATTTACGTAATTTCTAAGTGCTTCAGAAATATTGATGGATTTTATCTTCACAACACCCCTGTGACATTAGGTGATGTTATTTGCCATATTTTATAGATGGGAAGTGGAGGCACAGACATATTAAACCCAAAATGGTCAAAACTGCCTAAGAACAGTTTGATTCAAGTGACTTTCTTAGGCTCACACAGAAACTCCGTGGCAGGGGCAGGGATAGAATTAAACTCTCCAGGTGTCATTCAACTGCCTTAACCATGAGACTATCCTTTGTCTTCTTTCATCCCCTTCCTTCTTCACCACACACCTTCCAAATGCTGCAACAAATAAAACAGGGATCCTCCCGACAACTGCGTCCTCCACTACACAGCACTGCCTCCTCCCCAGAGCAGGTCCATCCTGTGCACTGAATGTCTGGGGAGACTGTATCATAATGCATAAACACAGGGGGGCCAGATTCCAATTGCACAGAAAAACCTTAAGTCTGGCATTTCCTAACTTTTGCATGCTTCATTATGCCACCTGAACATTCGTCAATGGCCACTGAAATCAATGGAAAACTTCCCACTGGTTTCACTGGTCCTTGGGTCTGATCCTCAACTGATTATTTTGCTCTCCAGCGAAATACAGAATAAAAGATCATTCTGACTGAACTAACAATTAAACCTTTCAGATAAGGGTCCTGCAGAGGAGAGGAATAACTCTATTCACGAATTGTACAAAGGGCTGTTGCATGTTTACACACACACACACACACACTCTCTCTCTCTCACACACACACTCTCTCTCTCTCTCTCTCCCCAATAGACTGACTAGCTCTGCGGTGGCAAATGTTGCATGCATCAGCATCCCTGGCAGAAGGAACACTGCTTTCCCGTGGTTCCAAGCCTGGGTTTCATGCTGTCTGTCATGCTTTCTGATTTGTTATTTCCACTTGACTGAGCAGCTAATGAGGTAGAACCGACAGAAACCAAATGGCCCACAACATGCTTAATTCGACAGACCATACCTAGAAACCATTCTAATTTTATCTCCCAGTATAGTCACCAGACTCAGTTCTCAACAGTGTGGTTTGCCTTCGGTCTCGTAGCTCAACGCAGTGTGGCCTTATCCCTCAGCTATCCAACAAGAGGGGAAATAGCTGGGCTCAATTTACACTCGCAGCCTTTGCCGCCAGACACTCCTCCTGGGGTTCCCTGCCCAGCACCCCCAGGCGGATCACCACAATGTGACCTAGATAGGTCTGCACGTTATCGCACTCTGAAAGCTTAACCTGGCACAGAATGGGAGTAGGACATCTCACATTGCTAGGTTTTATGTCATGCAAATGTAAGCGGGGGAATAGGTCCTGCTATTGTGGGGAATTTTCCTGGCTTATACACTACCCCAGTGAAGTGGGCTGGCGAAGGAATCATAGAATATCAGGGTTGGAAGGGACCTTAGGAGGTCATCTAGTCCAACCCGCTGCTCAAAGCAGGACCAATCCCCAATTTTTGCCCCAGATCCCTAAATGGCCCCCTCAAGGATTAAACTCACAACCCTGGGTTTAGCAGGCCAATGCTCAAACCACTGAGCTATCCCTCCCCCTCCTCGCTCCCACTTCCTTTACCCAGAAGCCTGCCTGACCTTGAGGGCTCCCCTTCCACTCTCCTGTGTGGCAGAGTCCTCGTAACTCCGACAAGGCTGGGCCCAGGATTCCTATGCTGTGCAGATCCCATATAAGTTACAGCCTCTTCATGTGGTTGATTTTGCTCCTCTTGCCCCTGCAGCTTACAGGAAACCACATCAAAAAGGCACCAAAAAGAGCCCTCGAGTGAAAGAACTACCACTGTGCCTTGTGGAGCTGAGCTTTTAGCTAGGAAGCTATCACTGGCAAAAATAAACCTGACAAGGATTATTTTAACCCACCTCTTCCCTCAAGCGGCTATGCTATTCTTCAGCATTATGGAACAAGGAGCTGTCTGGCTAGATGTTACTTCACATTACTATGGCACACTGATAGCACAGTGGCATCCAGAAGAACTAGTCATGATTAGGGCCCTGCCCCAGTGTGTTAGGCACTATGCAAACAAGTGGTCCCTGTCCAGAAAAGCCTATGGTCTAAGAAGAGAAGTGCCACACTCAAAGCAAGAAGAAGTGATACAATTAAATAGATACAGTCACTTGCAATTTAAAGAAAACCAGGATAAGAGTGTCTGCCCCTCAAGCCACCATCCACTGGCAGATTTCTTATAGGCAACATGGCAGCTGAGGGGCTAGAGGAGATAGTTGATGGAGGTGAGAGTGTGAGTCTACCCCTCAGGGTAGAATTGTTCCTCACTCCCCACAGTATATTCTTGATCTAGAGCAGGGGCTCTCAACTTTTCTAGACTACTGTACCTGTTTCAGGAGTCTGATTTGTCTTGTGTACCCCCAAGTTTCACCTCATTTAAAAACAACTTGCTTACAAAATCAGACATAAAAATATGCAAGTGTCACAGCACACTGTTACTGAACAATTGCTTCTGTTCTCATTTTAACCATAGAACTGGCAAATAAATCAACTGTAATATAAATATTGTACTTACATTTCAGTGTATAGAGCTGTATAAACAAGTCATTGTATGAAATTTAGTTTTGTACTAACTTTGCTACTGGCTATTGTAAAAATAGGCAAATATCTAGATGAGTTGATGTACCCTCTGGAAGACCTTTGCATACCCCCAGAACCACTGATCTAGAACACAACAAGCCATCACCTTTCTAAAGCCTTTTGAACTGTTCGTTCTTCGCTATTCTTCTTTGTGTTGTGGTCGCACCCTACATGTTTGCTCAGAACCCACTGTGCTGGGTGCTGTACAAACACGTGGGCCCTATCTCAAAGAGCAATATCAATAACAGCTACTTAGTCTGTAACAATCAAATCTATTACCTTAAAGAAATCCATTGCAGCTGTGTGGTTTAATCCCCTGAGCAAACTGGATTTGTTCTAGTGCAAAAGGTCAAAGGCCCTGAGCTATAGCTACACAACGGAGAGCTGCTATAAATGTGAGGCTTCCCCCTCCATTCCCAAGATGTATCTGATTTTTGTAACATGGAGGCTGACCTCACTGCAGGGGGCTGTCCTCAACTAATAATAGGCAGTAGGGATCCTACTGGAGAATATTTTTCATGTATCTCTATCTGCAAGTCCTTCTGATCCAGTGCAGAGATCACTGGATAATTCCAGTTAATGCAGTTTTACAACTAACACTTACTAGATATGATCAAACAGCTGAGAATGGAACCAAACACTCCTAGGTCTCAGCCATAGTAGGGAATTTCATACCCATTTTTTAGCAGTGAAGCTCAGCAAGGTTAATTGATTCAGTGGTAAAAATGGCAGTGCTCTGTTTACACTAGAGTTTACACCATTGGTAGCAGCTGTACAGAGTCAGTTGCTGCAGCCATGATAGGAAACTCCTCCCTGCTAGCCAGAAGAGTTGAGTTTCCATAGCTCACTCAGTGCCTACTCCCCTTGCTCTGGCTATCTAATATGGGGCCTTATTGGTGCTGATTCTAGTGGTGGACGTTTATGATGTGACATTCTGAGCACTAAAAACGAGTGAGAGTGAAATTTATTTCCCACAGAACCCTCACCAGAACGTAAGACCTTCAACTTCCAAATTGGATCAAATTAGCAATCAGAGGGGAGTGGCTCCTGACACAATTACCAGAGGAGAGCACCTTGCAGAGCCTCAGAAGGGAGGGTGGGGTGCAATCTTTCAAGAACATTAGCTCAGCACCCCCACTGCTGTTTGTGGAAGGAGACCTGCCGAAAAGGCCAGAGGTCCAGGTATCCAAAGGAGTGGATTCCCCAGCATCTGACCAGTCTTTAGTGGGTCTTTGGAAAGTGATCTCAGCATTCAGCTCTCAAGACCCTGTAGCCAAAAGGTGGCCTACATTAATCCCCTGTGGTCAAGGCTCTCAAAGCTTCCCGTGACAGTGAGTCATAGGAAATATGCTGTTACAAGAATGTGTAAAAGGAGACTGAACAGCAGTGATGGTAGAGGTTAAAACAAATGACTACTGCAGACATTGACAAAGGAAACTCTGCCAACAGTCTTTAGTGGGCAAGACTGAAATGGGGGGCCTGGAGGAAAAAGTAACTGAGTTTTTAATTGAACTATTGGCTGGGAGCTGTTTAACATACGTTTGCTTAAAACATACTCCTGGATGTTTAACTGTGGGGTAAGGAAAGTACATGCAGTGCAATAAAAGTAATTAAATCTCAGCCCCCTGCACTGTCAGGCAGCATTATTAATCCCATTTCACAGATAGAGAGAAAGCAAGGTGCAGACACCGGGGAAGTGGTTTGCCTGAGGTGACACAGCAAGTCAGTGGCAATGCCAGGAATAGAAAGTCGAGTCCTGGTTCATTACTTCCATGACACCTACAAGAAATCACTCAGCAACAGGTTGCTGGCTTTCTTTTGTTCTTTTGGGTAGAGGTTACCTGAATCATCAAGTTACGCACATACCTAAGCTGAGCATCTGCAGCCAAACCAGTTGTCCTTCCTCACCCCATTCTTCCTCCCTATTGCTTAACCTCATTCACGGAGCCATGTGTAAAATTAGATTGTAAACCCCAGATCCTCAAAGCTGTGTCAGCACCTAACTCCCAGATCCTCAAAGGTGTGTCGGCACCTAAAGGTATGGAATCAATGGGCATTAACAGGCTCAATAGCTTTGAGGATTTAGGCCTAAGTTCTTTGTGGCAGGGTCCATCCATGCTGTAAAACACCCCCCACAATTTTGAGTGCTATAAAAAGAACAGCATTAATAATAATAATAATAATTAATAATAATGAGTCTCCTGCTCTAGCCATTAGGTAATACTCCTTGCTCGTGAGTTAAGAGTCTGGCTCACAGACACATGCCCTCTTCACAGCCCCATAGTGACAAGGGAAGTTCAGGAGGTTACTATAGACTCTTGAAAAGTGTTGTTTTAGCTTCAGATAGCCTGTCTGAGCAGATAATCAAAGTAGCAACAATGAGGAGGAATCCTCTGAACCCAAGATGGTACCTGCAGCTGCTTTAGAAACATTAGAGATTCGGTTTTGTTTCATTCTCTCTGTCAGGGCTGCAAAAACAGTCCCTTGCGTAAGACATTTCATCTGTGGTTCGTTACGGCTAACAGTGTTAGCCAAGCAGTGTGAAACTGGTGGGGGTTGAGTCACAGAGAGTCAACACCTGAGTTGTTGGCTACAAAGTGGCAGCCCAGAGCATTCACATCTCCAGCCATCTGGCACCGCAGTGCATTCTGGGCTGGAGAATGGGCGGAGACTTTTCTTCCCCCTCTTTTGCTCTGTGGACATTCATAGCGCAGGAATTATTGTGCTTCGTGACAAATCAGCCAGCACGCTGGCCTTTCATTTCAGCTTCCAACGCAACCAGGAATTTGGCACTGTTCCCACCTCTATCTGTCCATCAGCCCAGGTGAGCTCACCTCAGGCTCTCTGGAGAACCTGGCTTGAGTTTCAGCTTTGAGAGGACATCCATAAGCATGAAAATTTTCCCTGGTTTAACAGCATTCACACAACCAACATTAAGGCTCTCCATGTGTCGGACCTCCACCCAGGGCAGGGCAGAATTCAGTGAATAGGCCAGATTCTCCCATCGGCTCTGCCCACTTTACACTCCTCAGGCAGTGGAAAGTGGATGGGTTCCCGCTGCAGCTTGTGCAGGGGAATTCTCCACTGCTGTATGGCTGATGGAGACAGCGTGCAGCCAGGCCCCACGTCCCCAGGAGAGGGGCTGGGAAGGAGGCATGGTATAGCAGAGCTTCACTACACCTATGCACCATTGATGTAGGTTAGAGCGGCTAGAGGCTAGCTCTAGCTTCCCCCGACTCCAGACAGCACTAGATCAGGTAGCTGCAATCAGCTCCCTCCAGCCCCCTCCCACTGAGTCTGAAAGGAGCCCCCTGCTTTGTGGGATAATATTGGCAGCAATCTTTAATACCCAGGTCTTAGATCTCAAAGCACTTTACACAGGTCAGTGTCATTATCCCCATTTTACAGATGGGGAAACTGAGGCACAAAAAGTGAAGGGGATTTGCCCAAGGTCACACAGCAGGCTAGCAGCAGACCCAAGAATTGAACACCGGTCTCCTAAGGCCCAGCCCAGTGCCCTGCTCTCTATGCTATACTGCCTCCAGCTAGAGGGAGTTATGTAATGATGCCCATTGCAGTGGGCCCATCTAGCCTCTAGGGCTGTTCATCTCCTTCCTCTATAACTGCACCTTACTCTGCACTTGGTGTGACACTCTCTCCCCCGCTGCCCCCAAAGGCCCAAAGCTGAAACATCCTCTTCAAACCCCGTGATACACAAAGGGTTTCTTGTCACGATGGAAAAAAACCTCTCCAGCGCCCGTTTGACACAGTGCTCCCTCCTAGCCTCTCGCTGCCGGGAAACAGGGTCACTGCAGCGTTACGTGTCCAGTGTTTCTAAGAACTCTGCATGTGCCCCACCCCTCCCCCCATCCCCTCTTCCTCTGCTAGGGCAGAGACTTGATACAAATCGACCACAAAAGGGATCAGACCTCGGTGACGTTACTACAGCCTTCTCCATGTAGCACCTTTTCTGGGTCAGGGTTAGCCTAGCTCTGACGGGCTGCTGCACAGCTCAGACAAGCCTGTGCTGGCAGGAGCTGTTTTCAGAGCATCTCACTGGGGCTGAAAACTCCATTTAACCCTGGGCCAACCAGTCACTTGGCTTTTATTTTAATAACTGGGAGTGCAAACCTGATGCCCTTGGGAATGAGCTAACTGATTGCACCCACAGGCAGCGTGCAGAGAGCATGCAAGATTGGTACAAACTACCCCAAAGCATGCGAGTTGCTTGGGTAGTCCTGCCCCCACCCCCGACCTGCTACTTGTGCCTCAGTTGATGGTAGATAACTGACCCTTGTCAGATTAAAAACTAACCGAACTCCATCCTTTCTCCAACCCTACCTTTTTTCTTTTTTTAAAAAAAATTTATTTTTAATACTTCAGGATCAGCACAGCTAAGGAGAAACCCACAATTCTAGCTCCGTCTCTGCTCCGAGTCTCTTCTACCCTGACCTTGGACCCCCGCCTTCCTTTTCAACCACCAAGATTTGTTGTGGGGCCAGGCTGGCTCTCTCTTGGGCCTGTCCTCCTTTCGAGTCTGGTGTTCATTGGGTATGTCCCACAATGCACCATGAGCCACAACATCCCAGAATTTAACCCTGAGGCACCAAGACTCAGCAGATACCCATCATGACACTGCAGCACTTCTTCAAAAGTCGAGGACAACAGAGGCCCCCAGGCTGGCTCACATGGTGGTGAAAGGTGAAAGACAAGAGGCTCTGTGGCGGTGGTTTTAAGGGGATGAGGCAGTGGCATAGGGCCTCTAGAGATTTGATAGTCCAGTTCAGGTTTGAGCCAATATCTGAATCAAGTCTCAGACATTTCTGAGGTTCTTTTATCATTACTCAAGATCCATCTTCTCTGCTGTGCAAGTGACCACACTGGGTTTTGTCACCACTACACGTGTGAGTTTGCACCTGGCACATTCCCTCCGCGTGTGCTTGGTCTCACGAGCATTCTGAGTTATTGTCTAACACATTAACGTAGCAGAGGCCATTGGGGAAATGGCACTTGGTGACCATTAGCCTGCTCTATGCCCCCGCAATGTGAGACAGGAACGTAAGGGCAGATCCTCCAGCCTCTAGGACTGGATGCACCACATCCCGGCTTCCTCCTCCCACATTTTGTCTTTCTTGCTGGTGCATGAGCCTTAGCTCAGCTTTGCAGCAACAGGCAAGAGTCAACGTTTGGAAAACTGGGGGATTAAACCTGGGTGCCTAAATCTGTATTTAGCTCCCTCAATGGCCTGATTTTCAGAGGCGGGAGTTGTGGGAGCTCTGTACTTCTGAAAAGTAGCCCACTAACTTTAAGCACTTCCTCCCAAAAATTTGGGCTAAGGCTCCTTATGGAAACTCATTTCTTCCACGGTCATGGCAGAGTTCAGCCCCGGTGAGGAGCAGAGCAATCAGTCCATTTAGGGCAGGCTTGAGTTTGGGAGGGTTCTTGTAATCCACTGCCAGGCTTCCATTTGGTGGGGGAGGAGAGTCCATGCCCATAGCCAAAGGTGGATTAAGGTCTCTTGGGGCTTTGGGCTGGAGCAAGTGGGGGCCATGGTGTGGGAACCATGACCCCCCATCTCTTCACCTACAGCCCCATCCCCATTCCATACACACACACCCCACTGTGCCCCTGCCGCAGCCCCAGCAGGGAGCGCGTGCTCCTCCAGCCCCGGGACCACGACAGGGGGAGATTTTTCCAGGGGCCCCAAATTGGCTGGGACCCATGGGCCCATGTGGTAATCTGCCAGTGACCACAGCCCATCTGAACACAGAGGGAATTGGGATTTCTCACCCCTGTAGAGATCTCCCTCTGTGGCTAAGGGCCACATTCCAGCACCGAGTTCTTAAGAGGATAATTCTTCTCTACTTCTTTTCAAAACCATTATAGCTCCCTCTACCCAGGAAACAAACTCCGCTTAGTTGGAAAGTGGGCTGATCACGTCAGGAAATAACACTGACACTTTAACCAGATCTCATCAGCTAAGTGAGGAATTTGGCTCTGTCTGACCACAGCTGTGCTAGAGATCCCAGGCAGCTGTAAGAAGTGATGCTAGTGATTCAACAGCTGACATTCTGCCCTTTGAGCATTAATTGGAATTACACTGCTGGAGAGGGGGCCTTTGGAACAGTTGAAAACAGTAAATCCTTCCATTCACGGCTATTGAAGATCGCATAGTATTTTCTGCAAATGCAGGCTTGTTAGACCCAGTGACCCATCCTAATTAGAATCTCCCAGTCTACATTCCCCATGTAATCTCAGCTGGAAAAGGGCTTTATTTTTCATCACTTCCTCTCTCACACTGTTGTTGTATGTTGTAATAGCAGCTGGAACATTCTGCACCAGAGGTGGCTGCATGGCAGGTTTGGGTGAACTGGTCCATGAATGTGTGGCATTTTGTCAAAACTTTTGGGAGCCTTCCAGATGAAAAGTGCAATAAGATTTTTGTTACACATTTGTATGAATAGGGTGCTGATACAAGCTGGAGGAATAAATCCACAGAAGAGATAAGCAAGCCATAACATTGTAAATTTGCTCCTCATAACCTTTATCTCAGCAACTCGCCTCAATCCTGTCCTATAGAGGCCATCTCTAGGGATGGGGAAAGAGTTCACGCCGCATGGCCCATTCAACCCTTGCATTCTCTGCAGAAATGCTCAACAAACTTACAATTTTGGGGATTTTTTTTCATTTGGACGCTTGTCCCCTGGGAACATAGTTGAGGCCACCAACTCCAGCAGATCACTCAGCAACCAGCACCTGGTAACAATGCTCACTCCCTACTTGCCAGGGCTGGATTCAAAGCAGCCGCCTGCTCCATCTACAAGTGATGAGCATCATGCCATGCCCTGAGCTCTCGGATTCCTCTATAGCATAACATCAGGGGAGACGGTAGGGCATAGATATGACACATGATTTCCCACACTGTGGTGGTCACTTCCACTTTTTTTCTCATGATGGAACTCTCTATTTCACAGCCCCAGCTGCTGTAAGCAGAACCAATCAGCTTTGTAAATGGAGCTCTGGCCACAGTGCAGCCGCTGTGCTGTACTAGCCAGTCCACTTTAGCTTTCACAGAAGTGCACTTCCCAGAATCAAGCAAAAGGAAATCACCCTGCAGATGTCACTGAGCTGAACTTGAGTTTTGCTCATGGGGAGGAAGGACCTGACTGACCCGGGCAATTGCAAACTTTATCGGAGAGTAGGCCATATCTTAATGTAGCATCTCCACAAACACGTGTTCCCTGTGGCCACTTGAATAATTCCTCACCCCAACCTGTGACGTTAGGAAGCTAGTTAGGGCTAGAGTCACCAGGGAGACTTTGGTGATGCAACACTCAACGTTTAGGGGCCCTGCCGCCTAGTGGAATTCACAACCCCTAGTGAGGTGCCCCGGCTCCCCGGACAGCACATGAGGAGAGAGGTGCTGACAGAAGGGATTCCCCAAAGCCAGCCTGCTGCTGAGCAGGGTCATGCCAAATCTGTCCTGTTGTAAATGCAGAGGAAAGGGGGATAGCCTCCTTGACAGAGGACGTTGTGAAGGCCAAGACTATAACAGGGTTCAAAAAAGAGCTAGATAAATTCATGGAGGTTAGGTCCATCAATGGCTATTAGCCAGGATGGGCAGGGATGGTGTCCCTAGCCTCTCTTTGCCAGAAGCTGGGAATAGGTGATAGGGGAGGGATCACTTGCTGATTACCTGTTCTGTTCATTCCCTCTGGGGCAACTGGCATTGGCCGTTGTACTGGAAGACAGGATACTGGGCTAGATGGACCTTTGGTCTGACCCAATATGGCCGTTCTTATGTTCTTAGCCTACACCCCACTATTTAAAAGCAGTTAGGCACCTGTCACTGCTCAGGAGTCACGGCTGTGACCCCTCTCCTGGAATTAGGTATCTAAGGCAGCCCTTTCCCATGAACCCGCATAGCATACTGGTTACAGCACACACCTGAGATGTGGGGGTTCAAATCCCCCCGCTGCCGACTTTGGAGCATATCTCCCATCTCAGTGCCCTGACCAGTCAGCTACAGTTTCTCCTTCTCGCTGGCTCAGTGACTATTGAATTGTTTATACAAAGTGGAACAGCTGCCAGCAGAGAAAGGAGAAGCACCCCATCTCACTACCCTCCAGCCCAGCAATTATTGCAGTCACCTGCAATGCAGGAGACCCACCTTCATGCCTCTGTTCCCAATCAGGCAGAGTGGGGATTCGAACCTGGTTCGCCCACATTCCAGGTGAATGTTTGAACGGGGTGGGGGGAGAGACACCATCCCCATCTCTTTCTTGGCTGTGCTTTGTGTAGGGCCTGATCCTGTAGACCTGCTTTCAGACGTGCTCTAAGGGTACGTCTATACTACCTGCCAAATCAGCGGGTAGTAATCGATCTATTGGGGATCGATTTATTGCGTCTCATCTAGACGCGATAAATCGATCCCAGAAGCGCTCCTCGTCGACTCCAGAACTCCTGCTCGGCGAGAGGAGGAAGCGCAGTCGACGGGGGAGCCTGGCTGCACCACGTGGACCTGATGTAAGTAAAATTACTTTCGATCTAGGAAACGTCGACTTCAGCTACACTATTCTCATAGCTGAAGTTGCATATCCTAGATCGATCCCCCCCCGTGCAGTGTAGACCAGCCCTAAGAGCATCTCCCACATCAGGCCCCGCTGGGGAGCTAGGCAGGGGACCGTCTAGCTGATGGATCCAAGCAGGTGCCAAGCAGCTCAGCGCTGTCAGGACTTCAGCAGCTGTGCATATGCCCATGGGCAGAAATTCAGGTGTCTCGGGGACTTCGCCGGCGGAAACTCAGGCACTTGGGGTGAAGTGGCTGCTGAGCGATAGCTTTGTGATTGCCAGTGACACCTGACCGTTGGCCTTAGTGCCTAAGTCTCCCTTGTGAACCCAGCCCTTGGTGCAATTCTATCTGTCTTTGAATGTGGTGCAGACAAAGAAGGAGCCAGGACCACGTCACCACCCAGCTCACTACTGATCACCAGCAAGTGTTCCACAGACCACCTGCCCCCAACAGCCCCTGGTGTGGGAACTGCTGCTCTTGGCCGTGCCCATGGGGAGAGAGTGAGAAATCAGATGCTGCCAATGATGTGGTGACTTCAGGAGATTAAAGGGCTGTTCAGATGATTGCAGACTAGGGCATTAAAAGGACCAGAGTCAGAGGAAATCTGCATGGGTCCCTGGGGCCCAGTTGTTATTATTTGTATTATAGCATCACATGAGATCAAGACCCCACTGTGCTAAGTGCTATAGGAGACCGTCCTTGCCCCCAAAGAGTTTATAATCAAAAGAGATGAAAGGAGACAGGACAGGGAGGTAAGACAACTTACCCCAGATCACACAGCAGGTCAGTAGCAGAGCTAGGACTAGAACCTAGGTCTACCTGACCCTCCTCCCCTCCCCCCACCCCCCAGTGTCTTAACTAACTAGACCCCACTGCTTCCCCCAAGATCCCCAGAGCAAACCCTATCTCCACTCCTCTCCCAAACGGCATGGTGTTCAAAAACCAGATCTGGAGCCATATTTTGTGGCTTGGGGTCATCTCTTCCTCATTGTTTTACCCACGTTCACTCTCCTTCCCTGCTCAATCACCAGGAGATGAGCCTCCGTAGTCATGCTTTCTGCCTGCTGCTCTGAGGAGTGGTTCATAGCCGCCTGATAGCCGACGTGCTCTTGATTCACGCCTTGATGCCATGTGGCTTCTTCCAACAATTAAAATCATGCACCCATCCCCCATCTGTCATGTCCCAGCCACCTAAACTCTTACAGCTGGCAAAGACTGAAATAAATCCCAAGCTCAGAAGTTGCTCAGCCTGTGAGGGGCTCAATTCCCAATTTCACGCCTGTCCAATACTTCTGCCATGGGCCAGACCACAACAGAACACCAAATGGTGTGTGTTTGGTAGGATTGGAGGGGGACCAGAATTTGAACTGAGATCTGGACTCCACGGCTGGATCCAATCTTTATAATAGCCCATAAAAAAAAAATCTAGATCTGAACATCTTGGCATTTGGAAGAACTCAGATCTGCCCTATGTATAATAAAGACTGTTGAGGAGAGGTTTAGTGCTTAGCTCTCATGAAATCCACGTTCATAGTCACATGAATGAGATGAGGCCACACTTATAAAAATAACATTATTTATACTGTACATATAGATATATATTACAGGGAACAATACATCAATAGTTTAAACGATTGCCTGCTTGATCGCTACATTGTTGTGTGTCACATTAATTACTCACAGTCTGGGGTTATGCTGCAGCCTGTTCAGCAAGCTTCAAGTCCTGGTTTTCAGTTACTCCCTAGCCCAAAAATAGCACTTCTGGTAGTGACCACATAGTGCTCGCCAACATGTCCCATCCTTTGTGGACGTGCCAGCAAAAACCAGTACAGCCAAGTGATGGAACATGGAGTCAACTGATGGAAACTAACTGAGACTATATTCGCATTCCGGGAAGGGCACTTGAGACATAGTACTTGGGGCATAAATACAAGCCAGGCCTTTATCTCAGGTATGGTCAGTGGAGGGTAGTCAGGGCAAGAATGGTTGGCTTTGCCTCCCATTTTGATTTCAGGTGCAGTCTGATCTGTACCCACTGCTGTACATTGGCTCTGATTGCAGCTTCCGAGCGGCTCTGCACTCTGCTTCTCCTGGGTATATCAATATTGCACCTGTTCCCCAGACTAAGCACTAACTGGACAGACACCTGGACATATCCTCCAAACTCTGGGCCCTCCCTCGGACTCACAACAGCCATCCTATGTCAGCACAATGGCTCCTCGAGCACGTCCCAGGTTAGAGAAAGTGGGGGTGAGCACTCAGCTGGTTTGCTGAATACTAGGGCTCCCTGGATGAGGAGCAACCTTCACACAACTGCCAGGTTTTGGAGGTGCTCCCCCAGGGTCGTTTGTGCCAGGAGTGGGTTCGTTAGGAGACCCGGATCGGGAGGAGCCCCAGAGAGGAAATAGTGATTTTGTTCCCTTTCCCTATTATACTGTCTTCAGTTCTCTCCCCCAACTCGCAATGCCCCGCTCCCCAAGTGCAGTCCCACCCTGTCCCCTTTCCTCGCCCAGGACCTGCCCAAAGTAAGATCCCCCTGCAGCACCAGCCCCCTTCTTCCCCCACGACTAGCTGGTCTCACCTGGGGGGGAGGGATAGCTCAGTGGTTTGAGCATTGGCCTGCTAAACCCAGGGTTGTGAGTTCAGTCCTTGAGGGGGCCATTTTGGGATCTGGGGCAAAAATTGGGGATTGGTCCTGCTTTGAGGAGGGGGTTGGACTAGATGACCTCCTAAAGTCCATTCCAACCCTGATATTCTATGATTCTAGGACAGGAGGCAACCTGGCTACCTACCCGCCCCCACCCCCCCCAGGGAGAGCAGGGGACGCCTGGGCCTTGTGAAGGATCAAAGGGGTGGGGGATGGAGAAGATGGATAAAGAGGGATGAAGGGCTGAGGGGAACCTGGGGAGTCAAGGAGGGTTGGGGACCTGGAAGATGGGGCCTGGGGAACTGGGTGGATGCTGGGCGAGTGGTGGATAATAATGGAGAGGCTAGACTGAGTTGGGGGGGGGGGCTTGGAGATGCAGTTGGGGGCATGGGAGGCGGGGAGACTAGGGAAGGCAGTGGGAGAGGAGCTGGGGGGGGGGGTCATGTGGGAGCTGGGTTGCACTGGGGAGTGAGAGGAGGCCAGGAGAGGTGCTGGGTTGGGTTGGAGGACTAGGGAGCTGCTGAAGTGAAGCCTGGGGGAGGTGCTATGGGGGGGGGAAGTGCAGGGTAGATTGGGGAGACTGGGGAAGTGCGAAGGCTGGGAGGCTATGGGGGGGACTGGGTTGTGCTAGGAAGCCGGGGAGGTGGTAGGGTGGATTAGGGAGCTGTGGGAGGCTGGGAACAGGGTCTGGGTGGGCTGGAAGCTGTGGAGGTGGGGGAAGTTCTGGAGGGTTATGTGGGAGCTGGGTTATGCTGGGGAGCCGTGGGAGGCTTGTGACAGGGTCTGGGTGGGCTGTGGAGGTGGGGGAAGTTATCGGGGGGTCATGTGGGGGATGGGTTGTGCTGGGAAGCCAGGGGAAGTGCTAGGGTGGGCTAGGCATGTTGGGGAGCCGTGGGAGGCTGGGGTGGATTGGGGGAGATTGGGAAGCCGGAGGAAGGTGAGCTGAGGGCAGGGTCTGGGTGAGCTGGGGGCGGGTTGTAGTGGGCTGGGGAGCCATGGGGGTGGGGGAAGTTCTGGGGAGAGTTACGTGGCAGCTGGTAGAGCCGTGGAAGGCTGAGGGGCTGCTGGGGTGAGTTGGTGTGAGGAGGGGCTAGGGAGCCATGTGTTGAGGTGCTTTGGGGAGGCTGGGGAGCTCAGGGGAAGGTGCTGGGATCTGTTTGGAGTACCAGGGGCTACCAGGGATGGGCTGGGAAGCCAGGAGGGCTGGGTTGGGGGAGGGGGCTGCTCTCTCCTCACCTTTCTCCGGAAGCTCCCATCCTTGCCCCATGTCCTGACAGCTGTTGCCTGGTCCCAAGGAGCGGAGCCTGCAGGGAGAACCCCCCAGGGAAGGCAGAGGCTTCCCAGCATGCACCACAGCAGCCCCAGGGCCCAGGAGGAGCTTTGTGAGGTCGCCCAGCTGGATGCATGGCCCTTGCAACCTGCCCCATCACTCAGGGGTTGCTGGAATTCCCCTCCGTCACCCGGGATCTCCAGGGACTCTGCAGTGAGAGGGGAGGGGTGTCCTGGGCTATTTTAGAGATGGGCCTAAACCAGCTCCCCAGCTGAAAACATCACCCACCTGGGGGGAGGCAGGGAGAGCTCAGACCCAAACCCATCTCTGGATGGTCACCTCAAAGTTCCTGTGTGCCGAGCAGGGCAAGGGCTGTCCTCAGAGCACCTCCCGTCCCAGCTGCTGGGGAGCTGCAGCCACGGCTCCGAAGAGGGCAGGCGGCTGGGTGCAGTTTCCCCAGGGGGAGGGGAAGGAGATACAGGCACTTGCAAAAACCCCAGGAAAAATTCTGGATTTTTTTCAGCCAAATTCATTCATGGTTCCTAAACTACAGACCTCAGTGGAGTCCCCACACGGGATTATGTGGGCCTTCTGGGTGTAACCTCACCACACTGTGCTCTAAATTCCCTCCGGCGCTCTTCCTTGCTGCTGGAGCTTGCCTGAGTCAGCTGTGTGAAGACTCCAGATACCCACCGTGTGTTTGGCAGTGAAGCAGTTAAAGACAAGGTCTTCCCTCCCTCCACACTTCTGTATACTACATTTTCCATGTAATTATTGCTTATTATACTCTATAGAACATGGCCCAGATGAACCCTGGGAATAAAATCTGGTCCTGGGAATTAAGCCATTTTCTAACTCAAATGTGGGGAGGGGAGCGGGATACATTTTAGGATAAAAATGGCAAATAACTTAAAAAAAAACCCTACTACCCTGACATACCCTGCAGACACTTGGAGCACCCGCAAAAGCAAAGAGTTAAGGTGCTAAACGGCCATACACAATATAAATCCCTCCCCCCCAGCAATGATCGTATCCTGCGCCAGGCAGTGAACACCCCAGCCCTGCGGAGATACACACAAACACCATCTCTCCAGGGGACCAAATGCTTGTCCTTAGTAGGGTAAATGAGATTTTCATAGATGTAACAGAGCAGAATTGGGCCCAATGCATCAGCTTCTTCTCAGGTAGTAAACACTCTCCTTGAGTGAGTAGTGAGTTTAAAGGAGGCCTTTGGCATGCTAGATTTTTTTCCATCTACATGTAAGGTTCTCCTAGGGTGATCCAAGTAGTTCACAAGGTGAAAGTTTTAATCCTTGAGATCCGTTTCCAAGTCAGTTTGGCTGTCGCATGTCAAAGGCCAAACCAGGGATGCCTGGTGGGCTTCTTCCAGCTAGATCCTTGCTAGCCCAGCACAGTATTTGACTAGCCCTATGGACAGAATGTATCTTATACCGTACAGTACTCAACTCATGTTAATCTCAGTCCTGAGTGCATATTTGCTGAAAGCAATGCTTTGGTGGCCAGCTCTAAAGTTTATATAAACCAAAAAATGTCTTGGATTCCTCAAAATTAACCAGAGCCGTTTCGGAGACGTTGACATACAAGCTGTCTGATTTGGTGAGGTTGAACAATGCCCCCAGGTAGCTGCCCCTAGCCCACATCTTCCCAGCCGCACAGTAGTTCATCTTTCTGTCCTCCATCAGCACCTGGCTAGCTGGGTAGGCTGGATTTTGTTTGAAAACTATGTGGTCTAAGGGCAGGTTGTTGCAGATCTTGCCTCGGAAGAACACCTTGGAGTACACAAAGTACAGGCCTGTTTCATTGATCACCAGGCTACGGTGTCTGTATTGAATGCTGGAGGTGAAGGCGTGCCCAAGGGTGGTCACCCATTCCAGAGGAAGGGCTTTCTGATCAGCTTTGCCTAGTAAAGATTAACAAGAAGCATTTAGACAGAGGCACATGCACACTAACGGTTTTCAAGTCACACCAGTCGTGGGCAAGTCACTTAACCTCATCTTCTTCCTGTAAAACAGACACGATGCCTGCCAAACTCAGAGCCAGGAGGCGGAGTTCATTTATGCATGTCAAATGCTCTGCAGTCTCCAGGCCACATGGTTACTCAGCCCAAAAGTGAAGCAAAAAACCCACATAAAGGTAAAAGTACCAGATGAAATGAATGGGGAAAGGAAGTGGGAGTAAATCAGAACCCTTGAGTCTCATATGTCAAACTTGGAAGGTGAATGATCCAAAGGGAACGCTGCTGCTCAATAGCCAGATGTCTAGCTAGGAAGTAACCCAGCCACCACTTTCCCCATCCACATCCGGCTTCTTGCGGCCACTGCTTTCCCCGGCATGCTGACTCTTTACCATGTGTCACATACCTGTTAAATGGGCTGCCTTCCTGATCACCACCTTCTCTGCTGTAACATTCAGAAGTCCTGCGTTAAAACGGAGAAAGGAGACAGCTTCAGACTTTGTGGAGAAGACGCGATGAGGAAATTAAGACTAGGAAGGGGGTCCCCTCCGGGGAATTACAGAAGACAGTTACAATGGATCAGGGGATATACTTCATCAGGCAGGCATAATTAACGTGTGACACTACCTGCTGCAGGATAGCATTCAGGTATACACCGTAGCTTGGTAAATTTAAAAAGAGGATTGGGCAGTTAATGCATAAGACTCAGAGCAACATCTGTACCTAGAATAGCTAGGAAAAAACGCAAGGGCTATCAGATCACTTTAAGATGTCAAACTGATTCCCAGATGGGCTCAAGTAGAAATTTCTTTCTCCCTCCATATGGTACAATCCAGTTTTGCACAATCAGCTGTGGATCATTGGTCTGTTCTGATAGGACCATTTCCATATCCCTAGAGAGCAGGAGCCTTGCAACATCTAAATGTAGAAGGCCACCAAATACTCTAACAGTGATTCTGTTGAACTTAATCAAATCTTTGGACAAATGGAAATTAAATTGCATCCATTTTAGCTCAGTTACAATTGTAAGACAGAGGCAGAATGATTTCCCAAGATGTTTCCTTTCAAACTGTTTTCTAAACAAAACTGCATTGAAATTGACACATTCATCTAGAAAGTTGCGATTTTGAGGTAACATTTTCCAGATGGGAAAACATTTGGTCAGAAAATGCTCAACCAGTTTTAGTTGCAATAATATAGCTTGTACACTAGATACTCAAAAAAATCAATTTGCACTTTAAAAGAGGCAAAAAGTCAAGGAAAACAAGAGGAAATAATATTATAGTAATGTTGGAAACCCATCTGCTACCATTTTCCTTTGTCCTCCTCCTCTCTCCCTATATCTGTTTCTCCCAGCATGGCAGGAAAACCAGAATCCCATCTTTACAGTGAAGCTAAGGCTATCACATGCATCATCCAAGAAAGAAGGAGGGACCCTGGGAATCTGAATTGTCACAATGTTTATGGGTGTTCAGATCTGGGGCTGGGCCCATCTCTAATCAATGTTCCCCACAGGCTGCCTGCATTAGGCCAGCTTTCTTCCAGCCCTCAAGCAGAAGGGAGACCCCTACCGGCCCCCCAAGCCCATGACATGCACAGTTACTGCTACAGCCAAAGGACTGAACATGTGGTCTGAAAAGCATCAGAGCCTCACTGATGTAACTCCACGATTTGCCACCCAAATTGAAGGCGTGCTGGGGGGCAGGAAGGGGGGAAGTGCAGAGATGCTGCCGTTCGCAGAATTCCTGGCCTGGGTTCTCCCCCACACACTGACTCGCTGGGTAAGGATGGCTCACCTATGCGCTTCTCCATAGACGAAAGAACAGGTCCGGTGCTGGTTAACTGTCAAAACAGAAGAGACAAGTTCACACCTAGTAAGTGACCATGACATGTAAAATAATCATCAATAATAGGGACAGATCCTCAGCTGTGGCAAGTGGACATTGACTTCAATCCAGTTCCACCAATTTCTGTCCACTAAGGGTCTAGCCCAGCATTCTCATTACTGGCCAATTCTACATCTATTAATAACCAGACAGACATTACCTCTCGGAGCTCAGCCAGTTCCTTCTGCAGCTGGACAATCTGAAACATCCCCAACCCCACTCCAGCAAGGGCCAGTAGGACCAGCAAAAACACCACCAAGAAACAGAGGCATGTGCCATCCCTCTTGTTGCTCTGTTTTCTCCTCCTCCTCTCCGGCACGGGCGGTGGGCAGGTGGCAACAGGAGCCGACGGGGCATAAGTGGGATTGGCACAGCTGTCCACCCAAAAGATCTGGGGGTAGACATAATTCAGGTTCTGCTGCATGGTGGGCAGTGGGATGGCTGGGCCGCCCTGGCTATGGAACTCCTCTTTCATGCGGCAGCTAAATCCGGCAGTGCCAGCCACAGACTGAGCCTCGGGAGGGAAGCCGGCTCTGCCTTTATACGCCTGCATCACCCTAGACATGAGAGATCTACTCATATGTGCCTGAGTCTGAAAACCCTGAGCCAGAAGCAGCAAACCTCAAAGAGCTTCCGCCCACCCCCTCTGATGCAAGACTGCTCCTCCCACAAGAAGGGAGCAGGCACATTAGGTGCTTCTGAGTGAGCAGCTAGAAGCTCAGCCATGGGCTGTAACTGTAAACTCCATGGGCTGTCCCGGGGAACCAGACCCGCTGGCCAGGCCAAGAGAGCAGGTGCCCTGAGTTAGGAAAGGGTTAAGAGGGTGGAAGAGGGAAGGGTTCCCGTCCTTCAGCCGGGTGCTGAATAACCACATTAGAGCACGAACCTGCCTGCTCCTCCGCCACCCACTTCCAACAGCCTACACTGGTAGCACTGCACCATCCCACCTCGGCAGCTATTGGCTTTGAAAGCTAGACATGGGCCTGGCCATGGAGCAGGAGCAGAAGAAGGGCAGGACGGTCTGGGGTTTAAGGCACTGGGACCCACAGAGCTTGGTTCAATGCCTATGTGACCTTGGGCAAGTCACTTAACTGTCCTGTGCCTCAACTCCCCCAGCTGTAAAATGGGGATAACAGCACCTCCATTGGCTTGCCTAGTGTGAACGCTGGGGATGGGGACTAGGTCTCTAGCACGGGAACGGGGACAATGGCTAGCACAATGGAGCCCCAGTCTCAGCTGGGGGTTCTCGGGGCTACCCCAGTGCTAATAAGATCAATACACATGGAATAAGCAGCTCGCCATTTTGCTGGCTTGCTACGTAGATCACCGGTGCCATGATTCCACCTACATAGTGTGAGCACAGCCAGTGGGTGAGAGAGCAGAGAAGCAATGAATTTTGAGGCAGGAAATACACATCCCCTGGAACCGAGATCCAAAGTCTCCTCTCAAATCATCCTTCCACCCCCACCCCATGTGAGTCCTTTCATTAACTAGCTAGTGATGGGAGAACCCCAAATAATCAGGATTGGGTTGCATGGGCAGCCAACAGCTAGGACCCCTATTGTCACCAGCGTACTCAGCAGGACCCCAGCTGAACATCAGGAGTCAGCCAAGATGGCTGAGCAGGCTCCCTCTTGAATCCTACTGACCTGCACAGTTTGCAGCCTAAACTTTCACCCCCCTGCTCTATAATGCCTGAACCCTCAAAGGTAAAAATGACTGCAGCATATCTAAGTGATTCTTAGTCTTTTAGGCATTCAACACATTGCAGGGATCAAAATGGTCCCAACACACAGAGAGTGTGATGGGAAAAGCCATGCCAGTTCTCCAGCTGCAGAATGACGTATTTCAGCAGTGGATGCAAGCAGGCTTTTCCCAGCCTTCTGGCTCAGTTCTACCTCCTACCACTCGAACGGCTGTCAGATTTGTCCTCAAAACCTTGTCGCCAACCCCACAGCCTGGCTGCCTTTTGAAGACGCTCACCACAGTGGTTCACTGAGGCAATGCTTTGCAGTGAATGAGGTTTTGGAAAACCCATGCAGGAACCCCTCATAACCTACGTTTCTTTATATATAAAGACCTAAAACCACCAGAACCCAGTGCTGTTTCCTTACGCTCCTCCAAGTTCCCCTGCCCCAACCACTCCGATCACTGAGGTCCTATCTGTGCTGTTAAACTTGGTTGTGTTCCAGTGGAGTTCTGATGCTGCCCACACTGGCCAGCCAAGCTGAGGTCAATCATGTCAGGACTGTGTTCTAGTCTAGGTATGGGCCTCATTACAGCATGACTATTATGCTGTTTGAACTAGACAACGGTTTGACCCAAGCCTTAACTTCCTAGCAGTTCCAGGTGGTTTGGCTCTGATGTTCTGGGTTGGGTCCACAGCTAGTAGTTTGGCTCTGTTATACCAAGTTTTGATGCTCAGCTGGTCAGCCATTGTAGACAGGGTCTAAAGCACACCCTGTTCTGCCAATACCCCTAGGCTGAGAAAAGAAGATCTGTCGCTGAAGAGGGTAAGTGGATTAAAAGCTATTTTCTTGGGGCTACAAAACTGTATCATAAACCTCTCACCCCCAAAAGCTCCCAGTCTGATTGGAGGCCACCCCTCCCCCACCTGAGTTGTACTTTATTTGGCCATTGGCTTCACTATTGGGCACCACCTATCCCTAAATACAGTGCATGCCCATCAACATATGGAATGTTACTAACAGCCCTGAAGGAGGAGTGAATAAAAAACAGCTGGGAGCAGGGCTGGTGCAAGGAAGTTTCGCACCCTAGGGAAAACTTCCTTGCACCAGCCCTGTGCCCCCCCGCGCCCTCCCCCCCAGCTAACACCGCCCACCCTGCACCCTCCCCACCAGCTAACACCGCCACCCCGGGTTAGCCAGCCTCCCCACCCCCTGCAGGCCACAGCTCAGCCCCCTGCCCCCGGCTCAGCTGCCGAGCTGGGAGGGTGGGAGGCAGCCGTGGCCAGCCGCCCCACAGCTCCCGGCGCCCTAGGCGACTGCCTAAGGTCGCCTAGTGGGCGCGCCGGCCCTGGCTGGGAGATGATGCTTTGACCCACCTAGCTGTACCAAATGGAGCAAGAAAAATCATCTCAAACTTTTGGAGTGTCATGCCCATTTCCTGGCTATTGGTACAATGGAAAGGCTAAATTTCTCACCTATGTCAAAACCATCAGCCTACTTGCAACAAACTGGAATAGTGCCGCGGATTTCCCATCAGCTAAGCCTCACAGGTTAGACGTGTTACTTCCAGCTCCCATTGATATGACAGTTTTCATTTGTTTAATTACTACTAACGTGCAAGAGAACCCTAGACTCAGGAAGGAGGGGGGAGAAAATGTTACTAGGTGTTATGGGGGTGGGGGTGGGAAATTGGAGCTGGAGACAAAGGGGCTATTTCGGTCTCTGCCAATGATTGTGTGGGGTTCCTGGGAGAAGTCCTTCACGTTGTCTGTGTACCACCTCACCTGTGAGTAAAATGGATATTCCAATATTTACCTTCCTTCCAGGATGCCTGGAGAGTGCTCTGAGATCCTGGGTGAACTAGGCTGTCCCTCATATTTATTACTGATCATTTATAATCAAGACCACACACCATGTTTTAAGCTTCCTGCATTAATATTGTTCTTCTACCCCTCATTCTATAACTTATGTTTTAACCCCACACGTTGGATGTTACCGGGTAGGGTGGCACACTACTGAATGTATAACTGGTAGCCAGTATTATTTCATAAGCCTTCAGACAATCAGCAGTTGCACAACTCAAGCTAAAGAGCATGTGCAGCTATCTTTTTTTTCAGTGCTAGATACTGTGCTTAGTGCAACGATGCTTGTTTTGGTGAGTTTGTGGGCAGGACAAAAGCACCGAGAGCCTATCTTAAATGTCAAAAAATTGTTTGTTTGTCACCCACTGCTTCCTATTAGTACACATCTGATTTTGTTTGGGTGGGGCGAGAGCGATAAGCTGATGAAAGCTGCTGCAGCTAAGCCCTTAGTGGGCTCTTGATCTGCAGTTGCAAACGAGAAGCACTGCAGCAAATATAGCATGCAATGTGGCTAGGTAAATCAGCTGATTGTTTTCACATCAGGGGAGCAGTTTGCAGTGAACATTACCGTCTCTTCTGGGCGCACACTACCATGAGGATCACATCCCTGAGACGAGAGATCCCGGAGAACAATGGAAGCATGGCTGCTCCAAGGTACCATGCCATGATGCCTTCTGGCTGCGAGCTTCACTGGCGTCCTGTTCTTCAATCGACTACACACGGCGGTAGTATGCACAGCCCTAAATAACTGTAGACTGAGCTACTGAAGATGAGGCTGAGCCATGAGATTCAAAAGCGCAGAGCTGAATCTTTTCTGGTTTGCAGCCATTAGAAACAGGCCAAATACCAGATTGGTTCTGGATCCAAACTCCCCCCATTTGGGGCAGGCCCACAGCTGCCAGGCAGAAGTGGGGATATAAAGATAAAAATGGGAGGTCTCTTCGCTCATTCTTCATAAGGTCCCATCTACATTTGAACATCTGCCTGTGCTGGGGGACCCAGTGGTATTGAGTATGAAATGCAAAATTGAATGGAAGGAAATATCTAAATATAAAAATGTGAATGATAATTGGGAATTGTTTAACTATGCTTTATTAGATGCTCCAAAAAGACCCCAAAATTCCACAGATAAAAAAGGAGGATTATGTGATTAAAAACCATCCTGGTTAAGAGGAAAGGTAAAGGCTGCAATATAAAATATTTTTTTAAAAAAATAATCAAATGGAACTCAGCAGCTGGGAAATGCAGGCAACAGATAAAGGAAGCTAAAGGTACCAACAAAAACTCTAGGCCAATAGGGTTAAGGACAACTAAAAGGAATTCTTCAAATATATCAGTAACAAAGTCATAGCAATGGGATAGGTCCAGTTCTAGATAAAGACGATGAAATTATTAATCATGATGGAGAAAAGCCAACAAATATTTCTCTTCTGTGACTGGAAAGAAGCAGGACGATGTATTCATACCTTACAGTGACAATTATATATTTTCTATTCCATCAGTAACTAGGGGGGGGATGTTAAACAGCAACCATTAAAGATAAATATTTTTAAATCTGCATGACTGGATAACTTTCACCCACGAGTATAAAAGAACCAGCAGACACACTCTTTGAATCATTCATGTTGGTTTTTAACCAATCTTGGAACACCGGGGAAGTTCTAGAAGAATGGAAAAAAACCAATGATGTACCGCTGTTTAAAAACCTCACTCCCAGGCAAAATTATGGAAAGACTGAAGTAGGATGCAATCAGTGAAGAATCAAAAGACAATAATGTAATTCATGCCAATCAATATAGTTTTATGGAAGATTGGTCTTTTCATATTTGAAGTTTGGGTAATAAAAGCAACGGTGGTGACAATCTACTTGAACTTCTGTAAGGCATTTGACAATCAAATTTTTAACATTCTGATAAAAATAGCTGTGTACAAAAATCAGCGCAGCCCATGGATTCAAAACTGGCTAACTGATAGAGTACAAAATGTAAGAGTAAAGGGGGAATCATCATCTGCCAGGGGTGTTACTAATGGAGTCCTGCAGGGCTCTGTTCTCAGCTGACTGCTGTTAAATAGCTTTGTCAATGATTTGGAAGCAAAGATAAAATCATTGCTTGTGAAATCGTCCGGTGACAAAAATCGGTACAGCGGTAAATAATGATGGGAATAGAGCAGGTATACACAACGACCTGCTTGGTGAGGTGGGTTCATCAGGACAGCATGAATGTAACACAGACAGAACATACGTTTAAGAACACAGAATGTAGGTCACACTTCAAGGCTGGCGAGCTGTATCCTAAAAAAACTGTGGCTCTGAAACCAATCGAACCTGAGCCTTTGGTGTGATGCTGTAGCTACGAGGGCCAACATGCTCCTTGGATGTATGAGCAGGAGAATATAAAGTAGGAGCAGGTCGGTGGTTTCTCTCCCTATGCACAGCGATAGTGAGACCATTACTGGAATATTGTGTCCAGTTCTGATATCCGCACTTCAGCAAGGGTGTTGACGAATTGGAAAGGGTTCAGAGAAGAGCTACAAGAATGATCGGAGGGCTGGAAAACAATCCGTATAGTGAGAGATCAAAGACGCTCAGTCTATTTAGTTTATCCAAAAGAAGGTAACGAGTTGCTTTTTAACCTGGTGTAGAGGTACCTGTAGCGGGAAGAGATTTCAAACAGCTCTTTACCGTAGCAGAAAAAGCTAGACCACGATCCAATGGTTGGAAGTTAAAGCTAGACACATTCAGACAAGAAATAGGGGCACACATTTTTAACAGTGAGGGTGATTCACCATTGGAACAACTTATCTAGGGGTAGAGTTGCTATCACCTGATATCTTTAACTCAAGACCGGATGTCTCTTAAAGTATATCCTCTAGCTCAGTCAGAAGTTATGGGGTTACTGGTCAGCATTCTCTGGCCTGTGTTATGCAGGAGATCAGACTAGATTGTTGTAATGGTCTGTTCTGGGGTATTAACGGGGGTGTGACCATGTTGTAACTAAGTCATCCAATATGGTAGATTCTGTAGTGTAGAATTTATTCCTCTGACACATGACTCTTTGTCCCTTCTCACTCTCTCTGGTAGCCTCTCTACCTGTCCCCCCTCTTGTTTATGGCTAGATGCCAGGAGACATGGCTACGCGTCCCTAGCAGAGAACACTCGGACCTAAGTCTTGGAAAGAACCAGGCCGGGAATGCAAAGCACCAAACTGGGCTGCCCTATTTCTGCCATAGCACTGAGCTTGTCCTCCAGTGTCTAAGACTCTGTGGTGAGCACCACAGGTTAGGTTTTGTTTCGTAATCACAGGGGTTTTAACACTTCACTTTGCCTTGGCAACGGCGCTTCATTTCCTGAACTACTGATCGTTGAGGCATGTCAGTGAGCAGAAGTGACGTATGTAGGGGGAACGTGACCCCCTGAATCAGCAGCCCTCCGGGAAGTCACACTCTTGACTCAATTGTGAAGCCCCTTTAAACAGCAGGGGCACTTTGCCGTCCCATAGCACCTTCGCTGCTGCGAGCACAAAGCCCTTCCCGTACACCGACCCCAGGCAGTTCGCTTAATGGTATCCCTGTTTACAGAGTGGGAAACTGAGGGAGAGAAAAGTGTAATGTCTAAACAAGGTCACACACCCATCAAGTGGCAGAGCTATGAATAGAACTCAGAACCAACAACCACCAAGCTTACACAACGGCCACTAGCCAGTGCTGGCTCCCCTTTACTGGGATGGCTAGTGAGCGGCGGCACCTGCAGCTATCAGTGCCTCTTTACAGCTCAGTTCCCGGCCTGCTGCCCTCCAGTTTAGACCACATGATAAATGATAAAAGAACGAGAGAGACTCCAGGCAAGAGTGGGAAAGCGGGTAAAGGACTAGGCAGCAGGGCCCATGAGTGGCCCATTTACCAACTTAGAAGAAAAGCAGCACTGGGGGTGGGGGTTGGAGTACTGCTCACACACAGGTAGTAACAATCAGGGGAAAGGAATTCTTCGCAGGGACCCACAGCTTGAAAGCACAGGGAGAAAAGAGATCATTTAGGCCTTGCAGAACAGCTCAGCAATGTAAGGAGTTGCCAGGAGGGATTTAGGGGCTGCGGAAAGGGGACTTATAAGCTGCATAACACAAGATGTTTATTGGCTTATTAAACTTCGTGGCTAAACTGCAGACAAAGCGGCACTGCTGAGGTAGACCAGCTCGGAGACTCAGCATTGGGCTACCGGCCCTTTTCTCCAGCTTGGTGGTTCCGATCCAGTCTAGCTCAGTGGGAATGGAAAGCTGTTGCCAGCTGGACTCTTCGTTGGCCTTTGGGAATTCACCTGGCAGGGCTGGTTTTAGCATGTTTTGCCAGGCCACTCAACTATTTATGCCCCCACACCTAAAAAAAACAAACTCCTGACTCTTGCCCACTCCCCCCACCCACCAGCCAGGGTCTGTAGGAAAAATCACAACATGATTACCAGCTCAGTCACTGGTTTGCAGCCCCTACTCTGCCTTTGCCAGATTGGAGTCAGGGACAATGCTTTGCTGGGTGATTAAAACCTACAGCTACCACTTTTCAATATAAATGATGAACAATAAGCCAGGAGCTTCCATTAAAACAGTGGAAGACAAGATTCTCATTTCCACATTTTGGTCCCTAAAATGAGGTGGGGGAGGAGGACAGGGTTTGCTGGCTTTATCTAATAAACTATATACTACAAACAGCTTGCCTGCTATCATCATAACCACACTGTGAGTAGTGGTACCCACAGCTTCCAGGCTGTCTGCATGCTAGAGGGGGTGTTAAAAGAAGACAGGCTACAACCCTTAATTACGGCGCATTGCCCAAGGCATAGAGATGACAAGGAATCTTTTGCTAGTGTCCTAATTTTTTTTAAATGAGGGCAGTAGGAAAACTTAAGAAGGCATCATTCAACTTGCACTTGCCCTCAATGAGGCAAAGGATTTAATCCAGCCCAAGCTCTGTGAGCTTTCCAAGTTCTTCCGGAGCTGGAAGGACACCTGTCACTTCATCACACCGCACTGATGAGCTGACACAACTTGAAACTCAGGGTTTCCAGATGAGAGAGAGACTTTTCTTGATGATCTGCCCACAGCATTTTGTGGTCTGAGCTCTACCCTTCAAGTGTTCCAAGCGAAGTGGAACATTTATACTTAACCCACTGAAACAGATATTAAGCTGTTCCATATTATTTCACTGTGCACAGTGAAATAATCAGCAGAACCCACTGCAAAACTAGTTGATATTTCAGCTGCATTAGTCTCAATTCACAGCAACACCCACTGTCTGGATGGTTTGCTTCGCTTCGGATATTTTTCAATATTTCTGCACAGTGGAAATTGAATATTTGGGTCTACACATCGGATGATTAAAATACACAGATGTAGAGTGCATGTGATTGTGAATGGAGCAAAATACCACCAGCCGTACACTTGTCCATGCTGTATATGCATAGGAATACATACGTTCCTACTGTCTGGTGACCGGCCTTTGACAACAGCCAATTCTCAGTGCATCAAAAGGGACCCTCCTCCTTCTACATCGACATGCAGCTAGCCTCCTCAGTGGGGAATTCCTTCCTACCTGAACTCCAGCTGTGAACAGCATAGGCTCTGACTCATAAAACTTGGTTACTTTACCCTTGCTCACTTACATACAAACATTAGTGATCAAATTAAAATCATCCAGTCCTTTTACAGTATAGCACGGCAGTGTCTGTATTACTGTCTGGTATGGTGAATTCCACAGCTTGGCTACATGCTGCATTTCAGTGGTTCTAGGGTACGTTTACCCTGCAAAAAACTCACCTCAGCAAGTCTAAGAGCCCAGATCAATTGACTCAGGATCATGCTACAGGGCTGAAAATAGCCATATAGATGCTCCTGCTCGGGCTGGAAACCATAGGAATGGCCATACTGGGTCAGACCAAAGGTCCATCTAGCCCAGTATCCTGTCTGCCGACAGTGGCCGGTGCCAGCTGCCCCAGAGGGAATGAACAGAACAGGTAATCATCAAGTGATCCATCCCCTGATGCCATTCCCAGCTTCTGGCAAACAGAGGCTAGGGACACCATCCCCGCCCATCCTAGCTAACAAGGCTCTGAAACCTGGCAAGGGAGGGTGGGTCTCAGAGCACGGACTCCAGCCCAAGTGGGAATGCCTACATTGTTATTTTGCACCCCAGTGAGTTGACCCTGGCTCTGACACTCGGTGCTGTGTTTTGGGGTGGGGGTGGGGGGCTTGCAGTCTACTGTCATTTACGATCATTTAAATATCATCAGTGCATTTTTGTTCTAGTATAGTACCGGCGAAAAGTGGGGTTGATCAGTTTCCACTGTATCTCTGGTTCATTTTAAATACTTCAAGGCTCCTCAACTTTGTTTCCTGGCTAAATACTGGGAATTTTTTCCTCTCCATTCAGTTTCTCTGAGATCTTCTGCACTAGTCCACAGCTGCTTGAGCTAGCTCCTCAGTGCTACCTATGAAGATAGTAAACAGAGAAATAAATACCTGGCTCTTATATAGCACTTTTCGTCAGCTGATCCCAAAGTGCATTACCAGGGAAGTCAGCATCATTAGCCTCATTTTACAGATGGGGAAACTGAGGCAGAGAGGGGTGAAGTGACTGCGGTGGGTTACCCAGCAGAGCCAGAACTAAAATGCAGATCTCCTAAGTCCCAGTCCACTGCTCTATCCACCAGGCCACAGTATATGGAATTAGGGTGAGGACGTGATTCTCTTAACAAAAGAAGTTTGCTGGGTCACTGGTGTCAGTCAAAGATGTTGAAAACCCCACATTAGACCTGAATAACAACTTGAAAACCCGTATGTTTGAAAAAGGAATTGGAAAGAGACATACAAAAATTCTAACTTGAATGTGGAGGGAGTCCAGGGGTTGTGATATGCAGGAGGTCAGACTAGATGATTAATGGCCCCTTAAACACTATGGGGTGACACAGAACATCTTAAAAAATAGGTAGTCAGGTGGGACACTATTCTGATTGTCTTTTCTCTGTGCCACACCAGATGCTTGGGGCACCAAAGTCAGTTGTGGGGTGAGCATCCCCCCACAGACTGCAGGGGGTGCCTTCAGAAGGCTGTGTCAGCCCATGCCTGAGCATTAACCCTACGAGCCTGACTCTGCCATCCCTACTCACACTGAGCTGTTCTTCAATCCCCCAGTAGGATCATTTATTTCGCAGGACTCCTGATTTCAATAGGGGCCTTCCACAGAGTCAGATACTACTCATGGTGCATAAGGGGGGCAGAATCCCACCCAGAGTGCTCAGAGACAGTGTGAAGCAGAGTTCAGGAGGGCACTTCGCACAGCGAACAGAGATCACACTGAGAACAAACTACTTAGAAGTGGCATAGAGGGGTGTAGCTTGTTCAGGAAGGATAGGCTGGGACAAACAGGAAGAGATGTTGCATTACACATCAGCAATATATAGACTGGTTCTGACGTCCACAAGGAGGTGAGAGGCAGACCAGTTCAAAATCTCTAGGTGAAGATAAAAAGGGGGGCAAAAACAGAGGCAAAGTCATGGTAGGGGAGTCCTATAGACCATCATATCTGGAGCCGGAGGTGGATGAAGTTAGGTGTCTATTACAAGAATGGATGGGTGAGGTTCTGTGGCCTGCAATGTGCAGGAGGTCAAACTAGATTATCAGGATGGTCCCTTCTGACCGTAAAGTCTATGAGTCCATGAGGCATTTGCAGAACAAATCACAGAAATATCCAGAACACAGGACCTGGTAGTAATGTGTGACTTTAACTACCCCAACATCTGTTGGAAAAGTAATACGGCAAAACACAAAATGTTCAGTAAGTTCTTGGAACGTACTGGGACAATATTTTGTTTCAGATAATGGAGGAAGTAACCAGGGGAGCACACCTTTTAGATTGGATTCCAAAAGGGAGGAATTGGTTGTGAATCTGAAGGTCAACGGCAATTTGCGTGACAGTGATCATGACATGATCCATTTAATGATTGTAAGGGAAGGCAGGAGTCAGAGCAGCAGAGTAAGGACAATGGACTTCAGAAAAGCAGACTAACAAACCCAGAGAACTGGTGGGCAAGGTCCCACGGCAAGAAAAATCTAAGGGGAAAAAAGGAGTTCACGAGAGCTGGCAGTTTGTCAAAGACAATATTAAAGGCACAACAGCAAATGATGCAAAGGAAAGATAGAAAGAATGGTAAGTTTCAGAGTAGTAGCCGTGTTAGTCTGTGTCAGCAAAAAGAAAAGGAATACTTGTGGCACCTTAGAGACTAATTTATTTCAGCATAAGCTTTTGTGGACTACAATCCACTTCGTCGGATGCATAGAATGGAACATACAGTAGGAGGATATTTATACATTCAGAGAAACATGAAAAGGTGGAAGTACCCATATCAACTGTAAAAGGCTAATTAATTGAAAGGAACTATTATCTGCAGGGGAAAGAAACTTTTGAAGTGATAATCAAGATGGCCCATTACGGACAGTTGACACAAAGGTGTAAGGGTACTTAACTAGGATACTAAACTAGGGGAAACAGATTCAATTAACGTAATGACCGAGCCATTCCCAGTCTCTGTTCAAACCTAAGTTAATGGCATCTAGTTTGCACATTAATTCAAGTTCGGCAGCTTCTCGGAGTCTGTTTTTGAAGCTTTTCTGTTGCAAAATTGCCACCTTTAAGTCTGTCACTGAGTGATTAGAGAGCTTGAAGTGTTCTCCTACTGGCTTTTGAATGTTAGGATTCCTGATGTCAGATTTGTGTCCATTTATTCTTTTGCGTAGAGACTGTCCAGTTTGGCCAATGTACATGGCAGAGGGACATTGCTGGTAAGAGGCCAATATGGCCCCATCAGGAGCTCTTTAATGACCTGAAAATGAAAAAGGAATCCTCCAAAAAGTGGAAACATGGGCAAATTGCTAAGAATGAGTACAAAAGAATAGCACAAGCATGTAGGAACAAGATTAAAAGGCACAAAATGAGTTATACCAAGAAAGGCAATAAGAAGAGGTTATATAAATACTTTAGGAGCAAGAGAAAGATGAAAGAAAGTGTAGGTCCTCTGCTTAGTGTAGAAGGAGAGCTGATAATGGATGACACAAAAAAGGCTGAGGTGTTTAATGCTTATTTTGCTTCAGTCTTCACTGAAAAGCTAAATTGTGACCAATACTTAACACAATAAATATTAACATGGATTAATATTAAGGAACACAAGCCAAAATAAGGGAATTACAGGTTAAAATATTTAGATAAGTTAGATGTATTCAAGTCGGCAGGGCCTAATGAAATTCACCCTAGGGTACTTACAGAACTAGCTGAAGCAATCTTGAAACTGTTATCTTTGAGAACTCATGGAGGAGGGGTGAGGTCCAAAAGAACTGAAGGGCAGATATTGTACCTTTAAAAAATCGGAACAAAGAAAACCCGGGGAATTATAGACCAGTCAGACTAACTTTGCAGCCTGGAAAGACACTGGAACAAATTATTAAACAATCACTTTGTAAGCACGTAGAGGATAATAGGTTTTTAAGGAATAGTTAGCACGGATTTGTCAAGAACAAATCATGCCAAACCAAACTAATTTCCTTCTTCAACAGGGTTAATGACCTAGTGGAAAGGGGAAAGCAGTAGACATGATGTATCTTGATTTTTAGGAAGGCATTTGACACTGTCTCATATGACATTCACATAAGCAAATTAGGGAAATGTGGTCTCTGTGAAATTACTATAAGGTGGGTACACAACTGGTTGAAAGACCGTACTCAAAGCGTAGTTTCAGTGGTGCATTGTCAAACTGGAGGGATGTATCTACTGAGGCTTCACAGGGATCTGTCCTGGGTCCAGTATTATTACATTTTTCTATTAATGACTTGGATAATGGAGTGGAGAGGATGCTTACATACTTTCTGGATGACAACAAGCTGGGAGGGATTGTAAGCAGTTTGAAGGACAGGATTAGAAATCGAAATGACCTTGACAAATTGGAGAATTGGTCTGGCAACAGCAGGAATTTTAATAAAGGCAAGTGCAAAGTACTTCACTTAGGAAGGAAAAATCAAATGCACAACTACACAATGGGGAAGAACTGGCTAGGTGGTCATACAGCAGAAAAGGATCTGGGGGTTATAGTGAATCACAAACTGAACATGAATCAACAGTATGATTCAGCTGCAAAAAAGCCTAATATTCTGGGGTGTATTAACAGGAGTATCATATGTATGACATGGGAGAGAATTGTCCCACTCTGCTTGGCACTGGGGAAGGCCTCATCTGGAGTACTGTGTCCAGTTCAGGGTACCACACTTTGGGACGGATGTGGGCAAATTGGAATGAGTCCAGAGGAGAGCAACAAAACCGATAAAAGGTTTAGAAAACCTGACCTGTGAGGAAAGGTTAAAGAAATTGGCCCTGTTTAGTCTTGAGAAAATAAGTCTGAGGGAGGGGGGACCTGATCATTTTCAAATATGTTAAGGGCTGGTATAAAGATGACAGGGAGCAATTGTTCTCCGTGTCCCCTGAAGGTCAAAGAAGTTGTAATGGGCTTAATCTGCAGCAAGGGAGATTTAGGTTAGGTACTGTATTAGGAAAGCTTTCTAACTGTAGGGATAGTTAGTTAAACTCTGGAACAGGTTTCAAAGGGAGGTTGTGGAATCTCTGTCATCGGAGGGTTTTAAGAACAGGCTGGACAAACACCTGTCAGGGATGGGCTTGGTTTACTGGGTCCTGCCTCAGCCGGGACTGGGGGGTATGGACTAGATGGCTTTTGAGATCTCCTCCAGACCTGCCTGTGTGTGATTCTATGTACAGAATGATTTCTGAGTGAGAGCATCTGAATCAGATACAGGCAGAGTGTGTTGGCAAGAAAGGAAGTGGCTGGTTCCCCACCTCCGTCCTGCACCCGAGGCTCTCCCGTGTGGGCCCAGTTTTCCATGACACAGAGTGCCAAGTGCTCAAACCACTTGTTACCAAATAGAGGGCTGCAGAAAAAATGCCATAAAACCTCGCTCCTTCTGAAGAGCATTTTCTGACCTGCAACCCCTCACTCCAAACCCATCTTGTCAGCCCTTGCTAAGCCCAGGGAAAGCAGCAAAGCACATGCAACTTCACTTCCAAAGTGTCTTGTGTTCAAGTGGATAAAAATTCAGTCCCGGACAGCAAGTCAGCCAGCTCTCTGGACATTAACTACTTGCTAATCCTCCCTCTTGCCGAGATACAATGGGGAGGGAAGGAATGCGGGCTCGCCACCCCTGAGTGCTCACAATTACGACCCAGCCCCCACAAAAGTCATGACACTGGCTTCAAGATCACAGGATTATAAGAAATAATGCATTTGGAATTGGGCGGGGGGGATGTCTGCTTGTACAGTGGCTAGCACAGCAGGGTACTGGGCTATGATTGGTTGTCCTCAGAACAATTAAATAATTCTGGATTTTGCACCTTTAGGTTTTCCAGGATTTTTCTGCAACCATGAGGGCTAGAAACTTGGTGGGGGAGTGGTGATTTTTATAAATAAAAGCTGTGATTCTGAAGTATTCACATGACTCCAAGGTCTAGGACTTTACAAACAACACTAAATATTGCAAGACTCGTGATAAAAGTCACAAGAACTGGCAACATGAAGTTAGGCTTCATTCGGGTGAGCTCTATTGGCATTGCTGGGCATCCCATCCAAGCCTGACCCTACTTAGTGTGCGAGATCACCAGATGAAATGAGACCCTTCTTTCAGGTAAGACTCTGTTGAGCACTTTGAATGAAAGATCTATAATCTCTAAACTCGAGTTCTGATCAATTTGAGAAAGAGGCCTGGAAAGAAACAGACAGCATCATGTTAATAAAACTGTGAAATAGGAAATGAAAGATGACTGGGGAGCCCACATGAAGAGAAAAACTAAGCAATGAGGGAGCTTGAAATTCTAAGAGGTTTTTCATCAAAGAGGTGTTGCTAATAATAAAAAAAAAACTACTAGCACAGCAAAAGAGGAAGCTGTGGTTCGCGCTGTCCTACCTTTCGCTGAGAGAAGGCACTGAACAACTCTCAGCAAAGTGGTCTCACATTTAGAAGTTCTTCGAGCGCTGGTTCTTCGAGCCGAAGCAGATGCAAGCTATACCCAGGGGACTAAAGGTGTCTACATTTCAAAGTTTTGCTGGCATAACTCTGTTGATTAGGAGTATGAAAAAAAAAAAACAAAACACCCCTCCTAACTGACATGAAACTGCTTAGAAAAGTCATCCTGTAGACAACCTTGTCAGCAGAGCTTATTTTGTTTGGGGACCTGGTATAAGCTACACTGGAAAAAAAGGACTCTTGGTATAAAATGCGTCTCCACTAGGAGGCTAGTATAGCAAACTCTTTCTAGTGTAGCCAAGGCCTTTGTTCTTACATGACACCAGTTGCTCAACACACACCCACTTGAGTACATCATGTGGTCAATAGAGGCTGCAGGCCTCTGCTTCCCTGTTTCAATGGCCTGAGACGCCCATCAAATAATGTGATTACCTGCCTCTGTTAGTGGAGAGAGGCAAGAGCTAAAACCCATTATCTTTTCTAGCCTGGCATAGACAAATCACTGACAACGCTTCATTAAAGCAGAGCTAAAGTAGCTTGATTGTATCCTGTGCCCTTCTAGCACAATGTTCAAATGACACACAAGCATCTGAAAAAACGGAACGAAGAGTTAAGATACCCGCCAATGCAACCTTAACTCTGCACCCCTGGAGCTGGGAACAGCTGTTGGAGCAACTTGTCCGAGCTGTGATTGGAGTCTGATGACGTCTGTGGGGCTTTTCCCCTCTGGGTGGGTTGAACCCCAATTCATGTGATCAGAGAAGAGAGGTGCATGTGTGATCCAGGCTGCCTCAACTCAGTGGTGAATCCTGTGGGTTGTGTCAGTAGCGGAGCACAGGAGTCTTCTGGCCTTGGAGATTGTCAACAGTGAGGTGGGAAACGAGAAAGGGCTGTGAAAGTGGAAGTACAGTGTTAGATGGAATCCCCTGTGTAAGAGCAATGGGGCTGTCAAATTTGGCAAGAGAGGGATTATTGCTGTGTTATGGGTGTAGTGGGGCATTGTTCAAAGGTGGCAGAATTAAGGTTCCGTGAGCAGGTACCTTAACTCTTATTTCCTGGTTTTTAGACGTTAGAGTTCTGGAAGGGCACAGGACACCGCAGGGCAAACAACTCCACATTAACAACGTTTTGTGTCAGTGAATTGCCTGATTTTTGTGTTTTCTGTTGTTTTTTTAAACAAATATGTTTTCTGTAGGAGTTCGTGGCTGTTTAGGCTGTTATAGTTATCACATAGGTTTGTGGTTGAGACACTGCTGGGGAGAGGTAATCAAACCTCACTCTTAATATAGCCCTTTTTATTAGTCCTTCTCAGAGCACTTTACACAGGAGGTAACCATCATTATCCCCATTTAACAGATGGGGAAACTAAGGCACAGATAAGTGAAATGACTTACCCCAGGAATAGAACACAGATCTCCTGAGTCCCCATCCAGTATTCTCTCCATCCAGGCCACGGGGCTGCTAAGTGATTCCTAAGCGCTCCTCCCCACCTCCTGTAAACTGTTGTAGTGGAACAGGGATAATGGTCATGCTTTGAAATGTCCAGAGCGTCTCATCGCTAATGGTCTGGAGAGAAAGCTCCAGACATGGTCTATGGCACAGAGTCCCGATAAAGTTTTTGTATGGACTAAACTAAGCACATCTGAGAAGACTGGTATGTCTCTCCTTCTCCACCTCCTCCCTCACCATTGCGCAAAACATATAGCCCCTCCTGCCACTTGCCAACATTTCCAGCTTGCCTTCCTCTTCCTCTTCCATGAAGCTATTGGCATGTGAAGAGTTGTGTTTGGCTATCTGGCATCTTCTGCTGCTGCATACACATTATTGGCAGCAGCTTACCGGCAGGTTGCATACCTGCTTGGTTCTGCAGCCTGACCTGTGCACTGAGCTGGGTCCCATACCCCCACTATGTCCTCTTGCCCCCTGCTGGGCCTCCCCACTCCAAGCTGGCTCCTGCCCCCACTCCAGCCAGGCGTGTACCTTATTTCCTGGTTTTCACGTTTAAATTTCTGTTACCTGGCTCACCTGGTGGCAGGGAGAGGAGATCAGACCCGACCCCACAGATCCCAGCACATATGGGTGTGAAGAATGTGGAGCTGACAGGTTCCATCACCCTCCCTTAATGTCACCTCCTACTCCCATTTATCCCACTCGCTGCAGCCCCACACCCCTCTGCCCCAGCCCTCAACCCCTCCCAGCAAGCCTTCACATATGTAATTTATTTTCTTTTCAAAAATAGTTTGCCTGCCTCCAAATTATCTGCTGTATTCAGATTACATTGCCCTAAAATAAAAACTGACCCCGACAGAGGCAAATTGTAGCAACAGGCTATAGATCTGTCTCAGATTTCTGCTAAAGGTAGTGTTTGAACTTATATTTGCATGGCTGTAGCTCATGTTCAATAGCCACAGCAGGTACTCTCAAGCCATCTAGGTCCTGGACAACTGGCTGGCTAGAAACCGTGTTGGCTAGTCTTTCTGCACATGTGCATTGGAATCCATTTGGCACGCACCAATTCAGAGTGCCTAATTTTTAAGATCACATTTGCAATATTGCGTCTCCAAAGGATGCACTAGCTGGGATAAATGTTGAGTAACCGATCATTTGGGGATGATCCAAGCCATGGTTTGAGCTTCAGGTGAATGGAGTAAAATTAAATACATAAATAAATGGCGATAGATTGTGTCAACTTTAAGAAAAGCGGAGGTTTTTTTGGGGAGGGGGGACTCTAGTGACCCCCTTGCTAGTGGATCACTAATTTGACCCCACATGGCACCCCAAATTTCAAGGCAAGTAAACATTCTGAGTAGACATGGAGATTTTAGAGCATTTAAAAAAGGGTCAACTTTTACATAGTGATGGCTTCTCAACTTCAAATATAGTGGGACTCATGCTCCGCTATACTATGAACTTGCTAGGAACAAATCTTGAAAGACCATGATGCGAGATCATTTTAAATGAAGGAATTCAATTGTAGCATAAGTAATTAATCCAGTGACGAGCCTCTTGTTTGTCATAGTGAAATCAGGGGATTAGCTGATCAGAACTAATTCAGAGTTCAGAACAAAGATTGTGGACCAAATCCTCCCAAGGATGCTGGTATGAACTGTGCTGGAGCCCTTGTAGTGGGGAGACAACCAGGTGCTGGCATAAAGACTCCAACCTCAGGGTGGCGAACAACAGGGTAGATAAAAATCAATGATTAAAGAAGTTTAACAAGCTTTAATTTAAATAAAAATTCAATTTAAATAAATTCATTTTTGTTTTAAAAGTAAACCCATTTAAAATTAATTTTGAAATTATGACAACCCTATGGTAAGATCTAAATTGACTATTTACATAAAAAAAATTATTACACAGTATGTTTGCTTCCAAAGCTTTTTTTTTTTTTTTTTTAAATCGAACCACTGAAAACAGTGGAAGTCACTGGCCAAGCACCTGAAACCAGAGTTTGCTGGAGTTCGAAATCAGCTTTTGAAGCAGTGGCATTTTCTGCAGGTTCAGCGAGAGTATTTTCTTAATTTATTCAACTTGTTCAGTTCAATGCCTAGTTCATTCAAAGTTAAGAAGCCAGCTGGGAGCTGAACAAGCAGGAAAATTATTTTCCTCTTCCAATTTATGAATAAAAACTGGTGAGAGATTATGAGACCTACTACTTCTAAAAGCTTGAAGGACATGGCAACCAGAAACAACCAGTTCAATTCACTGACTACTGCTAACACTTTTATTAAATCAGTTTTAAATTAAAAACATGTTTTGATAAACATTTTTCTTGTGTATTCAGCAATTTTAAGAGTAGCTTTATTTAACAGAATTAAAATGCTGTTTTTCTGGATTTTTAATTGAATTTGAATTTCCATCCAAAGAGAGCTTGACACAAGTCAGAAATAAAAAATGAATTGTTGTTGGTAAGAAATGCAGCATTCACCTTTTTCTAACATAATAAAAAAATGAAAAACTAAGATCTGAATGTACATTAAGTTATGTACATATGTAAAGATATAGCATATTCCCCTCGTTAGCAAAAAGTAGTACCAAATTTAGCATAAAGACTACATTATTTAGTTGCAAATCAATGCAATGTTTTAATGGTTACTAACCAATGAGAATCAACTTTTCTTTAGGAAAATAACCAAAAGCACAAATGCAAAATAAGGTTAAAATCAATTATGTAAATCAAGGTTTCTCGCTTGCAGATTTAAATTGTTTTGATTTAAAACAATACACACTGCTGAACAGTCAGACCAGTACAGCCTGCAAAATAGTGCCACTGACCTGAAAGGGGGCACAGCCAAAGCATCTTGGTGGCAAACTGGATAATAAATTCATACTGGCTGGGATATGGACCAGGCATCTTGGTGGCAAACTGGATAATAAATTCATACTGGTTGGGATATGGACCAGGGCAGGATGGCACAGCTCTGGGATCCTAGGTTGGGAAGCTGGTGGTTATTTTGGCTGTAGCCTCTCTATTGTTGGTTCATGATGCAGTGGCTGGTCAGAGAGCTTGCATGTAACTGCTGCTGGGTGTGTCCCTGCCTGTGTGAATGCTGGTGGAAGTGTAAGACCGGGAGCAGGTCTGCAGGTTGTCACAGCAGCACAGTGTAAGAGGGAGCCCAGGCTGATGGGTCAGAGGGCTCAGTGGTACCCCAGTTCCAGGTGGCACCCCAAAGGGAACCCATCACAACTCCCATATGGCCTGTGTCTGCCATGAGGAGGCAGAGGGTACAGGTGCGGGCCGAACAGACCCTCCTAGCTACAAATCTCCAATCAAAGGCGAGAGGCTCATGTGCATCTGAAGTGGAGCAACCAGACACACTATTTGAAGATGATGTTGCGGTTATGTGCCCTTTTATAATAAATTTAATGCAATTTTAAAAAGTCTTACTTTTATGAAGGATTTTGTTCTATTGCTCTAGGTTTAGATATGGCACCCATCACTATGGTATCTGAGCACTCCGTTCTCTCATCGCTTTTGGCTTTAGGCTGCAGTGGGGGATTTTAAGAACCACTGTCTTTAAGAAGTTTCCTCCATTCAAGTTGACTTGATAGCTCTGTTCCCTCCCCATTGTTATTACCTTTGATGACTGTGCTCATGGAATAACCACAATGGCAGGACAAATTCTGCTGCTGCTATTAGTACAGTACAACCAGTAGTATGCACAGTGACTTCATAAAATATTCCAATACTGCTCATTTTAAACTTACCAGGAAGGCAAGGATCTTATCATAGAAGACTCCACAGCATGGCATGCAATACTTCATTTACCTGGATATTTATAAGATGTGCCTATCACAGTCTCTAGAGATGCTTAGAAAGGTAAGGACTTATTTAAGATGAACAGTTAGTGCACGGTAAGCTAGGGTGTAAATCTACAGTGCACCATCTGTCCATGTGGACCCCGCTGCCATGCACTACAAGTTCTCTAGTGTGATTTGATCTGCTCTGCTTTGAAACAAGAGTAGGTCACTATGCACTAGGGAACTTTTAGTGTGCAGTAGCAGGGTCCATACAGAGAGTGCACAGCATGCTAGTGCACTGTATATTTACACCCCAGCTTGCTGCACACTCTTAGTCTAGACAAGAGCTAGGACAGTATATACCACTTACTGAGAAGCGTCAAAGACTTCTACTCAAGAGTAAAGGTCACTGTATTCTTCGCAATTCTATTCTCGTGAAAGAATGTCCTGTCCCTGATGTAGAGAGAGTATAAATAAAACAGCCCCCCCGCCGCGGTCTCACCTATCAGGATAGCACAGAGGGAGAGATTGGGCTTCTTGGGATAGTTAGAATTCGATTCATAAGGAATTTATTGATAACTTGAAATGCATCCAGAAATAGCTAGTGCTGCCTTTGGAGAACAGGTGTAATATACTCCACATGGCCAAAACAATTTAGCAATATTCTTCCCTAGCTGTAGTTTCCAAGTTCAAGGATAACCTGTTTGCACTTGGCAGTAATCCTATCTGGAGATAAAGGCACACAATTATGGCAAATTAAAAACAGTCAGTATTATCAAAACAAACTCATGATGAAAAGGTGCTTGCGCCCATTTGTGCTATATAAGATTCCGGAAGCAGTCCATGATACAAAAGCACCTCTGTGGAAATATGGGCATACCACCTCAATCAATGGGGCAGAAGAAGTTACTTACCTTGTGCAGTAACGATGGTTCTTCGAGATGTGTCCCCCCTATGGTTGCTCCACATTAGGTGTCTGTGCGCCCCTGCGCCTCTATTCTGAGATTTTTGGTAGCAGTGTCCCATTGAGCCTGTGCATGTGCCCTCCCTCCCTAGTGGTCTGCCTCGAGGCTATTTAGCACTGCACAGGGGAACCCCCCTCACTTCCTTCTCTACCACAAAGCCCCATAGAGGACTCCGAAGTAGAGGGGAGGAGGGCGGGTTGTGGAGCAACCATAGGGACACATCTCGAAGAACCATCGTTACTGCACAAGGTAACTACTTCTTCTTTGAGTAGTGTCCCTATGGTTGCTCCATGTTAGGTGTCTCCAGAGCAGTATCCACCACTGGAGGCTGGGACTTCGGAGTGGAGTCTTAATAGAGTACTGTGAAGTCAAAGATGGTGTCAGTGGCCAAATCTTTAGTAATTGCATAATGTTCTGTAAAAATATAGACACAGGCCCCAGTCATTGCTCTATAGATTGGGGAGGTAGGGGTATCCATATGGATTGTGATTGAGGTAGGAACTGACCTCATGGAATGCGTGTGGACAGAAGCAAGTTATGCCCTTGCTAAGTGATTAATGCGACTAGAGACCCATTTGAATAGTCTTGGAGGAGATATCACAGAGCTTTCTGTGGACAAAAGGAAGAGTTTAGGGGATTTCCTGAGGTCCTTAGTCCTGTCCAAGTAGAATGCTAATGTCTTTCTAATATCTAACATATGCCCAATTGTCTCCCAGTTGTCACAATGTGGTTTTGGGAAAAAAACCAGGGAGGCAGATCTGTTGATTCATATGGAAAGTGCAGAAAAGTAGGGAGAAACTTGGGATATGGTCTTAGAGTTACTTCATCCTTAGGAAAAAAAGGGCGTGAATGATGGGTGTGGCATCAGGGCTGCTATTTCTCGTATGTGCCTAGCTGCGGCGATGGCCATTAGAAATGCTGTGGTCAGGGACAGGTGTGAGAGAGAACAAGTTGCCCTGGGCTGGGAGGGAAGTCTAGTCCAAGCCCTGAGAACTAGGTTAAAATCCCATGCCTGAGCGGGTGGTGTCACGTAGGGGAAGAGAGTCCCCAATGTCCTTAAAGAATCTACGCATTAGTGGTTGAGCAAACTCCAAGTGGGAAGCCATTTGCACCATGAGATGTACCTTAAGGGAGTGGAGTGAGAGTTTAAATGTAGTGGAAAATCAGAGGGAGGAAAGATGAGGTTGGGTCTATCCGTTTGGAATGGTACACACTTGGAGCTGTTTTCATGTTGCAGATAGGTATGTGGAGTAGTCAACCTGTGGTTGTGTTGCAACACGTTTCAGCTTGTCAGAGCATTCTGCTTCTAAGCCTTGGAACGAAGAAAAAATCCAAGCCTGGAGGCAGAGGACCCACGGGTTGGGGTGAAGGGTCAGCCCATTGCTTTGAGAGAATGGGTGAGGAATGGGCTAAAGTCAGAGGGACAGGAGGGCATATTGCCACCTGCGTTAGGGAAGGGAGCCAGACTTGTCATAGTCAAGAGGGGCAATCAGAATAAGTCTTGCTTTGTTTCATTGAATTTTCAACAGAATCTTGGATAGAATAGGAAACTGGAAAAGACATACAAGTGAGCCCTGTCCCTTGGGAAGATGAGGGCAACTGCTAGTGAATGTTTCCCCAAGGAAATGTAGCCCTGGAGCAGTAACAAGGACTTTTCTTGTTCCAATGAATAGAGAAGAGATCCATAGGCCTGGTTCCCCAAAGGGTGGCTATATCTTGAAGCACCTCTGAAGTCAGTATACACGCGTTGTGAGAAAATTCCAACTGAGACTGTTGGTTGTACCACTCTGTATCCCTTGTAGAGAGACAGCTGAGACGAGCACATTGTGATGGGTGCATCAATTCCAAAGTTTGACTGCTGTCTTGTAGAGGGAGGGAGATCTGGCAGCTCCTTGGCGGTTTATACAAAACATACAGGTCACAAAGTCCACCATAACCTTTGTGTGTTGTTTTTGGTGAAAAGCAGTTTGTGTACAGGGACAGCCCTTAGCCCGAAAGAGTGATATGGAAGGTCATTTCTGTGGAAGGCCCTTTGTTCTGAAACTTGTTGTGTAGGTGAGCTCCCCAGCATATTAGGGAGACGTGTCTCAGGGTGGTGAATGTGGGTATTGAGAGGAGCGCTCTCGCTCATACTGCATCAGGTTGGTGCTGATAAAGTCCAGTCACTGTACCGGGATTAGTATGCCACTACAATGAAGTGAACCTTGGAGAATACCCTCTGCAGAGCACTCTGTACTGATAATGATGCTCCTCCAAAGGTAAGCAGTAGGAAATCTCCTGTTGATGGTTGTATTGAGATATGGAAGTAGGCACCCTGTAGGTTCAGGGCTAGAAATCACTCTTTGCTATAGAGCTGGTCCTAATTGCTGTGAAGTAAGGTAAGGTGACTTCTGAGTGGCGTGACAGGTGTATAGATGGCAGCTGACGCTGTAAGGTATCATTGGTCAGGCCCCCGACCAGCTCATCAAAAGTGTTTATAAGAGGCAGTTTGAGAGGTCATGGACTGGGGGTGCAGATTGTTCTCACTTTTGAGCCCTGGGCCTCTTACACTGTGGCCCATAACCGCAATGTGATGGTGAATATTGGGAAGATTGTGATCTGCAGTGTGGTTGAGAGGTATATCTTCTCTTCTGTTCCACAGTATAGATTCCTAAGGAGTGTAGTGCAGTCCGAGAATCCTTGAGAATGTGGAGAGAAATCTGTCTTCTCCACAAAGAGTTTGGCCCTTCAAACTGGAAGTCTGTAGCTCTTTGGACAATCTAGAGAGGTGTAGCGAACAAAAAATCCACAACCCACCTCTGTACCGCTGTCATGGAGACTGGGCGGGCAGCTGTAACAGCTACATCCAATGGAGTAATGTTGTCGATGAATACGCCATCTTGCGAAGCCTGATCATATGGAGTTGACTTGGCATTATGTTGCTTGCTTCATGCATTAACCACATCCACTATGATAGAGTTGGGTTGCAGATGCTGAAAACAAAGTCTGCCTCTTTGGGGAGAGATGTAGGGTTGTTTTTGTTTACACTGTTGCTGGTTAGTGCGATGGAGGCTGGTTCTGCCAGATGACTTTGATAGGATCAAGGATCAGGTCATTAATTGGGAGGACAGTTCTAGATGAGAAGGTAGTGTGCAGAATTTCCACCAACTTGTGATGTGTATCTGCCACCTCCTGTAGGGGAATCTGCAGTTCCTCTGCCATCCGCTTAGTAAGATCCAAAAAGTTCTTAAATCTTCACCTAATGATGAGGGGTGGGCAGCACAGTCTCATCTGGGAGAGAGGAGAAGTGTGCAGAAGAGGTAGCTTCCTTTTTTTTTTGCGCACTGTTCTGAAAAAGCCTTCTCCTGTCCTGGGTCAGGTGCCAGGCTGTAGCAAACCAGCTGGTGGACTCTCCCTGAGAGACACCGGGGGCAGTCACGCCATGTGTATATCGCTGATATGGCTTTGGGAGGGAGAGGCAGGAAGGCGGGCACAGGCGGTTGGCGTGATGGAATTGGGGATGACCCTTGTAGTGTGGTGGTGGGCCACCATGAGGGGCCAGGTAATGATCTCCTCCTTGCCATTGTCAGATTCATCAGTGGGTAAGGGTGCCGCTGAATGGGGTATTGGCAGGATACAGCCCAGTGCTAAGAGTGATTCTGGGTGCCGGGATGTGCTAGATACCGGGATCCTGGTACCAAGTAATGGGGATAGTGGTTCTTCCCGACTAGTGGTTCTTCTCCAGGGTACCAGAGCTCATGCAGTACCCTGGGAATATTTGGTACCACCAGGGCCGGTGCAAGGAAGTTTTGCACCCTAGGCAAAACTTGCTTGCACCGGGCCTGTGCGCTACCCCCCCAGCTAACACCACACTGCCCCCCCCGCAGCCAACACTGCCCCCCTGCGCCCCCCCACAGCTCAGCCCCCCCCCCCCCCCGGCTCCCGCAGCTGCGGCCAGGCGCCCCCCCCCAGGGTCCCGGCTCAGCTGTGGAGCCGGACGGCAGTCGTGGGGCCAGGCGCCCCCCCGGCTCCTGGCTCAGCCGTGGAGCTGGGCAGCGGGCGGCAGCTGCAGCCAGGCACCCTCCCCCCGGCTGAGCCACAGAGCCAGGCGGCGGGCATCCGCCGCGGCCAGGCCACCCGCTGGCTCCCGGGTCAGCCATGGAGCCAGGAGGGCGGGCTGCAGCCGGAGCCAGGAAGGCGGGAAGCCGCAGCCAGGCGCCCCCCGGGAGGGCGGGAGACAGCCACAGCGAGCCGCTCCCCGGCTCCTGGCACCCTAGGCAACCGCCTAGGGTTGCCTAGCGGGCGTGCCGGCCCTGGGTACCACAGAGGCGTGTCCATGATACATTGTTAGTACTGATAGTTGGGCAGAGCACTCCTTAAATGAGAGTTTTGCCCAGTACAAAAAGTTTGTTGGTGGCACTTTTTTAGAGATGGTACGGTAATGCTCTCTCCTTGGGGTACTGAGGCCACAGGTCTTCAGAGTCTTAGAACACATGTTACCATGGGCTCATGTGGAACCATAGAGGAGCGTCTGTAATCAGTATCGATGACTGGGAAGGTGCAGAACACTTCCTAGATGGGAGTTTTGTTGCACCTGGTACCAAAGGGTTTCTCTGTGCTGCTCTTTTAGAGGTGGTACGGTAACTGTCCCCTCTCCTTAGGGGGTGGTACCCTTGCCTCAGGAAGCCTCTGGTGTGTCAGTGCTGTAGCAGAATTAACAGCAGAGCTTCTGTGTGCTGCTCTTTCAGAGGTGGTACGGTAACATTGCCTCAGAGCATGACTGTGGAAGCCCCGGGCCTGTCGGTGCCGTAGCAGAATTGACAGTGGGTTTCTCTGTGCCGCTCTTTTAGAGGTGATATGGTAACTGCCCTCTTGGAGCTGTAAAAGCTCACAGTGGTGCCGAGGGCTTCCCTGCGGACAGTGGGGCAGCTGAGCTCACAGCAGGGGGTTCCTCTGCTGTTATTGTCCTACCGAGGAGGCCACTCTGGGGAGTCCCCCTGGTTGGCCAGCTACTCGGGGATGGAGATGGCCACACTGTGGCTGGCCAGTTGCTCGGGTATGGTGCCGAGATGGCCGCACTGGGGAACGCCCCTCTGGCTGACCAAAGCTTGGAGGATCCTTTCCAGGGGGAGTCTGCAGCTCTCTTCTCCTCTTCACAACTTGACCCCTTTTGAAGTTAAGGCTCTGGGGATAATCTGGGGTCAACACCCACCAGAGTCCCCTGCAGGCTGAAGTGTTTTCTCCACAGGGAGAAATTTTTACTGCAGCTCAAAGCTGCTGTGAGGCTGCAGTTTTAGCTGTGGCAGGTAAAGCACTTCAGTGAGGCTCTCCCAGGCACAGTGAGTGTCTGCTCATTACAGTAACGATTCCTGTCAGGAGAGGCTCCCCTTGGAGCAGAGAGAGCCAGGCAAGCCCCTGGGCAGGGGGCTGTCATCCTCAGCAGAAGAATGCAGAAGAAACGTCCTCTTCACATTTTTTTTTTTAAACTGAAAAAGAAAAATAATTATGAGTCTACTAGATGCCTGAGGGGGTGGGGGGAGAATGCCCCCAGACAGGGCAGGAAACTGAAGCTCTTTTCTTCTCTCTCTCTTTTTTTTCAAACCAAAGGAATAAAATAAAGAAACACTAGCCTAATTACTTTTAAGGGGAACAAAGGTAACCAAACAAACACTACTTATGCTAATGACACAGATAAGGAAGGGAGGACTGCTCATTCCGTGAAGTGAGGGGGGTCGTTCCCCCCCCCCCCCTGCAGTGCTAAATAGCCTCGAGGTAGACCACTAGGGAGGGAGGGCACATGCATGGGCTCAGTGGGACACTGTCAACAAAAATCTCCGAATAGAGGCGCAGGAGCGCACAGACACCTAACGTGGAGCAACCATAGGGACACTACTCGAAGAAGAACCTATTGTTGCTATATGCTCTAGAAACTTCTCCTTACAACCAGGATCACCTGTCTTGAATTCCAATCAGTCTGGTTTCATTCCAGGCCTGTGTGTCAGGCCTAAGGAAGAATAAAGTATGTGCTTCTGATTAGAGACAAAAATGTGTTTTCCTGCTGCATACTGATTAAACTACATCTCAAATGGCCTCATGAGCTCTCCCAATGGCATAATTAAACCACCCCCAACGAGCAGCAGTAGCTATGTCGGCAGGAGAGCATCGCCTGATAACATAGCCCTGTCCACACTGGCGCTTTTGTCAATGAAACTTGTCAGTCAGGAGTGTGTTTTTTCACCTCCCCTGACTGACAAGTTTTACCAACAAAAGTGATAGTGTAGACATATCCTAAGAAACAGGTTTTTTAATCCCATTCCTTGTTTTGAATAAATCTTTCTTTTGGTTAAAGTTACTGTTGTATGAATAATGTCATGCAGCCATCCCTGGAGAAGTGAGATATCCATAAGCTTGAAGGAGAAGAACTGAATGGTAAAAAAATTTCTGGAAGCTACATCTCCCTATGTAGTCTTGTAGTCTTGGCCCAGGGCTACACTAGGGGAGGGGGTTGATCTACGATACGCAACTTCAGCTACGGGAATAGCGTAGCTGAAGTCGGCGTATCGTAATCGGCTTACCTGGCGATGAGGATGGCGGTGAGTCGATCGCTGCAGCTCCCCCGTCGACTCTGCTTCCGCCTTTCGATGCGGTGGATTGCCGGCGCCAACGGGGAGCACGATCGGGGATCGATTAATCGCGTCTTAACGAGACGCGAAAAATCGATCCCCGATAGATCGATTGCTATCCGGCGGGTAGTGAAGACCTGCCCTTGGTTAAGGACCCTGCACAAAGGTGTCCTATCCCAGAGTAACCTGCACAGGGAGAACAGAGGGGAGACATCAAAGGTCCAAGCAGGAATCAAGAGTTGGCAGTGATATTGGTCACACTTCCCTAATTGCCTTACTTATCCACTGAACAGAGAATGACAAATTAAATCTTATAGTAACCCATAAATGAAAGCCCTTGTGGCAAACAACCTTAAAACCCACCCACTGGAACCTCAAAGAGATAACCATGACTCAAAACTCTCCATCAGAGTCCATAGAGTCAAAACCATCTTATGGTAAAAAAATATATAAAAATTCAACACCTGTAAGAGTCAGTCTGGTCACCTATCTTCTGTAGACCACTGTGGAGAATGACCAATGCAACCAGTGCAGTGCCTGTACTGTATGCACACCTAAAGCCAAACTGAAAGGCGCCAAAAGTTCAAGTCTCCAATTGCTTCATCACAACTTCAATAATCTTACCAAAAAAAAAAAAAAAAAAAAAAGAAGGCTGTGTCAGGATCAAGAATTTTTTTTAAAACACAGGCCTAACAACCTCTTGCCTGAGGAAATGTGACAGTACTCCCACCTTTGTCTTCAAATGATGCTCCGGGTAAGTTGCACAAATTAAGTTTCTTACCAGTAAAGTTGAAATGATAAATCAACATTTATATCTGTTAGAAGTGGTAAAATAAGTTATTTATATTTCAGCAACATCTAAAGGCCCTGAGATCAGGGTTCCCTGATGCAGGGTGCTCTTCAAACAAATAATAAGAAAAAGTCCTTGCCATATGAGTTTACAATCTAAATAGAGAACACAGATGATGGGAGGGTAAACCAAAGCACAGAGAGGTAAAGTGACTTGTCCAAGATCACACAGCATATCAGTGGCTGAGCCAGGATTAGAAAAAACAGTTACCTTTCGCAACTGTTGTTCTTCGAGATGTGTTCCTCGTGTCCATTCCATTCTAGATGTGTGTGTACCCACGTGCACAGTTGTTGGAGACTTTTTCTTAGCAGTATCCATAGGGTTGGCTGTGGAGCCCCTGGAGTGCCGCACTCACACATCGGTATATTAGGCGGCACTGATCCTATGCCCCCTCAGTTCCTTCTTGCCGGCAACTCCGACAGAGGGGTAGGAGAGTGGGGAATGGAATGGACATAAGCAACACATCTTGAAGAACAAGTTACAAAAGGTAACCGTTTTTTCTTCGAGTGCTTGCTCATGTCAATTCCATTCCAGGTGACTCACAAGCAGCATCTACGGAGGTGGGCTCGGAGTTCAGTTTTGCAGCTAGCAGTACTGCCCTGCCAAAGCCAGCATCGGCCCAGGTCTGCTGGGTAAGCACGTAGTGGGACAAACGCATGGACGGATGACCAGGTGGCCGCCCTGCAGATGTCCTGGATAAGCACCTGGGCCAGAAAGGTTGCCGAAGAGGCCTGCGCTCTGGTCGAGGGGGTGGTGACAATCGCTGGGGGCGGCACCTTCACTTGAGCATAGTGGAAGCAAATGCAGGTGGTGATACAAGAAGAAACTCTTTGGGCGCCCTTTCATCCTGTCAGCCACCGCGATGAACAATTACGTAGACTTATGGAAGGGCTTGGCCCTGTTGATGTAGAAATCTAGCGCCCTCTTAATGTCCAAGGCATGAAGTCTATGTTCCTCCTCTGACTACTATTAACTATGTACAGATTAGGTAGAACAAAAGACTATGAAGAATCGCTAACGCACTCCAACCCACCATCAAAGGTGATAAGAAGGAACTGAGAGGGCGTAGGGTCGGTGGCACCTAATATACTGACACATGAGTGTGGCACTCAGGAGGGCACCACAGCCAACCCTACGGATACCGCTAAGGCAAAAGTCTCTGACCACTGTGCATGTGGACGTGCACACACCTAGAATAGAATTGACATGAGCAAGCACTCGAAGAAGAACCAGGTTTCCTAAGGCCCCAGTCCAGTGCCCTATGAACTAAACCACACTGCTTCATGAGTTTGAGCTTCAACCCATTAACATGTGATTTATAAAAGAAAAGAAATGCCACTAAATTTATAAGACAAGTGTTCAGATTTATTTGGAAATTCACAGTTTCTAATGGCACTACAGCTCTGTAGTTACATATTCTTGTTCCACAATGTTGTATGCTGCATTCAGATAGTATAAACATTTTTTTTTCATTCTTGTTTGGAGCCCTTTCTGATTACATGTTCTATAAATCAGATCCATGTGCTCTGAATGGCTAATTGTGCAGACCGACTCTAAAAGTACATCACCTTAAAGTATTTATAAACTAACATGAAAGCAGCAAAAACAAAGGCTTTAAATAAGTCACATTACATACAATACCCAGAAAAGGCATTCAATCTGTTTTAAAAAAAGGGTACCACTAAAAGTGCTTAATAAGTTAACTTAGTTTTACAACATGAACCTATAACACCTCTCAAAAAGAATAACCTTTTGTCCCATTCACTCATCCACACATTCACAACAACATTTTATGCAGTCATACATTCTATTTTATTCAAATATACAATCGTGGTCAAAATAAAAAACACTCAGATATGAAAGTACCAAAACATACATACATACACACACACACTGCACATGTGTTAGCCAATACAAAAGCAAACTTTATGGAAATATCCACTTTTAAATAGACTTGAGCTGTTAGACTTCAAGGCTTGGCAAACTCACTTTCATTTATCATGTGCATTTGTACCCAGCACTGGTTAGGAGAGTTATATATTCAGCTGTACCTAGTCACCCTTACATTTCTCCTTGTAGACAGTCCCCAGTCTCCAAATTCTTAGAACAGAAAACTGAGTGACCAAAATAAAGCATCAATCCTTTTTGGTTAAATATCGTAACAGACAATTCCAAAAGTCAGTCTGGGAAACAAAGACATGTTTGTCAGTATGGGATCCTTCCCGTACAGTGAGCGTTACTGTACAGCTGTCATTAATGTAACTCATCTAAATAAAATACACATCTGAAATTGATTAAAAATGTAATTAATGGCATTACAATTCCTTCTAACAAGGTATTTTCCCCAAGTGAGTTTTCAAAACGGAGATCTAATCAACAAGTCTACCATGTTAGTATTTCTACAGTATCCAGCTCACATTACTGAGTCCAGCTGAACGCCAACACGTCCTTTTACAGCACTGTAGTGTTGCATCCTCAAAAAAGCGAGAGAAGTTACAAAAGAAATCAAATGACAATTTTATCTTTCTCCCTCTTCCAGTGGCATTATAAATAGACAAAAGGCACATAAATACGGGAAGGTGCAAGAAATAGGAACAAAGCTAAAGGAAGAGGATTGAGCTTTTATCCCTATTCCACCCAACAAACTGGGCTTCAACAATCCTTGCCCCAGTAATTGTGAAAAAAGCTTTATAAAATGATCCCTCCCACCCCCAAGCTGTCCACATAGGAAGTCGTCAGCCTTGTAAAGCTGAAACTCATAACCAAGATTGACACAATCCCATCTATTTAAAAAAGACAGAAACCATAATTTCTGAATACTTTCCAGTTAGCTCATTTCTTCTCTCACCACTCTCCCACAAGATACAACAGACTGTTCTCAGATGAACAAAAACTATCCTGTATGAGAAGTTCAACTAGTTTTAGATTTGTCCAGAAACAGCTGTGACACCAAGTGTTCCTACTGTTATATCCTTGTTTCCTTTGATTATGTCATGCAGGCTTGGCATTGACCCAGTCTTAGTCTGTATTAGAGATTTTATGAACTTCCCTTGGTCTGGAACCTTAGACCGCCTTCGTTTTAAAGCCCTCTTCTCAGTTTTTGTCTTTTGGGTCTGTCCATTGCACAGACTTGTGCATGCTGAAATGCCACAAAAATAGGATTCCTCAGATTGTGATGAGGTTTCTGAGCTTCCTTCAGATGGAGGACCCTTATATGAGGAGTGATATACCTCTCCAATATTAGAGAAATCTCTCGGGTTCGTAAAGGGTTTCCTTCCTTTTATTTCCCCATTAGCTAATGGATGCAGAGGCTCTGATGCTGGTTTGATAGTCTCAATCTTTTCATTTTTATATTTGCAACGTTTCTTCTAAAGCAGAAAAAAGGAAACAATTAGATTGTGCAGCGCAAACAGGAAATAATATCAAGTATGAATACTAGTAGGTCATAGACAGGCTTGGCAGAACTCTCGTAACTGATAGATAATACTGATGTTTATTTTTAAGCATTTTTTAATTTTTATTTAAATTTTCACAGTTGCAGGAAATTATGGGGAGAGGTCAGAATTATTTAATGATTGTAGATGCTGAAATTCAAAAAGTTAAAGTTTTAACGGTTGAAACAAATTATCAACATCACATGGCAAAATACAAAGTAAATATCTTTAAATCAAACTAAAGTTCTCAGGCAGCATTTTTCTTATTGTGCCTATCTGTACATTTTTATCATCATTGATGTACATGTTTATTATCAGCTTGTGTGTAGGGTGAAGTTACGGACATTTACTGATAAAAACCTAATTCTTTCAAGCCTGGTTGTAGACAAGTGACTGACAAAAGCACCACCTACTGGTAGTGTTTTCAAAACACCTTTTTCTTGCAAAAACTGGAAGTAAGCTACTATACCTTTTTTTCTGGTGAAAACTTCAGAGGTTCTACAATGTAGAAGTCATCTGGATCCACTATAAGAAAAGAAAGGATACATATGAAAGGACAATAAAATTTAACTGAAACCACAGACAATTTCTAAAATCATGAAACTATATAGGAGATTTCATTCCTCCTCCCAAGGACTATTACTCTGCTTTCCATGCATACATCTTAAGCTCGTATCAGATATTAACAGGATGCATGTGCATGGAAAGTAAACTCATCAAAAATGTTCAGTATAAAGTTCTATCTCCAGAGTAGCTAATTTCTACCCAATTATATCATTTTGCAACTGCAGATCTCATTTGAGGGATTAGACCATAGGCAAGATTTGCAAAATACATTTTCAGAGGGAAGAGAGGGGCGTGTTCAAGGACCCTGTATTTGGGGCAGATTTAAGTATTTCCTTATTAAATAAAGGTGCTTTTTTCTGGCTTCCTTGCACAATTCTTATAAGTTCACTGATCATCTTCCTAACAGGCTTGTGCTGAAAGACCATATAACTAAAGATTCTTCTGCAGAAATATTTTGGAAAAGGTTACATCATAAATAAGAGTTAGAGCTACATAACCGAAAGCCTGTCTATAGCAGGATATAACTGGAGGCATCACAATGTGTACCCAGGGCTGTAAGAAACAGACTGACGACAGCAGCGTACCATGTCTTTAATATTTTCATTATCATGCTTCCAAGCACAAAGGTGCTAGAACACCAAATATATAGGATATTAGCAAAGAAAGTAATTTTGTTTAAAAATATTTGGCAATATTCTTTGAACCACAATTCATTTATTCAATGTTAACAATACTATTCTAAAATGAACCCAATTTCTTAAGACTCCCAAATATAAAAGTGCTCTCCATTTAATTTAGAGTAAAAATTCAGCCCTACAATGAATGATTTCTACCCCCACTTGATTGCTCTCAAGGCTTGATGATTGCCCACAGGACTCTCCCGATTTACTCTTTTCTTTTCTGACACTCTGCTCCTGAAGCAGGAAGTAGTTTCTACATAGGGGGATATAAAAAAAAGAGACTGGAAATATAGTTGCTAGCCAATATCTATGCTGACATAGAAAAACGAACAAGACAAATGAGAATTTTTTAAAGTCTGGTATCAGAGTATCCACTCGCTACCAAAAGATGGAAATCCAACTCAATGTTAATCTGGAACAGCAAAAACGTAAGTATTATAATTCAAGGTATACAGAAAAAAATGTTCCATGACGGCCTTAAGAATAGGCTTGTCTACTTCTGAAACTCCAAATTCAGCTGTGTAACTCATGCCAAAAAGGTTTCTCTCTCGCGCGCGCCTTTTTTTTTTTTTTTTTTTTTTGGTAAAGCATGCAGCATTCCTTGTATTTCTTTTTAAAAGTTCCAAGATTAAGGAGTTACATTTTTTTGCCTTGCTGAGGAGTCTTATGTTAAAGTGAGCATATGGTGCAGTAGTATCACATAGCCCTCTGACTTCCGATTTCTAGCTAAACAAGGTCAGGCCAAGTGATTACTGTACTAGGGGCTTCAAGTGGTGCATGCGCTCAGTTTTGAACTAATGCCCCAAATGTAAAATGGTGGAGGAGACATTAAAACCAAAGTCCTGCCTATTTATCTTTATAGATATCAAAGTATTTCTGTAAGAGCCTTAGACCCTGTGTCTTAACCAAATTCCAACTTTATTACATTCTGCCCACCTAAAGTTTCCCTGCAGTTTCAATGGTTTGCTATTCTCCTCTTCTTTCCTAAATCGTTTAGCATTACTGTTTGCTCTTAAAATATTAAAAATAAAGTGCTTTTACTCTTGATGTGGCCGACCACGTGTAGTTGGCATTTTGTTTAAGTTCGTAAAATGTTCTAGGATTTTTTTTTTCAAATGAAAGCTTGTGTTAATTCCACTGTAGTAACCCTACGTTATTTTGATTTTTTGCACTGAACTCAGAGAACTTTTAAAAATTTCTGTTTTAGAGACTATAAAAAAACAACAACAGTATTACCCACTGAACTACTTCAATTCAGTATTTCCCAATGTACACAGTGATAGACTTCAGTAGCGTACAACAAGTAGAGTGCTTCTGGATTACCTTTTTTGAAACTGGTTTACAAACTATATGATCACACATCTACAATACATAACTCATAGTACAGACTTTATAACCATCACTAGGAAGAATTAGCCATACATGAAACATACCTTCTTTGCTAGTTAGCTGAAAAGACTGGGACCTGACAAGTGGAAAAGAAGTTCTTCTTTTCAGATTCATATCATCATAGGAGGAAAAACATCTATAAATGACAAAAAACACAATAAAGTTCCATTTCCCAGAGTACTCTTGGGAGACACTTACTTCCCCCATTACCACGCCTTATATTTTTGTAACCCACACACCTCTTGGGTGTGGTGCTCTGTCCCATCTCATGGCACTGAGACCACTGAGAGAGAGATCAATGAGTCTGCTCTACAGCCTTAGCTAGGGGCCCATGTGGCATTTAGCTCATGCATTTAGCTCTAGAGGTCCCAGGTTCGATCCCGCCCGCAGATGACCGGGCTCTGTCGGTGTTACACCTTCACACTGCAGCAAGCCTTCCCTATGGCAAGGTTTCTCAAAACTGCTCTGGACCTTGCCAGTGGTGCTCTTTCTGGTGGCCAAAGAAAGCTACTGGAGAGTGAGATGCAGTGCTCTCTCTTCACATCCAGGATCTGATCCCATTCCTAACATCCAGTGATGTTAGACCCCCTTTGAAAATAAAAGGCGCTACTTTGTATAAACTCCTTCACAGGAACTATTCTTCTATAGAAGTCTAGATGTTAAAGGGTATGTCTTTTGCTTATCAGAACCCAAACTTCTGAACATCTAGAAAAGCACAGACTGGTATAATTAAAATGGACAAACAATTTAACTGGATGGAAATAGAATAAGTGAGCAACTATCAAATGCTAGATAAAGTGTAAATAAAAAGTTGTAAGAATTGATTAAAATGTCAGAGATATTACCTTTTGGGGCTGGGGTAGTGATTACTTTTGGGGATTTTTGAGAGGTAATCTTCATTGAACTGAGATGTATTTCTGCAACGCTGCATACAAAGCATCAAACCCAGGATGACACAGAGAACCAAAGAAATCACAAGATAGCTTTGTCGGTCAGACACCTGAAAAATAATTGGATTTTTTATTTTTAAAATCTAAAGATTAAATAAGAGGAGTTTAAATACAATGGAGCTAGCAGTTACATCATGAACATGTACAGCTTAATGTAAACTTTAATGAATATTCAGTTTTCAAATCAACTCCAGGGATTTTTTTTCTCTGTTTCACTTCACAATACCCATTTCTCAAAGTTAAGTGTCTGCTACATAGCCAACAGGTCAAGTCCTGGCATTTAATACGCTCCAAGTGCATCTGCCAATGAAGTTTGACAGCTATTAAAGCCAGTATACCCAGCATTTTCAAAGTACATTTTACAGCATTAAGATCAGATAAAAGTTCAGCTGCATTAAAGACATGTTCAAACACGTTCACAGTCATACATGGCCTTAAGACATTTCATCCATGTGTCTTTATTAGATGTTGGGCAACTGTCAGGATGTCAACAAGAAGTAAATGTTGGGAAACAAAAATGCTAAGGAAAACATAATCCCAACTATACATACAAAATTATGGGGTCTAAATTAGCTGTTACCACTCAAGAAAGATCTTGGAGTCACAGTGGATAGTTCTCTGAAAACATTCACTCAATGTGCAGCGGCACTCAAAAAAGTGAAGAGAACGTTGGGAATAATTAAAAAGGGATAGATAAGACAGAAAATATCGTATTGCCTCTATATAAATCCATGGTATGCCCACATCTTGAATGCTGTGTGCAGATGTGGTTGCCGCATCTCAAAAAAGATATATTGGAATTGGTTCAGAAAAGGGCAACAAAAATAATTATGGGTATGGAACAGCTTCCGTATTAGGAGATATTAATAAGACTTGGACTTTTCAGCTTGGAAGAGAGACAACTAAAGGGGAATATGATAGCGGTCTATACAATCATGATTGGTGTGGAGAAAGTAAATAAGGAAGTGTTATTTACCCCTTCTCATAACACAAGAATAGGGGTCACCAAATGAAATTAACAAGCAGCAGGTTTAAAACAAACAAAAGGAAGTATTTTTTCCACACAATGCACAGTCAACCTGTGGAACTCTTTGCTAGAGGATGTTGTGAAGGCCAAGACTATAACAGGGTTCAAAAAAGAACTAGATAAGTTCATAGAGGATCGTCCATGGATGGGCAGGGATGGTGTCCCTAGCCTCTGTTTGCCAGAAGCTGGGAATGGGCAACAGGGGATGGATCGCTTGATGATTACATGTTCTGTTCATTCCCTCTGGGGCACCTGGCATTTGCCACTGTCGGAAGACAGGATACTGGGCTAGATAGATCTTTGGTCTGACCCAGTATGGCTGCTCTTATGTTCTTATGAATTTCAGGACAACTTTGAAGAGATATGTGAGTACACTGCCTGGATTACAATGACTTGTCATTAACAGAAATGTATTCTATTTTCTATACTAAACAAATGCTTATTTTTCAAATTGTGCTAGAACTCACAGTAGGTTAGGTGATTTCTAAACAGATGGAGTTAAAGTTTCTCCCATGAAGAGCATATAAAAATATGTATCTGAAACCTAAATTAAGATATGTAAGAACATTTTTAATAAGAAACTATCTTCTCTGAAGAAAAACCATTCTACTCCACAGATCCTGGTTAATCTTATTTTATATAAAGCTGATCTCTTAAAAAGTCACTCATCTACTTCGAAGGGACATGTACCCTACCATGCCTCATCTATGTGGGAGGATTTTTTAAATTAATGTATACACATTATAAATAGTGCTTGATTCTGAAGATCACTGGCTGACAAACTTTATTAAGCTTGCTATTATTGTACCAAAAAACTGAAATCCAAGGGCATTACTTTACAATCAAAGTAACTTTCAAAGGGGAATTATTCCAGCTATTTGGGGGGAGGGGGGGGGAGGGGAGGGGCCTCTAGCTCTAGTTACACTTTCCATGTTTATTTAAAAAAAATGTTTAGAGTTTTGTGGTAAGCCATTCATATTATATTAAAAGCACAATGAGTTTTTTTCACAATTCCCAACCAACTGAATGCACAACGTAAAGCCAAATGTCATCAGCTAAATCAGAAAAAAAGCAGTCTGCATTTTATTTTAAATTACATTTCTTTAGATTTAAAATATAAAAAGATGCCTATCCAAGGCTCTAGATGCCCTGATACAATAAAACCCCAGAAGAATTAAAGTAATCATTTTAACAGGAACGCTGCCAGCCAGCCACTTATAGAAACTCCTTTCTATTCCTTTATTGTTGTTGGAAACACTCCAGCCCTTTCCAAACACCTTAAAAGATGTCTTTGGCAGCATGCTCAGAAATTCACCAATCTTAAGCTATTTTGGATCCTGGGAATTGAAGCAAGTTCCAGTATCTTGAAGCCTTCACAGAATGCCCTGCCCGCTGTTCCCACTCTTGAACAACAGGGATCCTGCTCAAGTGACTGTTGACCACAGCTGTGGCAATATGGCCCTTGAAGACTGCTGATATTAAACAAATATCTTTGAGGGATGTTCCATGGAACTTCAACTTTTTCCTTCAAAAAGCATGTATTTTCGGACCATTTATTAACTGATAAATTATGACATCCCAACACCAAAACAGTGTAAGGAGTTGCATTCCCTGCTTTATTGTTTACTATTATATCAAAGTGACCTTGACTGAGATTGTCCAAGGCACTCTGTATACACATTGTAAGCTCACTGTTTTACTAACTAAATACACAAGACAAACAGGTGGGAGAAAACATTCCCATTTTACAGATGGAGAATTGAAGAACAGATGACATGATCTAACCAAGATCATACACAGGAAGCCTGGAGATTAAACCCAGATCTCTCAAGTTCCAGTCCAGCACCTGAAATAAAAGACCAACCTTTTCCTCATGCAAGGTTTAGGTGCTTGAGTTTCATCAATTATTGTGGGAAAAACAAAATTCCACTCTTGCACTTTACGTGAGCTATTTACTTTTTAAGGGAATTTGTAATTTTTTCTAGTTTTTTTTTTTTTAATTATTATTTCCACAGTGGTCTATGTACACATTTCACACAACAATGCAACAACAATTTCAACTCAAGATCACAATATGTATTTACTATAAGGTACACCGTTCTGTACCATTTAATTTTTCTTTAGCGGTAACTACAAAGCCATCTTCATTGATCAAGAGACAGCATGTTAGTACCTAGGATTACGTTCCTTTAGTACTTCTGAATATTAGAGAATTTTCATTTAGCTTAGTTAGGCAAATAAAACTCCACATCATCTTTACACATTGTTGGTCTGCTTCATATCTCTGACTGTGCCTTTACGCTGCATGTTATGTCTCACAGCCTTAATTGTTTAGTAAAGCATACCAGTTGCTAGAGAAGTCATTGTAAGTACTCCAGGACTAGAACCCGCATCTGTGGAGTGTGCAACGGGTGGTAGTCCCACAGTACCACCGGGAGGCCATGAAGAAGCACAGCCAGGGAGCACTATCGGAAGTAGGTGCTGCAGGAAGCACAGCCCAAGATATCCACAGTGACGGAACCCTGTGGCCCTCTGATTGGCCAAGCCCCCTATTTAACCCATGAAGTTATCTGGGCAACACAGACTTCAGCCTGCTGCAATACCCAGGCACTACTTGATCTCTGATCTCCAATCTTTCACTCCAGCCTGATTCTGATCCTGATTCCTGCCTCTTAATGCTAACATGGCACTGCCTCTGATCTCTGGCCTTCGATCCCAGCCTGATCCTGACCCTTGCTTATAGAACCTGACTCTTGTGATTCCTCCAGCTCCTGTGCAGTGACTACCATCCCCTGGGGGGCAGAACTCAGCCCAGCTGTAACAATTAGGCCAGACCGCATATGCCCCAGTCCATTGCAGAAACTTTATATGTAGCTCAGTAATTCTGCTACACTATAATTTATGGGAATCCACAGAATAATTAATAATCCTGAATTCTTGGCAAAGATTGGAGAACAACAGTAAATGGTTATTTCCTCTCTATCTTCTTGTTCATTTACCATGAAGCTGAAACATTAGTCTTTTATTTATCCTTAGCAGCACTATGATGAAAAGGATAACTAACACTTTTCCAGTTGTCTCTATGCAGATTTAAGAAATACCACGCATACTTCTGAAAGTCCCTTTCATTCTTTTGATCCTGCAAATCAATGACTTGATACTCAATAACTACAAATGAATAGATAGTGTTGGTTTTAAATTTAGTTATGACACTGTTATTAAATGGCTTTTAATTGCTTTTGTTTTCTCTTTGAATCTGTTGGTATTCATCAAGATAAAGATTTAAATATTAGCTGCTGAGTCTCATTTTAGTTTCGTTGGAGGCACCATGCATCAGAGAGTGAGCTGCTGCTGCTTCTCCGCCTCACTTGACTAAAAGCCCTCACCATGAGCTCCAGGTATTAGGTCAACCTGACTAGCGCCTTTAATTTTGCACCCATTACTACATTCTATAATCCTCCAGCCCCTTTTCTCCATATTTCAGCAGCTATTTTTATTAGCAGTCCTGCTGCAGCCAAGAAAACTCACACTGATGACTAAATACTTGGCTGGCTGCCAAAGGGGCTGAAAGCAATGCTACCTGCATCTCCTTGCAGATTAAGTTTTACCCCAGCAAGACTCAGCCACCAACAACCCAAGAAACATTTTATACAAAAGACTCTCATGCCGTACTGTTAAGTTCTAATTACCTCATGTTTTAGTTCAGTCACAGTTGTTGACAGATTGGAAACTAGCTGTGTCATGTTGGTCAACTGTGCTTGTAGCAGTTGGATGGCTTCTGTTTGCCGCTGATCCTGTGTTTAAAAAAAGTTGGTTTATCCCCACTTAGTTCAGTGTGTGGGATTCTGCTAACATCTACCATACTATTTATCAAATTATAATTCCATCTTATCCACGAAGGCAACAGACACTACATAGCCATAGTCTTATGAAAAATTCATTTACATGCGGACTAAATACAAAGAAAACATTTACAGTAGTTAGATCTTATTCTACAACGCAGAAAGCTATTCTGTACACAGCACTTGAAACAGAGTAAAAGCAACCTTTTAGCTGTGTCAGATTTCAGCATGAAAAACTTTATTGAAAATCTTTAGCAGTTCTAAGAGCTCTAACTGCATCCAATAATCTTTTGTAATACTATACCAATACATCCCACTATGATGATTTCTAACTATTCCCGTCCGTAAAGTGCATAACAAAAATGAAACCAATGCATCTTATTTATGATAAGTTCTTTAAATGGGATTTACATTGTGTTCAAATAGCAGTAGTTGAAAGACTTCCAGTGAAAGTCTGAATGCAATACTTGCGATACGTTGTTCAGAACACTTAGTTTCCCCCCTGAATTTCAACAGTTACCATAGCAATATAAATATCCTATCCCTGATAAGTCACTTGTCAAGAACTACATTTTGACAAGATGATGCTTAAAATGTTTCAGGACCTAGTGGAAATAGGATGTTTTAAAAAAAAACCATGTGTTTAAAGTCTGTAATTGCTTCTATTACCTTGCACTGCCAATTGCTCTGCAAACTATTTTAGTATATTTGGGGTAGGGAGATTACGGAATCAAGTTAAAGCATGCTCAAGCAGTTTCAATTTTCGCCCTCTAAATACATTAAGGAAGGTACAGCATATGTAAAAAAAAATAAAAATACAAGTCTGAGGCAAATCCTTGTCTAAAGGGGCTGATACATGTGACTTCCCAGTCAAGGAAGGTGGATGAAAACAAATATTGTGCTTTCTGAAGGCACCACTGTAGCAAACAAAACTTTTGCTTAAACTTTCTAAAAAGAAATGTCACTTTTGGACCAAGACCCAGCCTGGAAAATTTCAGCTCAAATAAGTTTCAGAAGCTTTAAATTACTGAAAGCAGGGAGTTGGAATGGAAACTCTTATGCAAGCGTGACTATCTACAGGGGGTTCCCAGCCCCGCAAACATCTCTCACGGCATCTGTCAATTCATTCCTTTTCAAAGTAGGGTGACCTACATTTATAAGGATTGAAAATAAGAGTCCAAAAAAAGCAAGTGATCAGCTATGGATCTGTATAAACACAAGGTAAAATTTTCAAAAATGCTTATGTGATTTAGAAGCAGAAGTGCTTAAATGATTTTTGAAAATGGGACTTGGAGGCCCTTCTGAAGGCGATGGATACAATTTTCCAGATTACTTATACCAGTCATTTTTCTCAAAAAGTAAATTTAAGAAATTAAGATGGAAGGGGAAAGAGTCTGAGCTTCCCATTATTTTACAGAAAAGGAAATCACCTAAAATTTAATTACAAAACAGTAATTACAAAATGAAGAACGGGAGGACGTTAAATAAAAAAGCAATCCTTATCAAATATGCAGCTTTTACATAACTATTTCAGAGTAACAAAACATGACTATTTCTAAAGATGTGCTCAATATAGTCACTAAACAAAGTTTTAAAATACTGATACTGTCCTTGTAAGCTTTTACATATTCTTGAGAATTTCTTGGTTAAGATATACTGTCACCTACTTCTAAACAGAAGCAATTTGTACCTGCTCTTCTGCTATTCTTGAAGTGTTCTGAAGTTTGACTATAGTCTTATTGAAAGCCTTCTGCATTTCTTCCATTTGCTTTCGGTACCTATAAAATGAATTGGGTTCCATATTAAAGACTGCAATTTCACAGATTGTCACCACAGCACATTCCTCCATTCATCTAGTACTAACTTCCTCTCTGTCCCTTCTCACAATCTCACCAGTTTTAGGGAGAAAACCTCTCCTTTGAAGTTTCCCACCATCTGGAACAACTTTGCTGTTTTCCTGTCTTTACTTGTTTAATTCTCAGATAACTTCTTTTTTTTTTTTTTATAAACACTCTTTAGGAGCCAAATTAAAGCCTATTTTAATATTAAGAGAGTTAGCAACGGGTTGTATTCCAGAAATGTTTGGAGGGGGAAGGTGCTTCTGTTACTTACTGTTGGTGCTGATTAATAGTGACTCACAGGAAGCAGCATTAAATAGCACTAAGCAGAAGATTGGGGTCGATAAGCATGGTTATGGGAGCTACATTAGGGTGAATGCACTGCAAAAAGCTTTCAGTGTTGAAGCAGCAGCAAATAGGAGAAATGCAAACATTTACAACTATAGCCTTTACTAAGAAAGGATTCTGTAATTAGTGTATGATGAGAAGATTAACCAACCTTTACTACATCAAAAATAACTACTATTGAATAGTTATACTAACTTTATTATAATCTGCAGGCTGTTTCCCCACTCCCTATCCTTCTCTTTTTAAAACACAAACACAGGAGTTTAACATTATTGTATTAACCAAAAAGGGACTACATGCCACCATAGATTATCAGATTGTCGCACTTAGTAAGGGAAATTACTATAGGCTTGGATGCTCTGCAATTGATTTAAGAGGCAGCAGAATCAGATCCTACAGTAGAAGGCTTGTAGAAGGATTAGTGCACATCCCCAGGCAATACATAAACTCCTTTAAAACAGGGCTTTGGAGTGGAGCCTGGAGCTAGAGCACAGAGCAGTAGGTTTATGCCCGGAGCTGGAGCGGAGCCGGAGCAGAGCAATTCAAAATTTGATTGCTCCAAATCCCTGCTTAAAAACGGAGTACTGTGTATGCTGCAGTAGAATATAAAATTCAGTGGCAGCTTGAAATACATAGGGAAAAAATTCAGATACAGAAATCTAAACTTTTGGCAGCTTCTACTAATGGTCAGTTATTTCTCAATTGTCTGAAGAAAAAAAAAAAGCTTTACATTGCTGATCAGTTACTCAAATACGTGTGGTTAGCATGTTGCCTACAGATTTTTCTAATCATTGACTGTGTCATGTTAAACACACACTTTAGACATAATAAAGATAGATTTTCATAATTTATTAGGAGTCTTACCTTTGACTAAGTTCTTCTAGATAGCGGCTGCTGAGAGACATGTTTACTTCCAGGGCTTTAATACGATTATTAAGTCTCATAAATACAGACTCCTTTTGATTAGATCCATGAACAAGATTTCCATTAGTATAACCTAGATCTGTGGAATTCTGCAATTCAGCATAGAAGTCTGTAGCCATTCTCTGCTGTCCACCAGAAACAGGAATAGCTAGAAAAGCTTCTTCAGTTGATTGCTCATCATATTTTATTTCTGTTGACGCAGAAGATTCTACAACAGGAGACAATACTTGCTTCTGCATTTCTGAAGCACTCACTTTTGCTTCCCCAACATCATCGCCTACTGTAGCCATTGTGTATTCAGGCTGTGGTACAGTCTCTGTAGGTTTTGAGAGGATTTGGAGAGAATCTGTCTCTCTTGTGCTGATCTCCTTGAATTCACTGACGACGTTTGTTTCAGAGACCACAGACTGTTTCTCAGAAACAGAGCTCTCAGCTTTCTTTTCTGCTTCAGTATGTATCTCAACAGTATCTTCTTGGGGAATTATCTGGGAAGTTAACTGTGCTGCCTCACGTTTTGTAGGCTCCAAGGAGATCTCCATTGTAGATAATGGCTTAATTTCAGAAGTAACTTCTAAGGGGAGAGACTGAGAGACAGTCTGAGGATGACTGGGTTCCAATTCAATAGAATCTATAGTCTGGTTAGTGATATCCTCATGGAGTACACTGCTTAAGTCACTTGCGATAGTAGATCCAGGTGCTCTCCCTGTAATTTCACTCTCTAGTTTCTCAGGCAGAGGCTCATCTATTGAAACATGTAAAGATTCTGTTGGAACTGGCTGTGAATGCTGAATGGTAACAGAGTAATCCCCTTGCTCGCTCTCAGAAGTTTTGCTACGTTGCCGATGAACAGCTTCTGCAGCTGAACACCACTTATAAAGATATTCTGAAAAGCTAGAAATACAACAAACCGTCACCAGCTCATAGCAATAGATTTCTGTCTCAGATTCAAACCATGTTGATGTTTCTTCCTCTTGTTCATCACTAGGCAGCAGGGTCACCGTTGACTGACTTGCCTCCTCTTCATACTCTTGAACCAGCTGAACAATGGGGCTCTCCTTTGTTAATTCCAGGACTAATTGTTCCTTATCTATTTGTGGTATCTCTGTAGTTACAAGCCTACAAACAAGTTAAAATAAACACAGGATATAGCTTTGCAGGATATGGTAGTTGTAAAAATGAATGCATGAAAGTGACGCTCAGGAAAGACTAGTATCAGTAAATAAATGTCAAATGGAATGGCTCCTGCTTATACTAATTAAATAAATCACTGACTTATCTCTGTAATACACATCTCAATCCTACTTGGTTTAATATCCCTGACTATTCCAGACATAGGCTTTGTGACGAACTAGGACTGTTGTTAAGGTTTCCCTGAGTACTGTGTGGGTGCCTCGGTTTCCCCTATGCAGTGCTTGAGTATCTAGGGGGTGGGACAACGGTGCATGATTGTTACAAAGCCCTAGAAGGCAGGGGTGGGCAGAGGCCTGGACACAGAGAATGGCCCTGTCTCCTGGCAACAGATGGCCCCGGCCCCTCCCCTGCAAAGGTGAGAGCTGAAGGTGTTGGAACAAAGGGATCAGGTGACCTCCTGGCCTGGGAAGGAGACAAAGGGGGAGGAGGGATAGCTCAGTGGTTTGAGCATTGGCCTGCTAAACCCAGGGTTGTGAGTTCAATCCTTGAGGGGGCCATTTAGGGGTCTGGGGCAAAAATTGGGGATTGGTCCTGCTTTGAGCAGCGGGTTGGACTAGATGACCTCCTAAGGTCCCTTCCAACCCTGATATTCTATGAGGGGCTGGAGAGTTGGAGTTTGGAACTGGCTGGAGAGGAGGGGAGAGAGGCAGACAGGGTCTGGCCTCCCTGCCTCCGTTTGGAGCTGTGGGGTGAAATGCAGGGAGCCCCGAGCTGGGGTCTTAGCTCCCTGCCCCCTGGAAGGGCCCGGCTGAGGGGTCCTGGTTGTACTGACAAGCTGTTTGGACTGTGTTCCTGGCATCTCTAATAAACCTTCTGTTCTACTGGCTGGCTGAGACTCCCAGTGAATCCGGCGAAGAGGGGTGCAGGGCCGGACTCCCCCACACTCCGTGACAGGCTTCTCTTGAACAAAAATCGACAATTGTGCCAAATCACATAGTAGTTTTGTACCATGGACAAATGTCAATTTGGAGATCACTAAATTTATTTTCATGCATCAGCATACATATTTTCTACATTGGTTCCTCAAACCTAGAGACCCATAGAACACAGTATCAATTGCAAAGAACCTATAGAACCTAGTCTTCCCTATTAGAGCCGGTTCTACATGGGACTGAGTAGAGGTACCCTGCAATAATAAGGGCAGAGCAGAAATCAGATCCAGAGAAACTTGACTAAGGGCTGGGAAGAAAGAGGAGGGGAAGAATTCCAGGCTTGGTTCCAAAGCAGAACTCAATTCCAGATTATTGTAATTAATGGAGAAAGAATAAGTTGCCTGGGGTCTGATATGAAGTGTCAATATGCCAAGGAAGTGTTAAATTCCTTAACATTCAAAACTAAAAACCCTCAACAATGGCATTCTTAGCCTCCAAAATAGACAAGTTTCTTTACAACAACAGCCAACATGATACAGATTTATGAAGTGCAATTCACTTGTGACAAGCTAAGATATGAACACAAGGTCCAGAAAAAAAAGAAAGTGAATTAGTCCAATGTGTTGCCTACTCTCTCTGGGTTGAATTTTTAGAAATTTTATATTTCCTAAGAATATTGTCCATTGTTTGTAAAACAATCTAAATCACAGCCTATGGTTTTGTTCAACAGTTTCAGTGGTCACAAGAACCAGTTTGACCCAGAACCTCTGACCTCCTGTTTTAAAAAAGGTACGATACAATGGTTTCATTGAGTCAAGCGAGAAGTAACTTAGGTTTTCCTGGAAAAATCACTTTACACATATACTGTCATGCAGTGAAGACTATCGCAATACACAGTAACTACATTCTGAAACTCTATCAACAAATACGAGAGACCTGAACCTCAAGTATGTTAAAGTCAAGCCCAAGTACCTGTATAAGCAAGGTTTCAACCAATGAAAGTGTGCAGGGTTTTCTAGTATAAATGAGGGCCTAAGTCTAGCAGTCTGATGCAGAAGATTTCTAGTCATGGTCAAGCTCTACCTCATTAGAACTAAATTTAAACACACAAAATCACTTACTCTGGTGAAGGAAGAAGGGTTGGTTCAGGCAATTTTGGTGCATCTGTTGAAGTGGCAGTGGCAGCAGCAACAGTGGTATTTTCAGACACACTGTTATTTCCTATTAAAGTATATGGAACCACAATCAAATTAGTATAAGAGGCTTCCTGAGAGCTACATGAATACCACAGAAGTCAACAGGAAGGAAGCATAAAAACGGGTGAGAAAACAGGAAACGTTAATACAGCATACCCAAAAATCTGAATTCTCGTTAATCAGGCATATTTATTTTCCCTATAAACATTAAACAAACTACACTAAATAAACAAGATACCGATTCTCTATGTTTACATTTAGATGAATTGGACACCTGTTGGTGTGGTTTTGCATATGAAAGATGTGCTGAAGTATTTCTATGGAGAAGGAGGGGAGAAGAAAGATAGTCTTTTAGTCTCTAACTAAGGTTGTGTAAAGCTACAGCGGTACCCACATGGTGAACTGGTAACGAGAGTGCTTCATTATGAATCAGATATTTTCTGTGATCTCAATAAATTGCCAATTAAGAGTAGGCATTTTAAGTCAAGGGCAGCATAGCAGGATCCAGGAAGGGAATAACGGAAGCCAGGGTGGCCATGTAAAGCTTTACCTTTTTGAGATATTGATTTGGGGGGTGCAGGTCTAAAATTAGACCTCTCTTGGCTTTCAGGATTAGAAATAAACAGGAATAGAATCTCTTCCCCCTGAGACACTCCAGCGCCTCCTCTGTGGCTCCCACCCAAAGGAGACAACCTACTGGAGGAGGAAACCCTTGAGAGAGTGGTCCTTGAAGAGAGAGGGAGAGGGAGGGGTAGAAACAAATTGCACAGAACTTAAGACCCATTGGTCTGAAGTAGGCCAGGACCAAGCACTAAGAAATTGTAAATTGGTATGGTGCCCTAGAGCCACCTATCAAAATGCCTGTTTAGCAACCCCTGGGTGTCTAGATGGAGCAAGTGTTGATGTAGAAGCCAAAGGACATAGCGGTCTGTGTCTACAACCTCTACTTTTCACTCTTGGCAGGTCCTGATGAGCAGCGGCAGAGTAACAGTGGGTCTGCTGCGGGAGAAAGTTTCATGGGTGGGACAGGAGCATACAACCCCAAAGACTTTAAAGTAATTCCAGAATCTTTCCACTCATGGAACTTAAGTCTCTCTGCTCCAAAAGAGTGAGGATCCTTTTCAAGGGCAGGTCTTGAATTGTTTGTTGGACCTCATGCAGAAACCCCAAGGACTGCAGGCAAGAGCTCCTGTGCATGGACACTGCAAAAATATTTAGCAGCCAAGTCTTTAACATCTAGTCCAGCCTGCAGCAAACTTCTCAGAATGCATTTCCCTATATCAACTAAAGAGAACATCTGTCTAGCATCCTCCAGCAACATGTCCTTAATCTTTAATAAGAAGTCTCAAATATTAAAATCATAATGTTCCAAAAGAGATTGTTGGTTGGCAATCCTGAGTTGCAAAACCCACAGAAGCCCACAGCTCCTTGTGAACTGCCTCTGCCTTGCCCGGTACTAGGACTAATACCAGCCTGAGGACCAGGCAGCTGTTGGCAAGTAGACTCCCCATGCCTCTCCAAGTACACAGAGAAGGAACAACTTGTGGAGGACATAGAAACTGGGGGGATTCCCACCAGTTTCCAAAAGGACCACTGAGCTGGTAGTGGATCTCAGTGACTCCCTGGCCAGATGCCCAATCCCATTCCACCCAGAGGATTTCAAAGGGAGTAACACCTAGGTGGGGATTACAGTGACTGGTTCCAAGGTTAGGAAAAATAGGAGCCAGTCTCTCATTTAGAGGATAGCGAATCACCCTCTGCCAACCAAGAGGGGTGCTGCTCACGATGATGTCTGAGACCAGTGCTGAGTTGGCAAAGAATGTAGAGAAATCAACATTGCAGGCTTCCTCTTCGACGGTACCGATGTGTAGGAAGTCTGAGGCACAAGAGATTATTTCAGGACCGAGTAATGCACCAGTGATACTGGTACCCCTCCATCTGCCAGTACCAGGAGTGCTGTCTGGTACTGGTATCAATAGGCTCAGCAGATCTCTTGCTGCCACAACCACCTCTGGCCTGATCAATACCAAGATTGTCTTGGATCATTGTGGTACTGCAGAAGTAGAAGGGGCCCTTTGGGTCCTGGACTCGATGGTACCTGCCTTGGTGCCAGAGTCAATTGTGCCAGATTCAGCCATACCAAAGCAGAGCAGAGGAGTGCTTAGGTTTCAGCTGTACTCTACTCCCTATACTTAGAAGATTTGGTGCTGGTGACCTTCCTCTCTGTGGTCTGTCTCGTGCAGGGGTGGGCAAACTACAGCCCGCAGGCCAGATCCAACCCGGGGGATCCAACCCGCGGGATTGCCACCTTCGTGGCACTGCAGGCCCCACGCCGCTCTGGGAAGCGGCCAGCACCACGTCCCTGCGGCCCCGGGTGCAGGGGGAGGCAGAGGGCTGAACGCACTGCCCTTGCTTGTGGATACCGCCCCCAAAGCTCCCATTGGCCACGATTCCCCATTCCCGGCCAATGGGAGCTTTGGGGGAGGTACCCACAGGCAAGGGCAGCGCACTCAGCCCTCTGCCTCCCCCTGCCCCCGGGGCTGCAGGGACATGGTGCCGGCCGTTTCCCGGAGCGGACCGGGGCCGGGGCAGGCAGGGAGCATGCCCTGGCCCCAGTGCGCGCCGCTGCACCCCAGAGCCACTCCAGGTAAGCAGCGCCAGACCGGAGCCCGCACCCCTACTACCCCTCCTGCCCCTTGCACCCCAACTCCCTGCCCTGAGACCCGTGCCTGCACCGCAACGCCCTGACACACCCCACCTTCACCCCAACCCCCTGCCCTGAGCCCCCGCCGCACCTCACATCTCTCCTGCACCCCAACCCCCTGCCCCCCCTCCCGCACTGTGCACCCCCTCCTGCACCTCAACCCCTTCCCTAAGCACCCTTGTACGCCCTGTCAGCCCTCCTATGCCCCAATCCCTTGCCCTGAGCCCCTCCCTGCACACCGCAACTCTCCCCCACCCCATACTCCCTCCCGCACCCCAACCCCCTGCCCTAGTCCTACATTCATGGCCCTGCATGCAATTCATTTCCCCACCCAAATGTGGCCCTTGGGCCAAAAAGTTTGCCCACCCCTAGTCTAGTAGTCTTATGTCTATTTTTAGGTACTGGGGAGGGTGAGCAGTGCCGGGTCTTGGGCACAATAGGAAGTGCACTCCTAACTGACACTGAAGCACTCAGTGCTGATTCAAGACGGCTAAGCTCTAGCACAAAAGATACAGGGTTTGAAGCCGGGTGACTGAGGCATCCCTCAATACTGAGAAATGGAAACCCCAAAACTGGGAACTGAAGGTAACTAATCGTATCCACACTATGAAATACTGATCAACTATAAATCTAGAAAACTATTTACTGTACAATGAATTTACAATGAACACGCAGAGCATTTGCTGGGGCAAGCCAAGCAATTCTAACAACCACCATGGACAGTAAGAAGGAAGTGAGGGGTCTCCGAGATATGCTGGTATAAAGGGACCAACTGTGATGGCAGAGGGTGCTCAAGCTGCCTTGACTGATACCACTGAGGGAAGAATTTCCAATGACTGTGCATGGGGCACACACATTCCAAGTGATTGCACGTGTGAATTCCACTCTTGAACTACTCTGCACTCAGATCACCCAAGTCCTTAGGAGAAATGAAGGTGGGAAACAAGGAATCTATAACACGTTTAAAATCCTGTGTCTTTTAATAAATTAACAAATTATGCGTCTAAGGAAATAACATTTACCTTCAGCTTCAGAAATCTCTTCAGTTTTTGCTCCAAGTATATTAGCAGCAATATTCACCATATTTAGAATGGCATCTGAACAAAAAATACAACCGATCAGAGAGGACATGATCAGAAATCCTCACAGAAATTTGTACTATTATCTACCCATTCATTTGCATAGACTAACTTTGAATCCATCAATTTTTTTTCCCAGCCCAAACAAGTCATCTATTCCCTCCTACTCCCTCCTTATTTGTCTCATAATTTTAAAAAATGGTTGGGTTTTCTCCTTGACATAATTTCAAATATAGGTTTTTAGGTTATTTTGCAAAATTATGCAAAATCTTTACCAACGGGGATCTCAGTTAAAAGGTTTGCGCTGGCTTCCAACCATATTTAAAATAGGAAGTTGTAAATGTACGTTTTATTTCAAGAATATATGTTGGCAGAAAAGACAATTAAATTTTTTCCTAAACACGCTGCTAACATATTTCCTAAACAACTTAGTGGTGGCAGTAAAGATCTTACTACAATTGAAGCAAAATGTTCCTCTTCCATCTGAACTGAGAAACATTGTTCTTCACTTTTTCCATGAAAGCAACTATCAAAGCTTATAGGTTATAGATCTTTTTGTATCTATTGATTCAATACAGGTCCACAATGGATAAGAAATCTATTACAGACTGCAGAAAAGTTCAGAGAAGCAGAATTCCAGGTAAGAATTTTTGCTATATTAGTACTGAATTGGTTTTCTACTCTTGAATCTTGTCCTTCCATCACAAGACAGGTGGAAATCCCTCTAGCACTCAAAAAAAAAAAATATCAGTCCTCCGAGTCAACGGTAGATTAAGCTCAACTGTCAATGCCTCAGTGTCCTCTATAACATTTTCAGCTCCTCGATGAGATAGAAGAGGGGTGGCCAATCTGAGGCTTCGGAGCCACATGTGGCTCTTTAGAAGTTAATATGCGGCTCCTTGTATAGGCACCGACTCTGGGGCTGAAGCTACAGGTGCCAACTTTCCAATGTGCCACGGGGTGCTCACTGCTCAACCCCTGGCTCTGCCACAGGACCTGGCCCCAATACACCCCTTCCTGCCCCCTCCCCTGAACCTGCCATGCCCTCGCTCCTCCCCTCTTCCCCCCAGAGCCTCCTGCACACCACAAAACAGCTGATCAGGAGGTGCGGGGCGGGAGGGGGAGGCGCTGACCGGCAGGGCTGCTGGTGGGTGGGAGCTGAAGGGGGGCTGCTGACTTATTACTGTGGCTCTTTGGCAATGTACACTGATAAACTCTGGCTCCTTCTCAGGCTCAGGTTGGCCACGCCTGAGATAGAAGGAAAGAGTTCCCTGAGGTGAAAGCATAAATAAATGGCCCAAGTAGGCGACAACAACAACAAAAGATAAAACTATTTCATTTTTTATTCTGATTGCCTACCCATCCTATCAAGTGATATCTTTACAGAACCAGAATTACTGAAAAGTGTTTGGGTTTTGGAAACATTGATTAGACTAGTACTTTTGTAGTCTAAAAAGCTCAAGAGAGCTACACTCCTGAACACCATGAATTTTATCTGTTCCTCTAGGTTTTTATTACATGCTTATCACTGAAGTTTCTCAATGCCTTATAAGAGATCATAACCAACATAGGTCAGCTCAGATCTGGAATCTGAACCAGATTCCTTGCTACAGGTAAGACAGAGGAAAGAGATAACTGAAGCCGCTCTGTGAATCTTCCAGATGATGAGATGAGAAGGAGTGAGGGCACAAGGACTACCTGCCCTGGTTAATATGGCAAAAGAGACTGCAAGACAGCTCTTATGATCATCCAGATCCCTAATCAGATTTCTAATGTTTCCCTCCTTACCCTTCATATAACTAGGGGTTCTACTGTTACATAGATATTAGCCTCACTACTTGAGATTAGAGATGGCATTGTAGTAGATTGACTAAATGGCTGCACTTTTGTCCCTCTTACATTTGCCCACGCACAAGCCTCACAAAAGGTTTTCGAAAAAAGAATGCAGATTATCCCAGAGTACTGGTCAAATGGCTCTCTCAATAACAGACTACTAGCCAAGGCTATGTAAGAGTTACTGAGTGCTTAATGGCTATATAAGTCACTGGTTTCTAAACAGACTTTGGCATACTAAAGACACTATAAAAAAGTAGTGTCAGTATCAGGGGGTAGCCATGTTAGTCTGTATCCACAAAAACAACAAGGAGTCCGGTTGCATCTGAAGAAGTGGGGGTTTTTTACCCACAAAAGCTTATGCCCAAATAAATCTGTTAGTCTTTGAGGTGCCACTGGACTCCTTGTTGTTTTTATAAAAACATATTTGACATCCATTAAAGAAAGTCACTGCATTTCTCACACCATCAATGTTGTAGTAATATTAAGTTACATACATCTGTATTTGCATATATAGCAGCACATTTTAAAGTACTTTATCAACACTATTCTGGGTATGGGTAGCTCAAGACTAATGACTAGGAAAAGGATAAATGGGGCAGCATCAGGGAAACTAACACGCTGCTTTTTGAGTTGAAAGCCCAACATATTTGGCACTTTAACATTTATTAATAGACTGCTTTTTGTTTGAGAATTTATTCCTTCCCACTAAGATATTGTGCAACATCCCTGGCCATGACCTTTTCATACTTAAGCCACAGCAATATTCTAGGAAAAACTGAAAGCAAACATTACAAACTTGTACAGTGTGGCATTAAAAAAAAATGCTTGCCTATGCAGATACAAGACTACTAACCTGTTTGAGCACTATGCAGAAGTAATATTCATTGTGCATGCAAAAGCTAGATCACTAACCTTGATAAACAGGAACAAGCTCAATGAGGCAACAATTATTCTACAAGGGCTGGATGACTGGTGCTATTATCATAAATAATGCAGTTGAAGTTGGGGACTCTCATTAAGACTGAACTAGTGCCATGACTAGTCACTAGTTGACTAAAACTCACTTATTTTCAGAAGTTGGGTACAATCACCAAGATTAAATGAAGTTGGTTAAAGAGGAAGAATATGAGAAGAAGTGCCTGAGCCATCAGCTCCCTCAAAAGCAGACTGGTTTAAAAACGGATAAAGAAGCTATGCTATGCACATAAAGATTTTGGCTCAGAGACATATAGTGCTTCTCTATCCTTTCCCTTTAGCCAGGTGCTCAGGCAAGTTTATCTTCTTTAATAATCAAGGTTCTACTGCACTGTTAACAAAACAGTAAATACTTTAAAAAAAGAGTCACATTTAACTTTTCATTTATTTAGGTTAACATGCTTATTGCTCTGATGCTAAGAGAAAAGGACTGAGTAAAATTTTCAAAAATGCTTTAAGTATTTTAGGAGTTTAAGTCTTATTTACAAAAGAGATTTAGGCACTTCGTCTCAGTCTGCTCCGAAGGCATTTAGGAGTTTGAAAACTTTGCCCTAAAATTTGAATTATTAGAAAAGCATGATTTTTTCCATTATTCAATGAAATAAATGTGTCACAATAAAGTGGAATCTCATTTTCACATAAAATAAACCATTTTATTACTGGACAGCATTATGAAAGTGTTCTGAGAAACATGCAATTATACTCACTAGTAGCAGAGCCAAGGAGATTTTTTGAAGATTTTTCTTCCCCTGTATTGTAATCCAATGGATAATCTGTTTAAAATCAAAGAAAATATTGTTGCAACAATAGAAAGTTACATGCCTTATGAACAGTGAAAATACACCTCAAGGTCTAGTGTTTGAGATATATGCAAAGAGTCTGACAAAGTAAAAATAAACTACAGTAACTAGGACAAACTAAAATTGAAAATCAGGATTAAAAGGACATTGATACTGTCAATGAGCCCACTGGATCAGGTTGTAGGCACTGAAGCCAGAGGAGTCTGGAACCTCAGATCTCTCTCCCCCTTACCCAGGGAACAGAGGCACAGCAAACCACAAATTTGGTTAAAAAATGGGTTTCAACAAGTCACGGGAAGCACATAACATGGGCATCCCTTTCAGGGCTGACTGCAAGGCAAGAGAAACACCTCTTGTAGCCCAGGTCTACACTACCGGGGTGGTGGTGGTGGTGGGGAGATATCGACCTAAGATACGCAACTTCAGCTATGGGAATAGCGTAGCTGAAGTCGACGTATCTTAGGTTGACTTACCTTGGCGTCCTCATGGCCGCTCCCCCGTTGACTCCGCTTCCTCCTCTCGCAGCAGTGGAGTTCCGGAGTCGACGGGGAGAGCGCTTGGGAATCGATTTATCATGTCTACACTAGACGCAATAAATCGACCCCCCGAGAGATCGATCGCTACCCACCGATCCGGCAGGTAGTGTAGACCTGCCCAAAATCTTTGCAAGTCTCAGGGCCTGAGTCTCCTGGTAAGGGATGGTGGACTCCAGGGACATGGGAACAAGCTATTTATAGTACATTAGTGATTTACAATAAATCTTAAGCTAGGCTAAGGAAATGCCTAGGACTGAATTCATGCAGGATGAGTTCCATTATCTCTCTGCAGCAACCAAGAAGGAACTGAGACAGTTGAGGGGTGCAGTTCTTTTATATAAACTACAGACAGCACTTTTTAAGGCAGTTCTGCAGGTTCAGAAGAAAGCTCTTGCAGGTAACTCCTATGAAGTAAGGTGACTAGATTTTCAAAGTGAAAAATTTAAACATTTCTGATTGGGGAGGGGGATGAAGAAGCCGGAGCTACTCCCTGAATGTTTTGGAAGCTGGGATGTAGGAAGAGAACGCATGCCCACACTTTTCTATCTTCCTCAGCCAAGCAAAAAAACCTCTTCCACACTTCTCTTCCTTTTAAGAATGAAAATGGGATGGTTTAGCACAAGGCTGAGTGAAAGAAGTCAACGTTTACTCCAAATACATTCTTGTTATTTTCTTTGTCTAATTTCCTTCACTGTATGTGCAAGGCCAGCTTTGTGTCTTCCTTCCCTCACCGTTCTATCTTTCTCATTTACGTTCCTCCTTTCAAAACTAAGCTCACTTTTGTTCCCCTCTGTCCTGCAAGAAGCCAGGGCTTGCATCTGTAGCAGAGGTAATCAGAAGTATGGTTGCCAGCTCAGGGTGGCTCAGTAACCACCTGAAGACAGAGCAGGTCTGTCACTATGTGATGAAGGATGGCTTGAGGATTCACGAAGGGAGAAGCATGCTCGCAACATCCAATGTGACAGGTCTGGGGAGGATGGCTGAGGTGTATATATCCTCTGCCAGCCTACTGTAATTCTCACCAACTCAGACAGAAGTGCCCCCAAGTGAACAATTTGCAGAGGTTTATAACGAAGAACGGTAGGTTGTATAATGCCTAATTGGATGTTCGAACAAGCCTTGAAAACAGGCACGTTACTCAGATTCATAGACTAAGGCCAGAAGGGACCATCATATCACAAGCCACAGTATCTCACCCACCCACTCCTGTAATAGGCCTATAACCTCTAGCACATTTCTAATTTTTTGGCAGATTTTACCACTTTAAGGATGAAGATAAACTAAAATAATCCTTAACTTCAGAAAAAAACATTCAGCACAGACGGGAAAAATACTAGCTATCACCAATTACAGAAGGTATGTTTGATGACTAACAAGCAGCAGTTACTTCTTTTTGCTTACCATAGTCTTCATCAAACAGCTCTTGTCGTTCTGAGTGGTATTGGGAGTCAGCAATTTCTTCATATTCTTCAACCATACTAGTGCCAAACACCCTATAAACATTTAATTAAAACTGAGTGCAAAGATCTAATTGCTGTACTTACTGCCATAAATATGTATTAACTAAGCAATGCTTGTCCTTTGTTAGCCGGTCAGCAAACTGACATCTTCCATAAGCTGACCAGACTCCCTTCCTTTGAAACAAACTCACTTCCAAAAAATAATTTAGCAGCACTCTGCAAGTGTTGCATTTAGAACCAAATCTTGCCACTAACTCCTCCAAAACATTTCCAAAAAATAAGATCGTTTCCCCATCTACACAACGGGAACTTTCATTCAGACCCTTATCCTTAGTCTTGATAACTGCATCCTCCTCCTCTGGCCTCCTTTTTGCACACAGTCCCATCCTCTTCCCCACTTCCATTCAAAATGCAGATTCTAAGACCACATTCGTGGCTCAACAGTGACCGTGTCATTAGATCTTTGAATCCCTCCACTGGCTCCCTGTTTTCCTACACCATCTTCTAGCTTCTTGTCCTCATGTTCAAGGCTAGCTCAAAGGCCATGAGTTATGGTTCTGGCTTACAGTGCCAGAGGTCCCAGGTTCAAAGCTTGGGAAAATGAAAATCCTAAGGATTAGGAGACTTTAAAGGGGGGTGAGGGGCTGTTGCTTGTACCTTTGAGTTACATAGGGCTAGATTCACAAAGAAAAATTCATTGGGCAAGAGAGAACCTGCAAACATGGGACTGACTCTATAGACTGGTGGTTAGAACACTCTCCTGGGAAGTAGATGACCCAAAATCCAGTCCCCCTGATCAAATGACTTTTTAAAATTATTTAATCCATAGTGGAACAGCTTCAACAGGAGATATACAGGGAGCCCCATATCAGAATAACCCACAGCTCAGTGATTAGGGCATGCACCTGAGAGGTGGCAGATCCCAGTTCAAATCCTTTCTTCCCCTTAGAGTGGGGACTTGAACCAGGGATCTCCCACATCCCAAATGAGTACCATAACCACTGGGCTAGAAGTTTGAGGGGGTCGTCGTCCTCCTTGCACCTTCAGCTGTTTTGTGTAATCTCACCTACACGGCCCGAGCTGGTAGGCAAGGGCTGAGCATGTTTAACAGATTGGGCCCTGCAGGTGAGTGAAGTGGAGGAACCCCTAACTCTCCCTGGTCTATGCATTGTTCTAGGGCTTAGACCTCTGGACGCCTAGTATAGAACTGCAAAGCAAATGATCAGAGGCATAAACATAGGCGTCTAAGGAACTTTTAATGCAAAAATTTAGGCACCAAGTAACTGTAGGTGCCTACAAGGTTCAGGGGCAGCTGAACTGGGTTTTTGCAAATCCTAGTGGGGCCTGATTCTGGGATTTAGGTACCCAAGGTGGCCATTAGGCATTTAAGTCCTTTTATGAATCTAGCCCCTAATACCGGCCACTATCAAAGACAGTACGATGCTGGACTAGATGGAGCCCAGGAACTGCCAGACTAGATCAGACCTGTGTTTCCTAAGGCCTTTCATAGTCCTTCCCCTCCTTGCTTATCCACTCACTTGTTTTATTGTATTGCACGCCTCATTCTTTGCTCTGCCAATTATGCCAGCCTTGAATGCCTTTGTCCACTTCTACAAACATTTCTGCTTCCTATCATGCTGCTACTTAATATGGAACACTTGAATTAGTCCAGAAGGCTATCTTTTTTAAATAATAAAAAAGTTTTCAGTGACTTGGCAGCATCAAGCTATGGAGCAGCTAATCTATGTAACCTGTTGATTTTATAAGCAAACAATACGCTGACGAATTTCAAAAGGAATAAAGCTACTGGAAGCTCAAACTTGCGTTTTCCAGTTGGCACTAGAAAACATTACTGCAGTGCTGCAACAGTAGCTAAAGAAAACTTTCCGCTTAAATGTTTCATTCTATATTACCTTATAAGGCTTAGAGGACAAAAGTGTTCTGATCCAAAATGTGATACCAACTCCACCTGAAGAATAAGAAGTATTCAAAATGGAAGACCAGCAAAGAATCATCAAGTTAAACCTCCATTCAACATATCCATACAGTTTTCAATCTGCAAGTTACGTTTATGTAAGTGAAGTGCAGATTGCTCATTACAGAAAGGTTCTTGGAAAGCTTTATTCTTGCCATGCATTAACGTGCCGAGCCACAGATTATACCCAGGCCCTATGCATTCAACATTCAGAAAGGAGGTTGCTAACCTTTATGTACTTGATGAACATCTGAAGCAAGAGAAAGGAAAAGAAAAAAAGATGTCAGTACAAAGGCCATGCCACAGGCAACTAGAATTTTTTTTAAAAAATAAGTACTATAAAATGCACAAAGAAGTAAGATGTGAAGGATAAAGCTGCAATACTACAGAGTTTGCTTTAGGTAACCCTAGATTTACTTTAGCCCTCAATTTGCAGACAGAAAGAAATAACATGCACAGAAATCTTTGTTTCTATTCATCGAAACATATAGTCAGATTCCAAATTTTCTGTTATAGAATGATGATCAAATTTGATATGCCAGACACAGAATATTGAAATGAATTAAGCTTAATAAATGTGATTATTATTAAGTTCGGGGGGGAGAGCATTAAACAGCCTACTGAAAGAGGAGAACTTTTAGAAGAAACATTTAGTCTGTACTTCATACATATTGTAATTGTTCTAATTTCAATATAACATGTTCTGTTTTACAGAAATATTTCTAGGGAAAGATAAGTGATAGAGCAGCTGAAGAGCCAATGGGAAAGTTTTAGCCACTACTATATTTATAACATGCTAGCAAACTATATTCGATATTATAAAAGCCAATACACTCCAAGAACAATTAGTACTTTTAAGATTTCATGGTTTTTCGACTATAGTATTTAAGGCAGAACATTATATACAAGGGATTTAAAAAATTCTATAGCATCTAGTACACTTTTGGTACTTTACTAAAAGATAAAGTCCCAGTTCTGGCTATACTGATTAGGCTGTTAATTCAGCCAGCAGGCAGAGCAAATAGAAGTCTTTATCTTGTGATTTTACAGACTCATGCAAGATTTTTTGGGGGGTGTAATTATGCAATTAACAGTTGAAGAGTAAAAGATCTGGATAGTTATTAGCAGAGATTACAAGTTAAATCATTAGGAAAATAGATTGCTTAATTTTATGGTACAAGCCAATTTTTACAGAAATTCAGCAATTTCAAGTGTTTATGTTACCTTGGACAGTGCCAAAGTTTAATTTTTGTAAAAAACATAATAGTATTGTGATAGAATTTAAAGAAGGGTGTAAAGTAAATTACCACGGTAACATTAAAAAAAGATATACTACAACTTTAACCAACTATAATCTAAACACAGGTTCAAAGGAGAGAGAAAATGCTAAACGAAGGCTAGTATGCTGCAAATTATTTTTTTAAGTGGGACGGAGAGATTAGCAAGTCAAAATCCGCACTGTTTCCATTCAAGTTGTGTTACTCCAGAAACCACTGTAGTGCAAGTATATTTGAATTGCAGTTAGGAAATGGGGAAGAAAAAAAACAAACAAATGAAAATAGAAAGATGGCCTCTCTCAGATTTAAGGTTTACTTTGGCATTGTTACATGCTCACTTTTATTAGTGAAAAAACAAACATTAAGCATGCCAATGCATCAAATAATGTGGTTTTGGATGCTCAGATGAGATGTTAACTAGAGAAAGAAATTGTTCTAAAAAAATCAAAAAGCAAGTATTTTCCTGAGATCTTACATAAAGTATTCTCAATGCAAAACAAGCCCTTTGTGAATTTATCAATTATTAAATTGTGGCTCTAGCAGCCATAAACCTAAATAATTCAGAGGAATTAGCGTATGTGGCAGTTACAGCTCAAGAACTCCACTATGTATACTGTACTAGATATACAAAGTTCTAAATTTTCAGATTTTAATGCATCATTATTTTTGTTTGAAGTTGTGTAGCAATATAAAGTCAAAACTACTGAGGAAGTGTATAACTGCTAGAGTGTAGGTTACACTGCAGAGATACATCATAAACTACCGCAGGTAATATGAACATGTGGAAGTATGCACCACATGTATATTGGTATGTATTGTACTTATAAAGAAAATAAAAGTTCTGAAAATGTTTGCTTTTTAGGTTTAATGACGCAAAAGTAAATCATTGGCAGCCAAAACCAAAGTAAGTTACCAAATCAGCTGCAGGTGAGAAAATTGATGCTAAAATTATCAACCTCTCCTTAATACCCTCTTGTATTTGAATTAATCATGGTATGTCAGTAAACAAAAATTCAAATTGCTAACTGAGCAAGTACTTTTCAACCCAGATTTGAACAGACTCTCAAAGTAACATTGTATTGGTGACTCATGCAAAAATCATCGTTCAAAATTCTTTTTTACATTAAAAGTGAGAATGGCTGCATTCAGTGCACATTAAAAATATTACCTTAACATATTTCGCATACATCTGTTCATCCAAAGGAAAGCTTTGGACAATTCTCTCATCTCTTGCATGAAAAGTACCTAATTTAATCCATTTATTTGTTGGGTACCTGGAAAATATCAAAATGGTGACTTTTTAAAAAAAGTTGAGAATCAAGAATTTTTTTCATAATTTTAACATTCATTGAATAATTAAGACTATTTAATATTATTTTAAAATTTGATGTTTCATTTTTTATAATATTTTTCATAATGCTTTTTTTCATAACTTCAATATTCCTTGTTTAACCATTCTAGGAAACTCTAAAGAAAATATTTTTACTGAAATCAATCCTGCTTCCATAATGCCTATACAATTATTAAAGGATTATGCACAAGGCCTATGTTGCTGGGCACTGATTTGTAAAGCCAAACAAAATACATTGAAGTATTTGCTTTGAATAGAAAAAATGGTCTGGATGTTGCAAAGTAAAGAAGTTTCTCAGTCCCCAAGTTCAACAGAACATCAATATTGTTCTTTTAACAAAAGAGACTCTAAACCAGGGTCAGCAACCTTTCAGAAGTGGTGTGCCGAATCTTCATTTATTCACTCTAATTTAAGGTTTTGCGTTCCAGTAATACATTTTAACGTTTTTAGAAGGTCTCTTTCTATAAATCTTTAATATATAACTATTGTTGTATGTAAAGCAAATAAGGTTTTTAAAATGTTTAAGAAGCTTCACTTAAAAATTAAAATAAAATGGAAAGCCCCCCCAGGCCGATGTCCATGACCCAGGTAGTGAGTGTCACTGAAAATCAGCTCACGTGCCACCTTTGGCACCCATGCCATAGGTTGCCTACTGCTGCTCTAAACCATAAGATAAAACACTTCTGTTAAGTATCATACTCAGTGATAGCAGAATTAGTCCCAGTTCAGTTACTAAATTACTGAGATTCCAGGCATTTCAAAATACCTACAATCTAGAGCACAGTTTTTTTCATGCTCGGGGATGATTTTAGCTAAGGACTTGCTAACTTAAGAACAAGTTAACTGAATATATAGTTTACAAACATGTTAATACCTACTTTAGTATTGCAATAAGGGGTGTGCATCTGCTTCTTACTACAGACTGCTTTAGATTCATATATAGCTATAAGTGTTGCCCTCGTTTAAGTAACTGGAGGTTAGGGGGGAGAACACTCAGACAGATACAAAGTTTGGAATTTTCAAACATGACCATGCACCCATAGTTTGAGCCATCAAAGCTCAAGAGATGATAAAGTCCTTCACAAGTTACTGAGAAGGAGTGATCAATAGATCCCCTATGCCAGAGGTTCTCAACCTTTTTCTTTCTGAGTCCCGTCCCGTCCCCGTCCCCCCCCATGCTATAAAAACTCCATGGGCCCACCTATGTTGCAATAACTGGGGTTTTTGCATATAAAAGCCATGGTGGCGTTAGGGGGTAGAAAGCAGGGCAATTGCCGGGGGCCCCATGCCACAGAGGCCCCTGTGAAACTACACTGCTCAGGCTTCAGCTTCAACACCGGGTGGCGGGGCTCAGGAATCTGGGCTTCAGCCCCATGCAATGGGACTTCGGCTTTCTGCCACACACTCACTCACTCCAGCTTTAAAAGCAGTGATTTTAGTACAAAAACAATGTGATAGAAATGTCTGACTAACAACTTCAAGAGAGTGGGAAAGGGCAAATAATACCTAATGGTGTCATTTCTTCCTTTTTGAAAATGGCACCTAAGAAAATAGAAGGATCTAAAAAGCAAAAAAAAAAAAAAAAAAAAAAGGATATGGGATCTACTAAAGAGTTAATACTTTACTCTAATGATAACATTGGTTGGGAGTTTAAGATGTGGGAAACTGGGTTTTGTACCACTGGAAGGTAAAAGATGTGGGACCTCTTAAACTTGCTTTCCACAATGAAGGATGACAAACATTGATCTAGAAAGTACCACAGGACATCAAGGTAATAGTGTAGATTACGTTATTTTGCTTTTTGGGTAAAGGCTAAATGGCTGATATACCTATTTTGAAAAACACCTATACACATGCAGAGTGAATCTTCCACGTTATTTCACAACATTTACATTAAGCAAAGGAATGAGCCACCCAGTATTTTAGTATTCAAATTCTATTAGTAATGAAATCATTGCAATTGTTGAGAATTATTCCTGCTTTATGTTGAGCTTCCTGAACGCAAGTGATCACAAATTCAAATTCTGATTATATGACATACCTGTCACTGATAGACACCAGGAAGTCTTTAGGAGTAGATGAAAATAATTCGTGATTTGCAATGTCAAGCTGCTTTACTTGAATTGGTTCACAGAGCTCAATAACAAACCTTTAAGACAAAAAAGGGATATTGGAAATAAGTGACCTCCAGCAAACACACAATTTCATTACACAATTCAAAACAGTTAGCGCTACTGAATATTTCATTCACAATGGAAATGTGCCACAAGATAGCCGTACAACAATACAGAGGCACCACTCACTGCTACCTTTAGAAAATTTGTCAAAGAAACTACTCCTGTGGTGCGTGGGTGGGTTGCAGATTATTTTGCTCTTAAATTCTGTGCACAGGGAATGGAATAAAATGTTAGCTCAAAACATCCATTTTCTCAAAGTAAACGAATGCAACTCTTGTTTCTTTCAAATTAAGCTCTACTCAGAAAAGTGACATCTTATCCCATAGATCTGCTCCTGTCATAAATGAAGGGAAGGGGGACAGGGTCTGATGCAGTGCTATAAAATCCTCTTTCCAGTAAAGGGTTAAGAAATACAGGTAGCCAGACTGACACCTGACCTGGCTGGCATCTGACCAATAAGGGGACAAGATACTTTCAAATCTTGGGAGGGGGGAAGGCTTTGTGTGTGTGTCTTTGTCTGAGTCAGAGTGATCTTGGAAGACAGAAGGAACCTACAGAAAATCAAACCTCCCTTTTCTGAAGTAAGTTTAGATAGCAGAGCGTATAGATTTCTGTTTAATTTTGCTTGGTGTATTCCCTGTGTTAGAAGGGGTGGGGGGGTGGGGGTGGTTATTCATGGTTTTCTGTAACCTTAAGGTTTTGTCCAGAGAGGGAAATCTCTCTCAGTTTGGAAATATAGTGCCCTGTAAAATAGTTATAATCCTGATTTTACAGAGATGATTTTACCTTCTTTATTTTTAATAAAATCCTTCTTTTAAGAAGCTGACTGTTTTCTATGGTGTTAAAACCCAGGGGGTGGGTTTTTAGATCACTGTGTAACCAATTGGTTGGGAGATTGTTCTCAAGCTTCCCCAGGAAAGGGGGTGTACGGCTTAAGGGGGTATTTTGGGGGGGAGGGAAGTTCAAGTGATTCCTTTCCTGGATTCCTGTTAGATACTTGATGGTGGCAGCGAGAAGCATTTCTCAGGGTGCAGGGAATTTTGTACCTTGGGGGATTTAACCTAAGCTGGTAAAAATAAGCTTAGGGGCTCTGAATGCGGGTCCCCACGTCTTTACCCTAGAGTTTAGAGTGGGGAGGGAACCCTGACAGCTCCCTTTGAATATCCAGGGTCATATACACTTATTTCAGTAAGTATCTACTACTGTTTATTCCAGATAATATTGCAAAGCCAATACAACTCCAGAAGAGAAAAACTTGATTCTATTCTGGCTTGCTCTTTATTAACGGAAATTATTATTAAATCCCCACTGTAGAAGTAGCTAGATCAACAGAAGAATTCTTCCATTGACCTAGCTACCAACTCTTGGAGAAATGGATTACCTGCACAGATGGACAAATGTTTTCTGTCAATGTAGAAAGCGTTTATGCGCTTCAGCGCTACAACAGTAGAGCTGCAGCACTGTAGCTGTGCTGCTGTAGTGTAGACATACCTTAGTACTTAGAGGGAGTTTTTGGACAGTTTGTGGATTTGGTAGTTTGGAAAATGTATTGCTTTATACATTTATACATGTATTGCTTTATACTGGTGCCCACCCTATGTACAAATTTGAGAACTGAACTAAAACAAAACTTCACACCATTTATTAAATAAAAAGAAAAAAGGTGGTAAGTTAAACTACTAGTTTAAAAGTGAGGAAGATGGAGTGAATTCAAGAGGGAACCTACATAAAGTTGCCTGGAGTTTATAGGGTCACATTGCCATAGGAGTGCCTATCACCTTTTCTCTAGTCCTTCTGAAGAAGGCTCCAAATTTCTAAAGATAAAGGAAAACAGAGCAGCACTCCCAATCATTGCCTCTCCCCCTTTTCATGCAATGCATACAGGAAATTAAAAAAGTTTTATATTAACTTCTCCAGTTGATCATGGAGCCCAGAGTATGCAGTGTATAAAGTTGAGATAGCATGCTGGAAATGGTGGAACCTGCAATTACTCCACAGTACAGCTTCCTACTAGGTCTACACTACAATCTTAAATCGGTATAACTACGTCACTGAGGAGTGTGAAAAACCCACACCCATGAGCAATATAGTTATACTGACCTAACCCCCAGTGTAGACAGCACTGTCAAGGGGAGAGCTCTTCCCATCGACATAGCTACTGCATCTCACGGAAGTGCATTAACTATGCCGACGAGAAAAGCTCTCCCATTGGCATAGTAGTGTCTTCACTAAAGCACTACAGTGGTGCAGCTGCGCCGCTGCAGCGCTGTATATGTAGACAAGCCCTACGAGAATAATGACAACTGGGGGAATTATAAATCAGTTCTCTTAACTTCAGTACCCAGAAAGATAATGGAGCAAATAATCAGTTTGTAAGCACCTAGACGATAAGGTGACAAATAACAGTCAACCTGGATTTGTCAAGAACTAAGTTATGTCAAACCAATCTAATATCCTTCTTTGACAGGATAACAAGCCTTGCAGATAGGGGGCAAGCAGTAGATATGGTATCTTGACATTAGTAAGGCTTTTTATATGGTCTCACATCACCTTCTCATAAGCAAACTGGGGAAATATAGCCTAGATGAACCTACTAGAAGGTTGGGTGTACAATTGGTTGGAAAACCATACTCGGAGTAATTATCAATGGTTCACAGTTAACTGGAAGGGCATACTGAATGGGATCCTGCAGGGATCTGTCCTGCATCCTATTCTATTCAGTATCTCCATAAATGGTTTGGACACTGGCATAGAGAACACACTTAAAATTTGCAGATACCAAGCTGGAAGTGATTGCAAGCGCCTTAGAATTCAAAATGATCTTGACAAACTGGAGAAACGATCTGAACAAACAGGATGAAATTCAATAAGGACAAATGCAAAGCACTACCCTTGGAAGGAATAATCAACTGCACAAATGGCATATGATTGCCTAGGAAGTACTGCAGAAAAGGATCTGGGGACTACAGTGGATCACAAACTAAATGAGTCAACAATGTAATACTATGGAAAAAAGCCAACATTATTCTGGGATGTATTAGCAATATCGTAAGCAAGATACAATAAATAATTCTTCCACTCTACTCAGCACTGAAAAGACCTCAATTGGAGTACTGTTTCCAATTCGAGGCATCACATTTCAGGAAACATGAACAAAACTGCAGAACGTCTAAAGGAGAACAAGAAAACTGATTAAAGGTCTAGAAAATATGACCTACACGGAAAGAGTGAAAAAAATGGGTTCTGGAGAAGAGAAGACTGAAGAGGGACATGATAACAGTCTTTAAGAATGTAAAAGATTGTTATAAAGAGGAGGGTGATCAATTGTTCTCCTTATCCACTGAGGATAGGACAAGAAGTAATGGATTGCAGTAATTAAATTGCAGCCAGGTTAGACATTAGGAAACTTCCTAACTGTAAGGGTAGTTAAGCACTAGAACAAATTACCTATGGAGATTGTGGAATCTCCACCACTGGAGGTTGTTAAGAATAGGTTAGATAAAAACCTGTCAGGGATGGGACTAAATAATACTTAGTCCTGCCTCTGTGCAGGATACTGGACTAGATGACCTACCGAGGGCCCTTTCAGTTCTATATTTCTAGGATTCTAATCAGATAGCATATGTAAAAATATTCAGGTATCTGTTTAGAGGAGAAGCAGGCTTGTGCAGACTGCTAATCATTACTCAGTAATAATACTCCTAAACAAGAGCACTGCCACCAACTAAAGATGTATAGGAAAATTTCAAAGCATAAAGGATTAGCAAAAAAAGAGTCCACATCAACTGTCAAGTGACAAGCCCAGTGTAAATAATGCAAATTCTTCAGACGACATTTATTATGAATATTCAACTTTCAAGTTCACTACTAAGGACTCTGTTAATTGGCTACTCCCAGGCTTCATTCCAGGTTAAATATTTCCCTTTATTCATTTCTTCAGTAGGCCTCATCTTAACTATCCTGTATTTGAAGAGGACTTAATATGCTAACTGATTTAATCAGAGAAGATATGGCACAACAATGAAGAGAAATAACTGTCCTAGTCTCTCTCCAGGATTTGAATGTATTTGTTTCCATGGTGCTCCCAGCCCAGGAGAGTTAGAGCCCTGGGTTAGTGTAGAATCAGATTTTCAGCACAGTAACTCACTGTGCTACAATATTAATCAGTTTACTCAAAAAATATTAATCCTGAAGTATATTTAATACTGTACAAGTCACAATTCAAATTAAAAGCAGACCTTTTCAATTTTTATGCAACTGGAACAGATTTACAGCCTATATTCAATAGTAGATGCTCAAACATCTGATATACCTAGGGTAATCCATCCTACATACAGACCAAACTAAAATGATCACAAACCTGGAAAAAGCAAATATGATTCAAATCAGTGTTTTAAACACCTTCAAAAGCAACTATAAATTTGTGGAAGATTCACTTAAGTCTTTACAAAGGCCAAGTGGATGCACAGGTTTTTTTTCTTCCCTAAAATCATAGATTTCATAGAAAAAAGCTAAATTAATAGTGTGTCACGAAAAACATCAGCTGTTAAAAACATGAACTAGCAGAACATTTGAATGCCATGTGTGGAGAAGATTCAGAATTATGGAAAAGATTGGGCAACCAATCTTGAGCTAAGTGGCACCAGCTCTTGGACTCTGAATCTGAGCTTGCTGATTACAAAAGAACTGATCATTGAGAGGGCTCCTGTGACAATGGTGGGCATGATATAAGAAGGGTTAGACTGAAGCAGGGGAGAAAGGAAAAGAATATAGGAGACCTGACTCCCCAAAAACCCCACAGTACTGTTTTCTTTGGGGTGGGAAGGGCTAGAGCTGCCTTCTGTGTTTTCTTTTCCCTTCTCCCTATGCTGCTCTCCTTGGTTTAATCTGCAGAGCAACCTCCTTGTTTCAGATGCCATGGGAGCAACTAAACTACAGAGACCAAGCACGAAACTCAAAACTTAGGTGAACCCATCCCTCTATTGCCATATCTCAACACGGTAGAGAAAGTAGTACTACCACCAAATTGGATTTTCTCTGCAGTGGAGGAAATTAATGAAGGTTCACCTTTTTCTAAACTCTTGAGTATTTTCCCTCTCTACCCTGCTCAGAATAGTGTAGTGTCACTTAAGGCAGGGAGATTCTGATCTCAAGTAAATGGACCAGTTTGCACATATTCCCAGCAGGATGGCAAACCAAAAACCCTACGCACAGAGCTACATAACTTACCAGATTTTAGTACTGCATGGATTTAGCATATAGAGGTCCATGTTTTCTATCAGAATTGCTGATGTACTCTAAATGGATAATAAAATTCTTAAGTTATGACAGGTAATAAAGAATTAAAATAAATCAACATTTTTTTCCTTTAACATAAATGACCTTTCAATCCATACTTCTGCATTGAGAGTGCACATATAAGTCTAAGAGTCAAACAACAAGTTATGGAACTGGTTAAACAGGACAGCATGCAGAAGATAATACATCTGAGATCACATATACCTCCAGAGGATTAGTCCTTATTAAATAAGCTGGCAAGATTTTACAGCACACAACATAACTACCTTCCATAGATTCCTATGATAGGTAGATGTTTTCACAGAATTCCAATATTTCAAAAGCCAAAAAAAGAAAAACTGAAAAAAGGTTAGAAACACTGCTTTAGAAAACCAATATTTTGTTTTAAAGTAAGGGTGGCTAGAACAGAGTGCAAGATCACATTTAAAATATGCACACACACATTCATAACCCCAAATTAGTAAATAAAATTACCTTTGCTTCTGGATTAGCTGCCAGTATTTTGGCACCACACTCTACCGAGGCATAGTTATTTCTGTTTTTCTGAACCTTTTTTGTGGCATGCTGTCCTCCATTAGAGGATGGGTGCATTGATTGACCTGCAGACAAGATATATTTTATTAACAAGGTAACAAAAGACATGTATGGGCCTAATCTTTTCAGATCTGAAGAAAGTATTGTTATTCAACATTTGAGTAACAAAGCTGCAAGCTTCAACATAAGTGTACAAATTAATTCACTGTATGTGATAAGACTGTGTAAAAATAATGCTCTTTCCATAGAGCTGCTTTTAAGATTCCTCTTTCATTTTTTATGTGGCCCTTAGTAGTTAACTTAAATAATTTATCTTGTTCCCATGTCAGCACTTCAATTTGCCAATGCAGGGAAGCTTTCATCATATGAAACAATATCCTGCACCAAGAATTTGGACATGTTTTTTAAAGTGTTAAATTGTTGACAAACTCCCAAAAGGGAAATTAATTGCAAAAGTGCAAATTCAATTTGTTCTCTCGTCTCTATTAGAAAAGAGCACAATACTTCAAATAGATATTTGTAGAGCACTAGTCACTGAACTAAGACACAATGTAATATGTACCTGGTGTTCTTGACCACTAGACAGCTGTACAAACATCTGATGTGAAGCATGTATGGCAAGGCTTAGGCAACAGTGATTACCATTACTCAGAATTCCATGACTTTTGTGGAATAAGGCCACAAACAATTTTTTTCTTTATGTAATTTGTAGTAAAGTTTTAAATATTATAAAAATCAAGGCAGATAAAGTGGGTATCGGAATGGAGGTAGTGGCCACACACTTCAAAACTTTTTGGACATTTACAGACTCAGCTACGCAATGGAGTGATAGACATGTTTTAGCAGCATTCATTCAGAATCTTCCTTCTACTCACAAGTGACAAAGCCAAAGAAAGGTATGCAGGGCTGTGACGAAGTGGGGGATTTTCTTGTTTTTTCCAATGGTTTGCATGCAGAGGGGTGGGACTCAGTATCCATGACAAGTGCATCCTAAATAAGTGTTGATAAAACTTTGCCATCATGTATTCTCTGTATGCCATCTTTTTTTACCAAAGTTCAATAATACAGACACTTGAGTTTTTAAAAATGTCACTAGAACTTTTTTGTTGCCCTCCACCTAATGTCAAGTGTCTTAATTATCGAGTGAAAATTGCACAGATCTTAGGGAAACCCATAAAAACTTTTAAATATTAATTTGTTTGGATTTACTATATATGCCATGACTTTAAAATAGTCATTGTAGGACATTTCTGGGCTCGAAATAAGAACCAGGTTCCATGGGAAGATGGGAAAATGTTCCCTTTCCCAGCTCTATAGGACTGCGAGATTACTATCTTTAAAGTCTGACATTTTTATGTTCAGTTAAGGAGATACTTGGGCAGGACTAGCTGCTTCAGCATCAGGGTTTCTTCTGCAAAATGGAAGTCTGCCTAGTAGGTTGCAATGAAATAGCTGCACACAAGTTCCAGCTGCTTTAATTCAAGTTGAAATTCTTGCAATTTTGATGTTTATGAAATACTGCCAAATGCCAATGACTTGCCATATTCTATAGGGATAATATTTTGATAGACAACTACATAAGGAAATCAGTTGTATTTCTGTATTATATATTTTTAATACAGAAGTAGACTTTTGGGCTGCATCCTAATGCATTTACTTTTACTATTTAAATTCTATTTACATTTTAGACAAAGTTAATAAAAGAGGAAACACTGTAGAATATAGAAGTGGCTCATATTTAGACCAAAGGAATTAATCATAGAAATTACTTTTTTCTTTTTCTACTTCCATAACCTTCTTCTTCCACTCATCAAATGTTGGAATGTCCCCTGGGTCCTTTGGGGTTATTACTGATGTAGGGTCAATTTCTCCTGCTTTTTTATAGTCTTTCTGCAAAACAAAATATCAAGCAACACACAGAATTCAGGTTTTTAGACAGCAACATTAAATCAAGAAAATACAATGAAGAACTGCAGTGCTTTTTAAAAACCAGATTCCAAATCAACATAATATTAAATGGACAAGGTGGATGAGTTAATATCTTTTATTGGACCAAATTCTGTTGATATGAGAGAAGCTTTTGAGCGTACAAAGGGCTTCTCTGCAGGTCTGGGAAGAGGAGCTCTTTAAGAGCATAAGAACGGCCATATTTACTCCTGAGGGTATTCTGCGCCAAAAAATTCAAATTGTATTTTTAAAATTATTTAAAGTTCTAAAATAAAAAGCATTTTAAAATTCTGCAAATTTTATTTGTCAGATAAATGTGGAGGCTCCAGCAAGGCATTGGGGAGCACAGGCCACTGGCTGCACAGAGGTAGGACACCACTGTGTAGCTCCCCCCCCCCCGGACACTGACTCAGCGGCGAGGCTGCAGTGGCTGGGGCTCGGTGGGGGGGGATCCGGGTGCCTCATTGGGGTGTTCCAGGTGCAGGGAAAGTGGGGCTCAGCAGGGGGGTTCTGAGTGGGAGGGGGGGTAAAATGAGGCTTGGCGGGAGGATCTGGGTATGAGGGGGTCTGGATGCACAGGGGTTGAGTGGATGCGGGAGCAGCTCCCTGTACAGTGATCCGTCCCCCTGCAGCTGAGGAGACATGGGTGCATCTGTTCTGGCAGGGTCTGGTGCCACTTTGAGTTGGTGTGTCCTGGTCTGTGGAGAGCTTGCTTCTGATGATGAGCTTGGAGAGGCTGGAGGGTTATTTGAAGGCCAGAAGAGGGGGTTCAGGAAAGATCTTTCAGGATGGGGTCCCCATCAAATATGGGTTGCAGTTTATGATACCCTGTAGGGGTTCCAGTGTGGGGTGGTAGGTGACAGCTAGTGGTATGTGGTCAGAGGAGGTTTTTATTTCTGTATTGAAGCAGATTGCATCATGGAACAGGCCACCCAAATACCCTGAGAGAATCTACTTCTCTGGTGGAATGTCCTCATTCGGTGAAGATGGTTTTAAGTGTGAAGTTATATATCCCAGACTTTCAACTTGAAGCATATTCTGTGGTATCTGAATGCCTGGATGTAGATAGCGGATTTCTTGATCTGTTTGAGGTGGTGCCATCTATGAAGGCAGATGTGGTGATCTCTGGATTTCTCATATATAGTAGTCTGGAGGATTTCATTGTTGAAGTTGATCGTGGTGTCCAGAAAGTTGATGCTAGTGTTGGAGTGTTCTACAGAAAGTTTAATGGATAGATCACAGTGGTTGAACTTGTGGTGGAAATCTGAGGGAGTTTAGGTCATCTGTCCAGAGGATGAAATACTTCACATATTAATGATGTTATCACTGATTTTGTGGTGCATTTTTCCAGAAATTCTTCAAGGTGACCCATGAAGAGGCTGGCACATTTGGGAGCCATCCTAGTACCTAGGGCTGTTCCCATGGTTTGGGCAAAGTGTTTGTTGTTGAATGTAAAACTGTTATGGGTGAGTAGGGTGACCAGAGGGCAAGTGTGAAAAAACTGGGACAGGGGATGGGGGGGTAATAGGTGCCTATATAAGAAAAAGCCCCCAAAATAGGGACTGTCCCTATAAAATTGGGACATCTGGTCACCCTATGGGTATGGTTGAATTTGGCAATGTGTTGGGGGTGGATATCTGAGGGTTGTCCATTATCCTGTAAATATTTGAGGCAGGCAGCTATGCCATCATTGTGAGGGGTGACATCCATGGTGCAATGGACAGTGTTCTGAGGGAGGTTATTAATGTTGTGGAGTTTCTGGAAGAATTGGTTGTGTCCTAGAGGTGCGGTGAATGGTTTGAGGATGGTTTCTATTGGTCTGCTTGGATTCCCTGGTTTGTGTATCTTGGGAACATGTAAAAGGTGTCTGGGTTGGATTTGTGGGGGGGGATGAAGTTGTAGAGTTTCTCTTGGAGTGGTTTGGGAAGGATTTCATGATATCCTTAATTTCCTGGGTAAATTGGGGTGTGCAGTCTTTGAATTCTTTGTAATAGGTAGTGTTGGAGAGATGTCAGTTGGCCTCGTTAACATAGGCATGGTTGAGGACTACGATAATGCTTCCTTTGTCTGTTGATTTGATCACTATTTGGTGGTTGGATTTCAGGGTCTGTATAGCTGTCCTCTCGGCAGTGGAGAGATTGTGGAGATGTGATGTATGTTAAGGATTTCACTGTCAATTTTTTTCCTGAAGCAATCAACATAATTATCAGGAATGTGGTTTTGTCTTCTCTGTAATGTCCAGCCAGATGATTCTTTTTTCTTATGACTGTCAGTCGGGACATGGTAAGTGTGGGTGGTGTCACCATTGTTGTGAAATAATTCTTTGAGGCAAAAGTCAGTGGAAGAACTCTTATAGTTCTCCCCATGTTTAGTATGGTATCAGGTCTGTGGCATCGCAGAAGTTCAGTCCCTTGAAGAGTACAGATAGTTCAGCTCTGGTTGATAATCTTCATAAATTCATGATGTTGGGGTGTTGTGTAGTGTCCATGTGGCGGGTCCTCGTGCCATGGTTTCTCCCAGAGATGGCATTGTGTGGGCTGTGGAGTTGTAGCTGATTTCACTTTTTGTGTTGGATGGCTGTCATCAGGGTTGGTTTTTTTAATAGTTGTTTTGGGTTTCTTGCATTATTTCCAAGTAAGTTTTGTGACTTTTTCCTCTTCCAACAGGATCTGCCCATTTTACACAGAAGAATGGGGCAGTACAGGGGAGAGAAACAATTTTTTTCATATTGAAAAGAAAGTGCTTTTTCTGCTGTAAATAAAATTTGTTTTTTCCCTTTACTGTTCTCCCCACTATGAGATTCAAGACCCTCCTGGTCAGCTTTCTACAATTTTTTTAAGATTTGAATCATCAATATCAGCCCTTTGGTCCTCTGTGATGAAGGATCTTGGCAAGATCATTCAATGACCTAACGAGTGAAATCACATCAGACAAGGCAGTAATCTGAACTACAGCTCAATCTCCCAAATGAAGGGAATACTAATTCTTAAAGCAAAGAGGGAAATGAAAACCTGATACTTAAAACTGAAAAAAGCAAGGGGGGAAATGAGTTTTTGAAGAAATCTTTGAGGCAATATACATATCAAAGCAGAAAAAAAGGCAAAAAGATAATTTTGCAATTTAAACACAACTCCTGGATAGTTCCTTAATTATGTGTGTCCTGGCAGAATATTTCAAGTTATATTACATACCTCCCTTTTCAAATTATCTGAAGCATTCAAAGCAGATTTCGCCTTCTCTGGCCCATTCTCAGTTGCTGCAACCTTTGACTCAAAATCAGATTTAGTCATCTTTCCCTTGCCATGTGAAGAAGAGATGTTCTCTATATGCTGACCCACAAGGCTGAAAAATACACAAGAATATTAGAAGCTATAACAAACACATTAAGCAGTTCTATAATCTTCATATAACAACATTTAATATATACTACATATGAACTTGTACACAAACAATGGATACAGAAGCAAGCAGAGCAGGTGAATGACCATGTTGCAAAGCCAGCATAGCAAAACACATTGAAGTTATTTAGGCTCACAACCTACTTCAATACTCACCTCTCTGGTGGACTGACAAAAGAGGAAGGCTCACTCTGAGGGTCAGCCTCAAGTGCCCCACCAATATCACAGTCAGGTTCTGACTGCTCAGCTTCACTAGAGCTGACTACAGGGATATCAGCACGGGAATTTTCTATTGCACTGAAGGGAAAGAAACAACATGCTTTTTACCCTTCTGGTATTAGAAGTACCATGCTAATCAAAGAGGTAAGTTAATGAAGCTATTTTGATAGAGAAAAAGAGAGAACACATATATAATACAGTACCATGGAAATGTCAGTCATGGATCTTGTAAGTGGATGAAGAGAAATATGTAATGTTATGCCACTATTATGGAAGTGTATTCTCACATTGCTCACATCAAGGATGATCTATTTCCCATCTCTATTCCATTTGCCATGGTATACGTAGCAGCACACATTTGTCTTATAGAAGGCCCAGAAGTCTCCATTAACACATCTTATCACTCTTGCAATAGTGAATTTTCCATTACTATTACAAAATAAAGGGGGGAATTGGCTCTTCTGTCCAAACTTTGCTTTGCTTGGGCTGGGGGAAAGGGAGCTGTAACCAACTCATTTGTGAGATATCAGGGTGAGCCTTAACCAACACAACTTAGAGCTGCCTGACTGGCTGTAAGTTTCACCACTGGTATAGGATTCTTCATAGACCATACATCAGCGGAAGATATGTACAGCTAAACAGAGCACTGTCATGCCTCTTATGCTAGGAGGGGGTGGCATGAAAAGACACAGGGCCTGGCAGCAGCACACGTGTGCTAGCAGGCCATTCCCCTATACCAGGGGAATTCTCTGCTGACCAAATGATGCTGCATTACAGCCCCTTTGTGCCACAACTGGGCTAGAGAATCTGTCCTTGTGTCTTGATTATTTCCTTTCAGTCTTCAGGAAGAAAACTTGAACTTGCTGGGTCACATAGATTCTAAAGCAATAAAAGGCCATGGCTGCCTTTCATCAGAGATGAAGCAGAAAAAAAATGGAGAGAGAAGAGGGAACAAATGAATTTTTGATTGGTTGCTCTTCTGCCTACAGTCATACAGGGTAAAAGTACACAATGGTCTCTAACAAGGGTCCTCTAACTGGGGGTTGGGACCCCTCAGGGGGTCACAAGGTTATTACATGGGAGGTCAAAAGCTGTCAGCCTCCACCACAAACCCTGCTTTGCCTCCAGCATTTATAATGGAGTTAAATATATAAACAAGTGTTTTTAATTTACAAGGGCGGGGGGGGGGGGGCGCACTCAGAGGTTTGCTACGTGAAAGGGGTCACCATTACAATAGTTTGAGAACCACTGGTCTATAAGCTATGTTCCCTCTAAGGTGCACGCCTGCGCGGCCACGCAGGAGACAACCAAGGGCCGCACACAAAATTAGCAGAGCCGCACAGGTGTGCATACTGCACTCAGGTGCGTGGCCATAGGCAGGCCTGGAAGATGGCTGCGGGGCAAGACGCCTCCCCCGGCTCCCAGCCCAGGGGCAGCTGCGGTGGGACGAGGCTCTTCTCTTCTAGCCCAGGTGCTGCTGCAGGGAGAGATGGCGGGGGGGGGGGGGGGAGTCCTCTCTCCCGGCCGCAAACCCGGGGCAGCCTGCACCCAAAACTCCTCATCCCCAGCTCCACCCCAGAGCCCTCATCCTCTTTACCACAACCCTCTACCCCATCCCTGAGCCCTCCCTCCCCCCCACACACACTCCGAACCCCTCGGCCCCACCCCGCCACACATCACCTCCATATTGGTGCACATAAAATTCATTCCACAATGGATGGGAAAAATTAGAGGGAACATTATCTATAAGGGTGATAAATCAAAACTAAGAAAAGCCTTTGCTTTGCCTCTTATCTCTCAGCACTAGCAATCTTCACCTGAGGCAATACAAACATTGTGTCGCCAATATTCTGACACTGGGCTGAAAAATGCTGTCCCCTCCTCTACCTCCTCTCCTCCAAAGCATAACAGCAGGTTAGAAACCTAAAGGCTGAGTCTTTCAGTTTGCCATCTGGCGCCAAACCTACAATGGAAGCAGCAATAGGAAACAAAAATTTAAGGAACTAATTTTGTCACCTTTCAAATGAAAATGCTAAATGGGAGAAAAAACCTAGACATCAAAAACGTATTCTTGGCCATGCAGCAAAGGGATCGGTCTATCCCTGCGAGTACAAAAGGAGGACTACTCATTATCTTGTTTAAGAGATTGATTTTACCAGACAGGTTCATTTAGAATTTGTGTTAAATATGAATCCTTAAAACCAGTGGTTATAATTACAAGTTATTCAGTCCATTAAATTAATCGCTATTTCCTTTAAACCCCTTTCAGTGGCAGAGCCAGGTGAATCACGCCTTTGCATTAAATTTCAAATTCAGATGCCAAGGTGTAAAACCTAACTTGAACTTAATATTAAATTGCTTTGCACATTCTTGACCCTACAAAACCGAGAAGATGAATGAACAGGAACAATGTGAATATGAATAATCAGTAACTCAATAAAATATGGTGCAAATATTAACTGAAAAAATCTTAGGATATACCTTAGCTTTATTAGCCAAAATGAGAATTTTTTTTTACAGAAGATATACATGTGCAGTTTACATATATGAAAGAGTAACACGAACACTAGGCACATGTACTTTGTCCTGTTTGGTCATTTACAAAATGTAAATTGTTAAAAAAAACTACTACAAAACATGTGCACATAATTTGTTCACATTGAGTGCTAACAAACGCAAGTCAGAAAATGAAGAGTTTATATAACCATAAAATCTCTCATCTTACTCAGATGGCAACTGATTTTTCTGAAAGGTTTCCAAAAATATTCGTCTTTGTGCAGAGATGAATCATGAGCAGTTTCATGTACAAAAGGAACAACTTTTAAGTTATTACAGAGTAAAAACAGGAGTTTAGATGGAATGATTCAAGTATGTTTGTGGTGGTTCTAATGTCTCATACTAACAGAGAAGGCAGCTAAACAGGAAGTTCACAACTTAATGCTCACAACAGCAAAATAAGATAGCTATACAACTTTTTCTTTAACGTCTTGGACTATAAAAGTGTTTGTTAAACTTCCATATGGTGTCTATGATTGAACACATTCTTGTTAAAAGTCCACTGCCACTTTAAGTAAGTGTCTATATAGAAAGAAAATAAGAGTCATTTTCTGTTGATTAAAAAGGTTTCTAAGTGTAAAGAAACATTCACCTTCTCTGGTCACCCTGTTCCTTATTTATTCAGGGAAGCCAATCCAAACCATTTGAAAATCATGAATCAGGCCCCATAATATCGACTAGCCCTAAATATCACAAGATTTTAAAAAACATTTGTTTTAAATTTGCCTTCTCATTTCAGCCTTTAGCGCTCACTTTTTCCAGCTTTTCCTCAGCCATGAGGGCTAGAAACTTTTTTAATGAAAGGTGAAAAAGTCTCATGAAGTTATATGACTCCATGAACTATGGGTTTAAGAAGCCCACTAAGAGTGCTGCCAGCTCTTGTGATTTTTACCATGAGTCTCTAACATCACTGGCATAGAAGAATATCAGTGAATGCATCAGGATGAATAGGCCAATTAAGGGACAAAAACTGCAATGGAGGCATTTTAGTTTAGGATGGAGCATATGCTCTAAAACCCCCCCAAGGGGGGTGGGTCACGGAGCCCAGGCTCCAGCCTGAGCCCCAGTGGCTACACTGCAATTTGTAGCCCCACAGCCTGAATCAAATCGACACAGGCTCTGAGACTCAGTGCTGGGGTTTTTTTATTGCAGTGCAGGTGTATCCTCAGACTTTAAATAATTTTTTTTAACTGGTTACATTTAATGAGTCCAGTTTATTCTGATTTTCCGTTACTCTGTCAATTTAATGATAGTTGAGTCAGGCTTAATTTGTTCTGTTCTGCCTAAGTACTGCAGCAGAGATTTTTTTCAGCAAAATGATTAGCTGAGCATTGTTTTAAGATCCTGATGTGTCTGTGGGGACTGAGTGGAACTTTGCAAGAGAAGCCTAAGTTCTTAAGATAGAGCTTGGCGCTCTGGAATTTTACACAACTTGAATTCTATACTGACCTTCAACTTTTTCATGTTGCTATTTTCCTGCATGTTGTGTCATCATAGAGGGGGCAGCAGAGTGATGCCTCTGTATTCCAGAAATGCCCTTTGAAGAGACTGCTTCAGAGCCACCCAGTCACTGATAACCTAGACTATGATCCACTGGGAGCCTCAGAAGCAGTACAGGCACTGCTGAATTCTTTTAACTGAAGACCCCATTTGGTGGGGGTGGTGGGGAGAGAGAGACAGAGTCTCCTGCTGTCAGAACAGAGAGTTTAGGACAGCCCTGTTGCTGCCGCCTGGGAATAACAGAATTCTTAGAGACTTATCTCCTTAAGGGACAAAGTATAGCCCAGCAGTGAAAGAATTCTGGTGCTACCCCTGCCCTATTTTCTGGCAAAGACATGAAAGCCTATTTGTGAGGGCTAGTGGTCTTTAACAGGGAACAGGTAAAGACATGTATTTTTCAGATATACTATGCAGTGTATATCAAATACAGTTAGCAAGCTTACTACTGTGAAAGGAAAAAAATATTTCAGTTCTCAGTATATATCACAAGGTTGATAATCAACATTGACACTTCAGGCAAACAGTGCAGGAAAGGGGCACTGCAGAAGTGGTAAAGAATATTGGAGTAGCCTTGCTATCATAAATCAGTATGTAGCAAAAACAGTAAGAGTGTGGTAGGCTGAAGTTTGCATAGTAGCAACAATAGTTTCCCCCACTGTAAATCAATGAGAAAGCTGTTGCCATGGAGATTTTGAAGAACTGATTAAATACTTTCAGGTGGCATTCTCTAACAAAAATATATAGCTCTGAGAATGCTATGGTACTCTTGGCAAGCAAAATCCCAACACCTACACAGTATTACAACCAATTCCTCATGCCTAACAATTTAGAAGGGCCACCTATTTGGGGAAATACTACTTATTGCAATAAAGACCAAAATGGTAACAAAATAAAAGGCTTACTCAGGCTGCGAGACTGGAGAGATCTCTGAGGTAGATGAACTGGAAATGTTTTCAATGCTTGCAGCTACGCTAGAAGAAGCTTCATTTAAGTCTACTGAAGGTAGTGTCTCAACCTGAGGCAGACTTAATTCACCCATTTCTGTAGTCTGTTTAAAATATTAGAAATCAGTGCAAAATTTGAATGACTTCTGATAAGTGAGATGTAATGTACATTTCTCCTGTATTTACATAAAACAGACATCTGAATCACTGATCTCTTCGAAAACCAAATATACACACACACACAAAAGAAAGTGAGAATCTGACACCATAAAGCAGGGGTGGGCAAACCTTTTGGGGCCACATCGGGGTTGCAAAACTGTATGGAGGACCGGGTAGGGCAGGCTGTGCTCCCCTAACGGCCTGGCTCCCACCCCTTATTTGCCCTCTCCCACTTCCCACCCCCTGCCACCCTCAGAATCCCCGACCCATCCCCCCCGTTCCTTGTCCCCTGACCACCCATTCCTGAGACCATCCCCAAGCCTAATCACCCCCCAGGACCCCCCTCTACTCCCTGTCCCCTGACTGCCCCGACCCCTATCCACACCCCCACCCCCTCACATTCCCCCCAGGATTCCCATACTTATCTAACCTCTCCCTCCCCCCGTTCCCTGTCCCCTGACTGCCCTCTGGGACCCTCTGCCTCTTATCCAACCCCCAGTCCCAGCCCCCTTACCACGCCGCTCAGAGCAGCATGTCTGGCGGCTCTGCGGCCTGGTCGGAGTGCACAGCCACGCCCCACAGAGCGCTGCCCGTGTGGCAGCATGGCTCCGGGGGAGGGGGGACAGCAGGGGAGGGGAGAGGGGCTAGTCCCCCCAGCCGGGAATTCAGGGGCAGGATGGGCCCCACGGGCCAGATGTGGCCCACGGGCCGTAGTTTGCCCACCCCTGCCATAAAGGAACATTGCATGCTTTCATTCATAAGCAACATACATGATACTAAATGCTACTTTGGGACATTATTTGCAACTTTTGCTTTATACCCAACAATACAATTGGGAAATTTTTCCCATTAATGCTATATTTCTAAAAATTGTAATACATTTCCCCAAATCAAGAACTTATACCACTTCTTTTTTAAACCAATAATGCCATTACAAAATAAATAAATGTTTAAGCAATTCAATTTAATTATATTGGAACAGGTATATGTTTACGGTCTCACATTAAGTGCAAAAATAATTTATACTACCTAATGCTTTCATCCCACAGTCTCAACAAAATTTTACAAACATTAACCTTGACAACATTGCAGTTGAGATATAAGTATTTTAGATGCATTTTTCATACAGGAAAATAAACAAAATGAGGTTCAAATAAATAGCTTGCCATTGGTTTTAACTCCTAATCCTCTATTTTAGCTACCCGATCACATTGACTACACCATGCAAAACTATATAAACTATAAAATACATTTGCAGGTGTGCATGTGGTAAGTGCAAAATAGACCAGAGTATTTCCTTCAGGAATGGAAAGTACTCTTAACCGAGCGCTCCTACTCATCAATTGGATTAGTTTAAGTCATTACACTAAACACAAAGAGGCTGGGAAGGATTTATGATGGAATTATATCTATAACCTGAAATGCAGAGTTAAATATTTTACTGTGTCTTTTGACCCCTAGAAAGTATGAGGTATGTTTTAACAGAAATCAAATAACTTCTCTCTAAACTGTAATTTTTATACAAAGTTCTCAAAGTACTTTATTACGCACAATCTTGTGCTCTTCATTGAAATGCAGCCACCTTAAAGATGCAATGTAAAAGCTGTTTAGAAAATGAAGAATACTGCATCTAATTGGAAGTGCAGAGGGAATTTAGGTAGGCAGAAAGTACTACAGATTCACAGATTTCAAGTCCAGAAGGGACCAGCACAATCATCTAGTCTGAGCTGCTACCTAACACAGGCAATAGAATATCACCAAGTGACTCCTGTTTCTAGCCAAACAAGCAGTTATGTGCTTGAGTATCTTTTAGAAAAAGACATCCAATCTTGATTTAAAAGCTTCTAGTGATAGAGAATCCACCACATCCTCGGTAAGTTATGCAATCGTCAATTACCCTCACTATTAAAAATTATACATGCTGGAAATTAATGATAAAATGCATGGGTCGTTGGTTTTTTCTCCCATCTGAAAAATGACACCTCCAGCAGCTCTGTGCCCAATATCTCCATGCAAGTAAAATACAATATAAATAGTTATAAAACCTCGACACAAAAATGAAAAGCTCAAACCCATAAAATGTTTGAAAAATGCACCAAATGACAAATGAATGAAAAAGCTTGCCTGGTCATCTTTTGTGCAGTCATCAAGTAAATCATTTTCTCTGGGATAACTGTGTATATTTGAGTCCACGTGTTCCAACGACTCAGTTCCAATGGGTCTGCCTGTTTCCTCCTAGTACATTACAAAGTAAAGAAACAATTGGATAATAAATATTCATACCATACTTGAATTTAAACTGTGTTCTACTAAAAACGCTTTCCCACTATTGGTCTTGAGACAAACCTTGAAGTATTTTACCTTTCTAGACCCAAACAGCCAACAGAAGAAAACAAGCTGAGTTATGGAACATCCAAAGACATGTCTTACACACTAATGTATAGAAGCTAAATGCTCTTAAATCCTTGTCTGTACAAGAAAAGTCACAATAGTTTAAATCATTTTAGTTCAATTAAGGGGTTTGCACTAAAAGAAACAAACCGATTTAACATTTCCTTAAGGCCTGGTCTACACTTAAGATTTAGGTTGACATAGCTACAGCACTCAGGGGTGTGAAAAATTCACATCTGAGTACTGTAACCATGCCAACCTAATCCTGGCGTAGATGCAGCCAGGCTGACTGAAGAATGCTTCGGTTGATCTAGCTACCATCACTTAGGGAGGTGGTGTTCCTACAGTAATGGAAATACCCTATTTGCTGCTGTAGGCTGCATTTACACTATGGAGTTACGCCAGCACAGCTATGGTGCCATAGACATGCCACTATACTGTGGCCTAAATCTGTTTAGCTTAATTTGACACAAGATAAACAGATTTAAGAAACTGGTAAGACTGTTTAAGTGCATCTGTTAGGGGTTCGTGTCAGTTCAACTAGATAGATTTAAATTGGTATAACGTCTCATATAGAAAATAATTTAGAGACTGAATATGTGGGAAGTTACACTCTTGGCTGGATCAGTGAATGATATCTGAGAAATTGTTTACCTATATTTGCAGTTCTTTGAAATACAGTCTGTACATATTCACAAGCTTGGGAAATGCATGCCCCTCATTGTATAAGACCCATTTTTTAAAAAATCGTGGTTCTGAAGGCTAAACATGCTAAATGTCTGAATTGTTGGCGTCCGTTAGTCTCGAGAGACGATGGATATGCGCCCATGGGGAATGTTTAACTGGAGTGTCCTCTCCAGGGCGCAAGCCAGGGCAGGGTGATATGGCGGAACAGCTGTTGCCTATGCAGCAGAACCCCCCCTCTCCACGCAACTGATGGATCCAAGGGAAAGAATGTCGATACAACTTGGCACCAGTGGCGTCGCAGGAGTTGCCGGAATGACGTTGAGGACAATGTCAGACCGCCACCGGGACTCCGACACCGGATTTGGTTTCAGGGTTGACTCCCTTAGCCTTTCCCATGAGTGGGTATTGCCACAAGGCAGCGGAGGTTTTAAATCAGAGTTTTCCTTCTCTTAGGTGGGCTGCCTTCCAAGGCTGACGAGCCCCACCTACCCGAGAATATACAAGGAGAAGCAAGGCTATATAATGACCTGTAGCTGCTAACCCTCAGTTGGTTAAGACAGACTCTAAAAAAAGGAGGAAAGCAAGCACGGATCTGCATATGAAATTAATCTTGCACACTTTCAGGTAAGTGATCTCTCTTTCAAGTATTAGCCGCTCAGATCCCCACTCTTGAAAGATTAACTAGCAAAAATTCCTCTAAAAGGAGGGCTAGTCAAACGCTGTAAGATTGCCATCCTGAATTGAGGAGTTCTGGAGACCCAGTCAAGAGTAATATGCTAAAGAATCAACAGCTCTCTAAATTACATCTTCACACACAGAGTCATTTCTTAAACAAACTACAAAAAAATACTTTGAATCTGGTGGAATGAGTTTAATCTCTAGGTTTAAATTTTAGACATCTACTTCTGAAACAAATAAGCATCCTAAGGGAATGAGCGAGGAAGGTGGTTATCAGAAAATCAGTACAAAGCGTACAAGGGTGGATTCACAAACCCAAGCCCCACTACAGATCAGTATCCCAAGAAAGGGGAAACAATTCATAGGCAGGAGTTTTAGACCAAGCATCTCAGCGAGGTGATTAAGGAAAAACAGAAAGCATACAAGGAGTGGAAAATGGGAGGGATCAGCAAAGAAACCTACCTTATTGAGGTCAGAGCATGTAGGGATAAAGTAAGACAGGCTAAAAGTCATGTACAATTGGACCTTGCAAAGGGAATTAAAACCAATAGTAAAAGGTTTTATAGCCATATAAATAGGAAGAAAAGAAAGAAGAAGTGGGACCGCTAAACACTGAGGATGGAGTGGAGGTTAAGGATAATCTAGGCATGGCCCAATATCTAAACAAATACTTTGCCTCAGTCTTTAATGAGGCTAATGAGGAGCTTAGGGATAGTGGAAGCATAACAAATGGGAATAAGGATGTAGGGCTAGATATTACCATATCGGAGGTGGAAGCCAAACTCGAACAGCTTAATGGGAGTAAATCAGACGGCCCAGATAATCTTCATCCAAGAATATTAAAGGAACTGGCACATGAAATTGCAAGCCCATTAGCAAAAACTTTTAATGAATCTCTAAACTCAGGGGTTGTACCATTTGACTGGAGAATAGCTAATATAGTTCCTATTTTTAAGAAAGGGAAAAAAAGTGACCCGGGTAACTACAGGCCTGTTAGTTTGACATCTGTAGAATGCAAGGTCTTGGAAAAAAATTTGAAGGAGGAAGTAGTTAAGGGACATTGAGGTCAATGGCAATTGGGACAAATTACAACATGGTTTTACAAAAGGTAGATCGTGCCAAACCAACTTCATCTCCTTCCTTGAGAAAGTAACAGATTTTTTAGATAAAGGAAACACAGTGGATCTAATCTACCTCGATTTCAGTAAGGCATTTGATACAGTACCACATGAGGAATTATTGGTTAAATTGGAAAAGATGGGGATCAATATGAAAATTGAGAGGTGGATAAGGAACTGGTTAAAGGGGAGACTACAGCGGGTCATACTGAAAGGTGAACTGTCAGGTTGGAGGGAGGTTACTAGTGGAGTTCCTCAAGGTTCAGTTTTGGGACCAATTTTATTTAATCTTTTTATTACTGACCTCGGCACCAAAAGTGGGAGTGTGCTAATAAAGTTTGCGGATGACACAAAGTTGGGAGGTATTGCCAATTCAGAAAAGGATCGAGATATCATACAGAAAAATCTGGATGACCTCGTAAACTGGAGTAATAGTAATAGGATGAAATTTAATAGTGAGAAGTGTAAGGTTATGCATTTAGGGATTAATAACAAGAATTTTAGTTATAAGCTGGGGACACATCAGTTGGAAGTAACGGAAGAGGAGAAGGACCTCAGAGTCCTGGATGATCACAGGATGACTGAGTCGTCAATGTGATATGGCCGTGAAAAAAGCTAATGTGGTCTTGGGATGTATTAGGCGAGGTATTTCTAGTAGAGATAAGGAGGTGTTAGTACCGTTATACAAGGCATTGGTGAGACCTCATTTGGAATACTGTGTGCAGTTCTGGTCTCCCATGCTTAAGAAGGATGAATTCAAACTGGAACAGGTACAAAGAAGGGCCACTAGGATGATCCGAGGAATGGAAAACCTGTCGTATGAAAGGAGACTCAAGGAGCTTGGTTTGTTTACCTTAACCAAAAGAAGGCTGAGGGGAGATATGATTGCTCTCTTTAAATATATCAGAGGGATAAATACCAGGGAGGGAGAGGAATTATTTCAGCTCAGTACCAATGTGGACACAAGAACAAATGGATATAAACTGGCCATCAGGAAGTTTAGACTTGAAATTAGACGAAGGTTTCTAACCATCAGAGGAGTGAAGTTCTGGAACAGCCTTCCAAGGGAAGCAGTGGGGGCAAGAGACCTATCTGGCTTCAAGATTAAGCGAGATAAGTTTATGGAGGGGATGGTTTGATGGGATAGCATGATCTTAGTCAAAGGTCAATTAATTGCCATCAGTAGTAAATAGGACCAATGGTCAATGATGGGATGTTAGAAGTTACTACAGAGAACTTTTTCCTGGGTGTCTGGCTGGTGAGTCTTGCCCACATGCTCAGGGTTCAGCTGATCGCCATATCTGGGGTCGGGAAGGAATTTTCCTCCAGGGTAGATCGGCAGAGGCCCTGGAGGTTTTTCACCTTCCTCTGAAGCATGGGGCACGGGTCACTTACTGGAGGATTCTCTGCATCTTGAAGTCTTTAAACCATGATTTGAGGACTTCAATAGCTGAGACATAGGTGAGAGTATTATTCCAGGAGTGGGTGGGTAAGATTCTGTGGCCTGCATTGTGCAGGAGGTCAGACTAGAAGATCATTATGGTCCCTTCTGACCTTAAAGTCTATGAGTCTGTGAGTCTATGAGATCACTTGGCTCCTTCTTTGAGTGATGTGGGCATATTACATTAGCCATAAAATCAAACTGGGGCATGAAGGATTAGTGACAAGTCCCATTCTTTATGATTCTGTAGTTTTGCTCATTTTAAACTTTATCTTGTATTCTTCTAGCTGAGGTCATCAGAACTGCAGGATTTTGCACAGAGTGGATAAAAATCAATGATTTTTTAAAAATCGGATTTTTTTATTTAAATCAGATTTTTTTTATAAAATGCTTTTTGAGGGAATTAAGAAACATTTAGCTCAAAGATATCTCATCATGGAATAGGAATTATAAATTCTAATTCTATAGTATGAGACAATATATTCATGTAATGTTTAAGAAAAGTTTTGTAAATGAGTTCCAATAGTTCATGGATTAGAGACCCAATTTTATGGGGTTCCACAGGCTTCTGTATAGATTAATCTTTCTATCTACCCAAAGGGACTCAGTACTCAGTCTAGAAGATACCATCAGAGATGCTTAGTTTTGGAGTTCTCAAACTGTGGATGTGTCTCTCCAGAGGTAACATGCTTGTTAACAGCAAAAATGTTTTTAAATAAATATATAGAGGTGAAAAACAACAGACCTCAACTCTATTGTCCCTCTGCAAATTTGTGTACAGAGTCAATCCCTTACCTCTCTCTAAAAGTGCAAAGTTTCAGAAAGTTCAATGAACAGAAGATTGTTGGGGGCAGAAAATATCTGGACAAGGGGAAGAAGTCTGAAGATAAATGTGAGAAGCGAGGGACATATGCTTGTTTTGTTAAAATTAGTGTTTGCTGTTGAAGAAAAAAATCCAGAATACTTAACATTGTTGTTTTAGTTAAATAAAACAATTTAAATGTCTGTCTGGTAATGTTCTCCTCCTAATACAGCATGGCAAGAAAATCCTCCAAATATTAATGATTAACCTGTTAAATTGGAGATAATTCACCGCCCAATGACTTCATAAATATCTGCTTCAATTACCTTTGGTAAATGAAATAACCAATCATTCATTTTCTGATATAGCTGTAAAACTAATTTGAAACGTTTTCAAAATAAATGACTATTTAAAAATGTATAGTGTGTACCTTCTAAAAATGAAACCTACATCTGAGTTGTGAAGAATATGTATTAAGGTTATAACAACCAACAAGAATGAACTTTTATGTAGAAAACCATGACTAAATCGAGTCTTCCTGACTAGTGATTTAAATCAAATCCACCCTGACTGTGCATCACTTAGAGCACAAGCTGGCAAAACTACAGTGAGCCTGGACATTGCATGATCTAAGAGACAGGGACACGGTGGAAGTTAAAAAAGATTTTCTAGATGACTGGCCCTAGGATCTTAGCTAATTGGAGCATTCAGTACATATTTTTTAAATCACTGATTGAGAACCAATCTTAAAATGAGGACCATCACTAGCTTTGCAATTAGTTATGGGATATCAAGCCCATCTACTGAAAAATATGCAAACTTCCACTGTACCTTTTCCTGGATGTTCTCATCCTCATTTGCCAGGGCATAGTTATCTGGAGAGTACTGTGATGTAGATGAAGGGCTCTCGTTACAAAAAACATGCCAGCTGGGAAGCCTGTAAAACAAAATAAAGACAAAACAGGAACTAAAAATCTAAGTCTCACTTTAAATACATACATTAATACACAGATTATCTCCCTCAACCTTATTTTTGTTTGTTCCTATAAAATACCTGGATATATTTTTTTTTTTAAAAACCACACACAACACTTTTGTTAGGCTAACAATGATCCTTTGCAAGCAGTGCTAGGAATCTCACTTCAGTTTTAAGAACTAATCTCATAGCAGGATGGACTGGGAAGTTAGCTCTGAAATATACTTGTACTTTTAACTGACTGATTTGTAATTAAGAAGTGGAGTCTATAGGTCAAAATTCACTCATTTCTTGTGCAGTGCCAGTGTGCTTAGTGGCTCAGGGTGTTCTATTCCTCTTAGAAGTAGACAATACTTGGATATTACATTCTAAACTAGACTAACAATAGTCAAAGTCTAAGTTCCCCCAAGCCATTCACCCATCGGGCTGAAACAGTTAATTTCATAGCCAACAGTACACAAGGGAGTGATGTGGCCAGCATCATGTCCGACCACCTTTGACTACCCTAACCCAATGGATCATGTATTCACTCTGCAGTTGGGTAAACTGGAGGTGGCTTTTCAGTATGAGATTGAGTGAGACTCAAACCCACAACCTTCAGGATTGTAGTCAATTGACAGATGCAATCTCAAAGTAGTACAGAGTACTACTGGCCCACACAGAACATGCAAAATTTTTCTGATTAAGAAATAAAAAGGCCTCTCGTTAGAAAGTTCAGATTGTTTGATAAGTAGTTCTCAAAAGAACATTTTAGTTTCTTATCTGTAACTTACTTTGTCAGAATGGTAAATCCAGTGATTACGGGCACTGTGCAGTAGGGGACTCCTACCCACCTGACTATAAAGGAATCTGATTTTTTTTAATAGTTCACAGAAAAATACTCCCTTAGCACACCATCTGCATGCATCACAGCCTAAGGAGATGCCTCCAGAGCTGAACACCGGACAACAAAAAGCACAGAATGGAAGTTGACAAGATACTCACTAGCTATCATTAAAAGGTTACACGCCTCTTTAAAATTTGAACTCTCTTTACCTTTTAGTCACAAGTCAGAAACTGAAGTTTTCTCCCTTGCCTATGCACAGATCAACTGATGATACTGTACCCTTGGGCAGTAGCAAACAGTAATGAGCAATAAAGATAACTACCATACATAAAAACAGGCTCTGTTGTCCCACACAAACTGAAAATATAAACTAATGTATTTAAAGTATATATTGTAAGTCTAGAGCAAACTGAAGGAAAGTTTGAGATTGATTGAGTCAGGTAAAGAAAAGCCCAAGCTTTATAGTGCTTAGTGAATGAATATATGGTAAACCAGATAGTGGCTCTACATATGTGCTTGTATAAGGCTGAGGGGAGTGGGGGGACCTGGTGTTCATGAGGGAGTTGTACCTTCGGTTCCTTCAGGAGGAATTTTGTTAGTTGACTATATGTTCAATAGCTGTTCTGATCCAAGTAGACAGAGAACATTTGATGTGCCCTTTGTGCTATATCTTCTAGATGTATAAATGCAAATCGCCCTTTAACATGCTTGGTAAAGAAAGATATTTAGGCTTGGATACCAAAAGATAGAAGATACGATTTGGTTTACATAAAATTCTATATTTATTTGAGGGACAAACTCAGGAGCTAGATGGAGAATCTATTAGCTCAGAAAGAATTGAGGCACTCAAAGGTGAAAGTGGCTATATAAATGCCTAAACAGAGTGAAAAATGTTCTGAAGTGGTAGTGGGAATGAGAGCTGCCTGGAGATCAAGCAGGGCCTTCAAGCCATATGTAATGACCACTCAATTTCCATGTTATAATAGAAATGTCTTTTAAAAAGTTGGCTAACATTGTTTCAAATGATTTTTTAAAAACAGCACTTTTTAGAACAATATTAATTTTATTAAACAGTTTATACTCCCAATGAATGATACCTCTTTTACTTCAGTGAAAATGAAAAGTCCAGTTACGCCACTGGGGGGGAAAAAAGGTTTATTTTGGACTATTTTCTGAAATGTACATTAAATAACTCTGTCAAGTAACACACTGGGACACATCATACTGTACTTCAACTACAACGTCATCTTATACTTAGTTTCCAAACAAACTATTTCCTCTAATTATTCTAGTATCATCAATGAAGATGACTCTGTATACTCCAATCAAAATAGTTAATTCGGGGGGCGGGGGGGAGATGAGTATGCTGGTAGGCAGTGTGATGGGTTCGGTCACAGATTCCCTTGGGATTGTCACCTGATGTGCTGAAATTACCTCTGAGCCCGTTTTCCCTGCTATCTTGGGACTCCAAAACCCTGCCTTGTTGAGTCAGACACACTAGCCTGCTGCAACACAGGCCCAGGGTCTGGGCCACACCCCCAATGCTGCAGACTAACTAAAAACAGCTCAGAGGGCTACCTGTCTCCAGCACCCAGACATCCAACTCCCAATGGGATCCAAACCCCAAATAAATCCATTTTACTCTGTATAAAGCTTATACAAGGTAAATTCGTAAATTGTTCGCCCTCTATATCACTAATAGAGAGATATGTACAGCTGTTTGCTCCCCCAGGTATTAATCACTTAATTGGGGGGCGGGAGGGGGAAGGAGGGATAGCTCAGTGGTTTGATCATTGGCCTGCTAAATCCAGGGTTGTGAGTTCAATTCTTGAGGGGGCCACTTAGAGATCTGAGGCAAAAATCTGTCAGGGGACAGTACTTGGTCCTGCTAGTGAAGGCAGGGGACTGGACTCGATGACCTTTCAAGGTCCTTCAATTCTAGGAGATTGGCATTTCTCCATTTTTTTTTTATTTTTTATAAATAAAATTGCTCTGGGTTTATTAGTAAACAAACGTGGTTTTATTATGTATAAAAAGTAGGATTTAAGTGATTTCAAGTAACAACAGCCAGAACAAAGTCAGTCACAAAGCAAAATAAAACAAAACACGCAAGTCTAAGCCTAATACATTAAGAAACTGATTACAGGTAATCTCTCACCCTCAAAGATGTTCCAACAAGCTTCTTTCACAGACTAGACTCCTTCCTAGTCTGGGCCCAATACTTTCCCCTGGTAGTTTGTTAGATCCAGCAGACATCTCAGGTGGTAAGCAGGGGTTCTCTCATGACTGGCTGCCCCTTTTGTCCTGCTCCACCCCCTTTTATAGCTTTGGCACAAGGCGGGAATCTTTTGTCTGTGCTTGTCCCCACCCCCACCTCATCAATGAAAAAGTACAAGGATTAAGATGGATTCCAGTATCACGTGACATGGTCACATGACCCTGTAAGACCCCTATTCTCCATTCCTCCTGGGTTGGCCCACAGGTACACAGGAAGGCGTGCAGGTAAATAAACCATTTACAACCAATTGTCCTAGTCAATGGGAAGCATCAAGATTCTAAAACACCATTAATGGCTCACACTTTGCATAATTACAATAGGACCTCAGAGTTATACTTCATATTTCTAGCTTCAGATACAAGAATGACACATGCATACAAATAGGAGGAATATATTCAGTAGATTATAATCTTTGTTATGATACCTTACAAGAGACCTTTTGCATAAAGCATATTCCAGTTACATCATATTTGCACTCGTAAGCATATTTCCATAAAACATATGGAGTGCAACGTCACAAGCATCAGTATATTTTGTCCTCTCATTTCTGGAAGTACATAACAGGATAACTGTTCTAGGTCTATCCACAGCAGCCTAGTGATATGACATGATTTGACACTCACACTGGCACCATTACACTTTTGCCAGAACAGCAGAGAACAATATTAAATAAGCTAATAATGATTTGAGTATACTGTTGGATCCAGTATAGTGTGCTACATATTTCAAGTTAAACAACATCTATGGCAATGCAAGACTAGGAATGGTGATGGTCACCCTTAAGCTCCCCCATTAGGGTTGAGCCCAACCAGCTATTTTGTTTATAAACACTACTTACTCCATCTACATTAGGTACAAATAACAGTTTAAAACAACATTACATAGGCACTTCCATACTAGATCAGGCCCATGGTCCATCTAGCTCAGTATCACGTCTCCAACAGTGACTTGCTCCAGAGGAAACTGAAAGAACCCCCACTCCACCCCCCGGTCAGATATGCGGTAATATGCACCTCCATGAATGTCTCATAGTAATTCCTAACAGAGGTTGGTTAAGGCTTGAAGCATGAAATTTAATAATCTTTCCAAAAATTGTTTGCACGAACTACTGCAACTAGATATACTTTTTATCTTTGTAAAAGTCCAATCCTCCTTTGAAATTTGCTAAACTGCTAGCCTTAATGACATCCTGTGGCAATGAATTCTACAGACAGATAAAGAAATATGTCTACACAATGCATAATTAGTTTTCTATTTGCTGCCCTCAATTTCATTGACTCCCTCCCCCTTATTCTTGTGGTGAGAGGAAGAGAATGGAAGATCACTTATAACTCCTCTATACTATATTCATTACTGTAAGGTGAGCAGCAAGTGACCCCTATGTTTAGGTTGCCTAACACTTTCCATTATAAAAGATTTTTGTGATCTTTGACAAACCTTCACACCTCTACTGTTTGTAGCAGATTTTTGATATTTGACAGGGGGAATGCCCTAATGCCACAGAAGAGAGTGTGTGTGTGCGTGTGTGTGTGTGTGCGTGCACGTGTGCGCGTGTGTGCCAGAAACTGCCAACATCACTATCACTTTTCTTCCCCTTGCATTCCTAAGGAAAATGTTGGCAGTGTGTGAGAATAATAGACATTCTAAGGCCAGGCTCACCTTACTGCCAAAGCAGTAGCAGACATTGTACTAGCAAACTTGTGGAAGCTGCCATAATAGGGGTGTGTGCATGGCGGGGGGGGAGGGAGGGGGAGGAGGAAGAGAGGGAGAACTGGGCCAGGTTAGAATCTCGCACCCAATCACATCCAAAACCCAGCAGTTTGTTTGCACCACCACCACCTCTGGGAATAACCTTCCCATCCTGCCAGCTAATTCAGTTAGTTCTTTAGCTCAAACTGTGGTAATCTGCACTGCAGAGATGAAGGTTCAGGATTCAAACTCTGCTTATGATGCGTTAACAGAGGGTTGTGACATTTGCACATAACCGTTTGTTTTGTCCTATAAAAAAGGAAGTTACATACAAAAACATTAAGTTTTTTAAACTGCAAAGTCAAGAGATCGGAAATGCAAGATTTACAGTTGCCCACACAAACTTTGTTCCGACTCCTTATGTATATAAATTATAATACAGGCTTAATTACACAATCATATTTTTTCCACAGGACCCTTGCCTCATTCAGGGCACCAGATGAATATGCAAGGGAGAAGAATTAAGGTTGCACTGTACATCTGGCATTTCCCAACCTGTTTGATTTTTCAACCTCAAATTGTTTTAATCTGTTAACCAAGTCCCTTCTTATTTCTTCTCTTCTTTGAAGTAGGCACTCAAGACATTTTCTCCCAGGATCCTAATCACGGTTGACCTTCTCTGAACCCACTCCAATTCTGCCACATCCTTTCTGTGATGAGTTGACTAGTACTTCACCCAATACACTAGGTAAGGGTGAACTACTTATCTATATAGTCACATTCTGTATTTTCCATCTCATTCCTTCTACATCCCAACATCATTTGCTTTTTTGACTGCAGTTGCAGACTGAGCTGAGGTCTTCTGTCAACTGTCAGAATGAAAAGCAGCAATTTTCCTCCTATAGCTGTGGCTTATGTCTCTTAAAATAAAAGTAGTGTCCATGATGGCTTGTGCTTAGCAAAACAGACAAAGTATAGCAATGTAAATACATTACTCCTGGGGGAATTCTGCAACAAAAAATTAAAAATTCTACACACAAAATTTAAAAATTCTGCATATTTTATTTGCCAAAACAAAAATATAATCACACCAGTTTCAATTATTTTTGGTCATTTATTTCAAAATACCTGTCAGCAAGTATGTCTGTAACAGTATAGACCACAAAAAAGATTGAGGAAATGTTTGACAAATAGAGTCCTTACTAGGCATATTAATATAGAACTGAATAATAATTAAGCTACAATACAGAACCATATTTCCTGCACCCCTTAGAACCAATGCAAAGGCTTGAAAGAGTGAGGGGTAATGGAGAAACTGAGGGAGAGGGAAGTAAATTGCTGGGAAAGAGCCTGAGTGTGAACTTGGAGGGTTTTGGGTATGAGTGGAAAAAGTATGGAACAGGGGGTTTGGGGGGGGGTTTTGGGAGGGGGGTGATTGTTAGGGAGATTCCCCCATACAGACCCTGGCTGATCCCTAGCCTCGCCCATTCAGTCAGATATCTGCCCTGTCCCCATGTGTTCCTGCACCCCATGTGTCACTCCACCCCCCCACTCAGACACCCACTTCCTCCCATCCCCTTGTGGCTCTGTACCCCCACCCAGCCACTCCCCTGTCCCTATGTAGCTCTGCACCCCTTCCACATTACGATGTGGCCCCACTCCCGTTCAGCTCCTGCCCCCATCTGTCCTCCCCAACTAGACCTTATGAGCCCATCTAACCCCCACAGTATACCACACTGTCTGTCTCCCCATAGTCCCGGTCTCCTGACCTGACAGGTGCTGCAAATAAGGCAGGCTCTTTCCCTTCCTTATCTGGCTGGGAGCAGCTGCTGTGTTATATCGCCACAGCGCCTTCAGGTGGGAAAAAGGCAGAACTGCAGCAACATTTCGGCAGAAGTTTTTTTCTGCACAAAATTTTTTAGAAGTGCATGGCTCATTAATTATGCACACAGTAGCGCAGAATTCCCCCAGGAATACTGCATCTATGGAACAGATGTGAATCAGCTTTAATTAACCAGGGCTGGACATTTTAGTTCCTAAACTAAGCAGTTTTGTTTTTTAAATGAGAAGTGAAAATCAATCACAAACTACTTTTTCCCCTCCACAAGAGGTAGGGGAGAATTTAAAAACAAAACCAAACCAAACAAAAACCAAACATGTACATAAACCACAGCTTTGACATCCGTAAGCTAGAGAAGCTAAAAACCATAGAAAGGTGTATATAAATGGGTGATAACCATCAGATCAAGTTTTATAAATACGTTTTCATTTGTTTTGAAATTATTACAAATCTATGTGACTGAGGATTAAGTTTACTCTAAAAATAGTACTAAAATCTTCAATACAATAGACAAGAGAGTAAATAATTGACACAAGTGGTGTTTAAGATCTAAAAGCAATGATTTGTAAAATATTTATGTTCCCAACTATTGCTTCACTATATACAATCACCAACCTCTACAGTTTTGACATTTCAGTTCTATTAACACATCATTACAATATTATAATTCAGGCACGTCAAACAGGCAGAATCATTCTTCTAACTTGAAATTCAGAGTAATCTTGTCTTCATGTTGCAGATATTCCCTAGAACAAGAATCTAACGACGACCACCTAAAAAGACACGCAGAAGAGTTTTTTCAAATGGGGCAGCTATTCTACCCTCCTTCTGTCTCTAGCCCCTTCTTGGCACAAGTCTTCATGTGTTACCTTTCTCCTCTTGCCCAAAATTCTAACCTATTGCTCTCTATAAAAACTCTAATTTTAAGCATCCACTCAAAAATAGGGTCAAGTAAAGTCTGCTGCCTGCTGATTTTGTACAATAAGCCACTAACCAATGCTGCTAAGAAAACTAAGCAGATATTTCTAAACATTGGTTAACAGATGTTAGACTTGGAGATAGAGTATATTTGGCATATAATCTTATACAGAGAGTCCCCTTCTGCTCTAGTAATCGTAGCAAAATTTTATAGAATCCATTTCTGCAGGGTTTTGTTTAATTCTTTTGTTTGACCAAAAGGGAATCTTGCCCCTTTTTAAAGGAGAGAAGGATTCTATTCTAGGGAAGTAGTTAGAGTTCCTTGCAGCTATTAGTACAGTTAGACAGACTGACAGCTGGAAAAAAAAATAAAAAAAATCTAACCCTAAAGTTAGGAAATTCATTTAGTTATGTTTGACCCTGTCCCATTTCTATTACTCTTCTCATCCGCACCATGACTCCATTTTCCTTCTCTATTTCAGTGCTTTGCACATGGAAGAGACTTCTCATAGCATTGTGTTATTGCCAAACAATACTATAGCCTATCAGTAAAATACTACATATACGGATGCATATTTGTCAGGTCTTTATACACAGAATATAAAAATAAATAAAAACAAAGATGCTAGCACATATAATATTTGCAGTTCTACCAGTCCAAGATACAGCAAACCTATTTAAGTAGTTCCTTAATGCAAATGCCTCTTCAAATGTCAGTACTTCCTTTGCCTCAGGCCAAACATGACACACTATTGTTTATTATGTATTAGTGTGCAGATAGTATCAAACATGTATTTCCACACTGATCGATGAGTTTTTTTTATTTATATATACACACACACACACACATATACACACACACCTCTTGTACTTGTGTGAGAATAGCTAAAACAACTACCAGTCTTGTCCACATAATATTAGCTAGAAAGCCTCAATGTCCAGGTTAAGATTTTATCATTCCCTGTCCTTGCTATTATATATTTCTCTTGTTACATCAAGATTTACCCTCTGTCTCTCTCTGAATAAGTCACTGTTTCTAAGAGTCTCCAACCTTGCAGAAGTTTTTATATCACAATTCAAGTTTGCTACAGATGGTTCAATGACGACAGCAACAGAAGCTATTTAAATCTGATAAAGAACAATCTGGCATTTTCATTGGTATATTTCTACACTACTTTCTTGGATGCCCCACTGGATTCCTAAGGTTAAGAAGAGATACAAGTCCACGTCTTGGCTGCTAGCCCAAGCTTACAAGACGAAAATCTTACTCTTCATACAATAGGTATGTGCTGTTCTCCTTTACTCAAGGGGAAGGAAAAAAATATCTGCTCACCACTTCTGAATAAAATAGTGTGTGATGATGTGATTTAGTAGTGTTCCATTGACAACCTGGCATCCATAACAAACCAACCTGTATTAGAAGGTTACGTTTGTAAAATCTGAGTGACTTTGAAACTGATGTTGATCTATTACACTGTCCAGTTTTGTTTTTTTAAACATAGCTCTTAATAAGGTCCTCATTATTTAAAGTCATTTAAAAGGTAGCAGTTATTCTTGATACAGAAGACTATTATCTGAAGATACTATTAGAATGATCATTTTTGGTCCTTGACCAAAAACTGAGTTAGCACCAAGTAGCCAGTGGAAGAGTGAATTAGACAAGTTACAAGTTAGCCAAAAGTAAATTGAGCCCATGTAAACATAATTATCTGATGGCAGAATCCATGATGGCACCATGGAGATGCATCTGCTACATTATACTACAGGGACCTCCTCTGCAAAGAAAACCAAAACTGCTTTTTAAGGGATATTTTCTTATGACAATACATTCTGATATCTACCCATAAAACATGAACCACTACACCTTGTTGCAGACAAATTTTCTCCATTTTCCCCATAATAAAATGGCTTCATTTTTGGAAGCATATCAGATTGGGAACTTAAAGCATGAACTTGTTCAACACAATTTAAAATCAGACCTATGTACAGGGGCAACTCTAAACAGTGGGCCCAAGCACAGAGTATAATCAAGGGTAGCTATCAGAAAACTCTTATTTCCAGAGTCTTCCCACATACTAGATAAAAGGCATAAGCCCCTAAACTTAGCATCAGTTGAATCTAAGCCCACCTCATCATCCTTAAAACCTAATTGCCATTGATGTTTTCAAAATCTGTCCCATAGTCAGCATCAGTTGTTTGAGGTTTAAAAAAAACAAACAAAACAACCAAACACATTCTTGAAGGTAATAATAAAGAGAGGCTCCAGAGGTGATTCTGGCAAATGCAGGCCGGTAAGTCTAAAGTCAGTACCAGGCAAATTGGTTGAAACCATAGTAAAGAACAGAATTACCAGACACAGACGAACATGATATGCTGGTGAAGAGTCAATGCTGCTTTTGTAAATGGAAATTATGCCTCAAAAATCTATTAGAATACTTTGAGGGGGTCAGCAAACATGGGGGTTTAGGTGATCCAGTGGATACAGTGTACTTCGACATTCAGAAAGTCTTTGACAAGGTCCTTCACCAAAGGCTCTTAAGCAAAGTAGGCAGTCATGGGAGAAGAAAGAAGGTCCTCTCATGTATCAGTAACTGGTTAAAAGACAAGAAACAAAGGGTAGGAATAAATGGTCAGTTTTCACACTGGAGAGGTCTAAATAGCAGGGTTCCCCAAGGACCTGTACTGGAACCAGTGCTCAACACTCAAATAATCTGGAAAAAGGGGTAAATGGTGAAGTGGTAAAGTTTGCAGACAAGTATTCAAGTAGTTTTGTAAGTCCAAAGCTGACTGTGAAGATTTAAAGGATCTCAAAACTGGATGACTGAGCAACAAAATGGCAGATGAAATTGAATGTTGAGAAATGCTAAGTAATGGCATACTGGAAAACAATCCCAACCATACAAACAAAATGACGGGATCTAAATTAGCTGTTACCACGCAAAGATCCTGAAGTCATGGTGGATAATTCTCTGAAAATAGCTGCTTAATGTGGAGCAGTCAAAAAAGCTATCAATATTAAACATGCTTATATTTACAGTATTATCTCACATACATACAAAAATAAAAATTGGAAAAAGTACAAATAAGGGCAACTAAAATGATTAAAGGTATAGAACAGTTTCCATATGAGGAGAGATTTAAAAGATGGACTGTTCAGCTTAGAAAAGAGGAGTAAAGAGGGATATGATAGAGAAATATAAATCATGAATTGTGGAGAAAGTAAATGAGGAAGTGTTATTTACCCCTGCATGTAACAAGAACCAGGGGTCACTCAATGAAATTAATAGGCAACAGATTTAAAACAAACAAAAGGAAGCATTTCTTCACACAATGCAGAGAGTCACCCTATGGAACTCATTGCCAGGGAGTGCTGTGAAAGCCAAACGCGTCTGACAATCCAGATTTGACCCATGGTTAACCTGTTGACTAGTCAACAGGTTAACCATGGGTCAAATCTGGATTGTCAGACGCTTTTGAACAGACCTCAAAATCTTTTTATTTACTTACTATCATTATTGGGGGTTTATTATTTTTTCGGGAGTCTGGATCTTGACTAAACCTTGACCAAGAAATTCAGAGACATTGACAAAAATAAGTGACCACCCTTGGCCAAAAGAATAACTGGCTTCAAAAAATATTAGTTCTTGGAGGATAGTCCACAAATGGCTATTAGCCAACATGGTCAGGGACACAAACCCATGCTCCTGGTGTTCCTAAACCTTTGAGTACCAGAAGCTGGGACTGGATAATGGGATGGATTTCTCAATAAATTGCCCTATTCTGTTCATTCCCTATGAAGCATCGAGCACCAGCCAATGTCAAAAGGTAGGATTACTGGGCTAGATGGACCATTGTTATGACCCAGTATGGCCACTCATGTTCTTATTATGCCCTCAAACTTTAGAAAGTCAGGAAAAGCAGTTAAATTGGCACTTCTCTTGCAGTTTGTTGGAGATAGCTGTCACCTCTCCCTGCTAGCATGCTTGAATTAAAAGGGCCAAGGACTCCATGCAAGATAGACACAAAAAGCTGTGCAAACAGAGAGTATGGATGCCATGGCTGCTCATAAGGCAATGGAGGAGAATTTGAAGGCCCTCTTAGACAATTCGATCTTCCAGTCTACCAAAAAAAAAAAAAAAATGAAGGTTATCCCTCCAGCCAATGAAGTTAATATCTTACTATGCTGGCAAGCAGACCTGGACAAGATGAAGGAAGGAACAATTTTGGAACCAATGAAAATTTGATCAACTTGTCTAATTGCATATGGTATAACTTTTAAATGTTGTCATATTCATAAGGGTTGTTGGTTTCAATGGGGTTCAGGTGTTTTAAGATTAAACAGTTATGTGTGGTCTGGCTTGTGTGTGAAGTGAAGCTTCCTATTCCCATTATAACAACCATCATAAAAGTCCTTTGAAATGTTTAACTGTTTTTTACTTTTTGTGTTTTATAAAGCATGTGAAACATACAAGACAGACTTCAATTTCCATCTTTCCCTCTAGAGTCTTTGAGAAAATCTTGACAATCTTTTAGATGGTATTAAATGCCGTTGGGGGGGGGGGGGGGGGAGGGGATTATAAACAGCAGCTCTGGATTTAAAAAAAACAAAACACACAATCAGATTTCAAAGAAAAAAGACAAATGTATCCAAAAAGGGGAAGAGAGAAGATGCTGCTGCTTCTGTCAATGAAGATTGCAGTTTAGCTGCTGAAAAGAGTCACAGGAACAAAATACCTTAGATACACTCAGATTTAGCAAACGTTTGCCAAAAATCAGGGTAGAAACATTGTTTGTAAGCTTGCCATCTTGGTTAGAGCAAAGTATTTAAAAGGTAGATTTGTTCTGGCTGGCTAATAAGCCATGGAGAGAAAAAAACAGACATGTTGTAGCTGCAGGAATCCTAGCACTCACATCCAAGGTAGTGTTCAGGTTTCAGCTGACCCAGTGGGGAGGGTGATGTCCTGATCAGACTAAAGGAGGAGAGGGAATCAAATTACATCTTACAGAGTCAGGAAGACAGTGTGATGGAAAAACCTGGGGGGCTCCAGCTGGTGGTGGACAGGGCAATAGCCAAGGTGATGGAGGTGGTTTGTGTTCCATGTTATGCATAAGACAGTCTTTTTTGTGCCTGCAAGCTCCCCACAAAAGAAATCCCAAAAGGACATTATCCTTCCAAATTAGCCTATCAGACAGCACCATGATGACATCCTCTTATCCTATTGACATACAATTCTGTGACTTCACCAGAAGCCTTAAAATTATTAAATAGTTTTTAGTTTGAATTCATCTAGTTGGTATACTTTCATTACAGCTTGTATTTAGTTTTATGTAACATGACAGTCATCTTGACCTATAAACACCTTTCACTTCATTTCAACCCATGGTTAATGCTTAAATTGACACTGGCCTTACCAGTGGATCTATTTGTGTCTGTGGACTCCGAGTAGTCCAACACAATCTTCTCCACAGATTCTAGAAGGAGGGAAAAACAGTCTCTCTTCCTTCATTTTGAAATGGTCCTAATCTGGAAGGAAGTGGAGTAAGATCGATCAATTCCAAGTTGAAGTGAGACTGATTCAGAGAGTTTGCCCTCCTCCAATGACAATGACTTGGAGTAATGTTTGTGATGATTAGTCAACTCCTCATAAAAAGAGGCTATTTAGAGCTCTCTACTTCTGATGTGGTCTTGGTAGAAAATGAGGACTAGGAGGATTAATGTGTCCAAAAAGAAAGGAGTGATCACATCTGTTCGGAGCTTTATTCAGGGGTGACGGGTGGAAGAGAAAGGAACAGGGTCTGGGTATTCTACGAGGTTTCTGGACATTAAGATTTTTGCCTGAGGAACTGAAAAAGATGGGTCCCTCAGAGTCAAAAACATTGTTAAATATAGAATTACCTGGGACTTCATGGTTGAGTGGCAGACAGCACTTATTCAAAGGAGAAAATCCCTGGTTAAGCCCTGAAAAGAGTGCCTGGGAAAGGCAGCAACAATCTAGATTTCTGACTTCTATAACAATTACAGAAGCAGACAGAGGGGGCAAAAGGAGTATCACAAATGGGGAGATTTCCTTACAATCTGACTCATCTGTTACTTGAACCTTGAAACAATGCTCAGCCCTGTTTAGAAGCAGCAGGAAATGGACGTGGAAAAACTGTAAAGCCAAGTTCTGCTTTAAACTGGCCCCCAAAGCTCCAGAAGCTACCATTACCAGGACCACTATTAGAGGGGAGAGTCTACAGGAGTGATGAGCTAAGCAGGCAAAACAACAGAGGTCCCCGTGAGCTCAACACTCCATTTCAGTGTATTGAGAAGACACTAAATAGGGTAATTCTCTGGTTCCCCTCTAGTCCTGTCAAATGGATCTCTCTATTAAAGCTGTTTGGCAGAGGGAGAAGAGTGTCATAAAATTCTACCCAGAAAGGAGGCCCTCCAGAAAAAGCCCTGAGGAACCTACATCTGCCTACACAGAGGCAGAAGACTGGGCTCTCAGTGTGGCTGTAGCACTTCAAGTGTGCCAGCAAAGAAAGAGAGCAATCAATTTTAAAAAATGTAAGAGGTACTCTGCTTACCTCTGAAGCATGGAACAAAGGCAGGTATTCCCAGAGGCGAAAAAAGACCTCTGGTACTATAAATGGCCATCATCATCATCCCATCTCACCCAAATACGATGAGACACAGCATTTTCTTATTCTCACAGAGGTGTTTTGGGTTTATCCACACTTCATTTCTACCACACAATGGAGAAATGTTAAAGCTAACTTTTTGACTGATTAAACAATTTTGAATGATTTAGAAAGCTAGCTGCTACTATTGCAGAGCAGGATGCTACAACAAGAGAATCCGTTTAAATGACTATGCCTTTGAGAGAAAACAGTAAGCACAAAATATACAGAATCAAAATGAGTAAGGATGCTACAGGATAAGAATCTACACATTGCCTGAAGAAAAAAATCTTTGTTTCTTACCACAATGCATTTCACTGTTTGTTTTGAGAATATACAAATATTTCATTACTTTCTAGCTTGAAACTGATGAAAAATAGGTCAAAGCAGAATATACTTTTTGCGGTGTCTCTCAACTATGCTTTTCTTTTGCAGAAAGTTTTCGTATTTTAAATCCTGCCATCCAGAATGTTCTTCAGAAAGAAAAGGATCTCCTTCATTTCATTTACAGAACTGGATTCATACGCACAAAAATAGTGAGCATATCCTGTTTCTGCAGATCAGATCTTGCAAATCAGGTAAGTTTGCATCAAGAACTTTCAATCTTAGTGTATCTTAAATACATTTTTTTAAAAATACAGAAAGCTACTAGACAAATTAGACTGCATATAAATGGTAAAAACAAAACAAAGGTCTGCAGAGGAATCATTGAAATAATCAGTCTTCATTCACTACTACTATCTTATTTCATTATGTCCAACACATCTTGTCCAACACAGCTAAATATAGAATTACTGTGATGTAACTGTGTGTTGAGTGGGCTTGTCTCCTCCTGTGTGGACTACACCAATACAAAATTAGAACCCGGTTATGAAATAATACTAAAGCCCTGTACCTAAGTTTTCAATAGTGTCTAAATGGGCCACATTTTCAGAAAGTGCAGACCACGGGCCCTCTGAAAACCAGGTCCCCCTTTAAGGTGTTTGAATTGTTGCACTCCAAGTCTCTTGTCACTATTAAATATATGGACCATACTCTTCACAGGTCTTTACCACAGTGCCCTGACACTAAATGTGACACTGTAAAGAGGCTCTACCTGATCTTAATAGTACAGTTTGTGGATGGATTAAATTAAAAATACATAAATACTACTAATACATTCTGGCTGGAAAAAAATAAACAGCAAAGCCTTATGGGGACTGTGCAGAATACAGGAAGGTAATGAAGCAAATGGCTTTGATGCTTACTCCCCCACATCTCCCACACTGGGGTTTTTAAACACAAGTTTGTGCAAACACCAGGTGTGCCATCAGCTGTGGATAACTTTGTTAAATATTTTTAAAGCTCTTGAAATCTAGCAAAGAACAGAGTTTCTCTTTAAAAAGTTATGCTTCATTCAGCACAGCTGTGGTGGCAGAAAGTTCACACCTGTGTTAAAAACAGCTCCCTTTGGGGGGGGGGGGGGGGGGGTTATTCTAGAACAAGGCCAGAATACAGTTTGACAGCCATTATCTGTTCAGTGCTGTCCACACAGGAAGCAGAAATGGCAATCAACAGCAATATTAAAACATAGTTGTTAGCAGGATCCTACCATCAACCTGTGTGAATAAGAATTTGTCTGAAAACTGTTATAAAACTATGCTGTATAGCAGCCAGACACTTTATAGAATTGATTTATAACAGGAGTGGGCAAACCTTTTGGCCCGAGGGCCACATCTGGGTATGGAAATTGTACGATGGGCCATGAATGTTCAAGAAATTGGGGTTGGGGTGCAGGCTCTGGGGTGGGGCTGGGAATGAGGGGTTTGGGGTGTAAGAGGATGCTCCAGTCTGGGACAATGCTCCAGGCTTCGGATGGTGGAGATCAGGGTTGAGGCTGCCAGCTGATGTGCTGAGACTACCTCTGAGCCCGTTTTCCCTGGCAGCATGGGACTTCAGAACCTTGCCTTGCTTGAGCCAGACACGCTAGCCTGCTACAAACACAGACCAAGGTCTGAACTACGTCCCACAAACTGCAGGATTAACTGAAAACAGCTTAAGAAGTGCTCCTGTCTCCAACACTCAGATGCCCAGCTCCCAACGGGGTCCAAACCCCAAATAAATCCTTTTTACCCTGTATAAAATTTATACAGGGTAAACTCAAATTGTTCATCCTCTAGAACACTGGTAGAGAGATATGCACAGCTGTTCCCCCCACCCCCCCAGTATTAATACATACTCTGGGTTAATTAATAAGTAAAAAGTGATTTTATTAAATACAAAAAGCAGGATTTAAGTGGTTCCAAGTGATAACAGACAGAACAAAATAAAACATGCACGTCTACACCTAATGCAATAAGAAAGTGATTACAGATGACATCTCACCCTCAGAGATGTTCCAATAAGTTTCTTTTGCAGACTAGCCTCCTTCTAGTGTGGGTCCAGCAATCACTCACACCCCTGTGGTTACTGTCCTTTGTTCCAGTTTCTTTCAGGTATCCTTTGGGGGTGGAGAGGCTCTCTCTTGAACCAGCTAAAGGCCAAATGGAGGGGTCTCCGAGGGGCTTAAATAGACTGTCTCTTGTGGGTGGAGACCCTCTCCTCTCTCCTATGCAGAATCCAGCTGCAAGCTGGAGTTTTGGAGTCACATGAGCAAGTCACATGTCCATGCATGACTCAGAACTTTACAGGTGGCAGCCATTGTTCACATGCTACCTTGAAAGTCCCAAGTAGACTTCTTATGTGGATTGGACTCTTCCAAGGTTCCATTGTCCGTTAAGTGGTTCTTGATTGGGCACTTAACTTGCAAATTCCTTTCTTAAGAAGCTGACCAAATGCCTTACTAAGGCTACTTAAAAATCAAACAAGTACTCAGCCAATATTCATAACTTTGAATACAAAATGATACATGCATACAAATAGGACGAATATATTCAGTAGATCATAACCTTTACAGAGATATGTTACATGGAATATGTAACAAACATATTCCAGTTATGTCATCTATAAGCATATTTCCATAAAGCATTATGGGGTGCGCCGTCACACTAAAAACGAGTTCAGGGTGTGGGATCCGGGCTGGGGCACGGGGGGTGAGGGCTTCAGGGGGTGAGGAGCAGCCCCCGACCCCGCCCTTCAGCTGGAGCGTGGGAGCAGGGAAAGCCCCAGACCCCGCTCCAGGTGGGAGCTCAAGGGCCAGATTAAATCAGCTGGTGGGCTAGATGTGGCCTGCGGGCTGAGGTTTGCTCACCTCTGATTTATAATAAACTTCCTATCCTAAAATGACCTATTGTGATATTTTATGGGGCTAAAAGTAGAAATGCTTTTAGACTAAAAAGGTTCCTTTTTAAATGATGTAAGCTTAGACAGAAAATAGTTTGAAAGGACAATGTCAAGTTAAAAATTATCTTTTTATTAAACATTCCTAGATAAATATTTTAACATGTTTATAATTAATGCTGATTTCTCTGACTTTTGCATCTTGGAAAATTAAGATTGATTAGTGAGTTTCATTTTTGTTTGTACTCAGTTTCATGTTTCTAGTTCTCCTACACTAAACACAATGCCACAGTGTTCAAATCCTAATTAACTATTTTCATTAGATTTTAAAAACATGGGAGTGTTTTCATAGAGACTCATAGAATCTCAGGGATAGAAGGGACCTCAGTAGGTCATCTAGTCCAACCTCCTGCTCAAAGCAGGACCAATCCCCAACTAAATTATCCCAGCCAGGGCTTTGTCAAGCCTGACCTTAAAAACCTTTAAGGATGGAGATTCCACCACCTCCCTAGGTAACCCAATCCAGTGCTTCACCACCCTCCTAGTGAAAAAGTTATGGATTTCACTGATCTCAGATTCTATAATACCTTGTTTTAAACTAAAACGTGTTTTAGCCTGCATTCTCCAAAAGCCACTAACCTCTCCAAGCAGACAACCACCAAGAGCAGAATTTGTATTTTACTCCAGACGAATAGTTATAATATCTTGTCCATTTCAAAAGAAATGTGGCTTTTCTGAAGGACATATTAGGAATAAGAATAAAGATATGTATTTTGCCTTGGGCATTATGTGATTTCATTGAAACAAAATTAAAAAAAGGAAAAGATTACGGTAGGCAGAATAAACAGCAGCTTACAGAATTAAGGAGCAGTAGACCACATGCAGGGAAGGCTAAAGAGGAGTAAAAAGCCAGGAACTGGAAGATGACATGTCTTTGCAACAGGCAGGGTCTCACAGAGTAATGGCAGTGACTATAATTACAGGGTTGCATTTCCATTTAAGTAGGATTCTCTCGCACCTTGAATAAACAAATTTGAAGTTTCTAGGACAAGCCACTTTTGAGATATGACATGACAAAGAGGTAGTTGAACAATTTTCAAAGACAACTTAAAAAAATAAAATAAAATTCAATACATCAGAAACTGCTTGTCCAATTCATTTCAAGTTACCATAAAAACCCACAGGAAACATTTCAACTCAAAGGACCTCCTTGAGGGATTTAGCGTGGAATAAAAATAGGGCTTATAATGAAAACCTGCATTACTTTTTTTCCGAAAACATACGCCAAAGTAGATATCAAGAGGTAAATTCAGATTCTAATAGTTTCAAAGTATGCAAATCCCTGCTTTAATTAAAAAATACTCATCTTTAGCTACAGAGCCACAATTGGCACCTCCACAATAAAATTCTCTATACACACAATATGCATTTCACTTAGAAATCAGCAGATGGAAACAGAGGTTTTGAATATATAAAACTGAGTGCCTAAGTCTGTTTCTTCACAAAAAGTTTCTCCACAAAAGGCATGTATGAAGTAATTTTATTTTGATTAAACATTTTAGTGCACAGAAGTTTTATGAACAGATATAAATGAAATACAAAAAAAAATCCTGAATGCTGATACAATTTAAAATGTTAATAAGATCTCTATCCAGAAGAGAGACCAGCAGGTTGCAAATAGTGCCTATTCCAATTCACCAACAAAAAAAACCAACAATGAAACAGAGAATCGTAGAGTTGCTTTGAACACTCCGGAAAGTGAACTTCCTACGATTCCCGATCTTTGATCTGTCTTTTCTTCTGACAGCCTCTCATACACTGAGGCACTAAGCCTCAAATACAGGGTGGCACGGAGTCTCACATAGGGTATGTCTACACTGCAATAAAACACCCATGGTCGGCCCGTTTCAGCTGACTCAGGTTTGTGGGGCTCGGAGTGCATGGCTATAAAACTGCAGTGTAAATGTTTGGACTCAGGCTGGAGCCCAGGCTCTGGGACCGCCCAAGCCTGAACATCTACATTGCAGTTTTATAGCCCTGCAGCCCAAGCCAGAGTCATCTGACACAGACCAGCCACCGGTGTTTTAGTGCAGTGTAGACATACTCAGAGGATGGCACTGAGCCTCAGAGTGCATCCCTAACTCGGGACTTTTGAGGGGGGAAGGGAAGAGGACAAATGAGAGGAAAGATCGATGTGAGTTGGATTCACTGAACACATGCAGCAAAATCTCCTTCTGCCATTGTTACCCAGGCTCTTTTCCAATCACTGATGGATGAGGAATAATTTCATCTATAGTACATGGAGGGGAAAGAGGGGCTTCCCTCATCCCTACAATTTAGCTTGCAACAGTTGAGCCACTAATGGAGAATTCCCACCCCTCTGGTAACTAGTTTGGCTAGAGCCTGATTCCATCTGTGGCAAGAGGGCAAGTTTGAGCTGCTGTACAAGACAAAACTAGCAATTAACAACTGCCATGCAGGCATTGCAGAGTATCCTCCTGGGAAAGAGTGACTTGGTGCAGCATCTCTGGAAGACTCTGTGACTGGCAGCCATAGAAGGAAATTTGCAATGTTTATTTTTTAAACCATCCAGATTTGAGATTTTTTTACCCTAAAAGTTATTTCAGTTATGAAAGCTTGTAATAAACCAGCAAACATACAAATCCATGTAACCTTATATACCTGTGCCAATAAGACTGACTGTTAGTATAAAAGGAAAGAAAACTAGGGAGGAAAGTATTTTAGTTCAACTTTAATATTAAGGTTCATAATGAGTTTTCATGTAATTAATTTGTTACAGGAAGGGAAGGATGAATTATCTTGTATTTAGTAAAGAGGACTGGGAGGTAGGACACCTGGGTTCTATTCCTGGCTATGCCACTGACCCTGAACAAGTTATTTCAGGCTTGTATACATTAGGGATTTTGGCACCAATGTAGTTTCTCTGGTGCAATTCCCCAGCATAGATATGTAGACATGCTTCCATTGTGCCCTACTGAATAACTCACAGGGGGTGAAAGCCCTGCTTTCCACTGGTGTAGCACAACTACAGTGGGGATGTCTGTACCAGCATAGCTACACCACAACCAAAATCCCTAATGTGGAAAAGCCTTTGACCTCTCTGTGCTTCATTTTCCCTCTCCCCACACCTGTGAAATGGGGTAATACCTGCTTCATAAGGATTTGTAAAGCTAAACTGACATGTGAAGCACTTTCAGATTCTGGGATGGAAGGTGCTATAGAAGTGAAGATTACAACAGTCATTTCATTCATCAACCTGCATCCAATAATGCTTCTGAAAATGCTATTAGTAGTGGACAAAAGCTGGATTCAAAACAATTTATACCATTTTCTTTAGTGTTTAAATAGCTATCAAAGATAGCCTGAATTCAAACAAAGCAGCAAATGTAAATGATACAACTAAGTGTCGAAGAACCCCAAAGTGATCTCCAAGTTTCCGGGGCCGCACCATTTAATTGGCTCTGCAGAAAACCAACTATTAAGCATTAAGTTCAGCACGATACACACTTTGAATGCTTTCTGAGGTTACCACAGAGGGCCGAAGAACAGTGTTTTTGCAAGCACACAACATCCTTTACACTTTTTCCACATCGCTTAGGACTGCCTGACAAATGCTTCATGTAATTGGAACTCTGACCTATACCAACATATATATTTTTAGAGGAATGTATTCCTAAAGCTTAGTTCCTTAATGTTGCCCTTGATTACTGATGGGACATAGAAGCCTGGCATCAAAAGCAGTTATCTAAAACCATCCAAAGATCCTGTTCTCGTCAGTTACCAGGGTCAGTATGCCCTTGATCCGGGTTTGTTTTTAGAAAGATATGGTTTTTCTATATTTTAGTAGTAGTTTGTGCATTTTGTCTCAAAGTCATATGTACAGATGAAGTTCCAAAACACAACAGTTTAATCCAAGAAATACAAGAAAATTAATGATACTCCTGTTTTAACTGCTGGCCCATAAATTATGGACCTTTATTGCTCCACTGACTTTTAATACAGAAGATCGTTTCTCTTTTAAAGATACAACTATCCCTATAAACAAACATGTTTATAGGAGGATCAAAAATGTAAAATTAAGTGCATAATGAGTACCCAAATGGCCAAGTTACAAGAAATACACGAATACCAAAGTTGAGATTTTTCTAGATTCTTTTAAGTTTCTTAGAATCCATAGCTGGGACGGATAAAAACACTTTCAAGTAAAATTTAATTTGGTTCAAACTCAGGAATTATCTACCTGACCTAGGAGAACTAAGGAAGTCCAATTAAAGAGTGAGACTAAGAGTCTGAATGGCTATAAACCAGATCTATAGCGGCTAAAAGTATCATAACCATGGTAACAGAAATAAAAGAACAATATATTTCCTAGTTTCCTTTGTATATCTGATAATTTATTGCAGTCTGATTCATTGTTACTTTCCCCTGTAGAAACTGTCATGCCGTATTAGTGTAGGTTTTTCATAGAAAAAAAAAACTTTTAATAACTAGGAAATGTGATTGTAGAGCCACAAGATTTGGCATAAGAACACACAGGCATGTGTGTAGACACTTGAAATCTAGTCACATTTTATTGAAGTCTAAGCAGGTGTCCCTTAAATATTAGAGGATTATTTGGTGGCTAGTAGGAAATGAGAGTTTCTTGGATTTCTTACCCATCAAGTGTCCATACCACAACTGAAGTCAGTGTGTAGTTTCAGTAGACAAGCTACAGAGTTAATAGGACTGGAGATTTACTTCTCAGCTCTTCAGGTCTGAGAGGTTTATTGAAAGACTGAGTTGGAGAAAGTTGGCTTGCCATTCTGTAAAGAGTATTTTAATCTCTATTGTTGCCCAACCAGCACCTTCTACCAACACAAAGTTCACTTTGAGAAGTATTTTAAAAGAATGAGAGTTGTATGCAATCTTATTTCCTTACCACATCTAGACCAGCAGTTCTCAACCTGCAGCCTTCTCAGCACAGAGCTGTGGTCCATGTCACATCCGCAGGGCCATACAAGTACTACTGGATGCGGCCCACAACGGTAATTAGGTTGAGAACCACTGATCTAGCCTATTTAAAAAGAGACACCAAGAAGAGTGTTGGAGCAAGTTGAGATAGTAAAGAGTCTGCAATTTTACTGCTGAAGTTAACAGAAACTACAGTACAGCCTCCAAGACTGATCAGCATATTGCCTGACAGAAGAATGTGTCCATCCTTAAAAGCATTAGAGATGGTAAAAGGTAACAACAACAACAAAATCTCAGAGCAAGTTTCCCCCAAACTAAAATCTAGTGAAACTTAACAGTTGCCTTATGGTACAAAAACAGCACATTTCTTTTCAGTAATCTGCAGAATTTGGCACTCTCTTATAACCAGGAAGAAGGGATCCTAACTTTTCTTACTCTACCATGGAATAGATAAAAGTTGCTGTGATCTTTTGTATAATAGTTACTAATAAAAGAAGCTAGCTGTATTCTTAAAATGCAGGGAACTTAAGAGGACAACCTATTCCATTAACAACGAATTTCAGCTTTGGAACACTTAATTTGTTATCAGCCCCAAACACGACACTGAGGAGATGAATGCATGTACGCAAGGAAGAAGAAATTATTCTACTTTTATTAAGTATCTTAATTGTTTAATGGATAAAAAACCTTTGTGGAAACAATTGAAACACCCCATTACAGTTTTGCTCAATAGGTCAAATCTGTGTATGAAAAGCTAATGGCAACTGAATGTTTAAACATGGTTATAACAATTCTCATCTTCCAACAACCTAAACTATTTGCTAGATTCTTACTGAATTCCACCCCCCCCCCCCACCCGCCCCACACACAACCTTAAAAAAGGGATGAGCGGAGAGATTTGTGCTAGAAATGCTTTAAGCCAGGGATCAGCAACCTTTGGCACGCAGCCTGTCAGGGAAATCCACTGGTGGGCCTGGACAGTTTGTTTACCTGCAGTGTCTGTTCGCAGCTGTTCCAAGCCAATGGGGGCTGCAGGAAGCGACACGGGCTGAGGGATGTGCTGGTTGACAATCCCTGCTTTAAGCTATTAGTACAGTTTGCCTCAATGCTTTCTGGTAGAGTTACAAACCTTGAGCCCCAATCATGCAATTGACTGCACAGGCTGACTCCCATTCCCCTGGGGAAATGCAATTCAAGGAGCTACCCGTGAGCGACAAAGAGTCCTGTAGCACCTCATAGACTAACAGATATATTGGAGTATAAGCTTTCGTGGGCGAAGACCCACTTTTGCCCACAAATGCTTATGCTCCAATATATCTGTTAGTCTATAAGGTGCTACAGGACTCTGTCGCTCTTGCAGATCGAGACTGACACGGCTACCCCTCTGATACTTGACACCCATATGGAGTTAACTGTAGGATTGGACCCTCGGCTATTAATCATACTGTATTGTCCATTTACAGATACTTAAAATGTTTGTTTTCACAAGCAGCAAAATATTTACAATGTTACAGAATGAAGCACTCTGCGCACAACTCTCTTACAACAATGTTGAGGGTATTCCTTCTTGCCCTGTTAATTCTCTAAATGTTTGTATAGGTTACAGTGTAGTAGCCGTGTTAGTCTGTGTCAGCAAAAAGAAAATAAGAAAGAAAGAAATACTTGTGGCACCTTAGAGACTAACAAATTTATTTCAGCATAAGCTTTCGTGGGTTAGAACCCACTTCATCGGATGCATGGAAGTGGAGAATCCCCTTACAGCTTTAGTACAAAAATGCTATATTGATTTTTTTTCCATTCTAAGATTTTTGAAAAAGTCAAGCTCAGTGGTTTAAGTAGTAATTTGTTTTTAAAAGAGAATCCTGCATCACCAGTTAGCCTTCAAAAAAGTAATCAAAATGAATTAGATTTCAGAGGAAGAGGAAAGCAATGATCCACTGGCAATAACTTCCAAGAACTCATACCGACAGTAACTGTCTACAAGATTGACTGGCCCAAAAATATATTCAGAGAAAAATTCTCTAACTTCAACTTAAGTTTGCAACTTCTTTAAGAACTTCTAACATGTGCCTCTTGGGTGTTTTGGGGGGCACCAACGTGAGGAGGCTACAGAGTGACACTCCTCTGGCAGTCATACATGAAATGTGACAAACAACTAAGTCAGTCCAGTGATTATTTATGAAATTGGAAAGGAAGACATGGAAATATCCCCTCCCCAAATTATCTCACTTTCCCTTAACATTCAATAAAATCCCACATGGGGTGTGCATTTACCACCTTTTCTCTCCACAGGTTTCTGTGAAGTCTACACCATTCTCTCTCTACATGTATTACTGCTTCCTATTTACTTCTGTTTGCAGCTTCAAGATTATTTTATCTTTTACATAGCAATAGCACTTAAAAACAGCAGAAGGACAGTCCCTGCCTCAAAAGCTTACAATAATTTAGAACAAGATGCCACTGTTGGAACAACAGAAGAGAGAGGCCAAGGGAAATAGCAAGGTCACATTAGCAGTCCACACATATACACAGCTTTTAAAAATAACAAATTTTAGAAGTCCCTGTGAGTCGGTTGTGTAGTCATTATAGGTTGGCACCTTATCTTAAGCATTACAGCAGAAGTGGACCTCAAGGACTTGGAAGGAAACGGAAGAAGCTTTACAGACTAGTTAAGGGAGTGCATTCCATGCATAAAGAAGCAAGCATAAAGGTGCTTGTGGGGAAAAATAGAGGCTGCAATAATTGACAGCAAACAGTTCAGGATGTGACACAAAGATCTGAAGACCAGACAGGCTATGTTGTGCACAATTTTAAAATGTAAAGACAAGAAGACATTTGATGTGATGAAGGGGGTGACATGATCAGAAAACAAAACAGGGTTATTTTAGCTGTAATGTATCTGAAGAGTAAGGGGGCACACAGTGGGAAATGGGTGTCAGGAAAGTCAGAGGGGAAAAGGCTGCAGTAGCCTGGATGGAAGATACAGACCTTGATGAGAGTTTTAGTAATATGAATTTAGTAGAAAATCTGGATTTCAAAAATGTTAGAGAAAGAAACTGGAAGAATCTGAAATGGCCTAAATGTGTGGTCTAGAAAGGCAGCAGAGTTGAAGAAGACACTAAGGCAGGGGTAGGCAACCTATGGCAAGGGTGCCAAAGGCGGCACACGAGCTGATTTTTAGTGGCACTCACACTGCCCAGGTCCTGGCCACCAGTCCGGGGGGCTCTGCATTTTAATTTAATTTTAAATAAAGCTTCTTAAACATTTTAAAAACCTTATTTACTTTACATACAATAGTTTAGTTATAAAGACATAAAAAGAAACCTTCTAAAAACGTTAAAATGTATTACTGGCACGCGAAACCTTAAATTAGAGTGAATAAACAAAGACTGGGCACACCACTTCTAAAAGGTTGCCGACCCCTGCACTAAGGTTATGTGCATGAGAGGATGGTGGTGCCATAGGATCACAAAACTCTTTACAAACAGGCTATGAAGAAAATATGTTAACCCTGTCAAAGGACATGGTCACCACAACGATATTCAGCCAAAGTGAAAAGTGAGGTAAATAAATGAAAGTTAATACTGTAAGTCAGTGTTTCTCAACAACCGGCCCATGGACTCTAGCCGGTCTCTAAGATTTTACTAACAGTTTAGGAAGGCAGCAAGCCGGTCCCTGGTATGAAAAAGGTTGAGAAACATTGCTGTAACTCACCCCCAGGATTCCACAGAGTTTAAAAAACACCACAACAGTCAATTACTTCACTAGCGGTGATGGTCCCTGGTCACCTCAAGCACACAATGGGTGGAAAGAGAAGAGATACCTTCCCATGCATACTGCATATTTCCCAATCAAGGATCTTAAATCACTTTGTTAAGCTCAGCCCTGGCTGCAACAGGGACACAATCCCATTCTGTGATTAGACAAGGTCTTCCATCCTAAAAGGCCCCATAGCACTTTCCAAACTACACTAGCATTGCTTCTCCTACAACCGTGAATACAGCATACATGGGAGTTGATTATTGGGACTTGCTTTCTGGTACAGCAATTTAGACACAGTGTCCCCCAGAAGGGAAGTCAACACACCTGTCACCAGAGGTCATGGGGGCAGCACAGGATCTTTGTGGGAAGAGGTATCCAAGCCACAGGAAAGAAGGAAATACTAACTGGAAGGAAACCTCCTCTGGAAACCTGGGTGACTGGGAGCAGGGGAACCCACCACTCACAGCACAGGCAGGGAGGCCACCCCAACCCCCAGGGCCCCACAGGAGTGGAGAATCCCACCAAACAGCACAAGGGAAAACACCCCTAATTCCCAGGGCTATAAGACCAGGGAGAAGCAGGGATAACCCAGCACAGGTGGGGAAGGACGACCCCCATACCCAGGGCTATAAGGCCCCATGGGAGTGACAGAGCATGCCATACACAGCATGGGTGGGGGGAAGGCACCCCCCATACCCAGGGCCATAAGGCCCCACTGGAGTGGGGGAGCCCGTCATACACAACAGATGCGTTCCCCATGCTCCATTTGGGAAGGGGCTCCGGATGGGGGAGTGCTCGGAGAGACCACCCCCCCTCCCCCCAGCCCGGGGCAGGGCACCCCCCGGCTCAGCCCCCAGCCTCAGAGACCCACTCACCAGAGAAGGGAGCAGAAGAAGAGGCAGGAACCCAGGGCCAGGAGCCGGCGGGGAGGCTTCCTCATCGTCTCCCCCTTCTGCCTCCCCCGGCAAGGAGGCGGCGGCGCATCCTCCCGCCTGCTGCCGAGGGGGATGAGAGCGGCGGGGCCGGGGGCCGGAGCGCTGGGGACGGAGCCTCGCGGGGGGTTCAGACACTCCCGCCCGCCTCGCGCCGCCGACCCGAGGCTGCACCCAGCCGCCGTCCCCGTCTCGAGGCGATCTCCAGCGCGGCGCGAGCGGACCCAGCGGTGCCGTTACCCTCCCCCCAAGTCCCCCCCTTCACGCGCTGAGCTGGAAGAAGACGCGTCACGTCACCCCTCCCCCCCCCCCCCCCCGCACATAAACCACGCCTCCACCCGTCGCCAGAACACAATTGGGCCTGCGCATTCCACGGCTTCCTCCCTCCCCTCACAGTGATTGGCTCAGAGGGGCCACTTCGATACAATACCCGGCCCGCAGTCAGAACTCCCATTGTGATTGGCCTACAAAACGGACGGGCCTCTTCAAAAGACCCTGGGAGTTGTAGTCTTCTCTCGGCATCGTTCCCTCTCAGAGAGCGGGGGGGTGTCCTTTCCCTTCCCTTCCCTTCCCTTCCCCAAAGCCAGGACCGATTTAAGCGTCTTTAGAAGAATTAATAATAGAAGTGACAATGAAAATATACAGATAAGCGAAATGAGTTACAAAATCATTGTAAACATTTCCGGGCGATTAGTGGCAGTATTGATCTAGTTATATTCAGGCTTTCTGTAGGCGCTGCCCCGAGAAAGCTGAACCCTGATTGGTGAGACCTGAGGTCCCCGAAGGTGAAAGTTCCTGAGCCTGGGCTAAATTAAAGGGGTGGCTTGCGGAGGATGGGCGGGATGGGGGAAGCGAGAGGTTTTGTGGCCCAAGAATAGGTTGGGTGAAAGAGTCCGCGGGATGCCATAGCGCTCGGCTGGATCCTATTTAGAACTACAAGTCCCAGCATGCATCGCTGCAGCCCTAAGGCTGGCAGCCATTGGCCGAGGCTCTCGGTGCAGGCTGGGAGTTGTAGTTTTCCAGGGCCTTGATGCTGTTCTAGTCATAGGGCTGAGGAACGTTTTATCCAACCCAGCCCATGCTCTGTTTAACCCAATTTTACAGATGAGGAAACTGAGGCACAGAGTGGGGAAGCAAAGCAACCAACAGACCAATGGCAGAGTTGGGATTAGAACTAGGGTTGCCACCTTTCTAATCACACAAAACTGAACAACCTTGTCCCCGCCCCTTCTCTGAGGCCCCTTGTTTGCTCCATCCCCCCTCCCTCCGTTGCTCACTCTCCCCCATCCTCACTCATTTTCACCGAGCTGGGGCAGAGGGTTGGGTTGCGGGAGGGAGGTGAGGGCTTCGGCTGGGGGGGCTCTGGGCTGGGGCCAGGGATGAGGTATTTGGGGTACAGGAGGGAGCTCAGGGCTGGGGAAGGGGGTTGGGGCATGGAGGGGTGCGGGCTCTGGGAGGGAGTTTGGATGTGGGAGGGGACTCCAGGCTGGGGCAGAGGGTTGGGGTGTGGGAGGGGTTCATGGTGCGGGGTCCTGGCAGCACTTACTGCAGGTCCCTGTGGCCCCATGGCGCATGGTTGGCCAGGAAGGCTCCGCATGCTGCTCTCGTGCCTGCAGACACCGCCCCCGCAGCTCCCATTGGTTGCAGTTCCTGGCCAATGGGAGCTACGGAGCCGGCACTGGGGCAGCATGCAGAGCATCGCTGGCTGCCCATACGCCTAGGGGCCGCAGGGACCTGGAGACTGCTTCCAGGAGCCATGTGAAGCCAGGGCAGATAGGGAGCCTGCCTTAGCCCCAGGCCCGCACTGCACCGCCAAGCGGACTTTTAACGGCCCAGTCGGCTGTGCCAACCAGAGCAGCCAGGGTACCTTTTCGACTGGGCATTCCGGTCAAAAACCGGACACCTGGCAACCCTAACTAGAACCCAGGTCTCCTGTATCCCAGGGACTGCGCTACCTCTTAGGGAATGCTGCCTAGTAAAACACCCTCAAGCTGCAGGGGTTGGAGGCTTCCAAATCCTGCCACAAACGAGGCAGACAACAGACTCCTTCACTGCACAACCCTGCTTCATCCGCAGTACACTATCCAGCCTATCCATTGAATGGGGCAATGTCCTGTGGAAAAACAGAATGTGATCAAATAATTAAAGGCTGTATCATAATGCGTATGCACCAGGGGGACAAATTAAGGAGCACAGGAACGCCTGAAATGACTGAATCATTCTGGTTAAAACATTCCCTCAAAAAAATCCAGCCCGAGGCACCAAGCATTGAAAAGTTCAGCCCAAACTATTAAAGTTTGGCAAAATTAGAAGTATCTGAAAATGGAGTCTTGTAATGGAAAGTGTCAGGCAACCAGGTTCACCTATAATGAGCACTGGTGACAAGTTTACAGTAATTACAGGTTGCACTGAAGAGTGCAGTTACAGTGAGGTATAACGTTTCTTTGGGTCCTCCTGTTAATAACAACTTTGTCCCAGATCCCCAGCTGGTGTACATCAGAGTGGATCCACTAGCATCTAGGGTACTGTGTTGATTTACCCCAGCTGAGGATCTGGGCCAGCATCTCCAGGAGGAGGCAGGTGTTGCATTTGATACTTACATGTTTCTCCATAACCTTCTTCATTCGTGCCATTTGATGAGGCGTGAATTTTACCATGACCTGGGAAGGAATTTTACTACATTGAAGTTAAAGGAAAACGCATAGATATAGGGCCATAGCCAAGATTTACAGGCCCTCGGACAAGATGTCAAAACAGATTCCTTCTGCAGCCTCATCACTCTAGTGACTGCTCTGGCATATTCCATAGCTGTATCCGCTCCTGATACTTCTTCAGTAAGATCCTAGGCCGACTGCGTGCAGGGCTGGCTCCCTGGTAGAAGTTAGAGCAGTCTAAGGATTGGGCTGATATTTGACTGGAGATTACCAGGTTTTACAGAAGCTTTGACCACGCCCCCTTTTCCCATGGGCCCTGCTGGGAGGAATTGGCAAATCCTCACCGCTGGAGGATCTCCCTACACTGGGGTGATCCTCCTGCGGGTGGATATGCTGGCTTTAAGACCCCTCCATGCTGGCATATCATGATGTAGATCAGCAGCAATGCAGCGGAGGATCAGGCCCAAGTGTCTCAAATCTAATCTTGTAGCAATTAGCAGATCTTATCGGTAGTGCTCCTAGTGATCCCTGGCGGGACACAATATCTCAGTGGCATCGCAAGTAGCCAGGGACTACCCCTCCTCCTGCAATGAGCCACTCCTCTTTTACTTTCAACAGAGATATTTCTTTCCGTCATCATTATACGACTTATGTCTCCCATTAACTTCAGACATCCTCACGTGGATAACTGTTAATAGCAAGGAAAAGATCTCCAACAGAGTACTGATTCCAACCTCTTAGGCATTGATCTATAGCAGGATTAGCTGGCCAAAATCATCTATTGATCTTCTTAAGCATTATACTCCTTACAAAATCCCTTTCACATGGACTTAAATATTGAAGCAATTAACTCAGATGTCAAAAAAAATAAACACCTTCAACATTTTTAGTGTGTGCTGTTGTCAAATGACCAGCGGGTGGTTCTGTGAATGGATTTCCCATTTCATTGTCTGAAACACGAAGAGCTTTGACATAAATCAACCCAGACACACAGGGCCAAGTTAATCCCTGGTGTCTCTTGAAGCCTTGTGGTGTTTCACCAGGGAGGAATGTGATCCACAGGATACGAAACAAAATGTGCCACTCCAGAGCAAGTTTCAGCTTGGATTTGAATTTCAAGATTAGTTAGTGGTTGATTAGGTTGGGTGGGGAGAAATTCTTCTTTATAAATTGGAAAAACTCACTGGATTCAGCATTAACCTTCATTACAGAAAAACAAATTAATCTTCCAGAAATACAGATTATATTTGCCCTCAAAGTAACCACTGCGAAGCTCTGTGCTCCTTCTCTGTTGCTAGATGCCTATGAAAAAGACAGACATGCAATATGTAGGTATGTATTAGGACTGGTTGAACATTTTCCATCTAAACTGCTGTGGACGGCAAATTGCATTTTTGACTCAGCAACATTTTTTGCAAGAAGTGTCGGAAATTTTTGATTTGCCATTGAAAAATGGAATTCCTGAAACATTTTAGACGTTGGCCAAAACTTTTCAGTATTTGAATTTCTGCCAAAAAAATTGAAATTTTCCACATGCAAAATACCACTTCTGACCATCTCTAATAGCTCTATTATGTATGGACTCCTGCACCAATTACTTTTAGGTTGAACCAAAGGTTGCAGGTATGTAGCTGTGTTTTGAGTGCATACTCTTTACAAGAATGTCACAGGTGAAAAGAAGAACAAATAGCAAATCTCAGAAACTCAAGAAATACAGAAGTGAGTTTGTACTTCGGAACAAAGGCAGCTCTAGAGATCCCAGCCTAACTTCTTTCCTTCCCCTGTAGTGTGTCAGAAATGTGCACTACAGATCCCCAGCTTTTGTGATTAAACAGCTCTACTAGCTGAGGACCTGGCCCACTGATTTTATCAATGATTTCATACATATGTCTGTGTTACCAATTCTGATGATTTCTTGCCACACTAATTTCTGTTCTTCTTTCATAAGTGCTTTAAGAACGTGCACTGGGAAGAGGAGTTTGATACAGGGGCATGCCCTAACTCTGGGTCTAATGACACTTTGATAATTGGAAGTCATACTCATAGTACCTGATCCTGTAAAGTGCAGAACATCTTCTGTGAGGAGCAGAGTGCCTTTCAGTGAGAAGGAGAATGAGGAATGATTGCCTTCAGTGTGCTTTTCTAAGGTCATGTCTCGATGAACAGATCACTTCCATAGCAAAGGTAAGGAAGCTGCAATTTGCTTAATATTTTTTGCAAATTAGGCAAATCCCTCAGGCTCCTGGCAAGATGGCCCCTCAGTTAGGCAGTTTGGGCACTCCTGATTTGGACTACACCAGATATAAATGGTTACTATACACCATATTTCATAAACTCTGCTAATGGGACCTACCCTTATACAGGGTTTTCATGTCAGGACAATCAGTGTGCAATCCATTAGAATGTGTAATCATTGCCCGGGCAAAGAATTAATAGACCCAGTATAAACAGAAGTCAGGCAAAAGCTCGTGTAATACAGACATGCTTTGTTAACATTCTGTAGGCAGCACTGTGCACTGCATATCTATGGTACCTTTCCTTCAAGGAGCTCAAAGCTCGTTACAAACAACAAGGGCCCGTCTATAGTGCGGCTATCATAGTGATTTTGTAACTAGTTACAGGCACGGTCATCTTAACCAGTTACAAGAAACATGCGTCAGTTTGGCCCAGGCCCTCAAAAGTATTTAGGCACCTTGTTCCCATTGATTTCAAATAGCTAAATACCTTTAAGGATCTTAGCCTGTGTGTCCATACAATGGCTTGTCTGAGATTGCAGCTGTGTTTGCATGTTTGAACCCACCAAGCTGCCTAAACCACGTGTGTAGGAGTGCATTGTGGGAAGATGCTGGACACCTACCCCATAATGTGTCAGTAGGATGACAGAGTGCCTGGAGGACATGCACAGAGAGCGGCATTAGTGGGACTTTGGGGATGTCCTACCACACAGGGAGCTGGAAGGAAGAACAGTTGGCCAAACCGGTTCCACAAACATGGTGCGCTCCTGCCCACACTACAAAACCAGTCTGCTGAACCCATTCTAGGAGACAGCTGGGTGCCAGCCAAGGCCTCCAGGGTCTTGGCTACACAGAGAAATGTAGAGAAGTCCCCCTACCATTGCGTCAGCACTGATGCAGCTCAACCAGTCCTAGCACAGACCAGCCGCTGGTATTTGGATCACCATGTTCAGCTTACCCTGCTTAACGTAACTCATGAGAGACTGTGTTGCCTAGAGGATATAGCAGGATACCTGGGTTCCATTACTGACTTGTCATGTGGTCCTGAGGTCCCATTGCCTCCTGGGTCCCACTACTGACTTGCCACATGGCCTTTGTCAAGTCTTCTCTACACTAGACTTTTTTCTTAAATTTGCCCACCATTGCTACCACTGGTACAGCTCTTTGGGCGAGTGCAACAGCAGAGGCCCCACCACTCTCTGCGGGTGTTTAATCCCTCTCTCAACTAGGCCTGCTCTGAGTAGAGTTTGACCTCACCGTGGTGAAAGTCTGTCTACACTAGTGCTCTCGCTATTGCTACCACCAGGGTAGCCGCAGAAGGGCTAAGGCAGTGGTGGGAGAGTCCCCTACATTTCCTCACTCTATGTACAGCCTAGCAAGGGTGAGAAAACAATTTGCTGCCACAGCTGAGTTTTAACTGTGTAACTACTGGAGGCAAGCCTTGCTGCTCAATGGTTAAAAGCCGTAACACAGGCAGGACTTAATTGAAGTCCTGCCACCCCTGTGAGGTAGAGAAGTATTCTTATCCCTGCTTTACAGTTGGAAAAGCTGATACACCCCAGGTTAAGTGACTTGACCCAGATCATGCAGCATGTCAGTGATAGAACCCAGGAGTCCGGGCTCCCAGTCTCCTACTAGCATCTTCTGGGCAACTTTGACTCATGGGTTATACTGTTGTTCCTAATTCATGCACCTGGGGGAAGTATGACAGTGAGCATCTTTGCCCATAGACTACAATATTCATCTCTTTCCTATGGGAAATAACTCTGATATCAGTCACCTGGCAGCTCCCTGTTTGAGTCAGAGCTCTCTGTGAGTATGTGAAATTCCAGCCAAGGCAGTGTCAGTTAATGCACCCATGCACCGAAATGCTAACTCCTTTCCAACAGCAATGCCAGCTCTGCCCAAGCTGACAAGGCAATCTTTTTTTTAATATGGAGATATGCCTATCTCATAGAACTGGAAGGACCTTGAAAGGTCATCGAGTCCAGTCCCCTGCCTTCACTAGCAGGACCAAGTACTGTCTCCTGACAGATTTTTATCCCAGATCCCTAAATGGCCCCCTCAAGGATTGAACTCACAACCCTGGATTTAGTAGGCCAATGCTCAAACCACTGAGCTATCCCTCCCCCTCATCCTGAATACCCCGAGAACCTCGTCAAATAGAGAACACCTCCCTAAGAGGTAGTTTGTGTTCAGTGGTTTGTGCTTCTGACAGCTTGACTCACTGGTTCCAACAGCTTTATCCTCCCAGTAATGCACTGGGCGTGATCATAGGCGCCGACTCCATGGGTGCTCTGGAGTTGGAGCATCCACGGAAAAAAAATAATTCGACTTGCCAATCAGCTGCTCTGCGGCAGGCAGGAGGCGCTGTGGGGAGGGGCGGAGTGGGGGCAGGGCCTCCGGGCAGAGCAGGGGTGGAATGCCCACCTGGAAAGAAGAAAGTCAGTGCCTGTGGCTCTTGGACATAAAACATAAGGGGGACCAGATGGCTCAGGAGCATTAGGGAGGTTGTGGAATCTCCATCCTTGGAGGTTTTTAAGGATAGAAAAACACCTGTCAGGGATGGTCTAGAATCTCTAGATAATACTTAGTCCTGCCTCAGTGCAGGGGACTGGACTAGATGACCTACTGAGTGCCCTTCCAGTCCTACATTTGTATGATTTTATGAAATACAGAGACTTTCACCTCTGGGCTGTCTGTTTGACTCCAGACTGAAAGTTGTTTCTATCCGATGCCTGTTTAGTAGCTTCTGTGAGAGGTGTTGGTGGCCTCAGCCCAAAGAGTGGACAAGTATCCACATCACAAAACCAGCATAAGCACTGGTTGGCAGTGTCCACAAAGGCCAAGAACTGAATGGGAATGAGGCCTAACTGCTCTCTTCCCTACACATGGTGCCTTCAGGGCAGGGTTGGAGCATGTTGATGGGGAAGATTCTGAGTCAGACTTGTTCTGCCACTGCCCATACCATATCTGCCCTGTTGTTAGAACAGACACCATGTACCCTGGAGCCATATCCAGGATGCATCAGCCTGATACCTTACACCCTCCTTAAATGAATTGATGACATGAATACAGAGACTTGTGTCCTGCTAACTCCGTTGCTAGGAGTGCATGGTCTCTACTGTCCTATCAATAAATAGGGGACCTTTGTGTATAGCACTCAGTTGAGTTCCCCTTGTTAATCCCTCACTGAAGGGAGTGTAACCCTTCTGCCAAGTGGAGCTGGCAGCAACCAGAGCTGGGTTCAATTCCTAGGGGCTCCTCTTCAACAATACAACACAGAAGCGGCTCGAGCCCCCACTCACTAACCTGGGAAAATTACACCTCATCTCTGGGCGCCTCTAAGAGCCAATACTTCCCAACTCACAGGCACACAGTCATTAATTAGGGAAAATGCCACAAGCAGAGTGCATGAGGCAGAGTCTTCTGCCTCAGGTTCTTGAGTTCTACAACCAAAAGTTCCTTTACTGTGCTCCCCTCTGCTCCCTCACCGTACCCCACTCACAGTGGTTGTCCTTCATCAGTGAGGACACAGGGTTCAGAGGTGCATCTGTGAGAGTTCACCTCCCACCTGGGGAAGAAGGAGGCACCTTAACTGCTCCACCATCTGAGCACTTGCTTTGGCTGGCCTCCCAGCCAGCCACTTGTTCCTGTCCGCCCTGCCAGCCACTGTTCTGTTCCACTCCACTCTGCTGGCCACCCCACCAGCCACCATTTCATTCTGCTGGCCACCTTGCCAGCTGCTGATCTTGCTAGCCACCCTCGTCAGCTGCCAGCTCGCCAGACACCTTTTGCTGTCACCTGCCTCTCTGCTGGGACTTCTGCAGGTCAGTCTCTTGATGTTCTACCCAGTTCTTAGTGATTGTCAGCTCTTAGTGGGGGAACTTGAAGAGGCTGGGCAGAAATGCTGTCCCACTACAAGTGATTTCAGCTCTAGTGAGCACTTAATGTAACAAAAGACTCCTAATGGAGCCTATTTAGCTCTATCTTTGAACAGTGGGGAGGAACAGGTTAAACCAGACCGAAGACCCTTATGCAGAGTTCACACCACCTGGCTAGGACACCTCTCTCCCCCCGCCTTCACTTTCAAAGGGGTCTGGCATTTGAGCCCCTGGCTTAGCGAGTTCCTTTCAACTGAGGGTAACCCCTTCAATCAGGACAGATTAAGCACAGTTCTGCTCACCTTTACTCATAAGATAAAGACAACAACATTGATAACAACATTTCAGTACCCCTGCATTCAGTACTAAAGTGATTTGTAACCCAACACCAACCAAAGTTGATCACTTTGAGCAACACAGTTCCACATGTTGCTGGATACCTAAGCAGAGTAGGTGTGTTCATGTAAATACAGTTTGCTCCTGAAGTCTCTCCTCCTCCCCAGTTAGCTATCAGGGGAGAGCTCATTCAGACCCTGCTTCCAGGAGAATAGTTCCTTTATGTCAGTTAGGTGGATTTCAGTGGTTTAACTGTATCTGTGCGAACACAGCTGTTTTAATCAAATAATGGTCACACTTTATATTAAGGTTCCATGTATAAAGGGTTAATAAATGATTGTTGAAAGCATGCTACAGGCATGAGCAGTATGGATGGATGGTTAGGAGCACATCAGGATAAGGGATTATAGCTGGTTATACGTCATGGTAATAAGCAACCTATTGACCTGTTGAACTTCATAGCAGTCAATTAGCCATTTACTAAAATATCTATCAATCATTTGTTAATCCTTTGCAAAGTATAAGTAGAGCCTTAATATGAAATGTGACCGAAATAATCTATCCAAAAACAGCTCAGAGCAAGGGGAAAGGTTTCCTCTCAAATCAAGGTTAAGTGGTAGTTCAGCAATATGGTGCTAACAGGCAGAGTGGAACTGCCTTGTTTTATAATCCCACAGTATTGCTCCAGAGATGGTGATTTCCTTCAATGAGAAAGGAGGAAGGTTTGGAAGCCAGGTTTGCTCTGATTGGGTGGTTGCTCTGGAGTACCACTGATCCCATGTGTTATAAGAAGAAAAGTATGGTCCTAGTACATCTAGGGATAAAGTGTATACAACTCTCACAGAAAGAGTTATCATTCAAGATAGACATGTCTGTGAATTTTAAATCCTTACAGGAACAACGTGTGTTTTCTTTATGAAAAGATATTTGGAGTTTAGGGCTGGTGAAAGGTCCCAGGCAGATGGCCCTGGAAAACAAACACCTTTTTATCCCCAGACCTGGTCAAACACTAGGGCTCATTAGAGGTAGAAGAAGACGCCTCCTCCAACTGTAGGTTGATCTCCGTAGCCCAGTCATTCCTTGGCCCCTCTGCTGAACCTGTCAGCAACATCTGCAGTTAGCATCCCTTGTGATGATAGCTTTAATGATGTCGATTAGGAGCTGAACTAAGAATACCTGAAATTCATTTCACACGTACCACCAAATAGCCATGACATTGTAACTTATTTAAGCCACTACCAGCTCGAGCCAAATGTAACCCAGCAATCTAGAAGCACGATATCCCACCAGAAAGACTATGTGCCCCATTACCAATCCCTCAGCTCGGGCCCTGCATCAGCAAGGTACATTCCAAACTAGTCCTATTGGGAATACTCACATGCATAAAGCAAGGAGTGTGTTTAAAGACCCTTGGTGAATCGAGGCTTGTACATGTCTGATGACACTATGTGGGTTATATCTGAGTGACTCAATTCTTGCTAAATCTGTTATACTTGTTTTTTGAGTTCTGATAAGATGATGATGAACTATCATAGTAAAAATGATAGATCATCAATTCAGTTTTCAAACTACAGAAATTGACGGCAGAAGGAGAGGTTACTTACCTTATAGTATTAGTAACTTGAGTCCTTCTGGATGTTTTGTCCCTATAGGTGCTCCTTCTTAGGGTATGAGTATGCCCACAAGTTCTCCAATTAGCAGCGTCCATGGGTCAGTGCTTATGCACTGCACAACCTCGTGCTTCAGAGTGAGGGCATATAGGGAGATAAACACTCCACTGCTCCAGTTCCTTCTCAATTTCAGAGCCTAGAATATCCGCAGCAGAAGTGATTGAGGGCAGGGGGTGTAGCACCTATAAGGACAAAACATCTCAAAGAACTCAAATTACTGTAAGGTAAATAACCTCTCCTTCTTCTTCAAGTAGATGTCCCTATGGGTGCTCCACCACAGGAGACTCCCAAGCAGTAACTCAACATGGAGGCAGGGGCTGAGGAGGCAGACCCAAGACAGTTCAGTGGATGGCATCAACAAAGATTACGTCTGACTTGGATGCAGGTAGGATAGCATAACATTTGGAGAACATGTGAACTGAGGACCAGATTGCAGCCTTGCAAATTTCCACTACAGGAACGTCCTTAAAAATGGCTATAGAATTGGCTCAAGCCCTGCTGCAGTGAGCTTTCACTCTTGGAGGGGATGCACCTCAGTGGCCTCATGGCAGGCGAGGACTGAGTCTCTGCATGGAAATTCATTGTCCCCTCATTCTTTCAGTGAAGGATACAATCACTCTGGGGGAAGCCCTAAAGGTTCTTATCCTGTCCAGATAGAAGGCAAATGCCCTTCTATCACTTAAGTTGCTGAGGCTAGTGTCTTCTCTTGAGGTGGGGAGCTTGGGATAAGATACCAGCAAATGGATAACTTGACTGATATGGAAGTCCAACGAGACCTTCGGCAGAAATTGAGGATGGGGGCATAGCATGACTGTGATGCTTTGTGGGTTCACTCAGAGCAGTAAGGGATTGTGTTACTATCTGCCCTCTATCTCTGGGCGCTCCTGTGTGGTGCAGTTATGGCTCAGAGCTCTGACACCAGCTGCCTGCTCAAAGCACAGTGGCCTCACCCTGGCTTCCACCAGCCTGATTACTCCTTGCAGGCTGACGCCAACAGCCCTGCGTCTCCCCAAAATGGTCTCCCCTGCAGTGTCCAGTCCCTCTCACTGGACCCTCACAGCAGTTATTAAGTTCACTGCCTCCAAAGAGGCTACGAGGCCGGTATTTTGTCTGTGGATTTTACCCTTCAGTTTAACATACAGCACTGAGCTGGTTTTGTAATCAAACAAGAATAAGTTTATGTCACAGACAAAACTCTAACTCGATCCAATGGCTGGCAGTTGAAGCTGGACAAATTCAGACTGGAAATAAGATGTACATTTTTAACAGCAAGGGTAATTAATCATGGCAACAATTTACGAAGGGTCAGTGATGATGGGGAATCCACCACGACAATTTTTAAATCAAGATTGGCAGTTTTTCTAACAGATCTGCTCTAGGAATTATTTGGGGGCTAGGGTGACCAGACAGCAAATGTGAAAAATTGGGACGGGGTGGGGGGTAATAGGACCCTATATAAGAAAAAGACCCAAAAATTGGGACTGTCCCTATAAAATCGGGACATCTGGTCACCCTACTGGGGGAAGTTCTCCGTACTGTGTTGTACAGGAGGTCAATCACAATGGTTCCTTCTGGCCTCAGAATCTGCGAAACTACAAAGTCCCAATCCTTTTACTTCTGATGCACTTGCTGTCTCTGTACAACATGAACTCGGTCTGAAGTACAGTTTTTGCCTAACAACTATAGAAAGATTTCACACCAGTGATTAACTTCCAACAAGGATATTGACTTAGTTATCACTTGCAACAGATCCTGTTTGTAACAGATCCTTGCCAAATCTGCACCTGCGTGCCGTATAAGTACGTATATTAGTAATGCATGTGTATGGTCCTGAAATCATCTCCTTGCATGATGAGGTAGTTACATGAGAGAGAGGAACTGTATCTGGAGTTTACCTAAAGTCTGTAATGAGTCAGGTGCTGCTGTTGGAACGACCAGGTTCTGGATTTAAAACAAAGGTCAACGTGACCAGTTGATTAATCTGCAAACATGGGGCAGGTCACCAACCTCTGTCATGCTTGAATTTTCACTGTTTTATTTAAATGCCTAATTGCACTGAGTTACAGAAGGTGAATATAGCTATAAATTGGCTTTGACAGTTTCCCAACCCTCCCATGCTAGGAGCGTATATTCATTCTCTCTCTCTCCCCCCCGTCCCCCCCGCCCCCCGAGTCCCAGTCCCACCCATTTCATGCTTTCTAAAATTACAGCTAGAATTTTTTCAGCCTGCTCTTTTAACAACCATTATGCTGGTCTAATTGCTGTGATATTTTCTTTATAGAGCCACAGCCGACTGATGCATCAGAAACTGAAATTAAAATGGTCCCTGACACTAAGGCCCCTGTGGCCTAATGATTAGCCAACATTTGGGACCCTGCAGGATTGTTTCTGTTTGGATTAGAAATCAGGTGTATTCTTGGTGTATGTACAAAGAATATACACAGTGTCAAAAAGCAGGCAGTTCCCTCACTCAGACACACCTCATGTCTGCCACGCCAGTGAGCTCTGTGCCCAAGAACCCCTGTCTCTGCTTTTCTCCGTGTCACGCACACAATTCTTTCTCCTGGCTTTCTGCCTGTAACACACACAGCCTACAGCCAATAGCCTAGCCCATATGTTTGCAGCCAGAGAAACACCTCAGTCCACTCAGCTTAGTTCTGACCTGCTATGCACTTTGTTGCTCCCAGCACCTCTGAGCTGTGTTTCCTACTTAAAGGAGCCTGCTTGATTGCGCTTTCTGTTGAGCCTGAAGGAGTGCTTGGTACCCATTAGCTTTAGTGAGCTCCGTGACTGTCTTTGGATCCAAGCCAGCCGTTAGCACCTTTCTGTGTAACACAACTTTCAATTGCCACCAAGCCAGTCATGATGAGATCTGGTCACCTAGAAGCACTAGTGCTCCAAGGCCCAGATCCACAATGGCATGTAGGCGTTGTGATGCGGAGTGTCACAGTGCCTACATTTTAGGCACCTAGAAAATCACAAGAACACCCCGATGACCTCCAAAGCCTGTGTTAGACACCGAGGCTCCCTGTATGAGTGTGGAGAGAGAGGCGCCTTAGAACACGATTCACAAAGCCAGCATGCTAGGTGGGGAGCTTCCTCAGACAGCCAATGAGAGATGCTGATGACAGGGGTGCGTCCTAAAACCTGCTCCCCTCATGGAGACGGGACCCCAGGTCCAGGCTGTAAGGAAGCACCTCGCTCTGCTAGCGGCCCACGAAGGGGAACCCCTTTCCTGGAGTGAGTTGGTGTAGGCGCCCAAGCCTGTTTTTGTGAGAGGGAGTGAGGGGCCTCCTCATTCCACCCGCAGTGGCCAGAGGAGGCGGAGGGGGAGTCAGGCCAGTGAGCATGATTCTGGGGTCTGGTATTTAGCCAGAACAACTTCAACAGGAGAAACTGAGGGAGCCCCCCCGCACCAGAATATCCCACAGCCCAGTGGTCAGAGCACTCCTGAGAGGTGGCAGCCCCCTGTTCAAATCCTCTCCCCCCCTCAGGCAGAAGGTGGGAATTGAATCTGGGTCTCCCACATCCCAGGTGAGTGCACTAATCACTGGGCTAAAAATTATAAGTTGTACGCCAGCACCACCACTTCCTCTGCTTCTTCCTGCCAGATTTTGAATGGGATCTGACCTGGTACGCAGCCTCAGCGCACACCTACTGGACCAAGCCCTGCACTGGACGTAAGTGAGTGAATGCCTACCTTCCTCAGGTTCATGTCTCCTCTGGGGATTTCGCAGGAGGCAGGCATCTGGGCGCTTAGAGGGAGACAGCAAGGGGCATGTCCAGAGGCAGAAACTTAGGTGCCGAATGATCTCAGGCGCCTACAGCATTCAGTGAGAGTTTTGTGAATGGGAGTGGAGCCAAAACTGGGATTTGGGTGCCTAAATCTGAGGTTTAGGTACCCAAGTACCTTTGTGAAACCGTCCCAAGTCCTGTTACAAAATCCTTCAGCCCACCCAGACCCATTGGCTGGTGAGTGACCTGTATAGAAAGAGTCTGTGGTCTTAGGCACCTCCCAAAACCCCATCCCATTTAGCTCTACTTGGCCATGTCTACACTGCACAAGTCTGAGCGCTGACTCAGGATTGAGCCCAAGCCCCACTTCCATCTACACACAAATCAGTCTGATTCAGGACTCAGTACCGGGTCCTAGGGCACTGCTAGGGGGTGGGTCAGAACCAGAGTCCTGCCATGACTTGGTCTAAACCCAGTCATTTTGCACTGTGGATCATAGGCGCCGACTCCGTGGGTGCTCCGGGGCTGGAGCACCCACGGGGGAAAATTGGTGGGTGCAGAGCACCCACCGGCAGCTTCCCGCCTGCCCCGGACCTGCGGCAAGCTCACCTTAGCACCGGGAGACGTTGCGGGGCCCCGCCCCCGATGCTGGGCAACATTGCGTCAGCGTCGGGGGCAGGGCCCCGCAACGTCACCCGGCGTCGGGGGTGGGGCCCGGCTTCGCGGGTGGGGCCCCGCCACGTCACCCAGTGTCGGGGGTGGGGCCTGGCTTCGGGGGCGGGGCCCCGCCCCGACGCCGGGCGTCAGCCCCCACCAGCTCCACCGGAAGTTGGCACCTATGCTGTGGATGTAACTCAAGCTGCAGACCTGAGTCAGAAGGTCTGTGCAGTGCACTGAGAGACCCAGGCCCAGCCAATTGTAAGCCCAGGTTTACAATGCAGCATGGACACTCAAGCACGGGTGTGGAAACACCAAATCCACACGCCCAGGTCTCACAGACCCAGGTTTACAATGCAGTGCAGACATACCCCTTGTTTAGACTCTCAGCTGGGAAGCCAAGAATGGACAGGGACAGACCTGCTCTAGCTTCTCTAGACGTGGATCCCCCAGGTAACAGTTGTGGCATGTTGGCAGGCCAACGGTGCTTGCCCCTGCTGTCAAGGTTCTGGGAGTATACAGGACTCCAGTTTCCAGGAATCTCCTCCTGACACTTTTCACCAGCGCTAAATTCACTTAAGTAAATTAAGGTTAAAATATGCATGGACTCAGACACCTGGTTACTGTGTTTCCAGTGTTTGGGGCTCACCAACACCAGGGTTTCAGCTACTGGTTGCAACTCAATACATGGAACAAATAGACTTGAGTCACCAGCATTAGGGCTTAGTGTGACCCTGGTCACGTGCTCCTGCAGAGCAGTCAGGGAGCACAAAGCACTGTCTTACTCCCTTGCACAGACCACCTCTACTGCAGGCAGCAGCATGGCAGGGAGAGCAACTGGGGTGTGTGGGGGGGGGGAAGAGTGGGGGCTTCTACCCTATTGCATGGCAGGAAGTGTGCGGGGTTGGGGGGGGGGGGAATGGGTGGCCAGGGAGTGGGCAGAGCCAGCACAGCAGGGGAAGAAAGCTGCACCAGCTGAAGGGCTGGCACCGATTGTTTCTCCCCCAGAATAGCCAGGGACCAGACTGTGCCGCTCTGTCCTGCCCCTTACTTAGCGCTTGTGACAAAGCTGCCATTGAGCCCATCAACTTGTACCTGGACACTGAACAGGCACAAACCCCTCAGCTACACAAAGGTCTAGCCCAGACCTCCCCATTGGCAGGCAGGTGAATAATGCAGCCATGGACTGTTGGCAAGGACTGCATGACCTCCTGCGAGCAGCATTGTTCTGATTTTCAACCAGCTGGTCTGTAAAAAGCCTTGAAACCTGCCCTGGGCAGATTGTTACTCTGTGCTCATGCCCACATGGCTTTGTGAAAAACGGACAAGGATTTTTCTGGAGGTAGCTTCAGGGAAATACACAAAGCATCCCAGTGTGTCATGCAGCAGGCTCAGGGACAAGTGCTTAGTGGCATTTACAGCTACTCCTCTGGAGGAGAACAGCACCTATGGCATCACTTACTCTCTCTGGTGATTCCACTGCCTAGTGTATGTGCCCAGGGACACAGAGAGGTGCAAACTGCTCCTAGCTCCCCCTGGCAGCGTGAGTCTGTCTCCAGAACTCAGGCTGTTGTGGTGAAGAGGCTCCAGGAAGCCTGGTTACGCCAATCAGATGAGATTCAAGAGTAGAGCTGGGCTGACTGTGCAGAGTCAAGGTGGGGGAGGGAATAGCTTTTATTGGACCATTTTCTGTCAGTGAGAAAGCCAAGCTTTTCCAGAGCTCTTCTTGCGGTCTGGGAAACGTTCTCAGAGTGTCACAGCTAAATACAGATAGATTCTGCCCTTTTCCTGCTAGCAAGTCACTGACAAACAGACTTAGGGCCTGATTCACAGTTACCCATCCTCCAGGCTCCTGTATGCCACTCTGGCAACATAAAGGGGACAGAAACTGAACTTGAGGATATCCCCTATGCAGGGGCCTGGCATAGACCTGGCATAAGGACTCTACCCTGGCCCCAGCCTCAGTGTTGGTGGGGTGTCAGGTGCGAAGAGGGGGCATAACCAGAGCACAGAGAGCGCCAATTACTCTCTGATACCCAGGGCTCAGAACTAAGTTAGAGCAGCCCAGAGGTAGTTGTAATTTACACCAAGGGCAGGAGCAGAGCTTTAAATAGCCACATAATACAGGGAGCATAGAGGGTTTAAAGCCACCTTTACCCCCAACCCTGATCCCATCCCAAGTGCAGGAACAGAGTAACTGAGAATCACAGGTGTTGAGTTTTAGGAATTTGTCCCCTATCTGAAATTGTTCCACTGAGACTTCATGCAAGACCCATTTCAACGCACGTTCCACAAACTATCTGCTTGAAATACATCTTGGATATTCACTATTTGTGGTTTGTGACTGATCACGTAGGTCACAGTCTATTGTTTCAGCTCCCTGACTAGATGAGAGAAACTTTATACCAAAGAGAAGCAGAGAGAACAAAGATATCAGGATGGCGACATGAAAGCTTCCAGAATCCAGCATGAATCTTCCTACAAACACACATTCCCATGAGTAGTTATGGGTATCACTTTCTGGAATCAAAGCCACACTCCTCTGAGCATTCAAGGCCTTAGGGAAACAGGTCGACAGCCAATTGCAGCTTTGCTGACCCCACAAATCCTCTTTACAAAGCGCTTGTCAAAGGAGATCCATGTCTCTTTGTACAGGCAAGTGGAGTGTGAACTCTTCTGAATGCCATATAATCTAGTGTAAAAAGTAAACTTCCAGGACATGAGTAAAAGTCACATACAGTGGAGCTTGACATAAAGGAATAGATGTTACATTCTTCATAGAGCAAGCCAGGGCATGTTGTATAACTCACTGCAAATACATACCTCAATGGGATAAAGATACTGAGCCTTTGTAAAGCACTTGGAGATCTACTGATAAAAAAATCTCTATGCAAGAGCTAGGTATTATGAATAGTATTGAAACAGAATCGTGTATACATAGATCTAGGTGGCCTAACCACCCACCCATGATTTTAACAGATAAAGCCATGTTCTCCAGATAGTTAACATGTCAGCAAGAGGTTCACAGTGTGCAGTGCCCATTCCTTGGCTCTGTCTGAAAAGGAAGGCTCTGCTTCTTTCCCTTGAAGCCAGTGCCATGACACCAGTGTAGTTTCTGCATCTGTTCACCTTGATCTGCTCAGCCATCCAAAATATTTCCCCACAGGACAACTTCCTGTTTTTGCAGGTGGAGATGAAATTGCCAACCTGTCCTGACATTCCATACAGGACACGGTCTTTTCTCCAATAACAGCCCCAAAGCGGAAAGCCTTGGCAGTGATTTGCACAGATGGCCAGGAGGGGAATTAAGATTTTGTTTTCTCTCTTTCGTTTTCATTTAGTTTGATTCCAAACTAAACCTTTCTGGAAATTAGCAGGCTTGTACATTAGCTTGCACATGCATCAGAGGGCTGAGGGATACAGGTGACAAACTTGTTCATCTTGCTAAAGGATTTATTACAGGTTTCACCTTTGCCTGAAGTCTACAAGTGGCCACCTGTCAGATGTAACTCACTAGACAAATTATCTAGGAAGCCAGATGTTTCTACCCGAACTTGAGATCTGTTCAAGTGACTAGGACTAGTACTTGTCTGACTGGAGCACGTCACTGTGGGAAACTGTCCAAGAAGAGTGATTTGCTGAAAGGCATCCAGGCTGATGTAACTCACGTTATGCATTACCCGAGCAGTTTTAACTTTATGTGTAGGTTGGTCATTTGGGCATGACCTGGTTACCCTGTTTCTTGTACTCAGTGGAACAGATTCTACGTAAGTTCTAGCCCCTTTGCACTTCCTGAGGAGCAATGGATCCAGAAAGCAGCCAGATCTGTGCAGAATTCCCCCAATGTGGGGGAGATGTCAGCTGGTGCAGAGCCAGGGGAGCAAGCCCCTCGGTTATAACCTCTCCCCTGCTTTGCCACAGCACAAGGGAGTCTTATGGGTGTGGCCAGGGCACAGCAGTCAGGCTATTCTCAGCAGGTGTATGATCCCTTAGACTCCATAGCCAGCTGCCAAAGGTTGCAGTCACCCCCAGCCGCCCTCACCTATGCCAGAGTAGCGCAGAGTATAGGGTAACATTTCTAAACATACCTAAGTGACATAGGAGCCTAAGATGCATTGTAAGTCTATGAGACTTTGGCTCAGTCACTTAGGTGCTTAGGAAAATTCAACTCAATGTGACTAAAAATAGAACAAAACTGGCTCTGGCAACAAGTGAATTCATAGTCCCTCCTTGGACTTTACCCTATGTTCATTTTACTCCATTTCCTCTACAAAGTGGGGGGGTAATAGACAACCAAGGGGCTCTGGGAACAGACCATGAGGGGTTCCATATTTATTCCCCTTCACTGATTCCAGATCAGATTGGCTCAGTTTACAAATTAAAAGATCTTTCTAAACAGCCACCGCCACAGAGTCCCTCTGGAATCTGAAACCCCCGTAGCTGTCCTGTCTCTGCCTCATCCACCGACACCAGCAATGAAGTCTCTGCAGCGGGAACTTCTGTCAGCTCTGGTGATGTACAAGACAGAATGGAGCCTGGGTCTTTCTCTCAGCTACAAGGGCTCTGCAGAGCTGAGAGGAAGAGATGCTTGCTTGGGACACCAGTCAGCAGGCCTGACTCAGAAGACACAAAGGGCGAATTCTTGACCCCGCTCTTGCACAGGGCTCCAGACATGATGAGATTTCTCTGTACAGGGGTCAGGATTTCTGGGATGATCCCTTTCTGCACCTGGGTGGGGCTGAGGGAGAAGCTATGTGGATCCATCACCATGCTACAGTTCAGCCAGGGGGCTAATGCAATGTCTTCAGACTGCAGGGAATATTCTTCCCTGAGACAAGCCTGGCTGTGGGGGCTTGAGAAGAGCCTCAAGGGAACAGCAGCTTCTGACAAAAGTGTCATTTCAATGCCTCTCATCTATTACCACACTTTCCAGGGCAAACCAGTTGGGCTGGAGAGGTTCAGCAACCGCTGCTGTTAGAGGAGTCAGCCTGCTCAAAGTGCCTCTCTTCATTTGCAATTGTATTAGCTGCTAGCTGGGAAGCTGCATGATCTCAGAGGTTGACCCTGCCACTGCAATCACGGTTAGTTACGTTACACTGAACCGGAGGACTTTGACACGGGCTGTCACCAAGCTACCTGTGTCTGAAAGGATGTGTCACTGTCAGCTGACTGCAATGGCGTGGCAAGCTATGTGTCAAACTCCAGCTCGGGAGAGCGCTGCAGGGATCCACGCAGGCAGATGGGACAGGGTTTCTTTATGCAGCCAAGCTTGGGTTGTTTTGTTTGTAAAGTAACTGATTCCGCATGTTTGGTTTTAACCCCAGTTTAACCAGGAACACCCAGGAAAGATGCTCCTCCGCTAAAAGATTTCTACAGCGTTTTGCATCCCAGGAGAGCCCAGTGAGGTTTAAAGCAACACATGCATGAACTATCCACAGGGATCACCTCTTAGCCCATTGAAATGCAGCCAGCTCTTCGGAGGGGCAGGCAGCCACTCTGCAGCACAAAATGACAGTTTAATGCAGGAAGAAAAGCCCAGTGTTTCCAACAGAAAGAGCGGGGAAAGGGAGGGGTAAATTAGAGAGTCAGAAAATAATATATTCCCCATGGGAGTGGGCCAGGATACTTTATAGACAGGTGGCATCCTCACCTTGCTCCAGACAAAAGCTAGTCTGGCAGAGCCAGAAAGTAACCCCTGGTGGGGCTGCTGCTTTGGTATTACCTTGTAGTTAGTAACTCTGCACGAACCTCGTCATAAGCCTTCCCTGCAGGCTGGGCTGCTTCTAGGGTTCCTCCCCCTCAGGACCTGTTCCTCCCAAGCCTCAGCACCCTGTCCCACTATCAATAGAGTGGATCTAACAAGTCACAACTACCGCAGCCGTGGACCTGCCACTCCCTAACACACCTGTTAACACGGTGAGGTAGCTGGAGCATCTCGGCCCTTGGTACACACCCCGACTCCCACAAGCAGGGCTAGGAGACTTTGAACGACCACAGTAGGCTCAGACTTCTGATTTTACATTCCCTCGGAAAGATGAAGCCCCTAGCAGCCCAAGGCAAGCCACCAGCATCTCAAGGCTGATGGGACCACAGCACAGAACCAGGTGGGATTCCTTAAGTGTCCTGTTTGCACCTTCTACTGGAAAGGACAAGCTCACTGGTATTTAGGTTTTCGGTTAGAAAGAGGCGAGCCAGAGCAGAGTAAGCAAGCCATAGTGCGGGGTTCCAGTTGTTAGGAACATCTGTGCACTGCAGATATGGAGTATCCTCCACCATTGGCATTTACCCAGTCGCAGAAAGGAGTGACCACAACCAGAACAATGCTGCCAGCTCAGTCCTGCAGTTACCCAAGTCCCAAGGAAGCCAGAGGGTGGGTGTGCCCAATTCACCAAGTGCTGCGTGGGTCAATGGCATTGCATGATGGAAAGCAGCACAGTGACCCGGCGGGGCCAGAAGAATGGCACCACAGTTGCATACAGGAAATTCATTCAAACTCAGTCTCTGTTTGATCCCCTGGTTTTCTCTCTCACACACCATGATAATGGATTTGGAAAGTTTGCTGAGCTTGCCAGGAAGGGGATTCTGTGTGGAATGAAGTGATCAGTTTTCTGTAACCTAGCTCATTCAGGAGGGCATATTTAGTAAGCTGTCCCTCCCCCCGCCTGTTAGAAACACCAGACAGTAGCAGCTGACCTGCTCTGACCATCTGTTAACATCCTGCTGCCGTCATGGGCAAGAATTCCTACGGGTACACACACAAATGAAAAACACAATCTGGATGATAGCAATCAATGTACTTACTGTGCAAGTCTGGCGCTCCCGGGTTAGAAGCCAGGGGAGCGTGAGACTCAAGCGTAGAGTGTAACTTTGTTGTTACACAACAACTTGCCCAGTGGACTGATTCAGGACAAAAAATAACAATGTCTGGATTCTGATGCTAACTGTAACACACTAACCAAAAGAATCTGTCCCCCTTTCTGGCTGATCCCTGGGGACAGCTGCCTGTTGCAGCTCCCTTTAGCTCACATGGCAACAATCTGTGTTTTGGAGTTGGGTAGATCTTCACTGCAGCTCTGCCCAGGTGCTGCCCCTGATCCCCCTCTCACCTAAGTGGGGCTTTCATCCCAGCCCGGCTAGAGGTAAGGTTAGAGCCTAGGTGCTGCTTTTGCTTGGGCCACTAACCTGTCCATTACTGCAAAGTGGGCTTAGGCTAAACCACTTGGATGCTGATGGTCCTCCAACACCTTCCCACCATTCCCCCACATATGTCCAGAACAGAGACATTATCCCACAATTCACTGGGAAAGAATCACGGAGGGGAGGGACTCAACCTAGCACAGCTCAAGGAACCAAGGGATGTGCCTCTAGAGACGTCCTCGTGACACACACAGAGAGCGTGCAGCTCCAAGGAGGCCTTTTTGTGGTGTGGCTGTTCAAACCTGGGCTAGACTAATCCAAGAGCTCACAGCTGGATGCCAATCCCCTGGGCTAATTCTGCAGTGAAGACAGTCTCTGGTTCAATCCCTACTGGTAACCCATCCAGGGGGTTGTTTAAATTTGGCTGATTATGAACAAACCAGGGCACCAGTAAGTTTGCTTCAAAGCTTTAGCACTTAAAGGCGAACTGCAAAACTAAAATTAAACTGTCCCTCTCACCAGGCTGAGGGGCATTCAGCAAATCACTTTTTAATGAGGTTTAGTAAAAAGATGGTCCTCAGTTGAAATGGGCATACAGAGAAATACCTACATTTGTGAGGACTTTGATTTGACAATCATAGGCCCTGATCCAGCAAAGCAGAGACATACATCTTTAACTAGACACAGGAGGCGTCCCAATAATGTGTTTAAAGTTAAGCACGTGCTTAAGCACTTTGCTGGATTGGGGCTGGGGCAGTCCAGCAAACTGAGCCAGCCCTGCACTCACACTGAACTCCAATAGCTTCAATGCGATGGACAGGTTTGCCTGCATAGATCAGGATCGGGGCAATCTGAGGTATAATGGAGGGAACTGTTTCTTTTATACCCCGAGAATCTTATTATTTCTCACTTTACAAACCAGTTCACACTGTGAAGTTTCTCAAGTCCATTTGTGTATGATCAGGGCATTTTCTGATCTTTATTGCTGTGCAATGCATAAAATTGCACAAGAAAACATCCAAGGAAAAGAAAATAGAAAGCCCTTCCCGAGGGATTCCCGGCAGAGCCATCAGGGGATCCAAAGGAACATTTCCATTCTGCCCCAACAGTTCTTTCAGAATCTACTGACTATTTTCCCAGTTTTGTGTAGCTTTATCCAATTCCATAGTATGTGAAGTAACTCAGAGTTCTCTGTATTATGTCTCCACCATTTGTTTTTTTCCCCTATTTTGCATCATTTTGGATTCAGTAAAGAGACTGCATCAAGAAATATTGCTGTACTTCAAGTGTTGGATTGATTGCTACATTTCATGTCATTACACAAGAATTCTCCCATTCTAACAGTGTTACAGACATCTCTAAATACCGGTGGCAAATATTTATTTAGGAAGAAAAATCAGGCCTTAGGTTACCAAAAGAATTGAAAATAATTTGATTTAAAAGCCCAGCTATACATTGAACACCTCCTATCTTGCAGCTCTTGAAATCTGAATAACCACGAAAGACATTGCATTAAAGTGCTTCCAGGAGAGCGCTCTGCACTGGTATTTTTTTTAATAATGCGTTCTTTGGGAAATCTTCCCGATATAGGCCCTGATCTAGCACTATATCACTTACTGATTTACGCCCTCATTCAACAAGCCATCCCTGTTCAGCAAAGCACTTAGCCCATGATTTGGGAAAACATTCCTATCCAAGAAACCCATTGAAATCAATGGGCCTTAATCACAGGCTTAACTTAAGCCTGTGCTCAAGTGATTTGCTGAAAGGAGCCTTACTGGAGATATCCCAAAAAATTAATACATTTTCAGAAGCCTCCTTGCCACCCGTCTATCTTTGATATCACAGAAACATGATTATCTTTCATAAACAATTGCCAAGGTACCGTAAATTCATTAGCTAATTCACTTCACACCCTAAAGAGCAGGACATACAGATGTGTTTGCCACTCCTTACACTGCTCCTCACCAATCTTTATTTCAGCAGGATGTTCCTTCCTTTAAAACTGTTCAACCTTCTTTCCAAGAGAGGTTTTTAAAAGTTCCATTTCTCTGCCATTTTTGGAGCATCTTCCTCCACACTGGTGATGATTAGGGCCCTACCAAATTCATGGTCCATTTTGATCAATTTCACGGTCATAGGATTTTAAAAATAGTAACTTTAATGGTTTCAGCTATTTCAATCTGAAATGTCATGGTGGTGTAATTGTAGGGGTCCTGATCCAAAAAGGAGTTTTTATTGGGTGTCATAAGGCTATTGTAGGGGGGTTGCAGTACTGCTACCCTTATTTCTGTGCTGCTCTTGGCGGCAGCACTGCCTTCAGAGCTGGGCAGCTGGAAAGCGGCAGCTGCTGGCCGGGAGCCCAGCTCTGAAGGCAGGGCCACCACCAGCAGCAGCACAGAAGTAAGGATGGCATGGTATGGTATTGCCACCCTTACTTCTGCGCTGCTGCTGGTGGGGCGCTTCCTCCAGAGCCGGGTGCCCGGCCAACAGATGCCACTCTCTGGCCACCTAGCTCTGAAGGCAGCACAGAAGTAAGGGTGGCAATATGTGACCCCTCCTAAAATAACTTTGTGACCCCCTGCAACTCCCTTTTGGATCAGAACTGCTGGTCTCCCCTGTGAAATCTGTATAGTATAGGGTAAAAGTACACAAAAGACCAGATTTCACGGTCCGTGGTGCATTTTTCATGGCTGTGAATTTGGTAGGGCCCTAGTGATGATGCTTACTATTTTAGTGTCTAGAGAGGACCAAGACAGGGATCAAGGTCCCATGACAACAGGCACTGTAAGCAACAGGTAGGATTTAGTTCAGCAAGTTGCTGAGCATGCTGACCCCTGTTCCAGGGAAGTTCTGAAGCACATGCAATTTTAAGTATGTGAGTATTCCCATTGACTTTAATGGGGCTGTGTACTTTAGGACTGGTCAAAAACTTGTGATCAAAACTTTTTTTTCTGGGGGTGGGGTGATAGAGAATTGGGTTTCCACCCGCAGGAAAATTTTCACAGAACGTTTTCTCCAAACATTTCAGTTTTTCATCAGTAAACTCCCAAATCAAGAAATGTTCAGTTTTCACCCATTTCCCCCCCCACCCCCCGCCCCCCGCAGTTTTCTGCCAAATCTTTCATTGCTGAAAACTGAAATTTTCAGTATTGCCTAAACATTCTTAATTGTCCATGGAATTTTTTCCCTACCCAGTTAGGCATGTGCTTAGGTGCTTTACTGCTCAGCACCTTACTGGAACATGACCATAATAAGGAGACAGTCACTGCCCTTAAAATCTTACAATCTAGACAATGACAACAGATAATAGATTCATAGACTCCAGGGCCAGAAGGGACCATTATGCTCATCTAGTCTGATTGAAAGCATCTTTAAGAAAAAAAGACATCCAACCTTGATCTGAAGACTTCAAGTGATGGAGAATCCACTCAACTGGCAGACGGAGGCCTGCTTTCTGCCTTGCTCCCTGAGCAGTGTGACTGAGTGACTAGAGCACTGGATTAGGTCTCAGTAGATCTGGGTTTTATTCCCAACTCTGCTAATGGCCTGCTGGGTGACCCTGGGCAAGTCATTTGACCTTTCTGTGCTTTGGTTTCTTCATATGTAAAACAGAGGAAATGACACTGACCTCGTCTGTAAAGCTCCTCCCAGATCTGTTGGTGAAGAGAGCCACAGAGGAGCTAAGTGTTATAGTTCCCAAGGCCTTTTTTATTCCCTTTGACAAGCTGTGTTTGGGGCTTGGAAGCGAACAGCAGCGACTGCTGCAAGGCAGAACTGACTGGAGCCTCGGCCTGCAACAGCAGGGGTGCTACAGAGCAAGCTCGACATGCCCTGAGCAGTGTTCTCACTTGCCCACTTCCACAAGCACTAAAATTAACCAAAGTTCCAGCCTCCCCCACAAAAAAAAGAGAGATTTAAAAATAGAAGAGCAGGTTACTGGAATCTCCAAGGCCCGGCGCACCAGGAGCTGCATTCCTCAGTGCTTGTGACTTGGCAGCTGCTCTTCCCCAGACAAGGGCCCTCCTGTCTCCAGTGCCCCCTTTGGTGTGAGACACGCTGCTAGTTCAGTTCGGGAGAGGCCACTTCACAGCAAAGACCTTGTTTTTATCAATTCATTGGCTTCTCCATTGCACTCAGAACGTCAGCTCCCCCGTGCTCATTCCCACTCACAGGGTGCTTCGAGTTCAGCATTAAGATTCAGTGTTTGCAGGATCCTGGCTTATGTTTCTCAATCCATCGTCGTATGAGCTTTCCTTAAACTGGCGAGTGTTTTCATTGAGAAAACAGGTTAAGTTTGAACAGCCCACTTATACACTAGTAAAATGGAGGGGGAGCGTTCAGAATACAAATAATGAATAGCTGGCAATTACATGTCAATGTTCAGATGTACAGATGAGAGAATGTGATTAAAACCTCAGGGCAGACACAGCCATACTCTGGGCCAGATCAACAGGGCAGGCTGCTGAAGACCTGTAGAGTAATATCTTTCCACAAGAATTTACAACCCCACCCCTACCGCCTGCAACAGGAGTTGGCTGTGCAGCGAAAGACAAACGCCGGTCAGCAATCCATCTCCACTGTCAAGGGACAGGGTTATGGGCCAGCCCCATCCCTGGTGTCATTCCACTGACAACAGCAGAGTTGTTGGGACAAATGTGGGAGAAACATTCCATTCAATCATTAGAAAAATCCTAGCTTCAGCTGTAGCCATGGGGGGTGGGTGAACTAGCTGTTAGGGGGAGGCTAGCCCCCGGCCTTTCCCCTCTGCCCAAGGCCCGGCCCCTCCACTTTCATCCCTCCTCCCCGCCAGAGCCCAGAGCACATACAGCCCGCCCCCGCACCATGTCCCCAACCCCAGAGCACCGGGCAGCTGGAGCCCCCCCAGCCCCGGGCCTTGTGAGCACCGTCCACAGCCTGCCTACCCCAGCCTCTTGGCCATGGAAGAGTGGGAAAGGAACTGGAAGCAGGCAGGAGGAGGGCTGGGAGCTTTTGGGGAGGCACAGCCTTCCCCCACCTATGCTACCTGCAGAGAGATAAAAAGTACACACTCCCTACAGTCTGTGCAGAGTCTGTGAAGTCCTACAGGGAATGCTGCCTAACAACAAAACAGCGCCTGCGAACTCAGCACTGCCACAGCCCTCTGCACATACACGCTGGCTGCCGAAAGCGTCTTCTTCCTCCACCAGAGGAATGCTGCAAACACATTTCCGAAACTGCAACATTCACACCTTCTATAAAAGCCAGCCCGTTTGCATATCCCACTTCCTCAGATAGCCCCTCCTCTATTTCTGTCTTCGATTGCACTTGCAAAGCTCAGGAGCAAAAATATCTCTAGGAGCCCAGGGTGGGGGGAATATCTAACACACAGTAACAAGCTTGTGAAGAGACAGACAGCCCCTCTCTGTCTCTTTCATCCTAGACACTGGGTTGTGCAGAGAGAAGGCTGATGCTGCCCTAAGAGTGTTTCCTTGCTGCCCTTTTTTACACTAACAATTCTCATTGAACATTGTTCTTTGTTTACTGTTATTACTATATTTGTTACTACTGCAAATGAAGGCTCCGGTCAGGATCGGGCCCCAATTTTCCTCTGGAAGGGAGTGGGGTCTAGCCAGCACAGACCTTTCTGCTCATTCCCTCCAAGCATGAGCCCTTCTGTCTCCACCCCCACCCTCTGCAATCCTGGCTCTTCCCCACCCCTGGCTCCTCAACCCAGCCCCACTCTCCTCACCTAGCCAGGCCCAGTCTCCTCTCCTCAGGCTTCTAATCTCAGAGCCCAGCTCCTTGCCCAGCAAGTACTACTCTTACCCCTCTGGACCCCCGCTCTCCTAGCCCAGCCAGTCCCAGTTCCCCCTCTCCTAGCTCATCTACTCTTTCTCTCTTCCCCACCTTCCCCACTAGTCACCACCATCCCAGTCCATATTCCCACCCTTACTGGCTCCCAGTCCCAGTCGACCGGGGCCAGCGCGCGCACTAGGCGACCCTAGGCGCTTGCCCAGGGCGCCAGGATTTGGGGGGCGGCTAGCCGCAGCTGCATCCCACTTCCCTGCTCCGCGGCTGAGCTGGGAGCGCGGGGGTGGGGGGGGCGGCTCGCCGCGGCTGACTCCCGCCTCCGCGGCTGAGTCAGGAGCCGGGGGGCGGCTCGCCGCGGCTGCCTCCTGCCTCCCAGCTCCGCGGCTGAGCCGGGAGCCGGGCAGGGTGGGGTGTGCCACGGGCAGAGTGCTGAGCTGCCAGCCCGCGGGGGGGTGGGGAGCCGCCACGGGGGGGGGAGGGGGACTGGCCACCGCGGGGCGTTAGCTGGGCGGGGAGTGGGGGGGGGCGCAGGGCTGGTGCAAGGACATTTTGCCTAGGGCGCGAAACTTCCTTGCACCGGCCCTGCAGTTGACCTCCTTGGGTTCCTTGCCCAAGCTCAGTGTGCCCCCAGCTCCTCGTCCCAGTCTCTTTGCCCACCCAGTGCCAGTTTTCTTGACGCACACTGGCTCCTCGTCAGCTCTGTCTCTCGTCCTCCTTCATCTCCCTCCCCCTGCCCCACTGGTTGTCAGTCCCACTCTCCTTGTCCAGCCACTCTCAGCCATCATTTGTGGCTCCCAATCTGCCTCTTTGCAGTCAGTCTCCCTCTTCCTCTGACCCAGGGGTGTGCGCAATGAGGCGAGGGGCAACAGGGACATGGGGGCACAGAACTCCTCCCAGCCCTGGGGGCTGTAGGGCGAGGGAAGGAAGAGCAGCCTCCTACTGGGCCAGGGTGGGTGGAAGGAAGAGCCAGCTCTTGCCACTGCCAGGGTGGGGACACAGAGCACCCCCCCCCCAAAAGGGGGTCAAAGTTAAATTTCTGCACATGCCCCTGCTCTGACCTCAACCACCAGTGCATTTCTCTCTCTCCCCCCCCAGTCCCAGTTCCCTTCCCCCCACACCAAAATGTCCCCCACTGCTTATCCCACCCTGCATTTGAATCAGGCAGTGGCTTCCTCCTCCAGGTTGCTTGGGCCCAGCCAGGGGGGTGCTGAGAGCCCAGAAGAGACAGGTTCCCTGCCCTCAGTTTCGGTGCTTGGACCCAGCATGGCCCACAGCAAACCAGAGCTGCAGTTGCAGGGAAAGTCCTGCTCAGAATCTTCAGGGCATTTAACTGCTACAAATCTAAGAGGTTTCTACGGAGCACGTGCAACGTATGCTCAGCTCGGCGGGAGACTCAAGTGGGGTTCCACTGGGAGCTGTTCTGGGTCCAGTGTAGTTTAATATCTTTATTAATGACCTGGATGTAGGTAGAGAGAGCAGACTGATCCGATTTGCAGATGACACAAAGCTGGGGCATGGGGGTTGCCAACACTTTGGAAGATAGAGCTGAAATTCAGTGGGATCTTGATGAATTGGAGAACTGGGCTATAGACAACAAAATGAAATTCAACGAAGACAAATGTAAAGTGCTGCACTTAGGGAGGAAAAACCAAAGGCACAAAGACAGAATGGGGGGGAACTGGCTTGGCAGCAGCACTGCTGAGAAGGATCTGGGAGTTGTGGTGGAATCTAGGATGCTGCGGTTCAGTACAGCCCCTAGGTGGACAACAGAGTTGTTGGAAGATGTGTCTGTGCTATCAATTCCTGCTTCTCCAAAGGACCCATAGATTGTAAGGCCAGAAGAGACCATTGTGGTCATCTAGTGTGACCTCCTGCATAACCCAGGCCAGAGAACCTCACCCAGTAATTCCTGCATCAAGCCCTTAACTAATGTAGATGTAGAAGGAGTCTCCCCCTCCAGACAAGCGAGTGAGAACTGGGGAAAGCCTAGCAAGGAGCCTGAAGCCAAACAACTGCTTTCCAGGTTCTTCCCCTCTTCCCCCCACCCCCCGGTAGTTGAATGCTGTCTGACTGCTGCTGGGAGGTGAATAGGTTAGTGAATAGGAGCCATGCCAAACCCAAGAACATTAAGATCAGGAGACTAACAATACACTATTACTTATTTCCATACCCTGAAATGCACATTAAACCTGCCTGGGCCCTACATGAACTACACAGCTCAACATAAAGCACTTCAGTGCACGTTATTCATAGTTTAAGGCCAGAAGAAGCCACTGTGATTATCCAGTGTGACCTGCATAATTCAGGAAAGGCCTGTGGCCTGGGTTTATTCTTGCTTCAAGTCCAACAGCGCTGGTTGAACTAGAGCACATCTAGTTCAGTTTTAGAATCCAGTTTTGATTTTAGAGATGGAGAATCCACCATATCCCTTTGTAAGTTGTTCTAGTGTTAGTTACGCTCATTATTAATCATTAGTTCCTCATATGGGAATGCTTTGTGGAATCAGGACCTCTCTCACCAATAGACACAGCAACACATGACTAAAAGAGCTACTCTGGGGTGGGAACGACCTGTTGGCTAGACAGAATGTGCTGCTTTAGACTGGGCTGCTCTTCACAGACCAGCCTTACCAGAGTCCCCTACCTCTGTCTGGCCTGGCTTGCAACCCAGCTTGCTTTAAGCTGGGCACAGACTGGCTTATAATGAAGTTTGGTTTTGCTAGTTATACCCCTTAGCTTGAGTCTGACACAGTACAGCCCCATCATCATAGACTGTTACACCACCTCATCAGGGCAGTGTTATTTGCTATCACCATCCCCGGCCATGGACACTTTGCCACGTAGATGAACTCTACTGTGGAGCTGGCTGGGGTTTCCCTCATTGCCGGTAGCAGGCAGGTAACAGGATGAAGGGCTAGATCCTGGAAAGAACACCAGAGCTGCCAAGCTGATGAAGGGTCATTGATTTCCATGCATTTGGCTGAAGCGGACATGGCCTGTTTTCTCTTTTCAAGAAAAGCAAACAAGTGAGAACAGGGAAGTGTGAGATTTCCGGCTCAGGTGAGGCTAGATAAACAGCGCACAGCGGGAAACATTCAAAAACTTCTGAGGAGATCTGGGTGAAATTTGAGACAATTTTTTCCCCCACTGAAATAAATGGAGATTTGGGTCAAATTTGATGAATTTTACTGAATTGTTTCAGAAGAAACAAAAATACAAACCCCACACATTCCAAAGAAGTTGAACTGTGTTGTTTTAGTTTTTCATTTTGAAATGCCTTTTTGTGCTGAATTTTACCTTGACTTTGTGAAAAAAATCATGAAAAAGTTGTTTCAGGCCGAGTGAACCCTTCAGTTTGACCCAACATAATTTTTTAAACTTTGTTTTTGTTTTGCCAAAAAATGTAAATTTAATTTCAGGTTGACCCAAAATGAAGGTCATGTCTTCCCCCCCTCCCGCCATTCCTCCCTCACCCCCCAATTTTGACCACCACACTGGAAAAATCAGTTATTCACGCAGCTCTGCTCCTGAACCCCTTCAGCCCTCATACAGCCTCTCCCACTTCCCAGGTCCGATTCCTTCTGTGACCTTGCTCCCTCCCCCTACATGACCTTTTGAGATGCCTCCTTACTCACTTTTGGGGAGAGGAATCCCCCTCTTCCATGTCTCCCCAACCTCTGCTCTCAATCACAACAGCAGCAGTTCCTTTGGCAGCCTCTCTGATGGCTAAATTCAATTTTGGGGGGTTCCCCGAGTCCTGACACCAGTTTGATGTTCTACATTTGCTTGTAAGCACTGGGCTGCTAAAGCTTGTTTGTTATTGTAGGGTTGCTCATAAGTGTTAGCTGTGAACACTGGCTTGATTTTGCCTAGTGGCTCATTAGCACCGCTTTGTTATTGTAGGGCTGTCCAGCAATGTTAGGTTGTTATTTTGGGAAGGATTTATTTTGAGACAATCCATAGACCATTAACAGAATTTGGAACGAGATAAGAAAAACAGGCTAATAGGGTCCCTTTACAGCAGGAACACATTTTCTCTGGCTGATCAGATCTATGGACAGTTCTGGCTTTTGGAACTATGCCAACCTCCCCCAAAACATTCCTGCAAAGGGAGACTATGATTACAAGTCCTGAAAGTGAAATGCAGTGTAGACACACCCAGTGGGGCATCGTATGGGTCTGAGCACACCAGACAACTTCCAGGATTGGGGCCGAGGCCCATCTCTAATTACAGTGCTGCTGTTTAGCTATTCGATCAGTGAGCAGAAGTCAGCATGCATGGTGCTCTCATTCTTGCCCAAGCAGCACGCTCTGTAAGTGCTAAATAGCTTTAAGGATCTTGCCCAAGGGTCTTGCCCAGGGTCACACACAGCATCTGTGGCAGGGTGGGGAACTGACCCAGGAGCGAGCGTGTGAGATTGAGAGCAGTGTGGGGGAGATGTTACCTACGTGTCCAGGGTGTGGGAGACCCGGCCTGCATCAGCTCTAAAAGCTCAGCACTTGGTTCAATCATCTGCCCCTCTCACCTGGCCTCAGGTCCTTTGGAAATAAACCAGCCCTTTGCTCGCTCAGTTCAAGTCCAGCTGTCCTCAAATCCCTGGACAGCCAGACCCTAGTTCTCCTCTAGCTCGCACGCTGCAGGGAAAGGAGGAGCCGCTTAGGATTTTCCCCACTCTCTCCCGCAGAGAGTCTCACCTCAGTTGGCTCCTGGTCCTGCTCTTTGGGCAGCTTGCTGGCAGCCTGTTACTGACTGACACAGGTTAGCTCTCAGCATCTCTGGTGGCCACCAGCTCTGCCTGGGCTGCAGCCTTTTATCCCAACTGTTGCTGGTCAGCCATTTAAGCACAGCTGGGGAGGCAGCTACACTGTCCCTTAACCCCTTCATGTCTGTGGCAGGGTGGGGTTTCTACACCCCAGTGTCACATCAGCACGTAGGGGCACCGGATGCCGCAGGGCAATGAGCTTTAGAGCCTTTCCCCTGGAGGGCTCCCTGCAGTTGGAATCCGGCTCTGCTCAGCAGGGATTTGGTATGGCCAGCCTCAGGAGATCCAAAATCATGAGTCGGAACCACCAAAATCATGGGACTGGCCTCAAATAATCATGAGACTTAAATCAGTGGCTCTCAACCTTTCCAGGCAACTGTACCCCTTTCTGATTTGTCTTGTGTACCCCCAAGTTTCACCTCACGTAAAAACTACTTGCTTACAAAATCAGACATAAAACTATAAAAGGTGTCCCAGCACACTGTTACTGAACAATTGCTTCCATTCTCATTTTTACCATATAACTATAAAATGAATCAATTGGAATATAAATATTGTACTTACATGTCAGTGTATAGTATATAGAGCAGTATAAACAAGTCATTGTCTCTATGAAATTTTAGTTGGTACTGACTTTGCTTGTGCTTTTTATGTAGCCTGTTGTAAAACTAGGCAAATATCTAGATAAGTTGATGTACCCCCAGAAGACTTCTGTGTACCCCCAGGGGTACGTGTACCCCTGCTTGAGAACCACTGACTTAAACCATCAAATCACGTGCTTTAGTCTTTTGACTTGACTTGACCTCTGCCAATGGGTGCAGGATAATTTCAGGTTGCAAAGCCAACCTTTAACCACACCTCTCCTTGCTCCTCAGCTGGAGACTCCACTTACCCTCTCCTCGCCCCTCAGATAGGGGACCTGCCATTCACTTCTTATTCCTGTCTGGGTGCTCTCCTCAGTTATTTCCTGTGATAAAAGGAGGGCTGGATGGTAAACAGTTTGAGGACCACTAATTGAGTCACACTCACACTTAGATATCATTGGCTGTGGTCGATGAGCTACAGTTATACAGCTTAACAAACTTTAACCTGCTATCGATCAGTCATATTAGCAATAACGTCACAGTAAAAACAATATGGGACTAGGTTACCTTTTGTAAGAAGCAATACTTCCCTGCCTCCCCTGCCACTTCTCTGCCAGAGACTGGGCAGCACTCCTCCTCCCTCAATTCCTCCCCCTGTTCCAGCACCCCTCCCCCCTTCTCTCCCCCCCACCCTTGACCCCACATCCTCCTGCACCGCATTCCCTTGCAACTTCTAACTCTGCCTCTTGCTAGGGTTACCAGATAGCAACTGTGAAAAAATGGGACAGGGGGTGGGGGGTAATAGGCGCCTATATAAGAAAAAGTCCCAAAAAACAGGACTGTCCCTTTAAAAATGGGACATCTTGTCACCCTACGTCTAGCTCCCCCTCAGTCTCCCATTCTACCTTGCAGGGTGTCTTTGCTGCTTCTCACAATCCCTGGGTCCAGCCCTGCCCCCAACCATACACTGGCAGCCATTTTGCCTGTGAGCAATGCTTCAAAATCACTGAAAACAGTGGAAGGTAGCAGACAAGTTTAAGGGCAGCCTCCCTTTGGCACGCAGATCAACTGTAGGGAAGTGGCTACTATCTTGCTGGCTTCAGCCCCGGTGGCAGTAACAGGAGAGGGGGGCCCTTTTCAATACAGGAATTGAGCTGGCCATGGGGCCTTGATCTCAGCGGGGGCCCAAAATCACCTTCCTCACTATAGATCTGCTAGCTTGGGCAACCCTATAATGGTCAAACATGCGCACTGGGCATGAGCTCGGGGAGTTCAGGAAAACTCACATGGGCCAAGAATAATCATCACAATCCTTTGGGGACATGTTCAGATTTTTGGGTCAACTTGGTTTTTGAGCACTTTGGGTCGGCAGCAGTGGCAGGAGAGCCCAGTAAATGTGAGGACATTGGGCCCCTTCTCACTTCCGTTGTTTTCACTGGGAATTTTCTCCGTTAACCACCATAGGAGCAGGGCTAGGTCCATGGAGAGGTGGCCAAGCGAGCAGGGACTGGAGGCCACTGAGGATACAGCCAGAACGATGGTGCTGGGAGATCGTAGACAATCAGAGAAGAAGCTGGAATTCTAGCTCCTTTCCGGCTGGGAATCCTCCTGTCCTGCAGGTAGCCCCTGCCTGGGGCCGTATTTGCAGGGGAATGTTATGTTAAAGGAACCTGAGCAATGCACTGAAGTCTCTTTGAAAGAAAGGCAAACTAATTTGAACCATGTAAATTGGGTCATCTCCACTCTTCCAAGGGGTGAGGGCATCCAGCCCCCTAGACCAGGGGACCCACTCCCCATAGCAGATACCCTTCTCTTGTCTTGTTCCCGCAGGTGAGCGGCTCTGTGCAGTCTCTGCCCAGGAGGCCTCAGTCATGTCAGGCTTTCCCCTCCTCCCGCTCTTCAGATAATTTCCGGTCACATCTGGGACAGCTGATCCCAACCCCCACCTATGATGGGGCAGTTCTAGGGCTAGGCAAGAGTGAGGCAAACTGCAGTACATGCAGCACTCCCCCTCGGGGAAGCAGTAGTTGGGCCGTGCCTCCTTTCCTCCTCTGCAGCAGCTGTTGGGGGAGGCTGAAGCATGTATGCATGCACCTGTGGGGCAGCCTATAGGGGGCGGGGGTTGGAATCTTTCAGAGTCAGCCTTAACATGTAGGGCGGGGTGTGAAACAGTCTGATACCAATTCCCCACCTCTAAATGGACCAGTCCTCACCCTGCATAAGAGCGTAGGGAGGGGCAGAGGAGCTTTTGGGTCCCAAATTGAACTGGGCTCCCACCAGCACATGGGGCAGCTGAGCTGTATTTGAAGAGCTGCCCCCAAACTCCAAGCAGCGCTGCTTTGGTGAGTGGAGTTGCCTGCACTGGCACCAGGTATCATGGTGGCTGGCTGGGAGAGACCCCACTAGCAAATTACAGATTAACGGTCTGTGCCTGGAGCTGCTTGTGAGGCTAAGGGACACCGCTGGCCATCTGAGCACAGGACCGATCCAGGCATGCATCAGAGCTAGGAGTGGCTCTGGGCACCAGCTCTGGGGGCAGTGCAGGAATAACTGCTGCCTATGGAAAGCTCAGCGGTGCTGCTGGCATTCACAGCAAGCCAGGCTATGGGAGACAAAATACTTCCTGGGGATTGTTGGTGAGAGACTCACCAGCTGGTGTGCCCCTCATGGCTGGGGACAGCCTAGCAGGCTCCCCTCCCCTGGCAGCACCCGGCTAACAGCTGCTCCAGTCCTGGGGTGGTGGCTTGGCCCGCCAGCCAAGTCACGTTCAGTCCCACACATCCCAGAGTACCAACACGCTCCACCGATCCACATCCGCTGAGATACCAACGATCAAGCCTTCAGGTCATGTCCCTCCTGGGCTCCTCTCTCTGTTCAGTGTCCAGTCCCAGGGCTTTGTCCCTGGAGACCCTCACTACAGCCCTGCCCTCCATCCAGGCCCACCACAACAGGCACGCACGCCTGTCCTATAGCCTGGCCACAGCTTTCCCAACCCTTTGGCCTGGGATCCCTTTCAGGATATGGTTCCAAGGCCTAGACATCTCCTTCTGCCCTGACGCCCTTCCTTTAAATGTATACGAACAACCCAGTTCCCCCCGCAGCTGTGTCTCATCCTTCATGGGCCCTGACACACCCTGTAGTTGCCACCCAATGTCCTAATTGAGCAAGCCTTTTGAGCGCCCTTTAAACCTTTCAGAGCCAGTGTGGGGTCTAGCCGCCATCACAGTGATGTACAAACTCCCCACCTTTGAACAAGAGGTGTTCTGCCTTGTTCCGATCACAGCTGGGGTTGTCAATGGCACTGAAGGGCATTGGCAGCCTAACTCCCCCTCGCTTTCGTACACCCAAATATGGCACTATTTCGTAGCACGTCCGTTCTCCTTTCCCACTGAGTGCACATATTACCCTGCCCTGTGCATATTAACCATATTACCCTGCGAGATTACCCTGCCGATTAGCACAGCGTAACAGCATTCCACCCACCGTCGCTTCTCACTCATTTCAAACAGGGGTGCAGGCCAGCCCCCTGGAATCTGCTCCCATATCAGCCTCACCCAGGGGCAGGAGATATGAAAACTGCCTGTGACAGCATGTTCCTCTCCAGGGCACAGCTGTCTCTGATAGCATGGCACAGTCGCATGCATCTGAGGGTCAAATGTTTCTTTGACCCTCCCTAGCCCGGCAGCAAGGCCTCACTGTCTGTTAGGCAGTTGACACCCATCAGGTACGTTACATTACACAACTAATGTTGCAAAAAGAATAACTGAACTTATTATGTGCATAGGACCTGACTGTTTCCCCATTCAGTGCAATTTCCTGCTCTGGCCCCTGTTTTGTAGGCCAACTCCTGGTAATTTGTTTCTGAGTGTTAGGAGCCAGGGTTACGTACCAGCTCTTGGGGATGTATGAATGCTTAGAGTCAGCTTCTGCTGCATCCTCACAGGCATCTGCTCGTTAGCACTGACCCCCCACTTGGTAAGGCAACTCCCATCTTTTCATATGCTGCGTATTTATACCTCCCTACTGTATGTTCCACTCCATGCATCTGATGAGGTGGGTTGTAGCCCACGAAAGCTTAGGCCCAAATACATTTGTTAGTCTCTAAAGTGCCACAAGGACTCCTCGTCGTTCTTCCTGGCATGTGTCTTGGTTGCAGTTTCAGCATGAGAGGAAAGCAGATTACTAACTCTAATTCTCATGCAAATCTCCGAAGGAAAAAATGTGCTGCTGTTTACTGCTTGAGTTAATTACTAGTAATACATTAAGCTCCCTGGCTGGAAACCATTACAGAACGGCAACCGTTAATTGTGCCACTTTACATTTGCACAGCACCTTCCATCTAAAGAGCTCCATGTTAATTAACTTGGCCTTCCTCCCTCGCTCACCCCATGTGTATGGGGAGGGGTATTATTTTACAGACAGGTAAATTGAGGCACAGAGTGGTTAAGGGAATTATTTTCCCAGCCTCACAACAGAAGGCTGCTGAACACAAACCAGGTCAGGATCCCCAGTCCTGTGCTTTAACCATAAGACCATACACGGTTACAAAAAGCCAAGAAGTGACTGACTATGTAATTAGGGTGAGGAGTGCTGGTGAAAGCCTGATGTTTATTATCTGGCCATAGTCACTCTACACAGGTCAGTGTTACAGAGGATAATACCCCTGCCACGTGGTAGGGAGCAGTGTCACTGACTCCTGTGGCTACTGTTACATCTCCTGGAAGGAGGGAGTTAGAAATGATGCCTGCCCTTCCCCGAGTCACAGAAATGTAAGTTACACAGGCTGTGCAACTAGCCAGATTAGATCAATTTTCTATAAATTTGCAATGGTTAAGGGCTTGAGAAATGTACCAGTATCACTGTAATTACACCACAATAGCTATCCCGGTATAAGTAGCCTGGGTGCACACTTAGGCCACTGCTAGATGGCTAATTGTACCAGTATAATAATGCTGGTAATTATGTACAGGCCTTCAGACTTTCTGCCCAGAACTACAGCTGCTCACAGTTTACAGGGATTTTTTTCATTCTGTTCTTTTGTGGGTGGGAGGGGAGTGGTCAGGAGGGCCCTTCTCAATCTGCAGCAGTAATGCATCTGGCATTAGTTGGCACATGGTGGCCTGCTTCAGAGCAGCGTAGGATGGAACGGGCCCGTTCTGTTCCCTCCTCTGTACACACTGTGTCATGGAACCTGGCCCTCCTTGTGCTGTTTGTCTTTCCACTTCTCAGGCTTTCAGTTCGTGAAAGTAATTCATGAGGCTCTTATGTGTTTGGGCCCAGGCCAGCGATAGCTTGTGAGCAGGAATTAAGGTGATGCATTCAGGACCAGGTCAGAAGAAAACTTGGTCTTTATGGAGGCTGAACACAAGCGCACAAATGCAACAGATTTAAAGAGCCTGATAAACTGTCTGACTTGAGCACAGCCTTTGCCCTGTGTGGACATCTCCAAGGAATCCCTGGATTTCTGTGCCACTGGAGCTGGATTCTTCATAAATGGTAAATGAACAAATAACACATGCAGCATAGCAGGAAGCGACTGGCTGGGTTTAATGTGAGAGAGGCAGAATTATTCAGTCCCACAAACATGCAGCTTCAGAGTCTTTCTGTAAACGATCTCATTCATATGCAAGATGCTGGGCACTCATTGCAGTGAACGTCAATGCAATCAATCAAGGGACTAATCAATCAAACCAATAAATAATCAATTAACTAAACAAAGCTGCCTTTATTTCCTGGTCTGTCTCTCCAGAAGTCAGCGCCTCAGTGTGTCGGTTAAGAATGAGTGTAACACGTGCAATACGCTGTTCTCAAATGCTTTCAGGCTGAAAGCATTTGGAGCAACAACTGTCATTTACTATATATTTGTACCTCACCTAGGTGCTTATAGGCACTACCACAATGTAACGTTAGATAGTAACAAGGGTCTAGGTTGATTATTTCTTAACCTAGTTCCTTACGACACCAATGTCAGTTACATAGCTGCTTATCACAGGCCAGGAATGACACAAACCAGTACACTTAGAGTCAGTGTAGACGACTAAAATCGGTTTGTTTTATTAGAAATGTGGTGCAGTGCCCAGGATACTTTGCTCTTCAAACAGCTCCACTCGGATGCCTGGATCACTCACAGCTAGTTAAATTCCAGTCCTTCCCCTCTTCTAGTGTTACAGCCAGACATTTTTAAAGAAGCAGAAGATTAAAATATTCATTGTGTTCACACCAACACAACTCCATGGCATGCCTTCCTCAGAGGGCATGGACACAGCCATCAAATGGTGAGGTCACTGCCTCACAGTGATCCATATGCATAGCACAATTACAATTTGTCATCAGACTTTCACAGCAGGCGCCTTCTAGGACTAAAATGAAACTAGCTACTGAAGAGCAACTTCTTCTCAATGCAGAGGACCACGGTAGCAGTCACCTGGCACGGTTGCAGAGTCCAGTGCCTTGTTAAATAGAAGACCCAGGATGGTACAATCACTCACCCAATTGCTCATTCAACCTGGGTGAAATTCCTTCTTTTCTCCCCACAAAGCCTGACTAAATGGGCTTGGGGCGGGGCATGCCAGAGGAGAGGAGCTGAGGGAAGGGAATCAACACCCAAACCCTTGGAGAGGGTGTCAGGCAACTCTGCAGCCCATCCTTGCCCACTAACTTCCTATTAGTACCTGGTGCTTATGTAGCCCTTTTCCTCTGGAGCGCTCAAAGTGCTTCGTAAAAAGAGCTAAGGGATTCACTGTTGCCATTATACAGATGGGGAAACTGAGGCACAGAGCGGGGCAGTGACTGCCCAAGGTCACCCAGCAGGCTAGTGGCAGAGCCAGGTCTCCTGGAGTCCTCACACTCCCTCTCTGAAATTTGTGGCCAGCAGTGAGGCACAATCCCAGTCCCAGCCACCCCACACAGAGCTATGTGCAACTGGCATGAAGCTCAGCAAAGGGGTGCAGTGTTCCTCTCTTCGTCTGCTCCACAAAGGCTCCTCCCATCCCAGAGGAATGGGCGAGGTTTTGCTCTAATGGGGATGAGTGCTCAGCCCCACTATGATTGTGTAACAAACTGTCAGTGATGGTGACATCTACAGGTATTAATGCAGCGGATGGGTGGGTGGTGGCTGACTTGTCCTATAGGCTTCAGTCTGAGCAGGGGGAGTATGTAAGGAGCCCTGCATTGCTCCTGGAGGGGCTAAGGGTCATTTGTCTAGGTTCCTAGCTACCAAAGGGAGCAGCCCTGAACTGTGGAGCAGGGTGCCTCTGTATATCTTGCTGGGCAATGTCAGCAGGACGAAAAGAGGAAAATTTGCTGTGAGCCAAAGATATGTATTTGGGATACAATCATAAGTCATCGTATTGGGGTAGGGGTCTGGAGAGGGCCAAACGGCGACTCAGCCATTGTCATTGATACAGGAGAGGAAACAATTATACCATGATATCCAGCAAGGTGGGCCAGGTTCTCCCTGCTGCCCAGCTGTTCCAGCCCTAGCAAATCAAATTGCTGTCCAGATGGTGCTTCCTCATTCTGCAGTTCCTGGGCTCCTGCGGCTCGCGGCCCTCGTCGTCTTCTTCTTCCCCCAGGGAGCAGAGCGAGGTGTAGTGAAGGATTCCCGAGGGGTACGAAGTGTGGGAAGAGACGGGCTTGTCAAGAAGTGCTGGCCTGGTCCAGAGCCTCTCTGGAGGGAGAAACACAGTTTAGCTGCAGTTTCCTGCTGCCATGTTGGTGGGGGAAGGTGGGTGTGAGAGGAACTGGTGCAGTCACAGAGCAAGGCGTGCACGCCATTCCTCCTCTGACTGAGCCTGAAATCCAGGGGCAGGGGAGACCTACAACCCCCTGCAAACCGGGCAGCTTTCCTCCTGCTCACATTCACAACCCTGGAGCTCGACTTCTCCAAGTTTGAAGGGGGCCAGGGAAATTAATGGGAGCCTAGAGTGTTCCCCTAAATCCTGCAGATTAAACCCGCCTCCTCTGCTTCCAGATGCCCTACACCACTTGCTTCCTGGCTCTCCCTGTTTTGATCTTGCTTTATGGAGCCCTACACTGCTTGCTTCCTGACTCTCCCTGTTTCCACCATGGCAGCTTTCACTCATGTTCTTGAGCCAGCTCTTACTGGATTGGACCTTCGGGTGCAGAGCATTATCTGTGGTGGGCCCTCGACGCTGAGACTTACTTCCCTTGCCTGGGCCGGGAGATCCTGACAATCAAGGCATGGTGTGGTGCTCATTTGTCCTCAGGATTTTGCCTGGGGGGGTGGGGTTGGTCTTGCCACCTGTTTTCCTAGGTCCTTGGAGTGCCCATCACCGTGGCATCTGAGTGCCTCCCATTGCTGTCATGTTAATTCCTGACACATGATGGGAAGTCTCGTTATTTTAGGTTAACAAGGGTCATTTAATTTGTTGCAGTTCCTCTTTTTGGAACTGCCCATGTGCCCATGATGGCATGTACATATATCTACCACTACATCTGAAATCTGCTCTCATATCTTCCCTTTCCTCCACCCACACAGAGGCCTTACACAAGCATTTTTCTCAAGATCATGTACAGTTGCCCTCCTCCCCCCAATGCCCCTCCAGCCACGGTAACAATGGTGGGAGTGGGAGCATCGGTAGGGGGCTGGTGTTTGACCATTGCTTCGTCTGCACCTACCCTAAGCAGAGGGCTGGATGCCGTGGCTAAAGGACAATACCCTGTCTGTGCTAATGCTCCTGTCATTGGGGAGACTAATAGGAATGCTAGCGGGACTGCGATGATAGCTGAGCTGCTGCCCAAAAGCGGGGCCTGGCTTGGGGGCTCTTTTCTAGGCAATGGATGAACCCTGAATGATGCGTTTTCCAAATGGTATTTCCCATCCTACACATGGGACAACAACCACCGCCCTCTTCTAAGGGGAGGCGAGTACGGGTGGCCTGAGGCGCAATCTCTCTTCTCCCCCAGTGGACAGATCCCGCAGTTCTGCCGGCTCCAGCGCGTGCTGTCCTGGCGTCCTTCTCAAGGGTCAGTCAGTGAGTCTCCCGTGGGTAATACACCCAGAGCTGCGGTTCAGGGCCACTGCTGCAGGCTGGAGCGTGGCTCACTCCCCTGCATGCTCTGCAGGCAAAGGCTGGGGCCACCTCAAGTGCTGCGTCTGGAAGACGCCACTGACTGCCCTTTTGGACTTTGAATGCTCGGGTGTGCGCAGGATGGCATCACATAGCTCTGTGTGGCTGCCCAGTGTTTGCTCAAGCTGATGAGGATCAAGGCACAGCCAGGAAAGGAGTCCTGACTCAGCCCTCTGCTCTAAATACAAGAGCCCAAACTTTCTGAAGGAGTTGCTGTTGTTTGGTGCCTGTTTTGGGGGTTTGATTTTCAGAGGTGCTGAGCATCTGTAGCTCCCACTGACTTCAGACAGAGCTGCGGGTGCTCAGCACTGGAGAGAATCCTGCACATGGTGCTCTGGATGGGCTGGCAAAATCAGGGGCCACTTTGGAAAACTTTGGCCTAGCCGAACCCAGCCTCCTAGCTGTGTTTTGTGTGTGTGTGCGCTGTACAAACACGTTCAGCATGATGGTCCATGTACACCAACCCCCGTGTTACCCGACAGTGCCTATGGCTCGGTTACATGCCATGAAGAAGCGTTCCCATACATCTGCCTGCTTGGCAGCCCTCCAGATCCAGGGGAAGCTGGTGACAATGAGGAGAAGGTGTCAGTGAGCTTCTAACCGCTCTGTGGCTGAGCACAGGGCAGCAGCCTGATCACACCTGCTGCGGGTGCACGGCCCAGGGAGAGAAGGAGGAGGTGGAGCAGGCTATGGGCTGCTGAATAGTAGCAGCTCTTCCATTGAGTTTCGTGCCTAAATACCTTAGAAAAACTCTGTCAAAGGAGCAGCACAAAAGCACCTGAGGCTGTTAGGGTGACCAGATGTCCTGATTTTATAGGGACAGTCCCGATTTTTGGGTCTTTTTCTTATATAGGCTCCTATTACCCCCCACCCCCGTCCCGATTTTTCACACTTGCTGTCTGGTCAGCATAGGCTGAGTTCAGAGCTGGCTGCTCCCTGCCCTGAGCACATAGAGCTGCTAATTGCAGAGAAGAGCGAATGTTTCAGGATGGGAGCCCCAGGGTCATTGCACCAAGAGCTCCAAAGGAAAAGCCAAACCTGCCACGACGAGGCCACAGAAGGCAGGATCGGGGGCTTTGGCTCTCACAGGGTTGAGGGACATCAACCTGAGAACCAAGAAGGGAAAGAAGTCAGGTCCCCACATGCCAGGGTTATGGGTCAGGAGGATTTGATCAGCTAGAGAGGGCAGGAACAGGGTGGCAGGTGTCCCCCTGGAGTTTTTAATGCACCCCTCACCAGAGGATGTTGGGAACACGTCATGATCATCTTCCCTTCCCGATCCTTCTGCCTGCTGGGCTGGGAGACAGGTCTGCTGGTGGAAATCCTGGCTTCATGGAAGTCAACGGCAAAACTCCCACTGACTTCCGTGGGGCCAGATCTCATCCCGGAGCCTAACCCCAGATTTGCAACTGACTTCTCCTGATCTACTGAGACCCACTCAAACCTCCCTGAGCCTTCTGCCCACATCTTCCCTATAAGGAACCTTAGCGGTCCAGCTGTTCGGGTCCAGTGTGCACCCCCTTGATGCATTGGGGCACAGCGCAGCCTGGGTGCTCCAAATGGCACCGCACGGGCAGGCTGTGCCAGGCTGACCCCACTGGACAGCACATTGCATCAGCTCAGTGAGGAAGGGACAAGCCAGCACAGACACAGCTGAGCCAATGGGGGGCGGGGGCAGACTGGCGGTCCAGGGGGGAGAGAGAGATCAGCTAGCGTATCCATTACATTGAATGATTCTTCCTGTGTTTAGCCCCTTCATTCTTCCCCCTCAACCGGCTCCACTTGGTTTTTCAGGGGCTGGTTTGTGCTGAGGCTGTTGGGGCAGAAGCCACTCAGCGCTTCGTATGTAACATTCTTATTAAAATGGCACTTTCACTGAGATTGGCAAAACTGGGGCACCTGGGCAGCATCCTTGTCTGCAAGGTGCTGGGCTCCTTCAGCTCTACTGGGATCCTGGCAGGATGGGGCCCTTGACATTCAACAGAACCCCAGCTTCCCCTGGGAAAGACAGTCTCCTGCAGCAGCCAGAACACTCTGAAAACCCCCCAGATTCAGATTCATTAACACTGCAGCCCAGCGCACACTGGACTGTTAGACAAGGAGCCTGGACCCTGCATCTCCACACACGGAGATCTAGGCACATGAAACAGGTGACGTTGAGCCTATGTGCTGATTGGAGCTTCCTGTTAGGATTCCCACATTTGGAAATTCGGCTTGGCATGTCCCTCTGAAACCAACGGAAGCCAAGAAACACAAAGGTGAATGGAAAGATTTTTTGGAAAGAAAACGAGGGCAGAACACACAGTATGAGAGACCTACGATGCCCCATAAGCACATGCAAATTGCACTCTAGAAGAAGAGACTAGGAAATAAAGTTCTTTCTCCACTTCCTTGCAAAGTCCAGAGTCTCACTGCAAGAGTGCATCAAAGGCTATGTCCAAACTTACAGCAACATATAGGCACTACAGCTGTAGCTACACAGGCTGCAGTGAAAGGCTCCGGCAACAGGGAAAGACATTGACATGGGGGAGGCAGCGGGGAAAGGCTTCTGTAGTGGGGAGGCAGCGGGACAATATACTGCTAAAAACAGCAGTGCTAATGTGGGAGGAAGTGCTTGGGCATGTAGAGAACCGGGTAGGGTATATACCCTGGGGGTTCAGGTGTGTGGGGTGCACTTCTCTACTCACCTAACCAGTGCCTCAGCGCCTATGCTGCTATTTATAACCGTACTAGCTGGGCATGCAGTGTCTGTACTCTACACACCCCCGTAAAGTAAATGTAGCCCTGCCCTAAGGCAATCTCCACACTGCAGTCAGGTGTGCCTGCCACACACGTAGACATTCCTGAGCTAGCTTTGATCTAGTTAACTCAAGTAAGACTAGCAGTGAAGCCATGGCAGAATGGGTGGCGTTCGCCCAACTATGTCCCCAGCGTTCTGGGCAGGCAGGGCGAGCCTATGCCGCCCCCCTTGCTGCCATGGCTTCACTGCAGCTGTTACTCAAGCTGGCTTTGAGCTAGCAAGATCAAAGCTAGGTCTGGTACCTCGAAAGATGCTGCAGTGCAGACGTCCCCTAAAGCCGAGCACTCTCCTGCTTTCTGTTGTGCATCTGAGAGAGATCTTCCTAGCTTTCTGCTACCCCGAGCTAAATCCAGACTTCAGTACAGGCACTCTGGATTTACACTCCAGGACAACTGAAGAGCACTGGGCCCAGAGCCTTGGCCTCAAGTCTTGGCAGGTAGGTGGAGGAGGAATTGATTGGCAGATATTACAGAGTATCAAATATGTTTTGTTCTTATCAATAATATTTGCAGCAAGGTGCATGCTGCATAGTTCAGGTCTGGCTCTGGCTGTCACCAGATTCTGGGTTGTTCAGCCCTGGGGATTTGGTTTGGGCCAATCCCTCTTATTTATGTATTTAGAGAAAAACAAATGTTCAAAACATGGCCTAGGAGCAGCACTACCCCTTAGGTTTTACAATGCTGCCATTCAAGTTTTGATAAAACTAGTGATTACAGTGGAAGCAGGATCGGTCCCCAACACAACCTGCCTCTGTAATATTTAAGTTGACACACACATTACAGATTTCATGCTAGGTTTTTTGTTTGTGCGAAAAGCTTTAAAGCTATGGTTTGAGTCACTCCCTAAGCTTTCTTTCATGAGGGAGAAAATAGCCAGGTATGCTGTGCGTCAAGGATGGACTGTGTCTCCACTAGCCTGAAGAAGAGCTCCGTGTAAGCTCAAAAGCTTTTCTCTCTCATCAACAAAAGCTGGTCCAACAAAAGATACTACCTCCCCCACTTTGTCTCTCTAATATGCTGGGACTGGCACAGCTAAAACAATACTGCGATCTCCCTTAACATGGACATTTCTGGCTATTGCCAACTTGTGTATCCATTTTATAGGTGTACAAAGACTTTGCTTGCTATTTAATGTTCCTGTTTGAGTAACCTTCCCCCCCACACCAAAAATTCTCATCAGCTAGTCTTTCCCAGAAATGGGGAAATCACATCAATGTACCTAGGACTCTGCTCTAACACTACAGGACTCCATTTCAAAAACCAGTGCCCCAAATGTGGTCACAGTAGAGAAAGGCACAAACAGGGAAACTCACTTTCAGAATTGCCAACCCCAAACATAAAAAAACCCCATGAGTCAGGCCCTCCAAAAATCATGAGATTGGCTTAAAAATCATGAGATTTAGAATGAACAAAACAATTTGGGGCCTTTTTCTTTGCCTTCTGTTTTCTGAGCCTTTCAGAAGCACCTGGGCCACATTTCCAAGCTTTTCTCTGCAGCATGAGGGCTAGCCACTTTTTTTTTTGGTTAATGAAAGCTGAGATTCTCATGTAATCACATAACTCCAGGAGCTAGAGAGCTGTTTAGTAAAACATCAAATCTTGTGAGAGTTGGCAACACTATTCCCTGATTTGTGTGAGTAGTGCACAGTTTGCATGTGTAAATTACCTCTTTTCTCGCTGCACAAGTGCAACTTTAGTGCCCCCAACCCTTTTTTTTTAACTGGGCCTGCTATGCCTTAGCAGAAGATAACTCCTGAAAGTTTTTGGTTTCCAATTTATCCAAAGGGATTGTGCAGTTTTAGGGATTTCGGGGTCATAAAACACTTTGATTATTAGCTACATTGCAGAAGCACTGAACGGCCTCCCATTGTGCTAGGCAGTGCACAAACACACAGTACAGGACAATCCCTGCCCCTAAGAGCTTAGACACAGACCCTCAAAAGTATTTAGGTTCTTAACTTCCAGTAATTTCAGTGTAAGTTAGGAGACAAAATACCTTTGAGGATCTGGGCCTGATACAAGATGTGATAGGTGGGTGAGATAAACAAGTAGGTTGGGGGAATACCATCTAAAATAACAGGATGTGTAAATATGGACTAGCTAGGTGCATCAGGGAGCCAGTGCAGTAGGGTGAGAAATGCTGCATAAACATTCTAAGACTGGTTAGCTCTGTAAGCACATACATATCTATCTATCTATCTATCTATCTATCTATACATTTACACACACATGTATATAAGCTGATGCTGCCCTGTGTGTCGGCTTTTATTTTCATATGGACACCTGGAGGATTTAAAAATGGCTGATCCATGGACATGTTTTTTATGAAACTGGGTGGTAAGGTTTCTGATGTGCTGGAAAACTAACCCCCTCGATGAGAAGGCAGCCTTGCAACAAACGGATGCTTTTACCTGGCTTTCCGTAAGTGCCCGGACGAGGGAAGAGAGAGTAGCGGGTTTGCTTCAGTCTTTTGCTGCCCTAGTAGTTCTCTGTGATGAAAGCTGCCTGCCCTTAGACCAGCCCCTGAAGAAATGCACTGTTCAAGAGTGGGGGAAGGAAAAAACCAACCGCAGATATTTTATTTGGTACCACAGCAGCTTCTACAACATGACAGTCACGAATGCTCCTTTCTTGCAGCACAAACAGAACAGTATTCACGGCAGCTACTACCCGCGCCCCCCTCCCGGTCCTAGGCCTCTCGGATACTAGATCGTGGACTCATTAACATCCAAGGTAAACAGGCCCTCTGTAACAAGCAGTGCACTATTAACTAGGAGTAAGACGGCTCCTCAGTTTATATTTGATTCATGCATGAATGGAGCTTGTCGTATTTGGAGAGAGTGTGCGGCCAATGGGACAAAGAGCAGAGTGTCATGAGCATCAGTGCCTTTAGACTTCTGTTTACTACCCTTAATGTAAGTCATATGACTTTGCACGGGGTGCAAAGATCTCAACCCTTCTAAAGGCAAGTGTTTTCATAGCAGGGTAAACTGAGGCAGGGAGGTTCTGGAGCCAGCTTGATTACACACACACAGTTAGTAGCAGAATGGGCAGCCCGAGCCAAATCTTCTCCTCCCACATCTCTGATTTAAGGGCTGGGCCCGATCCAGCAAAGCAGGAGAGCTGCTTTGCTCCTGAAGTGCTGTGCCGGATGGAGGCCAGAGTGCTCAGCTACTTCAGCCATGCTGCTTCCAGTACCAGATATTAAAAGAATCATCTTCTAAATATTCAGATTCCCAAGCCATCTTCTTGCATCATCTATAGAATGACAAAATCTCCACCATACAAAGTTCCCAAAATGTCTTTATCTTTAAGCGATGGCAGACTTGCACATAGATCCAAGCCTATGCTGGTTATCGACACAGACTTCCTGATCGGGACCATAGGTACGTACTCGGCAGGCTAGTCCCTCCCTCCCACGTCCCACCGCTCCTGCCACTGAAGGTTTAGTGCGCTAGCTCAGTCAAAGCTAACAGAGGTATGTCTCCTTGACCTGGAATTTTCACCTTCCAGCTCAAAGAGCAGGCATGCCCACAGAGAAGTTGACTTATTTAACAGGCAGCTTCAGCACAACCTACATTGGTTAGCTGCAGTGTGGTGTTTGAGTGAGTATCTAAAAAGTGAACCAGCCTCTTCCGGGTTATGTATCGATAGCATAACAGTCCTCTGCAGAGAATGGGCTGCAGCTCTGGCTGTGCAAGCAACAGCGTGCATCTTTATTTAACAGCTATGGATTGTGTGCCATTTTCCATTCATGGTGAGGCTTGAAGACCAAATGCCAAATGTCAAGGGCCTGATTTTGAGAACTTGCCTGCGGTTGCAGTTTCGTACCCCCACTTCATCAGATGCATAGAATGGAACATACAGTAGGAATATATATATATATACACACAGAGAACATGAAAAGATGGGGGTTGCCATACCAACTCTAAGAGACTAATCAATTAAGGTGAGCTATTATCAGCAGGACCCATGGAAAAGAAGCCCTTGAGGAATTCCACCCTGATTTCAACAATTTCCATCCCACCATCAACTTCAGCCTGGACCAATCCACACAAGCGATCCACTTCCTGGACACTACAGTGCTAATAAGTGATGGTCACATAAACACCACCCTATACCTGAAACCTACGGACCGCTATACTTACCTACATGCCTCCAGCTTCCATCCAGGACATATCACACGATCCATTGTCTACAGCCAAGCTCTAAGATACAACCACATTTGCTCCAATCCCTCAGACAGAGACAAACACCTACAAGATCTCTATCAAGCATTCTTAAAACTACAATACCACCTGCTGAAGTGAAGAAACAGATTGACAGAGCCAGAAGAGTACCCAGAAGTCACCTACTACAGGACAGGCCCAACAAAGAAGTAACAGAACGCCACTAGCCGTCACCTTCAGCCCCCAACTAAAACCTCTCCAGTGCATCATCAAAGATCTACAACCTATCCTGAAAGATGATCCCTCACTCTCACAGATCTTGGGAGAAAGACCAGTCCTCGCTTACAGACAACCCCCCAACCTGAAGCAAATACTCACCAGCAACCACACAACAAAAACACTAATCGAGGACCCTATCCTTGCAACAAAGCCCGATGCCAACTCTGTCCACATATTTATTGTGGCACCATTATAGGACCTAATCACATCAGCCATGCCATCAGGGGCTCATTCACCTGCATATCTACCAATGTGATATATGCCATCATGTGCCAGCAATGCCCCTCTACCATGTACATTGGCCAAACTGGACAGTCTCTATGCAAAAGAATAAATGGACACAAATCTGACATCAGGAATCATAACATTCAAAAACCAGTAGGAGAACACTTCAATCTCTCTGGTCACTCAGTAACAGACCTAAAAGTGGCAATCCTTCAACAAAAAAACTTCAAAAACAGACTCCAATGAGGAACTGCTGAACTGGAATTAATTTGCAAACTGGATACCATTAAATTAGGCTTGGGAATGACTGGGTCATTACACAAACTGAAATCTATTTCCCCATGCTAAGTTTTCCCCTACTGTTGCTCACACCTTCTTGTCAACTGTTTGTAATGGGCCAAACGTTTTTTTTCTCCTTCTGATAATAGCTCACCTTAATTGACCAGTCTCTTAGAGTTGGTATGGCAACCCCCATCTTTTCATGTTCTCTGTATATATATCTATCTTCCTACTGTATGTTCCACTCTATGCATCTGATGAAGTGGGCTTTAGCCCAGGGGTCTCAAACACATGGCCCACGGAGTTATTTTCTGCGGCCCGCCATAGGTGCCGACTCCACTGGCAGCCAAGCTCCAAACATTACTGAGTGTTTATATTTTATTAAAACCCCTCTTTGCATTACAGTTTTTAAAAAGTTAATACATTGACTTTTAATAGCATACTATATTACTCTTCATTTTTTTCATTTTTGACTATACTTTTGTATCATTGTATGAAAAGGTTTCAGTGATGCGGCCCTTGGGCCAATTTACTAGTTCTCATGTGGCCCTCGTGGTAATTTGAGTTTGAGATTCCTGCTTTAGCCCATGAAAGCTTATGCCCAAATAAATTTGTTAGTCTCTAAGGTGCCACAAGTATTCCTCGTTCTTTTTGCGGATACAGACTAACACGGCTACCACTCTGAAACCTGTTACTGACAAGTCACTGTCAGAGGAGGGAGGTCACCGAGTGACGGAGAGCCCAGTAGCTGGAGAGTGGCTGAGATCTAGTGGCCAGTTGAGTGTATTACAGAGGGACATTCCAGATCAGGGGATGCCATCTGGGTCACAGCTTCTCCATTCATGGATATCTCAGGCCAGAAGAGACCACTGTAATTATCTAGCCTGTGTTTCTCAAACTTTTGTATTGTTGACCCCTTTCACATAGCAAGCCTCTGAGTGCAACCTCCCCTTATAAATTAAAAACACTTTAAAATATATTTAACACCATTATAAATGCTAGAGGCAAAGTGGGATTTGGGGTGGAGGCTAACAGCTCATGACCCCCCCATGTAATAACCTTGTGACCCCCTGAGGGGTTATACAGTCATAGAGTCATAGACTTTAAGGTCAGAAGGGACCGTTATAATCATCTAGTCTGACCTCCTGCACAACGCAGGCCACAGAATCTCACCCACCCACTCCTGGAATAATCCTCTCACCTATGTCTCAGCTATTGAAGTCCTCAAATCATGGTTTAAAGACTTCAAGATGCAGAGAATCCTCCAGCAAGTGACCCGTGCCCCATGCTGCAGAGGAAGGTGAAAACCCCCCAGGGCCTCTGCCAATCTGCCCTGGAGGAAAATTCCTTCCCGACCCCAAATATGGCGATCAGCTGAACCCTGAGCATGTGGGAAGACTCACCAGCCAGACACCCCGGAAAGAATTATCTGTAGTAACTCAGATCCCACCCCATCTAACATCCCATCACAGGCCATTGGGCATATTTACCGCTAATAGTCATAGATCAATTAATTGCCAAAATTAGGCTATCCCATCATACCATCTCCTCCATAAATTTATCAAGCTTAGTCTTGAAGCCAGATATGTCTTTTGCCCCCACTGCTCCCCTTGGAAGGCTGTTCCAGAACTTCACTCCTCTGATGGTTAGAAACCTTCATCTAATTTCAAGTCTAAATTTCCTGATGGCCAGTTTATATCCATTTGTTCTTGTGTCCACATTGGTAATGAGCTTCAATAATTCCTCTCCCTCCCTGGTATTTATCCCTCTGATGTATTTATAGAAAGCAATCATATCTCCCCTCAGCCTTCTTTTGGTTAGGCTAAACAAGCCAAGCTCTTTGAGTCTCCTTTCATAAGACCCCCAGTTTGAGAACCCCTGCTGTAGCCTGACCTGCGTCCCACAGCCCAGAAACCCTCCCCTGATCTGAGCCCATAACCATCTCCTCCCTGTCTCATATTTACTCTCTGATATAGTCTTTAGTGTGTGTGTGTCGGGGCGGGAGGGGGCTCACCTACTGCACTGGAGAGGGCAGTCAGAGTGGGAGGCCTCTCCTCCTGGGTTTGGGGTGAGGTGGGCCAGGTCCACCTGCCTTCTCCTTTTGAAGCTGAACAGCTTGGGGCTGGCCAAGAGGATATTCCTTTCCTCTCTGTGGGGAGGAATCCCCAGGGTGACCCTCACCCCAGCTCAGCCCAAGCCAAGAGCAGCCCTGGTTGCTTCAGGAGGCAGGGCCATACATGGCTCATCCAGAAAGAACTGGCTCTGATATGGGAGGGAGGGGGAAAGGTAAAGCCAGAGATCCCAGAGACCCCCCTCTAGGATGGACACTCCCTGCTCAGGGCTGCTACGTTTGAGAGAGCCATAATAACTCTACACAGCGCTGTCCTCGTCGATAACCCCAGCCTGAAAACACGACCGCCGAACATAATCAGGCCTCTCTACATTGGTGCAGCTTTCCCTGCCCCGTCTCCTCAGCAATTGCTATTATTAGTGACCCCAAACACAGACCAGGACCCCACTGTGCTAGCTGCTGTACAAACATAGGACACAAAGACAGTCCTTGCCCCTGAGGACCAGAAAATCTAAGACAAAAGACTAATCAGGAATACAACAACCAGTTGTAATGAGAGAAAACCGATCAGAATTTAAAGCCTGTATGTACATAAGACCACTGAAATGCAACCACCTCTGGGGTGGAGACAGCCTATACGCAGTGTGGGGGAAGGGGAACAATGGCCAAGGGTAACAGGGTATTTTAAAAAAGTGTAGAGCTGACAGGACCACAGTTTAAGGTCTCATCTGCAAGACCCAGAAGGAGCCAACCGCATGTAACATACAGTGCTAGGCAAGCCAATCGTCCTGATTCAAACCGGACTGTCCTTTTTTTGAGTGGCTTGTCCCCAGTCTGGTATTGAGACAAAACCGAACATGATTTTGTCTGGTATTGGACGGGGGCCCCCATTTTGAAGAGCGTGCTGCAGTGCTGGTGTGAAACTCCGGTGGGGTGGAGCGGTTCCCTCTTCTGCATGATCTCCTCTGTGCGGTGTGACCTCCTACGCAGCATGCAAGCGAGGTCATGCTGCAGGGTGGGGTGGGCCCACGCCCTGGAAGCACTGGAATGGCAGGTACTCTGGCAATGAGTGAGTGACTACCCAACCCAGCACACCTACTCCTTCAGGAGGAAGGGCTGAGTCAGTTCTGGTATGATTCAAACCTGGGAAATCTAATCCAAGCCAGATGCTTGCTCCACTGAGCTCGGCCTTCCAGGCAGGGGCCAATTAAAGGAGGAACCTCAATCAAAAGTCAAGATCTGATCCACAGGTGCAGGAAGTGGCTCCTTTACTCCACTCAATTCCTGTCCCATTGCTTGTGAAGGAAGGGGGGAAGTGAAAAGGAGGTGACGGTCTATCCCAGTGCGCCAGTATGGGAAGGCGAGGGGCAGCGGGGAAAGAGAAATAGACGGAGACATTAATAACCTTATGGGTGTTAGAGGCCACATTCATCTCTGGTGGAACTGCCTGAGTTAGTTACTCTAGGAGTGATCCGGCCCACCAGGCCCTCTTGTGTCCCTCCTTACAGTGTGGGACTACCCCCTACACTATGACCTAGTGCTTTAGATAATTACATCTGAGACTACACTTAATTGCCTGCTTTTCACCACCTGAAGCACACCTGGCTCTCCAGCAACACAGCTTGAGAGATTGTGCTTTTACCCTCTGGTTCTTCCGAGAGCCACAGCTCTGCTTGCAGGGAGAAGTCATCAGACAGCTCGTTTTGCACGGGGGCGCTCCCAGGGCTGAGGGTCTGAATCCCGGGAGGTTGTAGCTTTCCCTTAGAAACAGGTTTCTACTCTTGGCCACGAACGACTCCCTTCAAGAAATGAAATAAACAAGAGTGAGGATTGTTAGCACAGCCGGGGTCACCACAGTTTGTCCTGTTGTTTCCATGGCCAGAATTGCGGTTGTCACTCCCTCAATGCCCACATTTTCCTGCCAGCTCATGAAAAACAAGGAGACCATAAGATCTGTCTTAGGAGAGCAAAGGCCGTTTTCCCCCACGCTGTCCCTGGGATTACACCCTGTCTGTCCAACTGCCTCCCCATCACGGAACCCTGAGAGCCTCCTACGGGCCATCTGCCAGGAGGCTCCTGACAACAAGCATGGGGCGGCTCTCCGCCCACTCAGTGCCTTTGTCCCCCCACCTCTCCGCTGACTGGCACACTCGGGGACAGGATCCAGAGCTCGGTGCTTCCTAAACCTCACAAGCCTCTGAGCTACAATGGGAAGCTTCAGCTGAAACAGAATGGGGTTGCCTGCTTGAAGCCAAACTCCGCTAAGTGTGCAGAACTCCTAGATAACAAGGGTGAAAAATTGGGCTGGGGGTGGCGGGGGAATAGGCGCTTATATAAGACAAAGCCCCAAGTATCGGGACTGTCCCTAAAAAATCGAAACGTCTGGTCACCCTAGCAGAACTCCACTGTCTCACTGGGAGCAGGATTGTACAGCAGAGGGCACAGCTGTCAATCCTACTCAGCGGTTCTTCTTGCATGCAAAGCATTAGACCTGTATTACACAGGCCTCCATCTGTCTATGAAGAGGTGCTCTGAGTCCATCCCTCCATCTTCCATTTTGACAGGTGAAGTCAGCCAAGGAGCTCTCCTAGACAGTCCCGAGACCAGAACATCTGAGTTGGAGGCGGAGTTTTCTCGATGAGGCCACCTCCACTCTAGACCCCCATCTGGTAATCCAACAGCATTCATTGACCTTCACAGGACACTTCAAGGCGTCTTTGGTTCTCTAGGCTTGTGCATGGCGCTGGCTCGAACGCGAAGGGGTTTTTGGGAGCTCTCATTAGTTGCTATTGTGGGTCTTTAGTTATGGGCTAATTGATTTAGGCTTTTTAAATATGTGCATCTTATAACAAGACACAACAAAACCTGCCCCAGGCAGACCCTGCCGTTTGGCACTCGTGAAAGCTTTTCCCAGCAACAGACTGGCTCTCCATTGTGAGGTGGGGAATCCCACTGAATAGTGCTGAATTGGAGCCCATCACAAAACTCCGATCAGCGACTAGAGTGCCCCTCACTCCAGCCTGGAGCATGAGCGTGTGCAGTCAGCAGCCCAGCCAAGGGCCGCCTCTGTCAGGTAACGAGCTAGTGACAGACCCAGTGAGCAGGAAAGCACCCTGTCCTAGCAGAGCATCTCCTGAAACGTGCACTTGCTCCCTGTTTCACTGTCACCCGTGGAAACGGTATTGCACTTCCTGGGGCTCGTTTTGACTGCACTGGTCCCTTGCGGGGTGTCGGTGGAGACTGGGGGAGCGTGCACAGCTTCTGCCCTTGCCATAATTGCTCTGTGGGGAAAGGAATTCAGAGACAGCTCCTCTGCTGGCGTAAATCACTGCTGACGTTAGACTTATACCAGCAGAAGATCTGGCCTTCCAGTCTCGGGAACCTTTCAGCAGCACTAAATCCTCCTTCTCCATCCGTCTCTCCACCTCAGCTTCATTCCTCACCTGCCCCTCACCCTCTTCTCCCCTGCCCTATCCCCCTTCCCTTCAATGTTCCCCCTCTCTTCCCTTTTCTTTCCATTTGGCTTATCCCTCCACTCCCCAAAAAACCATGGAACGAACATGACATCACACAGAATCAGCATCATAGGGTTGAAGGCCAGAAGGGACCCTCCCCCTGATCATCTAGCCTGACCTCCTGTAGATCATAGGTCACCAACACCATCCAGCACCGCACAACCCAACCACTGAAATTTGACCAAAGTATTGCAGCCTGCAGGTGACCGGACTATTGTGAGCTGCAGGCAGAGAACAGGAGGGACTGAGGTGCACTCAAGTCCAAGGCCCCTGCAGTGTCAGGGAATTGGTTAGGAGGTGAGACATGCCCAGATAATCCTGGCAAGCAATCAGTGCCCCATGCTGCTGCAGAGGAAGGCACAAAACCCCCAAGGTCACTGGCAATCTGAGCTGGGCGGGGGGGATCCTTCCCAATCCTACGTATAGTGATGTTCTACTCCTTCCCCGACCCTGGGTCTGGCTGATCTATTTGTCAGGGCTTTGGGCCAGGGGCTGCCAGCTACTCTATGCTCAGACAGTGCCCAACACAAGGGGTCCCAGGTTTTGGTGAGTCCTTAGGCCCTAGCATAATGAACATGATTAATAATGACACACAATTGCTTTAAGAACAAACTAACGCTCCTCAAACCTAGCTAAGAACGCTACCTTCTAGTGGGCTTGCCTGGGCTATGCGAGGCGCTGCTCTCCTTGCTGAGCTGCCAGGTGGTAGCAGGATCTGGAATGCGGTCGATAGTTATAACAGGAACCTAGAAAGAAATTAGAGTGGCTCATCTCCAGTCATTGCAGCACCTGCTGTATCAAACCTGATGGATTACCCAGCACTGTGCTCCAGTGCTCACTATCTATACACCGCTGGCAGCCACAGACATTGACACTTTGCATCCACAGTGTTAGGCAGGTGACTAGATTTTGCCTCCACCTCTGGGTCAGTAGCAGCATGCAGGAGTTCTAGGCCAAGCAGAGTTTCTACTTTGATACCATAAGAGTTCTGAGCATTGTAGGTCCGTCTCCTGGCAGGAAGAACCTAAGAATCACTCAGACAAGTGGGTGCATTCTCCTGCTTCAGTGATAAAGCAGGTTGTATTCACTTTTGGCCAGATTCTGCTACCCTTACTCACATCAAGTAGCACCTCGCTGCCTAGGCACTACTCTCAGAGTAAGGTGCTACTTGACGTAAGGACAGCAGAATCAGGATTTAAACAATACACATCCTCACACCGAGGCAATGCTTATTTCTTATGGTAAATGGCAGGAGGGTCTACTGAAAAACAGGCAGGCCCTGGAGAGCTGGATTCAAAGAGGCAGGGGGTGGCCACATACATTCAAAGCTCCCTGAGTAAAGGGGGTCAGAAATCAGAATTCTGTTGCCTGGGAAAGTCCGGGATCTCAACATTGGTTATTATTACTATTATTATTGTTCCCATCAAACCAGATTTCTGAAATAATTCCAACCTCAACTTCGGACTATTTCTTTCAGGTTTATATGATTTTTTTTTTAATTTTACAATTTCTACCCTAAAATCAAAACGGTCTGTTCTGGCGAAACGCTGCGTTGTGATTTGTGTCCAAAACAAACTGTCACGGAAATCAACACGGTCCGGTTGGACGGTGTGATTCCGACAAAGAAGAAAACACTCCATGGGAAACGTTTCCCCCGGCTCTGCTCCGGGGGGCAGCGGGCAGGGGAGCCGGCTGCTTGGGGCGCCGCTGGCTATTTCGGATCTATCCGATCTCCTGCGAGGTGGCTAACCCGGATACTAGCGGCTTTGTTTTATATGCACAATTATTCCCGCCCTCCCCGAAAGGGTCCTGATTTTTCACACTCCCTCTCTGCCCCCCCGTCTCCGGCCCTGGTCCCGCCCCCACGCTCTAGCATCGCCGGCAGCAGCGCGCCCCGCCCCGCTCCCCTTCCCGCGCAGGCCGCTGGGTGTCGCCGCAGAGCCCAGCGCGCCGGCCAGCAGGGGGCAGCGCCCGCGCGGTGACAGGCTCAGGCCCTGCCTCCATGGCGGGCGGAGGGAGGCTCGCGCCCCGCGCAGACCGGAAGCGGCTCCCCGGCGGCTCAGGTACCGCAGCCCCGGTTCCTTCCCGGCCCGCTCGGGGTTTGCAGCGGGGCTGCCCCGAGCCTTAGGGGGGCCCCCTCGCCCCGGGGCGCTGCTGGCAGCAAACGGGGGGGGGGCGGCGGGGCTCGCCGCGGGCTCGGCGTTAGCCGCGTCCGGCAACAGGAGGAAGGGAAGCGGCAGTGTCGGGTCCCGCCCCAGCCCCGCCTGCTGCCCGAGCTCCGCTGGGGGCGCCCCGCGTCTCCGCCCCGCGTGTCTGACCTGTGCAGTCCCCTCCCCGCCTACAGTCCCCGACCCGCACCCCTCCTCGATCCATACAGCCCCCACGCCACAACACTGACCTCTACAGCTCCCCTACACCCCGATCCATACAGCCCCCACGCCACAACACTGACCTCTACAGCTCCCCTACACCCCGATCCATACAGCCCCCACGCCACAACACTGACCTCTACAGCTCCCCTACACCCCGATCCATACAGCCCCCACGCCACAACACTCTGACCTCTACAGCTCCCCTACACCCCGATCCATACAGCCCCCACGCCACAACACTCTGACCTCTACAGCTCCCCTACACCCCGATCCATACAGCCCCCACGCCACAACACTCTGACCTCTACAGCTCCCCTACACCCCGATCCATACAGCCCCCACGCCACAATACTGACCTCTACAGCTCCCCTACACCCCGATCCATACAGCCCCCACGCCACAACACTCTGACCTCTACAGCTCCCCTACACCCCGATCCATACAGCCCCCACGCCACAACACTCTGACCTCTACAGCTCCCCTACACCCCAATCCATACAGCCCCCACGCCACAACACTCTGACCTCTACAGCTCCCCTACACCCCAATCCATACAGCCCCCACGCCACAACACTCTGACCTCTACAGCTCCCCTACACCCCGATCCATACAGCCCCCACGCCACAACACTCTGACCTCTACAGCTCCCCTACACCCCAATCCATACAGCCCCCACGCCACAACACTCTGACCTCTACAGCTCCCCTACACCCCGATCCATACAGCCCCCACGCCACAACACTCTGACCTCTACAGCTCCCCTACACCCCGATCCATACAGCCCCCACGCCACAACACTCTGACCTCTACAGCTCCCCTACACCCCGATCCATACAGCCCCCACGCCACAATACTGACCTCTACAGCTCCCCTACACCCCGATCCATACAGCCCCCACACCACAATACTGACCTCTACAGCTCCCCTACACCCCGATCCATACAGCCCCCACGCCACAACACTCTGACCTCCACAGCTCCCCATCACCCCGATCTATACAGCCCCCACGCCACAACACTCTGACCTCTACAGCTCCCCTACACCTCGATCTATACAGCCCCCACGTCACAACACTCTGACCTCTACAGCTCCCCTACACCCCGATCTATACAGCACCCACGCCACAACACTCTGACCTCTAAGCTCCCCCTACACCCCGATCTATACAGCCCCCAAGCCACAACACTCTGACCTCTACAGCTCCCCTATACCCCGATCTATACAGCCCCCACCCCACAACACTCTGACCTCTACAGCTCCCCCTACACCCTGATCTATACAGCCCACCACCTCACAATACCCTGGGCTGCACAGTCCCCCACCCCACCTACACCACGCCGCCCGGCCTACACCCCCCAACCTGTGCAGTCCCCCACCTCCAACATTAACCTGTGTACAGCCCAGCCTGCACCCCTCCCCAATCTATACAGCCCCCATCCTACAGCACTCTGACCTTACAGCCCCACATACGTCCTGATCTATACAGCCCCCCCACCTCACAATACTCTGTGCTGTACAGCCCCCCACCCTGCCTACAGTCCCCAACCTGTGTAGCCCCCGACCCCGCACGCTCTCACCTCAAAGCCCAGCCTGCACCCCTCTCCGATCTATACAGCTCCCACCCCACAACACTGACCTCTAAAGCCCCACCTACACCCCCTGCGCTGTATCCCCCCCCCGCCTACATCCTCTGCCCTGTACAGCCCCCCGCCTGCACCCGACCTGTACAGCCTCTCTGCCTACACCTCCTGATCTGTACAGCCCTGCCTACACCCCATCTATACAACTGCCTGCCACCCACACACACCCTCTATACAACCGCCTGACCCCCATGCCAATCTGTACAGCCCCCCTGCCCCACACCCCTCGACCTGTGCAGCTCCCCTCTCCACACACATCCTAACCTGTACAACCCAGCCTCCACCTCCACCCACACCCCATCTATACAACCGCCCACTCCCTACCCCCCTGATCTGTTCAGTCCCCCCACCTCACACACCCCAACCTATACAGCCCTGCCTACACCCCAGCTTGTACAGGCCCTCTCTCTCCCCCACCTCTGGTCGGCCTGTACAGCCCTGCCCACACAGCTCGACCTGTACAACTCCCCCACACCTGTACGTGTACAGCCCCCCCCCACCCTGATCTGTACAGCTCGACCTACACATACCCTGATCTGTACAGCCCTCCACCCCACAATCCCAATCTGTACAGCCCACCCTACACCTTCCTGACCTGTACAGCCCACCCACCTCCGACCTGTACAGCCCCGCCTACATCCCCCAATCTGTACAGTACCCCATCTACACCCCCATCTGTTCAGCCCCCCCAGACACCCTGACCTGTACAGCTCTGTGTACACCCCTGATCTGCACAGCCGTATGCACACAGATTCCCTGATCTGTACAGCCCCCACCCACATTCCCTGATCTGTACAGCCATGTGCACACAGATCCCTGATGTGTACGGTCCTCTGCTCCCCATATGTCTGATCTGTACAGCTCTCCAGGGTATGGCTCCTGTTGTCTTTTCCCCTCCTAGAGTTTTCACCCAGGAGCTGAGATCCTGCTGGGAGTCCCTTGAGCCGTTTGTTCCTGGGCTGAGGCAGGGTGTTCTCAGCACAGGGCTCAGAATTTAACCCAGGCCACTTGCTCTGCCCAAGCACAGAGTTGGTAATCTTTGGGACATGTTGCAAAACCAGGCACATTTACTCAGGCTTTCCTTGAGCGGGGAATGGGCTCAACTTCTGAGAACTGAGCTGTTCTCAATCCTGCAGTGAGCTCCCTTCAGCTGGTCTCCATGCTGGCGCAGAGATCCATCCACACAGTACTCATTGCAAAACTGGGGCCTTAGCGGGCAGACTTCAGAGATATTATGGTCCCTGCACCCAGGGCCTCGCTACACTCCTATGACAGTGAGTCCTTGGAGCCCTTTCCAAACACTAACGCGATTGGATTTCTATTTCAGTCTCATTCATGAGTTCCGTAGTATTTACAGTCAAGAAAAATTCCTCTTTGCCTGTCGTGTAAAGATATTTTCACTCTCTTTTCAAAATTGAAAGAATCAGGTGAAATTTGGCCAAGAAAAGTTTTTAATTTAAAAAAAAAAAATCCACTGCAACCAGGGATTTCCCCATTTATATAAAGCCATTCCTGCAGCCTGTACATTGCAGCGCTGTGCTAGGGCATGAGAACCTAAACCATTCGTTTCTGCTGAAGGATGAGAAATCTGATGGGTGAAATCCTGGCTCCCTTGAAGTTAATGTTAAAACTCCCACTGCCATCAGTGCAGTCAGCTTTTCCTCAGTGTGTGTAAGAGAGTCGCTGTCCAGAGTTCACTTGGACTTAGGACATTGGGACAAAAAAGATACAGGAATAAGACATCAGGGCCAATGTTCCCTCTACTTTTTTACATCCATGTGTGGAATGAATTTTGTGATGTGCACCAATATGGAGGTGATGTGTGGCGGAGGTGGGGGCGAGGGGTTCAGAGTATGGGAGGGGGCTCAGGGCTGGGGCAGAGGGTTGAGGTGCGGAGGGGGTGAGGGCTCTGGGGTGCAGGCTGCCTTGGGGCTGCATCGGGGAGAGAGGACTCCCCCCAGCCCTCTCTCACCACAGCAGCTCGGGGTGCCCTTTCCCGGCTGCGGCAGCTCTGGCTGCGCCGGGCCGGGCTGGAGGAGGGGCACCTCTTCCTGCCTGCACAGCCCTTGATAGGCTGCTGCACGGCCACGCAGCTTAGAGGGAACTTAGATCAGGGCTTGAATTTTACCCTTTTTAGTAAAGGATTCCCATCTGCTCTGTAGAGGAGCACAACAGACCCAGCCTTACTCTATGCTGGAGCTGCTTGGCTCCTTTGCCTCTGGCTAACTTCCTTCCCCACCATCTGTCCTGCGGAAGTGCACGGAGCAGGCATGGGGCTCGGCCGCATGACGGTGCTAGGACCCAGAGCTCTCCATGCAATTTTCTCTGCAGTCACTGCCCAGTAGCTAGCTTGGTATTTGGTTCTGCTCAGAGAGATTATGGGACGTGCTCAAGGTTGCAGGGGCTTGGGATAGAGCTGGGAACAGACCCCAGGAATGCCGACTCTGTTCTAATCTGTAGTTACCAGAAAAAGCACCCGAAGATGCACATATGACAGAAACCATCTGGCTAGCAGCGTGTGAGAGAGTCTGAGGGAGTTGAATGTTGCTCCCCTAACAGCAGTGCAATAGCTTGTTCTGTGCAAGGTCTCCTGCTTTTCCCAAAGAGTTCCCGGGCCTTGCCTTGCCTAGGGATCAGAGTTCAGTCATTGAATCTCTGGTCTGCGTAGCCAGCAGTTGAGTGATCGGTTGTGTGTTTGTTTTCTAGGAGCTGGCAGGGCTCTGCACAGAACAAAGAGGTCACTCTCAGCCCCAGCCTGATGTGCGGAGCTCTGAGTGCTTTGTGACGAGCCCTTCTTGGAGGAGGGGACCTACAGAAACCTTCCACTTGTGCACTCCTGGAGAACGAGCCCTCCTCTGCGTGTGGCTCGCCCAAGTCTGTGTGAGGGGGATCTCACTCCCAAGAGGCTGCTGGCGCAGCAGGGCTGTGCTGGGAGAATGGTCTGTGCCCAGGTGGAAGCGAACCCTGGGAAGCGCTGGCAGAAGGTGCTGTATGAGAGGCAGCCCTTCCCAGATAACTATGTGGATCACCGGTTCCTGGAGGAGCTGCGGAAGAACATCTATGCCCGCAAGTACCAGTATTGGGCAGTGGTGTTTGAGTCCGGGGTGGTGATCCAACAGCTGTGCAGCGTCTGCGTCTTCGTCGTCATCTGGTGGTACATGGACGATGGGCTGCTGACCCCACAGTGGCTGTTCGGGGCTGGGCTGGCCTCTTCCCTGATTGGCTATGTTCTGTTTGATGTCATAGATTTGGGGGTGGGGAGGAAGGAGAGCGGTCGGACCCGGTGGGCGGACCTGAAGAGCACCCTGGTGTTCATAGCTTTCACCTACGGCTTCTCCCCGGTGCTGAAGACCCTGACTGAGTCGATCAGCACAGACACCATCTACGCCATGTCGGTCCTCATGCTCCTGGGGCACCTGATCTTCTTCGACTATGGGGCCAATGCCGCCATTGTCTCCAGCACGCTGTCTCTCAACATGGCCATCTTCGCCTCCGTGTGCCTGGCCTCCCGGCTGCCCCGCTCCCTGCACACCTTCGCCATGGTCACCTTCGCCATCCAGATCTTTGCCCTGTGGCCCATGCTGCAGAAGAAGCTCAAAGCGCGGACACCCTGCTGCTACATAGGGGTGACCCTGCTCTTCGCCCTGTCTGCGCTGGCCGGGTTGTTGACCATCTCGGGCGTTGCCGCCCTTCTCTTCGCCCTTCTGCTGATCTCCATTTCATGCCTGTGTCCTTACTGCCTCATCCGGCTGCAGCTGCTCAAAGACAACATCCATGGGCCTTGGGATGAAGCTGAAATCAAGGACGACCTCTCCAGGTTCCTCATGTAGACTCGTCCAGGACACACAGCAGGTGGGCAGGACCCCGCCGGTGCTATTGGAACAAAAGACTTCTGCATTGGAGACGACCTCCTGAGTGTCAGAATCATGGGGGGTGGGGGGCGGCAGGGGGGCGGGGGGGGGCGTTGGTTGCAGTGTTATAACAGAGCCTCTTGTCCCAGAGTGAGACAAACTGCTTGGTACATACTAGGAACTTTTGTCCCCCCCAATGTATATGTGTATTGCTCTCACTCATTAATACTAGCTGAGCTCCCACCGCGGAAGCATGGCAAGAGCACAGGTAGACAGAGGACTGCAGGCAGATGCCACCATTTTATCCACCACATCACCTGCTCAGAGCAGGTCTCCATGACGTACGTGACACTTAATACCAGCTATAGGGCAAGAGCGTCTTCTCCCCACTAGTGCTGCTGTTGGCTCTGCTGCTTGGGGAGCTGAATTAATGGTTGCAATAGTGGGGAATGTTTTAGCCAAAGTTTACTGGTGGAGGCGAGGCCCATTGGTGTTGCTGGGTATTTGGAGAGCAGCTTTCGAAATCTCTTTGGCAAGCTGGACTTTCTGGCTATTAAAAGCATCCAATCCCTCAAACCTCCCTGCCTTTGTCATTCTTCTGTGAAACAGCCCAGCGGGAGCAGCACATGAGGGGCAGCTGATGTGGTAGGCAGATCAGATCCAGGGGTTGTATTTTGTCAAAGGGCAGAGCTTTCATTTCTTAGTTCAGAGATGCCACCGCAGAAGCAGGAGTGTGGGGCGGGCGATCAGGAGTGGGAATGCAGGATACCTGACTGTGCATTGGAAGGCCCTGTATTTGCTCCCCTTCCAGTGTTGAATGGGATTTCTATGTCACTGTAACACAACCAGTGAGAAACTCAAGCAGAGCATCCTGGCTTTATTGCCCTGCAGCTTGCAAAGCTGTCAGGTCCGAGGTGTGCCCGGAAACATCCCCAGGTTCTTATTGCGATGGCATCTTCCCTTCTCAGGCCGAGCCAGCTCGGTCTGCTTGGCTGGAACACGAGATGATGGACGTGCCTGAGTTGTCTGGCCTCATCCTGCTGCTCCCCTTTGAGTCCAGTCCATTACCGACTGACTCAGCTGCAGCTGTTGGCTAGTGCAGTCTCCTTCCCACGAGAGCAAGACAGCTCTGCTTTAGCAGCTCTGAGAGGCCTCTCCTTTCACACCTCTGTGCTACCTGTGCTCTGCAGGACTGTTTGTTCCCAACATGCTTCAGCAGGGATCGCTCGCACTCGGTGTCAGATCCGAGGGCTGGATTCTCGGTCAGCGCAGAAGGGTTTTGTGCGTTCAGGGAGAGGCTTAGTTTAAATCATGGTAATGGGTGTGACTCGCCTGGCACCACAGATGGGTTTGCTTCATGCTGCTCATCCATGCACTCTTGCTCTGAGGTGTGAGCTGCCCCATCAGCGATCCCTGGTAGTTCTCGCTGCACTGGACAGGTTGGTGCTCAGGACTCACCCTCTGGAACAGCTGTTCCCGCTAGCGTTCCGAGCCCTGCTGGTTACTTCAGTGCTAGGACAGCATGGCGGGGAGGGGAGGGCATGAAGAAGAGACTGAGAGGAGTCGAACAGCAAGAGGGGATTGGTGGAATGGCTCAGCAGTACAGATAACCCCCAGCCTCAGCGTGCAAGGTCTCCTCCTGTACCCATACGGCACCACAGAAACAATTATTACAGTAGCGCCTAGGGGCCCATTGTGCCATTGCCCATACAGTGAGACAGTCACTGCCCTAAAGAGCTCAGTGTAAATAGACTAGCCAGACAGAAGGGGATGATAACACCTCCTATTCTCCACCTCCAGAATGGAGGCACAAGTGTCCTGCCCACAGGTTGCAGAGGGAAGAATTGAATCCAATGCTCCTGATCTCAGTCCGGTGCCTTACCCATGAAACCATCCATCCCCTCACCAAACAGCCAGCTAGTTTTGGACCACTACCAACCAGCAGCCTGCTCTGGCATGGAGGGCAGCTGCCAGATGCACACACAGACCCAGAGGAGGTAGCTAACTAAGGGCTGGTCCACACTAACCCCCCGTGTCGAACTAAGATACGCAACTTCTGCTACGTTAATAACGTAGCTGAAGTTGAAGTATCTTAGTTCGATCTTCAAAGCACTTACCGCGGGTCCACACGCGGCAGGCAGGCTCCCCCGTCGACCGCGCTTACTCCTTGCAGCGAGCAGGAGCACCGGTGTCGACGGCGCGCACTTCTGGGATCGATTTATCGCATCTAGACAAGACGCGATAAATTGATCTCAGAAGATCGATTGCTTACCGCCGAACCCGGAGGTAAGTATAGACGTACCCTTAGAGCCCAGCTCCTTGGGCTGTTGAATGGGGAGATGGCTGCACAGCCATTGATTTGGCCTAGGACTGGTGGAAGGAGTGAGCTAAGGATGAACCCAAGTCTACCTCTGCACTACGAGCTAAGGGTCTGATTGCGTCACTCAAGTCTGCATACTCACACTCAGTGAGCTAGCGTGAGTTTAAATAGCAGTGTAGTCATGGTACTAGCACAGGGGGCACTGCTTACACAAGCAGGGGACTCACACCCTAGTTCGCAGTGCAGACATAGCCTTTGGAGGAGTAGCTGTCGCACTGTAGGGGGCAGCATTGGGGAAGGCATGAGGAGGATTAGGACGGGAGATGCGCACAAGGAGGGAGTAGCATGTAATTCTTCCTAAGCTCTCTGGCTCATAGAAGCAGAATGCTGTAGAAAGGAGCACAGCCTGGGCTACTACAATAGCAGCAGGACCAATGCACAGAGGAGCTATGAGAGGAGAGGGCTGGGTGAAAGAAAACAACTCACCTTCCTCATGTTACTGTAGGGAGAGCTAGGAATGCAAAGAGCAAAGGTAACCCAACGTGCAGCCAGCAGATGGTGCTCCTCACAAACCATTCCGGCCACATAAAGCACAGCCCCGGACACAGGCTGCTTTGATTAACTGCACTTCTGTCCCTAAATGCTAATTGCATCCATATGACCATGCCTCAGTGCCATGGCTGTAAGAGCAGAGCTAGCTGCTTCTGGGGAAGAACTAAGCCAGGCAGATTCCTACGGAGCAAAAAAGTCGTTTTCAGGCTAACATCCCCGGCAAAGTCCAACTGAGGAGAAAAGAAGCCGCACCTCTGTGGTTACATTGTATTATCCCCAGCCAGAGGAGATGGCTCAGTTGTGTCACGGATGTGTAACGCCCAGACTCCCTGGAACCACAGCGTCAAATCCCAACAGGGTTGACTTTGCAGTGTGGGGAGCCCTGCTGGTTTGAACTAAACGGTGGAGTCTCTGTAACTTGAAGTCTTTCAATCAAGATTTGAGGACTTCAGTGGCTCAGCCAGAGGTTACGGGCCTATTACAGGCGTGGGTGGGTGAGGTTCTGTGCCCTGTGATGCGCAGGAGGTCAGACTAGATCAGGGGTTCTCAGACTTCATTGTGCCACGACCCCCTTCCGACAACAAACATTACTACCCCCCAAGGGGGGACCGAACCCTGAGCCCGCCCAAGCTCCACTGCCCTGGTTGGGGGAAGGGGGGGACAAAGCTGAACCCCAAGGGCTTCAGCACCTGTGGGTGGGGGGGAGGCTGTAACCTGAGCCCTGTTACCTGGGGCTGAAGCCCTTGGGCTTCGACCCTGGGCAGTGGGGCTCAGTCTTTGCTTCAGCCCTGGTCCCCAGCAAGTCTAATACCAGCCCTGGTGACCCCATTAAAATGGGGTTGTGACCCACTTTGGGGTCCCAACCTACAGTTTGAAAATCGCTGGACTAGATGATCACAATGGTCCCATCTGGCCCTAAAGTCTGTGGGTCTGTCTACGCTGCAACGTAAGCCCAGGGCTAGTAGAACTTGAGTTAGCAGACCCTGGGTTTGTTAACCGAGGGCTCGAGTGTCTACACTGCATTATGCAGGCCTGAGTCCAAGCACCCATATCCCAGACTTCCGAGCACCCTTCCAGAATGTGGCCACCCTACCCCTTTGTTGGTGGTGCAGTGTGGGAGAACTTGACTGTCCACCAAACTTGACTGTCCAGAGGACAAAGAAAGTCAGCTCATGGGCTTGTGGGATGCTTTTGGCAGGCTCCCAGAGCACAAATCCAATTGGGTTGTGTCTACACAGCAGAGCAATAGGGCTTGAACCCTGGGTCCTGGCTTGACTCTGGCTCAGATCCTCCACTCCTGGGGGGGTCCTGGGACCTTGGGTCTGAGCCCTGGGTTAGCATGATTTGCATGTGGATGGGGGTTAGGCTTGAGCCTGAGTTTGAACCCTGGGCTTACATTGCAGTGTAGACATACTGTCTGAGCCTTTGCCCTTCATTCTGCCAAGGTAGATAAATGGGAGCTCCCTGCAGTTTGTGAGTGTAGGGAACTTCCAGAGAAGACCTGACATTCTGAGTTTAGTTTGCTTGCATATTGAGGACCCATTGGGCCAATCTGTAAGAGCGTTGGCTGGATTTGGCTCTAAAGTTTTTGCCCAAAGCTCTCGTTTCTCCCTGCAGTTCCTGTACACATTGTTTTGCAGTCTCAGAGGTGGTTGTATGGATATGGGCTATAAAGTGCTTTGGGCTCTAAGAAGTTGTAGAAAGGGTTAAAAAAGGGACGGGGCAATACTGACACCCCCATCCACCCCCCACCCCATATTAAAAACAACACCTGAAACAGAAACAAATCAACCAGCCCCACTCCCCCACAAAAAATATTCCAAGCAGCATTTGTACATTGAAAAGCAGTGCCAGAGACTCCAGGAAATCCCCAGTGGACTTGGCTATTGCTAGGGATTTTACATGGAAGGGGCTTGGGTACTACAGTGGTGGGTGGCCCAGCCATGGAGGAGAATGGGGTTATGGGGCAAATAAGCTAAATCTCCCATGAGGCACTGTGGCAGCATGTCAAATGGAACTATTTTGATTTTTGGCCAAAGTACTTGGTGTTTTTGATGAAAAAGAAATACAAGTTTCCCACAGAAAGTAGATACTACTTTAAAAAAAGTGTGTTTAGTCAAAAACCTACTTTTTGGTCCATGGTTTCTACAGAATTTTTTTGACCCGTTCTACTTTATAATCTTTTTAAATTATAGTTTTAAACTAACAGTCATATTTTAAACCTTTCTGGTTTCCCATCCTGTGCTGTTAGACTCATTTTAAGGCACGTAGTTTTACTGGACACACCAAAAATAACCAAAATAATTGTAAAAAAGAAAATTTCAAATAGTTTTTCCTAGGACCTGTAGAGATTCCATGATGGTGCAGGGAGATATGAAGAGTCACTCAGCACGCGCATGGGCGATCAATAGGACTTGTGCTGTCAAACCTTGACATCACCCCCAAACCACCTTAGATATCCCGCCCCCCGCCCCCCCCACACACTTTGCTTCCTTTCTCTCACATCGTATTTGGCAAATTGTTGCGAGCCGGGATGTTTTATGATGTTTTCGACAAGTCAATTGGTCAGCTAGACACATGAGGGAGGCTGCAGGGAAGAACGTGATGGCGTTCCCAGCTCTCTCACACATTCTCACCTCACGCAGTTAGCTTGTGACCTCTTCAGAAAGGCATGAGACACAGAAGAGAGGGGTTTATTACTGCATCATAAGACACCAATAGCTATACCCAGATCAGGTCAAGCCAGGGTCCTAGGAATATTGGAATGGTACTGAGTGGCAGGCAACACTGCCACAGCCAGCTTTAGGGCCCAGAGAAGTGGAATTGCACCCGGCATCTAGGTTTCCCCAGCCCAACTCCTTAGCTCCGCAACACACACCTCAGCGGCACTAGTATAAAGGCAGGTATCAGGCTGTGGGTGAGTTGTATTACCCCAGCTTGGTACTGCCCACGCTAACTGCTATCAGGGAGGCTGAAGTTCTGGTGGATCAGGGCTCAGCTCAGTCAACTCCTGGCTGTGTCAGTGTCAGGGCCAGCTCCAGGCACCAGCTAAAGAAGCAGGTGCTTGGGGCGGCCAATACCAAGGGACGGCACTCCATCTGCTATTGGGGCGGCACGTCCAGGTCTTTGGTGGCAGTTCGGTGGTGGGTCCCTCAGGCCCTCTCGGCGCAAAGGACCTGCCGCCGAATTGCCGCCAAAGAGTGGAGCGGTGCGATCGTGCTGCCGCGGCTTTTTAAATTTTTTTTTCCCCGCTTGGTGCGACAGAAAACCTGGAGCTGGCCCTGGTCAGTGTGCCACAGTTCATTAGCGTGCTGAGCTCCATGAACAGACGGTGCTCTGGAAGTGGCTCGTATCATTACCTTCTTCAACAGAAGAGCCAACACCTCCAGAGCACCCCTTAAAGCACCCAACAAGCAGACAGTTCTACTGAGTGTCCGTTCCCTGCATCTCTCTCCTCTTGCGCTGTAGCAATAGGGACTGCTGCAATGGAAACAGGGTCTTTGTGTGCAGGCTGTGTGAACCTCACCTGGTCCTACGCCATTGTTTGTGACACCACAGTTAGAAGGGAAGGAATGATCTGAGCGAATGGGTGCTGTGGGGACCAGCTGCCAGCAGGAGTTTTGCTACTTATTCCAAGGACAGCGTGGCCATGCTCCATAAGTTTAGGTGAGGAATAAGCAGCAGGCGCATACGACTGAACTAAGGTCCTGATCCAAAATGCATGGCCTCAACAGGAGTCTTTCCATTGATTTCAGTGGCGTTGGATCAGGCCCTAAGAGACCACATTTGAAAATCTCCCTAGTCTGAGTGAAGTGCTGATAGGCTCTGAAGTGTGACTAAAACTGGCCTGGTGGAGTGCCACTGCCTCAGGGACATCGGATCAAATGTGATCAGTTGATAAATGAGAAGATGTTTGTTCCCCCTTCCCCCACCCAGCCTAGCTGCCAGCGCTGCAGCTGCAGTCTGGGATCAGCAAGTCTTTCCGGGGGCTTTCTGGCTTGCACACCAGCACTACTAATAAAACCCTGCAGCTAGGGAATGCTGGATTCTGGATTCTGCACAAGATACAGCCGTCTATAGCAGTTCATACAAAATACAATATAATATTTCTCTTAATTTTTCATCTGTGGTTAGGTCAACCCAGCAGAGCTAGAAGGGCGTCCTTTCCATGCACATATTGGCTAAGCAGATAACATCAGGCAGGAGGAATGTGCTGGGAATCTCTATGAGAGGAGACAAAAACATCTGTGGGCCATGACCTGATTCAGATGGCTTTTAGCAAATCTGTCGGAGTGCACGCCTGCTTTCAAATGAGATAGGAACATGGTGGTTTGGGGCAATGATATTTTATTCCCGGAAAAGATTTATTTGAAGAGTAGGATGACAGAAGATCACAGGGATGGAGAATCCCTATGCTATAAGATTGTAAGTCTGTGCTTTTGTGTGGAGATCCTTAAAACAGCAAACAATACAAATAAAAGAGTAAGGCCCAAATCCCCAAAAGCAGTTAGGCACCAAACTCCCATTGATTTCAATGGGACTTAGGCACCTAAATACCTTTGTGAATCTGGCCCTACTGGTCATCTCAGTGCATGGGGGGTTAGCATGTTCCGTGTGTCTTCTAGGAAACAAGTAACTGATTGCTGCACTCTCAACACCTCGGGTGCTTTGGGTGATATCATGTTTCCTGCCAAGGTTGAAATGTCATGGTGAAGGCAATATCTTACTTGTGAGTATTTAATGAAAGAGGAACAGCCAAGGTTTAAAAACACACATTCCAAGCTCACGACGAGCGGCACACTTGCCAGACCTACATAATTAGTGACCAGGGTGATATTTTACAGTTGTAGTTCTCACTAGTTCTCTATAAGCAGATTTCCTAAAGATCTGTTCTGGAATTAACTCCTCACTCCACTGAGATGGCCCATCATGCTTTGGGCTAATGACATCATATAACCCTGCCATTCAGCACCGAAGCCTGGAGTCTGCCCAGGGAGAAAAGGCAGGTCAGCCACAGATTCCCCTGATTTCTAGCAGTCGCTGAAGTGAACCGAATGGTGGATGTCTCTCACTTGTAGGCCCATTCCCTACTGTGGTCGAAGCCAGGCTAACTGTCCCCAGGTTTGCTTGTTGTTAGCAGGGCTCTAGCACATTTCCCTGACAAGTGCAAACAAGCTAGAACTGTATTAGAAACAGATGCCCTAAAGCTCCGTGGAGGTACATTTCTGGTATGGTTTCAACGGTAGCATGGTCCAGGCTTTAATCCACACACCTAACATCAGGGACAATGGTGGAAGTTCCCCCCATTCTTTTCCTGTGCAGAGCATCCAAACCCAGGAATCATACATGCTGGGGTTTTCAGGCTGGGGAAAGGGGAGGACTATGTACCAGGGTGCCAGAACCGGGGGGAAGAGGTAGCACGGGAGCGGGGCCTTGGAGGAAGAGGTGGTGTGGGGGGCGGGGTCCTGGGGGAAGAGGCAATGCAAGGGCAGGGGCTTGGCGAGAAGGGGCGGTGCAGGGGTGAGACCTCAGGGGAGCAGTGTGGGGGTGGGGCCACAGTTCAGACACCTTTGGCCCTGCCACTTTTAAGGCACTTCCGCCGCTCCTGCTATGTACTCTGGCCCAAATCCATTACAGTGGAAATTAGACACCAACATATCTTTGAGGATCTGGTCCTCTATGACTAGAGCACTTGGGGCCAGAGTTACTCACTTATGGCCAGTTACTTGCCTGACTGGAAGTACCAGGAACGGGATGGGATGATCCAGCTAGTTCAGTCATGTTATTAATTCAATGACCCGCAGGTCCAGTTCAAAACAGCAGGTTTCCCCCTTTCTCTGTGCAGGGAATGGACACGCTAAACTCTCAGCAAGTGTAGAGCAGCACGGCCTAACTAGGGAGACAAGTCCACAGCCTTGAGAAGCCTGGCTCTGGAGTGACTGCTCAGTTATTAGCGTGTGCGCCTCTCCCTACATTTTCTGCTAATTGGAACTGGGTGATAAGATTGGTGCTCAGTGCAAGTGTGACAGACTCCAGGGTCTCGTCTATTCTGGGGTAAAAGCCTTTGACCCAAGCAGTTGATTGGACGGCCTTGAGGTTGTACGGCGCATAGATGCTACAATGATGAGTGCATAATAAATGGTTAGGCAGGCAGAACAGTTCTCCCAGGCACTTTATTGGGGGCATCAGTTCGTTGCAGTGACTGGGATGAAGTCTTTAGCTCATGTAAATCAACTGAACTAGTGCAGTCTATTAAGATTTGTCCTGAGTATAGTTGACAAGCCAGGAGCAGCAAGCCAGGTCGGCCAGTCCCTCTAACTCAATTGCAATGCTGTCTCATGTTTGGAATTTTCCCTAAAGCCTGGGATCCTAGCAACACTGTTGGACCCTATGAGTTAGGAAGATCTTGATTCTCAAACGGACTGGTGTGATCACAGGTAGAAAGTATCTGTGGATGGATATGTCAAAACTGTGCTGTCAAAAACAGCATTGGTAAATGAACCCACTATGCTGCTGCCAGGACACGCGAAGCAAGACGCTAGTGCACAGAAGCAAAGGCACTTCCCCCATGAGCATGTGCATACCCAAAGGACAATGGGAAATGACTGAAGAGGATATGGAGCAATGAGCAAGAGAAAGGTTTCCTACCTTCATTGGTGTTTTCTGCATCTCTTGGGTTTATAGTTAACACTGCTTGGACTGTCTGATGCACAGGCCCACCTCTGGAGATTCTAGCTGCTTTCTGCAATGAGGTTTCCTAGTAGCACCAACTCACCAGATTAATGGCGTATCGATAAATAGTTGGGTTTTTCCCACTCAGACGTATGTGATATTTTGGGACACATTGTTACATACCAGAAGAAAATCATGGCTCATGAGTGGCTGAAAACAGTCATGTGATGCGTTAATAGGTTTCAATTGTTGACCTTCTTAGACATCAACAATCCTGAGATCCAGAACACTGTTAACCAATTGGATTTCATATGCAAATATGTGCCTCCGGATTGGCTCAGCAGTCAGTAACAGTTTTCCTTTAACTCCTACAACAGACACACATGTGGCTCATAATTGGCTCATTAGAACGCCATATTAGTGTTTTCACTACTTTTAATTTCCACTCCCCTTTGAATGATAGATTAAAAGACCTGTTACACTTAAATATATGTCCAAAAATGTCTGAGAGGCGATGCCGAACATACAGTGTGTAACAACCCACACTATTAACTTCAGGTTTTGCTCAACAGCAAAAATGATTGTCCTTTGGGGATATGTTGACATTACTGAACTACATGCTAATTGGATGGAGTTTTCTGCCCTGTGTGATGCAAGAGGTCAGAGTAGGTAATCAAAATGTGTCTTCTGGCCTGAAAAATCTCTGGCAGAACTGCTGCATGGACAGGTTACATGACTTGCTGGAGGCCATACCACGAGGCAGTAGCAAAACTGGGCTAGAACCCAGGAATCCTGACATCAACTCCCATACCCTGGCTTATAGTCAATATCTCCTTCCATCTGTCCAGTTCACTGAAATGGGTGAGCTCTTAAGAACAAAAAAACATAGTAGATCAAACCAGAAGTCCATCAGGTCCACTGTGTTGTCTCCAACAGTAGCTAGTACCAGACACTTCAGAAGCAGGTATAATACCCACATAACGATCTGTTATCATAAGGCTCCCATGGAAGAAGTTCCTCCTGTACACCAGGCAGGCAGTGGTTGGCTTATGGCTTGAAGCATGAGCATTAACAGCCTTCATACGTTTTGTTCCTAGATAGCATAACAGCTCATGCTGTTCTTATTTGTACAAAGGCTCAAGTCACGTCTAGCACAGCTAGTGCCCCGCTGCACCCCGTGTCTATTATTTTATTGGCTTCTGGACATGAGGGTGTGCTGACTGATGCAGAGGGGAGATGAATGATAGGCGGGGCTAGCTGCGAGGACAGGGAAGGGGAGCAGCAGAAGGGCTCCAGAAGCTACACTTGTGGGGGAACAGGGGGAGCGATAGCTCAGTGGTTTGAGCATGGGCCTGCTAAACCCAGGGTTGTAAGTTCAATCCTTGAGGGGACCATTTAGGGATTGGGGTAAAAATTGGGGATTGGTCCTGCTTTGAGCGGGGGGTTGGACTAGATGACCTCCTAAGGTCCCTTCCAACCCTGATATTCTATTAAGGGGGGGGACCTGATGTGGGTGGGATCTCCAGAGGCAGCCCCCCAGTCAATGAACTGCAGCATCTGTGGGGGGAAGCAGGGAGAAGGGCTCAGAGAAGCCCCCCAGGTGTGTGTGTGTGGGGACCACAGCAACCATCTTTTCCTCATTGGTGCTTCTTGTTTGCTCATCCCAGATCGCTGTGGAAGGGGGTTTTCCCAGTGCAGAGCTGAGCTGGTCAGGGCAGGGGCTGGAGGACAAGCAGCCTTCATGAGGCTCGGCCTTCTCATATTTGCACTTTATATGAGCTGTAAAGGACTGAAGAGCAAGCAGCAGCAGAACCTTCTGCCTCTTGGTGAGATCCCCCATGACTCTAGGGCCAGTAGTCTGTTAGAGCCAGCCCTGTAAACGCCTATGCCTTTCTTGAATTCCACTGAGCTCTCTGATGCAATATCTTCTGGCACTTCCCTCTCCCCACCCTATTGTGTATTCCTACTCTTTGGATATTAGAGCTCACTGGGAACTGCCTGGCCAGGAAGGGATGTTCGGTAATGAGTTGTGCCACTCTCTCCTTTTATGCTTTGGGAACCTGAAGAGAGGAGCGCTGTTCCTTGCCACCATCCCCTTTCACTACACTTTTCAGCTCTATCTCTTGGTCAATATGAATGTGATACAGGTCAAGCAGGAATGACACTTACCTGGGGGTTCTTTTCTCTTGTATGAGTTGCTGCGTTTGTTTCCTTCACTCTTACCAGGAGGTGAGCACTTCCCCTTTGGTCCTTTATTTGCGCCCTTTCCCACTACCAAAAGAGCAGATTTAAGGAGACACAACAACCCATTCAGAGGGAATTGCCTGCAACCCCACTCTACAGCTCATCAAGAGCCAGCTGGAGTTAACTGACACACTGGTGGATAATTAGCAGTTCTGAGGAAGTAAGAGCCCTAGAGAGCTGACTCAAGAATTGCACAGGCCCAGGGAAGCCTGCGTGGTGTAAGGGCCAATCTACACTAGGAAGTTAAGTCCAACAATAGTTGTGAGCTCTGGTCCCCTCAGACCGGTGCTTCAGACAACTAGTGCAGACAGGACAAAGCCGTATGCAGTGCCATTACCAGCGTTCTTCTCACGGACACTTTCTGCCACAGTGCCGAGAGTGGGTTTGGCTTGTTCACACAAGCAGTTACAGCTGGTTCCCACCCTAATTCTGGGGTGATAACCCGGCTGTTACCTCAGCATTATCTACGTGTGGGGTTTTCAGCAGATGATGCCCAGTGTTAGACACTGGTACAACTCCGCTGGAGGAAGCCATGGTGGGAGCCCTGGTATAGATGAGGCTTCCTCAGTGACCAGTGTCTAACACCCTATCATCTGGGGGGCCCAAAGCAGGCCTGAATGTCAGTGTGAGACACGGGGATGGCTCAGGGCTATTGCTTAGAAAAATGAGTGGAAAAACTCCAGTTCATTGGTCACTGTATGGGATTATCGATGGAGAGATTGCAGTAGACTGTATTACCATCACAATCTCTGATTAGCTGGCAACTACCTCTTTTATAATATCTACAAAAGACGTTCATGTGCTCTATGCATTCTTGTGCCGCCGTCAATCCTTCTGTGCCCACAATCTCATGGTGTGTGAGCATGGGCGGTGGGTGGAGCCCCTCTTCAGGGAGACTAGCCCCCAGTTCCGCCCCTTCCACCTATGGCTCCCCCCACGGCCAGAGCCCCGAGACCCCCTGACTCCCCCTCATGGCTGGAACCACGAGCCCCCACACACACCCAAAGGAGCCACAAGAGCCCCTCCCCTCGCCCGGAGGCGCCCCGGATGAACTCCTCTCCCCAGACCCCAAGCAGTCCTGGGGAAAAGCGTCTCTCTCTCCTCCTGAAGAAGCTTTCGATATGCCCCATGCAGGTTCTGGGGCAGCTGAGGCAGCAGTATGTGTTACTCAGCTTCCTGGGTTCATGAGTAATCTCTCTGGAATCCAGGGAGATTACTGATGAACGTGGGAAGCTGAGTAGCAAATACCACCTCCTCAGCTGCCCCGGAACCTGCATGGGGCATAATAAAGCAAAAACATCCCCCACCAAACCCCTTAACCAGGGGTCCGTCAGCTTGAATTAAAGTATTACAGCTGCCGCCCATGCATGTGAGATCTCCAGACAGCCTTCGTGGAACCTAGCAGCAAATCCCTTCTCTGCTGTATCCCATTGCTGATCAGAAAGGATAGCAAGTGCTTCAGCAGACTCCAAAGAGTTGCTCACATGGGGTGTATCTAAGAAACATGGTTACGTCTCTTCCTTAGCAAACCAGTACACATAAAACAATCTATGTCCAGAAGTTTGGTTTATTCTTGACATCTGAAAACAAAATCTTTCATTTAGAGTCTACTGCAAATTAAAGGTACTTTGGCCAAAGCGAACACAGATTGTGTTTAATATAAAGAAGGTGAAATGTTTATGTTAGGATGATCTTCCAGGAACTGCTGGAGGAAGCCGTCTAAATAAAAGACAAAAAAAGAACCCCAAATTCATTTGGTTGTAGGGGGGGAGAGGAAGGATTTTAAAAAAGGTTAAAATACATTAACATGGCACATGCACAAACCTGCCAGAAGAAAGCTGGTTAAGATAAAAAGACCACAATATGCACTGTGAGGGGGAAAGCCAGACTAAGAACTGCGATGTTAGCATTAGCCTGAATTCTCAACCCAGCCTCCCCATCTATCAGCACTATTTCTTAACTACCCTACGGCCCCCTGGAACTAGGTGAGTCCAGTTCTAAGTATGGAGATTGCTGCTTCGAGGTTTTCCGATTTTCTTGTGGTAAATAACATTCGCAGGAGGGGCTTCACTCCAGCCAGCCTTGGAGTTTGGGCCCTTTGCAGAGATGCAGTGCTAGCCCTGCTGTCAGAGAGGTCAAGAACACAGTCCATTTCATCTCAGCATAAAAGGCAGTTCTCAATGGGAGAAGCTTCAATAACATCTTGTGGGATTCTGACGGAACTAGATATGGTAAAACCACATGGGTTACCACCCTGGATACTAACTTAGACCATAAGAACGGCCACACGGGATCAGAACAAAGGTCCATCTAGCTCAGTATCCTGTCTTCCTACAGTGGCCAATGCCAGGTGCCCCAGAGGGAATGAACAGAACAGGTAATCATCAAGTGATCCATCCTGTCGCCCATTCCCAGCTTCTGACAGAGGCTAGGGACACCATCCCTGCCCATCCTGGCTAATAGCCATTGATGGATCTATCCTCCATGAATTTATCTAGTTCTTTTTTTAACCCTGTTATAGTCTTGGCCTTCACAACATCCTCTGGCAAAGAATTCCACAGGTTGACTGTGAGTTGTATGAAGAAATACTTCCTTTTGTTCGTTTTAAACCTGCTCTCTATTAATTTCATTTGATGACTCCTAGTTCTTGTTTTATGAGGAGTAAATAACATTTCCTTGTTTACTTTCTCCACACTAGTCATAATTGTATAGACCTCTATCATATCCCCCCCTTAGTCGTCTCTTTTCCAAGCTGAAAAGTCCCAGTCTTATTAATCTGTGCTCATATGGCAGCTGTTCCATATCCCTAATCATTTTTGTTGCCCTTTTTTGAACCTTTCCCAATTCCAATATATCCTTTTTGAGATGGGGCAACCACATCTGCACACAGTATTCAAGATGTGGGCATACCATGGATTTATATAGAGGCAACATGATATTTTCTGTTTTATTATCTATCCCTTTCTTAATAATTCCCAACATTCTGTTAGCTTTTTTGACTGCCACTGCACATTGAGTGGATGCTTTCAGAGAACTATCCACAGTGACGCCAAGATCTTTCTTGAGTGGTAACAGCTAATGTAGATCCCATCCTTTTATATGTATAGTTGGGATTATGTTTTCCAATGTGCATTACTTTGCATTCTGACGTGTACTATATGTGGGATGGGGTGTCCCTAAAAAAGCCACTCAAAGCTCTTTGGGTCGCAGCTGTGCATTCGGAGGAATCTGATAAATTGGAATGGGACTATAATGATGATGATTGTTCTCCTTCGATCACAGGAAAGCCCCTGAAATGGGGGAAGGCTAACGTTGGGTGAAGGAAGTATTATTAAACTACTGCCAAAGCTGATCAGAAATTATCAGCAATGTGCTGGATCTCTGCATGGCTTGCAGCCCGCTGGGGAGATGAGTTGCGCATCATGAGGAGAAGCTTGCAGTGCTTTCAGCATGTGCTGAAGTGAAGTCCCTGGGATCTGTAGTGTATTAAAGGTAGACAGGGCATATGGGGAGACAAGTTTCTATTGAGATGTTTGTGTGAATACAAAGACTGCTCCAGTCACAGCCATTAAGGCCACTCAAGAAATATCCACAAGGGTTACAGCAAAACTGCTGTAAATTCTGATAGGTATTTTTAATCTTCACTGCTGCTGCAATCATCCCACTTTTGGTTTCTCCAGCACCCATCAAAGTTTAGCTTCTGGGTGATGCCTCCAACTGAGCCAGTGATTCAGTACCTGAGCTCCTGATCTAAGGAGCTGTCATGCTTTTACTGTTTGTTTTGTTGTTGAAACCATTTCTTCTCCCAGCACTGAGTAGTTGGACGTTACTAACTTGGAGGGGAAACCTAGATATGCTCTGACGCATCTGAACATACAGACTCACTCCTTCAGGGTGAAATTCCCCCTGGGGCCCAGAGCCAGCGGATGCACTATTTCAGTCCCACGCAAGCCCGTGAGCACTCGTGCTGTCTTGCAGCTCAGCGATGAATTTCACTCAGAATGTCTAATTTTAGTGTCAGTTATTAAGCAAATGTGCCAGTGCTGCTTGAAAGTCATTCACCAAGTTTCTAGCAGCACAACCCTGCTGTGATCTTATTCCCCCAGAACTATGGCAGACTCAATTAATACTGGAATCTCCCTTTGGATTGCTCTTCTCCCATCTCCCCTTTCAAGGAGCAGCATATCTGGAGCTTCCACCTACTGATCAAAACTCCGACACCACCTTGGTAAATCCCCACCAGTAATGCCAGAAGGTGAGCTCTTCAAAAGAAGACAAAACAGACTGAAGGAATGTAGCATGATCATGTTGAAAGATGGTGAGGCTCTCGACCGCATCCAGTAAATAACAAACACCCAGCCAGTGTTTACCTTTATTTCAGGTTCAGAAATGCAGTGCAACATTTTTACAGCAGGTGTATGAGACCTTCGGTAATGACTGGGGATTCAGAGATCCAGTCACAGTGTGCAAAAGTCCATGCCAGTAATCATTTACATACCGCAAAACCAATGACAGGTGTTGTGGCTCATATTAACAAGGCCATTAACATACAGAGCAACATTCAGAGAGAAACTGAGCACTTGCTCCTCACAAAACAATGCCACTGTGTACATCATTCTGGAAAAGTAGAGAGGGATAAAACACAAACCGGGAACAAAACAAACAGCCGGCAACATGGAACAAATCACATATCAAGCAAGTGCGTTGGACTGTCTGGACAGGAGAAGCCATCTGTATCCACTCGCCTGGAGACAAAGCAAGAGGAAAGACAGGCAGAGTGATATTCATTTACAAAAAGAAGCTGTTCTACTGTATTACATGCAGAGTACGGCATGGGGGAATCAAAGACAAAAGCAGGACATGAGCCTCATGTAAAACCAACGCAGAGGGTGAAACACCTCACCAATACCATCAGTGCAAAACAGGTCTGCATTCAATTGAGTGGTCTTCAGTTCTTAAGACAAATAGAGCTATCTAATAATCTTTCTGTACTGTATGCACATAGTTTTAAACAGAGGCTTGCAATATAGAGTATAATATTTTCTATGTTCTAGTATAACACAAGATGGCATTGTACAAACCACACGTCTCCCTTAATATAATAGAAGTCTCTTTTATAAGAGGCTTATTCAGAAAGTGCAATAAGACAGGCAATGAAGTAAATACATATTTACTATAGCTAAGCCTTCCTTTTCATTTCACAGACACTCCTTGTCTTAGGAAGGTGTAGTAGGATCCCTCAGGGTTACAGACTGACAGAAGCAGGCACATTATACCTCCTCAGCTCAACCATGACTATGCAAGGCACAATACACTATCCATGCTGAGAGCTAGGCTTCGCCTAAACAAAATAATGGATGAAGCCAAACTAGAAGTGGTCATCCAACCACATGGACACTGCTCAATAAGGAATGGAATGGAGATCACTGACGGGAGAAGTCCCTGATCCATCTCTCCACACACACAGCCAGACAAACTCCCCCCAGCCCTTCATTCCTTTTAAGTTAACTGCAAGAAGAGAATCATCCTCTACAGTCAGTCTTCTGAGTTTTTCTAGAGCCAGTCTAATGAAGGGAGAACAGTCCCTGGCTGTGTGTCTGGGATATGGGATCTCAGGCTTAGCACGCCATTGTAGAGGTACCTTCAGTCTGTGGAGGGAAAGGCTACCTTTCTCAGACAGCCACTCCCCCCACTGGAAGATCTAGGCAGAAGTACTGGTGAGCTGCCCAGCTGTCCTTCCAGTGCGGAGTGAGCTGTTGCCAGGGTTGTTTCTGGTAAGAACACGGTGGCGGTCAGGGGGAGGGAGAACTAAACTGAATCAGGGTGAGTAGGAATGAAGAGTCCAGTTCCACAGATTGCCATGCTGACAAACATGAACTATGATTATAAAATGAATCTGTATCAGATGGCGGTAGACTTTTTTTGGTAAATTATTTAGAATTGCTTTTTCTTGAGAAACGTAGTTTACTCTGAAAAATGCATAACTATCAACTTAAGGTAAAATTATCAGAGTATGTGGATTTGCACTTGAGGCTGATTAATTCGCACATATATAAATGCTGTGCTTCCTTCCAGAAGAGTTTTGTATTGTTTATATTTTGAGATTACTGATGAAAGAATGCTCTTTATTTTGGTTCAGATTTAAGGTTGCTGAACTGTGATGAAATATGCATTTCTTTGTAGCCATTTACTTCAGTGCAAACTGTGTGTTAGATTCTATCCCATTCTGATTTCTTTATACCCACTTTGCACTGAAGTAAATGGCTGCAAAAATGCAGGGCAATTGAGAATTAGCCCCAATATGTTATGTGCCTGATTCTGATCTGGGTTATGCAGAATTTACTCTGCTGTAACTCCAGTGACTTCAGTGGAGTTACTCTAGATTTACAACAGCGTACATGAACTCAGAATCAGGCAATGTGTGGGCAGTTTAGGATTTATCCACAACAAAAATTATTAATAACTTGGCTTAACTTCAGTCTATTTTCTTTAAAATGTAGCTGTCTCAAGCAGATTTAACTAAACACACTCTCCTGTGCTTTTGGAAAAAAATATTGCAATTTTCTTTTTGCCAAATCAGTTTCCAAAGTCAAAGCTAAAAGGGTGCTAAAATAGGGCTCTATAATAGAAGTTGGTTGCAAATTAAAACCTGGAGATAATAAACACAGAAGTTTTGCCTGTACAGCATACACCTACTGGTATAGTGCCATATAAATACCTATAATAAATAACGTTACATATTAAATTACAGAATACTTGAAGAGTGGAGAACATAGAAACATTGTTGAAATGTAATCTTTTACTTTCCTGTAATTCAAAACAGCACAACTGAATTTAGAAGGTGCATTTTTTTAACGTTAAAGATGATTTTATAAGTTTGTTCAGTATTTTAGCATGTTCTTCAAATTAACATTGGCCATTTTAGCAACTCACTAAGATCACCAATGTGCCAAAGTCCATCTTTGCAGTGCTTAAAACACTGACCTCTAGACTCTACAGGTGCATGTTCTGAGTATAAGGTTGACAGGAAATTAAACTAATATACAAATCACGCTGCTTTCCCAAGTTAAACTCTCTTATGTAGCAGAAACAGTATTTGCTTCAGTGGTGGACATGGCTATTATTTAATCAGTAGTCTGGGAATATTTAACAGGCAAAATTCCCACTGGTTGAAGTTCTGACCGGATCCCTCCCAACCACTGAGATACTGTGTATTGTAGCAGCACATACAGCTTCAATACATGAATTTATTAGATTGATTCATTATAGTGATGGCCTTCATAACCAACTGCCTTCCCTTAGGAACTGTAACTATAATAACATAACAAATACTTTCTGAAGACATCAGGCCAAATTAGTTTAATTCTGTTCACTTCATTTGTTCTACACTAGGGAGGAAAATTTCCTGATGTATTTAAAATGGCAAGTTAACTAGTTAAGATAAAGCTTTTTGTAAATAACAACAAACAATAGGACCCTTGAAAATGAACAGTTGTTAAAATAACACATCTCCAGGATATATAGCTGATCACTTCTCACTTGTTTTAGTTGGATAAAGGGACTATCGTATCAAGCCACAGGGGATTTCAATGAATGAAAATGCAAAATCTTTACACAGTGTAACTTTGTCTCAGGGTTTTAATAATGGTTGAAAAGAGATATCATCTTCAACCAAAATCCTCAATCCAAACAGCACTCACTACTGAGAAAGCTCAGATCCAAATTCAGATCTGAACTCTGTGACTTGGATCAAAATATCATTCAAATAGTGGGTAAGGAATTGGTGGCTCAGTTACAGACATTCACATATCCAATCTGTTCCAGTTTCTCACACTGAAATGCCAAATATACCACCCACTTAGTCCAGACTCTGACACCCTTACTCATGGTGTGTTATGTTTACACTCATGCTCCCATCAAGTTCGGTGGGAATGCTCATGTGAGGAAATACTACCCAGTGTGAGCAAGGGGGTCAGAATCTGGCTCTTACCCAGAGCCAGATTCTGAAAGAGAAGACTGACTCCCCCTTGGCCTGCAAAAAGGGACACAAAGAGCAGAGCTCATCACACCATATATGGCCTTATTTTCCTTAGCAACGTTCTTCATAAACTAAAGGCTTCTGATGTTGAGAAATTATAGTGAAAGTAACCATCCAGCAGGCTTGTGAAAGAGACATGAGGACATGTGTAATTATGGGGCGTGCAGGAGCTTTTAATTACAGACAACATTGTTTCTCTCAGTCCAGTTGGCATTTAAGGAAGGAAATGTGTATAACTATAATCCCAAATTATAGAAAGCCTTTCTTTAAACAATTTGACGCAGAAACCTGGAAGCTACTTATAAAAACAAGATGTCCCTTTGAAATGGGAAAGAGGCAAACTCTAAGCACTTGGTCAACACAAACACACAGTACAGCAAGCCCCCGTTTGATTGTATAGAACTGGGAACACTCAAGTGCCTGCATTAATATATATGTCAATACACTAGCTAAGAAATCAGCTGTTTGCAAGAGGGAAAGTCAAGGCATCACAGACCTTCCCAAGACATTTCAGACCTCATAAGCAATACAGAATGGACAGAGTATATTAGTAAAATTGGTTACTTGCCTACAGATGTCCATACATGCGACTATACATTGGTTATTGCAACAGTTATCAAGCGAGTTGCTTCCATACATTTGGTTAGCAATTAATGACATGCCAGACACTTCACTTAATCTAACAGGGACGAGTCTAATGGACGAATTACAGTGGGTCGAGTGGGTGAAGGGGGTGGTCTTCGGCTAGAGAGAGAGAGAGAGAGAGGAAACAAGCAGAAACACTGAATACGAATCTGTAAACTTTTCACTGCTGCATTACCATGCACATGCAGCTATATGTCGCATTTCTACTTCCAATTACAATGGAACAGGACAGCCCATAAGCATTTGCAATAGGTAAGAAGGTAAAATGTTCACTGAACAGCTCCACGTGCAGTACAGATACTCCCTCTGGAATGGCCAACAATTTGTTCTCTATTTACAAGGTTCAGAGGTCGATTGGTCAGATGTCCCTCCCAGCTTAGAAAGGCACAGAATGGAATTAGAGCCAAGTTTTCAAAAGTGGCTGTGGATTGCGATGCCCAATTTGAGGAATCTTAGGCCTGATTTTCAGAAGGTGTTGTGCGCCCGAAGCTCCCATTTGCTTCAATTAGAGCTTAGAAGCAACTTTTGAAAATACTGGCTTTCGCAACTAACACTGGGATCATTAGCTTGTTAGCGCCCAGTTCTCCTGCAGCAACGTGGCAAGAACGGTGAGCTGGGAAAAGACTACTGAGTGGGGTCAATGCCACAGGGCCCAGTGAGGCCAAGACCTGTTCGCTTCTTGACTTAAGAAGTTGTGGTGGGAATCATAAATACAAGATGGTGTGTGAACGCAGATACATATCAATCTGGAGCTCAAGTATAGCTCAGTCCTTCACTCCAGGGGACTTTTTCTTCTTTTACTGCTATTGTGCTTAACTTTAATCACATTTAACCCCACTGAAGTGAATAAGCTACTCCCATGGAGTAACTGAAGCATGTGCGTAGGTCTACATGTTCATGACTGACCTTATGAAATGAATGATTCTGCTTCCAAGGCATTTCATGCCACAGGCATTTCCCCTAGTGGCTAGTGGCTAGCTCACTCATAGGTCTAGTTCCAATCCAGGATTAAGTTTCTCTTACTTGAACTCAATGGGAGCACTTGTGTAAAGAGTTTGTGCCAATCTGGGAGTCATTTGGAGCTGGCTGCAGAGTTCAAAGTTCCCTCTGCTCTTCTCCTAGGGGTTTCTGAAGATTTTGTTCCTTCTTGTGGAATGGGGTGGCCAAGCTATTACACACTCAGGGCCACATGAGAGGGAATGAATCTAGTGAATAAAGTGCAAGGACAAAATCAGTCAGTTGCTTTGCATTCTCCAGCAAAAGAATTTGATTGGCTGAGAATGTCACTAAAACTGAGACAGGTCAGCATGTGATGCGTGCGAATGCCTAGAGAGAGCATCTCCATTCCAAGCTTTACCATGCCAGGGCGCAGTTCCTTGGAACCGTTAGTGGTGTCCGTGTTTGTGTGGATGGGACAACATGGCTGTAGAGCAATGACGGGATCATAGTACAAAAATACAGCTGTAAGATGATTCCCTAGGATGGGTCTATTTGTATTGTTCAACAGTACAAACAAAAAACAATTGGCAAATGGACCCCACTCCCGCGCCCACTTGCCAAGCCAGACAGCCAGACACTGGCACAGTTCGGCTTGCAGATGGCTTCTCTTATTTCCCTGCTGCCACCCCCAGCTCTCTTCTAGTTTTGTTTACACATGTTCTGATTATTCGGCACAGCCAATCAGCTTCCTTTGCTTGTTGCTTAGCTCTCTCCAGCACGGTTTTTATGCTGCATTTTATTACACTACATTCTGCCCCTTCCCCAACTCTTAAAACATGGTTTTGCTCCCCATTTTATTAAGCAGGAAATGTCAATTCTTCCTTTATTTTTTAATTCAACCCAGGCCACCACATGTCTGCATATAGGCTGGGCAGAATACGATTTGTTTTTGCAGTTTCGATGATCAATATTGGTTTTTATTTTTTCTGATTTTTATTTTACAGTTGTGGAAAATTCCATGGGTTGGGGTAGGGCAGTTGTTGAAATTTACATGGGATGGGGCAGGGCAGTGCTGACAGCTGGCCTGTAGGGGGCTCCCAGCACCATGGCCGAGGGGCTCAAGACACCAGGGAGCAAGGTGTGGGGCGGGCTGCAGTCCTGCCCTGGTGCAGCAGAGATCCCCAGCCAGGACTGCAAGGTGAAGGATGAGCATCCGGCTGCAGGGTGCTGCTGAATAGTTCCAGCTCAGGGACAGCACCCACTCCGCACTGGTGAGTGAATGAATGGGGACGTGTCAGCAGCGCTGCAGATGTGAGGTGCAGGAATGGCTGGGGTCTTGGAGGGACAGAGCAGAGACCCTCAGACAGGGTCCACAGTGTGCCCTGGTTGCCAAGAAGGCTAATGGCATATTGGGCTGTATTAGTAGGAGCATTGCCAGCAGACTGAGGGACGTGATTATTCCCCTCTATTCGGCACTGGCGAGCCCACATCTGGAGTATTGCGTCCAGTTTTGGGCCCCCCATTACAGAAAGGATGTGGACAAATTGGAGAGAGTCCAGCGGAGGGCAATGAAAATGATTAGGGGTTAGGGCTCATGACTTATGAGGAGAGGCTGAGGGAACTGGGGTTATTTAGTCTGGAGAAGAGAAGGATGAGGGGGGATTTGATAGCAGCCTTCAACTACCTGAAGGAGGGGTGTGACATTGCACTTTATATGATTTTATGAAAATATGCGAATGAGTGTGAATATAATGTAACTGGAATATGCTTCATGCAAAAGGTCTCTTGTAAGGTATCATTCCAAAGCTTATAATATACTGAGTGTGGTCATCTTATTTGTATAAATGTATCACTCTTGTATCTGAAACTAGAAATATGAAATATAACTCTGAGGTCCTATTGTAGTTATGCAAAGTGTGGGCCATTAATGGTGGTTTGGAATCTTGATGGTTCCCATCAACCAGGACAATTGACTGTGGATGGCTCTGTTTGCTTGCAGACCTTCCTGTGAGTCAGGCTGGGAGGAATGAGGGCTTGAAGTCTTACAGTGACATGTGATCATGTCACCTGGTACTGAAATCCATCTTTATTCTGGTGCTTTTCCATTTAGAAGGAGGGGTGGGAACCCGGAGAGGGACAAAGGATTCCTGCCTTATGCAAAAGCTATATAAGGAGGTGGAACAGAACAAAGGCGGGGGCGGGGGGGCAGTCATGAGAAATCCCTTAGCTACCACCTGAGCTGGAACAAGGGCTGTATCGGGGAAAGAATTGTGCCCAGACTAGGAAGGCGTCCGGTCTGTGATAGAAGCTTAATGAAACATCTCTGAGGGTGAGATTTTATCTGTATTCAGTATTAGTCTTACTGTATTAGGCATAGACTTACATGTTTTATTTTATTTTGCTTGGTAATTCACTTTGTTCTATCTGTTACTACTTGGAAGCACTTAAATTCTACTTTTTGTATTTAATAAAATCACTTTTTACTTATTAATTAACCCAGCGTATATAGTACTACGGGGGGGGGGGGGGGGGAGAAACAGCTGTGCATATCTCTCTATCAGTGTTATAGGGGGTGAACAATGTATGAGTTTACCCTGAATGAGCTTTATACAGGGTAAAAAGGATTTATTTGGGATTTGGACCCCATTGGGAGTTGGGTATCTGAGTGTTGGAGACAGGAACACTTCTTACGCTGCTTTCAGTTAAGCCTGCAGTTTGTGGAACATGGTTCAGACCTGAGTCTGTGTTTGCAGCAGGCAAGTGTGTCTGGCTCAAACCAGGCAAGTTTCTGGAGTCCCAAGCTGGCAGGGAAAACGAGTTAGAAGTAGTCTTGGCACATCAGTTGGCAGGTCCCAAGGGGTTTCTGTGATTCAACCTGTCACAGGGGGTTCCAAAGAGGATGGAGTTCGGCTGTTCTCAGTGGTGGCAGATGACAGAACAAGAAGCATTGGTCTCAAGTTGCAGTGGGGGAGGTCTAGGTTGGATATTAGGACAAACTATTTCACTAGGAGGGTGGTGAAGCACTGGATTGGGTTACCTAGGGAGGTGGTGGAATCTCCATCCTTAGAGGTTTTTAAGGCCCGGCTTGACAAAGCCCTGGCTGGGATGATTTAGTTGGGGTTGGTCCTGCTTTGAGCGGGAGTTGGACTAGATGACCTCCTGAGGTCTCTTCCAACCCTAGTCTTCTATGATTCTATGACAGGGCCATGAAGAGGACAAGACCCTGGCCATAGGGAAGGCCACCCTTGTAGCTGAATAGCTCCTGCTCAGGAACGGAGCCATTCAGCAGCATGGTGGCTTCCCCACGGCCAGGGGCTCGTCCTCCTCTTCCTCATTGCAGTTCTGGCTGGGGGGCTCTGCTCTCATGGGATCCCAGCCTTCCCCGTACCTTGCGCCTGCAGGGATTGGGGGTCACTGGTCTCATGGACGTGCAAGGAGCCCTCTGAAGCCAGGCTGTCAGGGGAGTGATCTCTGCAGGCATAAAGTGTGGGGAAGGCTGCAGTCCTGGTGGGGCAGAGCAGAGACCTCCAGCCAGGACTGTGAGGAGGATCCCAAACCACCAGCTGCCGTGGAGGCCACCCCGCTGCTGAATGGCTCTGTCACCAGGAAGGTGTCATTTGGCAGCGAGGTGGCCTCCCCCTGCAGCCTGGCACTCATCACCCTCCTTGCGGCCCCCACTGAGGGTCTCTGCTCTGCCCTGCCAGGACCCCAGCCTTCCTTACACGATATCGATATAAGTCGAACCCTGCCAAGCCTGTCTGTGTAGCTGCTCTGAGAGAGGGCTGGAGTGCGGCCTGAGCACAAGAACTCCTGAGTTCTAAGTCCATTGCTAGGAGTGATGCCATTAACCCCCAGGGAGCAAGTCACACAACCTCTCTGACTGCTTTCCTACCTCACAGGGGGGAACTTATGGGATAAATGGGCCTGATTCTGCTTCTGCTGAACCCAATGTGAGGTTTGCCAATGACCTCACTGGAAGCTGGCCCACGGGCACTAAAGAAGTGCTTTGAAGATAAAAAGCACGAGTGTTAGTATTCTTTGAACTGGGACTCAATGTATGAAGCACGTTTATGCCTGAAAAGGTTTGTTTTGCTTTAAGTGTAACTTTTATTTCAATACACTGCCCTGTGGAGAAACGAGAATCTTAATCCCTAACGCACAATACAAACGGGGCAGACTCCAGCCAATATCCTAGTGGAAATCAACAAGCGAAAATAAAATCCCTAAACAGCAATTTCTTCATGGTGTATTTTTCTAAGAAAAGAATGCTACTCGGCTACCTTCACTGTTGGTTTATTAGCTCAGATTGCAAAATTTGTAGTTTTGTAAAGAACCACTTGTAAGGCTCTGCATTTGTGCTGGATTACATTAAACTATTCCTTTGTCGAAGTACATCATGTTGCATTGCTTAGCGCTTACTGAAAACACCAACTAATGTGGGTACAATTTACAAACAAGAGAGAATTCATACAGCGTCTTCATATTAAATGTGAAAGATAAGACCAGCAATGTATCTCAGCACAAACTTGAATGAAACAGCACATTGAATTCAAATATCGTACTGCCAAATTCTTGTGTTCAGATTTACATTTAGAGTAGATTGGTCAGAAACTAGATGGCACAGTAAGACAGAGGCCTGGGTTTCAATTTGGTTTCGGTCTCAGTGAAACTAGTTTGGTTGTCTTGTTCTACACCCCGTTTATATACACTAAAGCACTACACAGCCTTATTCCTTCCACGACTGTCCTACCATGCAGTGCTCCCTCTTAGCGAAGTCCCTCTGGTTCCACAAGCCACTGAACATAACCGTTATGCTAGGCAACTCCTAGTCTAGCAGCCTCCCAGAGGCAGGTACCTGAATGCTGGGATCTGTAGCTTTTGATCCTGATGCCAGCTTGCACTACAGAGAGAGGACCAGATGCTCATCTGGTGTAAACTGCCCTAGCTTCATTGACTGTGGTGGAGCTACAAAGATTTACCAGTTGAAGAGGCAGGGAGCGAAAAGGGCAGGCCTGGAAGCTGCCGATCACTAGGCTTGCAAGGATTAGGGTTTTAATCAGGAAATGTTGGTAAATTTTGATTTCCCCAGACACACACAAACCAAAGAAAAATTATTTCCCTTAATAATAACAGAAATTTACAGATGGGCAAAGTAAGGAAAATGGTGCTTGAGAACTTTAGAGTTTGAGTTAAGAACATTTACTTTGTACATGTCGACATGGGGATGCTGACGCAGAATCTCAGCACCTACTGTCAGTGAATAATTACCTCTGACCCCGCACATAATTTCCCACAACTGTGAAAATTTACATCGATAAAAATGCTTAAAAATAAATATCAATATAACCCATCAACATGATAAAAAAATAAAAATCTAATTCTGCTAAGCCTACTCATCACTCACCCAGATTTCCTTGGCCGGGGGCATAGGGAGTGTAGGTCCACTTTTTGACTTTCAGTAGTTGGCCTTCTTAGTTTGAAGGAATCTGGACTGCTAGCACAGGAGGACAGGCCTGCAACACAGGCCTTCTTTCCTCTTCCCTCACTTTAGGCCTGGAGCTTACAATGGAAGGAATTTCAGCAACGGTTACACCGGTATAATGGAGCAGAGAGCCAGGTCCTGGATTATTCCTGGTAAATACAGCTGACTGAGCCCATAGGATCATCTTTCTAAGGGCCACCTCCTTATGTCAGTTGGACTAAATCAGCTGAAAAATAAAGTTCTGAGGAAACAATGGGTTTCAGCCTGTAAAAATCCCTGGTTTTTTAGTGTGAAGTGTGAGCAAAGGTTACTCAAACGTTCTCTGCACCTTAACGTTCCCTTAAAACTACAGTGATCTATAGACTACAACCAGCAGCAGGGGGAGCTGTAATCTTCTGAACTCATTCGGATCAAAAGAAAATTAGAGAAAAACAAACCCAAACGATCTGTGTGCTGCGCTAGCTGCCATGTCAATGAGTAAATATGTGACTAAGCCCAATTAAATGTTTAGTCTGAAGCCAAGAGATGATATTGGTAGAGACAGCAGAGCCCACAGTTTTTCTGCTTCCATCAGACTCTCTCATATTCTGGGACTGGATTCACTGAGTTAGCTGTTCTCAGGGTGCAAAAGGTTGATTTCTGGACAGATTCAGAATCAGACAGTCCTTTTAGATAAAAATGTCATTTCTACAGTGATTCCTATTTAGCCGTTGCCTCAAATCTTTTCACTGAAGTTTCAACTTTTGGGGCAGACCCCCAGAAACTAGTCCCCTTTAGCTAATGGCCTGCTGGGTCCATTTTTTGAAAGGGAAATGCTGTGTTTGTAAAAGTCAGTGCTAAAGGAGCAGGGGATCATACGTTCCTAGGGTTGAGTAAACGAGTCTGCAGAAAGAATCAGGACTTCTAACTAGCATACGTTAAGCAGAACATAAAGAATTTACCAATGAAATCCTATTTAATAACTCCCTGATGTTTCTGGAGTGACTCCTCCTTTGAAGAGTTCAATGGGGTTTTATACGAGGGATAACTTCTACTTCCATCCAAAAATTAAAAAATAAAAAAGGTTTATTTTATTTTTAACCTAAAGAGCACACTCCATTTTTTTCAGTTTTAAGAGAGCTCCGAATAGCTTTAGCTAGACAAATGTAGAGCAAAAGTCACTAAATAAAGCAAGTCTAGACTTAAAACTCGATCAGAACCATATGGGAACTCTTCAAGCATCTGCATTTTCAGAACTGCTATCATTCTAAGACATAGTCCACAAAATATGCTTTTAGTGAAGCATAGCTGTAATTACAGTGGGAGGCCCTGCTTTAAGATCATCGCTGGACTGTGAAGAAAAGCCAGCATAGTTCTAAATAAAAGGCTTTCATTTCCACTTACATCCACATCTGTCCATGACCATCATAGAGCACTTACGAAAGTGGATGCATTTTACAATACATTCCTATTGGTCTGGAGGTGTAAACAGCTTTTTATTTATTTTTTTCTATAAAATTGGCAAGTGTTCATTCTATTCCTGGCCTCTTGGGCTCAGACTACACTGTGATTGGAAACCATGTTCGCACCTTTTTAGAAAGAAAATATTGAAACAGTTCTTCAGCCAGGTTTCACTGTTAATGTGGATTCAAGTCTCTTTGTGGACCAGGCTTATTTTAGACTGTAAAGTGGAAAGAGGTTAGACAGATGGTTTTTTTCTTTAGGTGGGGAACAAAAGTCACTTCTTCTATAAGTCATTATATCCAATCTGTTAGGGGGACCTGAAACTCATTTTCTCAGGCTTGTCCTAATTGAGAGACAGTCCTAGCATCCTGGCCTGTTTTACCGAAAAGAGGATTTTCTCCCTGTTTAATAAAACCCCGGGATGTCTCCACAGCCAGAGATTCCTCTCCTGTTTTCCCAGTTCACACACCACCATCTCCACTTCTCAGATTCTCCTTCCTGGCCCCTGCCAAAGCTGCGGAAAGGAACAACAGCAACAGTGGTGGTTCTGGGCCTTCAGTTCAGGAGCAAGAGGAACTTTGGAGGGAGGAGGTCATCAGGGAAGAGAGAAGAGACTTGGGACTGGGGGAAAAGAATACAAGACACCAGAAAAGATGGAAAGAGGATGATGAAGGATGATGCAGATGAAAGGAGCAAGGAATAGGGCAGGACTTGAAGCCCAGGGGCAGAAGAAAAACAAGAAAAGGAGAGCAGAGACAATAGAGGGAGTGAAAATCACCACAAAATGATGGGGGAAGGAGAATGTAATGGGCACACAGATGGATAAACACATTTAGGGCTAGTCGGTCCCTAGTCCCCACAAGCGCCGACTCCGTGGGTGCTCCGGGGCTGGAGCACCCATGGGGAAAAATTGGTGGGTGCAGAGCACCCACCGGCAGCTCCCCGCCAGCCCCCCCCACCCCTGCGCCCAGCTAACCTCCACCTCCCGAGGTGCCGCGGCAGCCAAGCCGCTTTTCCTGGACTCACAGGGTTGCCGCGCTCTCCAGCTGATCGGTGGCGGCAAGCCGGGGGGGGGGGGGGGGGAAGCGCAGCGGCGGTGCCTCGGGGGAGGGGTATGGGGAGGAGGCGGAGAGCCCAGCTCTGCCTCCTCCCCATACCCCTCCCCCGAGGCACCGCCGCTGCGCTTCCCCCCACTTCCCTCCCAGGCTTGCTGCCGCTTATCAGCTGGAGAGCGCGGCAAGCCTGTGAGTCCAGGAAAAGCGGCTTGGCTGCCGCGGCACCTCGGGAGGCAGAGGTTAGCTGGGCGCAGGGGGAGGGGGGCTGGCAGGGAGCTGCCAGTGGGTGTTCGGCTGCTTCTCCCCCCTCCCTCCCTCCCAGGCTTACAAGCCTGGGGGTGGGGGGAATGCAGCGCGCCCGGGGGAGGAGGTGGGGATTTGGGGAAGGGGTGGAATGGGGGCGGGGCCGGGGGCATGACCACCCACCGGCGCCGACTAAAGTCGGCGCCTATGCTAGTCCCAATAGGATCACCCAAGGTAGTAAGGATTCCCCACTGCACTGCACAGCCATGTGAGCCTGGTTTGGCTGGAGCCAGGCGTGTGCTGCATGGATTGAGCATGTGAGTACAGAGAGTACTAATGAGATCTTTTGAACCTCTGCTGCAAGGAATCAATGCAATTCCCAATTCTCACTCCTAGCTCTCTCCCCACTACAGCCACTAATATGATCATCAATGCCGTAGTTAATGCTGACATAGTGTTTAAAGCCAGAAGGGACCATCAGATCATCTGGTCCGACCTCCTGCATAACACAGACCATTACATTTCACCCAGAAAGCCCTACATTGAGCCCAATAACTTAAATAAGACTAATGCCTTTCAGTCCTGAGGAGGACTCAGGAGCTGTTGTGTGCCACAGGCAGAGAACAGGAGAGACTGAGGTGCCACCTATGCTTGAGGCCCCTGCAATGGCAGGAAATTAATTAGGTGAGATTTTGAATTGTTTAAGTCATTTTAATTGACACTTGTATGAGATTAATAGGGGACAGAAGGTTTCACATTGTGTCAGGCTGTCTGCAGACTCAGGAAGGCAACACTGCATTGGTTTCATTCAATTCACCTTCAGAAGGTTTTCTTCATGACCATGAAGGCTAGAAATGTACTATCACTAAAAAAATGAAAGCTGAGATTCTGCACAATGAGAATGTGGCATGCTGGTCATACATACACAGCTAGTGGACTGGATCCAGTCACGAGCCCTATGTTGGACACCTATTCTCTAGGCACAGGATCTTCATGACAAATGTTATGCTATTAATTAAATACAGAAGACAAAACACACCTTTGGCTTCCCATCTGCATTCCTGGCAAATGGTATTTGCTATTGTTTGCCTTCACTTTCCTTTTTAAAGTCGAGAGTTGCTAAAAATAAAAACCACTTCCTTTTACTAATCAGTACATTTTAAAAAAAGCTCATGAGGCAAAAAGTCTCTTGCTGAAAACGTACATCATAAAGCAAATTAATCATCCTCCCAGCTATTGTCAGCTGACAGGATCACAGGAGGTCAGAGCAGTGTTTGAGGGCAACTATCCAATTAGTACCCTTAGCCTCTTGCTTATCCCCAGATTTGTCCCTCTGTACGTTTCTCCTCCGTCTCCTTTCTTCTTTCTCCTGTCTTCATACCATTTCTCTCCATTCTCTCTCTCCAAATCCCTTCCTCCATTCTCTCAGCAGGCCTGTCTACACTAGGGGAATTTTCTAACCAGTTTTGAAATTGGTTCAGCTAAACTGATTTTCAAGCCAATTAGAGCAATGGTGTAGAGTAGACCCAGTTTCTGGCAGCCTGCCCTGCTTTTACTGAATCTCAAGAGGGCCTTGCAACTGATTCATTAAAATGGGTCTACACTATGCCTCTTACTGGTTTTGCAGAACCAGTTTTAAAACCAGTTAGAAAAGCATCGCAGCATAGACGGACCCATATGCCCTCTCCCCTATTCACTCTCTCTCTCTCTCTCACACACACAAGGAAGGAAAATATGGGAGCAGATGAATGTACGGGGTGGGAGGCTGTGTAGGAACATAGAGGGGGAATGTGAAGGGAGCAGCAAACTGGGTGGGCAGGAAGGAAGATGGCAAGGGGTTGGCAGATTGTTGACATGGGAGTGGTGATGGAGAAGCAAAAAATGGCAGTTCTCCTGCCCGGAGAGTTACAAGAAGGTAAGTGGAGTTCCTTCTCTGAGCACCCAGCGGTGAGGACTGCATTACTGTGAGGGCATCTGAGCTTGAAATTTGAACTGGAAATGATAAATCAATTGGGAGGCGGTGGCTTCCACCTAAAGGCTCAAATCAGAAATCAGATAGGGAATAAAGTACGCACATGTTTTTAAATCTCGTGATTTTTGAATACTTGGGACTAGCAGTATCAGAGTTATGCGGGAGTATGGAGTTTATGAATATACAGTTACGGGGGTTTGCCATGGGGCTGCTATAAACAGTGTATATTTTGATGTGGAAGCAAAGCTGAAATCACTCATGCTTTAGCTTTTTTTTTCCCCTTTAAAACCCAGGAAATTACCATTTTTAAAATCCTTCCATTAACACAATGTTCAAGTTAACTTGTCCCCAGGCACATATGGGGTATATTCTGGATTGCTGATTATGCTTTTAAATAGCACCTTAACTTACAATACCTGTTCCTGCAAGAGCACCTTGCACTCTGTGCCTTGTGCATTCAGGCTGAGTCTGATTTAGAACATCAGCTCTTTGAGGCAATGTTTGTACAGAACTGAGCACACACCAAAAGTGCTCAGCTAAAAATAACAGCCATTTTATTATTATTTTATATTTCAGCCAAAAAAGTCCAGTAAAAGAACATTCAGAAGGTTGAAAGTGCTCACCAGTTAGGAAATGCCAGAATGAAGGTTATCTGTCCAATTCAGCCCCTTTGTACATAGGCATTATGGTACAGTTTATTATCATATGATCACATACTATTTTTTCCGCAGGACCCTGGCCTCTGTCGGTGCACAGGATAAAACTTGCCAAAAAACCGCAGCCTTAGGCAGAGACATTCAGCATGGAAAATTTCAGCCTGAATGGTTAATGTTTGAAAAAGTCAAAAGCAACTGAAAACAGAAAGTCTTACAATGGGAAGTGTTGGACAACCTGAACTATCGGTGGTGTTACCAGCTCTGCCTAGAACTGCAGGAGCACTCAGAGGCCCCAATCAGAGATAGGGACCCCATTGTACTAGGTGCTGCACAAATATGGAGTAAAGAACTAGGGCTAGATTTTTAAAGGAGTGAGGCACCTCACTCCTGTTGACTTCTAGGTGAATGATGAGACACAACAGGTGATGTTATAACCATAGGCACTGACTTTTCATTTTGCTGGTGGGTGCCCCACACTGGCTCTGCCCCTCCCCCAAGGCCCTGTCCCCACTTCCCCTCCCTGCTCTGCCCCCTTCCCCAAGACTCATTTCCCTGAGCGCCTCTCACCCACCGCTCCCTCCTTCCTGCCTCCTTCTGCCTTAAGGGCAGTGAGAGGGGGAGGGGACAGAGAGCAGCAAGTGGCGGGGCAGCCCCACTGAACAGCTGATCAGCAGCCCAGCAGATCGATTCAATTCTTCATTGATATCATCCCATTCTAAGACCCTGCCCCTGCAAACCCTTCATGCCCAGAACTGCTGTTGAGTGCTGTGGCAGCTCCATGACGATAGGCCTGAGCGTGAAAGCTGAGCAGGAACAGGATGCCATCCATGCTATAAAGCTTAGCTGGGCTTTGTCCCTGTCAGCGGACATCGCCCCTCCCTCTAGGATTTGTATGCAACCAGGTCCTGAGCTTCCATAGTATTTGGGGGTGGTGCAGATCCCAGTGGCAAGTGCATAATGATGGCCTTTGAGCCTTCACTGAGTGGAAGCTCTCTGCTCCCTCCCCCAGCTGCAGTAACACTACAGAGCAGGAAAAAGGGGAAGGGGCAGAGAGCATAATCACGGGCCCACGTGCTGATTCCAGGGGCTCTATTGCCAGGAAAAACACATTTCCAATTCCTTCTCTTTCTTCATGGCAAAGCCGAGATTCCCACTCAGCGAAAAAAGCTACAACTTAAAGTAACAACATTAAGACTGGAGTTAGTGTTCGATCAAGATCAGGATCTCTAAACCAGGAAACAAACACACATTCTGGAACTTTATAGTGGTGCTCATGCAAGCCTACGGTCATCTTACTGAAGCAAGTGCACATCTGCATTTTCTTTTAAAATATCACTGCAGCCTTTTAAGAGAAGGGAGAGGGGGAATAATCAGATTTCTGGCAGCAGGGGATATTTCGCAAATCAGAGATATTTTGGCATCAAGCCGCTAACAAAGGCTGGGGCCTTTACTCACAAGCTTTGCTGCTGGGAGAGATCCACCCATCTCAAGTGGGATTAATTAAAACAGGCATGCATCATACAAATAGTTTCTGTTGCCTCACAGAAATACTCAGGACACATAACCCAAACCAGCTTGAGAATCAGAGAGAAATAAGGAAGAAAATTGTTTCCCCTCTTCCCTGCCCCTTTTCTTTCTCCGTATGTTAAATGAGGAGCAATAAAAAAAACCGCAGAGAGCTCATGGTTTCTGTAAGATTGCAGCTGCTTTGATTAAACGCTAATAACGTGGAATAAAATTAGATTTTTTTTAAAAAAGGCAGGGGTCATATCTTGCTAATGAGGTGGCAAATTCTCCAGTCAAAACGTATGCACGGCCATACACTGAACAGGATGGTTTGAATCTTTCCCTTCAAAACAGTTTTGGTTATTGCTTTTTTAATCTGAAAGCTCAGCAGGAAAGAGAGTAAATTGCTCATGTTGTCTTGTTGTGTTACAAGTTTCTGCTCCTGACTAATGAGTGTGAGTGAGGGGAGGCTTCTTTGGAAAGCCAAGAAGAACTTTTAAAAAAAGTCTCTTTCCTCTCAGGAAGCTAAGCTACTTTCCTGGATATGATGAATCCTGACACTTTCAGGAATCACTGGAGAAAATGGTGGTAAAGCAGACAGAGCGGAGAGACTAGATATATAACGAAGTAAAAGAGAAAGCTCAAGTTTCATCAAGAAATCTTCCTTGAGTCTTTCCCCACCTCCCCCTTTAGTGTCTGAGACCCCTTTTCTGAGTCAATTTACTACAATCCTGCTCAGGCTTTTATTAAAAACAGACCATGCGGAGCAGAAATTCCAAGTCTAAAACTGCACTTTTAATAGGCATAGGAGTCAGACACACTGTCCCTCTCAGGTGACTCCTATGCCTCCAGCCCCTTCTCAGAAATTTCCTCTCGTTGAGTTTAGTCAGCAGGATAAACTTGACATTTCAGCACAAATGTGAACTCTTCCACTTCATTCTTAAGCATGTGTTTTTACACCTAAGGAGTTTGCAGCTCGAGCTACAGTGAACCATGACTCAGTCCAGAAGAAGTACTGCAGATTACATTTAACACAAATGCTATGAAGTCTTCCATACAGTTATATGGACAGTTAAGTTATTTTAACCACACTGACCTCCTTCACCAGCATTTGTTTCCCATGCCAGCAAATGCATCCATAAACTGACTGGCTATTGAAATGAGGCCTAATCAAGCTTCTTCTGTGAGGCAGGGGCTCTACCCAGCCTCCCAGTTTAGCAGTCAAAACATTATTTCAGCCATCTTAGGAAAGCAGTGTCCATACAAATCACAGCAAGGCAGGAAAGAGGAGGCATGCTCATTCCCAAGGACATGCAAGCTAACAGTTGCTGGGCACCTATGGTTCCCCCCCAGTAGCACAACTGACAAAATACTGGATTTTGACTCTACATCTGGCATGTATATATACCTCTCTGATGACACAATGGAGACCCTGGCAAAGGAAACCTGGTATCAGTTTGAAACTCTCCAAACTGGGGAATTCATACAGACTTTTTGGCCTATGGCTTAACACCCAGGGAAGCATTTTTGTGTTTCTTCTCAGTGGTCTAATATTAACCAGTAACATAACTACACACGGGGGACATTCCTGTGTATATTGAAATGACACCAAATGCAATTAATGTGTGGCCACTGACATTTTGCCTTTTAGTGGTAAAAAACACAAAAATGTTTCCACTGTCTGATAGGCCTGATTTGCTTTTTCTTGGATAGGACAATTAAACTTGAAAGTAGCCCATCCAGACTAACTATATTATTGACACCCAGAACTGGGCTGGCAGTTTCAAGTGGAAGCATTTCATTAGCTCCTAATCTCCCGAGAGGGAATTTTTTACTGGCAATCGCTATTTTTAAAAATGGAAAACTTGCAAAAGTACCTTTTACCTTTCTACTTGTAATCATCTTATGCTGTCCTTCATTTTTAATAGGATTTTAAAATGAGTCAGCTATGTCTTACAAGCTGGGCCAGCGCTTCCACTAGGCAATCCTGGGCGATCGCCTAGGGCGCCAGGATTTGGGGGCCGGCATTTCGGCGGCAGCGACTCCTGGCAGCAATAAAAGTGGCCGCTGAAACGCCGTCGAGAACGCAGCTTCAGAAGAGCTGCTGCTAGCGCCGGTGGAGGTGAGCTGCTGCCGCAGAGGGATGGGGAGCTGCCACGGGGGGGAGGGTTAACTGCCGCGGGGAGGGGGAGCTGCCATGGGCAGGGAGGGAGCTGCCGTGGGCGGGGGGTTAACTGCCACGGGCGGGTGGGGAGCCGTCCGCCAAAGGCGGGGGGGGGGGGAAGGGTTAGCCACGAGCAGGGGGGAGCCGGTCGCCGCGGGCGTGGGGGAGGCTGCCGCGGCTGGGGGGCTGAGGTGCCATGGGTGGGGGGGTGGGGAGCTGCCACGGGGGGGAGAGCTGGCTTCCGTGGGCGGGGGGGTTAGCTGCCGTGGGAGGGAGGGGTGGGGAGCTGCCACGGGGGGGGGGGGGAAGCTGCTGCGGGGGGAGGGGAGCTGGCTGCTGCGGGCAGGGGAGTTAGCTGCCTCAGGGGGGGCAGCGTTAGCTGGGGGGGTGCAGGACTGGTGCAAGGAAGTTTCACCTAGGGCGCGAAACTTCCTTGCACCGGCCCTGCTTACAAGGGGGTCCATTCTGCCTCTACATCTCAGAGTTTAAGATATAACTGGAATCCCTTGATGGAATAACAATCTTGTATACTCATGAATGATTAGGGATTACATGATGGCATAGTTACATTGTAACATCTTAAAGGTGTAAAATTCAGATTAATAGTAAAAATGTTATAACAATGGCTTCCAATGTGTTTTCTCAAAATTACACATATCTAAAGCCATTTGAAAGTATTGATAAAAATGCTCCAAAATAAAAGGAAACTTGGAGTGAAGGCTAGTCTTCTGTCCCTTTACTTACCATGTTGTGCCATGTGACTTTATCTAAGCTACCTGCTGTAATGCTAAGTGCACTGTCGTCAGCTGTGGAGAGATCCACAACTCTAAATTGCCTTTGTATTTGTGAGTTAAAGTCAGATTTTTACCACTGTTCTTTAAGTGGCTGATTTTTTTTCTCTCTCACTGAGATGAATCATCATCCCCTCTGAAGACAGATGCATTTTGTGATCCAACCAGAATGGATAACGTGAGCCACTATACCTCCATGAGCAGAGATATGATTCTTGTGTCAAATCTAGTCTCTACTTCTCGCTTTCACAGCTTTTGGCTGTACCCAACACCATGAGCAGCTGTTCTGACTTCAGGCAGACAATCGAGCATTTCTTTGGACCAATTCAGTGCACATTGGTCTTTAATCTTGGGTGAAAAGTTTCTAATTTCTGAGAATTAAGCTTTGGGATAAGAATGGCCTTGTCAAACTCTGCCTTTGTCTCTCTGCACTGAAAGCACTGTATTGCTTTGTTAATTTTAGATATAAAAATTGTGTTTCAATTTTCTACTCAATATAAAATATGTCTGTTATTCTGTAGGACGAGAACCATACCCAGCATCAAGATTTATTCAATGTCTTACCTTGGAACACTGGGAGGAGCCCGCGTTGGCCGAGATGGAATCTGAGGTGGCGTCCCAAGGCCTTCACTGTTGTTAGGAAATGGAGGTAATGGTCCTGGACGGAATGGGACCGGTGGAGCCCCAGACAGAGGGCCTGGTGATGGGACTGCTGGAGCAGGTCCTCGGCCAGATAAAGGTCTGGTTGGGGGATTATTTAATGTAGGCCTTCTCTGAGTTGAAGGACTTGGAGGGGGTGATCTAGTGAACAATCAATCAGAGATTAATGAAAATCTACATGGTCTTCAAAAATGGAAGCCAAATACTTTCTGAAACTTGTAACAATCTTGTGAACATTTTCCTCTGCCCTCATATTGTCTTGGTCCTGAAGAGTATAATTTAGGCAGCCCAGTATCTCACAGAGCTAGTATAGTATATTCTTGCAATGACAACTCTCTCATTTTCCTTTGTTCTGGATGGTGCCTTCCATGCTCCCATCCATTCAAAAGAATTGCTCAGAGATGCTTTCAAGTCTCAAAAGAATGTCTACCTTTCCCCCCACTTCTACTAAACAAAGATGACTTGTACACTCAACCCTTCACTATCACACCATCCCTAGGAAAGAGGCATTATTAAGGTCAGAATCAGGTGTACAATCACAAAGATAAATATAATGGGTTTAGTACTGTCAGTATTCTAACACCAATTTGTTAGGTGGATTTAATAAGAAAGCCACTCTCTTTTTAAGGAAGCCCACGGGTAAGGAACACTGAAATCTTACAGTGACTTGAAAGAACCAAAAAATGGACACAAAATTGACTTAGGTTTCACAGAGAGGTGGGGTTGCTTGGGAAGAGAAGAGTTAAAAACCCTTAAAGAAATTGAAATGCTGTAGGGTGGGAGCATAAATGATTATATTATTTGAGCCATAGCAACCACATGGGATATCAACTTTAGTCACAAAGTACACTAGATGGTATTCTCAAAGGCAGAAAAGAGGTTACAAGCACCTTTCTTGACACATATACCTCTTCCATTTATCCACTTAATATGAACATATGGAAGAATTTGTAAAAAAAACTTGGACTGTATACAGGCTGGATATCTTTTGGTGCAGGAGACAGATACTACAGCAGCTCCATGGAAGACAATTCTAGATGATGAATCCCAAAGCTGCTTGACATATCCAAAAATGGATCACCAGGTCCAATAGATTCATATACCTGAACCCTCTCCCCAAGAGGTTTATAAGCACCCTTTTCTTCATGTCCCTTCTAGAACAAAACAGGACAGGAAATATCTGGAATGAAGGCTGGTGGCTTAACTGGTAGGACCTTCCACTGGACAAAGATGAATTCTGAGCATATGGTTGTTTAAGTTCAGCTCACTTGGGAGGTTTTTAGGATTACCCAGTACAAGAATTCCACCTGCACGCTCCCATCCCTCAACAAGAATTTTCTGATTCTCTCAAGAATTTCATTTGAGACATGGAGAAAAGCTTGCCAGAGAAGGTGGAGAGGTAGCGGTGCTGAAGATCTAGCTCTTTGTCTTAATTTCCACTGCAAAACTGATCTAAAGATCCTTACCTGCGGGATAGCTGTAGCCAGGAATCATCAACTGGAGGTGGGGCAGGGATAGATATAGTGCTAGTGCTAATATCTCCAATGATTGCCAGTGCTTCTTTTAGGGCTTGGTACAGGTGAAGCCCCTCATCTCGCCTCTGAGCCTGTTCTGCTGACTCCTCCATCAAGGTGTTTTGGTCCTCAGAGGAATACAAGTGAGCCAGGAGCTCTGCATTTATGAATTCTTTTACCTAGAAAATCAGACAAAAAAAGACCCCTGCTACCAGGCTGCAAATGGCAATAAGATATTGCATAAACACAGCTGAGATCTTCAAAACAATGGACAAGGCATAATCAAGTTCCCCTGCCACCACTGGAATGCTGGCACTTCAATGAGAAGAAGAGTGATCAAGAGAAATTGTGCCAGACAGACAGCACTGGGAACTAAAGTCCACTATTCAACCACTTAAGCTTAGAAGCCAAGGTGGCATGCTACTCTACCAGATGAATTTTCTCACCTCGAGGGTTAATTCAGTCTACTCAATTCTTGACCTCCCTGTATTGAACACCTACTGTGGTGCCAGTTTTGAAAGTGGTCTTAGTAGTTTATGCTAGTCTCTTGCCATTGTGCCTGAGGAAGAGGGGAGCTCCCAGAACTATACACCTACTAGCTAAACCAATGGTTACATTCTGAGGCCACAGGGATGCTGGCCATTAGGAAAGGTAGCTGAGTTTGTGAGAAGGGAGAAAACTTTTAGAATTCTGCTTGATAAACCTGGTAAAGTGCTTTGAGGTATAGAGTAGAAAAATGCTTTTTGTAAGTATTGTTAATATGTAGATCTCTGTAGGATCTCCCTGAACTGAGAATACCCCTCATATGCCACACCAAGATATTCTCATAGCGTAACACTGCACAATGCTTTGTGGGGTTCTTCTGCCTTCCTTTGAGGCATATGGCATTAGACACCATTAGCGTCAAGTACTGATCTAAGCCTGTAAGGTGTCTCCTATATTTTTAACTCATTTCACACAGGCTGTTGAACAGCTGTCAAGTGCTAAGAGCATTTTTGGCCCAATTCTGAATAGCTGACCTAAAGGTTAAAGGGCAGCCCATCACCAATCCCATAAGACATCTAGTTCCCCGGGAATGGAATTTTTAACGCACTATAAAATGTCTTTCAGAATTATTTTCTTAATACTAATTTCACCTACTGTACATCAAGTCTTTCATCGCCGACAGCTTTGTGGGACCCCGAATGCCCCCATATACACACACATCTTATAAACTGAATATATAATCTAATTTAATATACTGATTCCCTGCTATGCCTGCCCTGATTATAGAAACCTGGGGCACATTAAGACAGATACAGATCTACAGATATTTAAATAGTTACATGGTAAATAGATTCAGAGACCAGTTGTTGATCTATTAAATCCTTGCATTGGAGGATTTTTTTAAAAACTCTTCAGATCTATTTCTCATCTGTTTTTCACTCTGTAAGATTATTTGAGCTTGAGATGCTAACAGTAACACATTCCTGAACATCTGATTTCATAAGTACAACCTCCGATTGCAGAGGGGTTTGCAATAGCTTAATTACATTGTTTTAAAAACTAATTATCTTTATATTGGGACAACTTTTGTGTGTAGACAAAGCCTGAGCCAGTGGTCAAGTAGAACTGGTGTTAGGATCCTCCAGTGCCTTCGGACAGTGAAAAGTAGGGGGCCCTTCCAGAAAAAACAAGCACATAGTCACTGGAAGCTATTGTCGTTTCCCGTTCATGTTCAAGAGGAGATATATGAATTCTTACCAACGTCTGCAATTTTTTCCCATGAATCTCACGCTGTTTTTCAGAGGATGGTACTGATCAAATGCCAGAATACACTATTTTCCTTGCTATTGCCAGAAGCTCCACATTAAAAACAGATACCTTAGTTAAACAGCATCAAATTATACTTGATGAAATGAAAATTTAAATAGTATCACTTAAAAAAAAATCCTTAAATTAGATTTAGAGCTGATCGTAAAGGAATTGTTAAACCACAAATATCTGTTTGAACAACATCAGCCTGCAACTATTATCATGGTAGATCCCTGTCTACTACTAGAACAGATCTCCATGCATGCACACTGAACCCCAGTGTAAGGTCAGCACTGGAGCTGTTATGAGGCTAGCCTACCTCCCCACCTGATGCATTTGATCACAGACCAACTTTCCAAGGTGAAGATGGGCCCTCCATACATGCAGCTTTCTCCAGGCTTGGGGGAACTGATACATTAGCCCCTTTCAGGACATAAATACAATATTACACAAACTGTTTAAGATATGTCCCCAAACAGGGCTCAAACCTGCAACGTTCAAAATCACCGTAGGCATCTTAATACCCCGTTACCCCAGATCCTGCCTCACTGGAGATCTTACAGGGAGGGACAAGAATTCAGAGCTAAGTTCTGTATGTGGGTGAGAGATCGCACAAGGCAGCCTGGAAAGCAGCTTGAAGTGTTGCTCTCACTGCTGGGGCTAAAGGAGCATGCATAGAAATCTCAATTAGCAGCAGGGAGGGCTACTCCTACCGTGGGATCAAATATGCAGACAGTTATTTCCATAACATTAAAAGATCTGTATTAAAGTTTAAATTGGACTTAATCCACCAAGCTGAGCCTGCCACAGATACAAAATTTGTATCTGCATCTGATCCCTGATCCGCAAAAATGGACCGAAGATATAAAATGGATATCCGTGGATTTGCAGGGCTCTATGTATTAGTAACATTTCAGCTTTGAATTCTGAATTTGTGTTTCGTTTAGCTGTGTTTGACTCTTTAATAATAACTTGATGAAGGTTTTTCGTGGTAAATTTCCTTTTCTTTTAAAGTAACCAATATTCACCCTAATTAGCAGTTGATTTGGAATGTAGTGATATACATTCAAGACATAGACATATACAAGACATGCTGTAGGCTAGCATCCATCTATTTTCTCTACAATAAATTTGAATCCAGTACTTCAGACTGAATTGTAAGCATCAGAGGGGTAGCCGTGTTAGTCTGGATCTGTAGAAGCGACAAAGGGTCCTGTGGCACCTTAGAGACTAACAGAAGTATTGGAGCATAAGCTTTCGTGGGTGAATACCCACTTCATCGGATGCAAGCAGTGGAAATGTCCAGGGGGCAGATATAAATGTGCAGGGAAGAGTCAGGCTAGAGATAACGAGGTTAGCTCAATGAGGGAGGCTGAGGCCCTCTTCTAGCAGTTGAGGTGTGAACACCAAGGGAGGAGAAACGCAGTTTCTGCTAGAAGAGGGCATCACCCTCCCTCATTGAGCTAACCTCGTTATCTCTAGCCTGACTCTTCCCTGCCCCTGGACATTTCCACTGCTTGCATCTGAAGAAGTGGGTATTCACCCACGAAAGCTTATGCTCCAATACTTCTGAATTGTAAGCACCACTTAAAGATCCCACCAACTGGTGAGGAAGTTCTACAAATATTCAGTGGGTTGCGATTGCTATGGAAACCACTTCCTTGGGATCAGTTTGTTTCTAGAGTTCTGCAAGCAACACTCTGGGGCACTATGTATTGAAAAGAATAATTAAAAGGGGTTTAATTTCATTTCTCTCTCAGTGGATGGGTTGGGAATTCTAAAGCTCTCCAGACAACGCAAACTGCCGAAAAGGTCTCAGCTTCCAACGCTGCTCCCCTACTTCCCATTTCTTTGCATGACATTTTGGTTTGCTAAGCAAAACGTTATTCTTTTCTCTGTTTAACAATGTTCATTTTTTAAAAAAGTAACATCTTCACTGATTTTTCAACATTTTTCAATTCAAGTCTCCTGGAAATAAATGCATTAACATTTAATTCTCAAGTCTTCACACTTTCTTTTGAAAAGCGTTGATTCTTTGGCATAATTTTAAGTTATCAGATTGCACTCAGGGTTTCTGCTCGCACTGGTGCACTCAAACCCAGGATGTGTTCTCTGACTGAGAGGTTAGTTTAGAGCTAGATTGTGTCAAAAATGTGCTGTTTCTTTGTGCCACTGTCACCTGGCATGCTTTAATAATAAGACAGCCACATAGTTTCAATTTACAAAGCCTTACAGCACTGTACTTCTGAAGCAAAGCATTTCAGCTTTCTAAACAATTCCATATGGGGCCGTGAGTGGCAGAAAATGTAATGCAAACGTTCCAAAGCAACTGTTCACTAAATTCTGCACTTTCCGAAAGAGAGCTGGAGCAATATCCCTTTCAAAAGGTAATGGAGTTCCCCTTAAGTCTATAAAGCAAGGTCCAGCTCTGCTCTGGAGGGAGCGGAGAGAATTGCTCCACATACACACTTCCTGAATTCTAGATTTGTGCTAATTTTGGAAAAATGTGGAAGTTCCATTTGTTTTCACACTCTTTTGTAAAGGCAAAATCTCCCCTCAGTGAATCTTCCCTCCCAGGATTCTAACATAATTCAAAGATTGACTTCATTAGCCCAAGAGAAGTTAAGAGAAGCCTGGTTGGTCTTCCCCACTGTTTGACGATCTTGTTCGTTTCGTACCAACTAGTGGACTGCATTCAAGCTGCTATGCCAGCCATCCAGATCTCAGGTGCAACGTAATTCCCACAGACCTCCCGGGATACATCAGCCTTCCGAAAATAAAAGGTAGCTTTATGAATTCATGTGTAAATGCTACCTTTTAGACAGAATACAATAAAAAGGAAATCTATTTATTACAACTGATTTTTTGTTGACTTAACAGATCATAAAGAAGGTCCTATCAGTGACTGAAAGGAAGTGCTATTTCCCATAGTGAGTTAATACAAAGATGGCAGTAGTACAAAGAGTAGCACAGACTGGATCCCAATCAGGACTATCAGGAAGTGAAGGTCTTCTAGGTACTCAAGCAATGGGCTAGCAACGCTAATTCAAAGCTACTTTTAAATCAGATGATCTAGGGGGTAGACAGATACACACATTTCCTTTGATACTCTAAACCAGTGGTTCTCAAACTTATTTGATTGGGCCCCCCTTCTTTGTGTCTGTAGTCGTTTACTCCCCCACAAGTACATATACCGCCACCCAGCTCTGAAGGCAGAGTGGAGAACAGCGGCTGCTGGCCGGGCACCCAGCTCTGAAGGCAGCGCCGTGCCAGTAGGGTGATCAGACAGCAAATGTGAAAAATCGGGACGGGGGTCGGGGGTAATAGGAACCTATATAAGAAAAAGACCCAAAAATCGGGACTGTCCCTATAAAATTGGGCTATCTGGTCACCTTACGTGCCAGCAGCAGCAGCAGCAGCAGCAGAGAAATAAAGGTGGCAATGTGACAAGTGCTATTCATCAATATCACTTTTCACAGCAGACTCAGCGCCCCGTTGCCACCTTACTTCTGCGCTGCTGCTGCCACCTTGGGGCTGATAGCCAGAGCCCCGCCTCCTCCAGGTGAGGGATTGCGGGGGGGAGGAGGAGAGCCCGAGCGTAGGTGGTGGGGCTCTGGCTGACCCCTTTATCCCCGCCTCCTGGGTGTGCATGGCTCTTTTGCGTGAGCCCCAGCCACCCAGGGCTGAGAGCCCAAGCGGCTAAACAAAAAGCACACAGCTCGCGCCTCCCTTGACATATTTCCACACCTCCCTTGGGAGGCCCACCCCAGAGTTTGAGAACCACTGCTCTAAACAAAGTGTTCAAAGAACCCCTAGAAATTTGTTTTTAAAAGATGGTCTGCAAATGTAAGGAACCCAAACAAAATACTAGTATAGTATGAACTGCTATTCCCCGAAAAAAACATGCAACAAGGACATTCACAGCCTTTGGTCATTTAAGGACTACAGATCAGTGCAATATAGGTCTACTGCACATTGTCAGCTGTTGTCTAGGTGGAGTTCCCAACTTGCACTCTGCGGGAGGCATCACAAACACATCACTGAAGGGCAAGTATGACTGGGTCTGGAGTGTGCTTTTAAACAATACTGTTGATGCCAACTAGGACTAACCTGAACTCAGCCTTACATTAAAAATACTATAGTATTCTACAGTAAGCACTATAAGAAGCTGCAGAGCATTGGACTTTTAGCTGCGGAAGACTCCAGTGTTTTGTTTTAATAAGGGAAGAACTATTACTCATGTTTGCAATGTGTGATATTCTATATGCTTGTCGTCTTCTCTTCACCGTACGACAGTGCTGCTCTATTTAAAAAATGAGTCGGTTCTTTAAGAGTTGAAGATAAAACCAAACAATTGAAAATGATTGAGAAAGTGAGGTTGTTACTTACGTTGTTGATCATAAGGTGCATGATTGTTTTTGGTATCAGATCACGAATACACTTATTGATAATAGACATGTAGGAGTCCACAAGGTTGCGAATAGTCTCCACCTGCCTCTCCAGTTGGGGGTCCATGGAGAAATTGTCTGCTTGGCTGTTCTCATCGTTTTCCATCTACACAGAAGCAGAATGAAACATAAACCTCTTTCCATGCTATTTACTCATTCAAAGTTGGAACAAGAGGGCCAAGAGAGCTGTGCTTACAGATTGGTAATACAACAACACGTTTCTTTGATACCAGCATATTTAGAGCTTTAACCATTAGGCATCAAGCAGGCCTACATTAGTGCTTAGCAGCAGGAAATCTGGATTCCTGGCAGTTAGGGGTTAATGGAAGATCCAATATGAGTCCATTTTCAGAGGATATGATATATGTTTCCACACAAAGTCACATTTTTAGATCAAAGCTGGGTTCAAAACAGTAAAGAACTGAGGAGGTGAATGAAACCCTCAGAAATTACCTCAACTCGTTGCAATACTTACTAACAGAGAGCGTAACTACCATATTCAGCCTGCCAATTGTCTCGTGACTCACTCATGAAAGCAGCACTACAAACTCTGATTTTGTAATCTCCGGTCCTCTGGGTAAATTCTAGCCTTGCTGCTGAGAACTGACTCAGTTGTGACAAATTCAGAAACTCAGCCACAGACTTGTTAGATGAGAGGTAACACATCTAACAACAGGTGACAGTTGACCTGAAAGAGCAGATTTGTGTTTACCATTGAAATTAACTGGAAGTTAATGGTATGCACTTCATTTCGGTTTGGACTGTTTGAAAACAAGAAAACTACTGTACATTGATTTTGTAGGCAAAAAATAAACTGCTTCCACAGGCTTAAATAAGCCAAATGAACTGAATTTCAAGTGGAAAAGCACGGGGAATAATGTCTCTTTCCCCACCCCAAGAGAAAATATTTCTCTGTAGAAACTCAGAAAGAGAATGTAAGCTGTTCTAGTTTCAACAACAAAAACTAAAATCTGGTCCAGTTCCAGCTGTAGCTATTGCACAAAAGGAAACAGACGTTATATGACCAAGTGTGAATAACATACTATGAACCAAATCTGGTTGAGGTAAGTAGCTATCTACCAGCCATACTTGTCAGCATCAGCAGCTACTACATTATTAATATAATGTTAAGATAAGATTTTCATGTAACTAGTGGCTTCAGGCATTCAACTTGAGACACCCTAGGGGCCTGATCTTCAGAGGGCAGATGCTCAGCACTTTGAGAATCTGAAAATCACACTTCAAGGAATTCCAAGTGGGGCACCCCAGAACTGAGACGCTAAAAATCCCTAGTCATTTGGGAAAATCTTGGCTTTCACTGCCTTTGCTATACAGCCTCCCCACCTCCCTGCAAAACACAACTTCTGCAAGTTCTGCAGGGGTGCCTAAGTCTTACACTGGGATGAATTTTATCCCAGTGGAGTATATTCACTAAAAGCAAATACATTACAATGACAATCAAACACAAAAAGGTATTATATTATTTATTAGTAGTATTATTATAGCGCCAAGAGTCCCAGTCACGGACAAGGGTCCCATTAAGCTAGGTGCTGTCCAGACCTGGAACAGAAAGATTGTTAGCTCTTTGGGGCAGGGATTATCTAATCAGCAGAAGGTAAAGCCCACACCAAGCAACAAGCCATTCTTACTCCAAAACCAAAACATGCTCCCAACATGACCTCTTAACACAATGTGTTTGTCTGGGCCCATTTGGTACTAGAAGGTAAATCATTCAGAATAGCATTTCACATTTACTGCTTACAAACCATAGCTTGATCCAACCAATATCGAAAAGCAACTGGGAGTAGTTTTAACTTCTTGTACCTGAGCCGAGGAACAAGGTCTAATATACCATTTAAAAATTAAATGCTCCTTGAGTTTCGTTGCCCTTAATATGACAAATTATAACAGGTTAGACATTTTTAATTAGAGCAAAACTAATGGGAAAAACAATTAATCTAATGGCTTTAAAAATAATTAGCAAAGTTTCTAAACATTTGGAGAGGGCGGATGGGATTCAAGCACTGTAACTGATGAAACCCAAGATAAAGTTCTGTTTTGGATTCTGTAACACCAGTAGAGACACTAACATGCAAACCTTAATCATTCTACTAATGGACTACATATGGTGGAGAGTCACAGAATTCAGATCGAATATTTCTTTTTTTCTTTTCCTCCCTGGGTTTGGAAAGAAACAAGCAGTAATTTCCCCTTCTAAAATACCCAAGATAAATGGAAAAGCATACATCTATGGAATTTTTCTTTGAGCAAAGTAATTGCAAACATAAAATGCCATTTTCCCAGTACCCCCAGACGTAGCTGGAATTTTCTATCACCTCCTCCATGCTGTCTATATAACAGAGTGTATGTCTACGTATTTTTTTTCCCTGTTTAAATTACAGGATTGCAATAAGATTCTTTGCTGGCTAAGCAGCAAAGTGACAGATGTTTATCATTATCCTCATCAAGGGAATGTAAAATAAAAATAGTAATTTGTCTCTGATCTTGAAGGCGAAGGGTAACAGTCTGCAAACATTTAACCTTTTATGTGCAGGTTCAGTGGTGATGTTTACAAAATGTGGATAATATCGCAGGAATCCATATCCTTTTTGAAAAGGTAACAGATCAGACTTTATACTGCTGATCTATTTTTCTATATCAATTTTTGGTAAGTTTAAAGCAATTTTTTAAAAAGGTTTCCACTAATAATATTCTCAACAATTTACTGTCTTTTTACTTTAAATTCGTACTAAGATTATAGTCTGTTTGGAGCAGGGACCTTCTCTTTGTTCTGTGTTTGTACAGCACCTAGCACAGTGGGGTCCTGGTTTGTGACTCAGGCTCCTGGGCACTAGTGCAATACAAATAATAAATAATAATTATTATTTTTAAAAAGCTCTGAAAGTTATTAGGCTTTTCCCTTTCAACTGACTCAAACTGTCTCATGCCCAAATTAACCAATAAGAATTAGGCTGCTTGGTAAAACTAGATTTCATAACAGAAGTTTATTATACCACAGTCCCTGTTACATTTACATTTCATTGTTGTAAAACTGCAGACCATACCACTGAGCCACATTAAAATCCTAGCGTTATATTAATGCACAGACACCTCAATTGAGGCACAGTGTAACACCGACAGACCCCGGTCATCGGTGGCCAGGATTGAACCTGGGAGCTTGGTGCATGAGCCTCTACCGCATGAGCTAAAAGCAAACTGGCTGTTAGCTAAGGCTGTAGAGCAGTACTCATTTTATCTCTCTCTTTAAGTGGTCTTGGTGCCACTATATGGGCTAGAATACCACAACCAGAAGGTGTGTGGGTTACAATAGTACACCTTCTGAATGGGCTCCATTATACCTTTTAAATAGGAATATGCTGTTGAAGTCTCTTGCAGAGAATAGGACAAGACAGACTAATGCAAAAAGTTACGTTGGTTCAGTGGTGCTGGAACTAGTGGTGCTGCTGCCCTCACTGGCTTGAAGTAGTAATAACAAACACCAAATACATGGTTTCCATCATCAGCACCCCTATAAAAATTGTCCCAGAACCCCTGCGTCTGATTGTCTCTCTGTAATCACGATTAAAGAATCTTAAAGGCAGCTGAACATTTCAAGCCATTATCCTACTTTTAAACAGTCATATTTGTCAGTGCTTTTCACCTGCTAAAAGCTTTCTCCACCACTTCAGCTGAGAGATCATGAAGCTCAGTGGTTGGAATAGCAAAACAAGTGATCAGGATGGTACTTGACGACCAATAGCTTTGTTATAAATAGAATTACTAAATTAGTGGTGGAAGAGAACACAGAAGATGTTTTGTATCTAGAGAGGGAAAGATTTTATGGTGTCTCACAGACTCTTACTGCAGAATTCTTTCCAAATGACCTGGAACATGGGACTGAAAACCAGCTGGAACGCCAGAAATAAAGAGCAACCATAATCCAGCCTTGCAAATTTCCATTGGCGTATTCACCTGGCGCATGTAAATTGTTCAGCTGGCTGGGGGCCCTGACTCTGGCAGTCATATGACTGCTGCTACCCTCTTCAAAAATTATTTGGAGCTACCTCGGAGCAGCACCTTTGATCAGTGTTCCTCCCACCATTTTATCCCACCATGTAGAGGAAGGCAGAGGAAAGAATGTGAGGAGGTGTCAGGCCAACAAAGCTGCTCAAAAAGGAAGTCTAAGAAGCCAGGAAACAACCTTCTCTACCTCCCCTCCAGTCCCGGGAAGAGGTGGAAGGCAATGAGAATCCTTTCAGTTCCTCTAACTCCCTTAGCCAGCAGCCATGGTAGCTCATTCCCTCTTCCTACACTAGAGGAACAACAAATGTTCTCCTCTCCCCTTTCTCCCCACAACCAGAAGCACATGCCTCTGCCCTGCCTTAGTAAGGGCAAGCTAGAAGAGTTCATTTCCTGAGTTGCTTGCTAATTTTAGTTGTTGCTGAGGGGTTTTGGTTTATTTTTACACAGTTTTAAAAGGATGCAATAAGTGGCAATGTGTGGATGTAGGGAAGGTGTCTACTGGGTTGCTACAATTTATCTATTTTACATTTGCTCTTATTGAATATCTTCATTAATGGCCTGGAAGAGGAATATACTAATTACAAAATCTGACATAATTAATCTGGGAGGTGCTGCCAACACCAGGAAGGATAAAAAGATAATTAAGAAAGATCTAGAGAGCAGAGAAATAGGCTAAGACAGTGGTTTTCAACCTAGGGTCCACAGACTATGTCTAAAATTTCCAAAGGGGTCCACACCTCCATTCAAAAATGTTTAGGGGTCCGCAAATGAAAAAATGTTGAAAACCACAGGGTTAAGAGAATGAGATTCATCTTGGAAAAATGAAAACTAGTACATCTGGGGGAAAATAACTCAAAGTGCAGCTATTCAACAGCGGGGAAAACCTTAAAGCCTTAGCAGTGGGAGCAGATACTTTGAAAGGTAACATGGCAGCCAGAGGGATATTACACTTCAAACACACATTCATCATGACACCGAGCAGAGGCGACAATCCTTCTCTACTTCACCGTCCCCTCATTTGTAGGAAGATACTACTACTTATGTACTTTACAAAAGGGTGGGGAGTCTTAATTGATTAACGTTCATAAAGTGCTCTAAGATGCTTGGATGAAAGCTGCTAATGAAACGAACGGTATGAATTAGTGTTATTGATGCACCCACACTTGAAATACTGGATTCAGACATCCTCTGTATCAGGAAGTTTGGAGAATGGCAGCTAAAAGGATTCAGGGGCTGATAAAAGTGAAACATGAAGGAAGAATAAAAACTACCGGTGAAATCATGGTCCCGCTGAAGTCAATGGGAGCTTTGCCATTGATTTCAATGGCAACAGGATTTCACCTTACACGTGCATGTTTACATGACAACTAAGGAGAGGAGACATCTGTCTTCTGGAAGTTGGAAACACTCTGGAGTAAGAGAAATTATTCTGTGTGGTACAAGTAATGGAATACAGTTCAGAAAAGGAAGAGTTCAGCTGAACATCAGGATAATCTTCCTGACAGTAAGATTTATAAGGCTGTCAACTAGTTTCCCATTAAAAAGTTCCATAACATTGAATATTTAAAGCAAACCTGGACAAAGTACTGAAAAATACATTGTTGAGAACAACCCTGCATTGACCACACAGGGTGAACAATATCATCTCTGCCATGATTTTATCACGTCAGGCAGCTGCAAACATGCATAAAAATGTCTCGTATAACATTTCAGGATTTCAGTTCCAAAAAGGAGAACTTGTCTAGTTATTTAATTAGAAGAGTTTCTCAAACAATAAAGTACTTTCATCTATCAAACAGCACATTCTATTAAAAATAGACTGACCAAGGGTCAGTCCTAGGACCAATCCTATTCAACTTATTCATAAATGATTTGGAAGAAGGGGTAAACAGTGAGGTGGCAAAGTTTGCAGATGATACTAAGCTGCTCAAGATAGTTAAGACCAAAGCAGACTGTGAAGAACTACAAAAAGATCTCACAAAACTAAATGATTGGGCAATAAAATGGCAAATGAAATTTAATGTGGATAAATGTAAAGTAATACACATTGGAAAAAATAATCTAAACTATACATACAATATGATGGGGGCTAATTTAGCTACAACTAATCAGGAAAAAGATCTTGGAGTCATCGTGGATAGTTCTCTAAAGACGTCCATGCAGTGTGCAGCGGCAGTCAAAAAAGCAAACGGGATGTTAGGAATCATTAAAAAAGGGATAGAGAATAAGACGGGGAATATCTTACTGCCCTTATACAAATCCATAGTGCGCCCACATCTTGAATACTGCGTACAATTGTGGTCTCCTCATCTCAAAAAGGATATACTTGCATTAGAAAAGGTTCAGAGAAGGGCAACTAAAATGATTAGGGGTCTGGAACAGGTCCCATATGAGGAGAGATTAAAGAGGCTAGGACTTTTCAGCTTGGAAAAGAGGAGACTAAGGGGGGATATGATAGAGGTATATAAAATTATGAGTGGTGTGGAGGAAGTGAATAAGGAAAAGTTATTTACTTGTTCTCATAATAAAAGAACTAGGGGCCACCCAATGAAATTAGTGGGCAGCAGGTTTAAAACAAATGAAAGGAAGTTCTTCTTCACACAGCACACAGTCAACCTGTGGAACTCCTTGCCTGAGGAGGCTGTGAAGGCTAGGACTATAACAGGGTTTAAAAGAAAAGTGGATAAATTCATGGAGGTTAAGTCCATTAATGGCTATTAGCCAGAATGGGTAAGAAATGGTGTCCTTAGCCTCTGTCAGAGGGGTGGTGATGGATGGCAGGAGAGAGATCACTTGATCATTACCTGTTGGGTCCACTCACTCCGGTTTACACCTGGCATTGGCCACTGTCGGTGGACAGGATACTGGGCTGGATGGACCTTTGGTCTGACCCAGTACGGCCTTTCTTATGTTCTTATGTAGGATGGCAGGAGGTAAAATACCAGCATTTAGATTGTTGGGAAATAGCAGAATCTAATTAAATTAAAGCAAAGCAATACTTTGTAATATTATAAAATACACTGATGGCTGTGGTAGATCTCATTACTAAGTTACTGGATGAGAATCACTGAGATACTGTTTCTATATTTTTGTCAGAAAACAGTCATCGGACTATAAATTTGATTTTTTTGGTTTGCTAATGAAAATCCCTACCAAAAAATCTGAAACATTCCATCTAGCAAGCAGTTGCCTCCATTTTACAATATACCAATACCAGCAGGGGGAATTGGCTATGACTAAATAATAGAGCTTTCAAATGCTGGATAAGTAGAGAGCAAGGATTGGCTGGTGGGACAGCAATAACTGACAATAGTAAGAAGGATCTTCTTGAGGGACATATTCCAAGATATCAAGTATTGTTTAGAAGGGTTAGTAAAGCTTGTGGTGAAATACAGTAGCACATCCATCTCAAGTAAGAGACAGAGTGGGTTTAAAAACTCCCAAATCATAACATCATGGAGGCTGGGCTATGGAATTGAAAATAAAGTTCAAGCCAAAAATAAAGGATTAGGTTGGATAAGGTATTTTTCCCTGCTTCACCAGACTGCTCCCACTTATCTAGAACAGGAGTCCCTGATGATGGCTACATCATATCAAGCATGACTCTTATTTGTCTATATACATGTCTCATTTGGACTGCATTAAGCACAAGCAGAATGCAATACAAGATTTAATCACTGCAGTTATTTACAATCCACTGCACTTATGTGCATATCACTGAAATCCGTTAAGTCTGCTTTGGTGCAGAACAGTCAAGCAGTCCCAAGCTGTTCCCACTGAGCAACATGTAATCCCACTTTGAGTAAGTGCAAATGCATAACTCAGCTAAAAGCATGTCTCTTTTTACTCTGAGCACTGTTCTAACCTATAATGTCTTCAGATAAATTCATGTATAAGACAGAAGGTCCAAATTCGCTGCAGGTGTAAACTCCATGGTAGTCAATGGAGTTACCCTAGCAAATAATTTGGTCCATAGAGTCAGGGGAACATTAAAATGTAAACTCAGACGACAACTGTTGAGGAATCAGGTGGTTCTCGAACTGACAGTAAGTGGAGTGCACTGCATCCCACCAAACACAAAACTGTTACAGACGATATGGCCAATCTGAGAGGTATTGTGTGAATGAATATAAAAGCGTACTAAGGGGGGATATGATAGAGGTCTATAAAATCATGACTGGTGTGGAGAAAGTAAATAAGGAAGTGTTATTTACTCTTCTCATAACACAAGAACTAGGGGCCACCAAATGAAATTAATAGGCAGCAAGTTTAAAACAAACAAAAGGAAGTATTCTTTCACACAACACACAGTCAACCTGTGGAATTTCTTGCCAGAGGATGTTGTGAAGGTCAAGGCTATAACAGTGTTCAAAAAAGAACTAGATAAGTATATGGAGGATAGGTCCATCAATGGCTATTAGCCAGGATGGGCAGGGATGGTGTCCCTAGCCTCTGTATGCCAGAAGCTGGGAATGGGCGACTGGGGATGGATCACTTGATGATTACCTGTTCTGTTTATTCCCTCTGGGACACCTGGCATTGGCTACTGTCAGAAGACAGGATACTGGGCTAGGTGGACCTTTGGTCTGACCTAGTATGACCGTTCTTATCTTTAACTCCCATGCTCTCTGTAGCAGCCCTGCACTCCCTTAAGTATGGAAACTGCAATTCTGGTTGGCCCTTACACAGGTTGTCTCCCTCTTTCACTGCATAGCCACATAAGGGCCAGACATAATCTAACCCAAAGTGATTTAACCAATCACAATCCAATTCTGCAACTGGATTCTTCTCTCAGTTTACAGACGCTGTACAGTGAGGATCATTATCTAAGATCTTGCACTGCATATGAAAACCCGACCCAGGTTATTTGTGCAGCATTGCGGACCCCAAGCATTCACAATTCATAAACCAGGCCCCCAAAAGTCATGGGATTGGCTTAATCATGAGATTTTTAATAAACAATACATTTGGAATTTTTTATTTGCCTTCTGGTTTTGGAGCTTTTTAGGGTGAACTCGGTACATGTTTTCAAGCTTTGTTCCACAGTCATGGGGGCTATAAATTTAGCTTTCATTAGAAAAAAAAAAAAAAAAAAAAAAAAAAAAAGAGTGAGAATCTTATGTAATCATCTGAGTCCAGGAGCAGGGCCTTTGAGAAAAACAACGAACATGAGATGTGATAAAATTGTGCGAGCTGCCAACGCTGTGAGTGGAATCGATTCGTGCATATTTTTCAGGACTCATAACATCACAGGAACATGTTTTTTCTTCTATTAAAAAAATCCAGTAGAAAATGAAATCAGGGAAAGGGTAACATCAATAGAATGCTCCTGTGAGGAGCAAGCTCCCTCATCGCAAGAAGTTTGAACAGGGAAAATGCTGCACACTACCACTTATAAAATATCCCCACACAAAGGATTGTTATGTACCCTGCAATGCAAATTTTTGATTCAGGGCCAACAGCTACTTCATGCTTTCAAAACAGATTGCTGGACAGGCAAAAACAAAGACAGCCTGGCATAATGAGGCAGCACAGTCACATAGTAAAACACATTTATTTTGGAATTTGAAAAACTTTTCAATCAAAGAATCTGCTTGTCATTCTAAAGCACGAAGTGCCTCTTAATTTCTAGACACGGGCTAGGAATGCAATCTAGGGTGTTGGATAGCATGAGTGTAGTATTTGTTATCTTTAGAGCAACGTAGAACAAGGTCAATGTAATTTGGGGATGTTTTAAATAGTGCTGTGATATTAATGAATACATGTCAAGACAACAAGGATTTGAATATGAGATGAGTATCCTATAAGACGTTCAGACAGAATCTTATTTCACAATGGCTGGCTAGTGGATGGAAAACATTGCCAAAGACAACAGAAGCAAATAGTGGAAATTATTTATAGAGGGAGCTGAACCATTTCTTGAAAGGAGGGAAATAGCAAGAGGTACAGCCCTCAGCCTGCTATTTTATGGTTAAATGCTCGATGCACCATGCATTTCCCTCAAGAACAAAAAAAGCAAGCCTTGAGGTTTATGCTAGAAATCGAAGAAAATGAAAGAAGAAAGGGGGAGGCTCAAACAATCATCTGTAATGCAGGTTGTGGACCATATGGATCAAATTAACACCTGGCCATTAATCTCTACTCTATTTTCTTCCATTTCCATGGACTCTGGCAGCATGTGGTTCTCAAAAGCTTGTCCTTTCTAAAAACCACTCCATTGTGTGAATTTAGTGCTGGTGAAAGGTACCAAATAGAAAAGTTCTCTGTTCAAGCACCCTTAGGCACAACACAGGCAGTGGCCAGCAAAAGTTACCTCACACTGACCAAAGCACCTCAGTCCTGACCTGAAGGGACCACTCCCAGATTCATGGAGTCCAAGGCCAGAAGGGACCGCTGTGATCATCTAGCCTGATCTCCTGTATAATCCAGGCCAGAGACTTTCCCTTGTTCCCTACAATAATTCCTAGAGCAGATCTGGTAGAAAAACACCAAATCTCGATTTACAAATTGTCAGTGATGGAGACTCCACTATGATCCTTGGTTAAATGGTTAAATACTCTCACTCTAAAGGTAAGAGGAGAGTTCAGGTGACAGGGTCTCTTTATTAATTCAGCCAATTGTAAATAAGTGCTAATTGCAGTGATGGTGGGGACTCATGGGAAGCAGACTCAGAAACATCACAGATTTTCAGAAGTGATTAGTGATTTTAGTGCCTAACTTTTAACACCGTAAACAAGCCAGAGTTTCAGAGAATGAGCACTTAGCTCTTTCAGAAAATCAGGCCCTTTTAAGGAATCTCGAGTTGAGTGCCCAAGAATTCAGGCACCCAAAGTCATGGTCCAATCTCCTATCCTATAGTCCCTTGAACAGCCCTCAGAGGAAGGAGGTGATTAGAACTTTCAGTCCCTACCAGTCTGGGTTAGAATAGAACAGCACAATATCCTACCACAAAGCCCAAGCCATGCAAGTTCTCATATTCCATTTTGGGTTCAACTGTGAAAGATGACGCAAAGAGCCTTTCTCCTTGCCTGTGGGGATTGATTCCTCTGGGGATGAAAGCTACTCCAGGGGGGCCCAGGAGGAAATGGGGCAGTCCCTTTGTGTTCTGGGGAAGATGTGCCTCTAGGGCTGGTGCACAGCCCCCCTATGCAGGCCTTGTGTAAATTATAGAATCCGGCCCTTTGTTTTTACTTGATCTCATGTAACATACCACCTACAACTGCACACTTTTTCTTCAGAATTAATTACATCTAAACGAGCCTCCTGGAGTTTTCCTCTGATAAGCACTGAGGCAACCTTGAAGTTTCCTCTACAAGAAGCAGAGCAGGAATTCAGCTGCCAGAACAAGGGAGGGGTCTTTAATTTAGCTTAACCTCCCCATCATGAGAAGTACCAGGTCTCTGTGCTCCCTACCAGGCTCAGCCCATCAGTGCAAATCATCTTCATAGTAATCTATGGAAATATGAAATGTTGGCAATTTTTCAAAATTCCTCACTCAATCTTATTGCCAGTTGTATAGTCTGGATAATCAGTAAATAAACCCCTCTAACTTTGCTCAAATCCTAAGGGGTGGAACATAAAGAGAGCACTTTCTAATTTACTCCCGTTGACCTCTCCTGCTCTGAACAAAGCAATTTCCTACTTCTCAGAGAGTTTGATTTTTCCACTGGCCTCTGTAACACCTGACTGAGCAGCAAGGCTTTCTCACTTACGATTTTTGTTTTTAGCTGGCATTGTTCTTCTACTCACATATGTTCTTGTTGGAACAGCACGAATCAGCAAGATTTAAAACCTCCCATTCTCAAGTCTAAAGCCCCTAAAGGGAAATTGTGATTGCGATGCCAAGGAACACAGTCATATGTTATTTTACATATTACTCTGTTAGGCTGACAGCAGACAGGGGAGGGGGAGGAAGGAAAGGAGAAAGGAGAGGAAAATGGCATTTTAATAGCACCCACCACTGATCCCACACAGTAGGAGCACTGTGCTCCAAGGCAGCACTATTTCCTTTGCCTTGCACTTGGTTTACTTTAGAAAGGCTCTATGGGAAGAGTCCTCAAACAGCATGGATCACGTCTTAACAGAGAGGTTGTCCAGTGGACACTTCCCCCACGCACGCATGACTGGATTGACCATTCTTCATCCCACCCCCACCAGTCACAACTGGACAGACCAACTCGCCTCTCATCCTAGAAGGACCATCCCTGACTCCAACCCATCCCAACCCCCACTCCCAGTCATGACAGGATGGACCAACATTCCTGCCACACCCTCCATCCCAGTCATGACAGGATGGACTCACCCCTACTCCTGGTCCCAATCACACTGTATAGCATCACTCTGGCAACTACAGCAATTGCTTATGCAGAAAATTAATACTAGGAAAGCATTTAATCTAGTTTAGCTTCTTTTCATGTTATTTACAAAGTGGAAATATGGAAGAGAACCAATGCCACATAGATAAAGCCATCTTTCCCACACACTACTCTTGCCCCAAACACAGCTTGGCCAGACAGAAGGATCTGGCCCAAACATTTCACTTGCTAATTCAGGTTGTAAGATTCAAATTAATGCATTTGCCACTGAGCCAACCAATCAGGCAGACGTGCCAATGGCCTACGGCCTTTGGCAGAAACTCCTCTCCTGATGTGACATCACTGATTTATCCCTCCCTATGCAAGAGCTTTCTCAGCTTATGCAACCAAAAAATCAAGCAGTAATATTAATACAGTAGAACAACAAAATAATCAAAGACAAGGAGAATGGTTGAATCTTGAAAGTACTGACATCTTTATTGTGTGATACAGCATGGCCAGAAGGAAGCAGGAGAGTGATCTAGGATGAGGAGAAGCCTTATTCCCTGTAGATTAATTAAAAGCACCTGAAACCAATTAGAGCACCTGAAGCCAGTCACCTGATAAAATCCCCCTGCTTCAATCAGCCAGAGGAGGAGTTGGGGCAGAGTGAGGAGGAGTTGGAGCAGTCTGGAGGAGTCAAAGGAGAGTGGTTTGGTGGTGGAGCAGAGAGCAGTTTGGAGGAAAGCGGAGGAGAGTTTTGAGAAGTGCTGCAGCGGGCTAAGAAGACCAAGATCCTAGGTAAAGGGACACCTGGCTTGTGCAGAGGGAAGGCAGGAAGCCCCACAAGCTGAAGGTCAGGAGAGGGAAGTAGCCCAGGGGAAAGAATCACTGGTACAAGTGGTTCACCTGCTATCATAGGGCCCCTGGGCTGGGACCCGGAGTAGAGGGCGGGCCTGGGTCCCTCCCTCTCCACTCCCCTTCCCTGGGATACTAGTAGGATAGCTGTTACCCCAGTTCAGGGGCAAGAAATGGCACCCTGAAACCCCCCCACAAGAAGAGAAAGTGTGGGACCCATCATAGTAGTGCCGGCAATTTGCCACAATTGCAAATCAACAAATATTGCTAATTAATACATGGGGGAAAAGACTGACTTCCACTCAACACAGAGGGCTCTGGACTGGTGGTGCCAAAATTCAAAATCTGAATTACCAGGTAAAACTTTTGTCCTGGGAACCAGACTGCTCTCGACCCAAACCAATGGGTTCCGAGTGACTATACTAGATTAGAAAGGGTGATAAACGGATCTAATAAATGGAAGGTTACCAACAGACTTAGTTTGTTACTATTATATTTCTGAGAACTTGATGGCCAAATGCAGCCTCTGTAGAAATGAAAATACTAAGACGATGATGCTAAATAAGCAATATTTAAGTAATTGCTGACATCAAGGGAATATCAAATGTCTTTGTACAAGAAGGAAATTTCTGCTCCAAATAAAAATGGATACTACTTTAGGCACAAAAATTATCTAACTTGGAAACGTGGATGGTTCTCACAATCTTTAATGCATTAATCCTCACAACACCTCTCAGAGTGGGAAGTGCTACGATCCCCTTGTATGGATGAGGACCAGAGGCACAAAATTACTAAGTGACTTGTCCAAAGGTCATGCAAGAAGTTTGTGATGGAGCAGGGAATTGAACCTGGGCCTCTCCAGACCCAGGCTTGCATCCCAATTGCTGGACCATTCTTTCCCAAACTAGGAACCGTGCCTTGATTTGTTCTCATAAAACTAAGTTCTGTGGCTTGGGTCTGGCTGAAAAGGGGGAGATATAAGTGTCTCACTGGGTTGATATCTGAAGCACTCAAGAAGAAAGGACTGGAATCACTTATCTTCCCTTTCTGAAAGGCAAAGAAGCAGAAGTGACTGAGCAATGATAGTACATAACTGATGCTCCTGTAAATAAATAATTATAATTTATAGACAAAAGGGGTGGATTTTTGAGACATGAGAAAGTAAAAGCAAGATTTTGCAATAGCCCAGATGAGTGAGGAAAAGGAGATGAGTCTAATATGATATCAAAGTTGTGAGTTTTGGTGATGTATAGGATAGTAGTGTCATCAAAGACACCTGGGCTCTTATGTTGATGTTCACTTTATATCTTGCTGTACATTCCATTTTTCCAAAAGCAGTGGACAATGAAGGAAGAGAAGAAATTTTGGGAGTAAAGATTAATTTAATTTCAACATGCTGAGTTTGAGACAAGACAGGAAGGCATCAAGATGAGATGAAGTCAAATGTGCAGAGGTAGTTTTGTGAGTCATTGGCATACAGATAATTGCAATTGAGTGGATGAGGTGTACCAGAGATAAGATATAGAGGAAGGAAAGAGCCTTGAGGGACACTATAGACAGCAAGAGAAAGGAGGAACCACCTAAGAAGAGACGGGATATAGATGTAGAGCCCCAAACCATGATCCCCCCTGGGGCAGGGGTGAACAACTGTGTCAAAAAGGCCAACATGTAGATTATGGAAGGTATGGATCAGGAAAAGCTTTAGTCAAGAGTAGGTCATTGATGAGAGCAGCTTTAGTGAAGCGAGCAAAAGCCAGTTAGTTTGTAGAGAAACCAAGAGAGAATTCTAAAATATATGGTTACGGCAGTGGGGGGATAGGAAAGATAACAGTACTAGACTGGAGGGCTTCTAGATCATGAGTGCATCTTCCATCATTTTGTCTAAATGTTTAGGAGAAAAGACTGCCTTTATATCAGTTCTCTTTGCACGACTGCTGCTGGGAGTGACGGAACAGTCAGGATAGCAGGGGCAATGGTGGATTACCATGGTTACCCTGTAAAAAGTGCACTTTTGTATGCCTGAAGCTTCTAACTAATCTACACTGTGGAGCTGACCCCACAATTATTTTAAGAGTTTAGGAAGGGAGATATTGACATTAGGATTTTCCCAGCTGTTTTTAGGATCATCTCTACTGCTGTATAAACAGAAAGCTTCCAAAGGGGCTTCACTTCATTAGGCCAAAGTTCTATACCTTCCTCAGAGTTTTCTAGCTTTTAGGGGTAAAACACAGCTCTGTAAAGTTTCTCAATCAAGTAAACAAGATCTTCTTTAAGCACTCTTCTAGAAGCATGAAAAGAGTTCTGTTTGAGCAGAGACTGAAAAAAAATTAGGACAGTTCAGTTTAGAGAGGAGTTGTAAGAAAGGGCATGACAAAATAATGACTGGTATAGACGAGATAAATTGGGTGGCCTGTTTATCATAATATAAGCACAAGTGGATATTCAATGAAAGTGGAAGGCAATGAATGAATTTATAACGTGTGAGCAAAATAATGTCCCGACCAGTAAAATATATACTTGGGTTTAATAGGGCCAATTTCACAAAGCTGAAAACAATTATGAGCGAAATCAGCTGGGAGGAAGAATTTAATGAGAAAAATATGAAAGATAATTGGGAATCGTTTAAGAACATCTCACTAGATGCCCAAAGAGCCACAATTTCACAATCGAGAAAGAAGGGCGTGCTGATTAAAAAATTGACCTGGTTTAGCAGGGAAGTGAAGGCAGCTATGAAAAATAAAAATAATAATATAACAAATAGAAGAAAGGGGAAGTTGATAGTAATGAATATAAATCAGATGTTAGGAATCATAGAAAATTGGTAAGGGAAGCAAAGAACACAAAGCAAAGTAAAACTCTATGGCCAGTGAGTTACGTTTTTAAATGCATTGGGAACAAAAATAATCCTGACCATGGTATTGCTCCATTACTAGATGGAAATGGAAGAATTATCAATACTAATGCAAAAAAGGCAGAAGTCTTCAATAAATATTTCTGTTCTGTATTTGGGGAAAAACAAATGATATAGTCTCATCATATGGTGATAACACTCTTTCCACTCCACTAGTATCTCTGGACAATGTTAAATGTTGACTAAAGTTAGACATTTTAAAATCAGCAATCCAGATAACTTGCATCCAAGAGTTTTAAAAGAGCTGACTTGTTAATGGATCATTAATGTTTATTTTCAGTAAGTCTTGGAGCACTAGACAAGTTCCAGAAAACTGGAAGAAAGCTCATGTTGTGACAACTTTTAAAAAGGGTAAACAGGATGACCTCGGTAATTATAGGCCTATCAGCCTAACATTGATCCCAGGGCAAGATAATGCAGGCTGATATAGGACTCGATTAATAAAGAATTAAAGGTGGGTAATGTAATTAATGCAAATCAATATGGTTTTATGGAGAACAGATCCTGTCAAACTAATGATATATTTTTTGGATAAAATTACAAGCTTGGTTGATAAAGGTAATAGTGTTAATATAATATACTTAGACTTCTGTAAGGCATTTGACTTGGTGCCGCACAACATTTTGATTAAAAAATTAGAATGATATAAAATTAACAAGGCACACTTTAAATGGATTAAAAACTGGCTAACTGAAAGCTCTCAAAATTTGTAAATGGGGAATCGTAATCAGGTGTGTGTGTGCGTGTGTCCAATTAGCTACCACAGGCATTGGTTGTTGGCTCTGCGTTATTTAACATTTTTATCAATGGCCTGGAAGAAAACATAAAAATCATGGATAAAGTTTGCAGACACAAAAATGGGGGAGAGGTAAATAATGAAGAGGCCAGGTCACTGATCCAGAGCCACCTGGATCGCTTGGTAAACTGGGAACAAGCAAACAATATGCGTTTTAATATGGCTAAATGTAAATGTCTACATCTGGAAACAAAGAATGTAGGCCATGCTTACAAGATTCTGGGGGACTCTATCCAGGGAAGCAGCGACTCTGAAAAAGATTTAGGGGCCGTGGTGGATAATCAGCTGAAAATGAGCTCCCTGTGTGACGCTGTGGCCAAAATAGCTAACGTGATCCTGGAATGCATAGACAAGGGAATCTCGATTCAGGAGAAGAGAAGTTATTTTACCTCTATATTTGGCACTGGTGTGACCGCTGCTGGAATAGTGTGTCCAGTTCTGGTGTCCACAATTCAAGAAGGAAGTTGACAAACTGGAGAGGGTTCAGACAAAAGCCACGAGAATGATTAAAGGGTTAGAAAATATGTCGTATAGTGATTGAACTCTTTGAGTCTAATCTATTTATTTTAACAAAGAGAAGGCTAAGGGGGTGACTTGATTATAATCTCTAAGTATCTACATGAAGACAAACACTATGAATGGGCTCTTCAATCTAGCAGAGAAATGTATAACACAATTCAATGGATGGAAGTTGAAGCTTGACAAATTCAGACTGGAAATGAGGAGTACATTTTTTAATGGTGAGAGTAATTACCCATTGAAATAATTTGCCAAGGGTCGTGGCGGATTCTCCATCACTGATCATTTTAAAATCAAGACTGGATGTTTTTCTAAAAGATCTGCTCTATGAATTGTTTTAGGGCAGTTCCCTGTCCTTTGTTACACAGGTGGTCAGACTAGATAATCATAATGGTCCCTACTGGCCTTGGAATCTATCAAAGTTAAAATTGATAAAAAGAAATACTTTATTCACAAGGCATAATTAACCCATGGACCTCACTGTCACAAGCTATCACTGATGTCTTGAGCTTAGAAGGATTCAAAAGAGATATTTATATCAATAATGGAACCATTGACAGCTACCTTAGGCAGCATTAAAATACATAAAGTCTTTAAACCCTCATTCTTCAGGGCATAAGCCAACTACTTTCTGAGGTTAGGAAGAAACACCTCGTAAGGGAAGGTTATGCCCTAACTGTCCATCACAGGGATATTCTCCCTAACGTATCTGGTGCTGATCACTGCCAGAGCAAGGGGACTGAGCCTAGACAGATCATTGCTCTGATCCATATGGCAGTTCTTATGTTCTTCCGCTTTCATCTTTTTCCTTCTAATTCCAACCAGATCCTTTTCTCAATTGACACATTGACTCTGGACCATGCCTCTTTATCCTGCTCCAGGCCTGAAACCCATCTTGCATTCCCCTCAGTGCAGATATTTTCCTGGGTGCAGCTTGGTACGGCAGTTTCTGCTGAACCTAAAAAAGCAGAGATCTTAAAATCTCACATTACTTCAGAACTTCCTCAAGTAAGAGAGCATGACTACAGGAAGCCATGGGAAGCACAAAAGTCAGAAAAAAGGCAGCCTGGGCCCTTCAGAAATGGTTGGACTTGAGAAGAGCCTCATACCTCAAGGCTGGACTATGGGTGAATAAAGAACTGGACAGCTGTCTACCTAAGGTACTTCTATGGCCTCTACCATCATAGTATTTGAGTGCCTCACAATCTCATGCTTTTCTCCTTACAATGGTGCCCATTGTACAGATAGGGACCTAAGGCACAGAATGGCCAACCGACTATTTCCACTTCAGAATCCAGGTAGAACGGTGTTTGCCTTACTGGTAGAAGTTTATTTCTCAGCCAGTACAAAATGGGGGGAAAAAATCACTGTTTTCAGAGCAAAATGTAAACAAGTTGTATTTAAGAGACAGCAGGAGCCTTGTAAATTCACATGCCCTGGGAGAATACAAGAACATAACAAGCACTTTACATTTGATGCCACATGCATTTTTCCACTTAGAAGGTCTCCATTTTAATTCACTCTGGTCTCCATTCAACTTGAAACAGTTACATGATATCTCATCTTGGTGCCACATCCCACGGTCCCGCAGAAACACAGTGCAAATGGTGTGTGGGCAGCAGGGCAATGTTTGCAAAAGGGGTGCATAGTTCACCATTGCACTCAAGATCACCTGATCTTCATGCTGCTGTGAGGAGGGCTGGTCCCCTAGCACAAGTTATATCAGCCCTCATCTAGCCTTTTGGTAGCAGGATGTATTTACAAATTAGCTTTTTTTAATGGTCTGTAACATTTTCAATTTCAAATTTTGATAACTCTTTCCTTCCATTACCGGTCAGTAGGAAAGGTACAATAAAGAACAGATTCATTTGACTTTATAGACCCTCCTTCTGCAGCTCTTGCCCAGCACTGTACAAACAAGGAGTTCAGTTCTGGCAGCACAATGACTGCATAGACAAACTCCCTTTATACACAGAGCAATAGCTCACACACTGCTTTGGGGATTAGAACTTAATTCATCAAGAGAGGGAAAGTTGGCCAGAACACGAGGGTTATCGCCCGCTCTGTTCAGAGAGTTAATGGCCACATGGGCAAGCATTAGGAACGGGCAGAAAGGCCATGGGTTTACCATTTCATCCAAATGACTGAATGTCTAAACAGTGCAGCCCTGGGCATGTAGCCAAGTCTGGGCATGGAACTTGAACTGATGGCCTCTTGGCCTAGAGGTGAGAGTATTACTTCTTGAGCCAAACTGACACATGCATAATATGCTTTCAAGGTTTTCAGAGGCCTCTGTCATGAGTGAAAAACATTAAGTCTTTGTGGTATAAAGCTCACTGGGGAAAAGAGGTGGGGCTCCCTTTTTATTATTGCTGATTTTAGCCAATTAATTCTCATTTACAAAATCCATCAAGCTTTGTTCCGCCTTAGACTGAGAGGGAACAGCATTTCCAAACTGATTCTTGATTACAATGTTCCCCCGTTAAATGGGATGAGAACAGGCTTCAAGGTCGTGTCAGAATATATGAAGTGATAAAATGAGGATGGGTCAGCTATTTTTAAACACTCAAATACTTAGAAGTCAAAATCTCTGAATTTATTGTCTTGCTTATTAAGACTATATACAGAGAGTCAAAAATCTATACTTTTAAGACACCCTTTGGCTTCAGAGACAGTGTTTGCAAAGTGTGTCTGGCCAAACTAGGGGCCCCTTGGTGACCCCATGGAGAATACCCTTCAAGCAATGATTGCACATATTCTGCTCAGAAGTGGTGGGAGGAAGAAGGGGGTCAGATGCCCCAATGGCAGCCTTCCCCCCCTATTCCTTCTCATTCCCCAGGACACATCACAGGTCTGGGGACCTGAAGCTCCAGACAGTCAGGAAGTGAGTGGGTTAGGGGTAGAGGAGGCTCCTCAGAGGCAGAATGCAGTCTCCCCCAGCCTCATCCAACATGGAAAGCTAATACAAACCCAGGCAGTATTAACTTGCCACTGCCTTCTCTCTCCCCTTCACAGTGGGATCCCCATTTAAAGAGCTCACCTCACCAGGGCAGCTGCCAGACAGTGGCACCACTGCCTGGGGGAAGTCCACTGGAGCTGTGCTGCTGGGAGAGGATGGACGGCATTGGCTTCCCGCTGATCCCCTGGGATCCACATAGATGCCAGGTGGCCTGCAGGCCAATTAGTTCAGCCCAGCTGGCCCCAGATCAACACTTCCCTATTATTTCCTCAGCCTTCTATGGGAACTCTTTTTCACAGTGGATTGATACACACCGTGGCCTCCAAAACTAATTTTTAGACTTTTTTAAAATTAATTTTTAGGTGAATGATTTGCACCCTAACAGCAATAAGCCACATCCAGGTGTGATTTAACAGGCTAGTGTTCCCAGGTGGCAGAAAGCATTTAGCCTTCTCACCGTCAGCTTCACAACAATCTTGAGGCATGCACAGTCAGCCAGTTGGTACACACTGTCCTGGCTTATTCCTATCCCACGCTGGGTAAGTGGCACTACTTAACTATTCTCCCTTTGTAAATAAATACTGATGACCCTGTCCTCTTTATGATGAATATACGTCGTTTTTGTCAAAAAAAGAAAGTACAAAATAAGCAATGAACTGGACAGTACTCTCACTAACACTAGTGGAAATGTAAGTCAGTGTCTCACATGTCACTTCCTGATCCCTTCCTTACAACCTTTGCAACTTCCTTGTGCACCCCCTAAGCGTCCCTGCCAGTGTCGTTTCTTTGTCTGGAAGTGTCCCCCTCTTTCTGCTTAGTCATCAGCAGCGGGGGGTCTTAAGGAACCAAGTGTATTGCAGGATCATTTGCATCAGCTGTTGTAGCGAGGAGGCTTGGCCTCCCTCAGAGAGTGAAAGGGACGGACCACAACACACCCCCTGGTGGAATGAACCAGGAGAGCCACATCCGCCTCACCAGAAAAGGAAGGGCGGGGCAGGAAGGAGAAGTACAAAAGGCAGGCCCTGCAGCTCAGTTGGGCTGGAGCCACCACAGGAGACAGCTGCATCCTGCCTGCTGCTGAAGCCTGCAGCAGAACTGCCAGGGTTGCCTCCTGAGGACTGGCCAGAGCTCCTAGGGCCGCTGGCTGACCAAGACGCCGAGGACTGGCTGGATCTCCCTGGGCTGCTTGCTGACCAAGACACTGAGGAATTGCTGGGGCTGCTGCCTGCGGGCTGGCCAGAGCTCCCCAAGATGACAGATGCAGGTACACGGGGGGGCGGAGAGTAGGATGCTGCCCAGGGAAACCAGGCAACAGTCTGGTTGGGAGCTGGCCTGATACAAGGTCAGCGTGTTGCAGGTGAATTCCCGCTGGCCCGGTGGTGGACCTCTCCACCATTTTTAGGGCCCTGGGCTGGGATGAGGTGGAGTTGGGTGGGCCTGTGTCCCTCCTGTTACCCCACCCCTGGGGTGGCAGTACTCCCCCTCTTTAGGCCAGGAGGCCTGTGCTTCTCAGGCAACCCTGTCTGAGCCCCAGAGACTTGATTGGTGCTCACCCTTACCTGAACCTTTAGGCTTTATGGTGCTCACCCCTACTGGGGCTCATAGACTGCTTAGCTGCCCTGCCCTGATTGCAGGCCAGAGCTTACCCGTTGCTTTGCTGCCCCACCCTGTCTGGGCCTAGGGATCATTGACTGCTCTACTGTTCTGCCCAGCAGGAGCACTAAGTGACGCTAATTTCCCCCTTTGAGCTCACCTTCACAGGTACATGACAGTGAGGAAGCATGGCCTCCCTCAGAGACTGACCAGGAGGGACAGCCACACAGCCTACAGTTATTTTTGTGGTTTAATCAAGATGCAGTTTAAAGGATCCATGGTGAGCTCGGGAAGCCACCACATAGCAGTGAATAGTAACAGGTATGCTCTTTTGAAAGAGGGAGGACTGAGTCAGTGAAAACTACCCAGAGGAAGAAAAATGGTTCAGGAGCTGTTTCATAGAATCATAGAATATCAGGGTTGGAAGGGACCTTAGGAGGTCATCTAGTCCAACCCCCTGTTCAAAGCAGGACCAATCACCAATTTTTGCCCCAGATCCCTAAATGGCCCCCTCAAGGATTGAACTTACAACCCTGGGTTTAGTAGGCCAATGCTCAAACCACTGAGCTATCCCTCCCCCCTTGTTGGTGAACGACCATAGAATCACAGGAATGTAGGACTGGAAGGGACCTTATGAGGTCATCAAGTCCAGCCCCCTGAGCTGAGGCAGGACCCAGTAACCCTAGACCATCCCTAGCAGGTTTGTCCAACCTGTTCTTAAAATGCTCCAGTGATGGGGACTCCACACCCTCCCTTGGAAGAATATTCCAGCGCTTAACCACCCTAAGAGTTAGAACAGACTCATGGTTGTCCCATTGCCCTTTTGTATTTATTGTGATTAATCTGCTAAGCAGGGAACTATCATTCCCATCAACCCCTCCCCAAGTAGTAGGAGGGGGCTATGTGAACCTTTCTAATAACATCAAAGACGCCATGGCCATAGTAGCAGAGATCTGGATCTTTTCACTGTCTAGTCAGCCAACAGACCACAAAGATCATACAACCCTGACAGAAAATCAAGTCACCCGATAACTATTCTGAAGAGCATGAGAGCTTCTCTGAGCAAGAAGCAGATGATGATGCTATCCCCGGACAGGATTTGGATGATGATGAATATGAGCTGGGGAAGCCAAAGAAGCAGTTGAGATCAATAGTAAGAACAGCATCCATAACAAGGCAACAAAACTTCACGCAAAAAGGTATGTCCTCACACTACAGGTCCAGAAGCTCTATAGAAAGACCTGTCCCAGGAAGTGACTAGGCACTTTTGGGAAGTACCGGTGTCATGGCAAGGGAGGAGTACCCAGGAAGCTGGGGTCAGGGAGAACCCCACCAGGAATTGCATACAGAGCAGGCTGCAGCAGAAGCCATGGAATTGCATATGGATCAGAGCACAACTGCCAGATCTTGCAACTGGGAGCAGATCTGTGCAGGAATTGCGGTGAAGCAGCAGTGACTGGGCAGAGATCCAGAACAGAGGGGCCTCTATCGGCGACATCACTAACTGATCCTGGAAACCTACATGTTTCTATTTGCTTTGAATAGAGACTGGACTGGAGAGGGCACCCCGGGTATGAGGCCTGATGAGCCCCAACCCTTACTTGGACTGCCCGCCCTCTTCCCCCAATGAGCCCAAGAACAGGTATTGTTTTACTTTGAGCTGTACCTGTTAAGCCTCTGCACCTAAGGTATTTGTAACATATCCCTTTCCTGCCAGCCGCAGTAAAATCCCCTTTCACTTTAGCCAAGCATCTGAGTGGTTATTCAGACCCACCAGCAGTAGCGCCTACAGGGCCTGGCAGCTGAACCGCCTGGAGTGCTGGCCTCTAAATCACAGCACACCTGGCATGCTGACTAGTACCTTAGAGGTTTGGTGTAGCCCAGCACTGAGCAGCGATAACAATTACATTATAAAGCATTGACTACATTTACGGCACAATCTATTTTGAATTTGGGTTCCTGTGCAGCTGCCCATTTAGCCTGTATGTATGGTCACCTCTGAACATGAAACCTATCCATCATTTAGTGTAAGCTGGTTGGAGTGGGTGTTAGAAAACTGGTCAAAACAAAATTCAAACAACTTTGATTATTTTCTTTATGGGTTTATAAAAGAACAAAACAGAGGCCCGATTATATGTGGAAAACAAGGCAACACACACACAGCAAAAGCTAGTAATCCAGAGTAGAATCTTAGAAGAGTGAAATCAGTGCTTTTGGTTTAGTGAGCAATCACGTTTTCCTCATACACTGATCACGTGAAATTGGAAGAACACGATCCATTTATCTAATGTCCAGGTGGAGTCTCCTGCTTTGAATGTTGTTAAACAGTCTGCAGCTTCCTTAATTTTCTTGAATATAATTATTTTGAGACAGCTACGTCAAAGACGTGTTCTGCATCTTCTGCTCCAAGTAGCAAAGTCGGCAGTAGTCCAATGTCATTCCTATGGCACTACAACCCTCCCCAGTGTTTTGAGACTTGTTTCTGTCAGCACATAGGCCTGATCCAACTCCCCCAGAATTTAATAGGAATCTTTCTATTGACTTCAGCAGGCATTAGATCAGGCCCATTTCTACTTCATAAGCAGCAAATCCAGGCCTAAAGCTGGTCCCCAGGATGCTCATCACGGGCCTGATTTTCAGAGGTACAGAATACTCAGAATCTGCTCAGCACCACAAATCCCACCTCATGTGCTTTAGCTCACCCTACACTACTGCATCCAATTTTTCTTTCAATGAAGCCGTTGGCAAAACTCTCATTGAGTTCAATGGTCTAGCTACGGGCCCATTCTGTCCTATTCTCTGTTTCTTGAGGCAAATTTATTTTCTCCCGGTATAGACAGCAGTCAGCAGGTACAAAAGCTTTGTCTAATGTGGAACCTTGGCTGTGGAATTTACTCCCAAGAGAGATTGGCACAATAAAGTCGTTTGTTTAAAAGTAAATTGAAAACATTCCTGTTCTCCCAGACTGATGACTATTAGTTTTCATTTCTGCACAGTGCTATAGAATGTCTGGCATCAAAGGCATTTTGTCCATTGGATTGAACTTTTACAGGACACAGTTAGTGGACTATAAATCATGGTGAACAAAGGGATTTTATGCAAACAATGCAAGAGTTATGGATTTTTCACATTTAAAATGGGCAAGGAAAGGTTTAATGGACCCCCTTTCTCAGTACTACTAGTGTTCTGATGAGGCGGGGGTGGGGCTGGCAAGGCATAAAACGGGAAGTAGGTTTTCCAATCAGTAATTTAATATTTCACATCACATGAAAGCCATTGGTATTTCTACCCAATACACTCTGGACTCAGACACACAACTTCGCCTCACATTGTGGACGTGTACATTCCCTATCAAAGCTGGACTTCAGCTTGCAGATACATGGGCTAAATAGCTGTCATAGCCAGGTCCTGGGCAGCCAGACCTAGTCAGAGTCCGCAGCCACAAGACAGCAGTCAGGCATCAGCTGGGTCACAATACTGGGAGATCAGAAGCAGACGGAGACAAACTGGAGATCAGAATCACAAGTCAGGAACCAGAATCAGGCCAGGTCAGGATACTAGGAGGTCAAAGCAGGAAACAAACAGAATCACCAGGAGTCAAACTGGGTCAGGACGTGGGTGCCCAGGGCATACAGTCCAAAGAAGGATGGAGCTCAGTTGTTCAGACAGCTTCCTGTTCCTGCTGCTGACTTAAGTAGGGCCAGTGGGCTAATCAGCTGCTCCGGGGCTTCACCAATCGGATCTCAGGGTTGGAGCCTCACACTAGGGCTGGGCTTCATGGGTCCCAGGTAAGCCATTGTCAGCAGCCTACCAAGTAGAGGGCTGGAGCATGGTTGCTCTCATGAACCCGGCAGACCTGGGTTTGAGTCCCAGGGGGCAGGACAATATCCTCTAAAGATGGCAAGGAACATTTCATAGCTGAAGTGACTATTGGTATGTATCACCAGGTCTCAAAGCCCAGTTAGGGCAGACTATAAAATTGATGCCTTGGAGATGGCATGTTGTGCATTCAGCTTGCCCCAAGGGGCCTGCAGAATCCCTAGTATCCAGATGGATCAGAAAAACAGGTGCCCAGTTTCTGGACAGGCTTACAAAGTCTTATTGTTATAAGGGTTTAACATTCTGGCCAGCCTCCATGAGATGCAGCACTGTAGACAGTGAGTCCACCAGAGGTGGAAAGCCCTCTACAGGGAGCTGCACACTTACAACATTAAGTAGATGGCCCTTTCCCCTCCTCCTCCAAAGGGTCCTTGTCTGCATCCCAACACACACTTCCTTGCCTCAGAGCCTGCTGCCCTCTTAGGATGGAAACTGTGTTTGTGGGCAAATTGGTGAAGCTGTTTAGTGGGTATGCATTGAGAGCTCCTGCCCACGTCTCTATTAACTTCCATGCAGCTGGCACCTGCTTGGCCTACAGGAAGGGGAAGGGAGAAGGCAAATGTAGCCTTCTGAAAGAAACTCGCTTTGTCAGGAATGGGCCCGTTGGCACAGAGACTCCTGCCCACCCAGCTTCACCAGGGTGAGAGAGAGAAACTTCTGTGTGTTCCGTGTGTCAGTGAAGGCTGAATTGAGGAGCCAGATGAAATCAGAGTAGAACTGTGGCCTGGAAGAGGACTCCTAGCCCACTTACTGTGCTTCCCCTGTTGCGAGGCCTCCACTTCTGGATTGTACTATCGATCCTACAGAGGTTGGGTGTTACCCCCGTGATCCCTGCAAAGGTAGAGCTGGCTGACAAAAGAGAGGGTAAATGGTTGACTGAAGAGCTGGATACCAGCATCCTCTTGCAGCCTATTGACTAAAGCTTCTTGGTAAAGCATTAGGGGAGGTAGAATCCCGTTTTCAGATTGCTGGAGCCCCAAAAGGTAACACTGAAGTCAATGAGTTTTGGATACAGAAGGAAACCAGGATTTGACCCTAAATACAAAAGATTACAGCTGAGAAAATCTCTATTTGAGCAACCAATATATTTTAACAGAAGGTGAAATTTGAGTCGCATCTGCTTGATCTTCTACCAGACGACACCAGTCAGCATCTCTGGCTAAACCGCCACATTTGTCAGGTATGGGGTTTTGGGTTCCCTCTTTGAAACACATTCATTTTTTCCCCCTGGTTACCTGGTTTTGTTTTTCTGGTTCCAGGCACGCAGACAAGCTCTTTCAGGCTCTGCAAGTTACCCTGCATGCTTTTGATTAATAGTACAATTATTTTAACATGAAAAATGGGAAAGGATTCAATTTAAGCTTGCCTGTTGCTAATGATGCAGCGGAATGAACATTTTCATTCCAACTAAACCTTTCCTGTTCCTGTAAAAATAAAGAAATCCAGTCTAGGATTATGAAAAAGACCCAATGAACTGTGCATAGTTATTGGTTTAAACAATGCTACGGATTTTAGGAAATATATACATACAGCACACTTTACCTATGCAGATGTGCATACATAGATACGCATATATGTAATATGTACATGTGCACACGGAATGGAGAGCTCCAAAGTGAAGTCCGGGAATGGAAAAGAAGTTTGGTGGCCATAACTTGGCAATTCAAACCCACAGGCACACACAGTCACCTAGATTTTAACTTAGCTCCTGTCTTGGGCTAAAATGCATTGTTAAATATAATCAGAAAAACATTGTGTGGAAGTGAAACAAGCTATATAGATTCCACCTGGCAAAGTGGCTTGATGTACGAGGGGCTAGCCTGCAGATCTTATTGTGGTTTCAACCCCTGGCGCCATCAGTTGGGCTTGAAATCAAAAGCAGTGGAAGAAGATAATTAAAAGTGACTCCACACCACGCAGCTGGCAACACGAGGACTCTGCTGTAGCCACTTAAAGTGGGTGGGAAAAGATTCAGGGATATTTAAGAGAATACATTTGTCTCTTCAGCATTAGTGATTTCCATTACGGAAACACTGTACTTTATCATTATTAACCTTTACGCCATGAGAAGATCTTATATTAATGCAGCAACATTTTTTAATTTCAAGATGTTAAAGTACTGGATGAGGTGATCCTACTGCCTTACTAACTAGACTCGAGGTAAAGCACATTCTGCTTAACCAACAGAGAAGGTGCAGAACTGAAAGAGTAATGCAAGCCACTAGCTTTGAGCATGGCACTATGTACAAATGCTGTATAACGCTATGGACGTCTGCTGGCTACGCTGTTAATTTTTTAAACTTTATAGCCAGAAGGGGGGGGAAAAAGGCCACCTGGTTCAACCCAGCCTGCTTGGCTGCAGGAACAATCATTTAAAGAAATAAAGGAAACACTCAGCCCCCAAAGGAGCAGAAGATGAGAAGACTGTGTTCCAATTCTAACCAGCTGAAGGAAAGTTTATATAAAAACAAATCACTTGGTTACTGACTCATGGGGAAAGAATTCTTAAGCTTTCTTCAGGGAAACCCCAGTAAATGTGTATCAAAAACATGGAGATGGTGTTGTCTGTTCTGTTGTGATACTTGGTCCACATAATAAACCTTTTGGCAACAGAGTGACATGCTGAATACGGCTCTCTTTGGGACATCCAAGGACAACAAAACCAGCTGTGGCTTCCTGATAACTCTGCCTAGTGTTTTGTACCGCCGATGTGCCTGGGAAATGCAAAGCGGGAAGAAATGTGGGAAAAGGGCTGTGTTTCGTTACAACATTTGAGAATATTTTTCTGTCTACTGCATCCATGATTCACACCATACTTTCTGCCTTGCTCTTTAAAAACAACCTTGGAGAATGAAATATAGCTGCTTGGACTCCACTGCATTCTTCAGCATCTGTTGTCTTTAAAGGGCTGACTGATTCAAATAGCCCACAATACTACATGCAAGAAGAGTGAATGAACTGCTCTTTGCATGCACAGCTTCTCTGGAATATGTTGTGAAGCACATAGTAGATTGTGCAAGAAATATTAGTCTCCACTCCTAAAAAAGTTTGGATATGACTGACGTCTAACTGTTTTGGCTCCAATTCTTTTAGTTAGCACAAAATTTTGGAAGTGTGTTGTGCTCATCCTTCAAGCGTGTCTTTGCAGTGAAGAGGGTTTAAGCTCAGTAAAATATGTCCACAAAAATCAGCAATCACACTGGTTCCAAAACAAACCACCAGATCTGAACACGCTGGAGTTTGAAACTGCACTGGATCTGAACTTTACAGCTAGAGACTCTAGACAGGAATATAAGTAAGACCACGTATTCTGTGTCAAGTTGGACTTTAATTCTGTAGCAAACCCCACTCCTCCACCCTGAGTTTTTGTAGAAATTTCAGGGGGCAGATTGAAAATTCTATAGAAGCTTCAGGTAAATTTAAACAATGAAAATGTCTAATGAACTCAATATGAAAATGAACACCACAATGAACACAAGGGGCCCTTGCATTATTTATTTTGATTTGGTTTCAATTTAGTTTATGCTGTCCCCAGATTATCAGTTGTGGATAAACCGAAGATATTTTTATTGACTGCACCATGGACGTTTTCAGAAGTGCAGCTAGGTGTTTTGGCATTTATGTAGAAGGCAGTAGGGGCGTTTAGCACGTGGAAAGCTGTGGGAGCTGGTTTGGGATTGTGGAATGAGCACATTAGTGTTTTTACTAAAATGATCTGTACTGAAAGAGTTAACAGTGTTGACATTTGAACTGTAATTGTTTAGGTTTCAGAGTCAATACCCCATTGAGATGAATGAGGAAGTTCACACCTATGGTGTCAAGCTGCCTGCATATTCAGGAAAACAGCTCAGTTAACATCTGAAAAAGTTTCTTCACAATGCTATGAGTTAGAAATATAATTTAACACACTACATGAAAGCTTAGCTTCTGGAACACGATTCTATGACAGAGGGTGGGTCTGTGTTTTCACAGTTTAACATGTATATTTGAACATGGCTTCAATGTGACTACATATGTCTTAGGTGCCTTATGGTTTGAGAGAGTGAACTGGTGATGAAGCTGGCCACTGTTGACCAAAGTTGACTGTCATCAGTTAATTAATTTGATTTGTTTACGGTGAAGAACAACCATGTGTAGCCTAGATCAAACAGGTGGAGGAGTGTCCACACTAGACTGTACACGTATGGTAAGTTCTCCGAGCTAACTGTCAATCTATTAATTCAAGGTAAAAACATCTAGTGAAGTCAAGCCCTAAGTTCTGCCACTGACTGCATTTGTGTTAGACAAAAAATTGCACATTTTAAAAGTATCTGAACAGCTTAAAGGAGCCAATCTTTCCAGAAGAGAGAGAGCATGTGTACAAGAATAAGGAAAAGGGGGTACTGTGGGTAGGAAATTAAGAGTGGAACAGATAGACAAGTATCAAACCATGAATATCAAGATAGCAAATCACTTCAGAAGAAATCTATTATGCTAAACAAATTGAAGGGGCCCAATTAGGAGAGGCTGGGGTTAAATTCCAAGGAGGCTAAAAACAGAACTTCAAACAAATGCATAATAGACTGGATTTCAGACACCACACATCCAGGCATTCATAGAATCATAGAATATCAGGGTTGGAAGGGACCTTAGGAAGTCATCTAGTCCAACCCCCTGCTCAAAGCAGGACCAATCCCCAATTTTTGCCCCATATCCCCAAATGGCCCCCTCAAGGATTGAACTCACAACCCTGGGTTTAGCAGGCCAATGCTCAAACCACTGAGCTATCCCTCCCCCCCGTTCAGCCACCCGAGATTGAGCAATAACAGGTCTGCAATAACATTACAATGCTCTTTTCACCTCACCTCTGAAGTCAATGATCCTCATGTGAGAGACTGGGGGATAGGTCTGCGTCAACTTATGAGTTCCATTGTGCTTTGTGTATTTCGGCTTCCTTTTTTATGCAACCTTCATGTGGCTTTGAGCATTCATTCTGAAGCAGGTACTTGACCCCTAGTAGACAGACTATGTCTGGGAAGTTGTGACAGTGCAATCGAAGGCCAACAATATTGCCTGGGATTATTTTAGTGGCACAATGGGTTTGCTACAAGCAGGGCCATTGGCTTTGAATATCTCTCTACCCAGAAGCCTACAGACATTTGGGAGCATGGAGAGTGTACAGCAGAAGGGCAGGGGGAGAAAAGTCATCAGAGTTAAGGACACCACAGCTATCTTCAAACACACACACACAAATCAGACATGACAACTCTGTCCTGGCTAATATACTTTGCATTACTGATTGCCCAATGTTTCCCTCTCCTCTTCCATGAAATCACAAAAAGATGGGAGCAGTGTGGTCAGACCCACGTAGGTCAGCTCTTCCATATTACTGACTTGAAATCATTTGAACAACTGACCCAACACCACACACTAGTAAGGTCAGATTTCCATAAAGGTATTCCACTGTGACAGTCCCTATGCACCCGTGGACTCAGCAACACCTGCCAACCTGTGCCAAAATTTAAAAATGATTTGAAGACTCAAGACAAATAGAAGAAAAGGACATTGCACCATGCAGCCCTAAATAATGCACAAGCAGATAACTCACTAAATACATAAGGGAAGTGGGAATCTGATTCTTTAAAGGACCACAGATGAAGACAACTTTTCCAGACCTCCTCCAGACAGCTCACACCAACCACTCCTCATCCATGTGGACAGTGGAAAGCAATCACGTTTCTTCTATATACCAGGTGCCAGTAACTAAGGCTATGTCTACACTACGAGCTAAGGGCGTGATTCCTCAGTTCACATACACATACCCATACCCATGCTAGCTCTCATTGTGCTAACGTGAGTATAAATAGCAGAGTAGCTGCTATAGCACAGGTAGCAGCAACACAGGCATGGCTTAGTCAAGCTGAGTACAAACCCCCCTGAAACCAATGAGTATGTACTTGGCATGGCTAAGACGTGCTCTGCTGCCGCTGCCCGTGCTACTGCGGGACTACACTGCTATTTATAATCACACTAGCTCAGAAGATTTTAGGTCTGTTGTCATTAACTTATTTTCTGAAGCATGGGGGGAGGGGAGAGGGGTGGTAATTCCATGCTGTGCCACGAGGTGCTTTAAGTCACATTTGTACCCTCCAGATCCTAGATCTCGCCGAGGGCTGGACACGTGGGGCCTGTCTAAGTTATGGCAGCCTCTCTGGGTTGCAGAGCTGCCCAGAATCTCCTCAACACCATGTGCTGCAACTAGCCCTTGACACACCCCTTCTGCCCATATGCCAGGCTTTTGAAGAGGTCCCTAGAGCAGGGTTTTTCAACCCATGAGTAGGGACCCAAACTGGGTCACCAGAATGTTTCAATGCTCCTTGTCCCACGGGGCTGGCTGGGCTCACTCCCTGCTCCAGGCACTGCAACCTCTGGGGTCCCAGCACCACTCCAGTTTGGCTCAGCCATCATGACAACAGGAGTCCGGGTAGCTGGATTTGAGTGAGTGGCCCGCAACCCCACAAGCCTGGTCACAACTCCACTCACGCAAATTTGGTCCAGTCAGGGGGGCGGGGCCAAACCTGAGCAGTGCTGCAACCCCAGAGGTTGCAATGCCTGGAGTGGAGAGTCAAACCCAGCCAGCCCCACAGCTTAGGAGCCACCACTGTGGGGTGAGTGCCAGGCAGGATCTGACCCCCCGGGGGACAGGATACAACCGAAACCACCCCAAGGCCTCCACCCCCAGACTATTTACTGGGGTTGTGACAGGCCATAAGCATTTACAAATGGATCCTGAGCTCCAAAAGGTTGAGAACCACTGCCCTACAATATGGCTTTATGGTCATCTTCCACAGTGCCTGCTGCAGGACGAATCCTCATGGGGATTTTGGGGCTCATTTATGTGACACTGGCCCTTTTACTCAGAGTACAGGGCCCAAAGCCGAAGATTACACTCAAGGATCCAAAACTTTGAGGCCAGATAGTTTTCACCTTTCCATCCACTTCAATAGAGTCATTAACACTGGGGAACTGGTGCACAATCAAGTTGCACCATTAAAACTGAAGAATTCCTAAGTATTCTCAGTATATAGAAACCTTGCCAAAAATGCAGCCAAGACCATACAATTACTATGCTGGGAAATAAAGAATGGCGACTTATTTCTAAATTGTCTGGAGCCTAACATCAGCAGGTCCACCATAAAGCAGAAATATGAAGTGCTGTTAACAGATATCTGACCCCCGGCTCCCTGACATACAGTTACCAGCTTCCCTAGAGCTGGTTTTGAAATCATTCCGTTTGATGGCCTGTGTCTTGTTACAGTCAGTGCAACTGATGCAATTCTATGAGTCTTTTTTTCCCCCTGTCCATTTTAACTGTCTCACACCAATTCGTTTCTGCTCTAAGGAAGAATATAACAAGCCTGAACCAACCCCCTGGCTTTCACAACCTTATGACATTAGAGTCACTTGCTCCTCTAAGCAAAGTTACTCCAAAATGTTTAGGGAAATGAGAAGATGATTTTGATTTGATAAATTTGTTTTCAGGTCCTTGGAATGGAGAGCAAGCAAGCAAGGGCATGAAAACCAGCCTGCCTCTTCCTTCCCTCCCTGGGTTTTGGACTGTTGTTGACCTAGGTCTCACTTTCCCCCCCACTGAGACTCCACTGTAAAAGTCAATTCATCTGTCTCAAAAGACGACTGAAACACAGCATATATTATGGCACATTTCCACTTTTAAAGCGATTTCAACACTTCATTTAAAAACTATTTTTAAACTTCACCGGCATGAAGCTATTTTTTTTTAATTTGAAGTGGGTTCTTTTCCACCTAGAATTCAGTACCTTCTATTTCTAAAAAATTATACATTTGGAATTAAATTACCTCTAAAAATATGAAACATTCAAACATCTTATATTTTCATCTGAACTATTTTACTATCTAACAAATCAGTGGTAGATGGCTTTTCAACTTCTCTACAAAGAAACATGATTCTTTTCTTTTCACAATTTATTGATCTAACCAATATATTGATCTAAGAACACACAGAGGGAAGGACAGAGTACTTTATTTTTCCATTTGCATCTCTCACCATGATTTTTAAAACATACCTGATAAGTGGCTAAGTTGGATTTTAGTTCTAGTTGGTGGATAAAAATCCCTCTTCAGAAATCTAGTTGAGTTTAGGAAAGCTCTTTTGTCACCCAAAGATATACATGATTTCTGGAATGACTCTTCCATTTACATGCCAGTTACCAGGCAAACACGAGTGATGGTCTTAAAAAGAAAGTCTCCGACATACACAGTCCAAATTCTCATTTCCAGGACTATCTCGGAAAAACCAGGACATCTGGTCCTTTTAATAAAGTAGCTGAACTGGACTCTGAGTTTGGCAAAATATTTTTAGGGATTTAAAAAAAAATTTGAATCTAAGCAATTAAGAGAAATGTTCCAAGGAATATAAGCTACATACCAGACAGGGAAAGCATTGTCCTGCAAAATTTCTAATCTGCTCCTTCTAAAGAAAACTTCGTTTGTCTTTGCAAAGAACAATCCCCAAATAAGATCAAAGTGGACTGTAAACTTTTTGTAGTGAGCTATGATGTCACATGGCTACACCCAATATTAATACAATTTAGAAATCTCTACAAATGACCTAAAGATCTATTTGCAGTTGTAGCCATGTCGGTCCCAGGAGAGAGACAAGGTGGGTGAGGCAATATATTGTATTGGACCAACTTCTGAAGAACAGCTCTGTGTGTAGCTCCAAAGCTTGTCTCTTTTACCCGCAGAAGTCAGCCCAGTAAAAGATATTCCCTCCCCCACCGTGTCTCTCTAAAAGATCTGGCCAGCTGTGCCCCAGAGGAGATGCTGTAACTTTCTAAGGGTGGATTAGGTATGCACACCCATCTTGTCAGGGAACTTCATGTGGCACAACGTCTCCCAAAGCTCCACCAGAGAGGGTGAAGCTCAGCAGTGCCCCTGAAATGGACCTTATCTAATGGTACAATTTGGCCCTGTACACAGACACACACACTACAAAGGTTAAGATTGCCTACATGTTTCCAGTTCTAGAGGACTTTCTTATCTTGGTTACAGTTTACAATAAGGGTACTGTAATTCCAGCATAGTTCCATTGCTATTACAGTGTTGGGTTCGCTTTCCAGTATTAATTACCAATAATTCAGTAACTGGAAGATTGTCAATGGGATTGATTTACTACTTAATATTACTGCTTTGGTGTGCTATGCTATTAGAACCCAGGTACACTAACTATATAGAGATTATTCTCAGTAGTGAGTTTTCAAATTATATGAATTAATGGTAATTGCAGATGTCATGGTTACAGGGCTGGCTGCACCGCTAACCCCTCTCAAATCTCTCCTAGTTAGGGTTGCCAACTTCGGCTGGATAAATTCCTAGAGATTTCATCACATGGCATAATTTTTAAAGATGAATCTTTAATTCCTGGAGAGTCCAGGACAATCCTGGAGGGTTAGGAGCCCTACTCTTAAGTGCACGCCCCTCCAGTGTTAGGTCTCATGTCTTCATCTCTCTCAGGGTGGTATCCCCACAATTTTTCCCCTCTGAGACCAGGTCTCAAGCTACAGCACCTTGTGTATCAACTGTGATTTCTCAGCAAGTCAGACTGGGTTTGGCACCTGAAAGTCTTCCCTCTCGGAGCTGTGACCAGTAGCGTAGCCGGGGGGGAAGCAGGGGGAGCGGCTGCTCCCCGTGAGGAGAAGCTGCGCGAACCAGGCTCGGGGGTGCTTTAAAAGGCCGGTGGCTCCTGCCGCTGCGGGGAGCTGCCAGCCCTTTAAAGCGCACCCCCCCAGCCCCGCTGCCGGACCCGGGCTGGGGAGGCGCTTTAAAAGGCCGGTGGCTCCTGCCGCTGCGGGGAGCCGCCAGCCCTTTAAAGTGTTCCCCCCCCAGCCCCACTGCCGGACCCGGGCTGGTGGGGGGGCGCTTTAAAAGGCCGGTGGCTCCTGCCGCTGCGGGGAGCCACAGGCCCTTTAAAGCACCCCTCCCAGCCCGGGTCCGGCAGTGGGGCTGGGGCGGGGGGCACTTTAAAAGGCCAGCAGCTCCTGCCGAAGTTTGCATCCGAAGAAGTGGGTATTCACCCACGAAAGCTTATGCTTCAATACCTCTGTTAGTCTATAAGGTGCCACAGGACCCTTTGTCCCTTATAGTTAGAAAGTTTTTCCTGATATCTAACCTAAATCTCCCTTGCTGCAGATTAAGTTTGTTACTTCTTGTCTCACCTTCAGTGGACATGGAGAAAAGCTGATCACTGTCCTCTTTATAATGGCCCTTAACATATTTGAAGACTATCAGCTTCCCACTCAGTCTTTTCTCAAGACATAATGTGTCCAGTTATTCTAATCTTTCCTCACAGGTCAGGTTTTCTAAAACTTTTATCACTTTTGTTGCTTTTCTCTGGACTCTCTCCAGTTTATCCCCATCTTTTCTAAAGTGTGGCACCCAGAACTGGACACAGTAGTCCAGCTGAGGCCTCACCAGTGCCAAGCAGAGCAGGACAATTACCTCCCTTGTCTGACATACAACACTCCAGTTACTACACCCCAGAATGATATTAGCCTTTCTTGCAACTACGTCACACTGTTGACTCATATTCAGTTTGTGATCCATTATAACTCCCAGATTTTTTCAGCAGTACTGTTTCCTAGCCAGTTGTTCCCCATTGTGTAGTTGTGCGTTTGATTTTTCCTTTGTAAGTGAAGTGGTTTGCACTTGTCGTCATTGAATTTCACCTTGTTGAATTGAGACCAGTTCTCCAATTTGTCATGGTTGTTTTTAATTCTAATCCTGTCCTCCACAGTGCTTGCAACCCTCTCAGCTTGGATTCATCTGCAAAATTTATAAACATACTCTCCGCACCATTATCCAAGTTATTAATGAAAATAATGAATAGTACTGGACCCAGGACTGACCCCTGCCAGACCCCACTAGATGCACCCTCCCAGTTTGACAGCAAACCATTGACAACTGCTCTTTGAGTTCGGTCTTTAAACCATGGCTTCGATGAACCCATTTTATAGTAATTTACTCCAGATCACATTTCTCTAGTTTGCTTATGAGAATGACGCTAGGCAGTTACTCACTTGTGTTAGGCAACCTAGGAATGAACAGATCAAAGGACAGTAAACCTCTCTCAACCCAGAGGTGAGGGGGCAATTATCAGAGAGTTGTACCCGAGGGGCAGACTGACATATATCCTGTGGGAAGGTCTGAAGCAGTTAACCCTTCATAAGCTTCTACAGGGATGGTAAGCCTTAGGTAAAATAGATGTGTGTAGACCTCGTTTATTGTGTTAATCATCCTTGTCTCTTGAACTGTGCAGTGTTCCTACTTTGTTAAACAGTACTGTACTTTGTTCTGTGAGAGCTGTCTGGTCCATGTGTTAATCGCTGGTCACAGCCAGTGGCGTAGCCAGGTTTAGAGCACAGGGGAAGCGGCGCTATAAAAAGGCGCCTCCCGGCTCCCCCTGTACTCACCTCGAAGTTTGCATTCGAAGACATGGGTATTCACCCACGAAAGCTTATGCTTCAATACCTCTGTTAGTCTATAAGGTGGCACAGGACCCTTTGTCGCTTCTACAGATCCAGACTAACACGGCTACCCCTCTGAAACTTGAGACCTAACTATAAGGGTAATTAGCACTAGAATAGGCTTCCAAGGCTGTGGAATTCCCCATCATTGGAGGTTTTTAAGAACATGTTGGACAAACTTCTGTCAGTGCAGAGGGCTGAACTTGATGACTTCTCACGCTCCCTTCCAGTCCTACATTTCTATGATTCTCAGTAGTCTCTTCACAGTTCATAGCTTGGGTAGTGTGTCTCCTAGCCTCCTATCCTGTTTACGAGGAGGGGTTTTATCTGGAACCACTGTCTGGCCTTCATAGCTGTTTTTCAACAGCTCAGATATTAAACTAAACCAACATATGCATACAATAAAGAATTCCAATAACCCAATGTAGCTATACAGTAACTATATTATTAACCAAGTCAGCGATTTTATTACTAAACTATTACAGATCAGTCCCCCATGTCTTTCATAACAGGTACCCAGAAAAGAGCTGTAGTGTAACTGCAATGTAACTACACTGCAATCACAATACCCTCACAATGTACTACCCTTATCAGTATATCCAACTTGTACTGCTCAGGCTGAAATGTCTTGTTTGGTTTCAGAGTTACATTTCTTCTGGAAAGTTTAAGCAAAAGCAGTTCAGCCATTTTAGAGTATAAAGAGAAGAGGAGAAATGCACTTTTAACATGTTGTGAACTTTTACAAAAAACAGATTTAGTGCTTGGGAATTTGTGGTAAAAATTTGGAGAGAACACAGGGTCAGATTTTTAAAGGTATTTAAAGGTAAATGCCTTTAAAAATCTGCAGCATAGAGCCTAGGATACATTTTAATTTAACCAAGTTATAAATGTGATAAAATGGACTTTGTGACGGTGTCCTGGCTTTTCTTATCCATTAACTGGATTTTTGGTGGGGGGGGGGGGGGGGAGAGAGACGGGGAGAAAGGGCAGTGCTGGAGATAGAATGAGGACGTCACTAACAATCTCTCAATGTTCTACTTACTCTGCACATCTGTGCATAAGGAGGTTGAGTAGAGTTTAGTTTTAACGAAAAGATGCATACAGAGTTTTGTCTCTGTGTGTTGCATGAGATCCGCCTCATCCTATGTGATCTGTTCCTGGCTTTGGTCCAGCAAAACACTTCAGCACATACAACTTTAAGTATGAGTAATCCCACAGACATTAAGGATTATGCAAAAATAAAAAAAACAAATTCCTAGAAGACTGTTGCTAATCCACCCCTTAAATAAGAAATAGGCTTCTATTATCTCCTAGAAACTTTTTGTTTTGCTCTTTGTTTCCAGTTCTGCAAGTCTTAGGCAGCAACGTTAAGGGCAGGTGGGATGACACTAAGCAATGAAGGATTATGAGCTGCTGGCAAATTTGCTGCATCCCTTAACTGCACCTCTGTCCCCTCAATGCTACCCTATCCCTTCTGCCCCCTCTCATCTGCCACCATTCCATCTCCCCCATAATAAAATGGCAGGAGTCTACTGCTGCCATAGGTGTAAAGCATTAGATTGCACCCTGAATGGCCTGTGGCAGAGAGAGGAAGGGTCTGGTGGGACACAGATCCTGAGGCAGGAGACCTAGCACTCAAACTTGGGGGTGGGCTTCATGCACTGCGCTTTTGAAATTAACCTTTTGGTTAAGCAACCAGACCTCAAGAGGGGTAATGCTTCTGAGTCTACAATGAGCATGTAGCTCTTGCTTGCAGCTTGGCGGAGGCACCAGCTAATAACCCTCTCTAAGCTCCTAGGATCACCTGCACCTGCCTTCACGCACCCTGCCATATGGTATCAGCCATATGGTCCCCAGTAGAGATGCCACCTCCTGCTGCCTCCCAGAGTCCCTCCTCATTACAAGATGAGGGGTTGCCATTCTCCCATGTGTCCCCCCGGGGTCACCCCCAGATCATGTCCCTCTCAGTGCCGTCCCCCTCCGTGGCACCCTATTCTGCTACATTTCCCCTGGTCTATTAGCCCCTGGTCTATTAGAACTTCTCTCTCTGCATCAGCTCACCAGTTGAGGCGGCAGCACAGCGTAGTCAGCACAAGGTAAATTCAGATGATAAATGTTTAACATAGTATTGATAGTTTAAGTGTTATCCATATAGACAAACCCAGCTCTTTATCTCAACCCTCTCCTGTGCAACACACCACCCTCCACCATTCTCCTGAAAATACTGGGAGACACTTCTCCCCAGCAAGGCCAACAAAACAGACCAAGCATGGAGTTTCTAAGCCTAGCCCCTATGGAGATACGAGGAATCAGAAACTGGTAAGAAAAATTGTGAAAGTGAAGGATAGGTAAATTCACCAATCAGAACATTAAAAATTCCTTTTCTGATCCTTCCCAAACTTCCCAGAAAAACTCTGCCTGAGGATGAGATGTAGGGGGACTCCTTGGTTTTTACTGGAAGCTAGTTTCAGCCTTTAGTATGGGGAGGCTACTGCTGCTCCATAACGTTCCTTCCAAAGTGTTAACATGCTGCCCCCTTCCCCACAAAGAAGCAATCATAACATGCTAACTTCTTTCTACTGCCTGACAGTCTTCACTGCGCTATATTCAGACCTGGCCCACAACATTTTGGCACCTGAGGCGGGAAGCTCAAATGACGCCCCCATGCCCCCTCACTTGGGCCAAAACTTTGAAAGGTCTCAATTCTGCCTTCTTCCTGTTCTACTTCTCTCATGGTACTGCTCTGCTACATACCCCAATAAAGGAGAACTAATAATTTAAAATGCCTTGTTCAAAAATGTTAAGTAACTTTCAAATGCCTGAACAGCAAATATAACTTTTCTTGTCTGCATAGTAAACACTGGCATTTTTATCTGTTTGAATAATCAAACTGGTGCTTTCCGTTGCTTCTTGGTTGCAAACATTTGAACTGCTTCCTGAAGGTCCACAGTCTGGGCCAGCTCATGCTCTATTGAGATGGTTGCAAGGCTGACCAGCCTCTCCTGTGTCATTGTGGAGCGTAGGTGTGTTTTTATTAACTTCAGCTTGGAGAAGCTGCGTTCTCCACTGGCAACGGTTACAGGAAATGATAGAAGTATGCGCAGAGCAACAAAAGCATTTGGAAAGAGGGTGGTCATCTTATTTGTGCACATATATTCCAGAACAGCCTTTGGAGTTGATCCTGCTGAAATGTATCTTGAATGGGCTTTCAGTTCATCACCTAAATCACTCGCATCAATGTCGTGCATGTCATCATGTGTCACTGTCTCTAGTGCCCTGCATTGCTGGTGTAGGTCTTCTTCGGGTATAGTGAGGAGTTTTGGAATATCATACAACATCTCAGATATACTGCTGTGTTCCTTGAGCTGCATGAAACGTTCTTCAACTGATTGTATTGCCCAATCTAGCACCTGGTTAAAGAATTCAACTTTGAATTGTTGTTTGGGGTCTCTTATGGGATTATCCCGTGCCTCGTAATCAAAATGTCTTCTTCTTCAGTGACTCTTGTATTTTTGAATGGGTGGGAAAATAGCTTCAGTGTGAAGTTCCTCTGCCAACTTCTGTGCACTCTTCAGAACGTTTTGAAATCCCTCATCTGACCAGTAAGACTGTAGGTATGACTTTGCTTTGTCCAGTTGTTCCATTGCTCCAGATATATCAAGGTCAACACCTTGGAGTCTCTTGCTTACAACATTTATTTCAAACAGTATCTCATGCCACAACACTAAGCCACACAAAAATTTGAAGTTATGTATGTTTCTGATGATTCCATTTCCCTCTGCCACTGTTCTCCCACCAACAGTTCCTCTCATAGCATTATCCTCCATAATGGCAACTATAGCATCATCTATCTTCCCAATTTGGTGTTTGATAGGCTTTATCTCCTCCACTCGACTTCCCCATCGTGTGGCACTCAGTGGTTTCAGTGTCACAGAGGATGTTCCCAGATGTTGCTTCAAAATTTGCCATTGATGAGTTGATGCAGAGAAAAATATATAGATACTTTGAATTACATTAAAAAATTCAGCAGCCTCACTAGAAGCTGATGCTGCATCACTGACCACCAAGTTCAATGAATGAGAACTGCCTGGGACAAAAAAAGCTTGAGGGTTTAACTCTCGGATCCATGTTTGCACTCCTTTGTTCTTTCCTCTCATGTTGGCACCATTATCGTAGCCCTGACCTCTCATGTCAGCTATCGCAATTCCCATATCTTCCAGCTTTTTAAGAAGCACATTTGTCATACCAGCTCCTGTAGTATCATCAATGTCAATAAATTCTAGAAAATGCTCTCTGACCGTCACAACTGCAGGGACATTTTCACTAGGTTCTGTTGTTACAAAATGCACCATTAAAGTCATTTGTTCCATATGGCTGATGTCAGGTGTGCAGTCCAGAATAACAGAGTAATATCTTGCTGACTTCAGATCTGTCACAATCTTCTGTTTGATTTTTGTTGCCAGTAACTGTATGATCTCATTTTGAATTGTTTTTCCAAGGTAGTGGTGTATGTACATTTCTTGGGTGGTGACTCTTCTTAGATGCTCCTGGAGTACAGCATCAAACTCAGCCATCAGCTCCACAATTTTAAGGAAGTTTCCATTGTTTGTCACATACAGCTGATCTGAAGTGCCACACAGTGCTAGGTTTTGGGTAGCAAGCACTCTCACAATGGCAATGAGCCTTTTCAGAACATTTTGCCAGTAAAGAGACTCTGATGCAATCTTCTCTTGATGCTGAGCATCTATGGTGGCCTTTAACCGTGGTCTCATCTCAAGCTCTTTCCACCTATGGAATGCTCTCTGGTGATTTGCTGCCTTCTCATGGCATGCCAGATTTCTAGCCAGATGTTTCCAGTCCTTTGTTCCTGTAGAACCCAATGTGGCTGGAACATCAGACTGGAAGAGTTTGCAACAAAAACAGTACGCAGCATTCTGGGGTCTTGAGTACATAAGCCATGGCCTCTCCACTTTGTCACCATTGGGGATTTCATGCCAGTAATGTTTTGGATGGAAACTTCTATTTTCATTGTCTTTGAGGAACATGAAGTTTTTCACTTGCTGTGGCCCATGCAGTAGAAGGAGGTCCCCCAGGCTACTGCTCAAGTGGGTCCACATTTCTGGATCATCTAGACTTAAGGAACTAAACTCAGCAGCAGCTGTTTCTTGCGCCTCCACCACACTTTTCTCTGATCTACACTTTTCTTGAGGAATGTGCATGGTTACATCCATTTGAGATGGAGATATGGATGCTGCAGTAGCTGCCAGGTCACCTGCACTCTGACTAACTGGAAGATCAGGCATCTCCTCACCACTCACATCCTCACTGCAGCCGGAAGGCTCACCGAGAACATTTGTGTTTATGTATCTCAGGAGAGCTTCAACCCTGCTTATATAGAAAAGCTTCCTTTGCTTTCTTTCTTTTTCTGAATGCTGCCCTAGAGGGGCGTTTTCTTCTTTCACTCATGACTGCTGTTCTGTGCCAGCTAGAGTGGCTCTCAACACTCAGTTGAAGGGGACAAGTAAGCAGGCTGGTAGCAGGGCCTGAGTGAGGGAAGATATCAGCGTCTTAAGGGCCTAACTGGCTCCTACTACTTCAGTTGACTGCCTGGTCTCCTCAAGTGGGCTCAGGGAATCAGCAGGAAACAGGAAGCTTCCTGAGAAGCTCATGTTAATCAGTCCAGGCTCCTGGAGGTGCTAGAGAGGTACATAAGAGGCTCCTCCTCCTCTCTCTCCCTGCAGCTCCTGCTGCTGTCTGTTATTCCCTCTCACCTTTTCTCCTGCCTGCCTGTTATGTCTCTTATGCCCTCCTTCCTCCAGCACAGCGCTCCACCATCTCTGTGCATCTAGAGCAGAGAGAATACATATGCACCAGCAGCAGGCACAATTTTCTACACTCTGGGTCCTAGTGGTGCCCCCTCCCGACAGTCTGGCACCTGAGGCGGCCACCTCAGTTCGCCTCATGGTAAGGCTAGCTCTGACTATATTCAAGTGTGTGACAGATGCTGTATTCACTTATAGGATCAATAAAAATGGTATAAAAAGTATTTAGAAATGTATTAAATCTGGAAATTGCTAGATTATTAGTTTATCAGCTAAACATTAGCAAAACTTTCTTTTTATGTGCTGCTTAGTTTCACAAAATCTACCAGGCATATTTCAATTCTCCCTCTCCCACACCCTTCTGCTGCCGTCCAGCTGGAATACATCAAGGGTCTAGAAGCCAAGTCAAATGTTGACCCCACCCTCCTCCATCCATTTTAAAGCACCTTCAAAGCCAGTACACTGATCTAGTTCAGCTTAGCCAACAACGTCAGCAAATCTGTTATTTAAGACTTCAGTACTGGATTCTTATAACTGCCCATTAATACAAGCTTTGATGTATGGTCAAAAAAATCCAGCTGTAATGATTTTCATCAGACTGTAGTAACCTTTCCTCAAAAGGGTCTTTATTTCTATACCTTTATAATCTTTATTCCCAACACCATTTTATTTCTATATAGTATCACTCTGAATTGCCTTATAAACTGGCTCTGAACAACACAAAACACTTCTCAGATCTGAAACAGAAGGGCCATTATAGTTCTAGCAAATATTACTTTTTGAATCAGAGTTTGCAACACTATTTTGTTCAAAACAGCCTACATTTTAGGCTATAGTTGTGTGAACCAGAACAGAAATATTTGTTTTTCTGACAAAACACTTTGGGAAGGGTAGAAAGGGAGTTTGTAACAGGACAAAGAACTTACTCTGTTGTTCCCCTTTGCAGGAAGCAGCATGGAAAAAAAGGAACACGTTCCATTAGATACATGTATTTCAAATGCATGCAGTGTGCTGTGTGTAATTTGGGTATCACACAAACCAAACGAGGAACCGAATCAAAGTGTATTCCCTAATTCCCGCTGGTAAGAAAGCTGCAAGGAAGGTATAAGAAATCCACGAAAGATTTGAAATGGTGAGTCAAGTTGTAAACTCTCAGCAGCAGGTTTTCAAAATTTCCTTTGGTTCTTCTAAGCATAAATCAGGAGCAGTGCCACTGAAGTCAGTGGTGTAAGTGACAGTGAAAAGAGGCCTGAAATGATTTGGCGATGGGCCTGTAGCCAGCTGGACTTTCTTGCACGGGTAAAATTGAACTTCTAGCATGCAAGGCAACCCACTAAACATGTCTGCTTGCCATTTCATGACAGCCACTCCCCACAACATGCCAGGGAATGGAAAGTTTCACCATCCGATTAAAAAAAAAAAGCAGCAAATATGGTATATGTAGGCTGGTAATACGAAAGGGGAGCAGGAGAAAGAGTAGGTGGTGCCAGGGAGGTAGAGTAAGCAGAACAACTTACGATGAACATCTGTGCTATTTTTTTTAATTATGAGTTTTGCCATGGGCTGGCATGAACAGTATATATTATATAGTGGGAAACTGGCCAAAATAAATCCTAGGCTACAGTTGAGAAATGCAGTCTGGAAAGGTTAGTCACAAAGTTGTAGTCATTTTAAAAGAAGGGTGTTTGGATACGCCAATACAGAAAGCAGCAGTAAAGTCAGCTGGTAAACGGATCTCTCCTTTCAAAGTGAAACAGCAAGGCTGTGATTTATAGCCAACGAGCTGACTCACATGGGACGGGTTGAAAAAATAAAAATACTGATTCATTGCTATTCAGGGTGGCACTCAGAACCCCTGTCCTGATGAAAGCAAATCCTGGGGGAGAGAGGGGACTTGGCAAGCTGAAAAAGAAGCCAGGGGCCCACAGAGCAATGTCTGGTAATTATATTGTGGTAAAAGATAGTGACCAAGCGTGCATGCATAGGGCACAGAGCAAAAAGGGGAGAGAGAATCAGAAGGAAGAGGGGGTTTGGAAGGCCAGGTTGATATTTGGACTAATTTTTAATGTATTAGGGACATTTGTTCAGACCAAAAAAAAAAAATCAGTGACTCTTGAACTTAGTTTACAGTACAGTACATAATACAGACCAATAGATAAGTTGTTTCTTGGTATTTTTGACGGACAGGAACTGCTTGACCCAGCAGTCATCATGACCATTATCAACGGTGCAAATTTCAAGTGACTGTGCAAAAATGACAGCTCTTAAAACACAACAGACTTGCTCCAAGTGTGCGTTTACAGCACGACTGCTGAATTTAGTGACAAAAAGGCTTTGCTCCTTTTTACTCTTCTCAGCACTGCAGACACAGCACAAGAAAGAGCGAGTGAGCTGGATTCCACATCAACTGGCTTGTACAGCAGGAGCAGAACTGTTGATGAGAGAGCACAGCTTGACTTGCAGATTCCAGGCTGACCATGCACCACTGGCAGTTTGGGAAAGTATGCCTGATTCACCACTGCGATACTCCAGCTTTGTGTCGCTATTATTCAACTTTTAATTTCTATGGGCCAATTTTTACCACAGGTGCCAAAGGCTTGGCGACTCAGCAACAGCTGTCACTTGCACATGCAAAGGACTGAGAAGTCAGGCTGTAAAGGGATGGGGGCTGCTTGTTTGCATTTCTTGACCTTGGAACTGCCAAAGAGGAAGTGTTGAAATGAGTGCAAATTGCTGCCAGTTGCTAGCAGTCACATGCACAAACAGAGGGCCCCTAAACCTTGAAAGGAGAATGAGTACAGGTTGGTATGAGCCTCCAAAGGCATTTCACATTTTCAGAGGAAGGTTTGAAAGTGCTGAGAAAATTGTGCTGATGAGTTCTAGCACAACTCAGAACTTAGTGAACTTCTCAGCACATGATGGGAGCTCTGTTCCTGTAAGACAGTTCTCTGCAGGGCAAGAGCAACACCTAACATCTATTTCTGCAGACCTTCGTAATTCTACAAGAGGAGTTTCACAACACAGAAAAATGTTAGTCCTTTGAGACAGTATTTATAAGAGCATGCACAATGCTCGGGTAGTATAAAAATAATTCCCACTCCAGCTCACAGCAGAATCAGTTTTCAGTGGATTCCATTTTCCTCAGTTCGTCCTCTCTCTCTGTCCCTTTGCAAGGATTTAAAAAGTGTTTATCACTCTGGTATCTAGGTGCTCTTTGGCCACGGATACATTAATAAAAAGAACACTTCTCAGAATTTATTTTGACCGCAAAGCATTTCCCAAGGAGGCAACAAATATCTGACAACCCAACCATTTTGATTTGTTTAAAGGGAGGAAGATAAAAGACATGAAGTTTACCACTAGAAACCAGAAGTGTTTTTGAGGGCTACACATAAAAATTAACTTACACCAGACAGAGGCAAACAAAACCAGGCTCCAAAATATCCGTTATTAAAGGCACTAACAAGATGCATGTTCTCTTGACATTAACATGGATTTTTATAATGCGCAATTTGTCTTTTCCACAAGAGCAGACTTGGGGCCCATGATTCTGTGTGTTGTGGGTTTAACTGCAAATATTTTGCTCATGGCAAAATTGTGTGCTTTTGGATCACACTTCCTAGTTGCTCTGATATCCATGACAGTGTGAAGGACAAAAGAGACAGTTTGGTAACCATTCCTTAACCCTATTTAATAATCAGCTATTCTGCTTCCTTATAGGGTTTTTTTTTGTTCTATTTTTACAGTTAGTTTAGCGTAGTGCAGCTGTATTACACCTGAAATGGTGAAGCCAAACACTTATATACTTTTTTTAATGAATGTAGCAGCAGATATTAAAATTTATGTACTATAGACATATTTCCTGAAGGGCTCAGCCTTAGCTTAACTACACTCCCACTGAAGTCAATGGTAAAGCTCCCAATGGCTTCAACAAGAGCAGAGTTAGGCCACTGCTGTGAACGTCTGAAAATCCCTCCCATTAATCCATTCATCAATGGATACTTTAAATACATTAGAAAAGACCTGAAAGATCTCTGCTCCAGTATCTTCTATGTGTTTATCCTGTATGGAGCACAGGAAAAGATGTAGTCATTTGGTATGCTGGAAGCACACTTTACTAGCCAATCTGCTTGAAGTAATCTCTACCACTAAAAGAAAGTACACCGCAGATCCTTACCAAGGCTGCTTCACTGTACACCATTTAATATCTATTACCACCTCCTCAATGAATACCAGAGAACAGTGCCTGAAGACTGGTTATTTTTCAAAAGTTCAGTAATTTGAATTAATTGTTGACATTTGGAACTCTAAAAGAAATTGTGAGAACTGATTGTAGGGGCAGCAGAGCATTCCCAAAAGTGGGGGGCCAGGGCCCCCCACCCCTTGTGGCCCCACCTCTGCCCCTCCTCTTCCCCCCTGAGGCCCTGCCCCCAGCCAACCTGGAAGCCAGAGCAGGGCCAGGGAGCCCAGGCCCCTCCAATTGCCCAGGGTGGGTGGGGCCCAAGAGCAGCCCCAAGAGCAGTAAGATGAGATACTAGGGTAGAAGAGATCCGCCCACTTATTAATTCTTCCATTTCTGACCTCATGTGAATACTAATCTACTTTTGATCGAGGCACAAAGAAAGACAAGCCTTGCCTGAGAGGTTATACTAATAAGGGATCTTCTCCAATTCTCTTTAACTGACATGCAAAACTCTCTACCAAATAAGTGTAACCCCCAAGGAGATTACCTAGATTCCTGGGGCTCTGTCTGCTGGCAGCTCAGGGAGAAGCACACTGTCTCTGGTAGGGAGGGGGAGCCAAGGCAGACTCAGAGTCTTCCTGGCAACCAATAGGGAGTGATATGCCCTTCCCAGGGAGCTCAGGAAAGGGGAGAAGCCATTTTTTTGAGGCAATCTGGAGCCAGCCAGGGCAAGGGCAGGACTGGCTGTGTGGAGAGCTGGTGAGTTCCAGGCCTGCATGCAGGGTTCCCCCTGAGAACTGGCCTCTAGGGACCTGAAAGCAAGATCCCTCAGCTGGGCTTTTGCCTCTCCACTGATGACTCCCAGTTGTAGAGTTTTGCTGGAAAACTTCCCCAGCCAGGCTGAGTTAGTCCTCCAGCTCCTTAGGTGAGACCAGTCACCACATGGTCAGCTCTGCTCTGGCTGCTAGTCCAGGGCTGCTGCCTGCTGTATGTCTGGATGCTGGGGTAGGAGACTACAGTCTGGATTTTAGTACAATTGTGTAATCTGCACCTTGAGCCCTGCACTCCTTTGTGATGAGGGGAAATCCTGGGACCGAAGCAGCCTGACTCCTGCTTGAAGAGGATCCCTGCTAGCAGAGATCAGCCCCTCTGCAGTGACTGAGGAGTCCAGAGTCATCTCTGAATCTCAGGATCATTCATGGATTTTGTAAGTGCACCATCTTTTAGTCAGTCAGTCAGTCAGAGAAATTGTTTTGGGGACCCCCTACTCCCTGAACTGTGTCCTCAAGCCAGGGAGTAAGGGTTTGGGGTCTGCTGCATATTAAACCTGTGGAGGGACTTATCACCTCCTCCCACTTGTGAGTCCTTTGGGCCATAGGCGCCAACTTCTCCTGGCACTGGTGGGTGCTCAACCTTTCCCTGCCCCTACCCTGACTCCACCTCTGCCCCACCCCTATTCCAACCCCTTCCCCAAAGTCCCCGCCTCAACTCCGTCCCCTCCCTACTCCTATTGGACCCCTTCCCCAAATCCCCACCCTGGTCCCGCCTCTTCCCCACCTCCTCCCCTGAGCGCGCTGCATTCCTGCTCCTCCCCCCTCCCTCCCACAGCTTGTTATGCCACGAAACAGCTGTTTCATGGTGGCAAGTGCTGGAAGGAGAAGCGGGAACGTGGCATGCTCAGGGGAGGAGGCGGAGGCAGAGGTGAGCTGGGGCGCAGAGCTTTCTGCACCCACCAATTTTTCCCTGTGGGTGCTCCAGCCCCGGAGCATCCACGGAGTCGGCACCTATGCTTTGGTCTGTGCTGAACCCAGTCAGCCACACTGCTAAACCACTCCAGAGAAGATATCGTGGTCATAGGTCATCAAGGGCCCCAACAAAGTATGCATACCAACGGGACACTACTCTTACATTTGCTACATCAGGTCACGTGACTGGGGAAAGTCATGGGTATTATCAGCATGGGCACCAGTGACCCTAAGAATAGTGTTTTACCCTGTTACATTATATTTGTCTCCTGTTTAATATAATTACTGTGTTGAATATATTGTATGTATTTGTGTTATTTCTTGGGAGTCTCCAACTATCTGGCAAGTAAGTGGGGGTTACCTTGTGGTTAGAATTTTCCTCCCAAGCTGCCCTGGTAACCCTACCAGGAATGAGCGGGGGGTGGGGTGGGGGGGGTGGAGGCACCGCCAAATAAATTCATAGGGAAAAATCAAGGAGATACACCCTGCTGAGTGGGTGGCGGGTGTGATGGTGCACCCCATAAGTCTTTATGAAAATATGCTTATAAATGTATATATGACATAACTGGAATATGTTTTATGCTACATGTGCCATGTAACATGTCCCTGTAAAGGTTAAGATCTACTGAATCTGCTTGATTTCTAAGTAGCCTTAGTAAAGCATTTGGTCAGTTGCTTGAGAAAGGAATGTGCAAGTTAAGTGCCCAGTCAAGAAGCACTTCACGGACAATGGATCTTGGGAGGCTCCAATCCACATAAGAAGTCTACCTGAGGACATTCAAGGTCGCATGTGGACAATGGCTGCTACCTGTAAGTTCTAAGTCATGCATGGACATATGACTTGCCCATGTGACTCCAAATCTCCATTTTGTAACTGGATTCTACACAGGGGGAGGGAGGGGTGTCCACCCACAAGAGAAAGTCTATTTAAACCCCTGGGAAACCCCTCCATTTTGTCTTCAGCTGGCTTGAGAGAGCGCCTCTCCACTCCCATGGATACCTGAAAGAAACTGGAACAAAGGACAGTAACTACAGGGGGTGTGAGTGATTGCTGGACCCAGACTAGAAGGAGACTAATCTGTAAAAGGAAGCTACTGGAACACCACTGAGGGTGAGGTTTTATCTGTATTTAGTTTTATCACTGTATTAGACATAGACTTGCGTGTTGCGTTTTATTTTATTTTACTTGGTAATTCACTTTGTTCTGTCTGTTACTACTTGGAACCACTTAAATCCTACTTTCTGTATTTAATAAAATCACTTTTTACTTATTAATTAAGCCGGAGTATGTATTAATACCCGGGGGGGTGGGGGGGGGGGGCAAACAGCTGTGCATCTCTCTCTATCAGTGTTATAGAGGGTGAACAATTATAAGTTTACCCTGTATAAGCTTTATACAGGGTAAAACAAATTTATTTGGGGTTTGGACCCCATTGGGAGTAGAGCATCTGAGTGATAGGGTACGTCTATACTACCCGCCTGATTCTGCGGGTAGCAATCGATCTTCTGGGATCGATTTATCGCGTCTCGTCTAGACACGATAAATTGATCCCAGAAGTGCTCACCGTCGACACCGGTACTCCTGCTCCGCGCAAGGAGTAAGCGGAGTCGACGGGGGAGCCTGCCTGCTGCGTCTGGACCCGCGGTAAGTGCTTTTTAGTTCGAACTAAGCTACTTCGACTTAAGCTACGTTATTCATGTAGCTGAAGTTGCCTATCTTAGTTCGACACCCCCCCCCCCCAGTGTGGACCAGCCCTTAAAGACAGGAACACTTCTTAAGCTGCTTCCAATTAAGCCTACAGCTGTTAGGGGACGTGGTTCAGACTTGGGTCTGGGTTTGTAGCAGGCTAGCGGGTCTGACTCAAATGAAGCAGGGCTCTGAAGTCCCAAGCTGCCAGGGCAGGAAAACAGGGGCAGAAATGGTCTTGGCACATCAGTTGGCAGCCCCAAAGGGGTTTCTGTGATCCAACCCGTCACGGTGGGATCCAGAAAAACCCAGACCTGTGCATCAAAACCTATAAACAAATTGGCATTAAAGAAGGTAACCGGGTGGAGAGGGGGCGCTACGTAAGAGTAGTCTGATTGGAGCTGACTGAGATATCTGAGCCATTAGCGATTATCTTTGAGAAGTTATGGAAGATGGGAGAAATTCCAGAAGACTGGAAAAGGGCAAATATAGTGCCCATCTATAAAAAAAGAAATAAGGACAACCCGGGGAATTACAGACCAATCAGCTTAATTTCTGTACCCGGAAAGATAATGGAGCAAATAATTAAGCAATCAATTAGCAAACATCTAGAAGATAATAAGGTGATAAGTAACAGTCAGCATGGATTTGTCAAAAACAAATAGTGTCAAACCAACCTGTTAGCTTTCTATGACACAGTAACAAGCCTTGTGGATGGGGGGAGGCGGTAGACGTGGTATATCTTGATTTTTGTAAAGCTTTTGATACTGTCCCCCATGACCTTCTCATAAATAAACTAGGGAAATGCAACCTAGATGGAGCTACTATAACGTGGGTGCAAAACTGGTTGGAAAACCATTCCCAGAGACTACTTATTAGTGGTTCACAGTCATGCGGGAAGGGCATAACGAGTGTGGTCTCGCAGGGATCAGTTCTGGGTCAGGTTCTGTTCAATATCTTCATCAATGATTTAGATAATGGCATAGAGAGTACACATAAAATTTGTGGACCATACCAAGCTGGCAGGGGTTGCAAGTGCTTTAGAGGATAAGATTAAAATTCAAAATGATCTGGACAAACTGGAGAAATGGTCTGAAGTAAATAGGATGAAATTCAATAAGGACAAATGCAAAGTACTCCATTTAGGAAGGAATAATCAGTTGCACACATACAAAATGGGAAATGACTGCCTAGGAAGGAGTACTGCGGAAAGGGATCTGGGGGCCATAGTGGACCACAAGCTAAATATGCATTAACAGTGTAATGCTGTTGCAAAAAAAGCGAACATCATTCTGGGATGTATTGGCAGGAGTGTTGTAAGCAAGACACAAGTAGTAATTCTTCCACTCCATTGCATGCTGATTAGGCCTCAACTGAAGGGCACCACATTTCAGGAAGGATGTGAACAAATTGGAGAAAGTCCAGAGAAGAGCAGCAAAAATGATTAAAGGTCTAGAAAACATGACCTAGGAGGGGAAGATTGAAAAAATTGGGTTTGTTTAGTCTGAAAAGAAGATTGAGAGAGGACATGATAACAATTTTCAAGTATGTAAAAGGTTGTTACAAGCAGGAGGAAGAAAAATTGTTTTACTTAACCTCTGAGGATAGGACAAGAAGCAATGAGCTTAAATTGCAGCAAGGGAGGTTTAGGTTGGACATTAGGAAACACTTCCTAACTGCCAGGGTGCTTAAACACTGGAATAAATTGCCTAGGGAGGTCGTGGAATCTCCATTATTGGAGATTTTTAAGAGCAAGTTAGACAAACACCTGTCACGAATGGTCTAGATAATTAGTCCTGCTACGAGTGGAGGGGACTGGACTAGATGACCTCTCGAGGTCCCTTCCAGTTCTATGATTCTATGACTTACAAAAAACCCTTTAGGAATGGTCTCCAAGTGGCTGGTAGTTATTTTTCTAACACTCAGTAGCTTTAATCGCAGAGAGAACGAAACATGCGAGACACAGACTAGCTGAAAATAGTTGAAATTTAGTCTATGTTTTTAAAAAGTTATTTAATTCACAACAATGTAGTTATAAGAAGAAAGCTAATGGAGTTTGGAGTTGTAGATTCAGTTTTTATATTTAGAAATCCCTTATAATCCTCTACCATTTATTAAACTAAAGTCAGTCAAAAATAGATAAATCATCTGTACACTATATCAACATATAGAATTTTTATAGTGTGCATTACCTATCCAGTGATTGCCACTGAAGAGTCAACCTTTCCTTCCCGATTATCAAGCTTTGGTATCTGAGATGCCACTCAATTTCCCGATGAAGTAATTAGAATAAGAAATAAATGTGGTATATCAGTTATTATTCTGCGATTAAATGTTCACTTTTCAGTGGAGTCCACTGTGTACTGAGAGTGTTAACATAATTGAAAAGAAAACAACATTAACATCATTACTGTATAAACAACTTGCTGCAGTAGATTTTGTAGGTATAGAATTTATACCCATATGTATAGAATTTTTTTAATATAAAACATACCCAGTATACACCAATATTAAACACGGCATAGAGCTGTCACCATTACAAAGTCAACATCTGCCAGCAATTATCGCACCCGACACTTTGACTACAACATAACTGTGGTATCTCAGATATCACTGTCCAGGACAGTAAAACTTATGAATGTATCAATAGTTAAGTCCAGAAATGACCACTATGGTCATCTAGTCTGAGCTCTGCATTACACAGGCCAGAGATGTTTATTTTGTAGTGGTGAGTATTCTATATATTTAAAATATATACTTATGCTGCACCCTAGATCTAGAGACAATGAGAGCTACAAACTAGAGAAGAAAAGAAGCTTTTGTATAATTCAGAAATTCTGGGATGTGCTCTTATTATTAGTAACTAACTACTTCTATTGTGATACGTCCTCTAGGTTTTAGGTGCTCTTCAGAGATGCAATAAAGCACAACCTTTGCCCTGAAGGCCTTAAAATCTAAGATGACAAAAAAAATGAAGGGCAAGGGAGAGGAATAGAGATACAATTTATAAAGAACTGCCTCTTAACCTAGCACTTACGAGTTATCTATTTCCTGTAGTTACCACAGTAGACTAGGTCTTGAAGAGGGATTTGAAGGAGGAAAGGATTATGGACTAAGGGTGTAGCGGGGCGGTCATTCCGCGCCGGTGTGGAAGAGGTTAAAAACAGCCCTGGGAAAGGGCTGCCCCAGAGAGCCAATCAGGAGTGGGCTTGAGGCAGCCAATCAGGGCCAGGCTGGGAGTATAAAAAGGCCTAAGGGAGGAGCTGGGTCAGAGTCTCTCTCTAGCTTTGGAGAAAGATGGACCTAGCTGCCTGAAGACGCAAAGGATACACTGGACAGAGCAGTGCTGGGGAAGGGCAAGAGAAGCTGGGGAGCTCCAGCCTGGCAATTCCCCAGGCTGAGGCCTTGATAAAGGCCTACGCAGATACTGGGGCTGAGAGGTGCAGCCCAGGAATAGGTAGAGGCAGCTGGTCCGACCCTCTTGCCAATGATGAGTGTCCATTACAGACTGCAGTTTGCCCTAGTGAGAGGGGGCTAGCTGATGACTGGCAGTAGCCACTGAGGCAAGGTGGGTAAAGAGGGTTGGGGGTTCCCCTGGGAGGGGAGACCCAGAGTGTGGGGGTACTGCTGGGGCAGAACCCTGAGGTAAAGGGGCACCGGGGTCCGGGAGGGACCCGGGGGCCTGAGGCAGGTGAGCCACTGGCTGGCAGATGGCGCTCCAAGGCTGGAAAAGAGCTAATTACCAGATGACCAGCAGGAGGCGCCGCACCGGTGAGTCTTCGCTTTGTTACAAAGGGGCATTAAGTTAGTGACCTAAGGACTTCTTTAAGGAGGGCATTCCATTCCTAAGGGCTGGTATAGATGGAATTATGAAGGAAGTAGCTAAGTTGTGAATAAGACACACATGTTCTGGAATAAAGTATGAACAAAAAGGTACAACAACATGCTAACTGTTTTGATACCATTATAAAAGCCATGGAAGAAGGGAATGCTGCCAATGTAATATCTTTGGATTCTTGCAATGAATTTGGTAGCATCTCACAAAATAGTACTTGCAAAGTTAATTCTGATTGGCTTCAATATGAGTTGTGTTGTGCGGACAGACAACTGACTGAAGGATCATGAAAAAGGAAACAATAAATGGCAATGTATTAGCTGGTTGCCAGGTATCCAGTGAGCTGCCCATGGATTGGTATTTGACTCACTTTTATTCCATTACTTATTCCTGAAATAATTTGTTTAAAATCTTCCCTAAAAACCCAGCTGGATGCATGCATATGTGAGCAGCAACAAATAGCAGGTGGATCAGAGTTGGGAACGTCAGATGGAGTGGGTGGCTAGTGAAAGCAGGAGCAGTGGAGGAGGTGGTGGTGGTACATAGAGGGAAATGAAGATGATCTTATAAGAAGCCAGAGTAGTGGACTCCAGGGAGCTGGACAGTAGTACTTGTGGAAGAGGAGGAGGAGGGGAGCTGGGGAGAGGAGCAAATTACTTCAGAATGGGCGCACCACCAGCCAGACTGATGTGCAAGCTCTTTGATGGGAGAACAATCCATTCACGCCACTACAGTGATGTACCAGAGCAAAACAGTTAATGAAGGAAAGGTAAACTACACATTAGGGGGTGATTTTCAAAGGCAGTTAAGCGTCCCAAGTCCTACTGAAAGTCTTTTTGTGCCTTTAGAAATCTCCCGTTAGATCTACAGAGGATACTCAATTGGAAGGTGCTGCAAATACCAGTGAAGACAGAAAAATAATACCAAAGAGTTTTTCCACAAGCTCAAGCTGGCCAAGTGTCAAATAAGAAAATCCTCCCATTGACCCAGTTCCCTGGGAGTTCCATCATGAAGAGGGGAATGCAATTACTGTAGCTCCAGGGCTGGCTCTAGGTTTTTTGCCACCCCAAGCAAAAAAAATTTTGGCTGCCCCCCACCCCACCCCAGCCCTGGGCTCCCCCCCGAACCCCTTGCCGCCCCAGCACTGGGCTCTCCCTCCCACCCCACCCACTGCCGCCCCAGCCCTGGGTTCCCCCAACTAGTGCTGACTCCGCCCGCTCCCCCCTCGCCTCCAGCCAGTCCGGCGCTGGCAGGGTCGGAGTAAGCAGCAGGGCTCCCGGGCCGCGCCTCAGCCCAGGGTCCCTCCAGCCGGGGCTCCTGCCTCCAGGAGCAGCCGGGACCCGGGAGGACAGAACCGGGGGGACCGCCCCGGCAGGGGGCTGAGGAGCTGGGGCAAGGCAGCCTCAGAGGGAGCAGAGAGCAGGACACGGGCCCTGCACGGCTGTACCCCAGGCACTGGTCCCCTCTCTGGCCCTGCTGCTGCTCCTCAGCATCCTGCTGCAACCCCTGGGCGGCTCGGGACGCTTCACCCAGCCCCGGCTGTGGCGCTGGGGGGCGGCCGCCCTGCCGCAGCCCCTGGGCGGCTTGGGCCGCTTCGCCCAGCCCCAGCTGCGGCGCTGCGGGATGGCCGCCCTGCCGCAGCCCCTGGGTGGCTTGGGTCGCTTAGCCCAGCCCCGGCCGCCCTGCAGCACCTGCAGGTGGCTCGGTGCGCCCTGCGGGGGGGCCCCCCAGCCAGAGTGTCCCGCGCTCGGAGCCCACCTGGCCCGGCCACAAGGTGCGGGCGCTGCTCCCCAACTGCTCGGCCCGTGGCTGCTGGCGCGGACCGCAGCTGCCGCAGGGTGCCCCCCGCACATGACGGGCTGCTGTTGCCAGGGCCGGCTCTAGGCTTTTGCCGCTCCAAGAAAAAAAAAAAAAGATGGCTAGAATGCCATCCCTGAAAATGTGCCGCCCCAAGCACATGCTTGGTTTGCTGGTGCCTACAGCTGGCCCTGTGTAGATCTGTCAAAAATTACGAAGGCCTCTTCTGATGGAAACTTATTTAGAAAATGGAATATCCATAGGTCTAAAGTAGGCACTTAATCACCACCGGCACCCTGTACTGGGATTCTGCCCTGGCACTGGAATCCATGCTAGTGTGGCCCTTAACTACATTGAAACCAGAAGCTCAGACTTAAGTAATGAGGTCACTTTGGAAATCGGAACAAAAACCCTAGCATGCTATGTATAAATAACATGACACAGACTGACAAAGGCCATAAAAATATGAAAGGGCAGTCTGGCAAAATAATTTCCTGGCTTTCTGTATAGTAGGTCCAACTGTTACAGTTATTTTTTTTCCTACTCAGTTTTCTTCATATTCCACTTAATTGGGTAAACGTGTACTTGGAGAGGCTTAGTGTTTGCCTCACACACTGCAACAGGCAGAAAGCAGTAAAAGAAATTTGCATGACAAACTGGAATACCTCCTTCAGTTCTAGAATATGGGGTCTGCAGGGAGATAGATATTTTGCAGAATGCTAATGTCACCTTCAAAGACAGGAATAGATAGTGTGAAGTTGAAGAAAAACCCTAAAAGGTGTCAGTATTTTTATTATTTGAATTTGAAGGATTGATTTAATTAACAAAAAATATTTCTCTATTGGCTGGAGGGCTTGTTATGTATTAACCCAGAATGTAATTTACCTGCTGAGTTGTGAACCATTAAAAACAGCCATAGGAGTCAGTTCAAAGTACAGCAAAGCAAAATACATAAGCTCTCAGGACATCTGCAGACAGAGCTTAAAAAAAACTCTTCCCAGCATTTTTCTGACTCTTAACCAGGGCAGCTACTGAAAAACTAGTGATGTGTTTAACTTACTGAGGATTTATCAGGATAGACACCAGCTCGCAGTAGGGATGCCTTCCAGCTATCCATCTCCTCCTGGGCATCACAGGCCAGCTCAAGGAAGCGATAATCCTTGTAAACATTCCTAGAACATAGAACATTACACTGTAAAATTTGAACTTTGCTGCTCTGCATCATGTACACAACATTTCAAATAACAAATCCTTCAGGATCTATAATTATTTTATAACTTTTTGAAAGGGGAGACAAGTGACGGTCTGATAATTACACAAAGGACCTAAAAATGTTAATTTAAAATAATAATGGTCTGGATGCACTGGAGTTACAGAAGTTTTAGATCTATTTTAAAAATCAAGCTTTCCACACTTTTAATAAACACTAGAACACATTTAGAGGCAAAATGCTGCTGGAACGCAGAGGACAAGTACAGTTGTGGAAGAATTACCAACAAAGTTGTATGGACTCTGACTGGCAGCTGCTGTAGCCAATGAAAATCAAGATTAGTAATGAGCTTACTTTCCCCATAGTAAATCTCTCCAGTACAATACTAGTTCAGTTTTAGATTCTGAACATCTTCAGTAAAAGGAAATTTTTTAAAAAAATGACTGAGTTCTCAAACACAAAAAGATTCCATAACCATAAAAATACCTCAGACACAAATCATCTACTGCAGGGTTCTCAACCTTTTTCTTTCTGAGCCCCCTCCCCCCCCAACATGCTATAAAAACTCCACAGCCCATCTGTGCCACAACAACTGCTTTTCTGCATATAAAAGTCAGGGCCAGCATTAGGGGGTAACAAGCAGGGCAATTGCCCAGGGCCCCACGCCACAGGGGGCATCGCGAAGCTAAGTTGCTCAGGCTTTGGCTTCAGCCCAGGTGGGGCTCGGGGCCCTGAGCTGCAGTCCCACGGGGCTTCGGCATTCTGCCCTGGGCTCCAGTGAGTGTAACGCTGGCCATGCTTGGTTGACCCACTGAAACCTGCTTTCGACCCCCCAGGGGTCCCCAGATCCCTGGTTGGGAACCAGAGACCTTTTGTATGTAATTAATTAATAACAAGGTGCTGTAATTGTGTTTAGGGAGTAGATTAATGTAAGAAAAGAGAGAGAAGAAAAAATACATGAGCTGCAAGGCGGTGGTACTTGTACATTCTCCATTAAATAGAACAGGATTTCCCCCTTATGGTTTAACCATTAATTATTACCTAATTCCATGTCTACATACAGACTAGATTGCTGTAAATTGGTCAGCCAACCGTCTTTTCAGGAAAGGCAACAAGCTTAGCTAAATTGTGAAACCACATGTTGCTAGATCTTAATAGAGATGCAAGAATCCATTTTTAATTGCAACAAGACTGTTTTCCCTAGCAGCAATGCAGCAATTTTTGGGGGGATGACAAAGATCACTAACTCATACAGCAATAACTAGAGGTCCAAAGGCATTTTATATTCAAAGCACTGTCTCTAGCAATATATGTTACCATATTTTGAGAGAATTTATGAGACAAAGAATGCAACCAGAAAAATATATCCACTATTACTATTAGTTAGTCCATTTCTCTAGCATTCCAGGGACTTTGGGACTTTCACCTTTTACATATCTGGAGAACAATAGGTTTGTTATACTTCACTTTTGCTGAAGAGTTTCCCTCCCCTATTAATGACAATATCTGACAGACAACTAACTCCTAAGCCTAAAACCATATTACTTTAAATTTTTAGATGGAGTATCAGGAAACAGATGGGTATAAAACCTGGACATTTAGCAATAAACTACCATTGCTGTACTATCATGGGTAGTGATTTGTGTTATGCTACATTGAAGTGAAACATGCCCATATCAGCATACATGGCATTATTAGTAAGTTTATATATTTAATTAAAACTGCAAAAGACGATGGGTACAATTCTGACTTGACTGATTAGAGATTTAAAATGGATTATTTCTTTTTCCTCTAAATATATTACACACACAAGCAGCTAAGAAATCTGGGTTGCCTTAGACGGGACAGAGATATCTGAATCTTATTTCATCTACAGCGTTTGGGAATTTGGAATCAATATGTGTAAAGCAAAGCAAATTAAAGGGTATGGTGACAAGAGACAGAGAGGCTAAGCAAGGCAGCTGGATAGAACTTGCTGATTTGCTGCCTGGAAACTTTTTGGTTTTAACTGTTTTAGGTAAACTGTTTTAGGTTGCTAAAGTTACGGAAAAAAGATCAGCTAAAATGTGAGGAGGCACAAAATAAAAGCTACAAAACATGAAGATTCGTGGATTCCCAGGCCAGAAGGGACCTTTGTGTTCATCTAGTCTGATCTCCTGTATAATCTAGGCCATACAACTTCCCCAAAGTAATTCCCAGAGCAGATCTTTTACAAAAACATCCAATCTTGATTTTAAAATGGTCAGTGACAGAATCTATTACGACCCTTGGTAAATTGTCCCAATGGCTAATTACTCTCACCATTAAAAATGTACACCCTATTTCCAGTCAGGATTTGTCTAGCTTCAACTTCCAGCCATTGGCTCATATTAGACCTTTCTCTACCAGATTGAAGAGACCATTATTAAACATTTATTCCCCATGTAGATACTTATAGACTGTGTTCAAGTCACCCATTAACCTTCTTGTTGTTAAGCTTAATAGATAGGGTTCTTTGAGTCTAATGCTATAAGGCAGGTTTTCTAACCCTTTAATCATTCTCGTGGCTCTTCTCTGAACTCTCTCCAATTTATCAACATCCTTCTTGAATTGTGGGCACCAGAACTGGACACAATATTCCAAGGATCAAAATATATTTCACTACCACAGCAAAAAATAAAATTTAATAAAAAATAAATAAATCATACCACTAGCTAGTGAAAAATCTTTTTCGGGGCTAGAATGCCAGAGTGTTATGTTCCTGCCGTGAAAATTGTTACTTTCAACATCAAATTTTGCTGTATTTTAAACAATGAATGAGAAGGGAGTGTAGCCTACTAGCTACAGCAGGAGACTGGAGCAGGACTCCTGGATTCTATTCCAGGTGTGCTAATGACTGTGTGTGCATCCTAAGGCCATGACTAAGTTATTGTACATCTCTATCCATCCCAGGTACTTATATTACTGAGGGCGTCACAATCTTTAATTTATTTATTTATTCTCACAAAATCCATGAGGTAGGGAAGTACTATTATCCACATTTTACAGATAGGGAAACTGAGGCAATGAGAGAATATCTCACCCAAGGTCACACAGGAAGTTTGGGGCTGAGGGGGAGGGAATTGAACCCAGTTCTCAAGGCCCATTTTAGCACACTCACCACTGGACAAGGAGCAATAGTCTCAAATTGCAGTGGGGGAGGTCTAGGTTGGATATTAGGAAACACTATTTCACTAGGAGGGTGGTGAAGCACTGGAATGGGTTACCTAGGGAGGTGGTGGAATCTCCATTCTTAGAGGTTTTTAAGGCCCGGCTTGACAAAACCCTAGCTGGGATGATTTAGTTGGTGTTGGTCCTGCTTTGAGCAGGGGGTTGGACTAGATCAGGGGTCTCAAACACACAGCCCGCGGGGTTCTTTCGTGCGGCCCACCAAGCTGCCCGCACACACCCCCACACACACACCTACCTCCAGGCCAGGGGTGGGTAAACTACAGCCCACAGGCCGGATTTGGCCCACGGAATTACCCCCCGTGGCGCCGTGAGCCCCACGCCACTCCCTGAAGCAGCCGGCACCATGTCCCTGCGGCTGCGGGGGCAGGAGGGGAAGAGGCAGAGGGCTTTGTGCATTGCCTTCGCTTCCAGGCACCGCCCCCCACAGCTCCCATTGGCCGGGAATGGGGAACTGCAGCCAATGGGGGCTTCGGGGGAGGTACCTGGAGGAGCGGCAAGGGCAGCGCACGGAGCCCTGTCCCCGCCTCCCCTAGGGGCCGCAGCCCGCAGGGATGTGGTTCCGGCTGCTTCCTGGAGCAGGACTGGGGCCAGGGCAGGCAGACAGGGAGCCTGCCCTGGCCCCGGTGTGCGCTGCTGTCACCCTGGAGCCCACACCCCGAACCCCTCCTGGACCTCAACTCCCTGCCCTGTGCCCCTGCCACACCCCGCACCCCTCCTGCTCCCCCTGGGGGCAGGGAGGGGGCAGAGTTGGGGTGGGCACTTTAGAGAAGGGGTTGGAATGGGGGCAGGGAAGGGGTAGGAAGAGGTGGGGCAGGGGCGGGGCCTCTTGGAATTGGTGGGGCAGGGCTGGGGGCAGCAAGAGGGGGTCAGTGATGTGGCCCAAGGGCCAATGCACTAGTCCTCATGTGGCCCTTGTGGTCATTTGAGTTTGAGACCCCTGGACTAGATGCACTCCTGAGGTCTCGTCCAACCCAAATCTTCTATGATTCTACTCATTAAGGATCCACTGATGTCTCATGGAAAACTGTGAAAAAATTTTTGAAAACAATTAATATTTTCTTTTTTTTCTTCCACTTTTTAGAATTATTAAAAATATTTGCACAGAAATGGGATATTCTTTAAACATCATCTGGTTATTTCACATGGGATGCAATAATCTTGGGCTATCACTATCATCTCAATAGCAACTTACTGTGATGTCATAAACCCAAGTCAATGACATCAGACAGGGGAGTATGAAGCAGAAGTAGGTGTACTTCTAAGCCATATCAAATAAAAATATAATATATACTGCAGAACACAATACCATACAATTAACTGTGACTGGACATTTACTCATGTGACCTATCAACTCCTTTTCCTGAGACTGTAAATCCACTGACCCAGCTACTATCTGGGTCATCCCCTTCATGGCAGGGTTTGAAGGCAGCTAGAGATATCCATGCAGGGCTGCCTGAAATGCCCCACCCACTAGGTCATGCATCAGATAGAGCGCTCATATAGAGCACTTTGCTTGCAATTAACAATGCTAACACTGTAGTAAAAGTACGCATGACAGAATTAATTTTCTTTCTTGCCCTACATAGCAAAATGAAACCAAATCAAAGCGTAAAGGTATGTAGAGAGCGGTGACATGCAATACAACTACAGAGATGGAACAACTACTTATGTTTACCTTGTAATTCTGCCTTTCCAAAGAGGATATATTGCATGGCAGTCTGCTCCTGCTCTCAGCTCCCCTGCCCAAGACAATCGGAATGCCCCAAGATCATTCTCTTCCTACTGCTAGAGGTTGTGGTGTGCCACCCTGGAAGTGATGCTTTTGTAACCTTCCAATTAGTTCCTGATTGAGTGGGAAATGAAGTAAAAAACAAGCCAATCACAAGAAATAAAATGATCGAAAAGCCCATGCCCCAGTAGGCAGAATAATGATGTAAAGATCAACACCACCTCTGAAAGCGTCTTCACCAACCCCTAAGAGGAGGTGGGTCGGTATGTGAAAATCCTGTAAATTGGTAGCTTCAGAGAAGCAGAATTACAAGGCAAGTAAAAAATCTCTGTAGATGATAACACATTCTATTAAATATTACTAGCAAACAAAAAGTGTAAGTAATGCGCCCAACTCAATAAGGTAGAATGCCAAACCTTATTGAACAGGAGGGAAAAAGTATGGGTGGGAGAGAATTTCATCTCTCTTAGTTATGGAGTGTTTGACGTGAGAATTGCCTAATTTATGTATTGCACTGGAAGTTACGTATAATAATTTTATGAAGTTCTGTGGTAAATCAGGGAAAACCAGCTGAGCTTAGACTTCTAAACTCAGGTTCAGGTACTTGGCAATAACAATGGTTCTCTAGCTACATAATTTCTGAGTCTGAGGGATACCTACTTTACCTCACATAGTTTCTCCGCTAAAGAAACTTAGTGAATGTATTTAATAAATTCATGCCAGTTTTAGAGATTTAGAGAGATTCTAGCAATGTTCTACCAATACTCCATATACTTGGAATTAGGAATACTGCGAGAACCAGTATGAGAGCAGGTTGGAAAATGAGGGGAGGGTTTTCCTACAGAAAATGTCAACTTTTCATTGACAAACTGAACATTTCACATATTATTGTTATTTGTTCCAAAAGTTTCAGTTTTCAGCCAAAAACCCTGGTTTTCCATTCTTTCATGAAAACTCAATTTTCTGCAAAAAGTGCTTTTCATAAAAAATTATGTTTAACTGAAAACCCAGCTTTCTATTGAAAACCACTTTCAATGGACCAACCATTCCAGAACTGGAATTAAATTTTCAAGTGCGCCCACTGTATATGTAAATATATTGTGGTAGGTATGTTCTGCTGTTGCTATGTGTAATCTGAGAGTGTTTTTAGCCCACATTACTACAAATGGTTTGCTGGGTTGCCAGTTCTCACTATTTTATCATGAGTCTTGTGATATTTGGTGTTTTTCTTGATGCCTCAAAATTCCTGGAATCCTGTGGTTATGTGAGAATCTCAGTTTCCATTAAAAAAAACAACGAAAACAAAAAAAGCTTCTAGCCCTCATGGTTGAAGAGACATGAAGGGCCTGACTATTTTTTTCAACACTTTAGGTTGGCAGTACTGGTTCATCTTGTTCCTATCCAAACTGTAATTTATTATATATCATAGCATTTTGATATTGTACACGATCATTATGGAGCTCCAGGCTCACATTCTTTGTTATGCACATTAGGATAAGATGGAGTTTGGATTCCTTGCTAGCAGTTTCATTCAAGATCTGCAAGGACCTGCTTATTGATGTAAATGTTTCTTGACCATATCAACCCTGTGTGATGTTCCAGCAGCTTTTTATCTCATGGAGTTTGATCAAAACATCCAAGGGCCTGATTCAGAGAACTGTTTTTAGTATTATTCTGGCAGAGCTCTTAGACATAACTGTCACAAAGCAGGGAGCATTTCTGGTTACTCTAAATAAATGTACATCTGCCTATGTTGAAATTAACATGTGTTTTTCCATCCCAGAACCATTTCAAAAGTCCCTCTCCTGATTTCTAAGCAAAGACATAATAGAATTATAATAGTACAAAGAGTGTCATAGATCAGGGCTAACAATTAAAAATCCTTTCAAATAAGGTTTTTCAACCCAGTGGAAAGAAACTCAAACAGATCTAATGAATGTGAAATGGATAAACTAATCCAAGGTGAGAGAAATATCACAAAAACAATCTCTAACTTTTGAAAGAAAATGTAACATCCAAATTAGTAGAGTTGTACTTAGAAAATGAGCTGCTAAGGCATTAAACAAATTTCAACAGTATGGCCCAAGGTTAACCAAAAGTCAGTCATACAGAGACTCTGTGACAAACAATGGAAGACACACAATTCAAGTGAGATCATGCGCCTCTCTATCTATGCGGGTGGGCATTGTGTGTGTGGAGGGGAATGGTGATGGGCCTTTCAATACAGCAGAGTGAATGGTACCAGAGATAAAGAATCCAATCTTGTTTAACATAACATACCTGTGTCTATAATCCTAATAATAACTCTATTATTGCACATGCTCAGTGAGTTATCCACAATACATGTGCAGCCCATGCCGACATTCATACACTCACTTCAGTGATGGTTTGAGAAACCCCTCTTCCCAGCTGTCTCCATTCAGGGCAGGAGACATCCCAAAACCTTTCCATTCATGTCATGGAGTTGGAGGAGTTCACCCTTCCAAAACCTCTAAAATAGAAGTTTTTGACTTTTTAAGTTTCCTCCAGAGAGACGAAAAGCAGCAGCTTGTATTAATACCTTCTGCTGGCACCTTGGGTGATTAAATCTTCCACTAATATAAGGATTCTAATGTGGAAATAAGGAGGTATTTGAAAGCACAGGAGAGGAGACAGGAATGTGCCAGATAAGTTCCAAGATAGCTAGGGCTCTGTGTCTGTCACCGAGGTCGTGGAAGTCATGGATTCCGTGACTTTTCGCAATCTCCGTGACTTCTGCAGGGCTGGGACCACTGTGGCTGATCCCAGGGCTGCCAAATCAGCTGGCTCCATGCTGAGGTGGCCCCCGGGGACAGCCACACCCGCTGCTGCTCCGGAGGCCCCCGGGAGTGGTCCTGGGATGGCAAGAGCAGCCGTGGTCCGCAGCCCCGGGCAGTGGTTCCCAGCCAGGCAGCTGGAGCAGCCGCGGTCCGCAGCCCCCAGCAGCTGGTGCTGCCAGGTCTGGGCCCCTCCCCCAGCAATGGCCCCCCATGTTTCTCCCCCACCCCCAAGATTTAATCACAGGTATTTTTAGTATAAGTCACAGACAGGTCAGGAGCCATGAATTTTTGTTTATTGCCCGTGACCTGTCCATGACTTTTACTAAAAATACCTGACTAAATCGTAGCCTTAATGATAGCACATGTGGCTGGCATCAAGGTCAGGGCTTCTTCACCTGTATGATTCCGGTCACACAAGCCCCAAATGTTGGTGCCCCAGAACATTCCATCAAGTTCCCTGACATAAAAAAGCAGAGCTAATGTGGTCTCAGTCTTTAACCAATAGCTGAAAAAAATTGTACTGAAAACCACAGGGGAAGATCTTAAAGTTGCCTACAGTACTGGCAGCAGTGCTTAGGGTAGATTTCATTGTACAGTGGTCACCCTTAAAAAATTGCTGATTACCTTTGTAAACTATACAGTTTGATGTCAGTATCTGCAATTTCTCTAGCAATTCCTTCATATTTATATGACCATACCTACGGATCTAAGGCAAAACTGGCATATTTTTAAGGGCAACCGCTGTATAATTTCCATTTCAATTCTTCTTCTATATGTGTATCAAGGTATTAATTTTGTGCACAGGCAGCTGCTGAGATATAATGATGATGGGCCTGCTGTATCTTCATAAGCAGATGTACTGTAAGTGGCATGTAATTATTAGAAAATATATAAAGCTATAAAGCAAAAAACATCAAGTTAGATTATAAGGAGGCATTTATCCGCACTCATAAGTCTGCACACATGCCATGACAAATACAGCTAGAAATTATAGAGCAGGAATGTTTGTGAAATATGCAGTACTGAGCTCATAAACCACTAAGGCCCTGATTCTGAAAAAAACCCACTAAAAAACAAAAAAAACCCCACACACTGACTACATCCTCTTAACCTGAACAATCCCATCAAAGTCAGTGAAACTACTCACAGGCTTACAGATAACTCCATGTGATGTAGGATTGGGTCCTAAAACAGGAATGTTTGCCATCTGAAATTATTTTGTGAATGTCTGGGTATTTTTATATTTATTGCATCATAACAGAATTGACTTTAAAAGTCTAGAGTTGAAAGCACACTGATCCAAATTTTTGGAGTGAAAAACTAAAAAAAGTTGCATATATTGGATATTTTCAATTTGGTTGAAAATTACCATAAAATGAAAAAAATACATACACAATATGAGTTTAATATACAGCCATGTAAAAAGGAACAGGAATCTAAACATTCAATAAATATACACATTCAACACTGGTATTTTAGATATTAACTCAACTCTAAGTAAGCTAGATACAATACACTGGATCTGAAGTGTGCTTTGGCATATTGTTATACACACCTGAAATTCCATAACAGCAGTTTTTAAATACAGGCAGCCAATTTTTTTAAAGGAAAGAAATAATAAACGCGATGAAGTTAGGGCTCTGCAAATATTTTCTTTATGAAGCCATCCATCTGCAGTGAGTTAGCAGCAATGTGTGACTAACATTTTCTAGAAAGGCGTGCCATTTCAGTTCACTCCAATGAGTGTGTGTGTTAATTAAAATTAATTACACATGTCTCTCAAAAGATTTCTTTTTTTCCCAGAAGAACCAAACAGAACATCTCTGAGATAATGCTAGGAAAGAAAAGTGTTTAAGAGCTTTACTCTACAAATCAAACCCACTTGAGTAGTCCCACTGAAGTCTATTGATCTTTTAAATTAACATAACTACTGTCCTAATGGGAAAAATGAGCAGAGAGAGATTATGAAAGTGTCTACATTTCAAATATATCCATCACAGAACTATATCCATAACTCACGTCTCACTGATCATCAGTGCTTGCAGTAATAATTTAAATCAGCACAAAACTATCCAATTAATATTCTAGAATGAAATTAGTAGAGCTTCTATCTTAGATATAACTCAGCCTTTAGGATTCCATTGTTTCTGGACAGGGAGTTGTTTGTTATAATTACACATGTTGGTAGAGTAATACTAACAATTAACAAAAAACAACATGATTTGCCTAAGAGCAGTGTATAATACTAGTATAATGGTGGGTAGAATAAAACTGAAGTAAATTTAATTATTTCTGAGGTACCATCCCTATAGAAAGGGTTGGCAGAATTCAATGTTTTCTCTAATTTTGATAAAATTAAACATTGATATTATCAAAGTATTTTTTCAATTTTTATCAATTTAAATTTTCACAGTTGTGCAAAATTATGAGGTTTAAGCTTTTTTTTACTTTTATCTATTTAAACTGTCATAGTTGTGGGAAACTGGGGCGGGGGATAGCAACGATTATTTAATGCCAATAGATGTTGAGATTCAAAGAGTTTAAGCTTTCTAACTGTTAAAACAGAAACTGTCAACAGTATATGTCAAAATATACAAAGTAAATAGCTTTAACTCAAACTCTAATAAGTTCTCAAGCGGCATTTTTCTTATCTTGCCTATCTATGAATTTAGATTGATGGAAGTATTTTTTCCATTGGGTAGTGTAGTACAGGGAAACTGACATTTACCGATAAAAATCGAACCCTTCCAAGCCTACCTATATAGCACTTTAAAAAATACTAAATAAATGAGCAAATGTTGATTGCTGCACCTACTTCCAGTACGTCTGAGAACATTGTTTTTTCCAGCAAACAGCTTAGTTCACTAACTCAGCAATATTTTGGCAAACTGCGGCAAAAAACTTGATTGTTCCATATAAACCACTAAAAAAGATCTTACTTTTTTGGTATGTGTCCATAATTTACAGGTAATGAGAGGCCTCCTTGCAGCTAAACACTACAAATAAGCTATTTGTGATGACTTTAGCATTGCTGCTTCTTCCTCTTAAGAGCTTTTTTTTGCCCTGTAATGCCAGTCCTAAGACCTCTATGCTGGTGTCCCCTACCTGCAAATGCTGTGTTCTACTATTTCCCCTGAATGGTGATATAAATGAAAGGACTGATAAGGCAGAGCAGTAAGCTACTGAACTGCAATTGGGGCTTAAAACTCATTTGTTAAATTGGATTACTTTACATTACAACTGCTTCAATACTGAACTGAACAGAATCCAGAAGTTTGCTGTAGTTTACAAACCTCAAAAAATTGTTTTCTGGATAAAATTCATCTGGATTTTTTTAATGCACTCTCACTCCCTCATTTGTAACACCACATATGGGGCAATGAATAGGCTCAGCCCCTAGCTCTGCCTGGGGTTTGGCTTTCTTGGTAAATCAAAAACAGTAACAAAACATATACCTCAGCCTAAGCTTCCTCCCTGAGCTTGGCTTCCATCCAGCACTTCCTTTGTTTTAGCTCCCTTCAGTAGTTTCCTTTCTTTTGGGTGCCACTCCAATCCCCCTTATATCTTGGGGTGGTGGTAACCAGCTGCCCTGTGGCAGTCAGAAGAAATGTAAGAGCTTTATTCAAGGTTCCAATATCTGCTTATGGGATGGGGCTCACAAGAGGCATACCACCTGGTACACTGCTTCCCTCCCAGAACATCTACTCTATGTCACCTCTGCAACCTACATAGGACCCACCCAACTCCCCAAGTCACACGATGCCTCCAGAATACCCAGTCACTTCTCTGCCTGTGGCATTTCCTGTGCCATAGTCCCGAATGACGTTCTTGAGCATCCCCTAGGGTCCAGGAAATGTTCCCTCTCTTTCCTGAAGACAACTACCCAGGCTAATGAATAAGTACGGCACCCCTCCCCAGAGTCAGCCTACTTGCCCCCATGCATAGGGGAATGATGGCTGAGGGATGACTCAGAACAAGTTCTGCTGTCTGCCATTGCTTATCTCTGAATAAGCTCTCCCATACCAGCGTGGGCACACACTGCGACATCGCCTCTACTCGCTCAGCAATCACACAACACTCCCATGGGTATCTCAGCCCATGCAGCTTCAGCTAGACCATGTAACTCCTGATAGTCACAATCCACATAGGGGCTGGTGGCTCACTCCATCATCTGGGTAAGCATTGTTTTGGTTTTTCCTTCAGCGTTTTCCTTCAGCGACCAGCTTCACAATGGTTCCTCTACCTGCCTTATCATTCGTTCCTCAGACTGAAGCTTCAGCCTCCAGACAGACAGCCTCCACCAGAGGATAGCAGGTGCTGGCACACCCAAGTGCCAATATTAGCTAGTCCATCGGGCCATCTATTATTTGGTTCCTCAGTGTGAGTCTGTGCAACTGCAGAGGAACATTTCTTGTTCTCTAAGCCCACCTCTCCATCCACACACCCCACTGTGGACAGGACAGCCATCGGGGAGAGGAACCTGACAAGATCATTCAGTTTCTTCTAGAGAGTATGGCTCGGGGAGGGGATGCAGCAGTCTCCATTTTCCTCTGGAGCCGGGTAGGGAGAGATGAGGGAGCCTCTTTCCCTCTCTGCCACCCTGGAAGGGAGAGGGAATCAAACAGGAGAACAGAGCTTCCTGTGGGGAAAGGGAGGTAGATTTGGGACTCCTCACCAGACAATTCTTCTCCCCATCAGGCGCTGGTGCTGCTCCCCCTACTGGCAGGTAAAGGCAGGAGCCAGCAAACAACTCTCCAGCCAGCAAACAAAACAGACCAACTTCCTCCTATGGCTCTGTGGCTCCAAAATCTCCCTCCTGGTGTGTCTTTTTCACCAGGAGAGAAGAAGCAAGAAGAGGGGGATGATCTCCCCAAAATTCAGGAGAAGATGTGGAAGGGGAACTCTCCCTCTGCTTACAGCAGAGAGGAGGAAGATGCACTCCTCACACTTCTCCTTATTCAAAGCCCTTCTGATATCCTAGGTGGAGTTAGAATAAACTGCTCCTGCCACAAGGAGTCAGCAGAAATTGCAGCAGCTTAATACAAGGTTCAAATACCTGCCAATAGAGTGAGTCAACCAAAAAGCTCTGCCTCGCTGTTACAAGGCCGAAAGGGTTATTTTAAGGTGGCACAGAAACAAATTAAATGAAATAGCACCAGTGCTTAATTTGTAATGAGAGAGGTGCCGGGGGTCCAGCAATTTTTTTACTTTCATAACTGACGTGGCAAGCCCAGAGGTGCTGGGACTATGAACTGCCAAGCCTAGGGGTGCCGGGGCTCAGCCCTGGCGAGCCCTGGCACAAATTAAGCCCTGAATTGCACTATCTGGAATTCCACAGCCATTAGTAAGATCATCAGAGGCTATGATTGCTTCCCCTTATTAACTAAAGGCAGCTGGAAGTGTTGTACAGTTCCTAAAAAGAGGCACATTTGCGACTATAATGCTTGTCCCAAGCTAAAGTACTTGCCTGAAAGAAAAAAAAATGTCAATCAGTGAATAGTTTTTACGGGAAATAGGTGGGGAGTGGGCAAAGCGTTTGTGCTGAAATTCTAGAAGAAAAGTAAACTTTCTGGGAAAGACAGAATTATTATTTTTTGTTTGTTCTTGAACTTCGCCCAGGAGCCTCGGGCTTATTCATCAGTGCAGCCGTTGGATGTGGACCTACTGTTCATGAACATATGATTGGACAGAAAATCCTGTCCCTGGCTTTATTAGCTCTGCTTATGACAGAATGCCAGTCAACCATTGTAAAAATGGGAGAGCGAGTCAAATGGCAGTTTCTCTAATACCATTTGCTCTAGTCTCAAACCCTTCTACCTAGGTAAATCAAAAGAGCCCATATACACTAATATGCCCCTGCATGTGAAATTTAGTAGTACGTATGGTTTAAATACATGGTATCTCTCTACCATAATAATTTTAACAATTATTTGGTTTGCTGGAAGGCACCTCTAGTTTCTTTTTCCTTCTGTTTAGGCAATGTTACTCGGATAAGCAGCATATCCCTCCTATTCCATTTCAGGGGTTTCATTTTAATTTAGAAAGCAATCAGAAAGAAATTTAAATTCATTATTTCACAACACAGGCTGTTCATACACACACAATTATGTTTCATTACATGAGAATTTATCTTCTCCGTGAAATCAATTGCCCTAGTCTTCGGTCATTACACATTACCAAATCACATTTGATTTCTGTCAGAGAGCTGTTGACTTCTGCAGTAAATCAAAATGACAGAGGTTGTTAGTTTCCTTACTCATCTATCTACAATCTTCTATTCAAGCCTGTCTATCCTTCTTTTCAGCAAAACTAGGATTTCCCCTAGTAACTGTATTTCACAACTGGGGAGGTTTTCATAAATGGAAAAAATGCAGTATGCATAATCCAGGAAGCTATTGAAATGTACAGTATCAGAAACATATGGCGACAGGAAATACCTTGGCAGTAAGAGGCTGGGAATGAGAGAACAGTCATCAAGAAAACTCTCTTGACTAAAGGGAGACTTTGCTTTAACAATTTAAATATTTTTAAATGCACACTAAAAAACTTTGCCTAGGCAATGCACAAAAATTGGATGCTGCTTGAGATTAAGGAGGAAAGTGAAACACAGAATGACCCACATACCATTCTGGGATGTTATAGTAGATGGCTTTACTACTGTTCTTTAATTATCTGTATCTTAAATACTGAAATCATTGGAGTCACAGAAACCCTCAACAGGCAAAAATTTAAAAAAGGTGACTTCTTTCTCAGTTAGTAGCATATGAAAGGAGTGACTATGCACGGAGTTTATTTTATAACTAATAAAAAAGTGAACAGTGCAGATTCTCACAGCTAACATTCCCCTTCCCCCTAAAACCCCAGAAAAATATCTTAATGATCAATGAACGTTAAAATAAAATGAGATCCATTATACCAGTGGATCTAAACCTTTTCCATTCAAGACCTTCCACCCACAACCTAGCAAAGTGGGAAGGGCAGGGTGGTCACAACCCCAATACATGTTCACAACTACCAGGCTGAAAACCCCTGCATTAGATTGTTTCATCCAAGCCTCAACACTCTCACAATGCTATTGCAGGGTACAGTTCCCAGTGTGAGGCAGTACTAGATATTAAACCAACACAACACTTAATTCCAGCCAAAAAGAGAGATTTCTAGAAAGATCAAAGGAAAATCAGCTGCACCGTGGTAGCAAAGAAATTGTCATTTTAAATATATTTTAATAAAAGGATTCCCATGAACAAGGAGCCCATCTCTTCCTGCAATGGAATTCTACTTAGACAAGATTATTCTGGCATCCTATTGCTGCACTGTCATGTCCTGTCATGCCCATGTATATTTCAGGATGCTTTTAATGCAGCTTCCGAATGCAGGAGGCTCAGTCAAAAACTGAGTGTGTAGTAGCTCTAACAGATTTTACACATATGAATCTAAAATCCTCACTCCACAGTCTACGTGAAGATCCGGTGAAAATGCACATGTGAAAAATCACTCCGCCCCCTTTTTGTGAACCGGAAAAGGTAAATTATTTGTTTCTTTCCTTTTTTCACAGCAATTCGCCCATTAATATTTAAAAAGCACAAAATATTCATAACCATTAGCAAAACAAAGGAGAATCGTCCCTGCGGAACATAAGGCCCCCCAGCCCCATGCCTGCCTTAAAAAAATATTCCTATACTCTGCACAGAATCAATAAAATTGACAAGGATCCATCACTACAAAGTTATCTTCCATGACTGAGCCATGTGTGCAAACAGTTAAATTACATTTTAGCTTCCACAGATCACTTCTCTTACATTTCAAAACAAACAACTTCTAAAAAGGCAAAAAAGGTTTAAAAAGCTGTCTGTGGGGTCTAGAAATGCAAACGGTCAAGTGTTTTAGCTCATATTCCTAACCATTATTTGTGAGATATTTTCCAAGTGCATTGTTTGAAACAGAATATGAACATGCGAGCCCAGCCCAACGGTTTACCAGTTGTACCACAAGACTTTATGGGGCATTCAAGCATGTCTCTTGCTCCTGAAGCCAGCAGCAGCTGGGAGTGGTTCAGAGATAGCCCACTCAGCGCTTGCAGGAGAGAGTGCCTCATTTTGCTGGGCTATGATCACTTCTGGCCAGTTCAGGAGCAATAACAACTGATTCCACAGAGAGTTCTATCCAGCTCTTCTTAGCTGGAAAGACATTTCAGCACATCACAAAGCTTTAGAGAGTGGAGTGAGTGAAGGAGAAGATAAAAGACAAGTATTACAGGTACTTAAACTGATTTTTTGAAAATAGGACTCTGGAAAATACAGCTTATCTACTGAAATGCTATAGCTTCATTGAGCCTACTGCAAACACGACTCCTCCCTTTAGAAAGAGAGCACTGATCACTTGCATTTGTGTGTCTGTTGTAGTGTTCATCTTTCTTTTCTGTTTGTACACGCTAGTCACACTCTTCTGCTTTTTAGAAGCATATCTCCACAGGGGTATGACACTCTCACCGCTCCTTACTCAGAAGCTGCAGGCTAGCTGGAAAAGTGTCAGGTGGAACATTGCTGAATTAAGATTCGAATGAATTAGGAAGGCAGAGGTATCTCATTCATTCATCCCTCAGCAGTTTTTCAAAAACCACCTACAGTGGCCGATGACTAGAGACATATTGTTGCTGTAGAATTGAGGGGCCAATCCTCAATTGGTGTAGATTAATGTAGCTCTATTGATGTCAATGGAGCTTGCCAATTTCAACCAGGATCTAGCCCATAAAGTACAAAAGTCACAGATGGAAGGTCCAGTGACACATAAGAACAAGACAGAGAGGGGATCGGTCACTCATTCAAAAGACCAAATGACTAACCATGGTCTTGAGTCCACACCATGAACAGTGAGAATGATTTAAGGATGCTAACCTTTGGTGCCATGCATTAGGATTAAAGCAATAGCACAGAAAGAGATGAGCTGAAAGCATTTAAGAGGTTTAAAGTCTCATTTAATGGGAGCACCAAAACTGCAGTCATTTTCATTAAATTGTACATCTTCTCAGATCTATTTGAAAAGAACCGGCTGGCGCCTTCCCTTACCTTTGCTCCGTGTTAAACAAGGCAAAAATATGCTTGCTAGACATGAAGCTCTTTTCAACATCCCGCACTTTCAGGTTGTCCAAAGGAAGCATGTACTTCTTTTCCTTTTCCTATTAAAAATAAATAAAACCACAAATACTGTAATATGTTTCAAAGAAAACAGACATCAGCATACTCTAGTTTATGCTAGTTTAGCGACTATTCTGTTTACTGTCTTAACACCAACACTGCTATTAAAGGCTAAAGGAATACCTAAAACAAATTATCTTACCCATAGTTGGGTGAGGTTGGGTACGTACCAAATTATATAGTCCTCCGTCCCTTTCTTTCAGTTAGCTGGAGGACAGTATGCTCTGGGACCCTATTCCATTCAATTAATCATGTAGGGACAGGTTCTATCACTTGTACTCAGTTTCAGTAAATGTTAATCAGAGATTATTTATGGTAGATGAGAATTGTCAGGATCCTGAAAAAAGGAAGAAAGGAGAGTAGCAAAATACGGACCCCGGACTTCAGAAAAGCAGACTTAGACTCCCTTAGGGAACTGATGGGCAGGATCCCCTGGGAGGCTAATATGAGGGGGAAAGGAGTCCAGGAGATCTGGCTGTATTTTAAAGAAGCCTTATTGAGGGCACAGGAACAAACCCTCCTGATGTGCAGAAAGACTAGCAAATATGGCAGGCGACCAGCTTGGCTTAACAGTGAAATCTTCGGTGAGCTTAAACTCAAAAAGGAAGCTTACAAGAAGTGGAAATTTGGACAGATGACTAGGCAGGAGTATAAAAATATTGCTTGAGCATGCAGGGGTGTAATCAGGAAGGCCAAGGCACAACTGGAATTGCAGCTAGTAAGGGATGTGAAGGGTAACAAGAAGGGTTTCTACAGGTATGTTAGCAACAAGAAGGTGGTCAGGGAAAGTCGTGGGACCCTTACTGAATGTGGGAGGCAACATAGTGACAGATGATGTGGAAAAAGCTGAAGTACTCCATGGTTTTTTTTGCATCGGTCTTCACAGACAAGGTCAGCTCCCAGACTGCTGCAGTGGGCAACTCAGTATGGGGAGGGGGTGAGCAGCCCTCAGTGGTGAAAGAACAGATGAAGGACTATTTAGAAAAGCTGGACATGCACAAGTCCATGGGTCCAGATCTAATGCATCCAAGGGTGCTGAGGGAGTTGGCTGATGTGATTGCAGAACCATTGGCCATTATCTTTGAAAATTCGTGGCAATCGGGGGAGGTCCCGGATGATTGGAAAAAGGCAAATATAGTGCCCATATTACAAAAGGGAAGAAAGAGAACCCAGGGAACTACAGACCGGTCAGCCTCACTTCAGTCCCTGGCAAAATCATGGAGCAGGTCCTCAAGGAATCCATTTTGAAGCACTTGGAGGAGAGGAAGGTGATCAGGAACAGTCAATATGGATTCACCAAGGGCAAGTCATGCCTGACCAACCTGATTGCCTTCTATGATGAGATAACTGGCTCTGTGGATATGGGGAAAGCAGTGGATATCTTGACTTTAGCAAAGCTTTTGATATGGTCTCCCACACTATTCTTGCCAGCAAGTTAAAGAAGTATGGATTAGATCAGGGGTGGCCAACCTGTGCCTGAGAAGGAGTCAGAATTTACCTATGCACATTGCCAAAAAGCCACAACAATACATCGGCTCACTCCGCCTGCCAGCAGCCCTGCTGATCTGCACCTCTTGCTCCTTCCCCATGCCTCCTGTGGCATGTAGGAGGCTCTGGTGGAAGGACGTGGCAGGCTCAGGGAAGGGGCAGGAAGGAGCGGGGGCCTTGGGGGAAGGGGTAAAGTAGGGGCAGGGCCTGTGGCAAAGTCAGGGGTTCAGCAGTGAGCACACACAGACCCCAGCACATTGGAAAGTTGGCATTTGTAACTCCACCCCAGAGTTCATGCCTATGCAAGAAGCCACATATTAACTTCTGAAGAGCTGCATGCGGCTCTGGAGCCACAGGCTGGCCACCCCTGGATTGGATGAATGGACTATAAGGTGGATAGAAAGCTGGCTAGATTGTCAGGCTCAATGGGTAGTGATCAATGGCTCGATGTCTAGTTAGCAGCCGGTATCAAGTGGAGTGCCCCAGGGGTCGGTCCTGGGGCCGATTTTGTTCAACATCTTTATTAATTATCTGGATGATGGGATGAATTGCAACCTCATCAAGTTCACAGATGACACTAAGATGGGGGAGAGGTAAATATGCTGGAGGGTACGGATATGGTCCAGAGTGACCGAGACAAATTGGAGGATTGGGCCAAAAGAAATCTGATGAAGTTCAACAAGGACAAGTGCAGAGTCCTGCACTTAGGACGGAAGAATCCCATGCACTGCTATAGGCTGGGGACCGACTGCCTAAGGAGCAATTCAGCAGAAAAGGACCTGGGGATTACAGTGGACGAGAAGCTGGATATGAGTCAGCGGTGTGCCCTTGTTGCCAAGAAGGCCAACGGCATATTGGGCTGCGTTAGTAGGAGCATTGCCAGTAGATCAAGGGAAGTGATTATTCCCCTTTGTTTGGCACTGGTGAGGCCACACCTGAAGTATTGCATCCAGTTTTGGTCCCCCCACTACAGAAGGGATGTGGACAAATTGGAGCATGTCCAGCAGAGGGCAACGAAAATGATTGGGGGGCTGGGGCACATGACTTACGAGGAGAGGCTGAGGGAACTGGAGTTATTTAGTCTGCAGAAGAGAAGAATGAGGGGGGATTTGATAGCAGCCTTCAACTACCTGAAGGGGGGTTCCAAAGAGGATGGAGCTACGCTGTTCTCGGTGGCAGATGACAGAACAAGAAGCAATGGTCTCAAGTTGCAGCGGGGGAGGTCTAGGTTGGATATTAGGAAACACTATTTCACTAGGAGAGTGGTGAAGCACTGGAATGGGTTACCTAGGGAGGTGGTGGAATCTCCATCATTAGAGGTTTTTAAGGTCCGGCTTGACAAAACCCTGGCTGGGATGATTTAGTTGGTGTTGGTCCTGCTTTGAGCCAGGGATTGGACTAGATGACCTCCTGAGGTCTCTTCCAACCCTAATACTCTATTATTCTAATTGTAAGAAAAAACAATACTATTGAAAGAGGAGTGCTTTTAAAGCCTTTTTTTCAAGCACAGGTCTAGAGGCGTGTAAATAAAGGTAATGGTGACTATTGGTTTCTCCTCAGCACTTGACATTTCATTGAAGATCTGGGTGATTTCAATGAATTTCGCTGGTGGCCACCATGTGCCAAACAGGTCTCCCATGTATTAGGTGCAGGGATCAGCAACCTTTGCCATGCAGCCCGCCAGGGTAAGCCCCCTGGTGAGCCGGGCCGGTTTGTTTACCTGCCGCGTCCACAGGTTCGGCTGATCGCAGCTCCCACTGGCCGCGGTTCACTGTCCCAGGCCAATGGGAGCTGTGGGAAGCGGCGGCCAGCGCATTCCTTGGGCCATGCCACTTCCCGCAGCCCTCATTGGCCTGGAGCGGCGAACCGCAGCCAGTCGGAGCCACGATCAGCCAAACCTGCAGACTGAGCAGGTAAACAAACCAGCCCGGCCTGCCAGGGGGCTTATACTGGCGGGCTGCATGCCAAAGGTTGCCGATCCCTGTATTAGTGTATCAAGACACTACTACTATTTTTAGAGCGCTAGTGTGAGCCCCACTAGCCCAAGTCTATTGACCTGGGCTGGGAGGCTCTCTCTAAAACATTGTGGGGACATACCAAAAGCGCTTTTACAAAGGAGACCCTTTTACAGTTGGGGAAAGACACCAAGAAGTGAAGGGATTCACCCAAGAGCTGGGATTAGAACCTATTTCTCCTGACTCTCAGGCTGGTGCCCTAGCTCCTAGACAATACTATTTACACTATTATTTATAACACAAAAACATAGTACAATTAACCAAAATACATTTTTGAACACCATGAACTTGACTTCATCTTAGAATCTTCCTTATAAAAGATTAATCCTTAAAGGGTGTTTAAATTATTTATACAGGTTAGACTCTTGGATATTCCTATGAAGGGAAACGGAAGGATGTCTATGTTTCAAATTCCTTCAGAGACAACATATTGGACATGAGAAGCCAGGTTTACAGAACTATGTAGCTCAGGAAAAAAGGCCTCACACATCTATTATGACATTCAAGAGATACAAAGCTCATCGCAATTTTAAAAAACTCAACCTGCCCCCTCCCCTCCCCCCCCACACACAGAAAAAGGAACTATTACCTCCACAGGAACTACCATCTTTCAAGCAACAGATGCGCCAAACAACAAGTCAGCCTTAGCACAATTACATTATCCTGTGGAAGTTCCCAAAGCTCTAACCAGGATCAGATCAATGTATGCTAGGTGCTCCACAGCCAAAAGGCAAGGTTACTATCTCAAGGTGGGAGGAATGGGGCTAGGCATAGTTATACAAGGGATGATGGGCACCTGGCGCGTTAGTTCCATTTCTTATTTTTCAACATTTGTTCATTTTTATGTATAGATTTTAATTTTTGTTACAGGGCAGAGGTGAGTGAACAAATACAAGCAAAGGCTTCAGTAAGAGGGGAGGACAAAGACTCATCTCTAGAAGGAACTGCGACTTCCTCTGTTGTGAATACAGACTACACTTTACAAAGATGTAAGTGTGACCCATCCTTTCTCTGACATGAAAAATGTCCCACAGTGCAAGTTAAAAATATCCTAGCCAGGAAAGGCCTTCATCCCCAGGAGATGATGTTCCATCACCAGCAGTCATACGGTAACCTCTATTTAAAACGGGATAGTTCTGTGCCCCTTGGGAGTGAGCTCGGGTCCAAGGGTACCACAGTTTTCAAATCACTAGGGTGGAAGTTACCCCTTACAATGTTGTTTGGTTGGGAGACTCGTAGGAGCATACAAAGAATGAATACAGTGACCACACACACAGTTACAAGTAAAAAAATCTTGTTTGTATTATAAGTTACAGTCATATACCCATATAGCCAATGTTGGGTTCATATTCACATACCCAAAGATCTTATCAAGTTGGATGGATCTCCTAAGAGGTAGTCATTAATAGAGGGGTGGTTCCCACTGTGGTCTTTTCACCCTATTCATATCAGGAAACCCATTTTATCTTGCTGTTATGACCACATTTAACACCCTATGAATATGCATGAGTGTTCCATCCTCTTCCCTGTCTGTACTTCCACAAATAAATGATGGGGTGCCCTGCTTCTCATAGGTTGTTCTCTTAGTTTCCCTTATTTTATTAACATTTATGTAAATATATTCCCATGATAATCTGGGTTTAGAGCAGAACTTTTGTGATGTTACAATCTGGTGTCTTGCGTTCTAGATGGGTACATTGGGACATTTTCCGGGAACATCACCTATTGGCACATCCTCTACAATAATCCTGTAACCATACTGGCATAGGGTCATTCCTGTGTCATCCATTCATGACACATCTCCTTAAGCCTGAGGCCTAGTGTGGCTGAGCTGAAACCTCACAGGCCTTAGCATGTATCCTTGCATTATGGCCTTACTTTAGCTATATACCTAATACACACTTACCACTCCTAAATATTTATCAGTCTTGTACTCCTATAATCCTATCCTACTTATGTGCGGGTGACTAACGGCATGTCTACACTGCAATTAAAAACCTGCAGCTGGCCCATGCCAGCTGGCTTGGGCTCATGGGGCTCAAGCTAAGGAGCTGTTTAACTGCAGTGTAGATGTTCTGCTGCTACCTTAGCTCTGGGACCCTCCTGCCTCACTGGATCCTAGAGCCCGGGGCTCCAGGCCAAGTCTGAACATCTACACCGCAATTAAACAGCCCCTTAGCCCAAGCCCCGTAAGCCTAAATCAGTTGGCACAGGCAGCTACGGGTTTTTAATTGCAGTATATAGACATACAGTAATAGACCAACTAGCTGCCAACAAGTGATAGTGAGATGGAAATATGCTGTACTGCAACTACCAACTACTTCAGCAAGTTTCAGTTAAATACACTCAAAATAAATAAAGGTGAAGTCCAAAATGTTACGAGGACGGGTGGAGAGCAAAGATCTCCCACCGTGCTTTAAAGTCTGTTCATCTAATGAGTTAGGATGAGTTTGCTCACAAGAGGCAAGAGAGGGATTTTAATCTAGTCTTTTCCCTCCTTTTGACAACCTGCAGACAGCCCTTGGGCGACTGGAAAAAAGATACATGGATTGCAGCTGAAGGGGGTTTAAGGAAGAATAACCCTATTCTGCAGTTTTTGGCACAATGAAAAGTCATTACCGGTAATTAATTACTTCCCATATCATTTTTTTTAGATATCAAGGAGGATTCTCATTTCTAGGTCTCATGAGTTCAGCTCTTCTCTTTCTGGTCTTCTGCTGCACCCATTGGCTAGCTTGAGGGCTCTACCCCACTGAGCATCCTCCAACTAGAGGACATTTGGATGTTCCCAGCCAGTTCCTTTCAACAGTGAGAAGTTAGAGTTCCCAACTCAAGACAACTACTGTATTGCACTGACACAGGACAATCACTTCTCTCTGGTTTATATCTTGAGGAATATAAGTAACATTATTGGAGTACAATATGCCATGTCAAAAATATGTTATTCAAACTCTGAAGTGTTGGATTTAGCAAAGCAGTTGCATTGGTCTAATTCTGTTCCCACTTAATAGGAAGGCGCATCTTTTAGAGCTAGAGAGTTTCCCAAGTGATTTACACTGGAAGCACAAATATCCATGAAAGAGTCCTTCACTGATTGTAAATTTAAAGAACCCATATCACATCTCTGTTGAACATAGCTTCTGTTAAATGGCCTTTGAATTAAGGCATGGGACTAGGAGCTGGAAGGGCTGGATTTTATTCGTGTCTCTACCAGACTTCCTGTGAGAGCTTGGGCAACTCACTTGGCCTCTCTATGCCTATTTGTACATCTGTAATATGGGGATGATTTTCATCTACCTGGCAGCAGTGTTGCAAGGCCTTATCCTGGTAGTTAACATTTATGTGAAGCAGATCATAATGCAAGGCTGTGACAAGGAAAGGTACATTACCAATTAGGATGTGGGGATAGTTAAATGGTGCACTAAGGCAAACACTTCCTCTCTTCCCCCACTACTTTCTCTGTCAGGCCAGCAAAACAGTTAAGTGGTGGGGGAGGAGATGTACCTGGGGCTTATGAACCTTGGGCTCAGATGATATTAAAGGAGAAAGAGAAAATGAACGGTTAAAGTAAGAAACACGTGCTCTGTGGCCTTACTTATACTCCAGAAAGCAGAGGGCTTTTTAGTTAGACCTGGGCTACTCTCATTGCCTGTGTGGAATAGCCCACGCGGTAACAAAGACATTATAAAAATGCCCACTGTTGTAATTCCTCCAGTCGCATTTAATAGCATTTAAATCAACATCCAACGTCTATATTGCAATCTAACTTTAAATATATCCCAAAGAGTTTCCAGATGGCTTGACAATCATGTTTATAGTCCCATTTTATTTTTACCTTACTAAACTAAAAGCAGCATAGCATCTCCACAGTGGTCTTTGCATTACCATGCTTGCCTTTACAGCTGAAGCTGCACAGACAGATTTTAAGTTTGCTGCATAAGGCACTTCCACTTTACTCTGAACTTTCTGTTGTTGTAGAAAAACAAAGCAAGCAAGCTGGTGATGGCCACTCAGCTACGTGGGCCTGATGTTGCTCCTGGATACAGCTGGAGAAAATATAACTGACCTAGCTAGAAAATGAACTAGGGGCCAGCATTAAAAAGAAAACAATGCAGACATGAAAAGTTTAACATTTTAAAGAAAAAAATGTGGCAAAACTAGAATATTTAATAGGTTGCAGATGCCAGGATCATATTTCTTCCACCTATGCATCTCTCCTGCCTTCTCCCACCTTGAGCTATACAGATGGAGTCAACTGTTGAAAGCGTAAAGCCAGGATGCCAAACTTTTTTCTAATGTTTCTTTGACAACGGCAAAGCTGAGAGATGAGCAGATCCTCTTACCCAAGACAGAAGCACACTGTTGATAGATTATATTCCAAGGAGAACGTCCATGTCACTTTATTCTAAAGTTTAATTTTAAAAACTGCCTGTTGCAATTGCTGGAACAGTCTCTCACCATCCACACTGGTTCTCTACCAAACCCAGCCAGATGGGTGAAATCTTCAGAAATAAGTCCTCATGACACACTAGTAGTTCTTGCCAAGTGTTTAGTATACAGGAAATCCACTGGATATTTTCTAGTATCAGTTTTAGTGGCACTAATGGAATATTTTTATGAGAAAATTTTTGACGATTTTTTTTTAAAAAAAAGCTGTTGAAATTTATCTGAGAGAATTTTGAGTTGTCAGCCAAAGTTTTCAGACCAAAACGTTTTGCCTCAGTGCCTCATGGGAGCTGTAGTTCAAGTAACTCATGACCCATTCCCCTCTATGGGCAGTGCTCCCTGACTGGAGTACATCTCCCATAATGCACCATGGTCTCCCCTCTTGCTGACCTGTCACAATGCACCCATCAGAGTACTGTAGCTAAAGTGCATCTCAAAAGATGTAGTTTGGCTGGGGAGCAATATTACTTCTTATACTTAACAATGACAACCAGGTCTGATAAATTAGAGAAGAAATGTATATTGTTTATCATGTACATCTTTGTGACAATGGCACTGAAGAACAATCACACAATACAAGAAGCAAATCTTTTAAAAAATCTAAACAATTAAAATCGTTCCATAAAGAAAAAAACTGAATAAACTATAAAAATGTGGCTCTGGCTCCGGAAGGCAAGCCAGAATGTTAGAAGAAAGCAACAGAGGATGTTGAGCGTTAACACCAAATCTCTTGTATCCTCATTGCACAAATCCTTTAACTCCTTCAACATCTGAGATAATCAGCTCTCTGAACCAAGCAAAGAAGACATGCCAAATCCAAAATTTTAGCTAACTGAGAAAGTTTTAGAAACTAAATCTCATTAGTTAGGCATGATCCACTCTAGGGAATCTGTGTTCTTGTATTTTCAGTATCTATAGATAGCTATAGTTTAAAGATTATAGCTTTTTGTTTTCTAGATTTTCCCTAGATTTTTCTTACATGTTTATTTCCCCCCAAAACTGTTGCTGCTTCTGTTTTTAAAAGTGTTTTTTTTAAAACAAAACAAAAAACCCACCACTGCCATTTCCTCTCTCTTGTACTTCTTCAGAATGTCATTACATCTGACCCCATGTTAAATAATTCTTTAATCTAATCTTGTCATTTATTTTACAGTATGATCTTCATTTCCCACAGAATTTTTTCTTCTTCCCCAGGACTTTTATCATATTTGTCTCTGGGATCTTCCTTGCTTCCAAACTTCTTCATGAATACAGTGACAAAAGACTTCCCATTTTAGCAATGCCTGCATCTTTTCAATAAATGACCACTTACATCTCTTTTAATAGGACCTATTTTCTCATTTACTACCCTGTTACCCCTCAAGTATTTGAACAGTTGTATCTTTAGCTTTACCTTTTGTACAATATTCTTTTTCATCTTGACTTTTGTTTTTATTTTATTCCCATCTTCCCTTCCTTTCAGCAGCTTCTCGTATTAAAGTTTGAGGCATCATGAGGAGGAACTACCGCAAGGGCTACTTGATAGACCTGTTCTGTGTTTAACCTGAGAACTTCAGTCCCCTATGTAATTCTATCTGGGAATTTATATGGCACCAATCACTGTAGTATCTTTGCTCCATTAAGGTCATTAAATAGTCTAATTACCTTTGCTTCTTGCCTTTTCCCCAGATCAGGCGTGTGAGTTTTATGTTTATTCTTCTGGGAGGACAAGGTCAAGGAGATGAGTCTTGCATACATTCTTGAAGCCATGAAGATTAATTGTTGTCCTGATTTCTTGTGGAGGAGAGTTCCAAAGCCAAGGGACAGCTGTTGAGATTATTCTATCTCCTGCTCAAGTGAGATTTATTACTTGTGATGAATTTCATTGTTCTCAAAGAATGCAGTAGGTGCTTGATGGAGAAGAAATCTTTGATTTAACTAGAGTTTAGATACTGAAGCCTTTGAAAACAAGGTCCCTGAATTTGAACCAGTGCTCAATGGGTAGCCAGTCCAGTGTTCTGAACATTGCGAATGATATGCTCACATGATCCTACGTTGCCAGTGTTATTTCCGGGTACAGAGCACTGTAGCAGTCCAGCTTGTTGATCACAAGAGTATTGATCCCTCCGGACAAGATGGAATACAGTATGATGAGGAGTAGTCTCCTGTCCAGGAAAAGATGGATGAAAACACTTCCCGCAGTTGTAGGCATTTGTGAGTTCAGCAGCCGTGAAAAGTGTAGGATGTCCACAAAGCTATAGCTTCATTTGTTGGGCACAGCTCAGACACTCTTGACTGAGGCTGATGTTAAAATTTTGCCTTTATTTACAAAGCAATTCTCTCTCTCCACCAGCATCATTTCCATCTCATCTGGGCTTAGCTTAAATCAGCCACATTTCATCTAAGCACTGACCTCACTTAGATAATGGGATACCTGGAAGATGGTGTTGTGAGCATCTGCTATGAGAGTCGAGTGTTATCTGCATATTCTGGACAATTGAGGGCATGCTGCCTTACTGTCAGGTCCTAGCAATTTTACACATACAGCGCGTCAAATAGGATAGAGAGCTTTGCAACAGCTTCTGAAGCATACACCAGAGCTCTACAATACTTTAAGGCAGATGGAAGATTGCCTTTCCCAAGAAGAGTTGTTGGATATTTCAGTCAGCAGACTCAGGCAATTATGATTGTTTATTCATTGTTTCATGCTTCAAGAACTTTCTGTTGTATGAAAGGACCAGTATGAGAAAAAGACTGGTGAACAACGTTCCCTCTAATTTTTGACAGGCCGTGTGCGCAAAAAATTTCTTCCGTGCAAATTTTTGACAGGCTGTGTGAGTGAAAAGGATATCCAGTGGTGAAAAGTGGATATCCAGTGCGTGAAAAGGATATCCAGTGCGTGAAAAGGATATCTGGTTTTGGTTCCCATTACCTGGGTGAAAAGGATATCCAGTGGTGAAAAGGATATCTGGTTTTGGTTCCCATCACCTGGGAATGTGAAAAAACATTTTGGATTCAGGAAATCTTGTCTGGAAAGTGGTCCATCAATTCCTCACAACTAAGTGGTGCTGGCATCTAGAACAGACAGAATCCAATCAGTGTTGATGAACCGGAGAACAGTTTGGAAAACTCTGTTGGATGTGACTTATGGCTACTCTGATGGTGGAGAAGAAAAAGCTTTTTTCTTTGTGACACGGACTGTTTCTGACCACTTGGTTTTCTTTATTTCCCTTTTTATCTACAGCAGGTTATCAAAGACCAATGCTGACTTGTGGGCGTGATGAGGTAAGGATGGGGTGGATTCAGTGCAGTGAGTATATGCTTCCCAGTTTCAGAGAGTTTAAAGCCAGAAGGGATCATTAGAGCATCTAGCTTGACCTTCTGTATATCCCAGATGACCAAATTTCATCGAATCGCTGTATTGAGACCAATAAATTAAGTTAGACTAAAGCATTTCAGTCCTCAGGACACTAAATTGTTGTGTGCCTCAGACAGAGAACAGGAGACCCCGAGGTGCCACCAGTGCCTGAGGCCCCAGCAATTGCAGGGAATTGATAAGGTGAGATATGCTCAGATGATCCCAGCAGGTGTTCCATGCTTCAGAGGAAGGTGAAACCCCCCGCCCCCCATCTCTATGCTCGTGGAGAACAGACGGTTACACACCAAAGTCCTGTGAGCTCTGACCTCTCAGCTACACAGGGCTTTCCATTAGAACATTCTGAAATGTAGCTGGGTCTATGCATTTCCTAAGGAGAAACATATGTAGATCCTCTTCTTATATAGCGGTGGGCTCTGATTTCCATCTAGAGGAAGTAATGGTCTGAGGAGGATTGACGTGCCAGTGCTAGATCTCATAAATGTTAGAAGCACTGTGTTAACATTTTAAAAGAAATGCTAATTTTAATTGTTCTTTCACATTCTGGGTATTTCACAATTTACAAATGATGAGACTCTTTTTATAAGACTTTCACAATTCTGTGCATAAATGTCATATATACAACTTCACTTTCATTTCCCACTTCTCCTTTGGAAAGCTATTCCTCAAAAATTCTTTTGGTCTGTGAATGTATTTCAGTTTCGGTGACAGGAAACCTAGAAAAGCTCAAGTTTAAGGAGCCAACATGTACTTTCCTTGTGTAGCCATTGATGTATTTTGAGAGAGGTCATGCTTCCAGAATTTTTTTTCCTGTATGTGTGGAAACAAATCCTTTTTATTCAAAACAAACAAAATATAAATATGCAATTACATAATTTTGCATAGTATTGTTTGAGTAGGGGTTTTCCTGAGTTAACACTACTGGCATGTGAGAATCCTGAAGATGCAACATCATAATTAAAAAAAAAAATGGTTCATGGCATTTATGTTGCCCTAGTTGCTTATCATTTAAAGCTTTCAGACAGCAATCAATTTCACTGTGGTGGAAGTTACTGCAAAATGCATTAAGAAGTTCACGCCTGTGGCAATGGTCACTGAAAATATTTTGGAAAGCATCCCAGAACTATAAGACTTTTTCCAGACATCCAAGAGAAACTCTGGTATGACTGAGCTTCTGGTCTCAACTTTTTTTTTTTATTAATATAGCAGCAAGATATTTTTGAAAGGTACGTTTCAGCAGTTTTTCCTTAGACAGCCAAGATGCATGGGCCATGGAAAACATTAACTACTGAGAGACAACTGTTAGAAGATATCTCTCTCCTTACCCTCATAAAACATCCAAACTGATCAACAGGGACACTGAATTTGAATATTCATTTTGTTTTTCAATTTGATGATTTCAGATTAATATGTATAAATATATCCTAATTTCTGCACTTCAGAGAAAAACTGCCGAGGGATATGAGAAGGAAAAAGACACGAGTTGCTTACATCATCACTATGGGATTCAATATCCTGGAAAATAATTAGCTTGAACGGTATCCCTGTATGAAACTAAAAAGCATTGGAATAGGCCAATGCCCAACAAGCAAGATTTTTTTCTTTCATCTAAGGATGAAAAAGATACCTTCAAACTACAAATGGCATAAGCCATCAAATCCTCAAGGATGTGTCTTCCTAAAAACAAAATGTTTCAGAATCTGATCAACTAAGCAAGGGACTTCCTGAAAGAAAAACTCTAGTAGGCAGGAAAATTTGAGCCCTCTAACTTTGGAGACAGGTTTTGCAGGATAAACAGCCTCCCTTGCAGCTGAATGGTTCTTTTGTAAATATATACAGGCGGGAATCAAGTGATTGCCTTGCAAGTGTCTAAGACTGAAACACCCCTCAAAGTCACACTCTCTCAGCAGTGATGTGACTTTCCATGCAGTAGCAACCAGGCCTTAAAAATAAGTGATGCAGTAATTTAAACATGACTTTCTTCATGACAGTGTCACTCAAGATATGGATGTCAAAACTTTTAACCAGGACCTTTTAAAATTAAATCTTCATAGACTATAAGCTCTTCAGTGCATGGACTTTGTCTACCTCTTTCATTGCACAGTACCTAGCAAAATGCGGCCTTGATTCTGACTGGGGATTCTAGATTTTACTATAACAAATGTTGAACAATAACAGAGCTTGTAGAGAAGGACATCACAAGGATGGGCAAGAAGACATAGAAAAAAATATTGGCAGAACATCCAGTGTAATGTAGAAAACCATCACCCTATTAGGAAGGAATCTAGGAGGTCTCCATAGTGTCACTTTATCCTGGTCAGGTCCTTTTCAGAACAATCTTTTTTGGTTGTCAAGTCTTCGAAGGTTCTTAGTACATACTGGACAGCTTTTGTGTCTACAGCTTCTATATGCACTTGTTTCTGTAGATACTAAACGCCCTGGGTGTGAACTCACTCGGATGGTTTTCCTATTAGAGGTTGAATCCATGATCATTACAGTTTGAATAGGTGCAAGTACAATCCTAATTAGAGACTATCTGGACTGCCACCAGACTAGAGACGGTGGAAGTCATCCAACTGGATATGATGCGAGTCCCTGAATGCTTGTTTCAACTGTTATTTCAAGGTTCTCTGAGGCTGTTTCATGGGGAGACATGCTACAGGATCTCCAAATCCAGTTACAATCATGAGGGTCAAAAATTGTAGGATGGTCACTTGTAGTCACTACTGGCTCTTACAAATCTTCCCTGCTAGACTGATGATTTCTTGATCTTGCCCTGGGACAAGAAGGCTTTGAGATAAACATGTCTAGCAGGTCTCTTAAGTTTTCCTAATGTCTGTGGAGAGCAGATTGGGACTTTGAGTGGTAAATGAAACACCTTCCATAGTGGTGTCTTTGCTTGGCTAGTCATCCAGACAGAGAAACATATGCAGGTCATTAATAACAACCAACAAACATTTTTCTGAAAACACACAACACCAAAAGACAAACCTACAAAGTTGTAGGTTTATTCCTCTACTACAAACCTGAGATGCACATAGGGACACTTCTAGTGGGTGGAGTGTATGTAAGCAGCAGTAATGAACAGAGCCTGTAGTCAGTCACTTAACTTGAGAAGCAAAGGATCACAAATACAAAGCACCTCAGTGCTGAGAGCCCACATGAAAGCACTAAGCAAACATGCTCAAGCATTGAGACACAATAGGTCAAGGAGGCAACAGACAAATGCTTACTGAACTGCAAATGGCACCAGTGCGAGTGACTGCCAAAGAGCTTGTAGTACTGAAGTTCAGAAGGAAAACATGCACTGAAGTGCAAACAAAAGGTGCCTAAGTGTTGAACAAAGCCTTGAAGAAACTGGACTAATTGTTTCAATGCCAAACAAGAAAAAAGGGACCTGAAATGCCAAAAGGTACCAATCAAGCCTGGAGAAGCTTGGAGGCAATGAATGGAAAAGTGCCGCAAGCACAATTGAGCTGCAAAATAGCTGTGAGGCCGGATGACTTGGAAAACAGACTATGGAATAATGGGTAACATCTTCAAAAGCACAAAAACAGGCTACAGGAGCATAGCCACTTAAAGTCCAAACGCAGCCCCTGTAGAGGCTCCTTCAATGACTGCTGTCAATGAGGAACTGACTGGGAGGCTCTAGGCACAGAGTTAGCAGCACATAGTGACATGCTATGACTAGTGTTTGTGTATAGAGGGAGGAAGAGGGACTCATGCATTAGAAACCATTGCCTCAGAGTGTCAACATCTGAAAGTAAGAGGAAATTTCCCCTGCTTTGGGTGGAGCTAGGCAGCATCATCAAATGAAAGTGGCATCAAATGAAGAATGAAAACCTTGTAGTGATGGTATCTTTGAGGCATACAGCATCCCAAATCCTGCTAACCAATCTCAAAATAAGAATCTTGTAATTCCACAACTGATTAGGTCTAAAAGTTGGGGGGACCGCTCACTATCATAACGTAAAAAAAGGTTAATTATAAAGATACTGATATCAAAAAATAGGAAAACTCCCCCTGCTCATTTCCTCTGAACACCTAATTTTAATGATATTTTGTAGGCATATAGATATAAGTATGAAACAGGGAATAGAGCTGATCAGGAAAAAAAATCCCCTGAGAAAAAACTTAAAATAAAAACATTTTTAGTTGTTTTCACATTTTTTTCTTCAAAACATTTTTGGATTTTTGTGGACAAACCAAAAACATTTCATTTTGGCCAAAACCTGACAATGTTCTATGAAAATGGATTTTTTTGTGCAAAAATTTTCATTTTGTCAAAAAGTGATTGTCAATTAATTCGAGTAGGCAATATGATTTTATTTACTAGTGTCCATTTTTTAAAGGTTACATTCATTATATTTATTATTTCTTTTAATTTTCTTAATTTTCTAGCTTTTATTGCATTAAAGGAACATAGGAAACAACTACAAATTATCCAAAATTTTTACCAAAAACTATATAGCCTAGTAGCTAAAGTATCTGTTTTATATTGCCAGTAAATTATATTGAACTACTATTGAAGTTGTATTTTTATTTACATTTCTATTACCAACTGATGTGACTGCAGATTATTCCCAGACAAAACCTATATTTTAATGGCGTTAAGGTTGACTGAACACATCAGTTATTTAGAGTACAACCTTTACAGGGATGTTGTAATTAAAAACAAAACAAGCATTATAAATGCAAGTTAAGATTAAACTCAAAAGTAATCCAAAAATGTTTAGTTAAGGATTTACAAGTAGCCACCCCCTCCCCGCCCCCAGTAACTCTTCCCCATCATGACACTCTGGGAATGGAGAGTTATTAAAGAAAAAATTGTATTTAAAAATCAGTTTAATCTAATCTGGGATCACAAACACCAAAATGCCTTAATTATAATCATATGGTTATTGCAGTATTACTACAGATGACTCAAAATCCCCGCCCCCATGCTTCTTGTACCTCCTTATATTCCTCTGCACACCACCTACCCAAATGCCATCACTCCCCAGCCTTGTTGAGTAGATCTGCTGCAATATGTGACCATGTTTAAATTAATTTTAATTCAAACTAATTAACAGATGCACCTATAAATTCTCACAAGACACATTCTACGCTCAAAAAGTGTTGTAAATTTGGGGAGGACTCACTGTTTTTCATGCATAACAAATAAATCCTTTAAAGGAAAAATCTCAGATCAGCCTTTACTATGGAGCTGCAACTGATGCCTCCATGATTTATCAATTTTCTAAAGCTTAAAAAGTATTTTCTATGTGAATATAAGCACTGCTATTTTAGTACAAAATATACACACTACATATAATCTTGTATCCCTCACCTGTATAGCCAGATGCCTTAGTTAGCATGAGTTCAACTGTGCAGGGCTCACAGGAAGTGAAAAACGACAACCAATAATGTAAAACACTTTTCAAAATTCCAGAAATAGACATGCTAGCAAGTCAGAAGGGCAAAGCACAAGAGTTCCTTAGAACTAGCCCATTTTTACTCTTGCTCAATTATTTACACTGTAATCAGCATATTTTCCATACACAAAAATAAAGGGTAAGACTGCTGTCCCAAGACACAATCTAAAGGGGCCAGACTGAGGCTGATCATGCAGCAGGAGGTGAAGACGGGCAATACATATTCATCCTCACTCGCTGGTCCAGCTCAGCTCAACTAAGGTGGGATTGTAAATCATGCTACTGCTTTTGCCTGCTCCCTTAGGGTAGGAGAACCCCTTTTTCTCTAGGACTGAGCTACTAGGCCCTGCACACTAATGCAAAATGGGGGTGGGCCAGCTTCTCCACCATTGCCCGATCCAGCAGGGCGAATCTCAAATCGAGCCCTAACTGTAGCTTGTTCTTTCTTCCATGCAGTGATGGAGTTGAGTATTGTCTATCATCTGACTGATGCAGAAACACACCCAGTAAAAAGCACCATTTAGGTGATTTAAATGAAGGAGATGTGGAGTGTACACACACTATACAGAAGATAAAGTCCTTATGCAAATTCTGGAGTCTAACCCCTCAGGTGGTTTGTGCCTGTGAACTGCTAACTTGACTATCCCCAAAATTAACTCTGTTATTTAAAACTACCTTTAAATCACTGAGAAACTTGTCGGTAAGCAGAAAAAACCTATACGTACCATAAATCCTTGTTCACATTTTGACCTCAGTGCCTAAAGGTACTTGATCAGTTCCCACACTCTGGCATGTCCTCCCACAAAGCACTCGTGAAAGCTGCAGAGGCTATTTTTAAAGGCATATTAAAATGGCATTTCTTCTGATTGAAGTCTGTTATGAAAACTGCAGCTTACTGACCATGTTAGTTCTGTTGATTCCCATATTTTTCAGTAATATTTTGATTTAGATGGGGTTTATTATGTGTGGCTACCAATTATCAATTTTATTTTAAATTTCTACATCTGTTAATAAGACTAAAAGGGCAATACTCTTCCTCTTTATTCAAGGACATATCAACCTTAAGAGTGAAAAAAAGAAAACATTATTTCCACTAAGTTTACTGCTAGATTATTATAGCAATTAAACTTTCCAGTAAACCTCTGTCTGTATCAACTTATTTCCAGCAGCAAAACCAGATGTAAAATCATCTTTATACATATTAATTTGATTATTTTAACTGGGGGTAGAGTATACAGAAACAGATACTTTGGCAACTGGCTACTAATGACCTTCCCTTAACTCTTCTGAGCTGTTCTTGTAATACTTTTCCAATGGCATTTACAAGAAAAGGTAAGCAACTGAACGTTTTAAATGGTTGCTCATAACTGCAGTTGGGGGCACTTAGTATCTTCTGTATAGGTTAGGTTCTAAAATAGTCCTTCAGATCACACTTCCTGTGGAGTCCCTTCCCTCCTGGCCTTTACTTCAGATTTCTTCATCCCAAGTGTACTGCACAGAGCTAGTTAAGTCAATCTGTAAAAAAACACCACCACCACACTCCACCCATTAGGGCTTCTAATGTTACAAAAAAATCTGTAGTATTTTTTAACCCACTGTTGAGCACTGACATTGAATAGTGACCCCAGGTATCATTTATACTTTGCACTTCTATAGCACCTTCCATCCAAGGATCTAAATGCCCGCTGTAAACATTACTGAGCCTTGTGTGTGGGGTATTAACTCTGTGTGCGAAGTATTAATTCTGTTACAGATAAGGAAAACGGAGGCAAAATAAAATCCAGGGGACCCCATCAACCTGATAGTGCCAGTTTTTTTAAAAATGTGTTCAGAAGTTGCAGGTGCTATTCTTCCCCTGAACGCCTCCATTTTCATGGCTTTACATTCACATTTGCCTCTTTTTGTGAATATTTTCTCTCCAGCACAAACAGAAGGGGAAATGGATCAGCTGACTGGTGATATAGGGGAAATGCTGAAAGTGACTAGCTAAAACAGAGAACAGGAAAACCTTTATATACTTCTTTATGCTGTGTAACTCATTGGCACCAGACATCTTTGAGGATGTCTTAGTTGGATTTCAGAAAGGATCAGCCATCCATAGCTATATTAGAAAGGATAAAAAGTAATATGAGGGATATAAACCCTCATAATCCAGGGCATGAACCAAGCACTATCCAAATGTTCCCATATGGGCAGGTTATTCCATATTTGTCTCCTATTGGGTGTATGCATTTCTCGAACTGGATTGGCCACTCTCAGAGACAGGATACTGCACTAGATAGAACATTGTTCCAATAACTATAAACAAAATGCTAATATATGCGCCAGTGGTCAAGCTGAACAAATTGAAAAATTGAAGACAAATACTTCTCTATTATAATGAAGTTTGGTTTACATATAGCAATAGCAGGTCACAAAATTTCAGACAGAAGGCTGCATTTTAAGTTGTGCCCCTTGAAGGGGCTGACCAAGGACATCAACAAATCACTGGCAGAAATGGGAAGAGAACCCCTGTCTTTCAATTCGTAGCTCTGTGTCTTAACCACAAGATCATCCTTTTTCCGTGTAAAATTTTAAAATCATTATCCTGACTTCATTTTCTACTTGCTACTTTACTGTTGGGTAATAAAATTAAAACGGCAGTGCATAAACAGGAAACCAAAACTAAATTGCTTAAGTGCATATTTTTAGCATTTGGAAAACATCTCATGAGAGGTTAGGTCTCTAGTAAAAATTATGCACATTCTGTAAAAGCAGTTTTCACTTGCATGGACAACTTGGGATTTTTTAAAAGAAATATTAATATTGGGCCCAATCCTGCAAACACTAGCAAGTGCAATGCTTACGACCATAAACAATATCTTTGAAATCAATGGGAGCGCTGCCATAAGCACAATTCTGGGCACTGCCATCTCTTCAGAGTCTGCGTTTGGGAGCCAAATCATTTTACGTCACAGAGACATGGGGCTCTGTCTTCTCACACTGTAATTTAGATGACTAGAAATTCTGGAGTTTACCTTATCACACACACGCAACAATTTATATTTAAATTATGTCCCCATCAATGCCTGATTCAGTTGAATGTTGTGCCCCCCTGGCTCCCCCGACCCCACTCTACTGACTGGCATAACAAACGTATGCTAGCAGATAGAGTGTAGTTACCCTTCCAGGCCTCTGAACATTGCCTTTAGTACATGAGGTACGAGTCTTTAAAAATGTTCTTTTCATCTCTGATAAGATATGCCCAATTGACACTGCAGCAGGGGTGAAAGTCTCTACACCCTTAGCAACTCTTGGTACGGTGGAACAAGCTTTCACTTTCATAGAGAAAGAACACCAGGAGTTTGGATACCAGGATGGTGGGCCTCATACACATAGATATACAGAGGCTGACTGACAGGGGACCCAGAGGAAGGAAAGACGGTCCAACGATTAGGGTACTATCCAAGACCCAGGTTGAACACTGAGGATGGTGGGTAAGGAGTCCTAGGCAAAAATGGACTATAGCAGCACAATGCCAAGTCCAGTGAGTAATGCTTAGTGATGGTATGAACAGTTGCTCTATTGCAAATTTCTGCAAAAGGAACCTGTCTCAGACAAGCTAGGAGTGTGTTTTTAAGCCCAGAGGTACTGGTTTTCGAACTGAAGAATAACAATGCTCAATACACCTCTTGATCCAGAGCGGGAGAGTCTGTTTACTAATACCTTACACCTTTCCCTGTAGGCAACAAATAACTTGTTAGATTTTCTGAAGGGCTTGGTTCTGTCCAGGTCTGCACAAGGCTCTTTTCCCACCTAATGAGCCTAAGTGGAATTCCCCTAGGGAAGCATGAAACCTGAAGATGAAGACAGGGAGGGAGATGTATTGTGACAGATGAGTATCTGAGACCAACATAGGCATAAAGCTAGGATGAGGTCTCAAAATGACTGTCTTTACGTACTACTGTATAGGATGGAGGTAGCTCCATTTTCTCTGAAGGATCTCCTCCCAATCATCGCACACGTGCCACTCTTCTAGAGGAGGCAATGGTGCCAATGCTGGCACTCATCTGAAACATAGGGGCTCTTGAAGGCCAAGATGCCGGAGATGAGGCTGATGCCAGGAAAGCTATCTGCACTGATGGAGCTGCCTCTGGTGCTGGAAGGGGCAACAGTACTGATATTATTATTGGTGCCAAAGTAGGTGCCACACTAGTTTTGGCAGCAACGCGTAAAGCTTTCATTGACACCTCAATGTAGGGCCACATTTATAAATTGAAGAAGGTCCTACATAGGGTCCTTCCAGGATGATGGGAAATCAGCTAGGTTTTCCGGAACAAACTAGAGAAGCTATCATGGTTTGTTTTGAGGGAATCCTGTGCTCCTCAAGGATGTTCCAGATGGATACTGGTGATGAATACTGAGCGCAGAGTCAAGCAGTGGAGGCGCAGCCAAAAGCTTTGATGGATGCCACCCAGTCATGAAGGGAAACAGATGGTGTTGGAGGCTTGCACAGCAGTGAGCTGTCCACGTCACTCAGCACCAGAGCCTCAAGCTGAGGTGGAGTACGTGCCAGAGACAATGTCAAGTCTGGTAAGGAGTCTCCAGAAATTTCATGCATCATTGGAAGAGGAGAAGATTTTCTTCTTCTCCTTGGACCCCTTTTATGGATAAGAATGCTTCCCCTTGTCCCTGCTTTTTGCCTCATGATGGCAATCAGTGCCAGAGGCACTGAGAAAGGCTTTGGTGCCAGATAGACGACAGTGGTAGAGCAGTCTGCTTTGATAGAGCCTTCAGTGCCAGACAGTAAGCTCAGCTCCAGTAATGACGGATTGCCACAGGGAGGTCTATAACTATAAGAAGATAAATTAACTAGCTTACAGACATGTGGAGAGGTAGTTCCATTTAGAACTCTCAGGTGAGGGTGGGGGATATGCTTCCTTATACAGACAGAGCCGATACTGTCATCCTAGCACAATACTACTGTACCCTACAGTAGACGTGGCTCTGGTCATGGATCAATAACTGGTTAAAAGATAGGAAACAAAGGGTAGGACTCAACTATCAGTTTTCACAGTGGAGGAGGTAAATAGCGCTGTCCCCCAAGAATCTGTACTGGGAGTAAACAGCGAAGTGGCAAAGTTTGCAGGCAATATAAAATTACTCAAGATAATTAAGTCCAAAGCTGACTGTGAAGAGTTACAAAGGGATCTCACAAAACTGGGTCACTGGGCAAGAAAACGGCAGATGAAATTCAGTGTTAATAAATGCGAAGTAATGCACGTTGGAAAACAATCTCAGCAATACAATCAAAATGATGGGGGTCTAGATTAGCTATTACCACTCTTGGAGTCTTAGTGGATAGTTCAATGAAAAGATCAGCTCATTGTGCAGCAGCTGTCAAAAAAGAGAACAGAATCTTAGAAGCCATTAGGAAAGGGAGAGATAAGACAAAAAATATCATAATGCCACTATATAAATCTATAGTACAACCACAACTCAAGAAGGATATATTAGAATCAGAAAAAGTACAAAGGGCAAGAGCAATGACTAGGGGCATGGAAAAGCTTCTATATGTGGAGAGATTAAATGGACTGGAGCTGTTCAGCTTGGAAAAGAGATGACAAAGGGGGGATATGATAGAGATCTATACAATCATGAACAGTGTGAAGAAAGTGACTAAGGAAATGTTATTTATCCCTTCACATAACACAAGAACTAGGGATCACCCAATGAAATTAATAGGCAGCAGGTTTAAAACAAACATGAGTTCTACTTCACACAATGCACAGTCAACCTGTGGAACTCCTTGCCAGGGGATGTTGTGTAGGCCAAAACTATAACAGGGTTCAAAAAAGGATTAGATAAAGTCATAGAAGATAGGTCCATTAGTGGCTATAAGCCAAGATGGTCAGGCATGCAACCCCGTGCTGTGGGTGTCCCTATACCTCTGACTGGACAATAAAATTGCCCTGTTCTGTTCATGCCCTCTGAAGCATCTGGCACAAGCCACTGTTGGAAGACAGAACCCTGGGCTAGATCGTTCATTGGTCTGACCCAGTTTGGCCATTCTTATGTTATTACAGTTCCACAGCTTGACAATAGAGGTACCAAATCCCATAAGTGGGAACGCAGAGACCCCTGAAGAAGAGGAGCTGATACTGCTGAATAATCACTGTAGTATGAGTCAATCTATGAATGTGTTCTAGAAGCTGTGCCAATGATAAATGGAGGTACAAGAAGAGAACACATTTGTAATAAGGAGGAGGGCAGAGCTCCCAACCCTCTCTGGCTGCTTCCTGAGCAGATCACCTGCTGGTGCCAGGGCTCTTCTTAGTGGTTCTCTGACTTTCTGGGTCCAGGGATTCTAATACTAACACTCCTCTTCCTTTCTGGCTCTCCTCCTCAGCTGCACTGAACTGTGACATCAGGCTGGGATAAAAGTCCTGGCAGGAAAAGGGGGAAAGCTACATCTGCATTCAGGAGAAGAGGGGGGAGCCTGCCCTCCATTTCCCTATATCCCGTTTGAAAGGCAGGCAGACATCATCCTCCTGTAACTGAGGACGAAAAGTGCAGAAGTAAAGTGACTTGCCTGAGGTCACACACCGAGTAGGAAGCAGAGACAGGATCAGCACTCATGAGCTGCTGCCTCCCTCTAGCCTTGTGCTCGAGGTGTTGCATAGCACCAGCCTGATTAAGGCCAAATGCATTTTAACCTGTGAGTGACAGTGGAATTTGAACTCAAATCTTCAGCATGTCACCAAACCCTCTCCTAATATTTAGTCCAAACAACACTGCAGTCATTTCAGGCCTGTATACAATAATAATTAACTAGTACTTGGGGGTGGGGGTGTCCTGAAGGGTTTTTTGTTTGTTTTTTTTGTTTTTGTACATTACAACCAAAATAATTCTTCTGCGGGTTACATGTGAGAGTGACTACTTTAGCCATGAGGTTACAGTTTGCAAGACTTTCACAACCCTTTCCCCTCCTCTGCCTTCCTTCCTTTCGTTTGTTTTTTCTTTAGCTTGATACTCTGTATTTTGTTTTGATTTTAAAAAATTAACCAAAACTAGTGGGTTTTGCCTGGGTTCGGATCAAAACCATCTAAGCACCGAGTTTTGACATTTCCATGTCAATGGCAGCCCAATATCAGGTCCGGGATTATCTGAAACTTAGTCCCCAGATTCACCAAAAGGTGAATGAACAACGGTGGTGTTAGGTTAAAATTTTACACGGCTCACTAATTCACTTTAGCTGCACATGACCCTATTAGTTGAGTGCAGTTGAAAAAGGCCCTACTCATTCTGTGGGGGCTTCTGTTCTGGAGACCCCCCCTGGAAAGTGGACAGTACATGCTGAGACACCAGACTAAATGTCCCCTGCAGATTCCTCAGCTGGAAGAATTGAGCAATTCTAAACCAGTGGCTCTCAACCTTCCCAGACTACTGTACCCCTTTCAGGAGTCTGATTTCTCTTGTGTACCCTCAAGTTTCACCTCACTTAAAAACTACTTGCTTACAAAATCAGACACAGGCGCCGGCTTCTAATTTTCCCCGGGGGTGCCCTACTCCACCACTTCCCTCAAGGCCCCACCCCTGACTTTCCTCTTTCTGCCCCCGCTCCACCCTAGGCCCTGCTCCCACTCCACCCCTCCCCTCAAGCCCCCACTTCTTCCTGCACAGTTCTGTCCCCTCCCAGAGCGCGTCCAATCCCCCGCTCCTCCCAGCGCCTCCTATATGCCATGGAACAGCTGATCCGCGGCAGGCAGGAAGCGCTGGGAGGGAGGGGGACAGTTGATCTGCAAGGCTGCCGGTGGGCAGGAGTTGCTGGGGGGGGTGGGGGGGAGGAGGGAGTGCTGCCATTAGGTGCTAAGCACCTGCTAAATTTTTTCTGTGGGTGCTCCGGCCCTGAAGCACCCATGGAGTCAGCGCCTATTAAATCAGACATAACACACGAGTGTCATTGCACACTATTATTGACAAATTGCTTCCTTTCTCCTTTTTACCATATAATTATCAAATAAATCAATTGGAATAAAAATATTGTACTTAGATTTCAGTGTATAGCATATAGAGCAGTATAAACAAGTCATTGTCTGTATGAAATTATAGTTTGTACTGACTTCACTAGTGCTTTTTGTGTAGCCCGTTGTAAAACACGGCAAATATCTAGATGAGTTGATGTACACATACATGTACACAGAGGTACACATACCCCTGGTTGAGAACCACTGTTCTAAACTATTTTCTGTTCTGAAAGACTAAGCTGGGTAAACTGGCAACCACAAGGTTGAAATTTATGAGACCTATCATAAAAAAAAAAAAAAATCTAATAAAGCTTTTAAAAACTACCCCTCACCTCTACAGTTTGACGGTCGTGTGGTGCTGTTATACAATATGTGATGATGCCATGGCAACGTCACCTCACTTCAGGAGCTGCTGTAACTTCAATATATCAACATGATGAGCTGTGGCAACTTTTTTTTTTTTTTTTTTTAAAGTCTTTCCAAGTATAAAAGATTGTCGGATGAACTTCTGGGGCTCCTTTTCCAAAGAATATGGGCATTTGTCTGAAACAGCTTTCACTGTATTCTGATGGAAACACGGACATCAAATTCTAAAATATACTCTGTTACATCAGCCCCATGTCTGGCAATGTTATACCTCGTGTAAACACAGTATCGTGCCTTTGCGTTCACCCAGTTTTTGAAGAGTATGACTCTTACCATCTCTGTACAGATAGTATATCCTTTTCCCATTGGAAAGATCTAGCTGCTACCCCTTCGTCAGGATCCTAACGGCAGAATTTCTTTAACTCTAGTTTAAACAACACTTAGATGAGAGATGAAATTCAAGCCCCAGGCTCTTGAAACATAAGGTCAGCACAGCAGAATAGTCACCAGTAAAAGGTTTTGGGGGGAGGGAGGCAGCTGGAATGAGTAATTATTCTTTCTGTGGGCCAAACCCTGAAGACCTCACTTATTTTCAATGAGATTTTCGCCTAGCCAAGGGCTAGGAACGGAGTAAGGACTTTAGGAGTGCTCTCTGCCGTATAGTGATTCCAGTTTTTAAGAAGAGCTCAGTGCAATTTCTTTTCCTCTTTCATCCCATTTGGGTACAGACCCAAAGTAAACAGCAGACAGTAGAAAAAGCTTATGAGGGTGTTTTCATGAAACTCGGCCAAGGTTCCTGCTATTTTAATTTAGGGAGAAATAAAGTGTTACAAAATGTCTAGGAAAAGAGTTTGTGCTGAGAAAGCACATCACTATTTAAAGATGGGATATAGGATTTACTAAACAGAAGAAATACAAACAGTGCCTCAAAACCATTAGGGAAAAGATAGATTTATTAAAGTAAAAACAGGGTGGCTTTTCCCAGTCTAGCCTTCCCTCCACTGCCCCTTTGCTGCTCATTCCCATCCCCCTTTTAAACACAGATCTCTGTCAGAAAATGAGGTCTGCAATGGCAGCTGCTAAGAAAGACCCCGGCCCTCCCTGCATACACCACAACTGTCCTTCAGTGGAGATCACTGACTCAGTTATAGCTGACTAAGGACACGATTGCTACCTCCATTTTTGTCCCATTACCTGTAAAGAGAGCATAAGGAATGGCCATTCCATCTCACTTCAATCAATAAGGTCTATCTATAAATTCTCTCCAATTTCCCTTTACCCCTCCCCAGCTTTTGCTAATTGAATATTCTCACTGAGAAATTAATGGTGCCCACCGCTGCTCATAGCAGTTAATATATCTCATAGAAACCTTCATGTGCTCTTCTGCAATTTTTTCCCCACCACATCCTTTGAATATATTTCTAAGGTCATGACAACAGGCACAGAAAATGGAAGTAAAGCTGTTAAATTCAATATCGAATGAGTTAAAAATAGAGGAAGAAAGAAGGTACCTAATTACCACTAACCCAGCCTTGCCTATTAGGTTTCAGTCAGACATCGTAACTTCTTTCAAATAACCCCAGTTTATTTTTGAAAAAAATTCCTTTCTTCAGACAGGATATGGGGGAGGAGTCAGTGGGTGATGTTTTACACATGCACATCTGGATACAGTCCAGTTATTCCCCTTATACATTCCTCCAGTTGTTTTCATTTTGCTCCATGCTTTGGCATTCATAAATTTGTGAGATTAATTGTGTGCGAGCATTCGCGGTCCTGGAATGGGGCACGGGTTTAGCAGCAACAAAGCTAAGAGTGAACATTAGTGAAACTACAGTAAAAAACTCAATTTACATTTATACTTATAGGATGGCAGAGTAAGGGTAGAAGTGACCATTATTCTTCCTACATGCACCAAATTGGGAAGATTAATTCAATGTCAACTTAATCATATTAGTGCAGTTAGTACGAGTCTGATGTACAATCACACAGTTTCAAGGGAAAGGTGACTGCACTCTTTTTAGGCTTACTTTGATTTGTCTTAAGGAATGATGAAGAGAAGAGTAATAAAACCCATAGGGGGCTAGATAATGTTATAATCCATTTATTCCTCCATGGTTGGAGAAATGGTCCATAAAGCCGGCATATCTAGCAACCTGGGAATACCCCGATATAGGAATTTCCCAGGTGGCTGGTATAATAACCATGCACCATATCCCTTGAAGTCCCTAGTATACACGGCTGGACTTCAGCCAGGGTGGGGCTGGACTTCTGCTGGACTTCAGCTATTCTCTGGTGCTGGGGTTTTTCATCATGGGACATTACTGTGTGGCAAGCTAGCACACTGTAGATTCACACCCTGGCTTGCCGCACACTGGTGTTCCAGGTAGACAAGCCCTTAGAGCACCAGAATGGGGGAAGCAAAAAGGTGGCAACAAGCCACCTTTGCCACTCTCCCATCCTTGGACCACAGGCTTCCTTATTTTAGTGGAAATTTTCTAATCAAATCCACCTGTTTCCTTAGGCACTATACCATTTATAGTTTGGCAAAATCAGCTTTACATTTCACTTATGATCAGTGTGCAGTTACACAAGATGTTAACAAAGTTTAGGTGATGCATTAAGAGGTACCACATCGAAGGCCATGTATCTTTAATCACTTCATTGCAAATTTGCTGTACCAATCCCCATACTGTAGTTACGTTCCACTTACAATTCAACATCACACTAAAATCACACATCATAATGTAGCCTTTACATAAGGGCAGCAGAGGGGGTGAATTTTGCCCAACATACATGGCATATTAGGCAGCAAAATGTTTCATGACCCAAGAGTTGTAGGTCTGGACAAGATGTTATACTGCTTTTGAAAGATTTGTTTAATTTTTGAACAACTGCCTGATAAATTTCATGGGGTTTTACTGAATAGACATTGAGTCAAACCTCTCTCAACTGTTTTATGCTTTACATAATACCCATTTCATCCTGTAAATGTACAGTATATGCATAACATTTTAATTATAGGGGGAGCTGACAGGAATCCCCAATATTTAGGTTGCCTAACACTTTTTATGATTCTTGTAACTTTTTCTTTAAGAAACTCTCACACCTCCATTATTTGCAGTAGGCCCTTGTGATTCGGCAGAGGGATGGCCCCTCGGGCTACAGAGCTTTTTCTTCATTCCATGAAATTCCATTCAGCTTCTCTCTCTCTCTCTAGCAGGAAGAGAGACTCTCTGGGACCCAGCACCTGGACCCAATGGTTAATTCCCCTTCTGGGATAACAGCTTTCTCCTGCTGCCAGCTAACGTAGTTAGTCCTATAGTTCACTTGGCAGCAGACTGTGCTGCAATACTGAAGGTTCAGAGTTCAGACTCTGCTGATGAGCCATGAGAGGAGGGAGTGTCACAATTACACACATAAGAATTCATTTTACATTTTTCCTTTAAAAAACTAGGAAAATGATGTTGAAACAACTTAATTTAAGTTGCAAAGTCAAGCACTTGGAAGTGAGCAAATGCCAAATTTATGGTTGATTATGCAACCCTAATTCTTGTGCATATGCATTATGATACAGTCTTTAATTATAGTCACATACTGTTTTTTCCACAGAACCCCTGCCTCATTCAATGCACAAGATGGACACAGTAGGGGGCAGAATTAAGGTTGCACCGATTACCATAAATCTGGCATTTCCTGACTTTTGAGTGCTTGACTTTGCAAATAAATGTTCTTTTAACATAATTTTAATGTAATATTTATATACAGTACACCCCCATAACACTGCTATAAATTACATTATAGTATCCCCTTAGAACCTACAACCAGCTGCCAAAACCCCCTCAATATTTTATGGATGTAACATTTTCAGAAAATCTCATTCATGGTTGCAATGTCACTCCAGTAAAATTCAGCTTTCCACACAAATAGCAGCAATATAAAAATTAAAACAAGCTATATGCTGATTGGCCAGATTATGTCTGATGTTACAATCCTACCTCCGAATAATGAATAGTCCTCTGCTTTGAAATCAACTTAGGCTTTAAAAAATATCTAATATTTACTTGCAACCTATAGCAAATAACGTTGTTGAACTGTTGCGATGAAATATAAAAAATACAACATAAATGAAGAATCCACCCTTATTTCCCTTCCACCATTATGAAATTATTACATTTTATGTATGCATTTAATTGTGAAGCAGCATCCCTTGCTTGTAACAAAAACTAGATAGGGCGTAGATCTCACACACCAGATTTTAAAAGAAAAATGTAAACATACCCCGCCCCACACAAATTTCTATAGTCACACCCTCACTAATGTTGTTGATGCCTTTGTCACCTCACAATTACATTGCTTTGACTATTTAATTCCATGCAATCAGAAATGGCAACTAGTGCAGAAGGCAGTTGCCTTCTTAACAAACAGCACTCAACACAAACAGCCATTACATCTGTGCTCTGTTACCTGCATTGGCTACAGCCTGATTTCTGAGTGAAGCTGTTGGTTTTGATCATTGAAGTGCAGTTCAGCTCTGAAAAAATGGCTGCAAAACGATACTGTGGGGTTCCATATTTATCCTCTCATAGATTCCAGATCAAGTTGGCTCACAGCTTGCAAGTTTTAAATTTTTTTTTACCTTCCAGTCCTGCAAACTCAATCTAGAATCTGACAGTCAAGCTGGTTCCCCTCCCCCCCACATTTCATATGACCATCAGTAATACGAATCTTGAAGGCCAAGATATGTGCCCAACTTCAGTTGTGCAACCCTGTTAGCCTTTGATGTGTTTGCACAGGGGTAACCAACTGGAACTTGGCAAACGATTTTGTTTTTAAAAGAAGGAAGAGACTCCAGCTTATTCCCTCTGAGATGTGTTGGCTCAACAGGACAAACAGGAGGAAGCAACAGTAAAAGAACAACACAAAACCCAACCTAAAAAAGGATTCAGAGTAAAGTAAACACTGAAAAGAAGAACATGAGCGACTATACACCATCTTTCCCTGCGTGTATATTTTCTCCTCAATTTGCTTCCTGTGTTATACACCCTACATCAGGGGTCTCAAACACAAATGACCATGAGGGCCACATGAGGACTAGTGCATTGGCCCGAGGGCCGCAGCACTGACCTCTGCCCCTGGCCCCACCCCCATCCCTTCCATGAGGCTCCGCCCCAGCCCCACCTCTTCCCACCCCTTCCCTGCCCCAATTACAACCCCTTCCCCAAAATCCCCACCCCAACTCTGCCGGAGGGTGTGGGGTGTGGTGGGGGCTCAGGGCAGGGAGTTGGAGTGCAGGGTGAAGGAGGGGTGAGGGGTGCGGCACAGGGTCAGGGTGCAGGGTGTGGCAGGGTGCTCAGGGCAGGGAGTGCAGGGTCCAGGAGGGGTGAGGGGTGCGGCAGGGGGTCGGGCTGCAGGGTGTGGCCGGGGGCTCAGAGCATGGGGTTGGGGTGCAGGAGGGGTGCGGTATGCAGCAGGGGGCTCAGGGCAGGGGGTTGGAGTGCAGGAGGGGTGAGGGATGCGGCAGGGGGCTCACGGCAGGGAGTTGGGCTACAGGAGAGGTTCAGGGTGCAGGCTCCGGGATGGGGACAGCGTGCGCCGGGGCCAGGGTAGGCTCCCTGCATGCCTGCCCTGGTCCCGCACCGCTCTGCTTCAGGAAGCAGCTGGAACCACGTCCCTGCAGCCCCTGGGGGAGCGGGGGCACAGGGCTCCATGCACGGCACTTGCCACTCCTCCAGGTGCCTCCCCCAAAGCTCCCATTGGCCACGGTTCCCCATTCCCAGCCAATGGGAACTGCGGGGGGTGGTGCTTGGAAGTGAAGGCAACGCACGGAGCCCTCTGCCTCCCTCTCCCCCCGCCTCCCCCGCCGGCTGCAGGAACATGGTGCCAGCTGCTTCCTGAAGTGGCATGGGGCTCACGGTGCCACGGGGGGCCCGTGGGCTGTAGTTTGCCCACCCCTGGCCTGGAGGTAGGCGGGGGGGGTGTCACAGGGAGCTTGGTGGACATACACAAGAACCCCACGGGCTGTGTGTTTGAGACCCCTGCCCTACATGCTGGTAAGAGTTCTCAAACTTTCCTTGAGAGTTTGGGGGAGAGCCTGGATGGAGCTAAGAGTGAGGTGCCCCTTTAAGAATTCAGACTTTTCATTCAATAGGCTAAATTTCAGCTAAATAAGAGTTGGCATTCCTGGTGGAAACAGGTACACAGATATATGTTCTGCATAAATGATCTTAAGTGCTGTTGTTGACATTGCAATTCATCCTGGATTTTATATAACTGCAGAATTTACAATGATTTTAACGGAGATGGAAACCAGAGTTGAGCAGTTTTATATACAAGAAGTGGAAGATGGGACAAATGACCAGGGAGGAGTATATAAATATTGTTCAGGCATGCAGGAGTGAAATTAGGAAGGCCAAATCACACTTGGAGTTGCAGCTAGCCGGAGATGTTAGGAGTAACAAAAAGGGTTTCTTCAGGTATGTGAGCAACAAGAAGAAAGTCAAGGAAAGTGTGGGCCCCTTGCTGAATGAGGGAGGGAACCTAGTGACAGAGGATGTGGAGAAAGCTAGTGTACTCAATGCTTTTTTTGCCTCTGTCTTCACAGACAAGGTCAGCTCCCAGGTGGCTGCACTCCGCAGCACGGTATGGGGAGGAGGTGACCAGCCCTCTGTGGAGAAAGAAGTAGTTCGGGACTATTTAGAAAAGCTGGACGAACACAAGTCCATGGGGCCGGATGCACTGCATCTGAGGGTGCTAAAGGAGTTGGCCGATGTGATTGCAGAGCCATTGGCCATTATCTTTGACAAATCATGGCAATCGGGGGAGGTCCCGGATGACTGGAAAAAAGCTAATGTAGTGCCCATCTTTAAAAAAGGGAAGAAGGAAGATCCGGGGAACTACAGGCCAGTCAGTCTCACCTCAGTCCCTGGAAAAATCATGGAACAGCTCCTCAAGGAATCAATTCTGAACCACTTAAAGGAGGGGAAAGTGATCAGGAACAGTCAGCATGGATTCACCAAGGGCAAGTCATGCCTGACTAACCTAATTGCCTTCTATGATGAGATAACTGGCTCTGTGGATGAGGGGAAAGCAGTGGATGTGCTATTTCTTGACTTTAGCAAAGCTTTTGATACCGTCTCCCACAGTATTCTTGCCAGCAAGTTAAAGAAGTATGGGCTGGATGAATGGACGGTAAGGTGGATAGAAAACTGGCTGGATGGTCGTGCTCAACGGGTAGTGATCAATGGCTCCATGTCTAGTTGGCAGCCGGTATCAAGTGGAGTGCCCCAAGGGTCGGTGCTGGGGCCGGTTTTGTTCAATATCTTCATCAACGATCTGGAGGATGGTGTGGACTGCACCCTTAGCAAGTTTGCAGATGACACTAAATTGGGAGGAGTGGTTGATACACTGGAGGGTAGGGATAGGATACAGAGGGACCCAGACAAATTAGAGGATTGGGCCAAAAGAAATCTGATGAGGTTCAACAAGGACAAGTGCAGAGTCCTGCACTTAGGACGGAAGAATCCCATGCACTGCTACAGACTAGGGACCGAATGGCTGGGCAGCAGTTCTGCAGAAAAGGACCTAGGGGTTACGGTGGACGAAAAGCTGAATATGAGTCAACAGTGTGCCCTTGTTGCCAAGAAGGCTAATGGCATTTTGGGCTGTATAAGTAGGGGCATTTCCAGCAGATCGAGGGACGTGATTATTCCCCTCTATTCGGCACTGGTGAGGCCTCATTTGGAGTACTGTGTCCAGTTTTGGGCCCCACACTACAAGAAGGATGTGGATAAATTGGAAAGAGTCCAGCGGAGGGCAACAAAAATGATTAGGGGGCTGGAGCACATGACTTATGAGGAGAGGCTGAGGGAACTGGGATTGTTTAGCCTGCAGAAGAGAAGAATGAGGGGGGATTTGATAGCTGCTTTCAACTACCTAAAAGGGGGTTCCAAAGAGGATGGATCTAGACTGTTCTCAGTGGTAGAAGATGACAGAACAAGGAGTAATGGTCTCAAGTTGCAGAGGGGGAGGTTTAGGTTGGATATTAGGAAAAACTTTTTCACTAGTAGGGTGGTGAAGCACTGGAATGGGTTACCTAGGGAGGTGGTGGAATCTCCTTCCTTAGAGGTTTTTAAGGTCAGGATTGACAAAGCCCTGGCTGGGATGATCTAGTTGGGGTTGGTCCTGCTTTGAGCAGGGGGTTGGACTAGATGACCTCCTGAGGTCCCTTCCAACCCTGAGATTCTATGATTCTATGATATAAGGGGTAAAAGCAGAAATAAAGCAGCAGTAGATTTCTGTGCCTGTACAAGGTAGTTTAGATGCCTTCATTTCAGTGTCAATATGCAAATCCTTTAACACTGACCAGTGTATACACAATCATGCATTTACAGAAACTGCAGATGATGGCTAAAGTACAGGAAAAGCAATTACTTTTTTCCACATTAGAACCAACATCTTTGATCCAGAATGCACGTTGTTCATATCAACATGTTCAAACCAGTTTGAAGAGCAAGTAAGAAGACCAAGTGGACAACTACAGGACTCTACAGTCTGCAACTTTACAATCTCTCAGGGTTGATGTTCAATTACCTAATAAAAGCCTAAAGGCATTGCTCCTTGTGTGCTCAGATTAGTTCATAGAAAGCACCTTCACATTCTCTAGACTGATCAGGCAATATATATATTTTCATTGTGGATAGTGTGATACAGCATGGCCAGAAGGCAGCAGGAGAGTGAACTAGGATGAGGAGAAGCCTTATTCCCTGTAGATTAATTAAAAGCACCTGAAACCAATTAGAGCACCTGAAGCCAGTCACCTGATAAAATCCCCCTGCTTCAATCAGCCAGAGGAGGAGCTGGAGCAGAGTGAGGAGGAGTTGGAGCAGAGTGGTTTGGTGGTGGAGCAGAGAGCAGTTTGGAGGAGTGAAGCAGAGTGGATTGGTGGTGGAACAAAGAGCAGTTCGGAGGAAAGCGGAGGAGAGTTTTGAGAAGTGCTGCAGCTGGCTAAGAAGACCAAGATCCTAGGTAAAGGGACACCTGGCTTGTGCAGAGGGAAGGCAGGAAGCCCCACAAGCTGAAGGTCAGGAGAGGGAAGTAGCCATGGGGAAAGAATCACTGGTACAAGTGGTTCACCTGCTATCATAGGGCCCCTGTGCTGGGACCCGGCGTAGAGGGCGGGCCCGGGTCCCTCCCTCTCCACTCCCCTTCCCTGGGATACTAGTAGGATAGCTGTTACCCCAGTTCAGGGGCAAGAAATGGCACCCTGAAACCCCCCCACAAGAAGAGAAAGTGCGGGACCCATCATAGTTGTGCTGGCAATTTGCCACAATAGTTCAATGAAAAGATTGGCTCAATGTGTGGTGGCAGTCAAAAAAGCTAACGGAATATTAGGAACTATTGGGAAAGGGATAGATAAAACAGAAATTATGGTAAAGCTACTATATAAATCGATGGTACGCCCATACCTTGTATATTGCGTGCATTTCTGGTCAACCCATCTAAAAAAAAAAGATATATTAGAATAGGAAAAAGTACAGAGAAGGGCAACAAAAGTGATCAGGGGTATGGAACAGCTTCCATATGAGAAGAGGCTAAAAAGGCTGGGACTGTTCTGCTTGGAAAATGACAGCTAAGGGGGAATACGATAGAGGTCTATAAAATCATGAATGGTGCAGAGAAAGTGAATAAGGAAATATTATTTACTCCTTCACATAACACTAGAACCCCAGAGGTCACCCAATAAAATTAATAGGAGCATGTTTAAAACAAACATAAGGAAGTACTTCTTCACACAACGCATAGTCAACCTGTGGAACTTGTTGCCAGGGGCTATTGTGAAAATGATAACTGGGGTCAAAAGATCATGGAGGATTGGTCCATCAATGGCTATCAGCCAAAATGGTCAGAGACACAACACCATGTGTGTAACTAAACCACCTCCCTTGATACATACTACTGCTTTTTCCAGTCTAATTTTAAGTGTCTTGTGCTACCTCCTTTCACAATTATTTATTATTTGTTTTGCTGTAGCATCAAGAGGCCTCAGCCAATATCGAAGTTCCATTGTGCTAGGCACTATGCAAACATAAGAAACAGTCCCAAAGATTAAATAGACAAGACAAAGGGTGGGAAGGGAAACAGAGGTGGGGGGGGGGGGAAACTTGCCCAACATCAGTGGCAGAGCTGAGAACAGAAGGCAGGTCTCCTGACTCCCAGTCCAGTCCCCTATCCAATGGGCCATAACAGTTTCTGTTCACCAAATAGATCTCATTGTTTTTCTGAACATTCACACTAATATATCACATTGGTCAATTCTGAAGCTTCCTTTCACTGCATCCTTACTCAGATATGGCATTACTCAAGATCTCCGTTCCTATAATCTAATGTTCTTATACTGCTATTCTGTAGCTTCCCACCTCACCCCCAATCCCTCACTGCAATGAATTCAAGTAGCTAATGAGATATACAGGATAGCAGCTTCTAGCAGAAAGCAACAGAGTCTATGGTTACAGGGAAACACACTGGATTTAATTAGGCAACTCATTATTTTAGAAGAGTTTCACAGGTTGATGTTTTGCAGATGTTCTGGAACAGGAGAGGAATGATCTCTGTGTCTCATCCCAGCTATGGCATAAGCTTTCATCAGCTCCTTTTGTGGTAATTGAGAGTCTTGAGCCACCTGCTTAATAGACTTCAGCCCTCTGGTTTCTTCTGACATAGGTCTCAGTGAACCGTGGTGGTTTGTCTGGGTAAGGTGAAGGAAGGGGGTATTTTGTGGTTATTGAGTTATGGGTAGCTGATGTTAGGATGTTGTAGAGTCTGAGTAAATTGTCAGATCAGACATCCTGACTGGTAAGGCCATCCGTTCTCGAACAGTCAGACGTTGTCCCTTCCATTATAACTTGCTACATCTCTCCTCATTTATCCGAGCATCCACTGAAGCAGTTGTAACAACATTGTATAAATTAACATCCTAACTTTACAAATCACTATACAATGTTATAAAGTGGAGGGCTAATGTTGTAATGAACAGATATTAAGCACTGGCAGCAGGAGGAAAATATCCAAACTACATAGAGGTTTACATACACTTTTTCTTGTTATATAGCAGGGGTGGCCAAACTGTGGCTTGCGAGCCACATGTGGCTCTTTTATGATTAAAGTGCAGTTTGCGGAGGGCCCTCCCCCACTCCCATTCTCCACCTACCAGACTGGGGGGGAACTCAGGACCTCCGGCTTGCAGCAGGGTGGTGCGATAGGGGCTTCTGCCCAGTGTGTGTGGGGGTCTCGGGGCTTCAGCCCTGCAGGGTGCACCTGCCAGGGCTTTGGGCTTCAGCAGTGGCAGGCCTGAAGCCCCAACCCCTGGCTCCCAGCAGATGTGCCCTAGCTTTCAAACTTCAGAGGGCCAGTAAGTTTGGCCATCCCTGTCGTATAGGAACTTTCTATCAGACCTTTCCTGAATACAAAGGCGTATGCAAAACAGCGGCGGTTGTTAAAATGATTGCACAATAATTTGAATGTAAGTGTAGTCCCTCAAATAACCACAAATAAGAAATTTCAGATAATTATAACAATGGTACATCATTTTGAAATGAAACAAACATTACATAGATGCTAATGGTAACTATTTTTTTAAAAAGCCTATGATTGAGTTTTCTCCTAGCAAAGGCAGTAGTCAATACCTCAGAGCACAAGCCAAGCATGAAGTCTCAAAAGAGTTTTTTGAATTACGAGCCAAAGCAAAAAAGCACCAGAAATGTTTAACAGGTGAAAAATAATTTTCTCCCCCACATTTTCAGATAACTCAAAAAAGTCCAAATAGCTCAAACTTTCCACATACAAAAATATTTACCTTTGGCTAACTGCAACTATGAGAAATTTCAGAGCAGATGACAGGATTGTGATTTTATCCAACCCCAAAACTCCCCCACCCTCCAAAAAGTGGAGTTACCCAGTGGAAACCTCCAAAAAAACAAACACACATTTTTATAAGATGAACCATAAAACATATGCCATTAGTTGTAATAAATATTTATATTATGGTATCATCCAATAGCTCTCATTGGGATCAAGCTCCATTGTGCTGGGTGCTGTACAGACACGGAAAAAGACAATTCCTGTCCTGACATGCTTAAAATCTAAAGACACAAACAGACAAAGGTTATGGGATGGGGATACAACACAAATAAATTAGTATGGTGAAGAACTGGCCAAAGCTCTGGTTGTGTGGTTTGTTTGTTTTTTAACTAGGATATCTGGAAGCATCTTTTGTTCCTCGCAGATAAAATTAAAATGGCCATATATTGTTCAAAATATAAAGCATAGAATTTAGTAAATAAGTCACAAGGATACAATAATTATGTCCTAAGCAAATTTATTGATCAGGCCAATCTCTCTTCTGCATTTGCCTTTAGGTGTTAATACACTCTTACAAGGTTATTTGCTTTTCCAGCACCTAGCCTACTATGAAGTTTCAAGCACCCCAATTCCAAAAGGATAGCAGCAAACTCTACTAATGGCAAACTCAACAGAAAGGAATCTGGCTCTTTAAAATCAACTGGCCTGTCTTCCATGATTTTATTTCCACAATTTTAATGAAATGAAATGTAACACAAACTCCTTTTAGAAATCTTGATCTTTAATTTTAAATGCTAGAAAAGAAGGTAGAACTCCAAATTATGTTCCATCAGCTACATTTCAGGCTCTCTCCCTGTTCCGCACTCAACTTCCGTGACCTTGTATTTGGGATCAGTCACATTGGCTAAATTCAATAGCTTCTCCAAATAGTTTTTTAATTCTGCCCTTGTGTGCTTCCAGTTCTTTGTTGTTAATTAGCTCAAGCCTGATTTCCACTAAAACTGTGACAAGTACATCATCAGCATGCAATCTGTCAAGTATCTCTAAAACCCACTGTAATTGCTTTTGCAAGTTTAGTGCCTCTCTGTCCTCTGCTGTGTAAAATGTGCACTATGATTTCATTAAAAAGTCCTTCTCGTGCTCAGTACAAATTTCAATATACTTATGATAGTTGCATGCAAATGTTGAGAAGCTCCCTGAGGGTTCTAGCAACTGCTGCTGAGAATCAACTAATCATGCAGTGGCTGGTGACTGCAGAAGAATTTTTGACCGCCCACAATGTGCTTTGGATTGTTACACTACTTTCTCAATGAGACAGATTACGTGATGAACGTCAGAAGTTTAGGATTGAGCCTAAGTAGTTCTCCAGTTGTCACTTAATTTGAATCGTCTGAGCAAATGCAAAGAGACCTCCTTGTCATGCTTGTGATAGAATTTTTGGAGGGCATCTTCAATAGCTTAACACAATAAATAAAGTTAGGCTTTTAAGTCTATGTTTAGGCTAAGCACCCAATAGCTCCCATTAAAGAGGTCCATTTTGTACTGTTTCCAAGAAAGCCTCACAGGCAGAAAAACAACAAAAATGTTTTCACCACTTGCCCTTTAACTCTAAGAAAGCTACATTTTCATATACATATTGAAATTAGAAGCTTTAATGTGTATAATATACAAAAACTTTCAAAACATTCTTGCATGTACTTCCTTTTGTATTATTATTGTGTGTCTTGCAGTAGCATGAAGGAGCCCAGGTCACAGTCAAGGTCTCTGTTGTGTTGGGCACTGGACAAACACAAAACAAAGAGGTAGTCCCTGCCCCCTAAAGAGCGTTAGATTGATACAGAAATTCAAATAACTGAAAAAACCTGAGTAAATCTACTGGACTATTTTCTGAAAAAAGTATGGTTTTTCCATAACTCCACCAGAGCGTGCGGGGTAATATGAGTTGTTGGCTTTTTGTTTTGTTTATTTATTTAAAGAAAAGCTTAAATAAATACCTGGCTTCTACAGAGAAGCATTATCTCAACTTTAATGTTAAAGTTACTAGAATGGTATGATTATATTACACATGACATCAACAGAATTCAAAGGTTACTGTATCAATCCAATCAACAAAGACTTGAAACAGTGGATTTCTCAGGTTATAAAGCCTGCCTCTTCTACAAAATACTATATAAAAGCATCATAATAATCAAATATCAGTTTTTTCTTTAGTATGAAATATACTGCCTTTTATTTCAAATCCCTAAACCATCCATTTAAGAGTTTGTCTTTTTCCTACTAGTAGAAAGTATAATGCAGCAAAAGACAAACGAAAAACAGATTTCTTTGTGTAGTGAAATGCACGTGGTTTCCATTTTCCTTCATGCAATGTTTCATAGACAGTCAACTGACAAATCTCTCCCACAAATCTGGATTCAAACTGTGACTGTACTTTAAAGACTCTTCAGCACAGGAATAAGGAGAGAACTATTTCTATATGGAGACACTAACACTTGTGTGCTGTAACTTGTTCAAGTAAATCCTTCGTAAAAGTACAATCAGACCTGTGCATATGCAAATTATTTTAAATGCTAACCGCGTTTACACACACAAAATATAGTTCTATTTACTTTATACATACCTCCATGGTTGATACAGTTTAATAATCAATGGAAAAGATTAATAAAATATAAAATTAACATGTCAACTAAAAAACTCCCTCAGCCCACAAATCTCAATCCACCCGCTTTCATCAAGCACAAAGCTGAGTGACTCGGTAACGTGACCTGAAAATCAACATATTCAGGTTATGTCAAGCCAACAAGAGAAGCATGTAAAACACCCCACCCCCCAAATAATCATTTTGAAACCAAGGCCTTGTCTTCACTAGAAGAAGAGAGGAATTCCTACCTTGAGTTAGCTAACAGAGTCATTAAAATGAGGTAAAATCCCAGTGAGGATATGGCAACTGGATTAACACAAGAGATGTGAAATTTTTCAGTGACTAGTTTATTCGATGAAAAATGCAGTTTTGGTTGACCTCAAACTATTTGCAAATTTGACACAAATTCACCAAACAGTTTCGGCCAAAAATTTCCCCCCAGAATTTAGATGCCATTCACAAAGTAGGTTGGTGGAGGGGAAGGAATGGTGCCCTCCTTACAATTTTTAGCCCCGTGCTTAAGGCATTCACCAGGGATGTGGGAAACCCAGGTTCAATTCCCTGCTTCTGTCAGAGGGGGAGAATGGATCTGACCTTGGGTCTTTCACACTGTAGGAGAGTGCTCTGCACACTAGGCTGCGGGCAATGGCGAATTAACACATGGGCCCACTGGGCCTGTGCCCTGGGGCTCCAGCCAATTTGGAGGCCCCCACAGGAGCACCAGGGCTGTGTAGAATGGGAGAGGGGGGCAGAACTGTGGCCCCACCCCCTGCTTCTCCTCTTTCCGCCCCCGAAGCCCCGCTCCGTGGCCAGGCCGGAAGCCAGAGCTGGGCTGGTGTAAGAGCTATCCAGGGAGCCTGGGCTGCTGTGGAGAGCCCCAGACCCTCCACCTGCCCTAGTGCCTTAGAGCAGCCACCGGCCCATGTCCCCACCCCCTGGGCACGTTACCCAGGGCAGGTGGAGGGTCCGGGGCTCCCCATAATGGCCCAGGCTGCCTGGGCGACTCTTACCATGGCCCAGTTCTAGCTTTCGGCCTGGCCAGGGGGCAGGGCCTAAGGGGAAGAGGAGGAGCAGGGGGTGGGACCCAGTGGTGAGGGAGAGCTAAAGCCCACTTCAGCTCCCCACCATTCATGATGACAGTGATCTTTTTGATAGGCTGATAGTCACATATCAATCTGACACCACCGCAGAAAATGAAAAAAACATTGCCTGTGTGTGAAAGCAGGCGACTGCACATGCAAGCTCAAAATGCTACTAAATATTTCTATTATGGTAGTACCTGGTGGCCCTCATCAAGAACGGAACCTGACTGGGTTAAGCACTCTACACACAAAGGCAGACCCTGTCATCTAAGAACACAAGCAACACACAATAGTGGAGGGAAGATTGTCAAATACATAAAAATACATACCTATCCATTTGATACCTTTACATTTGTCACATAAATAAATATCAATTAACCCCAACTCCCCGTCAGCCTAGCCAGTCGACGGGTTGATTTCTTGTAAGCGTTGGGGCTGAAGTGGGGATTTTGGGGCAGAGGAGAGCAGCACTATAGTTCAGTTTGAAGAGTGCGGTCCGTGAACAAGTGGTGCCATGGAAGAAAGTGTGAAGACATTTGTGAGAGGAACAGACACGGAGCAATAGCGGCTGGTATCAATGACACAGAGGAGAGGGCATAGGCATTATAAAAAAAGACAAGAGGGAGGGGTCTGAAGGATAAGATAAAAACACTTGAAACAGTGGAGGATGACATAGTGGGAGGATTTAAAGGGATTGTGCAGTCCAGAGTGGTGAGCAAGATTTTCTTAGCAAATGCATTTGCTTTGGCTTGAAGGGATGAGTGATGGGGGCACTGGGTGGCAATGGGGTGGGGGGTGGGGGGGGAGAGGGAGGGTTACTGTACATAAGATGGTTTGGGCCGAGATGAGTTTTTTAACCAGCTAGACAGGAAAAAAAGGTCAGATTTTGAAACTGCTTTGGAGGAAGAAGTGGTGAGCTTTAGAGACAGTCTGGATGTGTACAGTCAGAGTGGGGAGTCAAAGGTAACTCCAAGGTTACTGGACTGACTGGCGAAAATGCCACTTTCTGTCAGTGACAGAGAATGGAAGATTGCTGAGACTTGGGAGGGAAGATCAGAAATTCAGCAGCTTTTCAAATCAAATACTAAGAGGCACAAGAGGTGGACAATAGCCTGTTTACTGACAGAAGCAGAGGTTCACGTATTATTGAATAAACCTGGAACATATTAAAGAGTTTTGGCGGGCAAAAATTAAACTGCTTCCCAAGATATGGCACCTGTGCAAACATTAGCGTGTCTGTGCAAAGACCTCCTAAGACTCCATAACTAAAATATTAATGCAAGCTCACGCCTGCCCACTTCAGAGAGCTCAGAGACTAAAATCGATTGGTCCGTAGAGCAAGTTGGGGGGGAGGGAGAGTCATACGTGGTACTAGAGATTCAGAGGAACGTTAGGCATGTGGCAATGCTGACAGGAGAGAGGCTGAGAAACAGAGAAAGTAGCCTAAAGAAGTGTGCTGTTATTTTTCTGGTTTTCTTCTGTAAGTGCAAGACTGTACCACATCTAGCTTAGCTGGATGTCCAGGCTGTCTAGACAGGATTTTGGTACCACTTACTTTTGATGTGATATGATTTTTATTCGCTTTTTCCAGTAAAGATTTCTTTTAGCCTTTGGGTCCTGGCTGGTGAGTCTTGCCCACATGCTCAGGGTTCAGCTGATCACCATATTTGGGGTCGGGAAGGAATTTTCCACCAGGGCAGACTGGCAGAGGCCCTGGGGGGGTTTTCACCTTCCTCTGCACCACGGGGCATGGGTCACTTGCTGGAGGATTCTCTGCATCTTGAAGTCTTTAAACCATGATTTGAGGACTTCAATAGCTGAGACATAGGTGAGAGGATTATTGCAGGAGTGGGTGAGTGAGATTCTGTGGCCTGCATTGTGCAGGAGGTCAAACTAGATGATCATAATGTTCCCATCTGCCCTTAAAGTCTATGAGTGTATGAGTCTAGAGGTAGCTCTCTGTGGTCCAGTTTCAGCAACTTTTAAAAACACAGCCTTTTAACCTCTGGTGAGAGAGGGAACGAGTCAAAGGCATCTGACCTAAGACTCAGTCACAGGTATAGGGCAAAAAAGGTGCCAGCTGCAGTCAGTAAGGAGAACAGGGAAGGGGAAAGAAAGAGGGAACTGAAAACAACAGGCCATTAAAAAGGTTTATTTACAGCCCTTCATAATTTCTCTTCTGATGCAATTCCATTTCTCCAACTACCAAACTTGGTAGGCTGCTTTGAGATTTACATAATTGATTTGAAAAGGCTTTATATTGTGATTCAAGGGCAAGATAAAGTCTGCTGGCCAATACAATAGACCTTACCAAGGTATGTGTTAGTAGGCTACTGATGAACACCGATGGGTGTGCCTTCAGCCACCAAGAAACATACCATGGACGCACACTGTGATTGCTCAATGTTATTAAGAGCACGGCTTAAGGCTTTGTCTTCACTGGTAAAAAATGTGGGTTTCTTGCAGGTTAAGTAAGGCACATTACTGAACCCGTGGTAAATGCACTTTTGTTTGTTTGTTTTGTGTTAGCATTCACATTGCACAGCACGATCAAGATTCCAGTGCTTGGTCAGGATCCTCAATTCAAAACTCCAAACACCTCAGCTGCCTAACATCTCTGAAAATCACAGCATTTATTGAGGTGCCTAACATGGATTTAGATGATTAACTTCAGACACTCACGTTTGAAAATTTCATCCTAACTGACGGACCCAAAGTCACACCAGAAGCCTGTGGAAGACTCAGGAACAGAACTCAACTCTCCCAATTCCTAGTCCTGAGTATTAATCACATGACCATCCTATGTATCTCTCACTTACCAGTCATAAAAAAAAAATCACAACTTTAGAATTAAAAAGTTTAAAACAAACTGCACTGTGTTTCCAGAAAGAAGTAAAATTCCAAAGTGTTGCATGGAGTTGTACGCATACAGCTCCAATGAAGTCCTTTGATAATTACCTCTCCTCAATTATATGCATCTCTCTGTAACACAGAGCAAGCTCGAGGTCAGTATACAGTCTCAGGCAAGGAAGTACTGACTGCCTCCACATTTCAGAAACCGATTCCCTGTTAAGTTCATATAAAAAGTAAGATAATAATGAAAAATGACAATACGTGCATTATTTTTGGTGAGAGAGTGCAGACATTTCAGATAAAGCGGTATTGCCAAAGGCAACAGACACAAGAATAAATAGATTTCAGGATTGTAGTGGTTTTAAGCAATATTGCATAACCTTGACCCAATGGATACTAGAACAGAATGGAAAAACTTTAAAATACTTAAGAGCAGGGATGTTTTGTTTTGAGTGGTTCATAATGACTGCATTACCTGATCGCCTTCTTAACACTGTAATATTAGTTCAACATCAGTTTGTAAGCAACCCCTTCCAATCTCCCCCCATTTCAAAGATCTTCAGGCATTACTACTGAAAATGTGCTTAAGTAATAAATCATGTATTTGCTCCCACGTGACTGGTATTCTCTAGAGCCAAAGATCTCCAAGAACTGCCCCCAGAGCGTATTACGTTACTGAAACACAGAAATAGCTGCAATGCAAAATTTTGCCAGACAAAACCCAAAGCAACAACAATCTCTCTCTCTCAGATTGGAGATGAAAGAATGTTCATCAAAGATATGATCCTGTGGGGTATGATTTCTAATTAGACACAGCCAGCAGTGTAAACCCAAATAAAAAAATAAATATTTCTCACCAGATTCTTAACTAGAAACTTCTATAAACTATGAGCTGTTCTTGCTGCCCAGTAAATTCTGCTTTTAACAAACTTCTTCTAGAATGGACTGAGAAAATATATTACAGGTTTCTCCATTATTTAATTTTGCTGTGGCTAGCAGATAAATGTCATCCCAGTATACTCACTGAAATGGTCCATTTCCTTTTACTGGCGAATTGTTTTGCCTTACTGAATACTACAATCACTTGTGTGGCAGAGGTGACATCTTCTATTAGAGAAACAATGATCTTTCAGTGATGTGGTAAGTGGAGTGAATCATTTGAGTCTGAGAAGGGGAGGAGAATGCTCGATTCAGCTGCACAACATCTGGGTTTTATAAAGAGCTCTGAAGTTTAACACTAACTAGTTTTAGGGCTAAAGCAAAAAGTGGGGCAATAATAAGCATACAAAATAAAAAATAGTGCTAATCCAGGGCATGTAATGCTCTACTGCAGTACTCTGAAAATTAACTTCGGTCAGCTAATTTTGCATTTCCACTAATTGGGCATTGGGTCTGAGTAAGCAGTGACTAAGGAAACGTCAAAGCTATTCCATATCCTGCTTTTTCACTGCAGGATGATGTGACAGACAACTAGACAGGAAGCCTCCAGCTGATTAAGCCACAACAAAAACAAGTAAATAAGGTCTATTTTAATAGCAACAAAGTAAGCCAGGGCAAACTACATGCTTCATTCAATTATTAAAAACATGTTTAGAAAGTGCTATAAATAAAGCCCAGTGAGTGAACTGTGCTAGATAATTGACAGTTCCATATAAAGATTTACAATCGAAAGTCAGCGCACCAGATTTCCAGAGCTAGGTGTACACAGTTATACACATTGGCAGGCACCACATTTAGGCATGCAAATACCCAGTGAGCACAAGGCCAGGTAGCAATCTAACTTTCCACATGTGCATACAAATTCCTCATTTGTGCACACACATTGGTTATATGCATACATTGCTCAGGCATTCACAAATGTGCATTTGTAAATCTTAAATGAGCAGCTACAAAGACAACAGAATACCAAGCAATACGGGACACAAAACAATGCATGGTCACTCTAGTCAGAATGCTTAAAGGAACAGGTCTGGCCTCTCCTGATGATTTCTATATTTAAGGAAGCGGGGGATAAAATTGGCAAGTGTTGGCTGGGAAGCAAGGTTCCCCACAACTCTGTGCATACACAGCTGCCCCCCTTTTTGGCAGGCACTGTGTACTAAGGAGCACTGAAAAAAATCTCTCCAACAGCAAGGAGGGAGCTCTGCAACATCCACCCCCTCCCAACCCAGTCCCACTGGTATTCCTCTTACAGAATGAAGGGGACTCCAGATCACCCCACATCCCCACAGAGAGTGAAAGTTAGGAGAGGGCTAGGGAGATAAGAGCGAGAGCAATATCTCCATGATCACCTCACTCACCTTTCCTCTCTCTGTGAGCATGCATCTCTCACATGCACACATTGAAAGTGTGTGTGTGGGGGGGGGGGGGGGAGAATATGTGGAACAGGGAGCAAAAGAGTGGGGTGGAGGAGGAAAAAGTGGAGAGTTGAGGAGTGAGTGGCAGACATGTGGCAATAATGAATGTCAGTTATATAATGAAGGAGAACGGAGAGTGCGTCAGAGAGAATGAGTGAGCAGGGGGCAGAGAATGAAGACAGGAAGGGAACGAGAGTAGGAGGTATAGTGCTTATAGGTTAACAACTTGCCTGCCACAGTCACTTGTGCTGCTCACAAGAACAAAGCACTAGAGGGCAATTGTTTCAAAGATTATTCAGAGTGTATGGAGTAATGTGAAAAGCACCAAGTCTTATTAAAGATAGGCCCATTCAATGCCCTCTTAAGACTGGATTGTTCAAACATGCTAGTGCTTCATTTCTCCACCTTAATGTTGCATAAATGCTACTTTTAAAAAATTTTCCGTTTTCTTTTAAAGAAAAGATGCTAAGTGTGTTCAGTTGCACAGCCTCAACACAGGAGTCCTTAATAGAGGTGATTCATAACTCAACACTCTGCACCAAAGACAAACAGTATTGCCAACTCCCAGGATTTTGTCACAAGTCTCGCAATATTTGGTGATGTCAAGGTCAATCTACCTCCCACACCCCAAGGGTGGGACCAAACAAAAGCCTCCAGAATGTGCCTTCATAATAAAGGACCCAAATGACTCAAAATTTTGGATTTCCCATAAAATGCAGCAGCCAAACAGTAATAAAGGGGCAAGGGAGTTTGGGGCTCATATTTCCAAAGTTTTAGCAGGCCAGAGTGAACCAGGCGTCCTAGGAACATAGGAATTGTCAGACTGGATCTGGCTCATGGCCAATCTAATCCAGTACTCTGTCTCTGATAGTGACCAGCCCCAGTTGCTTCACAGAAAGGTGAAAGAAACCCCTCAGGAAGCAGACATGAATAACCAAATAATGCTTCTCTGAAGCATGTGGTGACCATTAATTCCCACAATACTCCAGATTAAGATGAACCACTGATTTATAATGATGCCCAGGTCCTTTTCTGAGTTGACACTTATTTTAGAACTTGATAATTTTGAGTTGTTTAATATATGTTGGAGGGAAAAATTACTTTACATTTGTTTACATAAGCAACATTCATTTGCCATCATGTTGCCCATTCACCTAGCTTAGCTAGGACCCTCTGAAGTTCCTCACCATCTGCTCTGGGCTTGGCTAACCTAAGTAACTTTGTGTCATCTGCCAATTTTGCTATCTTGCTGCTCCTCCCCTTTTCTAGATCATGAATATATTAAAATCTAGCCTTCGTACAGAACCTTGAGGCACTCTGCTGTTCACCTTTTAGCACAACAAAAGTTGGCCATTTGCTCCTCCTCTGTTCCCGGTCTCTTCAGCTAGCTTTGAGCCATTAAAATACTTTGCCTCTCACCCCAGGACTGCCTAATGTCTTTAGTAGCCATGAGACCTTTTTAAAGGCCTTTGGAAGGTCTAAATACATTTTCATAGAATCTCAGGGTTGGAAGGGACCTTAGGCAGTCATCTAGTCCAACCCCCCTGCTCAAAGCAGGACCAATCCCCAATTTTTGCCCCAGATCCCTAAATGGCCCCCTCAGGGATTGAACTCACAACTCTGGGTTTAGCAGGCCAATGCTCAAACCACTGAGCTATTCCTCCCCCCAGTCACCCAGTTATCTTTTATCCGCTACTCTGACACTTCAAGAGAATTCTAATAGATTAGTGAGACATGATTTTCCTTTGAAGAAACCTGGTTAGACCCTATTACATCATAATCTTCCCAGTAGCGTAGGCAGGTCCGGAGCACAGGGGGAGCGGCGCTATAAAAAGGCGCCTCCCCAGGCTCCCCCGTACTCACCCGGCGGCGCCTCCGGGTCTTCGGCGGCACTTTGGCGGTCGGTCCTCAGTCGCTCCGGGTCTTCGGTGGTACCCGCCATTGAAATGCCGCCGGAGACCCGGAGCGCTGCTGGGTGAGTGCAAAAAGCGGCGCTTAAAAAGTAAAAAGGCCCCGCTTCCTTTTTAAGGCACCGCTTCTGCTCACAGGGGGAGTGGCTGCTCCCCATGCTCCCCCCCGGCTACACTACTGGATCTTCCATGTGTTTTACTAATCTATTTTTAACAATCTTTTCAACCAGTTTACCAAGTACATACATAAGACTTACTGGTCTGTAATTCCCTGGATCACCCATAGGAGCTTTTTAAAAATATAGAATCAATATTTGTTACCGTCCAGTCCAATAGCTATTTTTAATGAGAGAATGCACATTATAACTAGTAGTTCAGCCATTTCATTCAGTCACATACCTCCTTAGAGGCTGAATAAACCCAAAGTGCTTTGTAAATGGAGGAAAGACTATGACGTTGTTATGCATATATATCCAAGACTGAAACATTCCTGAGGTTTGCAGCCAAAACTGCTCTGCCCTGGATAGTGTGAGCAGCAACACGGCACTATGTGGAGGTCTGCCAGCTTGTAACAGGGAGAACATATCAGACAGTGGGTTAGACATTGTACTCTCTGACAATACTGCTCTTGGTATTAGCATCAAAAGAAACAAGAAGTTGGTTGGACTTCCCAAGATCCTTAGCTCCCTCCAAGTTAAAATCAAAGAATATTTTAGGCTTGTGGAAAAGGTTCTCATTGGGACAACTGTGCAAGCATGACAAAAATGTTGGTAAGAGGATAAGTGTCATGAAAAAGAAAGCTTTTCCCCATCTCTGGAAGGGCTGCAGGATGAATTCAGGGGGGAGGGATAGCTCAGTGGTTTGAGCATTGGCCTGCTAAACCCAGGGTTGTGAGTTCAATCCTTGAGGGGGCCATTTAGGGATCTGGGGCAAAAAAATTGGGGATTGGTCCTGCTTTGAGCAGGGGGTTGGACTAGATGACCTCCTAAGGTCCCTTCCAACCCTGAGATTCTATGATACTACTATAATGCTTGAAAAATATAGTACAAGTTTACTCATTCTATGACCCACCAAGAAAGTGACCTTCCATTGAGGAAACTAAAGCACATCAAGTGACTCAAAAGGAGTTAACAGCTTTGTCAGGAACATATTAAAAATTCACAACACAGAGGGGGTTTTAAGTAATTTAAAATGCCTCAAGCACCATGTAAATCTGATGATGAGGGTGCAGACAATGGTTTGCCTTTGATTGGTACATGATGGGCCAGAATAGTTGCCAAGTGAACATGGATAGAATTAGTCTTACGATCAGACAAATGAAGAAAACAGATAAGCAGTTTTTTGCGGGGGAGGGAAGAGGCATTTAAAAGAAGGGTCACATGGGCTTGAACCACACCATAAGGTTTTTCCACTTAAAGCTTTAACATCCATCTGGTAAACAACCTGAAACACCTGCTCAGACACCACACGTCTGGAGCTCTACTCTGTTAGGAACTTTCAAGGAGAAGGCGCTCCCAGGCTAGGATGCAGCAAGATGCTCTGGTTCCATTTACTCACTTATGGCAAGGCTCTGTCTGATGGAAGTGGTCACCAGTCTGCAACACGATTCAGAACCATACTTGCCTGAGCCAGTATGGGGCTATTGGAATCATTAAGCCATTGCCTTTTGTTGTTGTTGTTCAGGACCTTTGTTACCAGAAATGCGGGAGCCTGCCTCTCCCCGCCTGTGAATAGAGAAAGCATCTCTTACTAATGCTGTCTTTACTGGTACCATTTACAGAAGTTTATCCTGGTGACTTGTGAAACAATCCACCTCCATTGTCACCCCACTGGAGAAAGTTTTGATCCATCATACCCTCATCTAGAGATCCAACCATGGAGATCAATCACTGGCTCAGTCTCTCTGCAATGATGTCCTCTTTTTCTGCTAGTAACTGGCAACCAGGATTATATCTTGAGAGAAAGAGCCTGCTCCCACACCTGCTGGGCTTCATGACTCAGGAGCTATGAGTTGTTGCCTCCCTGTTTGTTACCACTGTGTCAAATTTTGTGTAACCCTTCTGCCAGTCAGAGTTGGCAGCAACAAGGGCCGGGTTCCGTATCTAGGGGTTCCATTCCAATGACACAATGCAAAACCGGCTCGAGCCCCCACCCAGTGACCTGGGACAAATATATATCACCCCCCTGGGCGCCTCTAAGAGGCAGTACTTCCCCTCTCGCAAGCACAGAGTCTGAGTGTAGCAAAACCTTTTAATGACAGAGAGAAACAATGCGGCATTTTGTTGGGGAAACACCACATCTAGGATTCGTAAACCAAACTGTGAGCAAAGACCCACCCCAGCAAATTCGCCATGTCCTTTCCCTTTGGTTCTTGAGTCCAGCAACCCCAAAAAATCACCCAATACCCCAAAAGTCCAACAACCCAAAAGTCCAGACTCAGAGTTCAAAAGTTCATCTGCAGAGTGCTACACCCCCCCCAATCTGGGTAGAAATGGGGAGGGGAGAGGTAAGGGGCACCTTACGTGGCTCGAAGCTGATTGTCCCGTTTCGTGGGGCTTCGCTTGGCTCTGCTCCGCTCGCCATCCCATGAGTCACTCCGCTCCGCCAGCCATCCCGGCTGTCCCGCCAACTGCTCCGCTCCACCAGCAGCTCTGCGCCGTCAGCCGTCCCGCAAGCCGCTCCGGCTGTCCCGCCAACTGCTCCGCTCCATCAGCAGCTCTGCGCCGTCAGCCGTCCCGCCAGCTGCTCAGCAACATATCTTCCGGCTCCCCCACTACTTAACACAGTGCTCAGTGATTTCAGCTCTTTAGTGATTTCAGCTTGTAGTAAGGGGAGCCTTAGTGCTAATTTGCACCATTAACCCCAAGTGATTCCAACTCAGCAGCCTGTGATTAAACTCCTAAGGAATTCAAAATTAGCTCTGATATTCCACAGTGGAGAGAGAAGAAGGTGCAACTGACATGTAGGGCCCTCAGAAGAGGCCCATGCCACCAGGTACAAATACCTGTCCCCAGCCTCTCTCAATTCAGTGGGTTTTGGAACCCATGTCCCTCGCCTAGCGAGTGCTGCTTCGTTGATGGCGAGTCCCTCCATCTTAACAAAAGGTCACTGTCCTTGATTCACATAATCAGGGTAACAACACTTTATTCTTCCTGCCCCAATAACAGAGAAACTGGGGATCCCACAGCAGCCAAAATGACCATTTGGGCAAGCGATCCATCATGCTTTGCAGGGTGGGTGTGTCCATGCAAACAAGATCAGCCCCTGACATCCCTTTCCACAACTCACTACCAGATGTCAGGGTAGAGTTCATCCTGACTCTGCTTACATTTGTTAAAATTTTAAATCAGGGCCAGGTCTCTGAAGGTTCTTACTTTACACAGGTTCCACCTCATCTTCAGAGCTCTGATGAGCAGCTGCTGTTCCTGGTGAGACTAAGATCACTGAGTAAAAAGCCTCTCTGTGTAGTGTCTCCATCTATCTACCTTAGGTACTTATCACATCACAGGATGAATACATCCTAGGTAAGTAGAATTTGAATGGGTGGAATCCAGAAGTCCAATCCCAATTGGAGATTATCCCTGGCCTGTCACCAAGATAGAGTGCCTCACAGGTCATCCATTGCTTATTTCTTTTCTGTGGCCTAGGACTCTGAACCCGTGTTCTGATAAAAGTCAAATCCTACTACTTCGTCTTCCACGTTTACACATCATTCTCCTTGAAATGGGAACTCTGTTACCTACTCCATCTGACTCTATGGATACTATTGTACCTTTATTGTATCTATACATGCTACTTGTATTAAAGAGACTGCAATCACCCGAGAAGCATTTTCTGACATTTTGGTGTAAAAGACACTATAGCAAAGCATATATTTCACTGCATAGCCAAGTGACTCAATCCAACAAACGTTAGAATTCATGTGGTATGTATTTAGGTTTACCAACCAATTTCTTTCAAAAGCTATTTAGGAAGTTAGTGAAAATATACCTTTTAATATTGACTTAATATTAATCCATTTGTGTTATATCAACAAGATATCTATGTAGGAAGAGAGTTAGTGGCATTGATTAGGTAGGTTGCATTTAAAACCTATTTTTGCAATCTTCCCTATGTTTGACTTAAGAAGAGTTTGCAAGCTGAATTTATGGATAAATCTTAATTTTTATCCGACATTGTCCTTGATCTAAAACAAAGGAAGTAAAACGTTTGGAATCAACAGGCAACAGTAACAAAGAAAGTCGGGGGGGGGGGGGGGGGAGAACAAGAGTAGATCCCTGTGGGGGGAATATCTTAAAATCTACGGTAAAGTCATACTTGGCAAAACTCAATAGATCTGGCAAACATCAAAGATAAAATTTAGCAGGATAATTCCATCAAGTACCATTAAAAGAAAAAATGGGATCAGCAGGGTTACCAGTGAAAAACAATGCCAGGCCTAATAGCACTGATCTACCAGAAGCAATTTATTATGACACCAGAAATAGCTATTTTCACAGTGAATGCTTGAAATGAAAACTTTAAAGCTTCTTTAAGTCTTGAGCTATACCAAAGTATTCAGCCAGCCAGCCAAAATAGCTGAAGGGAAATAGGAAGGCCACATGTGGAACTAATTACTCATGTAGAGGCTATGACAAAGAACATTTCTCCAGACTTTTCATGGGGGCTTCACTTTCAGGAAGTAGCTATAATTACTGTTCAAGTCTACAGCAGCCTGCATGCCAGTGACAGTTCCAAGAAAAAAAAGGGAAAAAAAGCCTATTTGCCCTTTTCTTAGTCTGAAACACCAAAATATAAAGCATAACTGGAGTCATTAAAGTGAATCAAAATAAGCACTGGCACATTGCATTAGCTTCTCGAAAGAAATTCTTTTCCCAAATTAGTTTTTGCAGCCTTTACAGAACAGCAAGTTTTGTTTCTACATTAACTCACTCTCCGTTGGCTGCAGTGAAACTGTACATCTTGACTTTTTACAGCTTTTCCATAGTGGGGCCCACTTCCTGCCCAGTTGAGGAAAAAAATCTGGCCTGAAGATGAAATGACTGCTTAACATTACACTAAAACATCTGGTACCATTTTATACACAGACCCATGTCTGAGAGCAGGCAATTCTAGCGGTCTCACCAGCGGCACAGTGCATACCCAAACCTCCCTAGGGTGACATCATCCCATATATGGACTCTCAGGCCCAACCCTCCCCCTTTTCCTGGTCCTAAATTCATTGCCAGATCCCCAGTCTGCTGCAAATGTGCCACGTCAAGACTGGAAATCACAGCACTTCAGTGTGTTTCAGTGAATGCTGCAGAGTTTGAGGGGAAGCTGAGCAGAACCCCGATGCAGGAAGGCAGTTTTTCCCAAAGACTAAAAGAGGATTTAAAATAAATAAATAGAAGCGTCCGGAGATCCTGCTCCGTCGCCCCAGTGTTCAGACTACCTGTTCAGGACAATGCTGTTGTACAGTAGTCTGCACATTGGTTAGACTGGGCAAGGGAAAGCAACGACATGGACTTTGGGGGACGCCAGTTGCTATTGCCAAGGAGAAGACCATTATTGCTCCTTTCAGATCTCATATACAGTATTTTTCTTCACAGGTTTTACACACTAGGGAATAAGAAACGCTAAGGGACACTGTGAGAAAGGAGGACTCCAGAATAATGCGGGGAAGACATTCTGGTAAGGCCTACTTTGGAAGAACACCTGGCCTATGACCTGGCGAAGCTAGGTGACTTCCCCCTCCCCCATTCTTCCAGTCATCACCGCAAGACAGATGGAGCTCTGGTGATTTACTAAAACGTATGCAAGAAAAAGAGAGGTATATCTATATCTATTACATCGAGAGGTGTACATAACATAACTAAGTTCAGTCATTTCCATGTATTTACTTAAAAATAAAGCTTACTTGTCCCCAAACTAAGAAGGTAAATTTAAGTTTTGTAGACTGTAGCAATTGCCATGAATATGTAAGGTGTAACTCAATTAAAAACAATTCAGAAAAATTGATAAAAATATTAATTCTGAATAACCTCTTATGAGCTATGTAATTTTAATGACCATTTAACAAAATTATTTCTGCATTAAAAGGGTAAAAATATTAGCAAAGAATGTGTGAATATTAATATCACACATTCTAAAAGATTTATTTATAAAAGGTCACTCGTGACAAAACTGTAATTATATTTGAAATGAAGCTGAAGCTTCATTAGATATTTAAAAATATATGCAATATACGCTAATGAAAAGAAGAAAAAGTGACAGCTAAATATATCAAGACGCTTTGCCAGGCTTTTTCCAGCTAGAAAATTGAATTCTTGGACTGGCAAGGAAAATCATTGCTAGGAGAACAGACTGAGATAGCAAAGCAATAAATGAAAAAACAAACCCAGTAACTTTTAATGTCACAATACATGTCTGCGCATTGTTTACAAGAGCCCAGCACCAAACGATGGTTGCTGCTTTCTTGTCTATACTTCGCATTGCTGATATTTCTTCTTGCATTCAGAATGATAAGTTACTTTGTCTCAATTCCCACTGATAAAAATGGAATTTGTAAACGAATGCAGAAGTTTTCTTTGGTGAGTTTCCAGCTGTCCTGGTAGGGGAAAAAAGCCCTCAGGCTGAATGAAATCCCCATGGAGAGAATAATATAAAAAGTCTGGGCTGCAATTTGATACCAGTTGAATTTCAGAGTCCGCTCCCAGATAGTTAATACTGGTAACAAACTACTACAACTCCAAAATATATATATATATATATATATATATATATATATATATATATATATATATATATATATATATATATATATATATAAACCCCAAAAGTATTCTCTTCTATATGATGCTTGTTATTTATATGAAGATTTTATATGAGTATACTACAAACAAAAGTACTATAAATAACTCCATTACAATTACTTTTTGCAATATGTGTAAGTTGGGATTTTTAAGCAACCTTGATGCTGTGTGATTTTTATAAATATATATATATATTATTACCTTTCTCAGGGCTCTTTCAAAGCTCAATAAAACCCTTCCAAGGAGTTGCTATCATGCAGTATTAACTTCACAGTCCCAACATGAGTTATCTTATAGCTTATGCAGTGAGAATTCTCGCTGTCATTTCCCCTCCCATCCCATCTAAGCTACTGTATTTTAACTTTAAAAATTTTCTTTAACCCACTTTCTTTGGTTTTATTTCACAAAAAATTATTTTATCTTTGAAGCAAAAATTATTTTTTTATTAACAGATTACAGTGTGACAAGAAGGATTTTACTCTTGTATTTTAGAGTCCTGATCAGTAAAGTAGTAACACATTTAAATGCAAAGTTATTAACAGAAAAATCAGAAGACACATGAAAAGACAAAGGAGTGAAATTGAATTAATACAAATGTTAATCTCTTATTCTCACTTCTCACATGAGAGGTGTTTTAGGAATGGCAATTCTGCAAAGCTTTATGGTTTATATTGTAAGTGGGAGGAACAATTTTAGGTTTTAGAATATTTGGTTTACATTAAGACAAACTTAGTTATAATTCCAAAAGAAAGAGATTGCCCTATGCAACCTATTTCCTTTTGTTTTTATAGTCAAATTTACATCTTTCAGAGCTTGCAGACCAGAATCACAAATCAAGAAAAAAAATTATCAATTCAATGAGAACCATTTAATTAAGGTACTAATGTTAAATTTTAAAAGCCTGAGACAACTCTTGTAATTAGGAAAAGATAATGAATGGCATATGGAAATGGTGTGTTTCTCTTCTCTGGTCTATTATTTGAATTAATCTTTAGGTTAAATGACCTTTCTGTATTTAGGAAGTGTTTACTCCCACCTCTCCGCCTCAAAGTTACATTTTTAGTCTGTACGGCTGAAGGTGGTGGTGGGGATGACCCCTGGCATGAGTTTTGGAAAAAGGGAGGGAGATTGCAGTACACAAAGCAATAGATAGGAAAAGAAAGAGTGTATTGTTAAGGAGCAAGGAAATATCTACTTCAGCACAGCAAGAGTTTCATTCTGTGAATTGAGTAACCGTACTCTTCTTGATCTTAACCAGTCAGGAAAAAGTATGTTTTTCTTTCTATAGCCAACACTTGATTTGAAACTTATTGTGAAAGACTATTTGGGGGGATGAGTTTATAAAGTACGGTTTTAAAATACTCATACACGCACACAATATACAGATTCTTCAAGAACAATGATGAAACACTAAGGTATATGATGACTGAGAAATATGAATTGTGTTCAGTGGGAAATTTACAGTGTGGACATAGTTTAATTCAATCCAACACTGTACTCAAATCTGTTGCATACAGTGGATAGTCAGACTTGAGGAAAAAAAAGTCGGATTTTAACAGAAAAAGTACAACAACAGAAATGGCAAATTAAAGTATGTACAACCATTTCACCACCAACAGGTCAATACTGCTGTATGATAGATCAGTTATTTTGTTCTCTAAGAGCAAAAACCTTATTTGTTACATCAAACAAAACTAAATAGAGGGAGGGTAGGGAAAGAAATATTTTCAAGCTTTTTGATTAGAACACTGCTCCCTTAAGAAAAGAAGCCATTTCTTGACCTTACAGAAGTGAAATATAAACCCAAACAAAGGCATCCAAAGGCAAAAACCAAAATGTTTCTTACAATGAAAAAGAGTCACAGATATTGTTCAGTCTTTTGTCAGTATGCTGTATGTTTCCCCTCCCCCATTGCCTAGGACTAATGTGTCCATATTTTTGGAAGACTAAAAGATACCTCCTTCTCCCCCTTCTCAGCGCACATACACACACTTTTCTCCAGACCACCCAAGTATCATTGCTCGGTGGGAACTATTATAAGCAACAACAACAACAAAAGTCAAATGCCAGCATTTTCAAACTTCTCTATATTTTAAATGGTAAAAGGTGATGAGAACGGGGTTGGGAAATAATATATTAATCAGAATGCAGAATAAATAAAAGACACCGACTTCCTAGAGGATCCAATTTCTAGTCTTAAAAAAAAAAATTAGATGAAGTCTTCCCTTTTAGGAATACCACCTTTTCCTTCTCCAAGAACATAGCCTTCACCATGACTTGCAAAGAGTTTTACTTACTAGAACTGTGCTGCACAGAAAATTCCAAGTTAAAATAACATTAAGGCTTTAACCTGCAAGAGACAGGAAATACCAGAGTTAAGGTTGAAAAACTTCTTAATTCACTCCACTGTGCCTTAGTATTGCATTTTGTGCTACATGGTATAAACTATCTAAAACCACCCACTTGGATAAAAGCTAGTAGTAGTTGCAATATGAATAAGATGAGTTACAAATACATTTTTGTCTTAACTATGAATTTTCTAGCTACTGACAGTTATCAGACCCTTTAATGGTATTTTAATATATGTGCACAGAAATCTACTCTTTGTTTGTGAATTTTCTTTTCCTTACTCACTATTAGTAATTCAAAATATTTCTATGCTTCCATAATACCTTTAAAATCTATATTTACCTAATGAATCATATATTGTACTTGTCCCTTTAGCATATTGTACAAAGAAATTTGTAGCCACGTTTTAGAAGTACTATTATCAGTTCAGCGCAAGTAAACATATCACGGGTGTCTCTTAAATAACATATACTAATTAATTGACCATAACAGCCTAGTCATATGGAGTACTAAATGAACTGCTTAATATAAAGAGCAAGATACACTTGCATCAACTCTACATTTGTAACCCTCAGTCCATTTTTGTTGATGAAGTCTCCCTTTGTATGGTCAATAATTACTGACAAGAAAACACAAATCAACTCATCTCCCACCCTCCCATAACACCTTCCTCCTCCACTCAAGCACCCCAATACCTGCTCATAGACACTAGTCCATATGCTAGGCTAATGTGGCCTACACTTTCTTGATTTTGATCCTGTTGTGTTACTGATTCCCAGTGGGTATTTTTACTGCACAATTGTTTTGGCATTCCAAGAAAGCACAATATCAAATCAAACCCACCTAATTTTTCCCAAAGTGTAAAGATTTTGAGCATCAAGTCTACATACTAAAGCAGTTGAAACTTTCAATAACCAAAGGAACACTTTAAGTACAGAAATGCTCTTAAAACTGATGTCACTTATTTTTCATGAAAGCAATTGATTAGTCCACATTATGGTCTTATCCTTTAAGTTTCCTTTTTAAATGGTCAAGCTGTAGGAGGGCAAAAAATTCTAATTTCACTTGGAACTCATTTTTTTAAAAACTATTGTGTTTTACCACAATAAATGTACATTGGCTTAGAATGGGAAAAGGCTTAAGACATAATATGACATATCTGACTTGGCTATTTATGTATTGTCATTTTTAGTTTTAAAAAAATAGACCTAACTCCAACTTGCTAAATTTAAATCAGATTGGTGGTTCATAAATTTCAAACTGATCTATTATGTATAGATGTGTCAATTTTCTTTATAGAAATCTAGTAACTAGCACCAGAACACTACAGCCGATTTATATCAAATGTATTATATAATGTAACAATTTATAATTATTTATATAGTATATTTTAAAATTGTAAAATATTTGCTTTTGCCGTTGATAAATGTAGGCCTTTTAAGAACAATTTTCAGTTAAATAGAGCATATGTTTTAGAAACATCTAATTATATGAAATTGTCATGCAAGAAGTGAACAACGATGATTTAAGGAACAGTATTTTAAAACAGAGTACTTTAATTTGTATAAAAGTTGATGTAGCTTTCTCTTTAAAAATCTTTTAGTAGAAACCAATGTTTGAGGTTTAAATATCTTTTGAAATTACGGCAACATCAATAATTTACTGAAAGGCATTTTAAATGTAGGTCAAATTTCACTAAGTGTATTTTGGTGCTTTACATGTATAACATTTCAGCAAAGCAACACCTTTTGTAGGAAAGGTGTTTATTTGCACATTTCTGATTTGTAGCATAACCTACATTTAATTGAAAGACCTATATTTTAAGCCCAGTACTGCTCTTTTATTTTGGTTTTCACATATACAAAGTACGCATTTTGAAAGGAATAAGAATTAAAATTATATGCTAAACAACGTATTGGTGAAATATGCTCCTTTTGATTGTTCCAAAGCAAAAGCCTCACATAAATTTTTCACACACACACACACACACACACACACACACGCGCGCGCGCGCACTTTCCTTCCAGAATATTCTTTATTGGGACATTCTACATATGGTTGCTTCCATCTATACAGAATTATTTGGTTTTGTTTTCAGTATTTAAGTTTACGGTACTTATCTGTTCCTCAAAAATATGTACCGTATAAACATATCCTTTATCTTGAACTTCAGTATTTCTGTGTTTCCAAGAAGAGTAAAAACATCTGGTTAAATCACTACATGCTATGCAAGTACAGTATCTGGGAAAACGCTTGTATGAACTGGATTTAAAATAAACCGTAGTTTAAGTCACTGTTCTTTTTAAAATGTTTAATGTGACCATTCTGTTGAAATCCTATCCCATATGCATGTCAGTACAATTACAACTAATGTAAAATGCAGATTTTCTGAATAAAGTCAAATGTTGTACTTGTTCCACAGCTCCCTAATGTTTTAAAGTTTAATTCTGTTATGTGTGTTCCCCGAACAAAGTCCCCAAATCTGGAATGGTACAGACTGATTCTTATCAGCCGGTGAGGAAAGGACCCCCTGATGGATCCAAGGGACTGGCTGGACGGAGTTGTCATGTGTCTGCCTGTCTACACTTGCTGTGCAGAACATCCTCTCACCTGTACAGCAGGCACAGACAGGCAGTCACATGACAACCCAGCCTGAATGACAACCAGCCAATGAGAGAGCAGCTCTGACAGACTATAGCATCTTCACCAAGAGCTACAACAAAGAGTCACTTTTGGATTTAAGTCTGCTGGTTCAATAATTAACTCATGTGTACTTTTTATTATTAACTTGGTCAGCATATTGAAATCCACCCAAAGTAAAATGAACGGTGCCTATCAAATACAATAAAACCCACTGCTGAAATTTTTACTGTGCTTTCTATAGTACTCTTTTCCTAGTTGTTCTGATTAACTCACTAACCATTAATTTTATTTGTACCCTGCTGTGCGGCACCATTGCAAATGGCAAGACGAAATATATTTCTCACTTATATTTTGATAACATCACATGAATGACTCGAATTTTATTAGGTCATGCAAAATTAATTGTATACATGCTGATCATACAGAAAGAGAAAGTTATTCTTTGGCTAGTAAATGCTAATAAAAAGGACACCATAAGATTTCTGAATATTTTTCCCCTCTTTAGTATGTGGGATTTTATTTCCTTCTGGAACAATGAAAAATCCACTTCCTCACTCATTTTCTGTCCTCCATCACAAGACACACATTATTTTATTACTGTAGCTCAATTGTAAGTTAAATTAATAATAAACATTTACTCACTAATGTTGACAGCATTTTTATCTTTAAAAAATGAAGCATTTGATTTGGAAACCAAAAAAATACAGATTTTGTAAATAAAGGAAAGTAATAAATTAAATTTCAGTGGTCCCAACCAAGAGTCCAACTCTGCATTCCCTGCACCCCAAAGGCTGCCAGTGAAGTTGATGGAAGTTTTGGGTTTCCAGAGAATACAGGATTTGACAGTGTCGTATTAAACATGGGACATTTTTTACAAAGTGCATCCTTTTGTCTGCAGTAAAGAACATTAGGTTCACAAAGGAGAATGGCTGTCCTCACCCCCTCTCCCTAGTCACACTGCAGCAGAACCTTGCTAATTCTCACTCTGCTAATCCACAAACCTTAGAATTTGAACACAAAACCCCCACATTCTCTCCCACTTGTTGGCAAAGTAATAATAGCAGAGAGCTAACGCGTATAACTAAGACTTCACTATTTTTACAAAATATACTGCAGAATATCCAAGTTATGACTTATTGTACTAATTAAAACTAGTCAAATAAATGACTGCATTAACCTTGCACTCACTTGTTCAATAAGACCCCAAACCTACACACATTATTACACACGCTTAACTTTAAACAGGTGAGTAGTCCCCTTAAAATCAATGGGATTACTCATCTGAGTAACCTTAAGTAAATAAATCAGTGTTTGTGGGTCAGGGCCTAATTCACAATGGACCTTCCAGTCACTCACACAAGCAAGGTTCTTCTGCTTTCTACAAACTTTTCTTAGCATTTGAAAACTGATCAAACTCATATTTTTGTTTCCACCAGGAGTACAAAAAGACCTTATTCCTTTGATTCTCATTTAACAATCATTAAGATTAAAAATGCTGTACATGTATTTGAACGGCAATAAAACAATATCAATAAAGACCCATAGAAACAAATTGCTTTATGCAAGTGGGACAACAAATGTTGAAACCCACGCTTACGAAATGCATTATTTGCCAAAGTAAGTTACTTCAAAATAAATTCTACCGTGGATTCTTTAGTACAAGGCCCACAGCCAACAAATAAAGCACAAAAAGGTAGCTTCTTCAAATAGCAGGAGTGTACAATACCTGCTTACATTTTTAGGATGCCTCTCACCCCAAAACAAGTCCCTAACTATACAGTATTGTTCCTTATGGACATATGCCTACATTAGAGGAGCTACACAGCTACATTGTCTCAGCAGGCATTGTACCTCAAGAAGGCACAATATCATTCAGAGCTCCCTGACACACAGGGAGAGCACAGCTGCTGCTACACTCCTTAATGGGATGCAATGTACACTGATTCCATGGCCAGCCAGTTCTGCTGCCTAGTATGGCAACAGGGGGACCATGGGTTCTTCCTTCTCCCCAACCCCTCTGGAGAGATTAACACTGCCATAGACTAGATTTAAATGGTCATTGTGCTCACGCATGTGCAAGGACTGCAGTAGTTACTGGCATCTGCTTAGGAGGCACAAGGGGAAGTGACGTCTTTATGTGCTTTCATAGTGCTCATCTGTGCAGAGCCTAGTCACAATTCAAATCCCTAAACACAGAAATGATTTCATACATTGCTGAAGGCCACCAGCCTTAGGGTGAAATACAACAACACACAGCAACCATAATCAATAGTTTAGGACAGGAAGTGACAAATACCATATCCATTTGAAACTAAAGAGAAAGTTTAGGGAAGTAAAACACAATTTTGTCCAGGAAACCAGAGCTAACATCTCCTGCTTTTGTGAAGAAGGCTGCTAGACTTCTAATTACCACAATGGTCACCTCCTCAACTTTAACTGTTCTCATGAAACATCAAACAAGCAGGGAGCTCAGTACTCTTCACAAGTTCTCAGGCTCTAGCTGAGTAAGCAGTTTAGATTAATGCAGTACAGCAGCAGACACTTCCAAAAGTGTTTTCAGGAACGCTGAAGCCTCCCACTGAACACAGATAGAAGACTCAAGAATTCCCAATCATCTTTAAGGCACTTCTAAGTACCTGAGAAAGCACTTAGTGAGACTGGTTAATTTCACCACACAACCTTTCAATAATATGCCAAGGCCTACTGTATAATAAGAATAAAGAGTAAGCTGACATATAATGCAAGGCTATAGAGTTCCACAGAGAAGTTTTGGTGTCATCATTAACCAAACAAGTAATTTGTTACCACAAGTCAAAGACAACAGAATTTCCCCATGATGTAATGCAGAATGTTGGTCTGGGGGACTTTCAGTAACTTCTACATTATGATTAGAGTATTAACTACCACTCTATTTTCTTCAAATAAATTTTTAAAAATGCCATACAAGAACATGCCTGTTTTCATTCACAAAATTCACCCATACGTTTGATTTCTTGAATGCTGTTTTTATGATCTCATAATAAAGTAACCCAAACAACATCCCAGCAATATTTTGAAGACAAAACTGCCTTCTCATAAGTTTCCACTGGAGTCCTCAATTCCTTCCCTCTGATTTATTAACAATTATCCTCTTTTCAAGCACGTATGTAACAATCACTGACATTAATGACAATTATATGTTTACACTGAAGATACTTTCCTATAAGTCTTAATCAAAGGCAAGGAAATTCCAGGTTAGCCTTGCTCATCCTCATCTCATCTGTCATACATGGCTCTTCTAGGGATCTCGCAATAGTGTATGACCTCTGTTGTGTGTGTGCTATAATATCTAAGCAGAGGACAACAAGTTATAGACAGAGTGGAAATTTTAGCATTTAAAACTCCTGCTTTTGCCAGTTTAAGTTAGATCCGTAATTTTTTTCATTGACATTTTTGAAAAATACAGCCATAGGTTACCAGTCTTGTTATCGGTAACTCATAAAAAAGAATACATATCAAAATATAGAAATAGGATTTTAACAGTGGCCTCCTAAAAGCATGTCCCTTTCTTATTTTCATGCTTGTTTTAAAGAAAGGTTTCAATTCCCCTGAAGAATGCTCTTTCAAGAGAATGGTAGGCGAAGGATGGGCTAACAGCAATGGCAGTGAGATAATGTTCTTTTATTAAGATTTAGACCACAGAGTAACCCAGACGTTTATCTCTTCACAGAAAGAATAAAAAAATGTATTCATTATCAGTCATTGTCAAGGTGGAATAAAATCAGTGATGGCAAAAAATTTCCTGCTTCTCTCATCTGTCATTATGATTAGTTCATAAGAATAAACTGCAGAAAACAGTAAATCTGTCTTCAAGTCCACTCCCTCAGTTATAATTAACAAGCAATATTCTTCCTAAATATTAACGTAGGCCATTTGAACCTCCTATGAGAAATATCTCTACTTACCTTATAAAAAACAACTTTACTGTGTTTTCAATAGCTAAAATAGTCACAAGATTTGCTCCATAATCAAGTCTGAAATGTATTGAATTCACCTCCTATAAAGTATTAGGAAATTGAAAAATGAATGCTATATGTGACTTACAAAACAAGGTAGGTGAGGCAATATCTTTTATTGGACCAACTTCTGTAGGTAGACAGGACAAGCTTTAAAAAGCTCTTCCTCAGCTCGAAAGCTGGACCCTTCCACAAACATAAGCTGGTCCAATCAGAGATATTACCCCACTCACCTCATCACTCTCGCACCCTCGGACCAAGATGGCTGCAACCTGCAAACATACATTACTTAAGACATTTAAAAATACATTAAATTGGGTATTACATTTTCAGTCCAGTCTCATCAGCTTCAATAAAAATGAATCATAGCTTTCAAAGACAACTTAAGGGGTCTAATAACTTCTGAATATATACTTTCCTACATGGCTACAGTCTTAATTCATATTCTGTATATTTTCCCTTTGCATAAAGAGCTGGCTTGTTAATTAACAGTAGATTTTCTTAGAAGAATCCATCCCAAAATAAGGACCAGCTCCTGCAAACGCTACTACTAAAGTCACTCAGTGGTTGCAGGGGCCGAGCCCTGACACAATATGTTATATGTAAAGAACTTGCATTGTAAGATTTCTACCCAGTGTGTCTAGAAGCAAGGATGCTGAAGTACAATATTAATAAAGTGAAAACAAAAAAATTAAGGGAGGCAATAACAGTGACAACAACAAACAACAACGAGCAAGACAAACGTAGGAAACTGACTTTTTAGAGCTTGCTAGAAAAATATTTTCCCCCTGCTAAAAATCAAATTTTCTTCAGAAAAACCCAAAATCTTTTCAACTGAAAACTGCTGAAATTTGAAAACATTTTGGTTTTTGGCTGAAAAGTTCCAGTTTCAGATGAAAATACAAACATATGAAGAAAGCGCACACTGAAAATTTTTGTGTAATTGAAAACCTGGTTTTCACTTGAAAATAAGGTGGATGGAAAATTTTCAGTCAGCCCTACTAATTTTAAATTGAAGACATTCAAGCACAGAACAAAGAGTTCCATAGTTAACCTTTTCTTTAAGAAAAATTAAGAACAGGACTACTGTAGAGTAGTGGTGGTGGTGGTGGTTCAAATTGTAAGCCTGGATATTTAGGTAGTTTTACATCCACAAGCAAGGAGGCAAAAACATTTTTCTAACATCTTTATGTCACTGCTGAGATCATTAACAATCCAATGATCACATCTAAGCAGGCTGGATCACAACAGGTCAATATCCAAAGCTATCTAACATGTTCAAACAAGGGAGCAGTCTGAATATCATATTACAGGAATATCCTTCTTTAGCTCTTGTTAACTACAAATTCATTCATATTAACAATTGTATTCCTTACCAAGGTACCTTTATCTGATCATCAGTACCGCAAGCTCAAAAATCGAGTTAACACTACTAGACATTTTCCCACTTCCTTTTAGACCTTTCATAACGTTAGGCAAAAGCCTGGCTGTATTACAAAATATATCTAATTGTAATTGCTTATGGGAATAACAATCATAAGAAAAAGCAAACAACCACAGTTACTCCAACCTAGAAGCAGACAACCAACTAGATGGCAGGACATCATATGCACGGATGTGACCAGGTTGGGCTTGATGGAAAAACAAGCCACAGACAAGAATGACTGGTAATAAAGCACCGTTCCCAGTGTCTGCAAAGAAGTTCCAGGATGAAATTATGATGATGGGAAAAACAACTTGACACTTTATGATTAACTTCCATATTAACTGTAATGAAATCTAAGTGAAACAGCTAATAGCAACCAGAAAAGTCTAATATATTCTCTTATCTCAACTCTTACAAGAAGTAAGCATTAAAGATCTAGAGTAAATAATTAGTGTTCCCAAAAAGTTCGTAGAGAAATTTCAGTCGGATCTTAAAACAGAAGAAATGTTGAGAACTGCAAGAGCGGGGTTCACACTAAGAAAGTGCTAAATTAGATAAGAGAAAATACATACTAAATGCAAGTTCAGTATAAACAAAGTTAAAATCTTAACATTAGAAGCTGTGAACAAATATCAGAGTGACTGATGTCTGCAAAAGAACTGTGTCTTTACCTCATCATCTTTATACCAGGACAAGCTTTCTGCAGTCAGAACAAACCAGTACTCCTTGGACCCCCCTTTCATGATGCCGATATTGTTGATGGTGAGCCAGCCTTTCCGGATCACCTGTACAGGATGGTAAGTCAACGGACATGTATTAATTGACAGTCACTCATTCACCAAACACAATCAGTTTCTAAATTCATTCTTTTGACTAAAAAACTGCTCTATCAATAAAAGGTGCACTTTTCGGTCATTGACAAATTTGGAATATAATTTCCACAGGTTCTGATGACCACAAGAAAAACGCAACATAGAACAGACTGAATTTTGTGGGGGAGGGGGCTTGGAGGGAAAAGAGAAGCCTAAGGATTATACTCATGTATATATACTATAAAGTATAAGGTTGAACAACAGATGTGTGATCTTGATACTATTTGCTTGCAGTGTAGAAACACATTGTGAAAACCCATACGAAAAACAAAAGGTATAAAAAGGATGGTTGCTTTCACTGCTCTGATACTGCACATTTTTTAGATCTGGGAGGTCAATTGTGGAGTAGGAATCTTGAGCTAGGACCAGACCATACTTCCTCTCTGGAGCAGTCAGTGGCTTCTGGAAACCTTACCCTTCAGAGAAAAAAAGCAGTAATAGAGCAGTAGAGAGTTCAAGGGAACAGCGGAGAGGAACAAGAGAAAGAGGAGGAAAGGAAGGAGCACAGAGAAGAGAGGAAAGAAAAAATGAGGTTGGGATGCAGAGAAAGAAGAAAAACAAGACTGACTGGAGAGAACAGAAGGGAAACAAAAGGAAAGAATGGCAGAGAGAGAAGGGAGTATAGAAACTAATGCTAAAGTTAAGAGGAAAATCATGCAGGAAAAATAGAGAGCAAGAGAAAATTAGGGAGGGATAACAGAACTTAAGTGGTAAAATGGAAGGAAGAGGACAGGTCAGCAGAGACATTTAAAGAAAGTACGAGTACAAAGGTCCGCTGAGCTTTCTGATAAAACTATGAATAGTTCAGTAAAAGTTGATTCTCCACCAAGTCTGAATTTAAATGGAAAAGGAAAAGGATTCACTGGATTACACACACCATACAATGAAGTCTTCCAAATCTCTCTGTGAACCCATGTCAATTTCCACTATTTCTTCCCAAGAAGATCTCCTTTACTTGCTTATGAAAGATTGGGAGTGTGGTTGAAAATGCTCTGGGAGAAATTCTTCAAAAAGTGCTTGGATTTCTAGTGTCTATTACAGAAGCATGGAGTTCTGCAATCAAATGGAGGTGTCTGCTTACTTTTATGGATATGCACTAGGGCTGTGGCAAACTTCTCAGAGACTTCCAATCTCAGCCTGATCCAACATCAGCAGCAAAGAAGAGACAAACAATTCGAAGACTGCTTCATGGTCAATCATCAAAGTTTGAAACGTCAAAGTATATTTCCCCTCAATGTGCACATATAATAAGCTCTGTTAATGCCCATAGCTTTGATATGTATGCAGTGAGAATATCTTGTACTCATTAATAACAAAGCCAACTGAAAAGGGTAAAAAAGCCATCAGTGCCCCTGTTATAGATGACAAAATGTGGAAAAATGTCTGCAACTATAAATTTAGCACCTTTTGTTGCAGTTCTCCCCAAAGGCTGAGATTGCAGAAAAGCTTATGCTATCAGTCCTTGATCAACACTAATGTTGCTTTGCAAAGCAAATGGGCAAACATGGCTTTTGAAAGTTTTTAGAGGTGCATTTTAAAACATCTCAATCCTTAAAATATCTTAACCCAGTCACTCTAAATTCAGCCACAGCTAGAAAACATGCCAGAAAAGTGGAACATTGGTGGCACAAAGTTAATTTACATCTTCCAGTTCCATGAAGGGAAGCTGAAATTTTGCACCCAACATCGCTTCAACAAACAAAGAAGGACTAAAAATGCAGTAAAACCACTGCAAGTTCTACATGGAGTGGAGTGTAGAGAAAGGAGACTCTTCAGAATCCAGCAACGTGATAACCTAATACACAGGTGCACATAAGGCGCTGTGGACACGCATTTCAAGTGGTAAGGGTGTAGCAATTTTGCTCTGATATTTAGTCTTAAAAATGGATTGACCACTTTTGTGGCATCACTATGCACTTCCATGGGGGAGATCATAGCTCTGAGTACTAAACATGGTATCCAAATGCCTGAGTTTTCCCGGAGTGGACAGAGCACTACAAAGTCAGTTCCTGTGCGGAGGAAGCATCTCAGGTCATTCTTGAGCAGTGCTGATGGGTACCCGAAGCAGTTGCATCTACCCTCCTCAGCAGACAATTATGACAAATGACACTGGGGTAATAAATAGGCGGGAATGGGAAAATCTGTTGATCCTCTTGGGAAGGACTGGACCTCCCTTTGAAAAATGTTTATCTTTTCCTAGCTAAAAAAAAATCAAGCACATAACCCAAATGAGTAATTAATTTTGTCTCATTGAACAACACTACAATAAAGTTGGCCCTCTCTTCCTTGACTTCCCTAGGACCTAGACAGACTAAATTCATTTCAGGTAGGTCAGCAATCAGACAGTAATAGTTTTCAAATCACTATTGACCAGGCCTGGCCTCAAACCAGCAGTCTAGAGAAGATGAGCTCTGTAAGTCTGAAACAGGCAGGCAATGTTCACTTAAAGCAGCCCACCCTGTTACTAGCTGTTGAACCCGCAGGGAGAGAATTAAGTTGGTTCTATTGGCCCACTGAGGTTGGTGGCTCATTAATAGGGCCCCACCAAATTCATGGCCATGAAAAAAGCATCACAGACCATGAAATCTGGTCTTGTGTATGCTTTTACCCTGTACTATACAGATTTCATGGGGGAAATGAGCATTTCTCAAATTGAGGGTCCTGACCCAAAAGGGAGTTGCAGCGGGTCACAAGGTTATTTTAGGGGCGGGTCGCAGTATTACCACCCTTACTTCTGCGCTGCCTTCAGAGCTGGATGGCTGGAGAGCGGTGGCTGTTAGCCAGATGCCCAGATCTGAAGGCAGCGCCCTGCCAGCAGCAGCGCAGAAGTGTGGCAATATCTTACCATGCCACCCTTACTTCTGTGCTGCTGCCTTCAGAGCTAGGCGGCCGAAGAGTGGTGGCTGCTGACTGAGGTCCCGGCTCTGCAAGCAGAAGCACAAAAGTAAGCATAGCAATACCATACCATGCCATCCTTACTTCTGCACTGCTGCTGGCAGCAGCTATGCCTACAGAGCCGGGCTCCCGGCCAGCAGCCACCAGCTGCCCAACTCTGAAGGCAGCACCACCACCAGCAGCAGTGCAGAAGTAAGGGTCGCAGTACCGCAAGCCCCCCACACACACACACAATAACCTTGCGACCCTCCACAATTCCTTTTGGGGTCAGGAGCCCTACAATTACAACACAGTGAAATTTCAGATTTAAATAGCTGAAATCATGACATTTATGATTTATTAAATCCTATGACCGTGAAATTTGGTAGGGCCCTACTCATTAACATACTAAGAGCTTATCTCCACTTACTGGGGGATCAACACACAGCAATCAATCCACCGGGAGCCGAGGTTGACCGCCGATTGCTCTCCCATCGGCTCCAGTACGCCACCAGAATGAGAAGCATAAGGTAAGTCGACAGGAGAAACTCTCCTGTCGACCCAGCGCGGTGTAGACAGCACAATAAGTTGACCTAAGGTATGTCGACTCCAGCTATGTTATTCACACAGCTAGAGTTGCATAACTTAGGTTGACTTAACCCCGTAGTGTAGACCTGCCCTAAGACATAACAGAAGCAAGAGTGGCTCTCTAGAGGGAGAATCTAGAGTGTGGCTGATCACTCTGGAGGGAGCCACCAAGCTTTGAGCAGAAGTTTGTCATCTTGTTAACCTCCATCTTAATCAAACCAAACCCCCAAAATGGGGGAGTTTTTACTCTGATATATCGTAGAGTGTGGATAATGTGTTCGAGAGGAGGTTGGGAAAGGCATCATGACATCAGTCCAACGACCCATCAGATCCTTTTAAAATGTATTTTACAACATCTAGCAAAGTATGGATACCTTTCCAGTACACAATCTCTAACTAGAAACAACCATTTTGCCTATCCAGACATATTTGTCAGCCTTCAAACAACTTACAAAAAGTACAGTGCCATAGAAGCGCAGTAATATAATTAAACAAAGCAAAATTAAAGGAATGCTGTGATGTGGTGGACGTTTTAGACATATGAGTCAGGAAGTTATGATTTCCCTCCCTCCCCACAAATTTAATTTAGCCTCTGAATAGGGACAATGACAGTTACACAGCAGTCACTGCATGCCTCAAAGCACCCCACAAACATTACAGCTTCACAACAACTATGTGAGGAAGGTATCCCTTGCATTTTACAAACAAAGAAACTGAGGCACAGGGCGGCCAAGTGACTGGATTCCTTTCAACTGTACCACAGTGCTTGTAATTTAAAATATTCCTGTGCTCAGTAGGGAGCAAGGAACGACAGGGGAAGCAGCAGAAAGGCAGCCAGAGTGATGTTCTATTTAAAGTTGGTTTGGGACAGGGAGCCTAGAAAGATTCAGAGAAGGAGTTGCCACTCTGGAAATGAACAGTTGTGTGTGGGGAGGGATTCACGGATGAAGAGCTAAGTGCAGTTTCAGGATATCTGAAGTTGATGAGCACTTAAACAGGGAAGGAAGGTAGCATACTGTGCATTGGGATACTAGAATACTTTCCTTCATTTTGAACATTTTATAAAACCAATACTGATGCAGTCACTTTTTTTCTGCAACTCAGGAAAACATGCATTCTGAGGGCTCAGTAAGGGCTATTTTTAAGCTATTTATTTAAGCCTAAGAAACGCTTTAACAACTTTCTTTGCTGGCCAGGAAGGAACTCCCCATAATGTGGCTCCCAATAGAGGACCTTTCTGTGATCCCCGCAACTCTGCTGACAGAGCCTCACAGATATACAACCGCCAGTGGGTGAATGCAAAAGCAAGCTGACTTGCTGATACTACTCTCAGTCACTCCCCCATTATGTCTATTCAGTAGAGGAATGAAGCTGCCAGCTGTTTCCTCAAAGAATCCTGCTTGTGGGAGATTGGATCCAGCTGCCATTCCCACAAAGCACTGGGTTGTGTCAGTGGCAGGACACCAGATTGAGGCAATACCCACAGCCTGTGTGTTTTTCAAGGGATGCTGCTGAATTTCCACTAATCACCCATCAAAACAGACTACATTCCCTAAACATACTGAAATCTGCAAAGGAGCAGCAGACCAAAATGTCAAGCAACTGGAGACTTATGGTGGATGTTGCAGGAGGGAAGGGAATCTAGAGGTGTGCTGATGGCTGGGGTGTGAGCATGAGGTTGCAAGTTATTTTCAATGAGTCGTACATGTTCCTAGAACTTCACATGGGCACATTTTATATACAGAACTACAGAAAAATCAATAGAATTTCAATACATTCAGGACCAAGCAATGTTGTGTGATAAGGCTCAGACAATGCCATGTACTCAAAGGAACGCTATCTGGTTAAGTATTCATGTCCTGGTTTTCAGGAGGTGCTGAACACCCACTATAGTCTCCCATTGATTTCACCTCTGAAAATCAAGCAAATTTTTAAAAAGAAATTTCCTTCTCTGTAAAACAGATAAGACATTTAAAACAAAAACCTTTCCATTTTAATAATCCAGTTTAGTTTTAACCATTGTGCTGTTTACATTTTGCGCTACTCTCGACTTGGATAGTGACGAGAGAGTAATTATTTCCATTATTGTTCAGATGCCTGTGATGGGGCTTTCATCCCACACTAGCCCCGGAAGGGTTAATATAGGCAAGAGAGGCCAATTAGCCATCAGCTGCACCCGAAGGGGAGCTAGTATGCAGTGATGCTTAATTGTGGATAAAGCTCACCTGGGCAGAAAGAGGCAGGACATCTATAAAGCCAGGAGCTGGTAACAGACAGGGGGCTGCAGTGAGGAAGCCAGCAGTCACACCCTCTGGTACAAGGTGGGAGAGTAGGAGTCTGTCATAGGAGTGTAGGAAGCAGTCCAGGGAAGAAACAATAAGGGCTGGGAGAACATACGTGAACTGCTGGCTCGAGGACCCCTGGATTGGAACCTGGAGTAGAGGGCAGGCCTGAGTTCCCCTACTCCACTGTGGGAGTGATGCAGTCAGCGCAGTGATATGGAGGCTGCCTGAGACTGTGTGGAGAGACACTTTTGTGAGATTCCAGAAGGGCAGGACAACTGTGACTTGGCGGAAGGCTAAGCCACGAAGGAGAGGCGCTGAAGCTCCTGACCAGCGAGAGAAGGGTAACAGAGCGAGTGACTGAGGCAACTACCTGAGTAACTGCAGGATGGGGTGCAGACAGAGGCAACTTAATTCCCCAGATGAGCCATGAGGAGGCACCACCACCGGGCGCCAGTTACACCATTATTTCACTTTTGTGTTTGGTTGCAAATATTGTAAGGAATATTTTTTTAGAATCATAATGCCAAATTCCACTCTGCATGTACCGGATATGAGTGACATGAGTTATGAACATCAGGAAGGTGAGAAACATAAGCCATGCCAGAAGTGAGTGGAGACAATATTCTGACCGGCAGCTGGGTTGTGGGGACAGGATGAATGAAGGATGACACAGTTCCTTCCTTCAGGATTCCGATAGATAAACTTGGTGTCTGAAAAATGAAAAAATTGGAGGGGGGGAGTGTGTGTGTGTGTGTGTGTGTGTGTGTGTACACAAATCAGAAGGAAGTCATTTTGCAGATAGTTTCAGCTGCGCAAAAACAAATCATATCTGTTCCCTTCCCTCTCCGCCATTTCACATTGGTAAACAGGAAAGCAGGATCTGATGGACAAAGGACAGATTTTTGTGAACTGCTTCACAACTTTACAGTTCCTTGCATCATCATTTAAGAGATTTCTGATTAATAAAGTATAACAAAATATACTATGACTCCGTATTAAACAAGCGTGAACAGCTGTGCTAGCTACTTTTCAAAAGTAATGTTTGAGAGGTCATTTTAAGACTGACTGTCATTTGAACTGGCTAGGAAACTAGTAACAGAGTGGGGGCTAGAAAAGTCAAGGAAAAGTAGTGAGTGTGCAAATCTGAAGGTTAGGCACACTAACAAGACAGAGGAATAATAGTTGTTTGCTGAGTAAGCAATTATTTAAACAAGTAACTACACAATAGTTCCACTGAAGCAATGTTAGTTGCATTGTAACTCCTAACACCGCTGCTTTATCTCCCAATACTTGCGGTACAAAATTGTGTTACAACAGCACTATCAAACTGGGGTAAGAATTATAACAAACTGGGGGTAAGGCAACAATGGATTTGTTTCTTAGGTCATATGTGAAAAGTTTGCTCACACTATGGGCCAGTAGGGAATAATATCTTGGAGGAAATCAGGTCAGCTTCCAAGGATGGAAAACAGAACTAGTGAATGACTTGGATGCAACAGGTCCTTTGCAGTTGATTCAGAGAACAGTAGCAATATTGACTTGTCCGAGTGTAATTTCCCTGCTTAAATTAGTAGAGGGCAAGGGTCAAAATATTCAACACATCTTCCATCATGACTCATGTGATCTTTGAACATGGAGATGAACAAGGTGGAGAATACTTAATTACCAAAAGTTCCACCTCTGGGAGACTGCTTCCAGAATTAACATTGCTTTGTTTGAAATCACTATATTGCATCACATGACTGGAAATGATACTGACAATTTCAAAAAGTACCACCTTTGACAGATAACTCAGCCTTTGGTGAAACAAAGAAAGGGAATATTCACCCAACGTTAGTTAAGCAAAGCCTGCAGTAATGATGTAAATCACCATGCATTCATAAACGGTGCAGGTTACATAAGTAGAGGCCACAAAGTACAGCAGTAGATCCAAATTTTCCCTAAGTTCAGATGAATGGGAATCAAGTTTCTGGTTTGGGCTCATTATAGAAACAGGACCAAATTATTACATCCAAATTGTCTAAAAATAACTTGGACAACAATTTTGGATCCAATATTCAGATTTAAGACCTTCTCCAACTGTAATGGTTACTCCATATGGAGCAATACTGGATTTTGCCACTGAAAATATCTTACATTTTGTTCTATTTTAAAATGCCATATATGATCTATCATCTTCAAATCCTCCCACATTGTGTTCTTAAATGATTGAATGCTTGTTGCAATGACACCTTTTGAGTTATAAGGTCTTTTAGAAGTGGGATTTTTACATTAAAATGGCAATGTTTAAACACAAGTTTAGTGATGGTGACAAAAACCACAAATCTCACCACACAAAATATACAGTTAAGAGTTGGTCAGTCTTCATGGCCCAGATCTTGCTAGAAGCGCTATGTAAAACAAAGTAACACTGGTTATTTAAACCAGATGAGAAGACAAACTAACCTGTGGCTTAGAAAGAAATCTTGTTGAGTCAGGTCAAAACCTCAGGCGGTAGCAACAAAAAAAAAAAGCCAAAGATTAAGTGCAAGAGGATAAATTAGTAGAGGGAAAAATGAGCAAAACTATACTTAACAGAACTGGGCATTATGCATTTTTCACAAATACTCAAGATGTTTGTATTTCTGATATGTGAAATAATTATCTGTATTATCATTATTCAAAGTATATTACAATCAAGTAGGAAACCCCAATACCAGTCTGGATTAGTTTAATGATCTTTCCAACTGCTATTAGAGTCAGTAAGTTTTGTTTATGCCCTGTTGCCTTACTCAAAACTGAATATCACGTTTATTTTAACTCAGTTTATAATGGTTATTGGTGTAATTTGGCAGTATAATGACAAACTGGAATTAAATATATCCATTTTCATTATACAAGTACTATCAAGGAACATGTCATATGGCACCAAACAGCACAATCAACTTTTACCACTTATATCCACCTGTCACTGAATTGGAAGAGTGGCTTGTTATAGAATTTACTCCTAAATGTTTAGAAGATAACTTACGATTGGTAATACAAAATGTATTCGCCTAATATTTGGTGGAGAAGTTGATAAAGTAAAAATCTATCCTGTGACACACTGATCCTCCTGCTGCTATGAAAAAAATGCTAAGAAAGCTCTAGGGGTTTAAAATTTGTATACTTTTTTCTTTGAATTGTGTTTGCTGGAAAGGACTTTTTAATGAGTTGTCACACAAGGCACTTGTAAACAGTACATCCATTTAAGCAATAATTGATATTTCCCTTACTACAATTCACCTACCTTTCAAGAGGCAGAGCCTCTATATACTATAAACATCAAATAAGAAATATCAATTTTTTCCAATGATATAGTTTAAAAGGACATTGTTCATTAGTAGGTTTAGTTAATTTTAAGACAATTTAATGTGGTAAGCTTAAACATAGATTTGGTTGAAAGTTTAACAACACTTTTTAAGTTGTACTAGTTCAGACCTGTAAGTCACAGCAGGTTAGTGACAATTACATTTCATTGAGAAGGTGTTAAAGGTGAAACGGTTTCACGATAAAAAAAATTAGTAGCTAGCATTAATTAATCTAATAAGTTAGAGACAAACTTTGCTCTTTGAGAAGCTAAATGAAAAAGCAACAATAAAGCTTACAAAACTTAGCTCGTACAATTTGCCGTGAAGGCGGTAGATTGGCTCCCTGAAATAGCAAAGAATTGTAAAAATAAAGTTTTATTTCAGAAACATTTTCTCTATTCAGAAGTTATTTTGTCATGCTCTTCTCATTTCCGAACAATTAAGATAAATACAAAACAAAAGTCTGTTTTAGTTTATCTCTGAAATAAGTAAGGTTCTGCAAAGTCTTTTTACCAAGTTAACAATTTTGAGCTTTTTCCTTTTAAAACCAAAGCTTTGTGGGGTTTTGCTGTTTTGTTTTGTTATTTTAAGAGACAAAAGACTGTCACTCAGACTCAGGAATAGTTACTCCAATTTGTATATTTCTGGGACATTACGGAATTGGGTGGTTTTCCTTCTATAGGACAACCCCAAAGCAGATCTGACTATGGCTTTGTCTACACTGACAACTGAACGACAAAACTTTTGTCTTTCAGAGGTGTCAAAAACCATCCCCCCAAAAGACAAAAGTTTTGCTGACAGCGCTCTCCTGCTGACAAAGCTAACCCCGCTCTTTGGAGATGACGTTTTTTGTTGGCAGGAGAGCCAACAAACAGCGGCTACACTGTGCAACTTTTAGCAGCACTGATGTAGCGACAAAGCCGTGTTGCTAAAAGCTGTGTAGTGTAGACATAGCCTTAGGGCTTGGCTACACTTGTGCGTTATAGCGCAATAAAGCCGCCAAGAGCGCTCTACCTTACTACCCATCCACACTGGCAAGGCACGTAGAGCGCTCGGACTCAGCGGCTGGAGCGCTCCTGGTACTCCACCTCCCCAAGAGGAACATTTGTTGTGCTCTCGCTGGAGCGCTGCGGCGCCAGTGTGGACACCTAATGTGCTCTGATTGGCCTCCGGAAGTGTCCCACAATGCCTGTTCTAGCCACTCTTGTCATCACTTTTGAACTCTGCTGCCCTGTCCTCAGGTGACCAACCATCAGACCTGCCCTTTAAATTCCCTGGGAATTTTGAAAATCCCTTTCCTGTTTGCTCAGCAAGGTGTGGAGTGCTCTCAGCGCATCTTTCCAGGTGACCATGGCTTCACGCACAAGGCGATCCCCAGTATGGAGCAATGGCGAGGTGCTGGACCTCATCAGTGTTTGGGGGGGAGGAAGCTGTGCAGTCCCAGGTGCGCTCCAGCCATAGGAATTACAATACCTTCGGGCACATATCAAGGACCATGAAGGACAGGGGCCATGACCGGGATGCGGTGCAGTGTCGGGTTAAAGTAAAGGAGCTGCAGAATGCCTACCGCAAAGTCTGCGAGACAAACGGCCGCTCCAGTGCTGCCCCCGCGACCTGCAAATTCTACAAAGTTACTTGGGGGCGATCCCACCTCCACTCCAACAACCACCATAGACACTTCCGAGCCCAGCACAGCAAGGGGGGAGGAGGAGGAGTACGAAAGCCTGAGTGAGGGTGCTGAGGTGGGGGGAGATACCCGCTTGAGGCATGCATCCAGGAGCTCTTCTTGAGCCAGGAGGAAGGCAGCTAGTCACAGCGTCCACTGCTTGGGGAAGGACAAACACCAGAGGAGGTTCCCAGTAAGCAGCTTTTTTCCCCCCAGGAAGGAAGTTTTTAGGTGCAGGCTCTTTGGGCGAGGAGGGTAAGGGCTGCATGCATGCCTAGATGCGGAATAGCACATTGATGGAGTCTATCACATCGCGGTAACTGGCATCGGTGATCTCTTCAAAAGTCTCAGCCAGAACGTGGGCAATGCACCTGCGCAGGTTTATTGGCAGAGCGAGCATTGTTCTTGTCCCAGTCAGGCTAATGTGTCCGTGTCACTCTGCCGCCAGGGGCGGGGGGGACCATTGCTGCACACAGGCAAGCTGTGTATGGGCCAGGGCGGAAGCCGCATTATAGTTGAAGACCCTCCCTTGCTTCCCCGGTCACCCTCAGCAGTGAGATATCTTCCAGGACGAACTCCTGTGGAAAATGTGGGGACAGTGTTCAGTGTAGGTGTCCCCTGCAGCTGTTGGCTCTCCCCAAGGCACAGAAACCCAGAGGACAGTACAGCCATGAAACAATCAGTCCCCCTGGATCCTGTGCTTACTCACCATTTCTGGGGCTCTTGTGGGTTATGTGCGCTCACTTTGGGACAGGCAAAGTATGGTTTTGTATGGACTGTGATTGCCCTCCTTAAGTACGGGGGAATCATTGCTGTCTGGTGTGTACAATACTTCCTCTGTTAAGTGCTGCATTTTGCCTGTATAGGTGCAGTCTTGAGATCTCAGCCGCCAGTCTTATCACTGGCCAACAGACTGAGAGGACTCAGGAAGAGGCTGCGTAAAAGCAAAGAAGACATGCTGCAACAAGTGATGCAGCAGTCTATGGAAGATAATTGAAAGGCACAGAAGTGGAGGGAGAGCGAAAGGAGGATCCGCCAGGAAAATGCAACGCACCAGCGGCAAAGCACTGAACGGCTGATTAGCATAATGGAGCGCCAAGCGGACTCTTTCCAGGCGCTCGTTGCCATGCAGGCGGAGCACTACAGTACTCGCCCCCCGCCCCCGCAGCCCTTGTCCCAAAACTCTTTCCCTTGTGCCCCCATGTCTCCTCCAACCCACTTTCCCCAACATCTGGGTTCTTACCGCCCCCAGCTGCCTCCTACACCCTTAGCTTCACCATCCACCCACGAAAACTACGACCCTTATCCACTGCACTCAGCCCCCCTCAACATGCCTTACAGCCATCCTGAAGTGCAGCACACAGTGCACAGCACTCCAGACAGGATTCCAGAGTATGGAACATACTCAAGTCTATGAGTGAACCAGTCCCCACCCCACCCCCTTGCCATTCTGGTATTTATGTGTTACTTTGTGGTTTTTTTCAAAAAATGAATTTTCTTTTCAATAAATGGAGTTTTTCACTTTGAAAACATACTTTATTAGTGCATACAGCAAAATATACCTTAGCCCAGGAAAGCAAGAAGCACTACAATTCAGTGTACCACAAACACAGCCACTGCACTTAACTCCCGTGCAAAGCAACAGACATTACTGGTGGCTTTCAGCCTCAAATTGCTCCCTCAAGGCATCCCTAATCCTTGCAGCCCCATGCTGGGCCCCTGTAATAGCCCTGCTCTCTGGCTGTGAAAATTCAGCCTCCAGGTGTTGAACCTCCGAGGCCCATGCCTGAGTGAAGCTTTCACCCTTCCCTTCACAAATATTATGGAGGGTACAGCACGCAGATATAACTGCAGGGATGCTGTCTTCGGCCAAGTCCAGCTTCCCATAAAGAGAGCGCCAGCGGCCCTTCAAACGGCCAAAAACACACTCCACAGTCATTTGGCACCGGCTCAGCCTGTAGTTGAACCGTTCCTGGCTGCTGTCCAGGCTCCCTGTGTAGGGTTTCATGAGCCGCAGCATTAAAGGGTAAGCGGGGTCTCCAAGGATCACAATGGGCATTTTGACTTCCCCTATGGTGATCCTCTGGTCTGGGGAAAAAGTCCCGGCTTGCGGCTTCTTGAATAGGCCAGTGTTCCAAAAGATGTGTGCGTCATGCACCCTTCTGGGCCAGCCTGCGTTAATGTCAATGAAACGCCCATGGTGATCCACAAGCGCTTGGAGAACCATGGAGAAATACCCCTTTCAGTTAACATGCTCGGAGGCTAGGTGGTCTGGTGCCAGAATAGGAATATGCATCCCATCTATCACCCCTCTGCAGTTAGGGAAACCCATTTGTTCAAACCCAGCCACAATGTCATGCACGTTACCCGGAGTCACGGTTCTTCTGAGCAGAATGCGATTAATGGCTCTGCAAACTTGCATCAACACGATTCCAGCGGTCGACTTTCCCACTCCAAACTGATTAGCGACCGATCAGTAGCTGTCTGGAGTTACCAGCTTCCAGATTGCAATAGCCACCCGCTTCTCCACCATTGGGGCAGCTCTCAATCTCATGTCCTTGAGCTGCAGGGTGGGGGCGAGCGCCTCATACAGTCCCATGAAAGTGGCTTTCCTCATCTGAAAGTTCTTCAGCCACCGTTCGTCATCCCAGACTTGTAGAACGATGTGATCCCACCATTCAGTGCTCGTTTCCCGAGACCAAAAGTGATGTTCCATGGTGGAGAGCATGTCCGTGAATGAGACAAGCAATTTCGTGTTGTATGCATTACGCGACTCGATATCGTCGGACTCCTCATTGTCACTTTGCATCTTAAGGAGTAGCTCGAATGCTAAACGTAACATGCAGGTGAGACTCGTCAACATGCTCCTCAGCAGTTCGGGCTCCATTCCCGCAGACCGAAAGGGAAGACAGAGCGCGACGCACAGAAACCGCTGAAAGATGGCGCCAAATGTGGACGGAAACACAGGGATTGCTGGAATGCGAAGCGATGCATCATGGGGTGTTGGGACAGGATCCAGAATACCCCGCACCCAACGCCCTCTTCCCACAAGCCACAGCACCAGAATGGGAAGAGGTGCTCTATGTGATAGCTGCCCATAATGCACGGCTTCCAATGCCGCTTCAAGTGCCGCAAATGTGGCTATGCCAGCACGCCTGCAGCTGTCAGTGTGGACAGACTGGAGTGCTTTCCCTAGTGCGCTCTCCAAAGGCTGGTTTAACCCAAAGTGCTCTACATCTGCAAGTGTAGCCAAGCCCTTAGTGTTTAACGTGTATTCCTGCACAGCTATAGGAGATGGAAGTCTCTCTTTGGAGGGTCTTTGGAGCCGTTTCAGCCATTAGACCTTTCAGTTTTGTTTTTAATCCCACCTGGCATGTAACTCCAAAACACATAGAAGATGGTCAAGCTCTGGAGGTATCATTGCTTCCAAATTTTCCAGAAGCTAATGGACCATTTTGGCCAAGATTTCAAAAGTGAGTAGTGATTTTTGGTGCTTTTGTTTTTGGGCGCTCAATGTGAGACACTTTAAAGAGGTCTGATTTTCAAAAAGAGCTGAGTACTTGCCTTTTGCAAGTAAGGCCCCTTTAAAGCATCTCAAATTCACCACCCAAAAATGGAGGCACCCATCAATCCTGGTCACTTTTGAAAAATCTTTCCCTTTAACTTTTCATTGTAATGTTTAATGCAGGAGCAATTACGTGCGAGAACATCACAGAGCTGTGCAAGCAAATAACCCAGAGTAAAGGAAGTTGACTTTATTTTATTTTGACTATCCAAAATTGAAACCATCACAAATGAACACTGAGATACCATGATTTTTTTTTTATTTGTTTTGCTTAAAAGACAAACAGACTCTGCGGAACCTTAGAAATATACAAGAATATATATTAAGACTGGTTATATCAATCATCCTTAGTGTTTTAACTTAAAAATAAAACAGAAATTGATCCTGTAAAGTGCTGAGCACCCTTAACTTGCAGTGGAATCAGTAAGAGTTGAGGGTTACAGCACCTCTTCATATTATATGCATCTTGCAAGCCTGTACTACACATAATAAAAAAAAAACAGTCAACTAATTTAGTTAATGCCATCTCAGCAAGAGTGCTATTAATCTGAGACCACCAATTAGCTTTGTTTCTTCAAAGCGAGACTATGGTATGTAATCAACATTTTTATGAAGTCAACTGAAAATTTTTAGCAGAGGTAAAGACAGGTCTGCTTTTGCCTACCGACCCATCCCTTCACTGCGTTATCAAGCTGTGCACATGTCTGAACTAGTAAACTATTATACAACTGAGAGCAGGTATAAAACAAGTACTCACATGGTATTGGTCTTTGAACTCATTCACAAGTTTGAGCTTAATGAAAACTAAATATTTAGGGACAACACAGGAAGAAATTCTGGATACTTAAGGGCATGGAGGAGGAGACACTGAAGAGCAGTCCAGTTAGCAGCAAAATTATTAAAAGTTATAGCTGACAATCCTAATGAAGATGTCAGCTGGTTCTGAAAACTTAAGTAAAGCAAGTAAAAAAAAGATTCATTTTATATTACGTATCAAGCAAAACTGGTAACTTATAAATTTACAGCAAAAAATAAAAGACCATAAAATCAACAACTGAAGTTCATTTGTACATGCAATTATCCATTCTCTTATCAGATGCCTACCTGATTTCCAACTGCACTTTTGTTAACCTGACTGCTTCGTTGTTGGGCACTAAGAAAAGCAAAGAGAAAAGTTACACTGAGGAAATTTAAATGCTAGATGAATCCTTGAGCAACAATCTTTGGAAACAATAAAATATCAAAATTTATGAGCCCAGAATCTGAGGCTAAAAAGAAACACAATTCAGTCTCAAATTCACAAGCAAACTCAGTTCATGTAAACTTCTGTTAACAGAAAACAGATCAGCACAAACAGATTCTTATTAATCACTTCCTCTGTAATGTACATTGTACTACCATAGTAAATAAGCCTTTGTGTTGACTTGCATGTCTGACGAGGTTACTAAAGACATAAAAAGTGATGGCTCATCTGTGCACAAGTGAAATCTTAGGCAATATAAATATTAAAAAGGGGCAAGAAAAGATTAGTCACTTTAGTTCTTTAGAGCATTGCAGCAAAATCCTCTCCCACCCCATAGGTTCTCTAAAGGTCTAGCCTACCAGCTCGTTTTGGATATTATTCTAATTTTTATATGTACTTTGAGGATGTAAATATAAAACGAGGGATGAAACCATCACAAAAGGTAGTTATAAAGCTGGAATCTTACAGCAATGCAGCATATTTTAAACTAAGTGTTTTGTTCAGTTTCTGAATTTTGCTAATCCCATTACTGAAATGAAACACTCCTCTCACATAAAAATGCACAAGTCATGATAGCTACAAAGTTTAATTCTACAGGCATTTATATTACATGATACAGGGGTAGCAAGATCACACAGTACACACATTACTGGAAAAAGGGGAGGAGGGAAGAGTCCAAACTTGTTTTGGCTACTAGATTATTAGACCACCAGGGTAGCCATTTGGTGAGAGCAAGTTTTGTTTGGAGGCTTCAGGATTAAATTAATTTGTCCTATTTCAAAAAACATTAGCATATATTGCAGATCTGCCACAACCACTGCTTTGAAAGTAGAAAGGAGAATAGACATGAGTAAGTTAATTCCAGGCAATATCTGTTTTGATCCCAGATAAGTGGCCTGATTCTGCAGCTGGTTGGTGCAGAATTGCTATTCCACAGATTGGCTGAAGAGTTGAGCCTAGGCTTGCCAACTTTGTAATATTTAAAAACCAGACACTCCAGCAGGAGTACCGGAACCTCCCCTGTCCCGCCCCTTCCCCCCAGGCCTCACCCCTCACCTGCCCCTACCCCACGGGCCACTCCTGCCCTGCTCCTTTCTCCTGAGCCCAATGCAGGTAGGGGGTGGTCCTGGCTGAGTAGCGGCTGGCATGGGTGATGACTCGTGACCTCCCCCGCCTGCAGTGAACAGACGTTGGGTGTCCGGTCAGTAGATCTGACTGTACACCATCAGGTCCCCTTTTCGACCGGACTGTCTGGTAAAAAAAACAGGCAACTGGCCACTGTAGTTGACACCCTATGCACTGATCCTGCAAACACTTTACTCAAGTTAACAGTCCACTTGTTTTAGTGGGCCTACTCACGAGTAACATTACTCACATGCATGTCTGCAGAACTGGACCACTAGTCAATAACCCAGATATCTGGGGACATGCTAAGGTTTGATTAATCATAGTGCCTCTTTATTGTATTCATCAAGCATAAATTATGGTTAATATTCTACCCACACAAAATATGAAGTTAACTAGACAAATAGGTTCTGAGTTACTGTCTCAGTAGCACCCATATAAATTTGCATTAGGAAATATCATTCCATCTTCACTTTTACATGAAACTTTCCTATCTGCTTGTAAAAGATAATTAAATAGGAAACCAACATCACATTAAAAAAGAAGAGCCACTGTAGAGACAGTTATGAAATTAAAAGAATTAAAGTTATCCTAAGTTTGGTTAAGAAAATGTCTGATTTATAGTTTGCGCTAGTAAGGAAAAGGCCCCAATCAGCAAGTAAAAGAAGGCCATGAGACTAATAAGTAGTATTACCAATTACTTGCAGTGTGGGCAGGATGTATGGTTCAAAAAGTAAACAAAATAAAGAACTGCAGTAACACAACAAAAAAAATGGTCTTAAAAGAAACAAGCACAAACCTTCCCACTGTTCTGTTAGTCAGCAAGGAGGAGAAGAGATAGGAGGCCTCAGGAAGAAAGGAGATTGGAAATCTTATCTGGATTAGACTAGAAATAAGGGTGAATTGTCTCAGATGGGTTTTTAGTTGAAGTCAGTCATTGGCAATAACAACACCGCTGTTTGCAAACTCTTAAAGGGTTCATTGCTAAAACCTGCCTGACCATGTTGGAGCTGACCAATATGGGTCTCAAGCACCACTGGGTTTTGCCCGTTTGGAAGTATCTTGATCAAATGCTTATAAATGTTCGGGTGTAGTGACTGCTTATTTTTAGGCTAAGCATGTTTAGAGCAATGATATAAAATACTATTTGGCCTTTGGACTTAGAGGCATTTATGGTTAAATTAGTGCCTGGTGGTTTCCCATATTAATGTGAAATATTAATAGTTCCAACTGTCACTCTTTCTTAAGCACGATTGGCTTTTTGTTTACCTAGATTAAAAAAATATTGTTCACTGAAGAAATCAGTGTTTAGCTGTGTTTGGAGAGATTAGATAGATATGGGTTAGAGTTGAGCAAATCAGAATTTCTATCCTGCAGGAAATTCCCATATTTCACCATTTGTTTTCCTCCCAAATCAGGACTTTAAGTCAAAATATCAAAATTGTTCTCAAAGTTTCCAAAAGATTTTGGTTATGAAATGCTTCATTTTGACATTAACTGAAAAGAAGTGTTTTGACATTCCCAATCCAAAATGTTTCATTTGAAGTTAATTTGACATTAACCTACATCTGCTTAAGATATAGTGGTGCCCCACTACTTTCTTATCTAAGGCTGCACTCGTGTGTCCACTACTGATTGCCATGGGCTGTCTGCAATTCACTTTTTCATTCCTGCCACACAAGTTGCCACCAGACATGTTTTGTGGAACACTGCCCAATCCTGTGTCTTCAGGGCTTCCAAATATAAGAGGAAAGATTCTGCTACTTTTTGTGATAAACATTACCTAAAGGTCTTCAGAGCATTCAGGACTACCCTCATCTACAGAACATTCACGTGCAGCTGCTATTCCTGAAGACCAAGGATGTTGGAAGAGGTGGCTCTTCGTATCAGCTCCCCATTCCAGGAACAAATATACGTGCTCACTTGGTTTTGCAATGGAGAAAATTTGAAATCAAGACTTCATTGACATATAACCATTGTAGCTATCAGGCCAGTCTTTTGCTGCATGGCTCTTGCTGATCTGGCTGGCTCTGAAAATCCTTTCCTTTATGTCCTGGACCCTATTCCAGAGCAAGAAGGCTTTTGAGCTGTGCTGCATACAAGTAAGGCCCTTGTACACTCCAACTGGTTTCTGGGAACAAGCTGGGACATTGACTAGTTTATCTTAAGCCCTAGTGGTACCAGCATACCAATAGAGAGGCACCGCTTCTTATATCCCTTCCAAATTGCTATCCAAATATCCAGTAAGGAAAAAACACGCAGTCCTATCAGTGTAAATACATAGGCACTACCACCAACTATAGCTCATAGCAATCCCTTTCCTCTAGAAGAGGTACAATTGTTCTCCAAAACCCAATTTTGAATTTTCCCTTAACCAGTTACCAATGGAAGTCTTTAACATTTAGGACAGGCTCAAATCCTCCCTCTCTTTTGACCAATAGCACAGGCTCAATGGCATCCTTTTGTCAGAAGGGATTAGATTTAATGCAGCTTCTCTTCGGGATGCTGAATTACAGCACATTCTGGAAGGGAGAAATTTGTAATTCTGAGGCGTATGTGTCCAAGAAGGGTCTTGCATAATAAATGGACCCTAATAGCAAGGGAGTACAAGACAGGCTGGCTAGTCACACCAGAATAGTCAGGCCAGCAAGTTAAAGAAGTATGGGCTGGATGAATGGACTGTAAGGTGGATAGAAAACTGGCTAGATGGTCGGGCTCAACGGGTAGTGATCAATGGTTCCATGTCTAGTTGGCAGCCGGTATCAAGTGGAGTGCCCCAAGGGTCGGTGCTGGGGCCGGTTTTGTTCAATATCTTCATTAACGATCTGGAGGATGGTGTGGACTGCACCCTTAGCAAGTTTGCAGATGACACTAAATTGGGAGGAGTGGTTGATATGCTGGAGGGTAGGGATAGGATACAGAGGGACCTAGACAAATTAGAGGATTGGGCCAAAAGAAATATGATGAGGTTCAACAAGGACAAGTGCAGAGTCCTGCACTTAGGACGGAAGAATCCCATGCACTGCTACAGACTAGGGACCGAATGGCTGGGCAGCAGTTCTGCAGAAAAGGACCTAGGGGTTACAGTGCACGAAAAGCTGAATATGAGTCAACAGTGTGCCCTTGTTGCCAAGAAGGCTAACGGCATTTTGGGCTGTATAAGTAGGGGCATTTCCAGCAGATCGAGGGACGTGATCATTCCCCTCTATTCGGCACTGGTGAGGCCTCATTTGGAGTACTGTGTCCAGTTTTGGGCCCCACATTACAAGAAGGATGTGGATAAATTGGAAAGAGTCCAGCGGAGGGCAACAAAAATGATTAGGGGGCTGGAGCACATGACTTATGAGGAGAGGCTGAGGGAACTGGGATTGTTTAGCTTGCAGAAGAGAAGAATGAGGGGGGATTTGATAGCTGCTTTTCAGCTACCTGAAAGGGGGTTCCAAAGAGGGGGATCTAGACTGTTCTCAATGGTAGAAGATGACAGAACAAGGAGTAATGGTCTCAAGTTACAGAGGGGGAGGTTTAGGTTGGATATTAGGAAAAACTTTTTCACTAGTAGGGTGGTGAAGCACTGGAATGGGTTACCTAGGGAGGTGGTGGAATCTCCTTCCTTAGATGTTTTTAAGGTCAGGCTTGACAAAGCCCTGGCTGGGATGATTTAGTTGGGGTTGGTCCTGCTTTGAGCAGGGGATTGGACTAGATGACCTCCTGAGGTCCCTTCCAACCCTGAGATTCTATGATTCTATGAATTCAGAAACCTAGAGTTTTCTTCCAGAAGGAAGGCAGAGTGAACTGACTTTGCATGCACTGGGCACCGCAGAATCCAGAGCATATGTATGTGCTGGTTTCTCGGCAGGTGCTTTCCCTAGATGATAAAAGAAGGAGGCGGAGGAGGAGAGGATAACCTGAGAGAATGAAGGACAGATTTAATTACCTCAACTTTCATAAGACTATCATCCATTTTCCCCCCATCTTCAAAGTTTCATGGTCTTGAAACTTCTGGTGAAAGCATCACACAAAGGCCCAGTAAATGCAACAATGTGTCCGCAAGCATCAGTGGCACAGAAAGCTGTCCCCATTGTTGTATCACCAAAGGATAGCCACACCCTGGCTTTTTCCACTCCCTCACAAGTCAGTTTCTTACAAACTCTTTGCTCCACACCCTTGGAGGCGGGGGGTACCCGGTGCAAACCTTCTTCCACAGCTTGAACTAGTGTTCCCATATAGAACATGTACTGTTGCTCCCAATGTGAGCTGGCAATATCACAGATTGAAAAAAATCTGGGTCCAAGGGCATCCTGGCCTCTGGAGTCATGCTATGGCACCATCATGACTGCAGCTGCCTCCACTACCATAATCTTTTGGAGAGGGAGGGAGAAATAAACTGAGGATATCCCTCCATTTTCCAATAACCATCTTGGAGGCATCCAGGATGGTATGAAGCTGCTGCCAAACCTCACCAACTAGTCGAGTCTAGGATGGAAGAGGGGCACTTGCTACATCATCTGGGAGTAGGCCAGACACCTCAAAATCACAGCCTTGGGGTTTTCCTGGATTGTCTGCACATCAAAAGAAGAAATCTTAATCTTTTCAATTAAATGGGGAAAAGGTTCAGCCCATACTGGAGAGAATTATCTTTCTCCTCTTCCCTTGGAGATAAGTTCTTGGCTTCTGCTACTATTATCCTCTGTATCCAAACAGCAGTCCGGCTCATTTTCAGCAGTGTCACTGTCATCCTAAGCAGTGCAGTGAGTACTAAATCAATGCTGCTAAAATCTGTATTGGCAACTGTTACCAGTTGTACCATTGGCAATGCTACCAGTAACGGCTGCACCAAAGACATCTGTGCATCAAAAGCTGTCTCCAGAGACACACAGTTCCAGGTCAAGAGGCTAGGCTGGGCTGGACTTGAGACCTCTCGAGGTTCCTTCCAGCCCTACATTTCTATGATTCTATAAGAGGTGACAGACGCAGTTCCAGGTCAAGAGATGCATTTTCAGTGAGCCCTGAAGTCAGGCTAGGACAAAGCAAGAGAATCCAGTCTAGCAGGGGGCACAGTCAGGTATTAAGTGTCTGAGGGTGAGCCTCTATGTGATGGGGTGTCCACGCCACACTAGGCCTGAGTAGGAAAAAAGGGCCAATTAACCCCATGGCAGGCTGCCCCTGGAGGAGAGTCAGGGCCGGCTGAGCTGAAGAGATGAAGGAGATGAAGCCCAGCAGGGCAGGGGCAGGCTGAGCTGTATAAAATCAGGAAGCAGAGAGCAAGAGGGGGCAGCAGGAAATAACTGGGCACCATTCCCTAAAGATGATGGCAGTTGGCAAAGGATGAGGAGGAATCCCAGGAGAAGTATGCCTGGGGATCCTGCCTGAGAATACAGACACTGGCAAGAACCTGAGGAGGGGTGAAATCGTCACACGGAGCAGAGGAAGCTCAAGTGGTAACCCAAAGGGGCAGGGGCAGAAGACAGAAGAGAGGTAGGAAAGAACCCAGGGAAAGAGCAAGAGTCAGAGTTTGCTCAGACTGAGGTTGCTGGGTTTAGGGTCTCTGGGCTGGAACCTGGAGCAGTGGGTGGGCCTGGGTTCCACTGCCAGCCACTGAGGAAGTAGCATAGTTGGGGCCGTGGATTGGAAGACTGTCTGAGATGGTTCGTTCAGTGGGATTTTGATATCGCAGAAGAAGAACTATAGTGACCTGGCCAGAAGGCCAAGCCACAAAGGGGGGAGCATCCTGAGTCACGAAGAGGAAGTAACCGGAGTCCAGAGAGAGAGAGAGACAGACACACACACACACACACACACACACACACCACAGGGTGAGCAACTGAAGGCATCAACGGAGCATCAGACTGGTCAAGAGCTAATCCCCAGATGAACCACCAGGAGGTGCCCAGCAGTGAAGAGTGAACTACATTACACGCTATTTGAATGTCTCAAGGTTGGCAGTAGGCATCTCCACCATTATAAATGTTTCCGGCTATTTTTTCCTTAAATCAGTAAGAAGGGGAAATTAACAATAGATCTGTATAATAAAGTCTCTGTATACATACTTTGCAAAGCCAATGAAGTCTTCGTGGTTGGTATTGATGTAAGATACCTGAATGTCAATTAGCAGCAGTACCTACCAAGAAGAAAAAAAGGAAAAAGAAAATTTGAGTTTGCTGCATTGTTGAATATTGTCTTTTATAATCATTCAGGCCAAAAGCAGTACTACCTACTAAATCCCATATCTGTTTCTTTGCTTATTTAGCAAACTAGGCTATAATGGCACTATCAGTCAACTACCTCCCTCAGCTTTCTTACAGTTACCTCATTATCAGTTTCTGTAAAATTTAATTAAAATTAACTATATCTAGCCAAAGGGGAGTTTAATACATAGCACAGATTCTAGCACTATATTTTTCAGGATAGGCAATATTTGGTCTCTTATTGATACTATTACTACACCAGGCTAGTCAGGAACCTCTATGAAGAATTAGGCTCTATGGTGTTAGGCACTGTACAAACATGTAACAAGTCTGCCCAGTGAACTTACAGTTGAGGTGTTGGACAGGATAAAACAGGTGGACGAAACAGACAACAGGGGTGGGCTGGTGAATGAAGTAACAAAATGAACAGTTTAGCAAAACAGAGGTTTCAGCTTGCTGCTTGAGTAACCTTGATCTGTTGATTTCTTGGTGTCTCAAATAGATAATTGGACTGAAACCTCATGATCTAATTAACCTGGATCTTAAAATACACAAAGAAAAGACCCTCCTCCTGCAGCCTTCCTAAAGTGTGTACCAGGACAGTGCAGAGGGACCATGACCCCGCTTTCCTCCTGCCATCTTTTCAGATGCTTGCTTCCCAGCAGGGATCAGGAGTGAACCATCCCTGTGCTCTGAGAAATGTAGGGACTGCTACAATAGAAGGCCCTTGCTCAACCATGCAAAGAAGGGAAAGGTTTTTTGCATGGCTCTCCTCCCCTAGCAAAAGCCTCACGAGCTGAGGGCACGGGACAGCCACAGGTGTTTAACTGCAGTGTAGACATCCCCAAAGTGTGTAAAACTGCATAATTATCAAAACCTCTCCAAGTCTATGCCTCGGGGCAACAACTCATTATTGCCAGAACACGGTGGGTAAGAACACTTTGATGCATAGGCCACAACTATTTTTTAAAAAATAAAAACTAATAAGTGTTTTATTTTGATAAAATAATGTAATGTGACTTTCCTACTACGATACCAGTCTCTCTGGATCCAACAAAAAACACTATGGAAAAAAATAGTTATTTCTGAGTAAAGCCTTAACTACTGAATGCCTTATTGCGCCTGGGCATTGCATCAAACAGTCCTCTTCACCAAGTCCTATACCACTAGACTACACAATTTTGCGCCTTTTCTTGTGTAATTGGTTTTTCTCATCAAGTCCAATATTATTTTTAAACCCCTTTCATTTCACCAAAAATGAGTACAATTGCTGCTTCAGAGCTCCCAGAACACTGTACCCCACAAAGATATTTTATTTTTATTCCTCAAAGGGGAGATTTTCTAAAGGCAGAGGGGAGCCCAACTTTCACTGAAAGCCAATGGGAGCTGAGTGGCTCTGGCTTGGGCCTTCTGAAGTCTCCCCACTAGCCTGACCGATTTTAATACAGTAATTGTTAACAGCATAAGTAAATGCTAGGTACATGTATCACAGTCACCTATTTTAACACTGTCTGTTCCTGGACTCTCAGATTTGCATACAACTTGAACAAAAAGAAGTTAGAAGCTCTCTAAATTCACATATATAGGAAGCTGATATTTTGTGCTCATCTCTGGGCATGTGAGAGGAAGGAAACAAGGAAAGAAAAATGGGAATAGTTATTCCAAGTTACCTGTATCCTTTTCTTCCAAAGTTTGGAAAACTTGTTTGTTCTGATTAAAAGCTCCCCCCAAACACAAGACCAATAACTTGTGTGATTAAGACTTGGAGTAAACATCTATAATATTGACTGAGAGGAAGGAAACAGGATACCATGCAGTGCTCTCAAGCTCCATAGGGCCTGAGGCTCCTCAAGGCTCCATGAGAAGCTAGAGGGCTGTTACAAATTAAGTCAGCTGCCAGTAGCCCCAAAGGGCTATTATGGTTGCAAAGGATTGTCCCTTTTCCTTGGCCCTGCCCCATCCACTGTCTGCAAGTGGGATTAGAAGAGGAGCTGTTACTCCAATTCTACACCACCAGCAGGTCATCTACATTTTCTGCTCCCATCTGCGACTGGCAGACTGAGGCCTGGTCTACACTATGAGTTTATGTCGAATTTAGCAGCGTTAAATTGAATTAACCCTGCACCCATCCACACAACCATGCCATTTTTTTCGACAAAGAGCTCTTAAAATCGATTTCTGTACTCCTCCCCAATGAGGGGATTAGCACTAAAATCGATATCACCATGTCGAATAAGGGTTAGTGTGGATGCAATTCGACGGTATTGGCCTCCGGGAGCTATCCCACAGTGCACCATTGTGACCACTCTGGACAGTACTCTGAGCTCAGATGCACTGGCCAGGTGTACAGGAAAAGCCCCGGGGAACTTTTGAATTTCATTTCCTGTTTGGTGAGCGTGATGAGCTCATCAGCACAGGTGACCATGCAGAGCTCATCAGCACAGGTAACCATGCAGTCCCAGAATCGAAAAAGAGCTCTAGCATGGACCGAACGGGAGGTACTGGATCTGATCGCTGTATGGGGAGACGAATCCGTGCTATCAGAACTATGTTCCAAAAGACGAAATGCCAAAATATTTGAAAAAATCTCCAAAGCCATGATGGCCAGAGGCTACAGCAGGGACGCAACACAGTGCCATGTGAAAATTAAGGAGCTCAGACAAGCGTACCAGAAAACCAATTAGTCAAACGGACGCTCCGGGTCAGAGCCCCAGACATGCCGCTTCTACGCTGAGCTGCATGCAATTCTAGGGGTGGCCGCCACCACTACCCCACCCCTGTCCGTGGACTCCGAGGATGGGGTACTCTGAGTTGCCATGCCTGAGGATTTGGCGGATGGGGAAAGATGAGGAGGAGGTGGTTGAGGAGAGCACACAGCACACCGTTCTCCCCAACAGCCAGGATCTTTTTATCACCCTAACTGAAATAGCCTCCCAACCCTCCCAAGGCGGTATCCCAGACCGTGAAGCCGGAGAAGGCACCTCTGGTGAGTGTACCTTTATAAATATAATACATGGTTTAAAAGCAAGCATTTTTTAATGATTAATTTGCCCTGAGGATTTGGGATGCATTCATGGCCAATACAGCTACTGGAAAAGTCTGTTAACGTGTCTCGGGATGGAGCAGAAATCCTCCAGAGACATCTCCATGAAGCTCTCCTGGAGGTACTCTAAAAGCCTTTGCAGAAGGTTTCTGGGGAGAGCAGCCTTATTCCGTCCTCCATGGTAGGACACTTTACCACACCATGCCAGTAGCAAGTAATCTGGTATCATTGCATGACAAAGCCTGGCAGCGTATGGTCCCGGTGTTTGCTGGCATTCAAACAACATCCGTTCTTTCTCTGTCTGTGTTATCCTCATCAGAGTGATATCATTCATGGTAACCTGGTTGAAATACGGGAATTTAATTAAGGGGACATTCAGAGGTGGCTGTTCCTACTGGGCTGTTTCCCTGTGCCTGAAAAGAAATCCTCCCCACAGTTAGCCAAGCGGTGCGGGGTGGGGGGGGTGGGCATTGGCGCTGAGCAGTTTGCGTTTGGTTAGCAGGCATCTTCCCTGATACCAGCCACACAGTGGGGGGAGGGGTAAAGCAATCATTCCAGAGAATTGGACGGGGGGCTGTTTAGTTTTGTTTCTGCTGCTGCACGTTAACCCGAGAACCACAGCACTAAATGGCCAACTCAACGGGCTTTGCTTGGTATGGGAAAGGAGGGCGCTGCTATTATGAAGGTTGCAGAAGCCAAAAGACTATGGCTTACCATGGCCGCCTGCAAGCCGAATTCTGTTGCCCGGCCCTGCATGTGTGATCTCTAACACCAAAGCCGCAGGCACTCAATATAAGTTGCAAAATGCGACCTTGTACCGAAAGCACATGTACTATGTAATGTGAATGGTGTTGTTCACCATGAAAGAGTATAAATATTCTGTGAGCTCATGCAGTCCTCCCGCACTGAAAGAGCTCAGCAGAATGTGTGGAGGGACACAATAGCACAGTACAGGAAAGCGGCCAATGAACGTGAGGACAGGAGGGACGAACGTGAGGACAGGAGGGACGATCAAGATGAGAGGTGGTGGCAGGAAGATCAGAGGAGGCAGGAGGCAATGCTGGGGCTACTGCGGGATCAAACGGACATGCTCTGGCGTCTGGTGGAGGTTCAGGAACGGCAGCAGGATCACAGACCGCCGCTGCAGACCTTGTGAAACCACCCTCCCTCCTCCCCAAGTTCCATAGCCTCCTCACCCAGACTCCCAAAAACACAGGGTGGGGGAGGCTCCGGGCACCCAACCACTCCACCCCAGTGGACTGCAAGCAACAGAAGGCTGGCATTCAACAAGTTTTGAAGTAGCCTTTTCCTTCCCTCCTCCACTCCTCCCACACCCCACCCAGGCTACCTTGTGAGTTTTCTCCCTATTTTAATAATCAATTGATAAAGAATACATGGTTTTTAAACGATAGTGACTTTATTTCCTTTGCAAGCAAGCTGTGCTCGAAGCAGGGAGGGCGGGTGGCTTACAGGGAATTAGAGTCAACCAAGGGGGCAGGTTTTCATCAAGCAGAAACTAACAGAACTGTCACACGGTACCCTGGTCAGTCATGAAACTGGTTTTCAAAGCTTCTCTGATGTGCAGCATGCTCTTTGAATTGCCCTGGTGTCTGGCTGTGCGTAATCAGCAGCCAGGCGATTTGCCTCAACCTCCCACCCCGTCATAAACGTCTCCCCCTTACTCTCACAGAGATTGTGGAGCACACAGCAAGCAGCAATAACAATGGGAATATTGGTTTCGCTGAGGTCAGAATGAGTCAGTAAACTGCGCCAGCGACCCTTTAAACGTCCAAATGCACACTCTACCACCATTCTGCACTTGCTCAGTCTATAGTTGAACAGCTCCTTACTACTGTCCAGGGTGCCTGTGTACGGCTTCATGAGCCACGGCATTAAGGGGAAGGCTGGGTCCCCAAGGATAACTATAGGCATTTCAACATCCCCAACAGTTATTTTCTGGTCTGGGAAGTAAATACCTTCCTGCAGCAGTTTAAACAGACCAGAGTTCCTGAAGACGCGAGCATCATGAACCTTTCCCGGCTATCCCACGTTGACGCTGGTGAAACGCCCCTTGTGATCCACCAGTGCTTGCAGCACCATTGAAAAGTACCCCTTGCGGTTTATGTACTGGCTGCTCTGGTGGTCCGGTCCCAAGATAGGGATATGCATTCCGTCTATAGCCCCACCACAGTTAGGGAATCCCATTGCAGCAAAGCCATCTACTATGACCTGCACATTTCCCAGAGTCACTACCTTTGATAGCAGCAGCTCAATGATTGCGTTGGCTACTTACATCACAGCAACCCCCACAGTAGATTTGCCCACTCCAAATTGATTACCGACTGACCAGTAGCTGTCAGGCATTGCAAGTTTCCAGAGGGCTATCGCCACTTGCTTCTGAACTGTGAGGGCTGCTCTCATCTTGGTAGTTTTGTGCTTCAGGGCAGGGGACAGCGAGTCACAAAGTTCCATGAAAGTGCCCTAACGCATGTGAAAGTTTTGCAGCCACTGGGAATCATCCCAGACCTGCAACACTATGCGGTCTCACCAGTCTGTGCTTGTTTCCCGGGCCCAGAATCAGTGTTCCATGGCATAAGCCTGCCCCATTGCTAACAGGATGTCCAAACTGCTGGGGCCCGTGCTTTGAGAGAAGTCTGTGTCCATGTCCTCATCACTGTCGTCACCGCACTGCCGTCACCTCCACGCCTGGTTTTTCAGGCTCTGGTTCTGCATAAACTGCACGATAATGTGCAAGGTGTTTACAATGGTCATAACTGCTGCGGTGAGCTGAACGGGCTCCATGCTTGCCGTGCTATGGCATCTGCTCGGGCAATCCAGGGAAAAGGGCGCGAAATGATTGTCTGCCGTTGCTTTCACGGAGGGAGGGAGGGTTGATTGACGACATTTACCCATAACCACCCGCGACAAATTTTTGGCCCCATCAGGCATTGGGAGCTCAACCCAGAATTCCAGTGGGTAGCGGGGACTGCGGGAACTGTGGGATAGCTACCCACAGTGCACCGCTCAGAATTTCGACGCTTGCCACGGTACTGTGGACGCACACCGCCGAATTAATGTGCTTAGTGGGGACGCACGTACTCGACTTTATACAATCTGTTCCCAAAAATCAACTTCTGTAAAATCAGAGTATTTTCGTAGTGTAGTCATGGCCTAAATTAGGAGCCTTTGGAACAGCACTGGTCTCCTTCCCTCTCTTCTCTAGAACCTCCTCCATTCCCCACCTCTCCAACATCTAATACGTCAATGTCTGTGACACTTTCAACACAAGCAATTTACCATGGTTAAAGCTTTTCAAAAATGGTGCAAGTCCTTCATCACTCTCAATTCCTGACCCACCAGATTTCATGTTTATTCCCACCTGTTCCTTGGTCTTCTCCTCTCTGTCTCGAATGTGGCCAGCAACAATCCTTTCCGTTTCCTCGCATAGCCTTGGATAGGTCGCCAGCTGTAAGGCAAAATGGGGAGGAATTTAAACTTGTCGAGTGATGTTAAAAGGGTACAAATGGAGAATCTGCACTAGTCTCTGGATAGAAGTAAGTTTTGTAAACACTAGTACTAAAGTTAACAAGACCCTATGAAGCATACTTACCAGAAAGGATAGTTTAATACAATATGCACAGATCCAAACTCTGGGAACTTACATGCCTATTTGCTTCACGGAATGCTCAAGAAAGTAGTGGCCATTTTGAGTGCATGCGCCTTTGCAGAACTGAATGTTTGGAATGAGAGCATACATGGAACTGCAGCTTGAAACCATCGACTCCTGTTCACTTAATCCAAAGCTGTGTCAAAGCTCTCCCAAAATATAAGAAAGGAGGATGGAGAGAGTAGGTCTATACATCTACTTCAAGAACGACATACTGCTAAGTGTGGAGGTTGGACTAGATGACTCCCTGAGGTCTCTTCCAACCCTAATCTTCTATGATTCTAAGGAACTTTCCTTTCTCTGAGTATTGGCTGTATAGCTGTTCCCCACTCTTTGAAGATTAATTAGCCATAGCAAACTTCTCCAGAGGAGGGCTGAGGCAAACTATGCTGCAGAAAGAGTGCTGGGCTGCTCTCCCAAACCCAGTATCTGATCGGTCTGAAAATTCCAAATAAATGCATGACTTGAGTTCCAGCAAGCATCTTTAAGCCTCTGAAATAGAGGAATTTCTCTGGCATGTTACAGAAACTGCTTTAAAACTGGCAGGTCACATACTAAGTCAATCATGTATTGATATACCAGTAAGGTCTCAATGAGTCTTCATACAGATTTATATCAATTAGTCTTCTCCCAGAGATTGCCTATCTCCATACAGTATGAATTCAGAGGCTTGCATGGGTTTAAATACTATCGAAAAAGCAGCTCAGGGCCATTTTCACATCTAATTTGTTCAAGTCCAGACTCTCTTGGCAAGCTGTGAGGTTTACAGAAGCATACTGGGCATACAAATAGACTGATTTAGGTGATTTAGTCAGCGATTTGGGTGGCAGACACATGATCCCTTTTGGCATCAGGGCTTGGATCTCAATGACTCTTGTGGCTAATGTTATAAGCACAAGTAATACAATTTTCAGAGATAGGTAGATAATTGGGAACATTCTCTCAAAGACTGAAATAACAATTCCATCAATTCTCAGTATTAGATTTCAGTGCCAAGAAGGTGATGACTCATAAGTAGGTTGGAAGACATGAACCAGTCTCTTCAAGGATCTTTTAACAATAGTAAGCATTAAAAAAATGCAAGTATTAAAAGATCAGTGGAGTGGAGGATGGTATGCAGATATGGCTACAAAACAGACTGACTGGACTCCAGGCTAATCCAGAGTATATAAGTGGTAACAAATATTTATCATTTATGTAGGCATTGAAGCTTTTATAGTGACAGCACAGCTGAGATGGTGAAGTCATCTGACCCATACGTCAGAGAGTACATTACCGAAGGCTGTCTTCTATGGAGAATTAGAGATTGGAACTCGTTTTGGGGCAAACCAGGGAAGCATCACAATGACCCTCTGAAATCCAACCTCCAATCTTGCAATGAGCACCTCAAATACCTGAGAGCTCTTAACCCACAACAGGACCCAATGGCAGCAGCTCTCCCCCCTTGGACTGGAAGACTTCAAGAGCTCGTGGACTGCTGCAACCAAGGAGAGACGTACAAGATGTAATGCTAAAAGCAGTGCACATTCATCTTCAAGTGTTTTCACCTGTGGCACTTGTGGACAAGACTATAGGTCAAAAATTGATCACTGATCTCATCTCAAGGCCCACAATAAATGACTGTTACTCATCCATCAAACTCGATAGGAGACTCCATCATCATCAGTTTGATTACATGTGTCTATCTGTTCCAAATGGGCCAAAATGAAGGGAACAAAAGAACAGTAATCTTGCTGGAAGTTCCCAGTGAAAATCTTTGCTTTTTTCCGGTTAGGTCATTATCAAAGATATCTATGATTTCCAGAATGATGTGTTAAAGAATGATTGTTCTTGCAAACAATCAGCCAAAACAATTAGCCACAATTTCTAGGCCAGCAAAGATTTCGGATGGTGGTGAAGAGCCTGACCCTGATTCTCTGACAAGAGATATGAAAAAGCTGATAAAACACTCTTGCATTTCTGCAGTCAGGTTCTTGTGTGCTGTTATGCCATCTTTTCATTAAAAGAAACATAAGTATGAGCACACATTTCCTTCACTGTCTGATCCACGAATGGGTGAATGATTACATTCATGGATTTCAGAAGGGGTCACCAGTTACTGTTTTAGTGCTATGGACACCAGAAGTTGCATTTGCACATTGACTTGGCTTACCCTAATCTAAAAGAGGAGCTGACTCTGAGTGAGGGGGAGAACCTAAAAGACTTCCTCTAACAAAAGCTATGTTAGGCAGATCTCTCACTCTGTGCAGGCTTAAGCAGTAAAGGCCACACAAATTGAAAATCCTTTGGAGAGTATCCTTCACTTAGAAACAGAAGAAAGTAAATCTGTTGAGCTAAAAAAATTTCTTAAAAAGCAGCACATCCATTTAAGTCCCCACTGCTTCAAGTCCATCGGAACTAAACTGAATGAAACAGATTACAAGACCCAAGGAACCAGATGGCACTTGCCAAAACCACACCACCAGTGCAGACCCTAACATTGACTAGACCAGGGGTGGCCAACCTGTGCCTCTGGAGCCACATGAGGCTCTTCAGAAATTAATATGCGGCTCCTTGTTTAGGCACTGACTCCGGGGCTGGAGCTACAGGTGCCAACTTTCAAATGTGCCGGAGGGTGCTCACTGCTCAACCCCTGGCTCTGCCACAGGCCCTGCCACCACTCCACCCCTTCCCACCCCTCCCCTGAGCTGCAGTACCCTCGCTTCTCCCCCCTCCCCCGCAGAGCCTCCCATACGCCGCAAAACAGCTGATCAGGAGGTGCGGGGAGGGAAGGGGAGGTGCTGATCGGCAGGGCTGCCGGTGGGTGGGAGGCGCTGGAAGTGGAGGGGGAGGATCTGATGGGGGGCTGCTGACATATTACTGTGGCTCTTTGGCAATGTACATTGGTAACCTTTGGCTCCTTCGCAGGCTGGCCACCCCTGGACTAGACAACGTCTCCGTCTCCCTCTCCAAAAAGCAGTGTTTTTTAAAAAGCTAAAATACTATAATCATCAAGGCTAACTACTAACGATTAAAAACCTAAATTACTGCAAGAAAGGAAAAGAGGTCCCAGGATTTCCAAGCTCAAGGCTGCAATGATCAGTGAAGAACTGAAAGGAATCAGGGCCATGGTTTCTTTATACCCAGTCTCCAAACATTAAGATCAACCAAAGCAGGGTCTCTAGAGGGTTCCAACTTGGATGCCAATGGGGCACGCGCTACCCAAGAGTATGGAATCATCTGGGACAAAACTTCTCCCATAGATCCACAGGGACAGATCTGTTTAGAGACAGAGATACTCTCCCAGCAGAATCAATTAGAACTGTGTGCACATGTACAGGAATAACAGTCGTGATCTCTCATACAGATAAGTGATAAGGATTTTGCTCTTCATTTACATATCATAATTCAACAGAAGACTTGAAAAAAGACAAGTTATTTGCATGCAATTCCGATATACTAGTATACAGGCCGAGGTTCCCATTAAGCTATGCATGTGTGTGCTTACCCAAAAGAAACTGAACACACAGGCTACCTCTTGCCAAACTGCTCCTTCCAGCAGGCAGGAAGAGGAGGCTTCAGTTCTCCTCTTTCTCCTGCAGCTGAATAATCTCTCTACTCATGGCTTTAGTATGTACTGCTGTAAATTATTCCAAAGTTTCAGATTCCTAGAAGGCTCCACCATGTGGCAGCTGCTGTGAGTCTCAAGGTGGTACTCATAGACCATGCACTGCAAATCATAGTTTCAAACAAGTTAACCAGTGTTATTGGTTTACTTGAGTGGATGTTTTCCCAAGTGAGACTTCCTCTGAGCCTTGAGAGGAGTGAAAAACTGAAAAATTGCCCTAATGGATTTAATGAAGACTGTGCTTTTCTTCAACTTTAGTCAAAGAAATCTCAATCCCCACCCCACAAGGGGTGGGATTTTCAGAAGTGCCTAGGTGATTTAGGAGCATATGTCCCAATAATTTTCAATGGGATTTTCACTCTTAAGTCACTTGGACACTTTTGAAAATTCCACCCAAGAACTTTTTCTGAACCTACTGTTGGAATCCTGATGCTCTGAGTTGAGCATGAGTATAACAACAAATCTTATTAATGCATCACAAGCAGCAAAGCTTGTCATTTTCATGCTCCCCAAAATCTTGATTCTGCCTTGTCATCCTATGGGAGGAGAGAGAGAGCACTCAGGCCTTGTTGTATAATCCTTTCAACCTCTAAGGTGCAATAACTGGCAACACTAATGTTCTACATCAATTTTTTGTCTATTCATTCTGACACCATTTTTTTTAAATGGGCTAGAGTGGGAGTAATACTAAGCTGCACTCCTTGGACTAAGATACTTGTGATGCCATCTTTCACTTAAGAATGGAGTGAGCATGAGCCCACATCTCCTGTATTTCCTTCCCTGCTGATCAAAGAATGGATATTTGCAGAGTGGTTGTAGCCATGTTGGTCCCAAGATATTAGGAGACAAGGCAGGTGAGTTAATAGCTTTTATTGGACCAATTTCTTATTGGTGAAAGAGACAAGCTTTCAACCTGAAGAGCTCAGTGTAACTTGAAAGCTTGTCTTTCACCAAGAAGCTGGTCCAATAAAAGACATTACTTCACCAACATTGTCTCCCCAAACAGAAAGTCCTATCCAACCTAGATGATTGGGCAACCTTATTGTAGGTCACATTCATGGAAAAGAAATGTAAGACGATGTACATTGAAAAGAACACTTTACAGCCCACACACTTGGCTGGATCTAAACCATAACTGCTTAGGAAGAAGATCCAGGCATCATTGAGGATAGACAGCTACTGTGATGTGGTTGGGAGGGGGCCTCCAGTTCCAACAATTCAGCAACCGTGTTAGCTCTTACATTTAATGGATAAGGAAAACCCACCACTTTAAAACATCGAAGAAACAATTCTTCAGGTGACAAGGGTAAGATACTCTACCGTGATAAGGCAGCTCCACATTATCACAAGCTGAATCTATGACCTAAATTATATGAGTACATTGAACTCAGGGCTTGTTTGTTTGTCTTCAGAAGTACAGTACAAGAATGACTCTGGGAACAAAAGCAAATTCTATTCCCATTCTTCACTGATGATGAGGATGAAGGAGATCACAACCAAATATATTACTTAATCTTAACTGAGATTTACTGCTTCAGACTCAGAGTAGAAATTAACATTTCAGAAGACACTGTCAAGAGTCCATAACAATCTTCACAATATTTCCTAGACTCTACAAGCTGTTTTCCAAATAAAGAGACTGACAGAAGAACTGATCAGAAATGACACTGGACATTAATCATTTTGTCCTCTTCCTGTGCTTATAATAAGGGAAAGACTTACAGTTAGTGCCCTACAGTGCAGAACCTGCTTCTTAGTAGTTTGTTTGGTTCACTGTACTCTATTATTTGATTCCCATGGAGCATTTAAACATTTAATCTCTCTCAGACTAGATGGGTGAATAGCAAGGTACAAGACAGAAGTGTCAAGCCAAAAAGGTATCCTTCACGAATCCAAACACAAAGCCCAGCAACAGGAACAAACTGTGGCAGGCAGATTGAAAATGGCAATCAGGGGAACTAAAAGGCTAGCTAGCCAAAGCCAGAAAAATCAAACAAAAGGAAATGATGCATTTCAGAAGCAGAAGTCTACAAGAATCAGTGGGTCTGCTACACTATTGGAGAATAAAGAAAAATCAAGGTGGAAAGGGACACTGCAGAAAAAGTGAATGGATACAAATTTTCAGAAGCACCTAAGTCCAATTTTCAAAACTGACTTAGTCACTCAAGAGCCTAAGTATCATTAAGAAACAATGGTAATTAATCTACTAAGGTGCCTGAGTTGCTTCTGAAAAATTGGATTTACATGCTTCTGAAAATTTTGCCCATCTACTTCTGTGCATCAGTCTGCAGTACAGAGGATGTTGGGAAATACTTATGTCAGACTTACCCTTTTCAGGTAATAAAGATGAAGCGCTGTCAGAGACTGACATGTCAAAAGAGAGCTGCTGGAAGAAAGTGAAATTAAATAACAAGTCCCCAGGATCATACGAAAGGAATACTTTCTTATTTTCTTTTTGCTGACACAGACTAACATGGCTACTACACTGAAACAGGATCATACAGTATACCTAGAGTTCTGAAGGTACATAAGAATGAAGTAGCTAAGCTACTGAGGAAATATAATCTATTAAAAATCAGCTGTTATATTAGAGGACAGAAGGAAATCAACATTGTGTCTCTCTCTTAAAAAGACAAGATTGTGAAAGCTACACATCAGAATGCCTTACCAGGCAAATTGTTTGAAATCAGAGAGATAACAGCATAAAACATGAACAGACACAGGATATGATAGGGACAAAACAGCATGTTTCTTAAAAAGAAGAACTATTGAGAGTGACAATAAGAAAGTGGATAAATGAGAGAGAGTTATTTATTTACATGTTTGAAAAAGCCTTTTATAACATCTCTTAGCCTGTTAAGGGACCTAACATACCGATGTAAAGAACTGTCATCATTATAAACTGGTTAAGAGACAAAACAAATAGAAGAAATAAACTGTCAGCTTTCATCAAAGAAAGATGCTAATCGTGGGGTATCCGAAGAATCTGGACTAGGACTGGCAGTGTTTAAAATGGGTATCGGTGATCTGTACAAGAAAGTAAATCAGTGAAATGACAACATTTGCAAATGACATTATTTATGTTAGTCGGGACCAAAGAAGATCAAGAACTACAGAAAGTCCTAGCCACTTAGATGATTGAGCAAAACTATTGTAGATCACATTCATGGAAAAGAAATGTAAGGTGATGTACATTGGAAGGAACACTTTACAGCCCACAGGCTTGGTTAGATCTAAACCATAACTGCTTAGGAAGAAGATAGGAGGATTGAGGATAGCACAATGACGACACCCAATTAATGTGCAATGGAGGTCAAAAAAGAAAACATGAAGTTAGGTTGTATTAAGAAAGGAACAGAGGGTACTGAAAATATAATATTGCCATTAAATAAATTGATGACCTGCCCTTACCTTGAATCTTGTGTTTTGTTCTTACCATCTCAGAAAGGGATCTAGCATAAATAGAAAGGTTCCAAAGGAGGGCATTGAAAATGATTAGGAGCATAGAAAGACTTCCTTCTGAGGGGAAGTTTAAAAGACTAGGGCTCTCTACAAGTCAATATTTTTTTTAAAAGGAGCATATAGTTTAATGAGGGGACTAATAAGAGAGGGCATAGCAAAGGTATAGAATATAGTGAATGATATGAAAAATAAACTAGGAGTTCCCATTTACCCTCTTCTCATTGTATAGAAGAGGACATGAAAAAGGCAACACGTTTAAAACTGATAAAAAGGAAACATTTAAACACAACTGTTCTGGCACAGGAGATTGAGGTCAAGAGTTTAGGATTAAGGAGGATTAGACATTTATGAGTTATATTAGATTGGGTAACAAATTATAAGGAATATAAACACAAGAGTATTTCAGAGGCAAAAATCAACCACCAACTCTGTGGGGACTAGGAAGAAACTATGAAGTATATGGTACTGGCAAGCTACTAGATGAGATGGACCATGGTCTGATCCAGTAAAAAAATTCCGATGTTCCCAAGATTAAGACATGAGGACAGATGACTAGCCCACCACTGGGACTCTGACATGCTTTCTATCATTGTTATTAAAAGCATTTTGGCCCTATCTGGGGCCTAAGCCATTTTCAGCCACAGTTAATGGTGGTCATTGGGGATCCATTTTTGACCATAGGTAGTTTTCAAGTGATGAAGGCACTTAGGAGGCTAAGCCATTATTGAAAATCAGACTTTGACACTTTAAAATGTTATCCCCTATAACCAAGGCATATACAACTGACTTCTGATTTCTATATTGAATTCAGTTCCATACTAAAACCTGAACTTTTTTGTCACAATAGGAAAATAAGGTTTTCTTTAAAAAAAAGTATAAATAAACCCGGGTACACACCGTATGCAGACCAAATCGGCCAGAATACTTATTCATACCAACTAGTTCATTATTTTACTATACTTGTCGGAACCTTTAATTAAGGTTCCATTATTGAGTACACACACTATTCACTATAGGGAAGCCAACTGCACAACAGTTCTTTCCAATGCAATTTGTTTCCTACATTCGTTCTGCAATTCTTCAGACTAGTTCATCCTTCCACCCACATGCATAACTCCCAGTGGAGTAAATGTGGGCAAATCAAGGGGAGATTGGATCTTCTCATGTTTCTACCTTGTAGCCTCTTCAAAGTTGGTGATGATGAGTTATGGATTTGCATATATGAGAAACAGCACAAGAGGGTATTTCACCACTATTTGGACACTTAAGTACGGTTCTACTCTGAAACGTTTCTATGTAAAAATGCACCTTTTTACTCAGCAGAACTGCTCTCTGAATATATTTGGAATCTAATCTGCTTTCTTTAGTGATAAAAGAAAGACTACTACTTTTTCCTATTGTCAATGCTGCAAAGACAACTTCCGATTCTGGATTTTTCTGGCTTATGCGTCAACAGAAATGTTAATTAAGTTTCATTTGCAGGAACATCTATATGATCCCATTTTCTCTATATTATGCCTTCAGTAACAGCCATGCAACATCAGCAGTGGCAATATGGTTATACAGGTGAAAATGGGGCCAGCACTTAACTGTTTTTTTCTGAAGAAACAGAAACCATGCTGGTGATGATGCAAGATCTAGAAACAAGCCATTTTGAGCATCAGAACCCAAAATCAGTATTACAGTCCTTTTTATTTGTAAACTGAGTAAACTGGATAAGAAAGCAACTAAGACACAAATATAGACCCATACCATCTCATATGATTGCATCGTTTTTCTGCGTAAAGCCACATGGCAAAGCATCTTGCCCATTAGATTATCTACCATAACACTAGATTGACAAGTGTACTTCAACTATTAATGAACCCATTCAGAAGTTACCTTTTTAGTGCATTTCTTGACAGTGCTGATTAACTCTTGCATCACCAGATCCACGCTTTTTAAGCAAGGCCCTTTCAGCTTCACTATCTGTTTTTTAACTATAGCCTCAAAGGCCATGTCTGGAGTAAACAAACCTGTTCTGTGGACATATAATAAAACATGTAAGATACTGAAGAAAGACTTTAGGGAAAAGAATACAACTTTTTATACTGAATGTAAAACAGAGTCACAAACATCATTATGATATAAACAAACGATTCTGCAAGTTGCAAGACGAGTGACTAGCTTTAAAAAGTCTAAATACAGCATGTTTATCAGTAACAAACATGATGCACTCATCTGACAAGCGCTGTTCAGTTATGATAACAGCTCATAGCATATGCTCTGTAGTTTAGTTTGTAAAAGTAATGATGTATTAGTAATATTAGACCTTAATACAGCACTGTTTCTGTTATTAAACCATTACCGAGAAACGGCACGAGACCATTGGGTTTTGACATGTGAATTATGGGGTGTGTAAATTAAAAAAATGGTGAATTAGAGATTCAAATTAATAGTTTAGCATGGAGAGAGAGTGCACAGTCACTATCTCTTAGGGGTCCACCATTCATACAGCTACAGTATGGGCAATTGTTGGCCGCATTTCCATCAGACAGCATTTTCATTTTCAGCTATGAAAATTAAAGTGATTTTATTTTTTCATTCAGACTCCACAATTTAAAAAATAAAGTCCACTTAACCTGCAACTGTAGTTCATCAAGTTGCCCGCCAGTATACTGTAAAGCTGTTCTTGTGGTATGCACATGTACCTTCAGCAGACAGAGTCAAAACGGTCTAAAAGCAGTGACAACTGGCACTACTGCTCACTCACACAGGACTGACCATTTGGACAGAGTTACATAAAAACCCATAATCCAAGTTCCTTTCATCCCCAACCACATCAAAAGTCCTTCTCCCACCTATTCAAAACCCTATACAAAGACTCTGAAGAAGCAGGGCAGTTGAGTGGTGCGTGTGGACCTATATAGGCTGACATCTCATGGAACTAGTTACAAACAAATAGCCCTTATTTCTCCTTCAAAAACTGCCTGTAGAGAGCCCCGCTTAAGAGATATTAACTAGAAGTCACAGAGGTTTAAGAATATAGGTCTAAAGAAAAGTGAAGATTATAGGACTGCTATCCCAAACTGATCATCACATCTACTTGACAATCCAAGAATAATGCTTTATAAATGTAAGCACTAAGCTCAAGGTAGCAGCCTGAAGTGTCCACAAAGGAGATATTTTCTTAGATATATTGGGCGAAGGGCTTTGGATCAAAGGGAGTGTGACTTTAGATCCCAAAGTATTGGGACACATAGTAGCTCACAGCAGATCTGCGTACAGGTTCTAATTCACTGAAACAATCTCTGAGCAGAGCTTGGTTGCCCCTGGATTTAACTCCATATGCTACAAATAATATGGAAGACTAACAAAAGGGTTTGGTCCTACCTAAGCCACAGCCAAGAGCTCTTTAACATCTAGACTAACATTTTCCCAAATTTTCGAAAGCTGAGTCTCGCTTTAGGAAAATGAAATAAATCATGTCCACCTGACAACCTTGCCATGTGTTGTTGAAGCTTAATGTATACATCTTCCATGCGTCTCTCAAGCACAGTTGTCCTTCACACCATGCCAAGCGGGAACACCCAACACTTTGAGAAACACTGACCTAGCTTATATAACCTTACCTCCCCTGTAAGTTATATGGTTCAGAGAAAAGTCCAGGTAAATAAATAAGATTGGAATGGAACTCAAATTTAGTCAAGATCAGGTAAAGGATGGTATCACATTATCCTTATTTTAAGGGAATTCAGCCATCAGGACTTAGATCTCACCCATTCTCCTTTGTGTTACAGATACTAGCAATGCTGTAAGTACAGGTGATGTAAAGAATATTTTCCAAAGGGCTCCCACAGTGATACCAAATCACGTGAGCATCAAATTTAATTTCAAGGAGAGTATTTGTTCTTAAGTGGGTGGAAAAAACATACAACTGTCCTTTCAGAAATTGTTTCACTGTAGAATGTGCAAATGTGGATAATCCTTGGCTGGACAATTATATTTGTCATAATTCTCTTATAAAGTGTCTCTCTGGAATCCTATGTGCTAATACTAATCTGAAAACAGACAAATCATCCCTATATAAGATAACCAGCCCATCCCAAACCAAGTATTTCGCCTCCTCCAAACACAAGTTACAGATATTTCCACAAAATGAACCCACACTGAACTCTTCAGTAAATTGGTCATTTAGAGACAGTGAACAATGCAAGGCACTGAAGTAGTGGAAGGTGCAGAGTCTTGGTCAGCAGCACAAATTGAAAATCTTTTCCATTTCAAGGCATAGATTTTCCTCAAAGATTTACGACTTTCCAGAAATATTCGCTTAACAGCTTGAGAGGACTCCAGATCAGAATTTCGCAACACGCCACATTGCAAGCCATGATATTTAGGAATCTCAGACCTGGATAATGCATTTGACTTTGATACTGTGAAAACAGATGTGGAAGAACTGAAAGGCAGACTAGCTGCTTCAGCGGCGGGGGTAATAGATCCAAATATGAATACTGACATGCCCACAAAGGACAGAACTCTTGCAATCAGTACCACTGCTGAAGCATAAAGGAATAAAGGTATACAGCAGAGTATGGCCCCAAGCTAGAAGAAAGTTGTTCAAGGATTTTGGATCACTATTTCCTACAGAACAAAAACGGAAGGCCCACTGAATTCTCCTTCAAGACAAAGAGAGCTTTTTGAAGGATCCCTGTAGTTTAGAATATCAACATGGCCAAAAACTTGAAAAACCCCTCATGCTGGGGCTGATAAATTCCGAATGAGGCTGTCTGCCAAGACCATGTTCTTGCATGGAAAAAAAACAGAGAGCTAGAGGTGCAACTTGATATGGAATGCACCACTTCCCCAGGCTAGACAGTTTCTTGACACAAAGAACAGGAACGAGCTCCCCCTACTAGTGCATATGATACACGGCTGTGGTGATGTCTGTCAAAATCAGTAAAGATTTGTCACGGATGTAAGGAAACAAAGTTCCCCCTACCATTCATATTGCTCTGGATTCCATGAAATTTGTAATCCTAGGTCTCTATGGATTTTGAAACCCCTTGTACCTAGAGAAAGTGTAAGTGGGCATCCCAACTTACACCTGAAGCATCTATCAAAAGCACAGCTGACAGGAGCCAAGCAACGGACTGTACTCCAGAAACATTTTATGGACTGTCTACCATGAGAGTTCTGCATGGTTTAGGGTACTGTCATCAGTGTTTATAAGCCATCTTTCAGAGTCCAATAAATTGTCCTCATCCAGTACTCCACCAGTCTCATTCTGAGCCTAAATAATCATCTATTAGGTTCACAGAAATAAGAACCCCTTACAAGCAATGCAATATCATGTGCTTATGCAGTTTTTAGCATGCTCCCAAGGTATGTCCCAAAGGAATTTATACAGTCCTTTGGAGCATCAGCAGGCATCTAGGGTAACAGTTGAGAGAGAAAAATAATGAAGGTGAAACTTCATGCAGTAAATAGACATAGGAATGAACTTTGTCTAGTTAGTAAAGCTCTGACAGTATCAGATAACTGGAGTTAGAAACAATAATCCCTATCCAATGCCAGGGAAATGTAGCTATAAGTCTCCCCTAGTTTAAAAAGAATGCAAGTTGTAAATGTGAATTTGTGCAATACAGTTGACCTAGGAATGTACTTTGCCGGCAGAACAAGTTCATTGCGGATGTGTGACACACTTTGATTCTGGCTCTCTGGTGTCTTGACTTAACCCCTGTGCAATGTGGGTGTAAAAAGTTACCAAGTCTGAATGGAATTTATTTGCACTCTGCACAGATACTAGTAAATACAAGTGTAACCCACTGATGAGCTTGTCCTGGTTTGTGCTTTTCCACAGAGGATCTGAGTGTGACAGATATGGCAACTAACTGCCAGATATGGGACCTTATTAAATCAAGGTATAATTGGGCTGCACTGTATTAAACGAACAGTTTATGTGTGATTCTGCTCTACTCCATAGGGAAGCTCTCCCACATTTCCTCCAGGAACCAAAACCAGGTACCACCTCCTGGGAAGGTTCACGTATATTAGTGTAAGCAGAGTCTGGATGAGCTCTCCCCTGACATCTAGTGGTTATCTGTGGAAAAAGACTTCAGAAGCTGATCTCATTTGCATGAACACACCCACCCTGCCTAGGTGCTCAGCATGATGGGACTGCTTGCCCAAATGATCACTTGCGGCTGGTGTTGGATCCCCAGTCTTCTTGTTATTGGGGCAGGAGTAATAAAGTATTGCTATCCTTGTTGCGTGAAACGAGGGCAGCAGAACTGTACCTGACATAATCCAGTGGAGGGACTCACCCTCAACTGAACAGCACTCGCTATGCAGGTGACATGGGTTCCAAAGCCCAATGAGTTGAGAGAGGGTGGGGATAGGTATTTGTACCTGGTGGGCTGGGCCGGGCCCTGTCCTGTCCTGTTTCATGGTCCTAGACACCATTTGACCCTTCCTCTCTCCATGGTATAATAAAAGAGCTAATTTAGTCTCAATTGAGAGTCTTGTTACACGTGGCAGAGCTGAAATCACTGATAACTAGGTCTAAGTTTTAGACCTACTTTGGGACAGTATCTCTATTGCAAGAGACTGCCCAGCGTGCACCAGCAGTGAGCCTCCCGCACTAGCAGCTGAAATCACTGAGAGCTGTGTTAAGTATGGTGAGTGGGCAGTTGGTGGAGAGGCGTGGAAAGCGGATAGCAGGGTAGCTGGCAGGGTGCCTGCTAGAGGGATGCGACCCACAGGGTGGCTGGTGGAGAGGTGTGGCAGGCGGTTAGCAGGGCGGCTGGTGGAGAGGCATGGCAAGTGGCTAGCAGGGCAGCTGGCAGAGAGGCACGACCAGCAGGACTGCTGGTGGAGAGGGCAAGAGCAGAGCCCCGCAGAGGCATGGCAATCAGCCATTGGGGCAATGAGGGCGTGCCCGAGCAGTGCAGCATGTAAGGTGCCTCCTTACCCCCCTTCCACACAGGGTGGGAGGTGAACTCTGCGGATGAACCTATGAACTCTGGGGCTGCACTGGCCAAGGACAGCAACTGTGAGTGGGGTACAGGGAAGGGATGGGCACGTTAAAGGGACTTTTGGGCTGCTGGACTTAAGACCATGAGGGGAAAAGGACACTGCCCAACTTACTTGGGGGTGGGTCTTTTGCTCATGGTTTGTGTTTATGAGCCCTAGTTGTGGTGTTTTCCCAAATTAATGCTGAGTTAATTCCCTCCTTTTATTAAAAGTTTTTGCTACTGTGACAGACCCAGACGAGTGGGTTATAGAAGTCTGGTAGAAGGCAAATAAACTGGCCACTGGATGAATAATTTTCTGTTCCCTGAGTGACCAGAGCAGGGGCTGCACTAGAACATTCAGGAACCTGCTAGAACCAATCAAGACAGGCAGGATAATTAGGACACCTGGAGCCAATTAAGAAGAAACTACTAGAATAAATTAGGACATGCTGGCTAATCAGGGCACCTGTGTTTAAAAAGGACCTCACTTCAGTTTGTGGTGGGCATGTGAGGAGCTGGGAACAAGAGGCACTAGGAGCTGAGAGTGAGAAGGCATACTGCTGGAAGATCCTGTGGTGAGGATAAAGAAGGTGTTGGGAGGAGGCCATGGGGAAGTAGCCCAGGGAGGTGTAGCTGTCGCGTAGTTGTTCCAGGAGGCACTCTAAACAACTGCAGTCCACAGGACCCTGGGCTGAAACCCGGAGTAGAGGGCAGGCCCGGGTTTCCCCCAAACCTCCCAACTCCTGATCAGACAGAGGAGGAGTTGATCTGGACTGTGGGTTCCACCAGTGGGGAAGATCTCTAAGGCGAGGAAAATCTGCCAATAAGCACAGGACCCACCAAGGTAGAAGAGGAACTGTGTCACACTACACTCAGACTCTGTACTTGCTAGAGTGGACATATTCCCTCTTAGAAGCGCCCAGGGGGTGTGTGTAATTGTCCCAGGTCACTGGGTGGGGGCTTAAGCTGGTTTTTGTTGTATTGTTGGAAGAGAACCCCTAGATACTGAACCCGGCCCTTGTTGCTGCTGGCTTCAGCTGGCAGAAGGGTTACACTAGTGCAAACTGGATTCTCCATAGACCAAAAGACAAAAGGAAGGAATTTTGGATAAACAGGCTAAACTTAAACTGACTCAGGGCCTTCTTCCAGCAAACAGACATGACCTGCTGTCCAAGGGGGACCTCAACCCTTGCAGAAGAGTTGAGAGGACTTTGTCCTACTGGGGCACCATAAGACTGATAGGTGCTCTCTGGTAAGCTGTTAGCATGCATACAGCAATGTTGTTTTAAAATATATGTTTTTTCTGTAATGCTTTTATCTCAAGAAAAAGTGTGATTGCTTGGAAAGAGCTGTATGGTAACTTGGAACTGCTGGCAATTATACTCTTCAGAGCCCTCTGGTAACAAGCAAAGTGCAGGTGCTGGCCTATTTAGGCAGGCTGGCTTGCTGGGGATATCACAGTGTAAGGCAGGGAGCTGTGCAGCCTTAAACCAGAAAGTTGTGGGTCTCAGCCCAAAAGAGGCATTAGCTGGGAGCCAGGAACCTTTAAGTGTGTGCCCTCAACAGGCCCCGGAGGTGCAGCTACCCTGAAACTGTGAAAATGAGTTGTTACAGCCATTGGCTACACTGTTATGCCCAGCTACAGTCTTAGGACTTGTCTACACTACCTGCCCAATTCGGCGGGTAGCAATCAATCTTTTGAGGATCGATTTATCGCGTCTAATCTAGATGTGATAAATCGATCCCAGAACGTGCTCCCGTCGACTCTGGTAATCCACCCCGACGCGAGGAGGAAGCGAAGTCGACGGGGGAGTGGCAGCCTTCGAGTTTGCAGGGTCCACACGGCGAGGTAAGTCGAGGAAGGTACGTCAACTTCAGCTACGTTATTCACGTAGCTGAAGTCGCGTACCTTACATCGATCCCCCTCCCCTCCTGTAGTGTAGACCAGCCCTTCGATCATTAGTTGAAACTATAGCAGTTCATGCTTTTAGCTCTGGAGATTCTCAATTCAATCCCCAGTGTGTGGACCAAGATAGTGTCAACTACACAAGGTCAGAGAATTAAACCCTGTGAATCATGTTCCCAGGAAGCATTACTGGAATGTTCCTTTACTCATAAGACCAATAAATATAATTAAAGGTGGATAGACTGAGACTTCATGAGTAGTGTTGGTAGTGACAAACAAATATATAGACATGTCAAATTTTCATCAACAGGAAGGAGCCCAAAAATCCCACAAGGCCTGGTAGAAACGTACCAGTAGAGCCTATGCAATCCCTTGGCCATTGGGTTTCCATCCTCCTATACACCTTTGGATGCACTTGCTCATTTTTGCCCATAATTAGCAAATATGACAACCTTCACTGGCTGAACAGATATGCAATGATGAAGAATCTTGAATAAGTAGAACACATATGGGAATATTTATTTGTATATCCCAGAATTCATCTTCCTAGAGAGCTTCAGCACCTTGGGAAAATGGTCAGATCCACAATCATAACATGATTCAAGAGGCATAAATATGAATGCTTCAATAGAGCAAAGCCAGAAAGCATCCATGATAAGTATATCATGTGAGACAAGCTCGACAAGCTCTGTGCCAGTGTCTATGCCAACGCTGAACCCATCCTGCACTGAAATCCTTGACATATGATGCCTACATCTTCTGATGGCCAACCTTCGGTGGCAGATGCTCAGTCCATCTAGAACAGCATCAACAGCCCAAATTCTAATAGCCCTGAGTTTCAGTAGTGTGCACATACCAAGCTCCAAACGGCATCAAGTTTGTAATCTGATCACGTGCATTGCCTTATCTTCTTTCTATGGAGATAAAATAGTTTCTGGATTTTTTTTTTAAGGAATGAAATTCTAATAAAAACTAAACTGTGTTAAAGGTCTTGTTAATGTTTGCTCAGTGCACCTCAGACACTGTTGTCATAATATTTATCCAAAAAGTGGGCTATAATACATCAGAAAAATAATAATTCACTGATCATTAATATTCCTGTGCGATGTACGTAGAGTATAAATTTTGTAGATTAAATGTACATACATCACACAAGAATATTAATGATCAGTGAGTTACTAGTTTCCCAATGATTTCTTATATGCCGCCTTTTAGATAAATACCATGACAACAATATGTGAGGTGCACTGAGCATGCTAGGCCTGACAAGAGTAGTGAACCACCAGTGTGTCACATAAATGTACAACAAATAGTGGCTGCCCTTAAAATGAAGCAAAATATTTACTGAAACTATATTTTTCTTTAGCCATAATGCCAAAGTATAGAGGGTGGGGACGGCACAATCTGTGATAAGCCCAAGTGCTATCCTAGACTTTTTAAAAGTAAATGATAGAAAAGAAGAAGTTACTCACCTTGTGCAGTAACGATGGTTCTTCGAGATGTGTGTCCCTATGGTTGCTCCACGTTAGGTGTCTGTGCACCTCTATTCAGAGATTTTTGGTAGCAGTGTCCCATTGAGCCCGTGCATGTGCCCTCCCTCACTCGTGGTCTGCCTCAAGGCTATTTAGCACTGCACGGGGGAACCCCCTCACTTCCTTCTCTACCACAGAGCCCCATAGAGGACTCCAAAGTAGAGGGGAGGAGGGCGGGTTGTGGAGCAACCATAGGTCCACACATCTTGAAGAACCATCGTTACTGCACAAGGTGAGTAACTTCTTCTTTGAGTAGTGTCCCTATGGTTGCTCCACGTTAGGTGACTCCAGAGCAGTACCCACCACTGGAGGCTTGGACTTTGGAGCGGAGTCTTTTAATAGAGAGAGTACCGTGGAGTCGAAGATGGTGTCAGCGGCCAAATCTTCAGTGATTGCATAATGTTCTGTAAAAATATAGACACAGTCCCCAATCATTGCTCTATACATTGGGGAGGTAGGGGTATCCATATGGATTGTGATTGAGGTAGGAATTGACCTCATGGAATGCGTGTGGACAGAAGCAAGTTGTGCCCTTGCTAAGTGATTAATGCAACTAGAGACCCATTTGGATAGTCTTTGAGGAGCTATCACAGAGCTTTTGGATCTTTCTGTGGACGAAAGGAAGAGTTTAGGGGATTTCCTGAGGTCCTTAGTCCTGCCCAAGTAGAATTCTAATGTCTTTCTAATATCTAACATATGCCCAATTGTCTCCCAGTTGTCACAATGTGGTTTTGGGAAAAAAACAGGGAGGCGGATCTATTGATTCATATGGAAAGTGCAGAAAAGTAGGGAGAAACTTGGGATATGGTCTTAGAGTTACTTCATCCTTAGAAAAAAAGGGTGTGAATGATGGGTGTGCCATCAGGGCTGCTATTTCTCGTATGTGCCTAGCTGCGGCGATGGCCATTAGAAATGCTGTCGTCAGGACAGGTGTCAGAGAGAACAAGTTGCCCTGTACTCGGAGGGAGGTCTAGTCCAAGCTCTGAGAACTAGGTTAAAGTCCCATGCCGGAGCAGGTGGTGTCACGTAGGTGAAGAGAGTCCCCAATGTCCTTAAAGAATCTACGCATTAGCGGTTGAGCAAACTCCAAGTGGGAAGCCATTTGCGCCATGAGATGTACCTTAAGGGAGTGGAGTGAGAGTTTAAATGTAGTGGAAAATCAGAGGGAGGAAAGATGAAGTTGGGTCTATCCGTTTGGAATGATACACACTTGGAGCTGTTTCCATGTTGTAGATAGGTATGTGGAGTGGTCAACTTGTGGTTCTGTTGCAACACATGTTTAAGCTTGTCAGAGCATTCTGCTTCTAAGCCTTGGAATGAAGAAAGAATCCAAGCCTGGAGGCAGAGGACCCATGGGTTGGGGTGAAGGGTCAGCCCATTGCTTTGAGAGAATGGGTGAGGAATGGGCTGAAGTCAGAGGAACAGGAGGGCATATTGCCACCTGCATCAGGGAAGGGAGCCAGACTTGTCATAGTCAAGAGGGGCAATCAGAATAAGTCTCGCTTTGTTTCATTGAATTTTCAACAGAATCTTGGAGAGAGTAGGAAACTGGAAAAGACATACAAGTGAGCCCTGTCCCTTGGGAAGATGAGGGCAACTGCTAGTGAATGTTTCCCCCCAGGAAATGTAGCCCTGGAGCAGTAACAAGGACCTTTCTTGTTCCGATAAGTAGCGAAGAGATCCATAGGCCTGGTTCCCCAAAGGGTGACTATATCTTGAAGCACCTCTGAAGTCAGTATACACTCAGTGTTGTGAGAAAATTCCAACTGAGACTGTTGGTTGTACCACACTGTATCCCTTGTAGAGAGACAGCTGAGATGAGCACATTGTGATGGGTGCATCAATTCCAAAGTTTGACTGCTGTCTTGTAGAGGGAGGGAGATCTGGCAGCTCCTTGGCGGTTTATACAAAACATACAGGTCACATAAAGTCCACCATAACCTGTGTGTGGTGTTTTTGGTGAAAAGCAGTTTGCGCACAGGGACTCCTGACAGCCCTTAGCCCGAAAGAGTGATATGGAAGGTCATTTCTGTGGAAGGCCCTTTGTTCTGAAACTTCTTGTTGTGTAGGTGAGCTCCCCAGCACATTAGGGAGACATGTGTCTCAGGGTGGTGAATGTGGGTATTGAGAGGAGCGCTCTCGCTCATACCGCATCAGGTTGGTGCTGATAAAGTCCAGTCACTGTACCAGGATTAGTATGCCACTACAATGAAGTGAACCTTAGAGAATACCCTCTGCAGAGCAGTCTGTACGGATAATGATGCTGCTTCAAAGGTAAGCAGTAGGAAATCTCCTGTTGATGGTTGTATTGAGATATGGAAGTAGGCACCCTGTAGGTTCAGGGCTAGAAATCACTCTCTTTGCTATAGAGCTGGTCCTAATTGCTGTGAAGTAAGGTAAGGTGACTTCTGAGTGGCGACAGGTGTATAGATGGCAGCTCACGCTGTAAGGTATCATTGGTCAGGCCCCTGACCAGCTCATCAAAAGTGCTTATAAGAGGCAGCTTGAGAGGTCATGGACTGGGGTGTGTAGATTGTTCTCACTTTTGAGCCCTGGGCCTCTTACACTGTGGCCCATAACCGCACTGAGATGGTGAGTATTGGGAAGATTGTGATCTGCGGTGTGGTTGAGAGGTATATCTTCTTTTCTGTTCCACAGTGTAGATTCCTAAGGAGTGTGGTGCGGTCCGAGAATCCTTGAGAATGTGGAGAGAAATCTGTCTTCTCCACAAAGAGTTTGGCCCTTCAAACTGGAAGTCTGTAGCTCTTTGGGCAATCTAGAGAGGTGTAGTGAACAAAAAATCCACAACCCACCTCTGTACCACTGTCATGGAGACTGGGCGGGCAGCTGTAACAGCTACATCCAGTGGAGTAATGTTGTCGATGAATACACCATCTTGCGAAGCCTGATCATATGGAGTTGACTTGGCATTATGTTGCTTGCTTCATGCATGAACCACATCCACTATGATAGAGTTGGGTTGCAGATGTTGAAAACAAAGTCTGCCTCTTTGGGGAGAGATATAGGTTTGTTTTTGTTTACACTCTGTTGCTGGTTGGTGCGATGGAGGCTGGTTCTGCCAGATGACTTTGGTAGGATCAAGGATCAGGTCATTAATTGGGAGGATAGTTCTAGATGAGAAGGTAGTGTGCAGAATTTCCACCAACTTGTGATGTATATCTGCCACCTCCTGTAGGGGAACCTGCAGCACCTCTGCCATCCGCTTGGTAAGATCTAAAAAGTTCTTAAATCTTCACCTAATGATGAGGGGTGGGCAGCACAGTCTCATCTGGGAGAGATGAGGAGAAGTGTGGAGAAGAGGTAGCTTCCTTTTCTTTCCTTTTTTTGGCGTGCTGTTCTGAAAAAGCCTTCTCCTGTCCTGGGTCAGGTGCCAGGCTGTAGCAAACCAGCTGGTGGACTCTCCCTGAGAGACACCAGGGGCAGTCACACCATGTGCATATCGCCGATATGGCCTTGGGAGGGAGAGGCAGGAAGGCGGGCACAGGCGGTTGGCGTGATGGAATTGGGGATGACACTTGTAGCGAGGCAGTGGGCCACCATGAGGGGCCAGGGAATGATCTCCTCCTTGCCATTGTCAGATTCATCAGTGGGTAAGGGTGCTGCTGAGTGGGGTATTGGCAGGATACAGCCCAGTGCTAAGAGTGATTATGGGTGCCGGAATGTGCTAGATACTGGGGTCCTGGTACCAAGTAATGGGGATAGTGGTTCTTCCCGAATAGTGGTTCTTCTCCAGGGTACCAGAGCTCATGCAGTACCCTGGGATCATTTGGTACCACAGAGGAGTGTCCATGGTACGTTGTTAGTACCGATAGTTGGGCAGAGCACTCCTTAAATGAGAGTTTTGCCCAGTACAAAAAGTTTGTTGGTGGCACTTTTTTAGAGACGGTACGGTAATTGTCTCTCCGTGGGTACTGAGGCCACAGGTCTTCAGAGTCTTAGAATACATGTGTTACCATGGGCTCATGTGGAACCACAGAGGAGCATCTGTAATCAGTATTGATGACTGGGAAGGTGCAGAACACTTACTAGATGGGAGTTTTGTTGCACCTGGTACCAAAGGGTTTCCTCTGTGCTGCTCTTTTAAAGATGGTACAGTAACTGTCCCCTCTCCTTAGGGGGCGGTACCGTTGCCTCAGAGCATGACTGTGGAAGCCTGTGGTGTCTCAGTGCCGAAGCAGAGTTGAGGGCAGGACTTTTTTGTGCCACTCTTTTAGATATGGTATGGTAACCGTCCCCTCTCCTCAGGAGGTGGTACCCTTGCCTCAGGAAGCCTCTGGTGTGTCGGTGCCGTAGCAGAATTGACAGCAGGGCTTCTGTGTGCTACTCTTTTAGAGGTGGTACGGTAACTGCCCTCTCGGAGAGGAACCTGTGGTGCCAAGGCATCCCGTGCCGAGGCGTCCCTACAGATTTTGGTGCCGACGGTGGGGCAGCTGAGCTCACAGCAGGAGGTTCCTCTGCTGTTATTGTCTGGGGAGTCCCCCTGGTTGGCCAGCTACTCAGGGACAGAGATGGCAGCACTGTGGCTGGCCAGTTGCTCAGGTACGGTGCCGAGATGGCCGCACTGGGGAACGCCCCTCTGGCTAACCAGAGCTTGGAGTAGCCTTTCCAGGGGGAGTCCGCAGCTCTCTTCTCCTCTTCACGACTCGACCCCTTTTGAAGTGAAGGCTCCGGGGATAATCTGGGGTCAGCACCCACCAAAGTCCCCTGCAGGCTGAAGTGTTTTCTCCATAGGGAGTAATTTTTACTGCAGCTCAAAGCTCCTGTGAGGCTGCAGTTTTAGCTGTGGCAGGTAAAGCACTTCAGTGAGGCTCTCCCAGGCACAGTGAGTGTCTGCTCATTACAGTAACGATTCCTGTCAGGAGAGGCTCCCCTTGGAGCAGAGAGAGCCAGGCAAGCCCCTGGGCAGGGGGCTGTCATCCTCAGCAGGGAGGAATGCAGAAGAACGTCCTCTTCACTTTTTTTTTTAAACTGAAAAAGAAAATAATTATGAGTCTACTAGATGCCTGGGGGGGGGGGGGGGAAGGAATGCCCCCAGACAGGGCAGGAAACTGAAGTTCTTTTCTTTTCTCTCTTTTTTTTAAAAAAACCAAAGGAATAAAATAAAGAAACACTAGCCTAATACCTTTGTTCCCCTTAAAAGTAAACACAACAAACACTACTTATGCTAATGACACAGCTAAGGAAGGGACGACTGCTCGTTCCGTCAGAGGCCAAAGGTGGTAGAGAAGGAAGTGGGGGGAGGGGTTCCCCCGTGCAGTGCTAAATAGCCTCGAGGCAGACCACGAGGGAGGGAGGGCACATGCACGGGTTCAATGGGACACTGCTACCAAAAATCTCCGAATAGAGGTGCAGGGGTGCACAGACACCTAACGTGGAGCAACCATAGGGACACTACTCGAAGAAGAACCTTTAACACCATTTAGTTTTGATTAGAATTTCATTCCTCCAAAAAAAAAAAAAAAAAAAAAAAAAAAAAAAACCTACTTTTCTTTCCTTTGAGAATTGCTTATATACATCTGCACTCATGAACAGCACACACACCCTTGCTGTAGGTCAGAACACTCCAGAAAGCAGATTAGGGTAACCAGACGTCCTGATTTTATAGGGACAGTCCCGATTTTGGGGTATTTTTCTTATATAGGCTCCTATTACCCCCCACCCCCTGTCCTGATTTTTCACACTTGCTGTCTGGTCACCCTAAAGTGGACGAGGTAATACACATGTTCAGATTACAAATCTGAGATAGCAGGAAGATCATTTACATTGTCAAAATCACCAGCTGGGGAGAAGCTAGCATGGCATCTACACCCAGCAGAGGAAAGGAACTTTACCTGGAGGTACACTTCAGAAGAATACATTTAAAAGGTTTACTGGGCTATAAAGAGAGGGGGAGTAAACCACTACATCATCCTTCACCTGCGGACACAAAGAAACCAAGCGCTGTGAACTGTGTTTGGATCCTGGCTAAGGACTATTCTGAGAGAACGAATATGAACAAAAGACTAGTTTGTAGAGTTTCTATCTGAATAGCATATTTTCACTTTTGTTTGTGATCATTCCTATGCTTATTCCTTCCACCTGATATCTCTTAAACCCATGTCCTTTTATTAATAAACTGGTTTTACTTTCACTATAAACCAACTCAGTGCTGTGATTGAAGGGAAAGGTGTGTTAACCTCAGGTAAGCTAATAGGCTGCTGTGTACTCTCTCTTTAAAGGAGAGGAGAACTTAAGGTTTTGTGAGTGTTCTAGTGGGACGGACTGGACACTAGAGGGAAAACTGTTTAGGGGAAACATGGCTACAAAGGCTACTGGTGTTACCCTTCAAGGAGTAACCAGGCTGGTGAAAGCCACAGAGGGGCTACTGGGTTGTGATTCCACTGCAGGTATCGGGGCTCCGAGCCACCGCTGCACAGCACAGAGGTACCCATGGTTACAGGACACGTGCCGACAACCCCTTACTGGTCTAGGTTGAACCCAAATGTGTCCATTTCATATAGTTTTTGCATTTGATATAGAATGTATATGGTAGGCAACTAAAGCCAAGCAAAGAAATGATAAAGAATGATTCTCTTTTCTGAATTTTGTGCCTTCAATCCATCAATCACATCAATTCCATCAGCCATGGTGCTAAATAAAAATCTTGTCTTATATGTGGGTGCTCTAACAGCAGCGATTAGCACAACCAGAAGAACTGTGTTGACTTGCTTTGTACATGATCTCTCCATAAGTCCCAGACAAATTTGGTTAAAAATGCAGGCATGAGATATATTTTAAAAAAAAATCAACTGCCAGGTGGAATAGAAGGTGATGAGTGTGTTTATGGAATAACAAGATTATGCTTTCTGTAGATGTGTCTGAACCTGGAGAAATGGGAAGCACTTGCCTGATACCATGTATGTTTTTGATTGCATAGCTTATTTCTCTCCGCAGTTCTTTCTCATTGAATTCCATCTAGAGGAACCAAAGGATAAAAATCACATTATACACAAATGCTTTTAACAATTCTGCAGAACATCCTACTAGACAACCAAAGATGGGGATGGTCACCTTTGGGGATGGTCACCTTAGGAGAAATGTGTTCCATTTATTTATTTTTAAAATTCTGTTGGACTGATCCATACACACACACACACACACACACACACACACACACACACGCACGCCTTATCTGTAGGACTGGCAGAAGAGTACAGAAAGAGTTTTCTAACACAAAACCTGCATTTTTCTACAATCTGGGGATGAATGCTTGCATGTTTTGCACCCTAAACCAACCTGGCAAAAAAAAAAGCCCGAAACGAAGTTATTTTCCACAGCTCTAATTTTAAAAAGGTACCTAAGTACTCATCACTAACAAGAGAATCTGAGTTACATCACAGGCAGTTGTTTACCTGCCCCATCTATCCAGAAAGAAGATGAGGAGAGCAGCCAATGGTGATAGAACAATGGAAAAGGTAGGGAAAATAGTGAGAGCTGGGAAAAAGAGACAGACATGAATAAATATCAAAACATGACCACTAGTTTTGACATTAGTCCATGCAGAAAGAGAAATGTAAGATGTCACATGTAACAGCTGAATTCTGCCAAGACTAATTTTGCAAGGTAAGTACAAGAAGACATGTAGTTACAAAGATATTTGTTACAAAATAAGATTCATTCATTACAAATCTGGAAGAATATTAGAAATGAAATTGAGAAATTATGGAGCAAAGGGGCAAAATGTTTTTGCTAAAGCCACAGAAAGCGAACACTTGAGCCATTTTAAATAATGTAGAATTATGACTGAGTTTTGAATATTGCATACGACAACAATCTCAGATTGTGACTTGGTGTTCATAACCAGAAATAAAAATAAACTTCTTTCCTGTGTATTGGTGATAATTCTGCCCTTTTGTGTAATTTACTCCTTCTGATTAAGGGTTTTCCTGTTAAAACACCTTCAACGGAAATGTAACTTCACTGCCACTATCAAAATGAATATAAAAATATAAAAACGCAACTCAAAGCAGGGAGGAAAGACAGACACATACCTTTACTAGTTCAAAAGGAAAACGCTCATGGAAAATGCGATTGATTTTGGCACCACCAGATAGTTCTAATGTGTCAACTTGATCCCCTGATCCTTCAATTCTTTTTTCAAAGTCCACTGAGAACTGTTGAACCATCCTTAAAGTTCAAAACAGAAACAAACTCAACAATGCATAAGGTAAGCTTTTCATTTCATTTTTATTTCAGTGTATTTATTGTCAATGAATGATATTTCTAGCCAGGGCCGGCTCTAGGCACAAGCCTAGGAAGCACATGCTTGGGGCGGCACATTGTAAGGGGCGGCATTCAGGCCAATCTTAGGGCAGCAAATTCCACTCCTGCTTTTTTTTTTTTTTTTTGCCTGCGGCGGCAAAAAAAGCCAGAGCCGGCCCTGTTTATAGGGTTAACAGTGGTACCTACATGTCGTTCTCCACTCCCAAAGGACACAAGCAAGTATAAGGTTTTTCAAGTCTTTTTATAAATATATACTGCTTACTCTCTGAAAAACACCAGCTATTTTTAATTAGATTTTCTGTATGGCTTGATATAAATGTCCAGATACGTTGGCACTCATAGTGAACATAGAGTCCCATGAGGGAACCCTATGATAATAAACAGCAGTTGACGCAAAGACAACTATGTTAAGAAAACGTGTATTTTTGATTAAAAAGCGAGAAAAGGTTCCCTGAACCACACCCGACATTCCAGGGGGTTCCAGTTTAGCGCAGAGTACACAAACCACAGGCCAAGATTATAATGCTCAGCATAGGACAAAACAAAAAGACTTTCATCCAGCCCAGCATATTCTTATATGACTATTAAAATGAATTATGGAAAAATCTTTCTAAAATGGAAAGTGGCTAAAAATGTTATAATACTTTCAGCCACAATAACTTCTTTGGAGTTTGCAGAGTGTATAAGCGTCCTTCTGCATCTGCCTTTCACTGGGAAACACCAATATCCTAAGCTTTAAGCTTAAACAAGTGAGAAACTATTTTACATACATAGAGGAGGAAATGGACACTCACTGCAGTAAGGCTTTAGTCTTTCTAGTCGGATCTTCTGGTTTAAAGTTTTTGTATGCCTCTACTTCATGCTCTATAGAAAGCAGCTGGCTCTGAAGTTTGCTCCTGAAGGCTGGCAGTGTGTCTCGAATGTGATTGGTGAGTTGCTACAAAATAAAATGAATTATTTAAACACTGGGGAGGCAGTTGGATGGAAAGGATATAGCCCATTCCCTTTGATTGTCACACACATGAAAATATGACCTGTGCTAGGCTTTCCAGTGGAATTCAGGTTGATCTTTGAAGTGACAGGTATACCCACAGGCAAAACAAGAGCCTCTTTTCTTGTACACATACTATAATCAGGGCTTGAAAAATTACCTGACATCCATCACACACACACACACACACACACACACACACACACACACACACACACACACACACACACACACACACACACACACACACACACACACACACACACACACACACACACACACACACACACACACACGAGGCTTGGTAAAAAATACTTGCTCAGCTACACCAACAAAAGCCAGGCATAGTTCATTGACAGTGGCACAGTTCCACATTAAGTTCTAGCCCTTTCAGAAAGCCACTTATACAATCAACCAATGCTGTCCCCTCTCCTCCCTTTTCAGGATTTCTCTACTGCTGTGGCCTGCTCTCTCAGGCACACAGCAAACCCTCAGTTTTCCAACTCTTCTATTTTACCTAGGGCCTCTGCTCTTTGCTGCACTTCCCCTTTTAAAGGATCTGCGACTCATGGGGAGTAAGCCACAGACTGATCTCCCACCCAGTTGTTGGGGATGACAAACCTAACAGCTCTAGCGACACTACTCTCTCTTCCCCTCACCCCGACAAAGCGCAAACAGCTCTGCTGCTCCCTCCTGTTATGGGATGACAGTGTCTGGGTCACTCTGTTCCTTTCCTTTCTGCTCTTCCAAACAGGCAGCAGCATCCCAGCCACACACAGTCGATTTACCGGGTCCAAATTTCTACTCACCCAAGGCAAGCATCTGAGCAGGTTTTGACAGTTGTACTATAATCAAGACACTCCACGAGTATACTACATGGACCCTTCAAGTAATGGTAAAAGGACTCAAATCCATCCACAGTTTGACCATGTTCTTTCTAGCCACCTCCAACCCTACCAGAGGGTTTTGGAAACACACAAATTGCTCCTAGGACAATATGGTAAATCCTGGGTACGCCACTGAAATGTTTTCACCCAGAAGGCCACATCTGTACTATTGGAGAGTCTCTATTGCATTATTTACCCATATATACAGCACTGGTATCCAACTTGCATCCCTCAAGTCTCTGAATTGGGGCCTTTGAGGAGAACTGTGTTAAGATGATGTGTATTTGTATAAACTGAAGGGAAAAAAAACCACATTCCCTGAACCCCACCCTGCTACTTTTAAATAGTGTTTGAATCAGTCTTGTTACTACAGCAAGGAAATAAGGGGCATCTTCTCCTACAGCCATGGGAGCAGCTCTGCTCCACTGACGCCTTCCCTGCCAGGCTGTGGGAGGCCCAAGGAAAGCAGATAGCTGCTCAATCAGCTCCGTCTGAACCTAGGACAGTGTCTATTGGATGACTGCTCCCCTACCCCACACAGGGCAGCAGAAGATGTAGGAAAGAAGCAGCTGAGAACCAGCCACAAGTTATAGCTCCCTGTCCCCTAGCAGAAGACTTGTAGGTGGTTTTCTTCTCCCTTTGTGCAAAGAGAACTGCCCGAACATTGACTGGGGCCTCTGGGTCTTTTTAAGATAATGTTTGGCCCTCAGGCTAAGGTGGGTACCACTGTTCTACAGTGTTAGTATAACATAAGAACATAAGAACATAAGAAAGGCCGTACTGGGTCAGACCAAAGGTCCATCCAGCCCAGTATCCTGTCCACCGACAGTGGCCAATGCCAGGTGACCGGGAGTGAGTGGACCTAACAGGTAATGATCAAGTGATCTCTCTCCTGCCATCCATCACCCCCCTCTGACAAACAAAGGCTAAGGACACCATTTCTTACCCATTCTGGCTAATAGCCATTAATGGACTTAAGTGGATAAATTCATGGAGGTTCTCTTTTAAACCCTGTTATAGTCCTAGCCTTCACAGCCTCCTCAGGCAAGGAGTTCCACAGGTTGACTGTGCGCTGTGTGAAGAAGAACTTCCTTTCATTTGTTTTAAACCTGCTGCCCACTAATTTCATTGGGTGGCCCCTAGTTCTTTTATTATGAGAACAAGTAAATAACTTTTCCTTATTCACTTCCTCCACACCACTCATAATTTTATATACCTCTATCATATCCCCTCTTAGTCTCGTCTTTTCCAAGCTAAAAAGTCCTAGCCTCTTTAATCTCTCCTCATATGGGACCCGTTCCAGACCCCTAATCATTTTAGTTGCCCTTCTCTGAACCTTTTCTAATGCAAGTATATCCTTTTTGAGATGAGGAGACCACAATTGTACGCAGTATTCAAGATGTGGGCGCACTATGGATTTGTATAGGGGCAGTAAGATATTCTCCGTCTTATTCTCTATCCCTTTTTTAATGATTCCTAACATCCCGTTTGCTTTTTTGACTGCTGCTGCACACTGCATGGACATCTTCAGAGAACTATCCACGATGACTCCAAGATCTTTTTCCTGATTAGTTGTAGCTAAATTAGCCCCCATCATATTGTATGTATAGTTGGGGTTATTTTTTCCAATGTGCATTACTTTACATTTATCCACATTAAATTTCATTTGCCATTTTGTTGCCCAATCATTCAGTTTTGTGAGATATTTTTGTAGTTCTTCACAGTCTGCTTTGGTCTTAACTATCTTGAGCAGCTTAGTATCATCTGAAAACTTTGCCACCTCACTGTTTACCCCTTCTTCCAAATCATTTATGAATAAGTTGAATAGGATTGGTCCTAGGACTGACCCTTGGGGAACACCACTAGTTACCCCTCTCCATTCTGAAAATTTACCATTTATTCCTACCCTTTGTTCCCTGTTTTTTAACCAGGTCTCAATCCATGAAAGGATCTTCCCTGTTATCCCATGGCAACTTAATTTACACAAGAGCCTTTGGTGAGGGACTTTGTCAAAGGCTTTCTGGAAATCTAAGTACACTATGTCTACTGGATCGCCCTTGTCCACATGTTTGTTGACCCCTTCAAAGAACTCTAATAGATTAGTAAGGCATGATTTCCCTTTACAGAAACCATGTTGACTTTTGCCCAACAATTTATGTTCTTCTATGTGCCTGACAATTTTATTCTTTACTATTGTTTCAACTAATTTGCCCGGTACGGACGTCAGACTTACCGGTCTGTAATTGCCGGGATCACCTCTAGAGCCCTTTTTAAATACTGGCGTTACATTAGCTATCTTCCAGTCATTGGGTACAGAAGCCGATTTAAAAGACAGGTTACAAACCCTAGTTAAGAGTTCCGCAATTTCACATTTGAGTTCTTTGAGAACTCTTGGGTGAATGACATCTGGTCCCGGTGACTTGTTACAGTTAAGTTTATCAATTAGTTCCAAAACCTCCTCTACTGACACTTCAATCTGTGACAATTCCTCAGATTTGTTACCTACAAAAGTCAGCTCAGGTTGGGGAATCTCCCCAACGTCCTCAGCAGTGAAGACCGAAGCAAAGAATTTGTTTAGTTTCTCCGCAATGACTTTATCATCTGTAAGTGCTCCTTTTGTATCTCTATCGTCCAGGGGCCCCACTGGTTGTTTAGCAGGCTTCCTGCTTCTGACGTATTTAAAAAATGTTTTGTTATTAGCTTTTGAGTTTTTGGCTAGTTGTTCTTCAAACTCCATTTTGGCTTTTCTTATTACATTTTTACACTTAATTTGGCAGCGTTTATGCTCTTCTCTAGTTACCTCACTAGGATTTGACTTCCACTTTTTAAAAGATGCCTTTTTATCTTTCACTGCTTCTTTTACATGGTTGTTAAGCCACGGTGGCTCTTTTCTAGTTCTTTGACTTTGTTTTTTAATTTGGGGTATACATTTACGTTGGGCCTCTATTATGGTGTCTTTGAAGAGTGTCCATGCAGCTTGCAGGGATTTCACTTTAGTCACTTTACCTTTTAGTTTCTGCTTAACTAACCCCCTCATTTTTGCATAGTTGCCCTTTTTGAAATTAAATGCCACTGTGTTGGGCTGTTGATGTGTTCTTAGCACCACAGGAATGTTAAATGTTATTATATTATGGTCACTATTTCCAAGCGGTCCTGTTATAGTTATCTCTTGGACCAGATCTTGCGCTCCACTCAGTACTAAATCAAGTATTGACTCTCCCCTTGTGGGTTCCTGTACCAGCTGCTCCAAGAAGCAGTCATTTAAAGTATCGAGGAATTTTGTCTCCGCATTACGTCCTGAGGTTACATGTACCCAGTCAATATTGGGATAATTGAAATCTCCCACTATTATTGAGTTCTTTATTTTGATAGCCTCTCTAATCTCCCTTAGCATTTCATCATCACTATCACTGTCCTGATCAGGTGGTCGATAATAGATCCCTATTGTTATGTTCTTATTAGAGCATGGAATTACTATCCATAGAGATTCTATGGAACATGTGGATTCATTTAAGATTTTTACTTCATTTGATTCTACATTTTCTTTCACATATAGTGCCACTCCCACCCACCCCCCACCCCGACCTGTTCTGTCCTTCCGATATATTTTATACCCCGGAATGATTGTGTCCCATTGATTGTCCTCACTCCACCAGGTTTCTGTGATGCCTATTATGTCAATATCCTCCTTTAACAGAGGCACTCTAGTTCACCCATTTTATTATTTATACTTCTGGCATTTGTGTACAAGCACTTTAAAAATTGGTCACTGTTTAATTGTCTGCCTTTTTCAGATGTGTCAGATTCTTTATGTGAAAGTTTCTTGTCTGATCTGGCCCCTCCTTTATCCTTTTCCACCCTCTCCTCCTGACTAAAACCTAGAAAATCTCTATCAGTAGACCCTCCTGTAAGAGAAGTCTCTGTCCGATGCATGTGCTTCTCTGCAGCAATCGGCTTTCCCCCCATCTCTTAGTTTAAAAACTGCTCTACAACCTTTTTAATGTTAAGTGCCAGCAGTCTGGTTCCACTTTGGTTTAGGTGGAGCCCATCCTTCCTGTATAGGCTCCCCCCATCCCAAAAGTTTGCCCAGTTCCTAATAGTTTGCCCCTCCTCTCTACACCATCGTCTCATCCACGCATTAAGACTCTGAAGCTCTGCCTGCTTACCTGGCCCTGCGCGTGGAACTGGAAGCATTTCTGAGAATGCCACCATAGAGGTCCTGGATTTCAGTCTCTTTCCTAGCAGCCTAAATTTGGCCTCCAGGACATCTCTCCTACCCTTCCCTATGTCATTGGTGCCTACATGTACCACGACCACCGGCTCCTCCCCAGCACTACTCACAAGTCTATCTAGATGCCTCGAGAGATCCGCAACCTTTGCACCAGGCAGGCAAGTCACCATACGGTTCTCCCGGTCATCACAAACCCAGCTATCTATGTTTCTAATGATTGAATCTCCCATTACTAACACCTGCCTTTTCCTACTGATTGGAGTTCCCTCCCCCAGAGAGGTGACCTCAGTGCAAGAGGATACCTCAACACTACCTGGAAGGAGGGTCCCAACTATGGGAAGGTTTCCCTCTGCTCCCGTTGCCTGCTCTCCTTCCCTGGGGCTTTCATCCTCATCAACAGTGCAGGGGCTGTCTGACTGGAGGTGGGACAAGTCTACAGTGTCCCTGAAAGCCTCATCAACATAACTCTCTGCCTCCCTTAGCTCCTCCAGTTCCACCACCCTGGCCTCCAAAGCCTGTACACGGTCTCTGAGGGCCAGGAGCTCCTTGCACCGAATGCACACATACGCCACCCGCCCACAGGGCAGGTAATCATACATGCTACACTGAGTGCAATAAACTGGATAGCCCCCGCTCTGCTGCTGGGCTTCTGCCTGCATTCTCTTTTACAGCTACCTAGTCTAACAGTAAGGTATTTGTTTAAATCAAGAAGTTTTGGTTATAGTTTGAGTTAAAGGTGTTAAAGGATGGCGAGAGTACCTTGCCCCCTTCCCACTCCCCTTCCCAACTCCCTCTCAAAACTCCCTGTTTGCAGCCCTGTTCGCAAAGCTGCTTTATAAAGCCCTGGCCTCCGTGATTGATTAGCCCCGCCCCCTGATTAAGGCTTCTAGGTTTCAAGCCTGGTGTAGAAGCTCACAGCTTCCAACTGCCAGCCACAGCACACGGTCCCCAAGGGTCCCATATTTATTTGCTCCTGCTTTACCTGGAGAACTCCCTCTCAAAACTCCCTGTTTGCAGCCCTGTTCGCAAAAAGGTCTGTTTAGGTCTATTTAGGTCTGTTTCTTAGCCTGGGATAGAATTCTGGGTTTGACTTTTTGATACTCTTATACTAATATGTGTAAACAAAGGACAAAGTCTATGTATGTTGCTTCTGCCTAGACAGATGGATTTGTTAGTACAATGGGAACGGATAAGAGCAGTTAAATTGTTACTTGAGTGCACACTTTAAGATTGCCTCAACCCCTATCTCAAGGCAAAGTCAAGCAACCAGTCAGGGGGGCAAAGGGGCTGGGGGGGTGGAGGGGAGGTATAAAACACTAAAAGACCAAACAAATGCCCGTCCCTGACAGCAGCACAACCTCACTCCTTACCCTTCCCAGTGGGACTATAGACGTGCATTGCAGGTATATTTGGGCCTGCTAAGAAGGAGGGAATGGGGAATGGGAAATGAGAATGTGGAATAGGGAATGGAGAATGGGGAATGGGGACACAGGCAAGGCTCTGCGGCATCAGAGCTAGGAACAGAACATTGGGAAACAGACTCTGTCGGTGTGTAGAGCTATCACATTGTCTGCACTTCTGACTTCTGCTCTCTGTCTGCGTGACAAGAACCCGGGGAGAGGGTGAAGGGAAAGCCCTCTAACATACAGTTTAGATGCTTTTAGTACCAGCAGCTATATGGGGGGAAAAATCTTGCCTTATATCACTTTATCTTGACTTTCATTGCTAATCCTGAAAGCACTGGAGAATGGAAAAGCAGGAAGCGAAGGGGGAAAACTAATTCACAAACAAAACTCATGGACTGCATGAAGGCCTGACCTTTGCTCATTTATAGTTTCCATGTGTATTGTGATAAGACCAGTACTATCAATGTCTAATTAGACTGTAAACAAATTGGGCCATGGGCCACTTCTGTTTTGTACGGTCCCAAGCACATTTCTGATGCTCTGTAAGAAGAATGATTTTTTAAAATATTTTAATGCGTTTTGGGGCATGTCTGAAACAAGTCAATAGTAACAATGAAACAAATAAATATGATACTGTACTCACAAAGTAAAGTGCATTGGCTTCAGGGGCACAAAGATGGATAAAAATTCAGGAAGGAGGAGGTGGTTGCAATATATAATGTCTAGTCAATATCTGGCAAAAGGTCAAGAATTACTTCAGTTGGTTTTCATCTTTACACTAACTGACCTCTCATCACACTCCAAACATCAACAAATCTAGTAATTTGCAAAGGTGCAAGTTTGGTTTGATTTTGTATCTCAGTGTCCTAGTTTTATAAACACCCAACAGAAGAAGCTACTAACAAGAGAAGTTACTAGTGCATTTCCTATTTGCCCAAGTGATGGGGGGGGGGGGTGTCTTCCATTTTTAATGGACAAAGATGTAACAAATCATACACAAATAACCACAGCTCATTGATTAAGGACAAAAAGTTTTTTAAAATCAATGTTACAAATAAGTCCTCTATTATTTCGCCCTCTAAAACAAACCAGGAATAAATTGTGCAGAAAAACCTGTAAACAGAGTTCAGTGAGCTATTGTCTCCATAGAATCACACTCTGGAGTTTCATTTGAGCACCACCTTGTGGACCCAGAGACATTTAAATTTCAAGCAGATAAGCACAGGCACCAGCACGTGTAATAATAACATGCTTCATATGAATGGTACTTATATGGATCTCTACAGCATAACCCCTTCCATTCAAATAAAACCCCACAGAAGTCCAATAATGAATACTGAGGGGCATAGCAGACTGTGTTTTTGTAAAGTAGCCAACTCAGATGAATTTTAATTACTGGTAAGTAAAATAAAATAACTTTGAAGTGATACCTCCCTATGGTAATGAGAAGTTTATCTTAACTATTTTAACTTAAAAAAAATACAAAGAGTGACCAAAACAAAAGCATTCCAAACAAAAGCAAACCTGTAGGATGCATGAGAGTTCTGCCACCCTATCTCAGAAACAGGTTCTTTATCACAGATAAACTGACCTGGTAGTCATCTCTAGAGGTTGCTCTAACCCAAACAGAACATGACTCAACACAGCCATTAGATTGCAGGCTTGCCAAGCCACTGTAGTGAGAAATGCCAGGCATTTAGTCTTGTTCCTCTCAGAAATAGCAGCAGTTATTGGCATCTGTTAACTGAAGTCAAAGGAAACAAAGAACCAGGTGGACTTTCTGAGGCCCTTATTCTTCTCCAGATAAAGAGCCAAGAACCTTGTAACACCGAGCCTGGGAAAAGTCTCACCAAGATGAGCAAGCACAAGTGGGAAGAACATTGGCAAGATGATCAGCTCATTAAGTTGGAACACTGCCACTACTTTCAATAAGGAATTTAGGGATGCCTTCAGAGCACCATCTTATCCTTTTCAAACTTGGTATGAGGTCGATCAGTCACTAGAGCCTGTAATTCACTCACCCTCTACAAGCCAACAGAATTAAGCAAGTAATAAATCCATCTCTTCATGCCTGAATATCAGTGACATCATAGCAGAATTTTCAGAAGCCTTCACGATCCATCACTAACTTGGAACTCTCAGCACTAGCCTTCCAGTGACTATCCATCTATCTCATCGCTGGTCATCCCCTACTATTGACCCTTCACTATCCCTTCCTTAATAGCTTTCTCAAGGTTATTTCCATTCCTATGCTTAATGTATACCTAAGAGGCATCAACATGGAAATAAACAAGCTGATGTAGGAAATTTGAGCTTGTAGGAAATGAGTAGCTCAAAAAGAGGCACCATCAGTTTTGTCAGGGTTATATTAATATCCAACAACACAAGACTTTTTAAATAGGGGATGTCAAATTCAATATGTCCACATTAGCCTGATGACAAGTTGCTGAAGAGAGACTTTGTTTACCCTTCAACAAATTCCTGGTAGTCCAAGCAGTAGCGTAGCCAGGGTGGGAGTGGAGGTAGCAGCCTCTCTCCTCCTTCCTTTCCTTAAAAAGGAAGCGGCGCCTTTTTTTTTAGCCCCACTCCCTTTAAAAAAAGGCGCCGCGGAGCTAAAAAAAGGCACCACTTCTCTTTAAGGCACCGATTCTTGCACTCACCTGGCAGCGCTCCAGCTGTTCGGCGGCACTTCGGCGGAGGGTCCTTCACTCGCTCTGGGTCTTCGGCGGCATTTCGGTGGCAGGTACCACCGAAGACCTGGAGCGAGTGAAGGATCCTCTGCCGAAGTGCCGCCGAACAGCTGGAGTGCCACCGGGTGAGTACAGGGGGAGGCGCCTTTTTATAGCTCCGCTCCCCCTGTACTATGGTCCTGGCTACGCAGCTGAGTCCAAGAGAGTTGCCAAAATGAACATGAATGGAATCTGTCTTTAAATCTAGCAGACAATTAGTTTGGTTGAATTTCTGGGGAAAGGGAAGGATGGGGCCCGGAGGAAGTGACCAGTTATAAAGGGATCCATGTGGGCCCACACACCCCAAATAACAAACCTTTATGATTTTAAACCCTTTTAGTGGACTCTTTTGAATAAACCAGGAAAACTTGAGACATTTGCTAAGAAACATCGTGCCTTTGGAGTTTTACACTATCAAGAGACTGTCTGGTTCCCATCCCATTGGATAAGTCAGCTGGGCTGAGAACCATCTGTCTCAGCCAAAAGAAGGTTATCAAGTTCAGTCAACCCTTGGGCCCCCCTGAGCTTGATCGGTTACCTTTGCTACCAGAGGTAGTGGTAAACGGTTTCCAGACTCCCTCCACTGTGGATGGAGAAGGTATCCCTTGGCAGAATAGTACATTGATAGTTTCTTGTTCAGGTGAGTGACAAATGGATCAGCCTCTAGATTCCCAGCTGGAGGAAGATGTGATCCACCATGTTGTTCTCCAAAGGATATTCATCAGAGTCTTCAACCAATCACAAAAACTGCTCTGTGTTCCCTTGGGGTCACAAATCACCTCAAAAGAGACGAGGAGACAGGGCTATGACCCTACACCCCTATTCACTGCCCCAGAGACCAAAGGTGCGGCATGAGCACCACATATGTTCCATGGAGCAATTGTGTCTCCTGGGGGACAATTCCAAACCCCCAACCCACCCCAGCCCCCCTTGGGGTAGCTTCTAGCTCCATATTACCCCTTATACAGGGCTGTGACTAGTGCCATAATCTAATCCTTAACCTGAAGTAACGCACAGAGGGAGACAGGCAAATGCGTTCTTTAGCTAGGGTCAGATAGATTGCCTAGAATTTTCTTCTTTGGGAACTTTAAATCACACAATGTTTTATAAGTCATGTTTTCATGCTAGGCCGCTTAAAAAGCCAGAGATCAATATAATGAGTCCAAGTGATGTCCTGATGCTTGAGAGTAACATGAAAGAGGTGGTGAGTGAATTTAAACAAAAGGGTTACCATTCTTGGTAATGTATGTCTAGCACAATGATTTAAACTCCACTGACTTCAACTGAGTGACTCCTGCAATACGCTGGCAAGGGGGCAGGGGAGATGGTTCCTGTACTCTTTGCAGTGAGTTTCATACATAATCCCCTGTGATATGTTGGGGAAAATACAGTGTTATAAACAGGAAAGAATGAATCAGGTGCACTGCAACAGTGATTTTAATACAGCATTTTATTGGTCCTGTACACACACACACACACACACACACACACTTTTTCACATTTGCTTGTACCTGATTTAGAGCTTTCTGCAGATATGGTGTTCCCATCCGGTCTGCCATATGCCTGTAAGCTGGATGGGAAAGGAAGAATTTCCTTTCTGCAAGCATGGCTGCCTTAATATCCTTCTTCCCATCAATGTCTTTCTGACTTCTGTTTACAACTCCAATATACCCTAAAACGAGATCAAAACAACCCTGTAAGTCAATGCTGTTACTCCCCACAGGGCAGTGTACATGCTAGCTCAGTACAGACCAAATTCACCTATTTTTGGTAACTTTTTAAAATTATTGCAATAAACTTAATGTGTTCAGCGAGGTTCAGGCTTGGCGTTTGTGGGCACACCTTCCATTGAAGTCACTGGCTCAAATTCAGTGATGACTGAAATGGTGGTGTAAGGAAAATATTGGGGGTAAGCTGGTCCGAAACCAGGTTTAAATGGGGAGACAATATCACTTGCACTGATTTGGCATTCCAAGGGATGAGCAAAACAAGAGTGACTTGCACACCACAGGGGAATAAGAGGAGGATGTGGCAAAAGGGTAACAAACAGGATAAGAAAATAGGAGGGCTTGATATTGACTTTCCTGTCTTCTGGTCTGATTCCTCTCTGGCTGGTTTGTTTTCTGGGGTGTTGAGAAAAGAAAAAGGGGACTGATCTACCTGGTGAAACTGGGTTAGATTTCAATATTACTTTTGTATTATTCTAATGGTGGAAATGAACATGTCTCTCTAGCTCTATAAACAATCATCTGAAAAGCTTTTGGAAAGGGGCAGAGCTTAGACTGCAGTGACATTATCAAAGATCCAGTGGCTGCTTCCAGACTGCATCAAGGCACTCCCACACATTGTTCCGAGAAACAACAGACATTGTCACAGAAAATAAAATTTGCAGGTAACCTACACTCATATTTCCCATTACACCTCATCCAGCCTGTTCTGAGGGTCTTAGTTGATTTTTTTCCCCCCTTATTGGGTATTTTGGACACCATCTCCTCTTACATTTGCTTTTTCACAGTTTAGCGTGATGATAACAGCTATGAGCACAATCTCTACTGTAATCTGAAGGTAAACTGCTGAGATTTTCTAACCGAGCGCTCCATTAAAACCAATCTTCTGTTAATTTACCAAAGGCCTGCCTACCTTCCTCATCACCACTTTGCTACAGAAGCAATTGGTACATGGAGTTCAATATTCTTACCTCTACGAAGAGGGAGCAACTTGTTCTCCAGAATCTCTGTTGCATCAGTTCCTTCATCCATCAAATCTAGTTTTGTGATGACACCAATGGTTCTCAGGCCTGCATCAATACCGCCCCCCACACCCCAAAAAATTGTTAAATATCATTTATGCTGAGGAAAACCAATAAATTAAACCTTACTCTCTGGTACTGAGTTTACTTGGTAGGGAAGAACTGAGTATTTTCTCACTATTCCTATGGATCTGCAATGGAGTTTAATGTAAGAGAACTGCATGTTTAACCTGTCATTTTAGTTTTTGTGGTTTTTTTTTAATTTTAAAAAACCACCTGTCCATTCCAGACCCAGGGGCAGGGTGGGAGCAGGGAGCTAGGTCAGTGCTCATCCACCACCCACATGCACAGAGCCAACAGCTGATAAATGAGATAGCAGAAGTCAGTTTGGGCCAACCGACAATAAGCAGAGCCAGGTACAGGAATCAGCTAAGGTGTGCCAGATAGCAAGGCAGGGAGCTTGCATGCTTGCACTGACTGCTAGCACTATAGTTCCCACGGTGGTAACAGCCTTTCCGGTTTTCCTTTAGTCCATCAAGCCCCTCTTGGACTCCACACTCACTTTTTTGTTCTTTAAATTTGTATTACTCACTCTCAAGATAATGAAGTCACAGTCCCACCAGGCAAAAGATGAGCATGGCTCTCTTGGGCCTATCAGCACTTCTTTTGAATTGGCGGGGAGTGGGGGCCTCTTGCAGTAATACAAAATGCTCCCAACTCTACCAAGTCAGACTTCTGAATTCTAATCCACCAGATGGAAGCACATTATGTTATTACAGTGGCTCTCAACCTTTCCAGACTACTGTATCCCTTTCAGAGGTTTGATTTCTCTGGCATACCCCCAAGTTTCACCTCATTTAAAAACTACTTGCCTACAAAATCAGACATAAAAATACAAGTGTCACAGCACTGAAAAACTGTTTACATTCTCATTTTACCATATAATTCTAGAATCTATTGGAATATAAATATTGTACTTATATTTCAGTGTGTAGTATATAGAGCAGTATAAACAAGTCATTGTCTGTATGAAATTTTAGTTTGTACTGACTTCGCTAGTGTTTTTTATGTAGCCCGTTGTATAACTAGGCAAATATCTAGAGGAGTTGATGTACCCCCTTGGTGAACTCTGGGTACCCCCAAGGGTACATGGACCCCTGGTTGAGAACCACTGTGTTATTACATTGCCAAGACAAATTGCATTTACTCTTGCTATATGTGTTGATTTATTACATAGTCACATCAGTCAGCAAGGCATGCCAAGAAAACAAACACCATTCTAACATTTATAGTACAGTAGCACCCAGGCATCCCAGTCAGCATCAAGGCCCCATGGTGCAAGATGTGATACAGACTCCTCCGCTGACAGAGGCCGTGTCACAAGAATTTCCAACTAGGTATATTTCATACTTCACTCAATTACCATTTCCGTTGACAGTACAATTTACTAAATTATGCTGCATGAGCAAAATTCCTATTCTTTTTCTGATGTTGAAATCAGTACAAAATTTTTAGTTATGAGTAATGAGTTTTCTTGCACTGTTAAATGCATGATTCACCACAGTAAACTACCAGATATATTTTCATCAATGGTATCTGAGAGCAGGAAAGGTTTACATTCATTCACACTTACCTTGAGGGTCTACTTCTTTAGCTAACTTCAACGCATCTGAGTTGGCAAGATCAGTGTTGGCTGGAGTCACAGCCAGGATCAGACAGTTTTCACGAGAAATGAACTGCATAATCATGTCTCTGATCTGTTGCTCTATATCTGGAGGTTGATCCCCTACTGGCACTTTAGTGATTCCAGGCAAATCAACAAGGGTCAGGCTTAGCACTAAAGAGAAAGGGCATAAGACCAAAAGGCTTGTTAACACTTTACACACCTAAAGAGAATAAAAAGATGATCCAAGTCTGAAGTTCTAGTGGGAAGCCATAATTAGAATAAATGTATCAATTTTCAAAGGCTTTTGAACATTATTTTATAAGCACACACAACTAGAGCTGTGCCAAGATTGGCAATTCCATGTCACAGAAGAGTTCAACATTATGAAGTTTGGTATCAGAGGGGTAGCCATGTTAGTCTGGATCTGTAGAAGCGACAAAGAGTTCTGTGGCACCTTATAGACTAACAGACGTATTGGAGCATAAGCTTTCGTGGGTGAATACCCACTTCTTCGGATGCAAGCAGTGGAAATGTCCAGGGGCAGGTATAAATAAGCAGGGAAGAGCCAGGCTAGAGATAACGAGGTTAGTTCAATCAGGGAGGATGAGGCCTTCTTTTAGCAGTTGAGGTGTGAACACCAAGGGAGGAAAAACTGCTTTTGTAGTTTGCTAGCCATTCATAGTCTTTGTTTAATCATGAGCTGATGGTGTCAAATTTGCAAATAAACTGAAGCTCGGCAGTTTCTCTTTGAAGTCTGGTCCTGAAGTTTTTTTTGCTGCAGGATGGCTACCTTCAAATCTGCTATTGTGTGTCCAGGGAGATTGAAGTGTTCTCCTACAGGTTTTTGTATATTGCCATTCCTAATATCTGATTTGTGTCCATTTATCCTTTTGCGTAAGGACTGTCCAGTTTGGCCGATGTACATAGCAGAGGGGCATTGCTGGCACATGATGGAGTATATAACATTGGTGGATGTGCAGGTGAATGAACCGGTGATGGTGTGGCTGATCTGGTTAGGTCCTGTGATGGTGTCCCTGGTGTAGATATGTGGGCAGAGTTGGCATCGAGGTTTGTTGCATGGCTTGGTTCCTGAGTTAGTGTTATTATGGTACGGTGTGTAGTTGCTGGTGAGAATATGCTTCAGGTTGGCGGGTTGTCTGTGGGCGAGGACTGGCCTGCCTCCCAAGGCCTGTGAAAGTGAGGGATCATTGTTCAGGATGGGTTGTAGATCACTGATGATCCGTTGGAGAGGTTTCAGCTGAGGACTGTAAGTGATGGCCAGTGGAGTTCTGTTGGTTTCTTTCTTCGGTTTGTCTTGCAGCAGGAGGCTTCTGGGTACACGTCTGGCCCTGTTGATTTGTTTTCTTATTTTCTCATGTGGGTATCGTAGTTTTGAGAATGCTTGGTGAAGATCTTGTAGGTGTTGGTCTCTGTCAGAGGGGTTGGAGCAAATACGGTTGTACCTCAGTGCTTGGCTGTAGACAGTGGATCGTGTGGTTGTCCGGGATGAAAGCTGGAGGCATGTAGGTAGGCATAGCGGTCGGTGGGTTTTCGGTATAGGGTAGTGTTAATGTGACCATCGCTTATTTGCACCATGGTGTCTAGGAAGTGGACTTCCTGTGTAGACTGGTCCAGGCTGAGGTTGATGGTGGGGTGGAAGCTGTTGAAATCGTGGTGGAATTCTTCCAGAGTTTCTTTCCCATGGGTCCAGATGATGAAGATGTCATCAATGTAGCGTAGGTAGAGAAGGGGTGTGAGTGGACGAGAGCGGAGGAAGCGTTGTTCCAGGTCAGCCATAAAAACGTTGGCATATTGTGGGGCCATGCGGGTGCCCATAGCGGTGCCACTGGTCTGGAGGTATACATTGTCACCAAATTTGAAATAATTGTGCGTGAGGATAAAGTCACAGAGCTCAGCAGCCAGTTGTACTGTGGCATCATCAGGGATACTGTTCCTGACCGCTTGTACCCCATCTGTGTGTGGAATGTTTGTGTAGAGAGCCTCTACATCCATGGTGGCTAGGATGGTGCTTTCTGGGAGATTACCAATGCATTGTAGTTTTCTCAGGAAATCAGTGGTGTCACGGAGATAGCTGGGAGTGCTGGTGGCGTAGGGTCTGAGTAAAGAGTCCACATATCCGGACAGTTCTTCAGTGAGAGTGCCAATGCCCGAGATGATGGGGCGTCCAGGATTTCCAGGTTTGTGGATTTGGGGTAGTAGATAGAATAACCCCGGTCGGGGCTCTAAGGGTATGTTGATTTGTTCCTGTGTTGGTGTAGGGAATGTCCTGAGTAGATGGTGCAGTTTCTTAGCGTATTCCTCAGTGGGATCTGAGGAGAGTGGCCTGTAGAAGTTGGTATTGGAGAGTTGTCTGGCAGCCTCCTTTTGGTAGTCAGACCTATTCATGATGACAACAGCACCTCCTTTATCAGCCCCTTTGATTATAATGTCAGGGTTGTTTCTGAGGCTGTGGATGGCATTGCGTTCTGCACGACTTAGGTTATGAGGCACGTGACGTTGTTTTTCCACAATTTCTGCCTGTGCACGTCGGCGGAAGCATTCTATGTATAGGTCCAGACTGTCATTTCGACCCTCAGGAGGAGTCCATGTGGAGTTCTTCTTTTTGTGCGGTTGGTGGGAGGGTATCTGTGTATCTGTACGCTGTGCAGTGTTATCATGAAAGTATTCCTTGAGTCGGAGATGGCGAAAGTAGGCTTCCAGATCACCGCAGAACTGAATCATGTTGGTGGAAGTGGTGGGGCAAAAAGAGAGTCCCCGAGAGAGGACAGATTCTTCTGCCGGGCTGAGTGTGTAGCCGGATAGATTGACGATATTGCTGGCTGACTTGGGGGTACCACTGTTGTGGCCCCATGTGGCAGGTAGGATTTTAGACAGCTTACAGTCCTTTTTCCTTTGTAGAGATGTGAAGTGTTTAGTGTAGATCTCCTGTCTTGTTTTAGTAAAGTCCGTTTGTATGGAAGGTTGGTTATTTATGAACGTCTCCAGGTTGGAGAGCTCTTTTTTGATGTTTTCCTGTTTGCTGTATAGGATGTTGATCAGGTGGTTCCTCAGTTTCTTTGGTAGTGTATGGCATAATCTCTCACCGTAGTCCGTGCAGTATGTAGATAGCAATGGATTTTTCACCTTCAGTCCATTTGGTACGATGTCCATCCGTTTGCATTTGGAGAGAAAGATGATATCTGTCTGTACTTGTGCAAGTTTCTTCGTGAGGTTGATGGATTTCCACTCCATATGGCTAAATGCAGTGCCTTGCATGGTGTCAAGTATCAGAGGGGTAGCCGTGTTAGTCTGGATCTGTAGAAGCGACAAAGAGTTCTGTGGCACCTTATAGACTAACAGACGTATTGGAGCATAAGCTTTCATGGGTGAATACCCACTTCTTCGGATGCATGCAGTGGAAATGTCCGGGGGCAGGTATAAATAAGTAGGGAAGAGCCAGGCTAGAGATAACGAGGTTAGTTCAATCAGGGAGGATGAGGCCTTCTTTTAGCCGTTGAGGTGTGAACACCAAGGGAGGAAAAACTGCTTTTGTAGTTTGCTAGCCATTCATAGTCTTTGTTTAATCCTGAGCTGATGGTGTCAAATTTGCAAATGAACTGAAGCTCGGCAGTTTCTCTTTATTATGAAGTTTGGTTTTCTTCCACTTTGGAACTGCTTGTCACAACCTACAAATTACATTGTTTGGCATAATCACCTTCCTATTGGGCTTTCATATCTGTATCTGCAAGATCATAATTAAATATTAAAGGCAGAATTTTCAAAGAGTTGTGCCCATGTTGGACATCCTGAATCATAGGACTGGAAGGGGCCCCAGAGGTCATCTAGTCTACTTCCCTGCACTTATGGCAGGACCAAGTATTACCTAGACCATCCCTGACAGGTGTTTGTCTAACTTGCTCCTAAAAATCTCCAATGATGGATACTCCACAACCTACTGAGGCAATTTATTCTAGTGCTGAACTACCCTGAAAGTTAGGAAGCTTTTCCTAATGGCCAACCTAAACCGCCCTTGCTGAAATTTAAGCCCATTACTTCTTGTCCTATCTTCAGAGGTTCACGAGAACAATTTTTCCTCCAGCCTCCTTGTAACAACCTTTTATGTACTTGAAAATTGTTATGTCCCCTCTCAGTCTTCTCTTCTACAAACTAAACAAACCTTTATTTTTTCCCCTTCAATCGTCTCTCATAGGCAGAGATGAAAGTAAGCCGGTATGCCCCAGGGGCAATTTAAATAGCCGCTGGAGCCCCACCACCGCTACCCCAGGGCTCCAGCAGCAGGCCTCTGGGACGATTTAAAGGGCCCGGGGTGGTAGAGGCAGCAGAAGCCCCGGGCCCTTTAAATACCCACGGAGCCCCACCGCTGCCTCCCCAGGGCTCCAGCAGCAGGGCTCGGGCGCTATTTAAAGGGTCCGGGGCTCCTGCTGCCTCTACCACCCCAGGTCCTTTAAATAGCCACTTGAGCCCCGCCGCTGCTGCCCCAGGGCTCTGGCAGCAGGGCTCCGGGGATGAGTTAAAGGGCCTCGAAGGGTAGGTGCAGCCAGAGCCCCGGGGCCCTTTAAATCGCTGCCCGAGCCCTGCTGCTGGAGCCCCAGGGGTCGTGGCAGCAGCTGGGACCTCCGGGGCTCCGTCAGCAATATAAAAGGTCCCAGGGCTCCGCTGTGGTAGCAGCAGTTAGAGCCCTGGACCCTTTAAATCACCCCCTTTAAATCATCCCCGAACCCCAGGGCTCCCAGCAGCTGGGAGCTCAGGGGGTGATTTAAAGGGCCCGGGGCTCCCAACTGCTGCTACCACAGCCCTAGCCCTGGGCCCTTTAAATCCTAATTTAAAGGGCCCAGGGATTTAAAGGCCCCACCTCTTCCGGTAGAGGCCACGCCTCTTCTGGTTGAGGCCCCTCCCCCTTCTCAGAACTCTGGAGTACCGGTAAGTCCTTTAAGTTACTTTCACCCCTGCTCATAGGTCATGTTTTTGAGACCTTTAATCATTTTTGTTTCTCTCCTCTGGACTTTTCAGAATTTGTCCACATCTTTCCTGAAAGGTGGCACCCAGAACTGGCCTCAATACTCCAGCTGAGGCCTAATCAGTGTGGAGTAGAGTGGAAGAATTACTTCTCGTGTCTTACTTACAACACTCCTGTTAATACATCCCAGAATGATGTTCGCTTTTTTTTGCAACAGTGTTACACTATTCACTCATATTTAACTTGTGATCCAGGATCACCCCCAGGGCCAGATCCCTTTCTGCAGTACTCCTTCTTAGACAGTCATTTCCCATTTTGTATGTGTGCAACTAATTAGGCTCTTAGGGCAAGTAAAACTTGTTTTTCTCCCATTTATCCATGGTGTGCTAATATGAATATAGACCATGGGACATTCCCATCTTACCTATCAATTAGTCAGGTGGCAGTCCATCTGAAAGAGGAATTTTCACACACAGTCCTCATCTGATCATCCTCCAAGAAGGCTTCTCAGCTGACAACTTCCCAAACTGAAAACCAAGGGCTAGTCTAAATGGTACACCAAGCTCTAGCTATTTTTCTAGGTTCCTTTGCAGCTGGAGCATCCTGAGCAGGTGTTTATACTGGTGGAGTCCCACAATTAAAAACATTTAGCAGGTACGGAAAAACTGTTTTGTTGTGAGATGACTGTCCCTGGTACAGACCACGAATCTAACTAGCAGTGCCCTGCAACTACCGGAGCAGCTGAAGCCACCAAGCAGAGGTGGGAGGAAGAGGGAGACAAGATCCAGCCTAGCCTCTAAAAGCTTACACTGACTCTCCTTGAGAAAAGCAGCTCTTGGATTTCTGAGGCAGAACTGACCGAAGCACCAACTGATAGAAAGCTTTGCTGGCTGATGGGTTGGGATCCAGGCAGTGGTGCTTAAGGAATGTGTTGACGGAACAACAGGGTGATGGCTCTAAAGAGCTTACAATGGAATTTTCTCCTTGGCTAGCCCAAGATGGAGGCTCCTGTTCTAATGGAAAGATTTTGAAGTTTTAGCGATCTGAGAAAACTTGCTGAGGAGCAAGTTGGAGGCTGGACTGAACCTAGTGGAAGAGGAAATACCTGGAAGCTTTCTCCCTTTGGAAGCTTATGATAAAGATTACTGAGAAAGTTTACAGGTAAGAAGTTGTAATAGAATCATACTCTTGTATTTTGTGCCTCCAGCATGAATCAGGATGAGCCATCACTGAAGAGCTTTAAGGGCTGCCGATTCCTTACATAGCGACCTGTCCCCACCCAGTGGGCTCAGCTGCCTGTCATGCCTCTAACTTCCACTTCCTTTTTCAGATAAATGGCAAAAGCACTAACCAACACCAACACGCACTCCCAACTGTATGAGAAGTGCGGAATGTTTCTCAGACATTTGGGCAGTTAGGATCAAGAAGCATCCATGACTATCTCCTTCTTTATGACTACCCATTTTAGGAGCAGAGGTAAGATGACATAGGCTGTTTCCCAAAACCAGAAGACTGCAAAAATAAAAGAGCTTAAGGCAAGACTTTTAGACATCCGTACCTGTGAAGTAGGTGATTAGAGGTGGGAGTGGACAGGTTTATTGACAGTCATGTCTTAGAAGCGAGTCACTCAAACACTTTTGTGATGTCCCATTCTCCCAGGTATATTTTAGCCCTGCTTAATCAGTATGCCTAAAGGAAGAGTAAGTCTGAAACAATCAAAGCTTTTAAAGATCCTGGGTTTTTCCTCAGCCCACTTGAACAGAAGTGGGAGTACCTTAAGGAAGGCCAATACGTTTCTCTTCTGTCCCCACAAAGGTTCTGGTAAGAAACCACTACAGTGTGGCCCAACCAGATGAGCATGCATCAATGCCACGATATTTGCAGGAGCTGGAATTTTGTCATAGCTAATCTGACCACTCACAATCTAACCACTCACAGGGGCAGGAAATTATCAGAGTGAGAAGATGTGGTCCAGAGAAAAAACACACTCATATTTTGATCCTACCACACACCCCTCCCATAGGATCAATTTGGAGACAGTGAGCTCACCAGCTGCTGGGAGCCAGAAAATGGGGATGAAGGAGTTGGCCCACTGGATTACCCCACTGGAAAGACACTAAAACTCCAGGCAGGAGATGCCATAAGAACACAAGAATTACCATATTGGGTCAGACCAGGGTCCATCTTGCCCAACAGTGGCATGCACCAGAGTTTCAGGGGACACAAAGAACAGGGTGATTACAGAGTGATCCACCCATCTTCCACTCCTGGCTTCTGGTAGTCAGAAGTTTAGGGTCACCCAGAGCATGGGGTTGCATCCCTAATCATCTTGGCTAATAGCCATTGATTGATCTATCCTCCATGTACTTATTCAGTTTTTTTTTAATCCAGTTATGCTTTTGGCAATCACGATATCCTATGGCAATGAGTTCCACAGGTTAGCTGTGTAAAAAATTACTTCCTCTTGTGAGTATTAAACCTGCTGCCTATCAATTTCATTCAGTGATCCCCCACCCCATCTTTTGTACTGGGTGAAAGCATAAACAGCACTCCTCTATTCACTGTTTACACACCATTCATGATTTTATAGACCTCACTCATATCCCGCCCAGTTCATAGAATCATAGAAGATTAGGGCTGGAAGAGACCTCAGGAGAGATCATCTAGTCCAACTCAAAGCAGGACCAACACCAACTAAATCATCCCAGTCAGGGCTTTGTCAAGCCAGGCCTTAAAAACTTCTAAGGATGGAGATTCCACCACCTCCCTAGGTAACCCATTCCAGTGCTTCACCACCCTACTGGTGAAATAGTGTTTCCCAATATCCAACCTAGACCTCCCCCACTGTAACTTGAGACCATTGCTCCTTGATCTGTCATCTGCCACCGAGAACAGCCTAGCTCCATCCTCTTTGGAACCCCCCGTCAGGTAGTTGAAGGCTGCTATCAAATCCCCCCTCACTCTTCTCTTCTGCAGACTAAATAACTCCAGTTCCCTCAGCCTCTCCTCGTAAGTCATGTGTCCCAGCCCCCTGATCATTTTCACTGCCCTCTGCTGGACTCTCTCCAATTTATCCACATCCTTTCTGTAGTGGGGGGACCAAAACTGCACGCAATACTCCAGATATGGCCTCATCAGTGCCGAACAGAGGGAAATAATCACTTCCCTCGATCTGCTGGCAATGCTCTTACTAATGCAGCCCAAAATGCCGTTAGTCTTCTTGGCAACAAGGGCACACTGTTGACTCATATCCAGCTTCTTGTTCACTGTAATCCCCAGGTCCTTTTCTGCAGAACTGCTGCTTAGGCTGTCGGTCACCAGCCTGTAGCAATGCATGGGATTCTTCCATCTTAAGTGCAGGACTCTGCACTTGTCCTTGTTGAACCTCAGATTTCTTTTGGCCCAATCCTCCAATTTGTTTAGGTCACTCTGGACACTATCCATACCCTCCAGCATATCTACCTCTCCCCACATCTTAGTGTCATCTGCGAACTTGCTAAGGGTGCAATCTATCCCATCATCCAGATCATTAATAAAGATGTTGAACAAAACTGGCCCCAGGACCGACCCCTGGGGCACTCCGCTTGATGCCGGCTGCCAACTAGACATCAAGCTGTTGTTCACTACCGACAATCTAGCCAGCTTTCTATCCACCTTATAGTCAATTAATCCAATCCGTACTTTTTTAACTTGCTGGCAAGAATACTGTGGGAGACCGTATCAAAAGCTTTACTAAAGTCAAGATATATCACGTCCACTGCTTTCCCCATATCCACAGAGCCAGTTATCTCATCATAGAAGGCAATCAGGTTGGTCAGGCATGACTTGCCCCTGGTGAATCCAAGTTGTCTCTTTTCTAAGATGAGCGGCCCTAATCGTTTTAGTCTCTCCTCATATGGAAGCTGTTCCACATCTATTATTATCTTTGTTGCCCTTCTCTGAACCTTTTCCAGTTCCACTATATCCTTTTTGAGATTGGACTACCAGAACTGGACACAATATTTAAGGCCTATGCACAGCATGTATTTATACAATGGCACTATGATATTCTTTATCCTATTTTTTTATCCATTTCCTAACACTTTCTAAAATAACATTAGCCTATTTGACTGCTACAGAGCATTTAGCAGAAGTTTTCAAAGAACTATTCACAGTGACTCTAAGATCTCTTTCTTGGGTGGTAACAGCCAACTTTCTTCTTGCTCAGATTCCTCTTCTAGATATCCAGAGAATCAACTTGTTCTACTGGGGAGCTATGAATCATGGTCACCCAGTTGAGCCCTGCTCCCACAGGCTATGGCAGGCCCACACAAGACTGAAGCAAGGTCCAGGGCCACAAGTACAGAATGAACCCACTATGGAAGACCGAAAAGATCGATTATAGATAAAGCACCTTCTTCTTAACCTCCCCTACTTCTATTATTTTGCTCTTCAGTTCATGATTAAGAAGGTATGGATTGATGCAGACAGAAAAGATGGCACCTCAGCCAACAGCATAAGTTGTTTTAATGTGCAAGAGAGAAAACTGGGGAATCCTGTTTTCTCCAGATTGGTTGCCAGCTACCTGACACATGAGAAGTTAATGCTATGTGGTCTATATTGGTGGCAACCATGCCACATAGAGCAGCTTGACACATCCCCACTGAAGAGAATTTTAAAGCAAGAGCAGTATCTGCTATAACAACAAGTTCCTACAATGCCTAAGTTTATCAAAACTTGAGTAGATCAAAGGCATTGTCTTGGACATTGAAGTAACATTTTCAACAAATTTATAATGGAGCTAAATACTTAACATTTATAAAAGTGCTTTGGTATCTCCAGATTAAAAAGTTAAAAAATACAAAATACTGTTAAAGGTAGGTGAGAGTTTATCTGGAGATCACATGGCTCATATCATGATTATTATTTTAAAAATGCAGACTCAATTTTGCACTTCATCATCTCATATAAAACTGACCTAGGTTAATGGAGAAGAAATACAACATTTTTCACTAGTTATTCTGAAATACTAAAGGAGGGATGCATATCCCAAAAGCAACATAGGCAGAGTTGTCAGCTTTCATCAACTCCTTATGTTCTAGTATGTCTAAACATGTGACATCTAACAAATTAAGAATTAGCTGAAACTGAAGCAGTTTCATCACATGACTCAAAACCTTTATAGAAACGTATCTGTGTATTGCCTTAGGATACGTGTCTACCTCATGCAGTTTGTAATACCATTACAGGATGCAACTTTCATGCTATAGTGGAAATTTCAGTGTGTCTATGGATGTGGCTTCATGTCCAAATTAGCCTTTCTGAAAATTGGATTGCATATGATGATCATCTAAAGTCGTTTTCTTCAATGAGGATTAAAATGGTTTAGTCCTCTCTACACTGTAAACCATTTTCTATACCAGTTGATGACAATGCATTGTCTACAATACATCACTTTCCTCGCATAGACAGCGTTCAAAGTTCAGGAAAGGGAGTAATCTAACAGAAGGAAGCCTTTTCAGAACATATACTGTTACACGAAATATACATCCTCAAAACTTTCCCTCAAAGTCAATTTTAGCAATAGTGTCTCTCTGGAATTTTTTGGTCAAGCAATGAGAACAAACAGAATATATAATATTAGTTACACGAATACAGAGTAGAATGACTTTACCTACCATGTGGGGAATACACTCTTAAATTAATAGGAATTGAAGAAATGCCTTTATTCAGTCCCGTCACTCTGTCTGTTTCTGCTTCAATTTCTTGACGAACTTCATCAAAATCTGTAAACTTCCTCCCTTTGCAGTGTAGGAACTCAGCATATTCTGTAACAAACATTAATAGTATCTTTACATATCACAAAAGATTTTGAAGATTAGAGAACACAAAGGATGTGTTGAAGTCATTGAGGATCACAAGGAAAAAGTTAGGTGGGTGACCAAACAGTGTAGGCAGGGCAGAGTTCCTACAGATGAAAATAGCCCAGGATGGAAAGGCTTGCTAAACAAACAAACAAACAAACAAACAAGTTTACTGGATGCAATTCATTACTTTTATCTGTGGCACCTGATCTTCTGGAGTAACAGCATAAAGAAGGGTTTGACTAAATACAATTTAAATTAACAGAATAAGGAGCAGATTGTGGAAAAAAAAAACTTGCTAGGGACTCAAATACAGAGCAATTGAGACTACAGTAGTGGGACTGAGAACTATGATTACTGGAACGCAACATGTATCAGTACTAAAGTCTGTTTCTTGAATCTTCTGTAAGTCATTTTCTCACTAATAAAGGTTATTGGCTCAACTGTACAAAGAAATTAAACAAGAAAATAACTATTACCATTGATGCATAAATGGCTAACTGACTGAAAAACAAAATCCTCTTCCCCCTAAACTTTTGCAATCCCTCTGATTTGAAAGTGTGTATGTTGGGTGGGGAGAGGGGTGTGGAGATCCAAGAACCCCACTATCCCTAAGATAGGGGAAAATGAAATTAATTCTCTAATTTAGTGTGTATAAAAATGCTGCAACATAATTTCACAGCAATTTTTTTTGTTTGTTGATCATCTAGCTAAAACCTTCTGGTTTGCCTTTAACAATTTAAAGAACTCTATTGTAATTTGTATTCTTTTTTAGAACTGGCTGTACAAGAACAAGTGCATTTATTTCATATATGCAAAATAGTTAAAACAAACAAAACAAGAACGAGTATATGATCCACAATAGTGAGTAAAGAGTATCACAGCTGATCAATCAGATTTGTAAGTTCTTCAAACTTGTAAAGTATTTGGTCCCAAAAAATGGAAGGTTGCTCTTTAAGGATGAAAATAAGCTGATGGCTGGCCCTTATTTTGACAGAGTTTTGCATGAATTCCTTGGTGCAAAGGAAATTATGCAACCTCATCTACAATTATTTCTTACTGTGGTTCACTGGATTTTTTCAGGAAAAGATTTAAAAATTGAAAGAATTAGCACTGAGTGTACGGCCGGCTTACTCCATTGGGTGACTGACACAGCTGATGCTAAAAGAAGCTTCCCTTTGTTCTGCTTGACTCTTAGTAACACAGCACCCCATCTGCAAAATTTAAAACCTCTGCAATTACTATATTGCAATTTGGATGAAATGTAGTGTGCTTAACTAGGTTAGTAATTGTCGCCATGAGACTTGAACTAGTAACACGTGTGCTCCCTTCAATTCTAAAGAAATATGCTTAAATGAAGTATGTAACATGTGGTGTGTATGAAGTGTTATAGACTAAATGGTCTACAGAATAAAAATTGTGTTGAACAAGTGGTGCTTTGTTTATGAACCTTCCCTCCAGTCCTTTGACTATGTCTGGCAGCAAAGCAAACAGCCTGCTTGCACGAGTGTCTCCATAAACACAGAATCAAATGTAATCTTGACAAAGATGTGCATTAATGACATAGCAAAAACCATTAAAATTAGAAAACAATTATTTAAATCTTTTGCAGAAGTAACTGCCAAACAGGAACTAGTCAGCAAGTAAAGATGATTCAGTTCAAAAACAGACTAGAAAATTGTTTGTCATGTCTTTCACTCTCTCCCTTACTCTCTGTAACAGCAAGATCATAGAAGCCTAAGGTGAAAAATCTCTCCAAGTCCAGTCCCCCATCCATATTCAAGATATAGTCCCCAGAAAGAGGACATACTGGATATTAATCTGAGATTGACCCTTTCTAATGTTTAATTTTTGGACACATTTATTTTATGAAGTCAAGGTATGTTGAGAGGGAGAGAATACATTTGAAAGTCAGAGGGAAAAAGCAAAAATATAAAAAAACCTCTCTCTGCACTGAGAACAAATATAAAGCTACCTAACTATTTGAGACGAACACATATTTAAAGCCAACTCTGCACTTTAAAAATAACAGAAAACTGACTCAAAAGAATTCCACTACATTTCACCAATTTGAGGTTATTCTCCCCAGCCATAAATGCCTTGATAACAGATGACTCTGTCAGATATTGATTGGACAGAAAATGATGCAAACTGGTAAAATAAAATAACACGTTTCCAAACTGTCCCTCTTATTTGGCCTCTCACAGTTCCCATTTCTACACCCATTCTGAGGTATATGACACTGAGCATGCTGATATTCTGCTGCTAATAAGCACTAATAGAGATTTATGTTTTCTAAGCACTGTAAGAATAGGGCAATTTTATCTCCACCTATAAATTGTTTTATCAAATAAATCCATCAGTCTAGGAGGCTTGAAACTGCTGAGATAGGTATAGGGTGACCAGATAAAAGCAACAAAAAATCGGGACACATGGGGGAAGCAAAAAAACAAAACAAAAAAAAAAAAACACCAGCTGGAGCGGAGCTGTCTGAGCAAAAAAAAAAAAATAAAAAACCGTTAGAAGCCCCAACACAGGTCAAACAACTAAAAATCGATTTTATCAGGACGTCTGGTCACCCTAGCAAGGTATGTCCACTGCATCTCACAAAGGTAGTCGATGTCAACACAACAGCAAAATGAGCACAGACAGTGGCAGATCGCAACTCTTATTAAACTTTTAACACAAGGGAGGGATGCTACCCATCCATCACCCCTATTCTCCCATACCAGGCATTTAACTGGTTCCAGTTTGGGGGTTGTAGTGCTCCTTATATAAGCCGTAACTCGTGCTAGGGCTTATAGGGCTCCTTATCATATAATCCATAACCCGGGGTAGGCTCTGCTCAGCCTTCCCCTCTCAGAATCAGCTCTGAGTCCTCCCGTTCCCCCCCACCACCCAAAGAGAGACAGAGGTTGCAGCATGGTGGGGACCTCAGGCCCCGATGGCCACAAAATCTAACCTCAGCCTGCAAAGCCTAAAGGTCTCACCCTACCACATGAGTCCAAGGCCCATCACCAAAATCCCAGGTCTTTTACCTCTGGGAACTATTCATTTCATTCTCTTAACCACACTGGAAACCAGCCACAGGAGTTGCCAGCGACTAGCTTGGTCATTCCCCCCTACCCAACCACATTGCCCAGTATCACAATTCCTGCCCCGTCTATTCCCTTACATCCTGTAGCCAAACGTCAGCACCTCCATCTGACAAATGTACACCGTCATCTCTGAAAACTATCAGTCGGTGGTAACAGATTTTGCTATGCTGTATCGCTAACCACCTCTCCTCTCCCTCCCCCCCCCATCCCCCCGTGTCCAGGAATACCTTGGTGACCCCTCTCAAGTCACATTGTTTCTAGTTCTGTCAATGCAGGCTGGGTCAATGCAGCTCTCCACCAGACCTGCCTTGCAAGCATTGTTTGCCTCACCTCCAGCCACGATTGCCCAATTAAGCTAACATCCCTCTGGATTCTGTCCCTTACGTTAAGACCTATACAGGTGCCAAGATCATTCTCTCCGAGGTGAATAACCAGGACATGAGATGCGTGCGCATTGCTTGTCAGCGAGTGCAGAGGTGGCATGAGCTGATCCCAATGCATGCCTCTTCTCCCGAACCACTGGATGCAAATTGCTTCGGCCCAGATGAGATCCAGCTGCCGTTCTGGCTGCTCTCTTGTGGGCCCTAGATGAACTAGAGTGCCTGCAAATCAAGATACTGCATATGCTCAATGTAGCTTCTGAAACAAACAAGCACATTGGTTTAGTTACATTTTGCCATTCCCTGCCATATTTTCCTAGGTGTAGACATAAGTCCTGTAACACCTCGATTTCCAACTCCCTATTGCCTGCACCTGATGTGGGCCAAAACACCCTGTAGCCACTGATGTTACTGCCCAGATCCTGAAAGAACGAGTACCAAATTTGTCGGGGATGGGGAGAAGTGGTCAAGACGGCAGTAGCGCAAGGTTTTCGCAATACTGTGCCAATCTGGTATCTTGTCAGACAACTGCCATCACCGTGTATGAACAGCAGTCCCGGTTGCAGGCCCCAGATTTTTTGCAAGGCTCTTACTGTCTGTAGAGGGCCCAAGCGCCCATCTGCACATTCCTTTAACACCACATAAGCCCTTTTCCCTTCTGGTCTGTTCTCTAATATCTAAAGTGCAGGTTCACCACTCCTGCAGATAGTCACATGTCTGTTACACTTAATGCATGCTGGGACCTGCCCATAGCTCCCATAGGCACCAGCTTCACTCTAAAAGCACCAAAGAGGCAACAACAAATGCCAGCTTAAATGGGGTGGGGGACAGCAGACCACTAAACCAAAAGGGTGCCCCATGATCTTAGCCTGAGATCGTGCTAAGTGTTGAGACTTAATTCCTAAGGATACAGAAAGGAACAGGCTCTTTGAGAGCACAAGCAAAGGAAAAGAATGTAGATCTCCTCCTGGAAGGAGACCAGGAATAGAAAAGTACATGAGACAGGAATTCTACGAGATCAAGGTCATCCATATGAGGGTTATGGTAGCTGCTGAAATAACAGGGCAGTTTGGCATTAAAAACAGACAAAGTCAGTTTTAAGGAGAGTAACTCTCCACATCTGGACACCATAGTCTAGAACAGCAGTTCTCAAATTTCATTGCACTGTGACCCCCTTCTGACAACAAAAATTACTACACGACCCCAGGAAGGGGGACCAAAGCCCAAGCCCGCCCAAGCCCCACTGTCCCAAGCAGCGAGGCCAAAGCTGCTCCAGGGCTTCTGTCCTGGGTGGGGGGCATGTAAGGTTAGTCCCCCTGCCCAGGGCTGAAGCCCCCAGGCTTCAGCTTCAGTCCTGGGTGGTGGGGCTTAGACTTGCTGAAACTGAAGCCCAACACCAGCCGTGGCGACCCCATTTTGGGGGTCCCAACCCACAGTTTGAGAACCCCTGCAAGAAGGGGGCTTCTTTCACCCAACTGACCAACTGCTAGGCAAACAGATTTCCCTGCAAGATGGCTGACCTCCACAGCAAGGCTTCTCTTTACGTAGAGAAACAGGGGATTGGATTCGTCCCACAGATACATATTCTGAGGGGTTAGGATAAGCCATCACCACTGTATTGTCTGCCCTGAAGAAACATGGAGTTCTCGGTCTAGCAGCTTCTGAAAGCTAAAAGCATCCTCCTCATAGCCCTGAGTTCTAACACATTTGAAAAAGACCACTTCATAGGAACATTGTAGATCATTTTGCACCTTAAACTACCCAAAGACTGCCATCTGTGGTCATTATAAACCAGTGTGTGGGGTCTAATAGATACTTCTAAAAAGGTATTGGAGCAGAGCCTTGGCAAAAGCAATAGGAGACCAGGCCCTGGACAGCACACCATTGCTCAAACCAAAACACAAGGACCTGTCCTGTGAAAAAGACAATGCCCCATCTGTTTTGAGCTGATCTGAACCACAGAAGAATAGGCAGAAAGGGCCAAATGCACAGGTGATAAAGGAGGAACTGGAACAGTTAGTAACCAACCCTACATCCAAGACCGTAAGTACCCAAACAGGTGATGCTGAAGCATCTGGCATAGAAGACTTCCTCTTGACACTACAGATCCCAACAAGGTACACAGCAATGAAGGAAATTAAAACAATAGACCCAGTGCCAAGGCACTCAGCCCTAACACGTGAAAGCTAAGCTCCCAAGGGTCCCTGGCACAGAAACATTCCTGATATTCAGGAACTACCCAATGCCAGAGCTGTCCTGGCCCTGGGTCAGTCACAGTGTCAGATATTCTCATGGTTCCATTTGCGCCTCGTCCTTCTAGGCTCTGAGGAGCCATCACTGCATCTGGGAGCAGAAGTCTCAATGAGACAAAGGTTTCTGTAATGGATGAACAGGGGGTAGCAACACAAAACCACCAAGTTTCCACTCAATGTATGTGGCAGTCAGAAAGAACTGTCCCTGTGCTCCAAGGAAACGAGTAGGGTGTACACATAGCCCAATGGACACTTACCCAGAAACTTCTGAGCTTGCGTGCTGAAGTGCACACATCATCTAGTGTAGGGACCAGTGCAGGCAATGCTCAAAGAAGCCTGTAATAATGGTGGCCACCATAATACATACCAAAATAAGTCCATTTGCCACTAAATATAAAGTCTCACTCACAGTACTATGAGACCACCTGTATTTGTTTTCACCTCACTAACAGCTTCCAAAGAGATAGGACACAAAAGCATTGTTCAGCATGCATTCATAATGTAGTAAGGGGGCCCTGTTCTCCTATTTTCATTAAGATAATGGTAACCAAAGCTAAGTAAAGAATAGGTTGTCTCATTCTGTTGACCACAGAACAAAGGCTGTGCAAGTCCATTTGGTACAACTTTTAAGCAATGCTCGAACAAGGCAAAGCACTTCACTTAAAACATGAGCTGTTGACTTGGCTTGAGAGTAATGCATTTGACCTTATCTATAGTCTCTCAAAAGTCCATATGCTGTATATGCAATGATTATTAAATCTCTCTTGTGGCCAGCAGAGAGCATTTGATGAGTCTCCGGAGATTTACAAGATGTCATTGTTTTGGAGAAGCTGGCGTAGTATAGAATATATTTACAAATGCAGCCCACTTTGTTTGCAACTATAGTTCAAAACCAGCAGGGCAGTCCTTATACGAGTCTCATAAATCAGAACAACTCTAGCAGAACTTTCCTTTCAATCAGGGCCAGCTTTAGGCCGATTCCCCCGAATTGGGGCCCGCGCCTAAGAGGACCCCGCAATGTCCGTCTCTTCAGCGGCACTTCGGCGGCAGCTCAATCGCTGTCGCTGTGTTCAGCGGCGTTTCGGCGGAGGGGCCCTATTGACACTGTTCGCATGGGGCCCCACACTTCCTAAAGCCGGCCCTGCTTTCAATTGTAAGATCACCCACGACACTTCTCCTGACAAAACACCACCAGATATTGCTGACATCATCAGACTTGGTCAAGAGAAAGTGCCAGCTGCTTAAGGGCTCTCATGTCACTCACAATGTTTAATGAAAGGCTTTTTCTTCATGCCTGAGGCTGTAAGAGAATACAGGATTTATACAGCTATGGGAGTACTAGGGGCATAAGATGTGATATACGAGCAATACTTAAACTAACCTCTGTTCCCACCATAAAACTATCAATCTGACTAAACAGCAAGACCACAATGGATCACTACAGTGTATTCAGGTAATTGCCAAGACTGCTTTTAAAAGAGGAAGCATAGAAAAACCCACTTAAAAGTAAATCTTCCACCAGCTATATCTTTTCACTATTGAAGTATTTCATTTTAAACCCCTAGCCCACTGCCTTTCAAGCTAACACACAAGATCCATCCCTTCCCACCCAAATGTCAGACCATCCTTTACCAATGGCTAGGATACCCCTCAGAGGCCAAATCCTCCTGTACCCTTCCACAACATGTCCCCAGTTGCCAAAGTTTGCAAGCAGCTCTAGTGTGCAACAACCCCTGAGCTGCCAAACCCTCAACCTCTTTTGCCATCTGCCCCTAGTCCAATCCCATCCCTAGCCCTTAGCACCATCTACCAACCCTTCACACCTGAGAAGCTCCCCGACTTCACAACTCAATATGAGTTGCTAATACCCTCTTACACTCACACATATAGTCTCCTTCCCCTTGACAATATTGAGAAAGGTTTTCTCCACCTGTGATCCAGCTGGCAAGGGGGTTACAAGAAAAGACGGTTACTCACCGTACTAACTGTTGTTCTTCGAGATGTGGTGCTCATATCTATTCCAATTAGGTGTGCGTGCGTGATGTGCACGATCGTCGGAAGACTTTTACCCTAGCAACACTCGGTGGGCCGGCTGGCGCCCCCTGGAGTGGCGCCGTTGCGGTGCCTGATATATACCCCAGCCGGCCCAGCGCCCTCTCAGTTCCTTCTTGCCGGCTATTCCGACAGTGGGGATGGAGGGCGGGTTTGGAATAGATATGAGCAACACATCTCGAAGAACAACAGTTACTACGGTGAGTAACCGTCTTTTCTTCTTCGAGTGCTTGCTCATATGTATTCCAATTAGGTGACTCCCAAGCCTTGCCTAGGAGGTGGGGTCGGAGTGAGATACTGCAGAGTGTAGGACCGCTGAACCAAACGCAGCGTCCTCCCTGGAATGCTGGACTATGGCATAGTGAGTGGCAACGGTGTGCACCAATGACCAGGTTGCTTCCCTACATATCTCCTGTTTAGGTATATGCACCAGGAAGGCAGAGGACGAGGCTTGAGCTCGGGTGGAGTGGGCAGTAAGGTGCGTGGTGGGAACACCAGCCAAGTCATAACACGCCCTGATGCACGACGTGATCCAGGACGAGATGCGTTGGGAGGAGACCGGGAGGCCCTTCATCCAGTCTGCTATGGCAACGAACAGTTGAGTCATTCTCCGAAAGGGCTTCGTCCACTCGATGTAGAAGGCGAGGGCCCTACGGACGTCCAAGGAATGGAGTTGTTGCTCCCTTGGAGAGGCATGCAGCTTCGGGTAGAAGACCGGCAGAAAAATGTCTTGGTTAATATGAAAGGCTGACACTATTTTGGGAAGGAAGGCCGGGTGTGGTCACAGCTGTACCTTGTCCTTGTGGAACACCGTGTAAGGGGGTTCCGAAGTGAGCGCTCTGAGTTCAGATACGCGTCTCGCCGAGGTGATGGCTACAAGGAAGGCCGTCTTCCAGGAGAGGTACAGGAGTGAGCACATGGCCATAGGCTCGAATGGGGCCTCCATGAGCCTGGTTATGACAAGGTTGAGGTCCCAAGTGGGGACCGGAAGGCGACCCAACGGATATAGTCGCTCTAACCCCTTGAGGAACCTGCTGACCATGGGGTTGGAAAAGATCGAGCGTCCATTCTCGCCAGGGTGAAAGGCCAAGATAGCTGCCCGGTGGACCTTTACCGAAGAAAGGGCTAGAAAAGACAGGAGATAGTCCAGAATGGTATGCACCGGCACCTGCGAAGGGTTGATACCCCGAGGGCCGCACCAGCAGGAAAAAAATTTCCACTTGGCCAAGTAGATGGACCTGGTAGAGGGCTTCCTGCTACTTTGCAAAACTTGTTGCACCGGGTCGGAGCAATTTAACTCGGACTGGTTCAACCATGCAGCAGCCACGCTGTGAGGTGGAGAGACTGCAGGTCGGGATGATGGAGCTTGCCGTGCTGCTGAGAAATCAGGTCCCGCCACAAGGGGAGAGTGATTGGGGCAGACACAGAGAGCTCTAGGAGAGTAGCGTACCAGTGCTGCCTGGGCCACGCCGCTGTGGAGCCGGAGTTGACGGTGCAGGCGTCTTAGCCAAAGGCACCGAGCTCAACGGACCTTGCGGTACCGGAGTCATCGGTGCTGGCGCCGGGCCAGGAGGCTTGTCGTGGTCTGGAACCGGCTGCGGATGCAGCGGCGCCAGGATCGGAGCCGGTCCCGGACCCGATTTTCTCACCACTGGAGACATCAAACGGTGCCTCTGAGGGATCGCGGCCTGAGTTGTTCGGTGCCGGGGTTCTTTGCTGAAACTCAGGCGCTCCGGGGCCACTGGCGCCGTACCTGCCGCGGAGGTCGGTACCGGGTTGCGGTGCGGGGCCGACATCGGGCTAAGAGACGCTTCCAAGAGGAGCTGCTTCAATCGAAAGTCCCGCTCCTTCTTGGTTCGAGGCTTGAAAGCCTTACAGATACGGCACTTATCTGGAAGGCGGGACTCCCCGAGGCACTTCAAACAGGAGTCATGGGGGTCCCCCGTGGGCATCGGCTTCAAGTAGGCCGAGCACGGCTTGAATCCCGGAGAGCCAGGCATCGGCCCGGTACCGGGAGGGAGACAGGGGAGAAACCCCTTATCTCCCACTACTATTTACACTAACTTCAAACAAACAACTATCAGTAAACTATTAACAGCTACTTAAGAAGTACTTAAAACTATCAAGAATGGTAAATGAGTGCTAACTACGCTAGAGAGGTGGAGATCAGCTAAGCTGCGCTCCACAGATCCAACGACCGTCACGGGCGGTAAGAAGGAACTGAGAGGGCGCTGGGCCGGCTGGGGTATATATCAGGCACCGCAATGGCGCCACTCCAGGGGGCGCCAGCCAGCCCACCGAGTGTTGCTAGGGTAAAAGTCTTCTGACGATCGTGCACACCACGCGCGCCCACCTAATTGGAATACATACGAGCAAGCACTCGAAGAAGAATATCCTGATACTAGTATGTACATTCTGTTTCACCAAAGAATCCCATGTGAGGTCTGAAATGAAAGCCAGGGTCACAAAGGCCATTAATGTTGTTGCTGAAATGTATGTACAGATACTGTGTAATGAAATATGTTCTTAGATTCTGTGTTACAGCAAAGGTGGAGAAACATGTTTCCTGTCAAATAAAAGATGTTTAATTGCTGGTCTCTCTGATGGCATGTAAATTAAGCATTGTAAGCTAAGACAATCGAGGCACATTTGCATACAGAGTCAGAGAGCTATGAAGTCAACCAGGAAGAGCACACAATGAGGAAAGAGAACCTTATCTTACAATAGACTTGAAACATTGGCTGAACTATATACATGGGGAACAAAGACACCACACCATTCTGCACCTAGGAAGAAAATTGGCAGCGTGTTTACATTCATGAAACAGAATCTCAGCCAACCTGGGTTGAAAACATTGCAAAGGACTCTGGGGGTAAGATAAACTACTTTAGACAGAAGGTTAGCCTGTTAAATTAAGTTTAGCTTCTAGAAAGCATGTTATGATTTTGTTTTATATCTAACCTGTTTCAGTTATCCTTACTCACTGTCTCTTGAATCTTTGACAATCAACTTATTGTGGTTTTCCCTGTAAATATATCTCAGTGCTGTGGTATTAAGCTAGGTGATGATCCTGAGCTGAATCATACAAGCTGGTGTGTACACTATTCCCTTGGGGACAGCAGATGTGGTATTTCTGTGAGTGTTCAGTGGATAAGGGGCTGGACACTACAGGGGATGCTTTGAAGGAGGTCAGGACTGGGATGTACCTATTGTTAACCTGCAAGACAAAAGTAAGGGTTTGCAGACTGCTTGAGTGGCTAACAGACTGGTGGTGTAAGGGCACGAACACCCAGTTAAACAAAAGCAAGCCTCCGAGGGGCTGTGGGGGGTAACAAGGGGACTCTCAGTCCTGGGTATCCCAAAACCCATGGCACCATCCCATTGTAGCTTTTTTTAAAAGCTTATTCCACTTTAATAGAAAAGAAGCCAGGAAAGATCCTAGGATTACAGGCTGGAGAGTCTCTTCATGGTACTGGTGAAACTGTTATACTAGTCTATCTTTAATTAGATTTCCCAATAGTCAGGTAAGTATAAACTTGATAAGATCAATCCTGCACAGCTCCTGTCAGAGAAAATTGTGCTTCTCTAACCTGCTACAGCTGTGGGTTCTTTATTTTTTGAATTGGGGAAATAGATAAAGGTGACCCAGGGAATCCAATTACTTGACGTTTCTTTAAAAAAAAAAAACAAGCGAAAAAGGAGTAAAGTCTTATTGTATATCAATGAACAATTAATCAATGGGCCAGCATTTCCCAAAAGGCAGGGGCATGCCCCCCTCAGGGAATATGAAGGATTGCTTAGGGGGCACAGGTAGATTCCTCAATTTTGCTCTAGAGCATGCTGGGCTGGCCTCCACCCAAGCACCCTGCACATGGCCCACTCCCTCCACCCCTTTTCAGCTACCAGATACCATAGCTAGTTGTCCTATAGCACAAGTGGTAGAAGTCTGCTGCAGAGCTGAACATTCATGGCTCAAACCCTGCTGAGGATCATGGTAGGGATGATACAATTGCACAATCATATTTGTTTACCTTTTTCCTTTCTGTAAAATGTGGATAATAAAATCACCCAATATCCCAATGGTGTTGTGCAGAAAAACTCATTAACGTTTATGAAGTACACCACCGAGGAACGTAATAATTTTGCACTCAGCACAGACTACACAATGAACGAGGAAGATAAAAAGAAATTTTGAATAATAACCCATTCACTGAATGAGGCAGGAATCCTGTGGAAAGGTAGTATCTGATCAAGTAATTTGAGACTCTGTAATAATGCATTCGCACAAGCAACCTAAATTAAGGTTGCACTAACAACTTTAATTCCGGCATTTCTTAACTTCTGAGTGCATGCCTTTGCCACCTGAACACTCTTTTAATGTAGCATTTGTTTTTATTTACCATATTTTAGCAATTTAAAGCTTGTCAAGAGCAAGCTAATGAAGTGTACTGAACACACTATGTTTTGACTATTAAAAACCAGTGGGATTATGAGAAATTCCAGATGGTTTTAAACACAGTGGGAGATTGGACAGCACAATGGCAGATGAAAGTCCATTTAGACAGCATAAGTTAACGAATGCTGACTAATACAGTCAGTTTTGCATACACGATACTGTGTCCAGTATAAAGTATAATTTTTGGTCGGCTAATTTTTTTGATTCAGGAACTTCTATTACTGCCAACTTTGCCCTTCTCCAGAAATTTCCACAACTCACGACATGGAAAAGTTACCAAAGAAAACAGGTTGTTTGCAAACACCACTGACTGTCCTGGAGAGCAAAACTGAAGTCCCTGTATGTCCATTTTGGTTATATTTTATTTTGTTAAACCTAATTTTACAAGTTACTGAGAACGAACATATCAATCTAACATTTAAAGATAATTCTTTTGCTCTAAAATAAATAGTACATATTACTTTTTTTTCTACTTTTCATGTTTAGCCATTAAAAGCAACCAATAGCTACTTGAAAATATGGCATGCTCTAAAGTTTAGCCAAAATTCTTACAGACTATGGCCCAGGTGGGACCATGAGCTCAATGGGACCATGCACATGTGTAAGTGTTTGCAGTGGTGGGACTTTTCTTCCCCATGGCAAACTCTGCTTTGAATAGTCTGTTTACAACTCAAAAGACTGGTGTAAACCCTCACACTGACAGGTTTATAACACTTAAAAAAAAACCATTCAAGTAAAAATACTTTGATGCTTAACTATATAAGAGGGATATACATCAGATAAATTACCTGTTTTGGCAGTGACAAGCTGTAGAACCAATGGTCGCCTTGTTACAATTCCTGATCCTCGAGGAAGGAAATCCCTACAAGAAAAAACAGAATGTAAATAAGGAGACTATGATCACAACTGAGAAAGTTGGACAATGGAATTTTTACCAATATCGATCATTCCTTTAACAAAAACAAAAAAAGACACTACACCATTGTTACATTCACAGTGGGCACACAGAGAAGTTAGATTAAAAAATTAAATACTCTTTCTGGAATGTTGCAACATAACATTGACTTTATTTCTTAGAATCAAGAACCCCAACACACAAGAGCCAAAACCAGACACACACAGAGCAGACAGCTTCCTATGGCAAAGCAGCACAACTCACCCCCACTTTGCTCTAGGCTGGCTCTTTGCAGACTGACTGCTTCATGCCCAGATCACACACTTCCCTACAGAGCCCCCTAGCCTGCAAACAGGACCACGAAGCCCCTTAAAAAACTGATAGGGATAGCTTGTAATTTGAACACAATTTTCAGTATACCACAACCTTCAGTAAAAAACAAACAAAAAAACCTACCCCTTAATGAACAGAAAGCCTTGGCATCTCTAAATCTTCTCAATTGCAGCTGAGACGTGCAAGGAGAAAGTACCCATTAAAGTGCCAGACGCATTGGCACTCTCAAGGTTCAGCTGGCACAATGATTTTTCAACTCAGCAAGAGGGGTCCATCTTAAGAAGGGAAAAGAATGGTACCGGAGAGGTTCTTTTGCCTTAAACTGGCAGGAGCAGCCTTACTGTGCCAAGTCCATCTCATATAGTATCCTCTTGATGTACCAAGAAACATTTCCATGTGCAACAATATGCATAGTACCGATTCCTTCCAAGTTAGAGTCCCTCCTGTGGTTTATCGAAGCAATACTATGCTCATAACTGAGACAGCATTCATTTTACGTCCCTGCAGTTAGGATCTCTGGGAAATGCTGATCTGAAGCGTCACTTTAGCATCAGAGTTAGAATCCACTGAAAAGAATGGGGTGGGTCATATCTCAGTGTTATTGTTTCAGGCTCTCTGCAAACTCAGCCTGACATTGCTGCATCATTTACACTCAGGACACGTTCTGAAGGTTTTTTCCCCTATCTGATAGCATTTACTTGTTGTGATAGGCCCTAACTTTTTTTAAAAAAAAATTTAAGTTGTGACTTTTAAGAACTAAAAGGCCGGTTGGAAGCTCCATTCCACCCCTCTGGCTAGTCCTTCACACTCCACCTCTGGGAAATGCTTACATAAACAAAGAAATAATATCCATCTCTAGTTAAAATGCAAGTACTGGAGACCCATCTTCATGTGTATGCCTATTAGAATAGACTGTGCAAACAAGTGCCTGCACACTCAAATAAAAAGACACCACATTCAAACAAACACCAAGTTCATTGGATTGCCTAGCCAAATGTGTTTCCTGCAGGCAAAAGCACAGATGTTTAACTTTCCCTTCATTTAATAAAAAACAACAGGGTAATTCAATACAAACGCAGCCACAGGCGCTGACTCCGTAGGTGCTCCGGGGCTGGAACACACAAGGGGAAAAATTAGTGGGTGCTCTGCACCCACCGGCAGCCAAGCTCCCCTCACCCCCCCACCCCACCTTCTCCTCCCATGAGCACGCCGCATTCCCTCTCCCCTGCCTACCTCCCAGCGCTTCCTGCCCAGCTGCCGCCAAACAGCTGTTTGGTAGCTTTAGCACGGTCTGGGAGGGAGGGGGAGTAGTGGGAATGTGGTGCGCTCAGGGGAGGAAGCGGGGAAGAGGCGGGGCCAGGGTGGGGATTTGGGGAAGGAGTTGGAATGGGGGTGGGGCCTCATGGAAGGAGTGGAGTGAGGGAGGGGCCGGGGGGCAGAGAGGGGTCAAGCACCCACAGGAAAGAGAGGAAGTCGGTGCCTATGAATGCAGCAAATTAATACATAGATATCACTGATCTTGAAAAGCTGCAGTGATTAGTTATATAATACCTTAGACAATAACTGTTTTCAAAAATCAGTGTAGCTCAAAAGTTTGTCTCAATGTGACAGACACTGATCTAAGTAAATATGGTCTAGTGCAGTGGTTCTCAACCAGGGGTCCAGGGCCCCCTGGGAGGCCATGAGCTGGTTTCAGGGGATCCACCAAGCATAGCTGGTGTTAGACTCGCTAGGACCCAGGGCAGAAAGCTGAAGCCCCACTTTGCAGGACTGCAGCCCGGGGCCCTGAGCTCTAGCGGCTGGGGCTGGGGCTGAAGCCTGAGCAATTTAATTTAGCGGTGCCCCTTGTGGCGTGGGCCCCCGGGCAACTGCCCTGCTTCCTACCCCGCTTCCTACCCCTTAATGCCAGCCATAGCTTTTATATGGAGAAAAACAATTATTTTGGTACAGGTGGGCCATGGAGTTTTTATAGCATGTTGGAAGGGTCTGAGAAAGAAAAAAGTTGGGAATCCATGTTCTAATGGGCTCAAAGACCTTGTGCTTTGTAAGACTCTAATATACAGTTTCATATCCTTTTTTCTCCGCTTCTCAAAAGAGGTACTACAAAAAGGAAATTGGATTTCCAGATATAAGGTTGTGTATGTGTCTAACTTGTGACATACTTTCTCTCACGCTTGGAGAAGGCCAACAGCAAGGTATCGTATTCAGATTTCTGTGGAAGAATGTGTGACACTTTAGGATAAACTCTGCAAAAGTCCATAACCTAAAAAGAAGATACAGTACAGCTCTTTCCACAGAGAGGTCTACTAGTTCAGACACCCATCTGGTTGAATTGTTACTAAAAAATAGTACCTTTACAGAAAGGAAATACCACCGGATTGAATCAAAATTCAACAGGTTCCTCTGGTATAGCCTAAAGGAGACTAGTCCTCAGATTCTAGATGGCACATCTGTAGATTTGAAGATAGCGATTCCCTGAAACTTTTGATCAGTATGTGAAGCTATGCTGTAGTTTGGCATAACTAAAAGAATGAGGTTGAGAGAAGACATCTGACTACTTAGAGTGGAAGTAGCTAGGCCTGGTTGCAGGCCATCCTAAAGAAAATGCACTAAGAGAATGTTATTCTTTGTTGTAGTCTTCTCTTCTCTCATCATATGCAGATATAGCATTTTAACACAGTATTATCACTCACCTATCAGAAAAACAGGATTTAACATCAGCTCGCAGAACAAAGAGAAAATACAATCTCCAAGCAAGAGAAGGAAGAGAAAAATCTTAGAATAGGATGGGAGAGGACTACAAACCAAAAGAATTACCTCTATCATCCTCTGTACAGTGTGTAGGCAGTGTACATAGTAAGCATTGGTATCCCAGAGAGGATACCTACAGGGGAGCTTGGAGCACCAACCAGACAAACAACAGATTCTAAGGACAGAAAGGACCATTGTGATAATCTGGTCTGACCTTCTGTATAGCACAGGCCATAGGTAAAAATAGCTATTGAGTCTGGGTCTCCCAAATCCCAGTCTAGCCCCCTAACCACTGGACCTCTCCATACAGTGAAAGATCAGAATATCTCCCTAGAATATGTGGAGAATTAAGTGGCAACGATGTAAAACAGAGATAACACACACCTCAGCCCAGACCTGTATGCTGTGGTAAAGTGGACCCACTGTGATGTAGCATAATTGAAAGTCATCCTCACAACCACAAGACAGACACTACAAGTTTAGGATTTAAGCTTCTTGGCTTCATAATAGGACAACAGAATATAATGCTAGTGTCTTTCCCCTAATGCAGCCTTCAAAACAAGTTCTTTGGACTTCCAAATGTTGTGTGAATGAAAGAGACAACTTCAGAGCTCTTTTCACATCAAGGGAAAGGAATTTCCTTTGTTGCTAAGTAAACAGTGCTCAGTAAAATAATGAGTATATTCATGTGACATTCTGAATTAACTTTAGGAACAAAAATTCTAAGGGAAGGCAAATTCACCAACTGGCGAGGAAAGAACTATAAATAAAGTGGGGATGCTCAGGGACTTCTATTCTTGTCACACTCTTGTAGCAGATATAGACTAACTACAGAGCTTACTTCTGAGTAGGCTAGGGTGACCAGATGTCCCAATTGTATAGGGACCGTCCCGATATTTGGGGCTTTTTGTTATATAGGCACCTATTACCTCCCACCCCATCCCGTTTTTTCACAGTTGCTATCTGTTAACCCTACTTCTGAGCAAGATACTCTCCAGATGTGCTCATAAGATCATTTAATGCACTGCCAGTAGGGCTGAGGTTAGTTTAAATAAGGTATTTTACACAATGCCACCTAATGGCTGAACTATATAATAGGATTTAGCATTCCATTAGATCTTCCCCTTTAAGTTCTACATTCCTACCATCCGCAAAACTTACACACTGAACTTCAAAGATGGCCTGATAGTGTATCAGTCTGTTAAGTGTCTCTGAATCATACTGGTTTTTTAATTACACAACCCAAACACATAACAACTCAGTCATCTGGCTGTCCATTAGTTGCAACAACAGTTGATTTGGAGTCGTCTTCTTTTGCATTTGCTATCTGTAGAGTTTGCTCTGTTGATTGTTCTTTCTGAGGAACAAACTGTATATGTCAACAGTTTCTGCTGAACTCTCCGCTCTCAGTCTTGATCACATGACCTGGGAGCTGACTTCTTTTTCTTTATGACAGCTCCAGTTGTCCACCCTTTTTCTCCATCCACTTTGACATGAACATGAGCACCAGGTTCCAGATCTGGCAGCTCTCTAAGTGATATCTGCTTATAAAAGTGTACATAAGTTCTTTTTCAACCAGTCTGGCTACTATCTTCATATCTAGCCACTTCGTAGATAGATTCTTTTCCAGAGCTGGAACAGTAGTTCTGAGTAGTCTTCCCACCAGGAGTTGTGCTGGACTATATCCAGTAGCCACAATTGATATTGATCTGTAAGCTCAGAAGAGGAAGGAATGGATCTTCCTGCTGTACGATTTTCTTAGCTGTCTGTACAGCTCTCTCAACCTCTCCATTCACTTGTGGGTAATCTGGGCTGCTAGTAATATGATCAAAATGGTATTTCATTCAGAATTACTTAAATACTGCTGCAAATTGTGGTCTGTCCATCACTAGCTGTTTTGGATTACTGAAGTGAGAAAAAGTGCACTTCAGGCCTTGGCTACACTTGCAGATGTACAGCGCTGTGAGTTAAACCCGTCTTCGTACAGCTGAGTAGGGAAAGCGCTGCAGCCTGTCCACACTGGCAGCTGCCAGAGCACTAACGTGGCTACATTTGAGGCATTTGCAGCTGTATTGGGAGCGGTGCATTATGGGCGTTCAAGTGGCTGCAACGTGCTTTTCAAATGGGGGGGGTAAGGGGGAGTGTGACAGGAAGTGTGTGGGGAGAGAGAGTGGATTGTTGGGGTATCCACAGAGTGTCAGCTCATTATCTCCTAAGTTTACACACCTCCACATCCCCTGCCTCTCTCTCAATCACTGAAAGCAAGCAGCAGGGGCTTTGTTTGTTTTTAAAGAGCAGATAAAAGAGAACTCGGGGAAACGGAGCCCGCCCCCGCCGTTCTTTCCGACCCCCTCCCCCCCGCCTCTCTCCAAGCCAACTTTTCTGCAGCTTTCCTAACGGAGCTCCCCCGCCTGCAAACAGTAGCTGTTTGCTTTTTTTTTTTTTTTTTTTTTTTGTAAAGCAGCTCCAGACGGAGCTCTGAACTCCAACCTGGAAGTGCCGTTTCAAAACAAAGGGAGCTTCCGGAGGTAAGTTACTACGAATTCCCTGGCTACATTGAAGCACCAGCGTTCCACCCACTGCACAACAAATGTTATTCCTCTCTGGGAGGTGGAGTACAAGCAGCGCTGTATCTGAGGAGATACAGCGCTGCACGTGCCTTGCAAGTGTAGCCAGTTAGTGAGTTACAGCGCTGCAGGCAGTTTTATTGCGCTGTAACTCGTAAGTGTAGCCAAGGCCTCAGTTGCTTGATAACACTGCAACAAATTACGTCTTTCAAGTATATTTATCTTTATATCTGGGAAAATAGTACATTACAACCAGATAACGAATGTCCTCTGAATTTGCATAAATCTGCAGCTAGTCTCTTCCAAGGTCTGTCTGGTAGAGGTGTTCTTAATAAAGGTTCTTTGTGTTGCATTGGTCTGTTAGTTCTGCAACTTTCATGAGAAGATATTTTATTGTTTATGTCCTTGCTGATGCCCGGCCACCACATTGACTGATTGGCCCGTTCACAGTATTTAGTTAATCCTTAATGTCCTTCATGGATTAGGTTTAGAATTTCTCCTCTCATTTCATTTGCAATTATAATGCAATCACCTTTTGATCATGAGTCCATTTGACTCACTTAATTGTCTATGTACCATAAAGTAGCCTCTTGTCACTTCCTTAGTGTCCTTTCAATACTTGTGCCAGACAGTCCTAGTGTAACTCGGAATTTCTTCATGTTGCATGTCTATCGAGGTTGCTTTTTGTAGCTGATATCTTTTTTCTTACACCAGTCTGTATGTGTCCACAGCATCTGTGTATACCTTTATGTTATCTTCAAGCTCATGAGAAGTTGAGTGTGATGCTGGGTTCCGTGACAAACCGTGTGCTACTACCAGATTTTTCCCAGAACATATTTAGCAATTGGATTAATTCACATTAATCTTATCAACAGACATTGGCATCTCAGTGGTGCTTGATCCAGGTCTTTTCCACTGATGAGGGTTACAAGCAGTTTATGGTCCATTATCAGTACAAATCCAGAATACAATCCACACAGATATTTTTGAAAGTTCTCACATGCCCATACACTTGCCAGGCACTCCTTTTCAATCTGTGCATACTGTTTTTCTGCATCTGTGAGTGTGTGAGAGCAAAATGCAATTGATTTCCATTCAGAGCCATGTTGTTGCAACAATACATCACCATAGGCCATAGCTGCTTGCATGTGTACTGACCATCGTGGGTTTCTTCACATCATAGTATTTGAGAACTGGAGCTGCTGAGATAATTTCTTTTACCTTTTTTAAAGCAATTGCTTAATTAAGTACCCATAGACAAGATGTGTTGGACTTTACCAGTTCATTCCGTGTCACTGTGGAAAGGTATCGACCAAGATAATTTAACATCCCCAAAACACATCTCAGTTCTGGTACTTTCATTGGTGCATTCAATGCTCAAATTGCTTTTACTTTCTAAGAGCGAGGACTGATTCCACCTTTGTTTATTGTCTGTCCCAAAACCTTGATTTGGGGTAGGCGGAAACCACACACTTCCTTGTTTACCTTCAGTCCCGAGTGAACGATTAGGCTTAGAACTTCATTGAGGGTTTTGTTGTGTTCTTCCATCAAAGACACATATCAAAATAGCATCCATGAAAGATGACTGTTAACGAACACAAATGGAGTTGTAGTTTCTTTGGAAATTTTCAGGTGCACTGGTGATCCCAAAAGATAATCTTTGAAAGCAAAAGCTCCCAAAGGTTGTGAAAATGTAGTCAGCTTAGCATTTTCTTTGGGTAAAGGAATTTGCCAGAATCTGCTTGAGGTATCCAGCCTAGAGAATACTGTAGCTTCTTTCACTTTGTGGAGGTGGTCATCCAGTGTTGGGAGGATCTATGCTGGCGAAGAGATTTTCTCAATTATGCCATTTCACTCTATTGTCTTTAATTCAGTATTCCCTTTATGAAGTAATGGGATAAGAATCCTGCCAGGTGTAATATACACTATATGGTTCAACATTGCCTCAAATTTTATTTGTATGGGATCTCCTTTCAAAAGTCCACTATCACCAAATATTCCATCAAGCTCTTCCACCTTTCTCATTAGCCACATTGTGCCTGAGAAGGTTGTTGGTCTGTGGTCTTTTGATCACATGCACTCTGAATGCACAGCTTTTGTTTTGTAAGTTAAGCTGCTGTGGTGAACCAACATTCAGTTCAGAACACCTCCAGAGCTGTCAGAGCTGTTTCAGGAGATATCAGTTCCAGAAGGAGCTGAAGGTAATTTTAAGTCCCTTTTGAGATGACTGTGAGGTTAGCACCCAAGACAATTTTAAAGCCAACAGCCTTTCCACCAAATATTCAGTTTCACTCTCCAGGAGGGCTGTCATAGATCCCCAAAACAATGGTGTTTCATTGTCTGTAACATCAGTCAATTCCCTGACTGCTTTGGTGCAGCAAACAGATACAAATTTCCATATTTTGTGCATTTATTATATCATGTGCCTCTGGCAGAACATGCATTATCTCATGGGATATTACTTTTTCCACACCTTGTGCATGTAGGCTGGAATTTGTTCTTCATCGCCTGAGAGTTCTCTCTCCTTGCCCCGGGGTTTTATGATAATAACTGTTAACGCTCAAGTGTCTGTTTACAACTTCTAAGCTAGTTTCAGGTTTTCCAAGTTGCTCCTGTCTTTTGTTCTGCTGTTTGACTAGTTCAAACTGCTTTGCTATCTGTATAGCTGTGTATAGGGTTCAATCCGTTTTTAATTGTAGCTGCTGTAAAAGGTTTTTATCTGTTAACCCTATAACCAGCCTGTGTCTGATATTTTCATGTTTTTCAGTTCCAACACTCAGTTTTCAGCCAATGCATGCAGAGCTCTTATAAAACATTCAGCGTTTTCCCTTGGTTCTTGAATTGTGTGGTGGAAATATGCTCTTCATAATCTACATTTCTCTGAGGTATAAAGTGTGCATCAAACATGGCTGGAACGCTTTCATAGTCATCTTTTGACTGCCTTCAATAAAGGCAAAACGAAAATAAGAAAGAAAAACTTGTAGCACCTTAGAGACTAACAAATTTATTTCAGCATAAGCTTTCGTGGGTTAATACCCACTTCATCGGATGCATGGAATGAAACATACAGTAGACAGATATTTATACAGTCAGAGAAACATGATAAGGTCGAGGTGCATAGACCAACCTTAAGAGGCAAATTAGTTGAGAGGAACCATAACAGCAGGGGAAGAAAAACCTTTGAAGTGATAAACAAGATGGTCACACAGGTGTGAATGAGGATCGTTAACTTAAGGGAAATAGATTCAATTAACGTAATGGCCGAGCCATTCCAAATCTCTATTTAATCCGGATGCAATGCAACCTAGTTTGCATATCAATTCGAGTTCAATAGTTTCTCTTTGAAGTCTGCTTTTGGAGTTAATCTGTCGCAACACTGCTACCCTCAAGTCTGTCAAGCAACCACACACCATACAACAAAAACACCAACCCAGGAACCTATCCTTGCAACAAAGCCCGATGCCAACTCTGTCAACATATCGATTCAAGTGATACCATCACAGGGCCTAATCACATCCGCCACGCCATCAGGGGCTCATTCACCTGCACATCTACCAATGTGATATATGCCATCATGTGCCAGCAATGCCCCTCTGCCATGTACATTGGCCAAACCGGACAGTCTCTACGCAAAAGAACAAATGGACATAAATCTGACATCAGGAATCATAACATTCAAAAACCAGTAGGAGAACACTTCAACCTCCCTAATCACTCAGTGACAGACTTGAGGGTAGCAGTGTTGCGACAGATTAACTCCAAAAGCAGACTTCAAAGAGAAACTATTGAACTCGAATTGATATGCAAACTAGGTTGCATTGCGTCCGGATTAAATAGAGATTTGGAATGGCTCGGCCATTACGTTAATTGAATCTATTTCCCTTAAGTTAACGATCCTCATTCACACCTGTGTGACCATCTTGTTTATCACTTCAAAGGTTTTTCTTCCCCTGCTGTTATGGTTCCTCTCAACTAATTCGCCTCTTAAGGTTGGTCTATGCACCTCGACCTTATCATGTTTCTCTGACTGTATAAATATCTGTCTACTGTATGTTTCATTCCATGCATCCGATGAAGTGGGTATTAACCCACGAAAGCTTATGCTGAAATAAATTTGTTAGTCTCTAAGGTGCTACAAGTTTTTCTTTCTTATTTTCGTTTTGCTGACACAGACTAACACGGCTACTACACTGAAACCTATCAATAAAGGCAAAGGATTTCAAGGTAAGCTCTGCTTGCGTCCCCATAGCATAAATTAAAGATACCCGTATATCTCCAGTTTCTTTGTGCAGCTTGTTTGCAATTTGAAATCTTGCAAAATACTGTTTCCAGTCTGTCCATTCTGAAGGTTTGTCAATGTTAAAGTTACCTACAGAACTGAAGAGTGGCATATTGACGAGATCCTTTGTTGTGGTTTTCCTTCTGTTTCTATTCTCCCCTGGCACTCATTTATTTCTTACTCCAAGTCCGGCTCAGATACAGACTCACTACAGAGCTTACTTCTGAGTAAGATACACTCCAGATGTGTTCATCCTAAAATCCTTTAACGCTCTGCCAGCTATGGTTGAGGTTAGCTTACATAAGGTATTTTACACACAAGTGCCACCTAGCAGTGGAACAGTATAGTACAGTTTAGCATTCCATTACAAAAAGAACAGGAGTACTTGTGGCACCTTAGAGACTAAAATTTATTTCAGCATAAGCTTTCGTGCACTATATCGCCTTACTGTATGTTCCATTCTATGCATCCAATGAAGTGAACAGTAGCCCACAAAAGCTTATGCTGAAATAAATCTGTTAGTCTCTAAGGTGCCACAAGTACTCCTGTTCTTTTTGCTGACGCAGACTAATACGGCTACTACTCTGAAACATTCCATTACAGTCCGCTTCCATTATTGCGCCAATATGACTGTGGTTCTTTGTCACTGCGCCATTCATCTTGAAAGAAAGCACTTGCAACAGTAAGAAGAAACCACACCATGGCGCAACTGGTCTGTGCTTGGCTCACTGCAGAAGTGGGAAACTTAACAGTCTTCACAGAGAGGATGGGGAACCAGTGTCTCTTCCCTGAACAGACTGTGAATTATAGATTGCAGAAACATGCACATGCGAGGATTTCACCTTGGAGGCCCTTCTTGAACAAAGCTGGAACCACAGTTAGACATTTACACAGTACTCTAGCCTCCAACTGAGAAAGGTGCTGCTCTTAAGGAAACGTTTAGCGTCCAAAGCCTCTTCCAAGAGCTGCAGCCATAACCCCCAAGAACAGTGGTTCTCAAACTTTTATACTGGTGACCCCTTTCACATACCAAGCCTCTGAGTGCGACCCCCCTTGTAAATGAAAAACACTTTTTAATATATTTAACACCATTATAAATACTGGAGGCAAAGTGGGGTTTAAGGTGGAGGCTGACAGCTCACAACCCCCCATTTAATAACCTCGTGACCCCCTCAGGGGTCCCAACCCCCAATTTGAGAATCCCTGCTCTAGAAAGCATGATCTGCAACTCCCAAGCTGAAATCCTGGCCTTATTGAAGTCAATGGGAGTTTTGCCATGGACTTCAATTGGTACCAGATTTTCACCCCAGGTGTTTTAGTATAATCCACACACCTCCTGGATGTGGTGTTCTGTCCCATCTAGTGGCACCGAGACCACTTAGAGAGAGGTTAATAAGTCTGCTATAGCCTTAGCTAATGGGCATGTGTATTTTAGCTCATGCAGTAGAGGCTCATGCATTAAGCTTCAGAGGTCCCAGGTTCAGTCCCGCCTGCAGATGACCAGGGTTTGTCGGTGTTATATTAGTAATAACTAAGTAATAGGTTCCATGCCAAAATCATTTTCTCCACTTTTTGTTTAGTTCTTTAGATACTCATCCAGAAAGGACTAACCCCAGATCCATAGTATGGTATATAATAGTTTTGTTTTTAAGATCATATCCATATGCTCTAGAGCCCACATGCAGTAAAAACAAATGTATACGAAGTAGCATTTGCAAGACTACTGATAACCCAACTAAATTCACACACACTCACTCTGATACTGGGGGAAAAGAGCTGGCTTTGCAGCAGGCCTTGTAGGGAATCTTGGGTTCTGGCTGACCAAGAGGAGAAACACATTCAAAAGATTAGGGCCCCTCACAGAAAACAAGGGGCCTGCAGTCCCCTTGTGGTTAAACCTAGAGACTGTCAAAGCAATCACATCAGCTATCTCAGTTGTCTTGCATACTCTAAACAAACCTCCCATAATTTATTTGGTGAGCTCCACCAGTGGTTGTAATGGAGGGGCTGTAGTGTAGACAGAACACTCAGGTATTTTTACAACTGTGGCATCACACCTAGGAGGTGAATTCCAGCTATGAAGTTTGCTCATGCCAAAACAACTAGCGAGAGAAAAGTTCTCTCAAATAGTCAGGGTCTAGAACATGTAAAGAGTGAACTGGCATCTGTGATAAAGCAATATTATCGCATGCCTCACTGTATAATGTAGTGCACCTGGATGGCCTACTATTTCTAATATGCAAGGATTTAGGAACCAGGTGAGAACTGCTCAGCTACAATGACAGGATCAAATGAGAAACTCATTTAAAGGTACGGGTTCCAAAACAGAAAGTCAGCCAAACTCCTTTTAACATGACATTTATTCCCTAGAATTTTTCATTAAAATGTTCTATGAAAGTAATTCAAATGCATTAGTTTACCAGCAACATAGTTCTCAGATAAAGTGCTTCGGAGTACGATAGAACAATTTTCCAAAAGGCACACTGCCTCCCCCATTACTGAATATATCAGTGTCTCACCAAATTCCAATGACATGCGGGCAGTCAAGTCTTCAACAGCATCGTCTAAATAATGCATAAGCCACAGAATGCAGTCATCCATTAGAATATAATCAGCTATTTTCAGAGCGAAATATTTTCAGGGCCAAAAAACTCTTTACCCAAAGAGCTATGCAAGTATTTACATTTTACTGCATAAGCTAGTGGTTATTTTACTTTCCCTCTGTGTCAACCTATTAACTCTAAACTTCCAATATCAGCTATCTGGCCAAGAACACATTTTTTAAATGGAAAATTTTAGCGAAGGTTGTTTTACTAGATGCAGATACATATAAGCAGAAGACATCTGACAGAATCAGACTGTGTGTAATTCCTGTGCAAAAATAAAAGTTACAAAAGAGCAATGAAACCACAGGACGATCTAAAGCAATATTTAAAATAACCATATTCACAACATGTTGCCATTTATCGTCAGAGGACTGCTGGAGGTTAAATCTTTACCTCAACAGGCTTTTCTTCTTACCAGATGTCACAAGGGAGGTTTACCTGTCTTTTGCCTGTAGCACCTTTAGAATCTGTCTCTGGCTGACTGATGTTCAATCAATAAAGGACATCCAGGGAACCTGGGACTGAAAAATTACACTCAGATGAGGTCTGGGTCTAGTGCCAGAAAAGCCCTAGTGGATAAGTGACAGTTTGAAACAGACAATATATTACAAGCAACAAGGACTTGGAATCTCAGCTTTCTAATTGCAGTCAACATTTGTTCTAGTGCTGGTAACTTGAGATATCTAACCTTGTAAACCAAAATTTAAATCACACCATTGTGATTAATATTCTGGTTTTTTTCATTTAAGTTCCAATGTGTTTTGTTTTTGTTTTTTTTCAGGATATCACTGTTGAAAAAAAACTGCGGTAGCTAGAAACCAATGTTTGATCTTCTCTGGTATCGTATAAAATTTACGATATGGGATTTCAGATAACTGCTAAAATCATTTAAATCAATGAACAAGGTCTTTCCTGGTAGTAATCATGACAACAATTTTAAACCATAGGCGTCATCTAATATATTACAATTATTTTTAAAGATTTTTAAGATCTCTCAAATCTGAAGTTTCCATGTTTAAGTGCAGCTACCACAGCTCAATTACTTCAGCAGTTTAAATGAGCCATTGTAGCTCTCCTTGGTCACGGAGGAAAATAACTGCTTATGACAACAGCAGAACGAGCCTCAAACACCCTTTCAGACTTCACAGAGAGATGGAACCACACTGGAATTCTGTGGGCCAAAAACCACAGGGGATTATTTCAATCTGATTCTGCTCATGGTAATTGACACCCATGAATTATAAAGAGAGAACAATACATTGAAAAACACAAGACAAAATATGCATAGTGAAACTGTGATACATGAAGGGAGAGGGAGTAGCTCCCTTTGATGGACACCCAACCAACCAGCCAGTTAGCTGTAAAATCCCTCTTGGTAGCTGTTCTCTGCTTGCTTTACCTGTAAAGGGTTAACAAGCCCACAGGTAAAAGAAAAGGAGTGGGCACCTGACCAAAATAGCCAATGAGAAGGGCTAGAACTTTTAATTTGGGAAAGAAACTTTCCCTTTGTCTACTGTTCTCTGGGCTGCAGGGACATGGAGCAGCAATGCTGTAAACAGCTTTAAGCCAAGTATGATTATAGATTATCAACTCATACCTCGAACCTACTTATCTGGAGCCTCAGATATGGAAGTAAAATTAGGGAATGTCTAAAAATATGTGATTAGGGTTATTTATTTTATTTCTTATTGGCTTGTGGATTCCTCTGTGCTAACCCCAGATGCTTTTGTTTGCTTGTAACCTTTAAGATGAACCCCTAAGCAAGCTATTTTGGGTGCTTAATTTTTGTAATTGTTTCATTTAAGGTCTAGCAAAAAGCCTAAGTTCCAGATGTATTTTTTCCTTTTTGTTTTCAATAACATTTACCTTTTTAAAGAACAGGATTGGATTTTTGGTGTCCTAAGAGGTTTGAGCATGTTGTTTGATTAGCTGGTAGCCACAGCTAATTTCCTTTGTTTTCTTTCTCAGCTCTTCTCTGGAGTGGGGGTGAAAGGGCTTGAGGGTACCCCACAGGGTGGAATTTCCAAGTGCTCCTTCCTGGGCTCAAAGGGGTTTTTTTGCATTTGGGTGGTGGCAGCGTTTACCAAGCCAAGGTCAGAGAAAAGCTGTAACTTTGGGAGTGTAATACAAGCCTGGAGTGACAAGTATTAATTTTTAGAATCCTTGCGGGCCCTCATCTTCTGCACTCGGAGTGACAGAGTGGGGATTCAGCCTTGACAGAAACGATTAATGAGAACACTTTTTAAGGGGGTTTAAGGACAACAGGAAACTTAAGATTAAATAATGTGTTTACATTCATCACACTAAAGCAGTGATCTGAAGTATTTTCTGTAGCAAAGAAAAAGATATGGGAAAACCCCCAGAAGTGTTAACTGAAGCAGAAGGGTGGTAATGAATAGGCAATTAAAACTCAAACTTGGCTTCATAAAGGAGTTACTAAAGTTCATTTTGCTTGTCAGTCCATACAAAGTGTCAATGGCATTCCAGTTACTACTGAATTCATGGTGGGTTTGTATGGGCACTTCTTCAAATTGAGGGAAGGAAATTCCAGAAAGTCAACTATAAAGAGGGGAAAATATCATCTCATTGTTTTCAAGTCAATTGACTGCATGTAAAGAATAAACACTAATACAAAAGTCAATTAATTTCTGTCCTTTCAGAAAAAAAGAGTACTTAATCTCTTCCAACAAACTGGTCCCCTCCTATGTAAATGTATTTACAATTCCCTGCTTTACAAGGGATCTAGAAATATTAACTCTGAATAAACATTTCCATAAGGTCCTGAATCCTATTTTCTAAAAGCACCTTAACCACGTAGGAACTTAAATCCCAAAGACTTTCAATGGGATTTAGGAGCTTCTGGAGCTATCCGAGTCTATTTCAAATTGCCTAACAGCAATAGCTGTTTTAAGTGCAAAGGTTTTTCCACCCCCAAACAAACAAACAAAATCCCTTCACCTATGCACCAAGAAGTTATGAATTCCACACATAAACAACACTGTTACAGCAACACTGTGCATGCCTTTATCCCAGAGAACTGACAAATGCTACAATGTAGCTTTAATTGCAGTAGGAAGTAATTATGCCAAAATCAACAGTTTTAACTGGACTTTCTCCACTGTGTTACTCATTGTTCTGCACTTTTTCAACATGGCATACTATGAACATTAGCTTGTACTGATTTCAGAGTGGCAATATCTTGAGCAAAAGTACCTACTGTATTTCATATCCAGTGCCAACACATTTATCTGAACAAGCTACTAAACGGGAACCCAACACCATCACCTTCATTTGCAAGCAACACAAATTCGTTAGTGCATCTCCCATTTCTACACTGGAAATTTACACTTAAATTTAAGTACCGCAATTGCTTTCATTTTTCTTTTATTGCCTTGTTTTGAAACTAAAAAGCAACACAAACAGCTCTACAGAACTAAGATAGAAGACATGGAAACTAGTGGGGCTCTGCAGGAATAAAACATCAGTAATCAGTAAGGTCTTCTATCAGGAGCAAATCCTTATAACCATACATCAAAACCAGTTGCACCATAACCAAAACTGAACTCCCAGCCTTGGGTTCAACAGAGTCCTGAAAGCCTAGGTCGGGAGCCCTGCATTGACACAGATTTTTATATCTTCTTCCTTTGCTCACATGCACAAGAGAAGCTAGAGTTAACTCCTTGCTTGATGAAGACCTGGTATTGCCAATTTTCCACGGCACCCTTTCACATATTGCAAAGTAGGATATGTTTTAGCTAGATCCATGTTATACAACAAATAATTGAGGGAGGGAGATCTAACTACACAGGCTCTTAAACCAAGGCTGGCAGTTCAATTTCTAACTGAAATTGCCAACTTTCATGTCCATGACAAAGCGGCATAGCAGAACAGCCTTGTCATCACTAACACTTGCAAGCAAACAACTTAAAAGGCAACATGTCACAGTTTCACAGTTCATGACTACAAAGCAAGTGAAAACGGAGATAACACTTGTACAATGTTACATTTGTAACAGGTCCAGTAAGCTATGATACAGAACATTTGCTTTGTTCAGATAGATTTTCTAGCATATACTGATCATGTCCAGTAACTCTATAAAAGTATATACATTCTCCAGATCAAACCGGTGCTCTGACAAATGCATTCATGGTCATTAAACATATTTTTGTAATTACTAGCTGAGTTCTTGCCTAGTTACTGATTTTTTTACTGATATTTAATTGCCCTTTTTAGCAACGTTTTGTCATTCCATTTCAGTGTAACAGTCCCAGTGGACATTTCTATACTATTTTTCCTGACATAGGAGTCTATAGTGGTATTTCAACCATTAATTTTCCCTGCACAGAAATACAAGGTAGGTTTTTTGGAACAGTGCCAGTAATCAATATAATTTCCCAAACCTTCATATCAGTGGCTATAAAATGCTGCATTTCTAACATAGATGGATCTATAGTATGGCTATATACTAACTACTCTCTAATACATAAGTCTAGCAGCAACCAAATTATCTTGCCTAGAAAATTTGAGAGCAAGTTAAGTGAAGCAAGAGACTATGGAGCATTACTGGACTTGGGGGGGTTATTTCCCAAATCTTGAAGCCAGTTACCCAAGGCCTTGGTGAAGTAACCTGCAGGGAACAGATATGGTGCTCTGGCATCTTTGCTGTAATACAACTAGTGACCAGTTCATGATTTCTTCAAAATTGGCTTAAATTTTGCAGTAACCGGGATCTTTCAGGGTTAATCTGCCTTCTACAGATTGTGAACAGTCATTTAGTTAAAATTATCCCAATTAAAAAAAAAAAAAAGCACAACGAGTAGTCTGGTGGCACCTTAAAGACTAACAGATTTATTTGGGCATAAGCTTTTGTGGGTAAAAACCCCACTTTTTCAGATGCATGGAGTGAAAATTACAGATGCAGGCATAAATATACTGACACATGAAGAGAAGTGAATTACCCTATGAGTGGAGAACCAGTGTTGACAGGGTCAATTCAATCAGTGTGGATGTGGTCCACTCCCAACAACTGATGAGGAGGTGTCAGTGCCAAGAGAGGGAAAATTGCTTTTGTAGTGAGCCAGCCACTTCCAATCCCTATTCAAGCCCAAATTAATGGTGTTAAATTTGCAAATGAATTGTAGCTCTGCAGTTTCTCTTTGAAGTCTGTTTTTTGAAGGTTTTTTGTTGAAGTATGGCTACTTTTAAATCTGTTACAGAACGTCCAGGGAGATTGAAGTGTTCTCCTACTGGCTTTTGTATGTTACCACTCCTCATTGTTTTTTGTGTGGATACAGACTAACACGGCTACCCCTCTCATACTTGTTCAATCAATGAAAAGCAGCAAGTAGGTCAGGGGGTCATAATTGTACTTAGCCTATATAGTTTGCGCACAGCTCTGGGGAGGAAAAATTGCACATCCAGTCATTCCTAAACTCATTAATGATTTCCTCACTTCCCTGGTAGATGGAGAAACTAAGGCCTTGGCTACACTTGCAGATGTACAGCGCTGTGAGTTAAACCCATCTTTGTACAGCTGAGTAGGGAAAGCGCTGCAGCCTGTCCACACTGGCAGCTGCCAGCGCAGTAACGAGCACTAACGTGGCTACATTTGCGGCACTTGCAGCGGTTTTGGGAGAGGAGCATTATGGGCAGGTATCCCACAGAACACCTCTTCCAATTCTGGCGCCGTGGGTTGTGGGAAGGGGGCGTGGGGTATGGTGCATTCTGGGTCCTGTCCCAACGCCCCGTGATGCATCACTTCGCATCCCAGCAATCCCTGTGTTTCCAGCCACAATTTGCACCATCTTTCAACGGTTTCTTTGTAGCGCGATCTGTGCTCCGTTCCGGTCAGCGGGAAAATGGATCCCAACCTGGTGAGCAAAATACTGACGAGTCTCGCCAGCACGTCACGTTTGGCAGTCGAGCTCTTCCTTAAGATCCACAGTGACAGCGAGGAGTCCGACGATGACGATGAAATTGTCACGCAAAACGCGTACGACACGAACTTGCTTGTGGCATTCATGGACATGCTATGCACCATGGAACGCCGCTTTTGGGCTCGGGAAACCAGCACAGAGTGGTGGGATCACACTGTCATGCAAGTCTGGGATGACGAGCAGTGGGTGCAGAACTTTCGGATGAGAAAAGCTACTTTCATGGGACTGTGTGAGGAGCTCGCCCCCGCCCTGCGGCGCAAGGACACGAGATTGAGAGCTGCCCTGACGGTGGAGAAGCGGGTGGCTATTGCAATCTGGAAGCTCGCAACTCCAGACTGCTATCTATCAGTAGCGAACCAGTTTGGAGTGGGAAAGTCGACCGTTGGAGTCGTGCTGATGCAAGTTTGCAAGGCCATTAATCGCATCCTGCTCAGAAGAACCGTGACTCCGGGTAATGTGCAGGACACTGTGGCTGGCTTTGAACAAATGGGTTTCCCTAACTGCGGAGGGGCGATAGATGGGACGCATATTCCTATTCTGGCACCACCCCACCTAGCATCCGAGTACATTAATTGGAAGGGGTATTTCTCCATGGTTCTCCAGGCGCTTGTGGATCACCGTGGGCGTTTCATTGACATCAACGCAGGCTGGCCCGGAAAGGTGCATGACGCACGCATCTTTCGGAACACTGCCCTGTTCCGGAAGATGCAGTCCGGGACTTTTTTCCCAGACCGGAAGATCACGGTAGGGGAAATTGAAATGCCCACTGTGATCCTTGGAGACCCCGCGTACCCTTTAATGCCGTGGCTCATGAAACCCTACACAGGGAGCCTTGACACCAGCAAGGAATGGTTCATCTACAGGCTGAGCCGGTGCAGAATGACTGTGGAGTGTGCTTTTGGCCGTTTGAAGGGCCGCTGGCGATCTCTATATGGGAAGCTGGACTTGGCCGAACACAGCATCCCCGCGGTTATATCCGTGTGCTGTACCCTCCATAATATTTGTGAAGGGAAGGGTGAAATGTTCACTCAGGCGTGGACCTCAGAGGTTCAACACCTGGAGGCTGAATTTGCACAGCCAGAGAGCAGGGCTATTACAGGGGCCCAGCGTGGGGCTGCAAGGATCAGGGATACCTTGAGGGAGAAATTTGAGGCTGAAAACCACCAGTAATGTGTGCTGCCCTGCACGACCCTGAAGTGAAGTGGTTCCAATGTTATCAGTTATCTGTCTTTGCTAAGCTGATTTGTGTTTGCTCAGCTCACTTGCGTTGCCTGTTTCTTTCCTGGGCTAAGGTATCTTTTTTCCTTATGCAATAATAAAGACTGTTTGCACATCCAAAGAATCCGTTTATTACAGAGAAAATACATGTATTAAAAAGAAACACAACTGCTTGTGAGACAGAAAGGGCAAGGGGGTGGTGGGTGGTGTGGGGAAGGGTTCAATCACAGGGTATGGTATGTCCTGCTTTCATACTCGGGCTTCCTGTCTGGAGTGCTGTGCAGTGAGTGCTGCACTTCAGAATGTCTATAATTCGGGATGGGAGTTGAGTGCAGTGGGTAAGGGTCATAGTTTCCAGGGCTGGCTGGTGAAGCTACAGGTGTTGGGGGCATCTGGTGTGGGTGATAAGAACCTGGATGTTGGGTGAAGTGGGCAGGTGGTGACATGGGGGCACAAGTGTTTTGGGACACTGGCTGCAGGGGGAGGTGGGGGCGGTACTGCTCCGCTTGCATGGCGACGAGTGCCTGGATAGAGTCCGCTTGGCACGCCAAGATGCTAATCAGTTCCTTTGTGCTTTCGTGCCGGAGCTGCATGCTTTGCTGCCGCTGCGCTGCGTTTTCCTGGCGGAGCCTGCTTTCACTCTCCCTCCACTCCCGAGCCTTTTGATTCTCTTTAAGAGACTGTTTCATAACTTCCTGCAGCATGTCTTCTTTCGTTCTTCTGGGCCTCTTCCTGAGCCTTTGGAGTCTCTCAGCCGGTGATAAGAAGGATGGCGGAGATCTCAAGGTTGCATCTTGAAGGCAAAATGCAACATTTAACAGAGGCATCATTGTTTTATGCCAGACAGAGCAATGATTCCCCCACACTTAAGGAGGGCGCACACAGTCTCCAAAACAGCACAATTTTCCCGTCCCAAACAGAGCGCACAGAACCCACGGGAGCCCCAAAATGGTGAGTAAGCACAGGGTCAAGGGGGACTGATTGTTTCACAGATGTACTGTCCGACGGGTTTCTGTGCCTTGGGGGAGCCAACAGCTGCAGGGGGAACCTACACTGAACACTATCCCCACATTTTCCACAGGAGTTCGTCCTGGAAGATATCTCGCTGCTAAGGGTGTCCGTGGAAGCAAGGGAGGGTCTTCTACTGCAATGCGGCTTCCGCCCTGGCCCATATGCAGCTTGCCTGTGTGCAGCAATGGTCCCCCCACCCCTCGCGGCACAGTGGTGCGGACATGTTACCCTGAATGGGACAAGGACCACGGCGGCTCTCCCAATAAACCTGCGCAAGCGCATTGCCCACGTTCTGGCTGAGACTTTCGAAGAGATTACAGTGGCCAATTTCTCCGATGTGATAGACCACATCAATGCACTCTTCTGCATCTAGGCATGCATGCAGCCCAAACCCTCCTCGCCCAAGGACCCCACACCGAAAAAACTCCTTCCCGAAAATAAAAGCTGCTTACCGCGAACCTGTTCTTCTCTTTCTCTCCCAGCGCGTACCGACCGCTGCGACTGGCTCCCTTCCTCCTGGCTCAAGAAGAGCTCCTGGCTGCATGCACCCAGGGAGTCAGGGGTGTCTCCCCCAGCCACAGCACCCTCGCTTCTGTTTTCTTCAACCCCCTCCTCCTCCTCCTCTCCCTCCTCCTCCTCCCGCTCTCCCGTGTCCACGGTGGTGCTCGGAACAGTAGTGGGGTCACCCCCAAGTATTGCATCCAGCTCTTTGTAGAATTGGCAGGTTTTGGGGGGAGCACCCGAGTGGCTGTTTGCCTCGTGGGCTTTGCGGTACGCACTCCGCAGCTCCTTTACTTTTATCCTGCCCTGCATTGCGTCCCGGTCATGGCCCCTTTCAATCATGGCCCTTGATATCTGGCCGAAAGTATCGAAATTCCTCCGGCTGGATCGCAGCTGGGACTGGACAGCTTCCTCCCCCCAAACAGTGATGAGGTCCAGCAACTCGCCATTGCTCCATACTGGGGCTCGTCTGGCACGTGGAGGCATGGTTACCTGGAAAGATGCGCTGAGAGCACTCCACGCCTGGCTGAGCAAACAGGAAGGGGATATTTAAAATTCCAAGGGAATTTAAAGGGTCGGAGTGGCGGTTGGTCACCTGAGGCCAGGGCAGTAGAGTTCTAATTGATGACCAGAGTGGCTAGAACAGGCATTGTGGGATACTTCCGAATACTTCTGGAGGCCAATAACAGCGCATTGGGTGGCCACACTGTAGCCGCAGCACACCAGCAGCAGCGCAACAAGCGTTATTCCTCTCGGGGAGGTGGAGTACATGCAGCGCTGTACCTGAGGAAATGCAGCGCTGCACGTGCCTTGCGAGTGTAGACAGTTACTGAGTTACAGCGCTGCAGGCAGTTTTTTGCGCTGTAACTCATGAGTGTAGCCAAAGCCTAAGGCCCTGAGCCTTCCAGCCATTATTCTGGACTGTTAGTGTCCTCTTCTTCTGATGGAGACAATCGGCCAATAAGGGATTCCATGTCTGCCCAGCTATATATGCTGAGCCCAGCATTGTGGTATCTGAGTTCCTCTCATGTGCTCAGAGGCAAATTGCCTAGAAATGGCCAAAGGAAACCTCAATCTGGAAAGCACCACCTCTTTTTTTGAAAAAGGTGAGCTAGGCTATTTCACAGCACCACCTTCTAACATGTGGACCCTCTCTTTGGAGATGCTTTCCTCATGGTGCCAAGAGACCAAGGACACAAGTCCTAAGGAGAGTGGAAGAGAGATGCAACAGTGAGCACACTGTGTGCCTGAAGATGACTCTAGGTAGGAGACCTGAGATAAATCCAAAAACAGCTTGCTAGTGAGCTTAAATGGAGAGGATAAAGAATCCTAATAATCACAGTTAGGTGCCTTCCTAATGATCCTATTTAATTCTATGGTCATTGAGGGAGGAGCAAAAGTTAAGGTCCTGTACATGCAGGAAGGTGGAGATGCTTTACAGAAGCACGCTTAGAAACCCCTGTGGTCATACTTCTCTTTCAAAGAGTCTAGATAATGTTTAGAGGGCTGCACACTAGCAGTCCCATGACAGTGATGACAACATGCCAGCCGAAAGCACAGAGATAAAGAGGTGAGATGAAACACTGCTCTGTTCATGCTGATTCTACTTCAGCTGTGCCTTTATTTGCTGCACTAACCAATCAGGATGCTGCTGGTAGGGCCTACTAAGCAAACTATTGTATGCACCATACAGCTCTTCTCTGTGGCAGGCATCCAGAACATTACAGCGTCGTATCAACTCTGCAAAACTATTCCTTTTTCTTGTAAGACAAAGTAAAATTTTCTGTTATCTACTGTCCAGATGGTGTTCTCCACCAATTTCAAGTAGAAAAAAAAAAATCAGGAAGTCTTAAAATGTCTATGTTAAAGAATAAAATATGTGTCTTCATACCAGTAATGTATTTTCTTCTCCTAACACCAAAATGTTCACTCACATGAGAAGGCTAATTTGCACTGGGTGTTAGTGCATAGAAGTATGGCATAAAAAAAAATACAAATGCAGTGAGATTTTGCATCTCAGTACAAGTACTGGAGATCAAAAATACCTGTGTCACCTAACATCACATCAGTATTCTGTACAAAAGTTGCCATTATCGTCCATAGTTACCACACTTTATTTGAATGTTTATTTTAGTAAAGGTCTGAGTAGCAAATTATTTCATTCAAAAGTCAGATTTATACATAATGTACTGAATTTCCTGTTTGCAATAATTACATGAAAAATAATGTATACACACAACTTCCCACAGATGTGCTGATGATATCAATTTCATACGCTTAACCACCACATCATGAATGGCTATCACTCATTTCACCTTTGATCACTTTATATGTACCTTGGCAACAAGTCCACCTCCACCAAGATTAATTCTAATATCTCAAATCTCAGTGCCACCATCAAAATCCCTGACAAAAATATATCCTTCTTTTGCTCCAAATCTGAACCCTCCCAAAAAATGTACACTGGTTTGAGACCCAGATCAGCCAATACAGAATTTTTAATTAATGATATGGTGGAAGGTCTAACATTTCATTTTCTGTCAGGAGCAGAAATGAGACTTTTGTGTCATTAAAATATCATGAAGGCTTTTGCTTCTGTCTCTGGTAGATCATGAGGTGTCAGACCATAAAATTGCCACACTTTTGTATGGAAAAGCTATTTCAGGTCATTTTGAGATGTTGGAATATTATTGGTTCTAATTTCTCTCTCCTTCCAAAGCCCATATAACGGGAATTGCAGTACTAAGGCAGCCTAGCTTTCAGGAGGTTGGATCATAAAAGCAAAAAACATTAAACCAATAATTTTTGTTTCTCATACTAGACATTCACATCTCACTTATTCTCCACATTCCAGAAGCTGCTAAGGGCACTGGTGTACTGCATGCATGAACCTCAGAATATTACTGAGGCTGGTGACCCACAAGACTAGTGCAAGCGCAAGAGATGGGTAACATTCGAAATTTTAAGTTAAACTTCTATCTCCCTGCAACTCTAAGACTGAATTACTACCATGGCATAACATTAATGTAGGGTAGGTCTGGTCAAGCCATACCAATGGTTGCCTACTATGAGAAACCACAGTTACCAGCAAGGGAATTAATTTTTCTCTCTCATATGTTACATCCATTGCTTTGGCCATAATTGCCAGGACATCACATACAATTATATGAACAATCAGTAATAACATAAGGGTGAAGTGGAACATTACACCAAAATCCTTGAAAGAAATGTTCTTTATTCTCACTGAAAAATAACTGGACACAGACTGAAGGATCCTATGTCCATATGGGCCAGTGGTCCTTCAGTCTAAAGAAGGCCAGGCACACCAAAAAGGAAAAAATGAAACAAAACATACTCTGTGATTATGCTGAATCCAGTCCCATAAATCCCTCTCCCCACAGTCAACGCAAACAAGTCCCAAACTCCCTTGCCTCAGGCTTAATCAAACAAAAGACCTTTGTTCTCTCCTTTATTCAAGGAGAAAAAAAAAACCAACAAATCCCAAACACCCTTTTCTCAGAGCTTACACACAACACCCCCCCCCCCGCCCCCCAAAACAATTTTTCGAATGATTTCCTCTACAGACCGCTTCCCTCAGAATGACTCTTAGGTTCTCCAGCCACTCCTGGCACTTAACTTCCTCTTTCTACTACTTTTATGTTCTCCAAGCTAGTTTCCAGGAAAACTAATGAGGATGAGCTGCTGCTGGTCCCAGTCCATTAACTCTTGCCTACCAACATAGAATCCTAATAGCCTAGAATTCTGGGGCTTCATGAACCAAGTCCCACATGTGTAGTATAGCCTATCGCTGTCCAAAACCTGTATCTGAGTAGGAAAGAGCACTTCTTTTGTAATGATTAGTGAAAGAATTAATAGATGACAATGTAGCAACTCTGCAGATGTCATCAGACAAGAATGCCACAGTGCCCCTTATGGAGTGTGTAACAAATTTTCTTTGGTGGATCCAGTTTGGTTTCTTGACAGGTCTGGAATATAGCTCTTTTAATCCACCCTGATATAGAGGTTTAAAATGCCTTACAACTTTTCTTGTGTCTACCACAAAGCATTATGCATTCACCACTGTTTAATTCATTAAAAACAAAACTTAATACCTATTGCACTTTTTAAAATATCCCAAATACTAGAAATTACTGTGTTAAAAATCTGTGCAATAAACAGCAAACAAATCAAACCTTAAGATAGATACAATTTATGTTTAAAAACTTTGTTGATATTCAATGTGATATTCAGAGTGAAATTCTGGTTGTAGTGAAGTGAATGGTAAAACTCCCATTGAATTCAATCAAATTTCACCTTTAATTTTGTGGAAGAAAATCTATTTACATATTAGTGTACAGAAATATTAAACTAAATGTTTAAATTAATATAAAGCAAAGTTTTCTCAATCAAATTATAAAAGCATGGCATTGATGCTAGAAGTGCTAGGTTTAAGAGTGCTTCAAAATTCCAGTTATCTACAGCTATGATTCATAGATTCCAAGACCAGAAGGAACAACTGATCTAGTGTGTCCTCCTGTATCAATAACACAGATCATAGAACTTCCCCCCAAAAAATTCCTAGAGCAGATCTGTTAGAAAAACATCTAATCTTCATTTCAAAATTGTCACTGATGGAGAATACACCACGACCCTCAGTAAATTGTTCCAGTGGTTAATTAACCTCACTATTAAAGATTCATGATTTATTTCCAGTCTGAATTTGTTTAGCTTCAACTTCCAGCCACTGGATTGTGTTCCACCTTTCTCTGCTAGACTGAAGAGATCATTATTAAATATTTGTTCCCCAAGTAGATACTTATAGACTGTAATCAAGTCATCCCTTAATCTTCTTTGTTAAGATAAATGGATTGAGCTCTGTGAGGGCTCAAAAAAGAACTAGATAAATTCATGGAGGATAGGTTCATCAATGGCTATTAGCTAGGATGGGCAGGGATGGAGTCCCTAGCCTCTGTTTGCCAGAAGCTGGGAATGGGCGATAGGGGATGGATCACTTGAGGATTGCCTGTTCAGTTCATTCCCTCTGGGGCACCTGGCATTGGCCACTGTCAGAAGACAAGCTACTGGGCTAGATGGACCTTTGGTCTGACACAAGATGGCTGTTTTTATGTTGTTATGAGTCTATCACTAAGACATTTTTCTAATCCTTTAATCATTCTTGTGGCTCTTCTCGGAACCCTCTCCAATTTATCAACATCCTTCTTGAATTGTGGGCACCAGAACTGGATACACTATTCCAGCAGTGGTCACACCAGTGCCAAATACAGAGGTAAAATAAGCTCTCTACTCCTACTCAAGATTCCCGTTTAGACATCCCAGGATCACATTAGCTCTTTTGCCACATCGTCACACTGGAAGCTCATATTCAGCTGATTATCCACCATGACCTCCAAATCTTTTTCAGGGTCTCCCATCCTCTAGAGTATGGCCTGCATTCCTTGTTCCTAGATGGATACATTTACATATAGCCATATTAAAATGCATATTGTTTGCTTGTGCCCATCTTACCAAGCAATCCAGATCACTCTATCACTGACCTGTCCTCTTCATTATTTCAGCTCCCCTAATTTTTGTGTCATCTGCAGACTTTATCAGTAATGATTTTATGTTTACTTCCAGGTCATTAATATTTTTATTAAATAGCATAGGGCCAAGAGCCAATCCCTGCAGAACCCAACAGGAAACACAACCACTCAATGACATTTTCCATTTACATTTACATTTTGAGACCTATCAGCTAGCCAGCTTTTATGCAATTTAATGTGTGCCATGTTAATTTTATACCGTTCTAGTTTTTTTAACCAAAATGTTGTACAGTACCAAGTCAAACACCTTACAGAAGTCTAAGTCAACACTATTACCTTTATCAACCAACCTTGCAATCTCATAAAAAAAAAGAAGAGAGAGATCAAATTAGTTTGACAGGATCTATTTTCCATAAACCCATACTGATTTGCATTAATTACATTACCCTGCTTAAAATTTTTGTTAATAAAATCCCATATCAGCTGCTCCATTATCTTGCCCAAAATCAATGTCAGGCTGACAGGCCTATAATTACCTCAGTCATCCCATTTACTCTTTTTAAATAGTGGCATACTATTACTTTTCTTTTCCAATCTTCTTGAACTTCCACACTGCTCCAAGACTTATTGAAAATCAACATCAATGATCAAGTGAGCTCCTCAGCCAGCTCTTTTAAAACTCTTGGATGCACGCTATCTGGGCCTGCTCATTTAAAAATGTCTACCTTCAGTAGCTTCTATTTAACATCTTCCAGAGATAATAATGGAGTGGAAAGCGTGTTATCATCCCCATGAGACTATATCATCAATCTTCTCTCACATCCCCAAGGCCATCACAGAGTCTGGCAGTACATCAAAGCCTGGCACGTAAATAAATGAGATCTCTAATCAAATAATGCTGCCTTGTTCATTTCAGTGCAACTCATTAAAAAATATGATACAAGGTCACAGTTAAACTAATAATCTTTTCCCACTGTAAACATATTTACACTACATACTGAGACATGCAGCACCAAAGAATTGCTAGTAATCCTTACAGCACCATCAAGCTACCAAACGAAGGGAGTCCATACAATATTTATTGTTTGTATTGAGGTAGCATGTAGGAACCCCAGTCATAGACTAGGAACCCACCGTGCTGTACCAAACACAGAACAAAGAGTCTTGTCCCTGATCCAAAGAGTTTACAGTGTAGTTGAATATTCTTTGATTACACCAGTGAACACTAAAAATTTAACAAGTTGGATAAATTATTGTTTATTACAGTGGTCCCCAAACTTTTCTCCTCACGTCCCCCTTTACCCCATACACACACACCCACACAGGGGCAGCTCCAGGCACCAGCACAGCAACGCTTGCTTGGGGTGGCAAGCCATGGTGGGCGGCGTGATGGTCGCGGCGGCAGTCAGGCAGCCTTTGGTGGCATTTCTGCAGGAGGTCCGCCGGTCCTGCAGATTCAGCAGCGGGCATGCCGACGGCGCGGGACCAGCGGATCACCCGCAGAAACGCCGCTGAATCCGTGTGAGCAGCGCCAAAGGCCACCTGACTGCCGTGCTTGGGGCAGCAAAAATCATAGAGCCGCCCCTGCACACACACACCGCCCCCAGATCCAGGGCCGGGAGCAGGGACGCGGCTCCGGGAAGGAAGGACGCAGACAAGAGTAAGGGGGCTGGGGCCACAGCTGGGGACAGGGGCGGGGCTGGCAGCCAGGGGCGCGGCCAGGAGTGGAGCTGAGTGGCGCTCCCTCCCTGCCTCTGTGGGGGCTGGCTTAGGCCTCAGCCACACACCCCGAATGTTCCTCCATGCCCCCCAGGGGGTGCACCCAACATTTTGGGGACCTCTGGTTATTGGTCAAGGTGTCTTAATACAAATATGATGAACCACAACTAGGAGTTATCCAGAGAAGACACCTGCAAAAACCAGTACTAGGTACAGAGAAACAACGTCACTGCTGAGACACAAAATGGAGAAACACACACTAAAATGTACTAATGCGGTAGTGATACAATATGACTCATACATAATGTCATTACCAAAACATGCTTTGGGTTATATTTGTAGCTAATATACTCTGATCTTATGCTCATGCACTCACGCTTCTCTGTGTCAAAATTAGAAAGGAAAAGGAAACTATTGCTTTATGCCTTTAGCTACTGTCTTTTATGTTTACATTCCTTGGTCCTGCAAGTAACACTGATTGTTGTATTCAACATCTTGTTCATTGTTTATTTGTTTTTGTATTTTGAAAAAGAAGAGATGTAAAAGATCAAAGGATGCATAAGACTGTATAACTAGACAATCGGAATCATGTGATTAGCTCCTCTATTTGTCTACAATACATTATACTGTTACTCAGGTACAATACAATCAAGCTTTCCACCCTGATGAAGCAGTGTGAATCGAATGCAGAGGTGTCAAGGGCCAGATTAGTGGTGAGAGAGCGGCAGAGGGAACAGACTGGAACAAAAAGCATGGGGGGAGGGTAGAAAAAAGCAGTATATGCTCATGTACGTGATCATATGTAGTGTGCTCTAGAGCACTGAATCTGTAGGACATGTGCATGCAGCCTAATGGCTAACTGCTTTGAAACTAGTTCTATGGCAAAGCACATGACTTCTACTGTGGGGATTTGCAGAGGCAATGTTATGAAAGGACAGGCATGACGCTGCAGGAGGATAATCCAGTATATGGTAAAAACCCAAGAAAGGGTTTGGATTCTGACATTCTTTAAGAATGCCAAAAGCTAGGTGCTTGTGTAAAAACCACCTCATTCATCAATAGGGGCTTTTAGAGCTGCATAACGTAATTAAGTTATTTGTCTTATACGGCTTATTCATCACAATTTGTATCATTTAAGGAGAGAGAATCCATCAGTCTAGATAACTCCTTGTTCAAGTGTATTTTTAGACTTGCTCACCAATGGGTCCTTTCACTAGTGCTCATGTGGCAGCTGTAAACACTAATGTAAATGGAAGATGACATTCCTGCATATGAACTTATTTCATAACACTGTTGAATTCTTATACTCCACCTTCCATGTCAGGACTTCGCATAGGTGCTGTCAAGGTTAACGTTTGAAGCAAGCATCCTTGTATGCATTTTACAGATATGGAAACAGAAGCAGCGTGGTTAAGTGACTTGTTCAAGGCCACACAATGAGTCAGTGGCAGAGATGGGAATAGAGTCCCCAAGTCCTGGCTACCTCTATCCTGTTGTACACATTACACACTTCCTCTCTGTATTTACAGTAGAAAAGCCAAGTAGCAATATTACAAATATCTTTCCTTTAAAAGCTCTTCTAGGATTTCCCCTCTGTTTGGCCTATGAATAGGGCTGTCACATGTTTCAGAAGTTAACAGGAGCAAAATCCTACAGAGCGTGCCTATTAGAGAGAACAAAAGAAAAGGACACTGGTAGTCTGCTTACTCCCTCTTACCCAAACCCCAAGTTTAGGACTCAATCCTAAGAGGAAGCGAGAACTACATTTTTAAAGGTATTTAGGTGCCTCAAGATGCAGATAGGTGCTTTCAAACAACCTCACTAGGCCCCTCCCTCCCACTGGATTTCAAATGCGATATTGAAATCAATAGGCTGTAGGCACCTAGGTGCTTTTGAGAATCCCACTAGGCGCTTATATACCTTTAAAAATCTGGCCACAGGTTCCTCCTGTGAAATGATAAGTGCCCTCATTACAAGGGCAACGGAGAGATCTCAGCACTGTGCAGGATTGGACTGCTAACAGACACCTCTTACATGTTTTAAAGGTTATTTAGGTCCTGAACAGACCTAAAATATTAAGTTCATGGTTACTATAAAGTCATCAATATATCCTAGTCCTACACAGAATAGGAAAGTTACATGAAGAGTATCTTCTATAATAACCATTAAATAGAAGTGTTCTTTGATTATTATGAACTGCTGAAAATCCAACTGAGCAAGGATCAAACTTTTATGATTCACATCTGGACTCAAATCAGATAACATGACACTGTTTGCCTTACAACTGATCATTTGAAAGCTATTTTTTTTTAAAAGAGAAGGCCTATGAAAATGTTTACAAAATCATCATCTGCTAGTACATTTTGACTTGACATCCCTACAAACTGCCTAAATACTGGATTAAGAGCCTCAGGTACCAGACTACATGTCTGAGAGCTCACTTTACTGTTCATTATCAAGGAGGAGGTTGCTTAAACGGAAAATTCTAAAGGAAAAAACCTTGCCTTCTACATTAAGAGTATCAATCAATTTGATCACTTGTTGTCGATTGTATTATAGTGAAGTACTGTACACATTTATTTGTGTTTACACATTGCACCTATCAATAATTCTCTAAGCTTGTACGCATGAATAGCAGTTCTACATTCACATCTATCAGGTTCATATTTAAGGAAAAACAAGGTATCACATCATGTATACACATTTAGAGGTTGTAGAACAGTTATAAATACGATATGTTGGAAGGATATTAAATAGGGAACTAGACAATGGCACATGACCTCTATTCAGTGGAATATATATTTAAATACCCAGAAACAACTCTCTCAGTGCACCAGAATATTTTGATAACTAGATTAATGGAGTAACCACAAGCTGTACAATGCTTTAATTAAATTGACGGAAAGGAGGGAAATGACATGTTTGAAGAAGAGGATTTCCACTTCCATTAGATCCTTAAGATAATAAAAAAATAATACAGACCTGTATTTTACTTTGAATCTACTGTTGCTTTTCTCTGGCCTGAAAAGCTGGAGAAAAAGCTACCAATTTTCTAGGAGATTCCTCACTGGTTAATCCTATGACAGTACAATGTATTATTACCGTTAAAATCATTGTACTCTATGCCTCCCCAGAATGCACAAGCTCCTCTAAACAGGTGTCTTTTCTCTCCAAATATCAAATGCTTAGCTTCGACAGTCAGCTGAACTCTCTTCTTTTTCCCCTCATAATTTGATATAGACTTTTAGCATTAGCAATTACCACTGCAAGGTAAAAAAAATTACGTATGCACATGAGGAAATGTTGTAATTTGGGAAACATGCACTGGTACATGTTTTATAAGAGAGACCAAAAACTAGAATAAAAACAACACATAGTGCTGCTAAAGAATAAGTACTGGTGAGAAAATGGTTGAGAAATAATGGCAGATTCTGAGAAGACAGCAAAATCATATTACAGAACAGAACCTCGGGCTTTGAAAATTAAAGTGCACAGTCTGCTGTGTATATTTGACTGTGAATGACGTGATTATAATCAAAAGTCCACATCCCTTATAAAGCAATTACTTTGCCACATGCCGATTACATTAAGCAAAGTAGGAAATAGAGAGCTTTCATTTTTGAAATCTAATTATTAATACTTCAATATTCATAAAAGTCAGAAAATAAGGTTATTCCACTTAAGACTGAATAAAGAGCCTCTGAGAAGAGCACAATAAGCATAGGAGGGCTGCCATCTTAAAAATTCACTCTCCTCTGGACAAGTCTCTGCTGTGCTTTTCCAACTTCTGAAAACCATTCACGTTAGGTACAATTTACAAGTTTGTGTCCTGCCCTCCTGCCATTATTTTTCTTTTATATATTACTCAATAGCTTCCAGGGAAATTTTTCAAAAAGCACAAATGGGGTACAGGCCTTGATCAGGCACGCACTAAAGTCAATGGTGCAGAACCAGGCACCAGGCCCAGATCCTCAAAGGTCCTTGGGCCCCTAACTTCCATCAATTTAAACTAGGGTGACCAGACAGCAAATGTGAAAAATCAGGACAGGTGGTGGGGGGTAACAGGAGCCTATATAAGAAAAAGACCCAAAAATTGGGACTGTCCCTATAAAATTGGGACATCTAGTCACCCTAATTTAAACAGGAGTTAGGCCCCTAATGCTTTTGAGGATCTGAGCCTATGTGCCAAATTTTTATTGACTTGCAATGGCAATCAGGTACCTAACTTCTCTTTATGCCTTTGACTCTCTCTCCTGCTGGCTCCCACACTGCCAGACTCCTTGGTTATTAGTTTGTGCACGTTTACTTTTACTACAATTATCCACCGGGGTTGGGGGGTACAGAATGGAAGAATGTGTGTTGTTCTTACAGTCTTCATTCCTTAGACAATTGTAGACAATACCGTTTCCTCCAAGTGTGTAGCACAAACGCTCTCCCGGGGAAAGGACTCGCCAGAAGGGCACAGAAAACCTCTCATTTGTTCTCCAGAGATTTAAGAGAGTCTCTAGATCAGAGGTGGGCAAACTACGGCCCACAGACCACATCCGGCCCACGGGAACCTCCTGCTCAGCCCAGGAGGCTAGCCCCTGACCCCTCCCCCGCAGTCTCAGCGCACCGCGCTGCCGGCGCAATGCTCTAGGCAGTGGGGCTGGGAGCTCCTGGGGCAGCGCCGCTGAAAAGCCCAGCTTGACCCGGTGCTCTGTGCTGTGCACTGGCATAGCCCAGTTCCGGGCGGCACGGCTGTAGCGCTGCCAGCCACCCGTGCTCCAGGCAGCGCGATAAGGGGGAAGGGGGAGAGGGGTTGGATAGAGGGCGGGGAAGTTTGGGGTGGTGGTCAGGGGACAGGGAGTGGGGGAGGGGGGTGGATTGATTCAGGGGTCGGGGGGGGGGGCAGTCAGGAGCAACAGGGAGGGTTGGATGGGGCAGTCAGGGGCAGAGGTTCCGGGGGCAGTCAGGGGACAGGGAGAAGGGGTGGTTGGATGGGGCAGGGGTCCCGGGGGGGCTGTCAGGAATGAGAGGAGGGGTCGGATGGGGTGGCAGGGGGCAGTCAGGGGCGGTGGTTCCAGGGGCAGTCAGGGGACAGGGAGTGCGGGGGAGGTGGATGGGGAAGGGGTCCCGGGGGGGGGGGCTGTCAGGGAACGGGGGGGGGGGGTTGGATGGGACAGGAGTCCCGGGGGGGGGGGGCGCAGATAGGAGGTGGGGGCCGGGCCACAACCCCCTCCCCTAACCGGCCCTCCATACAATTTCCAAAACCGGATGCAGCCCTCAGGCCAAAAAGTTTGCCCGCCCCTGCTCCAGATAGATGTTACATTGGCAAAGAAAATCTTCAAAACATTCCCCAAGTGTAACCAAATCAGAAATGTCTGCCTAAGTCTGCACTGACTCCAAAATACCGGCTCTGAGTGTGAACATTATGCGTTTCAATGGGTGCTAACTCAGCTATCAGTGATGATACTTTAAATGCACTATTGCCAATTCATGCAATTTCAACAGCAAGTAACACAAATTTAGCCCTGCTACAGGCTATCTCATTATGACACAAGAATTTCTGGCCATCGCTCAGTTTTGGGAAAGCAAAATAATAATCCTAATACCTATTGCAGCACTTTTCATCTCAAAGTGCTTTGCAAAGGAAGCAAGTATTATTACTCCTGTTTTACTGATGGGGAAGCTGAGGCACAGCAACATTACCCAACTGGAGGGGGCAGAGCAGGGACTAGAACCCCAGGTTGTCTCAGTGCCAGTCTATTGCTCTATTCACTAGGCCACACTGCCCCCTTCACATAATTCTAAAGCTTGTAGTTTGTAACTTCAAAGACCAGACTTCCACTGATGGCCATTAGTATTTCTGTGCCCGCCACAACCTCCATTATTAAACAAACTTCATACTGCTGCCTTAGAAAAATCAATGTGCATCATTCACCCATTTCACAGACAAGATAACATGTACAAAATCACTTCACACAGAGCTGGAAACAGAACCCAAGTGTTACACAGAGCCAAGCCTCAGACATTCTCCCACACAGTCTTTCAGAAGGGCTACTGCAAACTAGATGCTGCTGTACTCCACACGAACACAATGTGCCTAGGCCTAGCAGTCAGACCACAGAGATTCACAACTCGTAGTGCTTGCACACTAGAAAATCGGATTGCTCAAGTGGTAAAGAGAGGCTCATGCTTTTACATCCAGAGGACCCAGCCTCCACAGACAACCCCAACAGGGACGTTGTCACTTTTAGTTATGCTGTCTGTAACCACTAGTCCCCAATCTACTTCCAGTGCTAAAATGAGAAACCAAGAATCCTCATGCCCAGCATTCCACTACTGCCTCACAAACACTTGTGAAATCCACTGGCAACATATGCGCCACATCTCCATGCATGGTCTGGTCCACACACAGGAGAACAACATGCTTTCCCACCATGGGCTACTGCTATAGCTGAAGTGGAGTGGGCTGTACTATGGTTATGAAGGCCGTGGGTTCAAAAACTGCTAATGAAAAAAGAATACATATGAGTGCATGGACTGATTTTATATTGCAAAACATGGTATTTGATGTGGATTTGAATGCTCTGTTAATACCTATTTTACGGTTACATTTTCACTGTCTGTATTTGGTTTAGTGACACCGTTCCCTTGGACACAACAAGGTGAAGCATACTCGGCATGCGTGAGACTGACAGCAATGTATGAGAGATTTGCCTATGTCCGAGTAGGATCCCATGCTTGTGTAAACTCCAAAAAGGTAAGAACTTGATTTAATAAGCTTATTGTTTCCAAAAACTTAGCTTCACTCTCATCAGTATTTATGGGGACAGCAATGCCCTGAGGCATCCCAGTGCATGGGTGCTGGAACTAGTGGTGTGGCCTCACCCCCTGGCTTGAAGTGGTTTCCATCATATACAGTCTGGTTTAGTGGCTCGAAGCACCCCCACTATACAAATTGTTCCAGTACCCCTGTCCCAGTGAATTATAAAGCCTGTCACTGGTAGGTCGCCAATGTAAATCCGGCCCAGCTCAGCAGGGATTAAAACAGAGCCGTAACTAGGGCGAGGCCAGTGAGGCACTCGCCTCGGGGCGCACAGCTGGCAAGGGTACAAAAGCCTGCAGCCAGGGGTGCCCCCTCCTCCCCCGCCACCGAAGCCGCCCCGGCTTACCTGCGAGAGGCCCGCCGGTCTCGTTGGAGAAGGTACCCTCCGCTGAATTGCCGCCGAAGCCACGGGTCCGGCAGACCTCCCGCAGGCAAGCGGAAGCGGCTTCGGCGGCAATTCGGCGGAGGGTACGTTCTTCCCAGCCGCCAAAGCCGCTTCCACTTGCCTGCAGGAGGTCCGCCGGTCCCGCGGCTTCAGCGGCAATTCGGTGGAGGGTACCTTCTGCAACGAGACCGGCGGACCTCCCGCAGGCAAGCGGAAGCGGCTTCGGCGGCAGGGAAGAACGTACCCTCCTCCGAATTGCCGCCGAAGCCGCTTCCGCTTGCCTGTGGGAGGTCCACCGGTGCCGCGGCTTCGGCGGCAATTTGGCAGAGGGGAGGACCTCCCGCAGGTAAGCCCCTAGGAATTTCTGCGCCCTTGCTTCGGGCGCAGAAATTCCTAGCTACAGCTCTGGATTAAAAAGTTGTAGCCATCACAACTCTATGAAATGCGTCTGGCAAGTACATGTTGCGGCTCCCACATCAAAGACTCACCGCTTTGCACTAGATGGTAAGCTCTTCAGGGAAGAGACTGTCTCTTACCACAAGTATCAGAGGGGTAGCCATGTTAGTCTGTATCCACAAAACCAATGAAGAGTCCAGTGGCACTTTAAAGACTAACAGATTTATTTGGGTATACGCGTTCATGGGTAAAAACCCACTTCTTTAAGGTGCCACCGGACTCCTCGTCATTTTCATCTTTTACCACATTTTATAAAGAGCCTAGCACTATGGGTCCTCAAGATCCTCACCGCAGGAGCTCTCACTAGAAGATCAAAATGAGCTTCTTTGCTATAAGTGTGAAAGTGGGCAATACTGCAATTGTCACACACACTGCAGGTGGGCAGGAAAAGTGCAAAAATGATAAAAACATGATTTAAACTCTTGGGGTTGGGCTTTTTTTAAACTCATGTTTTGGGGGCCAATCCCAGGATTTTTGAATTTTGGAGACTGACAGTTCTCTCAATACCAATACTGCTGGCTACTTCATTGCTTATCAAAGCATGTGAGAAAGGAGAGGAAGTATTGTATTATAAATATCTACACGCCAACAGTTTCCAAAGAAGGGAGGATTGTGTGGAAGACATACTATAAATTAAGCTGTGCAAGCGCTCCAACACATGGTGAGGTTATAGTGGGCAGCACATTGGCTTCCCCCCCTCCAGTGGATCTCTGTTTTCAAAAGGTTGCAAAACACTGGTATATTACACCAGTATTTAACATCACATTTGGCTCTGTACATGAACTTATGAATTGTACAAGCAGTTATACACATGCCGGTACAACACCTGTGCCAAAAATTTGAAGAAAAAAGTGAACAAATTTTTAAAAGACTGAATTTTGAATACTGTAGCATAAAGATCCTACTGTATGTCCGGCCAAGTAATGCTTACTACAATGGCAATGAATGAAACCAACACACAGCCACAACACTGCATACAATAGTTAAGTGTCACTTTTAAGCCAAACCCACTGATTAGCAAAAACTAGAATCCCATGTGGTATTTATAGTTGTTTCTTCAACATTTATATTTTCCCAGAAAGATCACTAGTAAGTATCCTAGCATAATAAGATTGTAACTGATGTTATCCAAGTTATACTGATTTTTTTCTACACCACAGAAACAAGTGGGCTCTTGATAAATATTTTGAGACCGAACAGTGTTCAGTTAAATGCAAATAAACTTTATGTCCTCCTTTAAAAAAAAGAAAACCTATTCCCCTAATCATTTTACATTCCCTTGATTAGTTCTGCAGCATTGAAAGTTGTGAAATATGCCAATGGGGAAGAGCTCCTGCATAACCTTTGTGCCCAGTAGCCATCACAACAGGAACCTTGTCTATTTCTCAGAGGGAAGTACAGATTGAGCACAACACAACACCGTCCTCTTGGATCTCCAGCACAGATAAACTGCACAAGAAAGGTAAATGATAGCCCATTTCCAGACATGATCTGTGAAGTCATTTGTGTAATTTTAATGCTACAAATCTTTGTCCAAATGTTTCTCTTGGCTGAAACATACACCACCCCACAAATCAGATGCACAACATGGATTTCTCCAATATATATACACATCAGCGTTTACAGACACAAAACCTTTGTTTCTGACACCTGTGAGGAAATGTGTGGCGCTCGTTGGATGGGATTCACTAGACTACAACATGTTTCTTCTCTTTATTACCCCCCCACTCCTCGGTTTTGTAAGGTCTGCTTAAGAGAGCATTTAACCTGAAATAAATGAGATGGGTGGGGGCTGTTTTCTGGTGTGACTTAGCATCCCTGGCTGGCTGGCAGCATCCTCTGCAAGCTGTGAGCAAACCTTCATTAACTGGAAGATATCAAAACCCCCGGCCGGCCACCCCTCCCTGCACTATTCCCGTGTAATTCAACCTGGTAGAATTCTACTGGCATCTGGGGCAAGTCGCCTCTCGCTGGCCCTTCCGTTCTCCCAGCAAGGGCGGGCAAGTGGGTTTTCATAACGACTCTGCAAAGAGCTATACATGTCACGGCCTCCGCTGATCAACCTGCCCCGAGAGCTTCTGCTGTAAAGGCCACCCCGTGGGATTTCAGGGAGGCAATGGGAGCGGGGAGGCTGTGGGTTTGGGGGATGGGAGCAGGGTGACTGGTCTCAGAGAAGGGATCTGGGGCTGTAGGTCCGGGGGGATGTGAGGGGGTCATTCCCAAGCGCTGGCTCAGGGACGGCTGAGCGCCCGGGGATGTCAGCAGGAAGCGGCAGGTTTGCGGCGGGTTCGGGGGCGCGCGAGGGTGATGCCGGGGCCGTTAGAGGGGGGCGGGAGGCGGGATAAGCGGGGGGGGGGGGGATGGGCTCGGCAGCCGGCTCCGCCCGAGCTCGCCCCGGCCCGGGGGCTCCCCGCCGCCCCTCACCTGGAGACGCAGTTCTCCAGCACCGAGCTCTTGCCGGCGCTCTGCCCGCCCACCACGGCGATCTGCGGCAGCTCCAAGAGGCAGCTCTGCCCCAGCGCCGCGAAGGCGTCCTGCAGCCGGTTCACCAGCTCGATGAGCCCCTCCATCCCGCCGCCGCCGCCGCTGACAGGTAACGGACTGGGCTGAGCGGCGCGCATGCCCAGTGCCCAGCGCGCCCGGGGGCGGTGCCACCCAGCCAGGCCACGCCCACTGCGCCGGTAGGACACGCCCCCCCCACCACACACACGCGACACTTCACATGCATGGGATTTTTTTAAAGCTAAATCATGAGATTAATTTTACCCGGTCCATTGGGAGCCCGTGGTAGTCATCTTTTGCTGCCTGCACATGCTAGGTACACACAGGTCACATATTCAAGCTTTTCTCCGGACCTCTAGGGCCTAAAAACGTTTGTTTTTAAAATGAGGGCCAAGAGCAGGGTAAAAATCTCAAAAGTTGGCAACCAGTTTCTGTTCTAAACCCCTTCTTTCTATCCTACCTATAACTGCGGTTCGGAGAAAGCACGACTTACATTAGCAATGCCCTGCCATCCTTTTAGGTGTCTGAAGAAACCCTGCTAGTTACTTGAGGATTATTTTTAATCGATGTTATGTCTCCTAGCTCAAATACAGCTTCTTACTACCCCCTTCAAACTCACCCTTCAGCTAATGCTCCTTGAAAATGCTTTAGGCAGCTGTATGTGAAGAAAATAGTTTACAATAAAGCAAGTTATGAACGATTTTCAGCATTATACATACTGTGTGAGCCCTCTTTTGGCTAGTTGCAGCCTAGAGAGGAGATAAGGGTTCTAGAGGTGACAGCTTTTCTTTTGTATGAGTGTAGCTGTGTTGGTCCCAGAATATTAGAGAGATGAAGTGGGTAGCAAGGTGACTTGTCTCTCTTACCAACAGAAGTTGGTCCAATGAAAGCTATTACCTCACCCACCTTGGCTCAGGTTTTCTTCTAGCTTGAGTGGTAGCGACCTGTTCTTTCTGGAACTCTTGAACAAGATTTCTGCCTCCAGTTTTGCATGTGTTTAGGTGCCCTCCTACAACTGGCTTCATGTGACCAGATGGCTGCTCCCACACAGAGCCCCATTTATATAAAGGGTTCTGCATGGAAACCACCCACACAGAGCCAGTTGCAAGATTAAAGAACAACCTTGGAGATGCTGTGGCCTCTCCCCCATGAAGGTTCCATCGAAGATCCCATTCTAAGGCTGATTTTCATTCATCTTGTAACAAAAGGAAAGCAAGCAGTAAAGAAAACCAAGCTTGCAATATTGTACGGTTAAAAAGCTGACAATTATAATGTCTTGTAAAAATGCAGTAAATATTCCTTGACCTGAGGAAATTGAAATATGCCTCCTTTTTTAAAATGTTGGCAAAGTGGCGGTGGATCTGCCCCAAAAAGTGACATTACAGCACAAAATATGAAACTTAGGTAGAGTTTGACACTGACTCATGCAACAGCCACTTTTCAAGAATAGGGAGAGTAAAGAAGTTGCCATTATTTTAAACTAGAAATGATTCTCTGACTGTGAAATTGATGCAGAATATTTTCATCGCTGACCTCTGAACTGGCCCAGGCTACAAGATATGGACAAATGACTCCTCCTGCTCCTCCATTACCTGCTAAGGGAGAATGTGTGGGAATCCATTTTTTTAAAGGGGTGAACTTAAGTGACTTGCTGAAAGTTACAGGGAATTTGTGACAGTGCCAGAAACTGAAACTTGGTCTCAAGGTGACAAACCCAGCCACATCTAATCTATTAGACCTGTGGTTCTCAATCTGTTTTGGTCTGTCACTGTGACCCACACTGTGACCAAAAAATAGTCCCGTGTCTCAACTTCCACAATCCTGAATCATAGGATAATTTTCTGCCCATGAGGCAGGCTTGTGGGTTGTAGGGTGATTTATCAGCTATTTTGTGCACTGCAGAACTTGCAGACCAAAACAGAAGGAGCTGGGCCTAAGTGAGGCTTCTCCTTCCCCTTGTATAGCATTTAACTGCTGGGGTTGAGACTGAGAATCACTGCTCCTTAGGGCCTGCAAAGCCAGATCCATAGACCCTCAAACTTCAGCCCTAGAGCGGAGGAGTTGCTCTCAGACTGGATAATGGATAGACTGGACAAAGCAGAAGTGGGGCAGGATTAGATTAGATTAGATTAGATTAGATTAGATTAGGGAGAGGGTGTAGGAAAAGGCTCAGGGAAAGGGCAGCAAGGTTTAAGATGGTGCAGACTTTGGTTGCTGATTACAGGGTCCCTCAGTGGGAACCTGGAGTAGAGAGGGTGGGACCGGGTCCGGGTTCCCCTACCAGACACAAGGGGGAGTGGCACCATCAGGGCAGTGAATGGGAAGACTGCCAGAGACAGTTTGTCTGGAAAGACTTTGATACCCCAGAACGGTGAAAACATATAGTTACCTGATCAGAGGGCCAAGCTAATGAAGAAAGAACACCCTGAGTCGCAGAGGGAGAAAGGCAGCCTGGCACAAAGATGAGTGGCAAGCAGGGGTGTCGGACCTGAAAAGAGCAACCAGGAGGAAGTGTTGTAGTAATGAGTGAGCCCATCACAGACACAGAAAGGTTCAGTAACTTGGCAAATGATGCTGATATTGGTATTGGCTGCATAACAACAGCCATTGGAGAGAGTGGTCGCTAACCCCTGTTGTGTGACAGAGGAATACCCTTTTGTATTGTAACCCTGACCCATGTCATGTGACTGGGGCCAGGAAATAAAGGTTACCTTCTTACCAGGACTCTGGTATATCACCCCTTTATTACATGGTGTCAAAAGATAAACTGGATCTGTGCCAAAAATGAAACCACCTGAATCCCACTTTGTGGAACAGTACCTGGCAGACAGTCAGTTGCAGTACTTTCAAATTTTCTAGAAGGAAATGGTATTTCAGGGAAACCAGAGAGAGAGAAATGTACCTCACTGCTACATGTGACAAGCACAGAATCATTGGAGATCTACAGTCCAATCCAGTGGGCGCATAGGGAAGACTGCAAACTGCTAGGCAAAGTCATTCAAAAATTTCAAGAATACTTTGATTCACAGAAGAAAGTCACTTGGAAAAGACGCATTTTCTTTTGAAGAAACTAAGTACCAGGTGAGACCATTGGCTATTATGTTATAGACCTGAGTAAGAAAGCAAAGCCACGTCAATTTCAAGAGTTAACAGGCAGATTGTTTAGAAACAAATTATTGTTGGTGTTACTGATAACTAAGTCAAAGCAAGGTTATTTTCAGAAATTGACTTTATTCATAAAGAGCAATGGATAGTTGCAGGGCTACTGAAAACTGTGCTTCCCAAATGAAAGTGTTAGCAAACAGAGAAAGAACTGTAGATCATTTAATAAAAAATGTGTACTGGGGATAAAACTAGAGTATAAGGGTAATCAAACGGCAGGGATCAGATTTGTTTGCAATCACAACACAAAGGTCCTGCATGCAATAAAAGTCACCATTTTACAAAATGTGTCATTCTCAGCAAAAGTTGCAAAGAAATACAAAAGCAAAAATAGATTCATGAACATTCAGCTGAAGGACGAAGTGATGAGGAGGAGCGGACCTCTTGATAAATTTACAAAGCAAAGTTTGTAACACTGGAAATAAATGAACAAAGAATGAACTGCAAAACAGATCCAAGGTAATCCCTGCAAGTAGAGACATTCTGTAGATGGACAGTTATCATTTCAAAGAGTCTGAAACAGGAGGTGCCATGTGTACGTGTCTTGAATAGCAATCTGGAAAAGGAGATAATCAAATGGGTGTGTAACTTGTCTGCAGAATAGAATGCAAAAAATATTCTTCAAGAGTTTGGTGAAGTAATTAACCAAACGGGATGCATTATGAGTGTATACAACACGTCACACTGATATAAATCCCAGTGTCCCTCCAAACATGCATGCACTACATAAAAGTCCCACTGAGCACTGAGAAATAAGACAAAAGCTGAACTTTGCCAGATGGTAACTTTGATCATGTGGGTAGTCCCATGAAGTCAACATGACTAATTCATCTGCTTAAAGTTAAGCATGTACATAAGTGTTTGCAGGATTGGAGCCTACATTTGTTGCATCTCTCAATAGTTTATTTGAAAGTTTGAAGTGAAGGAAGGCTAATGTAAGGGGACTGTTATCCCCTTACTAACATTCAGAGCTCCCAGGGGCAATGGGGAGAGGCCAATGCTCCAGGTCAGCTTTAATTGACAGGGCGGGCAGGCGAATCAGGGAGTCAGGAGGTCAGGGTGGATCCCGTCCTCCATGTGAGCTGAAGTTGCCTGAGTCAGAGTGAGTGGGGCTGAGCTGAGCTGAGGGTAGAGGCCAGAGCTGAGCTGGGCCATATCCAGAGGGGTCAGAAAAGCAGCCCAGAGAGACAGACCTGCCCTGGGAGCAGAGCTGCAGCCCAGGGAGACAGACCGGCCCTGGGAGCAGAGGTGCAGCCCAGGGAGACAGACCGGCCCTGGGAGCAGAGGTGCAGCCCAGGGAGACAGACATGCCCTGGGGGGAGAAGCTGCAGCAGCCCGAGCCAGAGGGGCCAGGGCAGCAGCCCAGGTAGCTGGCTGGAGGCAGAGCAGCAGCCGTGCTGAGGCAGAGGAGCTGGAGCTGAGGCAGAGCGGTGGAGCTGGGGCTGGAGCAGTCCGGAGCCGGGTGCGGTGAGCAGCTGGGGAGAGCGAGGGGAACCCTGGGCAGTGGGCCCAGCGCAGGGAGAGGCCTCAGCCAAGAGGCCCTGCAGGCCAGACTTGCAGGGGGATCTAAACCCCGACAGGGCGGGGGCGACGCTGGGAAGAAGGGTCCTGCCACCCAGAGCCTGCGAGCGTGTGGCCACCGCCGGAGCAAGTGTCCAAGCCACAGCGTCCCTGCAGCACAGCCAGGGCCTGAGAAGGAGCCTGGGACTTGCAAAGGAACAGACTGAACTGCCCTGACATTTCAGAGACACTGTTGTGATGCTCCCTGCCACAGAGCGGGGTGATGTGTTTTCATTAGCCTTTCCCATTTTTCCTTATTCCTGTTACAAATTAATTGTTAATTAAATAATTTGCATTGCTTTGAATTGTATGCAGTGATCAGTGGGTCAGGGAAGCATCCTGTTCAGAGAGAGTACCCTGGAGTGGGGACACCCTAGCCCCTGACCTAGGTGACCACAGCAAGGTTGGGGGTCGAGCCCCCCAGGAATCCTGGGCCCAGCCTTGTTGGGGTTACGATGACTCTGCCAGACAGGAGAGTGCAAGGGGAGTCCTCGAGGGCCTCTGGGGTAAAGGAGGTGGGAGAGAGGACTCAGATCCTTCCGCTAGCCCATTTCACCGGGGTAGTGCAGAGACGGGGAAAGTTCCCCACAAGAGCGGGACTATTCCCCCGCTTACACTAAGCATGCCTGTGTAGTGTCCACTGTGTAGTGCACAAGCTTATCTTGTCAATGCACTTTAAATAAGGCAGTATTGCTTAGAAGTTATTAGTTTGGACAGCAGCAGTCACTCCTTTAATTTAATACCCTGTTGACTATCCCCTCCAATTTATTTAACTTTTTAAACTGCATCTTCATTTACTATCACAAAATTAAAAAATGAAAGGTGTAAAAAAAAAAAATCCCCCAAACATGAAAAATTCCCCAACCAAAAACTGGCCAAACACCAGGTAAGGGTGCTAAATGACAACTGTATCCTTACCTGTCCCATCATTTACAAAACCCAAGCACCTAAAAGCCAAGAAATGAAGAGTTAAGAACATACTAAATCTTGCACCTCCCAGGATAAACATAAGAATGATGAGTTTATCAAGTACAAAGAAATACAAATTTCATCATGACACAATCAGTTTTCAAGTTGCTCCCAGAGGCCAGAGAACAAACACTAGTTTGGAGGAGGGGAAATGGGAAGGCAATCCTGATTTTTTTGATCTCTGATTTTTTTCAGTGTACAGCTTTTAACATGTCATTACCATATAATAACAACTTGTCTACTCCTAGAAATTTACTGAAATAGCTACCCAGAATAATTATCCTGGAGCAGAGCCCCAGTCCCGAGCTAGGGAACATGACTATCTGCATTTCCTTTTGAATTCTTGGGGTTACATTAGGGGCAGCACTAACGTGCATTCTCCACCATCCTCTTAGGACTTGTAACCAAGATGAAGAAACTAGGATCAATACTAGACACTGTAAAATAAAATATGTATTGTCAAGAGGAATATCAACATCTGAAATAGCTGAATAACTGAGCAGTGGGAGCAGGGCTCTTTTCCTTATCAGATAGTTGGTTCAAGAGTGTTCTATTTTTACCTTGCTGCAAAACATATTTTTTTCCCCCAGGACTTGTGCCCTGAGAAGTTTGTCATTTGCTTTTGCCATGTGACAAGGAGAAAGCTCTTCAGCTGTGCATGTCCCTGTTGCAGTACACCTGAGGCAATTGGAGTTTTTAAACAAATGTTCATGCATTTCTGGTTCAGAAAACAAACTCCGTAGGCAAGAGCCATACAAAGGGTGAACTCGGCAGCAGAGTTCACCCTTTGCATGGGGCAGGAAGACTAGGAAATGCCTATACTGTTTTGAATAAAATTCATTATAATTAGGTTTGGCAGGATTGGATTTGTTTATAATGTCAATGGATAATACCAATGTTTATTTAATATATTTTTTCAATATTTAACCATTTAAATGTTCACTGTTGCAGGAAATTATGGGGGGATCCATAGGGAGGAACTGGTTGAGAACTTGAAAGTGGAAGGCAACTTGGGTGAAAGTGATCATGAAATGATAGAGTTCATGATTCTAAGGAATGGTTGGAGGGAGAACAGCACAATAAAGATAATGGATTTCAAGAAGGCAGACTTTAGCAAACTCAGGGAGTTGACAGGTAAATCCCAGGGGAAGCAAGTCTAAGGGGAAAAACAATTGAAGACAGTTGGCAGTTTTTCAAAGAGACATTATTAAGGGCACAAGAGCAAACTATCCCACTGCATAGGAAAGATAGGAAGTATACCAAGAGACCACCCTGGCTTAACCAGGAGATCTTCAATGATATAAAACTCAAAAAAGAGTCCTACAGAAAGTGGAAACTTGGTCAAATTACAAAGGATGAATATAAACAAATAACACAAGTATGTAGGGACAAAATTAGAAAAAACAAGGCACAAAAACAAGATCAAACCAGTGAGGGACATAAAAGGAAATAAGAAAACATTCTACAAATACATTAGAAGCAAGAGGAAGACCAAGTACAGAGTAGGCCCATTACTCAATGAGGGGGGAAAGACAACAGAAAATGTGGAAATGGCAGAGGTGCTTTAATGACTTCTTTGTTTCGGTTTTCACCAAGAAGGTTGGTGGCAATTCGACGTCTAAAATAGTGAATGCCAGTGAAAATGAGATAGAATCAGAGTCTAAAATAGGGGAATAAGTCAAAAATTACTTACACAAGTTAGATGTCTTCAAATCACCAGGGCCTGATGAAATGCATCCTAGAATACTGAAGGAGCTGAGGAGATATCTGAGCCATTAGTAATTATCTTTGAAAAGTCATGGAAGACGGGAGACATTCCAGAAGACTGGAAAAGTGCAAATATAGCGCCCATCTATAGAAAGGGAAATAAGGACAACCCTGGGAATTTCAGACCAGTCAGCTTAACTTCTGTACCCAGAAAGATAATGGAGCAAATAATTAAGCAATCAATTTGCAAACACCTAGAAGATAATAAGGTGATAAATAACAGACAGCATGGATTTGTCAAGAACAAATCATGTCAGACCAACCTGATAGATTTCTTTGACCGGGTAACAAGCCTTGTGGGTAGGGGGGAAGTGGTATATCATGACTTTAGTAAGGCTTTTCATAGAATCATAGATCATCAGAGTTGGAAGGGACCTTAGGAGGTCATCTAGTCCAACTCCCTGCTCAAAGCAGGACCAATTCCCAATTTTTGCCCCCGATCCCTAAATGGCCCCCTCAAGGATTGAACTCACAACCCTGGGTTTAGCAGGCCAATGCTCAAACCACTGAGCTATCCCTCCCCCCATACTTTTGATACTGTCTCGCATGATCTTATTGTAAACGAACTAGGGAAATACAATCTAGATTGAGCTACTATAAGGTGGATGAATAACTGGTTGGAAAATTGTTCCCAGAGAGTAATTATTAGTGGTTCACAGTCATGCTGGAAGGGCATAACGAGCGGGCATCCCCTGCAGGGATCGGTTCTCGGTCCAGTTCTGTTCAATATCTTCACCAATGATTTAGATAATGGCATGGAGAGTACACTTATAAAGTTTGTGGATGATACCAAGCTGGGAGGGGTTGCAAGTGCTTTGGAGGATAGGATTAAAATTCAAAATGATCTGGACAAACTGGAGAAATGGTCTGAAGTAAATAGGATGAAATTCAATAAGGACAAATACTCCACTTAGGAAGGAACAATCAGTTGCACACACAAAAAATGGGAAATGACTGCCTAGGAAGGAGTACTGCAGAAAGGGATCTGGGGGTCATAGTGGATCACAAGCTAAATATGAGTCAACAGTGTAGCACTGTTGCAAAAAGCAAACATCATTCTGGGATGTATTAGCAGGAGTATTGTAAGCAAGTCACAAGAAGTAATTCTTCTGCTCTACTCCACGCTGATTAGGCCTCAGCTGGAGTATTGTGTCCAGTTCTGGGTGCCACATTTCAGGAAAGATTTGGACAAATTGGAGAAAGTCCAGAGAAGAGCAACAAAAATGATTAAAGGTCTAGAAAACATGGCCTATGAGGGAAGATTGAAAAAAAATGGGTTTGTTTAGTCTGTAGAAGAGAAGACTGAGGGGGACATGATAATAGTTTTCAAGTACATAAAAGGTTTTTACAAGGAGAGGGAGAAAAAATGTTCTTCTTAACCTCTGAGGATAGGACAAGAAGCAATGGGCTTAAATTGCAGCAAGAGTGGTTTAGGTTGGACAATAGGAAAAACTTCCTGTCAGAGTGGTAAAGCGCTGTAATAAATTGCCTAAGGAGGTGATGGAATCTCCATCGTTGGGGATTTTTAAGAGCAGGTTGGACAAACACCTGTCAAGGATGGTCTAGATAATACTTAGTCCTGCCTTGAGTGCCGTGGACTGGACTAGATAACGTCTCGAAGTCCCTTCCAGTTCTATGATTCTATGATTTCTATGAATAATTATTTAATAACAGCAGACTTTGAGATTCAAAAAGTGAAAGCTTTCTAGCCATTAAGACACAAACTGTCGACATCATGTGCCAAAAGTTTAGCCTTAAATCAAGCTCAAATTCTTAAGATGCATTATTCTTATTTTACCTATCTGTAAATTTCGATTATTACTGATGGAAAATTTTGTTGGTCGGTTTGTGTATGTATAGTGAAATTGATGTTTATGGACATTTACCAATAAAAATCTAATTCCTCTGAGCCCTAATTATAATCTTAACCTGCCACACTAAATTAGCCCCCAGTGGAGCTTTGCCCATTGTACAGCTGCTCCTTATTAAGTGGCAGGACAAGATGACCAATTAGGATGGTTGAAGCCAGACCCAATAACTGCCTCCCTCATCGCTGGTTCAGTTTCAGCAGCTTTCTTGGTGTGGACATATAATTAGAATGGAAAACCAATGAATTAAGCATATTTACCAAGGAATGCCACTACACAGCTGGTCCTCATGTGGTCACCAAAAGCTTCAGTGCTGGTAAGATGGCCTGTGATGGACATAAACTGAATATCCAGCAGACCACCATACAGACTTAGCTAGAGATCAGTGTGGGTGACACTTGATCTGCAAGGAAAGTATGTCCCTCTGGGATTTCCCAGAATAATGCTCATGCTTGCTTACTGTAGCAGTGTCACCTACTTTTCACCTAGTGTCTGGCTCAACCAGATTGAACAGCCCAACCTTTCAGCCTGGTTCAGTTGCTGCAGTGATGCGGCCCTCTGGCTAATTCGTTAAAGAAAAAGTCCACCCCTTCCAGCAGGGCATCCAAGTCCAAACCAAACACAAAAGTGCCTTCCGCCCCAGTCTTAAGCTGGGCCCAGCCCCTCCATGCTGAGGGGCTGTCTTCTCTTAAAACCTGCTTCAGCTCACCCTCTGAGGTTAGATCTCAGGTCTTCTCAGGTTCTGCTCAGTCTTTCCCCTCCAAGGGTCCTTCAAGTCTCTACTAAGCACACACTCCCAGGATTCCTACCTAGAGTCTCCCTTCTTGCATTCCCCAGGCTTCTGTCTTGTCTTATCTCCTTCCCCCCCATGCCTGGTTTAGCCACATGATCTGCCTATCATCTGACTTTGCTCATTTTCTCCTCCTGAAAAAGCAAGTGAAATGTGTTGCAAGTGGGGCTGTCTTCATCTCCCATTAAAGGGCCACTCACCCTCTGACATGTACCTCCTTCCACATGTCACTAGCCTCCAGTGGAGCAGTCCTTCGGCTTCACATAAAGCCCACTGAAGTCAATGGAAATCCATTGACTTCCAGGCGTTTTGGATCAGATCCGGTGATGCTTATCAGGGCCCGTCTCCTGCTCATATTTAAATATATGGCTGAAATACTCTTTGATTTCAAGGGTGCAGGAGTCTGAACCAGCATTTATTGCCCACTCAAAACACCCATTATAATACATTTATTCTTTGTATTATGATAGCATGTTGGGGGCCATCTGGATTAGGGCCCCATTGTGCTAGGCACTGTACAGACAGAGAACAAAGAGAGAGTCCCTGCTCCGATGAGTTTATATATAAGCTCTAAGAGAGACAACAGGAGGATACAATGGGCATGTTTCCAGCAGACAGCAGGTGTGAGTTTGAGCCCTAGAGGGGGAGCGCGCTTATTTTGTCACAGAGAGGAGGAGTTGTGATCTCCAATAGGAAGGTGGTTTATAACAAGAAATAGCCACTTCTCATAAGGAAATTGCCTTCGCTGTCCTTTCCCCTACTTCAGATAGATCTTCACAGATTCTCCCCTAGTTCAAACAGATATCTTTCTGGGCTCCCACATACATCCAGACTGAGAAACTGACAACAAATAGCTTGCATAAAGCAGTAGGCTGTGAAGGTGATAAATGGCATGGGATGGGAAATTTCCTAGGTTATCATTAGTGTCCGGCAGCTGTAGCTCACAATGTCGGCATGAATCTGCTAGTTTGCATTATGCCTGTGCACTTGGCTGGGAAGAGATCTCAGCAGCAAGAGTTTGAAGTGATGGAGGCAGGAATTGAGACTGATGGTACACACTGGGATGCAGTATGCCGTGTTGTTGTTGCCGCCGTCGTCAGTCTGAGGATGTTAGAGAGACAAGGTGGGGGAGGGAATATCTTTTATTGGACCAACTTCTGTTGGTGAGAGAGATGTGCTTTTGAGCTACACAGAGCTCTTCTGCAGGTACTAAGGCTGTCACGGCCAAATACAAGGTGGAACAGATTGTGTAGCATAAGTAGTTGATACATATTTCAAGGGAGTAAGTTTCCCGGACTTGAAGAAGAGCTCTGTGTAAGCTCCAAAGCGTATGTCTTTCACAAACAGAAGCTGGTCCAATAAAAGATATTTCCTCCTGCACCTTGTGTCTCTAATATCCTGGGACTGACATGGCCACAACAGCACTGCATACAACGAGTGTCTCCATGTCATAAATGTGATGCATCTGCCATTTTGGTTCATGGTGGAAGCATTTCGGACATTGGAGACACTGCTGATGCAGCTGAAATTAATGAAGCAGGAGGAGCGACAGAGTAAACTCAGGAGCATAGCACTTTTCAGCCACTGCTGGGAGTCTGGATAGAAATGGGAATGTTTCTCAGGACAAGCTGCCACTGTTGCCCTCTATGTGCTGGAGGCACTCTCATGTCAGCAGAGGCAGGGCTTTCTGGATAACAAAAGCCTGCTCAGTCAGCCTGTAGCCAGCTGTGCTAGGGTTAGAACACTTGGCAGAAAGCATTTCGGCTGGGGCAAGTGAATCAAGGCATTCAGAACTGCAGGCTTCATTACAGCAAAGCGTCCCCCAGCTGTTTAATGCACCTCCAGCATACGGGTGGCGACAGAAACCCCCAAGACTCTGGCATCGTTTAAGCTTAGCTGACCCAAAAATTGTTACTATGGCAGCTGACCGTGGTATGATAAAGTAGAGCTTTGACAGAGTGGGTGGCTGGCCTTTGCAGACGACACCGAAATCATGTTTTAACCACCTGACCGAATTGTTATACTCCTCTAGACTGTGTGATAGCCCACTCTGTTTTCCTATTCCAAAACCAACCACATTCATTTCAAAGCCTAGCTAAGGTTGCTAAGTGACAACAGTGCACGTACTAGCTCATCATTTACAAAACCCCTGGACTTCAATGCAAGGAAATGAAGAGTAAAGGACATAATCTAAGTACCCTACCCATATAGTAACCAGAAACCCAGGTGCCAAACAGATACATCAAGTCTCTGACATGACAGGGCTGCTTTTCGCAGGTGCCTCAACACAAAACAGCCCTAAGCTTGGAGTATCCAAACACTAGAGGATTCTCCCTCTGGGGGGGGGGGGGGGATCCTTGGACACCTGGAAGCAGTGTGGCCTAGTGGACAGAGCTCAGGACACTTGGCTTCTATTCCTGGTTCAGACACTGGTCTGTTGGGTGACCTTGGGCAAGTCAATTCCCCTTTCTGTGCCTCCATTTCTCCATCTGTAAAAGTGGATATGTGCTTTGAGATCACAGGTGGAAAAACGAAGTATTATCATTACACATAGCCTTCATTGTCAACCGTGCAGTTTTCAGGTTAGAACAATTTTCCAAACCAGAGTTATAGGGCTTACAGTAGGGCTTCATAATAAGCTGGTTGCAGCCTTCTCCATAATTACTCTGCTTCAGATCAATTTATTTTTTCTCCCCAACAAGAGGTGGTGCTATAACAATCAAGAACTGTATCAGAGATGTAGAAGTTGTCAAAGGAGAGCTAATGTGCAATAGTGTAGCTGTGCTGGTCCCAGGATATTATAGAGACAAGGTGGGGGAGGTAATACCTTTTATTAGACCAACTTCTGTTGGTGAGAGAGACAAGCTTTTCAGCTGCTCAGAGCTCTTCTTCAGATCCGGGAAAGATACAAAGGAGAGCTATACATATTCTTATGTGCAGCTGAGGAATAAGTGAACTTGTTTACACATACACACTGTAGTAGTTGGTTGTGGTTCCTCCCTGTCATCCTTGGAGGGAAACCACTCTGCCTTCCTGCGTCAGGCAGCAAAATCATCATTAGTTACTAGTCTATTGGTTCTGGCCCTCTAGGCAGGGCTAGGGAACAAGCAGTCTTTAGCCCAGCCGTCTGGCTAGGGCAGACAGCAAACAATGCACAGGTCTTCCAGCCTAGGGAGAGTAGGCTGCCACCCTGGGGCAGAGAGTTGGTGGCAGGGGGACCCAGGCCCACCCTGCTCCACCAGGTCCCAGCCCAAAGTCCTAACAGTGGTGGGTTATTCCGCCACTGGGTCAGCGGGGATCCTATCAAAACATGCTGATTCATATTGCAATAGCATGACCAGACTAATGTCTGGTTCCCCTATGCTGCTTCCTACCACCTTCTGTTGGTGTGGCTCCATAGTCTGCAGGTCCTCAGTCTCCTCAGGGTAGTATGAAAGGAGACTCAAAGAGCTTGGCTTGTTTAGCCTAAACAAAAGAAGGCTGAGGGGAGGTATGATTGCTCTCTATAAACACATCAGAGGGATAAATACCAGGGAGGGAGAGGAATTATTTCAGCTCAGTACCAATGTGGACTCAAGAACAAATGGATATAAACTGGCCATCAGGAAGTTTAGACTTGAAATTAGATGAAGGTTTCTAACCATCAGAGGAGTGAGGTTCTGGAACAGCCATCCAAGGGAAGCAGTGCGGGCAGAAGACATATCTGGCTTCAAGATTAATCTTGATAAGTTTATGGAGGGGATGGTATGATGGGATAGCCTAATTTTGGCAATTCATTGATCTTTGACTATTAGCGGTAAATATGCCCAATGGCCTGTGATGGGATGTTAGATGGGGTGGGATCTGAGTTACTACAGAGAATTCTTTCCTGGGTGTCTGGCTGGTGAGTCTTCCCACATGCTCAGGGTTTAGCTGATCACCATATTTGGGGTCGGGAAGGAATTTTCCTCCAGGGCAGATTGGCAGAAGTCCTGGGGGGTTTTCGCCTTCCTCTACAGCATGGGGCATGAGTCACTTGCTGGAGGATTCTCTGCACCTTGAAGTCTTTAAACCATGATTTGAGGACTTCAATAGCTCAGACATAGGTTAGGGGTTTATTACAGGAGTAGGTGGGTGAGATTCTGCATTGTGCAGGAGGTCAGACTAGACTATCATAATGGTCCCTTCTGACCTTAAAGTCTATGAGCAGATTGCAGTCCCAGAAGCGCCTCTCCACACTCTATCTCCTCCGGGGTCAGGGCACTACACAGCTCGGTAGCGGGGCCAGCATCCTGCAGTGTACTAGAGACATCTGCCTCCTTCCCTGGCTCTCCCTCAACTGAGCTGAAGGGCCCACCTCTTATACTTCTTGTTCTGCCCCTCTGCTTCCACCTCCCTGCTTGCGCGTGCGCATGCACGCACGCACACACGCACACACACACGTACTTATTTACTTACTTACTTTTTGGAGAATTGCAAACAAAATTAAAATAAATGAAAAGCAACATACCACTAATGATCCAGTTTGGGAATTTGCCATTGTCATGATATATTGAATGATGTACTGTCTTAAACAGAAGGTATTTATTAAAGAAAACAGCTAGAAAGTACATGTGCAAACATACAGGCTTTCACACAGCTTGAGTTCCAGCTTTGTCTGTCCCATTTACCAGAAACCACACCTTGTCTCAAACCCTACATAGCACAGAGATATCTAGTGGCTGAACTAGTGGAATCTAGTGTATTCCAAGTAAATATATTCTAGTAATCATAGCCATAGTAGGGGAGGAGTGCAGATCAGACCAGGATTTTGAGCTCTGTCCCTCATAAGCATCCCAAATTCCTGGAATATACCAGAAGCACTTTTAAAAAATGTTTATTCCCTCACCCAAGAATCAGGTCAGTCTAAAAAGAGTGCAGCATACAGAACTATCTTGCTTATGAGAATAAGAATGAATACAGCATAGAACTGACATCAGATCTTCGGTAAAATGGTTACAAAAATGAAACAGACTGTCAGGTCAAATAAAAAATTCTGTGCTTCAAAGTAACAAAGAGCTTCACTGTGACAGCACTTTGAGGGTGGGAGTCTCTAGAATTCTAACATCAACTTGGGGCCTGCAGCCCTCCCCACAATCAGCATTTCAGATGGCCCCGAGTAGGTATGGTCAAGAATTAGGGCTAGCAGCTGCATGGGCTAATGGAGGCTAGGGGAGGCTAAGCCTCCCCAAACCTTCCACTGCAAGGGGGAAGGTAGTGATGGATTACCCCATGGGGCCCATGCCCAGGGACCCCGGCCAATTTGGGGGCCCCCAAAAAATCTCTCCCTGCCACGGCCCAGGGCTGGAGTAGCTCTCGCTCCCAGCCATGGAGTTTTTCCGGTCTCAGGGCTGCAGACGGGGGGAAGAGAAGCGACCAGGGGGTGAGGTTTCAGGGGAAGAGGTGGAGCGGGAGTGGAATGGAGGTGGGGCCTGGGGGAAGGGATGGAATGGGGGTGGAGCTGCAGGTAGACTGGGGGTGGGCTGCGGGGAGAAGCGAGGAAATGGGGGAGGGGCTCAGGGCTCAGAGCTCTGGCCAGGGCCAAGCGCTCCACCACAGTCCTAGCTGAGGCTGCGAGCTCGACCCCAGCTGGGGCTGAGCTCTCAGCCCCCCTCCGTGACCCCAACCGAGCTCTCAGGCCCCCCTCGCCCCTCCCAACCCCATCTGGGGCCATGAGGGGACTGAGAGCAGCAAGTGGGGACGTGGCCTCAGCCAGAAGAGGCAGGGCCTCAGTCGGAAGAAGTGGGGCAGGGGCTAGCCTCCCCAAGGGAAAGCTTCACCCGCTGCCTGTGAGCAGCTGAGCCTGAGACCAGCCAGCTCCACCTCCCTATGAGCAACAGAGGACTTGCAACTGTATCACAGATCATTCCTGTACCTGCCTCATTTCTGGCCCTGCTCTATTCCTTCTCCAGCCACTAGGCTGGGCTGCCCATGGCTCTGATCACTAGGCCCAGCTGCCCACGCGTTGGTCCATGAAAGATATGTCTGGGGGTGAGTGTCCCCTGCCTCCCACCATCCACTCAGTGCCTGAGTGCTCTTTAGAACTAGCATTTCAGATGGTCCGGGATACTTCTCTATGGGGCTGGATACCTCTGCACTCCTGGTCATCAGCTTGATACCTGTTGGGCTCCTGTGACCTGCATTTCAGATTGCTCAGAGCCAGGCGCTGTCCGTGAGTGCCTAACAATACCGCCCCCGCCCCCCAACCATACACACATGCAGATTGTATTCCTGCAGCACTGCTCTCTGACCAGCATTTCTGACGTGACTGGGTAGAACCTATAGGCGACTGATCGGCATATCACCTGCAATCCTTCATGACCAATGAGACAGAGCTCGTGCTGACATTGCAATACTGCATTGATCACCCCCAGCCCCCATCACATCCCCTCCCCTTGCCTTTTAAATTAAGCTGCACATTATAACCTATGAGAATCTTTCTAGCAAAGCTGGACCAAAAGGAGGTGTGCTTGTCATGAGACAGTCAGACTCCGGCAGGATTATACAGCATAGCTAACCAATACCTTAGGGGAGTATGTTATCTCATGAAAAATGACCCATCACAACTGCCCTGAAGTCTGTTCTTTGCTGTGCTATTCTGCAATCAACTTTACTTTCTCTTTATATAATGAAATGCAGGATTCTGATCACTAGCAGCTTGCCAACAGCATACAAATGTTTCTGTTTGAAGGATAAATCACCCCTTTGCTTAGTGCGGCAGAGCCAGTTGTGTTGCTTCCTCAGTACCCTCCCTGACAATTTGTCTTTCCACTGTAACACCCAGCATCCATCCTTATCTCAGCGGCGAGCAAGTCAGCACAGCCCTGAGCCTCTAAGCGTGAATGTAGTTTTAAATGGACAGCCAAGAAAGGGTTATTTGAGACAAGATAGCTCCAGAAACTGCCAGATATGGTGTCCTCTCAGCCAATGTGAGTGTGCGGTGGTTATGTCATGTTTGTAACTGGGTGTTTCATTGGTTGAGAGTTGCCACTTCCTTTGTGGGAATGGTGCTGTCTGGGAGCACCGGTCACTTCCAATCCTCTCCCACTTGTGTCAGCTCTTGTTGTGCTCAGTTGTTATTTTTTCCAACTCCCTCTTCAGATTCTTCGCACCAATGCAGTGGAGCTACATAGATTGACACCAACTGAAGGGCTAGCTCCATGCACCTAGTTAAAGCAAGCTCAGCCTCTCACTGCATGACCTTGAGCAAGTCACTCTGATCTCCTTGTGCCGCAGTCACAGCCGACTCCTGCAAGAAATACAGGGTGTTGTGCCAGAGCTGAGTTTTCTAGACTATGTGAACGGCACAAGGGGGAGCGTAGCTTGAATTGAACTGGATAAATCTGCAATGGCTGGATCCAGCCAGTGATCTGGCCCACTCTGATGATTGATGTGCCATTCATTAGCTACACTGCTAAAGCCACCAGGCCATTCCTTAAGGGACAGATCCTCAGCTAAATCCTCAATGCAACTTAAAGCTGCCCTGGGAGGGCAGCTCGGGAGTCCTGTGGCATGGGGAATCCTTGGGTGGTGTAAAGCTAGTGTAGCCATCCCTATGCCACCCTCGTCCTTGACTCCCCTGGGTCGGGGCTGTGCTGGTAATGGGAGCGGACGGCCGAGGTTGTGGCCAGAGTGTGCCATGCTCCAGCAATCCCTGTTAGTATAAGAACGCCTGGGGGGCCATTACAAACTGACATCAGCCCTGAGGCAAGCCAGTCCCAGGCAGCCCAAGGATCGGGGGATGGAAAAGTGGTGGAAAGCCACCTGTTCTCCTCCTCCCTCTTGCACCCAGGAGCACTAGCACGGCTGATCCCTAGCTCTTGGGCACCATGGAAGGGACACTGGAGGCAAATTGCTTGTGCTTGGCCAGCTTCAGATTAAAAAAACCTCTGCTTCGATAGCCTCCTCCTGGCCACACACCTCAGGCTGTCTGTAGCCTTCCTCGTGACTCGCTAAGCTGTATCATGATCGGGGAACTGGAGTCAGCAGGCCCATGTTTCCTGGAGAGACTGTTATCGAGGGGAACAGGGAACTGGTGCAGTTAGGCTGGAGGCAACTCAGCCACATGGGCAGAGCAATACACAGGGTTTAATAAAGTCCCACTTGTCCAACTTCACCTGCATTCAGCACATCTCTTTGCTAATGAAATATGGTGGCAGCATCGGAGTGGCAAGTTCCCTGCAGCGGGAGCCATGGAACTGGGTCTGAAGCCCCCGGAGCCCCGGATTTTCAGACACAAACCTCGCCTAGCAATGGACGTAGTGGAAGGAGGAGGTTGAGCTGTACACAGACCTGGCCATGCAGGGGGACGACAGCAGAAGGGACGTAAACTGATTATTTAACGTTCCTGGGGAGCCAGGCAGAGAGCTCAGCACCAGGGTTGAAACTCACCAGTCTCACAGCAGTCCAAAGAGCCCTGTGCAACTATTGCTTCCCAACGCAGAATGGAACTGTGGTGTGACCCAGGTTTTGCACTAGAGACCAGTCCGAAGGGGCGGGGATAGACCCCAGTGTTACTGCCTTACACACACAGGCTGCTACATACAATTGTGGGAACTTGTCAGACTCTCAAATTTGGGACAGGATAGTCTGCAGCACTTGGATAAAGTCTGCAGGAGCAGCTGCTCTGGGAAGGTGATCTCAGGTTAGACAGATGCTTAAACATGGGACGTGCAGCAGAAGCCTCAGGAGAAAGGATGAAAGCCCTAGGAGGCACAGCACCCCCAGAAGCCCATGCAGTGAGACAAGAGCAAAGGAGAGCAGGTGACCAGGGGCTCCAGACCCACAGTGAGATGTGTTACTGTGGTAAGGTGGCCAGGTGCCTGGTTTTCGACTGGAAAGTCTGGTCGAAAAGATGACCTGGCAGTGTCGGTCAGATCTACTAAGATGCATCATGGTGGGGGATGGGAGGAGAAAAGCAGTGAGCAAGGGGGGGGAAGAGGAGTGGGTGGGGGTGGAACCTCAGGCGAAGAGGCAGGGCAGATCCTCAGGGGGAAGACGTGGTGCCTCAGGGAGAAGAGGTGGGGCAGTGTTGGAGCCTTGGTGGGAAGAAGTGGGACAGACCTGCTGGAGTGTCTGGTTTTTAAATATTACCAAGTTGGCAACCCTATACTGTGGGAGACAGCATGAGTGAGTAATGGAGAAGTGCCCTGCACTTGAACAACATTGCAAGGAATGTGGCAAGTTGAACCATGTTATCAGTGTGGGCAAGAGTGAAGGAAGGTCCCAGAAAGATTGTACAAGAGGGGGAGGGCACATCAGACAGCAGTGATGACATCCTGACTCTCTCCTTGAGTCCCAGAGCATATTGGGACAGGAAAGCATCAAGAGAAAACACCAACCTCCGTGCATGCAACAATGTTAATGCGGAAACACCCTGTGCGATTTCAGCCGGACAGCAGGACCTCCTACAGTATGATTCTTCATAATTAATTGGATTCCACCACACCCATCATAAAGAGCAGGTGTAAGCTAATAATGTACAATGAGAGCCTAATGCAGGCCATAGGATAATGTGACCTCATAGTAATTAACCCAAAAAATAACAATACCAACTGAAGTTTGTGGTGGTGGACAGTAAGAACCGCAGACCCCTCTTGGAGAAGACAGCCATACAAACCATGAATCTGATCAGGGCGCAGCATCAGAATTTTATAGCTCTGGTGCAAGAAGCAAAAAATGGAGTCTCCTGGACAATGCAGACAATTTCAAGAGCATATGGGGATGGTTTTAAAGGGGATGAGTACCTCAAAAGAAAGCTACAACTGGAAGTAGAACTCCCACACTGGACCCTGTGTGCTTACCACAAAGGAAAATTCTAGTAGCACTACATAGTCCCGCACGCAAGGAGCTTGAAGGTCTGCAGAGTAGGGGTATCATAGCACCTGCAGAAGCCAGTACACCCTGAGTAAGCAACATGAGATGGTAAAGAAGCCATAAGGCAAATTACACATCTGCACAAGCCTAAAGCCACTGGACTGGGTATTGAAAAGATGCCACTATCCACTGCCCACAAGTGAAGACTCATCTTACTAGAGCTCTCCAAAGCCAGAATCTTTACAGTTTGTTATGAGAGGAATGGGTTTTGCACATAAGTCTGGATTGAGAGTCCAGCATGCTGACCACCTTTGCAACACCATTTGGTCACTACAGATGTCTGTGCATGCTGATGAGCCTAAGCCCAGCCCCAGAAGTGTTCCAGAACAGACTCACCCATGTGTTGGACGGACTGCCCAGGGTGAAAATAACTGCAGAGCATATCCTTGTTGTAGGTGAAAGAAGCAATGACAAAACTATAAGAAAAAGAAAAGAAAAGCTTTTCTATAGCAATGCAGGGACAAGAACATAAAACTCAACTCAACTCAAACAGCATGAGGTGACACCCCTTGGACATCTGCTCACACCCAGTGGGACTGAAAGCAGATCCCAACAAGAGCAAGGTGGTCAGAGACATGCCAGCTCCAGTGGATGTAAAAGGAGTATAGTGCTTCATAGGAATGATAGGTTTTCTGTCCAAGTTCTGTCTACACCTGGCTGCAGTAGCGGAACCCCTATGTCAGATCAAAAGGCAGGGTGTTGAATGACGCTGGCAGGTCTCCAACATCAAGCATCTGACAAAGAAAAAATAAGTACTACCGGCCAGGAGAGCCACTGATACTCCAGTGGGAGAAAGGATTGGGTGCAACTCTTTTGCAGGAGCAGCCGGTCACTTATGCCAGTGGACCAGTGTTCCCTCTAATTTTTCCCACTCATGTGCGGAATGAATTTTGTCATGTGCACCAATGTGGAGGTGACGTGTGACACATCACCCTCATATCAGTGCACATAACAAAATTCATGTGGTGGGGGTGGGGCCGAGGGGTTCAGCCTGTGGGAGGGGGCTCAGGGCTGGGGCAGAAGGTTGGGGTGTAGGGGTGTGAGGGCTCTGGCTGGGAATGTGGGCTCTGGGGTGGGCCCAAGAATGAGGGGCTCAGAGCTGGGGCAGAAGATTAGGGTGCAGGGGTGTGAGGGCTCTGGCTGGGGGTGCGGGCTCTGGAGTGGGGCTGGGGGTGAGGGGTTTGAGGTGCAGTGCCCAGGGCTATGGTGGGGAGAGAGGACTCCCCCCCAGCTCTCTCTCCCTTGGGCTGTGGGGGAGAGGCGCCTCTCCCCTGGCTGCGGCAGGTCCAGGTTGGGCTGGATCAGGGCCAGGGGGGGGGCACCTGCCCCCTGGCCGTGGCAGGGCTGGGTCGGGCCCGGGGGAGGGGTGCTGCGGCAGGTTCGGGGCTTGGGGAGAGGCATCTCTCCCTGTTGCAGCCCTGAGCGCCTGCGAGGCGCTTAGTAGGTAGCTGCGCGGCTGCGCAGCCGCGTGGCTTAGAGGGAATGTAGGGAGCCCTGTCAGAACTGAACAGGGATAACGCCCAAATAGAGAGTTTCTGGCTGTTGTATTTGGGGTGGAGCGATTCCATCTGTGCCCTTATGGCCACCCAGTCATAGTGCAATCAGACCACAAACCCCTAGAGACAATCACGGCAAAGCTCCTTCTTAGTGCTCCAGAGAGATTCCAGCACATGTTGATGCGCCTCCAGTACTGCCAGGTAGAGATCAGATATTGTTCAGGATGGTTACTGGTGTTAGCTGACACCCTGAGCAGGGCATCTATACCCAGCATCAGCGAGCTGGGGGAAGGGATCAGGATACTGAATCCATTAACACTGTCCCCCAGTTTCAACAGTGAAGCTGATGGAAATCACTGAGACTATGGAAAAGGGCATCCAACACCGGGCAGTCAACAGAGTGATACTAGCAGAGGCCCCAGAAGACAAAAGCCAAGTACCCATAGAAGCAAGAACCATGTTTTCAAATAAAAGCTGAACTGCGCGTACAAGATGGAATCATATTTTGAGTCCACAGAGCTGTTGTTGCTGCCTCATTACGTAAGGATGTTATGCAAACAGTACGTCTCACACCTGGGCATTGAAAGCTGTCTGACACGAGCTCAAGAGTGTGTTAACTGGCGGGAATGTATACACAACTGTGCCTCTTGGTAGAAGGGTGTGACACCTGCTGAATGGTGATAACCACCAGCAGAAAGAGACAGGGTGGAGGGATAGCTCAGTGGTTTGAGCATTGGCCTGCTAAACCCAGGGTTGTGAGTTCAATCCTTGAGGGGGCCATTTAGGGATCTGGGGCAAAAATTGGGGATTGGTCCTGCTTTGAGCAGGGGGTTGGACTAGATGACCTCCTAAGGTCCCTTCCAACCCTGAGATTCTATGACTGTTACCATAGGAGCTTCCCACCTGACCATGGGAAAAGGTGGGAGCTGATTTATTTACCCTCAAGGAAAAGCAGTCCTTGATTACAGTGGACTACGTTTCCGATTTTTGGGAGGACGATGCCCTGCCTGAAACAAGAAGTAAGTCAGTGACTGGCAAATTGAAGGCCCACTTTGCGAGATATGGCATCTGGACACTTTATTCACTGACAACGGACCCCAATTTGCTTCAGAAAAATGAAAGGAATTTGCACCCAAATGGGAGTTTGACCACTACACCTCCTTCCCGGCATCCCCACAGTGTCATGGTCAGTTGGAATCATCTGTGGAAACACCTAAGAGACCGTTACACAAGGCTGTTTCTTCTAGGTCAGACCCCGGCTAGCACTGTTGGCACACAGGAATACCCCATCACTGGGGAGCCAAAACAGTCCAGAGGAGGCACAGATGGGTCAATGGACCAAAACCCTGCTACATCTTCATCTGCAGTGTGGACGCACCCAGCATCTCACTGAATGTCATGAAACTCCTAAGTGCTGAATTCACTTTTGAAAATGAAATTTGGGCTCCTAAATCACTTACGTGCTTTGGAAAATTCAATCCCTGGTGACTTTGCCCATCCCTGTTAATAACTTGGAAGGAGCGGGGGAAATCCAAGGTTTCCAGAGATGAAGTCTATGTCCCACCTTTATCCAAGGCCACATCCACACTAGAAAGTTATGTTGGAAGAACTTTTGCCAACATCAGTTGCCTAATCTTAGTGACCTGGAGCTCCTCCTTATCCAGAGCAAGATCACATTCCTCACATCTATTAAATAGAGTCATAGAGTTGAAGGCCAGAAGGGACAACCAGAGATCAGCTAGTCTGACCTCCTGTACAGCATAGGCCACCAACAGCACACTAACCCCAAAACGCACTAACCCCAACACCCAAAATGAAACCAAAGTATTACAGCCCATGGGACACTAACCTATTATGTGCCACAGGCAGAGAACAGGAGGGACTGAGATGCACCTCCATTCACCAAAACCTCATTGTCCTGACATTATTCATTATTCCCCTGACATTCCAGCAGCTCTACAAGAATGGGTGCCCTAGACATACCAGAGACCAACTCAGGGCTGAGATTATACCATTCACCTCACCCCTGCTCCTTTTTAGCTAGGAATCTTTAATGAAACCTGAACTGCTCCACTTTGGGGAAACCTTTATGCTGTGGCAAAGCAGCTTCACAGCTGGCGTTTCTATAGGAGCTCAAAGCAACAGCACTAGAAATAAGCTTACAAGCGCATGCACACTCCCAGAACAAGTCTATGGCCCTTCCTTCATGTTATTCGGATCAATAGAGGCTTGTGCATGCAGTCGATTATGGGGGCAGACAGTTCTGGGAAAGAGAGTCACCCATTCCTGCCTGGAGGAGTCACTTGGGGGCAGATGTTTACAAAAAACTTCCCTCTGCTGCTTTGCCTAATGGACCCGTGCCCTCGCCTCAACCCCTTCTCAACTCGTGAATCACCATTCAGGCTCCATACTAGGCCCATTGTGCCGGCTGCAGACGGGTAACATGAAGGGGTTGCCGCTCTAAAGTCTGGACTGAACGTGGCAACGTCATCTTGGAAGAAATGTAAGCCTGCCCTTCCCCCACGCAGAGAGTTCAGCGGGGACAGGGAGGGGCCGTGCATGGCCACAAGCTACCCTAGCGCAGTGCGGAGGCTGAGCAGTGAAATACACTAAAGCCAGGGCATGCCCACAGTAAGGAACTGGACCCTCAGTCCCCGTGCAGCTGCTGTGCGCTCAGAAAGCCATCACAAAGCTGCCCCCGAGGAGCAGCCGATGAGTCCCCCGACATAGGGGGACCCTCACAGGGCATCAAGCTGGCATTGCTGGCTCCTGGTAGGGGGCATGTCAGAGTCAGCACAGGGCACTGCTTAGGGCTGCTCTGAGTTACACCAGGGGTCATTTTGGCCACTGGTGGTCCCAGAATCAGAGAAGCGGAAACGTGGCTTACAGCTGCCAATACCCACTCCTCAACTGCACCAAAGATTTGGCCCTACGTCTCCCCCACAACTGTAACCTGGCTGGCTACACCGGAGACACGAGGACAGACCCTCCGCTGGTGTCAGCCAGGGCAGCTCTACTGATGTCAATGGAACTACACAGATTACAGCCCCCAACTCCATGACCATCACATGGCTCCCTCTCTATCCTATTTAACCCTAATGCAACCAAGAGGCAGTGTGGTCCAGTGGATTGAGTCCTCGGCCTGGTGGATGAACTGTCCTGTTCCTGTTTCCCCTCCTACTTTTGGTCTATTTAGACTGTAAACTCCCTGGGGCAGGGACTGTGCCTCACTCTCTTTCTGTACAGCACTGAGCACAACGAGGCCCTGATCTTGGTTGTGGACACAAGGTGTTTCTCTAATAATACTTGTTCATTATCTGGCCCTGCTAAGGAATTCAAATGCAGAAGTGCTTCTGGGGAAGGGCAGAGAACCCCATTCTTCTCATGTAGTCAGTAAACAGCACTGATGCTCCACCAGGGTGATTTCCTGCTAGCAGCTGTCCTCATTAACAGCCCTTTGCTGTAACTCACTCCTCCTGAGCAGCTCCTGAGTTTTAGTAAAGGCCCCATCTCTCTTGTTCCCTGGGAAAGTAGGGGCTGGAAGCTATTGCAGAGCTAGTGTGCTAAGTCCTGGGAAGAAAGAGACTTGCTAGACTTTACAACACTACCTTCCCGGCCAGTCCACTTTGGAGGGAATCCCCTCCAGTCCTCCTCGGCTCAAAGAACTTTGCTGCAACACAGGGCCTTTGACAGGGGGAAGGGCAAGGTGGGGTGATCCCTCGTAGAGGGCTCCCTAACAAAGAATGACCAACTCCCAAGGGCTCTGAGATGAAGCATATTGCAGATGGTGGGACCTGGTGGGACTACAGCCAGCTGGAAAACAGCTCAGATCTCAACAAACCTGCATGCTTTAGAAACGCTGCATCACAGAGAGAAAATTCTGTGCCAAGCCAGCAGCTGGAACGGAGCTGGGCAAATGGATTGTTTGTCCAGCACCAGGAGGAAGATTTCCCTGCAGCATAAGGAAAACACAGACTGTCCTCGTCATGCCAATTGTAGGGAGAAAGTAGCCCTGTGGGAATAAAGCCCTGCCCAGGGCACTGGTTGAAGATGAGACACCTTGGGGAGGCTGGGGTGGAGCAGTTTGCCTTCCCTCCGCTGGCTCTCCCAATGCTCAAGCAGCATCTGAGGTAATGGACACCAGCAAAATACCACAGCCAGATGGAGATTCCTAATGGTGCCTCCAAGACTGGACCTTCTAAGGGCTGGGTCTCAAGTCATGTGAACAGGGCAAGGAGCCATTCCATATACCTGTTTCCTACTCCACTGTGACCATCGGCCTAGATCCTCACAGGTATTTAAGCTTCTTAATTCCACTGAAATCAAAGGTATTTAGGAGCCTAAACACTTGTGGATCTGGGTCCTAGTTCCTAATTCTGGAGGCACTCAAGCATTGCAGTGAAGGGTATGGTATGAAAACCTAGTCATCAAGTTTAGGGTCAGAAGGAGCCATTGTGACCATCTAGTCTGACCTCCTGCATAACAAGGCCAGAGAATTCCACCCACTAATGCCTGTATCAAGCCCATGGCCTCTGGTTGAGTTAGAGCTCTTTTAAAAAGACCCCCAATGCTGCCTTTAAGACTCCGTGTGATAGAGAATCTACCCTATCCATCCAATGGTTAACTACCCTCACTGTTAAACCCTGGCACCTTATTTCTTGTCTGGATTTGTCTAGCTTGTTTCCAGCCATTGGATCTCATTATGCCCTTGTCTACTAGACTGAGGAGCCCTTTAGTGTCAGAAATCTTCTCCCTGTGTGGGTAGCACAATGAGATAGCCTGGGTTGGTCATGCTTTCCAAGCCCAGCTGGGCTGCTTGCTAGTAAACTGATGTTTACCATTAAGATTGCTATGGAAGTCCTGTCCCTTGGCTGATCCCTTTACAGCTCAATAATAAACAATCCAGCAGTTCTCAGCCTTTTCCAACCATTTGCTATGCTGGAAAACCCCGTCTGTAGCCAAGATGTCCTTCCCCTTTAGCAACATGGGAAAGGCAGGGTGGTCAGAGCCCCAGTGTGGGCTAATCCAATGCCTCTCACCAGCACTGGTTTTTAAAAAGTGCAAAGAATATCAGGGAAGTATTCCAGAGTGCCTTGGATAGGGGATTGCCTGGCTCTGGAGTTGGCCATGGGCTACAGAGACTTTCACTGCCATGTTCCCATGTCTAGTCTGTCCCATGCCAGTGTCATTGGCTGAGAGCTGCTGGGACATGTGAGCAGGTGGAGTGGAACAAAGGCAGCTTTCAGGCAGCTGGTTTCCTTCCTCAAGAATAAAAAATCCCTCCGGATGGTAGAGGCCAGGTCCCAAAGAGAGGTGCAGAACAGAGATTTGCATACCCCACGCTTAGGCAAAAGGCCTGGGTCACGGTAACAGAGGCTTCTTCACAAAGGGTCCCGTTCTTTGCGAACAAGCCTCACCTGAGACCTGACAAACTCACTACATCAAACACATCTTACAGAATATTTATCCATAAAGTGTAACATGTCAGGTAGCTACAGAAAGCTCGTAACTTGTCAAGATTCATCATTATTGAGAGATGTCCGTATGGGTAATAGTTAAGGAATAATGGATATTGAAAGTGTGCTTTAGGGACTTGGAGGGGATAATCTGTCTTGATGATCCATTCAAGTGGGAGGAAACTGTCATCCCACCCTGTTTAACAAATGATGCCGTGCAAGGCTCAGTGGTCTAGCCTTGCCCCCATCTCAAGATTTTCAATGGAAAATCATCAGCAACAATAGCAATGGAAGCCACTCAGCCCAGGGCTACACTAGGGGAGGGGGTCGATCTACGATACGCAACTTCAGCTATGGGAATAGCGTAGCTGAAGTCGGCGTATCGTAATCGGCTTACCTAGCGATGAGGACGGCGGCGAGTCGATCGCTGCAGCTCCCCCGTCGACTCCGCTTCCACCTTTCGATGCGGTGGATTGCCGGCGCCGACGGGGAGCGCGATCGGGGATCGATTAATCGCGTCTTAACGAGACGCGAAAAATCGATCCCCGATAGATCGATCACTACCCGCCGGATCGGCGGGTAGCAAAGACCTGCCCTTAGTAAAAAAGGAATATTACAACAAATAGAGGAGCACCCTTCCTCTGAATAAAGACAAAAGACTGTTTCAATGTAACACCGGGGGGGGGGGGGGGGGGGGGGGGGGGGCGGGCGCGGAAGAGAGGCCCTGTGGATCCATTCACTGAGGAGACATCATGTGAGGCAAAGGTGTTTCATGAAAAATTGGATCCTAGTTCCTGGGAAGCCAGGCGGCTCTGGAACAGACTGAACATTGGGGGGTGGAGGGGAGAACCTACTTTTTTAGATAGGAAAGGGAACTATTGATAAGTGTAAACCCAGTTTTGCCCCCTCACACACACTCCCTCCAGAACCTGCTGCTCAGGTGTTTACATTCAGGCCAGCCTAGTTCAGCACGCTGAGTTCTCTTTCACATCTCATCACACAAAACACCATTAAGGTTGCTATGGACTGTTCAACCTAGCTGTAGTCTAGCCCACAGGTAGCTGCGGTGTGACACTGATCCTCAGACTGTCAAAAAACTGATGTTCTTCCTGGAAGGCACAGGCAGACATACCGATGCTGGCTGAGAGCATTTCTAAAGACACTTGGGATGTCCACCACATGCTTTGTGGTTGCAGCCATTGCAGTACAAACAGATCCACGGAGGACCCCATTCTAATACCCTTACAGAGGGGGATGCCCTCTGACTTCAGTGAGAGAGAACCCTACAGACCTGAGGCGCTCAGAGCTGGGCCTAGCTCTTTCTCAGATCCTACCTAATTGTGGGGAGTATGGGCCAGCTGAGGGAGAGCTGGGGTGAGCATACAAATGGCAGGCAGGGTTAGTGACAAGACTGCACATGGGTGAGTCAGGCAGACAGACACAGGAGACAGGTGGGAATTGGGGTCAGACACAGACCTAGGCAGCCCCCTGTTCTAAGTGGGACTTCCTCACTTTTCCCCAGCCTACCAGCTTTGGCTCCCACGCTCCCACCCTTCATGCTAGCCTCCCACTCCACACCCAAGGCCCTGCTTCCCCAATTCTACATCTGCCAAGGAAAAGGACCTTTATTTTAAAAGCAGAGCGGGGGAGGCTCCCGCGGCAAACACCCAGCGCTGGCACCCAGGGGACTGGCCTCCACAGCAATAAGGAGCCGAAGAAGTAGAGCTAGACCAGGCCCCACTCCCCTAAGCAGCTGGCACACAGACACTTGGAGAAAGAACAGAACTTCTTGCACCATTCGCTGCTGCCTAGAGACCCTTCTGGACAGGGCAGGGGTCGCCCGGTCCTTTCACTATGGCTGTCAGCCTCCTTTTCCCCAGAGGGAGGCTTTCCCTCCCAGGATCCCGCCTCCCTTCTGACAGGCTGCTCGAGATGCACCATTCCGGCCCTACCAGCTGGGGGAAGCGCATGTGTGAGGCTTTGGGGGGGCACCGCTTTTCACTCGCAGTGTTTACAGTCAGACGGCACAACTGCCTTCAGCTCCTCTCTCCAAACCGAGAGCACAGGCGGGTAACCCAGGCAAGGCAGAACATCTCCCTCACACGATCTCCACTGCCTTCAGCATGTCCGACAGGACGTAGGAGCTGTCCCACGCTCGGCCGGGCCTCCTCAGCATCCTCTCCAGAGTCCTAGCCATCTCCACGAGCTCCGGGGCAGCCAGCTTCCCCTCGGGGTGCGGCTGGCAGAATAGGATTTCGTTGACCTCCCCCTCGATCCTCCGGGCGTACAGCAGAGGGAAGACCTCCTTGAGGGTGGCCAGAACCGAGTCTTTGAGCAGGGAGTCTCGGCACACCAGATTGAGCACAAAGACACCTGAAGCAAGGGGAAAGAGACCCAAAAGCACAGGCATGTTTGGAACTGGAGTGGTCAGTGGCAACTTGCCCCATCCTATCCCCAATCCTCCACACCAGTAGAGACGCTGCTAGGGGACTACAGATTCCAGCAGGCTGAGCTCCAAGCAGCCAGGCATGCTGGAACCCACAGTCTTCCAGCAGCACGGCCAGACTTGCAGCCTCAGTCTGCTCAATCTATGCCCATTAGGTGCAGCTCCTGAATTAACAGCAAGAAGGCGCCATGGCCCTTGTCTGGGTAAAGCTTGAGAGCACCAGCACCTAAGGTCAAGTGGGCGAGAGAGTCCTGGCACAGCGCAAATGGAGAGAGGCCCCTGCAAAGCAGCCATGGGCCTTCAGCTAGTTAGCAGCCGACTCCAGTGTCTAACAGAGGGGTCCTGTTGCTGTTCCAATGCCAGCGAATCACTGAGCATACGCAGGGCCAGCCTGCCATCCCTCATTGCCCCTTCCTCCACGAGCAGACCCACTGGTATCAGCAGGCCCGCTCATGGAGCAAGGTGCTAGTCATCCTAGGGGAGGGCATTACAATCTGACCCACACCGCCCTGTACATCCACTGAGCGGCTCCATCTGCCTCACCAACGTTACGCCATTGAGCCTCCTGTCAGATGGGCATTATTCGCTCTGTTTTACAGAGTGGGGCCGAGTCGCAGAGGTTGCTCTGCCACTGGGTGACAGAACCAGGCACAGAACCCAGGGATCCTGCCACCCAGTGCCAAGCTTCCACCACTAGGGTCACGCTTGCTCTCTTCAGCATGAAGAGACTCTAAGAGGGCGCTGACACCTGGAGACAGCCGTCTGGGCGGCAGGTACCGAAGCACGGCATCTGAGCACCTGCGAGGCTGTCGGACAGCCTTTCCGTACCTTCCGGTGCCAGGATGGCTCTAACCTTCTGCAGGAAGGACATTTCCACAAAGGCCGGGGGTGGGCAGCTCATTCCCAGCGTGGGATCTTTGCTGTCTACATCGAACATGACAGCATCGTACCGGGCTGGTGCTGCGGAAGGAGAACAGCCCAGTTAGCATCCCCAAAGAGCAAGGAAGCAATAGCGTCGGATGAGCCAAGCACCGCTCACTGCCACAGTCACTGGGCGAGTGGCTGAGATAAAAGGTGGAAGATTAAAAGATTCTTTTGCCATTTGCACAGCAGCTTCAAGCCAAGGCTTTATGAGTGACCCTTGCAGGAGTCTTCTCCCCTTCCACAGAAATGCAGCCACCCCTGGAGTGGGCGTGGCGGCAGCTCAACAATTAACAGAGGAAGCAAAGAACACTGTGTCACATTGGAACTACAGGCAGCCGGGCTGCATGTGGCACCAGGCCAGGAGATCTTTAAATGACCACGCCCATTTGACATCTTGCCAGAAAGACGAGCCCTCCTGCAGCACAGCGACCCCCATCAATGCCAGGCTGCGGCATTAATTCAGCAGAGACTGGGGAAAGAATGCAACCAACGACACAACACCACCACTTTCTCCAGCGTTTTGGGTTCTCTTTGGAGGTCTCCCGTCCACATACCGGCAAAAGATGACTGCTTAGCTTAGGAGAGCTGAAAAGGTCATAGCTCATGCTGCTAATGGCTGCAGGTGGAAGAGAATCAGATATCCTTCCACACCTTGCTAATGGCACCTCAGCTCGCATGTGTGTTACATACAAATGAAATGGCTGATGAGTAAAGCAGTGATGAGCTGGCGTGGACTGGGCGGAGGACAGAGAGGTGGTGTGGCTCAGAATGGAAGAGAACTTCTCACCAGAAGACACACTTTTGGGTGGGGAGTAATCAAGAAAGGGATGGGTATGAGTCAGAGCTGTCCACTGAGGTATCACATCATCAGATCTCGCTTCTCACCCCCCACTGGGCACTGTCTCCCCGTCCCCTCGCCCCATCCCTGTGGGGGTACAAGGCTAACCAACTGCAAGGAGCTTGGAAGATCGGCATTGGGGTCGCTGTGCTCAGGGTCAAGCAAAGGGAGTGCTCAGCAGTGCTCTGCGGTGACCCTGGCTAGCAGCTACAGGCGTGGAACTGATACCGTCCCCTCACAGCATTCGAGAGTGGGGAGGCGGGATGGAGGGGCCTCAGGGATGCATCAGTCTGCAGGGACCCTTGCCCATTACCTGCCACTGCTGCCAGCTCGGCCACGTAGTCCAGGCCGTCCGAGATGTGAACCTTCATCCTGTCGCCTTGGGAAAAGCAGAACCACCGGGTAGCCACCTCCAGCATGGAAGGGTCGATTTCAACCGTCTCAATGTGGGACTGGCAGAAATAGTCGTGGATGAAAAGAGGCAGGCTGCCCCCGCCCAGCCCGATCACCAGCACCGAGAGCTGGGCTCCTGCAAGCGGGAAGCAAGCCGGGAAATGAACCGCCACGGCAACCTCAACCCTCCGTGCTCCATGCTGTCCCCTCCAGGCCAGCGTGGGAGAACACTATGCTCACATTCCACCCACCACTGCATCTGGCTTCACTAGGCAATGGGGTCCCTGCTGGGGTAGAGCCTGGGCACGGAAGCGGCTTCCTCTTCATTCATCGCAGTTCCTGGGTCCCCACTATCTAAAACACACACATCTTTAACCCTTTCCCTCCTGCAGCTGGGTTCAGTTCGCTCTCTGCTGCTCCAGACGCATCCCCTCCCCTCCTGGAGTGGATTTAGCTAGCAAACTTTCAGAGGGGAAGTTTTCATTTTAATACAGGCCACATCTGGCCCTCCAGCTGCACACTGGGGTCGCTGTGGACTCCAGAAGCCAGCCCCCTCTCCCCTTTTCCCTCTGTTTCAGGGCAAGAACAAAGCTGATCGACTGCGGGTGACTGTCCAGGGAAATTCAAGCCACCGGCAACTTGGTTCCTATGGAAGCTACCCATGTAACAGAGACATACACATCAGGGAAGTTCAGGGCATTCAGGGGACTCCTGCCCAGCACCTTGGCATCCCCGTTGATGTCTCTGCCTTACTGGCTGGGGGTAGAGCTGCTTTTGCTCAGCTCTTGGTATCCTGAGACAGCAGCAGCCTTTCGAGGAGGCTGTGGCTGCCCACTGGCTACCAGGCCAAAGGCTGCTGAATGGGAACACAAGGGAGCGCCCAGGATAGCGAGCGAGCAATAGAGCCAGGCAGACAGCAGCAGGCACCAGGTCACTGCCCTCAGCTCAGACAATGCAACCTATCGGGCCCTGAAACTCCTGTGGCTTTGCAATACCAAGCAGCCACGGCTGGCTGGGCATGGGTGCTGGGCCTGGGACGTACACAATTCCTGCTAGGAACACTCTGAAGCCATGCTGCTTGTTTCGCTTACGGACCTCGCCAGCCTTTTAAACTGACTCTGTAGCGACAGGTGATGAGTGCCCTGACCCAGAGCATCGGGAGATGCCAGGACTAGCGCCCAGTCCCCCCGCCCAGCCAGAAGCACTGCACCAACCCAACAGCCCCCAGTTACCCATCCACCAGACTGGAAATCCAGTCCAAGGAGCTTCCCTTTGACCAATAGTGCTTGGCGCGCCTTCAGGGCCTGCCACGGGAGGATCTCAATGTGCTTGGCAAGCTTGAGCTAGCAGAGCTTCCCCTCCCTTCCAGCAGGACGTGGGCAAGTGTCGTCCTTGCCACTTTACAAACGGGGAGTTGGGGCACAGACACATCAACCCTGGTGTCAGCGCCAGGAACAGAAACCAGGAGTCTATAGTCCAAGGCTCCTGCTCAAACCACTAGCCTCCACAGCCACTCCATACCAAAATGAACAGGTGCTGTTTCTGTAGCACCTTTCATGCTGGGGGAGACTACAGCACTTTCCACACCGTGTCCAGACGGCACCAGAGACTCACCCCCGCCTCTGGGATAGGGAGAGGACACAGACGGACTAGCACCAGCGGCAGCCAGAAAGGAGTCCCTGGGCCCACCCTGCCATTCAGTCACTGATGGAGACACTTCCCCTTCCTCCTCCTCCTCCTCCCCCCCCCCCCCGCACTTAGCTGCCCCTGACTCTGAGTTGACTAGACCAGGTACAAGTGCAGGGAAGACTTGTACTAGGGACTTGCCCTCTCCTATGGCAAGGGGGGTGGGGGGGTCATTTCTATTAGCTCGTGGGCCTCGCACCTGGTAGGAGCTCAGGGTTTCTCAGCAGAGCCAGTCCCGCCACCATGGCCTTATGGTGTTCACAGCAGAGATAGCTCCTGTCAATGGCCTGGCCAGCTGAAGTTGAGGGGGCCTCCGTGGAGCCAGACTCCTGTTTCTTCTTGTCCTTCTTCCGCTTCTTCTGGCCTGAACAACACAGGAGAGACATTAGCCAGATGCCCAGGCAGACATGCAGAGGGGCTGGCACACCCGACATGCGCTGGGGGCAACAGGGCATATCCTTGGGGGAGGGGGACCGCTAAGTCCCCAAGTGGTCATGCAGAAGCTTGGAGAAGGGCTCGTTTTATTCTGCTGTATCCATTAGGGGTTCATCTTAGGGTCAGGCTGTAGCTAGGTTTTCAAAGGGGCTGGATGATCTCTCCCCATTCCCCAAGCCCACAGTCCTACCTCTAGCTGTGGCTAACTCCTTTTGCTGCTCCCTTTCCAACATTTCAAACAGACACCCTCACACTCACCTGCCTGGGCTACTGGAGCCCCACACCCACTGACCTCTGATACCAGCCTCGTTCCCCTCTAGTGTGTACACGTCATCTCCCACCTCCCTCTCAGCACGGACTCCGTCACCCATCTCCTTTACAAGTCCCTTCCTGCCTGGGAAAAACCATTTCTGACCACTTCTTCACAGGCAGCTAAGACTTCAAGGGTGGCTGCCAACAGGAAAACATGGGGCGTGGTCTCATTCTCTCCTATCAATTCAACTAGGACCTTGTGGCTGCTGTGATTGGCTAGAAGTCATTGTGAAGACCGCCAGCACTCGCTCAGCTGAAGGAGGGGGTGGTGGTGGTAGAGGAATGGTTTAGAAGCACCATTAGGAGCACTGAGAATGAATTAAGAAAAGGAAAACATAGAATGAACACCAGAAAACGTTTCCTCACAGCAAAAGGTGCAGGACTGGACTGTGGGCTAATCTCCTGAGGATACCAGCTTCTCTGAACAGGGACCGTCCTTCCTGAGCTTTAGAAACTGCATACTCCACCATGGGCACCACCATAAATAAATCATAAAGGTAAGTGGTGGAAGTTCCATCATTGGAGTCCTTTAAAATCAGCGAGGAAAAGGGGCTAGAGAACATATTCATAGACTTTAAGGTCGATGAAGGGACTGTTGTGATCACCTAGTTAGCCTCCTGCACATCACAGGTCACAGAACCTCGCCCACTCACTCCTGTAACAGGCCCCTAACCTCTGGCTGAGTTACTGAAATCCTCAAATCATGATTTAAAGACTAAGTTACAGAGAATCCACCATTTACTCTAGTTTAAATCTGCAAGTGACCCATGCCCCACACCGCAGAGGAAGTTGAAAAAACCCCAGTCACTGCTAGTTTCACCCAGGAGAAAATTCCTTCACTACCCCAAATATGGTGATCAGTTAGACCAAGGGTGGCCAACCTGAGCCTGAGAAGGAGCCAGAATTTACCAACGTACATTGCCAAAGAGTAATATGTCAGCTCCCCCCCACCTCCACTCCCAGCGCCGCCCACCCACCAGCAGCCCTGCCAATCAGCGCCTCCCCCTCCCTCCCTATCAGCTGTTTCATGGCATGCAGGAGGCTCTGAGGGGGGAGAAGCAAGGGCAGGGCAGGCTCAAGGAAGGGGTGGAGTGGGGGCAGGGCCTGCGGCAGAGCCAGGGGCTGAGCAGTGAGCACCCCCCGGCACACTGGAAAGTTGGCACCTGTAGCTCCAGCCCTGGAGTCAATACCGGTACAAGGAGCCACATATTAACTTATGAAGAGCTGCATGTGGCTCCGGAGCCACAGATTGGCCACGCCTGAGTTAGACCCTGATCATGTGGGCAAGACTCACCAGGCAGACAACTGGGAAAGAATTCTCTGCGGTAACTCAGAGCCCTCCCCATCTAGAGTCCCTCTCCGGCTGTTGGAGATATTTACTAATAGCAGATGGGTCACATGCCATTGTAGGCAACCTCATCATACCATCTCTTCCTTAAATGTATCAAGCTCAGTCTTGAAGCCAGTTAGGCTTTTTGCCCCCACTGCTTCCCTTGGGAGGCTGTTCCAGAACTTCACTCCTCAGATGGTTAGAAATCTTTGCCTAATTTCAAGCCTAGACTCGTTGGTGGCCATTACATCCATTTGGTTCTTGTGCCAATCCTAGCCCTTAAACACCAGGGAGGGAGAGTTATCTCCCCATAGCCTTCATTTTGTTAGGCTAAACAAGCCAAGCTCTGAGTCTCCTCGCATAAGGTAGATTCTCCATTCCTCTGATCATCCTAGCAGCCCTTCTCTGTGCCTGTTCCAGTTTGAATTCATGTTTCTTAAACATGGGAGACCAGAACTGCACACAGTATTCCAGACGAGGTCTCACCAGTACCTTGTATAATGGTATTAACACTTCCCTGTCTCTACTGGAAATACCTTGCCTGATGCATCCTAGGACTGTTCTAGCCTTTTTCACAGCCGCATCACATTGATGGCTCATAGTCATCCTGTGATTGACCAATATACTCCAATCTTTCTTCTTCACAGTGGCCTCCTGGGATGAGCTAGATGTCACCCAGTGTGGTTGTTCCATTTACTCTCATGATGGTCTTCCATTGCTTTCCAACCTGCTTATCGCTGCCCAGAGCCATCCAACGGCTCCTGGGTCTACTGCAACTCTTCCCAGCCCTTTACTGTGCTGCCCAAGCCCTGAGAATCTCTCTCAAATCCCTAGGCCCAAGTTTACACACCTCTAGGGGCTGCACTGGACAGCAGCCTGGCTTCTGACTGCACCACATTCCTGTTGCTGAGGAAGATGAGCCGCCGGAAGTAGCACATGTTGTCCCCTTTCACGTCCTCGATGAGGTATTCCCCGCTCATGGCGCTGGTGTCCCGGTGCTGAATGGTACGGACCCCGATGTCCCCCCCTACAGAGAGAAACGGCACCTGGGGGAGAAAGAAAAGCAATGGGGGAAACTAACACACAGGAGACACCAGAGAGCTTTACAGAAAGAACCAGAGGAAGAGCTACCGGCCCAGAGACCGCAATAGGAAAATAGCGCCATGAACACAAGGCAGTTTGTTGTTCTAATCGGAGTTGCGCAAACTCCCACATGCAACCCCTGTCTAGGCTGATTGGAGACCAAGGCAATAGCACTGCATCGCGGCTCAACAGGCCCCCTTACAGCATGATGGTCCCAGGGGCTGCTGTTTGGATACAGATTCTGATGGGTTCAGAGCTTGGCTTTCAGGCCAAAGCAAGGATCTGGTCTGATTTTCAGCGGTGCCAAAATAAATAAATCAAAAAATCAAATTGCTCTTTTAAGATTGTTGTCGAATTTGGCAAGATTCTTAGGAGATGAGTTGTTCTCATGGGAATTCTAACGTCTTGGCTAGAAACCTCATGAACAATTTCAGCTGCCTCAGAACCAGACCCGGAACCAGATCTGCAGGGGCAGGTCCAACCCTGGGGATTTGAATCTGATTTCCCACAGCTACTAAAATCTGAAAGGCGGACAGATTATAGAATCCAGTTTTGCCTGGTCTCTTTTACTTTTGCCTTTAACAGGAGACCAGCAGAACAATTTCAAAGAGTCACAGAAACCTAGGACTGGAAGGGACCTCGATAGGTCGTCTAGTCCAAACCTCTGCAGGCAGGGCAAAGTATTATCTAGACCATCCCTGACAGGTGTTTGTCTAACCTGTTCTTAAAACCTCCAAAGATGGAGATTCCACAATCTCTGTAGGTAAGTCTGTAGGAAATTTATTTCAGTGCTTAATTACCCTGACAGTTAGGAAGCTTTTCCTAAATGTCTAACCTAAATCTCTCTTGCTGCATTTTAAGCCCATTGCTCCTTGTCCTGTCCTCAGTGGATAAGGAGAACAATTTATCACCCTCCTCTTTATAACAACCTTTTACATGGTTGAAGACTATTATGTCCCTCCTCTATCTTCTCTTCTCCAGACTAAATATGCCCATTTTTTTTTCAATCTTCCCTCGTAGGTCATGTTTTCTAGACCTTTAATCATTTTTGTTGCTCTTCTCTGGACTTTCTCCAATTTGTCCACATATTTCTTAAGTATGATGCCCAAAACTGGACATAACACTCCAATGGAGGCCTTTTCAGTGCTGAGGAGTAGTAGAATTAAGCTTTCAAATTATTAAGGCAGATTTGTCTGCTATATGTAGATGGCCTGTTTGACTTACTTCTTGTGTCTGGCTTACAACACTCCTAGTAACATATCCCAAAATGACGGTCACTTTATCTGCAACAGTGTTACATTGTTGACTCATATTGAGTTTGTGATCCACTATAACCCCCAGATCCCTTTCTGCAGTACTCCTTCCTAGGCAGTCATTTCCCATTTTGTATTTGTGCAATTGATTTCTTCTTCCAGGTGGAAGACTTTGCATTTGTCCTTATTCAATTTCATCTTATTTATTTCAGACCATTTCTCCAGTTTGTCAAAATCATTTTGAATTCTAATCCTGTCCTCCAAAGCACCTGCAAAAAATCCCCCTTTGGTATCATCCAAAAATTTAGTCAGTGTACTGCCTATGCTGTTATCCAAATCATTTATGAAGACACTGAATAGAACTGGATCCAGGATAGATCCCTGTTTGACCTGCTAATACTGAAAGAGGCACAATAAACCGTTCTACGTCTCCTCTTAAGAAGCCAAGCTGAACCAGATGCATCTTAGGAACTGGAAGGATATTTGCTGTAGGAAGCTGAGGATATCAGGGGAGAGTGAGGAGTGGACAGGTTTGTGTGGCATAGTAGTTTGGCCAGTGTTTTCACCACAGTTATCCAGTTATTAGCTGAGATGCAGGAAACAAGTCCCGGCAAGAATACATGTTTTATAAGTTGCTGAATGGTTCAATCCTCAGCGAGGCGGGGAGAAAGCTGAAGAAAGAAACAGGAAGGCGGAAGAGATTCAGGCCAATATTTGCAAATAGGGCGAATGGTTTTGGGTGCCCAACTTGAGATGTCCTCCCTCTAATAATCAGGCCCCGTTGGGGTATCTGAAGTTGAGGCCCTCAAATTAAGGCGTCCAAAAAATCACAGCCTAAAGAAATGAAGTGACTAGAACTGGGGCGGGGAGGAGAATAAAACAGCAGCTAGATACTGGGCTGAATTAAGCCCCAGAGCTGAACCCCTCCCTCGACTGGAACTAGATCAAATTTTGCAATTGGAGCCCTCTTCCAGCTGAAAGGAGAACATGACTGCACAAAGAGACGGAAGGCAACAGAGAGCAACAGGAGACCCTGAAGTAGGAGCTAGAGCCTGGCTATGGAGGTGTGGGGCACAGGCTGGGTTTGCAGCTCTGCCCAAGGAGATGCCTGAACACAGCTGCTGGGAACAGCGCTTACCTGCTGCTGGGATGGAAGGCTGGGTGGCGCCAGCTCCATCACCTTCCCCGACAGCTCTGCCTGGATGCCTTCCATCCCTTCGTAGTGCTGATCTCTGTGCAAGGCCACCGTTATTAGCCGCCTGAAGCTTGCACTGGCAGCCAGCTGCTTCCGACCCGCCTCCGTCCCAAAGAGCCACTCGGTCTCTCTGCCCTGTGGTACTGGAGAAAGGGGTCGCGGTCAGGAGAGCAGAGACCCTGGTGGCAGAAACGGATGGTGCTAGAAGTACAGTGCTACCAATGTATGTTAGCCGTTAGCCAGGAGCAGCCAAAGCAGCTGCCCTCATCTCTAATACAGATAAGCTCCAGAACACAGTACGTCTGTGCTGCTTGGATTGAGATGGAGCCCGTACACAGCATGCTCCTGTTATACTGAGGACAACGACAACTGCAATCTTCTCCAGATTTGACAAATTAGATGCAGCCCTATGGCCCTGGAAAGCTGTCACTGCACCCCTTGATTGAATCCATTTTGGATGCCCCTTCCTCCAATGCATTCTTTACACGAAGGCTTGAATGCATTGCAGGACTGTGTATCTAGAGTCTGTGCTAATGAAACAAGAAGACTTGGCACTCCTCTGGCTCTCGTCCATTTGTAGATTCCAAAGCACTTGGAAAGTGGAGCAAGTATCTGCCCCATTTTTATGAACGGGACAGCTGAGATGCAGAGTGGTTAATTGGTCACACAATGAGTCAGAGATGGTAACAAACTCCAGGAATCCCAACTCTCAGCCCTGTGCGCTGGACTACGTTGCCTCCGTGGATGAAAATCAAACAGGCCAGCTATTATTGTTATTGTCTAGCAGACAAATCTGCCTTAATAATGTGAAAAATTAATTCCACTACTGATAACAGGTTGGAAGAGGGCAACTGAAGAAATACTAAAAATGCACTAACCAGTGTGACCTGCTTTGTTTGTGGCTAAGAAGAGGGGAGGTGTCTGCATTCTGTTAAGGAGGCTTGGATTTCATACACTGAAATCTCAGTCAAATGGGTTGTTGTTTTTTAAATAGCAGAGCGCTCTTAAAATTCAAGGAAGAAGCTACTTCAGAGCTCCTGCTGATCCTAAGGAAGCCAGCAGTTTGTACACACTATAAATAAGATACATGCATCCAACAAGGAAAGGCTAACTGCAATGAGTGCATTTATTATATTAACACAGAGCAAATTGGTCTATTTAACCTTTACCTGGTAGTAACAACAGGACTGAGCATCACAGAGAAAGTTAGTAACAAACCCGTATGAATGCTCCATTATCAGCATCTGCTATTTACTAGGGGGCAGATTCTGCCACCAGAACTCTCAGCTGCTGGTACCTTTCTCCATAAGTAGCCTCAATGAAATGAATGAGGCTATTCATAGGGGTTGGGGATAGCTCATTGGGAAGGTGGCAGAATCGGATCCTATTGGTTAACAGCTGTATCTTGTATTGTGTATTTGCTCTCCGAGTTGATGTAGGGGGCTATCCAGCTCTCTCAAGTACTGATGTGATAAAGCTCAGGTGTTCACCAATACATCTTCAGATTACACTGATGGGTACATTTTGGAGATGAAAAATGGGGCAGTTAAATGTGGGCGGTGGGACAGATCATCTTCATGACCAGTCCCCTATGTCAGATTAAGGCTTCATATCAGGCCACAGCACCGCACTGCATTTTTGGTCAGTGACTGGGCTCTGCCTACACACAATACCGTGGCAAGCTAATGTGTCTTGTTCTTTTGCTCCTGGAGGCCAAGATTTTCAAAACTGGGTGTCTAAATTTAGGGGCTCAGGAGCCTTGAAAGGCATCTTTGATAACTGACTTGATTTTCAAAAGTGCTGAGCAGAGCTGGCCAAAAATGAATCTTTCTGAAAAAAATTTGGATGGGGGTGTTATGAAATTCACCCCACTTTGGAATGAACTGTCAAAAACGTTAAAACTTTTCACAGGAAGGAATTTAAAGAAAAATTCCATTTCAGGAGAACTTAAACAAAATGTTTCTGGTTTCCTGACCGCCCTCGCTTGGGAAATCTCAGCCCAGCTCTAGAGAATCACAGAGCCTCCCTACCAGCCCCCAGCTCTGGGAGCTGGAGAAATGCTGCTCATCCCCAGAACTGGGTGCATGGGGTGGGAGGCAGGAAAACCTGCCTGTGTTTTGATGAAAGTTTCCTCAAGTCTAATAGATTTGGTGAAATGTTTCATACCACCAACTTGGCATTTGCCAGCAGAATAAGCTCAATTGGAAAATCTCTAACCATCTCTAGTGCTGAGCAACCAGCAACTGCCATGGAAATGAATGGGAGTTGTTGGGTGTCCAGCACTGGTGAAAATCAGGCCTATCTTAGGGCTGGTCTACACTGGGGCGGGGGATCCATCTAGGAAACGCAACTTCAGCTATGAGAATAGCGTAGCTGAAGTCGACATTTCCTAGATCGAACTAAGTTTACTTACTGCGGGTCCACGTGGCGCAGCCAGGCTCCCCCGTCGACAGTGCTTCCTCCTCTCGGCGAGCAGGAGTTCCGCAGTCGACGGGGAGCGCTTCTGGGATCAATTTATCGCGTCCAGATGAGACGCGATAAATCGATCCCAGATAGGTCTCTACCCGCTGAATCGGGCGGGTAGCGTGGACCTAGCCTAAGTATACCTAACCAGAGGCTTAAGAGCTTAACTTTAGACACCCGCAGTGAAATGGTGACCCCCCCCACTGAAATCAATGGGAGTTTTTCCATGGACTTCAATGGGATCATGATCTCATCCCTATTTTAAAAATCTCAGCTAGAGAAATATCCTCTCGGAAGAGCTGTACTCACTGATGAAGATGGCGAAGTGATTGTTCCGGGAGGCTTTCACTGAGGGGCTGTCCACCACATGCAGAGTGTACCGAGGTTTCCCGGTGTCTGCACCACACAGATCGAGCGAGACGTGGCTTGTGCTGGGGTTTTTATTCAGCTGGCTGCGCAGCAGAGCATACAGCTGCCTCTCCTTTACCGCCTCGACCAGCTGCTCAGTGCTCTCCACCCGCACAGGCTTGTCCTGCTCCTCAGTGCAGATCTCTAGGATCTGCAGAACCGAACCAGGGATCTTCTTGAACTTGGTCATGACGTAGACGAAAACGGGCAGAACAAACTGCCGCTTGGCAGCTCCGTCCTCACCGCCTGAGACCTGGTGAATGCGCACCATCCAGCCTTCCCGGGAGAAGCAGCCCACTGCCTTCTTCACCACATGGGCCTGGGCTAAGGAGATACACAGGTAGCGGCCTCCAACCTGCAGCACCCGGCTAATCTCAGCAAACATCCTGTCCACCCTTTCGAGGGTGGCCTCCTCTTCATCAACCAGGATAGCATCCAGGGTGCCCTTGTCCAATACCACCTGGAACTGGCCATCCTGGAAATCCATCTGCAGCATGTCCATCTGCAGGTAGCTCATCTTCGGCCTCCTGTGGGCATTCCGCTCCCTCATCTGATTTATCACCACCTCGCTGATGTCCACGTTCACAATGTCCTGGTAGCCCACGTCATACATCTGCTCGCTCAGTTCGGAGTTGCCGCAACCCACTACAAGAACCTGAGAAATTTGAAGAGATAATAGTTTCCCTGTGGATACACAGCACAGTCCTGTTTATCCCACCCGATCCCAGACAAACATACACACACCATGGAGATCAGCAAACAACAGATTCTCTGGGAGACAAATCCCCCATGAATGCTCACTAACCAACACTCTGGGATCTTGCGATAAATGTACTACAGGGGGATTCACCACACGCAAAGGAGGCATTCAACATGTACATGTTAAACACGCACACGCAGGAATCCCTTCCCCATCACTGCACTATCGCTGCAACGGGGTGGAAGACACCATCTGATGACTAGTGCGCAGCAACCAGTGAACTTGAGCAGATGTAACCTGAACTGCACATGGAATTCAGGGAGACAGGATGTGATTATCTGAGCTAGATTTTAGCCAGAACAAGGGGAGCCATACCCCATCTCTTCTGAGAAGTGCCATGGGATCATTTATGACCACAAGCGGTCATGATCTTGGTTTTATCTACTGGTCACCATCTCTCAACACCAGGCTGGGCCATTAGCTCAGCGCTAGGCAAAACAAACAACTTATGGGGAGATACTGGTCTGGATAAACTGAGGATCCATGGGATTGGCTGCCAAGCTGCCTCCCTACTCGTAGATCCACATCCACCCAAGCACATAGCATTTGGGAATCTCCTGTTCTGGGATGGATCTTGCATATGTTTTAGGCTTTGAGCCACCCGATTGTGACACTGGGCTGTGGATCAAGTAAATCTTCTGTCCTCAGCACCTAGGAGATCAGCCCAGCCCAGGTCCTGCCTATACCTCTTCACACACCCATATGGGGCCTGCCCTAAGAGAATCAGAATCATTGAAATGTAGGGCTGGAAGGGACTTTGAGAAGTTATTAAGTCCAGCCCCCCGCACTGAGGCAGGACCAAGTAAACCTAGGCACTACCTGACAGGTGTTTGTGCAACCTGTTCTTAGAAACCTCCAATGACTGGGATTCCACAACCTTCCTTGAAAGCCTATTCCAGACCTTAACTACCCTTAAAGTTAGAAAGCTTTCCTAATATCTAACCTAAACCTCTCTTGCTACAAATTAAACCCATTACTTATTGTCCTTCCTTCACTGGACATGGAGAACAATTGATCCCTGTCTCCTTTATAAACAGCCTTTAACATATTTGAGGACCAGGTTTCCTCCCCCACCACCCCCACCCTTCTTCTCTCAAGACTGAACATGCCCTTTTAAAAAACAAACAAACAAAAAAAACCTTTCTTCATAGGTCAAGTTTTCAAAACTTTTATTATTTTTGTTGCTCTCCTCTGGACTTTCTCCAGTTTGTCGACATCTTTCTTAAAGTGTGGTACCCAGAACTGGACACAGTACTCCAGTTGATGCCTCACTAGTGCCAAGCAGAGTGTGACAATTACATCCTGTGTCTTACATACACTGCTTCTGCCTACACAGCCCAGAATAACATTAACCTTTTCTGCAACTGCATCAGCTCCAATTTGCGATTCTACTACAACCCCAGATCCTTTCCAGCAGCAGCACTACCCAGACAGTTATTCCCCTTTTTGTAGCTGTGCATTTGATTTTTCCTTCCGAAGTGCAGCACTTTGCACGTGTTTTATTGACTTCCAGCCTGCTGAAGTCAGGTTGTTCTGAATTCTAATCCTAGCCTGCCTAGTGCCCCTACCCCTGCTTGCTTGGCGCCAGCCACCAACGTTACAGCAGGCCCTCCCCTGCGTTACCGAAGCGGCTAATGAAAACACTGGCCCGGGACCGACCTTGGCAGGACCCCCAAGGTGCACCCTCCCAACGGGGCAGCGAGCACGTGACACCCACTCTCTGCTTGCGATCCAGCGGTGCCCCCGCTTGGCAGCGATTTCACCCGCCCCCTCTTACCTGGGCTGCTTCTGGCCCTACCCGTGGGGCCTGTGCCCCGTGCGTGCCCTACTGGAATCAGGGGAGCCGCGGACGCACTCTACCCTTCGGCCCGGGTCTCAGGCCCCACCCAACGGAGGTGCCCCCGGCCGCCCCGCGCTCACCTTGTCGCGGGGACGCACGTACTTGTGCAGCGCCGCGCACAGCTCCAGATAGCCGCCGTACCACTCGAAGGCGCGCGGCCCGCGCTGCTGGAAGAAGCGCTCCCAGTACTGGGCCGAGCCGAAGTCCCGCGCGCTGCGGGGCAGCAGCGCCATGGCGGGCGGAGGGGGCGTCACGCCGGGCCCGCCCCGCCCCCAGAGTCCTCCTGGCGGGCAGAAGCGCTGCGGGCCCGGATCGGGGGGCTCTCTCTCCACGTGCGCCTGTACTGCCCCCCCAGCGCGATCCTGGAACGCTGGGTACACTACGTCAGCGTTCGGAGCCTGCCCATTGGGCCGCTCCTCCGTACACCGCCGTCGCAGCTCATTGGTTGCCTCTTTTTTTCTGGCTTTCTTCCCATTGGCTCGTTACCTCCCCCACCCCGGTGCGTGTTGTTTGAACTTTGACAGGGAGGCGGCGGGGATGCTGGAGCAGGGCTCTGGAAGGCCGCGCGGGAGATCGCGGCACAGGGCGGTGCGAGGCGCGGGGGACTCCCAATGCCCCCAGGTGGAGGGGCTGCTCTGGCGCCCTGTGCACGCAAAGACCACACAGCCCGTCTGCGCTCCCGTGAGCTGAAATCTGCCCCACCAGCAGAGGGAGTGTGGCGGAAGGGCTGGCCCGTCTCTCTCACCAACAGAAGTTGGTGCGGTAAAAGATATTCCCTCCCCCACCTTGTCTCTCTAGGAGGCTGTGCAAGCCGATAGCGTTTTGCACACTTACCCCAGTGACGGTTCACTAATTCAGACTGATAGATGCTGGGGGCAGACTTCCTCCAGCTGTCGCATTGCTGCCTACCCTGCTTTATTTTTCACAATCAGTTTTGAACTCTCTTCTCTTATCTATTTACCACAAATCACTGTTGCTGCATGTATCTCCACTACCTCAAATGAAACAAGCCCTTCATTTTAGTTTAATGTTCTGGGCTTATCCTCTGTCAATAGATTATGCAACTGCCACTTCCCTTCCTTTTGTGTTTACTGCCCTCTGTAAATCTCCAGACTGCTGAGCTCTTTGAGTTTTCTTTTTCACCTCCACTATATAGTCCAGTATCAAACCTGTCACCTTTTCCCAGGGCCGGTGCAAGGAAGTTTCACGCCTTAGGCGAAACTTCCTTGCACCTGCCCTGCGCACCCCGCCGCAAGCTAACGCCGCCCCCCCAGCGGCAAACCACCCACCCCCGCCCACGGCAGCCTCCCCACCTGCCCGCAGCAGGAGGGCTGGGCTCCCGGCTCCCCCGCGGGCTGGGGTCCCCGCCGGGCCGCAGCAGGCTCTGCTCCCTGTGCCGCTCGCCGAGCTGAGGTGGGGCTGGGCTCGGCTCCCCGCAGCCGCGGCACGCCGAGCCAGGCAGGGCTCCCCGTGCCCCCCCCCCCCCCGCGGGGCGTGGCGGGCTGGGCTCCCCGCCAGTGGCCCCCCACCAGCACCACCCGCGCCCCCCGCGGCAGCTAACTTCCCACCCGAGGCAACTCACCTCAGCCTGGGGTAGGGGCAGCAGGCTCAGGGGAAGCTGCCTTCTCGGCGGCGCCGCCCCCCAGATGCTGGCGCCCTAGGCAACCGCCTAGGGTCGCCTAGTGAGCGCGCCGGCCCTGCCTTTTCCCATTGGAGCCACCACCCATGAAAGTGTGTGTCCAGTGTCACATCCCGATACAGTGGCTGCTGTCTTATTCAGGCCACTTCCTCCCTTAGCTGCCCTCCCTTCCCCTCCTCTGTGTATTTATGCTATTGCTCTTTCATGTGTTTCCTGCTACCGTTTCTGCTTCCCCACCTCTCCATCTAGTTTTAGTTAACTCCAGTCCTCCTTTCATTCCCACATTGGCCAGGCGTTTCTGAGAAAGGAGCTATACATTGGTACCACCCAAAGCTAAGTGCTACCAGAACAAAGAGAAGCTTGGGTTTTTAGATTGCTCCCTGAGTCTGCATGTAGGAACTGCTCCCACAGGCAACTCTGTTAGGGCCCAATAGGGAGCAAGGACAGAAGGCTTTCCAATAGGCATTTACTTTACCTGCAAATATACCGCAGCATGGTTAGTCTGTGGATGAAGGTGGCATAGGCTTTACAGCAGGAATGGCCAAATCGTGGCTCACGAGCCACATGTGGCTCTTTTATAGTTAAAGTGCAGCTCGCAGAGCCCTTCACAGGCCCCCATTCTCCACCTACCAGATTGCGGGGGAGCTTGGGCCTTCTGCCTGGCAGAGGGGTGGTGGGGTAGGAGCTTCTGCCCAGCGGGGAGGCAAATCTCTGGGCTTCAGCCCTGGGGGGTGCGCCTGCTGGGGTTTGGGACTTCAACAGGAGCAGGGCTGAAGTCCCGAGCCTCAGCAGGTGCCTCCCATGAGGCTGAAGCCCCAAGCCCCAGCAGGTACGCCCCAGCTCTCAAACTTCTGATGATTGTTCTATGTGGCTCGGAGGGTCAGTGAGTTCGGCCACCCCTGCTCTAGAGTCTGCTGTGTCTACACTACAGCTTATGTCTGCATAACTTATGTTGCTCAGGGGGTGTGAATAAATCATCCCCTTGAGTGACATACGTTACACTGACATAAGTGGCAGAGTGCGGGAGAGCTTCTCCCCCTGACATAGCTACTGCTGCTCGCAGGGGCTGACGGGAGAGCTCTCTCCCGAGGGCAAGTGACTACATCAGAGAACCTACAGCAGCGCAGCTGCATCAGTGCCTCTATAAACTCTCTAATGTAGGCGTGCCCTCACCTGTTGACAAAGAAAATTCCAGTGATGGTGTGTAATGTAGGTTTGTAGATTTTGACCGATTCATGGAGCTGGATTTTGTTTAGGTGCAGGGTTTGGCCAGGTGTGGGTAACTATGCCCTGCTCCAAGGTGCCAAGAGAGGCTCCAGCTCAGGGAGAACCTGGCGCTATGACTATGTAGCTTGTCCTGTGCCAGATTCAGGGTCTGCAGAACCATAGCCTCCCTAGGGAACAAGGGACGCCTACCAGAGTCTGCAAGCAGCAAGGGACGGTGCAAGGAAGTTTCGTGCCCTAGAAGAAACTTCCTTGCACCAGCCCTGCGCGCACCCCTGCCCAGCTAACGCCACCCCCCTGCCCCCACGGCAGCCAGCTCCCCATCTCCCTCCTGGCGGCTCCCCACCCCCCCACCTGCGGGCCGCAGCAGGGTCCCCATCCCCCCCGCGGCGAGCTGCCCCCTGCCTCCCGGCTCCATGCTCAGACACTGAGCCGAGCGTGGAGACAGGAGGCAGCTGTGGCGAGCCGCCCGTGAAGCCCTGCTGAGCCCCAGCGGCACGGCAACAGCCCTCGCCACAGCAGGGCTTCGCGAGGCAGCCGCCGAGGGTGGTGAAATGCCGCCCCCAAAATCCTGGCGCCCTAGGTGACCGCCTAGGGTCGCCTAGTGAAAGCACCGGTCCTGCAAGCAGCGTGAGCCCAGGGCCAGAGGGGCATGGCCATTATCAACTCAGCTGGGTGTTAACTCTGGATCCTAATGTGGGAAGAGGACAAGCAACAACAGGAGGAGGTGGGGCTACTTGAGCGAGGAAGCAGGCACTGTATGCAGGCAGAAGCCCCACCCCTCCCCCAGGAGACAGCACCCCCAATAGGGTTGCCAGGCATCCGGTTTTTGACTGGAACGCCCGGTCATAAAGGGACCCTGGCAGCTCTGGTCGGCACCACCGACTGGGCCATTAAAAGTCAGGTCGGCGGTGCAGCAGGAACCCGGGGCTAAGGCAGGCTAAGGCTAAGGCCGCAGTCTACTGGTACAAAGTACAGGTATCCACCTGTGCTGAGGAAATACTTAAGAAACATAGGAATTGCCATAATGGATCAGATCCATGGTCCATCTATTCAGTATCCTGTATCTGACAGTGGACAGTACCAGATGCTTCAGAGGAAAGTGTGCATATCTGTCAGTCGTCTCTCTTCTGAGTAATTCCTGTATCACACATACCTGAAAGGTGCTATACAGAATGGTTTTTGGCTTTTGCAGGATAAGCTTCCTTCATCAGGAGGAGCCAGGAATACAGAGCTACATCTCCCTTCTTGCCTCAAAGGGGAGGGGAAAAACTTCTTGAAGTTGGCAGTATAGGACCAGGTGTCTGGTTTTCGACTGGAACGGTGGCTCCGGTCAGCACTGCCTACCGGGCCGTTAAAACTCCAGTCTAAGGCAGGCCAGTCTCTACCTGTCCTGGCACCATGCTGAGCCCCGGACGCAGCCAGCAGGTCCGGCTCCTAGGTGGGAGGGCCACGGGGCTCTGTACACTGCCCCCGTCCCAAACACCAGCTCCGCACTCTGATTGGCTGGGAACTGCAGCCAATGGGAGCTGTTGGGGTGGTGCCTGCGGGCAAGAGCAGTGCGCAGAGCTGCCTGCCATGCCTCCGCCTAGGAGCCAGACCTGCTGGACGCTTCCAGGGCGCAGCGCGGAGCCAGGACAGGCAGGAAGCCTGCTTTATCCCCTCCCTCCCCCGCTGTGCCGCTGACCCGGAGCCACCAGAGGTAAGCCCGTGCCTCAACCCCTGGCCCCAGCCCCGAGCCCCCCCTCACCTGGATCCCCCTCCTGCACCCCAAACCCCTCATCCCTGGTCCCACCCCAGAGCCTACACTTCCAGCCAGAGCCCTCAACTCCTCCTGCACCCCAACCCCCTGCTCCAGCCCGGAGCCCCCTCCCGCACCCTGAACCCCTCATTTCTGGCACCACCCCAGAATCCGCATCCTCACCCCCTACCGCACGCCAACCCCCTGCCTCAGCCCATAAAAGTGAGTGAGGGTGGGGGAAAGCGAGCCACCAAGGGAGGGGGAATGTAATGAGTGGGGGGTAGGGCCTCATGGAAGGGGTGGGGAAGGGAGAGTGGTCTTGGGGAAGGGGCGGGGCTAAGGTGTTCGGTTTTGTGCGGTTAGAAAGTTGGCAACCCTACTTATGGGACATAGTTGAGCGATTCTGACTCTGTCCAGTAGAGGCCAGTGGTGTGCTAACTAGCCTCGTTACAATGTTAGCATTGTACCCATTCCATGTTAGTTTTTGCAGGCTAAATAATTATTTGCATCCTTTACAGTTCCGTCTTTGTCAGGGTTCCCTCCCCACTCTAAACTCTAGGGTAAAGACGTGGGGACCCGCATTCAGAGCCCCTAAGCTTATTTTTACCAGCTTAGGTTAAATCCCCCAAGGTACAAAATTCCCTGCACCCTGAGAAATGCTTCTTTCGCTGCCACCATCAAGTATCTAACAGGAATCCAGGAAAGGAATCACTTGAACTTCCCTCCCCCCCAAAATACCCCCTCAAGCCATACACCCCCTTTCCTGGGGAAGCTTGAGAACAATCTCCCAACCAATTGGTTACACAGTGGTCTAAAAACCCACCCCCTGGGTTTTAACACCATAGAAAACAGTCAGCTTCTTAAAAGAAGGATTTTATTAAAAATAAAGAAGGTAAAATCTCTGTAAAATCAGGATGGTAACTATTTTACAGGACACTTAATTTCCAAACTCAGAGAGATTTCCCCCTCTGGACAAAATCTTAAAGTTACAGAAAACCATGAATAACCTCCCTCCTTGCCCCTTCTAACACAGGGAATACACCAAGCAAAATTAAACAGAAATCTATACGCTATGCTATCTAAACTTACTTCAGAAAAGGGAGGTTTGATTTTCTGCAGGTTCCTTCTGTCTTCCAAGATCACTCTGACCCAGACAAAGAGACACTCACAAAACCTTCCCCCCTCCTAAGATTTGAAAGTATCTTGTCCCCTTATTGGTCAGATGCCAGCCAGGTCAGGTGTCAGTCTGGCTACCTGCATTTCTTAACCCTTTACTGGAAAGAGGATTTTATAGCACTGCATCAGACCCTCTCCCCCTTCCCTTCATATTTATGACAGTCTTTAATACAGTTAATTACTAAAACCGCAAGCCCCCTATACAAATGGCAGGATGAAGTCAGTGGTATTGGGATCCACACGTGGAAATGATTTAAACCATCAACTCAGAGCCTTACTACATGCTCCTCCAATGTGGCTGAATTAATTTCACATGCGCCTCCTTTGTGCTAGAGTCTTGATTTAGAATATTTATTTTTCAGGCTTTGGCCTTTGGGAATGGAGGTTTTCTCCCCTGTTGTGGAATGACAGACAGCTTCCTGGCACCTGCTTTTAACTGAATGTAATTTCATACTGAACTAGGCTTTATGATTCTTTGGATGCCTTGGGGCTTCCAAGGAAGAGACTGTTAAAGCAATTTCCAAACTGAGAGTATTCAGCACTGCTGCATGGAGGGATGGAGGGAGGGAGGGAGAGAGAGAGAGAGAGAGAGCTGCTCCCCATAACCATGAATCATGTGGTCCTATACTTATAGTCTCATTAAGTAAGCTGGCATAGCACTGTATGGTGGTATTATTTTATTACTACTACTAGATGGTATACAGTGTGTGGGTGGGCCGGAGGGGAAGAGACTGGGAGTTAGGCCTCTTCTTCCTGGAAGTCAGTTGGAATTGTAGCCTGCAGGGCCCCTGGAGTCTGTCCCCAGCTCTGTCACTGACTTATCCTGTGACCTTGGGCAAGTTACTTAACCTCTTGGTGCCCTAATTTTCCTATCTGGAAAATGGGGCAAGGCATTTTCTACTACCTCACTGAACTGTTGTGAGTAATCAGTAATGTTTACAAAGCACACTGTGATCAGATGAATAGTTGAGCATTATTTCACTCATCCTAACTATGTACACAGAGCACATAAAAAGCAGTGATAGCCAGGTGATACAATTTAGAGCCATGTGACCAATGAATTGATCATGGATTTTTGATGGTTTCACCCACATTCTGCCTACTAACCCCTCCCCCTCCCCCCCCCCCCCCCGGATTAATTCTAACATTCCACTCCCTTGGGCAGCTTCAAACAGCCAACATTTTTTAAAATCAACCTACCAGGGAAATGTTCCCCATCCCCCTGAATTACACCTGCCTGAGGTCCGGGCTGGGCAAGAGTCAACCATGGACAGTGGTCATGTTTTCTAGATGTTAAAGTGTCACAACTTTAAAGTCTAATGCCATATAGCCCTGCAGAAAGACTAGAAGAAAGCGCTTTATACCACTTGGGAGAAGAGATGCACTGCTTCCCAAGTGGGGGGGTGGGGGGCGGGGCACAGCACTACTAGCCTTTAACCTTGTGGGTCTAAAAGATATTGACCTTTCACATCTCATTATTACCTGTAAAAATCATTTTTAGAGGATTTTTATTCCTCTCTCTGAACCCCATACAGTTGTACTTAGGGTAAGTAAGGAACCTGGTTTCTCAGGCCAGGGCTGGTTCTACGCACCAGCCAACCAAGCACGTGCTTGGGGCGGCACTTTTCAAGGGGCGGCATTCCGGCCACCTTTTTTTTTTTTTTTTGCTTTGGCAGTCACGCTCTCGGAGCTTGGTATGGCAAAAAACCCAGAGCCGACCCTGTCTCAGGCAAAGGGGTAAAAGAATCTCAATAACATCTTCGAAACTCTCAAATAGTTCTTTCTGTGGTGTACATGACAGGGACAATGTGTATGATGCTATAACATGGAATAAAGGTTCATCTTGGGATGACTTTCATAACTCTCAGGAGTTTGTATGCAATGTGCACCTCCTAAACACTAGCTGATAAAATCTTTATATCACACTACATCATAAGGAATTCTGGGTCTGTAGGTGCAAACGATTGTGTAAATACATCTTAAAATATAGTCCCTCTCACCCATGCATTTTGACCTATTGATTCTTCTAAACTGCATTATTGAGATACGTGTAAGGTACTGGTTAGAGGCACACACTCAACTTTGTCGGTGAAAAAATACACCCCTGACTGACATAAGTTTCACTGACAAAAGCGCAGGTGTGGGCAGCGCAATGTCAGTGGGAGACGCTTTTCCGCCAACATAACTACTGCCACTCATTGGGGGTGATTTAGAGCGGCTACACAGGAGACCTTGCAGCAGCGAATCTGCAGCAGGACAGCTTTGCTGCTGTAAGGTCCGTAGTGTAGACATAGTCTTAGTTTCCTCTGATATTTGGATGGGTCCTTCCCACAACAACAGAGGAGAGGAAAGCATTTTAAATAGCAGGAAAATATGTCCGTAATGATTAGCAGGAGAGTCAGGGCACTTCTTAACTCATTTCTGACTAGATTTCAAGTTCATAGTGCCACTTGAAGCAACAATAGTCAGAACAAAGGGTATTCCCTGGGGTTCATTCCTGGGAAGAGCCCAGGGCTGAGGTGCAACCAGTAATTAATCCTCTGGAGATGTCATGCACCACAACTGTCATTGCTATTATAAGGAGGAGTGGGACAGAGGGAGGTCAGAAGAGGGGGGCCTATTGATTTTTCTTCACGGCTACTGCATTTTGTCTGCATGTGCATGGCATTTCTATAGAATTAATCAGACTGGGTGTGTCATCTCTCTACTTTACTGTAAGCAACTGGGGTTCCCCCTCTGCTCCTGACAGCACACTCACAGATTTAAAAATTTTATTAAGATAATGTTAAAAATAAAAACAACAGTACAGAGTTTAAGCGTAGAAGTTTCTGGTTATCAGGGAATAAGGTACAGATTATCAAGGGGAGCGAAGTTCGGTTTAGGATCGGATGGCGTAAGAAATACATAATCTGCAAAATCCCCAATTGGGGGTAAAGGCTTAACGGGTCAAAGTACAGAGATTGAGATATGAGGGTAAGTTGTTCATGTCTAATGGCTATGTTCAGGTATGGAGTAGAATGAGTGGGTACGATGATGAGGATGGATTTATCCTCATTTGGTGAGATTTAACGTTCAGTGAGTTTATGGTTCCAGTTCATATGGTCCAGTGGGAAAAAGTCTCTTGGTCCCTTTCTCGTAGATGATGCACGATGTCGTTCCGGCTCACACCTCCTGGTACTGTCGGTGGCCAGTGACGTGTTCGATGTAGATGTCCCTGGACCATCGGATAGTGTCCGAGACCATGAGGCACCGCATGAGCCATGCGTAGCGTCGACCGATCCCACAAGTTCAAATTACCTTCTTCCTAGCATTTCCTTTAACCAAGTGTAGTGCCCCTTCTCCACCTGGTTACCTCCTTTAATGCCAATCCACTTACAGGTTTTGCTGGACAGGTCTGGGTTCTTTTGGATCCCACCACCCACTCAGCAGGGTGCATCTTCTTTCTTTTTTCCCTGTGAAATTATTTGGTGGTGCCTCCACCCCCCTCGCTCCTTCCTTGCAGGGTCACCAGGGCTGCTTGGGCGGAAAATTCTAACTACAGAGTAATCCACACTTACTTGCCAGATAGTTGGAGACTTCCAAGAAATAACACAAACACATAAAAATATAGTCAACACAATAATTATATTAAACAGGAGACAAATACAAAATAAACGTAAAACACTATTTTTAGGGTCACAAGTGCCCACACTGAAAATACCTGTGACTTGATGTAGCAAATGTAAAATTAGTGTCCCGTTGGTATGCGTACTTTGCTGGGGCCCTTGATGACCTATAACCACAAATTTCTTCTCTGCAGTGGTTTAGCAGTGTGGCTGACTGGGTTCAGTACAGCTCCAAGGACTCACAAGTGGGAGAAGGTGGTAAATCCCTCCACAGGTGTAACATGCAGCAGGTTATAAAATCCTCAAACCCTTAATCCCTGGTTTGAGGACACAGTTCAGGGAGTAGGCGTCCCCAAAACAAATTACCTGACTAACTAACTAAAAGATGGTGCACTCACAAACTCCATGAATGATTCTCAGGTTCAAAGATGACTCTGGACTCCTCGGTCACTGCAGAGGGGCTACTCTCTGCTGGCAGGGATCCTCCTCAGGCAGGAATCAGGCTGCGTCAGTCCCAGGATTTCCCCTCACCACAGAGGGGTGCAGGGCTCAAAGTGTAGGTTACACAACTACACTAACATCCACACTGTAGCCTCCTAGCCCAGCCTCCAGACACACACTCAGCAGGCAGAAGCCCTGGACTAGCAGCCAGAGCAGAGCTGACCATGTGGTGACTGGTATCACCTAGGGAGCTGGAGGGTGAACTCAGCCTGGCTGGGGAAGTTTCCCAGAAAACTCTACAAATTGAGAATGGGAATCATCAGTGGGGAAGGAAAAACCCAGCTGAGGGATCTGCTGTTAGGTCCCTAGAGGCCTGTTCTTAGGGGGAACCCTGCATGCAGGCCTGGGACTCACCAGCTCCCCACACAGCCAGTCCTGCCCTTTCCCTGGCTGGCTCCAAACTGCCTCCAAAATTGCTTCTCCCCTTTTCTCAACTCCCTGGGAGGGCCTCTCACTCCCTAGTGGTTGCTGGGCAGACTCTGAGTCTGCCTTGGCTCCTCTTCCCTACCAGGGACAGTGTGCCAGGCTCTCCCTGACTTCCCAGCAGACCGAGTCCCAGGAATCTATGTAATCTCCTTAGGGGTTGCACAAGTAACAAGCAAACTTCAACCTACACTCCCTTCTGAGCTTGGCTGTTCCTAAGGATTTCTGTCTGCAGGACCCCTCTGGAAGTGACTTTGTCCAAGAGATGCCAATGGCCCAGCCCATGACTCAGGCAGAATGGAGAGAACCATAAAGAAATGGGTCAACTGAGAGGAAACCTGAAGGAAGCAACAGGGATGGGTAGGTCAAGCATGCAGGAGGAGGTAGCCAGCAGGGGCCATCAACCTGGGAACCCTGGAGGTCACCCACTGCTCTAAGACCAGGAGAGTCAGTGGAGGCGCTCAACTTAGTGTGGCCCAGCCCCAGGTGCCTGCAAACATGGCAGTTGCCACTGCTGGCCTCCCTGTTCTCATCCTAGTGAAAGGAGATGGGGATCAGGGATCAGGAGAGCTAATAGTGCCATCTACTGTCATTTCCCTGCCAATGTAGGAGGGGCTTGAATTCTGGAGCAACTTAGCCCCCTTCCGAATAGCGAGCTGGCAGACCTTCACAGCTGCCCCTCATGCACACTTGTATGCAGCTTAGTCCTTGGAATGTAAAGGCAGCTGCAGTGCTTGCTACAGGCCTTGGCTCACAATTTGGGAGCCTCTAGCGTAGATAAAAGGCAATATCATTTTCCACATATCCCCAAATCCTCTACATGATGATCTGAAATGGCAGCGATGAGGAAAACCTTGCTGGTGGACTAACCGCTAAGGATGGAGCCATCAGTTAGTGAAAAACCTGGGCAAAGGGGAGGATCCCACAGCATTTCTCAGTGTGGCCAGGCTCAGGCTTAGATGCATTTCAGACAGGAGCAAATTGCCAAGGGCAGGGCCAGTCACCAGGAAGTTGGATCTTGCCCACGGGACAATTAGCTTGAGTCAGGTGACAAGATGACAGAAGTGATCCTGAGGTAGCTGAGCTCTAGGTCCCACAGGGCTTTGTAGATGCAGGTTGAGTAGTACCTGGGAGTTGACTGGCTGCCAGTACAGAGTACTGGGGAAAATGCTCTCACCAGTCCACCTTGCTCAGAAATCAAGGGGCCACTTCCTTCTCCACGTTTTACAGATGGGAAAACAGGCAGAATGCAGTTAAGTAACCTGTTCAAGTTCACACAGGAACCCTCTGGTAAAACCAAGAATATAACCCAGATCTGATTCCCAATCCCCTGCCCTACCCACTGCACCATGCTTCAGCAAACAAAGGCAACTGAATTCACCTATTTCACCTCAGCTTGAAAAGCCTTTTACAATGAAACATCTTGAGTAAACACTGGATTTTATTGTCCATTTTCCTACTAAAGTTGAGTCCTTTTTGAAGGAAGATATCTGATTTAGGCACAGGGACAAGAGGCATTTTTGAAATAAGCCCTTAGGCTATCCAAGATGCAAACAGAATCTGACATGCATTGGAGAGAAATCTTCCCAGTGCCGAAGGTTGGGATAGAAATAACTTGACTTCAGCTATTCTTTATATTTTGTAAAGAAAATGTGGCTAAAGATTTTAGATTAAGGTCTTGAAAAAATACTGCCCATGCCTGTGAACTGGAATAGACAAAATCCCAATAGGGTCTGGGTAAAGACAAAATCAGTGAACCAGGAGATAGCAATTCCTGGGTAATTAAGTTGTTGGTGAATAACAAAACAACACTGGGTAATATTAATGGTTATAGTTTTTATTTAGTCAGGACCCAGCAAACAGAGCTGTAAACAGGGGAGTTTGAGTGGGAGCTCTGTTGGAGGAGAAGGACTTAGGTGAGAAGTCTGACAGATGCAGAGGCAGCAGTGGTAGTGACCCAAGCAGTGGAGGACACAATGAGGATGACGATATGGAAGCTGCAGTATGTACATGATACTGGAGGGGGTACCTGAAAAGAGTTTCATCTGCATGAAGTGCTGCCTGATAGAGCTGATAGAAGAAAAGATCCGAGGATTTGAGATGCAGGTAGAAACTCTGGTTGAGTTTAGAAGAGGGTTCGAGCAGATGATGGAGCAAAGACATGAGGAGGCTGAAGGGAAAAGCTCAGACTTGCAGATGGGAGCAGGACCAAAGAACTCTGAGGGGAGACTGCTGGGTGAAGAAAATGGACAGTGGAAGCATGTGACTAAGAGAACCAGGCAGAGGAAAAGACGGGCTAATGAAGGAGAAATAGAGCTCAAGAACAGGTTTGTGGAGTTTGAAAATGAAGAAGGGGTAAAGCAGGTGGTCACTGAAGGTGGGAGGGCAAGGAAGAAGAGAAGAGCGGCTAGTCCTATAGGAAAAGGGGAAGAGTCAATGGAGATAACAACACCAAATATGAGTCCCAGGAGGATACAGGATGGGTTGAAAAGAATTACAAGGGAGAATAGGAATTGAGAGGGCTTGCAGCCAGAGGGAACAGGGGATAGACTGGAGAATCGCACCATCACCAGGAAAAGACAGGTCTACATGATTGGGGACTCCTTACTAAGAAGAATAGACAGGCCTGTAACCAGAGCTGATCCAGAGAACAGAAGGGAGTGCTGTCTGCCGGGTGCTAAGATACGGGATGTGGACTGGAGGAAGAAGCCAAGCAGCTACAACATCTCCTGAAAATATACCTGGAATAATCCATGTAAAACCACAGAAATTGTAAATAGGGCAAGGAAATGCGTTAGGTTATCTTTTGTTTTAGTTTGTGAATTTTCCTATGCTACAGAGGTAGTTTTATTCCTGTTTTTGTAACTGTGAAACTGAGCCCAGAGGGGAATCCTCTGTGTTTTAAATCTTTTTATTACCCTGTAAAGTTACCTTCCATCCTGATTTTGCAGGTGTGATTCTTTTAATTTTTTCTTTATAATAAACTTCTTCTTTTAAGAACCTGATTGATTTCAGTGTCCTGAAGACAAAGGGTCTGGTCTGTGCTCATATTGCTAAGGCAATTAGTTGGTATATTATTCTCAAGCCTCCCCAGGAAAGGGGCTGAAAGGGCTTGGGGGGATATTTGGGGGGAACAGGGATTCCAAGCGACCCTTCCCTGAATTTTTGTTTAAATCACTTGGTGGTGGCAGCAATATCGTCCAAGGACAAGGAAAGGATTTGTGCCTTGGGGAAGTTTTTAGAAATAAGCTTAGGGGGTCTTTCATGCAGGTCCCCACATCTGTACCCCAGAGTTCAGAGGGGGGGGAACCCTGACACATGGTCTGAACAGAGACACTGGATTTATGGCTTATTCCAACAACCCACTAATGCCTCCACCCAGATGTTCCCTCCCCCCTTCCTTCCTGTGACTGGAAGGGCGGTAATGGGCCACTTCACCTTGAATGGTCTCTTAAAATATGTGTTAACTACTTATGCTAAACTACTTATGCTAATACAAGACTGTTCTGTCTTGTATTTAACTGTGACACTCTGAGTACCTTCCCCAGACCTAAAGAAGAGCTCAGTGTAAGCTCAAAAGCTTGTCTCTCTCACCACAAGGAGTTGGTTAGATAAAAGATATTCCCTCCCCCACCTTGTCTCTCTGATTACCTGGGACCAACATGGCTACAGAAACACTACATACTCTACCTAGTAGTGTTATTTCCACATTATGCTGCACTGGCCCAGCAAGCCATTCTGTTTCAGTGGTTCTCAAACGTTTGTACTGGTGACCCCTTTCAGCAAACCTCTGAGTATGACCCCTCCCCCTTATAAATTAAAAACACTTTTTTATATATTTAACACCATTATAAATGCTGGAGGCAAAACGGGATTTGAGGTGGAGGCTGGCAGCTCGTGACCCCCCATGTAATAACCTCATGACCCTCTGAGGGGTCCCGACCCCCAGTTTGAGAACCCCTGTGTTAGGTGGTTGAGAGCTGCCCAAGGACCAGGATCACTTTCTGTGTCTTGGTACCTCAGCTCCTCCCTGGAAATAGAGTAGTGCCAGAGACAACGGAGCATGTGGGTGCTCATCATTGTACTGTGTTGTGCATTACTGCTTCCCCATGGAAACAATGATGCTAAACTAGTTTCTGAGACTGACTCTTTTGAAAGCCTGGCAGATATTCTAATCTCATGCAGCCTTGGAGAGCTGAGCTGTTTGAAACGCACACACAGAGGAACCCAGTTAAAACATTCAAGTCTACCATAGGCGCCGACTCCGTGAGTGCTCAGGGGCTGGAACATTCACAGGGGAAAAATGGTGGGTGTGGAGCACTCACCGGCAGCCCCCACATCAGTTCTCCCCCCCGACCCCCAGTGTTTGCCTCCCGCCTGTCAGGATCAGCCATTTTGCGGCATGCAGGAGGCTTTGGGAGGGAGGGGGAGGAGTGAGGGCATGGTGCGCTGGGGGGAGGAGGTGGAATGGGGCGGGAAGAGGAGGGGCAAGGGTGGAGCAGGGGTGGGAGGAGGCAGGGCAGGGTGGGGCCTTGGAGGAAGAGGTGGAGTGGAGGTGGGGCCTGGGGCAGAGTCAGGGGTCGAGCATCCCCTGGTACATTGGAAAGTTGGCGCCTGTGAAGTCTACTGAAAAATACAAGAGCATTATGGGGAGCAAGGCAATCCACTCACCAGTTGGATGTCATAGCTTGGGGAATTATCCCCCCAGATGTATCCGCTTGCATTGTTCTAGGTCAGATCCCATTTAATTATTTCCAGCTCATATTTCTAACCTCACTAACTCCCTTTATCTTATTTCTCTGCCTTCACTAGGGTTCCTAACATCTCCTGGCCTAACATGATCTGCAGATCTAACGCATGTTCAGCTCATCCATTGCCCAGGAATCAGGAGGAGGTGAATCAGGCATGAATTCCAGATCCCTAGCTGAAAGACTATAGCAATGTTTCCACCATTACATAAAACTGATGAAAGGGGGCCTTTCCTAGGCTCCAAGGGCTTTTCTCATCCACTTCTTTGTGTCCAAAGAGATGTTGGCTGCAGTCCGGGGTCTCAAGGATGGTGATTTATAGTGGAAAGGGGTTGAATTCAAAGTTCCAGCATGATGCCAGAGAGACAAATTGTTAAGAATCCACAATTCCCAGACTTTCTGGATATGTATTGGAGGCCCACATGTAATTTACTAGAGCTAGCATGGGGCTATCCATAAGTCTTTGGACTGGGAATTCTCCTTTTTGGGGAAGAGGTGCAAAAGAACATAAGAATGGCCATGTTGGGTCAGACCAATAGTCCATCTAGCCCAGTGTCCTGTCTTCTAACAGTGGCCAATGCCAGATGCTTCAGAGGGAATGAACAGAACAAGTAGTCATAGAATCATAGAATATTAGGGTTGGGAGACACCTCAGGAGGTCATCTAATCCAACCCCCTGCTCAAAGCAGGACCAACACCAACTAAATCATCCCAGCCAGGGCTTTGTCAAGCCAGGCCTTAAAAACTTCTAAGGATGGAGATTCCACCACCTCCCTAGGTAACCCATTCCAGTTCTTCACCACCCTCCTAGTGAAATAGTGTTTCCTAATATCCAACCTAGACCTCCCGCACTGCAGCTTGAGACCATTGCTTCTTGTTTTGTCATCTGGTACCACTGAGAATAGCCTAGCTCCATCCTCTTTGGAACCCTCCTTCAGGTAGTTGAAAGCTGCTATCAAATCCCCCCTCACTCTTCTCTTCTGCAGACTAAATAACCCCAGTTCCCTCAGCCTCTCCACGTAAGTCATGTGCCTCTGTCCATCATTTCCCTCTATCTGCTGGCAACGCTCCCACTAATACAGCCCAATATGCCATTGGCTTTCTTGGCAACAAGGGCACACTGCTGACTCATATCCAGCTTCTCGTCCACTGTAATCCCCAGGTCCTTTTCTGCAGAACTTCTGCTTAGCCAGTTGGTCCCCAGCCTGTAGTGGTGCATGGGATTCTTCCTTCCTAAGTGCAGGACTCATCAAGTGACCCATCCCCAGTCACCCATTCCCAGCTTCTGGTAAACAGAGGCTAGAGAAAATTCAGAGCCTGGTTTTGCATCCCTGCCCATCCTGACTAATAGCCATTGATGGACTTATCCTCCATGAATTTATCTAGTTTCTTTTTTGAACCCTGTTATAGTCTTGGCCTTCACAACATCCTGTGGCAAGGAGTTCCACAGGTTGACTATGAATTGTGTGAAAAATACTTCCTTTTGTTTGTTTTAAACCTGCCGTCCATTACTATCATTTGGTGACCCCTAGTTCTTGTGTTATGAGAAGGAGTAAATAACACTTCCTTGTTCACTTTCTCCACACCAGTCATGATTGTATAGACTTCTAGCATATCCCCCCTTAGTCGTCTCTTATCCAAGCTGAAAAGTTCCAGTCTTTTTAATTTCTCCTCATATGGAAGCCGTTCCATAGCCCTAATCATATTTGCTCCCCTTTTTGGAACCTTTTCCAATTCCAGTATACCTTTTTTGAGATGGGACGACTGACATGGTGCAAGTGGCCACATTTTTCTGAAGTGGGCCTCAATTCTGAAACAAATCACTGTTAAAAGAGAAGTTTCTTTTGCAAAACCAAATATTTAGGTGATAAAAGTAAACAGATGCAGGGACACCACGCTGACTGTATTAGTCTACACTACAGAATTAGGTCAAAATTATAGAAGTAGATATTTTAAAACCTGAATTTATGGAATCGATTGTGTGTGTCCCCACTAAAGAGCATTAACACCATGAGGTCGACGGACTGTGCCCACAGTAGCGGGGCTAGCGCCGACTTTCGGAGCGTTGCATTGCGGGTAGCTATCCCACAGTTCCCGCAGTCTTCGCCACCCATTGGAATTCTGGGTTGCAATCCCAAAGCCTGATGGGGCAGAAAACATTGTCGCTGGTGGTTCTGGGTACATGTCGTCAAGCCATCAAACGTCCCTCCCTCCCTCCGTGAAAGCAATCATTTTCGTGCCTTTTTTCCGGGGTTTCCGGGGTTTCCGGGTTTGCTACGGAAGCCTGCTCAGCTCACAATTACCGTACAGCTCCAGCGTACGCCTGGACATTAGGTCTAGTGGGGATTCAGTCATACTGTAATACGGGCAGAGGGATAGCTCAGCGTTCTGAGCGTTGGCCTGCTAATCCCGGGGTTGTGAGTTCAATCCTTGAGGGGGCCAGGAGATGATGATGGATATCAAACCTATTGAACCATCTGCTGCTAGAAGGGAATGCGCCTAACCCTTGCTTCCTGGCATATTGCACCATCTGCTGTTAGAAGGAAAGGAGCCTAACCCTTGCTCCCCCCTTCCTCCAAGAAAGCAGCAGAGAGGGGAGCCCAAAATCCTTTCGTGCCTTTTTTCGTGCGGGCGCCATATTGCTGACACCATTGTTATCCACCCGCCGCTTCTGCTCCCACTCTGCTGTCCTGCAGACACCATACCAGGGAAAGCATGGAGCCCGATCAGATCACCGCGGCTGTTATCGCCGTTATGAACACCACGCGCATTGTCCAGGAGTATATGGAGAATGAGAACTAGCAGCTGCTACAGCTACAGCAGGCGAGGAGGCGACGGCAGCACCCTGAGGACAGTGATGAGGACATGGACACAGACCTCTCTCAAAAAAGGCCCCCCCGCAAGGTGGACATCATGGTGATAATGGGGCTTGTTGATACAGTGGAAAGCCAATTCTGGGCCCGGGAAACAAGCACAGACTGGTGGGACCACATAGTGCTGCAGGTCTGGGATGAATCCCAGTGGCTGCGAAACTTTCGCATGCGTAAGGGCACTTTCATGGAACTTTGTGAGTTGCTTTCCCCTGCCCTGAAGCACAAGAACACCAAGATGAGAGCAGCCCTCACAGTAGAGAAGCGACTGGCGATAGCCCTGTGGAAGCTTGCAATGCCAGACACCGGTCAGTCGCAAATCAATTCGGAGTGGGAAAATCTACAGTGGGGGCTGTTGTGATGCAAGTAGCCAGGGCGCTCACCGAGCTGCTGGTACCAAGGGTTGTGAGTCTGGGAAATGTGCCGCTCATACTGGATGGCTTTGCAGCAATGGGGTTCCCGAACTGTGGTGGGGCGATAGACGGAACCCATATCCCTATCTTGGCACCGGACCACCAAGCCAGCGAGTACATAAACCGAAAGGGTTACTTTTCAATAGTGCTGCAAGCACTGGTGGATCATAAGGGACGTTTCACCAACATCAACGTGGGATGGCCAGGAAAGGTACATGACGCTCGCATCTTCAGGAACTCTGGTCTGTTTCGGCTGCTGCAGCACGGGACTTTCTTCCCAGACCAGAAAATAACCGTTGGGGATGTTGAGATGCCTACAGTTATCCTTGGGGACCCAGCCTACCCCTTAATGCCATGGCTCATGAAGCCATACACAGGTAGCCTGGACAGTAGTCAGGACCTTTTCAACTATAGGCTGAGCAAGTGCAGAATGGTGGTGGAATGTGCATTTGGATGTTTAAAGGCTCGCTGGCGAAGTTTATTGACTAGGTTAGATCTCAGCGAAACCAATGTTCCCATTATTGTTACTGCTTGCTGTGCGCTCCACAATATCCGTGAGAGTAAGGGGGAGACGTTTATGGCGGGGTGGGAGGTTGAGGCAAATCACCTGGCCGCTGGTTATGCGCAGCCAGACACCAGGGCTATTACAAGAGTACAGCAGGGTGCGTTGCGCATCAGGGAAGCTTTGAAAACCAGTTTCATGAATGGCCAGGATGCTGTGTGAAAGTTCTGTTTTTTCCCATTAATGAAAAGCCCCGCCCCTTGAATCACTCTACTTCCCTTTAACCAAACCGCCCTGCCCTCCCCCCATCGGTCACCACTTGCAGAGGCAATAAAGTCATTGTTGTTTAAAAATCATGCATTCTTTATTAATTCGTCAAACAAATAGGGGGAACTATGGGGGTAACTGCCACGGTCGCCCGGGATGGGTGGTGGAGGAAGGGAAGCACCAGGATGGGTGGTAGAGGAGGGGAAGCACCAGGATGGGTGGTGGAGGAGGGGATGAGGGAAGGACAAGGACACACAGCACTTTAAAACTTATTGAATGCCAGTCTTTTGTTGCTTGGACTGTTCTCTTGGCTTGAGTGGTTGGGTGCACGGAGGCCGCCCAAACGCGTTCTTGGGCGTCTCGGTGATGAGGTTATGGGACTCGGGGAGGAGGGCTGTTGGTTACACAGGGGCTGTAGCGGCGGTCTGGGCTCAGGCGGCCTTTCCTGAACCATACGCCTTTCCTCAGCCATAAGCTGGAGGATTTCTGTTTGATCCTCCAGTAGCCTCAGAATTGCATCCTGCCTTCTCTCAGCATGCTGACGCCACCTACTCTCTTCAGCATGCCACCTCTCCTCGCGATCAAATTGTGCCTTTCTGGACTCCGACAGTGTCTGCCTCCACGCATTCTGCTGGGCAGTTTCAGTGTGGGAGGATTGCATGAGCTCTGAGAACATATCGTCTCAAGTTGTTTTTTTTTTACTTCTAATCTTCGCTAGCCTCTGGGATGGTGATGAAAGGGGTGGCGTTGAAACATTTGCAGCTGCGGAAGGAAACAAACGGGAGTAGTTTAAAAGACACATATTTAGAGAACAATGCTCCAAACATTACATAGCACATGTGCATTTGGTCCAAGGTTGCACTTTGCCTCTTATATTGAGGGTCTGCCGGTTTGGTGTGAGAGATCACACAAGCAGGTCCGGCAGGCAACACAATTCGGCTTGCAGGCAGCCATGGTAAGCCACAGTCTATAGGCTTCTTTAACCTTCATAACATGTGGGATTGTTTTCAAACAGCAACCCCCTCATTTCCCATAACAAACAGCCATCGGGTTGGTCATTTAAAATGGGTTGGCAATTGAAAAGGGAGGGGCGGCGGTTTTCGGGTTAACGTGCAGCGCGAACCTAATGGACACCCCCCCCACACACACAGACACACATCCAAGATGTTCGCTGTTCCCCCTCCCCCTACCACGTGGGTCACAGCGGGGAAGATTTCCATTCAGCCACAGGCAAACAGCCCAGCAGGGACGGACCCCTCTGAATGCCCCCTTAATAAAATTCCCCTATTTCAACCAGGTGACCATGAATGATATCACTCTTCTGAGGATAACACAGAGAGATAAAGAACGGATGTTGCTTGAATGTCAGCAAACACCGGGACCATACGCCGCCATGCTTTGCAATACCATGATTCCAGACTACGTGCTACTGGCCTGGTGTGGTAGAGTGTGTTACCACGGAGCACAGGATAAGGCTGCCCTCCCCAGAAACCTTTTGCACAGGCTTTGGGAGTACATCCAGGAGATCTTTCTGGAGATGTCCCCGGAGGATTTCCGCTCCATCCCCGAACATGTTAACAGAGTTTTCCAGTAGCTGTAGCTGTACTGGCTGCGAATTAATCATTAAACACGCTTGCTTATAAAACATGTATTAATTTCACAGAGGTACACTCAGCAGAGGTCCCTTCTCCGGCATCAAGCACGCCTTGGGTGGGTTCGTAGGGTACTGGCTCCAGGGTGACAAAGAGTTCCTGGCTGTCGGGGAAAAGGGCTTCTCCGCTTCCTTGCTGTGTCTGTGCGCTATTTTCAGCATCATTATCATCATCTTCCTCTTCCGGAACATGCTCCTCGGTGGTTTCTGATGATCCACATACAGAGTCATACCACATGGGTGGGTCAGTGCTGGCTGCACCCCCTAGAATTGCATGCAGCTCATCATAGATGTGGCATGTCTGGGGCTCTGACCCAGAGCGGCTGTTTGCATCTCTGGTTTTTTGGTATGCTTGCCTGAGCTCCTTAATTTTAACGCGGCACTGTTGCGCGTCCCTGTTGTAGCCTCTGCTATATGTCCTGCATGCCCTTGGAGACTTTGGCATATGTATTGGCGTTTCTTCTTTTGGACTGTAGCTCTGCTAGCACGGTTTCGTCTCCCCATACAGCGATCAGATCGCGTACCTCACGCTCGGTCCATGCTGGAGCTCGTCTTCGGTTCTGGGACTCCATCATGGTCACCTCTGCTGATGAGATCTGTACTCACCTGCAGCTCACCACGCTGGCCAAACAGGAAATGAAATTCAAAAGTTCGCGGGGCTTTTCCTGTGTACCTGGGCAGAGCATTCGAGCTCAGACTGCTGTCCAGAGCGGTCAAATGTTGCACTGTGGCATAGATCCAGGAGGCCAATACCCTCGAATTGCGTCCACACTAAGCCTAGTTCGATTCTGCAATATCGCTTTAAGCGCTAATCCCCTCGTTGGGGGTGGAGTGGCGAGATCGATTTTAAGAGCCCTAGAAGTCGATGTTAATGGCTTTGTCGTGTGGACGGGTGCACGGATCGATCGATATAATGCTAATAAATTCAACCTAAACTCGTAGTGTAGACCAGGGCTCAGGGATTTGTATGGCTCCCATAACTGTAATAGCTGAGCACCTCCTGATTTTTAAGGTCTTTATCCACCCAACACCCCTGTGAGGTAGGGAATTGTACAGATGAGAAAACTGAGGCACGAAGAGGCTAAGTGACTTGCCCAAGGTTACACAGGAACTCTGTGGCAGAGCAGCAAACTGAACCAAGGTCTCCTATGTGTCCATCTAGTCAGTGCCCTAACCACCGTACCATTCTTTTTTTTTCTATTGTGTGTTGATCTGGGAAGGATGGGGCTCGGACACTGGATTTCCCTTCCCATATAAATATCTAGGGGAAGAGAACAACACAACTGCAACCTTGGAGGGGAAGTGTATTAAAAACAAAGAGCTTGCAGAGAATGGGATGGGGAACTCACGAGTCTACAGAGACAAATGGGAGAAAGAGGACTGGGGAAAAAAGGATTGTTTTCCCTTGACTCACCTCCATCAATGTTCCCAAGAGAGTCGCCAACTCACAATTTTATCGTGAATCATGATATTTGGTGTTTTTCTTAAAGCTCCAGCTCCTGGAGTCATGAGTTTCCATGGGAATCTCAGCTTTCATTTAAAATAAAAGGAAGTTTCTAGTCCTCGCGGCTCTTGAGAAAAGCTGGAAAACAGGAAACAAGAGTAACCATAGGTGCTGACTTCCCCTCTACCCTGGGGGTGCTCAACCCCACCCCCTCTGCCTCAGTCCCCACCCCCATTCCACCCCTTCCCCCAAGCCCCCACCCCACCTCTTCCCATCCCGCCCCCCACTTCACCCCTTCCCCAAGCACCCCCTTCCCTCCCCTGCTCCACCCCACCTCTTCCCCTCCTCTTTCTGACTCCTCCCCCGAGCAAGCTCTATCCCCACTCCTCCCCCTCCCTTCCTCCCTCCCTCCCAGAGCCGACCTGCACGCCGTGAAACATCTGTTCATGGCGGGCGGGAGGTGCTGGGAGGGAGGGGGAGGAATGATCAGAGGGGCCGCCAGCAGGGGAGACAAGCACTGCAGAGTGGGAGGAGAGGTGGGAGCTTGGCTACTGGTGGGTGCTAAGCACCCGTTAATTTTTCTCCCTGGGTGCTCCAGCCCTGGAGCACCCATGGAGTCGGTGCCTATGAGAGTAACCCAAAGACTTGGAACCAGAAGGCAAATATAATGAACACCCAAATATCATGATTTTTGGAGGCCTGGCTTATGGTTTTTGAAAGCTTGAGGTTGGCAATACTGCTTGTGATGCTGTACGGACTATGGGAGACACTTTATGATATTATGAATACCAATTTTGTAAAACTGCAAGAAATCTGACCAGATATGCCATGTCAGGTATCTGTGAAAATGTTATTTGCAAAGTATGATAATCTTGTTTATATGTTTGTATCACCTTTGTATTGTGAATTATAGATATATATAGTATATCTGTATTTCCAAACATGTGTTGTGTTTCTGGGTGACACTCCCAGACAGAATGGCATCAGCACTAGACCTGCTTGATGGCCCATCAAGGGACATCAGCTGTCCAATGAACCCATTGAAAGGGCTACTAACTACACCTTATGAGTCAGCAAGGCATGCAGGGGCATGCCTGTGGACAGAACTCTAAGGTTTTTCCATGCCATGTGCTGGACAGCTTGTGTTTGGAACAAAGGAAGTACAAGCCACATGGCAAAAGGAATATAAAAGGAAGCTGCAGCATCGTCTCCATTTTGTCTTCATTCCTACTTCTTACCTCTGGAGGAACTTTGCTACAAACTGAAGCTCTGAACAAAGGACTGGATGTGTTCCAGAGGGACTTTCAAGCCAGTTAACTCATCAATACTGCTAAGAACCTGATATATGGACTTTGAAGTCTCTGCATGAATGTGACTGCTTTACCATTTGACAACTCTCTTCTTGTTCTTTCTTTTTTCTTTATAATAAACCTTTAGTTTTAGACACTAAAGGATTGGCTGTCAGCGTGGTATTTTGGGTAAGATCCAAACCAATATTGGCCTTTTGCGATCAGAAGAACATTTTGTACATGTGAGCAGAGTTTTTAAATAACTTCTCACTATACTGGACTGGGAGCCAGAGAACTGGAATGCAATAAGGGGGCTATGTCAGTAGCGTAGCCGGGGGGGAGCAGGGGGAGCGGCCGCTCCTCCACTGAGCAGAAGCGGCGCCTTTTTTGTGCTTCGACACCTTTTGCTCCTATGCTGCAGCCAGAGCGGAGCATTTTTTTTTGCTCCCAGCGCCTTTTTTTGCTCGCGACGCCTTTTTTTAAGCTCCGCTCCCGCTGTGCTCTAAACCTGGCTACGCCACTGGCCTATGTGATTCCTTTTTTTTTTTTTTTTTTGGTTCTCAATAACCAGTGTGGGGTATCAGACGGGTTGGAGAATTTAACTTCAGTGTTACTCACCAGTCTTGGGAGAATCTGCTCTCCTTTTTGCAGCCTGCCCTTACTTGGCATGTCCAGTGAGGGCTACCCCAGGCACCCCGGGTCACACTGTTGGTGGCAAATGAACACCTCTCTTGTGTTGCCCCCCTACCCCGGCCCCCCCGACCAGTCCTTTGTTAGATCTGCAGCATTGGCTGCATCTCATTTCCCTTTCCTGGATGGAATCTGAGCTGTCCAAATGGTAGTGGTTGGAGGTGTACAGGGTGGAGTTCACCCTTGTGCAAAGGGCCAGAGCAAGGTCCCATCAAACTGATGTTAAATTTGGGATGGGAAGGAAACTAACCACAAGTTTCCTTTCAGCTTTGCTGAGCAGGCATATGCAATGTATTGGGTCATTACTGGAAGATTTCCCATTATGAGAACAAAATGAATTCCTCTTAGAACTCAGGATTGGAAAATTCAGAGCTCCCTCATCTTTAAAAACCTCAGGCATTTGGAGAAATTGCCTACCAAAACAGCACAGGCCTCTGGAAGTTTGCACACTCACAGCTTGTTTTCAAAGCCTTCTCTGGGTAAAAGATGGAAACAAAGGAAAAGAGGAAAAAAAGGCTGCTCTTGTGGAATCATCTGGCTCCATTCAATTTGTAGCCTCTGGTGTTGGTTACTCTTTTCAGGGCAAGTAAAATGGGGCTTAGAAACCATGTTAATGGAAGTGCTCTGCGAAAGAGAGATGTCTGTATATACAGAAATAGTGTGTTAATAGGTAAGGTGTCAATAGAAGGTGCTCAAGAATATCCTAGAAATCAAAGAACTGTAGGGTTAGAAGGGACCTCAAGGGTCATCTAGTCCAGGGGTTCTCAACGTTTTTCTTTTTGTGGCATCCTCAACATACTATAAAAACTCCATGGCTAACCTGTGTCACAATAACTGATTTTCTGCATATAAAAGACAGGTTCGGCGTTAGGGGGTAGCAAGCAGGGCAATTGCCTGGGGCCCCATGCCACAGGGGTGCCCTTGCGAAGCTACATTGCTCAGTCCGGGGGAGCGCTCCAGGGGAGTGGGGCCAGGGGCTTGCCGTGCTCCGGAGGAGAGATCGGGGCCGCGGGCATGCCCCACTCCACCCGGTGCTCCGGCCAGGGGAGAGGGGCCTCAGGCATGCCACGCTCCACCTGGCACTCCATCCAGGAGTGGGGGGCCGGGGGCTTGCCGCGCTCCGGCCTGTGCTTCGGCCGGGGGAGCGGGGCCGTGGGAATGCCACACTGAGCCCGGCGCTCCAGCTGGGGGAGCGGGGCTGGGGGTTTGCCCACCCCTGCTCTAAACTAACCCTGACATGTTTGTCTAACATTTGTAAATCCCTCCAAGGACTGGGAATTTACAAGGCTCAGATTCTCAGAGGTCTATTGGGAGCTAGGCACCTAAATACCTTTGAGGATCTGGACCAAAGATACAAAGTTCAGGTAATACTATGGGCCCACCAAACTCAGATTATTCAGAAACAATCTCCCCACTAAACACTTGCAGGAACTGCAATCCTTAAATTGTATATGTATGTACATCGAGTAAAAGAAAACGCTTCCCACTGATGGGAGTATAGTCTAGTGGTTAGAGCAGAGGTCTGTGAGTCAGGACTCTTGGCATCTGTTCCTGACTCCCTGATATGTTACCTTGGGCAAGTCACTTAATCTCTGTGTGCCTCGGTTTACCATTATTGATTCAGTGCTCTGGGAAACTAGGGTGAAAGAAACTGATTGCAGGGAATTAAAATGTCAGTGTAGTTACACAAAAATAAACTATTAAAAGCACTACACAAGGGGTTTTCCTGAGGCTATATTTCAATGATGATTTTAAAGTGTTTTGTAATATATGAAAGCACAGGGAAGTTAGTGTAACCTTTTGTAACCTTTCTGTTGACATGTTCCCAATTAATATTAAGTTGTTAAAGATAAGGGTGCAATAAAATAAAACCCAACTTAGTTCAAGCCTGTAGGTCAGTTACAGAAAATGTATTTAGTAGAAGACAAACACTTCTATACAACCAAACTTTATTACAAAGAAAAATTATTAGTTAAGCAAACAGCATGCAATTGCTGTTTAAATACATGCTACTATTATACTCACATTCAAAAGAGAAATGGTGTATCAATAGGTGATCAGTCCACTGACAAGAGAGTGAAGTAGAGCTTTAAAATCATGGAATTTACCAGTATCCTTTGGATGTTTATTGGAGCTGTTTCACAATTTAGCAAAACTACTCCTTTTATGCTCCATTATAACACTAATTAACATTAAACTGCTCTTTACCATAATTATATTTCCACCACCTTCTCATTGGCTCTTTACATTACACATTATTTAAATTAACATCTGCACCAATGTCCTTCCCATACTATCAATACAAGCTAGCATTTTAATAAAACATTCACAATTCTCAAAAACACCCATTACAAACTTCGCTCAAACCAGTTATAACCAAAACATAATGGTAATATAACCTTGGGTCACAGCCTTGCTCACTCCTACTTTCCCATAACACTCGTCTCCAACTTCTCTTTGTCTTTTCTCATGTTAGCAACTTCAATTTTCCATCCTCCTCTACACTTAGGCTAACTTAGCCCCCAAACTTAACTTCTACATATTTCTTAACCTGAACCATCCTACAGGCTACACTAATGCCTCTGACAAAAATATCTGTTCAGAAGAGATGCGGCCAGATCCGAATCAGCATATCCATTGCTGGATTTACACCAGTTGAGGATCTGGCCCATGTTAGTCACACATTCTGATAGCAGCCAAATGTTCAACTGCAGTTTACTGAAAACAGAGGGAAAGGGTGCTTTATAATTACATTGGCATAAACAGACACTCAGCATACACTGATCAGAGAGAAGCTCATATACTTGACAAAATAACAGATGGAGAATTATTTTATGGCATTAATGCCTTTGCCTGCAAAAACATTTTAAAAAAATATCTTTCAGTAGATTCATGTTAGGCTTGTTTCCTGCTTCTATAAAAACAACCCAACTAATCAGGATCTCAAAAGCGTATTTTCAAAAAGCAGATTTACAACAATGACTTCAGTTAGAGGCAGACAGATTGTGGGAGGTTGTTGTAAGTATGCCCAAGGCGTCCTGCTTTTCAGTACGATTGCAACTGGCTCTGAAAACTGCAGTACTTTAAACACATCCCTCTAAGTCAGGAAGCCTCAAATGGGACCTTCCTTTTGGCAGGTATCATTTTGCAAAGTTCATGGATTTGTCATATGTGTGCACGTTTTTTCTCCAAAGAGGAAATGCTTCAATCTCTGTTTTCTAAAGACAAATAAAGTGATTGCTGGAAGTGGCGGCACAACACTGTGGGATAACTTTTTGGAGAACAGCCCTGTGTGGGTAAGTGAGGAACAAGATACAGGCGTCTTAAATGTGATCTACAGAGTTAAAATACAAACAAAAACTACTGGAATCCTTCTCCTACAATAGCCACCCATGCAGATGGACTGCTTTGCCAACATGGATCCCCATTGAAATCCATGGAGTTCCATTTAAACACAGCATACCACCTGCACAGATCACAATGTAGGATCGAGGGCTAGAGAAAAGGCCTTATGGTGGGAGACTTACAGAGGGGTTTAGATTTATTAGGAACTGGGGAAGATTTTGGGAAAGAGAGAGCCTCTACAGGACGGATGGGCTCTACCTAAACCAAAATGGAACCAGATTGCTGGCACTTAAAATGCTTATATACCAATGCTAGAAGTCTAAATAATAAGATGGGTGAACTAGAGTACCTCATAATAAATGAGGATATTGATATAATAGGCATCACAGAAACTTGGCGGAATGAGGATAATCAATGGGACACAGTAATACCAGGGTACAAAATATATCAGAAGGAAAGAACAGGTCATGCTGGTGGGGGAGTGGCACTGTATGTGAAAGAAAGCATAGACTCAAATGAAGTAAAAATATTAAATTAACCAAACTGTACTATAAAATCTCTATGGATAGTAATTCCATGCTCGAATAATAAGAATATAGCAGCAGGGATATCTTACCAACCACCTGACCGGGATGGTGATAGTGACTGTGAAATGCTCAGGGAGATTAGAGAGGCTATTAAAATAAAAAACTCAATAATAATAATGGGGGATTTCAACTATCCCCATATTGACTGGGTACATATCACCTCAGGACGAGATGGAGAGATAAAATTTCTTGACACCTTAAATGACTGCTTCTTGGAGCAGCTAGTCCTGTAACCCATGAGATTAGAGGCAAGTCTTGATTTAGTCCTAATTGGCGCACAGGATCGGGTTCAAGAGGTGAATATAGCTGGACCACTTGGTAATAGTGACCATAATATAATTAAATTTAACATCCCTGTGGTGGGGAAAACTCCACAGCGGCCCAACAATGTAGAATTGAATTTCAGAAAGGGGATCTACACAAAAATGAGGAGGTTAATTAAACAGAAATTAAAGGGTAGAGTACCAAAAGTAAAATCCCTGCAAGCTGCATGGAAATTTTTAAAGACACCATAATAGAGGCTCAATTTAAATGTATACCCCAAATTAAAAAACACAGTAAGAGAACCAAAAAGCAGGACCCAACTGAGAGTGCCAGTTCAGGACAAATTGCTTCAAGCAGGGCAGCTACAGCCCAAGGCTCGGTTTTTTCCACCTCTAAGGCAAACCAAACCAGCCAAACAGAGAAGATTTTGGTTTTACCCCACTGGCTAACCACAAGTCACAAGCAATTCCCTTAGACACTCCAGTTTCCCAGTATCATCACCAGTGCCACTCATTATGGGGACAAATGGTTATGAAAACCAATGTCCCAGTAAAAGAAAAAAGTTCTCCCAATCCCAAAGGACCAGGCCCCAGACCCAGGTCAATATGTAAATCAGATCTTACCCACAAATCACGCTGTTGCCAATCCTTTAGAATCTAAAATCTAACGGTTTATTCATAAAGGAAAAAGGTATAGGTGAGAGCTAGAATTGCTGCTAAAAAAAGGCGCCGCTTCTGCTCAAGGGTGAGCAGCCGCTCCCCCTGCTACGCTACTGCTACCCTACATACTTACTTTGATATAACTAAGTCACTCAGGGGTGTGAAAAATCCACCCTGGGCAGACGGTGCTATGTCAGCGGAAGAGCTTCTCCCGCCGACATAGCTACTGCCTTTCTTGGAGGTGGAGTTATTAAGCCAATGGGAGAGCTCTCACCTGTCAGTTTAGAGTGTCTTCACCAGATGTGCTACAGCAGCTCAGCTGCGCTGATATAAATGGGTAGTGTAGACCTGCCCTCACTGTGGTCTGTTTTCTCTTGCTTCGCTTGGTGATGCTACATCCATTAGGGTCACAAGGAAGTTGGTAGTGTTTAATTCTGCTGTTGGACATGCATGCACACCCCCACCTTCTATTAATTTCAATGCGAGTTATATATGTATTCAGGGCCAGAATCTGGCTCTTAGCACCCCTTATTTTTTTAAACCATATGGTGCATGTGGTTGTGTAAACATTTTTAGCCTTATTCAAAACCACTGAAAGTAATAAGAAGAATCCCATTGCTCCTCTGGGTGTTAGATTTAGCCTTTTAATATTTTAGTCTCAAAGGTACAAAATATAAACATTAAAAACATGAATTATCTGCTTGGAATGAAAACTCAGTCGGTTAGTCCTCCTCAGTGTAAGCAGGCAAGAGAAACAAATGTCTTCCTTTATGTCAAAGTTCATCCCCCAATTAATTTGGAGAGGGAAAAGGGCAGATTCTGCTTGTAGTTGCAACAACAAAAGTCTTGACAATTCTGTTACTGTAGGTAGAAAACATAGCGTGGCTTCAAATTCAGCTTGTTCAAATCCAATTTATTTTCCTGTTAATAACACTGTCAGGTGTCATAAACGGTGTGTCTGGCTGTAAGGAAAATAAAAACATTGAAACATTGGCCCCACAGTATGCCAACATTTTTATGGCTGACTTGGAACAACGCTTCCTCAGCTCTCGTCCCCTAGCGCCCCTCCTCTGCTTATGCTACATTGAGGACATCTTCATCATATGGACCCACGAGAAGGAGGCCCTTGAAGAATTTCACCTGGATTTCAACAATTTCCACCCCAACGTCAACCTCAGCCTGGACCAGTTCACACAAGAGATCCACTTCCTGGACACTACAATGCAAAAAAACTGATGGTCACAAAAACACCACTCTATACCGGAAACCTACTGACCACTATACTTACCTACATGCCTCCAGCTTCTATCCAGGACACTTCACACGGTCCATTGTCTACAAGAGGGGTCTCAAACTCAAATGACCACGAGGGCCACATGAGGACTAGTTCATTGGCCCGAGGGCCACATCACTGACACCCCCCCCTCGCTGCCCCCGGCCCCGCCCCCACTCCACCCCTTCCATGAGGCCCCACCCCTGCCCCGCCTCTTCCCACCCCTTCCCTGCCCCCATTTCAACGCCTTCTCCGAAGTCCCCACCCCAACTCTGCCCCCTCCCTACCACCAGAGGGTGCAGGAGGAGTGTGGGATGTGGTGGGGGCTCAGGGCAGGAAGTTGAGGTGCAGGAGGTTTGCAGGGTGCGGAAGAGGGCTCAGGGCAGGGAGTTGGGGTGCAGGAGGGAGTGCAGGGTGTGGCAGAGGGTTGGGGTGCAGGCAGGGGGCTCAGGGCAGGGGGTTGTGGTGCAGGAGGGGTGTGGGATGCAGCAGGGGGTTGGGGTACAGGAGGGGTGTGGGATGCATCAGGGGGCTCGGTGCAGGAGGGGTGTGGGGTGTAGGCAGGGGGCTCAGGGCAGGGAGTTGGGGTGCTGGCAGGGGGCTCAGGGCAGGGAGTTGGGGTGCAGGAGGGAGTGGGGTGTGTTGTAGGGGGTTGGGGTGCAGGCAGGGGTTTGGGCTCTGGCCCGGTGCTGCTTACCTGGAGCAGCTCCGGGGTAGCAGCGGCGCGCACTGGGGCCAGCCAGGGCAGGCTCCCTGCTTGCCCTGGCCCCGCGCTGCTCCACTCCGGGAAGCAGCTGGAACCACACCGTCCCTGAGGTCCCTGGGGGCGGGGGAACACAGGGCTCCGTGTGCTGCTTGCCGCTCCTCCAGGTACCTCCCCTGAAGCGCCCATTGGCTGTGGTCCCCGTTCCTGGCCAATGGGAGCTGCAGGAGGCGGTGCCCAGAAATGAAGGCAACGCACAGAGCCCCCTGTTCCCCCCGGCCCCACTTGGACGCAGGGATGTGATGCACGCCGCTTCAGGCAGCGGTGCAGGGCTTGCAGGGCCATGGGGGGTAGGTTGTAGTTTGCCCACCCCTGGCATGGAGGTAGGCCTGGGGGTTGGGGGCACAGGCGCCAACTTCCGGCCCGCCCCCGACGCCAGGTGACGTGGCGGGGCCCCGCCCCCGGGCCCCGCCCCTGACGCCGGGCAACATGGCCCCGCCCCCGACGCTGGGCAACATGGCGGGGCCCCGCCCCTGACGCCGGGTGACGTTGCGGGGCCCCAACGCCGACGCAACGTCGCCCGGTGTCGGGGGCGGGGCCCCAGAACGTCTCCCGGTGGTGAGGTGAGCTGGGCGCGGGACCCGGGGTTGGCAGGGAGCTGGCGGTGGTGCTGAGCACCCACCAATTTTTCCCCATTGGTGCTCCAGCCCCAGAGCACCCACGGAGTCGGCGCCTATGGACCGTGGGGGCGCAGCCACTTGGCGGGCCCCGTGTTTGAGACCCCTGGTCTACAGCCAAGCCCTAAGATACAACCGCATTTTCTCTAATCCCTCAGACAGAGACAAACACCTACAACAGGAGTCGGCAACCTACAGCATGCATGCCAAAGGTGGCACCTGAGCCGATTTTTGATGGCACGTGGCGGAGGGCTGAGCCGCTCAGCCTGCCGCAGCTCTGGGATTGCAGCTGCTGGCCCCTTGCCAGCCGGGGTCCCACCACTGGCCCCAGTCAGCACCAGCTGCTGACCTGGGTGAAGGGAACCCCAGGCTGGCAGCGGGCTGAGACCCCGGCTGGCAGGAGCGGGTGACCGGAACCCCAGAGTGGGGGAGGGCTGAGCCGCTCAGCCCTCTGCAGCTCTGGGATTCCAGCTGCTGGCCCCTTGCCAGCCAGGGTCCTGCCGCCGGCCCCACTCAGCGCCCGCTGCTGGCCTGGGTGAAGGGAACCCCAGGCTGGCAGTGGGCTGAGATCTGCATTTTAATTTAATTTTAAATAAAGCTTCTGAAACATTTTGAAAACCTTTTTTACTTTACATATAACAGGAGTTTGGTTATATAATATATAGACTTATAGAGAGACCTTCTAAAAAACGTTAAAATGTATTACTGGCACGATAAAGCCTTAAATTAGAGTGAATAAATGAAGACTCAGCACACCACTTCTGAAAGGTTGCCGACCCCTGACCTACAAGATCTCTATCAAGCATTCTTAAAACTACAATACCCACCTGGGGAAGTGAGGAAACAGACTGACAGAGCGAGATGGGTACCCAGAGGTCACCTACTACATGACAGGCCCAACAAGGAAAATAACAGAACACCACTGGCCATCACGTACAGCCCCCAGCTAAAACCACTCCAGCGCATCATCAAAGATCTACAACCTATCCTGGAAAACGATCCCCCATTCTCACAGGCCTTGGGAGGCAGGCCAATCCTCGCTTACAGACAGCCCCTCAACCTGAAGCAAATACTCACCAGCAGCTACACACCACAACACAGAAACACTAACCCAGGAACCAATCCCTGTAACAAACCCTGTTACCTTCTCTGTCCCTATATCTACTCTAGCAACACCATCATAGGACCCAACCACATCAGCCACACCATCAGGGGCTCATTCACCTGCACATCTACTAATGTGATATATGCCATCATGTGCCAGCAATGCGCCTCTGCCATGTACATTGGCCAAACCAGACAGTCTCTACATAAAAGAATAAATATGGACACAAATCAGACATCAGGAATGTGACAAAGGGTCCTGTCGCACCTTATAGACTAACAGAGGTATTGAAGCATAAGCTTTCGTGGGTGAATACCCACTTCTTCGGATGCAAGCAGTGGAAATGTCCAGGGGCAGATATAAATGTGCAGGGAAGATTCAGGAACCAATCCATGCAACAAACCTCGATGCCAACTTTGCCCACATATCTACACCAGGAACCATCACAGGACCTAACCAGATCAGCCACACCATCACTGATTCATTCACCTGCACATCCACCAATGTAATATACGCCATAATGTGTCAGCAATGCCCCTCTGCTATGTACATCGGTCAAACTGGACAGTCCTTACACAAAAGGGTAAATGGACACAAATCAGATATAAGGAATGGCAATATACTAAAGCCTGTAGGAGAACACTTCAATCTCCCTGGCCACACAATAGCAGATTTACAGGTAGCCATCCTGCAGCAAAAAAACTTCAGGACCAGACTCCAAAGAGAAACTGTAGAGCTTCAGTTCATTTGCAAATTTGACACCATCAGCTCAGGACTAAACAAAGACTATGAATGGCTAGCCAACTACAAAAGCAGTTTCTCCTCCCTTGGTGTTCACACCTCAACTGCTAGAAGAGGGCCTCACCCTCCCTGATTAAGCTAACCTCGTCATCTCTAGCCTGAATTTTCCCTGCACATTTATATCTGCCCCTGGACATTTCCACTGCTTGCATCCGAAGAAGTGGGTATTCACCCACGAAAGCTTATGCTTCAATATCTCTGTTAGTCTATAAGGTGCCACAGGACCCTTTGTCGCTTCTACAGATCCAGACTAACACAGCTACCCCTCTGATACTTGACATCAGGAATGGTAACATACAAGAGCCAGCAGGAGAACACTTCAATCTCCCTGGACACTCAATAACAGATTTAAAAGTAGCCATTCTTCAACAAAAAAACTTCAAAAACAGACTTCAAAGAGAAACTGCAGAGCTACAATTCATTTGCAAATTTAACACCATCAATTTGGGCTTAAATAGGGACTGGGAGTGGCTGGCTCACTACAAAAGCAATTTTCCCTCTCTTGGTATTGACACCTTCTCATCAATTATTGGGAGTGGACCACATCCACCCTCATTGAATTGGCCTTCAACATTGGTTCTCCACTTGTAAGGTAACTCCCTTCTCTTCATGTGCCAATATATATTTATGCCTGTATCTGTAATTTTCACACCATGCATCTGAAGAAGTGGGTTTTTCACCCACGAAAGTTTATGCCCAAATAAATCTGTTAGTCTTTAAGGTGCTACCGGATTCCTCGTTGTTTTTGTGGCTATAGACTAAACGGCTAGGATACTTAAAAACATTGAATCATGAGAACTACCGATACAGAAAAATGTAGCTCTTACTATCTGTGATGTTACTTGACAAATTCCACATATACCTAATATGTGTTCACACAAACCAACTGCAGAATGACCAACTTTTATTCAAAGCCTGATCTGTAGGACACAAGCCTCAGACATTCTCTGTCTTTGCGGTAGGATATGAGACACTTGTACCTTTCAAGAGTCCAGCTAATTGCTTATTGGACTATTTAGGGTTCTAACAGAGGGACTGCTTTCTCCGGTGTCAAACGTTAAATTGCACGAGGTAAAGCAACTCAACTTCTATATTATCTCGTAAGAAAGACTCCCTATGGCAGGGAGTGATCGGTCCGCATAGGATAAAAGCTAAGGCCTCGAGCTTGCAAACTTTTACACGTGTATTTAACACATAAATATCCCATCCTCTCCCCAGCCAGCCTCCCCCGCAGGGCTATGCGCTCTCCCCCTCTGCCTCCCAGCTGGGACGGAAGCTGGTAGGAGTCAGCGCACTGGGAATCGATGACTCGGCGCTCGTCCCCGCCTCTGCTGGGAGCGCCGAGTGCTCGATAGAGCAGCTGACTCGCTGCTGGGCCCCTCCACGCAGCCCCGGCCATTTCCTGACCGGAGCGGTGAGCGGGGCTGGGGGAGAGCGCGTCCCCCGGGGGGGGGGCCTTGGGGAGGGGTTTGGGGGTTCTGTGGGGGGCAGGGTGTGGGGGCCCTTGGGGAGGGGTTCTGGGGAGCTATAGGGGGCAGGGTTTGGGGGTTCTGTGGGGGGGCGAATGAGGGGCAGGGTTTGGGAGCCCTGGGGAGGGGTTCTGTGGGGGGGCTATGGGGGGTAGGGTTTGGAGGGGTTCTGGGGGGCCATGGGGGCAGGGTTTGGGAGCGCTTGGGGAGGGGGTTCTGTGGGGGAGGGGCTTTGGGGGACCCCAGATAGGTGTAGCTGCAGAGTTATTCTCCCTCTCTGCTGTTGTCTGGTGGCCCTGCATACGCTCACACTGCACCGGAGCTGGTATTAGGGTCTGCTGTATGAAGCGGCTCCTTCCTTTGGTCCCAGGCTCTGTATTTTACATGGGGGTGGTGGGGTTAACCTGGGGGGGGGGTGTTTTTGCAAGAGAAGCATGGGGGAAAGCAATTTCCTTGCACTGGGGGATTTCTCTAGCCTGTGTCCATTGCATTTGCTTCTCCTCTGATAGTGGCCACATCACTCCCCGGATAACCCCTGTCCTGGCCCAGCCCGTGGTATTCTTGCTTCCCTGATAGCCAGCCTGTGCCTGTTGTGGTCCCTGCTTCTGTCCCAGCCAGCTGGGTGACACTTCTGGCTCGTGAACATTGTACTTACTGGTCCCGGACAGCTGGCTGGGTGACTTGACCTAGAATCCCTAGCTTGTGCCTGTTGTTCTCCTGGGTCTGGAATGTTATTCTTTACCTGTATTAGCAATCCCATCCTTCTGGTTGTGAATCACTAAATGGGGAGATGTCTTGCTCTGTTTCCGTATGACAGGCTGTGTTAAGGAGAGCCGACAATGCTCACTTTGCTGGGCTGTTTGCTAAATTTCCTGCATTTGCTGTATTGACACAGCCTATTGCTATCTAGGCAGTTTTCTATATGCCCTCTCCAGGGTGGAGGGTCCCTGGGATTTTAACTCTTAATCTCCGCTAACTCCCCGGGTAGGGGAATGTGTTAGTGTTCAAACCAGCAAAGCCACACTCCATCCACTTGGAATGGAAAGCAGCTTAGGATGGAGCTGGGTGGCTCAGGGAACTACTGATAGTTGGATCTAGAACCTTTGACCTCTTGGTTATTGGGCCAAAGCCAATCTAGGTCAGTCATGGAAACTGTTGTTATCTTTCAGTGATCAGTATGAAATGGGGTGTTTGGTCTCTTTGTAGTTCTAAGCTGACTGAAATTTACACCGCACAGCTCTCCACCACAGTCAGCATCTGTGTTACACTCTGGAGAGATGCTGAGGACGGGCAGTCTGTCAGGTCAGGGTTGAAGCACGTTGGTGGATATGTTAGTGAACTTTGCACACTGCTGCTGCCTACACATGAAGGACCTGTCCTGTAGATAAAAGGGTTTTAGCACTTCAGGGCTGCCAGCTGGGCACCTTATTGGCACTAACATTAGAATGGGGGACAAGGTGGAAAAGAGAGAGCAGACGGTACTTGGTCAAAAACCTTTGTGTCGCTTAGGGTTTTATTGCTCTTTTCTTTCTTGTTTTAGTTACTCTTGTTTTTTAATAAAATTGGTTTCTGTTGGTTTTTGTACCAAAGGACTTTCTGAAGCCATCCAGCCATGTGCCAGGCGCTGTACAAAGATGTAGAAAAACACAGTCCCTGCCCCATAGAGTTTAAAAGCTAAGGCCCTGATCATACAGACACTCACATGTGGCACTCAGTCACATGCTCAAAGATAAGCATAAAGAAAACAAGAAAAATACCTGTGGCACCTTAGAGACTAACATTTATTTCATCATAAGCTTTCGTGGGTTAAGAACCCACTTCATCGGATGCATGGAATGGAACGTACAGTGAACAGATATTTATACGCTCAAAGAAACATGAGAAGGTGGAAGTGTCTATACCAATGTTAAGAGGCTAATTAATTGAAAGGAACTGTTATCAGTAGAAACTTTTGAAGTGTTAATCAACAGGGGCCATTACAGACAGTTGACACAAAGGTGTTAAGGGGGGAAATAAATTCAATTAACGTAATGACCGAGCCATCCACGGTCAATATTCAAGCCTAAGGTAATGGTATCTAGTCTGCATATTAATTCCAATTCCGCAGTTTTTCGTTGGAGCCTGTTTTTGAAGTTATTTTGTTGCAAAATTGCTACTTTTATATCTGTCATTGAGTGATTAGGGAGGTTGAAGTGTTCACCTACTGGCTTTTGAATGTGATGATTCCTGATGTCAGATTTTGTGTCCGTTTATTCTTTTGCGTAGAGACTGTCCAGTTTGGCCAATGTACATGGTAGAGGGGCATTGCTGGCACATGATGGCATATATCACATTAGTAGATGTGCAGGTGAATGAGCCCCTGATGGTGTGGCTGATGTGATTAGGTCCTATGATGGTGTCACTTGAATAGATATGTGGACAGAGTTGGCATCGGGCTTTGTTGCAAGGATAGGTTCCTGGGATAGTGTTTTTGTTGTATGGTGTGTGGTTGCTGGTGAGTATTTGCTTCAGGTTGGGGGGCTGTCTGTAAGCGAGGACTGGTCTGTTTCCCAAGATCTGTGAGAGTGAGGGATCGTCTTTCAGGATAGGTTGTAGATCTTTGATGATGCGCTGGAGAGGTTTTAGTTGAGGGGCTGAAGGTGACAGCTAGTGGCTTTCTGTTGTTTTCTTTGTTGGGCCTATCTTGTAGTATGTGACTTCTGGGTACTCTTCTGGCTCTGTCAATCTGTTTTTTCACTTCAGCAGGTGGGTATTGTAGTTTTAAGAATGCTTGATAAAGATCTTGTAGGTGTCTGTCTTTGTCAGAGGGATTGGAGCAAATGCGGTTGTATCTTAGAGCTTGGCTGTAGATAATGGATCGTGTGGTGTGTTCAGGATGGAAGCTGGAGGCATGTAGGTAAGTATAGTGGTCAGTAGGTTTCCGGTATAGGGTGGTGTTTATGTGACCATCACTTATTAGCACAGTAGTATAAGCATGTACCTTTAAGTGTTTACAGGATCAAGGCCTAAGAAATTAGACTAAACTAAATGATCTGTTCTGTTAAGAAGGGTCTTTGGGTCCATAAAAGCATAATATTGCTGTAGTTAATTGATTTTTTTTTTTTCTTCCTTCTCTTGCCTACGGCATTTGTAGGTGGATTCTGTTTAACTTGTTGGTGTTTTCCTGGGCACTGGAGAAGGGGAGAGAGTGACTAATTCTTTGCATGATCTGATAGAAAATTGCATGCAGCACAATTAGGTCTCAGAGATGTTTGTTTCCTTCTCCCTTCTAGGTAGTGTATTTCTCCGCCACCTCCTTGTACAGGAAGATCAAGACCATTTCTGTAAGTGGAAAACATGCCTCCAAAATTCAAGCGCCACCTAAATGACGATGATGTCACCGGCTCGGTGAAAAGCGAAAGGGTGAGTGCCTGACAGCCAGGAGCCTTGTTTGCATTTATTGATGTTTTGTACCCAGCCCCCCTTGTTTTACCTTAATTAGAGGGATGTGTATTTGCTAACTCTGCACTCCCTGGAGGCCTGAGAGCCATCTTGGAGTGAGCTTAACCACACAGCTTCATCCCTGATGACTTAAATGCCATTGAAACAGTGGATGGCATGTTTAAAGTGGACCGCAAATGGATGAAATCCACCAATGCTGAGTAGCCCCACCAACAGCCTAAGTGGGGCAGTCAGTGTGTTAGCTGAAAAGGCACCTTTTCAAAAAGTGTGGTGGGAGGACTCATTGAATTCTTCTGTTTAGCTCCACTCAATCCTGATTCCGTAGAATGCATCACTCAGTCACTTCACAGCTATTGAACAACTCCATTGGAACATGGAGCCAGCTTGGGAGAGAGTGCTGTGTGTGCGTGCAAGTAATTTCCTTTTTGTAAATGATGTGTGTGTAAGTGTTTGTATTGAGACACAACAAAGATTTAAATGCCAGAAATTAACTGCACCATCTACAGAAAAGGGATTTATTTGATTTTCTTCCCCACCCTCAAAGGCTGCTTCATGTTCCATTAGGGTTCTCTTGTAACTGTGGTATAACACAGTGATATATTATAGGTCGCCACAGCTTCATGGGCCTGGCTGGTGGGATATAAAAGGAATTAATAAGTGACATTATTTTTAGTTACGCTGAATACCTCCTCTTAGCCTGGCAGGTGGAGAACATTCAGTACACTTGGTGAAGTAACTTGATTTATTTTTATTTTCAGGTCACCTGGTGTAGTTTGCTTAGTTTGGAGGAAATATTAGATATAAATAATACGTAACAAAGATTGTAGGGTGGTTCTTACTTTTAAACAGATTAGCTGCATCTATTACTTACATAGTGCTATAGGTGTGAGTGGCTCTTTACAGATGGGGAGTGGGAAAAAGAGCTTAATATCAGAATGTCCCAGTCATCAATTATTTGTGCAGAGTGCTGCTGCAATAAAACAGTTATGGTATTTGCACCCCTCGCCATGAAGTGTACCAGTAGACTGGTTCAAGGCAGGGTATTCAGCAGTGCTTTTTATTATATTTCTTTGTTTGCAGCGGAATCGTTATACAGTAACTCCTCACTTAACGTTGTAGTTATGTTCCTGAACAATGCGACTTTAAGTGAAACGATGTTAAACAAATCCAATTTCCCCATAAGAATTAATGTAAATAAGGGGGTTGGGTTCCAGGGAAATTTTATACACACTGTACATTTTAAACAAACAATTGAATATTTGTACACAGCGATGATGATAGTGAAGCTTGGTTGAGGTGGAGGAGTCAGAGGGTGGGAATTTCCCAGGGAATGCCTTACTAAATGAACTAGCACTCCACTGAGCCCTCAAGGGTTAACTCTCACACTCTACAAGCCAGCAGGAAAGATGTGTTTCAGAGATAGAGATGCGCATTTCCAATTAGGTATCAAGAGTGGGGTCAGAAGTACACTGCCTTGTTAATTAGATCAGCAAGCCCCCAAGCTGCAGCTTCTGCCTAAGGCAGCAGCTCCCTCCCTCATGTGTCCCCCCTCCTCTATGGAAGATGGGGTAAGCAAGGTGCAGGGGGACAGTAGCCCCCCTCTTCTTTCCCCTCTCCCCCTGGAAAGCAGGCAGGAGTCTTGGGGAGCAGCACATGGCAGTGGGGGAAGTGACAGCTCAATTGCCATTGATAGCCTGCAAATTACATTAGATGGGAGCATTTCACAACTGTAAACGAGCATGTTCCCTAATTGATCAGCAAGGTAAGAACGAAACAACGTTAACTGGGACGACTTTAAGAGAGGAGTTACTGTACTATAGGATTCTCAACTTGCATATTTTCTTGTGTAATTTATTTGTAATTTGCATGCAGATTTCTTTTATTCTGGGCACCTGCATTGTAAATGAGCTCTAAGGTAACTGAGATAACTAGGCTGGGAATTAATGACATATGCCATGGAAAGGGTAAATTACAGCTTTCTTATCTGTAGCATCCTAATCACATAGGTCCTTAAGATAAGAGACTCTGGTATAGCTTTGTTTTTAAATGAGTCCTGTAATTTGTTGCATTCTGTGTTCAGTTAACCTAGTCTGTAAAAAGTGACACATTAGGGTTTTTTTGCAGACTCAGTAATAAAAATAATGTACAGGTGTCTCTATTCTTTACTGGACCTAAACAGAATAGAAACAAAATAAGGTGCTTTGCAAGTTCTTCTTTGTGTTTGTTTTTGTGTTTTGTTTTTTTGGTTACTTTTTTTTTTTAAGACTTGCTAGCTAGTATGTCTGCTCCTGTGAAAACTGATATTTGTAGGGGTGTTAATATCACCTTTCACAGGAAACTTCCTCAGCCTTTGGCAAGCCAGGGGACAAATTAAGCTCTGAATGGAGAGGTGGGTAGGGAGGCAGTGGGGGCCAGGGGCAATGGAGGGCTGGGGAAGGCAGCAGGGGCTATGGGTGATGGGGGGAGGATGGTGAGCTGGGGGCCAGAAGCCTGAAGCCCCATGGCCGGGGGCCCATGGGAAAAGGGGGGAACTCACACTAACTGTCTGCTTCTCTGGTGTTTGTGGCTCCAGAGGGGGGCAGGGCCCAACCCCTACTGGTGGCCCCAGGGAGGGGGTGAATGCTTTTACGCACTCTTCACCCCTCCTCCCCCCATCACTGCCTAGGAGGCTGTGGCCACAAGAAAAACCTCTGGTGGCCTGCTTTAATCAAACCTTTTATTGGCTGTGTTGCAATTATTCATCCTCAAATATGATGTCTAAAATGTTCCTGTAAAGTTATACTTTGTGTATTATATATTGCAGTGGAATTTACTTTCTGTATCAAAGGCCGCTCTATGCTGGGCTTGGAAATATATGTGCTTAACTGGTTTAAATTGTTATTACATATTAAGTGGATTTGAACATGATTTGTCTAGCCAGAGTGCAGTGGGTCAAACAATGTTTAAACCGAGCCTGGAAGCCAGGCTGTAGCCTCAAATAATGCTTATCTTAGCTCATAATAGCTCCTAGTGAGATGATTTGACAACTTGGCTGCATGGGGAAGTGTTTTTGCATGACAAAAGTCCATACCTAGGCTAGAACACGATTTCTAGACTCCGTTTAAACTGGTTTAGCAAATGCAGTTTAAGCTGTAGTGTAGATGGGCCTCAACGCTCGTAATATGGGCATTTAAAACCAAACACCAGGGGAACAGCATCTCTAAGCATTGTGAGGATGGGGTGAGATCTGTGGGTCCAGTGCGGGAGAACCCCAAAGGATTTTTTTCCTTCTCATCTATTTTTTTAACCCTAAAAAAGGTTATAGACCTGAAGATTTGGAGCATCTGTTATGGAGATAAAGCATGCCAACAGTCCCTAAAAGGAGATATTTATATTTATTTAAAAGAAGAACCAAGCCAATGTCTTATTTAAAGCAACCTTACAAGATTGTCATGGAAATTCTCAACGCAGGTGCTCAATCTACTTGGCTCTCCTTACTATGATGATGATAAAATCTAATGATGTTTTACCTGTCAGATAAACTTTCGGTACAGTAGGATTTTTCAAAACTGACTTAGGTCAGTCTGAGGATCATCCACTGATTTGTAATGGAGGCCAAAATGCATTACTAAAGGCTGTAGTGGTAACTGCGCAACATGTAACATGTGAGTGTGAAAATAACCCCAGTACCAGAAATGTACTTCCCTCACCAAGACCCTGTTGCTGAACAAAAGGAAAATCCAGATGTCAGATTCAGCTCCATTCTGTGCATTTTTGTTGCAGTCACAGTATGGGATACTATAGGAACTAGTCACTCAGTGCAAAGCATTCTAGTCCTAAAACCCACTAATAACCATAATCCCAATGTAAAAATTGAAAAGGTTCATCCTCTCTGTTAACAACCAAACCCTCTCTGCTGGTAGGGTGGGGGAGAGGATCCATTAACTTTAATCCTCATTCCCATTCTTTATATCATCAGGTGACAGTTTATTTAAAAAACACAGCATCTTCTGAGATGGAAATGCATATGATCTTCCATATGGGTAGGACAAAACAAAGTAATTACATGAGGTATAAGGTTTTGAAAGACTTTAGTAGTTAGTGTGGTTTGAATTTAATGTTTTACAGATGGCCCTTTGGGAACTGATAGGGATTTAATCTGTATGCGACAGTGCTTTAAGGACTGGAGTACCTAGGAGTTTTATTTAGTCATATTTTAAAGTGAATTTGGATTGTACGTTACATAGAGAAACAGGAATTGATAGAAATCCATTGTAACTGACTTCATTTTCACCATTAAAACTGGCCACAAGAGAGCTGACCCAGTGGCTTAGTAGCAGTTCTCTGTAGTGCCATGCATTTACTGACCTGGCAAATGTCTCTTGTTAGAGACTTCCAGTTCAACCTCTGGGAGGTGGGGTTGCGGCTGAAAAGAATACCCCCTCTGGTCATTTAACAAGGAGCTTTGGTGTGTTCCAAAGTCATGTACAACCAGTGGTGAGAAGGATGGTGGATATGAGAGAGAGAGAAAAACTCTGGTTTTTAATTGATTGAAGCTCAAATTTTGTTCTGTTTGCAGAGAAACCTTTTAGAAGAAGATTCCGATGAGGAGGAGGACTTTTTCTTGTGAGTAGCTATAAGGGTATTGTGTGGGTGTTATATTAAGTTGGGGGGATGTGATCTATCATGGGCCAAATCACTGTTCAAACCAGAACTGGGGAAATTGAAAATATAATGCAGCTCCTTCTTACTAACAGGTAGAACTGATTGGAATGAAACTGCCATCTGTTTCTGATTCCTGTGGAATGACTGATTCAGCAGCTGTGAGATCAGGGGGAGCACTAGCAATGAGTATAAATTAAGATTTAGCAAATAAAATTGGGGCAGCCCACCAGTTAAGGGTGGAAAAGACCCTCTGGTTGGGATCTGGTTTGCTGATGGAGGATCATTTCCTGTTGCCTGTGCTTTGACCTATTTTGAAATGTCACCTCTTTGTGAACCCTGTGAACAGGGCTGGCGCGCCCATTAGGCGACCCTAGGCGGTTGCCTAGGGTGCCAAGATTTGGGGGGCAGTGGGCAGTTGCCTCCTCCCCCCCCCCCCCCCCCCCGCCGCCGCTCAGCGCCCGAGCGGGGAGCCGTGGGGCAGCCGCCGGGAGCCACCCCCCCGCATCATGGGTGGTGGGGGGGGGGGGGGGGGGGGGCTGAGCGCCCGCAGGCGGGGGGGAGACTGAGCTCCCACGGGTGGGGGACCTGCCTGGGGGCGGCATTGCGGCGGGGGGGGCTGAGCTCCTGCGGGTGGTGGGGGGCAGCATTGTGTGTGTGGAGGGGTTGAGCTCCCATGGGCGGGGGAGCTGGCTGAGGGGGGGCGGCAGGGGAGCTGGCTTGGGGGGGTGGGGGGGGGGGGCGGCGCAGGGCTGGTGCAAGGAAGTTTCGCCAAGGGCGCAAAACTTCCTTGCACCGGCCCTGCCTGTGAAAGACCTAATCATTTGGGTCAGATAGGCTTTCCTGTGTGTATTGGATTCATTATCACTGTCTGTTCTGTGCTGGCAGGAGAGGACCGGCAGGGCCAAGGTTTGGACCCAGGAATGAGAAGATCAGGCAGTAAGTTCCTTAGAGTTTGTATCCATAGTCCAGATACCATTTTATTTATGTATTTTTAAATTGTGCTGCTTTGTTACCAGTAGGGTGACCAGATGTCCTGATGATATTGGGGCTGTCCCGATATTAGGGGCTTTGTCTTATAACTATTTCTTCCCCATTCTTCCCTACCCCCCAAAAAATGTGTCTGGATTCTTTGCATTTGCTTTCTGGTCACCCCTAGTTACCAACATGTTTCTGCTTAGTCTTACAATGAGAATGCAACTCCTACTTAATCTTTTCTCACCAGTATTTCCTAGCCCATCTGCCTTCAAGCAGAAGAAGTTCAATTCCCAAGTTATCAAAGAGTTAATTGCCTTCTAGCATGGGTGCGCAAATTGGTTTGTAGCACTATAGCCTGATGCGTTATCGAAAACTCTTGTTCCATTTGATGTGTAACCATTTAACATTCATAATGAAACTTCCTTACAGAATAATAAAGATCGTGTTTTAAATTTGAGCCACTATTGTGCCTCCACTGCTGTTGCCTTTCCCATCCATTCTTGTCACATCTTTTGCCCTATTATCCCTTTCCTGTCCGCTCCCTTGGTGTTCCAAGTAGATCCTTGTGCTCAGGAGTACAGTGCTACCAGGATTTCTCATGCACCTGGCAGTCCTTTGAACTTCAGTTTATCATACAGGGAACAGATCCATGTGACCTTTTGGAGACTGGGAAAGATTTAATAGGATCAAAACAGCTGAGCAAACAGGAAACAATTAAAATTTGGATTCTAACTATCCATTATACAGAACAAAAGGGAAGATACTAACAAAACTAGATCCCTTCGATTAGAGTAATTTCCTGGCAATGGTTTCAGTGGTTCTGTTTACTGCAAGTCCCAGTTTATTCGACTCTATAATGGTAGCATTTGTTGCACAGTGACTGAGGGGGAAAGGTTGGCTGCAGCTGGAGAATGTGTGTCATAAATGGACCATCAGTTTGTTGAAATATATTTTTGTTTCCTGTACATTTCACTCTTGAGAGCTAGAACAAAAATTTCGGAGGGGAAATCTAGATGGCGATCATCTTTGTGTAAACCAGATTAGATCATCTAATTTGTGGCTTCAGAATCTATATTCTTCATTGGTTTTATGTGAGGAAAAGCCAGTGCCTCTCTGAGATTAGTCTATATTGATCCCATGTGGTTAAAAGCAGTTCTGGCGAGACCTGAGTCATACACCTGCACAGCATAGAAATTTTGACGGGACATGGTTCAGATTAGGAGCTACAGATAGATACTGTGAAGTTGGCTCCATTGTGCATTTGAAATGACTCTCCTTATGACCTATTCTACTTGCAGGCTATTGGGGAAAAGTAACATGATGTTCCATAGTGCTAATTACTTTGGGCTAGTCAATTAGAACTGAATAAGGAGGTAGATTCACCTAATTGCCAGTCTTCAGTTACCATCATCTGGGCAGACAAGTGTGTATGGCCAGGGTAGAAGCAGATTAGTCACTGCAACAAGTCAATGTCACTAAATATAACTGAGATCTTACCTTCCCTGCCAGTGCTGTCTCTGATTATTAAGTTAAAAGAACATCATCTGTTGTGCTCTTTCATGAAAGTCCTAGTGTCTGGAAAGCGGCAAGTGTTAGTAAAGGAAGTGCTTCTGTGACAAAGGGAAGTAGCACCAGATCATCAGTAGTCTCTAGAGGCAAGGGAACCAGGAATTGTCCTCTTCCTGGTATCTTTAACAGCTGGTCAGGAATGGGTGTTGAGCCAGACAGCAGCCAGGGGGTATCAAGTCTGTTCTCCCTGGCAGGAGTCTCCTTTGAGGCATTCTGTGGGAGATGGAGGATGAAGGCAGAGGTTGTGATGGGAAGAAAAATGAAACTGGGAAGAGTCTGTATTGTTTACACAAACAGTACATTTGTAACTCCATGGCATGGCTAATATCCAATACGCATCAGCTTTGAGATGTGGCCAGTGCCAGAGATGTGATCCCAGTGGGGTGATCTAGTTTGGCAAATATGTCTCTTCTGAACCCCTCTCTCTCTCTCTCTCTCGTGCCTCCCACAGACTAGCTAGTTGTTGTCTGTCTATATTCTTACACAGCAAGCAGCCTAGTATATCTGTAGTCCACCCTTTATTCCCCAGTGGAACGCCATTTCTGTTTGTACTGTTTTATTTAGTAAGTGTCAGTGCTGTCTGGAACATAAAGGGAGAGTTAAGGGTGTCTTGATTATACTCTATAAGTACCTACATGGAGAACAGATATTGTATATCGCGATACAAGTTCAGACTGGAAATAAGGTGTAAATTTTTAACTGAGAGTAATTAACCACTGGGACAATTTACCAAGGGTTGTGGTGGATTCTCCATCACTGGCAATTTTAAAATTAAATTTGGAAGTTTTTCTGAAAGATCTGCCCTGGGAATTATTTTGGGGCAGTTCTCTGGCCTGTCTTATACAGGAGGTCAGATTAGATGATCACAATGGTCCCTGCTGGCCTTGGAATCTATGATCTTGGAACAGTCACTTCTCCACCAGAACGGTTTAGATCAGGGGTCTCAAGCCCGTGGGCCGCATTTATTTCCTGCGGCCCACCATAGGTGCCAACTCCACTGGCAGCCAAGCTTCAAACATTACTGAGTGTTTATATTTTATTAAAACCCCTCTTTGCATTACAGTTTTTAAAAAGTTAATACATTGACTTTTAATAGAATACTATATTACTCTTTTTTTTCATTTTTGATTATACTTTTGTATCATTGTATGAAAAAGTTTCAGTGATGTGGCCCTCGGGCCAATTTACTAGTTCTCATGTGTCCCTCGTGGTGATTTGAGTTTGAGATCCCTGGTTTAGATGCATGCTGTACCTGCTGGCCAAAGGAAGGCGCAAGCTCACAATGGTGTAGATTTCCCCTTGGTTGTGTTTTTGCGGGGGCGGGAGGGAGGTGTTCAATTGTTGCTGTAAGGCTGCAAGGGCGAGATGTTTTTAAGAAGGGACTTGAATGAATAGAGCGTGGTTGTTGGGCACACAGGCGATCCTGTTTGAGGTAAAAGGGACAGTGAAAGAAGATGATAGAAGGATGCAAAGGGAGTAGGTGAGGCGTAATGGGGGAGTCAGAGCAGAGATGGAAGAAAGTTGTGGAGGGCCTTGACTGCGAGAGGAAGGGGGAATTGGTGAGGGTTCCCAAAGAGGGGAAGAGGATGGTGTGAGTTGTCAGAATGGAGACTCTAGCAGCAGCCTGTTAGGTAGAGCAGAGAGGCAGGGAGGGTCCTATTAGTTGAGGTGAGGGATGTCAAAGGCATAAATATATTGTCAGGTGTAGGGGAAAGGAGAGATTTAGGGCATCTGTTCACCCACATGCAGCATGGGTGCGTTCAAGGTCATGCTTTACAGTAAGAAGTGACTGGTGGAGTCGCTTCTTCCCAGCCCAGTTTCCGGCTTGCTGAGAGGGAGTTGTACCCTTTACACTGGGAAACAGCCCAGTTGGGCCTCTTAGACTCTCTCGGATATCTGCCTGCATTTGTGGGGTGGACTGAAGGAATTTCCTCCCGTAGGTCTGTGGTTTGCTTCTCCTTATGTAACTGTTCGCTCCTTTGTATTCAGCACATTCCTAGTAGTTCTGGAAAAAACTTTCATGGAAATCATTGGCTTCTCACTGCTGTGCAGAGAGTTGGTGAATCTGACTGATGCTAGTAGGCGGGTGTCCACTTTGCATTTGCCTCTAACTGGTGCTTTTGGCAGACAGGTGAAGGTGGAATGGGCTGCGTAGCCTAAGCTATGCTCTTGCCGCTAGTGCTTAGGGTTAAAGGTGACTGGCACAGGATCGTTTTTAAATTGGGTTTGTGCCCTTTTGCAGATATTTATGATGTACTTGTGAAGGAGGCCTGGAAGGTATTTTGAACCTCCAAAATATCAGGAATGTCTAGTGTAGTCTTCCCTAGTTTTGCTTGGAGGACTTTTGGGAGGTCTTGGAGAGACTGCTGTGAGCTCTTAATGCCTCAGCTGAAGGAGCAAGGGTATTGAATCTTTAACACAGACTTCTTTTATGCAGAATGTTAATGAGTCATTGGCATTAAACTCTTGAGTGGTCTGACTAAAATCCCTTCCCCTCTCCATTGCTTAGCTCTCACTCTAGAAAGTCTTAGAATCTAGACTAGAGTTTATGTTCCTGCTTTAAATTAGTGAACAATTAACTCAAGTTAACTCGAGTTAACAACACTATTATGAAGACTAGGCTAGATACTGCACAACCATTTGTTCCAAGAAATAAATGTGGTTTACCCTAGGGCCTTAGCCCTCATGATGTCGTCATTGTACTAACTCTCCAATCATGAGTGTCTTCTAGCTAGAGAAGGGATGAATGTCTAATGTAACCAGAGCTTGAGTCGTGCTGAAACTTTGCAGAACGCTGTTACAGCATTTATTTGGGTGTTTTAGTGCTTCCGATACTATCGCTTAGAAGTGATAGTGCTGGAACGCAATTTTGGTACCTCCTGTTTTTAGGAGTCGGTCACTGAATGTAGCGAGCAAGCAGAATTGAACCCCAAACTTTTAATGCAGCCTTTCTACATCAACAGAAGCTAAACGGAGAATAATCCTAATGCTGTGTTCCCTTTTGCAAGTCACCTTTTCAGGTGCACTGATGAATGGGTGGGGAAGCATGTACCATGCTTGTTCTGCAGAAATGGCACTGGAATCCAGGGCTCGGAGCATGGCACTTCTCACAGTACTAAACATTAAAACAGGTTTACAGGGGGGAAATGTCAATCAGTTGTCTCAGTTAGATATTGGATCCTATGCACCAGCTGTTTGCAGGTACCTACTGCTGCTTGATGGTAGACAAGCTGGAAGCATATGTGTTTTAAGCCTTCCAACCATTTTGGGGGGCAGGAGGGTTATTAATATTACAGTAAGTCCCCACTTAACATCCTCTCGCTTAACGTTGTTTCGACCTTGCGTCCCTGCTCCATTACAGAACATGCTCATTTAAAGTTGTGCAATGCTCCCCTATAACGGTGTTTTGCCCACCTGCTTTGTCCATGGCTGGCAGCCCCCCTACACACACCCCCTCAGGGCCTCCCACCCGCCGGCAGATCCCGTGGATCAGCGTCTTCCCCCTGCTCCTCCTGCCTGCGGCAATCCACTGTCTTGTGGTGTTCAGGAGGCTGGGGGGAGGAGCGAGGGCATGGTGCGCAGCCTCCCCCATCCTTCCCCTGCCTCCTGAATGCCCCAAGACATCTGATTGCCGTGGGCAGGAGGCAGGGGGAGCAGGGGGAAGGCGCTGATCTGTGGGGTCCGCCGGCAGGCGGGAGGCACTGTGTGTGTGTGGGGGGGGGGGGGGGGCCATAGAAGAGCTAATAAGGGGCTGCCAGCCTGTTTAATACCTGTATTAAATGTGTATATAATGCCTTTTTGTCTGGCAAAAAAAATTTTTTCCCTGGAACCTAACCCCTCCTATTAATTCTTATGGGGAAATTGGATTCGCTTAACATCGTTTTGCTTAAAGTCAATTTTTCAGGAACATAACTACAACGTTAAGTGAGGATTTACTGTACTTAGAATTTTGTTTACTGGAATAATCCAAGGCTAAGCCCATGAGATACTCGAGCTGGGTGGGATTTTAAAAAGCATTTAAGGGAATTAGGAGCAGAAGTCCCATTTAAGGCAATGAGATGTGATCCTAAATCCCTTAGGTACTTTAGAAAACCTTCCCCAATGTGCTACATCTATCTCCACTGACTATAAATGTTGTATCACACTTGAGGCTATTTCACCTTTCACAGTACCTCACTACAAAAAACTCTCACAATTTGACATTAAGCAGATTTCTTAGTTATGCTAATGAACTGGGACCAGTGGATTCTGCAGCTCTGGAGATTGCTGCCAAACTGTGCTCCAGAGTCGAGGCTTTCATTGAGATGACAACTGATTCAAGCCTCGCGAAGCTGACCTTAAAAATTTGAATCGAACAGAAACCAGTGCAGCATTAGTCTTTCTGAATATGCAAAGTCTGAAACAATTGCTCCTAGAGTACATCTGCACTAGGAACATTAGCACCCATATTACAGCCACAGCAGATCATGGATCCTGAAAAAATTGCTCAAGGCAGGTTTTTATGATGCAGTGGTAAAATCACCGGAGTCCTTTCTGTTTGCAATGTTGTAGCCATGTTGTTCCCAGGATATGGGAGAGACAAGGTTGGGGAGGTAATAGCTTTTATTGGACCAACTTCTGTTGGTGTGAGAGACATGCTTTCCAGCTGCACAGAGCTCCTGACCTGAAAAAGAGCTGGAAAGCTTGTGTCTCTCACTAACAGAAGTTGGTCCAGTAAAAGATATTACCTCTCCCACCTTGACTCTTTGATTCCTTTGTTATTGCTATCAACTGTGCAAAAGCACCATTGCTGTAATATGGGTGCTAATCTTTCTAGTGTCTACAGGCCTAAAGAGAGGTGCAAATTGCCTCACTGACTGCAGTTGTGTTGACTCTGAAACCTGAGCGTGGCCATTCAATGATCAACATGAACTATTTCACTACTGATCACTTTTGCGGAAGCATGCAGAAAATGTCTTTCTCCTGCAACCCCAAATGGGCCATACATCCTCCCCCACCCCCAGTGCTCTGATTCCAACTGCCCCTTTCTTAGCTCTAGAAACCCTCCAGCCATAGTCCTTCCGCCCCCAATGACTTCTGTAGTGTAGTTTTGCATTGTCAATATGAAAACGTGAGCCATATTGGAAATGTTGGGGGCAGTGTGAAATAACGTAATGTCAAAATGCATAAAAGGCATCTGCTTTGCTGATTGTATAAGTCAGTTTCATATTCATTTCCCTGCCTTCCAAGTGTCTGCCTCAGAGGTCTAATGTTCCACAGAGTACATGGGACTGCAGTGATAATATCCAGGTGTGCAACACATCACCGAGAGTGGGAGGGGACGTGGAGCCAATGCTGCCTGCTAGAAAACTGACTATTCCCCAAAACAGGCATGGAGAGGACGCCCAGGTCACATCGGTAGCATCTTCGTCACTCGTCTCTGCCACTTGAAGAATGTGGCACCTTTTTTTAGCCTGGCAGTATGAATTCACCTAATATTCGTCAGTTCATAGCCCAGTGGATCTAAAAGGGAAAGGTGTAGGTTCCGTTCCTTCAGAACTTGGTAGACCATTAAAGCAGACACTAAATCGAATTAAGCTGAGAGTGATCTCATTGCTGGTGTTCTGGTTTGTGTGATGTTCTGTCCTTATTAAAACTAGCATCTTTGTAGTCGACACGTGTATGCTTTTGCTTTACTCACTTTCCTGGCAAGGATGAATTCAATTTTTTCCACTTGGAAACCTGGCAGGATACAGACCCAGGAGCAAAATTATTGAAAAGCCAGTAGTTCTCTCCCTGTAAATACATTTCTTACTTGGCAGGGGAGTGGACTCTGATAAAATGAAAAATGTGAAAAATGTTTTGTTTTCAATATTGCTTGAATTTCCAACCTCAAGCAGATAAACATAGTTGAAAATGGTAAATTTGCTCCAAAACTGCTCTGTGAGTAGACCTTTGTGATCTTTAACTCTCATACTAGAGAGGCCTCTTTGGCTGGCAGTGAGAAAAGTTGGTCTTGTGGTTAAGGGACTGGAGTGGGGTTCAAGATCTGGGTTTAATTCCTGGGTCAGTCCCAGACTGTGTGACCTTGGGTTAGTCACTATGGGTAGGTGTACCCTGCAAATGAATGTAGGCATAATTGGGCTAGCTTTAATCTAGCTAGTACAGGTAATAATAGTAATGAAGATTTGGTGGCATGGGCTTTAGCACAGGTGAGGAACCAGAGAAGATAACCATGGTCCCTGGCAGGTGTCATCTGGTTCCCAGCTGGTGCCACCATGTTGTTGTCAGCGGTTCGCTGTGCTAGCTAGATTAAAGATAGCATGGGTACGCCTCCCTGGGCTACAATCATAGACAGCCCCTTAATCTGTTTTTCCATTTCCTGTCTGTAAAATGGGGATAAATAATCCTTCCTTTCTACTGCACTGTGTCTTGTCTATATAGATTGTTCCTTGGGGCAAGGGCTCTCTCTGACCATGCATGTGTTGCTTAGCACAATGGAGGCTTGATGATGATTGGAGCCTTGAGACGTAACTATAACACAAATAATGATCTGGAGCACCCAATGCATAGCTTTTATCTGTAATCGGAGGACACTGGGATGCTGAGATATGAAGTGTCCAACTTTTAGTCCTCTGGGAGCTGCATAGCCATTTAATACAGACCTTTTTCAGAGGTTGACGTGTATGACAGATGCTTTGAGTCTTGTACATAGCATGGATTTCTTTGAACACCTTCCCTCACATTGAATCCTCTCCTTTCTGACTCTAATGTAACATCGCTTGTACCCCTTATACATTCCTGCCAGTGGTTTGAACCAAGAGAATTTGGTTACAGACCTGTCAGTGGGAGGACTTTTCATTACTTTAAAGCCAATGAACAATTTTAAGAACATCCACATACTGCAAAGCAAAGTAAATGTGTTTCAAATGTTAGCCCTGAGTCAGCTCGCCCTCTGCATGTGAAACCGTGAGAGTTTGGTAAACAGAGGTCTAGCGGGATTGGCCCCTTCATTTTTAATTTTCCAATGATTGTTTTTCTTCTCTCGTCACCCATTTTATGCTTGGAAGCAGTAATTGCCTGTGAGTCACCCAAGTTTGTCCAGGGCTTATAGTGACATCAGAAGTCCTCCTGCCTACGCTTTGATAACTTGACTCCTTTTTGTTTAGGTGCTGGTCGTGAATCATTGTTTTAATTATATGGGTATTTGGGTGTGTGCATCCAGTGTAAAACGAGTGCATCTGCTAGCCCCTGGGTAATCTCAGCGCGTCATGATAAAGGAAGAAATAAACGAATTCACTAGAAATGACTCTGATTTGTTTAGTAGATCCAGTATTTGAAGATGGTCTGTTTGGAATAGCAGGCACTTCTTCTACTACCGTGTTTCATTTAGGAATGTGAAGTTAAAAAAAAAAATTCTTAAGATTGCTTTGGTCATGAGTCATATATTGTTTTCTTTATTAAGAGGCAGCTGATGAAACACTGGGTGAGTATCCAGGCCTGTTTCATCAAAACAGGGAATGGTTGACAAACAATAGATTTAGCAGCTCTTCCTGTCCTTCTGTAGTGGAAGCTTTCAAGCAACTGTGGGGAGTCAGGCTTCTACCTGTAGCAGAACAATTCATGCTGAATTTGATATGCTGCAGGAAAGGGCTAGTTTCTTTTTTGTGCTACGGCAGAATAATGCTTTGTGCCCTGTTTTCATCCATATAAAAATACAGCCTCTCTAGCTCAACGTTAAGCCGGCAGTTTGCTTCAGAGGGTTCTGCTGATGACGGGAACTACAAAAGTGTAGCTGTAGTGGTTTACGAAGCCTGGCATGAAATGCCAAGACAGACGCATAGCCCTCACTACCTAATTTGTGATCACCCATGGCTATGCCACTGTGTTTCCAGGTTTTTATTAATAGTGGTTTGAAAAGCCAAGTGCTGCTGCTCTGTTTTTTACTGGATTCCCTCTTTTCTCTTTTGGAGCAATGAGTACACGTAGGGGGAGATTTTCAAAGGCAGTTAGCTGCCCAGTTCCTACTGAAAGCCCCCAGAAGTGTGGCACCCAAGGGACATTGCACCTTTCAAGATCAGCCCTACAATTGTTGTGATGCTGGGTTAGCTTTCACTATTCATCTCAAAATGTTTAGAACTTCTGTTTTAATAGTTGCAGTTGCATCTCTAGGCCTCTTGTGTCTGGAGCAGTTTTGATGGCAGCTTCTCTATCTGTATGCTGTATATTTTAAATCCCTTTCAGATTGTAAGACTACATGAGCTGCAGACCCCCAAAGCTCGCTCTTCATTTATTCCGAACCCTGATTTTTTCCCCCCAAATCTGCAGCTTATTGTAATAGGAGTTCTTATATGTGCCCCATGCATAACTATCCACATAATATCTTCTGCTATTGATGAGAGGAACATATGGTCTCAGGAGACAGGAAAATTAGGTGAGTGTTGTGACGTTGCACCCTATAATGCTTTATAGAAATATAAACAGGTGAGGAATGTATGAGTGTAAATATGACATAACTGGAATATGTTTTATGCTAGATATGCCATGTAATATATCTTTGCAAAGGTTAAGATCTACTGAATATATTCATCCTATTTATATGCATGTATTATTTTTATATCTGAAGTTATGAGCATTGGCTCTATGCTTGTATTTAAAGTGTTTCCTGTAGGAAGCACATAAGGCAGATTTGGTCAACATAGTGTGAAGGGGTTATTCAAGTAATTGGGAGTACTTAACTAACAATGGACTTTGGGAAACGCCAATCCACATCTGAGCTTTCCTAGGAACAGTTCAAACTAACATGTAAACAATGGCGTTGGCCTGCAAAAAGCTGAATCATTCATAGACATGTGACTTGCCCAGGTGGCTAGAGATTCCATCTTGTGGCTCTGGTGTTGCACAAGAGAGAGAATAGAAAAGGCCCTGGAAACCCTTCCATTTGGTCTTCAGCTGGCCCAAAAGATAGCCTCTCCACCCGAAAGAGATGCTTGAAAGAAACTGGAACTAAGGACAGTAACTATGGGGGTGGGAGTGATTGCTGGACCCAGACTAGGAAGGAATCTAGTCTGTCAAAGAAGCTTATTGGAACATCTCTGAGGGTGTGATTTGCCTGTTTTTAGTCTCCTACTGTATTAGGCTTAGACTTGCATGTTTTTGTTTTATTTTGCGTGGTAACTTACTTTGTTCTGTCTGTTATTACTTGGAACCACTTAAATCCTACTTTTTATATTTCATAAAATCACTTTTTGCTTATTTATTGACCCAGAGCAAGTAAGTAATTTCTGAGGGAGCAAACAGCTGTGCATATCTCTCTAACAGTGTTATAGAGGGCAAACAATTTGAATTTACTCTGTATAAGCTTTATACAGAGTAAAACGGATTTATTTGGGGTTTGGATCCCATTGGGAACTGGGTATCTGGGTGCTGGAGACAGGAGCACTTCTTAAGCTGTTTTCGGTTAAGCCTACAGCTTTTGGGGGATGTGGTTCAGAACTGGGTCTGTGTTTGCAGCAGGTGAGTGTGTCTGGCTCAACAAGAGAGGGTAGTGAAGTCCCAAGCTGCCAGGGAAAACGGGCTCAGAGGTAGTCTCAGTACATCAGGTGGCAGTCCCAAGGGGGTTTCTGTGACCCAACCCGTCACAAGTGTGAACTAGCGGCAGAGTGGGCTAACAGACCACTGGACTGGGACGTGGGAGACCTGGATTCTATTTTTGGCTCTGCCACTGGTCTTCTGGGTGACCACGGGAATGTCAGTTCACCTCTGTGCCTCAGTTTCCCCATCTGCAAAGTGGGGATAATACCTCTTTTGTAAAATGTTTTTGAGCTCTACTGATGGAAAGCACTGTATACATGCTAGGTAGGTGGTATAATTATTAGGTCTATTCTTGGCTCTGTGACTTGAGGCAAGTCACTTTTCTGAGTTTCTCCATCTGTGAAATGGGGAGGGATAATACTTTCCTATCCCACGGCCGTGTTTCAGGGATGAAATAATTGGTGGTAGGTGTTTTGAGATCCTCAGATTGTAGTTGCTAAGGAAGCGTGAATTATTAGCTATTGGAAATGTTCTTTGATGTATCTTTTGCTTTAGGGAAAGCATTGAACCTTTTCCCATTAGTACATGACACATATATCCAGGAATATGTGGGGATGGCTAGAGTTTTTCCCCTTCTCTGGTTTACATCCAGCTTTTCAAACTATGCAGATTCAGTATATGCAAGGCATTTAATGTATATTCAATCCATGCATTTTACGAGTCGAAGAAACTGAACAAAATAATCTTAGCAGAATAAGAGCCTAGAACCTACTTGCATTGAAGAAAACAGTGGTTTTGTCCAATGCTTAGCTTTTACTGCCTCAGAGACAACTGTTCTTGCCATTGTCCCATGAGGCCAGTACATTTCATAGGACACGTTACATTGCAGGGATCCTAAGCTGTTCCTGATTTCCATCTCCAGTAAAGACAAACGTGCATTATCTCCAAAATGTATTAAGTACTTTTGTTGTATGCAGCTTTTGAGTGTTATTTTATGGCATCGTCCATTAACTTCTGAATTTGCAGTAGCCTTAGGGATTTGAACCTGGCTATTGTGCAGCAGAATAACTACCTGTATGGTTGACTAACCTCTGATACGGAATTCAGAAGCTGAGATATGATAGTTCATCTTCATTTACTTTACCTGTTCCTTTGAAATTTGTTTGAATGCATTTTGGGCAAATGCAACGGATTCTTCAAATATAGTTGCAGACTTCCTTGGGGAAACACCCTCCTGATGCTTTCATCCCCAGGCTATTTAACAACCCTGTGTTGAGGTTTAGCACTCCAGAAAGGACATAGTGACTGAGGTGTATAAAACAAAAGAAACGTACTACTCTGCAACAAAAGAGCGTCCATTCCAAGCTCTTGACATCTTTGACAAAATCTTTAAAAGGCCACGCTTAACTAACAGACTTCCTCAGTCCCTGCCAAATCGCAGCACCCCAACAATAGCAAAAATAGAACCGATTTAATTCTCCAAACATTGTTTGAAAAAGTGACTCTGGTATTGAGAGTGCTTTCAGATCTTCCATTTCATTGCTCTCCTTTTGATAGGAAGACAAAGGCAGATGGACACTCAACTCTCTCGGACTTTCAGTGAGCTGGGTGCATAGTTCCATAAACCTCTTTTTAAAAATCCCAGTCTAAGAGACTGAGCCACTTCCATACCCCTTTGCAGTGTGGAGCGAGTCCTGAAAGCAGCCTGAAAAGAGGCTAATGCAGGGAAAGCAGAGCTAGGTTCTAGCTCAAACTCTTGACATCGAGAGATCTGAAGCTGGATTAGAAAAGCCAAACAGCAAAATATGGCAGGAACTGTGAGAGCAACAAAATGCTTTTAAAGCTCCTTCCTTTTCCTCTGAGAACAGAGTGCTAATATCCTTAACCTGGGAAAAATCACCCTTGAGTTCATGGACCAAGACTATGCCTCATCTATAAACATACTGCTCCAACTTTCCAGGCAGTTGGCCTGAGCGTGGGGTGAGGATGAGAAAGCACTGCAGACAGGGCCGGCTCTAGGCACCAGTGAAGGAAGCAGGTGCCTGGGGTGGCAAATGTGAAGGGGCGGCACTTGTGCTGCTCTTGGGGTGGCACTCCGGCGTTTTGGTTTTTTTTTCGGTGGCACGGCTGCGGCAGGTTCTACATTGTTTCCTCTTCAGCTCGGCAGCAGCTTTTTTTTTTTTTTTTCCCCTCCCCCCCCCCCCCCCCCCCCTTCGCTGCTTGGGGCAGCAGAAAAGCTAGAGCCGGCCCTGGTTGCAGAGTAAATGGTGCTATGGAGAGAACCCACCTATCTCCTGAGACAGCATCACACACACGGCTAATCCTGCTCACCACAGACTTTCTCAAATGTCCCAGTGACCTTTCTGCTGGTGGGCCTGTCTGTATCATTGGTGAACTGCTGCTCATTCTTTCAGTGCAAACAGCTTTCACCGAAGCACCGGTATTGGAATATAGAGTCCATAACACCTGCTACTGTTAGGCCAGTGTGATTTCTAATGGCTTTACTTTCCTCTAGTGTCCAGAACCAGGTGGATGAAGTTATTGACGTCATGCAGGAGAACATCACCAAGGTGATTGAAAGGGGAGAGCGACTGGATGACTTACAGGATAAATCAGGTGGGAATACTTAATAATATTCTAGAACTCTCTTCCTGCCTCCCCTCCCTCACGTTGAGTCCTGGGGAACTGCATGCTCCTCTAGGCAGCTTTAAAACACCAACGCGAATAACCTTAGTGAAGGGATTGAAAGTCCTCTTCTTTCCCCTGGTGGTTGTGGCTATTTTGCTGTACACCTCATCCCTCTCTGCCGGGCAGTGGTGTTAGATTGCTATCATGAAATGGAATCAGATTGTAGAAATCAGAGAGATGATGACCTGCTAAAGCACATTTCCTCATGGACCCAGGGCAGGATTGTTTCCTACAATATCTTAATCTGGACAAACCTCTGTTTGAAGTGTCTCCATGGATACACCACTTCCATTGGGAGGCTGTTTCCAGCCTGAGACTGCCATTCTTACTGTCTGTCTGTTGGGAAGCCAAGTGTCCCCTTTTCCACTTCTATCCCTGTACTTCCTTGAGCCTCCCTAAACGTTTCCTTTCCCTTGGTGCTTATTACTTGTCACGTATCATTTTCCTCCCCCGACTTCGTCTCTTTACAGTCCAGATATAGTTCTCTAAATATTCCTCATCCATCGCTCCTTCCATCCCACTTACGTGGGATAGTTGCTCTTCATGTTCCCTCCACTTGTTACTCCTGAGAGCATTCTGTGCCAAAAAAAAAAAAATTCTGTGCACAACATTTTAAAATTCTGCAAATTTTATTTGTCAAATAAATGTGGAGGCTCGAGCATGGCATTGGGGATCACAGGTCATTGGCTGCACAGAGGTGGAAGATCATTCTCAGCTCCCCCTGGGACACGGACTCAGCAGTGAGGCTGCACCCAACTCTGATACAGTGCAAGGACTGGGCCTGCCCCAGAAATACCCCAGGGCCCTGCCCATCTGTGCCAGGTGCACCAGGTGTGGGCAGGCAGGCTCAGTAAGGCAGGATCCAAGTGTGGAGGGGCTTAGTGTGGGGGATCCAGGTGTAGGGTGAGAGTTCTGTGTGGGCCAATCTGGGTGCGGGCAGCTCATGGGGATCTGGGTGTGGGGGCGGGGGGAGGATCTGGAGGCACAGGGATTTGTTGTGGGGTTCTGGGTACAACAGTAATGGAATTCTGCAGGGGGGTCCAGGTGAAGGTGGTTGGGGCTCAGCAGGTTTGTGTGTGTGTGTGTGTGTGAGAGAGAGCTCGGCTGGGGGGTCTGGGTGTGGGGAGTTCTGTGGGGGGGGGTGACCAGATGCAAGGGAGTGGGGCTCAGTGGGGTGGGGATCCAGGTGCAGCTGATTGGGGCTTGGTGGGGTGGGGGTGCGGGTGACTCACTGGGGTGGTCCAGGGGGGCTCAGCAGGTGGGTTTTGGGTGGCTGAGGCTCAGCGGGAGGGTCTGCGTATGAGAGGGTCTGGAGGCATGGAGGTTGGGCGGATGGGGGAGCTGTTCCCCATACTGTGATTCCCTCCCCCTGTAGCGGAGGAGCAATGGGTGCAGGAAGCAGAGTGGAGGGGAGGGAGTTTGCAGAGCTTCCTGCAGCCTGGGGAGAAATCTGGGGGTGGGTCTGACCCGGCCCTGAATGCTGTGCAGGGGAGGAGGAAGTCCCATCCTCCCCCCACCCAGCTGGGACTAGCACCTGAGCCTGGCGCAGGGTAGGAGCCACCAGCAGGGCCTTCCCCAGTCCTGCCCCACAGTGATTTACCTCTCTGCCGGCTACCTTGGGCACCCAAAACCCTGGGGAGGGTCACATGACCGCTCTTGTGGCTTCCCTTTGCTTCTCTGTCAGAGTCATTTTTCTGCTTGGAAACAAACAAATGTGCGGGAGACATGGATTCTGCACCCAGGAGTAAAGACTTGGCAGCCTGCTGGTATTCAGCCTGTGTGCCGTGGTCCATATGCGATCTCACCAGAGCCTTATATAAAAACACTATTATCGACTTGGGTCATGATTTGGAGCCAGATTTACTAAGATATTTAGGTGCCTAAAGATGCAGCTAGGTGCTTAAATACCTTTGTAAATCTGCCCTTGGTGCCTCTGCATTGACTTTCATTGCCCTTAAATTGAAACTGAGAGTTCTTGTTTACCAGCTCTCCGCCCCTACCCTTTCTCTGGGAAGGCAGGAGTATTGGAAGAGAACCTCCCTCCCCCGCATAGCTGCATTTCAGATTAGTATTCCCCCGATGTATTGGCTTTGCATTTTGCCAGTTTAAATTTCATTGTATTTGATGTCCAGATGTTTAATCTCTGTAGATCCCTTTGTATAGTTTTTCTGACCTTGCTGATGTTTGCAACACCTCCCCAGTTAGTATAATTTCCAGATAGGGGTAAGTCTCCATCATATCATGGCTGTTCTCTTCACATACCTTCTAGATTTCTGTACCCCTCCTCTGTTGCTGCCCTGAGCTAGTCACTCGCAGCAGCACTTTGTTTTGTTTTTGTTGTTTTTTTTAGTCCTACTGGATTTTTCAACTTAAATTTAATTCTCCCTCTTTCAGCCTTTTGTGTGTTTAATCTGAAGGGTCCACTTATAAAATACTTGACTTTATATGCTATAATGTATTTGGGACCCTTACAAGTTACTGTGTAACCTCTCTCATTCTTGTTCTGCTATTCTGCAGAGCTGAAAATTCTCATTAAATGCTTGGCAAGTTCACCTTGTGTTTCAGGAGAAAGGCTTAATTGCAGAACACTACAGTCAAGTCTTCTAATGCTGATTTACATTATTTTTACAGTTTCTAGTATACTTACGGTGTTGCCACAATTAAACTACTCTTATGCAAACTGACAAAGACCATTTTGTCTTGCTGTAGCCTTGACTTTTTTTTTTCTTGTCTGTTCACTTACAATTTGTAAACTACATTCTCCATTTATAGTAGGTCTCCTAGTCATTAGTTTGTGTTGGCAACGTTCTACTGTGTTGCTAGTGAAATTCAGCATGTTGCTGAAATGCAGCAGGCTGAATTTCAATATAATTATGCAGAAGCACTTGGCGATAGTGTATATTCCCTGGTTGCCTAGTTTATGGTTAAAAAATAAGTGAATCTGCAGAACCAGAGGCCTTTTTTCGGATGTGCTTGTGCTTCTGGATGTGCCGGTGCTGCTATGCCTTTAATTCTTTTCTCTCTCCATGTGATACAGAAAGTTTATCAGACAATGCAACAGCGTTCAGCAACCGATCCAAACAGCTTCGAAGACAGATGTGGTGGCGAGGGTGCAAGGTGAGTAAATGGAGAAGGAAGGAGTGGATTTCTTAATGCACGTTCTTAAAACTTGGTCCTACTAAGAGTAACGTGGGCGGGTTGCCAGAATCTGAGATTTGTATCTAGCTTGTATGAAAATGGGTCATATTGCAGCCCCTCTTACCTTGAATCCAGAGCTGAGGCCTGCAGAGACCATGAGTACCAGCATGCATTGCTCGGTCTACTCCAAGCAGCCTTTGCTCGATGAAGATGGGAGTATCGTGTTTGGGGAAGATAATCTTTGCAGGCCTCAGCTCTGTATTGAAGGCCATGCTTCCTCTATCCCTGGATTAATGTATTGTACTTACGCCTATCGAGGCAACAGTAGCTGTGAGTGAGTTACAGAAGTGGGTACGTCTTTAGGAGAGACACAACTGGAGGACAGGAATCCAGGCCATGTTAGTAACAACTCTTTATTCACAGGGGTATTATGTGGTCTACAAGAGTATTTTACAAAGGGCTTTAAAATCATCGGAGGAAAGGTGCTATGGAAGGGCAAAGTGGTAGTGCTAAGTAGCAGCAATGTAAGGAGCAAACCCTTCAGTATTGTTACCAGAAAATAACTCTCTGAGCACAGTGCCACTTCGCTCTGTAGTTGCCTTTCTAGATTTTTCTTTGTACATCCTTAACCGAGATATCAAAATGCTGAGATTATTTTAAATTGAGGCAAGCTGAAATTTTGTACAAGACATTAACTGAACAATTAAAAATTTATGGCTGTCAAGCGATTAAAAAAATGATTCATGATTAATTGCACGAATTAAAAAAATAGTGATTAATCATGCTGTTAAACAATAGAATACCATTTATTTAAATATTTTTGGATGTTTTCTACATTTTCAAATATATTGATTTCAATTACAATACAGAATACACAGTGTATAGTGCTCACTTTTTATTTATTTTTTATTACAAATATTTGCACTGTTGTCATAAATATAAAGGGAAGGGGGAGAGGGTCTGATGCAGTGCTATAAAATCCTCTTACCAGTAAAGGGTTAAGAAATGCAGGTAGCCAGACTGACACCTGACCTGGCTGGCATCTGACCAATGGGGGCACAAGATACTTTCAAATCTTGGGAGGGGGAAAGCTTTGTGTGTGGCTCTTTGTCAGACACGGAGTGATCTTGGAGTAAAAAGGAAGCAGTCATCTTTTCATCAAATCCTCACTTGTCTAAAGTAAGTTTAGATAGCATAGCGAGTAGATTTCTGTTTATTTTTGCTTGGTACGTTCCCTGTGTGAGAGGGAGGGGTTACTCCTTTCTTTTTCTGTAACCTTAAGGGTTTGTCCAGAGGGGGGGGAAATCCCTCTGAGTTTGGAAATTGAGTATCCTGTAAATTAGTTACCATCCTGATTTTACAGAGATGATTTTACCTTCTTTGTTTTAATAAAATCCTTCTTTTAAGAAGCTGACTGTTTTCTATGGTGTTAAAACCCACCCCCTGGGTTTTTAGATCACTGTGTAACCAATTGGTTGGGAGATTGTTCTCAAGCTTCCCAGGAAAGGGGGTGTACGGCTTGAGGGGGTATTTTGGGGGGGAGGGAAGTTCAAGTGATTCCTTTCCTGGATTCCTGTTAGACACTTGATGGTGGCAGCAAAAGAAGCATTTCTCAGGGTGCAGGGAATTTTGTACCTTGGGGGGTTTTAACCTAAGCTGGTAAAAATAAGCTTAGGAGCTCTTCATGCGGGCCCCCACATCTTTACCCTAGAGTTTAGAGTGGGGAGGGAACCCTGACAACTGTATTAAAAAAAAAAAAAAAAAAGAAATATTTTTCAGTTCACCTAATGCAAGTACCGTAGTGCAATCTCTTTATCATAAAAGTTGAACTTACAAATGTAGAATTAGGTACCAAAAAAAAATGCAATCAAAAATAGAACAATGTAAAACTTAAGCGCCTACAAGTCCGCTCAGTCCTACTTCAGCCAATCGCTCAGACAAACAAGTTTGTTTACAATTTGCCGAAAATAATGCTGCCCGCTTCTTGTTTACAATGTCACCTGAAAGTGACAACAGGCGTTCACATGGCACTGTTGTCGCCAGCATTACGAGATATTTATGTGCCAGATGTCCTAAAGATTCATATGTCCCTTCATGCTTCATCCACCATTCCAGAGGACATGCGTCCATGCTGATGATGGGTTCTGCTCGATAATGATCCAAAGCAGTGGGTGTTCCTGGACTGTGCTATTCTAAGGGAACAAACATTTGATAATAGAGGGCTCTTCAATGTAGCAGACAAAGGTCTGACAAGGGCAATGGCTGGAGGTTAAAACTAGGGAAATTCAGACTGGAAATAAGGTGCATATTTTTAACAGTGAGGGTAATTAACCATTGGAACAACTTACCAAGGAGAGTGGTGGATTCTCCATCATTGGCAAATTTTAAAATCTAGATTCGATGCTTTTCTAAAAGATCTGATCTGGTTCAAACAGGAATTAATTCAGGGAAGCCTTATGGCCTTTGTTATGCCGGAGGTCAGACCAGATCACAATGGCACTCCTTCTGGTCTTAGAATCTATGAACTAGTGGCTTAGTGTTCGTCTGCAATGTAGAAGAGGTTCCAATGCAGTGCAGAGTGCTTGGACACCATTTAAAATGTGTAATTAATAATACAGCCTTGGCCCATGAATACCCACTAAACATGGTGTGTGTTTGTTTGTCTGTCTGAGCTGGTTGCACTTCCAGCTGAAAATGACAGTCGTCTATTCTAGCAGCACATGGTGGTGTTACATCTCCAGTTGTGTTTAGGATCTTCTAGTCCAGTTTCCATCTATGTGTAGCACTAATATCAGTTGTGCCCACACACACGGCTGTAATTCAGTTGGCCATCAGTGCCACTCTACAGCTCAGACCCAGTCACCATCTCAGCTCTTTGAGATGGATAGTGGTGCAGTGCCCTGTACTTTCCCTCTGCAGAAAGCTTTGCTCCAAAGGTGATTCAGGATGACAGAGCAGGGGGAGAGCATTTAATTCTGGCCAGAATTTTCAACACTTTGCAAATCAGGCCACTGTTACTTGGGCGAGTCTTACTTTAGTTATCTAGGCTTGAAACATTTTGGCCCCGGTGTTTGAGGTATCCGGGAACATTTTTCTAGTGCCTGATAGATGTTATATATGGTCACATCTATACACACTCTCTTGTGTTGATATATTGGGGTGTTTTTTCCAAATTGGGTATGTAGCTTACCCCGAATTCCCCTCTGTCTTTCTGCCTTCTAAACCAAGAGACACCAGAGAGCTGGTGTAGTAATTGGTGTCCGCTTAAGTGATTTGTTTGAAATACACTCCCTTCCCTCTGGTCTGTGGGGTGACAACAGTATTCTGGGATAGGGGAACAGATAGCTTGTCCTGGATCTAAATGGGAAGGTGACTCATTTAATTTAGAACAAGCCAAACATGCGGTCTCATGTCAGGAAGGTAATTCCTCCCTCTCTTTGTGCTCTTCTTGCAGATGAAGGCCCTTGTAGCTTTGGTTGCTGTCATCCTCTTGCTAGTGATCATCAGTAAGTATTGACAACCCTTCCCTGCATGGTTGGTGGGGTTTTTTACATTGAAACATTTTGTTTTCTGTAAATTGTTAAAATTGAAACTTAGAACTTCCTTGCCATCCCCATGTGACCTGGTCAGTAACACTTGAGCGGAAATCGCCAGTGACCCCAGGTCTTGCTCCTTAGAGATGTTCAGTCACATGCAGCCGATATTTTAACCAGAGGCTCCCTTTGCCTGTGCTGAACCCCTGCCATGCTGGGATTACAGGCATGTGTGTGGGAAATTTCCTCTCTTTTAAACGAAGACCTTCTAATAACCGTTACCAAGGCAGGAGATGGAGTTGTACTTTCTCAACAAAAGAGATACCCTATTCCTGGAAACTCAGCGTGTAGCACTGTGATCAGCTTGCATAGTCTGATGAAGGGAGATGGACTGAAGACCCAAAGGGTCTGGGGTACCTTCTCTCAGAAAATGTTTGAAAATACCCGTAATCTATGGCAATTTGTCTATTCTGAGACACAGCTCCCTTTAAAAGAGGCCTGTATAATAATCTTTGGCAGGCCGTGTGGGTCAGTGGCTTGAGTATAGAACTGGGACTCAGATCTGGGTTCTATTCTAAGCCCTGCCACCGGCCTCGCTGTGTGATCTTGGGCAAGTCACTTCCCTCTCTGTGCCTTTGTTTCCTCTCCCACTCTTAGCCTGTCTTGTCTATTTAGGGTGTAAACCCCCTCTCCTGTGTGTTTTCTATAGCACCTAGTGCAATGGGAGAGCTAGGGATTACAGTGACATAAACAATAACCAGAGAGAGTGCTGCTCTGAGGCAGAGAAGTCATTCCACCCTTTCTTTGAGATGAATGGCTGAGTTTTAACAAGGGGCCCCCAGGAGGCCAGCACAAAAGCAAGGCCCTTCCTGTGCTGCTGATCTTGGGAGAAAATTCTCCCATCCATGTAAGAGCAGTGGTACAGGTGTAGCTTTATGCGAGGCCCCGCCTTGGCAGGAAGCAAAAACCTGATATCCTTAGGGACTATCTCATCCTGCTGAAATGCAGTCAGGAAGTGAAAGAGTTAGCGCCAACAGCTGGAATGGTAGTGACTGGAGTGACATTGATGGACAATCCCATCAGGTTTGGTTTGGGGAGTTGGAAATGGATGAAAATGGCAGGGGGTCTTGTCCCTGTAGCGTTTGCGCAGGACGCAAACTGAATCCATTTGAACAAGGAAATACATTTTCAATTGCGGTCCCTTGGTTGACTAAGGAAAGCTGGTTCTTTCACAAGTAGTGTCCGTATGGGTACTACACCTGAGGTGCACATGCACCTCCCTAATCCTGGATCGGAGGTTTTCCATTAGCAGTGTCCATTTGGCCCGCACATGCACTCTATATAATCTTGTGCTGCATGCCCAGGGTATATAGGGCTGCGTGGGTGCACCACTCTGACTTCCTTCTCTCCCACCTTGGCCTGAGAGAGCCCTAGCATGTCCACCTCCTGCATGTCTTGGCATGGTTTGAAGTTGTTTAGTTAATGTAGTGTTTCTAGTTGGGGTTAGTTGTTGTTAGTACAGCATTAGTTAGTTAGCTGTGAGAGGTTTCAGTTTTTCCTCTCCCATTTTTTCTGGGGAACTTCTTTGGCCTGGCTGGGGGCATGCCTGGCTCACCAGGTTTCAAATGCTGCCTCTCTTGTCAGTAGGCTATCCTGATCAGTGACAGCTTCTCTAGATGTAGCTGTTGCTTGGGAGAATCCCGTATCTCCCAAAAGTGTAACTATCACCTAGCTCTAAAATCTAGAGCTCAGAAGAATGGGGAACTGAACTGAAGCGGCTGCTGGTGGAGCGCTCCCTTTGACTCGCTTCCAAGTCAGGTCTGGAGACATCCACACTGTACATCTGTCTCCAGGCAGATCCAGTGCCCCTTCAGCTTCAGCTAAGGTCTTGCCTAAGAGGGGGAAGATCTTGGGGAAGGCTCTGAAGAGGAGGAGCTTGGTCTCCCACCAAGAAGTCCTGATCTTGTGCTAGGTCTACAGTGTCAGAGGTCTTGACTCTCGACTCAGTATCATGGAGGTGAAAGATTCCTCCTTCAGTACCAGTGGAGCAGGGACATCCCAGAGCACTTCAGAGAAACACGGCACCAGCAGGGCCCTCGTATCGTTTGCCTCCAGATCGGCACTGTCTATTTCAAACTTACCAGCGGTGCCTTCTCATTTGGCTGCGTTGGTGCTGACAAAATCAAAGTACACATCTTCAACCCTGGTACCTATGCGCTGCAAACCTACAGTACCGTCCAAGCCAACTGCTGCATTAGCACCGACCCACTCGGTACCTCAGGAATTCCATTACTTCAGTGACATGTCAGTGTTAGACGAACCAGAGTCCCTGCTGCTTATGGGTTCCAAAGAGCACTCAGTACCAAGATGCCAGTCTCTGGATGACCAGTGCTTCCTGGTATCACAGGATTCTCTACCCTTTTCTACTGGGCCCACTGGAGGACATTGTAGAGGATGAAGGAGACATTCAGACTTCTCCTTATCAGTGCAGGAGTCCCTTCTGCCTCATTACTGGAACTTATACTTTGACAAAGCCTCTCGTCCATGTCTGGGATGGTGGGATCAGTCCTGGGTACCAACCTTTCTCCCACATGGGCCTCCCCACTGACCATACTGGGATCCTTGGGCAGTGTATCAGCAGCAATTTGCCAGACCTCTGGCTCACCACACCAGGAAACTAGAGTCCCACAGCCTCCTCCACCAAACCCCCAACACAAAGAAGCCTTTGAGGACAGGAGGCTAGGGTGTACAAAAAGACTATCACTCAGGCCCCTATTTTCTTCATCTTCATCTCCGGTTGAGGCAGACATGTTTCTGCCATCGATGGCTGATGCTGATAGTCAATTCCAGGACCTTGTGAAGAGGGTGATAAACACCCTCTAGATACCTCTGCAGGAAGTTGCACTCCTATCACAAGCTCCTGGATGTTCTGCAGTCGGCAACACTCACTTAGGTTGCACTACCCATTAATGCAGCATTCCTGGATCCAGCAAAGACTGTGTGGCAAACTCCTGCCACCATACTGACAACTTGTAAGGGGGCAGATAAAAAATAAAGTGTTCCCTGAAGGACTGGGAATTTTTGTTTTCCAAACCCCACTGGTGGAGGATGCTTGTAAACAAGCATGTCTCCTAGATGGTTCATGGGATTAGAATTCCCCAGCTCAACAGGAATACAAGTATTACTAATCATAAGAATGGCCATAGTGGATCAGACCAACGTTCCATCTAGCCCAGTATCCTGTCACTGTCAGAAGACCGGTGCCAGATGCTTCAGAGGGAATGAACAGAACAGGGCAATTTATTGAGTGATCCATATCCCGTCGTCCAGTCCCAGCTTCTGGCAGTTGGAGGTTTAGAGACACCCTGACCATCTTGGCTAATCACCACTGATGGACCTATCCTTCAGGAACATACCTAAATCTTTTTTTAATCCAGTTATACTTTTGTCCTTCACAGCATCCCCTGGCAATGAATTCCAGAGGTTGACTGTGCATTGTGTGAAGAAGTACTTCCTTTTGTTGGTTTTAAAGCTGCTGCCTATTAATTTCTTTGGGTTATGTGAAGGGGGAAAATAACACTTCCTTATTCATTTTCTCCACACCATTCATGATTTTGTAGACCTTCTATGATATCCCCTTAGTTGTCTCTTTTCTAAAATGAACAGTCTGTCTCCCTCCTTGTATGGAAGCTGTTCTATACCCCCAAATATTTTTTTTTTGCCCTTCTCTGTATTTTTTCCAATTCTGGTTTGTGGGGTTTTTTGTGGTTTTTTTTTTTTTTTTTTTTAGATGGAGTGACCAGAACTGTATGCAGTATACAAGGTGTGGGCATACCATGGATTTATATAGTGGCATTATGATATTTTCTGTCTTATTATCTATCCCGTTCCCAATGGTTCCTAACATTCTGTTAGCTTTTTTGGTTGTACTGTAGAAGTCTATTGTTTTTACTTCTAAACAGTAGAAGGGAGTCAACTCGAATTACTTACCTTCAGAAACAGAAGAGGTTTCAGCCACTGATCAGATCCCTTGTGCCTGATCCCACATCACTTCCTTGTGCCTGAATAGTCTCCATTGTTGGCCATCTTGGATTATCTGCTGGATTTTAAAAAAAATTGGGTTTATCATTTATCTCAAAGGTTCACTTCACTGCGATATCCGCTTTTCATTCCCCACCATAGGGGTTTCTATTTTTGCGCACCCTATGTCCTTCAGATTTATTAAAGGTTTGGGGAATCTTTATCCCCAGGTTAAGGATTCTACTCTGACTTGAGATCTCAGTCTAGTACTCTGATACTTTACGGGACCTCCATTTGAATTTATGGCAACCTGCTCCTTGCTTCACTTATCTATGAAGATGGCCTTTCTAGTAGCTATCACATCAGCCCATAGGGCTGGAGAAAGTGGAACCTTGATGGCAGACCCCGCATTTACAATATTTTTCAAGGACAAGGTCTCCCTACAACCACACCCAAAGTTCTTACCTAAGGTGCTGTTGGATTTCCATCTTAACCAGTCTATTAATCAACTGGTACCTTTTCTTAACCCACATAAATCTCAGCAGGGGACTTCCCTTCATACAGTAGATGTACAATGAGCATTGGCCTCCTATCTGGATTGGACCAAGCAACTTTGGAAATCACCTAAACATGTCTTCATTGCAGAAAGATCAAAGGGGTCCATGATCTCTTCACAGAGACTTTTGAGATGATCTCTGGGTGTATTACTGCTTGCTCTGATGTGGCTGGTATTTTGCCACCCCAAAGGATAATACTACCATATCACAAACTTCCACAGCATTACTCAGAAACATTCCTGTGTCTGAGATCTGCAGAGCTGCTAAGTGGACCGCAATGCATGCCTCTTGTAAACATTATGCCTTGGTTTATGCCATCAGATCTGATGCAGTACTTGGTTCTGCTGTACTGTCTCCAGTCTCGGACTGGATTCTGAAGTCCCCTGCCCCTGGTGAGGATTCTGCTCGGGAGTCACCTAATGGAGCATGCATTAGGACACCTCTCGAAAAAGATAAAAAGGTTACTCACCGTGTGCAATAACTCTGGTTCTTGGAGACGTTTCCCTGCGGGTGCTCTATTCCTGTCCTCCTTCCCCTCTATTTTGGTTGGACGTTTGGATACAGAAGGAACTGAGGGTGGTTCGCCCGTGCAGCCCTATACACCCTCGAGCGTGGCACGAGGTTGTATAGAGCGCATGTGTGGACTGAACGGACATTGCTAACAAAATCGCTGATCAAGGGCTTGCGAGGCTCATGCGCACCAGAAGTGGAGCACCCATAGGTGGACACATCTCGAAGAACCACAGTTACTGCACAAGGTGAGTAACCCTTTTTCTTTTTCTCTTCTGCAGCTCTGACACTGATTAATGTTAGGTTTGTATATGTATGGTTTTAAAGACTTGTTTTGTTTTTCCCCTCTCTTACAGTACCTATCATCCTGAAATACCACACTTGACTTGATGGCTGGAGATCTCCGTGGAAGCGGCTCCGAGATGATAAAAGTTGCTGTGTAATTTAAATGAAACATATGTATATAGCGGAGGTGATTTTTTTTTTTTCAAGATGGCGAAAGAGGCAAGTAGCCAGTTCTAACTACGGCATTCTGAGAACTGCCAAATGACCCTTTTTCACATACATTGATTTATAACAAGGTTGGATGCCCAAACCCTATTTTTTGCTATATTCCAGGAATCCCAGTTTGGAACTAGCTACTTGCTAATACATTTTATTTGTATATATAGTTAAGTAGTAATGAGGTTATTTATAATTTAAACACAGTTTCCTGCTGCTGAAGGTAGGAGCTCAGTTGTTTCATGCAAGTGAAGGAGGGGGAAAGTAGCATTATGTTAAAGGGAATCTAACCATTCTGTGAATAATTGCAAGGATGTCACTTTCTCATGTTTTTTAAAAAAAAAATTAGGTTCTGCAAACCAAGAGATTTTCTGTACTGTCATGGAGATGTGCAAGCTAAGTGTTTTCAGTATTGCTGCTTACAGCTGTGACTAAAGACATTCCACTAAACCTATTTTTGACTGTAAGTGTGGAACTCCTGGTGAATCTTTTGTGGCTTTCTGGGTGGGGGGGAATGCATCTTGTGATCTGCAGAATGCCAGAGCGTGACAGGAGGCAGGAGAAGATTTGAAAAACATGCTGGTTTGCCTGTCTGTAGTGGAGGTCAAAGTACTGAAAGTGCTCATAGGTTATCGGGAATCCACAGGAGATCAGCTTTCCACTGTCTTATTACACCAAAGCTAGAGCGATGATTTTTAAATATGATCAGTTTGATGCCCTGATGACTGAAGAACTGCATTAGAAGTGTGCCTGTGTTTGTGTTCCTTCAATCAAGTTAAAAGTAACACGTCCTCCTCTTGGGAACATAGGCGTGGGAACTAAAGATGCAGCACCCCCAGGTTTAACACAGGGCTCCATCCCCAGCCTTGGCCCCCTTACCACTGTCCACATCCCCCGCTCCCGGAGCCATGGCCAAGCTCTAGGTAGCAGTGTGGGGGCATGGACAGACGTCAGCCCCACTCTAAAAGTTCCAGCACCACTGCTTGGAAATATGCAGTCTCTCTTTAACTGCTGAATAGGCGACTATCTGTGATTCTCAGAGCTTAATGTGCATATTTACCTTCCCACTGTGGCATCTGTACAGGGATGCAAAAGTCACAGCCACCCACCCTCTCCCTAAAATCTTAAACATGGGTGTGTAATGGCAAAGAGGAGTGTGTACATAGAAAGGTGAATGTAGGAGGGGCTCAGAGGAAATATGCTAGTTCTCCGGTGCCACTGTTGAGAAAGGACAGCTGTAAGATGCACAGGGATGTAAATTTGAAAAGAGTAGATTCAAGTCAGCTGCAAAGTGAGGCAATAAGGGCTCTACATAGCAGATCTGCTGAGCTCAGCCCGTATACAAGAGCTGTGTGTTTCCCTCACTATTGTCCTTCCTCTCCCCTACTGCTGTCAACGTTATAGATGTGTGTTCTGCCCCTGCCCTGCATTCTAGCTACCCATTGGTAATCACATCAGTTAAACTATCCTATAAACACTCCGAGAACCAGTCTGGCAGGAAAAGGACTCTGGCTTTAGCTGAAAGAGCCAGCTATTGGTCCAGTGGAGTTTTCATAGCAGAGGACTGAAGCTGTGGAAGACCCTACTGCTTGAATTACGACCTTTTTTAATAATACCTCTTCAGCCTGCAGTTACCCAGGGGCAAACACTGGGCTGCTTTGCTATATGAATTCTCTAACTCCTAAGGTATGTGAGGCTGCCAGACTGCAGTGAGTTTGTGACCAAACAGGCTTTCACAGACCACATGGCTGCTGCCAGGAACTGGTCCTCCAGCATATGTACCATGAAATGATACACACGACATGGTCCTTAGCAAAAGCCTAGCCCAGCAAACAATGGGCACTCTGTGTGAGGAAAGTAGGAATGTCAGAGGGGTGACTAAGCCTGATCTCTGACTGCTCCTACTGTTCTGACCGAAAACCTGCAGTCCTGCTACAAGCTCCTGGGCCACATCTCGTCCTCTGCACAAGAGTGGTAATGCCCAGAATCTTCAAGATCCCTGCTCCTGCTGAGCAGCTCAGACTGATAGCACATGAGTGAGACAAGGTCCTGATTGATGATCTGAAGCTTATGGTAGGTTACTGTAGTCAACGGCGCCTGCAGCTGAGCTTTTCCAAGACAATTTCTAGCATATTTGATTTGCATAATGCACGCACGAGCCACGAGTTAAAGATTTTCTTAAATGGCCCACACCTGCAGGACAACCCAAACCTGGTTTACCTCCACCCCACATTGGATACATCGTTGACATTCAACAGCCACTTGAAGAAGACAGCAGCCAAAGTTAGTGCCACAGGAGAGTTGAAGGTGTGGTTGGGGCATTTAAAATAGAAATTCATGCAGACTCCCTCTGGGCTCAGGACTGTGACCATCAGCTGAGGCAGCAGCAAGAGTGCTCTCCTCCAACCTGTTTGGCCTTTTGACATCAAAACATGACTGTTTTTCATGCTTCAAGAAATTTCAGCTGCCTCTTTTTTCCTTTGATAACAAAAGCCATCATTGCTCCTGGGTGGGACATAGTCCTCTGAAGAGTACTTTTCATCTGTCTGAAGACACGCAGTTGAGAAATGAGTGCTAAGTGATGGGCCTAGTGAGAATTCTCACTCTATTCTTGGTGTTTCAAAGAGCAGGGATTGCCAGACAGATGTATCGCTATGCACCTATACAAACAGGAGTGAAAAGGATGCATCGTGGAGAAACCAGAGCCAGGAGGTCAAGACTACAGGGGAAGGATTAAAAGTTTCACGTTCCCAGTCTCCCACTACACCATACCTCCGGTGCTAGATTACTATGATGAGTCACACGATGGTAGGCAAACAAAATGTGCTGCCTAAAAATAACAGCATATTAATAGCAAAAATGCTGTCTACTTCTCGCACACAATTCCAGCCTCTACAAGAGAGCAACTCACTCCCCAAAAGTGATGAATAATAACACGGCATGGTCATGTTACAGATCACAAAACCCAGAAAGAAATGGCTTTTTTAAACTGCCAATCCTGCACATTTAGCCTGGGATCTGAAAGTCATGCTGGAGTTTTTCCCCTTCTCATGCATAAACAGTTACAGAAATTCTGGGAGCAGAATCATGCTTTGAAATGGAAGGAATAAAAACCTCATGCTTCACAGCTTCAGCCATTCCCACTACTAGGGATTAAGATGAAACCTTCCTGAGCGAAGAGTATTCTACATCTGCCTTTCGCCAGATTCTTTTAGCTTCTACTGAAGCATCTGAGATAAAACTGGATTCGCTGGAGAACTCTGAGCAATTCCTACGCTGCACCTATGCAACTGCAGTGTGTACTGAGTGGGTTTGCATGGATGTAATCAAGGGCAGACTTTGCCTTTGCCCCATTGGATTTTAGTTAATTTTGCCGATGTATAAGTATGTATTCAGGTCCTTCTCTCAGGGCTGTATGGGAGTGAAAATGAATTTGTCATTATGGGACGCTTATCTGACACTGAATTCAAACTGGGAATAGGTCTGAATTAAAAAAAAAAAAAAATTGTAAAGTTCATTTGATTCTCCCGAAGGCATTCTGTGCCTAAAAAGTTACAAATTCTGCACACAATATTTTAAAATTCTGCATATTTTATTTGTCAATAAATAAATGCGAAGGCTCCAGCATGGCCGTGGAGACCCCAGGCCACTGGCTGCATGGATATGGGAGATCACCCTCCATTCCCCCCCGCCCAGCACATGTACTCAGCGGTGAGGCTGCACCTGACCCGGACCTAGCACAAGGGCCAGGCCTGCCCCAGAAACACCCCTGGGCCCTGCCCCTCTGCACCAGGTGCACTGTGATAGCGACCGAGAGGGACAGAGTCTTGCATGCATGCCCAACCCTGGCCCCCAATCCAGGTGTGGGCAGGCAGGCTCAGCCTGGCAGGATCCAAGTGTGGAGGGGCTTAGTGTAAGGAGATCAGATGCAGGGTGAGAGGGTTCTGTGTGGTAATCTGGGTGCGGGTGGCTCAGTGGGGGGTCTGGGTGTGGAGGGACTCTGGATGCACAGGGGCTCATTGGGGCAGGGGTGGTCCATGTGCAGGTGGTTGGGGCTTGGCGGGGGGGTCTGGGTGTGGGGGGCTCAGCAGGGGGTCTCAATGCTGGGGGAGTGGGGCTGGGTGGGGTTCGGTGCAGCTGGTGGGGGCAGGGGGCTCATCGGGGTGGTCCAAGTGTGGGGGGAGGTGGAATGTGTGAGGGTGGGAGTTTGAATGGGGGGGCTCAATGAGAATGGCCTGGATGCCGGGGGAGGGGGGCTCAAGGGCAATAGCCTGGATGCGGGGGGAGGAGGGCTCAGTCAGGGGTGGTCTGGGTGCAGATGGGGTCCGGATGTAAGCAAGGTAGGGCTCGGCTGGGGGCCTGGGTGCAGGGGGTGAAGCTCGGCGCGGATATCTTTATCGTGTTTTAGGATCCAAGATAATTTTTAGGAATTATTCTTAGAAGTGTAGTTAGCTATGCGTTAACCTCCTTTTAAAAGTCATTAGTTCCTGGTGCTACAGTAACCTGATTAAGGTTTAATGTACAATCCTAGTCCATAGTGAAACTCAGGGTTCAGATGGGGAATGCGTGAGAATAGAAAGCCTTCTATTATCTACACAGCCTGTAGCCTTCTCCATGCTTGTGGCCTTGGAAAAGGGCCTCTTCCTAGGTTCCTGGGCTCAGTCCTGGACCCACTTTTCCTCTCACGTCCCATGTAAGTGTAGCCCTTTGTTCTCAGGGAGTGATGTTGATTTTATACTGGTGAAGGTAAGAGCACAGTCGGGCTCACGTGACAGTGTGCTTTCCCACATGGCCAGCACTGGTACTTTTAGCAAAGAGACATCCTTGTTAAACTGAGCCGCCTATGTGAATACTACAGCAAGCGTCCCTGACCTGGTTCTGAAGTGCAGCAGTTCAAAGAAAGTAAGTTACCTAAAAGCAGCTCTCGTGTCTAGAAATTTTTGCCTGCCTCCTGCAAGTTTTAGCCACTCCTGTCTCTATGGGCCTGGAAGCCCACTCACTTCTAATCTAGCAGCAACTTGTTTTGTGGGAATGAGAGAGCCCTGCTCAGTCCATAGCTGTTGGAGGGCATCATTCCTGGGTCAACACACACTCCACCGAATCTTCTTTTTGCACTTGGTTGGAGTAGGTCAGTATTTATTTCTGCGTACAAAACTAACTTGCGTCTCTGTATTGGCCTCCACTAAACTCTTGTCCTTTTCCAGTTTTAATTTACATTGTTTTCCTGTAAAAACAAATTTCAGTAGAATCCTTTGAGCTAAGGAGTGACAGTCCATCGAGCTGGGGTAGCTGGATGCAAAAATGGGTATGAATTTCTCCTTTAATTAGTTTCAGGGGCTGGACAAATCTGGCTTTATAAAGGCTCATTATTTCTCTGTTTGGCAAATCTTTGCCTGCAACTCATTCCTGGAACGAATTTCCTATTAGCATTTCACTTACTACTGGCTCCCTGCTGTGTGGGGGAGGAAGGATGGTTGGGCAGGGGATACCCAGGTTCAATTCCCTGCTCTGCTACAGACTTCCTGTGTGACCTTGGGCAAGTCACTTAGTCTTCGTGCCTTAGTTTCCCCTTATCTGTACAATGGGATGCTAATGCATCCCTGCCTCCCAACGGTCGCAGAGAAGAGATGGGCACAGCTGGAAGAAAGCCCGCCCATTGAAACGTCGTGAAATGACACCCCAATGGCTGGGCCAGTCACGTGATATATTGAGCCCTCTTGAGGAAGATACTGACAGCGACATGTTTAGAATCATGGTTGTTAGAGAGGGAAAGAGACCCATTCAGTGAGGCTCTTTCCTGTGCAAGGGGAGGTTATATATCCTTTATCGTTTTAATATGGCTAAGTGTAAATATCTACATCTAGGAACAAAGAATGCAGGTCATATTTGCAGGATGGGGGTCTGTATCCTGGGAAATGGTGGTGTCTGAAAGAGATTTCGGGGGCATGGTGGATAATCAGCTGTACATGAGCTCCCAGTGTGACACTGTGGCCAAAGGGCTCATGCAATTCTTGAATGCATCAACAGGGGAATCTCAAATATGAAAAGAGGTTATTTTACCTCTGTATTGGCCCTGATGCGAATGGAATCCTGTGTCCAGTTCTGGTGTCCACAGTTTAAGAGGATGATGATAAATTGGTGAGGGGTCAGAGAAGAGCCACAAGACTGATTAAAGGAAAACAGGCTTTACAGTGATAGACTCAAGGACAATCTATTGTGCTTAACAAAGGTTTAGAGGTGACTGGTTGACAGTCTAAGTGCCCACATAGAGAACATTTTTAGCAAGGGGCTCCTCTGTCTAGCAGACAAAGGTATCACAAGCTCTAGTGGCTGGAAGCTGAAGTTAGATAAATTCAGACTGGAAATAAAAATTAATGCTTTAACAGTGAGGGTAATTAATCACTGGGACAATTTACCAAGAGTCAGGGTGGATTCTCCATCACTGGCAATTTGTAAATCAAGACTGATGTTTTTCTAAAGGATCTGCTCTAGGCATCACTATGGGGCAGTTCTCTGGCTTGTGTTGTCCAGGAGGTCAGGCTTGATGATCACAGTGGACCCTTCTGGCCTTGGAATATATGTTCCCACTTCTGTTAACACAGTAGCCAGTTATTCAGAAAAACTCTCCTGAATTAGATGACTTCATATAGGGATGGCCAGACTGGATTAGACACATGCTCCAGCGAGTCCAGGATCCTGTCTCTGACTGTGGTTAGCACCAGATGCTTCTGGGAAAGCTGCAGGAAACCCTGCAGTAGGTAGATGTGAGATAATCTGCCACGAGGCAGGTCTCATCCTAATCCCTGTAGTTCTAGAATGGTTTAAATCCTTGTTCTACACATGCCATGGAGATCATTCCTGGAATCCTTGCAGACCATGCGCTTAATTTAATGCCCTTTGATATTTGGTGGCCTCTGGCTCTGGTGCTGCATTTAATTGTAGAAGCTTTAAAGTTTGCCTTGTATTATGATTCAAAGGAGAAATACATTTCTTCATTTTCTAATGTCTCCCTAACTTCACAAAGGAAGCATCAGCGAGAAGAGTAGGCTGGAGCAGAAAGCATGTTAATTACATTAGATCTAGCCTACAACTTTAGCTTCAGGCCGTTCCTTGGGTCAAAGATTTCCATTATGTTATGTATGTTGTCTGGTAGTTCTCCCTTTCCATGTTATCAAGCCCCATATTTCATAAACTTGTTTGTTAAAAACCTGGGCCTGGGGCCTCAAAGGTACATGTATCAGAAGGGTAGCCGTGTTAGTCTGGATCTGTAGAAACAACAAAGGGTCCTGTGGCACCTTATAGACTGACAGAGGTATTGGAGCATAAGCTTTCGTGGGTGAATACCCACTTCGTCGGATGCAAGGTACATGGGCACTTAACTCCTACTGATTTCAAGGCTCTTTGAGGATCTGGTGAATACATCAAAAATACTAATTGAGGCAAGTATTTGCAGAAAATCTGTCTGCATAATCGAAAACCACAGCAGATTATCCAGGCATTTGCCACATACCATGCCAAAGATTATGGCAGGGTTGGCCATCAAAACACTAATCAAACCCCAAAGTTTAGATCGCTGCCTCGTTCCACTCACTGAAAGATGGAAGAGTCACCTCATTAGCCACAGGTTGTGTAAAAGCACCATCGTTTTTCTCTGTGCTAAACAGATTCAGTCTTCTTTACTGGCAAAGTGGTCAGCGCTTTAGCTTCTTCACAGGCTTTACAGAGACCTTCACCAGACTAGAGTCTTTCCCCATTTCTCTCTTTTTTTAGGATAACGTGTTTAAATGACACCTTCCCACCTAGGTTCTCAAGTCCACTTTACAAACACACCTGAATTTAGCCCCATGTCATTCCTGGAAGGCTAGTATTTATCCCTGTTTTACACAGAGGACTTGTCTATGCTAGAATTTTAATATGCGTTCATTGACTGCTGAATTATTGCCAATGACCTGTAGCATAGACCTGCCCCGAGAGCAAGTGATTTTGCCATGCTTGTGTAGCATATCAATGGCAAAATAGGGATTAGAACCCAGCTCTTATTCCGAGACCTGTGCTCTGGCCATTAGAACATGCTCCCTCTCCTTCCATAGGGTCATCCCAGAAGGAGCTCCGTGCCTCCGGATACAGCTGGTGAGATGCTCAAATCTCACAAGCTGGCCAAGAAACAATCAAGAAGCTTTCTGGGTTTTCAGCTGTAAAAACTCCATAACACCAGATTGAGACTGGTGGATCTGCATGAGCCCCTGAAGAATTTTGACCACCCCTATCCCCAAGGACAGGAGTAGCAGGATGGAGCATGTGGCAGATCCCATGCTGGCTGTTGTGCCACCTACATAGTTTAACTGCTGCTCCTGGCACCTTCTGTCAGCCCTTCTTACCCATGGTCAGGGCAGAGTCTTCCCAGGGTGCTCTGCCTTCCTGGGCACTGCCCGTGTTGTTCACCTGCAATGCTGTGTAGTCATGGGATCTCCTGCTTTCCACTCAGCAGCAGGCCCTTTATTCCAGATGTGGCTATTCAGATCACCACTGAACACTAGCATCTGTCACAGCTTTGCTCTTGTTTCTTTGTGTCCAGGAGGCAGAGCTCCAGTGGATGGGGTTGCCAGGGGAGACAGTAAAGGTGTGTAATTGTGCCTCTCAGCTGATAGTATTCTGGTGGGATTCCTCCCTCTTAAAAAAAAGCCCCCATAGCAAAAATGACACTCCCCACTGACAGCCACATCTGCCCACACACCATCTCCAACACGAAACAATCAGCCAACAACCATCCCACCTGACCCCAAGCAGAGCTCTAGCCCCAGCAGAGCCAGGGAGCCATGAAGTCCAATAGAGCCTTCACCACTGCTATCTATATTAGGGGGAAGGTGATCAGACATCACGCTGACGGGCAGCAGTATAAAACAGGATCGATTGGATTTTTGCTCTCTCACTAACCTCCGGCTGGCATTTGGGCCTTTCTCTCTATTAAGCTGGCGCTGAATTTTTGCAACTTGTTTTGTTTTTCCCAGGCTTGTAGCCCCTTGTTTGTATCAACTGGCTTAGTTGGGGAGGTTGTTTTTTTTTTCTCCATCCAATCATGAACTGACTGGCATGTTCCAGGGGAATGAGTTAAAGCTAGGGAGGTGCCATGCGGTCACCTATAAGAAACCTGCCACTCCCTTGTCTCCTCCTCCTTCCCCTCCCCACACACCTGCTGCCTTTAGAGACCAAAATCTGTCGAGCTGGAGGAGTTCTGTCAGCCTAATGGCTCCATGGGGATACTATTCAGAGACACAGAATCACCACTCACAACTCCCCCGTCCCCCATGCGTCTACCTGGGAGGAGTTCGCTTTGATCGCATTTTCAGATGACAAAGGTTGGATTTTTTCCCTCCCTCCCAAACTATTCAGAAAGTGCTGCTCCTGCACCCATGGCTGCAGGCATTAGCCAAGGGCCCTGCAGTGTACCCAGCAGCCTCAGACTGTTGCATACAAATCAGAATCGTTTTACAAACACGTGAAGGCTGGAAGCAACTGACACGAGCCAAGGACTTGTTAAGTCACGACTCCCTCCCCAGCACCCATTGAGGCCCTAGCCAAGTGATCTGCTTAGCTCTGGGCAGGTTGTGCTCCCAGCTGTTGTGTTGGCTGGGGGTTGAGTTGTTTCAGCTGAGCCTGTTTGGTGTAAGCGCCTGAGCTGCTCCCACCAAGTGCAATACAAACACTCCCACGAAATCGCGCCAACCAGTTGACACGAATGGAAGAGCAGCCGCAGGCAGCTGCAGCCCTGCCAGGGCCGGGCTCATGTAGACATAGGCTTGAGAGAGCATCCAAAGGCAGGCTCTGTGGGTAACGGGTTTGTTTGAAACACGGGCCCTGTACACATTTATGCCATTAAGAGGCCTCATCGCTGCATCTTGCCTTGTGCCGGGGGAGGAGGGGAACGGCACCTGCTTTGCATTAGCTCTTCAGGCACCACCTTGCAGAAATACGGTACCCAGGGTGAAACATAACGGGAGTGGACAGTAGCTAGCAAGGTCATGTGGGACAGCAGCCAGGGCTCAGGAGAGCTAGGGGCTAGTCCTAGCTCTGCTGCCCTCACAAACAAGCCCCAGAACCCATATGTGGTGGTGATGCCCATTCTCTGCCAGGAGCAGCAGACAGCATTAAGGAGTCTCTTCTGAAAACTAGCCTCTGTGGCCCAAGTATTTAGGCCCCTAATGCCCAATGATTTCAATAGGATTTCCTATTGAAAAAGGAGTGGGGCCTAGGCGACTATAAAAGATGAGGAAATCAAAGTTAACGGACACTTGAAAACTGAGGGCTTGGTTGATTGATGTTTCTGTCCCATTCAGTCAGACAGGAATAATACCTCCCGCTGGGGTATTTAGATAAGGCAGCTGGAAAATGCTGTACGAATAATTAGGGCAAAATCCAGCTAGTTAATGTTTGGCAGTGGCAGGCCAGAGCCCTATAAACGCTACATCACTAGCAATCCTACAGGCTCCAACTATTCTGCAGGAGGCTTTGCATTCAAGCAGCTGCAATACGAGCTTAGGGAGGGATGGTGCCATAAGAGGAAATGCCCAGTGGATTTTTGTATGCAATGACATCGCACAATGAAGGGCAAAGGGTGCCTCCACCAATACAACCATTACAAAGGCGTGGCCAGTAACGGAACCCAGTGCCAGTCTGCTTTTAATGCTGGAAGAGAAGTTGCCAGTCTGGTGAATGCTCAGGGAGAGCCAGCATGGCCAGCCAGGAGGTACTTATCGGCATTATAACACATTGCTTCCTTCTGCCTCTACAAATCTCCCCGTAACTGGCCCACACAGCTGAAGGCTAAGGCAGCTCATCGCGAGTTACAGGCTTTGGGGAATGTTTATTTAGAAAGGGGGCTAAAGGATTGAATGGCTTATTGTGGGCAGGAAGTTGCATTAGAAGATCTCATATAAAGCTACCTCCCTGTGTGCCGTCCCCACCAAGGGCATTGCAATGTAGTTGCAGCATGTATACAGGCCTAGCTTTATACAGAACTTGCAGCATGGTAAGCATGTGGGAATAGCTGCTATTTCGAACAGGGTGTACCTGTTTCCTACACTCATTTGGTTTGATTATTTATTTGAGCTGGCTGGACTTTTCTGTCCAAATATTTTCTTCAGTGGAAAATAGGATTTCCACACAATCAAATTTTTCCGCAGGAAAGTTTATTAGACCAAATTTTTTCCAGTGGAAAACTGAAATGATGGTTTTGGGGGGGTGGAGGGGGAGAACAGGTTGCCTGCAAATTTTTGTTTGAAAAACTGAATCGAACTGGATCCACTTGAGCTGCCACGGTGCCTCAGGGGACTTGTAGTTTGAGTGTGCTGGGCTGCCTGCATGGACTACATTTCCAATGATGCATTGTGGTCTGAGCCACTCAAGTGCATCATGGGAATTCCAGGGCTGCAGTACATGAGTACCCCATTATGCTCTGCTTTGCACATGGTGAGACAGTCCCTGACTTAAAGAATTTCTAATCTAAGGCAACAGGACAGAGCTAAGGACGGGCGGAAGGAAGTGTTATTATCCCCATAGTACAGATGGGGAACTGAGGCACACAGTGATTAAGGCCAGCTTTTCAAAAAGAGGTCAGCACCCACTGTGTAGAGCCCCTTTGAAGATTGCACCACCTGTGACTTGCCCACGTTCACAGAGCACGTAGGTGGCAGCGCTGGAAAGCAAACATGTCCCTCCTGAGTTCCAGTCCAGTTCCACACGATGCTCCCTTTCCACATGGCTACAAAATGAGGAATAGCTGACTGGGCAGCAGCACTGCTGGAAAGGTCCTGGGGGTTACAAACTGAATATGAAGCAACAGTGTGATGTAGTTGCAAAACCAAAAGGTACCACTGTTCTGGGGTGTGCTAGCTGGACTGTCGTACGTAAAACCGGGTGGGGGGGGGGTAATTGTCCCGCTCTACTCGGCACTGGGGAGGCCTCGGCTGGCGTACTGTGTCCAGTTCTGGGTGCCACACTTTAAGAAATATGTGGACAAATTGGAGAGAGTCCAGAGGAGAGCAACAAAAATGATTGATAGGTCAGGTTTTTCTAAACCTTCTATGAGGAAAGGTTACAAAAATTGGGCATGTTTAGTCTTGGGAAAAGACGACTGAGGGGGGACCTGGTAACAGTCTTTGACTATGCTAAGGGTTGTTATAAAGAAGATGGTGATCATTTGGTGTCCATGGACGAGAGGACAAGAAGTCATGGACTTAATCTGCAACCCCATTTCTAATCTAGCACAACCCCAGCCCCATACAATCCTGACCCCTAGAATCCTGCATACATCCACAGCCTCTTATAAGCCCCAGCCATAATCCCCTAGCCCCTTATACATCCTTGGTTCCCCCATGGAACCCCTGCCCCCCAATGCCTACAAACTCCCCCCCATATACTCTAGGATCCCTCATCTACCTCAGTTCCCCCCCCCCCCCCCCCGGAGTCCTTGGCTGGCTAGGTCTTCCCCCAGCACTCCCCTGCTTAAGGCCCTTACCCCCCCACACCCTGCTGTACTCCAGCTCTTAAATACACGACCCAGACCCTCTATGTATTTGTATGTTCCCCCAGGCTGCAGGATCCCCCTCCTGCATTGTGCCCCCACCCCCCCCGCCCCAAGTCCCCATGCTCCCATGCCCCCTGGACTTCACCATACATCATACCTGGGCTACCCACATTAGCCTCCCCCCGCCACAAGCTGGGATATCCCCCAGTTCCACAGGCCCCCTATCCAGCTCCCTATGTACCTCAATGTCTCCCAAATCTCAGCTCGCCCCCACCTTGGCTCTCCAGCCTCTCCTACACTCCCTGGCTCCACATCCTCCCCGCTCCACCCCAGCTCCCCAAGGCAGGTCACTGTACTACTCTGGGTCACAGCACTGCTCAGGTTTGGCCTGCCCCCACCCCTCCAGCATGAGGGAGTGGCCGCCAGGGCAAATAGAAGGGAGTGGCTTTGTGATCTGGTGTATGGGTTGCAATGTCTTGAGAAATTTTGGCCAACTCAAAATGTGTGTGAAAACATAGCAGTGGTGTCAAGCCAGCCTTTCCATGACAAGTTTCCAGCTGAAAAGCTTTGACCAGCCCTAATGTTGAGCCACAAGGAAGAAAGAAACATTACTAAGGGTTTTAAATAAATACTGGCACAAGAGAATGGGGGGCGATGCAAATACTCCTCTAGAAGTCTTTGCTTAGCTAAAGAGTGTGAGAAAGACCCCAGCTCCCTACTTCTCCCAGTGCGGTCACCCTGGTCACTGCTTCACAGCCATGTAAACACAGCTACATCGATTTCTGTGGCTGCAAGGTAGGAAAGTGGTGTGGCTGCAGGCTGGGCTAGCCAGTGGGATGAGGCCATCTATTTCAAGTGAGACAAGAGAGGAGAAGATGCCTTGATGAGCTCGAGGCATGACTTGCCCATGGGGCAGGCGTCCCTTTAAGGGGAGAACATATTCAGTTCTAAAGGGCTCTTTAAAGCTAGCCGAGAAAGGCATAACAAGCAGTACTGGCTGGACGTTAAAGCCAGACCAATTCTAATGAGAACTAACAAACATTTTTAACAATGAGGGTGCTTGATCATTGGCACAAGCTACCAAGGAAAGTGGTGGCCTCGCCATTTCTTGGTCTTCAGTGCAAGACCGGCCGACTTGTTGGAAGTTACTTTAGCCAAATTATTGGGCTCGATACAGGCGTCACTGGGTGAGGTTCTCTGGCCTGTGTTACACAAGAGGGCAGATGAGATGAGCTAGGGCTCCCTTCTGGCCTTGACATTGATGACACCAAACAACCGAAATGCCGAGCCCTACAGCATGAGGTGGGGCAGGCGGGGTGAAAGTGGCTGCCGGTACCGGCCTGTACGCAGCTGACGTTAAAAGCCGCAGCAGCTCTTTAAGGACCCTGATTAAAATGCTGCCCCTTTTGCGCCTCCACCCCCTGCCGCCTGTCGGTGGCCCTGCCAACGGGGGAGGGGAGGGGACGTGTGCAAAAGGGGCAGCGACCTTAAAGGCAAAGGACCCTGCTTAAAGCACTGCCACTGCAGCACTTTAACATTGTTGCCCCTTCCCCCGCCCCGGCCACCAATGGGGTGGGCAAAAGGGGCAGCTGCGCCAGAGCTGGTGATTTAAAAGGGCCCTGGGCTCCCGACTGCCGCTACCACAGCTGCGGCCGGAACCCCAGGCAGTGTGGTCAAGCAGCGTGGATGGGCTGGCTGGGGGAGGCTGAGCCCCCAGCCCCGCCCCCTCCCATCAAAGGCCCTGCCCCTTCCGGGGAGCCGGGCCCCCTACAGATAAGTGCTTAATGTTAATTTCACCCCTGGGCGCACGGCCCCTACAACGCGTTAACATCTGCTCAGGCCCCAAATGAAATGCAGTTGACAGGATTCACTGGGTCACTGTATGACTTGTCATCTGTGCCCCATTTTGGCACAATTCACAGGCGTGGCTCAGGGCTGGACTAGCGGGTGAGGCAGGAGGTACCCTAGCAGAGCTGTGTAGGGGAATGCCTGGAAGAGCAGGGTGGGGAGGATGGGTGGGGTTGCAGGTTAGGACTGATTTGTACCACCAAAACACTGATCAAATACATCTGTAGCAGCAGAGCATGTGCATGGAAGTGCCCAGGGACTAGTGGGGGGTGGGTGTGTGTCCTGTTGACATGCAGCAGTGGTAGGAGCTGAGCATGATTACATGGAGCTGAGAATAATTACACCTGTGTGACATGGACCGTCTGGGCCAACGTCAGCCCTGGTGTACCGTACATGAAAGCGAGCCCTTCCAGGCAAAGACGTGTAAGCCACACGAATAACATCCCGAGCCCAGACTTAGACTGATCGCCTGTCAAACGCAGAGCCTGTCAGCTCCTGTCCTTCCAACCCTACCCCTCTCCCACCTGGGGCCATGCTTTTCTCCTTGTCAAACAAAAGTATTTACAGATAGGGAGATCGGTGGGGCTGGAGCCCTGCTGTGGCATCAGCAAGACACAGGCACATCTGTGTACATTAATGGGGTCCTACATACACCGCAGGCAAACTGTACATAGACACAGGCAGGACGTAGACAAGTGAGGCTACTTGTGCATACAGCGGGAACTGCATACAAGCTCAGGGCAGTGTTGTCTGTAACCCCACGTCGTCCTGCCGAGTCCTTGCTGCTCCATGCAGCGCCTGTAGGTAAGCAGGGCCGTCTGCACGCTTTGACAGAGCGCTGCCTCTGGCTTTGGGCCTGCCTTGTCAAGCCACTTTAAACCTTTGGAGCTGGTGGCAAGGCAGGCAAATTTCCAACCAGAGCAGCCTTGGAAAGGGTTAAAGCTGAATTCGCGTCAGCAGAGCCCAACTAGCCTGCCCCGGCCCCACATGGCACTCTTACGGATCCTGCCCCTTTGAAAGGCCCCCGGCTGCTAAAGTTTGGAAGGGCTTCATCAGTTTCCCAGGCCCTGGTCCCACCACCCAAGTTAGAGCCCAAACAGAGAGTCAATATGATGGTCCCTAAGCCAACTGCTAAGAGATGAGGAGTAGACGTGCCATGCCACCCTTGAACAGTGGCTCATTTCCCCCACCGGCCCTCTCAGACCCCACCCTGTGCCAAGGAGCAAGCCAGCGACACCCTGGGGTAACTTGGCTCTGAGGTACAGTGTTTCAGCCTTCTGGGGAGCTTTATTTCTGAGGCTCAGAGCGGCTTGGGATGCATGCATCCAGGTTTGTCACTGCAGGCACCTGAGGGCCCAGAAATACGCCCGAGGAAGAGGCAGGTGAGGTGTGTGTGCTGATGAGGTTCTATGGCTACAGATGGGCTGCTCTGGGCACAGAGCCAGATGTTAGCTACGCTGGCTCAGATACTTAGCCGACTGCTCTGGGCCAAAGCAGTCTCTGGTTGCAGTACTGAGTGTGCACATGTCCGTCTCTGTATTTGTGTCCTCTCCACCCGGCTCTCCTTCATCCCCCGGGTTCAAGAGGCAGATTTAATTGCATTTTTTTAAAAAATATTAATTTTGCTAGCAGCTGTGCTAATGTAAGTGCTGTCAATCTCACACAGCACCTTCCCCTTGGCTTTAGCTGGCGCCACACAACGGAGCTGGGATGTTCTTTGTGCAGCAGGGTTAGCCAGAGAGGAAATGAAGAGATTAAAGCACACAAACCCTTAATAGATTTAAAACCATGGTATTTCTTAGTAATAAGGTTTAACATGCACAAGGATGACAAAGGGAAGCGTGACTCCTTTACTCAACACAGAGAGCAACTAGCACAAAGGTGGGCAAACTATGGTCCGTGGGCCACATCCAGCCCACCAGCCAATTTAATCTGGCCCTCAAGCTCCCGATGGAAAGCGGGGTCTGGGGCTTGCCCTGCTCCCATGCTCCAGCCCAGGAGGGAGTCGGGGGCCTCTCTGCGTGCGCCACAGCTCCTGAAAGCAGTGGTATGTCCCCACTCCTACATTTAGGGGCAGTCAGGGGGCTCCACGTGCTGCCCCGTTGGCAGGTGCTGCCCTCGCAGCTCCCATTGGCCGGGAACTGTGGCAAATGGGAGCTGCAGGGGCAGCGCCTGCAGACAGGGCAGCAGGCAGAGCCACCTGGCTGCGCCTCCATGTAGGAGCCAGAGGGGAACATGTCGCTGCTTCCGGGAGCTGCTTGAGGTAAGTGCGCCTGGAGCCTGCACCCTGACCCCATCCTGTGCCCCAACCCCCTGCCCCAGCCCTGATCCCCCTCCCGCCCTCCAAACCCCTCAGTCCTATCCTGGAGCACCCTTCTGCACCCCAAGCCCCTCAGCCCCACCCCAGCCCCCACACCCCCAGCCCCCACACCTCCAGCCGGAGGTCCCCCCCTCCATCCTGGAGCCCCCACCCGCACCCTGAACTCGTTTCTGGCCCCACCCCAGAGCCTGCACCCCCACCCCATGCCCCAACCCTGATCCCCACTCCCACCATCTAAACCCCTCAGTCCCAGCCTGGAGCATCCTCCTACACCCCAAACCCCTCATCCCCAGCCCCACCCCAGCCCCCACACCCCCAGCCAGAACCCTCACCCCCACCCCAATTTTGTGAACATTCATGGCCCGCCATACAATTTCCATACCCAGATGTGGCCCTCGGGCCAAAAAGTTTGCCCACCCCTGAGCTAGCAGATGCAAGGACTTGGTGTAGCAATGAATTGGTGCACGGCCTTGGGGGAAGTCAGTTTCCACATCTTTACAATGCTGCTGCTGCTGCTACTTGCACACCCCTGTTAAAGTGCTTTGAGTGCTAGGTAAATGCAGGGTATTTATTAATAAACCACACTTCACTCTCACAGCTTCCGCAGTCTCCACATGGGTGAAATTAAAGGATTAGAGGATTAGTAAACATGCCTTAGACTCAAAGAGCTCAATCTATTTAGTTTACCAAAGAGGAGGTTAAGGGGTGACTTGATTGCAATCTAAAAGTATCTACATGGGGAACAAATATTTAATAATGGGCTCTTCAATCTGGCAGAGAAAGGAATAACACAATCTGACTGGAAGTTGAAACTAGACAAATTCAGACTGGAAATAAGGTGTAAATGTTTAAGTGAGAGTAATTAGCCATTAGAGCAATTTACCAAGGGTTGATTCTCCACCACTCGCCATTTTTAAATCAAAATTGGGTGATTTTCTAACAAATCTGCTCTAGAAATTATTTTGGGGCAGTTCTCTGGCCTGTGTTACACGGGATCAGACTAGATGATCACAATGGTTCTTTCTGGCCTGAGAATCTGTGAATATCAATCTATAAATATGAATCCGACAGATAGGGAAGGGCAGGATTAGATTTCCAAGATTACGCTGCTCAGCTACTATGTAAGGCACCTAATGGAAACGGCCAATGGGAGTTAAAAAAAAAGGCAAAAAACAAACAAACACAATCTGTGTTTTATCCTGCTGCCCAGTACCATGGTAGAGCACTTTCCATATGAAATCCATAGCAATAGCTATGGCCCTAGTGGATTTCATGGAGTCTCTGACACTGCTACTTTCATGCAGTTGGGAAAATCCACCTCTGAAATCAGCGAGACTAAATACAAGTGTTTGCTAAAGGTATAAACCCAGAAACATCAGTTTGGCCTAGACGGTACCACGGAGAAGATTTTATGAAGTGGCATCACCAGATAAACATTACCCATGTGACATTTGGAAAAAAACCCATGTCATGCTGCAACATCGTCAACCCCCCGCATTCAAAAGTCCTGGGTAAGGTCCCCCAGAATCAGGACTTTGACTTTATTTTGGGCTTAACGCTTTAGTGTGAACATTGTCACATTTCCACCTAACCGTGAGAGCTAGAGACTTGCTTTAAAAAAAGGATGCGTCAGTCTGTGGCCCTTGGGGCTGTAAGAAAAAACAAACAAACAAAACCCAAATATCAGGAGTCTTGCAATAAAGTCTTGAGAGTTGGCAATATGGCTGCTGGGAGCTATTAATGAGCCAATGGTGTGCAAGATGAGCAAGTAATTATCCTGCTATAATTAGGTAGAGCAATCAGATGAGTTTTTGAGAGCACAGTATTAAAAAAAATATGGTCAACACAGGAGAGAAAAACGGCATTAAAACAAATGTGGTGTCAGAGGGTGGGTATGTCGAGGCTAAACCATAGGCACCGACTCCGTGGGTGCTCCGGGGCTGGAGCACCCAGGGGGAAAAGTTGGTGGGTGCTGAGCACCCACCGGCAGCTCCCCGCCAGCCCACGCGTGCGCACACCCGCCCAACTCACCTTCCGGGTTCCCTAGCCGGAGACGCCTCCAGCCAAGGCACTTTTTTTAGCTGCAACGGGCGCCTCTCAGCTGTACGGCCAGGGGGGAGGCACGGGGCAGCACCTCGGGTGGTGGGGGTGGGGCAGCAGCGTTCCCTGCTCCCGCAGTGTGGCCGCCCCACGCTGGGATGGGCCATCCGGGCTGCCGCTCAGTTTCTCTCTGGGCCTGAGAAGCTGGGCTAGAACTTGTGGAAAGGGACGTGGCCGGGCCCAGGGGCGGGGCCTGTGTCGGTGCTGCCTCCCACCCACCACGCCATGGTCAGTCGGAATCGGGCGGCGGCAGGAGGCGGGTCCGCCAGGCTGAGGAGTGGACGCAGCGCGGGATCCTGGTGTGCAGCGGGCGGGCACTGTGCAGTGAGTAGGACGTTAGGCAGTAGTGTAGCCGGGGGGGGAGCGGCCGCTCCCCCTGTGGCTGAAGCAGAGCTTTAAAAGGCCCGCGGCTCCCTGTGGCTGCAAGAGCTGCGGGCCTTTTAAAGCACCGCCTGAGCCCCGCTGCTGGAGCCAGGCTCAGGCTATGCTTTAACAGGCCCACGGCTCTCCCAGCCGCCCACGGCTTAGCACCCACCAATTTTTCCCGGGGCGGGGGAGAGGGCGGGGATTTGGGGAAGGGGTGGGGCCAGGGGTGGAGTGGGGGGGGGCCGGGGGCGCGAGCACCCACCGGCACCCACAAAAGTCGGCACCTATGGGCTAAAAAACTAAAGGAGGGAGAGGATAACTCGCCGAGAACGTCGGTGGAGGTTATGAAGAGGGCAGGGAGAGATTATTCACTTGTTAAGAAAAGAACAAGGAGAAATAAGCTTACGCTGCAGAAGGGAAAATTCAGTATTAATAGGTTGGAGCGCAGGAAAATAGGAACAGTTAATCAGTGGAACGAACTGCCAAGGGAGACTGTGGATTCAGCATTACTGGAGAGCTTGCAGGCTGAGCCCCTGTGCCAGCGATAGAACTGAGTCTGTTGTCTCAATATTCCCACCGTGCAGAAGCCTGCAGACCTTGGAAAGCCAAGCTGGTGCTGCAGGGCAATGGATCAACTTCTCTAGAGGCATTAGGGTGTGGGCTTTAATGCAGCACCTCTCATCCAGCTGACTGGCTGCTGGAATACCAGTGCTGCTCCTCAGTCACTGCCTCTGGCTCATGCCTTACACCAGATTAACACCAACTGATTCAACTACCCTCCTAGCCATCTCTCTCAGGGCCGGTCTACACTACACAGTTAGGTCGAGGGGTAAGGCAGGTTATGTCAACCTAACTAATGTTAGTGTCTCCCCTACAAACTTGCTCCCGCTGATGTAAGTGCCCTACAACACTGACATAACTCCACCAGCACGAGAGGGATAGGGCTTATATCGGTAGCTTATATATGTAGTTAAGGTGACGCAGGAGCTGTGGAATTGACAAGAAAGCCCCTCCCCGCCTGCGCCTCTGGAGAAGCCCGAGGGTCCCCCCGCTTGCTCCCTGCTGGGAGCTGGGCAACCTTGATCTGTGAAATTGACAAGGCTGGTCAGCTCCCTGTGGGGAGCAGGCGTGGGGGAGTGGGGGGAAGAGGGTCAAGAAGCCCCAGGTGGCTTCCCCTGGCTCCCAGCGGGGAACAATGGAGGGCAAGAAGCTCCAGGGAGCTCCCCCCACTCCCTGCGGGAAATGGGGAGCAGCGGAGGCAGCCTACCGTTAGCCCAGGAGCCTGTGGGGCAGCCAGGCTCCTGACAGGGAGCTGCCGGCGGAGCTGAGAGACTGGGCTCTCAGCCTCCCTCCCTCCTCCCTGCCCCTCCGCCCCTCTTAGGTTGGCGGAAGTGTCCCTGGTGAGGATGCACACCACTGACCCAAGGAGTGTAGACATGCACCACCGCACTAATGACTGAGTTGGCTATAAGTCTACTCTCAGTCTCTGCTGTGTTCTCTGAATTCCAGCAGTCATGGCCCACAATGCCACTGCAGTAGGTGCTGTACAAACAAAGCACAAAAAGATGGCTGTCCCAAAGAGCTTCCAGTCTGTTCTGGCACCATTATCGTCAAGCATTTACCGAGTTACCCATGGTCAGCATCCTTTGTGAAAAATCCACCCCTGTGAGCTACGTGGTTACACCGACCTAACCCTCTGTGTGGACAGCGCTATGTCAGCGGGAGAGCTTCTCCCAGCAACATAGGTACTGCCTCTCGAGGAGGTGGATTAACTACACCGACAGGAGAGCTCTCTCCTGTTGGCTTAGAGCATCTTCATTAAAGCACTACAGCTGCATCAGTGCAGCTGCGCCAAGGCAGCGTTTTAAGTATAGACTTGCCCTCAGGCAAGGAGGCATAGAGAACACCTCTACACGTCTCCAGTCCCAGCAAATTTGGAGGGAACTAGTCTTAATAAATCCCCACAGGAACATTGCTCCAATAATGTAAAGAACAAGAATGGAAGGTTTTTGATATTTTGGCCATACGTGGGTTTGGAAAGAGCGTGTTTTTAATCAGTGAGTGTTGATTTCCCCAGACACACACAAACCAACGAAAAATATTTCCATCGGTAACAGTTGAAATTTACAGCTAGGCAAAGTAAGAGAAATGCTGCTTGAGAACGTAGAGTTTGCTTTAAGAACCGGGCAGTGAGGCACAAGACCATGTAAGTGCCTTGCCCGCGGTCACACTGGTCACACGCAGCTAATCTGAGAATTGAACTCAGATTCCTGGCCACTAAACTCTCCTACTTACAAGGATGCCCATCCTGTACTAGGTCAAGCTGTCTCAGCTACATCTACTTGCCTCGTTTCTCCTCATAAGTAGACTCTACATCTCTGTAGTCCATTGGGGGGAGTGGCTCCTCCCCCTCCGGGTCCGTGGGCGACCAATCCACCACACTACAATCTCCCAGACAGTGTTGCGATGTCAATCATCTTGCACACACCTGCTGGGCTTACATTGTCCTTAACTCCAGTATCTATTTGGAGAGTCACTCTGGGTTTATTTATTTTCAGTATCAAATCAATTTTGTGTACACAACCACTTGGCTGTGTAAGTGTACTGTGACCCAGCAAAGAGCTCTGTTTCTGTGTCACTGCTTTCTTCTCCAACTATATGCGTTTATATGGGGGTACCTATATATTTGCAATTTGCATAAAAAGCAACACGCCTTTGCAATATGGTTGCATTTAATGGCCCTTCGGCGACTGCCAGTAGCAAAAATCCCCAACTGCTGGAGATGGGACACTAGATGGGGAGGGCTCTGTTACTACAGAGAATTCTTTCCCAGGTGTCTTGCCCATGTGCTCAGGGTCTAACTGATCGCCAGATTTGGAGTCAGGAAGGAATTTTCCCATAGGTCAGATCGGCAGAGGCCCTGGGTTTTTTTTGCCTTCCTCTGCAGCATGGGGCACAGGTCACTTGCAGGTTTAAACTAGAGTAAATGGTGGATTCTCTGTAACTTGAAGTCTTTAAACCATGATTTGAGGACTTCAGTAACTTCAGCCAGAGGTTAGGGGGTCTATTTACTCCTGAGGGCATTCCGCACCAAAAATTAAAAATTCTGCACCTAAATAAATAAACAAATAAAAGCTCTGCACATACTATTTTAAAATTCTGCACATTTTATTTGTCAAATAAATGTGGAGGCACCAGCAAGGCCACTGGCTGCACAGAGGTAGGAGATCACTGTGCAGCTCCCCAACCCCCCGGGACACGGAATCAGCCGTGAGGCTGCACTGAACCCTGACCTAGTGCAAGGACTGGGCCTGCCCCAGAACCACCCCAGGGCCCTGCCCCCCCATGCCAGGGGCACCAGGTGTGGGCAGGCAGGCTCAGCAAGGCAGGATCCAAGTGTGGAGGGGCTTAGTGTGGAGGGAGCCAGGTGTGGGTTGAGAGGGTTTTGTGTGAGGCAAGCTGGGTGTGGGCAACTCAGTGGGGATCCAGGTGCAGGGGGATCTGGATGCACAGGGCTTTGTTGCGGGGTTCTGGGTGCAACAGTAATGGGACTCTTTGGGGGGGGGGGATGTCCAGGTGAAGGTGGTTGTGGATCAGTGGGGGGGGGGGAGTCTGGTTGGGGGGCTGGAGTTCAGTTGGGGTCCAGATGCAGCTGGTTGCGGCTCGGTGGGGTGGGGAACTGGATGCCGGTGGCTTGTCTGAGTGGTCCAGGTGCAGGGGAAGTGGGGGTCATGGAGGGGTATGAGTATGGGGAGGTGAGGCTCGACAGGAAGATCTGGATATGAGGGGCTCTGGATGCACAGGGGTTGGATGAATGGGGGAGCAGCTCCATGTACAGGGATCCCTCCGCCTGCAGCTGAGGAGCGATGGGTGCAGCAAGGGGGCAGGGAGAGTTTGCAGAGCTTCCTGCAGCCCGGGGAGAAATCTGAGGGTGGGTCTGACCCGGCTCTGGATGCTGTGCAGGGGAAGAGGCAGTCCCGTCCTCTCCAGCCCAGCCGGGACTAGCAGCTGAGCCCGGCGCAGGATAGAAGCCACCAGCTGGGTCTTCCCTAGTCCTGCTTCATGCCCCACAGTGATTTGCCTCTCTGCCAGCTGCTCTGGGCCCCTGAAACATATTTCTGGGGAGGGTCGCATGACGACTCTTGTGGCTTCCCTTTGCTTCCCCATCAGGGAAGCAAAAAATCTGTGGGGGACATAAATTCTGCGCATGTGCAGTGGCAGAGAATTCCCTCAGGAGTATCTATTACAGGAGTGGGTGAGTTCTGTGCCCTGCAATGTGCAGGAGGTCAGACTCAATGATCATGATGGTCCCTCATGACCTTAAAGTCTATGAGTCTATAATGCATGTACAACACTGCAGACCTATGGCTGGACACCTTTGTGTTGATTGCTTCCACATTTCCTGCAAACAAATCTAGTCTCTAGAGTGTGGCCTAGTGGACAAAGTACTGTATTGGATCTACATTACTCAGGGGTGTGGATTTTTCACCCCGCTTGGCTTCCATTCCCCGCTCTGCCACTAGCCTGGCTGGGTGACCTTGAGCAAGTCACTTTCCCACTCTGTGCCACAGTTTCCCCATCTGTAAAACTGGGATAATGAAACCAACCTTCATAAAGCATGTTGAGATCTGCTGATGAAAAGCACCATACATGAGCGAGGTATCGTTATTCCATCTCTATGCTTCAGTGTGCATTTTTACTTGGAGGTACTTCTTTCTAATACTCACTTGGGAAGCAGGGAAGCCCTGCAAACATCCACTGACCTTCAGGGTCCAGCCTATTTTCCTAATACCCCCTGCTGTGAGCTGGTTACTGGTCATGCCACAAACAACATGGTCCACAGTTAGTCCACCTATTGGCTATTCCACTTCACAGCCCTTTGCTTTATGATGCAGGTTTGTAACGTGACGCTCAATGGTCTCACGTTGCAGCAGTGCCTTTCAGTAAAGGCCTGGCACACAGGAGTGCTGGGTGACGCAGCTCTTGGAGATAACCCCGAGCTAGTTTGAATTGAGCTCGCTTTGCTACCGGAGCGGTGAAGCTGCCAAGAAGCCTGGGTGATTATTCCTGTGGCTAGTCTCCATCGAAGCACGGGCTGCTGCAGCTTCATGGCTATCTGTACCTGAGCCAGATAAATCCAAGCTAGCTTGGGTACGTCTACATGTGCTCCAGTCACACCCTCTAACTGCTGTCTCATGAGATGCAGTAGGGTTACAAAAGGTTAATATCCCCAGTCACCCAGCAGCGGGCAGTATCACTAACTGTGGTCAGCACTCACTAATTCAACACTCGATGGATTTTCTCCAGAGTGTGCATGGTCTCCTTGCTGGGGCAGTGACCCAGGTGCCTGGAGGAAGATGGGACAGAGATTTTTATTCTGAGTGGTGAAAAAAACCAACTTGTCTTGTTAAAAAAATGTGCTGAGCTCCATGCACCTGCCCCAGACCGGAGAAAGGCTGGTGCTGGTCAAGATCGAGCAAGCCCATACCTTCAGTAAAGGGTTCGGAAACATCCTAACCCACATGAGTCCTCTGCTCCAGCAGAACCAGGGATGGGCAGATTTGACACTCCTAGAGCTGCTAAGGGAAAGAAGCAGCTACATTTCTCCCAGCCTCTGTCTCTTGGGGTAGGTCTTCACCGCAGTCAGGGTGTGCAACTGCAGCACAGAGACCCACACCTGAGCTAACTTTGATCTAGCTAGTGTAAGCAGGGTCAGGAAGAGCTCTACCCTGACATCTGGTGGTGGGTTGTGGTGAGTTGTGGAAAAGGACTTCGGGGCTGATCTTGTTTGCATGGGCACACCCACCTTGCCTAGCATGATGGGACTGCTTGCCCAAATGGTGACTTTGACTGCTGTGGGATCCCCAGTCCCGTTGTTATTGGGGCAGGATGAATAAAGTGTTGTTATCCTGGTTATGTGAATCAGGGATAGTAGACCTGGCATTTTATGACGAAGGGACTCACCCTCAACTAAGTAGCACTTGCTGGGCAAGAGACATGGGTTCCAAAAGCCAGTGAATTGAGAGAGAAAAAGGGGCTGGTGACAGGTATTTGTACTGGGTGATGTGGGTCACTTGTGAGGGTCCTAAACACCAGTTTCACCTTAGTATGAATCCCTAAGATCCCTAAGTACGCTGATTCTCTGGGCTGGCAAGCGTGACAGGCTATCACTGGAAAATAAAACCCTAGTGCTCCATTCCCCTCTCGTGCCGATTTTACAGCACTGTCACCCCATTGCGTTCAGCAGAGCAACTCCTGATTTACACCCAGAGACCCCAGCCCCACGTGGAACCCTTGGCTTGAGTCTTGACACGACCGCACTCTTTGCTGTGAGTCTGGCTGCGAGTGGGAGGGAAGGTAGGGATCAGAGATGATGTTCCTTTAAGAAATTCTAAAGCCAGCTCTGGAAGGTTCCTGTTATTCCATGGCTCTGGCACAGCGACCCTCTCCCCCCGCCCGCCCCGCGTCCCAGCTGTGTAAATGAAGCTCCGGTGAGCTGGCGGGCGTCCCTCACTCAGTAGCCAGCAGCTCAGGAAGCAGCTCTGCTCTCCCAGGCACTGACGGGTACCGTGTGCAGTGCTGACGGGGGCAGCATTCATAACAAAGATGCTCGTGGTTTGGCTGTTGCTGTCAGTGGGCCTGGCCCGGGCGGCTCTGGGGAGCACGGTCCACCTCAGGAGGGCCAACGACAGGAACGGCAGATGCATCTACTCATTCGTCGTCCCCAGCCCGAATGAGGACGGCTGTCCAGAACCAGGCCAGGCAACGTCAGCCATGCAGGAGCTCCAGAGGGAGAGCAACGCGCAGCGCTCGGAGCTGGAGTCGGTCAAGGCCAGGCTGAGTCTCCTGGAGAACGTTGTGACTCAGCTGCATGTGGTGCTGGGCGCAGGAGGTGCCTCTGCTTCCGCTGCGGAGCTCCAGAGAGAGCTGGACAGGCTGAGGCTGGAGAGAGCCCAGCAGGAGTCTCAAGTCAGCAGGCTGGAGGCTGCCTACAGCACCCTTGGGCAGGAGAAGTCCTTCCTGGAAGAGGAGAAGAGGCGGCTGGAGCAGGAAAAAGCTGAGCTGGGAAGGCGGCTGGAGAGCAGTACCCAGGAGATAGCTCGGCTGAGGGCCAGCCAGTGCCATCAGGTCAGCGAGGCACCCGTCCAGGACTCCGAGCAAGGCTCCCAAGAAGGTAAGGTTCATGGGAACTTATCAATCTCACACTGAGTTTCCCTTACTCCTGGTTCAGCCCCTTGAGCCCCACGGCCTCGCTGTCTCCTTTGCAGCAGAGGACACTCATGCAGAGTCTGCACCCGGATGTGTGTGGCTGTCCCTTGGAGCGTACGGTTGGGGTGTGGGAAATAAGTCTCCCTTGCCTAGATTCCTGTCCTCAGACCATTCAATCATAGAATCTCAGGGTTGGAAGGGACCTTAGAAGGTCATCTAGTCCAACCCCCTGCTCAAAGCAGGACCAATCCCCATTTTTTTGCCCCAGATCCCTAAATGGCCCCCTCAAGGATTGAACTCACAACCCTGGTTTAGCAGGCCAATGCTCAAACCACTGAGCTATCCCTCCCCCCATTGTCTGGAAGGGAAAGGATGGTGGTTAATGCACTGGACTGGGAGCCAGGAGACCTGACATCAATTACCACCAGCTCCGCCACAGACTTTCTGGCACATCACTTAATCTGTCTCCCATTCTTTGTCTTGTCCACTGGGACGGTAGACTCTCTGGGGCAGGGGCCATCTCGCTGTGTGTAACTAACCCAAAGGGGTTGTGATCCCCTTTGGAGCTTCCAGCTGCTCCAGTAGCAACAATCAACAGCAAGAGACTCCAGGGGGCCACCTCCCCAAGAGGACTGAGGCTCTAGTTAGAGATAGGCCCAGGCCCAGATGCCCCCACATTTTGAGGTTGTTCAGACCCAGATCTGAACTTAGTGGCCAGAGCCCATATCCCGCTGCAGAGAAGGGGAAGGGTTACAATACATGCACACAGTTCCTCGGCTGCAGCCAAGCACGCCAACAAGCTGGCTCCAACAGATAGACATCCAGAAGCACCTTTCTTTGGCATTCCCTCTGCTGCGCTTTTGTGCAGGTGTCCATCTGTCCCTGCCCCGGGGACTATAGCCTAAGCTGTAGTGTTGCTTTCTTCCACATCACCATTACCCTTCCAATTCCTTTCCCTTTCTCCACCAGCAGTGCTGTGCAGCTTGGGAAACATGGGATTAATGGACCTTGGAGCCAGCAGGCTACAGCTCTTACCCGAAATGGGAGCTATGGGACAGACACCCCACGTGCAAGCATCTTGGGCATTAAACAGAGCTCCCCGCCGGGCAAGAACCTAGAAACCCTGCTGCAGGGCAGAGAAGAACATTGCAACCTCAGTGAGACCCCAATTCCTCCCTGTGAACATGCTGAGCCTTGCATGGGTGGTGGATATATAGGCATGGGGAGGCTAAGCCTCCCCTGGCACAGCCACGGCCACCCTGCTGCCAGACACCTGGGCCGTGGTGGTCCTGCTTCTTTCCCTCCCTGCTGGGAATGGGCTTCCGCTGGAAGTTTTTGCTTATTTATGATGTGCTATGTAGTTTCCACAGCAGGTGGTATCTGCTACTCAGCTTCCCCAGTCCCTTGGACTCCCCAAGGAGATTACTGATGAACCTGGACACTGAGTAGCAGATACCGTCTCCTCAGCCGCCTGGGAACCTGCACGGTGCATATAAAAGCTCAGCGTTCTTCACCTGTCGCTGCCTGGCTGCTCCTCTCCAGCACTCCACCCCCCTCTCCGGAGGTCCCTGCCACTGCTCGCTGGTTCCTCCTCTCCTCGCCACTTGGCCTCCTCCCCACTCGGCCCACTCGCTGCAGCTTGCTGCGTCCTCCTCTCCCCACCCCCACTGCTTGGCCCCCCCCCCCCGCTGCCGCTTGAGTGGGGAGGTGGGGAAAGGAGAGGAGGGATCCATGTGGCGAGCGGGGAAGGGACCGAGCGGGGGAGGGAGGAGTGTGGGTGTGGCTGCAAGCGGAAGAGGAGGGATGGGGAGCTAGCCTCCCGCAGGGGAAGCTTCACCCGCTGCCCATGGAGTCTTGGGATGGGGGCTGTGACTTTCCAGTTCCCAGACGCCCCCAAAAGGGGAAGTGCTTGACCTGCAGTGCAGGTCGGAGCAGCCCTTTGGGGGCCCTAACTTGCATCCCAGCTGTAGCAACTCTCCTGTGGGTTGTCGCTCCTGATGATAACTGGGGCATAGGAAAGCCCACCGATGCTGACTTTTGTTTTTGTTGGCGGGTGTGCCTCTCCGCCGCCTCCCGATCTGTGCGAGTGGTGGGCAGGGCCTCAGTAGGGTTTCCAACTTTCTACTGGCACAACACCGAACACCCTAGCCCTGACCCGAGTCCCCGCCCCTGCCTTGCCCCTTCCCAGAGGCCCCACCCCCACTCACTACATTCCCCCTCCCTCGGTGGCTTGCTCTCCCTCACTTTCATTGGGCTGGGGCAGGGGTGTGGGAGAGGGTGAGGGCTCTAAATGGGGGTGTGGGCTCTAGGGTGGGGCCAGAAATGAGGAGTTCAGGGTGCGGGAGGGGACGCCGGGCTGGGGCAAGGAGTTGGGGTGTGAACGGGGGTGAGGGCTCCAGCTGAGGGTGCTGGCTCTGGGGTGGGGCTGGGGATGAGGGGTTTGGGGTGCAGGAGAGGGCTTCAAGCTGGGGCCGAGGGATTCCAAATGTGGGAGGAGGCTGCAGGTTGAGGCAGGGGGTTGGGGTGTGGGAGGGCTCTGGGGGTGCTGGCTCTGGGGTAGGGCTGGGGATGAGGGGGTTGGGGCAGGGCCGGCGTGCACACTAGGCGACCCTAGGTGGTCACCTAGGGCACCAGGAGCCGGGGGGCGGCTGGCCGCGGCTGCCTCCCTCCGGCTCCGTGGCTGAGCCGGGAGCAGGGGGCAGCTGGCCGCGGCTGCCTCCCACCCTCCCAGCTCCGCGGCCAGCTGCCCTGCTCCTGGCTGAGCTGCAGCTGCTGCCCGGCTCTGGGGGGGTGGCGGGGGAGCCGGGGTGGGTGGCCACCTCCAAGGCTGAGCCAGGAGCCGGGGGGTGGCTGGCCATGGCTGCCTCCCACCCTCGCGGCTCCGCGGCCAGCCGCCCTGCTCCTGGCTGAGCCGTGGCTGCCGCCCGGCTCCGCAGCTCAGCCGGGAGCCGGGGGGTCAGCTGGCCGCGGCTGCCGCCCAGCTCCCACCTCCGCGGCTCAGCCGGGAGCGGGAGGGCGACTGGAGTAATGCTGGGGACATTATCCAAGTTGCCTAGGGCGCAAAACTTCCTTGCACCAGCCCTGGGTTGGGGTGTGGGAGGGCTCTGGGCTGGGGGTGCTGGCTCGGGGGTAGGGCTTGGGATGAGGGGGTTGGGGTGCAGGAGTGAATGAGGATTCTAGGGTGGAGCCAGGGATGAGGGGCTCAGGGTGTGGGAGGGGGCTCTGGTTTCCAGCCAATGGGAGTGCAGAGCCGGTGCTTGGGGTGGGGGCAGTGCGCAGAGCCCCATGGCTGCCCCGTGTAGGAGCCGAACCTGCTGGCTGCTTCCAGGGCGCAGCGCGGTGCCCCAGAAGAGGTAGGGACTAGCATGCCTTAGTGCCGCAGCACCGCCGAATGGACTTTTGACCTGGTGTTCCGGTTGAAAACCAGACACCTGGTCACCCTAGGCCTCAGGGAGGAAGAAGCCAAGGGTGGGGGGGGGAGCCTCGGGGTGAAGAGGCTAAGCAGGGGCGGGGCCTCAGGGCGGAGCGGCTCAGTGTGGGTGGAGCCTCAGGGTGGAAAGAGTTTGAGCGAGGACAAGGGCTTGGGGAGAGCACAGGCGGAGCAGGGGGCGGGGCCACAGTCCAGGCATTGGGGCACACAGAAAATTAATCCAGCCCTGCAGGTGCTGAGCTCTTCCTAATTTTTTTTTTAAGTGGGTGCTTGAGCCTGGAGCACCCACGGAGTCAGCACCTATGGGAAAGCCTCAGCTACGCCATCCACACACCACCACCCCCAGCCCCTGACATGCCTCCCACACCAGAGGACCCAGCAGGAGAGATGCACATAGCCAGCCACAGCAACTGTGCCCTGCCCCATGCAGGGATATTAATCCCAAGGGGGCCCTTAGGGCTGCTTTGCAGCCTCTGCACAAAAGGGCTGAATGAAATCACCCCGAGAGCGAGTCCTGTCCCTCTGCGGACTCAGATTCCGCTGTGCCTGTCCCACTGCAGGTATTGGAGATGCTCAGACCCGTTCAAGCTTCATCCAGTGAGCCCAGTCCTGCTCAGCCTGCCGCGCGCTGCCCTTCCTGACAAGGGACGCACAGGGCTAGGGTGACCAGATGTCCCGATTTTATAGGGACAGTCCCGATTTTTGGGTCTTTTTCTTATATAGGCTCCTATTACCCCCCACCCCCATCCCGATTTTTCACTTTTGCTGTCTGGTCACCCTACACAGGGCTCCCCTCCCACACAGACAAAGGCCAACACAAACTCAGTGGCTGCTTCTGAAGATTTGGCTTGAACCTGAACACAAATCAGTATGGCACCGGGAATCATAGAATCATAGAATCATAGACTCTCAGGGTTGGAAGGGACCTCAGGAGGTCATCTAGTCCAACCCCCTGCTCAAAGCAGGACCAAACCCAATTAGATCATCCCAGCCAGGGCTTTGTCAAGCCTGACCTTAAAAACATCTAAGGAAGGAGATTCCACCACCTCCCTAGGTAACCCATTCCAGTGCTTCACCACCCTACTAGTGAAAAAGTTTTTCCTAATATCCAACCTAAACCTCCCCCTCTGCAACTTGAGACCATTACTCCTTGTTCTGTCATCTTCTACCACTGAGAACAGTCTAGATCCATCCTCTTTGGAACCCCCTTTCAGGTAGTTGAAAGCAGCTATCAAATCCCCCCTCATTCTTCTCTTCTCCAGGCTAAACAATCCCAGTTCCCTCAGCCTCTCCTCATAAGTCATGTGCTCCAGCCCCCTAATCATTTTTGTTGCCCTCCATTGGACTCTTTCCAATTTATCCACATCCTTCTTGTAGCGTGGGGCCCAAAACTGGACACAGTACTCCAAATGAGGCCTCACCAGTGCCGAATAGAGGGGAATAATCACGTCCCTCGATCTGCTGGAAATGCCCCTACTTATACAGCCCAAAATGCCGTTAGCCTTCTTGGCAACAAGGGCACACTGTTGACTCATATTCAGCTTTTCGTCCACCGTAACCCCTAGGTCCTTTTCTGCAGAACTGCTGCCCAGCCATTCGGTCCCTAGTCTGTAGCAGTGCATGGGATTCTTGCGTCCTAAGTGCAGGACTCTGCACTTGTCCTTGTTGAACCTCATCAGATTTCTTTTGGCCCAATCCTCTAATTTGTCTAGGTCCCTCTGTATCCTGTCCCTACCCTCCAGCGTATCAACCACTCCTCCCAGTTTAGTGTCATCTGCAAACTTGCTAAGGGTGCAGTCCACACCATCCTCCAGATCGTTGATGAAGATATTGAACAAAACCGGCCCCAGCACCGACCCTTGGGGCACTCCACTTGATACCGGCTGCCAACTAGACATGGAGCCATTGATCACTACCCGTTGAGCACGACCATCCAGCCAGTTTTCTATCCACCTTACCGTGCATTCATCCAGCCCATACTTCCTTAACTTGCTGGCAAGAACACTGTGGGAGACTGTATCAAAAGCTTTGCTAAAGTCAAGAAATAGCACATCCACTGCTTTCCCCTCATCCACAGAGCCGGTTATCTCATCATAGAAGGCAATTAGGTTAGTCAGGCATGACTTGCCCTTGGTGAATCCATGCTGACTGTTCCTGATCACTTTCCCCTCCTTTAAGTGGTTCAGAATTGATTCCTTGAGGACCTGTTCCATGATTTTTCCAGGGACTGAGGTGAGACTGACTGGCCTGTAGTTCCCCGGATCTTCCTTCTTCCCTTTTTTAAAGATGGGCACTACATTAGCTTTTTTCCAGTCATCCGGGACCTCCCCCGATTGCCATGATTTGTCAAAGATAATGGCCAATGGCTCTGCAATCACATCGGCCAACTCCTTTAGCACCCTCGGATGCAGTGCATCCGGCCCCATGGACTTGTGTTCGTCCAGCTTTTCTAAATAGTCCCGAACTACTTCTTTCTCCACAGAGGGCTGGTCACCTCCTCCCCATACCGTGCTGCAGAGTGCAGCCGCCTGGGAGCTGACCTTGTCTGTGAAGACAGAGGCAAAAAAAGCATTGAGTACACTAGCTATAGACCCAAATGTTTTTAAATGTGTGCTACACCGTTAAATGTTGAGGAGGGGCCTTGAGGTGCAGCTGCCATTTTGTGTTTCTGTTCAGCGGCAGAGTGTTACTGAGCAAACTGCTGTGTGCTCTCTGTCTCCCCTGGAGGTCTTGTTTGTTTCCTTAATCTGAATAAGAGAATCTCCAAGGCAGAGAAATGCACACAGTGTTTTGCGATTAGGAAAATGCAGGGGCTAGCCCCTCAGCTGGGATAGATCAAAGGAGCTCGGTTGATTTACACCAGCTCATGGTCTAGCTCCCTCTATTTCTCCACATCCAGCGGTGCCCACAGAAGTGCCACCCAAGTCACCAATCCACCACTCTGCCGTCACAGGAACCATTGTAAAGTGTCTCATCTTAAGCTCAGCTGGGCAAATACAGAATTGCTGCTTCATCTCAGGGCTCCTGAGATGTCAAACACTCACACACAAGCCATAGGCACCTTAAGATGAAGTTACACCACAATGTGCATTTCTCCCTGCAGCCATTTCTAGCTTAGAACTTGGCCGAGCCAGGAGGGGATAGTCAAGAGCAGCCCTGAATGCTTAGTAGATGGATCCCTGGTTGCAAAGTAGAAACTACCAGGCAAGAAAGAGGACCATGCTGCCCTGTCCAGTGATTAAAGTGTTCTGACACTTGACTGGCCCATTGTCCTGCTACGCCTCCCTCTGGGGCCATGTTCTAAGAGTTTCCCTTACAACCAGGCCTGAACAGAACCCTTGAATCCCAGCCTCCCCCCGCCCAAGCTTTGGGGAGAGGGACACTTAAAATCTGCTCCCGCCTGTGGGTATGTATATTGATCTTTTAACCATTCTCTCTCTCTTTTGTTTTTACATTTTTTTAGTTTAGTTAATAAGAATTGGCTGTAGTGTGTATTTGGGCAAGATCTGGAATATTCAATAACCTGGGAGGTAATGTGTCTGATCCCTTGTGATTGGTACAACCTTTTCTTTTATATGATGAAGTAAGACTTACAGAAATTTTCATCATATTTGATGTGGGTACCTGAGATGGAGGCCTGAGGCTGGATCACTTTAAGGGAACTGTGTTGTTTGGACTTCTGAGTAACCAGTAAGGTAATAAAGAAGCTGTTTTATGCTGACTTGGTAAATCTAAGTATTGGAACATCCATCAGCTTCATGGGGATTGTCTGCCCCATTCTTTGCAGTTCAACCTAATTGAGTGACTATAGCTGGCCCTCACTAGGACCCCGGTCACAACACCACTTTGCCAAGCATTAGAATTAAACAGGGAATTGTGAGAAGACATGACTGTCAAACTCATAACTACGGTGTCTTGCATTTATACTGCGTAGCTCCTTTCGTCCAAACGCGCTGGCCAGACATCTGATGCTAAAAGCCATCAGCGATGGCCTAATTCTGCTCCAGTGGGAGTTTTAAAATCCACCCCTGCAACTTGTCAGATCGTAGATCACTGTTTGAAATCTCATTGTATGCTGAGCTGAGCTGAGCAGGACCCCCCACCCCGCCCCCCGCACTGGGAGCTGAAGCGATTGGTTCAAAAGGCCGAGTAGCCTGTAGTGGTTTGCCATGGCTTTCTCTGCCCTTTGGATTTCCAGCATGGCTTATTTAAAACTGTTTATGAAGTGTAATAAATAGCTGGATCTGACCTGTCAGTTGGAATTCTCCACGTAATGCTGGAGACATTATCCAAGTTGATAGGCTCCCAGTGAAACCTACATTAAAGATAATATGATATTTTCTATAACAACATTCATCCAGAAGGGAACAAGGGTCACTGCAACATGCTTACACTTAGAATCACATTCTTCTGGGAGCCTGTAAGAGGAACCCCAAGGTACTAGATTTTGCTACAGCTACAGCTGTACAGCTCCGCTCCTTTCCCTACTGCCCCTCCTCGCTGAGTCTGCCTTGAGTCCCCTGGCACCATTCAGCCGGCGAGACACCAGGTAGCTCCAATGCGCTGCCTTGTCTCACAAATGGAGCAGACAGGCTCAGTGGACAGAATGAAAGAGGAACTGAGGACACTGTTGGTGGTGTGCAGGAAGTTGGATTTAAGCTGCTAACAAGCCTTGACCTTGTCCTGACAGTGACTTTCCGAAGGAAGGAAAGACCCTCCCTGCCCACTGCCGTGCCCCAGTGCCCGCTGACATTAAGTGGGAATCTGAAGAGAGTTAAATGTTTGTTTTACACAGTAGCAAAGGCTCCAGGGTTGGTCCTTTTTGAAGCCACTGCATGTTCATTCTCTACCAGTGAGCAGAAATAGGGGAGCTATCCAATACTCCTGCCAGTAGCTGGTATGGATTTTTGGATGACACTGCATCTAGACCTCAGCAGCAGTGTAAAACTGTAACAAGCATCCACAAAGCCAGAGACGCCTGTGGCACACAGACCGTCCTGGCTGCAAGCAGAACTTTCACTGCAAAGGCAAACGGTGTTTGAAGACCAAGCAGAGCAGCTTCCCTGGCCTGCGCTGAAGGTGGGTAAAGAATAGTGCTTGCAAAGGGCTGGGCCAGGGCCGGCTCCAGGCACCAGCCCACCAAGCACGTGCTTGGGGCGGCACCTGCGGGAGGGGTGGCGCTCAGCGTTTTTGTTTGTTTATTTGTTTGTTTAAAAAATAAACCTCTTCCGCTCTGGGCAGGGGGGCTGGCATTCCGCCCTGCCCTCCCCGCCGGGGCAGCGGGGCGGCGGGCAGGCTGCCCTCCCCGCCAGCACCCCGGCTGGGGCAGTGGGGCTGCGGGCGTGCCGCGCTCCTTGCTGGCACCCCAGCTGGAGCAGCAGGCGCCCCGGCCTCCCCACCGGTGCCCTGGCCGGGGCAACGGGGCTGTGGGTGCGCCGCGCTTCCTGCCGGTGCCCTGGCCAGGGCAGCAGGACCGCGGGTGCCCCACCCTCCTTGCCAGCGCTCCGGGTGGGAGAGGCGGGGGAGGTTTGTTTCGGTGGGTATTGGGGGGTGTGTGGTTTTTTTGTTTGGGGGGGGGCGGCGTTTCGGGGTTTTGGGGGTTTTTTTGCTTGTGGCAGCAAAAACATTAGAGCTGGTCCTGGGCTGGGCATGGCGTGACAGACCCACAGGGGAGTGTTACAGAGTGCCAGGCATGGGCACATATACGACCAAGCCGTAGGACAACAGAGTTAGTGGCCTGGTTTGAGACAGGTGCCCTACTGTAATACACAATGTACAGCACCTAGCACAGTGGGATGCTGGTCAATGACTGGCACTCCTAGGTGCTACCATAATACACCTAATAAATAATGTCCAGATTCTATCATACATGCGACCTTGGGGTGTGACTGAGGCTCCTAGGTGCTAGGATAATATAACTAAATAATAACTGCTCATTATCCCAGGACAGGGCAGGTCTTGAGGGGAGGCCATTTTGGCCAGCCAAGCATGGGTTGGGCTCGATGAGGAGACCTTTACAGGGACAGATTACCCGCTCTTCCCCCGCCTACTATGGGGTTCTGACATCAGCACCCAGTGCTGGCGTTGCTATGCAGGGGGAGCAGTGCTTGGATTCAAAGAAAGATTGCTCTCCAGCTCCCAGGACACAAGGCAGAAACGTGCTGACCCAGGTACCTTGCTATGCTAATGGCAGGGCTAGTGGATCACTGAGTGCATGTGAAAGAGATTGCGCGTGATCACGTGTGCAACTGCACTTGTATGTGTGCTTGGCTGAGAGGGCATGTCCGGCCACGCCCAGGAGTGTGCGCCAAGCGCGTCCTCACCCTGTTCTTGTCACCACCCTCACCGTGTCTATTCCCATCCCTCCCTGTAGTTTCCAAGTGGGATCTGGAGAGTTTTGACTATCAGGAGCTGAAATCTGAGCTGACAGAGGTGCCTGCTTCCAGCGTCTTCGAGGAGCGCCCCTCCCCCAGCCACCCTGCCACTGGGGACATGGCCACAGGTACAAAGATCACCTTGAGGCCTTTCCTTCCTTGCGGGTTCATACAGCTAGGCCTCGTCCTTCTAGCCCCAGCAATTCAAATACTTTTCTCCTTCTCCCCCCGTCTCTCCCAATACTGTCGCCTTCACTCCCAGCACCCGGGGAAGAGCCTAGCTGGGGAATATCAGCCTCTCAGCTCCTTTATCTGGTTCTGTTTTATCAGTGCTTCTTACTCTGCCTCCTTCTCTCACCCCACTTCCCCACCTTGCCTTGGCCAGCCAGTCTGTCTGTCTGTCCTGTCCTTTGCTGAACCCCAAGCAATCCAGGCAAGGGTATTGCCAGCTGGTGCCAGAGCCAAGAATGGAGTTTAAACCCCTACTCCAGCAGCCAGACACACTGTGCGCACCTCCAGACCATGAGCACAGGCTGGAATCTGGCTAGCCGCAGGTCTGCCCCATGGCAGAGAAGGGAGCAGGGCTGAACTTGTCCGCTGGAAACCACAGTCTCTCTTGGCCAACTTTCTCGGGCAGTCACTGACGCTTTCCTTAGGCAGCTCCCAAACAACTACACCAGAGAGGACTCCAACTACAAAATTCAGAGCTGGGTCTCATGCCCACCACTCTGCAATTCAGGGCCATGCCCATCTCAAAGTAATAAAGCATAACACTTAGTACAGAACATATGGGGATTTCCCCTAGCTCTAAGAGCTAATAGAATCAGGAGACTGCTCTTAAAATGAGGTCATCAGTGGTGCCATGCCATGTTTCCTTCTGTTATTATTGGTTAAGCAACAAACTGTGAACTTGAATCACTTTTCTTTGATCAGCCCATCCCTGCTGTGCTGCCAGCTCTTGTGATTTCTCACACACTTCGGCATTTTCCCAAAAGCCCCAGCTCCTGTAGGCATGGGATTGCATGAGCAGCTCAGCTTTACTTTAAATACAAGTACATTGCATGGCAGTGGAGAAAAGCTTGAAAAGGTGAAGTGAGAGCCTGCGAAAGACCCAGAGACCCCGAGGCAAAGAGGAAGCAGCCACAAAAGTCATTTAAAACAATAATCTCATGATTGTGGAGAGTCAGACTCAGGATTTTGGAATCCGCCGGGTTGGCGATATCAAAAATTCCCTTATGGCCTATGCACAATGGAAACAAGCCCTGGATTCAGCTTTGGTGTGACACCACAATGGACCTCCACCAAGACAGGTCTGGAACCGTCCACAGCTATGTCAGCATCATTGCTGGGAGGGGTCACTGACCCGTTTCTTAATCCCAGAGGTAGAGCGATGGAAGGGATGGTGCTGGTTGGGTGGCCTGTAGCTAAGCGCTCTGTATTGGAACATAGGAGGCCTGGGGTCCATTCCCAGCCCCAGTTCACCTACCTGTGCCTAGTGCTGTTAGACGGTGTATGACAGGGGAAGAGGGAAGGCCTCCTACTGCTTGAAATCACCTCTTTGGCCATCGAAAGGAACACTCCCAGTGAAGTCCAACTACAGAAGGGTGGTAGCAGATGGTGGGCAGGAGAATTATTAAAGCACCCTCTGAGCTTGCCTCTCATTGACTTAGTTCATTGTGGTCAAAGACTCCTACTCGTTCTGGGCTGGTTTCCTGTAACGGTTTTCCTCCATGCTGGTGCTTTATACGTTGTTCATCTAAGCCCTGCAACCCAGCCTCTGCCTTTCAGAAATAGAGTAGGTCCCCAGGACAGTCCCACCCTTGGCTTCTGACTTCCATTGGCTGGAGGTCAGGAGCCATTTCTAAAGCTAGGATTTAGCGGTTGAAACCCTTTGCAGCTGCCTCATTAGATCAGAGTTCATATTGCGGATGCTCCCCCGTCCTACCTGAAATGTTACTAGGAAACTCAAGTGGGTCTATTAAAACACTGCCTGGGCTATTGCAGCTGAGGTCCCACTTGAAAGACCAAGACGTTCATCTCTTTTTTCATCTTAACCACATCATGAAAATCTTTAAATATCACCAGGGCAAGAAAGTCCATGCTGCGAAATCCCCTTCCAAACTATTCACCTCTTTCTTTCTTCTCTCTTCAGAGCGATCATTCCTGCTTCTTCTCTTCCTTTTCCTCAGCCACGGCCAGCGCGCCCACTAGGCGACCCTAGGCGGTCGCCTAGGGCACCAGGAGCTGGGGGGCGGCTGGTCGCAGCTGCCTCCCGCCCTCCCGGCTCCTTGGCTCAGCTGGGAGAGCGGCTGGCCACGGCTACCGTCCGCCCTCCTGGCTCCGCGGCTCAGCCAGGGGCTGGCTGGCCGCGGCTGCCGCTCGCCTCGCAGCTCCAGGGCTGAGCCAGGAGGGCGGCTGGCTGCGGCTCACGCCTGCCCTCCCGGCTCCGCGGCTCAACCGGGAGCAGGGGGACAGCTGGCCACGGCTGCCGCCAGCCCTCCCGGCTCCGTGGCTCAGCTGGGAGCGGGAGGGGTGGCTGGCCGCGGCTGCCTCCCGCCCTCCTGGGTGAGCTGCGGCTATCGCCTGGCTCTGCAGCTGAGCCGGGAACCAGGGGGCAGCTGGCCATGGGCGGGGGGCTGAGCTGCCGGCCCGCAGGGGGTGGGGAGATGGGGGACTGGCTGCCGCAGGGGGGTGGTGGTGTTAGCTGGGGGGGCGCAGGGCTGGTGCAAGGAAGTTTTGCCTAGGGCGCTAAACTTCCTTGCACTGCCCCTGTCCTCAGCTCTTCTTTCTCCTTGTCCTCTCCTCTTTTTTCTGTCTGCCTGCACTGCTCAGGAGCATAGCCTAGCCAATGCCGGTGTGTTGATGAGTGCTGGAAGGCGGTAAATGGAGGGGGTATCTCCTCCATCAGCTTCATGGAATTATTTACGTACTTAGAATCCAGTAAATGATATTTCCTGCTAGTTATTGCTGGGTTAATGCAGGGTGTGGGGCTTTCGTGGATTTTAGCTTTTCAGTAGGAAATCTGCCACTGATGACAGAATAACTGAGGGTCTCTTTCTCCCCCTCTTTTTTTTTTTTTTACCTTGAGCAGGGTGTGGAGAGCTGGTCTGGGTGGGGGAACCTGTGACCTTTCACAGGGCTGAGACTGTTGCTGGCAAGTATGGCGTGTGGATGAGGGACCCAGAGCCTGTTCCCCCCTATACCCGCGAGACCACCTGGAGAGTCGATACCATTGGCACTGACATTCGCCAGGTCTTTGAATACGACAACATTGATCAGTTCATGAAGGGCTATCCCTCTAAGGTCCACGTCCTGCCCCGCTCCATGGAGAGCACTGGAGCCATTGTATACAGGGGCTCCCTGTACTTCCAGCGGCGCAAGTCCAGGATGGTGGCCAAGTACGACCTGAAGACAGAAGTGATCACAGTCCAAAAGGACATCCCCAGTGCTGGCTACCATGGCCAATTTCCCTATTCCTGGGGTGGGTACACAGACATTGACCTAGCTGTCGATGAGATGGGGCTGTGGGTGACGTACAGCACAGACAAGGCCAAAGGGGCCATCGTCCTCTCCAAATTGGATCCAGAGACCCTGGAGGTTGAGCAGACCTGGGAAACCAACATCCACAAGCAAGCCGTGGCCAACTCCTTTATGATCTGTGGCACCTTGTACACCATCAGTAGCTACTCAGCCCCAGATGCCACAGTCAATTTTGCCTACCATACAACCACCAGCACCAGCAAGCCGCTGAGCATCCGCTTCAAGAACCGCTATGGGTACAGCAGCATGGTGGACTACAACCCCACGGAGAGAAAGCTCTTTACTTGGGACAATTTCAACATGGTCACCTATGACATCAGACTCTCCATGATATGAGGAGCCTCAGAGCAGGAGGAGGACACGCCATGCTCATTGTTAACTAGCAGCTCATGGGCTAGGGGCAAGTCTAGCCAGCTGTCAGTCTCATACACTCACTCTTCCTATTCTTCCTGAGCTTTCCTTGGACTCAGCCCTGAGCCCCTTACTCAGGCAGAGCGCTCATTGAGCTGGCCAAAGACTCCAGGCTTGGCCCTAGATCGGAGGTTCATATTCTGAGAGCACTGGAGGGCTCAAACAACAATAGAGTGGGAATAACCTTGTGCCAGTTGAGAACATACGTGCAATAGGAGTTTACAGCCCTGGCGTTGCTCCCCTTGCCTCTCTCTTAATTACACACAGGATGAATTTGGACAATATAGGGGGGGAAAAAAAGTAACAAGTTGTTCAGGGTTATGCAACATTTGGAGTGTGTGGGCCAGCTGCCCAGGGATAGATCTAGAATGACTAAACCTGCCTGCACCCTTGGCTAAAAGACACTGCGATTCCAACCAAGCAGACCAAACCGTTCACAGCAGGAGGCAAATCATATTTTAGGGGAGGGAGGTGACTGGGTACCACCTTCATAGAATGACTAATAAAAACCCAGGGACCATCAGCAAACCATATTCGTGCCCAGCATCAGCTGAGACAAGGGGAATGTGCTGTGCAGTCAACACTGGGTGTTAGCCAAAGCAGCGTTGACAGGAGGAGATTCTGCAAAGTTGTGTCACGCCCAGATTCAGTAGGAGAACATCAAGACCTAGCTTCAACACCCAAATAAGCCAATGGAAAGACTCCAATTGACTTCACTGGGTGTCTCAGAAATGTGCTGCAGGAGTTAAAAAAGACTAGAAATCCCGGGCAGTGGGCACCCTGAAAGAGAGCTTTCAGCTGCTGCGTATAAACCCTTTCATTGCCAGCCTCTCTCCTCCTAAGCACAGTGCATGCTTCATCGAGACAAAGCTTCCCTTGGGAGCCAACCAGCCACCTCTACAGATTATCATGAGCCAGAGAACGTGGGAGAAGATGGGAACTCACCCAGCTTGGTATCTCTGCAGCGGCAATTGACCGTTAAAGCAGGAGTCAAAGATGGGCCCAAGCTGCAGAGAGGTCAGGTCCAATGAGCCACACCTCACCTAAGCATAGAGCTGTTCCGCTCTAGGGGCTTTGAGTCTGTTCAGTGTCTCTCACAGTTACACAAGAGCCATTGAGCATGCGGGCCTCCGGCTGAACTAGCCACCTACCTGCAAGAAACATGGCCGCCTCAGCTCCCCTTCCATTAAAGACAAGAATGAAGCATTACTTGTTTAACACAATTCTGTTAAGTCATTAGACAGTTTAGCAAAATAAATGCAAGTAGGGTTGTTCACGAACAATGGGATCCTAGAATTTAGGGCATGATCTCAAATCCACTGAAGTCAATGGAAAGTCTCCCATTGACTCCAGTGAGCAATAGAGCAGATCTCCATTTATCCCAGACTATGGTTATTAACTCAGAATGAGAAGCATCATCTAACTGTTCTTGTGTTTCTAGCTCTCAATCCAGATAACTCCGCTGATTACACTAACTTAGACACTCTTTGGGATAGGCATGGCATTAGATCAGGTATGGCTAAGCAAACGGCTGTTTTTAAGAACACACATTTAAAGTATTTAGTCTATAAATCCTGTAGCTGGCTTGGTTTTTGTGTTTGTTTTAAAAGCCTAATCCATGCAGGTTGCATTGAAGCCTCCTAGATGAAAGCGAAGGTCCGATGTGCTAATGAGTATGTGGAAGTAGTCTGTGATAATAATTGATAATAAACCCTCTCCCCCCACAACAATCCACAGTGGCAGCTTCTTGTTGGCAGATTTTTCGTTTCACTGCAACATGCTGGAGGGAATTCCAGGCTATAGGAAACTATAGGCCACCTTTCCAGGAGAGTTCAGTCCCAGCAAACAGGGCTCGATTTTCAGGAGCTCAGCTCCCATTTAGGCACTAAAATAGGGGGCCTGGTTTCTAATTCAAGCTCTTCCACAGGCTTACTGGGTGACTTTGCTGAGTCATTTCCCTGCTCTGTGTCTCAGTTTCCCCATCTGAAAAATGGGGATGATACGGACGTCCTTTATTAAGGTCAGTAGATAGGAGCTAGGTATTACTAAAGCCAAGGGGAACTTTGCCATTGACTTCATCTACTGAATGAATACCACCATGACTACAAAAACAAATGCCACTGTAGACTAACAGTAGCTGGTTTAAAAATATCTAATGGATTACCTTTTACAGTCAGTAGACTATATGTTAGCTGTAACCCCTAACTGATGGTGCCTCAGTTCATCCGTATTTGATTATCTTAAGGGGACCTCTGGTACTGGGATGAAAAGAAAAAACTTGCGTCAGCCCTTTCAGTATAAAAAGCAACTAAAAAGGTCTAAATCAGCATTAAATCTTGGAAAATTGCATGTTAACACACCTCTCTCTACATCACCTGGGATGAAACAGCCCCTTTGAGCAGGGGAGCTAAACCCAGTATTTCTGGACAGTCTCTGGCCAAGAGCAGGACTGACGGAATCTTGTTTTGCGTCTATGGGCATAGCCTCACTGCAGCGTTAGTCCAGGTGATTAGTGCCCAGGAGATGGGCACCTGGCTTATCCCTGCCCAGCCGTGAGCAACCCCACTGCAAAGCCATACCCAGTTACTGCATCCTCACTGCAGCTACATTCCCCTGGGCATGGCGCTAGGGCATCTGGGGCACATCCCATGAGTCTTTGTGGGCTACTATTTGTTCTGGGGAATTGTGGGAGAACTTGTCTGCCCTTCGTGTAGTTTTAAGCTTCCCTTGGTCTAAGTAGGCTCCAGAATGGCCTCTTCTTGGGCCTCTCTGTCTGACACCCCTTCATGGAAGAGACCCTGTGGCCCAGCTGCCTTAAGCCCCAGGACCTATGCTGCCCCCAAGACACCCCAGTAACATAATCAGACCATTCGCCTGAGTTCCATCCGACTGATTTACTGTTTACCCCTTCAGGGGGATGCTGTAGCGCATACAAATAGAGCCAGGCTTGGCCTAAGGACCTCTCACCCAAATGCACACTTTACTTAGAGAGCGCACAGACCATCTAGAAAACACCACACACCTGAATTCCCTGCCCCACATTCTAGCTTCCCTCCTTCCCTTGGGGCAGGGAATTCTAGCTCCCCCTCTTCACACAACACACAGGCAACCTGTGGAACTCTTTGCCAGAGGATGTTGTGAAGGCCAGTACTATAACGGTTCAAAAAAGAACTAGATAAATTCATGGAGGATAGGTCCATCAATGGCTACTAGCCAGGATGGGCAGGGATGGTGGCCCTAGCCTTTGTTTGCCAGAAGTTGGGAATGGGCGACAGGGGATGGATCACTTGATGATTACCTGTTCTGTTCATTCCCTCTGTGGCACTGTCAGAAGACAGGATACTGGGCTAGATGGACCTTTGGTCTGACCCAGTATGGACGTTATGTTCTTCAACCACCTGAGTAAGAACAATGGACAAATACGATTCTAGGAGCTGACCTGGAAGAGCTCAGGTTTATACCAGGCTCTACCACAGACCTGGTGAGAGCTGGAACGCATAGCCTCACCTCCCTCTGGCTGTTTCCCTTGCCACCTGTCTGATTACGTTTAGACAGTAGGCTCTTTGGGACAGAGACTGTCATGTTCCTACAGCACCTTCCACTACAGGGCCCTTAGGCGCTGCTATAATGCCAATCAGCAGTTCTGCTCTTCTGCTGCAGCAGCTCAGACATGCTACAGCGCACTGTTGCTAGGCAGCTCTTTATTGGGAAAGGTCTGAGCTGGATGCACTCTACCACAGTAGATTTGGTTTGCCTTCTCAACAGGCTCTCCAGCCTACGAAGTGAGTCAGTCTCCACATTTCTCGGGCAGCTGGCTAGGTCTCAGTGCAGCCATCAGCTGGAGATGGGGGAGGTGGCGGCGGGAGAGTGGCAAGAGGAGAGGGGACTCCGGAGAGAGTGCATTCCAAGTAGGTTACGTAGGGGCCAGCATCCATCAGGCTGGGCCTCTTCACCACATCTTCTCCTTTCCCATTGTAGTGCATGATCCTGGCAGCAGAGAGAGTGAACAGCAGGACTCATGGCAACAGCCAGGGGGAACCACCACTGACACATCCTAGCTCTTATCTTTATCCCCAGGTTACAGCTGGGGAAACCGAGGCACAGAAGGGCAGTGACCCAGCAGAGCACTGCCTTCAATACCCCTTATGAACAATTCGTTCCTGCCTAAGCCCACCTTCTCCCCCCCGCCCCAACTCTTCTGAAAAGACTTCCCCAGAAGAGGGAGGTTTGCTTTACCTGTGAAGGTCTTTGGATGACTAGTTAGACAGTCTCCCCATTCTCTCCCTCCACCCCTGATCTTTCCACTTAGGCAGGCCAGCTAAGTTGGAGTGGTTGGTGTCATCTCCAGCTAGACTGCACCAGAGGGCTGGGGCCAGAACATGGGCTGCAAAGGCAGCAGGGGAATGGTCACGCCTCAAGTGGGTGGTGAAGAGTCTCACGGAGACACGTCACTGTATAGCATGAAGCTGGGAATACCCCCAGTGCCTCCACCCCTGGAATCTCAAGTTTGGGACCAAATGACTAGAGCCAGGCAGAGTCTGATTTTCAGCTATCATTTCATAGTGTTGGGCTGATCTACACCATTCAAATTCACTGGAGACCAGCTTCTGGCCCAGTTCATAGTGCCAAGGAGACATGGTGCTGCCCTCAGACCTGCCCCCAAGTGCCACTCCCACTGGAGTCCAGTCACTAAGGCAGGCTGTGGCCCAGGTTTTGTCCTTCTGTACTCCTGCAAACTGCCCTGCTGACTTCAGTGGTGTTGTATGGGATGCTGGTTATAGTAGAACGTGGCCTGCAATCTTTAGTCCTCCAGTCCATTGGTAAATGTGGCTACCCATTGACCTCAAACGGAGGAGGGAGGTCCCATTCCCTAGTCAGAATAAGTTGTTTTGCCTTGGTAGCACAGAGATACTAAAGTTTCCCTATCAGAGTTGGGCCCTTAGCTTCTTGGGCCTGTTCCTTTAGCTGGTTAGTTACCCAGGGATCACCAAATGGACAGAAGCGCAAGTTTTGCGCTAGGTCAGCTCTTCGACCCTCTCTACAACAGCTGTACCATGCTAATGCCCAGATCCTGCAGCGACGGGCAGGTTAGAAGTAGCTGCGGATCTCTCAATAGCTCCTCTTGCCCTTTGTTGGAAGGCAAGTGTCACCCAGGGAACAACCAAAGATAAATCAAATCCTTTTGACCAATAGCACATCCAGCTCCTTCCCCTGACCCAAGCCTGGAGATGCAGGTATGCTTTCATACGTACCGTTGGCACATGGTGGATCTGCGGCCCAGCATAACCATAGTGAAGTCCTTGTAAGGGATGGTGCTGCCTGTGTTCCCTGTGATTTCCTGAACCAGAGCCTTGAGCTCCAAGGGGCTTTGGAAAACCCCAAACTCCCGCAGTATCCTGCTCATTGTTGGATAGTCTGAAACAACATCCGACTCAGATATGGTCTGTATCACATGATCACAGGGGTTAGAGATGGAAGAGATTTATATGGTCATTTTCCACATCCCCCTCCCCATCACTGCTCCAGAACTGGTTCTGCATTACTCAGATGTGGGCCTGGAGAGTTTTAAGCAGCATCTACATTGAGCATAAGCCCAGCAAAATCCGCTGGGGTGGTTTTAGGTAGGTGCTTTACAGTGAAGGAGAGAGCACTACAGCTACTGGATTCCTTAATCTAAGGAGTCAAAGGAATCCGATATAGTCTTCCAATTTGGGTAGTCCCCTAAAGGCTTTAAGCAAATAGAGTGCAACTTGAACTCTGAGGTATCTACACCCCCCCTTGTCACTCACAGGTTAAGGTTAGACCTTTTGAAGGTGGCATGATCTCCCTCTCTGGCTGGGGACATCTGGTCAAGGTGAATATTCTGCCATGGGTTCTAATACATGCTTCAAGTTCACTATTGTTTTTGTGGGAAAGAATGAGACTGTATATGTACTTCATGAGAGGCCATGCTCTCAGTCATCCAGGATTAGTCTACTGAAATGCAAAAGCACCAAGGGCAGTGTGGGGTGGGGGGGGTGGGGGTGGAATTTCAGATTCACCAACAGGAAGTTGTATAAGTGGGCAGCTGTAGCAGAGACTTTGGGACTGGCTACATCTCAGAGAGGCATACCAACCTCATGTGTGGAGATAAAGGCAGCCCACTGTCACCCCCTCAAGAGTTCCCACCTACTTTCTAGAGTCAATGACTCATTACCCATAAGTCTTGCATCAGCTAGTCAAGGACGCCACCCAGCAAGCATCTGAGATTGGCTTCAAAGTTCTTCCCATCTCAGGGCACCAGGCATTTTTCTCCCTTGTTAAGAAGCATTAAGGGACCCACCAGCACAGGAGAGCTGTGGGACCCACCTTTGTGCCCCTAGGACGGTAGCTGCCAGCCTCACCACTCAGTCACCATCAGCATGAGTGCTATGCTCTCAGCACCAGAGACCTGATTCTCTGGCACCAAGGGAGATCTAGTTCCAGGGGAGGGGGAAGACCGCAGCAGGCAGTGGGGTAGACTCAAGGTGCCCATGGGCACAAGTAACCAGCATTGGCATGTTTTGCTTCCACACAGGCGAGTGAGTATGGAGGGAGGTGGGGGAGGGATCTTCTTGTGAAGGTGCAATGACCTGCCTAGGTCCCCCACCCCTGTGAAATATGGGGATGTTCACTATGCTCAGATTCCACCAAGGCATGGACACATCAAACCCGAATAGGTTGGTGCAGCAGATGGGCCTTCAGATCTGCTCTGGCAAAGGAGGAGGAGGGAAGCAGCAGTCACAACCAAAGAGTTAAGCAACAATTTACCAATTTCTCCTGTGCTTGTGGCATCATATCCCATAAACATGCCTAGGAGAGAGAGAGGAGAGTCATCACCCTGCCTACCAAGGCTGAGTGCAGCATCAACTCATTGATTTATAGCACGCACTTCCACGGTGACTGCCTCGCCACCTGCACCGCCAGCGTCCCCCACGCTCTGCAAGGGCTTGGCCGAAGAACGGGAGCCGTTTCCCATGCTAGAGTCACTTAGCTCAAAGTCTCTCAAGGGATTTTGTTTGAACACCGCCCCCCCACCCCCCCAATTTAACCTTTAAAAATGAAAATAGTGTGTGTGAAGCCAGGCTTCTCCTTTTCTTTCAGTGGCAAGAGAGGAGGGGGACAAAAAAAAAACCCCATACATATACATATATATATATATATATTTTCATTTTTAAAGGCTGGATTTGGCCTAGCAGCATCTGTAGGTCCTGTGTAAATTCAAACATAGCTCTTCAGGAGCATTCCCTCAGATTAGCTTGCTTCACTCAAGTATTTTATGGTTTCATTTGAGCCAGATCCTAAGCTGGGGTAAGCGAGCAATCAGCAGAACAGTGCCAGTTCGCAGCAGATGAGGATCTGGCCCAAAGGCTGTGATGCCCCCACATCACCAGCACATGCCAACTCAACAGTGAAGTTATTTTAATCAGGGGATAAAGTCATGGACTGCATTTGGCTTGTTCACCCCCAAGTCACCAGTTCCCCAGTGAGTAGGGCATGGCACTGGTGGCCAATCTCAACACAGGGTCTCAGACTCATAGACTAAGGTCAGAAGGGACTATTATGATCATCTAGTCTGACCTCCTGCACAATGCAGGCCACAGAATCTCACCCACCCACTCCTGGTCTGTATGTATTGACTAGTTCTTGGGGGGAGGAGGGGATTAGAAGAGCATTTTGCACAGATCATTACACCTCCTGCTGCTTTAGTAATGTTCTCCCCTCCCCCAAGCCCAAACACTCAGCTGCATTTCTAGGGCACTAAACCATTTCCTTCTCAGCTCCATTCTCCCTGGGACACTCACCCTTCAGCTGATCAAGCTTTGCCTGGAGATTTGGAATGTCTCGGAATGGTTCATCAGCCAGGTACTCCTGTCCGGGCAAAAGAGGTGAGTTGGTCACCAGGCCTGGCACTAGCTCACATCAATAGGGTGACCAGACAGCAAGTGTAAAAAACCAGGACAGAGGGAGGGTGGGTGGGGGGGTAATAGGTGCCTATATAAGAAAAAGCCCCCCAAATTGGGACTGTCCCTATAAAATCAGGACATCTGGTCACCCTACATGTCAAGCAATGAGTAAATATCAGACAAGACAGAACAAGGAGTAATGGTCTCAAGTTGCAGAGGGGGAGGTTTAGGTTGGATATTAGGAAAAACTTTTTCACTAGTAGGGTGGTGAAGCACTGGAATGGGTTACCTAGGGAGGTGGTGGAATCTCCTTCCTTAGAGGTTTTTAAGGTCAGGCTGGACAAAGCCCTGGCTGGGATGATCTAGTTGGGGTTGGTCCTGCTTTGAGCAGGGGGTTGGACTAGATGACCTCCTGAGGTCCCTTCCAACCCTGAGATTCTATGATTCTATGATCAGCACCCATGGTGAGAACCTATCCTAGATCAGTCTATTTCAGTCCTGGGTATGCCCTCTGCCAAGACTCCTTCAGCCTGAACTCCAGCACTCCCTGCTATGACAGGCCAGCTGTGAAATGCCATGGGTTGAAAAAAGCTTAGCTGTGAAGAGACTCCACACAAATACCTGGAATGACTACGAGGAATAAGGACAAATTAAGAAACTTTCTTCCTTGTGTTCTCCTGCTCCAGCCACTGGAAGCTAACCACCACATGCTTCCCAGCTCATTGGCTCGGAGTTATCCCAAACCTCCCAGGGCTCAGTTAAATTTGATGTAAGATTTTACTTTGCTTTTAGTCTTGTTCCCCCTTTTCGACCCAGCGGCTAGTCAAAGTTCACCCCCCCCCCCCCCCCCGGGCATTCCAGAGGCAAACAGAAATTGACAGAGTCTGGCATTTTCTTGGACACAGTCTTGTTTATTTACAAGGAATGTACAAAGTCCTGCTTCTCTAAATGCAGGAGGGACCAAAATCAGGAGAGAGCGTCTTTGCTTACATGCCAACTCTCTTTAGCCAGCCCCAGTCTCAGAAGCTCTCTCTAGCGTCTTCCAGGGTCATGCACTGGGCTTGTCCTTTTGTCTCCCCTAGCGGCCAGGCCCAGCTAGTCCTGCAGAGTGTGTCTCTGTCTCTCAGACAGAGATGGGGGAACTGAACCCAGGTATCCCACATTCCAGGTGAGTGCTCTAACCCCTGAGCTAAGAGCTGGGCTCCTTTTCCAGCCAGATTCTGACCAGGACTCGATGGGTTAGGTGGCCTCTGAGCACACCTATCAGATTGGGCCCCACAGGTGAGAGAGGCAGAGGAACACTTTTCTTCTCTCAGTCTGTGCTTCATACTAGTGCTCTAGGCATCCAAGTACTCAGAGAGAGGCAGCAGCACGCATGCCCCGAGGCAGAAACATGGGCATCAAGGGAACTTCCACCTGGAAAATTTAGGCATAAAGTGAGTTCAGGCACCCACAGGGTTTGGCAGCAGCCAAGTGGGGGTTTTGTGGATTGCAGAGGCACCCAAATACTTTTGTGGATCTGGGCCTAAGTGACTTGCCCAACACTGCACAGGAAGTCAGTGGCATAGTAAGGGATTGAACCCATGTCTTCCCAGTCCCAGCCTTAAGCCCTACCCACTCAACTACCTTTCCTTTTAGGCCCCAGCTCCTACATCCCCCTTTATATCTGGCACTTGTGAGAGCTTAACATAAAGGGGAATCCATTAGACAGCCTCAGCTTCATAGATAACCGTAGTAGTTTACACCAGGAGATATGGGAGGTGATTTGACCTCTGTGCACATGGCATTGGTGAGAGCAGATCCAAAATACTGTCTCCAGTTGTGGGGGCCACATTTTAAGGAGTACGTGGAAGTGTTGGAGAGGGTGCCAAAGAGAACCACAAAAATGAGCCAAGGGCTGAAGAAAACACGTGGTTAGACCTGTGTCCCTATTTCCAAATGGAAAGAGTCTGGCTCCAGCTGACAGTCACTGGGTTTTGCTCTGCCTTTCTTGGCTAGATTAAAGAGCTCTGTAGTCCCTGGCATTTTCTCCCCAGGAAAGAACTTAGGCACTGTAATCAGCTCACCGCTTAATTGTTGTTTTGATCAGCTAAATGCAGTGAGAGGCCGAAGAGCTCAATCAAAGGAGGGTTAACAACCATTGGAATAAACTCCCAGGGGAAGGGGCGGAGTCTCCTTCTGGTAGTCTGGCTGCTTTTCTGGAGGAGATGCTGCAGCCAGACAAGTTCATGGCTCAATATAGGGGGAACCGTGGGAAATCTAAGGACCCAACAAAAGGCCAGAATAGATGACCCAATGGTCCCTGCTGGCTTTGAGTGCTGTGAAATGGGAGAGAAGGCCTGTCGCTTTAAGAGGTTGTGGCATGGGAAGGCAGCTCATGGCTGTGGATTTGTGGGCCTGAAGCCATGCCCCAGACCTCTAGAAGGCCACCCACACTTTGGGAACATCTGGATGCCTGTCTGAATGGCAGGACTTGGGCCCATCCCTTATTACCAGCATACACCTCCACTGGGGCTCATTCCCTCATTATACAGAGAGACCAGCACAGTAGCAGACCACAGCAGAGCCTCATTTCATGGGTGTGGAGGGTTCTTGCGGCTGCTGGCTCTGCTCATTTACCAGGGTCTCGACCAAAGTCACTTGGGGAGCAGGGCTTCCGTGAACAATATTGGTACAGAGGTAAAACCTCGCCTACCTCATGGCTGGCCAATAGCCATGTTTGTATTGCTGACCTCCTCACAAGTCAATAATGGAGCATGAAATGGTGTCAGCCAATTAGAGCACATATGCAAATATCTGCATCCTGATTGGCTTAAATTCAATTTTCTACTAGTCACTTGCATTTCTAGGGCCTCCTCTACCAGAGTAGCTAATACTAACTTTCTGGACCATGAACTTTGTCTCCCAATAAATTGGTTTATAGCTCCTGGGGACAAGGAAGCTACTTCACAAAGCGGTGAAGAATGTGTTCAGAACCCACATAATACAGAGAGACTCGATTCCACTCTCATTTACACCAGCCAGAGTTACTCCAGGGTAAGAGAAAGTAGAATCAAGTCTTTTTCTTGGCTTAACTTCATGATTTGCTTTCCCTCAAGGTGTCTATTGACATTAGCCAATACATATGTTTTTGGCTAATAAATCTTCAGGTATATTATTTTGGGAGTCAACACCTACCTCCTGGGCAAGTTGAGAAAAGACAATCATTAACAAACATCGTGTATAAATGAAGCGACATGAGCCAGCACGGCATCAGTGAGAATTCTACTAGCATATGGGAGAGCATGAAAGGTTTTTTTTCCAGTGCTAGGGGTTAGCTGAAATCTCTTGGCAAGCAGTTCATGTGCTTTCACAATCATTTAAAATGCATCTTATCACAAGAAGATTGCAGAGAAATTCCCTTGGGAAGATAATCTTAATGAAATAGGATTTTTTTTTGTGTGGAGAACTATAGGTCAATTTTTATCTTATCTTACTGTCACAAAGTTGATGACAAAAAGGCAGAATAGAGACCACTTTATCATAGTGTGAAGACTCAGGAGTCCTTGGTTTCATCTACTCTTCAAAAAAAAAAAATCTTGTGTTCCTTATATAAAGGAAGTACATGATAAGATCTAGAAAATTTACTGCACCTACCTTGTTAACTAGACAAAATTCTTTCTCCTGTTTCTCCTGCATTTCACGATCCTTTGCTACAATACATATGAGAGAAAATTAAAAAACCAAAAAACTAAAAATATTAAAACTCAGCAGAAAATGTAGTTTTTACCAGCCATTTTTGCCTTGCAAAAGAAGGAACAGCTATGGTAGCCTAACTGAGCACCCTCCCCTTTATACACTTCAGCAGCTGGCTTGACTTTGGCCTGTGCTAATTGGAGGAATTTGCCTAGTTGAAAGGCAGCTGTCATATTAAGCATGTCAGAGTTAAACTGAGGCAACTGGGAATAACAGAAGCAGGGGGGACATATCAGTTGATTGCTCTTCATGGGCTGCAGTGTTGTAGCCATGTGGGTCCCAAGATATTAGAGAGACAAGGGGGTCACTTCATTCACATGGTTGTGTGCTTGGTTATGGGAGAGTGACTAGCTCTGGTTAGTAGAGGGGCATCTGAGCATCGTTAACAAGATACTTTAAAAAATATTGCAGGGGGTTTTCTCACTTAAAGCACGCGAGTGAAATGCTGGGACATAGCTGCAGTGTGTGTTTGGGCTGGCAGGGGTAGGGTATGGAGCCCGGGAGAGGACAGCGTTCAGTGGGCTGTTAGCGGAAAATTCCTCGTATGTCAGGCAGCGGCGCAGCTGTTGCTTTGTCTGTTTAGCTCTGCTTTGGTTATGAGGACTGGTTATATTTCGGAGGCCCCAGCCAAAGATCAAGGCAGCAGCATTGTGCTAGTTGCTGTACAAATACATAGTAAGAGACAATTGCTGCCTTAGGGTACGTCTATACTTACTTCCTGGTTCGGCGGGAACAAATCGATCTTCTGGGATCGATTTATCGCATCTTGTCTAGACGCGATAAATCGATCCCGGAAGTGCTCGCCGTCGACACCAGAACTCCTGCTCCGCGAGAGGAGTACGCAGAGTCGACGGGGGAGCCTGCCTGCTGCGTCTGGACCCGCGGTAAGTACCTTTTAGTTCGAACTAAGATACTTCGACTTCAGCTACGTTATTCACGTAGCTGAAGTTGCGTATCTTGGTTCGAACTGGGGGGGTTAGTGTGGACCAGCCCTTAGAGAGACAGACCTCACCAGCAGGAGGCAGGGCTGCACAGAGGGGTTTTGGGGGCTTGGGGCAAAATCTGAACCTGAGGACCCCCACCCTTCCCAGAATATTCCCACCGAGGTGGGAGCTGGAGCTCTGTCATTAACACCAACCCACCTATCAGAACGATCATAAGGAACGTTGGTTGGATTTTGTTGGTGCGATCCCAGCTGTGCTGTGTTGGGAGCTGGCACAGGTGTGTGACCGAGGCCCAGCCAGAAGGCAGTTTTGGGCAAGCCGTGTGCAAAGCCCCACAATGCGGGCCGGCGGCCAACCCCTGCTCTCAGTTGCTGCAGGGTAAATTGGGAGTAGCATGGCTGACATCAGCCGTGCTGCTCTGGATGTACACAGGTGTGGCTCAGAGCCGGGCCTGGGGTGTCGTGGCTTTACCATGTGATGAGGGGCTCCAAACCTTCTGCCACGCGTGTTGTGGAGGGAGCCGGTAGAGAGAACAGCTTTCAGTCTGGGAGGGCAGCTGGGTGGCGTTCAGGTTTCTGCAGCCCCTCGCGCGGGGTGAGTTCATTTCTGTTCTGTTATTACCAGGGAGAAATCAGCTAGGGCCAGTGTGGCGAGTGAGGGGTGATACAGCGGCCCCAGTATCAATGCTCTTAGGGGGTAAAAATCCCCAACCCCACTAAGTCACACTCACTGCCAGGAAATGTCTCGCTCTTTGGGGCCAGGATACGCTTCCCAAGGGTCAGCACTCATGCTAAACACTATGGAAAGCCACAGCGAGGGGAGGCTAGGGAGGCGCAGGGTACAAAGGGTTAATGATGCCGTTTAGAGCCAAAGGAAGGATCAGTGTGTTCCCTGCATGGAAGTGGGTGGTCCCTGTGCTGGCAGGGAGGCGGGAGCACTTATGAGGCTGCTAGTGCTATGTGCTGAGGTGGGTTGCTTAGGGGGGTAATGGCAGAGGTGGTGAGACCCTTTCCGGGGGAAATTGGGGCAGTTCCAGGAGCAAGGTGTGACCAGAGGGGCAGGAAATGTGTTTCCCAGGAGATGAGATTGTTCCACGAGATAAGGAAGTAGGAAGGCACCTGGCTTTTCAATCCCACCCATTTAAAGGAAGAGGCAGACATGGCTGGCTCCTACCCTGGGAAGACAGCAGAGCAGTCCATGCCATAATCTGAATAGCCCCAGAGTGACTGGTGAGTCATTACCTTACCCTGAGGTCTGACATATTCTACCATACCAGCAAACATTGCTTAGCAAAGCCAGAAAGGGCATGAAGGCAGACAGGCCCGGTTCTCCACTTGCCCACCTAGTGCATGGGGTCAGCATATGGTGTGGACAATGCCTCCTGGGCTCACCTTGCAGACCCACCTGCGCTGGGATGAGAACGGGATTGGTGTCCCATAACACAACTAGCCTGAGCTGTGCTCTGGCCTGGGTGCGGGGTGCACGCACTGTGCTGGGTAGGGAGTGGAGCGTGTACATTTCTGTGCCGGGAGACGGGGATACGCCCTGACTGGCATGTGAAACTCCTGCAGGCCATAATCTCCCTCTCTCTCTGCATGCTGGGGGCCTGGCCACTCAGGGCAGTGAGGTGGAAATAGACCCTCGGAAGCGCTGCGTGACCCATTTCTCTTTCCCCTCACAGGCCAGGGAGCAACGAGCTCAGAGGCAGACGTGAGTTGATCACGGCGGTGAGGGGCGGACGGAGATGCACTGGGACACCTGTCATGGTTTCCCCTTGTCCTGGTCCAGCCAGCCATGCTACCTCCTGCCGGGACCCAGGTTCATCCCTGCGAGCGCTGGGGGATCAGCCTCCATTGCCCAGCAGATTCACGCTTCACCCGCTGGGCTGCAGGACATGCCCTCACCGGGAGCTGCTGGCTCAGGTTGACCGGAGTCCCACTTCCCCTGTCCTTGCGAGCTGCGCTTTCTACAACCGGCCCCTGAATACAGCCCCTCTGGTGGGGCCATGGGCTCAAGTCACAGCGAGGCCCACGCTTCCCGCCGCAGGAAGTCGCTTTGTCTACCCCACGGCCAGGCCTGCGCCTGCATTGTCCCAGGTGGATCAGAGCTGTACACCTCCTCTCTCCGCCAGCTGGGCCTTCTACACCAGGGATCAGAGCTTGTCCCCTCCCTGGGAGCCCATGGAGCGAGCTAAGCAGAGCACTGCGCTGCCTGTTCCCAGATGCTACGCTGTATACTCCATGGACAGGAGCTCGGTGCCTTACCTGGCCCCGGGGGCTCCAGCTGGCCGGAGCCCCGCTCTGCCTAGGACTTACGCTGTTTACTCCCTCGAGCGGACCTTGTTCTCTCACCTGGACTCCTCAGTGCAGCCTGGGCTGGGATCCTCTTCTGTCCCAGTCAGCTGCGCTGTTTATTCCATGGACAGCTCGTCTCCCAGCCCAGCCGCACTAGCTCAGCCTGCTTCCGACTCCCCTCTATTCCCACCACTTCTTCTGGCAGTGTACTCTACGGGCCAGAGGTGCTGTCCCCCTCACCTGGAGCTGCTCTCGCAGATTGACCGCAGCTGCACTCCCCCAGTCCCAGCCAGCTGTGCTGTCTACTCTCGGGACGCTCCACTCGACCTTTCGCCCAGATGGCTCGCGCCAAGCACTTAGCCCCAGGGGCCGTGCCGGCTAATTGCTGGAGCAGTGCCTGGCTCCTCATCTAGACCCATCAGTTCCCATTCCTCTGACTCAGCAGGTTTCCTTCCTGCCCTTCTGTCCTGACCTGGCCCAGGCCACCATGCACAGCCTGCAGTTCCCCGCCCAGAGGGACTTTCCTCGCTGCCTCCTGACGCAACTCTCCTGCTTCAACCTCAGCACCTCAGAATAAAGCAAGAGCAGCTCGCCAGTGGGCTCCACTGCCTCTCGGTGTTCTTGGTCTCCCACAAGGTGCTGGCGGGGCCCCCACTGGATCCTAAGCTCCTAGTGATCCACAGAACAAGGCAGCGCAAGAAACAACTGGGCAAACAACCCATGTCTTCTGCCCCCTCACAGCCCTTCTAATTGCCTCATCCCAGCCTAGTGGGGCCACAAGAGGGTCACACTGTCGCCAGGTCCCAGTCAGTCCTTACGCGTCTCGCCTGGGAAGCACCAGGTGTGCTGTGGGGTTAGTGATGTGACCGCCTGGCCCTCAGAGATAAATAGGACTCAGCCATCACCGCGTTTCACCCAGGGCCCCAAATGCAGAGCAGCTGGGGGTGAAGGTGGGCTTGACTGCCCAGGGCTGGATTTCGAACAATGGCCTAAAGGGGAATGTCTCCCTAAGCTAGCGAGGTCCTGGGATTCTCACCATTAACAGAGGGCTGGGTTCCAACCCTCCAACACACCTGGCGTAATATCTGCCCCCACATGGCGTCCCATCAGGCTGACTGGCCCAGAATGCTTTGCCAGTCCTGTACGCCTCAATCAGCTCCCTTGTCAGAGGTGTTACAGTGCCCCAGGAAGCCACGTAACGGGGTCTCTTCCCACTGGCATAGTGCCTTGAGATAAAGTTATGGCAGGAGGGGAAAATGGGGAAGGGAGGAGTGTGAGAACAGAGGAGGCCTCAAGGGAGAAGGAGAACTAGGGGCAGGGCCACTGGTTGGGCTAAAATAACGGTGATTCAGTGAGTTTCTAGGTGTACCGTTCCCTCTACTTGATTGAAACAGAACTGTCCAGTGGATATCATAGACCATGGACTGCTAGCCATGAACAAATGGAGATTCTCCCTTGAGTGGAGGTGGTGGGGACAGGGGTATGATTTTAGAGCAAACAGGCCTGAGGCCTAACAGTGCTGCAGCTGTGAAGTTTCAAGCAGACACAATGACTTCTGCAATTACTTGCTAGCAATGGATCCACGGCAGTAACCTAGACAAACCTTTGCCCCCCCCAATTGGCTCAAGCGCTGAAACTGCATGAGACATCTCACACGTTTGTTTGGGTGACTTTTTGGTACCTCTGCACAGCTTGGGGCCGATCCAGACACAGGTTTTGTACTGGTTTTTGGATGCAGTTATACTGGTACGGCCAGGTAACTGATGGGAACAAGCAATCGCAACACTAGCACCTGTAAACTCCAGTAAGGTTTGCAAGCTGATGTGGGTCGATCAGTACAAACACTGGCTCTTTCTCCACTGCATTGCAAACCTTGGTCTGGACAATTGCTGGACCTGGGTCTCAACGCTTTGCTAACGTGTCCACACTGCACTGTGCAGCCTTTCTGACTTGGGTCTGTGGTTTGAGCTGTGTCCCCACTGCAAAATGACAGGGCTTGGACCTGAATCTCAGCACAACTCAGGCTCTGACACCCCACCTCACCAGCAGGATCCAAGTCAGGCTGATTTGTGTGTGGACAGAAGTCAGATTTAGGCTCAAACCTGAGTCCGAGCCCACACTTGACATGCAGTGCAGACATACCCCATGTCTAAAACAGCCCTTCGTTTCTTTTGGCAATGGGAATTCTCAGGTCCCAAAGATTTCCAGCCTGGCCCCCAGCTTGGGCCCCAGCTTGGCTCAGCATCTTCTAGTGCCGGTGAGCTGGCTGCTCACTGCCAATTGCTCACGCCTGGAGACTGCATTGATGGGTGCAAGCAGAACAGATGACTTTGCTACCTGCTAAGTACTTCCAGGGCCCCCACGACCCACAGTATCTGAGTGTTTATCTTGAACGTATTTCCTCTCAACATCCCTGTGAGGTAGAACAGTGCTGTTATCCCCTTTTGAAAGAGACCCCGAGGCCCGGATCCTCAAAGGTATTTCGGCACCTAACGCTCAACAGGAGGGTTAGGTACCTACCTACCTCTGAGGGCTTGGGCCTTAGTGACTACCCAGCAAGAGGTACTGTAGCCTACGCTGGTGCTGCGATCCACAGGAAGCCTGATGCCGAGCCAGGAATTGAATCTTCGTCTCCCTAACTCCACACAAATGGCCTAATCACAATGTGATCCTTCCTCACTCTATTAGACTTGAACTCACCATACGTCGGTGCTGCTCAGGTTCAAAGGCCACAGCCTGTTGCCAGGAGCCACCAAGTTACCGTCGCTAAGCCCACACAATCAGATTTACTGCCTTACTTGGGGGGTCTCTTCCCTAGATCTGGTTTCTGAATCTCTAGCCTGACAAACCCCAGCTCCTGCAATGTGAACACACCTCAAGGTCTATCACTGTGCAGGAGCAATAACTGCTTTGTTCAGCAAGGGTCCCTACGCAACAGCAACCAGCAGAGTAAACGTACAGCAACCAGGCAAACCTGCAAGGGTTGAGATTTGCAATGTCCCACTTCCTGGGATCACTATGCAGGGCTGCTTCACACTCCTATTTACTACCCATCAGCGTCTCACAGGTTGGCCATCTGTTTGCAGCTCCTGGGTGCTGTGCAAATGGGCTGCTATTGCTGTAACCCAGGGGTCTCAAACTCAAATTACCACGAGGGCCGCATGAGGACTAGTGCATTGGCCCGAGGGCCGCATCACTGACCCCGCCCTCTCACTGCCCGCCTCCACCCCTTCCTTTAGGCCCTGCCCCTTCGCCCCTACTCCGCCTCCTCCCCTGAGCGCGTGGCTCCCCGCTCCTCTCCCCTCCCTCCCAGAAACCGCGAAGCCACCAGACAGCTGTTCTGGCGGCGGGAACTGCCTGGGGGTAAAAATAGAACCTTGGAGCAGCGCGGAGGGAACGGGGATCTTAGCGGCCACAGAACGTAACGGGGGGGGGGGGGGGAGAGTTGGTGGCCACAGAACGTAACTCGGAGGGGGGGCGGGGGGAGCCCAGCAGGCCACAGGGAAGCACCCCCTGCTGTAACCAGTGGGTAAGGACACCACTTCGAGCAGAGGCAATTCTTCAGGCTGGCCTGGCTGCTGCTGACGAGGGGCAGCGTTAGTCACGCGTGAGCTGCGTTCAAAGGTCAGAACATTTGGTTATGGGTCTGCTCAGCCCCGTGGCCCCTTTTAAAAGCCACACACTTTTAAAAAGAAGAAATGGCTCACCTGGACCTTGCCACGGAGAACCATCTGTGACACTGACAGCGGCGCGACGGTGGGTGAAATTTTCAAAAGCACCCAAGTGACTCTGGAGGCTAGAGCTAGACGATAGACTTCTGCCAGCACATCTATGTCAGTCCGGGACACGAGGTGTGATCCCTGGCCAACATCATTTTGCCAGCAGAAGCTGCTAACATAGGCCCAAGTCAGGGCCGGCGCTATAACTAGGCGACCCTAGGCGGTTGCCTAGGGTGCCAAGATTTGGGGGGCGGCTCGCCTCCCGGCTCCCCGCTCAGCTGCTGAGCGGGGAGCCGGGAGGCAGCCCTGCCCCACGCTCAGCGCCCGCAGCCTGCGGGTGGTGGGGCTGAGCGCCCACAGCCAGTGCGGGGGGGGGGGGGGGGGATGAGTGCCCGTGGGCGGGGTGGGAGGCTGAGCTCCCGGGGGCGGGGAGAGTGGCGGTGCAGGGCTGGTGCAAGGAAGTTTCGCCTAGGGCGCGAAACTTCCTTGCAGCGGCCCTGGGCCCAGTTATATCAGCATAGCTTTCACCAGGATAGCTTGTTTCACTCCTGGGTGATGGTGGTGGTTTTACTATTCAGGTACAAAACACAGCTTTGCCAGTATGGCTGCATCCACACTAGCCAGTCAGTTTAAGACCCTGGTATAATAAAGTGCTACTCATGTAGACGTAACTGAAATCAGAAGCAGGGAGAAATTCACACCCCTATTAAATCACACCACTGCCAAACCAATCACACTCCTACCTGTTAAAGCTATGCCAGCAAATTCCCTAGTGTAGACTCAGTTATATTGACAAAAAAGTCCCTTTGCCAGCATAGATTTTTTTTTTTTAAATGGAAGCTTCACTCGCAAAAATATTTTCTTTGCCGGTATAAGCTACGTCTCCACAAGGAGGGTATAATTGCACTGGGCGAATGCCCTTTCGTACTGAGACAAGGCCTTTGGTCTCCTATGGAATTTGCAATGATAGTATTTTTTATCTGATTGTTTGCGACCATGGTTGCTTGCAATCCCCCTGCCTGAACAGGACATACACCTTTCAAACATGCAAGTGGGTAAGTAGCAGGAGGAAGAGCTATATAAACTAGCACACCACTCCTCTTTTTGTCTGCTGTTTATTGCATCTTTAGTCCCTATTGCTGTAGGCCTATTGAACTGCTGGCTCTTCTTGTCAGTTACAGGCCCCACTTTAAGCGCTTTGCATATGCTAAGCTTCCGGCATCTACTTTAACTCTTTCCAAGCCATTGCCTTCACTCTGGTTCCTTTTGGGTATAAGGAAGACCAATCCTTCCATACACTTTCTCCCAGTACCTCAACGTGGCGTAACAGAACAGGCCATCAGCTTCTGAAAAAGCAGCCACCGCCAAGATCTTGCTATTGGCTTATTTCTTAATTCCGCAGTTTGGTCACATTCTTTGGAGACAGTGGGCAGTAAGATAAATCAATACATTTTCAGGTAATTAGTATGAAGCAAGGGCACACTCTAGTGGCCAGTTAAAGAACATGCACGTATGTTTAAACTAATTTCCTATCATTTTAGGGATGCACCTTGTTTCAGATCCCAGTTCCACCAGGCTGTTGAAACATGCAGGGTTAAAGGGGTTGAACAGCTCGGCAGTCAGACACCATGCTGAAGATGACATTAGAAACACTAAGAATGATCAAAGCTTCTGGGTTTAAAGTGAATATTTGCTTTATACTCCCAGCAAGAGCGTCCAAAGGTGTTAGCTAATGGCACATTTTCACGCATTTAAGGTAGATTGTGTAGTGGCGAACTGGCTGCCGGAATTTAGAAAACCTTCATATTATAGCAGCTTGGGGAAATGAAATAAGCAATGTACTTGTAAAAAGTACAAAAATTCCTAGTCTTGAACATGTGTTTATATAGCAACCCTCTCCTGCTTGACCGGGCAAATCATGATCTTGTGTTTAATGGCTTGTTACTAAGAATATGACTGCGGTATCTGGACGACCACAATTGTTGTTATAAACATGCTATGACCTGATCTCTATGGGAGTCAGAAAGGAATTCTCCCCTCCTATTTTACTCCATGAAGTGCACAATTGCCCAGAAGCATTATGGGAGGTTTACTTCATGCTCTAAAGCATCAGATATTGGCCAGTGCTGGAGGCAAGATACATGAAATGATAAACTAAGGGCTGGTCTACACTAGCCCCGAAGTTCAAAGTAAGATACGCGACTTCAGCTACGTAAATAACGTAGCTGAAGTCGAAGTATCTTATTTCGAACTTCAAAGTACTCACCCCTGGTCCACACCGTGGCGCGCAGGCTCCCCCGTTGACTCTGCCTGCTCCGTTCGTGGAGCAGGATTACCAGCGTTGATGGGGGAGCACTTCCTGGTTCGATTTATCGCGTCTAGAGAAGATGCGATAAATCGAACCCAGAAGATCGATCAGACGCATCCGACAAAGCTGGTAAGTGTAGACTAGCCCTAAGAGTCTGATCCAGTATGGCTAAGCTATGTCCCATTAGCTCTTCGCTAGAGGATTAATAGGAGAGAAATGTACTGTGAGGGAGGCAAGCCTTGTTGACCATATATAAGTTGTTTTAGAAATTCAACTGCTATAAGTTTTCTTCCTAAACCATAACGTATGCCATTCATACAGCAAGAGTGATACTTCCCACATTCTTTTTTGCCTGTAAGCATGTAGACTAATAGATTATAAAATTACCAGGATACTTTATTTAGAGAATACTTTATTAGTTTCTGTAATCAAACCCATGTAAATAAGACCTTACATATTTAATACAGTGTATTACCCCTGTACAAATGGAAAAAAAATTAAGTTGAACATTTCTAGACCAATATGGCTGTTAATTTCTGTACAATGCCAACTCACAGTACAAGTGGGATACTTTTTTCCAAAGTTGACATCACAGCTAAAGTTTCCAAAAATTCAAATTATATATATATTTATATAAAAAGATAACCAATAGCGATTCACTAGGCATCAATAGCAGCAACAGCCTTTCCAGCTTCTGCAGACATCTGAACAAAATTATACACAGACTTTCAGCATACTTCCTTCCAAAAAGTAAAAAAAACAAAAAATCCCAGAAAAAAACAGCAAATTCTGTTATTGATGTGGTACCTGGTGCCTTTTATTAGCTTCTCAATCATTGTCTGGAAGAAAACATTATTAAAAACAGCTCTGGTATAGCACAGTCACTACTACATATCATAAGCAGGTACAGGATATCTTACATTCACAGAAGTATCATACAGTACTGTCCTACAGCTATAATAATAGAGGATACAATTAAAAAGGCATTATTTGACTTGATTCTACTTTCCAGCACACAGTGGGCAAGGTGGTGCGATGCAGCTCTGACATAAGAATGCACCTTTTTAGATAAGGTTCTCTTTACTCTGATAAAGTTTCTCTTTAATCTAGCAGCACAGTTCTAAGTGCTCATTGCTCTATACAGACAAAAGCTGGAAACTGGTTAAAGACTACTGGCTTCATACAAGGATAGCCAAACAGAGGTGAACAGAACTCATTTGACTATTAATGCAATTAGGCTTTTAAATCCAAGAGGTGAAAGCCTGAGGGGGTGGGCGGAGAGAGTAGCGTGTGTGCCAAGCAACACTTTACTGTCGTGATCTAAATACATCACCATATCAAACAAAAGCAAGAGCAGTCAAACACTGCCTTCTTAGGGAAATCTGACACAATGTCAATGTCACTAATTGTGTTCTATTACTTTAGATGCCATGTGGTGAAGGATAAGCTACTCTATGTGACTTGCCAATTATATTCATTCCCATTTCTTTATTGCAAAACAGCAGCCGCTCAAGTCACTAAAAAAGTAAAAATAAACACACCCTACTCTCTCCAGCACTGTCTTCAGACTGCATGATTGGAGAGAGAGAGTTTATAAAAGATGAAATAGCAGCCGAAGAACAGCAGAGCATGAATGAGTATTCATCCTCCCAGTTCTTCAGCAACCTACTCCCCTGCTGTGCTATTTCCCATTAAATGTATCTGGATGGCATACAGATGTGTATGTCAATATACGCACATACACTCCACCAAAAGCAGACCTCATGCTATGTTAGAGAAGCTGCAAGCCCAAAGAGACAGAGCTTTATTGGACCTGCAGCTGTTTATGTCTGTCAATGCCAGTAGCGTCTATCTCCCTTTATACTGTTTGGAGCCATGAAGGGATAGAAGACTACTGTTTTGCCCTTTGGGCTACAGGTTCACGCTGCTGTCATATCTCCCCCACAGCTTCATAGAAACACAGCCTTTAAGATTTTGTTTCTTCTGTCTTGATTGCCTGAGGTTTGATTGGTCCAGTTCTAACAGGTTTTGTGGTGGCAGCAGGCGCAGGGGCGGGCTTTTCCTCCACTTTGTCCTGGCAGACCCCTGAGGAGTCCGTCATTGCCTCAGCGGGTTTGCTTCCACTTTCGTCCACTTTTTGAGCTTTGCCTCCTATTGGTTTGCTCGGTTGTTGCTGCTCAGAGAAAAACCTGTGTGTGGATTGAAGAACCTCTGCTCTCTGCTTCGCCTTAAAAAAGGGAAAAACACATTTACTGATAGAATGTTAAGCTAAAGGTATTTATTTCTTGTAGGGGTTACATTTAAAAAAGTTTCATGACCAATCAGATCGATCAGGATTTCCCAAAAGGGCAACATCTTGCTATGCTTTTAGTTTCTTCTCCAGGCACCCCCGGGCTTGAAAACACTTCTCAATATGAAAATAATTGTAATGTTATGCCCAATCTTCCCTTGCCCTTCCTGCAGCTATTTCTAAACACCTTTCCCATCTGGGTATACTTGGAAACATTTTGCTGAGCTGGATCCTACTAACTATAAGTCCAAGATCTACTTTTAGGGAATGTTTAGAAACTCTGAAAACTGCAAAAAAATCTTCAATTATAAATAAGTGTTAGACATCACAACATGCAAGCCCTTAATGTAAGTTCTCCAAGTACCCCCTCCACCCCCGCAGACACACACCCTTGTTTGACGCTGGGGACTTTGACATTATCACCCAGTTTAACAAGGGTTGTACAAGTGCAGACCAGCTGCCAACTTTTTGCTATTGCATCTTCTAGCCTTGTTCTGACCAGTGTTACGTGACAGTGGCAAAAATGTTGGCAACCAGCCTACACCAACCATCCCACTGTCACTAGAGCAACAGCGGGAGAATTTCAGAAAGTCTACAGTGCCAATACAGCCATAATGTCCTGATTCAAATTCTCCCCACATCTGAATACCTCCCACTACACCCCTCACAATACACAGAAGCTGTTGCCTACGGTGGGTTAATGACTCTCTCTCTCAGGCTATATACACACTACAGCTTAAGTCAGTATAAGCTATGTCGCTCCAGGGTGTGAATAAGCCACCATCCTGAGCGACATTAAATTACACTGGCTTACTGTGGACAGCAGGAGAGCTTTTTCCAACCGACACACCTACCTCCACTCGCGTGGGCTGAAGTAATTACGTTGATGCGAGAGCTCTCTGCCATTGGCTTAGAGAGTCTGCACTAGCAGCGTTACAGTGATAGCCTCAGTTACTGCCATTTTCTCAGGCTTGCAAGGTATGTAATTTAAGCCACTTGGTTACACGGTGCAAACTGCAACTTTACCCTTGCTCCTTTCTCTGTAAGGACTAGCACTATGCCGACTAATGGCATGATTCTATAACCCTTAGTCACACTGAGCAGCACTCATACAAATGCCCACTAAAGTCAAGGGACTGTTCATGTAAGTGCTGCTCAACTCCAGTAGGAGTTGCACTCCTCAGGCCCTCTGCAAGCAAGTCCACCGTACAACACAAAAGTAATATGCTATCAAGAATGCCATGCATTTATAAACAGGACCCCAAAGCACTCTGAACATGAATTAAGCCTCAATACTCCGGTGGATAGGTATTCTATCGATTGTACAGATGGGGCAGAGAAAGATTGCCTTCCCTCAGTGTAAGAATGGAAAAACAACCCAAGAATCCCAGTCCCCAGTCCACTCTACTGTAATGACTAACCAACTTTTCATGCAAGTAATGCAACCAACATTAGTATTTATTAGTGATGGACCAACAGACTGTGGAAATAGTTGCATTTTAAATGAAGCAGCATGGGGACTTAAAACTCCTCTGTGCAGATTTGTCTGTTAGCTAAATCAGGATGTCTGAATGCTTTAATCACAAGTGACAAGGAGTGAATGTGAAATAATCATTTAAAGAATGTACATGGGGAGGTACAGAAAACAAGACTACGATTTATGTTTGCTGTCTTTTGAGGGCAAACTCAGATGTGACCGGCCTAATTAAGGATCAAACTTTATAGACGGATTAAGAACTAGTCAATTACAGATAACATTAAGCCTAATTTGTTAGAAGTCTGGACTAACTGTAGCCCTAACAAGTAATTACTTACAAACTAAAAGTATCTACAATGTAAGTGAAGGACAGTGAAAAGCAGCATCTCCCCAAGTGGCTAATTTTTTTTAAAAAAGCTTGTTACATTACTTCTACACCTAGACACTGGAAGTGGCAACACAACTGAAGAAGAGTTCCTTTAGACGAAGCGCTATCCACACTGGTAACTGACTCTGCACAATACAGGCAGACGTGTAAAGTGTATTATAATCTGACTGTGTCCCCACACAGACTCCTTGTGCCAGTGCATCAGCATCAGGAAATATCATCTTGCCTCATCATGAAGGGTCCCAAAGTGCTTTACAAGTTTTTATACATATATATAATATGTATGATTCACATCATCTACTACTGAAATGCAGCCACCTCTTATAGTATATGCAGTTAAAACTACAGGGAAAATATAATTCGGCCACATTACCAAAACTGGAAGTACACTTGGGGATCATCTTGCTACACTTCCCCCGTCCCCCCAAACTAAACCAAAAAAAAAAAAAAAAAAAAAGGTTATAAGAGACCTTGGGTTTTACATCTCATTCAAAAGATGCAGTCTCCTGAAGCCTAAACCTCAGATTTCCCTCAAGAATGATAATTGTTTCATGGAGCCATTGGTCACAACCGCCTGAGAATGGAAGCCTGCTGCCAATCACTATAGTTGCAATTCTTTACAAAAAAAAAAAAAAGAAAAGAAAAAAAAAGGGGGTGGGAGGGGCTAGTTTTAGTTTTCAGTCTGTACTAAGACATTAAAAGGCCTGGATAAAGCAATTAAGGGTCCAGAGGCATCATAAGACATGGTTCATAGACACATTCTTGCCCTATGAGCTGTCAAGACTGAACTGGTGTTAACAGCACCACTGTTCAAAATACTAACCTTTATGTCTTGTTCAGCCTTCATCGTAGCCTGGGCCTGATTGCCTCTGACTCCAGATAGTGATACACAAGGACCTCTGGCCACATGCTGTAAACGAGGGTGGCTCATAAAGCCTGTGGTCAGCTGTGGTGGCATCTGACTAGCCAGTGCCATTGGCGGCCTCTGAACAGGCGCTGGGAAGGTGTTAGTATGTGGGGCTCTTACCAATGGAGGGATCAGGTTAGGCTGAGAGAGGATCTAAGTGGGGGAAAAACAACAACAACAACAACAAACATTTAGCCATTAGAAAATTGCCAACCAGATCATATGTTGGCTTTTCCTTAGAGGGGGAAAAACATGCCTGCTCTGACATTAAACTAATGCCAAGAAAGTAGGGGGATTTTTTTCCTCTAAGACAGGCCATGCTTGGACTCTAGGAAAAACAGAACCCCCAAGATGATGCTGTTGTGCTTAAAGTTGCCATTACAACTCAAAGTTCTACATAAAAAAGGGGGGGAAAATACTCCCCCAAATTAAGGCATGTTACAAACCCTAGCAAGGCATCACCTAAGGCATCACTAGTGAGAAAGAGTTCTCCTTGCACCTGGCAGCATTTAGTGAACCCTTCAATCAAAAAAAACCAGACACAGATCCTTAAGTCAAACACTCTGAAACCAAACAGACAAATCCCAAAGAGTCCTTATCCACAGCATGTGTCATTCTCTCGCTAGTGGCTCAACGACATCCAGTTATAATCTGGAACAGTTACTTTTTTAGGTGTTGACTGGAATTTTTGAAAAAATCAATCATACTTTGGATCACTTCAGAACTGCATCTCAGGCAAACGACTAAGAATCCGCTGAAGTTTTTTGAATCTTAAATATGCACTGGGACCCTTCGGAGATACTGAGTCCCCCCACTCTCCTATAGTAGTGTGTATAGAAATGAGATTGTCTGGAGCTGTGTGGGGAAGCCTGTAAGGCACCTACCTGTACTAGAACTACTCAACCTAGTGCTATTAAGTGCCTCACTTTCAGATGCGCACATGTCCCTGAAAATTAAAATGCATGAAACACCAGAAAACTTGCATTAACTTGCAAGGTTAAAGACAAGTCTGCATTTAACCTGAATTCAGTTGCTTGATAAACAACATTCTTTATTAAATTTAGGGCTTATACTTTTAACCCATCAAAATAAAAACAGTGCCCACAGGTGAGTAGATTTATAAAGTCACAGGATTAACTGAGGTATAGAAAAGCAAGTTTGCTTTCAGGAAGCCATCAGTTTCCCACCTGGGGTGTGAATTGTGCAGGAAATGGCTGTGTCATTCTCACAGCAGCAGCTGCTGACTGAAACTGCTTCTGGTAGACAATGCTGTTCATTTTATTGGACTGGTTGTTAGGACTTGTAGAAGCGGCCCTTGAAAAGAAACCAACACCAATTAGAATCAAGACATTGCTATCATCACAAGGATGCTTTTGTAATTAGCACTTCCTAGCTAAAATCTGAGCTCAAAGGAAAACTAGCATTAGATATTCCCTAGCAACTACCATTAGGATCCTCAAGGCAAATGAAGCCAGAATGGTAGCAAGTGAATATGGCAACCCAACGGGGAAACAGCTGAGAGTCAGAATTACTGAACAGAATGAACAACAGAACACAGAAGGAAAGTTAATGTTTTGGTCACAGACTTTACCTGGTGCCCCCACCATAAGCGATCTCAGACTCAGTAGGGAAGACTGTTTGCTGTGTGTGGCCAGGCCCCCTTCCCTCTCCCTCCCTTTTTCTTTTGGCCCATTCCACTCCCTTTGTATTGTCTGATTCAGATCCTAAGCTTTTCAGCACCAGGACCTGTGACATGCACCAAGCACACATGTAGGACTCCCTAGTTGTTTCCATTCTGACCCTCTCTCTTGCTCATAGCTTTCTGAAACTTTTGTTTTCAGGCTGAAGTTCTCCAGGTGTGGGATGATTTTTTTTAGATTTTGTGAGAAGAAAAACCATGTCCCTCGATTATAATTTTTTTCTGTAACATTATGAACAGCCAAGCCAAAACAGATGAAGTTTGAAAGTTGATTTTTTGACAGTGCAACAGCCGTCACTGAGGAGTAGTGCATGGTCTTGGTCGTGAAGAAATGGAGTTTGATTTGCTTTAAATATCGTGTATTAAACATGTGCAATATATTTGTTAAGATTGCTACATGAGCACTGATGCAGAGCGTGAGCGCGCACAGCTAAACTAAGTCACCCAAATTGCTTTATTACTTTAAGTCAGTTTATTTCTACAATTTTCAACCTGAACAAGTTTAAATTATTACGACTCGGTGGCTCTCTGGAATCTTCCAGCCCATCTGCCCCAACTGCACGCTGGCCCAATGAAGATGAGTGGGCCCGAGGCCTTCATCAATATACCTTGGGTTCTGCTAAGGTGTATAAGTGAAGGGATCTCTGCAGCAGACCATAAAGTGCCTGGGAGAGGGCATTTCTCAGTATTTTCTCAAATATTTTCTGATTGCTGATTTTACACATTAACTGCCTTTTCTTTACAACCCATCAGAATACCGAGTGTCATGAAGAATGATGCTCCTTTTAATATTTTCTCCCTCCCCACCCCATCAAAATCTTCTTGCAATGAAAAATTGGAATTTCCATTCAAAATCTGTATTAAACACTGAAGTAGTACAATTCAAGGGATACTGTCAACTCGAACAGTCCATTTTCGAACTACAGAAGGTACAAACTTTTCAGTCCAATTACCATAGCGGAAAGAAGCTACTCAGATTTAGATGGATTAATTTGCATATCTGAGAACACTGTGTAGCTAGTATTTTCTCCTTTGTATAAAGCAACCAGTTTCTATCGTGCTGAAAAGACCTTAAGTTAAGCAGGGAACTGAAAATCCCTTGAGAATCTCTCCCCTCATCCCTATCGGGAAATATTATTAAAAAGCGGTCGAACAGAAACTGGAATTATTCAATAAAAATCAGAAACGCCAAAATTAAAGTTGCACTTTAGGCCTTCAGCATTGAATGTTTTTAATATAGTAGGCGCATGCTCAAACACAGTACTATACACATTTCCCCCTAGAATCTTAGGATACACATGAACTATTAAATCAATAATTGTGTAAGTATAAGAGAAAAAGATTAATGTTCAGCATCATGTTAGTAGACTCCTAAACTTGTAGGAGAAAATTATGGTAGTACTGTATTTAATACAATATAATTGAAGACCATCTTAAACGCGCACACGCAAAGGGGAAGAGCAAGTGTGTGCATACACACTTAGCTTTGGCATTTCCCAACTGAGTACGTAACTATGCAATAATATACATGCATTTCTAGGTCCAAACCTATCGTCTTGATGCAATCAAAATCCCCAAGTCTCTCAATGGGAGTTTTGTCTGCTTCAGAACTGCAGGGTATGCCACATGAGTAAGGATAGACAATTACAAAGATACAGGCAATGAATCAGTACTGTAATCACAATTTTTTTATTTCTGAATAAAAACAAATCGCCTTATGTGTTACACACAAAAAAACAAGAAAGCAGAAATGCTCTTCGCACAAAACCCTAAAACATTCCCAGACAACTGACTCTGTACATAAGAATCTTAACACAATTATTGTAATTTAATAGAACATTAAGCTTCAGTTACTGAAACCAAGCAGGGATTTTGGAAGTAAAGAAGAGAATATATATATATATATATATATATATATATGGCAGGTTAATTACCTGCCCACTAAACTTCAGCTATCTTGATGTCAACAAGCAATGTACCAACATGTGTTGATGCATTCAGAACCTGTATAGCCACAATATTATACAACAGAAAAAACCTTAAGGATGATTTGAGACTATTTTAAAAAAAATCCAAGTAGTTAGATATTAAGGGCAAATTGAGACTAAGTGTGCCCCATTCAGAACCAGACTTCTGCCCTTACAGGCCATACATTCAGCAAAGACCTAGGTATGAGCACATGCCTGCGTCAACACTAGTAACATTAGATTATATGAATGCTTGGGACTAAGATATACTTATTTCCAGGACACAATCAGAACATGTCAATACAAAAATGCTTTGAGGTTGTTCACCAATTGACATAACATGGGGGATCCACCTGAGCTCCTACATTGTATTCCGGGGGGAAAACCACAGTCAAGTCAAATGGAACAGCTCGCAGAAATATAAACTCCTGTTAAAATAAAGCTCACAAAACACTGAGGGCTGATACAGGTGAGATGTCCACATTGTGCAGAAGTGAATCTGAATTACAATTAATTTGTAGTCTTCATAGACAATGTATGTTTACATTCCTCTGAAATCTTCAGAACTTTCTAGCTCTATTTCTGCATTGTGGTTTTTAAAAAACTTTTTAGTGCCTGCAAGTCATTGCCACCTCAGTTTCTGAAAATACACTCTTCTCCTTACTCCAGATGCAGTCAGTCTGGGTTACAATACAATCTATTTCAGGTCCAGTAACTGGGGGAAAAAAAAAATCCTTTCCAGAACCAAAACCTGGTTTTGAAGTCATTGCAATCTTCATCCCCTGTATGTTGAAGGAGCCAAAAATCCGACTGGTTTTTATGAATTTCCAAATTTTCACATACCAGAAGATTAGTATGAAATAAAGAGGATTCTCTCCTTTTGCTACTTTTGAAATCTCTGGCCTGATGTAATACCAATTAGTGTAGGATTTCTTAAATTCGATTGTTCAGATGGCCAATAAAAAAACTCTACAAAGTACTTCAGATTTTTTCATTAACTCCTAGTAGCCATAGATGATTACAATATGTCCTGTTTTTTAGCCTTTTCTACTCTATTAAAGGCTTTTCCCTCAAGAAGCATTGTGAGCAGCCTCAAAAAGTTGTGTACCGGCAACATAAATCTCAACTTTATTAAAATTTCCTGCAAAATCTGCTACACTTTTTCCTACATCAGCTAAATAAACTTGCAAGCCAGCCTATGTACTAATTTCAGAGTTTAAGAACAGTTTCTATATACTGCACTGAAGCATAAGACTCCATCAGAGTTGCTGTCACTATGTTTACTTTCAAAGTCATGGGGTTTTAAGAAGGGCTTTAGTTTATGCCCTAGGTAATGACAACAATCTTCAGTGCAGGTAAGAGAGTTCTACCCTTAAAACTGAATAGCTTCTAAAACCTATCCCAGTGCCACCCCAAAGTCTTTTCAGCACTACGCTCCCAGGAATCACTTCTAAAAGCTGTTCAGTTCTACTTCAATTTCATTCACAAATTTTTTTAAAAAAAATCTTCATGTTTCAGGGCAGTACCCTTCTGGCATAACCGTTAGCAGACCTGATGATATACTGTAATGCTGCTTCTGCTGTCCTAAGATAGTTGATTGTTTAAAGGTTATTTTGAAGTATTTATAGCCTTCTCCCTCATCCCCATTAACATTTATCTCTTTTAAAGAATTGATTGGTCGTGCATGAGCAAACAGCTAGTTACAATACTTAATATAGAACTGATTTTATATGAAATTCTGAGCTTAAAAAGGCTCATTTACCGGAAAGGACTGGAGGTTGGAGTGGTGCTTCTACCAGTAACTGGTGGAGTTCCTGGTTTAACATCAATGCCGCTTCCAAAGGCCTTAAGATCCATTTCTGACATCTGGAGAAAAATTATTAACAGCAGTTTAGCCCAAATGCATCACTTGTGGTTTAACCCAAATGCATCACTTATAAGGACAAATGGCCACAAATGGCCCATTCTATCCAGGCTGCTATTACAATGGAAAAAAAACTAGCTTGCAAAACTAGCTGCTTGCAACCTAAGAACATCCAAGCACATGGTGGTCCTTCCCTGCATGCAATTATTTCACATGACAGGGAAAGAGGTTAGTCACCCTATGCAGTAACTGTAGTTTGAGATGTGTCGCCCTATCGAAGCTCCAACTTTAGGTAAGCATGTGCCCTCCATGTCTTCAATTAGAGATTTTCATTAGAAGTGTCCATTCAGCCTGTGCACACGCTACTGATTTCCTCAAGCCCAATGCTGAGGCTATATCAGGCTGTACGGGTGAACCGCCCTCAGTTCCTTCTCCATTGCTGAGTCTCAGAAGGAAACTTTGAAGCAGAGCGAAAGGAGGATGGGTAATGGAGCACCCAGAGGGGGACACATCTCAAAAAAATAACAATTACTGCGCAGAGTGAGTAACCTCTAAGTAGTGTCCCTATGAATGCTCCACTTCAGGTGGAGCAGTAGCCCCATCAGGAGGTGGGAGCTTCAGAGTCAAGTCAATTACAGAGGAAAGAAATGCATTGCCAACTGCTGAATCAGATCTGGAGGCATCGATTAAAGCAGTGTGTCTGGAGAAGGTATGTACCAAAGACCATGTAGCAGCTCTTCAGACGTTAGCAACTGGGACATTTTTAAGCAGATGTAGATTGCCATCTTGTTGAGTTAGCTGACACACCAACAGGAGGTTGAGATGTTGACAGCAGTGTAACAAGTTGTAATGTACCCAGAAATCCATTTTGAAAGCCTTTGGGTAGAAAGAGCAGAGCCTTTTGATCTGTTTGCAAACTAAACCAAGTTAGTGGAGTTACTAAATGGTTTAATCCAGGGGTGGCCAACCTGAGCCTGAGAAGGAGCCAGAATTTACTAATGTACACTGCCAAGGAGCCACAGTAATATGTCAGAAGCCCCACATCAGCTCCCCCACCCACTGGCAGCCCCACCGATCAGCACCTTCCCCTCTCTCCCAATCAGCTGTTTCGTGGCATGCAGGAGGCTCTGCGGGGGAAGGGGGAGAAGCGAGGGCACTGCAGGCTCAGGGGAGGGGGCAGGAAGGGGTGGAGTGGGGGCAGAGCCTGTGGCAAAGCAATGGGTTGAGCAGTGAGCACCCCCTGGCACACTGGAAAGTTGGTGCCTGTAGCTCCAGCCCCGGAGTTGGTGCCTATACAAGGAGCCACATATTAACTTCTGAAGAGCCGCATGTGGCCACCCCTGGTTTAGTCCTATGCACATAGAAGGATAACGCTCTTCTGACATCTAGAGTATGGAGCACAGTCTCCACACTGGGCTTATGAGGTTTCTGAAAGAACACACTTTAGGAAGGAACCTAGAATGCAGATGTAAGGAAACCTCATCCTTATAGAAAACTGTGAAAGGAGGATTTGCCATTAAGGCCCCATCTCTCTGACTCTGCGGGCTGAGGTAATAGCAACCAGGAAGGCTGCTTTCATAGAGAAATTTGATAAGGAGCAGGTTGCCATCAGTTAGAGGGAGAATTTATAAGACTTAAGAACCAAATTAAAGGTTCCAAACAGGAGTAGGGACTTTCACTGGTGGAAAGATTTCCCAGGCCTTCCATGAACCTGGCAGATGTTGGCTGAGCAAACAGGGCGAACCCCTCAATAGTGGTATGAAAGGCTGTTAAAGGTGCCAGATAAATCTTGAGAGAACCAAGTTACAGCCCTGTTTTATTTAGATGAAGCAGGTACTCCAGAACAAGAGGAGTGGGGCAGAATGTGGGACGGTCTCCTGGAGTTCACACCGGTGACTAAATCGTCTCCACTTGTGAAGGCAAGTATTTTTGGTAGAATCTTTCCTACTATTTAATGTGTGCTGTATCTCTGCAAAACAGAATAGCGCTAGCCCCATGAACCATCAAGGAGCCACGCCTCGAGGTGAAGAATGCTCAGACTGGGATGCAGCAGTCGCCGGCATCCTGAGAAAGGAGCTGAGGCATGATTGGGAGATTTGTCGTGGTACAGTGAGCTAGATGAAACAGGTAAGTAAACCATGCTTGCCTTGACCACATCGGGGCTTAGAATGATTCTGATCCTCTCCTGTTTGATTTTGAGGATCAAACGCATCCCTTAGGGGATTGGGACCTAAACTCCCCCTTGAATAAAATAGGTGGCATTTTCTTTTTGTAGCTGTTGCAAAAACATCCACTTCTGGAAATCCCCAAATCTGAAAAATGCCAACCAGGTTCTGGAGATTCAGCTCCCATTCGTAGTCTTGGCTGATGCTCTCAGCAGGTAATTTTCCCCATGACATTTTGTCTGCACGGAAGATACATAAAACATCACATAGGAATCCCAGCAATGTACCAGTTCCATAACCTTATCGCTTCAGGACCGAAGGAAAGGGATCTTGTTCCTCCCTGCCAATTGATTTAGAACATGCAGGCCATGTTGTCCATCATGACCCCGATGTATCTGTGCCCGATGAGAGGCAGAAAATGAAAGCACGTATTCTGACTGCTTTGAGCTCCAGCAAATTGATATGGAGGATTGTTTCTTGGGTGACCATTTGCCCTGTATTGTGAGAGCACCCAGGTGTGCCCCAGCGTTCCCTCTAATTTTTCTCACCCATGTGCAGAATGAATTTTGTTATGTGCACCAATATAAAGGTGATATGCAACACATCACCTTCATATTGGTGCACATAAAATTCATGTGGTGGGGGTGGGGCCGAGGGGTTCGAAGTGTGGGAGGGGACTCTGGGCTTGGGCAGAGGGTTGGGGTGCAGGAGGTGAGGGCTCTGGGGTGGTGCCGGGGAGAAGGCACCTCTCCCCACTGCAGGAGCTCTGGGGCTGCAGAATAGGCAGCCCTCCCCCAGCTGGTCAAGGCTAGGAGAGAGCCAGCCAGGCCATACCTGGGTCCGGGCTGGATCGCCCCGGCCTGGGCCACGCTGCCCTGGCCATGCCTGAGACCGATCTGGCCGCATCACCCTGGCAGGCCTGGGCACCCTAGCCGGTCCAGGCCACAGGCTGAGTTGGGGGAGGGGCTCCCCAGTGGCAGCAGGTCCCTGGGTGGGTTCCCTGAGAACCTGCACCGCACTAAATAGGCAGCCGCGCAGCTTACAGGGAACGTAGGTGTGCCCCCATCCTAACAGAGATGTATCCGTGGTTATGGTTACCGCTGGTGTCCACTGAAGAAAAGGAATCCCTGCCCCTACATTGCAACGAGTGTTCCACCAGTCTGGGGAATGAGTCACCTGCTGGGGAACTGACACCTTTTTGTCCAGGCTCTGTGTGTTTGGCGAGTAAGCTGATCTGAACCATCCCTGGCAACAGCAAAGCTGTAACCTCGCATGTTCTGTCACAAAGGCCCAAGCTGCCATGTGAACAAGGAATTGAAGACACTTTCAAAATGAAGTCTGGGGGCTCCCTGCAATAACCCTGAAAAGGTCTGATAATGTCACAAATCTGTCCATGGGAAGGAAGGCCCTGGCTGCTAAAGAATCCAAGGATGCTCCTATAAATTGTATGTTTTGAACAGGAGCTAGTGTGCATTTTTCCACATTTAACTGCAGACCCAAGTCTAAGAACAGGGAAAGCATTTTCGCTGTGGCAGATGACGCCTCTTGGTATGACTAACCCTTGAGCTGCCAGTCATCGAGGTAGGGGAGTACTATGATTGCCTGATGATGCAGGCAGACAGCCATCACTGATGGAACTTTTGAAAACCCTCAGAGCCAAGGAGAGACCGAACAAGAACACCGGATACTGAAAATGATCCTTGCCCACAACAAAATGCAGGAACCTTCTGTAGGATGAGTGTATTGGTCAAGGGCCAAAAACCAACCCCCTGAATTTAGAAAAGGAATTATAGCTGCCAGAGAATCACCATCCTGAACTTCTGAGGCTTTACGAGTTGGTTTAGGAATCTTAGATCTAGGATTGGTCTCCACCCTCCATTTTAATTTGGTACAAGTAAATACCTCAATAGAAGTCTCTCCTCCATACTGACCGGGGACAAGTTCTATTGCTCCTAAAGAAAGAAGGGAGTTTATTTCCTGTCTGAACAGGAACTCATGAGGAGTCCATGAAGAGGGATGGAGAAGTGGAATGAGGAGGCTGGGAAGTAAGTAAAATGGATGGTGTAGCATGATATTTCCATCACCCATTTGTCCAAGGTGATACACTCCCATGCCGGTTGGAAATGGGAGAATTGGTCTCCAAATAGAGGGAGGTGAGCAAAACATAGTTGGCAAGTGAACAGAAGTGGGGGCTTGAACCTTTGACCATCCTGTCAAAACGGACGCTTTGATGATGAAGGCTGCTGTGTAGACATCGGTTGGGTTAGAAGGTCTCTTTCTTTGGAAGCGGTCTCTTTCTAAGAGGTTCCGCTGGTCTCTGAAACCCAAAGAATCGCATCAGACCGGATCTTTGAGCTGTCCCTGATCTACTAAACTTCCTTTTGTTTGCAGGTATGTAGACACCTAATGAGTGTAACGTGGCCCCACAATCCTTAAGGGTACGCAACGAGTCATTGGTATTTTCTGCAAACAGACTGAGTCCATCAAATGGAAAGTCCTCTATCATATTCTGGACTTCTCTGGGGAAGCCAGATAACTGTAAACCAGGAAGCCCTGATCATCAACACTGCCATACAGATAGAGCGGGTTGCGCTATCTGCAGCATCCAGAGCTTCCTGAAGAGATGTTCAGGCCAGTAATTGTGCCTCAGCCACTGTGGCCTGAAACTGGTGCCTTTGGTCCCGCAAGTGTTCAATAACCAATGCAAACTGTTTATATTTTATGTAGTTGTACTCTGCCATCAGCACCTGGTAATTTACAAGACATCAGCAGGGCTGCCAATGAATAGGATTTTCTCCCAAGCAGGTCTAGGTGCTTCTTTTCTCAGTCGTATGGGGTGGACTTATTATGATGTTGCTTGCCCGGTTCATTAACTGCATCAACCACAGAGAGTTAGGTGGAGCATGGGAGAATAAGAACTCAGAGTCCTTAGTTGACAATTTTTTTTTTAAATTGGTCCTCTTACATGTTGCCACTACTGTAGCCGGGGTTTGCCAAATGGTTTTCACAGGTTCCAGGAGAGCCTCGTTGATAGGAAGGGCCATTCTGGATGGTGTCGCAGAATACAGAGTATACAATGTCTTGTGTTGGGATTATCTGTAGAGATTCTGCTACCCGCCTAGCAAGATCCTGGAACTGCTGACAGTCCTCTGCCATGGATGGGGCAGGAGGCACTGCCGCTTCACCCAGAGATGACGACAAAATGGTAGCTTGAGGGAGTGGCTTCTTCACCTGCCCTAGTTTCTTGGGCTTCAAATGTTTTCTCCTGTTGCTGGGGTGGAGAAGCTTGAGCCTCCCTACCATCCCAATAGGAGAGGGTTGGAGCCCTAGAGAACTTCCTGCAAGAAGCTGCCCAGGGACCCCAATCTGGCCATTGAGGACCACAAGGTGGAGGGAGTGGCATCCAGGGTTGCTTTCATCAGGCGTGGTGAGGTCCTTGAGTATCATCCCTACACCTCTGAGAAAGGGGGTACTGGAGGAATTCTTTGCCTCCACGGTACCGAGCCTCAAGGATGTCATCTCTGAGGATGTGGACCTAGTCAGGCAACAAGGTCTTTTTGAGGGGGTTCTTTGGGAGGGGAATTAGGGCTCCTCTTCTTAGGATGTTCACAAGAGGACTAAGGATCTCCCTTTTCTGAAAGACAGCTGTGCATAGGTCGAAGGGGCGCTAGATGCCACCGAGGAACAACGTACAGGGGGGGTGGTGACCTGGCTCTGAAGTGGGGCAAAGGGAATGCTCCATCATCAGTAGTCAGAGCCTGGTTTCTTGGTTCTTCCAAGCCTTAGATTTGAGAGCTAAACATAAGTTACACTTCTGAGGGAAGTGCAATTCTCCCAGGCAGCAAAGGCACTTTGAGTGTCCATTGCTGATTGGAATAGCCTCTCCACATGAGAGGCAAAGTTTAAACCCCAGTGACCTGGGGCATGCCCTCCACAGAGAGGATTCCCTAGAGGAAAAGAAAAAGCTATTTTTGTTAAACACAAACTACTACTACAAACTAAGAACTAACTAGCTAAATTGGGATAAACAAGCACAGCAAAAGCTGACGCAAACACCATGCAGACATGCCAAGCTTCATCTCAGGCTGAAGGGGGTGAGAAGGAACTGGGGATGGTTTGCTTATTCAGCCTGAGACAGCCTTGGTGTGGGGCACGAGGATATTAAAGGTGCATGAGCAGGCTGAATGGACACTGCTAATGAAAATCCCCCATCGAAGGCATATGGGGTACACAGACACCTGAACTGGAGCACCCATACGGACACTATTCAAAGAACAATTGCTTATTTGTAGTTACCACACAGGATTTCCAACTCCAGTCTTCAGCTTCCTGTGTAGGAAAAAGGGATTCCTCCCCTAGCTTAAGTTTTAGGCCTTCAGAATCTTAGTTGAGCATGACCACTACTCAGGTACTGTGCAGACCAACAGCCAGTATCCCGAGCATCTATATTCTAATCAGAACTGCTAAAAAATGAAGACATCAAATAAGCTAGTGATGGAAATAAACCAGAAAAGAATGTACACGACCACATCTAAAAGGGCGAAGAAAACAGAGAAGCAACATGTCACCTCAACAGCACAATCCCCAGACTGAGTGGAACAATGGATAAATGTGAATCTTGTGTGATATCTTCAAAGCAGCAGAATTATAAAGAGTATCTCTAAAAGGAAATTATCAGCACTTTATTCCCATGGCTGGGAACTGAACAGTTTGAGGGAGGTATCGGAATAAAGCCAGACAATCGCTACAGGCAATACCCACAGAAAAGTCTGGTCAATGTCTAACAGCAGGGCTAGAACGAGTTATTTTTGTATGCACAAATGTGAGGCACAAAACACAATAATACATCTGTCAGCTATTTCTAATACACCTGTTGCCATGGTACCCAACAAGCAGGGGACACAGTCAGTACCTCTTTAAAAAAAATTAAAGTTTCAAAAATGGCCAACTCTAAAAAAGACTGTTCCCTTTTCCATAACTGGTGTTCTTTGAGATGTGTTGCTCATGACCATTCCACAGTAGGTATGTGTGCTTGCCACGTGCACTGGTGCTGGAAGTTTTTCTCCTAGCAGTACGGGGGCTCGGAGGTCAAGGCCCTGAGTTTCGAGACCCGTCTAGCTGATGTGATCACCACATCAGCTACTTTCCATAAGAGGTTGGGACCAGGAGTATGTAAGCTAGCGACTCAAAATGGGGACCCATCAACCGGGCCAGCACCAAGTTCAGGTCTCACTGCGGGACTGGGGGACTAATGTACGGGAAGCGACGATCCAATCCCTTAAGAAATCGGCCAGTCATAGCATGGGAGAATACCGTGTGCCCCCACACCAGCAGGTGGAAGGCCGATGTGGCTGCCAAATGCACCTTGACGGACGAGGGAGGTAGGCCTTGGGCTTTAAGGTGAAGGAGGTAGTCTAAAATGAGTTGGATAGGAACAGCCATGGGCGAAACGCCCCGCTCAGCTGCCCACCGGGAAAACTGAGACCACTTCGCCAAGTAAGCCTGACGCGTGGAGGGCTGCTGCTTTCCAAGAAGGCGCGCTGAACCCCTTCCGAGCGCATCCTTTCCTCCCGGCCTAACCATTGAGCAGCCATGACGTGAGGTGGAGTGCCGCTAGGTTGGGGTGGAGGAGGTGTCCCTGGTCCTGAGAGGGCAGGTCTGGGTGGGACGGCAACGGCCACGGTGGGGCGACTGCCAGGCTTGTGAGGGTCCCGTACCAATGCTGCCTGGGCTACGCCGGGGCAATCAGGAGGACCTGGGCCCTGTTCGTTTTTATCTTCTCCAAGACCTTGCCTATCAGCGGGATTGGGGGGAAGGCACAGAGAAGCTGGCCCGACCAGGATAGGAGGAAGGCATCAGAGATGGCACCCACTCCCACATCCCCTCCCCTCCCCGGAGCAGAAACGGGGACACCAGCGGTTCTGCCAAACCGCAAACAGGTCCACCTGGGGAGTTCCCCACTCTCGGAAAATCCTGTGCACCACCTCAGGGTGTAGTGACCACTTGTGCTGAGAGAAGTAGTCTTGGCTCAGGCGATCTGCCCATGAGTTCCGGGCGCCTGGTAAGTAGTGGGCCTGTAGGCAAATGTCGTGGGCTATACAAAAGTCCCACAGCCCGAGGGCTTCCTGGCAGAGGAGCGGGTTCTGCCTTGCCTGTTGATATAAAACATCGAGGCCATGTTGTCTGTGAGAACCCTGACCACTCTGTCCTCCACATGCGAGCGGAAGGCCACGCATGCCAGCCGGATCACCCTGAGTTCCTTGAGGTTTATATGCAGGGCAAGGTCCTGCGTGGACCACAGACATTGTAACTGAACATTCCCCACATGAGCTCCCCACCCCAGGTCCGATGTGTCGAACACCAGCTCCACCGATGGGGGCCTGCCCCGAATGGGACCCCGTGGAGCATGTGCCCCAGGGAGGACCACCATTGTAGGGAGGTGATCGCTGGCTTGGGCACAGTGAGGACTTTGTCCATCCTGTCTCTGGACTGGGAGAACACCAAGGCCAACCAGAGCTGGAGGGGCCTCATCCTGAGTCTGGCGTGGCGGACCACATATGTGCATGCCGACATGTGACCCAGGAGTTGGACGCACGCTCTGGCTATGGTCACGGGCACTGTTCCCTCTAGGCCGAGCGCGTTTGTGCGTGCACATAGATCCTAAACCCCGCACACATGGTGAAACACTGCGCGCACAAAGTGTGCAATACTGCATCGGAGCCAGGCCGAAATATCATTTGTGGGCGACTTGACATTGTTCGCCCACCATCTATTAACACAGCCAGATTCTACTAGCTGGCAAGGGGGTGAAAGGGAAAGGAGGGCAATGAATCGTACCCCACCCCGCTAGCATTTCGAACGTGGATCACGTCGGGACGGTTGGGACCCACACATAAGCATTTTACTCGCTTGGGCGCATTTGCCTCATAGCACACAAATTGCCCCAATAAACTCTATGCGCTGCATGGGGACTAATGTGGACTTGGTGTCATTTACCAACAGGCCAAGGGTGGCGCATGTGGACAGGAGGAGCGCCACGTGATCCCGCACCTGTGATCTGGAGCTGCCCTTGACCAGCCAGTCGTCCACATAGGGGAAGATCTGAACCCTCCCGATGTTTGAGGTAAGCCGCCACCACAGACATGCACTTTGTGAATACCCTGGGAGCAGTGGACAGGCCAAATGAGAGGACCGTAAATAGGTAGTGCTCCTGTCCAACTATGAAACGGAGGAAACGCCTGTGTCCCTCGAATACATGGATGTGGAAGTACGCGTTCTGCAGATCGAGGGCAGCATATCAGTCCCCAGGATCCAGGGAGGGGATGACAGAAGCCAGAGAGACCATGGGAAACTTGAGCTTTACCATGTACTGGTTCAGACCTCGCAGGTTCAGGATGGGCCCCCTTTGACCTTTGGGATAAGGAAATAGCGGGAGTAGTACCCCTTGCGTTTGAACTCTGCTGGCACCACTTCCACTGCTCCTAAGCCAAGGAGCTGCCCCACCTCCTGCTTGAGCATGGCCTCATGAGAGGGGTCCCCCAGGAGGGATGGGGGGGGGGAGAGATGGTGGTTGGGTGGGGTAGAGGTAAACTGGAGGATGTAGCCCCGGGACATGGTGTTGAGGACCCAATGGTCCGAAGTCAGCCGCAACCACTCCGGGAGAAAAGCACACAACCGGGTGGAGAAGGGAAGCTTTATTGCGGGTGGATCCCTGGTATGAACTGGTAAGTCGTCCCTGGAAATCCTGTCAAAATGGACGCTTCCCCGCCTGTTTACCCTTGGAGGGCCCAGGCTGGTGGGCAGACCAGGACTGCCTCTGTGGGCGTTTCTTATAGTCCTGTGACTTTTTATAAGGGGGCTCATATTTAGAGTGGGTGGTCTGGGTGGGAGCCTGCTGAGGCTTAAACTTGGTCCTGGCTGGAGCTGGGACGTAGAGGCCAAGTGTCTTAAGCGCTGTGCGGGAATCTTTCAGGCCGTGCAATTTCATATCCATCTGTTTGGCAAACAGGGCCTTGCCATCAAATGGAAGGTCCTGCAAGGAGTTCTGTGCCTCACTGGACAGCCCAGACAGCAGGAGTCATGACGCTCTCCTCACGGACACTGCGGAGACCACAGACATTGCAGCCGTATCGGCTGCATCCGACACTACCTGCAGGGTTGCCCTGGCAGCCGCTGTACCCTCCTCCACCAGCGCTTTGAACTCCTTGTCACGCTCCTGGATCGAGTCCTCAAATTTGGGTAGAGAGCCCCACAAATTGAACTCATACCGACCCAGGAGGGCCTGATGGTTTGCCACCCTTAACTGGAAACTCAAGGACGAATAAACCTTTCTCCCAAATAAGTCCAGCCTCGTTGAGTTTTTATTTTTCGGAGTAGGGGCTGGTTGGCCCTGCCTCTCCCTGTGGTTGCCCAACTCGACCACCAGGGAGTTGGGGGCAGGGTGGGTGTACAGGTATTCATGCCCCTTGGCGAGCACAAAGTACTTCTGTTCCACCCTCTTAGAGATGGAAGGCAAGGAAGCCGAGGTTTGCCACAAGGCGTTTGAAATTTTTGCCACCCCTTCATGGCATGGGAGGGCCACCCTGCCTGGTGCCAAGGCCGAGAGGACACTGAAGAGGGAGTCCAAGGGTTCCTCCACCTCCTCGGCCAGAAGGTTGAGGTTCGATACCACTCCTTTCAATAGTTCTTGGTGGGCCTTAGAGTCCTCCTGCAGAACAGGGGGAGGAGGGGGCCATAATCGCCTCATCAGGGGAGGATGAGGATGCGGGACTTTGAGTACCCACCAGTACCAGAGGCCCCACCACTTGGTCGCCCTCCAGGCGCAGAACTGAAGATGCACGCCCCACCGACTCCTTTCTGGGAGGCTGGGAAAGAGAGGCCGACGGTCTCGCCAAGGCTCCAGCCACCGAGCAAGCCCCCACTGGGGGCTGCATCGGGGGCCACGGGGCACATTGGTACCACGGTGCCGGCCAAGGAGCCCGGGGCCACTGTACCTGCTGACGACTACAAAAGGAGGTCGGGCTGGCGTACAACCTGCTGCTGTCCCTGGGCCAGGAGGAGCAGTGGAATCAGGAACAGTGCCGACCATGAGACTGTGATCCCAACGTGGAGGAACAGTTCCGCCGGTAGCAGCTGCTCTGTGATTGGCTCCGGCAGGGGGATCCACCATGGGGAGGTGCCGGCGACTGACGCTCAGGACTGCGGGAGCGGTGCCGCGGCAGGGTCCTGGAGTGAGACGAAGAACAGGAACGGCGTCGACACCCGTATCGCGACGGGCTACGGTAGCCTCTCGGAGACAAGGACCTCTGGCGCCGTCTCTCCCGGTCTCGAGGGGGCCTGCTCCTCTTGCAAGGTCTACGGTCCCTTGAGGCGGAGCCGTGCCTGGATCCCAGCCAGCCAACCTGGTGGTGGTTGACAGGAACCAGCGTGGACTGCGCACGGGGTGGTTGCAGAGCAGCAAACAACGTTGGGATCATTCCCTCGACCGTGAATGGTACTGACCAGGTGACGACTGTGGAAATCCAAGTGGTGGCTTGCCTCTGGACTGGGGAGCCAACGGTGGCGGTGCCCCTGGTACCGGCAAACACAATGTCCCGGGCCGCCTGCAGGGCCTCTGGCGTGGAGGGCACCCGGATATCCGGGGAGGCCTGCGCCTAGTGGGCTGGGCTACTCCGCTAAACCTGAGTCGGAGGCCTGGAGGGCGATGGGGATCGAGAACTGCCCGTGGGTCTAGTCTCTCCTCCGGTCTTGCTCCCGTGCCTTGGCGCTGACTGGTGGAACGCACCAAAGGGTTGCCGCACACTGACACTGTGGTACCCGGTGCCGATTCAGAGCAGCGCACCGGAGTTGGGGTCAATGCTGACTCCATCAGAATGGCTCGGAGCCAAATGTCCCTTTCCTTCTTGGTCTGAGGCTTGAAAGATTTGCAAATCTTGCAGCGATCGCTGAGATGGGTTTCCCCCAGACAGCGTAAACAGTCCATGTGCAGATCACTCACTGGCGTCGGCAGCCTGCAAGTGTCGCACGACTTAAAAGCCCGGGGCATGCCCTGACCCGGGTGCACTAAACTAAACTAACACCAATCTAAACTACTTTAACTACAGGTACTACTATGAACGAACAAGAGTTCAAGAGGAAAGCTGCAGTCCATCTGGAGCACAGCAGTTCTGATGCACCTTCACTGGTGGCAAGAAGGAACTGAGGGTGGGGGGAGTGCACAGCACCCCTTATGCCGCACCATAGAGGCGTCACTCCAGGGGTTGCTAGGCGTGCTCCCCTATGGGTACTGCTAGGGGAAAAGCTTCCGGCACCGGTGCACGTGGCGAGCACGCACACTTATTGTGGAATGCACATGAGCAATCACTCGAAGAAGAATTAAAACACTGGTATAGGTGGCGAGAACTTTGGCACCCCATTTGGGAAACAGGTTATACAGCATGGGGAGTCCATATCAGGGCTCTTCCCTAGAAACTGAATCGTGGCAATTATTCTTTGAAAAGGTAATCAGGAAGTGTGCACTGCCTTCTGTACAGTAGGTCCTGAATAAAACAGATCCAAGCTAGCAACCAAGACATCTCTTGCCCTGGACATACAACTACAAGACAGGTTCTGTCAGCTATTTAGACACTGTCTTTTAATAATGGCATTTATCAGGGAGCCAGTTGCAAATCAAAACAATGGGTGAACTTCTGCTCCAAGCAAAAAAGTCTAAGACACTTTAATGCCAACCTTATGGAGGGTGATCGGTTTGAGGCATCAAAATATATTTTTTCAGTTATTTTAAAGTTGTTCTTAGAGATTCCAGGTAAACGTGAAACTTGACTCAAACACCATACCTCTATAATTCTACCTCGTCAGGATCCCAAAGGTCAGGGAAAGGGCTACTAGACTGGGATTGAGCAAGGTGCTCTGATTCCGAGTGATCATCTGTCCCTAGACTCCACCTGATATGATCTACCATTGCTGTCTCCAGCAGGGTTAAAAACTGCAGAATACTTGGTACTGAGTACAATTCCTCTGCAGCTGCTACAGAAATCACCAACTTGTCAATGCTTTGGCACAGAACTGTCTTTCAGAGTCTAAGATCCCTTTTTAAAATGGCTATTTTTCTAGCTTTATAAAAAATAACTTCAGAAACACAACCACAGTCCTGCCTTTCTGAGCACAAACAGCCTCAAACTGTGCCCCTGAAGGTGTGAGTTACCCATCATCCCTGAGTTAACTCAAATCTAAAAAATTAATTTAAAATGTCAACTATTTCACTGATCGATTAAGCAAAATCATCCAACTAATATCGTTATCCCAAAGTCATGAACTGTCCCACATTCCTCCCCAGATGCCAAAAGCTCAAACTGTCTCTGATACAACTGCCAAAACGTCCCACCTTTCTTCCAGCAACTTCTAAAATGCAATTATGAATTGTATTACAAAAATGTGTGACATATTGCCTCAGTACACACAGAGTTGGGATCAGGAGCACTGCTACTAGAGATACTGGTAGAGATATAATTGAGGTCATCCTCATCTTCAGAAGGTCTATGAGCTGTTGTTGTTTCTGGTGATACCAACTGCATGGGATGTGCAGTAGTAGGTAGTATCATCATCATCATAAGCGATACATCCCAGTGTGGATTTGTCAACTTTTTTTTTTTTTTTTTTAAACAGAATCTTATAACTCAACTGAAAAGTGCTCAGGTCCAGTGCGTCCAAGCACCAGTAGGGGAAAAGGTCCACAGCTCTCCAGGTTAGATCTGGGAGGCTTCTTGAATTGGCAGGCTACAGGGTGGATAAAAATCAATGATTTAAAAAAGAAAAAAATCAATTTTTTTTGATAAAATGCTTTTTGAGGAAAAAACCTATCTAAAGATGGTTTTAATTAAGATACATTATAGCTCAAAGATATATCACAGAATATGGATTATAAATTCTAATTCTACAGTATGAGAATTTATTCATGTAATGTTTAAGAAAAGTTTTATAAATGAGTTCCAATAGTTCATGCATTAGGGACCCAATTTTATGGGGTTCCACAGGCTGCTGTATAGATTATTTAGGTTAATCTTTCTATCTACCCAATGGGACTCAGTGCTCAGTCTAGAAGATACCATCAGAGATGCTTAGTTTTGCAGTTCTCAGACTGTGGATTTATGTCTCCAGAGGTAACGTGCTTGTTAACAGCAAAAATGTTTTAAAAATAAATAAATATATAGAGATGAGAAATAACAGACCTCAACTCTATTGTCCCTTTGAAAATTTGTGTACACAGAGTCAATCTCTTACCTCTCTCTAAAAGTGCAAAGTTTCAAAAAGTTCAATGAATAAAAGATTGTTGGGGGTGGAATAGATCTGGACAAGGAGAAGAAGTCTGGAGATAAATGTGAGAAGCGAGGAACATATGCTTGTTTTGTTAAAATATTATATGTTTGCTGTTGAAGAAAAAAAATCCAGAATACTTAACGTTGTTTTAGTTAAATAAAACAATTTAAAATGTTTGTCTAGTGATGTTGTCCTCCTAATACAGCATGGCAAGAAAATCCTCCAAATATTAATGATTAACCTCTTTAATTGGAGATATTTATGAAGTTATTGGGAGGTGAACAATCTGCTTTAATTACCTTTGGTAAATGAAATAACCAAACAATCATTCATTTTCTGATATAGCTGTAAAACTAATCTGAAAAGTTTTCAAAATAAATCACTGTTTAAAAATGTATAGTGTGTACCTTCTAAAAATGAAACCTACATCTATCTCTGAGTTTTGAAGAATATGTATTAAGGTTATAACAACCAACAAGAATGCACTTTTATGTAGAAAACCATGATTAAATCGAGTCTTCCTGACAAGTGATTTAAATCAGGATTTAAATCAACTTGATTTAAATCAAATCCACCCTAGCAGGCTAGCTGAAAACTCAATGCTTTTCAAAAATCCTCACGTTTGTGGTGGTTGTGGAAAGAGGGTTGGATACTTCTCAATGCCCTCTTTGTCTGTTTATGCCCACCTATGTGCCATTTTCTGCACTGTTCCCTATGTATGGAAATGCCCTTGTCTGCAAGCCATCATCATCTTATTAAAATCCCTCTAAGATTAACTTCTTTCAAAATGCCACAAGAAGGAAGTTAATAATAAAAAAAACCTTGGCTGAGCCAACAAGGTACACACAGGGCTTAAAGAGCCCTATCTCCACATGCCTTTCCAATTGTTTGCTATCCTACCCCCTTTTTGTCACACCATGTCTAAAACTAAATTTTATCATCTGGACAGGGACATCAGTTCTTAAAAAAAACCCTGTCAACATGCTCACAACACTGCTGGATGCTGTAAAAATAGTGTACATTAGTAATGGAACATTTTCATTATTGCATTATGAGCTTAAACACGTAATTACCTTTCCAGTAGCAGCAATCATGCTGTGCTGAGTTCCTGCAGGGATCAATCCTCTGAAAGGCTGGCTTACTTGTGCAGGCCTACTCAGATTTTGAGCTTGAGCTTGTGGTGGGGCATGCTGCAGTGGAGGCTGTAGGGACTGGGGTAGAGCAATTAGTGGCTGTCCTGTGGATCCAAAGTTGGGCAAAGAAAGCTGCGAGCCTGGTAAAGGTACAGTCACCTGGAGACAATAAGGAAATATCAGTACCACAGTACAAGCTTAAGTACTTAAACTATATCAAGATGGCTTTGACATTAAATTATATTCAGATTAAATTACATTCCTTTTAATTAGTGAAACTATCACCCAGAGCAGGGGCGGGCAAACTTTTTGGCCTGAGGGCCACATCAGGTTTCAGAAACTGTATGGAGGGCCGGTTAGGGGAGGGTGTCGTGGCCTGGCCCCCACCTCCTATCCCCCCCCCACCCCTGCCCCATCCAACCCCCCTCCCCTGCCTCTGTCTGCTGCTCGATCCAACCCCTCCTCTCCTTCCTGATGCCCCCCCCACGATCCCTGCCCCCATTCAACCCCCCTGCTCCCTGCCCACCACCCCAAACTCCCCTGCCTTCTATCCAACCCCCCCGCTCCCCGCCCCCTTACCACGCTGCCTGGAGCACAGGTGGCTGGTGGCGTTACAGCCACGCCGCCTGGCTGGAGCCGGGCCACGTCCCCACCACCGTGCAGCACAGAGCACTGGGTCAAGCCAGGCTCTGCAGCTGCGCTGCCCCAGCAGCTCCCAGCCCCGCCCCCTAGAGCATTGCGCTGGTGGCGCGGCGTGCTGAGTCTGCGGGGAGGGGAGGACAGCAGGGGAGGAGCCAGAGGTAGCCTCCTGGGGCAGGAGGGTTCCACGGGCCGGGCAGGGGGGTCTCGGGGGCCGGATGTGGCCCGCAGGCCATAGTTTGCCCACCTCTGACCCAGAGGGATGCAGGCAAATCATCTCTTAATTTGTTATGTAGAGATTTTATAATTAGTTCTTTCTTAATGCATTTGGATACTTGAACTTCAGAAACAGTTACAAATGCATCAAATTACAGGTTGGATCCTAACTACTATAATTTCAACAGCACTTCACAGTAACAAAGTAAATTAAACTCAACTGATAATTACAAGATAGTTACAAAAATGGCAACTTTCCCTCAAAAAGCTCAAATGATCAAGCTGGCTGCTGGGTATCGAAGTTAGACTTTACTTGCAAAAAGAGCACACAGAAATGGACTTTTAAGGTTAAAAACAGAAATGGTGGACTGTACTATCCAATCACCTAGGACACCTCTTTGTATTAACAGGGGTCACCGTAACCAAATGTGAACACTAACTGCTAGATGGAAGTGATACGGACTTGAAAGTATTAGATAGTTTTTACATCTCCTAATCTGTTTGTATGATGCACAATCATGAACCCCTTTCCGAACACACAAAAAATGTTTTGAGGGCCTCTAAAAGAATGATACAATATTCTCTATAGTACAGTGAATCAAGTTTAAATCAAGATTTACTGTAAGCAGCATAATGTTGGTTACAAGTAGCTATTTCACCAGAACTTTTTAGGATACTTCTAATCTACCAGATGATGGATTTTGCACTGTGTTTTAATAGGATTTAAAGTATTACTCAGTTTTTGGAGGTCTCCCTCATTCATACGGTTAATGTTTGACAGACTTGTCATAAAATAGCCAGTTTGCATATGTTACAAGTGTTAGAAACAGTTTATAAAATCTAAACCTTAAGTTGTCAAAATGTGAGCCACTAAATGGTACTAGATTTGCAAACATCCCACAGTGCTTGCACAAGACAAAATCAAAACAATTTTTTAAAATATAATCTTAAATTCCTTGGAAATACTCTGGCACCACTTAAACAGAACTGGGAAGTGCTACAAAGCTACAGGATAATACTAGATATACACAGGTAAGTATGACAGACAACTGCGTGCAAACTCAATCAACTTTGCATATTTGGGGTACACACATTTGGAAATGTGACTGGACTCATAGGTTTCAGCTAGTCAGTGATGAGCCATATACCATCATTAGCAAACGGGCTATTTTGTTTGTCTGCTCTCTAAATGTTGTAATTACTTGGCTCTCTATGAAAGCGCTATTACCTGTGACTTGCCCCCATGAAAGACAGCAGATACTCGTATTACTTAACTGTTATGTAGGGTGTTGCTGACCCCTCAGGGGGTCATGAGGTTATTACATATGGGGGGAGGGGGAGGTTGCAAGATGTCAGCCTCCACCCCAAACCCGGCTTTGCTGTGTGTGTGTGTGTGTGTGTGTGTGCGCGCGCGTGTGTGCGTGCGTGTGTGAGAGAGAGAGAGAGAGAGAGAGAGACACACACACACACAGACAGACACACACACTCGGAGGCGTGCTATGTGAAAGGGGTCACCAGTACAAAAGTTTGAGAACTACTGCACTAGAGAGACAGGGGTGTAGGAAAACTCTTTTGCCACTTAGACTTAAGTCATTAATATGCACTTGTATATCACTTGATTTTCTTGCAACTTGTGTGTCGCTATAGTGGCTCTATTCTGCAAATTCTCAGCTCTAGGATCCTGATCTTAATATCTTTATTTCCCTACTTTTAAGTATACGTCAGAAAAAAAACAATCCATAAAATTAATAAAAAGAAATGCAATGTAGGAAATTTACCATGCCATAGTTTACCTGCTGAAGAGCACTGGGAGACTGAGCTGTATTATAGAAATTGCTCTGGCCAGGCTGTTGAACTTGTCCAGAATATAGACTTGAAGCCTGGGTGAGAGTAGCTCTGGCCTAGAAAGAAAAAGATTAATAGTATCCTATTGCAGTTTGTCAAAGTACTATCAATAACCAGGATTACTAAAAGTTAAGAGCGTGGCAATTTATTCTGGATTTAAAGTCAGTTCAATTCCAAAATTGCTACCGCGTAAGAAGTTGGAAAATTAGAGACATTTCAATTTGTGGTGAAGCCTCCATTTCTGTTTAAAACAATCCAAACACAGGACAGTGTCTTTATTGAAAAGTCAAGCCTTTATGTTTTGTAAGTTGTAGAAGTATCCTCAAATTACATAGTTTGTTACAAGTGAATTGGAATGTTGGGGCACAAAACAAACTGCCTGGTAAAGATGGTGAAAAGGAACCATTAAGATTTCCTGTAATCTTGCATCTATGCTACCTAGCTATTCTAGAGATGGGCATATCAGAATACAGATGAAACCCGATATTACATAGGTCTTGGGGTTTCATAAATTTCAGTTTAAATACAAATTTCAGTTAACAGATATGGATATTTGGCATCTCACCTATCGAAGATGGTTAGAAGCAGGTCTGAATAATATATAGTCCAATACCTTAATACTATAAAATGCAGTGTATCAGAAAATTCCTCCAGTGTTCTTTACATCCTATCATTATTTGCTCCAATAAGTGATACAGACCTCAACTTGAAAAAAAATTCTAACCTGGAGAAGATGAGTATCAATGAGCTGAGAGCCTCCTAGTCCTGAAGCTTGACCAAGCTGATGTTCATACAAGATGGGAATAGGCTGAGTGTTAGAAGTCTGTTGAAATGCAAGACTTGATTGTGCCTTGGCAAGTTCCTGGTGCTGCACCGTTGGGAAGTTGTGTAAAGCTGTGCCAGACAGAACTACTGGTGATGGCTGAGACAGACCACTTTGCATAAAAGCTTGCTGTGATCTACAAAATAGTAAGTTGTGTTATTAGGCTTTAGTTTGCATTACAGATACAATATATGAGAAACTGCCTTTGAAATTTAAAATACAAATATATTCTATTCATAACAGAACTAGACCTTTATCAGCATTAAAATCAGAGAGCCAGATATTCAAAATAGTTGCGCACACAACACATCCCACTGAAGACAGTGTGAGCTGCTGGGTACTAGTGCTGACTGTATGGGAAGTCAACTAAACTTCATATATCTGAAAAAATATTTTATAAATTATTTTAATTTATTTTGTATTAAACGACATCCGACAAAGTGGGTATTCACCCACGAAAGCTTATCCTCCAATACCTCTGTTAGTCTATAAGGTGCCACAGGACCCTATGTCGCTTCTACAGATCCAGACTAACACGGCTACCCCTCTGATACTTTTGTATTAAAGTATATTAAACTATTTTAAATTACATGGAAGAAATGTTTAAATTAATTGCACTGCCACATGTGAAATCTGTCCGCTTCCAGTTCCCAGTCTTTGTCTTGTAGCATCAGGCAGAGGGAGGTACTAGAGTTTAGTAGGAGCACCTGAGCATGAAAAAGTGTTTGATTCTCTTGACCACAGATGACCCTAAGTACATTAAGTCTTTGACTTCATAATACTTACCCGCTTAGTCACTGGGTATTAATGGGTATTTTTAACAACGAATGTTTGGTATTACCTGAGACATTGACTACCGGGAACAAGGTCCTTAATATTTAAATTGATATTTGGTTTCCTCGCACATTCTCCCCATACTACTCATTTTGGGTTTTTACACAGGAATACAGCAAAGCACTACCTAAAAGCCAGCAGTCAAAGACTAGAGGCTGCTTTCTTAGCCCATCTGGAAAAATCTGCCTTAGTTTTAGGCACAGGAGGGAATCTCACTATTATGAACAGCTTAGGATCTGCAGAATAGGAGTTCCACTCCTGTGCATACAGGGCTCAACTCAGCTTCATTAAAGTCAATACAAAAGACTCCCAATGAAACGCTTAGGAGAGGCAGGAGAATCAGTTGTGAATGAAAGGATCTGTGGACACTGAATGTTAGTGTAATCTTTCAAATCTACTCTACAGAGTCTACTACCAATAGCCGCTGTCTGATGTTGATCACAACAGCACCTAAGGTTCTTTTGATTAAATCATGTACGTGAAGGCTACCTCTTTCAATTTCCATGGATGTTTTCAACAACATTCTGTTTGTCACAGAATTAGTGACATTTTGAATATGTGGATTTTTTGAGGGGAGTAAAAAGGGCAATAAAATGTATAATGAACTCTGGCTGGTAAGTTAACTAGAGAGAGACCATAGTATTTCTAACAAGTAGCAGGTTTTATTTTTTTATGTCATCCACTGGTCCCTAAGCTCGTTTTAAGTCAAATCTCTATTACTGGATCTCACTTCTGAATTCACAAACTAACAAGGATTTAGGAGTTGCTATTAGGCTTCAATGTTGGTCTGAAAAGGTGGGAGTGGTGAAAGAAAGGAATACTACAATGGACTGATCTCATTTGTTGCTTTTCCTTACTAAAAAACCCCCCAACATTTACCTATAGGGTTGTAAGGAGGAGTTGAACAATTCCTGAGCCTGGGAAACAGCAGGTGCTGCTCCTAAACTCAGTTGTGCTTGGTGTTGTCCTTGTAGAGGTGCATAGATGGGGATGGGAATCTGTTGAACTGAAGTGGGCTGTAACAAAAATAAAAAATTAAATATTCAAGTGTAGAAACAGTCACAAAAATCCTGGTAGCTGAAAATTGCCTAGTCAAAACCCTTAAGGGAAAAAAATGCCTGTATCTAACGTGCAATAGGATTTATACAGGAATTAAGAGAGATTAAAAAGTAGTTGCATGTCACACACAAAGGCTATACAGTGAACGCATGACAACTTTTTAAACTGAAAGATAACTTTACTGAAGAGTTGACAGATTTGCCATTTCCAAATAAGTTGTAGAAAGATATCACAGTTCACTGCTTGCTGAGGCAATGAACATAGCTATTTAAAAGTTAATTTCCATCTAAAAATTTGTTATGATACAAACTTTAGACATTTGATTCTGATGACCAACAATAAAACTGAGAAAAAACCCAATAATCGTGCTCATGAAATTCAGAACCATTACGAATGTGCAGTTGCTGTAATATAGCAGTGAATGAGAAGTCAGAGTGCACGATAACGATGGCTGAGCAAACTATCTGTAGTATATTAAACGTAGGCCATTCAGTTGTCACTTTTCACAAGTGTTACTTTTTTTAAAAATTGGCAAACATTTAATCTATGGATTACATGCTGCATTCTTAATACTTGATCTTTATTACTCATACTCTGAGCAACTTTAGTCAGATATTCCATGTGACTTGAGCACTATTTTTTTAATAAACCAGTACTGTAAGTCACTTGGACTTGATTCTCTCAGGCAGATGGCTGGAGTACTTTAGAAAGTTAGCAGGAGATAAGTCTAGGAGATCTAAAACACTTTTAAAACTTTTCCTTTACTCTTTTACAAGAGCTTTATATTTTTGGCCTATATGCAGATCCCAGATTTTAAAACACCTAGGTTCCTTCCTGATAGAAGCAGACCATCACAAACTAGATTTATTGACCATTTACAGCGGAGTTCACATTCAATTTTCTTGTTACATACATGAGAATTACTGCATTTATGTGCACAGGTTTTCTTTGTGGAGACAGCTGGTACACTTCCTTAACTAGTTCACTTATTAAACTTCCTCAGTATCAGACTTTTGGCCATGGTTTTCAGGAACACTGTAATAAGCAGTGTTCCATTATAAAAAAAATCAATAGTTCACAGAATAGGAACTCTAAGTTAGCAGGCAAAGATACAACAAAACCCAATGACCGGAAGTCAATCTAGAAGAATTCAAACGGGTAATAAGAACTTTTACAATGACAAGAGGGGAATCAACCACCGGAACAAATTACAAAAGGAGCTGGCTAATTTATCATAATCTGAATTCTTTAAACAGAGGCTGGACCACTTTCTAAATGATATGTTCTGATTCACCCACAAGTTACTGGACTCATTAGTATTCTTCCCTACTATTACGTAAGCAAACAACATCCTCAACTGTAGGAAGAAAAACCATAGTGAGCACTACTGGTGTGAACATATACTCTTGTATGAAGCAGTATATTTCTGAGATCACGGGCTTCAACTGGAATACTGCTATAAAGAAATCTTTATTCACATGAATGTTGACTGAAAGACCGTAAAAGGCTGTGTACATGGTCAAACTGAACTATGATAGATTGGGAATGCAATGCAATGCAATGCAGCATTTATAGTTCTCTCTTTCCCCTCTGCAACTATTGGCTCCACTCAAGTTATAACAGCTTTACAATGAAGGTTCAGTAAGATGAATCCCCAAATACCTGTGAAAGTCCTGGTTGAAAACCTTGCTGTTGAGCCAGGGAAGGTGGAGCCAGACGTGCATGCTGAGTGCTGAATAAGTGGCTTGTGTCCATGTAGAAGGCTGGGATCTGAGCTGCAGGACCTCAGGAAAATATGAAAATTAGTGTCTGAATGTAAAACATTTTCCTTCTGGGTAGATTTCCACATAGTGTTGGAACTGCAGCCAGAGAGGATGTTTTCTATTTCATATTTACAAGTTAGATTAACTATTTGCCTGACTGTTAGCATTGGGGGTGGAGATTTGGAGTGAGAAGAGATTTTCAGTGAGCTAGCGAACAGGAGAGTTTTGTGAGGGAGCTCTCCTGATGAAGGAGGAGCAACTACATGACCCTTGGGTTGAGTCTGTTGTGTGTTTGCTTGCTTGAAGTTTATAGTGTGGTCTGTTTGGGGCCTGTGTGCTGAGCCTAGCAGCCTGCTAGGCAAGGCTGAGAGCTTCCTAAGAAGGCTCTAGACTGCCATCCTTGGATCCCTAATCCCTTCAGAATCCCTTGACCAGGGGGCAGAGCAAACTCACGGAAAACAGGGGTTTAAAAAGCCAGCTCGTACGTGATCGAGGAGCTAGTGAACAAAAGAAGTAAATGGGAGTTTTACAAGGGAGTTTAGAGAGGGAACATGAAATCCAGATACACCTTATAAATATCCTCTAAACTTGGGCCAGTAAAGCCCGCTCCCCCACAAAACCCCCCCAAACAAAACAGAAAAAACACCATGCAAGAGTACAAAGAATGTAGGCAGAAGTCCAGCCACAGAGTGGGCTATCCAGTATATTGCCCTGAATGCAGCAGGTACGAGACCAGAGTGGCTGAACTGAAGGAGCTAAGGGAGACAGATGTACATAGATGAGACTTTCTGGCTCCATCCTGTCTGACAGCCTCTGGGCTATTGAGAAGGATTCAAGTATTAAAAAAAGAAAATGATCCCACAGTTGGGACCCTCATTTCAGATGATGTCATAGTATTCTCTCGCACTGAGGACACCTGTTAAGAAGAAAAAGGTAATAGAAATGGGGGATTGGATTATTAGAAATATAGATAGTTGGGCTTTTAATGGGAGAACTGCATGGTGAACTGCTTGCTGGATGTGAAGGTTGCAGATCTCTAGAGATATCTAGATAGATGTATGGGCAGTGCTGCAGAGGAGATGGTAGTCATGGTACATGTAGATACCAGTGACATAGGGAAAGGTAGGAGAGAGGTCCTAGAGGCCAAATATAGGCCATGATTGCATTCTCTGAAATTTTAGTTCCATGCCCAGGGCCAGTTAGGCAGAACTGTAGTTTCTGGATGAGTGTAGTGTAGTGGCTGTAGTGTAGTGTGGTGTGGTGTGTGGATGAGACGATAGTGTTGGGAGGAAGGATTCAGGCTTATTAGGAACTGGGGAATTTTTGGGGAAAGGAAAAGTCTATAGAGGAAGCATGGGCTCCACCAAAACCAGAACAGAGCCAGACTGCTGGCATGTGAAATTTAAGATTGTAGAGGATTTTTTAAACTAAGGGCTGGGTGAAAGCTGACAGGTACAAAGGAGCACACGATTCAGACAGACACATCCCTTAGAGCAGGATTTATTAAAGGTGATTTTCTATATCCTAGTAAAGAGAGGACAGAAGCTGATAAAAGTACAGGTAGGAGCTGAAGAGAAAGTCATACGAAAAAGAGACCTATTCAATTACTCACCTTGAAGGCAAACACCTAAATATTAACAAATTTTATAAGTGCTCGTACACAAATGCTAGAAGTCTAAATATTAAGCTAGGTGAACTTGACTACCTGATATTAAGTGAGGATACTAACATAATACGCACCGCAGAAACTTGCAGAACGATGATAATCAATGGGACATGGTAATACCAGGGGATAAAACATACACAAATGACAGAGTAGGTTGTGTTGGTGGGGGAGTGGCACTATGTATGAAAGAAAGAAAGAGTCAACTAGAGTAAAAAATATTGGTGAATCAAACTGCACCATAGAACCTCTATGGATCGAAATTTCATGCTTGAATAATAAGAATATAACAGTAGGAATATACTGCCAACCCCCTGACCAGGATGGTGACAGTGACTGAGAAATGCTGATGGAGATTAGAGAGGTTAAAAAACAGTAGACTGAGTAATAATGGCGGATTTCAACTATCCCCTTACTGACTGGGAACACATCACTTCAGGACAGGATGCAGAGATAAAATTTCTAGACACCATTAATGACTATTTCTTGGAGCAGCAAGCCCTAGAACCCAAAAAGAGAGGCAATTTTTAATTTGGTCCTAAGTAGCACACAGGATCTGGTTCAAGAGGTCAATATAGCTGAACTGCTCAGAAAGAACAACTGTAATGTAATTAAATTTCCCTTATAGGGGGAAAAATACCAAAGAAATCAACCACAGTAGTATTTAACTTCCAAAAGGGGAACTACAACAAAATGAAGAGGCTAGTTACGCCGACATTAAAAGGAACAGTCACAAGAATGAAATGCCTGCAAGCTAACATTTTTTAACACACAATAGAGGCTCAAACTAAATGTATACCCCAAATAAAAAAAAGTAAGAGGAACAAAAAATGCCACACTGGTAAAAAAACAGAGTAAAAGAGGCAGTTAGAGACAAAAAGATACCCTTTAAGATTTGGAAATCAAATCCTATTGAGGAAAATAGAAAGAACAAACTCTGGAAAGTCAAGTGTAAAAGTATAATAGGGCAGGCCAAAAAAGAATTTGAAGGGCAACCAGCAAAAGACTCAGACTATCAGTAACATTTTTTGTTTAAGTTCATAGGAAGCAGGAAGCCTGACATTCAGTGGGGTATGTCACTGAACAACCAAGGTGCTAAAAGAGCACTCAAGACAGACAAGCATGAGGGAGATTCCACACCCAAGCCATTCTTTTTAGATGACAAACCTGAGGAACTGTCCCTGATTGAGGTGTCAGCAGAGGTGGTTTTGGAACAAAATGGTAAATCAGACAGTGACTAAAGTCACCAAGACCAGATAGCATTCACCCAAGAGTTCTGAAGGAACTCAAATATGAAATTGCAGAACCACTAATTGCAGTATTGCTTAAATCAGCCTTTGTACCAGATGACTGGACAGCTAATGTGACACATTTTTTAAAAAGGGCTCTAGAGGCAATCCTGGCAATTACAGGCTGGCAAGCCTAACTTCAGTACCAGGCAAATTGGTTGTAGCTATAGTAAACAGAATTGTCACAGACACACAACTGAACAAAAGCTGTTCGGAAAGAGTCAACATGGCTTTTGTAAAGGGAAAACATGCCTCACCAATCTACCAGAATTCTTTGAAGGTGGGGATCAAATAAATGTGGACGGGGGTGATTCAGAGTGTACTTGGACTATCCGAAAGCCTTTGACAAAGTCCCTCACCAAAGGCTCTTAAGCAAAGTACCCAGTTATGGGATGAGAGGGTAGGTCATGCTATAGATCAGACACTGGTTAAAAGCTAGGAAACAAAGGGTCAATTTTCACAGTGGAAACAGTTAAATAGCAGGGGTCCCCCAAGAATCTGAACTGGGCCCTGTGCTGTTCAACATATTCATAAATGACCTGGAAAAAGGGTTAAATAGCAAGGTGGCAAAGTTTGCAGATGATACAAAATTACTCAAGATAGCTAAGTACAAAGCTGACTATGCAGAGTTACAAAGGGATCTCAAAATTGGGTGACTCAGCAAGAAAATGGCAGAGAAAATTCAATGTTGATAAATGCAAAGTAAAGCACTCCGGAAAACATAATCCCAACTATACATACAAAATGATGGGGTCTAAATTAGCTGTTACCACTCTAGAAATTTCTGAGTCATCGTGGATAGTTCTCAGAAAACATCTGCTCAATATGCAGTCAAAAGAGCTGACAGAACGTTAGAAACCATTAGGAAAGGGATATATAAGACAACAGAAAATATGCCACTATATAAATTCACTGTACTCCACATCTTGAATAGATATATTAGAACCAGAAAAAGTACAGAGAAGGGCAACAAAAAGGATTAGGGGTATGGAACAGCTTCCATAGGCTATGTGTCCACTACCATGGTAAGTCGACCTACACTACGCAACTGCAGCTGTGTGAATAACGAAGCTGGAGTCGACGTACCTTAGGTCGACTTATCGCGGGGGGGGGGGGGGGGGGGGGGGGGGGGGGGGGGTCAACGGGAGAAAATCTCCTGTCGATTTACCTTACTCTTCTCGTCGGGGGTAGAGTACAGGGGTCAACTGGAGAGCGAACTGCAGTTGATTTGGCGGGTCTTTACTAGAACCGCGAAATCGACCGCCAGTGGATTGATCTCAGTGTGTCGATTCACACTGTAGTGTAGACCTGCCCATAGAAGGGGAGGGATTGTTCATCTTAAAAAAGAGAACTTTTTTGGGGGGGGAGGGGGAGAGAAAAGGAACATGAGAGAGGTCTATAAAATCATGAATGGTGTGGAGAAAGAGAATAAGGAAGTGTTATTCACCCCTACCATTGCACAAGAATCCAACAAAATAGCAGGCAGCGGGTCTAAAACAAACAAAAGGAAGTATTTTTTCCCTACGACACACAAAGTCAACCTGTGGAATTCATTGCCAGGAGATACTGTGAAGGCCAAAAGCGCAACTGGTTTCAAAAAAGAATTACAGAAGTTCTTGAAGGATAGGTTCATCAATGGCTATTAGCCAAGATGGTCAGGGATGCAACCCCAGCTCTGGGTGTGTCATATAACCCTTGCTTTCCAGAAGCTGGATATCAGGGGATCTCTTGATAAATTGCCCTGTTCTGTTCATTCTTCTGAAGCATCTGGAAGATTGGATCCTGGGCTAGATGGACCACTCGTCTGAACCACCATGGCCATTCTTATGTACAAGTGGAAGGTGGGCCCCACCTGCCCTTTGAGCTTGTGCATATTTATAAATTGTGCATATGCATCCTGAATCCCATGAAATTTAGTAGTATGGTAAATTCTGGTCAGACCTCTAAATGTCCTCTTTTAGTCAACTAAGCATTGTGTGAAGAACATGTTAATCTATGCAATTTAAAGGAAAAAACCCATGTAGTTTCTTTATAGTTTGAGAAAGATATCACTGAAGAGAGAGTCACTGCTGTAATAGTTTATAAAATTAGATTAAAACTAGAGATGACTAAATTTAAACAAATAAAGATTTAAAATTAAAAAATGCAAAGCAGGTTACAGCAAAAGGGATTAATACAATGATACAATACAGAGAAGATACAAACTTGTTTTATTTAGTGGAAGTTTCTTTTGAAGTATGTTGGTCAATGTAACACCATTCCATATCCATATTGTGCAGGGCTTGACCACAACATATGAACAAGGTAGTACTATGTATAAGTAGGTATGTAACCTGCCCTCTAGCCATTCCGTTTTTGCTGCAGGTATTAAAAATGGAATGTAGAGTATATCACTAACTTCAGAGATAATTTCATCTGAGTTGTACTATGATTATTTTTTTTAAAGTCCTACCAACTTGTTTAACTGAACTCCAAAGAAAACAAAGAACTAGCTAGCACCTTTCCCTTCCAACCTCACAAACACTATTACCTGCTGCAGACTGAGACACATAGACCTGTGGACTCTGCTGCTGCTGGGCAATGAGGGATGGCATGCAGCTTAGCTGGGAGAAGTGACTGGCAGAAGCAAGGCTGTTCGTCTGCAATTGCTGTGGTTTCACTTTACAGATATTAGGAGGATCTGAGGTGGTTGTAGACTTTGTACTCAGTGAAGAGGTAGTGTATGTTCCAGCTCCTGGATTGGGAAAAAAACATGTTTCATTCAAAAAACCTTATCTTTGAGTAGGTCTGACAAAACGTTGGAAGCATTGACTACCACAGGAAAGAGTGAATAATAAAAAAGTACTTGTATAGACGGCTGTGTGGCTGAGGTGCCAGAACCTTAATATTTCTTAAAACACGTGTGCTTTCTGTTCCAGTTATCCAGAGACTGTCAGTTCGCCATAGTAAGAAACTTTCTTTAGTCACCTCAGCTGGGATTGGAGCACACATTCCCTTTAATGGCCACATATAAGAAGATTTAATTGGATATTAAATTTTAAACTGTTTACTACTTTTGTAAGCTATAGTGGGAGACAAACACTTTCCCACTAATGTTTGTGCATAGCAGTAGTGAAATCTGTTTTATCTGAAAGTCTTGTGGGATACTCTCATATTATGTATGTTTGTATAGCGCCTACCACAAAGAAGCCTCAGTCAGCACTACTGAAACAAACAAAAACTGGAGATTTTCAGACAACTGTGGGAACTGGGTAGCTGCCACAGCTCTGGTTTCCCCAAGGCCCGCAGCATGAAGACTACAAGGCGGGGAGAACAGCTATATTACACACAAAAATTTCTGTGCAGACAACTGAAGAGGAGCTTCCTAAACTGAACCTTCCAGATCCACCCTACTGGAAAAGAGAGAAAAAAAACCCCTCTCCCCAGCTGGCTATGCAGTAAAATCATAGGGGAAATATCAGACCTTCTGATAAGAGGGTTTTGGTAAACCGTGGCTTGCACCGAATAGAACAGACCCAATATCTAATCTCTAAGAAAGCGATGAGGCTGGCATGATCAAAGCGTAATAGAAGTAAACTGAATAAAGGGGGTGATGCAACACATAATATGAAATGTAAAGCCTTATACCTGATAATGAAGTTGTAGGTGTAACTGATGCCACAGGAATAGGAGGCATTGATGCACTTGAGAAAGAGCTGTAAGTGCCACTGCTTGGTCCACTGCTACTGCTACTGCTTCCACTGTTACCTCCAGTTATGGGAGATGCTGTTGAGCTTATTGGAGAACTCTTCTCCCCTACATTTGGAGAATTCTCCCATGCTTTACGTGCAGACTCCATCTATTTAGGAAAAAAAGGAAGGTTTTTATTTGTTTTTTTTTAAAGAGAGAAACAGGTTAGCTATTTAGAAGATTTTAGCTCTTCGGTTAGTCCTTCAGTTAACAAGTCATTTTATTTAAAAAGGAAGTACAGGCTACCTGCAAGCCTCCTTGCTTAACATTTGATCGCTATGATTGCACAATGCTATGTGTTCATGCAAAAAACCTACAGCCCTAAGTGGGAGCTGCTGAATAGCTCCAACTGACTAAGTAATCAAATCGTTTTAAATTTTCAGTATCCAAGATTGAATTTGCTCCCACTGACTTGTCTCCTCTTCCTTCACCCTCCCCCCCCATATGAGGGGAGTGGGAGTAAGGGAAATATAGTTTCATACATGCTTAATATACCATAAAAATAGGTTCTAAAATAAAAACAATCGCTTTAAAATTAAATGGTTTTGATAAGTCATTGGTGCAAAACGGTAAGAAAGCTTTTCTGAGATTGGACATAGCTGATGCATGTTTCAATGAAAAATGTCACAATCAGAAGTGCAAGTTTCTACCTTCAGGAGTACAGACAGATCATTTGTGCCAAAAAGGTATATCTGAACACAATGCCCATTTTATTTTGTAATTTTAATATAGGACTACACATCACCACGTAGCTAGGACGCTAGTTTCGCTGCATAGTTTAAAACATTAAAGAAAATAATTTGGGGCTGAAACTGTGCCACATACAAGTGTCTCATGCCCACTACTCATGTTAGAGAAAAAAAAAAAATACAAAAAAAGGTCAAATCTTGCATAGCAACAAATATAGTCAGGGTCAAACAGGCTTTTGAAGCATTTAAAAAATACGTATTTCTAAGCTGTTCCACAAACTGATCTAAACAACCTTGTGGTTGACTGGAGCCAAAAAAAATATATCAAGATTGTAGCACTATTATAATGTAACAGCAAACCTTTGAATTCCATGCAATAATTCTAGGGAGAATATTGAGGGATTATGCTAAATTGACAAAGGGAAGGAAATTTTACTATAAATTTTCAAATTAGACATGCCACAAACTTAAATCTTAATTATGGTCCATGAAGTTCTACAATGACACAACGGCCCGCATATTTAATGTTGAGGTTTAGCCATTGGAGACTATGGGTTCCATGCTGCAATTCTTCATTTATCAGATTACAAACTGTTGAGGGCAGGAACTATTTTCATTTGGTGCCTTGTTCAGAGCCAAACTCTTTCAGTGCTGAAAATGCGCAAGTCTGATCAGAATGGCCTAGTCATTTGAATCGAGATGTAGCTCTTTTTACGGGACAAGTAGTCTCTGACGGCCACACCTCAGATTAAAACGGAGCATGGCTGCAACTACTTCATTTTATGGAAATTAGGTCTGCATGCCTCTAATTTAAGTTACGTTATTTGTCTACACATCATAAAAAATGATGGAAAACCAATATAATTTGCATTTAATTTCCATTGTTGAAGAGCTATCAGACAGGAGGAACTATTTCAAGATTTTTTCCCCTCCATACAAGTGCTTTTGAACACTTCATAGAAAATGTGACTTGACTACTTCCCTTTTTGGGACAGACTCCTCTCACAAACACATGCATTGAGACTGAGGCCAGATTTGTCCACACCCCCTTCCACCCTCACACCAGATGAATATTTCCCAAAGCTGTAAGGAAACTATATTCTTAATAGTAAATTAAACTCCTTGAAGCATTCACATGTAGTGTTTTACATGGAGCAATCTCTGAGTGAGACTAAGACCTAGCATCTCCAGGTATGGCTGAATGACGCTTTGTTCCTTGATACCTCAGAGTTCAGTGCCTGGATCTTGTGGAACCTTTCCTGTAGGTGAGCCACTGTCTCACCCATTTGCTATTTTGATCCTGAGGTAGACCATCTTCATAGGGAGAGCTGGGAGAACAAGTTTGTCACAAACTTGGTAAGAACAGATATATCCAAGACCTTGCATTCCTCAGCCAGGCTATATCATTATATATCATTACCTTTGTAAACACCATGGGGGAAGATGACAAATGGGTAGTTTTCTGAACCAATATTGGCAATTTCTGGAGACAAACAAGTGTCTGTGACAAGGGTCTGACCAGAATATGTAAATAAGCTTTTGCCGGGTCCATTGATGTTGGAAGGTCTCATGGAGTGGTTCCAGTGATAGCAGAAGCTAGAGTCACCATTCTGAATTTTGTCTTTTATCAAGCTGATTCACTGCCTGGGACCAAACTGGCCCAGACTCCACCCGACCCTTTCTCTAACTACGAAGAGCATGCAGCAGAGTCCGGAACACCTTCCTTCTTTAGACTTTGTTTCTCTAGCTGTAGGATTAGGGCTCCTTCAGAATTCTAAGTTTCTCATCACCTCTCAAGATCAGAGAAAGGATGAAGGGATGTGAAAGAGCCTGTAATTCCAGGGAGTATCCATGCTGCATCTCTTCCACATACCAAATGTTTCAAACATGTTTGGGAGAAAGAAGTTCTCTGAATTCTAAGACCTTGGGGAAGCAGCAAGGGCATCCAGAATGATTTTACCTTCTTTCTGTGTTTTTTGGGTCTTTGTGGGTTTTTTCATCGGGGGAGAGGGAGTGTGCGGAAAAGACAATGGTCAACCCGAGGCTTCTCACCTGTTGATTCTGTTTGGGCCTTAGCCCACGCAAGTGCTCCAGGGTCCCAGCATTCAGAAGTCAATAAATGACTGCAGAGGAAGCAAAAGAAAACTTCCCTAAGAAAAAAGTTTTTCTGTGAGCAAGGACAGAAAAACAGAGGCAGATTCCTTGCCAAATGACTTGGTTATCCATTTAGAACCTTTAGATGTGATCCTGGAATTTAGAAATATGGTGGGCAGGGAAGTTTAAGAGGATTGTGGACTTCCCCTGCCCAAAAGCCCTTGATCATCAAAGGCCTGGCTAAGTCCTAACACGGCTGACCTGTCTTTGCAAAGGTGTCTCCCGAGAAGTCTTGGTTGATGTGATGGAAGCAGAGATCCAAAAAAGCCTTCCACTTGGAGTGTCTTTCCCTGGCAGAGTAAAGCCCATAGAAAGGAGCAATTGTGTTAGAACCCCACCACCCTCCCCCCGTTTCTTGAGAGGAACTCATTGCAGACAGAATGCTATGATAGGGGATGGAGGAACAAGAGAGAAGACTGGAGGGTTATTCCATTCCATTCCAGAAGAAAAGCCTGGAAACTCTTGTTCCTCTAAGGGAGAAGGGTTGGAAGATAATGCTCACTGCTGCCCTCAAACCAGCTTTTAAAAGCAAGGATTACATTCAGTAGGATGGGAGAAAGCAGCAATGTTCTGTTTGGGTACCAGAGACTCTGGCATGAAGATGGTAGGGGCATGGTCAAGTCCTAGAGTGCCTTGAAAAAGTGTGAACTGCCTTTGGTATTTGCAGGAAGAGACGCAAAGCCTGAATGTCTGAGTAGAGGGTGGGAGGTAAGGGGGGAGGAGCCTTCCCCAAAATGTTGTAGACTCAAAGCCCTTCAGCATAGATTTTAGACAAAATTTCTCATCATACCTACTGTAGATATAGCTATCATCTATCAAGTGTTTATTAGGACAATCAAATCACCCTGGTATAGAGGTGCTTCAACAGGGTTACAGGACAAGAAAATATACACAAAAGGAACTCACTCTGCTCAGCAGGCTAATGCTTAAAAGGTGTGAAACTGTGTCTCAGGATGGGTAATATTCCTACCTGTACCAAGTGTTTAGTGAATGAACTACTTATTTCCAGATGTTGTTCTATTAAGTTTAACATTTAAAGGTAACAATTTAAAAAGGTGCTTCCAGACACCAGAAAGTTAGATTATTGATAACTAACACATTACATTTCAAATTTTAGCAGGCTAGCAGAGTTTCCCTTGCTAAATTACTCTTCCTTCTCTATCACCTCCCCAAATTAAAACCACTCTTCTGACCTCACTCATTTCCCCCCCTTAAAATAGACAAAAAAATTTCCTGGTTGAGACACTTTAAACATACACAAACAAAAAGAGGGGAGGATAATAAAGGATAATTAACAGTAACTAGCGTTGAACTACTGGGTTGTGCTGCTGTATGCGGACTATGAAAACTGGAAAGAAACTTTCATCTATCACAAAACCTTTTCAGTGAGAAATTCTCACTGGGAGTTGCATGAAAATTCCTTGAAAGCCAGTTAGCTATGCATCCAATCCTAGTTCGAGTGAGTCCCAACATTCTGCCTTCTGAAAAGTAGAAGAAGTTGCAATGCTTTTACTAGCTCAGTGTATAAAAGCACTATCACATAGCTCATCTAAGGCACTGGAAAGGATAGACCCTCCTAAAAATGCTGTAGCCAAAGGACAGAGACCAGCTTAATAATGTTAGTGAGTTACAGAGCACACAATCCAAACCCTCCCAACATCAGACTACATACATGCCATAGACCAAATGCTTTCACATACTTGCTCAACACTGCACAATAAAAGGAGCATGAAATGTCAACCACCACAAGTATAGCAAAGCACTTTTGTACTAGTTTATATGAGACAATAGCTGTTGACATAAAATAACTTACTGCCAACCTACTTTTCATTATTTACTACTCCAATCATCTAACTGTACAAATCACACATCACTAATCAAAAGGAAAGAGCTAAGAAATTCAAGTACTGCTTGCTGAAGCCAATGCACTACTCAGCTTTTAAAAACATGTACAACCATCAATCTGTAACCTATCAACCAATACATCAAAACATGACAGGTTTCTGTCATGAGCAGCATGCCACAATATTTACCCTCTTACATGTGCCTCCCTAGAATTAACTCTCAGGGTAGTGGGAGTCAAGATTGAGGCCAAGTGTTAATGCAAAATGGGGTTAAAGAGATTTATAATTTAATGCATCCCCTTTGATACACCCTTTTGTTTCAGCCATCTGTTTATATGCAAAAGCAGTTCAGAAGAGGAAACAAAGGAAGGCTCTAAAAAGGTTCACCAGCAAATTCTCCATTATCTTTTTCCCTTGCATGCAAGAAAATGACCCTTAGAGGGATGTGGTACATACCTTGAGGGTGAGGTCCACGGTAGCGGGAGAAACTGGAGTTAGGCTGGAGCTCTGTTGTAGAGTCTCCCTCCTAGGGAGGGGAAGGGTGTGGGGCAGGGGCACCTGAAAGGCAGGCAACACATATCACATTCTAACTAAGTCTACTACAAAAGCCCCTTAAGAGCAAATGCTCAAGTGGTGCTAATAAATTAAATTTTCTTTGAGGCTTGAGCTTTTGGCAGGGATGTTTTGACAAACTAGGATGAAAATTTGGAGGGGAAGGTCGTTTAGTATGTGTTCATCTCTGAGAGTGACTGCAGGCTTATTTGTCCATGCACCAATGTTTTCTGCATAGTCAAGTGTCATTTAGCAATTTGGGGATTTAGCCCAAAATGTACTTTTAGTTCAATGGGGGTACAAAATTCTTCCCAAATCAAGCCTGGTCCTATTAGGATCCAAACTCTGAGATGCAACTTCTACAAAAAACAAAAAAACAACCCCACCCCCCCCGCCCGATGTTCTTCAAAGTCACAGTACCACAAAATAAGCAAAACTATACCTGGCAACTAATGCTTGCATATGGCTATTTCTAGTTTCCTAGCTCTCTTTCAATAGGACTCTCATACAAAGGCCAAGTTTAGGAGAAAGAATGCAAATTTGAAGTGTTGCTATAATCCTTGGTATAGTAATAGTATCTTACTCCTATCACCAACTCTTAGTTTAGGCACAGAGCATACGGAGCTGCCACTAGGGTGACCAGGCAGCTAGTGTGAAAAATCGGGACAGGAGTGTGTGTGTGTGTGTGGGGGGGGGTAATAGGAGCCTATATAAGAAAAAGGCACAAAAATCGGGACTGTCCCTATAAAGTCAGGACATCTGGTCACCCTAGCTGCCACAGAATGAGATTAATCTCAAAATACATGTGCTGAAACTTTGAAACTAGACAAAAGCACAAATCTGTTGTTGCTTGGAGACCATATTTCCTATGTGTGGCTCCAACTCTACCAGGCAACAAGGCAATACACCAAGATCAGCAGGACTAAGGAATTACAAGACAAAGTATCGTACTTTGCCTATGATTTAAGTCTACCACTAACAAATAGCACAACAAAGTCACAGCATTATGAATGGAAGAGGTGCGCAAGAGTAGCTACAAACAACATTGCCACAAAAATGCATTAAGGATGTTGCTGTCACTAAATCCATTTAATAGGAATAAATTTTATTTTAAACTGTAAGCTCTCTCGGGAGAGATGTAGGAGTAGGACCTGTCACAATTCCCCCAAATCCAGTCAACTCTGAGCTAGTTATATTTGCATTGCTCAAAATGGCAGAATCACAAGGTCCAGGTTCCTACTCTGACAGAAACCCTCCAAGCTCAAAACACATTTGAAGTCACTATGAGTCATGCACTAATTGTTACTCTCTCTCACCATGTAAGAAAAACTAATACAGACAACAAATCTACAAAGCCAGGATTGCCAGCTTTGTGGGAAGTACTTAAAGCATCATGATTGAATTCTGCTGTCTACTTTAAAAACTCCACTAAGTTGGTTCCCTCACATTTGATAGCCACAATTAATTTCAGGATCCAGATCAAAATAATTCTTTAAAAACAAGTCTTTTAGGGACTTTCCTTAGCCTAACTTACAGACTCCATCTCTAACTACTAGTACAGGCCTCTTCTTTCCCTTAGCCTCACAAATGCTGTTGGGGGTAACTTCTCTGTAATTCCTGCTATCTGGAACAGTCTTCCTGAATCTTTACCCCATCTCTTTTCAAGTATCCTCTAAAAATATCTTCACCTTACACAGGCTTTCAAATTTTTCGTTGTTTAAAAACAAGGAACGCTGTGTAACACACAAAGAACTCAGAAACAGACACTAACCAAACTGAAGTTAATTTTTACAGTGGAATTACACAATGAACAGCTGGTTAACATAATGGAAACCTTACTAATAGCTAACTGCATGTAACATTGTGTGCTTTTAAAAAGGAAGACAAAAGTATAAATACATTTTCCCTGTTCTAAGTCAAGAGATTCACTACAATAGACTTACATTAGTCACCAAAGTCTCCTCCATTTTTGTACTGCTAGCAGCCACAGTGTTAGGATGAGAAGAAGGTGTAGTGTAGTCTGTCACAGACTCCTGTGAAGAAAAATAAGTCCATTAAAATGAACCCCCTATCTAAACTAGGTTTTCTATTCTCAGGTGTAGTCTTTTCAGACAGTGGTCTATCTTTTACATAGAAGCAGTTCACCAAGCAGTATGATGACAGAATTTCATCACACCTATTAATTTATTTTCTCAGAAGGCATGTTCAGCAATTCTCACTGCTGAGTTACTTTGCACTACAAGAATTTGTGGAAGATTTCAGCTCTGTCAGAGGCAGCATATCCCAGGAAAGCCTCGCCTTTAATCATGTATGTGGTCCAGATGATAACTTTTAGAAGTGAAATACAACTTTTAATGTTAGGCACAGGGCTATAAAACACTGAAGAAAACGGTATAAAATAAGATCTGATGTTTCTTAGGTAAGCATATGAAAGATAAGGCTCTCCAGATTAAAAAAAGAATGGAGGGGATGAATATGCACTTTTCTCTAAAGGGCTGAGACTTTTCTTTTCTGAAAAGATGAACAGGTGGAGAAATCAAAGTGCACGTACACGAAATTTCATTGGTGGAAAGTGGTCAGTGAAAGAAACTGATCTGGAAATGGCAAGATCTTAGCAAGTTTTAAAAAGGTAACTAAGAAGTTAACTCATAGCAAAAATGAAGAATTTTTACTAGCTCATCACAGGATGGAAAACTCCTCTCACTAGTTCCTGAAGTCATATTAAAATTCTTGTATGAGCAGTCAAAGCCAACTCTTGGGAATACAAAGACAGGTTTATGCCCTCTTCCACACAGCATTTCTGTCTCCAGGATTCCTTTTCTAAAGCTATACTACCATGCTTAATGCGACTAGATAGTTGTAGAATTAGTCCTTGCAAAAGGATGGTGGGTCTTGCAATTAGTCCTTGCAAAAGGAGGACCAAATTGCCATTTCTAGGTCTGCTAATTACTATAGTTAGCGAGACTAACTTTTTAAAACCACCTCGAGTTCAGAAATATTGGGAAAAGGTATAAAGATGATCCTTGGCCCAATACTAGGGGAGAGACAGTCAATGGCTATTGTTCCTGGATTCCTTCTGGAAAGTACCTTTTATGATTTTTCCATGGATGAGACAAGTTCCCCCTTGGATTTTTCTGCACTGGAAAGTGATTTCATGCAACGGATGAGGATGAAAGTTCCAGTCTTCCTTATCCAGGAGCATTCTGCTGGACTCACCTGCCCTCCTATTTAGGTTTCCCTGCACTAAGATCCAAGGTTCACTTTTAACTAAACTAGCTGCTGCCAGGTATTGCCAGGATACTGTACATACGTCTCCCTTTGTTCAAGAAAGTACTTGTACTCAATTCTCATTAGCCGATGACTTCCTGCAGGAACATTTCCAGGGAACAAGCTAGGTATGTTGCTTGATATTGATCTGAAATTCCTGCTCTGTGTTCTCTGTACTGATATTGGATTCCAATGAGATCTCTCCATTGAGTTAGTATTCACTGCCACCACTCCCTGCTTGGGCTGGTAAAGAGAAATAACTTGAATAATATGGTTTAGTTCGTCCTCCTCTGGTTGTCAAAGTACATGGAATACATACTTCTGACCACACTCTTTCAAGGATGATCTCAGGATGCAGTGGTCACTGGAGTGGTCACTTGTGGAACCTGATCCGAAGATCCTAGCAGCCTGAACAGAGTGATGTTCTAGCAGGCATTGTAAAATTAAATGCTTTAGATGTCTGCACCTTTTAGAAGTTACTTTGGTTTTAAGAACCTGCACCAGGCTTCTCATTATCTTCACTCTTACAGGGCTGAACATTGTTTGGGACAAGACGGAAACTAGTTCACTTATAGAATTTCACTAGCAGCGTTGCTGTATTGCCACTTACTAAGTTACAGGTCTTTATGAAGACATGAGGCTTGATTCTCCATATTCAGTGTAATTACACTGAACTAGTAATAGTGGATGATCAACCCCATTGCCTACCTATGAAAACAGGTGTATACCCACTGCATTTCTCAAGGCTGTGATAGTCACTACCAAGAAATTGATTAAACCCCCAAGTCATCAGCACAACCAAAGGAAGGGTGTCTTGACAAGATGTTTTATTTCAGAAAGCGATTTGAGGATCATCATCAGGAATGCTGCGAATCAGAATGCGAAGGTATATAGTCACTAAATCAATGAATGTCAATCTGCCAGGGAGATGGCAGACAGAACCGAAGTAGTTGCTTCACATTTAAACTTCTTCCTCATGAAGCTGTTGAGGCATTTAAAAATCTAGGATTTCTATCAACCAACAATTCTTTGGAACTACAAATAAAATTGCACATTTGCTTGAATTTGACAATCAAATATATTTAAATAACCCAATGACAGTTAAGTGATGGATAGCCTTCAGGATGCTGGTCAAAATCCTAGCATACCAATCAAGTGCCTTAACCACAAGAAACATTCCACCAACTATTTGTTTAGGCAGCACCCCTCTTGTTGGAAGAATTTTTTTACTGAACTAAAAAGTAAAGGTTGCTAGAAACGCAAGATGGGTGAGGTAATATATTTTATTTTATTAGACCAATTTGTGTTGGTGAAAAAGACAAGCTTTCAAGCTACATAGAGCTCTTCAGGTCTGTGAAAGGTACTCAGTGTCATAGCTAAATACCAAGTGGAACAGATAGTTTAGCATAAGTAGCTAACATATTGTAAAAGACAATTTAAAGTGAAGTGGCCAGTTAACACCTCAGCAGTCAGGACAAAAAGTGGAGGTTAGGGGGCTAGTTTGCTGTAATGAGCCATAAATCCAGCGTCTTTATTAAAACCATGATTTTGAATGTCTAGCAAAGTTATGAATTTAAGCTTCCAGGCTTGTCTTCTGAAGGTTTTATGCAGGTTCCCTTTGAGGAAAGGGACAGAGATAGAGTGACAGCTGGAGCCAGAATATGAAATAATAGCGGCTGTGAAACTGACACGAATGTCAATTTCACTGCTGGTAGGCTCCCTGTCCTGGAGATAGGAGCCTACTAGTGCCAAGAATCCTGCTTGCAGATGTGGCTCCCAGGGCTCCTGTTGCGGTGTGGAGATTGTGGCAGTCCCCAGAATCCTGGCTCCAGCTGGGCACTCGCAGACTGGCTACTGTGTTACCGGTCAGCCTGCACTCCAGCTGTGAGCCCTGCACAATGCCCCACTTCAGTCAGTGGAAGCACTCCAGGTGAGGACAAGCACAACTGACAGAAGCAGCATAGTGTGGATGTGAAACATGGCTTTCATTACTGCAGATGGCTGTACCTGGACTTAAGTCAACTGAATTTAGTAGTGCAGCCAAGCCCTAACCCACTAACTCCACTTTTTGTCCTGCAGAGGTGTTAACTGGTCACTTCACCTTAAATGGTCTTTTACAATGTGTTAGCTATTTATACTAAACCATCTGTTCCACCTTTTATTTAGCTAAGATTAAGGCTACATTTATGTCACAGAAGTTACAGAACCCTTCTAGAGACCTCCCTGACAATTCTCTGCTTCAGCCCCAGGGGTTGCAGGACTCTGGAGCTGGCAGCCAGTGGGGCCCTGGCAGGGTTCCAGTGCCAGGCAACAGCAGCCACAAGCAGCCCTCTGCAAAAGGATGTTCCAGCAACAGGTGACAGACTCCTGAGGGTGCTATCCTCAGGGTTCCAGTAATGGGCGACAGCCTGGTGGCGGCGGCGGAGGGGGGGGGGGGGGGAGAATGTCTTGGGTGAGCGGCTGGGGGTGTCCCATTTTCTCTTTGGGATATATGGTCACCCTGCAACTTCTAGCTGCCACGGGCAGAGGGGGAAGAACCCCACAGCTCCCAGCTCCCATGGTGGCGGGGGAAACCATGGAGTCTCAGCAGCAAGAGTAAAAGACAGGTCATGGCTTCTGTGAATTTTTGTTTATTGCCTGTAACATGTCGGTGACTTTTACTAAAAATAACCATGACAAAATCTTAGCCTTAGCTATGACGACACAGAGTACCTACTTCAGATCTGAAGAAGCTGTGTAGCTCAAAAGCTTGTCTCTTTCACCAACAGAAGTTGGTCCAATAAAGTATATTACCTCACCCACCTTCTCTCTCTAATATCCTGGGACCAACAAGGCTACAACACTCAAAGCAAAGTTTAAAGGTTGTCTTTTTGAGACTAAAAAAATACTTCCTCTTGGCTCTACATGGTGGTCTTAGCCTTTTGTAGTTCAAAGATATTATTCATCTTTATTAATCTTATACTGAAGAAACCAATAAAATAATTTCCATTTATCTAAATAAAATTCCAAAGAGGTATCACAAGAAAAAATGAGAAGTACATGTGTAAGCCTTCTTTTAACTTGTATGGGCAGAGGTTGAAACAGAGGGGCCAACTTTCCCAGCTACCCTAAGTTGCCTAAAAGGAGAATATTGTACAAAGCTGAGATGAATCTAGAAGATGAGAGACAGAGGAATTGGCACTGAGACGAGAACTTGCTGTGAAGGAAAAGGCTGGTTTAAAGCTAAATTATGTATTATTTGAAAAGAAGTTTGATTTGTTTCTGGCTTGAGGTTGAGTGTCCAAGTCAAGGAAGTTGTTAAATGCTCATATCCATTTTAGGCTGCAAATGAAGCAATTTCCCAGGCCCATTGGGACAGTTTAGCTTCTTTTAAAGAGCCAGCTTCCATTAACTACAAGTCAGTAGCAGGTGAATTCCATTACTTTCAAAACTGGTAGGACCTATCTTGTTGACTGTACCTATGAATTGCAAGATGTGGTTTACATATCATTTTAGGGATTTCTGGGGGGAGGTGGAGTGGCCAGTGTGGCTTATTTATTTAGATTTAAAAGACAGCAAGAGATGTCTCACCATAGAAATATAAAACTGTTTAAACAAATGAGATGCAGCAGCAACTCCAAAAAGCATATGTCTCCTCTCATATTATATGGATTATCACCATGCTAACATGTTCTATATTTATAATGTAAAGAGCATGACTAAACAACATGGGTGCTCTCATTATGGAGCTTTTTTTGAATGGGTGAAGTACTCTGTTCTGTGGTTCTGGAGTAGCAGACAAGGTATCCTTGACTCTTGCCACCTGACTTAGAGATGGAAAACTCACCAGCCTCTTATGTGAGCAGTAGACTTTTTTTTTTTTTTTTTTTTATATTTAAAGAGACTGCTCACTGTTTAGCTTAAAAATTTTAAAATCACTCGTTTGAAAACTATTTACTTTTAATGCTATCTAAAATTAATACAACAGCATAGAGGAAAACTTTCCCCCTATTTTTTCATTTGGTTTTACTTGTGCATTTTAGAGAACTGTATAGCCATCATCTGTTTTTCCTTCTACAGTCAGTTTCACTTTGGCTGGCAGGGTCCTCCCCAAGAGGGAAGGAGAGAAAAACGTTTTAAAGATACAAAAATGTGGCTAGAAAACAAAAGCTGGCAGAGGAAATTAGGGACAGGCATGATACCTAAAACTAATTTAAAAACTAGATTTGAAGTTGATGGTGCCACTACGTCAAAGGTGACTTGCAGAGATTTGAGTTTTGCTTTGGTAATGTTTAAAAAAAGCTTTAAAGTTTCTCTTCTAAATATAGTTTTCCTGCTTGGTTTTATACTCAAAATTTAAGATTTGTCTACCTGTTTTTCATGGAGGACTCTATGGGTGACTGGAGAACATGATTATGACATCACAATAATGAGTGAAATTTGAACAACAGAGAGGGCAAGGAATATTTAGGTAAACTGTTGAAAACACTGTTTTGTTAACACCTATTTAACTCGAACAGCGGGAGAAAAGACCTATGGGAACATTTCAGCTAAAGACTGGGATAGCTCCCATTTCAGCACTATGGTCCTTTAAGCTTTCCTGCAGACACCAGACTTGATATTCCTGATAGCTTCAACTTAAGTTTTTTTTAAACTTAAAAGAACAAACCCACCCTTTCAGGTCTTCTTTATACTTAATAAAGGAGCCAAAATATCACAAAAGCCAATTTCTCCCTTTGTGGGTTGCCTGCAACTTCTTGGTATTAGGGAGAGGACAAAAGGATGTTAATGTATGCTGCTAGTGCTGCTATCTAGGGCCTTGCTTTTGGGTAGTCAGCTGAGGCACCTTTCCCATTCTGAATGCTTCCTGGGAAGAGTCAGACAAAGATGATTATGTTCTCCTTACCCTGATAGGCCTCAGTGGGTTGCTCTGGTCCCAGAACAAGAGGTTACAAAAAACCCATTGGGCTCTGACAATAAAGGAACTAGGCCCAAGCCAGGATGTACAAAGTAAGATGCAGTCATGGTCTCCCCAGGCAGTCGCCAAAAATACCACTTCAGCACCTCAGGGGTTACACTTTTCATCTTACCAGTTTTTGGTGGGCTTAAGCCATTTAAGTCTGCTGGTTCAGGGAAGCCAATACACAGATACAGACAAGATCAAAAACTGCAGCACCTACAATTTACTCAACCTCACCAACACACCTTAAAACAAAAACTTTCCACTTTTGGCAACAGGAGAACAACATTCAAAATTCATTAGGCTAGAACAGAGATTTCAGAGACTAACTCTTCTCCATGGCAGAGGTTATGTACCATCCCTCATGTCTCTCAAGGGTGAACCTTTCCAAGGATGTGCAGCCTCCAATAACTGCTCTGCAGATTGCTTCCAGTTCACTGGGGAGCATGTGGCAACTCAGCTTGAAGGATCACAGATACGCTCTCAGCTTTTTTTAAGTTGTTTCGGCTAACTTAGAACTATTTAAATAATGTTCTTGGAGTCACTAGTATCTCAGATTCCTCAACATATCAAGTACAATGTCAATTATAGCAATAGAGCAATACTTCCTGCTCAAGATTGACTATCTGCAGGCAACTGGGACAGAACATTACAAACTGGAAGTCCAGAGTCACTAAATTGTCTTGCCAGTGGGTGGTATGTGCCCACCTGCTACTGAAACAACCTATTTAAAATGTCCACTCCCCACCTCCAGTTGATGGGTAAGGAGCTTAATTTCTGCAATCACTGTTCTCAAGCTGTGTGCTAGGCTAGTCCTTTGGTGTAAATTCAAGTAATCTGTAGGCCACTTTAAAGTTATACTGGATTCAACAGACCCTAGAGGAGCTATCACGACAGCGGAGGATCACTGGGAAGCCTTGGTTATTCTCCTTCTCTCCCATTTTGTGCTGTCAGTACAGCATAAATAAGGGCTGAAAGCAAGCAAAGTTGAGGTCTGCCTGTTAAGTGTTATTACAAAAGGTCTACATAAAATCAGAGAGCAATCTGCAGAGAACGTACAGTGAAGCTTAAGTGTCTTTACCACGTTCCACAGGGGGAATTAAGAAAATTTTTCAAAAGCACAGATGTCTCACTGAAACTCAATAGGACTTGGACATCTAAATTCTTTACGTACTTTTGAAAATGTTTCCATACTAAAGCTTATCTTGAAGCTTGATACATGCTGTTTCCTTTGCTGTGGTACTCAAACTTGCAAATTGAGTCTCCCTCCAACATTTTGCTACAGCTCTCTGATGATGGTTGATCACATCGCTCTTGTACAACTTGGATACACTCAGTGCCTGATTTGAAGTTTAAGGCTTCTGCCTACTCCAACCTCTTTGGTGCTATTCCCCACAGACCAGAACCTAGGGCTCAGGGCAGACTTCTTTTCTATAGCTTAGAAAGCACTTGTAATCACTGATGAGGTGGTGTAACAGTTTAAAACACTTCTACCCCAGTCACATACAGGGCACATGATTCACAGCAGTGTTCTATTTTAAATATTACTCCCTGAGAACAACTACAGGCAAACCGTCTAACTTTCCAACTCTAATGTTTTGTAAGTTCTTCTGTGTAATACTTGAATAATTTCATCAGCAGGCAACTAAATGTCATAGCTGAATTCAGACATTAAATGACCAATATATGGGTTACAGTTAATGAAATGTTATCTCTTTTACACACATTGTTCAGTAATGTTCAAGAAATGTGCCACTTTGTGTCTTACCTTTGTATTTGTTCCAAATTCTGGAGCAGAGACAGAGATCATTGTTCCTATTTCAGTACTCAGTTCATTTGCGGCTTTGGTTTCTTTTGTCGAAACAGGGTCTGGACTCCTGACAGTGGTGGGACTGGGCTTCTCCTGTCCCTCGGGCTCTCCCTGCTGGGCATCCTTCACCTTTCTGTTCTTTAGCGAACGCTCTTTCCCAATAGGACCAGGTTTATATTCTTTGTTTTCTACTGGACTCAAGTCTGGAAGCTAAATTAGTGTTTTAACTTGTCAGTGTTGGCTATTTAGTCAAAACATTTTGTTGACATCTACACCAAGACTCAAAAGTCTGTGACTGTTCCTTGAGGGTGTAAACACAGTAGGTTTGGTTGGTGGGTTTTTTGTTTTTGTTTTAAAAGAAAGGATAGTCTAGTTAGAGATGTTAATCTGGCAACAGGTAAGTATCACCTAAATCATCACCAGATGAGTATCACATCACCTAAAAGCACCAATTACCAGCAGAAAGCCAAAGATCTAAGATGAAGAGCTACTATGAGTGCTATATCAAATGGCATAGGATTAAATAGTCTAAAGATTAAAAGTGACCTGCAAAGAAGAAAAAATTGCACTAGTGAACTTTAAAATATACTGTCTAAAGAGAGCCCAAAAGGTTTTTTCTAGCAATGTTTAACGGATTTGTTTAGCCTTAGTAATATCAAGTCTTCTGTTTTTGCTGGAGCCCTAGAAAACTGGAGGTGGAGGGTTCTCAGCCCTCAGTTGAAGAGACACTGGGGTATGGATGTTTGCCAGACATTTCCTCCACAGTGTTTGCACTAAAAGGGTTTTAAACACAAACTCAATTTTGAAAGCGTTTCCCTGTCTTCTTTTGCAGGAGTGGTGGCTGCAATGTTTTATGGCTATATTATCAATGTTTTTAAATGTAAAGTTGATTTCTGTGCAACTGTGTGGAGGGAGAGCGTTGAGGGGCTTCTGGGAGTCTGCGGCCACAAAGGAAGAAAAAGTTTAATACCATGCTATGACACTCAGAAGCCACTCCCTTCTTAATAGATGGTGACACCAGCAGAGGGTGGACTGCATGAAGCAGTTCAGTGGCTACTACTGTGAGGCAGTGGGAGCAGCATAATGTCTCTTTAAAGCTAGTGTGCTGGGTAGGCAGGGCAGCCCTCAAAATCCTGCTGCATTAATGGAGGCTAAGGGTGGGCAAGGTAGAGACTGGCAGTTTCTCCCTCACCACAAGTACTCCATGGCAAGGAATGAGGAGGTTAATTGCTCCAGAGACAGGTAAAGGAGACCCTTCTTCACATCTGCCTTCTGGGGAGGCTCCTAAATGGAGACAAAACTCCTACCCAGAGAGTTTGCACCTGTAGGGCTCAAAAACTGTTGAAAAAGGAGGGGGAAATGTGTTGGCTAGAGTGGACACTTAAGTTCATCACTCCTATAGCAGACGGTTCTGCCTCACCCTTCCTTTCCTCTCCCATCCCCAAGCACAGTATATTGCAGTATAGTTAAAGCAGTACAACCTTCTAGTGAAGAGAAGTCCTAAACGTTTGAGCCTTAACTAAAACTTTTGGGTTTATTTTTACTGAAAATCTCCTCCCCCATCAATAGCTCACTTAATTCTCGTCTTATGAGGTTGTAGTCCTACCAGCAAAAACAAAGTAGTTAAGACCTGATATTTGTAACGTAGAAACAAGCAGAAAAAACAGACTATCTATGCAATCTGTATACTTTATCAAAGTAACAAAATGGCATTTTTTACCTTTGCAGATCACATTTATGTAACTCCAATATAAGTGATTTGACACACATACAATATACACACTTTCTTAATGCAAGATTGAGTTCAGTTATATTTTATATGGTTGTTGATTACTAATGTATTTTCATCAAGTCAATTATATGAACCTTTAGTCTGAGTAGTCCTCTGCTGCTATTTAATGTTAATTATGCAAATGTCACTGGATTACAGGCTATCTGGTCAGTGTAATGGTTATCAAAACTATGCTGGCTCTTTAACGAGTAGATGCACTCTAATGACCTTCAATTTTCTAAGTCATGATGGGGTAAGTAACCAATTTGTTTTCAGAAAAAACCTAAGGGGTTCCCAGTAGACAAATGTACTGGGACCACTGCTGGGACTCAGGCAACAGGAAGAGGACCTGGGAACTCAGGGCTGAGGTCAGTACCTTAACCACCAACTGATTCAAAAAAACTGGAGGGGGCTGCTGCAGTGTGAAAAGCCAGTGTTCTTCCCCTATCCCCCAACTTTCCCTGTCCTCCTATTTCCTACAAGGCTGTGTATTTGATGGTAAGGAAAAGAGGTCAGGACCGGTTTGGTTAGCAGACAATCCAGGCTGTCCTATACCACAGGAGTTTTCTCCTCCATCCCCTCTAGACTGCTAAATATTTCTGCGGGGACAAGCACTCTAGCATGCAACTAGCAAAGGAAGATCACTTAGGGGCTCTAAACAGGGGCTCTAAACAGGACAGTATAAATAATATAATGTATAATGTATAATGTATATACTGTGGCACCAAACCCAAGTGATTCACTCCTCCAAACTGCTCTCTGCTCCACCACCAATCCCTCTGATTCACTCCTCCAAACTGCTCTCTGCTCCACCACCAAATCACTCTCCTTTAGCTCCTCCAAACTGCTCCAACTCCTCCTCACTCTGCTCCAACTCCTTCTCTGGCTGATTGAAGCAGGGGGATTTTATCAGGTGACTGGCTTCAGGTGCTCTAATTGGCTTCAGGTGCTTTTAATTAATCTACAGGGAATAAGGCTTCTCCTCATCCTAGATCACTCTCCTGCTGCCTTCTGGCCATGCTGTATCACATATCCTCCCTCCCTGCTCAACCCTATGGGGTTGGGCAACTTGGGACGAGAGGCAATGCTTTCGTGACAAGCCATCTGCATTGCCATGTTGGCTTCCGGCCCTATGCTGTACTCGGAAATGAAAAGGTTGCAGAGATAGGAACCATCTAGTCACTCTTGCATTCTTCTCCTTGTTTCTGTGCATCCACTGGAGCGGGGCTGGTCACCAGGGTAAATCGCTGCCCCAGTAGGTAGTAACGGAGAGTTTCCATGGCCCATTTTATCGCCAGACATTCCTTTTCAACGATGGCGTACTTTTGTTCCCTGGGGAGGAGCTTCCGGCTGAGGTACAGGATCGGGTGTTCCTCCTCCCCTACCATCTGCGAAAGGACGGCTCCTAGCCCTACCTCCGAGGCATCAGTTTGTAGAACGAATTCTTTCTTGAAGTCTGGGGCTATGAGTACTGGATGGCAGCAAAGGGCTGTCCTTAAATCTGCGAATGCCCCTTCTGCTGCATCAGACCACTTTACTATCTCAGGGCCCCGAGCCTTTAACAGGTCAGTCAATGGCCCTGCTCTCGTGGCAAAATGAGGGATGAATCTCCGATAGTACCCTACTAACCCGAGAAATGCTCTGACCTGCTTTTTACGGATTGGCCGAGGCCAATCTTGTATTGCCTCCACTGTGTTCCATTGGGATTTTACCAAACCTCTCCCTACTACATACCCAAGGTATCTGGCTTCAGCTAGTCCTATCACGCACTTGAGAGGGTTGGCAGTGAGGCCAGCCTTCCTCAGGGTGTCTAGTACCGCTTCTACTTTTACTAGGTGCGTTTCCCAGTCAGGGCTATGGATGACTATATCATCTAAATAGGCAGCGGCATACCTGGCATGGGGTTGCAACAATTTATCCATAAGTCGTTGGAATGTTGCCGGGGCCCCATGGAGTCCGAAAGGGAGGACAGTGTATTGGAACAGGCCATCAGGTGTAGAGAAAGCTGTCTTCTCCTTGGCGTTCTTGGCCAGGGGAATTTGCCAATAACCTTTAGTCAGGTCCAGAGTGGTTAGGTATCGGGCCTTGCCTAACTGATCAACTAGCTCGTCGACACGTGGTATTGGATAGGCATCGAATTGGGATACTGCATTCAACTTCCGGAAGTCATTACAAAACCTCCAGGTGCCGTCAGGCTTGGGCACTAAGACGATAGGACTGGACCACTGGCTGTGGGATTCTTCAATAACCCCAAGTTCCAACATCTTCTTCACTTCTGTCCTAATTTCCTCTCTTTTAGCTTCCGGTATCCGGTATGGTCTTATCGTCACCCTTATTCCGGGCCTGGTGACGATATGATGTTGGACCAGTGTCGTACGGCCCGGCTGTGTACAGAACACATCTTGGTTCCGTTGGATCATATCAATGACCTCTGTTCGTTGTTCTGGGGCTAACTCAGGGGATATCCTCACCTGCCCGTCGGTCGTCCGTCTGGGGTAGAGCTCTCCGAATGACCAGGCACGTCTCTTGGTCACGCCAGGGCTTCAGCAAGTTTACATGGTAGATCTGCTCTGGCCTTCGGCAGTCTGGTTGTCTGACCTTATAGTCCACTTCCCCAATGGCTTCCACTATCTCATTCGGCCCATGCCAGCTGGCTAGGAGTTTGCTTTCTGCTGTCGGCACTAGCACCATCACCCGTTCCCCTGGCTGAAATTTCCGTACTTTCGCCTGGCGGTTGTAATATGTCCGCTGGGTCTCTTGTGCTTTTTCCAAATGTTCTCGTACTATAGGGGTTACTTGAGCTATTCGCTCTCTCATCTGTGTCACGTGCTCAATGACATTCTTTCCTGGGTTGGGTTGTTCTTCCCAGTCCTCCTTGGAGATGTCTAATATTCCGCGTGGGTGGCGTCCATATAGTAGCTCAAAGGGAGAGAAACCGGTGGACGCCTGGGGGACTTCCCGTATTGCAAACATTAGGTATGGTAGAAGGGTATCCCAGTCTTTTCCATCCTGTGCTACCACCTTCCGGATCATACCTTTAAGGGTGCGGTTAAACCGCTCGACCAGGCCGTCTGTTTGAGGATGGATGCGGAGCAGGGTACATAAGTCCTTCATTAATTTTGACATGAAAGGGGTTCCTTGGTCAGTCAGGATCTCCTTAGGGATGTCCACTCTGGCAAAAACCTGGAGTAGTTCTTTTGCTATTGCCTTGGATGTGGGGTTTCTTAAAGGAATGGCTTCTGGATACCGTGTGGCATAGTCAAGGATGACTAGTACGTTTCGGTGGCCCCGTGCGGATCTTTCCAGCAGGCCCACAAGGTCCATGGCTATCCTTTCGAACGGGACTTCAATAATAGGCAAAGGTACTAATGGGGCCCGCAAGTGAGGTCGGGGGCTATGCAACTGGCATTCTGGGCAGGAGGCACAATAGCGTTGGACCTCCGCACGTATTCCTGGCCAATAAAACCTTCTTAGGACTCTATCCAGTGTCTTGTCTATTCCTAGATGTCCCCCAAATAAATGTCTGTGAGCTAGCTCTAGTACTGCCCTTGTGTGTTTCCGTGGGACTAAGAGCTGCTCTACTTCTTCCCCTCGGATCTGCACTATTGGGTACAACAGATCACGTTTGATCACATAATACGGCCCCGGGCCTTTGGTCTTTCCTTCCACCGGTACGCCATTTACTTCCACTACCTCCTCCCTCACATTCGCATATAGCGGGTCATTGGCTTGGTCCTGGCTGAAATTCTCACGGGCGGTACCGATCTGACCTAATTCCAGGGGGCATATTTCTACTCCGCCCCCTGGGTTGCCCCTACTTGGGCTAGGAACTGCCTCTGAGTCGTCACTGGCCTGAATTATCTCCTGGCCTCCTGAACGGGTTCACTTACCAACAAGGAAGGCTTTCTGGTTCTCTGCTAGAATCCTGGTCCCTAGCCTTTTATCTGCCCTCCTTTCCCGCCTAGACTTTCGGGGTTTCCCCGGGGATGAGAATAGCTCTGGGGCAAATTCAGCAAAAATTAGGGTGAGGCTATCTGTAGGTGCCTCCATTTCAGCCCGGGGTTTGCTACCCTCCCTTGGCTCTACTGGGGGGAGTAAGTTCTCAAACCCAGGGAAGTCCCTACCAATTAAGACCGGGTAGGGGAGCCTAGGGACCACCGCTGCAGTTACCCTGGTAGTGTTCCCCTGGATCTCAATCCGTACTGGGATTGTGGGGTAGAAATTTACGGTGCCATGAACACACGTTACCCCTGTGGTTTTGGCCCGGGTTAGTTGGTCTTGCCCCACCAACTTCCCCGAGACCAGCGTGACAGCACTCCCGGAATCTACTAATGCTGTGGTCACAATACCATTAATTTTTACTGACCTTGTATACCCATGAGGGGTCATTGCGACCCCTACCAGGCCAATTAGGCCACATTGTTCCCCAGGATCCCCCAGATTGCACTGCATAGGCTCTTCCCTGTTGGGGCATTGGGCTGATATATGCCCCAATTCCCCACACTCGTAACACCGACCCCTTATCCCGGTTGCCGCCCTTTGCCTGCGGCTATTTGGTCGGCCCCCCCAGCCCTCTCTTCCCAAACCCCCAGGTCCCTTCTTGGACTCCGGCCATTCCTCAATGTCTTTCCTCCCAGTTATAGTTCTCCTGTAGTTCTCAGCGGTCCGGGACCTTGGGTTTGGGGCTGGCTTCCTGGATTGCCGTGTTTCACCCCCTGGGGTCTGGAACAGTTCACGGGCTGCTAGCTGTCTTTCCACGAGGGAGACCAACTCATCATAGGTGGAGGGGTCATTCTGGCCAACCCAAGCCCACAGGCCTGGTGGTAGCCCCCTCATATACCGGTCCAGTACCAGGAGCTCCATCATCTTCTCAGAGCTGAGGGCCTCAGGGCGCAGCCATTTCCGGGTCAGGTGGATCAGGTCAAACAATTGCGATCTGGGTGTCTTGTCCTCTGTATACTGCCACTCATGGAACCTCTGGGCTCGCAATGCCGTAGTTACTCCGGATCTGGCCAGGATCTCTGCCTTCAGCTGGGGGTAATCTGCTGCAGTCTCTGCGGCCATATCGTAGTATACCTTCTGGGCCTCCCCACACAGGAATGGGGCAAGGATACCAGACCACTGGTCTCGGGGCCAGGCCTCCCGCAGGGCTGCTCTCTCAAAAGCCAGGAGGTATGCCTCCACATCATCCTCCCGTGTCATTTTCTGTAGGCAGTGGCTGGCCCGTATAGTCCGGGTCCCATCGCCGTTCTGGCTTTGCTCCATAAGGGCCTTCATCTGGTTCACCAGCTCCTGCAGCAGGGCTCGGTCCTGGGCAGCCTGACTCATCAACAGACGATTAGTTTCTTGCTGTACCCTAGTCGCCTCCTGTTGGGCGGTTGCTTGGACCCGGGTAGCCTCCTGCTGGGCCGTGGTGGCTTGTATTAGGGCCTTGATCACGTCGTCCATCTTAAAGACTGGATTGTTTTGGCTAACCCTGGTTTAAGTCCCCAGCGCGGAGATCCCACTCCTGACACCACGTGTGGCAAATGGCCGGCACTACGATGGGTCCCGCACTTTCTCTTCTTGTGGGGGGGTTTCAGGGTGCCATTTCTTGTCCCTGAACTGGGGTAACAGCTATCCTACTAGTATCCCAGGGAAGGGGAGTAGAGAGGGAGGGACCCGGGCCCGCCCTCTACTCCGGGTCCCAGCCCAGGGGCCCTATGATAGCAGGTGAACCACTTGTACCAGTGATTCTTTCCCCTGGGCTACTTCCCTCTCCTGACCTTCAGCTTGTGGGGCTTCCTGCCTTCCCTCTGCACAAGCCAGGTGTCCCTTTACCTAGGATCTTGGTCTTCTTAGCCCACCGCAGCACTTCTCAAAACTCTCCTCCGCTTTCCTCCAAACTGCTCTCTGCTCCACCACCAAACCCCTCTGATTCACTCCTCCAAACTGCTCTCTGCTCCACCACCAAATCACTCTCCTTTAGCTCCTCCAAACTGCTCCAACTCCTCCTCACTCTGCTCCAACTCCTCCTCTGGCTGATTGAAGCAGGGGGATTTTATCAGGTGACCGGCTTCAGGTGCTCTAATTGGTTTCAGGTGCTTTTAATTAATCTACAGGGAATAAGGCTTCTCCTCATCCTAGATCACTCTTCTGCTGCCTTCTGGCCATGCTGTATCACAATACACAATTTTTAAAGGAAAACCAAGATTGGCCATTTATTGTTATGAAAAAGTGACTTCAGAGACATCATCCCCACTATAAAAAAGTAGGTTTGGATGTTCTGAAGGAGGCTTAGATTGCCCAGACAGCATATATTTGTACTTTAATCTTTTTACATGGCTGATCTGGTAACTGTGTAAACTGATGCACAGCATCTTCTCTAACACATAGTGGGAAACGAGGTCTGTCTTATCTGGATCGTACCTATAACATTCCTTTAATTTTTTATAGTATATAATTTTTTATAGTATATAATACGATCGTAACAGTTCCTTTAATTTTTTTCAAGCCACAGTTTTGGTATTTTTCCTTTTGACTGGACTTCTCTGCCACCCAGGAGCCCACTATACAGGCTTCTACTGTTAACTAAAGATGTTCTCCCTTACCTTTTGTGCTTTGATGGGTCCTGCCCGAGGCTGCTTCTGTCGTTGCTCTTTTGGTTCAGGTATTTTGTCAGTGAGCTTCTCTGAAAGCACAGGGCCAACTTCACTGTCACTACCACTAGAAGCTGGGGCTCCAAACTGAATAGTTTCTATTCCAAGCTCGACTCCACTTTCCTGTCCAGGTTTTGTTCCCTAGTTAAGGTATCAACAACATACATTAAAACTTCCAACAAATTCTCAACCAGAATGTTGCCTTAAAATAGGTTTTTACCTTGATTTTAATGTAGTTATATACTTAAGCATACAAAAGTCAGGAAATGGAAGTTAAGCAAATGAAAGGCTGGTTAAAATTTGATGCAACCCACATGGTCCTTATTTTTAAAAACATTTTTAGTTCTCATTACTTGAGACTGTAATACCAGGCCAAATGTAAAAATAGCAGGTTGAAGCTGGTTTTGAGGCAATATCTAGGTTTCTTCTAAGAAATATTTGCTCAGCTACTTGAATTTAATACTAAATAAGCATACACCCTTTCACTAAAATTTTAATTCTCTTAGTATGTATCCTGTTGCTGGCATTAGGGAAAGTTGTAATGACAAATATTTTAGAGAAATTACGTAATTTTTTCAATTTTCAAATACTTGTTGCAAAATGTATTTTTAACTTTACCTTTTAAAATTACACAAATTAATTAATTTTGTATATTAGTTTCTGTTTAAGAAGCTTTACAGATCACCTGTGATGTACAGAAAGTAATCACCCTTTATGAATGCATGCGTCACAGCAAAAAGGTTTCTATGGTACAGAATACCAGTGAGAGATATGTGCAAGCTTCCCTGAAGTTGCTCTATTAAAAGGGATACTGTTGGTTTAAAAAGTCAGGTGTATGAATATTTTTGCTGACCACCTAAGATTACTGGAACAGCTTTGATTAAATAAACTGAAGAGCTTCTTGCATTTGAAAGTATCTTCTGTATATTCAATTTCTGCTTTTTTTTTTTTTTTTTTGGAGTGTGTCTCAGTCAACAGGAGAAAGAAAAAACATTTAAAAATAGGAGAATGTGGTTGAAAACCCATTAAAATTGGATGGAGAAGAGGGGGCATGTACCGCACCTGAAACCACTTTTAACTGTTTTGAAGTTGACTGTGTCTCTTTAAAACCAAGTTAATACTTAATTCAAAGGAAGTTAGCAAAAAAGATTGAGAAGAGTTGTCATCTGCTGGTGCTGTTAAGGTCAGTCTATTTACAGACTTGCTGTTTTATATTTAGATAGATATCTTGGACAAGTATCTAGAGAAGTACAGGAAAGGTTGATGTGCAATTTTCAGGAAGCATATCTATTGTTCCTTTTTTTGGGAATATGAAATTTCTTATGGGTAAAAGAAACCTTAAAAGTATGATGATTTCAAGGGAATATGTATATTATCTTGCTGACTATGAGCCATAGACAAGTATGCATAAAGCAGCTAAACAAAATATTTTAAAGTGTTTTACACTTAAAGCTTACATTTAATTTTTTTTCTGAAAAATCACAGCTATATTTATCTAATTGCTAAGTTACAACTGGTAAATCTGAGGCTGTTTAACAAATTCTAGTCAAGTTAATTACATTAGTTTCTGAGAGTTGAATCTTAAAGCATTTGCTAAACTAGTACTCCATCATCAAACTAAAGTTAACTGCTGCAAGTTTATTGGTTTAAATTTTATAATTCTAAACCATGAAGTTTTTCTAATTACTAACACTGTCTCAATAAGAATTTTTGCTGTAACTGCTCTCAGTAAGAAATTAGATAATGTCAGTAGCTGGCACTATCTATATTATTCAGTCATTGCATCCAGCCAAAGAAAAATAATGCACAGTTTGAAAACACTGGATAATTGCGACAATCTCCTTGGCAAAGGGTTCCCTGGTTCTTGGCAAACAACTCTTGTCTTAGGCCTGACAACATTGCTTACAAGGTATTTGTCCATAAAGGGTAACGTATAAGGCCTCTATTGAAAGCTTGCAGCTTACTGATGTTCATAATCATGGCATGGTATGTGTACAGATAATATAGTTGCATTATTCCTCAGATATTGAAGTTTATGCCCTTATGGTCTTAAGGTTAAAGGAGTCACCTTGGAGTAATATTACTTGGTGAGGGCCTATTCATGCAGGACTGGGTTACCACTCCTCCAAACTTAGCCAATGATGTAATGCAAGGCTCAATGGTCTAATATTGTCCCATCATGAAACAGTCAACAGAAAACCATCATAGGCAACTGCAAACAATCAAAATCCCTTGGAAGTGAAAAAGCAACATTATAACAGACCATGGATTGCCCTGCCTAAGACAAAAGACTGTTTCAGTATAAGAGTGGGGAGGCACTCTGGATCCATTCACTGAAGAGACATCTTGCGCGGGGGGGGGGGGGGGGGGGTATTTTTAATGAAAGATTGGTTTTTGGAAGCTAGCCAGCTCTACAACAGATGGAACTTTGGGGGAGAGGGGGACCTATTTTATTAAATAGGAGAGTGTAGGTCCCAGTTCACATTTTATGATTTTGTTTTGTATTGTAACCATTTGTTTCCACCACCGTTTTATTTCTAGTGGAATCTCTATTCTTTCTTAAATAAACCTTTTGTTTCATAATAAGTGTTCTGTACAGTGCTCTCTGCAGTGGTTTAAGTAAAACTGGTAACTGCTGTACAGAGGATTTCTGTGGGTAACTGGTGTCAGGGTCTGGATATCACATGGGAGCACTTTAAGGGAACTTGGAAACTAGGGTGCACCTGCTGTTAATCTGGAAGTAAAGGACAGGGCTAGCATAGCCCAGAGGAGAGGAGAGGACTGGTGGTGGTAGGGAGCTAAACATCCATTTACTACAAGTAAGACTCCCTCACTCTGGAGACGGGGCAACAAGGTGACTCCCAGTCCTGGGTACTTTGAGAACCATCACAATAATCTGATTTCATTTGTCCCACCGTCTACAAGATACAAATTGAGTGATCTGCAGATGTTCTTGATTCTTTTTAGCTTTACTCTTACCTCTGGAGATGTAGCTGATCCAAATGATGTCAAAGGCTTATTCCATGCACTGACTGAAGGGGGTTGTGGTGGACTAATGGGTCCCACTAAAAGTCCAGAGAATACAGTGGAGTCAAAACTACAATTAATCCATGGTTATTTAGATTTAGAAGTACAAAACTGAATGGACAATGAAACTACAGCTACTTGATTTCACAGCATGTTTGATTCCAGAACTTCATTTCAGCTTTTAACAGAAAGTCCCTTATTAAGTCAACTTTGATTACCCTAATTAGCATATTTGGCAACATGCACAAATTTGACAAAGAAACCCAGGTTTGAGACCAATGGCAGTTGCTTATACACTGGGGATACAGAATGTGGCGACAGCAGCAAAGTTTCTCAACATTTTATAGAAGAGCTCTCATATCCCAGGGAACATGGCTCAGCAGTCTTGCAGAACATTTCATAGCAGCATATTCTCTGTGCCATATGAGAACTATACCTGCAGGCCAGGATGTCTGAGACCTCCAGAAACATCTCTCATCAACCCAAACCCTCCAACCACAATGTTTCTCTTCTATCCCTCCCAGGCAAAAAAAAAAATAAAAAAAAAATAAAAAAAATAAAAATACCACTTACATTTCTTGGAGATGTCGTTAACAGTTGTTGATGCCACCTTATTTTCCCATAATTCAGTCCCTAGAGCAGGATGGGACTGTGCATTCTGCAGAGCTTGGCCTGTTGCTGTATATTCTGTGCTGCTTGTTCCTCCTGTTGTCTGGGTTTGAGGCTGAACTGAAGTCTGTGGCTGGCTTGGAGTCTGGGATGCACTCTGAGGCTGTAACTGTATTTGTGCCTGAGCTTGTACCTGCTGTGCTGCTGCCGCTGCTGCTGCCTGCTGTTGCTGCTTTTTTGCAAACCGGGGAGGAAGCTTGGAATTTTGACCTCTTCCTTTTTCACCTGAACTCTTTTTGGTCCAAATCTAAGAATAAAATTGACATTACAGAGACTAAGCCATTTAGAAAGTCTGTCTTTTTCTGTCAGTTGCAGAGTACAGGAGAAGGACAAAGCAGCAATACTGAACATTTTTTCAGAGACATTTATTTTTTTCTAATGTACTTAAACAATCGCATGTTTTTGGCCAAGAAATTTTCATATAGAATTGTGACACAAAGGCAATAGTATAACAAAGCATTTTGACTGTAAGACCAAAAGCAAGCTTTCAAGTTAGTTACTGTAGCCAACATTTTAACTTTGAAACACCCAAATTACAGTGGCAGTGGGTATTGAAGGAGTAAGAAGGACAAGAGGAGAAACATAAGGGGAGGCAATACGACCTGCATAACTTAGGCTAAACAATTTCAATTAAAAATTAACTAGAATACTGCAATTTGAATGGTGAAAAACAGCTGTGTAGAAACAGATTTTGCACTGTTGCACAGCCCTTTTCTTGGACATTTTTTTTGCAGTGTGTAACTGCTTGTAACAGGTGCAAAGGATTACGTTCTGGAACAAACCTGCACTGTTTGTTCCTCCTTCTTTCTGCGTTCCTCATCTTGCAAACGTTTTTGCTGTTTCTTTGACACCACTTCAGTAAAGCCATCATCATTCAAGTTAGATGGAAAGTCTTCAATTACTGTCACTTCAGGGTGGTCATCAATGATCACAACACCTGCAGATGAACCAAAGATGTACATTTTTTCCTTCCGTTTCAACAATTTCAGATGCAGTATTCAGAATTTTGGAACAAAAACAAATTCCACTAGCGCTGCATGTTCAAGTTCCCTCACCCAGACCATCCTTTTGCTGGTGGACTTCAAGAAAAAGGATTTAATACAAAAGGCTTCAATTAATGGCTCTTCAAAAAGACACCATACTTTGTACAAAAAAGTTCCATAAAACAAAAAGCTAAAGAAAAACAGTTTGAGTAGTTTAAATAGAAAAATTATACATTCTGGACACTAACTGAAAACCTGTCGGTGTTATTTATTGAGTTTACAACAGTAACATGCTCTCCCGTTTTCCATGTGCAAAGAGATACAAAATACTTGACACCAACATTGGGTGTAGAATGATTGAATGATAGCTTGAAAAAAAATTACAGGAATCAGATTGTACAAAAGAAGTGTCCTTCTTAAAATGGGTAATAACTATTTTACATACATATACTTATACACACACACACACACATATATATATATATACACACACACACACAAATATAACATTTTATTACCATTTTAAAAAGGGACACATGCCACAGGACTCATTCATTGCTGCAAAGGGGGAAGTGTCTGAATATTGGGATATAAAACAGCCTTTAAAAAATATACATATGCACCAACTTTTCTTTTTTCCACAGTTCCCAAATATATCTAATTCCAGAAGGAGGAATACTAATGTATTAATAGGTTTTTTTGGTTACAAGTATCCATCAATACATACTTGCATAGTTGTTGAGGTCAAATTGGGATAGAGCATCCACCTTCTCCTTGGGTTTCTTTGGACCTGGTTTGGGCTCATCCCTCTTTTTGCCACTGGCATCCTTGGAGTTCTTTTGCATTGCAGCACTACCACCACTTTCTTCTTGATGCAAGGAATTACTGATAGTGGGATCTATTGCAGTCATGCTTCCTGCTTGGTCTTCAAATGGCCTACATCAGACAAAATTAAAGACAGAACTAACCACCATCCTCAGAGTACCCTCAGAAACAGCAAAACAACATCCGCATGCAGATCACATTACCGCGTTAAAAGCGTCTACTGTGCATCATCATTAGCTGGCTAAGATGTGTGGCTCTTGCTTTATTAGTTCCCCATTGAGGGTGCACCTATTAGCGATGCTTACAGATTTGGAACACAGACCAGTCAAAAAGTCAACACGCACAGTAGACGCTTTACCGTATAGGTGTAAGCATCGCTAATAGGTGCAGCCTCAACGGGGAACTAATAAAGCAGTAGCCACACATCTTAGCCAGCTAATGATGATGCACAGTAGACGCTTTAGCCATATAGAGAAGGTGCAACATTTTGCCTCTCTCATAGAACTGGAAGGACCTTGAAAGGTCAAGTTCAGTCCCCTGCCTACACTAGCAGGACCAAGTACTGTCCCCTGAAAGATTTTTGCCCCAGATCCCTAAATGGCCCCCTCAAGGACTAAACTTACAACCCTGGGTTTAGCAGGCCAATGCTCAAACCACTGAGCTATCCCTCCCCCCCTAACTTTCATTTCAACTGCCATTCTTTCACCACACTGAATAAGTGAATGATCCATATCCACCCCAAATGTGAAGCTAAAGCCTTCACTGAAAAAGTTGCTGTGTAACACCACAGAAATTTGTAGACTTTGCAATATATGCTCCATATTTAATTGGGTTTGGTATAACTGCACCATTGACTTATTGATATATTAGTAACAACTACTGCAGCCAGTTGCAGGCCAGTGGAAAAACTGCAGAATTCTGCCTTTTTGTTGTCGAACACTAGAAATTCTTTAAGTATTATTTAAGAACTTTTTCAAAGTTGGAAGGACCAACAGCTTAGAATATTCAGCAAAAGTTTTCAAGACAGGGCATTGCTAAAGTAGCCAAGTCTTCAATGTGGAGTTCAACAGCCCACTCCATAACACTCCCTAACCTGGTGCAGAAGATGCCGTCAAACCATCATGCAATTGCTACAAGGCGTGAGAAACCAATCCCAGAGACAAAGGGCAGGCTTCAATCTGATTCAGCATGTAGAGGTAAGCATAACAATTTCATTTCTAATACTGAGCAACATGCCCAAGTGGAGCTGAGAAACTCCTTAACTGGAGAGTACGTGCTTCATTTAGTTAACTGATTTTCTACTAGAAATTGACATGGGGGCCCTGATGGGATAAATACAGTGAAAGTATTAAAGAAACAGACTGTAGAGTTGTGATTTAAATCAACTGGATCATGTTTAATGCTAAGTTTCATGGGGATGAATGTAGTTTACACCTCTGAAAATAGAGTTGGAATTTTTCTGCCAGGCTGATTTAACATGGTACAGTGACACTGGAAAGCTCTGTTCTTTTCCCCTCCACTCTCACAGGCTTTAAGTGATTCAGATGAAAACTTCCTTTCTGTACAAAAGGCCCAAAACAAAAGACCAGCATTGTGGAGCTGTCTGACACTATCCTCCACTGACCATGGTTATGAACCTTACAGATTATGAATGGCTATGCAATCTGCAACAGGAAATTAGTGAGTGTTAGAGCCTTTTGTGTTTGTACAGTAACTATATATTGTGGGTGCTACTGGAAACAATAAATAGATACTTACCCTCGTTTCCCACTTCTTAATGGAGGACCACTTCGCCTTTCACTCCTAGGCCCTGAGAAATTCCTTCCAGCCTTTGGTGGCCCATTGTTGCCACGGCGATTCTGGCGATCTATTCCAGGCCGCTGACTAGAGAAACTTCGCTTAGATATTTCTCTTTTTGGAGCTACGGCATTTTCTCCTGCTTTGGCAACTACCTGTGTGGTCACATCTGCCATTTTTTTTTCATCCCTCTCTCGCCTCTCATTGAAGTCACTACTTTCTGAGGCAGTTTCCCATTCTTCATTTGCCTGATCTGAAGAATTCTGATTGGACAAATCTGGTGTCTTACTCCCTGAAATATCCAAAGCAGTGCTGGATGCTTCATTAACTGCATTAACAACTGTAGCACTGGTCGATGAGATAGTTGCTGCTTCATTTACTTTTGATGCAGCTTCCCTTTCTTTTAGGCGTCTAAAGCGTGGTGGTTTATCTTGCCTTGGTGGTCGTGCAGGCCTTTGCCTTCGAGGCCTCTCTCTAGTTGGATCAAACTTCCTCTCAAATTTTGGAGGTCTCTTATCCATGGGCACAGGACCATAGTGTTCATGTCTTCTTGGTGGCTCCTCCTCTTCTGGTTTAATGGTCTCTGTTTGCCTTGGATTCCACTGATTGTCTCGATAGCCTGGCCTCCTTAATGTGGATGGTCGTGGTGGGCGCCCACCTGGATCCCTACCACCACGTCTGTACATTCCCCCTCTGCCACGTCTTGAAGGTTCTCCTTTAGGAAGGAATCCTGGTTTTGGTTTATTCTCCTCCTCCCTGATATAAGTTTTCTCTAGGGATCTGTTGTCGACTCTGCCATTGTTTTCAGGTTTGAAAGACAGCAGAGGCTTTGGAGGTTTCTTGCCATCAGCTCTCTCCTCTCTCTTTGGGTGTTTACCTTTGCTTAAACTGTCTTTGTCTGAAAGAAGAGTATCACTAGCACTTTCATGAACTTCGCTGTCAGAATCAGTTTCTGAGCCTCGCTGTCTTCGCCGTTTGGGGACTATTTCAAAATCAGAACTCTCACTACGAGTTTCACTTTCTTCTCTCTGCCTAAGAGGCCCCAAAGGCACATGGTCTGCCCTAGGCTTAGTGTCTCTATAATGTGGATAGTCTCTATTATGGCCTCTACCACCCCGGCCTCGTCCTCCATAAGAACCTCTGTAGCTGCGACCCCTAGAATAATACTCTCCACGGCCTCTACCCCTATATCCCTGATCTGGGAACCAGTCTCTATCCCGAGCCTCTTTCCAGTATGTTCTGGGTGGTAAACCAGGTTCTCTCTTTACTGGCCTGGTTTCTAGGCGAGGTTTCTCTACAATATGTTCTTTGCCAACAGCTCTCTCTGGTTGTTTTTCTTCCTTAATTGCGTTAACAGGTTGCTGAACAGGTGGTGGCTGGACTGCAGGTGATGGCTGCTGAACAGTAGGTTGCTGAACAGGTGAAGGCTGCTGGGCCGCAGATGAAGGCTGCTGGGCCGCAGGTTTAATGGCAGACTCAAGTTGACTGCTATCTGTACTTTCTGAAATCGGAGCCGTATCTTGTGGTATCTTTTTAGCTAAAGCAGCACTGTCTGGGGTGGACTTTTCTGGCTCTGACTGGGGAGGTGACAGTTGTGCCTGCTCCTTCTTTTCTATCTTTTCAGACTTGCCAGCTTTTTCATTAGCCAGTTTTTCTCCTTCCTTTTCCTTCCTCTGCTCACGTTCTTCCCTCTGTTCACGCTCTTCTTTCATATCTCGAAGAACAGGTTTTTTAATAGGGCCAGATCTTCTTACTGGTCTATCACTACCTTCTTCTCGTCTGCCATAGCCTGGCCTGGGACCCCATCTGGTTTCAGATTTAGGCTTGAAAGGTTTTTCAGATTTTGGCCCTTCTGATGTTCTATTACTCATGAAACCTTCTTTTTTTGGCTTAATCTCTGGTCTTTCTGCTGTCTCAGCATATCTACTACTTACTTTAGGGACATTTGGAGTTGTCTCATTCTTTTGCTCTTCTGATTTTAGAGAATGACTTGAACCATGGGAAATGCTTCTCTTCAAAGCAGAATGACTCTCTCCTATGGGTATCAGCTCCTCCTGAGAGCTGTGTGCAACATTCTCATCAGCTACTTCAAAGCTAATTGCTGGATTAGGCATGTCAGTTTGGAGAGGTTGTATGTCTTCCAAAGACCTGCTTGGGAATTTTTGTACATCCACCTCGCTTGGTTCTCTAAAAAAGTCTGTCTTTTGATGAGAATCCAACTGGTTGTGTTCGACAGGGTAAGCAGCAGCAACAGCAATTTGTTCTTCTTCCAAATGTGCTTCAGGCCTAAGTGAAGAAGCAATTAAATATGTTTCTAATGGAACAAAGTTTAATTTAACCATATTTACAACTGGATTCTCTAACATCCCTGTAACATGTTAAAGGACTTTTGCCTCATCTACGGACGTTTTAAGAGGAACAAGGTATCTGTCATGGTGTGAGCTGATTCTGATTGCTAGAACACACACGAACACACACACCCCTTTTAACTGCCATGAATTCCAGACTTTCTAGTTACCAGAATTAGGAATCTCAAATAAGCATTTAGCATTAGGAATATATTATTGTTAACAGTTAAGTCAAAACTTTGAATGAGCCAGCATATCAGTAAATTATCACCACAAGTACAACATCAGTTCAATGTAAATAAAAGTACACTCTACCTCGATATAATGCTGTCCTCGGGAGCCAAAAAATCTTACCACCTTATAGGTGAAACTGCGTTATATTGAACTTGCTTTGGCCTCGAGCATTTCCGTAGCCCCGCCCCCCAGAGCACTGCTTTACCGTGTTATATCGGATTGCATAATATCAGGGTAGAGGTGTAATTACTGGGGTCACATTTAAGAAAGTGTCAACAGATGCTCAGAGGCTGACTGTGAATAAGGATCAAAATAACTGCCTGACCATGTTATAAGCAGTTTTATTTTCATAGTTAACTGATTTATCAGTGTGAAGTGGACTATAGCTCTTCAAGGTGGAGACCACATGCAGGATTTCCTGCCTGATTCCTGAAACAAGGAAATATATCACTGTTCCCACTACTTGTACCTGCAAACCCCTCCACACTAATAACTAAACCAATCTCCATTTATTAAGGATTACGATGAGACGTTCATGGGGCCAGCTTTCTTCACATCCGCCTACTGTGGGGTTCTTGGGATACTGTCAGAGACGGGATACTAGATTAGATGGCTCAAACCTGTTGTCCAATATAGAATTCCAATGCATACACAATTGTTCAGTCACAGAACCTTTGAGCTAGGTATGGACTCTTCCTTGCATCTTCCTTAAAACCATACCTGTCAGCCAGATGCCATAATGCATAGCTGGTTACATTTAATAACTCACATGTCCCTAAGTCATCCGTACCTATCCACTTGGTAGCAACAACTGATCATGAATACTAATTCACAGTTGCAAGTATGGCCTACATATCTAAACAAACATAGGAGTCTGGCTGACATGAGTGGCACGTGGAAATACACAAATCAGGCAGGGCTCACCTCAAATCCTCAGGCTCTTCTAGCACTTTAGGAGGAGTACTAGCCTGTTGAGGTTCTGCATGGGGATAAGGATCTGAACCCCACATCATGCGGGGCTCTGACAGTGGTACAGTATGTTCTCTTGCTGATCGAGCAATATGTTCGAATGAATCTGAAGCAGTTCCTGACCCTTCCATCTGGTCTCTTCTCATTAATGGTTTGGGAGGCATAATTCCTGTGATCAAGAGATTCAAGTTATACAGTTAAAATTAATGGCTCAAAATACATTGATTATTGTGACACAGGGCCAGAAAAGGTTACACAGCTAGCAGACTAATTGATCCAGAGTCAACCTTTAGAGACATATTACTAGATAATGTTGGTGTTTTGTGTGTTTACATATATAGTTAGGGGTTGACAATGTAACCAAACAGTTCCTGTCTATCGCTGTATTCTGTTAATTCAGAGATCAAAAGGAGAAATTAATATTTAAATCAATTGTGAATGTAATGATATCACGGTCTTAATTTCTCTTTGAAGTATATAACAAACTACCTATAAATGGCGGGAGATAGGCAATTGCCTTATGTTAATCCATGTAGCTAATTACTGGTGATGCTTAGGAAATAGGAGGTTACTTCAAAGACACTATTCTTCACCCAAGGAACACCTGCCGTCAAGAGGCTGACAATAGCCTGCAAGGGGTTTTGAAAAACTCTTGGGCCCTGATCCTTTTAATCTTAGATAGGCTTAAGCTTCATCGGGGGAAGTTTGAGTTGCAAGACTGAGGTCTCTAGTCCCATCTGGATCACTCTTATATTGGATATTTGGGCATTGGTCTATAACCTGATGAACTGATTCCGGGAAGGACTCTTTCCAACTCTAAACCTCACCATCTCCACTATGAAACAGAGGTAAGAACTCTATTCAAGTCTGTACGTATAATAATCTTTTAACCAATACTCTCTCTTCTTAATAAATCGTAGTTTAGTTAACAAGAATTGGCTGTAACCATGTATTTGGGTAAGGTCTGAAATATACGTTAACCTGGCAGGTAACGTGTCCGATTCTTCAGGATTGGTAGAACTTTTTTTTATATGATGAATAAGATTTTCAGTAATCCTCATCATATTTGACTTGGCTGCCTGGGTGGGAGCCTAAAATTGGATTGCTTTAAAAGGGAACAGTGTTTTTGCTTCAGGGTAACCAGTAAGGTAATGCATAAGCTGTTCTGTTGCTGGCTTGGTGAATCTAAGTATTAGAATAATCACCAGTTTTGGGGATTGTCTGCCCCATTCCTTGCAGTTTGTCCTAAATGAGCAGTCTTAGCATGGCAACCCTGGAACCCCGGTCACAATTATATAAAAGACAGGATTTGATTAATTTAAACTCTGGCTAAACTGAAATAAATCAGCAGGATGAGGAGCAGCGAACCCTTATACAGATGTCCCCTTCTGACACTTCCCCATCAAGTACAGGGGCTGCAGGAGCCGCTCCCACCATACAGAGCCTTCTGTTCATGTTCTTGCTGCCAATATTGGGCCTCCTGCCCTACACATCCTCAAAAGCAGCATCTGATAGCCTCTCCACTATTCCACAACAGCAGCAGCATACAGTAGTCTGTTATTTAGGTTTGGTTTACATTCAGTTCAGATTTGGAAAGTATAACGGCTAGAGTTTCAGTTAAAGCTTTGGTTCTGCAGAAATTGATGGGACTTTCCCAGGATAGCCTCCTAATCACCATGGGCAAGAGGATTTTTCAAGCCTTGAATATCAAGAAATTAAGAGGGAAAGAATATTCTTGTTACATTACATAGAACAGATATTTCTACCTTTGTTTTGCTTCCTCAAATTCTCACCCACCCTGTGAACGTCACCCCACTATCCCTTCTCTTTTCACATGCCAGCTAGCTGGAGAGTTCCCTCTACCAGACATTTGTTATCTTTAAATGCTGGCTTCAGCAGGGATGAAAATGGCAATCCTGGAGATTAAAAGCTTGTTCTGTGCTGAGATAACAGGCTGAAAACTTTGACATTATTGCTGCAATGTTTCATAAGTGCTAATATTTGATTGCTAGCATGCAAAAACTATGCATCTTAGCAGTGTACACTATTCTGAAAAGTTTTAACCTGCATTACTCACATTTTATATAGATTCCACAAACTTGGTCAAACACGAGATGGGTGGGCAATGGTGGTAAGGCTTATAGAAAAGCTTTTAACACAACCAGTCACTACCACATCACTGTAATATAGCACCAAACTGTGGTTTCATTTTATAATCATGTACGGGAATGCAGTAAGATACAAGTATAGTGTACCATTTTTCTAATGAGATTGCCTGGTCTGATATTTATACAGAAAGAGAATTTAGTACTTATGTACAGGCTTGATGTTTCCAGTCAGTGGACAAACAGTGGGTTAGGGAAAGAATCCTCTACTGTTCGAAAATACTGTGAGAATGTTCACTGGGAATACAGGCTGGGTTTTACCTGGATGCATAGGAGGCATATCCATAGTAGGCCTTCCTGACATCATTCGTGGGTCCATGTAAGGCTGCATCATAAGCCACCGTGGATCAAAGCCCATAGAAGCTAAATGCTGAGGATGTGGTTGCATGGGCTGGTAAAGGGGTCTATGCTGGGGAGGAGGGACAGGACCACTGGAAGGTTGTGATGGAGCAGACTGTGGAAGCACCCCTTGCTGCTGCTGCCACTGTTGCTGTTTCATCTGTTCCTACAACGTTACAGATACACAACATTAAAAGAAGGCTTATTCATAATATTAAGTGACTTGCATGCCATTCAATAATCCTTGGAAACTAGCGATAAGAGCCAGTTATCTCAAGGGAAGGATCTATCAGACTGCAGAATTAGTTTTCTTAAGGACAAGGCACAATAATCCAGAATGTGTCAAATGCATGGGGATAAATTGGAGTAAAAAGATTAAGGGGGGAAAACAGGAAATAGAACAAATGAAATTGAACCCCCGCATCCCAAATTAGCTACAAAGGCTGCATGGTTTTCACTGAAAAGCAGGGCAGGGCAATCTGTACTGTAATACAGAAATTTTGCAGAATAACTTTCAGACAAGTTATTTTATAGATTTAATACTCAAAGGTATCAACATGTATGAATCCTTTAACATCACATTCTACAACCCCAACATTCTGCAAATGCAGATCAATGGTCTACACACAAACAGGTGTAAAAAAACCCAACCTGCTATATTTTAACAACGCTTTTATTTTTGGCTCAATTGGACATCTTGCCTTCATAGAAAAAGGCAAATAAACTGCCTCTAGAAATATCCCTGCCAGTACTGCAGACAACAATACAAGACTGAAAACATTCTAGTATCTTTATGAAAGATATCACCCAGTAATGAGTTTCATCTCCAGTGTGAGGATTAGGAGTCCCAAGATCAGACCTGTATTCCATTACTCAGCAGTAAATAAGCCCTTCATCCTCTGATGCTAATGGGTTGGTTGCTTACCTGTTGCCTCTGAAATCTTGGTGGCAGCGACTTCTGAAACTGTTTAGAGTAGCCTGAGGAAACAGCAGGTCGAGGCTGAGACCCTGAGTCTGGCTCACTTTCATGAGTGACTTGTGAACTCTCTTTTTCATTCCGACCACTGTCTTGTCTGGTAAAAATTGGCTGTCCCTCTGCTATAAAAATACTGAAAGTTAGTTTGCACCTATCACATGTATTATAGGTCATAAACTAGTCTTCATTTTCACATTAATCTGCCTATCAGTCAGTCAGTCTAGCCTAACTTTAAAAAGACATGGCTTTCAAAAATGAAAGCACCCTGGATACTTATCAATTTATTCTTTCAGTGCTCTGCTAGGCTAATTCTATTAATGGAAAAACAAAAAGGTTCCGGGGTGAAATGAAAATTAGTCACTGGAGAGACCACAGATCAACAGCTACTAATTCATCTCACATATGGAGTATATTCTATTACCTAAGTAAACTGTGTAGCTAACCGCATTGCTGTTTTTGTTGTAAAATGAATATTTATAGGATTGCTATCCAACCAGTTTATGCTGATGTACAACTCAAGTTTTGAGTTGCCTGACTTATTTTGATTGTGCAACCTACAGGCTGATTTACAATAATTTTGCACTTTTGAAAAACATAAATTTGCCTGTACTTAGTAAGAGCTGGTATGTAAATAGTCCCAATTAGGTACTGAAGACCAAAATAAATCATAGAATCATAGAATATCAGGGTTGGAAGGGACCTTAGGAGGTCATCTAGTCCAACCCCCTGCTCAAAGCAGGACCAATCCCCAATTGTTGCCCCAGATCCCTAAATGGCCCCCTCAAGGATTGAACTCACAACCCTGGGTTTAGCAGGCCAATGCTCAAACCACTGAGCTATCCCAAACTAGCAGATGCTCTCAGCACCTGAGGGTGTGGGAGGATTAAGACAAAGAATACAATTAGGCGCTTAAGCTCACAACTTACTGCAAGTAATGGATGAAGTTTAAATGTTTGCTTGTAGCAGCTTTTTTTTTGGGGGGGGGGGGGGGGGGGGGGAGAAGGGGAGGAAAGGGGTTACTGTTCTGCAAGGCTGGATTAACAAAATACCAACATCACCAAAACATTTGTTTACTTATACTATGCTGCCTGTATCTTGGCAAGACTGATGGCTTTTTTCCTCCTCTTTAGTAAGAAGAAAGCTTAGATTTTGCAGAATGCAGCAAAAATTGCAACATGTGTGGGATTCACAATTTTTTCATGAATAACATTATCCTGATGAAGTACAGCATTCTAACAGGTCTGGGTCCTGAATCAAATAGTGAACTGGGGTTGCAATGTGCCCATGGCAATGCATGCTGCATATGATCTAAGATAACTGAACACATTAAAAATCCTAAATTGTATTAATCCCAGTGGTTCCTTATTTTTAAAAAAGGACAGCCTGTAACAATTCATACAAACCTTTCTCTTCCTTATTACTGCCGTTTTCACTTTCTTCTTGTTTTTCTACTATTACAGGTGCTAGCACTGGTTCTTGAGGCTCAGGCGTCTCAGACTCTGGTTTCTCTTCTGTTTTCTCTTTCTCCTCCTCCTTTTCACTCTCTTTCTCCTTCTCCTGTTCCTTTGTTTTCTCCTCCTTTTCTCTCTCTTCTCTTTCCTTCTCCTGTTCCTTTGCTTTCTCCTCCTTTTCTCTCTCTTCTCTCTCCTTCTCCTTCTCCCTCTCCTTCTCCCTCTCCTTCTCCTTCTCCCTCTCCTTCTCCTTCTCCTTCTCCCTTTCCCTCTCCTTCTCCCTTTCCCTCTCCTTCTCCCTTTCCCTCTCCTTCTCCCTTTCCCTCTCCTTCTCCCTTTCCCTCTCCTTCTCCTTCTCCCTCAGAGGGTCTTCCCGGGATGGTTTGGTCACGCAGCCAAATTTCTCATTTAACCGTTTTAGCTTCTCAGCACAAGCTGCTTTTCTTTGTTCTTCCATTCTTCGCTCCTCCTCCTCTCGCCGCTTACGGGCTCGCTCCACTGCTGCTGAAATTTCTGCTTGTTGTCTTCGTCTCTGCTTCCAAATTTCATCTTCATCTGGTACCAGTTTAGGGGGTAAGGGGCCCTGTCTTCCAGGTCCTGCCTGGCGATCTGGAGGTGGGTGCTGTAACATTAATATAAATAATGTAGTACATATCAAGCAAACCTTTAGTATTCAAATCACCTGGCTATACATAACAATATGCAGTTATTTGTATTTGGCTGGCACCTTAAAAACAAAACAACCCAACCTGTGAGTTGCTAGCAGGTTCATAAGGCTGGTCCTAATTTCCTGCTGTAATTCAGTCTATTGACTGGTGCTCTTGTTTTTTCTGCTTTTAGGGCAGTGGTTCTCAAACTTTTGTACTAGTGACCCCTTTCACGTAGCAAGTCTGAATGCAACCCTCCTTATAAATTAAAAACACCTTTAATATATTTAACACCATTATAAATACTGGAGGCAAAGCGGGGTTTGGGGTGGTGGCTAATAGCTCACGACCCCCCATGTAATAACCTCGCAACCCCGAGAGCTGACTGCTACTTGTGAAATCAGGAAGAGCGGGAAGTAATGTTTGAGAATCCCTGAATCCCCACTCACTCCTGCAGCAAGAATGGGAGACATGGAGCTGTCCCACCACTCCTAGCAGCTGGGCACAGAGCGTGTGGATGAAAAAGACAGGAAAAGAAGAATTTTAACACTGTCAGAAATTCTCTCAAGAACCTTAGGAGTTTAGATTCTGGGACCCATGATTAGAGAAAAGATGAGAATTATTGCCTTAAAAGTTTTGGCTGGTGCATTTAATTTATTTTGATATCCGCTCTCAAATTTTGACTCATGGCCATTTATTTTAAACAAAAAATGTGGGTGTGTAAGCCACAATGGGGGTGTTGAAAGAACTGGATTTCAGGTAATCTAACAAGCACTGTACTGCAAAACTTGCTGGGGATCACTAGTGAATTTATTTCAGCTAAAAATAAATGAAGGTGTATACATATGAATGGAAAGAAAGGGAGATAAAGATTGGGCCTGGCCAGAAGCACCCCTTCTCCCCCAGCAACAGCCAGATATAAAACTGTGCAAAAGGCTGCCCCTGAAATCCCCTTTGGGAGTATGTAAGATCCACAAAGCACCACTGGGGAAAAAATTCTAGGCAGGAGCTAGAGAAACTTACGCCAACAGGAGCAGACACTGAAGCAACCTCAGCAAGGATTCTTAGACACTGTAGAATGCAGTCTGGCAGCCTCAGTTTACACACTGGACATTCTTTTCCCTGTGTTGACTGTTTGCTCTAGTCCCTTCATGCCTTTTTTCTCTCAATATCTTCACCTCAGCTGCACTCCAATCCTATTTTTAGTCTCTTCTCCTTTCCCTTCATATTCCATTGAGCTACTCTCCACATAAAGCTTCACCCACTGAATTAATCCCTCCTCACCCATGTGTAAAAACTAACGATCATGAAACACAACATTTGCAAGCCCCCACTCTGTTCACTCTATTTTTGTGTTATATCCCTTTCCCTGAGCTTTTGTCTTGTCTATTTAAACTAAGATTTTTGAGGCAGGGACTCTCTTACTCTACTTTGTAGAGTGTCTAGCAACAATTTTCAATTATTGGCACCTAGAAGCTACTCTAGAAATAATAAATAATAATAATTAATAATAATAAATTCTGCATCATTCTTGTTGATCATTGCACAAAATGCCCACACAGGTGGAGCATACAGTCTGTTAATTCTCCCATTCAAATTCTCTCTGATAGAGTTAAGCACTTGACACTGGGAATCAAGATTCTCCAATGTAAATCAGATCTTCTGTCTTCTCATACCTGTTGAGGAATAGATTTTGGATGAAGAGCAGAACCGCCCCTCTCATGTACAGAAGACTGTGCTGGTGTCAGACCCCGCTCCTATTGAACAAAGAAAACAGTGTTGGGGTAACTAGCTTGATGGAATGTATGGCCAATCTTGCAGATCCTCTAAATAGAGACTGGTTTCCTGCTGCATTTAACTATGTCAACGTGGACCACCTGCGTTCTGTGAAGAAGTTTAGATACAAATATAGAAGGGCAACAAAGTAGTTTTCACTTATGTTCAAGGGCTAAGTAACAGTCATATATCCAAGGAGCAGAATTTGGATTTAACAGTGAAAAAAATCCCATATGCTTTCTATAATTCAGATAAGTGACAATTCCTGAAAGATTTTAAGTGCCCCCCCCATACCTTTTAAAATTAAATATATTAAGTAAAACTTGGATTAAGTCAGGTTCATTTGATGCACATTTCAGGCTTCCTTGTCTTTACTGTAACTGGTGAAAGGAGGGGAAAAAGTTTACTTTTTCAGTGAAATTCTCAGACAAAGCCAGAACTTACTTCCCTGAAAAACAAGACTAAGGAATACATCTCCAGTTGGGATCTGGGCAGAACTTACATTATGCACGTGCAGATCTCTCTGTGCTATGGGGTCAGTTACAAAAAACCAAAACCCTGAAGTGTTGCGTTTCTACAGTGTCTCTCTGTGTGTGTGTGTGTGTGTCTCTGTGTGCCTACAACAGGGTGCCTGAGAGGGCTCTATGTAGAAGCAAGCTGAGTAAAAGGTCTTTTCTCCCACTGGCCCAATCTAGCAGCAAGCTGTAACAGGCTCAAGGAAAGTTAAAAAATCTTGAGAAATAGAGTGCAGTGAGAAGAACTAAAATAAAGTTTTTGATATCCATCAAAGAAGCCTGAATTGGCTGTTCAGGGAAAAACAAAACAAGACTTGCTCCTGAAGTATTGCAAAAAGGAAGTGTGTGACAGACTGCACTTGCTGTTTTAGTTACAGCTGACAATTTTTGGAGGACACAAAGCAGACCTACTCAGGTGGAGAGATGCCATGATATCACAGTGGCTGGCACTGAGTAGTTACAATAAGGATAAAACAAACACAGTAAGTAAAAGTGACTTCACAGCACCCTGTGGTAACTTTTCCATTAAAACATATGCTTTTACCAATCACTTGAGACTTTCGAAGTGTCTAGGGAGGAAGAATGGGGAAGAATCGACAGAAAGGATTCTCAAGGCACAGGAGACACCCTCGGAGGTAAAGGGAAGAGAAAATAAAACAAAAACAAACCTGGTCAAATTGAGTGCTTTTGCCATACGGACCTCTGGCTCCTGGTGACTGTGGAGGAGCCTGGGTAGAGGATTTACTGCTAGACCGTTCTTCTGCTTCTTTCTGCCCGCCAGGGCTCTCAGAGTCTATTGAAGGCATTTGTTCATCACTGCATATAAAGAAAAGAATGAAACGGAGGGTCTGTTTTGAGTACACTCTCAGTAATACTTCCTTTCTCCCACTTTCTGCCATAACTTTTTACACTGCAAGCTCTACAGGGTAAGGACTGTTCTTTCATGTACACACAGCACCTCACACAATGGTGCCTCAATACTGATTGGGGTCTCCTGGCATTAATGTAACAAAACAATCAATCAATCATTTGAGAAACTAAGCTGTCAGCACTGATGGTCCACTAAACCTTCCCAAATAATTTTTTCACCTACATTAGAGCATGACCTACACGTGCGGCAGCTCACAAGGCTTGCAACATCAAATTACCTGGTTTCCCTTTTATCTTTCTGATTACTTCCTTGCTCATCATCATCGCTGAAGTTCAACTGTTCGGTGTAATCTACCTCACTCTGAGCACCTATCATATGAGCAAAAATTCAGATTAATATATTTAAAGTGTTCAGCGTGTAAAGAGCAATAGTATTCATAGGTTCAATGTCTCACCAGCCCAGCCTTCATCAGCCTCAGCATCCAGATTATCAAATTTATCAAGTTCCTTGAGTTCACTAGCACTAAGGATGGCTGGACGCTCGACAGGTTCTGAGCACCGAGAGGGCCCTCTTCCCCGTGGGCCTCTAGAACAAAGGAAGAATGCAAACAAAAAAATCAGTTTAAAAAGCAATATCTGCTATCCCCAAGATAGCAACTAAGATCTTTAAAATCACTATATAAAAGGTTAATTTGTAGTTGAAGACTAAAGCAATAGGCTATTTTAAGTACATATTACTGCTTTCCCCTTATTAGCAGAGGCACAAAGTTTATACTACTGAGCCATGTTTAGCATATTCTGTATTAATTTATGTATAATTACCGATTAAACAATCGGTTTTATTATTTGTGACTGTCTAAAGAAAAGGGAAAGAGGAATATTTCTGAATCAAGTAGTTTTATAATGGGGAAAAATGAGCGAAAAGGCCCCAGTCTCCCTTCTTTACCACTACATGGTCAGTAAATACTGTTTTGGGGTTTATAAATACTGAAAAAGGGTTCTCTAGATTTAAAAAAATCGCTGAGTGATTGTTTCATCTCTTGGAAGGGGAGAATGAAGTTTATATTGATAGTTTTTATATATTACACAAATTTATATACAGGCAAGTCTCATCTTACGTGGGGGTTCCGTTCCGCGGTTAGCGCGTAAAGCGAAAACCGCGTATAGTGAAACACTCATTGAGTTGAATGGCGGACGGAATCGCCCGCACTACCGATGCAGTTTTTAAACCGTTTTTCTTTTTTTTCTTCTGGTTTTGCCGACCGCGCAAAGCTGAATTCGTGCATGTTAAATGCGCCTAAGATGCGACTCGCCTGTATGCTAGATCAGGGGTGGGCAAACATCTGGGAACAGAAATTATATGGCGGGCCATGAATGCTCACAAAACTGGGGTTGGGGTACGGGAGGGGGTTAGGTCTCTGTTTGGGGGTGCGGGCTCCGGGGTGGGGCTGGAAATGAAGAGTTCAGGGTGTAGGAGGGTGCTCTGGCCTGGGACCAAGGGGTTCAGAGGGTGGGAGGGGATCAGGGCTGGGGCAGTGGGTTGGGGTACAGGAAGGGGTGCATGCTCCAGCTGGAGGTGCAGGCTCTGGGGTGGGACTGGGGATGAGGGGTTTGGAGTGCAGGAGGCTGTTCAGGGCTAGAATTGAGGGGTTTGGAGGGCAGGAGGGAGATCAGGGCTAGGGAAGGGGGTTGGAGCATGGCGGGAGGCTCAGAGGTGCAGGCTCCAGGCAGCGCTTACCTCAAGCGGCTTCCAGAAGCAGCGGCATGTCTCTTCTCCAGCTCTTATGGGAAGGCACAGCCAGGCAGCTCTGCACACTGCCCTGTCCACAGGCACCGCCCCTGCAGCTCCCATTGCCCGTGGTTCCCGGCCAAGGGGAGCTGCGGGTGCAGCACCTGGGATGGGGACAGTGAGCAGAGTAGAGCCCCCTAGCTACCCTTATGTGTAGGAGCTGGAGGGGGGCCATGCCACTGCTTCCAGGAGCCGCATGGAGCGGTCCCCAACCCTGCTCTCTGGCTGAGGTGCCGGAGCGGGACAAGCCCTAGACTCCACTCCCCAGTGGGAGTTCGAGGGCCGGATTAAAATGGCTGGCAGGCCGGATGTGGCCCACAGGCCGTAGTTTGCTCACCCATGCTAGACTGTATATGTAGCTCTGCTTTTATCACACAAAACTAAGCTGCCCTACTGGGTCAGATCAATGGTCCATCTAGCCCAGTATATGGTGTCCAACAATGGCCAGTACCAGAGATTCAGGGGGAGTATACAGAATAGGTCAGTTGGAAGGATTCACCCCATCTCCCCCCTCCCTGCTTCTGGCAATCAGAGCTTTAGGGTTACATCCCTGACTGTCTTGACTAACAGATATATTGTGGGAAAGGGTAAACGATACTTCTCTATTCACTTTTTCCACACCATTCATGATTTTATAGATCTCTCTCATATCTCCCCCCACTTGTCTCTTTTCTTAGCCAAACAATCCTAATCTTTTTAGTTTCTCCTCGAATAGAAGCCATTCTAAAGTCCTGATCATCTTCAATGCTCTTCTCTGAATCTTTTCCAGATCCACTATATCCTTTTTGAGATGGAATGACCTGAACTGGACACAGTATTCCAGCTGTGGGCGCACCATGGCTTTACATAGTGACATATATTTGGTCACTACTCATGCAATTCTAGTATTTATGAAAGTTATTACCTGCTAGCCTCAGATGAAGTAGGGAACCTGCTGGGACCCTGCATTGCAGGATATGCCATTCTAGGATATTGATTAAGCATCTAGGAAAGGAAGCCAAAAATTACCAAACTGGCTTTTAGATATAGGAAAAATTGATTTAAAAATATAGCTTCATTAGAACTGCCAATGCCACTACTACAGAAGCCCTTATGAAAGAAAAAGATTCTGTCTTACAATCCAAGGAGACTGTTCACCTTAAATAGTGGGTTGAGCTCACAAATTACAATTCCCTCACTTAAAGGTAGTTAGTTGCCCTGCATGACATGTTGAAACTGAAGACAGATGGAGGATGCACCCCAGATTTTGGTGTGGATGCACACCAGATTCTCCTTCCACAGGAAAGATGTGGTCTAATAGGAAGATCAGGCAGTATGAGACTAAATTACAAACCAAGTAACCTCCTGCAAATAAAGCCTCCTGTGACTGGCTTTAATATGGTAATAGAACTTGCTCTTGGAAAAGGCAGTGTGCAAGCTTTCCCCTAGGAATAGCACCTATAAACCACTTTAATGGGAAGAGAAAAAGAAGAAAAATCCACACAGTTCCAAACACCTCTGTACAAAGAACAAAAAGAGTTAACATTTTTTTTCTTGATTTGTGCACTGTTTAGAAACCAAGCCAATAAGTGCCCCAGAGAAGAAGAAAGATGTTTCAGGTTAACTATCTAATGCTAGTATCCTATTCATTCAACTGCTCACACGGATACTTATATAAGATACATCAGTTACTTACATAGGGTGGCATCATTGCTTTGTACTGGGAAGAGACAGCAGGTTGTTGCTGACCATTCAGCTTGGGCTGAGGTGGCTGTGCTACCCGCATATCCTTTTTCTCTGCTGCCTTGGGGACATCATTTTGTTCTACTGGTCCTGTTGCACTACCATCTTCTTGGCCAAGAGGCTTAACTTCTTGATCAGTTGGAGAATTTGGGGTGTTAAGATTCTTAACTCCACCTTCTCTCCAACTAGCAACATCTGCATGGAAGGAACCAGTAGGAGAGAAAGACAAGCACAACTTTAAATAAGCTTCTGATTTGTAACAAAGTAAATGACACTTCTTATCCATTTGTTTTCTGTGCAAATAATGAATATGCCTTGTAGTCTGTCATTCAGGCAGGTGGCACCCACTGCAGATAAAGGGATTGTTGACTCCCATTCCTCCTTAGCCTATCTCCATCCAGATTGCTCTTCTCTAGCTGAGAACTTCCATCGATGAAATTTAAACTGGCTAGCCTGCTCTACGCTCCACAACTTATGGGATGACTTAGGAGGAGTATCTGTGCTGGTACTGATATAAAATTATTTTTCCCAAGATCTCAGTGTGTAGGTTAAGTAGATTGCTGTAGCAACTTGAGGTCTAAATGGTCCCTGAGGAGAGAGAGTGTCAAGTGGAAGTTTGGACTGATTAGAATGCAAAGCCATGGAGTAATCCACTTTTTAGTGTCACAGCTCAAAAGCCATGGAATGCAGAACCCTGTATGTAGAGTTTCTTCAGTTTTCTAGAAGCTCCCAAACAGATTCCACCATCTGTGGCACAAAGGGGTGGACAGGAAGCTCTAGCTATAAAGGCTGTGCTTAAAGAAACATGGAGATCTAGCAAAAAAATCCACGACAACTATGCAGAAGAAACTGAGACTGGAACGTTAGACAGGCAAGGCAAATTTTCCTACTTTCTCCCACTCCTAGCTGGTTTATTCTTCACCTGCAAACCAGCTTGGATTCTGATCAAATATAATGCTTCAGTCAAAGGTACCAGTGGCTGGTGTATAGAAGACAGGCAAGAAAAAAAATGGAGAAGTGAATGCTAAGGGAAGGGGGAGAAGGGTTTAAAGGAGCTTTGGATGTCCAAATCCCTTCTTCTGGAATGACTACCACCTGCCTCAGGCCTGGTTTACACTACATTTACGTCGACCTAATCTGCCTTATGTCAACCTAATTAGGTCAGTGTACACACTACAGCCTTGTCCCGCCAATGTAAGTGCCCTACTACACCAACATAATAGCACCACCTCCACAAGAGGCATAGGACTTATGTCGGTGTAATTAGGATGATGCATTGTCTGTGTAGACACTGCATTCTTTACACCAGCTGTTGGCTGTCTTGTCAATTTCATAGCTTCAGCAAATTGACAATAAAGACTAGCTCCCCAGCCAAGCTGCTGACAGGTCTCTGCTCTAAGCTGGCCTGCCATCCAGGCTCCTAGCTGGGGCTGCCGCCCGGGTTCCCCATTAGGAGCCCTACTGCCCCCTGGGGATTCCGGCTCCCTACTGGGAGTTTGGCTGCATTGAGGCTTCCGGCTCCCGACCTGCAGTCCAGCTGCACTGAGGCTCCCTGTTGGGAGTATGGCTGTCGACCGGACTCCAGGCGCGGATCTCCCTGCCAGAGGTGGGAAGCCCAGGAGAGGGAGAGGTGGCCCTGGCTCTCAACCCCCTGACCCCCTTCAGTCAGTGGAAGTGCTCTGGTGAGGATGTGCACCACTGCCAGGAGGAGGGTAGTGTGGACATCAGCCACCGCAGTAATTACTGTGGTGGCTGTAAGAGGACCTAACATAGGTCAACATAAGACTGTAGTGTAGACAAAGCACCGTCATCATCTGCACAGGTGGCAGCTACAATACAGACAATACTTCCCATTATCATTTGATTGGAACAAGGATGATGAATTTTAGGTGAAGAAAAAAAATGTCACTTTGTTTTTCTGCAAGGAACAGTATTGCTGGAATCAAAAGTGTGGTTCCCGACTCCCAGGCCCAGAGGTCACACAACTCACTCATCTCAGAAGTAGTGCGTGAAAGCAACCTCCTGTAGGTGCTGTGTGGCCTTCATTTGTTCTGGCCACATCTAGCCCTCTGCAGCTGAGAGAGGTCCAGCTTGTTAAAGTCTTAGTCAGAGTGTCTCAAACTTTCAAAGTATGGACCATATCTTACAGAATATCTTGCAGACCAACTCTCCTCCCATTCACAGTTCTGCAGACCACACTTCCTCCCATGTGATTATGTAACCAGCCAACCTTTAACAACTCCATGAACTGCTCACATGGTGAATAATATTAGCAAAGTATTTTTATTTGTCATGACATTTAGCAACTAGAAATAAGAAGGTGCCAGCACTATTTGAATGTGACTAGCAAGTACTCTTTGGACCATGAGTGGACAATTGACCACAGTTTGGGAACCTGTGAAGGGAAACATAGCCTAGGAATAAGGGAAATATTAATGTATCTTATATCTATATGTAGACATTGTGCTGGAACAGAAGTGAAAGTGTGAAAAATTCCCCAGAGTAACCTCTCAGTAAATGGTAAACACTGATATTGAAATAAGACAAACACAAGGTTGTAGATTCAAAGAAAAATAAAATGAGTAAACAAAAAAGCTGACAATATACTGAGGCAGACAGGTATGAAAATGTACTCTGGAAGAACATGCTTAGACAAATCTGCAGGTGTATGTATTGTAGAAGGTAGGCCAATTCACATTTGTCAATTTTCTGTTGAGTGTTTGAACTTCTAAATGAAATTCCATCTATTTCACAGTGCACACCAGAAATCCCTAGTAAAACCCTATACCAAATTGTGGTGGGGCGGCTGCCCCACACCAGGGCGAAAGGTTAAGGCAGCCTTGGAAAGGCTGCGCAGATCCCCGCCAATAAGGAAAGGGCTCACTGGAAGAGCCAATCAAGAGAAGGCTTGCTGGAGCAGCCCATATATAAAAGGTTGCTCAGCAGAGCAAAGGCAGTCTCTTCCTGGAGGGCAAAGGGGAAGGACTGTCTGCTGAGGAGCACTGGAGATACTGCAGTGCTGGACAGGATAGCAGAGCAATAGGGGAGCTCTTGGCTGACCATGGCCAGACTGAGGCCCTGAAGCAAGGGCAGGGAAGGTGCTAGGGCTACGGGGGAAGTGGCCCAGGGAAAGTAAGCAGCGGGAATAGGAGGAGGGAGACAATGGGCTGGGGCACAGCTGGAAGGCCATGTCCCAAAGAGGACACTGCTGTCTGGGAGCGATGCGGGTCCAGACGGTGGACATGGCAGAGGAAGTGGAAGTAACAGTGAGTGAGACCTGGATCACCTGGATCGATCGGACTTCAGCTGTCGTTAAGACTGCGCCGATCACAATACGTCTGCCATTCTTCTCGCACTCTTGCCTTTCTTCTCCACGTTCGTCCGAAACGTTTAATGATGTCATCTTCCCATCTTTTTGGAGGCCGACCGGGGGGGTCTTTTCTGTTCTCGCGGGTACCACTCAGCAATGATTGCGGTCCACCTGTTATCTGTGAGCCATGCTGTGTGGCCCGCCCATCGCATCTTGTTATGTCTGCTTTCCACGACAATATCTTTCACACCGCTGCGTTCTCGGATGATTTCATTTGGTATACGATCCAGAAGGGAGATTCCCAACATAGCTCGTTCCATTGCCCTTTCAGCTACCAACAGCCGTTGCTCTTCTCTCTTCGTCAGTGCCCACGTTTCACTGCCATACAGCATGACTGGCAGCACTGCTGAATTGAAAATATTTTTACGTGTGGTCTTGTCAATTTTTCCTTTGAGGACGTCCTTGATGGAATTAAACGCACACCATCCTGCCCGAATCCTTCGCGAGAGTTCTCCGTTCAGGTCTTGGTGCATATTAACTTCTTGGCCCAAATATATGTACTGTTCCACTTCTTCGATGTCTTCTCCTGTTACCGTTATTTGGGCTTTTCGTAAGATGTCTGATCGCATATATTTCGTTTTGCAGCAGTTCATTTTCAGGCCGACCTGACTACTTTTCTTGTCGAGTCTTCGTAGCATGCTCTGCAGTTGGTTGGTGCTTTCGGCAATTAGTACAATGTCGTCTGCAAATCTGAGATGAGAATCTCTCTCCGTTTATGTTGACACCACTCCTCCAATTGATCTTGTTCATAACCATTTCGAGGCAGGCGGTGAATAGTTTCGGTGAAATTGTATCTCCTTGCTTTACGCCTTTCTCGATTGGGATGCGGAGGGGAGTTTCAAGGAGAGTAATGTCTGTTGTACATCCAGTATTCGCTTCCTTCAACAAACTAATGTACTGCGTGTTAATGCCCTGCTCTGCGAGCGCCTTTAATATTGCGTTAAACTCAACGCTATCGAAGGCCTTTTCATAGTCGACAAAAGCAATGCACAGCGGGAGTTTGTATTCCCTCGCTCTTTCTAGGAGCTGGCTAAGGGTAAATATATGGTCGATTGTACTGAAATTTCTTCGAAACCCTGCCTGCTCTCTCGGCTATTGTTCATCCAGACTCTGCGAAAGTCGATTCGTTATCACCTCTCACATCTACAAGCTCTTCACAAAGAGCAGGCATATAGGGCGGTAGTTCTTAAGATTTTCTCGATCACCCTTCTTGTGCAGCAAGATGGTATCAGACTCCTTCCAGCTTGATGGTATTTTTCCTTCTTCAAGATATCGACTGAATCTTAAAGCGAGGGCCTTCCAAAGTTTTTCACCTCCTGCATAAATCATTTCTGACGTTATTCCATCTTTGCCTGGAGCTTTTCATCTGGTGTAGTGCGCTTCAGACTTCGCTGACGATTATTGGAGGGACGCGTTCTTCTGACTCTTCGAGGGTTGGGAGAGGGACGTTGATTCTTGATTTGAACAGTTCTGTATAGAAGTCCTTGCAGACCTCCTCCATCCCTGCTCTGTCAATTACTGTCTCTCCATCCTTGTTCTTCAATGCTGTTACGCTCAATCTATACTGCGTCAATTCCCGCTTGCATGTCCTGAGGCTCTTGCGTGATTCAGCTGTTTTAAGGAGCTTTTCTTTCCGGAAGTTCTCGAAGTCATCCTTCAGTTTTCGCCGTATAAGCTTGCACAGAATGGAGTACTCGAGGTTGTTATCCGAGCTCCTTTCCACGTTTCTCCGCTTCTCCAACAAGCTTTTCGTTTCAATCGAGAGTCTTCCCTTCGCCTTCTTCAGCTTTTTAATTTCAGCTGCTTTTATGCAACATCTCAACTTGTCAGCAAAGATACTATAGTCCTCATCACACTTTTCCATCTGGCTCCAGTCAAACCCAGAAATCGCTTTTTTCAGCTTTGCTTCATTGAATGTCTTCGGCTGCTGTTTCCTGTTTGCCATCTGTAACGCCTTCTTTTCCACCGCTTTGTCGAAAATCAACTTTGCTCTAAGCAGGCGATGGTCACTGCCGGTGTTTACTAGCGGTGAGTGAGACACCGCTAGTAAAAGGCGCCCGGGTGGTCCGAGAGAGCTAATTCCCAGCACGACCAGCAGGAGGCACCGCAATGGTGAGTCTCCGCTACACAAATGAAAATTCAGCATGCATCTTCACAAGACTTTTAAGGTATACCTACTTTGTGGCCGTAAACTGGGTCCAGGTCCATAGGGCTCTTCAGGTGCATCTTTCTCTTTCCCTGACTTTTCCTGATCCCCAGCTGCCTGCAGACTGGGAAACTCTTGCTGGAAATAACTGTTTACTGGGACACTTGGACCTAGACAATTACAACAAAACAGTGTTACAAGTTTCAATAATGACTATAGTTTAGAAAATAGGACCCTGTAGTTTGCCAACCACAAAGTTTTACTTTAAAAAGCTATATTATTTTTCAAATAAAACAAGCTGTGTATTTCATCCAAGTTTAAAATAATCCTTTGTGAAATTCCATATTCACTAGTGAATACCAGGAGTAGTTAAATCCACTGAGCCAATTTACTTTCTTGTTGAACATAATGTTAGATGGATCAAGATAAGAGGACACAAAATGTGCTAGAATAGCAATTATGGATCATTTAAACTACCTAAAATGTTATGTCACATGGGGTAAGCTTGGATAAGCAATTTCTCAACACCATGAATGCCAGCTTCTTGAATTAGCTACTTCTGGAGTACACAAACACTACTCTTGGCTTAGTTTAAGGTAGCACATAGTAGCATGTTCAAGAAACAACCTGTGGTTGAGTTATTAAGTGATCATAATAAAATTTAAGCTTAAGATCCTCTTGGAAGAACTCTACCAAAAATTAGTATGGTAACACTAAACCTTCAGAAGGGCAATTTTTAGGATGTTAGGTACTTTCTAACTAGCTTCCTCAAGAAAATAGTTCAATAAAATTGAGCATGGAGGCTAGCTTAAAATTAACTGCAAAGAGGGATAAAAGTGTTTGTTCCATTGTTTGCTTTTTTATATGTAAAGTCAGATAGTTTTTACTTAAAACAAAAATTTAAAATTAGAAATGAAGATCATCTTTCTTGGTTATTTATAAGATTATATGAACTGCAGATCTAGTAGGACTATAACATTACAAATGCCAAGGAAATGAAGTTTGATTGAGAAAGGACGTGACTTTTAGTCACACTGTTTAAACCTTTTTCTTTTTGTCAAAACTGCCAACTCAGACTATTCTAAAACTAGTTAGAAGGACAGATCTTTGAATGTTTCCAAATCCCCAACCCTTCAGCTGAAGGTAAAGAAAGCTTGCAATCATTCTCTGGTCCTCCAAGGAGCCCTTTTTTGTTCTGAAGGGAAGACAAGACTATATTATTGATGTGGTAAGGTAAGAATCAAGCACAACCCAAAGTTCTGAAAATAACCTTTCATGCCTTCTTTATACAAACAGAAAAAGAGGGCAAACACTCAACATTTCCCCCCATGACTAACCGTTTTAAAGTTTTATCATGGGGGGAGCAGATTGGGGTCTTTGGAAGCTCTGCTTGGAAGCAAGTGGCAAGCAGTAGAAGTCACTTCATACAGCTGCTCCTATTAGGCAAAAGCAACTTTTCCAGGATGTCCTATAGTAAGCAGGATTGGGGAGGGGGGTGGGAGGGGGTTATGCATCTTCAAAATACTGCCTGATGTGTGACCATAAAGTCTGAATCAAGTGATTTTGTCTGCAAAGTAACAGTTTCCTTAGTGATAAACTTGACAATCTAAACAAGTGGAGTCAACCTGAAATAACCACTCTCAGTTAGTGAACAGTTCAGCTGTTAGAGACTTTAAAGATGGTGTTGAGACAACTACATTTTTCTTTATCTTCTACACAAGATCTAAAGATATGCTGTAACTGGTCAGGCATTGCACAAAGCTTCTGAGCTCTAGAAGTCTTCCCTTCTTAATTTTTTGCATTATCCACATAAACCATAGCGAGAGACAAGAATAGGGCTGTGGAGAGGGAATTTAAGGAACACTTATCAACAGACAAGAAAAAAAATCCTATTATATCATGAAGGGTCAGCTGAATTTTAGTCTCCCCAAGAAACAGCTAGAAATGCACAAGTTCCATCAACCAAGCAGGCCAGAAATATAAATTCATAACCTGTCTGGCAGGTGCATCTGCAGTCTCAAACTGAAGGATATTGGAATCAGTCCAAGACAAAAACTATAATTTCCCTATTCCCCAAAATCTCAACTTCCTGTCCAAACACCTTATCATGGCTAGTTGCATGAGATGAGACAACCATCTGGTTTAGTTCTCAAGGCAGCCATAAAATCATTAACTAAATTCAAACAGACATCATCTGTATGCATCTCAAAGTCACCAAACAATCTAATTCCTGTGCCACCTCAGAGAAGAAGGTTTTACTGCAGAAGGGTGATCTGTACCCCTTCTGGTGTATTAGTCAGATCTTATCCCACTCACAGGACACTCACGCAAGACAAACTATCAGATCTAGTTTTGGAGTGGGAGATTTCCTATATTCAAGGATGGATGCCATATTAAACTTCAGGAAGGGCAGTGGGATGCCAACACAATCTAGAATTGCCAACTTGATCCTAATATTTGCCCCACAATACAGCATCCAAAGACTTTGTGCACAAGAATACATTAACACATGCAAAAACTAGGTCTATGCCTACAATAACAGAGGCTCAGAAGCTATTTCCATTAATCTTTCAGAGTAAGTTCACACTATGAGGATGGTTTGGACAAAGATAGATCACCACAATCCTGCAATCAAGTCTGTTATTCAGTCAGAAGAGGCTTACAAGCAGATCTCTCAAAATTAAGCCAATAAAAGGGACCATGACTTGACAAACTATCTCATAGACTTTAAGGTCAGAAGGGACCATTGTGATCATCTAGTCTGACCTCCTGCACAATGCAGGACTTATTTTCTGTGTTGTAAACAAAACTGCTTCCTGCTTCATTGTGTGTACTTTGTCTAATAAAAGTGTGTTATTTCTCTGGTCAATTACTGATAGTAAAAGGTCAAACTTTTATCCTAGAATAGTAATGAAAATGCTGAAGAACTTAAGGTTCACATTCATGGACACAATCGACCATTTCTTTCATACTGTAAGAAATGGTAGAAACTAGGAAGAACTAATAGAACTGGTAAAAACCAGGAAAACTACTTGAGTCAATACTCTTTGGCTTTAAAAATACTGCAAGAACTATACGACAACAAGTGGGAAAAAAACATCTTGTAGCAGATATGCTGTTTGAACTGCAGTTGTTGAACTTCATGGTTCCAGATTTTTGATTTATGCTAAACATATGCTCGATTAGCTTGACCACTGGGTGTTTACTGTTCCCCCTCCCATGCTAGAGAAGAGCTACACACATCCCTGCCACAGGCTGAGGATTTCTTTATTTTCCTTCCCCTCTTAACCCTGCCATATTCAAGGACTTGCACCCCAGCCATCATCTTCCCCTGGAACCCCAGCAAAGGAGGGCTGTACAATTCTCTGTGCAGCCGATCAATACCACAGCTGCTAAGTTGGCTTCAGGGATTCACTTGAGTGACAAGGCACTCCCTCACCTTAGGGGCAAGGAAGTTGTCTCCACAACACTCCCAGCCCCTGCTGTCCCAGGGAACAAGAGACAGGACCAAAAGAATATTGAGCCCAGATCTCCCACGTAGCAGTGCCAAGCACAACTACTAGACCACTGGGCCAGCCTGGGTTTCCTCCACTTTAAACTTCACTTACCATCGCCTTGCCCACCTTGCTTGGTACTGGCCCAGGATTTGGCAACAGGGGCTACTTCTGGAGGAGCAGGAACTACAGGTTTTGGCTGTGTCTGTGGCACTTCCGGTTGTCTGAAATTAAAAGAAACGCACTCATTCTTCACGGATGGAGGAGAGATTTGTTCTCAGGACAGAATGAGCAATTCTGTCAGAAGTATTAACTTATTCTGCTCACTTGTGCCTGTGATAATTATGGCATTGGAAGAACTAGCACCTGAAGTCCTAATCTGCAACACAACTGTACACCCAGCATGAACACAAGTGGACTTATTGTCATGCTATGTCCTAAAATCCTGATATGGAGGCAACATCCTGGAGATGAACAGTAATTTACTCTACAAGCATTCTCTCCTGAGCAAATTGTAAGACATAAAACTGAATAATGTTTATCCAATAGCTGCTACTTTTTAGCCATGCATCAAAATACTTAAGATGACACCACTCAAAGGTAAATACAAGTACTTTATTAATCACTCCCTCCCATTCCTTTATACTCCTCCCTTTAAGTAATGAGCGGAGTAATACCAGAATAATGAAGATCTATGGTCAGTAAATTATGTGAGATTTGATGTTATATAAAACAGCTGCCCAGATGAGACATCAATACTATATTTACAGTATTTTGGTGCACAGAAAGGTAGCAATTAAAGTAGGTAGGATACAAAATTACATCGAAAATAAAGCAGATTTTTGCCTTTTTTTTTAAATTAAAAGATGACTGAAAAGGTATTGGTTTTGAACACTTAACTGCCTCTCCTCTAGTAGTATTTCCTTTAACAGTTGTAATACAGATAAAAACAAAGCCATAATAGTTAAATCTGTGAACAGCACCGAAAGGTAAAAGTTATAGCCCTTCATTTGGAATATATATAGGTATACTGTGTCCAGTGTAAGAATAATGAAATTCATTTCAACCAGCCTCATGTGATGAAAGCCTCCCTGCCAACAATTAATATGGCATTATTTCCTCTATGATAATATCCCATTTTAGGCTTATTGTTACACAGCCACCAACTTCCTATTTTTCCTCTGGCCTTCATTAAGGTGTTTGCAGTATGACAGGACTTTCACAAGTTATACTGAATTAAATCAGTAAGTTGTTCTGTTGTAGCTTACTTTTCTTCCTCATGCTGTTCTTGTTTAGAAGCCCATCCTGTGCCATCTTTAGGCACAATGATTACATTAGGATCATTGCCTTTGTTCTCTGCTTTGAGACTAGGAAGGTTAGCAGGGGGAGGCATCCTCCGTGAAATGGCAACTTTTCCAAGACTCTGTAATCCATGGCGCGCGGCAACTGTATGCCAAAAAGAAAACATTAATTTTCACTTTTTTCCTTAAAATTCACAATGTTCATGTAAAGCTACAGATTTAGTAGAAGGAAAAAAAAACGTTTTACCACAATATTAAAACAAAGAAAAAAAAGGCACTAAAGATTAAAAAGAAAGCCCCTTGAAATCTACAACTCACTGTCAAGCAGGAGTTATAAATTCCTTGCTTAGAAGAGTTCTGAAATAGTTTTTGTAGTTTTGAAGCCAATTTATTCTGATGTCCTCAGGATCAAACTGAAAATGGATTATATGAGCCCCAAATTTACAGTAATTTTTCAAAACTAAAAAAAACTTAAAAATTGCAAAGATTCTTTTGCAGGACTTCAGAAAGAACATGTAGATGGGTTTCCACCACAGCCTGGAATGAAAGTGATATCACTGTAAGAGAAATTGTAACTGACCAAAACAATGAAAGTGACAGTATACTATTTAAAGGCACAAATAAACTGAAAAAAATTCTCTAACATCTTCCAAATTATAGTAATCTCAGAGGTTACTTGGAACAGATTAACTGCAATTATTAGTTAACTTTGAAAATTTTATCTATGTCCCTTTAAACATACTTAAGAGTCTTCAAAGATAGAACAGTAACTAACAGTCAACATTCCTTCTAACATTTGCCTGGTTCAATTCAGACCAAAAATTCAAAACTCTCAGGGAATTTGAGTGACATATGAGGGAAACAATATGATGAACTTTACTGCTAATGAAAGAGTACTACATTGGTTTAATCTGGCATTTTGCAGACAGACACTCCACAAACTCTCTAGCTCTGCCAGAGCACCTGAAATGGAAGGTACCCATTCCTTGTCTCACTAGTTAAAAAAAGCAAAACAGAACTTTTTCCACCAATGGGGATTAAGAACCAATTAATCAAAATCCAGCAAAAATAGGAGATCAAAGATCTCTGCTTTAGGAACTAGATCAACTAAGTCCAATTCAACAAAAAAAAGTGTATTTGTGTTGTATGGGGAGATTACCAATACCAATTACCAATTGTATGGGGAAATTACCAATTACCAATACAAGGATAACAACAGAGCCACTAAGGTGAATATATTATCATACCATTGTTTTCCTCTTAGCTGTCTCCACTTTATTACATCGCTATGAAGACTGCAAGTAGACAACAGTAAAATGCAACCATATTTTTACAGAGTATTATTTATACCCTAGGGCTACAACTCCACTTAATATATGAAGGGAAGGAGTGCTCTGACCCCCGAAATTGAAGCGCTATGTTACAAGTAACCAGGAGTAATATTACACCTAAAGCCTTTGCCATCATGCTTTCCATCTAGCAGCTTTCTATAACATACAATTTGACATCTTGTTGCATTTAGAGCACATACTCACCATGACCAATCTCAAATACGACTGTACTAGCAGAGCTACAGAACATAAAAATAAGTCAACTTAATTAACTCACCTGTGGTTTTCTGTGTTTCCAGTGACTTTCCCTTGTAAGTATTAAATAGACTGAGTGTTGCATACTTTGTTTTTCCATCCTTTGCTTTTGTGCTCTGGCTTGACTTTTCCGACATTTCGATGGAAACTCATCGAGTCTGGTACCTCCTGCTCACCCCTCAAAACCAATCTTAGTATAAAAGAAAGGAAGAGTCAATTTCAAATCAAACCCTACGTTAAATTTTTAAACTGAAAGTTCATAAATACTCAAGTTAATTGAGAACATATTCTTAGTGCATTGGAAGTTACTGATATTTCACCTAGAACACTCTGGGTCCTGTCATTTTAGAAGGCATTAAATTCATAAATCCAGCAATTTTTGGAATATTAAAGCAACTCTTCTAAAGGATTTCAGATTTATCAATTTGAACTTTTAAACTACCTAACTTACAAAGGGGCAACTTCTGGTCAATACAAAATCCTATGGAAAATGTAAGTCAAAAGTGATCAGGTGATGCAATGGTTATTCCTGATGAATTGGATCCTCTGCTCTCAGTATTTTTGCCCAATACCAGATAATGGAAGGAGAGCTGCTCCTGGTACTTCTGCCCAAACACAGAGGATGGAAAGAGAGTGTTTTTTTCGAACATGAAACCTATTCCCACTGGCATGTTTGCTGAACACATCCTCCCCACACTCTGCCTTCACAGAGAACAGGGTTTTTGTTTTAAATTTGGGCACGCACACTTTTGGAAAGGATTATTTTCCACTGAAAGAAGTGTTTCTCAGGAATTCTGAATGGGCTGCACTGCTTATAGAAAGGGTAAATGCACCCAAAACATTTCTATAGTGTTTCACCCCTCACCAGCGATGTTCAGTGACTTCACCCACTCCAGCAGTCAGTAGTGTTGCTACCCCCAACTTTGCTGTGCAATACAGTGGAAATATTTGGAGGTTCAGGAAAACAGCTCCAGCTCCTGATACCCAGCTTCCTCCCAGTTAGGATCCATAATGGAGACAGCAACAAACCAGTTTCTGAACCAATGTTTCCAGTCTGTTCCCTATCAAAACCTGGGTCATAACTGAACTTGCTGGCAGGCTTTGTGTTAAGGGAAGGAAAACTCCTTCAGTGGAGCTCCACATAGGGAAACATCGTAACTATTTCATTTTGTCCCAAAGGCTTCAGGAAAAACATTAGTACACTAATACTAATACACCAATACCAATTTTTCCCTGCTCCTGTACCTCCTCCCTCCCAAAGGCCAGTAATTCTTGTCAAAGTAAGTTTGTTCTGTGCTGGATGCGCAGCTCACTAACTGGCTACAATCCAGTCAGCAGAGGGAGGGAGAAGCTTGCTGTGGATGCATTTGTGCATGGACCAAGACTCTATGGTTCTCAAAGCCACGGGTACACATCCTTCAGCTCAAAACAACTTAAGTGGGCAAGTCTAATCAGCAAGCTTTTTCTTCACTTTCAACCTCTCTCAATAGTCCTTGCTAATATTTGTACCTTTAATCAATTAAATAGCTAGCCTGCTTAATATCTGATCTATTAGTTAACTTTTAATATTTACTATCAAATGTGCATCCGTTAAGAGAAAACTGTGCCAATCTGTTATTAGACATCTGAATCACAATATCAAACAAATCAGCTAATTAAAGGATATGAGATGGCTGTATGCCCTCAGGAAGCAGAAGCATGCAATTTAACGTCTCTAATCACTCACTAAAATTAAATAATTAACCTGATAGGAAGGAAAGGGATGTGCTATGCAGTAAACTAATAGCAACTGGCAGGGTTCACTGCAGCCAAAATAAAGTTTTATATGGTCAATGAACCATTTTGGGTCACTAGTTACCATTTGCCCAATTACATAAGGCATTACGCTCCTTAACTTTTGGAGCAAAGATAGTACTTTCAGCCACTTAACTTATTTGTTGACAGTATTAAGTTTATGACATCAAAAGTTAACTGTCATAACAAGACTTATACAAATACATTTTCATCAGTTAAACCTACAGAAGTTAGTATTTTATACTACACTATTTTTCAGATTGCAATAAGTAGTTTTCGGTCACTTACTTAGGTCCAGTGTTAAAGCACAGGGTATGTATATCTCCTGTACTGAGATCATTCTAGTATGTAAAAGCACACCATATCAAGGCCCCATTATATTCCATTATTTTGTGGCCATAGATTACTGCAGAATTGTGGTCCAAAAAATAAGATTTAAATTAAATTTCTCTCTCCCAAATGTGAAGGAAACCTTCCAAACATGAATACATTAGAGAACAATTTAACTGTTAGAAATATTTTAAATTTTGCACTTTGCAAGACTAAGACTAACTGCAGACTAATCAAGGAAGAACTTGCAGCACATGCAAAGGGTTATCTTCTCTTTATAGAAAACCACACAAGGTGCAGCCCATATAAAGAAGCTCCTTCAACTATTAGGAGGATGTGAATGCCTCTAGCAAGTCCCTTTTCTTGAAAGTGGCCTATGTAGAGGAGTTGATCTGAACGTAGTATCTCTTAAAGATAAACTACAAAATGTAAGGGATAGACTAATTACTCTCTCTATATCAGGGGTCTCAAACGCTCGGCCCATGGAGTTATTTCCTGCAGCCCTCCATAGACGCTGACTCAACTGGAAGCCAAGCTCCTCTCCTGAGTGGCACGTCCCCACTCCTCCACATACCTACAAACACTTCCCGCCGCCAAACAGCTGTATGGCGGTGCTTAGGACTTTCCAGGAGGGAGGGGGGAGGAGTGAGGACACGGCATGCTCATGGGAGGAGGCAGAGAAGAGGCGGGGTCAGGGGAGGGATTTGGTGAAGGAGTTGGTATAGGGGCTGGAAGGGGACAGAGTTGGGGCGGGGACATTGGGGAAGGGGTTGGGAGCAGAGGGGCGAACTTTAACCAAAGTAATTCTAAAAGTAAATGCGTGTTTTGTCATTTGAGTGAGGTGCATTACTGAATGTTTATATTTTATTAAAACTAAAAGGTTTCAGTGATGCGGCCCTTGGGCCAATGTACTAGTCCTCATGTGGCCCTCATGGTGATTTGAGATTGAGATCCCTGCTCTATATTTTCTGTCACATTTCTCCCACAGAATGGCGGTTTTATACACACACTTCTCATCACCTCATATTAAAGTGTCTAGTAACATTTCTAAGTTCTAGTAGTCAGGAGATAGAGCATACACATGCTAAAGACAGAAATGAAAGGGGGAGATGAGAAATGTTTGCAGCAATGCAAATGTAAGAGGTCAACTCCCCCACCAACAGCTTCTGATAAAGGGGAGGATGCTGGAATGGGACTCCCATCATGGTGCTGTCCCTGGGACGTGCTCAGGGGCTCCATATCTTATGATCCTGCAACTAGTAGGTTCCTGATAAATCTGAAGCGCAACCTGCTACAAATCCCTGACTACTAAAAATCTCAATTTCCTACCACTGGAGTCCTCCTGGTTGGTGCAAGCATCGACTGGGACACTCTGTTACTCTACCCCTACATATTTTATATATTGTTGATCTTTTTTTAAAAAACCTCACAAAATAGAAGTTATACTTCAAAGAACTGCATAACACATCGGGGACCTTCTCTGAAACATTAGTCAGGACTATCTAATTTGACAACATTTTGGCAAAGGGGTTTTATTTGATGTACAAGTATACAATACTCTACAATAGTTAACTAATTGTATGCTGTACTTACATCATGATTTCGTCTCAGGATCTCTCAAAGTTTTACAAATATTAGCTAGATAATCACCACAATAATTTATAGAAGATAGGCAAATATCCTCATATTATAGAGTGTAAAAGAAGTGGAGCGGTTAAATTGAATTGAAAAAGTCACACAGTAAATCAATGCCACGGCTTGGAAAAGAAGGATGGTCTGTAGTGGACTGAGACTCAGAACTGGACTCCATTCCCAGCTCTGCCATAGTCTTCCTGTGCAATCTTAGGCAACTCACAATTCCTCATCTTAAAGAGGGGCTCATGATATTCACCACGTGTTATGAAAATTAATTCATTAATGTCTGTGAGGCAGACATATACCACAGTAATGGAAGCCATATAAGTATCTAGGTAAATTGCACAGAAGTCAGTATTCCTGGGTTCCTTTCTATATTCTTTTCTAATCACTTTCTTTAGACAGTGAAATCTTTCCCCTTAGAAGTAGGGTATTTATATCAGTTTGACAGTCATGTCAAGCTACAGTGCCAACATCCTTAAAACACACCCCCATTAATGGATACCCTGAAAAATAGATCTCAGATAAATCTTCAAACTACTGAGTAAGAGTGGAGACTTAACTGGTGTCTTTTCACTACATGGGTGATTAAATGTAATGGCTTGTGTTTCTCCAAACCCATTACTACTGGCTTTAGGAGAATGGTCCTGCTGCTTTACTGAACTGTCTCACATGCAGAACAGTCCAGATGAAGATTAAGGTGTTAAAAACTGCTGCAAGAATGGAAAATTTTCACTGTGACTGTAAATCTGGCATATTTCCAGATTCTACATCTTTAACCAAGCAGAGAAGTTGCTTCACAACTGCAAAACATCACTATGATCTATGGTTAGAATGAGCCTCACTATATCCTGAAAAGTGTGTGAAATTTGGTAAAAATTTAATTTGTGGGGCATCTGAAGAATGGAGTGTTTACTATATCACAGCAACAGATAAAGACTTATAAGAAAGTGAGTTTCTGGGGACTTGGAACCAGAAGTGACTTCCTTTTTTTTTTTTTTTTTTTTTTTTGGGGGGGGGGGGGGGAGGAAGAGTCCAACTTTTACTTTAAAGCATTCCTGGTTTATGGCTCATTTATAACACACTACCTTTAATAAATACTCTCAGATTCCTGATATGTTATTAGGATTTTCATGTTTTAATCAGTAAGTGCCTAACAGCATTTAGATTTTAACCCTATAGCACAAATATTTTAATAAAGACCAAAAGTTCAAAGGTATGCAAAAACTGAATTTAGTGTGGGGTTTTCCCTGTTCTAGTCACAGACCTCACAGCTGCTATACTCCACATCTGCATGAAATTGGAGAAAAACCACTGAGAAAACACTAAAAGTAAAAACAAAACACAACCCTACATTAATGCTAACATTAAGGTTGCACATGGTTATTCAAGTCACAAAAAGCAAACAGTTAAATGTACAACCTTAACCCTGCTGATTTGTGCACATCTACTACACGATAGTCCAACTTCGTGAGATCTTATTTCCAAACGCCAGGTTACAGTAACTTAAGCTGCCAAAACTTTCACTTTGGGGACTGAAATTTTCCAGGCTTGATCTCTACTCTGCCCAAAGATGAATTTCAGTCAAAAATGGTTTAGCCATTGGGAGTATGAGGTGAGCATGTTTTGTAGGGAGAACACAAAGCTTTCCCTATTAGTAAGAGACACCTTTTTCTAACAGGCACCAAAATGACTTGGAGTAGAAAGCTGATGTTTGGCATGAAAATAGCCCTCTTTAAGTAATACCTTTCAGCAGTGAAAGGTGGCTTCGATTGACAGTATGAGCCTCTTCAGCCAGAAATTTTTCAGCACTTGTTTAGCAGTGTTAGGGATAAGGTAGGCTGCACCTGTACATTCAATCAGGCTAACTTACCTGAAAACTACAAAAACAGACCCAATGAATGACTAACCACTTCCCAGAAGCCCTTGGCTCACTTATTCCACATTTTATTAGGCAGAAGCTCCTAGGACTTGGAAGCAAGCAGCTCTTTCCTTTGGACATTGTAAAATGCATGAGGATAGAGTGTTCTAGTGTTATCTAGACAGAAAACCCAGGATGTTGAACTTTTCCTATCTTTCCTTTTCCTTTCTTTCCTATCATTTACTTAAACATAAAAATACTGGGAAAAAACCTTAAGATTGTCAGAGCAAAAAAGAGCCAATTTTAGGTCATTGATGACATACTTTTAAATGCAGGTGTATGTTTAAACTGATTTAATTAAACGTATGCAAATTTGTGCATAGCCATTCTTATTTTGGTTTACAAAAGTATTAGTGCCATTTAGCTTAATCAGTGGTTTAAAAAAAGATTAAACAAAATAAGCATGCCTACGCACAAATTTGCACCAGCTTAATTTAAAAAACGCATCTTAATTAGTGCCTTACACAAGATTTTTAAAAACAGATTGTGCAGTGTTTTGCTACATCCTTAAGATGTAGACAGATGGTCTGTCAAATTTTCCTCCCTAAAATATCAAGGATCTCAGGATTGGCCCGAGAGCAGGTCCTCCAGCAAAACTATGGACATCTCAGATCATGCTCATTAAGAGCTCTTGAGCTTAAAGTGTGGTGATGGTGTGTTTAACAAATACATCCTTTATTCAATAGAAGACACTGAAATGAATAGATTTAAAGCAAAACAAGAGCTTTAAACAGGGACTAAAACTTCTTGCCATGCTCAACGATCACTTTCATTCCTGTAATGTCACTGTTTCACTAATTCTACAGTCATTTTTCAGAGAAGACAAGACAATTTCTAATGTACGAACAAGCAGCTTAGATCTCATTAAACTGAAAACACACACAATTGCAAAAGAGCCCGTAACCAAAACAAAATCCAACTCCCCTTACTACAAAAAAAAAAAAAACACACTCAACCTCCCCCCACCCCCACAACTCTTCCCCCCACTAGGGTTGAGAAGAGGGAACAAGGAGTTGAAGAATTTACTCCTGGGGGAATTCTGTGCCAAAAAATTAAAAATTATGTACACAATATTTTCAAATTCTGCAAAATTATGCATATTTTGTCAAAACAACACAATATAATCACACCAGTTTCAATTATTTTTGGTCATTTATTTCAAAATACCTGTCAGCAAGTATGTCTGACAACAAAACAGATTCCTTACTAGGCATATTAATACAGAACTGAGTAATAATTCATTTAAACCACAATACAGAACCGTATTTCCTGCACCCCTCTGAAGCAGTGCAAAGGCTTGGGGGAGTCAGTGATAATGGCGCTGAGGGAGAGAGAAGCAATTGCTGGGAAGGAATCAGGGTATGGAGGGTTGTTGGGTATGGGTGGGAAAAGTATGGAACAGGGTTTTTTTTTTTTAGAGGCAGGGCGGCATTGTTAGGAAGCTTTCCCCATGCAGACCCTGGCTGACTACTAGCCTCTCCCATTCCGTAAGGCACATCTGCCCCGTCCCCATGTATTCCTGCACCCCGATGTAAAAAAGGGAAGCAAAAGAAAAGGGGGGTCAGCTTATGAACGGGTATAGAGAGAGCTGGGACACAGCCCCTCCCCCCAACAGAGGGGGCAAGGAGAGGCAGCACAGCCAGAAGGGAAGAGGCGGGGCCAGAGTCTCTCCGCTTCTGGCCACACTGTTCTCCCCCCAGTCTCCGAAGCAGCTGTAGCTCCAGGGCTGGCAGGCTGCAGCCGCACCGCCCGGCCTGCCCGCCGGAGCAGGCTGCGGCCTACATTATGTGAAAGAGAGCCTAAAGAGGGTCTTTTTAAAAGGTCTGTATGTTTAGTTTTTACCTAAGACAGGGGTCTCAAACTCAAATTACCACGAGGGCCGCATGAGGACTAGTGCATCGGCCCAAGGGCCGCATCACTGACCCCGCCCCCTCGCTGCCCCCGGCCCCGCCCCCACTCCACCCCTTCCATTAGGCCCCACCCCTTCTCCGCCTCCTCCCCTGTGTGCGCAGCTTCCCGCTCCTCCCCCCTCCCTCCCAGAAACCGTGAAGCTGCCAGACACCCGTTCTGGCGGCGGGAACTGCCTGGGGGTAAAAATAGAACCTTGGAGCAGCGTGGAAGGAATGGGGATCTTAGCAGCCACAGAACGAAACGGGGGGGGGGGGGGGGGGCAGGGGTGAAGGGAGTTGGCAGCCATAGGACGTAACTGGGAGGGGGGGGCGGGAGGAGCCCGGGGGCCCACCTCTTCTCCGTTCTGGCGGCGGAACTTCAGAATGTAACTCGGAGGGGGCGGGGGAGCGCGGGGAGGCCGGCGGAGCGCTTCTCTGCGGCCCGCCGGGCTCCCCCCCCCCCGCCCCCCGAGTTACATTCTAAAGTTCTGCCACCAGAACAGCTGTCTGGCAGCTTCACGGTTTCTGGGAGGGAGGGGGAGGACCGGGAAGCGCGCACACAGGGGAGGAGGGGGGGAGCTCCGCCTCTTCTGCCCCCTCCTCCCCTGTGTGCGCGCTTCCCGCTCCTCCTCCCTCCCTCCCAGAAACCGTGAAGCCGCCAGACAGCTGTTCTGGTGGCGGGAACTGCCGGGGGGTAAAAAAATAAAATAATAAATAAAAAAAAATGGGGGGAGGGGGCGGGCGGAGCCCGGCGGGCCGCAGGGAAGAGCTCCGCGGGCACCCCTGACCTAAGAAATATCAGGATGCTACTAATTTTGCTGGAGGACTTCAAGGGAAGGGTTTGTCTCTCAAGTGTGGACAGTGAACTCTTACACCTTAAATCACAGTCATTTTTCTTCCAAATGTTTATTAGGCACTGAAGTTAAGCAGACATTACAAAACTTTTAAACAGTGACTACAAAGCCTTCCCTCTCAATTATTTAGCTTTTAGTCTCATGTGATTTCATTTTTATTACTTCTCAAGACACCACAGGCCAAATGGACACAATGGAATGTCAGAAAAACATTTTATTTTCTGGTAACACTATGAGGGTTTTCATCCTAAATTCCCTACTGTACACCTCACTCCCAATTTCAAATAAAAAAGCGACCATAAAAACTTTGAGACTAAAACCTTTCAGAACTTCATACATCACCAAGCAGCAAAAAAGGGACAAGTCCAAGTTTTTGCTTTTGCAGACTACCGTTAAGCAAAGCCGGGGGTGGGGTGGGGGGGAATAGATTTGCCAGATGAAAATCTTATGAAAAGAAGGACTTTAAATGCTTCAAAAGCAGTGAAAAGATGCCTCAATGGAGCAACAGGTTAGTCTAACCATGAGTGCATTCTGATGAGTGCTCTGGAAAAAGAGAAAACCATCCTGAAAAAAGCATCTTTACTTTAAAAAAGCCTAATAGATTCTGCAATGCCTATGTTTTCTCACGTGCCATGAGAGGTTCGGACCTGGATGGGGAGAAAACTGGTGTAGAAAAAGCAGATCTGGTGATAGAGAAGTGGACTGCTTGTACCTTCCAGTAAGCAGGCATCATGCAATCCTTTTCTGATAAGGTAACAATGTTAGGATACTATTGGATCTGCTTCTACATACACAGAAAGCAACAGAGAAAGGCCATGCTGTTCCAACTGCAGATGATCAGAAGACTGACTTCTCTCACATATAGGCCTCGTAACAGTCACCTATGCCTTTGAAGCCACCCAGGCATTTTACTGTGGTGCACTCTTCCCAGGACTGTCCTTGATAAACCTCCAGAAACATAACCTGGTGCAAAACAGATGCCCACCTTTTGAGCAGGCCATGTTGCTATGTGCACAATACTTGTGTTAGTTATCTTTAATTCAGATTCTTAATGTGCAGAATTTCAACATATAACATGAGGGAGTGGAGCTGAGATAATCTGCTACTGTTTCTCTGCGACTCACCAATGTTATATGCCTCTGTTTCTCCATTCTCTCTCTAGTCTCTCCTATACTATCCCTCAAGCATTCCCAGCACCCTCGCAAGCTCTGAAATAAGGCCGCTTGAGTTGGTGGGCAGCTTCTTGCTCCCCGCACAGCTGATCTTTCACAAAGAGCCACTTCCTGGTCATGATGTCAGTGCCCCTAGGCTCCCAGGGCCAGGCTAAGCATCCTGCAGGCTCTCAACATGAAACAGAACGTGGAATTGGCAGTAGAAAGATTAAGAGGCAGACCAGAAGAGCTTCCCCACTTGGAACAGCTCAGCCCAGGAATGCTGCCCTGGCCTCCCATTGTGCCAGTATCACCTAATCTCCAACTCCATCCCACAGTAATGACCACTTTTGACAGAGGAAGAGTTTTTCCCCAGAATCCTCTCTGTTCCAGCCTTCTTTCTCAAACAACCACCATTCTCATTCCGCTGCTGGCTTCTCCCAGCACCATCTCTCTCCTTCAGGCCTCAAACAGCATTTAAAGGACATCAGCCCCCAGCCCCAGAAAAATTAAAACTGGTCTTACTAAAGGGTAGTTTTTAGGTAGAACCTGGGCTTTCAATCCCTCTGCTGAGATCAGCTCCAAAAAGCATAAGTAGCAGCAGCAAGAAGTTTTTCAAAGCAGCCTCTAGACCAGGGGTTGGTAAACTTTTGGGCCGGAGGGCCACATCTGGGTGGGGAAAATGTATGCAGGGTCATGAATGTAGGGCTGTGGTGTGCAGGAAGGGGCTCAGGGCAAGGGGTTGAGGTGCAGGGGGGGGGGTCAAGGCAGGGTGCGGCAGGGGGCTGGGATGCAGGAGGGGGCTCAGGGCAGGGGTGCAGGAGGGGATCAAGGCAGGGGGTTGGGGTGCGGGCTCTGGCCCCCCTTACCTTGAGCGGCTCCGGGGTGGCAGCGATGCGCAGCAGGGTTAAGGCAGGCTCCCTGCCTGCCCTGGCCCCGCGCCGCTCCCAGAAGTGGCCGGCATGTCTGGCAGTGGCTCCTGGGGGTGGGGCGGGACAGGCAGCTCTGCCGCACGCTGCCCTAGCCTGCGGGTTCCACCCCCGAAACTCCCATTGGCCACAGTTCCCTGTTCCTAGCCAATGGGAGCTGCGGGGAGCAGTGCCTGCAGGCGAGGGCAGCGCCTGGAGTCCTCTGCCCCTCCCCTCCCCCAGGAGCCGCAGGGACGTGGTGCTGGCTGCTTCTGGGAGCGGCACCGGGCCAGGGCAGGCAAGGAGCCTGCCTTAACCCTGTTGCACCAGGGGGCTGGCAATCCCGCAGGCCGGATCCAGCCCATGGGCTGTAGTTCGCCCTTCGTTGCTCTAGACTCAGCTCCCTTCAGGAAATTTTTTCAGGGCAGCTCCCATACCCAACCGCAAATTAAACTTTATTCCAGAATTCTTTACATCAATGCACAAAAGATGTTCTAGGGGTTTTTAAGTGTTTATGCCCTTCTTTCCACTCTAGAAATGAATTGCCAGAATAAACGTGATTTGTGCCCTATATGTCCCCTATCTACTTATTACCTTCTCAGTGCATCTATGCTGTTGGAGAAGGTGCTGTTCAAAAGGAGAGTTGCACAATAAGGGCTTGTGTACATGGGGAAATTGACTGGACTAACTATTCTAGGGGGAAAACATAAGGACACTCATTTTTCTGGAATAAAGTGACATTCTTGAATGGTGTGTTCACACAGGTAGCTATTATGGAACTTCAGAACAGTTTATTCCAGAATAGCTATTCCAAATAGAAGAACATAAGAATGGCCGTACTGGGTCAGACCAAAGGTCCATCCAGCCCAGATCCTGTCTACCAGCAGTGGCCAATGCCAGGTGCCCCAGAGGGAGTGAACCTAACAGGTAATGATCAAGTGATCTCTCTCCTGCTATCCATCACCACCCTCTGATATCTACTTGTAATGTCTCAAACACTCTATTCTATATACAATATTTTGTTTCTGTTTTGTAGACAATAACCTGACTACAATATCCTCTCTGATTTGTGAGGGTGGAAAGAATTTCATGTGGACTAATCCATTGATTTCAAAAAATTTGCCAGCTGTAGTGTGGAAAAAAAGTTTAATTTACTTCTAGTTATGCAAAATCAAGCTTCAGGTACTTTCCTTGGACAAGTGTAAACAGTATCACAGGGCAAGACCCATAAATGAAATAATTTATCTTTGACAAGTGAAAAAGTTGTCAGAGAGCATTAATCTGGAAGGGAGTAAAATACTATAAGGGACTACACATCCTTACTTGGAACCCATCAAATTACGTTTTGAGTTTTATTCTTGATGCGGTGAGAAGTCAAACAACTGGGCGGAAACAGGAAACTTTTTTCAAGAGGTTCTTCGCCACTAACTGTCTTCTGACAGGGTGGATAAAAATCAGATTGTTTTTAAATTTAAATCGGATTTTTTGGATAAAATGCTTTTTGAGGAAAAACCTATTTAAAGACAGTTGAAGATACCATCAGAGCAGCTTAGTTTTGCAGTTCTCAAACTGTGGATTTGTGTCTCCAGAGATAACATGCTTGTTAACAGAAAATTTTAAAATAAATAAATAAAATTAAAATAAAATATAGAGGTGAGAAATAACAGACCTCAACCCTATTGTCCCTCTGCAAATTTGTGTACACAGAGTCAATCCCTTACCTCTCTCTAAAAGCGCAGTTTCAAAAAGTTAAATGAATAGAAAATTATTGGGGACGGAATAAATGTGGAGGTTCCAGGATGGCGCAATCTGTAACTAACAGTTTATAAAGAAATGCTAAAAAATTAATGTTACGTAGTGTTGAGGTAGTCATAATAAAAACAGTAGTCTATTTGTTAGTTTGTATACTGTAGATATTGAAACTATTTTCATCTCTGCATTTTATTACAGTATCTTTGTACTTTATTACAATTTATCTCCATCTTCTGCTCCTTGTGTATTTTTTAACTCTTGTGCTGTCACTTCAGTTTAGATTTTTTTCACCCCTATTTTTAAAACCTATCCAGTGTTAATCTTTTTTCATATCTTTCAGCTGTGTTCTTTTCTGACCTGTTTCTGTCCATGTTATCGCTAATACATGATAAATTCTGTGTCAAGATCTATAAAACTAAAACTAAGGCTTGAAAAAATTACAGGGCAAACAGATTGGACTACTAAAGCCTTAGAGATTAATACAAACAATGAGCAAAGTTTCTACCAGTAAGCAACATGGCAATTCCATGTCAAGTCCAGCACCCATCCCTAGCTAATGGAAATGGGGAGGGTGTTATCAGGTTACTTTTCTCTTGTACCTGACTTGAAGACTCCACCATTTACAGCAACCTCTGGATTCAGTGTGTCTGATAAATGTGAAGTTCCTGTCCTTCTCCCCCAGGTTTGCTGCTAGGAGAGAGTAAGAATTCTCTCAACCCATAACTCTAAAGCCTCATGGCTAGTATGAGGGCTTTTTCCCCTTCAATATCTCGCTTATGTCGACCCAACTATGTCAGTGTTTCCACTACAGACTTCCTCCCGCCTATGTAAGTGCCCTATTACACCATCATAACTCCATCTCTATGAGAGGCATAGGGCTTATGTCTGTGTAGACACTGCATTCCTTACATGGGCTGTTGGCTGTCATTCTTGTCAATTTCACGGTTCCGCCAGAGCCGTGAAAATGACAACAAAGTCGGCTCCCGAGCCAGGATGCTGTCAGGTCTCCACTCCAAACTGGGCTGCCACCCAAGCTCCCGGCTTGGGCTGCTGCCCGGGCTGCCCGCTCTGAGCGTTGCTTCACCGCAGGTCCTGAATCCCCGCTGGAAGCATGGCAGTTGACCGGACTCTGGGGTGGATCCACCTGCCAGAGGTGAGAAGCACCAGAAGGCTGTCCCCCTGGTCCTGGCTGGGATCAGGAAGGCAAGAAGCCCCAAGGGGCAGCTGGGCTCCAGTGCAGAGCTGAGAGCTCTGGCTCTCAGCCCACCCCAAAGCTCCTCTTCAGTCAGTGAAAGCACTCCTAGTGCACCACTGACAGAAGGAGGGTAGTGTGGAAGGGGTGGCTGTAAGTCAACCTAAGATAAGTTGATTTAAGATTGTAGTGTAGACTTGCCCCAAATCTTTTGTCCAGGCCCTCATAAAAATTACATAGAGCTTTTTTATCAGATCTCAGAGTGCTTTACAATCTAATGTATTTATCCTCACCACATCTTTGTGAGTAGGGAAATATCACCCCCATTTTTACAAATGGGGAACTGAGGCACAGACAGACTAAGTGACTTGCCCAAGGTCACAGAATCTGCAGCAGAGCAGGGAACTGGGCTAGTGCCTCCCTGTATATCCCACCTTGACTATTGCAACATCTTTCATTTGGCTGCCTGTCCATACAAAATAGAGCCACTAAAGTCACCTGCCTTGTCTATCAATTTGATGTCACTTCCCCCATTTAATTAAATAAAGGTATTTGGGGTGAAGACTTCACAACCCAGGTCCAGTGTAACACTACACAGTATGCCCAATCTCCCTACCTACATACCTTCTGCTGATCGAAACAAAAACCCATAGCAACTCCCTAGACAAGCTGTCCTAAAATGTGCAATTTTTTACCTGCAACCATTTCACTTCTCAGAACAGACTGTTATATCTGTTTTCCCCACAGGCTGAAGATGCATTCTATAAATCTATATAACCAGAAGTACTCCAGTAAAACTTCAACTCAACTGTAACTTTTGCAACTATTTTTGAAGAAGTTTTTTTCCTAAGGCAATGTTTCCAATTAAATGGTTTAAATAAGCAGTAAAGAGAATGTATGCTACTACTGCATTCGAAAGGTACAGTCCTCAAAGCAGGGCTTGTGAAGAATGGTTTGCACATATATATCACATTTTATCTATCATACTAAAGACTTTACAAAAGTGGTAATCTCCATTTTACAAATTAAGAAAATTAGGCAGTGCAGTGACAAAGCATGTCAGTCCGAGCAGAAATAGGTGATGAGTCCCAGTCTCCATCTAGATATTAGATCATTCTGCCTCCCATTTTAGCGCCACTGAAATCCATTATAAATATACCTTCTTAAAAAATAAGTGGCATCTTTTAATGTTTATCATTAACTGATCGCATCAGAGAACGTGCTGCACTCCATGGTATAAAGCAGGCTTTTGTCCAAGGCACACCAAGTCCTAAGGACTGAAAATGTTCATTTCTTAATTCAAAGAAACACACTGAGTCACAAACACACTATAATGCCCCTATATTAAGCTTGATTAAAAAAAAGACATTTTACTCTGAACTTCAAAGTATGGAAAGAAAAACTGAGAACTAACAAGCTCCTAGCGGCACAGATATTAATGGTGACCTGCCAGGGGAATAAAATTAATGTTGTGCCCATTTTGCTCCTCTACTATGTAGGAAGGAGACTGGAAGGTTTCATTCAAAAAAATGTTTAATCAGAAATTCTATAGAAGATTGAAGGACAAGTGGAATTATATCACACTAGACAAGAGACTGAAAACTAAACTACTGAGAGGGAAATAGATTTTCAGTCTAACTGTTCAAAACTTTGTAGTTCATTTTTGCCAACACCTATTTGACCCAAATGCTTGAGAAACACTTGGGAAGGAAAAACAGCCTCTGAATTAAGGGGTGAAAAAACCTCCCATTACCCATCTGAGACCAGAAAAAACAGGGAAGATCTGTCTGATATTCCTGCTATTTAACACAAAATCACAACAATTAAAAAAACAAAAAACCCCACGGAATGTCACTGCTTTCACCCCCCAAAAGTCCCCCTTCAGGCCTTTTTCATACAGTCCGCTCTTTTCTTCATGAATTCCTATTTCCCTTTGTAAGTCACTTTTAAAAACTCAAGTCTGGAATCCTCTGGGACAGGCTGGGCGGGGGCAATGGGATAATGAGAAACACACTGGAACAGCATGTATATTGGACGACACTTCTGACTACAGACAGGGATGCTTCCTCTTGATTAGTCAGCAAAGAAACATATTTTCTTGGAAATCTGTTGAGCTGTCTCTACAATTAATCTTTGCCCCAAAATTTCCAATCATTGCTTCCCTTAGTGATGACTCCCAGAATGCTTAATGTAGACCAGCAGCAGGTCCAGACAGCACCATGTTAAAATGCCAGCAGCCTCCTGGAACCATGTCTACACTAGCACTCCTACTGCTGTTAACAATGGCATAAACAAGACTTTAGTGAGCTAGGTTTTATTCTGAAGCTAAATGAAATAATCTTGCAATGTCTGCTAACCTATTCACCTCAAGAATTATGAGTACAAAAATGTCAGTGTCTCATCATAACCTAGACATTAGGCCATAGGACTGTGGAAATGATAGGCGAGTATCCCATAATACTGGCATAAAAATGGAACAAAAACTGCAACTACAAACTAACATCAACTGCATTAAGTGCATAGCCCAAGTCTGAAATATTTTAGGGTAAGAGAAAGAAAAGAGATAAGCTAACTAAACTGTATAGACCAAAAAGACCCTCTGATGCCCCATGCCTCCAATCTTGCAACAACCCTTTTGAGAGATCAGTTGCCTCAATGGGGAGGGAAAAGCTCAGTTTCCCCATATAATATTCATGTACCGAGTGCCTTCCCCATGGTGGCTATTCATACAGCTGGGGGTGAGCAGGAAAGAGATGCTGCTTCTGCAGCGTCCCAGGAGCTCACAGTGCCTGCAAGGAGCAGGACCAATCGATCACTCTTGTCACAGAGCCAAGAGGGAAATACAGGCTCAACCCAAGCCAGCCTCAAGAAGGGGAAGAAAAAAGGACCCATTACTCACTGCAAAGAAATAGGGCCCCTCTGCTCAGCCCCAGGGAGCAGCACTATGGGGCTAGGATCCCGTCCCCCTGCCTCGTTTCACCCTCCCCCGGAACAGCGCTATGGGGCTCGGGCCTCTTCCCCCGCGCCTTACCTCCCCTCCCCGCAGAGCAGCACTGCAGGCTGGGCCCCTTACCCGGCCGCCTTTCCCCCCGCCTCACCTCACCTCCCCCCCAGCGGCACTATGGGGCCGGGCCCCTTCCCGCACGGGAGAAAACAAAACAGGGCTAACGGGGAGCCCCCCATCATCTCTTCCCGGGAAGGTCTCGGGGAGCCCTCTCCCTTCTCCACGCCAGCGGGCAGAACCCTCTCCCCTCGCCGCAGCACCCCGGGGCCTCCAACCTTGTCCCAGGCCGAGCGGGAGCGGGGCCCAGACGGAGCCCACCCCCCGGCCATGCGGCGCAGGCCGCTCTCATCTGAGTGCCGCTCCCACCGGCTCCAGGGGCCCGGCCCCGCCCGGCCGCGGGGGAAGCGGCGGCGAGCCCCGCTCCCCTAAGGGACGAGCCTACCGGCCAGCTCCCCTCTCCTGCCCCCCCTGCGGCCTCTTACCTGGCGCGCAGCGTCCGGGGCCGACGCTCTGGCCTGTACCCGGCTGCGGGACTCGGTGAGGCCGCTACCGCCTCGCGAACCGCCTCCACACAGAGGCCAAGATGGCGGGCGGCCAAGCCGGCGCCAATGGCGTCTGACCTCACCGCGCAGCGCCCACGCAGTGCCGGTCACGTGATGCCTGGCTGCCGCAGTAGCCTGGGAGGATTCCGCCTCTCCGCGGGGCCGATAGCTCCACCTGCAGGAGCCTGCTGGAACTGCCCCTCCAGGGAGGCAGGCACTGCTGTTTGTGTGGGAACTGCAGGACACTGAGGTCGCTTTAACCCCCGCGGGCACCTCGTGGCTTTTGTTTCTCCAGGGTTCATATATGTGTCTGTTTTGGGGTCAGCCCAGGGGAAATGGGAGAAGCTCCAGATTCCTCCCTGGCCTTCCTGACTCTTGCAGGACACAGCAAAGTTTGCAAACCCCAGTAAACCTGAGGTCCCTGTTGGGCTTGTAATAAAACTGTGCTGGATTAGGAACTATCTATCACACAGTCTGCTAGCACACCTTGGCAAACAGCTGGTATTGCCAGCCTGCCAACATCCAGGAATCAGGCTACAAATATCATGAGATTGGCTTAAAAATAAATGGGAAGTTCTTTCCCCCTCCCGGGCTCTCCCTTCTATTTTCTGAGTTTGTGAGGTGCACACAGGTTACGTTTTCAATCTTTTCTTTGCAAGGGTGAGAGCTAGAAACTAAGACCTGCTATACACACAGGGTATGTCTACACTGTAATTAAAAACCTGCTGCTGCCTGTACCAGTTGACTCAGGTTCGCGGTGCTCAGGCTAAGGGGTTGTTTAATTGCAGTGTAGACATTTGGGTTCAGGCTGAAACCCGGGTTCTAGGATCCTAGAGGTGGGAGAATCCCAGAGGTGGGGTTGCAACAATTAAATAGCTCCTTAGCCCAAGTCCCTCGAGCCCGAGTCAGCTTACATGAGCCAGCCGTGGATGTCTAATTGCAGTGTAGACTTACCCACAGTTTTTCTACAGTATAGCTAGTTTAGATAGGGGTGTGATTTTAGAAAATATATATTTATACCAGTACAGCCATTAGTGTGGAAGCTGTTATATTGGTGTAAAGGCACCGTATAGCAGTATAGTGGATTCTCCTTCCTGTACAGGAATAATCTGCACTGGTGTAACTGAGCCCAAACATGGAGATTGTATCATGTAGTGGCCTAGTGGATACAGCACTAGACTGGGACTCAAAATAAAGGGGCTATATAAGAGAGAAACTGGTATAGCTAAAGTAGTACTAGCATTGTGGGTAGGCAAGGCCTCACTTTATTTTTAAAATGAAGTACTGAATGAGATTCTAATTGCTTCCATGAGCTGTGGTTTTAAGTAAACTACCAAATAGGGTGAGATGCTGGAAATGCTGAAGAGAGCCTGTAAAAACTCTCATGAGGTTTGATGTTTTACTTTAAATCCCCAGGTCCTAGAGTCAAGTAATTACATACACAGAATTGCCAACCAAGAGCATTCAAAAATCATCAGTTGTACCATAAAATGAATCAGAAGACTGGTTTAAAAATAAGATCAAAATTTAAATTTGGGGTCTTTCTATCTGCCTTCTGATGTTTGAGCCTTTAAGGGTCATATTGTCCAGATTTTCTCTGCAATCGTGAGGGCTAGAAGTGTACTTTTTAAAAAAAATCAAAGCAGAGATTCTCACATAAACACAAAACTCCAGAAGCTGGGGCTATAACAAAATACTGCAAGACTTATGCAAAAATCGCAGGAGTTGGCAAAACTGACAAGGTAAGTTTCAGGCCTTTCTGCTAGCTAAAGACTCAAAGGCCAGCACGAAAATAAAAGGAATCCAAGATATATTATTTTAAAAAATCTTATGATTTTTGTGGGGCCTGAATGATGAATTCTGAACATTTGGGGGTTGACAATGCTTTAATGGGGCACCTGTACCACAGTAGTAATTTTCTGTAATATTTTTGTGAATGATATACACGACAGTGACTTACTTGACTAGGGATTGCAACTCAGTTGGTCCAAAATAGTTAAAAGCTGCTCTTGGGGCACAGCAAGAGACAGGAGGCATTGAGTCACATAGCTGTCTGAGGTGATATGAATGGATTGTTAAGGACTAGCTGAAACTGACCTATAGAATTGGAGGCTCTGAGATGACCTTGAGGACTGAACACCTGAACAACTAACACCTAACAGCAGGAAACTCAGGCAGGTGGAACATGCGAACCCTGCAGGAGGATAGTGGCCCGAACCAGGGCAGTTAGCTTGGATAAGAGCTGGCCTTTGAAGAGACCCGGGGCTCTCACCTGGAACAGACAAAAATACAGAGGGGGAGAGAGCCAGAAATGGATTCTACTGCAGCTTGGAGCACTGGGTTGGCCAGGATGGATTATGTCGTAATCGTTGCTTCTCTAGGCTAATCCAAGGACTTTCCGATGCTGTGTTCCTGTTGACTGATAAATCCTACTCTGTTTTGAGAAGGCTGCCTGGTGTCACCACAAACACTTATGAGGTGCATTGGTCCTTGAAGAGTGAAAAAGTCTCTGACTAGGAGTCTTTCTCAGTTGGACTCACTGGGCAGAGTTCATGGTATGAAATGGGATGGCTGGAGCCTAGCAGCTCAGTCTCGGAGGCATTGAGCCCATGTGGCCTACCCTGAAGAAGAGTGGAACCCTAATGGGCATAGCACACTGAAAGCATTCCTCCAAGGGACTGTTTAAAAGCTGGAGAGTAGAACCAATTCTGCAGTTTCATGGCAGTACCAAAACAGATTTAGGCCCTGCTTCTGCAAATCTTATTTCAAGGCACATTACTCGTTTCACTCCCAAAGTTACCAACATCCCACACAAATGTGGTGTCCTCACTTTGATTGTTGAAAACTCTTGATATCAGAAATAAAGACTCATAATTCTGAGATAACAGAAGGAGTCATTTACATAAAAGGAAGAAACCCTGCAGTATTTTTCTTACTAATTATTATTTGAATTACGGTAGTGCTTCGAGGTCTCAGCTAGAGATTCAGGCCCCATTGTTCTAGCACTGCAAAAACACATAGTGAGAGATGGTCCCTGCCCTAAACAGCTTGCGATCTACACAGACAAGACAGACAAAGGGTGGGAAGGGAAACAGAAGCACAAACAGGTGAAGTGACTTGCCTAAGGTCATACACCGATCAGTGGCAAAGCCAAGAATAGAACCCAGCATGAAATCCAGGCTCCATTGAATGGCAAAATCCCCATTGACTTCAATACAGGCAAGATTTCATCCTAGGTCTCCTGACTACCAGTCTACTGTTCTATCCACTAGACTGCATGGAGCTCTGTGGCCCCCCAAAGTCGTGAGACCTCATCAACCTCCTCCTGATGCTAGCCAAGATGGCCATCCACCAAACCAGGGGGAAGAAGCATACCTTGGATTCCACCACCCAGTTAATTGTTACAGAGTGATTCTACCACCCTCCCAGTCCTGAATTTCCCCCAAATTGTCTCCCTGCAATGTCCACCTCTCTCACTGACCACTTACAGAAATTATGAAGTTTGTTGCTCCTTTAAAGAGACAGTACACCACAGCTCATTAATTTAACTGGGGTTGACAAACACTCTGTTTCAATCACAGCACTGAGCTGGTTTATAGTAAAATTAAAACAAGGTCATTAAACAAAAAGCCATAGGTTTATATGATGCCAAGTATAAGGAATAAAGATAGGGTTATGAGCAAACAGAAGTAAAAATATGCAGCTAAGACTAAAACCTGCTTTAACAAAGTAGGGTGTCTTGTTCAAAGAAGTGTTTCTCACCATGTCTCTTTTCCACCATGGATGACCATACACTCTGTCCAGGACCCAGCACATGGAGCTCAAAGCACTAGGTTTCTTTGACTCCTCAGGATAACTTAGGGGCTTACTCCCCCTCTTTTCATAGGCCAGTAAATATTGGAAATGTATTCTTCTGAAACATATCTCCAGATAAAGTTCTTTTCCCCGCTGGGTGTGGACACCATGCTGTCTGGTGTAGACTTCATGCTGTCTCTTCTCCCCCACTAGTGATTTTTACAATGCAAACAATCTCTTCCTGCAACCTCCAATACAAACGAATAGCCCACTGAATTTGGCCACACCTGGTTTGAGGTGTTGGCCTCTTTCCTTTGTCTGGAGAGAACCTGTTTATCAATTCCCCTAACCTGCCTGGTTTAAACATATTTTAGTCACATATTTCCAACATATGTCTATAAAGTCTTTTGGGGGTTTACCATACATACATCATGCAAAAATATTAATGATCGCTGAGTTATTAGTTTTCCAATGATATATTACATGCCAGCCTTTGGGTAAATATCATGACAACAGTGTGCCAACTGTCATTGGGGAACTTAATTAGGGTCACATGGGTGCAGGAGTCTCTCCACTTGGTTCTCTTTGCAGGATCAGGGTCTTCGACTGTAAGCTCTTTAGGGCAGGGACCAGGACTTACCATGTCTTCTGAGAAGCACTTAAATCACATTTTGGTGCCATAAAATAATGAATACGAATAAGAGCAATATTTTCATTATTTAGACTGAGGCAGCACCAATGTGTGTGAGGTCCTTTCTAAAGAGAGGAAGGCACAGGCCCTGCTCAAAGAACTTACAATCTAAAAGCAAGAAAATAATATGTTGAGGAATTCTAAATAATTTGCCAATAAATATGCATCAAAAACCCTCATGCTCATGTGTATTTCCCACCAGACAAAAAATACACTTTAAAAAACACATACCTTGGTATTATTTGTTTTGCTTATTTTTACTCACATAGATGGAGAGGGAGCCAGGTGACCTGGAATTCTCATCCTGTAGCTGCTACTGAGGACGGTGGCTCCACCCACACTATAAATACCCACATGTCCAGAAATGGACTCAACAGTTCTAGGAAATCATTTCAGAATTCAAAGTCAGTCTGCATGGCAGGGAGGAGGGCAAAACCTTTTAAGTGTCTGTTGAAAGCTGTTCTTGAGCCTAGCTAGCTCTCCTCAAGGGCTTTGTTGGAGGTGGCATTATGATGTCAAGATCCGATGGCCAGAAGTCAAAATCCAATGGCTGGAAGTTGAAATTAGACAAATTCAGACTAGAAATAAGGCACACATTTTTAACAATGAGAGTGATTAACCACTGGAACAATTTACCAAGGGCTGAGGTGGATTCTTTCCATCACTGGTGATTTTAAAATCAAGATTAGCTGTTTAGAAGATATGCTCTAGTTCAAACAAGAATTAGTGCAGGGACGTTTTATGGGCGGTGTTGTGCAAGAGGTCCGACTAGATGATCACAGAAGACCCTTCTGGCCTTACAAACTATGAATCTCTGCTGTTTCTTTTATGTTGTTGAAGGAAACTGCCAGAGGAAAGTAGGTCTCTTTAAAGAGATCAGGGACTAAAGTATTACCTTTTTTGTTTGTTTGTTTTGGAACAGCTGTATCCATTCTGCTAGGGCCCAATTATGCAGATTTGAGGGCCACCATCTTGACTGACACTAGGGATCTCCAGAGCTGAAAATCTAAGTGTCTACAGCTTGGGTCTTGAGCTAAAGAGCCAGGTTCTTTAACTGAGAGCTATAACAGATCCATATCCTCTGTGGATTGGATATCTAACCAGGGGGTTACACAGATATTTACTGCCAGGAACGATGTTTACTACTTCTCTTTAACATGCTTCACATTCACACCCTTCAGATCTGCCACACCACTAAGCAGTCACCAAACCTGAGGGAGAGGGCAGGCCTGGAGTTAGCTTATCTTATGTTTTGCTAACGCCAGGTGACTGCAATGAAAATGCACAGCCACGCCCAGTAACAGTCACTGGTTAATGATCCACCAATCCCTTTCCACAAGCCCCTGGAACCAATCCCATGTCCTAATGTATAAAATGGGGAATAAGGACAACCCAGGGAATTATAGATCAGTCATCTTAACTTCTTACCCACAGAATTAATGAAGCAAATAAACAATCAAATTTGTAAGCAACTAGAAGAAAATAAGATAATAAATAACAGTCAACATGGATTTGTTAAGAACAGATCATGTCAAACTGACCTAATATCCTTCTTTGACAAGGTAACAAGCCTTGTGGATAGAGGGAAGCAGTAGATGCCATATCTTGACTTCCAGAAAGCTTTTGATACTGTCTCCCATAACCTTCTCATAAGCAAACTAGAGAAATATAAGCTAGACAAACGTACTATAAGGTTGGTACAGAACTGGCTGGAAAACCATACTCAGAGAGTAGTTATCAATGGTTCACAATCAAGTAGTTATCAATGGTTCATATCGTATTGGGTCCCACTGATTTCTGTCCTGGGTCTGGTTCTAATCAATATCTTTATAAATGATTTAGATAATGGCATAGAGAATACACTGATGAAGTTTGTGGACGATACCAAACTGGGAGGGGTCGCTTTGGAGGATAGAATTAGAATTCAGAATGATTCTGACAAAATGGTCTGAATTAAATAGGATGGAATTCAGTAAGGACAAATGCAAAGTACTCCACTTTAAAGGAATAATCATTTGCACAAATTAGGGTGACCAGATGTCCCAATTTTATAGGGACAGTCCCGATATTTGGGAATTTTTCTTATATAGGCAACTATTACCCCCCACTCCCTGTCCCAATTTTTCACACTTTATGTCTGGTCACCCTAGCACAAATACACAATAGGAAATGTCTGCCTAGAAAGGAGTGCTGCAGAAAAGGATCTGGCAGTTATAGTGGATCACAAACTAAACATGAGTCAACAATGTAATACTGTTGCAAAAAAAGCAAACATCATTCTGGGCTGTATTAGCAGGAGTATTATAAGCAAGACATGAGAAGAAATTCTTCCACTCTACTCAGGATAGATAAGACCTCAGCTATAGTATTGTGTCCTGTTCTGGGGCACCACACTTCAGGAAACGTGGATTGTAGTGAAGCAGAATGGCCTCCTTCTGAGCCTGATGGAGAGGAACCACTCTCCAGCCCCTGTTGGGCAGAGTTAGGCAAGTCCTGCCTCCTGCCAGAAGCAGAGGGGAGGAACAGGAAGTATAAGAGGTGGGGTCTTTAGCTCAGGTGGGCCAGAGCCAGGGAAAGAGTCAGATGCCTCTGCCTTGTGGCCAGCCCCTGGACCAAGGACTGAGCTGTGCCAATCTCTGTCCCAGAGGAGAATCCCGAAAGAGGGGAGCTGCCAAGACGGCCACCAGATGAGAACCTTGAGGAGCTGCCAGGACTGCTGCCAGACAAGTACCCCAAGGAAATTGAGGATCATGAGCAACAGAGCCCTACAGACAGGAGTAGGAAGTAGCCCAGGGAAGCCAGACATTAGTCCGGTTGTGTGGCCAGAAAATGAGTCAGTGTTTTTCAGTGACTGCCCTGCTGACCTAGTGGTGGGACCACCCACCACTGTTAGAGGCCTGGGCTGGGACCTGGTGGAGTAGGGTGGGTCCAAGTTCCCCCACCCCTAGTGGGGATGGTGGCTTAGTTACCTGAGGCCAGCAGGCCTACTCACATAGGCTAAAGACTGCCTATTGCTCTGCCCTAGGGTGACCAGATGTGGGAACCTGAAAATCGGGACTTGTCCAAGGGGGGGGCGGGAACCCCTCCCACCGGACTTGTTGAGCAAATAAATAAATAAATAAATAAACCCCTCTCCCGCCACCGCCAGACTTGTTGAGGAAAAAAACAACAACAAAAAAACCAGAGGAAGCCGGATATCAGGACAATGCATCGGTCGGGACGTGGGACAAAAAAAGAAAAAGATTTTATCGGGACGTCTGGTCACCCTACTCTGCCAACTCAGAGCCCCAGACGGTGTTTGCTGCCTGCTCCAGCATGAAGGTTGTAGCTAAAGGGCCAGAGTTCTTAGACTGTCAATTGCTGTTTGCCCAAGCCAGCAGGCCTTGGGCTAAAGACTGCTTGTTGCTTTGCCTGCCCAGAGGTTCAGAGCCCTAGCCTGCTAATTGACTCCCTTATTGACATAGTGAGACAGAGTAGCCTCCCTCCAAGCCTGATGGGGAGGGACAGCCACAGGATCACTACATGGACAAACTGGAGAAAGTCCAGAGGAGAGGAACAAAAATTATTAAAGGTCTAGGAAACATGACCTACAAGGAAAGATTGAAAAATATGGGCTTGTTTAGTCTGGAGAAGAGAAGACTGAGGAGGGGACATATTAGTCTTCAAGTACGTAAATGGCTGTTATAAAGAGCAGGGTGATAAATTGTTTTCCTTAATCACTGAAGTCAGGACAAGAAGTAATGGACTTAAAATGCAGCAAGGAAGATTTAGGTTGGACATTAGGAAAAACTTCTTAACTGTCAGGGTGTTTAAGCACTGAAATAAATTACCTAAGGAGGTGATGGAATCTCCACCACTGGAGGTTTTTAAGAACAGGTTAGACCAACACCTGACAGGGATGGTATAGATAATTCTTAGTGATGCCTCTGTCCAAATGAGTGTAAAATGCTACTAAAATCAAAATGCTAAAGATTTGCCTCCTCTTTGTATTGTTGGAAATTTATTTTATTTATTTATTTTGCGTATGCAATCTGATCAAGCCAAGCCACAGTGTTCTTATTGATGATGTTTAAGGCACAAAGACCTCCAGGAAGTTGAGTCTTTTGGCAGTCCTCAACAATATGTATCATGGTTTGTGGATGCCCATATTGACATAATGGACTGTCTCTAAAATGCCACTGAAATTCTGCTGCAGCACAAATTCCATGTCCGGTACAAAACTGATTCAGAAGGCTCAATTGCCTTTGCAGTAATTCAAACCCAGGTTGATGTTGAGTGGGGTCTGAGACAAGATAATTATTTGTTGGAAATAACTACATAAGGTGCAAGGCACCGGGGAGTGTGGCTCATCAGTTAAGGTAAGCCCTACACCTGGTAGCAAGCACACAATGGGAAAGAATCAGAAAATGAAAGTGATTAGAAACTTATCTATACAACTTCTCTCTGTACAAAAGAGAAGCTGACTAGTCTATTTTCATAATCCAAGACAAACAATATGCAATTAGTAAACAAGCAGGGTCAATGGTGAAAGACAAATGAAACATCTGACATCTCAATTGTAATAATCTGAGGCACTGATTGAGTTGGTAATCCCTATAGTCTCTGTTGCTCTCTCTGGCTCTGCATTGTCAGGGCTTCCTCAGCCGGCGGTTGACCTCAGGACCAACTTCATATTAGCTGAAGAGTGAGTGTGTGTATTCTCAAAGTGCCGAGGCCAGGGGTGGTTTCCGGTGTCAATCTGATTGGGATGAGCTGGGCTGGAAAAGTCTGAATTTTTCTGGGAATTGGTGAATGGTTCCAGTCATTGAAGTTATTGTCTTCTAGCAGCACAGCTTAGAACCTTCATCAGCTACTCACATCCCTCCTTTCATAAAGCCCATTTTACATATGGGAATAGCACCTAATCTTACCCTGGGGAACCACATCTGAGGGGAATATTTACAAATAAGTAAACCAGCACAAAGGAGTGTAGGAAGGCCAAGAATTGTAAGCCAGTGGAAAACTGAAGAGTGATTGGAAGAATCATCAATGACTCGAGTTCTCAGGGGCTTCAGAGCCCGGTGCCACTGGGTCAGGATGGCGTTTCTGGCTCCTACCCATTTTCCTGGTCCAGCCAGGCGATACTGGCAAGGGGTGCATGGACCAAAGAAAACTTCCAGGGTCAGCTTAGGATCCTTCAGGAATAGCAGCAGCATGTTGGGTTTTACACCAACACATGATGCAATTTCATCCATGTAGCCAATGTAACTCATCTTGATTTTGTTCTCCTTGTTGGAAAGACCCCTTCATTAGGAAACAAAATAAAGAGGTTATTGTATTTCTGTGTAAACCCAAAATGCACGACTGAAACTCCTTCCCATTTCCCTGATTCATACAAAGCTCCGTGCAGAGCAAATGGTCAGACATGCAAACCATTAAAGACATAGCTATAGAACAGGGGTCTCAAACATGCAGCCCGTGGAGCTCCCCCCTGCAGTCCGCCAAGCTCCCCGCGCCCCCATGCCTCCCCGGCCTACCTCCAGGCGCTTCCCGCCGCCAAACAGCCAAACAGCAGTTGGCAGGCTTAGCGCTTTCCAGGAGGGAGGGGGGAGGAGCGGGGAGCTGCGTGCTCAAGGGAGGAGGCGGAGAAGAGGCAGGGCAGGGGTGGGGCCTCATGGAAGGGGTGGGGGGGCAGGGCTGGGGGCAGCGAGTGTGGGGTGTCAATGATGTGTCCCTCGGGCCAATGCACTAATCCTCATGTGGCCCTCATGGTCGTTTGAGACCCCTGCTATAGAATAACACTGAAAACATAATGCCATCATATATATCAATTTTATGCCCTTCATCTTGGTTCCGTTTTGGCCATCCTGTCTGAAAAAGGGAGCAGCAGAAATAAAAAAGATCCAGAGAAGGTCTATGAATGTTAAGAGGCTTCCCCTCTGAGGAGAGTTAAAAAGATAAGGGACCATATCCTCCACCTCTGTCTGCCTGCTTTGCTCTGCTCAGGTCATTTGTCACCAGTTCATTAAGAGCTAGACTGAGATCATCTACTCATCTCACAAGAGTTCACCATCAGTCATTAATTAGTGATCGATATAAAAAATCACCTAACTTGATCTTAATTGGAACCAGTGCCCAGGTAAACAGTCACTAGGATTTGGAACACATCCTCACTCTTTCTGCATCAAGCCTTGTCACGATATAAAAAAGGGGTGTGTTAGCTCACTGGAGTTAGGGAGGAGCGTGTCTTCATTGCAAAGTTCACTTGAGTTATTACTTGAGTGTTGCTCCTCACTTGAGTCCCATTCGCGCAGAAAGTGTGGTGATGCTTTTAACTTGAGTTGATTAGTCCCTATAGGCTAAAACTCACCTTGGCACAACTTGCCATCTGCTAACACAACTACTCTGTGTTGTGGATGCATGCTAGCTCCCCTCGAATGCCGATAGTCCAGTGCCTTCCCACAATTCCCCAGTGTGTTCAGACAGGACTAGGGTGACCAGATGTCCCCATTTTATAGGGACAATCCCGATTTTTGGGTCGTTTTCTTATATAGGGTCCTATTTCCCCCTACCCCCGTCCCAATTTTTCACACTTGCTGTCTGGTCACCCTAGACAGGACAGACAAGTTCTCCCACAATTCACAGAGCAGCTCAGCTTACTTCAGCACAAAGAATCATGGGATATGTTCCCAGAAGTCATTGTGCCATGTATGGACGTAGTCTCTGCCAGTCTAGGGCTGCAGCAGCACAGGGAGCAGCACAGTGTGGAGACTGAGGCTGCCTTCCTACTGGCTTGTGCTGGAGGGCCCAGCCAGTAGCTTCATGGACCATGCCGGTCTGGCTCCTGTGTGACTTCAGAGATGGAGCACCCGTGCGGAGGGAGAGGGGGGAGGGGATATATTCTCTTTGGCTGCACAGAGGGGAAGCCATTTTCTGACTCTCCTGGCCAGAAGCCTGAAGCTGACTCAGAGGCCCCGCACTGCTCCAGGAAGCCTGAACACCCAGAAGCTGGGGCAACTCTAAGAGCTGGAAGACAACAGAGCCCACAGGCCCCTCCTGCTCTAGAGGCCGGGAATCAGCCATGGCTTGATTCACTTGGGACACCAACCAGCCAACTGTGAAACTGCCCACAGCGATGCCAGCCTGCCCCTTGATCTCTAGCCACACTGCGCGAACCGGGCCCATGGAGGCTTTGGGAATGGCCACTGTTGTAACACAGATCAGGGATTCATTTTAGTGCCATCCCCAAGTGTGTCTCCTGTTCTCCTCTCCTTCCTTAATTCCCCCTTTTCCTGTTCCAGGAAATGAACAGTTGTCATTCTTATCTGGGCATAGTTACTATACTAGTTAACTTATTCTAGAGGTCCTAGCAGCGTGGCCACTTGTACCCCCAGCCAGTAGGTGGAGACACCGTTCATCAGGATCCAGATCCCATTGGTCCCAAAGGGGTGTGTGTCAAAGAGTACCCAAGGAGGGAGGAACCGAGCCCTCCACTACCTTTGGAGATCAGGTGTGCCCCAGAAGGGGGATTACAATTCCTGAGCACAGAGCCAATGTGGACACAGCAGCTGGTTGGTTATTTCAGTGTGACCGCTCTCACTCAAGCCAGGCTAACTTGAAAAGAGTAACTCCAATGCAGATAACTCTGCTGTGAAGACACACTCTAATTTGAGGGGAAATGCTAGGGAGGACAAGGCAGGTTTTGTTTTCACATGTGGCAGCAGATCGAATTAAAGCCTAGGTTTTAAGTATAGCTTGACCTGGCAACTCATGTGAAAACTACAAACTTCCCTATAAGAACATAAAGGCCATACTGGGTCAGACCAATGGTCCATCTAGCCCAGTATCTTGTCTTCTGACAATGGCCATTGCCAGGTGCTTAAGAGGGAATGAACAGAACAGGCAATCATCAAGTGATCCATCCCCTGTTGTCCACTCTCAGTTTCCGGCAGTCAGAGGTTAGGGACACCCAGAGCATGGCTAATAGCCGCTGATGGACCTACCATCCAGGAACTTATCTAATTCTTTTTTGAATCCTGTTATAGTTGGGGCCTTTACAACATCCCCTGGCACCAAGTTCCACAGGCTGACTGTGCTGTGTGAAGAAATACTTCCTTTTGTTTGTTTTAAACCTATTAATTTCATTGGGTGACTAAGGCAACTCCCATCTTTTCATATGCTGTGTATTTTTACCTCCCTACTGTATGTTCCACTCCATCCACTGATGAAGTGGGTTTTAGCCCACAAAAGCTTATGCCCAAATACATTTGTTAGTCTCTAAGATGCCATAAGGACTCCTCGTTGTTTTTGCTGATACAGACTAACATAGCTATCGCTATGAAACATGGTTCTTGTGTTATGAGAAGGAGTAAATAACACATCCTCATCCGTTTCTCCACACCAGTCATTACTTTATAGACCTCAATCTATTCCCCCTTAGGCATCTCTTTTCCAAGTTGAAAAGTCCCAGTCTTATTAATCTCTCCTCAGATGGAAACTGATCATTTTTGTTGCGCTTCTTTGTACCTTTTCCAATTCTAATATTTTTTTTAATCTTCACTAGGATTTTGCCTTGAGTTAGCTCTTGCTTGAGTTAAGAACACACCTTTTTTTTGTAGTGAAGACAAGGCCTCAGTCCTTGTGAAGGGGAGACAATTGTTGAGAGGATGGGTTTTGAAGGTCATAGATCAAAGTCTATAATGCCCAAGCAAATGGACCTTTAAAGATCATTCTCAGTGTCCTGGATAGTTCCATATTTTATGATTCAATCTAAGCCATGGGTGGTGCCTGACTCCCGGATTTGGGGAGGCAGGGCCTGAGTGCCGGAAGCTCCCTAGAACTGGGTGGGCCACCGGTGCCCGGACTGTGGCTCCACCTCCTGCTCCACCCCGAGGCTCGGCCCCACTTGGCATCCTCCACCCGAGGTCCCGCCAACACTCCACCCCCACTGTGCCCCAGGCCCCGCTCCTGCTCGGCCCCCCTCTTCCAAGCCCTCCCCCGCCATTCGCGTCTTTCTGTCCCCTCCTTCAAAGGGGCCCCCCGCCGCTTGCGCCTCTGTCCGCGCCCTCCCCTGTGCCTCTCTGCCTCTCAGGGGGCGAAGAGGCACGAGAGGCGGGGATGGGAAGAGGAGCATTGTGGGCAGGACCATGGGGTAAGAGTGGGATGTGGGAGCAGGGCCAGTCAGGTGGAGTGTGGGTGGGGCCATGGCCCGGGCGCCGTTTCAGTGGCGGCGCTCCAAAGTCAGTAGGCTAGCCGCATGTCTCCAGAGGAAGGCGTGCCACACCCTGTTTGGGGAGGCTTAGCTTCCCCTGGCCTATTGTACCCGCTGCCCATGCTTTAAGCCCATGAGAAGATTTTTGTTGTCATTTCTTCCCTGCCACTTTCTCCCCGAGCTGGATTCCAGGTACAGAGAGTAGTGAGAATTGCAACATAGCCAGAAAAGCACGAGGACCAGAGTGGGCCTCCTGGAGCTCCAGCATGGTCATGAAAGGAAATTCCTTTGGAACTTAAATGGGGTCAGCAGATGGGATTCCCCCCAGAACTAAGGTGTGGTTACTAGAGGGACACTTTGTATGCAGTGCTGTAATTGCCAGAGGATCCCCCTGCAATCCTGGCAGGCACCGTTTTAAGAGGCACTAGTGTAGTTTGCTGCACACGCTGTTCTACCAGCAGCCTCATCAGACAGGGCTGCAATCAAAACTCTTTCGGTTTTACAATCAGTGGTTGATTCTCACTCCTGTTTCCCCTGAACTAGAAAGAAGGGGAATCCAGGGACAGGAAACAGTTGCCATTTCTTTCTAGCCACAAGATGGTGCCACTGCTCTAGAGGAAAACATTAATTTCAGGGTTAGAGCCGGATCAAATAAATCCCAAACTGTGCAAAGCTCACCTGTTTTGTTCTGTTGCAACTCGAGACTTGGTCCAGGTTTGTCAAAAAGTTTGTGATCCCTTTGAGCTCACCCGGGTCTGGTTCCCAGTAGAAATGGATCTATTTTGAGTGCTGTTGTGTCAAACTGGTGCCATTTCTGGGTGGTTTTGAATCTGTGTGAAACTCAGTTTCATTCAGTTTCAAAAACTTGGAGGAGGGCATGAATGAAACAAAAGAAATGTTTCAACTGAACTCCTGTGAGTCCAACCCCACTCTATTCAGGAGCATTAGTTAATGGCATTCTAGGGTCCTGTTAGCCATAGAAATGTATACGTCTCCCTGCAATCGGAGGCGTCGGTGCAGGACTGGCACACCCAAGCTAGCTGGTACCAGTAGCAGTCAAGCTGCGGCAGCATGGGCTTCAGCACGGTCTGTACAAGCCAACCTGGCACGCTGGACACCTACTTGGGAGGCTAACCTGTGCTGCTGCAGCAGATTACAGCTAACACGGTATGTCTACATGTCCTGTAATCACACCTCTGGCTGCAGTGGAGACATAGCCTCTGTTAGAAGAGTTTCCCCTGACTCTCTTTGTCACCTGTTTGGTTCCACAGAAGGAGAATTAAAAGCCAAAACCCAAACAGATAGGGAAAAAATTGCAGTAAAAAAAATCTTTCTATTAATCTAGCTAGTGAGTCAGTGGAAGGATGGTCCAGTGGTTAGAGTGTTAGTCTAGAACTTGAGAGACTTGAATCCCTGCTCCTCCACAGACTTTCCATGTGACTTTGGGCAAGTCACTTGATCTCTAGGGCCCAGACCCTCAAAAGTATTTAGGCTCCTCACTTTCTGAAAGGTCTAGCTGAGGTGCCTCCGTTTCCCCATCTGTAAAATGAGGATAACAGCATTCCCTTGCCTCACAGCATTGTTGTGAGGATAAATACAGCAAAATACTCAGAGGCTCTGGTGACAGGGATAGATAGAGGGGCTACCTCCCCCTGCTCAGCAGCGATATTACTGACTGGAGCATCACGCCTTGAATATGGAATAGAATAAGTAGCATTTCATACTGTTTAATTAGATGCTGCTGCTTCTTGGCAACTTCAGCCATCAGCCTGTTGGCAGGAGGGAGCTGATTCAACCCTGGGAACATAAGAGAAACCAGAGAACATATGAGCGCTTTTCACAGATGATCCCGAAGTTCTCAAACCAGTCAGTCCACTATGAGCTCCTTCACATATTTAGCGAGAGCTGAGCTAAGTATTAAGGGCCAGATCCTCAGCTGGTGCAAATCAACACTGCTCCACTGAAACAAGCAGAGCTAGGTGAGTTTACACAGCTGAGGCTCTAAGTCATGTGTTGCAGAGAAGCTAGTGTGTTGATTCTTTGTGGAATTACTCTCTGTCTAGGGTCACGTGGGCTGTGCGACTCACATTCCACTAATGGCAGCACAGGCAGCGGGAGGGGCTAGCTGGGACTATACACAGGAAGCCAGATCACGCTGCCGTGGTTACCCTGCTATTTTTAGCACACCAGCTAGATCAAAGCTAGTGTGTGTACGTCTGTGCGAGCTAGGAAGTACAGCTGCAGTGCAGACAAACCCTCAGTCTGCCTACCTTTAAAGACCCGGGTGGCCCAACGAGCCTGGAGTTCCGCTCCTGCCATGATGGAGCCTGTGAGCTGTATAAGGCCAAGGACAGCCAGTGTCGGCTTCTCCAGAGGGGGTGGGAAGATGTATTTGTAAAGGGCGTACTTGCTTCTGCAGATGTTGCGAACAGACTCTTCAAGGAAGGGAAAAGAGAAATTGTATCCGGTGGCAAAGACCACCACGTCGATGTTCTCCTCTACAGTCTCATCTTCAAAGACAGCTGAGCTTTCCGTAAACTCCTTCACATTTGGTTTTACCACAACAGCACCGCATAGGATGCAGCTTGGCAGCTCGTCATTCACAATTAAGCTTAGGTTTGTACTGGCACATAGAAGGAAGGGAGAGAGAGAGATTGAGTGCAGTGTTTGCTCTGACATGGGGTGTGATAAAGAACCAAAGCAGAGCTGGAATTCTGGCTACACTACAATGAATTGTGAGGTGTGGAAGAGCTAATGGGGGAAGACCAGACATGGAGCAGGTAGGTGCTCAGGGGTGAGGTGTGTAGATGGGGAAATGTGGAGGGAAATTGCCCTGTTCTGTGGATAAGCAGAAGCAGTCAGAATCCAGAGCTGTCTGTCCAGTACCAGCTGGGACTACCATTTGTCAGCTAGATTCTCTCTTGCCCCAAGGTGTACTTCATGTAGAAGAGGATGGGGAACGGTTGGTGAGCTTGTATAGCTTCCTGATCCTCAAGGCGCTGTGGCATAAGTTAGAGCCGCCTAATTTTGCTCCTATTTATGAGAGCTGGCTCTGATCCCTAGGCACTACACTGCAACTGGGCCAGGAGGAACAGAGCTGTGCTTCACCCAGCCCTCATCCCACCTAGGTTGTGAGCAGGGTGGTCAGTGGAGAAGCTGGCTGTGCTTCATACCCACTGAGAGTCAGCTGCCAGCTGTAGTCAGATTCCATCTTCTTCATGCTGCTCAGGCTGTGCAAAGGAGAATCTAGCCTTATAATGGTGTTTTTCATGTCAATAGTAATGTTTCTTTGAGTGGAAAGCTGAGCCAGCAACTCATGTCCTGTAGACAACCAAACAGCACTCAGAACTTAGAGATCCTGAGTTCCTGTCACTGAAATAGGCTGAATTTGAACTACTGACCTAGATGCTAAAGGGTCTTTGTCAGTCTCCTGAGTAGGGCTGGGCAAATCACTGATTTTTCAGTTTGGAGGTTGAACAGAAAAACTGGAAAAAAAATAGTTTCAGGTTGAACTGAAACCAATTTTTTTCCCTCAACAAAACAACCCTGATCCCAAAACAGCCCCCGAAACATAGTTTTGGATTGAACAAAATGTTTTGTTCAACCTGAAACAATTGTTTTCATTTTTTTTTCAGTTTGGGGGGTATAAATGTTTTTTAAATGTTCTTTTAAAATTAAATCTATATAAATTCCAAAAGAAAACCACTTTCTAAAAAGTGGAAACATTTCCATTTGAATTTGCCAAAATAAAAACATTTTGATTTTTCCAAAAAATTATTTTTTTCATTTTTTGGCCAAAACTATTTGTCAAATTTGACCCAAATTAATGAATAGTTTCAGCTGACCAAATCTGCATTTTTGCAGTGAAAAACTTCGCATAAAAAAATTCACTCAACTCTACTCCTGAGCTATCCAGTCTCCTGCCTTCTGTAAGGTAATGTTCTAAGTCCTTAAATTATAGATCCAAATGGGAGTCTGTTACACTGTTATCCAGAAGCTGTCAATCTTGCTGATAAGGATCGATTCACACAAAAGTATGACATGGAATCAAATGTGAAAAATTGCCACCATTGGCAGACAGGTGTTAATCCCTAAACTAGAAGAGCCTATGAGCAAGGCAATGTAGGACTTTGCTAGTCTGTAACTATTCCCCAAATGAAACGGGAGATTTACACTGAAAACAAAGAAAGCACCTTTTCTGAGGAATCAAGCCATAATTTGCATGGTCAAACCACGTATTGAACTTCTTCAGCCTTAGCCACCTCATGAGGGCTGATGGGAGGAAGTTTTCGAGACAGTTGTTAAAGCGAGTGGTGAGCATCATGTCCAGAGGGAAACCATGGTCTGAAATACGACTGATCACCCACGTGCCACTTCTGGTGCTGAGGAACACCTGGAAAATATTTGAGGCCTGAGAAATTTATTGCCCGGAAATCTGGGTTCCTTTTTTTGTTCTCACTGTCAAATCATATCTTACATGTTTGCTAGGAGGCCTTCAGCATGGAAGGGTAGAGAGCTAACCAGACTATCCCAAGATAAGCAGGTTGGGGCAAGGAACCAGACTCTAGATGAACAAGTCAGTTCACAGTGTCTGTCTCTGACTCCTAGTGGCTGCAAAACCACCAATTTATCTGCTAAACTGACTTGCAGAAAAGTCCAGGAAATTGAAGTGTATCTTTCTATAGCCCTTGATCTGAACTTCCGTGCACTCGGCAATGCCTAATCTCGGCATGTCCTCAGCTACTAATTTGTTCACACCATTCTAATATCATCTGGCATCCTTCCTGAGGCACTTTCCAAGGGCAGTAATTAGGGTTTTTGAAGACCTCAGGATACTAGCTATGTTTCCTGAGTTGGGGGATGGGTGGGAGAATAGTTGCAGGTCCCGTTCATGAGTGCAGGACTATCAGTGAAACCTTTGCAACATTCTGCCTTCCATTTCTTTCAAAGAAGTCTCCTTCACAGCCTACATGAAGGATTCTGGGGCACATCTAGGACCTGAAGGTGCCAGGTTGCATGTGACTTATCTGGAACCAGTAAAGCTACTTTGGAGATGGAACTGGGTAGGTGTGAGATGGGACAAAAAAGAATGGTGGAATTAAAGGAAGAAAATTGGCAGGGAGGGGATGGTTGGTGGTCACAGGAGGAGGGGTTTTCTGTCCAGGAACCTCTGATCTACTTAGAATTCTTTGCCAATTGCATACGTTCCGCTTTCAAAAGGGTGGCATGTGTACTTGGGGCAACTCACTATACAAGTAGTAACAGTAGATATTGTAGTTATAGTGTTGAGAGAGAAACCACGATCAGCATGGCTCGTGCTCCCCAGGATTTGATCTGCCTTTGCTTGTGGCCCATTGGACTTTTGTTACAGCCACCCCAAAGTGACACTGTGTGTGCATGAGGAACTCAGACTCCAAATCTCTACACCATCCCAGAGCTGTACCTGAGCAGCCACCCGACTGATCTCCACGGCGATATCGCCTCCAGAATTCCCAACACCGAGCACAAGGACTCTCTTCCCTTGGAAACTGGCAGAGTCTTTGTATTCCCAACTGTGGAGGTACTGGCCTCTAAAGCGATTTTCTATACCTGTGAAGAAAGCAGAGAGCATCTCCTGCCATTAGATAAATGTGCTTGTTCCATTGAGACAATTCCACCTGGGCAGCATTGCTTTTGACCCTTAATTCCTGTTGACTCTAGTCTTCCCACTTTGTGTCCAACCATTTTTCATTAAGTGTCAGATTCAAGTGCACTTGAGATCAATGGGAGTCTTTCCATTGACTTCACTGGGTGATGTGTGGAGCCCTGAGCACTCTGAAAGGATCCAATATCCTATCCTTCTGGGTCCATTGGTTTTTATTCCTATGCCAAGACAATGCCACCTTTTTAAATCTGGAGTTGCTAATATATTGACATCAATGTTTCATTTTCCTCATGCTCCTCTCGTGTGGAGTAGGTTCAACTCAGGCCTGGGGGTTTGCAGAGATAATGGAATATATACAAATAATAACAATGAATTGTCTTAGCTTATATATTAGTATCAGAGGGGTAGCCGTGTTTGTTTTTGTGGATACAGAGTATGAGGAGTCCGGTAGCACCTTAAAGACTAACAGATTTATTTGGGCATAAGCTTTTGTGGGTAAAAAACCCCACTTCTTCAGATGGAAGTGGGGTTTTTTTTACCCACAAAAGCTTATGCCCAAATAAATCTGTTAGTCTTTAAGGTGCCACCGGACTCCTCATTCTTTTCCTTATATATTAGTGCTTTCCATTATCATCCTTCAGAATCTTTTGCAAATTCTATGCTAGGTCCTCAGCTGATATAAATCAGCATAGCTCCATTGACTTTAATAGCTACACCAATTTACACCAGCTGAGGATCTGGCCCTCTAGATTTTCATCTTGTCATGAGAGAAGGTGTGGCCAATTGCCTGTTCCTTTAAGGGGCTATGAAAAATTTCCCCCACTGCGGGTGGGGCTTCCCAAAGTTTCCCAAACTGTTCCCATGGCAGAAAACTCATGGAAAATGGGCCAGACTGATTTTCTCCTTAGTTGCAAAGCTATATGCTTTCTCCCTGTAGATCTGGGAAGCTGCGTATTAGCTCTACTCTGCGATGTCATACCGGTGACCCCTCAGGCAGTCAGTTTCAGTTTGTGCTTTACCTGCATCACATTAAAGCACCCTCACAGCTGGGGCTAATTAATAACCTCATTGGCAGCCTCATTAGCGAGGCCAGGGCTGAAAGGACATTAGGAATAAAATACCCTCTTACTACAGAGACCATCTCGTCTGGGCAGATCAGAAGGACACAGGCAAGGCACTGCAGGGAAGCACACAGGGAGCCATATTCCAGTCCATATGTGAATTCACCTTATTCACTAATGCTGGAATTCATCCCGCCACAGACTGATTCGCCAGGGCTGAATTTCGCCCCACAGGCCGTGTGGTTTTCTATAATACGTTCAGCCATAAATGCAGGACTTACCAGGGAAAGAATCCAGTGGTAAATGGGGCTCTGCATAATGGCCACTGCAAACCATAACAGCATCAAAAATGGCCGACTCAACCGTCTCATCAGTCTCAGTGACAACATCCCACTGGCCAGTGGTGGAGAAATCTGGGCGTTTCCTTACACTGTGAACTGTGGTCTTAGAGGAAACCACATGAAAATCAAAACACCGTTATGGATTGTTCTTTATGGTAAATCGGTTGTGTGTGTGTGAAAGGTTAGACCCAGATCTCCAAAGATATTTGGGTTCCTAAATCCCACTGGGAGTTATGAACTCCACTGGGAGTTAGGCATCTACAGACCTTTGAGGATCTGGGCCTCAGTGCTCGGTTAAGCCTGGAGGTACAGACATTTCTTTCTTCTGTAAGTATGCAAGACCCCTGCTCCAGCCCCTTTGCACCAGGGCAGTGATGCTAAGGAGCTGAGAAGGGTAGCTGAGGGGTGTGACCTGTCACCAGCCACCATAGATTAGGGCAGCCTTGAGCCTCCTTTCACTAGCACTGTGGGTCAGACTGCCAGCCTGGCTACCTCCAGGATTGGGGGAGCACAAAGGTGATATTAAATGTTAAGCCGTCTTTGTCCCCACACCTCTTTGGGTCCTGCACCAAACGTAGCTTGGCCAGACCTGAAGGCCTGGCATGTCAACTGCAGCACCGCACACACAAACCTTTGACTCCCTTTTTACCTTGAAACGTATGTATCTGAGAAGGCTGAAGTGCTCGGCATACATTCTGAAATACTCCAGGAGCCTGGAGTGGGTCATGTAGTTGGGGAAATCCTCTGGGAAGGGGAAGTCGCTGAAACACATCATCTCCTTGGAGGTGTTGGTTATCACCGATCTGTAGACACTGATCCTCCCAACTTCCTGTGTCAAATGCAAAATACGCAACCATGTTGTCAAAAAGTGACTGACCGAGAGGGATTTACTTGACTTGGGTCATCAAAGCAGGGTTACAGCCCACTGGTACACAGAACAGACACATGGGTTCCACGCCACCACCTCAGGACTTGTCTACACTGGGAAGTTATTCCAGAATAAGGTAGGGGGTGAATTCATAGGTGCCGATTCCGTGGGTGCTCGGGGACTGGAACACCCACGGGGAAAAATTGGTGGGTGCTCTGCACCCACCGGCAGCCAAGCTCCTCACCCCGCCCCAGCTCACCTCCACTCCGCCTCCTCCCCTGAGCATGCCTCATCCCTGCTTCTCCTCCCAGTGCTTGCTGCCGCGAAACAGCTGTTTTGTGGCATAACAAGCTCCGGGAGGGAGGGAGGGAGGGAGAGCGGGAATGTGGCGTGCTCAGGGAAGGAGGCGGGGAAGAGGTGGGGCCGGGGTGGGGATTTGGGGAAGGAGTCCAATCGGGGCAGGGAGAGGGCGGAGTTGGGGCGAGGACTTTGGGGAAGGGATTGAAATGGGGGCGGGGCAGGGTGGAATTGGGGCGGGGCCAGGGGGTGTCGAGCACCCACCGGCGCCAGGAGAAGTTGGCGCCTATGGGTGAATTTAAAGAGCTATAGCTGTTCACAGAATCATAGAATCTCAGTGTTGGAAGGGACCTCAGGAGGTCATCTAGTCCAACCCCCTCATCTAGTCCAACCCTGTTCTGGAATAATTCTCTATGTGGACACTCTTATTTTAGAAGAAGAGTGCCTTCTGGTTTAGCTTAATCCACTTCCAAAGTGGATTCAGATAACACAGAAAACAACAACAACAACAACAACAAAAACAAACCAGACATGCTTATTCCAGAGTGTGTCCACATGGGGAGCTATTCCAGAATGTTTTTTTTCTGCAGTAGCTACTCTGGTCAATGAGTCAAGTCTGAAAATGTACCTAGGGCTATGACTACAGCCTCTTCTTTGGCTGCGAATATAAACTATGGTCATATTCAAAGCAACACATAGCCTGGTCCAAAATAAACACCTTGTTAAGAAGTCACTGGATAAGGAAATCCCACTCACTGTGAACCTCCAGAGGCCCCCGATGTCATGACTTTGCTCAAAGCAGGTGGGCTCCAGCCCCTCATCCAGACAGCACTTGATAGAGGCCAGTCCACTGGACCCAGCTCCAATGATTGCCACCCTCTGGACCATGCTGTCCTGTATCAGGAGAGAGTCAAGTTGGTGTCAAAGTTGCTCTCTGGAACTCCTTCAGTGCCTTGCATTGTAAGAGCAGAAGCTGGAGTACGGCAGGGAAATAAATGATTAAGTAGTTGGAATTTCTGCAGCCCAGTGAAGAACAAAGATTAATACGTATGTTAAACAGGGATTTTTCAGGGCAGGGAGTAGGGCTGGTCTTAAGGAAAATGGCGCCCCGGGTGAACTTGTATTTTGGTGTTCCTGGCCCCCATGGGCAGGTTGCTCTGCCCCATTGCCCCTGGCCCCTGTGGGCTCCCCACCCCCCATGACCCTCACAGGCTCCCCACCCCCCAGACCCCCGCTGCCTCCTTCAATGCTTAATTTGTATTGAAAGAGGTGCCGGGACTCAGCCCCAGCAAGCCCCTGCACAAATTAAGAACTGGCTGGGCGGCTGGAGAGTGGTGGCTGCCGGCTGAGCGCCTAGCTCTGAAGGCAGTGCCACTGTCAGCAGCAGCGGAGAAATAAGGGTGGCATGGTATATGGTGTACTGCCACCCCTACTTTGTGCTGCACTGTTCCTTCTGCACCCCTAACCCCTTCACTCCCCTATGCCCCTAACCCCCGCACCCATGTGGGGAAACTGACCTGGATGCACGGAGCGGCTAGCATTGCTGCTCACTCCCCCCTCAAATGCTGCTCCTCTGTGCCCCCCTAAGGGGCTGTGAGCGAGGAGCAACATCAGGGCTCTCTGAATCCAGATGACTTTCCCCACCTGGGCTGCATCAGGGGAGGGCAGCAGCTCCTAATGCTCACTTCACAGCCACAGATTCTGCCTCCTGGCAACCTATAGAATTGGTTGGGACCATGAAAGGAAAGGGGTCAGGAGTACAGAAGACCGAAGGAACTTTCTCTCCAGAGGTGGAGCAGTAGTTGTTTGGGAGAATCCGACTGAGGGGTGCCGGAGGAAGTGAAGCCTGCCTACTGTAACCAGGGTAATGGCCCCACTATTGTGGAGAACTTTCTTGGTTTCTGCACTACCCCGGTGAAATGGGCTAGCGAAAGGATCTGAGTCCTCTCTCCCACTCCCTTTACCCAGTGGCCTGCCTGGCCTTGAGGGCTCCCCTTTCACTCTCTTGTGTGCCAGAGTCCTCGTAACCCCGACAAGGCTGAGCCCAGAATTCCTGTGGGGCTCACCCCCAATCGTGTCGTGATCACTCAGGACAGGGGCTAGGGTGTCCCCATGCCAGGGTGCTCTCTCCTCACTGGCTGCTTCCCTGACACACTGAGAACTGCTCTAAGTTTAAACCAAATACAATTAAAGAGCAACTGGAAGAATGGAAACAGTTAAAGGAAGAAGGCCCCCCATGGGCATGGGGAACACCATGAACAGTAGTGTCTGGGACATAAGGAAAGTTCAGTCTGTTTCTCACACCTCCCAGGCCTCCCTACCAGGCCCTGGCAGTGCTGTGGTGATACCACGGGTCAGACACTGCTCTGGTGATGGATACACGCTCTCAGGCTCTAGTGAGATCCTTCTCCCAGCGTTGGCCCTCCTGTCCAGGGTCATGTCCACCCTCCGACTCCAGCCTCAAGGGCTCTTGTCTGGCTCTCTCTGCTGGGCCCTCAGTGCCCAGGGTCCCCCCTCACCCTCCTCACCTGCTCTCCTCTCTCCACTCCAGTGTTACTTGTGGCCCTGCCGGTGGCCGCTCTCCGGCTCTGGCTCTGTGGCTCCCACTGCAGCTCAGCCCTGGCTCACCCTCGGCGTGGCTGGTCTGTGCTGCCCCAGCTCCTGGCTCTGGACTGCTCTAGCTCCCTCTCTAGCTTATTTTTGTCTCCAGCTCAGCTCTGGCCGCCCCCAGCTCAGTGATGCTGCTGCTGCCTCCAGCTGAGCTCCAGCTGCTGCTATATCCTTGGCTCTGCTCTGCTCTGGCAGCCCCTGCTCACACAGAGGGGGCCTTGGCTCTTGACTCACTCTTTGGCCTGCCCACCCTGTCAAGCTGGCTGATTTGGAGAACAAGCCTCTCCCCAGTGGCCCTGGGGACTATCAGTCTCAGGATCCTGAGTCCTCTTTGGCCCTCCCCCTTTCTCCTAGTGTGGGAGAGGGCCAGCCAAAGTCTCACTAACCCACTAAGTTTCAGTAGGGGGCTGGCTGTTGGCAGCCCCAACATTAGGTTACCATCCACCACGTGGGTAGGATGGACTGCCAAGATGGATGTGTGTAGGCTGTTTTCAATCCTTTTTCTCTCAGGGCTTTGTTCCTGCTGCAAAACAGACGATGCTTTGGGTGAAGCCGACACTCTGAATGTACACCCCACTGGGCACAGATTCCCGAAGGGAAGGACCCCGGGTGCTGAATCTAGTTGGTCCTGTTGGGTAAACGTGGTTGTCACACAGGGTGCTGTAGCCCAGCGCCCAGTCTCAAGTGTGGGTGAAGCGGCTGATTCCACCCCAGGTGTGGCTTAGGCAGGAAGCCTGGTGCCTGAGGAGACACACTCGGAGAGACCAGAAAGGTGAAAGAGCGGCAACCAGCCCTGTAACTGGGATATCATCTCGCTCTCAAACTATCACCCGTGTGGAGTAGGCTGTAATCTCCTGGAATGCATTTGCCTGCCTTGACAATAGAACGTCTTAGCTAACCATGACACCTATATTAGGCAATAGGATAATGGATTCCAACTGGAATAGCAGGGCCTCTTTTCCACTTAAAACAAAACACACTCACACAGCAGGAAGCCGGCAAGGACAGACTGTCAGCTGTGACCAGCATGGGGCACAGGAGGATCTTTGCTTACAAGAGAATGAAAGGGTTCCTGTAACTGCCCCTGGAAGTCGGCTATCCTGGGGGGACCTTGGGGCCAGGCAACCCTGAGCAGTGTTGAGTGTTTAAGTTTGTTTGTTTGCTTTCTGTTTGTCCCCCTGCTTGTAACTCTCTACAAAAAACTTGGTTTTAAGAAAGAACAACTAGCTTGTCTTGGACAATTAACACAGTCATCTGTCTGAGGAGAGAGGACTCCTCAGGGACCCTCATGCAAAGGCCTGCAAGTTAACAACATAAACACCTGCCCTCGTTTCAGTCCAGAAGAATGGGGAACATAGTAGGAGTGAGATGCAAAAGTAGCAGAGAGGAAGAACAACCCAGTGGTTAGATTGCTAGTCTAGGACTTAGGAGACCTGGGTTCAAGTTTCTGTTCTAATACAGGCTTCCTGTGTGACTGTGGGCAACTCCCTTAGTCACTCTGTGTGTCAGTTCCCTCTCTGTACAGCAGGGATACCAGAACACAATGCCTCCCAGGGTATTGTGAGGATGAATACATCAAAGATTGCAAGGTGCTCAGATTCTACACTGATGAGGCACTGTATAAATGCAGCTTGCCACCAGGCACCTGAAAGACCAAGGTGAAAGAGGCTGCAAAGGTCACATGTAACTACATAGAAGTGGCCTGATTGCCAATGAGATCTGTGGACCTCAGCATTCCTGAAAATGTTGGGTTCTGATTATTTCTTTTTCATCCTATGGATTCACATTTGATCCTTCTCAGTTGCCTTTGTTGAGACAGTTTTGTTAATAATTTGTATTCACAGAGCCAGGGAAAGGGAATTCCTTTGCCCTTTCAAGTTTTGCACTTGATAACCAGAGAGAAACTGGAACTTACGGTGAAAGTGCCAAGAGAGAATTGTCTCAGATGACATTCTGTGGTTTACTAGTGACCGAGTTTAACAAGTTTAATCAGCTGTGTGTGTAAACAACTAAAGCATGAAGACATCAAGAGAAGACAACCGTGGCTTGGGAAAGGGTTAATTGGAAAAGGCAGGGTTCAGAAGATGATGGAAATTGTGCTGCTGTGTTGAGATGGGAATAAACTGTACTCCTGCATCTGAATCTGCCTGGAGTTTGGAACTGAATCAGACCTTGGTGGCTAACTCCTCTCTATAACAGGCCAAACCAAACCCCTGACATTTGGGCAGACTGGATCCAAACATAGTGACTCATCTTATCTCTGCCCTCATGGTATGGTCAGCAAATGGAGGGCTTCTGATAACATAATGCTCCTTACTGGTGCTTCGTTGATTGTGTCTGTGGCGATTTGTGCAGGATGGAGTTGTCTGAGTAGCTGAGCACTTTTCCTCCAGCAAGTGCAGTTCATTGCAGCTCTCATTAAACCCCACTATTAATTTTCTGCTAGGACTACACCCCGTAGCACAGTGTTTCTCACCCAGTGGGCCACTAGCAAGCCTTCGTGGGGTTCCCCGATGCTGTTCCTGCAGCACAATGCCTTGGCTTAGGCCGAGAGAGTTGAATGCCCATGTACACAGGTACGAGGAAGTGGAGGAAAGCGCAAAGCACAGGAAGGGGAGGGCCCCTGGTTGCAATAGCCTGGCTTTTTTATTAGCCTTGTAGTCCCAAAGCCTCTTCCCAGCATTCTGCTGGATTTTTTAATTTGTTCATTTAAAAAAAAAGATCCCATATACAATAAACTATTATTTAAATAACGTATCCCAAAGCCTACTCATAGCCTGAAGGAGCTGTACTGATTGGCACAGGATAGCCCCTACCATGGAGCCTCCTCTGCTCCATGGTACCAGGGACAACACTGTAGCTGCTACCGCCCTGCACCACTGGAGGTTCCCCAATGTGGGCGGAATCATTCCCTGACCCTTTAAGCCAGGTTTAAGGCTGCTTTGTGCTGCTGCTTGAACATGGCCAAGGATGGCGCCCATGTGTCTTTAAAGTAAGGGCTCACTGAGTGCCATACGGACCCCGTGCTGGACTGACCCAGAGGGTCTGCTCTATCCTAGAGACCTAAGTGAAGGCCAGGCAATAAAACTGTTAAGCTGCAGCAAAGGATGAGCGCATGTGTCAGTGATTTAAAGGTTAAGTAATATGGTAAAAATATTGCCATTATTACAAAAAAGCCCCAAACATTAGAAACCCAGGAAATTCAGAGTTAAGATGAAATAAAAACTGTACATTTCCATGTTCTCAACTGTTTGGGTTTCTGTTAAGGCACCCAATAAAGCAGTAAGCAAAAGACCTTGTGGGGGCAAAAAAAATTTAAAACGTGTAATTTTTGCTTATGTAGCAAATAAATATCTGTAATCCAGCACTTTCCAAATGCTCAGTAAAAGACAGTCTCATACCTTATTGTAAGCTTCCCAGGTGTCAAACAAATTGGTTAGTTCAATCAACAGTTGGAGGGAGACAAGAAGTAAAATGATTTATTTGACACTTGCTAACCAAATTCCCCAATCTGAGACATCATGAGAAAATTCAGGAGGAAGTTAGAAAGTTAGAAGGCAATTTAAAAAAATGGAGCATATAAAGGAAAACTATTCTCAACTTTAATTACTTCTTGTTCCATAGGAACTATGGCCACTTTGAGCAATTTTATTGAGTCCCATTTTCAAAACGAATGTAGGTACTTAGGAGCCTAAATCTGATTGAAAGTCAATGGAACTTGGGCTCTTAAGTGTCTATGTCACTTTTGAAAATGGGACTTCTTTTACTCCATATTTTGTATACAACTTTAGCTACACACATATGTATTATAAACGATATCAATAAATGTCATTTTAAGAACATAAGTGCCCTGCGGAAAAGCTCCATGAAGCTTGAAAGCTTGTCCCTTCCATCTGCAAAAGTTGCTGCAATAAAAGATACTGCCTCACACCATCTTGTCTCTCTTTTATGAACAGAATCAGTAACAAATAGAAGAAGAAGAAAAAAGCTACTTACATTTATCCAAAGTCGTAGCAAAAAGTACGCTTCTGGTTGTGTGCCTTCAGCACATGATGGAATTAATACAGTAATGCTGCTCTGTATGTGTGCAACAAGTAGTTTTCAGACAAAGCATAACATTTCCCCATCACACCTTTCTTTCACACTTGCCAGTCACAGTCCTCCCTGGGGTTCTGGACACGTGCCAAGTTTGCGAATTAATTGTTGAGAGCATGAAAAATGCAGTCGGGAATAAGAACTCTAAGTAAAGAAACTCACCTCTCTGGTTCAATGTGGTGTTTCTTTCGTTTTGCATTAGACTGGGTTTTGGGTGAAGTTTGTCTGGTTACAGATTACATGAGAGAGTAAAGTCCACATGGTTACAGCTCACTCTCATTCCTCAGCTCCTCTGACCTTTACACCCTCCCTACTCACATCTGTGTAGCATTGAAATTCAAATGCGTTCTTATTCTCTCTCAAGAAAAAAAGAAAAATGCACTAATTCCTAATGGCTAACCATAGTAACCACGGTGACTGAACCATGCAGGCAGATCAGGTGGTTGCTTGGGTCCACAAAATATTTAAGGCCAGATTGTGGCTGGGGAAAGGGAAACTGAAGTCACAACGGGCATGCCCTCACTCCCTTGCAGCTGGGGTGAGAGCAGGCCCATGACCCCACCTACAGCTATACTGGCCAGCAAACCTGGATCATGGTGGGGGTGAGAGGAAGGAAAAATGTATAGACTGCACCCCTATGAAAAAACAGACTGTGCTCTAGAGGAATGGAATGGGGGGAGGGATAGCTCAGTGGTTTGAGCTTTGGCCTGCTTAAACCCAGCGTTGTGAGTTCAATCCTTGAGGGGGCCATTTGAGGATATGGGGCAAAAATTGGGGATTGGTCCTGCTTTGAGAAGCGGGTTGGACTAGATGACCTCCTAAGGTCCCTTCCAACCCTGATATTCTATGAATTCTGGCTGGGTCACTCCCACTTGGTGTGGCTCCTCTCCACAAATACACTCCACTTGACAGCTGAAACATAGCCATTCAGGGATGCACACCCTTGAATTCTTAGTCACATAAATGTTTGTGGCATTGTATTGTCCACACTAGAACTTACAACTATGGGAGCTAACACATGTTAAAGCACCACTAAGACAAGGTAGGTGTGAGCTAATATCTTTTATTGCACCAGCTTCTGGTGGTCTTAGAGACAAGCTTTCGAGTTACACAGAGAAGAGCTCCATGTTGCTTGAAAGCTTGTCTCTTTCACCAATAGAAGCTGGTGCAATAAAATATATTACCTCCCCCGCTTTGTCTCTCTCATATCTGGGGAATCAATATAACTATGACACTGCAAAAAGCATAACACAATAATGACAATCTTGTCTAAATTATGAGGGGTTGTCATAGAATATCAGGGTTGGAAGGGACCTTAGAAGGTCATCTAGTCCAACCCCCTGCTCAAAGCAGGACCAATCCCCAATTTTTGCCCCAGATCCCTAAATGGCCCCCTCAAGGATTGAACTCACAACCCTAGGTTTAGCAGGCCAATGCTCAAACCACTGAGCTATCCCTCCCCCTACGGCAGCCAAAACAAAATAAAGACCCCACAAGTTCTATGGGCTAATGCTACAGCCTGTAGTAATCTATCTAAGGCACTTAAATGGCTTCTATTGCTGTGGCATCTGAGTGCTTCACAGTCTTTCATGTATTGTCCTCCCCAAACCACCGTGAGGCCAGGAAGTGTTATTATCTCCATTGTACAGATGGGGAACCGAGGCAGAGAGAGGTTTCCCAAGGTCACATAGGAAGTTTGAGGAGGACCTGGGCCTTGAACCCAGGTAGAGGAGGGAATTGAGCTTAGGTCTCTCAAATCCCCCCCTAGCCCCCTAGTCACTGGACCAGCCATTCTCCCAAAAAGCACACACACAGAAGAACTGGCAACCAACTCAATAAATTCAAAGCAAACCCTCTGGAAGAGCTGACGTGTTTATTACTTTAAAGAGATTGTTAATAAAGGAACAGAACTGAGCCAACTGCACAAGATCTTTAGGACCCAAGACTTCCAGAAAGAGCAGCACAGTCACAGACAGGAGCAATCATCATTGCCATATGGATGAGTTTGCTGGTTAACTAGCCCAGCCTCAAAAGCAAATAACCAAAGATTTTTCCCTGGGAGGTGCTGAACACCCTTGATGCAACTAACTCCAGAGAGACTTGAGGGATCTCAGTGCCTTGCAGGTGTAGGGCCTTGTGATTTTAACAATTGATTATTAAAGCCCAGGGACTTTACATTTCCCATTCCTTTATCTGACAAATGTCAATGTAAGGGGAGAAGAGACAATTATGGTCTCCTAGCCTGACCTTCTGTGTAGCACAGGCCAAAGAATCCCACCTACTGATTCCTGAATCATGCCCACAGCTCCGGCTGAGCTAAAGCGTCTCTTTCCCAGATAGATGCCCATTCCTAACTGATTTAAGCTAGCCATAAATAAATCCCTTTTAAAAGAAATGAGTGTCCACACAGGGGCCTGCACCAGTTTACCATGACACGTTTAGTTAAATCTGTGTAATGGTCTCAGATAGACAGGTCTTGGTGTGTAATTTAGTTAGAGGAGAAATGTTTTAGTGACATTGGTTAAAGTTTGATTAACTTTAGAAATCCTTCTGTTCTTACATGACCTTTGTATGTATTGCTTTCCTGACTCCCCATATAGAGATATTGTTTAGCCAGAAAAGATTTATACACGCAGGCTTTAACATCACACCAGGACTACTTGAAAGCAAGAAAAATTGCAGCAAAGAGAGCAAAAAGGCCGATTAGTTTAAGCAAATTGAAACAGAAGTTTGGAGGCTCCTCTACAACTCGTGTTCTCGTGGGCTTTACTGTTCGGTCCCATTGGGTCAGGATGGCATTTCTGGCTCCATCCCACTTCCCTGGCCCAGTCAGGCGGTACTGGTATGCTGTGCATGGACCAAAGAAAATGTTCTTGGCCAGGATTGGATCTTTGAAGAGCAGAGCCAGCACATTGGGTTTTGTGCCCATCAAGGAGGCCAGTTCGTCAATATACACAAGGCAATCAGTTTTCAGGATCTCGTCATAGGACAAACCGAACCTTAACAAATCAGAAAAGAAGGGGGAAGGGATGTCATTCTGATCAATAGGTAAAACAGAGGAGATGCTATTGAAATTCAGTCCCTTTTTTTTCATTTGCAGTTATTCTGCTTGATCATCAGTGGGTTTCTTTGAATAGATATTCCAAACTTCCTGTATAATTACATAGCCTCTAGCTAAAAGATGGACTTCAAACACACTAGATATAGTAGGCTAATTGAATCCACATCTGGATTTTGGACACCACAATAAAGAGATATTTGGAACTGCATTCTGATACCTCCCAAAGTTCAGGGGGTTTTAAATCTGGCTCAAAGTCTTTTGCATTAGGTGACATGGCTTACCAGCGAATTTTGTTTTTCTTCGTCTCGTTGATCTCTTCCATCATGGTGCTCACTGGAGGCAGCTGACACAAGCCTAGAAACCAGAAAAGGGATTGTTGTCATCAAGTGGTGGACCTATTTAACTTCAGGTGGGATTTTAAACCAATTTAGTTACACTGGTGAAAAGGCTGGTGCGGACACTCTTATTTCATCTTAAACCAGGCTTATTTCAATTTAGCTTACTTCAGTTAGGAGCAGATTTAAACAATGCTGAAATAAGCCACCGAAATAAGAGCATCCACACAGGTGTTTGTGCCCATTTAGCTAAACTGGTGCCAATTTGTGTGTAGACAAGGCCTGAGTCATTTGGAGCTTGTTCTTGAATTGGAAACCCTGGCTCCTGCTCCCCGAAGGAGAGAGAACTCATGACTTGTCAGCTGGACAAGTGGCCTAATTGTTCTAATGAATCATCTCAAATCACACCCACTCTTACACCTTGTCTAGACTAGGTCTAAAGAGGTACTCTCTCACCTTCTGGGAGAAAACTGAAGCCAGACAAATTCCAATTAAATATAAGGCAATATTTTAACACAGGGTGAGTAACCATTGGAACAAACAAAAGGGAAATGGCGGTTTCTCCATTTCTTGATGTCTTTAGATCAAGACTGGATGCCCTTCTGGAAGATATGCTTTAGCCAAACAAAAGTTATTGAGCTCAATTTGGGGGCGGAGGTGAAATTTAAGGCTTGTACTATACAGGAAGTTGGAATGGCTCATCTAACATCTCTTCTGGCCTTAAACTCTTTGAATCTATGAACATGTTTGAGAAGTCTACTGTTCAAATCTAAACTGATTGTCTACAAGAGCTAAACTGGCTGAAGCTTAGGTTCCCCCTAGACCAGTGGCTCTCAACTTTTCCAGACTATTGTACCCTTTTTAGGAGGCTGATTTGTCTTGCATACCCTCAAATTTCACCTCACTTAAAAACTACTTGCTGACAAAATCAATCATAAAAACACAAGTGTCACAGCATCCTATTACTGAAAAATTGCTCAATTTCTCATTTTGACCATATAGTTATAAAATAAATTGACTGGAATATAAATATTGTACTTACATTTCAGTGTGTTTTTCACTTGTGAGCCTTGTCTGATGTCCAAGCCCCATGCGGCAGGGCTGACGCCCAAGCCCCAGATGGTGGGACTTATGCATGTAACTCACCTTCATGGAGCCTCTTGTGGCATGGGGCCCCGGGCAATTGCCCTGCTTGCCACCTCCTAATGCTGGCCCTGCACTTGTGACCCCTGCTAAACCCATCCTATAACCCCCTAAAGGTTGCAACCCCCAGGTTGAGAAACACTGATTTAGATGAGTTGAGTACCCCCTGGAGGATCTCTGTGTACCCCTGGTTGAGAACCATTGCCACAGACTACCAGGGCTTGTCTGCACCAGACTTCTCAAACATGTTAGTTGGAATGTGTTAGCTATTGCCTTCTAACAACTACTATTCTAGTCTAGACAACTGCTTTGGAGGCTCTTTCCCTGATGACTGGGATTTGAATCCTCGTCTGTAGGAACCAGGGACCAGAACATGATTTCAGTTACACAGTGTGATTTTGGAGTAACCCTGTTAAAGTCCATGGCATTTACTCTGAAATTACACTGGTATAACTGAGATCAGGAGCTGCCCCAAAGGAGCAACACTGGCATGAAACAAGTGGATGTGAGATCAAAATCAGACCCCAGGTTGTCCTGAGTGTAACACTGTTCTCTCCGGCGAGGAGAAACTGCCTACCTCCAAGAGAAAAGGACGAGCCAGCCTGCTGGATTCTGCCTGGTCTTAGTGCAGCAGTGGAGAATCCTGTTTATTACCGGCTCAGCCTGGTAACACAAAAGCTCTTCCATTTTTCCTGCCCCTAAAGGGATATAGCTGCCTATCAGTGGGTCAGGAATGTGTCTTTAAGGCCCAAGACTGTGGTGGGGACCATGATGAGTCGCACAAACCCCGGGGGAGCTCTCGGGAGCATTGTACCTCAAGGGGACAACAATGCCTCCTGAAACTCTAGAGCGAGTGTGGTCACTGCACTATCCACAAGGAGCTGATGTGAGTGCTCGTGTCATGGCTTCCCAATTGTTACAAACAAACACAGGGCCCTCTTCTCTCACCACTGAATACAAATAAACTCCCCTCGTCTTCAAGGGGAGTTACCTGTATCCTAGAGGAAAAAACAGGGCTCTGGAATTCTGTTCAGACAGATCCAGCTCAATATTTCCAAGATGGTTCTTGGGGTATTTCACTTGTTCATGTATTAAGGATGTCACTGGGTTGTAAAATGTTTTGTAAGATGGTAAAGTGCGGAGTAACTCCATTTAGATACCAGTCTATGAGCACCTCCTTTCCTAGTCCTGGATGAATCCCTTTGTGGTCTGCGTCACCGTGGGGCGACAGACCCACTTGCTCACCACCTGTGTCTGAAACGCTGCCTTTTTCTTTGAGGAAGTGCTCACATCGTACTAACCTTTCTGCTCCACCTACCCTTAAAGACTCGTGTGACCCAGCGAGCTTGAATTTCTACAACTGGCATGACTGCACCAAATGGCTTGATGAGGCCAATGATGGCCAGGGTTGGCTTCTCCAGATGAGGGGGGAAGATATATTTGTACAGGGACGCCTGCTTCTTTTCGACTTTGACAACAGATTCCTCAAGGAAAGGGAAGGAGAACTTGTATCCTGTGGCAAAGACGATGACATCAACAGGCTCCTCCGTGGGGCTATTTTGAAACACAACTGAGTTTTCCTTGATCTCCTTCGGACTCGGTTTTACTGAGATTTTCCCAGTGATGATACAGCCTGGAAGGTCATCATTCAGCACAGGCTCCCGTATCACGTCTCTGCATTGAAACAAAAAGAAACACAATCAGAATGCTGGAGCAGCCGAGGCAACCCCATGTGCTTCAGCAGAGAGCTGGAGAATGACCTCCGACCTGGAAGACTCAAAAATGCGAAAGCAGGGTCCCGTTTCCCACCTGACTCCAAACGAGGCTCCAGGGTCTTGAAGTCTTTAATTAAAGTCACCCCTCCTGTAACCTGCTTTATTCACGCAAACATCACCGCCACCTCCCGTGGGTTCTGGTCCATTCGCCCACAGTACTTTTACAGAGTCACTTTTCAGAGCAGAAACGCACTTCAAAAACTGTCTGACTATTTATGAGTCTCTACATAATGAAAGCTTAGTGGGCAGGACTAGTTCCTGGCCACAGGAGCAGCAGAAGGTCCCTAAAAGTGGGGGGGCCACTGATGCCTGAACCAAGGCCCTAGCCCCTGTATGTCGCCCCTTGCCCCTCCCCCGAGGCCCTGCTCCCACGCTACCTCTTCCCCCAAGACCTCACCCCCCTGCTCACTCCTCTCCGCCCCTCTCCCCACATCACTCTCCCTTATGGCCGGTAATAAGTGTCTGGTTTTCAACCAGAACCCCGGTCGAAAAGGGACCCTGATGGCTCTGGTCTGCACTGCTGACCGGGCCATTAAAAGTCTGGCTGCGGGGCTGGCAGGCTCCCTACCTGGCTCTGCGTGGCTCACAGAAGCGGCAACATGTCCCTCGGCTCCTAGGTGGAGGTGCGGCCGGGCAGCTCCATGCGCTGTCCCTGCCCTTCCCCAAGCACAGGCGCCGCAGCTCTCATTGGCTGGGAAATGTGGCCAATGGGAACTGCGGGGGTGGTGCCTGTGGGCGGAGGCAGCGCGCACTGCACAGAGCTGCCTGGCCCCTCCACCTAGGAGGGACATGTCTCCACTTCTGGGGAGCCCCCCCACAAGGTCAGCGCCACCCAGAGCCCGCTCCCTGAACCCACTCCCACACCCCCACTTCCTGCCCCAGCCCAGAGTCCCCTCCCTGAGCCTGCCCCTATCCCTTCTCCTGCACCCCAACCCCCAGCTCGGAGCCCCCTCCTGCACTCAAACTCCCTTCTGGAACCTGCACCTTGCACCCCCTCCTGCACCTCTGTCCCCTGAGGCCCCTCCCACACCCAAATTCCCTCCTGGAGCCCGCACCCCACAGCCCCAACCCCCTACCCCAGACAGGAAACCTGAACCTCTCATTTCTGGCCTCACCCCAGAGCTTGCACCCCCATCTGGAGCCCTCACCCCCCTCCCGCACCCCAACCCCCTGCCCCAGCCTGGTGAAAATGAGCAAGTGAATGAGGGTGGGGGAGAGTGAGCGCTGGGGAGGGGGAATGGAGTGAGCAGGGGCTTGGAGAAGGGGCGGGGCAGGGGCAGGACCTTAGGGAAGGGGCAGAACAGGGGTGTTTGGTTTTGTGTGATCAGAAAGTTGCAACCCTAATTACACCCTCGACATGTGGGTTTGCATTGCTCCTCTAACACATTGTACGTCATTAGCTAGGTGCACTTTCCTCTTCCTTTTCTAACTCAGTAACCAATATACCACCGCATGGAACAGAAACGCAGGATATACCTGTCCTTCGGTATCAGGCCGTAGTTTGCATGGTCAAACCACTGACTCGTCCTGTGCGCAACCAGCCATGTTGTAATGGGCCCAGGGAGGGAATTCCGGATCACATTCATGAAACGAGTTAGGAAGACCATGTCCCATGGGTAACCATTGTCAAACACCCGACTGATCACCCACGCGCCTTGGCCAGTGCTGATCATCACCTAGAAGACAACAGAGCAGCAAAGCTTTGGAGGGTGAATTCCTTCCCTTGCGTTTATTAAACTAATCCCAGACGAGGATTGTCCCCTGACTTTACCCAGCTAGCCAATGAGCAAAGACTTTGAGGTCTCTCAGAATTGTGTGAGGGAGGTGTAGGGGTAGGACAAAGCCACCTTTGACTCCTCAGTCCAACTGCTGCCACCTCGGAGACCACAATGCCATAAAGACATTGTTGGATTATGATAAAAGACTAGAGACTGTTGGGTCTGGTAGCACTTTTCATTGTCTCATGGGTCTCTGAAAAAGCAATATGCCGATTCTGTGGAAATAACCTCTAGAACAGTGGTCCCCAAATGTTGAGGGTCACGCCCCCTCTTACCCCATCCACACCCCCCTCCGGAGCCGGGAGCAAGCCCGCGTATCGGGGGTGGGGGACGCAGACAGGGGTAAGAGGGTTGAGGCTAGGGCTACAGCTGGGGGTGGATCTGGGGCTGGGAGCAGGCCTGGAGCAGAGATCAGGGGCTGAAGCTGGGGATGGGGATGGGAGCGGAGCTGCAGTTGGGCTGCGGTGTGGGCGGACGCAGCTGCGGGGGGACTGGAGCAGAGTTGGGGGCTGGGACGGGCTGGGTACTGCTCCCTCCCTGCCCCCCGTGGGGGCTGGCCCAGGCCCTGCTCCACCCCACCTCCCCAAAGGTTCCTCCGCACCCCCACAGTTTGAGGACCTCTGCTCTAGAATCAGGTTCTCAGCTCCTTTCTCCTGACAGTTCGCTCTGTGCGGCTTCTAAATGGCTTCATTGCTGCCTGTCACTGCATATAACAAAAATTAACATCATCCTCCCTGCAGATTTGAAAGGAGCTGGAAGAACTGTACCTTTTTAGCCACACGACAGGCCTCAACGGCGATATCCACTCCAGAATTCCCCATGCCAATCACAAGGACTCTCTTCCCCTCAAACACATCTGGATGCTTGTAATAGCGGCTGTGAAAGTACTTGCCTTGAAACGTCTCTATCCCTGTGAGGAAGAGGGGAAGGGTCTCACTGACATGAGGGATGATCAATGGCACTTTAGGGTATCTGGAAAATATCACTTAAATAATAGTCAGTTATAATTCGGGGCCATATACTGGAGTCCATTGGCATTAATAGGAGGTGTGTTTTGGTAGTGAGGACAGAAAAAAACAAATGACCTCAGGATTTGGCTGCTCGCTATTATATTTTTCAGGGGATAAATGGTCCTAGTAACCTTAATCTTTGCCCTTTCTTGGTGACTTGCTCCTGAAGAGGGGAGGGGGCCTAATTCCTAAGGCCCCGCCAGAGAAATTAGGTGACTTTTTCAGGGATAAGGTAGATTTTCCCATACTTGGAACCTTCCTATGCAGACTGGATGCCTTTCTAAAAGGGAGTCTCTAGCTCCAATTCAAGTGATGGGCTGGCTGCAGACAGTGTCTGGGAGAGGTTCCATGGCCTATATTATGCAGGAGGTCAGACTAGATGACCCTTTTGGCCTTGGAATCAATGAAAAGCGATTGCCCTGCAGACATGGTCATCAGCAGAGCTAGGGAGGAGAAAGTAGATAGAACTGTCCCCACCCCACTTCTCCTCCCACAGAAACCAGAACTAGGAGACTCACCAAGGGTCATGGTGGAGTCTTCATCACTGGCAGTTTTTAAATCAAGATTGGATGTTTCCCTAGGAATTATGTTGGGGAAGTTCTCTGGACAGTGCTACACAGGAGCTCAGGCTAGATGATTACAATGGACCCTTCTGGTCAGGGAATCTATGACTGGAGCAGGGGAGAAAAGGAACTATCACCTCCTGATCCCTCAGCCCCCAGCAGCAAGTAAAGCAAACAGGATTGGGCCCCGAATGTTTTAAAGTGATTTGTATGGCTCTGAGTGGGTGTGTGTAACGAACAATGCTGGAGTTACTATACCATTAAGAAAAGCACTACAGTAGAGACCTGACAGCACTACAGTATTCTGGACAATCACACTAGACCTACTGTAGAACTACATTTGTAAATAAACAAGACATTCTAATCCATGGTCAGCAATGATTTGGTGACAGGACCGTAGTCCCACTGCAACCCCCTTAGGAATGTACCACTGGAAACTTTGTTGTCCATTCCTCCCCCTCCAAAGTGAGCTCTGTGGTTAGAAAATCTGAGATAATGCAACTGCAGCCAGTGTTTAAAAACTGATGGTAGCACAGAGCAAACCCAGTTCCTTCTGGTGGTCCAGAGAGATGGCTGTGTTGGGGGAGGGATTGCTCAGTGGTTTGAGCATTGGCCTGCTAAACCCAGGGTTATGAGTTCAATCCTTGAGGGGGCCATTTAGGGATCTGGGGCAAAAATTGGGGATTGGTCCTTGTCATAAATATGAAGGGAAGGGGGAGAGGATCTGATGCAGTGCTATAAAATCCTCTTTCCCGTAAAGGGTTAAGAAATGCAGGTAGCCAGACTGACACCTGGCTGGCATCTGACCAATAAGGGGACAAGATACTTTCAAACTTTGGGAGGGGGGAAGGTTTTTGTGTGTGTCTTTGTCTGAGTCAGAGTGATCTTGGAAGACAGAAGGAACCTGCAGAAAATCAAACCTCCCTTTTCTGAAGTAAGTTTAGATAGCATAGCGCATCGATTTCTGTTTAATTTCGGCTTGGTGTATTCCCTGTGTTAGAAGGGGCAAGGGCGGGGGGTGTTATTCATGGTTTTCTGTAACTTTAAGGCTTTGTCCAGAGGGGGAAATCTCTCTGAGTTTGGAAATATAGTGCCCTGTGAAATAGTTACCATCCTGATTTTTACAGAGATGATTTTACCTTCTTTATTTTTAATAAAATCCTTCTTTTAAGAAGCTGACTGTTTTCATGGTGTTAAAACCCAGGGGGTGGGTTTTTAGATCACTGTATAACCAATTGGTTGGGAGATTGTTCTCAAGCTTCCCCAGGAAAGGGGGTGTACGGCTTGAGGGGGTATTTTGGGGGGGGGGAGGGAAGTTCAAGTGATTCCTTTCCTGGATTCCTGTTAGATACTTGATGGTGGCAGCAAGAAGCATTTCTCAGGGTGCAGGGAATTTTGTACCTTGGGGGATTTAACCTAAGCTGGTAAAAAATAAGCTTAGGGGCTCTGAATGCGGGTCCCCATGTCTTTACCCTAGAGTTTAGAGTGGGGAGGGAACCCTGACAGTCCTGCTTTGAGCAGGGAGTTGGACTAGATGACCTCCTAAGGTCCCTTCCAACCCTGATATTCTATGAAAACACCAATTGGGAGAACGCAGGTTATTTTTTAAAAAAACCTAGCAAAACCTGCTGTGAACCTTTCCTCCTCATTCTTGAGAAGCATTTGACAAAATTAAATGGTGGAGAAAGATTAGGGAAAGGCCTACAACTTCTGTCTGGGGATTATGTGTCAAATTCAAATGCTGCTGTAATCAAGTGCAACTCCACAGAAGCTTTGTCGGCTTTCACCACAGATAAATTTGGCCCAGTGCTATTTTTGTTGCCCTAACCCACACCAATAACATGCTTTTTAACTTTTTAGTGCAGCCAGCTTCTCTGAATAGCCTTCTCAAGAGAAATAATCTTGTCCCTTGGAAGCATGCCTATCAATTAGCCAGACCTGAAAAAGGGACAGCTGGAAAACAAAACCTTTCTCCTAATTACGCATGTCAATATGATGGCAGTCGCCAGATCCAGGAAATTAGAACATGGAAACAAAAATGTTTCCATCTGTGGATTTGTTAGTCTTCTTGCCAAACACACAGAAATGCTTAATAGTAAACACAAGACATCCTGTACCAGGAAAAGACTCCAGCGGCAGAGATGGATCAGAGAGATAGCCAATGCAAACCATAACAGCATCAAAGACAGTTGACTCCTGATTTCCATGAGACTCCGTGACAATAGCCCACTGGCCAGTGGCAGAGAAATCTGGGCATTTCCTTATGCTGATGACTGTGGTCTGAAACATTGAACCAAACAAATATTGTCCATCAGTATGAGATATAAATATCAAATATAAATAAACAGTCTATGACAATGTGTGCTTGGGAAAATTTCCTGGGCCATTTTCCAGATAGGGATGAGTACAGCCCTGACTTTGGCCTGGAGGAAGATTTATTTAAACCATGAGTAGAGCTGGTCGAAATTTGCCACTTCCGCAAAACCAGAATTCTTCACGAGGAAGTTTCTATTTTGCAGAAAAAATTTGATTTTCTGTTGGGAAAATGTTCATGACAGCCTCCTGGCTGCTTGCCTGGAATGCTCTTATCATTTTAACCTTCTGCCAGTGAAAGAGACAAGCTTTCCTGGAGGGCTGCGGAGGCAGAGTCCAGGCGCTCGGCCTCCCTGCCTCTCCCCCACCCCGCAGCTCTGGGAGCCGGAGATGGAGGCTGAGTGGCTGGGTTCTCTGCTTCTCTGACATCCCCAGGGGAGGTGTCTTGTTAATGTCAAGTGAAATTGACAGGAGTCTTCCAGATGGTCAGCTGGGAAGCTGCAAAGTTTTCAGTTCTGAAATGGATTTTTTTCTTGAAAACTCTTCCCACAACATAACAATAAAAAATTGCATTTCTGACATTTTGTCCCAGTTTTGGGACTCCCCCCCTCCCCAAAATCATCACATTTTTTGTGAGGGGCTTCCATTTTTCAGCCAACTCTGACTGTAAGTTTCTTGGGGCAGAGACTGTGTTTTTGTTGTATATTTGTACAGTACCTATCACAGCAGGGCCCTAGACCACATTTTCAAGGGTATTTAGGCACCTGTGGATGCAGATTGGTATCTAGTGGTGTTTTCAGAAGTGCCTAACTCCTGTTGATTTCAGTGGGAGTTAGGTACCACAGTGCTTTGGAAAAATCCCATTAGATGCCTCTCTGCATCTTTAGGCACCTAAATACCTTTAGAAATCTGGCCCCTGGTCTGGATGGGGGCTCACAGGCACCACAATACAAGTTATCCATAATAAATAGCCTGACTTAGAGAGGTGTCCGATTCCTATGATCCTTGTCTGACATCACCCAAGCTCAGCACTTTCAGTGCCAAAAGCATGAGCCTAGACTGCTTACCTGAAGAAGTTACTCCATCAGCTGGCAGCTCTGGTAGATTGTTATCCTCTCATGTGGACCAGCTGCTACATTTTAGAACTCACCTTGAACTGGATGTGCTTTAGAAGGCCAAAATGCTTGGCATACATCCTGAGATACTCCAGGACTTGGGAGTTGGACAGAAAGACTGGAAAATCCTCAGGATACGGGAAGTCTGTGAAGGCCGACATCTCCTTGCAGGTATTACTGAACATGGATTTGTAAAGGCTGGGCCTCCCATCTTCAACATCTTCCTATCAGCACAATGTCAGAGGGAAGAGTGAATGCATTCTACACATGCAGCCAGGGAGAGAATACGCCTATCAACCCCTTTTTGTTCACAGCGTTTGGTTTCCACTCATGGCAGCACACAGATGAGATTAGGTATTACAATTTGGCCCAGGCTGTTGCACTCACAACAGAATTAAACTGATCTCTTTATCTGGGGCCAAATCACAGCTGATCTTTGCACAAATGTCATGGAGGGGCAACAGCAGGGCCCCTTTCCTCCGCCTTGTGCTCCCGCACAGAGGGCAGGGGGAACATCAACACTGGCATTTCCTAAGGGCCCAGTGCAGAGGGAAGCATTAGGCACCCCAGAGGGAGCACTGCCTCTGGAGCACTGCTAGATGAGTCATCTGAGGCCAGGGCCCTCTTCCCTTCCACATCATCTAGCACTCTGATAGGAGACCATTCTACAGCCTTTTATTATAGCTGTGTCCATGGTGGCACTCTGCCCGCATCACCACTCCATGGGCAGAATGCCTTCTCCAGAATGCATGTCCCCGCCGGTCTACTGCCGCGGTGGCTGCAGCACCTACCACCTGAGCCTTGATGTTGGGAAGGAACGTTCCATTGTGGCACATTGGCAGCAACCTTGAGGGCTGTTTCTCCTTTCTCTGGGGCACCGAGGGTATGTCTACACTGCAATTAAAAACCCATGGCTGGCCAGTTCCAGCTGATTCAGGCTTGCGGGGCTCTGGCTAAGGGGCCGTGTAGACCTTTGGGCTCAGGATCGGGCTCTGGGGCCCCATGAGACAGGAAGGTCCCAGAGCGTGGGCTCCAGCCCAAGCCTGAATGTCTACACTGCAATCAAACAGCTCCTTAGCCTGAGCCCTGTGAGCCTGAGTCAGCTGACACTGGTGTGTAACTGCAGTGTAGACATCGTGAGCATTTTAGCATGTTCCACATAATCAAGTCCCTGAGACTATGTGGGGGGTGTGGGTGGGGGGAGGACATCTGTGACTTCTGTCCTTCCCACCTTCCCTTTCTTGTTCCCATGGGCCTTCAAGGGGGTGGCTTCACCAGACAGAGACGTGTCTGCCAGTATCTGAAGTGTTTGCTGCACGCCCTGTGAACTAAAGCACTGATTTTCCCCTTCTCCCACAGGGACAGTGTGAAAGACAATGGACTCAAACACTGGGAAATTTGTTGCTGATGTTTTCACTTAGGATTGCACAGCTGAATTCTGTTGCCTTGCGTGGCACTTTGTCACATGGGCTGCTCAGGCCAATTACTAGGCAGCTCTGAAGATATTTTGCCAACTCCAGTAATTTTTTAGGAATAATTTCCAGGAAGAGGTGTGGCTTAGAGGAACAAACATGGGACGAGCGAGTCAGGGGTCTTAAAATTCTATTCCTCAGCTGCCACTTATTTACTGGTGTGACTGTGGGCACATTTTAACTTCTTTGTGCCTCAGTTTCTCTACCCACCGAGTGGGGTTAATAATACAGTGAATGCCGGTTATTAGCAAGCTTGATAAAGACAACATGTGGTTATTAGCAACATTTTCCCTGAGAACCGATCCCATCCCCTTCACCTTAATGTTAACGGCTTTCAGATATTAGCAACTGGCTTGTTGCTTATTGTCACGAAGTGTGGGGGAGTCAGGGCCCTGCACCCTCACTTCCTGTGATTCACTGTGACTCTCAGCCAGCCAGTAGAACAGAAGGTTTATTAGAGATGACAGGAACACAATCCAACCCAGAGCTTGTAGGCATAAACAGGACCCCTTAGTCAGGTCCTTCTGGGGGGCAGAGAGCTTAGAACCCCACTCAGGGCAGGGCCGGCTCTAGGCACCAGCAAAATGAGCTGGTGCTTGGGGTGGCACATTTCTAGGGGTGGCATTCTGGCGCTGGCCATGCCGCCCCTAGAAATGTGCCCCCGCCGCCCCAGCTCACCTCCGCTCTGCACCGCCGCCGCTCGGCTTCTCCCCCTCCCTCCCAGGCTTTCACGCACGGCAAGCCTGGGAGGGAGTGGGAGAAGCTGAGTGGTGGTGGCAGAACGGAGGTGAGCTGGAGTGGGGAGCAGTTCCTGTTCCTTTACCCCTGTTACTTCCTGCGCCCCCCTCACTCTAGCTCACCTCCGCTTCACCTGCTCCCCTGAAGGCGCCGCCGCTTTGCTTCTCCCCCCTCCCTCTCAGGCGAGAGAGTGGGGAGAAGTGGAGTGGTGGCATGTTCATGGGAGCAGGTGGAGCAGGGGTGAGCTAGGGCAGGGGGTTGCGGGGGGGCCACAGGAAGCAATGGGGTGGGGGAAATGCAGCACATGCAGGGGAGGAGGCGGGGCTGGGGATTTGGGGAAGGGGTTGGGAAGGGGCAGAGTTGAGGCGGGGGTGGGGGGGGAGAAAAAATGGGGGGGGGGCAGCCAAATTTTTTTTTCTTGGGGCGGCAAAAAACCTAGAGCCGGCCCTGGCTCTGGGGCTCTCTCCTCTTCCCCAGCCAACTCCAAAACTGTCTCACACAGCCTCCCCCCAGCTCCTCCTTCAGCCTTCGTCCAGTTTCCCAGGCAGAAGGTGTCACCTTGCCCCAGCCCCCTCCTGGCTCAGGTTACAGGCTCAGATCCCCAGTGAAACTCCCCTGCAACACTCCCAGGTCATCTGCACCACTCCCTTCTGTCACACTTATTGACAATTCTTCTGGAAGAGACGTTCCCCTTGTAACGAATTTGCTGGCTTTGAATCTGCAGCCCAGACAGCTGGTGAGAGATATTGTTCAGCCCTGTGGGCCCCCAAGGGTCCCCACTGTCCATGGAAAACCCTGGCTGCAGGCAGATTTGTGGGCTGCAGCCAGGGAAGGAAGCACTGGGACATGCTGAGCCCAGTTCCCCGATGCCAGGGTAGGGTGCAGGGCAAAGAGAGCAGGAGGAAGTACCGTGCAGCCCCACCAGTCCCTAGCACCCCCACCCTCGCAGAAAGCCCCTGCCTCTGCTGTCACAGCTTGCATGGGACTTTTGCCATTATTCAAAGGTTGCCAATAAGCTGCTTTTTGCTGGGAAATGAGTAGTTGCTAATGACCGACATCCACTGTGGCTGTCTAACTCACTGTCTAACTCTGAGGATTAACTAGTTACCAGTATGGCAGGTTGAAGATGCTCAGTATCATTGTACAATAGGGACAGATTGGGATGCAGGGATTTAGGACCTACTTAATGTAACCCCTGCCCCCCATTGCAGTGCGGGGAATATGTTCGTGTAAGTTTCAGAATTCCATTTGATTCTATGAACTTCATTTTCTACTCTAACCCTCAGCGTGGAATAAAACGTTTGTTGTGGCACAATACAGACCATATCTGAAATTGGGACAATGGCCTATTGCCAGCAGCCCCCGTGGGGGAGAAAGAGGGAATGGAAAAGCCCCAGACTGAGAAGAGAAGCAGGAAGAGGTGTCAGACTCTGCTTTTAAAAGAGACAAGTTCCCTAACAAGAAGGCAACAGCCCATTGCTAGAAGCAGAAAACTGAGCAGGAGAAGGGGCAGGGCTCTACCCCTTGAAGGACATTGATCAAACCCCAAAGGGAGTGGTGAGGTCACCAAGGGAGGGTATTACATTCAGGTATTCCTTGTTTCCCCATAGATCTTTATCTTGTATGTGTTTGAAGGATATGTCTACACTGGGGCAGGGGGTGTAATCCCCATACCCATGCTAGCTCAGATTGAGCTAGCACATGAATTACAGCAGTCTAGCCATGGTGGCAAAAGTGGGGACAGGGGCTAGCCACCCCGAGTATGATCCCATCTGTGACCCTAGGTACGTACGTGGGTGACTAGCCCTGCCCATGGCTCACGCCACCACCTCTCCACTGCTATTTGCAGTACGCCAGCTCTCCCAGAGCAAGGGCAGGTATGTCTGTCCAAGCTGGAAATAACAGTTCCAGCTCCAGTGTAGAGATACCCTGAGAGTAAAGTGTGTGTGCTTAAAGTGTTCCTTCGCAAGGGCTGAATTCCTCACGTTATTTGTCACGTGTCCCCGAAGGGTTAAACTCCGAGTGCCCATGCCTGTGGAGCTCTGGGGAGAGTGTGCATAAGCTACTTGAGGGGGGCCAGCACTGGTCTTGGGGCCTAGGGCAGCATGGAGGGTGCCAGCCAGAGAGTTTGCATCCTGGCACTGTGTCTGAATGCTGCCCAAACCTAGGGGGCTGGGGAGCATGCGGGATCCAAAGGTTGCATCCAATACAGAGGCCTGGTGACTGCCATGCCTCAGTGTCTGAACGAGACCCTGTCATTCTTTGAACAAACTAGTTCTGTTTAAGGCTGTTGAGCTGGATGGACTTCATTTCTCGGTTAATTAATAGTCTCTTCTGGTTACTGGCCTGGGACGCACAGGAGTAGCTAGTGACATGTAAACAGCTCATGTGACAGGCAACAAACCCCCACACTTACCGTGAATCTCCAGAGACCCCCGATGTCATCACTTCTCTCAAAGCAGGTGGGCTCTAGCCCCTCATCCAGGCAGCACTTGATGGAGGTCAGTCCACTCACGCCAGCGCCGATAATTGCAACTCTCTTCACCATGGTCTCCTTTATTGGTGGGAGATCATGCAGTCTTGCTGGTGGGTAGAATTCAGGGAACAGAGTCGGTATCACTTCAGTGAAAAGGATCAGCAATTTATATTATAAACAAAGAAGACAGTATTATGATTTAACAGATTTAACAGGCACATCTGCCATTCCTGTTCATTATACAAAGGGGGTTCGATGATCTTAAGTGGCAGATGCTCATGTGTGGTTAAAGAGCAACAGAATTCAGTTAGTATTTGTGATACTGGGGACAGTGCCTTTATGGGCTGAGCTTCCCAGACAGACAGCTTGGGTGGGGGCACTGTGAATCTCTTGTTATTATGCACAGCCATTTGGGACCAGACGAAAAGTTGCCAACCCTCCAGGATTGTCCGGGAGTCTCCAGGAATGAAACGTTAATCTTTAAAGATTAGGTCACATGATGAAACCTCCAGGAATATGTCCAACCAAAATTGGCAAGAGACACAGACTAAAGTCCCTCTGAACATTGCAGTGATAGAGTTCTCCTCCAAAGATAGAGACATGGACCTATTAAATCGAATATTGCAACAACAATGTGAGTTTTTCAACATAGCTATTTTTTTGCAGGGTAATTAAACATTTAGGGCCAGAAGTGATCACTGTCATGATCTAGTTTGACCTCCTGCATAAACACAGAATTTATAGTTTTATCCAATAATCCCTCTGCATTGTGCCCAATACCTTGTGGCTGAACCAGGACCTCTCTTTTAGAAGGACATGGAGGCTTCATTGAAAGAATTCAAGTGATAAAGCCTCCAGCACACAGTTTGGTAAGTTATTCCAATAGTTAATTACCCTCACTGTTAAAAATGTGCAACTTATTGCCAGTTTGAATGTTTCTAGCGTCAACTCCCAGTCACTGGAATGCCTTGCTTCTTTCTCTGACAATGAGTTTTCTGTTAATAAGTTCAAGTTTTAGGAGAAAATAGATTTTTTTTCCTTTCACGTTTTCCATTTTTGGTGAAAACCCAATATTTTTCATGGAAAAATTTCAACATCCATGAGGTTTGGGGGTTTTTTTTTTGCTTGTTTTTATTGACTGTTTTTAGGGAAAAAAATATAATTTCCCTACCAGCTCCGTTGATTTGGTTTCTACCTCCTAGCACAGAAATCTGAATGTATACTACAGAAACACATGCTGTTTAGCTGCTCTTGTTTACTGAATAAGCACTTTTTCTGCCCAGTAATTGCACCTTTTTGCATCCATTCGTATTTATTAAGGACTCTCTAAAGCCATCTGCTTTAGTGGATGAAATTATTGTGGAGAGTGGATGAAATACACACATGTCAAAACTGAACAAAGTTTGCATAAGGCACATCCTAGCTTCTATTGTCTCTAGTGCTTTGAGACTTGCCTATCATAGAAGTTCAGCTGCACATGAAAAAAAAAAATCTGTTTCCAGCTGATCTATTAGTCAACGTAAAGTTGCAGAGGTGATTCTAAAGCAAACCAAATGCACTGCAGGAAAACCGTCCCTAGCCATCTGTACTAGTTAAACAGCTGTGCCCATTAACTGTGTCCCTATTATGTGGTGCCCGCTTTACCCTCTGTGTGCATAGGTTGATTTAGTTCCCTTACCTCACGTCTGTGTCTTGTTTGTGGAAGCCACGTCCCTTCACAAGAGTGTCTGGGCAGCTAGGGAAAGCGTCACTCACTGTAATTCAACTTGCACAGCACTGGAGGAATATTGGACACACAACCACATGTGGGGGGAGTGGGGAGTTCTCTTAATGTGGAACCGCCCCCTTTCTCTTGGCAGTTACGTAACTGATCCTTGCTGGCATTGGCAGGAGCAAAGTTCTCAGATTTGGGAAGCTGTCTGATCGCTTTCCAAAACCATCAAAGCAAGGGACCCGTGCAATCTGAGCTGTGGGACTAGATGGAGACCCAGAGACAGCAAGGGGTGAGGGCTGCTTATTGCTGCAGGGTGGAAATAGGTAAACAGTTCCCTAATCTCAGCAAGACACGAGTTTGGCAAGAAGGGATGCTGACTTTCAAACTGGTTCCACAGCCTGCATTGAGCTGAGGAGCTAAAGGGCTTTGGGCAAGCTCCTTGCTACTCGTAACACTGGGCCCTGCAAAGGAGAAGCTGGGCTTTTGTTTCCAAAAAGAAGAGAGGTTCTGATTTTCTGTTTTGGCTGAGCCTGCTCAGGGTAGGAAATGTGGGGCAGCAGTAGAAGGCCAAGGAGACTTTGTCACCCTGTGCCTCCCTGATTGCAGGCCAGACCCCTGGTGTACATTACAGCACCTTCAGGGCTGCTCTAACTTACACAGGACTGCCTATGCCCCCAAGAGGCCATCTGGGCAGCTGACAAGAGCCAGGCTACAGCAGCACTCTGGTCATGTCCCTGTGTGTTTGCTATGCTGTACAGTGTAACAGGGGGCCGAGAGCCCTTATATTAACTGTGTGCCACTACTGGAGTGGATGAAGTGGTTGGATTTTCTATCCCAATACAGCCCCTAAGTCTCTAGCCCCTGTCTAAGGCAGACCAGGAAATGAAACCTTATTGTCATAGTATCACAGTTCAGGGCAATTGCACCTGTTTCCCCTCCCTGATCCCTTGAGGGCACCTACTCTAGCCCCCTGACTCCTCAGCCATCACCTCTCTTGTGCAGAGACTCGCATCTCTTCCCATTCTGATAGGTTCTTACCCATGCTGCACAGTTCTCTGCCTACAGTGCAATATCCCCAGCAAGCCAGACTGCTTGACTAGGCCAGCATCTGCACTTTGCTTTCTCTCTGTGGGCTCTGAATTGCTGTAATTGCCAGCAGTCACAAGTTCCCACCCAGCTCTTTCTAAGCAATCACGTTTATCCTTAAGGTAAAAACATGACAGAGAAAACATACAAAAATGTTAAGAATTCCTATACATATGCTATACACACATATATGCAAAGGTTACCAGAAGCCACCCCTCAGTCTTACGGAGCCTCAACAGACAAAAGTCCTTCCAACACTTCCCAAGAAGGATTGGGTGCCCCCTTGGACAGAAGATCCTGTCCGTTTGATGGATCAGCACTGGCGTCAGTTTAAACTCAGGCTATTATTGCAAAAGTTTTGTCTTTGCCCGTTAGTCTCTGGAGAATCCAGTTGAACCAGTATAGGTGAGACTCTCCGCATAGTGACACCTCCTTGGAGGTGTTACAACCTGTGTGAATTTGCCTAATCACCTCCACCATTATTAGTTCCTCTCCCCTATGGAATTATATACAATCCCTGGCCCACGGTATATAAAGCTAATGCAGTAAGATCTCATAAAGACACTGCAAGAAATTGCCATCTCCGTTGCACCTGGTTCCCGAGGTAACTGAACTGTGCCTCCTTCCTGGCCTCTTTGAGCGCACCCCACTAAGGTCTCCAGCTGCTAGTTATCACCTTTTTCAGGTCCCTCCAGATTGGTGACTTATGCTGCAATTTTCTGTGATCAAGTCAGAGTGTAGTTCAGCACCTGCCATCCTGTTCTGTCGCAGGGGCAAGGACAGGGTTAACCAGCTCTCATGATGTAAGGTATTATTTATTCAGGACAAAAGCACAATGGAGAGAACATATATCGGAAACAATAAACAGCTTCCATGCAAACCTGTCTGACCAGGTGTCACTCATCTGCCACATGGACACCTTGGCAAGTTCCAAAGTCCTTGAAACCCTTGCTGCAGAACATGTCCCTGTAATGGGATTCACTCACCACTGTGGTGCCTCCTGCTGGCTGTCTTGGGAATTAGCTCTGTGTGTTAGTGTGCTGTGACGGGGCAGAGCGGCCCCGCACTGGTACTGCAGGGGTTAACAGTTCCTTCCTGGTAGAGGAAGCCCTGCCCCGGAAGCCCTGCTGGGCATGCTCCAACTGGAGCCCAGGTATAAAAGCCTGCAAAGCGGCTCAGTCTGGGCTGACTGCCGGAGGAGAAGGAAGCACACTGCCAGCTCCCGAGGGGGAACAGCCAACACCCCATGATCCAGGGGCCAACCAAGCCGTGACACCCTCTGCACCCCGGACAGAGGCTGCGATTGGAGGGGACAGACTGGAGAACCTGGGTGACGGTAGGAAGTGACCCAGGGGGACTTTAGAAGCCAGCAGCGTTAAAGCTGCACTGAAGCTCGGCGTGTTGCGGGTGGATCCCCGCCGAGCTAAGCACAAGGGGGAACCCCGCTAACAGGAGAGCCCTGGGTTGGGACCCGGTGGAGAGGGCGGGCCCGGGTCCCCCTACTACTCCAGCCATTTTGGGCTGCACAGCCCTGAGCCTTGGGACGAGTTGTATGGACTCTGGCTGCTAGGCCGCACTTCCCTGAACCTCAGGGCGAGTTGTATGGACTCTGGCCGGTAGGCCACACTGCCCTGACCTGCGGGGTGAGTTAGTTGTATGGACTCTGGCCGTTGGGCCATACTGCCCTGGATCTCGGGGCAAGTTACCTGGACTCTGGCCGCTGGGCCACACTGCCCTGAACCTCAGAGCGAGGTGTATGGACTCTGGCCGCTAGGCCACACTGCCCTGATCTGCGGGGCGAGTTAGTTGCGTAGACTTTGGCCATTAGGCTACAACAGGACGCCCTTAAAGAGACGGGTGTGAAGACTTAAGAGTGGCGAGGCCCCGACACCTCAGCCACCCCTGCCACAAAGGGGCGCTGCGGTGCTGGACCCGTCACAACTGGTGGAGAATGCGGGCAACGATCAGGGCCTGAAGTAAGGACCCAAACGCTCAGGATGGAACTGGAGAAACTATTGAAGTGGCTGCTGGAGAACCAGCAGCAGCAGGCTGCGCAGCAGCAATAGCAACAAACCGAGTTGCTCCAACAACTAGCTGCCCAACAGCAACTGCAAGTGGCGAGGCAGCAGGAGCAACAGCAGCAGCTGATTAGGGAGCTGGCTGCCCAAAGACAGGCCAGCCAGGACCGGTTATTCCAACAGATGACCACGCTGCTAGGACGTGCACCAAGTCCCCCCCCAGGATGGGGCGGGGCCGGGGATGGCCTCGGGGTGCTGCCAGTACGTCTAAGCAAGATGGGGCCCGGGGATGACCCCGAGGCCTTTCTCGTGACCTTTGAGCGGGTGGCAACCGCCGTCCAATGGCCCAACGCATATTGGGCCACTATTCTAGCCCCCTACCTGACTGGCCCAGCGCAAGCCGCTTACCGCAACCTTGACCCGCAGGAGGCGCTGGACTATTCCAAGGTCAAAGCGGCCATCTTAGACCAGACCGGGATCAGCCCCGAGACTTACCGCCAGCAACTCCACCGAGAACGGTACGCGCCGGGGACTAGACCCCGAGTCATGGCGCAACGGATCCGCGACCTTTGTTGGAGGTGGCTAGAACCAGAACACCGGATGAGTGCTCAAGTAGCCGAGACTGTGGCCCTAGAGCAGCTCCTGCAGGCCCTTCCTACCGGGGGAAGGAGTGGGTGCAACGGCACCGCCCAAAGACCCTCGCAGAGGCAACATCTCTAATGGAGGATTACCTGGCCGTGGAGGGGGAACCGAAGACCGGCTCCAAAGGGGGGAACTCGGGCAAATGGAACCCAATCCCGGTACGGGGATTCCGCAAGGCAGAAGGAGGGGGTCCCCATCCATCTGCCCAGCCCTCAGGGACCCCATCGACCCGTGGTGTAAGGGAACCCCAGGGGGAAACTCCCATGCGAAGCCAAGATGACTCATCGGGGAGGCAGCACATCCCCCTAAATACCCCACCCCGAGAAGGAAATCAGGAGCAGTGTTACGAGTGTGGACAAACAGGGCATTTCCGGAGGGAATGTCCATACATGGATTGTAACTATGGGCAGGTTTGGGCTGCTGGACAACGGGCACGGAGATGGAAACCAGGGAAGATCCTTGTGCCGGTGAGAGTAGATGGGACGCCTTCCACAGCCTTGGTAGATTCCGGATGTAGCCAGTCAGTCATCCGGGCAGGGCTGGTAGAGCCCACTGGACCCAAGGGACCCCCCCATACACCTGCAGTGTATCCATGGGGACGTGAAGCCCTATCCCACCGTCTGGGTGCAGCTTGAGATGGTACGGCAGGGAGGGCGGTGTCTGGTTGGTTTGGCCCCAAAGCTCGCTTACCCAGTGATTCTGGGTCGTGACTGGCCGGGCTTCGCTGAGCTCCTGAAAGAATGGAGCGCCCGACCGGCGCGGCAAAGCGGGGGGCAGGCCAAAAGGCCGGGGTTACTAGGCCAGGCCACGCCAGATGACCCCCTGGAGGGGCCCTTGGAGAATCCCGAGATAGACAGAGGAGGCCGGACGCTGGCCGAGACCCAGGCGATGGGGAGCCAGGGATGGCTGGATGTCGATGTGGATTTCATAGAAGCACAAAGGGGGGACCCCACCTTCAGCCGCGCCTGGGAGCAAGTGATGGGAGCCTCGGGGGAGGAAGACCCACCCGGACGTCGGCAGCAAGGTCCCCGCTTTGAGGTCCATAACGACCTACTCTATCGGGTGGTCCAGGAACCCCAGACGAAGGAGGAGTTGTGCCAACAGTTGGTCCCAAGGCGGTTCCGGCAGAACTTGCTCCATTTGGCCCACTCAGTACCCTGGGCTGGTCATCTGGGGAGGGAGAAAACGTTACAACGGGTGGCCCAGAGGTTCTTCTGGCCGGGCATTCACCAGGAGGTGTGGGAGTACTGCGCCTCTTGCCCTGAGTGCCAGAAGGCCAGCCCGAAGGGGGTACCAAAAGCCCCCCTGGTGCCTCTGCCAGTGATTGGGACGCCTTTCGAGAGGATTTGCCTGGACCTGGTGGGGCCCTTGGAAAAAAGCAGCTTGGGCCACAAGTACATCCTGGTCGTGGTGGACTATGCCACACGGTACCCAGAGGCAGTGCCATTACGGACCGCCACGGCCCCAATCATCGCCAATGAGCTCCTACAGATCTTTGCTTGGGTCGGCCTGCCGCGGGAGATACTGACAGACCAAGGGACCAACGTAACCTCTAAGTTGATGTCGGAGTTATGCCGACTGCTGAATATACGCGCACTTAAGACCTCCATCTACCACCCTCAGACGGACGGGTTGGTGGAGCGATTTAATGGGACCCTGAAAGCCATGATGAAGTTTGTGGACGATGACCCTCGGCACTGGGATAAGCTGCTCCCAGCGCTCCTCTTTGCTGTGAGAGAGGCGTCCACAGGGTTCTCCCCTTTCAAACTCCTCTACGGGAGGAGACCCCGGGGAATCCTGGATCTCTTGAGAGAAACATGGGAAGAGCAGGCGACCCGGGTCAGAGGATCCGTTCAGTATATCCTCCAACTATGAGAACGGCTACAGGCGTTGGGAGCCTTTGTACGAGAGAACCTGGTGAAGGCCCAGCGTAGCCAGGAGGCTCAGTATAATAAAGGAGCCAAGATGAGAAGTGTTGAGCCTGGGGACTGTGTCCTCTTGTTGCTACCTTCCTCCGAGTCCAAGCTGTTGGCAAAGTGGCAAGGACCCTTTGAGGTGACTAGACGAATAGGGCCTGTCGACTACGAAGTCCAGCTGTTGGGCCGAAGAAGGGACACACAGGTCTACCACGTGAACCTCCTTAAGGCCTGTAGAGCCCGCGAAGGCCTGATGATTGCCCCGTACCCACCAGAGCCTGAGTTGGGGCCATTGGCCGGGGAACCCATGGAACCAGGGGCGGCAGCCATAGGCCTGGGGCTTGACCCGCTACAACAGGCACAGATACAACAGTTGATAGGCGCCTTCCCCACAGTTCTGTCAACCCAGCCAGGGAAGACCACATGGACCAGCCATCATATCGCCACCATCCCCGGCCACAAAGTGAGGGAGAGCCACCGCCTGCTCCCCAAGAAGATGTGGGAGACCGTGCAGCAGGAGCTTGGGATGATGTTGGCCCTGGGAGTGGTCGAAGAGTCAAGGAGCGAATGGCGGAGCCCAATAGTGCTAGTCCCCAAGCCAGATGGGACAGTCCGGTTCTGCATTGACTTCCACAAGGTAAACGCGATCTCTCGTTTTGATGCCTATCCCATGCCCCGGGTGGATGAGCTGCTGGAACGACTGGGTAAGGCAGAATTCATCTCCACCCTAGACTTGACCAAGGGATACTGGCAGATCCCCCTGACCCCCACCTCCAGAGAAAAGACAACTTTTCCTACACCATTTGGCCTCTTCCAATTGACCATGATGCCTTTTAGGTTACACGGGGCCGTGGCCACCTTCCAGCAGCTCATGAACCAAGTGCTGAGCCCCCACAGTGCGCATGCCGTGGCTTATATCGACGACATCATCATTTACAGTTCCAGCTGGGAGGAACACCTCCAACACCTCATCGACGTGCTGCGGGCCCTGGGCAAGGCAGGCCTCACCGCCAACCCGGCCAAATGCCACTTGGGCCAACGAGAAGTGACCTACCTGGGCTATATGGTGGGCCGGGGGAGACTCCGCCCTTTGGTGGATAAGGTAGAGGCCTTGAAAAGCTACCCCACACCCATGACAAAAAGACAAGTGCGGCAGTTCTTAGGGCTAGCCGGATACTACCGATGGTTTGTAACTAACTTCGCCACGCTCGCAGCCCCCCCTCACCGACCTGACGAGAAGCTCCCAGCCGAAGAAAGTCCAGTGGTCGAAGGCCTGTGAGGAGGCCTTTGGTGCCCTACGTGAACAGCTGACCTGGGAGCCTATACTGAGACAGCCCGACTTCACAAACCCCTTTATTCTCCAGACCGATGCCTCGGAGGTAGGGCTGGGAGCCATGTTGTCCCAAGAGGATGGGGGAGAGAAGCATCCCATCTTGTATTTAAGCCATAAGCTGTTTCCCCGAGAAACCCGGTATTCCACCATAGAGCGGGAGGCCCTGGCGGTTAAATGGGTGGTGGAGGCACTGAGGTACTACCTGTTGGGGAATACCTTCTCCTTGGTGACGGATCACGCACCCCTTAGGTGGATTAATAGCATGAAGGAAGCGAACACACGGATCATGCGGTGGTATCTGTCTCTTCAACCGTATTCCTTCCAGGTGTCACTCCGGCCGGGGAAGCCCATGGGAACGCAGACTTCTTTTCCCGCATCGGGGAAGGGGAGGGGGAAGACAGGCCCCAGGGACCGCAGACCCCAGCCGCGGTTTTAAGTGGGGGGATGTGTGACGGGGCAGAGCGGCCCTGCACTGGTACCGCAGGGGTTAACCCTTCCTTCCTGGTAGAGGAAGCCCCGCCCCGGAAGCCCTACTGGGCATGCTCCAACTGGAGCCCAGGTATAAAAGCCTGCAAAGCGGCTCAGTCTGGGCTGACTGCCGGAGGAGAAGGAAGCACACTGCCAGCTCCTGAGGGGGGACAGCCAACACCCCATGATCCAGGGGCCAACCAAGCCGTGACACCCTCTGCACCCTGGACAGAGGCGGTGATTGGAGGGGACGGACCGGAGAACCCGGGTGACGGTAGGAAGTGACCCAGGGGGACTTTAGAAGCCAGCAGCGTTAAAGCCACACTGATGCTCGGCGTGTTGCGGGTGGATCCCCGCTGAGCTAATCACAAGGGGGAACCCCGCTATCAGGAGAGCCCTGGGTCAGGACCCGGTGGAGAGAGCGGGCCCGGGTCCCCCTACTACTCCGGCCATTGGGCCGCACAGCCCTGAGCCTTGGGGCAGGTTGTATGGACTCTGGCCACTGGGCCGCACTGCCCTGAACCTCGGGGCGAGGTATATGGACTCTGGCCGCTAGGCCGCACTGCCCTGAACCTCAGGGTGAGTTGTATGGACTCTGGCCACTAGGCCACACCGCCCTGATCTGTGGGGCGAGTTAGTTGTATGGACTCTGGCCGCTGGGCTGCCCTGCCCTGGATCTCGGGGCAAGTTACCTGGACTCTGGCCGCTGGGCTGCCCTGCCCTGGATCTCGGGGCAAGTTACCTGGACTCTGGCCGCTGGGCCACACTGCCCTGAACCTCAGGGCGAGGTGTATGGACTCTGGCCGCTAGGCCACACTGCCCTGACCTGCGGTGTGAGTTAGTTGCATAGACTTTGGCCATTAGGCTACAACAGGACGCCCTTAAAGAGACAGGCGTGAAGACTTAAGAGTGGGGAGGCCCCGACACCTCAGCCACACCTGCCACAAAGGGGTGCTGTGGTGCTGGACCTGTCATAGCGCCCTCTTTGGGTGGTTCCTCACTGCCATCACTCCTGCTCTAGGACCCACATCTCTCCAAGGACCACGGCGGCCTCTTCAGCGACACAGCCCTCCGGCTGTGCCACACACTGTGCTCCCCCCTTCCAGGGGACCTGCAGTCCGCTGTTCAGCCACTTCTCTTACTGGCTACTGCAGCGAATTGTCTGGCCACTTCCTCATGGCCCTAGCATCCTCTTTACCCTTGCCTCAGGGTCTCAGCCTGCAAACACCAGCAGCCAGCCAGGAGTTCTCTCGCTCCCCAGGTCCCTGCTAGTAGCACTGCTCTGTCCAAGGTGCTGGCAGTTCTCTCAGGCCTCCAGAGACACAGTCCTTCCTCCCTGGGCTCCCAGCAGAGAACTGCCCTCCTCTGCCCTGCAGCTCCCTTTTTAAATGGGGTTGCTTGGCCCTGTTTGGCTGCTCCCTTCAGCCCTTCTCTGATTGGTTGCATCTTGTGCAGCCCCCCTTGGGCTCTATTAACCCCTTAGAGCCTAGTGAGGGGCAGGCACCCCATCACAGTCTCTCTTGGTCACTGTAGCATATCAGGCCTTGGAGCGGAGGAGAGTGACCCCTCTCCTCTGCCAGGCTGGTCACTTTATCCCATCCTCGGTTCCAATCACGATGTGTAGTTCCCTTTGTGTGTGCGTGTGTGTGTGTGTGCTACCTGGGTTTGTGGGATTCTTAAAAAGAGGTGCCAAAATTATGGGATATGGATGGCATTATGGGATGGAAAAAGTTGCATGGTGGGAACTTGGCCCCTACATTCAGAGATCCCTGGGCTAGTCCCTTCTAGCCCCTAGCCCACTGAGGAAATTTTCCCAAAAGGCATTGCACCAATGGCAATGCGTGGCATATTGGGACACCTATTCGTGGTGCACCATACTTCACATTGATAGAGGTACTTCTGTGGACTACCTGCAGCGCGGACACAAGCAGCCAAGTATTCACGTGCTTGAGCGATGTACAAGCTTTGGTGACTATGCGCTGTGATAACTCATGTCGACCACAGTTTGTAGTGTAGACGTGGCCCTAGGAGGGAAATCAGTTCTTGCCCCTCACTGGGTAGTGATGCCACAGTGATAAATCCAGACTAGTCACGCAGATAGTTCATTAAAATATTACAGACAATTCCCACATTTGTCACAGATGAATAGATGTCTAGTATGCCTTGAATATTTTGGTAGTGAATTACTAGGGTCCAGTTCCTCATGTGTATTTAGGCACCCAACTCCAATTGAAATCAATGAGAACTAGGTGCCTAACTCTCATTGAAGATCTGGGCTTATGTCTCTCTCTCTCTCTCTCTCCCCCTTCAATCAGGAAGCAATCCCTCGATTCTCCTGTCCACAAGGAGGATTTCAGTAATCACCTCTTTGCTTATTCCACATTATCTCCTGCTAAAGGAACTTAAGACAATGAGATCAACACCCACTTCCCAAGTGTAGCGGGGTGGCTACCCCCGCTTCTGCCCTGAGGGGCTTGCGCCCGCCCACCTCCCGGGTATCCAATAGATCTGAAAGCTGAGCTGATTGGGGGTAGTAGCTGCAGCTGGGCCATGCCCCAAGCAGAGCCCAGCTGGCCACTATAAGAGGCTGCGAGCCAGAGAGAGAAGGGCCTGGCTGCCAGGAGCTAAGCAGGGTACTGAACTGGAGCAGGGCTGGGGAAAGGTTAAGGGAGCCGGGGAGCTCCGTCCTGAGAGAACCCCAGGCTACAGGCCTGGTAAGGCCAGACCAGGTACTGGGGTTGCAGGGGCAGCCCATGGGTAGGCAGAGGCAGCAGGTTCAAACCCCCTTTGCCGATGATGAGTGGATTACACTGCAGTCTGCCCCAGTGCATGGAGCTAGATGGGGACTGGCAGTAGCTGTACACTGAGGTGAAGTGGGGATAGTGGGTGAGGGGGTTCCCCGGGGAGGGGGGACCCTAGGATTAAGGCTGTGGGGTACTGCCAGTGGGGGCAGCACCCCAGAGAAAGGGGCACCGGGTCCTGGGAGGGACATGGGGCCAGAGAGCGGTCAGGCGGATCACCGGCCACAAGAGGGCGCTCCGGAGGCTGGATGAGCAATTCCCAGAAGAAACCAGTGGGAGGTGCCGCCGGGTGAGTCCGACCTTGTTACACCAAGCTACAAGACATATTGTTGAAGAAACCTTCAAATCCTCAGATAACAGAATATAAAAACAGGATGTGTATCTTATTTTATTGCAAGCCCTAAAGAATGTGAAATGCTTTATACATTCTTTGGTCATATAAATGTGTGAACTAGGTCCACTATAATGGATTCTTGCTGATTTTCTTTCTAAATGATTGTTGCACTTGAAAAATTATTGGACTTCTTTAACAGAAGGAGGAAAAAAGACCATTGAAAGACATAAGCAACTTTTGAAATATTACATGGGATTGATTGCTCGACAAGCAGGAAGGGGAGGAATTCCAGCAGGCATTAATAGAGAAATACAATTCTTGAAATTCAGAGATATGAAAAGCATCAAAGAAATTTGTTACACATCAATGCTATCAACAAAAGCCACTGAGAAACCAGGAGAGCAGAAATCTGAGAGCATATTCAGCAAGTGGGCAATAGAAACAAGAGGATTGCCCTCCTCCACCAGACCCAAACAGGATATATAAACTGAGGTCAGTGTGGTGAGGGTCGGAGTGTGCTGAACCCACATGGACAGTCTCTTGTCACCTCCAGGGCCACAGACTCAGAAGAATTTGCTGAACCCACAAAAGCTGCAGAACCCAGAAATGCCAACAGACATGTGGACAGACTCTCCCAGAGCTTCTAGGCCTGAGAGGTGGCGAGACTCATTTCAGGGATTGTATTTCTCTCTCTGCTCATTAAAATCAGTAGAGGAAAGTCCCCTTGTAGAGTCAGCTGTCTTTCTAGCGAGAGACCAAGGAACTATATTATGGACTTTAACGGACTACTGCTATCTGCATCTTCTCCTTCGTAAGTCCAAGTACATTGGCCTAAGAGAACTGGGAACAATAACTTTAAGCAATTGCTTTTGATGTTTTAAACTTGTTTCTTCCATACCGAAGATTAGAACAAGCAGGGATCACATTCCTAAGAGCGCCTTAAGGTAAGTGCAGCCTCACGTCTTGGAGAAGTACTGGAAGTGTGGTGATCTAGATACTAAAGGACTGATAATTGACGATTATAAAGAAATGTAATAAGAAATCTTGGTGATTTGCATTGCTCTGGCTGGCCTTGATGCTATTTACATCAATTGGTTGCATGCCAGCATGTTATATTCAGTGTATAATTCTCAAAAGCACCAAAATGACTTAAATGCCTAAGTCCCATTTTTCACTGTAAGGCACAGTGTACAGCGTACACAAGGGAGTGCTAGGATCTCAAATTCATAACTGACATTTTCACAGCGGTTGAACTTTTTGGACTCGCCTCCCCTGCTCTGTTCCCTTAGATTGTCAGTTTGAGACCCTGGCTGGCTGGGGTTGTCGTAGTATAGGGGCAGGCAGTTAAGTTGAGTCCTGGTCCATCCAGACCCCTGAGTCTTTCTGCTCTGTGTGCTAGAAGTTTATGCTTTAAAGAGGTTGTGATAGGGTGCTCTACTCACCGCTGGACAGCACCGCCTCCTGGCAGTTCTGGGGAGGCTGACACCCCTTCCTGTGGTCACACTCCATCACTTTCTCCCACTGTAGGCCCTCTCTCAGCCAGGAACTGCAGCCTCCTCTTTGTGACTCAGCCCTCCGGCCAGGTCACTCTATGGTTTCCCCTTCCGGAGTAGGACAGTCTTTTGGGGCAAACTGTCCCAGGCAGTTCACTCTCCACTGCCTGGTCTGTGCCCTTTCCCCAGTGGCAGGTAGGGGAACCCAGGGCCATCCTCTACTCTGGGTTCCAGCCCAGGGGCTTGCTGCTCAGTAGCCTAGGTCTGCACTCTCTTATGCCTTGCTGCTTTCCTCTGAGCCTTTCCTACCTTTCCAGCTCTCCCTCGTTCTGGGTTTGCCAGCCCTACAACTCCCTCCTCCCAGAGAGCAACTGTAGGGTACTTGTCTCTATAGCCTGAACACACCTCTCTTCTCCCAGGAAGTGACTGCAGACTCCTTCCCTGCAACCCCTCTCTATCAGCTCCCTGGCTTTATACAGGCCCTCTTGTTCCTGTCCACCTGAGCCTCATTTAACCAATCCCCACTCCCTGGCTCCTCTTCCAGGGGCAGCCTAGGGAGTAACTGCCCCCACCCCTGGCCACCATAACCTTTCCCAGTCTTGTGTGAGTGGACACCCCAGCACAGAGGTCTAAAACTTCTATTGCTTAAATATAAAATGGTTCAAAGTACTAGGAATATGGTGGTTACAGAAAATAAGGTACAATTGTTTTACTCTGTGTTAGGCCCGGCCTTGACCGCTATGTACTGTATAGGAGCAGAAGAGTTTAAACCATGTGGCCCACTGTGGTGCTACCGAATCAAGCTGTTGAGCCACGTTAAACTGTGTTTGAGAGATTTTAGTTTGACCTTTCTTTCATCCAGGCCCCCTGAGCCTCTGCCCTGCACTACAGGTGTTTGTTCTCTCAGAAGTAATACAGAATCCCGTGCCTTCAAAGAACAGGCTCTGAGTTTGAAGAGTGTTACAATAGCTCCCGTCCCTGAGTCCTTGGAGGTGGGCTTCTGAAGGATGCTAGCATTTTAGCCATCATGTGTCATCTAGACCTACTCTCAACTGGGTTAGACAAAGTGATAACATTGCTGGCAGCTGGGCTCTTCTAGCATTCCCACCATTGCTAGCCATGGTAGCGACAGTGGGAGAAACTTGCCTGTCTTAGCAGAATCTGGAAGCAACTTTCCAACGTGTGATCTCTGCTGGATCTGTGGCAGACAGCCAGAACTGAGGGGACAACAAGACCATGGCCGCTGGCTGAAGAATTGGATGGCTCTGCAGAGTAGCCACTAAAAAGGAACTGGCCAGGTGATTTTTTTTTTTCATGCACTCAGGGCAAAACTGACTTGAGAATTACATCCCTGTGACAGGAGGAATTCTGTAAGATGTCATCTTGGTCTCCTTTTTCTTGAGAACAACAGCCATCATGCTGCGCTTGGAAGGCAATGTACATAACCCTGAAAAATAAAATTAACTCCTCCCTAGGAAGTGATGTAATCCAGTGTAAACTCACTGTAACTCATTCTGAAAAGAAATTTTGTCGGCATGGGCAACCATAATTCTGGCGTTTCTTAACTCTTGAATTCTTGATCGTGAAGCCTTTATGTTCTTTTAATGTGGTTTGTTGTATGCAAGATCTGAGCATACAAATGGAAATTCCATCACATGGAACCATATTGACTGCTACCTATTTCTACAGTGGGGTTAGAACCTTTAGATCCACTGCACACGCCTCTGCCATGAGCTAACAGAGTTAAGTGGTAGCAATAATAAATTGTCATTATGTGGGTTGCACAGCTATGTGCTGCCTGCCCAGGAACCCTGGGTTCTAGTTCAGGCTCTGAACAAAGCATGTTACAGACCTTTCTGCTCCTGCCCACCCCAAGACTGACCCTTTCTGCTCCAGCCTCGTCCCTATCTCCTTGACCCAGTCCCAGTCTCCCTCTCCCATCACTTCAGCCCAGCTCCACCCTTTTGTCTCCTACTTCCTGTCCCCACCACTCCCCTTTCCTTGACCCATTGTCCCTCCTTCCCCATCTCCCCTCAGATCCTTGTCCCTATCCACTAGCCGCCCCATGGCTTGGCTTTTCCGGGTTTAACCACCATGCTGCACTCCCTGAGGGGAAACCAGGGGATGATAATCTTTTCTCTGCCCCTTTGAGTATTTCTGCGTCTGATGCTTTTTCACAGGTGGGACTGAAACTGGGCTCAGGGATTACCCCCCACAATGGTTCAGGTGACTGGGACTCTCCGTGCTCCCAAAGAGGTAGGGGTTATTGTCTCCTGTCCCCACAGGATAGACCCGAGTGGCTGTATGAGGCCAACAACAGACAGTGTTGGCTTCTCCAATTTGAGGGAAGATGTATTTATACAGTGAAACCTGGTGGTGTCGACTCCTCCAGCAAGGGCAAAGAGGAGTGGTGTCCTGTGGCAAAGATGACAATATTCACCTTATCCTCCACAGTCCCATCTTCTAATATGGCAGAGGTTCCGGTGAACTCCTTCACATTGGGCTCCACCACCACACCACCACAGAGGGATACGGCTGTGGCGGACATCGCTGACCACTGACTCTTGGTTCTGCAGTACAGAGGCAAAGCGAGACAAGAGGACGTCCCGTTAGCCAATGGGAGTTGGACAGAACAGGTCAAGAAACAGGTTGATTCCTGGCAACCACTTTTCTTTGAAGAGGGAGCAGGGTAAATGGCATCCAGCTATTGCCAGGGTCATGAATTCCAAACTCAGCAGTCATCTGCAGGCATTCTTTAGTGCACCAGGCTGCTTGATGGCTGATGAAGGGAGCATCCTGAAGGAAGCCGTTTGCAGAAAGATTACCCGGGGTTGCTGGAAAAATCCTACTGGGTACACAGGCTGCACAAATGGCTGTAGTGAAGGAGCTTTACTAAAGTGAAGCCTAAAGCTCTTACATGGCACTTGTCAGCCAGCAGATCTCAAAAGAGGCCAGGATCATTACCCCCCATTTTACAGATGGGGAAACCGAGGCACAGAGACTTGCCGAAGGTCACCCAGCTGGTCAATGGCAGAGCTGGGAACAGAACCTGGCTTTTCTGAGGCTCAGGCCAGTGCTCTAGCTACCAGGCAACAGTGCTTTGCAGAATGTACCCCCATTATGTGGGAAGCAACAGGCCCCCTTCTGGATATTTAGTTATGATTTTTCCCCACTCTCTGCCTTGTAATTTCCGATTCAGAAGGCCAAGTTACAGGGAGAGCACTGTACTTGGAGAGAGAGGTCTTCCACCTTCAGATTCACCTCTGCACGGCTCCACCAAAATATCCTTTGGCCAAAGATTGCAGAAATGGTCCAATACTCTGCACTGTCCATTATCTTGCCCTTCCCAGTAGCGTAGCCGGGGGGGAGCAAGGGGAGCGGCCACTCCCCCTTGAGCAGAAGCGGCGCCTTTTTTTTTAGCAGCACTAAAAAAAGGCGCCGCTTCTTTTTAAGCGCCGCTTCTTGCACTCACCCGGCGGCGCTCCGGGTCTTTGGTGGCATTTCGGCGGTGGGTACCACCGAAGACCCGGAGTGCCGCCGGGTGAGTACAGGGGGAGGCGCCTTTTATAGCGCCGCTCCCCCTGTGCTCCAGACCTGGCTGCGCTACTGGCCCTTCCCCAGTTACACAGTGGGCCTGCTGGCCAGGCTAATGGAAAATAGCTGTCTTGGGGCACCAAGCCATAAGTTTCCATGGTTAAACCATTGATTCGTCTTCTCATTCATCCAGCTGAACAGGGGGAAAGGGAGAGTATTCCTGATGACATCAGTCAGGCGGGTATTGTACCTACGTCATGTAGGTCTGCTGGCTGTTTGATGGCAACTCCTGATCCCGAATCTGGGCTGCAGTCAGAAAAACTATGGGAAAGACCTGTTGGGTCATTAGTCCAAGCCTCAGTAAAAGCTCTCACAGTATAATGTTTTGGTGCTTGGTTTGGCAATAGATGAATGCACCGGAATATAAATGTTACCTCTCTCCAGTAATTCGTAAGCAATTTCAGGAATTGCATCTGCTCCGTTCTCTGACTTAGCTCTACAGTGATATCTGCTCCAGAGTTCCCCTGTCCAACCACAAGGCCTTTCTTCCCCAGAAATCCTTCTGGGTTCTTGTATCCCTGGCTGTGAAAGTAGGTGCCTTTCAACTCGTTCATACCTGCAAGGAAAGTGGCGCACTCAGCTGGCACGCTTAACGAATTAGCTGCAACGCCTGGGCAGCACAAGACAGCAAGTCATTGTCGCTGCATGAGAAACGGGAACTCTGGAAGGGAACAAAGTAAGCTCAGGAGGAATGGCAACAAGTAGACATGCTGGGCTAACAGATGGAACAAAGGTCTTGTCATTCAGAAGTCAGTGGTCAAGTGACAATTTGGCCAGACTTTGGTGTCAAGCCCTGGTGAATCTAGTCATTGTGTAGCTACACAACCCGAGCTGGACGATATGAGCAGGTGCAAAGTATGCGCATGATACATGTTGTTAGCCAGTGGATTGGCAGCGAACTATTGCAGTGCTGACAAGAGCTGGTGCTGGTTTGCAAGAAGTTTTGGCATTTCAAAAGGCTGCCCAGCATGCCAGGGAGCCAGCGGGGCTGGGAATAGGGAAGCGTTGGAGTCTGGCACCAGGGGGGTCCATATGGCAGGGCTACACCAGAGCCGCTCACCCTGAGTGCAGCTCCATGGCAGTGAATCCGGAAGCCCTGACGCTGACCCCTGGATTTCCAGTCTCAGAGCCCTGGTTAGAGTCAGGGCTTCCAGGCCCGCTGCTGCGGAGCTGGGAGCCCAGAATTCCTGAGAGCCCAGGCTTGAGTCAGGCTTCCCAGGGCTTCCAAGACTGCCAGGGTCCACAGCAGGCAGCCTGAAAACCTTGGCTTGGTTGTGCTGCCCCAGAACTGCAGACCCTCCAAGCCAGAGGTCACCTGCCCCGGGGCAGTCCTCATGGTAGGGCCCCCAGCAGCCTGCTAAGTGAGCTGGCAGGGACGTGGACTAGGATTGCTCTCCTACGCACAAACTCTTTGCCTGTGACATTAAAAGGGCAAATCTGCAAGCCGTACTTTTCCTGAATAGTACTGACTCCTGGAAGCAGTCCAGCTGTGCTCACGGGGACTGAGTGAGTACTGATATTCAGGTCCTACATAGACAATGGGTCAAATCCTCAAAACTCCTATTGACATCAGCTGGGCCAGGATTTCACCTAGTATGATTGTGATTTACCAAGGAAAGTCTCCAGTGGAATAAGAGACTCTACATGATGTCCAGTGCAAACCACAACAGCATCAAAAGTGGCCAGCCCTTGCTTCCCATCAGTCTCAGTGACCACTTCCCATGGCCCAGTGGCAGAGAAATCCTGGCATTTTCTTACACTGGGGACCACAAAACCACCCAAAAAACTCAACAAAACCCCAGAGAAAATTATGGATTAATCATGTCTTTAAAACCAGAGGCCTGGATTGCTCATCTCTTAACCTTGAAGTGATGTACATTCTTTAGGAGGTTCAAGTTAAAATAATCAAAACACACACTGCTTTGCTCTTCTAAAGCCTCTTTTATCCAAGGAGGCCAGAGTACTTTACAGAAATTAGTTAAGCCTGAAAAAGTTAAGCCTGTAAAATAGTATGATCACAATTTCACAGATGGGGAAACCGAGGCACAGAGTAATTGCGGCCCAGCCATTTAGAAACCCACGAACATTCTTCTGCACATGAATTGCAAGTGCAAAATATCTGATGCATGTGCAAGATGGGAATCTGCATTCATGTAAATTTTTGCATGTCATCCTGACTTGCATGCATGAACTAGGTGTTTTGTATGCACAGACTTTAAATAAAAATCTTGGCCCAAGTAACTTGATCAATATTAGCCATTGGCAGACTGAGGGGTTCTGACTCTGCAGTTGCCTTGATTTTGTAGTCTGACTTGTTGACATAATGTTGTAATGTGCTGCATCTTCACAGCTATGTCTTGTCATGCTGTAGCTAGAAACAGGTGAAATGTTTGCGGTAAAATGCCAGCCAGCCCAAACCATAATCCAGAGCTCAACCCAAACTGCACCTTAGTTCAATGCTTCATTGTCACAGGACACCGCATTTCTTAGTTGCAACTAGGTCTGAAGTGGTGCAATATTATGAGAGAGAGAGAGTTTGTGCCTGCAGAATTTGTAATACAGACTGGACCACAAACTCGTCCTGTGTGTATAGGGGGCAGAATGAAAACAACTGGGGCAAAACCTGAAGCCACAGTTTCTCAGTTAGCAGTGACTGAACTGTGGGCATGGTGCAGAGGATGCCTTTAGAAGGTTTCCTTATTTTATCTTTTGGATAAGGCATTACTAGTGTGACCTGGTATTTCCTGGGCTGTAGCCTACAGGATTAACCTGCTTGCTTGCATATATATATCTTTTACTTATAGTTTAAGTATTTGATTGTAATAGGTTTATATTAAAGTAAGTTTAGCTGTAATGCAAGGGACCTACAGGCCATATTCTGTATGTTGAGCTAAAGCAAAGTTAGCACATCTGTCTGGAACCTTTCACCCAGATAGCAAGTCAACACCCACACATGTCTGAGACCTTTCACCTAGATTGATAGATAATGGAAGAATGGCCTAGGGAGTTTCCAAGTCTGTACCCACAGACTTAACAGGTACACCACAAGGAAAGGACAAAAATAACATGTGTATGATCTAATGTCATTAATATGTATGTATTAATCTGTCATTAATATGTACAAACATACTGGTCTGTGGAGTAAGTGTACCCTAACATTTTTGTGGGTGAGGAATGAAGTTTGGGAATAGGAGGAAGGATTTCAGGCACTTGTGCCCTATAAAAGAGGTCACCCACCTTGCTAGAAAAGCTATCTATCTACAACGACTACTACTATTAGTAGGCTGTACTTGTTTTTATCAGACTTTCTAAGTTCCAAGGGGACTAGGTTAAGCTTGGTTTCCCTAAACTTTTGTTCCTGGGTTTGTTTATTAGGTTTTAATTTTAAGTTTGTTAGTTAAGTAAACTCTAAGTTAGCTTTGATAGCTCTTAGCACTAACTTCTTCTAGGCATTGCACCTCTCACTCAAGAATTGAGGAACCAGAGGCGAGGCTTAACCTGGTGGTAAGAGACACAGGACATCAAGGAAGGGTGTAAGTATATTAACCAAAGCTTTGTAGCATATAATAACAAAATACCATATGTATCTGTTGAATAGCAGTAATACAACTGTAGCGTTGATTATTTTACTATTTAATTACTACTTCAATAAAACGTCTTTAAGGCTATATCTGTCTCAGTGTGAGCTTCCTGTCATACCCTTGAGGGTCCTTTGTTAATTCTGTGGAGCCTGATTCGGGACAAGAACCTTATCTTCAAATCAGACAAACTGGTGAGCCTAAAACCCATATTATCCAAATTAATATTATTAACGTTATAAATCAGGCAACAGGGCTGATGGGGAATAGTATGAATAGAACAGACCCCTTAGGATAACAATCAGATTTGCACTTGCTACAAAGGGTCCTGTGGCACCTTATAGACTAACAGAGGTATTGAAGCATAAGCTTTTGTGGGTGAATACCCACTTCTTTGGATGCAAGCAGTGGAAATGTCCAGAGGCAGATAATCTGTTATCTGCCTCTGGACATTTAACATCAGTTATCTGCCTCTGGACATTTCCACTGCTTGCATCCAAAGAAGTGGGTATTCACCCACAAAAGCTTATGCTTCAATACCTCTGTTAGTCTATAAGGTGCCACAGGACCCTTTGTAGCTTCTACAGATCCAGACTAACACGGCTACCCCTCTGATACTTGAGATTTGCACTTGTGACCTTCCATGCTAACAGCATAAGCCAAGGGCTCCATACACAGACACTTAGCTACCTAATCTAGGGTTGCCAACTTTCTGATTACAGAAGGAATACCCTTGCCCGTCCCCCGTCCCATCCCCTTTCCGATGCCTTACCCCCTCTCACTCCATCCCCCCTCCCTCCGCCGCTAGCTCTCCCCCACTCTCATGCCTAAGAGGGTGAGGGCTCCATCTGGGGCTGCAGGCTTGGGGGTGCAGCTGGGGATGAGGTGTTTGGGGTGCAGGAGGGGTCTATGGGCTGGGGCAGGAGCCTAGGGTGCTGGAAGTGGGTGAAGGCTCCGGCTGTGGGTGCGGGCTCTGGGCTGGGGCTGGGTATGAGGGGTTTGGGGTGCAGGTGGAGCACCGGCTGGAGCACGGCATGCCCGCTGCCCCGCTCCCCCGGCCGGCGCGCGGCATGCCTGCCGCCCCACTCTTCCAGCCGGAGCTCGAGGGCCTGATAAAAAGGGCCCGTGGGCCGTGGTTTGCCCACTGCCAATAGGACAAATATTAATAGTCATGTAGTATGGCAGCGGCAGCAGAGGCCTGGCTGAGCCATGAGTCCATCCCATCCCAACGGTTTCAGACATATCCCTTTGCTACCGGGGCTACACTGCTATTTACACTAGCGCTAGCTCAATGAGAGCTAGTGCGAACGGGGGTACACGAGCAGAATACACCCCTAGCTGGAAGTACAGACGTACACCTGCTTCGAGGGAAGTGATGACATTGCGGGGCTCTGGAGATGCTTAGTAAGTGTGGGGTTCCTTGTCTGTGGGGCTGGCACATTGCCTGTCTTTTGTAAATTACACCATCTTCTGTTCTGTGTCCTTTCTAAAAGCCTAGGGCCAGAGATGAGCTGGAGGCAAAGGGCCCCTACCCTCAGCTTCTTGTGGTCCCCGGGGATCATGTGGGATTCCCAGCACTACTCCAGGTTTGTGGGGGGTACCTATTCCACAAGAAACAAACAGGGCCATCGGGGAGGATCTCTGCAAGGAAGTTCCTAATCGAGAGAAGGGAAGGCTTGGACCAGACAAGTCTACAAATACCTTAAAGGCTGCTATAAAGAGGTTGGTGATCATGCCTACGAAGCGTCAGACAAGAACTAATCAGCTAAGTTTTCAGCAAGGGAGATTTAGGTTAGATATATAGGAAAAAAATTCTAACTATAAGAATATAGTTAAGCCCTGAAAAGGGGTTACCTTGGGAGGTTGAGGCATCCCTGTCACTGCAGGTTTTTAAGAACAGGAAAGACAAACACCTGCCAGAGGTGGTATAAGTAACCCTGCCTTAGTGGGAGGGGATGAACTGGATGACCTCTCAAGGCATAGGCACTGGCTTCCTCATTGCCCTGGGGATGCTCGACCTCTGCTCTGTACCCAGGCCCCACTCCCACTCCACACCTTCCTTCAAATCCCCATCCTGCCCTACCCCTTCCCAACCCCGCTCCGCCTCCACCCCATCTCTTCCTGTCCTGTTCCGCCCCCTCCACTGAGTGTGCCCTACTCTCGCTTTGCCCCCTCCATCCCCGGTGCCTGATGCTGAACATCTGATCTGCAGTGGGTGGGAGGTGCTGGATGGGTGGGGGGAGAGGGAGCAGCTGATTCGCAGTGCTGCCAGTGGGTGCTGATCACCTACTATTTTTTTTTCCGTGGGTGCTCCAGCTCCAGAGCACCCATGGAGTTGGCACCTATGTCTCAAGGTCCTGTCCACCCTGACATTTCTGATTCTCAGAACAGGGGTGATCCAGCTCCTTATGAGCTGTGTTGCTTAGAACATGAAATTGTCACTGAAAGCTTGCAGATGACACACAAATTGAAGGACTGGTAAATAATGAAGAGGACAGGTCACTGATACAGAGCGGTCTGGATCTGTTGGTAAACTGGATGCAGGCAAACTATGTGTATTTTAATACAGCTAAATATAAATGTCTACATCTAGGAACAAAAAATGTAGGCCAGAGTCCCAAGATAGGGGACTATATCCTGGGAAGCGGTGACTCCGAAAAAGATTTGGGGATCATGGTGGATAATCAGCTGAACATGAGCTCCCAGTGTGATGCTGAGGCCAAAAGTGTTAATGCAATCCTGGGATGCATCAACAGGGAAATCTTGAATAGGAGTAGAGAGATTCTATTATCTCTGTATTAGGCACTGGTGTGACTGCTGCTGGAATACTGCGTCCAGTTCTGGAGGGGGTCCAGAGGAGAGTCACAAGAATGATTAAAGGAGTAGAAAACATGCCTTAGAGCTAGGTCTGTGGATTAATTGCAGTTAACTCACACAATTAACTCAAAAAAAATTAATCCGGATTTAAAAAAATCAATCATGATTAATCAGTTTTAATCGCACTGTTAAACAATAAATTTCAATTGATAGTCTATTAAATATTTTGGATGTTTTTCTACATTTTCATATATATTCTATTCTGTGTTGTAACTGAAATCAAAGTGAATATTATTTTGTATTACAAATATTTGCACTGTAAGAATGATAAATAAAAGAAATAGTATTTTTCAATTCACCTCATACAAGTACTGTAGTGCAATCTCTTTGTCATGAAAGGGCAACTTACAAATGTAGATTTTTTTTGTTTGTTACATAACTGCACTCAAAACCAAAACAATGTAAAACTTTCACTGCAGATTTGACAAAACTCAAAGAAGGTACCAATGTGAGATTTCTAACGATAGCTACAGCACTCGACCCAAGGTTTAAGAATCTGAAGTGCCTTCCAAAATATGAGAGGGATGAGGTGTGGAGCATGCTTTCAGAAGTCTTAAAAGAGCAACATTCCGATGCGGAAACTACAGAACCCGAACCACCAAAAAAGAAAATCAACCTTCCGCTGGTAGCATCTGACTCAGATGAGGAAAATGAGCATGCGTTGGTCCACACTGCTTTGGATCGTTATTGAGCAGAACCCATCATCAGCATGGACGCATGTCCTCTGGAATGGTGGTCGAAGCATAAAGGGACATATTAATCTTTAGTGCATCTGGCATGTAAATATCTTGCTGCAACAGTGCCATGCAAATGCCTGTTCTTACTTTCAGGTAACATTGTGAACAAGAAGCAGGCAGCATTATCTCCTGCAAATGTAAACAAACTTGTGTGTCTGAGCGATTGGCTGACGTAGGGCTAAGTGGACTTGTAAGCACTAAAGTTTTACATTGTTTTATTTGTTTGAATGCAGTTTGTTTTTGGTACATAATTCTACATTTGTAAGATCAACTTTCATGATAAAGAGATTGCACTACAGTACTTGTATTAGGTGAATTGAAAAATACTATTTCTTTTGTTTTTTACAGTGCAAATATTTGTAATACAAATAAATATAAAGTGAACACTGTACACTTTGTGTTATAATTGAAATCAATATATTTGAAACTGTAGAAAATATCCAAAATATTTAAATAAATGGTATTCTATTATAAACTGTGTGATTAATCTAGATTAATTATTTTAATTGCACAATTAATCGTGCTTAATTTTTTTAATCACTTGACAGCCCTAGCATAAACTAACCATTTCCCTGTCATACTGTTTAAATCTGTAAACAGACTTAATCGGTATAGTAAACGAACCAATGAATTCACACTGCTGTGGCCCTTTTGGGTAATATTGGTCACTAATTTGGCTCCTGTACCACTGAGGTCTGAACATCATTGGTTTAGTTAGTTTCTGCCTCTCTTATTCACTATAAACATTAACAACAGTTTAGTTGTTTCAGCAATTACTTCTGACCAAGCCCAAATAAGTTATTTGTTCAGGCATGTCTTCATTTGGGCCTTTTCATGTCAGCTGAGCCCACCCGACGTACTCAGGAAACCTGGCTTCTACCCCGACTCTGACACTGAGCCTGTTGTGTGATCTTGGACAAGTTGCTGCGCTGGTCTGTGTCTGTTTCCCCATGTGTAAAATGGAGATGGTTCTCACCCGCCTTTGCAAACCACTTTGAGATGCAGGATTGAAAAGTCCTATGTAAGAGCTTGGTATTATGGACTGTTGAATGTTCATCAGAAATGTCTGAGGTGGGCTATTCAGTGAGACTCTATTGCAGGGTCTGGGGAGTCTGCACAGGGACCATAGGAGCTCTGTGTGTCACTGAACACTGCCCTATAGGAACTTGCTGCAAAGCCCCAGGATCTGGAATGGGGGCACAAAAGGATTAGGGGTGAAACTCATGTGGTCCCCTGTGGAAGAGCAGCAGGGGCTATTGCAGCATTAGGGCTGCAGTAGCAACCTGTAGGCAGCTCCACTATTGCTATTCCTCCTGAGAAGGAGGAGTCCTCTACTTCTACCCAAACAAGTTACTCTGCTTAATCCTGTAGCCACCTCTTGCAGTCCAGGGGAGCATCTATAAACGGTAGTATTTAACATACTGCACCATATCACAGTAACCAGTGCAATCTGCACAACATGTACAGAAGTCTGAAGGGTTAAAAGAAACCTGTTCTCCTCATTTGTGTCAAAACCACTGTTGGGCAGACTAACCATGCATGGCTGTTCCCCTTGGGCCACAAGCTCCCCGTCCCACGTGAAGGCAACCAGTGTGAAATGCGCACCCAAAGAGAAATGAGTGGCAAAACGAAAAAGCTAGAAGAACTCAGCAATAATGGCCCAAGCACAGGGAAGCAGGTCACTCAGTGCTCATGTTTATAGACGCTGCTGGGTTAAACCAGCTGCAGTGATTAAAATCAGATGCCCACCCCTCTCCAGAGGCTAATCTTTGCAGCTGGGGTGCTTTCCAAGCACTAGAGGGCATGATTTGCCAGTCATTTGCAATAGTTATACATCAGGGTAACCCCCCTGGGCCGGAATCCTCAGTTGGTATAAATCAGCATAACTGCTGATTTCAATGGCGCTAAACTGAGTAATACCTGCCCGCGATCTGGGCTAACGACTCTAGTAGAGATACTATGGATTTACCCTAGTGCGAAGAGGAGAATCAGACCTATGACCCACAAAACCATTCCACTCTACATGATCCCCGGTGATTCCATTCACTGAGCACCCTGCGTGATCCTCCCCTGGGGCAGGAGGCCACGGCCAAAAGGGTTGCAATTATCAGAGCTGGCGTGAGCGGACTGACCTCCTTTAAATGCTGCCAGGATGTTAGGCCACCTGCTCGAAGAATACACCCCTAGCTCAAAGTACAGATGTTAGTAACTAAAACTAGGAAAGATGTCTATAAACTGTGCAGTGTGTGACATGGACTGGAATTATGGAATCACCCGGTACCTAACCCCTTGCGTCTGGGTCTAGCCAGCATGGGCAAAGAGCTGTTACATGCCTTCTAAAGTAAGGAATGTGGAGATGGAGTCAAATGACATTTTTTTTTTGGAGTCCAGAGAACTGGATGAAGTGTTCTCCCAAAACTGGACGAGACGTTCTGGATAAACTGAGTGGAAAGGTCTCAGAGGGAATCCCAACAGGTACCAAGCTAGTGTCCTACCCACTGGATGGTGCTGCCTTCAAGAAGGCAGAACTGGTAATAAACAGAATTCTCCACAATCCCCGGGCTGATTCTAGCAATGAAGTCTAGTCAATGTCACGTCTTCCTTGGATAATTATTATTATTATTATTAATCATGCATATTACGGTAGTGCCTATGGCCACCTATTGTGCTAGGTGCTGTATAAACACAGAGCTGGGCCCTGCCCTGAAGTGCTTACAGTCTAAACCAGTCCTTTACATTGCTTTCCCCTATTTTGTATGAGAGCCTCTCTCAGTTGCACAGAGAGAGAGAGCCATTTATAGAAAAGTTGTGAGGGTGGAGGAAAATTAGTAGGGAGATCAAGGGCCGGTCACTATCTGAACCTCCTTTCAATTCATTTAAAAAAGAAATTGGTTAGATTTTAAGCTGACCACTTGCTTTTCATTACAGGAGCAGGAAAAAAAATGAAATGTTTTATTTCTCTCTGGCACTTCCTAGGCAGAACTGGTTACAAACAGCATATCTCACTCTGGCCAGCCTGTTTATCATTAAAGGGCTAAGCAGAGGTCATCAGAATAACTTTTTCCACCTGGAGCAAGGCTCCTTTTCAGCAGCAGAGAGAGGAACATTTGCTATCTTGGGGGAAAGCAAGCGCCTAGAAATAACTCTGCGTAGCAGCCAGGGCCGGCTCCAGGCACCAGCAAAACAAGCTGGTGCTTGGGGTGGCACGTTTCTAGGGGCGGCATTCTGGCGCCAGCCATGCCGCCCCTAAAAATGTGCCCGGCTGCCCTAGCTCACCTCCGCTGCCGCCGCTGGTTTGCGTGCCACGGCGCGCGAAACAGCTGATTCGTGCGCCGCTGCTGGAGGGGGAGATCCCGAGCGGCCGCAGCGCGCGAAACAGCTGATTTGCACGCCGCTTCTCTCCCTCCTTCCCTCCCTCCCTCCTTCCTAGGCTCGAAAGCCTGGGGGGAGGAGGCAGGGCTGGGGATTTGGGGAAGGGGCGGAGTTGAGTGGGGGTGGGGTAAGAAAAAAACTGGGGGGGGGGGCGCGGCCAAATTTGTTTTTGCTTGGGGCGGCAAAAATCCTAGAGCCGGCCCTGGTAGCAGCCACTGAAGCCCATGGGCAGAATTGAGCACGGAATGCGCCTCAGGCAAGGTTGCCTTTCCAGGGAGGGTTGAAAACCCTGCAAATCTGGTTAGCGCTCTGATTGACATCTCCCTGTCAGGCGCTGCATGGGACTGTTCTCCATATGTGCTGCGTGGCCTTTGATCATGGTTTGATGTGCATTCTTGTGGCACAGAGCTGCAAATAGCTATAACTGGTTGGGGAGGGGGTGAGAGAGAGAGGAGATTCAGCCATAGGGGATATTTTTGAATATGCTGTTTATTTTTGAATGGATACAGAGGAAAGGACACACCCACATTATGACAAATGAAAGGACTCCATTCACCAGTAGGAGTCAGCAGCATCATTGCAAAGGCCAAAGGGCCCTGTCATCCTTGCAGATTAAGCGCGACCGGGGATTGAGCTCTGGTTTAAGGTGGTCTAGCTGTATATTCAGTTTATGTCCATCACTGGCAGTCTTATCGCACCACTGAGGCTTTTGATGCCCACATGATACAGAATGCCTCTACGCAGCCAGCAATATATAGGCTTGATTCTCTTGGAAATGCCTCACATTCCTTGTTCTTTGGAGCTCATTCCCCATGTCAGGGAATGGAAAAAAAATTGACCTCTTATCTCTCATCACTTGAGGTAGGGAGTGGAGATTGGTTGCACCTCTTCGCTCTTATCAGAGATGGGGAAAGTTTCCATTGCGTAGGTGGAGTTCTTCAGGTTTCCTCTGTGGGAGGGAAAAGGGAGAGGACTCAGTGGTGAAGGGGCAGCATGAGAAGAGGGGAGAGCAATGAACTAGTGAGAGAGTCCAACCAAACGGCAAGGAGATATCCAGCCGCCAGCCTCTTCTGTGTAAAGCTGCGATGGATGCCATGGGAGGGATTGTCCCCCCCCGCAGCTCCTGTGTGCAACTACAGCATTATATAGGCACCATTAACAGCCCGACTAATTGCCCTAGTGCAGGTGGAAAGCACTGGTCAGAGTGTTGTGCACCCCTCTCTGTGCCTGATCCACCAAGGCAGCGAGCCCCAGAGCCAGGCTTTTGAGCTCAGGCTGTAGAGATCAAAGCTTGTAGCTGCAGAGGTCCCTGGTGCAGTCCCGGCCGATGGGCGTTTCATAGGGCCTGTACTGGGTTGCCTATGACAGCGTGTCACAGGGTGCACCACTCACCGCTTGTGTGGCTCCTCCTCCTGGTCACTCTGGGGATTAGCTCTCGAGGTGGATGCTCCTTCCAGCAGTAAAACCCAGTCAGTTTCTCCTCTGCAGCCCCTCTCTCGTTCTCAGGAGGTGCAGCTGTCTTCTTCGTGACTCAGCCCTCCGGCCCGCTCACTACTGTGGTTTCCCCTTCCGGGGTACAGTCCTTCAATTCTCTGTCACCCCCACAGTGACCCAGGCAGCCTTCTCATTCACTGCCCTGCTGGTCTATGCCATGCCCTCATTGGCTGGCACGGGAACCAGGGTCCACCCACTACTCCAGGGTCCAGTCCAGCGACCCTTAACCCAGCAGTTCTGGGATTTACTCTCACAGCCCTCACTGCAGTACTAGATTTACAAAGACACCAAGGCGCTAGGCCCACACTGGAAAGGGTCCCATTGTGCACTGCTCTAGCCCATCCACAGGGCCGGGTCTGGCCCCTCACCTGGGGAAGTCCAGGCCTTGCTGTGTGAGCAGCTCCCAGCCAGCAGGTCCCGCTCACCTGTAGGGAGCTTGCCGCCCAGAAGCCAGGCTCCACCGTGTGGGCTGGGCAGGGCTGCTGGCTGCGGGCCTGGCTGGGCAGGCTCTTGGGGGTCACATCCCAGGGGTCTGCCCCACTTCCCAACATGGCTCTGGCTCCGAGCGGTCTCTGCTGCCCGCCACCTGTGTGGCTCTGCCCACCAGCCCAGGCCTAGCCTCCAGGGACCAGTGCAGAGGCCAGGTTAGTCTCAGCCAATGAGGGGTGGGGCAGCGTGGGGAGCTTAGCGAGGCCCCTGCTAGGCAAGTGGGTCCTGAGGGAGCCTGGCTCCTGCTTTGGCCTGGCTGACTGCATCGCTCCCCACCTCAGGCCCAGCCCCTGCTGTGCTGCCGGCGCAGCCCAGCAGGCACAGTCACCTCCTAGTGGGGCTGGTGAGTGTGGCTGGGGGGCAGGATGCAGGGGAGGTCTCTCTGGCAGTCTGGGCGGGGGGTGCTGGGCGGTGAGGGATGCTGGGGGGTGGGGGAGGTTTGTGTGTTTTGGGGCATGGGCATAGGGGGATCTGTGTGGTGTGCTGTGTAGTTATGGTGGTGAGGCTGTGAGGGGGCAATAGGGGGTGTGTGGGGAGGGGGAATGGGCATGCTGACAGTGCAGAGCCAGGCTGCCCCATCCCAGCAGCAGCCCACAGCTGTTGCCAGCTACCTGGCTTGATTGTCCCTGCCTGTCCCTGCCCAGCTAAGCCTGATTGCAATCAATTCCCTGCTCACTGGCTCTCCCTCCAGGTATAACCTGTAGAGTTAATAGGCCTCGCTGGTCACCCCTTCCAGTCCTGTGTGAGCTGGACTCCCCACCACACAGCCCTATGCTGGGCTCCCTGAAAGTCCCAGCACAGGGGGCATGTTTGGGGAGGGGCTGCTGGGCATGCTGCTCTGACCATGCTAGGTTGGGACTCCCCCACCCTCAGGCTGCCCAGTCTCTGCTCACTCCAGGAAGCAGAACATAAAATCTCAGCCTGTGTTTTCCTGCCAGCCGTTGAACTTCTAGATCAGTGGTTCTCAAAGCAGGTCCGCCGCTTGTTCAGGGTAAGCCCCCGTCGGGCCGGGCCGGTTTGTTTACCTGCCGCGGCCACAGGTTCGGCCGATCACAGCTACCACTGGCCGCGGTTCACCACTCCAGGCCAATAGGGGCTGCGGGAAGTGGCGCGGGCTGAGGGATGTGCTGGCCTCTGCTTCCCTGAACAAGCGGCGGACCGGCTTTGAGAACCACTGTGCTAGATCATTTTTTGTATGCAGGCTGTCATTAGAAAAAGACCTCATAGACTCATAGACTTTAAGGTCAGAAGGGACCATTATGATCATCTAGTCTGACCTCCTGCACAATGCAGGCCACAAAATCTCACCCACCCACTCCTGGAATAATCCTCTCACCTATGTCTCAGCTATTGAAGCCCTCAAATCATGGTTTAAAGACTTCAAGATGCAGAGAATCCTCCAGTAAGTGACCCGTGCCCCATGCTGCAGAGGAAGGCAAAAAACCTCCAGGGCCTCTGCCAATCTACCCTGGAGGAAAATTCCTTCCCACCCCAAATATGGCGATCAGCTAAACCCCGAGCATGTGGGCAAGACTCACCAGCCAGACATCCAGGAAAAAGTTCTCTGTAGTAACTTCTAACATCCCATCATTGACCATTGGTCCTATTTACCACTGATGGCAATTAATTGACCTTTGACTAAGATCATGTTATCCCATCAAACCATCTCCTCCATAAACGTATCTAGCTTAATCTTGAAGCCAGATAGGTCTTTTGCCCCCACTGCTTCCCTTGGAAGGCTGTTCCAGAACTTCACTCCTCTGATGGTTAGACCTGAGTCCATAGGGACTATGATATGGGATCTTCCAGCTCGGGGTGACTGAGGAGAGAGACGCTACACTGGGCAATGGGTCAGGGTGATCTTCCAGTGCAGGAGAAGCCTTGGAGAAAGGCTGGGGCTAAAGAGGGATGAGCCATTACACAGTGGCCAAGATGGAGAAAAGGGCAGAAAGAGGGAAAACAGTACAAACTTCCAGAAACTGAAGTACACGTAGAAGAGGAGTAGATCCAAAGCCACACTTAAATCAATGGAGGTATTTTCACTGCATTCAAGGGACACTGGATTTTGAACAGACTATTATGGGAAAATTGGGAAACAATGTTGCCAGCTCTTGCGATTTTGTTGCAGTTAACACAACACAAGAACCAAAGGCTCACCCAATGAAATTAATAGGCAGAAAGATGGCTGTCATTTCCCTATGAATGCAGATGTGGAAATGAGGCTGCCTCTCAGAAAGATGGCTGCCACCTTCCAGCATTTGTTTTCAGTGAGACTGAAATCATGCCTGCAGGCAAAATGGCTGCCACTATGGGATGTGGGGAGCCAGATGGGACTAGGGTTGCCAGGTGCCCGGTTTTTGACTGGAATGCCCGGTCGAAAAGGGACCCTGGTGGCTCCAGTCAGGACTGCAGACCGTTGAAAGTCCAGTTGGCAGCACAGCAGGGCTAAAGCACGCTCCCTGCCTGCCTTGGCTCCATGTGGCTCCCGGAAGCAGCAGCATGTCCCTCCTCTGGCTCCTACATGTAGGGGCAGCCAGGGGGCTCCGCATGCTGCCCCTCCTCAAGTGCTGGCTCCTCAGCTCCCATTGGCCGGGAACCATGGCCAACGGGAGCTGCGGGGGTGGCACCTGTGGACAAAGCAGCATGCAGAGCTGCCTATGCGTAGGAGCTGGGGTGGGAGTGGGGACGGGACATGCCAATGCTTCCGGGAGCTGTTTGAGGTAAGTGCCACCCGGAGTCTGCACCCCTGACCCTCTCCCATGTCCCAACCCCTGCCCCAGCCCTGATCACCCTCCCACCCTCAGAACCCCTCAAACCCATTCCAGAACGCCCTCTTGCACCCCAAATCCCTCATCCCCAGCCCCATACCAGAGCCCACACCCCAACCCAGAGCCCTCACCCCCCGCACTCCTACCCCAGAGCCCCCTCCCACACCCTAACCCCCTGCTCAGCCCAGAGCTCCCTCCCATAATCCAAACCCCTCAGCTCCACCCTCTCAGCCCGAAGCTCCCTCCTCCACCCGAACACCTCATCGCTGGCCCCACCCCAGAGCCTGAACCTCCAGCTGGAGCCCTCACACCCCCCAACCCCCAGCCTGTAGCCCCTCCCACATCCTGAACTCGTCATTTCAGGCCCCATCCCAGAGCCCGCACCCCCAGCCCTCACCCTGTCCTGCACCCCAACCTCCTGAGCCAGTCCTGAAAATGAGTGTGTGAGTGAAGGCGGGGAGAGTGAGTGACAGAGGGAGTGAGTGAGCAGGGGGGCAGGGCCTCGGAGAAGGGGCGGGGTAGGGGGCGGGGCAAGGGTGTTCGGTTTTGTGCAAGTAGAAAGTTGTCAACCCAAGATGGGACTCAAGGACTGTGAGCAGCAGCAGAGACCCTGCAAAAGAGGCATGAGGAGAGTGAGGGGAGCAGGAGGCAGATTTAGGGGGTGCAGCAGGATACAGAGGTAGGAGGAAACTAAGGGGTACAGGGCAATGTGAGAAGGGAGGATGAAGTGGTGGAGAAGGAGACTGAGGGGACCAAAGCTCCCCCACCCTGGGGATGACGGAGGGAAAGGGGAGTCCTCAACAAGCAGTCAGGGGGCAAGTTATGTTTTTGCCTGTGTATTCAAAGCTGGGATTTTGACCTTTGCAAGCTATCACATGGGGGTGGATGGCTTCCCCCAAAGTTTCAAAAAGCAAAAGGCAAATCAAAACCTCCCACAAGTTTATTGTTTTAGAAAATCTCATGATTTTTAAGCCCATCTCATGACTTTTAGCATCAGATTCACGGTTTTTGAGCATGTGGGGCTGGCAATCCTGCAGATAGGAAGAATCCAAACCTGAGGCTAACCACAAGCGAGGGTAAGAAGGGAATGTTCCAAAGAGGGAGGAAGAGGCAGAGAGCTCACCGGAGGAGAAGTGGCCTGTTCAGAACAAAGTAAAGGGAAACTGTGTCAGGAAAACCATAGGAAAAGAGCTTATGTTAATGACACTCACCACAGTATTTACTCAGGGGGACTTGACACATCCTTCTACTTCAAAACATCAACCAACCAAAAAAAGAAAGAAAAATAAAATAATAAAACTTAACCCACACCATAAACCCTTGCCCTAAGCAGATTTTTTACCCAAGGGACTCCATGAAATCCACCAGGGACTTCCTTACTCTTATGTATTTTTCCTGGAAGGTACTCAGATACTATGGTGATAGACAGGTAGAGAGACAGAGAGATGCTGAAAGGAAGGTTATAACATTTTTGCCCCAAATTTAATAGCAAATATTTCATGCAACCCTTATAATAAAGAACAACATGCTAGGTGGTCACAGGAATTCATTTTATTGTTTGTTATTTAGTACATCAGTACAGACCTGGCCGCTCGCAACGGGTCAGGTATACCACCTAATGGCCATTGGTATTAGCAGGAACAGTGCTTTAGAGAAGCAAGTTTTTGATTCCTAGAGTAAAGCTACCTTGATAAGAAGGCAGCATGTGTTTCACTTCCACACCCTTCCCAAGTCTGTGCTTATTATTAATGCAATTAGTTAGTATCATGTGATCGTATAATGAAACTTTACTGCATAGCTTCAAGTGGCAGAGTGAAAGGCCCGGGTCTACCCACTACCTGGTTTATTGAAACCATTGCAATCCCCTTATTGAACTTTAAGGGTGCCTAGTTTGGGTTAGCTTCAGCCTGTTAGCTTTTTCCTAATCCCTTTAAACTGAACTGAACTAAGTCGCTCTTAAACCAAAATAAGAGGTTCCATACAGAAGCTAGCTCCAGTTTTAAGTCAGTTTAAATTCACACCTTTAGTTAAATTTGGTGTAACTTGCAGGGGGGCTGGAACAATTTGTATAGTGAGGGTGCTGAGAGCCATTGAACCAAACTGTAAACCCTGGATATAATGGAAACCATTCAAGCCAGAGCGTGCAGCAGCTCCCCTAGTTCCAGTATCTATGGTAATTTGCTGCATGGATAAGGGCAATGTTACTGTAGAAACTGTAGTTCTTAACTTCCTGAATTTGGCGGTTTTAAAATCTCAAATGTAGCGCTAAGAGTTTTTACACTGAATTCCCTCAAACACTAAGGAAAAAAGCTACACCATCAAATACTTTCCCATTTCATAGACTTCAGTCCCTTTCCACCAGGGCTCAGAAGATGATATATAAAAGTTATGCAAGCGCTATAGAAGTTGTATACCTATAATGTGTCGCACTTATGATGGTCTCAAAAACTTTCCCCTCCCTCTCTCTCTCCTAATCTAACAACTTTTCCAACACCCGTCTCCCTCCTTTCATATATCATAAAAATAGCATAAAAAGTTACTGTCAAAGCCAATGAGTGTTATATTCCAGAATGTGGCTCTAAGCATATAATCATGAATAGCAGCTGTTTGCAAATCAGTATTTTGTTAACACTGTGAAAGTGTTATTGGCAGTACCATGAATATTACAAAAATGCACATACATCAACCATCAGGAGTATCAGTTAATTTTAAAATTTGTGTATTTTTTTAAGACAATCAAAACAATCAGGCCCCTTGATAAGCATTAACCACGCATCCCTTTACACTTAAAACAAAGTGCTTTCAATTACTAGAGTCTCTCCAAATGCATCTTGAAACAGGGCCGGCTCCAGGCACCAGCACAGGAAGCATGTGCCTGGGGCGGCAAGCTATGGGGGGCGGCATGACGGTCGCTGAGAGGGCGGCACTCAGGCAGCCTTCGGCAGCATTTCTGTGGGAGGTCCGCCGGTCCCACGGTTTCAGCGGCAATTCAGCGGCAAGGACGCCGAATCCGCGGGACCAGGGACTGCCCGCAGGCGTGCCGCCGAAGGCTGCCTGAGTGCCATGCTTGGGGCAGCAAAATTCATAGAGCCACCCCTGTCTTGAACTCAGATGAACTTGTGTTTTATGTTCCTGTAATTAACAACAACAAAAAATGACCAAACTGACATTTCTTGAGCATGCCAAAAACATGTTTTCAGACTGAGTCAGGAGTTTGCCAAGTTTGAGCCTGAAAACAATTCGTTACGAGCAATCACAGATAGAAATTTGTACTGAAAAAAACCTCCCATTTCAGTCTTGACTATAGCATCAGTAATCAACACTAACAAAAATACAGCTTTTGCCATGGCTTTGGGCCAGATACTGTTTATATCAACTGAGAATCTGGCCCTTTATTAACAGGCTAATTGATGAGTGACTCAAGCTGTTGTTGTATCTTTTCTCAGGAAACAAGAAACAAGTTACCTAGCAGGCCAAGTAGCGGGCAACATTGTGCATGAATCATGGAAAGGCCAGAATAGATTACAAGAGTTATCCCACCCACTATGCATTTGGCAGGTTTGCTACCCTGTAATTCCCACGAACGGTTTGTCTAAGTGTTGGAGAGCTGCAGTGATAGGGGTTGCCTGGTTTTTTGATCAATGGGGTGTTTTATGACAGACAAAGCTAATGAGGGTTGAAGTGGAAGGTGAGCTTCATTTGGGCCTCTGAACTCCCAAGACGTCAGCCCTGGATTGTGAGGCCTTTGAGAAGTCAGCTTGTGCAGGAAGGGAGTTTTATCCTTGACTTCGGTGGGGAGAGAGTTAGGCCAATGCTGAGTGCTTCTGAAAACTCCACCCAGCCTCTTTCAGTACTGCGGTGGACTGAGATTTCTTGACTGGGTTGATTGAAGTTGGCTGGGGTTGATTGAGACTCCACTTCAGGTCCAACTCTAGGTCCAAACTAAATGTATAGTTAGAAACTTTAGAGGGTAGGCCTCACTTTCTTGCATTGCAGGGAGAAGGATACAGCACACTTTACAGATATTGATAGGGCCTTGTCTGTACAGATATTGATAGGGCCTGGTCTGTAATTGCTGGCTTGCAAAAACTGATCTGTGTTTCTGCCCCTACTGTCATTCCAGATCTTGCTTTCAAACATGAAATGAAGAAGTAACAGAAACACTCTCTCACACTAAGGCCTAGTCTACTCCCAGCTTTTGTACCAGTATAACTATGTTGGGTAAGGAAGTAACTGTTTTCTAAAATAGGTATACCAATACAACCCGCAGTGTGGAGGCAGTTATAACAGTATAGATTATTCCCCTTCCCAGATATAGGAAGCAGCAATAGTGGCATAAAAGGTGTCTTATTCCATTGAAGTTGTGTCAACGTTGAGGGTTGTACTGGTATAATGATATCGGTACAGTCAAAGGGGTACAACTTTTGTGTAAAGACAAGCCCTCAGCATTTAAACAGAGCCCAAATCAACAGATCAAAGTGAAGCTGCCTAAGGGATTTAGTAACACAACCTTGTGTTAATTGAAATGGGAGCTGCGGGTGCAGAGTTTAGGCCCAGAAGGGACCACTCATCCATCTAGTCTGATCTCCTGTATAGTCTGCTTTGAAAAATCTCAACCCATAGCTTTGCTAGAGAGCTCCAATCAAATGGGCTGATTTTAAAAAGTGATGATGAGCACCCACAATGTTCGTTAGCACCAGTCAGCAGCTGCAGATGCTCAGCACTTCTCCGGATCAGACCCATGGACTGGTATATGGCAAGGAGGTTGTTATTTTTAAGGGAAAGACTTCTATAGAGGGCAGAGCATCACATCACATTGCTGAGAACCTGACATAGGACAGAGCGCAGGACTACTGGAGACTAACAAAAATTGCAGCAAAGAGAGCAAGGAGACCAAAGATTTTAAGCAAGAATGAAACCAGGGAGTGGTTTGAAGAGTCGCGCACCACTCGCGTTCTTGTGGGTTTGATAATCCGTGCCTTTTGGGTCAGGATGGCATTTCTAGCTCCATCCCACTTCCCCGGGCCGGTCAAGCGGAACTGGAAGGGGCTGCAGGGGCCAAAGTAAATCGTCAGGGCCAGTTTAGGATCCTTCAGGAGCAGCGGAAGGATTCTGGGTCTCGCATCCGAGCCCTCGGCGAGCTCATCCAGATATTCAATGTGATCGGTTTGCAACGTCTGGCTGCGGCTGGTACCAAACCTTAGGAGAGAGCAAAGAAAGAGATGCCCCACAACTGTCATAACTGTTCAGTGATTCATGTACATTGAACCTGATGCTCCTGATTCATACAGTGCTAAAGGGATGTCATGTAGAGAACTGGCAAATACCACGCTAACCTATTGCTAAGAAGAGAGAAAGGAGAAAGACAGGGAAGCGGACAAGATATGGGAAGATTGAGAAATAATGGGATTCAGAGCCACAAGAAGCACCCCAGATAGACTTGTGGATAGTTGCAGCTCTCTGATGTAGCATCCAGTTAGAGCAAAGCTAGCTCGAGTGAAGCTCTGGCAGCATGGGCAGCTGCTCGGGTCAGCCCCCCCCCCCCCCCCCCCCCGCCCCCGCTCATGACCCTGGGAACATATTCAAGCTGCCATGATTACATTGCTATTATTAATCAAGATCAGAGCTACCTCTGGTATGTCTACACATGCTGCAATCCCATCTCCACATTGCAATGTAGACATATCCTAAAACTGGCTGAATTATAGTTGCCTCCAGGCAAAAAACTGTAGACCCAAATTTGCAGAGAACAAAAGGCACATTTACCAAACGTTGGTGTCAGCAGGTTACATACTATTTCTGAAGAACCCGGCATGTTTGCATTACAAATAATATCTTCCTACCTAGTGCATTTCTCATACCTTAGAGAATCTTAATCCCTTTCAGCTGCAGTCAAGTCCCCATTATGGGCCCACAGGGACAGTTTTTCAGAACTGTGTGTATACAAATCACCTACATCTAACAGGTCATTGGCATGTGCAATGGTGCTGCTCTGGCTGGAGTGGTGTGTACAAATGTGTACACAATTTTGCTAGCAAACCCTAAGGATCACAGCCTCGTAGTCTGAGATGGAAAAGAGATGTTCTACTCAGACCATCGTCCTACACTCCCCAAAACTCTATAATATGTCATCTAAGGCCAGATGGGACCACCGATCTGCTATTCTGACCTCCTGTATATCTCAGGGCACCAACACCACCCAGCAACTACCATCCAACAACCAAAATTAGAACACAGTATTACAGCCCACAGGTGACTACCAGTGATTTCAGGTTAACATTAGAAAAATGGAAAACTTTTCAATTCAAAAGACACCCTGTGAAATATTTCATGGGCTGGAATGAGAAGAACTTTATGTGAAGAATTATTGCTATGCATTTAGTGCTTGTACATGACAGCAATGGACACTACAGAGAAACTTCCAACTGCAATTTCTACAACCTGCTGAGCCCTTAACTCTTGGCACTTCAAGTATTAGACACACATATTAACATTTCCAGAGGACCAGCATGTGGTATAAGCTTCATATTTTTGCGGGATAAGGAAGCTAGTGAGCCTGGCCATCTTCTACTGTAGCTGCTTTAGAAAGAGGTCTCTCTCTGATCAACAAAATAAACGATGTGAAAGACCCTTGGGGAAATTCGTATAGACTCTCTGATGAGGATTTGTAATGGACCAAAAGGGCATGTGGTTTAAGGCTGATGAATATAATATCCAACACCCACCAATCTAAAGGAGGATAAAACCCACTGCCACTCTTACACAGGAGTGAAAAGGGAGATGGCAGACACACCACAGGGAGGCTGGCTCTAAAGACAGTGGCGGCGGAGTTCTGGAAAGTGGTCTGAAAGGTGTCCTGTTTTCCTTTCAGTGCAAACATGAGAATTGCATTTCATTGCCACAAAATAGCAGAAGGCATCCTTGGCTAGTTTGGGGTGATGTTCATCACTGGCTAGTAGGAATACTCAAGAGACTACACTGATATATGTGGTTGACATGGTTCCATAACCCTTTCCCTGGGGGCAGTGGAATTGTGCAAGCGTGGTTAAAGTATTCAGTCTGGAGGGAATACACACACAGGTCTGGCAGCCAGAAAAGAAATGAGGGGAACCCAAATACTCAAGGCATTTGTAATATCTGCCAGCGAGCTAGTCATTGAGCAGATGGAGTATAGTTTAAACACAGGAAGACATGAATGCCAGCCAAAGCTAGAAGACTTTGGACTGTATTTTCTGAGAAGGTGCATGAGAGGAAGGAGAAATACAATTTCCTCTATATTTATAAACTGCTCCTATGATGAGTGGAGAATAGTAATATTAATTAGGTGGTGTTTCATACCACTTGATCCTCTTCTCTTTCCTCTTGACAATGTCAGTCATCATGGTGCTCTCGGAGGGCAGCTCAGTCAGCCCTAGAAAATTAAAGTGGCTGTTACTAATAAGTAACAAGAATTATAAAGGGACTCAAGCTTCGAAGTTCAGAGCTGGATTTGGGAAGCTTCCTGCCTTGGTCTGTTACATCAAGTAGTTTGCACGTTCCACTACAAATGCTTAAAAGTGTTGCGTTGCCGAGGCCTCTGCAGCAAAGGGGACTGAATTCTCCATTGTGCTGCTCTAATTTTGCCATGGGGACTGTGACAAGATAAATTCATTTAATCTGCCCTTGTGGCATCTGTCTCCAATTCAGCCTTGGGTCTCTGAGGCCCAACATCCAAGTTACTTAAGCTCCTAACTTCCACTGACTTCAGTGGAATACCTTGGCAGATCTGGGCCTCAGTGCTTTCACAAACACTCATTAAAACTTACAACAGAGCACTCCGGTTAGACAGGGAGATATTGTTACATGTAAGTAGCAAATCCTAGCTTATGGCTGGCTGAAATCAGTCATGTGGCAAGACAGTGCATTTTGCTGGTTGATCTCCTCAGGGAGGAGTTGGTTTAAACTATTAAACTCTCAGAAGGGGAAGAAAAGCTTTTTCTGCTCCTTTAATTCCACCTTTCCTTTACAACATTAGTTTAAAAGGATAATACCTAAATTTCAATGCACTGCCAGCAGCTTTTGTTTCTGTAGCACCATCCATGTTCATGACGCTTTACAGAGAAGCCTTTGCAAGTTTGCAGAGAGCTGCACAATGAGAGAGAATTCTAGTGTAGTGTAGCTGTTTGTTTGAAAGATTGTTACATGTATCCATAGCAACAATTACATGTATTGACTTTTCTTTTGGCTATTTTCAAGATTTGTCGTTCCTTAAGATAAGTTTTGACTCAAGAGGGTGACTAAGTCTTGATATTTATTTCAACAGGGAAAAAATGTCTGAATATTATATAAATTTTACAGATGGATAAATGAGTTTAAGTCACTTGGCCAAGACTCTATGGTAGTAACTCAGTGCCAGAGCTGGAAATAGAACCCAGGAGTCCTGGTTTCGACTTCTGTCCTTTAACTATTTGATAAGCCACTAGATGACACTGCTGCCTAGAAAAATATCAAAGCTGTTCATTCTTAAGTGAAACTTACATTTAGAAAAATTAAACCTAATTTGGGAATGCCTGTCTGTTATGGACAGGAGTCAGAGATCGACCTGCACACTTCAGGAGGCGAATGCTTTAGTTTACCTTTTGTTCATTCTGACAGCCCGATTGCTTTGGAGAAGTAAGAGATGGTTGGAGTTGGTCCTGCTTTGAGCAGGGGGGTGGACTAGATGACCTCCTGAGGTCTTTTCCAACCCTAATCTTCTATGATTGTAAGTAAGTTATCAGTGATGAAAGCAGTGGACACTAAACAGCTGCTTCAGAAGACTGCTCTGTAAGAAGCGTAGCCTTGCTCCCTTCCCAGGTAAATATGCTTTCAGCTGTATTTCTGTGGTAGGAGCAACCCAGGGTCAAACCAGCTGCAGCTCACAGCTCTTGATTTCTCCCCTGGTCCCCAATTTTACATATTTATTATAATGATCATATCCCATTGATAGTCTCTGATCTCTTTTATTGATTCTTATTGGCTGCAGTGACACTCTTGGATAAGAATACCGACACCACAGTTCCCTGCTTTCAGATCTCTGGCAGTAAGCTACATTAGAGATTAATACATGTTAAGGCTGATGGGACCATTGTGATCATGTTGTTAGACCTCCTGCATCACACAGGCCAGGGAATTTCACCCTGTTTTTCCTGTATCCACTCCCTTACTTGTGATTGAGCTAGATTGAGTTAATTACCCACACTGTTAACAAAAATCAGAAGTGGTCTGTGCAGACTGAGCATACTAACGAGGGATATTAAGGAGTCAGTCCCATGAGTAAAAAGAAAAGGAGTACTTGTGGCACCTTAGAGACTAACAAATTTATTTCAGCATAAGCTTTCGTGGACTACAATCCACTTCTTCAGATGCATGGAATGGAACATACAGTAAGAAGATATTTGTAGTCCATGAAAGCTTATGCTGAAATAAATTTGTTAGTCTCTAAGGTGCCACAAGTACTCCTTTTCTTTTTGTTGACACAGACTAACATGGCTGCTACTCTGAGTCCCATGAGCGGGAGTCAACAAATGTGAAACTTTTGAATTTAGAACCTGCATTGGTGTCCTTTGCCATTTTCTCCCTGTCCTGTATTCCCATGTATCATTCTTATCTAAATCAAGCATGTAAGCACCTTGCAGCAGGGTCGATAAGCCAAATTGAACCCCTATGCAAAGGGCACTAGTATTGACTTCAATGGCAGTTGTGCCCAATTAAAGCTAAATCTGGTCACACGTTTGGCATGTTGGCAATTATTATGCGTGTATCACAACGTGCCCGTCCACTTACCTTTAAAGACTCTTGTAGCCCAGCGAGCCTGCAGCTCTGCATTTGGCATGATGGGTCCAAGCGGCTGTATGAGGCCAATGACAGCCAGCGTTGGCTTCTCCAGCGTAGGGGGGAAGACATGTTTGTACAGCGCGGCCTCGTTGTTTTCCACTTTGATGACTGACTGCTCCAGGAAGGGGAATGAGAAGCTGTAGCCAGTGGCAAAGATGACAACATCCACGTTCTCCTCCATAGTCCCATCTTCAAAGATGGCAGCGGTTTCAGTGAACTCCTTCACAATGGGCTTCACCATCACGCTGCCACAGAGGATGCGGCTTGGAAGGTCATCATTGAACACTGGCTCTTTCATCAGGGCTCTGGAAGGAAACAAGAAGGTGGAGTTGTCTGGTTTGTTGCGGCCGTGCAAACAGTGTGCAAAGTCCTTACATCCTAGCTCCCCTAAATAACCTGGGGGCTGCCAGGACTGAGTGCCAAAGATCCCACAGCTAGTCAGCTGCAGCAAAGCTGTTATTAATTTCACTCTATCAGGCATACCTTGGAGAACGGTAAGTCTGAAGGACTGGAATGAGCTGACAAATTGCATATCGATAGGACTACAGACAAGAAGCGTGGGCTAGAAATAGCACGTTAGTAATACCCATTTGACACCCTGTTATCCCTATTTTCATAGGTCAGCGGGGTTCGTAGTGATACAGTGTCACTGAATCATACGGTCATTCCAGGTTCCACACCTTGGGGCCAGTTCTTTCAATGCAGCTGTGGTGATATACTTGGAAGTTAAGGTAAAAAGTTATAAGCGTCCACAAATTTGATGTATCTTCAGCCTGATTTCCAGGGGTGCTGAGCACCCACAGCTCTGACTGAAATAAGTTAACAGGTGCTGCAGGTCAGAAAGCGAGGCCCAAGGTGTCCCAGACTGGCCACCCAAAAACTGAGGTGATCCAAGGGAGACATTTTTGACCATTTCCGTTTAAATGGATGCATTTCCTCCTGCACCAGAAGGAGATTAGTTCCACATATCTAAGCCATTGGACTCTTCTCCTTTGAGTGTCTAATTCTTGCCCTCATTGAAAGACTTGAATCAACTGTTTTACAAAATCTAAATAAATATTTGCTCTTTCCTGGCAGGACTTCGGTTCCCAAGAGCATTATCCACATAGTTTTAGGACAGAGCTGAGCACTTGCCAAGGAACCGCTCCCCTCCACCATCCCTAACTCCTCTCCCTCCTCCCCGAACATTTATTTTCCTGGAGAATGTACATGTTTTGATCTTGGACCCTTTCCTGCATTTTAAGAAGAAATAGGCCCAACCCTTCACATCTGAGTCCAGATTTCAAACAATCTCAGTGTTTTGGGGGGTTAAGATGGGAGGGTTAGTTTGGTCTACTGCAGGATTAAAAAAGAATTACACATGTGTGTGGATAATGAGAACATCCAAAAGTGTAAACCCTTATGCTTCTGGGCATAATCTGACCACTAAGTGATGGTAGTTAGGAAGAAACTTGCCCATGATTGTCCATAATTGCCCACTACAGAGTTTCTTGCACCTTCCCCCTGAAGCATACGGTCCTGGCCAGTGTCAGAGACAGACTGGGGTAGAGGGACCTCAGGTCCGATCTAGTCTGGCCAGTCCTATATTCAGTAAGAGTTTAGCCTGAGTAAGGAGTGAGTGAAGCATGAGTGAGGACAGAGTATGGCCTCATAATAATTACATGATTCAGATTCCTTTTCCTCTCCAACTACCCATAGATCAGCTGCAGGTTAAAAGTGCATACCTGTTCTGAGGCACCAAGCCATAGTTTTCATGGTTAAACCATTGGTTCATCTTCTGTTCATACACCCATTTCAAAAGGGGCCAAGGCTGGATACTTCTGATCAGATTGCTAAATCGGGTGTGAAATACAGTGTCCCAAGGGTAGCCATTGTCATAGACACGGCTCATTACCCACGAGCCTCCTCTGGTGCTGATGAACACCTACAGGGCAATAAAGAATTCCATTTTAAGCTGTGACAGTCTTCCACAGCACGTGGATTGTTTGCATTGCAAATCTCAGCTTAGGTTTATCTCCAGACATTGAACACCTTCTCCTGAGGTTGAGGCTACTAACGTCAAAACAATAGAGAAACAATGTCTCAGAACAAAGTTGGGGGCTGGGAAAAAACACCCACTTGTGATTGCTTTTCATTGCTGTGGAGGCTGATTCTAGCTGTACCAGTCTCAAAGGAAGGGTGATCTTGTGTAACTCAGGAGAGTTGGGTTTGGCTCCAGCCTCTCTTTGTGACCCTGGGGAAATTGCTTAACTTCTCTATGCCTCAGTTTCCCACTTGTACAATGGGGATAACACCACTTCTTTTCTCCCACCCTTTGTCCATCTTGTCTTTTTAAATTGCAGGCTGGTCTGAGTGCAGGACCTTTTGCTGTATGTACTGGGCCTACCACAATGGAACTTTGATTGCAGTTGGGGCCACTAGGCCCTACTGAAATACATAGAATAAACAATCAAAAATAATAGCAACCAATCATTAGAGGCCTTTTTTCCTGCTCCAGAGAAGCAAAGATGTGGGCTTTAATGCCTGGGATGCTGTGTATTCTAGGTGATCGCTGCTCTTAACAAGTCTCTGGGCCACATTATACTGATGTGGCATGTAATTTACTTACAAGCCACATCAGTATATGTTATGGACGCAGTATATGGATGCCTTCCACTGACCTCACCCCAAAACACAAGGTTAGCAGGCTAAGTTACACTACCCGTTTGGCTCTCTGACAGAGCTCCACGGCAATATCCGATGCAGAGTTCCCCATTCCAATCACCACGACCGTCTTCCCCTGAAATCCTTCGGGGCCTTTGTACTCCCGGCTGTGGAAATATTGGCCCTTGAACTTTTCGATACCTTAAGAGGAAAGAAGGAAGGATTGGAATTTTAGTGCAGAGATGGGTTTTAAACTGCTAACACTCAGGGTATGTGATTGTACCAGGGTCCTGGGTGGGCGGGGCTAACCTGCTTGTGCTGCCATGGCTTCACCACTAGTGTTACTCAGTCTAGCTTTGATCTAGCTGGGGTACACATGCTGCAATCACACCTCCCAATTGCAGTGTAGACATACTCCAAATCTGGCGCTGAGGGTATCTTAAAATTCTGGGGCATTTGGCTGCAGGTTTTGTGGGGATGTCAATTGGTTTGGCCTGTTATGAAGATAAAATTCAGATCCAAGTTTGTATTTCAACCCTCCTGCCTCCTCCCAGAGTTTAGAGACATTGAGATGTAGGATGTTTGGCTTGAGAAGACGTCTAGGTATGCTTTACTAGAAACAAAAATGAGACGTTTCAGTGGAGAGCAGTGCCTTTCATTCGTGGACACATTGGGGTAGCCCTCAGGCCCTCTTCCACCTGCTGTGTACTGCCCATGCAGTGAACAGAATGAATGTTGATTGAAAGGGCTGGAGATCCTGCTGCACACTATTCTTTGGAGGTGTGGGAGGGCAGAGCACTGGGTGCAGGTGACATAACATGGCAGCTCTGAAGTTACCCCAGGGGCTTTAAATTACCCCAGGGGCTGTTATGTTCCTCATCTGGTCCAGAACTGGGGGAATGGAAAGGTGGCCCCCCACTCCTTAGCTGCAGCGAGTATACATTCATTGCTGTAGAGATTTGAGCCCTTTGTCTGCAATCATTCCTCACTCTCAGAGTTAATTGGGTGGGGATACCAGCTGGCTTGTGCCAAGTGTTAAGAACAGAGCAAATATTTGAGTGTGGCTGGTTATGTTCGGTCAATCCACTCAAAGGCCTAGCTGCCTCCTGATGTATGTTTGTGCCAAACTTTGATCGTGCCAACAATTTTGCTTCAGTACCAGGAAAAACCATTCCACTAAAGTAGAAACTGAACCAACCTTTGTCCAAAACCAACTGACCCTAAACTTTACTTTTACTGGAAGAGCTGAAAATATTGGAGAGGGTGAGAATTTAAACATTGTGACTGAGATTTTTCAGGGCAGAAAAAAGAGAAGGAAGAAGAAAGCTAGCAGAGAAAAGAAGAATCAGTATGTAAAATATGGCAGTGGAGGTGCTATTATATATATAAAATACACAGTAATATAGGAGAGACAGCAGAATCAAATAGATAACAGCTTCTTGATTTGAACCCTCCATTGTTCATGGCCACGTATTTGTTGAATGTACAGAATTTCTCAATGCTCTTGCTTTAAATTAGTCTCGTTGTATCAGGAGAGCAATCAGCTGGGCCCTATCTAGCACACATTGAAGTGAATGCAGAGATATCCATTGCCTTCAGAGGACGTGGGATCCAGGCCCTTCTGCTTGCTGAAGTAATGATTTGGATAATCCAACAACTGTAATGCTTCCAAGGGACTAAAGCCTCAAGAGAGACAACAAGGAATAATCAGATCTGGAGGAATCATTCAACTGGTCATGCAGGGAGCCACAGGCTCTCACTCCAATACAGGATACAAACAATTGTCACTAGCTGTTCCCGGTTTTGCAGCTTGTTAACCTGGACCCCAAATGAACCCTGTAGAAGGACTTTGCAAACACAGCTCTTACCAGGAAAAGACTGCATCGGGATAAAGGATTCTATATGGTGACCCATGCACACCATAACGGCATCAAACATGGTGGATTCTTGCTTCCCATCACTCTCGGTGACAACAACCCACTGGCCAGTGGTAGAGAAATCCTGGCATTTTCTTACACTGATGACTGTGGTCTGAAAGTAAACCCGAGAAAATACATCAGTGCTTTGGCCCCACCACCATGTGTTAGAGATGATCTATTGTGACTCACATACTCAGAGGAGCTCAGAAGCTAGGAGTGAACTGGGCTCCACATTCAGGTTTGACTTAAAGCAGGAATGTCAAACATGTAGTTTACAGGCCAGAAATGGGTACATTTAATCCAGCCCGCTTGACAGATCCAGACTTTCCAGAATGCAAGCTTTCATTTAACTAACAAGGAAGATTGTACCCCTTACGGCTGCAAACATAACTTTCCAGCTGTGAATGGAACGTAGTACTGCTATAGCCTGAAACAGCTCAGAGGCGAGTGAATTGATCCAGTTCACCTTAGCTGGGCATTAACTCTTATACCTTATGGTGACATTTTGGCTGTGTCTACACTAGGATTTCATGCCAAAAGTTTCCCCCCATTGCTCCCACTCCACTGGTGGTAGCAATGATGGCAACGCTAGGCTGATCAGGTTCTTGTTGCTACCGGCTTTTATTACCTGTTGCCTAGCACTACTCAGAGCAGATCTGAGGGACAGAGTGGTAAAAATGTCACCTGACACCAATATTTCATCACACTATGTCTCCCACTGTTGCTACTGGCTTTTATTACCTGTTGCCTAGCATCGCTCAGAGCAGGTATGATAAATAAAGGGGGGGGATAGCTCCCTTTGATGGACACCCAACCAGCCAGTTAGCTGTAAAATCCCTCTTGGTAGCTGTTCTTTACTTGCTTTGCCTGTAAAGGGTTAAAAAGTCCCCCAGGTAAAGAAAAGGAAGTGGGCAGCTGACCAAAAGAGCCAATGGAAAGATAGAACTTTTTAAAATTGGGAAAGAAACTTTCCCTTTGTCTGTTGGTCTCTGGGCTGGGGGACAGAGCAGCCATGCTATAAGCAACTTAAGCCAGGTATGATCATAAATCATCAGATCATGCCTAGAACTACTTATCTGAACTCCAAATGTGTAAGTAGATCAGAATATTTAGCTAGATGCGATTAGGATTATTTCTTTTATTTCTTATTGGCTTGTGACCTCCTCTGTGCTAACCCCAGATGCTTTTGTTTGCTTGTAACCTTTAAGTTGAACCCCCAAGAAAGCTATTTTGGGTGCTTGATTTTTGGAATTGCTCTTTTAAAATCTAGCAAAAGCCTAAGTTCCAAATGTATTTTCTTTCTTTTTGTTTTTAATAAAATTTACCTTTTTTAAGAACAGGATTGGATTTTTGGTGTCCTAAGAGGTTTGTGCATGTTGTTTGATTAGCTGATAGCCACAGCTAATTTCCTTTGTTTTCTTTCTCAGCTCTTCCCCGGAGGGGGTGTGTGAAAGGGCTTGAGGTTTCCCCACAAGGAGGAATTCCTAAGTGCTCCTTCCTGGGTTCAAAGGGTTTGGGTTTTTTTGCATTTGGGTGGTGGCAGCGTTTACCAAGTCAAGGTCAGAGAAAAGCTGTAACTTTGGGAATTTAATACAAGCCTGGGTGTGGCAAGTATTAATTTTTAAAATCCTTACGGGCCCCACTTCTGCATTCGGAGTGACAGAGTTGGGATTTAGCCTTGACAGCAGGTCTGGGTGACAGAGTGGGAAAATGTTGCTACCACTAGTAGAGTTGAACTGCTGGTAGCAACAGTGAAAAATCCTGGCTAAAAGCCTGGTATAGACAAGAGCTGAAAGGGGAAAGTTTTCAGATAGCTTAGATTGCAACTGTGCATCTTGTTTGCACACACAATTACTACACCTGTGCATGCAAAATGGCCAACTGCATGTGCAAACACCAAAACAAAGCTCAGAAATAATCCTAGTTTTAGAAGTACCATGCATCAGTTATCCCCACTCTGTGAAGGTGAACGCGACAGTAACCAAACTGAGGGCAACATTTTTCAAACTGCGCTTAAATTTTGGGTGTGTCAGCATCCAGGGCTGGATTTTCCAGGTGCTGAGCACCCATGTTTCCAAATGACTTGGAACTATGGGTGCTCAGTGCTTTGAATATCAGGCCACAGAAATCTTAACTGGAACACTCCCAAACATGAAGCAAAATATGTGGACATGTTGGTGTAAATGTTAGGCCCACGGGACGATGTGCAAATTTGCCAAAGGATTTCATTCTCATCATTCTGGAGTGATCATAGAACATGGGTCCCAGTTCTGTAGACCCCACCTATGGATCTTATGATCTCTTGAGGCAGAGGGCGTGGGAGTTGCACAGGGTTTTACAGGGATCTCCTGGGTCAGATATATGCATAATTATTCACTAAAGGGTGGCATACACTGTCTTTACCAACAGTTAGTAATGCACGGGTCAGAGTAATTAGGAGTAGGGCTGTCGATTAATCGCAGTTAACTCACGTGATTAACTCAAAAAATTTATTGTGATTTAAAAAATTAATCACGATTAATCGCAGTTATAATCTCACTTTTAAACAATAGAATAACAATTGAAATGTATTAAATATTTTGGATTTTTTTACATTTTCAAATATATTGATTTCAATTACAACACAGAATACAAAGTATACACTGCTCACTTTATATTGTTTTTATTGAAAATGTTTGCACTGTAAAAATGATAAACAAAAGAAATAGTATTTTTCAATTCACCTCATACAAGTACCATAGTGCAATCTCTTTATCGTGAAAGCACAACTTACAAATGTAGATTTTTTTTCTGTTACATAACTGCACTCAAAAACTAAACATGTAAAACTTTTGCACCTACAAGTCCACTCAGTCCTACTTCTTGTTCAGCCAATTGCTAAGAGAAAGAAGTTTGTTTACATTTACGGGAGATAATGCTGCCTGCTTCTTATTTACAATGTCACCTGAAAGTGAGAACAGACGTCTGCATGGCACTTTTGTAGCCGGCATTGCAAGGTATTTACATGCCAGTTATGCTAAACATTCCTATGTCCCTTCATGCTTTGGCCACCATTCCGGAAGACATGCTTCTATGCTGATGACGCTCTTTAAAAAAATAATGCATTAATTAAATTTGTGACTGAACTCCCTAAGGGAGAATTGTATGTCTCCTGCTCTGTTTTACCCACATTCTGCCATATAGTCCATGTTATAGCAGTCTCGGATGATGACCCAGCACATGTTGTTCGTTTTAAGAACACTTTCACTGCAGATTTGACAAAACACAAAGAAGGTACCTGTGAGATTTTTAAAGATAGCTACAGCACTCGACCCAAGATTTAAGAACCTGAAGGGCCTTCCAAAATCTGATTGGGATGAGGTGTGGAGCATGCTTTCAGATATTTTAAAAGCGCAACACTCCGATGCGGAAACTACAGACCCTCAACCACCAAAAAAGAAAATTAACCATCTGCTGGTGGAATGTGACTCAGATGATGAACATGCGTTGGTCTGCACTGCTTTGGATCGTTATTGAGCAGAACCCGTCATCAGCATGTCCTCTGGAATGGTGGTTGAAGCATGAAGGGATATATGAATCTTTAGTGCATCTGGCACATAAATATCTTGCAATGCCGGCTACAACAGTGATATGCAGACGTCTGTTCTCACTTTCAGGTGACGTAAATAAGAAAAGGGCGGCATTATCTCCTGCAAATGTAAACAAACTTGTTTGTCTGAGCGATTGGCTGAACAAGAAGTAGGACTGAATGGACTTGGTCTCTAAAGTTTTACATTGTTTTATTTTTGAATGTAGTTACTTTTTGTACATAATTCTACATTTGTAAGTTCAACTTTCATGATAAAGAGATTGCACTACAGTACTTGTATTAAGTGAATTGAAAATACTATTTCATTTATTTTTACAGGGCAAATATTTATAATAAAAATAAATATGAAGTGAGCACTATACTCTTTGTATTCTGTGTTGTAACTGAAATCAATATATTTGAAAATGTGGAAAACATCCAAAAATATTTATATAAATAGTATCCTATTATTGTTTAATTGCGCGATTAATTTGTTTAATCATATGATTAATTTGTTTAATGGCTTGACAGCCCTAATTATGAGATGGATGGATGGATGATATTTAAGGAGTTATGTATCTGAACCAAAACCCCCCACCCCCACCCCCACCCAGTGTGTGGTGGGCATCCTATTTACAAGTAAAGACAATGGATTGGAAGTGTTTTGCAGAGAGACACCCTGGCTCTTCCATTGAGGAGACGAACTATCAGCGTGTTGTCTTATGAAAGGAGGGTCACAGCCCAACTGTCTGGAAAACACTAAAAAACTTTGGGGGAGCTCAACTGCATTAAACTAAACTTACACTTGATTTCCCTATGAGCCTATCTAAGTGCTGGGTGTGAGGGGGAGCGGTGATCTGAGGTGGGATTGGTAAATTGGGGTACACTGCTTCTTTGGCAGCAGCACAGCAATGAATTCTGTGAGCATGCAGTCGACCAGGGCCTGGACGCTCCAGAGAGATGCTCGTAAGTTGGAGTACACCTCTCGCTAACCTGCGGGGAGGAGAGCACAGACCTAGAGGGCATTGCTTGTGTTGCCCGTGGAGTCGGGGAGCTTATGCCCAGCTGGCACAGTCGGGGCTTGCTCATGCGAAGAGCAGATGGTAGCAAGGTGCCTCACAGCCCTGTACCCCTGGGGAACATCACAGACCCTAATTAATTGTTCAGTTTGGCTCTTGTAATAGAATGAGTTGGATTCACCTGGTTTAAAGCAATTTAAGAAACCCAAAGAAAAATGATGCTTTGGGCTCTTTATCCTATCCACTAGCCTGATCTCGTCACACTGTTCCTTGTCTTGACATCCTTTTGGTGGGGTAGAAACAGAACAGGGGTTGGGACTGAATCTGTGAGAAAAAGGCCAGAATCCTACAAGTGTCCCCTCTCACTATTGAGGGCCTGGTCAGAATTTTGATTGATCATCTACCCTGTTGAATCTGAATCCACTCAGCATCTAATCCACGCCCCTGCTGCCCTTTCCCCTGTGGCCGCATTGTCCCCTTTCAGTCACCCTGTCTCATCTCTCTTCCATAATATCGGGCTCTGCCAGCCTTCCCCAGGTCCTCCACCCAGCGGAGAGTTAACCTGAAGAAAAATATTATCAGAAAGCAATCTGTTCCCCAGTAGTCAGGTTAGCTATAGTTCTAGAGACACAAGGTGCTGGAAGTAATATCATTTACTGGACCAACTTCTGTTGATGAGACACACAAGCTTTTGAACTTATGCAGAGCTCTTCTTCAGTGTAAGCTCAAAAGCATGTATCTCTCTCACCGGCAGAAGTTGGTCCACTAAAAATATTACCTTCCCCACCTTATTTCTCATATATCTTGGGACCAACATGGCTATAACAACACTGCATACAGCTGTAGTTCTACACACACATGCAGAATCAGTAGGTTATGTTATGTAACTAGCCATTCTGAACTTGTGCTCTCTCTCATGCAGACTTTACTTTTGTTCTTTCTTATTTTGCTGTTTTCCTTAATCTAAAAGACAAGTTATACAGCCTGTAAGTAGGGGACTGGCTTTTGTGTATAGGAAATAAAAAAGTAGCAGGACCCTATTTTAATAGGACATACCTTGAACCTGATGTATTTCAGAAGATCAAAGCGCTTTGCATACAGTTTCAAATATTCCAGGAATCTGGTGTTGTGCAGGAAGTTTGGAAAGTGTTCAGGCATCGGAAAGTCACTGAAGCACGACATCTCCTTGGAGGAATTGGTGAATACAGATTGGTAGATACTGGCTCTGCCCTCCTCTACCTTTTCCTAGAAAACATCAGACAAACAAAGGTGTATTTTAAAATAGTGCCAATCCGCAGAGTTTTCCATGTTGCTGTGTGACGCTCATTGAGTCTGAAGGTTTGTGATGTCCTGATGCATTGTGTGGGCTCTCACTTCTGTCTAAGCTTCCCAGTGCAGAGCCAAAGTGATCTCTCTTGCCACAAGTTTTTCTTTGTAGCAGATGTTCTTCTTTGTGAGGATGGTCTTGTAATTAAGATTCTGGGCTGGAACTCAGGAGATGTGAACTGCAGACGCACTATGACACCTTGTGGAAGTCACTTAGGCCCAGATCCAATGAAAGTTAGGAGTCTAAATACCATTTAGGATCTCTTTGGACCTCTGTTTTCCATCTGTAAAATGGAGATAATGCCACTGCCTTTTTCCTGTGCTTTGTCTATTGAGATTTTTAAGTTCTTTGAGGATGTTTCACTTGGTGTATGTGGAGTACTAACACAATGGGACCTTGTTGGGGCATCTAGATGCTGCTGTGATACAAATAATAAACAACAGTACACATGAATGGCTGCCGTTGTAGCAACTCTTATGACTTTTGAGTGGTCTTTGCATGCTTGGTTCATGGTGTTACTGAAGTTTGAACAGGTCACTATTTCATGGCCATTTAAGATCATTTACAGTTCTCTCCTATGTTGCAAGACTTCTGCAAGACTCATTTGTGTACTAAGGGCTTCTTCATCCTTTGGCAGATATACAGGGAAAGTATTAATTGCTTCAGCTCATCAGCACAGAATTGCATGCTTGTCCTAGTGTCCATAGACTATTTACACTGGCACCATAATTCAGTTATATTTTTAACTGGGGGAATGGCAGTACGAGCTGTAATTTACCATCAGGGCCGGCTCTAACATTTTTGCCGCCCCAAGCAAAAAAAAAAGAAAACCGAGCACCGCCCTGCCGAAACAACTCCCCCAAGCATTGTCCTGCCGAAACAACCCCCCCCGAGCGCTGCCCCGCCAAAACAACGCCCCCCCAAGTGCCGCCCCACATAAACAAACCCCCCAGCGCTGCCCCACCGAAACAACCCCCCCGAGCACTGCCCTGCCAAAACAAAAACAAAAAACCACACCCCCCCGAGCGCCACCCCGCCAAAGTAAAAAACAAAACAAAACCCTGAGCACTGCCCCGCCACCCCAGGATTGGCCGCCCTTTAGAAGGTGCCGCCCCAAGCACGTGCTTGGTCGGCTGGTGCCTGGAGCCGGCCCTGTTTACCATTCACGGTTGCTGTCTAATGAGGTTATTCTTCTAGGGCAAAATTTCATCCCTGACATTACATGGTAGAGACTTCCTGTCAAACACAGCACAGTTTACATATAATTTATATTACCCCCCCACCCATCAAAACACTGAACAGCGTGCACAATTCTCTCCTTTGGGAGAGAGTGAGAGAAAGAACGAACCATATGTGACAGAGCTTAGTCATGTCACTTAACGCGTGACTGGAAGGTGCTCAGGTATTTTGGTAATGAAAGTGGTAAGAATCGCTACAGAATTTCCATCAAGGCTGCATTTGATCCTTTCTATGAAGTATAAAATTAAACTCTACGTTTACAAACACACATTTGGCATGATTTTGTCTCTTCTTACTGGGGTGTTAGAGGAATTGCTGTGCATGTACAGTGCTTACAGTGTGGCTTCTAGCCACCACCAGTGCTGGGGCAATTTTTTCTTGGCGAGTGATTATTTAAACATTGCCCAACACAGATCCCATTTGTTTATACACAGTCACTGAGATCCAGCTGAGAATTAACAGGTTATTGAGTTGCAGCAGCCGTAGGGTTGCCAGTTTTGGTTGGACATATTCCTGGAGGTTTCATCACATGACATATTAATCTTTAATTAAAAATTAATTAATTTCTGGAGACTCCAGGACAATCCTGGAGGATTGGCAACCCTACCAGCAAGTCCAGATATATTACAGCTGGATCACTCTGCTTACTCGACATGGCAAAGAAAATAAATCTTCCTTGGGTTGGAAAGAGCAAGGACTGCAACCCAGGTTCCTCTTTGTGCCCACTGGCAGAGGGCTTAGGGGTGCGAAAGGGTTATAAGGATCCCCAAACTTGTCACACTGTGTGTTGTCCTCCACCCCGGAGCCATGGTTGGGAGCCAGGAGCAGGGCCACTGCTCCTGAGGGAGTGCATGGACAGAGGTAAGGGGGGCCAACGCTGGGGCTGGAGCCGTGGCCGGGAGCCAGAGGCAATGGTTGGGGGGGGTGGGGGGCTGAGGGATAGCTGGGCGCTGGGCTAGGGCAGGGGCCAGGAGCGGAGTCATGGGGGTCAGTCAGTCAGTCAGGGGCTGAGGCTGGCAGAGGGACTGGGTGCAAAGCCATGACTGGACCATGGTCGGGGCCAGAAGCTGGAACGGCTGCTGGGTGTGGAACTGCGGCCGGGCCAGAAACCAGGGGTCGGCTGATGCTCCCTCCCCACTCTGCCTGTGGCAGCTGGCCTGGGCCCCGCTGTACCCCCCCAAATGTTCCTCCACCCCCTTAGAGGGGGCGCACACCACAGTTTAGGGGGCACTGCCATAGAGCATCATGTAAAGTCTCTGCGGAAAGCCTGTGTCACACTGGTCACCATACCCACTGGGAAATGTATGTTGCTAGGCAGATGCACAATGTAAAGTAAAACACAAGCCAAACAAGAAAACTTACCATCTCCCCCAAACTTTTAGGTTTTCTTTAGACATCATAAAGACACAGAAAAATGGCACATACTGTTTTTTGTCTTTGCAGGTTGCCTTGACTACATACTGTTCTCCCAACCTTTCCCCTCCACAAAGGTTTCACTAGGGGGTAAACAAACCACATTAGCATAATTAACTCATGGGGGCATGGAGTGGGGGAGATAAACAGTTATTCAGCCAGCTCTGGAAGTGCACATAAAAACAGCCTTCAGGAATCTGTTCTCCATTCAGTTATGTTTAAAGGACAGAGGGAAATAAATGAACTCTCAGACAAAATTTAGGACAGGCCACCTTTAGAGTTGTTGAACTCAGGTGAAATGCAATGGAGATACACCTGCTTACCCCAGGTCTGAATTTAACACAATGTCATCTTGATCTCAGGGAAATACAGCGTGAGCCAGTAAATTTACTTTTAGAATTGTTTGATTAAATGTAAAACCTGCATTCATGCACTGTTACATTTAACATATGTGAACACACAAAATGTGGGAAAATGCAAGAGCTAAGACCAAAAAGGAAGAAATATTGACCTTGGGTCCTTCATTTGTTGCTTTATGAAAAATGAATGAGACCAAAAAGGGTTTGATAGGGGAAAAAAAGAAAAAAGTTTTGCTCCGCTGGGTTTTTTTACACTCTTGTCTAGGCTGAAAGATTCCTGGCAACTGGAGAGCTACTAACATTACAACACTAATAGGCAAGAGAGGAAAAACTGGGCAACTGAGAGGAAAATGGACTAAAAGTTCATTTAGTCAGAGTGTTTAAATCTTTGCTTTGTTGGTTTTGCCTAACACCTATTTATCTCCAGTGTTACTGGACACTTGGAAGGAAGGATGTCTTAGTTAAAGATTGAAACCCTCTTTCCATTAGAGCTCACAATGTACATCTCCTGCAAATGAACATAATTAAACTTTCCCCACCCTCTGTGAGTCCTCCTGCAAAACCAGGGGAAAGCAGACTTGTCCTACCTAATATTTATACAGTAAAATCAAACAAAACAAAATCACCTTTATAAATAACAGCCCATCGCCCCCAGACTTTCAAGCCTGCCATAAGCATCAAAAAGCAGCAAAAAAGAGGAGACATGCTTGTCACAAAATCCCTCTGCTAGTCACTTTCCAGGCTCCAGGGGCAAGTTCAGGAGCCAGGCTGCCATCAGTTGCCCCTGTCACAAAGGAGGAGAATGGGGCTGGGCAGGGGGCCACACAGAGAAGGGGTTAAAGAGCCTTGACGTCTCAGTGATTTTCCCAGTGGTATGTCATAGCACACGTGCCATGTAACTACGGTTGACAGACATCCAGGATTCTCCCGGAATCTCCAGGAATTAAAGATGAATCTTTAATTCAAGATTATGTCATGCGAGGACACCTCCAGGAATACCTCCAACCAAAACTGGCAACTCTACCTATAACATGGCTGTAGCCATGACCACTCCCCATCACAGCTGTGCAGCCCTACCCTGTGCCATTAGCGATAAGCGTCAGGGCAGGCAGGCAGAGTGGTAGGAAAGAGATCTGCATTTTGCATGCCGAGAGGCCAGGGGTATATACTGAGGCTCCAGGGTGTGTATGCAAGCAGCCTGGACCTGGCTTGCATTCCTGATGTCACACCAAACTAGGCTCCTCCTGAAGTGTGACCCTCTTTCTCTAGTTCCACTGATCATGCGACATGTCCCAGTGCCATTGGCATGGAGCAGTTTCTGTGAGCTCCCAGACACCAGAAGGAATGTGCTACCAGGCTACTCCTCCCCGCTCCCTTCAGGATTTTTCCACCCACTGTTTCCCTTCTTTGCTTCCCTCTGTGCCTGATCTTAGCCCTTTTAGGAGAGGCAGAACAGCGGAGGGTCTAATTTACAAAAACAGCCAACATGCCAACTCCACAGGCAAGGAACCTCCCACTTACTTTGAATCTCCAGAGCCCCCCGATGTCGTCGCTTCTCTCGAAGCAGGTGGGCTGCAGCCCCTCATCCAGGCAGCTCTTGATGGAGGTCAGTCCGCTCACTCCAGAGCCGATCACAGCAACTCTCTTGGCCATGATATGCCGGTGTCTGGGAGGATCACGCAGTCTGGTCAGTGCAAGGAATCACCAGGGAACGGGGTCCTCGTGGCTTCAGCAGAATGGTTTAGGAATTCAAGTCAGTGGGTCCTTGACTCTGCTCTGTGGGAGGAGGACGGAACGGAGTCTTGAGTGTTCAGGTGAGTTCTGAGTATTGCCAGTGCTGCTGTGAGCTTCCCAGCAGTGCCCTGCTCCTCAGTTGCCCCCTATAGTCCTTTCTGATTACCCAAATGGGATAAAGGGAGCCGTCTGGTGGGGTGGGGAAGATGCTGAGAATGAAGTAAGCTTTGTGGGGGGGAGTGGGTTAAATGTGGGGGCTACAAAGCACAAGCTCAGTGGAAGGAGGGTGCGTAAGAGAAGGAGGCTCTGACTATGCTGGGGAGGTGGCCGTGAAGGGGTATGAGGTTAGGGCGTGGTTAGGGGGACAGGATGAAGAGAATGGATGATTTGGGAGATCGGAGACATTTGGGGAACAGGAGATAATGTAAGGGAGCTGCAGGATAGGAACGGGGCGGGGTCTAAAATAACTATACTGTGCACTCCCAGAGCACTCTCCACCCTCAAGGTGCATCTCAAACATGAGTGACTGACCCCCACAAGAATAGTGTAAGGCTAGAGATGGGGAAACTGAGGCACAGGGAGGCCAAATGAGTAGGCCAAGCTCAGAGCTCTGCGGCAGCACTGAGAGCGGAGCTCCGGTCTCCAGCTTCCTAGCCCTGTTCACTAGTGAGGGAGTTTGGGGAGAAGGGTAGGGAGATGGAGGGGTATTGAGAGCAGAATGCAGGGATGAGTGAGAGGTGAGGTGAAGGCTGGATTTAAGGAGGAATTGGGAGGAAGACTGAAGGAGCAGTGGGGAAGGTCAGCAGGAGGTCAAGGAGAATGCAGGAAAGGGAGGGAAACAGGGAACAGAGGGTGAAAGAGGAGAGAAGACATGATGTGTGAGAGAAAATAAGAAAGTGAAGCATGAGGACCAATCAGAAAAGTTGTTTGAAAAGAAAGGAGAGCAGCGAAGAGATCAATGCAAGGGAAAAACCACAGGATTCTACAGCAAACAGTGATCCAGGGGAAAGATACTGAAATGAGTGCAAGATCCAGCATAGAAGGAAAGAAGGGGCACGAAGGGAATGAAAAAATGAAGAGAAGGAGGCGTGAAACCAGAGGTGTAGTTTGACTTCTATATTTGGGGGGCCAGCTCCAGCCAGGCCAATGGGGCCATGTGTGTGTGTGTGGGGGGGGGGCAAATTCCACACCTGCCCAAGCAAGGCTTGTAGTTTGGGGGGGAAGCATCCCTCCTGCCCTCCCTCCCCCCAAACTACACCCTTCGCTGTGAAACCAGGAAAGACGTGGGGCGGTAAAAATAAATGGATTTGGAGAAAGATTGCAAAAAACAACATACAAACACTGTTTGAGTTATACTATGTGTGTATTCTTCCCCCCCCCCAATCCCCTATTCATGATCCCACCTGACTGCTCCCACCCCATTGGCTTGCCCCTTTATCCCCAAATGCTACCACCATTACGTGCCCCAAATCACAACTTTCATAGGTCTACCTGCTGTAACTAGAATTCCTCTCCGCCTTGGGTTAGAGAACTAGAGGCAGCAGCTCAGAAGGTAATTGTAGTTTGTAGCTAAGCCATGCTGTCTGAATCCCCTCCCCACCCTTCCTCCTCCTTTTTTGTCTTGCCATTTCTTACCTGTTTTTCCCTTCCCCTATGGAGCAGGCAAGCTGTTTCTTCACAGGCTGCTGGGTAGGAAGATTAACACACCCTAACAGAGCAAGGGGCTTTATACTTGGGAGGAGTTAACCTTTCCCTTTCACAGTGTTTATCTCACTGCTCAGACATGTGCCCTGTGGGCTCCCTGGTAGAGACGCCCCAAACAGTCACTGGGAGTTTGGGCTCTGGAGGATCTGTCTTGTAAAGCTCGAATCAAAAGCAAACCAGAAGCCTGGAGGTAGGGGAAATGGGAGCATAGTTTGTCTACACTGGGAAATTGACTGGAATAATTTCCCCTGCATACACAAATCCTTAGAGCCCATTGGCAAGGTGCTCTTATGACTCCTCTCAGTTCTGGGACCCTCACGGCTAAGTATTTATTCATTTTAATACATTTATAATTAAATTCAATAGATGAATAAAAAGGAAAACATTGGACTGGGAGCCCACCAAGGATCATGTGTTGCCAACTCTTGTGAGTCTCCCAATAGTTGATGCTTGACTTAAAGCTCCAGCTCTTGGAATCAAGTGATTACATGAGAAATCTCATTTTTCTGTTTGTTTAAAAACAAGTTTCTTGCTCTCAGGGTTGCAGAGAAGCTGGAAAATGTGCCCCAAATGTGCCCCAAATGTGCCCTCATGGCTTGAAAAAACAAAAGGCGAATACAAAGCACAAAAAGATTCTCTCTCATTTTTGGACTTTGGGGGTTGGCAACACTGAAATGAGAGCATTAGCTCAGCCGGCATGGGTGGTTTGGGCTCCAATTGACAGGTTCATTGTAGGTGTCTGGTAGTGACAACGAAGCAACTGTACACAGTGAAAGAAATATATAGTTAACCCTCCCCCCTGCTCCCAACAACCAGACTTCAGAGTCACTGGACTTGAGCTTGAGTTACAATGTTTGGATCCATATTCAAATTTCCCTAGTGTGTAGCAGTATTCATAACCATCCCTGCACCCAACACACTGTATTACAGCCGGGATCATCTAAATTGTACCTATATTGCATAACATACACTCCCCACATTCCAGCATACACAAACCCTCCCAGCTTTTGAGGCAGCGTGATCTGCTGCTGCTTGTATGTGAGGCTAGAATCTAGGAAGCTCCTGAGTGCTAATCTTTGCTCTGCCAGGATGTGCTGTGATGTCTTGGATATGTTATGTGATCACTGTCTCCTCTGTGAAGTGCTGATAACACTGATCTACCTCACAGGGGGGTTGAGAGACGTCATTAGTTAGTAATGTCAGGTGGTCTGGAGTGGATCATGAGTGGGTACCAACCTCAGGGCAGAATGTTACAAATCAGACCCCATCCCATAGAATCATAGAATCATAGAATCTCAGGGTTGGAAGGGACCTCAGGAGGTCATCTAGTCCAACCCCCTGCTCAAAGCAGGACCAACCCCAACTAGATCATCCCAGCCAGGGCTTTGTCAAGCCTGACCTTAAAAACCTCTAAGGAAGGAGATTCCACCACCTCCCTAGGTAACCCATTCCAGTGCTTCACCACCCTACTAGTGAAAAAGTTTTTCCTAATATCCAACCTAAACCTCCCCCTCTGCAACTTGAGACCATTACTCCTTGTTCTGTCATCTTCTACCACTGAGAACAGTCTAGATCCATCCTCTTTGGAACCCCCTTTTAGGTAGTTGAAAGCAGCTATCAAATCCCCCCTCATTCTTCTCTTCTGCAGGCTAAACAATCCCAGTTCCCTCAGCCTCTCCTCATAAGTCATGTGCTCCAGCCCCCTAATCATTTTTGTTGCCCTCCGTTGGACTCTTTCCAATTTATCCACATCCTTCTTGTAGCGTGGGGCCCAAAACTGGACACAGTACCCCAAATGAGGCCTCACCAGTGCCGAATAGAGGGGAATGATCACGTCCCTCGATCTGCTGGAAATGCCCCTACTTATACAGCCCAAAATGCCGTAAGCCTTCTTGGCAACAAGGGCACACTGTTGACTCATATTCAGCTTTTCGTCCACCGTAACCCCTAGGTCCTTTTCTGCAGAACTGCTGCCCAGCCATTCGGTCCCTAGTCTGTAGCAGTGCATGGGATTCTTGCGTCCTAAGTGCAGGACTCTGCACTTGTCCTTGTTGAACCTCATCAGATTTCTTTTGGCCCAATCCTCTAATTTGTCTAGGTCCCTCTGTATCCTGTCCCTACCCTCCAGTGTATCAACCACTCCTCCCAGTTTAGTGTCATCTGCAAATTTGCTAAGGGTGCAGTCCACACCATCCTCCAGATCGTTGATGAAGATATTGAACAAAACCGGCCCCAGCACCGACCCTTGGGGCACTCCACTTGATACTGGCTGCCAACTAGACATGGAGCCATTGATCACTACCCGTTGAGCACGACCATCCAGCCAGTTTTCTATCCACCTTACCGTCCATTCATCCAGCCCATACTTCCTTAACTTGCTGGCAAGAACACTGTGGGAGACTGTATCAAAAGCTTTGCTAAAGTCAAGAAATAGCACATCCACTGCTTTCCCCTCATCCACAGAGCCAGTTATCTCATCATAGAAGGCAATTAGGTTAGTCAGGCATGACTTGCCCTTGGTGAATCCATGCTGACTGTTCCTGATCACTTTCCCCTCCTTTAAGTGGTTCAGAATTGATTCCTTGAGGACCTGTTCCATGATTTTTCCAGGGACTGAGGTGAGACTGACTGGCCTGTAGTTCCCCGGATCTTCCTTCTTCCCTTTTTTAAAGATGGGCACTACATTAGCTTTTTTCCAGTCATCCGGGACCTCTCCCGATTGCCATGATTTGTCAAAGATAATGGCCAATGGCTCTGCAATCACATCGGCCAACTCCTTTAGCACCCTCGGATGCAGTGCATCCGGCCCCATGGACTTGTGTTCGTCCAGCTTTTCTAAATAGTCCCATGCTCACTCCATCCGCCCTCCCTCTGTCGCTTGTTTTCCCCAACCTCACCCACTCGCTCATTTTCACCGGGCTGGCTCAGGGGGCTGGGGTGCGGGAGGGGTGAGGGCTCCGGCTGGGGATATGGGCTCTGGGGTGGGGCCAGAAATGAGGAGTTCAGAGTGCAGGAGGGGCTCTGGGCTGAGGCAGTGGGTTGGGATGCAAGAGGGAGTGAGGGCTCCAGCTGGGGGTGCGAGCTCTGAGGTGGGGCCAGGGATGAGGGATTTGGGGTGTAGGAGGGGGTTCTGGGCTGGGGCTGAGGGATGGGGGGGGAAGTGAAGGCTTCAACTGGGAGTGAGGGCTCTGGGGTGTGGCTGGGAATGAAGGGTTTGGGGTGCAGGAGGGTGCTCTGGGCTGGGATCAAGGGGTTCGCAGCACGGGAGGGGGATCAGGGCTGGGGCTGGGGCAGAGGGTTGGGTCCTGGGAGGGGGTCGGGGTGTAGGCTCTGGGTGGTGCTCACCTCAAGCAGCTCCTGGAAGCAACCAACATGTCCCCCATCCGGCTCCTACGTGGAGGCGCAGTCAGGCTGCTCTGTGTGCTGCCCTGTTCGCAGGTGCTGCCCCCGCAGTTCCCATTGGCTGCGGTTCCCAGCCAATGGGAACTGCGGGGGCAGTGCTTGGGTTGAGGGCAGTGTGCAGAGCCCCTGGCTGCCCCTACACATAGGAGCCGGAGAGGGACATGCTGGTTGCTTCCCGGGAGCTGTGCGGCGCTGACCGGAGCCACCAGGATCCCTTTTTGACTGGGTGTTCCAGTCAAAAACCGGACACCTGATCACCCTAAGCTATGCATTTGTCAGTGTTCACCCTAAGCTATGCATTTGTCAGTGTTCAGTGAGGCCTAGGGGCCTTGGTGTGAGCTGGCATCTGGTCTGCCAGCTTCACAAGTGTCTGAACAGCACTCTGCTAATGCTCTGTATAAGTGCACAGTCATTGTAGTTTCCTAGCTGTAGATGGAACTGCCCTTTACACATTACAATGCACCATTAGGGACATGTACTCCCTCACTATAAGCCAATTCCTAGGAAGCAAAGGACATCAGTATGATTCCACCTTCCAAGGGAAGCCATTCACATCACAGGTTTTTAAAGTTGACAGTTTTTATGAGGAGACGCAATCACTTTTTTATTACTTTCCTCTATGACATCACTGGTGTGCCTGGTAACATGTAGACAAATAGAAAGATACTGTTCTTATCTCCAGGAGTGGGACGAGCGCCCAACGAATCACTGGGGCAAGAATCTCTGGGGGGAGGGGGGAGGAGCATGTTAGGAAGAAAAACACTTAGTAACAGGAGAAAGGCAGACCTAGAAAATGTTGGGATTTTAACAATCTGTTCCTGTTCTTTTTCCTACAAGAACAAGCACAGGAGTGGGACAGGCCTTGGGTGCGAGGCTGTGAAAGGAAGCTTGAGGCAATGTCCAGGAGGAGGCAGCAGGGCCCGGGTGTGATGGGGAGGGCCCAGAGAGGCAGCAGGGGCTAAGGGCAATGGGTGGGGAGCCCAGGGAGGCAGCAGGGGCCATGGCAATGGGGAGGATGGGCAGGGGTCTGGGGGAGGCAGTGGGGACCAAGGGTGCCAAAATACAAGTTCGCCCAGAGCACCATTTCCCCTAAGGCTGGCCCTGAGCAAGCATAGTAACATAGGACTGGAAAGGACCTTGAGAGGTCCAGTCCCCTGGACTCATGGCAGGACTAAGTATTATCTAGACCATCCCTGATTGGTGTTTGTCCAACCTGCTCTTAAAAATCTCCAGCGATGGAGATTCCACAATTTCCCTAGGCAATTTATTCCAGTGCTTAACCCTCCTGACAGTTAGGAAGTTTCTCCTAATGTCCAACCTAAACCGCCCTTGCTGCAATTTAAGCCCATTGCTTCTTATCCTATCCTCAGATGTTAAAAAGAACAATTCTGCTCCCTCCTCCTTGTAACAACCTTTTAGGTACTTGAAAACTGTTATGTGCCCTCTCAGTCTACTCTTTTCCAGACTAAACAAACCCAATTTTTTCAGTCTTCCAGCATGGGTCACGTTTTCTAGACCATTAATCATTTTTGTTGCTCTTCTCTGGACTTTATCCAATTTGTCCACATCTGTCCTGAAATGTGGCACTCAGAACTGGACACAATACTCCAGTTGAGGCCTATTCAGTGTGGAGTAGCGTGTAAGAATTATTTCTTGTATCTTGCTTACAACACTCCTGCTAATACATACTAGAATTATGTTCGCTTTTTTTTGCAACAGCGTTACACTGTTGACTCATGTTTAGCTTGTGATCCACTATGACTCCCAGATCCCTTTCTGCAATACTCCTTCCTAGGCCGTCATTTCCCATTTTGTATGTATGCAACTGATTGTTCCTTATTAAATGGAGTACTTTGCATTTGTCCTTATTGAATTTCATCCTATTTAGTTCAGACCATTTCTCCAGTTTGCCCAGATCATTTTGAATTTTAATCCTATCCTCCAAAGCACTTGCAACCCCTCCCAGTTTGGTATCGTCTGCAAACTTTATGTGTACTCTCCATGCCATTATCTAAATCACTGGTGAAGATATTAAACAGAACCGGACCCAGAACTGATCCATGCAGGACCCCACTCATTATGCCCTTCCAGCATGACTGTGAACCACTGATAACTACACTCTGGGGATGGTTTTCCAACTAGTTTTGCACCCACCTTATAGTAGCTCCATCTAGGTTGCATTCCCTAGTTTGTTTATAAGACGGTCATGCCAGACAGTATCAAAAGCTTTACTATAGTTAAGATATACCATGTCTACCGCTTCCCCCCATCCACAAAGCTTTCTTTGATAGGGTAACAAGCCATCAGGTTGGTTTGACACAATTTGTTCTTGACAAATCCATACTGACTGTTACTTATCACCTTATTAGGGATAGGTCAGTGGTTTGAGCATTGGCCTGCTAAACCCAGGGTTGTGAGTTCAATCCTTGAGGGGGCCACTTAGGAATCTGGGGCAAAAAATCTGTCAGGGGACAGTACTTGGTCCTGCTAGTGAAGGAAGGGGACTGGACTCGATGACCTTTCAAGGTCCTTCCTGTTCTAGGAGATTGGCATATCTCCATTAAAAAAAAAAATATATCGTCTAGATGTTTGCAAATTGATTGCTCTGTGGCAGTGGTCCCCAACCTTTCTGTGGCCAAGAGCACATTCATCCCTTCATCAGAGTGTGGCAGGCAGCAATACTTCTCAGTGGCATTTCAGTGGTGACACTTCTCCAGTGGATGCTCCCCTCCTCTTCCTTCCTTGGCGCCAGCCCTGATGGCGGGTGCACATAAATGCCCCAGTGGGTGCCATGGCGCCTGCAGGCACTATGTTGGGGACCACTGCTCTGTGGGGATGATGCATGTGCGGTCCATCAGACACATAGGAGCTATGAGGAGCTGGAGCATGCTCAGTGCAGATGGAACCTTCAGAGGTTTAGCTGCCAAAATCTAACAAGTCTTTACAGAGCATGCTGACACAGAGATTTTTCAAAGGCGGCTTATAACTTGGGTGGTTTTTTGCAGGGATGTCAAAAGGAACCTCCCTGACTGCGGGGTGACCCCCTGCCAAATTGTAAGCCCTTATTCCAACATACCAGGGTGCTAGGTCTGCTCAACAAAACGGTTGTAAGAATTTTTTACCTGAGCAAAACAACATAAGTTTCACCAACTTCATTATGAGAAACAGCTTGAACTGTTTTGGCTGAAATTTTCTAAGAAAAATTCAGCCTGAGCCAGACACCCAAAATGGAAAATATCAGTCAAAATAGTTAAAGGTTGGCAAAGCAAGAAGCAACTGAAAACAGGGTCCTATAAAGGAAAGCGTTGGGCAATCTTAACTACAGGCAGTTTCTAGCTTTCATTCTTGGAGAGAAAAGCTTGAAAGAATGACACAAGTGCATCCTAAAATCTCCAAAAACAGAAGGCAAATGAAATGAACTCAAAATTTATTATGAAAAAATATCTCGAGATTTTTAAGCCAACCTCATGATTTTTTTTTTGGGGGGGTGCAATTTAAGATTTTTGAACATCTGGTTTTGGTGATACTGAGGTTAGTCCCAGCAGCCTTTCCCCAGAGTTGAATTTGAAATAACTCTCATCTTTGGACCCAGCAATGCTATCTCCTGTCAAATTGATTGTGACAACATTTGGGGGCCTAGCATGTAGAGTAGGGGGACTAAGGTGTGAGGGAATCATCCTTTTTTGACCTTTATATACAGCTAATAATTGCTCCTTATGGTAGCAAGCAGGGCTGGCCTTTCGTGGGTGATGTGGGTGACTGCCCAGGGCACCTTGGTCAGGGGAGCACTGTTGCAGGCCTGGGGTGCGAGGCCACAGAAGGGAGCTCGGGGCAATTGGGGGGAGGCAGTGGGGCCCAGGGGTGATGGGGAGCCCAGGAAGGTAGCAGGGGCTAGGGGCGATGTGGTGGGTGGGTGCATGGGGAGCCCAGGGGAGGCAGTGGGGGACTAGGGTGCCAAAGTACAAGTTTGCCCCGGGTGCCATTTTCCCTAAGGCCAGCCTGGCAGCAAGGGTCATTTGGGGGAAGAACTGAAGGAATCAATAGATTTTAACATTGGTCATACACCCAAGTGGCTTTAAATAAAATCAATGGGCAAAACTGCCAGTTCAAACAGAATTGGGAGTTTGGTTTGGGCCTTGCGCACCTCCAGAGCTACCATGGCAATGAGGCCCACAAGCTGCTATATAAACAAGCCTTATAAAGCTGGCACTGGATAAAAGAAAAGCAATCTGCAGGACACGCAAGAGAGGCCTTAATTCTCCATACCGCAGCGTCCTTGGCTTGTAAATGCTCTTTACATAGCACATAATCAATCTGTGCAACTCTGCTGAAAGATTTCATTGAGGCCAAGAGTCAAAAAGAGGACTAGCTGTGTGTATGGACAAAGAGAACATTAGCAGCTATGCTAGAATTGAGACACTATTTTTTAAAATGTAAACTATAAACCCTCATGTTTAAAGGCATAATCCAACCAGTAAGGGGCAGATTTTCCAAAGGACCTCAACTCCATTTATGCACCAGAGTAAGTGGCCAGATTTTCAGAAGAATTTAGCCTGCGGGGCGCTGAGCATTAATGAAAATCTGGCCATTAGTGTCCCAATGTGAGCTATTGGGCCTTGGGCACTGTGGAAAATCCATCCCTGATTTTGAATCCTACACAGGAGTCAAGCGCTAATCTGGTTCAAATGATGGGCACTAGGCACTTGAAAACCCAACCCAATCTGAGGAGGTTTGGGAAGACATTTCTGCTATGAACAGGTACATTCATAATTATTCCACCCTGGGGTTTCTTGCACCTTTCTCTGAAGCATCTGGTACTTACCATTGACAAAGACAGGAACAATGGCTCTGGCGTTCCTATAATGGGCCAGAGTCTCCATTGTCTTTCACTGTGTTGCCACTCATACCAAAGCGGAAGGAGTATGCTATGAACAATGGAAGTCAGCAGACAATGAGCTCTGGTGGGTTTCCCACTTACTTTGCACAGGTGTTTATGGTTACTCCAGGGGGAAGGCAGGAGAGAATCAGACTGTGTAGATCAGTGGTTTTCAAACTTTTTTTCTGGCAACCCAGTTGAAGAAAATTGTTGATTCCCATGACCCAACAGAGCTGGGGCAGAGGGGTTTGGATTGTGGGAAGGGCTCAGGGCTGGGGCAGAGGGTTGGGGTGCAGGGGTGAGGGCTGCAGGGTGGAGCCAGGAATGAGGGGTTCAGGTTGTGGGGTGGGGCCGGGGATGAGGGGTTTGGGGTGCAGGAGGGGGCTCTGAGTTTGGAGGGGGCTCAGGGCTGGGACAGGGGGTTGGGATGCGGGAGGGGGTCAGGGATCTGGGCTGGGGGTGCAGACTCTGGGGTAGGGCCGGGAATGAGGGGTTTGGGGTGCAGGAAGGGGCTCTGGGTTTGAGGGGGGCTCAGGGCTGGGACAGGGGATTGGGGCATGGGGTTGGGGCGTGGGCTTACCTCTGGCGGCTCCCGGTCCGCGGCACAACAGGGGTGCAGAGGCAGGCTCCAAAGACGAAGTGAAATCAATGGGAATCTTTCCATTGACTTCACTAGGGTTGCCAATTTTGGTTGGCCGTATTCCTGGAGGTTCCATCACCTGATCTAATCTTTAATTCCTGGAGACTCCAGGACAATCCAGGCAGGTTGGCAACCCTAACTTCGATAGGTAGTGGGTCAGAGCCTAACTGCGTAATCAAGAACAGGCTGCAGGGCTACAAGAGATGAAGGGTGCAGCGGCGTTTCCATTGTAAACTGTATTCAAAAGCTTAATACAACTCTTCAGCTGCAAGAATTTTGCCACCCATTGATATTTGGTGCATGTAGTCTTGGGTCTCACTTCAGGGCACTGATATTTTTAAGGGGTGGATGAGATTCTGCTACAACTGGAAAATTGTACATTAAAAAACGTTTTCCACTGATTCTTGGGCAGAGAATAATGTTCTGCAGCCTTATACTGCAGACGTATTGGTGCACCTAGCATTCCTCCATTAACTCAGCTGGGCCCTAGAAGCAATAGGGCAGTTTCTCAGCTGGTGTAAATCACTATCACTCCATTGACTTCAGTGGCGCTAAACCAATATCCACCAGCTGAGGAGCTGGCCCATTATCTGGGCTGCATCCTTGAGCAAACAACTTGTGAGTCTCATGACACTGCACGCTATGGGGAAATAATACAAGCTGGCAAAGTACTAAGAAAGACTGAGCCATCGCCAAAGTGGGAGTGAGGCAAACAGCGGTCAGGAGGACAAAAGGCGACAGGGAAGCACAGATAAGCCCCTTGTTTTTTGTAGTCTTGAGGCCATTGGCAGCACCACAGCTGGGCAAATACAGCAAAAACTTATGATCATTCATGTGAACTTTTAAATAGGCCTTGTGTTGATAGTTTTGCTTTGCTGGGAAGGTAATGGAGGGAGTTCCCTTATCGGTGCCCCCCTCTGCATCAGTGAAATATGTAGCAAAGGAGAAAGGTTTCAGGTAAGAAGACATTAGGTGACACACTATAGTATCTCTTGGATAGTAAATTCAGTGGCCAGATGTATCTCGGGTTTCAGGCCTATATCTCATACACAATGTGATGTTGATTGCTCACAATGATCCGTTGGAATCATGACCCATTGTGCAGATGGGTAAGCCATTAGAAAATAATGTCAAACTCATCCTCTAATGAGGTGACCACCATAATGCATGCCCAAAGGTTTTTCAACAGTAAGTTACCAATGTTCAGAGACCTCTTCTCTCAGGTGGACAAAGCCTTTGTGAAAAGAGGCCCTTGCTACAACAGAGATCTTCTATGTGTAATGTACTGAAACCAGCTACTACTAAACTAAAATGGAGATATGCCAATCTCCTAGAACTGGAAGGACCTTGAAAGGTCATCGAGTCTAGTCCCCTGCATTCACTAGCAGGACCAAGTACTGTCCCCTGACAGATTTTTGCCCCAGATCCCTAAGTGGCCCCCTCAAGGATTGAACTCACAACCCTGGGTTTAGCAGGCCAATGCTCAAACCACTGAGCTATCCTCACTCCCCCAAGACCAAAACTGATGCCTGGGACTGAAATATTGTCCATTTACTGACAACAGAAAGTGAATCAGAGGATGAAAACAATGAAGGTAAAAATGGAAGACTCTCCAGCGTGACTCCTAGAACATCACTCAGAAATGCTTTGAAGCAATAAACCATGGGGAAACATTGGGACAGTTAGCAAAACGAAAGACCTCGCAGCTACAGAGCGCTTACGTACCCAAGTAATGAGTGCTGTGTGCACGTTCTTTTAGTGGAGTCTTATACACAAAATATTTGGGCATCTAAGAAGTATTTAATACTATTATACTATCATTTTTATTTGCAGTGTAGTTGTAGCCATGTTGGTTCCAGGATATGAGAGAGACAACCTCCCCCACCTTGTCACTATAGTTTTTAGTTGTTTGAGTACAATCCTGTGGTAGAAGGCTACTTCTGCTAAGGAGCTGATTTTTGTTGCTGCCTCCAGTGCTCTTTTCAGACAGATGAACTGGTACATGGGACCTGCTGCCATCCAGCAATCATGGATCTATCAGATGTTGTTATTCATCACCAAGGGAGATGGAAACATTTCAAAGACACCATTCAGCTCCAGCCAGGAGCATCTTCCTCTCTGCTGTCAACTCCATCCTGCCGCTGACTCTCCCCTGACACCTCCACTTTCCTGCCACAACTTTCTAACAAAGCAGCTCGCTCTCTCTGCTCCATCACCCCCTAAATCAGGGGTGGGCAAACTTTTTGGCCTGAGGGCCACATCTGGGTATGGAAATTGTATGGTAGGCTATGAATGCTCACGAAATTGAGGTTGGAGTGCAGGAGCGGGTGAGGGCTCCGGCTGGGGGTGCGGGCTCTGGGGTGGGGCCAGAAATGAGGAGTTCAGGGTGCAGGAGGGGACTCCAGGCTGGGGCAGGGGTTTGGGGTGCGAGGGGTGGTGGTGAGGGCTCTGGCTGGAGGTGTGGGCTCTGGGGTGGGGTTGGGGATGAAGGGTTTGGGGCACAGGAGGGTGCTTGGGGCTGGGATCGAGGGGTTCAGAGGGTGGGAGGGGGATCAGAGCTGGGTCCTGGCCAATGGGAGCTGCAGGGGTGGCACTTGGGGTGGGGGCAGTGTGCGGAGCCCCCTGGCTGTCCCTACGCATAGGAGTCAGAGGGCTGTGGCTGGGGGCAAGCAGCTCCGAGGCTGATTGGGGAAGCAGGATCAGCTGTGGCCATGCCCCAATCAGGGCTCAGTTGGCCCTTATAAGAGGGCAGTGGGCTGGGAACAGACAGTTTCCTCTGTGGAGGGAGATGGGCCTGGCTGCTGGAGTACTTGAGAAGGTACGTGGAGCAGGGCTGGGGGGAGGACTTGGGGAGCTCTGGCCTGGAAACCCCCCAGGCTGCAGGCCTAGACTAAGGCCATAAAGGGTACTGGAGTTGCAGGGGGCAGCCTATGGGTAGGCAGAGGCAGCAGGTCCAAACCCCCTTTGCCTGTGATGAGTGGCTTATATACTGCAGTCTGCCCCAGTGAACGAGGGCTAGATGGTGACTGGGCAGTAGCCAAAGACTGAGTTGAGGTGGGGATAGTGGGTGGGGGTTCCCTGGGGAGGGGAGACCCAGAGACAGTGGGGGCACTGCCAGGGAGCAGCACCCCAGGGAAAGGGGCACCGAGGTCCAGGAGGGACTTGGGGGCCCAGCGGCAAGCGGGACACCAGCCTGCAGAGGGTGCTTTGGAGGCTGGAAAGCTAATTCCCCAAGAGACCAGCAGGAGGTGCCACAGGGGTGAGTCTGTGCCCCATTACAGAGACCAAAAATTTCAGTGGGGAAACGTAAAACAATAAAAGCAATTTTAAAAAACAATTTCCCCTGAAAAATAATTGTCATTTTTTGACCAGCTCTAGTTATCCCACTATTGAATACTCTAGATGTGAAGGGCTTGAGGTTTAAGAAAGCAGGGAGATAACATCTTATTTATCTCAATATTCCCCTTGTCATGAGTCTGTTCTTTCAGTATTTCCTAGGATACAAACAGAACAGCATAAATCAGGTAATGCTCATTTACACAAAAGAAAATCTGAGTTCTATTGAGCAATGTCAGTTTACACAGCTGAGGCTGTGGCTCATTGAGTTTATTACTGATAGACTATCTACACACACGGTAGGTCAGAAACCGATACGAAGTGGTAGGATTCTCTCCTCTCCTTTCCCAGGAAGAATTTTCCTTTCTATTCACTAATTTCATTTTGAGAGGCTTAAAATGGTTGATTAGTTAATCATCAGAAAAACAGCAAGAAGGAGAAGAGGGAGGGCAAGTATTTTAAGCAAATTCAAGAAGGGGAAATGTTTCTGAGAATCATATACGACTCGGGTCCTCGTAGCCTTCAGCGTCCGGTCCCACTGGGTCAGGATGGCATTTCTGGCTCCATCCCACTTCCCCGGTCCTGTCAGACGAAACTGGTATGGACTGCACGGGCCAAAGTACATTTCCAGGGCCAGCCTTGGATCCGTCAGGAACAGCAGTGGAAAACTGGGCTTCACACCAATAGCAGAGGCAAGTTCATCCATGTAGGAAATATAATCTGTCTGTAGGGTATTGCTCTGCCCATACCTTAAGGTGGGAAGGGAGAAGATATAATACATTGCTGAGTACAGTATTGTTGTAGAAAAAAAGGCCTTTGGTTAATGGACACAAGGTTAACTTTGCACTTCTATATGGTGGTAGAAGGGACAGATACACCATGGAGTATCTATCGTTGCTGTGATGCGGTATGCTATTGTTGCACAGAAATACTGCGGCAAACACATTTAACTCACTGCAATCTTGCTTCTCATTGGGCTCAGTGAGAGTTTTGCCCGAGTGAGGGCTGCAGGGACTGGGGCTGCTCTGAATATGCTACTTCCGAGACCTGTTCAGAAGGGGGTAATTTCATGTGTTTGATATACAGCATTAGACTGTGACTGGATTACATCTGAAAAGGGGCAGTCTGATACTGCTGGAGAGTGAAGCCTTATATTTGTTAATAGAAGACATGCAGTGTGGACAACTACAGTGTAGGTTCCACCACCAGAGACCCTTGCTTGTGTGCTTCATCTGGGAGCTGGTGGGCCCTGTTCCAAGGTGAGAAGATATGCTGTTCTCAACCTTGGTCTCTGTGCTGCAGGTGTCACTAAAGCAGCCAGTGCAATGGAGGGTGATTCGGAATCCAAGCAGGAAAGAGAGGCAGAGGCAATCTAGGGGTCAAATTATGTTTTATCTCAATCAGTTGGGGAAATGTAGAAATCAGTTAAGTGGCGAATAATCACAAGTAAATCAGTTAGTTGTTTTAGTGGGAACTACTTTTTAGGCTTACACCATAACCTACAGTAAACAATTACTGTTATCTACGGTCTAATTAAGATAGTAGTAGTCAATAAACTCAGGCAATAATTTATGACATAACAGAATTTTGAATTAGAAAATACAACGCACCAGAACACAAACCCCACCATTGTACGTTCCCTGGTCAGTTTCTTAGTTTGCAGCCTCTGTAAGCCCAGGGTTTGGAGGAGAGATTCTTAGGATGTTCAGTTATATCTTGAGCGAGTCTCTTGTGCAATCTTTGTTCACTGTTCAAAGAGTCAGCTTAAATAAAGGCATGTATGTACTCCTTGATGCGATGTGCTGGCTTCTTGATTGCACAATTCTGTCCAACTCCTTTCTGGCTTACAGTCCCTTTGCTCAGACGTTTTCACTATTCCTGTTACTTTACCTCGTCTACCTTAAGATGTTTTGTTTTAAAGTCATTATTATTTTCTTACAGCTCACTTCCACCTTGTTTCTTAAGTTTGTGTCCCTTTAATTACAGTTTCTTTTACTGCTGCTTATTTCCCCCACATTCATTCTTGCTTTATCTTTCTCAGTTTTCTAACACTCTTTTTTTCTAATAATTTCTTAGATTACTTAGAAGCGACAAAGAGACCTGTGGCACCTTATAGACTAACAGATGTATTGGAGCATAAGCTTTCATGGGTGAAAAGCATTTTCATGGGTGAAAAGCATTTTGTGGGTGCATCCAACGAAGTGGGTATTCACCCACGAAAGCTTATGCTCCAATAAGTCTGTTGGTCTATAAGGTGCCACAGGACTCTTAGTCTGGATCTGTAGAAGCGACAAACACGGCTACCCCTCTGATACTTAGAGATTCAGTCCTTTTTCTTCGTTTAACTGTACTGTTCTTCCTTTAACTTTTCCTCTTTTCCCTGTGTACCACGGTTTTGCCTCTTTCTAGGTCCTGTCCCTGTTGTGGCTCTCCCTTCTCTTTCTATGATCTCTGTCTTTCTTGCCCTTCCTGAAGTGGGCTTTCTTCTTTTCAGCTCTGTCCCTATTACCCCTCCGATGATGCAATTTAGCCTATCCATTGGCTCCCCACTTCCTGCATCCCTTCTTTTCTGGTGCCAGTCGCTGCCTCACTCACTACTAGCCTTGCTCTCTCCCACTGCTCTTTTGCCCCAGCAGCCTCCAGTGCAGGTGGGGTGTTACACCAGCGCGATGGGGTACTCTACACTATTGTTCACTAGAAATGGTCCTGACGCCCCAAACCCCTTCTATTCTATGCCTTCTTGGATCCAAATACCTGGCCCTGGGGATACATCCCATGGCAACACTATGATCTGACTTTGGAAGGTATGCAAAAGCAGATACACTGGCTGGTAGGAGTACTACAAATAAGATCACACTCTGTTAACTCCAGCGACAGTTGTCCATTTGTTATAGATCCCGTGATTCACCTCTTATTTTAAAGGTGACATAAGCTAGTGAGCAGATAGGGTTACCAACTCTCCAGGATTGTCCTGGAGTCTCCAGGAATGAATCTTTAACTAAAGATTGTCATGTGATACACCTCCAGGAATTCATCCAACTGAAATTGGCAACCCCAGCAGTCAGGGAGTTCAAATAAAGCCCTAACGCTAGTTCAGTTCAAGTCCTTTCCTCAGGGCCAGCTTTCTCAACAGAAAGAAGATTCAAAACAGGATCAAAGTAACAGAGAACACCTGGTAACAACTGACAGCTTTCCAGCTGATGGCAAGCTGGGAGGGGAGAGGACATCTCCTGCTCTTAGGTAGGCTCTCTTGCGACAGCTTCCCTTTCTTTTATAGCCCCACCCTGAATCAATCGCACGATAGGCAGAGAATCAGAGGGAAGTCATGAAGACCAAAGGTATAACTGGGTTCAAAAAAGAATTAGAGAAGTTTCTGGAGCGTAGGTCCATGAATGGCTATAGCCATGACAGTCAGGGATGCAACCCCATGTTCTGGGTGTCCCTAAACCTAAACACTGCCAGAAGCTCAGAGTGGATCACTCCATAAATTTCCCTGTTCTGTTCATTGCCCCTGAAGCACCTGGCATTGGCCACTGTCAGAAGACAGGATACTGGGCCAGATGGACCTTTGGTCTGACGCAGTATGGCCGTTCTTATGTTCTGCTTGTAACCCCTTCCATGAGTGCACTTAAGGAGTGCCTGTATACTTTGTCCCTGGTGAGAAGATGCTTGTAATAGTAGACTGTCCCCACAGACTGGAACTAACCTTGCTGGTCAGGAACTGAATTTGCATTTTGCAGGGAATTCCATGATTTTGAAAAAATCATGAATTCTGAATTGGAATGAAACGTCAAATTTCAAAATTTGCCGCAAAATGAAAATTTTTAGCTTCAGGTCAAGGTTGTATTTTGATTTTGAACCTGTTTTATGTTGTCGTTTATAAAATAACACAAAAATGTAAAAACATTCAAAACGTAACATAAAATAAATACATTTCAAAACAAAAAGTAATTTCAAAATTGAAAACTCAGAAAGTTCCAGTCCAATAAGGTTGGATTTTGATAGTCAGAAATGACACACTCCCATGGAACATTTCAAGTTTGACAGATCCACATTTTCCGACAGAAAAACACCCCATTGGAAATTTTTTGACCAGGTATCTACCCAATACAACTCCTGCCGAAGTAAAGGGAAATGCTTCTATTTACTTTAAGGGCTGGGTCAGGCCTGTAAACAAGATTCTCCACCATTCTGAGGGCAGCTACACGCTATCAGAATGAGAGAAGTTCAGAACAATGGGTGTGTGTGTGGGGCGCTGAAGGCTTGTTGAGGAGGCCACAGAGTTTTTAATGATCCTGAACCTGGTGCTGCAGAAGTTTTTCCTGTTATATTTGTTCACTGGGCCAAATAAGGGAGAACCCAAGTTCCCAGGCTGAGGAGAGCACGTGATATATAATATTTGGGATGTGTACTGGGGAAGTGGGAGTTTAAAAGAGTGGCTCCTTGGAGAAAGACACTTGCTTATTGGATGGCAAGTTGTCATAATGCATCTGACAAAGCGTATGCATTACAGAGATCAGACCATAACATTATACAGAAACGACAGGCTGTGGTAGCCTTTTTCATGCACACAGAGCCCAGAGGGCTACCTGAGAACTGCACCTTGCACATACCATTTGAGCTTTTTCCCCATTTTTTCATCAATATCTTCCATCATGTCGTTCACTGGGGGAAGCTTATATAATCCTAGAAAAGAACAGGTACAAGGTCACTAGTTTATTCCATCTCCTAAGTAATAAGATACTCCTCCAGCCCCTCACCCATGCACTCAGTTAAATCAGCCATACTCCTGCTGGCCACTGATCTACAACTTCTGGGGTGAGCAGGCCTAGCAAATCCCATGAGGTCTGCAGGTGCACAAATGTATGCCTGCTTCTCTTTTCAGACCAGCTTGAATCTGCAAGGAACTATAGGTTGCATAGCAATGCTAGTTCTCACAGGCAAGCTCATCTGGGACAGTTCCCCACCTCCCTATTTCCCTTCACCTACCCTTAAACACCTTTATAGCCCAACGAGCTTGGAGATCTGATGTTGGAATAATTGCACCAAGCGACTGGACCAGGCCAATGACAGCCATGGTTGGCTTCTCGAGTCGAGGAGGAAGGATGCCCTTGTACAAGGTGACCTCGTTATCTCTGCATTTGATGATGGCATTGTCTTCCATGAAGGGGTAGGAGTAACTGTAGCCTGTTGCAAAGATGACAAAATCAACGTTTTCCTGCACAGTCCCATCCTGAAATATAGCTGAGGTTTCTGTGAATTCCTTCACATTGGGTTTCACCACCACTGTTCCACATGTGATGCGGCTTGGGAGATCATCATTGAACACTGGCTCTTTACGGCTGGTTCTATAAAAAAAGAAAAGCACAGAGGCCTGTAGTATAAAGTGCTGCCTGTCTCCTGGCTAGGAGAAGCAGAGAGATCACTGTGTTTCTGTACGCAAATGTCAGGAAAAGGAGGCTAACCCTTTCTCCTTGAGCCTATGGTTACCCATCGCCAGCGCTCCACAATAGTAATTCCTGTACAACACTCTCAGTTCAGATACGGCGAAGGTCACAAATAGATATCAGTTAAATTGAAACCGCCTTGCTAGAAGGTTGCAATTATGAAAAGAACTTGAGTTTGAAAGCCTGCATTTTAAAAGTTAAGGTTAAAGTTGGGGAGTTTGGCACCATCCCTGGCACCAAAGCACCAAATCTATGTACAGCCCACTTGTAACTACAGCTGTGTCCATTTACAGCATGCTGTCTCTTCTCAGTGCTGCACTCTGCTTGCCAGCTTGCTACCTTCTAACACTAGCTGTTGTATCCTTGGGGGCAGCAGATTTAGGAAGAAATCACTTGAGACACAGAGAGCTGTGAGCCATGAAAGCAGCCATTTATTTTCACACACTGAACTAACCAAACCAGCCAAAACTGGCTGGGCTATCCCCTAATAATCTAACTCAGTTGCCATAGCAACAACAAGGTGCTACGACAACCAAATACACAACACTAGCACTCATGCATGAGTTGATTTACATGGCATAGCTGGAGTACCTCTTCTTTTACTTTTAATGTAAGGCTACAGACAGGATCACTTTAGCAATGAAGGTTTTTATCCTTTAAAGCTCAAGGAACCCTCTTTTCTCATAGTAATCTCTTTAAGACTGAATAAATAATTCACAATTAATTTAGAATCTTTCTTTTGCTTATGGGATATCCATGAATGGATCACGATTTCCTCAGAATCTACCATTTTAAATGATTGAACACTTTTTTGTGTGTTTTAAAAACACTCAACCTACGACTGGATTGGAAACAGTGCTTCACAAGTTGTTTGTATTCTAAATTTGCTATTTGAACCCAGATTTGGTCAGACAAGTCACATGGTATTGTTTGTGTTCCTTGGTAAACTGGAGCATAAGCATTTCTGGCATGAATGCTCGTAGGCATGAATTTAAAAGCCAGTTTCCACAAACAGTTCTGCATGAAATTTTGAAGCTTTCTTTACAAAAATATTGGTACCAATAAACTCATTTTTAGGGTGACCAGATGAGAAGACCCGAAAATTGGTACTTCCTGCCCGAAGTTGTTGAGCAAAAAAAACAAAAAGAGGGATGAAAAGCAGACATCGGGACAAAGCATCGGTCGGGACGCGGGACAAAAGATGAAAAATCGGAACGGTCCCGATTTTATTGGGACGTCTGGTCACCCTACATTTTTGTGGGACAGGGACCATCATTTGTTCTGTGTTTGTTCAACACCTAGCACAATGGGGTCCTGGGCCAGGACTAGGGTTTCTAGGTACTATTGTAATATACATGATAAATGAATATTTGTGAGAAGCAAAACACATAAATATTAACAAATCAAATTCATTTAAAATTTGAATAAAACACATTTTTCAGTATTTGGCCAGCTTTGAGTTCTAATAATCTGGACTCTATCTTTTTATATGTATTATAATTGACATTTAATTATGAGAGAAACAAGGTGGGGGAGGTAATATTTTTTATTGGGCTGACTTTCTGCTTGTGAAAGAGAGAAGCTTTAGCGCTACACCTAGCGTTTCTGATCTGGAAAAGGTAATCCGGTAAACATTCTGATGACCTCTTCCAGACTGAAGAAGAGCTCTGTGTAAGCTCGAAAGCTAGTCTCTTTCACCAGTAGAAGTTGGTCCAATAAATGATATTTTCTCATCTATCTTGTCTCTCTCAAATCCGGGAACCACATGGTTGCAACAACACTGCAAACATCACATAATTACAGCTGTTCCTTTAAATAGGATCTGCTAACTCACTTTTGAGATTTGGTGACATCACTGCAGTAGAGTATCTAGATGGGGAAAAAAAACTATTGTTGCCAGTGTTTAGGTTACTCTACACTAAACAATGAGATTGGGTCCACTGATCTCCATATTCTGGACAACGTATGGAATACTGCACATTTCCCATTCTTTCAGCTAGAGCTAAAACTAAGATCATCCCCATGGTACAATGAGGTTTAAAAGCAAAGTCAGTCAAAACATGGACTTTACTGGCATTCTGAAGTCCCTGCCAACACATGGGGCATTTCAGAGGGAAATTAATCCTTGAATTAGCTACTAAAGGTAGTGATGTGTTTTTGGCTTTAGGCAAAGAAGTGGATGTTGTTTTAAAAAGTATGCAATGTAATTGTAGCCATGTCAGTCCCAGGATATTAGAGAGACAAAGTTGGGGGAGGGAATATCTTTTATTGGGCCAACTTCTGTTGGTGAGAGAGACACGCTTTCGATACACACAGAGTTCTTCTTCAGTGTAAGCTCGAAAGCGTGTCTCTCTCACTGACAGGAGTTGTCTCTCTAATGGCTTAGGAAAGGCATTGCTGTACCGGAACAGACCTAGCCCTGCTAGTTTGGAGTCCTATCTCCAACAAGGATGCATGAGAGCATAGCAAAATAGCCATGTGCACCTCTCCGGTTGCATAACTCTGAGCCCATGTGGGTTAGAAAGGACGGAGGATTCGTTTCCTACTCTTGCAAGCAATTTGTATGGCTACTGAAGTGTGAGATTTCATTCACTTGTCTTGTGCTCTTATTTTTAAGCTAACCTGCTATAAACCTGCTTCCTGATAAGAAGAAAGTACATTGATGCTACTAGTAGAGTGCAACCAGGACACCACTGGGCTGCCTTTTCAAAGCTGAGCAAGGCTTTGCCTTCCTCCTCAAATGCTTTGCAGGGAGAGTCCCATAACATTACCTGTTCAAAGGCATCAGGCCATAGTTCTCATGCTTAAACCACCTGTTCATCCTCCTCACATACAGCCAGTCACCGACGGAAGTGGGAAGGGAATCCCTGAGAAAGGTTTCAAAGCGAGTCACAGTCAACATATCCCAGGGGTAGCCATTGTCCCAAACGCGACTCATCACCCAGGAGCCGCTTCTGGAGCTGAGATAAACCTAAAAAAATAATGGACAAAGCAGGGTGAGGCCATTACCATTCTTGAAAGGCAACTGCAGCAGAGTGATCACTGGTAGAGGCCTCTCTAATTAGCAGGCCTGATTCACCACTGCAGTGCTCCACTTTTACAGCACTGTCCCCTCATGGACTTCACTGCACTCACATCGGGGTAGAACTGGAGTAAAGCAGTGGTGAATCAGGCCCACTTCGCATTCCTCCAGCTCCAAGTCAGAACAGGTGGGAAGATATACTGCAAAGACGCGTACACTGCGGGAGTGACACCTATGCACTTGGCCTGCTCTTGATTACAATTTGTGCCACGTAATGTATTCCTCCGGCATGTGACCATTCTAAGCTTATGTTAAGTCTAGGAACTTCAAAGCCACCTAGAAGACCTGGTTGCCTATTCCCATTAATTGGGTGTCCAAAAGCATGATGAGACAGCTTTGAAACCCTGAATTATTGTACCTCAGTAATGAGAACTAGCAACTCCACACCAAGACAGGGAATTGTACCTGTGAGGCCGTGTGACTGAGTTCCACAGCAATGTCCGACCCAGAGTTTCCCAGTCCAATCACAAGCACTCTCTTCCCCTTGAATTTTTCCGGTTCCTTGTATTCCCGGCTGTGGAAGTAGCTACCTTTAAACTTGTTTAACCCTGAGGAAAAGTGGAAAGTAAAATGAGTTCATCTGGATATTCAAAGGGAGAGATTTTACCCGCTTGCGGCTGGACCCCTTTGCAGTACATTTGCGGGGTTCGGCATTTAGTCTCTCTCTGATTTCCACAGCAGATTTGCTCATTTCACAAGTCATAAAAATAATTTTTCAAACTACTCATGCTACAAAGTCCTCCTAAGATTTGATAGTTCAAAGGGGTTCGTTTTTGCCTTGGAAACAGTCTAAGGCACATGACCAGGAGCCAGTAGCGCTGGTTCTGTGTCCAGCTCTTCCACCTCATCTAGTTTTTCTGGTTTTTTGAAGTTCTGAGCACCTGCAGATGGAGTGGTGGGTGCTCAGCAGCTGTGCAAATGAGGCCCGTCACCTCTCTGGGATTCAGTTTTCCCAGCTGTAAAATCATGTGCGGTGAGGCTGAATTCACTCACATTGGTAAAGAATGTTGAGACGCTTGGACAGAGAGCGCTACGTAGATGCAAAGCATCCTCATCCTCACCAGGCATAAAGGTTCTGCCATGGCATCTTAGTTGATTGCCACATTATGAACCCAGTTACTCCAATGAAATTGCAGATAATAGAAGCACTCAGAGGTGCTTCTGGCCCTCTGGCCCTGCACATTTTGCTGACATTTTTTGGTGAGACTTCCAACCCCAAGACAAAAGAACAATTGCTTGCATAAAAAACCATTGCATCTGAAAATAGGCCTTGATCATTTGAGAGGATTTGGATTGTTAACATGAACAAAGGACAGAACAAAATCCCCAGAAACAACCCCTCCAAGTTGTTCTAAAGAGATTAACCCTGTGCCTTGGTAATACCCTGCCAAATAGTAAAATTTGATGACTATATCATTGCATAATGTTTCTCTAAACAAAAAGCCGGTGTTTACATAATTGCTAACATTGTACTCAGTAATTGTATGGTCTTGATTTTTAATACTGATTATAGCTCTGAACTAAACAGTTATTAAGAAGGTTTGGCAATTTTTTAAAGCTATAATTAGAACAAGTTGAAAAATGCTTATTTTTTGAGGGAGACAAGGTGGGCGAGGTGATATCTTGTATTGGAGCAACTTCTGTTGGTGAGAGAGACAAGCTTACAAGCCACACAAAGCTCTTATTCAGGTCTGCATGGCTCGAAAGCGTCTCTCTCACAACAGAAATTGGTCCAATAGAAGATATGACGTCCTCCACCTTGTCTCTCTAATATCGTGGGACCGACCCGGCTACAACTACACGGCATACAACATACTTTTTAATGTGAAATTGCAAAATTATTTTACATAATTTTCTGCAATTTTGTTTTGAATTTCCTATGAAAGAGAGGAAACTGAAATGATTTTGTTTTCATAAAATCATTATTAGTACAATTTTTCAGGTTTTGGTGAAGTTTTTGAAAACTGATTTTTTTTCCAAAAATGTATTGGTTTCTGGTTTTTTTCAATTAAAAAACCTCCCTAATGTGCTGATGAAAATATTTTGACTAGACCTTGCTATAATATATGCACTGCACACACACAACTCACCAGGGAAGCAATCAACTGGGAAATTTGGATACACATGATGCCCCGAACAAACCATAATCGCATCAAATACAGCTGACTCCTCCTTCCCATCCCGTTTTGTAATAACATCCCACTGGCCGGTGACAGAGAAATCAGGGCGTTTTTTTATACTGCTGACCGTAGTCTTAAAAGAAACAAACACATCAGTTTGCATTCATCGGCACACGGTTCTGCAGGCACATAGCTTTATAAGTGTCATTGGTCTTACTGGATTGACAGTAGAGAACTGGGTGAAATCTTGGCTCCACTGAAGTCCACAGGAGTTTTGCCATTGACTTTAATAGGGCCAGGATTTCACTCTGGAGTACATGTGTAAGAGCTAATGAGCTGGCCTTGACCCCAATAACAACGTGTCAAATTATTTTGATTCTCCCGCCTGGGGTTCTACTGCTTCGCCAAAGCAACACCTTACAAAGAAGGAAGCCAGTTACAGAGATGTGTTTTCAGTGATGTACCATTCTTAGATGGTAGGCTCTTTGGGGCAAGGACAGTCTCTCTGTTCTGTGTTTGTACAGCTCCTAGCACAATGGGGTCCTGGTCCATGCCTGGGGTCCTAGGTGCTACTGCAATAAAGATAAATACTAATAATCACTTTGAGCTGGGTGACGTTTTGGAATCAGAGTTGAACAAATGTAGCCTTTTGGTATGTGATTTATGCAATAGCAGACTGACTTTCACAGGTTTGTTCATTATTAAAACTCAGTCAATTAATGCTTCAGGTAAATTTCAGCCCGTGGATGGATTGCTCAGGACCAGTTCTTTGCAATACCTAATTCACTATTCTCGCTGTGTGATGTCGCCTAAGCCACACGGGATTGTTTTGATTGGATGACTGAAACATTTATTTTATAAACAGGAGGAAGGCTTAACTTGTATTTAATCCCGGTGCATCTTCTGTCTAACATTCAATTACTCCACCACCAAAACACCGTGTAGATAGAAGACAGACTCAGAGGGGTTGTTTTGAGATGTAGAGTGTGACCCATTCGCCTTAGTGAATTACCGACAGATTATATTTGTTGGTTACTCTGAATTAGTCAGTTAAGGCCTGATTGTGCCCATCTAACGAGGCCAGCAGGAGTAGAACTCCCGTCTACAGCCTCTGCCCTCAGAGGAATAAGGGGCTGGGAGTGAGTTACTCCTCCACTAGGAGCCACTCTTCTAACGGGGACAGGAAGTAGGTAAAGCCATGGCTCCGCCCCTCCATGCACTGGCCTTTGCAGCTCTAAGTCTTACCTTGAACTTTATATATCTTAAAAGAGCAAAGTGCTTGGCATACATCCTGATGTACTCTTGGAGCTTTGAATTGTGCATGTAATTTGGAAAATCATCAGGGAAAGGGAAGTCAGGGAAACACATCATTTCTTTGCAGGAGTTGGTGAACACGGAGCGGTAAATGCTGGCTCTGCCTTCCTCGGCATGTTCCTACAGAGAATAATAATAATAATTAACAAAACAGCATAAACATCTGCACAGAAGGTGGCTGCAAGACTTGCTGTAACATGGTGGAGATTCACTCACTAAAGAATTAGCCGCAGAGACACAATACTCAGCGTACCTCGGATGCTTCGTCCAGTGTTCCTGCACGTATCAGATGAGAAGCGGGAGCTGATGATGAGCTACAGTGGATTACCAGTGTTGCCAACTCATTTATCTTAAAGCCCCAGATCCTGGAAGCTAGTGATGACATGAGAATCTAATCTTTCATTTTTTAACAAAGTAAGCTGCTAGCCCACGGTTGCAGAGAAAAGCTTGAAAATGTGACCTGAGTGTCCCCTGGAGGCAAGTAAGAAGAACCCCAGATTTACCATTTTAAAAAAAATCATGATTTTAAAGCCAATCTTGTGATCTTTTCAGTCCTGATTTATGATTTTTGAACACCTGGAGTTAGCAACATTGGGTTATTTGGAGATGTGCCATGGTAACCCATGGTTCGTGTGCATGCCATCTTCCCTCTCTACCTGGGTGAGTCTGCTGTGGCTCTTCAGCTCCAGTGGGAGAAACTCATCCTTTTAGCTCCAGAGGTACCTGCCTGGTTTGAACTCCAGTGTGCTAGCCAAAATGTTGGCTATCCTACAATTACAGAGAAATATGCTACAAGGTCAAAATTCCCATTGACTTCAATGGGAGCAGAATCAGGCCCCTAAGCCCCGATTCTACACAGCACTTAAGCACATTTTGCTGAATAGGGATGGACCTGAGTATGTACTTTAAATTAAGCAGATGCTTAAGTCCCATCTTCAATGGCATTAAAATTAAGGGCGTGTTTTAGTGCTTTGCTGAATCAGGGCCCATTTTTTTACCATGTACAGTAACTCCCCACTTAACGTTCTCTCGCTTAACGTTGTTTCGATCTTACGTCCCTGCTCCATTACAGAACATGCTCCATTTAAAGTTGTGCGATGCTCCCCTATAATGTCGTTTGGTTGCCTGCTTTGTCCACAGCTGGCAGCCCCCCTATCAGCTCCCCTACGCCCCTGCCCAGTGCCTCCCGCCCACCGGCAGACCCCATGGATCAGGCCTTCCCCCTGCTCCTCCTGCCCATGGCAAGCAGCTGGTTTGCAGTACTCAGGAGGCAGGAGGGATGGGGGAGGAGCGAGGACTCAGCACAGAGGCTCCCCTTCCCTCCCCTGCCTCCTGAATGCTGCAAACCAGCTGATTGCTGCTGGCAGGAGGAAGGGGAAGGAGCGCGGCATGCGGAGTAAAGGGGGAGGAGGTGGTGGGGGGAGAAGAGAGAGGTTAAGACTGGCTTGCAAATCCTTAGTGATGAGGATCCTGACAGGGAACGCAGCTCCAAAGTGATTAGGGGAGTTGGTCATGTAATAACTTGCTATAAAGAAATGTACCAAGAAAAAAGAAAAGGAAAGCAAAACAACAATCTCTAGATGCGACAAAGGGTCCTGTGGCACCTTATAGACTAACAGAGGTATTGGAGCATAAGCTTTCGTGGGTGAATACCCACTTCATCGGATGCAAGCAGTGGAAATGTCCAGAGGCAGATATAAATGTGCAGGGAAGAGCCAGGCTAGAGATAATGAGGTTAGCTCAATCAGGGAGGGTGAGGCCCTCTTCTAGCAGCTGAGGTGTGAATACCAAGGGAGGAGAAACTGCTTTTGTAGTTGGCTAGCCATTCATAATCTTTGTTTAATCCTGAGTTGATGGTGTCAAATTTGCAAATGAACTGAAGCTCTATTGTTTCTCTTTGGAGTCTGGTCCTGAAGTTTTTTTGCTGAAGGATGCCTATCTTTAAATCTGCTATTGTGTGTCCAGGGAGATTGAAGTGTTCTCCTACAGGCTTTTGTATATTGCCATTCCTCATATCTGATTTGTGTCCATTTATCCTTTTGCGTAAGGACTGTCCAGTTTGGCCGATGTACATAGCAGAGGGGCATTGCTGGCATATTATGGCATATATTACATTGGTGGATGTGCAGGTGAATGAACTGGTGATGGTGTGGCTGATCTGGTTAGGTCCTGTGATGGTGTCCCTGGTGTAGATATGTGGGCAAAGTTGGCATCGAGGTTTGTTGCATGGATTGGTTCCTGAGTTAGAGTTATTATGGTGCGGTGTGTAGTTGCTGGTGAGAATATGCTTCAGGTTGGCAGGCTGTCTGTGAGCGAGGACTGGCCTGCCTCCCAAGGCCTGTGAAAGTGAGGGGTCGCTGTCCAGGATGGGTTGTAGATCACCGATGATCTGCTGGAGAGGTTTTAGCTGAGGACTGTAGGTGATGGCCAGTGGAGTTCTGTTGGTTTCTTTCTTTGGCTTGATGTGTTTTTTCGAGTTCAGAAAGTTCAGCAAGAACAGCAAGAGGAGAGCCGGACAATCCACCCTCTTCTACTCTGACTCCACTACCTCAACCAAGCTTCATACTCAGCAATGATGACTGTAGTATTAAATTGTTTCTTTAAAATTGTTTAAAACTTGTACAAAAATTGCTTGTTTAAAATGTATATTATGCCTTTTGTCTGGCAAAAATTTTTCCCTTGGAACCTAACCCCCCCCATTTACATTAGTTCTTATGGGGAAATTGGATTCACTTAACATCGTTTTGCTTAAAGTCGCATTTTTCAGGAACATAACTACAACGTTAAGTGAGGAGTTACTGTGGTTACAGAATACAGAATTCAATAGTTAAATCCTACTAAGGATGGACAGAAATGTTTGGTATAAAAAATAAATCCAGTTAAGAATGAGGACTCTAAGCTTTAATATAATAGATGTACAGAAGTGCTGCTGCCTTCTCCAATCCTATGCTCCTTTCATAGCGCCTCTCAGATCCTATCACAGGCAGGGAAGAAAGAACAGCTGCATAACTTCAAATCAATACTCTTTAAAACAAAGTTGGAGGGAGTGTTGTCTAGGGAAGGTGACCAGGAACCAGAACTTGAGTTATATTCCCAGCTCTGCCACGGACCAGCTGTGGAACTTTGGGAAAGGTACTTCACTGCTGAGAGAGACAAGGCTGCGGTGACTCAGTTTCCCCATCTATAAAAGGGGGATAATAATACTACGTTAGCTAAGATCACTTTGAGATCCTCAGATGAAAGGCTCCAAATAGATGCAGACTATTATAATCAACTCCTCCTCCATTTACCGGCCGAGACCACAGTTGAGGTCTTCAGGAGGTCTGTGGTTTCTTTGCTGCAGAAAGCTGCTAACATAGAATCAATGCTCAAAGCAGGGCAAGGAATTTGACTCCGCATCCCCTCTGTTCCACTAATATCCCCCTCCTTGTCTGTCTGTTTGTCAGATTTTTGCACAATCCCCTCCTTCTTTGCAGCCACCTATGCCTGGTTCAACCTCTCTGAGCTCATCCACAAGGCCCCACCTCTCCCTATTGAAAGACCCACTTTTACTGTGTTGCCAATAGCGAATCTAACTGATGTGTATAAAGATCCCGATATAGTGTTCCCCTTCCTCTAACTTCCTCCTGTTTGTCCTGCCTCTTGGCCCGTCTTGAAGGTCTGCAAAGCATGTGGCATATCCCGGGTGCTGCCCCAAACAGCAGCTATATGCTGATTTTCCCCAACTCTGAGAGCTAGGATGACAAAACCACACATGCATCTTGATTGTGATTGGAGGCAGGATTTGAACTCAGACTTTCAGAGGGACAAGGGTAGTGCCTTAATCTACCTCCCTTTAATACGAATATGAGAGTTCGGTATGTGAAAAATGCAGAAAATTAAGAACATAAGAATGGCCATACTGGGTCAGACCAAAAGTCCATCTAGCCCAGTATCCTGTCTTCTGACAGTGGCCAATGCCAGGTGCCCCAGAGGGAATGAACAGAACAGGTAATCATCAAGCGATCCATTCCCTGTCGCCCATTCCCAGCTTCTGGCAAACAGAGGCTGGGGACACCATCCCTGCCCATCCTGGCTAATAGCCATTGATGGACCTATCCTCCATGAACTTATCTATTTCTTTTTTTGGGCCCTGTTATGTGTGGCTATTTGGCTTTGTCTGGTGGTGAAATGCAAAGGTCTAATGCAATCCTACTGAAATTAGTGCTAAAAATCCCATTAATTCCAGTGGGAGCAGGGCGTGGCTGGAGTTGGTTAGGATGGTGCAGGGGGAACTAGCTGGGAGCAATAGTATGGAATTTAGAAAAAAGAGTTGGACTGAACATCCTGACAGATCTATTTTATTGTGTATTAGTCTCACAGGGGAAGTGGGGCATGTCATGATATATGGAATCACCAACTGTCTTCACCGGGAGGCATTTATTGAAAACAACAGCTACATGTTACTGAAAAACAAACAGGCTTCCACACAGCTTGAGTTCCAGTCTTGTCTCTCCCAATCACCATGGGGTGGGTTTCAGAGACAGAGCTCCAGCCCAAGCCAGAACGTCTACGTGGCTATTTCTAGTGCTGTAGCCTGAGCTACAAGATTCTCTGCCATGGGTTTGTTTTATTTTTTGCTGTGTAGACGTACCAAGAGACAGTGAATGGCTGAATATCATACTGCAACCTATTACAGGGCAAGCACGAATCTCCTGGGAAGTTTAAAACTTGACCAAGGCATTGAGAAATAAAACGGATGGGAAGAATCTTGCATTGGCAAGATGGGGACAGGGCTGGCTCCAGGCACCAGCCGACCAAGCACGTGCTTGTGGCGGCACCTTCAAGGGGCAGCCAATCTTGGGAAGGTGGGGCGGCGCTCAAGGTTGTTGTTTTACTTCGGCGGAGCGGCACTCGGGGGGGGGGGGTGTTGGGTTGTTTTTTTGTTTTTGTTTTGGCGGGGCGGCGCTAGGGTTTTTTATTGTTTGTTTTTGTTTCGGCGAGGCAGTGCTCAGAGGGGGGGGGTGGTTTTTTGTTTTTGTTTTGGCAGAGTGGTGCTCGGGTTTTTTTGTTTGTTTGCTTTTGTTTCGGCAGGGCGGTGCTCGGAGGGGTGTTTGTTTTGGCAGGGCGGTGCTCGGGGAAGGGGGGGTTTGTTTCGGTGGGGCGGCGCTCAGGGGGGTTTGTTTCAGTGGGACGGTGCTCTCGGTGGGGGGTTTGTTTCGGCAGGGCGGTGTTTGGAGAAGGGGGGGTTTGTTTCAGCAGGCAGCACTTGGGGTTTTTTTTTGTTTGTTTGTTTCGGGTGGCAAAAAAGTTAGAGCCGCCCCCGGATGGGGATACAGTAGATAGCCCCCACTGATACTTCTGTAACCCCTTTGGGATTTAGAGAGCATGGCCCCTTTAAATCTTTTTCCTAAGGGAGGAGGGGGAGCAGTGAGAAAAAGGAGGGAAACTCCAGGGGTGGCTGGAGCTCCAGAGAGAGAAGGGCTGCAGCCCGCTGGCCCTCACAAAGGAAGCAGCAGAGAACCTGCCTGAAGCCCGAGAAGGACAGGGTGGCTGATCGGGGACACCCCAGGACAGGAGCCAGGAGCACTGTGCCAGGGTGGCATTGCCCGACAAGGACAGGCTGGAGCTGGACCCAGGATCTGTATCACTGCTGCCCAGAGCTGCATGGGGCTGTGAGTACTGGGGCTGGTGACTGCACTGGGAACAAGGAGGGAGGCTGTAGCTAGTTAAGTGGGGAGGGGGTCGCTCTGTGTGGCTTTGCAGAGAGCGGCAGAAGAGGGCACCGGAGGGGTTCGTTGGGGAAAGTTCACTGATGCTGTAGACGACCAGGAGCCCCCAAGACTCACCACTGGCTGGAACTTTGCTCAGGACTCCTGAGCTCTGTGTGCAGACACATTGCTCAGTGTCTGCCCTTTCGGCCTGTGCTACCACTTGGCCTGTGGGGCCTTGGTTTGGATGCAACCCTGTTTTGCTGCTCCCCCTATATCTCCCCTTGTTGGTTTTCTCCTCTCATCCCTCTGTAAATAAATATTTCCCTTTCTTACATCCATTGTACTTTTCCTGTGGGTGTGTGTGTTCACTCTGGGGGGTGCCTCTGGGGTGGAAGGAATTTTTCCTGCTTCATTCCTGCACGCGCTTTCTCTTGGCCAGAGCTGCCTGCAGAGCAGACTCCATCTTGGCTACGAGGGCGCTAAAGTTACACTTCTGTGCTAAGCATTAATTTGATCGGTAGTCGGGAAGTTGCCAGTGACCTAAGGGTTAACGTAGGCTGTTGCCAATTCATGCTGAGTGGTTAAAGTTACCTGATATGTGTGCATTTGTACTTGTACTCTGCAAATGGGAATGTAAAGTAAGAAGGGTTATGTAATGAAAACAGAACAAAAAACATAGCTCCTCCATAACAGGCAATGAGGGGCAAGGAAGGGAGTTGAGCCTTTGTCAACTGCATGCTCCTTAGCTGGATTTTCCCTGCAAACACAGGAGTATCTTTACCTTTTGAGATAAGGAGCTTTATAAACATGTGGGATGTGCCCTGCTTTTTATTCACCGCACTCAGTTTAACTGATTGAAGAAATATAGGATCCCCCTAAAGTTCCTCTGCTTTGGCTCAGGTGCAAACAGATTAATGACTCTTTGCATGACAGCCTGGCTAATCTTAAGTGACAGGCAGAGAAACCACAACCCTGTTGTTTAAAGGCAAAGTCACTGTCAACAAGTTTGAACAAGCGATGGCTGGGAGAACTGCACAGTGAATTGTTTGCCAGGTGCAAAAATTGGGGATCTCGAGGCAGCTAGACAGACTTATGTGCAGTGCTGGGGAGGAGCCGATGGTCATGGTACATGAAGGTACCAAGGACATAGGAAAAGGTAGGAGAGAGATCCTGGTGGCCAAATTTAGGCTGCTAGGTAAGAGATTGAAGTCCAGGACCTCCATAGTAGCATTCTCTGAAATGGTTCCAGTTCCACACCCAGGGCCAGTAAGGCAGGCAGAACTGCAGGGTCTCAATGTGTGGATGAGACGATGGTGTAGGGAGGAGGGATTTAGGTTTATTAGGGACTGGAGAACCTTTTGGGAAAGGAGGAGCCTGTAGAGAAAAGATGGGCTCCACCTAAACCAGAACAGAACCAGATTGCTGGCATGTAAAATTAAAAAGGTCATGGAGGGGTTTTTAAACTAAGGGCTGGGGGGAAAGCCAGTGTGGAGGAGCTCATGGTTCAGACACAGACATCCCTTAGGGGAGGATTTATTAAAGGGGACATAGCGCCAACTCCGTGGGTGCACTGGGACTGGAGCACCCATGGGAAAAAAATAGTGGGTGCTCAGCACCCACCGGCCACAGCTATTCCCTGCCCCTGCTCATCAGCTGATGGGGGCTGCGCTGCTGCCAAACAGCCGGGGGTGGAGGCATCGCCAAACAGCTGTTTGGTGGCTCGGAGGGATTTGGGGCAGGGCAGAGAGCAGTGGGTGGGTGGGGGCATCGGGAATGGGGTGGAGCGAGGGCGGGGCCTTGGGGGAGGAGGCGGAGTGAAGGCAGGACCTTGGGGGAGAGAGGAGGAGCATGGGAAGGAAGAGGCAGAGCAAAGGTGGGGCTTTGAGGGAAGGGGCAGAGTGGGGGTGGGGCCTTGGGGCGAAGCGGGTTGAACACCCCCTGGGAAAAGGAAAAGTTGGCACCTGTGAAAGGAGATTCTCTATATCTTAGTGGAAAGGAGAGGACAGAAGTTGACAAAGTACAGGTAGGAACTGAAGAGTAACAGTCAAATGAAAAAGAGTCCCAAACAATTACATCACGGGAAGGTAGAGAACTAAATACTGACAAGTTTTATGAGTGCTTGTACACAAATGCTAGAAGTCTAAATACTAAAGTGGGTGCCTGGTAGTAAATGAGGATATTGATATAACAGGCATCACAGAATCTTGGGGGAATGATGATAATCAATACGACACAGTACTACCAGGTATACAAAATATATAGGAATGACAGTGGTGGTCGTGCAGGTGCAGGAGTGGCACTATGTGTGAAAGAAAGCATAAAGTCAAATAGAGTAAAAATTTTAAATAAATCAAACTGTACCACAGAATCTCTATGGACAGAAATTCCATGCAGTACAGGGGTGAAGAATACCACCCTTAACCAGAAATGCAGGGGAAGAGTTCAGAGGCAGAGTGGAAATGGCCAGTTTGGAATTTAGGCAGGACATTGGGGCTAAGGCCCAGTTTCATACAAACAGGTCCCTGTAACGATCACGAGTGATCCTGTGAGTGATGTCACATCTCATCCAGAGTACGGTGCCTCCAGCAACTCGGTGCCCCCTTGAACATCACACTAGGGACATGTTCAATATTGATTCAAAGGGAAAAGCGCCACTTCCCGAAGCACCAACACTATTTCCTGCACTGCTCAGAGGGACCTTGAGAGGTCATCAAGTCCAGCCCCTTGTGCTGGACCAAGTAAACCTAGACCCTCCCTCACAGGTGTTTGTCCAATCTGCTCTTAAAAACCTCCCATAAGAGGGATTCCACAACCTCCCTAGAAACCCTATTCCAGAGCTTAACTACCCTTAGAGTTAGAAAGTTTTTCCTAATATCTAACCTAAATCTCCCTTGCTGCAGATTAAGCACATCACTTCTTGTCCTACCTTCAGGAAACATGGAGAACAATTGATCACCCTCCTCTTTATAATAGCCCTTGACATATTTGAAGATTTATCAGGTCTTCTATTCTCAAGACTAAAGGTGCCCAAGTTTTTTAAGCTTTCCTCATCGGTCAGGTTTTCTAAACCTTTGATCATTTTTGTTAGTCTTTTCTGGTCTCTCTCCAATTTGTCCACATCTTTTCCAAAGTGTGGCGCCCAGAACTGGACACAGTACTCCAACTGAGGCCTCACCAGTGCCGAGTAGAGTGGGACAGTTACCTCCTGTACATACGACACTCCTGTTACTACGCCCCAGAATGATATTAGCCTTGTTCACAGTTGCATCACATTGGTGATTCATATTTAATTTGTGATTCATTATCGCGCCCAGATCCTTTTCAGCAGTATGACCACCCAGCCTAGACAACTCCAATCCAAGCATTCCTTAGTAATGCGAGGTGATATGGCTACAAGGTGTGCACCCCTGTGAAATTAGACAGTGGCTTCACACCCATGCCAAGCAGCCAGGTGTTCCATCATAAAAACCATCCTCTGAGCTGGTATTAACTGGCCCTACTGTTGTCAAGACAGTAGCCATGGTCCAAGTGCGCAAAGGGAGTGAAATCCCTTCTCTCTCCTTGAGATGGAGCCTGCAGATTGGGGTTGAGGCATGGTTACAGGGCAGAGCGAAGGAAATGGCATCTGGAGAGGTCTTTGGTTTCCAGAGTTGTCAATCTGGGCCTCTTCAGCAGGAACTCCAGTCCAACATTTAAAAAGAAAGGGTGGTGCAGAAAGAGGTGCTGTGTAGAGGCCATGCAAGTGCTCCTGCGTTTTTGTTTATGCAAGTGTTGCTGTAGCTTAGTGTGAAAAAGTGGGAATTCTCTTAAAGTTTTGTATGAATATTCTGTGTGTGCCTCAGTTTCCCTTATGTGTTGCACAAATATCTATTCTAGATGGTGGGACAAAGGTGTTTAATCGTTGCAGAGACCCTAGAGGGCAGGTGTGATTGCTATCTAGCTCTCTGGACCCAGACAATAGCCGGACACTCTGTATTGTGGCAACTGATGGCCAGAGCCCATCCTCTGCAACAGCCAGCCAGAGGATTTGGAGAACAAAGAGGCAGACACCAGGTGACCATTTTGCCCAGGAAAGAGACAAAGGACGGAGGAGGAGCAACAGGGCGTGAATGAGGGTGGGCTGCTGGAAGCAAGTCAGTCTCCTGGTTTTGGACTCGGGGAGCAGAGCCCAGGGCTCTGAATTCTGGATTCCCCCAAGATGGTCTTTGCTGAATGTCCCTACTTTCTGTTCTACGCTGTGTTCCAGATGACTAATACACCTGTTTTACACGCTGGCTGGGACTCACTGCTGACTGCAACGTGGGGGTGCATGGCCCCTGGGAGGATGGGGGGGGGCGTGTAAGGCTTCCCCAGGTGTCCCATCCAGTGGGACTCCCTGCGGGGAGCTCCCAGTGTAAACAGGGGTGCTGAACGCTCCGAGGGCAGACCCAGGAGGTGCTGAAGCAAAGGAGGCTCACCCTAGTAAGAGTGAGCCCCGAGGAGAATCACTACAAAATGGTCCTGTCTGAGCTCCATTCCGAGCGGCTGCAGAGCACCGAGCCTGTGTACCTGTGGCATAGCTAGGAGTGGAAATTTGGGTGGGCCCTGACTTTCGGGTGGACGGGCAATGCCAGACTGTGCTATCCACTGGCCATGCCAGCTGTCTGTGCAGCCTGTCCGGGAAGCGCTGATCCCCTCGGCTGCGCCCTGACTCTGCAGCGGGGGAAGAGAGGAAGCTGTTGCCTCATTGTGGGGTATGGGCTGCTGCCCTTCAGCTGGGGGCTCGCATCTCCTGCAGGCCGTATGGCCCCTGTGTGGGGTCGCCTCTGGCTGCGCTGAGGGGGCATGAACAGGAGCTTGCCTGTGCGCTCAGGTTGGCCCGGACTCTTACTGAGTTGTCGAGCAAAGTGCATCCTTTCCTAGGAGCGCTGCAGAGAGACCGACCTCGCTGCTGCCTCCAGCCGTGCAGAGATGAGCCGTGCGGAGAGTGCCATGGGCCAACAGACAGCCCCCGAGCACCTGCTAGTTCAGCTTCTCCCTCTGATGCCACACCCTTTTGCTAGCCCTGGTGCCCCCAGACACAGGGCTTCACCTCCCAAGTTGGGCATGTGCATGGGGCGGCTCAGAAAATGACACGGCAGAGCTGCCAGAGAGTAGCTTTCTGAAGGGTGGGCGCATAGCTCCATCCTGGATTTCAGGTGCTCGAGTGACACTCCAGGGACTATACCCCTGCTCAGATTTGGGTGGACCTGGATGCTAAGTGGGTGGACCGTGGCCCACCCATTCCCACCCGTGGCTACGCCCCTGCTGTGCACCTGTGACACCTAGCACACCTGCATTCCAGCTCTGGCCTTTGGTGGCCACCTCGTCTCTGGGAGAAGGGATAGGGTCTCTGTCCAGGCTCTCTCTGGGTTGTGCTGGCCTGTCATTGTCTCCTAGTTACTCCTTGGAAGCCTCAGCTGGCTCTGGCAGCTCTCTGCACCATGGTGGTTCTTCCTGTGAGTCTGAGGCCTGTGCTGGGGGAGGGGAAGGCGACTATGTGGGTTGGGGGGTAAGGGCACATCTTCCCCACTCTAGCCCCATGAAGAACTGTCAGAAAAAGGAAGCGAGCCCCAGGTTGCATTAACTTCTCTGTAGCCTTTCCCCTGAGGATTGGGAAGCTGCTCCTCTCAGGGTGGGGGCAATGCAGCCCTTCTGCCAGAGACTCATAGACTCATAGACTTTAAGGTTAGAAGGGACCATTATGATCATCTAGTATGACCTCCTGCACAATGCAGGCCACAAAATCTCACCCACCCACTCCTGAAATAATTCTCTCCCCTGTGTCTCAGCTATTGAAGTCCTCAAATCATGGTTTAAAGACTTCAAGATGCAGAGAATCCTCCAGCAAGTGACCCGTGCCCCATGCTGCAGAGGAAGGCGAAAAACCTCCAGGGCCTCTACCTTGGAGGAAAATTCCTTCCCGACCCCAAATATGGCGATCAGCTGAACCCTGAGCATGTGGGCAAGACTCACCAGCCAGACACCCAGGAAAAAGTTATCTGTAGTAACTTCTAACATCCCATCATTGACCATTGGTCCTATTTACTACTGATGGCAATTAATTGACCTTTGACTAAGATCATGTTATCCCATCTAACCATCCCCTCCATAAACGTATCTAGTTTAATCTTGAAGCCAGATAGGTCTTTTGCCCCCACTGCTTCCCTTGGAAGGCTGTTCCAGAACTTCACTCCTCTGATGGTTAGAAACCTTCGTTTAATTTCAAGTCTAAATTTCCTGATGGCCAGTTTATATCCATTTGTTCTTGTGTCCACATTGGTACTGATCTTAAATAATTCCTCTCCCTCCCTGGTATTTATCCCTCTGATATATTTAAAGAGAGCAATCATATCTCCCCTCAGCCTTCTTTTGGTTAAGGTAAACAAACCAAGCTCCTTGAGTCTCCTTTCATACGACACGTTTTCCATTCCTCGGATCATCCTAGTGGCCCTTCTTTGTACTTGTTCCAGTTTGAATTCATCCTTCTTAAACATGGGAGACTGGAATTGCACACAGTATTCCAAATGAGGTCTCACCAATGCTTTGTATAACGGTACTAACACCTCCTTATCTCTACTAGAAATACCTCGCCTAATGCATCCCAAGACCGCATTAGCTTTTTTCACGGCCACATCACATTGGCGACTCATAGTCATTCTATGATCAACCAGGACTCCGAGGTCCTTCTCCTCTTCCGTTACTTCCAACTGATGTGTCCCCAGCTTATAACTAAAATTCTTGTTATTAATCCCTAAATGCATAACCTTACACTTCTCACTATTAAATTTCATCCTATTATTATTACTCCAGTTTACAAGGTCATCCAGATCTTCCTGTATGATATCCCGATCCTTTTCTGAATTGGCAATACCTCCCAGCTTTGTGTCATCCGCAAACTTTATTAGCACACTCTCACTTTTGGTGCCGAGGTCAGTAATAAATAGATTAAATAAAATTGGTCCCAAAACTGAACCTTGAGGAACTCCACTAGTAACCTCCCTCCAACCTGACAGTTCACCTTTCAATATGACCCGCTATAGTCTCCCCTTTAACCAGTTCCTTATCCACCTCTCAATTTTCATACTGATCCCCATCTTTTCCAATTTAACCAATAATTCCTCATGTGGTACTGTATCCAATGCCTTACTGAAATCAAGGTAGATTAGATCCACTGCGTTTTCTTTATCTAAAAAATCTGTTACTTTCTCAAAGAAGGAGATCAGGTTGGTTTGGCACGATCTACCTTTTGTAAAACCATGTTGTAATTTGTCCCAATTGCCATTGACCTCAATGTCCTTAACTACTTTCTCCTTCAATTTTTTTCCAAGACTTTGCATACTACAGATGTCAAACTAACAGGCCTGTAGTTACCCGGGTCACTTTTTTTTCCCTTTCTTAAAAATAGGAACTATATTAGCTATTCTCCAGTCAAATGGTACAACCCCTGAGTTTAGAGATTCATTAACATTTTTTGCTAATGGGCTTGCAATTTCATGTGCCAGTTCCTTTAATATTCTTGGATGAAGATTATCTGGGCCGCCCGATTTACTCCCATTAAGCTGTTCGAGTTTGGCTTCTACCTCGGATATCGTAATATCTACCCCCACATCCTTATTCCCATTTGTCATGCTGCCACTATCCCTAAGCTCCACATTAGCCTCATTAAAGACTGAGGCAAAGTATTTGTTTAGATATTGGGCCATGCCTAGATTATCCTTAACCTCCACTCCATCCTCAGTGTTTAGTGGTCCCAATTCTTCTTTCTTTGTTTTCTTCCTATTTATATGGCTATAAAACCTTTTACTATTGGTTTTAATTCCCTTTGCAAGGTCCAATTCTACCTGACTTTTAGCCTGTCTCACTTTATCCCTACATGCTCTGACTTCAATAAGGTAGGTTTCTTTGCTGATCCCTCCCATCTTCCACTCCTTGTATGCTTTCTGTTTTTCCTTAATCACCTCGCTGAGATGCTTGCTCATCCAGCTTGGTCTAAAACTCCTTTTCTGCAAGGGACCAGGCTGGTGCAGAGAATCAGCAAAGTTTATGGGTAGGGCCTTTTTGATTGCTTGGGGGAATCTTCATGAGGAAACCCTCTCAGACGTCTGCCTCCAAATCCCCCTCCCACAAGTGCTAATGTGTGGGTGGGTGAGCTGTTCCCTGTCTGCACATCTTCGCAGCAATACACAAGCATTAGTCCTGTCAGTACCCCATTTCACAGATGGGGAGGCTGAGGCAGAGACGTCCAGCTCCGTACACATGGTTAGCCAGTGTCAGAAGCAGGACTGGAACACTGAAGGTGCTGGTTCCCACTACCCCACACCACCCCGCAACATTTCATCACAAGCACAATGGAAACGAGATTCGGTTCACTGTGGGCCTTATTCCTTCGCCCAAGTGAGAGAATGAAGAATGAGACCCTGTGATCTGGCAATAAGTAGCTCTTTGAATAAGGCCCGTATCAGAATCACGGCTTTGTGCTGTCGGGAGGATCAGGTCGCGAGAGCAGAGCAGCAAGAAGAAAGTTGCAGTGCTTGATGTCAACTTTTGTCCTGCAGCCAGAGTCTTTTTATAACATGGCTCTGGGCTGAGTCTAGATTCATTCCTGCAAGCCTGCTGACCGCCACATAGAACATACATGCAGGAGGGTTGCTTTGGCGGGGCAGGAGTACTGAAAGGTTCTTCCCCTTCAGGGGCTGAAGAATCCAACAAGGAGTCGAGCTTTCGGTGCTACAGTAAAGCAAAAACAAACTCCTTCCCTGCACTCCAGGGATCTGCGGCTAGGGCATAGGGCTGTCTGCGGAGCAGACAGCAAGGCCTGATAAGGACTGCACATTGCACCATCATTGGGACACAACTTCCCCCCACTCCCTGCCAAACTAAATGAGTAAGAGTTGAGTTTGCCTGGCTCAGGCGCAGCTGGCTCGGATTCGCGTCCCCAAATTGTGCCCTCAGCCTCGCTTCTAAAAGCATTAAGCCAGAACTAGAGTTTGCTTTATTTTTAAGACATCTAATTAACTCTTAAGCAGTGAAATCTCAATAAAGCCTCTACGGGGTCAGTTATATTTCTGGCTGTTCTAACAGGTGGTTGCACAGCACCTTGTGATTAACACAAAGGAACTTTTATAGGGAATGACGGCCTGATTTTCAGAGAACCCACAGCTCCCCTTTACTTAAACTGAAGATGGGGGTGCTCAGCTTTTCTCCAAATCAGTCTGTGGCCTGTTTACACGGGTGACTGTGGTTAGTAAAGTGACTGTTAGCACAGATTTCACCATCCTGTGCAAGTGCCACAGAAAGACATGGTGCTGAAGAGTGAGTGATCTGTTCTAAACAATTAACAGGTGCTTCTCCTGAAAAGCAAACCAGTCTATAGGCATCAGGGAAAGTAAGATAGAGTACAAGACAGGGCGTATGCAGAATGGAGTGACAGCTGGGATGCGACAAGACCAGCCATATTCCTAAATCAGAATGTTTTGTCATTCACCAATGAGCTTCCCACTTACTGTGAATTTCCAGAGCCCTCCGATGTCATCGCTTCTCTCGAAACAGGTGGGCTCCAATCCCTCGTCCAGACAGCACTTAATGGAGGCCAGTCCGCTCAGGCCAGCTCCAATGATTGCCACTCTCTGTACCATGGTCTCCTGCGGCACAAAAGGAACACACCTCTTCAGTGCATAGAGCTGTCGGAGAGCAGCAACCACAACATTTCAGCAGAATGGCGTAGAACTTTATTAGAGAAGACTAGGCCACCTTTGTGGACAGAAATATCACACACACGCTCACTCTCTCCAACAATATAGTGGATGTGAAACAGATCCAGCTACAATAAGGGAACAAAATGGAGCTAATTGATTGCCCAAGACCTGCAGGACTGTTAAACTCACAGTTGTCAGCTGTCCACTCCGCATTTCAGTTTCACAATCACTTTAGCCATTTCTCTCTTTTTAGCCTCCCCAAAGCGGCGCCCCGCTTTCCCCATTACCTTTGCTCCTTCTCTTCTCAAGCCCGGCCCCTGATGCCTGTGAGTGAGTTTCAGGCAGGCAGTGGGGGGAATCAAATGCCTTTCCTGGAACCTATTATTTTGAGAAAAGCAACTGAAATGTGGGAGGAGTTTCCCTTAAAGAGCAAGCCACTTTTACACACCATCTCACAGGGGGCAGGTCTTGCTGGCAGGGCTGTATAAGGATGTGTCTGTACAAGTATCAGTGGTGATTTTTGGAGCTTAGCATCCCTGGAGTGGAAAGCGAGGAGGAGCTGGGAGATTTGAGCTCTCTGCTTTGGAAATAAGTTGTCTAGGTGATACTCTTCCCAGACCGCACCTGGGGTTATTGGGCAGTGGTGACCAACCCTGATTCCCATCCAGATCTAGCATGACAGTGATTTCTTAAATGCCCTCCCTTCACGCCCCGCTTGGCTCTGACTCCACTTTCCAGCCCATGCAGAGGGGTCCCTAGAAGCCACAGACCCTGCAAACAGGCTGGAGATAGGGCTAGATCACATCCCCAGAGCTGCGGTAATAGCAGGGAGAGAAAGGCTAGAGCCAGGGAGTATTAGGAATACATGGAAGTGGGGTGATCTGGTCATGTTCTGAGTGGAAGGGGGATGGGGCTTAGCATCTGGGGAACCTAAACCACTCATTCACCCAACGGCTATTTTTTAGAAGGCTTCTTACATGCCGCCTGTCTGGTCCCCACTGTCCTGCCAGCTGCCAGTTCTTCCCAGAATGGTGGAGTTACAATACCTCGGTTAGTTCTTGCCATGCTGTCAATGCAAAGTGGTCATTAGGAGTATGCTACTCGTCATTTCAGCCCTAGAGAGGGATTGTTGGGACACCAGTGATGATTCTAGTCCTGGTTTGCACACAGAACAAATCCCACCAGCAGCAAAACGGGAGTATATTCACCTGTCAGCCTGTGCTAAGGAAAGCTGAGGTATGTAGTGAAACACTCTTCAGGGTCTCTGGTTCGTCCAGATTTTCCACATGCCTTCCTCTGGCTCTGAGTGTGCAGGCATTTCCTTCTGACCAGCCACAAGCTAGGCACAGAGTCCCCTCACCGGCGAGTGCTAGACCTAAACAAACCCATAAGTCATTGCCTAGCCCTAGATCCATGGGGTACACGTCTCCCTGCAGACCACCAGTAGATCTGTGGTCACTAGATCCTTTAACCAGAGATTGCACAATGCTGGAGCTGCATGAATAATCCACGGCAAATAACGTGTTGTGTGCAGCTGGTTAGCAGCAGTGGACAAGAAGAAGTTGTGTTGGTTATTCAAAAGCCAGGACTGACCTGGCATATTCTTCAGGGCCACTGACTGGCCCTTCATCTGTTCACATGGATACAAACATAGAGCACCCGCCCCATGATGTAACTGGCACATTCAGCCTCATTCGCTGTTCACGGGTGGCCTGGGACCAGTTTGCCATTTTTTCAATGTGGCTATTTATTTGAAATTATTCACGTAATCACATCTGCAAAGGAGAGGGTTGGAGCAGAGAGTGGCTTCATGAGAGCCAAAGGGACAGAGGACAGTCGTACACAGGGGCCAGTCAGGAAGATCAATAGGACCTCATCCAGAAGGAGAGCAGAGAACCAGGGCAGGGGCGGGTGGGACAGAAAGTGCAATGGACAAGAGGAGAAAAATCGTTAGGTGTCATCAGGGACCACGGGTCCCAAACCCTGCTCCACAAGGCTCTGAAGTAGCCAGTCAGAATTTATTAGCTCCTAGAGACCTGGTAACAGTTGCCAGAATGAGAAGCTCAACCCTGACAGAGGACTCCAGTCCTGGGCTCTCATTGGTGGAACTCCAGGAGTCCCAATTGGTTCCCTGCTCCTATTGAAACAAAGCAGAGGACCAGAAAATTGTCTGTGCAATTGGGTTTCTCCTGCTCAGGGCTGCATCCACTGTGCTACCTGTCCCTACTGCCTGACTTTGATCTGGCATCCAACCCAGCCTGGCTTCTCGCTTGTGACTCACCTCTGACCACCGCTATGGAAAAGAGGCCAGAGTAAAGCACATGGATGTATGTTTCCCAGATGGCCTATTACATATTTGTATTACAGCAGCACCTGGAGCCTCAGAAGAGTTTGGGGTTCAGTTGTACTAGGCACTGTACATATACTGGGGGTATATCTATACTGTGTGCTTCTTTCAGTGGTGTGTAATGTACAGACATGCATAGCCCCCAGCAGGAAAAGCCTCCAGCAGCAGGGATGGAGCCTTTTCCCGCTGCCTGCCTCTGCCAGAGCCTTTCATTGACACTTGTAGCTACATACTGTAGCATGGACACAACCTGCTTTTCACCACGATGCATAGCTACACGTACCTTACACGTCACTGCCAGTGGTGCATAGTGAAGATGTGGCCACAGTTAGGCAGTCCCTATCCCAAATAGCTTACAGTCTTAGACAGGACAAAGGGTGAGGGGAGAAAGTGAGTCACAGAGAAGCAAAGTGATTTGTCCTAGGTCACATAGCCATGCAGTGGCAGAGATGGGAATGTTGTTTAATCCCACAGTTTGAAGTGCTGCTACATAATCCTCACTCCTCTCCACCTTGGAATTTAAAGGTGCAGTTTCCAAAAGGATGTGATGTTGGGTTATGAAAAATGGGTGGTGCATCTAACTCAGGGATAGGCAACCTATGGCAAGGGTGCCAAAGACGGCACGTGAACTGATTTTCAGTGGCACTCACACTACCTGGGTCCTGGCCACCGGTCCAGGAGGCTCTGCATTTTAATTTAATTTTAAGTTAAGCTTCTTAAACATTTTAAAAACCTTATTTACTTTACATACAACAATAGTTAAGTTATATATTAAAGACTTATAGAAAGAGACCTTCTAAAAATGTTAAAATGTATTACTGGCACACGAAACCTTAAATTAGAGTGAATAAATGAAGACTCAGCACACCACTTCTGAAAGGTTGCCAACCCCTGATCTAACTAGTGTGTCCATTGCTTTTGGATTCTGGCCATAAATTGGCAGCATAGAGCAAAACAGTCACTGCTAACTGCTTCCATGTGTGTGGGACACGGACTAGCTGACTTATGGTTGGCCCTTCCAGCCCCCCATTTCTATGACAGGGTCTGACCCACAGTGTCATAGAATATCAGGGTTGGAAGGGACCTCAAGAGGTCATCTAGTCCAACCCCCTGCTCAAAGCAGGACCAATCCCCAATTTTTGCCCCAGATCCCCAACTGGCCCCTTCAAGGATTGAACTCACAACCCTGGGTTTAGCAGGCCAACGCGCAAACCACTGAGCTATCACTTCCCCCCAAACACCACATACAAAAAACAAGAATCAAACACAACCAGAAAAGGGGGACGAAGGCGCTGCAGTGGGAAATCATACCCAAGAGAAGGATGTGGCAGTCAGAATGAACAACACATTGATAGACCATTTTAAATTCCACAGACTAATGAAACAATTCAGTTAGTTTAACCGGCATGTTGACAATTGAATTGAAAGGTTTTTAATCCTTTTACCTGAGTTCATTAGCTTATTTTGGTAGAAGCAAATAAAGGAGATCTTTGCAATCGGTTGATTACAGACATTTGGTTTTGTCACAATTTTCAGCGTGAGTTGGTTGTCTAATTTCTTCTGCCCTACTAGGAAGGGCTCAGTATTATTCCATGTGGGCAGAAAGATAACTCCAAAAAGTAGGGGCATCACTGCTTGTCATCTGGCCTTTGGTTCTAGCTGCACTGTTAATCTGGAACAACATGGGTTTCTTGACCATCTATTCACTTACTTCCCTATTAGTAGAGGACCCAGCCAAGATTGGGCCCCCGTTGTGTTAGGTGCTGTACAAACCCAGTGAGAGACAGCATCTGCCCCAAAGAGCTTACGGTCTCTGCAGATAAGAAAGACAAAGGGCAGGAGGAGAAACAGAAGCACAGGGAAGGGAAAGGTTTTGCCCAAGGTCACACAGCACACTTAGGGGGATATTTGTTAGATGGCTTTTTCTACTGCCTGGTTTTGCTGCAGAATGGGATTCTCAGGCATCGGATCATGACCAAAGATCCCCTCTTCATTCCTATTTCTGTCTCCCTCTTCATTATAAGAACATAAGAACAGCCATACAGGGTTAGACCAAAGGTCCATCTAGCCCAGTGTCCTGTCTTCCAACAGTGGCCAATGCCAGGTGTCCTAGAGAGAATGAACAGAACAGGTAATCATCAAGTGATCCATCCCCTGTCACCCATTCCCAGCTTCTGGCAAACAGAGCCTAGGGACACCATCCCTGCCCATCCTGGCTAATAGCCATTGATGGACCTAGCCTCCATGAACTCATCTAGTTCTTTTTTGAACCCCATTATAGTCTTGGCCTTCACAACATCCTCTGACAAAAGAGTTCCATGGGTTGATTGTGTATTGTGTAAAGAAGTACTTCCTTATGCTTGTTTTAAACCATCCTCAAACCTCCACCTAATTCACCACAACTGCACATTTTCCTTAGTCAAGATAGTGGCTCATATGGTTTCCTCTTGCGAGCTTCCCTTCAAGTACTAGGACTAGCCAGTATTAGAGTACTAACAAGTACTAGAACAGCCCTTCCATGGGCTGGAGGTTTCATGCCTGGACTTCCCTGGTCAATTCTGGCTGACTTCTCTCCATGTTCTTCATAAAGAGTTTGAGTCCATAGATCCCTGCAGTTAATGAATAAAAAAAGCCTTTGGTTCAAATCTGAAGTAAAGACAACCATTCAGATGTGTAGCCAAGACAAATACCAACCCCACCCCATTCACAGTTAAGCCACATGATGGATTCAGTCTATAACCTTGTGCCATAAACAGTCAGCAGCCGGATCCAGAAAAAAGTCTGAAGTCACTGGAGATGTCACTGGCAGGGAAATAGAATTACTTGCTCATGTTTCAAGGATGAAGATGGGAGGGAAGAACTGAAATCCCCCAAACCAAATAAGCTGGGAAGAAATTTCAGCATTTTTAAAATTTTCCCACAGGAAAAGAAAATAAATAACGTTTTTGACCAGCCGTATAAAATATGAGGCCAGCTAGAAAACGTGGTGGCGCAGGGCCAGAAACACAGGTCAATGGGACGGCTTCCCTACTGCTCCATTCCACAATGCTACCTGTAGCTAGGACAATATGGTCGGTGACCTTAGCTAGTCAGCAAAGAGGACATTGACATACAGGTTCGTGGGCCCCTCACCTCCAGCATGAGGCATGCCTGTAGCGCTCGTGACGTTAATATTTGACATGGAGCGGAGTTGGAGAACGGTTGCAACAGTGCTATAAAATGCTATGCAAGCATTGCTGCAGCGTGCCAGTTACACAAGTCGTAGCTGCCTCTGGTTTCATTGGGATAATCTGGTATCCAGCCCGAATTTTAAGTAAGCTAATATTAGAGCTGTGGAAAGTGGGTCTTTTTGCAAGTATGCTATGTTGTACACATAGATGGGGGAGGGGTTTTTTTGGGGGGGGGGGGTTGGTGGCAGTGATCTTGAAGTCTGGTGCTAATATGATGGCCTCCATATTGACCAACACAGCAGGGACTGAAGTAGGGACCTAGAGACCTAGACGCATGCACTGCTACAGCTGACACTAAAGCTCCCTTGCTAGGGCTGTAAGACTCATCCTCTATGGATCAGGCGCAGAGGGGGACCTGAAGCGCTCACCGGTGGGGTACACTAACCCCCTCAGGCATTTTTTCTGTTTGCCAAACTCAGACACATCAAAGGCTTCCGATTAGAAGAGTTGAAAAGGAATTTCCTGAACCAAGAAATACTATAACTAGAACCACCACTAGAGGGCAGTCAAAACACTAAGGGGGGCTTCGCAGTCACTTCAACAGGCACAGCAATATGCCCTGGGAACATATTACTGAATGGATTCCCAAGAGTGTTCCTCACATCTCCCCTCAGGCTAGAAGTAGCAGTGTCATAGGGCGAGCCCTACCTAGCGCGTCCTCCTTCAGCAGGTCAGGGGGCAACCAGTGAACCCGCCTCAGTTTCCCTCCTTCAGAGGCTTCAATAACTTTACTTCTGGCTCTCTGGATACAATGGCTTCCTTGGGGATGGCTTATTATAAAAACTTGTGCAAAATAGTCCATAACAAAAGTTCTAAACATACAGTCCATTTCTCACCCCAGTGCAAGCACTCATTAAAACTCAAGACATCTTGTCCCAAAAGGCCTCACACACCAGCCCTTTAACCATGCCCGGACTCTGTCAGGCCTATTGTATTAATTTAATTGGAATACCTGGGCCAAAGCTGTTAGCATAATCAACTAACTGTCCAACATTAAACAGTGTTATACAAGGCCGAAGTTTTGGTATACGGAGACCTCAGCCTGCTTAGCACCATGGCAAAGACACCATTAAAAATCCTGTAACCTTGTATTACAGATACAGAAAAGACAGAAAAATAGTTATTAAAGCTTTTGAAATGTAGAGTATTAAGTAAGGCTTGCATTTTAACAATGTGCCTTGTTCCCTGTCCAGGGATGGCATGATATCCTTTCCCTTCAGCTGGAGACAGTTTATAGAAGGAAAACCCCCCTGGTTTAATAGTCTCTTGGACGGTATTACAGATAATGACCATGCTTTTTAAGGAAAAGAGAAGAAATTAGTTGAGATGGGCTGGAGCTGTTGTCATTAAAGTCCAATCCCATTTCCTAGAAGACAAATGCACACAAAGGGGAGAGGAAAGAACAGCAAAGATAGAAAATTCAACTTCTGTCTCTAGTGTTGAATCTCACTTGCAACCTAATTGCATTAGGGCTTTTTGGGCTATTGCTTTTAGCTGCCTCTTTCTGGTCACAGGCTCACTAGCAGTTTTGCAAAATGTACAGTCTTGGCCGACTAAGCCAGACTCTTATTAGAGAGAAGGAAAAAGGAGAGCGAGAGAGAGAGAGAGAGAGAGAGAGAAGAAAGAGGGGAAATAAGATAGGGAAAGAAAAAGACACATGGGAGTGGGGGTGGCGGGGGTGGGGGGACGGACAAAGTCTCACATGCCAATGATGGTAGGGATTTAGCTGAAGCTGGTAGGGGTGGAGATATCATCTGGGTCCCTCTCTCTGGCCTGGCCTGGTCAGGACATTTCTCAGAATGAGGATGAAGACTCGAGGTCCCTCCAGGAGATGGTGAGGGTAGCAGCCATGATAATGAAACTCGCTCCCATGGTCAATTTTTCTCCCAAAGTCTTTTTCTTTATGGTCCACAAAGGGAGTGATGGGTGGAATTGCCCATCCTTTCATTATTTTGTCCATCAATTAGGCCTAACTTCTGAAAAGCCAAATTTAGTCCATCAGTGTCCTGTTCTTGTTCACCAGGCATGATTTTAACACAGCCCTCTCTCCCCATGCCCTACCCCCTGGGTCCAGCTCTCTGGTCCTGGAGAGCTCAGTGGGCAAGCACCTCCACTGCTCCCCAGCCCTCTCCAGCCCTTGCCTCTGGCTTTCCCACTTCCAGACAGCTGGCAACTCCCTCCGCTGCTCCCTGGGCTACAGCCCTCCTCAACCCCAGCTCGGGGACGCCAGCCAGCAAATCCCTCTTGCTACTCTCCTGTCTTCAGCCTCCCTGCAGGTTCCAAACATGCTATCTCTGGCAGCTCTTCTCTCTGACTGGCCCAGGCATCCCTCCCTAGGGCCCAGGTGCCCTCTTTTAAACCCAGTTCATTGGCCACATTGGAAGGTACTGATAAGACCCAGGAGCATGGGCCCTGCTCCCTCTTAAAGGGCTGGTGACAGGTGTCACCCTCTGACCAGCAGGTACTGCATTGATTTCACTAGTGTGGGAGCAATGGATTTGTACTCCAATAGATGCAGTCCCAGTGTGAACACACCCAAAGAACCCATGTGAGAGAGAGTCTGTGCAGTGCCAAAGCCAAAAGAACTAAACGGGATTTGGGGGCAGCGGGCGGCTGCCTCCCGGCTCCCCACTCAGCCGCTGAGCGGGGAGCCGGGAGGCAGTCACAGCGAGCTGCCCCCCTGCCTCCCTGCTCAGTCTCAGAGGGAAGCCGGGAGGCAGCCGCGGCGGGCCGCCCTCCTGCCTCCCCACTCAGCTGCTGAGCGGGAAGCTGGGAGGCAGCCACGGCGAACTGCCCCACTGCCTCCTTGCTCAGCTGCTGAGTGGGAAGCCGGGAGGCAGCCGCGGCGAGCCGCCCCCCTGCCTCCCGGCTCCCCGCTCAGCTCCCGCGGCCCACGGGCGAGGGGGCTGAGCTCCCACGGGCGGGGGGAGCTGGCTGGGAGTGGGGGCGCAGGGCTGGTGCAAAGAAGTTTCGCCCAGGGTGCAAAACTTCCTTGCACCGGCCCTGAAGGTTTTAAAGGTGAGTCCTGTGACAATTTCTTCCCTACCTGCACCTGTCTTATTGTTTCTGGCAACACTGCATCCTATTTCTGTAGTGTCTGAAAATCAGGTTCAGTTTTAGTGCCGATGGCTAGAACAGGAGTGCTCACAATTTTATGTGAGAAAGTCCATCTCTCCTCCCTTTGAGTGCCCTGTTCTGCAAGAGAATCAGCTACAGAATTTTCTTAGTGAAATGGAGCTTACGATTATGACTTTTAACTTTCAGAAGAAAGGGAGGGGAGAGGCGAGGCAAGAGAATCAATATAGGACACTAGGGAGGCAAAAGCCATTGGGAAGCCATCGGTAGAAGCATAATTATGGGAATGCAAGAACAGAAAGAATTTCAAAAGGGCATCACACACACACACACACACACACACACACACACACACACACCCCAAGGTTAGCACAGAAGAAGTGAAGTGTTTCAGGGTGCAAACCACACCAGCAAGTTGAGCATACTGAGCTGAGTGAAGTGTGCAAGGGAAAGAAAGGGAGAGGGGCGGACAAAGAAAGAACCGAGGCCCAAAGCAGTAAATGGTCTGGCATGCTTGCAGAACCTGGAACGGTCCATAAAAAAGCCCAGGAAGGGAGATAAGGCTGAAAAACCTGAGGTAAATGAGGAAGGAGGGGAGGCAAAAGACACTCAGGAGGGGTGCCACTGTACAAAGGGAGAGGCAAGGGGTAGGTGAAGGGCGGACAGTTATGTCTTTCTCCTGTAGTAGCAGTGATCAGTGGGTCAGTCAGATGCTGGAACCTATCTGTCCTTGATCCAATCGGAGAGGAGGAAGTGAGTGGGTGGGCGTGACATGTGTAAGCTGGTGGCAGAGAGGCCAGTGAAATGTTTGACACCCACTAGGTGGCTAGTGAGCTATGTTCACACACAAAGCACTCAAATTCAACTGGTGAGAGCGATCTGAAGGCATAAGCAATGGGCCTTCTAATGTCATGGCCACCTCCTGCTTTAGAAGGTGGTATGTGGAGTGGTAATACAGCCAAATTCAGGTACAAGATCTCTATGATGGCCAATAAGGCCTCAAAATAACCTCAGTGCGGAAACAGTAGGTAACAGTTAAACAGTAATCCAATCTACTGCCAGGGCCGGACTGTGGGTGACCAGTGGGCCCTGGGCAGCAGTCAGGAGACAAGCAGGGGGGGTCATGGGTGAGCTGGGTCAGATGCCAGGAAGTCAGGGTCAGGCACCAGAACAGGAGGATGAGGTAGATGACACTTTCTTCAGACAACTTACAGAAGTTTCCAGATCACAGGCCCTGGTTCTCATGGGGGACTTCAATCACCCTAACATCTGCTGGGAGAGCAATACAGCAATGCACCGACAATCCAGGAACTTTTTGGAGAGTGTTGGGGACAACTTCCTGGTGCAAGTGCTGGAGGAACCAACCAGAGGCCGTGCTCCTCTTGACCTGCTGCTCACAAACAGGGAATAATTGGTAGGGGAAGCGGAAGTGGGTGGCAATCTGAGCAGCAGTGACCATGATATGATCGAGTTCAGGATCCTGACAAAAGGAAGAAAGAAGAGAAGCAGAATACGGACCTGGACTTCAGATAAGCAGACTTTGACTCCCTCAGGGAACTGATGGGCAGGATCCCCTGGGAGACTAATATGAGGGGGAAAGAAGACCAGGAGAGCTGGCTGTATTTTAAAGAAGCCTTATTGAGGGCTCAGGAACAAACCATCCCAATGAGCAGAAAGAATGACAAATATGGCAGGCGACCAGCTTGGCTTAGCAGGGAAATCTTTGGTGAGCTTAAACTCAAAAAGGAAGCTTACAAGAAGTGGAAATTTGGACAGATGACTAGGGAGGAATATAAAAATATTGCTTGAGCATGCAGGGATGTAATCAGGAAGGACAAAGCACAATTGGAGTTGCAACTAGCAAGGGATGTGAAGGGTAACAAGAAGGGTTTCTACAGGTATGTTAGCAAAAAGAAGGAGGTCAGGGAAAGTGTGAGACCCTTACTGAATGGGGATGGCAACCTAGTGACAGATGATGTGGAAAAAGCTGAACTATTCAATATTGTTTTTGCCTCAGTCTTCACAGACAAGGTCAGCTCCCAGACTCCTGCACTGGGCAGCACAGTATGGGGAGGAGGTGAGCAGCCCTCAGTAGTGAAAGAACAGGTTAAGGACTATTTAGAAAAGCTGGACGTACACAAGTCCATGGGGCCGGATCTAATGCATCCTAGGGTGCTGAGAGAGTTGGCTGATGTGACTGAAGAGCCATTGGCCATTATCTTTGAAAATTCATGGCGATTGGGGGACGTTCTGAATGATTGGAAAAAGGCAAATATAGTGCCCATATTTAAAAAAGGGAAGAAGGAAAAACTAGGGAACTACAGCCTCACCTCAGTCCCTGGAAAAATCATGGAGCAGGTCCTCAAGGAATCCATTTTGAAGCACTTGGAGGAGAGGAAGGTGATCAGGAACAGTCAACATGGATTCACCAAGAGCAAGTCATGCCTGATCAACCTGATGAGACCAACCTGAGTTATCTATGATGAGATAACTGGCTCTGTGGAAAAGGGGGAAGTGGTGGACGTGATATCCCTTGACTTTAGCAATGCTTTTGATACGGTCTCCCACAGTATTCTTGCCAGCAAGTTATAGAAGTATGGATTGGATGAATGGACTATAAGGTGGATAGAAAGCTGGCTAGATTGTCGGGCTCAATGGGTAATGATCAATGGCTCAATGCCTAGTTGGCAGCTGGTATCAAGTGGAGTGCCCAGGGGTCTGCTCTTGGGGCCAGTTTTGTTCACCATCTTCATTAATGATCTGGATAAGGGAATGGATTGCACCCTAAGCAAGTTTGCGGATGACACTAAGATGAGGGGAGAGGTAGATACGCTGGAAGGTAAGGATAGGGTCCAGAGTGACCTAGACAAATTGGAGGATTGGGCCAAAAGAAATCTGATGAGGTTCAACAAGGACAAGTGCAGAGTCCTGCACTTAGGACAGAAGAATCCCATGCACTGCTACAGGCTGGGGACCAACTAGCTAAGTGGCAGTTCTGCAGAAAAGGACGTGGGGATTACAGTGGATGAGAAGCTGGATATGAGTCAGCAGTGTGCCCTTGTTGCCAAGAAGGCTAATGGCATATTGGGCTGCATTAGTAGGAGCACTGCCAGCAGATTGAGGGAAGTGCTTATTTCCCTCTATTCGGCACTGGTGATGCTACGTCTGGAGTATTGCATCCAGTTTTGGGCCCCGCACTACAGAAAGGATGTGGACAAATTAGAGAGGGTCCAAAATGATTAGGTAGCTGGAGCACATTACTTACGAGGAGAGGCTGATGGAACTGGGCTTATTTATTTATGCAGAAGAGAAGAGGGAGGGAGGATTTGATAGCAGCCTTCAACTACCTGAAGGGGGGTTGCAAAGAGGATGGAGCTAGGCTGTTCTCAGTGGTGGCAGTTGACAGGACAAGGAGCAATGGTCTCAAGTTGCAGTGGGGAATGTCTAGGTTGGATAGTTCACTAGGAGGGCAGTGAAGCACTGGAATGGGTTACCTAGGGAGGTGGTAGAATCTCCATCCTTAGAGGTTTTTAATGCCCTGCTTGACAAAGCCCTGGCTGGGATGATTTAGTTGGGGTTGGTCCTGCTTTGAGCAGGGGGCTGGACTAGATGACCTCCTGAGGTCTCTTCCAACCCTAATCTTCTATGATTCTATGGTTCAAAAACTTAACTACCCTTAGAGTTAGAAAGTTTTTCTTAATATTTAACTTAAACTTGCTGCAGATTAATCCGTTCCTACTTGTCCTGCCTTCAGTGGACATGGAGAACAATTTATTGCCATCCTCTTTATAAAAACCCTTAACATATTTGAAGACTTATAGGGTCCCGCCTCAGTCTTCATTTCTTAAGACTAAATATGCCCAGGTTTTTTTTAGCCTTTCCTCATATGACAGGTTTTCTAAACCTTTTATTATTTTTGTTGCTCTCCTCTGGACTTTCTCCAATTTGTCCATATCTTCCCTGAAGTGTGGTATCCAGAACTGGACACAGTACTCCAGCTGAGACCTCATCAGTGCTGAGTAGAACGGGACAATTACCTCTCATGTCTTATATATGACACTCCTGTTAACACCCCGACACACAATAATATTAGCCTGTTTTGCAACTGCATTACATTGCTAACTCGTATTGAATTTCTGATCCACTGTAACCCTCTATTCTTTTTCAACAGTATGACCACCTAGCCAGTTATTCTCCATTTTGTAGTTGTGCATTTGACTTTTCCTAAGTGAAGAACTTTGCACTTGTCTTTATTGAATTTCATCATGTTTAATTGAGACCAATTCTCCCATTTGTCAAAGCCATTTTGAATTCTAATTCAGGCCTCCAAAGTGCTTGCAATCCCTCCCCACCCAGTCTCAAATTGTATAAGCACAGTCTCCACCCCACTATCCAAGTCATTAATGAAAATATTGACTGTTACCACCCAGGACTGAACCCTGCAGAGCCCCACTAGATATATCCTCCCAGTTTGACAACTAACAATTAATAACTACTCTGAGTGTGGTCTTTCAACTAAATTGTGCACCCAGCTTATAATTTCTCTTTGGTTACTTTTCCGTACTTTGCCTTGAAAGCTTGCCTGCTTCTTCTTCCAGTGCTGGGTGAAGCCAAGATAGGGAGTAGCTCCCAGGTCCTAACCAAGTACTGCAGGCCTGGGTCAGGGCCTAACGATCCAACTGCACCTTCAGTTGGAGCTGTTTGATAAACTGGCTATTTTGTTCTGTTCAAAAGCTGAGGTGGCCAATTCTTGAGTTGAACTGTAAAGTGCAAGGAGCTCACTACATAAAATGCCTTGCTCCGGGCAAGCTGTGCCACCATCACACAGGCCAAACTCATTGAGGAACTTGACCTTATACACCCAAATTGGAAAGTTTTGATCACAGCCTTTTACCTTTTGGATACCAGTTTATGTCCACTCCAGAACAGTAGTGCCATCTGACAGCCATTCAGCAGCTAATGTGAAGTCAGTTGAGTTTTTGGTGAACAGAGCCTCAGCATTTAAAACAAACAAAACCACAAATGAAATAAAAATCCTATCGGTGTTGGCCTCCTTGTTGGCAGTATCAACAGAGAAGCCAAGAACTAAATGGACCCAGAGACCCTTTTTCTTTCACCACTAGAATTGATTCTTACAGTGCACCGCTAAGACATATTAGTGAGGTGCTGTTGGGAAGCTATGGATGGACATGTTGTTTCTTTATGAGAGTGACTAGCAGGAGATGAGTAAATAATTGATTTTTAAGTTCAGTGACCAAACTGAAAAATCCCACCCCCACATCCCAAAAAGTAATTTCAGGTTGAACTGAAATTGAAAATTCAAGTTCCATTTGGAGCTGAAACAATTATTCTTCTGTGGTTTTTTTTGTTTTGATTCAGCTGTTTCCAGTTTTGTTGTTTTGAAAATTGGCCGCATTGGAAAATGAAAGGCAGTTTTGAAACAAAAACTTGAAATGTCTCACCATTTTCTTTTTTTTAAAAATCATTTTTTTCAGTCAAAACTATACGTTGAATTTGACTCCACTTCACAAATAGTTTCAGAGCCCCCCAAAATGCATTTTTGGTGAAAAATCTACTCACCAAACCCACCCATAAAACCCAACAAACCAAAATTCACCTCTAGTTTCAGGCCTGACCTAGGGTTGGTTCCTTCTAGTTGTCTGTTTAATCCCGGGTCTCTCTGATGAGACTGTCAATAAGGAAGCCAGTTGCTGCTAGTTGTGGGATGGTGAGTGTGACAGGTTGGATCACAGAAACTCCCTTGGGGACTGCCAGCTGATGTGCTGAGACTACTTCTAATCCATTTTCTCTGCCAGCTTGGGACTCCAGAAACTTGCTTTGTTTGAGCCAGACACGCTTGCCTGCTACAAACACAGACCCGACTCTGAACCACATCCCCCCAAAGCTTCAGGCTTAACTGAAAACAGCTTAAGAAATGTTCCTGTCTCCAACACTCAGATGCCCAACTCCCAATGAGGTCCAAACCCCAAATAAATCTGTTTTACCCTGTATGAGGCTTGTACAGGGTAAACTCAAATTGTTTGCCCTCTATAACACTGATAGAGAGATATGCACAGCTGTTTGCCTCCCCCCACACCTGTCAGGTATTAATACATACTCCAGGTTAAAAGTGATTTTATTCAATATAGAAAGTAGGATTTAAGTGGTTCCAAGTGATAACAGACAGAACAAAGTGAATTGCCAAGCAAAATATAATAAAACACGCAAGCCTATGCCTAATACAGTAAGAAGCTGAATACAATAAAATCTCACCCTCAGAGATGTTCCAATAAGTCTCTTTTACAGACTAGCCTCCTTCTAGTCTGGGTCCAGCAATCACTCACACCCCCTGTAGTTACTGTCCTTTGTCCCTGTTTCTTTCAGGTATCCTTTGCAACCCAAAATGAAAGTCATAACCTCAGAGTAGTGTCTCCACAGGCTGTTGGGGGAAGATTCTTCCTCCCTTGACCCCCTCAGACCTCCCCAATCCACAGCCCAGTTACTCAGTCTGTGAGACGTGGGAGGAGATGTATGTGGCCCTATGTAGACTTAGTGCTTATGGAAGATGCTGACTTGACAGCATTGGAGACTTAAGTTCTCTTCCCACCTCATAGGTCACACATGCCATGGACAGCATCTCCTGCACTGGCTCACCCTCTTCTTCAACCCTGCAGGACCTCCTGTATGCATTGAGAGGGGAGTCCAGTCCTTGGTGGGTCTGCTAAGACAACCAACAACTGGCCCAGTTGGCCTGGAGGTTGTTTTCCAAAAGCACATTCCTCTTCTGTGTTTCAACGCCAGAAACCCCTGTGATCCTTGCAAAAACATGCCTTGCATTTCTTTAGAGGCCACAATAAATGCTGGTGGATGGCATGGTAACTACTGAAACGGGAGATCTGCATTCACCCCTTCTAGTGGAAGAGTGCAATAATCTACTACTAGGATGAGATGCATTGGGTTTCTCCAGGGACACCTCAGCCTTCAGTTAAACATACAGATTGCTGCTTGCTGAGTGGATTTGATTTGTAATTTTTCAGGGAGGGACAGTGTGGTTAGTGGATCACAGCTGAGCATGGGTCTCCTTTTAGGTACCGCATTAACTCTTACAAGACTGTCATGAAAACTTGCCAGCCCAGGCACAAACGCTACTTGCCCCTTTGCCATGACAATTATGGCAGGAAGTAACAGTAAAAAAGTGTACGTTACTCATGGTAGAAGAGTGGCCTCAATGTTGGCATGCCCCCTTGTGGCAGGGGGTGATGTAGCAGGCTTGTCATCTGGCGACCGCTGCAGTAGTCTCTCTCTTCTTGTGACTCAGCCCTCCAGCCAGCTCACTTAAGGTGCATCTACACTGCACACTTCTTTCGGTGACATGTAGTGTACATACCTGTGTAGTCCCCCTAGCATGGGTATAAACAGCAGTGTAGACTGTGAGGTATGGCTTAGGTGAGCAAAAGACTCGCCTGAAGGGTATGGATATGTACCCAAATACATGCCCTGCACAGCTCTCTACTCGTCCAAGTTGTGCCTCCCCATCTACACTGCTATTTTTGCCTCCCCACCACTGGAGCCTTTGCCCCGCTGCAGGGAAAGACTCTGGCAGCAGACAAAGACTCTTGTGGGGAAGGGGATGATTTAGTTGGGGATTGGTCCTGCTTTGAGCAGGGGATTGGACTAGATGACCTCCTGAGGTCCCTTCCAACCCTGATATTCTATGATTCTATGATTCCAGCAGGGGGAGGCAGCGGGGAAAGTCTCCGGCAGCAGGGAGGGAGCCTTTTAGGGTGACCAGATGTCCTGATTTTATAGGACAGTCCTGATATTCAGGGCTTTTTCTTATATAGGCGCCTATTACTCCCCACCCCCATCCCGATTTTTCACATTTGCTATCTGGTCACCCTAGAGCCTTTCCCCACTGCCTCAGCCTTTCACTGACACTGAAAGATACACATCGCAGTGGAGATGCAGTGTGTTTTTCACTGTGGCGTCACGTATGCTTACACACCACCCTACATCTGTAGGGTAGATGTAGCTTTATAGTCCCCCTCTTCTTGCGTAACAGGGAGTCCAATAAAGAAAAGTCCAGTGTCCTTACATCAGGTCTTTGGCCCGACTCCAGGCCAGTGGTCCTTATATCCCCTTGTGTGAGGGCTTTCAAAAGTCTTTATCTCCTTATATCAAGGAGCCTCACGCCACATTCCCAGGCAGCTGATTGGAGAACCCAGGCCCTCCCTCTCCTCTGGGTTCCAGCCCAGGGATCCTGTAGTGAGCAGGTAAGGTCTGTTTATCAGACTCACTCTATGTTTCCTGCCTAAGCTTCTTCCTACCTCAGCCTGTCAGCAGGCCTTTCCCACAGCCCACTGTGCAGTTGTATTCCCATGTTCCATGACCAGTCTAGGTTCTCCCTTCTTTCAGGACCGGGGCTCACAGGGCTCCCCCCTGGAGTCCTCCAGGAAATTCCAATTGAAAAGAGAAACTCACACTAACTTCTGTCCTCCTGAGGCAGGACCTTTCACCCTCTTCAGTTACCCCCACTCCATTCCTCCACTGAACACATCCCATGGCACTCTCCCTGGACGTCCAGACATGCCCTTATATCAGGGCTCACAACCAGAGCTTGCTCCACCCCAGTGGCTGCTCCGTGTCTCACCTGACCCTTCACCAGAGATTCTTCTCAGGGGAGAATCCCAAGGCTTCCCTCTGCCCCTTCCTGCCCAGAAGTCCTTCCTTTGCAGGACCCACCCAGCTCCTCCCCAGCTGGGCCTCATCCTTCATTGGGCCTGGCCCACACTCCAAGTGCAACCAGGTCCCGTCATTGAGCTCTCCAGTTCCCCATAACCCTTTCAGTGCCAGTGTGGGATTTACACCCCATCACATTCACTTGTCTGTCTAAAATATGGACACTTTGGGCAAGTGGATGACTCGAGTTTTTCATGCCTGCATTTACTCTATGCAGACCATGCATCTGCCAGATGTCATTGTGTGATGTTGCCATTAGCACATCCAGGCCAATTTCCCTACACTATAGGATGGTAGAGCACTGGACTGGGACTCAGGAGACCTGGATTCTATTCCCACCTCTGCCACTGGCCTGCTGAGTGACCATGGGCAACTACCTTTAACTTCCCTGGGCCTCAATCCCGCCCCATCTATAAAATGGGGATAAGGATACTGATCTCCTTTGTGAAGTACTTTGAGATCTACTGGTGAAAAGTGAACAGTATTATTGTTGGTATAGATCTCCCTGTGGAAAATCATCCTTTTCAAAGTTATGCATGTGTGGGTAGACCTGGATTGTCTTCTGCTGGACCTACCTTGGAAAGAAATGTAGGACATGTGATGTATCAGCTGAAAGCCCCAAGACATAAATAAGTGGACAGACCCAGAAGAACTGGACTTGCTCATTGTGCATTTTTCTAACACACATCAGGGCAAACTCAACCCTAGGAGAATTCCAGTAGTCAATCTACGTATGCACAAGACAAGTTTGCTCCATTTTACCTAAGTAACTTGGGCTTCTTGGAGGGCCCCTGTCCAAGTGTGTGTATGCTCCACAGGAGATTAACTCTGGAAACCTGAAACTTGTCCCAGGAGGCCAAGCGTCTCCTGTTCTGACCGATCTCCTGCACCTGGCGCACCTGCCTGCCTTCTGCTGCGAAGGTGATCTGGCACTGCAAAGCACAAGATTGCGTAAGTGTTTGCTAAGGTCTTAAAGAAAGAAAAACCACCAGTCAAAATAACACGCCCACAAAACAATAGAGAGGATCCACTCACAAATGAAACACTGGTCCTGACTAGCCTAGCTGCCCAGGAAAGGGGCAGCCATTCCAACAGAAGATGCTGCAGGACTCGGATTTGACATACCAGATCGTGGATCCATCCAGTCTTATGTTTTCTCCAGCAGAGGCCAAAAGCTGGTGCTTCCTAGGAAACCAGGGCCCCACTTTACATAATGAACAGACTATGTGCTATGAATGGGGGCTATGTACTATGAATGGGGGCCATTTCCCTCCTGACCCCTACAGGGGCCGGGTTTGTGTCTGAAGCATGAGATTCATCATTACTGCATCCCAGCTTGCACAACTACACATTACTGGGGATGAAACTATCTTGTCCTCTTTAAAGCTTAATCCAACCCCTCCCTGGGGGACATAGCTCTGTATCAAGCCTGGAGCCTGTCTTCAGGCTGCAGGCTCTGTGAGAGATGACAGTCCCCTGCCCCTCCCCAGGTATGTGGTGGAACCCTCTGCACATGGATCATGCCTTATGTAAGGAGACTCTAAGGGCTTATCGTTGCATGAGTCCGGACTATTCTGTGGGACCTGTGCTTCAATCCCATCCCATGTACTCCAGCTGGATAGGTGCCCCTCCAAGCCACCCTCAATGCAAGGTTGTCCCATCATTCCTCCCCCTGGTTACTGCAGGCCTGGATTTCAGCTCCATCCTGTGGCTATTTCTCATCCCTCCCATTCCCCATTTTCCATGAGACTAAACATAGCCCAGCTAAGCATGCAGGAGACAGGCCATCCTGCAGCGACACAAACGCTGTGATCTGCTCTGCTCTGCTGGAGGGACAAAGCTGGAAACCATCAACTACCAGATTGGTTTTTTTTTTAAGAATCCCTTATCCTAGTTCCAAATCAGTCTAATTGCCAAATGAGGCCCTGAATGCAGCTGGGCAGCAAGACTGAATTATGGGTATTTAAAGAATTCAGTTATGAAATCAAATGGGATTTTTTTCTCCCTAAAGCAAACGAAGTGTAGTATTTACCCTGGCCTGCCCTCTGCCCTGCTCCTCACACAACCTTCCCCAGCCCAAGAGAGAAATCAGCAAGGTCAGTGACAGGCAGCTTACCCTCAGGCCCAGATATGCATCTGTGTCAGAGGGCTCAGTTACAACACAGTTAAAGCAACGTTCTGGTTTGTAATAGGGGGACGTTAGCAGAATCCTGAACTTCAGTAAAGCCAGTAGCGTAGGCAGGTCTGGAGCACAGGGGGAGCGGCGCTATAAAAAGGCGCCTCCCCGCTCCCCCTGTACTCACCCGGCAGCGCTTTAAAGGGCCCGGGGCTCCAGCTGCTGCGGAACCCTGGGCCCTTTAAAGCGCCGCCAGAGCTCCGACAGCGGGGCTCCGGTGGCGCTTTAAAAGCCCCGCGGCTCCCCGCAGTGGCAAGAGCCCCGGGCCTTTAAAAGCGCTCCCCGCCCCAGCCCGGCTCTGGCAGCGGGGCTCGGGCGGGGATTTAAAAGGCCCATGGCTCTTGCAGCCGCGGGGAGCCGCGTGCCTTTTAAATCCCCACCCGAGCCCGGCCCCGGCAGCGGGGCTCGGTGGAGCCGTGGGCCGTTTAAAGCGCCGCCCGAGCCCGGCTCAGGCAGCGGGGCTCGGGCGGCACTTTTTAAGACGCCGCTTCTCCTCACAGGGGGAGTGGCTGCTCCCCCTGCTGCCCCCTGGCTACGCTACTGAGTAAAGCCTCAGATAGTTCAGGCCTTGCAGAGGGCCAGATCCACAGCTGATGCGAACTGGTGTAGCCCTATTGAAGTCGGTGGAGCTATATCAATTTATGTCAGCTGAAGATCTGGCCCAGGAAGTTTTAAAACAAATCCTAAGTGATATATATTGTGATGTAGTGGGTAGGACGCTGGCCTGGGATTCCTGCAGGCATGAATCCTACTCACAGCTCTTCCACTGGCCTGCTGTATGACCTCAACTCTCTGTGCCTCTGTTTCCCTTCCTACACACTGTCTGTCTTGTCTGTTTAGACTGTAAGCAGTTATGTGTATGTATAGGATCCAGTACAATGGGGCACTAATCTTGCCTGGAGTTCCTACGTGCTACCTTAATACCATTTTGGGAGAGCATAATTTAAGTTGATCAGCTACATTTCTTTTTCAGTTAGGTTTTAAAAAACATGTGATGAGCAAGAGGGTATTGCTCAGTGAGCAACTAAGAGCAGAATATTTTTGTTTAAATGGGACACACCATCCGGTTGACTTCTAGTACATGAACAAAACAAAGTTAAAGCAATGTCTGGTACCAAAGTTGTCCTGGACGCCCACCCCCCACCCTTCCTCCCTCCCTCCAGCAGGTTTTGTGGTTTAACAAATCACAATTTCCTGTTTTATAAACATGTTTCTCTCTCTCTGCCTTGGGAAAGATACACTCAAACCAGCAGAGGAAACAGACCAATTTAATTGACTCTACAGAGGAAAGAGTGACTAAACATAAAGGCCCAGATCCTCAGGGTATTTACATGCCTAACTCCCATTGAAATCAGTGGGAGTTCGATGCCTAAACACTTTTCTGGATCTGGGCCAAAGTGCTATCAAATGCACAAAGCAAACCTACCAAAAACAGAGATGACTGTCTCATTCTTACCTGTGGTTACTTTCAACTGCACTAATGGTAGATGTTACCTCCGCCTTAGCGTGGAGATGTTGACCATGTCGTTTTAACCTGTGATTTTGAACATGACATTACATGTCAGATTAGGTGTGCAGATGCACGTACAAAAATGCTCTTTTCCGAGCCAGTTTCACAGGGAAATTTTCAAAGACACATCAAGGATTTAGGAGCACAAGTCTCATTGCCGTTTGGTGGGACTTGCGCTCTTAAAACTCTTAAGCTGTTTGAAAATCGCCTCTTTATTTATTAAGAAAATAAACCCATTTCTTAATGTCCTGGCACTTTACTCTGTGCTTCACATGCATTATTTAGAAATGAGGCATGCTTCCTTTCTTAATGGACACATGTTAGCATTGGCACGAGCCTCTTCCATCTAAGCTACAAGAACTAGCCCTGTTATCCCAAGGGTGGTAGCAGACTCATAAACCTGTATGTAGTCTAGCCACTACAGGGAAACAGAGCCACATGTATGTGCTTATACCTGTACAGACCATTAGTCTTCCCTGTTTTTTTCAATGATGAAGATGTACCAGATTCTGTGCGGGTTTATTAGGAGGGGGAGGGATAGCTGGGATATTCTGGGGGAGGGATAGCTCAGTGGCTTGAGCATTGGCCTGCTAAACCTAGGGTTGTGAGTTCAATCCTTGAGGGGGCCATTTAAGGATCTGGGGCAAAAATTGGGGATTGGTCCTGCTTTGAGCAGGGGGTTAGACTAGATGACCTCCTAAGGTCCCTTCCAACCCTGATATTCTATGATTAGTCAGTTTTGGGTGGCCTTGTTGAAGTTACTTGGAATGTGAGTTGGGTTCTCTCTCTCCTTGACATAAGCATGGGGTCAGGCTGCCGGGCAGTCATGTCACAGGTCATGGCATTTTCAGCAAAAGGAAAGGTCACATCTTCCAAAATTTGTATTTACTGGTTATGTCATGACTCCGAATAAAAGTCTGTGGCCAGAGTCCAAGAGCTGTTTGCTTCCTCGGACAACGCAAACTTACCGTACCTGATACAAACAACAAAGGGGGCCCTGTTTATTTTGAAAGCTCTCCGGGGAACCATAAAGGGTCTCAAGTTGGGCACCCAAAATCAGAGGCCAAAAATGTGGCTGCTTTCTCGGCTGTTTGCCTCCTACCCCTCAGATGACCCATTTAGACTTACCTTCCAGAGCTGCTTTTTGCTCACTTCCACCTGTTTTAGGCATGTACAGGTCCCCCGTCGCCATAGTAGGTGACCACCTCTCAGGCGTTAATGTATTTATCCCCACAACACCCCAGGAGGAAGGGAAATGCTCAGGTTTTGTCATAAATATAAAGGGAAGGGTAACAACCTTTATGTATGCAGTAGCATAAAATCCCTCCTGGCCAGAAGTACTGAGGGGGTTAAGAAGCTCAAATAACCTGGTTGGCACCTGACCAAAAGGACCAATAAGGAAAGAAGATACTTTCAAATCTTGGGGGAGGGGGGAGGTTTTTTTTGTGCTCTCTTTGTTTGTTCCCTCTCTGGACAGAGAGAGATACCAGGCAGGTAAAACATCTCCTGAAAACATACCTGAAATGATACATCTAAAATTACACAAATTGTAAGTAATGGCAAGGAAATGCTTTAGATTATCTTTTGTTTTAGCTTGTGAATTTTTCCTATGCTAAGAGGGAGTTTTATTCCTGTTTTTTGTAACTTTGAAGTTAAGCCTAGAGGGGAATCCTCTGTGTTTAAATCTTTTTAGTACCCTGTAAAGTTACCTTCCATCCTGATTTTGCAGGTGTGATTCTTTTACTTTTTCTTTAAATACAGTTCTTCCTTTAAGAACCTGTTTGATTTTCAGTGTCCTAGAGACAAACAGTCTGGTTGGTACTCACATTATTCTCAAGCCTCCCCAGGAAAGGGGGTGAAGGGGCTTGGGGGAATATTTTGGGGGAACAGGGACTCCAAGTGACCCTTTTCCTGAATTTTTGTGTAAATCACTTGGTGCTGGCAGCAATACCGTCCAAGGACAAGGAAAGGAATTGTACCTTGGGGAAGTTTTAACCTAAGATGGTAGAATATAAGCTTAGGGGGTCTTTCATGTGAATCCCCCCATCCGTACCCCGGAGTTCAGAGTGGGGAGGGAACCCTGACAGGTTTACATCTGGGAAAGTGAGATATGGCCTTGGCAGCTCAAATGACTTGAAAGGTAAGTTCTTTGTGAGAGGGCCTGTCTCTTTGTTCTGTGTTTGGGGAGTGTCCAGTGCAATGGGGCCTTGATCCCTGATGGGGGCCCCTATGAGGCAGCACCAGCACTATAGAAATAATCAGCACTAATCATCAGGTGCAGCTCTAGGCCTGAATCCAGAAACATTCCCTGTAGCCAGCCCAGGGTGATTTGCAGAGTCAGGGTACAGACGGGCCTTTCTCCTTTGGAGACACTCATGCACGAGGCCAGATTGCTTTTGTGTGGAGGTGCTGGGACAGAGGAGCCTTCCCACAATTCTAATGCACTCCACAAAGAGGCAAGACCAATCAGTCTCTTTCTTAACTGCGAGGAGTTGAAGGGTGGTTCCTGCCAGGCATCCCCAAGGAGAATCTGGGGCCATGGCCATGCCCTATACCCTGTAGTGGCTCATATTGCTAGGGGAAGCAGACTCCATGGTGCAGTGTCTGCACTAGGGAGCTGGAGGAAGGATGTGTCGCCTGTGGGGGACAATCCTTCCTGGGTCTCCTGGGGTGGCGGTGGTGGTGAAATTTTGCATCATGCCTACACCCTGCTCCACCCCAGAGCAAGCCAGGCAGCAAAATACCCAATCTGACCCATAATATTTATCTGCCTTACAGCTCAGCTACCCATGAATTATCAAGCCCCTATAACCATGATCTCAAGTTCTCTCTTGTTAAACGTGAATGCTTTTTCTGTGCAGCAGAGAGTAAAGTTACCCCATTATGGGAGTTAATCACCCATTATTACAGATCTGGTTAAATTAGATACTGTCTTTACTCCAGGGGGGATTAACCGGTGCTGAGAACATGCCCAGGGAATTGTTTCCAGGTGCTATCTGAATGGAGGCTGCAAAGAAAAGAGTTTGAAAACAGTGGCTGTTCCACAAAATGACAAACAAAGCTCCAGAACAGGGATTTTTAGCTACAGACCTATCCACCCTGCCCTCTGGTAGCTGAAAGGCATTGAGTTTGTTGTACACATGGCCCTGGAAAGAGCTGCTGTCTAACTCCAGAGATCTTACTATGTAAATCAACGAAGTGTCATCCAAGCAGGTCTAATCTGCATTCCAGAGATACAAGATTCCTGGCAGGAGATAATTGGATAGGAAAGAAGAAAACTCCAGCAGAGGGACAGGCAGGGCGTGGAGAGAACTTGTGGAAGTAGAGAGCTCTGGTTGGCAGATGCTCATGAGCACAAAGAGATGATAGGATTGAGATTTGTGCAATTGGACTGTTGATTTTCCCCTTTCTGCAGGGCTGGGTGGGCTCAGGGGACTGGTGAGAGAATAAGGCACTTTCACATCTAGGCTGCCAGTTTGAGAGTGCAGAATTGTCAACCCCATGGGTTCCATAATCACCAATCAGTCCCCCACAAATCTTGAGACTAGTTTAGAAATCATGAGATTTTTTTTTTAAATAATAATTTTGGGTACTTTTTATTATTATTTTTTTATGGTTCATTTGGATCACATTTTCCAGTTTTTCTCCACTGCCAGAAGGACTAAAAATTTACTTTAAAAAAATCACATGACTCCAGAAGCTGGGGCTTTCAGAAAAACACCAAATATTAAGAGACGCATGATAAAATCATGAGAGCTGGCAACCCTGAGAATGTGCCATCTTCTCAAGGTCAGAAAGGGAAAACTGGGCCAAAACATTGTGGTTAGAATACGGACCACTTAGAGGGGCAGGCGGGGCTTTAGCTGGTTGGCGCTGTCAGATTTGAAGGGCGAGCTCCAGAAAGACTTGCTGGGAAAAAAGTGCAGCCTTGTATTGTGTTAACTTCCACAGCCTACGGAGGATGTCTTTACACGGTTGTGGGATCCAGAGCATGGCTCAGGAAGTTCTATTCCTGCAGAGACCAGTGCCCAGAGTGCAGCGATCTGACCTGGTGCCAATTACTGAGAGCCAACCGAGACTCCCACAGGACTCCAGGCCAGGGAGCCAGGAAAGGACCCTGCCTTACCCGGGGTGAAGATGTAGTAAGAGGACTTTTGTTTTTGTGTAAGCCAGCCAATCTTCACAGCAGTGACACACTCATCTCTGGACTCATCCTCAGTGTCCCACCTGCCTGGGACGGTGCCAGGGTGGGAACTGGTGGTTGGGAAGAGTGTGAGTGTTGGGAGGTAGATAATATGTTGATGAGTTAGTACTTATTAGCTAACCCTGTCATGGGGGCTTAGCGTGTCAAGTGAGGCCCCCCCAGTTGGCCCAGTGCGGGGTTGGTACACCCTGTCACAAGGAGTAGCGGAAGTTTCCTAAGAGTGGGTGGGGCCAAATTGTGGCCCCACCCTCCCATACTGCCCTTCCCACTGAAGCCCCACCCCTTCTGCCCGAGCCCCCGCCCTCATGCTGCCCCTTCTCCCTGAGCCCCCGCCCTCATGCTGCCCCTTCCCCTGAGGCCCTGTCCCTGTCCCACCCCTTCCACCAAGGCCCCGCCCCCAATGCCTCTTCCCCCCATGCCCCAGAAGCAGCCAGCAGGTCCGGCTCCTAGACAGAGATATGGCAGGCGACTCTGCATGCTGCTCTTGCCCACAGGCACCACTCCCACAGCTCCCACTAGCCATGGTTCCCACCAGCAGAGCCGGTGCTCAGGGCAGGAGTAGCGTGCGGAGTCCCGTGCTCCCCCCCCCCACTTAGGAGCTGGACCTGCTGGTTGCTTCCAGGGCACAGTGTGGAGCCAGGACAAGTAGGGACTAGTCTACCTTGGCTCCGCAGCATCACTGACCGGACTGTTAACAGCCCGGTCGGCAGTGTTGACTGGAGCCACCAGGGTCCCTTTTCGACCAGGTGTTCCGTTACACCTCCTCACACTAAGCTGGGCCCTTGGTAGCCACATCCCCTGGCCTGTGTGGGGTGGGGGGAGAGGAAAGGGAACCTGGGCCCACCCTACTCCACCAGGCTCTGACCCAGGGCCCTATGAAGCTGGTAAATCCCCTATTAAGGGTTCAAGCATTGGCTTCTAACACCTTCCCTGGGTCACTTCCTACCATAAGGCCCATCTCAGGCATCTCCTTGGCTAGCAGTGGCTCGGCACCCCAGTCAGTCTCTGCAGTCGGCTGGTTGTCCACACTGTAGTCTGGGTCCACAGTCCCCGCAGCCTGAAGAGTTGCAGGTTCCTCTGCAGGAGCCTGCAGCACCCATCCTTATTCCTCCTGAGCCATCTCTGACTGAACTGGGCTGCCTCTTTTATCCGTCCCTTCTACCTGGAGCATGGGTGTGGTTTCCTGGGCCCACAGCAATGGGTCAGGCTCCATTTGGCCAGTGTGGGGGTGGTACACCCCATCACAAAGCCTAACACTGTCCTTCCCAACATCCTATTTTCATGCTTCCAATCAAGTCCCCCTTTACTATACTGTTATTTTTAGGTGCATCATTTCTCTGCTGGGGTTTGCGTTGATGTGCTTTACCATTTCTTGTGTGCTGTGTGTTACACGCCTTGCCAGTAGTGGTAGCCTCATGCATTTTCCCAGGGGACAGCAACCCTTGTGCCTTGTGCACAGAGCGGAGTCACCTTGAGTGGAGGCATCCGACATCACAGAAAAAGAACCCAACACCCAACCCATGTAAGGAGGGGGAAGAAGCCTCTCCAAGTAGCAAACACACCTCAGGGGAGGGCTACACCACTGATACAAACTACCAATTGTAACAATTTTCCATACAGCTGATCTGTGCTGGATCAAAGTCCCTAGTGGGGAAGGGGTCTGCACTAGGGCCGGTCAAACATTTTCCACTAAAACTGTGCTTTTAGAGACTGACTGAATTTTTTCATGAAAAAGTAAATGCAAAAAACTGGAAGACTTTCAATTTGCAAATGTTGTTGCAGTGCCTCATGGGAGTTGTAGTTCAGTGGCCTCACATCCCCATTTTCCTCCATGAGGTGGTCTCCTTGGATGAATGGCAGCTCTCATGGAGCACTACTTCCCCTCTCCAAACGGGAGATGCAGTCCGACCAGGGTGCCTGGCCTATGGAGGTGAGTGGGAGCAGAGGTCCCCAAACTGCAACTTCCATGAGGCCCCATGGCAACATTTCCAGATAAAAATATTTTGGTTTGGGCCAAAACGTTAGGTTTTTGACAATAAATTGAAGTTTTCTGCCCACCCCTCCCTCTCTGGTTTTCCTACTCCACTCCACTCTGCAGTCTGTTATCAATCCCCAGAGCCATTCCAAACATATTTACCCACCTCCTAAGTGCTGGCAGCAGCCCTGCACTCTCCTGCTGGCATGAGTACTTCAGCCCTGGGTGTGAATTCCCCAAGGCTGCTGTGCATGTGTGCTAATGGGAAAGTAAACATTAGAAGGAATCTTTCCTTCTCTGCCTGGCATAGCCCCCATTGACCGCCACATTCCAATGGATACTTGGAGCAGTGGCTTCAAGACGCTCAGTACAAGCGGGGCTGGGAGAGCTGAGTACTGAGAGGAGGATCAAAAGACCTGCCAGCCTGATAAGGTCTCTCTGGGCTGCTACCAAGTCCCATGAGTAGGCCAGCTGGCTTGAAGTATCTCCACAACATGCAACAGACACAGCTCAGGAAGCTTTATAGTTCTTACCAGGCTGTGGTACAGCGTACAAACATCTTTGCTTTGGCCCCTCAAGGAGCCTTTTGGGGGTCTCTATAAGAGTTCAAGTCAGTTTCCTCTCCCATGTTCAGGGGTCCCCATTAATCCTCCTGGAGCTGGGCTGTAACTCAGGATTGCTTCCTCTCTATCAGTATCTGCCTCTATTGTTTCCTAGGCCCTTGCATACATCAGAACTCCTAAAGCCATAAAGGGCCACCCCTAGTCCCTACTACCCTTACCGGGGACAGAACACCCCTGTTACGCAGACCAGGCTCTTTCTTTCGGACACCCCAGAGACGCTTTGCCGTTCCCTGGTAATTCCAGCTTAACCAGATTTTTCAGCCTTTGAAGCCAGTGTTTTCAGAAGCACTCAGCTCTCACCGAGGAACCAAAGCCCAGAGCCACTACGGTATTTGGGCTCCGGAACGACATTGGTTTCAAGGGATGTGAGAACATGACGTAGGTCTGGACACAGGCGGCCAGATTCTCAGAACAGATGGGTGCTGCCCTCTATTGAGAATCAGGCCGTAATTGCAGCCAGATCTGATTTCTGGCAAATGAGAGGGAAGCCCAAGGCTCCCTGACCACTTGTAATTACTGACTAGCCAAGGGTATTTTTTGCACGCACAGGAGATTTAACATCCATGGGGTGGCTTAATTCTAGTATGCTGAGCACATGTAAACCGGGAGGCTGCTCAGTAATGGAATGCATCAAATCCCTAAGGTGCCAGCAGCGTGCCGGGTGTACTGCAACTCAGAGGCGAGCGCTGTCGGTGCTTCGGCAGCCAGGCCTGCTAGGCTCTAGCTCTGGGGGAGGGGAGACACATGGTATTTTCCTAGGGCTGGCAGGGAAGGGCAAGGTTGCTGATACCTGAGGTACAGAGGCTTAGCAGTTCCAATACAAAGTGAGCAATAGCAATACATGTTTGGGTCCTTGGGGATGGTCCAATAGAGTCTCTGGGCTCCTCAGCCTAGTGCCTGGGATGCCCTCCCCAGTCCCATCTCGGTTCATGCAAATAAAAGCTTGCGGGTTTCCCAGCCCCTCTGCCCTGGCTTCCTGCCCAGCTGCTGCTACTCCTCCACTCAAGTCCCACACCAACCTGCACCCATTGGGGATGTCCAGCAATGACAGCCTGTTCCACACATGGCTTTGCATAACGTTTCTGAGGAACTGTTTCTGCACCCAGGATCTTCGCAGCTCCTGGCTAGCCATGTGGTCTCTGCACCCAAGGTCTTTGCAGCTCCTGGCTAGCCATGTGGCTGCCCTTTCCAAATTAGCGCCCGGCTACTTCCTGCTACAGGACCTTTCCTCTTACCTTGCTAGGAGAAAGGGGATGTGCCATGGGGAAGGGGCTGATGGGAGTTGTAGTGCCTTGCTGAGCATATCCATCACACTAAATTCCCTCTCCAGGTTCAAATACACGTGGCATTATTCTTCATTCCCTGCTCTCCACTCTTGCACTGTGTTGCCGGGCACTGTTATGCTTGTTCATTGCATCCCAGCATTCTGCTAGCACAGGGGGTGATTAGGTATATTTTGGGACGTGTGGTGGGATCTGTTGTAACAAAAAGGTGCTATGTTATTGTTTTCTATAACCTTCAAGGGGCAAACCTGGGCTCCCTGGAAGACCTCGGCAAAACTCCAACTGACATCCACTGGAGCCAAGATTTCAGGTCAAGTCATTAGGAAGCTGCTGGTGGGACACAGATAATGTCTGGGAAAAGGCTAAGACTTACCATGAGTCAGGTGAGCTCCTCGCCCCCCGTGGGATCCCTTTATGCCCAAGGCAAGGGGTGGAGCACTGTAATGGAACCCCAACAGGCCTGGTGGCAGCTGGGGGAGAATCCCACCGGTGCAGGCCCTACAGAAGACATCTTCAAAGCTGCCTTCAGAGGCCTCTCTCACAAGGCCTGGCATAGGGGCCGTGGTTCCAGCCTTGCCGTAGTTAGCAGGTGATGGGCTCTGCTGCAGTGCACAGGGCAGCTGAAGGGAAGCTGTTGTCTTAGGCTCCCAGGCCCGTCTAAGCTTGGTGGGGCGCCTCTCCAGCCCCTGATGGGAAGGGCACGTAGATGGCTTAAAGCCACCTTAGTCCCCCCTCCTCCTGGGCTGCAAGTTCTGTGCTGCCTCTCTTAGAGGCACATCACAGAAGCTCAGCCAGTATGGATCTCCTCTAGCGCGAACTGGGATAGAAAAGGGCATTAGAGAGTCTTCATAGAAATGAACAAGAAGCCAGGAAGGACCCAGAGTAATTGCTGCCACCCCAGCTCCTGCCAATAGTAGGAGAGCTGGTTGTTTTTTAAAGAAGCCTTATTGAGGGCGCAGGAACAAACCATCCCAATGTGCAGAAAGAATAGCAAATATGGTAGGCGACCAGCTTGGCTTAACAGAGAAATCTTCGGGGAGCTTAAACTCAAAAAGGAAGCTTACAAGAAGTGGAAATTTGGACAGATGACTAGGGAGGAGTATAAAAATATTGCTTGAGCATGCAGAGATGTAATCAGGAAGGACGAAGCACAATTGGAGTTGCAACTAGCAAGGGATGTGAAGGGTAACAAGAAGGGCTTCGACAGCTATGTTAGCAACAAGAAGAAGGTCAGGGAAAGTGTGAGAACCTTATTGAATGGGAGAGGCAACCTAGTGACAGATGATGTGGAAAAAGCTGAAGTACTCAATGCTTTTTTTGCCTCGGTCTTCACAGACAAGGTCAGCTCCCAGACTGCTGCACTGGGCAGCACAGTGATGAAAGAACAGGTTAAGGACTATTTAGAAAAGCTGGACGTGCACAAGTGCATGGGGCCAGATGCAATGCATCCGAGGGTGCTGAGAGAGTTGGCTGATGTAATTGTAGAGCCATTGGTCATTATCTTTGAAAACTCTTGGCGATTGGGGGAGGTCCCAGATGACGAGAAAAAGGCAAATATAGTGCCCATATTTTAAAAAGGGAAGAAGGAGAACCCGGGGAACTACAGACCGGTCAGCCTCACCTCAGTCCCCAGAAAAATCATGGAGCAGGTCCTCAAGGAATCCATTTTGAAGCACTTGGAGGAGAAGAAGGTGATCAGGAACAGTCAACATGGATTCACCAAGAGCAAGTCATGCCTAACCAACCTGATGAGACCAACCTGAGTTATCTATGGTGAGATAACGGGCTCTGCGGATATGGGGAAAGCAGTGGACGTGATATACCTTGACTTTAGCAAAGCTTTTGATATGGTCTCCCACACTATTCTTGCCAGCAAATTAAAGAAATATGGATTGGATGAATGAACTATAAGGTGGATAGAAAGCTGGGTAGATCATAGGGCTTAACGGGTAGTGATCAACAGCTCAATGTTTAGTTGGCAGCCAGTATCAAGCAGAGTGCCCCACGGGTCAGTCCTGGGGCCGATTTTGTTCAACATCTTCATTAATGATCTGGATGATGGGATGGATTGAACCCTCAGAAAGTTTGTGGATGAGACTAAGCTGGGGGGAGAGGTAGATACAATGGAGGGTAGGGATAGGGTCCAGAGTGACCTAGACAATTTGGAGGATTGGGCCAAAAGAAATTTGATGAGGTTCAACAAAGACAAGTGCAGAGTCCTGCACTTAAGACAGATGAATCCCATGCACTACTACAGGCTGGGGACCGACTGGCTAAGTGGCAGTTCTGCAGAAAAGGACCTGGGGATTACAGTGGATGAGAAGTTGGATATGAGTCAATAGTGTGCCCTTTTTGCCAAGAAGGCTAATGGCATATTGGACTGTATTAGTAGGAGCATTGCCAGCTGATCGAGGGAAGTGATTATTCCCCTCTATTTGGCACTGGTGAGCCACATCTGAAGTATTGCGTCCAGTTTTGGTCCCCCACCCCCACACTACAGAAAGGATGTGAACAAATTGGAGAGAGTCCAACGAAGGGCAACAAAAATGATTAGGCAGCTGGAGCACATCACTTATGAGGAGAGGCTGAGGGAGCTGGGCTTATTTAGTCTGCAGAAGAGAAGAGGGAGAGAGGATTTGATAGCAGCCTTCAACTACCTGAAGGGGGGTTGCAAAGGGGATGGAGCTAGGCTATTCTCAGTGATGGCAGTTAGCAGAACAAGGAGCAATGGTCTGAAGTTGCAGTGGGGGAGGTCTAGGTTGGATATTAGGAAAAATTATTTCACTAGGAGGGTGGTGAAGCACTGGAATGGGTTACCTTGGGAGGTGGTGGAATCTCCATCCTTAATAGTTTTTAAGGTCAGGCTTGACAACGCCTTGGCTGGGATGATTTAGTTGGGGTTGGTTCTGCTTTGAGCAGGGGGTTGGACTAGATGACCTCCTGAGATCTCTTGCAACCCTAATCTTCTATGATTCTATAATTCTAACTGGAGCAAGTGAACTATTCCAGCCTGCTCCCCACTGAACAATGCAGGGGTGAGGCAAAGGGATTGCATTACTCATTTGAAACAGTATTATCATTGGCTGAGGGCTGCAGTGTAGATGGGCACAAAGTAACAAATAAAACGTCACATGGGACTCACATTGTAAAAACAACAGGGTAGTTCCCCAGCCTGAGCAAATTCGGTGTCAAATGTGTTGCTTTAAGTTCCAACACCTTCAGCAACAGCCGCAGGGGTTCCAGCTCACCGCACCACATGGACACTCAGCATTTCTAGAGCACCTGGGCAAGCCGCTGCAATATTTCGTGATCTATTTTTGCACTCTGCTCCCATTCTGACTCTCTAAGGCATTCTATGACCCTGAAATTAATTCGCTCATTACAAAGAAATTGCTGGCTCTCTTACCAAGAAACAGAGCCATCTTTAGACATGTGCTGGAAACAATTAGTATTAAATGAAGCATCCTGAGTACAGACCCACTGTGAGTGACTTGTGGTTACTGGAGTCTGGAAGAGAACAGAATTTTCTCCTGCGGGTCATCGTCACCACCTAGTGGATGAAGTTGTTTAGTGGCATCTTCCTGTTGTGGAAAGGTGATGCAGCCAGGGCTGATGCTTTTACAGGCTGATAGGTGAGACTTGTAGGTTCTCCTTTAGTAGTCATCTCAATGTAGTGAGTTACATAAAGCTAGGCAAATGTGCGGCCCTGATCCAGACCATAGCGCAGATGTTTAACAGAATGCACTGGAGGGCCCCCCCTTGCTCCAGTTCAGGAGGGTGGAATCTCTGGCCTCCTCTGTGGGAAGGGGGAGGGAATAAATTCTGGCCTTCCAGAGCAATTTGTAAGAAACTAGAGCATTGGACTGGGGCTCAGAAGAGCTAAATTCTATTCCTGGCACTGCCACTGACCTGATCTGTGACCTTGGGCAAGTCACTTCTCCTCTGTTTCATCATCTCCACCTTCATCTGTCTTGTATATGTAGCTTGTAAACTCTTCAGACCATGGGCTTGCTCTTTAGTATGTGCCAGTCTCAGAAGGCCCAGGCACTCCCATGATACAAATAAAGAGACAAATAATAGAGCTTCCTCTAAGTAGGGGTTAGATGACATAAGACAGAATGGGGCCCTCTGAGCATAATAGACTCCTAGTAATAAACCGTTTTCAGCAACTACTTCTTTCTGATTTCGGGGACTTCAAAAAGCCACCCACATTTAGTGACCTCTGCTTATTAGTCATCTTGCTCTTACACACATTTTTAAGACATTGCTAAAAGTAATTACTTTTTTTTGGTACGCTCGACTGGCCCTAACACGCACCTGTCTTCCTGCACTGGGAAACGCCTCCCAGCTGCATAGCCTGAGGCTCAAAAATGACAAGGCAGAGCTGCTGGACTGCAGCTTTCTGAAGTGCCGGCGCGTAGCGCCATCCTGGATTTCAGGTGACACTCCAGACTGCTCTGGCAGCACTACACACCAGTGTATAAGAGGCAGTGCTGTGTGTTAGGAGAATGCGCGATGGCCACCTAGGGGTGAATAGTTAATAGTGGCCGCAGTAGATGGTGCTCAAGAAAAGGTAGCTTAGTTCCTGGGTTTTATAGGAGCGATAAAATCTGGAGCTCTTTAAATTGCTTCCTCTGTGCAGCTCTGTACAATGACTCCCAGAACTGTATGCAGTTTGGGGCTGCTTCCCCTTGTTGGCTATGCTGTGAATCAGGAGTACTCCAGTGAAGGCAATGGAGTGACACTGGAGTAAGTCAGATCAGAAGTAGGCTGTGTACATCTATAAATCAATAGCCAGGTCCCAGGGCCTTGGAAAGTTACCATAGGCCACAGCATATTCAGATTTCTTCCTAGGTGATCATAGAAATAGGTGTCTGCATAGCCTCCTCCTTCTCTTTCCTAGCATATCGATGGGCTGAGGGAAATCCTTATCCTGTTAGCACTTTGAAATCTAATGTCAGTCATGGACAATAAAGGTCTAACTCTGACACTGTGCAAAGTTATAGGGTTCTACCTGGGTGATGGCAAAGAATAGTATTATTGAGACACACACAATATGGCTGGGCAGGTCCATCTGCCGGGATTGAACCTGGGAACGTGTGGATCTGAAAACAAAAGCCTCTACTCCTTGAGCTAAAGGACCACCTGCCTTAGCTCAGAGGTGGCAGCAAACTCAAACCTCTTTAGGTAGTCCAGGCCCTAGTGGGAGACAGACGCTTGGCCAGTGTATTACACAAAGCAACAGAGGTTTGGTCTATGACCATTGCCCACACTGGTCAACCTTTTAGAAGTCTGTATAATAGTCTCCATCGTCTTGCAATGTCGGTGATCATGACAGCTGCTGGAGGTAACTTAACCAGACCCGAGCAGTGAGAATATTTTGTATTTACATGGAATGATTCTTTGGGGCTCTCAAAGCATTTTGCAGCTGCTAATGAGTGACACTTCAGAATACTCTTGTGGATATTTTTACATGTGCTTTACTGCTGGGAAAAACAAGCAGAGAGTGATTAAGTGACCTTCTCATGGCCACACAGCAAAGCAGTGGCACAGCTGTCCCTAGACTGAGCTTTCTATAACCTGAACAAGAAGACGAACCACAGATTCCATGGAGTCGACTAGGAACCATGCTACCACCCATCTATTTTATATGGGAGGTGCTCAGCCTCAGGGTGATAGGTGGCTGCACAAAAATATAAGCTAGACAGGCAGAGTTGGGGAAAAAAGCCAGGGATTCTGACTTCCATTTTGCTGCTCTGCTCACAAGACCACACTTCCCTTCTAATAGGGCACCGTTGAACAAGAAATCTTCCCCCATGTCACAAGACTAGGAAGCTTTTTGTTTGTTCTCTTCTTTTCGCCATATAGCTTAGCTCAGGTGCATCATCTGCTTTATAATGTGGTTCCTTTTTTACATTTTGAAACTGCTCCGGGCCAATGCAGGGGCAGATGGCAAGTGGCTTATATCTGCCTTGTTTGGGAGCTGCTGAGACTCTAGCAACCCTGCGTCAATGGCTTTAGCAGGGGTGGAGAAATCCTCAGGGTATAAAAACGACCTGGCCGTGCCTCCTCCTGCCCCTGATGTGTTCAGATCCTGCCAAGATAGTAGCTCAGCTACAGCCCCATCTTCCCACCCAATTCATATAGCAGAGCGGTGTCCCGTATATGGCCTGTAGGGGGTATTTTTGTGGCTGACGTAATATATTCAGGTTGCTTGAATCTCAACTTTAACTACAAAATATAAAGTAAGTTTCTAACCCTTATGGCTGCAGAGATACTTTACAACCATAACCTGAATATCTGCCTGAGTCTGCAGGCAGGTGAACCAATGGCTTAGAGGAGTGAACGCCGCTCTCTCCTAATTATCTCGTTGTCATGTCAGCTCTAAAGCCCAATGGCGACCCTGCACTGCTGCTCATTTTAGGAACTAGCCTGGGCAAAAGGGGCTGGGTGAGAAGCCAAGTAGGGTGGGGTTTGGGATTTGCTTCAGGGAAGGACATGCAGAGGGAAGAACAGAGGAGAAATGGAGAAAGTAAAGAACCATCTAAAGGAGGATGAGGAACAACAGGCAGGAGTAGCAGTGGCCTAGCAGGACTCAGATTGTTCACTGAGTGATGAACGTGCCGCCAATAAGGGGCTGGAAGTTAACTGAATGTTCATTACTTTGTAGCGGTCGTATTCAGCCCTAGATCAGCTAGTCCCTCAGTGACATGCCAGGGCATTCTGCTGCAGCTGGTGGGCAGTGTGCACTAATACAATAGTTTGAATGCAGCACTTATCCGTCGATCTCAAAGCACTTTACATCGGTCACTCTCATTATCCCCTTTGACAGATGGGGCAAATGCAGCAGAGGGTGGCAAAGTGACTTGCCCAGGCTCAGCCAGTGGCAGAGTGGGAACAGAACACAATTCACTTCAGTCCCAGACCAGTGCCCTAGCCCCTAGGTCACACTACCTTTGTTGTAGCCCCTCGCCCCCAATTGAAACCATGACCTGTAGGTCACTATCACGCATGGAACCTGGCCCTCTCCTCCCAATCAGCCAGACACCCGTTCTCTAGCACATGCATTTGGTCTGTTCTGTGCAGGTTCTCAGGCTGTGCTGGTCACCATAGTATCCAAGGTGCTCAGAAATGTCCAGATTGCTGCTGGGAAATGTTAGCAGAACAGAAGTTTCTGGTCGCCCATTTCCCTTCCTCTTAGTGTGTGTCTACACTGTGTCTGGGAGCAAGCCTCCGAACCTGGGCAGACAGACTCGTGCTAGTGGGGCCTGAACTAGCAGGCTAAAAATGTCAGTAAGGATGCTCCTGACCTGATCAGTAGGGGCTCAGGTGGGCTTGAGAGCCAGAGTGCCCATAGTACTATTTTAATGCACTACGTCAGCTCTGCTAGTGCAAGTCTGTCTACCTGGGCTGGGAGACTCACTCCCTGCTGCACTGTAGACAGACCCTTAAAGACCCTGCTTGGCCCAGCGAATTTCAAGCTCTGAGATGGGCATGATGACTCCCAGTGGCTGGAGGAGGCCAGTCATAGCCAGCATGAGCTAGCTAGATGTGGAGGAAAGATGAACTAATACAGGGGGACCTGGCTGTTGTTGCTTCGCACAGCGGGGGACCCAATCTTGGAGCCCCTAGGCACTTCTGTGACATAAAGAAAGAAGCTGAAATTCATAGAGCTTTCTTTTCCCTAAGTCAGGACTCGCTGACATACAGAAGAGTGGGGCCCGCCCAGCAAAATAGAATCATATTAATAAATTATTTTCAGCAAAGACTTGTTTGTCGTTTTGAGGACTTAAAAAATGCACCTGGATTTAGTGACTTCTCTGCTTATTATTCATGCTGCACTTCCGTAGGGTTTTAAAATAACTGCTAAAAAGTAAGCATTCATTTTGGGAGATATTTATTTTCAGAAATACAATGTGAGCTTGCTGGCATGCTGCCAGCTTAATACAGATATTCTTTGTAGGTTGGTACAGATGGCACAGGAAGTTGATAATGGTTGGTCACACATGGTTTTGTATGCTGTTCACAAGAGCCAGCTCAAGATGAAACTACTCAGAATTTGCTTTTATTATCTTTTAAATGCTGATTCCCTGCCTGGGACATTGTACATCAGATTTCAGCCAGGAATACACACAGTTGAGTTATAAAGAACTGAGCTTTTTACTTATAATAACAAAAGTGCATAGAGACACTTAAACAGCTACTGAGGCCATATGGCAAACTTTGAAAAAATAATCAGTTTGGAAACAATTCTGCGCTTGTAAGCTATGGCGTCCTATTTTACAAGTGTTAAATCAAGATTGGATGTGTAAATTATGCTCTAGTTCAAGTTATGCTCTGAGAATTATATCAGGGAAGTTCTCTGGTCTATGTTACGGAGGAGGTCATACTAGATGATCACAGTGGTCCATTCTGGCTTTTCAAACTCAATCTACAAGGCAGGAGAACAGATACTTGCATAAAAACAGGTGACAAAGTCCTGCCCCCAGATGATCACCACATTGATATCCATAGGGTTACATGTTGGTAAACGGAAGCAGAATTTTTGTAAGAATCCAGCCGGTACTGCTGCTTATTCTCCATCTAATGTCACAATATTTTGTGACATCACAATAGTTTCCTAAGCAACGGAAAGGACCCCAATCAGAGTTAGAGAGTTGTAGGCCGGAAGGGACCACGAGACATCCAGTCTGACCTCCTGTGTCTCACAGGCCATCGATACCACCCAACACCCTCACTCTAAGCCCAACAACTGAAATGAGACCCAGTATTACAGCTCACAACTGGCACTTCTTACCCACACCAAACTGCCACCGAAGCTAATGGAAGCGCTGTCCAAGTAAAGAGATCCAGTCTTGGATCCAGGTGCAGCCATAGGTGCTGGAACTAGGGGTGCTGGCCGAAGTAGGCCACTATTCAGAAAAATGGGCTCCTTCTTGCATCGGTTCCCTTTAGCTCATAAAAAGCCAAAGCAGATGGGACTTAATTCTCCATTTGCAGACAGATTTACTTGGTTGACTGACAGCAAGCAATTCCAGAATATTGGGGGGGGGGAGAGAAGAGAGGGGGTTTTAGAGAATTCCACAGCCCTCCAAACTAAGGGAACAAGGGAATAGAATTTAAAGCCCAGGGTCCTGTCACAGCTATTTGTCTGATGCGTTTTCTAAGGAACTTTTATTTTTCAAGGGACTTTTTGTTAGCCTGAGGGCAGATCCTGCCACTATTTTATGAAAGGTAGCATAGACCCTTGGTTTAAGGGGAAAAGATAGTTGCTTCTAGTGGAGTGCATGATCTCCCTTGATTTTGCAATGAGACCATCATTATTAGAGAGGCAAGGTTGTATCTTTTATTGGATTGCCTCACCTACCTTGTTTTGGCGAGACCCTGGGACCAACATGGCTACAACCCTGCAATCAGTCATTCTTGTTGCTCATACTGGCGTAGTGCCTAGAGCAGTGGTGTCTAGCCAGAGGGCTGAACATTTTATTTCAAGAAGGTGAAGGAGTCACAATCAATACTTTGGGGCAGATTCTTTGCACTGCTCTGCTCCCTTTGAACCACCCCAGCATGGAAAGTGAGTGGAAACCACCCACAGGTCTCTTGCTGAGGGGTTTTCCTGGCATTGGGGAGCCTAGAGTGCACGGAGAACCTGCATAGCCAGCTCCTATATCTTCCTCTCCCCAGTGGGCATGTTAGGGATGGATGGAAAGCATGATGTTAAAGCTACCTGCATGTTCTGGGAGGATCCTATCAGACCTGACTTGCAGTGGGCACGGCTGGTGGAGCAGTGTGGATCCAGTTGCTAAGATCACCTGTGGAGGAGAGGAGGACACAGTAGCCTCTGGGCTACTGTGACCCCCAAGGACTCTCTGAGCACAGCCCATTGCTCAGAGATCAGGATTTGGGTCTTTGCCTCCTCTTCAGCAGCTACGGTGCAGAGGAGAGAAGGTAGAGACGACCATTTCCAAAGTCTAGGTGTACAGAGGACGAGAGCAGGTTAGTATGGCGCACAGTGGTGAGGTGGTTAGTCCAGCACTCTCTGGTTCCCAAAGATGGATCCAGTGACTCTTGCAAAGCTCCTATTGTAGCGTCCTCACATCTGACATTAGCGTGACACCTCCAGGCTGGGCAGCTTTGGGCAGGAAGCAAACAATAAGCCATGGAGAGTGAGCACAATAGTGATGCAAAGCAAAGGGCAGTTTAACATTACAGCTCTTCTCACTCGGCAGCTGCACAGTGGCCATGGAGACCAACACATGGATACTTACAAATAAGCAAAAATGGCAGCAATAAGAATGAACAAGCTCATTATTTTAATGCACAGGGAGGAGACCAGGCAAGTGTCGTTCTCAGATTGGGTTTTCAGAGCCCGAGTTTTTGTGGCCTTTAAGATGCGCTGTCTCTGGGTCAGGATGCTCTTTCTAGCACCATCCCACTTCCCCGGTCCAGTCAGACGGAACTGGGCTGGTGTGCATGGGCCGAACAGCACTTCCAGGGCCAGCTTCGGATCCGTCAGGAAGAGAAGCAGCAGGTTGGGTTTCACGCTCAATAGGGAGGCGAGTTCATCCACATGATCGATGTATTGCACCTGCAGGGTAATGTGCTGGCTCGGGATATACCTTGGGACAAAGGAGAAAAGCCATATCGACCAGCATCGGTTTCATAGAATCATAGAATCTCAGGGTTGGAAGGGACCTCAGGAGGTCATCTAGTCCAACCCCCTGCGCAAAGCAGGACCAAACCCAGTTAGATCATCCCAGCCAGGGCTTTGTCAAGCCTGACCTTAAAAACATCTAAGGAAGGAGATTCCACCACCTCCCTAGGTAACCCATTCCAGTGCTTCACCACCCTACTAGTGAAAAAGTTTTTCCTAATATCCAACCTAAACCTCCCCCTCTGCAACTTGAGACCATTACTCCTTGTTCTGTCATCTTCTACCACTGAGAACAGTCTAGATCCATCCTCTTTGGAACCCCCTTTCAGGTAGTTGAAAGCAGCTATCAAATCCCCCCTCATTCTTCTCTTCTGCAGGCTAAACAATCCCAGTTCCCTCAGCCTCTCCTCATAAGTCATGTGCTCGAGCCCCCTAATCATTTTTGTTGCCCTCCGTTGGACTCTTTCCAATTTATCCACATCCTTCTTGTAGCGTGGGGCCCAAAACTGGACACAGTACTCCAAATGAGGCCTCACCAGTGCCGAATAGAGGGGAATAATCACGTCCCTCGATCTGCTGGAAATGCCCCTACTTATACAGCCCAAAATGCCGTTAGCCTTCTTGGCAACAAGGGCACACTGTTGACTCATATTCAGCTTTTCGTCCACCGTAACCCCTAGGTCCTTTTCTGCAGAACTGCTGCCCAGCCATTCGGTCCCTAGTCTGTAGCAGTGCATGGGATTCTTGCGTCCTAAGTGCAGGACTCTGCACTTGTCCTTGTTGAACCTCATCAGATTTCTTTTGGCCCAATCCTCTAATTTGTCTAGGTCCCTCTGTATCCTGTCCCTACCCTCCAGCGTATCAACCACTCCTCCCAGTTTAGTGTCATCTGCAAACTTGCTAAGGGTGCAGTCCACACCATCCTCCAGATCGTTGATGAAGATATTGAACAAAACCGGCCCCAGCACCGACCCTTGGGGCACTCCACTTGATACCGGCTGCCAACTAGACATGGAGCCATTGATCACTACCCGTTGAGCACGACCATCCATCCAGCACGACCATCCAGTGGGTTTGAGGCTGAATGTTTACTCAGACATGTCTGAGACTACTAGGATGAGATCCAGCTTTGACTTTCCCCAGAGGTAAAGATGTTGAGATCGGTGGCATATTGAAAACTATGATCTACTACTTTAAATTTCAGGGGGCATTTCCTGGTTCTGCTCGCAAGCAGGGAGTTCTGAGGACAGCATGTGATCAGAGTTAGTCTGCAAAGTGCCAGACTAGAATAAGGTGGGTGAGTTGTGCCTCTCTGCCTTTGGGAGCAGCCTGCTTTGTCTCGCTCTGCTTTTGGATTTGTGTGTTATGGTCCTAGATCCTTAAAAATAAAATTTGGTTACATTGCTACTTTCCAGCAAGAATATTTGATGTTTTTATGTAACTTCTCTGTGTGCTGTGAAACTTAACAAGATCCAGAACTGGTTTGGCTCTTCTCTGGTTCCAATCAAAATAATCAAACAAACATTCTGCAAGCATCATCTTGCATCTGACTGGATGCATTATGGGCTTGATCCAAAGCCCACTGAAATTAATGGAAATATACACACATGCTGACTTCAATGGGCTTTGGATCAGAACCTATACTACAGGAAATCTCAGTCAATGAGCCTTTACAGAGACACATGTAGCTCATCAGTCCTAAAAGAGACCAACCAGCCACGTGTTTCAGTTGGTGAGCTCATGAATACTTGCCATGCTGTTTCTTCACTCTGAGTAGCTTCTCTGAGCAGGGATGGTATTGAACATGAATCCTTTGCAGGATCAGGTCCTAACTGACTATGCAATGGAAGCAGTGAAACTGACAGATATATCATGATGTGAAATGCAAAAACCGAAGAACAAACTAGTTTTCTCTCCTCTCTTTCAGCCACTGCTCTGAGGTGTTACATGTAAGAGTGGGTATAAATACGTGGCTAGATATGTCATTTTCGAGTTAATTGGGTTCCTTTAATTGAAGACAATCAAATCCTTAGCAAAAACAGTACTAAACAGCTGAGTTACTTAGAAAACCAACTTCTAAACAATTAGCCACCCATAGAGCAGGTATCTTCCAGCATACATCACATAAGCAAGACCTAATCCACTATCCTTTCTAAAATAAACACATTGGCCCATATTTACACCTCCTGGAAAGGGAGAGACTCCATTGACCTTTAGATGCTTCTCAATCAACATTTAAGGAGGCAAAATAGGACTGCCCCAGTTCACGTCTGGGAAGGACCCCCAAGTTGATACCCCTATTGTTGTGAAAAGTGCCATGTGATTTTAACAGCTACAGGTGAGCAGGACCTCAGTTTTACATCTCAGCCCAAATGTAGATGTCATAAAGCCATACTAACTAGTAGGCCGTTAACTAAGTAACTAGCGAGAAAGACCAAACTGCCTACTGCTGAGCATTTTCTTTTTAATGAGCTTGGTTATCTAATGTAGTTATGAGGAGGAGGGAAAAGCTACTTTGTTAAACCTTGGGATGGTTGGTTTTCCAGCCCACTGAATGGATAGGAGGAAGTGTTGCTTGTTTGAGAGTTGTGTGATAGCCATATACACGTGAATAGTAGGGCTGGCCAAAAAACAAAATTTCCTTCTTATGAAAAAAAAATCAGAGGTTTCAATGAAAAACTAATCCTTTCTACAGGTTTTACGAAAAAATGAGAACTCTCATTCCCCACCCCAGAATAGCCAGTAGCCCAGTAGTGAGAACACTTGCTTGGAATGTGGGAGATTCCGGTTCAGATCTCTGGATGGAGAATAATAGTGATGTGGAAACAAGGCCTCAGTGAAATGAATGAAAATGGTGAAGTGTTTGCTGATTTTGTGGAATGAATGACCTGCTTGTTGGAGGAGCTATTTTCCCTCTCCTTACTAGTCATAGGATAACTTGTTAAATAGATCTCATTACAGTTCGGTACAAATGGGGAAGAGCTTTAGAGGATGTTATAGCAGGCATGGGAATGGACCATGTATCAGTGGTAGCTAACTGGAGAATAAAAGTAACCAAAAAAGAGACCCAAACAGAGATGCCCACGTTGTAACATCACTAATTTGAAACCGACGGCAGCACAAAAGTTTAGATTTGTGCTAGCAAACAGATACCAGGCACTTGAAAATGAAGATGATGGAACAGTAGAAGGCAAATGGGAACATGTAAAGGAAACCTTCACCGAAACCCAGGTTTTAGGAAGAAACTCTAGAATGAATGGCTGTCTGAGGAGACATGGCAGAAAATAGAAGAAAGATATAAAATTAAACAAACTAAATCAAGCAAGAACAAGAATACAGAAACAGCAACTCCAGGAGGAACATGCTATGAAGAACAAAGTAATCAAAAAAAGTGACAAGAAAGACAAATGAGATCTTAGAGACAAAATGGCAACAGTAGCACAAAATAACATGCAGACCCTATACAATATCACTAGACCAGTGGTTCTCAAATTTTTTTTCACGGACCACTTGAAAATTGCTGAGGGTCTTGGCGGACCACTTAATGATCTTTCCAAATGTTTGTACCGTTAGCTAACTATTGTAAAGCACTTTGGATAAAAGCGCTATATAAAAAAACCTTAACAATAATTAATGTTTGTTTGTTCTACAAATAAAAGCACACAACTCATAATTAAATATCAGTAGTCTTACCTTTCTAATGCGATGGAGATGCCCTTTCTCCTCTGCCACGGCAGCCCCCGAGCTGGGACTGGGAAGGAGCGGGGTCTCTCCCCTGCCACATCAGCAACAGAGCTGAGGCTGGGAAGCAGGGCCGTCTCTCCCCGGCAGCCGCAGCCCTGAAACTGGGGAAAGTCACCTCTTTCTCTGGCCTCCCTAGCCCTGCATGTCCCAAATTCCTCCCAACCCCTCTTCTCACCCCACTGCCCCCTACCCCATATTCCCCCCAAGGCCACCACCTCACCTTACATGTGCATCTTCTCCAGGGTCCAGGCACCTAATTAGTGGAGCCACGCCTGTGCGGCTCCATTAATTAGGTGGGTGGCCCTTCATTCTCTTGTGTGCGGCCACCCAGGTGCGCACCTTAGAGGAAACTATCTACAGACCACCTGAATGGAGCTCGCGGACCACTGGTGGTCCATGGACCACAGTTTGAGAATCTCTGCACTACACATTGTCAGGCAGAAAAACAGATACCAACTGACTAGTCCAAGACAATGAGGATAGCTTAACCACAAACAGCAGAACAATTCAATATATGGAGGTGGTACTTAGGTGAATTACTGAATGGAAAGCCAATGGTTAACGCCACAGATGTAGAGGAACATCTGAATTAGGACCTATCACTAGAATAGAATCATAGAATCGTAGGACTGGAAGGAACCTCGAGCGGTCATCTAGTCCAGTCCCCTGCACTCATGGCAGGACTAAGTATTATCTAGACCATCCCTGACAGGTGTTTATCTAATCCCCTCTTAAAAATCTCCAATGATGGAAATTCCACAACCTCCATGGGCAATTTTTTCCAGTGCTTAACCACCCTGACAGTTAGGGTTAGAATTAGAGACAGCAGACAATTGGTTAAAAAGTGGAAAGGCACCAGATTCAGACAAAATCCCAACAGGGGTCTTTAAGACAGACTTAAAGAACACACTAGACATTTTGATAGGCCGCTTACAAAAGATATGGGAAGAAGAAAAATTACCAAATCAGTGGAAACATGATCATATAGTCAAGTTGCCAAAGAAAGGAGACCTCAGTCAGTCCAAAAACTGGAGAGACATTCAGCTGCTGTCCAACCCAAGTAAATACTTACACACATTATCCTAGACAAACTAAAGAAAGCAATAGAGTCAGGGTTATGACAATAGGCAGGGTTCGGACAGGAGAAATCACACATAGATTGAATAGTAATCCTAGGGCTCATCATTCAACTGTCGATTAAATGGCAGTCACCACTCTATGTGAGTTTAATAGATTTCCAAAAAGTCTTTGACACAGTGGACAGAAAAGTCTTCGAGAAGTTGCTATGCCACTATGGAGTCCCCCAGCAAATTGTGAATATCAGTGCTTCTATGAGAATATGACATGTCAGGCAATATACAACAGCAAATTGGCCAAGCCATTCAAAGTAACTGCCAGCATTAGACAAGGATGTCTTATGTCACCCATTACCTTGCTACTGATAATGGATTGGGTAGTAAGAAAGAAAACAGAACCACCAATGTATACACTATGAACTTTCACCCAGAACCTAGAAGATCTAGATTTTTGCAGGCAATATCAACCTGTGGTCCCACGTCCACAGAGATATGCAAGCTTAAACACATGCTCTTCGGCCTGTGTGTAGTTAGTAGGACTGAAAATCAACACAGAGAAAACGAAAAACAAACACACAACAGCAATAACACTTTCTGGGATTGAGAGGGGAGGTCCGACATGTCACATATCTTGGCAGTATTGTAAGCAAAGCAGGTGGAACAGATAAGGACCATTAAAGCTAACACAGCAAAAGCCAGTCATGCCTTCACAACCCTAAAGCCAATCTGAAGAAACAGAAACCTTTCCCTCTGACAGGGCCAGCTCCAGGCACCAGCTTACCAAGCTGGTGCTTGGGGCGGCATCGAGAATGGGGCGGCAGTCCGAGTTCCGCTACGGCAATTCGGCAGCAGGTCCGCTCTTCCCGCTGCCGAACTGCCACCGTGGGACTCGGACTGCCGCCCCATTCTCGCCCGCCGCAGCGGCAATGGGGCAGCAAGTCCGCCGGTCTTCCCTTGCCGCCGCGGACTGGGACTGCCTGTGTCGGGGGCGGGGCCCCGCTACATCTGCCTGAGTCAGGGGCGGGGCCGCGGCAACTGCTTGGCGCGGCAAAATTGTGAGAGCTGCCCCTGCCCTCTTAACCAAACTCTGAATATTTAACACCACCGTAAAGCTTGTCTTAGTGTATTGTGCTGAAACTTGGAGACTTATCAAGACCCTACTAGCTAAACTGCAAATGTTTATAAACAGCTGCCTTAAACAAATCCTTAATATTAGATGGCCAGAAAAAATATTAACAAATGAAGAGCTTTGGAGGAGGATGAAACAGAGACTGATAGGACAGAAAATTATGCTACAAAATGGAGCTATCTAGGACACATATGGAGGAAAGGACTTGTGGAAGTCGGTAGAGGGAATTTGGATGCAGACCTCTATATGAGCAAGAGTCAGGCTAACTCTAGCTGTAATAACGCGAGATTTGTAGAAGCAGGGCTCACGTCAGAAGCGGGTGGGAGACAGCAGAGTAGAGTCAGCATGACCCAGCTTTGAGATAGCTATGTTTTGAGAACAGAAGTGAGAAAATACAGGAATGGGCAAGACATAATATAAACAAACTGTTGATCATTACTGTATGTAACAAAGGTATAAATGCTTGCCTTAATTGTTTATCTTTTGAGAGATCTGCCTAGGAGGGGGAAATCCAGTGTCCTAGTGCACTCTCTCCCTCATGTGCAATTGCTTGAGTTAATAAAATGTATCTGCTTTGCTGCACCCAAAGAAAGAGTGAGAACTCTGTTTTTCTCCGACAAACTGAATAAAATAACAAGATAGGTGCTGGACTGAGATCTCCAGCCAAGAAGCAAAGAGGTATCCAAGGTCAACTTGGAAACACACAACAGGAGCAGAACTGAAAGTCATCAAAATGGCAAAGGAAGACACTAAGACTGCAGCAGGAGATTGCCAAAGATGGAAGGCAGTGGTGAAGGCTTTCTGTTCCGCATGGAATAAAGAGGTTATAGTAAGCCATGTTTAACTCCCTGCTTCAAATCAGACAGGGCAGGTGTTTGAATCTGAGTCTCCTGCATCTCAGGTTAGGAGACCACTGGGCTATTGGCTATCCTGGGCTTTCTTCACCTTAAGTGCCACCCTGGAGCCGAGAAACTTCCTGATGAACTTTTAATTGAAACTGCTACATTTTGGTGAAATTTCAGTTTTGATTAATCTGAATTTTCTGATGAAAATCTGTTTTGTTGAAATATTTCCGGCGAACTCTAGTAAATAGTCAGTTAATAGATGAGGTGCCACTAAATGGCACTCAAGAATATGTAGCATAGCTCCTGGGTTTTGTAGGCTCAATAAAACATACTGAGCACTGGAAATGGCTTCCTTTGTGCATCTCTGTACATCAGCACCTTACGCTTAACAGACTGGGTCTGATTTTCTTCTCATTTTCTCTGGTGTGAATCGGGAGTAACCCCATTGAGGTCAATGGAGTAACACTGGAGTAAAATCAGCGTAAGCAAGATGAGAATCGGGCTCTAAACCTCTATCAACCAGTCTCTAGGCCCTGAGTCCTCAGAAGGTTAACATACGCCACCACAGCATATCCAAATTTCCTTCCTGGGGCACACAGAAATAGAGATCTGGGTATCTTCCTCCTCCTCCTATTTTTCCTAGTGTATGACCAAGCTGAAGCAATTTTTTGTTTGTTTGGCACTTAATAGCTAATAATAGCACCAGTCAGTCATGGGCAATACAAAACCCAAATTCTGACACTGTGCAGAAGTCATAGGGATTCTGCACGGGTGCTGGAAAAGAGCAGCACTACTAGTGAGAGACACACAACACACCTGGGCAGGTCCATCAGTAGAGATTGAACCAGGGAACCTAAAACAAAAGGCTCTACTGCTTGAGCCAAAGGACACATGCCTTAGCTTGGAGGCAGGAAGAAACTCAAACCTCTTTAGACAGTCAAGCCACTAGGGGGAGGCAGAGACACACAGGCTGCATTACACAAAGAAGCAACGGTTGCCTTGGTCACCATTGCTCACCATGATCAACGTTTTATCATTCTATATAATAGTCTCCTACCATTTCTCATTCTCTTTTATCTTCTTGGCAATGTCGGCCACCATGTCATCTAGTGATGGTAACTTAAGCAGACCTGAGAAAGCAGAATATTTTGCATTTAGACAGGGTGACTCTTTCTGGATCTCCAAGCATTTTACAACCTCTGATAAGGGACGCTTCACAACACCGTTCAATTTTTACTTGCCCTTTACAGATGGGTAAAATGAAGTGGAGAGCAGTTAAGTGACTTTCTCAAGGTCACACAGCAAAGCAATGGCACAGTTGTCTTTAAAATGAGCTTCCTATAATCTGAACAGGGAGATGAACCAGAGATTCCATGGTGTTGACTAGGAACAATGCTATCGCCCATCTATTTTATATAGAAGATGCTCAGCTATTAGGGTGATGGGTGGCAGCACAAAAATGTAAGCAAGACAGACAGGTGGGGATGGAGAAAAAAGCCAGGGATCCTGACTTCCATTGTACTGCTCTGTTCACAAGACCACATTTCCCTTCTAATAGGGCACCACTGAACAAGAAACCTTCCCCCACTTCACAAGACTGGGAAACTTTTTGTTTGTTCCCTTCCTTTCGCCACATAGTTCAGCTCAGGTGCATCATCTGCTTTATAGCGCAGTTCCTTTGTTAAGTTTTGAAACTGCCAAAGCAGAGAGATCGCAAGTGGCTTATATCTGCCCCGTTTGGGAGCTGCTGAGACCCTAGCTACCCTGCTTCAGTGGCTTTAGCAGAGTGCACAAATCCACAGGGTATAAAAATGGCCTGGCCATGCCTCCTCCTGCCCCCATTGTGCTCAGAGCCTGCCAAGATAGTAGCTCAGCTACAGCCCCATCTTCCTATCCAGTTCAGATGGTACCCCTAGGCTAGAGAGTGGCCTGCTAAGCATATGGCCTGTAGCTGGTATTTATGAGGCTGATATGATATATTCAGATTGGTTGAATCTCAACTTTAAATAAAATAAGTTTCTAACCCTGTGACTGCAGAGGTACTATCCAATTGTAACCCGAATATAACCAGTGCAGCGATATCTGCAACTCCCCTGTTAATCACCTTGTCATGCCAGCTGTAAAACCTAATGATGACCCTTCAAAGTCAATATTAACTATTGCATGGCCACTCATTTGGGGAAATGGAAGGAGCAAAAGGCAGTGAGAAGCCAAGCAGGGTGGGAACTGAGATTTGCTCCAGGGAAGGACGTGCAGAGGGAAGAACAGAAGAGAGACAGGAAAGGGGAGAGGAATAGCTAACGGAGAATGAGGCAGGAAGAGAAACAAAGGAGCAGGAGTAGCAGTGGTCTACCAGGAAGTAGATTGACCGAGTGATGAACATGGCAACAAGGCACTGAGCATATAGCTGAACATTAAGTTAGTAAGTAAAGGCTGTATTCACCCCTTGATGGCCCCTCACTGATATCTGTAACAACAACAGTTGCTCTTACACAGCACTTTTCATCGTTACATTTTGCAAAGGGGGAAACTCCGCCCCAGAGAGACGAAATGATGTGCTCCAGGTCACTGACAGGGCTGGGATGGAACCCAGAATTCCTGAGTCCCCGTCCACTACTCTAGCCACTAGGCCATGCTGCCTCTCTTGATTTGATACCCTGGCCCATGGGGCACTATCAAGCATGGATTTCAGTCTTCTCCTTCAAATCAGCCTCGCATTGGGTCTATACCAGTCTATATAGGTTCTCAGACTGGGCTCGTCACCGTAAGTATGGGAGATGCTGAGAAATGTATGGAATGCTGCTGGGAAGTGTTAGCAGAGTGGCAAGCGGAGAACCTCTGGTGCCCATTTTCCTTACCCTTAAAGACCCTGGTGGCCCAGCGAGTTTGAAGCTCCGCAATGGGCATGATGGCCCCCAGTGGCTGGAGGAGGCCGATGATAGCCAGTGTGGGCTTCTCCAGGTGTGGAGGGAAGACGAACTTATACAGGGGGACACGGTTGTTGTTGACATTGAGGACGTTCTCCTCCAAGAAGGGGAAGGAGAAGTTGTACCCTGTGGCAAAGAGCACGACGTCGATGTTCTCCTCCCGGCTCCCGTCCTCAAAAATCACAGCCGTGTCGGTGAACTCCTTCACGTTGGGCTTCATCAGCACCCGGCCAGAAACGATGGCGTTGGGCAGGTCGTCCCCCACGACCGGGTACTTGCTGAGAAACCTGTAAGGTCAGGAAGGAGGAGAGAACGGAGTGTGAATAGGCAGTGCTGGGTTAGAACGGTGGAGACTCAAGAGAAGGTATGATTGCACTGTGAGTAGCTATACCTGGTCCTAGCTTTAATCTAGCGGTATGTCTATGCTGCAGTTGAGATGTGTGATTGCAGCACATGTAGAAATACCCGAGCACGTAGAGATACCTGAGCTCACTAACGTAATAATAGTGGGGTAGCTTCAGCAATGCAGGGTAGCGTTACGGGCAACCCGCTCAAGTATGTGCCAGGGGTGGGGGTTGTACTCAGAAGGCTAGCCCCTTCACTGCCCCCGCTGCCATGGCAACATTGCTATTGCCACCTGTCCTTTTGCCACATTCTTCCCTTCCATTGCTCGCCATGATCTAGCTAGAGCAAAGCCAGCTCAGATCTGCCTGTCTGAGCTGCAATCACACTTCCCGATAGCAGTGTAGACATAGCACGAGTAACAATAGCAGTGAAAGCAGGGTGGTGCAGGATTGCACCCTTACTTACCTTGGGTGCTTACTCAGGTTGCTAGCTAGCCTTTTCTGCCATATCTTCACTACCATTGTTACATCTGCGGGCTAGATTAAAGCTAGCGTGGGTATGCCTACCTGGGCTACAGCCACACCTGCGCTTGCAGTGTAGGCATACGCTAAGGCTAGAATCGTCAAAGGTACCTAGATTTATTAGGCACCCTGTCGCAGGGGGCAGCTGTCCCTGAGCACCGTCTTCTGGTTGAGGGTCCTGGCACTTACTACTCTGACACCATTTTAGCACAGAAAGCACCATGTGTAGGTTTATTTACTAGTCTTCCAAATAAATGTCCACAATCTTCAAGCAAACCTTAATGTCCCACTTCTCTGCACCGAGTTCTTCAGGGACTCAACTCCCTCTTCCTGGGCAAAGACCCTCATTGTTCCTTTGCTGATGAAAGTCAACTAAAATCATAGCCTCCCATCCCAGGGTAATCACGGTCTTTCCCAGTCCGTATCTGCCCCTTGGCGCTACCTTCTTTCCAACGGGTTCCAAGCAGCTTCCTCCTGCTTCTTCTGGTTTTTTATTTCTGGAGACACAAGGTGTGGGCCACCTCCCAGGAGCCTGGCCTTCCTTTCTGGAGCTGCCCATTTGCCGCATTCTTCCCTCCCTGCAGCTTTCTTCTTGCTCTTAACTCCAACATCACCCTGCCCCTCATTAGGGCCCAACCTCAGTCGTCAGGGGAGCGGACTCACTTCACTTGCAGGGGCTGGCCACCCTGTTCCACACCGTCTGCTGAGGGGGTAGAGTGCCTAACCCCCTTGGGGGGCTTTAAACTTCTCTGCCCAAGTTCTTGTAGACATGCTAGTTGTCTAGTGCTTAGTGCAGGGAATTTAGAGAGAGGACTCCCTGATTTCTGCTCCTGGCTCAGCCAGTGACTTGCTTTGTGACCTTGGGCAAGTAACTTAAAAGTCTGTGCGGGATGGACTTGAGCTGCAAAATTCAGTCCTGGATCCTGAGTCTGTGAGCATTCCTGTCCCAGGCTGTGAATCTCCGCCCTGGGGGCATCATTTTACTAGCCTGTGAAATGGGAACATCACCACTCACCTCCCTCACAGGAGGTTTGTGAGGCCTCATTCAACCATGCCGAGTACAAGTCCAAGCCACTATGCACATGCTCACGTGGCCAGCCCCTCCCACTGCTGAGGCGACACTCTATTTTTAGTGTGGTAATTCGACCAGAGCTAGTGCGGGTACATCTACTTGAGCTGGGCATTACCTCCCCAGCTTGAAGTGCAAAGTCACATAAAATGTCCATGGCTGTGAGAGTCCTGAAACAGAGGCATTACCTGAATTGAGGTTTCAGTCCATAGTTTTCATGGTTAAACCTCGCGTTCAGTTTGTTCTCCCCCCACCGGTTCATCAGGTGCAAAGGGACGATGTGGCGCAGCATATTTTTAAAGCGTGTGAAGTGTACCACGTCGAGGGGGAAGCCGTCATCAGAGACGCGATTCACCACCCAGGCACCCGTCCTGGTGCTGAGAAATACCTGCCGGAAGAGATGCAAAAATGCAACAGGTCAGGGCTTTTGCTCTTTGTTCTGTGCCTGTACCTGTCTGCTTGCAAGGTGCAGGCTACTTGCGTTAGTTTAATTTCTAAGCAAGTAGTATCATTTAGGGATATCATGGTGGGATGGCCTGGCCTCTCTTTGTATGTGAATAAAAATAAATATGTTTTACATAAAAAAAAGACAAAATGGATCCAATCCTACAGTCCTTCCTCAGGCAAAAATCCCACTGAATTAATTTATTATCATCATTTGTATTCCAGTGCTGCCTTGGGGCCCAACTCAAGGATCTGGGCTCTCTTGCACTAGGTACTGTACAAACAAAGGTGATGAAGACAGTTTTCACTTCAGAGAGCTTGCAGTTTAGAACGAGGACAACACACAACCAGTGAATGAAAGAGACACATGGAAAGGGGGGAGAGGTGGGATAAGGTAACAGTAAGATGAACAGGTTTTGCGTATCAGACAGTAATTTCTGCTTGCCACTTGCTTAGGGAAAACTCTCATTGAGATGGCTAAATAAAGATTAGGAAACTGCAGGATTGGGTTCATTTTAAAAGACCAAGGACAAAATTATTCTCTCAGATTCACTCAGTAATTCTCACCATGGATTTCCTACAAAATTAGGGTGAGCAGAGCAGCAGAGAGGAGATCTGCTGAGTGGACCCAACAGTAGAAGTTTGCCCCAATTTGTTACTCCCCCTTTTCAGTGTGGCTGTAACTAAATCAGTTTTCCCAGATAAATGCCTAGGAATTCCATAGGATCTATGCTTCTCTTTCCCAGTCTGGGGGAACCCAAGCAAATGTCTGTGGTAGTTCTGGGAATCAAACAAGGGGACAATAAGCCACGCTGAATATCTGAAATCACTTTGGTTTAAGACACTGTCCCTTTTCTTTTAGTTACAACTTCCTGGACGCAAATTGCATTCTGAAGACATTAAGAGGTCATTTGGTATCCTACAGTGATGGTCCAAAACACTGCCTCTTACAGTAGACCCTGATCCGAAGCTCACTGAAGCCAATGGGAGACTTTCCAGTGACTTCAATGGGACTCAGGTTGGGTCCAAGCTGTGTTACATACTAAAGTGACTTTAAGGCTAAGATGTATTTGTAAAGTGAGACCAGTTACAATTTCTGCCTTCTTACCATTTGCTTGGCAGTGGGTCCATACTGAGTTGCATGCACTGTTAGCATGGGGCTGGGCTGGGCACATATGGTGTACATCGGGAATAAATTTAGCTCTACAGCTTGCAATTGTATTATTGGACCATTACTGTACAGTACTGTCCTTACATGCTGCAAGATGAAGACTCAGTGCAAAAATGGAACTTGTGCAGTCATATCAGAGGCAGAATAGGAAGAAAAGTCTTGAGCAGAGACTTGGATAAGAACAAGTTTTATTCATACCCAGTAGCTAAATAAAACAACTCAGCACCACCCAACATCTGAGGCTAAAATTGCTGGAAGTTTATAGCCAACAGTACCTGTTTGGTTGTGTGACTGAGATCCAAACTAATATCTACTCCAGAATTTCCCAAGCCAACCACAACCATTCTCTTGTCCCGAAATTCGTCTGGATATTTGTATTCCCGGCTATGCATTATTCTTCCTTTAAACTTCTCTACACCTGCAAGGGGAGAAGAAACCAGAAGGTGAAACATCAGCCAGGAAGTCATTATATATAAAAAGAGCACTTCTACACCTGGCCAAGATGCATCTCCAGTGCCTGGAGAGGGTGTGAGAAAGTCCATGGAGAGGCTCTGGATAAGGGAATATCTTCATGCAGGACAACAGTGTCTGTAGGGTCACTACGAGGGTGGGTTTATGGTTTTTAGATCCACACACAGCAGGTCTACATGCACTGAGGGAGGAGAGCAGCAGGCCATAACTGAAACTCCTCTCAGACCTAACTATAGCTGGATGTTGCCCAGAGACGTGGGTGCCCAAAACTTTGCTTCTGATTCAAAGGCTTGGAATCCATCTCCATCCCGCTCTCCCAGCAACCTCAGTTTCCAGGAGCAGAGCCCTTCTACTGCATGTTGCTTTTGGGTTAAGGACTCAAAGATTTTTTCCCTCGGCACAAAATGGGACAAAACCTAGGGAAGGACAATATACATGAGCAGGGTGTGCTTCTGCTGACCCTGCCCCCCTCTATAGTTTGACTAGGCTCAAAATGAGGTTTCTAACCATCTGAGGAGTGAAGGGGAGCAGTGGGGGCAAAAAACCTAACTGGCTTTAAGACTGAGATTGATAAGTGTATGGAGGGGATGATATGATGAGACAGTCTACAATGGCATCTGGCCCATTGGTGACTGCCGGTAGCAAAAATCCCCAACTTCTGGAGATGGGACACAGGATGGGGAGGACTCTGAGTTACTACAGAGAATTCTTTCCAAGGTGTCTTCCTGGTGGGTCTTGCTCACATGCTCAGGGTCTAATTGATCACCATATTTGGGGTCGGGATTGGCAGAGACCCTGGGGGGTTTTCTCCTTCCTCTGCAGCATGGGGCACGGGTCACTTGCATGTTTAAACTAGTGAAAATGGTGAATTCTCTGTAACTTGAAGTCTTTACGTCCTGATTTGAGGACTTCAGTAACTCAGAGGTTATGGGTCTGCTACAGGAGTGGGTGGGTGAGGTTTTGTAGCCTGCAATGTGCAGGAGGTCAAACTACAGGATTATTATGGTCCCTTCTGGCCTTAAAGTCCAGACTGGTCTAAGTCCATGAGCTGAATTCCTTTGAAAAGATTCACAAGCTTGAGGGCTGCACAGCCGCCCTAAATAGCCCCCTTATCTCAACCACTGCAGTCCGTTCATTCCCAGTTAGACCGGGTCACATCCCAATCACCATGAGACTTGATACTTAGTATCCCACTGACCTGGGAAGCATTCCATGGGTAAGTAAGGATCTATGTGGTGGCCAGTGCAAACCAAAATAGCATCAAAGATGGCCGAATTCTGCTTCCCGTCTGTCTCCGTGACAACATCCCACTGGCCAGTGGTGGAAAAATCAGAGCATTTTCTTATACTGAGCACGCTTGTCTAGAAGAAAAGCAGACAGCCCCTTACTTTGGCTTGGCTTTATTTTGTTCCTCTATTCATGCTGAAGCATGCGGTACGAGAAAGCCAAGATACCACATACCCAAAGAAGAAGCCACATACCCAAAGCTAGTCAGGCAAAGGAGAACTGTCTGAATGACAGCTTATGCAGGCATAGCTGGAGGCATGGAGAAAAGTACAGGGAAACCAGTATACATGTACTAATATACCGGGTACCAGCCATCACAGTTTTGGGGTAACTGCACCTTTGATACCCTGCTTCATGGTCTGCTCAAGGAATACCCCATGTCACCTCCCTCTGGGCAGAGACCCGTGTCCTTCCTTCTGATCATGAACTTTAGGCTACAGTCCATCTACACTTTCCTGTGTTTCTCTCAGCAGGTCTGACTAAAGTCCAGCCCTTGTGCTTTGCTCCCTCTCCAGGGGCTATGCCCAGCATATGCCAGCGGTTATCAGTAATCAGAGAGCTCTTTCAAAGCAGAGTATATTTATTTTAGGATACAAGCATTACAGAGTACATATAAAATAACGAAAAGAGCCTAAATGCATATTTAAGCTTGCCAGTTTCCCCATCAGTCCTGGCAGATTCCAGTCCTTCCAGCCCTTCCTATGGGTTTGGTCTCCCCACCCCGTACATAAGGTCACATCCGTTTGTTGGATTAAAATGAAGCCTTCTATATCAAGTCAAGCTGGCCCTCTATATTCCAAGCTCTGACTCCTGGCTCTCTTGAGCCTGACTTGAACCAGTGTATGAAAACCACCCAAGTGGCTGGTTCTTTGCTGGAGCTATTTACAGCTGCTGGGACTTCATAATTACCCGCCCCCTCCTTGATTCTAGTTCCTGGCTAGAGTTTGGTAGATCTGCCCAACCAGCCAGATGACAATCCTTGGCTCACAGAGATCTAGATAACATGTACAGACAACATTCAGGAAGTTAATACAACAGTCCCCCAAGATACTGCATGTGGTTGTAAATATCTGTCATATCAGCCCTGAAAAATGGGGGCTTATGTGCAGAAGAAGTACAGCTGGAGGGTGTGCGACCCCAAAGCTTTGTCAAGGCTGAGGTTTCTTTGTAAAACGTGATCAGTTGCAATTTCTGCATCCTCATCATTTGCATGGGCAGTGGGAGACTCACATTCAGCATGCGAGGCTGGATAGGTTCTTACTCCTAACCATACCACTGCTAAGTCCTTCACCAATGTTACAAACGCAGGATATCCCCTCCCTCCCCCCCCCCCCCCCGCCAAAGTACACCCTTTTGGGTGGTGAAATGCAGCAATTATCTAACATTGCACAAGCAAACAATGAGACAACAGCATAAGAAGTGAAGAAAGTAAGTGCATCCAATTAAAACGGCAATTAAGGGAGGGTAAGGAGAATGTGAGTAATTCAGGACATCAAAGCTAACAACTTGCTCTTGGGGACTGTGTCATGGAATTGTTGATGACCGCAGTTGGTCTGGGGCTTGGTTTTCACTTCTCATCAGAAAAGTTATTTGTCATTGAAGTTTTGCTTGGGGGTGTGATGCTGGCAGACCAGGTGCCCGCTCATGCCAAGGCCCCAAGGCCAACTGAACTCTGACAAATGCATAGCTGGAAACCAGTCTGGCTCACCTGTGTGTTAGTATTGTTAAAATAGGTGTTAGAATTATAAGAATGTGTTTAGTGCTTGGATTTTATTGAATGCTTCCAAGTTGCTGCCTGCATTCATCTAACTTATAACATCCGCTGCCCATCAAATGAAGACCCATCAATACCAGACAAACCATTGTGGAACATCAGAGAACAAAAGACTGTTAAGTACTCTCCCTAATGAAGAGTTGTGCAATTGAATTCCTCCCAACAGTTGAATTTGCAACTCAACACAGAAAAGGGAAGGAATAAGAAGCCCTAACAAGGAGGAACTGTATCTTTTATGCTTCTTGGACTCTGAAGGGCAAAGGATTACTACGCATGAGCAAAAGATCCCCAGGCCTGGGTTAGCCTTAAAGGACATATCAAGCTTGTTTATCATAAAAGCTTCTATTACTTTTTGAAATTTAAGATTGGACCTCATTTGTGTGTCTATGTTTACCTGCTTTAACCTTGTAAATAACTATTTCCTTTTCCTCGTTAAATCTTTAGATACTTTATTATAGGATTGGCTACAAATGTTGGCTTTTGTGTGAGATCGAAGATGCGACTGATCTGGGGTAAGTGACTGATCCAGGGAGTTACCTGAATATTATGATTTTTGGTGGAAGGAAAAAGGCAAGCTAGCCTAGGTGGCAAGATAGATTGGAGTACCCACGGGGACTGTCTGTGGCTCCATGTTAAGGCTGTTAAAATGCCTGAGGAGTTTACACTTGATACATGGTTGATGAAATCTAAGTATAGAACTCACAGCCAGTTTGGGGTTTGTGCCTTGCTACTTAACAGTTGCTCTGAGGTAGGCACTCATGCTCATGAGCCACTGCTGGACAACCTGACAGAGGAGCAGGGTAGGAAAATCTTTTTGAGTCGCTCTAGACATGTTATCTATTACTACTATCCAGCCTTCCAGGAGAGCTGATGTAATTAAGCTTTGCTGAAATATCACCACACAAGACATTGTTTGGTGACTGTGTCACATAATGTCATGTGTGATAATATCGCAGCATCCCATGCAATGTCATCAAATGGGGGTATTTTATTGGATTAGGGGGAGCAGTTAGCCCCCAGAGCTGCACTTGACTTCCACACCTCCAAAGAGATGTCATTTCTTACCTGAAAGCGTATGTATCGGAGAAGATCAAAATGCTTGACGTACATTCTGAAGTAGTCCATGACTTTGCTGTTGTGCATGTAGTTGGGGTAGTCCTCTGGGATGGGGAAATCGCTGTAACCCATCATTTCCTTGGAAGTGTTAATGGTCACAGATTTATAAATACTGGCTTTCAAATCCGTATCACACTCCTGCAGGAAACAACCAAGCCAGGACAGGATTTTCAAATAATTAGTCCAGAGGCAATACAAAAACGGTTCACCATTCAAGTTTGCTTGACATAAAAACATCCCAAAGTTGGGATGCTTAATTCAACCTCATTCACGAGTCTGAAAATCTAGGCTGGAAATTTTATGAGGACAGACATGCTTACAACATTTCACAACTTACAATTCCAGCCCCAGCTGGAACCCAGAAGGGAAGAAGCAATGCAAAAAAGAATGAGCAAACATTTCTAAACCTGTCTGGCTCGGATGTGATTTGTGTGGTGTTTTAGAGGGAATGGGAGTTTTGTTTCAATGGACGCTGTTCACCTTTCGCTGTGAATACTACCCTCGGAAATGGAGTGAAACCTGAAGATTTCAGTCAAGATTGTGGACACCATATTTTTACAACAGGGAAAAATTGGAGTCATTGGCAGAATTTGTCAATAGCTGAACAGGAATTTATGTCATCCCCCCCGCTCATTAAATATGAATTCTGAAAACTCCTTATATCATTCTTGACAAAAATAGTCATTCAAATCCCCTCCCCTCAATCCAGTCTTACAGGGGTAGTACTCAACAGGACTTAAACCACTACAGGTGAAAGCCAGGAATTTTCAAGCTCACATGTATCCTGTGGGAGTTGAAATTCCCCTGAAAACTATGCCTTCCAGAAAGTAAAGAGCAGTATTGTTCACTAGGGCTTCCAGTTGATAGATACTAAATATTCCAAACAATTTGGCTGTGCTACATTAATGTCTCAGAAATCTTATTCAACCAGGTGGTGGAGCTGAGAAGGAATGTCCCCTGGGGCATACTGACAGGACATGGGTACTTGCAACTTTTCACTTTCGTTCAAGGATCTCAGTGTTTCATGACCATTAAAAAAATAAAACCTCATACCACTCCTGGAAGGTAGGGAAATATTATCCTCATTGTTAAAGAGGAGTACAAAAGAATAGCACAAGCATGAAGGGACAAAATCAGAAAAGGCACAAAATGAGTTACATATAGCAAGGGACATAAAAGGTAATAAGAAGAGGTTCTTTAACTATACTAGGAGCAAGAGAAAGATGAAGTAAAATGTAGGTTCTCTACTTAGTGGGGAAAGATTGCTAATAACTGATGACGTCAAAATGGTTGAGGTGTTCAATGCCTATTTTGCTTCAGTCTTTCCTAAAAAGGTTAATGGTGACCAGATAGTCAAAACAATTATCATAATCAAGGGGGAAGGAATGCAAGCCAAAACAGGGAAAGACCAGGTTAAAGAATATTTCAATAAAGTTACATGTTGTCTAGTCAGCAGGGCCTAATGGAGTTCATTCAAGGGTACTTAAGGAACTAGATGAAGCAATCTCAAAACCATTAGCAATTATCTTTCAGAACTCATGGAAGACAGGTCAGGTCCCAGGGAACTGGAGAAGGGCAAATATAGTACCTATCTTTAAAAAGGGAAACACAGAGGACCTTGGGAATTATAGACTGGTCAGCCTACCTTTGATATCAAGAAAGATAGTGGAACAAATGTTTAAACAATCAATTTGTAAGCATCTAGAGGACAATAGGGTTATAAGGAATAGCCAGCATGGATTTGTCAAGAACAAATCATACCAAACCAACTTAATTTTCGTCTTTAACATGATTACTGGCTTAGCAGATAGGGGGCAAGCATAGACATGATATATCTTGATTTTAGTAAGGCTTCTGACTCAGTCCCATGTGACATTCTCATAAGCAACCTAGGGAAATGTGATCAAAATTGAATTGCTATGAAGTGGGTGCTCAACTGGTTGAAAGACCACACTCAAAGAGAAGTTATCAATGGTGTGCTGTCAAACTAGGGTCTATCTAGTGGGATCTTTCAGGGGTCAATCCTGGTTCTGGTATTATTCAATAATTTCATTAATGACTTGAATAACACAGTGGATAGTATGCTTATAAAATCTGCAGATGTCACCAAACTGGGAGGGGTGAAAGCACTTTGAAGGACATGAGTAGAATTCAACATGATCTTGACAAATTGGAGAATTGGTCTGAAATTAACAAGATGAAATTCAATAAAGACAAGGTACTTCATTTAGGAAGGAAATACCAAATGCCGAACTACAAAGTGGAGAATAACTGGCTAGGTGGTAATACTGCTGAAAAGGATCTAGGGTTCACAAACTGAATGAGTCAACAATGTGATGCAGCTGTGAAAAAAAATCTAATATTCTGGGATGTATTTACAGGAGTGCCATAAGTGATACATGAGAGGTAATTGTCTTACTGTACTTGGCATTGGTGAGGCCTCAGTTGCAGTAGTGTGTCCAATTGTGGGCACCACACATTAGGAAAAATATGCCCAAATGGGAAAGAATCCAGAGGAGAGGAAACAAAAATGATCAATGGTTTAGAAAACCTGACCTGTGAGGAAAGATTTAAGAAACTGGTCATGTTTAGTCTTGAGAAAAGACGACTAAGGGGGGAACCTAATAACAGCCTTCAAATATGTTAAGGGTTGTTATGAAGAAGACACGGAGAAATTGTTCTCCATGTCCACTGAAGGTAGGACAAGTTGTAATGGACTTAGATCTGCTGCAAGATAAATTTAGATTAGATAGTAGAAAAAACTTTCTAACTATAAGGGTACTTAAGTGCTGGAATAGGCTTTCAAAGGAGGTTGTGGAATTGCTATCATTGGAGGTTTTAAAGAAAGTGTTGGACAAACACCTGTTGGGGACGGTCTAGGTTTATTTGATCCTGCCTCAGCAAAAGGGGCTGGACTTGATGACCTCTTAAGGTCCCTTCCAACCTGACATTTCTATGATTCTATGATTGTAACTCGTGGGGAAACGGAGGCAAAGCATGATCACACAGGAAATGTGTGGGAGAGCAGGGATCAAAACTCCAACATCCTGACTCCCATGCCTATGCTCTAGCCACATGACCCTCCTAGGTTAATGCTAATAGGGTATGCATTAGAGCTTGCTGGAAAGTATTTTTTCTCCTCCCAGCCCCCCATGACACTTTCACAACAAATCATTTAGTGAATATGATGGGGTGAAGCTCCTAGAAAGCAAGGAGTGAGGGAAAGAGCTGATTCTGGGTGATTGACAGCCCATCCAGCCAAAGACCAGGTGGGGACTTCCCCTTTGCCTGCAAAGGATTATGGGTAGTGAAGCCCTCTATAAAACTCCCTGTCTTCCATCTGGGAGTCAGAGTTGTAGGGGGAAGTGTCATCTGGAGGAAGCTGGGCCTGCTGGGGTTGTGTTATGGACGGTATTCCTGGTTGGTGCTCCCTCCCCCTGCACTTTTTAATTTAAAATCAACCTTGGTATTTTTTTTAACCCCTCTGAACTCCATCTCACTGCTTCATCTTTGCTGTTGATCACCACCACAGTCAAAAACCCAATTTTCCTTTGAAAAACCATATTGATAGAAAATGTTTGACCAGCCTTAGTAGGTATACCTTACTCAATTCACTTCCTGTAATGGCATGGTTCTTGGGCATTGGTGGATCTCACTTATCCACAGAATCCTCTCTTCCCTCTTCCATTTATGATATTAAAAAGGTATATGCAGAGAAAAGTCATGCAGCAAGCAGTCTCCTTTGTATGGGAAGCCCACTCTGATTTGAGGATACACTGTGTGTATCGCCCCATGGAGAATAGGCATTTCCCAGTGTAGTCAGCAATCTCTCTGCTCATTTCTATTTGAGAAGGGACATGTCTCATGCAGCAAGAACTGGAGTATTCCAGTTGGCTTACTATGCTGTCTATAATGCAATACCCTGGAGACAAACTCAACTTACCTGGAACCGCCACAGTCCCCCGATGTCTTCACTTCTCTCAAAGCATGTTGGCTGGAGTCCTTCATCTAAACAGCATTTAAGGGCTGTTAGGCCACTGGCCCCTGCTCCAATAACTGCAACTCTTTTTGCCATAGCCTTCTGTGTAGGGAAGGATAAAGCAGAATCAATCCACCCCTGAGTAGTTCTGCCTCCATTCTTATCATCCAAGCCCAGTCTTCACACTGCCTTACCTGAGTTTGCCAATGGGGGGCTGTAGCAACAACAGGCTTTTCAGGACTTCAGTCAAATATTTTAATTAATATTTAATTAAAGTCCCTTTAATTAAGGTTGTTTTTACCTCCACCATTTGAGCAGAGAACACCAATTTGGGGTGGTTTTATAACTTTTATTCAAGAGCATAAACAGCTAGAAGGTTAACTCATTTCTTACGCTTCCCTGAAGTACTAAACAACATGAAAATTAGATTGAAATTATAATGTTCAATCTGGTATTTAGCTGCAACACTCTGAGCACCTTTTCCAGACCTGAAGAAGAGCTCAGTGTAGCTTGAAAGCTTGTCTCTCTCAGCCAACAGAAGTTGGTCCAATAAACAATATTACCTCGCCCACCTTGTCTCTCTAATATAAATCAAGCTAGCCAATTCAAGGAGTTAACAATAATACAAACTACAAATGGTTAACTAAAGGGAGAATAATAGGAGAACAGCAGTTGGTCAAACCATTGCATGAGTACAATCAGTAATCAAATGACAAAGTTAACATACACCAGTGACTGAAATGGCTTACCTGGTTTTTCTATCTCTGTGCAGTTTACTTAGCAATCTATACTTTCCCTTGTTGGAAAAAATCAGTTAAGGTTTGGAGCTTTCCATATCATGAAAAGTCATCCCAGGGTCTGTGGCAAGGTTTGCTTTGAACCTAGGGCAGGGATTCTCAGGACAAATTTTTGGTGGCCTCAGAGTGCAGCCACCAACTCTTGCTGGTGGCCACTCTCACACTTTTTCCTAAAATACTTAATTAGCTTTAAAAAAACCAAATAAATATACATGTCCAAATCATTGTAATTTATTTATTGCTAGCTAGTAAATCTGTTGTAGGCAGTAAATCCGTAATAGGGGCCAGGGGCAATGGAGTTGGGAGGGGTGGGGGAGGTAGTGCGGAGCCAGAGTCTGAAGCCCCGTAGCCAGGGATGGAACCTGAAGCCGGGCAGCCAGAGCCAGAGCCTGCCGCCCCATCACTCCAGGGGTGAAGCCCAGAGCCTGAGCCCCACCACCCCTGGGAAGGTGGGGAACTCACCAGCTGCCTGCTCCTCCAGGGTTGTGCCCCAGCTGTCTCCAGAGGGGGACAAAGCCCAACCACTACTTGTAGCCCCAGCAGCCAGTGCATCCAGGCGGTGCATCCAGGAGCAACAGGGAGTGGGAGGGGCTGCTGCTTTGTCCCCCCACCTCCAATCACAGCCCAGGAGGCTGTGGCTGCAAGAAAAGCCACTGGTGGCAGCATTTGAGAAACGCTGACCTAGGGTAACTTATACTATGGGCTTATATGCATATGCTCTTACTGTTAAAAAAAGTCTGTCTTATGCAGGTGGAATCAGTACAGAAAACAAGGTTGTTAAGGTGACTTGCAACGAACTGTAGTGGAATCAGAACTCCAGCCATCTCTGCATGCTGACTGGTCTGTTGGTCCAACATGTAGTGCCCTGATTCGGCCATAGTAGGTCTACTCCTGAAACTGGTTTACCATCAGGCTGGTATGAACAGCCATCTATATAAGCCAGGGGGTACTTGTCATACATTCCTTATTATAACAGAAATGTCTGGTTCTTGTTGCAGGCAGTTCAGACATGAGGGTTACTTCCTCTTCTCTGAGGGTCTGCTCTGCAGCCATGCAGCCATGAACTTCAGCTAACCCCTGTGCAGTTAGCAGCGGGGGTGGCAGGTTTGTAGACATTTTGGTGGTGCCCAGAACCCACCCCTGCCCAAACTCTGCCCCACCAAACTCCGTCCCCCACCTTCCCAAGGCTCTGGGAGGGAGTTTGGGTGGGGGAGGAGGTCTGGGGTGCAGGCCCTGGGCTGAGGCAGGGGATTGGGGTGCAGGCCCTGGGAGGGGGTGTGGAGGGAAGGGGTACAGGCTCTGGGAGGGAGTTTGGGGGGGAAAGATGGGGTGCAGGGGGGCTGGGGATGGGTTTGGGGTGTGGCTGGGGATAAGAGGTTTGGGGTGTTGGAGGGGGCTCAGGGCTATGGCAGAGGGTTGGGGTGAGGGCTGTGGGGTGGGGCTGGGGATGAGAGATACATGATACAGGAGGGGGCTCAGGGCTAGGGCAGAGCATTGGGGTGCAGGGCGGGTGAGGGCTCTGGCTGGAACTGGGGATAAGGTGTTTGGGGTGTTGGAGGGGCTCAGGGCCAGAGTAGAGGGTTGAGGGTGCGGGGGGTGAAAGCTCTGGCTGGGGGTGTGGGCTCTGAGGTGGGGCAGGGCTCGGGATGAGTTTGGGATGCAGGCAGGCTGCTCCGGGACAGGGGCCAGAGAGGTGGACTCCACCCAGCCCTTTCCCTGCCGGCAGCAGCGAGCTCTGTGGGAAGGGTCCCCCTCTCCCCTCCCCCCCGGCAGCACACTCTGGGGGAGGGGTGCCTCCTGGCAGCACACTCTAGGGGTGGGGGATGGGGCTGCCCTTTCCCAGTGTGGGGCAGGAGTGGTGGCTGTGGGGGGGGGGGGTGGGTGCAGATCACAGGGTCAAACACTCACCAAAGCCCCAGCAGCTACTCAGGTGAGTGAGGTCCACTGTGATCAGGTCTCCGCTGGAAGTCCCCTCGGGGTCTCCTCCTGGTGGGTGCTAGGGGAGGGGAGGACAAGCACCTGTGTGCCTCCTCCCCGTCCCACTCCCCCTCTTGAGTGCCTCGGCGTCTCTTGTTGCCATAGGAGCAGCCGGCAGCCCCCAGGCAGGGGAGAGCCGAGGCTGCTTTCAATGCGGCAGGGATGCTCCGGGGCCACGTGGGGGGGGCATGGGGAGGGTGGCGGGGGGGCTGCATGGGGGGGCCGCAAGGGGAGGCCGCGCGGGGTGGGGCAGTAGGCAGGCCTGGGGCCCGCTCCAGGCAGGGCCAGCGGAGAGACCCAGCTCCAAATATTGGTGGAGCAGGGCCCCCAGCTCTGAATATTCCTGGAGCATGGGCACCATCAGCCCATATAACTTGCTGCCTATGGAACTTAGCAGTTTCTTGCTTCTGGTGCAGTAGCTCTCTCAGGCCATTCCCTACAGAGCTAACGTCCAGGTTACAACACAAGTTCTGGAAACCGTTCCACTCTATCTTATCACTAACCAGAAATCTAGTGGACTGGTGGAAAGTTGCTAACACAACTCTTCCTCCACCAATGTGTTCCTGAAAATTTTGGACAGCGCAGACAGTAGCAAGCAAAGCTGCCTCAGGATCTGATTACTTCCTCTTACTCCACTGAAGTTTTTCCTGGCTTAAACTGTCACTCTGTCATCAATATCACGCTTTTGGTGCAGTACAGCACTGCCACACTAGTCAGTGGGACCCACTTCACTGTTTCCCCTCTCTTGGGATAAGTTAGGCATAGAGCCTGGGATGTCCTTTTCTTGAACTCCTTCAACTGCTTCTTCCTGTTCTCGTCCCCAAGTCCACAGTGTATCTCAGTGGTTCTCAACCTTTATTTTTTGTGGACCACTTGAAAATTGCTGAGGGTCTCGGGAGACCTCTTAATGATCTTTCCAAATGTTTGTACCACTAGTTAACTATTGTAAAACGCTTTGGATAAAAGCGCTATATAAAAAAACTTAATAATAATTAACGTTTTTTGTTCTACAGAGAAAATCACACAACTCATATTTTAATATCAGTAGTCTTACCTTTCTAATGCGACCTTTCTAAGTCTTACCTTTCTTACCCCTCCACAGCAGCCCCGGGGCTGGGAAGATGGGGAGGTCTCTCCCCTGCCACAGCAGCCACAGAGCTGAGGCTGGGAAGGAGGGCTGCAGCCTTGGAGCTGGGGAAAGTCGCCTCTTTCTCTGGCCACCGCAGCCCTGCACATCCCAAATTCCCCACACCCCGTCTTCTCACCCCTCCATCCCCTCCCACCTGCCCCTTATTCCCCCCAAGGCCACCACCTCACCTTATATGTGCATCTTCTCCAGGGTCCAGGCACCTCATTAGTGGAGCCACGCATGCGTGGCTCCGCCAATTAGGTGGGTGGCCTTCATTCTCTTGTGTGCAGCCACCCAGGCACGCACTTTAGAGGGAACTATCCACGGACCACCTGTATGGAGCTCACGGACCACTGGTGGTCCGTGGACCACAGTTTGAGAACCTCTGTATCTTTCTGCAACAGGCTAAGAAGAGGCTGAACAATTTCTGAGTACTCACTAATCAACTGCCTAGAGTAATTACAGACACCCAGAAAACTTTCTATGAAAGTTGTTAGGGATTTTATTTCCTGAATTGCCTGTACCCTGTTGATTTGTGGCCTAATATCTTCCGGACTTAACTATATTCTTAGGTATCACACCCTTTTCCTGCATCAGTGCCCCCTAGGCAACAAAATCTTAGCTCCACCCTGTCCTGAAACAACATGTATCTTCTTTCTTTGTTTTTTCCAGGAAAGGGTCTTGAGCAGCATGTCATCTACATATATTATATGGCAGAAGCAAGTTATATTATGCAGGGGCATTAGAGTACCTGAAGATGCACCTTCTCCAGATGAACTCTTGGTGACTGAATGAAAAGGCCAATTTATATTGATCACCTGGATCTGTTTTTAGCATCCAAAACCCATTTTCTATATCCAGAGAAGAGAAGATTTTTGCCTTGGACATAAGAGCTTTCCTCTGATCTGTGTACCCCATTGGTCACTGGGATAACGGTACTCATTTATTAAGCTGTCTAGAGTCTACCATGAGCTGACAGTCCCACTGGGTTTTACAATAGGCCAGATTGGACTATTAAAGATGGAATTTCACTCTTAGAAAGGAAAATAATATATGGGTGTATCTAATGTCTTTTGCATAGACTCATAAATGGCCAATGTATTCTATACTGCTTTATGAAAACAGGGGGCGCTCATGGTTCTGTGGAGATCTTAACTTCCTGTAGGCTCATTTCTCCAGTCACGAGAGTCCTTTGCAGAGATTTCACAGTATTCTGTCGATAGCTATGTCAACTCTTCCCTCTGCCAATCATTCTTTTCTCTGCCTTGCTGGGCCATGCCTCTTGTCACCCACACCTTCTGGGCTAGCGTGACAATTTGCCTCATGGTGGTTTTATCTGGCTCTATAATCTACTCTATTCTTTCTCTGATATAGGCTGATAACTATTCCAGATATAAAATTGTCTCAGATGGGAGTGCTGGTCCAGATCCATAGCACCACTAGATTTGTAGCAAACTTATCTGATAAAAGGACTTGGAGGTGTCATCCTTATGCAACCTAGGCTTCTAAACCAAAGTGGTGGGGCTCATCACCTGTGCATAATAATTGATGAGCTCAAGGCATGATTTTTCAAAATTCTGGTTGATGTCTGGGGTAATGTTTCTGAGGTTTGTGGTTAAAGTCCTCTTTAGAAATCTCATTGTATCATTTTCTGAAACTCCTTCAACATTTGCTAGGAAAGTTTTAACTTTAGTAATAGTAATACGCTCATGAAGTCGAGCTCCCTTCGTATGGGGGCAAGATTCTCAAAGTCTGTTTAGCTTCTTCAAACAATTCCTATTTATCCAGACCTTAAGGTCTGGGGGGACGATCCCAGAAAGAGTTCTCTCTACCTCAGGGGCACTGGGGAGTCTAGGTGCTGCCAAGAATCTTCCTAATCTCCACATAATCATAGAATATCAGGGTTGGAAGGGACCTTAGGAGGTCATCTAGTCCAACCCCCTGCTCAAAGCAGGACCAATCACCAAATTTTGCCCCAGATCCCTAAATGGCCTCCTCAAGGATTGAACTCACAACCCTGGGTTTAGCAGGCCAATGCTCAAACCACTGAGCTTTCTGCAAACCCTTTCTGCAAACAACTCATGATTTTCATCACCCACCCTTCTGCATTCCACAGTTTGACTATCCAACCTTCATTTGTCCCTCTGAGAACCTTGGCCACTTTATCTATTTCTACCTATAGGCTGTCTACATCTTTCACTAGGCCTTGAGCTTTTTCCTTCTCAGAGTTTAGCATCTCTCTTTCCTTTGACAAATTCTCCAACTCTCTGTTCAGTAAGGTGGAACCACAAGCAATATACTAGGACCTATCTTCCTAGGATACAGTGCCTGCCACTGCATCTTTCAGGATTCGGCTGAGGGTCTCTTGCAAACTGATTGAAATCTTGTCTTTCCGATTGTGACTTGCTAACCTCTCTCCCCACCCATCTCCCTAGAAGATAGGAAGTTACCTCGGCTTCATGTTCCATATGAATCGGTGGACTCACCTTTAGGGACTGGAATTCATTCACTTTATCACAATGTGGTGTTGGATGTAGGACACTAGGTGGAAGGACAACTAAAAAACTTAGCTCACCGTTTGATTCTTCCAGGTGTGGTGACCAGAGGCCTTCTTCTGGCGTGGCTTCGGGCAACAGGTCTTCCTCTGAGAGGAGGGGGAGAAAGTTCAGCTTCTCCGCAACCTGAAACAATAGCTTTCCTCCAGGTGAAAGTAAAAAATACAAAGGGAAGTTTTTCATCTCACAACTTTATCAAAACTCTTAGGGAATCTTCTATTCCAGACTTCTGTGTCTGGTTTGATTGAACTGTGTGCCCCTGCCCCCCCCCCCCTCCCGCTTTCGGCACTCTCACCAGGGAGTTTCACTTCCTTACAGGGTGAGCTTTAGGAACACAGTGATCAGAAGGCAACTTCTTCTTTTCTCACTCACTGACCAACTTTCAGCTTGGAGCTTATTAACTCTTTACCAAACTGTTTATCTTAGAGAGAGGGGTCACAGGTACACTGATCAAAGACACCTTTACGCACCTTGAAAGGATGTCTCTCCTAATGACTGATACAGTATCCTGTCAACGATGCCAATTTGTAATAATAGGGTTTTCGCAACTTGAGTCAAATGTTTTATTAATATTTAATTAAAAGTTCCTTTAACTAAAGTGGTTTTTGCCTCATCACCATTTGAACAGAGAAATCCAATTTGGGGTGGTTTGATAACTTATTTGAGAACATAAACAACTAGAAGATTAGCTAATTTCTTATACTTCCCTGACGTACTAAATAATATGAAAATTAGATTGAAATTACAATATAAATCAAGTTAATCAACTCAAGGCATTAATTATACCAATTAGAACTGGTTAACTAAAAAGAGAACAATTTGACACCAACAATTGGTCAAATCATTGCATGAGTGGAGACCCGGAGCTCCACTGGGGAGTGGAAGAGGGGACATATGCCCCCCCAAATGATCTCATAAGACCCCAAATTATTGTCAGAAAGGCTAAAAGGCGGACACTATGTGCATCCTTTATATAAATTATAAATCACAGCAAAATACTGACTTTTTAAAAATTCTTACAATTTTCCAGGGGTCTAACTAGCCCATGGACACCTGGAAGGTTGTTTATTTTTTTAAATAGCGACATCCAGGGCCCCCAGAATACCCACTTGCCCTCCCAATAATGGGCCCATGAGCACATTCAATAATTAAATCACAAAGTTAACATGCACCAATGATAGAATGGTTAATTAGGCCTTGGGCAAACTTGCAGTGGCATGTAGGATACATGCAGCTACATGCTGCAGTGAAAGGCTCCAGCAGTGGCGAGGCAGCAGGACACTACACTGCTAAAAGTAGCCATGTAGATGTGGATGGCACGGCTTGGGCATGTAGAAAGCCATGTAGGGTCCATACCCTAGGATTCTGGCATATCTCCACTCTACTCACCAAAGCAGTGCCTCATTGTCTACACTGCTATGTATACCCATGCAGGGGAGGGTGGGCGTGCGGTGTCTGTACTCTACATGCCACTGTAAATGCGGACTTACACTCAGTCTTTCTATCTCTATGCACTTTACTTATCTACTTGTACTTTCCGTTGTGGAAACAATAGGTTAAGGTTAGGATCTTTACAATCCCCCAGTGAACTTTAGTGATCTGTGGCAAGGTTTGCTTTGAACCTAGGTTAATTAATGCCCAATGGCAACTTATACTATGGGCTTATGTGCATGTGCTATTTCTGCCCACCCGCCTACCCACCTTAAAAAGGCTCAGACAAGTCTTTCCTCTCAGGTACCTCTACACAGGAATTCAAATAACCTGCTAGGGAAACCAAAAGAAGAAATTTACTTCGAAAGAGAAAACGGATCGGCTTTTCAGCTTGCTTGGTCTGTGGAGCCTCTGAGTCGGTCAGGAACTGCAACGTAGGAACCGAGTGATGTCTTCTGCCCAAGGTACCGTCACACAAGTGGGTGTTGTCCTCTGGTCAACCGGCTGGTCTGCAATGTCTTTGTCTCTACTTTCCCTGAGAGAGAAGTAGGTGTATCAACTGTCTGGCCGTTGTCGTGGTGACCTCGGGAGAAGCACACTTTCTTCCTCATTTGACTGGTTTTTTATTGATGAAACTCTGGCTGGTATCATCCCACAAGACCCCTCTGGTGATCTGCTTATCGAATCAGGGGCTCACAGGTTTCACACCCGAACTGCGTCATCCAATCCTGATCAAGTGATGTCAGTCTGACTTTTGGTCCACTCTTGGGACCCTCCTTTCTAGTGTACTGGTTCTTTGTCACATCCACAATCCGTGTGTTTTTGTCAAGCAAGCAATATTAGGGGCATAAGAGGAGGTCATGACTCCACCAAAGTAACCTCATCCCCCTCTTATGTTGGTGAACACTCAAGGCTTTCACATGGCTTCTTGACTGTTAGGGTCTGATGCTTTCCTGGTCTTAAACTTATGACCCATTGTCCTCTTACTTAGAAAGGTTGTTCCCTACCCATTCACACATCTCACATTCACATTTCCTCAAGGCCTATGAGACTTCATGACCACAGTAACAAATTACGGAACTGTCACCCTGTCTGGAAAACTGTGGGAACTGCATGAAAAGTTGTTTCACTCTATCACAGCTCAAAGCCAAGCTGCTTCAAAACTTCTTGTTAAATCTGTTAACATAAACTTATTAAAATGTGGCAAAATTTATATTTAATGTCTATATTACCATAGGCCTATATGTCCTACATCTTCCCCCACCTTCACTGATGGAATAAGGAGGCTACTTTGAGAATTTCTTATTACATCAGATGATCCTTACATAAGATAAATTTCAAACACAACACATTAGTATTTCAAATTGCATGATTAATTTCTCATTCTTAAACTAATAGTTAGTCTAACACTTAATTATAAAGTTATTGGTAACAATTATGCAACTGACCACACTACAGCAATGTAATTATATAACATCCGGTGTTATTTTTATCTCATCTGATGGTAAAAAGACATGTTTGTCAAGAGAAAAAGCAAAGACTGAATGGGTTTGACTTTGCAACATCATCAAGACATTGAGTATGAAAGATAAGGAATCCTGGAGGTCAACTCTGATGCCCAGTTTACAACAAGCTGCCACCAAGCACGGTCTGTGCACCTTCTAGTCAACTTTGCCATGTTTGCAAGGGAAGTTGACATCAACTCGTCCAGTAAAGAATCAGAATGGCAGCATCAGCCGGAGTCTGCAGGGCCAGTTGCCTGTGCAACTGGTCAACTGGATTATTTCCTAGTGCAACAGGACCCTGTTCCTTAGAATGACCTTTCCCAGTACATTGTTAGGTTTGCTTCTTGCATTAAACCTCTATTAACAAAATGTGCATAATTTCCTTGCCATGAGCCCTTTTCATGTCACACTTTTTCCATTCAGCTAATTATGCTAACAATGTCTCATGTAGGTGGAATTGGAACAGACAACTAGGCTGTTAAGGAAGTGACTTGCAACAAATTGTAGTGGAATCAGAACTCCAGCCATCTCTGCATGCTGACTGGTCTGTTGGCCCAGCGTGTACTGAGAGTCAGAGATTGTGCCCTGATTCGCCCATATCAGGCCTACTCCTGCAACTGGTTTACCACCAGGCTGGTATGAACAACTGTCTATATAAGCTATAGGAAATTTCTCACAGATTCCTTATCATAATAGAAGTCTCTGGTCAGCGTTGCAGGCAGTTCAGACATGAGGGTTACTTCCTCTCCTCCGAGGGTCTGCTCTGCAGCCATGAACTTCAGTTAACCCTTGTGCCATTAGCAATCAAACTTCAGCTCATCCTATGCCACTAGCAGTTTCTTGCTTCTGATGAAGTGGATCTCTAAGGGCTAATGTCTAGGTTCCAATACAACTTCTGTAAACCTTTCCCCTCTATTTTATCGCTAACCAGAATACTAGTAGGCTAGTGGCAGGTTTCTACTACAACTCTTTCTCGTTCAATATATCCAGAGGCACCATTTGCTATTGGATGGGGGGGTATTTTCCCTCCCCCCAGACCTTGGTTTGCCTCCCCCAGACTTTCATAGCTCCTTGCCAGTTGGTTCTGAAGGGTCTCCCCAGGGCTGTGAAGCCGAGGCTCCTAATTGTTGCATTGTCAGTGCTGTGCCCCATCCCTGCCAGCCAGATAAGGATCAGCGGTGGCAGCCTCGGCCGGAGATGAATGTGGAGTAAGCCAGGCCCCAGTCTCTGTCCTCGACCAGCCATCAATGAGAGATGCACATCCGTGGCCCTCCATCCCCACCTCCCTGAAAAGGACTGACCTGCCACTTCCCCAGGTCTCCCCTGGGATGGGCCTGGCCTGCTAACCTGCCGTGAGCAGCTACAGCCTCACTGGAGGGGCAGAAGTGGAGATGCCAATGTATCTTTGCTCCCTCTCCCCTGAATTTTTCTGAAATGATGCCCTTGAAAATATCCCTGAAAAAGTTGGACAGCCCAAGCAGCAGCAAACATCTCATAATCCAAATACTTCCTCTCGACTACACGGATGTTCTTGCTGGCATAAGCAATCACTTTCTCTTCGGTTTCATGCTTTAGGTATAGTACAGCACTGACACAGCAGTTGGTGTGATCCACTTCAGTAGGAAAGGGTTTCCCTCTCTTGAGACATGCCAGGCAAACCTGGGATATGCTTTTCTTTTAAACTCCTTCACTGCTTCTTCCTGTTCTTCCCCCAACGCCATGGCGTATTTTTCTGCAATGGGCTAGGAAGTAGCTGAACAATTTCTGAGAACTCACTAAGAGACTCCCAGAGAACTTCTCAGCACTTTTAAAGTTGTTGGGGATTTTATTTCCTGTAGTTCATCCTCTGCAATTATAATCCATGCTCACTCTTCATATCGCCTTATGCAAGATTGCCAACAGGGATCTGTAATAGTAATAAGTTTTTCAGGACTTGAGTCAAATGTTTTGTTATTATATAATTAAAAAGTCCCTTTAATTAAGGTTGTTTTTAACTTGTCATCATTTGAGCGGAGAAAACCACTTTGGGTTATTTTTATAACTTTTATTTGAGAGCATAAACAACTAGAAGGTTAACTAATTTCTTACATTTCCCTGAAGTACTAAACAAGATGAAAATTCGATTGAAATTGCAATGTAAATCAAGCTTCTCAACTGAAGAAGTTAATAATAATACAGATTAGAACCAGTCAGCTACAAAGAGAACCTGGGTGGGTGCACGAGCTGCTTTTGTTTTGTATTGTTAAGAGGAACCACTCGATATTGAACAGCACCTTTGCTGCTGACACCCCCTGGCTAGGAGGACCAGTGTCCGGTTTTGGTCTGAAGAACCCGGTCGAAAAGGGTTCTTGGTGGCTCTGGTCAGCACCGCTGGCTGGGACGTTGACTGTCCAGTTCAAGGCACCGCACAGCAGGGCTGGAAGGCTCCCTGCTAGCCACCGCGCCACACGGCTTCCGTGTCGAGAAGCAGCCAGTTTTCCCGCTGCTGCCCAGCTCTCTTCTCCTCGCAGTCCTGGTGTGGCCAGGTTCGAGCTGCGGCACCCAGGAGTTCAAGGTACATGTATTCCCATTTCCGAGTGCTGGGAACGGGGCTGCACCCCCCCCATCCCCCCTGCATTCCTCCCCATCCCAACCCTCCCCAATCCCAACCCCTTTCACTGCATCCCTCCCTGTCCCAACTCCCCCCATCCCCATCCCCCATCACTGCATCCCTCACTGTCCCAACTCCCCCCACTCCCATCCTCCATCATTCCATCCCTCTCCGTCCCAACTCCCCCCATCCCCCATCACTGCATCCCTCCCCATCCCAAACCCCCACACCCACTTTCCCCGTCATAGCGACAAAGAGTCCTGTGGCACCTTATAAACTAACGGACGAATTGGAGCATAAGTTTTTGTGGGTGAATACCCTTTTCTTCACATGCATCTGAAGAAGTGGGTATTCACCCATGAAAGATTATGCTTCAATTCGTCTGTTAGTCTATAAGGTGCCACAGGACTCTTTGTGGCTTCTACAGATCCAGACTAACACGGCTACCCCTCTGATACTTGATCCCCTGTCATTGCATCCCTCTCCTTCCAAGCCCGCCGCGCCCTTCCCCCTCACTGCATCCCTCTCCCATCCCATCCCATCCTGCCCCCCACACCTACCCATCCCAGCCCTGTACCCCTTACAGCATTCTCCCACCCATCCTCTCCAACTCCCAGAGCCATCACCCCCATGTCCCTCTCCACCCACAGCTCTGCACCCCATTCACCTCCCATTATGTCCCTATACACACCTGTGCCCAACTCATCCTCATTCACCTGTAGCCTTCTGCCTCCTCCTGCATCCACATCAACCCCACATACCCCCCAACCCACTCCTCTCTCCTTCACTGCCCCCTCTCACCCCCATCCTGCTCTCGTCCTTGGCCTCTTTCCTTCCCCATCCTCTCTCCTCCACCCACCCCCCACAGCTTTTCCCCTCCAGACCACTCTCCTCCCTTCCCAGCTGGGTTATTTAGGCAGCCCCTGGAAAAGTGTTTGAAAAAGTGTCTCTATGTAGGTAAGTGTGTGCATGCATGCACTGTATGTGTGTAAGAGACTGTGTGTCTTTGTGTAGGGAGGTGCGTGTATTGCTGCATGTGTGTATACCTGTGTGAATAAAATTTGCAGCCTAACTTTTTGACTGTTATTCCTTTTGCTGGCTTGTGCACAAAACAATTGATGGCATAAAATATGTGTGTATTCATTTCATAACAAGTTTTTAGAAAAAGAAATGTATTCTTAAAAAGTGAATATTGTTAACTAGTAATTGAAGAAGAGCCAATGTGTCATACATTTCCCCCCACTTTTGTGTAGTTACATTATAAACCCTTTGTTGCAGACTCTCTCTTTTTATATGTATGTCCAGCACCTACCACCTGATTTTAATTGGGGTCTCTAGGCATTAAACAACAATTGTAATAATAAGTAATGTGGACGTATACGTGTTAGTGCATGCTAGATGTCTACACATGAATACATGTGTGTATCTGCATGTAGTTGTGGAAGTCAGGTTCTACAGATTTATTTATATAGGTATCTGGACAGGTGTGCATTTCTGTGTTTGGGCTCCATGGATTTGTATTTGGGCTTAAGGAATGCACGTTTAATGGCCCCATTACAGCTGTGATAATGTGTAGTCCGAAGGGAGGGGGGTGGGGTGGGAGAGTGAGCGGAGGTGGGAGCTCAGGAAAGAGGCAAGGCAAGGGTGTTCAGTTTTCTGGAATTAGAAAGTTGTCAACCCTACACCCGGCAGAAGAGTTACACTGGAGCAGGAGTTGGCCAGGCTACAGGTAGAGAAAGTGTCCAGGGACCAGAGTCAGATCAAAGTGCAGTGGTGACCCAGACACTACTTCACCAGTAGGTCTGGGCCCAGATAAGAGGTCAGGGGCAAAAGCAGTGGTCCTCTGCGGGAGGAGAGATGAAGGACACCTCTTTCATGGGTTCCGTTCTGAAGACTGGAGAACTGCCAGAATGACTAGCAGCCCCAGAATGCAAGATACAGCTGATTCAGTGAGAAAAACGGATCTGGCTGTGGAACATGAGGCCACGCAGGAAGCGAGGGTGACCAATCCTCTGGTCAGCAAACGTGAGGCAGAACTAGAGACTCTGCTTGCAGAGACCTCAAAGGCCTGGAGAGGAGGAAGTTAGGTGGACTGTGCCCTGGGGAGGGTGTGAGTTTGGAAGCTGGCTTTAAGGATGGAGGGGACACTGCTGTTCCTGAGTTAATATGTAGGCACTTATGTGGTGTTTTGGTTTGGGGGTGAGGTGAGAGCAGCCCCCCATGGGTCAGAAAGAGCCTGCCTGTGAATGAGGTGAGGGGAGGTATGTCACAGAGGGGCTGGGCCCTGCAACTGATGTAGGCCCAGCTCCCATGTGTCTGAACAGATGCTGCCAGTTAAGGGGGTGAGGCTGTACCTGGGGCTATCATGGGTCAGACACCCCCACTGAGAGGGAACTGGCTGGGAGAGAGCTAGAAAGTAGAACTGCCAGAGTCCCCTAAGAGGGGAGGCAGTGAGACACTAAATGACATTTGAGCAGAGAAACTTTTTAAGTTTAGACAAGAAGCCTTCCTAAAAGAGACCATGCGTATGGCTGAGAGCGTGTAGCAAGCTGGGAGAGCCCAAGACATGACATGCACATGAGCCCCTGACAATTTCTAGCTCTACACAAATTGTGTCTGTGCTCTTACATCATCCTATAATTTGTGTAGGGAAAGAACAGCAGGAAAAGCCAAGCCAAAGAGACATTGATCTTGTCTAGACTAGGAAAGCCTCCCAGAAGCTAACCCATTTTAAGACTGGTTCCACTACCCAGAAGCTAACCCATTTTAAGACTGGTTCCACTGAAATCATGGAAAGTATTGGAACACGTTTTTAGGCAAGAGAAAGCCACTTGGACCCTCTAAGTAACTGAGCTGAGTGTTAAAAGAAAACAACTGCTTTAGCCACTCTTCTGCGCTGGGGATATTGCTCCAAAGCAGATAAGGCCAGTATATGCAGGGCAAGTGCAAGGAAAAGGGCTAAGGGTAGAGTTAGCCAAAAAAACCACCCCAAAACAAAACAAAAAACGAACACAGTAAATACACAATAAGCAGATTCAAAATTCAAGACATTCTGACAGGATCTGTTGCTGGCTGATTAAGCATGAAGGGGGGGTTGGATGGTCAATTTTTATGATTTTGCTGAGGTGCCAGTTAGATTTAAAAGCTCAAATCTAGGCAAGTTGGCTTGTCATTTGGGGAAGGGTTAGAGCTAATACTGAATGGAATCTAATAGGATACCCTGGGTCCAGGAGCATTAGCTTAGTAATTTTCATGCTGGGTGCTTTTCAGTTCAACTTAACTTGTGATTTGAAAAACACTGTTCATCTGCTTATTCTTAATCAACCATTTATTAATTCACCCAGAACCACACTGGTGATTAATTAGTGCACAATTAACAGTTCACCACTTGAGTGTAGACACAACCAATGTTCTAGATGTATAACACACACACACACACACACACACACACACACACACTACAGCTTTGCAAGAAATTATCACAGACTAGAGTTGAGGTTCAGCAGTTATGCCAAAGAACAATGCAAATTGCCAAGTTACATTTACTTATAATTATCAATTTTTAACTCTTTTGTAACTAGCATTTAAGCACACTAAGAATTCATGTATCTTTAAGGGACTTTGAAGAGCGTGGTTACTACTGTATGAATGGATTTCTTATGCCAATTTATTTGGACTTAGAGTTAAAATCTAAAATATGGCTCCTTGATGTCTCACTAGATGGTGCAGATTTATTAAGATAATCTAGTTATTTCTATTAAGGAAGAGAAAGGAAAATACAATCATTGAAACCAAATCTCACCACTTCTTATCCTCTTAATGCTGGGATGGGGGAGAGTCCTTTCCATATGTCTGGTACAGGTGTCAGTCCCCCGTGACCTGTATCACCATGCCTCAGTGCGTCACAACTGAGAATACCAAATTCAGGATAAGCTGCTGGGAAAAAGGGCTGACACACCCCAAAACTGGTGGTTATTCTTCCATGAGATATATCAAGCTAGCAACAAAAGTAAACATCTGTCTCACTGCACTGGCTAACAAGTCAGAAATGCAGTCTTCTTAAGAATTCCAGACCTGGATGCAATACCAAGACACTAGATTCAATGATGAATGATTATTTAAAACCAATTTCATCAAACAAAGGGTTGTTCTGATCTGAAAGGACCAGCCACAAACCCACGTCAATATATGTCAGATCTTACCCAATAATCATGCAGTTGCCAATCCTTTAGTATCTAAAGGTTTATTTTTAAAAAGAAAGAAAGGTGAGAGTTAAAATTGGTTAAAGGAATCAAATATATACAATAAATGTCAAATTCTTGGATAAATCTTGTAGCCGTGATGGAATAAACTGCTGACTTAAGTCTATGGTTGCTTCCAAATCATTGGAAGGTCCTCAGTCCCTTAGTTAGAATGCTCCCATTTGAATAAATCCATAGTCAAGGGGTTTGAGCAGGAAAGGAAAAATGGAGACGTTTCCAGGGCCTTTTTTGGCTTCTGCCAAGTGAAGGGAAACCCATTGTTCTCACTGTGGAAAATGACAGGTAACTAACAACAAGATGGTGTTTGGAATCACCTGAGTGAGTCACATGTCCAGGCATGCTTCCCTTAGTCATAGTAGAAGCCATCACTCATACTCCAGTTAGAACATTCACAGGAAAGTCCTTTAAGTGTAGACAGGTGTCTCCCATGGTCCATTGTGAGTCAAGTGTTCTTTTATGAGCTCTTCAACTTGAATAGTTCCTTCACAAAGTGCTGGGTAAATACCTTGTGGGTGCTACCCAGAAGCAAACACATTTGAAATACAGGTACATAGTGAATATTTATAACTTCAGATACAAAAAAAAATGAAACATTTCCAAAGAGCATAATCATATTCGGCAAATCATAACTTTTCCATAGAACCTTATTTGACATACTTTGTTCAAGATTTATAGTAATGATATAACAGTGGTAGCAACAATGATCTACATGGTCCTATTTTAATCAGATAACGTCACAACCTGCCACTGCTTGTTGGATACAGCCAACTGTCCAATTGTACCCGGTGACCTCAGTTTTATGTACTCTAACTTCAGTGCTCACTGGAAAACTGGACACGTTTTTACTGAACACATGCCAAATGAGTACTCAGATTTCAGCTTCCATCAGCATCTAGTAGACGACGTTGTTGCATAATATATCTTCCACTTTTTAATCTTTAGAGGGTTCCTGTAGAGAATCCAGCAGTAGTCTCTCAGAGGGATATGAATTCATGGTCTTCACTTGTGAGATAAATGTCTTCTGTAGAACACAATTGGTAAATAACATCAGTTACATAAGGGGCTATTTTGCATGGGAAAGCAGGGTGTCACCCTTGCTTGCTAACTTGGGATATGCCTACACTGGTTTAAAACACACAACAGCAAATCTCTGAGTCTGTAGAGCCACACTCTGGCTCCAGCACTGAAAACAGCTGCTCAAACATTGGGCTTGGGCTGGGTCCCAGGCTCTGAAATCCAGGAAGGGAGATGGGTTTCAGATGCTGAGCAGCAATGTCTACACTGCTGTTTTTAGCGCCATAGCATGAGCCCAAGTCTGTAGACCTGGGCTCTGAAACTTGCTGCCACAGCTTTTAAAATGCAGCATAAACTCTTGCCTAGACAGTTAACAATACTGATTGAGCCATTTTAGTTTCTATTCTCAGCGGGAGGAACTCCCGACCGTGGCTGATCTGTGGGTCCTTAAAGTGACTCACATGATGGGAACTATTTTCATATTGTCTTTAATTCCTAGGTGGCTCCTATTTGTGGATAAAACAGGGAGATGGCTTTTCTAATCTTAAAATTGTCTTAAAGACAAGTGTATCCTTGGAAGTGCAGGGGTGAAAGTAAGCCAGTATGGTCCGTTTCGGCATACCGTTAAAATGTGGCTGCCGGTACCGGCCTGTACTCAGCCAATGTTAAAGCGCCAGAGCCGCGGGCCCTTTAAATCGCCGCTGGAGCCCTGGGAAGTGAGGGCAAGGCAGTGCAGATGGGCTGGCTGGGGGACGCTGACTCCCAGCCCCGCCCTTTCCACATGAGGCCCCGCCCCTTCCGGGGGCCGGAGCTGGCCCCCGTACCAGTAAATGTTGAATGTTACTTTCACCCCTGTGGAAATGTGATAAATGTTAGGTACTAAAGAAGTGGGACTTAATGGTCAGAAGTGGCATCTGAGCCCATTCGTCACAGGGTCCACTAACCATAGGTGTCACCTCCTCCTGGCTGCTCTGTGGAAATCAGCTCTTTCCAGGTGCAAAAGCTCCTTCTTCTGCTCACTGCACGCCCCCCTCCCGCACTCTCAGTCCCAGTCAGAGTGCTCCTTCTTCGTGACTTGGCCCTCCTGTCAGGTCACTATGTGTGTTTCCCCCTTCCAGGCAATCAAAGTCTTTCTTTATCACCAGTCTTAGCCAGTCTTTTCATTCACTGCCTCACTTTCCCAGAACCAAGCCCCACTCTCTACACTGGGTTCCAGCTCTAGGACTCTCTAATCAGCAGCCAAGGTCTACATCACCCTGAATCTTGCTGCCTTTTCTCTGAGCCTTTCCATCACACTCCTCCACATCCCCCACCTCCGGCTTTGCCAGCCCAAACTCTCGCCTCCCAGGGAGTAACTGAGAACTAATTTCTTGAACCCCAAACACATTTCCCTTCCCCCAGGGAGTCACTGCAATCTGCATCTCTGCAGCCCCTTTCTGCTATCAGCTCCCTGGCTTTATAGAAATCCCACTTGTTCCTGCATAGGTGAGCTTCCCCTAATTGGGGCTTTCCTCTCAGCCTTAATTCCGCTAGCTTGCAGCCTAATAGTTTAATTGGCCCTTCTGACCTCCATCAACCCCTTCAGGGTGAGCCTGGGGAACATGCCCTATCACCCCTTTTAAACAGAGTCAACACCACCAATTAGGAACACCTACCCCCACCCACCCTGTGACATACTAAGGCACAATCCAGACTTGTGGGGGGCTGTGTCACCCCTGCCCTGCAAACTTGGGTGCCTCAGAATGCTTTGTGTTGTAACTCCCACCCAGGCTGCTCACAAAATATCTTACAGCAGTTGGTGATGGACAGGAGAGCTCAAGCTGGGTTGTTCTTGCCGTGATGTGGTCTTCCTCCATACCTTCAAGATAATCATTAGAGCAGCAGGGTGGGAGGAATGCACTTGGGTGGCCCGCATAACGCTGTTCCTGATGGGGAGACACATGTCTGCCCCATAGCAGAGGTTGAGCTGGGAGTCTGAGGCCAGAGAACTCGGCTACACGCTGGGGTAGTCAAGAATCTGCCATGGCCAGTGATCTTGGGGAGAGACTGGCTGGGTTTCCAAGCCCCAATACAGAACAAAAGAACACTTCACTGTAAGGCAAGTGAGGACCAATGGCCAATTGGAAAAGGAATGGAAGGAGCTGAAAGACCTCGACCATCTTCAGAGCTTATGGGATCAGCTAAAAATCTAAAGAGCTGGAGGACATAAGCACCTCCCAGCAGAGAATCATCAACCAATCAATAGGACGAACAAGAATTAACATGGATTAAGGTGCAGGTGGAGAGTGGAAAACAGCAGTGCTTAAAGCTGGTGTGAGCAAACAGTCTGAAAGAGCTCTCACCTGCTGTCTATTGATAAACTGGGAGAAAAGACCTCAGGGACAGGCTATTATAAGAGACACAGCTATTTTGCGTAGATGATCAGCAGGCAGGCCTGCTTTGCCAAAGGGATAGATTTTGGCTGTTTTGAGTTAAACTTCACTCAAGTCCTGGATGCAGGGGTAATGAATGTTATCATGACATTGTAGGACTACAGAGCAGCTGACCTGTGTTTAATATGCCCTCTCTGACAGGGTGTGACTCACAGACCTCTTGATGCCAACTGGTACAGGACAGAGGGGCTCTGGGATTCCCTGGTTTCACCAAAAGAATGTCATGTAACATCTCTGCGGAAAGCCCGCATCAGACTGGTCAACATAGTCCTTGTGAGATGCATGTACAGAAAGTTTGTGAGGAGTTGTGTATATACACATGCTAAGAACTATGTTGTCTAGGCCATGTCGTTAAAGACAGGTCACTCAAAGGCAGCGTATCTTGGGACTAACTTTTCCAAATAGGAGGTGGGAGACACTTAATATCCTGGTGGACCATTGTGTGTCTTGCAATAGAAGTCTATTAGCATACCGAGTCAAATGCTAACAAAGAGCTTGCAGTGACTTCAGAAGGAAATGAACAGGAAGAGATAAACAGTGTGCAGGGAACATGATTCTCAGTTGAGCATCAAAGGGCTAGTCTGGTATATCTGGGGTGCAGCAGAACCCCTCAGGTATCATTCAATCTGTGATGATAAGTTACCAGGGGGCTGGAATTTATGATGCGGGAGCGGATGGAATCTTAGCCAGCCTGGTTGAAAATGCTGGGAAAAGGGCTTGGATAAGCAAGCTTGTAGGAGATAGGGAAATGTCTTGTGAGTTGAGTTAAGGCTCTAGCAAGCATACTATGCTGTTTTATATGTAACCGTTGGTTTTCAATATTCTTACTTATTTGAATCTCTGTCTTTTGAGAACAAACGTTGTTTTCACTGTACCTAGAAGTACTGCAGGCTAAGTGGAACAGCGATCCTGAGCTGAATTGTGTAAGCTGGTGTGTGTGCTATTCCTTTGGGAACAGTGGATCTGAGAGCTCTGGGATTGTTCAGTGAATCAGGATCTGGGCACTCCTGATAACGCTTGGCGGATTCGGGTTGGCATGTGCCTAAAGGCAGCCTGTATGGAGAGTGCGAGGCCTGGCAGACTTGTGTTGCCAGAGGCTGGTGGTTTCAGGGAGCTGATCCGCAGCAGGCACAGACAAGACTCACTCATGCTCAGCGCAGATGGTGGCAAGGTGCCCCGCAACCCTGGGAAGTGTCACAGGCCGTCACCCCAAATTTAGCCTCACTTGCCAAATGGGGGTAGCGAGGCTAAATCCAAGTGACAGTCAGATGGGTGAGGACAGTTGTTCCTACATGGTGGTGTGGACTGTGTTTAAAGGATCTTAGATGCAATCTGACCCTCTGTGATACTTTTTTTGCGGGGGTCACCTGCGGTGTCCGGGGGTGAGTTGCTACCCCCTGTTGGCCATGGGAGGGAGCCCTGTGTGTCCACCTGGTGAAACTCTCCCCAGCCACTAGCTGCTTGGCAACACAGCCGCTGCTCTGGGCTCCAAGATTGGCTAGTAATTAGCACACCCCAGTATGTTAAACTCAACCAGTCCCCTCTCTTCTGGGAATCCGCAACGCGCACCGAGCTGCTGCCTCTGTGGAGATAGTGCATCCCAGTTCATCGGCTGCACCTCAAGGCATCACTCTCCTTAGCACCTGGTACTGAGTCAGGTTTAAAGTAAAATGGAATTGAAGTTTACTGAACAGAGAGTGAGGTAAAGATTTAAACCAAACCAAGTAGAAGGATATGGAAACATCAGGTTACGGGTAAAAGAAAAGCATCAGACAACCTACAACCTATGCTTTGTCTAACTGGGTATTTTCCAGAAGTTTCTTATGGTGGGCTCCACTTTTCATGAGACACCCCAGCTGACATAGTCCCCTCCTGTAGCGGATAAACCACTAGGGCCAACCTTTTGTGTACAATCCTCCGCTATTGTTTCTTGGCCCAGCGGCCCCTTCTTCCAAGAACACTCCTGGGGTCCTTTTGTCCTTGTAAGTCTCCAGCCTGTATCTACTCCAGCCACTAAACCAAGGCTGTTTCTCTACGGGTGTCCGTTCTTACATTGATTGGGTCAGCGCTCTGGCTCCCCCTCCTCATGTGATAGGTTTCACTCCCAATGATTCTGGAACCCAATGTCCTCCTAAATGCTACAAACATCTCACAATAGCCGCCACAATCAGCTAGACTGTAGCTTTTGCACAGCCCCCTTTGGTGGAATATTGAGAAAGTGGTTGGACACGGATATCCCTGCCAAGGCATGCCTGTGTTACACCTCCTCAGCCAGTGTTTAAAGGCTGATGATTGGACGCAACTGAGAGTCCTTGTTTCTGCTCAGCCATCAGCAGAGCTGAAGTCACTGATAAGCTGGTCTAGGGGTCTGAGCCTTACAGCAGTTTGGGGGACAGTGCTGTAGCGATAGACAATGCAGAAGAGGTGGCTGCAGGAAGGTTCCCCGCTCCCCAATGAAATCACTAAGGGGTGGAACTTCAGAACATGGCATTGCAACTAAAGGTGGCAGCAGCTGAGGCATCACCCAGCCATCCCATCCCAGGGCAGGAGAACCCACCTGAACACACCCCTGGACTCTGATGCCCTCTGACAACCCACCATGTCTGGGGTGCAGCAGAGGGAAAAGAGGAGTGACGTATGAAGGGCACTTTTGCACTGCAAGGTGGGAAACTGAGGCAAAGGACTACCGCCTAGGATACCAGGGTGCAGGCATTTTACTTATTGGCATATATTGTGGTGTTTTCCCAAATTATTGCTGTTTACACTTTTCTCTTAATAAAAGCTCTCTCATTATACACAGGCTCACCTCTTGAAAGTGGGGAAGTACTGCCTCTTAGATGTGCACCGTGGTGGGGTTGAGTTTCCCCAGTTTTCTGGGTGGGTGCACAAGCTGCTTTTGTTTTGTATTGTTAAGAGGAATCCCTTGATATTGAACCGCATCTTTGCTGTTGACACCCCCTGGCTAGGAGGACCAGTGTCCAGTTTTGGAGTGAAACACCCAGTCAAAAAGGGATCCTGGCGGCTCTGGTCAGCACCGCTGGCTGGGACGTTGACTGTCCAGTTCAAGGCACCGCACAGCAGGGCTGAAAGGCTCCCTGCTAGCCACCGTGCCACACGGCTCCGTGTCGAGAAGCAGCCAGCGTGTCTGGCTCCTAGCCTTAGGAGCTTCCGGGGGTGGGGGTGGTCCGCGTGCTGCCCCGCCATCCACCCGTAGGTGCAGCTCCCGTTGGCTAGGTCAGGGCAGGGGAGGAACTAGCGTGACTCGTGAGCGCTCAGCAAGCAGCTGGGCTGCGCCTTTCCCGCTGCTGCTCGGCTCTCTTCTCCCCACAGTCCTCGTGTGGCTGGGTTCGAGCTGCGGCACCCAGGAGTTCAAGGTACGTGTATTCCCATCTCCGAGTGCTGCACCCCCAACCCCCCCAACCCCCATCATTGCATCCCTCTCCATCCCACCCCCCGCTCCCTTCCCCCTCACTGCATCCCTCTCCCATCCCATCCTGTCCCCCACACCTACCCATCCCAGCCCTGTACCCCTTACAGCGTTCTCCCACCCATCCTCTCCACCTCCCAGAGCCATCACCCCCACGTCCCTCTCCACCCACAGCCCTGCACCCCATTCACCTCCCATTATGTCCCTATACACACCTGTGCCCAACTCATCCTCATTCACCTGTAGCCTTCTGCCTCCCCCTGCATCCACATCAACCCCACATACCCCCCAACCCACTCCTCTCTCCTTCACTGCCCCCTCTCACCCCCATCCTGCTCTCGTCCTTGGCCTCTTTCCTTCCGCATCCTCTCTCCTCCACCCACCCCCCACAGCTTTTCCCCTCCAGCCCACTCTCCTCCCTTCCCAGCTCGGTGATTTAGGCAGCCCCTGGAAAAGTGTCTCATTGTAGGCAAGTGTGTGCATGCATGCACTGTATGTGTGTAAGAGACTGTGTGTCTTTGTGTAGGGAGGTGCGTGTATTGCTGCGTGTGTATACCTGTGTGAATAAAATTTGCAGCCTAACTCTTTGACTTTTTTTTCTTTTGCTGGCTTGTGCACAAAACAATTGATGGCATAAAATATGTGTGTATTCATTTCATAACAGTTTTTAAAAGAAAAGGGAACTCTAAAAGAAATGTATTATTTCTTAAGTGAATACTGTTTAATAATTGAAGAAGAGCCAATGTGTCATACATTTCTCCCCACCTTTGTCTAGCTACAGTATAAACTCTTTGTTGCAGTCTCTCTCTTTGTATATGTATGTCCAGCACCTACCACCTGATTTTAATTGGGGTCTCTAGGCATTAAACAACAATTGTAATAATAAGTAATGTGGACATATACGTGTTAGTGCATGCTAGATGTCTACACATGAATACATGTGTGTATCTGCATGTAGTTGTGGAAGTCAGGTTCTACAGATTTATTTATATAGGTATCTGGACAGGTGTGCATTTCTGTGTTTGGGCTCCATGGAATTGTATTTGGGCTTAAGGAATGTGCGTTTAATGGCCCCATTACAGCTGTGATAATGTGTAGTCCGAAGGGAGGGAGGCGGGGTGGGAGAGTGAGCGGAGGTGGGAGCTCAGGAAAGAGGCAAGGCAAGGGTGTTCAGTTTTCTGGAATTAGAAAGTTGTCAACCCTACACCCGGCAGAAGAGTTACACTGGAGCAGGAGTTGGCCAGGCTACAGGTAGAGAAAGTGTCCAGGGACCAGAGTCAGATCAAAGTGCAGTGGTGACCCAGACACTACTTCACCAGTAGGTCTGGGCCCAGATAAGAGGTCAGGGGCAAAAGCAGTGGTCCTCTGCGGGAGGAGAGATGAAGGACACCTCTTTCATGGGTTCCGTTCTGAAGACTGGAGAACTGCCAGAATGACTAGCAGCCCCAGAATGCAAGATACAGCTGATTCAGTGAGAAAAACGGATCTGGCTGTGGAACATGAGGCCACGCAGGAAGCGAGGGTGACCAATCCTCTGGTCAGCAAACGTGAGGCAGAACTAGAGACTCTGCTTGCAGAGACCTCAAAGGCCTGGAGAGGAGGAAGTTAGGTGGACTGTGCCCTGGGGAGGGTGTGAGTTTGGAAGCTGGCTTTAAGGACGGAGGGGACACTGCTGTTCCTGAGTTAATATGTAGACACTTATGTGGTGTTTTGGTTTGGGGGTGAGGTGAGAGCAGCCCCCCATGGGTCAGAAAGAGCCTGCCTGTGAATGAGGTGAGGGGAGGTATGTCACAGAAGGGCTGGGCCCTGCAACTGACGTAGGCCCAGCTCCCATGTGTCTGAACAGATGCTGCCAGTTGGGCCAGTTAAGGGGGTGAGGCTGTACCTGGGGCTATCATGGGTCAGACACCCCCACTGAGAGGGAACTGGCTGGGAGAGAGCTAGAAAGTAGAACTGCCAGAGTCCCCTAAGAGGGGAGGCAGTGAGACACTAAATGACATTTGAGCAGAGAAACTTTTTAAGTTTAGACAAGAAGCCTTCCTAAAAGAGACCGTGCGTATGGCTGAGAGCGTGTAGCAAGCTGGGAGAGCCCAACCTCATAACGCTACCTTTCCCCTGACATATTCTGTAACACAATGAGTGCAACAGTTTGTGGCTCAGTGAAAAATATGGGGACACTATAAAACAAATTGAATTTAAATACTAAAGGTCTCTAAGCCAGGCTACTGTACTAATCGTCATTTTCAGATTGAGTTCATTAAAACCCTCCCTTTTTAACCTAAGGATGCTGCTGGTGCAGAGTTTGTTTGCTGCAGAATCTTGGTCCAGTAAGCTGTGCAGCACATGAGCCCCTGACACTTTCTAGCGCTACACAAATTGTGTCTGTGCTCTTACATCACCCTATAATTTCTGTAGGGAAAGAACAGCAGGAAAAGCCAAGCCAAAGAGACATTGATCTTGTCTAGACTAGGAAAGCCTCCCAGAAGTTAACCCATTGTTAGACTGGCTCCACTGAAATCATGAAACCTATCTGGAACACTGTTGTAGGCAAGAGAGAGCCACTAGGACCCTCTAAGTAACTGAGCTGATTGTTAAAAAAACAACAACTGCTCCAGCAACTCTTTTGCGCTGGGGATATTGCTCCAAAGCAGATAAGTCCAGTATATGCACGGCTAGTGCAAGGAAAAGGGCTAAGAGTAGAGTTGGCAGGAAAAAAACCCCAAAACAAAACAGAAAAAAAACACAGTAAATACACATTAAGCAGATTTATTTTTTCAATTTCAAAACGAAAATATTTTTTTCAAAATTCAAGACATTCTGACAGGCTCTGTTGCTGGCTGATTAAGCATGAGGGGGGGTTGGATGGTCAATTTTTATGATTTTGCTGAGGTGCCAGTTAGATTTAAAAGCTGAAATCTAGCAAAGTTCGTTTGTCTATTGGGGAAGGGTTAGAGCCAATACTGAATGGAATCTAATGGGACACCCACAGTCCAGGAGCATTAGCTTAGTAATTTTCATGCTGGGTGCTTTTCAGTTCAACTTAACTTGTGATTTGAAAAACACTGTTCATTTGCTTATTCTTACTCAACTATTTATTAATTCACCCAGAACCATACTGGCGATTAATTAGTGCACAATTAACAGTTCACCACTTGAGTGTAGACACAACCAATGTTCTAGATGTATACCACACACACACACAACAGCTTGCAAGAAATTATCACAGACTAGAGTTGAGGTTCAGCAGTTATGCCAAAGAACAATGCAAATTACCAAGTTACATTTACTTTATGATTATCAATTTTTAATTCTTTTGTAACTAGCATTTAAGCACACTAAGGATGCATGTATCTTTAAGGGACTTTGAAGAGTGTGGTTATTACTGTATGAATGGATTTCTTATGCAAATCATAACTTTTCCATAGAACCTTTTTTGACATACTTTGTTCAAGATTTATAGTAATGATATAACAGTGGTAGCAACAATGATCTACATGGTCCTATTTTAATCAGATAACGTCACAACCTGCCACTGCTTGTTGGATACAGTCAACTTTCCAATTGTACCTGGTGACCTCAGTTTTATGTACTCTAACTTCAGAGCTCACTGGAAAACTGGACACATGTCTACTGAACACATGCCTAATAAGAACTCAGATTTCAGCTTCTATCAGCATATAATAGATGGTGGGTTTTTTTCATAGAATATCAGGGGTTGGAAGGGACCTTATGAGGTCAGCTAGTCCAACCCCCTGCTCAAAGCAGGACCAATCCCCACTTTTTGCCCCAGATCCCTAAATGGCCCCCTCAAGGATTGAACTCACAACCCTGGGTTTAGCAGGCCAATGCGCAAACCACTGAGCTATCCCTTCCCCATTTGTGTTGCTGCATAACAAATGTATTCAATCCATTTCTTATTGGATGAATCAATATTTATGTTTGTTTATAATCTTATGCCAATATTTATTTGTTTGTGATGTCTTTTATATGGTAAGACTATGTCTCAGTGCGAGTGTAATGGTCCTATTATGCCTGCTGCTTATTGCTATTTGATATTAATTATTATTATTTGCTTACACCTTCATTCCAATTGAAGGGGGGACCACCCCCTTTATAGTCTAAAATGCTGCCAGTTCTTGCTCCTAGCTCCTGTGCCAGCCCGTCCTTTCCCCACTATCAAAAATAATATTTCTAAAGTTTGTTTAAAAAAACCAACATACCCTGCCTGGGAATTTAACCCCCACACCATGGGGACCGAATGGCTGGGCAGCAGTTCTGCAGAAAAGGACCTAGGGGTTACAGTGGACGAAAAGCTGAATATGAGTCAACAGTGTGCCCTTGTTGCCAAGAAGGCTAATGACATTTTGGGTTGTATAAGTAGGGGTATTTCCAGCAGATCGAGGGATGTGATTATTCCCCTCTATTCGGCACTGGTGAGGCCTCATTTGGAGTACTGTGTCCAGTTTTGGGCCCCACACTACAAGGATGTGGATAAATTGGAAAGAGTCCAGCGGAGGGCAACAAAAATGATTAGGGGGCTGGAGCACATGACTTATGAGGAGAGGCTGAGGGAACTGGGATTGTTTAGCCTGCAGAAGAGAAGAATGAGGGGGGATTTGATAGCTGCTTTCAACTACCTGAAAGGGGGTTCCAAAAGGATAGATCTAGACTGTTCTGAGTGGTAGATGACAGAACAAGGAGTAATGGTCTCAAGTTGCAGAGGGGGAGGTTTAGGTTGGATATTAGGAAAAACTTTTTCACTAGTAGGGTGGTGAAGCACTGGAATGGGTTACCTAGGGAGGTGGTGGAATCTCTTTCCTTAGAGGTTTTTAAGGTCAGGCTTGACAGAGCCCTAGCTGGGATGATTTAGTTGGGTTTAGTCCTGCTTTGAGCAGGGGGTTGGACTAGATGACCTCCTGAGGTCCCTTCCAACCCTGAGATTCTATGATTCTATGGACTTAATATGTTATGCCCACAGCACTTTCTTATCACCTAATCTTCAGCCAGCCCTATGACAGGGTGGGATCCTGCTAGGCTAGCAGTTGCAGTGCAGCTACCACAACAACAGTACTAGCAGTTGGTAGCAGCAGGAGGTAGTGTCACATAGTATCACAGCAGAGAGGTCACTTTGTAATGTGTTTGTTCCCTGAGCTGCATAAGTAGTGCACTTTAGAAATATAACACCAAACTAGCCCATTGCTTCCATTGCACTTTAAACTGAGTGAGTAAAAGCAATGCCATCATCTGAAAATCCAAGACAATGGTATCTGCTTATACAGTGCAGTATTGCTTTGTGCCAATATGCTATGGTATTACCACAGCAAATACTGCAAGCAGATGGTGTGTCACTAAAGCAGAACTTCTTGAAAGTTAAGTTATACTGAAATCCAATGAATTGTATAAATCAGTCCCTCAAATTAGAGTGAACATATGGTATTTACTTCTTAAAAATAAATTAGGGGAAAATGTTGGTAGCAACATGTCATGGGAATTTCTCACTGTCCTACAAGAGCAGGGAGGCAATGCTGTGAAAGTCAGGCAAGCAGGTATTTTTGCTCAGAATATTTTAAACATGCTGAAGAGAACTCTTATCCCCAGACCCGTGATAATATGTAAATCTAGACTTGCAGAAAAGTAGTAGCTAGGATTCCTAAATTCTGTTCTTATTCCCGCCTCTGGTTTACTTTTACCTAATGTTCATATAAATGTTCTTAGTGCCAGATTTTCAAAAGAGATTGGCCTCCAGCAGCCCTTATTAAATGCCCATGTGTTCATACTCTCTATCACACAAGATCCAGAAGACAATTGGAGCTGCTGCATGCTGAGCTCTTTGAAAATCTGGCCCTTAAAGATGGTATTTCACTCAAGGTTCATAACTCCCCTCTCTATTTCAGCAGGAACTCAGGGAATGAGCTGCAGGTGTATTATGCCTCTCCGAGAAATTACCAAGACTTCTTTGAAGCTATTCACAGAAGGGGGGATACATTCTACGTGGTATCTTTTAGTAGGGTAAGTGCAACACACATTCAGTATTGAACTGGTAAATGGGGTGGTGGTAAAGGTCATGATGGTTCAGCGTTTGGTCCTTGAGTTAGGGGTGGAGTGCTAGTCCACAGTTGAAGTTGAAGCTAGTTTACCTTTTTAAGTCTGATTTTTTATCTGCAATCTGATTAGTAACCACTAGTTCAAAGCTTCCCATATAGAGATCCATACCCCTCAAGGAGTAGGTAAAGCAACAATGGTAGTCCTTAGTATTTACCCAGGATTCAGTAAAAGCTGTTCACACAGTTCTCATCGGGCTGAATGTGACCTTTTCTACTTCACAGGCTTTCTGGGGGCCAGCTGTGCTCTTCTGTGGATATGGGGAAAGTGGTGGATGTGATATATCTTGACTTTAGCAAAGCTTTTGATACGGTCTCCCACAGTATTCTTGCCAGCAAGTTAAAAAAGTATGGATTGGATAAATGGACTATAAGGTGGATAGAAAGCTGGCTAGATTGTCGGGCTCACCAGGTAGTGATCAACAGCTCGATGTCTAGTTGGGAGCCGGTATCAAGTTCCCTGTGCAGCAGCTGCCCAGCAGGCTATGAATTGCTGGCAGTTTAGCTGTTCCTCCCCCCACTGCCTTGGAGCTGTTCCTGCCCTCTGCCTTGGAGCTGCTCCCCGAGACTCCTGCTTGCTGTATGGGGCGGGGGGGAGAGGGGAAGAAGAGGAGGGCTAATGTCAGGGTGTCCCCTGCTCCTGCACCCCGCATACCCCATCTTCCATAGAGCAGGGGGGGACATACGATGGAAGGAGCTTCCAGGCAGCAGTTGCGGTCCGGTCTCAGCTTGCTGATCTAATTAACAAGGCAGTGTACTTCTGACCCCACTCTTCCTACTTAAAGGGGAAATGTGCATCTCTCTCTCTCACATACACACAGGGTGTGTGTCTCTGTCTCTGTCTGCCCTCCTTCCTTTCCTGCTGCCTTGTAGAGTGTGAGAGTTAACCCTTGAGGACTCAGCCAATTGCTAGTTCATCATTTAGCAGTAAGGCATTCCCTGGGAAATATCCCACCCTCTGACTCCTCCACCTCAACCAAGCTTCACAATCATCATCACTGTGTACCAGTATTAAATTACAGTCTTTTGTCTGGGGAAAAAAATTTCCCTGGAACCTAACCCCCTCATTTACATTAATTCTTATGGGGAAATTGGATTCGCTTAACATCGTTTCGCTTAAAGTCACATCTTTCAGGAGCATAACTACAATGTTAAGTGAGGAGTTACTGTAACTTATGTTGCTCAGGGGTATGAAAAAGAACATATCCCTGACCAACATAATGCTCTTCCATCAACATAGCTATCACCTTGTTGAAGTTGGTTTAATTATGTCGATGGGAGAGCTCTCTCCCGTCAGCATAGAGTGGCTACATGAACAACCTTATAACAGCGCATCTGCATTGGTACAGCTGTGCCGCTGTAAGCTTGCTAATATAGCTGTTTTGTGCATCTCCCATTTATTATTTTATCAGGGTAAACCTGAACTGATGAAATTATTTCCCCAGAGGCAAACTCTGCGACTTAGATGAACTACATAGATCCCTTTGTAAATGAAAAGGAAAAAATCCTACACATGCCCTGGGTTGTAGTTACCAGGAACTCAGCCTGGGAAGTATCCTTTCCCTTCTTCATTAGGGATCACTGTCCCACACTCCTTCTCAGGAAGGTTTCACATTTCATTGTGTATTAGGTATTGGAAAAATATTTTTTCTGAAACTATTCCCTCTGGAGGGTCAATACACTTCTCTTCGGTAAGTCATCAGTAAGGATAAGATTTTGTCATAGAAGTCACAGATTCCGTGACTTCCAGAGACCTCACTGACATTTTCCCTTCCCTGGGGTGGTAGGGCTGGAGCTGTCAGTCAGCGGGGGGCCCCGGAGCTCCAAGCCACCAGGCAAGGGGGTCTGAGCTTGTCACATTGTCTTTGGTTGAGAATAGCTGAGACACTTGTCTCTGAGGAGGCCAATTGAATCACAAAGGGCAGGGTCAGGATAAGCCAGGGCAGGAGCACTAGCCAAACCTTGTTTCAAGGTGGCCAGGGCAGTCTGTTGGTCTGGTCCCCATTCCCAATTCCTGTTTTTCTTTACTAATTGGTACAGAGGCTTGGCTTTGTCAGAGAACATTTCAGTGAACTCTCTGGAGAAATTAAAAGTTCCCAAGAGAGCTCTTAGGGAGTGCATGTAGGTGGGAAAAATAGATGCTGACGTTTTGATTGAGGGAAAAGATCCCCCTCCTCAAAGGCAATATAAATATCCAGCTGCAGCAGAGGAAGGCATTAAAAATACTATAGACTGTCTCTTGGAACAAGGGGTGCTCGTGCCTATGCAAAGTATCTGCAAATTCACCAGTATGGCCAGTCCTTAAGGTGGACGGGGTCGCTTACAGAATGACAATAGACTTCTGTGCATTAAATGTGTCCAGAGTCTGAGGGATGCCATATCATACTGACAGTAGTGGATCAACTGACAAAGATGGTGCACTTCATTCCCTGTGCACATCTTCCTGCTACCAAGGATAGTGCTTGTCTCCTCATCACACACATTTTCTGCCTCCGTGGCCTCCCAGATCACATCACATTACAGCGGGGTTCCCAGTTCATGTCTTCATTTTAACATGAGGTGTTCTGCCTACTATAGATGTGTCTCCATGCATCAGCTACATCCCATCCACAAACTGACATCCAATCAGAAAGTGTAAACCAAGTGTTAGAACAATACCTGTGATGCTTCACAACCAAAATGACTGGGCCTCACTGATTCCACACATGGAATTCACTTACAACAAGACCATGCCTTGACCAACATAAGCCTGTTTTTCTTTGCAAATTCTGTCTTCCATGGCTATTTCCACCCCAAACTGCCTACAGTACCCACAGCTCCCACAATCTCAGACCTGCTTCATCAAATCCATCAAACACAGGAAGAGTTCAAGCAAAATCTAGATGGGGCCAAGATGGCATACAAACATCGTGTTGACCATCACCAGCAGGAGGGCCCTACATTGGTGTAGGACAAAAGATGGCTGTTGGCCAAAAATTTCAAGACAGGCAGACCCATACATAACCTGGACCACCTGTTCCTAAGACCCTATGAGATTCCCAGGCAAATCATCCCAGTAACTTTCAAACTTCAACTTCCCCCCTCCTTTAAGATGTGCCCTGTATTCCATGTCTCCTCCCTTAAACCCTTCTCTGGCAATCCCACTCCCAAATGAAACCAACCTCCTGTCCTGATCCTAGACTCTGAAATAGGAAGAGGAAGGGGAAACAAAGGAATCAAGAGACAATGTGACGTGCCCAAGTCAGTAAGAGTTGGGAATAGACCCCAGAAGCCCTGACTCCCAATCCAGTCTTGCTCATATTTTTTATTGGTGCTCATTTACATTCAGTTCACACATCACTGCTGTCTGGGGTACATCAGGGTTAGTATTTGGAGCTTGGCTTGCAAAGAACTCCTTTGAATATGTAATAAATAAGAATCAGTGCAGTGCTGCTTATTTCTGCATCTACAAGTGCCCTGAAATGATGGGTGTTAGAGGTTTAAACCGTGAAGCCCAACAATGATGATGTCAATATCATTGATGATCGTTTCTTAAGAAATACTCCATTAACTCATTCATTTTATTCTATTTTGAATTTTTGAGACTCCTATCCACAGCTGTAGGTACCTCATATAATAATAATCCTGACGGGAATATCCAACCAGCAGCATAACAAAGCCTACACACAGTGGGCTCACCGCAGTGCCCGTCACACCAGTGCCTTTCACATACTCACCCCAGTGCCCTTCACACCCAAACCCATGCTGTCATCTCCCCAGATGCTCACATAGAGTCTAGGTCTTTGCAACATTCCTGAAAGCTCAGAAGAGTTCAGTTACTGTGGAGCAAGTTCAGAAACAAGGGCTCCTTGCAGAGTGCTTTGCCAACAGCTGCCATGTTTCTCTACCAAGGGAGTGCCAGCTTGAGGTGTGCTGCTGGCTGTGGCCATAGCAAGTTGGTATGGGGAGAGTGGCCTTGCTTGGGTAAATGGTTCTAAGCAACACTTTAAAATACTTGTAGTTGGATGCAGTAGCAGAGAGCCAGCTCCTGGGATGGAGGGATAGCTCAGTGGTTTGAGCATTGACCTCCTAAACCCAGGGTTGTGAGTTCAATTCTTGAGGGGGCCACTTAGGGATCTGGGGCAAAAATCTGTCAGGGGACAGTACTTGGTCCTGCTAGTGAAGGCAGGGGACTGGACTTGATGACCTTTCAAGGTCCTTCCAATTCTAGGAGATTGGCATATCCCCATTTAAAAATAAATAGGAATTCTTCTTCGAGTGATTGCTCATATCGATTCCAATTGGATGTGCGTGCACTGTCGTCAGAAAGTTTTTCCCCTAGCAGCACCCATCGGGTCGGCTGTGGAGCCCCCTGGAGTGGCGTCTTCATGGTGCTCAATATATGACCCTGCCGACCCGGTGCCTCCTCAGTTCCTTCTTACCACCAGTGACGGTCGTTGGAACTGTGGCGTCTTGCTCAGCAAGTTCTACCATGTTTCCCTAGCTTCGTTTGTTTATTGTTCTCTGTACTTATTAGTTAGTCAGTAGTTAGCAGTTGGGCTGGGGGGTTTACCCTCTGACCGTTTTTCCATGGGAGGGCTTACATGCCCAAGTTCCAGTGGTTCAAGCCCTGCAACTCCTGCAGCAAGCCCATGCCAATGGGTGACCCCCCACGACGCTTGTCTAAAGTATCTGGGGGAGGCTCACCAAGCCGACAGGTACAGGATTTGTAAGGGGTTTCACCCCAGAACTAAAAAGAAGCGAGACTTTCACCTCAAGCAGCTCCTTATGGAGGTGGCACTTAGACCACAGTCTCCAGCGGCATGGCAAGACCCAGTGACAGTGGTGGAAGCGGCACAGTGGAAGGACTCTGACAGAGACTCAACTCTGCATCACAACTCCCTGGTGCCGAAACCGGCGGGATCGACCTGGTACCACTCCCACTCCCCGGCGCAGAAGCAGCACCGGAAGCAAGGGAGGAGCAGCTCTCCATCCCAGAGGCCCACCCCTCTGGAGCTGGCCAATGGGGCGCCTCCTCGAGAGGCGCACCCAACACCGAAGTCTGTGGAAATGGCACCATTGACTTTGGCCCCACAAGGGGGACCGTCGAGTCTGGTACTGTTGGACTCCCTGGCCCAGAGGAGGTGGAACTGCCATCCACCCTGGACACCTTTGAGGCCACGAGGGACCTCATCACCATGACAGCGCCAAGGTCACCCACCCTTCACGCCAAGTCTCCGGTACCACATCGAGCAGCACCGTCTTGAGGCAAACTGGCGATGCTCCATCCCTCTGCACCACTGATAGAATCACGGCACCGCTCGGAGTCCCGGCACCGCTCGCAATTGTGGCACCGCTCGGACTCGCAGCACCGCTCCAGGTTGCACCAGCACTCCCACTCATGACACCAATCCGTGCATCGATCCCCATCGCACAGCAGGTCCCACTCCCGGCACCGGTCCTGGCGCTGCTCAGTGATCCCATGCAGCTCCACTTTGCGGCACTGATCCAGGTCGCGGCACTGATCCAAGTCGCAGCACCGCTCTCCAGCCTCTCAGCACCACTCTGGCATCATGACGCCACTCCCTAGCGTGGCGCCGCTTGTCAGATTAGCTCCACTCGGCACCGCTCTCACTGTTGCGGTCCTGATCCCGATCTTTGGACTCGGAGACGGGATCTAGATACTCCGAGTGGGGTAGGCACCGGTTGGGCCATGGACACTCTGAGGTGGGGGCAGGGCCATGGCCTGCACAGTGACAGCTGTTCTGGATCCCCTGGGTATACCACCAAGCACAGGGCGCCCATGGGTGTACCACCAAGCACAGGGCGCCCAGTCTAAAGGCTCCCGATTGGCCACCTCTGAACCGCGGGTGCTGGAGGCTTCCGCCAGTCGCTCCACCCCTAGGGGTGCCGAGGAGGTGCCGTGCCCACGCCCCTCCATGGAACCAACTCCAGTTCCTGAGCAGGACCCTGGTCTACCTGGTCCACCCAGCGAGACAGGATGGGAGGTCCCTGAAGAGCAGGAGGGACAGGGGACCCTGTTCCCCCATTACACTCCTGGTTCTCCTCCCCACACGAGGCCATTTCAGGCACTTCTGTCTCCAGACTGCCCCCCATAGACAGCCACGCCCACCAGGACCTCCTTCGCAGGGTGGCGTGCCACATGGTTCTGCAGGCCGAGGAGGTGGTGGAGTTGGAGGACCTGATGGTGGCTCTGCCCCTCATCAAGACCATACAGGCCAATGCCGAGACCATCTGGCAGACCCCAGCCTCCATCCCTCCCACCGCCAAGGGCGTTGAGAGGAAATACTTCATCCCATCGAAGGGGTATGAATACCTCTTCACGCACCCCGGCCTTGTTCGTTGGTGGTTGTGGCAGTGAATGAGGAGAGGCAGAGGCAACAAACCCCAGTGCCTAAGTCCAAGGAGGCCAAGCACCTGGACTTATTTGGGCGCAAGGTGTGCTGAACGGGAGGGCTGCAACTCAGGATTCCCAATCAGCAGGCAATTCTGAGCCGGTATAGCTTCAACTGTTGGAACTTGATGCTCAAGTTCGAGGAGCTGGTGCCAACAGATTTTGTAGGAGTTTGTAGCGATAGTGGAGGAGGGCGAGGCAGTGGCACGGACCTCTTTACAGGCCTCACTGGACTCTATGGACTCGGCAGCGCACACTTTGTCCTCCGGTATCGCCATGAGGTGTAGCTCATGATTGCAGGCCTCAGGCCTTCTGCCCAAGGTTCAACAGACGATGCAGGACCTGCCTTTTGATGGGGTGGGCCTGTTCACAGAGCAGACTGACTCTTGGCTGCATAGTCTAAAAGACTCAAGGGCCACTATGAAATCCTTGGGTATGCACACCCTGGCAACCCAACGCAAACATTTTAAGCCCCAACAGCAGCAGCAGCACTCCTACCCTCATCTGTCCCACTTCTACCATGCTTGGTCCCAAATAACTTCAGACTGCTGGGTCCTCCGTACGGTGGAAGTGGGATATTCTCTCCAGTTCTGCTCCTACCCTCCCTCCCACTCCCCTTCCCCATCCCTCTTCAGGGACCCCTCTCATGAGCATCTCCTCATGCAGGAGGTGCAGGTGCTCCTTGTCATGGGAGTGGTGGAGAAGGTTCCACAGGAGCTATGGGGCAAGGGATTCTACTCCCGATACTTCCTAATCCCCAAGGCCAAGGGGGGTCTTAGACCCATTCTAGATCTGCGCAGACTCAACAAATTCATGGTAAAATTGAAGTTCTGCATGGTCTCCCTGGGCACCATTATTCCTTCCCTGGATCCCAGAGACTGGTATGCCACCCTCGACATGAAGGATGCATACTTCCATATAGTGATTCGTCCCACACACCGGCGCTTCCTACGCTTCGTGGTCAACCACAAGCATTACCAATTCACAGTCCTACCATTCGACTTCTCAACAGTCCCCCGAGTGTTCACCAAGTGCATGTCGATCGTGGCTGCTTTCCTCCGCTGACAGCAGGTGCAGGTATACCCCTTCCTCGATGACTGTCTGCTCAGGGGCCGCACCACGGGGCAGGTGCAGTCCCAAATCCGTTTAGTCAGGTACACATTCGAGCGACTGGGTCTCCTCCTCAACTTTGGGAAGTTGACCTTGGAACCGACCCAAAGAATAGAATTCATTGGGGTGGTGTTAGACTCAGTTCAGGTGCAAGCACTTCTGCCAGAGACCCGATTCATAGCCATCGCGGACATAATTCAAAGCCTCCGGCAATTCCCAACCACAACAGCAAGGGGGTGCCTGAGTCTCCTCGGCCACATGGCTGCTTGCACTTACGTGACCCAGCATGCCAGGCTGCGGCTCAGGCCTTTGCAGGCATAGCTCACCTTGGCCTACCACCTGGGGCGCAACAGCTTGAATTCAGTGGTCACAGTGCCGGGGCAGGTCCTCACGTCCCTCCACTGGTGGCTCAACCCTCAAGCAGTGTACGAAGGAGTCCCCTTCCACCCCTTCCCCTCAGCCTTGTCCCTGGTTATGGACACATCAGCTCTGGGATGGGGTGTGTATCTGGGAGATCTCCAGACACAGGGCTTCTGGTCGCAGGATGAGCTCTCCCTACATATCACCACCACCACCGCCATGTTTTACATCAACAGGCTGTGGGAGTTCTGCATAACCCACTCCATTCACCTGGAAGCATCCTTTCTACCAGGAGTTCAGAACATGTTGGTGGACCACCGGTGGGATATCATACACCTCGTTTTCCAAAGGTGAGGGTTTCCCCAGGTTGACCTGTTTGCCGCCCGCCACAACAGGAAGTGCCCAATGTTCTGCTCCTTCCAGGGTCACAGCCCAGGCTCACTCACAGACGCATTCCTGCTACCCTGGACAGGTCGCCTGCTCTACGCCTTTCCCCAATTCCCTCTTGTGGACAAGGTCCTGCTCAAGGTCCACAGGGACAGTGCAGAGATAATTCTGGTAGCTCCAGGATGGCCTCAACAACACTGGTACACCATGCTCCTGAGCTGTTGGTGGATGCCCTGGTCACATTGCCTCTCCTCCCCGACTTACTCACTCAGGGCCACGGTTGCCTCCATCATCCCGACCTGCGGTCTTTCCACCTCACGGCTTGGAAGCTTCATGGCTGAACCCTGTGGAACTTCTGTGCTCAGAACAAGTAAGGGAGGTTCTCCTCAGCAGCAGGAAGCCCTCCTCTAGAGCCACATATCTGGCGAAGTGGAAGAGATTCTCGTGTTTGTGTGACCCGCTTCATACACCCCATCTCCAGGCACCTGTAGCTCTCATCTTGGAGTACCTCCTACACCTGAAACAGCAAGGCCTGGCGGAGTCCTCCATAAGGGTAAACCTTGCTGCTATTTTGGCCTTCCACCCAGGAGTGTCTGGTCGATCCATCTTCGCCAACTCTTTAGAGTTAAATACCCTTTAGAGTTAAAATCTAAAATATGGCTCTTTGATGTCTCACTAGATGGTGCAGATTTATTAAGATAATCTAGTTATTTCTATTAAGGAAGAGAAAGGAAAATACAATCATTGAAACCAAATCTCACCACTTCTTATCCTCTTAACCCTGGGATGGGGGAGAATCCTTTCCATATGTCTGGTACAGGTGTCAGTCCCCCTTGACCTGTATCACCATGCCTCCAGTGGGTCACAACTGAGAATACCAAATTCAGGACAAGCTGCTGGGAAAAAGGGCTGACACACTCCAAAAGCGGTGGTTTTTCTTCCCTGAGATATATCAAACTAGCAACAAAAGTAAACATCTGTCTCACTGGCTAACAACTAGTCAGAAATGCAGTCTTCTTAAGAATTCCAGACCTGGATGCAATACCAAGACACTAGATTCAATGATGAATGGTTATTTAAAACCAGTTTCATCAAACAAAGGGTTGTTCTGATCCTAAAGGACCAGCCACAAACCCACGTCAATATATAACTCAGACCTTACCCAATGCAGTTGCCAATCCTTTAGTATCTAAAGGTTTATTTATAAAAAGAAAAAGGTGAGAGTTAAAATTGGTTAAAGGAATCAAATATATACAATAAATGTAAAGTTCTTGGATAAATCTTGTACCGTGATGGACTTAAGTCCATCTTAAAACTGCTGACTTAAGTCTATGGTTGCTTCCAAATCATTGGAAGGTCCTCAGTCCCTTGGGTAGAATGCTCCCATTTGTATAAATCCATAGTCAAGGGGTTTGAGCAGGAAAGGAAAAATGGAGATGTTTCCAGGGCCTTTTTTGGCTTTTGCCAAGTGAATGGAAACCCGTTATTCTCACTGTGGAAAATTAAAGGTAGCTAACAACGAGATGGCGTTTGGAATCACGTGGGCGAGTCACATGTCCATGCATGCTTCCCTTAGTCATCGTAGAAGCCATCACCCATACTCCAGTTAGAACATTCACAGGAAAGTCCTTTAAGTGTAGACAGGTGTCTCCCATGGTCCATTGTGAGTCAAGTGTTCTTTTATGAGCTCTTCAACTTGAATAGTTCCTTCACAAAGTGCTGGGTAAATACGTTGTGGGTGCTACCCAGAAGCAAATACATTTGAAATACAGGTACAAAGTGAATATTTATAACTTCAGATACAAAAATGAAACATGTATCCAAAGAGCATAATCATATTCGGCAAATCATAACTTTTCCATAGAACCTTTTTTGACATACTTTGTTCAAGATTTATAGTAATGATATAACAGTGGTAGCAACAATGATCTACATGGTCCTATTTTAATCAGATAACGTCACAACCTGCCACTGCTTGTTGGATACAGTCAACTTTCCAATTGTACCTGGTGACCTCAGTTTTATGTACTCTAACTTCAGTGCTCACTGGAAAACTGGACACATGTCTACTGAACACATGCCTAATAAGAACTCAGATTTCAGCTTCTATCAGCATATAATAGATGGTGTTGCTGCATAACAAATGTATTCAATCCATTTCTTATTGGATGAATCAATATATACAATAAATGTAAAGTTTTTGGATCAGTCTTGCAACCATAATGGAATAAACTGCTGACTGAAGTCTATGGTTGCTTCCAAATCATTGGAAGGTCCTCAGTCCCTTGGGTAGAATGCTCCCATTTGCTTAAGTCCATAGTCAAGGGGTTTGAGGAGGAAAGAGGCAAAATGGAGATGTTTCCAGGGCCTTCTTTGGCTTTTGCCAAGTGAATGGAAACCCATTATTCTCACTGTGGAACATTACAGGTAGCTAACAACGAGATGGCGTTTGGAATCACGTGGGCACGTCACATGTCCATGCATGCTTCCCTTAGTCATCGTAGAAGCCATCACCCATACTCCAGTTAGAACATTCACAGGAAAGTCCTTTAAGTTTAGACAGGTGTCTCCCATGGTCCATTGTGAGTCAAGTGTTCTTTTATGAGCTCTTCAACTTGAATAGTTCCTTCACAAAGTGCTGGGTAAATACCTTGTGGGTGCTACCCAGAAGCAAATACATTTGAAATACAGGTACATAGTGAATATTTATAACTTCAGATACAAAAATGAAACATGTATCCAAAGAGCATAATCATATTCGGCAAATCATAACTTTTCCGTAGAACCTTTTTTGACATACTTTGTTCAAGATTTATAGTAATGATATAACAGTGGTAGCAACAATGATCTACATGGTCCTATTTTAATCAGATAACGTCACAACCTGCCACTGCTTGTTGGATACAGTCAACTTTCCAATTGTACCTGGTGACCTCAGTTTTATGTACTCTAACTTCAGTGCTCACTGGAAAACTGGACACATGTCTACTGAACACATGCCTAATAAGAACTCAGATTTCAGCTTCTATCAGCATATAATAGATGGTGTTGCTGCATAACAAATGTATTCAATCCATTTCTTATTGGATGAATCAATATATACAATAAATGTAAAGTTTTTGGATCAGTCTTGCAACCATAATGGAATAAACTGCTGACTGAAGTCTATGGTTGCTTCCAAATCATTGGAAGGTCCTCAGTCCCTTGGGTAGAATGCTCCCATTTGCTTAAGTCCATAGTCAAGGGGTTTGAGGAGGAAAGAGGCAAAATGGAGATGTTTCCAGGGCCTTCTTTGGCTTTTGCCAAGTGAATGGAAACCCATTATTCTCACTGTGGAACATTACAGGTAGCTAACAACGAGATGGCGTTTGGAATCACGTGGGCACGTCACATGTCCATGCATGCTTCCCTTAGTCATCGTAGAAGCCATCACCCATACTCCAGTTAGAACATTCACAGGAAAGTCCTTTAAGTTTAGACAGGTGTCTCCCATGGTCCATTGTGAGTCAAGTGTTCTTTTATGAGCTCTTCAACTTGAATAGTTCCTTCACAAAGTGCTGGGTAAATACCTTGTGGGTGCTACCCAGAAGCAAATACATTTGAAATACAGGTACATAGTGAATATTTATAACTTCAGATACAAAAATGAAACATGTATCCAAAGAGCATAATCATATTCGGCAAATCATAACTTTTCCGTAGAACCTTTTTTGACATACTTTGTTCAAGATTTATAGTAATGATATAACAGTGGTAGCAACAATGATCTACATGGTCCTATTTTAATCAGATAACGTCACAACCTGCCACTGCTTGTTGGATACAGTCAACTTTCCAATTGTACCTGGTGACCTCAGTTTTATGTACTCTAACTTCAGTGCTCACTGGAAAACTGGACACATGTCTACTGAACACATGCCTAATAAGAACTCAGATTTCAGCTTCTATCAGCATATAATAGATGGTGTTGCTGCATAACAAATGTATTCAATCCATTTCTTATTGGATGAATCAATATATACAATAAATGTAAAGTTTTTGGATCAGTCTTGCAACCATAATGGAATAAACTGCTGACTGAAGTCTATGGTTGCTTCCAAATCATTGGAAGGTCCTCAGTCCCTTGGGTAGAATGCTCCCATTTGCTTAAGTCCATAGTCAAGGGGTTTGAGCAGGAAAGAGGCAAAATGGAGATGTTTCCAGGGCCTTCTTTGGCTTTTGCCAAGTGAATGGAAACCCATTATTCTCACTGTGGAACATTACAGGTAGCTAACAACGAGATGGCGTTTGGAATCACGTGGGCGCGTCACATGTCCATGCATGCTTCCCTTAGTCATCGTAGAAGCCATCACCCATACTCCAGTTAGAACATTCACAGGAAAGTCCTTTAAGTGTAGACAGGTGTCTCCCATGGTCCATTGTGAGTCAAGTGTTCTTTTATGAGCTCTTCAACTTGAATAGTTCCTTCACAAAGTGCTGGGTAAATACCTTGTGGGTGCTACCCAGAAGCAAATACATTTGAAATACAGGTACATAGTGAATATTTATAACTTCAGATACAAAAATGAAACATGTATCCAAAGAGCATAATCATATTCGGCAAATCATAACTTTTCCGTAGAACCTTTTTTGACATACTTTGTTCAAGATTTATAGTAATGATATAACAGTGGTAGCAACAATGATCTACATGGTCCTATTTTAATCAGATAACGTCACAACCTGCCACTGCTTGTTGGATACAGTCAACTTTCCAGTTGTACCTGGTGACCTCAGTTTTATGTACTCTAACTTCAGTGCTCACTGGAAAACTGGACACATGTCTACTGAACACATGCCTAATAAGAACTCAGATTTCAGCTTCTATCAGCATATAATAGATGGTGTTGCTGCATAACAAATGTATTCAATCCATTTCTTATTGGATGAATCAATATATACAATAAATGTAAAGTTTTTGGATCAGTCTTGCAACCATAATGGAATAAACTGCTGACTGAAGTCTATGGTTGCTTCCAAATCATTGGAAGGTCCTCAGTCCCTTGGGTAGAATGCTCCCATTTGCTTAAGTCCATAGTCAAGGGGTTTGAGCAGGAAAGAGGCAAAATGGAGATGTTTCCAGGGCCTTTTTTGGCTTTTGCCAAGTGAATGGAAACCCATTATTCTCACTGTGGAACATTACAGGTAGCTAACAACGAGATGGCGTTTGGAATCACGTGGGCGAGTCACATGTCCATGCATGCTTCCCTTAGTCATCGTAGAAGCCATCACCCATACTCCAGTTAGAACATTCACAGGAAAGTCCTTTAAGTGTAGACAGGTGTCTCCCATGGTCCATTGTGAGTCAAGTGTTCTTTTATGAGCTCTTCAACTTGAATAGTTCCTTCACAAAGTGCTGGGTAAATACCTTGTGGGTGCTACCCAGAAGCAAATACATTTGAAATACAGGTACATAGTGAATATTTATAACTTCAGATACAAAAATGAAACATGCATCCAAATAGCATAATCATATTCAGCAAATCATAACTTTGACATACTTTGTCCAAGTTTTATAGTAATGATATAACAGTGGTAGCAACAATGATCTACATGGTCCTATTTTAATCAGATAACGTCACAACCTGCCACTGCTTGTTGGATACAGCCAACTGTCCAATTGTACCTGGTGACCTCAGTTTTATGTACTCTAACTTCAGTGCTCACTGGAGAACTGGACACATTTCTACTAAATACATGCCAAATGAGTACTCAGATTTCAGCTTCCATCAGCATCTGGTAGACAGCATTGATGCTTAACAAATGTATTCAATCGATTTCTTAATGGAGGCTTTTTATGTTTGATTCATTTCAAGGATTATATTTCACCAAACTCTGCTATCAGTTGGGATCATAGGCGCCCTCTCTGTGGGTGCTGTGGGGCTGGAGCACCCACGGGGAAAAATTAATGGGTGCTCTGCACTCACTGGCAGCCAAGCTCCTCTCACCCCCCACCCCACCTCCTCCTCCTCCCCTGAGCGTGCCGCATCCCCTCTCCTGTGCCTACCTCTCAGTGCTTCCTGCCCAGCCACTGCCAAACAGCTGTTTGGCAGCGTTAGCATGCTCTGGGAGGGAGTGGGAGGAGCGGGAATGTGGCACACTCAGGGGAGGAGGCGGGGAAGAGCCGTGGCTGGGGAAGGAGTTGGAAGAGGGGAAGGGAGGGAGTGGAGTTGGGACGGGGACTTTGGGGAAGGGGTTGGAATGGGGGCGGGGCAGGAGTGGTGGTAAAAGGCAGTTTGCCCCATTTGATTTTCAGTCTTACAGCCAGTCATGCCTAGTTTGACTAACTTGCAGCTTCCCCACCCATCTCTTGCTCCACTCACAATGTGCAATTGCAACCCCCTTTTCTTTTTGTTCGGTGCTCAGCCAAAAGCCTTGTTGCTGTAATTACAGCCACTGTTTCTACTTCCTCCAGTGCAACTTTTCATTTTCAGACTCCTAGAAAGTTTCAAATGGAGGTGGAGACCCCTTTGGAAATCTTAGACTGTCTGGGGAACCCCAGGGGTCCGTGGACCACAGGTTTAAAACCGCTGCTCTAGGGCTATTATGGAAGGTGGCAGTATGGTAACTGCAAACAAGCAGCTGCTATTTTAGCACACTGGAGGGAGTGCAGGAAGTTAACCACGCACAGTAGCTGTTTTGAAGCTGGTGTGAAAGGCTTCATTAAGGGCAGACACTCCTCCATGGGCACATTCCTCATGGCATGCATCTGAATCAGTGGCACTCACACTACCTTGGTCCTGAGGGGCTTTCCATTTTAATTTAATTTTAATTGAAGCTTCTTAAACATTTTAAAACCTTATGTTGCTTGGGGCTGGTCTACACTACGGGGGGTGGGATCGATGTCAGGTACGCAACTGCAGCTACGTGAATAACGTAGCTGAAGTTGACGTACCTCGCTCGACTTACCTCGCCGTGTGGACGCTGCAAAGTCGAAGGCTGCCGCTCCCCTGTCGACTCCGCTTCCTCCTCGCGTCAGGGTGGATTACCGGAGTCGATGGGAAGCGCATTCTGGGATTGATTTATCGTGTCTAGATTAGACATGATAAATCGATCCCCAAAAGATCGATTGCTACCCGCCAAATCAGGCGGGTAGTGTAGACAAGCTCTTAGTTAGTGATGTTAGTCTGGATAGGGCATGTTGTAATGGTTCACCTTTGGAGTGTTAGTGAAAAGCAATTTCAAATTGCAAGTTGTGTGCGTGTGTAAGTAACTGTCATATCGTAAAGACTGGTCCTGGATTCCTAAGAAACGAAAGTGCATCATTTTATAACTTCCACTTTTTAATCTTGAGAGAGGTCTTGTAGAAAATCCAGTTGTAGCCTTTCAGGTGGTTGTGAATTCATGGTCTGTGCTAGGCAGAAAAATGTCTTCTGTAGCACACAATTATTATATAAAATCAATTTACCTCCCCTCTGTGCAGGTCACATAATGGGTTACTTTGCATGGGAAAGCAGGGTGTCACCCTTGCTTGCTAACTTGGGATATGCCTACACTGGTTTAAAACACACAACAGCAAATCTCTGAGTCTGTAGAGCCACACTCTGGCTACAGCACTGAAAACAGCTGCTCAAACATTGGGCTTGGGCTGGGTCCCAGGCTCTGAAATCCAGGAAGGGAGATGGGTTTCTGATGCTGAGCAGCAATGTCTACACTGCTGTTTTTAGTGCCATAGCATGAGCCCGAGTCTGTAGACCTGGGCTCTGAAACTTGCTGCCACAGCTTTTAAAATGCAGCATAAACTCTTGCCTAGACAGTTAACAATACTGATTGAGCCATTTTAGTTTCTATTCTCAGCGGGAGGAACTCCCAACCGTGCCTGATCTGTGGGTCCTTAAAGTGACTCACATGATGGGAACCATTTTCCTATTGTCTTTACTTCCTGGTAGATCCTATTTGTGGATAAAACAGGGATGGCTTTTCTAATCTTAAAAGTGCTTTAAAGACATGTGTACCAGTAAGTGTTGAATATTACTTTCACCCCTGTGGAAGTGTGATAAATGTTAGGTATAGATGTGGAGATTGATGGACAGAAGTGGCATCTGAGAATCTTTGTCACAGGGTCCACTCACCATAGGTTGCTCCATGGAAATCAGCTCTTTTCAGGTCCGAAGGCTCCTTCTCATGCTCACTGCACACCCTGATCCTGTGCTCTCAGTCCCAGTCAGGGTGCTCCTTTTTCGTGACTTGGCCCTCTAGTCAGGTCACTATGTGTGTTTCCCCCTTCCAGGCAATCAAAGTCTTCCTTTATCAGCAGTCTTAGACAATCTTTTCATTCACTGCCTCTCTTCCCCAGTGGCTGGTAGGGGAACTAAGCTCCACTCTCTACACTGGGTTCCAGCTTCAGGACTCTCTAATCAACAGCCAAGGTCTTCATCCCCCTGAATCTTGCTGTCTTTTCTCTGAGCCTTTCCAGCACACTCCTCCCCACCCCCAGGTTTGCCAGCCCAAACTCCCTCCTCCCAGAGAGTAACTGAGGACTAATTTCTCAAACCCCAAACACACTTCCCTTCATAGACTTTAAGGTCAGAAGGGACCATTATGATCATCTAGTCCAGGGGTCGGCAACCTTTCAGAAGTGGTGTGCCGAGTCTTCATTTATTCTCTCGAATTTAAGGTTTTGCGTGCCAGTAATACATTTTAACGTTTTTAGAAGATCTCTTTCTATAAATCTTTAATATATAACTAAACTATTGTTGTATGTAAAGTAAATAAGGTTTCCAAAATGTTTAAGAAGCTTCACTTAAAATTAAATTAAAATGGAAAGCCCCCCAGGACCAAGGTAGTGTGAGTGCCACTGAAAATCAGCCTTTGGCACCCGTGCCGTAGGTTGCCTACCCCTGATCTAGTCTGACCTCCTGCACAACGCAGGCCACAGAATCTCACCCACCCACTCCTGGAATAAACCCCTAACCTATGTCTCAGCTATTGAAGTCCTTAAATCATGGTTTAAAGACTTCAAGATGCAGAGAATCCTCCAGCAAGTGACCCGTGCCCCATGCTGCAGAGGAAGGTGAAAAAACCCCAGGGCCTCTGCCAATCTGCCCTGGAGGAAAATTCCTTCCCAATCTCAGATATGACGATCAGCTAAACCCTGAACATGTGGGAAAGATTCACCAGCCAGACACCCAGGAAAGAATTCTCTGTAGTAACTCAGATCCCACCCCATCTAACATCCCATCACAGGCCATTGGGCATATTTACCGCTAATAGTCAAAGATCAATTAATTGCCAAAATTAGGCTATCCCATCATACCATCTCCTCCATAAACTTATCAAGCTTAGTCTTGAAGCCAGATATGTCTTTTGCCCCCACTGCTCCCCTGGAAGGCTGTTCCAGAACTTCACTCCTTTGATGGTTAGAAACCTTCGTCTAATTTCAAGTCTAAACTTCCTGCTAGTCAGTTTATATCCATTTGTTCTTGTGTCCACACTGGTACTGAGCTTAAATAATTCCTCTCCCTCCCTGGTATTTATCCCTCTGATATATTTATAGAGAGCAATCATATCTCTCTTCAGCCTTCTTTTAGTTAGGCTAAACAAGCTAAGCTCTTTGAGTCTCATTTCATAAGACAGGTTTTCCATTCCTCAGATCATCCTGGTAGCCCTTCTCTGTACCTGTTCCAGTTCGAATTCATCCTTCTTAAACATGGGACACCAGAACTGCACACAGTATTCCAGATGAGGTCTCACCAGTACCTTGTATAATGGTACTAACACCTCCTTATCTCTACTGGAAATACCTCGCCTGATGCATCCCAAGACCGCATCAGATTTTTTCGCGGCCATATCACATTGACGACTCATAGTTATCCTGTGATTGATGGCTCATAGTCATCCTTCCCCCAGGGAGTCACTGCAAACTGCTTCCCTGCAGCCCCTTTCTGCTATCAGCTCCCTGGCTTTATAGAAGCCCCACTTGTTCCTGCATAGGTGAGCGTCCCCTAATTGGGGCTTTCCTCTCAGCCTTAATTCCCCCAGCTTGCAGCCTAATAGTTTAATTGGCCCCTCTGGCTTCCATTAACCCCTTCAGGGTGAGTCTGTGGAACATACCCTATCACCTCTTTTAAACAGAGTCAACACCACCAATTAGGAACACCTACTCCCATCCTGTGACATACTAAGGCACAATCCAGACTTGTGGGGGGCTCTGTCACCTCTGCCCTGCAACCTTGGGTGCCTCATAATGCCTTGCTGTAGTAACTCCCCCCTCCCCCCTGGCTGCTCAGAAATTATCTTACAGCAGTTGTGATGGAGAGAGAAGCCCGAGTTGGGTTGTCCTTGGCGTGGTGTGGCCTTCCTCCATACCTTCAAGATAATCGTTAGAGCAGTAGTGTGGGAGGAATGCACTTGGGTGGCCCGCATAGCGCTGTTCCTGATGGGGAGACACACGTCTGCCCCATAGCAGAGGTTGAGCTGGGAGTCTGAGTCCAGAGAACTCAGCTACACGCTGGGGTAGTCAAGAATCTGCCATGGCCAGTTATCTTGGGGAGAGACTGGCTGGGTTTCCAAGCCCTGATTCAGGGAAGAACAGAACAACACTGTGTCACGGAGTGTGGGGGCGTCAGCGCCTGCACCCCTCTTCCTGGGATTCACTGGGAGTCTCAGCCAGCCAGTAGAACAGAAGGTTTATTAGAGATGCCAGGAACACAGTCCAAACAGAGCTTGTAGTACCACCAGGACCCCTCAGTCGGGCCCTTCCGAGGGGGCAGGGAGCTTAGACCCCAGCCTGGGGCTCCCTGCGTTTTACCCCACAGCTCCAAAAGGGGGGCAGGGAGGCCAGACTCTGTCTGCTCTTCCCTCCATGTTCCCCAGCCAGCTCCAAACTGAAACTGTCCAGCCCCTCCTCTCCCTTTGTCTCCTTCCCGGGCCAGGAGGTCACCTGATCCCTTTGTTCCAAGACCTTCAGCTCTCACCTTTGCAGGGGAGGGGCCGGGGCCATCCGTTGCCAGGAGACAGAGTGTCAGCCATTCTCTGTGTCCAGGCCCCTCTGTAACAATCATGCACCCTTGTCCCACCACCTAGATACTCAAGCACTGCATAGGGAAACCGAGGCACCCACACAGTACTCAGGGAAAACATTAACAACAGTCCTAGTTCGTCACACACTGTAAGGCAACTGAGGACCAATGGCCGTGTCATAACCATACAGCTAAGGGAAGCCTAAAATTCCTCCTTACCTGTAATGGGTTAATAAACCCATAGCCCAGTTGGCATCTGACCACCAGGACCAATGAAGAAAGAAGATACTTGCAAATCCTGAGGGGAGAGGGAGGCTTTTGTTTTTGTGAGTTCGTTATCTCTTGGGACTGAGAGAGGGACTGGCAGAAAATCAATCTTCTCCAGCCCAGCCTCTACCAAACCTCCAATATTACAGCGTAAGTTAATCAGGCATTGCAATTAGGTTTTGTTTTGTTTTGCTTGTGAAGATTTCTCTGGGTTAAAAGGGAGGTATTATCCCTGTTTTTCTGTAACTTTAGGGTTTTGCCCAGAGGGGGAATCCCTCTGAGTTTGGAAATTGAGTATCCTGTAAAATATTTACCATACTGATTTTACAGAGATGATTTTTACCTTTCTTGCTTTAATAAAATCCTTCTTTTAAGAACCTAACTGTTTTCTATTGTTCTGAGACCCAGGGGTTGGGTCTTTGATCACTTTGTAACCAATTGGTTGGGAGATTATTCTCAAACCTCCCCAGGAAAGGGGGTGTATGGGCTTGAGGGAATATTTTTTGGGGAAGGGGAACTTCAAGTGGTCCTTTTCCCTGGTTCTTGTTTAAATCACTTGATGGTGGCAGCGATTACCTTTTCTCAGGGGACAGGGGAGATTTTGTACCTTGGGGAGTTTTTAACCTAAGCTGGTAGAAATAAGATTAGGGGGTCTTTCATGCAGGTCCCCACGACTGTACCCTAGAGTTCAGAGTGCGGAGGGAACCCTGACAAGCGATTGGAAAAGGAATGGAAGGAGCTGAAAGACCTCGACCATCTTCAGAGCTTATGGGATCAGCTAAAAATCTAAAGAGCTGGAGGAGATAAACACCTCCCAGCAGAGAATCATCAACTATTTGATAGGACTGGAACAAAAATTAACATGGATTAAGGTGCAGGTGGAGAGTGGAAAACAGAAGTGCTTAATGCTTATGTGAGCAAACAGTCGCAAAGAGCTCTCACCCATGGTCTATTGATAAACCGGGAGAAAAGAACTCTGTGACAGGCTATTTGCAGAGACACACCTACTTTGGCTAGATGATCAGCAGACAGACCTGCTTTGCCAAAGTGATAGATTTTGACTGTTTTCGGTTAAAAGTCATTTAAGTTCTGGATGCAAGGATAATAAATGTTATCACGACATTGTAGGACTACAGAGTAGCTGACCTGTGTTTAATATGTCCTGACTGAAAGGTGTGACCCACAGACCTCTTGATGCCAACTGGTGTGTCAAGGCTGAATCCCCACTCTGGCACTTCGAGTGCAGAAGGTGGGGGCCCGCAAGGATTTTTAAAAATTAGTACCTGCCACTCCAGGCTTGTATTACACTCCTAAGGTTACAGCTTTTCTCTGACCTTGGCGTAGTAAACTCTGCCACCACCCAAATGCAAAAAAAACCCCTTGAACCAAGGAAGGAGCACTTGGGAATTCCTCCCTGTGGGGTACCCTCAAGCCCTTTCACCCCACTCTGGGGAAGAGCTGAAAAAGAAAACAAAGGAAATTAGCTGTTGCCTTCAGTTAATTAAACAACATGCACAAACGTCTTAGGACACCAAAAATCCAATCCTGTTCTTTAAAAAGGTCATATTTATTAAAAACAAAAAGGAAGAAAATAATCTGTAATTTAGGCTTTTGCTAGATTTTAAAAGAGCAATTCCAAAAATTAAACACCCAAAATAGCTTTCTTGGAGTTTCAGCTTAAAGGTTACAAGCAAACAAAAGCATCTGGGGTTAGCACAGAGGCGTCCACAAGCCAAAATAAAGAAATAAACCTGATTGCATCTATGTAAACATTCCCTGTCCCAATGATTCCTTCAAGATATGGAAGATAATTTTTCATACCTGGTTCAAACCTTACACAACGTTCCTACTTATAGTATTGCTGCTCCGTGTCCCTGCAGCCCAGAGAGATCAAAAGACAAAGGGAAAGTTTCTTTTCCAAATTTAAAAAGTTCTACCTTCTCATTGGCTCTTTTGGTCAGGTGTCCACTTCCTTTTCTTTACCTGGGGGACTTTTAACCCTTTACAGATAAAGCAAGCAGAGAACAGCTACCAAGAGGGATTTTACAGCTAATTGGCTGGTTGGGTGTCCATAAAAAGGGAGTTACCCCTGCTCTTCATTTATCACAGGGTGTGACTCACAGACCTCTTGATGCCACCTGACACAGGACACAGTGGCTCTGGGATCCCCTGGTTTCACCAAAAGAATGTCATGTAACATCTCTGCGGAAAGCCTGCATCAGACTGGTCAACATAGTCCTTGTGAGATGCATGTACAGAAAGTTTGTGAGGAGTTGTCTATATATACACATGCTAAGAGCTATGATGACTAGGCCATATCATTAAAGACAGCATATTTTGGGACTAACTTCTCCAAACAGGAGGTGGGAAACACGTAATGTCCTGGTGGATCATTGTGTGTCTTGCAATAGAAGTCTATTAGCATACCGAGTCAAATGCTAACAAAGAGCTTGCAGTGACTTCAGAAGGAAATGAACAGGAAGAGATAAACAGTGAGCAGGGAACACGATTCTCAGTTGAGCATCAAAGGGCTAGTCTGGTACATCTGGGGTGCAGCAGAACCCATCAGGTATCATTCAATCTGCAAGGACAAGCTACCAGGGGGTTGGAGTTTATGATGTGTGGGTGGAATGTTAGCCAGCCTGGTTGAAAATGCTGGGAAAAGGACTTGGATAAGGAAGCCTGTAGGAGATAGAAAAGAGACTGAACACCTTCCACATGCGCTGCCTCCGTTGCGTACTCGGGATCACTTGGAGTGATCGAATAATGAACAACGAGGTGCTGGAACGTGCCAAGATCTCCAGCATGTTCACTTTCCTCCGTCAACGCCGCCTCAGATGGCTTGGCCATCTAAGTCTCATGGAAGATGGATGGATCCCCAAAGACCTGTTGTATGCCGAACTTGCCTCCGGAAACAGAGCTACAGGACAGCCCCACCTTGGCTTCAAGGATGTTTGTAAGAGGGACCTGAAGACTGTTCAAATCAACATCAACAGCTGGGAAGAGCTCGCCCAGGACAGATGCAGATGGAGACACGCTCTGACCACTGGATTGAAAACTGGGGAAGACAAGCTGCGGCAGCTTGCCAAGGAAAAGCGGGTTCAACGAAAAAGGAAGCAGCGGCTCCAACCCACAGCTGACACCGCCTTCAAATGCAGCAAATGCAATCGAGACTGCCACTCTCGTGTGGGGCTCCACAGCCACAACAGACACTGCACAACCATCAATTAAACATTCCCCATGGGCGCATATCCATCATCTCTCGAGACTAATGGACGCCAACAAGGAGATAGGGAAATGTCTTGTGAGTTGAGTTAAGGCTCTAGCAAGCATACTAAGATATTTTATATGTAACCATTGGTTTTCAATATTCTTACTTATTTGAATCTCTGTCTTTTGAGAACAAACATTGTTTTCACTGTACCTAGAAGTACTGCAGGCTAAGTGGAGCAGCGATCCTGAGCTGAATTGTGTAAGCTGGTGTGTGTGTTATTCCTTTGGGAACAGTGGATCTGAGAGCTCTGGGAGCGTTCGGCGGATCGGGGGCTGGGCAGTCCTGCCGATGCTTCCAGGACTCAGGTTGGCATGTGCCTATAGGCAGCCTGTACGGAGAGCGCGAGGCCTGGGGAGGCCTGGCAGGCTTGTGATGCCAGAGGCTGGTGGTTTCAGGGAGCTGACCTGCAGCAGGCACAGACAAGACTCACTCACGCTCAGCGCATATGGTGGTGAGGTGCCCCACAGCCCTGGGAAGTGTTACAGGCCTTCACCCCACGTTTAGCCTCACTTGCCAGATGCGGATAGCGAGGCTAAATCCAAATGACAGTCAGATGGGTGAGGACAGTTCCTACGTGGTCGTGTGGACTGTGTTTAAAGGATCATAGATGCGATCTGACCCTCTGTGATACTTTTTGGTGGGGTCACCTGCGGGGTCCGAGGGTGAGTTGCTACCCCCTGTTGGCCATGGGAGTCAGCCCTGTGTGCCCACTTGGTGAAACTCTCCTCAGACACCAGCTGCTTGGCAACACAGCCTCTGCTCTGGGCTCCAAGGCCACCAAATAATTACCACACCCCATTTTGTTAAACTCAACCAGTCCCCTCTCTTCTAGGAATCCACAACGTGCACCGAGCTGCTGCCTCTGGGGAGGTAGTCAGCCCAGTTCACTGGCTGCACCTCAAGGCATCACTCTCCTTAGCACCAGGCACTGTGTCAGGTTTATAGTAAAATGGAATTGAAGTTTATTGAACAGAGAGTGAGGTAAAGATTTAAATCAAAGCAAGTACAAGGATGTGGAAACATCAGGTTACAGGTAAAAGAAAAGCATCGAACAACCTACAACCTATGCTTTGTCTAATCAGGTATTTTTCAGAGGTTTCTTGTGATGGGATCAACTTTTCATGAGACACCCCTGCTGACATGGTCCCCTCCTGTAACAGATAAGTCACTCAGGCCAACTTTTGTATACAATCCTCCGCTATTGTTTCTTAGCCCAGAGACCCCTTCTTCCAAGAACACTCGTGGGGTCCTTTTGTCCTTGTAAGTCTCCAGCCTGCATCTACTCCAGCCAGTAAGGCAAGGCTGTTTCTACGTGTGTTTGTTGTTCTTACATTGATTGGGTCAGTGTTGCGGTTTCCCCATCTCCTGTGCTAGGTTTCACTCCCAACAATTCTGGAACCCAATGTCCTCCTAAATGCTACAAACATCTCACAATAGCCGCCACAATCAGCTAGACTGTAGCTTTTGCACAGCCCCCTTTGGTGGAATATTGAGAAAGTGGTTGGACACGGATATCCCTGCCAAGGCATGCCTGTGTTACACCTCAGCCAGTGTTTAAAGGCTGATGATTGGATGCAAATGAGAGTCTTTGTTTCTGCTCAGCCATCAGCAGAGCTGAAGTCACTGATAAGCTGGTCTAGGGGGCTGAGCCTTACAGCAGTTTGGGGGACAGTGCTGTAGCGATAGACAATGCAGAAGAGGCAGCAGGGATGTTCCCCGCTCCCCGATGAAATCAACAAGGGCTGGAACCTCAGAACATGGCATTGCAACTAAAGGTGGCAGCAGCGAGCAGCATCAGAGGCATCACCCAGCCATCCCACCCCAGGGCAGGAGTAGAACCCACCTGAACACACCCCTGGACTCTGATGCCCTCTGACAACCCACCATGTCTGGGGTGCAGCAGAGGGAAAAGGGGAGTGGCATGTTAAAAGCACTTTTGTACTGCAAGGTAGGAAACTGAGGCAAACGACTACTGCCTAGGATACAGGGGCGGGGGGCGGGGGGGGGAAGGTATTTCACTTATTGTTGGCATACGTTTGAGTCATGGCTGTGGTGTTTTCCCAAATTAATACTGTGCCCACTTTCCTCTTAATAAAAGCTGTCTTGTTACACACAGGCTCACCACTTTTGAGTGGGGAAGTACTGCCTCTTAGATGTGCACAGTGGTGGGGTTTAGTTTCCCCAGATTTCTGGCTAGGGCTGCGAGCCGCTCCTGTTTCGTATTGTTAAGAGGAGCCCTTAGATATTGAACCTCACTTTTGCTTCTGACACCACCCGGCAGAAGAATTATGCTGGAGCAGGAGTTGGCCCGGCTCCAGGTAGAGAAAGTAGCCGGGGACCAGCGTCAGATCAAAGTGCAGTGGAGACCCAGACACTACTTTACCAGTAGGCCTGGGCCCAGATAAGAGGACAGGGGCAAAAGCAGTGGTCCTCTACGGGAGGAGAGATGAGGGACACCTATTTCATGGGTTCCATTATGAAGACTGGCGAACTGCCAGAACAACTAGCGGCCGCAGAATGCAAGATACAGCTGATTCAGTGAGAAAAAGGGATCTGGCTGCGGAACATCAGCCCACGCAGGAAGCGAGGTTGACTGATCCTCTGGTCAGTGAACGTGAGGGAGAACTAGAGACTCTGCTTGCAGAGACCTCAAAGGCCTGGAGACGAGGAAGTTAGGTGGACTGTGCCCTGGGGAGGGTGTGAGTTTTGAAGCTGGCTTTAAGGACAGAGGGGACTCCACTTTGCCTGAGTGAATATGCAGACGCTTATGTGGTGTTTTGGTTTGGGGGTGAGGTGAGAGCAGCCCCCCATGGGTCAGAAATAGCCTGCCTGTGAATTAGGTGGGGGGAGGTATCAGTAGCCCAGCCAGGTCCGGAGCGCAGGGGGAGCGGTGCTATAAAAAGGCGCCTCCCCCTGTACTCACCCGGCGGCGCTCCGGATCTTCGGCGGCACTTCGGCGGCTCACTCCGGGTCTTTGGTAGTACCCGCCGCCAAAATACTGCCGAGGACACGGCGCGCCGCCGGGTGAGTGCAAGAAGCGGCGCTTAAAAAGAAGCGGCGCCTTTTTTTAGTGCTGCTAAAAAAAGGCGCCGCTTCTGCTCAAGGGGGAGCGGCCGCTCCCCCTGCTCCCCCCCCGGCTACGCTACTGGGAGGTATGTCACATAGATACTGGGCCCTGCAACTGATGTAGGTCCAGCTCCCATGTGTCAGAACAGATGTCTCCAGTTCGGCCAATCAAAGGGGTGAGGCTGTACCTGGGGCTATAAAGGGTCAGAGGCACCCCCACTGAGAGGGAACGGGCTGGGAAAGATCTAGAAAGCAGGACTGCCAGAATCCCCTGAGAGGGGAGGCAGTGAGATATAAAAATGTTAGTAAAGTTAATGTTCAAAATCAAATTTACACAAGTTAAGAAGGAAGGTACTGTACATCTGGCGTCGGGCTTGGTTATGGGGGATTGCAGGTATCAGTTAGAAGGTTCACGAGGTACATACCTATCACATAACAAGCATAGATCCAGATTGGGGTATCTGAGTTTTTAAAGCGTCAGTGGATAAATGGGCTCAGGGATGCCACCCATGGAATGTATTAAGAGTCCAAGTCAGTAGTGGTGTAGAGAATAAGTACATGGGTGGGGTGCGTCCCTTGGTTCGTCAGGGAAGGGAGGAAGAGGGTTATTTCCCTGGCCAGCGTTCTCAGTTACTCAACCTGGTACTAGCATTGTCCTGTGATGTGTTCTGTGTAGATGTCTCTGGACCACATGATGGTGTCGGACACCATGAGCTGTCTCATGAGCCGGGCTTAGCGTCGACCAACTCCGCACACCCTCAGTACCAGCTCGTTGTGGGGGTCCCATGCGTCCAGGGCTCCCATGACCAGGGCATGGATCTGGACCTCATAGCCCTGGGCTCTCAGGGTGTCAGCTAGTGGGGTGTACTTCAATGCCTTCCGTGCTTAGGCCTCGTGGAAGGCCAGTGACCTGTTTTCAAATGGCACCGTGATGTCTACCATAAGGACCTTCTTCTTTTCTGCGTCAGTCACGACGATGTCAGGTCGAAGTTGGCTGTCTGTCCCAGGGATGGCAGAGTCGACGGTGATCTTCCCCAGGGATGGCGGGATGGCTTTCACCAGCCGGTTCTGGATGTTAAAAAAACAACTGCTCCAGCCACTCTTCTGTGCTGGGGATATTGCGCCAAAGCAGATAAGGCCAGTATATGCAGGGCAAGTGCAAGCAAAAGGGCTAAGAGTAGAGTTGGACAAACACAACCCAGTAAAAGCACATTAAGCAGATTGAAATAAAAAACAAAAACAAAATGAAAATATTTTTTTCAATATTCAAGACATTCTGACAGGATCTGTTACTGGTTGATTAAGCATGAAGGGGGGTTGGGTGGTCAGTTTTTATGATTTTGCTGAGGTGCCAGATAGATTTAAAGCTGAAATCTAGCAAAGTTGGTTTGTCAATTGGGGAAGGGTTAGAGCTAATATTGAATGGAATCTAATAAGGTACCCAGAGTCCAGGAGCATTAGCTTAGTAGTTTTCATGCTGGGAGATTTTCAGTTCAACTCAACTTGTTGTGATTTGAGAAACACTGTTCATTTGCTTATTTTTAATCAACCATTTATTAATTCACCCAGAACCACACTGGTGATTAATTAGTGCACAATTAACACTTCACCACTTGAGTGTAGACACAACCGATGTTCTAGATGGTTGTGTCTACACTCACACACTCTACAGTCTTGCAAGAAATTGTAACATACTAGAGTTGTGGTTCAGCAGTTATGCCAAAGAACAATGCAAATTGCCAACTTACATTTACTTATTATTATCAATTTTTAATTCTTTAGTAACCAGCATTTAAGCACACTAAGAATGCACTTTTCTTTAAGGGACTTTGAAGAGTGTGGTTACTACTGTATGAATGGATTTCTTATGCCAATTTATTTGGACTTAAAGTTAAAATTTAAAATATGGTTCCCTGATGTCTCACTTGACACTGCAGACTTATTAAGATAATCTAGTTATTTCTAGTAAGGAACAGAAAGGGAAATACAATAATTAAAACCAACCACTTCTTATCCTCTGAACGCTGGGATGGGGGAGAGTCCTTTCCATGTGGCTGGTCCAGGTGTCAGTCACCCTTGACCTGCCACTGCTCATTGGGTGAATCAACTCTCCAGTTGCACCTGGTAACCTCAGTTTTATATACTCTAACTTCAGTGCTCATTGGAGCACCGGACACATTTCTACTGTACACATGCCAAATGAGTACTAGATGCTGATGGAAGCTGAAATCTGAGTAGACAACATTGCTGCATAATAAATTATTCAGTCCAGATCTTATTGGAAGTTTTTTATGTTTGATTCATTTCAAGGATTGTATTTCACCAATCTCTGCTATCAATTGGGATCCCCCGTTTAAGGGATTTCTCCTAATATAAACCAGGGCATAACTTTGGGATCTCTTTCTACATTTTTCCTTCCTTATGCCAGACAATTCCTACTTCTTCTAGAGGGCAAGAATTATTTACAATGAAAACCAACAAAATCCCTTGCAATTTTCTAAATTTGGAGGACATACTGCATACATTCTTTGATTTACATAAGCATTTCATGTTATTCAGGACTAATAGGACAAGAGACATTATCCATGTATAGAAAGCAGTATATGTGACTCAAGGAAAACAAATGCGCAGATTCTAATGTTGTGTGAAAAATTATCCATGGTATATTTGATTTACAAGGAAAACAGTGCATAGTTTATGATTTGGAGTGAAAATGTGGTTTGGATTTCTAGGGGTTTCTAGGGCAGTTTGCCCCATTTGACTTTCAGTCTTACAGCCAGTCATTTCTAGTTTGACTAAATTGCAGCTTCCCCACCCATCTCTTGATCCACTCACAATGTGCAATTGCAACCCCCCTTTTCTTTTGTCCAGTGCTCAGCCAAAAACCTTATTGCTGTAATTACAGCTGCTGTTTCTACTTCCTCTAGGGCAACTTTTCATTTGTGGACTCCTAAAAAGTTTCAAATGGAGATGGAGACCCTGTCATAAATATGAAGGGAAGGGGGAGAGGGTCTGATGCAGTGCTATAAAATCCTCTTTCCAGTAAAGGGTTAAGAAATGCAGGTAGCCAGACTGACACCTGACCTGGCTGGCATCTGACCAATAAGGGGACAAGATACTTCCAAACTTTGGGAGGGGGGAAGTTTTTAGTGTGTGTCTTTGTCTGAGAGAGGGTGATCTTGGAAGACAGAAGGAACCTGCAGAAAATCAAACCTCCCTTTTCTGAAGTAAGTTTAGATAGCATAGCGTATAGATTTCTGTTTATTTTGCTTGGTATTCCCTGTGTTAGAAAGGGCAAAGGGGGGGCGGGGGGGTTATTCATGGTTTTCTGTAACGTTAAGGTTTTGTCCAGAGGGGGAAATCTCTCTGAGTTTGGAAATATAGTGCCCTGTGAAATAGTTACCATCCTGATTTTACAGAGATGATTTTACCTTCTTTATTTTTAATAAAATCCTTCTTTTAAGAAGCTGACTGTTTTCTATGGTGTTAAAACCCAGGGGGTGGGTTTTTAGATCACTGTGTAACCAATTGGTTGGGAGATTGTTCTCAAGCTTTCCCAGGAAAGGGGGTATACGGCTTGAGGGGGTATTTTGGGGGGGAGGGAAGTTCAAGTGATTCCTTTCCTGGATTCCTGTTAGACATTTGATGGTGGCAGCGAGAAGCGTTCTTGGGGTGCAGGGAATTTTGTACCTTGGGGGGTTTAACCTAAGCTGGTAAAAATAAGTTTAGGGGCTCTGAATGCGGGTCCCCACGTCTTTACCCTAGAGTTTAGAGTGGGGAGGGAACCTTGACATGGTGGCAGAGCGGTGGGATATATTGAACCAGAGATTTTTTTTTGAACCAGACACAGGGAGTTTAGAATTTTTTTTTCTTCTCTCTGACTCTTCCCTGTGCTGCTGGAAGCAGGGAGGGGGGAGGGGTTAAGCTGCTAGGAGCTAGAGTATCTACATATGAAAGCAGGTAGTTAACCCCTACGGGGAATACCCAAGCAAGTTTTTTTTTTCTTTTCTAACTCTATCGGGTTAAGACAGATTAAAAACAAAGGCTAAGATGACTGCCAGTGAAGCAGCTATTAAACTTGAGATAGCCCGGCTACAAGCTGATGAGGAGGAGAAGAAACATGCAAGACTGCTACAACTTAAACAGATGGAGATGGAAGAGAGAGAAAGAGAGAGGAAGCATGCTGAGGAAGAGAGGAAGTATGCTATGGAGGAGAAGGAGAAAGAGAGGAAACATGCTGAGGAGGAGAAGGAGAGAGAGAGGAAGCATGCTGAGGAGGAGAAGGAGAGAGAGAGGAAGCATGCTGAGGAGGAGAGGAAGCATGCTGAGGAGGAGAAGGAGAGAGAGAGGAAGCATGCTGAGGAGGAGAGGAAGCATGCTGAGGAGGAGAAGGAGAGAGAGAGGAAGCATGCTGAGGAGGAGAGGAAGCATGCTGAGGAGGAGAAGGAGAGAGAGAGGAAGCATGCCCTAGAGATGGAGAAGACCAGGGTGGAGCGGAATCTACCGGATAACACTAATAATCCTTCCCCAACAACCCACAAATGGGAGCGACTATGTCCACCGTATGATGAATCCCGTGATATTGCTGAATATTTTCTCACCTTTGAGAGACTATGCAATCTCCATCACATTCCTGATGATCACAAAATGACCCTATTGGTAGCCAAGTTGACTGGAAGTGCTCTGGACATATTCAATGACATGCCTATTGATGAGGCTTCTGACTATGAGAAATTCAAGGATTTGGTTTTTAAACAATTTCAAGTTACACCTGAAACTTACCAAGTAAAATTTCGAACCCTTATCCGAGGGCCTGGACTAAGTAATGTAGCTTATGTAAACCGGATAAAGGAGCTGTTAAAAAAATGGGTCAAGGGAAGGAATGTTACTAGCTTTGAAGGAGTGTGTGATTTGATGGCTCAGGAACAATTCCTGAATATGTCCAAGGATGATATAAGACAGTGTTTATGGGATAAGAAAATGGACTCATCAGACAGCCTTGCTGCTTATGCTGATCAATACGAACAGTCCCAGATCAGCAGAGGGGCAAGGAAATTTGGCACACAAGGGGTGCAGGAAGCAGAGAGGAACAACCCTGGTCATAGTTTGGGGAGATATCAGAAAGGAAAACCCGAGACCACACCCCCTCACCAGGAGCAGCCCAAGGCCCCACAAGAAAAAACCCAGACCCCTTATTGCCCCACCACCCCATTCTCCAGCAACCCACCTCGCCCCACTGACCAGTCAGCTGGGCGATGTTTCAAATGTAACGAATTGGGGCATGTGAAGGCCAACTGCCCCAAGAACCCCAACAGAATACAGTTCATTGCACCGGGGTCACACCAAAGGTCCTCAGGCCCAGATGCCTCCCAGATATCCTTGGAACGAAGGGAAACGGTGAGTGTGGGCAGAAAAAAGGTTACAGCGTGGAGGGACACCGGAGCACAAGTGTCGGCTATCCACAAATCCTTAGTGGACCCCAGCTTAATCAACCCAGAGGCGCAAGTGACAATTCAACCCTTCAAGTCCAACTCTTTTGATTTACCTACAGCCGTGTTGCCTGTCCAGTACAAGGGCTGGTCAGGAAATTGGACTTTTGCAGTCTATGATGATTATCCCATTCCCATGTTGCTGGGGGAAGACTTGACCAATTGTGTGAAGCTAGCCAAGAGGGTGGGAATGGTCACCCGCAGCCAGGCTAAGCAAGCTGTCACACCTAGCTCTGTTCCTGAGACTTCCACCAGAACCCCATCTGTACTACCAGAGACCCGGATAGAGGTGGTGGAACCGGATTCCCTGCCAACGACTGCAACAGCCGTCATAGATCCAGTCGCAGAAACCCGACCCAAGCCAGTCTCGGAACTGGAACTGGCAAAGCAACCAGCACCAGAACCATTGCCAGCACTGAGTCCAGCGCTTGCAACCCCATCTACAGTGCCAACACCCGAGGGCACCACCGAGCCTGCAATGGCAGCAGCAACCGATCACTCAATACAAGAGGCTCAGCCAGAGCCTGAATTACCACATTGTGCACCAGCGGAGAGCGGTTCACAGTCGACGGAAACAAACCCATCACCTGCATCGCTTCCAGAGGGACCCAGCCCAGGTCCACAACCCAGTGAGGAACTGATGTCTCCAGCATCTAGGGAACAGTTCCAAGCCGAGCAGGAAGCAGATGAAAGCCTACAGAGAGCTTGGACAGTGGGACGGAGCACCCCACTGTCTCTCAGCTCTTCTAATCGATCCCGGTTTGTTATAGAAAAAGGACTTCTATATAAAGAGACTCTTTCTGGTGGACATCAGGAAGACTGGCGTCCTCAGAGACAGTTGGTGGTTCCGACTAAGTACCGGCTAAAGCTCTTGAGCTTAGCCCAGGATCATCCTAGTGGTCATGCTGGGGTGAACAGAACCAAAGACCGTTTGGGGAGGTCATTCCACTGGGAGGGAATGGGCAAGGATGTTTCTACCTATGTCCGGTCTTGTGAGGTGTGCCAAAGAGTGGGAAAACCCCAAGACCAGGTCAAAGCCCCTCTCCAGCCACTCCCCATAATTGAAGTTCCATTTCAGCGGGTAGCTGTGGATATTCTGGGTCCTTTTCCGAAAAAGACACCCAGAGGAAAGCAGTACATACTGACTTTCATGGATTTTGCCACCCGATGGCCAGAAGCAGTAGCTCTGAGCAACACCCGGGCTAAAAGTGTATGCCAGGCATTAACAGAGATTTTTGCCAGGGTAGGTTGGCCCGCCGACATCCTTACTGATTCAGGAACTAATTTCCTGGCAAGGAGCATGAAAAGCCTGTGGGAAGCTCATGGGGTGAACCACTTGGTTGCCACCCCTTACCACCATCAAACAAATGGTCTGGTGGAGAAGTTTAATGGAACTTTGGGAGCCATGATACGTAAATTCGTAAACCAGCACTCCAACGATTGGGACCTAGTGTTACAGCAGTTGCTCTTTGCCTACAGGGCTGTACCACATCCCAGTTTAGGGTTTTCACCATTTGAACATGTGTATGGCCGCGAGGTTAAAGGGCCATTACAGCTGGTGAAACAGCAATGGGAGGGGTTTACGCCTTCTTCGGGAACTAACATTCTGGACTTTGTAAGCAACCTACAAAACACCCTCCGAGACTCTTTAGCCCTTGCTAGAGAAAACCTAAAAGGGGCTCAGGAAGAGCAAAAGGCCTGGTATGATAAACATGCCAGAGAGCGTTCCTTTAAAGTAGGGGACCAAGTCATGGTCTTGAAGGCGCTCCGGGCTCATAAAATGGAAGCGTCATGGGAAGGGCCATCTACGGTCAAAGAACGCCTGGGAGCTGTGAACTATCTCATAGCATTCCCCACCACAACTCTCAAGCCTAAAGTGTACCATGTTAATTCTCTAAAGCCTTTTTTCCCCCGAGAATTGAAGGTTTGTCAGTTTACTGCCCAGGGAGCAGAAGACGCTGAGTGGCCTGAAGGTGTCTACTATGAAGGGAAAAATGACGGTGGCGTGGAAGAGGTGAACCTCTCAATGACCCTCGGACGTATGCAGCGCCAGCAAATCCAGGAGCTGTGCACTAAATTTGCACCGATGTTCTCAGCCACCCCAGGACTGACCGAACGGGCATACCACTCCATTGACACAGGTAATGCCCACCCAATTAGAGCCCAACCTTACCGAGTGGCTCCTCACGCCAAAACTGCTATAGAACGGGAGGTTCAAGACATGCTACAGATGGGTATAATCTGTCCCTCTAGCAGTGCATGGGCCTCTCCCGTGGTTCTAGTCCCCAAACCAGATGGGGAAATACGCTTTTGCGTGGACTACCGTACGCTAAATGCTGTGACTTGCCCAGACAACTATCCAATGCCTCGCACAGATGAACTATTGGAGAAACTGGGACGTGCCCAGTTCATCTCCACCTTAGACTTAACCAAGGGGTACTGGCAGGTGCCGCTAGATGAATCCACCAAGGAAAAGTCAGCCTTCATCACCCATGTCGGGCTGTATGAATTTAATGTGCTCCCTTTCGGGCTGCGGAATGCACCTGCCACATTCCAGAAACTGGTAGATAGTCTCCTAGCGGGATTGGGAGAATCGGCAGTTGCCTATCTTGACGATGTGGCCATATTTTCTGACTCATGGGCCGAACACCTGGAGCATCTCCAGAAGGTCTTCGAGCGCATACGAGAGGCAGGACTAACTGTTAAGGCTAAAAAGTGTCAAATAGGCCTCAACAGAGTGACTTACCTTGGACACCAGGTGGGTCAAGGAACTATTAACCCCCTACAGGCCAAGGTGGAGGCTATCCAAAAGTGGCCTGTCCCAAAGTCAAAGAAACAGGTCCAATCTTTCTTAGGCTTGGCCGGATATTACCGGCGATTTGTACCGCACTACAGCCAAATCGCCGCCCCTCTAACTGACCTAACCAGAAAGAGCCAGCCAAATGCGGTTCAGTGGACTGATGAGTGTCGGAAGGCCTTTAACCAGCTTAAAGCAACACTCATGTCTGACCCTGTGCTAAGGGCCCCGGACTTTGATAAACCGTTCCTAGTAACCACAGATGCGTCCGAGCGTGGTGTGGGAGCAGTCTTAATGCAGGAAGGACCAGATCAAGAATTCCATCCTGTCGTGTTTCTCAGCAAGAAGCAGTCTGAGAGGGAAAACCACTGGTCAATCAGTGAGAAGGAATGTTACGCCATTGTCTACGCTCTGGAAAAGCTACGCCCATACATTTGGGGACGGCGTTTCCACCTGCAAACTGACCATGCTGCACTACAGTGGCTTAATACCGCCAAGGGAAATAACAAAAAACTCCTTCGATGGAGTTTGGCTCTCCAAGATTTTGATTTTGAAATACAACACATTTCAGGAGCTTCTAACAAAGTGGCTGATGCACTCTCCCGTGAAAGTTTCCCCGAACCAACTGGTTAAAATCGTCCTTGCAATGTGGACAATATTGTTTAGTCTTTATCCAGTTATTAGTATATTTGGAGATTCATATGTCTTATTACTTTGTTTTCTTTTAGAGCTCCAGGAAGAAATCACAGCCAGTGTTTCACACTATCGGTGATTTGGGGGGCATGTCATAAATATGAAGGGAAGGGGGAGAGGGTCTGATGCAGTGCTATAAAATCCTCTTTCCAGTAAAGGGTTAAGAAATGCAGGTAGCCAGACTGACACCTGACCTGGCTGGCATCTGACCAATAAGGGGACAAGATACTTCCAAACTTTGGGAGGGGGGAAGTTTTTAGTGTGTGTCTTTGTCTGAGAGAGGGTGATCTTGGAAGACAGAAGGAACCTGCAGAAAATCAAACCTCCCTTTTCTGAAGTAAGTTTAGATAGCATAGCGTATAGATTTCTGTTTATTTTGCTTGGTATTCCCTGTGTTAGAAAGGGCAAAGGGGGGGCGGGGGGGTTATTCATGGTTTTCTGTAACGTTAAGGTTTTGTCCAGAGGGGGAAATCTCTCTGAGTTTGGAAATATAGTGCCCTGTGAAATAGTTACCATCCTGATTTTACAGAGATGATTTTACCTTCTTTATTTTTAATAAAATCCTTCTTTTAAGAAGCTGACTGTTTTCTATGGTGTTAAAACCCAGGGGGTGGGTTTTTAGATCACTGTGTAACCAATTGGTTGGGAGATTGTTCTCAAGCTTTCCCAGGAAAGGGGGTATACGGCTTGAGGGGGTATTTTGGGGGGGAGGGAAGTTCAAGTGATTCCTTTCCTGGATTCCTGTTAGACATTTGATGGTGGCAGCGAGAAGCGTTCTTGGGGTGCAGGGAATTTTGTACCTTGGGGGGTTTAACCTAAGCGGTAAAAATAAGTTTAGGGGCTCTGAATGCGGGTCCCCACGTCTTTACCCTAGAGTTTAGAGTGGGGAGGGAACCTTGACAGACCCCTTTGGAAATCTTAGACAGTCTGGGGAACCCCAGGGGTCCTTGGACCGCTTGTTTAAAACCACTGCTCTATGGCTGATATAGAAGGTGGCAGTGGGATGGAGAGTGGAAAACACCATAGAGGAGGAATCATAGACTGGAGGTCAAAGGCACTGTGTAAGCTTAACAGCCACAGTCATTGTCAGTTTCTCATATTTGAAGTTGAGTATGTACTCTATGTTGTGGACACTGAAATGTTTTATTGCTGTACAACTCAATGTTTTATTACCAATACCAAGGGTGAACTTAGGTGAAAGCAGAAGGTCTCCGATTGTCAGAAGTCCGAATCCCTGTACTTACTTTGTGAGATTTACATCTGTATTTTAGTTAGGGTTTAGGCTCTGTGTTATAGTCTTTGTTTCAAGGGAAAACAACAACTCTTTAGTTAGTGATGTTAGTCTAGCTAGGGCATGTTCTAATGGTTCGCCTTTGGAGTGTTAGTCAGTGAAAAGAATTTTCAAACTGCAAGTTGTGTGCATGTGTAAGTAACTGTCGTAAGGTAAAGACTGGTGCTGGATTCCTAAGAAAAGAAACAATCATATTATAACTTCCACTTTTAATCTTTAGAGGGTTCCTGTAGAAAATCCAGCTGTAGCCTCTCGGACAGATATGAATTAAGGATCTGTGCTAGTCAGATAAATATCTTCTGTAACACACAATTGGTAAATAAAATCAATTTACCTCCCCTCTATGCAGATTAGGTAATGGACTACTTTGCAATGAAAGCAGGCTGTCATCCTCGCTTGCTAACTTGGGATATGCCTACACTGGTTTAAAACCCACAGCAGCAAATCTCTGAGTCTGTAGATCCACACTCTGGCTACAGCACTGAAAACAGCTGCTCAGACACTGGGCTTGGGCTGGATCCGAGGCTCTGAAATCCAGGAAGGGAGATGGGTTTCTGACACTGAGCAGCAATGTTTACACTGCTGTTTTTAGAGCCATGGCATGAGCCCGAGTCTGTAGACCTGGGCTCTGAGTCATGCTGCCACAGCTTTTAAAATGCAGCATAGATTCTTGCCTAGATAGTTAACTATACTCATTTAGCCAATTTAGTTTCTATTCTCAGCGGGAGGAACTCCCGACCGTGGCTGATCTGTGGGTCCTTAAAGTGACTCACATGATGGGAACCATTTTCCTATTGTCTTTACTTCCTAGTTAGATCCAATTTTGGGATAAAACAGGGGGGTTGCTTTTCTAATTTAAAAGTGCCTTAAAGAGAAGTATATGCTTGGAAGTGTGATAAATGTTAGGTACTAAAGAAGTGGGAATGAATGGTCAGACGTGGCATCTGAGACTCTTCGTAACAGTGTCCACTCACCATAGGTGGTACCTCCTCCTGGCTGCTCCATGGAAACCAGCTCTTTCAAGGTCCGGGGGCCCCTTTCACTGCTCATTGCACGCCCTGCTCCCGCGCTCTCTGTCGGAGACTCAGGGTGCTCCTTCTTCGTGTCTTGGCCCTTTAGTCAGGTCCCTATGTGTGTTTCCATCTTCCAGGCAATCAAAGTCTTTCTTTAACAGCACTCTTAGACAGTCTTTTCATTCACTGCCTCACTTCCCCAGTTGGCTGGGAGGGGAACCAAGCCCCACTCTGTACTCTGGGTTCCAGCTCCGGGATCCTCTAATCAGCAGCCAAGGTCTGCCCCCCCGAACCTTACTGCCTTTTCTCTGAGCCTTTCCTGCTCTTTTTGCTCCCTATACCCTACTTTGCCTGCCCAAACTCCCTCCTCCCAAGGAGTAACTGAGGACTAATTTCTCCAGCCCCAAACATGTTTCCCTTCCCCCAGGGAGTCACTGAAAACTGCTTCCCTGCAGCCCCTTTCTGCTATCAGCTCCCTGGCTTTATAGAAGGCCCACTTGTCCCCACATTGTTGAGCTTCCCCTAATTGGGCTTTCCTCTCAGCCCTAATTTCCCCAGCTTGCAGCCTAATAGTTTAATTGGCCCCTCTGGCCTCCATTAATCTCTTCAGGGTGAGTCTGGGGAACATACCCTATCACACCTTTTAAACAGAGTCAACACCACCAAATAGGAACACCTACTTCCACCATGTGACATACTAGGGCACAATCCAGACTTGTGGGGGGCTGTATCACCTCTGCCCTGCAACCTTGGGTGCCTCACAATGCCTTGCTGTAGTAACTCTCCCCCTCTTACAGCACGCAACCACACTGAGTGTGTGTGTAACTGCAGACTGCCGGCTACACCCTGGCTCTCACCAGCCTTGGTTGTACTGCAGGGTGACCCCCGATACACCCCCAGTTCCAGATCTTCCCCCAGAAATGTATGTCCTACACTGCCCAGTCCTCTCCTGGACAGTACAAATATATATATTAAGTCACTTATTCCTTTAAGGGAATAATATGCCAGTTTATTTTAACTAGACTACCCAGGCATTCCAATTTTAAAAAAATCACTGGATTAGATAAAACATGTTTATTAACTACAAAGAGATACATTGGGAGTATAAGTAATGAGGCCTAAGAGTCAGAAATGGTCACCAGAAAAACAAATGCTTAATACCTATTTAAGAAACTCTCTCTCACCCATGCTCCAGCAGATTACTGACCAAATTCTTCTGGTCAGGACCCCTCCCCCGAAGTCCAAAAGCTGTTTCCTTTGTCTTTTCAGGGGCAGAGAATGAGACAGGGGAAGGGAGGGGAGAAGAGAGTGTCTTGGGTTGTTTCAGTCCCCACTCTTGAAAAACATTTCCAGCTGAGATCCAGGATACAAACTATGTGGAAGGATATTCCCTCTTGGGTTTTTTTCCCACCTGTTAGAATTTCCTGTGTTTTCCCTCCCTGCTTGTTGACTGCTGCTTAAATGCAAATTAAGGTTGGCACACATTCCTTCCCCTGTTTAGGACACACCTGCTTTCTGCCCAGGCAGGGTTGTGGGATTTGGAACATGCATTAACATCATCATACAGGGGAATCTTATAACTGCACATACTATGTTACCACACATTTTCTAAGGACAATACTGACCAACAAGTTATGAGTTTTCAAATGATACCTTAAAAGGCATACCTTGTACAAGAATTACTATGATAATGTATTGCAGGGATGACCAACCTGTGGCTCTGGAGCCAAATGCGGCTCTTCAGAAATGAATATGCGGCTCCTTGTACAGGTACCGACTCCGGGGCTGGAGCTACAGGTGCCAACTTTCCAATGTGCCAGGGGTGGGCGGGGGGGTGGGAGGGGTGCTCACTGCTCAACCCCTGGCTCTGCTACAGGCCCTGCCCTCACTCCACCCCTTCCCGCCACCTCCCCTGAGCCTGCCATGTCCTTGTTCCTCACCCCCCCAGAGCCTCCTGCACGCCACAAAATAGCTGATTGGGAGTTATGGGGACGGAGGCGCTGATCAGCGGGGCTGGCAGTGGGTGGGAGGCACTTGTAGTGGGGGAGCTGACGTAAAATTGTGGCTCTTTGGCAATGTACATTGGTAAATTCTGGCTCCTTCTCAGGCTCAGGTTGGCCACCCCTGATGTATAGGATGTGAATACAAGAATGTACTCCATCACACCACCCCTCTGATTTTCACTTGGATTTGGCATCACTATGCCCTGCTTAGCAAGTGAGGTTAAAGTTAAGGTGACACCCCACCCCACCCCAGGATACATTAAATAGTTTGGCTACTCTTTAGTCATACAATAAAGATAACATTGAATTATCCCTGCACCCAAGACTAGAGTGAATTTTGACCCCAAACTGATCACTTTAGCAAAGCAGGTCTGTCTGCTGATCACTTGGGCAAAATAGATGTGTCTGTATTTGCAGTCTGCTCCTGAGGTCTCTTTCTCCAGTTCATCAATAGATGGCAGGAGAGAGCTCATTCAGACCTCTGGCTTAAGAGACAAATATATCATTCCTGGTAGGGTTGCCTGTTGAAGAGACTAAACTATCTCACAGCGTATGCAATCAGCCATAGGCGCCAACTTCCGGTGGCGCCGGTGGGGGCTGATGCCCGGCATCAGAGGCGGGGCCCCGCCGCAACGCCGGGCTCCACCCCCGACGCCGGGCGACATGGCGGGGCCCCGCCCCTGATGCTGGGCCCTGCCCCCGACGCCGGGTGACGTTGCGGGGACCCACCCCCGACACCGATGCAACGTTGCCCAGCGTCGGGGGCGTGGCCCCGCAACATCTCCCGGTGCTGATGTGAGCTTGCCGCAGGTCCGGGGCGGGCGGGGAGTTGCCGGTGGGTGCTCTGCACCCACCAATTTTTCCCCGTGGGTGCTCCAGCCCCGGAGCACCCACGGAGTCGGCGCCTATGCAACCAGCTGAGTCTGTGGTAAAGACAAGAGTTCAACTTGGTTATGTGCTGGCAAACTCTGGCCAAAAGGACACAGGATGCGGGGTCTGGGCATCAATTACTTGCTTTTGACCTTTATATTAAAGTGTTTGTAAAATAGGGATGATGTATCATGATCTCAGTGGGCCCCTGTTCCATGGAGGGGTTGTTTCTGATAGAACACCAGGAAAAAAAAAGATAGGGAATATGGAGAGTTAGGTTAGAAGCAACTCAGCCACAGGGTCAGAGCAGTGTGCAGGGTTTAACAGAGTCCCACTTGTTCAGCTTAACTTGCATTCAGCATCTCTCTTGGCAAATGAAACAGGGCTTTGCTCATTCATGTTATGTTCACAGCATACACAGAAGTTAAAGACAGTCAAATAGTCTTGCTAGAAGGTAGAAATCTAACACTACTTTGTTTGTTATAATCCAGAAGAATAACACAATAACCAAAAAGAGAGAGGCAAAGCCAGCTACTCTTTAAGGCCAAGAGGCACAACTCACATCACCTTGTCCTAGGCTGGTTCTTTCCAGACTGATCACTTCTAGGCCCAGACCACACACTTCCCTACAGAGCCCCTTAGTCTGCAAGCAGGACCAGGAAAACCCCCCTACTCCTAAAGCGATAACTTGCAATTCCACCCCAGTCCTCTATACATCACAGCTTGCTAATTCAGGCCCACTCGTGCTGGTCCTTCCTTCCCTCCCATGAAATGGGGCTTCCATTGTTTTGATTCTGCCATGCTTGCTTTGCAGAGGAGACAGGTAGATAACCATGACATTCCCTCCTGTCTGGGCAGACTCTATCAATGAGTACCCTTATATAGTGTTATATTCCTTATATAGTGTTAATACACACACTTCACAAGGCTATTAATTACCAGTGTGTCATTAGCTGTCAGAAAAGACCTCTTACTCTACACACTCTTATAATACAATAATATTCAATACAACCAGTTGATTCAATTGCTTATCTCTGGAGGTTCAACCCCCCACTGTCTTTATAGCCCAGTAAACATTTGAAATGGATTCTTCCCAAAAGTAAAACCCAGACCAAGTTGTTCTCTCTTGCTTGGTGGAGATGCCAGGCTATCTTCTCCCCCACTCGTTAGTGTGAGGTTTGCCTCCACCCCTTGTTAGCTTGATGGGCTGGTTTACAGCTTATAGGTAAATTGAGGTACACACACAGTCCTTTGTTTGGACAGACCTATTTAACACCTACCCCAGTACACCTGGTTTGAACACACTTTAGTTATCATTTCAGCATATGTCCGTAACTCTTAATACCCACCATGTATATACATGATGCAAGATTATTAATGACCAGTGAGTCATTCATTTTCAAATGATACCTCACAAGGCATATTTTGTACAAAGATTCTTACACCAGGGTCTGGGGTGTGAACACAGGGGCACTTAGTGTCACAGCTCAGCACTGCAGGCCATTGTTTGGTCTGTTGCTGAGCTTGGGACAAGACTGAACGCAGCTGGCTTCTGCTCTCTGGAGCTGCATTCACTTGTGGGAAGGCTGGAGAAGGGCAAGACTTCTATAGCCCCTCCCCTAGGGGGCCCAGCTCCTTTGGGAAGCGTGGAGGGGATGTGGCCATATCTCCAAGCTCAACCCCTTTGGGGAAGCTAGCGCTGCTCTGGGCTCTAATCTCACATAGCTCACACGGCCCTGAAGAGGAGACTTTGAGTCTTTGTTGTCCTCTACCAACTGTAGCTTCTCCATCTGGGCCTGTCTGGACTCGAACGGGCCCTACGATAGGAAATAAATCTTAAAAGGAGATTTATGTAATGATTAAAGCTAATTGGCTTGAACGATGCCTCGGAAGGGAAATGTTTTCTTATTTCAGTCCCAATCTCCTTGGGCACAAGCCTGTTTTTCATAAGGTCGGTAACTGCAAACAGACGGCACAGGATAGAATGAAAGAAGTATGGTCTGGCATTTCAAAGCCCTGTTTTCAATTATGGCCATTTGCAGAGTATTAAGGGGAAATATTTTATACAAGATCACTGCAAAAATAGATTTTGTTTGTCATTAACTTTGAAACCGTGTTTGACTTAAGGGCTGAAATTTCCATCAGCCAGGTCTGGCTTTCACAGCACTGTCCTGATTGGTGGGGAAGGAAGTGAGTCAATATGGCAATGTACTTAAGAGCAGATCTTCCTATATAAGGACTTATTTTCATGCGGGAAATACCCTACTTTTTCCCTGGCCAGATTTCTCTGTGCGTCAGTTTGGAATTGAATCACGGGTTTGTCTCAAACATAAGAAACCCACCCAACTGTCTTTAGTTGTCATCTGCTACAGAAGAACTATCATATCAGGGTACATGTGGACGTGCACCTATGTACGTCAGTGGTCGCCAAGCTTTTTACCTTGTGCCCCACCATACCCTTGTCCATGCCACTCCCCCAAGCCAGGGCCAGGACTGCGGTTCTGGGAGGGGGAGAACACAGACAGGGTAAGGGGGTCAAGGCTGGGGGCCGAGGGCCGAGGCTGGCAGCTGGGACTCTGGGCGTGAGAGCAGGGCCCTGGGCATGGGGCCAGCAGCTAGGGCCACTGGGTGCAGGGCACGGGGCCAGCAGCTGGGGCAGGGCCAGGAGCGGTGTTGGGTGGCACTTCCTCCCCACCCCCCCATGGGGGCTGGCCCGAGCCCCAGCCATGCCCCTTCAAACGTTCCGCCATACCCCCCTGTGATAAATGAAGTGAGGGGGGAGGTAACTCCCTTTTATGGACACCCAGCCAGCCAGTTAGCTATAAAATCCCTCTTGGTAGCTGTTCTCTACTTGCTTTACCTGTAAAGGGTTAAAAAGTCTGACTGTATGCATAGGTAAAAGGAAGTGAGTGGGCACCTGGCCAAAAGAGCCAATGGGAAGGCTAGAACTTTTTAAAATTGAAACAAGACTCCCCTTTTGTCTGTGTGTGGTTGTTCTCCCGGAGAGCAGGGACAGGGCTGGACTATGCTGTAAGAGCTTGCGCCAGGCATGGAAAATCATTAAATCATACCTAGAAACTACTCATTTGAAACCCCCGATATGTAAGTAGATCAGGAAATGTCTAGGAAGATGTGATTAGGTTTATCCCTTTTATTTCTTTATGGCTTGTGGACTTCTCTGTGCTAACCCCCAAATGCTTTTGTTTTGCTTGTAACCATTAAACTAGACCTCGAGAAAACCATTCTTGACTCTTAATTATTATATTTGCTCTTTTAAAATCTAGCAATAGCCTAAATTCCAGATGTATTTTCTTTCTTTTTGTTTTTAATACAATTTTCCTTTTTTAAGAACAGGATTAGGATTTTTGTGTCCTAAGAGGTTTGTGCACAGGTTGTTTAATTAGCTGGTGGCAACAGCTGCTTTCCTTTGTTTTTCTTTCTCAACTCTTCCCTGGGGATGGGGAGGGGGGATGAAAGGACTTGAGGGAGGAATTCCCAAGTGCGCCTTCCTGAGTTTAAAAGTTTTTTGTTTTTTTTGCACTCGTGTGGTGGCAGCATCTACCCATCCAAGGTTAGAGAGAAGCTGTAACCATGGGAGTTTAATACAAGCCTGGAGTGGCCAGTATTAATGTTTAGAATCCTTGCAGGCCCCCACCTTCTGCACTCGAAGTGCCAGAGTGGGGCATCAGCCTTAGGAGTGTGCCCCACAGTTTGGGGACCTCTGATGCACACAGAATCATAGAATCTTAGGACTGGAAGGGACTTTGAGAGGTCTTCTAGTCCAGTCCCATGCACTCAAGGCAGGACTAAGTATTGTCTAGACCATCCCTAACAGGTGTTTGTGTAACCTTCCCTTAGAAACCTCCAATGATGGAGAATCCACAACCTCCCTAGGCAATTTATTCCAGTGCTTAACTACCCTCATGGGTATGTATACTTGTGTGTCCGTGGATATGTACACATGTGGGCACAGCTGTTCAACTCAGATCCTTTTCTTTCTCTGTCTCTTCTAGTTTCTGTCTTTTTAAGGTCTCATCCCATTATTCCTTTTGTAGCCCTCACCCATTTCTCAATTACATGAGCCATTTGTCAGCACCGTTGTGCCAGGACCCTTTAATCTAGCTCATCCCCTCATGGGCCATCCAGTTTCATGTCTTTTGCATATTGCTACACATTTCCCCACCTGCAGGCAACTAATGGACAGTGTGAACAAGATGAGACCCAGCACCAATCTCTGTGGCTCTGCACCTTTCTCCTGCCTGATCCATCGCCAGTTGCTTTCTGGCCTTCTGTTACCTGCCACATCTCTCAGCCCAGTCTGCACCTGCCCATTTCTTCATGCTGAGTTTCTCATCAGGGGAAGAATTGCAGTGGGCTGCCATGCAGGAGGGTCTGGGGTGAGGCCTCAGTTGAGACCTTCATTCACCACTGAACTAACGGCTCCTTTCCGTCCTCCAGTGCTTACATTTGATGAGTCAGCATTGGCTGTTCATTGCCGCAGATGGGCACTCAAGCAAAGCCTCACACCACTATCTCTTAGCCCCTTGCTTGTGGATGAGTGGAGTGGCATCCACAGACTCCATCCAGCCCCACCTATGGTAGAAACAACTCAAGTCCTGGGAGGGAGCATATGTGTCCTAATGGAAAAGACCTAGGGCAGTGAATAGCGATGAAACCTGTAGGATCCTACAAAAATTACTCTAAATACCTATAGAACTGAATAGTGAATAGTGAACAAGAGAGCCTTGCCATAGAGTTTTTTTCAGCTATCCTATAAGAATTCTGTAGCGGGGATATATTTTTCCAATCAATTCTATAGGATGATTTAGAACAAAAGCCAACGCAGTGGAAAAATGAAGGCCTAAGTGTTCAAAAGCAACTCTTGATTTTGGGTGCCCAACGTGAGCCACTCCAAAGAGGCCTAATTTTCAGAAGGTGGGTGCTCAGCACTTTCTTAAAATCAGGCCCCTTTGAGGTGTCTCAGATTGGGCACTTACAGTCACTAGTGACTTTGGAGAACCGGGGCCACTCATGATTCCAGGATGTGGAGGAGCACACTGGGGGTCGGGGGAAGGAAATGGAAGATGCCAAGCAGCAAAGAGAGATACACAAAGTCCAAGTTTCCATTTAAAGTGTCTGGAGAGACCCAGGCCAATGGTGTAAGTAGATGCTTCTGTTTTGTCCCTAAGCCCTTGTCCTGCTGAGCAGTTGAGATGGAAAAAACACCGACACCCTGGGTTTCAGCCAGACAATTTCGTGACAAAGCCAGGGGGTGACAGCTCGCAGGATGTTTTGTGCAGGGGGAGGGGAGAATAAGGGATGAGGCCCTCTGCAGGAGCAGAGTGCTCTTGCCTCAGGAAAGCAGGACAGTGAATGAAATGGAGTCCAAGAGCATAGCGCACCTTTGGGATCTGGCACACAGAGCACAGATGGCCTCTCCAGGCCATGGCTGGAGCACATTAGTAGGGGGGTGATGAAAGAGCTTGCAGTACCCACGTTGCACCAGGCTGTTGATCTACACAGGAGACTGGTTCCTAACATCTGTCAATGCAACATTTTTCACCAGGGCTAAATTCACTCGTGATCACAGTCAGGGTCTTCTTTCCAGTATCGCAAGGGAACAAGAACAAGACAGCCCCATTGCCATCATATTCAGGAGAAATTAAGTAAGAGAATGGTTGGGGTGCATTCTGCATTCATTTAACCTTGTGCACCTTCCCCTGTAGTCAGGGGAGCTGCACAGCCATCCATAGCTTAGGGCAGCCCGTATATCTGTGTAAAAATAAATCTCCTGATGCCAGCGGTGCACGCTCGTCTCCCTTGCAGTGACAAGAGACAATCATTGTGGGAGGAAGGATGGGGTAGAGGTTAAGGACCTACCTAGGGCCTCCTATTGCTGCTATAGACTTTGCACATAACCTTGGGAATGACAGGTGGGGTGGGATTTTTCAAAGCACCTAAGTGAGTTAGAAGCACACTGACTTTCTAGGAGATTTGTGCTCCTAAACCTTCTAAGGATTTCACCGCTAGTCTCTCTGTGCCCCAATTCCCCAGCTGCAAAGATGAGATGATAATCATTCCTTTGGCTGTTTGGACTGTGAACTCTTTGGGGAAGACTATCTCTTACTGTATTGTTACCCTGCTATGATGCAAAAGGAGGCTTGGGTGTTGTTCCAGGTTGGAGGAGAAATTGGTGTTGGAGGCCAGTGTTTCTATTGATACAGTTCTGTTTATTTGCAAACAGTGCACAAAGTCCTGTTTTCCTGAACACAGGAGGAATAAAACAACAAGAGACAGTATCTTTGCACACAGTTCCAAGCCCCTTTCCAGTCAGCACTTAGCCCAAGAGCTCTCTCTCTTAGCTTTTCTCAGGGCTACATTCCCAGGGTGTGTCCTGTCTATCCTTGGCTTTTTTGACCATTTCGGTCTCTGCTCTGATGCTTCTGCCTCTGTCTCTTACACATAGCTGCCCCAATCACTGCATTTATTATCAGCCTCCATGGAAATCCCATAGCCAGCATGGTCCAGCCACTGGTTTCAGTTACCACTAGCAAAGGGGCATTTAATGGTTCTGTCATTTAGCCTGAATGGGAGGTTCTTAGTACACCCATTGATCCCATAGCTCTGTAATCTATGCTGTGACCAGCACCTCTCAGCATAACAACATGTGCAGCACCTGGCACAATGGAGCTCTGACTTCAGATGGGGCCTTTAAGTCTTATCCTAGCATTAATGACAACATGGGAATGAACTGCTCTATGCTGTAGTTTGAAGAGTGATTCTCCACTGAGGTCCGGCTTACAAGCCCTCTATGCTTCAGTGGTGGACGTCACCAGTTCTAGCCAGAAGACCATGAGAAAAGATTTCTTTGTGCTGTTTACAAAAGCCAAGGACATAGTTTCCTTTTGGAAATACCACAAAAAGGATGTTTCTCATGGATATTGAGAAGGATGTGTCCGCCTTTGGGAGTAGTGTAGCACTGGGGGGCGAAGCTGGGAGCTATAATGCAAGACACCAAGGACCAAGTATGACCAGATGTTTTTTTTGGCAGCTCCACATCACAGAGTGAGGGAGCCACAGCACCAGCTCAGACTTGAGTTTGCGAGCTTATGTCAAAGAGCTACATTTGTAGTAGTTTCTGTTGATTGTAGGCCTCTGAAAGGCATGTTTGTGTAGCCATACGATATGAAGACTCAGATAGCGTTCCAGAAAACCACTTCTCTCTGAATGCGTGGAAGAGCCGTAAGTGGAGCACCTTCCCTTATATGCACCATGCTAAACATCATCATCAGCAAGTGCTCACTCGGTTATGTTGAATGGGTGAAGAATTGCAGCTGATAGAGCAGGAAGAAGCTATCACCTACAGCATAGGCTCTCCCCTGAAACAACAGTTCTTAGGAGAGGAAGTGAAGAATACACTAGCTGTTGGCAACTACCAAGGAGTATAATTACACAAGCTAGAATTCGGAGAGGACCCCCTGTGTCTTGTGAAAGATGCCATAGGGTCTTCAGTGATGGCAGCTGATTCAGATCTCCATGTTACCTCTCACCCTACAGCACCATGGGCCTGGATGCTGGGGCAGTGGTTCAGCATTGATGGAGCCCAGCGCCAGCTGCCCTGGGTCACCCGAGCAGTGGCTGGTGCAGCTGGCTCTGGGGCAGTTCCCAGGACTGCTGCTCAGCGGTCCATGGGACCAGCTGCACCAGCTGCTGCTCGGGTGGTCCCCAGACCGAGCTGGCTCCAGGCCTCCTGAACAGCAGTTGGTGTGACTGGTTCCGTGGACCGCTGGAGCAGCTGTCCCCGGGTCACTCCAGAAGCAGACTGTGTGGCTGGCCATGGGGTGCCTGAGCAGCTGGCCCCGGGGCCAACTGCTCGGGTAGCCCTGAAGTCAGCCGCATCAGCCGCTGCAGAAGTCATGGAGGTCGCGGAAAGTCACGGAATCCATGTCTTCCACGACCTCTGTGAAAGAATCACAGCCTTACTCGTGACTCATCTACATGTCTAGTCTTTTTTTGAATCCTCCTAAGCTGTTGGCCTCACGGACATCTGGTGGCAGCAAGTTCCACCTGCTAATTATGCTTGGCATAAAAAGGGATTCTTTATAGCAGTTTTAACATTTGCTGCCTTCCAATTTTATCAAATATTTCCTTATTCTTCTGTTATGAAAATAGATAAATAGGAGTGTCCAAGGTGCCTGCTCTCCTCTGTTCTTTATGTTTCTACATGTTTATCGTGTCTCCTTTTCTCTGACTCCTCTCTGAGCTAAACAGTGACAATATTTTTTGGTCTTTCTTTGTATGGAAGGCTCTACGGGACCGGGGTCCTAATCATTCTTGTCACCCTTGGCTGAACCCCTCTAGTTCTGTTCTGGAGACCCGAACACAGCACCTCAGGTAATACCTTTCACTATTGTTTTTTTGTTTTGTTTGGTATTATGTCTAGTTATGAGTGCCACATTTCAAGAAAGATGTGGACAAATTGGAGAAAGTCCAGAAAAGAGCAACAAAAATGATTAAAGGCCTTGAAAACATGACCTATGAGGGAAGATTAAAAAAAATTGATTTGTTTAGTCTGGAGAAGAGAAGACTGAGAGAGGACATGACAACAGTTTTCAAGTACTTAAAAGGTTGTTACAAGGAGGAGGGAGAAAAATTGTTCTTGTTAACCTCTGAGGATAGGACAAGAAGCAATGGGTGTAAATTGCAGCAAGAGCAGTTTAGGTTGGAGATTAGGAAAAACTTCCTAGCTGTCAGGGTGGTTAAACAGAGGAATAAATTGCCTAGCAAGGTTGCGGAATTTCCATCATTGTCTAACCTGCTCTTAAAAATCTCTAGACGCCTGACAGGGATGGTCTAGATAATACTTAACCCTGCCATGAGCCCTTCCACTCCTACGATTCTATTCTAGGATTATTTCTCCTTTGAGTATTATGCTTTCTTCAGCTCATTTTTCTTTCTTCTTCCATCCTTCCCATTTGTTTCCAGGACCTTTTTCCTTTAGCTAAACTTTCCCTTCAAGCCATTTTTTACAATTTCACTGTACTTTCTTCAAATATCATTTATTCAATAAATATTCAGACTAGTTTTAATTCAGACAATTAGCAATCTAATCTAGAGAAGGAGTCTGAGACTCTGGTCAGAATTTGGCTGTTGATTCATGGAGCAAACTACTTATCTCTGTGCCTCAGTTTCCCCAAATGGTAGAGTGGGGACCATAAGACTTTTTGAAATGTTGTGAGGTGTTCAAATTAAAGGCACTAAATCCAAGCCAGCATCCATTCCCTCGGCCTCAGATTAATATTATTTATGAGCAACGCTTATCTCATTTCTGTGCACTCTAGCCCCCAGTTGGTTTTTGTATCTCTCACCACACCCTTTCCCTCTGTTATGAGGCCAGATCCTCAGCTGGGGTCAAAAGAGCTACATCGACTGATTTTGGCAGCTAGGGGCTCAGAAACTGGACCCCTGTGCCTCCTCCTTCCCCAGGCTTCCTGGTTGTCATTTTTCTTCCTTCGGTTTGTTGTGTTCTTGTCCACAAGGTGGCACTGAGGTCTCCTTAATGCCTTTGCACAATGTCCATGTCAGAACTGAATTCTTTCCGACTGTTCTAGCTTAGGTACTTATATGGCCCCCAGTGCTGCAGTCTCTGAGCCCCTCACAGTCTAATGCATTTATGCTCACAATCCCCCCTATGAGCTAGGGCAGTGCCGCTAGCCCCATTAAAGATGAGGAACTGAGGGTGTAGCCCAAATCTCTTTGTTCTGAACACATGCATTCCAAGGACTCAGGATGTGAAGGCACCTCCTAGGTTTGTACCAGGGTAGAACTTTCATATTTCTTGTCCTTTTCCTTTGGGATATTCCAGGATTAGCCTGTGAGAGTAACTCCCTACCTGTTGCTATGGTGAAACATTCCTAGGGCCTGCTCCTGACAGTTTTCCTATCCACTTAAGCCAAAGCTTACTTCAGCTAATGCCAGGTATCCTGGGATACTTGCAGTGCTGAATTTGTGCCAGGGCTGAGCCCCGGCACCTCTAGGCTTGGCAGTTCATAGCCTTGGCTCCTCTGGTGCTTGCTGCATCAGTTATGAATGTAAAAAAATATTGCTTGTGCCCCGGCACCTAATTGCTTGAGTCCCAGCACCTCTTTCCTTACAAATGAAGCACTGGATACTCGACGTGTGTGGACAGAACTGTGGGGAGAGGCTGGCAGATTCAGTTAACATAACTTCCCAACACTTTTATTAATACTATGCCAAACATATGTATTGGCTAACATTCCCACTCACTACATAAGAATGGCCATACTGGGTCAGACCAAAGGTCCATCTAGCCCAGTATCCTGTCTTCCAACAGTGGCCAGTGCCAGGTGTCCCAGAGGAAATGAACAGAACAGATAATCATCAAGTGATCCATCCCCTGTCACCCATTCCCAGCTTCTGGCAAACAGAGGCTAGGGACACCATCCCTGCCCATCCTGGCTAATAGGCATTGATGGACCTATCCTCCATATACTTATCTAGTTCTTTTTTGAACCCTGTTATAGTCTTGGCCTTCACAACATCCTCTGGCAAGGAGTTCCACAGGTTAACTTGTGTTGTGTGAAAAAATACTTCCTTTTGTTTGTTTTAGACCTGCTACCTATTAATTCCATTTGGTGACCCCTAGTTCCTTATTCACTTTCTCCACATCAGTCATGATTTTATAGACCTCTATCATATCCCCTCTTAGTCGTCTCTTTTCCAAGCTGAAAAGTCCCAGTTTTATTAATCTCTCCTCATATGGCAGCCTTTCTGTTCCCCTAATCATTTTTGTTGCCCTTTTCTGAACTTTTTCCAATTCCAGTATAGTATTCCACTAGTATTCTATGTGTGTGAGTGAGAGAGTGCACACATTTTCTCTCCACACTAGTCTGGTAGGGCTTTAGCACACACAGTTGTATATCTCGAGGCTCCCCTACCTGCCTATTTCTAAGCTCTTTGGATAATACCCAATACTACAAATCAATAAAGAGCAGTTCTTGATATCACCCAAATTAGGGTCAGTCCTGCCTGGTGTGGAGTACTCTGGCCCAGATCCAGCAGAACACTTAAGCACATACTTAACTTTAAGAATATGAGTGCTCCCATTAAAATCAATGGCCTTACCCACATACTTAAATTTAAGAATGTGCTGAAGGCACTTTCCTGGATCAGTCCATAGTGAGTCAGAGAGATATGCCAGGGAAGAAATATTAAGTGGATTAATCCACTTTGACAAAAAATATGTTCAGCCAAACACCAGGTGTTTTTACCAGTTTGAAAGACATCTCCTGTAGTCGAAAGTTTTCCAAGTAACCCAAGGTGTTTGGATGTCCAGTATCTATTGAAAATCAAGGGATTTGGACTTTTAGGACAATTAAGTGGCTTTTACAATCTCAGCCATTATGGGATATATACCATTAGGAGCAGTAAAAATGTCAAGCTGGTTCAAACTTTTAAAGTGAACCCATTTCTGTTTGTCAGAGATGGAATGCAAAGGCTTAATCAGACAAGACAACTCTACTTTGGAAGTCATTATAGATTGTGTTGTACCCGTATAATAAAGTCTGGTCTTGATTACCGCCTCATATGTAATCATTGGATTAAATACTAGATAGCTAGCTATTCATTGCTTGCCCATAATATTAACTATCAGGCAAGTATCCATTTAATAATTTTTAGAGCTATGCACATTTCCTGAAAGCATGTGAATGGACTGGAAGTGCGTTCCCTTGAAAGTTCGCCCACAACTCATGAAGCTGGACACATCCAAGATCTGATCTCCAGCCTCAGGGATTCTCATAGGAGTGGAACACCTGACTAGTTTCCAGACTATCACAGAGGGAGACACAGCCCAGGCAACTGATCAGGGTGCTGATGGATTTGTGAGAAAATACAGCCACCACTATCCAGTTATCAATGCACTATTTCCTGAAGTGCCTGAAAGAACTTCAAGGACTGCTGTGGTACCCACATAACCTGCATCAGGAGAGGCATAAAAGAAATAGGTTAGAGTGTTGGTGGAGCAAAATGAGAGCCAACCTTGATGGGTTGGTGAGCAGAATCCCATGCCATGGTCACAGGGGAGGCAAAAGTCTCCTCTTGGCTGCTGTAGAGACTGGAAATTCACAGCAGGCTGAACTATTCTGGGTGGGAAACAATTTGTCAACCCAGTCTGTCTACACTCAAAACCGTTGCACTTGACAGATCAGATATCACTTGGATGTGAGACAATCTTTGGATCCCAGAAACTACAGAATTCAGAGCATGCACACAGCCAGAAGATCCGGCTGAAGCCACATGACCTTCCGCTGCGGGTTTCTGTCCTTAGGTTGTCTGGGTGACACAGTCTAGGCATTTTTTTGGACACTTCACTACTCCTGGACATCCAAATAGCATCAGTGATCGAAAACGGTCCATCTCTGGACCATCTTTGACTAGCCAGACATGGCCTGCAGCCTTGTTAGATGAGGATGATTTATAGCATCCAGAAGTGTACTATAAATATGGATGATACAGTGACATAAGAGAGACAGCTGAGCCAGGCAAGCAGCACAAACCAGGCCCTACGATCAGACTCCTACTCTTTTCTGATCCTAGTGTTACTGCAGATTTCATCTCCTTTTGTGGGCTCTGATTTTACAGACCTACTCTGCTCCGACAATACAATGATTATATTAAAAAAAACACCATGTTTCCTGTTTCTGTAAATAACCCCAATCTCCCTGCGGAGAACAGCAGTGTTCCTAACCTTGGGTCACTCAGACACTTGGAAATCCTGACTTTAACAGGACTCGAGACATGAATTTGAAATATGTGGGGAACTTCTCATGCTGATCCCTGGGGCATCCCAATGAAAGACAAAACATCCTCTTTCTGGCAGGCGAAGTTTCCATTCCTCGCTGTGCTTCACCTCGCGACGCCAAAATCTCACAGTCTTCTCTCCCAGGCATTGATTCTGCCTCTGTCTTTTGACTGCTGCACGTGTGTAACACCCCCCTCCATCTCTCTGCTTTGCCAAAGGCAACTCTCAGGGGACTCAGAGCAGCAGCTAAGCCCCCAAATCTTGCATTTGTGATTAAAACCACTCAGCTTGGCAGAAATAAATATTTACCTCTGCTGTAGCTTGGGGTGTCTCTAGGTGGCAGCAGGAGGGACAGAAGTATTTTAAATAGGAATTGGCCACAAAGTAGGGATATTGAGGCAGGCTGATTTCACTCATGCAATACTCGTACGCTGAGCTCATGTATTCCAAGTATTGGCAGTAGTGGCCCTTGGATAAGCCGTGAGCCTTTCCCAGTGGATCTCAGTGCATCTCCATTCCATGTGCTTGGCTTCAGAATCATTGATCTGCTCTGCTCTGGAGACGTTGTAGCCCCCTGAGCAAAGCATGCTTTTCTTGCCAGGACTCCTGATGGGGGCCACATCAGCAGGGTTAATGCTTTTGGCTGAAGGAGACAGAGGCTTGGCCGAGGATCCTAGACATTAGAGGACCCCAGGGGCTGAGCTATCAAGTATCTCAGTTCAAGAATGTGAATGCACCAATGACAAGTGTATTTTACCAAGAAGGTTCAGACCTTGATGCCTTGTGTCTGAAGAAGACGGCCACTGTTTCTGTGATCAGTGAAGATCTATGTACTTGTGTTGCCCACCATTCAGGATACACACCTTCAGAGAGGGATACAGAGCAGGGGATCACTCTCAAAGCCTAGTTACTGACCTGGTGCCAGACCCTCAACTGGTATAAATCCATGTAGTGCAATCACACACCACTGATTTACACCAGAGAAGATCTGGCCAGACAGTGTGAATAAAAACAATAAAGCTTTGCTCTGCAGATGTGAAGAAAAGGTTATTTCAAGCAAAAAGAGCACAGGTTGGAGGCTTGGAAAAGGACTGGCTTTTCCACGCATGTGCATAGCATGCCAGTCCCAGCACTGGAATTCCAAAGACCATCCTCCCTGCCACAAATGCAGGGCAGTGAGGCAGCCTGATTTTACAATTAGCATAATAAATTCTTCTGTAAATTAACAGAGATCTGGTTTCTCCTATAAGATCCACAGACTACTGAAAAGATGGTTATAACGTTCATATGGACTGAATCTGGTGCGATGTTGAATCTGATGCACTCTGAACGGCCGCCAGTGACTTTCAATAACTATTGAGCTGGCTCAGATTCAGGCCCCTGGCCTGGACGAAAGAACCTACATCTCATTACTAGATGAGAACTCAAACGGCAAAATGAAGGTCTGGCATTGGAACACCCCATTATTCAAGCCTGGGGTTTTGGTTTATGGGGACGGGGCAACTTTCAGATCAGGATCCAAGTTCAAATTTCGGATAACTCCGAAGTTGGAGAGTGTTTGGAGTCAGGGTTTTGGCTCAGACCCATCTTTAGCCATTACTGGTCTTCTGAATCATCAAGTCCCTGCAGGCATTTATTATTCAAACCCTATGCTCACAGAATCCAGGCCAGTGTCGTTCAGCTCTGCTGAACATGCTACAAGGGGAGGCCTGACCAATAGCAAAACTAGAATGCTTAACAGTTATAGAATGGTCACAGGGCCCACTCACCACAATGGTGCCTCCTTCTGGCCATCCTGGGGTTAGCTCTGCCAGTTGGTGCACCCTCTTCAGGTGGTGTCTCTCCCATTGACCTCTCACCCTGCAGGCCCGCTTCACTCCAGGAACTGCAGCATCCTCTTCATGACTCGGCCCTCCAGCTGGATCACCATCTGTGTTTACCCCATCTGGGGTTACCCCATTGTTTTTCTCTGCAAACAGTCCCAGGCAGTCTTCTCCTGTGCTGCCCTGATGGTGCCACTTCCCCAGTGGCTAGTAGGAGAACCCAAGTCCTCTCTCTACTCCAGGTTTCAGTCCAGGGACCCTCAGGTCAGCAGTTCTGGGCTTCCTCTTGCTCTGCCCTCATTGCTCCTTCACTGGACTGCTTCCTACTCTCTCCAGCTCCCCCTCTTCTCTGGGAGTACCAGTTCCAAACCCTCTTCTCTCTTCCTAGGGAATGACTGCTGCCTGCTTTCCCAGATGCCCTGGCTGGTCTCAGCACCTGCCTTTATAGGCCCACCTACCTGCCCAGTTGAGCCTCCTTTAATCAACTCCCTGCTGCCCAGCCACTCCTCCAGGTGCAGCCCGGGCAGTTAATTGGCCTACCTGGCCACCTTAATCCCTTATAATCCTGTGTGGGGTGAGTGTCCCATAACAATAACACTTTTAGCTTCCAGAGGCGTTTACAGGCATTAACTGTGGTGACTAATCTCCATTACACACCTGCTATTCCCATTTTACAAATGGGGAGACAGGAGATGGAGGCAGAGAGGTGGTGCTAATGTGATAGCACTTTGATAGACAAGAGACCTCTGGATTGGATTAAAGAAATCTTGTACTATAGCATCTCTGCTAAATCAGCCATGGGGGATTATTAGCCCTTCCTTATATTATTCATACCCAGCCTTCACTCTCTGGCTCACACACTGGTGTGCATATAGCATAGCCCTCTCGATGGCTTCTCATTGGGCCCCACACAAATGCATCAAGGGTCTGGTCTTTTAGGGAAAGATTCTCCTTGTCTTCAATGGGCTTTGGATCAGGTTGCATGTACAGAGATGTGACCAAAGAAATTCTGGGATGCTGACCCCTTGAAAGTACATCATGGCCACAAGGCAGAAAGGAGCAGCTAGGACTCCTCACATGGGCTTGTATTACCAGAATGCGAGCAGCCCAGCATTCCGGCCAGGTCTTCTCTTTCTAGAGACACCCTGGTGTGTGGCATTTACCCACTGGAGATTTCACAAGTTCCTCTACAGTCACTTAATATCATTTCACAGGGGACTGCACTGTCTTGACATAGCACCACGAGTACCATTATAAAAGTCTACCCAACATACTGTCCTGGTACTCAGTGGCATGATTTCTATAGGGAGCCACTTCTTTCTATTTGAGGTCATGCTGGAGGTAGCTTGGCAGAGCTGGGCGGTGGCCTAGGTCTGCAGTAAGAAGGTCAGGCTGGAGATGCTTTAGCAGACTCGCATGGACAGTGGCAGGAGGGCCTTGCAGTTCAGGAGTGAGGTGTATTGACTGGAGAATATGGGGGGCCATGTTGGGCCCCCTAGGCTTGAGAGCCCAAGCTCCAGCCCAAGCCTCAATGTCTAAGCATTGTTTACACCACTATTTTTAGCACACTAGCGCCAGCCTCGCCAACACAAGTTTGCTGACCCAGAATGGGAGGCTTACTCCCAGCTGCAGTGTAGACATACCTTATGAGACCAACACATCCATGTAGAAAAGAGAAACATTCCCTCCTTGGCAGGCCAGTTTCAGGCTTCAGTTCTTTTTTTGCTAAAAGCACTGTATTATCCCCCGAGGGATAATAGTGTATTTAGATTTTCAGAAAGCCTTTGACAAGGTCTCTCGCCAAAGGCTCTTAAGCAAAATAAACAGTCATGGGATAAGAGGGAAGGTTCTCCCATGGATTGGTAACTGGTTAAAAGATAGGAAACAAAGGGTAGGAATAAATGGTCAGTTTTCAGAATGGAGAGAGGCAAATAGTGGTGTCCCCCAGGGATTTGTACGGGGCCCAGTCCTATTTAACATATTCATAAATGATCTGGAAATAGGGGTAAACAGTGAGGTGGCAAAATTTGCAGATGATACAAAACTACTCAAGATAGTTAAGTCCCAGGCAGACTGTGAAGAGCTACAAAAGGATCTCACAAAACGGGGTGACTGGGCAACAAAATGGCAGATGAAATTCAATGTTGAGAAATGCAAAGTAATGCACCTTGGAAAACATAATCCTAACTATACATACACAATGATGGGGTCTAAATTAGCTGTTACCACTCAAGAAAGAGATCTTGGTGTCATTGTGGATAGTTCTCTGAAATCATCCACTGAATGTGCAGTCGAAGTCAAAAAAGAGAACAGAATATTGGGAATCATCAAGAAAGGGATAAATAATAAAACAGAAAATATCATATTGCCTCTATATAAATCCATGGTACGCCCACAGCTTGAATACTCCGTGCAGATGTGGTCATCCCATCTGAAAAAAGATATATTGGAATTGGAAAAGGTTCAGAAAAGGGCAACAAAAATTATTAGTGGTATAGAACGGCTTCCGTAAGAGGAGAGTTTAATAAGACTGGGACTTTTCATCTTGGAAAAGAGGCGACTAGGGGGGGATATGAGAGAGGTCTATAAAATCATGAGTGGTATAAAGTAAATAAGGAAGTGTTATTTACTCCTTTTCATAATATAAAAACAAGGGGCCACCAAATGAAATTAATAGGTAGCAGGTTTAAACCAAACACAAGAAAGTATTTTTTCACTGTCAACCTCTGGAACTCCTTGCCAGAGGGTGTTGTGAAGGCCAATACTATAACGGGGTTCAAAAGGGAGCTAGATATATTCATGGAGGATAGGTCCATCAATGGCTATTAGCGAGGATGGACAGGAATGGTGTCCCTAGCCTCTGTTTGCCAGAAGCTGGGATTGGGTGACAGGGCCTGGATCACTTGATGATAACCTGTCTGTTCATTCCTTTTGGGGCACCTGCCATTGTCCACTGTGAATGGACAGGATACTGGGCTTGATGGACCTGTGGTCTGACCCAGTATGGCCGTTCTTATGTTCTTTTTAACACCAGCCCTTAGTAAAAGACTGGGTCCACAGGGTAAAACAGAACAGGATGATAGGAAACCAACACAATGTCAAGACAGAGGACACCTCATTTATTAGTTCGTTGACACTCCCTCCATTTTTTGTTTTGTTTTTCTAGTTTGGGATGCACTTTAGTACTTATGAAACAAGCAAGTGTTTATCCGACCAGGGCTATACACAAAGGACTCTCTCTCCTGCTATTCCATTCCTGAGCCTCCCTGTAGGAAGAGATTACTAATCCTGCTATGGCTTGTGGTGAAAAAAGAGGTTTACATCTAGGTAACCCAGCCTTGTAATACTGACATGAACATTTTTCAGCCAGGGCACAAAATCTATTTGCCACAAGCGTAAGAAGGCGAGAGGGTGGTGGGGAGGGAATCAAATAAAATGCCTCAGCCCGGGTGTCTAGAGCAGTAGGAAGCTGAAGGCTGGTGTGAGCTGGTTAGTGATAATGTGATGTAATTCTCCCATTTTTTCAGAGCATGCTTTAAAGACAGTAGAGCAATACAGATCACTGCCCTCTAACTGAAGGTATGTCTATACTACGAAATTATGTCGAATTTATAGAAGTCAATTTTTAGAAAGCGATTTTATGCAGTCGATTGTGAGTGTCCTCACTAAGCGCATTAAGTCGGCAGAGTGCGTCCTCACTACCGTGGCTAGCATCGACTCATGGAGCGGTGCACTGTGGGTGTCTATCCCACAGTCCCCACAGTCTCCGCTGCCCATTGGAATTCTGGGTTAAGGTCCCAATGCCTGATGGGGCAAAAACATTGTCACGGGTGGTTTTGGGTACATGTCGTCAGTCACCCCTCCCTCCGAGAAAGCAACGGTAGACAATCATTTCGCACCTTTTTTCCTGGGTTACCCATGCAGACGCCATAGCACAGCAAGCATAGAGCCCGCTCAGCTCACCGCTGCTGTTGTGAGCAGGGCTTTGGAGCTGTGCTCTGGCTCTGCTCCAGCTCCAGGCAAAAACCTGCAGCGCTACTGCTCCGGAGCTGCTCCGCGGGCCCTGCTCCAAAGCCCTGGTTGTGAGCATTGTAAACAGCTCGCGCATTATCCTGCAGTATGTGCAGAACCTAGCTAGGAGACACCAGCACGAGGACGATTGTGAGGAGGACATGGACACAGACTTTCCTGAAAGCACGGAATGTAGCATCATGGTGGGACATCCTGGTGGCAGTGGGGCAGGTTGGCCCGGCAAACAAGCACAGACTGGTGGGACCGCAAAGTGTTGCAGGTATGGGATGATTCCCAGTGGCTGTGAAACTTTCGCATGCATAAGGCCACTTTCCTGGAACTTTGTGAGTTGCTTTCACCTGCCCTGAAGTGCAGAAATACCAAGATAAGAGCTGCTCTGACAGTTGAGAAGCGAGTGGCGATAGCCCTGTGGAAGCTTGCAATGCCTGACTGCTACCGGTCAGTCAGGAATCAATTTGGAGTGGGCAAATGTACTGTGGGGGCTGCTGTGATCCAAGTAGCCAATGCAATCACTAACCTTCTGCTAGCAAGGGTAGTGACACTGGGAAATGTGCAGGTCATAGTGGATGGCTTTGCTGCAATGCGGTTCCCTAACTGTGGTGGGGCAATAGACAGAATGCATATCCCTATGTTGGCACCAGACCACCTTGCCAACCAGTACGTAAACTGCAAGGGGTACTTCTCAATGGTGCTGCAAGCACTGGTGGATCACAAGGGACGTTTCACTGACATCAATGTGGGATGGCCAGGAAAGGTGCATGATGCTTGCATCTTTAGGAACTCTGAGCTGTTTGAACAGCTGCAAGAAGGGACTTACTTCCCAGACCAGAAAACTACTGTTGGGGATGTTGAAATGCTAATAGTTATCCTTGGAGACCCAGCCTACCCCTTGCTTCCATGGCTCATGAAGCTGTACACAGGCAGCCTGGACAGTAGTAAGGAGCACTTCAACTACAGGCTGAGCAAGTGCAGAATGGTGGTAGAATGTGCCTTTGGACGTTTAAAAGCTTGCTGGTGCTGTTTGCTGACTAGGTTAGACCTCAGCGCAACCAATATTCCCATTGTTATTTCTCCTTGCTGTGTGCTCCATAATATCTGTGAGAGTAAAGGGACATTTATGGCAGGGTGGGAGGTTGAGGCAAATCACCTGGAGGCCGATTTTGAGCAGCCAGACCACCAGGGTGATTAGAAGAGCACAGCTAGGCACGCTGGGCATCAGAGAAGCTTTGAAAACCAGTTTCATGACTGGCCAGGCTATGGTGTGACAGTTGTGTGTGTTTCTCCTTATTGCAAACCCACCCCCTTTGTTGATTTTAATTCCCTGTAAGCCAACCACCCCGCACCCTTCGATCACAGATGGCAAAGGAAATAAAGTCACTATTGTTTTAAAACCATGCATTCTTTCTTTATTGATTAAAAAAAAGTGAGATAACTGACAAGATAGCCCAGGTGGGGTGGAGGAGGAGGGGAGGCGGGAAGGACAAGGCCACATTGCTTATTGTAGCCACACTACAAATCAAAAATTATTGAATGACAGCCTTCTGTTGCTTGGGCCATCCTCTGGAGTGGAGTGGCTGGGTGCCCGGAGCCTCCCCACACTGCGTTCTTGGGCATCTGGGTGAGGAGGATATGGAACTTCGGGAGGAAGGCAGGCGGATATACAGGCGATGCAGCGGCAGTCTGTGCTCTTGTTGCCTTTCCTGCAGCTCCACCAGATGCCTGAGCATGGCCGTTTGCTCCCCCATTAGCCTCAGCATCGCATCCTGCCTCTTTTCATCACACTCACTTAATGCTTTCCTGGACTCTGTCACTGTATGCCTCCATGAATTCAGCTGTGCCCTATCAGTGCGGGAGGACTGCATGGGCTCAGAAAACATGTCATCGCGAGTGCATTTTTTTCACCTTCTAATCTGTGATAACCTCTGGGACAGAGATGCTAGGGGGAGCGTAGGAACATTTGCATCTGCGGGGGGATAAAAAGAGAGTAGAATTTAAGAAGATACATTTCTGAGAACAAAAGGGAGACTCTTTCACAGTGAATCAAGCAATTCACAGCAGACAGCACATGTGCTTTAGGTACAAGGTCGCATTTTGCCTTTTACATTGAGCTCCTGCCGGTATGGTGACACATCACACATGGCTGGACAACAGAATTCGGTTTTCAGGCAGCCATGATAAGCCAAAGGGTATGCAGGGTTGGCTTCTTCCACCTTCATAACATGTGGGAATGGTTTCAAACTGCAGCGCCTTTCAGCGCCCTACTTTCCCATAGCAATCAATGCCGGTTGGGTTGGCCATTTAAAAGGAGGGGCAGCGGTTTTTGGGTGGATGTGCAGCACAACCCCCCCCCCCCCCCACACACACACACACACACCCCACTGCGTGGCAATTCTCTGGGATAATTCCTTCACCCCTCCCCTCCACCGCGTGGCTATTATCAGGGATGATCCCTTTTAACTAAACGCGAACAGCCCAGCATGAACGGGGTCCTTTGACTGGTCCCTTACAAAAATTCCCCTATTTCAACCAGGTGACCATGAATGATATCACTCTCCTGAGGCTAACACAGAGAGATAACGACTGAACGTTGTTTGAATGCAACCAAAACCCAGGATCATTCACTGCCATGCTTTGTGCTGCAATGATTCCAGACTACTTGGTAGTGGCTTGGCGTGGTAAAGTGTCCTACCACGGAGGACAGAATAAGGCAGCCCTCCCCGGAAACCTTCTGCAAAGGCTTTCAGAGTACCTCCAGGAGAGCTTCATGGAGATGTCCTTGGAGGCTTCCCGCTCCATCCCCAGACACGTTAACAGACTTTTCCGGTAGCTGTACTGGCCACAAATGCATCCCAAGTCTTCAGGGCAAATCAGACACTAAACACAATTGCTTTTAAACCCTGTAGTGTATTTACAAAGGTGCACTCACCAGACGTGCCTTCTCCGGCTTCAGGGTCCGGAAACCTGCCTTGGGAGGGTATTGGCTCCAGGGTGATGAAAAGGTCCTGGCTGCCGGGGAGATGGATTCTCCACTTTCCTGCTGTGCATTCTCCTTTTCCTCCTTTTCCTCATCCACAAAATCCTTCTCCCTGTTGCGTGAGACTCCCCCCATGCAGGTGTCCACAGACAGTGGTGGGGTAGTGGTAGGGTCCTCTCCTAGAATGCCATACAGTTGATCATAGAAGCAGCATGTATGGGGCTCTGACCTGGAATGACCGTTTGCCTCCTTTGTCTTTTGGTAGGCTCGCCTGAGCTCATTAACTCTCACGTGGCACTGGTGTGTGTCCCTGTTTGGAAAAATGGCCCATCTGGGGCCAAAAAAGCTGGCTCTCCCCACCTGCCCCCATGGCCGGTGGAGCTTGCTCTCCCCTGGCAGCTGGAGGAGCTGTCATCTGCTGCCCTGGCCCAGGACTGGAGGATCTCAGTCTACCCGCCCCGACCCCAGAGGAGTTCTGTGCCCCCACCGATTGGGGGGCCCATGCCCCTGTTTGCCCACCCCTTGCACATGCCCCTGTTGGTGAGAGACACAAGCTTTCAAGCTACACAGAGATCTTTAGAAGTTGGTCCTATAAAAGCTATTACCTCACCCACCTTGTCTCTCCAATATCCTGGGACCAACACAGCTACAACAACAGGGTCATACCTGGCGAGATCATTGATGCCAACATGGATGAGCAGCACAGGTGGGTGGTCAGAGGGACAGATGAGCCTCATCAACCTTGATGTAATGTCTCAGACTCGGGCTCCAGGCAGGCAGCACACTGCCTGGGACATCAGGTCAGATCTGTAGATGAACGCCTCTGTCCCCCTCAGAAGTGAATCCACGACAACCAACACCCTAGCCTCTGCCTCTTGGGTGCGGTGGCCTTCTGCCTCCCAGCTTTGGGGGCAGGTGGCGCCTCCTCCTCAGCCATTGGGGTCTACTCCTGACCTCCTGTTGCCAACACAGCATACTGGCCCTTGACTGCAAAGGACAGGAGATCTGGGTGGTGGGGGTGGAGCACTGTCTGCTGCCTGAGGTGGACAGCAGTCAGCCTCCTCCCCATAGAGCAGCTAGTTCTCCTTCCTCCTCTGATGCCGCTGTAGTCATCTGTAGTCAGCAAGCATCCTCCACCCCAGATGTTCCACGTGCATCCTGTCGATGAAGTCCTCGTGCTCCTGGATGCAATGCAGATGAGCCCCCCTCCTCCTGAAGCTCTCTTACCTGCTTCCTGAGGGACTCCAGCAACAGGCACTCTCATAGCGGGTGGTTCCCCCTGCCTAGCCTTTGTCATGGGGGACACGTAAGCTGCTTTCCCAGCCTGGGTGGAAACCTCCAGAGTCTGGATGCCTGTTTGGCAGGGCCTCACAACTCCAGTGGAAGAGCTAGCAGTGTTGGCAGCGCACCATTTTCCTCCCACTGTGGGTTCTTCCTTGAAAAGAACCTGCAGGATATGGAAAGGAAAAACAAACCAAAAAACCCGACCTCCCTGCCTTCCTCCACTGTCAGTCTCAGCTGGCTAACTCTTGTCTCACCAGCCACGTGCCATGGTGGATTCTCCGTCCCTTGAAGTCTTTCAGGCAGAGTTTGATGCCTCTTGTAGCTCAACCAGAAGGTATGGGCCTAATGTAGGAATCACTGAGGAACAGCCTCTGGCCTGGGCAATACTGGAGGTCAGAGCAGACGATCATAATGGTCCCTTCTGGCCTTAAAACGGATTGATCTATGAATCTGTAAGAGGCGGGGGGAACTCATTTGGATGGGCTCCCTGCCCCTTGCTTCAGACAATCCTGCACTCTCCACTCATTGAGTGGGACAGATTTGTGCCATGTTTTTTATGTTACTGTCCGCACCACTGGTACATGAGAGCCTGGTCTTCAGGTTCAGCTGGGCCATTGTGGTAGCTGATTGCACGAATAAGGAGTTTACCACCCTTAACTTCCACCAGAGCCACTGGCATTTCACCCACAAACCTGCTCAGCTGGAGCCGATGCATGAACTTCGGAACAAATCGGTGTGGAGAAAAAGGACATCTGAAAATAAGGAATGGTGGAAAATCACCAAGGTGGGCGTCTACAGTGACCTTCGAGTTCCCATAACCAGTTCTTTTTGTTTCCCATGAGTTTGGGAGCAGCCCATTTCACTGCTCTTATTGTCATAAAATTCCAGGCACTATTGAAACTCTAGTTCTTCCTTGTCCACCCCCCAGTACTGCCCACTGGAGCTCCAGAAGCTGCTTGGGGATAGTGCCCTGTGGTCTGACATATTGGTCAGGCTTGAACCAAGGCCATCAGGCTGGAGGCCTAAAAATATCACGACCCGTTATCCATCCATAGAGCCCAGAATGCATGAGGGACGCTACTAGAACTTGGAATCGGGGGAACTTTAAAAAGAACTGACCTGAACTTTCACACCCACCCCCACAGCATAGAGCATAATCAGATTGTTCCAGTTGGCTAGGACAATGAGTTAGAGCCTGGCTGGGAAATGCACTCTGATTGGCCAGTTTCACAGGGAGGCTTCTCCTTTCTGTTTGGAGAGGAGCACGTTCCTAGGCGACGTGAGCTAGAAATACCTGAGAGGTAACTGTACAAAGAAGGCAGGTCCGGAGATGGTAGGACATGGAACATTGGCCTGGAGCTAAAGAAAGAAAGGTTTAAACTAGGAAAAACTAGGCACCATAGCTGCAGATGTTCAAGAAGCGGTGACGTGAGGCAGTAAGGAACAGGATGCTATAAATCCTGTTTATTATGGAAGCATCAGTCACAACTCCATAGACTGAGGGTAGCTTCCATTCTAAGCTCTGTTATTAACCTCCCTTCCTTTGGCTTTGGACTGTGGAAACTGATTTGTTTGCAAATTGGGAGGCCTAAACCATGGTATGGGAAGGAGTCTTGTAGAGAATTTTGAAGTGTCGGATTACAGATGACTGTTTGCTACCTAATCAAAAATTACATGTGGCGGGAAAGTTTTCCATTGTGTCTCATGATTTTGGGGCCCACACTTTCTCAGAGCTTCCAAAGTCACGCATATCTCCTTATGCTGGTCACTGGACCATGCCGCCTTCTCATTGAGAAGGTAGAAATTGCACTACAGTGCCACTGGGCAGAGGCAGGACTGGCAGCTGAAAATTGGGGTGCGTATCAGAACAACGCCTACAAAGTTCCCTCTTCCTGGCCAACATCTGAAGCATCTCTGCTCCCTGAAATCCAAAGCAGAGCCAAGAGCCATCGCCTAATTGTGCAAATGTGATAAACGGCTGTTCCGATTCCATCTCATATGTGCGTGCTACTCGTGTGCTTCTTGTTTACATTTTAATAAGCTGATGTTCGGGACTAGTTAAAGTAGCTGTCTTGACTTGTTTAACTCGACAGCCGCAGACGTTTCACTGAGCTGACGTGGGATTTATGTCTCACTAATGCAATAATGTTTAGTAAGCAGTGCGGTTGTAGCAAGATTTATGTCTGCTCAGCAATCCGAGAACAATTTATACAGCCCGTCAGAGGTAGAGTTACAGGAGACGCTGCCTGAGAGACACTGTGAGAACAGTTTGTTATTGCTGGCCTACTGTCCTCTGGGGGGACTGAGTGCTGGAGCATTTCAACTCGCTAACATATTGTCCCGCTAATGTTTTTCATTAATAAAAATAAATACAAGGGCTGAAATAGCAGCTTGGCTTTGTAATGTGCTACCATCACTCACGTTTCTAGTTAGCCTTTTTGTTGATGAGCAGAAAGAGAAGGAGACGGGGTGGGGGAGAACACACCGTGCTCCAAATTGACTTGGATGGAGTGCCGTGGTCTTGTTCGGCTTCCCTCGTGGAAAAAGCAGGGGTTGCAGAGTAGCCGTTTTGTCTGTCAGGTTTGGCGCACGCTTGGAGTAAAGGTGTCTCTTCTAACTTCATGTCAGGGCTGATTTGTGGCGAGGGGGTAGTTTTTTTCCTTTTTGAGCCCTGCCAATTTCTCTTGGCACCAAATGCTGGTTCCAGGCCACAGTCCAAGTGAATGGACAAAGGATTCCCACTGGTGCTAGGGGAAAGACATCCTCTCCCCGCTAGAGGTTGGGTGCCCCAAGGTGCAAAGCATTGTGGCCCCAATCCAGCAAAGCACTTCAGCATGTGCTTTAAGCAGATACATGGTCTTATTGACGTCAGTGGGACTGTGCATAGGCTCAAAGCCAAGGCCAAGGCCAAGATGAGGAGCAGTGGCTCAGCTGCATCATGGATGGTACTACAGCTTCTGGGCTGCAGCAGTGCCTATAAGGCATTTGGACAGCAGAGCTAAATAGTTGCAAATCTGCTGGTCCCAACTCTGACCAGCCCCCAAACACCTCCGCCTTCTTTGTGGCATGGGGCAGGTGGAACTCTGCTCTGTAGTACAAAGGGGGAAGTGCCCCACATCCTGAAATCTGCCCTTCCCAATTCTTCCCATAACATCTGAAGATCATACTGCATTTGGGGCCTTGTGCAGGCCGCAGGGAGGTAGAGGGGGGAGAGGATTTACCTCTCTGTGGATTTCTCCTACCACTTTTCTTTTTTTGCTTGAGCCATAAGGGACCCTCAACTGCAATGTTTCGGCATCAGGTGATGTTTAGCTTGTATGGGAATACCCATAAGCAGCAGCTGCACCTAAAAAAATCTGTAACGGCACCGTCAGATCACTCCTCTAGAAGGAAAAGTAAACATATCTCATTCACTCTCACCTGAGACTCCCTTGAAAAGTTGCTCTAAACCAAACATTCCAGAACATGACAATTTAATTTCAAACCAGATCAGTTCAATATGAGCTTCATAACAAATGTTCATCACTTGAGTCTTGCAGGTGGTTTTACAACACAGCCCAGCACTGGCAAGAGAGTCATGGGTTTGTCCCACTTACCCAGTGTGGTGGTCTGGCCCCATCTAGTGGCTGAGTTAGAAGGTTGAGCTAATGACTTTTAGGTCAGGAAGAGGAGGCTCATGCTTTTAGATTTAGAGGTCATAGGTTCAATCCCTGTTTCTTGTAAGGAATATATGGGCTGATCTGCCTTGACTGATTAATAACTAATGAGTCCTTTTTGTCCTCAAAGCAATTCCACGTCTCTTGATCCCAAAATTGGCTCCACGTATGAAGACAATAAGAAAATGGTTCACATCATGTGAACTTTATCTAAGGACCCACAGATCAGCCAAGGTTGGGCATTCCCCTCCCCAAAAATAGAAACTAAAATGGCTAAATGAGGGTCTTGTTAATCACCTAGACAAGAATCTCTCATTATTTGCCTATGTAAAACCTCTTTCTCCCTCCCAACCTAGCTAAAAAATTCCAAGTTAGCAAACAAAAGTCACACCCTGCTTTGCTTTGCATGGTGGCCCATTGCATGTTGAGTAGTTCAAGAAAAGATGGGTGGAGAAGCAGCAAGTTAAACAAACTAGAAATGTGCCTGTAAGACTGAAGGTCAAATTGGGCAAACTGTTACCCCCAAGAAGTCCAAGCCACATGTTTTCACCCCAGTGGTCCATGTTTTCAGACCAATGGCCCATCTAGCCCAGGATTCTGTCTTCCGACAGTGGCCAGTGCCAGATGCTTCAGAGGGAATGAACAGAATAGGGCAATTATGGGGTGATCTATGTCCTGTCATCCATTCCCAGTATCTGGCAGTCAGAGCCTTAGGGACATCCAGAGCACTGGGGAGTGGCATCCTTGACAATCTTGGCTAATAGCCATTGATGGACCTTTCCTATCTAATTCTTTTTTTAACCCAGTGATAGTTTTTGCCTTCACAACATCCCCTGGCAACAAGTTCCACTGTGAACCATCCATCTGTCACCCCAGATTAGAATCTGCACATTTGTTTGTCTTGTGAGTTAGATCTACCTGTGGGAAATGTCTCTTGTTCTATCGTTAAGTCCTAAATAATGTGAAATGCTTATGTACAATCAAAGAATGCATGGAGTATGTCCTCCCAATTTAGAAGGTTGAGGATTTTGTTGGTGTTCATTGTAAATAATCGTTGCACTCTAGAAGTCATAGGAATTGTCTGGGACAAGGAAGGAGAAACGGTGAAAGATACAAACCAGGTTATAACTTTGGGATATTAAGAGAAGTTACTTAAAAGGGGGATCCTAATTGATAGTAGGGGCAAATAACGAAATACAATCCTTGAAATGCATCAGATTTTAAAAGACTCTGATAAGAAAATTATTTAAGGAAAATTTGTTATACACCAGCACCATGGAAGCAGCAGAGAAACCTAGACAGCTGAAATTTGAGGACCCACTTGGCATGTGTCCAAAAGTAATCAGAGCGTATCTCCTTCCCACGAACCCTGAAACTAGGGTGTATAAACGGACGTCACATTGTGCTCAGGAGAGTTTACTCAACCCAGCACAAAAAGATGAAGAATCCCAAGTGTGACCAACGCCAGGATCAGCCATGTGGAATGACTCTTCCCCCATCCCCAGGGTTAAGAGGATAAGTAATGGTGGTGTAATTTCATCTATTTCTCCTTCTATTCTTTAATAGAACAAGTTGTAAGTTAGCTTGCTGAGCCTACAATCTCTAGTGAGACCTAAAGGAACCATATTTTAGAATTTAACTGCTTAATAGTTCAAGCAAATTGGCCTAAGAGAGATTGAAAAGAATTGTTTTAAGCAATTTTAATATTCTAAACTTGTCCCACGCTCTTCAAAGTGCCTCAGAAACAAGTGCACCCACGGAAGTGTGATAACTGGCTTAGATACTAAACAACTGATGGTAATAAGCAATCTTGGTAATTTGCATCGTTCTTTGATATAACTGGTTGTGCCTTTTCTCACAAATGTGTCAATTGGTTGTGTATATATTTGAGTGTTGAACTGTTGATTATATATCAGTGTGGCTTTGAGTGAATGAATAAGTTGTTGGTTGGTTAAGAACAAGCAAGTCTACTGATTTGAGAAATACTGTTCAGGTTAAACGTTGACCTGAAAAGAACCCAGTGTTAAACTATAAGCTAACGCTCCCTGGACTCAGTACAAAGGTGTTATTACTTATCCCACTCAATTCTATTATATATTGGCAAACCTAGTTTGTTAGATTTCAGCTGTAAAATCGACTCCCTTTCAGGCTTACGTGCTGACACCCACCTAGGGGCATCACCAGTGGCGGATTTAGAGTTAGTCGGGCCCTGTGCGCAGCTTCATTTTCAGGGCCTCCCCCTTGGGACCCAGCCAAGAAAAATAAGATTTTCTCTTATCTCCCCCCCGTTTTTCATTCTTTTGTTCTTCATCCTCCTCCTATATTATAAGTAATAGGAAGTAAATGAAAATAAAGTGAGGTACCTTGATTGGGGCAGGGGGTTGAGGTGCAGGAGAGGTGAGGGGTGCAGGCTCTGTGAGGAAGTTTGTGTGTGGGGTGCGGGCTCTGGGCTGGGGTAGGGGTTGGGGTGTGGGAGAGGATCAGGGGTGTGGCACTTACCTGGGGCAGCGCAACTCCCAAAGCGACTGGCACACCCCTCTGGCAGCTGCTTCTAGGCGGGGGGGGCCAAGGGGTCTCCGTGCGCCGGTGCCCACAGGCGCCACCCCCTGAGCTCCCATTGTCCACAGTTCCCGGCCAATGGGAGCTATGGAGTCGGTGCTTGGGGCAGGGGCAACATGCTGAGACATGCCCCCCCCCCCCAAGTGCCACAAGGCCATGCCCTCCGCTTCCGGGAGCAACGCAGTGCAGAGGGAGGGAGGCAGAGCAGGCAGAGAGCTGCCTTAGCCCTGCTGCTGGCACGTCTCTGCGTACCACTTTGGGGGAGGGGGTAGCGGGTCTCCGTGTGCTGCCCGAGGCAGGGGCAGCACGCAGAGCTGCCTCCCCCACACCAGGGGCACGCAGAGACGTGCCAGCAGCAGGCCACTTCTGGGGGTGGTGCGGGGCTACTGGCCATGGCATGCAGGCAGCCTGCCTGCCTGAGCCCTGCTGCGCTGCCGCATTTTGGGGGTCCCCCTGTTGTTGGGGGCCCCGTGCCACCTCAAGGTGTGTTTAATGGTAAATCCGCTCCCGGGCATCGCGTAACATTTGCACTGCACACCTGATTCTATGGGCTTGTCTTCACTGCTGTGCTAGATCGAGCTATCGACATTGGCTAGCCTAGCTTGAATGAGAGTGGCCAAAATGTGAAATAACACTCAAACTGAACAGTGTGTGTCAATCAGCAACCCAGATTACCTGCATTACTTAAGTGTCAGCAGCACTTGAACTTCAAGCCATACCCCAATGAGCTAGCCAGCTCAAAGTGCCTTTTCCCACAAATGTTTTCAAAATTTTGAATTTTTTTTCTCATCCAGAATCCGAAACCATGAAAATTTTCACAAACCCATCCAATTTTTTTTTTGATCAGGTCAATCAAAATGTCTCATTTTGGTAATTTTGAGATGTTTCATTCAGACTTTGAGCTTTTCATTTAGTTTGTAATATAAATTAACTAACGTTTCTCAATGAAAAGTCTGTTGGAAGCAGAAATCAACATTTTTCATTTCAAAATTGTATTGAAATTCAGAAACTTTTTTTTCCTAAAAAGTTTTCAAACCAGGCGAGTCATCAATACCCACACTTTCCAGCATAGAGTTTTGGTTTTGATGAATCAGCATTTTCCAACAAAAGACGTTTATCTGGAAAATTCCTAAACCAGCTCTACATCTAACTCGAGCTAGAGAGTCTTGTGGATGGAGCGGTTTGGGGTTAGGGGCCACACTTGAGTTATACCTCAAGCTAATACTGCAGTGACAAGCCCTAAGAATATTGTTCATCGACTCTGGGAACAAAACACATGCCATGTGCCCAATCTTCAGGGGCTAAAGGAAATAGCTGATAAACTTGCAATCTGTTTGTGGATGGAAAGAAAAGTGAATAAATGACTGGTTCACTGAGTTCTACTGCCTGTCAGGAAGTTTCTACACTGATGCATGCTGGTTAAAATTTTCAAAAGCACCTTAGTGACTTAGGGGCCTAACCCCCTTTTCAAAAGTGATTTAAACACTTAGATCTGAATCTCATGGAAAGTCAATTGGACTTAGGCACCTCTACTATGGGGGCCTTCATCTCTGATGCCCCCTTGTAGCAGGATGGGGAGGCACACCAACCTGACTCCATCACACTTGTGCTGCCATACTCAGTTCTGTGTTCATCAAGTCCTCCTTATGACCCAGCCATCTGGCAGGGTCCTTAATAGTCTCTGTCATCTTCAGGATTATGAGGAGTAGGAAATTCCATGGCTCTAGTGGGACTAGACATCCCTCGGTCTCCTGGGTTTAGAGCCTTCTTCTCCAAATTCTGTCTGGAGTAGGTCGGGGAACCCAGGCCTGCCCACTCCACTGGGTTCCAGCTCAGGGTCCTTGTTTGGACCAGACAGAAACAAACCTTCTCAGTCTCTTGCTACTTCCTGAGCTATCTCCCAACCTCTCCTCCCCTGTAGGTTTCGCCAGCCTCCTGCCCTGCTTCTCCCACTTTGGAATGGTGGCTTCTCAGGCAGCTTCCACCCAGTCTGCTGGAGGGTTCCTGCCTCTACCTCTCTGACAGCCACCTTTCTCCTCAGGAGTTCCCCCTCTAACTGAGGTACTTAACCTTTGATCATGCCCAGATTCTTCCCTGCCTCATTAACTGCATCCCAATTACTCAGTTAATTACTCCCAGGTGAACCTGAGCTGTTTCATTCCCCCAGTGGAGCCTGTCAGAGGTAGCCTGCACACTTGATCCCTTCAGAGGTCCAGCTACCCTCTGGCAACACCTAGCTGTGCAAATAATGGATTTTTTGGCTTGCTAGCAATTCCAAAAAAAACTGAGGGGGGGGGGTGGAATCATTTTGGGTCAAACCATAAAGCAATTTAAAAAAAAAAATTCAGTGACTCAAAAATAAAAAATAATTTGGGGTTGAATGAATCATTTTGTTATGACAAAATCTAGATGTGTCATTTTGTTTTTGTCCATTTGGAAACTGATTGTTTTAATAAAATTAAAGGAAATTTTGAAACAAAAAGTTATCTCAAAGCAAAAAGTAATTAAAATATTTTGATTTTCTCTGATTTTTTTCTAATCGAAATAATTTGGTGAAACCAACATGAATTCATGAAATGTTTGGTGTTGACGAATCTGCATTTTTCAGCCAAAAAAAGTTTTGGATGAAAAATTTTCCCAGCTCTACTGCTAAATACCCAAGTCACTTTTGAAAATGGGACTTAGATGCTTTTGAAAATTTTATCCATTTTTGCATAACTAGAGATTTATGCAACTAAACTGAGTTGTATTACTTTGTTCTTACTCTTGCACTTACAAAATAAGGCCATAATGCAGGAAAGGACTTCAGGACATGCTTAAGTCCATCACTGCTTAGGAAAGAACATAAACACGTGTTTACCTATTAGCATATGCTCTGGTTTAATTAGACAAACACATGCTGAAAGTTAAGCATATGCTTAAATGCTGTCCTTAACAGGAATGCTTTCCTGAATCGGGGGCTAGGTATGTATGTGTGTTTTGGTGTACATGTATAGGTGTGAGTTTGTGGATGTGTGCGTATTTGTGTTTGTTTTAGTGTTGGCATTTGCATGTGTGTGTCTGTCCATGTGATTGGGTGTGAGTATGGGGGGAGTTATAAGTACTGGAAACGCTCTGGTTTGTTAAATGAGGAGCTAATTTGTTGGAATGAAAGCAAACACAACACATGTGCAATATTAATATGCTAATATTTTTCTTTTAATTAAAAAAAATAATCACGTTGCTGACTTTTCTATTCCACAGTGGGTCTCGGCTTCTATTGTAACGAATGGTATGCTGATTCACAGTCGAATGCTAATGACTTTCGATGGGAAATATTTTGTTTCATAACAGTGGCCGAAGCCAGCGTAACACATGAGAACATTTTTTCAGGCACATGAAAGTTGCTATTTTTAACTGTTCTCCCCTTTATTTATGGTGTTTGAAGGACCCTGGGGAAATGATGTGGCAGTTTAAACACATTGGAGCAACTTATTACATTCAATTCTTTAGTTTGCATGGATGGGTTTGCAAAAACATCAGTTGTTATTTGGGTATTGAACAAGCTCTTTGTATTATGCTATGTTACCACTCAGTTGCAGTGATACTTGTGAAGCAATTCTCCTTGTTATCTATCTTCTTTGACTGAGTCTGTTACCATGAGTACCATTTTAAGTATCCTAGATCCATTACTGATGATCTACAATTATGTTATTGTAGCCATGTTGGTCTCAGGATATTAGAGAGACAAGGTGGAGGAGGTACTACCTTTTATTGGACCAACTTCTGTTGGTGAGAGAGACAAACTTCTGAGCTTACCCAGACCTGAAGAAAAGCTCTGTATAGCTCAAAAGTGTGTCTCTCTCACCAACAGAAGTTGGTTCAGAAAAAGATATTAACTCCCCCACCTTGTCTCTCTAACTATGTTTTACATCCAGTATAGTCCTAAATGCATCTTTTTTCTTGTGTCTGAGTAAGGCTGGCAGTAGTAATGCAGCAGATGACCCGAGATCAAACCAGACATGTAAAACAAAACCAGGGCCGGCCCACAACATTTTGGAACCTGAGGCGGGAAGCTCAAATGAAGCCCACATACCCCCTCGCTTGGGCCAAAACTTAGAAAGGTCTCAATTCTGCCTTCTTCCTGTTCTACTCCTCTCATGGTACTGCTCTGCTACCTACCCCAATAAAGGAGAACTAACAACTTAAAATGCCTTGTTCAAAAATGTTAAGTAACACTTAACTTTCAAACGCCTGAACAGCAAATGTAACTTTTCTTGTCTGCATAGTAAACACTGGCATTTTTATCTGTCTGAATAATCAAAGTGGTGCTTTCCGTGCTTTCTTGGTTGCAAAGATTTGAACTGCTTCCTGAAGGTCCACAGTCTGGGCCAGCTCATGCTCTATTGAGATGGTTGCAAGGCCGACCAGCCTCTCCTGTGTCATTGTGGAGCGTAGATGTTTTTTATTAACTTCAGCTTGGAGAAGCTGCGTTCTCCACTGGCAACTGTTACAGGAAGTGATAGAAGGATGCGCAGAGCAACAAAAGCATTTGGAAAGAGAGTGGTCATTTTATTTGTGCACATATATTCCAGAACAGCCTTTGGAGTTGATCCTGCTGAAATGTATCTTGAAAGGGTTTTCAGTTCATCACCTAAATCACTCCCATCAATATTGCACATGTCATCATGTGTCAGCACTGTCTCTAGTGCCCTGCATTGCTGGTGTATTATCATACAACATCCCAAATATACTGCTGTGTTCCTTGAGCTGCATGAAATGTTCTTCAACTGACTTTATTGCACAATCTAGCACCAGGTTAAAGAATTCAACTTTAAATTGTTGTTTGGGGTCTCTTATGGGATTATCCCGTGCCTCGTAATCAAAATGTCTTCTTCTTCACTGACTCTTGTATTCATGAATGGGTGAGAAAATAGCTTCCGTGTGAAGTTCCTCTGCCAACTTCTGTGCACTCTTCAGAACGTTTTGAAATCCCTCATCTGACCAGTAAGACTGTAGGTATGACTTTGCTTTGTCCAGTTGTTCCATTGCTCCAGATATATCAAGGTCAACACCTTGGAGTCTCTTGCTTACAACATTTATTTCAAACAGTATGTCATGCCACAACACTAAGCCGTAACAGAAATGTGAAGTTATGTATGTTTTTGGTGATTCCATTTCCCTCTGCCACTGTTCTCCCACCAACAGTTCCTGTCATAGCATTATCCTCCATAATGGCAACTATGGCATCATCTATCTTCCCAATTTGGTGTTTGATAGGCTTTATCGCCTCCACTCGACTTTCCCATCGTGTGACACTCAGTGATTTCAGTGTCAGAGAGGATGTTCCCAGATGTTGCTTCAAAATTTGCCATCAATGTAGAGAAAAATACATAGATGCTTTAAATTACATTAAAAAATTCAGCAGCCTCACTAGAAGCTGATGCTGCATCACTAACCACCAAGTTCAATGAATGAGAACTGCCTGGGACAAAAATCTTGAGGGTTTAACTCTCGGATCCATGTCTGCACTCCTCTCTTCTGTCCTCTCATGTTGGCACATTATCGTAGCCTTGACCTCTCATATCAGCTATCACAATTCCCGTATCTTCCAGCTTTTTAAGAAGCACATTTGTAATACCAGCTCCTGTAGTATCATCAATGTCAATAAATTCTAGAAAATGCTCTCTGACAGTCACCATTGCAGGGACATTTTCACTAGGTTCTGTTGTTGTTACAAAATGTACCATTAAAGTCATTTGTTCCATATGGCTGATGTCAAGTGTGCAGTCCAGAATAACATAGTAATATCTTGCTGACTTCAGATCTGCCACAACCTTCTGTTTGACTTTTGTTGCCAGTAACTGTATGATCTCATTTTGAATTGTTTTTCCAAGGTAGTGATGTGTATACATTTCTTGGGTGATGACTCTTCTTAGATGCTCCTGGAGTACAGCATCAAACTCAGCCATCAGCTCCACAGTTTTAAGGAAGTTTCCATTGTTTGGCACATACAACTGATCTGAAGTGCCACGCAGTGCTAGGTTTTGGGTAGCAAGCATTCTCACTACAGCAATGAGCCTTTTCAGAACATTTTTCCAGTAAAGAGACTCTGATGCATTCTTCTCTTGATGCTGATCATCTCTGGTGGCCTTTAACCGTAGTCTCATCTCAAGCTCTTTCCACCTATAGAATGCTCTCTGGTGATTTGCTGCCTTCTCATACCATGCCAGATTTCTAGCCAGCTTTTTCCAGTCCTTTGTTCCTGTAGAACCCAATGTGGCTGGAACATTAGACCGGAAGAGTTTGCGACAAAAACAGTATGCAGCATTCTGGGTTTTTGAGTACATAAGCCATGGCCTCTCCACTTTGTCACCATTGGGGATTTCACGCCAGTGATGTGTTGGATGGAAACTTCTATTTTCATTGTCTTTGGGGAACATGAAGTTTTTCATTTGCTTTGTCCTATGCAGTACAAGGAAGTCCCTCAAGCTACTGCTCAAGTCGGTCCACAGTCCTGGGTCATCTAGACTTAAGGAACTAAACTCAGCAGTAGCTGTTTCTTGCACCTCAACCACACTCTTCTCTGATCTACACTTTTCTTCAGGAATGTACACGGTTACATCCATTTGAGATGGAGATATGGATGCTGCAGTAGCTGCCAGGTCACCTGCACTCTGACTAACTGGAAGATCAGGCATCTCCTCACCACTCACATCCTCACTGGGGCCGGAAGGCTCACCGTGAACATTTGTGTTTATGTATCTCAGGAGCGCTCCTTCCTGTTTAGATAGAAAAGCTTCCATTGCTTTCTTTCTTTTTCTGAATGCTCCCCCAGAGGGACATTTTCTTCTTTCACTCATGACTGCTGTTCTGTGCCAGCTAGAGTGGCTCTCAACACTCAATTGAAGGGGACAAATAAGCAGGCTGGTAGCAGGACCTGAGTGAGGGAAGATATCAGTGTTTTAAGGGCCTAACTGGCTCCTACTACTTCAGTTGACTGCCTGTTCTCCTCAAGTGGGTTCAGGGAAGCAGCAGGAAACAGGAAGCTCCCTGAGAAGCTGGTGTTAATCAGTCCAGGCTCCTGGGGATGCTAGAGAAGTACATAAGAGGCTCCTCCTCCTCTCTCTCTCCCTGCAGCTCCTGCTGCTGTCTGTTATTCCCTCTCACCTTTTCTCCTGCCTGCCTGTTATGTCTCTTGTGCCCTCCTTCCTCCAGCACAACACTCCATCATCTCTGTGCATCCAAAGCAGAGAGAATACATATGCACCAGCAGCAGACACAATTTTCTACACTCTGGGTCCTAGTGGTGGCCCCCCACAGTCTGGCACCTGAGACGGCTGCCTCAGTTCGCCTCATGGTAAGGCCAGCCCTGAAAAACTACAGAAAGAATCATTCACGGCTGGGTGAAATCTGTATTTGCGCCAGTAGCCTACCCCAGGGGGTGAAAACATTGCATTGATGCACACTGCAGACATGACCTGGGGTAGCAGGAATATCACTAGAACTCTCGTTATTATTTATGTTACAATAGCAATTGAGCCGAGGGCCCCGTTGTGCCAGGTATTGTGCACACACAGAGTAAGAGACCGTCCCTGAAGAGCTTACAGGCTAAGTAGACTAGACAGACAAAGGAAGGATTATTTGCCTCGTTATACGGATGGGAAACTGAAGCCTGGGGAGATGAAGGGCTGGGATCACACAAAGCACTGAGCACTCTGGACCCAACCCAGTAAAGCACTGACACTCATGAGCAGTTCTTTCAACAGGGATGCTGTTATTCATGTGCTTAAAGTTATGCCTGCGCTTTGCTGGCTTGGAGCCAGAGCACTCAGCAGGACCAGCCCTTATGAGATTTGCCCAAGGCATACAGGGAATCACTGCAGAGCCAGAAATTGACCCCCCGGTCTCCTGCTTATTAGCCTAGTGCTGTCCCCGCCCTTCATTCTCCCCCAGAACAAGCAGAACCCTGCACACGTCTCCACACTGCCCTGCCAGTATGCTAGAACCCTGACCTGGCAGACCCATCTCTAAAGGGGAGAGTGGAGCTGATGCTGTGAGCCACAACTTTCTATACACCATCTACCTCCACACACTCCCATTTCAGGAGCACCCAAGGGGTACTGGAGTAGTGCCAAAGGGGATTCCGGGCTGTTACTAGAGTAGCACTGGAGAAATTAAAAACCCAAGAGCATTAACACTGTCGAAGATGTGTTTAGAAGTGAATGAGCAAGGAGTGGACTGAAATCATGCTCCTTCGAGTCCAACAAAAATACATTCCTAATAGGCATTAAGCTAAGTGGAGTCGCACAGAGTTAGGATTGCCTTTCAGCAGATAGTTCATCTTTGCTGTCACTTTCGCTTACGCCATGATTAAAACAATAAACCTCAGCAGAACCACCCTGCTCCCAATCAGCAGCTGCTTCTCCTCCAGAGCTTTGGAAATGGGTCAATTTGTCGCTTAAAAAAAAAATCCAAGGAAAATTAAAGACAGACTCTTTTTCTATTTGAAGCTGCCATGTTTGGAGACCGAAAATCTCCCTGGCAAGACAAGAGAGTGAAAATTATAGTTCCCCCATAAAGCAGCAGGTTTGCCAACCCAGGGGCGACAGGGTGTGGGGGGAAGTCATAGCATAGGAGCCGACTCTGTGGGTGCTCCGGGGCTGGAGCACCCACGGGGAAAAATTGGTGGGTGCAGAGCACCCACCGGCAGCTACCCGCCATTCCCGGGGCCCGCGCCCAGCTCCCCGCCAGTCCCGGGACCTGCGGCAAGCTTACCTCAGCACCGGGATACGTTGCGGGGCCCCGCCCCTGACGCCGGGCGACGTTGCATCGGCATCGGGGGCGGGGCCCTGCAACGTCACCCGGCGTCGGGGACGGGGCCCCGCAATGTTGCCCGGCGTCGGGGGTGGGGCCCAGCGTCGGGACGGGGCCCTGCCCCTGACGCCGGGCGTCAGCCCCCACCAGCACCACCGGAAGTCGGCGCCTATGAGTCATAGCTCAGAGCTTCATGGGTAATAGAATTTATATACAAGGGAACACACTATTAAAAGATTTAACAGTGTTGCCAGTCCCCACACATTCATGAGTCAGGGTTCCCTCCCCACCCCCAAAGATCATAAAATTGGTTTAAAAATCCTGAGAGTTCCACAGAATAGTAATTCATGGGATTCTTTTTATTTGCTTTCTTGTTTCTGATTCTCTAGGGGCCACATTTTCACACTTTTCATCACAACCGTCAGGATGGCAGCCAAACTGATTGAATTCAGGTTTCTGTGCCGGGGAAGTTAAGACAAACAAAGCAATGAAAACACAAGCTGAGATTTTTCAAAGCAGCCCAGAGGATTTGTACACCCAGCTGCCACTGATTTTAAAGGGAATTGGGCATCTTAATGCACCATAGGCAACTCTGAAACTCTTATCCATAATGAGAGGGTTGTGTGCCTTTATTTTATTTATAACTTGTCATTTATGTTTGAAAGGTAACATGCATGGGGGGGGATGGTTCTAGCCTTCTTTACCAGATATAAAGAAGGCCTAAAAGATGTGAAGCTTGGTTTTGTTCTATAATTTAGTGGTCCTTTACTTTTGAAATATCAGGGACATCAAGTCTGATCCTCCCTAATTTTGGTGGTGGTATCGTTGCAGAGGTTGATCAGATCCCAAAGGAGCCTCGCTTCATTGTGCAAAATCTCTTCATATGTCCAAATGCTCAGTGAATCTAAGTTCCACAGAAGCCGTGGCTTGACGTGGTGAACATTTTGTGCAGGATAGAGCTAGCTACTATGGCCAAGCCAATCGCTCTGCATGATGGAATTCCATGATTATTCCCCTTTTTAAAAGACAACCTTGGAAAGCTCATTCAAAAAGAAACCCTGTGTTAAAAGGACCCTGTGGTTGCACAGTTAAGCACTCATAACTAACTAAATAAATAAAATATTCCACACCAAGTACGTACACAAGAGAAGCGCCAGAAATAGGACAGATATTTAGAAATGTGCTCACTCTTCTTAACATCCTCAGAGGAGGAGTTCCCTGCACATTTATATCTGCCCCTGGAGATTTCCACTGCTTGCATCCGATGAAGTGGGTATTCACCCACGAAAGCTTAAGCTCCAATACCTCTGTTAGTTAAAAGGTGCCACAGGACCCTTTGTCGCTTCTACAGATCCAGACTAACATGGCTACCCCTCTGATACAAAAAGTAATTTTCCCTCTGCTGATACTCACACCTTCTTGTCAACTGTTGGGAATGGGCACTGCCCACCTTGATTGCATTGGCCTCGTTAGCACTGACCCCCCTACTTGGTTAGGCAACTCCCATCTTTTCATGTGCTGTTATATATATACTGCTCACTGTATTTTTCACTCCATTCATCTGATGAAGTGGGTTTTAGCCCACGAAAGCTTATGCTCCAATACCTCTGTTAGTCTATAAGGTGCCACAGGACCCTTTGTCACTTCTTTCAGAGGAGGAGTGTTCCCCAGCCAGCAAGACAGAATCTTTAGCCAGGTTCTTTGAATATTAACCTCATCCTCAATAAGTAATAAACAATGTAGTATGTTAATATCTTATTGTAACTTTGCCTTAAAAAAGTTTCTATAAATAAATGAGGAAATGTCAAAGTTAAAGATGCCTCTACAACCTTAACTCTGCCCCCTTTTGCATATACATTACAATACAGTATAGTCATAAGTTACGTGATGTCATGTGGTTTTTCCTCACAGCCCCTGTATCATTCAATAGGTAGAATGGGTGGCAAGTGAGGCAGCAGTGCAGAAGACAGTGAATGGCTGGATCAGCAATTAGTTGTTCTTTGAAGCTCCACTTACATGTGTGCAATTAGTTTAGCGACTGTAAGCTAATTTTCCTGGGGCAGGGACTGTCTTTCATTCAGAGCCATTCCTTGGGCAGGGCAAATCGGGGCGACTGCCCCAGGCCCACATTTTGGGGGGCCCACTTCAATAAAATTGTGATTGTTCCGATATTTAGCCCTTTGTCCCCCGACCTGACCAATGTACAATTGAGACACCGTTTGTCCCGATATTCAGGTGAGGAGGTGGGTGGGGAGGTGAGGTGGGAGGCGGGCAGACAGGAGCGGGGTGAGGAGGCAGGAGGGCAAGGGACGGGGAGGAGGAGAATGGCTGGCGGGCAGATGGGGTTGGGGGCCGCACTGGACGGATGGCAAGGAGTCTAGTGGTGAGGCAAGCAGCGGGCAGGCGGGTGAGGAGGTGAACAGCAGGCAGGTGGGTGAGGAGGTGAACAGCGGGCAGGCGGGTGAGGAGACAGGCGGGGTCGGGTGGATGGGGGCGGGGGCAAGCGGGATGGACGGTGAGGAGACTAGCGGGGAGGCGAGCAGCAAGTGGGTGGGCGGGCGGGCGGGGGGTTGAGGAGGCAAGTGGGGGCCAGGGAGTGGGGTGAGGAGGCAAGCGGCAGCCGGGCTGGGGGGCACACCGGGCGGACGGCGAGGAGACTAATGGGGAGGCTGATTTGTTCTGGGCCCCGCACCCCCGTAGGGACGGGCCTGCTTTCACTATATGTATGTATAGAACCTGGGTCTCAGCTGAAGCCTCTAGGTGTTACTACAATAATAAAAAATAATAATTCTGTGAATCTTGAGTGTATGTGACTATGTGCCTTCCCTTAAGTGTATCTCTCCTTTTATTAAAAACAATGCTTAGATTCTTTTAAATTGTAATATTTCCTGATACAAACACAGGAGCAATTTTAACATAAGAGGTAACAAAGTATTTTATCCATTAATTTCCTTGTTTTCTTTAAAAAATAAACATACCTACTGCTTATGTCATTTCACAGAAAATTCCGACATTTTGACTTTTTTTCAGGAAGCAAATTTTAAAATCTTCGAATCTTCTATTGGACAGAAACTCAATTTTCTGACCAGCTCTGGGATGTGCCTTGCTACAGGGTAACTGGGTCAGGAGAACTACATGCCCTTGTGTCAGGTGGGGACCTTGTCATCCCCTCACCTCAGACTACTGCCGGCATCTCAGTCGAAGGGCGAATGAAATAATCAGAAACAGGCTGATGTTGCCCGTAGTAGTGCCCCTCATAGAAGACAAAGGCAAGTGTGACCACATCATCCCTGGGCTCTGCAAATTCTACGGTCTCCCTCTTCATTTCAGAAATGAATCAATATATCATCTCAATGTACGAAAACCTTTAGCAGACGTAGTGCCAGCTACCTCAGAAAATATCTTATTGGCCATGAAAACTCCAGGATAGCTACACTCTACAGGGGCACTGCATCTGGAAAGACCCTGGTTTAGATAATGAGGCATTCAGGGTAGTGCGGCTGCAGTGGCATGACCTTAGCTTCTGCCAGAATGAATCAACTGGAGCCACAGCCTGGCTGGGTTTCAGTCCAAAGGCAAACTAACTTGGTTTGAGAAGGATGTCTCCAGACACGAAGCCTGTACGCAACCAACACCAACACCTTACCACAAAAAGAGGGATGGTTTACAGTGAAAGGGCCAGACTAAGGCTCTGTCTTCAATGCACCATTAACCTGGGTGATCAACCCCTGGGTTAGCTTATTCCAGGTCTGAGCATTCCCACAACAAAGCCCTACCTTTGTTACCATGTCCTCACTCTTTCTGCACTTGCCCCTGTGTGTCTGGGGCACATCCCAAGGATCTTTGTGCTGAGATGCTCTAGGATCCTTTCCTGGTCAGTTGTGGGAGAATTTGTCCATCCTTTGAGGGGACTTGTGGGAAGGCACTGGAGGACTACCAGCACTTGAGTGATTTCACCTGAATCCTCACTGCAGAGAGGGTGGGTTCCAGCACAAACTGAAGGAGAGCCTGGGTTCTAGCCCAGCTAACCCTGGCTTAAAGGTCTTCTGTGAGGACAGAAGGGTAGGCTGGGTTAAAACCCGGGTTAAGTGTTCAATGAAGACATACCATCGGACTCAGGAGTTCAAGGTTAAATTCATAGCTTTACCACAAACTTCCTGTGTGAGTTTGTACAAACCCTTTATCTCACTGTACCTCAGCTCCCCTCCACCACCACCCGCCCCCATGCGAAATGAAGATGACAATCCCACCCTCTGCCTGGCTTGTCACTTTAGATTTAGCTCTTTGGAACAGGGACTTTCTCTCACTATGTGTTCATACAGTGCTGAGCAGAATGGGGCCCAGACCTCTGTTGGAGTTCCTACATGCTACAACAGAAAATATAACATCAACACAAAAAACAATAAAATACACACATTCCTCTTCACACCGTTTTTGTTAGTGAGTCTTAATTTTGTACAGTGGTTAGGTGAGCAGTGTCTTTGAAATACCTAAGGTTTGGGAAAAAGAAAGATTTTTCTATGTAGTGATCAATACAGCTTGTCTTCATTGCTTTTAATTTGATTTGATCCAGACAAAGGAGCTCTTACCTACAATACATGGTTACTTTTTGTTCTTTTCATTCTTTACTAACTGGACTAAACCAATTCCCATTTCTAGATCTGAATAGATGCTCATAATGACCCCTCCTGGCCCTAAGATCTTATGAAGCTTGCACTATATAGTGTCCTGAAACTTACTCATAATACCTTTTTTATGATACCTTTCATTCCAAAGGGTTTCTTATCCCATCACTGATGAACACACTTCTGGGATGGAAAGCAGCTGCTGTCAGACAGCATTCGGCAACACTATATTACAAGCTAGGGCAAGAAGTGAAGGAAAACACTGCATCAGTTTGAAATATTTGAGGGATTATAGTCGGACAGAAAGTAGAATTTGGACAAGCCATTGTAAATAGTAACCCCAGCCTTGCAAAAAATGACATGGGATCCTAGAGAACTTTGGTTGCCATTCCTCACCCCCTGTCCGATATGATATTAACTCCAACAACACAAGGCCCCCTACCACCACATGGCGGAACTGGGCCTGTAAAGCCATGATCCTACATAACTGAAATCAGTTGGAGCTTTGACATTGACTTCAGTAGCCACCTATTGCATCATCAACAGTACTCTCTGCTATCCCATGGATTTTGCCTACAGGTCTTCTGTCCAAATAATGACCTGATCTAACCCTGCTAGGGGCCGGATCCTTCAAACACATGCATAACTTTATGCACTCAAGTTGTCCCCTTGAGTATTTTCAAGAATGGGACCTTCTCAGGTCAGAGCTGATGGCCCAGATCTTGAATGTATTTGCTAGTTCCTAGCTAACTCTATAATTACCCACATATTGGTACAACATAATTATATTCTCGATTCCTGAAAGGGGACCATTTTTACATTCTTCTGCTGCTGTTCCTATTTAATGTGGGATTTGCAGATGACATCCTTGCACTTGCTGAACATCCAGAACCTGTGGAGAGGAATATACAAAAGCTCTGTATGGCAAATACTAAGAAGAGATGTGTTAGAAGATGAAGAGGTAAGTGAATGCTTGAGGGCAAAAGAAACCTTTAATAAATGGGAAAGAATTAAAGTGAATTGAAGAATTCCTTCCCCCATCCTCACAACAAGGGAAACTATCGCTTCCAAACAGCTGGCCCAGAAGGTCTGCTCACTCTGGGCGTTCATCTTCAGAGCTCAGGGAGGAGGTTGGGTTTTAGCAAACATGCAAAACCCAAATGTCTCCAGGTTCATCTCCCTCTACAAAATGCATGCTCTGTGTTAGGGTGGTTTTAGGTTATGTGGCTTGGGGCCTAGCTATTTATCATTGAGGTGGGTGAATTATTTTTTTTTAGACTAGTACATTTGCTGAAAAATGCATTTTTTCTGGGCACCGAAATGATTCACAAATTTGACAAATAGCTTTGGCCAAAAAAAAAATGTGCTATGAAGTCAAACAGTTTGTTTTAGCCATTTAAAAATTAAACATTTTGACCTTTCATTTTGGAGAGGCATTTCATTTCAAAACTTTGCTAATTAAAAAAAAAAAAAGGAGGGGACATCTAAAAAGGACCACAAATGAAAAACCAAATAAGTTTTGTTTTCGGTTGAACATAATATTTTGATCAGAAACTATCTTAGGAACTTAAATGGCCCCAATTACCATTGTATCTCACCGTCTTTAATGCCAAATCTTTACATATCAAAAAAATTCAGCTTTGGCTTGAACTGAACTGATTTTTTTCTTATTATTTTTCAGTCCAGCCCCTGAATCATCAAAATCAATTACCTGTCTATCTCTTTCCTATAGAGCAGCGGTTCTCAAACTGTGGGTCGGGACAAGTCTCCCTGCAGATAATATGGCAGAACAGTCTGCTGCCTCGACTCAACACACAGTGTCCTAGCTAAGTCCAACAGTCAAGATACAGTGGGCATGTTTGCTTAGTGTTTTCCTAAGATAATAGAACTTTCTAGCTACTTGCTGGCTGTTTTCAGAGTGCTGCACTTTCCCACCAGCACTAAGTCAATGAAGAGGTTAGGGATACAGGCCAGCCACTGGGCTACAGAAAACAACCACCATCCCAAACCTCAATGCACACGCCAAACCTCCTCTGAATTTGGAAAGGTTATGTTCCCATTTTCCCCAGGCCTTCCAGTCTTAAGATGAGGCCAGAAACAGCAGCAGTAGCTGTCTTAGATCCACGCAACCAGATCAGAGCCTACATTACAAACACATGCCCGATTTGCCAGCCAGAATGCCATTCCCAGCTCTGTTCACATGATCGCTTCTGAAACTGACTCCAGCCCCAATGGGCCACTTATGTCGCCTGCTTTTCCCTTGGAGAGGTACATTTTGGTGTCACCTTCTGGTTTCCTGTGTGGTCGGAGATGGTGTTAAGAAAGGGCTCCTTTCTCCACACTCCCCATTTAGGAGAAAACAAGGATGGGTCTGTATCCCTTTCCCCCCCCCACCCCCCTTCCCCTGAAGGCAAAGGTGCCTCTTTGCCTTGAATCTCCACCTGGAGGGAGAAAACCCAAACAGGAGAAGCCAGAGGAGACATCCTCTTGGCCTCCCCTTCTCTTTCCAGGGCAAGTGTGCATGTGTGTGGGGGGGATTCTAGCTGCAGCCCAGTGCAGGATTCTCTTGGGATACCGAGAGACAGGGATACCAGGCAGATGTTCATAAGCACCCAGGAGCAAGAATTTGACTTTCAAGCACTTTAGAAAGTGCCACCCACAGCCTTTTGTGAACCCTGCAGGTAACTAGTTCTGGGAAAGAAAGACCAGTCTCTTCCCAGCACTCCTGTGTGCCACGCCTTGAGTACTGGGATCAGTGGAAAACATCATCTATGGCAGAGATGGAGCAAATGAAGCCTCCTAAAAGAGAGAAGCTGGCAGAGAACACAGCTGCAGCACTTCAAAGGTTTCCTGGAAGCCAGTGGTATTGCAGGGAAATCCGAGAGGGTGACATTCTCCCCCCTGCTACATATGGCCAGCAGTGGCGTAGCCAGGTTTAGAGCACAGGGGGATCGGAGCTAAAAAAAGGTGCCGGGAGCAAAAAGCGTCGGGAGAAAAAAAAAGGCGCCGGGATCACACAAAAAAATGCTCCACTCTGGCTGCAGCGTAGGAGCAAAAAGCGTCAGGAGCAAAAAAAGGCGCCGGGAGCAAAATAAAATGCTCCGCTCTGGCTGCAGCGTAGGAGCAAAAGGCGTCGGAAGCAAAAAAAGGCGCCGCTTCTGCTCAGTGGGGGAGTGGCCACTCCCCCTGCTCTCCCCCTGGCTGTGTTACTGATGGCCAGCTCCGAAACACCAGAGATCTCAAATACATTCCAGTGGCCTGCAAAGCACTAGACAAGTCATACCAACGTTTGAAGGACAGGGTGATCCAGACATGGACTTCCCTTGGGAAAGGCTCCTGGGGCCAAGATGTCTGCTGGAGTAACGTCACCGAGGCCAGTGGAATTATACTAGCAAGTAATCTCTTGGCTTTCTAAAAGATGATCTGCCAGGTGAGGCCATTGACCATAACAATAGACCTATGTCACAAAGCTAAGTCATGTGACTGTGAACAGGTAACACACAGATTAATTAGTTTCCTTAGCTTTTTTTCCCTTTCCAGGAGAAGCCAAAGGTTCTAGGGGATGCGGACGGAGGAGCATGCTTGTTGAAATGCCTCATTTGGGGACTGAGTGCCATTCAGGGCTGTTGCATAGCATCTCTCCTTTGTGTTCTGACTCCCTCTGCATGTTATGCTGCGTAGTTTATATAATCAGAATACATTGCCACGGGATGAGATTCCATTTTTATTAGGCTAATTGTCTCTCTTTTTAGTATTCCAGGACTCTCGGATTTTCTTACTGGGCAGAGACCTCATAATCAAGAAGCCTCATGTTGTTGCCTCCCTGTACATGTGCACATGTGTTTCCCATTAAAGCTTTCCCATTGAAAACAAATCTGACGCCTGTTAAGGCTGGAGTTAAAGGTCTGGATTTATTCCTGCATGAGCCTGAGAAAATGTTTCACCACCAGATTAACTCTGTACTCACTGAAAGCATCTCATAGGCATTGGACTTGTCTTTCCACACTTGATTTTCTTGGTCTAAGGCTTTTCAAGGTCGCCTAAGGAACTTAGAGATCCAATCCAAGCCAATCAGATCTGAGCACCTAACTCCCATGAGCTTCTTTGAGAATTGCAGACCGGGAGAGGAAGGTGACAAATGTAAAAGAAAGTACTTTATAAATCAGGCTCCATTTGTGTAAAGCTGGTTAACATTTTTTGACTAAAAAATTTTCCTAACAAATGATGGCGTTTCCTAGAAATTGATATTTTTCACAGGAAAATGTTGATTATCGTGACAAAAAGAAAATCTGATTTTTCAACTGGAAAATGATAAACATAAACACTAATTTATAAAATGTTTCCCTTTGTATTGACATTTTGAAAATATCAAACCTGTCAACACTTCAAATGCAAGACAAGGTGGGTGTGGCAACATCTTCCAATGGGTTACTTTCTGTTGATGAAAGAGACAAGCTTTCACGGAGCTAAAGAAGACCTCAAAAGCTCATCTCTTTCACCAACAGAAGTTTAAATCTACATTTCGAAAGGTTTCAGTCCAATCGAAAATGACAACTTTTTCCTTTTTGATATTTCCAAACAGAAATATTTTGGAATTTTTTTCAGCCCATGGAAATTTTCAGTTATTTTGACCTTTTGTTTCATTTTGGAACAAACCCAATTGCGAAATATCATCATTCCAAGTGGGATGGAAAGTCCATATTCAAAACAGCACTATTCCTGAGAGAGACACACATGCAGACAGAGACAGAGAAATTCAATCTAGTAGTAAAAGACAGAGGCAGAGATGGGCAACTGTCAAAATGTTCCAGAGCCAAAATTTTGGATGAGTTTCTGAGGCTCATTCCAATTCATTCCTAAACACTTTGGTCTTAGTATCAACTTAGACATTTTCTGAGATCAGTTGGCAATATTCATTCCACTTCTTTTGGCTCGCTAATCATTGCATTTAAATACAGTTTTTCATCTACAAAGGAATAAATGACTAATTCTCACAAGGGGGGGCTGAGTTAGACTTAAACCACAGAGACAAGTGAAAATGCAAGAAAATAAATATGTTATCCTAACTGTTTCAAGAGTCACAACATTTTGGGTCATGCTTTTGGGAGTAATTTGCAGAGCTTATTTTATCCAAACTGAGAGAGAGTACAGAAAACAATTTAGCATTCGGGTCAATCAAGAGGAGGATGTTTCTATCTGTCTCTCTCTCTCTTTGTCATCTGTGGGTTTTGATTGTGTTGTGTTTTGCTACAGAATAATTCTATCCACTTGCACCTCTGCACCACATGGATCCAGCCCTTCTAGCTCTGAGTTAATAAAACCAAACCCAGTAAAATCCAAAATACTGTCAATCCTCCTGGATTATTAACACAGAAACTTCCTCATCAAAAAAATAATCCTGACAAGAAAGGCCCAGCCAGGCTTGGCTCACCTTCTGCTCCCTCCCCTCCTTTATAACAAGTTCTTAAGAAACCAGCTGCAGCAATGAGTCATCACCCTCTTTACCCTTTGTAGCTAGCTCACTCCCAGGGAATGAGGTGGGTGTGTGAGGCAAACCTGCCTGCCTGTTACCGTGCCCTTCTCTTGGGTGCCTTTGTTTCTCCATCTAGGTTATCGCCCTCATGCCCGTCTGACCATGTTGCCCACAGATCCATTCTCTCCCCCTCCCCCATCTGCTGAGTGCCCCATACTATTCTCTCCCACGTGCTGGTTCCTCCCCTCCCTGACGCCTCCCCACCCACCTTCTTCCACCTGCTGATATCTTTCCTTTCCCCTTGCTCCCTCTGGAGAAGGCCCTATTTACTTTTCCTGTCAACCACTTCCTCTCAATCTCTAAACTACTGCCCCTACCCAACAGAGTCAAAACACACATAAATGGAGGGATCCAGGTGCTAAAACCACAGGAATGTTCTGGGCTGGCCTGTCCATAGACCCACCCCTTTCCCCACTTAGAGAAAAATCTACTTGTTTTACTTGCATCGATGCCAAGAAATTCCATTTAAGGAGCTACAGCTCAGCAGCTCTGGGTGAGACACAGGTGAGCTCACAGTCCATTTTCCCTGCCCTCCGCCTATCCACATTGAGACGTAGTTGGCTGCATTTTTAAAGTTGTGCAGAAGGATAGTTGTAGGGCAGGTAGGAATTTTTAGAATTAAAGAAAGGGGGTTGGGTTTTTTTGGAAAAAAAACATTTTTTCGGAAAAATTGTTGACGTAGAAATGTTTCATCTTCTGTGAAAAATATCATGACTATTGCGTCAACATTTCCCCCAGAATTTTAGTTAAAAAAACCTATTGTTGACATCCTTCTCATGGGTTTTTGGTAAATGAAAAATGTCAAGACCCATTTCATTAAAAATTTTAATTAAATTTGGAATAAAAACATCACATTTTAAAAAAGATCTAAAAACTTTTTTGATGTTAAAACCTTAAAACTGCAAAATTTCTCATGAAAATATATTTTTATTTTTTTTACCAACTCTAGAAATTAGGGTGTGCATCTATTACAGACTCTAATCCAGTACCCAGTGAGGTTTGAGCCAGTGCCCATGGAAGTGACTAGAAAGACTTCCACTGACTTCACTGGGTAACAACCCAGGGCTGTTGGCCTTACAAGTGGTGGCCTTTACTGGGGAGCCTCTGAAGCTCCAGGCTGCTCTTCCCAGGCCTGAGGAGAATGTAAGCCGGGCAGGCCTGCTCAGTGTGACACTCTGTCCATCTCTAGTGGTGGCCAGGCCAAGTGGAGATCAATGATCCCGCCACAAACTTGGCTAAGAGACCACTTGTAACCCCAACACCCCTATATGTGTTGTTAGGAGGAGGAATCAAACCTGGGACCACTGGATCTTAAAACATGAGCCTCTGATCTCTGAGTTAAGAGACACAGCTCTCTTAACCAAGGCTGTAGCAGGCTCATCAGTCTCTAGTTGGCCTAATTACCAGTAGCGGAGGACAGAGTGCCACGCTGAGCCAGCTTGGCTGGCACCTGGACTTGTTAGGGGCTACTGCATGTCACTCACCAGATAATCCACCCAGTACTGTAGAAGGAATACATTCCCTTTCGTTAATGAGTCCTATCTCCCATCCTTTTTAAATCAATTTACAACTGTCTTGAGAGGAAGGCTGGTAAGGTGATTACTTGTCTCCGGAGCTCTCAGATTTCTGTCTCTGCCCCAGCCTCCCTGGGTGAACTCACTTGATGACCATGGGCAGGTCGCTTAGAGCAGGCTTTTCCAAAGCACCCAGTGTTGGCCTAACTCTGCTCCTCCTGAAGTCCATGGTGAAACTGTTGACTTCAATGAGAGCAGAGATAGGCCAAGACTGAACTCTGTGGCAGTCCCCCACTTAATCTCTTTGTGTCTCAGTTCCCCACCTGTGAAATTGGAATAACAACACTTCCTTTCTCCCATCCTTTGTCTGTCTGATCTGTTTAGATGTAAGCTCTTCAGGGCAGGATCTGCCTCTCACTGTGTGTATGTGCCGCATCTAACACCATGGGGCTCTGATCTCAACTGGGGCCCCTAGGCCAGAGATGGGCAAACTACAGCCCTTGAGCTCCCGGACGAAGAGGCTAGACCACTCCCCTGCTGTCTCCCCTCCCCTGCAGCCTCAGCTTGCCGTGCAGCCAGTGCTCGGGGCAGCGTGGCTGGCTCCGGCCGGGCGGCGCGGCTGCCAGACATGCTGCTCTGAGCAGCATGGTGATGGGGCGGGGAGCGGTGGATAAGGGGAAGAGGGTCCCAGGGGGCAGTCAGGGGACAGGGAGCAGAGGACTGTTGGATGGGACAGAGGTTCTGTTGGGGGTGGTGGTCAGGGGACCCACCCCTTCTCTGAGGCCACACACCCCATTCACTTCATCCCCCCTCCCTACCCTCCCTCGCTCATTTTCACCAGGCTGGCTCAGGGAGTTGGGGTGTAGGAGGGGGTGAGGGATCTGGCTGGGGGTGCAGACTCTGGGGTGGAGCCATAAATGAGGAGTTCAGGGTGCAGGAGTGCGCTCCGGGCTAAGGCAGTGGGTTGGGATGAGGAAGGGGGTGAGGGCTCCGGCTGGGGGTGTGGACTCCAGTGTGGGTCCAGGGATAAGGGATTAGGGTGTAGGAGTGGGATTTGGGTTTTGGAGTGTGGGAGGGGCTCCAGGTAGGGGGTTAGGGTGGAGGGGCTGTGAGGGCTCTGGCTGGGGGTGTTTGGGGTGTAGGAGGGTGTTCTGGACTGGGACTGAGGGGTTCAGAGAGAGGGAGGGGGATCAGGGTTGGGGCAGGGGGTTGGGGTGCGGGGGGGGATGAGGGCTCTGTCTGGGGGTGCAGGCTCTAGGGTGGGGCAGGGATGAGGGGTTTGGGGTGCAGGAGGTTGCTCCAGGCTTGGATTGAGGGGTTTGGAGGGTGGGAGGTGGATGAGGGCTGTGGCAGGGAGTTGGGGCGCAGGAGAGGGTCGGGGTGCAGGCTTCGGGCAGAGTTTACCTCAAGCAGCTCCTGGAAGCAGTGGCACGTTCCCCCCTCCAGCTCCTATGTGGAGGTGTGGCCAGGTGGTTCTGTGCCCTGCCCCGTCTGCAGGCACCACCCCCCCGTAGCTCCCAAGGTTCCTGGCCAATGGGAGCTGTGGAGCCAGCGCTTGCAGCGGGGGCAGTGTGCAGACCCCCCTGGCTTCCCTTACGCATAGGAGCCAGAGCGGGGACTTGATGCTGCTTCCAGGAGCTGCACAGAGCCACGGCAGGCAGGGAACCTGCCTTAGCCCCGCTGCCCCGCCAACCGGACTTTTAATGGCCCAGTCAGCAGTGCTGACCGGAACCAAAAAGGTCCCTTTTCGACTGGGCATTCTGGTCAAAAACCAAACACCTGGCAACCCTACGACGATGGACGGTCGCAGCTGATGTCATCTCCCTCTCTGGACTCTCTATGGCTCAGCCCTCCGGCCAAGTCACGCAACAGTTCACTCCCCTTCTGGGGTAACAAAAGTCCAACTTAGAGTTCAAATCACATGCCCAAACTAATCGTGCTTCTGCCCCCTCAGGCACCATTGATGCCCTCTGCTTCTTAGCCCTGGCAGAACATCTCTTGTCTTGCTTCTTCCCCAGCAGGATTCCCTGGCTGCTTCCCTTTACTAGGGACTCCAGTAGTTTGCCCGTGGGGATCTCCCAGCTCCTGTCACAGGCCCTAACTCAGGACTCCCCCCACAGAAGCCTGCTGTGCTCCCTGTGGGTCTCTTTCTCCTGTGACAAGCCCTAAATCAGGGTTCTGAGAGGGTGACTTACCCTGACTTCCTCAGGCTCCTCCCAGAGAGGGCTCCCCTTGTTCCTCCCTCCAGGGGCTCCCCCTCTACTGACTTCCCAGCTCTGTTTAAGCAGCGCTCATCCTGCTGCACCACCACAGCTGGGGTCAGTCTTTCTAACTAGGCCTGATTACACCCAGCTAGGGTCATTAATTAGCCCTTACTTTGCCAGCTCCTCAGTGAGGCTGGGGCTAGCTGCTAAGTCAGGGGCAATACTAAGCACAGGTTGCCTCCAAGGGCTGGCCAGCCCGTGACAAGATGCTTCCTACATCGACAGAAGGTGTTTTTTATGTTGATGCAGTTAATCTACCCCTCCAAGAGGTGGTAGCTAGGTTGACAGAAGTTCTTCTATTGACCTAGCCATGTCTACACCAGGGGTTAGGCATGAAATTTTTCACAGCCCTGACCGACGTAGATAGGTCAATCTAGTTTTGAAATGTAGATCAGGCCTCGGTCTCCAGGAGCAGACCTTGGGAAGAAAAGTGACATTGGGCTCTGGTTCGACTGCCACTCCTCCAGTGCCCTTCCCCTGGTGCTCTCTCCAGACTAGTGCAGCAGACACAAATGTATGACAACAAATGGAAAGGGCGGCAGCGGGCTCCATTTATTGAAAATGATCATTTCTATTCTAGCGCAAACATAGTATATTTTACATCACAAAGCAGGATATAATTTACAGAATATATTTCCAAAAGATCTCAAACCCCCTAAGTGGTGTTTGCATCCAGTCCATCATCTTCCCAGTGTTTTTATTCCCCCTCCCCACCCACACACACTTAAAATTCCGTATAGTCCACCACCACCTTGTTTCTGGACAGACCAAGGGTGGAGAGTTGCTCATCAGTATTTGCCCACGAGTGTCAGAGGGGGATATGTCTCATGAACATGTTCTACCGTATGGGTCCCCAAACTTTGTGACACCAACGGTTAACTAGGTAACATCTAAGGAGCCCAGACACAATGCACCTAGAACTTCTACTAAAGCTGTGGAGAGTTTCATGCCTTCTCAATCAGGTGTATGTTTATTGATACAGTTTTATAAAATACAGAATAAACACGTGTGATCACACTATTGCGCTTTGCTGGGTAGATGAATAGAAAATTGCTTGTTGGTTGAAGTCATCAGCAATGAAAACCTGCAGTTGATCAGCTTTGCCCGTGGACTATATTTACAAAAGCTGGTGGGTGCTGGGTGCATCTGGCCCTTGTCGGGATACTCCCACTCTGACCTGGTGAAAGTTTACCAATGGCGTGAGAATCCAGCAGAAGGACCGACTTCACCAAAAATAAAATCATTGCCCCCTAAATAATAAGGCAAAACATGGAGATATTTCTATGGCTCCACTGCTGCATATAATTATACTTGCGCATAACTTTACTCACATGTGGTGAATGTGATTACTGTCATGAGTGAAGTTAAGCATGTGCATAAGTGTTTGCAGGATCAGGGCCTTAGTTAAGTCCTGGTATTTACAGACAAATCTCAGTTTAAGAGTCACAACAATTCAGGGAACACAAATTGGACAATTTTAGTCCAGGTAATTTGCACATTTGTCCTTTCTACGCTGTTTTCCCACCAGCATAAGAAATGGATTCCTTTGCTGAGACTCAAGGAGATTTCTGCCTGCAGAAGATGCCTCATGGTGTATCAAAAAGTGGAGAAGGGCTAGGGTACCACAAAAATGCAGTGTTCATTGACTGAAAACTTTGGCTCAGATTCTCAGCTAGCGTCTGTCCCCCGTTGACTTCATCAAAACCATGCCAATACACACCAGCTGAAGATATGGCTCTTGATTTTAATTTGGATGCGAGTCCCTGCCCCCAAGCTCTGCTTGGCACAGGATTGGGTGAGCTGAAAGTACCCCAAGTTTCATTTTAAAAGCTGAGAAAGAAAGGAAAGTGGAAGCTCTTTGGGCCATTTCCTAGAAGTTCGCTATGGTGATTGAACCTCTCCACACAGCATCTGATCTCAAGAGTTCTGTGAAGATGAACCATCACCCTCCTTAACCCCAACACAGAAACACGGTTATCCAAAAGGAGGCAATTTCTCTCTGCTGGGAAAACACAGCTCCAAATTCTTAGTTTAAGACACCATGTAGTATTTTGTGCTGAGCTATTTCCTTTCATCTGAACATCTCCATAAATGAAGCCTCACAACACTCCTGTGAGGTACGTAAGTACTAGTCTCCCCATATTGAAGAGTAGGAGAGCCAGGCACAAGAGATGTGAAATGACTTGGCCAATGTCACGCAGTGAGTCGGCAGCGGACACAGCCGCACAACCTGGGAGTCATGACTCCTAGTGCTAGATAATACAATGCACCTCAGAAAACTGGAGATAACATTAAATGCTTTCCAATATTTACACTTTCTTGTAAATTTATTCCTTTCCCCTTCAAGAATGTATCTGTAGGCTGGTGCTGGAAAGAGTGGATAATTAAAGGGTCTCTTTGTCCTGGCACATATCTAAGTCCCATTGGTTGTGTCTACGCTAACATTTTTCCTTTAAATTTCTCCCTATTGCACTACCATCCACTGATGGTAACAGCAGACAGAGGTTGAGGGTAGGCCAGTCACAGTCATTTTAACCACTGTGTTGCCTCAGTCTGCTCTGAGGGCTATGCCCTGCAGTGATTTGAACACCAGTAGTTGTCAATTGCTGTGTCACCAGCAGAATGGCACTTTTGGTAGTTTAACAATAGTGTCATCCCCCAGGTAATCAAAAATCATGAGTCAGCCGCCCCCAATAAATCATAAGATTGACTTACAAATAATAATTCATAGAAATGTAAAACTGGAAGGGACCCCAAGAGGTCATCTGGTTTGTCCCCCACCCTGCGCTTGAGGGTGTTGGGTCCTGTAATATTGGGTCGTTTTTCTTTGCTAACTTTTGAGCCTTGGAGTGACACTTCGGTCACACTGTCTCGCTTTTCTACACAACCACAAGAGTTAGAATGTTGGGGAGTGCAGTAGGAGAATGCTAGATAAAAGCTGAGATTTTCTTGCAATCATGTGACTCCAGGACCTGTGGCTTTAGGAACCCAACCAAATATCCCAATAAAATCATGAGGGCCAGCAACCTTGATGCAATGGTGAGAAGTTTGACGCGGAATGCTGGTGCCAACGAGGCAATGGCTGGCTGTATTCTGACATTCTCATGCCACACACAGAACTCTTAGGGACATCTGCAACTGCATGTGACCCTGCGAGCTAACGCTCAGAAGCTAAGCAGAGTTAGATAGAGAACTAGAGGGGTAGGCCAATCTGCTTTAAAAGTTGATCTGTTTTGAAGGGCAAATTCTACTCAAGTTGGAGGGAGGGATGGTGAGTCTATCTGGCCTTCATGGCATGTGGACTCCTAAATGGACCATCCTATAAGGTTGGGCAGCACAGTTGCACCCTGGTGTTGGTGACGCAGCAGGAGGCGCTCATCCCCTGGGTTCAGTCCTGAACCAATCCACGCCAGAGCACACGGAGGCGCCATCTTTTAGATACAATCAAAATCCCGGCTGCATGGTGGGCCAGCTCCTCACCTCATGCAAATCAGCCCAGCACTGCAGTCAGCGGAGTGACACCTGTTTACACCAGCGGAGGATCTGGCCCTTGGTTCATATGCTTTTTGCAAGTGGTAAGCCCGATGCTCGGACTAAATTCTAATTGATATTCTGTTTACGTAACACTTCACCTTCATTTTAAATGGCCATGTGTGGTTTTAGAATGGTGGGGCCCATTGTCAAACCAACGCCACAAGGTGCCTGCTTCAGCACCTAGATATAGATCTACGGTACTGTTTGGGAAATGCTCTGTGTATATATAATCATCAGATCAGTGCCCAATGCTTACTCACATCAAGTAGTACCTTGAACAGTCCATTGACTTCAGTGGGGCCATTCAAGGAGCAAAGTTCTACTCAGCGTGAGCAAAGGTCTCAGAACCTGGCCCTCAATGGCTCTACTTCTGTACGTAAGTGCTACTAGGTGTGAGAAAGGCTGGCAGAAGCAGGCCCTCTGGTTTCACTCAGGCGTACTCCCACTGGCGGTAGTAAAAACACAAGGGGGTCATCTTTCCCTCAGGACATATGCATGGGGGAAAACTTTCCAGGCATACATCCAAGACAGCTCTAGAATGTTGTCCCTGCTCTCTCTAGACCCAAACAGGGTGGGGGGAAGTACAGAAGGGGATCTGACAGGAATCTCAGCCCTGTCTGAGTCTCACAATGGGGAGTGCGTTTCAGGGGGAAAAGCACTGCTGGCCCCTGCTGTCTTACCTTGGTGCGGAATCCCTCCATAGTGGGAGAACCTCCTCTATCGCCTGGCACAGCGCCCAGCGGATGGTCCTGTGTCTTTGGTGGATTTTCCAAGATCTGGTTGGATCTGAAGTGCTGGAGGGCCAGAGTCCTCACTTCTCTGGTGGAGCAAACCCTACTCACTCCACAAAGGGAACCTTACAATATTTCTTCCCCGAGGGCCTCGTCGGATGGGTTTTCCCATAGGAAGAGATGATCTAGCTCTGAATATTGACCTCCGGATTTGGATCAACTGGATCCTGAGTTTTGCCTGACTAAAGACACGGGGATTTGGCCGATAGCTTGTAATGTGCTGTGGCCTTCTGTGAGATGAAATGTTCTAAGCATAAGTTATTTATTATTACTATGATCGAGGGCAGCATACGACCATAAATGGGAAGCTGGCACTCCGATACGTATCCGTCTCTATAGGAACTTGGCTGGAGCACACCCATCCTGAACGTTTTCAATGTATTTTTATTTTGTTTAATAAAAAACACCAACCAAGCTTGCATGTATATCTTATATATATAAATATATACAGTATATATAAAACAAATGCGTTTGGACAACACCTTTACCTGTGGCACAAAACAGAAGGCATAGAAAGAAGCATAAGGCAAAGTCCTAATCTTTGAGCTCCCGAGCAATTTCCCCCATGCAGACACGCACTCTGGCTTGAGAAGGATCTTCTCTTCTTTGGCTTTTCAAAGAGGCTGGGCCAGAAATAATCAGAAAGAGGCAAATAAGTTCTAAACTCGTGATGGCTGTGAATGAAACGCTGAACATTCCAGGCAACTGGACTAGAGGAACCCACCGCATTGCTCAAAAAGCCTCCTCATAGGCTAATGATAACGACTTTGCAGCTGCAGCCTTGGTCTGGAGCGGTGGAAGGATACTTTGATCTCATGCACATATAACAGGGAGGGCTTCGGCTTCGGAATTCCCTTTTCTAGAGTGAGCTGAGGCATAGGAGGTGAGGGACCCGGTGCTGAACCTCAGGAAAGTCTAGGGGAGAAGTTCAAAGGCTGGATCGATAGGGTTTCTTTTGCAGTCACGTATAAAATAAACAACAAGGATGGAATTGTCCTTAACTGAAGAAGCTCATAGTATACTGAGCAGAAGCGATAAACCTGACACAAAGTGGTGGCATTATCTCACAAGGAAAGAGGAACATCTTAACTAATTTGCAGTTCATTTTTCTCCTGCTTTTGTCCCAATAGTCAGTTCAGGATTTATTTTTTCAGCATGAGCAAACTGCTAAGCAGGACGGGTGTCATTTTGTTTGACTCTTTCTTTGAGACAGTCTTAATTGACTGTCGGTACTTGGTTCCTCTGTAAACTATATTCCTTTGCTTTCAGTCTCAGGTTGGCAATGCTGTTGGCCATGTTCATGCCCTGGGCAGGGCTAGCATTGGTACACGTAGCAGAATAGGTAGCCATAGCGCTGTTGGGGTGGAGAGAAGAGAAGAAAAGAAAGAAAAACAAAATCAGAATCCAGCTGCAAATCAGGGCTTCATTGAACTCGGAAAACAGTCACTAGGTGAGCAGGTGCTGGCGTGGGCATACATCATGATGTATAATGTTTCAGTTACTGGGTGTAACATTCCTTACCATGACTGGACATTTTAGTAACTTCTCTTTTAGCGCACTGCTAGATCACCCTGTCTAACGGCATTTCTCAGGCTACAGGCTGATCCAAAGCCAGCTGAAGTCAAAGGGTTTTGAACCAGACCCACAATGATCAGTTTATGCGACCAAAGTACATGAGAATTTACTACAAATAGTCACCGGATGCAAACCTCACATCTGGAGCCAACCTTTGTCAAAGTTCAGGGATGCTCAGGTCTGAGGTCCTGCTCTAGAATACACTGGAAGGAACACGCCTGCACTAGCAGGAAGATAGACTAGACACAACCCTTTTCCACCTCTGACTTCTATGATTGGAGATTCTTTCTAATGGTAGGTCTACCATGGGAAAATTGGGGGGTTTACTACAGGTAAGGGAGCAAAGGTTTTGCCAATGTGGTGCACATGTTCCAAATTGCTGGTGACATTTCTAAGTGGCTGCACAAGTCGGAGCTGGACCCTTAGAATTTTACATGCAGATCAGTTATATTTGCTGCTCGAGACAGAAACTTTCAAATGATCCAGAAGAGACCGTTCCAGGCCAAGCAGCTACCAGACCCACTTCCCAGGAAAATAAACTCAGGGAAAGTCCATTTAGCCACAAAGACCCAGATGGACTGTGCCACTACTTCCTGTATGGAATGGCAAGCAGTGTTCTGTCACTTGCATCCCAGCCAAGTTTTGTCAGTCACTAGCATTCATTGTTACATCACCTGAGTGGCCTGGCCACAGAGAGAAAACTGAGTTTCATACCAAATGCTACCGAGAAACAGAAAGAACAGATCATGAACACTCACATTTCTCACTGCTCAGCCTAGACACGGGCAGGGTAGCAGTACTATGCTTTAGCTTTAGAGAACACCATCTCCTAGACTACAGGAATTATTTGGCTCAGCACATCCATTCAGACATTTTTTTTCTAAACACTTCCTTTGCATTTTTGGTGGGGCTGTGGGATAAGATGGACTTTTATCACCAGATAAAACCTCAGTGGCATTCCTATCGGGACACTTTACTCCCATAGCCCTGCTCCATTTTCTCTGTTGTCCCTTTTCCTGTTTAACAGCTGATCAGTAACTGTGAACATGGATGTGGCATATCCCTTTCTAGCCACCGTACGGCTGTAACCTGAGACATCTAGCACTGATTGGCAAACGAATGCGACGGTAGCTGCCACTAAGCATCACTGGACAGCACATACATGATCTAACAGTCATATCTCATAAGGCCTGATCCAAAACCTACTCTAATCAAGGGGATTATTTCCCCTGACTTCCAAATAGCCTTTGGATCAGGCCCGTAAGCCAAACTGTCTTTATTACAAATGCTCAAACTGCTTTCGACTCATATTAACTTTGTGGATGGGAAAGATACCTAGCCTGATGCAGGGAAATAATGTGGGAAAGAGGTCAAAACAGCATTAAGGATGAACAGTTTTGGATAAAATACAAACCCACCTGCACCTTTGTCCTGTATTGTAAATTTTAACCCTCAACCCTGAAGCTTTCCTAAGGTTCAATAATGTTTGGTTAAATTTATTATTAATATTTATTTGTATTGTGGTAATGCCTAAGAACTGCAGTCACGGACCAGGACCCCATGCTAGGTGCTGTACAAACACAGAACAAAAGGATGGTCTCTGTCCCACAGGGCTTGCAATCTAAGGGTATGTCTATACTCCTTGTTCCCGAGAAATTCCCTGCATAGTTTTTCAGGAACAATAGGTGTGGGTCATTTAGATAAAAGCCCGATCTGAACTGGGGAACTCGCAATGATTGCCCGATGCTGGTTTAAAGACCCCGAGGAAATAAAGTGCACTGAATGAGTGACACAATTTAAAAAAGAATCCCAATAGTTTGACAGGCTACATTTCTCACGTGTACCGCAGACAATTGAGGAGTATCAGGAAATCAGTTTGGTTTGGGATTTTGTCAAGGCTGATCCCAGTTTTCTGTGATTTTTAGCTGTATCTAAATATCATAATGTAATTAATGCTACTAGGCTGGCATACACCCCTGCGCAAAAGGCCATGCACCACTTATGTCCTTAAAATACATTTGATACAAGACTTAAGTGGTGTCTGGGCCCGGGGATGGGGGCAAACCCGTGGAGGTGTAGGGAGGCCTAGCGCCCCTGCAATGGAAATATGTTGGGAGTTCTGCTCCCATGTAAACTTGTGCACAGCTGGGGGAGTGATGAAGGGGACCTGGATAAGCTGGAGCGGCACCCAGGATCGGGTTGAGGAGCAGAGAGTGGGACCTGGAGGGTCTGGAATGGGCCTGGGAGCAGGTAGGATCCCCCAGGATCCTCCTTCACAGCCTGAAGCCAGCTGCTGTCCCTCCTGCCCCATGCTGAGTCTCAATATCTCCCCTTTCTCTCTCCTACCCTTCTGCCCTGCACCCCGGCCTGCCTGATCCTTGTGCTGGCTCTCTACACAGAGATGAATAAAAGCGGCAAAGAGTCCTGTAGCACCTTATAGACTAACAGACGTATTGGAGCATAAGCTTTCGTGGGTGAATACCCACTTCTTCAGACATGCATCTGAAGAAGTGGGTATTCACCCATGAAAGCTTATGCTCCAATACGTCTGTTAGTCTTAGGGTGACCAGATGTCCCGATTTTATAGGGACAGTCCCGATATTTGGGGCTTAGTGTTATATAGGCGCCTATTACCCCCACCCCCTGTCCCGATTTTTCATACTTTCTGTCTCGTCACTCTAGTTAGTCTATAAGGTGCTACAGGACTCTTTGGTGCTTTTACAGATCCAGACTAACACGCTACCCCTCTGATACTTGACAGAGATGAATGTCATCCACAGAGTTTTGAAAGCCCTCTAGTGGTCGTTTTCATTATAGTACTTCTTAGTACAGGAAAGAGCCTGTTGGGTTATACTTGTCTCTCATCTTGTCTTATGCTTTGATTGTAAGGTGCATGGAACCATATTGTCATTATACTGGTGTAAAGCACCCAGCACAATGGGGCCCAGATCTTTTACTGGGGCCTGGAGGAGCTGCCACGATACAGATAGTGAATAATAATTACGCTACTCAGAATCCCAAACAGGAAGAGTCTGCTTGGAGAGTGGAAAAATACTGTAGCGGTTAGCACAACTCAAGGTTTCTGTTTTTCATTCAGTTAAAAATCCCAACAACCTCATATGCACGACTATCTCACAGATCAGGCTAAATTTCATCTCCCCTCGCCAGGAAATGGCTACACATAAATCCCTAATAGGTGCCCGGTTCAATGGGATTTGGGCATCTAATTCCTTTAAACAACTTTGAAAAGCTCCATCTACACAACATCTGTGTAGCACCGTTGCTGTGCCACTGGACCGTAAATGCTTCCTACGTCAACAGAAGGGGTTTTCCCATCGATGTAGATAATCCACCTCTCTGAGATGTGGAAGCTAAGTTGACAGAAGAATTCTACAATCAGCTTTGCTGCACCTACCGTTTGGTAGGGTGACCAGACAGCAAGTGTGAAAAATCGGGACGGGGGTGGGGGGTAATAGGAGCCTATATAAGAAAAAGACCCACAAATCGGGACTGTCCCTATAAAATCGGGACATCTGGTCACCCTACCGTGTGGGTCGGGGGCCATGAAATTTTTCACAGCCCTGAGCGATGTAGCTAGATTGACATACGTTTTAGGTGTCGGCCAGGCTTCAGCCTTTTTGTTACAGTGGCTCCTGATAGAGGCTGGTTTGGCTTCAATGCTAACCGTCCTGTCTACACCATGAATTATAATAACCAGGTGGTCAAAGGTCTCTCAACAGTAACTTAGGATAGGAGAATTTGAGGGGAGACTAAATTTTCCACTCTAGACATGTTCTACCTCAACAGCAGTCATTATACAAAAGAACAAACACCTGTCAGGGATGGACTAGGTATACTTGGTCTTGTCTCAACATAGGGGTCTGGACTAGATGACCTCTCATGGTCCCTTCCAGCGATACATTTCTATGATTCTCTGAAATGCAGCATAGTGCTGGGCGAATAACAAATTTGTCGATTCACTGGCAGGTCAAAAACCAAACAAAAAAGAAAAAATTAAAAATTTCATTTCGAATCTACCCAAAACCATTTTTCAAAATTTTCAGAGAATTGAAAAGTAAAAGAAAAAAAAAGTTTTCTTCAACCCGAAATGAAATGTTTCGTTTCAGTTTCAAGCATTTTCAATTGTTTTTTCATTAAATGAAAGGAAATTTTGAAGCAAAAAGTTGTTTCAAGCTAAAAAAAAAAATCTATTTGGGGGGAATATTTTGTTAGGGTTTTTTCCAGCCAAAACAACTTGCTGAATTTGCAAAATATTTTGATGTTGCCAAATCTGCATTCTTCACCGAAAAAAAGATATAGCTGAAATTCAGCAGCTCTAATGCTGCAGGGCTCTACAACATTCCCAAAAACAACAGCTAACAACAGCGTCCTTGCAGCATCCTCAGCCATTACTGTAGAATACTAGGGTAGTCATGGTATGGGGTTATTATAAAACTTGGGAGCCTGGGGCTGAATCTCTCTTTCACTTACATTGTACTAAAGCGACCCCAGCCCAGTAAACTACTCCATAATCTGCTTCATAGTTTGTGTGCCTCTATTCCAGTGAATTTCTTAATCAACTCCAGAATATGACTTGCAACTGACTGAATTTTGAGGGGTGCAGAGAACAGAGTACACACAAGAGAGCAATTGGCCTATAAAAAATCAATAGTTTAATATCCCCAATGCTGTCTTCTTTTGGTTCCAACATACGGGTGTTACATTTAACTCCCACCAACATTAAGAAGCTTTGTTTGCATACATTGAAAGATGGTGCAGAGAGGCCAGGACACAGGCTTTGAAGCAAAGACCTCCTTACGTCTAATTTTGACTCTGCTACTGTATTTCTCTGAGGCCTTAGCCAAGTCACTTGATTCCAGTGGAATTTAGGGGCCAAAATATTTTGAGGATCTGGGCCTTAATCTCTCTGCTTCACTTTGCCAGTCTCCTAAATGGGAATAATACATCCCTTGCTAACAGGGGTGTGTGACGGTGTACCCCATAAAGCTTTATGGGGACAGGCTTATAAATGTATACATTATGTAACTGGAATATGTTTTATGCTACATGTGCCATGTAACATATCTCTGTGAAAGTTATGACCTACTGAATCTATTCCTCCTGTTTGTATGCATGTATCATTGTTGTAGTTGAAGTTATGAATATTGGTTTTATATTTGCTGGTTTTATGCATAGCCTTTGTAAGAGCATGGGACCAGGTCTGGAGGAAAGAATGTGCAAGTTAAGTACAAGCACTTAACAGACAAAAGAAGTTGCAGACCCCAATCCACATCGGGGCCTGGTCAGGAATGCAACTGGTTGGGCTGGTTACCGAGGGGTGCATGGACATGTGACTTGCCCATGTGATCCCAAAACTCCATGGTAACATGATGTTACACAGAGAAGGGAAAACGACTATAAAAGCCCAGGGGAGACCCTTCCATTTTGTCTTCAGCTGGCTAAAGAGAGAGACTCTCCACCCCCCAAGGACACACCTGAAAGAGACTGAACAAAGGACAAAGACAATAGGGGGGTGAGTGATTGCTGGACCCAGGCTAAGAGGAAGTTAGCCTGTTTACTGGACCTAGTGAGGTTGTTATCTGTACACAGGGTGATTAGACATAGAACTGCATGTTATATTTTATTTTATTTAGTAATTCACTTTGTTCTGTCTGTCACTACTTGGAATCACTTAAATCCTACTTTCTGTACTTATTAAAATCACTTTTTACTTATTAAGTTGCCTGGAGTAGGAGTTGTTACCTGGGGAAGGCAAACAGCTGTGCATATCTTTCTATCTTTGAAATAGAAGGCGAACTATTTATGAGTTTGCCCTGTATAAGCTTTATACAGGGTAAAACGGATTTATTAAGGGTGTGAACCTCTTTGGGAGTTGGGCACCTGGGTGTCAAAGGCAAGAGCGCTTCCAGGAGCCTTACAGTTGTTAGTGGACTTGGTTCGGACCTGGGTCTGTGTTTGCAGCAGATCAGTGGAATCTGGCTCAAAACAGACAGGATTCGGGAGTCCCAAGCTGGAAAAGGCCTGGAAGCAAGGGCAGAAGTAGCCTTGGCACACCAGGTGGCAGCACCAAGCAGGTCTCTGTGATCCCAACCCGTCACAGGGTGCTGTGAGACGTGGTGAGCTAACGGTTGAAAAGCACCTCAAAGATCAGTGATATGTGATGTGGTTAAGCACAATGAAGTTTATAAGCTCCTGGGTCTTCCCTTTCTCAATTATAGGGATGGCACAAGAGTTTACAGCAGCCCATTAACCTATTTTTCAGAATAGGATAGCAACAAGTGTGTATAAAACTCACTCAGGTGTTTCCAGGACCCACTGAAGTAATTGCACAAGTGCATCTTTCCTGCATCTCCCAATAGCAAGGCAGCTCTGGCAGAGATGCTGGGGGGGTGGGGGGGGGGCGCGCTAGGTGACAAGAGTTTTTTCCTCCCAGCAGCAAGCCCCATGTAGGGCCTTCTTGTGATCGCCCCAGCATCTGTCTCGTGGGCTCTCCCACTGGTGAAGGGCAGGGGCGGTATGGGAAGAAGGCCATTAGCATGGGAAAGCAAAGGCAGGACCATTTCCCAGCTGCCTACCTCAGGGAAAGCAGATCATCTCTGTGGATCTCCCGCCTTTGCTCGCCTTACATCTGCCCATGGCCACTGCCTGCAGGTGTGAGCAGCAGAGACCACGGCTTTCCCCTGCTCTGCCATCGTGCCTTGGGCCTGCACTCCGCCCAGCAGAGCTCTAGCGCCTGCAGAAGGGATGGCCCCAGAGCACAAAGGGCGTAGTTTTGTGTTCTGCGGGTCTCTGTGCCAACTAAGACACCGGGGCTTCAGTAGCCCAAGTAGCCCGTAGAGGGGCATGTCACTGGGGGTGCGGAGAAGGCGAGGATCAGTGATTGGGGGCAGGGGTGTTGGAACAGGGCTGCTTGTCTTTGAAAGATGAACTTGGGAGCCCAACTCTCCATGTCACAGCAAACTAGGGGGTCACAGCAGGAAGCTGGAGGATGTAGGTGTGTGCTGGGAGTGCGTGCTGACAGAGCCGGACCCCAAAATCACTGAGCCATCTGCAGGCCACACACTTCCCATGTATTTCTGGGCCAGCCATAAGACTTTGTGTACAAACTGCAACCCTGAAGGGGAGGGGGCAGCCCTATGAACTGTGACCCTGAAAGGGAAGAGGTATCCCTATCAACTGTAATGTGGTGGGAGGAGGAACCACTATAAGCTTGACTCAGGGCAGGGGAACCCTGATAAACAGTAGCCTGGAAGGGACAGAACACCCCTAAACACAGTGACCTGGAGGGGGGAGTGCACCCATCCACACTGACCTGGAGCAGCATGGGGCACCCCTCTATACACTGCATCTGGCCTAGGCCCACCCACCTAATCCGTGATCCTGACAGTTTCCTCCTGCTGCCGTCCCCTCTGTGCTCACTGCCCAGGGCCTGGCGTGGCTCACGTTCGAGCCCACTTCAGTCCCTCCTCTCCACTGCAGCCCAGACCAGCCTAGCCAGCTGGCAGTCTCCTCCTTGCCTTTCCAGTGACCATGCTGCCTCCACCCCATACAGCCCAGACAGAATGCCCCTGGCCCCTGGAAGTTACCTTTGCAGTGTCTTCTAGAATCCGTTATGAAGCCCCTCGTGTAAACAACATCTTGGGAGGGACGAGGATCTATTTTTAAAAGTGTGAGAGGTAGAAATGAGCCACGCGAGTTCAGCAGGTCCCCGGTACCGTGACCATAACAGCCATAGGGGGTGGGAAGGGAGCGGCCATCTGCACTCATCTCTCCTGGACCGTCTCACCACCCCACTCCTCCCCAGCAAGCAACACTGTGGGCAAAGCCCCCAAGATGGGATGCATGCTGGGAGCTAGCCCCCCATGGGAAGGGGCTTTGCCAGCCAGGCAGGTAAAAACCAGAGGGCAAGCCCTGGCCCCAGTGTACAGGGCAAAAAAATGGGTTCATTGAGGTCATCTAGTGTCACAACCATACTCCTTGTCTGTACAGAGAGGGGGCGTCCTAACCCCCTTCTTTATTCTAGCGTGAGGTCATGGTGTGGACATGGTTGAGGACCACTGAGCAAAGGTACCAACATAAAGGGGATGCTACGTGGCGAGTGATTGTTTGTTGCATGAGTGCTGCGAGGAATAGGCCCGAGTGACTTTGGACAGCAGAGACCTTTGATCGGGTACTGCTCTCTGAGGCCAGCACAGGGGGATGTGGCTTAGCTGGGCTGACATTGGGCTGTGACAGGACGGAGCAATGGCCAAGGGCCTCAAGCCTTTCATTTAAATTCAAGCCACAGTGCTAAAAACATCCACCAGCCACCTACCCCTCCCCACAAGCCAGCACAACCTGAGTTCCCTCCATCCCCCAGAGAGCAGGCCCCAGCTGGCTGGGGACTGCCCAGAGAAGGGAGGCGAGGGCTGTGAATTGTATGGAGCGCAAACACTAAGAAGATTTTTCCCCTTCTGATTTAACGCTGGCAGCATCTCTCATGGCCCAGGAACTCCAAGAACATGCTATAAGGCCGGCTCCCAATCCTGGAGAGGAACTCCCGCCCCTGCTCCTTTTAGTAACGTATTTATCAGTTCCTCCCTCCACTGCTCCAGAAAGCTCCCTCTGCTATGTGGTTCAGTGGAGAGGGAAGCCGGGCCCGTTTTGCTACCCTGTTTGTATATTTCCAATATTGGCAGGTCACCTAGGGTGTGAGTTGGACCAACCAGACCTACCAGAACAACAACGCCAGCGCCAGGAAAAACAGTTTCCATGACAGCAATGAACCTCGCCTGCTCACGTTTTTCCCTTGGCTTAGTCTTGTCCTTGTCAAAATAAAAGACCCAAGACTTTTAGAGCTCGACGGCTTGCCCGCCCCAGAACTGAGCAGGTTCAGGCTGGTGCTCTGGGGCCCAACAGCTGAGTCTTGTCTCCTTACCCAGCCCTGCCCCTGTGCCCTAGAGCTGACCAGACAATGCTGGGATGACCCAGCTGAACCTATTGCTAGACCAAGGTACGGGAAGTTCCCAGAACTTTCCCAACCTGTCTAGGGGTTGGAAGAGTCACGTCAGTTCTTGGCCTCTCTGCTGGGACTGCCAACAAGTTAATGCCTGTGCGCTAGGAACGAGAGAGGAACCACTCACTAATCTCACATTCGCCACCAGAAGGCGCCCTGAGAGGCTGGTGCCACCCACACCCGCGTTCAAACAAGCATCCCCTAGAGGAAAGACTCGGAATTCCCTCTCCACTCCTGCCAGCCACCCCAGGGCACAGAGGTTCTAGTTTTTTAACAACAAAAGTGGCCAGGTCCTTAAAGTGCTCAACAAAGGCTACCATTGTATCAGCGTCCCCTTACCAACGTGGATGTTCTTGTGGCGACCCCATTTAATCTAGATGCTGTATTTCAAATGAAGCAAGCCAGAAATTAGTCACGTTAAATTCAATTCTTTATTTAAGCAAGCTCACAAAATGTAATGGCTCCGCCTTTCCCTTCTCCCACCATTCTTTCTTTAAGCTGTCTGAAGTGCGTAAAGGGGCCACAAAGGGAGAAGAAACAGCCCCCTAGAGAATCTCCTGTTGCAAGGGGGTTCCTTGCCTGGCACAAGGCTGACATAAATGTTCTATGCTGGCCCCACTTGCAGTCCCAGGCATAGGGGGTGTGTGGAGGATGGACCAGGGGCAGGATGGGTTTGGTCAGAATGCTGTGTGCTCCAGCTGTGCAATGCCTATAGGGCGTTGTTACAAACCAGTGCAACTTAGAGCAGTGCTGGGGCTGCTCTAAATTGTGCCAGGAAGCCTCTCAGGTCAGAATTAGGGAGGCACAAAGGTGGCTTAAAGTCTGGGCATGGGAAAGGAGCAACAGGAAATCTGGCCCAAGATATGGCTCTCACAGGGTGAGAGTCACTGTCAGATGAAGAAGGAGCTCTGAAGGTGGTGGCTAGACAAGGCCAGAGGAGGCTGATCACCTAGAGATGGGATATGCATTCACCTGTATGGCGAGGCTGTTCCCCAGGAGAGATAGTCAGTGGGTCTTGGAGCTGGGCGAGGTACTATGGGTTGCTCCACCGCAGTCACATCCCCTGAATAGGATTTGAGAAGGGAGGCATTCTTGTTGGCCAGCATGGCTCTCTCATTCCTGCGGAACTTTGCTCTTCGGTTCTGAAACCAGACCTAGGAGGAAGGGAAAAGACAGACAGGCCAGAGATTATAACCTGCTCCAATGATGCTCTGCTACTCTCCCTGCATTATCAGATACTCGGGGGCCCAGGCACCCTGGTGTGATGGTGGCCTGGAAAGCCAGAACCCCGCTGTGAGGAAAGGACGAGCAGTGGATGGATGCACTCTGTTTGCAGGAGGCACTTCCATTATGCCTGAGTTAATCATCTTCCCTACCCGAGGTGAAGCAGCAGCATGTGGGAGGTCATGTGCTTCCAAGTTGGGACCCACCGGGAGATGCTCATGGACCTCTCCTGCTTCTGGATATTCCAGGACCCAGGATGATGCTGGTGGCCTCATGTCTCCACCCCCGTGCCTGAGCACCAAGGATCTTCTCAGCAAAGATGCAGATGTCCTATCTGGCCTTTAAGATCACTGCTGCTCTGGGAGGGGCTGCTGGCTGCCTGAACCTTGTTCCTGAATGACAGGGATTCTTGGGAAGCGGCTGCTGGTCCATTGCCCTGAGCTGTAGAAATGGCTGCTTTTATGTTAGGATTTGCCTTGCTGTCCTAATGTGTGATGATCCCTTTCCCTGATTATGCCTGGCACTCATGCCCTGCCCTAAAATACAACACACACAGCTTTGCTGCTATCCCATGCATACGCACACGTATGTATGTGCACACACAAACACTCACGCACGTGTGCGCAAGTTATTCGGCTCAGTACAGGGGTACTAGGTGAATTTGAATGGCCTGTGTGGTGCACATCATCAGACTAGATGATCTAACAGTCCCTTCTGGCTTTAAACTCTCTGAATCTATCAATGAACAAACATACACACATGCACACAGGTGTTCTCTCTCTCTCTCTCTCTCACACACACACACACACTCTTTCCCTTCAGTCCAAGAAACCATCAGAATTGAAAAGGCCGATTTCATTCATTCCCCGACCCATCCCACTCTTGTGCTCTCAAACTCAAACTGCTCAAGGGCTTTACTCTCGCCCTCCGCACATCTTGGGGAAACCCCGCTTGGCTGAACTAGCAAATGTAAAAACAAGAGAGAGTTTATGCTGTTATAACTCTGGTGATAACCGATGTGAACAGAGGTTTGGGAGGTGGACTGTGCCCCGCAATGCCACTCTAGGCCTGTGTCATAAATATAAAGGGAAGGGGGAGAGGATCTGATGCAGTGCTATAAAATCCTCTTACCAGTAAAGGGTTAAGAAATGCAGGTAGCCAGACTGACACCTGACCTGGCTGGCATCTGACCAATGGGGGGACAAGATACTTTCAAATCTTGGGAGGGGGAAAGCTTTGTGTGTGGCTTTGTCTGAGTCAGAGTGATCTTGGAAGACAGAAAGAACCTACAGAAAACCAGTCTCCTCACCAAACCTCACTTTTCTAAAGTAAGTGTAGTCAGCACTGCGAGTAGATTTCTGTTTATTTTGCTTGGTGATACATTCCCTGTGGGAGAGGGAAGGGTTATTCCTGTTTTTCTGTCACTTTAAGGTTTTGTCCAGAGGGGGGGAATCTCTCTGAGTTTGGAAATTGACTGCCCTGTAATTAGTTACCATCCTGATTTTACAGAGATGATTTTACCTTCTTTGTTTTAATAAAATCCTTCTTTTAAGAAGCTGACTGTTTTCTATGGTGTTAAAACCCAGGGGGTGGGTTTTTAGATCACTGTGTAATCAATTGGTTGGGAGATTGTTCTCAAGCTTCCCAGGAAAGGGGGTGTACGGCTTGAGGGGGTATTTTGGGGGGGGAGGGAAGTTCAAGTGATTCCTTTCCTGGATTCCTGTTAGACACTTGATGGTGGCAGCGAAAGAAGCATTTCTCAGGGTGCAGGGAATTTTGTACCTTGGGGGTTTTAACCTAAGCTGGTAAAAATAAGCTTAGGGGCTCTTAATGCGGGTCCCCACATCTTTACCCTAGAGTTTAGAGTGGGGAGGGAACCCTGACAGCCTGGATGCTCACTGGGCAGTGGGTGCATCTGTTCTGGTTAAATAAATCTAACTCAAACCTTCATCAGAACTTCTGGTGGAACCCATGTCTCCTGACACTTGGATAAGGCTGTGAGCAATCTGTTTCCTTGTAACTTTCAGTTTCATACAACTCTGATTTCTGGGCTCTGGCAAGGATCGAGAAAGGTCACTCATAGGGTGTTTCCAGCCTGAGCAGAAGCGGGAAGCCTTGGCAACCCCATGAAGAACCCTATCCTCTTGAGATTCCAAACCCAATCTTGAAATCTCTTGAGGTTCAGAACAAGTCGAGGGGATCTTTAGCTCCAATACAGACCATTGGTGGCACTCTGGTGGTGTGATGAGACTCCCTGGGTGCACAAAGCTGGCATAACCAGCTCTCTCTGCCTCCCTCTCCCCAGGACCTCTAAGCAATGGCACATGGTTATAGTGATGCTGCACTCCATCAACCTCCATCCAACATAATAGCCCCTTGGGGCCTGTTACTGCTGCCACAAGTCCTGAGGCTGCTTCAGCTTGCACAGGGGCACATGGGGGGTGGGCGTTCAAACCCACCTTTGCTTGCCATACTGGGTCTACACGGAGTGCAGCTCAGCCAGACCAGAAGGCTAAAGCCAAGATGCACAACCGAACTTTGGGATCTGAGCCGAACGTCTCAACCTTTTGAGGTTTCCCTCATCATGATCCAGAACCTTCTTCTCTACCCCCAAAGGTAGCATACATTTGCCACCATAATTAAATATTGGGTGTAATGCCTCCATAGGAAGTTCAGTCTACAGAGTATAACCCACACAGCTCACTTTGGAGAAGGCTTCTTGACTTGGCATTTTGCCTGTGTCATCAATCATTACAAAAATGGACACCACTTCCAAGCCCCTGCTGAGTTGTCTCTGATTGCCAAATAGAGTGACCAGATGTCCCGATTTTATAGGGACAGTCCCGATATTTGGGGCTTTTTCTTATATAGGCTCCTATTACCCCCCACCCTCTGTCCCGATTTTTCACCCTATTGCCAAAGCAGATAAGATTTGCACTTTTGTTTCTTTCGTGGCACATTCCTACAGAATTTAGCAAATTCTCTCCCTGCTATAGAATTCCATAATCTGGCTGAAAAATTCTACAGAAAGGATCCTATTCTCTATTAAATTCTTGGATTTTTCAGATAGATTTGGGGCAGGGACTGAGGATGAAATTTTCAAGAGTACCTAAGTGACATAGAAGCTCCCATTTTCAAAAATAACACGCATCCAGGAGCCTAAGTCCCATTGACTTTCAGTGAGACTTTTGAAAATAGGCTTCTAAGTCACTTCTGAAAATTTTGGCCCTTGTCTTCGTATGGATTTCTACAAACACCTAACGCAATGGGGCCTCGATCCCAATCTGGGGTTCCAGGGCTCTACTGCGATAAAATTATTGTTATTGTCCTGTTTCATGTCTATAAAACCCTAATGTTTCACTCTATTAAATATGCTAGAGCTTTTCAGAAGGATCTCTATGGCATTTATATGTTTGAGAGCTTTACTGACAGTAAGACCTATATTCTTGTAATGATTTTAAGGCCCATGTTCTTTAACAATCCTCTATCTCTGCAGCCATCGTACTGGCTGGGTGAATGCTAAAGCCATGGCTTGCTAACAGTACCTGGGTGAGATGGGCAGAAGACTGACTTCTGGCATTACTTACCTGAACTCTGGCTTCAGTGAGGTTGACTCTGCGTGCGAGGTCTTCTCGTACAAAGGCATCGGGGTAATGTGTCCTCTCAAAGACTCTCTCCAGCGCCTGGAGCTGGCTGCTGTTGAAGGTGGTCCTGTTTCTTCTCTGCTTTCTTTTCTTCTTCTCTTCTGAGTTCAACTGATCATCTAGAATGGGAGAGAATCAGACAGGTGAAGTGCTGGAACTAGATTACTCGTGTTTCTGAAGCATCAGCATTTACTTTTTTTTTAAACACAGCTAATTTAGATCTCTGCATCATTTGGATGAGAGATAAAAACCAAGATCCTGGCCACTTGGATCAAAGTTGAGACACACATTTTTCATAGATTCATATAAATGAATATATTTGGATGCCAGAATAGACCATCCTTATCATCTAGTCTGACCGCCTCTGGAACACTGGCCAGAGAACTTCCCCCAGTGATTCTTGTATCAAAACCCATAACTTCTGGCTGAGCTAAAACAGAACTTTTAAAAAGACATTCAACATCGATGTTAGAAGTCTGGGCCTATGCCTTCATGTCCCTTTCTTCACCTATTTGTCCTGGGACTGGGACTTTTCAGCTTGGAAAAGAGACAGCTAAGGGGAGACGTGACAGAGGTCTATAAAATCATGACTGGTGTGGAGAAAGTAAATAAGGAAGTGTTATTTACTCCTCCTCATAACACAAGAACTAGGGGGCACCAAATGAAATTAATAGGCAGCAGGTTTAAAACAAATAAAAGGAAGTATTTCTTCACACAATGCACAGTCAAACTGTAGAATTCCTTGCCAGAGGATGTTGTGAAGGCCAAGACCATAACAGGGTTCTAAAAAGAACTAGATATGTTCATGGCATAGGCGCCGACTCCGTGGGTGCTCCAGCCCCGGAGCACCCACGGGGAAAAATTGTTGGGTACTGAGCACACACCGGCAGCTTCCCGCCAGCCCCGCACTCAACTCACCTCTCCTTCTCCAGGCGCCATGGCAGCCAGAGCGGCTTTTTCTCCGCTCACGCAGCCGCAGGCTCCTCCGGCTCCAGCAGCTGATCGGCGGCGGCAGCACGCTGGGGGGGCAGGGTAAAGCGCAGGGGCGGCGCCTCGGGGGAGCATGCCGCCGCCGCCGCCAATCAGCTGCTGGAGCCAGAGGAGCCTGCGGCTGCGTGAGTGGAGAAAAAGCCGCTCTGGCTGCCATGGCGCCTGGAGAAGGCGAGGTGAGGCCTGGAGAAGGCGTGGGGGCGGTGGAGGACCTGGCTCTGCCTCTTCTCCATACCCCTCCCTCCCTCGCCCGCCCAACCAGCTGGAGAGGGAGCCATGAAAAGCGATGGGCTGCTGCTTTGCTTCTGGCTCAGGCTGAGCCTCTGAGAGGCAGAGTCTGAGGTGAGCTGGCGGGGGGGCTGGCGGGGAGCTGCCAGGGGGTGCTCGTGCCCCCGGCCCCCCCCCCCGCCTCCTCCCCCGGCCCCGCTGCATTCCCCTCCCCCTGCTTACAAGCCGGGTGGGGGGGGGGATGCAGCGCGCCTGGGGGAGGAGGCAGGGGCGGGGATTTGGGGAAGGGGCAGGGCCGGAGATGGAGTTGGGGCGGGGCCGGGGCACAACTCGGTGCCTATGGTTCATGGAGGATAGGTCCATCAATGGCTATTAGCCAGGATGGGCAGGGATGGTGTCCCAAGCCTCTGTTTGCCAGAAGCTGTGAATGAGCGATAGGGGATGGATCGCTTGATGATTACCTTATCTGTTCATTTCCTCTGGGGCACCTGGCATTGGCCACTGTTGGAAAACAGGATACCGGGCTAAATGGACCTTTGGTCTGACCCAGTAGGGCCATTCTTATGTTCTTTCTTAAAGCTGTCTTTCTAATACAAATGTTTCCCTCTGTTCCACATTGCAGAGGGGAGCAAACCGACAAAAATCTTCCAAAGTTTGGATAGGAAACATGTGGAGGGAAGTGGAGACTAGACTGAATGCTTCCCTCTGCCCAATGCTGGTAGAAGCCCTTTTGTGCAGACAACTTAATGCAGACATAGGGTCAGAGATTCATCTAGTATACACTGACATAGCTCCACTGAAGTCAATGAATCAGATCCCCACCTAGTGTAAATCAGCAAATCTCCGCTGAAATCAACTTTAGGAAAAGAAAATAGGAATTCTGGATCTATTCAGCTTGGGGAGCTCACCATCAGTGTGTAGGGCCCTTGATGTGGAGAAATTACGCTGCTAGAGCAGATGTCCAAGGTCCATCAGGTCTGGACTGGGATTCCTCAAAGCCCTTCAAACTCTACCGGATTTAGAAGGCCAGACTCCTTGCCTCTTCTGCTCTGACATTAATTCATCTTTCCACCCCATTAAACTATGATCAATGGACTTTTCTGTGAAGGTAGGGCAGCCTTGGGATGAAGGCACTGGCATAGCATTTAGGAGACCTGGTCTGCCATGGATTTTCTCTGTGACTTTGGGCAAGCCACTTAACCTCTGCAGGCCTCAGATGTAAAGTAGGGATAACATCTCGTTCCTCCCACCTTCTCCCTGTCTGTTCATTTATAGAGTGAGCTCTTTGTGCATCTATTGATTTTACCATGTTCAGCCGTTAGGGAGCATGCTCACTGCCAGTCTTCAACAATTTAGCGTGCTCCCATTGGCATATGCTGTGTTGAGCTACCTTGCTGTTCCCTGTTTGACTGGTTGCCTCAGTGAAAGCACCCAAACCTGGGAGTTGCTGTATTCTCCCCAGTAGCATAGCCGGGGGGGAGCAGGGGGAGCGGCCGCTCCCCCTTGAGCGGAAGCGGCGCCTTCTTTTAGCAGCACTAAAAAAAGGCGCCGCTTCTTTTTAAGCGCCGCTTCTGGGAGACGTTGTGGGGCCCCACCCCCGACGCTGGGTGACGTTGCATCTGCGTCAGGGGCGGGGCCCCGCCACGTCACCCGGCGTTGGGGGCGGAGCCCCGCCACATCACCCGGCGTTGGGGGCAGGGCCCCGCCCCTGATGCCAGGCGTCAGCCCCCACCGGCGCCACCAGAAGCTGGCGCCTGTGCAGGGGGAGGCGCCTTTTTATAGGGCTGCTCCCCCTGCCCTCCAGACCTGGCTGCGCTACTGATTCTCCCCCATCCCAACCCTCACACTATTTCCTATATCTGTCATGAGCATGGATTGAAGGCACTGGTCTCCTTTTTCTGTCATACATCAGACGCTTGCTGCAACCATTAACTGCATGAACAGGCAGTAGTTGTGAGCAGTCACCTGTGTATATTGCATATGACTGATTGCCAGGCCTCTGGCTAAGGGGCAGGATGGATTTAGATCTGTAACTCCTACACCTGCTCTAAATAGGAAGGATGGGCTAGTAGAAAGGGCATTGGCTTAGGTTGCAGAAGATCTGTCATCAGCTACAGACTTCATGGGTGACCTTGGACAAGTTGCTTAACTTACCTTGTGCCTCAGTTTCCCCATCTGTAAAATGGGGTAATATTTCCCTATTTCATAAGATTGTTACAAAGCTAAATTCTAAATTCTAACTCTAATAGATTGATTTCTAAGGATGCCACCCAATCGGGCACAGCACAACCTTTCCAGGTGTCTTTTAGAGGCAGCGCCTCCCAGGGCAATTCTCACCAACTATAACAACTTGCACTAGGGTCCCAAGACTGCATTTTGAAGACCTCTGCACTAGGATAATTGGATGGTGACTTGTGTTCTGAAAAAATGTCCACCATATACTACAGTAAGGCCACCAACCTTACATTCACGTTTGACCCTAGCCTGCTCCTGACTGAGGTCTCCATGCTGTAGGTCAAAGGCCAATGCACTGACCCATTTACCATTCATCCCCATGGTGATATTTGTAACATCCTTGCATAACGTAACAGAACTTGCAAACCTCTATGTCTTGGTGACAGCAGATTGCTTTTCGTGTACCAGCATTTCTCAAAGGGCTATATGTACAGATGATAAACTGTTAGGAGATACAGAACATGCATCAGAGATTCCAGCTATTCAACTTGAGGGGGTGGGGGAGTTCTCTGGCCTGTGCTATGCAGGCCAGATGATCACAATGGTCCCTTCTGGCCTTGGAATCTCTGAATCTATGAATAAATCCATCTATAAAACAAAACCTCTTCTTGAGCTAGAAGCAGCACTGAGGATCAAAGCTTATTGGACATGTGCAGCTACCATTATCAGTGTATCTGGATTCATAAAAGAACAAGGATATCAGGGCCTGATCCAACACCAATTTAAGTGCATGGGAGTCTTTCCCTTGACTTCAGTGGAGTTTGGATCAGGCCCATGGTGTGCAAACAATGTTTGCTATTCAGTATTCACTATTTGGCATTGGTTATTCTCCTGTTTAAAATGGTTTCAATCATCCAATCAGGGAGCAAAAACAAAACTATGGGACTTGGGTGACCCATCACACAGAATTTATGAATAAACATAGTCTTGGATTCATGCATGACACACAGGTATTTCTTTGCTTGGTCAATGATTCAACAGATAACGATCAAATAATGATACAATGTAATTATAAACAAATTTAGGAAAACTGTGATGGGTTCACAGGCAGTCCAGGAACAGAAAAAGGGGTTCAATCCATATAGAGTAAATTGCTATGAACAGCTGGCTCAGCCCTAGTGAGCAGGGAACAAGTAAAATCTCTTTCCCATCAGTGTTTATGTCAGAGTTACATTGTCTACTCATATTCAGTGGATCCTTATTCACTTCAACCCCCAGATTCCCCGCAAAAGATAAGGAACCAAGGAAAGACATCAAAGGGGATGAAATAGAAAAATACCTAAGAAGACATTGATATGGAATGAGCCGGGCTCCAAACAATTTCTCTGCTACTTGAGTGTATTTTCTGCATAAACATACTGCGGGGGGCAGGGGGGGGGGGAAATCAAGCCTCGAAAAGTTACAAATGAGAAGAGCCATGCAAATAAAAAGCAAAGTCTGCTCTGCTCAACATCCTGCATGGTGGAAACTCATAACAGAAAGACTTCCCTGGAGCAGAAGAGACAGCTTGAATATTGGCACTTCAGTTTACATGGGGTGGCTGCCTTTCCTCACCAATCACTTGAACTGTGAGCCCTTTGTTTTCCTTTTCTAACATTGGAGACCACAAAGGTGTCATGGCACTTAAACAAGTGCTAGAGTGAATGCAAACATCACTGGTAAAGTTGACAGGTGCCCTATAGTGAATGTCTCCAATGAGCAGCTGTATCAGAGACTAGCGCAGAAAGAATGAAGGTTTGCTTATTATCCTGCTCACCAAGTCTCAATGCAAACCAGTGCAAAGGCATCCTAGGCAAAAGTGGAGTTTGGTTCCTCCCATTACTCCCTGCTCCACCTTATGCAAACTAGCTCGCTTGGCAAACTGTCTATCCCTTTGCTCTGTCATTACTTCTTCCATAACAGCATCACTGTTCCTGCTTCATCAGAGACGGCAGGGCCCTTTAGTTCCACCAGAACCCTTAGCATTTGATGCAGCAATGTGGCGGTGTGGCTCCAGATGTCCCCCAAAGCATTTAGGGAGCTTAATGTTTATATACTGGGTAGTCAAACCTTTGGCCAGCTAGGTGGGGAACTATCCAAGATGCAGGAGCAATAAGACCATGTAAGACATGGTCCGAGATGCCTTTCTCTTCTCAGTGCTTTGTTTCTGCTGAACTGGTCTTAACGGAAACACTGGGGAGTTATTTTCTCCTCTTTACCTCACTCATTGGCCTTATAACGAGGCTTACGTCCACCATGCAAAAGGATTCTCTGCCTGTTTACACTGGTTTTATACCCAGGGAACTTAACTAATGTCAGTAGAGTTGCACCTGCATGAGCATGGTGTCCTGGAGTAGGGAATCAGACCCATAATAATTTGACATGGCTGCTTCCTGTAATCTGTACCCTGCCCGGCTTCATATTATTCAACTCTAAGGGTATATCTACACTGAAAAAAACAAACCAAAAACCAGCAGCAGCAAGCCTCAGAGCCCAGATCAACTGATTCAGCCCATGAGTTTCCCACTATAGCGCTAAAAGCAGCAGATAGACATTCCTGTTTTGGCTAGAGCCCAGCCTTTGAGAAGCCACCCCCTCGCTGGGTTTTGGAGCCTGAGCGGGAATATCTACACTGCTGTTTTTAGCCCTGTCGTGTGAACCCACAGTCAGTTGACCTGGGCTCTGAGACTTGTTGCTGTGGGCTTCCCCCTCCCGCCCCTGCCACAGTGTAGACATATCTTGCGCTGGAACTTTCAGAGGTATCTATTGGAGTTAGGCACCCAACTGCCATGGAATTCCAAAGGGAACTGAGCTCCTAATTCCCTTAGATCTCTGAGAATCCGAGTCTAAAATGGTCATGTGGATGATGCCATGTCAAGTGAGCAGGTGTATTAATAACAACGATTTGCACTGACAGCATCTTCTATCTGAGGAGCTCAAACATGCATGAATAGCTTCACAGCACCCTTGTCTGTCAGGTCAGCATCTGTTTCCATGCTGTAGGCGGGTAGGGGAGAGTGAGGAAGGGATCTGGGTCCAGCAAAGCACTTAAGCATGTGCTTAACTTTAAGCATGCGAATAGTCCCACTGAAATCAATGGGTCTTCTCATGTGATTAAAGTTAAGCATCTACTTAAGTATGTTGCTGGATTGGGACCTTAACATTCTTAAATGTAACAGACCAGATCTTCAGCTCATGTATATCAGTGTGGGCCCATTGAAGTCGAAGGAGATATATCAGCTATACCCATCTGGAGATCTGGCCCAATAGATTTAGAATAAAATAAAACACTCTGAAGTAACCCTGCCTCGCCTCTCCCATAGTGATACTGCGTTCTTCCCTAGTGCCGCTGGGAAAGGATGCAGTCCCACTACAGGAAAGTTTTTATTAAGAAAATGAATTCCAAAATGTGTTGTTTTTCTGAACACCTGTTTGGGATGCTTTTCGCTGTCCATCTGGTAACAGTTACTGCACCTGAACACCTCAAGTCCATACAATTGGGAACAAAGGGACATTCCACTTAAATTAAAATGCAGTTTTCAGATTCCAAAAGGTTTACAGCTCCCATATCTTCACCTCTCCTCAATAGACAGTCAATCCCCAGACAGATTCCTTTCCAGTCTGGGAATGCCTGGATACAAACATGCCCATGATTTCCTTGTATCTGAGAGGAAGTGTTTGGAGATTAGTTTTAAAAAGGAGTTTTGAATCTTTAAGCTGAGATGGAAAGGCAGGAATGTGTTAGAAAAGCAAGGAATTTTGGAGCATTAAAGTATGGCCCCACGTGATGACAGTGGGGCATCCTGATCAGGCTACAGGAAGATGAGTGGGGGAGAGAGTGGGACACAATTTAATGAATACTTGTGCTGAGTGTAAGTGTTGGCATTTCTGGTTATGCTTTTTGTGGGTTTATTTCAACCAGTGATGGGGTTGTTATCATACGAAGGAGGTGATACTCTACTGCCTTCCACCTTGTATAGTCACCGAAACCTGTGCAGAGGGAGAGAACTCGACCGGCGATGTAAGCGGAGAGTTCTGACAGGGTAGCATTTTACACTCAGATCACACAGCGCAAGGCAGGGGAGAATCAGTCTCGTAGTGGTTGCCTCGTGGTGTTTCAGTTCCTCGGACAATGGAAACACTGCAAGACCAGCTGCTGTGGTTTGTGGGCCCCACAAATGGTTTCTGGAGGCATTAAAAAAATCCATGAAAATTGTAAGTGCCAATACAAAGTCAGAGATTTGGCTTTTTGGGGAGGTGTCTACTTACGGCTTCCTCTGGAATCCAAATGAAGGTTTCTATTAATACAGGGTCAGCGGAGGATAAGAGGGTCAGATCAGGGAGTCTTTCCATTGACTTCAATGGGCACTGGATTGGGCCTGAAATAAGGGCAATGGAACAGAGGCATAAACTCCACAGAGGAACCCTAGTGCAACAATGACAAATGATGGGCAACCCTCATAAGGGCTGAAGGTTCAGTGTAAGTTGTCTGTGAAGAGTCAGGTTGGGTTTTTTCCCCAGTATGTCTGTGGGAACCAGGCAGCTGTTTCCAATCAGCGGCGCTGCGGCCAGGTGGTTGGGTCAGTGTTCAAATGATACCACCTCACTCTTCAAGTGGAAAACCCAAGTGCCAGGGGCCCGAGCTGGACTGTTTTGTGTAGGGAGTTTGGGAAGGATTCTGAACCCCCACCCCCGGCTGAACCACATGTGTTGTGTGATCCTCACCTCAAACTGGCCTGAGTTGTTATCAGTTTGGCAGGCATAGCTTCGCCACAACTTCATGACGTTTGGATCACAACATCCATTGGGCTACATTGCTGCAAACATCATCACATTGTGCTGATGGCCCAGAATGTCCTGTGCTTTAAGCATCCAGAAGAGGGAGGGTTCTGAGTTAGAGCTCAGATTCTAGCTCATTGCCCTTTATGGCCAGAATCTGGGGTTTGCTAACTCCTAGGGATGGAGAAGAATAAAAGGGACCCAAATCCACACATACTTCAGCCTAGCATCCCTGTCATAGAATCATAGAATATCAGGGTTGGAAGGGACCTTAGTAAGTCATCTAGTCCAACCCCCTGCTCAAAGCAGGACCAATCCCCAATTTTTGCCCCAGATCCCCAAATGGCCCCCTCAAGGATTGAACTCAGAACCCTGGGTTTAGCAGGCCAATGCTCAAACCACTGAGCGAGCTCTCTCTCTCTCTCTCTCTCTCTCCATACACCCCAGATGGGCTCTGGTCTTCTTTCCACCTCTTAGTGCTTGATCTTCCTCCTAAAGTGGAACAGCTCAGCTCAGCACACCAGGGGACCTGTTCTGCTATCTGTTACCCTACCTCTGATTCATTGCTCCATCTGGGACGCTACGGACTAGAGAAGTGCATTATAGGCTTTTCACTTTCCTTAGAAGAAGAATCCATTTTTGGCCAGCCCTGAAGGCAGGATACAGAATTAGATGGCCCATTGGCCCAATGCCATAAAGCAGATTGTTTGTTCCCGGATACCATAGTGAAGGACCACCTTATTTCTATCTTGGTTGTCATTTCTAGACACAATGGACCTGTTTCTCTCACACTTGTAGGAGTTTTACATTAGTGTGCCTTCATTGACTTTAGTGGAAATATTCCCAATTTACACCAGCATAGATGAGAGGAGAAACCATTGGCTTCTCTTAATATTCATGGGAATAGGATTAGCTAGAAACATGGCTAAGATTCAATTAGCACAAACCCTAATGGGGGCCTTCTTAAACTGGGTTAGCTCTTACATCATGCTTCTCATCATAGATCTCAAAGTGCTTCACAAAGGAGTGTCATGGGGAAACTGAGGTACCGAGGCGACATGACCTGCCAAAGATCACTCAGCAGGCCAGAGCTAGGAATGGAACCCAGCCCAGGTCTCCTGCCAGTCCAGTATTCTATCCACCAACCCACACTGCCTCTCTTAATCAGATTCAAGAGTGTCTAAGGGGGTCACAAATCAGAGCCCAAACTGCGTATAGACCAGTCCTAAGATGCAGAACATACTGATTTCAATGGGAGTTAGGCATTTAAATATCTTGAAGAGTTGGATCATTGGATCACTGCTTTCTCATTTCCCAAGCATTTCTCAGAAAGGAACTAGCTCCTCGGGGCGCTCTCGGGGTTTCATACCTCATCTTCTGAAACATCGGGTACTGGCCACTATCAGAAACAGGATGTTGGACTAGGTAGACAATGGGTCTGATCCAGTCTGGCGATTGCTACATTCCTGTGTGACTGTTACACACGAGGAGCCATGAGCCCAATGCCATGGGGAGTGGGAGAACAAAGGAGAAGGCCTGAAAAATGCCAAAGAATAAATGTGCATCCTGCCAACAGCCCCAAAAGCATCATCGCAATTTGCTTGGTTCTTCCTGGCATGAAGGGAGATGCCAGTGATTCACAGCTCACTCATAACAGACGGGATCCAAAAAACAAAAGGTCAATAAAAGGTGACTTGGTGCAGGCACTGAATGGAAAATTATGAGCAATCGTTATATTCCAGTGACTCATGTGAAGGGCACCCCGGCCAATTCACCTCTGCCATAAATTGGCATGGAGCGTGGACATTACTCACCCCATTACGGGAAGTATCTGGACACAGATTGCTAGGCAGCTAAGCCCAGTGGTGGTTTCCCTTGACCACAGACTTGGGTTAATTACAGGGACAGAGACGACTAGAGGGTGTAGCCACACAACTCCCAGTAACGTCAATGAGCAACTAAATCATCCCTTAGGCAGCTTTGAAAAATCTCAACCACCCTCAGCACCTTGATTTCTATTTCCCCTCTCACCACTGTCACCATTTCATTGCCTGGAACACCCTTTTCTTTTCTCCTTCATCCTTTCCTGCACTTGCCGAATAGCAGAAAAGGGTCAAAACCAGCATCTGAATGCTGCTCTCTGGTAGTTCAGACACAGGAAATGTATCATGGCTCGGATTGGTTCACATCCTCCAAGGCCCAATCCCCTTGCATGCCCATACATATCCCAGCCCGAGCCTACCAAGCACCCACACCCGCCCCATCTTTGGACTGGACCCAGGACATCCCTCCAGAGGGCAAGGAGAGAACATTGCAGGGTAGACACCTGCCCAGATCTAAATGGCAGTACAGGGCATATAGCACTTTGCTGTCCAGGTTATTCAGCACATGCTAAAAGAGAGAGGAAGGACCATCCATTGGTTAGATCACTAGCCTAGGACTTGGCTTGAACTCCCTGTTCTGCCATATGCTTCCTGTGTGGCTTGGGGCAGACCATGTATTCTCTATAAGCATCAGTTCCCCAGTAGAGATAACAGCAGTGCCCTGCCTCGCAGGGGTGGTGGAAGATGCTCAGATATTGTGGAGATAGGGGCTGTATAAATACCATAGAAAGAGCCTGAGATGAGGAAATAGAAAGAGGGGAAACAGGAGAGAGAGAAATACTATAATAGGACACAATATTTGTGTGTTAACATTTGCTGTTATTTAGATTGTAAGTAGAAGGATTGGCAGGACTCGAACGCAAGCCTGGAGGCCTATCATGCAACCAACACCCCCGCACTGCTACCTGGTGGCAGCTGCAACCAGACGCTCCCTGTGAGCCACAATCCACAGAGGCTGACTGACAGTTGTCTTTAGCGACCCCTGATTGTCTCCTTGATCCTAAATAAACCCATGGGGCGTACCGGGAAGTGTCCTGGCAACAATATGGATTTCCAGCTAGCTGCCGTGACAACCCTGCTTCTCTGCCTTTGAACTTCCGGTACTGACCTTGGCTCTGATTTGGATTCTGATTCCTGATTGACCCCCTCAATCCCAACGTTGAGATTCCGATACGTAGTATTGATCTCTGGCCCAATTCCTGACTCTGTCTCTGAGCCTCAGCCTTGGCTCCTGACTTAGACTCTGGCTTTGACCCTCAACTTGACTCCGACACCAGTTCTCATCCCTGGCATCAGTTCCTGACTCCCAAGACCCTGCCACTTGTCCTACCTGCCTTTGCCTGGGATCCTGACAATAAGCTCTTTGAGGCAGGGGTTGCCTCTGACTATATGTTTGTACAGCACCATGCACAATGGGCTCCTGTCCTTTGTAGGGTGCTTCGGCCACTGCAATTATAATAATGTCAGAAACTGAGGCAAAAGAGGAATCATTTAGACACAGCTACTGATTATTATAAACACAATAATCAAATCCATATTGAAACTAAACAGTTTGATTTAATCCAAGAAGGGAATGAGGCTTTTTCAACCCGAGACATTTAACCACAAAGCATAGGATACGCCAGGAAAGATTTTTCACATCAATTGTGTAAGCTAGAAGCTCAATGACTTAATTCCAGAAAGAAAACAAGAGCATTGAAATATATTCCCAGGCCTCAAAATACTGAATAACAACCCAAATACTGAGTCCGACTCACTAGAGTTGGTAGGAAAATGTGTGGGGTTTGTTTAGTGGAAAATTTTGACTTTTGGTAGAAAAAAGTAGAATAGAGTTTTCTGCCAAAAGCCAACAAAAAATTCAGGTTTGGTGTTTGCCAATAGAAAAAAACAACACTTTTTTTTGAGAAAAATAGATACTTGCTGTGAAATTTTTCATTTAATCAAAATCCAAATTTTCCAGACCAAAAAAAAAAAAAAAAGATTTGATGGGAAATTTTTGAGCAACCTACTTCCAGGAGTTCCAAGAGATTCCTTGCCGAAATCAAACTTTGTGTGTGGCCATCTCTTTGCCCAATTGGGTCCTTGCTTAGCCTTAGTGACATTTCCTTTTATATTTGAAACACCATCCATCCCCCACCCCCAACACACTGTGCACAAGTTTTACACACTACAGAACAGGGAACCTAGAGGGGGAAAGGGCTAAGAAAAGGAATTTAAAACTAGCATTGGGTTTGTTTATGGAGAGAAATTAACAAAGACATAATGAAAGCAATCCTTACAGCATGATAGCAATCTATCCAACTTCAAATTATAAACAGAAGTTACTTTTCCCATTACACGTTGCTGAAGGCAAAAATCATTAACAGACAAATTCTGCCAGTTTGGGGAGCGGAGTGCATATGTTTCTGAGTTGCTCTGTGAGTCAGTGAAACTGGAAAAAAAATCCTCATGTGAATGTATATTATATTCTCTCAAAGAGCCACTTTAAGAGAACATCTTCAAACGTTCAGTGGTTAGAAAATGCCAACATTAAAGTTTCAATTGCAACCTTAAAGAGACAGTGTCAATCTGAAGATTACTTTTTCCCCTTAAAATTTCTATTTATTATTGCTAGTAGTAACCCTGAAGACCGCTACCACAGAAAGAGAGTTGAAAGAAAAATTCTCTCTATTTTTCTTCAGTTTATTTTGTGCCTTGGACAGCATTTGGTGTACGGTCAATTTCATCACTCCCTTATTGAGGGTCATTTGCACTTGATATCTCATACTTACATCACTCTCACGCATTCCTCACACTCTGCAAGAGTCTATTTACCAGGAGCAGCAGTAGTAAAGTTGAAACTGGAAAGGCAGCAGGTAGGGTGAGCATAGAGAGAAAAACGGGGAGAAGAGACCCAAGCATGTAAGGGTTTGCTCTCAAACCTGCACAAAATATCCTTCCAAACACCCCTTAGAAGTACAAACCCCCTATTTTTATTTTTAAAAGTCATTACAGAGTTGTTGCAATTACTCCAAACCAAGCACTGCAAACTCAGGAAACTAAGAGTTAAGGTTACGCTTAAAAGAAATATAAAATTGTTCAGGTAAGAACAAACTTAACTCTGCCCTGTAGTGACACAATGCAATGACCACAAAAACATTATAATTTAAAAAAAACCAAAACCATCTGACCGCACACCACTAGATGTGACCTACCACCCCACATTGGAACCCAGAGGGGACCTCATTAAACAATTACAACCATATTTGCTGGGGACCACATTCTGAAAGAAATAGTTTCTAAAGCCCCTCTTCTGGCCTTCAAACAACCCCCCAACTTCATGAAAAGCAAGCTCCCCACAGACCAGGACACTCAAAGTGGCACCAGACCCTGCCAGAAAAACAGATGCAAAACCTGCAGACATATCTCCACGGCTACAATTATCAACATCACCCAGAACACACCTTTCAAGATCCATGGGTCTTACACATGCTTATCAAAACATGGGGTGTACCTCATCCAGTGCACTAAATACCCCAATAACAACTGTGTGGGTGAAGCAAGACAAGGTGGCTGAGGTGATATATTTTATTGGACCAACTTCTGTTGATGTGAGAGACAAGCTTTCACCAACAGTCGTTGTCTCAATAAAAGATATTACCTCACCCACATTGTCTCTCTAATTATAATTAAGGCAGTTTAATATTTGTGATCCCAGATTAGGTTGTACTGATTTTTAAAACACTATTTTTTTTCACATTTCCCCCCCTCATGGCACACTATCATTGTTAATAACTAAGCTTTCTCAGTTGATTTTTTTTTCAGATATAGCCTGTGCACAAGACTTTAACTGATTTTAACTATATAGAACGTTTGGATCTACATTATACCATTGTTAAAGTCATGTGGGACAAAGAAAAGACTGAGTCAGATGCTAAATATCTTAAAGGACCCAGTTTATAATTAATTTAACTCAAACTAAAAAACAGATTTACTTGTTAATTCTCAGAAAATTCACCTGTCCTCAAAAGAGAAAGGGTGATAAGTTTGGAAAGTAGTAAGCACATGTATTTTTCATTCAAAACAAAGATTGAGTCCTTCTTTAAATGTAAAATGAACTTATGTTTGTGTATACATGTATGTATTATTTCCTGAGAAACCAGAGCTGCCATATATGTATATCCACAGCATGGCTACTCTTCTATTTTTAGCATACTAGCTCAATCAGAGCTAACATGGGTATGTCTGCCTGATCTGGAAACTACACCTCTAGCTGGAGTGTAGACACCACACCAACAAGGTTATGTCTACACTACAATCGGTGGTGTGATTGTAGCACGTATAGACATGCCTGAGCTAGCTTTGAACAGCAATAGCAGTGAAACTATACAAGCTTGCTTGGGAGCCTGGTATGTACTCCATCAGCTCGGCCATGTGGCCGCCCGGGCTGATGCGGCTTTAGTGCCCTTGTGATTTGTGTTACCTGAGCTAGCTTTGATCTGCACATGCTGCAGTCACACCTCCGACAGCAGTGTAGCACTGATGTTAGGCACAAATGTAATCCTGATAAAACGAAGGGCACAGATTCTCTCATACCAGTAGTTTGGAAAAATTGTCACTAGATGTTACCCGTTGAAAAATGTATTTACTGGAAAAAATACATCTGCAATCATATTTATAATTTGATATAAAGCCAATTAGCATCTCACTAGATCCCACAGACAAGGCTAAACTGCTGTAACTGGGTTCCTTTTAGTCTGGATATGATTTCAGTTGGGATTGGTCACACACCTCTGCTCCTGCCCCTCCCCACACACGTACGGACCCAGCCCTTTGCGTCCTTCAGCAGTTATTAAGGAGAATGGTTAGTTCTCCTTTTGTAGCAGGGTTTTCAACCAGGGCTTCAGGTCAGATGGTTCCCATAATATAGTAAGTCCTCTATGGCTCTCAGACTCCAAGGCATGTGTTTGGAATTCCTTGTCTGTTTCATACTTTATTTTACATATTGTAATTTTTATGTCACTTATCACGTTGGTCCTTGTGAAATGAATCAAAAACAAACACATTGTAAAAAGGCTTGCCAGTGGCAAATGATAGAGGTCAGGCTAAATTACCACAAAGGTCCCCTGGCTCTATAAACTATGAATTTATGGCATGTCTCCACTGCAATCAGAGGTGTGATTGCAGCTCCAGTGGATGTATTTGCACTAGGTTTACATGCACTAGTACAGCTAAAAATAGCAGTGTAGGTGTGAGTGGATAGGCTTCAGCACAAGATGTGTAAATCCGCCAGGTACCCTAGGCATGTACTCGCATTGCAGAAGCTGGAAGCCCCGCATCTACAGTGCTATTTTTAGTCATGCTACCACAGGTATAGCTAGCACAAGTATTTCTACCTAAGCTGCAATCACACCTTTGACTGCAATATAGACATACCCTGTGTGTGTTTGTAACTGGTCAACACACCCCAATCCACTGGTCCATGTCGTCATATCTCTTAAAGAACACACAGTGACATACAACTATGCAAAACCATCCCAAAGCCAGCACTAGCACTACAAAGTCAATAGATATCATCCCCTCCCTTATATATAGAAACATTGGGTTCCATCGCCCACCTCACATTCACAAGACTCTGACCATGCCAAAATGTACATACGCATTTAACATTGAAGTCTATAGCACTACTCAAGAGTGAAAATATAAGCCTGGGCATAAATCTTTGCCGGCTTCAAAGCCAGGTTTACATCTGCATCTCTGGCCATCTGTTCCTCATCCCCTCAGTCATGTCTCCCGATGTCTCTTGCTACCCAAAAACCCTTCATATCGTTTAGTACAACTGTTTGAAATCAAATCCTGCAGCGTGTCTGCCTGTCTGCTTTCCGTTTCTGTCACCGTCTCATTGCACTGTAAAACAACTTTTCCTTTTTCCCTCTAAAAAACTCTCTCTCTCTCTCTGTTCATTCATTCTGAATTCTGAAAATTCCTGGATCATCAATGGGTTAGTGTCGTATTCTTTCCTGACGCCAATGAGTGATCATCTAGTCTGGTAACTCATCTCCAATGGTGGCCAGTAACAGATGCTTCAGAAGAAGGAGCAAAACACCATGGAAAAGGCAATGAGGAAATATCCCACTCACAAGCAAAGTGTACTAATCAATTTGCCTCATTAGTATCCAGAAGCTGCAAGCGCCACAAGGTAATTGTAAAATGCATCAACAAAAAGTATTTCCATATATCTCTTTTACACTTGCTGCCCCTTTAATTTTAGCTGGAGCCCTCTATTTCCTGTACTTGTACACCTTTCTCCTTATATTGGGCAAGAGTAAGGAGTGCATGACTGATCACTTTAATTTGCAAAGCCCACAGACATCTTGCAGCTGTGCACAGGTTTAAAGTCACATGAGACCCTCGTAAGTCATAGTGTAAAAAAATATCAGCAGAGAAACACAAAGTATTCCTAAGGATCCCCTGGCATTTCAGGGGCCAAACTGCTGGTTGTATTTTATTTTATTTTTTTGGACCGCTGGAAGAATAAAATTCTAGTAAAACCAACTTTGGGGATATTATTTCCTATCTGTTATCCTGGCAGAGGGCTCCAGCCCTCACTTAATCTCACACTTTGGTGGAGGAGCTGTGCTAGGTGGCAAAGCCGCCCAGAATTCCTGGAGTCATTGTAAAACAGGATGGAATTCGCAACATCCCTCTGACTTGGCGAATTCTTAGCAATCTCATTCTCCTTATTCAAAGCCTAGAATGTATATGACTTATGAGGGAGGAGAGCACCTGTCTGGTTTTAACTTGCACCCTGGGAAAACCAGCAAAAAAAACCATCAGACCTTACTCCTGCCCTCTTAAATCTTCAGTGACCCCATTGAAGTTAACGGATTGCATGTGGTGCATATCAAGGCAGAATTTAACCCATCATCCTTGGACCATACTCATTAAAAGCAGAACACCTGGAGGGTATCCCTCGTCGTTTACATTTGTCCAGTATGACAAAATATAGTGTGTTTGTTTTTACAGATTATTACACAAGATCCTCAGCCCCGTTCTGGTCCCTGTGTGTCACATAAAAGCGCTGGAGCAATGTGAAGGGTTTGTTAAAGCCCCCTATCTTCCCTGGGCATAGGCATTGCAGGAGAGAGTGGTAATGCTGCTGTCAGAGGACCCTCTTGCAAGCCCTGGTGTAGGAGCAAGCTGAGGATGGGGCTGGGAGTGAGAGGGGGGTGTCAGAGGCAGGATCAGAACGTGCAGCACTGAGGGGGCTTCAAGTAGCACTGCAGTCAAGAGGACAATCCTTTAGGGTAGGGGGCGCTCTCGGGAGGAGCTCAGGATTCAGCAGGCACAAAGGTGGCTTAAATCCAGCTCAACATGCATCCCCCCCTGGGCTGTGAGTTCTGTAGTGCACATGTAATACAGACAGACTGCTGTCGTCAGTGGGCAGGATCAAACCTGGGACCTCTGGAGCTTATTGCATGAGCTAAAAACCATATGACTGTTAGCTAAGGCTGCAGGGCAGACTCATTGATCTCTCTCTAAGTGGGCTCGGTGCCACTAGATGGGACAGAGCACCACACCAGGAGGTGTTTGGGTTCACACAGAATCTCACCTGTTATCATTATTATTATTCATTTATATTGTGGTACTGGCGAGAGGCCAACAAGGTTGCTGCCCATTGTGCCTTCCAGCCTCTCTCTCAAACAGGCCAATCTGCGACCGGGAACACACGCAACTTCACTTGGTTTTACTTTGTACTCCGAAAACTGCAAAAATCCAAGTGGGTTTGAATCGGAAAGAATGGAAAAATGAAAGACATTTTGCACAGGGCAACTAAAAATATTTTTGCAAGGAGAATTAAAAAAAAAAAGATTGCAAACTAATTGTTTGGCATTTTGTGCATTCCTAATGGCCTTTTCCAAACTCTGCAGGAACTACAATGCTCTACAGAGCCACCCAGAACTCCCTATAGCCTGCACTGGCAAAGATTTATTCATTCCTACTTGATTCATGAATATCTTTGCTTGTTTGGGTCCCACAGCAAGCAAGCTTTGCTGCTGGGAAATGTCATTACTACATAGCCTCGTCCCACCTGTATCTGGAAATTCACTTTGACATGTTATTTTGTATGTATGGCCCATGTGGGCCCACAGTCAATGGCCTGTGTGATATGAATGCCAGCTGGCCTCCCCAGTAAACAATGGTATTTGCAATAGATATTTCATCTGTTTATGATTTTAACACGCAGACCTCAGACAGCTAGAGAATGTCAGCTACAGATCACCTACTGTGCCAAATTCTGTAAGTTCTTGTCACCAAGGACTGGATCAATGGTGCTGTAATTCACGGCATTGACAGGATGTTATGGGAAAACATAAGATGCAAATGAACGTGGAAAAGAATATTATGGTCAGATCTCTGAAAAAGTCATTTTCCTTTCATTAATATCCAAATGTATTTTGACCCAGTTAGATGATTTCCCACAAGTAACGCATGCATCTTGGAACCATTAGTGGATTTTCATTTAGAAATCCCGATCTAAACCACTAATGCATTTTATGGGTCCCTCCTGATCAGGCCTGGAAAAATGATGGCATAGGAGATCCAGTAACAACAGAACTTGAGCCTGGTTATTAGCTTCCAGGCTATATGCCTCATCCAAGAATGGAACATCCAAAGAGGCACTGTGTTCCATGGATGCTGAATAAAGACCTTTTCATCTAATATTGTTAGAGTACGGAGTCTGTGGGATTAGAGAGTTTAGAGCTATTTAAAAAAAACTAATTTTGTTTCTCATTCTTTTCACTGAAACCGGTAGCCTGCTATTAGCAGGTTCTAGCTGAAAGATGACAGGACTGGAGAAAAGAAGAGTCTGTGTTTTCTTAGGGACAACTTGCAACTCATACAAGATAACAAGATTCTGCAGAATTAGCAAAACTATGGGCCAGATTCAGAGTTGGTCTATAATGGTGTAAATTCAGAGTGACTGTTGACTTCTTTGGAATTCTTTAGATTTACAACAGTATAAACGGAGATCAGAATCTGACCCAACTTGTATACTTAGCCTATTATATACACTGAATGCATTTCACATTAGCTAATAAATTGCTCCATCTTATGTCTCTTAACCTTTTGGAATGATGAATATTTAGAATGTATTTTGAATGGTCCTCTGCCAAAGTCTAACAGCTATCTAGAGATTTGAAATCAAAAGGATGAGAAATGGAAACCTATAAATTCCCAGTAGAAGAGGCAGGGTAATTATTATCAGAGCTTTTGAGAATTGGGGAAAATGAGTGATATGCTGGAATCTACAGTGTACAATATTGCATAATGATCTTCACTTCCATGTGATGAATATATTATCAAATAATTCTCCATTACTGCCCTTAATCAGTCATAACTAGCTGACACCCCAACCTGGAAGTCTGGATGATTCAAGGGATTGGTAATGAGCTACAGAACGTTGCACTCTAGAATAATGCTTTAATTTGGTTCAGAGCAGTAACAGCACTTCGCCGGTCTGTTGCATTTTAATCTAAGGATCTCAAAGCACTTTAAAGACATACAATTTACCACACTCCTGTTAGGTGCACGTTATCATCATCCCCATTTTATGGATGAGTAAATTGAAGCAAAGAGATTTAACGACTCACCCAAAGTCACACAGCTAGAAGAACAAGGGATGGAAGCCCCAGCCTCCCTACTCTAACCAGTAGGCCATGCTGTCTCAGTAAACAAAAGTCATGTGATGACTGTTTCATGGTCTATTTGCAGTCAATTAGCTCAGCCACAAATCTGGATCTTGGATACAAAGCCACCATCACAGTAGATGATGCCATCACTTAGTACACTTGTCTCCTCAGAAAGGCCAACACTTGAATGGGCCAAAGAGGAAGCTACGCTCTCACCTTTCACTATGGACTGTCTAGACATGTTGGCAGGGCAGTGCTGAGGGATTTATATTGCAATTTCCCTGCTTCCTGTGTTCTGCTGAAAGAGAGTTTCTGCCTCCAGGGCTGGCAATACGGCATCTTGGATAAATTTCATAGAGTTGGCCAAAATAAGCCAATAATTCCTGTATGGGAAGATTTTAAAATTCATTTGTTTTGTTTTTCCAAAATTCCTTCTGAAATTTTTTTTAATGAAAAAGCAAAAATGGGAAAAAATTAACTATTTTTGGTTTAAAAAAAAATCAGTGTTTGAAAACCAAAAAAAGGACAATGTTAACAACAATTGCAACAGAAACCTGAAATATTTTAACAGCCAATAAAATTTAACCAATGTTTTCTCTCTATAGGGGTAAACATTTCAATGCCCCATGTATCAACTATCCCACCCCTGAGCATACTACCCCTGAGCACCTCTTGTGGATGGCCATTATATCAAAGCAGGATCATTTTATTCAAGATACGGAAACCAATAGAGCTGTATGTTTCCCACACCTGTTCAGTTCACAAACCACTCCTAGCAGACTTCCAGCCATATGTTTGAATGTCTAGAGTAGGGGCAAGAAAGAGAAGCTAAAATCAAATGTATTTAAATATCAGATTGTTGTTAAACTATGCAAGGCCACAAAAGGGAATAAACAGAACAAGTCCTAGTGCTACCTGTTGTGACAAAGTTCCTCCTCTACCTTGGTGAGTCCTGCGCTTATTGGCGGATTTTGATCGCCTCAGAGATCTTCCCCTCTGGTAGAACCCACAGTCAAATTCCTCCTATGTCTGATCAGGAGTTGGGAGGTTTGGGAGGAACCCGGGCCCGCCCTCTACTCCGGGTTCCAGCCCAGGGCCCTGTGGATTGCAGTTGTCTATAGGGTTTCCTGTAACAGCTGCGTGACAGCTACAACTCCCTGGGCTACTTCCCCACAGCCTCCGCCCAACACCTTCTTTATGCTTACTGCAGGACCTTCCTCCTGATGGTCTGCTGATGCTTGTACTCCTCAGTCCTTCAACTCTTCTCCCTCTCAACTCCTTGTGTGCCTCTTGCTCCCAGCTCCTCGCACGCCACACCACACACTAAAGTGAGCTCCTTTTTAAACCCACGTGCCCTGATTAGCCTGCCTGTCTTAATTGATTCTAGCAGGTTCTTCTTAATTGGCTCCAGGTGTCCTAATTAGCCTGCCTGCCTTAAATTGGTTCCAGAAAGTTCCTGCTTGTTCTAGTGCAGCCCCTGCTCTGGTCTCTCAGGGAACAGAAAACTATTAATCCAATGGCCAGTATATTTGCCTTCTATGAGATTTCTGCATCCCACTTGTCTGGGTCTGTCACACTAGTGACTGAAAGATGTCACCAAACTGCCCAAAGACAATCTAGTGCCCTGGCTTCACTTATATCCACCAAATGCCAGTGTGGTGGGGTAGTCTTCCCCTTAAAGGCACTACTGGCTAATGGTAAGTCCATCCTGCCATCTGGAATGGCTCTTTACGAGTTCAAAGGTCTGATTGTAGACACAAGGACCTGGGAGATATTGGAAGAGAGGAAGCAGTCTTGCAAGTAAGAAGTGTTTGGGAGGAAATCCCATTACTGCTTCTTTAAGAGTTGGAGCCTTGCAGAAGGGGTGGAGCAAAACTCCCCTCTCACCCAACCAATCAGGGATGAGCTGGGAGAAGGGGACCTGCATAAATATTGCAAAAGACTGCTAAACTCCCTGAGCTTGAGGACCAAGTGGGGCTGTCTGAGAGAGAAGCTGGCTACAACCCAGCTCCAGAAGGACAGCTGGGGAGCCCTGGTAAGGAGAGGGACAATAATTGCTTGAATGACCCAGCTCCAGGGTCATTTTGTTTATTTGGCACTTCTTGTTCTGGACCCTTTTGTATGAGGTTTTACAATAAACCAGCACCCCAGAAGTGTATTTATTGAGTCAAGCATCAAGATGGCCTGAAGTGGATTTATTGGCTTCCTGAGAAGGGAAACTGAGGCAGGGAGTAGCTGCATCACCACACTAACTCAGCAGGGGGAACTACAGGGCAGGCATGCCCTATGACAGGCAGGGTCTTTTCTGTGTTTAGTACCTTAACCAAACGCACATCAGGCAGACGCAGCAAATCAGAGATCTAGACCGAGATGAACATAGAAGGCCAGTTACCTCTCTGGACAACATCAATAGAGTCACTCCAGGGATGAATGTCATCCAGTGGGGCAAAATCAGCGGTGGCATAAAGGATAGGGTAAGGGCCACATGCTGGGTATAGGATGGTTAGAAACTAGGTGTCAGTGACAGTGTTGGCTTGTACCAGCTCAGCATTCAGGGGGTGTACAAAATGAGTGTCACTGAAATGCCCACTTAGTGGAAAGGTTACTAAATACCTCCATTTAACCTGTGCGAGAGGCCAAGGTGGGCATGCCATTCATTTTTTAAGATTACCAAATGGCAGAAGTTCCCTTGAGGACCTGATTGCTAGAGCATCCGCACACCATATTTCTGGATCGGATGCGGATACAAACTTTGTATCCACACAGGGCTCTCCTAGTTGCTGACCGCCATTATTGTCACTGCCCGGGGGGGAGCGCAGCATTTGTGCTGTCAAGGCCTCTGCCAGCTGGGCTCAGAACCAACTTGGTTTCTCATAGATAGCCTTTGGGACTACACAACCAATCACACCCTAGGTCTCATCTTTGGGTTGATTGTAGACAGAGCATATAATGCTATTCCCCCTTCTGTCCTGTGCAGATCACCAGCTCATTCAGGTGGAAGGCAGAGCAGTTCCTGTCCCTAGGCAAGATAGAACCACTGTAGTGATCTGCTCGTGAAAGCACATCATGGGCCCTTTTTCTTTCCCAAATGTTCTTAGGAAAACCCTACCCAGCCAATAGGCCCAGGGGAACAGAAGAACCAGTCAGACACTACAATCACTGTAGGATGGACATTCCTTCCTCTCATGGCAACCTCCAAAGCTCTCGTATGACCCAATCAGAGAAGTGGGAAGGGGCATCAGCACAGACATAAATAGGCTTTGCCAGAAGGGATTCTTACAAGTTGACATTCCTGCTGTGGAGGAGACAAAGAGATCTTCTCCTCCACTGTCGCTCACTGAGTCACACCCTACAGAACTAACCCAGACTGCAAATCAAGTCTTCAACCAGCAATGCTTGTCCTGAACTCCAGAACCCAGCCCCTCTGTTGTGAGGAGCTACTGGCCCACTTCCCTGAGATCACCCACACCTCAGATAGCCTCTCTGGACATCAGGGGCAGCCAGCCAAGCCAACCCCGGGCCAAGTAACCTCCTCCCTCCAAGGATTTGGTCCATTCATGCTTAGGAAGCACTAATAGAAATCTGAGCCATGACCTACCACTCCTGGCTAGTGAGAGAGGTTAGAGAATTTGGAACCCTTCGTTACTGGGATCACCAACCTTTCCTTTGAAGAAGAAAATCTGCCTCCTGCCCTGAAACATGAACTACCCTGAGCAGAACTTAAGAAACCATTACTCAATGTAGTTGACTCACAAATTACTGCTCAGTGTCCCTCCCATTTCCGAGCAAGCTAATCAAGAAGCTAGCAGAGAATCAACTTCAAGTCTACCTCTCTACTGCCAATAGGTAGAGCCCTGCACTGATACAAAATTTGTATCCGTATCTGATCCGCAATCCGCGAACATGGTCTGCGGATATCCACAGATTTGTAGGGCTTTATATATAAAATTTGGATCCGCATCCATCCACGAACCACAATCATGGTTCACAGATATCTGCAGATTTGCAGGGCTCTATTAATGGGAACCCTATGAGACAGCTCCAACCTTTTCCATCTTGACTTTCCTATCCTTCTTCTCTGACTTTCAGTGTGAATTTGGGCAAGTTACAGCACTGCTCTGTGCCTTAGTTTCCCCACCTGTAGACTCGGTATATAATACTTGCTTCACAGGGGCATTGTGGGGATTAATTAACCTTTGGACAGTTCCTGGAACATGCAAAGCCATGTATAAATGCTAGGTAATAGTATTTAAAAAACTGGAGAGCTGATGGGCCTTAAATCCAGTCAGGAGAGGACCCTTAATACAGAATTGGCCGTCTGATCCTGAAATAGGGTTTTTAAAATGCAGCTCATTAAGTGTGTGCTGGAAAAACAGAAAAGCATTTTCCACACAGAAGAGGACATCCAAGAAAAGCCCTTTTGGACTGAAGTTGGCAAGGGGCTGCTGAGCATTTATCTTTGGCAGAGAATGTGCTCTGTCAGGGGGTTGTAACTAACAATACGTTGAAAAACATGCCACAGACTTCCACTGTATTTTATTTGGCACAGAAGGATTATTCCTCAGCACAAAGTATTTGCAACTGGCATCAGTTAAACAAGAAATTACAACCTTTAAAAGTTCTGTTTATCATCGGCTGCAAAGTACGGAATTTGCCATGCAGATTATGCACCATAAACAGCGCACTCATATACTCTGCTACAATGTGTTTGGCAGCGAGCAGTTAATTTAGGATGGACAGTTAATAAGTTGATGTTTAGTGCCCCTTCTTCAGAGATTTTGCAATAAATTACTCTCCTCAACCCCACTCCTTCTGTTTGTGAGGCTGACAAATTCAGAGCATTTGGATCGAGCTACAATCAGGCTGATACGCTTTTTAATTTTTCCTTTTAGAATAGCCTGTCAGAGATAATTAGCAATATGATAACCAATTCTTGCCACTGGCTCCAGCCAGGCTGCAAAGTAACCCCATAGCGACAAAGCAACATTAAGCCTGTTTAAGGGGTACATTATTTAAAAGGTTGAATACGTTGGGTTCTGATTTCAGTTCCAACAGTGGCAATTCAGAGTAACTCCAATGCAGTCTGTGGGTTAGATTCTCATAGGGTGACCAGACAGCAAATGTGAAAAACTGGAGGGTAATAGGAGCCTATATAAGAAAAAGACCCAAAAATCAGGACTGTCCCTATAAAATCAGGACATCTGCTCACCCTAGATTCTCACCAAATGTGAATCAAAGTCAATGGAGCTATGCCAGTTTACCCCAGCTGAGAGACTGCCTCTGTATGTTTCAGTCTGAAGTCAATAGAGTTGCTTGCTCTGGATTTACACTGGCATAAGGGAGAAAAGTTTTGCCTTTAGTGGCCAAGCATCTTCATACTGGCACAAACTAACTTAAACTGCCTGACTACCCAACTGCACTGGAAGTCTCACAAGAAAGGTCTTTTCAGGGTATTCCCTAGAGCAAGCAGAGGGCAGAACATAAGAACAGCCATACTAGGCCAGACCAATGGTCCATCTAGCCCGGTATCCTGTCTTCCGACAGTAGCCAATGCTGGTGCTTCAGAGGGAATGAACAGAACAGGTAATCATCAAGTGATTCATCCCCTATCATCCAGTCCCAACTTCTGGTAAACAGAGGCTAGGGACACCATCCCTGCCCATACTGACTAGTAGCCATTGATGGACCTATCCTCCAGGAATTTTTCTAGTTCTTTTTTTAACCCTATTATAGTCTTGGCCTTCACAACATCCTCTGGCAAAGAGTTCCACAGGTTGACTGTGCGTTGTGCAAAGAAATACTTCCTTTTGTTTGTTTTAAAACTGCTGCCTATTAATTTCATTTGGTGACCCCTAGTTCTTGTGTTATCAGAAGGAGTAAATAACACTTCCTTATTTACTTTCTCCACACCAGTCTTGATTTTATAGACCTCTATCATATCCCCCCTTAGTAATCTCTTTTCCAAGATGAAAAGTCCCAATCTTATTAATCTCCCCTCATATGGAAGCCGTCCCATACCCCTAATAATTTTTCTTGCCCTTTTCTGAACCTTTTCCAATTCCAATATATCTTTTTTGAGATGGAGCGACCACATCTGTACGCACTATTCAAGATGTGGGTGCACCATGGATTTATATAGAGGCAATATGATATTTTCTGACTTTATCTATCCCTTTCTTAAGGATTCCCAACAGTCTGTTTGCTTTTTTTGACTGCTGCTGCAGATTGAGTGCAGAAGATACAAATAAATGAAAAATAAGCATTAAAAATGTTATCCAAACTTTTTTGGCCCATAAGAAGGTTCCTCTCAGGTTTGGGGTGAGTGTTAGGAGAAGATTTAGACAAGCTGTTCATCTGTCTGCACTGGTTTGCCCACACTTAATAAAGGAACCTACGCCAGATCTTCAGTGGGTGTAAAGTGAAATCAGCAGAGGTGTACCAGTTCATACCAGCTGAGGAAGCTGGCCCCTAGTTTGCAGCCAATATTTTCCACACTGAATACCCCTAGCATAAGCTGTGTCTCATGCACTCTAACGATCTCAAACTGTGTGGCACAAGACTAAAGGACAAGCATCTTCTACCACTAGAGAAGTGCAAGGGAGCTGCATTTTTTAAAATGAGAATTATCTTCTCTGTCTGCAAGGTTGCATGTGCATGCATCTCTGTTCCTATAGCCTGGCCCCTCCCCCGTTGATCTGCATCCTGAGGGAATCCTCTGAGAAGACTGTTTCCTCCACAGCATCCTCTCCCTACCTGGTCCCTCTGGTGGGGCACATGGAGCTCCATGAGGGGGTTGAGGGTGACAGGGCATGGAGCAGAGAAAGTGCTGCATTCCATCCCCTGCTATGCGCCTGAGTTTCAGTGAGGCAATTAATTACCTTCCTCTGGGTCATTTCTGTGGCTGCTACTGAACAACCCTTGGAGGATCTACCCATCTGCAACATAGATCCTGCAAGAGTCAAAACAGCCATGGAGAGGACAGCTAAGAGGCAGATGTCCCTGCAGGACAGCTCCTGCCTCTTTGCAGAAGGGTGGCCCCTTTCCCACTGAGATCTGTGGGGCAGGGAGAAAGTGCGCCCCCTCCCCACTGCCCTGCAACCCTTACCATTAGAGGTTACACTGCTGAGAGCTCCACAAAGGAAAACCTCAAGGTTCTTTTAAAACATTTCTGATATTTACAGGGGCAGGGGGCGGTTGGTAGGTAAGTGTGTGTGTGAATTAATCAATGAGCTGTCACTTGATGCTACCCTTTTCCAAGAATCACACGACTCTGGATATCTCTAATTTTGTTAAATTAAAAGAGGGACCCAAGCCGATTCTCGGTCCAAAAATAATCTCTTTCCATTGGCTCTCGGAATGAACTCACAAGGAGTGAGTCTGAGCTCAATTAAAGCTTTCATCCAGCAAACCCCAGGCCCTTTTCCTGAGTGGTAAATGTTCTCTCTCTCTCTCTGTGAGAACTTTACTGTTTCCTTCCTCTGGTGGAGACCACGGTCTGATTCAGAGAAAGCAGCTCATAACAACCTGTAAAGACCAGTTTTATTTGACAAAGGCCCTTAGTTTAAGGTGCTGGGGTGGGATATTTAAATGTTTATAGGGTTTTCAAAACAGAAAAAAAAAGTTTTGGGGGCAGGAGGATTAAAATTATTTTAAAGAGCCACTCATCTACACCCACAAAGGGAACATGCACTAAAGCAGCATTTCTGCTGGAAGCACTCTTGGAAATGTGTAGGATTACAAAGAAAATAAAAAAGGGCTTTGTGTTATTTGGTCCTGTTTGAAACAGATTTTAAAATGCTAGCACATTGCACATGGCACCTGAATTAGCCCCTGACCCTGCAGATTTACCCATGGGTTTAACTTTAAGCAAGTGAGTTGTCTCAGTGACATGAAATTTAAGCACATGTGAAAGTTCTTGCAGGATCAGGTGAGAGATATTAGCTGTGCTGTATCATGGCTATAATAATTCATTGCATTCTGGGCATTAATTAAGGGCACAGATCCTCGTTTGGGGTAAATTGCTAAATTAGACCATCTGAGAATCTGAGTTTAGGGCCCTAATCCTGCAAACGTGTAGCTCTGATTACAGGACGAAGCACATAGGAAGAAGAAATATTTATGGATCTAGGGCTCTTCTCAATGTGGCTGTGTAATTCTCCATAGGGCCTATTCCCTTCTTGATAGGTTGCATAACTCCCATTCTTATTATAATCATTTATTACTGGTAACATGGCAGAACTAATGCTAACCCCAAGCATTCAAAAATCATGAGACAAGCTCCCAAAATCATAAGATAGGCTTAACAATCATGAGATGTTTTAAAAAATAATACATTGAAGGTTTTTTTTATTGACCTCCTGCTTGGTTGGTTTTGTGTTTTTTTTTAACTTTTAGGCTGCGTTTGGGTCACATTTTCAAGCATTACTCCCCAGCTATGAAAGCTAGAGCCAGGGCTCTCACCTATTCACATGGGTCCAGGAGCTGGGGCTTGAAAAAGAACCACCAAACACTGCAAGACTCGCAATAAAACAACAAGAGTTGGTAACACTACAACTAAGACCAGGGCCCAGTTGCACCAGGCACTGTACATACACGTAATAAGAGACAGTCTGTGCCCTAAAGAGTTTACAGTCTAAATATGCAAGCCACACAAAGAGTGGGATGGGATCCCATTAATAACAGTCAGTGGTTAGCTAGTTTAGCCAAATTTTTAAATTTTCAGTGCCTAAAGTGCGCCACCTAAATCCATATGGAAGCACAGCACCTCTGAAAATCAGTTCATTTATAGTTAGGTGCCTAAATATGGATTTAGATTACTAGCCTTAGGCTACAATATTTGAAAATGTTGGCCAAATACATAGTATTTTTACTCAGGCAAATTCTGGAGTCCTTTCTCAGTTCTTATTCAGGTAGAGCACCCATTGAAGTAGGTTTTTAAGTTCATTCTGCTTAAGTTCATTCAGTGAAGAGATTCATGGTCACCATCAGAGCGGGCCCAATAACACCAACAGTCATTTGAGACTATTTTTTCCAGCAATTGATGTAAAAAATGTATCAGAATGTTATTCACCTAATCAAACCATCAATCAAAATAGATCAAATAATTAAAGATATATTTGCAAATGATCTAGGCACCAGTTCAGAAAGATGCTTACGCACAAGCTTAACTTTAAGCACGTGTTTAGGTGCCCTTTCTGAACAGGGTGCCCTTTCTGCCCTTCCCTGAATCCGGTCAACATTAGTTAAGGAAAAATTCATCACATAAATTATTCCCAACAAATATTTCGACCAACTCTACTCACAATATTAGAATCCCGGAAGCTGGAGAGGAAAAGCCCCTATTAAATTATAGACTCCATCTCCTATTCCCTAATAAAGGAATTAACATTTATGAAAACAGATATTACATTTAATTTTAGCTAATGGGATTGGCAGTTCTGTGAATACATTGAGAGAAGCAAAAATACTCCTGGCGACTATCAATTAATTGCAGATAATGTACAAGTTGTATAATACAGTTATAGAATATAAAGGTTTCCCAAGAAATCTATTTTTATTAAAATGATGACAGACCAAATGTTTCCTCTTAGTTTGAATTTCACTAATCTTGGTAGTTTTATTATAGAAACAATAACTATAGGTAGGCTTGGAAGGATTTGATATGTATTGGTAAATATCAGTAAATATCACCGTATACACACAAACGGATGAAAAAGTACTTCCATTGATAATAATCGAAATGTACAGATAGGCAAAGTAAGAAAAATGCTGCTGGAGAACTTAAAGTTTGAGTTAATAATATTTACTGTGAACACTGTGACGTGATCTTGACAATTTGTGTTTTAACAATTATAAAGCCATATGGAGTACATAAGACAGTGATTCTGGGTGTCCCATATGTTGAGTGCCCAACTTGAGACACCTTAGCCTATTTTTGAGAGAGCAGATGCTCAGGACCTTTAAGCTGCCTTAAATTGGACACCCCAAATCACTAGTCCCATCTGAAAATTGTGGCCAGAACACTTTTGATCCCAGATTTATTCTAGTGGGATAAATGCCATCTATACAGAACTAGCTCTGCTGCTGCTTCCCATGAGAGAACTTCCATTGTACTCAGAGCTCTGTACTGAGGCAATTTGATGTGTAATGCCACGCCCCACAGTAACTCTGTCCTTTTAGCTAGATTGATAGGGAGGTGTGCAGACCTGTTATAGGTCAAGTCCAGCTAGGGATGGTGAAACAGCGCAGATTAAATAAAACAATCCTGATTCCCTGGAGTTTCATTCCTTACTTGAACTAAACCTTCCCGCTCCCCCCACTTAAAAAGTTTGAATAACTTTTGCTGTTGTTTTTCTTTCATGTTGCTACCTTTGTGTATTCGGGCTGTAGTTCAGAAAAGCATCAGATGCTGTCAGGGAACTGTTTTCCTGGGATTTTCAGCTCAGTGTTGTGGAAGCAACTGATCAAAGCAGCATTTGATTTATAGGGTACCTAACAAAGTCCCCAAATACAAGAAACGTGCACCATGCAAAATACCCAGAATCAGAAAACATTATTGCCCCAAGATCCAAAGAAAACAGGCAACATAAGCTACCTAGCAGAGTCACTGACCCCGGTGCTACTCCAAACACAACTTCCTCACCTCCATTTCTTGTGAATAGTTATCAGCCAATAGTCCAAACCACACTCATTGCAACTCCACTCAACTCCAAAGGAATTCTACCTCTCACCAGTTTGTTCACAAGTACATACCTAAGGAGTTTAGGGTGTGCGATGAATCCAGCGGAGAGACTCCCGTTCATTTCAATGGGCTTTGGATCAAGCTCTTAGTACCCCATGAATGCATATACAGTCCATCCTTTCTTAAAGAAATCTCTCCATGGTACATACATGGGCCCCCCATTGCCATAGGACCCCGACACCTCACAATCAGTAATGTAGCTACACTCACAGCCCCTCTGTGAAGTAGGGAGGTGCTATTATCTGCATTTCACAGGTGGGAAACTGAGGCATAGAGAAACAAAGTGACTTGTCCAATTCACAAAGGAAGTCTGTGAAACCACTGGACCATCCTCCTTCCTCCATACTGAATGAGACTAGCCACAAATATTACTATGTTTTCAAATGGTCGTGACTGGGGCATATGAAAACCAGTTTCCTCCAAGGCCGTGCCCCGCTCCTTGGAGAGGACTGTTTCCATGACAACTTGCAACTTTCAAAGTTGAGCCATTTCAGCTTTTAGATCCCCTCAGGAGAAAGTGTATTTTTTCCACCTTCCTCTCACTCAAAAGTCCTTCAACTGTTTTGGCTTGAACTTTTCCAAACTATTCATCTGGGGCAAACCTGGCAAATTTCAGCTTCAAATATGAATGCTTCAGAAAGTTATGAGTTATTGAAAACTGGGGGACAGAAAGGAAACATCTTTGCAAACTTAGCTACATGGGAGTGTATGTACAGTACAAGTCCAGTTATCTGAAAATCCTAGTTATCTGAATCCAGGGTGTCCCCCATGTAACCCTAGTTAGTTAATAGCACTACCATTTATCCAAACATCCAGTTATCCAAAAGTTTCTAATATCCTCCTGGCTATTCGGATAAACAGGAGTGTACTGTATCTGTGTCAATGACCCCTTTGGGTTTCTCTGCACTGCACCTTTAAACTGCAGCAAAATGAGATCTATGCTTAATAACAAGCACCAAAGTATCTAAACATTTCTTCCCCTTTCTTCCTGGGCTGTGCACTCAGGACAGTTGGCATCTGGCTCTCTGCACAGCCTGCCACGTTGTAGTGGCACGAGTTGAAAATGTACCTGGGACTTTCAAAGCAGCCACAACAGAGAAGGCCTTTTCTCCCTGGAGAAACAACGCGTGGGACTGTCCGGAGTCATGGACAAAATCAGGCCAATGGGGAATGCATTCCAGAAGAGAGCAAGAAACAGAGAGAATCCAAGGGCCATAACTCCCATTGGCTTCAGTGGGAGTTGGGTATGTGCAGAAGGAGCAGAATTTACCCGATGGTGATTTGCCCAATGAAATCCTATTGAGTTGGGTGTCTAACTCTCTTAGGCTACATCCACACTACCCGCCCGATTCGGCGGGTAGCGATCGATGTTCTGGGATCGATTTATCGCGTCTCGTCTAGATGCGATAAATCGATCCCAGAAGCGCTCCCCGTCGACACTGGAACTCCAGCTCCGCGCAAGGAGTAAGCGGAGTCGACGGGGGAGCCTGCCTGCTGCCATGTGGACCACGGTAAGTACTTTTAAAAATCAATCTATGATATTCGACTTCAGCTATGTTATTCACGTAGCTGAAGTTGCGTATCTTAGATCGACACCCCGCCCCCTAGTGTGGACCAGGCCTTAGGCTCCCTTGAAAATCCTGGCCTAAATTCTTAAGCTTTCCCCTTTCCATCCCACTTCCTTACACCTTAGTACCCTTGCCCCTGTTCCCATCATCGTCCTTAGAGAGCTGCACTCCCTGTGGGCCCTGTCCTTTCACCATCAGATAGCTGTTTACATCCTGCAGCTGGAGAATCAGGCTCCGGAAGACTAACAAACAATCCGCCCGCCATAAGACTACAGCACTGCAGGAATATAGGGAGAAATCCTGGCTCCATTGAAGTCAATGGCAAAACTCCCATTGACCTCCCTAGGGCCAGGATTTCACCCTTAGGGTATGTCTACACTACAGCTGTGGTGGTGTGATTGCAGCACGTGTAGACATAACTAGCTAGTTTTGATCTAGCTAGATCGGAGCTAACTCAAGTAACAACAGCAGTGAAGCCAACACAGCATGGGCAGGTGCATGGGTTAACCTTGCCTGCCCAAGACTCTGGGTACATATTCAAACAGCTGTGGCTTCACTGCTAGTGTTACTCGCACTAGCTAGATCAAAGCTAGCTTGGGAACGTCTGTTCATGCTGCAATCACCCCTCTGATGTACCATGGGAGCGTGTCTACACTATAGTGGAACAGCTATGGCTGTGCAGCTGTGTCGCTGGTGTACCATAGTGTAGATGCTTCCTGCATCGTCAGAAGGTGGTTTTCTGTCGATGGAGTTAATCCATCTCTCTGAGAGGCTACAGCTAGGTCGATGGAAAAATTCACTACACTGTTCAGGGCATGAAAGCGACATAGCAAGGCGGGTCTAATTTTTAAGCATAGACCAGGTTGCTCTCTTTGTGAGTGCTCAGAGATTTACATATTTATCTGCTTCTCTCCAAATTAAAATAAATCCTTTGGCCTCCTCTATCCAAGGCCATATAGTCTGAGTCAATCTTGGTTTTCATCTTAAATTAAAAGCACAGAGCCCTCTTTGTTGCCCTCAGTTGTGCAGGGTGGGATTTCCACACCAATCTGTCTATTAGTCATTCATCAGTGGTGCCCACAGTATCCATCACTAGTTCCTTATTGATGCTCATTTCTGGGGTGTGGTGTGGTGGAATAACACCCGCTTTATCCAGATCAACATCCCTGCACATCTAGCTAGATACTGAGCCTATCGGCACACCCAATGTCCCTGAACTGTGAGGGTTCTGAGAAAACAGGACCGTGATGCAAACTGTCCCAATTAAACCATCCCTGGTTTCTTTGTTTCCCATTTAAAACCAACCCTGATTTTGCCCATCTCTTCTACAAATCTTGCTAAAGACCCCTGTATGGTTTTTCCTTTGGAAAACACTACACTGGATCATCTGAGTCACTGATTAAGTGAGGCCTAGTCCAGGTTCACTTACTCAAAATCCAGCTTTCCCATCTCTTCAGTAAAGGGGTCACACATGTCACAACTATTCTGCCGAGTGACTAGTACAGGGGTACATCAGGTGTTTCAGTCCCGCTCACACTCTCAGCTGAGTGTACGATGCAAGGCACCTGGGCTGTTTCAATCCAGCCCCCTAGTCTCAGATGAGTGAGCTTTATGGAGGTGTCTCATGTGTTACATGCCTGCCCTGACTCCCATCTTGAAGGAGTGAACAGAACAGGGATCTGTCATGTGGCACTCCCAGCATGCCCTACTCTTGCTTTAGTGCACAGTGCAGATCTTATGTCTTTTTAAGCACATTCCTGTGCCAATCCCATCCCCATGAGTCCTGGGCAGTATGATCTCCTCCTTGTGACCTTCCAAAAGATCTGGAGAAGTGTTTAACCCCCAGGACATTACACTGTCCTGTCCTGAGTATCTCCAGTGCAGCTGTCTATCTCCTGGTCACTCTGTAGTTGGTTACTGTCCTAATTAGCATTGTTCTTCTATTTTTGCATTTATTCCCATTTAACCACTTTTGAAATGTGACTTTCCTCTCTGTCATGTTAAACAGCAAGAGACCACACACAGGTTTGAAGCTGCTGCCTCATTTCTGTTCTCTCATCCTAAATGTCCTTTATTATCATTATTACAATGGACGACCAGGTCTACCATAGCTAAGGTCAAAACCAGCTCTCCGTTTAAAGCTTGACTCGTCTAAGTGCTTGCCGGCACAACTACTCGGATTGACTTGAAATTTGGTGTGCTGCATGGGGCAGGGTTAGTGATCCAAATTTGGGGTCATTTGGCCCAGTGGTTCCCAAGATTTTATATTACAGTGACACCTAAAAGACCCCAATTAAGGTGAAGGCCACAAAGAGCTTACAGTCTAAACACTCAAGACAGACAAAGGCAGAGAGGGGAAACAGGCCCAGAGTGGGGAAGTGATTTGCTCAAATTCACATACAAGGTCAGTGGTAGAGTCAAGAAGACACCCCAAATCTCCTGAGTGCCAGCCCAATGTTCTGTCCGCAAGTCCACACCACCTCCTGAAAGAGACCTTTACTAGTCACTTCTTTACAGTGAGAAGCCTTTACCTGCTGGTTAGGCAAGTACCAGTCTGTCTGGCCTCTTTCTTTAGCAAGTTGGCTGTTTGCACAGCACAGCCAGATGGAGAACCCTCTAAAGAAATCAGTCAGTGAGGGTAGGTTTTCATACTGCTCGCTTATTTCAGCCTAAATTGAACACAGCTCAGAGTGCTCCTTGTTAGAAGACAGATGGTCCTTGGGACCTGGGAGACCAGCTTCCCTGTCTGCCATTGATTTCCTGTGTAACACTTAGCCTCATTGGGTACATCTACATTGCAACTAGACCCTCGCCGGTACCAGCTGACTTGGGTTCACGGGGCTCAGGCTAAGGAGCTGTTTAATTGCTGTGTAGACATTCAGGCTCAGCCCGAGCTCTGGGACACTCCCACCTTGCAGGGTCCCAGAGCCCAGGGTCCAGCCCCAACCCAAACGTCTACACAGCAATTTTTAGCCCCACAGCCCAAGCCCCGTGAGCCTGAGTCAGCTGAACTGGGCCAGCCATGTTGTGGGTCTTTTATTGCAGTGTAGATGTACACTATATGTCAGGAGTGCGCAAAATATGGTCCGCAGCCTGGATCCGGCCCGTCTAATGTTTCTGTCCGGACTCCTCTGCCCCCTTGCTATTTCTGAGTCCAGGCCACTAAAAGTCCCACGGCACAGCGGGGCGCTCGGGCTGCCTGCCTGCCTGCCGTGGCCCCACACCGCTCCCGGAAGCGGCTGTGACTGGCTGCTGCTGGCACGTCTCTGCGCGCCCCTGGTGGGGGAGTGGGTGGCTCCACTTGCTGCCCCCACCCCACGCAGCATTCTCACAGTTCCCATTGGCCAGAAACCAGCCAATGGGCGCTGTGGGGGCGGTGCTTGCGGATGCGGGCAGCACACTGAGACCCACCGCTCCCCTCCCCCCAGGGGGCGTGCAGAGACGTGTCAGCAGCAGCCAGCCACGGTCACTTCCGGGCAGGGCTGGCCTTACTATGAGGCAAACTGAGGCGGCCGCCTCAGGTGCCAGACTGAGGGGGGGCTCCACTAGGACCCAAAGTATAGAAAATTGTGTCTGCTGTTGGTGCATTGGTATTCTCTCTGCTCTAGATGCACAGAGATGGTGGAGTGCTGTGCTGGAGAAAGGAGGGCACAAGAGAAATAACAGGCAGGCAGGAGAAAAGGTGAGAGGGAATAACAGAAAGCAGCAGGAGTTGCAGGGAGAGAGAGGAAGAGGAACCTCTTATGTGCCTCTCTAGCAGCCCCAGGAGCCTGGACTGATTAACACCAGCTTCTCAGGGAGCTTCCTGTTTCCTGCTGCTTCCCTGAACCCATTTGAGGAGAACAGGCAGTCAACTGAAGAAATAGGAGGCAGTTAGGCCCTTAAGACGCTGATATCTTCCCTCACTCAGGCCCTGCTACAAGCCTGCTTATTTGTCCCCTCTCCCCTTCAATCAAGTGTTGAGAGCCGCTATAGCTGGCACAGAACAGCAGTCATGAGTGAAAGAAGAAAACGCCCCTCTGGGGCAGCATTCAGAAAAAGAAAGAAAGCAAAGGAAGCGTCTCTATCGAAGCAGGAAGGAACTCTCCTGAGATACATAGACACAAATGTTCACGGTGAGCCTTCTGGCTCCAGTGAGGATGTGAGTGGTGAGGAGATGCCTGATCTTCCAGTTAGTCAGAGTCCAGGTAGCCTGGCAGCTACTGCAGCATCCATATCTCCATGTCAAATGGATGTAACTGTCCACATTCCTGAAGAAAAGTGTAGATCAGAGAAGAGTGTGGTGGAGGCGCAAGAAACAGCTGCTGCTGAGTTTAGTTCCTTAAGTCTAGATGATCCAGGAATGTGGACCGACTTGAGCAGTAGCCGGAGGGACTTCCTTGTACTGCATGGGCCACAGCAAGTGAAAAACTTCATGTTCCCCAAAGACAATGAAAATAGAAGTTTCCATCCAACACATTACTGGCGTAAAAGCCCCAATGGTGACAAAGTGGAGAGGCCATGGCTTATGTACTCAAAAACCCAGAATGCTGCGTACTGTTTTTGTTGCAAACTCTTCCAGTCTAATGTTCCAGCCACATTGGGTTCTACAGGAAGAAGGCAGAATTGAGACCTTTCAAAGTTTTGGCCCAAGCGAGGGGGCATGGGGACATCATTTGAGCTCCCCGCCTCAGGTGCCAAAATGTTGTGGGCCAGCCCTGCTTCCGGGAGCGGCGTGAGGCCATGGCATGCAGGCAGCCTGCCTGAGCCCTGCTGCACCACCGGCCGGGAGCTGCCTGTGGTAAGCACCTCCTGGCCAGAGCCTGCACCTCGCATCCCCTCCTGCCCCCAACCCCCCTGCCCCAGGTCAGAACCCCCTCCTGCACCAAACTCCCTCCCAGAGTCCACACCCCTCATCCTCTCCTGCATCCCAATACTCGGCACCAGCCCGGAGCTCCCTCTTGCACCCCCTCTATTAATATAGTAGAAATGTGCAGCCCGTGACAACTTACCAAAATTTGTGGAGTGGTGCCCCCCAGCAAAAATTATTGCCCACCCCTGCTATATGTTTAGCATTGTGAGGTGCACAGGTACTACTGTACAGTCATATAGGCACAGAAGACAGACAGACCTTTAATATGCAAATCTCACTGTATGTCACTTCCTGTTGTTATGGTTACATCCCATGTGAACAATGGACTTTTTGATTTGCTGACAATTCTGGGGGGGAAATTATACTAGTTTCAAAAGGAACCAAGAATGTATCATTTCAACATTCCAGCAAATCAAAAAGTAAAAAATTCTGGTTTAACAAACCACTTCTTTTTAACAAACTCAAAATGTTTTGTGTCAGTTTTGACTGGTTTTGATTTTTTAAAAAAATAAATGTAAAGGAAATTTTGAAATAAAAAGTCGTTTCAAGCCAAAAAAAAAAAAATCACAAGATTTTGTTTCACAAAATGTCAAAATGAAATGTTCTGATTTTTTTCAGAATTTTTTAGGATTTCCCCCCCCCCTTTTTCAACCAAAACAATGTGACAAAACCGACGCAAATTCACAAAATGTTTCAGTGTCGTTGCCGCTGCATTTTTCACTGAAAAACAGTTTCATACAAAGTATTTTGCCCAGCTCTAGCCATAATTGAACTCAACCAGTAGATGGCACTAAAGTAATGAAAAAAATGGTCTCCTATCCTCTTCCTGTGCTTTCCCCTGTCCAAACATTAGCCCATTCTAGCAAACTTCCCTCTTACTTTACTATCTAAAGGCCGAACGTTGATCTGTCATCTGGGATGGTATTGAAAAAGTTTTTTTCTGAGTTCTACTCAGAATTACATTCACAGCCTCCACTTCTGCACCAAGTCCAATATTTTTGTACCAAAAAGCAAACTCTCACGGGCAATTGTTACATTGGGAGCAATTTAACATAGAAGGGTGTGTTTGCTCATTACCTGTCTGCTGCTGGTCAGGATAAGCTGCATCCTACATTCAGTTTGTAATAGAATTTAGCTTATTTATGACAGGAGAGTGGAGGAGCACGTATGATCTGGAGTACTTGTGAGTAGGAAGCACATGACCATAACCACAGCGGTCCTGATTCAGTATGGTACTTCAGCATGTGCCTAACTTCAGCCATGAGAATCATCCCATTTTGTTCACTGCTTAAGTGCCTTACTGAATAGAGGCCCTGACCTAATCCCCACTGAAGTCAGCGGAGTCCTTCTAGTGACTTCAGTCGGCATTGGATCTGGCCCTGTGTACTGCAGCCGTAGGGTGTCAGGGGCAGCTGTGGGGTGTGGGATTTTTTGCAATGTTTATTTACACGCAATCCATATTAATTTCTCTGAGCCAAATTCTTCTCTCAGCTATCCTTGGGCAGCTCCATAGCACTAGTTGATTGGTCCTTCTGGGAAGGACATTACAAGGTCAAGCACCTTCTGATATTTGGGAGGTTGCTCACAGACATGGGGATGGGCTGGGTAGCCTCACTTTTAATCCAAAGATGGGACCAAACTGTCCCACAGAACCCAAACCCTTCTGATCTTTAGATCCAGGGCTGAATCCAAACCTCACCGCTCCAACCCGTCTCTACCCAAAGAATCCCCCATCTTCACTTACCACCTTCAGCCACCTATTTGCAACAGGAGCCTCCCGTACTGACCTATTGTAGTGCACACTAGTTATATTACTGGTCGTTCTATCTGGCCTGTTCTCCTGAGTCCAGCTCCACTCCATGACATCATTCAGGCCTCTAGCAACATCAATGAACACCTTGTAAGGAGTTGGTGGCTGCACCTTGGTAAAGAAGTGCTGAGCCCAGCAGGGCTGCTAGGTGGGCTGTATATATCCTTGCATTTCCCAAGTTTGACTGGACAATCTCTTCAAGTAGTTTCCAGGGCCCAGGTCCAATCTGGTCCATTCCCCTTCACTGCACGTGGCTTGGGCTTTTGCAGCTGTGCCCAGAGACCGTCCATTCACACCGATGAAGCAGAGCAATGCATACCTGGCAGTCATGCCAAAGCAAGCAACTTTTCCCAGAATGCCTTGCATCCCAGTCATTTTGAACAGTTGTTCTGTTCACAGTGATTGTGAGACACCAACCGGGTGCAGCAGGGCTGAAGAGTTAATACCAAAGGAACACAAGATAAGCCCAAACCAGAACCCAACATCAACCCCATCCCCACCCCCAAGCCTTTCCCTCACCCTCCATTTTGGGAAAGGCCAGCTCTGGATCTCTACATTGTGTCTCATACCTATTGCTATAATGGGCCAAACCCAAAATCCTCAATACAAACACCCTTGAACTTTTGGAAAGTTCTGTTTCAAATCTGGAATCCCCCTCCATAGAGGAGATGCCAGACTGGGTAAGACCATAGGAAGTCAAGTATCCTGTGCCTAGCAGTGGACAGTATCCAATGCTTCACAGGAAGGTGAAAAATACCTCATAATGCCCAGTCTGTTGTACCATGGTGAACACAGTTACCTTCTGGAGCCCTACTGTGCTCAACTGGTGCCCTAAAACAGGAGCTAATTACCTTTATCTTACCCTGTCTACTATTTATCATTAGATGCATGATAGCCATTAGAAAAGCCTTTAGTAAAGCCAGTCACGAGGGGAACTCACAGTAAAGTGTGCAGGAATTGATGAGAACTCTTGACCTTCTTCAAGTTCAATAAGAGGCTTGAGTCCTCTGTACAAGTCTTTTCCTTGGGAGTTCCCACAGCTCTCCAATGAATTGCTCTGTCCTCCCTCTCACAAGACAATTTCACACCCCAAAATATTTTTAGCCCAACACTTAATAGATTAAATGATCCCTTTAATTCCTTGAGTCAAGTAACTCTTCCCAGAACACACACACACAACTGTATAACTAGCAGTTTAATGCAAAAGGAGCAATGGGAAAGTCAAACCTGCCTCCCCTTTGTTCCCGGGGGTGAGCTCCTGTTTGCTAATTCCCCTCCTCCTCCGTGACTGTCAGCATGATTATGAAATGCAGCAGTTGCCAGCTTCAAGTCAGCTGGTGGATTATCATCTCAATAACACGCATGCAGAATAAGCAGCTGGGGCTGGGCTAAAACAGCTGGAGAAAAGTGACTCACAGCGATTGCAATGCGCACACCTGGTCGCTCTGATCTCATCGGGACAACGGGGTTCAGTTTGGTGCGTGAGAGTTATACAAGCCTCAGAAAGATTTAACAAGCAGCACCAGCCTTGAGAGGCCAGTAGAACCCAGGGGTCTGGTCCTCTACTGGCTTGGCAGTGCTGTGACACCACTGACTTCACTGGAATTACTCCTGATTCACACCAGTGGGACCAATGGTCTCAATCCTGCAAGGTACTGAGCATTCCAGCTCCGATCCAGCAAAGCTTTGCTTTAAACTAGTCCCAAGGACACTGAATGAGTCAGTGGAAGTGGTGGGACTAAGAGTCAGAATTTCAGGCCCCAGGGTCCTATACTGATCAGCAGACATCATTCCCTCCCTGGTTCAGATCCTGTGCAGAATATTTCTGTTCAGGGAAAAGCAACGCCTTGCTAAGCATTTCACAGTTGAGACCAATAAAGTCTCAAGCTAGTGATGTGTCAGGCAAGGAGCCGCTAGTGCTGCGTTCCAGCTTGCAATGGCTGAGTGTCAAGGAGGACTCAGCACGAGAGAATGGCGAGTGGCCAGGAGTAGGATTTGCCTGTTTTCTAAAGAAGAGAGCTAGAAGATGGCCGGGGAGATGAGCGGGATTTGAAGAGAGGTAGGAGCTAGGAAGGTGAATCAAGATGGTTGGGGGCTCTCCCAACCACTGAGGGCGAGACAATCCACCCATTAATGGAGACAGAGGGCTGGGACTTCTTGATGACTAGTGATAAATCCAGGGAAGGCTCCCTTTGACTTAGGCCACAATCTAGTGCCCATTGAAATCAGTGGAAAGATTCCCACAGACATCAGCAGGCATTGGCCAGGCCCTTATAGGCTGCTATGGCACAGGTGGAGGAAGAGAACCACTGGCATACAGAGCAAGTCTCCATTTATGACAGAGCAAAACTGAAATGTCTGTAATGATGAAGACCCTTTTTTAAAAAACAAAACAAAACACATATATTATCCCCCTCAGCCTCAACACAACCCAACCAGCCAGAACAAGCCAAATTCTTCTTACCGGCCACACAGGACGATGATGATTATGGCACAGGGTTACCTAACCTAAACCTAGTAATGAGGGCCACATTTTCCTTTCAGGGCCACTAAACTTCAGCTGATACTTTGTTCAGCTGTGACACACAGAATTCTGATGGAAACCAACAATGGAAGCTCCAGGCTAGACCAAGCTGGGATAGCTCCATGGTTAGGACTCTAGCCTGGAAGGTAGAGATCCAGATTCAAGTTCTTCTCTGCCACAGGTTTCCTTGGGAAAGTCACCTAGCCTCTCCGTGCCTCAGTACCCCACCTGTACAATAGCACTTCCTTATTACGGGGCTGGAGTAGATAACCATATTAAAGCATGTGAGGCACTCAGATGCTAGGATAACTAGTACTAGATTTGTTGCTTGTCTTGGACTGAGCATGCTCACACAGACTGAACATGCTCAGTAACACTACTGAAGCCAGCTGCCCTCACTCTGCCCCCCCACATGCACACACTATTGGCAGGTACGGTGGTCTCTGCCTTCCTGTTTATGAATTGTTCATAAGCAGATTGCATTTTCTTCAAGTACAGTTATTATTACTTGCAAAATAATTTCTGGGATTTTCCAAAGTACCTTCTGGAACTAGATGCATTTGAAAATACCACCCTCTGCAAATTATCCTTTGCGTGTAGTGGATTTGTGAAAGGTCTTTGAAGATGAGAACCATGTGGGCAATTAGTTGTGTGTGATTTAATATCAGAAATTCAAAAATCAACCAGCTTTGACGGGACTGATGTGATTGTTTCTGTTCCCCAGTGCGATGAAGGGAGCTCATAGGATCAATTAACCAGTGTGAAACACTCATAATTAGGAATTGAGGATTTGATTCTGGGAGCAATAAGCAAGATTTCTTTAAATTTTTCCATTTTCATAGGCAATCCTGCTAGTAAACTTGTTTGCTAGGATATTCATGGAAAGTGAACACCAAATGGAGTGCGGACAGCTGAAGAACTGGCTTAAATTTCCAACACAGCAATTGTTCCACAGTATTATTTTTATTATAAGAATATAAGAACAGCCATACTGGGCAGACCAAAGGTCCATCTAGCTCAGTATCTTGTCTTCCGACAGTGACTGATTCCACGTGCCCCAGGGGGAATGAACAGAACACGTAATCATCAAGTGATCCATCCCCTGTGGCCCATTCCCAGCTTCTGGCAAACAGAGGCTAGGGATACCATCCCTGCCCATTCTGGCTAATAGCCATTCTTTTTTGAACCCTGTTATAGTCTTGTTAACGTCCTCTTGGACCAGGACTCCATTGTATTGAGCAACCAATCCAGAATTTCACCAAAAACCCACACTCACTCCAAATTTGGAACCCTTTCCAAGGCTAGAAAATGTTTAAATAACCTTTTTTCCAAGTTCAATAAGATCAAAAGCACCACAGTTACCAGAAAGGCAGTTCACACGGAATATTCAGCATGGCCAGAAGGGGGAAATACCAGAAACCTCATGTAAAATCTTGTACATCTAAGAATTCAAATTTAGTTTTGTGGACTCAGGGAATCCAGATAGTTCAGAGAAAATGCACAGAGATATCCATTCTTTAGTTGCCTACTAAACCCTACACCTTTAGTGGCTTTCCCAGCATCACCATTAACAGAGTGTGTGGGGTTGTTTTGTTTTGTTCCGTAAGTGAGTATGGAGTCTGGTTCTAATAAGGGAAGGACTGGAATACCTTCCCCTGCATTATTATCAGATCTGAGTAAATAGTTTTGTTCAAACCTATAAACAAATTTGCGCTGAATGTGTTTACTTTCTGTGGCCATTCCAGTGAACAAGTTTACTGGCAGGAGTGTTCACTGAAACGACAAATTTTAAGTGAATGTTGCAAAACATTCATAGATTTTGAGGCCACAAAGGAGTCCTAGATCTTCTCATCTGACCTCCTTTGTGACACAGGCCATAGAATTGCAATCAGTTACTCCTGTATTAAGCCCATTAAGTTATGTTTGATTAAAGCAGCTCTTCCCGAGAGAACCAGTCTTGATTTGGAGACTTAAGAGACGGAGACTCCACCATTTCCCTTCGTAGTTTGTTAGTTGCCCTCACTGTTCACCTTTTGAGCCTCATTTCAAATTTGAATTGGTTTGGCTTTAATTTCTCAGCCATTGATTCTTGTCCCACCTCTCTCCACTAGAGATATTCATGGAAAGCAAACTTCAAATTCAAAATTATAAGTATTTGCAAGGGAATCCTGATTCTAAGAGTAACACTCATCCTGTCTGGGAACACAAACATAGCACATGCCAAATTGAAACATTCTCCGTTCAAAGTTTGAGCTCTGGAATACTTGACACACTAGACACATCAAAGACTTCATGAACAAGCCATAAACTCATGCCTCGTATAAGAAAATCATCATCTTCATCTACATTGAGTGTGAGACAGAGAACAGTAGCAGGGATCACAACTTCCCACATGTCTAGCCTTTATCAGTTTTCTGTATGCTTTCCATCAGAGGTGTCTTGAAAGAGGACAAGGGAGTGGCTCTATGGATTTGGACTGGGATCTTTTCATACTGGTCCTGGAGAAAGCCTAAAAGTATTTGTCATGGAAGCAGAGTGATCTAGGCTGGCATGGTCAGCAGAGCTAAAACAAGAGGTGACGGGATCAGGCCCCAAATCACACAAACAATACACACCTACGGAGAGAAAGAGGGATTGTGTGGCTAAAGGCACTGCACTCAGGATCAGTTCCCATCTCTGCCACAGCCTCCCTGTCTGACCTTGGGCAAATCATTTAACCTCTCTGAGCCTCAATTCCCCACTATGTACAATTGGGATAACAATGCTCTCTGTCTTGCTTGGCTATTTCAATGGTAATCTCTTCATGGTAAGGACGGTCTTTTACTGGGTGTTTGTGCATCACTGAGCACAATGGGACCTTGATCTCAGCTGGGATCTCTAGGTGCTACAGACAGTAACAAAACCATCTCCCACATAAAGCACCAGTCCCAGCAGATCTCAAGGTGGTGTGGGAGATGGAGATGGAGTTTTCCTTCTTAGCAACTTTGTGTCTGTATCTTGCAAAATCTCTACTCTTCCAGATTCACGGTCACACACATACACACACACACACACAAAGTTCCAGCTCAAACAGTTGTTGTCCAGTTCCCCAACGGTGATTCAGTCTCAAAGAATTTGTTTTCCATTTTTTCCCCCACATGCTTTGTCTTGTTCTGTCATGACGTAATGCCTTCATGGTGCCTCCTGGGCGCCTGACCTCACCCAGCACAGCAGCCTTCTGCGTGTGTCCAAAAGGGAAAGAAAAATATCCCATGCTGGGGAAATGGCTCTCCTGTTTTGATGGAGGTAGCAATCGGAGACTGTTGCTCGTCGATCTGCCTGCTAAGGGTAATCAGATCACAAGCTTCAGGGCACAAACTGATCACCACAGAGATCAGGAAGAAATTCCACCCTCCGCTTATCAAAAGGAAGCATTTCACAATTGCCAAGTCCCACATCCTCTTTCCCTGCACAAAGACCAATGAAGCAGGCTTTGCAAAGGGGAGGTGGCCAAAGGGAATACATCTACAGAGCTCCAGTGTAGGCTGTTAATTCAGTCTCCCAGCCCCCTGCACACAGGAGTGTTTAGCCAATGGGTCCATGTTGTCAAGGGTCAACTAATCATTTCTTAACCACATGAGACCGAATGGAGCAGAGCCCCATAGGATCTTGAAATTGCCACCATGCTAGCTCAGCATGCTTCTTTTAGATGACAAATCTGAGGAACTGTCCCAGATTGAGGTGTCATTTGAGGAGATTTTGGAACAAATTGATAAACTAAACAGTAATAAGTCACCAGAACCAGATGGTATTCAGCCAAGAGTTCTGAAGGAACTCAAATGTGAAAGTGCAGAACTAATAACTATAGTCTGTAACCTATCATTTAAATCAGCTTCTGTACCAAATGACTGGAGGATAGCTAATGTGACGCCAATTTTTAAAAAGGGCTCCAGAGGTGATCCCGGCAATTACAGGCCAGTAAGCCTGACTTCAGCACCGGGCAAACTGGTTGAAACTATAGTAAAGAACAAAATTGTCAGATACATAGATTAACATAATTTGTTGGGGAAGAGTCAAGATGGTTTCTGTAAAAGGGAAATCATGCCTCACCAATGTACTAGAATTCTTTGAGGGAGTCAACAAGAATGTGGACAAGGGGGATCCAGTGGATATAGTGTTCTTAGATTTTCAGAAAGCCTTTGACAAGGTCCCTCATCAAAGGCTCTTAAGCAAAGTAAGCTGTCATGAGATAAGCGGGAAGGTCCTCTCATGGATTGGTAACTCGTTAAAAGATAGAAACCAAAGGGTAGGAATAAATGGTCAGTTTTCAGAATGGAGAGGGGCAAATAGTGGTATCCCCCAGGGGTCTGTACTGGGCCCAGTCCTATTCAACATATTCATAAATGATCTGGAAAAAGGGATAAACAGTGAGGTGGCAAAATTTACAGAAGATACAAAATTGCTCAAGACAGTTAAGTCCCAGGCAGACTGCGAAGAGCTACAAAAGGATCTCTCAAAACTGGGTGACTGGGCAACAAAATGGCAGATGAAATTCAATGTTGATAAATGCAAAGTAATGCACATTGGAAAACATAATCCTAACTATACATATAAAATGATGGGGTCTAAATTGCTGTTACCACTCAAGAAAGAGATATTTCAGTCATTGTGGATAGCTCTCTGAAGACATCTACTCAATGTGCAGCGGCAGTCAAAAAAGCAAACAGAATGTTGGGAATCATTAAGAAAGGGATAGATAAGACAGAAAATACCATATTGCCTCTATATAAATCCATGATATGCCCACATCTTGAATACTGCATGCAGATGTGGTCGCCCCATCTCAAAAAAGATATATTGAAACTGGAAAAGGTTCAGAAAAGGGCAACAAAAATTATTAGGGGTATGGAACAGCTGCCATATGAGGAGAGATTAATAAGACCGGGACTTTTCATCTTGGAAAAGAGATGACTAAGGGGGGGATATGAGAGAGGTCTATAAAATCATGACTGGTGTGGAGAAAATAAATAAGGAAGTGTTATTTACTCCTTCTGATAACACAAGAACTAGGGGTCACCAAATGAAATTAATAGGCAGCAGGTTTCAAACAAACAAAAGGAAGTATTTTTTCACACAACACACAGTCAACCTGTTCAAAAAAGAACTAGATAAGTCCATGAGGATAGGTCCATCAATGCCTTTTAGCCAAGATGGACAGGGATGGTGTCCCTAACCTCTGTTTGCCAGAAGCTGGTCTCATCCCCACATGATATTGTTTCTGTTTCCTGATTGGATGTTTCAAATTTTTCTTTTAAAAAGGAGACTAATGTGTAATGAGAAGCAAATTATTAGTAATCAACACTACTGACTAATGACCACTGCTATTCATGCACAAATACCCTTGTTCCCATGTGACTATGGGACATGGGAAAACCCACATATACAAACAAACTGTAACAAAGATCCATTGCGCAAAAATATTCATGAAGAGTGACTAGCCATGGGAAAGAACATGGCCAAATCAAAATCCATTGGAAATTCGAATGTATGTCGGCAACCAGCATCAATGAAGCTCAATGAAGCTTCGCTGGTTTTACAGTAATCTACCAACTTTACAAAGTCAAACCTCAGTGCCTTCCTCCAGCCCTCTCTGTAACTCTCACTGACTCTGGCCACCGAAACCATACCACGGTGTGATATAAGTGACCACACCTAACCAACACAGCTCAAATCCAGAATATCATATAGGAAAGACTGTTGCCTATCAATCCGTTGGGTAAAAATAAAACTTACCCAACACATGCTGAGTGAAGTCGCATTCCATGTTTTACAGCAAATTATTTGCTGCAAATTACTCTCTCAGCTCCAGGAGAAGGACACAGGCTTATTTCTAGCTAAGAAATAACCATTGAGACACTGGACAGTAATGACCATCTTAGAATAATCAAGGGCCTGAGGAGAAACCAATGAATCTCACTGTGTCACTAATAATACCTGGCTATTTTATAGCACTTTTCATCAGATCTCAAAGCATTTTCCAAAAGGAGGTCAGTATCATTATGCCCATTTTACAGATGGGGAAACTGAGGCACAAGGTGTGACTGGACATGCCCAAGGTCACTTAGCAGGCCAGCAGTACGTATAGGACCCTAGTTCCTAGTTCAACACTATATCCATTAGGCCAGAGGTTCTCAAACTGTGGTGTGGTCCACGAGCTCCATCCATTCAGGTGTTCTGTGATAGTTCCCTCTAAGGTGCACGGCTGAGTGGCCGCACATGAGAGAATAAAGGGCCACCCACTTAATTAGTGGAGCCGCGCAGGTGTGGCTCCCCCAGTTAGGTTCCTGGACCCTGGAGAAGACACACATGTACAGTGAGGTGGTAGCCTTGGGGGGAATAGGTGGGAGGGGGCAGTGAGGTGAGAAGAGGGGGTGGGGGAAATGTTTGGGTCTTTTTCTTATATAGGCTCCTATTACCCCCCACCTCCTGTCCCGATTTGTCACACTTGCTGTCTGGTGACCCTACGGGAAATTTGGGACGTGCAGGACTGCAGCGGCTGGAGAAAGAGGCAATTTTCCCCAGCTCCAGGGCTGTGGCTGCAGGGGAGAGACCCCACTCCTTCCCAGTCCCAGCTCGGGGGCTGCCATGGTGGGGGAGAGAGGGCACATCCATCGCATTAGAAAGGTAAGACTACTGATACTAAAATATGAGTTTTATGCTTTTATTTGTAGAACAAAAAAATTAATTACTATTAAGTTTTTTTTATATAGTGCTTTTATCCAAAGCGCTTTACAATAGTTAGCTAACGGTACAAACAACATTTGGAAAGATCATTAAGTGGTCCGTCGAGACCCTCAGCAATTTTCAAGTGGTCCACACAAAAAAATGTTTGAGAACCACTGCAATAGGCTACACTAAGACAGGCCTTGTCAACTTTTCCTATGCACAAAGGACAAAACATCTTCCTCTAGGTTGCCCTTACTAGAGATAAAGAACACAGCAAAAATGGAAGGAATACAAAGTCTCCAAGACAGAGACCACACAGCGGGCTATTCTGTAACATTCTGCATTTGCAATGGAACACAAAATGTCCGCTATCCTACAGCTACCCCTACATCAGATACAGGGACTCCTTTCCACTTGAGGGTGCAGTGCACAGGAAACAGAATGGTAAACTCCCCTTTCAGTTACCCAGCTATAGAAATATAATAGACTTGAGCCACACGATTTGGTCTGGATTTCGAAACCCCTTCAAAGGCCATTGGGTTTGGAGCCAGGTTTTGGTTCAGTTCATTATAGAGAAAGGAGCCAACTGTGCTCAAAGTTTGGGGGTGCTTTGATCTTGGGTATGGATTTGGCCTGCTCTGAATCTATTCCTTTCTCCAAGTTCTCACAGAGAGGTGCCCACAATCGGCTCTCTCCTTGGCAATCACAATGGAGAAGCCATGGAGACTGCACTGCCCTCTGACCCCTAGCAATGGGCCCTCCCTCCAGCTCAGGGTGCAGGCAGTGTAAGGGAAGCTATATACTGTACCTGTTCCGTGGATAAACAGAGTCCTTTACTGTCCTACAATCTCTCTCCCTCTCTTCTACCCTCACGGTATCTAGATTAATTCCACACAAAAAGCTCTGGGGAAAGGACACTAAGGTTGCACAGTTGAGCAATTGAAAGCAAGGAAAAGCGTGTGTAACCTTATCTCTGCTTCCTTTGTGCCCGTGCATTACAATACACCCTTCACTTGCATGCCTACATACTATTTCTCAAACAATACAGTGCAGCAGGCCCTTCTTTTCCACAACCTGCATTTCAGTTTTGTGGCTACTTATTTTAAAAGGAAACAAGGAAGAAAACAAACCCGCCCCAAAACAGGAACCAGTGGGTAGCGCTGTGACCCCTATTTTGCCTCCTCACAAATCTCTCTGGAAGCTCAGCTACTGTGGCACTAAGATTTCTACAATGAAGTCTTCCTCCATGCATGTCCATTACAACCCTCACTTAGTGCTCAGTCCTGCAACCCTGGCACATGGGAGTGACCTTAAATAAGTTATAGCGATGGATGGCGCTTGCAAGTAGCCCCAGACACCTTCACATCTCTCCATCCCTGAGGCACACAAATGAAGTCCCTGGCCTGTGCCCCAGTGAGGGGCCGTTCAATAGGGACCAGGTTGAGATGAAGTCAATGGAGCAACTCTGATTTGCCCTCGCTGAGGATCTAGCGCTCAGTGGTTTGCTAAATGTCCCCTGGAAATGCTGCTCTGTGTCCTAACATTGTCTTTTCAGGGGGAGTCAGTAGCAGGTCCCCACAAATATTTGGGAGCCACAGACCCCATTTTCGCTAACTTTCCATAATGATTTGCGGCTTGGGAATAATTTGTCCCAAGCTGTGTCTTCCCCACTGGGTTTACAGATAAAAAGCAGCAGCTCTTCCCACCTGAATGAGAGGAGAACCCCATATTGTTGTTCAGAATGCACAGTGATAATGGTTAGAACGTTCTATTCAGGCCTCCACACATGAAAGGGTAAGGTCATTATAAAGATCTTTAAGAAAATATCCCAGGCTTCATGGGGGGGAAAGCAACTTGGGGTCTCACAAGGCAACTGCAGCCATTTCTAAAATGTCAGATCCCAAACCTAACAGCAAGGGCTTGCCTTCCCTGCAGAGTTAACTGGCGTTCGAGCTCAGCTGTTATCCCTATATTGAGGCCCATTCCCACACACAGACCCTGAGCTCTAGTGCAGTGGTACTTTTAAAGGAGTTGGCTGACTCCTAAGGGGCTAGAAGCTAAAACTGGGCTCAGCACAATCTGTCACAACTGCTGTGTAATGCGGAGGCAGGCTAGTGCCACTCAAGCACTGCTAGTCCTCCAACACATAGGCGCCGACTCCATGGGTGCTCCGAGGCTGGAGCACCCATGGGGAAAAATTGGTGGGTGCTGAGCACCCACCGGCAGCTCCCTGCCAGTTTCCCCCTTCCCCCCCACCGTGCCCAGCTCACCTCAGATTCTGGGTTCCACTTCTGGAGGCGCAGCCCGCGAAGCCGCTTTTTTTTCAGTTCACAGGCCTGCCGCCCATCAGCTGTGTGGCGGGAGGCAAGCCTTGGGGGGGGCAGGGGAAAGCGCGGTGGCCCTACCCCCGAGGCGCCGCCGTGGCGCTCACCCCCCTCCCCCGCCCGCTTGCCGCTCACCACACAGCTGACGGGCAACAGGCCTGTGAACTAAAAAAAGCGGCTTTGCGGGCCGTGCCTCCAGAAGCGGAACCCAGAAGCTAAGGTGAGCTGGGCACGGAGGGGTGCCTGGCTGCTTCTCCCCACTCCCTCCCAGGCTTGCAAGCCTCGGGGGGGAGGGGAGATGCAGCGTGCCCGGGGAGGAGGTGGGGGCGGGGATTTGCGGAAGGGGTGGAATGGGGGCGGGGGAGGAGTTGGGGCGGGGCCAGGGGCACAAGCACCCACCAGCACCGACAAAAGTCGATGCCTATGCTCCAACACCATCCCACAATTCCCTCTGTTCATCCAGAAAGGACAGACAAGTTCTCCCACAATTCACTGGGAAATAATTCACAGATCCCACTGTTAGGTAAAAATCAGCTTGTCCTACTCATCGTTCCAACACCCGGGCAATGCGGAGTCAGACTTACAGCTCACAAACTGTCAGAGGCCATGTAAGAAACACACTGAGGCCGAGTAGCTTTGATCAAAGGGCACATAACCCCCCCGTAGCTAACAGCTTCGGAGGCATGTGGCAACTTTTTTAGTGACAAGCATCAGTATTTATAGTTAGTTTTAAGACAGACAAAGGAGGGGTACTGGGCACGTGGTTTCCTCTGCATCATCTCAGGCTGACCTTGTTCAAACTGGTTTCTATAGTTACTCAATTTAGGCAGAGCAGGAGAGGGAACACCACAAGAATATTTGTACAAGATAAAGGGAGTTTGAACAAGGAGGAATTTATTACAGGGAAGCCAGGAGAAATTTACTGCAGGAGCCCCTTTTATCTAACACCACCAGTTTACCACAGTGCAAAGAACCATGGGATAATGTCTTAGCGTCACACCCACGTGAGGGCAGCGCCAGTGAGGACACAGAGCTGGGGAGTTATTTCATAGCATGGCCGTTCTCATTCAAGCCAGGCTAACTTGAGAGGGGTAACTCAAGTGTAAATAGCTCACCAAGTTAACTCTGCAGCAAAGACAGACCCAAAGAAACACTTCAGAAGGCCATGCAGATTTCCCCTGCTCCACACCAGCCCTTTTCCCTCAGAGCATTTGTTCTTTCAAGTTGACAGGGAAAATAACAGCAGGTGAACCAATGGCCCTTTACAACTCTCACAGCTTTCTTTTGCTAAGACATGGCCTCCTGCTAGGTGGGGATGTTTACCATTCTACATCCCTACCCAGGAGCCAAACTTCCTTTGGGAATTGTTTCTCTGGCGAGAAAGGAGAAACACAGCGATTCAACCTCGCCACTGGTCAGGTCAAACTTTACAGAGGCCAGAATATATAATATTGTGACACACTGTAAATTACTCATGATGTGCTTAATTATGCAACAAAAAAACTTTTCAGGAAAATAACCACGTAACCCCCTAGGGTGTACTTAATATGTGAATCACAAATGATGAAGTATAGAATAAACAATAAGCAGCATTGAACTACCTGGCTGTAATCCCATCAAGGGGTTCTGGTGATGTCATAAACCAGGGGAGCAAATTTCAATTGCCAGAAAAATCACAGAATGAATTCTTACCCTGTAATTCAGCACTTGCTTAGTCAATATGTGTTTTAAAATCTCATCTTCTCCCCCTCCTAACTTTTTTTGTTACACCCTTTCCCAGCTCTTCCACTACTCTTCTCTCGTGCCCATCCCCTCCATAGACTCTGAAGCACCTCCAACATGACTGATGTAACCATAATTGATGCTGATTGTGGGAAACCTCTGTCAGTTAAGGGACTAATTCTGTTGCCACTCTGAGAATCAAGCAACTATACAATCTAGGCCCAATTCTGAAGCTGCTACTAACAGAAATAGTTTCATGGTCTTCAGGAGAACCATTCACATGAGTTCGGGCTGCGGAATCAAGCCTCTGAATACTAAGGAATGAAATATGCAAACTTTGCACTCATTGAGCAGCATTTACTCACATTAGCAGTCCCATTGAAAGCAACTGGTGTAAGTAAAGCTTGCACAAATTAGCCCTAAAATAATATTTTTCCCCATGCAATGCAATCAATCATTGTTTTATATGTCATTAAATGGGACAAAATACACTTCCTGCTAGTAGAAACTCCATGCAGAACACAGAATGCTGATGGTCATTAAAGGCACTCTGTCAAATACCTCAGATAGAACATTTTGGTTTTATAATTGATTTCAAAATCTAGTGTTATAAATGTTTTCACTGCATTTGTTTGAGGTTTTTAAAATAAAATTCAGTAAAAACCTTTTTAAATTAAAAAGCTGGAAACTTTGTACTGAAGTATCGAAAATACAAACACAGCAGAAGAGCTAGGAAGTGAAACTGATTATAATAATTTGCTCAGTGCACAAGAAAACAGACTTTACTTACAGTACTGCAGACAGAGAACACGCTGCTTTATTCAGCTAATCAGTGACCCAACCTTTCCAGACTACTGTACCCCTTTCAGGAGTCTGATTTGTCTTGAGTACCCTCAAGTTTCACCTTAAAAACTACTTGCTTACAAAATCAGACATAAAAATACAAAAGTATCACAGCACATTATTACCAAAAAATTACTTACTTTCTCATTTTTACCATATAATTATAAAATAAATAAATCAACTTACTGGAATATAAATACGTACTTACATTTCAGTATATAGTATATAGAGCAGTATAAACAAGTCATTGCTTGTATGAAATTTGAGTTTGTACTGACTTCGCTAGTGCTTTTTATATAGCCTGTTGTAAAACTAGGCAAATATCTATATGAATTGAGTAACCCCTGAAAGTTCTCTGTGTACCCCTAGGGGTATGCATACCCCCTGGTTGAGACCCACTGAGCTACATAACAAACAGGCAGGGGGAGGGGGTGGTCAAAACACCCAGTAAGTAAATAGGAAATAAGGGTGGGGTGGTACATGGCTCCAAACTATTAGACTCTAATTTAACTTATTATTATTATTATTACTTATTATTATAAGTAACTTATTTAACACCTTGATTACCACTTTACTACAAATCAGGAAGTGAAATTGATTATAAACAGAAAAGTCTAGTTTTATTCTCCCAAGTAAGGCAGTGTTCAAAAACTATGAGTCAAGCTCCAGAAAACCATCAGACTTCTTTTAAAATAATACATTTTGGAGTTTGTTTCTTTGTCTTCAGGTTGCACTTGGGTCACATTTTCTAGCTTTTCTCTGCAACCATGAGAGCGAGAAAGTTGCTTTAAAAGAAAGGAAAGCTGAGATTTGCATATACTCCAGGAGTTGGGGCTTTAAGACAAATACCAAATACTGTAAAACTCACAGGACTGTGAATGACATGCAAAAAATGCACAAGCAACATAAATGGAGAAAAGTAAATCAGACTTTAACAGATTTTTTTTCATTTCTAATTATCTAAGTCCTGCCCTACAACCTTTACTCACATGAGCAATTGTTACTCATGCAAGAAGTCCCAATTAAGTCAATTGTACTACTCATCTGAATGATTACTCAGATGAGTAAAGTTTGTAGGATCCATCACCTGTGGTTATTAAAATGGAGGTAATTAATGTTTTACAAATAATTTTGGTCTAAACCTAACAAAATGGAAAGGATTTTTCTTGTTAACTTCAATAGGAGCAGGATCGGACCCTGAACTTCTATTTTGACAGCATTATTTTGGGGATGCCCAATTACATTCAAAAGTTAAATGCATTGACCTGTCTGCCTTGTTTACATCGTCTGTAACCTGTTGATGTAACCAGCCAACTATTTCTGTACAATTTCCATTTGCCTACTGATTACAGAAAATAGGAAAAAATACTGACAGCTGCTAGTTCTAGTCAATGTAAAGTCCCTGATGGTTTTCTCCTATTTTTTTTCCATCCCAAGTCCATAAACTCCACATCTCTTGGGAAGAACCCTGAGTTTTGAGAATAAAAGATGCTAAAATCCAGAATGCTAAAATAAACCTTTCCAAAAAAAGAGCTCGAATGGGCTCTCTGGATGATCTTTGCCCCTTATCGTGCATCTGATGTCTGTGCATCTCACCCAATCCATAAGGCAGGTTTTCATTCATATAGCTTTGGAGAGATTGGATGTTTCATATTGGTGGCAGGCTATCACATTTGGGCAGAATGCAATGTTCTGCCTTCTTTTCAAAAGTAAATTGTTTTAAGGGGGTGTCTATGCAAATAAGAGCACTTAGTAGTTCCAGTGGGAGTTAGGCACCTAAATATTTTTGCGAATCCCACCCCACATGTCTATCATGCCATTGATCTGAGGATCTCAAACAACTCTACAAACACCCCTTCGTATGGAAGCATTAGCTTAATTTACAGCCAGCACATAAACTGATAAAATAGGAGTGGAAGCTCTAGTTGAACCAACAAAAAGGGAAGAGGAGAGCTGTGGGAGAGCCCTGCTTACCAAGCCCAGGAGAGGATGGGGAGCAGAGAGCTGTGTTCCTACCTGCTCCCCTTATTTTAGTTCTGGCTTTCATAGAAGTGAACAAAGGTACAGAGAGGTTATGTGACTTGCTGAGATCACACAAGACATAGGAAAAGCCAGTACTCCTGACTCCCAGTGCTTTAACTATTAGCCCATAAACACAACCAAATCTAACCACTTAGCCTGGGGAAAAACACCTTAGTCCTAAGAAAGTTAAAAGGAATATAATAAATTAAGATGCAAGGGATTTCTACATAAATCAGGTAGAATTGATTGAGAAATTATTTTTCCCCATAAAAAAATTCAGTGAATAGATATTTTCTCATGTTTGTCATCATTTTTCTTCAAAAATTGTATAGGTTTTCTTTTTTTTTTAAAGAAAAAAATCAGTAGAAAGGGTTTGTAAAGTTTCAGCCAAAAAACTGTTGATCGGCTCTAAAGCTGAGATCCCGCAGCAGCACTCCGATTCGGGACCTCTAGAGACCCTGAAGAAGCCATGCCACCTCCGTTAGGGTGTTCTCCTAAGGCAGGATACAAAGGACATTCAAAGATAAGTATGGCTGGGGTTTTGCTCAAGTGAACTTTCCCAAGGAAGTGCACCGGGAAGAGGAGATGGGAGCTGTGGCTGGTTATCTGTAATGGGAGGGGTTACCCTCTATGGAATGGAGGTCAGTGCCCCTGTTGAAAATCGAAATACAGGTCCACCTCAGCTTTAGCAGGAGACTCATGAAACACCAGCATCTTAAACTGAACATTGGTTGTGTTTTATCTTACATTGTCAGGGGGAACTTGGCCTTTAAAACCCTTCCCATTCAGCTGCAGAAGTGGGTCAGTTGGCTATAAATTAAATCGGCTTTTATTCTTTTAGGGTCTGATTTTCAGAGTTGCTGAACATTTGCAACTCCATCTCAAGTCAACAACCCTGAAAATCAGCCTTTTACTATGCTGTCAATGTTCTCCTGATACACATTAAGATTAAAGTCACTATTTTGTCAGATTCTATACACTATTAGAATGGGTAAAAAAAATGAATGAAACATTTACCCATTGGAAAATTATGTTTCATTGACATTAAAATTTTCAGTGGGAAAAAATCAAATTCAGCTGAAATGTTACATTTCAATCAAAAATGTCTAAACAAAAATATTTCACCATTTCTAATTCAACACTTTCTGTAACTTTTCATTATACTAACCATTTCAATTATTTTCCTCCCAATTTGGGACTAAATAAACATCAAAATATTGGAATTTCCCAAAAAATCCATTTTTGATCTTTTCTACCCACTACAAAAATTGATCTGGATGATTCTTACTTTCCTTCCTTAAGCAATGTATACAACAGTGAAGCCAAAATAGATAGATAGATAGATAGATAGATAGATAGATAGATAGATAGATAGATAGATAGATAGATAGATCTGTCCTCTAAAACAGATCTGATTTTTTTCAGAGAAGGAGAAAAGATTATTCCATTATCTCCGGTATATTTTTCTTACCTTAAAATACTTTTAAATTCTACCTTATATGGATGTCTGCTGCCCCAGGACCATTATTTCAAGGTCAAATTGATCACCACATTTGGAATCACAAAAAAAAATTCCCTTCAGCAAGGGAGGAACCATCTGATATTTTTGATCCTTTCCCTGCAGAAATCAAACCTTTGAGATTTAGGGACAATCATTTTCTTGCTATTACTGTGAGCTGATTTGGGCATTAGTGGAGATTAGTTATTCATATCTATACATGGGTGTACAGTTAGGCAACAAAATATTGTCTCAACTTTTTCTTTCAATGAAAAGTTCTATGCAACATGTCAATTTTCATCAAAATATTTTGAGTATTCATCAAAAAATGGAAGTGCAAAAATGTGTCAATTTTACCCTCCCCCAAAAATCTGGTTTGGGTTCTCAAAATTGAAAAATGATTTTTGTGGGATTTGACAAAATTCTAAGAAAAATAATTCTTTTTGTTGATTTTTCACTAGGAAAAAAATAATTTCCAGATTAGCCCTAATCAGGAGCAAGCAACTTCTAATCTCGGGTAGTTTTTAATTGTCACTTTCCTGTCTGTCTCCCCTAAAACAATCGATCCCTGAAGGACTGGAATAAATTAATGGACACAGCTGGTATTTCTAACCTTCCCCTCTGCCTAGTTCATAGGAATACTTACTGTGCCATTCACCAGTGCCAAACGTGGCAATGGATAGATTCAATCCCAATTCCGTTTGCCTTTAGTGTGATTTGCTTTGCCAGCTAGAAGAGCCCAAATCAGAATCACTTTTTACTACTGTTTATCTGAAATGCAATCTGAACGGCAAAATGATGTATTGGGTTCAATTTAAATTGTATGTTAAGTCTTTACTAGTAACATGTCGTAATAGTATCCTTGTGAAATACATCCCTGTAGGGGCTTTTGGATTGTGTAGGAATTAATTATTTATTATTATGATTGTGTTTGATGTTCTTATAGATTCTAAAGCCAAAAGGGACCATTGTGATCACCTAATCTGATCTCCTGTATAACACAGGGCAGAGAACAGCCTGAAAATAATTCCTAGAACAGATCTTTCAGAATAAAACATCCAGTTCTTTAACTCCTCTGTATTATTGTACATTGCACTTTATATTATTATGCTCCCAGTCCTGCAGTCTTCATTCATGTGAGTAAGAGCTGAAAGATTGGGCATTTGATTATTACAGTATTATTATTTCAACAGCAGATTCAGCTGGCCACTTTACTGAAACTTTGAAGGCAGAGATGATATTCTCTGTGTGATCTATGTTGCAGGTAGAGCTGTGCCGTTAACCAATTTTTTGGTGTGGGAGCTGAACTGAAATATTAAATTAAAGTCATAAAATCATTTTTTGGTTTACCTGAAAAGATTTTTTAATTTGTTTATTTTTTGATGAAGCAGAAATGTCAGAAACATTTAACTTTGAGTTGAACAAAATGTTTCATTTGACCCATAACAAAACATTTGGGTTTTTTTTAATCTTCTGAAAAATTATTATTGAAGTTAAATTTGAAGGAAAAGACCCTTTTGGAACAAAAAGTCAAAACATTTACATTAAAAAAAATGTTGAAATAAAGCTTTTTGACTTTGTCAGAATTGGTTTGTTTTTTGACTGAAACAATTTGGCAATTTCAACACAGATTCGAGAAAGCTTTTGGTCCACCCAGATCTGCATTTTTCTGCAAAAAATAGTTTCAGATGAAAAATTATGCCCTGCTCTAGTTGCAGGTCATAAAACAATGTGTATGGCTACAGGGCAATATAAATAATTCCGGAGATGCTGGTAGAAACGCTATAGTTAAGGCTATATTTGTTTTTTCAGTTAAAGTGGAGTTTAGCTAATTTTGTTAGGAATGTAAACAGATGTTAATTGTAGGCATAATTAACCCTATCACTTCTAGGGAGATTTCATTTTCTGGATCATTACAAGTAAATCTTTTTAATTATTTAGAAGTCGGGAGGAGTTAAAAATAAGCTTTTTGGAAATATGGTGTTTAACTTTTTTTGTTCTAAATTTAAAAATGGCTTTAGTTTTAAATATTAAACTTTAGATAGATTTCAGTCTAAACAATACCTACCATAGATTGTTGGGGATTTTTTTTAAAGAAAAAGGTTATTTGTATTATTCCTCATAACCATTTCTAGTTCCACTACAAGCTCAGATGGAATAAAAATTACCCAAGCAAATGGTAACATTTGCAACTTTATGTGTTAAATCACTGGTGTTTTGGAATTGTAGCTGTGAGCTCTTTTGAGAGGGAAATATGGATAATCCCCACCAATGGAAACAATGATGGGTGGTTTGGTTGGGTGGGTGGGTGGGATATGTATTTGCAGAAGGAACGAATGTTCTGTTTGTCCTCAATTGGGGAGCATGTTTCAGGGAGCAGATGCAAAGACCCAGTGAACCCCTTACATCTGCTTCTCAAGCTGGATCTCCCAGGAGAAGAGAAGCCCATTCCTCTCCACATTCACCCAGACCACCGCTGACACATAGCTCCAGCCCTTCAGAGAAAGGACTCCTCCGCAGGAGCTGAAAAAGAGCAGCCCCTCCTGATTCCCACTTCTCGGTAAGCCTGATCCAACTTTCCCTGAAGTCTTTCCATTAACTTAAATGGGAGCTGGCTCAGACTCCAGGGATTTGCCAAAGTTCTAACGGTCTATTCTCCGATGTTTCGTACCTAGGATGAACGCAGCAGCCAGATCTGAGCTAAATCCCGGTGCTCCAGCCCCAGTGAAATGCACAAACCCTCCTCTAGGCCATGTCTACAGTACAAACTTTGGTTGACGCAAGTTATGTCAATGTAAAGCCGCCACAGTTAGTACATCGCTTGTGCTACTAGGCTACTTGTGTTGGCACTGCATATACTCACCAGAAGTGCCTGTGTCGCTGTACAGTGTGGTGCACCATGGGTAGGTATCCCAGCATGCAACTCACCACCATTCAGTGCACTGGCTTTTTGGATATTTTGGCAATGCCTGGTGGAGCAGAAAGGAGTCACACGGGTGTGAATGGGAGCAAAGGGTCAGCTTCCCAGCATGCAACTGTCTCCATCCCATCTTGTCATCTAATTCCCATAACTTTTGCACCTTTTTAAAAACTTCTATGAATCTTTTCAGCACTCCTCTGACAGAAGCATGGCACCTGCACAGCTCTGCACTATTGTCATAAGCATTGCAAACACAGGACGCACAATCCTCTGTTATTTGCAGACCCGTACAAAGAGCCAAATCAGCACGGAACATGATTTCTTGGCGGACAGATTGCCATGGGACATTCTGAGAATCAATTCAAGATTATTGGTGGTGTTCCTGGAGCAGCTGCAGAATGTGGAACGCCACTTCTAGCCCGAGAAACAAGCATTGACTGGTGGGATTGCATTGTAATGTAGGTTTGGGATGATGAGCTTTTGGATGTGCAAGGCAACATTCCTGGACCTGTGTGCCAAGCTTAGCATAGCCTTCTAACACAGGGACACCAAAATGAGAGCTGCACTGACAGTGGAGAAGTGAGTGGTGATCGCGCTGTGGAAACTTGCGATGCCAAATTGCTCTCTATCAGTGGCAAATCAGTTTGGAATTGGAAAATCCACTGTGGAGGTGATTGTCATGCACGTGTGTAGGGCCATTAATCATATCCTGCTATGCAGGACTGTGATGTTTGGCAATGTGCAGGACATAGCAGATGCATTTGCAGCAATGGGGTTCCTAAACTGTGGTGTAGCGATAGACAGTATGTATATCCCCATTTTGGCCCCAGCCCACGTTGCTGCAGATTACATCAACATAAAGGACTACTTTTTTATGGTTATGCAAGCATTGGTGCATCACAGAAGATGCTTCACCGACATCAGTGTTGGCTGGTCAGGGAAGGTGCATGATGAGCGCACCTTTAATAACACAGGACTGCTCAGAAAGCTAAAAGCAGGGACATTCTTTCCTGACCAGCGGCTTTCTATTGGCGATGTTGAAATGCCAACAGTGATCCTGAGGGACTCAGCTGACCCCTTGCTCCCCTGGCTCCTGAAGTCATACACCAGCTATTTCAACAGCACCAAGGAATGATTCAACTGCCAGTTCAGCAGGTGCAGAATGAGAGTTTAATGCACTTTTGGTAGATTGAAGGGATGTTGGTATTGTTTACTCACAATATTGGACCTCAGTGAAAAAAATATTACAGCAGTTATAGTTGCCTGCTGTGTCCTGAATAATATCTATGACGCAAAGGGAGAAAAGATGCTGCTGGGGTTCAGGGTGGAGGTGGAGCAGCAATCTGCTGAGTTTGAACAGCTAGACACAAGGGCTATTAGAAAAGCTCAGCACAGAGCTATAAAGCTCAGGAAAGTTTTGAACATGGTCCGTCACCCCCCACCGCCCCCCCCCCCCGACCTAACTCTACAGGGGGATGAAAAGCAGATAGCAACTCCACCTCTCTTTGCTGTACTGGTACTTCTTCTAGTGCGAGTAAATTAATGACAAGGCTATAGCCAGGGGCGGCTCTATGTTTCCTGCCGCCCCAAGCAGGGCAGTCAGGCAGCGTTCAGCGGCATGCCTGCGGGAGGTCTGCCAGTCCAGCGCCTTCGTGCACATCGCTGAATTGCCACCAAAGCTGCAGGACCGGCGGACCTCCTGCAGGCATGCCGCCGAACGCTGCCCGACTGCCGCCCCCCAAAGCGACCGGCAGGCGCCCCCCACGGCTGGCCGCCCCAGGCACGCGCTTGCTGTGCTGGTGCCTGGAGCCGCCCCTGGCTATAGCTTGTTCTGTTAAATTAGGGGTGCCATCAGCACATCATTGTAATGGGGAAATACAATTACACACTTACCGGAGGTTCCTTGCCCTGCATTGGGCTCACCCGTGCTCCACCACCAAGACTGACTGAACTGGAGTCTCAAACAGGTCCTGGTTTTGGGCATAGCTGAACCCCCTGGTCGCATGTCCTCTATCCTCCTCTGCTGGCTCCTCAGAGGTATTCACGGTGGTGCGTGGGGTGGTGGTGGAGTCTCCGCCAAGGATGGCATGCCACTCTTTGTAAAAGCGGAAGGTCTGCAGCTCAGCACCAGACTGGCTTCCCTGGCCTGCCACAATTCCTTTGCTTTCATGTAGCACTGCTGCTGATCCCTGTTCTATCCCGTCTCCTGTAACCCCCGTGCACTCTGCTCATAGAGGCCCATGTTTCTGCAGCTGTCCTGTAGCTGTGCCTGCAAAGCCTCTTCTCCCAACAGGCCCAGGAGATCCAGTATCTCCTGTCTACTCCAAGCTGGAGCGTGGCTGGAGCATGGCCAGCTGGGCAGTTGCACACAATGGAGAGCTGCTAGGTGTGCACACCGAGCTGGACAATCAGGAAAAGGCATTTCAAAAATTCACAGGGCTTTAAAAGGGAGGGGTCCTTCTGGTCTCCGTGACGTTGGGCAGTGGAGTTCACAATTGTAACCAGAGTGGTCAGTGTCAGGCACTGTGGGACAGCTGCTGGAGGGCTGTTAGGATAGACAGAAGTAATACAGTGGCTACATTCATGCTGCATCAACCTCAATACATCAACCAGGTCTCAATGCGGTTCAGGGACACGGTGTTACTGCGTCACCATAATGGGGCACTCACATCACACCAGTGGGAGACGAATTTAAATGTAGACACATGCACAACTAGATCCAGGGCCGGCTCCAGGCACCAGCTTTCCAAGCTAGTACTTGGGGCGGCATCTGGAATGGGGCGGCAGTCCGTGTCCCGCGGTGGCAATTCGGCGGCAGCTCCACCACTCTTCCCGCCGTGGTGGCAATTCGGCGGCAGCTCCGCTGCTCTTCTTGCCACGGCGGCAATTCAGCGGCAACTGCTTGGGGGCGGCAAAATTGGTAGAGCCGCCCCTGACTAGATCAATGCAAGATGGCTCATGTCGACCTAACTTTGTACACCAGGCTTCAGTCTGATTCTAAAATCAGCCAGCAGCATAAGTTCAGATACCCCCGACAAGGAGAAAACAGCAGCCCCGGACTCTGCGGAAGCTCAGTTCTCCAGTATCAGCTCAAAATGTCACCCTATCAGCTGTGTTAGTTTAACAGCTTCAGAGGAGTTTACTTTGGATATAAGGGCAAGAAAACCCAAAGGCTGGTTTTCAGTGTTTCCCCAAGTCTCCCTCCCCAAGTCTGGTTTGACTCAGCGAAACACGTGTGCGTGTTGGTAACATTGAGATGTCAATATTCTCTTTTTTCTGTACTTTGAAATTGCTGATGAGAAGCGCAATCCGAGAGCTAGTTAATAAAATAAATAATAACAGTAACAACAACGCTGGCTTTGATTTTGGTGTGGAAGTTCAGACGGACTGGGGATATCTGATATCAATTGAAAATAAGGATAACATTGTGGGTAAACAACATTTGCAGGTTACAATTGCTGTATTTACCTTCAATAAAACAAAACACAGTAACACGCTAATACTAAATGATGACATGAGGTTGCCTCTTTTGAGCAGAAGAGTTAGTACACTGATCTACCCTGAGCACTGTCTTGCTGGAATATTACAACCTCTTCCACCCTCATCTCAGCGGCGGCGGCTGTATTCAAGCCAGGAAGCTGCCAATTCAGGGGCAAATCCAGCTTCACATTTTTCTTCCTCAGAAAAAGAAAGTCCCTTTAAAATCGAATTTCAGACAGAGCCCTGGAGCTCCGAGAAGTCTAGAGAAACTTAAGGCCTGATTCAAAGGCTGTTGACTTTAATAAGATTTTTTCCATGCCCTTTGGATCCGGCCTTTCCAGCAGAGCAGGCAGCCCCCATGCAATGCACACGGGATCCTCAGAGGAGTAACCAGCGGCAAGCGCATCGCTTACCATGTCAAATTGGGGGCTGACACGGTGCATCTCCCTGAATGGGAAGCGATCTCTAGCGATCTCTAAGCGTCCAGAGAAATGGTGCAGCAGTGGTGAGGGAATTCAGCAAACGCGCACTCCGCTAGCGAGCTCCACGCACCAAAGAGACATATTTGCATCAGAGTGCTTTAGCTAGCAGGGTTTTTAGGTCTGTCCTCTGCCTCCCGCCCGCCTCCAGCAAACCTGTAAACGCGGACGACTGGGGGTTAAGTAGAACAGCCCGTTATAAAGTAGCAAGCGCCTGGAAATGCTGTTTTAAAGGAAGATTTCTTGTTCTGCAGGGCTGTTAGGCACAAAACTTTAATTACTGGCGTGTTGGGGGGTGGGGGTGAGATCACCATGTTCACCCCCCCCCCCCCAGTCCTTAGTGGTTTTTAAAAGCCGGAGGGGAAAGTTTTCGGAAAAGCCTAAGGGATTTCAGCGCATTAGTCACCGACTTTCAGATGGGGCTTGAGCGCCTAAATCCTTTAGCGCGTTTGAAAATCCTCCCTCCTCGATTCTTCTTTCCTTAGACGCCCCAAATGGATGTCAGGGCTAAATCCCCCATTGCCTTACTCGCAGGAGTAAAGGTTGCTCACAAAAGGCGTCCCGCGGAAGTCGCTACGGGTACTTTTGCTGCGGGATCGGGTCCTCCATGGGAATTCAGTTTCTTTCTAAAACGATCTCATGTGACTGGATCGGTAACGAGAGGTACGGAACTAACACCCGTGGCCTAACGGGTCAGTGGCTTTATTCAGATCCAGCCACCTCTAAAATCAAATTCGATGTTTTGTAACAATTCCCTGCTCTGGGCTGATGCGCTGGATAAAATATGAGCAGATCCAGGCACCCTGGGTCCATTTTACCTGGTTACTCACTTGCTGGTGTGGTTAAGGCTAAGCAAACCCCTTTTATAGCTTCCAGTCGTAGAATTTCAGGAGGAAGAACCCTACCGAGCTAAGGAGATTTTTGGACCACATAGACATTAGGTTACATTAGTATACATACAATTATTTAAAATCAAAGTGTATAATTTTTTCAAATGCCAACAATAGCAAACGAAAAGGTAGCGGTATTAGTAAGAAATGGCAACGTTAAATATGGAAATGATTGGGACCGTTGGAAGGATAGATAGATAGATAGATATTCTTGTTGTTACTGTAGGTTTGTCTATTTAATGTGTAAACCCTTGCAGGTTAAATAGCAAAGACTAGCTGCTATTCCAAATGGAAAAACTCCTATCGCACGTCACGGGAGCCAGGATCTGGCCCACATCTCCAGAACCCGCTGGAGTTCACAGGAGTGTTGTAAGGACTGACTGACTGACTGACTACAGCGACACTAGACTTTTAAAAACTCCAGCGACTTTTTAGCGCTGTCAAAAGCAGGGCTGGCTGGAGGTTCCATTGATCTGGGCCGGGGTGGCTGCTCTGTCTAATCCCTGCCCGCTTTGTAAATGTTTGGAGACTGGCTGGAGGAGGAAACGCAATCCTTATCCAAACAGTCTTTTAACCTCCAGTCCTCTCTGCCCCGTGAACGCTTTGTACGAGCCTGTCATAAGCCTTATTAATGACCCTTGTTACTTAATCTGAAACGGGGCTCCTGGCAAACAGACAAGCCTCTTGCCGCCGCACAGAACGGATTCTGAAAAGCATTTTGGTCCCAACCTAAACCTAGCTCGACGAGTTTCTCTCTCCTGCACCGAGGAGTCACTACGGCGCAGCTGCGTAATTTACTTGTTTGGCCTCAAGATTATGTGACGCGCGCCCCGATTTCAATGTCTCTCTTTTCTTTTCTTACAGCAAACGAGAAATAAAGTGGCACATACAGAATGTTAGTCTGATGGTGTCGATGTTGTAGCGATAGGGGTGGTGGTTGAATAGAGGTGTTTGTCTGTACATCATCCTATCGGTTTGGGAAACATGGGAGCTGAAATTCAGATATCAGCCTGGTTATTTAGCACAAGTATCTGAATGAAACCTGACATTTCATATGTGTATAGTCAGTTCTTCTAGGAGGCCAGATTGGGGAATTGTTGGAATAATCCCTGAAATAGACCAGCAGCGTTCCATTCGATTCCATTGCTTCTCCCATACGGAGCACTCGCTACAATCCGGGCATTCACATTGATTTAACGGTCCTGATTTTGTCAGGGGCTGGGATTCCGCGTGGGATCGGTGGATCTCTGCAGCCCCAATCTCTGCCCCCCTCATTCGCCGCGCTCCGACAATAGAGTTTTGGACTCCCGGGGAGAGAGATCGGGGTGGAGCTCAGCGGTTGGGGACAGCGCTGTAAATCCCCCCCCCACTCCCCCCTCCATTTGGGAGTCCTGCAAAGCCGTTCCTTTTCACATGAGCTGTAACATTTTCCAGGCTCGGGGTCTATTTGCTGCTGTGTTAGTTCTCCACCCATCAGTAAAAATTTAACAACTGCAATGATCTCACAGCGCCTTACATATGTTTGATAAGCTTGTTTGAGAAATAGGCCTATAAAATGCAACCTCCCAACAACTAGATGCCATATTTGTGCCTGTCTGTTGTTAATTGCCTCCCTGGGTACGATAGTTAAGCAGATACACTGGGAACGTGCGACATTGTTTCATGCTTTGGTTAGATGGTTACTGGAAACCAGACAACGTTATTTTATGTTTTTAATTTAACTATCCCGAATAGCGTTTGCAAAGCTGTGTGGAGACATTCAAAGAAAGTCTGACACCACACGAAATAAAGTTGCCAGATATATTCCACCAGGGCCTGATTTTTCACTGAAGTCAATGGGAATTTTAGCATAGTCTTCAATACAAGCAGGATCGAGCCTTTAATAACGGCGGCTAAAGAAAATATCTGTTGGGGGATAAATGATGAGCTGTGTCATGAATTATAACACGCTGGGGAGGGGGGTTTAAAAACGGCTTGGGGTTTTGAAATGTGCAGGAATGTTCTCTGTATGGCCGACCAGACGTGGCGAAACTGGGGGTATGTATGGCTGCGAGATCCGTTTGTGCGTAAAGGAGAATTTCTCGCCCCGGCAGAAGCTGGTATTTTAATGTGCGCGCAGCTAGTATGAGCCACGTGATCCGAAATTAGAAAAGATTTTGAACTAGTGTGGAGGAGGTAAATAAAGATAAATTATAAAGCGGGCTACATCGCATTTATAAACCAGATCTGTATGTTGTGGCTGCATCTCCTCGTCTGGCAATTTCCTAGAGGAAAATACTGCATCTCAGCAGTTTTATTCCTAGGTAATGAAGCATTTATCGCGCAGTGCGGAAAATGGTTCGTGCTGCTGGGTTGGAGCACTACGTGGAATCTGGTTTGCCCAGCAAGAATTCCGTCTCCAAGCGCAAGTCCCGCTCACCGATGCATTTATTTCCGCACCTCAAAACGATCCCTGATTTGGGAGAAGTCATTTCATTCAAGGTGTCAGTCCAGGAGAGACTCAATTACGGTTCGTGCTGTCCCTGCGCTCAAATGATTAATATCTTCCCCTTAATCCCTTTATTCGTGACTAATCGATTTCTCCTGCCAGCGCTCCGATTCGTTTCCGTGTCTTGGTACGGGGACGAACAGCCCTGCCCCCACTTCAGCCGGGTGTCTCTAATTGACTTCTACTCTACCTTTTTATGGCGACATGTGTTTCTCACAAAGCTCTTATTAGGACAAGCTGCTTTCACTAATTGAGAGTTACAGAATGCGGAAGGCAGGCTGGTTTTTCAGATCCACCAACTCCAGAGGATTCAGGGAAGGAAAGGTTCCCTGCACACTCTGCGTCGGGTCTCTAAGATCAGATAACCAAGGCAAACTAGTCTCCTCCTCAGAAGATGATACCATTTCTAACCCCCCGCAGCGCAGCGCAGATCCCAGGGAAGCGCCAAGAAGCACGTGAAAAGCTACCTAGGGAGAGATCCTGTCCCAGACCTTGTGCGCAATGCTAACTCGCCCGAGCAAAGATTACGCACGTGGGGAAGGGCTGCCGGACTGAGGAGTTATTCCGCTCAGCTGGAAAAGCAAGGCACGTGCGAGTGCCAATTAGGAAGCTGATTAATTGTGAGCTGCTATGTCACATATGATCAGTACCATGAGCTTTACGATTTCAACTCACACAACCTAAATAAATAAATAAAACCGTCTCCATTAGAGTAAAAGCAACACAGGAAAAAAATTAACCCAGGAACCGTTTAAAGCACCGCCTCAATGCGAACTAACGCAACTCTTTTAATACCGCTCGCAGCATTTTTTATAAATGGGCTGGAAGATCCAGACGGGAAAGTTATGCACGTGCAGAGCTCGATTGGGGGGAACACGTTTAACGACACGTAGCTGGATGTGGCTCCGCTTTCTCGTATATTTCACTCGCTCTCTGCCGTCTGGCAATGAATTCTCGGACTTAGGGGACAGTTTGGCATAGAGGGACAACGCCTAAAGCCCTCACCAGGCAGCTGACTCTAAAAGGATATTTTAAATCTATCTGACGTGGGCATAAGGAAAGCTGCCCTCAGGCGTATATGGTCAGTACCTAGCCAGTATATACTCAGTACCTATTGTCAGTACCTAACCTCCTTCCCTGTGTTGGTGCGTGTAGTTTACCACCAAAGCACCACCGCTAGAATCGCCCACAGTTAGATAAGCAAATATTAACACGACCCCTTCCCCACCGCCTGCCTTAGCCATGAGATAGCAGAGGACTGAGAAGAGCTCAGTATGTCCATGTCTGTTGTGCTTCGCGGAACTTCTGAAAGATCCCGTCTACTGAAAAGAAACAACCACAACTTAAGTCTGGATGGCTGGCTAGATCAATGTACGCCTGGTGAAAATGCAGTTGGCTTTTGCAACCCTATGACCGAATGGGGTCTTCTGTACTCTTCTGGTTTCCAATTTTGCACATCAGTCAAATGTAATGTTTGTAAACGTTGTATATTTTTCATTCACTTGCAAACACGTCCCAGAGAGAACGTGGTTTATCTGGGTCGCAGGCTCACACAGGAGCAAAGCTCCTCAAGCCTGTAGCCCCGGGGCTGGTGGGCAGAAGGGGGAGCCTCGTGCAGGGATGGTTGGGTGATGCACCCGTGAATAGCGGAGCCAGCCGGGTACAGGGCGCACTGCTTTTGCGGTTAGCTTTAGTCGTGTGGCTGGCTTCAACGCATCTCTCCGCGCGGTGGGTATTGCTGGATCCTCTTTCAGCGGGAAAGGTGATCTGTTTGATCCTATCAGAAAGGTGCAGGAGGGTGGGACTATTTCTGTGTCCCCTTCCCCAGCAGCCACAGCCCTCCTGGCTCCGTTACAATCAGCGAAATCGCCTGGCCCATCCCCTCGAGCCAGCCACCCGCCGCACTGATCGCTTGTTGGCCTGCACCAGTGCTGCCTCTGTACAGCGCCTAGTACACTAGAGCTCCTGGGTCGGCCCTACAGTAAATAATGGCCCTACCTGCATCTGAGCCATTCCCTCTGAAAATAACAAGGATGGGCATTAAGGCAGCGTCAGGACCCTGTGGCTGGGATGCCCCAAGATTTAGTCCATCAGCCTGTCACTTCGTCACACAGCGCTTAACCCGAAGTCCCCGGGTTAAATCCATGCTCAGCTCCATCCGGGGCCGGTGGGGTGGCTCTGCCGGGCAGATAAACGAGACGGTTCCGGGCGTCCAATACAGCAAAGGGGGAGCGCTGATTAAACCGGCTCCCCAGCTCTCGCCTGCCCCCCTCACCCGAGTTAGCCTGACAGGACTGGAACCGCCCGGGACTCAGTATTAAACCCCAGTCCATTCAATCGGGCAGTGCCGGTAAAACCAGGCTGGAGAGAGCGTTTCTGGCCTAGCCGGTTTCGCTCCGGCAGCAAACCCCCCCGTAGAGACTGGATTGAAGGCCGAAATCCCGATCCTGTTCCCACTGCCAAAGCGCCCCGGAAAGAGCTAGCAAGCAGCAGCTACTCTCGATCCGATCCTGCTCCCGCTGGAGTCCAGCAGGGATCCGGCTCTTAGGTGAGAGCAGAGGACTAGGAAATCCATCCCCACCCATTTAAAAATGTTTAAAAATAAGATACTTTGTCCTGTATCTAGAGTGCCAGAAACGTCCCCTAGCTCCCGTTCTTTCTCTTAGCGCCATCCACAGCGCGTTCTGGCTGCAGATGACCTGGGACAAAAGTTTTTTAAATCAGCATGAAATAAAATGAAGAGCTCATATATGGCCAATATGGGAGAAGAAATCCGCCTCTCCCACTTTAATGGGGCATCTGCTTTTTCAGCTAGTTAATGCGTAAAGGAGGAATTTTACTAATTGGGGGTGGAACTAAAAGCCAGTCTTCTTCTCTCGAGTAAAGATGAAGAAATGATAGTAAAACTAAGCATCCTACCAGGGCAAAGTCTGCAGGTTTGTTCCTCTACATTTCTACTTCCATTTAAATACACATTGGGACCCTCAAATATAATTCTCTTTTTAGAGAGAAGACAAGGAAGGACGTTCTTTGTTTTTGGTGTTTTTGGTGCGATGTACTTGTGTATAATTGTGGTGCTTGTGTTGAGGTGGCTGGAGGAAACGTATCTGCGACCGGTGGCTCCAAGGCCCGGTTTCCAAATCCCCGAGATTTATTAAAACCCTTCGGGCTTCCAATAAGTATTTTTATTGTATAGTTCACTTTACAAATCTTCTTAATTAATGACCGATTCGGATTGAATCCGATTACTGGTCCCTTTTCCAGGGCTGTCATTGCCAAGGGTGGAAAGGCGTTAGAACCCCGGGATGCGGCTTTAGATGCTGATTTCACTGCTCCGCCAGCCCCCTTACGCAGCGTGGTGTGTCTGCGCTCGCTCCCGGGTACCTAACCCACACACGTACCCCGGCTGCAGCCACCCCCTGGGCGATTAACAACCGTGCGTTCCTGGTGAACACGTCTCCCAGATCCCAGCCTCTCCTGCCAGACGCACACGGTCCCTTGCGGCACTGACACCAGCGCCTGATTTCCCCGGACCATGTAGCCGTTCCCCACCAGATACCGGCCCCTCTGCCTGGTCCAGCAATAACTGCAATTGCTCACTTCCAGCCGGCCATCTCCGAGCCCTTCGGGCGCGCCGAGCTCAGACCGAACCCCCAATCCGACTCTCTCTTTCCAGGACAAGGACAGTCCCTTTCAAGCCCAGTCTTCCCCCAGAATAACTCCCCCTCTGCTAACGGACACAGCTGGAGCTGTGGGATAGTGTAATTATAGCAGCTCTCTCCCCCCCCCCACCCCATTAGTTTGATCACACGCAGTCCCCTGCGCGCTACCGTCTGCTTTATCTGCGCCCCTGCGTTGCGCGCGGGGGAGCCCAGGTCTCACTTACTGTCCTGCTGCGGGGTGTCGCTGCCGCTGGTTAGCCCCGGGGATTCCAGCAAGCTTCTGCCGGCTTCCCCCACGCTCTCGTCCGCTTGAGCCGCCACCATGTCTCCGGCTTCCTCCAGATCCAACAGGTGACTGACGGAGAAGTTCTTTTTGGCCTGTAAGTTGTCCAGGTTGCCGGGGCTCTCCAAGCGGGTGGCTAGGACGGCCTGTCTCTCCATGATGTGAGCATAGCTGGAAGTCATGGTTTCCCCCAAGTCTTAAAGGGAAAGTGCAGGCAAAAGAGGAGGAAGAGAGAGAGGGGGGAATACAAGGGACCCTCCCCAAACGCTGTCCCCGCAGCAGGGGCGCTTCCTGGGCTTCCTTCAGCAGGTTCCAGGGGGAGAATCCGGCCTCCCTCTGCCCAGTTCTCACGCGAAAGTGACACAGAAAGCGAGAGAGAGAGAAGGAGGGAGGGGATGGGGGAGGGGGGGAGAGGAATCGAAACGTGTCTTTCAGGAGAAGCGGCGTATTCCCACGCAGGCACTAGCACCAAGAGGCTTGTCCCGGCTTTAAACCATCTCCAAGAGAGCGCGCTGCCCCCTTTACGCTCCTGGCGAGTCTCAGGAGTGACTGGGGTTTCAGGTCACGGGTGCTGATGTCTTGCAGATGTACTCGCGAGTATTAACTCGCACCGAAGGGAAGACGAGGGTTTTCAGGAGTCCGAGAGAGCCCCCCTCCCTCCCCTGGTCTCGCTCTCAGTTGCTCCCCCCCCTCCCCTCTCAGTTGGATCAAGCCGCTCTCTGGCACTTCAAAAGGGCCAGTCTGGCACACAGGGGAGACTTTGCAGGGAATACATGAAAATTGGAGACCCAAGGGAGGGCAGCTCGAGACTTAATAGGGGCCTGTAATTACGTGGCAAAGTCTTTGTGCTGTTTCTGACGTTTTACAGACCCCTCTTCTCCAGCGCAAACTCTCCCCCCACCACCAAAAACACACTGATTAAGAACTCCCCTCCCCACTTCGCCAACATCTGATGTAGCGAGCGAGCGGGGAAGACCCTTTGCGTTTCTTAAATGAAGATCGAATTATCTCTCCCCCCCTGCAATAGGATCTCTGGCAGAAAAGTTAAACCGAAAGCCACAGTCAATTCAAACAGGCTGATTATTTTGCTTCAGCATTAACTCCTCCTGATGTGTTTTAGATCTTGTTGGAGACTCTCATTTGCATGTTTTGATAACAGCTGCAGGGGAAACTTTTGGAAACAGTCCATGTCCATTCCAATCAAGTTTTCTCCTATTTTTTGTAACGTTTCCTGCTGTTCCAACCGTTTGGCTTCAGGCTATTAAGAAAGAAGAGAGGAACCCAAACAAGGGGTTGGATTTAATATACAGATATTTGAACCAGACAGTATATTATTAAATACAGTATATTATTAAATACAAGCACCAGCAAGCAATAATTAATGAAGGTTAATGGCGAGGGCGATCTGTTTGAGATGCGGGATGTATATTTCAGGAGCCTTCATTCTGCAGCATGTGGGAGAACAGGTCTCCTTGCTGTTAGAATCCATGGAAATAGGGGGATGGAAGAGATTATTTAAATCATTAAAACCCATTAAATCATTAAATCATTCTGTAATTCTGAACGATCTACACTCAGCTCTGGACAGATCAGAAATCATTACAGCCGCAGAGAGAGTGGGCGAAGGCATTTAACTTGAACCCAGATCCTTAACTCCTGTCCAGGCAAAACTCCCTTTGCAATCAACAGGGCTTGTGACCGAGTAAAGAAGGGGGCCCATAGACTGGGAGAGCTGCGTGGAGCAATGGGGAAATGTCCGATTCGTTCAATTAGCGCTCAGCCAGTTCAAAGGTTTTCGTGAGCCCTCTTTTGCAGAAAGATTTACCCACAAACTTCTGTCCTCGACTTGAAGAGTCGAACCAAGAGAGAGGGGCGTCTGACCTGCCCCCAAGTGTAATGCTGCAACAGCTTGAATAGCCTCATAAGGGATGAATTACTGCATGGACAGCAGGTAAAATATGACGTGCTTATTTGTAGAGATTGCGGCTCAAAAAAATCTTGTCTATTGAAGAGGGGTCAGCGAGGAGAACCGAGAGGGTTGCGTGAGTTTTGAGCGAGGGAACTCCCCAGGAGAGCGAAAGACCCATGTGTTTAAATGGCCGGAGCCTGGGCTCCAAGCTGCCATAGCCAACCCAGAATTTCCAGCCCCCTGATCTGGGAAAAGAACATTTGATGCCATCAAAGGGCTGCAGATTGAAACCAGATGTGCTTTCCTCGGCTCTTTCCATGCATTTAATTAAGGAGCCGGGATAGAGGAGACTTTTTCATCATTAGGTCTCCCCCCTCCTCCTCCCAAAGTTTCCCCTTCGCAGCCTGGAGCGCCCAGAGCTGTACCAGCACCGAGTTTTCTCTTAGCAGGGACAAATCTGCGCTCGCTAGAGAATCCGCGGACCTGTGTGTGCGTGATTCAATGCGTGTTTGGGAATCCGTGCGTGTCCTGGGGGGAGGGGTGTTTGGAGAGAGGGATTTTCGGGGGGTGGGGTGCTTGTGGGTATCTGTGTGTGTCCGGAAGCACATGGCAGAGCGTGTATGTGTGTTGAACACGAGTGTCTGCCTTCCTGAGTGGGTCTGCCCGTGTGCCTAGATTTGCGCGTGGGTGTGTTTGGATGAACTTGGCGCTCTGCGGGTGGGTGCCTGCCTGTGTCTAGCTGCAGCTTTGTGTTTCCCTTACCGAGCCAGGCAGCTGGGCACTCCCCAGCGCTGAGCCCGGCCCCTGCCTTTTCACCGACTTGCTGCTGCGTTCGCTTTGAATTTGGCTCCGCTTTTCCAGGCCTGGCCCGGCGGCTGCTTATGCGCCCGGGTGCTAGGGAGTGGCCGGCCAGCCGGGTGGTGCGGGTTGGTTTGCACGCAAAGTGCAGAGGGCAGCCCGAGCTGACCCGGCTGGCCACGTGGGGCAGTAGAGAGGCCGCGCGTGGTGGGATGCTGGGGGACACGCGGGCCGGGACAGCGGCGCGTGGGGGGCAGTATCCCGGCTGCTCTGGGTCCAAGCAGCTGCGTCTGGTACACCATGCGCAGAGGTTGATGCCAGAGAGCCAGCGTGGGTGCTGCGAGAAATGAGGGACCCCTAAAGCACGGAGCTGGAGGGGAGGAGAGGACACCGCAGCTTCACCGCGCCGGCTCCCCGCGGGATGAATTCTTGTCTCCTCCACCCCATGCTTGGTGGAGCTCACCCCTGCCTGGGGGCCGGCAGCCGACCTGCGACCAGAGCAGCTGCACAGGACCGGGACACCGACCCGTGGGCTCCATTCTGCGATCCTCGGCCAGACCTGGGGGGTCAGCCCCGCAGGGCCCCAAATGGGAAGGCTGGGGGAAGAGGGCTGGTTTGCAGTTGGATCTGAGTGATGGAGTCTGTCCAGTCCCCGCGCCCTGCTCCACGGCTCGCTCCTATCTGTACTGACAGGGGACTATAAACCAGACCCAGCTCCGCGCAGGGATTGTAAAACCTCCCAAAGCTCAGAACCAGCACCAGGTGACCCGCTCCCAGCATGACGTGAGCTGAAATGGGGCCGATTTCCACGCCCCGCGGCGGAATTAAATTCCCCCACTCGGGAGAGGAACAAGACGATCCTCCGAAATCTTCATTAATCCCTCAAACAGCTGCCTAGGCGAGTTGGGTTTAATCTGCAACAAGAGCCCGCTTTCCCCGGCCCGCGGACAGGGCTAGAGACACCCAAATCAGCCCCAGGTTTCCCCAGCTTGTGATTAGCGAGGGTGGTAAATAAAGGGAACGAGAGACATCTAGGCGATGGGTCTCCACCAGGCACACACCGAATCTAGGAGAGGGGCGAAGTGAGGATGGAATTGCACACGGGCCAGAGGGGAGAGACAAGAAATTAGCTCATTTCATGTGCCCCAAAGCAAGACCTGCAGATATTAGCGGCCAAAGCCTCAGCTGGGGATCATTGGGCACAGGACCCTTGGCTTTCACAGAGGCAGTTCACCCCAACTGCCCAAGAGGGGTGGAGGGAAGGGGAGTGGGCGTCTGTGGGAAGGAGGGACGATCCGGTTTAGCTGTGCACGCTGTCGGAGTTAACCGCTGTGAACAGGAGCTGAAACTTCTCTTTCCAGCCGGGCGGGAAATCGGGGCGGGCGACAGGAACGATCCCGCCTGGGATCGCTGCTCCCGGAACATGGGCCGCTGCTGGTTGAACGCATCGAACCGCCTGGGTCGGAGGGAGAGGCTGCTGCGCCCTGCGGGGAGGGGCGGGGCTGAAGATGACGGGGCTGCTGCGATCTCTTCTCCTAAGAGGCCATCACCCGCTGCCGCTCCGCCCTCAGCTCGGGACCACTTCCAGCCCACGCGCCGCTGGAAGGGAAAGGGAGCAGCCCCCGGCCCCAGCAGGCAGGAGCTGGGGCAATGCACAGCCTTACGCACGTGCTGCGAACCTCAAACACAAACGGCGTGGGCCCGAGCCCCGCAGGTGGGAACCTCAGCGGCCAGCCAGAGATGCGACGCTTGGGCTGGCGCGGGGAGAACATGCAAAGGTTTCCCCAGGCTACCTCTGGCGGGAGTGGACAAGCAGCTGCGTAAAATGTTTGCACGTTGCTCCCATGAGCCCCAGCCTGCAAAATAAATGTACACGGTGCTATGTCAAATGTATGTTTATCATGGTAAGAACATGCCAAACGTTTTACATCGCCCCATCGACATGTCTCTGGTATGTTGTGTATCAGAGTAACATGTAGCATACATATGTGTAGATGTTGCCATGTTAAATGTTTGCACACTACTATGACATCATATATACAATAAACTTGATGTAGCTTAGCGAGTTAAAATGTTTGCATGTTGTTACCATAATATACAACGAGGTATACATTTAATTTTAGTGACCTTTGTATATTATGGCAACACGCAAACCTTTTACTTCGTTAAGGTACATTTATTGTATGTTATGTATTTTACGTGTTTTCACCAGAGCAGCTGACAATACAAGTACATGTAGCTATGTAACATGTTGACACGTTATTACCATGGCACAGGTACATGCAATAATGAAATGTACAGACAACCAATGTCAAGGTTGTTTTTTATTCGGGATTTTCTGCCCATATTGCAATAAGCTATTAAGAACTTTGTCCTGCTTTCTACACCAAAACCCTATTCAATGGGATAAACACAGTTTATTAATTCATATGAATACAATATTTGCATTGCACCAGTGCCCACCAATTTTTGTCTTTAAATGTAACCGATATGCCTGATTATTTTTCCTTCGCGTGTAACTGACTATAGATTAAGCTTTTCAAATCTGTCTGAGCAAGAGAAACGAAAATGAAGCCTTTATAAATGGAAACATTAAATTCCACAAAACAACTTTGGAGATGTGAAAGGAATGTTCTCTCACAAAACGTTTCAAAAGAAGTGTACACAAATAGGAGTAAATAAATGGACAACAGCACCTTCCAAACTAATAAGCGTGCAACGGAGCTATTTAGGCATCCCGTTCTTTTCACCTGTCTTCTGATCCAGTTCATGAAAGTAACTCACAAAGCCTTGGCAGCTCACTTATTTTGGCTTTGGCTTGTTTCTCTGTGCACGCATCACAACGTGGAAGCCAATTCTTTTGCTGCCTATAATCTAGGTCTATTCCATCCGCCATCCTGCGTGCATTTCTTCTACACCCCAGCCCTTCCCAGGGGATGCTTCAAAGCTTGCTAAGGGCTGTAAACTGTAGTGGGACCAGACAAGCAAATTTCATCTCTCTACTTGGCTGCTGTGGATTGACGCGAATATATGGTGGTCATTTTGTAGTCTCAGCCCACAGACCTAATTACAAATGTAAGCAGGACCTCTCCAAAAATGAGGCTGATTTCTTTCCTTTCCCTAAACTTTAGCCATTTCTGCTAATCTGAGTCAAGGCTAAAGCAAACCCTAGACTAGTTTAACCTGTCTGTTCAGTTTGCATTTTGTTTGCGGTGTGGTTGTAACTATGTTGGTCCCAGGATATTAGAGAGACAAGGTGCAGGAGGGAATATCTTTTAGTGTAGTAATAAATCTTTAACATTTTGAATCTCAACATCCACTGTTATTAAATAATTGATTCTTCCGCTGCCTGACCTCTCCCCTTAATTTCCTGCAACTGTGAACATTTAAATAGAGAAAAATAAAACATGCTTAAAATCCATAATTCCACATAAGCATGAACATTTGGATAGATACACATTGAAAAACATGCTTAAAATAAACATCAATATTATCTCCTAATTATTAAACATTAACATTAAATTCTGCCAAGATGCTCCAGAATACATCAGAATAAAGCTGCTGGCCAGGCACAACGATATCAGCACATTTTACAAATATTAATTGACACAAGTCCCCTGTGAGCCATACTGGTGGGGGAAAACTGAGGCAGGGGGCAGTGACCTGACTTGCCGTCAGTAAACGAATGAGCAAATAGTAGAGGTGGGAACAGAACCCAGATTTCTTGACTCCTAAACTTCAGCCACAAGACTATCCAGCCCTGTGTGCTCCCCGGCAGCATGGATAAGGTAACAGAATTTATATGGTGTAATTGAACAATGACACCACAAACGCTGAAATAACATGTTATTTCAACACTTACCAGGTCATGAACCTGTGATTTCAGCACTTACTGACTTATCACTAGCCTGCTTCAAGCTGAACACGTGATTCCACTCCTTGTGTTCAGCTGCCATCTCTCCCTAAAACCAGGGGCAGGGCTTTGGCTGCGTGTGCGGGGGAGGGGTTTTTCAAATGCAATTGACCAAAGGAGCTATATGACACCAATTTTCACATGAGCCCAGCCCCACTGCTTTGCAAGTACTGGGCAGTGGCAGTTCCTGTCTCATGGGGCTGTGCCTGGGCATTGCCACAGGGTACAAAGGGTCACAGCGGTGACCCCATGGGCCATATCGCAACAACACTCAAATTTGGTCAGGATGGAGGGGAGCTGGGCCAAATCTGGATGGCTCTGTGACCCTGTTGGCAGGTCACAATGCCCGGAGTGAGGAGCCGAGCCCAGCCCCACTGGACAGGAGCTGCCTCTGTCAGTTGAGTAGGGGGGGGAGGGGCTCACTGTCCAGCTCACCACCCATTCCCGCCACTCCTGGGTTGCAAAATCTGGCTCTGCCCCTGCCTAAAACCCTTCCTCCAGTCCGGGCCTTTCCATTCGTTCCTCTCTGGAGTTCCCCTTCTCCTCTGCTCATATTTCCCAGACTGCTTTTCTGATCCTTTGGCTAATGCCTTCGTGCGCCACTAGATCAGCACCTGTTGACCTTGCAAAGAACAGGTCCTACCTCTTTCTTGGCACTACCCATCTCCCACAATCTTTCCCAAGACCTATACTGCTCCTGAACATAAAAGAATCCTTCAGCAAAGACTAAGCACCTGGGTTAGTACATCCGCTCACTCATTTGGGCCTACATCTTAAAAGATGTCCTGCAATCTTTGCCCACTCTTGACTCTCAGTGGCTTTGATGCAAGCAGCACAAGATTCCACCCACCCTGGTGTCACACAGCAGAGACAGAGGCTCCCACAGATAATTGTTGTCCTGTCTGGAGTCAGATACCGTAGGGCTAATCTGCAGCCATTACTTTTGTGACTAAGAGCTGCAGGACTGGGACTGATCTGATCTTTACCTGGCTCTGAGTGCATCGTTAGGCATCTATTTTGCCTGTCCTCTCTCAGTTGTCACCGATAAATAGTGGCCTGGCTCATATGTTTACTAGTTCCACTGACCTAAGTTCCCTGTAAGCTGCACAGCCATGCAGCAGCCTATTTAGCACCATGCTGGTGCTCAGGGAATCCGTCCAGGGATCTGCTACCCCTCCCCCAGCCCCAATCTAGCCTGGCCCCCAACCTGCCGTGGCCGGGGTTCCCCCTGCTTCCAAGCCCTCTGCCCCAACCCAGAGCCCCTCATCCCTGGCCCCACCCCAGAGCCCAGACCCTAGCTGAAGCCCTCATACCCCTGCACCCCAACCCTCTGCCCCAGCCCTGAGCCCCTCACCCCCAACCCCACCCCAGAGCCCACACCCCCAGCCACAGCCCTCACTCCCTGCATCCAACCCTCTGTCCCAGCCCTGATCCCCCTCCCACACTCCAAACCCCTTGGCCTCCCACCCCCACCACATGAATTTTGTTATGTGCACCAATATGAAGGTGATGTGTCACACATCACCTCCATATGGGTGCACATAAAATTCATTCTGCACATGGGTGGGAAAAATTAGAGGGAACACTGCCACTGGCTACTGCAATTCGCTCCTGACTCCCCTTTCCTCCTCCCCCCAGGGTGAATTTGAGTCCATCAATAACTAGTGCAAATAAATTATATATCTAGAGTCACCCTCATGGCATACCCTGCTTAAACCATAAGGCCTAGATTTCATTTTATAAATTACAGTCTTTTATAGTGCATTATTTGACAGTGTCATCTTAATGAAAAGGAACAAAGTGATATATTATTGCAGAAGATGGGGTCAGAAGGATAACAATATACTCTGCCTTGATTTTGGAACACAGAATTGGAGCCTTCTGATTGGCCATTGGTGATGTCACAACCATGTCTATAATGCCCAGTGACTGGTCTAATTCCTGTATTTTTATAGATATAAATTCCATTTCAAACCAGCAATAAGATACGCTCCAGGCAGTGCATTTGTCAAGTAGTAAAAATGAGCCCTCCTGTTTTATGACACTACCTGAGGTGTATTATAATCACTCAGAAATGCACTGCTCACTCTTCTTATTGTTTAAATATGTGCTTCTAGGAAACTGTGGCTACACTTGATTGGGAAAGATTTTTCAGTTACTGCAGACTATAGCTAAATGACTTTCAAAGTTTCTAGCTTTGTGGATCAGGCAGGCAGGCAGGATAGCAAATACAGAGAGCTTTGGAGACTAAGAAATGCAAAAAAAATGTAAAAAAAAAAATTACAAGACACTGAACCAAATCACAATCATACAGTTTGAATTCAGTGCACCAGAGTCTGGGCAGAAGCTTACGGCCATGCAACCCCAGGAAGGCTGCCTGGGTTTTGTGGTTCTCTGTGTTTGTGTCCCCTTTTTTTGTTGTTGTTCCTGGGTGTGATCCCGGAGCCCTTGTGTAATTCTGCCAAAGTGAATGGGACTCGCCACATGTTAAAAGATGCAGTCAAGGCTGTAGTCAATCAGCCCTTTTCTAGCAAAGCACTTCTGTCAATGGAACTACTCAGGAACTTAAAGGTAAGTGCATGCTTACATGCTTCACTGGATCTGGGCCTTGGGAGTTCTTGGCAGAGCCAGGCAATGAACACAGATCTCCAGTCCTAGGCCAGATCATAGACTATCATCGAAGACTATCATCCCTCTCTTGAGCTGAGTGCCATAAATATTGTACAATAATGGCACAGTAGTCCTGTTTTACTGTAATTATTCCTGTATTGAAACAGGGAGGGAAACATTTTTTCCCTTTCCTTTTCCAGGTAAAATCCCTTTTTAAAAACTTTTAAACTAAAAATTTTTAAACAGATTTAATGTTGGTGAAAGGTGCTGGATTAACAGGCCTGAGACTGATGTCTTTTGAGACTCTTATCCTCTTAATAGATTGTATTTTAATATCAAAAAAAAGATTTCACAGTGCAGTTTTAGATACTAGAACATTTCCACTGGCAGACTGCACTAGTGATCTCAATCTGCTTGCTGTGAATCTGAGACTGACGCTTCAAAAGCTACCCAAATGACACAAAAGACTACAGATGGATTCAGATACACTCATGCATGGAACACGCTTCAAAAGTCAACCACACCTGGATGTCTCATATGAATACAATGAAGATGCTGTAGAAGAAAACTCAAAAAAGTTTAAGACAGGAGTCATATAGCCACTTGGTACTGGGAGAGAAAGGATGTGATGTTAAGCAACCCTGGATGATTAACGAAAGTGTAGCCCTAATAAATACAAGGCAAGAATGCAAAGATAGAAGTGAGGCATTCAAAAATATACACAAACTCAGAAATAATCGTTTTCCTCTCTGGAGTCAGATACGACGACAACCTGGTTGGCAGCACTTCAACTAGGAAAGAACTTCAGAACACATTTGCTGCTGTGAACAATGGCAGCAAGAAATATAGAATAATGATCAAAGTTACAAAGACAAAAAGTAGGGTAATAAGTTAACAGAGCAATGCACAAGGTAGGCCACATCTATACCTAGAGGATCAAGTGCTGGAACAAATGAATAGTTTCCCCTACTTAGGGAGTCTAATAACATCACACAGAAGATGCGACGAAGAAATTAAGTGAAGGATACAGCTTATAAAAATGTGTATTTGACAACTTTAAAAGACTTCTGGGTTGTCCCAGAAAATTAAAAGCGTGCAGCTACACTAGATTGCTGAAGTGGTCAACCCTCCTGTACGGATGTGGGAGTGGGACACTTACAAAGGAATAGAAACGACTCAGAGTGTTCAAGTTTTGTGTTCTAGAAGAATGTTAAAAATTATCTGTTGTTAGCCAAAACTACAAATGATGAGAAGGATGAATATCGCAAGAGCACAACTACCTGAGACCCTACCTGAGACCAACTACCTGAGACCCTAGATCCCTACCTTTGGATCTGGCCCATGGGATTGCCACCCTCGTGGCACCACGGGGCTAAGGCAGGCTCCCTGCGGCCCCTGGTGGAGGGAGGTAGCTGAGGGCTCCACGCTGCCCTCGCCTGCAGGCACCACCCCCCGCAGCTCCCATTGGCTGGGAACGGGGAACCGCGGCCAATAGGAGCTGTGGGGGGCGGTGCCTGCAGGCGAGGGCAGCGCGTGGAGCCCTCTGCCCCCCCAGTGGCTGCAGGGACATGGTGCCAGCTGTTTCCAGGAGCAGCACGGGGCCAAGGCAGGCAGGGAGCCTACTTTAGCCCCGCGGTGCGGCACTGCCACCCCGGAGCTGCTCAAGGTAAGCAGCGCTGGGCTGGAGCCTTCACCCTGAACCCCTCCTGCACCCTGCACCCCAACCCCCTGCCCTGATCCCCTTGCCACACCCCACACCCTCCTGCACCCCAACCCCCTGCCCTGAGCCCCCTCCCGCACTGTGCATCCCCCTGCCCTGAGACCCCTCCTGCACTCTGCATCCCCTCCTGCACCCCAACCCCTTGCCCTGAGCCCCTTCCTGCATACCTCACCCCTTCCCACATCCCGTACTCCCTCCCACCCCCCAATCACTTGCTCCAGCCCTACATTCATGGTCCTGCATGCAATTTCCCCACCCAGATGTGGCCCTCGGGCCAAACATTTTGCCCACCCCTGCCCTAGGTAAAAGACTAACATCTTAGTATGTGGAATCACCACCAGATGGTTTGGTATCCCAAGGAGAGTGGAAGTTTTACATGTCTGTCATTGCTGCGAAAGACAGAAGGTGATGGTCGACAACCTCTGCATTGGCGATGTCACTTGAAGATCCTCTTACAGCTAGACAAGAAGCAGCACAGCTCAGGCAGTGGTAGGGGAAACTTCCCACTTTCTCCAGCCAACCCTGCCCTGTTATTACAGTAGCACCTCCAGACCCCAATGGAGAGCAGGACCCAGTTGTGCTATGGGTTGTACAGACACATGGTGAGAGACACTCCTTGTCTCAAAGAGTTTACAATCTATATAGATAATAGATGGAAGAGGAAGCAGCAGGAAATTGGCTTGCCCAAGGTCATACTTTCTCAAGGGAAAGCCAGGGCTAGAACCCAGGTCTTTGTATTCCCTGTCTAGAGCCTGGCCCGCTAGACAATGTTGCCTGCAGAAAGTGCCAGGATGAGGGGGCAGATCAATCTTCATGGCCATGGAATCCTGTTGTTTAAAAGGCTGTGAAAAATTATTCTATTCCTCCCCCTACTTAACAAAAATCATATTACTGGTCTGTACTCTTAGGTCTTAACCCTTGGAGGTACTCAGTGCCTTCTGAGTGGGATCTTCAATCCCCATTGATTTCCAAGGGCTAGAAAAAATACTTTAAAAAAATAGAAGCGACAAAGGGTCCTGTGGCACCTTATAGACTAACAGAGGTATTGAAGCATAAGCTTTCGTGGGTCAATACCCACTTCTTCGGATGCAAACATCTTCTTGCATCCGAAGAAGTGGGTATTGACCCACGAAAGCTTATGCTTCAATACCTCTGTTAGTCTATAAGGTGCCACAGGACCCTTTGTCGCTTCTACAGATCCAGACTAACACGGCTACCCCTCTGATACTTTAAAAAAATGTCAGCTGAGATTCTCGCATAATCACAGGGCTCCGGGAGCTGAGGCTTTAAAACCTCCTCCTCACCAATCATCAAAATTCACAAGAGATGGTGACACCGTGAATACAGTACCAGTGTGTGAAATGTGCCTGGGTGGTCTCAGCCCAGCCTCCAGCAAGAAAGCTGCCATTACAGTGGACAGCTAGCTAGCAGCTTCTTCAGCAACCTCAGCGGTGCAGACAAGAATTAAATGGGCTTGCAATCATCCCTTTAAGAGACTGACTCTGCCAGGTGCCGAGTGCCTCCTGGGAGGTATTAGCTTCTACTGAAGAAGTCGTCTGGCTTGTGTGGTCTCTAAAATTGGTCGCTGTGGTTCAGAACTGCGGCATATTGACATGGGGGGATTGGCTGCTATCTGTGTTATGTCTGTTTCGTGGCTATCCAAAGGGCTTTAGTCTCCAATGATCTTACACCTGCATTAAAGCAACGTTAAAATAAAATACCCCCCTCCCCCATTTGTCTCTTCTGCCCAAAATTAAGGTGGGAGAGCATAATGGATTGTTTCCTAGGGGTTTTAACAAAAGGGCTTTTAGTCAGGTATAAATACACTTGATGCAAAGAAGTAGAGCTGGGCAGGGGGGAAAGGGGAAACATTGTCTATCTCAGTGGCGCCCACCAGGGCATTTATGTGCGCTCAACATCAGGGTGGAGAAGCTGCTGCTGGAATGCCGCCGAGGAGCATCGCTGCCCACCAAACTGGTGGGCCACAGAAAGGTGCTCTTGGCCACAAAAAGGTTGGGGACCACTGGTCTATCTATGCCAATATGTGCACACACACACACATCTTAAAGCCTCAACACAGACTGATCTGTCCATTGGAAAACAACTGTGATGGGATCTCTGTATGAAAGAGCCGAAATCCCGAGGATTTGTTGTCCCATTCAGCACTAAGAAATGCCCGGGGCAAGGGGGAGGAGGCACACAAAACACTGCTAAAACAAAGGAGCACAAGTTGGGAGTGGTTACTATAGTGCACCCAACTCCCATTGAAGACAATGGGAGTTGGATGAAACCAGGAAGTGCCAAAACAGAAAATCTGCTTCTTTATGACAACAAGCAGCCGAGGGGACATAAGCATGGCCTGCCTATTGGCCACTGTCTAGCTGCTGGAGTGTGGATCAGTGCAAGCTGAGCACCGATCTTGGCCTGAGATGATGGGTCTCTTGATTTGCCATTGGTAGTATAGTCAGCTCGCAAAGAGCATCAGAGCCTTGGGGTAGAATACAAGGTGAGTGTATAAGTACAACCGAAGGGGCTCCAGTAGCCAGATTACACAGGAGGCCTGATTCTAGCTCTCATTGGGCGGAACCGTACAGCGGACTTCACTAGGGTGACTTATGTAGTAAGTTACTACTCAGCCTGAGCAAGGGAGGCCAATTCCCACCCCTACTTTATATTTCTGATTCAGGTGAGCATTGAGCACCCGACTCTGCCAGCCTCACTTGCGCTGAGTCAGACCCGACTCCACAAGGAGTCTCCCTGAAATCAATGGCACAGCGAGGTTCTACTCGGTGTGAGAAAAGGGAGCAGAATTAATCGCGTTCCCGTTTCACTCCAGCTGCTCTGCGCATTCCCTCTGGCTGAGACCTGAAACTGAGTTGGAAGCTTTCTGTAGCAGAAAGCAGAGTTTGGATAAGCCAGCAATTTAAACAGGTTTTATTACCAGCCAGCATTGCAAAAGCACTCAGGGGTCATCCAGAAACTTTCATCAGCACCAGGGGTCACTGGATAGCACTTCGAGACAGGAGACAGGGGTAGTGGGGAGGGAAACCAAATAAATAAATAAGTACATTTAAACCCCTGCTTCAAGTGATCTATATATTTAAACAAATCAGTGTTCTTTACAATCAGAAACGCTAAAAGAGCTGTAATTGCCCAGCAGGAACTACAGACCAACTGCAAATTTAGCCAAGAATTTTATCCACATACATTCCCCCCCCCCCCCCCCCGCCCCTCCCGCCCTTCGCAATTGGAGATGAAAGTTTGGCCCTGTGGTGGCTTTCAGGCTGGATATCAGATATCGCTAACCCTGAAGGAAGAAACCTTCCCACCAAACCCCTCCTGCCGACAAAAAATGCATCCCATAATCAGAGCCTGGGCAGACAAATTGGCACCAGTGCTTTTTTTTCTTTTTCCAAGCGAGGACTAAGCCCTCAGAGTTTAGTCACAACTTACAAATATTTGGGGGTATTATATTGCAAGGGGGGGAACAGAGGAAGGTAACTCTTAAAAGCTCAGCTTTCACTCACAGAAAGCGAGTTTATGCTTCTCCATAAATCTCTGGTGTAAGTGGCCATTAAAATAGCATCTAATTTAATTAAAAATCTCTTTTAAATGCTCATTTGGATCTTGCAAACCAATGATGTCATTTGCAAGCTGTTAATGAATTGAAAAGGAAAAAAACATGTTTTTCGGTGCATTTAGAGCTCTTTTAAAAGCAAATATTTAAATACCAGGGCCCTAATCCAGGAAAACACTTCAGCATGTGCTTAATGTTAAGCACGTGCTTAAGTGCTTTGTTGGCTCAGAGCCAAATGCATACTTAGATTTTTAGGCCCCAATTCTACAAAGACTTATGAATATGTTCAATTTTACACCTACGTTTAGTGGGACAACTGACATGTTTCAAGTTAAGAAGTACATGTATTAAACGTTGTGGATCAGAATCTTATATTGCTAACATTTGGCAGACCTGGTTTAAAAAAAGAAGAAGAATTTTGATGAAGTACTTGCCACATTGTTTTTTGAAGCAGCTTCGAATGAGACGCAAACACAACTAAATACCAGTCTCAGAGTGGGACGGGTGAAAATCCATCCCACATTTTTCAAACTAATAATTAGGTATGTTTTAAATTAAGAAACTGTTAACTGCTTCAGAACTGGATGAACGTGCATGGTGTGAATTCATGTTAAAGCGGGACTGACGATGCTAACAATGCCCAATGCTGTGGGTTCATCTTTCAAATAATAAAACGGGAAACAAATAATGTATCCCAGGCTCTCAGAAATCTAATCCATCTTTAGGGCTATGGCTGCAAAGTTTGTTCAGTAATTTATTAGGGGTCCAAATCAACCCTTGCTGAATAGCCTTGTAGTGTAATAAATATCAGCCTTGTTTGTTTTTGTAATGAGAATAAAACCACATCACTTTATTTCTAAAGTGGATAATTTAACTCCGTTGTAATGAATACACTAATTGTCCAGACTGGCCAGGGAAAAACTTCACAAACTTTGCAGAGAGGTCGGAGGAAAAAAAGAGTGCTCAAACACCCAGCATTATTGAAAGGTAGGAATTTGCTCTCTGAGGAAAAAATGCGTAATGCAGAAGATTACAGCTACATTGTTATGACAGTAGCATCTAGAGATCCCAACCAAGTTTGGGGGGCCATGTTGTACTAGGTGCTGTATACATACACACATAGTGAGAAACAGGCCCTGCCTCAAAGATCTTACAGTCTAAATCAGCAAGACAGACAAAGGGTGGGAAGGGAAACAGGGGAAAGTGACTTGCCCAAAGTCAACCAGCAGGTCAGTGGCAGAGCTGGGAACAAGGTCTCCTGACTCCCCAGGTCTCCTGACTCCCAGTCCAGTATCCTATCACCCTCTGTCTCCACATCTGCATTTATTTCCCAACAAGGTACAAATATCGATTTCCTCCACTGTCAAATGAAAATCCGTCATTTCTGTGCGTATTAGGTTAATACTGGGCTATCAAATGATTAAAAAAATTAATAGCAATTAATCACAAGATAAAAAATTAATCACAGTTTTAATCACACTTAAAAAATAATAGAATACCATTTATTTAAACATTTTGGATGTTTTCTATATTTTCAAATATATTGATTCCAATTACAACTCAGAATACAACGTGTACAGTGCTCATTTTATATTATTTTTGATTACAAATATTTTCACTGTAAAAAAGATAAAGAACTAGTATTTTTCAATTTACCTCATACAAGTATTGTAGTGAACTCTCTATTGTGAAAGTCAACTTATAAGTAGAATTTTTTTTTACATAACTGCACTCAAAAAAAACCCTAACAATGTAAAACTTTAGAGCCTATAAGTCCACTTAGTCCTACTTCTTGTTCAGCCAATCGCTAAGAGACACAAGTTTGTTTACATTTACAGGAGATAATGCTGTCTCCACTTCTTATTTACAATGTCACCTGAAAGTGAGAACAGGCATTCACATGGCACTGTTGTAGCTGGCATTGCAAGGTCCCTACGTGCCAGATATGCTAAACATTTTTATGTCACTTCATGTTTTGACCACCCTTCCAGAGGACATGCTTCCATGCTGGGAGAAAAAAATGTAGAAAAACCATCCAAAAATATTTATAATAAATTTCAATTGAAATTCTATTATTGTTTAACAGTGAGATTAAAATTGCAATTAATTGTGATTAATTTTTTTTAATCGTGTTAATTTGTTTCAAGTTAATCACTTGAGTTAACTGCGATTAATTGACAGCCCTAGTATTAACCCTTCTCCTGTGACACAGATTAAAAGAGTCTCTCACAGTTTGTGCTTTGCTGGTAGATTTCTCTTTCATGCAAACTCCAGTTAAATCAGCATTCCCTGAAAGTTACAGTAATGCTCCATTCCTGCATCCTTTGCTTTAACCTCCTGAAACCTGGATGCAAAAAAGATGCAGTTAAAATACTGTGGGATTACTCCCTTTAGGATCCAGGATTCTTTATTTCTGATGGAACCCATTTGCAACAATAAAGAGGAAGAGACAGTAGATATGGATGGGATGATGTAGGAAATGTTGGGATGAAAATGACTAGGTAGGTTCCTTACTTCTTCCTGAGTAGAGCTGGGTGAAATTTTCTGGAGAAATAGTTTATTCAATGAAAAATGCAGATCCAGTCTACCTGAGACTATTTGCAAATTTGACGAATAGTTTCAGCCAGTCACAAAACAGCCAGAAGAGGAGGGGGAGTTACTGTATATTCCTTGCCCCGCCCCTCTACCGTGCTGTAACTTTTAGCCCAGAGGGCAGGGCACTCACCTGTAATGAAGGAGACCTTGGTTCAAATCCCTGCTCTAGAACAAACTCAAAATGGATTTTTCTGAATCACCCAAAATTTTCAGATTCAGTTCCACCCAAACCTGAGCATTTTTTGCCCCCAAACCTGTCACCGAACTGAAAAATCAAGTTATTGACTCAGCTCTATTGCTGAGTCAGCATAGTAGGGCCGCCATAGAGCAGGGCAGGATGGGGCACTCCAAAAGAACTTATTTCTTTCCCTTGCTGAAAATATCCCTGCTAGATTCCCCAGGATCCCCAACTGCCTGAGTATCCATGTGCCGAAGTAACAGACTAAGGGGGCTGATCACCAGATAAGCACGTCCAATACATTCAATTACATAACAAGCTTTCCTGGGGAAAGTCGAACAGTTACAGCCTGCGATAAATAAAGCCTCTGGCTGTCAGAACACAGGCAGGCATTCTTTCAGGCTTTTCTTGGGGGATACACTTAGCATGCTGATGTGATTGAAGCTGCGTTTGACTCCAAGCTAAGTCCCAGATGCACCCAGATAACATTTTCATTTAACATAGCCAGCAGTTCAAAGCTGAAGTGTTAGTTATCTGCTTTGCAGCCAATCAATTGGAAGTAAAATGCCATGGTCCATACAGCTACATCACACCACAGCCAAATTCTCTTCTCTGCCATGTCCTCGAGTGAGACGGTTTCCATATGGATAGGAGCGAGGGAGTGTGACAGGGATGGAAGGAGGAGAGAGAGCAGCATTGCTTAGGGGCTGATCCATGTCCCCATGGGTGTTGAATCAGGCCCAGGAGCTCAGGACCTCAACTTCCAGCGAAACCAAGCGCTGAGAGGTGCCTAAAGACCTTTGAGGATCTGGGGCTTTATTGCTAGTTGTGGCTGCAATGAGTCAGAGCTTATAGCCCTTTACTCGCTTGAGTCGCCTTTACTCACGCAGCAGTGAAATCTCATCTACTGGAGTGAATAAGGGGAGACAGGGACCCCTGGTTCAGTACATGTCTGAGTGCTTTGCTGAATGGGCACCTGGGTTCGTATATGGGCCTAATCCAAAGCCCACTGAAATCAACAGGAGTCTTTCCATCGACTCCAATGAGGTTTGGATTAGGTCTTTATTAGCTGCTGCAAGCAATTTTCTTTCTAACTAGACTTCCATATGTCTAAAAAAAATCTGCCGAGTGCTGGAGTTTGTTAGAGTAAATCTGTGCTTTATTATTCAGCTCCCCCTTTCAGTCAAGCCCCCCTTTTAGTTCCTTGATCAGGCACTTCCAGGTCTCATTTCACTCCAAGTGCCTTTCATTCTAAAGCAAATATTCTCGCTGCACCAGACTCCACCGTGCCCCACGCCCCCAAAGAATTCATTTGACTCTGTAGGGAATTTTTATACCTGGAAATTATTGGGAAGAAGAAATGGTTTCGAGTGTTGAGGAAGGGGGGGTGGAGAAAATCTAGGATATCTGATCTGAAAACTTAGCACATGTTTCCAAATTGGTATGCCTGGGCTAAAGGGTCTGAGCAGAGGTGGCTGAAAATGTGCAGGAGAAACTCTGATGAATATTCTACCAGAAAAGTCTTTTTGATCATTTGTGGAAGGCAATTTCCCTTTTCACTGACAAAAACCCAAATATTAAGAAAAACAAAAAAACTTTTGAAACCAATTTGTTCTCCAGCTTTTGGCAACTGAGTTTTTTTAAACTGAAAATTTGATGCTTTACAAATGAAACGGGAGAAATGTAGATAAAAAAGAACATTTTTCAGTTTTGTCCAAAAAAGTGAGGAAAATAATCCATTTCCTTACCTATATGTTGGTGACAGTCATTTAGGTAAGCGATTTAGGAAGCTGCATACTATTTTCAAAAGTGACTTAGAGACTTAGGAGCCTGAATGCCATTGGATTTCAATGAAACTTAGGGCCAGCTTTTTAAAGGCATATAGATCATAAATACCTTTGAGGATCTGGGCGATAGGAACCTAAGTTCCATTGAAAGCCAATGGGATTCAGGCTCATAATTGTCTAAGTCACTTTTGAAAATGGAACTGACGTTTCTAAACCACTTGGACATTTGAACATTTTTCTGCTTAGCTCTTTGCCTCAGTTTCCCTCCCTATTTCACAGGGCCGTTGCATGGATAAAATCCATTAGTGGTTGTTATAAGAGGTTCAGATCCTAGAATGCGATGTAAGAGTTTCCACTGATGTAAATGATGCCTGTAGGGCAATAAAGAATCAGATGCAATGCTTTTCCTGTTATAATATATTATATATACACATGCTCCTTCCTCACCAACACGACTGTTTTTAACACAGAAGAGGTAAAGAGAAGAGATTTAGTGCTCATTAGAACAAATGTTGCACTGTGCCTTTCAGATTTCAACATGTTTCATTAAAATTGGTCTTGCAATTTACATATCCCTTAATAAACAAAGCTTAAGATGCATAAACACTGCAGAGGATATAAATTTTAACAAGGTATGTTGGGGGGGGGGATACTAGAACTTCATGGTCAGTAAATTGGACTTCATCAGTGGTTTTCATATTTATTTGATTTTGGAGTTCCTCCACTAAAGCTGTAAATTTTGTAGCTTTTAAATTACAAAGTGTGAAATAAAATATTATATGTCATCAAAATTCCTCTAGAAAAAAGACTCAACTAATTAATGTCTTTTGGCTTCGCACACATTCTTTTTTTATGAATTTTCACACTTGTGGGATACTAGAGGCGGGATTAGGAGTTTAACAGCCTCACAGACGTGCGGCATTGGCAAAGAGCTCACTTCCCTCTGTGAGCTAGGAGCTTGCCTAGCTGCTCTCCGTGGTGTTTTCAGACATTTACATGCCACTGGAAAATAATCCTTGACTTCTACTTATTTGTTTTCTGGAAGTTGCTGAATAAAGTAAAGACATTTCCTGCTATTCTCTATATTTTTCACTTTGGGGCACGTTCATCTACTGCTAATGGAGTTTGGTCCATGAGCTTCAATCAGACAGGCATGTACAAAGTGAACAGGCTCATGATTAGTGAGGGCTGGATTGCCCTCTCCACAGTAATCTCGCTGGGAGAGGAGACTAGATTACAGACTTGGTTGAAACTATATTAAAGAACAGAATGATCAGACACACAGATGAACATGATTTGTTGGGGAAGAGTCAACACAGCTGTTGTAAAGAGAAATCATGCCTCACCACTCTATTAGAATTCTTTGAGGGTGTCAGAAAGCATGTGGACAAGGGTGAACCAGTGAATACAGTGTACTTGGACTTTTAGAAAGGCTTTGACAAGGTACCTCACTAAAGACTCTTTAGCAAAGAAAGCTGTCATGGGATAAGAGGGAAGAACCTCTCATGGATCAGTAACTGGTTAAAAGATAGGAAAACAAAGGGTAGGAATAAGTGGTCAGTTTTCACAATGCAGAGAAGTAAATACTGGTGTTCCCAATTATCTGTATTGCTCAACATATTCATAAGTGATCTGGAAAACGGGGTGAACAGTGAGGTGGCAAAATTTGCAGGACACAAAATTAGAGTTACAAAGGGATCTCACAAAACTGGGTGACTGGGCAACAAAATGGCAGATGAAATTCAATGTCGATAAAGACAAAGTAATGCACATTGGAAAAATACTCCAAATCCTCATTTAATGCCAGGCACTCAAGTTCACCCATCTTACTATTTAGACTTCTTGCATTTGTATACCAGCACTTATAAATTTTTTCAATATTTAGCTCTCCGACTTCATGTGATATCATTGAATGGGAATCCATTTTGCTTGACTCTTTGTTTTCAGTTCCTAATTGTATTTTACCAACTTCTATCCTCCCCTCTTTACTAGGATATAGAGAATCCCCTTTAATAAATCCTCCCTTAAGGGATGTGTCTGTCTGAACTGTTCGCTCCTCCGTACTGGCTTTCCCCCAGCCCTTAGTTTAAAAACTCCTCTACAACGTTCTTAATTTTACATGCCAGCAATCTGGTTCCATTTTGCTTTCGGTGGAGCTCATCCTTCCTGTAGAAGCTCCTCCTTTCCCAAACGGTTCCCCGTTTACTAGTAAACCAAAATCCCTCCTCCCAACACCATTGTCTCATCCATGCATTGAGACACTGCAGTTCTGCCTGCCTTACTGGTCCTAGGCGTGGAACTGGAAGCATTTCAGAGATCGATACCATGGAGGTTCTGGGCTTTAATCTCTTACCTAGCAGCCTAAATTTGGCCTCCAGGATCTCTCTATATCACTAATACCTTCATATACCATCCCCCAAAAGTTGTCCTCAGTGTGAGAGGATACCAGAACTTCATCTGGAAAGAGGGTCCAACTATGGAATCATTTCCCTCCACTCCAGTTTGATGGTCTCCTTCCCTGAGACATTCAACAGCTCCTCCCCAGCACTACACATAAGCCTGTCTAGATGTCTTGAGAGATCCGCAACCCTCATACCCAGCAGGCAATTCACCATGTGGTTCTCCTGGTCATCACAAACCCAACTATCTATATTTCTAATGATCAAATCCCTCATTACTATTACCTGTCTCTTCCTAATAACAGGAGTCCCCTCCCCCCAAAAGTTATCCTCAGTGTGAGAGGATACCAGAACTTCATCTGGAAAGAGGGTCCAACTATGGAATCATTTCCCTCCACTCCAGTTTGATGGTCTCCTTCCCTGAGACATTCAACAGCACATAGGCGTCAGACTAGGGGTGGGACCGCTCTACTATGTCCCTGAAAGTCTCCTCTGAGTACCTCAGTCTCCCTTAGCTCCTTCAGTTCAGCCACTCTGGTCTCCAGAGCCTGTACACAGTCTCTGAGGGCTGTGAGCTGCTTGCATCAAATGCACACACACACCACCTGCCCACAAGGCAGGTAATCATACGGTGCAATAAACTGGATAGCCCACTCTGCTACTGGACTTCTGCCTGCTCTAGTTTGCTGTTGCAGGGTTGTTTGTTCTTTTTGGGGGAGGGATGTTTATTGGCCTAAGTTTAGAAAATGTGTATTAGGTGTATCTGGCTCTCAGCCTCCATCTCTAGACTCCCCTCTTTGCTAGCTCCTCTGGTCACTTAAGAAACTCCTCTGGTCCATCAAAAGATAGCTCTATCAATGACTATTAGCCAAGATGGTCAGGAAACACAACCCCATGCTCTGGGTGTCTCTAGCATCTCTGACTGCCAGAAGCTAGGACTGGACAATGGTGGATGGATCACCCAATAATTACCCCCTTCTGCTCATTCCCTCTGATGCATCTGACACTGGCCACTGTCAGAAGCCAGGATACCGGGCTAGATGTACCATTGGTCTGACCCACTATGGCTGTTCTTATGTTCTCCTCAGTCATTCCAATGGGGGTGGAGGGAGATCAGAGTTTTCCCCTCTCCTGGAATCTCCCATGGAACCCACTCTCAAGCCTGGTGAATCCCCATAGATCCCAGCAGATCCACAGGTGCTGAGGTCATCCACACAAAGGCTTTGATCCACCATGTCAGCTCTGGGGCAAGTGAGGTCAGGGTCTGACACTGGCTGTGGCTACCTGTCTCCTTTCCTAGTATCCTCAGACACCTGAGGTCAGAGAAGATCAGTCCTAGCTGCTCACTACAGCATTGCTCGAGTTGCTGGGAAAGGGTACGATATTATCTGGAGGGACCTGAACTCCATTAAAGACAGGGAAACTATCCATACCACTCCTTAAAATAGGTGGCAGAATTTTAACAAGGGGCACCTGGGAGTCATTTCCAGCAGATCACTGAATTATTACTGATAATTAGCAGCTATCCAAGATCAGGGCCTTAGAGTGCTAGGCGCTGTACACACATGGCAGAAGTTATTCCCTGTCCCAAAAAGCTTGCAGTCTAAGGCCCTGATCCTGCAATTCAGAGGCTGACCACTGTGCCCACAAAGAGGCTTGCTGAAATTCACATGGCTCCATGCAGGCCTAGCAATCATGCCATCTCTTGCAGGACTGGGGCCTAAATCATTGAGCTCTTTCCGTTAGAGCATACTGCCAGTGATAGGCGTGTGTACACCTATTCCTCCAAGGGGTGCAGAGATGATGAGCTGTCTATCAGAGAGATGGGAGGTGCAGGGGCTCAGAGCTGCTCCACTGGTTATTCCTCTGGACGCGTAGAGGAGGTCAGTTTCCATCTTGAGTGCAAACTCTACACTTCGGCAACCGAGCCACATTCAAATCCTAACGCTGGATGTTTTAGTGCCTGGCTCCTTTTAACTGGCACATGTTAAGAGCTTTGAATTAACAGGTGCATAAAAACTGTCAAAAGCCACTTAAATCTCAAGACAGTCTGTCAGTCGGATTAAAAAATATGGTGTTATGTAACCACATTCTCTCAACACTTGCAGCATATTACAGCATGACAAAGCCAGGTGCCCCTTCCTCCCACCAAAAGCTGCAATTTTTAATCTTCCTCTTGGGGGAAAAAAAATAAAAGAGTAGACTCCTATCAGGGAGCTGTTTCTTTCTTTTCCCACCAAATGTAGAATTTTCCCACCAAAGTTATCCTAGCCTATGGTGCAGGATGGGCAATAATCAGTTCCATCATGCTGATGTGTGGAAGATCTCACAACACCCAGAGCTAGAGTTGGGGGCTCCAGGCCATACAAAAGGGGAGGTTTCCAGCTTTCCCATAGGAGACACAGTACTTGATTCTAAGGCCAGACAGTCCTCGAAAATCAGACGTTCAAGTCAGCTTTTTGAGAGAGGAAAAAATACCCTATTTTACATATTTTTAGAGGGTTTCTACGATGTATTAGTCACAATTTTTCCGCTCTGCCTGAGTCCTGTGCAGCTGGACTTATGGTAACAAAAGCTTCTGGCTTCCTAGGGGAAAGGATGCAAGATATAGTTCCAGTGGAATTTTCAAACTCTCTAAAACGGTTTCTCTTTTAAATACATGGCAGATATGGAATACATTATGGAATGGTGTTATACTGGCCTTAGATTGGGATGACCTGCCTGCCCCACTCATGCCTTTGACACACGTGTAATGCGGCTAACTCAAGTGAGTGCTAGCACAATCCTTCGTACCACACCACATCACGTATTCTCTCGTGATCTCTCTAATAAGGGCCAACTGGGTTATCAGCTATCAGCGATTCCATCTCTGCTCAATGGAGCACCAATCAGAAGCCTGAAATGTAAGTTGGACTGATCCAGAAAACTGCTGAGCAATTGTTGGGAGGGAGAAGGGACAGCTGGACAAAGGATGGAAGGAGGAAGTTGTCACCAGAGGTTTTCAGCAGAATGGTTTGGGTTGACTTACTGACTTGTCCATCTGCTGCTGTGGATGTGGAAGTCACCTGCTGAAGAGTGACTGAGGTAATTTTTGTTTCAAAAGAAGTTGATATAGCTCCACAGAATAAGGCCAGAAGAGACCATTATGATCATCTAGTCTGAGTCCCAAATGAAACAGGGCAGAGAACCTCAGCCAGTAAATATGTCTTGTCTCAGTTTGTGGTGACTGTGCCTTCAACTCCAAGAGGCTCAGGTGAGATTGGATCATTTATGATGGCTGGTAAGAAGCATACTTCTCATGGACATAGCTGAGTATGAGGTGGGATAGTTGAAAGCAGCCAGCAGTGGCCTAACTCTGTTCCCACTGGAGCACTGCTCCACAGGCACAGATCAAACAAACAATCAGTTTGTAAGCATCTGGAGGATAATAGAGTTATAAAGAATAGCCAGCATTTATCAATAAGGATAAATCATGCCAAACCAACCTAATTTCCTTCTTTGGCTGGCCTAGTGGATGGAGGGAAGCAGTAGACATGATATATCTTGATTTTAGTAAGGCTTTTGACACAGTCCCAACATGGCATTCTCATAAGCAAGTTAAAGAAATGTGAGCTAGATTAAATTAATAAAGGGAGGGTGAACAACTAGTTGAAAGACTGTACTCAAAGAGTAATTGTCAATGGTTCACTGTGAAACTGGAAGGGTGTATCTAGTAGGGACCCACAGGGGACAGTCCTGGGTTTGGTACTAGTCAATATTTTCATTAAAGACTTGGATAATGGAGTGGAGAGGATGCTTATACAATTTGCAGATGACACCAAGTTGCAAGGGGTTGCAAGCACTTTGGAGGACAGGATTAGAATGCAAAACAACCTTGACAAATTGGAGAATTGGTCTGAATTCAACCAGGTGAAATTCAAGAAAAACAAGTGCAAAGTACTTTACTTAGGAAGGGAAAAAAATCAAATGTACAACTACACAATGGGGAATAACTGGCTAGTGACAGTACTCCTGAGAATGATCTGGAGGTTATAGTGGCTCACAAATTGAATACAAGTCAACAATGTGATACAGCTGCAAAAAATGCTAACAATTCTGGGGTGTAGTAGCAGGAGAGTCTTATGTAAGACATAGGAGGTAACTGTCCCACTCTACTTGGCAGTGGTAAGATCTTGGTAATTTTCCAACTTTGATCACCACAGTTTAGGAAAGATGTGAACACATTGGAGGGAGTCCAGAGGAGAGCAACAAAAATGATCAAAGGTTTAGAAATCCTGACCTTATTTCACCAAAATCCCCAAAAGACCAATCCAGATCACTGTTTCTGATATCCCAGTTCGTAGCAGGATGGGATAAGCCATCTCTGATATTTTCAGTGCCTTTTTTAAAAAAAAATCAGTCTTTTCTATTTTTCTATTTGGCCATTGTGCTTTTAGGAATTTCTGTTATAGTGTCTGTTAAATGTTCAGAAACTTCAGTTAGAATGTCATATTAATTATTATAGTTTTATTTCCCATCATTAGCATACTCCTGTGACTACTTCTAACATTCCAATCGTCTGAAATAAATAATAAGAGATGAAGAAATGTCACCAATATTCATGTAGACAACCTTGTATACGTCAGTAGAGCTCATAAGCCTTGGAAATCTATAGTCAATCTAAGAAAAAAGGGTAATCCCACGATGGCTACTGCACAATTGTAAAACTGGGGTCTGAAAGGCAGGACAGCCTAGTGCAGGGATCGGCAACCTTTGGCACACGGCTCGTCAGGGAAAGCCGCTGGCAGGCTGGGATGGTTTGTTTACCTGCAGTGTCCGCAGGTTCGGCCGATCGCAGCTCCCACTGGTTGCGGTTTGCTGTCCCTGGACAATGGGGGCTGCGGGCCAAAGGATATGCTGACCGCTGCTTCCCACAGCCCCCATTGGCTGGGGACGGCGATCCGCAGCCAGTGGGAGCTGCGATTGGTCAAACCTGCGGACGCTGCAGGTAAACAAACCGTCCCAGCCCGCCAGCGGCTTTCCCTGATGGGCCACGTGCCAAAGATTGCCGATCCCTGGTCTAGTGGATAAGTTGCCTGTGTCTCTTCTTGAGCAAATCACTTCATGTCCATGACTCAGTTTCCTTTCCCCACCTTTTGTCTGTCCTGAAAGTTTTTGGGAGTGGGAAAATGTACAGCACTTATCTCAACTGGGGCCTTTAGGTGCTATCAGGATACAGATAATAAATAGTAATAAAGTAGATATGACTCAAAATACACAGGAACTGATATGTTGAGTAAGGAGGAACCACGTCCACATAATTCCTTTCGGAGCAGGAAAAAGCACTCCGTGCCTCAGTTTCCCCATTTATAGAAAATAGGGGTGTTATGAGGCTAATAATACTTAATACCTTTGTAAAGCACTTGGAGATGCAAAGACGACATGTGCCATGGAAGTTTTAGGGAACATTTTCAAAGCACTGTACACATAGTAGGAGGTTGGTAAGTAACTGGTACCCTTATTTTACAGTTAAGACCCAAAGACGTTAAGGTCTTGACTAAGGAGATAAATTGAATCAGTGGCAGGCCTGGGATGGGAACTTGGGAGATCTTAAGTCTATTTCTTTAAATGAATTAGTTAATGGAACTGATTTTATAGTAGAGCAAGTTTTTTGTCAAACATATTGGACTCAGCATTCTCAGAAATACAATGGACCACACCTTAACAGATTTCCTTGGGCTCTTCCATTGGTCTCTACCTACCGTTGTCTTAGATGGAAGTTCCTTGGGGTAGGGACCATCTTTTTGCTCTGGATTTGTACAGCAGCTAGCACAGTGGGGTCCTGGGTGTTACTGCAATATGAAGTATTTACTAACTGCCATAATCAATTAGTAGTAGTAGAGCGATTGACAGATACGTCCATTCTCATTCAGTCATGCAGGCCACCTCCCCTTCCACTCATGTTTGGGAGATGCTCTATTAGCTGAATAATGCATGACTTCTCAAACACCCTACCACCTGTCTAGCTCACATCAGATAATTTGTTTGACATCTATCAAAGCTGTAACCTGGCTAATAGGATTCAAACAGCCCTGTTAGTTCATCTTCCCGGCATGCTTCAAAGAGGGCCATGTATCTACCCATTGGAAACCTAACCCCAAGCATTCCACATCACTACCTTTGGAACCCTAATCAAGATCCTAGTGCCTGATCTTTTGGTTACCCTTTGGAATACTAACCCTACCCCCGGGCTGGGGAGCTGAGCCCTTTGGACCTCCAAGCCCAAACACCTACACTTTGAAACCCCTAACCCTGATCCTTGAGCACAGAGCCCTTTCAAACCCCAACCCTAGAGTCCTACCCTTGTGAACCCCACCTTACCCTTTGCAACCCTAACCCTAAATCCTAAAGACTACCCTGACCCTCAGTCCAGGAAGCCCCACCCCCAGGAACCCTTACCCAAACCCTAAATACAGATCCTTTGAAACCCTACTCCTACAGCCCTACCCCTGAGCAAGTCTTAGAGGGAAAGCTAGTTTCTGCTCATACTCCCACCTTTGCTGGCATCTGCCTTTCTTGCTTAGCATCATCTTATCATCACCCTAAGGAGAAGGTATGTGATTTTATGATGAAAAATCGCTGTTGCTAAATATTTTGATTTGAGAAAAGCAGAAAACAACTGTTATTTTGGGATCTGGGGTCGGGGGAGAGGGGGATGCAAAAAAAAAAAAAAAAAAAAAGGCAGCAAGTGGAGGCAAAGTGGAATCCCTGCTGGAAACCTAGACTAGCTCTTCAAATAATGGTAAGATTTCCCTGTTATACAGTGTTATAAAAACCCTGCAGGCGAACAAGATCTCTGTACGCAGAACTCTGGGCCTGTGTGCATCTTCCTCCCTGCAGTGAAGATAACCATCAAAACATATTGCACGCTCGACCTCCTGTGGTGAGAGGAACTTGGTGTGTTGGAGACATGGTTTGTGTGATGCTAACAGTACCATAGCTATATGTACATGTAAACCCAGCACAAACGTGAGCTAAACAAAAATCCTTAAATGTGGTGCTTTTTTTTTTTTTTTAAAGCTGGATCCAGATCAGTATTTTGGAAATCGGAGCCCATCCCTGCATGGAGAAAGTTGACAGCCCCAGACGCGCCTGTTTCCACAAAACACATGGAAGATACTTTGAAGAGTAGGATGCCTGGATTAGATTAACCTATCGGTAGGTCTAACACTATGCTGAGCGCTGGCAGGTTACTCAAAATATTGCTAAGATTGGCACGTGTATTTCATGTCTTTCTTGCATACGATAACAAGATGAGTGGATAAAGGAAATGCAGTGAATATTTTGTGTCTCATTTTTAAGTAAGATATCTGATGCAGTCCCTAATGACATACTGGCAAAGGACTAAAGAGGTCTGGATTCACAGATGGCTACAAAAATTGAACCCAGACAGAAATTGTGAATGGTCCAATATCAAGCTGGGAGGAGTCATCAAGTGTGTTCCTTCAGGGATCTGTTCTGGGTCCAGTATTATTTATCATATTCATTAAATGACTTGGATGATGAAGTGAAGCATTCCCATATCAGATTTGGCACTCAGAGGGATCATAAAAGCTCTGGCGGATAAGATAAAAATGCAGTGTGAGTTTGCTACATTGGAGAAAAAGGCTGAAAGAAAAACTAGAGACAAAATAATTCAAATACACCGCACAGAATAAGGGAACTTTAGGTAGGCAGCACCACACAGAAGGGGCTTAGAAAAAGTTAGCGAGGAAGATAAATTGCATGTGAGTCGATAATTGAATGCTGCTGCAGAAGAGGCAAATGCTGGGTTGGAGTGCAGCAGTAGAGTCTTCTAGCTAAAAGCAGCAAAGTAATTTGAACAATCCCTAGCACAATGGGGAAGGCTGTACCTGGGATTCCTAGGCGCTATGGTAATACAAATAAAGATAATCACAGTACTAAAATAATATCCCCCTATTGGTGATGCCTGATTTGAAGTAATGGATTCAGCTCTGGGCAACTTGCTTTTAAAAAAAAGGGAGAAGAGCAGCAAAAGCAATACAAGGTTCAGTGGGGAAAGAACTGTAAGGCAGGTTAAGGGAAGTTTTGTTTTACCTCATTTTCCATTCCTCAATTTGTTTGTTGCAGCCCTCTGTTGTGTTTTGTATCCACTAGGCTACACTGCCTCCTATTAGTCATCACAGAATGCTGGTAGTCAAGAAACTTGGGTTCTACCCTGGGTCTGCCACTGACTGTGGGTGGGACCACTGACGCTGTGTGGAATATTGGAGACCATTTATATTCATAAAATATCAGGGTTGGAAGGGACCTTAGGAGGTCATCTAGTCTAACCCCCTGCTCAAAGCAGAACCAATCCCCAATTTTTGCCCCAGATCCCTAAATGGCCCCCTCAAGGATTGAACTCACAACCCTGGGTTTAGGAGGCCAATGCTCAAACCACTGAGCTATCCCTCCCCCCAAATTACTGATACCAATATTATAAAATTGCAATGAATCATGCCAGAGATGCCATGTAAGAGGTCAGTGAAAATGTTATGATTTGCCAGGTATGATCATCTTGTTTACGTGTTTGTATCAACATTGTATTGTGAGCTATAGATATGCATGTGTTTCTGGATGACATCCCTAGACGGATGGCATCAGCACTGCCTAGCCGGTTCAATGGCCCATCAAGAGTCATCAGCTGTACAATAAACCCATTGAAAGGAGCCAGAGGATACACCTTATGAGTGAGCAAGGTATATAGGGGCATCCCTATGGACAGAACTCTTAGGCTTTTCCATGCCATGTGCTTGTGTTTGGGACACAGGAAGTACAAGCAGCATGGCAAAGGATATAAAAGACAGCTGCATCATCTCCATTTAGTCTTCATTCCTGCTTCTTACCTCTGGAGCAATTTCTCTATGAACTGAAGCTCTGAACAAAGGACTGAATGACCCATCCAAGCTGTGGATGTGTTCCCGCAGGACTTTCAAGCCAGAAAACCCACCAATGCTGCTAAGAACCTATGTGGATTTTGAAGTCTTTTAGATGTACTGATTGCTTGACAACTCTCTTCTTGTTCTTTCTTTCTTAATAAACCTTTAGTTTTAGACACTAAAGGATTGGTTGGCAGCATGGTATTTTGGGTGAGATTCAAACCAATACTGGCCTGGTAATATGACTGGCCCTTTGGAGTCAGAAGAACATTTTGTATAGTGAGCAGAGTTTTTAAATAACTTCTCACTGTACTGGACCTACATGCTAATTGGGAGCCAGGAAACTGGAATGCAATAAAGGGAGTTGTGGGATTTCTTTTTTAGCTTCTTGATAGCCAGTTTGGGGGGATTAGAAGCACAGTTTGTGACTGGTTGGCAAGTCTAACTTCAGTGTTAACCACCAGGTTTGGGAGAATCTCATTTCCTTTTTGCAGCCTGCCCTGACCTTAACATTTTCAGTGAGGGCTACCCTAGGCACCTCGGCTCACAGTAGCTTCCCTTCCTTGTGCTTCTGTTCCCCTCCCACCTTTTGTCTCATCTATTTAAATTATAAACTCTTTAGGGGAAGGAATTGTCCCTTATTATGTGTACGTACAGGACCTAGGACGAAGGGGTGCTGTTCATACACATAGTATCTGACTTTGGGATCATCCCTACTAACATAAAGGGATGTCATGTCACACAGGGGACAAGGACCAATTCTTCTCACTGGTCAGTCAAGAAGAAACAATAGGCTTAAATCTGAAGGGTCAAATTCAGCACAGCACGGACCATGAGAAGATAGGAATTGCTAGCCTGGCTCAGGCTCTTGGCCCATCTAATCCAGTGTCCCATCTACAGCAGTTCCAGCACCGGATGCTTCAGAAGAAGGTGCAAGAAACCCTAGAGTGGCAGTTATGGGATAACCCAAGAGAGGTTACTTCCTTAGTTGTGTAGACTGCTGGCCTGTTTTCCCCAGCCAAGAAAGGATAAACATCACACCCAACATCTGTTCAGGCCCTTCCTGCACAACACAGTCTATTTTCCCAAACACAATAAAACAGTTCAACATAAATGCCCCATGAAAACCTGGTGGTCTCCCCTTACTCAGGGTCTTCTGCAAGGGCCCAGAGCACCCACACTGTAACTACTCCAGGACCTGCCAGAGCACCCACACTGCTGCCTGCATTTCTTCATCAGCTGAGATCTCTCAGCCTTTATAAGAATCATTAGGGGTCCAGCTGGCTCTGCTTGGCCCCCCTCCCAGGTACAACCAGCAGTGCGGAAAGGCTCTGTCTCAAAACAGGGGTGTCTGGCCCCCAGTTCCCTGGCCCTTACCAGGGCAGACCACCCTGTTACAAGTTTATATCCCTTATTTAAAACTATATTCTGTCTAAACTGAGTGGGAGTATCCTCATTGTCCATGGAGATACCTAGGTTTTGTTGTGTTTTTTTAAATCTTGCTCAGCTCCTGTCCTCATTTAGTGTCAGGATACCAACAAGGCCAGTCAGGACCCAGGGTCAGAGCAAGGGGAAACCTGAGGCTGGAAGCAGTTCATAGTCAGGTTCCAGGCCAGGGTCGATACCAAGGTCCAGGTCAGGAGGCAAAGTCCAAGGTCAAAGCAAGAGTTCAGGAGCACTCATTGCAGCTACAGAAGATCCATACAGCTGCCTGGACACTTCCTGGACTACCCCTTGAGTTTATATAGGGTGGGGAGCCAATCAGGAGCCACAAAGCTGTTGCCTGTCAGACTCCTTGAGGCAGGACTTCCCATGGTCTGTATCCACAGCTGGTCACAGAACCATGAAGTACAAACTGGTAGTACTGTTAGCAGCCTGGCAGCTATTCAGACCTGAGTTCTAGATCAATAGGGTCTTAACAGTTAGAACTTGTGGCAGTGAGTTCCACAGTTTAATCATGTCCTAGGCATTAGTAGCATTTCCTTTTGCTACTTTTAATTCATTAGTCTTTCAATGTCCCCCATGTTCTTGCATGATGTGAGAGGGCAAATAGAAGTTCCTAGTCTCGCTCCTGTCACCCTGTACAACTCCCTTGACTTCACTGAGATTGCATAGGTTGTCAATCACCAGCAAAGTCAGCTTTTGGACCCTCTCCCAACTGAACCTCTGAATTCTTTGTGGTTTGCCCATTGCTATCATGATGTCCAAGCCTCTCTTCCTCCTGCACCCTGTTCCCTTAACAACAAGTGTGTGGCAGGCAGAGTTGTAGGAAAGAGATCTATACTGAGCAGGCTGAGAGGCCTGGTGTCACACCGAACTAGGTCCCTCCTCAAATTTGACATTTTTTCCCAGTTCCTACTTACGCTGAGTCTTTTCCCCCACACAGGAGGAAAACGCACCTCGAGGCTGCCCGGTTTTCTGTACCCTTGTTAAATACAAGCACTGCATTCTACTTATTGAGTACAAATGTTTTCCCCAGTTAGAATATTTTGGACACACTCCCCCTCCAAACACACACGCCAGGTGCTGCAGTCAGATTGGCGACATTAAAACCCATCACTCAGATTTGTTGCATTGGAACAATAAAATAACTGACAGCGCTGCCTAACAAACAGGTGGGAGCTGGCGGGGGCGGGGGGGGGGGGAGGAGGATTTTGGGGGAGGAATGGAGCAGGGGCACTAAACCTGCCCAATTCTCCTAAAGCGCCTCATTACTGCTGATTTATGTTCAGCTAATTGAGAAAATGACTCTAACTCCTCTATCCAGTCCTCAGTTCATAAAGCCCCTGAGCCTTTTAGTGTCTCGGTCTGTATTTTAAAGGTATGATTTAAACCCTGTAACAGGCTGCCAAAGGCAAGGATTTGAAGGAAAAAGTTTCGTCTGACATCCTATATATACATATATGTATTTTTTAATGCTTCACTTCTCCAGTTACGTGGCCTTTCCCATCCTGCCTGGGGGCGGTTGCTCCTGGGACGTAAATCAGGAGAAATGCCAGAGGAAACCAGTCTCATTCCCTTTCAAAGGAGCCTGCGCCCACCTTAATGGAGTTGGAAGAAAAAGGCAATTAGCAAGCATATGGTTGTCATTATGCCAAGAAAAATGGCTACACCTCTCCCAAAAGCCCTCTCCTTGGAGAAAACCCCCCACTTCAGGAGAGGCAGCATTGTGTAGTGGAAGGAGACAAGTCCGCAGAGCTAAACTCTCCTGGGTTCCCAGTCAGATTCTTCCACCAGCTCCCTCTGGCCTTGCAATAGTCTACGCGAGTGGTTTTCAAACTTTTTTTGTGGGGACCCAGTTGAAGGAAGTTGTTGATGTCCAAGACCCAATGGAGCTGGGGATGAGGGGTTTGAAGTGTGGGAGGGGCTCAGGGCTGGGGCAGAGAGTTGGGGTGCAGGGGTGAGGGCTGCAGGGTGGGGCCAGGAATGAGGGGTTCAGGGTGTGGGAGGGGGCTCTGGGCAGGGGTGCGGAAGAGGGTCAGGGCTCTTGGATGGGGCTGGGAATGAGGAGTTTGGGGTGCAGGAGGGGCTCCAGGTTTGGGGGGGCTCAGAGCTGGGGCAGGGGGTTGGGGTGCAGGAAGAGGTCAGGGCTCTGGGCTGGGGATGAGGGATTTAGGGTACAGGAGAGGCTCTGGGTTTGGGGGGGCTCAGGGCTGAGGCAGGGGTGCGGTAAGGGGTCAGGGCTCTGGGTGCAGGCTCTGGGGTGGGGCTGGGAATGAGGGGTTTGTGGTGCAGGAGAGGGTCAGGGCTCTGGGCTGGGGATGAGGGGTTTGGGGTGCAGAAGCAGGTTTGGGGGGGCTCAGGGCTGGGGCAGGGGTGGGGAAAGGGTCAGAGCTCTGGGCTGGGGTTGCAGGCTCTGGGGTGGGGCCGGGGATGATGGATTTGGGGTGAAGGAAGGGGTTCCTGGTTTGGGGGGGCTCAGGGATGGGGCAGGAGACTGGGCCGCGGGCACGGACTTACCTCCAGTGGCTCCCGGTTAGTGGCACAGTTAGGGGCGCAGCGCAAAGCAGCCAGCAGCGCTCCTAGGCAGAGGCACACAAGCAGCTCCACGCAACTCTTGCCTGCAGGCACCACCCCTCCAGCTCCCATTGGCCGGTTCTTGTTCTGTGTTTGTACAGCGCCTAGCACAATGGGTTCCTGCCCCATGACCGAGGCTCCAGTATTTTTAATTATCATTATTCAGAACCTCTTACATCTACAAAACAGTGTAATGGAAAGTTTGTGAGACCAGGCTGCCCCCTAAAATGCCAAGCACTTTTTGCTTCTGATTGAACTGGAAATCATAGAATCATAGAATCATAGAATCTCAGGGTTGGAAGGGACCTCAGGAGGTCATCTAGTCCAACCCCCTGCTCAAAGCAGGACCAACCCCAACTAGATCATCCCAGCCAGGGCTTTGTCAAGCCTGACCTTAAAAACCTCTAAGGAAGGAGATTCCACCACCTCCCTAGGTAACCCATTCCAGTGCTTCACCACCCTACTAGTGAAAAAGTTTTTCCTAATATCCAACCTAAACCTCCCCCTCTGCAACTTGAGACCATTACTCCTTGTTCTGTCATCTTCTACCACTGAGAACAGTCTAGATCCATCCTCTTTGGAACCCCCTTTCAGGTAGTTGAAAGCAGCTATCAAATCCCCCCTCATTCTTCTCTTCTGCAGGCTAAACAATCCCAGTTCCCTCAGCCTCTCCTCATAAGTCATGTGCTCCAGCCCCCTAATCATTTTTGTTGCCCTCTGTTGGACTCTTTCCAATTTATCCACATCCTTCTTGTAGCGTGGGGCCCAAAACTGGACACAGTACTCCAAATGAGGCCTCACCAGTGCCGAATAGAGGGGAATAATCACGTCCCTCGATCTGCTGGAAATGCCCCTACTTATACAGCCCAAAATGCCGTTAGCCTTCTTGGCAACAAGGGCACACTGTTGACTCATATTCAGCTTTTCGTCCACCGTAACCCCTAGGTCCTTTTCTGCAGAACTGCTGCCCAGCCATTCGGTCCCTAGTCTGTAGCAGTGCATGGGATTCTTCTGTCCTAAGTGCAGGACTCTGCACTTGTCCTTGTTGAACCTCATCAGATTTCTTTTGGCCCAATCCTCTAATTTGTCTAGGTCCCTCTGTATCCTGTCCCTACCCTCCAGCGTATCAACCACTCCTCCCAGTTTAGTGTCATCTGCAAACTTGCTAAGGGTGCAGTCCACACCATCCTCCAGATCGTTGATGAAGATATTGAACAAAACCGGCCCCAGCACCGACCCTTGGGGCACTCCACTTGATACCGGCTGCCAACTAGACATGGAGCCATTGATCACTACCCGTTGAGCACGACCATCCAGCCAGTTTTCTATCCACCTTACCGTCCATTCATCCAGCCCATACTTCCTTAACTTGCTGGCAAGAACACTGTGGGAGACTGTATCAAAAGCTTTGCTAAAGTCAAGAAATAGCACATCCACTGCTTTCCCCTCATCCACAGAGCCAGTTATCTCATCATAGAAGGCAATTAGGTTAGTCAGGCATGACTTGCCCTTGGTGAATCCATGCTGACTCACAATGCCACAAGAATAGCACTGTATGTGGAATTACAAGACTTCTAATGTTGGTCTGGATCCAGAGGGTTGGGTGGGCCGATATCTAGAAAAAGTGATGACTGGGTTTTTTTGGACCTCCCAAATGATTCCTGGTTCGAAGGTTTGGCTTACTGAAGTCAAAGGGAGTTTCACCTTTGCAAGAACTATAAGACTGGGCCCTTACATGCAACTTTTCCTTGATGTAGAGCTGGTGAAAAAGTGGGGAAAAAATTCAAAAATGTGAAGTTTGCATTATGCAGTGTTTGAAACAGACCCACTGGCCTGTGTTTTGAGTATTTTTCAAAATTTTCAGCCAAAGTCAGGTTTTCACTTCCCCCTTTTCATCGTGGTTTGGATAAAAACATAGTTTAAAAAAAACAAACACACACACAAGGTCTTTGCAACGCTGAACTTTTTGATAAATTTTAATTCTCAAAATAAGTGATTTTTTTTCAGTGAAATACATTTTCTTCCAAAAGATTTTTGTCCCACTCTCTCTCTCCAGATGGCCTGGAATAACATTCAGTTAGTCACTCGTCTGGTAGAGAGTTGCATATTTGATATTTTACTAGTAGTTTTTCATTTCCCACAAATATGCTAAGAAGTCAGTGCTGGTGAAAGATCCCAGATAACTGACACTCTGGAAACTAAAGAGCGCTAGTAGACTTCAATGGATAGTGGCAATGGAAGGGTATTGTCAGAATAAACACACTAAAGCGTGTAAGGTGCTCTGGTACTACACTATTGGAGTCCAGATAAGTACCTTAGATAGATAATAAAGACCTGATAACCCAGTCAGAATTAAACAAGAATCCCACACAAGCCCCTTAATCCACATTAAATCCCCTTTAACCCAATTCCTTCTCATAAGGTTTAGGGAACAAACATGTCTTAGGGTGTAGGCTCTATTGGACCAAGCAGGAGATGAAGGAGAAAGGGTATTCCAACACTGCAGGTAGACTGACATTGCCCTGCTGCTTACTGTTAAAGCAGTTTGCTTTGTGACTGCTTGGGCCCAGATCCTCAAAGATATTTAGGTGCCTAACTCTCATTGGTTTAACTGATGGACATGAGGTGTTCAATAGCTGAGGTTCTGTGCCTTTGTGGCTACTGAAACCCCCCAGGGTACTGTCCTCTTCTTGTAGGCACCTTTCCCAGCATGCTTTTCTTTGGAGGCGTCCCTTTTACATTTGCAGACACAAGCAGCTGGAGGCCTAAAATAGCCATTTTATTGCTGCTGGCTGCATCACACACCAAATCTAGCTGGTAAGCGCTCTTCATGCTTATAGACCAGAAGGGACCATCATGATCACCTAGTCTGACCTCCTTGTGTTTTCCCTTTATTACCCCTGAGGATGTGGAAGAGCTTCACAGAAACGATAGCCTTGTATTTTGGAAAGTATTAGAAAGAAATTTATCTTCTTGTAGAACTTAAATCTTTTCTGAGGCAGTCGCCTCAGCTGAGAGCTCTTCAGGTCTCAAACTAAGCAGGGATCTGCTGAACCAGTAATCAGATGGGAGCCAGACGAAAACCCAGCACACAGTAGGGAGTTTCATCAGTTATATACTGAGTAGCATTCCTCTCCTTGAATCAGAACCAAAACAATACCCCAGATTAGGTTTGGCAAGTTACTCAAGTGACTGCCTATTATTTTGGTAAAAAACCCACTTCTTCAGATGCATGGCGTGAAAATTACAGATACAGGCATTATTATACTGACAAGTGAAGAGAAGGAAGTTACCTCACAAGTGGAGAACCAGTGTTGACAGGGCCAGTTCAATCAGGGTGGATGTGGTCCACTCCCAATAATTGACGAGGAGGTGTCAATTCCAGGAGAGGGGAAATTGCTTTTGTAGTGAGCCAGCCACTCCCTGTCCCTATTCAAGTCCAAATTAATGGTGTTAAATTTGCAAATGAATTTTAGTTCTGCAGTTTCTCTTTGAAGTCTGTTTCTTAAGTTTTTTTGTTCAAGTATGGCTACTTTTAAATCTGTTATAGAATGTCCAGGGAGACTGAAGTGTTCTCCTACTGGCTTTTGTATGCTACTATTCCTGATGTCCGAATTGTGTCCAATTTGTGTCCATCATCAACAATCTACAACCTATCCTGGAAAATGATCCCTCACTCTCATAGACCTTGGGAGGCAGGCCAGTCCTCGCTTACAGACAGCCTCCCAACCTGAAGCAAATACTCACCAGCAACTACACACCACACCACAGAAACACTAACCCAGGAACCAAACCCTGCAACAAACCGCATTGCCTACTCTGTCCCCATATCTACTCTAGTGACACAATCAGAGGACCCAACCACATCAGCCACACCATCAGGGACTCATTCACCTGCACATCTACTAATGTGATATATGCCATCATGTGCCAGCAATGCCCCTCTGCCATGTACATTAGCCAAACCAGACAGTCTCTATGTACAAGAATAAATGGACACAAATCGGACATCAGGAACGGTAACATACAAAAGCCAGCAGGAGAACACTTCAATCTCCCTGGACATTCTATAACAGATTTAAAAGTAGCCATACTTGAACAAAAAAACTTAAGAAACAGACTTCAAAGAGAAACTGCAGAGCTACAATTCCTTAGCAAATTTAACACTATTAATTTGGGTTTGAATAGGGACTGGGAGTGGCTGGCTCACTACAAAAGCAATTTTCCCTCTCTTGGCACGGACACCTCCTCATCAATTATTGGGAGTGGACCACATCCACCCTGACTGAATTGGCCCTGTCAACACTGGTTCTCCACTTGTGAGGTAACTCCCTTCTCTTCACTTGTCAGTATATTTATGCCTGTATCTGTAATTTTCACTCCATGCATCTGAAGTGAGATTTTTACCCATGAAAGTTTATGCCCAAATAAATCTGTTGGTCTTTAAGGTGCTACCGGACTCTTTGTTGTTTTTGTAGATACAGACTAACACGGCTACCCCTCTGATACTTGCCTATTATTTGACCAGTCAAATATTCCAGTAAGAATGCCCTCATGTAGGCAGTAGCCTACCTTTTTGATCACATCATGGAGCCATTCTTTCATTTTTTTAAACTTCATTTAATTCTGTTTCACATTTTTCTGAGTTCAAATAACTCAGTTAACTAACCTGTTTTTTGTAAGTAGGCATAAAAAAAAAGCTAAACCTAGGCCATAAAGTATTACTCTTTTTTTGGTTACTGTTCTAATACGTAAGTGCTTTAAAATATTTGACCATTTTTGATATTATTTGACAATATTTGATCAATATTGGACCAATCAATTAACCAATTATTTTTGGACCAATCAAATGCCCAACCCTACACCAGATGCTTTCGGATGGTACTGTGCTGCTGGAGGTGCCATGTTTTGTTCTGGTCTTGACCACGAGAACAAGATTCCTTGGTATAGGGGGAGGTAAGTTAGCACCAATGTCCTGACCCCATTTTAACTGAGGAAATTATATTCTGCTTCCTTACATTCCCTCAGCTGCTTCGTTTGGATGTGACATTCTTTTGAACTTCCTCCCCTAAATTGTTGTGTGGTGTTGGAGGGCTGTGCAGAAGTGGCTGCTAGTGGGTGTCAAGCTGTCCTGCAGGGCTCCAGAATACCAACCCCCAGGGAGACTTAAGAAGCAGGGCACAAACCCCACACTGGCTGTGAGTTCCATACTTAGATTTCACCTACCAACTACCAAGTGTGAACTCCTCAAGCCTTAACATGGAGCCACAGACAGTCCCCTTGGAAACTCAGATCTGTCTCGCCACCCAGGCAAGCCTGCCTTTGTGATAGATGGTCCCTTACACCAAAGATCACAGCAATATTCAGGTTACTGTCAGTTCCAAAAGACCAGCCACTTACCCCAGGTCAGTTGCACCTCAGATCTCACACCAAAGCCAACGCTTGTAACTAGTCCTATAATAAACTATCTGAAGATTCATTAACTAGGAAAAGGCAATAAGAGTTACATACAAGATTAAAGCAGGTAAACATACACACACACACAAATGAGTTCCAATCTTAAATTTATTTTAAAAAGGGAAGGGGAATCTGGGGAACTACAGATTGGTCAGCCTCACCTCAGTCCCCAGAAAAATCATGCAGCAGGTCCTCAAGGAATCCATTTTGAAGCACTTGGAGGAGAGGAAGGTGATCAGGAACAGTCAACATGGATTAACCAAGGGCAAGTCATGTCTGACCAATCTGATTGCCTTCTACGATGAGATAACTGGCTCTGTGGATATAGGGGAAAGTGATGGATGTGATATATCTTGACTTTAGCAAAGCCTTTGATACGGTCCCCCACAGTATTCTTGCCAGCAAGTTAAAAAAGTATGGATTGGATTAATGGACTATAAAGTGGATAGAAACCTGGCTAGATCGTTGGGCTCAACGGGTAGTGATCAATGGCTCCATGTCTAGCTGGCAGCCGGTATTAAGCAGAGTGTTCCAGGGGGTCTGCCCTGGGGCCAGTTTTGTTCAAGATCTTCATTAATGATCTGGATGATGGGATGGATTGCACCCTCAGCAAGTTCATGGATGACACTAAGCTGGGGGGAGAGGTAGATACGCTGGAGGGTAGGGATAGGGTCCAGAGTGACCTAGACAAATTGGACAATTTCTTTTCCAATCTGATGAGGTTCAACAAGGACAACTGCAGAGTCCTGCACTTAAGAAGGAAGAATCCCATGCACTGCTACAGGCTGGGGACTGACTGGCTAAGCAACAGTTCTGCAGAGAAGGACCTGGGGATTACAGTGGACGAGAAGCTGGATCTGAGTCAAAAGTGTGCCCTTGTTGCCAAGAAGGCTAATGGCATATTGGGCTGCATTAATAGGAGCATTGCTAGCAGATCAAGGGAAGTGATTATTCCCCTCTATTTGGCACTGGTGAGGCCACATCTGGAGTATTGTGTCCAGTTTTGTGCTCCCCACTACAGAAAGGATGTGGACAAATTGGAAAGAGTCCAGTGGAGGGCAACGAAAATTATTAGAAGGCTGGGGCACATGACTTATGAGGAGAGGCTGAGGGAATTGGGCTTATTTAGTCTGCAGAAGAGAAGAGTGAGGGGGGATTTGATAGCAGCCTTCAACTACCTCAAGGAGGGTTCCAAAGAGGATGGAGCTAGGCTGTTCTCAGTGGTGGCAAATGACAGAACAAGGAGAAATGGTCTCAAGTTGCAGTGGGGGAGATCTAGGTTGGATATTAGGAAACACTATTTCACTAGGAGGGTGGTGAAGCACTGGAATGGGTTACCTAGGGAGGTGGTAGAATCTCCATCCTTAGAGGTTTTTAAGGCCCATCTTGACAAAGCCCTAGCTGGAATGGTTTAGTTGGGGTTGGTCCTGCTTTGAGTAAGGGGGTGGACTAGATGACCTCCTGAGGTCTCTTCCAACCCTAATCTTCTATGATTTTATGATTTCAAAAAGTAATAGAAGCGTCTATAATGTGCAAAGCTCTATTTGTCCTTTATGGCTAACACAGGCCAAGCACTTGGGTTCTTTTGTTTATGCTTAGTAATGCCTGCCCCTTGGAATCCAAGGAGCATAACAATTCCTTGTTAGGGATTTTTATTCCTTTCCCTCTTCTGCTTTGACTTACAAATTCAGCTATTGGGAGCAACCAACAAAGTCTTTTAGATTCATAGACTTTAAGGTCAGAAGGCACCATCACGATCATCTAGTCTGACCTCATGCACATTGCAGGCCAGAGAACCTCACCCACTCCTGAAATAGACCCCTCACCTCTGGCTGTGATTTAAAGACCAAATTACATAGAATTCACCATTTACACTAGTTTAAACCTACAAGTGACCCGTGCCCCATGCTGCAGAGGAAGGTGCTAACCCTCCAGGGTCTCTGCCAATCTGACGTGGGGGGAAATTCCTTCCAGCCCTAATATGGCAATCAGTTAGACCCTGAGCACATGGGATATTTGGGAAATAATTTTCTGTAGTAACTCAGAGCCCTCCCCATCTAGTGTCCTGTCTCCAGCAATTGGGAATTTTTGCTACTGGCAGTCACCAACAGGCTACATGCCATCATAGGCAGTCCCATCACAGCATCCCCTCTATAAACTTATCAAGTTAAGTCTTAAAGCCAGACTCCCCTTGGAAGGCTGCTCCCCTTGGAAGGCTGTTCCAGAACTTCACTCCTCTGAGGGTTAGAAACTTTTGCCTAATTTCAAGCCTAAACTTGTTGCTGGCCAGTTTATAGGCATTAGTTCTTGTGTTCTTGGCACTTAAATAACACCTCTCCCTCCCTGGTATTTGTCCCTCTGATGTATTTATAGAGAACAATCACATCTCCCCTCAGCCTTCTTTTGGCTAGCCTAAACAAGCCAAACTCTTTAAAGTCTCCTCTCATAAGGTTTTCCATTCCTCTGATCATCCTAGTAGCCCTTCTCTGCACCTGTTCCAGTTTGAATTCATCTTTCTTAAACATGGGAGACCAGAACTGCACACAGTATTCCAGATGAGGTATCACCAGTGCCTTGTATAATGGTACTAACACTTCCCTGTCTCTACTGGAAATGCCTCACCTAATGCATCCTAGGACCACATTAGCCTTTTGTCCTCTGATGTTCCACAATCGTTCGTCTGGTGTTAATGGGCCTTTTTTTGTTAGGCAGGAGATAACACTTCCTGTTGGAAACTAGTATTTCACACTCATTAATGCTTCTCTCCTGTCTGGTGATTTATAGATACAAACACTCATATTACCTGACATGAGATACAGATATTCTAAGTGAGATTAATGCATGCAGCAATTTACAAGCATTTCATAAAGTTTAAACACACTGTTATAACTCTAAACACTATTTGAACAATACAAACACACAGGGGAGCCAGACTGGTTCCAGCTATGCATTTGTCCATGTTCAGTTGAGACCCTGGGACCTTGGCATGAGCTGGCACCTGGTCTGCAAGCATCACAAATGGGTCAAGTGATTTTTGGCTGTAAAGTGCTTTGGGATGAAACATTAAATAAAACCCTAAGTTATTGTAAATTGCTACCCTCCCCCAATCTTTCACTAGGATGTGCTCAACCCAAAGGCAGACCTTTACACAACAGACTGTGATTGAGAAATGAGCACTTCCATTACTAATCTACCCACAAAAACTTCAGAATTCTGAAGAAATCCATTCTAACACTGTCATGCTATAGCACTCATAATGCTCATCAGTGCACTCCATAATGGAATAGACTGAATGCTGTGAAATGTATTAAATACTATGAATAGGACCCAACCAAATTCACGACTGTGAAAAATGTGTCTCGGACCGTGAAATCAGACCTACCCCATGAAATCTATCTGTTGGAGGGACAGGGCTGGGGGCACCCCAGCTTTGGACTCCTACTCTGCCCCCAGCTCCAGCTGCTAGTCCCCTCCGGGCTGGGGAGGATCAGGACTCTTCCCCTGAATGGCAGCACTTGGGAGGAAATCAGACCCATTTCCACCTCCGGCAACATTCTGCAGTCTTGGTAGGTACCCAGAGGTGGGTCTGATCTCCCCCCAAGCACAGCCATGCAGAAGAAGAGCGAGTCCTGTTCCTCCCCAGTCCAGCTGGGATTAGCAATTAGGAGCTTCCAGCTGCAGCGCTCCTAGCAGCTTGGGGGTGATCGGACCCACCTTCATCTCCAGGAACCTCCTGTGGCTGGAGGAAGCTCCGGGGCTGCTGCCTTCAGTGCCCAGCACAGAAGTGAGGGTGACAATCCACAACCCCCCCTACAACAGCCCCCATGACCCTATTTTGGGTCAGGACCCTCATGGTTACAATAGATCATCTGAAAACATGAAACTGACTAATTTTCAAATCCTATGTCTGTAAAATTGACCAGCATGGACCCTGAATTTGGTAGGACCCTAACTATGAAGCTAAGAGTAGCTTTTGCTTGATTTCAATTGTTCTATTTCCTTTGAGGAGAAAACTCTTTAGTTCCCCCAAACCATCTCTTGGCACTTCTGATCAATGTACACAGTGTTATGTTTGGACTGCTTAATTCCTGCATGGGGAGAATTAAAAACTGTCAGACTGGCATCCATCAAAATATTTGTGAATATACTCAAGCTGTGTCAGGCTGAAGTGGAAATGACACAATTGTAGTGTTTTATATCACTTGTCAGAGAGGAGCTTTGCAAGCAAGAGAAAAAACAATTTAACTCTTTCCTGCAGAGAAAAATGATCAAATGTTATCCATTTGCATTTAATATCTCCTTATGGCTTCTAGCCAGACAACTTCAGTTTGCAATCTCAGAAGCTAAACAGAGCTAGACTTGGTCAGAAGTTAGATGGGGGGGGGGGGAAGGGAGGGAACAGCAAAGAAAACCCCCATATTACAGAAATTGGCACTGCTGATTCAGAACACTGCTCTCTGACACAGTACAAATCCTCAGCATTATGTTTAGGTGGCATTGTGGGTGCTGTTTTTCAGATGTTTCAGCTGGGTATAAGATTGGTCATGCCATAGGAATTGCTTTTAATAGGACTTGTGCTTTAGATCTCTTAGCTACTCTCGAAAATCTCCTAAATTGATACATTTTGTCCCCAGTTTCCAAAGTGTTCACTTCGTTGCAATTATTGGATGATCATTTTACAGACACATTTCTGCCTATCGGATGCTCACACTGTGTGTTCACTGTGGGCATTTGTTATTCATTACCACCATTGTGCAATTAGATAATTTCAGGGAGATGCTGTTGTTTCTGCTCCCTGATTGGATGAAGATCAATTCACTTTGAAGCTGGGACCCGATCAGCAGAATTAAACAATTTTGGGGACACATTTAAACTGCCCTCCCCCCCATCCAATCTATCTGGGTCAAATCAGGGCTGAGCTGTCACTGCTAGAAAAGTTAAGCTACTGTAGTAGCAGCGGTCAGATTTAAAATTAGTTTCCACCAATAACATTCACACTATGTAATCAGAGGTACAATCTTAACTAAAACTTGTGGCTTGTCCCTCTCTCCTATTTCAACTACCTGTCAGTGCTCCAGCCAGGGCCTTTCTGCAGTTGAATTTGCAAAATGTAAAATATAGCCCACGGGTTTGGGACAGCAGGCCTGGGTGTTGAGTTAAGCACCATCGCCTTTTCCAAGCACCTGACAAATGCTTTTACTGAACTTGCTGGTCTCCAATTTTGTCAGCTGTCACCATCAGCCACAAGCCAATTCATTATTGCAGAATGAATGAATGTGTCCAATCCTAATTCTGCAGAACACAGGTTGAGCTCTAGGCCCTGTCCAGAAGAGTAATAGGATTCCCATAGTACTGTGTTGCCACGCAGTGCCCATATACAAGAATATTTCATATATAATATAACAAAGGTGGGTTTTGAATTTTCTAGTCTCCAGTTTTATAAGCCATCCATCAGACAGGTAGTAATTGTGGAATGTGGGTGGGAGAACTTCTCCTGAGATTGTTTCCCCCTGGAAGATGCTTATTGCAGCCACTATGACGAACATGTTTCCTAGAGATCCTCCAGATTGCAGTTAGCTGGAGTTCCATGTTAAGGGATACAGCTCTCCAAGGCGATTTTACACACTTTTTTGTTTAGAAGAGCTATCTTTGGGGTGCTGGTTGCATACAGTGGAAGGCTGTCAAAGGGTATATCTTTCAAGCTTGCTAATGATTATTCAGAACCTATTCTTGTCCCATCTCTTGAACACCAAATACTATAACTGAAAGTAAACAAGCCACATAGAAGATACATTAATTTATTTTTACAATAAACATTGAGAATAAAGTGTCATGGTTTTCAATGACTGAATAGATAACTGGTCATAAGAACATAAGAATGGCCATACTGGGTCAGACCAAAGGTCCATCCAGCCCAGTATCCTGTCTACCAACAGTGGCCAATGCCAGGTGCCCCAGAGGGAGTGAACCTAACAGGTAATGATCAAGTGATTTCTCTCCTGCCATCCATGTCCACCCTATGACAAACAGAGGCTAGGGACACTATTCCTTACCCATCCTGGCTAATAGCCATTAATAGACTTAACTTCCATGAATTTATCCAGTTCTCTTTTAAACCCTGTTATAGTCCTAGCTTTCACAACCTCCTCAGGTAAGGAGTTCCACAGGTTGACTGCGCGTTGTATGAAGAACTTCCTTTTATTTGTTTTAAACCTGCTGCCCATTAATTTCACTTGGTGGCCCCTAGTTTTTATATTATGGGAACAAGTAAATAACTTTTCCTTATTCACTTTCTCCACCCCACTCATGATTTTATATACCTCTATCATATTCCCTCTTAGTCTCCTCTTTTCCAAGCTGAAAAGTCCTAGCCTCTAATCTCTCCTCATATGGGACCCATTCCAAACCCCCTAATCATTTAGTTGCCCTGCTCTGAACCTTTTTCTAATCGGGGGAGGTCCCGGATGACTGGAAAAAAGCTAATGTAGTGCCCATCTTTAAAAAAGGGAAGAAGGAAGATCCGGGGAACTACAGGCCAGTCAGTCTCACCTAGGTCCCTGGAAAAATCATGGAACAGGTACTCAAGGAATCAATTCTGAACCACTTAAAGGAGGGGAAAGTGATCAGGAACAGTCAGCATGGATTCACCAAGGGCAAGTCATGCCTGACTAACCTAATTGCCTTCTATGATGAGATAACTGGCTCTGTGGATGAGGGGAAAGCAGTGGATGTGCTATTTCTTGACTTTAGCAAAGCTTTTGATACAGTCTCCCACAGTGTTCTTGCCAGCAAGTTAAGGAAGTATGGGCTGGATGAATGGACGGTAAGGTGGATAGAAAACTGGCTGGATGGTCGTGCTCAACGGGTAGTGATCAATGGCTCCATGTCTAGTTGGCAGCCGGTATCAAGTGGAGTGCCCCAAGGGTCGGTGCTGGGGCCGGTTTTGTTCAATATCTTCATCAACGATCTGGAGGATGGTGTGGACTGCACCCTTAGCAAGTTTGCAGATGACACTAAACTGGGAGGAGTGGTTGATACGCTGGAGGGTAGGGACAGGATACAGAGGGACCTAGACAAATTAGAGGATTGGGCCAAAAGAAATCTGATGAGGTTCAACAAGGACAAGTACAGAGTCCTGCACTTAGGACGGAAGAATCCCATGCACTGCTACAGACTAGGGACCGAATGGCTGGGCAGCAGTTCTGCAGAAAAGGACCTAGGGGTTACGGTGGACGAAAAGCTGAATATGAGTCAACAGTGTGCCCTTGTTGCCAAGAAGGCTAACGGCATTTTGGGCTGTATAAGTAGGGGCATTTCCAGCAGATCGAGGGACGTGATTATTCCCCTCTATTCAGCACTGGTGAGGCCTCATTTGGAGTACTGTGTCCAGTTTTGGGCCCCACGCTACAAGAAGGATGTGGATAAATTGGAAAGAGTCCAACGGAGGGCAACAAAAATGATTAGGGGGCTGGAGCACATGACTTATGAGGAGAGGCTGAGGGAACTGGGATTGTTTAGCCTGCAGAAGAGAAGAATGAGGGGGGATTTGATAGCTGCTTTCAACTACCTAAAAGGGGGTTCCAAAGAGAATGGATCTAGACTGTTCTCAGTGGTAGAAGATGACAGAACAAGGAGTAATGGTCTCAAGTTGCAGAGGGGGAGGTTTAGGTTGGATATTAGGAAAAACTTTTTCACTAGTAGGGTGGTGAAGCACTGGAATGGGTTACCTAGGGAGGTGGTGGAATCTCCTTCCTTAGAGGTTTTTAAGGTCAGGCTTGACAAAGCCCTGGCTGGGATGATCTAATTGGGTTTGGTCCTGCTTCGAGCAGGGGGTTGGACTAGATGACCTCCTGAGGTCCCTTCCAACCCTGAGATTCTATGATTCTATGAAACTGACACACAAACGTTCAGTATAAGACAAACCGTTAAAATTTCCATAGTGAAAGAAAGCTGCAGATTGTGTAGCAGAGAAGATATGAAAATTGCTGTCTGATTCATGGTTGCATCATAGGCTCTCGGCAAACGACCCCACTCCAAGAGGTCATCACAAAACCAGAATTGTATTCCTGTGTCTTTCCTCATCTGGAATGATTTTTTAAAATCCCTTTGAAAACAATAATTGGGCAAATTAACAAGGTTCTACTGGGGTTATACACACCCACCCTTAGGACAAGGAAGTTGTTAACTTTAATTTACTGAACCATTACATAATGTATGGAAGGGCTTAGTTCCCATTTACTTTTGGGGTTATTCATTATTTTATCAACACCAGTTTGATTTCTCAGATTTAAGGCAGCTATGATGTTACTAAAAAAGAGACAAATATTTGTAATCGCATTTGCCTCAATACTAGCCAGATCTCTAGTGTACAGTTTCTGTCTACAACCACCTCCTTTCTACCATATACTAAACTGATACTTTTGTCACACATTTGATGCTGTAATTTCACAAATCAGCCTCCAAAGACCAGATATTGAGAATTTTATAATAATTTGTAAAAAAAATAGACACCAGTTATAAATAGGAAATATTACAGCCAACCTGGCCTTTATAGCAACATACAAATCTAAATGAGTTTATAATTTTTCTACAGAATAAAGTATCAGCTACCATATGCAAGGATGTGTCTGAAACCTAGCTGGGTTTTACACAATTAAAAGAAAACTGCAAAGGAAATTTGTGGACACAGTGGAAATGTCCTATCGCCGTACATGAGGAAAAGAGCATCTCTGTAATAAAACAATCTTTTATGACACCTTCTCAAGAAAACAAGCATCTCCCTTTCTTGGTTTGATGTCTGCAATGGTTAGCTGAGAATCTTCACTCACACACAAGCCCGGCCTACAAACATTGCTGCCCACTTCTTAGTACTCCCTCCTAGCAAGCCCCAGCCTCACAAAGCTCCATAGTGAGCAAATCCAGGGATCAATGGACCTAAAAATACAAAACAGGATAGACAGGTGACCCAGAATGGAAGATTCTGACAGGTCACTAAAAATTGATTATTTTAATCAATTTAAAAATAGAGGTAACGTAAGAGGGATGTGTTACTGACACTGCAGAAGCCTTGGGGTAACCTACAGCATGCAGTAAATCAAGTACATCATCCATCAGACGCTACCTTATCTGCGTACAGTAGTAATGTATCAGAGTGAGCTGGGGTTTCATCCCGAGTAGTGTTTAATGATTGATTTTGGCTACCCATATTTGAAAGCGACTTGCTACAGGAATTTCCAGGCTGCTCCACTAACTGTTCAGAAGCAGCACCAGCATGCTCATTCTCCTTCACTGTAGCACATGGAGCTGCATTTTCCTCAGCAGTCCGAGACAGATTCTGAGACTGGGCAGCCTGTCTCCCTGCTTCTGCCTCCTGGTGCTGCAGCATCTGCTCCACCTCAATCTCAAGTTCCAGATTTTCTTCATCTGCCTCCACTTCCAGCTGCTTCATTAACTCTTCCAGCTTCTTGGCTTTACGGAGCTCATTCTGCTGTATGATAGTGCATAGATGCTCTGTGAGACGCTCCTTGATCTCGGTCTTCTGTTGAAAATCTAGCTTTGCTGCTACATACTCTGACTCTGCCTTATCATATCGCTTCCTGCAAAAATAATTTTTTGGGTGTTATTCATCCTGAAGAATCCCAAAGTGCTTTACAAGTTACACACATGGATGAATACTTGATCAATCAATGAAAGGCATTCTCCTCTGGATTGGACAGTACCAACTATTTAATAGCACACAGCAACATTGCTCAACAATTATAAAGCAAGGGACAGAAAGGAGAATGTGCCAACAGAAGAAAGTCCACTCCATTAGTTTCCACTGCTGCTGCATTCTAGGAGTAAATTCCCTTGTCTGAAATGCACAGGTGGCAAACAATTTTGTGGACTTTTGTATGAGATTCATCTCCAGTATGCTGAAAGAAATCACTAGTACCTGCTCCATATATTCCAATGGAAAATTAACTATTCAGAAAGATACCAAAGTGATTCGTGTTCATTTTATTGTTAGATAAACAGATCAACAATCCAACAGATATAAATTCTATGTAATTAATGAAGTAGTTACATTGCTACTTCAGTCTTTTCTAAAAGTGTACTTACCTGGACTTTCAAAAAAAACATACCTATGTCACTAGCAGTACAGATGGGCAGAGCACATGACACCACATAACGACCACAGCTTTTGCAGTCACCAATGTAGAAATAATTGTATCATCAGCATGGACACTTATCAGTTCTTACATTCTGACATGACAAACTTTCTAATGTAAAGCAACAATTACAAATATTTTGTGGGGCAACAACGGTGGAAGGACTTAACTAGTAGAAGGGTACCACAGGCTGGCTGAGAGGGGAGGGAGGCTGTGGATCATATGCACCATGACCCTGTACTGCACCTTGTGACAGAGAGCATCCACAAATATAGTATCACAAAGGTGCCTTTAAAAACAAAGAGCTGCTTCGTAAAGCCATATTCAGGTGTCATTACCAAGCAATAGAGGGACACAGTCGTCCTTTTGTTTGAGGAAGCAGAACAAAATGAAACAGGAAATCTTTCAGAGAATATTCCAGTAAGAAATAACTGCAGGATTCTGCCCCCAGCTGGAGCTCTATCCCTGGCAGTCAATTTCAAAGCCATGTCCACAAGGCCCACAAAATACCCACTCCTCTTTCTGTCACAAAGTAGTCACAGAGATCACATAATGAGCCACAGAGACAATGTAATGAAGGACTCAGACATGAAGCATACATGCAAGGAACAAAATTAAGGTTACTGTGGAAACATTTGTCCAATTAAAACTTTAACCTGCATTCACAGTTTTTTTGCATCAGAATATTTATAAATATTCTATTTTATAACAGTTAAATCTCCAACTATGCAATTAGGACTATAAATATTGCACTTCTTGGCAGGTTAAACTAATTTGGCATTTAGCCTTAAAATAGAAGGCAAAACTTCAATACTTGCTCAGAACGGCATTGCATGTTAGGTAAATGAAAGCTTTTAACGGTGGGTGGTATATTCTACAACATTGAAAATCCATGTGTAACTCTACTTTCCAAATCATGAAAAACTGATTATACAAAACACAGCAAACTCATTAGCCATATTTTTAAAGCTTTGCCTTCTTTCCCTAACCTTCCTTTTTCCATCTTTGTTACCCAAATACAGTTTCCTGTAAACATTCTGTATGATTTTTTCCTAACACTGAGAATTTAAGATGCAGAGTTCAAATGGGTGTAATGTTTTATGATAGCATGTCTAAATGTTTCATGATTTCTGAAATCTATTTGCGTAAATCCTACAAACACACTGACACTGAAAAGTTTTCTCTGGCATAGATCTGAAACTGAGACTTTTCAAAAATATCCTAAATAATGGAACTACATGTCAGGTAGTCCCTGCCATTTTAAATGATAATTAGTCGATAGTCATCCTCAGTTCTTGGATACCACTGGTATTCATTTAAAAGCTAATTACCATGTTTACTGGCCTGTGGTCAATGCACAGCAAAAAATAACAAGGAAAACTACAATGTCTACACGTTGGATAGTGAATTAAAAACCACAACCAAACATTTCAATTTAATTAAATGCCTATATAAACTTGCTTATATTTACATACTCATGTTGTGGTTTACCGTATACTAATACGGCACTCAGATTAATTTTGCATGTTGAAGGATGCTGCAAAAGGGAATTGTCAGAGTTGCACTCCCTTGTAGTAGTAATAATAATAGTAATAAAAAACCTCAAATGATGGAAAGAGACATTGAAAACCTTGAATACTGAAACTGACCTACATTTGGTCCCAATTTAAGAAAGCACTTAAATACATACTTAGCTTTAGGCATGTATGTAAGTCCCACAGATTTCAATAGAATTTAAGTGCTGTCCTGAATTAGGGTGCTTTCCTGACTCAGCACTTTTGTTTACAGAGTTGATGTAATACATTACATGTGTTTGGTTCTTTTTTTAAAACTGCTCTTTTCCCAGGAAAAAAGCCAACAATGAAACCACCCTGTAACACAGTAGTGCTTATGTGCAACCCTACCATAATGGCCCAGCACGTATGTATGATGAAAGTGGGGAAGGGGGAGAAGATGGTAAGTAAAGTTTTCAGTCAGGAAACTTATGTTAGTTGCAAGCTTCTGTTCAGGCCACTATGATCTTAAGAGAAACCACTATATATTAAAACTTATTAAAATACACATGCACTGTGTCTTTTAATGCATATGACTAAAATGACATGACTCCCATTAGCCTTCCTTCAGTGAAGGGAAACTGCATACATTTTCCCAACAGTACTCGCTGCTCTGTCTGTTAATTGCTTACCGAGCAAATGAATAGTCCATGCTGGCCTGATCGATTCGGTTCCTTAAAATCCCAATGTCAGCAGACACCATGTCATCCAGAGCCTGTAGCTCTTTTTGGATCCGCTTTAGTTTCACTGTTTCAGCCTGAGTTCTTTTGGATCTGAAAAAACAAGATGCAAGTTCTCTCTCTTTAGAAGCATACTACACAAGAGACGTGTTTCAATTACAGACCCACCAGCTCATTAGTAGCAGAAGAAGCTGCATCTTCAGAAATGCAATCCACATAAAAAGAGCTTCTTAGTCACCACACAATTTGAAATAAAATGTGAGTATCACGTACTGTTGCTCATTTGAGCAAAAAACCCAACCTTTAGTGCAGAGGAAAGGGGGACAAGTTGGATTTGCTAAAACTTAGTAACTTATCACAGACAATAATCACCCCCTTCCCTAGGTATGGCAGTAGAATGCAGAATGCCCTCGTCACCTTTCAGCAATGGCTTTGGCCAGGAGTGCCTTCTTGCGTTTATTCTTCTCTTCCATCAGCCGCTGCTCCTGCTGGAGAACTTCCCAACGAGATTTCTCCTGCCTGGGCATTGACAAAGCAACAGGGTTAAACAAGGGTTCATTTCTTTCCTGCCCCTCCCCACCCAAAACAGCAGTCATACTCCTTCTCCTTGTGTTTATTTTGTTGGAGCACCCATTAAGGATTTCCAAGAATCCAAGGATAGCTCAACACCTTGGTTCTGTAGGAATTAGGAAGGAAGACTGATCAGGAAGAAGAGTTATTAGCTTCAGGAGATACTCAACAAGTTTTCCCTTAAAAAAAAACCAAACCAAAATACCAAACCAACAAACCAAGGTCTCTTATGAACAAAGAATGTGGGGTTAAGTTCTCTGCTACATTAGAATCCCATGTTTTTAACGAAAATGAGCATATATTGTTCACAAATAGGTGATTTTCACTATAAATCATACACATCCCATCCCATCTCTAAAATCCTGGGCAGAGAAATATTTAATGGTATTATAGAAATTCATCCTAATTGGATTAGATGAATGAAACAGTCTTTGGATGTGGCGGTCGGTGGCTGAAAGCCATTTTTCCATACCTAAGTCACATTAGTTGTGGTGGTGGTTTCATCCATCACCTTTTCAAAGGGATCTCAGTAACAATCCTCTCCCCATAATTTAATGCTCTTCCATGAGCAAGGAATACAATGGAGGATAAAAATGATGGGTTTTTAATTTAAAAAACTATTTTTGTATTTAAATTGGGTGTCTGATTTTATTTAAATTACAGTAAGGTTTTCTTTTTAAAAACAAACCTTCTTAAAATTAAATCTGAATTTAATATAAAATACATTAAGGCCTGAACTTATTATAATTTGGTTGTAAATTTGAAACAAGTTTTGATGAGAAGTTTATGTATCCAAAATATTAAATGCTATTTTGTTTAATAAAAATAGATTTTATATGCTGTTTTGTGTGTTTAAATTCCAGTTACCCCCCCTCAATGCAGCTTGACACAAATCATGGGCAAAAAGTTAATTATCCAGTAAATACACAACATATCATTCACCATTTTCTAACATACAAAAAATATACAATTAATAAGAATCTGAAAATGGTAAGCTATACAATTGTCTAAATAAATGTATACAGGTACAGTATATCCTCCTAGGTAGCAAAGAGATGTACCAAAATAGTGTGTAAAGGTTCTATTTAGTTGTAAATTTAGTTTTAATGGTTATATCAACCAATGAGAATGGACCTTTATTGAGAAAATAACTGAAGTACAAACGGAAACATTGATTAAAATTGAGGATTTAAATTGAGGATTTCCACTTGGTGATTTAAATTGCTGTGATGTAAATCAATCCACCCCGGAATAAAACATCGGAAGTTACTTGATAGCGAAAGAGAAGCAAGACATTTTTTCAAACCACTTTGATGCTAGAACATGGTGGTGTTATTTGAAGTGGGAATGTTCCGATGGAATATGCATGGTAGTTGGGGCGGCACTGGTGGCTGCTGGACAGCAACCAACAGGTTAGCTGTAGAGTGTACTGGGTGGGAAAGTTTGGCCCTGTCAGTCTGAAATAGCACTATCCATGGCCAGGGTGGATAAAAATCAATGATTTAAAAAGAAAATATCTGATTTTTTTGATAAAATGCTTTTTGAGGAAAAAACCTACCTAAAGATAGTTTTAATTAAGATACATTATAGCTCAAAGATATCTCATCATGGACTAGGGATTATAAATTCTAATTCTATAGTATGAGACAATATATTCATGTAATGATTAAGGAAAGTTTTGTAAATGAGTTCCAGTAGTTCATGGATTAGGGACCCAATCTTATGGGGTTCCACAAGTGTCTGTATAGATTATTTAGGTTAGTCTTTCTATCTACTTAATGGGACTCCGGGCCGGCGCACACACTAGGCGACCCTAGGCGGTCACCTAGGGCGCCGGCTGGCCGTGGCTGCCTCTTGCCCCAGGGGCTGAGCCGGGAGGGCGGCTGGCCACGGCTGCCTCCCGCCTCCATGGCTCAGTCCAGAGCGGGAGGGGCGGCTGGCTGCAGCTGCCTCCCAGCTCCGAGTCTCAGCCAGGAGGGTGGCTGGCCTGCTGCCGCCGCCACCCCCCCTACCCACCTCCGGGGCTGAGCTGGGAGGGTGGCTGGCCGCGGCTGCCTCCCGCCCTCCCAGCTCCACGGCTGAGCCGCGGGTGGGGGGGGCTGGCCGTGGGCAGAGGGCTGAGCTGCAGCCTGCAGGGGGTGGGGAGGCTGGCTGCCGCGGGGGGGGGGGGGGGGGGGGTGTTAGTTGGGGAGGAGGGTTGTAGGGGGGAGGAGCGGTTTTAGCTGGAGGGGAGGGCGCAGGGGGTGTTAGCTGGGGGGAGGGCACGGGGGGGGCAGTGTTAGCTCAGGGGGGAGAGCGCAGGGGGGGCTCAGGGCTGGTGCAAGGAAGTTTCGCCTAGGGCACGAAACTTCCTTGCACCAGCCCTGATGGGACTCAGTGCTCTGTCTAGAAGATACCATCAGAGATGCTTAGTTTTGCAGTTCTCAAACTGTGGATGTGTCTCCCCAGAGGTAACCTGCTTGTTATCAGAAAAATGTTTTTAAATTACAGAGGTGAGAAATAACAGACTCAACCCTATTGTCAATCCCTTACCTCTCTCTAAAAGTGCAAAGTTTCAAAAAGTTCAATGAATACAAGATTTTGGGGGGGCGGAATAGATCTGGGCAAGGAGAAGTCTGGAGATAAATGTGAGAAGGGAGGGACAGGTAGTAGAAACAAAAGTGAAACTGTTAAGCAGCTATTCCAGAAGTCTTGAGGTCTTTCTGAGTGCAGCCTTCATTGATTTGAGATCTACCATACCATTCTCTCACTAGAAGAGAAAACCTATAATGGCAGCAGGCCATAAAAGAGACCCAGTTTGGGAATAAGAACCATTCAAGAAATATATGTTTGCTGATGATGTTTTAAATAAAGTCACACCAGTGAACTGGTGGAAGTCACTTAAGCACTTGGATTCAGAGATTGTCGAAGTGATAAATCTCACTTAACAGCAGTAGCTTCTTCTGCCGGTGTAGAAAGGATATTTTCTTCCTTTGGGATAATTCACTCCAAACTGAGAAATCGTTTGGGACCTAAAAAAGCAGTAAATCTTGTTTTTCTTTTCCAGATGATGAACAAACAGGAAAATGAAGGTAAAGATGACTGAGTTAGCTGCAGAAGCCAGTATTTTAAGTTTCTCATGTTGCCCTGGCTGACATAGGTGATTTAATTTTTGTGGGGTTTTTTTAATATTTCATTTATTTTAGTTTAAAACAATTTTAACAAAAACAAACCTGATTTAAAAAAACATGAATGTTTAACGAATATATGCTTGTTTTGTTAAAATATTATATGTTTGCTGTTGAAAAAAATCCAGAATACAGAACATTGTTGTTTTAGTTAAATAAAACAATTTAAATGTCTGTCTGGTGATGTTCTCCTCCTAATACAGCATGGCAAGAAAATCCTCCAAATATTAATAATTAATCTGTTGAATTGGAGATAGTCATTTGGAGGTGAACTTCATAAATACCTGCCTCAATTACCTTTGGTAAATGAAATAACCAAACAATCATTCATTTTCTGATATAGCTGTAAAACTAATCTCTAAAGTTTTCAAAATAAATCACTATTTAAAAATGTATAGTGTGTACCTTCTAAAAATGAAACCTACATCTGAGTTGTGAAGAATATGTATTAAGGTTATAACAACCAACAAGAATGCACTTTTATGTAGAAAACCATGATTAAATCAAGCCTTCCTGACTAGTGATTTAACTCAAATCCATCCTGTCCATGGCTTTGCTGAAGTATGTACTTACTTTTTAAATGAATACATGCCATGGATGCTTACAGACGGGAAGAATGAACATTCTACTGAGTATTGGGACTCTCACTGATGGAAAAAGAAACAGAGCGTATGGAGGTATGCACGAAAAGAAACTTTAAAATGTAAAACATAATAATCACCTTAATACAGGCTGTGCCAGATATCCATTCTTTTACACAAAGGAAAAATAAATACACGTAAGGCACCTGGCCATTTATGCTGTACTACGGTAGAGAGACTGAGAACATCCTGACTAAAACTGCACATAGCTGCTTACAGCAACATGGAATAGTGGACTAGACGGGGCATGCGTCTGATCAAGTATGGCAATTACTGTCCAGATGGTTCAGAGGAGGGTGCAAAACCCCCCACTCTAGGCCCCTATGGGGGTAATTTGATCCCCGTGATACTCTCATCCAACCCCTAATAGTTAAAGATCAGCTCAAACCCTAAAACATGATGTTTTATCTCCTGTTTCCAATACTTTTTTAGCATTAACTGTAACAACTTTGGAGCCTAAGAACTTATTACTCTGGGTACCCAGAAGTAACGTCAGACAAACAAGGGCAAAATAGTTACAACAAACAAGACGATAAGTATACAGTCTGGCAGGCTAATTACTAGAATGAGCAAATCATGAAAACTATTCTGATATCAGGAATTTCTACACAGTCAAGTATTTATTCACCCAGCTCTACAAACTGGGCGAAGAGAGAGAAATACTGGCCTAATTTATTGAAAAATATTGTGAAATTCATCAAATAAGTTATCTGATCAGTTCTATTAGTTACAGTAAGCAGAGAACAGAAGGTTAGGAGTGGTTAGGCAAGAAAGGGACAGTTGGGATGCGTTTTGAGACGCTATACTGAAGTGAACAGGAAGGGTTTAAGACCAACTTTTAAAAGAACAAGTAATTCAGTAGTTTGTAGAAATACATAAAGCTCAAGACAGACACAACACCACAAGTGAAAAATGTCTCTGGTGCACCCCCTCACCTCCACTGTAGAGTAACAAAGAGTAATTACAGAGGAGGCAGAGACTGAGTCAGCAGGTAAGAAGACACCAGTTTACAGCTAGTTAACTTCACGGCCTTCTCTTGAGGCAAAAAGGAGGGGTTTTTTTCAATCATGTTAGCTCAACACGATTGAAAAACCCCATCAAGATGCAGTCTGGCACATCTAAAGCCATGTTAGCGGGCCATAATTTAGCCAAGCGGGGAGACTAAACAACTGAAGCCCGCCCCCACAGCAAATCAAAAAATAGAAAGTTTTGAAAACCAGGAGAGCAATTTATTGAAAGGGGCGAAAGTTACACAGAACCAAAAGGATGCATTTCCAAATGTGAGCTCTGTTGATTCTGGTTTATTTATGTAGTATACAGAGATATGCTTAACCCTTCAATGACAATTTAAAAAAACAGTTCCATGACCTGGACACCTTACAATTTAGGTCCCTAATCCTGCAATCTTGCCTGCATGGAGCCTATTGAAGACAACGGGACTCCCATCTGCACGAATTAGGGCTTGTCTACACTGGCACTTTACAGCGCTGCAACTTTCTCGTGCAGGGGTGTGAAAAAACACACCCCTACATGCAGCAACTGTAAAGTGCCAGTAAAGAGCTGCATTCCCAGCTCTGGTAGCTACGCCCCTCGTGGAGGTATGTTTTTTAGAGCGCTAGGAGAACTCTCTCCCAGCACTCTGCCATGACTACACAAGCCAAGTTAAAGTGCTGCCACGGCAGCACTTTAATTTTGCCAGTGTATGGACTCAATTCTACATGAAATAGAACTAAACAAATGGTGGTAATTAAAGGATCAACAGGAAAGAAGCAAAGGAGAAGACTTCTTATTCTAAAATACAGTACAGTTTAATATTAAACTTCAGTTTATTGTACAACAAAATGATGAATTAGTAAGGAATAAAACCAATCCTTTGATTTTAGAGACTTACTAACAATTCCACTCTCTTTTTCTCCGGTTTGAAATCCATCTTTACAGGGAGGTCCTGGTGTTTTTCATTGCCATTACAAGGATTTTCAAGTCCCTGTGCATTCTGTTGATCTCTGGTGTCATGTTGCCTTTGATCCTTGATTGGGGATGGAGGAGGTGGTGGCAGAGGCTGCTGAGGAAGACAGGGCTTGTGTTTTGGTACAGAAAGCAGCTGTTCTGGAGGTACAGAGGCTGCTCCATCCTGCAGTCCCAGTTTCTGACATTGGTGCTGAAGAGCTTTTTCTCGTTGCAACTGTTGACGGCTCTTATTTACAGACAGGGGTCGACGCTGCTGATCAGAAGATTCAGATGTATCTATTTATAGTAAAAATAAAACAATCCTTTTAGGAGAGGCAAAATCTTGACAATTTATTTTCTTATAAACTCTTAATGCCGGTAATATGATCAACCTTTGTTAGAAAGTCATGTGAGTCATATGCAAACAAGCCACATAAAAGTGTTTTGATGCTATAATATTAATACTAGAGGTTCAGATTATTTCAGTGAAATACAGGAGCTTGGATGCTGGACAGAACTCCTGGATTACTCAAAACTGTGGTAAATTCTCCATCACTTGAAATCTTTCAATCAAGCTTTCAGGTCTTTCCAAAAGGCATGCTCTGGCTCAACCACAAGTTGTTGGGCTGGATACAGGAATCACTGGATGCAACTGGACAATGCAGTTGGCCAGACTAGTTCAGTGGTTCTCAACGCTTTTTTGTATTGGCGATCCCTTTTACTCAGCAAGCCTCCGAGTGTGGACCCGCCCCCTAAATATAAAAATGTTTTTAATCTATAACACTATTTTAAATGCTACATTTATAACCCTACTGTTTAAAATGAACTTACCTTTTCTCACTGCTTTTAAATTAAAACTAAATGACATTTTATCACATTATTGTTATAAGCAGGAAAGTTATTTTTTTAAGTAGTTACTGTTTAATACTGGGGGGAGAGGCACAAAGCAACTTTGTCGATATCACTTTTCACAGCGGACTCAGTGCCCCACTGCCGCCCTTACTTCTGTGCTGCTGCTGGCAGCAGCTCTGCAAGTTGCACTACTGCTGGCAGCGGCACTGCTCTCCAGCCACCCAGCTCTGAAGGCGGCATCTGCTGCCAGCAGCACCACAGAAGTAAGGGTGTCAATGAGGCGTGAGGAAGTCTGCTGTGAAAAGTGATATTTGTATGTTTGTTAATATCGCCTTTCACAGCAGACTTACTAGGGCAAACTTCCTAGCTAGCTGGGAAAGCTGTGAAAAGTGATATTAACAAACATACAAATATCACTTTTCACAACAGACTTACTCATGCCTCATTGACACCCTTACTTCTGTGGTGCTGCTGGCAGATACTGCCTTCAGAGCTGGGTGGCTGGAGAGCAGGAGCTGCTGGCCAGGTGCCCAGCTCTGAATGCAGCATCGCCACCAGCAGCAGTGCAGCAGCAATGCCATACAATGCCACCCTTACCTCTGTGCAATGTTTGACCTTTGCACTGGGAAGGGAGGCTGGGGGAGCTTAAGCAAATTTTGGGGTGGCTATAGCCTGCACAAGCCCCCTGCCAGCACCGCCCCACCTGCATGTTTGACTGTTAAATTATAAAAATTTTTTTACCAATCCCAGTGTTCTGATTGTTCTGTGGTTTAATGCAGCTCTTTAGCTGCTGAACAATCAAGCCCTCTAATGTTGTCTCAGTCCCAAGGCCAGCCTTAGGGAAAACAGCACCCTGTGCTAATGGCACCCTGGGCTAACTTCAATTTTGATGCTCTTCCTTTGGAGGTGCAGCGGGGCTGGAGGCAGAGTGGGGTGGAGATGGGCTGGGGTGGCTCAAACTGCCAGCCATGCAGGGAGCTAATAGCTCAAGACCCCCATGGAATAACCTCACGACTTCCAGTTTGAGAACCCCTGGACTACATGATCATAATGGTGCCCTGTAGTCACAAAATGAGAGAAGGGAAGGGGGAAGGAGGAGAAGCTCTTTCATCACATACACGAAAGAAACCAGCTAGAAATTCACCCATTCCAAGGCTGCAAGGAACCACTGCGCTCCCCCGCACCGAGCCCCTGCTAACCCAGCCCGGAGCACGTCCCCAAGCTAAGCCCTGCTCCGAGTTCAGGACAAACAGAAGCGCTTGATTTATAACTGGGCAGCGCGCGCAAAGCCACCGGCCCCCTGGGGACGCGGTCCCAGCGGTTACCGACCCTGCCTGGCACGGGATCGGAAGGGGCCTTTTCCCTCCGGAGCGGGCTGGCCAAGACCCCTCCAGGGCTGGGCATCGCCACAGACCCCGCTCGTGCCCACGGCCGGGAGGGGCCGGTCCCTACAGGCGGGACCGGCTCCGGCCCCGCTTCTGTCAGCGCCAGGTCGAGCTAGCCGCGGGCAGCCCTGCCCAGCCCCCGCTCGAGCTCGGGCCAAACCCAGGGTCCCAGGAGAGGCCGGACTCGGACGGGCCCGACACCAGCTCCGCGGCCGGGGGGCAACGCCGGCTCCGAGCACCCGCCCCGCGGAACCAGCAAGTGCCGCCCCCCAGCTTCAGCGGCCGCCCTGGGGGCCCCGGGCAGGGACACCCGGCCCCCGCTCACCCCGGCCGGTACCTGCGTGCGGCCCCCGCAGCCTCCGCAGCTCCTGCTCGGAGAAGCCGGCCCAGCCCCCCGCCATAGCGCCTCATCCCGGGGGGTGGCGGCGATGGCGGCCGGCGCTTCCTCCTTCCGCTGCCACGTCCAGGCCTCGGCAGGACCCCGCGCCCGGGGCTGCCCTTAGCTCCGCCGGCCGCTTCCCCACACCCTGTTATGCCATGAAGGGGAGGGCGGGGTATCAATCACTGAGAGCAGGCATCCCTAAGGGCAGCCCGGCGGGGTCCTAGCGCGTTACCATGGGGAAGAGGGCGGGGCCTCAAGGGGAAGGTGGCTGCTGGGCAGGGGAGGGAGATCTGAGGGGGAGGAGCCTTGCAGAGGAGGGCGAGGCATCTGACTCCTCCCTCCCGCCTCCCATCCTGCTGGAGCTTATCCTTTGCTCTCCAGGCCCAGGGGTAAAGGGGCTCAGCCCCAGAATCCTTCCCTTTTCTGTGCCCTCAGGGTGCCACTGCTGGGCCAGGAGCCAGGCTGGCATCTTCTTCCCTCTGCCGATTGGGCGCTGCACCACTGAGAAAGCAGCAAATGAGACCGTAACAGAGCACTCCCCCTCTCAAGCCCTCCAAATGAGGCAAGGCATCCTACAGCGCTCACTTGAATGGGGACAGCCAGTAAAAATGGAGTAATTTAGCTCCTGCCACCCTCGCTAACTGATAATTTCTGCCTGTACAATAACAGTTCATGGCAGTGGCCAGGAGACAAGTTCATGGCAGATGTAAGGGCTTGTCTACACTTGAAATGCTACAGTGGTACAGCTGCACTCCTGTAGCGCTTCAGTGTAGACACTACCTACTTTGGTGACAGGGATCAGATAATCCACTTCCCTGAGAGGTGTGGGGTAGCTAGGTTGGCAGAAGAATTCTTCCATCAACTTAGGGCTTGTCTACACTGGCACTTTACAGCGCTGCAACTTTCTCGCCCAGAGGTCTGAAAAAACACACCCCTGAGCGCAGCAAGTTTCAGCACTGTAAAGCGCCAGTGTAGACAGTGCACCAGTGCTGGGAGCCGCACTCATAGAGGTGGGTGTTTTAGAGCACTGGGAGACCTCTCTCCCAGCGCTCTGCCACGACTGCACAAGCCACGTTAAAGCACTTACATGGTTCACCTAAGCTCAGTCAAGACTTTCTAGAGCTTCACAGCGTATTTCCCCAAAGATTCCACCTGCTCAGGGCTAAGCAGGACTTTCCCTGCAAGTGCAATTCCTGGATGCTCCAAACTGTGTCAGATCCAGGTCTGGGCAAGTAATCTGTGAGAAGGGAGCCTGTCTCTCCTGTGCTCTCAACATTCCCACCCTCATCACTGCTGATGCCCAGGCACCAAGGAGGAGGAAGCTGCCTGAATCGTGTGCAGAAGGGACAAAAGCCAGATCTGGTCGGGGGTGGGGGAGGGTGAAGAGTAGAGTGGGACAAGGGGCCTGGCTGGGAAAGACTGGGACTGTAGGATTGTGGGAGGAAAAGGGTAGCTGGAATTTGGTGTTGGGTGGGAGACTGGGAGTGGCTGGGTAGGACACAAGGAGCTGGGAGGGAAAGCAGAAGAGATTGGAATTGGATGACAAGGAGACTGGGATTGGAGCCAGGGAGAAAAATGATGGGGACTGGGACTCAGTTGGGGGGAGAGACAGAGGATATGAGCAACCAGGGGAGACTGGGACCAGTGGGGTGGGTGGAAGTGGGGTGGGAAGCTGATCTGACAAGGAATCAGGGTACAGCAGAAGAACTGGGATGGGAGAGGCAAAGAGATTGAGACAAGGAGCTGGGGGAAGCGGGTTGGAAACTGAGATTGCACAAAGAGCCACAGAAGGGGCTGGGGATGTAGGGTGAAAAGACAGATAGGATGAAGAGTCAGGAGGGGGTAACTGGTAGTGGCTGGGCAAGGAGATGGGACTAGGATCTGGAAAGGAGTGGGGGAACTGGGAGTGGCTGGGCAAGAAGCCTGAGACTGGGAACAAGTCGGGAGACTGGCACTAGGATGGTGAATCCAGAGTGGGAGTCTATGATTTGCTGGGCAGGAAGACTGGAACTGGGATCAGAAACCTAAGGAGTGGAAACTGGGACTGACAAGGTGAAGAGGATGGGACTGGGATGAATAGCCAGGGGTGTGGAAGAGAGGACAGGAAGGGGACAGCACAGAAAAACTCAAGCTTGGAGGAAACAGAAGACTCTGTCCCCACTAAAGCACACCCACCTCCAGAGCCTTCAATGGACCCCAAGATTCCCGAGTCTCACCATTCCTCTGCTGTCAGCATATGTCTGTGAAACCCACTGGCAAACTATCACATCATCCTCTAGTGCTGGTCCCCATAGAGGATGACGACTTACTATTGCTACCAGTTACTCCATTAGCTCAAGTAGCCAAGATCTGTGCAGGGGATCTAAAGGTTCCAACTACGCTGATGACCCACAAAGGTGTCAATATGATGTCACATGATGGAATTTCTGAGGGTTTTTGTTTGCTCTTTTAAAAATCTAGAAAATTACATACAAAAACCTGTGTTAAAAGAACATCATTATGGTTTTTCAAAGTCAAGCACTCAAAAGTTAGGAAATGACAGAATGAAGGTTGCTTGTGCCTATATATTACTTTTACACACACACACACACTTCCATGTCCATAACATATAATATGTTTTCCGTGCCCCACATGTGCTTTTCTGGACCCCAACAAATTTGGATTTCATTTACGTTTCATTTTAACTGTGAATTTCCTATGTTTATACTGTTGAGTTTGGGATAATTACAACATCCTTGTAATATATTTGACTCTAAATTATTGATGTGTACTCTGCCTTAATTGTATTCCAACATTTTGTTTGGGAATTCAGCTATATATATTTACAAATAAAGACAAAGGAAAAAGACAATAATATACTTTTATATCTCAACAAAGACAGCCTTACAGAGTGCAAGTATTTTGTCCATCTGTCACAATTCCTGTAGCTGATTTACATATACTACAGGTCCAAACAATCAAGTTTCAGCCATGAAAAAGGCAGAAGAGACTGCAGAGGCAGGAGTGGTCAGGCTTAGCTGAGATAGCCAAAAGGCTCGAGGCTTAAGTAATACATCATTTTCAATAAAGGGGGGCATTTTCAGTGTCTAACCGCATCCCTCCCCCTTCCATAGTTTCCAAATCTGTAAAGGATTAGCTAGGCTCTGAAGTTTTGCCATGTCCAAGCCCTCACAGAGAGAATTCATAACTAGATGACCATGTATAATCCTAAGATTTATCTTGGAAACACTTTAACAGCTTCTGCATGACTAACTCATCCCATATATACTGGTCCCACTCAGTGAGAGGAGGAAAGGGCTTGCATTTCCACTCTCTGGCTGTAAGTAAACGGGTCTGTAAAGGCTGGCCCTACAGTCCCAAAAGGGCAAGAACTGTTCCTAAGCAGTCTGGTTTCAGGTTTGGTATGGAATGGCAACTGTACTGATGTCTAACAGTGGAGAAGGGTAAGGTGTGCATGATGATCATCATAGAGCTATGAGGTTTTGTCATCTTCCCTGTGTGATCTTGGGTGGGGGAGGGAGGAAGGGGGTGTGAGTTCTTCTTGTAGACATCTCAGAGCAAAGAAGGAATCCAAATGGGGGCAGAATCAAAACTGAAAGATGCTCTCCAACTTTGGGGGTCCAAATTGCTTCCAAGTTTTAATATTACATACAAAAATGAAGCAACATATTCTCTTTATTGCAGCAGATATTCCAGTCATAAAACTCCCATGTGTTTTATAGAAAAGTAGCTCCCCTGTTTAACAGTTAAGCTCCCCTATTTAACAGTTTCCATCAGTCTATGGTTTAATTACCAGTCTCTTTGGCCAGCTTTCTCCAGTAATAATTATGACCTAGTGAAGTCATTTAATTGGACATTTACAAACACCAGACTTATAAAATTGGAGACCATCAGTCCTTTCTGGCTTGCAAATGACCTGGCGCTGTAGATTTGCTATTTCTATCTTACAGTGTTTTCACAGTTACCATCACTGGAACACGTGGTTTGTAGCGGGGCAAAAGAATGAGGGGAACAGGGTATTATTCTCCTATTACCGCCTGTCAGAGTTCCTTCCCCACTCTGAACTCTAGGGTACAGATGTGGGGACCCGCATGAAAGCCCCCTAAGCTTATTCCTACCAGCTTAGGTTAAAAACTTCCCCAACGCGCAAATCCTTTGTCCTTGGACGGTACGCTGCCACCACCAAGTGATTTAACAAAGAATCAGGGAAAGGACCACTTGGAGTTCCTCTTCCCCCAAAATATCCCCCCAAGCCCTTACACTCCCTTTCCTGGGGCGGCTTGAGAATAATATCCCAACCAATTGGTTACAAGTGATCAAAGACTCAAACCCCTGGGTCTTAGAACAATGGAAAAATCAGTCAGGTGCTTAAAAGAAGGATTTTATTTTTTTTTAAAAAGGTAAAAATCATCTCTGTAAAATCAGGATGGAAAATAACTTTACAGGGTAATGAGATTCAAAACACAGAGGATTCTCCTCTAGGCAAAACTTTAAAGTTACAAAAAACAGGAATAAACCTCCCTCTTAGCACAGGGAAAATTCACAAGCAAAAACAAAAGATAACCTAATACGCCTTGCAGGGCTTTTACTCACAATTTTTGTAATATGAGAGACTTTTAGGATGGTTGATAGGAGAAGGAGTTTTCTGACCTGATGCTTCTCTGCTTCCCAAGAGAACACACACACAAAGCCTTCCCCCCAATTTGAAAGTATCTTCATTCCCCATTGGTCCTTTTGGTCAGGTGTCATTCCCCCCCCCCCGCAAGGTTGTTTGAGCTTCTTAACCCCTTACAGGTAAGGAGGAATTCTAGGCTACCCTTAGCTGTATGGTTATGACACCGCCTTTATAGGAGGAATAGATAAACATGTTCAGATAAAGGAAGAACTAACCTAACCCTTTGCTCAACACTGGAGCTGAACTCTGACAGTCAGAAAAGATCTACTAACTTCCTACCACCATGATCAGCATTATTTCCACATCCATTGTATATAATTTTTGCATGATTTTGTACTCCCTGATTCAGTCCAGGACTAGTAGTGGAGGATTGCATTAATACCATTAGAACATGTGTTCTCATGAGATTTCCAGGCCAGTTGTGAAATGCCATTTTAAGATGACAAGTTTGGACGGCTGGCCCAGATCTTCAGATGGTGATGCAGACCTCCAGTGCAGTGATGATTTATTCAAGTACAATACAATTTTCACCCGTTTAGTTTACACCCATCCCCCTTTGTAAAGAGCCAAATTAGCTTTTCTGCAGGAGATTCATCCATCGACTTAAGAGCATGTTATATCTGGGTGGGTGATATATATATGCCTCCTTTTGCTTTAATGATAAGTTGGGGGCATTGCTTTTTGTGATTCATGCACTGGAAATATTAAAAAAATACCCACCATTCCGAAAATTCTGCACACTAAGTGGAAGCAGAAAAAGCTTTACAGCGATACACTGTGAATAAATGAAAGCTTTTTTAATATTGAGGTGATCCATCCAGGAGGTTTTGGTTACTTAAGTGGGAAACAGTATTGTTTTTTTTAATTGTTGTTATTGTTTAAACCCCGCATTGAGAAGTCCAGAGGATTGTCAGACACAATTCACAATCTCAAATGGTGTGTGGTATGGACAAATATTAATCAGACTGAAAAGCTAATTCTCTTTAATTGAAACTGGTGATAGAGATAGAATCATAGAATCATAGAAGATTAGGATTGGAAGAGACCTCAGGAGGTCATCTAGTCCACCCCCTGGCTCAAAGCAGAACCAAACCCAACTAAATCATCCCAGCCAAGGCTTTGTCAAGCCAGGCCTTAAAAACCTCTAAGGATGGAGATTCCACCACCTCCCTAGGTAACCCATTTCAGTGCTTCATTACCCTCCTAGTGAAATAGTTTTCCCTAATATCCAACCTAGACCTCCCCCACTTCAACTTGAGACCATTGCTCCTTGTTCTGTCATCTGCCACCACTGAGAACAGCCTAGTTCCATCCTCTTTGGAACCCTCCTTTAGGTAGTTGAAGGCTGCTATCAAATCCCCCCCCCCCACACTCTTCTCTTCTGCAGATTAAATAAGCCCAGTTTCCCCAGCCTCTCCTCATTAGTCATGTGCCCCAGCCCCCTAATAATTTTGGTTGCCCTCCACTAGACTCTCTCCAATGTGTCCACATCCTTTCTGTAGTGGAGGCCCAAAAGCTGGACGCAATACTCCAGATGTGGCCTCACCAGTTCTAAATAGAGGAGAATAATCACTTCCCTCGATCTGCTGGCAATGCTCCTACTAATGCAGCCCAGTATGCCGCTAGCCTTCTTGGCAACAAGAGCACACTGTTGACTCATATCCAGCTTCTCATCCACTGTAATTCCCAGGTCCTTTTCTGCAGAACTGCCACTTAGCCATTCGGTCCCAGGCCTGTAGCAGTGCATGGGATTCTTCCATCCTAAGTGTAGGACTCTGCACTTGTCCTTGTTGAACCTCAACAGATTTCTTTTGGCCCAATCCTCCAATTTGTCTAGGTCACTCTGGACCTTATCCCTACCCTCCAGTGTATCTACCTCTCCCCCCAGCTTAGTGTCATCCGCGAACTTGCTGAGGGTGCAATCCATCCCATCATCCAGATCATTAATGAAGATGTTGAACAAAACTGGCCCCAGGAAATACCCCCTGGAGCACTCTGCTTGATACCGCCTGCCAACTAGACATCGAGCCGTTGATCACTACCCGTACTGCTAGGGGTACCCAGAGGTCTTCCATGGGGTACATCAACTCATCCAGATATTTGCCTAATTTTACAACAGGCTACATAAAAAGCACTGGCAAAGTCAGTACCAACTAAAATTTCATACAGACAATGACTTGTTTATACAGCTCTATATACCATACACTGACATGTAAGTACAATATTTATATTCCAATTGATTTATTTTATAGTTATATGGTCAAAATGAGAACGTAAGCAATTGTTCAGTAATAGTATGCTGGGAGACTTATTTTTATGTCTGATTTTATAAGCAAGTAGTTTTTAAGCGAGGTAAAATCTGGGGGTACGCAAGACAAATCAGACTCCTGAAAGGGGTACAATAGTCTGGAAAGGTTGAGAGCCACTGCTCTATGGGAATAAATGCACATGCTCCAGTTAAAATTGAATTTAGTTGTAAATTTAACATATTTGCAAAAAAAGGTGCTTATTGTATGTACTGAATAGATCCATGTAATGAAACTTTCTATTGATGACTTTTTGCTCAATGATATAAAGATTAAGAATCTCACAATAAGGTAGGAAGTTTTAAAAATTGGGATGGGGACAAATTAGTTCTTACATGGCACTGAAAACAAAGGTTTAAAAACAACAACAGGGAATTTTAGGCCTCAAGTCTGCAAACAGTTATGCACATGATTAACTTTAAACACATGAATAGTCTCATAGACTTCAATGGGACGACTCACAAGAGTAAATGAAGATGCATGCATAAGAGTCTCTAGGATCTGTGCATAAGGATTCAATCCTACAGAGGCCCTGCATAGGCTGCTCAGTGCTGTGGATGTGTTGAGAATAATTGCTCAATGTCCAACAGTGATTCTGCAGGATTTGCATCTTTTTGCCTGAAGTACCTGATCAAAACTCCAATGAAGCCAGTTGATGTCTTTCCAATGACTGCAAGGGGCTTTGGATGGGATCCTAAGGACCTGATTCAGGAAGGCTCTTAAGCATGTGCTTAACTTCAGCGATGTGCTTAAAGTTAAGCAAGTGCTTTCCTTAATCAGGACCAATAGGATTGATTGTCAATAGGGCAGTGCTGAGAATTCTGTCTCTGATCCAGCATGCATTTAAGCACTTAAAGACTTTGGTGGAAAGCCACCTATCATGATGAAGCCCTGAGAGCAGTAAGCCACTATAACTTTACTATAGCTGCTAGAATCAGGAATAGCTTAGCAGTGAGTATACTTTTGCTGGGTACAGTTCACGTTGCTCCACTATATGGCTACTTTATTCTGGCTAAAACAATATATTGATTGAGTCAAAAACCTTATTATGTTGGAGGCGGAGGGGAATTGATTCCCATATTATCTCACAATTACTCCTCCAGGTTGCAATGGGCTGGATTGAATATTTAGCATAAAACACTTTCAAATACCCCAAAACAGATCAGTCCACTGATCAGATAAAGAAGACCACAATACATGGATAAATCCCACATTGTTCCAGATGGCAGAGTAGCTTTGATCACAATTAATACTCTTCCTCAACTGTTGTATCAAATGCAGATGTTTCCTTACAGTTTTTAATCAATTTTCTTTGGGAAATTAAACAGGGCATTTTCATGATAGGCATGGCAAATAAGGAACCATGTCTTTCTCTTAAAACATAACTATGTGTTTAGGCAAATCAGAAGGAGAATGTAGTTTTTCTAATATAAATCAAAACCTTCTTCTCAATGCAGAGTAGCCTATAGGCATGGGGGAAGAGGAATTAAAAGATACAAGGTACATTATTCTGTGTCATGGCTTTCAACATTTGAGAATCTGAACTTGCCAGCTCAGGTCAACAACCAAATATATAAGAGCTAGGCCCAAAATGGTGTTTTCTGCTTGTAGGGACTTCTTAGTGTGGACAAAAATCCATTTGTCTGAAGAGCTAACATCTAAAAAATTATTCTGGAAACACCCTATTTTTTTAATCATACGGAAGCTATTTCATTTTAAGGCTTATTAGGTCCCTGTATGAAGGGAACCCCTCCAACCCCACCCCCTCCTAAAACTCACCCCTCCCATGCAGAAGAGGGTCAGCTGTCTCTATGGCTCTACCTCACTTTTTCCAAAACTCCATGGGTGGTACTCTGTGGAGTTGGGATCCACTTAGTAGGAGTGGGCAGGTCCTAGGTGGTGGGGAGGCAGAGAGAGAATGGCCCCATGTTGGGTGGGGGGAGGACTAGGAAAACAGCACCTATTGAAGTCAATGGGAGTTTTGTCAGAGGGCCACAATTTCACCCATATAACCCCACCACCAGCAGAAGACCTGTAGATATTACCTGGGAAAGGTGATATTGCCCAAGTCTATATTATCTTTCCAAGGATCCTCTTTATTGTGGGGAACCCTTGCCCTTTAAGCAGGCTCTCAGGGCAGCCATAATCTGGGGAAGTCTCTGGTAATATAGCTGCGGTGGAATCAGGGGAAGAGAAGAGGGGAACACTGGGACACCAGAGTAGGATTAGAGGCATCTGGCATAACCTGCAGTTTATTCCCCCCCAATCCCTGAATGGAACAAAGTGGAAGAAACTCTGCACAGAGGCTCTCATTAGTCCATCCTGTGGGTTCACCATGGGAGGTGACGTTGTGGACCAAGATTTGTAGATCAACAACCCAGAACAATAATACTGCAACCTCAAGGCAGGATGCTCCAGAAAGCTGGGACCATATACTATATGGGTAGGTCTACACTGCAGCTGGAAGTGAGCTTCCCATCCTGGGTAGACAAACTTGCTCTAGTGGGAAAGTAGAGCTGTCAAGTTTCCTGAAAGTCTGTTACTCTACAAACCGTAAAGGTTGAAATTCCATCTTAAATCCTGCAAGATATTAAGCTAGGCATTTAAGATTTGCTCAAATGATTCAGCCTGAACAGTTATTAATAGTTTCCAGATTCATAGCTTGGCAGGAGAAATAGCTCCAGAAGAACGACAGTAATTTTGTAAATGTACTCTGGGCAGTGATGCAACCACACACAAAAAGTTGAGGGCCTGGGTAGAGTGGACAAGGAGTAGGTGTGTAGGAATGCTGCGGCTGCATTAAGTGAGACAAGCCCAGCATTGCTGTCATTCCAACAGTCGTTGCTCCAGTCTGGGACAGGAAGAATACTTCCCCACAATACATTGGCAGGAATACTGGGAAATGCCCCTCTCATTCCCTACTGCACCTGTGCATAAAGCACCAGATGACCATTTCCCCAACGCTTGTGAACATTGTTACAGTGCAGGAGCGAGCTGCACCTGTGAGCTCTCCAGTGGGAACTCTTTCCAAGCCACATACCTGTGCTTCTCTTAGGATGAAACCCCACCGTTCACCCTATTTTTAGACTGTTGTTACCATGTGTCATAAATATAAAGGGAAGGAGGAGAGGGTCTGATGCAGTGCTATAAAATCCTCTTACCAGTAAAGGGTTAAGAAATGCAGGTAGCCAGACAGACACCTGACCTGGCTGGCATCTGACCAATAAGGGGACAAGATACTTTCAAATCTTGGGAGGGGGAAAGCTTTGTGTGTGGGTCTTTGTCAGACTGAGAGTGATCTTGGAGTCAGAAGGAACCAGTCATCTTTTCATCAAATCCTCACTTTTCTAAAGTAAGTTTAGATAGCATAGCGAGTAGATTTCTGTTTATTTTTGCTTGGTACGTTCCCTGTGTGAGAGGGAGGGGTTATTCCTTTTTTTTTTCTGTAACTTTAAGGGTTTGTCCAGAGGGGGAATCCCTCTGAGTTTGGAAATTGAGTACCCTGTAAATTAGTTACCATCCTGATTTTACAGAGATGATTTTACCTTCTTTGTTTTAATAAAATCCTTCTTTTAAGAAGCTGACTGTTTTCTATGGTGTTAAAACCCCGGGGGTGGGTTTTTTTAGATCACTGTGTAACCAATTGGTTAGGAGATTATTCTCAAGCTTCCCAGGAAAGGGGGGTACGGGCTTAAGAGGGTATTTTGGGGGGGGGAGGGAACTTCAAGTGGTCTCCTTTCCTGGATTCCTGTTTAAAACACTTGATGGTGGCAGTGGAAGAAGCAGTTCTCAGGGTGCAGGGAATTTTGTACCTTGGGGGTTTTAACCTAAGCTGGTAAAAATAAGCTTAGGAGCTCTTCATGCGGGTCCCCACGTCTTTACCCTAGAGTTTAGAGTGGGGAGGGAACCCTGACACCATGTTAGAGTACATCCTATTTCAGCAACCCTATTTCCTTCAGTAGGCCCAGCTGGGATCAGGTCCTGCTATACAGTTATCTTGGGGAGCTGTAACCAGCTGATAAATACAGTTACCGTGGACAGCTTATTCAAATCAGAGTATGATTTATTTGTCCATAGGAATTTAGCTAGCAGAGTGAAAAGGTTAACTGAAGAGAAAGCTAAACACCTATTATCTTACCTAAACCTTGGCCTTCCCGGCCAGTTCCAGGTAGGCTCACAGAGTTGGAGGACAGCACAGCAGGTTCCACCCAGGAAGCCTTTCCCTCCCAATCTGAGTCATCCACTCAGCATCTATAGCCCTTCAGTTCCCAGACAGATTTTTGTCCAGTTCAGAGTCTCTTTGTTTAAGACTTTCTGCCAGAAGACCTCCCAAGATGTGGAGCAGGGCCTCTGAACTTGGCCAAATAGGTTTATGCATTTCTCCAGTAGTCTTCCCCGAGTAGGTTGAGGTATTGTCCATTAAACATCCACAACTGAGTTGGTCAGAATCTGGTTCTTGTGTTCACGTGGCGAACTCCAACAGGAATTAATTATTTGTGTTCCATATAGCGACATCATAACCACCAAACATGCAGAGATGCACACAGTATTAGTAAGAATACTGTAAATAGCACCCATGTTCTTCACAGATATTGACCTGGGCATTTTTCATCTAGCTCTGGAGTGTTTGGGTGAGATCATGTGTTGGCATCAGCTATCCCTAAGTCATCAGATTTCTGCTGTGATCGCCGAGTGGAGAGAGCATTTGGACAGCTGGGAGAGATTTTTCACCCAAAATTTTTCTATGGCAAATGCAGATTTGATGACACTGAAACATTTTGCAAATTTGCATGCATCCTGCAGAGTTGTTTTAGTCAAAAAACCTTTTAAAAAATCCAGATGTTTAGTTTCAGCATTTTTGAAACAAAACATTTCAACTTTTCAGTTCCAAATGATGCTTGAAATTGAAACAAAACATTGTTTGACCTGAAAGGAAATTTTTCAACTTTTTGATTCACCAAAAATTTCAAAGGATTTTGTTTTTGTGTCAGTCCATAGTGATAATTTTCCCAATTTTTTGGAACTGGCAGTGAACTGAAAAAATCCATTATTTGCATAGTTCTCATAATTTGTGATGTTGGCTCTTCCTGTCTTCTACTGGGTTTCTAGGATCATTGACCTCTGCATTAGCTACAAAACAAGACAGTCTGAGCAAACAGCTGAAGTGACTGCCTCATTGCAGGGCCTTTCTTAGATTCCCTTTGGCCAATCCATGAGTTTGTTTCCCCCATCAGCTGATTTAGAATAGAGAGATCTTTCCAAATATGCTCAGGTCTCCGAACAGCTCACTGGATCAGCAGCACATGCCAAGAAGAGCGGAAATACTAGAGAGAATCTGGAGACCAACAGCTTCTTTGAACACAGCTGGGTTACTCTTTAGGCAGGTTAGATCTTCAGGGGGGCCATTATATCCCAGATTGCTCCGACTAGTTAAACCTAACCATGTGTGAAATGGCAGCTGCCTATTAATTTTTTTAACAGGATAATTTAGGGTCTTATTTTTGGTTTTTTAAATGATAAAACTCTTAAAGTGGTGCCTTTCCTTCCTTAATGAAGGGAGTGTGGAATCCATTGCTTTTTATAAATCTTTAATAGCTCCTGCAAATCTTAAAAATGACCATAATCCTAGGTTTCTTTTTCACCCTTCCAATCTATCTCCCTAAAGAAATTTGACTACCTCATCCTCAGTTCAGATGCCTCTTCTCTCTCCCCTTCATTTCATCATTCACCCAAAAAATCATGCTTATTTTTAAAAGTCTCAGTGTCTTTGCCCTGACCCTAAAGACACTCCCTCTTCTCAGATTATGTGAAACAACTTCCTCTTGGTCCCTTTTCATCATCTGGTCACTCTTGGTGCAAGAGCCTTCTCCGCTGCAGCCCTTGACGTCTTGTATAGCCTTCCTGAAACTCTCCTCACTGGTTCTTCATCTCATTGCAAATCTGGACTGAAAATGTATCTGTCCTTCCTTACATGTAACTTTGCATATCTCTTCATCATGGTATTAGCTTTAGGACTGGATGCTCTAATTAATTTGCTGTATAATTGTCCAGATTATTCCCTCTTGCACAGTGGCATAGCCAGGTTTAGAGCACAGGGGGAGCGGAGCTAAAAAAAGGCGCCTCCCTTGTACTCACCCGATGCCACTCCAGCTGTTCGGCGGCACTTCGGTGGTGGGTCCTTCACTCGCTCCGGGTCTTCAGTGGTACCCGCCGCCGAAGTGCCGCCGAAAACCTGGAGCGAGTGAAGGACCCAAGCGAGTGAAGGACCCGCCACCAAAGTGCCGCCGAACAGCTGGAGTGCTGGCGGGTGAGTGCTTTTTTTAGCTCCGCTCCCCTGGTAGCGCCGGAGCAAAAGGCATCGGGAGCAAAAAGGCGCCTGGAGCAAAAGACGCCGGAGCAAAAAAAAAATGCTCCGCTCTGGCTGCAGCGCAGGAGCAAAAGGTGTCAGAGCACAAAAAAGGCGCCACTTCTGCTCAGTGGGGGAGCGGCTGCTCCCCCTGCTCCCCCGCTGGCTACGCTACTGCTCTTGCATGAAAAGCCACCAGATGGGCCTTTTTTAATTTTTTTTTTAAACAGGGAAATCGATATGAAGAATTCCATGTACAGATTACCTCAAAATGTCCCATTGAGAGGCAGCGGGGTTGACATCCCCTGTGGAAAGGCCACCTCCAATGTGCTGGATCCCCTGGGAAATTTTCTAGGTCTGGTTTCTATCCAAGGCTGATTTTTTTTTTTTTTTTTTTTTAAGGTTTGAGTAAAAATGGTTCGGTCATTGTAAGGTGAGAGGGGAGTGGAAAAAAATACACTGTTTCCATTATAAAATAAATAAACAAACAGTCTTATAACTACCGTTGACCAGCTCCAGTACCAAAACAAATGGGAGGGGATTGTTGAAATGTGAGAGGAACACAGGCCTTATTAGAGGAAGTGCCTTTGATGGTTCCCATGAATGCTGGTTTTGATGAGGTTAAGATCCGAGTCTCTAAAAATTAGCATTTTGCCCATCCAAAGTTAGTGTATTGTACCTCTAAAGGTGTAGATAGATGTATGGTTTTGTATTATGATTTGAGAAACAGAATGTGATTCTGCAATTAAGGACGATCAAAGTGTACAAGGGTTTAAGTTAAGGTTACACTTGGCATTTCTTGATTTGAGTGCTTTAACTGTGCAACCTTTACATTCTGTTACTGCAACCTAGGCTTATTTAATTAAACACACACACACTAGGGTGACACTCCATTCTATAATGATATGATAAAATCAGCTAGCTCCGTTTTACTGCTTGTTAAAAACTGTCCTTTCTCCCATCTTTTCAACCAGGGCATAGCTGAAACCAAAGTCACTTTCTACTAATAATAGTTAACAGATGGACCTTTTTGTCCAACACCACACTGACATCAACATCTACCCAGCTCAAAACCTCCCTTGTGAGGCAGCTAAGTAATTCTATCAGCCTTCCACAGAAGCACAGAGAGATGGAGTGTTACATTCTGGTACCTTTACTCAGGTAAGGATATGAAAGGAAGGATGGAACCATGGTTAGCACACTACCCTGAAACCTGGGATGAAGTCCCTGCTCCACCACAGACTTTGTGTGACCAAGGGCAAATCATTTAGCCTCTCTGTGCCTCAGTTTCCCTTCAGTACAATGGGATGATAGCACTGCCCTAAATCCATTAAAGATTGTAAGATGTGCTGATATCATGGTAATGGGGGTCATATCAGTACCTTAGATCAGGGGTCTCTAAACTACGGCCCGCGGGCCGAATCCGGCCCGCAGCTTCAATTTGTCCAGCCCCCTGCTGCCTCAGTGGCACATCCGCGGCAGCTCAAACACTGCTGCTGCCCACCTTTGCGGCAGCTCAAACAGTGGCAACACTTCGGCAGCAGCTCAGACGCTGCCGCCACCTCGGCAGCATTTCGGCGGCGGGGCCCTTGTCTCCTAAAGTTTGGAGACCCCTGCCTTAGATAGACAGGTATATTAATACCCTACTCCATGTAGCATGAATAATGGTGGCAGAGTCTGGCTCATGTTTAGGACTAGATTCTGCAGCCTGTACTCACGTGCCTTATTTAATTGAAAACAGTGGAACTATTTGCAGGGAAAGACACTACTCTGCATAGTGGTGGGAAAACTGGGATCTTCGGCTTCAAGGTTAGCTGAAGTTTAGCACTGGAGATTCAGGGCAGCCCGAGGAAGGGGAATTGGAGAGCGCAGGTGACTGAAGAGATACATACTGGTCATAGGGGCTCTCTGCCATTGGCTAAGGAGGAGCAGGAGGAACTGCAGCTGAAAGGGAGGAAATGTGAAAGAAGATGCTGAATCACCACACACTGGCAGGGACAAATGAATGAGTTTTACACAGAACAAACCTCCAGGGTTTATATGTCACTGTAAGATGCATAAAGATGACATAGATGGTGCTGAGGGAATAGGATTTGCCACAAATCCACATAAGCATCTTCTGCAGTGGAGGTGAGGGGGGACAACACATGTATTTTTTTTTTTGCAGCCTCATTCCATTTTCATTTGGAAAGGCTACACCCATCCGGCCCTGTCATTGGAAAGCTATTAGCAGGAAAATGAGTGACAGCAGCTCAAGGTTAGAGAAGCCCAGATGAGGCCCTGAAGGCATGACAGCATCAAGGCGCCTAGTATACCTTAACTGCTAATTTGCCGGACACTCACACAACATAGTTCTGTGGCCTCCCTTAGGCTGCAGCTGAGTGGAACCCATTAACATGTAAAAATACTCAGAACTCAGAGGGGGAAAATGGTATTCGTGGAGACCCATTACTCAGTGCACTTTCATGTGTGCCAAAGTTTGCTGGCATGGCCTCGAGTTTGATAGGGAACATCTGGGCTGCTGTTGCTGCATGTAGATTGGCTAAGGGCAGTGAACAAAAGGGGTCTGTGCAGGAATGTACGGGTGGAGGGAAAAGAAATGCCTCTGCAAAGACAAAGTGAAAATACTCTCTTGTGAAGTGAGCTTAATGCACATCCCACGTTCATGCTTTTTAAATGGGATAAAAGGCTTTCCCTTCCAAGGAATGCCACAATAATGAATGTTAGGCACTGGTCTTAACCACACACAAGCACCCTTGTGCCTGTGTGTATCTGCTTATTACTGCAGACTGGTCAAACAACTTTGATTCGGGGGCCATGCTAGCAACAGCGCCAAAAACAATCTGTCTGAAAACAACAGCCCTTTCCAGCAGAGACTCTCCAGGCTCTTAACAAACATTCATTCCCATAGAGCCCCTCTGAGGGGGGGGGGGCAGTTATTACTGCTATCGCACCCCCATATTGCTGATAGAGAAACTGAGGCACAGAAAGCCTAAGGGTGGGATATCCAAAAGCCCTCAGCACTGACTTAACTCCCCATGGTAGAACACATGGGAGTAGAGTTAGGCCAATGCGGAGCACTTCCAAAATCCCATCCCAAAGGCATAGCTGGTGACACACACAAAACAGAAAAAAAAGGTTAGACTAAAATGTTATGAATTCCCCTCCTGCCTATTTTCAACTAGCCCTAGAGCTGGGTGACATGTCAATGAATTTTGTTGGTCAACATTTTGATTTAAAGAGTGTTGATAACATTTTCTGGTAATTCTTCTGCCCGCCTCAATCTTTTTTCTTTTTTTTTGACCAATTTTCCTTAATGGCTACAGTTTCCAAAGCATATCCACCATCATGTACACGGAAGCCAAAATCTGTGTATGCACTTTTATTCCATTATTTAAAAACAAAAACAAAACTAGGGAGAGTTTTTAAATTGTTTGAAAACAAGGAGTCTGTGTGGACAAACCAGTGCAGCAAAACAAAGGCTGTGCAACTGATCACACGCTGCCCAGCGGGGTGGCAGTCATGGGATTTTCAAGCAAAAAGATGGAGCCCCTGAAAAATAATGAAGGATGTGGGAAAAACTTAAGAGTTAAGGGAAGGGCAACTGACCACCTTGCTGTTGCTGAGCTGAAAAATAAATGGTGGGTGTAAAAATGCAGGGAACTCCTTGAGTGTATCACATCCCAGTCTGCCTTAGGTACTTATATGCAGCCCCTGCCTCACCCATTGCCATCGTGTCTGAGTGCTTCACAACACCCTGGTGAGGTAGGGAAATATTATTGCCCCATTTTACAGATGGAGAACTGAGGCACAGCAAGACAAAGGCCAGATTTTAAAATATATTTAGGGGCCTAAAGATGCAGGTAGGGATCTATTGGGATATACCTTTCAATACCTGGCCCTAAGTGACTCACCCAAGGTCACACAGGAAATATGTGGCAAAGCAGGGAATCCCACATACCAGGCTACCACCCTCGCCACCAAACCAGCCTTCTGCTCCTTCTCAAGGTTGAGATGCCAAGCTGAGCACGGGAGGAGCATTGGAAATCAGGCTTCTATTTGGGAGCTAATTTCAGCCTTCACTGTGGAATACACTGCTTCATAATCATGTGGCAATGAATTACACAGGTAAATCTGGCATCCTGTAAAAAAAACCAACCATCATGTTATATCATTTATAATTGTTGATCTTTGATTTCATTATGTCCCCCCCTTGTTCTATGATTAAGAGTAAAGGTAATTAGGAATGCCAGATTTACGTTTACTCTACCATTCATTATATTATACACCTCTGCCATATCAACTCTTATTCATCTCCTCTGAATGATGCAGACCTAATCTCTCCTCATTCTTGCCTCAAAGCATCTAGACAAGGACACTGAAAATGATTAATTTGTATCAGATCCTTTTTCATATGGGTGACCAGAACTGAACACTCTATTCAAGGTGAGGATGTATCAGTGAATTACAAAAAGATGTTATAATATTTTCAGTATTGTTCCCTCTTAATCTATATTCCTCCTATACTCTTTTTCGATCACTGCTGTCCATTAAGCAGAGCTGTCCCCATTGATGGCTAGAGGTAACAGTTTCAAAAGCACATACATGATTTAGGACCTTAGTCCCATTTTCAAAAGTGACTTAGGGCCAGATTTTCAAAGGTAACTAAAAAGGAAGATATGCACCTACTGCAATTTTCTAAAGCGCCCAAGGAGGTTAGGCACCCAACCTTCCTAGGTGCTTTTGAAAATCCCGTTAGACAGCTATCTGCATCTTTAGGTGCTTAATACCTTTGAGAATCTGACTCTTAGGAGCTTACCTACTATTGACATTCAATGAGAAATTCAGTTCACTTTTGGAAATGTGACAGGCACTTAAGTCACACATTTTAGACACTTTTACCCAAGATCTTTTCCCTGAGTGTTTATAATTAGTTTTGCACTCAGCAATGTTTATGAGTAGCTCAGATTGTTCCTTCCAACATATTTCACCATGCATTTATTCATCTGTCTTTTAACCAGTTTCTAATTAGAGTTGGTTGGGAAAATTTTCAACTAAATGTTTTTTCATCAGACAATGCCAATTTGTCAAAACTGAAACTTCACAGGGAAGGGTCAGTTTTGGCAATTTTTTTCACTCAAAAAATTGAGAATTTTTAGGTTGCCAAAAATATTTCCTTTGACATTTTCAATATGAAAAATTCTGGTTTTCCAGCTCAAAAAATTGTTTCAAAATGTAAGGTATTTATAGTAAAAAAAATATTAAATGATTAAAATCAAAGGGAAATGTTTTGATTGATCTGAACCAATTTTTTTTTCTTTCAGATTTTTGGCTTGTGAAAATTTCAGATTTTGACTTTTTATCCTGATTCAGGACAGGAAATTTTTTTGGTATCTCAAAATTTTTTATGGGACACGAAATCCATTTCCCACCCAGCTCTATTTCTAACCCACAACACAGCATTACCTACCCAGCATGATTACTTAGTTTCCTTAATAGCCTCTTGCAGAAGAATTCATTAAAGGCATCTCAAAAGGTCAATTATAGAATATCAACCAGTTTGATAGACGTAACCCCTTCAATGAATTCTTACTGGTAACAGAGGCATGATCATCCTTAATAGAACCCATGCTTCTCTGTCCTTTTCACACTATGTTCACTTAAGTGTTTTATGATTCTGTGTTTAAGGACTAACATAAGGAGTGTATCCATGTCTGCTTTTGAGCTGCCGAGATCAGGTAATTTTGCTACAACTATTTAGGGGAAAAAAGGTGATTAGATTTTTTTCAAAAACACAATGTAAAAAGTGTTGTTGTTTAAAAAACAAAAAACCCACTCTCCCATAACTCAAAAGTGACTGAAAGGATTGTGCTCAAACTTTCCCTCAAAATCACCTTTGGATCGATGCCAAGCATGAAAAAATTTCAACTGAAAAAGTGAATGTTTCAGAAAGTTATGAGCTTGTGAAAACGGGTTTTAATGGAAACTGTTTTACTACCTTAATTATGGCAGCACGATGAGAGCCTGCTGCAGTATATAATATTATCAAGCTCTTGGCAGCATGTATTAGATCTCTTAATGAACTGCTGTGGAGGAACACGGCATCAGTTTATTTGCAAAAAAAACTTTTAGGAGCTGCATATTTTTAAGCATTTTTTTTTAAATTGTCTCTATGGGAGGCCCAATAAAGTTCGTAGGACAGAATAAACACAAGACACAACTCTGTATATTGTTGACATTGCTTGAAGATCGGGTTTGTCTTTTTCATAAAATATTAGTGTTTGAGTTGGGTCCAAGCCAGAAATTTTGGATCTGGATTTCAACCGTCCCAAACTTTGGCGCTCTTCAGAGCCAGGTTTTTGGTTCAGTTCGTTGTAATGTGATGGACCATTTGCAATATGAGGATCTGGATCCTAGTTTACATTTTGAACCTCACCCCCACCCTATTCCCTAAGCTTGGGTTGCTCAGATCCAGGTGTTTTGAGTTGTTCCCATGTTTAAATAATGTTTTTACAGCAAGGTGATGTTCTGGTGCTATCTCCCAAAAGTTACCTTTGCAGGCTCAACAAGGAGTCCTTGTGGCACCTTAGAGACTAACAAGTTTATTTGGGCATAAGCTTTCGTGGGCTAGAACCCACTTTATCAGATGCATAGAGTGGAAAATACAGGAGCAGGTATAAATACATGAAAAGATGGGAGTCATAGGCGCTGGAGCACCCACGGGGAAAAATTGGTGAGTGCTAAGCACCCACTGGCAGCTCCCCGCCAGCCCCGTGCCCGGGCCCAGCTCACCTCACCTCCACCGGGCAATGTTGCGGGGCCCCGCCCCTGACACCGGGCAACGTTGCGGGGCGCGGGGCCCCGCCCCGATGCCGGGCTCCGCCCCCTGACGCCGGCCAACGTTGTGGGGCTCCGCCCCCTGACGCCGGGCGATGTTGCCTTACCAAGTGTGAGGTCAGTCTAACGAGACAATTCAATTAACAGTAGAATACCAAGGGAGGAAAAATGACTTTTGTAGTGGTAATGAGAGTGGCCCATTTCAAACAGTTGACAAGAAGGTGTGAGTAACAGGGGGAAATTAGTATGGGGGAAATTAGGTTTAGGTTTTGTAATGACCCAACCACTCCCAGTCTTTATTCAGGCCTAATTTGATTGTGTCCAGTTTGCAAATTAATTCAGGTTCCACAGTTTCACTTTCGAGTTTGTTTTTGAAGTTTTGTTGTTGCAGAATTGCCACTTTTAGGTCTGTTATTGAGTGACCAAGGAGATTGAAGTGTTCTCCTACTGGTTTTTGAATGTTATAATTCCTGATGTCAGATTTGTGTCCATTTATTAAGTGGTGTGTCCAAGGTCACATAGCAAGTCAGCCGTAGAGCCAGCAACACAGCTTGGGCCTCCTGACCCCAGTCCAGTACCTACAAGGCTGTATTGCTTTCTGGCCAAAGTTCTAGGAACTGAAGGACTCCATGGCAAAGAGGTGCAGGAAATGCCCAGGGATTCATGCACAGGTATTTAGGCTCTGAACTTCCATTGAAATCAGTGGAAGCTGGGAACCTAAATCCCTTCTTAGTTACAGCAGCAAACTTCAGGACCCAGGCAGTGACTCCAGCCTGGAGAGATACAGGAAATGCCCAGGAATTACATTTTAGTGTAGATGATTAGACAACTGAGTCATTCCATGATGCATTACTGCCTGCTTCCACCTGGCAGCCTGAGGTAAGTAAAATAAAGTTGTAATTTAAAAGGCAGGGCTGGTGAGTTACCCAGAGATTAACGGTTTTGAAGCAACCTTGATCTTGTCTCCGCAGATATCTGTGTCAGCATGATCCTGATTAAGGCCATGAGTTACAGGTGTAACATCTGTAGGACTGTCTTGCCAGCTTGCATTTCGACCTCACTTCTCTGCCCCAGCAGTGGCACCAACCCCCTAGCCCTGCATCCTGTTGGGCTGTTGTACATTCCTTCTGATCATGCTGGTTGCCCAATAGCTGCTCGCTCTCGCTCTCTCTCCACAGATAAGTTTATTTTCCTAACACAGTTACTGCCCCGTGGCTCTGCTTTCCACAAGGATCAAGTCTGGTTATAGATAAAGAACGGATAAGATCTAGCACTTCTGCAGAACACTTAGCAGGCTGTCTTGGCCACAGTGCGATACTATCTGTATGGCTATGAGGTGGAGCTATACTGCATGCTTCATGCCTCTATACTTTACATGATGATGTTGATGATTGATTACTTGTATTGCTGTAGCACCTAGGAGCCCCAGTCATGAACCAGGACACATTGTGCTAGGCGCCGTACAGCAATTTACCTGCCATATGAATATAAGGAAGACTTTGAGAGTGATCCTGTGCTAGAGAGGAAGGACGGTATAGTAAGGCAGTGATACTCAGACCTCAGTGGTTCAGAAGCCAAATTAGCAATCAACATTACCCAAATGAGCCCTAGCAGTATGAATTTGTTGGTCCGTTTACTACAGTTCTATATAGTCATATTTAAACAGTATGACATGGAAATAGTTTATATCAATTATTCTCACAGCAAAGTGACTGACCAAGTATTATTAATTTATCAACTACAGTTGGTTAATAACATAGTAAAAGCATCTTGATTGATTGATAATGAAATCACACTGGTTTAATAGCATGTGTTGCAAAGAGTCACATGCGGCTCCCGAGCCTCAGTCTGAGTATCACTGGTCTAAGGCATTGGGCTGGGTCCTACGAGGTATGGGTTCAATTCCCAGCACTTTTGCAAGCTTTCTGGACAACCTTGGGCAAGTCACTTAATCTCTTTGTGCCGCAGTTACCTGACTGTCCAAAAAGAAGAAATACTTCTATTTAATTTCTAGTCAGAAAAGACTCACATCAAAAGATGAGGGAGCATCTCCGACTATGTGACTGTCCAAGGCTTAGCACAATGTGGCTCTGAGCTTGGCTGGCGTCTCGAGATCTGACTGCAATACAAATATAATAAGAGCTAGCTCTAGTATGTAATTGAATGTTCCCAGGGGCAGGTCTTACAGAGGTTCTCCGTAATGCCCAGCAAAGTTCCCTTCTTGTGTTCCAGACCAGGATGTGGGAACAATTGAATATGAAACAGCTCCTGAAAAGTTACTCCAAAGTTTTACACAAGAAGCAGTGCATGCTGGGATGGGACACTTTGGAAGTCTATTGGTTTCAGATAGATAAACATCCTTGCCAGATGTATCCCATAAAGCTTCTAGTATTTTATTTGAATACTAAGTCATCGTGTGTTAATTAAGGTTCCCAATAAGCTGGAATGCATTTTCCCCCGCTTGTAAGGGACTGTGGGAATCTGGAAACCACTGCATTGCAGTTAATTTTCATTTTACAGGGCCTAAAATAGACAACTGAAAAAAATACACAAACTCACTGTTTCCAATTAAAAAGGGATTTCTGTTAATGCCTTTGCCACCGGCATTCCTGTTTAGTGAACAGTATCAGCACCTACTCAAACGTGGCACAGGAAAGAGCCATCTTTCCACATTTCAGTAACAGAGCCCGCGTTGGTAATGGTTACAAAGCAAACTCTGAGCCTAGAGCATCAGTGGCTAAACCAAGGGATCCTGAATTTACAGGCAAATTTTAACCTGTGGTCCTTAACTTTGTCTGTGTTGCCTACGTACCAGAGTGCTTTATAAATGAGAGAGGCACTCCTTTCCTCATCCTTTCCTTGTCCCTCTCCAACCAGCACATTCTTCTAGGATCTTCTCCCAATGCCTTGATGACATGTGGAACATGTAGCCCTGCACATGTACGGGAGAGGCTATTGGAGGGTTTTCTTTGTAATGCACCTTTATATGGAAAGAGACTTTGGTCCAGATCCTCAGAGGTATTCAGGCACCTAACACCTGTATCTGGGCCTTTCTGCCTTGGAGGGCATTTCTGCCCCTCAGTACAGAATGAGTATTACAAAGTTACAGTGTTCCTGTGCTTCGCGTCTCTCTCTCTTTCATAGCAAATTTATATTTGTTCTTTCTTTCTTTTGGTCTTTGTATTAAAGTCATCAAGGGTGAAACACGCATTTTGTAGAGCTGGCCAGAAAATAGTTATTTCTCCCAGGGGAAAATTTGATGAACATGAAAAAATTTGTTTTCCATGAAATTTTCTGCTGAAAATTTCTAGTTTTTTGTCAAAAAACCCCCCCCAAACTCTCAAAACCAAATTGTTTCAGCTGAAAATAAACAAAACCAGAAAATTTTTGGCTGAAAACATTTTGGCCAAAAATTGTTGAAAACTGAACATTTTAAAATCAAAACATATTTTTAATTTTCAGATGAAAATATTTCATTTGGGGTATTCTAATGAAAAGGTTTAAAGAATACAGAGACTTTCCATGAAAGTGTTCATTTAATCAAATAACAATTTTCTGTGGAAAAAATGTGATGGACAATTTTCAACCAGCCCTATGTATGTATGTATGTAAAATACAGCAGGTATAATTTATACCTGACTCATCATAGCTCTCTAGAAATCTCTCTTATATCACTGTTTGATTCATGCTGCTTAATTTAGGCTTCTCTCAGGGAACAGTTAATGTACCCCATGCATAGCAACAGTTATGCCTTCCTTAGTAGAGCATCATTACACCACGTTCTATTGAGTGTTCACATTAACTAAAGGAGCCATACTTCAAAAGCACAGTGAATTTGCCATCATGCACCAAACTAAAGACTATAATGGAAAAATACTGAAGCCCTTTCAAATGAAAGTCTGCTATTTCTTTCTCAGCTCAAGTATCTGAAGTGTTTGGATCATATTTGCTGGAATTCACAGGAGTTACATAAGCCAGTGGTGACATTAGATCACGTTATGCCAACATACAATGGAAACATGCTGAGAATTATAAATAGGCTTGAAAGGATAAGATTTTTTATAAGTAAACATCGACTTCACCAAACACATACAAACTGACCAAAAAAATGTCCACTGAATCAAAATTTACACGTGGGAAAAAGCAAGAAAAATGCTACCTCCAAACTTAAAATTTAGTTTAAGGATATTTACTTTGTATTTTTTGACATGTGATGTTGATAATTTGTGTTTCAATTATTATAAAGCTTTAACTTTTAAAATCTCAATAGCTACGGCCATTAAATAATTATTCTCTGATCTCCCCTATTATCTGATCCTGCATAATTTCCCACAACTGTGAAAATTTAAATCATTAAATAATAAAAAATGCTTAAAAGTAAACATTGATATTATCTGTTAATGTTATAAAAAAAAAAATTGAATTCGGCCAACCCTGCTTATAAAGTAAAAGGAGTCACACATTTTATTTTGGGCAGCAAAATTCAAAGCACATTCACTTGTTCATTCCAAACTCTCGCACCGTTTGGCTAACATGTCCTGATGACTAAACATAGCATGAAGGTTATTGCAATAGTCTCCTTAAATGCAGAGATGATAAAGTAGAAAATTTACTAACATTAAGATGAAAAAAATATAATCTGAAGAACTTTTAATGCAAGTGCAACCTTAGCATGATTCAAACTCAGCACCTTTGAAACATGAGGAATACCTTTTGGCTCTCTAGCCTTCGTGATCTCTGGCAAGCTGTTGTGGGTAATTTACAGGTGATGTGAGCCCACTAGAAGGAAACCAGATGGGTCCCTGAATGTATTGAAATTATTGAAATTGACCAGAAAATAATTATAAATAAAACATAGGCCATAATATCCCCAGCCAGTGTAAATCAGCATAGCTCTATGGACCTTGAGCAAGCTATGCCAATTTACATCATCTGAGGATCAGGCCCAAAGATTATCAAATTCAAAGCTGGCCTGTTGACTAAGATCCTTTTTTGTGAAAAATTTAATCCAAATTAACTGAAATGTGTAATCTGATTCACCTTTTCAGCCAAACAGATAAAAATGAACCATGGTTTTCCTATGTTTTGACTATATATTTCTTCATAAATAGTTAATCTTTCCCTCTGTTGTCAGAATGATTAGTTCTGTTTCAAAACCATAAAAAGACAGTGTTTTAGCCCCCATTCAAGGAAATGTCTCTATTCAGGGAAACAAGAAAGCCTGTGCTTAAATACTACTGAAGTCACTGGGACTTAAGCACCATTAAAAGTTAAACATGTGCTGAAGGGCCAGATCCCCAAAAGATATTTAGGCACCTAACTCCCCTTCAGGATCTGGGCCTATGCAGCTAACACCTTTAAACATCAGGCCCTCAGTGCTTTCCTGATAGGTGGATTTGAACATGTCTCAGTGCTTTCATGGCTCGGGGCCCTAATGCCTGGAGTCATCATAGCAATACTGTGGGTTTCTCCTCTAGCTCTGATTTGAATAGACAGTAACAGCAGCACTTGACTAACAGCACAGTGAGACTGTAAGTCTTATAAGTCCTGCTTACAGAAGAGTTAAATTAATTTCCCCGGTCTCCATTGCTTATTAGATTTGTGAGTGGAAACAAATCTTCAGTTCATCTGAGATGCAACCACCTCAGGCTACCATTTTATTACTGGGGGCAGGGCCGGTGCAAGGAAGTTTCACGCCCTAGGCGAAACTTCCTTGCACCAGCCCTGCGCCCCCCACTCGCAATGCCGCCCCCCTCACAATGCTCCCCCCCAGCCAGCTCCCCCGCCCGCGGGAGCTCAGCCTCCCCCCCGCAATGCTGCCCCCCTCCAGCCAGCTCCCCCGCCCGCGGGAGCTCAGGTCCCCCCCCACACCACCCGTGACCCACAGGCCACGGGAGCTGAGCGGGGAGCCCGGGGTAGGGGGGCGACTCGCCGCGGCTGTCCCCCAGCTCCCCACTCAGGTGCTGAGCGGGGGGGGCAGAGGGGTGGGATCGCCGCCGCTGCCCCTCGGCTCCCCGGAGCTGGGAGGCAGCCGCCCGCTGCCCCCCAAATCTTGGTGCCCTAGGCGACCGCCTAGGGTCGCCTAGTGGGCACACCGGCCCTGACTGGGGGAGTTGTGAGCTCAGCTCTGTACTCCTGGAACAAATACTGGTAGACTTTGAAGAATCTTTGGGCTAGATCCTCTGCTTTTAATTTCTACTCTCCAAGAGCTCACTGCACAGGTTAAGGCCAAAACTCACTGAACGTCAAACTCAGCTCTCACTCCTCCTGTTTCTTGTTCCCCTTTTTCTCACTGGGCACTTGATTGGAAGTATCGGAAATAAAAAAAATCACTAAATAAGTATCACACGGGAGTGAAACTTATGGCAATCAACCAATTATGTTGATAAAACCACAAGTAATAAATATTCTCTGAGGTTCCTAATATTAAATTTCCCAGCATTATCTCCCACTAGTGAGTTTCTTATATCAAGGCATTGAGTAGAGCTGGTGGAAAAACTGTTTTCAACAGAAAATGAAAACTTTTTAGAAAAAAAATCTGTTTCAAACAAACATTTTCTGGCATTTGTCAAAATTTGCCAAACTGAAATCTGAAGAAATTTTCAGTCTGAAGTTGAAATTTTTTTGTTTTAAACCAAAAAAAAAAAAAAAGTTTCTGTTTTGTCAATGACAAAAAATGGTTGTTTTCACTGACGTTTTTCGTGGCTTTTTTCGGACTTTCAAAAACCCCTTGAAAGAGTCCTTCACAGGAGACTATGAAGGAAATTAAGTAGTTATAGCGTAAGAGGTAAAGAACTGGCAGGGATTAGAAACTGGCTAAGAGGAACAGAGATAAATTATTAATTTTCAGCATAACATCAGTTTAACAGCTGGATGTCCCAAGGTTCTTTACTAGGACTGGTGCATACTATATTTTTCAACAACCTGGAAAGGGGAGTGAAAAATGAGGTGATAAAATGTGCAAATGACATGAAACTATTTAATTTAGTCAAGACCAGAGATGATGAGGAACTTCAGAGGGACAACGTAAATGAGCCGTAAAACGGTAGATTAAATTTGGTATTGATAAATGCAAGGCAATGTACATTGGAAGGAATAACCTGAACTGCGGCTGAACATTGCAGGACCTATATTAATTATAGCCACTCAAGAAAAAGGTCTAGCTATCACCATGGACATCAATTGTAGTAATACAGCAAATGTAGCAATGTGGTGTCCAGGGACTTTCATCTGGGCATCACTTTGAGTGTAAGTTCTTTGGTGCAGGAACTGTCTATTTTGTATGTTAGTATATGGGCCTAGCACAATGGAGACTTGGGCCATTAATACAAATTATAATAATAGGTCACCAATTCACATCTGCGCTTGGTTATCCATTATCCAAAATAATGCTGCTTATATGCTGCTCTGTATGAAGTGACTGAAATGTCTGATTGTAGCTCCTAGTGAACAGGGCTCACCCTACAGTTACCACCTTATTTGGCAGTTTCAGCATAGAAGTCAGGACTGAGTGGACCTAGGGGCTGGTCTCCCCTCTTCCCCCTACCTCCACACCTGGGTGAGATATTGGCAGGGCATGTCTGAGGAAAGTTTTCACTGCCCCCATCCCCATCTGTGTTATGTCTGTTCTGTGGCTACTGCTCTGGAGACTTTCACCAGCGCTAACAGGAACAGAAAACTAATTTAAAATACAGGAAGAGGCTATTTTAGCCTGTTTTATTATTACTGTGGCAGAGCCTAGGGGCTGGGATGTGCTAGATGCATACAAACACACTCCACAAGGGACAGTCCCTGCCCCAAATTGCTTACGTTCTAAATAGACAAGCCAGACAAAGGAGGTGACAAACAGAGGCAAAGTGAGTTGCCCAAGGTCACACCGCAGCTAAGTGGCAGAGATGGAATTAGTCTCCTGGGCCCAGTCTTTCCTCCATTACACTGCCCCACCTCCCCTACATTTTGTGCTGTTTAGATTCAATATAGGACTGATAAGTTTCAGAGGTATCTGCTTAACCCACATCAAACCCACATTCTCAGGAGGGTATTTGGCATGCTAGCTTATTTTCACTATGCAGTTTGCTTTCAGGTGACATCCTTTGAGGAGTTCTTATGTGCTACCCAATGAAGCAGCTCCAACAGAGCTGTCATTATTCCAAAGGAATTGTCCAGGAATGGGCACCTCATTCACCTAGCATTTGATCCAGGAACCTTCATTAATGCAAAAGCTCAAGATGCCGACAGATCTATAGAGATGTCATAGACCTCAATTGGTGGGCCCCAAATTCGGACTGCCAGATGCTTTTTAACAGACTCCAAAATCTTTTCATTTACTGAGTATTATCGGGTTTTTTTTGTTGGGTTATTTATTCTTTTCTCTGGAGTTTAGATCTTGACTATCCCTTGACCAAGTAATTTGGACCTTGTCAAAAAAAAATTGACTACTCCTGTCATAGGCAGACAGTCAGCATGTGGGAAGCACTGCGTTATAAGGCTTCTGTGAAAGATTCAACACACCCTACGCTTCACACAATGCCAAAGCCAATTAGGCAAGTCTATTGCTAATCCCTCGGATGCGACCCCCTGTCTTTGAGGCTTGACACTAGGACCAGAACTTGCAGGGAGGTGTACGCTGCGTTAGTTCTGCACTTTTTCTGTTAGCGTTAGCTCAAAGCTTCCGCCACCCTCTGCATCTGGATCCCATGTACAGCAAGTGGCAAGATTTATGTCCTGCTGAAGCATTCCACAGTTTTTAAGCGTAGAAATGATTGAATTCCAGATGTTAACAAGATGCAGGGATCCCTTTTTTATTATTAAAAACGTGATCTCTTGTTTTGTTCCTGATGAAACCCATCAGATTAGCTTATGAGGAGCAGAACGGCCATCAGCTTTGGTGGGAGCAGAGTCTGCAATACTATCGGGGAGCTTGTCAGAGCTTTCATAATGAGCGGACGCCACTCTGAACACACAGTTGCACCATCCCACGGAACTAAACTGAATGACCTCAGGAACTGGGGACCATTTGCTCAGATCATTTGATTCTATATAGGTTCTTAGACGGGCCTCATCACCACAGTCTGAGGTAGCACCTTCCTACCTGCTTGCCCACCCTCACCAGCCCGCCTGAAAGGCTTATAGGGACCCAGGAAGCCAAGACTTACAAGCCTCCCAGCTCAGCCAGGGTTTCCAGGCTCCTCCGCAGCCTACCAGGAAGGATGACAGGGAGCTGGGAGCCTAAACTATCAGCTTCAAGGCACAGCTCTACGATGAGCACCTTCCAGTAATGGATTAAATGATCTGACTAACATCTATTCACCTGCCGAGTTAGAAAAGGATCTGTTTAGAGCTGCCACCTATTCCGACTCATCACAATCATTGTATCATGACATCACAAGTGCTTCTTTACACAGCAAGGCTGATTGAGTGTGTGGTGGCCTTGCATCCTCTTGTTGTGATACAGCATCATCACATGCTAATGCAACTTCATGACACGAAGACACAACGTTGGTCATATTGTGATGTGACGCTGAGAGGGATGCAATAAATTCAGGAGGATTTCATTTTACAGCAAGCTGAGCTGTATTAGGCCTGTCTAACATCCCTATGTGTGTAACATCCTCACGGGTGTTCCCGATTCTGCGTACATATAGCATTCCATTAATGCTAGTGAGAGTTACATGCGTCGCTCAAAGGAAAATCACCCTCTTGATTTATAAGCAGAATTTCCCACTTTGCCCATTGCACACACACAGAGTTTTATCAGCAGCCCCACACCACTGCCAGGCCAGAACATGACTTGTTTTCCAGTCTCATGCACCATTCTCCTATCAGGGAAGGCATCTCCCTGTTCCATGGATGCAACTCTGTCCTCACAGCCGCGTTCCTTCCAACTATTAAGAGAGGGAGGTTGAAGAGATACAGAACAAAGTTGCTGTGAGAATCAAGTAGTGTGACGGAGCAAGGCCAGAGGGCTATAGGAAAGTGGTAAGGAACCAATATGTTAGCCCCAGGCTAAACAAATCCCTGATACCTTATGGCAGTTGCTCCAGGTTAATCAAGACACCTGGGACCAATCAAGAACTTTCCAGAAGGCAGGGAGGTTAATTGAGACACCTGCAGCCAATCAGGGGCTGGCTGAAACTCGTTAAAAGCCTCCCAGTGAGTCAGTGAGGGGCGCATGTCAGGAGCTGTGGAAGGAGGTTGCGTGTGAGGAGCTGGGAGCAAGAGGCACTAGGAGCTGAGAGTAAGAGGGCGTACTGCTGGAAGATCCTGTGGTGAGGATAAAGAAGGTGTTGGGAGGAGTCCATGGGGAAGTAGCCCAGGGAGTTGTAGCTGTCGTGCAGTTGTTCCAGGAAGCACTCTAAACAGCTGCAATCCACAGGGCCCTGGGCTGGAACCCGGAGTAGAGGGCGGGCCCGAGTTCCCCCCAAAACTCCCAACTCCTGATCAGACACAGGAGAAGTTAACCTGGACTGTGGATTCTACTAGAGGGGAAGATCTCGGAGGCAAGCAGAATCCGCCAATAAGCGCAGGACCCACCGAGGTAGAGGAGGAACTTTGTCACAGTAGCAAGAGGCTGCAATGAGGCAGCACCCTGCTACTGTTCACTGTTGGGGTGCTGTGCCACCCCTTAAAATCCCCTCTGAAGCCTTCATTTGGGGTACCTTTTATCCAACTAGCTGGTTCTCCCATCTGGAATGCCCCTGCCACTCTTGAATGACAGCAGAGGTCTAATTGACCCTTCTTTATTATTAGCATCTGTACCACTATCTGGTACCAAGGCCTAACTGAGATCAGGGTGCCATTGTGCTAGGTGCATATATACATATAACAAGAGTTAGTCCCTGCCTCAGGAGCTGCAGTCTACCCAGGCAATTGCCACAGTTCCAGGGCAAGCGGCACGACAGACCCCATTTAGTTCCACAAGATCACCCCTGTGAGCAAGTTTGCCCCACACCTCTATCTGTATGCCCATGAAGGGTACACTGGCCCTTTAAGACCCCATTCTCCTAGCCTGTGCCAGCTGGTCTTTAAAGTCTATATCATAATCTTCCCAAGGCCCTGACAGCAGGGGTCTGAGAAGTCTAGACCTCCCCCACCCTTGCAGCAGAGGGAAGGAATACCTGTTCTTTGACAATCTCACCACATGGTCCCTGTGGGGATCCTGGTCCTTTGCCAGCCCTCTGCTAAGAAGATTCCTCAAAGTAGCCCACAGCCACCCCCACTGTCTGAGCTGCTGCCTTTTATCCCAGCTGTTGCTGGTCAATTGATTAGCCAGAGATGAGGTAGTAGCTGTTTCGTTGATTAACCCCTGAGGGGCTGTTGCAGCATAGAGTTTATATGCCCCATCACAACTGCTCTCTGGGTGGATCTATGTGGTCCTATCACACTTAGGCAGCATTTCTAGGCTGCACCCCTCCTGTTTACCAGCTGTGATAACACAACAGACCTAGCTGTGTCTAGCACCTGTACGCTCTTTTCCCCTGGGTGCCTGTGACCAATGGCTGATTAAAGTGACTCAGAAACAGCTTATTCAATACAAAGCATTGTTTATTTATTCACCCAAAGGTACATGACAAGCAGAGAAAAGGGTTAAATAACAAAAGACCTATCAGCCCGGGACTTACCTAAACTTTGTCTCTCCCAGGCCAGAAGAATAGATAGCCTCCCCCTGTGTCTGTCAGAGACACATCTCTAGCTACTGCTGCCCATTCACATCCTCCTCCTCCCCCCAGCTGGGGTCTTTAATCGTTTAGTGCTCCTCGGAGCCTAGGCTTGGCCTGGGAAAAATTAACCTACTACCGTGGTTGGAACCAGGCAGGTAAGCATTTTCCCAATTAAAAGATCCCCCGATTGTTTCATTAAGGAATCTTGGTGTTCTCTGTGGTGGTACTTTATCTTTGTCGTTGTTTCATTTGCTGTTTGTTTTTCCCCCAACAGCCTCCTTTGATTTAACTCTGTGTAGCCAGACAGGATACTGTCAGGCAGATAAATTGAGGTGCAAATGATATTCATTAAAAATAATAGAGCTCTCACCCTCATTCTCCACAGCAGGACATACAAAGAGTGGAAGGAAAAAAACAGAGGTGAAGTGACTGGCCTAAGGTTCCACAGCAATTCAGTGGCAGGGAACAGAACCTGGGTCTCCCCAGTACCAATCTAGTGCCCAGTGTTCTGGACCATGCCACACCTCCTTACAAAAGAAAGCAAGAACAAAATGAACCCTTAGGGCTCCTTTGCCTTCTCCCAACCAGTTCCCCACTCTATGATCAGGCAGGGGCCCTTCTTCAATGCCCTGCTTAGCTGATCCATGGAGAGAGTTGACTTAACCTTCCATCAGCCACCAAGGAAACTTCAGCAATGGTTTGAGTGTTAGGTGCCATGCAGAGTTATCAAGCTAAATAAATAATGAACAAACAATAACTTCACTGAAAGGGTAAATGCCTCCAGGGTGCCCACTCCAGCAGGTTGAATGACGGCAGAACAGCAAGCATGCACCGTCAGACCTCAGACAGTGTTAAAAGACTTTTTAAATATTGTGGGGTTTTTTTCATGACTCTTAAGACAGTATTAAAGCAGGACAGACACTGGTTGACAGTTTCTGATATAGGGTTTCCTGAACAGGACTGTGTTACAAATAGGGTCCCAATTTTGGCAGGATGGGTTCACATCCTGCAAATTAAGGTATCTTACAGGACATTAAAAGCCCCCCAAGCTCTCTCAGGGGCCAGTAGCATGGCCTCCCTGTGGTGGTGGCCCTGAGTTGCAATGAGGCGAAGTGTGATATTATGACTCTGTGGTGTCTTGATGTGACTCTGCATGGGGGCAGACTGAACCTGGAACCTCAGCACCAACAGCTTGAGGTAAAGAAGTAACTCCATTAGCACTCAATAGATAGCAAGCTGTTAGCCTTACTGGGACCAGCCATTAGAGGGACACATAAGACATCATATTACTGCACATAGCCTCCTTATTAGGCTAGCTAGCCCCAACTATATGAGATCCACCGAAGGCTAAGTTCCATCTGGGTGCCATTTTGGCCTTGTATAGAGCAACCGCAGTTATCCATAGGGATTGAACCTGGGACCTATAACACAACATTCTTCCATTGGAGCTAAAGAAGTAATAGCATTAGCAACTATTAAACAGCAGGCACTGATTCTTCCTTGGCCAGTCACTCCTGAGAGTAGGAGACATGACCACCTGTGTTAAGCCAGTCTACTACAAGTGGGCACTGCTCTTTCCTTCTTGCTGACACCACTAACTCTGGAGGGCTGCCTAGGCAGAGTCAATAGCAGAGCATGCTGGGATATGGCTCACAGGAAGCAATAAAGACCCCAACTCTTGACCTTAGTGGTGTAGTTGTAAGAAGTGGCTAAACTAACCTTTTTAGTGTGCAAGGCCAGGCAGTACCATGGTAGATACTAAGGATGATCAGAGATGCCCTTACATTAAATGGGGTTTAGGCTAGGATGACATCAGAGGTGAAAACCAGAAGAGTAATTAAAATGTATTTTTGACTGATCTTAATCAGCCAGTAAATAATGCACATGCCAGTGGTGGGGGTTGGGCATGATCAAAGGAGAATAGGAGTGTGTGAATGTTATTCCTTAAATAAAAAGTGGGTAAATGCCATATTCCCCAACTGAGAAGTGGGTGAACTCTATTTACCCATGTTTAGCCTCGACTACACTACTACTGGGCTCAATGAGGCTGCTCAGCAGCTGTCGGTAGATCCCTAAGCCAGCAATGTTTCCTGTATACGGTCAGTAGCAGTGCCTGCTGCAATGGCCTCTCAGAGAAAGGGCTCACTGTGCAGTGTCTCCCAGGCAGAGTCCGTAGCAGTGAATACTGGGAATGCATCTTCGGCATGAACCTACTCCCACCAGTCAATGAAAATAAGCCCATTGACTTAAATGGATGTTTCATCGATTCCCAGGCCATATGAGACCACTGTGACCATCTAGTCTGACCTCCAGTGTAACAGAGACCTGCCCCCAAATAATTCCAAGAGCAGATCTGATAGGAAAAACATCCAATCTTGATTTTAAAATGGTCAGAGATGGAGAATCCACCATGCCCCTTGGTAAGTTGTTCCAATGACCCTCACTGTTAAAAATGTACACCTTCTTTCCAGTCTGACTGTGTGTAGCTTCAGCGTAGGGGCAGAACCCTTGAAAAAAGTATTTAAACTTTGCTGTATCTACTGAGCAGAGCCAGTTGGAAAATGGTAGGTATTGTCCATGAAAAATGTAGAAAGAAACTAAAAAAAGTTCAATTTTTTTCCAAATAATTTTTCCAGTTTCCCAGCCAAACCTCAAACCCACATTTTTTTGTTTTCAAAAACAATTGAAAATGGAACTTTCTCCCCCCCCCTTTGGTTTTGGAATTCATGAAAACTTTGGGGGAGGGGAGAGAATGACTTTTCTATCTTTCATTGAACAAACGGAACATTTCAAAAGAGACGAAATTTTCCTCAAATCTTAATTCCCCCCCTAAACAGCCATTTGTCATTGAATAAAAATGCTCAGATGAAATTGTATTGACCATCTCTACTGCCTAGTGCAGTCAGTAGCAGTGCATTCTGGGATAGACATCTAGTCCGTGCTAACTCCACAATCTCTCCTGGCCGGGGTCAGCAGAGAGGCCTGGTGGGAAAGGCATGCTGCAGTGATCATTAACTCCGCAGAGCCTTGCTGGCAGGCTCAGAAGCCCAGCAAGCTGGGATATGCGTCGCCTGGGAAGAGCTAACTCTGGTCTGTGCTGACACCAATAATTTTTCTCCCCATTCTTGGCACAGCATATTCTACTCGAACACACATCAAAGAGGCTGCTTTATAGAAAGAATGTTTCAAAAATATAATATTTCCATCTGTTATTCCAATATTATATGCTGTGGGACTTGCCTTATGAACTATTTTCCTTTCCTTGCTCCCATTTAGATGTACAAATATTTGATTATAAAGCCCTCAGGGCTGGTCAGCCAGTCAGGCTGTTGGACTGTGAACAGAACCCTAACCATATAATTTTGTCTACAGTGGGCACCCCCTGCTGGGGAGCTAACTGCTGGGAGCCTATTCCATTGTAACTCTGGGATTGTTCCCTCTAAAGGTTTCTCTGGTGGGCAGGGAGGAAGTATATTCTTAAAGCCAATACAATAAACTTTATTTGGTTCCTTCACTGTTTGTTTGGACTGTTTCACGTTTCAGCACTTTATTAGAAATGTATATGATGTCTGCAGGCTCCTGCAGTTCATATTAGAAGGGTTGTCTCATGGATTTCATTGGGGATAGAACATCTCAACTTCAATTCACAGTTCAAAATCACAGAGCTAGAATTTCTTTCATGGGAGACATATGCACACCCCAGCACCCACTCAGTGACACACTCAGACAGATAGACACCTCACCACAGATACACAGCACACACCCAGCTACATACACATGGATGCACACTCTGCTATAGCCACACACTCAGCGACACACACAAACAGATACATGCCTCACCACAGCTACACAGCACACACTCAGCTATGTACACATAGATGCACACTCTGCTACAGCCACACATACACACCTCTCCCCACCACACACTCAGCTATGCACACAGGTAGATGCATACCCCAGCTATCCAAACACATGGATACATACTCCACAGGACACTCAGCTACACACACATACCCTACACACACACCACACACTCACACACACCCGTACACTCAGCTACACATACCTGTGGGTACACACCCCACCGCACACTCAGCTACCCACACACACACACCCTTCCAAGCACAACTATACACACTTGGATACATCAGCTACCCAGAGACAAAGACTCACACACACCCCATGGAGCATTTGGAGACACACACACACACTTCACATTCATCTTACACAGCGCACACACACAGCTACAAACATGGATACACACCCTGTCACACACAGACACACATACTCCACCACAATCTCAGCTACGCACACACACAGATGCACACTCCACCACACACGCACCCCACCACATGCTCGGCCACACAGTCAGTCAGATAAGATACTGTACTGAAGAAAAATGAGGTTCCGTCAATATGTGTGATTTCTTCGTCTTGTAATATTTTATACATTCTAAGACCAGAGCATAGAATTTCACACCTCATTACACATGTACGGGCACTGTGTACCTCTTGTCATTGGCTTAATGTCCCTATTAAGCAGAATTTGTGTCCTGTAGTAATTCTGTTCCGGTAGTAATCACTGTCACTCATTCAACTAGTTGCCAATGAGAAGCCACAAGAATGCAGCTGCATTAATTAAACTTGTCCTGTCAAAGTGGAGTATACTTTCCTAAATTCATTCTAAACTGTGAAACATCTTCTGCAGTAAAAGCAAGGCCATGGCTGGACCTTTGCCATTAAGTGGTAGCAGGTCAGATGAGATCATCCTCTTCTGTGCTAGTCAGGATACAATGTGAGAATTCATGAGTGCAACTCCTCTCAATGGCAGGTGCTGTATGTTCATGTTATTATTTGCATTAGAATAGCATCTGCAGGCCACAACTGAGATCAAGACCCCATTTTGCTAGGTTCTGTACAAACACATAATAGGCTGTGTCTACACTAGGGGAAAAAGAGTGTGTTCAACACCTGCAAGTTTTAACCAACAAGTTTTAAAATTCTAGTGTAGACAAGGCAAGTTGCAGCTTTAACGTGCGTTAGCTAGTCAGGGTAAACCCCAGGAAAATGAATATCTGGCTTTGTACTGGCATCTCAGCCAGGGGGGACTCTTCTGGTTCTGTTCGTATTCATTTGCTAAGGGAGTGGATTTTTCAGTTCTCTGGACATTTCATTTGTACAGCCCCCAAACCGGGGCCGGCTCCAGACACCAGCACAGAAAGCGTGTGCCTGGGGCGACAAGCCGCGGGGGGGCGGCGTGATGGTCGCTGTGAGGGCAGCCGTGAGGCAGCCTTCGGCGGAGTTTCTGCGGGAGGCCCACCGGTCCCGCGGATTCAACAGCAATTCGGCGGCAGGTCCGCCGCCACCACGGGACCGGCAGAGCGCCCGCAGGAACACCGCCGAATCCGCGGGACCAGGGACCTCTCACAGAAATGCCGACAACAACAGCCTGAGTGCCGTGCTTGGGGCGGCACAATTCATAGAGCCGCCCCTACCCCAAACCCGGCTGTTCAGCTAGAGCTATTGAATGTCATAATCTGATGAGGTTCAACAAGGACAAGTGCAGAGTCCTGCATTTAGGATGAAAGAATCCCATGCAGACTAGGGACCAAGTGGCTAGGCAGCAGTTCTGCAGAAAAGGACCTAGGGTTACAGTGGATGAGAAGCTGGATATGAGTCAACATATCCCTTGTTGGGCCCTTGTTGCCAAGAAGGCTAACGGCATTTTGGGCTGTATAAGAAGGAGCATTGCCAGCAGATCGAGGGACGTGATCATTTCCCTCTATTCAGCATTGGTGAGGCCTCATCTGGAGTACTGTGTCCAGTTTTGGATCCCACACTACAAGAAGGATGTGGAAAATATGGAAAGAGTCCAGTGGAGGGCAACAAAAATAATTAGGGGGCTGGAGCACATGATTTATGAGTAGAGGCTGAGGGAACTGAGATTATTTAGTCTGCAAAAGAGAAGAACAAGGGGGGATTTGATTGCTGCTTTCAACTATCTGAAAGGGGGTTCCAAAGAGGATGGATCTAGACTGTTCTCAGTGGTAATAGATGACAGAACAAGGAGTAATGGTTTCAAGTTGCAGTGGGGGAGGTTTACGTTGAATATTAGGAAAAAACTTTTTCACTAGGAGAGTGGTGAAGCACTGGAATGGGTTACCTAGGGAGGTGGTAGAATCTCCTTCCTTAGAGGTTTTTAAGGCCCAGCTTGATAAAGCCCTGGCTGGGATGATTTAGTTGGGGATTGGTCCTGCTTTGAGCAGGGGGTTGGACTAGATGACCTCCTGAGGTCCCTTCCAACCCTAATCTTCTATGATTCTGTGATAATAAAGGGTCATGTCTAGAGTTAGACTTCTTAGTTTGTTCATGTGACAACCTGGTCCTGTAGCTTTTGGGAGCAGTCCCAGCTGGGTGTCTTGTAATTTACTGGTACCCACTAATGACTAGGGGACAAAGGCCCTATTACTACTAACACCTGAGGATGCTTTCCTTTAGTTTATATGGTAAATACCTGTGGTTTTGGAGTTAAAGGACCAAGGTTCTAGGCCTTGCTAGTGTGTGTAATTAAATTACTCTAGTAATTGATTAACCACATGTATTCCTTGCAGTCTGCCCCAATTTTGCCCTCTAGCTGGCATTCCCTCTAGATGTAGGCTGCATCTCCCTTATTAAAGGTTTTTTTCTTATGGATATCACAGCACCTCTGGTAGGATGGTATGCTGTCCAGTTACCCCTGCCTACCTGCCATAGACCTACTCTACAGACAGCTCTCCAGATCTCAAATCAGTTAAGTATTTTATGTGTGTTGGAGTTGGGCACAATGGTTATATCTGTCTCAGGCAGCTTCAGTCTAAGGCACATGCAGAGAGGGGCATTGTTCACTAAAGGGCTAACCTCCAGTTTTAGTCAGAGCCACATAACGAGACCATTTTAGCTTTTCGTTCCTGGGGGATATAGGGCTCCATGATCAATATTTACAGAACACAAGCTTTATTCACTCCCCTTTCTGTGACCAAATGTTTTCGAACATTAAGGATAGCAAAGGCCTAGAGAGAGGCATAACTTCCATTTGTTAGCCAAGGCCAGAACAAAATAAGGGATTTTTTCTTAAATACAACCCATTATAATCCATTATTTAGTGCTCCCAGGTGCCCTGTATCAAAGGAACATTCTTTAATGAGACAGTCATCAGAAGTTACACTATTGCCAGTGTGCATATGGAGGAAGTAGGAGATCCTGAAATCAGAAGGAGATGCAATCTGGGAATTGGAACTGGTCCCCAAATAGCATAGGTGAAGGCCAGATACTGTTCCCCCAGGATGCTATCCTAGCACACACATCTAAACAAGAGGTAATAGGAGGGTTTTTATTTTCACAACCCAAGATGTAACCATGCATTCTGAGCCATTGCGCTCCGAGCCATTTCAAATTCCTCTTTACAAAACCAGTATTTTTTTCCCATTTAAAAAGCTCCCAAATGCCAATCTTGCAAAATCCCAAACCTTTCCAGTATTTTCCCAACCCTCTTCCACAAGCAGTAATTGATTCCATTGCAGTGGATGTGATACAAGTTAAAGTTCCTGGTAAATAGGGATTGCCCTGGTGACACCACTAAAGAGAGAAACTTTGAACCACAGAGAGTGTTGACATTCTATACATTTGCCTTCTGGGACAAAGTCACCACATCGCAACATCCTGACCTTTTCACTGGGGTAGTTTGATGTTCTCATCCTGTTATGGAGCAAGATCACCTTACTGTGACAACAGCAGCATCTCCTGCCATGACATCACCATGTTGCAAGGCACCATCACAACCTCGCAATGTCACTGCATCATGCCACATCTTTGCACTGCATCATCAGCCCATGAGGGCATTGCATCAGCTCCTAATTTTGAATGCTTTAATGTCCTTCAAACCTACTTTGTGGAAAGACACAGTTAATGCTGATGTTAACAACATGTCATTACTGGTCTTTATAGTTAACACCCCCAATGAGATTAATAGCAGACCAGTTTAGTTCGCACCTATCAAAGCCTTTATTTCTGTCTGTCTGCAGATTCAGGCAGCCAATACTACACTGGGTCACTATGGAAGGGTTCTTTTTGTTTTGCAGCCCTGAAAACTAGATTTTTTAAAATGAAAGCTGCAGAATATGAATCTCTTGCTGGCCACATGAATATATTAAATAGGCTGGGGACTTGAAATGCCTTCCCTTGGTTAAGTGCAGTAAAATAAATAAAGTATTGCATGCTGGTATATAGAGAAGTTTGCAATTTAGTTACAAAATGAACTTGTTCAATAAAGTAGATCAGTACCAGTTGTAACAGTAATCAGTAACGGTTACAAGACCTTACTGTAAATACTGCACTATTTAATAAAGTTGAATAAGTCACATATGGAAACACACACATTTGTATGTGTTTATATGGATAAGTTTCCAGTCGGTAGGGAAAAAGGATAAAATCTGTGCACACGAAATAAAAAAAAAAAGCAGTTGCAGACAAAATGAATAGAATGTCTTTAGGAATAAAACAAGCAACAGGATTCAAAGGGGAAGAAGGTCCCTGCCTGTCACAATGCCTGTTCAGAAGGACTTGAGTTTCTCCTTTAGGAGTTTCATTCTTTTGCTCCCTGTTCACACTGAGGGCTCTGATTCTCTGGAGCCTTTGTCATAAGCAAAACAATTGCAGAATGGGTCTAAAACACTCCCAACGCAGAGTCCTCCACACACTGAAACCTGGGTAGAGTTTATACCCACTTTGCACAGATGTAAATGACAACCCAGAGGGCAAGGAAAGGGAGAATTTGACTCAGTCTTTAGGGGAACAGCAACTGAATACATTTTTACTCCAGTAAATCTTGCATGTGAGTGCAGGCCAACAGAGGTGAGATGTCAAACAGATATAGAAATAAGCCACTCAGCATAGATTTGGTGGGATATTCCCCATTCCTTTATCAGCTGCCCCCACAGGCCCTAGATTCAGAACCACTTACTGAATATGGCTTTGTCTGCATGACAGCCTGGAAACATGTGAATGTGCTTGTCAGGGTTCCCTCCCCACTCTAAACTCTAGGGTAAAGACGTGGGGACCCGCATTAAGAGCCCCTAAGCTTATTTTTACCAGCTTAGGTTAAAACCCCCAAGGTACAAAATTCCCTGCACCCTGAGAAATGCTTCTTCCGCTGCCACCATCAAGTGTTCTAAACAGGAATCCAGGAAAGGGGACCACTTGAAGTCCCTCCCCCCCAAAAAAATATCCTCTCAAGCCCGTACCCCCCTGTCCTGGGAAGCTTCGGGATAATCTTCTAACCAATTGGTTACACAGTGATCTAAAAACCCACCCCCTGGGTTTTTAAAAACCATAGAAAACAGTCAGCTTCTTAAAAGAAGGATTTTATTAAAAACAAAGGTAAAATCATCTCTGTAAAATCCGGATGGTAACTAGTTTACAGGGCACTCAGAGAGATTCCCCCCTCTGGACAAAACCTTAAAGTTACAGAAAAACAGGAATAACCCTTCCCTCTCCCACAGGGAATGTACCAAGCAAAATAAACAGAAATCTACTCACTATGCTATCTAAACTTACTTTAGAAAAGTGAGTATTGGTGAGGAGGCGGATTTTCTGTAGGTTCTTTCTGTCTTCCAAGATCACTCTGACTCAGACAAAGACACACACACAAAGCCTTCCCCCCTCCTAAGATTTGAAAGTATCTTGTCCCCTTATTGGTCAGATGCCAGCCAGGTCAGGTGTCAGTCTGGCTACCTGCATTTCTTAACCCTTTACTGGGAAGAGGATTTTATAGTACTGCATCAGACCCACTCCCTTCATATTTATGACAGTGCTCATGCAAAATCCTAGGGGAGAATGAGACTTTGATGATGTCCCCAGCTCTCCCCTCCCAAGTACTTTCCTGAGTGCTTGGTCTTGAGAATATATTGGCATAGTCGATTCCTTTCACCTCATGTAGTACATCCATGCATCAAGCTTCCTCAGTGGGACAGTCTCTGGAAACACCATTTTCTTTTGCTGAAATGGGGGGCTCCTGGAAACATCAAATGGGGTCGGGGGGAGTTACAAAAATATACAGTTGTTTGGGGTTTGGAACAAAACTAGTTCACTGGGTTCAATTTCCTTCTGTGCAGAGAGCCAGGCAAGGCTTGTGCACCACTTAAGCCGGTGGTTCTCAACTGTGGTCCACCGATTCTTCAGGGAAAGCCCCTGGCGCACCGGACCGGTTTGTTTACCTGCCGCGGTGGCAGGTTCGGCTGGTCACGGCTCCCACTGGCTGCAGTTCGCTGTCTCCAGCCAATGGGGGCTGCGGGCCATGGCGCAGCCCAGGGGCTGTGCTGTCCGCTGCGTCCTGCAGCCCCCATTGGCCTGGAGTGGAGAACTGCAGCCAGTGGGAGCCGCAACCAGCCGAACCTGCCGTGGCGGCAAGTAAACAAACTGGTCCAGCGCGCCAGAGGCTTTCCCTGAAGAATCGGTGGACCACAGTTGAGAACCACCGGCTTAAGTCCTATTTTGAGTGCTTAAGTGAGACCCAAGTGGGGCCTACCCCATGTGCTGGGCCTGTGCACATCAGGGAATTGCTGCTGTGATATGTTTCACTGTGATACGAGAGGGCCTGGCTAGCTAAAGACCTAGCCTCCATTCAACCCAGGGGCCTTTCTTCAGCCCCTGAAGTTGAAGGGGGCACTTGCAGCTGTAAGTGGGGAGCAGCCATAGCAAGACTGGCCCCATGCCTGTTCCCAGTAGAGAACAGCTGCAGGAAGACTAGGAGCCCAGGATTCCCATTGGCCCTTCCCACCATTGGTCACTTCCTCGGCCCTGTCAGCTAGAGGGAGCGTGCAACACAGAAACAGGCTCATCATTTGTCCTGAACCATGTTAAACAATAATGCAAATCATCCTCCAGTGTTCCGTTGGCACTGCCCAGGCCTGTGCCTATGAAGCGAGTGGAACTTCCCATTCACAAAGTAAGGGGCAACCCCTGCCCTCAGAGGCTTACAGTCAAAGGCACCAATGCCCAGGATTTTCTTCTGCACCTGAGATATTCCCATTGACCTCAATGACACAATTCACATGAGTAAAGTTAAGCATAAGGATCAGGGCCTACATGAACACAAGATGCAACAAGTGGGCCTAAGATACAAATGGAAGGAGTGGGATGGGGTTATGTAGAAAAACGAAGTGCCCGAACTAAAGGGTTTTTCAAAACGTTTAACTACATGGTAGAAAATAACAATATCAGTGATCCCTGCCCGGGGGGCGTACATTTCACACCAAGCATAAATTGGTCGGGGTAAGCGGTAATGTGGAATAACAGTCAGTGAATGTCCAAAGGAGCGTAATTTACATGACCTGATGCAACAAACTAATCTGAGGTACAAGCTACTGGTAGTTGCTTTTCCTTCTAGTCTCTCTGTGATGGGGTATATAAACCCCATGTTGGTCTGGAAGGGGCTACCTTGCAGCCAGGGGCTCAATTAGCCCCTCCCTGGGGCACCTGTCCTGGCTAGTACTCCTGGGTGCAGGGTTTAAACACGAGAAAGCCCAGCAGTTGCGGGGAGGAAGGGAGATGAGAGACCAGACCAGACCAGCTTCTCCAGGGGTGACTGGAAGCCAGATTGGAGACAGGTCCTTAGGAGCTGCAGCCTGCTTGAAGCCCTGAGTGAAGGGAGGGGTGTGCCAGCCCCTGGACCATGGGGTTGATGGATGCCCAGAGGCCTGTGGTTAGACAGGAGGGCAGTCTAAAGCAGGAGAGGCACGCTTGCCACAAGATGGAGGCCAGATGAGCCCAGCCAGGCTGAAGGTTTGGTTTATACATTTCTGTTTGACTTTAGTAAAGGCCTCTGTGCTCCCAAAAGGGCCTGGACTCTGTAAAGAGGTCTGTTTGGAAGGCCAGGACACTGCTATGGCTGGAGTAGGCCAAAGGACAGTGGATGAAACAGAGGCAGAGTTGCTACATCACTACATCTGGCCAGAAGGGGGCATGCTGGAGTGGCTTCTTTGCTGTTTGTGTGGGGCTTGTCTGGGCTCTACTGAGACCTCCTCTGAGGAGGACAGAAATGCTGCAAGATGGAGGATGTACTCTGCCTGTTGGTGGTGTGGTTGCAGAAGACCCAGACTGCAATGACAGCAAAAGCAGCAGGAAGGTTTCCTGCAATGCCTGGAGAAATGGACCTCGGGGAAATCGAGCAGTTCCTGGGGAAGAAGGCCAAACAACAACCCGGAGGCTTTCTGAGTGGCTGGCAAGTGCAGCAGGCTTGGCAGAATCATCATGGGCAAGCCAGGGGGCCCGTTTCTGTCAGAGAAGGCCTAAGCAGAGTACAGGGCCCTAATGGATGAGCAGGCAAAATCAAAGCCCATAGTCAAGGAAGATATTAATAGTGCTTTAGAATACAACCATTCCCACCAGAAGGGTGGTGGCCCGGTAGCTGTGAAAACTGGTGCCATGCTGGCTATGTCCAGAGATAAGCTCTGTAGAGAGTATGGTGGATCCAATCATCTGAGAACAATTTATACAGGTTCTGCTAGTTGGAGGACAAAGTTGGGTCTGATGGATCTGGTTAGTTTTCACCAGCATGATGGAAAGATCAGAGGCCTCTTTGGAAGGGGATGGTACCAAGCCATCCAACTGACAAGTCAGATTGAGAACACCACCCTAAGGCCGGCAGGCAGATGTAAAACCCCGCTTTCCAGGATCTGGAGAAAACACAGTAGGAGGAAGAGTGCTGGGTGTTCCTAAGTTTCAGGACCCAGATGAGACATCAAAATTGCCTCCCTCCCCTACCTTATTAGTCATTTCCCCAGCACGTTGCAGCATCTTTGGAGGTATCTGGGGAAACCCAGCCTTGTGTTTGAATAGGACACCTCAGACGAGAGCAGCCCATGAAGGTGGGTGACTATCTGAGGTATTGTTATAAACCAGAGTTGTGGTTTGGGGGACTCCTTAAACTGAGGTCAAACCCAACTGTATGGGGTATCTATCAAGCTGAGGACACAGGTAGTGAAAGCGCCTGGTGAACTCATGGTGTGGATATATTCTCATCAGGGGAAACAGACTTTTAGCGGGTAAGACAGATCACTACCTGCCAATCCACACATCTGGCATGCAGGGATAGACTGCAGCTGATGTAAATCAATATTGTTTCACTTACTTCAATACAGCTCTGCCAATTTATGCCAGATGAGGATCTCCCATTGCTTCCTAAAAGTGTAACTTACTTCCACTGAATATACCTAGTCCTTAGACAAGAGGTTGATTAGACATAAAAATTAATGATCCAAAAAGACATACTATAAGATGGATGCTGTTTTTATGACTATTACCTGAGCAAGTCAGTGTTTTCAGAAGTCTTTCCCTTTTAAAATCAAGCCTCTTTCGCTGAATTTCTCCCTAACTCTGGCAAATCTGGTATGTGACTCAAGTAGCCAGTAAACAAATGGGGCATCAACCAGCTAATGCTTAAAGGCTAATATTCCAACTGCATATTGACACAGTTCTAGTCATCTGTGAGTAATTAGAAAATATAAATGCTAACAGCAGCACTTCAATTCCTGTGCTCAGCAAGAAGTTAATGGCAGCTTATGTGGTTTTCTTCAGTCAGAAAAGCCTTATTGCAGTGATAAATTATAAACTCCTTACCAGCCTGGGAGATTACAAAGGAAAAACAACAAAGAAGGAACATACCCATTGCTCGCAAAATTGATGGGGTTTCTAGGAGCATGGGAGAGTGGGAGTCAGTACCTGAGAACGTGAGTGCATGCGGCAATCTGTGTGTTTATGTGAAGATGTGTCTGGTGTGCATGGGGGTGGGTATTTGAGTCCACATGAGTGCATATATGGGCCTCTCTGTATTGAAGCTTTGTTGGGAGCAACTAGTTAGAGCTGGGTGAATAACTGATTTGTTGGTTTGGTGGCAGTTCTGAGAAATCGGGGGGAGTTCAGATCAAATCAAATCTGACATTTTTTGTGAATCGAAAAAAGTCCCTTTCAGGTCTGTTCCAGGAGCAGCTCCAGGCAAGGCAGTTCTATTTTGTATAGTAATGGGAACTTAACTGAGTCTCTGAACCATGTTAAAGCCTTGGGCATAGCCAAGATTTAGCAGTATAGTTAAAACACAGTTTAAAAAATTAATGGTAAGGTCCATTCCGTGTTACAAAATGGCACCATGCGCTAACTGGATTAAGGGACGAAAGTGTTGTAATTGGGTCCTTCCAAACTGTAGCACAGACGTGGCTGTATCTATGTGTGTGCGTCAGGGGAGTTTATACCTGAGAGGATAAGTGAACAGGTCTTATTACACGTGCATATCTGCTGTTCTGTGTATATGAGCCTAAGAGTGCACGTGTGTGCTTATGTAGATCTGATAGGTGCAAACCAGAAATGTGTGACCCTGAAAAGACCCAGTGGTTTGGTGTCCACAAGCATCCAAAAGCAGCATCCTCTTTAGTCCAGAAGCAGGCCAGGGAAATTCATGAGAAAAGCCTTTCTGGTGGGTTCAGGAGAGAATCAGGAAGTAAGAAGGCACAAGAACATAAAAAAAGTCACAGGAAACATTAGCTGCACATTGTGACCCTTCGTACTGGACACTCAGTCTAACACCACTTCAGTCAGCTTCATTTACAACTGATCTGCCCCCAACATATTCCCAAGGAGCTTCAACATATCTGCTAATAGGGATCCAGCACTCTGATATGTCCCACAAGTTTCAGTTAATGGGAACTGAAGAAGGCCCAAATCTTCAGTGTAATTTGCCTATCTTCAGTCCCAAGAAAAAGCTGAAAACCTTACTCTCCAAAACCAAACTAGTATGTTTGCACTAGAGCTGGCTGGAAATTTTTAGATTAAATGTTGTTTCCAATAAAAAAAATGCAAGTTTGTCAAACCCGGAACTGTTTGCAAAAACAGGGTTGGTTTTGACAAATCCCAGTTGAAAACATTTTTGAAATTGTTGAAACAAATTATTTGGACCTTTAAAAAAAAATCTGGTTTTTCAGTTTGAAGTGACTTTTTGTTTTGAAATTTAAGTTAATTAATTTTTAAAAAGTTAAGGGGGAAAAAAAGATCAAAATCAAAATGAAACATTTCAATTGACCCAAACAGACTTTTTATTTGTTTGTTTTCTGGATCCTGAAAAGTTGAGATTTTGGCTTTTGTTCTGTTTTTGAGACAGATTTTTTTTTTTTTTTTGAAATCTCAAAAATGTTCATGGGATGGGAAAAAAAGTTTCCCATCCAGCTCTAGTTTCAACCCATGCAATTTTTGAAGGTCTCCCCCACCTTTTCAGATTTAGACCAACCTGCAATTAGAACCATGCAGACAATCCCCATGCCTGGACATGGACTACAGAATGAAGCCGCAAGAAGACAGAGCCCCGAGGAAGAGAATTGGGGCTGGATAGAAAGCCCCAATGGGATGGGGGTTTTTTCCATTTGGGAAGAAGGCAGTCCAGGCCTTGTCTCTTCTCCAGAGGTTAGAGAACAGAGGAAGAGACAGTATCTTAGAGAGGAGAAGCTGTGCCCATCATACTGCTGCTGCAGTGGAAGACCTTTTTGTGTTCATTTTGTAACATGATGTTAATAAAACCAGATCCTGCTATTACTGGACTCATGAAAGCCTCTGAGTTACTGAGTATCAGAGTTGTAGCCGTGTCAGTCTGGATCTGCAAGAGCGACAAAGAGTCCTGTAGCACCTTATGGACTAACAGATATACTGGAGCATCAGCTTTCATGGGCGAAGTCAGTAGCATAGGCAGGTCCAGAGCACAGGGGGAGTGGCGCTATAAAAAGGCGCCTCCCCAGACTCCCCCTGTACTCACCCGGCGGTGCTCTGGGTCTTCGGCGGCACTTCAGCAGAGGTGAAAGTAAGCTGGTACGGCGTACTGGCAAGAGCCAGTACGCCGTGCCGTGCCGGACCGTACCAGCTTCCCTGGCGGTGATTTAAAGGGCCCAGGGCTCCAGTCGCTGCGGGGAGCCCCAGGCCCTTTAAAGCGCCGCCGGAGCTCCGGCAGCGGAGCTCGGGCGCCGCTTTAAAAGGCCCATGGCTCCCCACAGTGGCAGGAGCCCCGGGCCTTTTAAATCTCCGCCCGAGCCCGGCTCCAGCAGCGGGGCTCAGGTGGCGCTTTTTAAGGCACCGCTTCTGCTCACAGAGGGAGCAGCCGCTCCCACTGCTCCCCCTGGCTATGCTACTGGGCGAAGTGGGTCTTCACCCCACAAAAGCTTATGCTCAAATATATCTGTTAGTCTATAAGATGCTACAGGACTCTGAGTTACTGAGGAAAAAAATGGGGAAACTGAAACAGGGCACTGCAGCGCCAGCCCTGGCCACAAGGGAGCACATGGGAGGTGGCTGACCTTGCTACACTTCCAGTAAGCCATCTTAATGACAGCTTGAATGCAGAAACACTACTAATAGGAAAAACAATGAGGGGTACTTTTGGCACCTTAGAGACTAAGGTTCTTTGTTATCACCCCACCTTCTGTCTTAAATTACAAACCGTTTTGCCTGCATTATACTCCAGGCCTTGTGCAAACTCAGAGGATAAATGGGGAAGATAGAGGTTGTATCATCAAATCACCATTTATAATAAAATGGAGATGCAGCTCTGTGAAGGGTAAGACAGCAGATTTTATCAATAACATAATGGAATTCCTACAGCACGGCTAAATGTGTTGCCATGGCTTTTATGACAGATTTACTATCATTGTAACTTAATGCATCATAATAAGTATCTTCATAGTTATTATTGTTTTATAGCGATAACTATAAGTCAACCAGAGCTTTACGACTAAATTTGTAATGTTACTACAATGCTCTGGAAAGGCTCGGGGAATTGGAAACAGGAGAATTCACATGCTTTCCCAGAATACTTTACTTAGAAGGACTCTGGACTTTTTTCTTTCTTTCCTTCCCTTTTGGTCGTTTCTTTGAGAACAATTTTAGTGGTATGTTAGTTGGCAGTTTAGGAGGTGGTGTTCTTTGCTCTGAATCGGTGTATAGAGCTGGATGAAAAATGAGATTTTTTTTCCTGCAGAATTTATCATGGGGGAAAACAATTCCTATCAACATTTTTTCAACTTAAATTGTTCCACAAAAAGTGTCCAACCTTTACCAGTTGGAAAACAATCACAAAGCGTTGGGATGTGTGGTAAAAAGGCTGGGTGCAGGGAGGAGCACAGGGCTCCGAACCGGGGACTCTTGGGCATAGGCATAGTTTTACTTCTATTTTGTGGGGGAGAGGGCTGTGGGGGCTTGAGCCAGCTCTGCACAGCAGGGTCCAAGGAGGGAGGGAGCGCCACCTCCACCCCCCTGACTCACTCAGGAAGCCACCCAGCCTATCTGGGGTGTGGGGGATGCAACCAAAAAATATAATTCAAAGAGGGGAACTCAGTTCAAAAAGTTTGAAAACCGCTCAGGGTGCAGGGAGGGGGTAGCGAGGTGCTGTGTGTGGGTAGAAGGTAGCTCAGGGTGCAGGCAGGGGGTAGCTAGGGGCTGTGTGCGGGCAGGGGGTTAGCGCTGGGGCTCCCAGCTTCAGCCCCCCACTGCTCCTGGCTTGGTGGGGGGTGAGATTTGCTGGCTTCAGCCCCACCCTGCTCCTGGCTGGGGAGAGGGGGGCACCGGCTTCAGCCCCACGCCGCTCCCGGCTTCAGCACTGGGGCTCGGGGCACCGGCTCTGCAGGCCCCTGAAAGAGCTCGTGGACCCCCAGTGGGCCACAGATGCCCCGTTGAGAACTGCTGATTGTATGCCATCAGACTGCTGATAATTCCCATGGCAGGACCACCCCTGTGCGCTGCTACTGCCACAACCTACAGAACTCAGCGCTGAAGTGAGACCTACTTGAGCCCCCATGGTACACATTCACTTTTTTCTTTGATCACACACAGGGTGGAGGGCTCAGACCCCCCCCCCGGGGGCAGCGACCCCCAAAATCTCCTTCTATCACAATTCCAGCTCTGCCAAGCTGCTCCCACATTCAGGCAGCTACACTTAACACGGTGAATGCAACAGGAGTGCATGCAGATAAACGCTGGAATTCAGATCTATGGCACACAACACAAGCAATGGCATGTTCCCATAGCTGTTCTTCATGGCCCCCTCACTGAACCATTCCCAGTAGCTATTGCCAGCTCCAGGGGACAGAGTTAAGGTTGTGTTGTGCAGGAAGTGTGTACTTTCTTCGTTGCCTGGTTTTCAGAGGTCTGAATGTAGCTGAACCCAGCATGCTGGAAGAGCACGAGGTACCGCTGAACAACCATAACTCCGTGTTAATTACGTTTTTGGGCAGCTAATAATAATGATCAGAGGGGAACATGGCCCCATGCACAGAAATGCAGGAGTGTACAGGACCTCAAGAGGTCATCTAGTCCATCCACCAGCACTGAGGCAGGACCAAGTGTACCTAGATACACCTGTACAAGTACACCTACAGTCTCCGAGGGAGCCTTGCAGTGTCCTAGGCTGCAAGGAAAGATGAAGCCACAAGCTGTTCCAGGAAGGAATCAGGCCATGAGATGATTGACCCTCTCACCTGGCTGTCAGCAGAGGGCCTACCAGGGAGCTCAGTCACAGAATCCTGGCTCTTAACACCATCTAGTTTGACCTCCCACCAAATGTAGACCAGAGCAGCTCTTTCCTCCCGCTCTGGTCCTGTAGCCAAATAGAGCTGGCAGGTGAGATCCAGCGATCACATGGGCTATTGGGGTCCCCAAAAGAGGAGTGGCCTAAGTAGCCACTTTGCGTTTGCTAAGGCTGCCCCTGCCTCTATTTTTGCCCTCAGAGGTGTCAGCTGAGACCTGACATATAGCAGTGTCCATGAGGGACACGTAGCAACAGTGCATTGCTGCTGTCTGTACAGTACAGTCTCAGCCACCCTGGTTCTGTAGGACATGTCGAGTAAGCAGGAGGGGCTGAGGTTTCCCCTACCCAAGGAGATTGTTAATGGGTTAGTAGATGTGGGAGAATGTGACCCTGTTTCAGATGAGAGGGTTTCAGAGAACGAAGGCTGCACATTATACACCCTTCTCCAGCACACACACACCAGCCTCCCCCTGGAATGGAAGCATTTCCACTGAGAATCGGAATAAAGGAGGCCAGAGAGTGGCGCTGCACAGGCAGCCAGCCCTCAAGGGCGAGAAAATTCAAACCTGAAATGAAACTCAGGTTTCTAACAACCTCCTTTGCACCCTCTTCTTGACTTGCAAGCCCCCTTCTTGAAAGCCACTCTGCTATTCAGGGACTTAGCTCCTTCTTCAGTTTCATAGTAAACACTGTGCTGCCAATTACCCTACCTCATTTATGGGATGGACTGGGGATTTATGTCCCTCTTTCATTCTGTTTATATCAACCGATTCCTCCTCGTTGGCCCTCTAGAAGGTTAATTCTCCTTGCATGCAGGAGACACCCATAGCTCTCTAGACTGGGGCAGCCTACAAGGAAACAAGCCATTTTTCACATTTTTCTGCCTGCTGGAGCTTTGAGGCTAACACATCAAATAAGAAAGGAGGCTGTTTCCTGAACAGCGCCCCTGTTTCCTTCCATTTCACTTCCATTAACACTGACAGAGAAAACTTGCAGCTGTCAGTCTCTCCAGAGCAGCCTGGACTCACCAGGCCTGAATGAAGACTCAGCCCCTCCATCCTTCTCATCAGGTGTTAATCCCCTTTGTTGCTTTCTTTTCCCCACAAGCCTTTTTCTTTCCTTTCATTTCCTGAGTACTGAGTCCTCGCTTTGCCAGTGCCGTCCCCCCGGCCCCTCCTCAGAGAGACCTGTGATCACTGGGTCATTCCAGAGCCATCCGTGGGGAAAGATGGATCTGTTGTTGTCTGAGGATGAAATTTTCAACCTTATATCCTTGGAGTTAGGCTGAAGCCAGAAACATGCATCCAAACCCTCTGAGAGCAGCTCACAAGATTTCAGCATTGGCGAACCCAAACATGAACTCTAGCTTAAACATAAAAGTCACCTCCACAGCTGGATCCAAACCTCCTGTCCATGAGCCATCCCTGGTCAGAACATTGTTTTAGTCTAGAGCTCACAGATTCTGTTTAAATAGATTGATAATATTATTGCTTCCTCTGGGCATAGGGGAGAGGAGAAGGAAAATCATAGAAATGTAGGGCTGGAAGAGACCTCAGGAGGTCATCTACTCCATTCCCTCATCTGAGGCAAGATTAAGTGTAACTAAGTGGTGGAAGTGGGGTGGACTTAATCTGAGAGTCTGAATTTGCCGATCTGAAGTGCTGCATGATTGCTTTAGCAGTGTCACCAACTTTTATGATTTTATGACAAATCTCATGAGATTTGGTGGGTTTTATTAAATCCCCAACTCCTGGAGTCTAGTGAGCATATGGAAATTCAACTTCCATTTTTGTTTACCCTTTGTATTTTAGGAGTCTAGTCAAATGGGATTTAGGAACCTACGTCCCTTAAGTGCTTTCAAAAATGTAGCCCTTTGTGTCTCAGTTCCCCATCTATAAAATGGAGTCAGTAGCAATGCCCTACGTCACAGCGGTGTTGTAAGGATAAAAAGGTTACATCTTTCTGGATGGTTGCAGTGTAACATTGTTTTTTTTCTTAAAATCCAGAACCTTAACACACAAGAACCAAAACCAGAAAGAGACAAAGCAGGCTGCTCCCTAAGGCAAAAACGTACAACTCACCCACCATGCTTTAGGCAGGCTCTTTGCAAAACTGACTCTGATAGCATGCTTCCCTCAGAGTCCCCTAACCTGCACGTAGGACCAGGAAACCCCTTAGGTTTGAAAGTGACAGCTTGTAATTTTTTAAAACACTTTTCAATACATCATGTTGCCCAGACACCATGGTAATGGGGCCTATATAGGTACACAAGGCAGATTTCACATTGAAAAGGAGTCTCTGTAAAACCAGAGCCATACATGCCCTTCGTTCCAAGAGCAGTATGTGTAGTGGGGGTTAGGAGGGGCTTCCCTCTCCCCTCCACCCACCCCTGGTTGATATATGAGAGTAAATATAAGAAAATCTAGTCATAAAATTAATGGAGGCTGCATTAAGTCTCAGGTCATAAACTCACAGGGGTTTGTTGCTCATTTTGTTGAAGCCATGCAATTTACCAAGGAGAAGTATAATCCACAGCAGCTGTCCTATCACAACCCCCACCTCCCCGCTCCCGATTAATGGGGTTGAGGGGAACACGGCACTGAAATCTTCAGAAACTTAATGAAACATAAAAACTTTTATAGGCCATAGGCATTCGCTGTATCCAGGTATGAATCAAAATGTCAGAGGAGAAAGGGTCTGTCTGATCCCAGCAAGGGAGTTATGTTCGGGCTGGAGTTCTGCTCTTTCAAAAGCAGGCCTCCTGCCTATAGCATGAATCACCTACATTTAGGGCCAATACTCATGTGGCCACCATTCCACTCCCCTGGGGGCCACAGAGGAGGGGATGCCAGGCTCAGTTGGTGCAGTCAGGGAAGTGTTTCACAAGCCAGTGAGTTGGCAAGGTCTCCCAAAGGCACGGCAGGGAGGGAGAGGGATCCCATTCATAGAATCATAGAATCTCAGGGTTGGAAGGGACCTCAGGAGGTCATCTAGTCCAACCCCCTGCTCAAAGCAGGACCAACCCCAACTAGATCATCCCAGCCAGGGCTTTGTCAAGCCTGACCTTAAAAACCTCTAAGGAAGGAGATTCCACCACCTCCCTAGGTAACCCATTCCAGTGCTTCACCACCCTACTAGTGAAAAGGTTTTTCCTAATATCCAACCTAAACCTCCCCCTCTGCAACTTGAGACCATTACTCCTTGTTCTGTCATCTTCTACCACTGAGAACAGTCTAGATCCATCCTCTTTGGAACCCCCTTTCAGGTAGTTGAAAGCAGCTATCAAATCCCCCCTCACTCTTCTCTTCTGCAGGCTAAACAATCCCAGTTCCCTCAGCCTCTCCTCATAAGTCATGTGCTCCAGCCCCCTAATCATTTTTGTTGCCCTCCATTGGACTCTTTCCAATGTATCCACATCCTTCTTGTAGTGTGGGGCCCAAAACTGGACACAGTACTCCAGATGAGGCCTCACCAGTGCCGAATAGAGGGGAATAATCACGTCCCTCGATCTGCTGGAAATGCCCCTACTTATACAGCCCAAAATGCCGTTAGCCTTCTTGGCAACAAGGGCACACTGTTGACTCATATTCAGCTTTTCATCCACCGTAACCCCTAGGTCCTTTTCTGCAGAACTGCTGCCCAGCCATTCGGTCCCTAGTCTGTAGCAGTGCATGGGATTCTTCTGTCCTAAGTGCAGGACTCTGCACTTGTCCTTGTTGAACCTCATCAGATTTCTTTTGGCCCAATCCTCTAATTTGTCTAGGTCCCTCTGTATCCTATCCCTACCCTCCAGTGTATCAACCACTCCTCCCAATTTAGTGTCATCTGCAAACTTGCTAAGGGTGCAGTCCACACCATCCTCCAGATCGTTGATGAAGATATTGAACAAAACCGGCCCCAGCACCGACCCTTGGGGCACTCCACTTGATACCGGCTGCCAACTAGACATGGAGCCATTGATCACTACCCGTTGAGCACGACCATCCAGCCAGTTTTCTATCCACCTTACCGTCCATTCATCCAGCCCATACTTCTTTAACTTGCTGGCAAGAATACTGTGGGAGACTGTATCAAAAGCTTTGCTAAAGTCAAGAAATAGCACATCCACTGCTTTCCCCTCATCCACAGAGCCAGTTATCTCATCATAGAAGGCAATTAGGTTAGTCAGGCATGACTTGCCCTTGGTGAATCCATGCTGACTGTTCCTGATCACTTTCCCCTCCTTTAAGTAGTTCAGAATTGATTCCTTGAGGATCTGTTCCATGATTTTTCCAGGGACTGAGGTGAGACTGACTGGCCTGTAGTTCCCCGGATCTTCCTTCTTCCCTTTTTTAAAGATGGGCACTACATTCGCTTTTTTCCAGTCATCCGGGACCTCCCCCGATTGCCATGATTTGTCAAAGATAATGGCCAATGGCTCTGCAATCACATCGGCCAACTCCTTTAGCACCCTCGGATGCTGTGCATCCAGCCCCATGGACTTGTGTTTGTCCAGCTTTTCTAAATAGTCCCGAACTACTTCTTTCTCCACAGAGGGCTGGTCACCTCCTCCCCATACCGTGCTGCGGAGTGCAGCCGCCTGGGAGCTGACCTTGTCTGTGAAGACAGAGGCAAAAAAAGCATTGAGTACACTAGCTTTCTCCACATCCTCTGTCACTAGGTTCCCTCCCTCATTCAGCAAGGGGCCCACACTTTCCTTGACTTTCTTCTTCTTGCTCACATACCTGAAGAAACCCTTCTTGTTACTCCTAACATCTCCGGCTAGCTGCAACTCCGAGTGTGATTTGGCCTTCCTAATTTCACTCCAGCATGCCTGAACAATATTTATATACTCCTCCCTGGTCATTTGTCCAATCTTCCACTTCTTGTAAGCTGCTTTTTTGTGTTTAAGATGAGCAAGGATGTCACTGTTAAGCCAAGCTGGTCGCCTGCCATATTTACTTTTCTTTCTACACATCGGGATGGTTTGTTCCTGCAACCTCAATAAGGATTCTTTAAAATACAGCCAGCTTTCCTCGACTCCTTTCCCCGTCATGTTATTCTCCCAGGGGACCTTGCCCATCAGTTCCCTGAGGGAGTCAAAGTCTGCTTTTCTGAAGTCCAGGCTCTGTATTCTACTGCTCTCCTTTCTTCCTTGTGTCAGGATCCTGAACTCGACCATCTCATGGTCACTGCCTCCCAGGTTCCCATCCACTATTGCTTCCTCTACTATTTCTTCCCTGTTTGTGAGCAGCAGGTCAAGAAGAGCTTTTCCCCTAGTTGGTTCCTCCAGCACTTGCACCAGGAAATTGTCCCCTACACTTTCCAAAAACTTCCTGGATTGTCTGTGGACCGCTGTATTGCTCTCCCAGCAGATGTCGGGGTGATTAAAGTCACCCATGAGAACCAGGGCCTGTGATCTAGTAACTTCTGTTAGTTGCTGGAAGAAAGCCTCGTCCACCTCATCCCCCTGGTCTGGTGGTCTGTAGCAGACTCCCACCACGACATTACCCTTGTTGCTCACACTTCTAAATTTAATCCAGAGACTCTCAGGTTTTTCTGCAGTTTCATACTGGAGCTCTGAGCAGTCATACTGCTCTCTTACATACAACGCAACTCCCCCACCTTTTCTGCCCTGCCTATCCTTCCTGAACAGTTTATATCCATCCATGACAGTACTCCAATCATGTGAGTTATCCCACCAAGTCTCTGTTATTCCAATTACATCATAATTCCTTGACTGTGCCAGGACTTCCAGTTCTCCCTGCTTGTTCCCCAGGCTTCTTGCATTTGTGTATAGGCATTTAAGATAACTCACCGATCGTGAGTTTTCTTCAGTGTCTCTAATGGTGGAAGGACTGGGCCCTTTTGTCCATTACAGAACAGCCCGGAGTTCTTAAGTTCACGTCTTTCCACAGGGCAGCCTATGCTAACATTGGCCTCTGAGACCCACCAAGGCTTGCATCATCATGGAGCAGCAGCCTTTCCACCATGGAAGGCTAGCTTGGGTGGGTATGGAATGGGAATAGCAGTTCCATCTGTAGCCTCAGCACAGGCCAGTGAATCCCTGTTGTGAACCCCCTTCATAATATCAGGGACATTGGGGTCATCCCTCTGTAAGGCTTTACTCATTGACAGATGCTGCTTCACCACAGCACCCCCCACAATGAGTTTCCTCACACCATTGTAAATCCCGCTGCGTGGGGTTCCTCCGGGACTGCCAGAACCCACAGAGCAAACCCCAATGTCTCCTCCCCAGCAAGTGCCGCTCTCCTGAGCAAGCTCCTGTCATGTGTAGAAAGAGGCCTCCTTGCCCATTCTGAAATTCTGCAGGCCACAGTTCTGTGACCCTGTTCTGCCACTTGCCGCTTGTTGTCCAGGCCGAGCAGTGGCACTCAGCCGACTCAGCTTCCCTAGCCAATCGGGCCCTGATCTGGCTTGGAATAAAGCAGCAGCATATGCTTGAGCCCATCTGGCTCCAGAGCAGTGTCAAGGGACTCCAGTGTCTGCTCTCTGAGAGCTCTACACTCTCTCTGGAATTATCTCCACCACCATCTCCACAGCTGGGCAGCCATTCTTCTGTATACTGGTTGGATTTCCAACAGACATAGGGCTTGCTGCATCAACAGCTGGTTCAGTCCCTCTACACTGGGCTTCAGGATAAGGGCCAAAAATGGCAACTACCCCGGGAGACCCTGAGATATTCACCCAATTCCCCACCATGCCTTTCAGTCCCACAATACCATGCAAATTCTCATCCAAGCCCCCTTCTTCAGAGAGCTGTGCTAGGACCTGGGTGTGATAAGCCAATGGGCTACCAAAGAACACGCTCCAGCCACAGTATTCAGTCCTCTTTTCTTCAGGCTTCACTCTGATTTCTCCAGAATATCAGTCATGTCCCTTTTCCCTGACCCAACCCAGGGTCTCCTGCAATGGCTCCCTGCAGGATAACCTTCTGCAGGCCATGCACCTGAGAGTCATCTATACACTGGGTTCTTTCCCTTGCTTCAGAAACACCTGCAGCTCAGCTGAGCTCTTGCTGGCCTTTATGCGGACCAAGTGATTCAAGTGTCACCTGACCCCTGGTCTCACAGCATCAGCTGGGAGGTAGCAGATTAGTCATAGGTGAGTCTACACCCAACTTCTCTTAAAGGGTCAGGCATCCTGTGACAGGTATTTTGGGAAGCCCACAGTGCACAGGCATCACAATGGTGTGCTTTGAGTCTCTGCTTTCTTGCACCGATCCCCTTGTGCAAAGTGAGTGTGAGATGCTGCCATTCAGCACGGCTAATGTTTCGCACCCCTCTTTGCACAGCTGCAAATGATGACATGTGGGGAGAGGAGAATCAGGTCCCCTGGAGGGAGCAGTGTGAGGGCGCACACACTGCACCAGTTGATCACCAGCAGGCTGCTCAGGGTGGACCCAATGAACAGTATCCATGTTTATTTCTAATGATTTACACTGAGAAGGCCCAGGGTAGATCAGTCTTCTCTTAGGCAACAAGATGTGCAGTGACACACTTAAGCCTTGGGCAGGCTGAGCTAAGAGTGTTTGGGGGCACTGATAATGGATTGTATGGGCTCTGATACTTTAACCCAACCCTGCTGAGCCTATACATATGTTATTGAGGTTGAGGACCATTGGGGCACCAGTGCTTAGGGATAGAGGAGAGCCAGATTAATTCACTTTCTTAGCTTATATGGGTTTATGCCTCAGCCTTAGCCTGATTTTATTTTAATATCTACTGCAGTGTTTCTCCCTTTCAGTTGAAAATATCTTGGCAACATGCTGCTAGTTCTGTGGTCCAGCAGTCATGAGTCACAAATTGTACCATAACCTCAAGGCTCTCCCACCCTCTGCAATGGCTCCATCACTGAGACAATGAGAAACGCCAATGCTGAAGGTGAACATGACTGTGGGTTTTTATTATTTTGGTTTTCTTAAAGTGGTTTTGAGACCAGGGCGGAGATTTTCAAAACAAGTAACCCCCAATGACTTTCAGTCAGCGTTAGACATTTAGATCATGGGGTTTTTCCCCAATATCCACTCTTGCACCATGAAAAGAGTAGTGTTCTGCTTCTCAGCTGCGTAGAGTCAGATGAAAGTCATCAGTTCCCATCCAGCAAGCACTATCTTCTTGATCTGCCTCTTAAAACTTACAAGGCTATTTGGAGTTTCTATTGTATATTCTCTGTTTGGGCAAACCTAGTGACAGATGCTGTGGAAAAAGCTGAAGTACTCAATGCTTTGTTCCCCTCGGTCTTCACAGACAAGGTCAGCTCCCACACTGCTGTCCTGGGCAACACAGTATGGGGAGGAGGTGAGCAGCCCTTAGTGGTGAAAGAACAGATTAAGGACTATTTAGAAAAACTGGACATGCACAAGTGCATGGGTCCAGATCTAATGCATCCGAGGCTGCTGAGGGAATTGGTTGATGTGATTGCAGAGCCATTGGCCATTATCTTTGAAAACTCGTGGTGATTGGGGGAGGTCCTGGTCCGGACAATTGGAAAAAGGCAAATATAGTGCCCTTCTTTAAAAAAGGGAAGAAGGAGAACCCGAGGAACTACAGACTGGTCAGCCTCACCTCAGTCCCTGGAAAAATCATGGAGCAGGTCCTCAAGGAAACCATTTTGAAGCATTTGGAGGAGAGGAAGGTGATCAGGAACAGTCAACATGGATTCACCAAGGGCAAGTGTCAGGGTTCCCTCCTCACTTTGAACTCTAGGGTACAGAGGAGGGGACCCGCATGAAAGACTCCCTAAGCTTATTTCTACCATCTTAAATTAAAAACTCCCCAAGGTACAAAATCTCCCCTGCACCCTGAGAACAGGTTCTTGCTGCCACCACCAAGTGATTGAAACAGGAACCAGGGAAAAGGACCACTTGGAGTTCCCCTTCCCCCCCCCCCCCCGATATCGCCTCAAGCCCGTATACCCCCCTTTTTGGGGAGGCTTGAGAATAATCTCCTAACCAACTGGTTATACAGTGATCAAAACCCAACCCCTGGGTCTTTGAACAATGGAAAACAGTCAGATTCTTAAAAGAAGGATTTTATTAAAACAAGAAAGGTAAAAATCATCTCTGTAAAATCAGGATGGTATATATTTTACAGGGTACCTAAATTCCCAACTCAGAGGGATCCCCCCTGGGCAAAACCTTTAAGTTACAGAAAAATGCAACAAAAACAGGAATACACATTCCCTCCAGCACAGCGAATTTCCCAAGCTAAAAACAACAGAAAAACCTAACACATTTTTATTTAAAATCACTTACTAACTCCATAGGAGATGGATGGCTGCTTGCTTGATCTGTCTCCTACCGAGAGATCACACAGACAGACAAAAGCCTTTTCCCCCCCTCAGATTTGAAAGTATCTTGTCCCCTCATTGGTCCTGATGGTCAGGTGTTAGCCCGACTACCTGAATTTCTTAACCCTTTACCGGTAAGAGGATTTTATAGTACTGTATCAGAGCCTCTTAACCCCTTCCCTTTATATTTATAACAGCAAGTCATGCCTGACCAACATGATTGCCTTCTATGATGAGATAACTGGCTCTGTGAATATGGGGAAAGTGGTGAACGTGATATATCTTGACTTTAGCAAAGCTTTTGATACAGTCTCCCACAGTATTCTCACCAGCCAGTTAAAAAAGTATGGATTGGATTAATGGACTGTAAGGTGGCTAGAAAGCTGGCTATATCGTCGGGTTCAATGGGTAGTGATCAACTGCTCGATGTCTAGTTGGCAGCCGGTATCAAGCGGAGTGCTCCAGGGGGTCTGTCCTGGGGCCAGTTTTGTTCAACATCTTCATTTATGATCTGGATGATGGGTTGGATTTCACCCTCAGCAAGTTCGCGAATTACACTAAGCTGGGGGGAGGGGTAGATACACTGGAGGGTAGGGATAGGGTCCAGAGTGACCTAGACAAATTGGAGGATTGGGCCAAAAGAAATCTGATGAGGTTCAACAAGGACAAGTGCAGAGTCCTGCACTTAGGACAGAAGAATCCTATGCACCGCTACAAGCTGGGGACCAACTGGCTAAGTGACAGTTCTGCAGAATAGGGCCTGGGGATTACAGTGAACAAGAAGCTGGATATGAGTCAACAGTGTACCCTTGTTGCCAAGAACGCTAACGGCATATTGGGCTGCATTAAAAGGAGCAGTGCCAGCAGATCAAAGGAAGTGATTATTCCCCTCTATTCGGCACTGGTGAGGCTACATCTGGAGTATTGCGTCCAGTTTTGGGCCCCCCACTACAGAAAGGATGTGGACAGATTGGAGAGAGTCCACCGGAGGACAACGAAAATGATCAGGGGTCTGGGGCACATGACTTACAAGGAGAGGCTGAGGGAACTGGGCTTGTTTAGTCTGCAGAAGAGAAGAGTGAGAGGGGATTTGATAGCAGCCTTCAACTACCTGAAGGGGGGTTCCAAAGAGGATGGAGCTCGGCTGTTCTCAGCAGTGGCAGATGACAGAACAAGGAGCAATGGTCTCAAATTGCAGTTGGGGAGGTCTAGGTTGGATATTAGGAAACACTATTTCACTAGTAGGGTGGCAAAGCACTGGAATGGGTTACCTAGGGAGGTGGTGGCATCTCCATCCTTCGAGGTTTTTAAGTCCCGGCTTGACAAAGCCCTGGTGGGATGATTTAGTTGGGGTTGGTCCTGCTTTGAGCAGGGGGTTGGACTAGATAACCTCCTGAGGTCTCTTCCAACGCTAATCTATGATTCTATAAAACACTTGTAACATGCGCTCCATGATCTTTTGCAATACCTAATGAATATGGCTGTCTATGCATCCTAGGGAATGGCTGCTTTGGAGTGAGAATTTGGCATGATATGTACTAAGATGGGTGCCATACATTTATCCTACAGAAGAAAACTGACATTCCATCTCTTCCAGAGAGGAGGTATGGTCTAGAGCAGGGGTCTCAAACACGCAGCCTGCAGGCCGCATGCGGCCCACGGAGTTATTTCCTGTGGCCCACCATAGGCGCCGACTCTACCGGCAGCCAAGCTCCCCTCCCACCCCCCGAGCGTGCTGCATCCCCACTCCTCTGCCTACCTCCCAGCGCTTCCCGCTGCCAAACAGCTGTATGGCGGCGCTTAGGACTTTCCAGGAGGGAGGGGAGAGGAGCGGGGACGTGACAGACTCAGGGGAGGAGGCGGAGAAGAGGCGGGGCCGGGGTGTGGATTTGGGGAAGGGGTTGGAATAGGGGCAGGGAGGGGGCGGAGTTGGGGCGGGGACTTTCGGGAAGGGTTTGGAATGGGAGTGGGGAAGGGGTGGGGCCTCACGGAAGGGGTAGAGTGGGACTGGGGCTGGGGGCAGGGGAGGGGGGGGCTTTAACCGAAGTAATTCTAAAAGTAAATGCTTGTTTTGTTGTTTGAGTGAGGTGCATTACGGAGTGTTTATATTTTATTAAAACCCCTCTTCGCAATTCAGTTTTTAAAACGTTAATACATTGACTTTTAATAGCATACTATATTACTCTTTATTTTTTTCATTTTTGACTATACTTTTGTATCGTATGAAAGGGTTTCAGTGATGTGGCCCTCGGGCCAATGTACTAGTCCTCATGTGGCCCTCGTGGTGATTTGAGTTTGAGATCCCTGGTCTAGAGGTTACACCATCTCTCGATGCCAGCCAATAGGATTGATATGGCATTGGTTAAATGGGACTGGTACACTATTTACTGCAGCGTTGTTGGGAGGCTGAATTAATGTTTGTAAAGTATTCAGATATCTCTGGCTGAAAGACACTAAGTAGACTACCAGGCCAAGAACGGTGTTAATGGTACTTATTTCAGGCTATTAATCTGCTAGATAGAACTGATACTGAACTCTTTTTGCCCATTTCCAGTAGTCTCTGTTGCTGGTGACCAGAAAGCAGTAGGTAGAGGATTCTGCAGTAACCACAGTGCTGCCTAACTTCTGGTTTGTATTTGCTTTGAGCTTTGCGAACGCCGAGCTGAAAGAACTCCTGTTCTTAAAGCTTTGCTGGCTGACATTTTCAATTTCCATTGCTCATCCTTCTCCTGATGTAGTTGCTTTTATTTGCTGCTGGCTCACTGTAAAGGTGCTGGGGCTGGTGAACATCTGGATTCCATCTGTCAAGCTCTCGAGAGCTGTTGAATGCTCCTCATCTTCTTCATTGTCCTCTTCCTCCCCTTCTTCCTTTCATCCTCAGAGAATTCCCAGCTCTGCTTCATTCTCCATCGCAGACTTTTGCTGGTGAGGGGGTGAACCCCCAAAAGGTTTGGAAATTCAGGTGGGATTATCAGAGGGGCCTAACAGAGCTAGTTGGCCAACTACCACTGAAAGCCAATGGGAGTTGAGCACCCGACTTCATCCCTTTGAAAATCCCAGCTTCAGTCATCTTCAACTAATACCCGATGAGCTATGGCCACATGCTCTAAGAAGGCTCAGATGGTGTGAAGAAAATCCCACCATGTTGAAAAAAAGCTAGTGTAAATTGGTGTCTCATCATGGAAGTCAATGAAGCTATGCTTGTGAAATCACAAGAAAGAAAGACCATGTATCAGCCAAATTCTTCACTGATGTCAATTAGTTGACTTCAGTGACACTACATGGCTAGTTTGCAGCAGGTGGAAATCTGTTCCATCCTGTCATATTATTTTAACTAGGCATAGGCATGGCCCATATTCAGGGATACAAATATCCCTAAACACTGCAAAAGTTTGGATCCAGATTCCAAATTAGTAACTCAGACCATCTCTACTTCTACATCATTATAAGTTGCTCCAAATAACATAACCTGATTTCCCATAAGAGGATAACAGGCAGAGCACGCTGTTTATGATAAAGCCAGCAATAAAATCAAGAGGATATATAAAATCTTGCCTTTTCATGGAGAGCAGACCAAAAAACCCTTCTACACATGTCAGCCAGAGAAAGGTCTTTTTCCCCTTTCAAAGGAGTTCAAAACATAGGAAAATGCAATAAAAAAACCACACCAGATGCTGCTGTTTTATGGAGTATTCATGAAAGCTAAAGCATAATGAAACAGCTTAAATTAAAGTTACCTATATAACCTTAACTCTGCCCTCTTGTGTGCAATTGCCATTGTCTTTATTTATATGACCACGTACCCTTTTTTTCAGCACGTCCTCTGCCTCATTTAGTGCACAAGTTGTACTATGTAAAGTGAAAGAAGTAGGGATATTTATTTAATTTATAGTGACAACATCATGCACACTAAAAACACTTATCCAAGGCTATAAACAAACACAGCTAATGCTGGTGCTAGCCACATGTAATGTCTGGCACAGGGATCTTGCAGATCTGTGCATCATTTGGGGCCATTTTCTATTTACAATTATCACAAGCTAAATCTGAATTTATAACCAGTTTTATTAAAAACATCTCCACAAGGACAGTTTAGCTGGCGTGTAGTGAATGATGGAGAGGTTCTATAGACATATACAAAGATGGAGCAGACCCCCACATTGTGAAAAATTTAACTAGACTAACATTTTATAATCAATGCATGGTTTTTAGAATAGTCTGTAGCTATATATAAGGTAACTCCCAGCTTTCTTTTCTCTGTGAAATTTGCATATTGATTCACCTAGTCTAGATTTCAGGCTAACATTCAGATGACACTGATTTGGGACCATCAGAGTAGTGCTGGTCCAGTGCAAAATTCTGTCTAACCCATTGGTTCACCTAACAGTAGTTTCTACAGACCAGATGCTCAGCTTGTGTAAGTCACCATAGAAGGATCAGACCATACACCTCCAAGATCCTGGAATAACTCTAATGTTAGTCAATTGAAACCAGAGACTATTTGAAGAAGGTCAGAGTCAGGAAGTTTGGCTCCCTGTTCTGGATATCACCATTGATCAGAGCAGATAAGCTACTGCCTTCTCAGCTCCAGAACAAAGCTGTCGTGTTGCTGTCCCCAAGGGCAAATCTGTGACTCAGAATCAAGCACCTGTGTGAGCCTCCATTATAATTTCTGGCTGTTTTTCAGACCACATGAGCCTTGCTAGTTTGATTGTCCATTCATGAAATGGACCCAGCTTTGATGGGACTCACCAACAATCGTAGAGCCAGACTCACCAAGAGCAAAGAAGGGCTGGTACATTGGGACCGAGGGCCCAGATCTTCAAAGTTATTTAGTCTTAACTCCCATTGCATGGAAGGTAGGCATCTAAATACCTTTGAGGATCTTGGCCAAGGTTTCTAATGGCAAAGCCACTCAGCAACACTAACTGCTGCATTATTTTATATGTTTAATGGAGAAGAAATCCCCCAGAAGAGTTGAGGTGAAGCCACAGGCTCTGGGTGTGGATGGAGAACCTGGCTAGTGACCACCAGCTGTAACGTGACTTGAGCTCCTGATTTCTTGTCATGTTATTGGTTGGTTTGATGCTTCCACCCGTGTGGGAGTAGAGAATGCTTTTCTTTCAGGAAACTCTTTCCTGTTCTGCCAGTGATGTATCCCATGGTTCACAGATAGACTGATTAGATGACTGAATCACAAATAACTAATACCTGAAGCGGACACTGTGCAAACAGCCCATAGGATGCAATTTGTTTGTAATTAATATTTCTGCAAAGATTACCATTTGCAAACTCAGGTGATGTGTGCACAGAAAATTCCATACATGATTTATTCATGTGGAGTAGTTTGTCCAGCATTAGTTAAACCAAGATTTCGAGGCCGGTTATGCAGCACCAAAAAGTTCTGATAAGCTTCGGATGTAGCTGATACCAATCTCTGATTCACATGTTGCTAAGTGCTGTGGCACACGCCACTTCTAAAAGCAAGCATTTAAAATCTGCAACTGGAAACGGCACGCTATTATTCAGTGGGGGTAACTGCTTTCCTTCAATGAGTTGTAAAACTCCCATTTGGAAATGCAATCAACTTGCTCTCCTCATGCATCATGCGGCGATTTAGAGTGATCAAGATAAAAGATAAAAATTGGAGTAACATTTACTGAACCTTAAAAGATTATTCTGTGTAACCCACAATCCTTCCAAAACTAACATTGTTCTAAGAAACAGGTGACATATGACACTTTCTTCCCCTCTGCAAATTACTACATTCCCTCCATCTCTCCTTCCCAATATCAATCAGCAGCAAAGACAAGGCAAATGAATTTTTAATCAATAACAGCTACTATTTCTTGTAGCAGGACTGTTTAGGATTTAAAAGGGAAAAAAATTAAATCAATCCTGATGTGAACATTTTCCCATTTGGAAAAAAAAAAGCGATCAAACAGGAGGGTTTTTAAAAATATGTTTTTAAAAGGCTTGAAAGTAAAATTAATTTTAAATATCTTGCCTACAGACAGAGGCACATTGTATGACAGAGGAAGGTGGTCCAAAGTCTTCCTGATAAGTATTTTAGCACCAGTGTTTCTGATCTGTACATATTTCATGTGTTGCCATTTTAGAAATGAAAGTTAGTTTAACCGCATGTGATGTTGTCTTGTCTTCCATGAGATATTTTTCCCCTTCACTCATAACAGATACAATAGAATTTGGAGTGAAGTGTCTAGAGTTACTTTAAACAATGGCCTTGCTTAACACTGGGGAGACTCATTGTGATAATTACTGGGATAAAATTATATTTCACCTGAGAAAGGACGAAACAGAATTATGCAGTCCTAGATATTTTACACAGATTTTTATTTGTTAAGTCACACCCAAACACAATATCATCCTGATTTGATATACAGAGGCCAAGATTTTTCAGAAGTAGTTGCCTAAAATTAGTCTCAAATTTTTAGGCAGGTAGGTCCCAATTCAAAGTCTATCCCTCTTCAGCAAGGCACTTATGCATGGGTGATGGCTGCCATCTTGGCTGACACATCAGGGACCTAAAAAGCATGAGCTGCTGCAGCTTGAGCTAAAGAGGAAAAAGTTAACCAGCACTGCAATAGACTCATGTCCTCTATGAATCAGGCACAGAAAGAGGACCTGTAACACACAACAGTGGATTACACATGTCCTTACCTCTCAAAATGAGACTCCAGCATATGCTCAAATGCTTTGTTGAATTGGGATCCTAAGTGATCAGAAATTGAGAAGCACTCAACAGCTCCTGTTACCATTAGTGAGAGCAGTTTAGTGTTCATGAATAGGTTCCTATTTTAGAAAATTTTGGCCAAAAAAGTTTGATGTACAAGGGGGCTGGAAGATTAGGGGATTGGAAGTAATCTACGGCGCTCTGACTCTTTATGTTCAAATTCAGTAGGTCTAGGCTGGTGGTGATCAGCGACAAGCCCAAATTGCAAAGGTTGGATCCAGATCCATTCTTCTTCAAATTTTGGAGCAGTTCAGATTTGGAGGGGTCAGTCTGGTTCACTATAGAGAAAGGAACCAACATTCTAAGTTTGGGTCAAGACCCAAACTTCCCCAAAGCTTGAGGGTGTTCAGATCTCTCTTGGGTCCACGTCTATTAGTGACCAAAAGCTGCTACCACCTAATTGTGGTTTGGTGACCTAGGTTAGAAGAGTTGGGGGCCAGTCTCAGACTCACATTTAGTGGGTAGAAATCCCTATCACAAAACCACCATCAGAACTTGGCACTATCTGGCTCCCTGCATGGCCACCTCAGACCATAAAGAATGAACATCCTTCTTGCTCCAGGCCAGATGTAAAGCTTTCACTGCTGCTTCCTCGAATTATCCTATTTATCTAACTGGCATGATGTACTGGAGGGGCATCCTCTATGGAAGAGAGGAGAGTTCTGCCTCCATGGCATATTCAATCCTGCCAACAGAGCGAATAGAGGTCTCCAACGCTGTCCATCTGGCACTAAATTCATTAAGGAAAGAAAAAGCACTAAGGTTAAGCAAAAACAATCCAGTCCTGTGCTCAAGACATGGGAAGCATAGCCTGTTGGCTGCAGCGTCAGCCCTTCCTCCTCCTTTTGATGATGCTTTAATGGCAATGATATTGGCATGAGGCTGTATGTGCATTCCTGGCGCAACCCCACCTTTCAGGCATATTTAGAAAAAGACAAAAAAAGGGGGACGGGTGTCTTTTCTTTATTGATTTTCCTTGGATACGTTCTGTCGACAGGCACATCTGTTGAAGTCATCACCTGATTTCTGCTGCCTCTCCAGAATTTGAGAGAGAAAAGTAACCCTCCCAGCCTGAATACACACAATTCTAGGCTGCAGAGTCTCAGCTACAAGACATTTTCTGCAAGGCTTCTACCAAAGTACAGTCCCAGAGCTCATCTCCGTCCATTCATCTTCTTCTCCAATGCCTGTTTCAATATTTCAGAGCGCACCTTTGGTCCCTAAATATTTTCAGAGATTTTCCAGTCAACAGTTTTGAAATTTGTGGTGTCATCAGTATCCTTCGTACAAAATATACATGGACAATACCATCCACGCCAGCTTGCCATTTTGTGACGTGCCATGAGAAAAACCTCTCCATAGTCCAAATCCAAGTCCCTCCAGCTCTTGAGTGTCCCCTTTCCCTCACTTTTCTTTCTGTTTAGCTTGTCCCCTCATAACTCAACTCTTGCCCCACACCAAAAAATTGTGGAACTAGCATGACATTTGCTGCTATCACATGGTTCATTCTGTTGAGTTGTTCTGCCCCTTCCCCCCACCCTGTGTCGATCTAGGGCTTGTCTACACTACCTGCCGAATCGGCGGGCAGCAATCGATCCAGCGGGGGTCGATTTATCACGTTTATTTATCGCGTGATAAATCGACTGCTGAGTGCTCTCCCGTCGTCTCCGTTACTCCACCAGAACGAGAAGCGTAAGCAGAGTCGACAGGACAGCGTCAGCTGTCGACTTACCGCAGTGAAGACACCGCTGTAAGTAGATCTAAGCACGACTTCAGCTACACTATTCACGTAGCTGAAGTTGCGTAACTTCGATCGACCCCACGCGGTAGTGCAGACAAGCCCCTAGTCTATTTACATGTCAATTCTTCGGAGCAGGTACTCTCTGATCCTTCATGTTCACACAGTGCCTAGCACAGTGCAGCCCCACAGGGCCAGCCTTTCAGGTGGGCTGTACGGGCCCCCGCCCAGGGCAGCCTGCCCAAGGGAGCGCCCTGTGCAGGGTTTGGATTCCCACCTGACCTGTCTGTTGCTGAGAGGCCAGCTGGGCTGACTGAGGCGGCAGGGCAGGCGAGCAGCAGCGTGGGGGAGAGGGAGAGACGACCAGCAGTGGGAGCCAGGTGACTTCTCCGGAGCAGGGGTACCCCGCCTCCGCCCTGCTCCACCTGTGCAGCCGCTGCTGTGCCTGTCCCCTGCCCTCTCCGTTCATCCCTGGAGTCGCCACTGGCCACTCCGGACTGGGAGCGTCCGCCTGTCTTCTCTGCAGGGAAAGTGTGGGGGAGGGGGGACTGATGGCGGGGTGTCCCCCTCCCCCCTCACCTGTGTACCCGTTTTCCACTACGCTGGGGTGACGGGACAGGGGTAGAGTGACCAGATAGCAAGTGTGAAAAATCGGGACTGGGGTGGGGGGTAATTGGCACCTATATAAGAAAAATCCCCGAATATTGGAACTGTCCCTATGAAATCGGGACGTCTGGTCATGGTCACCCTAGATGGGGGGAATCTGTGTGTGCTGCTGCTGCTGCCTCGCTGGGTCCGGAGCTGCTGGTAGCTGCTTGTGTCTGAACAACCCTAGTTCAGGCTCCTGACCCAGAGTGCTTTCTTAAAGAGACAGCACACTCACTCAGGCACACACACACTCCCCTCAACACAACACACACTGTCACAAACTCCCCTCAACACACACACCAGGGCTCCCTGCATCCAGGTCACTTCCCCATCTGGGCTGTGCTGAGGCATCAGGAGCTGCTGCTTTCCTGCCCTCCCCTTACACAGCCCGCAGGGAAAGTGATCTGGATGCAGGAAGCCCTGACATCGCTCCTTGCTCCCCCCCTTACAGCCCCCTAGGACTGCGTGGGGCAGAGAAGCAGCAGTCCAGTGGGGGAGCAAGCAGCAATGTCAGCTGCTTTGTGCATCCTGGTCAGTTTCCCCATGTGGGTGCAGGAGGGGGATGCAAGGCTTAGGGGCAAAGGGGGCATAGTGCAGAGGTTAGGGGCAGAGGAGGGGGCAGGGGTTGGGATGAAGGGGGCACAGTGCAGGGGTTGGGGCAGAGGAGGGAGCAGGTGTTGCAGGAGGAGGAGTGTAGGGGTTGGGGGTGAGGAGACATGCACAGTGCAGGGGATAGGGGCTCAGGAGGGAGATGCAGAGGGTAGGAGTGAAGGGGTGCAGGGACTGGGGCACAGGAGGGGATTGTAGGGGTTGGGGTGAGGAGGCATGCACAGTGCAGGGGGTAGGGGCTCAGGAGGGAGATGCAGAGGGTAGGAGTGAAGGGGTGCAGGGATTGGGGCACAGGAGGGGAGTGTAGGGGTTGGGGTGAAGGGGCATAGTGCAGGGGTTAGGGGCAAAGGAGGGGGCAGGTGTTGGGGTACAGGCGGGCAAAGGTTGGGAGTGAAGGGGGTGTAGGAATTAGGGGTGCAGGAGGGGAAGCAGGCATTATGGGCAAAGGGGGCACAGTGCAGGGGCTAGGGGGGAAGGGAGGGTGGGGAGCCCATGGGGGCCAGGGGCAATGGAGGGGTGCCACGCCCACAGGGGCCAGGGACACCAAAATGCAAGTTCACCCAGAGTGCCATTTTCCCTAAGGCTGGCCTGCAGCCCCATTCTTGGTTGGTCCCTCATGTGATAGTTCTTGGGGCACAGAGAACCAGGATCCAAACATTCATGAAAGCTGCCCTGCTGCTTAAGGGGTTTTCTCAGGGAATGGATACAGAGTACCTTTCTCTACACTCTTATACTCAAACAGTCTTTTGTCTTTATTCACAGCCAAGACCATCTCCTGCCTGCTGGAAGGGTCCTGTTCACCTCCAAGTGGCTTCAATCATTTGCAATAGCCTTTGATGGTTTTCCATTAACTGTTCAGGGATGTGGCAAAAATAGGCAACAGAACCTTGCATTGCCTTGCCAGCTGGCTTGAATGGGTCACATTACCTCTTGGTGATCAGTTTCTACTCCAAGTCCATAAAGCACACTTTCAGTATAAATACACGATTCCTTAACTTTTACCCATATGTACATCTCACTTGTCATGATTATGAATCTTGACAAGTTACAAGCTTTCTGTAAAAACAACGAGGAGTCCTTGTGGCACCTCAGAGACTAACACATGTATCTGATGAAGTGGGTTTTAGCCCACGAGAGATTATGCCCAAATACATTTGTTAGTCTCTAAGGTTCCACAAGGACTCCTCATTGTTTTTGCTGATACAGACTAACACGGCTATCGCTCTGAAAGCTTTCTGTAGAGACTGTACGTGCTACTTTTTATGGATAAATATCCTGTAAGACACGTGTTTGGTGTAGTGAGTTTGTCCGGTCTGACGTGAGTTGTTTGCAAAGAACAGGGGATCCTTTGCCAAGAACCTCTGTGTCACACCTATGCACTACCAGAATAAATACAATTAACAAAATAACGATTAAATCCTCTGGGCCTTTGTAGATTTGGAGGACAGACAATGGAACCATTGCACTGTTGGTCAGAGGGAATGCAAACATCCCCCCTGGCTCAGGCACACTGGACAGGCCAACTGGGAAAGCAGGCTCTGAAATCAGGATTAACAATGGGTGAGCCTCAAGCAGTCGGGAGTTTTGCTCCAAATGCTTGGCTGTTTATCTGAATTTATTGCTGTCCTTCCCCATCATACTGCTTAAGCCTCCCTCCCCTTTACCCACACAGGCCCTGGATTTCCCACCTTTCTGATCACAGCTATTCTTGTGGCTGGAGAAGACCTGTGGTTCCAGTATCTTTTTCACAGGCAACTGTACAGCTGCTTCCCCATTGAGATGTTCAGCGTAGAATCATAGAATATCAGGGTTGGAAGGGACCTTAGGAGGTCATCTAGTCCAACCCCCTGCTCAAAGCAGGACCAATCCCCAATTTCTGCCCAAGATCCCTAAATGGCCCCCTCAAGGATTGAACTCACAACCCTGGGTTTAGCAGGCCAATGCTCAAACCACTGAGCTATCCCTCCCCCCCGTATGATCATGTGGGCAATTCCCCTCACCTGCTTGTTGTGAGGTCAATAGGACCTTCTGGGGCAAGTTGCCTGCCCACCCATTTTCCTCTCACCATGGTACAGAAAAAGCCCTAAACACTTGGTTCCTGCTGCTTCTGGCCCGTTAAACATTGAAGTTCTCTGGAGCGAGAATAGCACAGAGTGCAATAGTCTATCCCTGATCTCATGTGTACCTACTTTCCCGCCTCTCCTATAAATGGGTCATCATTGTGACTGACCCCAAGCCCTGGTTTGGACCAGTGAGAGAGAAAATCTTATCCCAGCTGAATGTGGTGCAGCCATAATTAATTGTGTGTGTTACAGTAGCAAGTAGATCAAGAACCAAGATCAGCACCCCAATGCACTACGCACTGTACAGAGGCAGAGACAGCCCTGCCCCAAAGAGCTAATGGTCTAAACAGACAAGACAGACAGGGGAGTAGAAAAGAAGTTCCAAGAGAATGAACATCAAGAGAAGACCTGTTGTACCACCACTGTAGGATCATCTACATGGCATCGCATTCCCTCCCTCCCTGAACATGACAGGCATTGGACCCCTCACAGGATGAATAGATGGAGAGGATATTCCCCAGATGGCCAAAGGGAAATGGCTCAGACATACGCATTCCTGAGGCCATTGAGTCACTCGGCCTGAGCGGCTTTCCATCTGCATGAAGCAGGGAAGCCACTAAGCTGGTTTCAGGCATATTTATTTTCCTGTTAGCGTCTGGAATTCTTAACTAGAGCACATTTCAAAGCAAGATGGCCAGGTCTCCTAGGCTCAGGGTTCCATGTGGATTCAGCATTGTGGCTTTTCTGATGAGACAATGTCATGGGGAGGAGGGGCTGGCCCCTGAGGGCCACCTGCGGCTAGCTGATTGCCCAAGCAGTTTGGCAGCAGTTTATTAGGTAAGGAACATCAGGGCCTAATAAAGGGCTCAATCAGTCCAGCCCAAGAGCACAGGCAGCTCCTGAGGAGAGAGGCTTCTTGGGGGAGCTGGTTAGGAAGCTATTCCCAGTGTTGTCTCCCTGGAAAGCAGAGGCTCAGGGAGAGAGGAACAGGCCCAGAGAGAAAGTGTTCCCAGGCAAGAGATTGGAGACGCCCAGAACAGACTGGTTATGGGACCCCCTAGGAAGCTACTAGGGCAAAGAGCGATGCATTATCGGGGGAGTCTGGCATCTGGCCAAATGCCCACCACAGGCTCCAGCTCCAGGCAGGGGATTCAGCCAGAGAGTGCTCCAGGGCTAGAGGCATGAGACATCACCTGGATCGATCGGACTTCAGCTGTCGTTAAGACTGCGCCGATCACAACACGTCTGCCATTCTTCTCGCACTCTTGCCTTTCTTCTCCACGTTTGTCTGAAACGTTTAACGATGTCATCTTCCCATCTTCTTGGAGGCTGACCGGGGGGTCTTTTCTGTTCTCGCAGGTACCACTCAGCAATGATTGCGGTCCACCTGTTATCCGTGAGCCATGCTGTGTGGCCCGCCCATCGCATCTTGTTATGTCTGCTTTCCACGACAATATCTTTCACACCGCTGCGTTCTCTGATGATTTCATTTGGTATACGATCCAGAAGGGAGATTCCCAACATAGCTCGTTCCATTGCCCTTTCAGCTACCAACAGCCATTGCTCTTCTCTCTTCGTCAGTGCCCACGTTTCACTGCCATACAGCATGGCTGGCAGCACTGCTGAATTGAAAATATTTTTACGTGTGGTCTTGTCAATTTTTCCTTTGAGGACATCCTTGATGGAATTAAACGCACACCATCCTGCCCGAATCCTTCGCGAGAGTTCTCCGTTCAGGTCTTGGTGCTTATTAACTTCTTGGCCCAAATATATGTACTGTTCCACTTCTTCGATGTCTTCTCCTGTTACCGTTATTTGGGCTTTTCATAAGACGTCTGATCGCATATATTTCGTTTTGCAGCGATTCATTTTCAGGCCGACCTGACTACTTTTCTTGTTGAGTCTTCGTAGCATGCTCTGCAGTTGGTTGGTGCTTTCTGCAATTAGTACAATGTCGTCTGCAAATCTGAGATGAGATAATCTCTCTCCGTTTATGTTGACACCACTCCTCCAATTGATCTTGTTCATAACCATTTCGAGGCAGGCGGTGAATAGGTTCGGTGAAATTGTATCTCCTTGCTTTACGCCTTTCTCGATTGGGATGCGGAGGGGAGTTTCAAGGAGAGTAATGTCTGTTGTACATCCAGTATTCGCTTCCTTCAACAAACTAAAGTACTGCGTGTTAACGCCCTGCTCTGCGAGCGCCTTTAATATTGCGTTAAACTCAACGCTATCGAAGGCCTTTTCATAGTCGACAAAAGCAATGCACAGCGGGAGTTTGTATTCCCTCGCTCTTTCTAGGAGCTGGCTAAGGGTAAATATATGGTCGATTGTACTGAAATTTCTTCGAAACCCTGCCTGCTGTCTCGGCTGTTGTTCATCCAGACTCTGCGAAAGTCGATTCGTTATCACCTTTGTGAAGAGCTTGTAGATGTGAGAGAGCAGGCATACAGGGCGGTAGTTCTTAAGATTTTCTCGATCACCCTTCTTGTGCAGCAAGATGGTATTAGACTCCTTCCAGCTTGATGGTATTTTTCCTTCTTCAAGATATCGACTGAATCTTAAAGCGAGGGCCTTCCAAAGTTTTTCGCCTCCTGCATAAATCATTTCTGATGTTATTCCATCTTTGCCTGGAGCTTTTCCCTTCTTCATCTGGTGTAGTGCGCTTCGGACTTCGCTGACGATTACTGGGGGGACACGTTCTTCTGACTCTTCGAGGGTTCGGAGGGGGACGTTGATTCTTGATTTGAACAGTTCTGTATAGAAGTCCTTGCAGACCTCCTCCATCTCTGCTCTGTCGATTACTGTCTCTCCATCCTTGTTCTTCAATGCTGTTATGCTCAATCTATACTGCGTCAATTCCCGCTTGCATGTCCTGAGGCTCTTGCATGATTCAGCTGTTTTAAGGAGCTTTTCTTTCCGGAAGTTCTCGAAGTCATCCTTCAGTTTTCGCCGTATAAGCTTGCACAGAATGGAGTACTCGAGGTTGTTATCCGAGCTCCTTTTCATGTTTCTCCGCTTCTCCAACAAGCTTTCCGTTTCAATCGAGATTCATGAGACATACAACTGATTAACCCAGGGGTGGAGAGTGTCCAGTGGAGTAGATGACTGAAGCGTTAATTTACATTTTGTGTTGTCTTTTCCATTAGATAAATGAGACTCTATGTGGAGGGAGCTTTATAATACTGGAAAGGCCAGGACTTGTTCATACCCCAGGTCAGGAGAAACTGACAGTGGCTCACCTGCAGTGCAGTGCCTGACCACAGGGGGGCATGCCAGGTGACCTCTATGCCATGACAGATATCCAGAAACAGACCTCACTAGATGTAGTAGTTCGGTCTTGATAAGCCTTGGGAAGTATAGATGCTCATCTAAACTTCACCAGATGTTCAGAGGTCTCTTCTCCCAACCCTATTATGTAATAATACTTTGCATTTCTAAGCTACCCTTCATCCAAGGATTTCAAAGCATTCTACAGCAATCAGCAAGTGAGGCCCACGACAACCCTGGGAGATGAGTAGGTGTTATCATTCCCTTGTTACAGATGAGGTATGGAGGCACAGAAAGCTTAGTGGCCAGATCTTCAAAAGTGGTCATGGATTTGGGCAGGTCTCAGTTTTTTGGGTGTATAGCCTGAGACCCTTTTCTTCACATGGGGGAGCAAAAATTAAGGCATCCAAAATCAGAATGTGGGCAGGGGGATGTGCGTAAGGCACTTAAAGGGTTAACAACATGGGTCTCCCTGCATTGTCAGCCATGCTGATTGTCCATGTCATTGTCAGGTTATTCCATGTACAGCCTTCCCCTCTGGTGCGATCCCATTCTGACTGCATCAGGACATGACCCCCACTGATATTAACTGCGTCAGCGGGAGCTGAGGACACTCGACATCTGGCGGGGTAAGCCCCACAGACATAACACATTATTCGTTCCTAGATGAGTGACTTTGCATCTGGCTGTGTTAAAATGTGCGTTGCTCAAATATGCCCACCTTACCAAGTGATCCAGTGTGGTCTGTATAGCTGACCCTGTCCCCATCATTATTTACCACTTCACCAATTTTTGTTGCCTGCACATTTTACCAGCAATGATTTTGTAGTTTTTTCTGGATCATTAATAAAAATACTGAATAGCATTTAGCTGGGGAACCTCCCAAGAAACATCCCCTTCGGATGACAATTCACCATTTACAATTACTGTTTGTGATCAGTTACCCAGTCTTTAATGCGTTTAGTAGGGGCTGCATTGATTTTATAGTGTAGAGCTTTTTTTTAATCAGAATGCCATAAGGGACTAAATCAAATGCCTTAAAGAGGTCTAAGTAGATTATGTCAAACACAGTTACTTTATCGACCACCCTTGTAATTCCATCATAAATGATAAAAAGTTTGTTTAAAAAGACCTATTTTCCCTAAAGCCATGTTGACTAAGGCTTTACTGATTTTGTCTCATAAAAGCCTTTCCATGATTTTGCTTACGATTGGTGCCAGGCTAACTAGCTTATAGTTTCTCAAGTCATCTTGTTTATCCCTTTTTAAATATCAGTACAACATTAGTTTTTGTACATTCTCCTGGAACTTCCAGTGTTCCAAGATTTATTAAAAAAAAATCAACATAAACAGTTCAGACATCGCCTTGGCCAATTCTTTTAATGCTCTTGGATGCAAATTTTCTGATCCTGGTTCCCCTTCTACTCAGATGGTGGCAGCCCAAGCCATACATCTGACTCTCCCCATAGAAGGTGGCCCAGATGTTCCACAAAACCAACCTCCCCTACTTTACACTATTTACCTAGCCAGTGAATTTACCTCCAATATCTTCTGAAGTTTATCTTCCCTTGTTTTTGAGACAGGAAAAAACTGACTAGATTACCTGAACTTCCCTGTCCTTCAGCTCCCTGCTGGTCTCACTAAAGTTTTTGATGATCTATGAAGTGTTTTTAAAGGCAGAGTCATTTGTGTGACATAACTAGGATTGGCAGAATTATATTTTAATATAATTTCAATGGATTATCATAGAATCATAGAATCATAGAATCATAGAATCTCAGGGTTGGAAGGGACCTCAGGAGGTCATCTAGTCCAACCCCCTGCTCAAAGCAGGACCAAACCCAATTAGATCATCCCAGCCAGGGCTTTGTCAAGCCTGACCTTAAAAACATCTAAGGAAGGAGATTCCACCACCTCCCTAGGTAACCCATTCCAGTGCTTCACCACCCTACTAGTGAAAAAGTTTTTCCTAATATCCAACCTAAACCTCCCCCTCTGCAACTTGAGACCATTACTCCTTGTTCTGTCATCTTCTACCACTGAGAACAGTCTAGATCCATCCTCTTTGGAACCCCCTTTCAGGTAGTTGAAAGCAGCTATCAAATCCCCCCTCATTCTTCTCTTCTGCAGGCTAAACAATCCCAGTTCCCTCAGCCTCTCCTCATAAGTCATGTGCTCCAGCCCCCTAATCATTTTTGTTGCCCTCCGTTGGACTCTTTCCAATTTATCCACATCCTTCTTGTAGCGTGGGGCCCAAAACTGGACACAGTACTCCAAATGAGGCCTCACCAGTGCCGAATAGAGGGGAATAATCACGTCCCTCGATCTGCTGGAAATGCCCCTACTTATACAGCCCAAAATGCCGTTAGCCTTCTTGGCAACAAGGGCACACTGTTGACTCATATTCAGCTTTTCGTCCACCGTAACCCCTAGGTCCTTTTCTGCAGAACTGCTGCCCAGCCATTCGGTCCCTAGTCTGTAGCAGTGCATGGGATTCTTCCGTCCTAAGTGCAGGACTCTGCACTTGTCCTTGTTGAACCTCATCAGATTTCTTTTGGCCCAATCCTCTAATTTGTCTAGGTCCCTCTGTATCCTGTCCCTACCCTCCAGCGTATCAACCACTCCTCCCAGTTTAGTGTCATCTGCAAACTTGCTAAGGGTGCAGTCCACACCATCCTCCAGATCGTTGATGAAGATATTGAACAAAACCGGCCCCAGCACCGACCCTTGGGGCACTCCACTTGATACCGGCTGCCAACTAGACATGGAGCCATTGATCACTACCCGTTGGGCACGACCATCCAGCCAGTTTTCTATCCACCTTACCGTGCATTCATCCAGCCCATACTTCCTTAACTTGCTGGCAAGAATACTGTGGGAGACTGTATCAAAAGCTTTGCTAAAGTCAAGAAATAGCACATCCACTGCTTTCCCCTCATCCACAGAGCCAGTTATCTCATCATAGAAGGCAATTAGGTTAGTCAGGCATGACTTGCCCTTGGTGAATCCATGCTGACTGTTCCTGATCACTTTCCCCTCCTTTAAGTGGTTCAGAATTGATTCCTTGAGGACCTGTTCCATGATTTTTCCAGGGACTGAGGTGAGACTGACTGGCCTGTAGTTCCCCGGATCTTCCTTCTTCCCTTTTTTAAAGATGGGCACTACATTCGCTTTTTTCCAGTCATCCGGGACCTCCCCCGATTGCCATGATTTGTCAAAGATAATGGCCAATGGCTCTGCAATCACATCGGCCAACTCCTTTAGCACCCTCGGATGCAGTGCATCCGGCCCCATGGACTTGTGTTCGTCCAGCTTTTCTAAATAGTCCCGAACTACTTCTTTCTCCACAGAGGGCTGGTCACCTCCTCCCCATACCGTGCTGCGGAGTGCAGCCGCCTGGGAGCTGACCTTGTCTGTGAAGACAGAGGCAAAAAAAGCATTGAGTACACTAGCTTTCTCCACATCCTCTGTCACTAGGTTCCCTCCCTCATTCATGTTTATTTAAGCATTTTTAAAATTTTTATCTATTTAAATTTTCATAGTTGTTCAAAAGTGTGGGCTTTAAGCATTTTTATTTTTATCAACTTAACTTCATAGTTGGAGGAGATTGGTGGAGGCAGATAATTATTTAATGACAGTACAAGTTGAGATTCAAAAAGTTAAAGCTTTAACTGTTAACACACAAAAACATCACATCTAAATATACAAAGTAAATATCCTTAACTCTAATAAGTTATCAAAACAGCATTTTTTCTTACGTTGCCTCTATGTAAATTTTGATCATCATCAATGCAAATATTTTTTCATGGGTTTGTGTCTGGTGAGATCAATGTTTACCAACATTTACTGATAAAAATCTAATCCTTTCAAGCCAAGTCATTACCAATGGAACCTTGCCCACAGTCTTCAGAAGCCCAATCAGTCTTTCAATGACATGTATTGTCTTGGCTCCAAGTTGACAGCACAGTGTCCTGCTGTCTTTTTGTCTCCTGCAGAACTTTTTATTCACTTGCCTTAATACCAAATTCCTGATGAGGCTTGCCCGACTTCTTTGGCTGGCTTGTGGTCTTCTTTTGGGCATGCTTCATATCCTCAAGGGTTGGGCTGATCATTCCTCCTCAGGTGTGTCACCTGAGAATCCTTGGTCCTTCCCTCCACCTGAATCTGCCAATAGATTATCTGCAGCTGCTGCACTGAGTACCTGATTTGATACCTCTACATGCACTGAATTTCTCTTGGCCCACTGGTGGTTACAGACTGTCCATTCTCTTCTGCTTTTGATGGTTTAGAACAGGGGTCTCAAACTCAAATGACCATGAGGGCCACATGAGGATTAGTACATTGGCCCGAGGGCTGCATTACTGACACCTACACCCACCCCGCCGCCCTCGGCCCCGCCCCCACTCCACCCCTTCCATGAGGCCCTGCCCCTTCCCCAAAATTTCCACCTCAACTCTGCCCCCTCCCTGCCCCCTGGGGGGCAGGAGGGGTGTGGGGTGTGGTGGGGGCTCAGGGCATAGAGTTGGGGTGTGGGGTGCAGGAGGGGTGCAGGGCGCAGCAGGGAGTCAGGATGCAGGGTGAGGCAGGGGGCTCAGGGCATGGGGTCAGGGTGCAGGAGGGGTGTAGGGTGCGGCAGGGGGCTCAGGGCAGGAGGTCGGGGTGAAGGATGTGGCAGAGGGCTCCGGGCAGGGGGTTGGGGTGCAGGAGGGGTGCGGGGTGTGGCAGGGGGCTCAGGGCAGGGGGTCGGGGTGAAGGATGTGGCAGGGGGCTCAGGGCAGGGGGTTGGGGTTCAAGAGGGGTGCGGGGTGTGGCAGGGGGCTCAGGGCAGGGGGTCAGGGAGCAGGAAGGGTGTGGGGTGCGGCAGGGGGCTCAGGGCAGGGGGTCAGGGTGCAGGAGGGGTGCGGGGTGTGGCAGGGGGCTCAGGGCAGGGGGTCGGGGTGCAGAAGGGGGCTCAGGGTGCAGGGTGTGGCGGGGGGCTCAGGGCAGGGGGTCGGGGTGCAGGGTGTGGCGGGGGCTCAGGGCAGGGGGTCAGGGTGCAGGAGGGGTGCGGGGTGAGGCAGGGGGCTCAGGGGAGGGGGTCAGGGTGCGGGCTCTGGCCTGGCATGCACTGGGGGAGGAGGGGCACAGGGGTCTGTGTCACTGTTGCGTCCAGGCACCGCCCCCAGCAGTTCCCATTAGCCACAGTTCCCCGTTCCCGGCCAATGGGAGATTCTGGGGGCGGTGCCTGTTTGCAACAGTGACACAGACCCCTGTGCCCCTCCTCCCCCAGGTTCCAGAAGCTTGCCAGAGTGGCGCAGGGCGGCCAGGCAGGAGCCTGCTCTGCCCCCAGTGTGCGCTGGCTCAGAGCCACTGTACGTAAATGCGGGGCGGAGGCAGGGGGCCCGCTGGGAGCCTGCGGGCTGCGTGTTTGAGACCCCTGGTTTAGAATGTCTCTTGCTTCTCTTGGTCACAAACTGCCAGTCCTGCTCTCTGTTTTCCACTCTCTCCCCTGTTCCCTTGAAACCAATGCAATCTATGTGATGGCATTACTCAAATCTGGTTGTGCAAGAACTCCTTTGTCTCCCTGGTACCATACAGGATCAATAGTTGCCCTTCAGGACCTCAAATCATTTCCTCAGATACAGCCATCAACTTGCTCTTCATGCACAGGAAGTCTTTATCTTCAGGCATGAAAGAAAACATGGCATATCCTTTACAGGTCATTATAACTGTTCCATAGTTGGCTATCCTTGTTGGGTATGTACAGCTTGCATCCGTTGAAAAAGTTTCCACAATCCCTCCTGCAAAGTCCCCCATTATGTTGCTCAGTTAGAAACCAAGTTATACCCTTGGTCATGCTGGTCAGGTCCGCCCCTTTGCTATCAGAGAAGGTTTAACAACTCTGGGACTTCAAACACCTTATTGTTATTACGGTGGCATCTAGAGGCTTCAACCAAGATCAAGGCCCCTTTGTGAGCATTGCACAGAAATAGTCTGTGCCCTGAAGAACCTATACTGTAAATTGACAAGATGGGCAACAAGTGGGAGGAGAAAAAGCCCCAGAAAGGAGAAGTGAGTTGCCAGGTCACACAGTGGCCAAGCTGGGCATTGCCTGTCTCCTAGGAATGCCCCCTGCAGCCAATAGGCCACACTGCTTCCTACGTTGGATTTCATGGTGTGATGCAGACCCAGAGAGGGTGGAAATGCAATTCTCTATTGGTCAGTGCTGATTACCAACTTGGGGAGCCATGGAGAATTTCTGTGCCTTGAAAGAGTGTCTATCTTAAAAACATTTCAGAAGAGAGTTGGATGCAGCTTGTGTGAATCAGAGATGGGGGTCAAGGAGGGAAAGTGGGAAGGAAGGGGCCTGGCTGGGGGAAAAAAAATCCCAGTCTGGAAATTCTTTTGTTCCGAATTGTGTATTTCAATATATGCAATAGGGGGAATGGGTGAACAGACACTGTAGGGTCTTGATGTGGAATGGCCTGGAATTGATGCCCCAGCCACACTCAAAATATCCTACAGCATTTGGATTTGCATCCGATTAAGTCCAGTTGCCTATCTTGGCATGTACCAGGATAAGGGTTAAATCACAACCACCCGTCACACCTCCTTCCCTCCTCCTCTCAACCCCTTCTCTCCAGCGCAGGTTCATTAAGGCCTTTCCCAGTGAAAACAGGCTGCATTTTAGGGGACTGTTGGAGCTTTTGATATTTTCCACTCTGCGTGTCAAGGGCATTTACAGTTGGCGTCAGAATGTTCTGTCAGTCTGAGGGAAGCACTTTGAAGTGTTTGTGGTATGGGCCACATGTGCAGTCAAGATGTGCCTCTCCAGCTCCTGAGGTTCTTACTCAGCTCGCATTCCCAGCATCATGTGACAATGAACAACATTGCTTAACCCTTTCCCGCTGTGCGAGCCACCTTCTTAGAGGGACTGAGAGAGAGAGAGAGAGAGAGAAACAGATGCAGATGGACGCTTGTGGCAGGCTGATGCATTTCGGCAGCCACTTAACAGAACTCACGTGTCACACTGCTTTTCATAGCATTGTTTGTTTTAGATAAAATTCCATTGCCCAACAGCACAAGCCAATCAGATGCAAAGGCATTGTTGCATGGAAGCACAATACAGCTGGTGCACTGTGCACTCTCTCCAGAGAGGGCAGCCAGAGGGCCAGCAGGATCTGGAGGTCATTGGTTCAAATCAAGGACCTTCAGTAAGCCTCGTGCATGCCCAAATGGCTCTGAGGTCTGGTCCCAAAGGTCCCCAGTTTAGTAATACAAGTGGCCAAGTCTCTCAAAGCCATCCAGGCAAGTGGCTTTTCCACAGCAGCAAGCATGCCAGCAACACATGCAAAGTTTCTGGGATGCTAGGAACCTGCTGTAAGCCTTTCCCAAGAAGCCGCATGAAACCAGCCCCAGTGATTATAATGTGACAGGCATTGCCGTGATGCTAAGCTCTAACGTCACAAATACTAGCATTCAAAATCGCCTCTTCTCTGCACCGTGATAGGCCAATGAGCTGGGGAACATGTCCTAACAGTCCCTGGACACTTGTAGGCGGCAGGCAAGGCAGCCTCAAGTGTGTGGAGGTAGGATGCACTGGAATATGCTTCCTCATTGTGGCAAGACAACTCGCATCTGTTGGCCTTCAAGGCACAGTCATGGGCCTATCAGCTTTGTGAGGTTTTTGCCTTGGGAGCTGCAGTGGGGAATAAATCTGTTTAGGGCTTGTACTAGTCAGAGCGCTGTGTCGTGGCTCTTGGTTTTATACTATAGAATCACAGAAACTCAGGGCTGGAAGGGACCTTAAGAGGTCATCAAGTCCAGCCCTCTGCACTGTGGCAGGACCAAGAAAACCTAGATCCTCCCTGACATGGGTTTGTCCAACCTGTTCTTATAAACCTCCAGTGATGGAGATTCCCCCAGAGTGTCAGACATATACACACTATAAACCTACACATTAGGGTCATGGGACAAACTCTGATTTTGACCGTTCAGTACAAAACTCTTTCCCTCGCGGCTGGCTTTATTCTCAAACAAGATCAGATAAACTCAAATACTGCATACTAGCCAGCTAATACTTCTCCAACCTCCATTAGCTGGGAGCGGGAGAGGACACACCTTTCCTGGCTACTACTCAGAGACCCACCCTAAAATGTATTCAACTCTAGATCTCTCTCGTCTTCTGCCCCTACCCCAGTGGAAGAAGTGTTCATAGGCATGAGCTGTGGTTACAGCTCCCTGTTTGAAAAGGTCCAGGGGCTGTAGTATGCACACTGGGACGTGTGCCTAGGCCGCAAGGCAGAATGCCCTTTTACAGTGGGCAAGAGTGTTAGTTGCTAATGGGAGCCTAAAACGAATTGAAATAGCTTCAGTAGTTTTGGGAATCCCATTTTCCAACACTCCAGACTTTGGGGGAGTCAAGATCCGTATCCAAACTTCAGGATTCAGTCCTGTCCCCGAAAGGTTGAGCTGGAACCTTGGAGTTTGGATTCACATCAGATTCCTGCTCCAAACTTCATGGCTTGGGCCTATTGCTACAAAAAAAATATCAATATGGGTGTGAGCCATGCAGAAGGGCGAGGAGGAGGATGTGAGAAAGCAGGAGGCATCTCTTTGCAAGCACATGAATTGGTAGCCACCAGTGACGGGAACAGAGATTGAGCGATTGACCTGCCAGTTCTACACCTTTGCAGCTGCTTCAAGTGCAGTAGTGGCCATATGGGGTAATCACAGCCCCAGCGCTCCCCCCAGTATCCCTCTTATATATACTGGTGTACCAAAAGAATGGTGTTCCAGCAGAGGTTACATGGCTCCAGCAATTAAGGGGTTAATCCATAACTTCATCGCAACATCATTTCAGTTATTCTTCTAGAGTGGGGCGGTGGCCTGGGGTCACTGCATTGGCTCTCACTCAGCAGAGAGAAGTAGTCTTTTGGGTCACTGCTTCCTAGAAGTGTTTTATACAAGGCAGTTTGCAGAATAAGCGACCTCCCCTTCTTCCACGAAAGCCACGACCCCCTCGTTGCCCTGCATTTGTGAGCCTTCCCATGCCTGTTCCTCAGCACCAGCAGAGTATCTGACTCAACGCTGTTTACAGTGTCTGTCTTTTCTCAGCTCTTCCCCTCGAACGGGCTGACTCATTCTGCTGGCGGGGCGGAACATGCTTTCCTGTCGTCGGCGGATCGATCAAACAGCCCCGGCTGTGTGTGTGTGTGTGTCTCTCTCTCTCTCTTTTTATTTGCTTTAGTACTGAGCTGGCACTCGGAGGAGAGGCCGTTGGCAGCAAGATGGGAAAGATGGGACTGAAGTTAGAATTTGCTATGATTCATCGACCCACTTAGAAATCTAAAATCCCCGGAATTTTAAAGGTCAGATTTAATGAGGGTCAAATCTGTAAAATGCTAAAACAACAATAAAAGCAGCCAAAGGTCCCTTTACCATTCTGCCCCATCACTGTCAAAAGCATCATCTCTCCTCTGTTGTTTTGTCTCTTAATTTCTCTCTTTTCCTTTCTCTCCTTCCCTCAACTTCACTCATTCCCTCTCCATTCCTCCCCCTTCTCTTAGCCCTGGTCTACACTACGAGTTTAGGAATTTGGCAGCATTAGGTCAATTTAACCCTGCACCCGTCCACACAACAAAGCCTGTTTTGTCGACTTAAAGGGCTCTTAAAACCGATTTCTGTATTCCTCCCAGGTGAGGGGTTTAGCGCTAAAATCGACCTCGCTGGGTCGAATTTGGGGTAGTGTGGACACAATTTGACGGTATTGGCCTCTGGGAGCTATCCCAGGGTGCTCCATTGTGACCGCTCTGGACAACACTCTCAACTCAGATGCACTGGCCAGGTGACAGGAAAAGCCCCGGGAACTTTTGAATTTCATTTCCTGTTTGGCCTGCGTGGCGAGCTGATCAGCACAGGTGACCATGCAGAGCTCATCAGCACAAGTGACCATGCAGTCCCAGAATCGCAAAAGAGCTCCAGCATGGACCGAATGGGAGGTACTGGATCTGATCGCTGTATGGGGAGAGGAATCCGTGTTGTCAGAACTCCGTTCCAAAAGACGTAATGCCAATATATATGCCAAAATCTCCAAGGGCATGATGGACAGAGGCTACAACAGGGACGCACAACAGTGCCACATGAAAATTAAGGAGCTCAGGCAAGCCCAGAATCGTAGTCCCCCCAGAATCATAGAGCGTAGAATGTTTCTACGCTCCCCCTATCATCTCCGTCCCTGAGATTATCGCAGATTAGAAGGTGAAAAAAATGCACTCGCGATGACATGTTTTCCAAGCTCATGCAGTCCTCCTCCACTGATAGGGCACAGCTTAATGCATGGAGGCATTCAGTGGCAGAGGCCAGGAAAGAATTAAGTGAGCACGAAGAGCAGAGGCAGGATGTTATACTGAGGCTAATGGGGGAGCAAACGGACATGGTGAAGTGTCTGTTATGGGAGCAAATGGACATAATGAATCGTCTGTTGGAGCTGCAGGAAAGCCAACAAGAGCACAGACCCCCTCTTCATCCACTGTATACCCGCCTACCCTCCTCTCCATGTTCCATAGCCTCCTCACCCAGACGCCCAAGAACACGGGGTGGGGGGTGGGGAGGCTCCGGGCACCCAGCCACTCCACTCCAGAGGATGGCCCAAGCAACATAACGCTGTCATTTAAACAGTTTGATTTTTAGTATGGCTACAATAAGCAATGTGGCCTTGTCCTTCCCTCCTCCCTCACCCCACCTGAGCTACCTTGTCCATTATCTCTTTTTTTTTTAATTAATAAAGAAAGAATGCATGGTTTCAAATAATAGTTACTTTATTTCGAAGGGGGAAGGGTGGTTGGCTTACAGGGAATTAAAATCAACAAAGGGGGTGGGTTTGCATCAAGGAGAAACACACACAACTGTCACACCGTAGCCTGGCCAGTCATGAAACTGGTTTTCAAAGCCTCTCTGATGTGCAGCGTGCCTTGCTGTGCTCTTCTAATCGCCCTGGTGTCTAGCTGCTCAAAATCGGATGCCAGGTGATTTGCCTCAACCTTCCACCCAGCCATAAACGTCTCCCTCTTCCTCTCACAGTTATTATGGAGCACACAGCAAGCAGCAATAACAATGGGACTGTTGGTTGCGCTGAGGTCTGACCAACAGTGCCAGCGAGCTTTTAAACGTCCAAAGGCACATTCTACCACCATTCTGCACTTGCTCAGCCTATAGTTGAACTGCTCCTTACTACTGTCCAGGCTTCATAAGCCATGGGAGCAAGGGGTAGGCTGGGGTAGGTGCGACCGCGTGGTGCTGCCAGCTGGGAGAGCAGCCTGAGGCAGAAGCCTCCAGCTCGCAGGAGAGCAGAGTTGCAGCGGAAGCCATACACCATGCCCTGGAGGTTGCTAGGAGCCGGGCAAGGAAGACATTCCCAGAACCCCCGGCCAAGCTACATGTCCGACGAGGACAGCTACCAGTGCTACTGCACCATCTGCTGCGGAGTTGCAGGAGAACAGGAGAGCAGAGTTGCAGCGGAAGCGGTGGAGCCATACACCGTGGATGAGGACGGCTAGCAGTCCTACTGCACCGACTGCTGCGAAGGCACTCAGGAGCTGCAGCAGTGATGGTGAGCTGAGCGGGCTCTATGCTTGCTGTGGTATGGCGTCTGCATGGGTAACCCAGGAAAAAAGGCGTGAAACGATTGTCTGTCATTACTTTCACGGAGGGAGGGGCGACTGATGACATGCTTTGAGCAGGGGGTTGGACTAGATGACCTCCTGAGGTCCCTTCCAACCCTGAGATTCTATGATTCTATGTACCCAAAACCACCCACGACAATGTTTTTGCCCCATCAGGCATTGGGAGCTTAACCCAGAATTCCGATGGGCGGTGGAGACTGTGGGAACTGTGGGATAGCTACCCACAGTGCACCGCTCCATAAGTTGATGCTAGCCACGGTAGCGAGGACACATTCCGCCGACTTAATGTGCTTAGTGTGGACACACACAATCGACTGTATAAAATCTCTTCCGAAAATCGAATTCTATAAAATCGACCATATTTCATAGTGTAGACAGACCCTTAGGCCTTGTCTACACTGGCAATTTGCCCCAACTTTAGCCAACACTGGACAGGCTGCAATGTAGTGGCCCAGCATAACCCCCTCATATGTATACTGTGGTGTATGGAAAATTTGTATCTGTCACCTTAAATTTCAGGGGCATTTCCTCATCCTGATTCAAGACAGGGGTCACTGTCTGATCAGAGTCAGTTCTGCAACCAGCCAGCTCAAGTAAGGTGGGGTGAGTGGTGTATCTCTGTTTTAGAAAGCAATCTGCTTTGTTGCTCTCTGTTTTGGGGAGCAGCCTGCTTTGTCTCTCTCTGTTTTTAGGGTTCTTGCATGCTATAGATCTGAATTCTAAGAACTAAAGTAATGTTACAACCTGTTATTTGATGTTTTTAATCTAACTTCTCTGTTTGTATGCCATGAAACATAACAAAGAAAGGCAAAGACACTATTTGCACTGGTGGAGCTAATCCCAGGTTTGAGCAGTGCTGTTAGTTGGGTTTAGATCAGGCATTCCAGTGTAGAATACTGAAGCCCAGTTTTTACTAAGGGATCTTCTTTCTTGTTAGATCTCAGTGAGTGTAATCTTTGAAGTATGTTCAGAAGGCTCTGTACTGAGCTCTGGGCTCCTCTACTTTCCTTCCTCTTGGTGCGTTCTGGGACTTGGAGTGACCTGAACAGCTTTGTGTCACCAGACTCCATGATGGTTCAAAATAACAGCACTCAAGTGCATGGAGTCAACTGGATTCCATGCCTTGATATACAGGAAGCCTTTTGGAGTGGAGAGGGTGGTTCTTGTCCAGACAGAGGCTGAAGGCAGGTCATAAGCAGCTGGTCATGAGGAGGCTTTGATCAGGAGCACTCACAAGGGGTATGTCTACATGATACACTAAGTCTGGGCTCTGACTCAGGTTTGAGCCCAAGCCCCCATTCCATCTTCACACAAATCAGTGTGACTCAGGTCAGCAAAGACTCAGGACCCAGATTCTAGGACCCGACTAGAGGGGTGGGTCAGAGCCAGAGTCCTGTTGTGACTCAGGTCCAAGCCCTCTCATTTTGGAGTGTGGCTGCAGCTCAAACAACATACCCAAGTCAGAAGGCCTGCACAGTGCAGTATGGACGCGTTAGCACGGCTGTGAGACCCAAGTCCAGAAATTGTAAACCCAGGTTTACAATACAGTGTGGACACTCAAGAACAGGCTTGGAAACACCAAGTCCACAAACCTGGCACCCAGACATTTGGGTTTACAATGCATTGTAGACATACCTAAAAAGAGAGAGCTGGGAATGGAACATGGCCAGAGCTGGATGGGGGCATCAGTATTAGTTCTTGATGGCTCTGGTTCAGTATGAAGGCAAGGCTGGGCTTCAAAGCATTTCTTAACCCATAAGACTTGATCTGTCAGTCCTCAGACCTGAAGCGCAACTTGTTTTCTGCAACGTGAATCCGAACGAGTCTCTTGAGGGCTGGAGACATGTCTGGAAAGTGCCTAGCACTACAGAACTACCACTAATGGTGTACTGCTCCTTGGTCGGTGTTCCACTTCTCACTCCACCACAGCACATGCAGAAGGACCAGCGAGTAGGTGCAGTGGCACTGCAGCGGCTTGGAGAGCAACCCTAAGGGCCTCAGATGGGCTAAGGGCCTCAGACAGCCCAACAGTCAATTGCTTTCAAGGAGCGCCACGCCGAGGCCCAATCTGCACATGGAAATTGCACCAATTTAACTAACTTGCTTTCTCAATGGATGCCATTACATTGATACAACTCCCCGTGGGGACACTCTTAAGATATGGAGGAAAATCAGGATAGGGGATATGGGATTTAGACTTCCTGTGAGAAGGAACCTGGTTGTTTTCTATAATAGTCCTTTGGTTTGGAACACATTACATTTCTCCATCAAAATGATCTCTTACCAAGCTGATTTTCCACTGTATTTCCCCTTTAAGTGCAGTGGAAATTAATATTTTTAACAGGTCTTTCCCTCTCTTGATGATTCACTGACGCAGTCTCTATTCAGCTGGGGGCCTGAGCCAAAGAGCACAACACTATACAACAGATTAAGAGAGAGAGTGAAGAAATGAAATAAAATAAAATGGTTTGGGGAGGGGAGAGGTGCAACCGTGACTCAGGGGGTCACAACTGAGGATGCAAAATTCAGGACAAACTGCTGAGAAATAGGGCATACACAACTCCAAAAAACTAGTGGTTATTCTTTCATAAGATATACCAGACCAGCAACAAAAGTAAACTTCTGTTTCACCACACTGGCTAACAAGAAGTCATAAAAGCAGCTTCCTTGGGCATTCAAGTTCTTATATCACCACCAAAAACACTGGATTCAGAGATGAGTGGTTCTTTACAACCAGTCTCATCAAATAAACGGTTCTTCTGATCCCAAAGGACCAGTTACACACCCAGGTCAATATATAACTTAGCTCTTACCCAAAAATCATGCTGATGCCAATACTTTAGTATCTAAAATCTAAAGGTTTATTCATAAAAAGAAAGAAAGGTGTGAGTTAAAATTGGTTAAAAGAACCAAATACATACAGTAATTGCAAAGTTCTTGGTTCAGGCTTGTAGCAGTGATGGCTTAATAAGTTTCTGGTTGCTTCCAAATCACGGGAAGGAGCTCAGTCCCTTGGTTAGAATGCTCCCATTAGTATAGTCCAGAGGTTTGGGCAAGAAAGAGGCTGGGGAAGGATAGAGGCAAAATGGAGGGGCTTCCAGAGCCTTTTATAGTTTCTGCCATGTGGAGGGAAACCCGTTGTTTCAAACAAAAACCTCTACACAGCTAGTGGAGAATCATAGGTGACCAGATAGTGTTTGGGGGTCACATGGGCAAGTCCCATGTTCATGTCCAATTTCACTCAGTCATTGCAGGAAGCCATTACCTATATTCCAGACAGCACATTTACAGGACAGTCCGCTCAGTGTAGATGGGAGTCTCCCATATATATATATAGTTGCAACAATTATTTATTGGACAGACTCTCATTTATTGTCCCATCTGAAAGAGTCATAGATTCCTAGCCAAGAAAGGACCATGTTGATCATCTAGTCTGACATCTTATATAACACAGGCCATAGAACTTCCCCCAAAATAATTCCTAGATGCCAACATCTGAGCCATTCTTTTTAGGTGACTAATCTGAGGAATTGTCCCACATTGGGCTGTCAGCAGAGGAGGTTTTGTGTTTTTTTGGGGGGGGGGTGGGGGGGTGGGGGGGGAGATGATAAATTAAACAATAAGAAGTCACCAGGACCAGATGCTATTCACCCAAGAATTCTGAAGGAACTTTCATATGAAACTTCAGAACTACTATTGGTGGTATGTAACCTATCGCTTAAATCAGCCCCTGTGCCATATGACTAGAGGATAGCTAATGTAATGCCAATTTTTTCAAAAGGCAATCCTGGCAATTAGAGGCCTATAAGCCTAACTTCAGTACCATGCAAATTAGTTGAACCTATAGTAAAGACGGAATTATCAGACACATAAATAAACACGATATGTTAAGAAAGAGTCAACACAGCTTTTGTAAAGAAATCATGCCTCACCAATCTATTAGAATTCTTTGAGGGGAATCAACAAGGATGTGGACAAGGGTGATCCAGAGGATACAGTGTACTTGGACTTTTAGAAAGCCTTTCACCAGGTCCCTTACCAAAGGCTCTTATGCAAACACAGCAGTCATGGCATAAGAGGGAAGGTCCACTCATGGATCAGTAACTGGTTAAAAGATAGGAAACAAAGGGTAGGAATAAGTGGTCAGTTTTCATAATGGAGAGATGTAAATAGTGGGGTCCACCAAGGATCTGTACTGAGCCCAGTGCTGTTCAACATATTCAAAAGTGATCTGGAAAAAGGGGTAAACAGTGAGGTGGCAAAGTTTGCAGACAATACAAAATGACTCAAGATAGTTAAGTCCAAAACTTACTGCGAAGGGTAACAAAGTGATCTCACAAAATTGAGTGACTGGGCAACAAAATGGAAGATGAAATACAGTGTTGATAAATGCAAAGTAATGCACATTGGAAAATATAATCCCAACTCATATAAAAAGATGGGGTCTAAATTTGCTGTTACCATTTAAGAAAGATCTTGGAGCGATCGTGAATACTTCTCTGAAAACATCTGCTCAATGTGCAGCGGCAGTCAAAAAAGCTATCATGGAATCATTAGGAAAGGGATAGATAATAAGGCATATGATATCATAATGCCACAATATAAATCCCTGGTACACCCCACCCACACCTTGAATACTGCACACAGTTCTGGTCAACCCGTCTCAAAAAAGATATATTAGAAATGGAAAAAGTACCAGAGATGGGCATCAAAGATTATTGGGAGAATGGAACAGCTTCCATATGAGGAGAGATTTAAAAGACTGGGACCGTTCATCTTTGAAAAGAGACAACTAAGGGGGATATGACAACTAAGGGGGATCTGAACAAGGGCAGTCAGGACCAAGGGTCAGAGCTGGGTCAAACCTGAGGCGGGGAATAGCAGAGGAGTTTGTAGTCAGGTTCCAGGCCAAGGTAGATACCAAGGTTGTAACCATGCCTTAGTGGGTCACAACTGAGGATGCCAAATTCAGGACGAACTGCTGAGAAATAGGGCAAACACAACCCAAAACTGGTGGTTATTCTTTTATAAGATATACCAAACCAGCCACAAAGTAAACTCCTGTTTCACCACACTGGCTAACAAGAAAACATAAAGGCAGTTTCCTCAGGCATTCCAGTTCTTATATCAGAGCCAAAAACAATGGATTCAGAGATGAGAGATTCTTTACAATCAATCTCATGAAATAAATTGTTCTTCTGATCCCAAAGGACCAGCCACACACCCAGGTCAATATATAACTTAGATCTTACCCAAAAACCACGCTGATGCCAATCCTTTAGTATCTAAAATCTAAAGGTTTATTTGTACAAAGAAAGAAAGAAAGGTGAGAGTTAAAATTGGTTAAAGGAATCAATTACATACAGTAATGGCAAAGTTCATGGTTCAGGCTTGTAGCAGTGATGGAATAAACTGCTGGCTTAAGTCAAGTCTCTGGAGAACATCCACAGCTTGGATGGGTCATTCAATCCTTTGTTCAGAGCTTCAGTTTGTAGCAAAGTTCCTCCAGAGGTAAGAAGCAGGATTGAAGACAAAATGGAGATGTTTCCAGGGCCTTTTATAGCTTTTGCCATGTGGAGGGCATCCCATTGTTTCAAACAAAGCCCTCAGCACAGCTAGTGGAAAATAACAGGTTCTTTAAAAGATGGAAGTTTGGAGTCACATGGGCAAATCACCTGTCCATGCCCAATTTTGCTTAGTCATAGCAGGAAGTCATTACCTATACTTCAGATGGAACTTTTGCAGGACAGTCCATTCAGTGTAGATGGGCATCTTCCATGGTCCAGTGTCAGTTAAGTGTTTCTTGATGAGCCACTTAGTTTGAATAGTCCCTCCAAGATGTGCAGGCTAAATACCTTGTGGGCGTTACCCCAGGAGCAAACATTTGAAATCCAGGTATAGAGCCAATACTCATAACTTCAAATACAAAAATGATACATGCATACAGACACCATAATCATAACCAGCAAATCATAACCTTTCCATAGACATCTTACATGACACATTTGTACAAGATTTGTTGCAATTATATACCAGTGGTTGCAACAATGATCTATATGGCCATATTTTAATCAGATAATGTCACAAAGGGTCAGAGTCCAAGTTATGTCTCAGGGTCTGGATCAGGAGGCGAAGTCCAAATCAAGCTAAGGGCAAAGCCAGGAGTTCAAGAGCAGGAACGGTCATGGCAGCTACAGGAAATCTTCACTGCTGCCTGAAAGCTTCCTGGACCACACTTTGGGTTTATATAAGGCAGGGAGCCAATCAGGAGCCATGAGGCTACTGCCTGTCAGACCCTCTGACGTGGGACTTCCCATTGTCTATGTCCACAGTAGGTCATGAATAATGGAGTGCAAGCATGTTACAGCTTTTGCTGTGTGGCAGCATAGAGGTGTCTGCTACCTAGTGCTCTACAGGCCTGGTTTCTGAAATTAATAGGCAGCAGGTTTCAAACAAAAGGAAAGTACTTCTTCGTACAATGCACATTCAACCCGTGGAACTTGTTACGAGGGGATGTTGTGAAGGCCAAAAGTATAACTGGGTTCAAAGAAAGATTAGATAAGGATAGGTCCATCAATGGCTATTAGCCAAGGGATATAATCCCATGCTTTGGGTGTCCCTAAACCTCTGACTGCCAGAAGCTTGGCATGGATCACTCAATAATTGCCCTGTTCTGTTCATTCCCTCTAAAGCATCTTTGCACCACCCACTGTCGGAAGACAGGATACTCGGCTAGATGGACCATTGGTCTGACGCAGCAGGGCCATTCTTAGAACAGATCTTTCAGAAAAACATCCAATCTTGATTTAAACATTACCAGTAATGGAGAATATCTCAAAGTTCCTCTAATAATGGGCTAGGGAAATAGGTTCACTGGTCATGATTTCCCAAAGTGCTGAGTGATTTTGGATGCTCAGTTTGAGACACCTTAAAGGGGCATGAATTTCAGAAAGTGCTGAACATAACCCACCCTCTAAAAATCAGGTCTCTTTAAGTGTTTCAAATGGGACACCCCAAACCATTCATCCCATTTGGCAAACCTTGCCCACTACTTATTGAATCACATGGACCATCAGGTTTCAGAGTAGCAGCCGTGTTAGTCTGTATCTGTAAAAAGAACAGGAGTACTTGTGGCAAGTACTCCTATTCTTTTTATGGACCATCAGGTTGGTCTATGTGTCTGACATCACTCTGCCTGGGATCTCATTATCACCTGCCACTAATACACAAGGTACACACCTGCTCCCAGCCGAGGTGTGGCCACTCCATGTCTCATTGATTCACTCACAACACTTCAGCTGTCTGAGACACAAACACATTTGGTGTCTTCATCCTTAACTTTAAAAGGCAAAGGCTACATACCAGCTACACTTATCAAGTCTGGCCTTTAGGACTGACGGCACCCAGTGGAGATATCAATTTGACACCCCATTTGTACAGGCACAAAGTGCCAGGCAGTGGAAAATCAGGGACCACTGTGGATAATGAATAGAGCCTTCTTAGCCCACAAGGTCGCCTATTAGTCTTTTATAGACAGCAGGTCTTGAATCTGATCCTTAGAGAGGCAAAGGGAATCGTTCCACATATTCTTGCTGTGGTAATAGGTGCTTTGGAGATGTTTATATCTAGGTTAGATATAGGATGATATAATTCTTCATTCAGCCTAATGGATCATGTTGCCACATACAACTATTCTGTATCTTTAACCCCTTTACGGTTGCCTCCAAGGAAGTTCAGTTCTGTTGCCATGCTCCTACAGAACTGTCCCGCCCCAGAAAACAGTGCACCATTTAATTCCATCCTGACACACCCTGAAGTTACTGCACATTCAGTTCCATATCCCTGGAGGATCAACACATCTCCAAAGATACAGCCCAGTTCAGCTCCACACCCTCTGGGGAATTGACACACCCCAATAGACACAGCAAAACTCACCTGCAGGCTCCCCCCAAGGAGAACCAGCATATCCTATATTTATTGAAAAAGATGCACAGAGCTGGCACCTCCTTGTAGTCAATATTCATGACAGACCTTGAAAGGAATGACAAATGGTGCTGTTGCCTTGCCTTATCTTGTCTTGTGTTGGTAGGAGTGACTGTCTCTGCCTTGTCATGATGACAGGTGTGCATGTGCGTGTTGCCTTCCTGCTTATTGCTTCCTGCTCCCTGTTCCTGTCCTGAACTCTGTGTTCCAGTTCTGTTCCTGTGTGTGTACACAGTGTTGGGTGTGCGCAGTTATTCAGGGCCTGTTAATACCTACCTGCTGTTTGCATTGTTATGATGTTTTGTTCAGACTGTTGCTGACTTAACGGGTTATTATATGTTTTGATTGACCACCTACCTGAGTGTCTTGCTTCCATTTCCTTGTGTTTGGGGATTGCTGTCCTGGGGTGCATCAGAGCATAACATTACAGTGACAAGTGCTTCTATTCGGCAACCCATGCTGCCTGCACATCCTGCGGCTGCTGACTGGCGATACTTGATGAGGAATTTTTGGAACGATGCATAGATCCTGCAATTCTCTGACGCTGCTAGTGTAACACCAACAGATCGTGGTCGTCAGCGGTCAGGATCAATCCTGGGACCTCTGAAGCTTAGTGCATGAGCCTCTACTGCATGAGCTAAAAGCCACATGGCCCTTAGCTAAGGATGTAGCAGACTCATTAATCTCTAAGTGGTCTCAGTGCTACTAGAGGGGACAGAGCACCACACCCAGGAGGTGTGTGGGTTACACTAGGTTACCCTTGCTGTATACGTGCTTAAGCAGTGATGGCCACTGATATTTTTGATGGACTCCTGGAGCCCAAGTCCTCCTATGATTCAGCTGTGCAGTGCCTCAATGAGTATTTGGGGACTGGAGATTCTCTTCTGCTAAAGAGGAAAACGTTTCTTGAAGCTCACCAGCAGCCCAATGAAACCCTACGTGAGTTCGCAGACGAGACCTCCACATGGCCCCACTCTCCAAAAATGCAGGCAGACACCTTGGCACCTCACACTGCCTTTAGATTTTCAGCTGCCTAGCTTTGTTAGTGTTTGCAGCCTAGGACTGATAGCTTCCTTCTTGTTTCTCCTTGTTTCATTAACTGTCACATCAGGCTTTTGGATCGTCTCAGGATCAGAGCTGTGCCAAAAAGTCTTCTTTGCTGAAGGGCTTCATTTCAGGTAATTGCCAGAGAAAGCTGTGCAGTTGGTAATGACCAAGGTAAGGAAACACTGCGATGCACTTGGGGTATATCAGTCACTTGCTGTACTTTCCTAAAGGTAGGGCAGTGGAAACATTCCTTATTTTGACTGTCCCAAAGCCACAGGAAAAGGGAATTAAGGGAATGGATACGTCTGGGATGAGTGCCAGCTGTGATTTACTCACATTTTTACCCCAATCCGAAATAGCTCGGTCAGAGATGGAAAACTTTATGGAAGTCATGAACCAAATCAGGCACCGCTAGCGCTGGGCTCCAGCTGAGCCACACTGCAATTGACAATGTCCAAGAAACACAAAAACAAAGAAACAAGGGATCAAATGGGTAAAGGCAGCTTCGTAACAACTTTCTTCTCTTTCTGCGGCGGCTTTGGACTTTCTAACATCTCTCTAGCTAATTACTACATGGGAGCCTGTCTTCTGACCACAAAGTGCCTAAGGTACCAGAACACCAGTGAGTTAGGATGTGGGGGTTGGCTTAGCTCCTGGAAAGAGCGTGTGCTTTACCATCAGAGCCCAGCATGACTTGGGACTGAGCTGCACTAAGCGGTCAAGCCTGTGCAGTGAGCCCCAAACTGGGTTGCTTTTGAAAACTTTATAAAAACATATTCCTTCTAATAGAATCTTCCCTTTGAGTTTAACCTTTGCTTTGGCTTCGAGAATGCCAACAGTCCAGCCTACACTTTATGCAGAGTAATCCACGTGTGACAAATCAGATGTCGCAAAACTCCCATTACAGTGAAATGGAATGAAAGTCCCAAATTGTTTCAATGTGTCCCAGGGCATAGACTGCAGTTATTGCAAAGTTGTTCTGTGAAGAAGAAGAATGTTTCTACAGGCTTCTTCCTGCTCAATTGAAGTCAATGGGAGTTTCGCCATTGGCTTCAATGAGAGAAGGACCACATTCAGTAAGAGGGTTTCTATCTATGTGTAGGTCTCTCTAATTAATCACATTTGGGGCCAAGTTCTGCTCTTTAGCCCCAATTCTGCCCCAACTCAGTGCAGAAAGACCTTTGTGCTCGCACAGAGCCCCACTAAAGTCATATTACTGAGGTCCTATTGTGAGACCCCACTGCTGCATCAGAGCCTTGGTGACACCGATGCAAATATAAATCTGTAGTAACTCCACTGAGATCCAAACTGGTGTAACTTGGAGCAGAGTTTGACCCAAATATCTAACTGCAATCAGGTTTGAAAGCGGGTAAAAATCATTTCCAAATCTCCAATAAAAGTGAAATAAAAATGGCAACGCACAGCAAGTAGCTTGCTCAATATAGTCAAAGAGGTTAAGGCCAGAAGGAACCATCAGCTCATCTGATTTTCTGTGCATCACAGGCCACCAACACCACCCAACCACCCACACACCAAGCCCAACAACCAGAATTAGACCAAAATATTGCAGCCCTCTGCAGACTAAACTATTGTGTAACTCCAACATTACCTTCATTTAGAAAAACCTGAAATCAGGCAAATCCTTAATCCAGGGTGCCATTTCTAATTGTCCTTTTATTTAAAACGAGATTCTCCTTATAAATAAACTGTTCCAAAAGATTATGGGGGAATTTTTCAGCCTCGTTTAAATTGCATCCCTTTTTGGGAAGGCAAAATTGTGGACGAAAGAAATGGCAAGTTGGTAGAGAGGCCTCCCTGAATTGTAAAACATTTTTCTTTGTGGATTTCAGCACCATTTAGGGCCAGAAGCTCCGCTAATATAAATTAGTATCTCAGGGCTTGTCTAGACAAACAGTTAGTACTGGGCAAGCTGGGATGTAATCTACAGTGCAATAGTGTGCCACGCACTAACTGGCCATGTGGACCCTGCTACCACACACTAAAAGTTCCCTAGTGCACTTTGATCTATTCCGCTTTGACATGGGAGTAGGTCAGTTAACTTCAGCGGTCCTATGTTGATTTACACCACAGGCGCCAACTTCCGGCGGCACCGGTGGGGGCTGACGCCCGGCCACGCCCCCAACGCCGGGCGACGTTGCGGGGCCCCGCCCCTGACGCAGGGTGACGTTCCGGGGCCCCGCCCCTGACGCCAACGCAACGTCGCCCGGTGTCGGGGGCGGGGCCCCGGAACGTCTCCTGGTGGTGAGGTGAGCTGGGTGTGGGCCCTGGGGCTGGCGGGGAGCTGGGCGCAGGCCCCGGGGCTGGTGGGGAGCTGCCGGTGGGTGCTGAGCACCCACCAATTTTTCCCCGTGGGTGCTTCAGCCCCGGAGCACCCACGGAGTCGGCGCCTATGATTTACACCATCTGAGAGTGTAGGCCTAAAGATGTCACCACAGCTACTTCCAATCTGCATTGTGTAGTCCAGTTTTCTTACCTCTGATCTCTGCAGAGATCTGATCTCTTACAGAAGGTTACCAAAAGACAGGTAATGGAATGCTTTCTCAAACTGTTTAGAAAATTCAGTGATATTTTCTTTTTCCATTTGATCCCTTAGCTGGAAGGGATTTCTTTCAGCTAGAATGTTTGCTTTTATTACTAAATGCTTTATAATCACCTCTGTTAAGTCTTTATACTTCATCTCATCTGGTTCCTATGGAAAAGGCAAATCTTCCAGAACTGCAAATGTCCATTTCCCTGCCAATGTTAAGAAAACTGACTTTTTTCACTAGATCCTGTGATAGTATTTGCACAAAAATACTGCTCACATCTCTGAATATACATTTGAAATTCTTATTATTCATTAAACTGGAAATCTTCCATGTTTGCATGAGTGGCCATTTTATCTGTCTACTTTTTTTCTGTTTGTTTAACCAGAAGACCTGTTCACTGCTTCTTCACTTTGTGCTTTTTTTACATTAACTTCTTCATTGCCAGAATACTTGTTATGCTTCTATGCACAAAGAAAAAAATCGTTATACTGATAGTCTAAAATGACTTCCGTTTAGGTTAAGGAAAAACAAGAAAGAGAAAGCACAGTGTGTGTGCGTGTCATATATGACAAGCTACAGCAAATTTGAACACAAAATGGCAACTGCCTCTGCAGCAGGAATACAGGGAGTGAACATCTCATCATTTAAAGTATCAGAGGGGTAGTCGTGTTAGTCTGGATCTGTAGAAGCAATAAAGAGTCCTGTGGCACCTTATAGACTAACAGACGTATTGGAGCATAAGCTTTCGTGGGTGAATATCCACTTCGTCAGATGCATGCAGTGGAAATGTCCAATGGAAATGTCCATGGAAATGTCCATGGCTAGCCCCATAAGTAATTACCAAAGGTTCCCAGTGGGCTACTACAGCCTGCACTGAAGGCCTTGCTTCTCCTTAGCGTATGCACAACATGCGTCAGGTGGCGCACATCCATGGACATTTCCACTGCATGCATCTGATGAAGTGGGTATTCACCCACGAAAGCTTATGCTCCAATACGTCTGTTAGTCTATAAGGTGCCACAGGACTCTTTGTCACTTCACCATTTAAAAATACAGTACATAGAAAAAATCATAGCAGATGCAAGATACCTACACCACACAAGCCAGCCAGAATTTGTAAGATTTCTGCTTGTTGCTATCATGCATTTCACTCTGTTTTATCGACAAAGGGTCCTGTGGCACCTTATAGACTAACAGAGGGATTGAAGCATAAGCTTTCGTGGGTGAATGCAAGCTTGCATCCGAAGAAGTGGGTATTCACCCACGAAAGCTTATGCTTCAATACCTCTGTTAGTCTATAAGGTGCCACAGGACCCTTTGTCGCTTCTACAGATCCAGACTAACACGGCTACCCCTCTGATACTCTGTTTTATGAATACAAAATGAATGTGCCTATTAATATGACTACTTGTGCATACCTCCACCATCCCAAATCCTAGACCCATCATTGCTTTCCTCCTCTGTCTTTTCTCTTTATTTTTCCCTTTCCTTCTTTCTCTCTCCTCTGCTACCTCCATGTCGTTGATGTACACAAACAAAAAGCAGCACTCCCTAGGGTGAGAAAAAGCTGAGTCAGGATATGGGACTGCTCTACCTACGAACAAACCTTACATGTAAATTACGCCGTATCAATGATATTCATTTTTTACTTTGCTCTGAAAGGGGTGAGCTGGGATTTCCCAAAGTGCTCAGCACTGATCTCCACTCTCCTGAAAGATCAATGGACGTGTTACCACTGAGCTCAGAGGGAGCCGAAGGCCAATGCTGAGAGCTTTGGAAAATCCTGCCCTTTCTGTAAAATGTGGCATGATTTCTACATGCAGTGCATGGGACAGATTAGAGCTGTGTGGCATGGTTCTCCGAGAGTGAGTAGCAAATAGACCCTCTGTATTGCTATGCAGCTCTTCTGCAGGAAGCGGGAGCATGACCAACACCCAAGCTTGTGTCCTTTCCCTAAGCGCAGACTCCTCTCAGCATGACCCTCGTTGAGATTAATTTAGGGTATGTCTGCGGCTGGTATAGACATATCCAAGCTAGCTTGACTCTAGCTTCGGCACCAGAGCAGTGAAGTTGCAGCAGCATGGGCTAGCCCCATAAGTAATTACCCAAGGTTCCCGGTGGGCTACTACAGCCTGCACTGAAGCCCTTGCTTCTCCTTAGCATATGCACAACATTCGTCAGGTGGCGCATGACCAGGACACATCACCGAATTTGGTCTGCTGGTTGGATTATTAGCTCCCCCGGGCTGGGTAGTGACAGGGAGCGCGATGTGAATGCTGATCCGTGCCCCCCAAGCCCATGAGCTCAATGAAAGGTAGCTCAGGTGTGTCTACACACACACACACACACACACACACACACACACACACACACACACACACACACACACACACACACACACACACACACACACACACACAGCTGTTGCAACATCTTCCCAGTGCCTGAGTCTTTTGATATGGCTCGTTAGTCAGATGTGGCACTTCCCACGGTTGTGTGGGTAGCAGCAAGCTGAACTGGCCCTAAGAAGGGTTCTGGGTTCCCGGCTTTTACAGCTCGAGTGCCCACAGAGAGAAGCGCTGAAATAGACACCAGTAATCATTCGGGTGGACCTTCCTTCAGAGGAAACGGGAACCTCCCCAGTGAGCGGAAGAATGCTTTCCAGACAGTCAGGTGGAGCGGCCTGCTGGCTGCATAACGCCGATGGACTTGGCAGCCTCTCCTTCTGGCTGGCCAGAATCTTGAGCTTAGCAACACGGACGGCTGAATTATTGGGAGCAAACAGAGAGCTGCGTGTGTTGATACCTGGCTGGATTCTGGAGCAGGATGGTACTCTGAAGCGATGGGCAAGGAGAGCGAGTGGGCTCTTGGGTGGGGGCACTGAGCAGGGATGTACTTGTGGGCATGACAGGTCTAATGTGTGTGTGTGTGGCAGGGAGCCCAGCAGCACTGCAATGGGGCATTAGTGCTGGAAGGGCCCCCTTTAGCACAGCTGCCTGGTGCACTGACAGACCCTTCACATGGAGACTTGGTGCAAAGATATCAGGCTCCCCCCCCCAACCCTTCCCCGCATGCATCCCTCCTCCCCTCTTCGCCACCCTCCTCTCCTCTCCCCAAACACACACACACTCCCACTGCCCCACTGGTTCCCCCAGCCCACCAGCGCTGGAAGAGCTGGGCAGGGGCGGGGCAGGGCAGACATGGCATGGAGTCAAGCAGAGCCGGGGGAGAGGGGCAGGAGAGAACAGGGTTTCATTGAGGGAGCATGGGGTGCAGTGGGGCTTGAGCTGGAGAGTGCTGGGAGTGGGAAAAGTGAAGAGGAGATGAGCCCCACAGGGGTCATTAGAGCAGGTTTCCTCTCTGCCTGCCCCTCTCAACCCAACCCCTGGATCAAACCCCACTTCTCCTCCATCCCTCTCATGCACAGCCCACATTCCCCACCCTCCATGCCCTCAATTATTTCTACTGCCAAAAATTCTGCTCTCAGCTCTTCTCCTCCCATAGCCCCCTCAGGGAAGTGCAGGGACTCAGCAGTGTCAGACCTCTGAGCAGGATACAGTTCTCCCTGTGCCTTGGAAACCCACCCCCACCTACCCCCGCATCTTGTGCCCAGTAATTAGCACCTCACTAACCCGTTGGATGTCAATTCTTTTTCTTGGGATGCTGCTGAGTAACTGTTCCCTGGTCTCAGGAAAGTGATATTTCAGAGTCGGGGAAATTACTAGAGTGCTTCATTCTTACAGTCCCAGCACAGCTGTACGGTCTAAGCCAGCCTATCTGTGTGATTATTTTTTTAAAGAGCCCTGTTACAAAACTTTCCTGCACATTTTGTGTGCAACACCTCCCCGTAAATCCTCCTTTCAGACATGCGGTCGTTGAATTTAGGGACTGTTTGCTGTTGAATGCTTCAGTTTTTGCAGATGCATGGGTTTGTTCGGGGGTTGGTTTTTTTTGCTCTGATTCTACATGGGCACAGGACACAATGATTTAACTAAAGACATTGCCACAAACATTCCAGACAGCGCTAATAAAAAATAAACTCCTGATCAAAACTGGCAGTTCAGAGCAAACTGCTAAATGTTGTCATGAAGCAGTAATCAGACCAGCAGACACTTAAAAGCCCGCACATCTTGAAACCTTAATATTAACATCACGCAGAACAGAAAAATGGCACCATGGAGCCCACATTTTTTCCCTTTCCTGGATTCTGTATCCATTTGTTCAGTTTACAAGTCAAAAAGTAGTTTCACCCCCTCTCCCACCAGCTGCTAGCACCATAAATATCTGCTGGGAACAATGGGATTTTTTCTGAATCTTATACCCTCACCAGTAAAAAAGATTCTGCTACGAAATTTAGCTCAAGATTTTTGTTCATGTCAATGGGAGTTGCAAAGTGCAGAGTGACAGACGTGGAGCTGGTCTGTAATCATTTATGGATCCAGGATACTGACCTGGTTATTGGGAAGCTCACTGTAGGAATGCATTAGTTTAGTCTAATAGGGGGCTATAAGGAAAAACAAGCAGTAAGGAAAAATGATTCAAGATAAGCCTGGCCTCGGCAAACACTGAAGGGTTGTTAAGAGACAATGCCAGGAAAGAAAAAGGCCCGTTCACACTGGAGATCAATGGACTATAGTAGGGTTAAAAGGGAAACAGACTGAGAGACAGACACTGCTAGGGGTGTCTGAAGGAGTTAAGCCAGCCTTCATTACCATCAGGGCATGGCAGGGGGTGGAGGAATGGATTTACCACTGGCACGCTCCCTTGTGGCCAGGCATGGCATAGCTGGTAGCGGAACTCCTCGTGTAGTGCACCTTGCCGACAGTTGCTCCGGTCTGCCTCTTCTCATGACACTGCCTTCCGGCCAGGCCATGTTTAGTCCTACTCCTTCTGAGGTAACAGAGAGTCCAATAAACTAAACCCAGATAAACAAAAATCTTTGCCCCAGTCTGGCCTCACCCCTCTGCAGACCCTTTCTGGGCTCCACAAGGTTGTCTGCCTGCTCTTGTGTGGAGTGACATCGCCGAGGGCCCTCTCCCCAAAGGCCCAGCTCCAAACTCTACTGTCCACTTGTGTCAGGGGTTTCCACACCACCTTTGCCTATGGCTGATAGGAGAACCCAGACCCTCCTTTTGCTCTGGGTTTCAGGCCAGGGGGAAGCCTGTGGCGAGCAGCTAAGCTCTGCTCTGCTCTGTCAGACTCCTTGCTGCCTCCCTGGGAATCCTTCCTACCTAGGCCCTTCTTCAGGCTCTTTTCCACAGCTCCTCCCTGGGCTCCCTGTACATCTGCCTCTCTCTAGGCTCTTCCTCCACTCTTTAACCACCAAAGGGGGACTACGGAATTCTTCTTCTCTCTCCCTATGGCCCTCTTCTCAACTCCGCTTCCTCCCTTTATGCGCCTCCCGCAGCTGGGTTTCATCTTAATTTGGGCTTGGCCCATCCTCCATGGACAACCAACCAGGTACCTTAATTGAATTCTCCAGCTGGTCCTTTTCTAGTGCGGGTTACATACCCCATCACACAGGGTTGTAGGTAAGATAGACCTGTGGGTAGACTGTTGTTTTAAAATCCTTTTGCACTACATGCTTTGTTTCTACTTCAAAAGGAACAGTATTTTGCTTTTTAAGAAGGCATTTTAATCACTTATCAACACAGAGTCCCAAAGGAAGAACCTGCTGGGTACGTTCAGTTGATACACAGGGTGCTGTAGCCCAGGACCTGGTCTAAGAGCGGGAGAATTGCAGAATTTCACTCTCGGACAAGTAAAGACCTGAGGCCTTACACGTAAGGGGATGCACTCAGAGAAAATCTGCCACTTATTTAAGTTTCCAAACACAGACCCTAACTTTAGCCATCTATTTTTTAAAAAGCTTTGCCATGGTCCTTGCTCCAACGAGTTTACACTGTAATTTAAGACAAGAGGCAACCAGTGTAAAGCAAGCAATAGGGGGAAACTGGGAAGGGAGTCCAAGGTTCTATGTAAAATGCATGTGTGGAGTGGTTATAAAGTTTGGGGTTCTCCCTAGTTACTAAAAATAACCCATATTCCCAGTAAGGGGTTCTCTAGTTACTGATTCAGGCAGGGCTCTTTCTGTTTATGTGCTAACACTACAACCAATGAGTGTGACTTCGTTTTACAAATCTTTTTCTTGCTCCTCATTTGAATGTACAACACTGTACCAGAAAACTGCAATAGAAATAGGACTGGTCAAAAAATTTCTATTGGCAAGTTTTCGATGGAAAATTGGGATTTCAATTAAATGCAAATATGTGCAGGAAGTGTCTGCTTTCCTAGGTAAAAATATGTTTTTGTTAGAAGACTGAGAGCCCAAAACCAGAAACATTTTGTGTGAACACCAGAAGTTTTGGGCAATGTGGGACTGAAAAATGCCAAAAATTTTCAGCCAAAAACTTGAAAAAATTTCAAGTTTTCAGACAAAGATTTTCAGGTTTGGGGCTTTCAGTTTTCTGACAAACAAAATTTGTTAATACAAAATTTTGAGAAAAATGAAAAAAAAATTAATTTCTCTCAAAATTTTCCACAGAACCCTCCCCCCTTTTCCTGGGAGTTCCCTTTCACCCCTTTTCCCATAAGCTTTTCTCTGTGCCAACATTCAAGGTTCACATTTTGATACCAAGGTTCGCTTCTTTACAATTTGCTGTTCAGCATAAAAATTGCAGCAAGTGAACAGGAATCCTATCCTGGATTTTCTATTTCAAAGCAGGTCTCAACTATCCCGCACTTTTCACTTGCTGGAAAGTTACCCAAACATGTGTTTGCAATTATGATTTCAGTATCTCTTCTCCTTTCCCATTGGGACATGACAGCTAGCTCACAGCAAATCATTTGCCTCACCCGATCACCTCTCTAACAGGAATTTCCATAGACTGGATTTGCAGGACACCTTCAGTGGCAGTTCAGACACAGTTATTAGCCATAATGAAATCCATGTCAGTCACAGGCTCTTCCATTATCTCTGCTATCCAGGCCTCTTGAAATTTGACCCATGTTTGGATGGGTCATCGCTCTTTCCATTTGAGACCAGTTAGGCTGTTTGATTGTGGATCCTTTATCCCTTAGCACTCTGAGCATGTCTGTTCTAATACGTGTTATATTTGAGCTAGTGTCCAAAATCCCTGTGCATTTCATACCCATTCAATAGCCACACTCTCATCATTCCTCTTTCACTGTTCTGCCTCAAACAGAAACTGTCGGGCTGCTCCTTTCACCTCCAGGCTTTGCTAGCATCTGTCCTGCACTTGTGATGCTCAATCTTGCCTTGCTTTAAATGTCTAACAATCCTTCTTTTTGTGGCCACTGTACCAGCATTTAAGTGAACAGCTCCTCCTGTTTTTATTTTATTGTGTTTATTTCTTGACATTATTGCCCAGGTCCAAATCAAGTTTATTTTTCATAACATTCAAACATTTAATGAATCCTGTTTTTCAACCCCAACAGAGACATTGTTTCATCCTTGGCTTACATGGCTGATGGCAGATGGCTCCAGCCCCTCACTTGTGGTTGCTTTGTTTTCTGCTGGGATATATAGAAAGGCTCCAATTATGTGACGAATTCCACAGCCTCACAAAATGTCCTTACATCCTTTTCAGTGACTTTGATTTCCAGTTCAGAACAACACTGATAAGTTAGAGAGACAGGATGGGGGAGGCAATATCTTTTATTGGACCAACTTTGTTTGTGAAAGAGAGAAGCTTTTGAGCTACACAGAGCCCTTCTTCAGGGGCCAACACAGCTACACCAACACTGCAAACAGATAAATTGGTCCATTGTTATGTTACACTGAGTATCCACACTGGTATCTGTATGCCCAAAGTATATCAGTCTTCTAAGGACCTCTGCCATTCCAGGTGGTGTTTCTTTCCTCCTCCTCTTTGCCAAGAGTTGAGTCCAGGCCAGCTCAGAGTACAGGTGTGACGGGTTGGGTCACAGAAACCCCCATGGACTGCCACCTGATGTGCTGAGACTACCTCTAAGCCCGTTTTCCCTGGCAGCTTGGGACTTCAGTGCTTCCCATATCCTCAGCCCCATGGAGCTCATAGCTATTTTCCTCTTCTCTGTGTCTTTAGTTTGGATGTTTTCTTCCCCATCTTGTTTTTTACTCATGATGTCTCAATGACCTGCTCTTCCTGAGAGCCAGGGGATCTCCAGGCTCCCCCAAGACAAGAGAACCCACAAGAAGTGCTTTCCCCAAACCCCAGGAATTACATTATACCTTCTTATTGGTCCTCCAAATAGTCCCCAATGAGTTTCCATTTTGTGCATGAACTCATAGGGCGAATGGATCACTGTAGCTGGCTCCACAAAATTCCTCACTGGGGCTAAGTCAGAGGTAGGTTTCCCAACCAACTGTGGTGAGGTGGGATGAGTACAGTAACTGAGATATAGGCTGCCCTCTCCTCTCACCTACACACACCCCAGCTCCACTGCCTGCTCATGCAGGGATAGTTAGGCTGCAGCCCATAAGGGACATAGCACTGGGAATGCATCTCCGGCCCATCCAGGAGCTCTGAGAGGTATTCCGAGATTGCAGCCTTACAGGAGGTAGGTTGTCTTTTCATTAAGTGTATGTACAGCACCAAGCACAATAGGGCCATGATCCTTGTCCACAAGGCAAAATCAAGCCCTAATTTAGTCCTTCTGGTGCTATATCCATGGGCAGGACAGGGATTAAAAATAGTTTCAGTTTCCTCCTTCTCTGAAATAGCCATACAGATATATTTCCTTGCCTTGTATGGACATTAAGAATTAACATTTGAAAGGCATATTGAAATCTAGGTCACTGTGTGTTATGCTTTCCCTGCTAAAGGCTGGTCCACAGAAAATATGAGGCTGCTAAATCTACTCCTGGGGAATTCTGCAGCAAAAATTAAAAATTCTGCACACACTATTTTAAAATTCTGCATATTTTATTTGTCAAAATAACACAATATTATCACACCCGTTCCAATTATTTTGGTAATTTATTTTGAAATACCTGGCAACAAGTATTTCTGTAACAATACAGACAACAAAAAAGATTCAGGAAATGTTTTTTGACAAATAGATTCCTTACTAGGTATATTAATACAGAACTTTGAGAAATAATTCATTTAAACTACAATATAGAAACATATTTACTGCAGCCTTCAGAAGCAGTGCAAATGCTTGGGGGAGTCAAGGGTAACGGAGGAGCCGAGTGAAAGGGAAGTAATTGCTGGGAAGGAGCCTGGGAGTGAACCTGAAGGGTTGTTGGGTGTGGGTGTGAGAAGTATGGAAGTTTTTTTGGGCAGGGGAGGGATTTCTAGGGATCTGGGGAGTCTCCCCCATGCAGACTCTAGCTGACCCCTAGCCTCTCCCATTCAGTCAGGCACATATGCTCCAGCCCCATGTGTCCCAGCACCCCTTCTCAGCCATCCCTCTTCCCCCGATCCTGACATGTCCCTGCACCCCCATTCAGTCACTCTTCCTCTCACATCCCCATATGTCCCTGCACCCCTTCCCCTGTTCCCATGTGTCCCTGCACCCCTCCCCCACCCCCCTGCAACCCCGCCCCTGTCCCCATGTCCCTGCACCCGCACTCAGCCACCCTTTGCCCCCCATCACCATTTGGCACCGCATCCCTTCTCCCATCCCCATGTGGCCCTGCACCACCACTGATCCACCCCTCCTCCCTTGTCCCCATATGTCACTTCACCTCCTCCCCGTCTCCATGTGTTCCTGTACCCCCTCTTCCTATCCCCATGCATCCCCACCCCCATCTCCATGTGGCCCTGCACTCCCCTCTCCCATCCTCATGTGGCCCTGAACCCCCTCCAATTCCACACACCCCCAATCTGTCCCCCGCACTAGCCCTTATGAACCCCAGTGTATGTGACCCCCCAGCAGTCCCTCTGTCTGTCCACTTCCATATCCCATGCCTCCTCATCTGGCCCCATGGGCAGGGCACTGTGAGGAATGCAGCCTCTCCTGCTTGCTATCTACTGCTTACTACTACAGCTGTTGAGCCAGCTGCCTCTGTTCTGGCACCACCGCAGCACTGGTGGGCGAAAGGTGTAATTGCAGCACCTCTGCAGCAGAATGTATTTTCTGTGGAGGAAAAAATCTGCAGGAGACATGAATTCTGTGCATGTGCAGTGGTACAGAATTCCACCAGGAGTATACATCTAACAGCTGAGGGAATTATGCCTTAGCTCAAGTGAGAGTGACTCAGGTTTCTAGCCCTGGGAGGGGGGGCCTCGGTTCAATACTGCATGACAACTAGAGCTGGGCAGGAATTTTCCAATGGAAAATGCTGATTCAACAAAACTGAAACGTTCTGTGGGAACTTCTTAATTTTGTCGGATCTTCCAATGGAAAGTGGGCAGGCTTCCCAGGGAAACCTGCCTGGGGTCCTATCACCTCACCTGCCTCCCGAGCAGCCCACCTGTCAGGCTGCCACAGAGCTGGGAGCAGGGCAGCCCTGGAAGCCCCAGCTCGAGCCATAGCTCTCAGCCCTTCCCGGCTCCCTGCTCTAGAGTCTGGGGAGCCTCTGGAATGAGTATTCTGAGCCTGATGAGTCATCCCTGAGCCTGAGCTGGTGAGTCATCTGAGGTTAATACCTGCGATTCCAATGATAGATCCATACCAATCAACCAGGAGGGAGGGATAGCTCAGTGGTTTGAGCATTGGCCTGCTAAACCCAGGGTTGTGAGTTCAATCCTTGAGGGGGCCATTTAGGGATCTGGGGCAAAAATTGGGGATTGGTCCTGCTTTGAGCAGGGGGTTGGACTAGATGACCTCCTAAAGTCCCTTCCAACCCTGATATTCTATGATTCTAAGACCCAGCCAATCCATAAGCAAAGGCCTACCCAGGTGACCCCAAGGCAGGTATATAGACTCCTAATGGAAACAGTCACTCCTGTCTGATCAATGTTGTCATCTTTCTGGGAGAATTCCCTGCTGCATTCTGACAGACTGCCCCAGCCTGTGCCCATTCCTGCAACAGTCACAGCCAGCCCCCCAGCTATCTTACCAGCCTAGAACCCTCTGAGTCCTGGCTCCAGCTGGGGTTACCAGGCTGCTGGCTATGAGGCAGAGAGCTTGGAAAGCCTCATCTAACAGCCGAGGGAATTATGAGGGAATTAATAATTATATAAGAAGCCTTATATAATAATATAATTATTAAACATATATATATTTCAGATTTAGGGAACAGGAATTCCAGGTCTCAACCCACCATGGTGGTGGATACAAGTGGATCAAAGCTACTTTATAAACACTGACTAACACTGTTGCTGCTTGTCCTCTGGGTAGCTTTACTTTTCTGCAGAGTTCCCAGAGCTCTGTTCTCTTTGCAGGAGCTACATGTTATTGGGTTACCACTGATAATGCGGCCTCATTTCTCATGCCACCTCCCACAACAATCCCATGTTCTTGTGTGCAAGTGAAAAATAGCACAGTTTCTCCATTCTGACTGGCCGTCTCAATGGGCACCTTGCAAGGAAATTAGGAATACAATCTGGCACCATTCTGAGCCCATTAACACGATGCCTGCTGCTTGAGTTTCCTCTGACGTTCTCTGTTATCATGGAACCAGCATTTGTCCCAGAAGAGGTGCCTACATTTAAATAGGGCGCGTTGTCCTGCTTCTGCTAATAACTAGCGACACTTGGATTTCCACACCTCAGGACAGGCAATTAAGTTTTGCTTGTGCAGAAGAGCCAAACCAAACACCCAGATCTAAAGAACCTTCAACTGTGGAGAAGTTTGGATCTGAGTCTGCAGACACATCCTGATGTTACAGCTCAGACCTCTCTTATTAGCAAACAACTTTGAAGTTCTGCCACTGGAGTTTGCTGCATTGCCAACTGCAAGAGACTACGAGTCAGGCCCCAAAAAATCATGAGATTGGCATAAAAATCATGAGATTTTAAAATATAATAAAGTGGTCTTTTTATTTGCCTCCTGGTTTTTGAGCCTTTCGATTCCACTTGGGGGGGGGGGGGCGGTTCTCTTCAACTCTGAGTTCTAGAAACTTACTTTTTAAAAACTGAGTCTCATCTAATCACATGCCTCCAGGGTGTGAGGCTTTAAGAAACACACCAAATGCCATGAGAGTTGGCAACACTGAGTTTAGGAACTCTCCTCTTTGCTGAAATCAAAGAATAACTGTGTCCAGTCTACTCAAAAGGATTAAGGTTCACAAGGTATAAAACATTTCATAGCATGAATACAATATGATTTTTTGGTAGTGTTTCATTTCAGTTACTACATCTGTGCCTAGTGCTGGAGGCAACCATCTTGCTGAAAAGCAAAGTCATTTCTGACACTAGGAAACCAAATACCAGTGACAGAGATTGTAAAATATTTCAAACTTACTCACACTGTATAGTTACTTAGATTAAAAGCTGGGAGAAAATTTTTCAGTTGAAACTTTTCTCTTCAAAATGCAGATGCAGTGACACCAAAATGTTTTACAAATTTGTGTTGATTTCACCAAACTGTTTTTGGTTAAAAAAAAAACTTTTAAAAAATTGCAAAAAATCTAAACATTTCGTTTAAACATATTCTAAACAAAACATTTGGATATTTTCAGTTTGAAATGACTTTTTGTTTCAAAATTTCTTCCACTTTGTTTAAAAAACAAACAAAAACATTTAAAAATGGTCAACATAGGGAAAAACATTTAGATTTTGTTGAAATGAAACGTTTCATTAGACTCAAAATGATTTTTCCACCAACTTTTCAATTGGTCTAAAATTTAGGGGGGGAAAATGTTTCAATTTCGGTGGAAACAAAATTTTGGTTTTGCTTTTTTGAAATTGCCAGCAACTGAAAAATCCATTATTCACACAAGACTTAAGGCAGGGTGTGACCAGGGGGTGTTGGTTCAGGGGTCCTCTGCCCAATGGCAAGAGTTCTGTCGGTGGCGGTCCCGCCCAATGGCTAGAGTTCAGTGGGCCTCTCATCAGCTTCCTTGGTCCTACTCCAGTCTAGGTCCCATCTGGCCGCCCCTCCCCCCCCCCCGACTCCGGGGAATGTTGCCTTCGAGCTTCTAGCCCTCATCCCTGCTGCCGGGTACTGAGTCTCTCCTGCTCTCCGGCGCGAGGCAGGCTCTGCACTGGTCCTCCCCAGGAGCTCCCCAGGTACGTCCTCCTCCCTGGCTGGTCAGCCCCAGAATGAGCTGGCTGGCTGGCTTTTAAATCCCACCTCCAGTCTGAGTATGCTCGGCAAGACCCCGCCCCTTAGCCCGTAACTATTCCTTAACCCCTTCCTGGCCAGTGAGGAGTCTATACTCCCCGTCACACAGGAACTGTCATTTTGTTGTGTGATTGTACAATGCCTAACACAATGGGGTCCTGACAAAGGCACAGATAATTAATAATAACTATTGTGGTTTAGCAAAGATACTAAAAGCGGACCAGCTTTCAAACAAGAAACATGTTAAAACATTAAGCATCAAGTGTGGGATGTTTAAAAGCACTCATTGTTAGCCTAATTCTGGTCCCACGGAGGTCACTGAAAAGGGAGCAGAGTTAGATCAGCACTGAGTGTGTTTGAAAGTCCCACCCTAACAGTATTTTCCTGATTGCTAAAAAGTGCATCTTCAACTCCCTTGGGAGCCTGGGCATTCTTCGGAAATAACCTTGTTATTCTCTCACCCATTGTTCACCACCATTAATACAGGATGTGGAGGCAGAGCAGGCTTTGCTCGCCCTGTCCAGGAATTTTGCTTGCAGCAAATATTTCACTTCACCAGCAGGAAATTTCAGGGTCTGAGTTCTAGGTTAAGGCGATCTTGTATGCCGTAGGTAAAACATTACGGGTGAAATCCTGCTGGTTCCGCTGAAGTCATTGGCAAATCTCCTGTTGACCGCAGAGAGGCCAGAACTTTACTCCTTGCCATCAGTTAAAAGGTCATTCCAATCCTTGTAACTGACAAACTTCCTTCTAAAGAAGCCATGAGGCAGCCTAGTATTGTAGACCAGGTAGCCTGGCCATGTCGGATGTCTTCCAATATCTGCCTTTCTACTAATAAGGAGGCACGCAGCCATCCTGTTGCCATGTAGGGAATTGGAAGAAAGGAAATAAACTTGTTTGACAAAACTGATATCTGTCCAATAAAAAATGCCAGGGCCATAAATCTCTTCAGGCATTTCAGATGAGATTTAAATACACTTGGGCAGGATCTTTGTTTTATTTTGTTAAAGACACACACTCCCAGGGCGTAGCAATTTAGTAAACTCTGCAGGATCTCTGCAGCATACAAAGCAAACGGTCATCATGCCCATTTCATGGAACTTTTCGACTCAGTATGGTGGGTTCTGCAAACTTGGGGTCAGAAAGGAGCTTTTCAAAGCCTGTCAGTAGATCATCGGTGAGAATGCCAGCCAAGACAGATAAAAATAAATTAAAATAAGGGGGATGTGTGTTTCATAAAGGGTACATTATATTTTTAAACTGGGAGTAACACTGTATTCTGTATCGGAAATGGCATCTGAAAGTGATTAACTGAACAATGTGGTTTCTGAATGGTACTTGAATTGGTTCCAGAACATTTTTTATAATAAGTATAATAAAGATCCCAATTATCTGATCCTTTCCCCTAACATGGTCATAGAGGATGTTTCCAGAGAGAGGGCCTTTTTTCCCACTCTACAGCCTCAATCCTGCAAACATTTAACACACATACTTAACCTAACACATGAGTAGTCTCACTGAAGCCAATAGGGCTACACATGTGCATGAATTTCAATGTATGCACAAGCATTTGCAGTACGAGAGCCTATGCAATAATAGTAATCTTAGAATATGCTAGTAATGTTCAGATCTGCTAATCAGCACAATCCACAGCCTTTAACAGAAAGATCTGCTTGTTATTCCCAGGGCTGTCCAGGATGCATTTACGATTCAATAAAAGAGGCCCCAGCATTACCAAAATAATTACTTACTAAAACAAGCCTGTAAAACTCAAGGCCTGTCCCAAATAAAGGGCAAAACAGAGACTTTTCTTCTCCCTAGTTTAATAACATAAATCTAGTGAAAAGCATCTTGCTGCCATAAAATCAGTTCCGCATTCATAAGAAATGACTGATTTACTAACTGGGATCAGGTCCTGCCAGGGACTCAAAGGGAGCAAGATGTGGGGAGACATTTTAAATATGAAAGTAGTGTCCATCATCATCAGTGGAAGGCAGTTTCCCACTTAACCTCTAACATTTTTAGACGAAATAAGATATAGCAAAGTGGTGGATGATGTTACAGCTTAAAATTAAGCTGATTGTGCTATCACTGGAGAGTGCATTTTACTGTATGTCTCAAGTCCCCCAGCCCAGAAATGCATGCCCCTCCTGCCATCCCTGAGATGGTGTCATATGAAAACGTATTGTGACAAATTAACATAGGAGTTGAACATCAAAAAGTCTGATCCAGGGCAGATGCTTAATGTGTTTCATCTACTTCTGACACACACACACGAGGCTTTACCCTTTTAACTCCTCAGTAACATTTTTATAGCTTTTCATACAACAAAAGCACTTAGAAGTGAATTAACTGACTCATGTTAAGTCCTTCCCACCATAGGCTCAGCCCCTCACTAAACCCAGCCTTTTCTAAACTAAAGACATTTTGCATAAATGGCCTCCCATTGCAATGTTCAGCTTCTCTAGTGTTAGGAGCCCCATTCTAGATGGACCACCAGCTGGTGTCCCCTTTTCTAGCACCATGTTATCTAACCCTGCTCAGTGCAGGTATGAGCAACACAGGGCCTAAAATACTGGCAGCAGCCAGCAGCCTCCATTGTGGTTCTCACCCCGGGAGATGGAGCAGCGTTGCAAAATTTCCCTTGTGTAAAGAAGGCTCTGGGCTACCTCCTACATCCTCCCGCAGGTCCTCTCTGCCCATCCATGTCCTTGTCTTGAGTAATTCCCCTATGTTTAGAGAATAAAAAATTCCCAAGAAGAGACTAAGCAAAGCCAGCCAGGATGAAAATGACATCAGTCCCCATTCGTACTCAGTGAAAAACCAGCAGTGGTTAAAGAGCAGCACAGAGGGACTAAGTGACTTGCTCAAGTTTCCATAGTGATGCAGCGGAAGCACCAGAAATGGAACTCAGCTCTGTTGTTCCCCTGTCCCGTGAATTTTCCACTGGACTACAGTAGCACTTCAGTCCCCTCCTCCTCATCCCTCTTCCCAATGGCTCATGACATCAGGATGCCCCTTGAACTGCCATTGCCCCATACCCTCTGCATGGGCTCTACCACCCAATGGACCCTCTAGTCCCTTGGCAGTGACAATGCAACAGCAGTTAAAAAAAGCCATCAGGATACTTGGGGACACAAGACAATAGAGACCATAAACTATTTCCTGGGATGCTGTGCTCTGGTCTCTGAAAACTACAGGCAGGGACCTAAGCTCAGCATCATTTTCCAGAACTTTGTCTCATCCTCTGCTCTGCTTTGTCTGAAAAGCATTGATCCTCCAAGGCACTCAGCACACGCAGCTCCTTACTCCCACAGTGCAGATCCTTCTGCCAAAACGTCAGTGAGAGTTGAAGATGCTCCTCAGCGCCACGCAGGATCCGAGTCTTAGGATAGGGAAATTATCTGAAAGGGCTTGGAATAACATGCAGGAAGACCCCCCGGGGTTTGGAACTGACACTAAGTGCCACCTGGCTTTGGTGTCTTCCACGATCCACCCTGCTCTGATGATGTGTGAACAGAGTTGTGGCCAGAGGAAAATAGAAAAAGCCTTGTCCCCCTGAACACAGGCTCTAATTCTAAGAAACATTCCCTCTTCTTTCTGCTTCTTCTCTGCAGTGGTTTTCCCCGGAATGAAAGGCTCCTCCCCTGGAGGAGATGCAAGAAATTTCATGCTGACCTCAGCATCGAGTTTCATCCTTTGGAAGCTTGGTTGCGCCTTGCAGATAATTTATGAGGTGTCAGGATACTCCAACCACAAGGGCTTGGACTAAGACCATTTTTACACTAGATGCCATGAACAAGAAGCGATTTAAGTCTGTTTTTCTACAGCGCCGTCTGTGTCACCAATGAGCAGGAGCTCACAGCTCCCGGAGATTATTTGTGTAATAGCTGCCCAGGCCATGGTTCCACTGAGACTCCGGCTGGGTCTGATTCCCACCTTTGCTTCATTTCCCGTCTCCTCCCCGCTGAGAAGGGAACTCCCATTTCCTGGTGCTTTGCCATGAAAACGCTCGCTTGCCAAATTATGCTCTGCCTCTGTGTGTGTGTGTGTTTACACATCCTGCACAAACCCAACATAGCAGGAATCAAAGAATACACCATCAAACCACAGTCCCCCACATCCATTAGGATTTCCAGATTTCTCGTCTGCGGATTTGTCTTCTCTGCACTTTAGATTTTAGTGGGGGGGAATAACCAACAACCCAGTCAGTCGCCTCCTAATCCAGTGTGCACCTCAGGCTCCATGAGCGCATTCTTGGGACTAAGGCAGTGTTTCCCTTGGCTGAGATGCCCGGCCTCCTGGCTCCTCTTGAACTGCGGAGCTATAGACATTCCAGTGAGTAGTTTGCAGCCTTCCCTGCCAGGAAAACCCAATGTCTCCATGGAGAAATCTCAGTGGAGAAGTTTGATACTCAATCATCGGCTGGAAAAGAAGAGAGTTTCTGCCTCCTCGAGACCAACCCTTATTTTAAATGAAAAGCGACAAAGTTCTACAGGAATGGGCCAAGAAACTGGAGTGACATTGCTGGGAGATGTATTGTGCTGGATGGAGGTGAGTCCAACCATAAAGGCCTGATCCAAAGCTCACTGAGGTCAATGGGATGCTATCCATTGACACCAATTGGCTTGGGACCAGACTGAAGTTTGGATCTGGAAGTGAACTCCCCAAAGGCTAGGTATGTCTGTATCTGGGGGGGTTGGTTTGGCCCAATATTGAGATAGGAACCAGCTGCAAATGTAGGACTCAAGGAAAGAGACTATATAAAAGGGACTTTTCTTACTCAACATATTAATTCCACATGGGCCAAATTCCGACATCCTTACTCCCACTGTGCAGATCCTTCTGCCAAGAGTAGTCCTGTTGATTTAAATGAGACTATTCAGGTAGTAAGGAACAATTCCATGTGAGCAAGTGTGGCAAAATCTGGCCCATGTGTCGCAGAGTCACATCTGTTTGCTTCATTGACATACACACATTTTTATAGCTGTTAGCCCTGTTCAGTACATTCAGCAACAGGAAAGCAAGTTGGAGTCTATTCTTCCTGGCACTTCCTCAGCACAATGCTGGTTGTAGGATCTAGTGGTACCAGTGTAAAAGGCAAAAAGAACAGGAGTTGAGTTTCTAGCTGTGGCAGCTAGAAAATCATCCTTTGATTTGTAAACCCAGACAATGGGTCAGAAATCCTGCTTAGCTATCGTTCTAATCCCTTGTGTATCGTATTTTTGTGCATTTAAAAGAACTTCCCAAACACTCAGTCATCAGGGGTGGGTTTTCAGGAATGCCCATTTGACTTCAACGATAGACTACAGGCTGCCCAGCCCCAGTGTAGGGGCCAGAGCTGGTTGCCCACTCGGGGGCTCAGCCCCGTCAAACTGGTCGGGACGCTAACACCTGGGTTACCAATTCCCCTCTGACACTAGGTGGCAATCCCAATGATGTAGTGAGGCGGGGTGGTCTCCCTCCGACCCAGAGGGGGAGGGATGACTGCCACACTGTTACAGGCTGTGAAGGCAGATGAGGGCTGTAGCAGGATGAACGTCTCCAATCATCTTGGTCTCCTTGCCATTGGATTATGATCCTCTTCCTGTCAAGTACCATGCGGACACTGGTGTGCAACAGTGTCTCCACATTAAAAGAATTCTCACACAAGCAGCTTCCATATTTATGTCCAAGTCCTGTGACAATTGGTGAGTGGTGACAGGAGCAGGACAACAATCACCGGACGCTCCTAGTCACCGACCGGCACACAGGCGGACGGTGTCAGATGGTCATTTTTGCTTTTGGAGAGAGGCAGGAGTGCAACTCGGCAGCTGCAACCATGACTGAGCAGCCCTTTTTAGGATCCACTCGCTCACCCTGCATGGGGAGGGGGCTAGAAAAGGTGCCCTAAACATAGTCTGCCTCGCCTTCCCCACAACTGGATAACCACGTCCAGCGGGATCACCTTACTGCAGTCAAAACTGACAAATGAAATTTAGAACCTGGAATATTGACATGAACTCATGGGTGACCCATGCCCTCGACTGACCAAAATGGAACAGGACCTTGCAGCAAGGATCCCAGTATTGCAAGATCCAATGGAGACCACAGGAAATGGAGAAATGGGAAAGAACACGCCGCAGGCCAACTCAACAATCCAGATCCCGCCCCTTCCACCGGGAAATGTCTGTCCCAACCATGACAAGATCTGTGGATACCGGATTGGTCTCATTAGCTACCTGCAGATCCATCAGCAATAACCAGCTATCATTTTATAGAAGACAGTCATCCTCGAACTCCAGGGGATCACTGGCTACTACTACTAATTTGTATTACAGTATCCTCTAAGGCCTCAGCTGAGATCAGAGGCTCATCATTTAAACATAATAAGAGAGAAATCCTGCTCCAAAGTGTTTACAGTCTAAATAGACAAGATAGACAGAGTATTATTATCTCCATGTTACAGATGAGAAACTGAGGCACAGAGAGGTTAAGGCCCAGATCCTCAAAGGAATTTAGGGTCCTAACTTCCATTGGAATAAATGACTTGCCCATGGTCACACAGAGAAGTCTGTGGAAGAGCCAGCAATTCATCCCTGGTTTCCTGCATTCCAGGCCAGACCTTTAACCTTCCTCCTTCTCTGAATAATGGAGAAAGGCGAAAATCTCCATGTTTGCTAGCCCAGGACAGAATTGTGTCTATTGTTGGGAGGGAGTATTTCAATTTGTGCATCTTACAGCTAGTCAATACCCTGGGTGGTATTTCCCTCCCTTCCCCCCAACCTCTTCTCTTTTATGACCACATGACTTAACGCCCTTGTGTGGCTGACAGTACCCATTAGACTAGACTCTGATACAAAACAGCTGTGTTGGGGTGGGGGGAATAGCAATTTAGAAAACAATTAAGAACATCAATTCCAATTCATTTGCTTGGCCAGAATAAGTCAGTTATAAGAGGTAATTTGATCCCCAGCACCAAGAGATTAAAGGTGAACTCCATTATCCCCCATTTGCAGGAATCCATTTTAACCTGTTACCAAAGGGGTGGGGGGGAATTTTTGTCTGAAAACGCAGTTTGACTGCTGCCTTTGTTTGGGAATTGGACTGCATGGATTTAGGAATTCCCTCCATGAGGAATAGTCTGTGTCTAATCTAAAGGCAGCCATCATAAATTTACATTTCTAAAGCACCTTTCATCAAGAAGGATCCCAAGGCATACTACAGCCTGGCTATGTAGGAATCACTTACCCCCATGGAACTGCAGGTATCTACAGGGTGAAATGGCTAAGTGTAAATGTATACATCTAGGAGCAAAGAATGTAGGCCATTGTGATGTAATGCTCACCTCACAAAAGGCAGAGCAGGTTAAATTAGGTCAGTAAACCGTATATGTTGCACTTGGGGGAAAGCCAGGGATCAATAAAGCCTATGGAAGGTGATGTTCAGCTGGAATGGAGCAGGTAGAGCCCGTATAAAGGGATGAAGCTGAGAACAGAAGAGATCTGCAGGGGAAGTAGTCTGCAGTCATGTCCTAGGAGAAGGGAGCTTTGTTTGGGGCTACAGAGTTTGGCAAGAAGTGTAAAAAGGGGAGGTAGTCTGCAATTACTCCCTGGGAGGAGGCGCTTGGGCCAGCACACCCAGAGGGAGCAGGGGCGCAGAAGATAGAGAAGGGAAGTAGTAAGGAGTCCAGGGAAATAGCAACAGGGTCTGAGAGCAAGACCGTAGTTGATGGAACCTGGAGTAGTGGGGGGCCCAGGATTCGCTACCAGCCTCTGGGAAAGTGGTGCAGGACCAGGCCATCAACCGGAAGACTGTCTGGAACAGCATGCAGACAGCTGATCCAGTGGGACTTTGGCACCCCGGAAGGGGAGGACTATACAGTGACCTGGGCAGAGGGCTGATTCGTGAACAAGAGAGCATTGCGCATCCTGGAGAACTAGGGAAAACATGAGCAACCATCAGAAGGGCAGCATCAGACCTAAATGGAGCTAATCCCCAGATGCAACCACAAGGAGGCACTGCAATGGCAAGTGAATCCCATTACAGCCATACTTAGAGGATGGGGGACACTATCCTGGGAAGCAGTGACTCTGAAAATGATTTGGGGGTGGGTGTGAATAATTAGCTGAACATGAGCTCCCAGTGCAATGCTGTTGCCAAAAGGCTAATGCTATCCTGGGTTGCATAAAAAGGGGAATCTTGACTAGGAGCAGAGAGATTATTTTACCTCTGTACTTGGCACTGGTGCAACCGCTGCTGGAATAGTGTGCCCAGTTTTGATGTCCACAATTCAAGAAGGAAGTTGACACACTGAAGAGGACTCAGAGAAAAGCCACGAGAATGGTTAAAGGATTAGAAAATATGTTGTATAGTGATAGACTCAAGCAGCTTCATTTACTTAACTTAACAAGAGAAGGTTGATTTGACTATAGTCTATAAGTACCCACATGAGGAACAAATACTTAATAGTTAACTCTTCAATCTAGCAGAGAAAAGTATAGAATGATCCAATGGCTGGAAGTTGAAGCTAGACAAATTCAGACTGGAAATAAGGCGAAATTTTTAACAGTGAGAATAATCAACCATGGGAACAATTTACCAAAGTTCATGGTGGATTCTCCATCACTGACAATTTTTAAATCAAGATTGAATTTTAAAGATCTGCTTTAGGAATTATTTTGGGGAAGTTCTCTGGTATTATTCAGGAGGTCAGACTAGATGATCACAGTGGTCCCTTCTGGCACTGGAACCTATGAATCTATGAAACACAGCACTGTTACACCAGAGCTTATTACAGGAAGTAAAGCATGGAGCATGCCATTGAAACTGCAGGGGAAATTTAGAAAGGCAAGAATATAATCAGCCAAACTGGTATTTGGCCAGGAAACAAAAGTTAACATCTTTACTCTGCCAGAAAACCACACGAGATCTTAATGACTACAAACAATCAAGACCCTGGTTTTACAGCCCATCCTGAAGACTGGGAGCCAGGAGACCCAGGTTCTTTTCCCCATTCTGCCACTGACTCGCTGTCTCAAATTGGGCAAGACAACTCACCTCTCTAATCCTCAATTTCCCCATCTGTAAAGCAGGATTAGCACTTGCTTATCTCACAGTGTTCTATACGGCTCAATGCATGTTAAGTGCTCTGAGCTCCTAAGGGTATGTCTAAACTACAGCTGGGGAGGTAATTTCCAGCTCGCATAGATGTACGTGCACTAGCTTTGATTGAGCTAGCATGTTGAAAATAGCAGCATAGCCATGGTGGTGCAGGTGGCAGGCCATGCCTAGTACAATCCTGTCCTAGATCCAAGGTACATAGTTGGGTAGTGAATCCCTCCTGCTGCCCACGCGGTCATAGCTACACTGCTGTTTTTAGCACACTAGTTCAGTCAAAGCTTGTGCCCATCAGTCTACCCAAGCTGGAAATTCCACCTTCCAGCTCCCGTGCAGATGGTTCCTAAGAGACATGGGAATCTTTACAGTGCCAAGTATTTCATTTGCCTCTGTATTTTCATGCCAGAGAAGCAAGTTTCCTTTGGAGACTCTCTCATTAAGTGAGCAGCTGCTGTAATACAAGCTCCCTTGATGGTGAGGTAGCGGCGCTGGCCAAAGGGAAGATTAGCTGATGGCTGTCTCAGGCTGCATGGGTGTCTCGTATGGATTTGTGTTGGATTTTCACCTCTGCAGTCCTGGCTGGAAAGCCAGTCCTACCAGACCAAGACATTCTTAGCACAGGCCATGCTTCCAACGGGAGCAAGCCCTTAGGGGGATGGAATCCAGAGGAGCTGTCGCTATAGGTCACTCTCCTTGCACTAACGTGGCTCTCTCCTGAATGGCAGACAAGGTATACACTGCAGTAAATAGCCACCAGAACAAACCTATTTGTCGCGGGGGTGGGAAGCTATGGTGCTGGAAAGCAGCATGGTCCAGTTTGTCACGCCCATTACTGACTCAGGAGTTCTGGGTTCGATCCCCACTTTTGCTATTGACTTGCCCTGTGATGTTGGGCAAGTCATGTAATCTTTCTGTGCCTCTGTTTCCCCACCTATAAGAGGGGTAAGAATACTTAACCCTTTCCCACTGCAACACCCTCTGAAACCTATGAAAACACTATGGACTAGGTTGTGCCTTTAGACGCAGCCTTGAGAAGGAGATACCCCAAGGAGGGCAGCACTGTCCCTACCAACACCCTACCCCTAGGAGCACACTTCCAGCTCAGTCTCTTCTGCTATGCTGTGACAAGGATCTTGCAACATCCCTTTCTGCGAGTGCAGCATCCAGCCAGGGCTCTGCCACCTCACTTCCTGAAAGAGCATCTGGGATTGTGCTTCCCCGTTTATCCTTCCTTCCCCTCCTCCCCTTACTCTCTGCACAGCCGTGTTAAGATCAGTCACATATAGGGTTGCCAGCCCTCTCGATTGGATCGCAAGTCTGCCAATATTTGGAGTTTAATTTTTAAGCCCCAGCCTCTGTAGGCACGTGATTATGTGAGAATCTCTGCTTTCATGGCAAGGAGGGAAAAACCAAGTCTCTAGCCATCCTGATTGCAGAGTAGAGCTTGAAAACATGAAACTTAATGGCTCCAAAGCCAGAAGTCAACTAAAAAGAATCCAGAAATATTATTTTCTAAAAGCTGATGATTTTTAAGCCAATCTTGTTATTTTTAGGGACTTGTCTCCTGCTCTTTGAACGCATAGGGGTTGCAATACTGTGTGTACCATCCTCATTAAGAGACATGTAGCTTTAGGCCCAACATTTCTCAGCGGGGTTACAACAAACAATGCTGAATAGAAATGGTTTCCTGGGAGCAAGGACTTTGTTTGCTCTTTTAAATTCAGTGAAACCCAGGTAGGGGATTTAAACCTTTTCTTGAGATGTTGGTGACCCAAACAGTCGTGCCAGGTGCTGAGACCCTGGCAAAAGGATGATCCAGGGGTTCAATTCCCCACTCTTCCATAAAAAGCTGCTTGGGTGATCTTGGATAACTGCCCTGCGTCACAGGGATATGATGAGGATGGATCCATTCAGGATCGTAAGGGGCTCAGATACTATAGTGATGAAGGCTCGTAGAAGAGTGCAATCACTGCTGAAACGCTTCTACTGGCTGGGCCTGGTATAGCAGCTCTTTCCTTAGTCTTGCTGTCACATCTCATCTCGTAACTCGGCCCTTTGGCTGGGTCATTTTAAAGTCTCTCCCCTTCCAGTGTAACAATATACAACAAAAACAACGTCTGATCGTCTGCCTGGTCTGCTGCCCTCAATGCTGGGCCCGGTGGTCCATACATCTTTTTCTCCGGGCTTCCAGTAGTCCATATCCCCTTCTCCGGGGCTTCATGTCACCTTACCAGTGGCTGGTGGGGAACTCAGGGCCTTCAGACACTGGGTTCCAGCCCAGGGACCCATTAACCAGCAATCAAGGTCTGCTCCATCAGCCTCCTTACTGCTGCTTCCCTGGACATCTTCCACCATGGCCTGTCAGCGGGCCTCTCCCACACCTCTCAAAGTTCACCTTTCTTTCAGGGCCAGGCTGTTCCCTGGAATCCCCCAATAAATCTCAAACCAGAAGTACAATCTAACCCAACTTCTGTCCTCCCGAGGCTTAACCTATCATGACTCTTAAGTTCCTCCGCCAAACACCTTCCAGGGCTCTCTCCCTGGAAGTCCTGATCCTGCCCTTTGATTAGGATGCTTCAGCACTGGTGTCTGTTTCAGTGGCTGCTCTGTGTCTCTTCTGGCCTCTTGCCACCCTTCTCTACTCAGGAGAGGATCCCAAAGCCAACTTTCACCATGAGCTTCATCCTTGACCCCTACCAGTCTCTCTACTTTCTAGGCCCAGACAGTGCCTGTAACTTTCTTCCTTGAAGTCCCATTCTACAATGAACTTCCTCTCTTTATACTAACCCCCAGCTCCGCTCCAGCTGGGATCCCACTTTAATTAGGCCTGGCCCACCCTCCAGGTGCAACTAGGTGCCTTGAGCTCTCCAGCATTAGTAAACTTTTTTTTAACCCGTGTGGATACACACCCCATCACAGGGCCATATAAGTACCACAGATCAGAAGCAAAACTGACTATAAATCAAACCTTCTAGTTTCTCTGTCCAAGCGGAGTGAAGTGCAAAAATGTAAAATCTGAACTCTAAAAGGCTTTCCATGTTAACACTCTCCGGTGTCATAACACAGGTGAAGGACTTTTTCAAATATGATTTATATCTCACCAGTAACAGCACTGATCTCTCTTTGCAGCTAGTATTCTATGTCCCTGGGAGAGGTAATACAATCTACTGGAGGAGATGGGACAAAATCCCCTTTCCTAGGAGAACCCAGAGGAAAAGAGAGAGCTAGATTCTGATCTCAGTCACACCAGTACAAATCTGGGTAACTCCATTCACTGAAGTCAATAGAATTACTCCAGATTTGCACTGACGGGTAGCTGAGATCAGTCTCTGGCCCAGAAAGTGAAAAGCCATCTCTTGTGATGGCTGAGCTTGCCCAGGCCATGTTGCCAGGGCCGGATTTACACCTTGCCAGCCCCTAGGTACCCCCAGGCCAGCTCCTAGGTACCCCACCACACCACTTTTAACATTTAGGTGCCCCCCTGCACAGCCCCACCACCACAATTGTCTAGTACCCCATCTTGACCCCATCTAAACCCCCCACTGCCCAGTGCCCCAACACACAGAGGCCTCCCCCACCCCCACTGCCCAGATCCCCCACAACTCCCCCCCCCCCCGAGACCCACTCTCCCACGCTCTGCCCCCCAGCCGCACTCACCAGCCCCGCTGGGAGGTGACTGTTTCCGCCGGGCTGAGGCAGCAGCATGGCCGAGGCCAGTCAGGGATCGCCCTGGATCCTTGGGAGCAGCACGATCAGCCAGGCTGGAGCAGGAGTGAGGCCTGCTCAGGCCAGGCTCCCTCAAGACCCACTTGCCTGGCAGGGCCCCCTGCGTTGGACTGCTCTGAGCTCTTCCCCTGCTACAGTGAGCTGCTTCGCTTTCCCTAATGGCAGGAGCACTCCAGCTAGGCTGTGTGGGGCCGTCTCCCCCTCAGCCAGCCCCGCCCGCTGCTGGAACCCGGGAGCAGCAAACTTTGAATTCTTAGGTGCCCCTAGAACGCCGGCACCCCTAGGCATGTGCCTAATTGGAAATCCGGCCCTGCATGTTGCCAGAGTGCGCCAGAGCAGCCTAGCCCCATATGATCTCCTTGCATCTTACCGGGCAGAGGAGAGAACTCAACAGGAGAGAGGGGCCAGGAATCACTGCAGAGGAGCAAGGGTGCCACACAGATAGCCCTGGCCTCCTACAGATCTCCTGCGATCTATGGGCCTGGGGGCCAAATCACTGTCTGTTCTCCTTGAGGGGGAAGCAAACCCCACCTCCACAGTGGGGATCTAGGGAGTCCTCAGGGCATTCTTCCCCCTCCAGCGTCCCTCACCATGGAGGTTTCTGTGGGAAGAGGCGATCAGATCTCTAATTCCTGGGTAGGTGTGATGCTCTGTATCTTGGGGGAACATCCAGAACCCCCATGTTCGTCCTTGTACAACGATTGTGTGGTATCCAATGCAAAGTTAGTCATGTCGGGTGTCTTCGGAAGGCTCATGATGTACTGAACATTGTTGTTATAGTGATGTTATAGTTTATAATTTCATGTATATAGTTATGAGGCTGAAAATGTATCCTCATGGCTTAAATCAAGCCCAGACAAAAACTCTCCAAGAGCAGAGAGGCAGTTCACACCTCATCAGGGCAGGTATAGGACAAACCCGGCCCAGCCTCACAGGAACAAAAGACGCTGGCCTAGGCAGCAACAAAAGAATCTGTTAGACTCTCAAGGGAGTCACTCTCCTTCCTTTGATCAGTTTGGAACTGCAATGAGGTAATGCTCACCTGACTCTGAAGGGGGGTGGGGCAAAGCCAAGAGGGGAGAAAGGACATGATAAAGGGGAGAGACATTTGCCATGCTCTTCCTCTCTCTTCCATCTCCATCTAGACACCACCATCACCAAGCTACTGAAGCGCTGATCAAAGGGGAGAGCCTGGCTGAAGAGCAACCAGCCAGCCTGTGGTGAGAAGCATCTAAGTTTGTAAGGACATTGAAAGTGTTAAGATCAGCTTATAATGTGTTTTGCTTTTATTTCATTTGACCAAATCTGACTTGTTATGCTTTGACTTATAATCACTTAGAATCTATCTTTATAGTTAATAAATCTGTTTGTTTATTCTACCTGATGCAGTGTGTTTGGTTTGAAGCTTGTCAGAGGCTCCCCTTGGGAGAACAAGCCTGGTACATATCAATTTCTTTGTTAAATTGATGAACTCATATAAGCTTTCAGCGTCCAACGGGCATAACTGGACACTGAAAGATGGAGGTTCCTAGGGTTGTGTCTGGGACCAAAGATACTGGCTAGTGTCATTTGCTTGCAAGTAGCTGGGAGCAGCTTAAATGTCAGAGGCTGTGCATGAACAGCCCAGGAGTGGGGGTTCTCACAGCAGAGCAGGGTAAGGCTGGCTCCCAGAGTCAAGGATTGGAGTGGCCTAGCACAGTGGTTCTCAAAGCTGGTCCGCTGCTTGTTCAGGGAAAGCTCCTGGCAGGCCAGGCTGGTTTGTGTACCTGATGCATCCGCAGGTTCGGCCAGTCGCGGCTCCCACTGGCCGTGGTTCGCCGCTCCAGGCCAATGGGGGCTGCAGGAAGGGCGGCCAGCAGATCCCTTGGCCTGCGCCACTTCCCGCAGCCCCCATTGGCCTGGAGCGGCGAACCACGGCCAGTGGGAGCCGCGATCGGTACACAAACCAGCCCAGCCCACCAGGGGGCTTTCCCTGAACAAGCGGCGGACTGGCTTTGAGAACCACTGGCCTAGCAGATCACTGGTCCAGATAACAGCAGAGGGGAACATCACAGTAGGTAGTAAGGAAATTGGCAGATGGTAAGTCTACAGCCACTGTCAAAACAGAGGCCTCTTCAACGGTCTGTTTTCCCTTTGGTAACTGGAGTCAGGGAAGCTGGTCAGGGCAGCCTCTCTCGCCAAACCCACGCAGCCCAAATACGACTCCTCCGGGAACATTAATGTTTTACTAAATCACTTAGCCTCTATTGACAGCTTGCCCTGCCCTGGGAGCCTCAGCTGCAGTGGCAGTGACTGGGGTGACGATTTTGCTGGGGATGTTTATTAACTCTTTGTGGCATTGATGTGGCTGCCAGGATGGAGCGAGTGGCGGGTAATTGCTGGAGTCTGTTTATTTTATGAGTTGTGTTTTTAAGAGGCTTGCCAAGGGCGCCCTGATCTCAGGAGGGACTGCTCGTTTATATTTCGTTCAGCACATATTTCAATCAGTCCTAGTGTCATGTCATCTAGCCCTGGGTTAGCTCAGTGGGGGGTCAGTGCTGGCTCTCCTCTGAGCCAATTAACCCAGGAGGTTGGAAAAATCCAACTACATACTAATCTCTGTGTCTGGGGGAGCTGTAAACCAAATAGATTCCTTTTCTACTTTACCTGCTCCCAGGTGAGCAGGAGCCAGTGGTCCTCCTGCTTAGAGGAAGACACTCTAGGGACAGTATAGATTTGTGACGACACCAGGGACCTCCAGAGCGCCAAGCTTGAGCCTCTATTGCTTGAGCTAAATATTTGTACCTGGGGGCTGTAGCAGACTCACAGCCTCTGTGGATCAGGCAAAGGGTGGGACACAGAGATGCTAGGCGAGATTGCGAATACTTAGCTGCAGCCTAGGGGGAACGGGGCAACTGTCTTTAAGCCACCTTTCTACCTCCAGGATTCTGGGCCGATGAGGGGACAAAATGTCTCCCAGAGTAACTTATGCAGTCTGAGGGTTGCTCTAAGTTATGTTATCCCTGCCTGAGCAGCCTATGGGCAGCACTTCAGCCTGGAGCTGCTCAGAATCCACTTAGCAGTATGTGCTCCAGCCCCACCCACAGCATATCCTGTGTTGGTGAGGGCAGCCTGCAGACGTCCTGTGCAGGAATTCTCCTCCTCCCAGCTGTACATCACCACAATGGGGTACCTGGGCCATAGCGGAGGGGACACCTCTATCTCTTTTTAATAGCTGCTGATACTTTCAAGCCACGTAGATCCATTACCGTCAGATCGGCAATCATAACCTCGGTTGAGGCCCTAGGCAGTTGCACACTTGGGGGAATCACGCACTAACTGATGGCACACGGAGGGCTAGCTGCATCTTCAAGGGGCGTGACATCTGGTCTGGCGATAGGACCATCATAAAAAAGCACTGGAGACAAGTATAGTTTGGTAGCTCTGAGGCCTCAGAAAGTATGAGGAATAACATGGCATCATTATCCAGGATACAAAATAGATTACTGCTTACTAGAAGTGACAGTGACAAGTTATTTTCCCTGACCTTTATTCTTCATAAGGTGGGTAGGAGGATATGCATATCTTCTCCGTGTATCTTTCCCACTGTGTGTATCTAATTTTTCTCTGTTTAAGGGAAGGCGAAGAAGACATCTTTAAAAAACTCAGGTCCTAGATCATAAGCTGGATACAGGGCTGGCAACTGAGTGAGAGCATAACATCACACATTTTTTACCCTTCCAAAAAAATAACGGTTTCTGGCTCCAGAGTGAGGCTCACTGTTCTGAGTGGGGAGAGAGAACACAGTGACAGGACATTGGCTGTGGCAGCTGGACTCAGGGAACAAGGGAAGGGATGTTACTGGAGCAGAAAGTTGGGACTGGGAGAGTTTGTAAATGGTTGGTCCTGGGTTTCTGGCAATGACTTGCGGCCTATTTGTGTTTGTCTGCTTTGTTCTTTAGATCATCAGATCTTCAGGAAAGGGAGTGTCTTCCATTCTATGTCTGTGCAGCATCTGGCACACTGCTAAAAATGCACCTGGTGGAGACTCATGGGTACTACTGGAATACACAATAATTAACAAGAATTATATTGGATAAATGTCCCTCTTCCACCCTCTCAGTGGACTCGTTCATGCTGCCAGATCTTGCCATTTTATCATGAGGCTCATGGCCGCTGGTGTTTTTTCTGAATACCCCAGCTCCTGGAGTCATGTGACTATGTGAGAAACACAGCTTTCACTAGGGGGAGAAAAAGGAAGTTTCTAGCCCTCATGGCTGTGGAGAAAAGCTTGAAAAAAAGCACCTAATACCATGGGCCTAGGCATTTTGGAAAGTCCCATTAGGTGCTGATCTGCAGCTTTAGACACCTGTCACAAAACTTACATTACTTGTATCACCTCCTGCTGGGCAAGTGTGGCACTACAGCACTCCCTGCCTCAGTTTCCCCTAATGTACTGTCAATAAGATTAATGAGTCTTTACATAGGGAACATCACACATTTTGAGACATCTATGCCTGTTGATGCCCTTCGAGTATATAAGCAAACCTTCACCCCAGCATCTTAAGTGGGAGAAAGTCAGACTTAGTTTATTTCTTCCCACCTGAGTCCACCACTCCCCTCCAGGTCCTTTACCAGCAGGATTCTTTCGAACTGGGCCTCTTCCCTAGAGATAGGCATCTTACTGCCACCTGGAGAGAGTCCTTCCTCAGAGCCAGGGGTCCATGGAGGTCTGTCAACCGCAGCTCTTCTCTGGGGCAATATGCAGTTCCCAACAGGCTGGGCTTCCAGCCACTACCTGGGAAGTCCCTTTGCTGGGACCAGGCCTTTCTGGAGACCTGACAGCTCTAGCTCTTCCCTTAGGAATCTCCACTCTCTAAAGACCACACTTTCTACACCCCTTGCTCTGGTGAGCTCTCCTGGGAGCACCTCTCCTCAGGAGCTTCCTGTCTCAAGGAAACCCCCAGCTGAGTCCAGGTAACCCTTCTTCATTATCTAACTAGCTACCAATCAGCCTCTTATGTAGTTATTATTTCAAGGTGGGTCTGGGTTGGCTTGTTCTCTCCTGTCACATGAACCTGTCACAGGCAGGCTGAGCGCTGCCTCCCCTTATTGGGCCAGCCCCTGGTGACTGTACCAAAGTACCTTTATAAATCTGGCCCTACCTTCATATCTAGCTACCAGAATACCAGAACAGTCTCAACATTTCAATGTGAAAATTTTCAAATATAGGGAGAAAACTGAAAAAAATTCCAACATTTTTTTGGATATTTCGGCTCGTATTTCTTCCACCGGCTCTACTAAATAAGTAGTCTAAATTGCAGAGGTGCTGAGCACCTGCTCTTCCTAATGAAATCTAAATTTAATGTATCCCAAGTTTAAAATGGTTGGCATGAACTTGTGTGTCTCAGTTTCACCATTCAAAGTGGCAATAATAACCACTTTTGTGAAATGCTTCAAGATCTGTGGCTGAAAAGTACTCTATAAGTGCTAAGCATTGTTATTTATTATTATTAGGGTAGTATGAGCTTTTTGGTCCAAGGGTCTTAGAGCACCCACTTGACATCCGTTTAAAGAGACAGTATTACCCTCAAGTTGAAATATAGTGTGTTGTCATTGCTCTCAGATAAACAGAATTACCTCCTCTTAAAATCAAAGGTGATCTGTTTTCCTTCTCGGGCATCACCGCACTCCAGTGAAGAACAAATCAGTGCTGGCAAATGGAAGAGGTATTTCCTTGGCATGGTTGCAAAAGTATCAAAGGGAGAGAGCAGAAATGGGAAGTAACGTAACTGGTTTTAATCACATATAACAGTCAAGTTCATCTGGACAGGCCTACTGTCTGACATGCCATATAAAATGCTCCAAGAAAGCTGGATTAAGGAAGTGGAAAAGTAGAGATGGTGACATAAAAGCATTCAGGATACATTGCAAGATAAGCTACAAGGCTTCTCCCTAATGGTATTTGTATTAATTATACTATATTGCCCCTATTAGTGTAATATCCAAGGACCAAGGCGTTAATTTCTAATGAGAATTTGGCATCCAAATCCCTTAGGTGGCTTTGACACTTGTATGATAACATAGTATTTCTGGGTGGCATTCACATCTAATACTGCTAAAATGACTGTAAATAGAGTTGGTCAATTATTTTCCAACAGAATATTTCAGAATGTTTTTTCACAGTGAATTTTGAAATTTCAGACTTTTTATTCTGAATAGAGATGCAAGGGAATTACAAAATGTCAGATCTTCCTGCAGTCCCGAAATGCTGAGTTTTGACCATCTCTGGTTGTAATTGTTCCCTGGGGCTGTGCGGCTGGGTTGTTTTTGGAACAGTCATAACATTGTTTATTGTTTATTAGTTGTATTACGGCAGTGCCTAGAGACCCACTGTACTAGACTCTCTACAGACATATAATAAAAAGACAGTCCACTCCTTGTCCCTGAAGAACTTACAGTCTTAACATATGGGACAAAGCAGGTGGAGATAAACAAATGAAAAAAGAGTGTCATATTTGATATAATAAGCAGCAATCACAGTGCACCTAATACCTAGTCATTGCCAAGTGCTTTAGAGGTGAATTTTAAGGCATTTTGACTCTGATTATTTGAGCAGTGGTTTGTTGGCTGCTAGAGCTGGTCAGATGATTAGTTGATTGTGCCTTTGATTGCTTGTGGGGTGCATTTTTGAGTTAATGAATGAAGGTTTGATCTTGCAAGGTGCTGAGAGCTCCAGGCCCAATCCAGCAAACACTTTTAAGCATGTGAGGAAGTTGGAGCACATGAGCAGTCCCATTGAAATCAAGGGGACTGTGAAGGCGTGTGGTAGTCCTCCCATGTTCGGGAACCTCCAGGATCAGTGCCTTAACTGGTGGTTTGATGATGGACTACTTTAGATAATGACTAGGTTCAAAGAAATGTTCTCACAATGTGTAATTAGACAGTGGAACTCACTGTCACAAGACATCATTCAGGCCAAGATTTAACAAGATTCTAAGACGGACTGGACATTTAATGGATAACAAGAATATCCAGAATTAAAATAGTTAAGGCTAACAAGAAAATTAAAGGGGTTATAAAACCTAATGCTTCAGAGTTTAAAATAATGCCTAACTATTAAGGATTAGGATGATCTTCATGAGTTTGCAAGTATTTTAAAACACATTTTTACAGTTTAGCTTTTCTCGTGTTTTTTGCTAAGTTTCTTTACCATTTTTAGAGGTGGTGCTATTTACCAGTCACTGGTATAGGGGTTGTGGGCCATCTACCAAATCCCATTGTTTACCTCCCTAATGACATTTTTGGACCATTCCTGCCAGTATATTACTTTGCTAGAATACAAATGGAAGGGGAGGTCATAGGGGTTTAGGTTAAGCCTATGTCCAGATATTCATGTGGGCAACCATATCGGGGTGTTTGTAGATAGATGTACAAACGTCTATTGTTTTCTTTAACAAGTCTCTTTGCACACATCTTTGTTTTTACATTTTAGATTTTTTTCATGCTTTTGTTTCTTTATCGTTTTTAGGGGTGGCGCTATTTATTGGGGACTGAGTTACGGGTTCTGGGCCAAACAACAAATTCTATTGGTTTCCCTCCCCAAGATGGGCCTTCCCATTGGGAGTCAGAGGCTGGAAGGACCAGATTCCAGAAGGACAGGGTTGGGGTCATAACAGCACATCCGGTGACATCGTCACTTCCATGTCATCATCTTTTCCTGTGATGTAGCCAGTGATATCACTTCTGGTGAAGTCATCCTTACCTTCTCTCTAGATCAATCTATTATCCCTCACTCGCATTTTGACATTTACTAGGGGTAAGATACTACTCACACCAGTTAATGTACAACTAGAAGGTGCTTATAGTACAATGAGGAGGGCAGTCCGAGAACCTAAAGGGAATAGAGTAGTGTTAATTATTTATTTCTTGAGCACTGGCCATGTGCTGAGCATGTCTAGTATGTGGTGCCACTTTAGTCAGATCTGGGCTTTTTAGTACTTCTTGCTGGTAATCTTTCTAATACTAGTTTCAGTGCTTAATTTGTAATGAAAGAGGTGTGGGCGCTCAAGCAATTTTTTTCCATTCATAAGTGATGTAGCAAGCCCAGAGGTGCCGGGGCTATGAACTGCCAAGCCTAGAGGTGCCAGGGCTCAGCCCTAGCAAATCCCAGCACAAATTAAGCATTGACTAGCTTATTGCTTTTATTTCCATTGAAAATACAAAGAACAGCCATTTTCACCCACTGGTTTCCCTCCCTAAGGCGGGCCTTAGTTACTTTAACAACTTCTGAGCAGACTCGGTCCAGGGGGAGAATCGGATATATAGGGTAATGTTTTATTTTGATAGGGTTTTGTTTTGTTTGGGTGTTTTAGTAATTAGAGGTGGATGATCATTTAAACATTTGCCAGGAATATTCACTTGAATAAAAAAACTGATTTTGCCTCAGCTTCATACCTACCGCTTTTGTGTTTGCTTTCCGTTTGTGTTCTAGCAAAGGAATATACTGGCAGGAATGGTCCAAAAATGTCATTAGGGAATATTAACAAAAAGCAAATTTTGATGTCATATATGTGAATATTTGCCTAGGACACTTCATTCTAAGCTTCATGCTCATTCAGTCAAGAAATAGAAGGAATATCATGTGAGACTGTAGACAAATATCCATTCCAAACTAATCCACACCCATTTCAGATTTTGAATTTCCAATATCAAGTCAAGTCCCCACCACTACCAAAGAATTATCCACATAAATTCTGTAGCAAATTCTTTTTAATAATGAATAAAACTGAGGAAACTTAAGCTTTTTTTGTGGCTGGTTCACAAGCAGGAAAAGAGGCTAAACCTGTCTAATGAATTATTTACAAGGAATTCCTTGTTCAGCATGGGCCTGAGTAGAGATGCTTTTTCTGAATTTGTATCTTAAGGCTCCTGGCCAAAATTCTCCTTGACTTCAATGGAGCAGTATCTAGCCCTAAATGAGCATCAAGCAAACAGCTGTCGAAGTCCCAGTGAAGCTAATGACACCACTAGATGAATGTTTTAGAACTTAAGTAATAAAGGAGTTGAGAAAGAGTAACAAAGTTAGTGCTTAACTGGTCTGTGAATCAGCCTTTGAACACAGAAGAGCAATTGATCTTGCATAGAGGGTTATCCGAGCAAGGTCTGCTGCAATTTTAAATTAAGATACTATTCATTATTAATTATTATTGGTGTGATAGGGCCAAGAGATCCTGCCCTTTGTGCTAAGTGTTGTGCAAACCTCTGACAAAAGGATGTTCTCTGTCCCAAAATCATTAAGATTTTTTAGGAGCCTTAGAGAGTGGCACACATTAGCTGACTACTTTAATTAAAATACACCTTAAAAAAGAAGGAAGCTAAAATGTTATTCAATCTGCTAAAATGTTATTGAATCTCTGTTCTTGTGGTTCATTATGTCACCAGAGAATCCTTAATATTTTACTGTGGAAGCAAAGCAACCATGACACTGTGATGTTGCTTCTGCCTAGTCTGCTGGATTTGTTAGTACAATGGGAAAAGATAAGAGCAGTTAAAGTGTTATTCGAGAGCAGACTTTAAGATTGCCTCAACCCCTATCTCAAGGCAAAGTCAAGCAACCAGTCTGGAGGGGCAAAGGGGCTTGGGTGGGAGAGGTATAAAACATGAAAAGACCAAATAAATGCCTGTCCCTGACTGCAGCACAACCTCACTCCTTACCCTCCCATGGGGTACAAATGGGGTGGGATGAAGACCCCAGCCCTAAAATGGAACATGACCCTAAGTTGTGAGGGGTGGGACTGTGGGCGTGCATTGCAGGTATATTTGGGCCTGCTAAGGAGGAATTGGGAATAGGGAAAATGGGGAATGGGAAATGAGAATGGGGACATAGGCAAGGCTCTGCAACATCAGAGCTGGGAATGGGGACATGGAGCAAAGGCTCTGTGGTGTCAGAGCTGGGAATGGAACACTGAGAAACAGATTCTGCTGATGTGTAGAGCTATGGATATGCTTGTTTGGAACTAACCCCAATAAACATTGATTTGCCTGCACTTCGGACTTCTGGTCTTCTGCTTTCTGTCTGTGTGACAAGAACCAGAGGAGAGGGTGAAGGGAAAGCCCTCTAACACTTTATAGTGTACCTTTCATCCCAAAGAAATTTACAAACTATATATCTATAGCTAGGAATCGGTTCCCCAAATATTGACATGTATCCACCTCTGGTGTGGAACTTGGTAGTCAATAGGTGGACCACAGATCAAATTCAGACTGCCAGAAGCTTTTGAATAGACCCTGAAATCTTTTTACTTACTTATTATTATTATAGGTTTTTTTTATTATTATTCTCTGGCATCTGGACCTTGACTATACCTCGACCAAGAAATATGGACCTTGACAAAAAATAATTGACTACCCCTGCTGCACAGTGACACCACACAATAGCTTAGAGTGACATTTAATTGTTTTCTTTTTTACTTCTACAAAATGGTTCTCCCACAGCTGCCGAAATCCCACACCTTTCAGACATGTGCTGCACAGACACATAGTGCATTGGGGATTCCAGCAGGGTGTCTATCCCTGGGAGAATCAGGGGAAAACACAATTGATTTGCACTCATTATAAAGGCTTCTTTTCCTCTTTTATTGACAACTGATGTTATTACCACTTGACTGGTGCCCCCTCTTCCACTTTCAGGGCTCACATGAAGCACATAGAAAGGCTACTTACCTTACAGAAACTGGAATTCTTTGACATGCGTGGTCCCTATGGGTATTCCATTACCCACCCTCCTTCCTCTCTACTTCACATCCTCTGAAGGATCCCAAGAACCACAATAGGGCCCATGAATGGGATCATAAGGGTAAGGAGGTGGTGCCAAGGGGCAGTGTACCATTGGTTCCCAACCCTGTAATGTGCCCTGTGGGAGCGTGTGGGTACCCCGGAGATGCTGGAACCCCTGTTGGGGCTCATGTCACAGCTCAGAACAGGGAGAGGAGGCCTAGTCCCAGCCACCAGCTCACCAGAGTAGGACTCTTCGGATTTCACTGGCGGAGCTGTTGGTGCCGTATGCCTTGTGATACCTTGGCTGGCGGGTGGCGCTGGTGAATGGTGCACCGACGGTGTGGGTATCTCCCTAGGGACCACCGATTCCTCAACTCTCAGCGATTCCGAATAAAGAGCCAGGGTATCTAGGGCAGTGTACCCAGGTCTAGCTGGTGGGGAGCGGGTGGGACTTCTGCCTCTTTGGTGGCGCCAACAGTGCCAGTTTTGGTCAGGCAGTGAATGTTGGTACCGCCGAGTCCTCCTTCCCGCTGCAGTGCAGTACCGTGGATGCAGCCGGTGATCGCTCTCTTTTCCTTTTTGGTGGGGTGGGCCTGCCCCTCCCCTTCCACAGCTGGCTGTTTCAGGTGCTCTTGGTTCTCAGTATGGGTGGTTTGGACCCAGGCTTCTCCTTTTCTCATGACACACCCATTCCAGGATGCAAAGTGTCACCTGATTTAGTGGAAGGCGGCAATCCCCTTCTCAGAGGCCTTGGAAGAGAATGTCTCCCATTTCTTACAGGCGTGGTTTTTTTAACCCTCCTCCTTAGTCCTTAGGCCTGGTCTCTGACAGTTGGTGCTCAAGAGCTTCTGGTCAGGACTGCCGGGTTCAAGGTAGAAACAAACAGCAAACATCGCACTTGGAGGGAATGTGAGATTCTCCAAGGCAATATAAGCACGAGTTGTGAGGATCACTCACTGGGAAGACCTGGGGGCAGTCCACAGGGGATCTGAAGCCAGGGATTTTAGGCTTACCAAGAACCCCATATGGAGGTGGGGAGGTAACAGAGTGGGGAGTGCCTCCAGGCATCAAAATGCTTCTAAACTACCCAAAAGTAAACTATTTACAGGAAAGGCTAGAATCCAAACGGGAACACTAGCAAAGCTACCATGATCAGTAGAAGGAACTGGAGAGGCAGGTGATTTGCACCTCACCTTTTGCCCTTGGCTTGGCACATGAGGCGACCCAGTACACACTGAACTCAGCTAGTAAAAATTTTCCAGTTGCAGGCACATGGAGTTCATGATTACCCACATGGCATACACATAGGGACCACCACCTGATGGAGAACAGTGGGGACACTACATATATCTCTATGTCTAACTAACCACTTCACAGCTGGTACATTTGTTAGCAGTCTCGTGAGAATGAAAAGGTCACTAAGACCCTCTTAGCTCTCAGAGCAAAACTTCCAGACTTTGACTATTCAGCTCCATTTTTCTAGAATATTCTCTACTTCTCTAATTTAATCTTCTTCCACCAAATTACTAAAATGGAAGAATTTACCAACACATTCTAGAAGCAGCTGTGTCGTGTGGCACTGTAATCTAGAAGCGCCAAGTGATCTACAAGCAGCTGTGTTATATGATATTCCAGAATGTTCACCGAAGCACCAGGGCTGTGTGTCCCTTAATGCCAGAAATAGCAGAAGGGCACAGAGTTCACAACTACAGTTTAAGGACTGATGTAAGAAGCCATCTTGTACAAACAGATGAGTTCACACACAAAGGTGATCATATTTCTAGAACCGCTGAGTTATGCAGTTAAATAAGATCTGGGGGTTTATTATGGAAGAATGACATGAGGTGCTTTTCCTTAAAAATACAACTGAACGGACACACCCCCAAAGGAATCTTGCTAAACCCACTGGCTTCAGAGTGCCATATGGGGTTAATCTGACTCTCGAGAATATTTGACAGAGACCCCACAGTCTGTCGGACAATGTAGTGCCATCAAAATTGAAACGCTTCACAAAATCAGGCTGATTTTGCTGGAATTTCATTTTGGAAGAAAACCAGGTAAACAAAATTTTTGATTTTTCATTTTGAAATAACTTTGCCGTTTGAAATGTTTATATTCACTATTATAATGTAATAAAAGTCAAAATCAAAACAAAATGTTTTGTCAAAATGAAATGTTTTGATCAACCTGAACCAATTTTTTTCCCCAGGAATTTTCTTTTGCGGAGAATTTTGAAATTTTCAGTTTTCACTCCCATTCGTAATGAAGCCAAATTTTGAAAATTCGAAATCCTTCATGAACTAGAACTTCTGTCCTCCACACAGCTCTCCTTGTGCATGTGTAAGTGAAACAAGAAGCTGTCCTGTGTATAGTCTCTGGATAGCACAGAGGAGAGGGGATATATGATTACTAGTAATGCCAAACCCAAGCTGTTTAAATATAAATCATAGATGCCTTTGGGTTAAAGTAACATCCTCCATAGCTTAGTACAGTTAATTAATTCAATATTGTATTAGTATTATCCCTTAGCCTCACTATTAACACCCCTTGAAATGCCATTAGCCCTGCATATCATGTCAGACTTGTTTTGAATATGGGTGTGATGGGATTTAGACACCCTCCCACAGAGACTGATGGAGCAGTACTGGGCCGAGTGGACCTTGTCCCTGCTCAAAAGGGGACTCGGATAGTCAAGCAGGGAGGCTATTCAAAGGGAGGAAGCAAATTTGCAGCTTCTAGGGACAAAGCGATCCACGGGAGAGGGACTGGACTGTGGCTTAGACTCAACCAGGAGGGTAGAGGCTTCCGCCACTCTCTGCAGAGGGAGAATAAGTGGACACTACCAAGAGCTGTGGAGTGCTTAGTTCACTGACTGGGAACCCGCACTGGGGAGAAAGTGGGCTGTGCCTACATGCCAAACCAGACAGAGAGCAGGGAGGTAGGAAGCAGCCCAAGGGAGACTAGTCAGGTGCACCAGGAAGAGGTGACTGACATGTTCCACACCTCTCCCCCATGAGCCCTGGTCCGGGATCTGATGGAGATGGTGGGCTGGGTCCCCCTACATACCAACCCCAGGCCATGTGGGTGAACTTTGGGGACACCGCGAAATTGCCACGACCTGCCCAATAGACCTGCCAGCCTCTCAGTGAAACCCGCAACAGTGGGAAAGAAAGGACCTCCTGGTTGTATGGATCACGAGGGGACTCTCCCAAGCAGTTTCTGCTGTGAATGTAGCTTTTGGTTTTAGAACCAATGTTTTCCGCAACTTAATACACGTAGAAACCATTCTGCAAAGTTTTCAATGCAAACAGCTTTTTACAATGTAGATCTTTGTCATTGACCCTTTCCCTAGAAGTGTTGAGAATCCTATAACAGCATCCTTCTAGGGCAGGGGAAGAAGGAAGTAAAACTGACTTACAAATATGAAATTGACCAGATTAGTTTCACTGTCCAAACTGAGTGAAATGTAAAAATAAATAAATAAACAAACAAATAGCATAATTGACAGTAAATAGGTTAGACACTCCTGATATTTTCAGTTATAATAATAATAATATAATAAGATATGTCTATCTCATAGAACCAGAAGGGCCTTGAAAGGTCATTGAGTTGAGTCAAGTCCCCTGCCTTTACTAGCAGGACCAAGTACTGTTCCCTGACAGATTTTTGCCCCAGATTTCTAAATGGCCCCCTCAAGGATTGAACTCACAACCCTGGGTTTAGCAAGCCAATGCTTAAACCACTGAGCTATCCCTCCTCCTCAGTGCCAATAATCTAAGGTATTATTAGCCACACACATATGGAATTAAGCCAAGATTTTCAGAAGAGAAGTGATTTGTATGTCCAACTTGAATCTTCTTAAGGGGCCCTGATTTCCAGGAAGAGCTGAGCATCCATCCTCTGAAAAAAACAGGCTTCATTATGGCATCTCAAATGGGGCACCCAAAATCTGAGACTCACGAGTCACTTTGGAAAGCTTTAGCCTAATTATTTTCTCACAGATGAGTTTTATCCCTTTAACAACACAGAAATCTCACAGAGAGGAGGCCTATTAGTAGAAGGTGTGAAGACGAGGCAGCCTGGTTCTGGGAACAGGGTATTTCCCAGCATGCCCTGGCTCAGGTGCAGCTACTCTCATGATCATTTGGGGGGGCAGAGCCCTGTAGCTATAGAAGTAGAGCTACCCTACTAGTGGGATTTTAGCAGACATTTTCTCTGCTTCCTTTCATCGCAAGTCCTGAGCATCAGTCATGTTTCAGGGGCTTCACATCCACACATCCCCCCTTTCAGGGTAGGCCAGGGTCCTTCTGCATGGCCAACATCCAGACAGGAACACACTGCTCAGGGAAGCCCTCCTGCCTCTCCTGCTGCATGATGGTGAATCCGCTTTTCTCAACGAGGCTCCGGAGGATGCTCAGGTCTCGGATCACGCTGCTGTCTAATGGGTCCAGGATACAGCCTTCCCGGGCCACGTTGTCCTTGAGAATGACAACACCGTTATCCTTCAAGCCATTTTGACACCGGATAAGAAACTCCAGAAGATCTTTATCCGTCAGGTATCCTACAGGTGAAGAGACAGAAATGGGTTTTGGTTCACCATTCCAGTGCCATCTGATTGGACTCATCTCAGCTGGGGCTTGATTTCATCAGCTTATTTATACTCCACTTATTTGAGGCAACGTAAGTAACAGAAGTGTTTCTCAGGGTGAGAGCAGGAGACTGGGACTCATAGGACACTGGGTTTTCTTCCTTATACCAGCACTCTTTTGCTGGTATAAGCTGCATCTACACTAGGAAGGTTTGGTATAGCAATGCCACCAAACCTTTTCTAGTATAGACTAGGCCTTAGCCTCTCAGACGTTGTGTCTTGGGAGCAGGACATTGGGTCAACATGCCATTGCAGATGTTTTTAAAGAGTTAATTGTTCACACGCAAGGGTGCACCAAATGCACGGATATCACCCAACCATCAAGTCTATGAGATGATCTGAAACAGGTCACTTCCCATTCCATAAACATGAATCAATGTGATTAAACCTGTTTCATTTTGTTTCGTTTAGCAAAACTTCTCATTAAAAGGCTCACAGTCATGCCATGTTCCTATTTAGAATGAAGTGGATCTAGATTCCCTGCCCCATGAGACACCTTGTTCTCCCTGCAGCTTTAATTTCTTAACTTTGCTCAGATTTGGGATGGGACATGGTAGCTAGCATGTTAATGTCCCAGGCTTGTGCTTTTGATTTAGCCCTAAGCAGTTAAAGACACCCTTGAATTTGCCATTTTCTTGTTGAACTCAGCTGCCAACAGGGGCACTTGAAGCTGGACGATGCAAAAAGTTTGACAACCTTACTACCTTTTTATTTCATGCACAGCAGGTATTTGAGAAGCCTGACACCACGGTCTCTTTTCCTGGAAAGCACGATTCAGTCCACAGCATTTGCAGATAAGATACTAACACCGTCACTTGTGTTATAGGTACAAATGATAGAGCCATCTATACTTAAGCTATCCTAAGAGTTTCCATTATAAGACCTGTTTTCAGTTGCTTCTAACTTTGCCAAACTTAACCATTTGGGTTAAAATATTCCATGTCATGTGTCTGCCTCAGAGTGAATTTTTTTTTTTTAAGTTTCTGCAAAAATGGTTCAGCTGTTTCCAAAACCAAGTTTAGGGGAAAATCTGATGTTTTTCCCATGTTTAAAAATGTATACAAATGTTTAGTTACAAAGCTCTAGTGCCCCCATGCTGTGAACCAAAGTCACAGGGTTTTTCATAGATTCATAGAGATTCCAAAGCCACAAGGGACCATTGTGATCATCTAGTCTGACCTTCTGTATAACACAGGCCAGAGACCTTCCCCAAAATAATTCCTAGGGCAGATCCATTAGATAAACACCCAATCTTGATATAAAAATGGTCAGTGATGGAGAATCCCCCATGACTCTTGGTAAAGCCACACTGCTGCATTGGCTAGGAATCAAACTCAACTCAACCGGTTGGAAGCCAGATATGCACTCGACTATACCACCAACTGAACTGGCCCTTTTAATGGAAGTCATACCATAGCATGAGCCCCTTTAAGGGAGAGGGCCTCAGTCCTGTGACTGAATAGGTGTGCCCTGGCTAGGGCTGATTACAGGACAGGGTAGCACCTGGGGTCAGAAGACATATAAGGAGGCTTGAGAGCCAGGAAGGAGAGAGAGACAGGCCAGAAATAGGGAGTCCTGTGTGGTGAGAACTGCAGAGCCCCAGGAAGCCCCAGGGAGTGCTCCTGTGGCCATTGTCCTGTATAAGGGGCAAGGAACTGGGAGAGAACAGAGGCTGAAGGAAGCCAAGGGCCTGCAGAGCAGTAGTGGGGACTTTACCTGCCAATCTCTGTGAGTGCTGGGGTGGTAGGAAGGCCTAGAGGGCCCTATGGTTTCAGTCCCATACACAGAGCAAGGAAAGAACCCAGATGGGGTGTGAGGCCTTCCCTAACCCCAGAGTGAGTGGCTGTTTGCATTGTTCCTTTGTTTGAGTCTTTGAACTCCATTGGGGGATGATAGGGACAAACCTAGGAACCCTCCCCTTGAAGGGAGATTGGGGACTGAGGGAGAAGTGAGTGACAAAAGGCGGCAGAGCCAGAGGTATTTGGAGTTACAATACTTTGATATATGCCTTTGAGACATGTATAATGATAAATTACTCCATGACAAGGGTGTTCTCAGCCCAAGAGAGTGTTGGAGGAGTGTTGGGAGTAGGGTGACCAGATAGCAAGTGTGAAAAACCAGGACAGCGGGTGGGAGGTAATAGGTGCCTATATAAGAGAAAGCCCCAAATATCGGGACTGTCCCTATAAAATAGAGGCATCTGGTCACCCTAGTTGGAGGGAAACTGAGGCCAGGTGTCTGCGGGGCACCTTCTTTCCTTGTGAGGGCGCTTGAGGAGGGCCTAGCCTAATACCACCAGGAACATGAAATTTGGTAGTTCACCAAGCCTGCTCCATCCTCAGGCAGCTCCTGTTATAGGAACAGAAGCAGTCACAGCAGGGACCTTTGGACATTCCAGACAAAACTAAAAAGTTGTGACTTTCTCTGCCCTGCTCCGATTGGCTGATCCTCCTGCCTCAGTCTCTTCTACTCGGCTTCACTCCACGACAGACCCTCTTGTCATCTCCTCCATGACCTGTCCCCCTCACTCCTTCCCTCAGCTGATCCGCCTCCTAAGTAAACCCACCAAAAAAAAAAAAAAAAAAAAAAAAAAAAAAAAAAAGGATTGTAGAACTAACATGACATTTTCTACCATCCCATTGTTCACTCTGCTGGAACGTTCTACCCCTTCCCTGACCCTGTGTCTGTCTGGTATATTTTGGTTGTAAGCTCTTTAGGGCAGAAACCATCTAACGCACTGTGTTTGTACAGCACCTAGCACAATGGAGCTCCATTTTGCTTGGTCCTTAGGCACTACCATAATAAACATGATGACCAGACTACGATGTGTCATACCCACAGTGACTGAGCATGCTCCTTTCCTGGGCTGCAGGGGTGCAGCAGTATTTTCCTGCAGTTGCTACTCCTGGGACTGCTATGGTGCACTAGAACTGAAAACAAGGAAACTGTATGTCCTGTGTTCTCAATGCCCCACCTCTGCCAGTGCCCAGGCCCGGGCAATCTTAATTCAGGCATTTCCTAACTTTTGAGTACCTGACTTTGCAACCTCAACATTCTTTGAACATGCATTTTAATGCAATATATGGATGGTTCATTATATATATAAATTAATGGTGAGCTAACCTGAAACCCACTGTATCCAGATGACATCATATTTTTGGGGGGCTGGAGTGAATTCCTGGAGGCTGTAGCAATAGTACATCTTTACTCTGTCCTTCTTGCCCTGTAAATAGTTCTGGGCCTCAGCCAGGAAATTCTCCATCATATCCACCAGTTCCACGCTCTTGAAAACTGGCAAGAGGACATGCTTAGTGACCCGTCCAATCCCAGAACCACAGTCGAGGGCATGCTCAGTGCCAGCTTTCCCAGGACCCTGCGGAGTACAAGAAAACCATTTAAAAGCCAGGAATAGCACCACCACGAGGATCGCTGGATCACACCATCAGTCCATCAAATCCACTTTCTTGCCTCCATCACAATTTTATACTTGACACTGATAAGGAAACGCTGCATTGTGCACATAGTCGGTTTTGCAGTGCTGTACAGAATTTAATGGTAGTGTCAGCACAAATGGAAATTCTCCCCTGTCCCCTGCTGCAATCAGCTTACAGTCTAATGCATGAGCTCTGACTAAGCTTAACATGCAAACCTAAAAATATCATTACCAGACAGAAAATTATCCAGATGATTAACTCTGTGATCCCCAGTGGCAGGGAGTTTCACAGGTGGCCTGCATTTACTGGTCATTAACTTCATGGCATGCCTTTTTGGTTTTGGTCAGTGGGACAGGGTCTTGTACTAAAGACTTAACTTTGAATGGCTCTATCAAGTTCCCTTGTGGGGGCTTGTCTACATTATAGCACTTTATCATGTTCAGGCATGATTGAGAAGAATCAAGTTAGCTGACAAGATTGGCCACAAATGACCATCAACAGGATATTTACAGTGTTGTTGTAGCTGTGTTAGTCCCAGGATATTAGAGAAACAAGGTGGATGAGGTAATATCTTTTATTGGACCAACTTCTGCTGGTGAAAGAGACATGCTTTTGAGTCCTGTGTAGCTCAAAAGCTTGTCTTTTTCACCAACTGAAGATGGTCCAATAAAATATATTACCTCATCCACCTTGTCCATCAACAGGATAGTCCATCAACAGTCGCTACACCCCTACCTTGGGAAAATCACCCAACTTGTCTGTGCTCAGTTTACCCATCTGTAGGTAACCATATTTGTATACAGCCTAGGAATGCTGGAAGGCCTAATTAAGGAATGTTTAAGTGACAAGTCCCTGACAATAGAGTAGAACGTGGGACCTCCTAAGTCCCAGTCCTGTGCTCATTCCTGCAAAGCAGGGAGTCTTTTGCCTGACACAATGGTGAACATAATGTTTTCACAAGTCCTTAGTCTTCCTAAAACATTCACCCATTTCATAAAGTCCTGGCAAGTTCAGTTCTCAGCTATTCACACCTGCCCATCCACCACAACCAACCCGTCACAAAACCAACCCACCCAAGGGTCCTCTGAAGACAGCTAAACCTTAACAGTAGATTTAAGCATACATTTAATCTCTGCAAAACAAGCTGTGTTTAAACAAAGGCAATACAGGTATGGTTGAGTTCTGACCACCCAAAAGATTGAATCATATGGGAAAAAATGTATTCTCCCCCGCCCCCAGGTACATAGAATTCAAAAATGGACAAAATGATTTTGCTGAACATTTTTTTAAAAACATCATCTCTGTACAAAGATTGGGACGTGATCAATCTCAGCACCAAAGGTGTATGTATGAGAAAGTAACAATGAGCTGCTGAAAAAGGATTTTTCTAATAGATGTATTTCTCGCTTAATTATAGCAGCAGCTTCTATTCTACCTATACAAGGGCTCTTAAGAACCTGCTGTTTTGCTGTAGCCGTGTGCAGGCATTAACTATGAGACTGGAACTCCTCCAACCCTAATTTGTCTTTAAAGAAAACACACTGGAGACAAATGTAAACACCTTCTCCCCTCTCCTACGTAACTCAGTGTTGAAATGAAAGCTAAGGGCCAAGGTTATCCCTGCTGTAACTCCATATCTTTCAAAAAAGATACATCAAGGAAGGATTTGGCTCTATCTGCTTATTAAACAACCTCCTCCAACAAGACTAAGAATAAATCATGTCAGAGGCTTGTATATCATCACTTCTTGGGCCCCCTTTCAATGATTAATTCAGCAGATTATTAAGGTCAAAGGACAGTCCCAAGGACGACATCACATCTATAAATATACCGGCTGTGCATCTAGTTACATGAGGTAGCTGAAGAATAAACACAGAGGCCTGGAAAGATCTCAGCCACTCACACTACTGGTCCTGCTTTGTCCATTTCTGAAGATTAATCTGACCTTGCTTGCAAGAGTATGTCTCGGTCCTACACAAGGTAAACCCAAAATTTTCCACAGGAAAAATCCCTGTCTTCCAACCAGTTCTATCATAGCTTTTTACTGATGCATTCATCAGACCAGATCTAATCTTTCATAAAATCATAGAAGATTAGGGTTGGAAGAGACCTCAGGAGGTCATCCAGTCCAACCCCCTGCTCAAAGCAGAACCAACCCCAGCTAAACCATCCCAGCCAGGGCTTTGTCAAGCTGGGCCTTAAAAACCTCAAAGGATGGAGATTCCACCATCTCCCTAGGTAACCCATTCCAGTGCTTCACCACCCTCCTAGTGAAATAGTTTTTCCGAATATCCTAGACCTCCCCCACTGCAACTTGAGATCATTGCTCCTTGTTCTGTCATCTGCCACCACTGAGAACAGCCTAGCTCCATCCTCTTTGGAACCCCCCTTCAGGTAGTTGAAGGCTACTATCAAATCCCCCCTCACTCTTCTCTTCTGCAGACTAAATAACTCCAGTTCCCTCAGCCTCTCGTCATAAGTCATGTGCCCCCGCCCCCTTATCATTTTTGTTGCCTTCTGCTGGACTCTCTCCAATTTGTCCACATCCTTTCTATAATTGGGGGCCCAAAACTGGATGTCATACTCCAGATGTGGCCTAACCAGTGCCGAATAGAGGGGAATAATCACTTCCCTCGATCTGCTAGCAATGTTCCTATTAATGCAGCCCAATATGCCGTTAGCCTTCTTGGCAGCAAGGGCACACTGTTGACTCATATCCAGTTCTCGTCCACTGTAATCCCCAGGCCCTATTCTGCCAAACTGCCGCTTAGCCAGTCGGTCCCCAGCCAGTAAGGACTTGCTAATAGGCCACATGGAAATTCACATCAGAGAAGTCAGGGTCACAAAACTCCTTCCTTAGGCTGCCTCTTATCCAGGGTTCCTTGTAAGGGCACTGTCTCATCCTCTGAAAATGTACCTACTAATTTACATACTATCAGATATTGTCCATGCGCCTAGTGTACAGCATGTAAATGAACATGACAAATGTTCTTTGGCTAATTAAGAATGTCTTTGGCCTATGGAGAATGCCTGACCCATGAATTCTTCACTAGCCAATGAACATTAGTCATTATTATTCATTTTTGGCTTTTCAGTGCAATATTAAAAACCAAAACATTCTGATTGAAAATGGCACCACACTGCCTCATGGGAGTTGTAGTTTGGGTACTTTATGCTCCCATTGTCTGTTAGGCAGAGCTGTCTGGCCAGACTTCATCTCCCATGATGCACCATGGCCATGAGGCACCCGCTTCCCTCAGCAAGAGGGGAGAAAGTGGTGTATCATGGAAGATGTAGTTGGACCTGGAAGGCCCGCCTACAGGGGAGAATGTGAGCATGAACCACCTGAACTATAGTTCCCATGAGGCATCGCAGCTCCATTTTTAATCAAAATATTGGAATGTTTTGCTTTTCAGCTGAAATTAGCTGAATTTTGGGTGCCCTGTATTTTAATGAAAAATCAAAATTTTCCACAGAGAGCAGACACTTTTTTGCAAAAAACCCCTTAATTGAGTTAAAAACCCAATTTTCCATTGTCAAACAGTTTTGCCAGATAGGCTTTTGACCAGCCTTGCTTTAGGACTGTTTGGATGGAAAACACTCTGCTGGTTGGTTCCCTCATGCCATCTTGTCCCCTAAGCTGCTATCCTGTAGGAGATGTACATATTCAAAACCTCTGGCAAGTAGCAGAATGAGGTGCTCATGGAGCTCCTTAGGGATATGGCAGTATAAAATGAGTCTCTCTGGGGCACCTCCCTAGTGGGGCTCTGGACTCTTGCCATGCCCAGTTACCACCATGGGGTTACTCCAGTACAAGCCGTACCCTCTTAATTCTTGTAGTGGGTCCTGCCCTTGTGGGCCCTGCTTGGTTGATGGGTGGGGGGAAAGCAAAGGTGCAGGTGCAACACAAAACAAGCCCCTTCTCAGATTAATGAAAAGCAGAAATGGCAGAGGCATTGCCTTACTTCAGATGTGCCTGGGTAGCCGCCTCAGTCTTAACTTATCGGGTTTGCCCCTGAAGTTCACTGGACTCCTTGCAGAGCGGGGGGCGTTTCTGGAGTGAAGGTTCTTCCTGCTGTTTCAGGAGCTACTCCAGGCGCTCCCTTCTCAGGGCTTCCCCCTTGCAGACTGCAGCTTCCTCCTTTTAAAGCTTTCCTGCTTCCCATGCATGTGTAAGCGGGGGAATGGTCCCGCTATTGTGGGAAACTTTCCTGGCTTCTGCACTACCCCGGTGAAATGGGCTAGCAAAAGGATCTGAGTCCTTGCTCCCACTTCCTTTACCCAGAGGCCTCCCTACCCTTGAGGACTCCCCTTCCACTCTCCTGTCTGGCAGAGTCCTCGTAACCCCAACAAGGCTGGACCCAGGATTCCTGGGGGGCTCGACCCCCAACCTTGCTGTGGTCACCTAGGACAGGGGCTAAGGTGTCCCCACCCTGGGGTATTCTCTCTGCACTGAGCACTCCCCTGATCTACTGACAATTACATACAATTTAAAACAAATACAAGTTATTTAATCAACAATTAGTTTAAAAAGGAATAAGGAAAAATGGGAAAGGTTAAAGGAAACACATCACCCCGCTCTGTGGCAGGGAACATCACAACAGTGTCTCTGGAATGTTAGGGCAGTTCACAGTCTGTTCCTTGTAGGTCCCAGGCCCCTTCTCAGGCCCTGGGTGTGCTACAGGGGTGCTGTGGGTTGGACACTTGCTCTGGTGGTGGCCAGGCTCTGGGTGGCAGGACCCTTCTTCCCAGCGTCGCCCCTGCCCTGTCAGGGTTACGATCCCCCTCGAGTCTGGCCTGCAGGGCCTCCTGGCCGAGACGGCTCCCTGCGCTGGGCCCACTGCCCAGGGTCCCCCCTCGCTGTCCCCAGCTGCTCACCACACCCGGCTCCGGACTGCTCCAGTCCCAGCTCCACCGCTCTGCCCCAGCTCCTCTGCCTCAGCACGGCTGCTGCTGCTCTGCCTCCATCTCCCTGGGCTGCTTCTCTGGCCCCTGTCTCTGGTTGAAACAGCTCTCCTCCCAGGACAGGTCTGCTCTCCCTTGGCTGTGTCTCTGGCTCTGTAGCTGCAGCTCTCCCCCCAGGACAGGGTCTGCTCTCTCTGGGCTGCTTTTCAGGCCCCTCTGGATCTGGCCCAGCTCTACTCCCCAGCTCAGCTTGGGCCCCTGCTCTCTCCTTTGCTCGGCCCCACTCTGTCTGACCCAAGCAAATCTAGCTCACATGGAGGACGGGACGCACCCTGGCCTCCTGACTCCCTGATTCGCCTGACAACCTTGTCAATCAGGCTGACCTGGAGATTTGGCCTCTCCCCATTGCCACTGGGGACTATCAGTCTTAGGGTCCTGATTTCCCATCGACCCTTCCCCTTTTGGTACTGGGAGCTAGCCAACCAAAACATGCCCACTGAGTTTTAGTAAGGGGACAACAGTCCCCTTACACATGTTTGGCAGAGTTACCTTAGCACACAGAGGTTTCCAAGCTCCTTCTCTGTGACTGTCAGTGCAGCATTTATACAGCCCATCACAGGCAGCCACGGCAGAGGCTCATGGCATCACTGCTCAAGGCCTTGGAGCAGTGGAAAGGAATGCAGATGTAAGCGGGGGAATAGTCCCGCTATTGTGGGGAACTTTCCTCGTCTCTGCACTACCCCGGTGAAATGGGCTAGCGGAAGGATCTCTGTCCTCGCTCCCACCTCCTTTACCCAGAGGCCTCCCTGCCCTCGAGGACTCCCCTTGCACTCTCCTGTCTGGCAGAGTCCTTGTAACCCCAACAAGGCTGGGGGGCTCGACCCCCAACCTTGCTGTGGTCACCTAGGTCAGGGGCTAGGGTGTCCCCACTCCGGGGTACTCTCTCTGAACAGGATGCTTCCCTGACCCACTGATCACTGCATACAATTCAAAGCAATGCAAATTATTTAATTAACAATTAATTTGTAACAGGAATAAGGAAAAATGGGAAAGGCTAATGAAAACACATCACCCCGCTCTGTGGCAGGGAGCATCACAACAGTGTCTCTGCAATGTCCGGGCAGCTCAGTCTGTTCCTGTGTAAGTCCCAGGCTCCTTCTCAGGCCCTGGCTGTGCTGCAGGGACGCTGTGGCTTGGATACTTGCTCCGGCGGTGGCCACACGCTCGCAGGCTCTGGGTGGCAGGACCCTTCTTCCCAGCGTCGCCCCCGCCCTGTCGGGGTTTAGATCCCCCTGCAAGTCTGGCCTGCAGGGCCTCTTGGCTGAGGCCTCTCCCTGTGCTGGGCCCACTGCCCAGGGTTCCCCTCGCTCTCCCCAGCTGCTCACCGCACCCGGCTCCGGACTGCTCCAGCCCCAGCTCCACCGCTCTGCCTCTGCTCCAGCTCCTCTGCCTCAGCACGGCTGCTGCTGCTGCTCTGCCTCCAGCTCCCTGGGCTGCTGCCCTGGCCCCTCTGGCTCTGGCTGCTGCAGCTTCTCCCACCAGGGCAGGTCTGTCTCCCTGGGCTGCACCTCTGCTCCCAGGGCAGGTCTGTCTCACTGGGCTGCTTTTCTGACCCCTCTGGATATGGCCCGGCCCAGCTCAGCTCTGGCCTCTGCCCTCTCCTCAGCTCAGCCCCACTCACTCTGACTCAGGCAACTTCAGCTCACACGGAGGACGGGATCCACCCTGACCTCCTGACTCCCTGATTCGCCTGCCCGCCCTGTCAATCAGAGCTGACCTGGAGCATTGGCCTCTCCCCATTGCCCCTGGGAGCTCTGAATGTTAGTAAGGGGATAACAGTCCCCTTACACAGGGAAGGGCAGTGGCAGAGAAGGGATTAGAACACAGGGACTTTTCCATTACTGCTTCCTGTCTCAGGGGGAAAGCTGCAGGTGAGGAGGGAGGAACTAGAGTTGGTAAAAAAAAAAAGTTATTTGTACACAAAAAAATCATAAAGTTTGTATTTTTTTAAAAAAATTGCAATGCAAATTTGTTGACAAACACAAAATTAAAAAGGAAAAATAATTCACTAATCAAAAAATATTTTTGATAAAAATTTTCAGTGTTCAGACACCAAAAACTTTACTTAGAATTGAAAACTTTTATGGCAAAATATGGCACGGCACTGGTATCCCGCAGACTCTACCAGACCACTAATACATGTATGCCCATAACAATGGACCAGCTCAGTGAACGGCAGGACTTTCCGTTCCTCCCTAGGCTAGACAGAGACACTCCCTTTCAGAATCCATTTTATACATCAATACAAACAAGTTACGCACTGCCCCTCTGACGTAGGTGGTTGACACCCTCTGATGTAACCGGTTACCACCCATCACCTTGTACATCTCTATCCATTACACTGTCACCCTGCCCTTATCTTGAGGATGGGTTAGCATGTTCCTGTTATCTTTAGGGAATGTGTTGGTTAATATTTGCTACCTTTACCTTGCTTGCTATCCGCGACACCAAAGTAAAAGGGCCAAACAACAACACCAGATGAAAAAAAGATTGTTATGCTTGGATATAAGGTGGTATCATATGTACACGTACATACTATACATATATACCCATACACACTACAAATATATACACCATATCCATATTATTCATATGTGTTAGTTATCTGGGAGTGCCCCCAATGCTCAATCATAAAACTACATTCCTCAATCAAAGTCCTGGGCCTAACATTCCCAGGCCCATCATAAGGGGAAGTGAAATAAGCTATTTCGCCAAAAGTACTCTTATATCAGTATAACTGTGTCTGCACTAGTGCTTTGACTGGTATGACTATGTTGACAAAAAGCCACACCCTTACTGACATAATTATTCCATGACAACTTTAAAGTTGTCAGGCCTAGGACAATTTAGGGCTTGTCTTCACTGCAAAGTTAACTCAAGAGTTGCCTCTAACGTGAGTCCTGTTCACACACACAAACTCTTAATTCAAATGCAGTGGTGCTTTTAACTCAAGTCGGCTGGCCCATGAGGGGTATAGACTAAAACTTAACTTAGCACAATTCATCAGCTGCTAATGTGACCACTCTGTGGTGTGGACACAGGTTAGCTCTGCTGGAGTGCTGATAGTCCTCCAATGCCTTCCCAAAATTCCCCTTGTATGCCCAGATAGGACATACAAGTTCTCCTCCAGTTCACTGGAAAAGAGTTCATAGCGGGACTCAGCTTAGTGCAGCAGAAACCATAGGACGTGTTCCCAGAAGTCCTAGCAACAGTCCTACTTAGTGCAATAACAGTGTGGACACAGCAGCTTGAGTGTTATTTTGCAGGGTGGCCACTCTCACTCCAGCTAGACTAACTTGAGAGGAGTAACCTGAATGTAGATAACACAAGTTAACTCTGCAGTGAAGACCGTCCCACAGAAAGCCAGTGAACATAAGTGTATGTGACTATGGGTATGTCTACACTTACCGTGGATCGGCACTGTGGCAATCGATCCACCAGGGGTCAATTTAGCGGGTCTAGTGAAGACCCACTAAATCAACCACTGATCGCTCTCCTGTCAACTCCGGTATTCCACCAGAACAAGAAGCGTAAGGTAAGTCGACGGGAGACCCGTCAACCCAGCGCAAGGTAGACACCGCAATAAGTCAACCTAAGTTACGTCAACTCCAGCTATGTTATTCATGAGAAATTCTGCAAATTGTTGAAGCACCAGGAATTTTCACTAGACAAACAATGGGAGTAAGAGTGTGATATAAATTCAAGGCTCGGAAATGTGTGAATCCACATGTTGTCCAGGAAGGGTGACATCCTCTCCTGTGCATAGGGCTTGCACAGGCTTATGCATCACTTGAGTCCCACTTAAGTCCTGTCTGGAGGACATAAGTGATGCAGAAGCCTGAGATGAGCTCTGTGCACAGGAGTAAATTTCATTCAGAACAAACGCATTTTGTCAAAGCGTTTAGCCCCTTTAAAAGAAAAAGCAACTAATGTCAGCACTTTACTTTTTCCAATCATTGTATGGACTTTGACTAATTTGTTCCCATGACACCCCTGAGAGGTAGGAAAGTAAATGCTGGTTTTTTTCATGTTACACAGAGACACAGTGGTCCAAGTAATGTCTTGACTCCAATAGGTTGCCTAGGGCAGTGGTTTTTGACCTTTCTTCATTTGTGGATCCCTAAAAAAATTCAAATGAAGGTATGGACCCCTTTGGAAATCTTAGACATGGTCTGCAGACCCTCAGGGGTCCACAGACCTCAGATTGAAAACCACTGGCCTAGGGTGTAGCTAAGGGCAGAATTTGGCCCAGGGAGGTCATAGAGCAAGTCACTGGCACAGGTGGAGTTCAAATGCAGGGGTTCTTGGCTCCCAGGTCTGTGAGCAGTAAATTGGAGCACACGGCCTCTCAGACAAAGTATGATGCTACCTTCAGTGCAAAGCAGCAGAGAACTTTAAAGTACAAGGGAGTAAATTCATTGTTAGCCATCAGATTTTATGCTGATCAGAGACGGAGCAAACCCACTGCAACACCACCCAGCATGAGAAGACTGAAATGAAAAAATATTTTGCTGCTCTCGATCGCAATTTTATGACCATTGGTTAGACACTTATTTAATATGAAGCAAGCACATCTAACTATATAAGTGCAGCATGGTCTAATGGATTGGGCAGTGGTGTGGGAGTCAGGAGACTTGGGTTTGATTTCTGGTACTGATCTCCTCTGTGACCTTGGGCAGATGGCTTCCTCCCATCCCTTGCCTCTTTAAGGAAGGGACTATTTCTTATTATGTGTTTGTACAGCACCTAACACCCTGAGGTCCTGATCTGTTTTGGGACCTCTAGGTGCTAGTGTACTACTACTAATTATTAATTATTATTATTATTATTATTACTAATGCAGATTTACCAGTTCAGGCAATTCTATTGCACCAACATATTCCCCCAGTAGTTTCTATTGGATACAGTATTATTCCTCACTTCCTGCCCTACATTGCTATGTAGTGTTGTTCTGTGTTGTTAAACTACCACCACTTTCCATCCCAATATATTTAAACCTGATACAGGAACATACTTCTTTATAGAAAGTCTAATTAACTCATGGATCTCATTGCCCCAAGATATCACTGAGGCCGAAAGCTTAGCAGGTTGCACAAACATTTAAGACATTGGTATGGATAATGAACACATCCCCAGCGAGGCGCTTTGGAAAATCCCCCTTGACACCCATCTGCATCTTTAGGCACCTACATATCTTTAAAAATCTGGCCCTAAGTGACTGAGGTTAGGAAAAAAATTTCTCTATGGGCAGCTTATTCCATATTTGCCTAATAGACAGTGGGATGCAGCACACCCCTATCTCAATCAGGAAACCACTAATGAGCTCCTCTGGGCTCAACCAGTACTAAATAGGTGCACCTGCAGAGCCTATGCCATGTGTAGGAAATGAGCTTAAAAGGGAGAGTCTGTTACAGGAAAGGATGGTAACCAGAGGAAGGCAGCTGGGCCTCAAAGGCAATAACGCTTGCAACAGAGCTGCTAGGAGGAAGATGGCTTGCAAACCTCTGCCACATGCAAGGGCCCTCCAGACCAGGTACAAGCCAACTACAACAGGGAGAGGTTGGATATAAGTCCTGACCTAGGGTCTAACTGTACTTAACCTTCATTGACAAGCCAGACCTCTATAGACTCATAGACTTTAAGGTCAGAACAGACCTTCATGATCATCTAGTCTGGCCTCCTGCACATCGCAGGCCACAGAACCTCACCCACCCACTCCTGTAACAGACCCCTAACCTCTGGCTGAGTTACTGAGTCCTCAAATCATGGTTTAAAGATCTCAAGTTACAGAGAATCCACCATTTACACAATTTTAAACCTGCAAGTAGCCCCTGCCCCATGCTGGAGAGACTCTTTTGAACAACTCGGACAGCGAGCGCCCCGTAATTGGAAGGACTTTTAAGAGGGAAGGGTCTCTGAAAAAGCCCTGGCCCTAAAAAGGCCCAGCCTATCACATGGGGTATCTCACAACTTCTTCAGAAACATTTAGAAACAGGGTCTGAGAGAGGCAGGGTAGTGGGCTATCTGGAGTATTAGTCTGACTTGGTATATCATGTCCTACTTCGCAGAATGGACCAGGTCTGACCTTGTAGCATTTACACAGGTGAAACTCCTACTGAAGCCAGTGAGAATTTTGCCTATGTACGGCCCCAATCCTACAAATAGAACTACCCCTGAACCTCCGTGGAACTCTGGGGTTCTGTGCAAGTGCTTGGGTCCACCTGCCTGGTGTGTTTTGCAGGATCAGGCCCTAAGAGTTGAAGAAGGACTGGGCACGATGCATGTGAATTATGACACATGAGCCTCGTGTCTTGCTGAAGATAGGAGCGGACGACTTACCCCAATAAACTTCCTAAGAAATTCCCTGGAGGATTCAATGTCTGTACTGGACAGCTCGATGTAATCTCCCATCATGCCCTCTTCTGTCGCTGGCACTTCCCGGTAGAAATGTTTGGCTCTGGCATAGAACTGCATCTCGCCGTTGATCACTTCGCTCGTTAAAGCATAAAGTTTCACTGCAAACAGAAAGTGTATTATTATTTATTTATAATGGGATACTCCATGGTCTGATTGGGTGTCTTATTGGTGTGTGTGTTTGTGTGTGTGCACGCATGTAAGATTTGAATGTGGGACTAAACCAAGAATTTGCAAAATTCTCTTCCTAATTAAAAAGGATGATTAATTCTGGACTGGCTCTGGCAAGGTGCTGAGATCCATCAACTCACATTAAAGTCAATGGGAACTGAGGCTGCTCAGCACCTTCCAGGGTCAGGCCCCATTTGTGTAAATACATCCCTACCTTCCCAGACGGCTCCATGTTAACTCAAAATCATAGATTTCAGACTTGAGAGCAAACACGCATGCAAATTAGAGCCATAGAGGCTGTTTGCCACGCAGGAAAATCGTGGTTCGCATTAACAGTTGTGCAGTGCCACTTTGGGTATGTCTACACGGCAATCAGAGGGATGACTGTGCACACATGGACCTACCAGAGCTAGCTTTGATCTAGCTAGCTTGAATAACAATAGCATTGAAGTCCCAGCAGTATGAGCCAGCTGCTCGAGTACGTACCCAGGGTTGTACAGCCCATGCCGCTGCGGTTTCACTTCTATTGTTATTTGAGCTGCATCGATCAAAGCTAGCTCGGGTATGGCTACACGTGCTGCAGTCACACCTCTGATTGCAGTGTACAGGTACCCCGAGATGAGGCTAATTGATTTGTACAGTCCAAGGCCCAGCACCTTGTGTAGTTGATTAGAAGCGTGCAAAGTCTGTGCCAAGCAGGAATAAAACGGTCCTACCAGTGTGACTGAGTGAAGAATTCCATGACTTTCTGTAATATTTTCTTCCTGCTAGGCACCAGTGTTGGGGTTAATTGCACGGTCCAGCCCTAAATGACTATATAAGGTGCAAGGTAGTAGCACATCAGTCCCTAAATCTTCATCTGCCACTGATCAAAAAGGAGGGATGTGTAATTGATGAGGGTGACACAATAGGTGCCAGAGTTTGGAGTTTCTATTTTCATTGTTTAGTTTTACATTGTTTGGGCTCTCTACTACTACCACATGGTCTGCTGGTGACCAGGAATAGTAGATTTGCAGCTGCCTAAGAAATATTAATTCTCAACTTGATATTTGATACTTTTCCCTTTTTCTTTCATTAACTGAAATCTGTCCTAAACGTTCTGGGGTTTTCGTACTTACCCTTTTTGAGTATTTGTTGGAGCTTACAATCTAAGTAAAAGACAAAAGACAACAGACAGATACAGACAGACAGATAGGAATATAAGGAAACAATGAGACAACATTGGTCAGCATGCGAGAAAGTGGTCTCTGCCTAAGCGTTGTCAAGTTGTTGTTTTTTTGTAGGCATCAATGCAAAGAAGAGTTTTGAGGAGGGCTTTGAAGACGGATAATGTAGCTTTTTCTTGCATGAAAAAGAGTTGTTCCTGAACATTCCTGTGAATGAAGACCCGATCACATGACTGCCTGTGACTAGCAAGTAACGAGGTAGGGATAAATCTACTGCTGGTGCGGATTTGGAACAAGTACTAGTGAGCAGTTTCCAGTATGTGGCCAGTCCTACTATAGGTCGTGCATCTCCAATACATGTGCAGCACTGGAAGTGAGCAAGTGCCAAATGTCCATCTGGTTAGGTACCTTCAGCCACAATGTAAACACAGACCTCCCTGTAGACTAAATAAATAAACTGAGGGGAGAGGAATGCAGTTTATGTAGCTTACAACTGTTATGACTTTGTCTTCGTGTACTGCACCTTTAAATTTCTAAGGAGTCATTGACTGTCATTATTGCCTGGGCTTTGAACTGGTGAGACTGCACTGTGGAGGACCAGAGTAGGCCACAACTCATGAATGAGCATGGGCTGTATTTATTGAAGGCAAGAAGCCCAGTGGGGAATAAGTGTGTGCTTGCCCATCCTGAGCACCAGAATGACATCCTGGAGGCAAATGAGGGAGGGGCAAAGGAAGTAAAATAGGGAATAATTACCACCAAAGACCACTCTGAGCAAAATAGTGCTATTGGGTTACATATAAGCAGCATGCCAGGGATAATCTTTATCCAACAAAAGCAGCATTACCAGCCCCTCTTGTCATCACCTGCTTAAGCCGACTGCCGAGCAGATACTATTAAAGCTTTAATCCATTACACATTTATGTTATGCCTGAGAAATTTATACCACAAGTGAGTGCTGAGCCCAGCAATGGTCAAACCCGGGTTTGACACACGCCACTGGTTATTTTCCATACTCCAAAGAAACATTTCACTAAAGGAAGAAAAAATGAGGGAATGGCAGCTAATCCCCTGCAAATCTTGACCATAGTGATTGTCAGACCCTGGGAAATAGAAGGATCCACTGGCTGGAGTCCTTTCCTCCAAGGACTGTTGCCCTTCTACCCCTGTATCCACTTTCTCTGTATACTGCAGCCACTGTTGATGAGGCTAGTGGAACTGAGCCCCAGAATGCTGGCTTTACAAGATCTCACTTAAGAGATTCCACTGAGAATTTCTAGAGCAATTTTATTGGGCTTGTCAAGAGACAAAGTTTCATATTCTCCTGAAGGATGGAAAGGAGAGGAATGAACATGCAGCTTGTGCTTCAGGGCTGGGGTTTGTGTGCAAGGGGCAGCACATATTACTACTATTCAGAGCAGTAACACTCAAAGTGTGACCCCAATGAAAGGGATCACATGGGAGTGACATGCTGCTCAGGATCTCAGATCTTTGGAGTCTGGCCCTGAATTTCTCATGGCCTCTCAGCTAAACACCACCTTCTGGCTTCCCCTCTCCACTGGCACCACCTCCCAGAGGGGCACAGTTTGTGGTTTTGCCCACTCATCAGCCAACCAGGGGTTGCGTCAGATACATTCATGTCATGACTCCCATTGCAGCTAAACATGAGAGAGACCAAATCTGACAATGCCCACTGAGACCACAATAGAGGATGCAGACATAGATGTTGACATAAACTTCTCAGCCAAAGATGGCACTAAAAATTGTCAGTTTCGATGTGGAGGGGTTCTTTGTGAAGAAGGCTGAAATGCTACCTGGCATGAAAACAGATGGTATGTCCTTGCAAGAGACAAACGGCAGGGCAACAGCACCAAACACTCCTGGCATATATATAGCTGCGAAAATCAAAAGCAACATTTATGGCCACATAATACTTTTACGTGACAAAAGACTGGTGGAAAAACACTGCTGTGAAGCACCATGGTACAACAACACTTATTATGGCAGCAATTTCTGTTTACAAACCACCAAGTGAACAGTTTTCATGGCCAACTGATCTTCCACAGCTGTAAACCATGTCTTGTCCCAGGCGATTTCAACAGTCACAACACCCTCTGGGGATTCCCCAACAAAGGGGAAGAAGTTGAGAAGGGGGCGGCAACTAACAAGTTGACCTTGCTCTATGACTTCAAGGACAAATGTGCCTTCCAAGCACTGGATGGAACAAGGGGTACAATCCCGAGCTAGCTTTTGTGATCTCTGAAAATGCCGGCAACTTCAGAAGGGAGGTTATGACAATGATAGACCAGCGCAAGTGACAATAGAGGCTGCAGTGCAACCCAGGAAAACAAAGTACCTGCCAAGATTCTACTTCAGAAAAGCTTCCTGGGAAGGCTTCACCTTTGAACTGATGGATCCATCTGTAGTACTACTCTGATACATGAGCACTATGGCAAACTTGTCTCCCTGGTGTGAAAGAGTGCCCAAAAGTATATCCCTAGGGGATGTTGGACACTACGTACACCTGGGCTTTCAGAACAGGCAAGCCGACAATATAAGAGAGATTCAGAATTGTTTGATCTGGATCCATTCAGTGAAGAAACCAGTGAGCTTATGAGAGAGATTGGAAATGGGCAGCACAACCGCTGAAGGTTGCTGATTGAAACAATAGCAAAAAAGAATGGGCCACCATTTGCAAGCTGAACCCCGATGCACAACAATCAGAGCGCGTTGCCGTAGTCTCTCCCAACCAAGCTACACACCAGCTCATCCCAACTGACAAACCAGCCCACAAAGCAAAGTATAAAATGAAACAAATCAAGCAGGAACTTTGCTAACTCAGACAACAAAGTCCACAATGAGCAGCTCAATACAGAGGAGCTGACCACAGTCATGAAAACCCTGAAAAGTGGAAAGGCAGCTAGTCTCAATGGTACAGCTAATGAATCATTGCTACACTCTGGGACGAGAGCACAGAAGTGGCTGTTTCACTTCTTTGTCTCCATGCAAGTGTTAACGCAGACACCCAGGCTGTAGAGACAAGCCAAAGGGGTCGCACTACTCAAACCACATAAAGACCCTAACCCTGCAAAGAGTTATTGCCCAATATCCTTACTCTGCTCCACCTACAAACTATATAAGTAGATGATAATGGTTAGAATAGTGCTCATAGACGAAGAGCAGCTGACTGATGCTCAGGCTGGTTTCCAACCAGGATATTTATGCTGTGGCCAAGTTACAAACCTAACTCAATAAATTGAAAATGGCTTCAAAACCTGCAAAATTACAGAGGCTGTATTTATTGATCGGTCAACCGATATCACACTGTGAACCATCATGCACTGCTTTTGAAATTGGAAAGATGAGCCAGATGGTCCTGGTCACCTCTTCCCTGCTCAAAAATCAACATTTCTTTGTCAAAATGGATGGTCGGAAAAGTTGATGGCTAGCTTAATGGAATGGATTGCCCCAAGGTTCAGTGCTATCACGCTTGCTGTTTTATGTCCACCCAAATGATCAACCAGAATTCCCTGACGTGCAAAGATTCATTCAGGCAGATGATCTTTGCATTACTTCCCAGATGGAAAGATTTGATGACACTGCGTGCATTTTAACTGACTCCCTGAGTGTACCTGGAAAATACTATTGCACTTGGTTCCTGAATGCCAAGCCTAGCAAGACACAAGTGTGCACCTTCCACCTGAAACACCACCAGGCCAAGCAAAACTCCAGATATCATGGGATGATACAATCCTTGAGCATTCTAGATATTTGGAGTACCTTGTGGTCACATTGGACAGAATGCTGATGTTCAAAGAGCACATGAAGCTGAAAAAGAATGTGAGCTCCAGCAATTGTGCACTCCAGAAACTGGCCAAAACAAACAGGACCCCAAAACACTCTGAGCAACCAGTCTTGTCCTGTGTTACTCAGCTGTGAAGTACTGTGCCCAGAATGGTCACGCTTGAGCCATGCATACAGAATTGAAATGGAACTCAGTCTTGTACGATTGTCACAGGGACCTTGAAATCATTCCACTGCCATCAGTGAGATGGGATGCCTTCAGTAAAAAGGAGAGACAAAAACAGGTGCATGATCCAAGACACCCACTGTGTGGACACATTCCCTCTCCCAAGAGGCTGAATTCCAGGAAGAGCTTTATCTTTGAAAATCCCTTACCCCCAAAAAACCACCATGGAAGGCTGCAGAGTAACAAAATGTCAGGAAATGCCAGTAACCTTGGAGAACCTGGTTCCTTCAGAACCCAAGCACTGATGTAGAACAAAAACACTGGTGTATGCTAAACCAAGAAAGAGCAGGGGGACAAAGAGTGGTGACAATATGACCAAGTGGAGGTGAGGAATGACCCCAAATGTGAATGTGGAGAGCCTAGGCAAACATTTGAACACTCCCTGATGTGATGTCCCCTGTCGATATCCTATACTCCCAAGGAACTATTCCAGATAAAAGGACAATACCAGGTCTTGAGTGCAGTTTTGGAATGGCACGCTTTGATGATGATCAAACCAACCACAGCTCCTTTCATGTTAGTCCTCCCCTTCTGTGCATGTAGGGAAGGACATAACCTACAATTTGATCAGGCTGATTGCTATGGAACAATTGATTAGAAGTGAATGAGGAAGCATATTTATTGATCCAATGTTTCATTGCAGTGTAGCTGTAAAATGGGATCCAGCATCCAGGCCAGGATCCCAGGCCCCTTAGCCTCAGAGATGTGAAGAGTTGTAGCTGTTTTTCATGTGTAGAGTTTTCAGAGGTAAATAGCTTTCCTAGTCATATAGCTACTTTTGGAATGTGAGAAATGTTTCTAGTGAAGTAGCATTTTTCTATACATTCTTGGTCTCCAAGTTGAAGCTGTTGGCAAGGATTCCAAGCAGAAATGGTTATGAGGTACACACTAGAAAGCAGACCAAGATCAGAAATTCATTTTGTAAACGTCACTGAACAGTCATCAGATGTTAGTGATTTGTAGTAGTCACTGCCACCATGGTCTGGATGCAAAGTGGTGGCCAAGAGGTGAATTCCCAGCCTGTGAGCTAGGCCAATGAATGTTTACCTAAACCCTTTGCCGTTGCAAAGTCCAAATTGTCACTCCTATTCTTTTCTTAGGTATCAATTTAGGATTTTCTTTCCCAGGCTTCTGAAAGGTCCTTCCTCTGATCAAAGAAATGGTAGCAACCTAGTGTTGGAGGCATTCCTGCTCTCAGACATAATATCTCATATTTCTTAGCCATGGGGTTCACTCGTCTAAAATTGCCTGATGGGAACAGAAGTTTGTCTTTGTGACTCAAACCAATTTCTGTGAGACACTGAACCAGTTCAGTTGTGTCCATTCAGCTGAGCCTCTGCTTTAAAATGCATCATGTGGCCAATGCTTGGTGCATCAGTTTTAAATTTCACCCCTGCGTAGCAGGCCAGCACAAGACTAGGGGCCACTTAAGCCCTGTTTTGTCCAAAGGTAAAATTCATCCCCAAAGAACCAATTTTACATAGAGACCTGGGGCTCATGGTCCAGAATATTTAGCCCTACAAACTGACAGTATTTTGTTTTGTTTGCAGTGGATCTCACTTCCTCAGCACCAGGGGGTGCTGGAGCAATCTGAATAGTGGGGATACTGAGAGCCATTGAACCAAACTGTAAACTCCGTATATGATGGAAACCACTTCAAGCCAGGGGGTGCTGCAGCACCCAGTACCCCTAGTTCCAGCACCTATGCTCAGCACTAAGGCCCCAATCCAGCAAAACACTCAGGTACTTTCATAAATGTAAGTATCTGAATAGTTCCAGTGAAGTCAATAGGTCTGCTCATGTGCTTAACGTTATACACTCACTTAAGTGCATTGCTAAATTGGGGCCTAAATTCACTCCCATAATGTATTTATACAAAGAAAAAAAGTGCTATTTTTGGCTGTAAAAATGACACGTTGATTTCTTGTAAATGGGCTGGACACCGAATACGCTCAGCTCACATGTAACACTAGGGTGAGAGTCTATGTTGCACCTCTCTGAGGCCCAGCACAGGCCATATAGCCCAGGGTGAATGATGGCTAACTTTAAACCAACTTTGCACCTTCCTGACCCTGGGCTGCTCTAAACTTGAAATGGGACTGCTCGTGTAAAGCTAGGTGTGTGCTTAAGGCCTTGCTGAATCAGGGGCTTAGTCATGTTGTGTAATATTGAGGTTAAAGAAGAGACACCTGGCTCTAACCTCAGATGCTGTGACTCAGCCTTAGATGGTTTACAGAGGATGCCATGTTCTCCATGGAACTGAACTTGAAACAGTAATACTGTCCTGGCTTTCGGAGCTGCCACATGCTTCCCAGCCTACCACCCATCTCCCTGCTCAGAGACACAGCAGAAAGAGCTAAATTGGACAAACTGACAGTAAATTGAGAAATTGGAAAGGGGTTAGAAAAGAGCTACAAGAATGATTCAGGGACTAGAAAAGCTGCTTTACAGTGAGAAACAAAATGAGCTCCATCTATTTAGCATAACTAAGAGGTGATTTGGTCAGTCTGTAGGTATAGTTGTGGGGAGAAGATACCTGATAGCAGAGCCTAGCAGACAAAGGGATAACCAACCCTGCAGCTGGACACTGAAGCTAGACAACCAGGTAGACGCTAGACACGATACTGGAAACAAGGCACAATTTTTTTAACAGTGAGGGTAATTAATCATTGGAACAATTTACCTCGGGACCTGGTGGATTCTCCCATCACTTGACAACTTTAAATCAAGAGGATGCCTTTCTAAAATATATGTGGTGGAAGTTATGGGCTTGATGCAGGAATCACTGTGTGAAACTGTGTGAAACCCTGTGGCCTGTGCTATACAGTGGATCAAACTAGATGATATAATGATACCTTGAGGCCTTAAAATCTAAGAGTCTATTCATAGTTATTTTGGACAACTAAACAGTCAGAAATTTGGCTGAGTTTCTAATACCTTGCACTTATTTTCAGAACAAAGGCAAGGACTAGCATTGTAATGGACTTTTAGGAATTATGTAAGGCTATAACTAAGAAGATATGTCTTTCTTTTTTATTGAGATCCCCACAATGTTCTTACCCATTCTCTCTCATCCTGTCAGAATGACTAGGGTGAAGTGAATGTATCTTCTATGGGACATTTCAGAGGGTTGCACATTTTGTTTGTCTTTTTAGCGGCTCTGTAGAAATAGTGCAAAACACAGAACTGCCTCCACTCTCATAGCCCTGGTCTACACTACGAGTTTCGGTCGAATTTATTAGCATTGTATCGATTGATCCGTGCACCCGTCCACACGACGAAGCCCTTAACATCGACTTCTAGGGCTCTTAAAATCGATCTCGCCACTCCACCCCCAACGAGGGGATTAGCGCTTAAAGCGATATTGCCGAATCGATCTAGGCTTAGTGAGGACGCAATTCGACGGTATTGGCCTCCTGGATCTATCCCACAGTGCAACATTTGACCGCTCTGGACAGCAGTCTGAGCTTGAATGCTCTGCCCAGGTACACAGGAAAAGCCCCGCGAACTTTTGAATTTCATTTCCTGTTTGGACAGCGTGGTGAGCTGCAGGTCAGTGCAGATCTCATCAGCAGAGGTGACCATGATGGAGTCCCAAAACCGAAGACGAGCTCCAGCATGGACCGAGCGTGAGGTACGCGATCTGATCGCTATATGGGGAGATGAAACCGTGCTAGCAGAACTACGGTCCAAAAGGCGAAATGCCAATGCATATGCCAAAGTCTCCAAGGGCATGCAGGACAGAGGCTACAACAGGGACGCGCAACAGTGCCGCGTTAAAATTAAGGAGCTCAGGCAAGCCTACCAAAAAAACAGAAATGCAAACAGCCGCTCTGGGTCAGAGCCCCAGACATGCCGCTTCTATGATGAGCTGCATGCCATTCTAGGGGGTGCAGCCAGCACTGACCCACCCATGTGGTATGACTCCGTATGTGGATCATCAGAAACCACCGAGAAGCATTTTCGGGAAGAGGAAGATGATGATAATCATGCTCAAAATAGCGCACAGACACAGCAAGGAAGCGGAGAAGCCCTTTTCCCCGACAGCCAGGAACTTTTTGTCACCCTGGAGCCAGTACCCTACGAACCCACCCAAGGCGTGCTTGATGCAGGAGAAGGGACCTCTGGTGAGTGTACCTCTGTGAAAGTAATACATGTTTTATAAACAAGCGTGTTTAATGATTAATTCGCGGCCAGTACAGCTACAGCTACTGAAAAATTATGTTAACATGTTCGGTGATGGAGCGGAAATCCTCCAGGGACATCTCCGGAAAGCTCTCCTGGATGTACTCCCAAAGCCTGTGCAAAAGGTTTCTTGGGAGGGCAGCCTTATCCTGTGCTCTGTGGTAACACACTCTACCACACCAGGCCAGAAGCACGTAGTCTGGAATCATGGCATTGCAAAGCATGGCGGCGTATGGTCCCGGTGTTTGCTGGCATTCAAGCAACATCCGTTCTTTATCTGTTTGTGTTATCCTCACAAGAGTGATATCATTCATGGTCACCTGTTTGAAATAGGGGGATTTTATTAAGGGGGTATTCAGAGGGGTCCGTCCCTGCTGGGCTGTTTGCCTGTGGCTGAACAGAAATCTTCCCCGCTGTGACCCACGCGGTGGGGGGAGGGGGAACAGCGAACATCTTGGATGTGTGTGTGTGTGGGGGGGGGGAAGGGTGTCGATTAGGTTCGCACTGCACGTTAACCCGAAAACCTCCGCCCCTCCCTTTTCAATTGCCAACCCTTTTTAAATTGCCAGCCCAAAGGCTGTTTGTTATGGGAAATGAGGGGATTGCTGTTTAAAACCATTCCCACAGCCTATAGACTGTGGCTTACCATGGCTGCCTGCAAGCCAAATTCTGTTGCCTGCCAGACCTGCTTGTGTGATCTCTCACACCAAACCAGCAGACCCTCAACATAACAGGCAAAGTGCAACCTTAGACCAAATGCACATGTGCTATGTAATGTTTGGAGCATTGTTCTCTAATATGTGTCTTTTAAACTACTTCTCTCCCATTTGTTTCCTCCCGCAGCTGCAAATGTTTCAACGCCACCCCTTTCATCACCGTCCCAGAGGCTAGCGAAGATTAGAAGTAAAAAAAAAAAGGAATTGAGACGATATATTCTCAGAGCTCATGCAATCCTCCCACACTGAAACTGCCCAGCAGAATGCATGGAGGCAGACACTGTCGGAGTCCAGGAAGGCAGAATTTTATCGCGCGGACACGTGGCGTGCTGAAGACAATGACTGGCGGGATGAAGAGAGACAGCGGCGGGATGAAGAGAGTAGGTGGCGTCAGCGTGCAGAGAGAAGGCAGGATGCAATTCTGAGGCTACTGGAGGATCAAACGGAAATCCTCCGGCATATGGCTGAGGAAAGGCGTATGGTTCAGGAAAAGCCTCCTGAGCCCAGACCGCTGCTACAGCCCCTGTGTAACCAACAGCCCTCCTTCCTGAGTCCCATAACCTCATCCCCGAGACGCCCAAGAATGCGTTTGGGCGGCCTCCATGCACCCAACCACTCAAGCCAAGAGAACAGTCCAAGCAACAAAAGGCTGGCATTCAATAAGTTTTAAAGTGCTGTGTGTCCTTGTCCTTCCCTCATCCCCTCCTCCACCACCCATCCTGGTGCTTCCCTTCCTCCACCACCCATCCTGGGTGACCGTGGCAGTTACCCCCATAGTTCCCGCTCTTTGTTTTACGAATTAATAAAGAATGCATGATTTTTAAGCAACAATGACTTTATTGCCTCTGCAAGCGGTGACCGAGGGGGGGAGGGCAGGGCGGTTTGGTTAAAGGGAAGTAGATTGAATGAAGGGGCAGGGCTTTTCATTAATGGGGAAAAACAGAACTTTCACACAGCATCCTGGCCATTCATGAAACTGGTTTTCAAAGCTTCCCTGATGCGCAACGCACCCTGCTGTACTCTTGTAATAGCCCTGGTGTCTGGGTGCGCATAACCAGCGGCCAGGTGATTTGCCTCAACCTCCCACCCCACCATAAACGTCTCCCCCTTACTCTCACAGATATTGTGGAGCGCACAGCAAGCAGTAATAATAATGGGAATATTGGTTTCGCTGAGATCTAACCTAGTCAATAAACTGCGCCAGCGAGCTTTTAAACGCCCAAATACACATTCCACCACCATTCTGCACTTGCTCAGCCTATAGTTGAAAAGGTCCTGACTACTGTCCAGGCTACCTGTGTATGGCTTCATGAGCCATGGCATTAAGGGGTAGGCTGGGTCCCCAAGGATAACTATAGGCATCTCAACATCCCCAACGGTTATTTTCTGGTCTGGGAAGAAAGTCCCTTGCTGCAGCAGCTGAAACAGACCAGAGTTCCTGAAGATGCGAGCGTCATGTACCTTTCCCGGCCATCCCACGTTGATGTTGGTGAAACGTCCCTTATGATCCACCAGTGCTTGCAGCACTATTGAAAAGTAACCCTTTCGGTTTATGTACTCGCTGGCTTGGTGGTCCGGTGCCAAGATAGGGATATGGGTTCCGTCTATCGTCCCACCACAGTCCGGGAACCCCATTGCTGCAATGCCATCCAGTATGAGCTACACATTTCCCAGACTCACAACCCTTGGTACCAGCAGCTCGGTGATCGCCTTGGCTACTTGCATCACAACAGCCCCCACTGTAGATTTTCCCACTCCGAATTGATTCGCGACTGACCGGTAGCTGTCTGGTGTTGCAAGCTTCCACAGGGCTATCGCCAGTCGCTTCTCTACTGTGAGGGCTGCTCTCATCTTGGTGTTCTGGCGCTTCAGGGCAGGGGAAAGCAACTCACAAAGTTCCATGAAAGTGCCCTTACGCATGCGAAAGTTTCGCAGCCACTGGGATTCATCCCAGCCCTGCAGCACTACGTGGTCTCACCAGTCTGTGCTTGTTTCCCGGGCCCAGAATCGGCGTTCCACTGTATCAACAACCCCCATTACCACCATGATGTCCACCTTGCGGGGGGGCCTTTTTTGAGAGAGGTCTGTGTCCATGTCCTCATCACTGTCCTCAGGGCGCTGCTGTCGCCGCCTCGCCTGCTGTAGCTGTAGCAGCTCCTGGTTCTCATTCTCCATATACTCCTGGACAATGCGCATGGTGTTCATAACGGTGATAACAGCCGCGGTTATCTGATCGGGCTCCATGCTTTCCCTGGTATGGTGTCTGCAGGACAGCAGAGTGGGAGCAGAAGTGGCGGGTGGATAACAATGGTGTCAGCAATATGGCGCCCGCATGAAAAAAGGCACGAAAGGATTTTGGGCTCCCCTCTCTACTGCTTTCTCGGAGGGAGTGGGGAAGCAAGGGTTAGGCTCCTTTCCTTCTAACAGCAGATGGTACAATATGCCGGGAAGCAAGGGTTAGGCACCTTCCCTTCTAGCTACAGATGATTCAATAGGCTTGATATCCATCATCATCATCATCTCCCGGCCCCCTCAAGGATTGAACTCGCAACCCCGGGTTCAGCGGACCAACGCTCAGACCGCTGAGCTATCCCTCTGCCCATATTATAGCGTGACTGAATCCCCAATAGACCTAATGTCCAGGCGTACGCTGGCTCCATGCTTGCCGTAGCAAACACGGAAACCACTGACCGCTGAGCTATGCCTCTGACCATGTTCCAGGCAGTACTGAATCTCCCTTAAACAAAACATAAAAAAGAGAATGACCAGAGTCACTCTGGTCACTCCCATTTATGTCCAAGCGCCCCCGGCCAGCCACGAGCACACAGGGGATGATGAATTTAAAGCCTATTGCACAATCTGCAGCTAGAAGGCAAGGACCTTCTGCTGTGTAGTCCCACAACTACAATCATTTATGGCATATGTTGCTAGAAGGCAAGGAGCTGCTGCATAGTCCCACGACTACAACCATTTATGGCATATTGCACCATATGCTGCTAGAAGGAAAGGAGCTTATGCTGTGTAGTCCTGCGACTACCAGCCTCAGGCAGAATGGCCCCCTCAAGGATTGAACTCACAACCCCGGGTTTAGCAGGCCAACGCTCAGAACGCTAAGCTATCCCTCTGCCTGTATTACAGTGTGACTGAACCCCCACTAGACCTAATATCCAGGCGTACGCTGGAGATGTACGGTAACTGTGAGCTGAGCAGGCTTCCATAGCAAACCCGGAAACCCCGGAAAAAAGGCGCGAAAAAGATTGTTTTCACGGAGGGAGGGAGGGACGTTTGATGGCTTGACGACATGTACCCAGAACCACTAGCGACAATGTTTTCTGCCCCATCAGGCTTTGGGATCGCAACCCAGAATTCCAATGGGCGGCAGAGACTGCGGGAACTGTGGGATAGCTACCCGCAATGCACGCTCCGAAAGTCGATGCTAGCCCCAATACTGTGGACACAGTCCGTCGACCTCATGGTCTTAATGCTCTTTAGTGGGGACACACACAATCGATTCCATAAAATCGGGTTTTAAAATATCGACTTCTATAATTTCGACCTAATTCTGTAGTGTAGACGTACCCTAAGAGACCTATAAATGCCTTGATCTCTAATTCTCACTGGTGTCAATGGCGGATGTATAAATATCCTCTTACTGTATGTTCCATTCTATGCATCCGAAGAAGTGGATTGTAATCCACGAAAGCTTATGCTGAAATAAATTTGTTAGTCTCTAAGGTGCCACAAGTACTTCTTTTCTTTATGTTCAGTGAAGGTGATCTGTTGCCTGTGACTGTGGAGGAAGCCCTCTAGAACAAATGCCCTGCCAATAAGATAAACAAGATGTGACGTAAAAGGTTCTTCTTTCCATCTCTAACTGATGTGATTCTAACATTCAGTGTAGCCTGCAGTATGCAGCTGGCAAAGTGACCATCTTAAAATAATACAGCCCTAAGTCAAAACCTGGCTTCTTTTTGATTGTCATCAGGGCAATTGTGGCTTTTGGGAATTGGAGTAGGACATCCTAAGACTTACATATTCGGGGCCAGACATTTCAGTAGAACTCAGATCCTATTTCAGCACTATTTCCTAAAAAAATGGCTTAGCACTTGGCATTCAGCAGCTCCTATTGAAATCTGGCCATAAGTTAACCCTTCCTTCCTGAAGTACTTTGAAACCAAATAAATAATTGGATTCGGTGAATTGTGGGAGAGATTTGGGATAACAGAGACTCTTGATAACAGACCCACCCAGCATTGTTTTGCAAGCACCTTTCCACCCTGCAAAGCAAGACTTGGATCAAAGATATAGATATCTGGAAAGATAACAAATATAGACATTTGACAGCCAGAAAGCAAAGCATGTCTGCTCCAGGTTTTTTTTTTCTCTCTGTCTCTTTCACACTCACATACAATGCAGCTTCTTGTTGTATCCTTGGGGCAGCAGGTTTAGGAAGAACTCATTTGAAACACAGAGAGCTGAGAGCCATGGAAGCAGTGCTTTATTTTCACACACTGAACTGACCAAACCAGCCAAAAATGGCTGGGCTATCCCCTAATAATCTAACTCAGTTACCATAGCAACAACAAGGTGCTATTACCACGACAACCAAATACACAACATATTAATCCCCCCTTAATAAGAACATCCCCTAAATAAAACAAATACTAAGCTAGAGAAGGAGGGTAGACTGCCTCCATTCCCGGCTAAACCCCAGGGATTATTTTGCCCCATGACCGTAGGTTCGCCTTAGCTAAAGATCCAGCCATTGAGGAGGTCTTCTGTCTCTAGGTGGATTGTGGCGAACTCCTGGTGTTGTTGCACCCGAAAGTACAGTGGGCACAGCCCTGACAATGGCAGTGGCATAGCCAGGTTTAGAGCACAGGGGAAGCGGAGCTAAAAAAAGGTGCCAGGAGCAAAAAGCGTCGGGAGCAAAAAAAAAAAAGCTCCACTCTGGCTGCAGAGTAGGAGCAAAAGGCGTCGGGAGCACAAAAAAAAGGCGCCGGGAGCAAAAAAAAATGCTCCGCTCTGGCTGCAGCATAGGAGCAAAAGGCATCGGAGCACAAAAAAGACGCCGCTTCTGCTCAGTCGGGGAGCGGCCGCTCCCGCTGCTCCCCCCCGGCTACGCTACTGGACAATGGGCTCAGGTGTGATAGCGCGAGCGGGTGAGGAGGTGGTATCAGCTTGTTCCGGGCAAGGGGCTATCTTAGCCGCTGGCAGTAATGGAAGAGAACAGTCAGGAACAGGTGATTCTTGATTTGGTGTCTCGCCAGAAGAGGTGAAGTCAGACAATTCAACTGAAGATGTGTCCTGAGGACTGGCATAACCTGGCAACAGCTGATCTACATGACGCCGCCAGGTGAGACTCTCTGCAGTCCGGACTGTGTAGGAAACAGGTCCTGTTTGAGCGATGATCACGGCAGGGACCCATTTAGCTCCAGAAGTATAATTCCGAGCCAAAACTGGCTGACCCGAGGCTAAAGGTTCTGTCTTTTGTTCTGGGTGCACGTCTGATGACTTGATATTGCTGCTGACGTTGCACAATTTGTCTGGGTTCAGAAGGTTTCAGCAGATCAAAGCAAGTGCGCAGCTGTCGTCCCATCATTAGAAAGGCCGGTGATGCCTTGGTCGTAGCATGAGGTGTGTTTCTGTAGGACAGTAAGAAGGTGTCCAGACGCTTTTGAATGGAGTGTTGTCCCCTTGCTGATTTCAAAGCTTGTTTCATTGTCTGCACAAATCTTTCAGCTAATCCGTTGATGGATGGATGATATGGTGCTGAAGTGATGTGGAGTATCTGCCTTCATAAAATTTCGAAACTCCTGAGAGACGAACTGCAGTCCGTTGTCACTCACAAGTTGTTCTGGCAGACCGAAACGACTAAAGAGTCCCTGTAGTTTTTGGATAGTACTCTCTGCAGTAGTGGACTGTATTATAGAGACTTCTGGCCATTTAGAATGGGCATCTACCACCACCAAGAACATGCTTCCTTCAAGGGGGCCAGCGAAGTCGACATGAATACGTTGCCACGGGTTTTCAGGCCAGTCCCACGGATGTAGGGGTGCCCACTGGGGTGCATTCCTGACACCCTGACATGACATACAAGCTCTTGCCTTCTCTTCAATAGCACTGTCCAATCCAGGCCACCAAAAATAGCTTCGTGCAATTTCCTTCATGCGCACTATTCCACAGTGACCGTAATGTAGCTGTTCTAACATCTGTGATCTCAGTGGTGGTGGGATAATGACACGTCTCCCGCACAACAAACAACCAGATTGGATCGATAACTCCGTCATCCTGGACATGTAGGTAACAAAGTCAGGTGAGACCGGAGAGGTTAGTCGAGATTTTCCATGCATTACCAGGTCCATAACTTGGGACAATACTGGGTCAACACGAGTTGCCTTCTTTATCAGAGTAGCCGTGATGGGTGTATTCTCTACGTGTTCGAAGTAGAAGATTTCCCTTTGGGCAGTATCTTGATGTTTGACTGGCAAAGGCAACCTTGAGAGACCATCTGCATTGCTGTGCAGAGTGGATTTCCGATATTTGATTTCATATGTGTGTGCTGAAAGTAACAATGCCCAACGTTGCATACGACTGGCAGCTAATGGGGGAATGCCTGTGTAGGGTCCAAAAATTGATGTCAGAGGTCGATGGTCTGTAAGAAGAGTAAACTTCCGCCCAAAGAGGTACTGATGAAACTTCTGAATTCCAAAAATGATCCCCAATGCCTCACGTTTGATTTGGGCATAGTTTGTTTCTGCTTTGCTTAGAGTGCGTTAAGCAAAAGCAATAGGTCTCTCCTCTCCCGAAAGCATAATGTGTGACACGACTGCTCCCACTCCATAAGGGGAGGCATCACAGGCCAATTGCAGGGGTAAGGATGGATCAAAGTGCGTTAGAACTTCAGAATTTAGCAATGCATCCTTAGCCTTGTTAAATGCAACATTAAAGGTTTCAGTCCACTTCCAGGTCTTGTTCTGCCCAAGGAGTTCATGAAGTGGTTTTAGCAGTGTGGCTAACTGTGAGATGAACTTTCCATAATAGTTCAATAGTCCTAGAAATGAGCGCAGCTGGCTAACATTTCGAGGTGGGGGAGCCTCCACAATAGCCTTAACTTTTGCAGGGGCCTGATGAAGACCCACAGCATCAATGATGTGTCCCAAATATTCAACAGAGGTCTGGAAGAATTCACACTTGTCTTTGCGGACTCGTAGGCCATACTCTTCCAGTCTTTGTAGGGTAGCCTCAAAATTCTTTAGGTGATCCTCTTCGTTCCTTCCAGTGACCAGGATGTCATCCAGATAGCACTGAACTCCTGGCAAGCCACACAAGATCTGGTCCATAGCCCTCTGGAACAGGGCGGGAGCAGACGTTATTCTGAAGGGTAGGCGACAGTATCGATAAAGCCCCTTATGAGTCACAATAGTCAACAGCTCTTGGGACTTTTCATCGACGTGCATCTGTAAATACGCTTGACGCAGATCAATCTTACTGAACTTTTGTCCCCCAGCCAGGCCCGCGAAGAGGTCATCGATGCGGGGAAGCGGGTATTGCTCTGCACACAACACCGGGTTGACAGTGACTTTAAAATCACCACAAATCCGGAGGGAGCCATCTTTCTTCACTATTGGCACAATAGGAGTGGCCCATGGGCTATGAGTAACTGGTATTAGGACTCCATTGGTGACCAGGCGCTCCAGGTCTGCTTCAACTTTCGGCCTGAGGGCATATGGCACAGTTCGGGCTTTCAGACATTTTGGTTGACTGTCATGTTTAATGTTCAATGTCACCGTGATTCCCTTCATACTTCCCAGATCCTCTCCAAAAACAGCAGCATGTTTCCTTAGTATAGTGGCCAGACCGGTTTCTCCTTTAGTCATTCGGTGCACTTCTGCCCAGTTCAGCTGAATCTTCCCAAGCCAAGACCGACCCATTAAGGCTGGGTAATCACCTCTCACCACAAACAGTGGCAATTTAGCAGCCTGTCCATTGAGCTCCACGTTAACATCAATAGTGCCCAACATAGGCACAGCTTCTCCCATATACGTCTTCAGAACAGTTTTTGTTGCCTTAAGCGGAAGATGCTGTAGCTTTTCGTTATACACAGTCTCGGAGACCAGCGAGACGGCTGCACCGATGTCCAGTTCCATGCGTATAGGTTTGCCATCCAACAATGGGGTTACCCAGTATCCATGTGAGCCCACTGCCAAAGACAAAACGTACAGTGGAACTTCTTGTGCTGAGGTGTCACCTTGGTCATCCTGGGTCTGCTCTAGGGTATGCAGGTTTCCCTTTTTGGTCGGCCAGACTACAGGCCTCTTTTTTCTTTTGTTTATGGGCACACTCAATGTGTCCCTTTTTGCCACAGTGTCGACACATCAGGTCCTTACACCAGCATTCTGATGCCAGGTGACCCGGCTTACCACAGCGGTAACATTCCTGACCCTAGGGGATGCACTGATGTATTGCGCCTCCCTTGTAGCCAGTTCCATGGAGACTGCAATATCAACAGCCTTCTGTAAGGTAAGCTGAGCCTCTGCCAATAGGCACTTCCGTATAGCTTCACTGTATAGGCCACACACTAACCTGTCACGCAGGGCATCATTTAATATCTCCTTACATTCACAGTGTTCTGCTAGCCCTTTTAAAGTTGTTACAAATTGTACAACTGTTTCATCTTCTTTTTGGTCCCTTTTGTGGAACCTATATCTTTCAGCAATTACCAGTGGTTTGGGGGAAAAATGGGACGCCAGGATTTCCACAATGTCACTGTAAGATTTGGTCTCAGGCTTAACAGGGAGCTGCGTAGCAGGGAGTAGGTCTTAGCCCCTACAACACTTAAGAATATTGGCACCTTCTTCTCTTCTGTAATGTCATTTGCAATCACAAAAAGCTCAAAACGCTCAGTATACACATGCCATTGCACTATATTCTCCTCAAAAGGTTCCAGTGGCCCTGTAAGTGTAGCCATGGTTTTAGTTTCAGGTTTCACAGTCAGTGCAAACAAGCCAGTTCTCACCCCCTTCTAACAGCTAAAAGATTTTGGTAGTTTTTTTTTTCTTTTCTCTTTTTACCTTGACTTCTTCTTCCTTCTGTTGCTGAGGCAGCACAGGGATCCCATCCTCGTCACGACTTTGTTGTATCCTTGGGGCAGCAGGTTTAGGAAGCAATCATTTGAGACACAGATAGCTGAGAGCCATGGAAGCAGTGCTTTATTTTCACACACTGAACTGACCAAACCAGCCAAAACTGGCTGGGCTATCCCCTAATAATCTAACCCAGTTGCCATAGCAACAACAAGGTGCTATTACCACAACAATCAAATACACAACATTTCTCATCCTTAAATTCCCAACACATTTTTTATTTTAACTTTGACTGGAAAAAAAATAGCATTAACCGCATCTGCAAGCAAAGTAGATCTCATCTGCCAATCCACCTATTTCTGTGGTGCTTACCATTGTGGCACCAAAATACAATAAACTGTGATGTCAGATCAGTGGTAGCTGAAGGATAGAACATACTGGCTTGCATAGCACCTTATTGTCTGTGCTAGGGCTCCGCAGAGCTATTTATCATTATTATCAATGTATTTGTATTCTTGCAGCTTGCACAATGCATTAGGCACTGTCCACAGACAGACACACACAGATAACTCACCGAGGGGAAGCCGCTCCAGCAGGTAGAGGTAACTCTGAAAGAAATCATTTCGTATGGCCTTGTGCAGGATAAAAGACATGCTGTGTCGACAGAGCTCCTCGTCTGTCTTGCGCCAGCGTGACTTAAAGGCTAAATGGGCTCCCTTACCATCCATGTTGATGATGGTTTATGGGGTGGAGTGGGGTGGGGTGGGAATTGCCTGGATTGTGCTCTTAGCAGGACCTGTCCTTTCCAAGAGGCTGAGAGTGTCATTTAAACCGGGGCAGTCCTCTGTCATTCTATATTGAAGGGAGGGGGAGTGTCTAGGAATGGAGCGGGGAGAAGTGCTGGCTCTTAGCACTTGCTCAGAATAATCTCTCCAGTGTCACCCTCCTAACCTAGCAGCTGCTGGAAAGTGCTAAAAACCCAAACTGAGATATTGCTTAGCCAGAGTAAAAGTATATGTACTCCCAGAGGGATTGCTCTAATTTGATTAGTTTTTAAAATCTCTTTAGCTTCTATTTCAAAGGATCATGGCCATTGTGCAGTGGCTCCCTCTCCCTCTTTGGCATATCAGAGGGTGATTTTTGTTTTTCAGGCGCCGGGTCACCGCCAAGCCACGTTTGCTATACATTCCCCTGAGAAGCCAGGTCTTCTCAGCAAGGCACAAAGTGGGAAGAGTGCAGCTGACTCTGGAGAGGCACTGTGGTCTAGTGGACAGCGTCCTGGGATGGCATTTAGGCGATATGGGTTATAATCCCAGCTCTCCCACTATGTGACCTTGGGCCAGTCGCTTTCTGTGCCTCAGTTTCCCATCTTGTCTATTTAGACTGCAAGCTCTTCAGGGCAAGGGCTGTTTCTAACTATGTGTATGTACAGCACCTTGTACAATGAGGCCCTGATCTCAGTTAGAGCTTTTAGGCTCCACTATAACATAATTAATACATCTTCTCTGATACACTGGTGTAAATCAGGAGTAACTCCATTTGGAGTTAAACAGGTGTAAAATCAGTGCAAGTGAAAAGAGAACCAGGCCCTTGGTACAGAGCCCAAGTTAATTAAAAAATAAATGAATGGAATGAACACAAAATGAAGGGTGAGAATTTTAAATACACAAAAATGAAGGGAGTTGTCCAGCCAGTTTCCTTTAGGAGCCCGTGATGCTGCAGGGCCCACATGATCTCTGCCCCTATGCACACCTGCATTACAGGCCTTGTTCTGCCCCTTTGACGTCAAAGGGAAGTTTTGTCACTGAGTTTAGAATTAAGCCCAGCAATCAGGGTTTCCATTTCATTGCTGACCAATATATATGCAGTAAATAGGGCTGTCGATTAATCGCAGTTAACTCATGCGATTAACTCAAAAAAATTAATTGTGATTAATCGCACTGTTAAACAATAGAATACCAACAGAAATTTATTAAATATTTTTGGATGCTTTTCTACATTTTCAAATATATCAATTTCTATCACAACACAGAATACAAAGTGTACAGTGCTCACTTTATATTATTTTTATTATAAATATTTGCACTGTAAAAATGATAAAAGGAATAGTATTTTCAGTTCACCTCATACAACTACTGTAGTGCAATTTCTTTATCATGAAAGTGCAACTTACAAATTTAGGGTTTTTTTGTTACATAACTGCACTCAAAAACAAAACAATGTAAAACTTTAGAGACTACAAGTCCACTCAGTCCTACTTCTTGTTCAGCTGGTTCCTAAGAGAAAAAAGTTTGTTTACATTTACGGGAGATAATGTTGCCCACTTCTTAATTACAATGTCACCTGAAAGTGAGAACAGGCATTTGCATGGCACTGTTGTAGCTGGCATCGCAAGATATTTATGTGTCAGATGAGCTAATGATTCATATGCCTCTTCATGCTTCAGCCATCGTTCCAGAGGACACGTATTCTGTGTTGTAATTGAAATCAATATATTTGAAAATGCAGAAAACATCCACAAATATTTAAATAAATGGTATTCTATTATGGTTTAAAAGTACACTTAATCGTGCAATTTTTTTAATTGCTTGACAGCCCTAGCAGTAAGTGAAATAGACGTGTGTGTGTGCGCGTGTGCATGCGCGTGTGTGTGCGTGTACAGAGCTAGGATGGGTTTTCCATCAAAATCTGTCACACCACAAAGCAGTAAGGGTACTTAAGAACATAGCATAAGAATGGCCATACTGGGTCAGACCAAAGGTCCATCTAGCCCAGTAGCCTGTCTTCTGACAGTGGCCAATGCCAGGTGCCCCGGAGGGAATGAGCAGAACAGGGAATCATCAAGTGATCCATCACCTATTGCCCCTTCACTGCTTCTGGCAAACAGAGACTAGGGACACCAACCCTGCCCATCCTGGCTAATAGCCATTGATGGACTGATCCTCCATGAACTCATCTCATTGACTGCGTTGTGTGAAAAAATACTTCCTTTTGTTTGTTTTATATCTGCTGCCTGTTAATTTCATTTGGTGACCCCTAGTTCTTGTGTTGTGAGGAGTAAATAACACTTCCTTATTCACTTTCTCCACACCAGTTATGATTTTATAGACCTCAATCATATCCCCCCCAGTTGTCTCTTTTCCAAGCTGAAAAGTCCCTGTCTTATTAATCTCTCCTCATATGGAAGCCGTTCCATACCCCTAATAATTTTTCTTGTCCTTTTCTGAATCTTTTCCAATTCCAATATATCTTTTTTGAGATGGGGCAACCACATCTGTACGCAGTATTCAAGATGTGGGCATACCATGGATTTATATATAGGAAGTATGATATTTTCTGTCTTCTTATCTATCCCTTTCTTAATGATTCCCAACATTCTGTTTGCTTTTTTGACTGCCGCTGCACACTGAGTGGATGTTTTCAGAAAACTATCCACAATGACTCCAAGATCTCTTTCTTGAGTTGTAACAGTTAATTTAGACCTCATCATTTTGTATGTATAGTTGGGATTATGTTTTCCAATGTGCATTACTTTGCGTTTATCAACATTGAATTTTGTCTGCCATTTTGTTGCCCAGGTTTTAAGAGATTCTTTTGTAGCTCTTCGCAGTCTGCCTGGGACTTAACTATCTTGAGTAGTTTTGTATCATCTGCAAATTTTGCCACCTCTCTGTTTACCCTTTTCCAGATCATTTATTGACCGTTGGTTGGTTGACGGAAGAAAAGAAGTGGGCATTCCAGCAACAAGGCCCTGATATGTAGTTGGTAGGACAGGGGGCTGGCAATCAAGAGAGCTGGGTTCTATTGCTGGCTCTGCCACTTCCTTGAAGTGTGACCTTTGGCAAGTTACTTCACAGCTCTGTGCCTCACTTTGTCTGTAAAAGTGGGATACTACCACCTACCACCCAGGGATGCAATGCAACTCATGTAATGGTTGCAAAGTACTTTGAAATCCTCAGAGGAAAGAGGCCACGCATAGTGAGAGGTCAGTGTTTTACAGGATGGGCCAAATTTAGACCTGGTGTAAGCAGATGCTGCTCCACTGCTTTCAATGAAGTTGCACTTGCTTACACTAAGGACCAGCCTACCCTGGGTGGGCTGACAGGTTTAACTGGGATAATTACCCCAACCCACAGCCCAGCCCAGAGACCTTGCTGGTCATCTGAGTGTATTCTTATGGGCTTCTGATATGTAGGCAGCTGCTGAAATAACCCAGCTCACGTCCAGTTCCCTGTTTACATGGGAATTGCACTTGTGTCACTCCAGGCAGAATGGGACCCTCTGTAACGTAGCCCCAAACTTCTCAGACCAGAATCATCCCTAGTGTAACTCCCTGGACTCCATCCCAGGGATGAAAGACTCTTCATGGGGTTTTTGTCTATTTTAGTCCGGGGGTCTCAAACTCAATTTACCTTACCAGTGCCAGTCCTCAAATCCTCCCTGCTGGCCAATAATGTCACTGAAGATGGTGTTCAGAAAAGAAAACATTTATGTTGTATTTTTTATTTTGAATTTCTTAGAAATAATAAAACTGTCATACAAGTTTATACAATTCTTCGCCTGCCAGAGAGTTTTTAGTGTTTGCCAGACACCTGACAACGCTTCAGTTCTGTCAGTTTGTTGATGTTTTGCCTCAGTGACTGAGCAGTTGAAACCTTCAGGATTGCAGCAAGGTGTGCATCAGATAATTGTGTTCAGTATTTTGACTTCATAGAATCACAGAATATCAGGATTGGAAGGGACCTTAGGAGGTTATCTAGTCCAACCCCCTGCTCAAAGCAGGACCAATCTCCAATTTTTGCCCCAGATCCCTAAGTGGCCCCCTCAAGGATTGAACTCACAACCCTGGGTTTAGCAGGCCAACGCTCAAACCACTGAGCTATCCCTCCCCCCCAAGACTTGTTTGTATTCATTGTGGAAAAAAGTGACGCTGCCTCCATGGCTGACTCTGCCCAGCAACTAATGATGCTGCCTCCATGGCTGACTCTGCCTGGCAACTAATAATGCTGCCTCCATGGCTGACTCTGCCTGGTGACTAGTGATGGGTATCTCTGTCCCTCTCCGCCAGCCAATGGGAGCTGTGGGGGCTGGTGCCTGCAGCAGACATTGCCAGCAGCGTGTCTGCATGCGTCTCTCCTCCGCGAGCCGCAGTGGGGAGGTCCTCGGGCCACAGATGGCCTGCGGGCCAAGACTTTGAGATCCCTGGTTTAGTCTATAAAATCTGTTATGACATTAAATTCATAGGCCCACAAGACACATTGTTCTCCCAACATCCGCATGGAAGTGAGGCCCAGCCACCTCTGTGGCGTTGTTCCTACACTCTCCTCTGGGCCCCATGGAAGCTTCTTCATAGGGTCCAAGGGCTATGACTTCTAGGAAGCTACACTGGTTTACACTAGCTGAGGATCTGGATGGTAACATCATGCAAACTCACAAGGGAGCAGAGTTAAGGTTATAAGGGTATTTCCTACCTTTTGAGTCCTTTATTGTGTATTCTTAACATTTCTTTTAACATTTTTTTAGCAGTTTCTGATAAGCTGGAGGCTTTCTGCAGACAGTGTCCTTTGTATGGCTGTGCGTTGGAGCTATCCTGCCCCACACAGAGACACTGAGGATCCATAGAACACTGAAGAAACAGTTATCAGATCCATCACTGTTTATTATTTGCATTGCATTAGTGCCTAGAGGCCACAACCCCTTTGTGCTGAGTGCTATACAGACATATTAACCAAGAGTTGGTCCCAGCCCTGAAGCACTTACAATCTAACCGACACCATTCACATCTGTGCTGCATTAAGCCCCTGGATACCAGCATAGTAGAGTAGGCAGATGATACTAGTGTGCAGGGGATTTCATCTCCATTCTAGCTGTTGCTGCCCAAGATTAGAAAGGGACCTGGTTGACAGAGAGAACTGACAGCAGTGAGTGAGTGAGACTGTGCTATTAGAGAAGGCAGCTGCTACACTAGCAAGATTCTCTGCATATTTTTTTCAGGAACAAAATCTAAACATTTTTAGCAACGCGCAATCAACTATAACTTTGGCCTAGTGGTGCTGCCTCTGTTCTAGTTTTGGCTAGTGTCGGTACACTTAGTGGCCTCTACCAGCTGATGGTCCCATTGTGCTAGGCACTGTACCAGCATATAATAAATGACAATCCATGCCCTGAAGAGTGTACAATAAAAAACTGGTGTGTTTCTGTTTAAATGGGAAAACAAATGAGTCTATCCCTCCATCTTCCTCCTCTCAGTGAGTCTATGCCATCCTGGAACAGGGAGGTTATCACAGGTTAAGGTGGGGAAGTCACTGAGGAGAGTTTCTGGTTAAAATTCTGGCAGCTCATCTCTACCTGAGAGTAACAGGATTAAACCAAGAGATCAGTTGAGTCCTTACAAGATCCCATGCAGTTCCACCTGTCTGTGGAACACACCTCCACAGTGTACCCTCACAATATTAAATACCTACCTACTATGGATTTACTTACACACACCTGCACAATTCATGTTTAGTCTGGGCATGGTTAGTCTTGAGAAAAGAAGACTATGGGGGGACCTGATAACAGTCTTCAACTGTGTTAAGGGCTATAATAAAGAGGATGGGGATCAATTGTTCTCCACATCCAGTGAAGGTAGGATAAGAAGTAATGGGCTTAATTTGCAGCAAGGGAAATTTAGGCTAGATATTAGGAAAAGCTTTCTAACTATTAGGGTAGTTAAGCTCTGGAACAGGCTTCCAAGAGAGGTTGTGGAATCCCCATCATTGGAGGATTTTAAGAACAGGTTGGATAACCACCTGTCAGGTATGGTCTAGATTTATTTGGTCGTGCCTCGGGTCATCAAGAGGCTGGACTTGATGACCTCTAAAGGTCCCTTCCAACCTGACATTTTTATGGCTTGATGATGTTGCATATAACCTTTTTGATCCACAGCAGCGCCCCCATATGCCCACATTTGTAACCATTATGTGAAAATAGCTGATAAAGAGGAGCATGTGGGGTAACTCTGTGCCACCCAGGGTATAAAGGGTTAATTTCTGCAGTGCTCCCCTTTACATAATTGCACTCTGCCTACAATATTCTTGATGTGCAGTGATGGAAAGCTAGTCCAGATTATTCTAGCAGTCTCCTTATTTTAAAACAGGCTCTGTTGACATCCTTATCCCTCTCCCCACTCAAGCCCAGCTCATGGTGTCAGGAGGTGCCCTGCTTAGAAAATGGAAATGTTTTGCCATGGAAAATGTTGCCTTTTGGTTTTAAAAAAATTGGAAATTTGTGGGGTTTTGCTGAATATCTGAAAGAAAAGGCTGAAAACTACCCCCAAAAAATCAGTTTTTGGCTGAATTTTTTTAAGCTTTGGTTTTCCAACAAACTGTCAAAAAAATTTCAGGAAAGTGGACACATCCTATGAAAACCTGATTTTTCCATTGGAAGAAAGTTGACTGATAATTCTCCCACCAGCCTTATTCGGAGTACGACTGCACTGCAGTGTAGGGGGGTATTGATTCTTGTGAGCATAAGGCTCATGCACAGCTGGACAAAGTGGCGCCATCAACTTCCAGAAGAAGAGGGACTATTTGATTTATGAGTCACTGGTAATATTATTTGACAGTGTCTGAGCTTGTAACTGTGAAAAAGGAACGCGGTCAGATGCTGAGGTTATTGCTATTGCATGTCACCAGAGCTGCACCTACCATGCATCCTTCTTGGTTTGTATTTCAGAAAGAAAGTTGATTGTCAGAAGCATTGGGACATATAGCTCTTTGGGGTAGGTGCTGTCCCTGACAATGTTTGAACGACATCAAATACAATTGGGCCCTGATCTTGGCTGAGGTCTGTAGCCACTACCATACTACACATCATAGCTTTTCATAGATTCAAAGACTAGAAGGGACCATTGTAATCATCAGTCTGACCTCATGTATCACACAGGCCAGAGACGTTCCCCAAAATAATTCCTAGAGCAGATCTTTTAGAAAAACATCCAATCTGGATTTAAAAATTGCCAGTGATGAAGAATCCACCACGACCTTGGTAAATTGTATTACTCACTTGTAAAAAATTACGCCTTATTTCCGGTCTGAATTTGTCTAGCTTCAGCTTCCAGCCACTGGAGCATGTTATACCTTTCTCTGCTAGATTGAAGAGCTCATTATCAAATATTTGGGGAAGATAAGTCTGTGCCTTGGCAATGACGAGTCATTTGTTTGGTTCTGGTTAGGGGTTTTCATGTGAAATTGCCTCATAGCTCTTGATAAGAAGCATGCTAGCTCTGCTCACAACATCTGGTTTCCATTGAGTCCTAGGGAGAATCCCTCACTCACTCCACCCCCACGCTTCATCCCCTCTATGTGGTGGCTTAATTGATGGAGTCTGGAAGGTTTTCAGGTCCAGCACTGTGATATGTGTCTCCACGTACAGTAAGGGATGGGTTATTTATCAGTTTCCTTTGAAAGCATTTCTTCTAGGAAAGAGAAATTTAGTGAATAGCAGGCTACTCATCATGCTTTGCATATCTTACCCCCAAACACAAAGGTGTTTATAGGTAAAGAGGTGTTTTTTGGCATAAAACTTGATTTCTTTTCTTCTATGGTCCCCAAGTTGGCGAGGCATTTAAGCCCATGCCTAACTTTAAGTCCATCCCTATTCAGCAACACACTTAAGCGTCTGCTTAATTTTAAGCAGACGCTGAAGTCCCATTGAAGTCAACAGGTATGATTTTCAAAAGCACATAATACTACAGTGTGGTATGCAAGGGCAAGGGTGGATGCCCTTTTACTATGGACATTTAAAACTAGATTGGAAAAACCAGTTGTGGGGAACAATCCCAATGAGTTAATCTAAGAGGTCTTTTCCTTCTTAACGTCTTTGTTTGCATGAAACTGAGAAGAATCAGTCTTGTAAAAGTGGGGAGCCACTACAGGCAGGCACCTGTGCCAGGCTGTGCCACTACTATCATAATAGTAATGTCCCTACTATAATACCCGCTATATATAGCAGATGAACTGGTACTGCATGCCTAGGAGATCCCTGGCTTGGACATTCTTCATGTCTACATCTTCTATGAGTTGGGATTTAGTGACCTAAGGAATTCTGCGGTTAAATCCTATGCACATCTTGAAACATTCAGTCAGTGTCTGTAAAACTATGCAATAAGGGGCAAGAAGACCAACCCATGGACAGCATAACACATGGGAACGTGGATTCCACGGAATCCATATACCAACTCCTGTGAAATACGGTTCTCATGCAGAGGAACGACTCAGAATCTGGAAAAACACCTTAGTTCAAAACTGAAAGTAGAGTCTAAAAGAACAATATTGGAAATCATTTGCTTTGAGTAACTGCATTCCATCCCATTCCAGGACTAATGCCGTTAAAAAGTAGCATCTGCGCAGAGAGTCCTCCAGAACTGTAAAATAATCAAGACATGAAAAGTTTGAGATGGCTAAAGGCTTCCTCTAGAGGCTGGAGATTAGGAGTCTGGGCAAGTAGCAAATAAAAAAGAAGAAAAAGAAACTCTTAAGTGACCTGACAAGGGACACTTAAATCTTATTTTTAAAGGGTTAGGTCGTACTAAGCCTTGAAAAATTAAATCCCCAGTTGTCTCCAGAGAACTATATCTCACTAAAAAAGCTTCATGTAAGTTTATCATGTATCCAACACCTAGACATTGGGCCTTGGGGATTACTAGGATAATATTTCCTCTGGATTAGCAAGAAAGCTAAAAAGTGACATTTGTATGAGGCAAACTTTAAATTTAGAGGGGTTTTTTTCCTATTAAAAATGATAACATTAAAAATGTGCTTACTGGAAAGGAAAGCTGTTATGGTTCCTAATAAGACATCCCCCACTTTTTCATAAAAAACCCTCTCTTAAATGTGTTTCATTTGGTAACATCCCTGATTCAGTTATAATGTTTTTCAATCTGTTTTCTCCCTTTGACATTGACTAGCCCCAATGTCTTTTTATGAGCAATGCTGTTAATTCCTTTTATGAGCAATGCTTTTGATTTCAGGGGCCTTTGAGATTGGCAGTGAGACAGCATAATATGCATGAGAAAAATTCAAGAAGAGATGCTGTAGTAAACATTTCTGGATTGGCTCTTCTAGAATGCACCTGACAACTTTCCAGGTCTTTCCTTCTTCAGTCCTGAAAAGCCAACAACTCACCTCCTTGAAAGGCAATTGATATGTCCCTGAGAGCCTTGGGAAACTGCAATACTTAGGCTGAACTGGGTGAGGGAAGGACAGAGTTTGTATGTTGCCTCTAAAATTTGAGATCTAAGGATGAGAATTGCTGTATAGATGAAAAGGGCTTTGTCAAATCAAACTCCACCTTTAGTATGTGTGTGCTTTAATGTGGATGTGTATGGGGTACATGTGTGCAGGTAGCTGTCTAATGTTCACTGGTGTGTGAAGACAGGCACACAATTGTGCATGTGGCTGGTGTGCCCATTAGTGTGGAAGATGAGCTAATGTGTGCGCATATATGTCTATGCCTATACGGATATATGTCTAGGATGAGAAGTATCAAACAGGAGGCATATGTAGCTGCTAAAATTAAACAGGAAAGGCTAAAAGAGGGGAAGTACCCAAACAATTCACAGATGGTAACTGAATTAGGGGAAAACATGAGGATTATTTTTTCAACACACTTCACGGAGCAGTATAATTTTTGTTATTATAACGTGGAAGCACATGAGGAACAGTCATGGCAAGAGCTGAACTTTCAGGTCCAAGCATTCACCTGCAGTGGTATAGGTAAGATCGGTGATTCCTCTCTCACTGACACTGATAGATCTATCTTCATTGGCTTCACTTGGTGTAAGGAACAGGAGAATCTCAGCCTCGATCCCAGAAAAACACCCCTGGAATAGGCTCCTTTTGCTTAATCCCCGCCATTATCTTCACCACCACATTTCTTCATCTGCATCCTCCTGCTCACTGTCGCCTTCACCACCATTGTACTCAGCCTTCCCTGTCACTGCCTCATGGCCAATATCCTCATTCTTACCATCACCACATTCTGCTTCCTCCTAAGCACCTTTCTCGTCCTCACCAGCACCAACCTTGCTGTCAACAACCCCACCTTCATCCTCGTCACCATCACTGCTACACTTGTCCTTCCCACCACCATTGTGCCCTCACCACCATTATATGCTCACCATTGGACTGGCCAGAACAAAGCAACAAAAGAATAAAAGCATGACAGGTGTCTGTAGTACCCTCCTCTTCCTCACTCTTGTCTCAGATTTCTTCACAGAGTCAGAGATTGTAAAACCAGAAGGAACCATTGTTATTATCTAGTCTGACCTCCTGCATAATGCAGGCCAGAGAACCTCACCCAGTAACTTTCCATCATGTCCATAACTGCTGTTTTAGCTAGAGCATCTCTTTTAGAAAGAGATCCAGTCCTGGTGTAAAGACTACAAGAGATGGAGAATCCACCACGTCCCAAGGTGAGCTGTTCCAGTAATTAGTCTGAATTGGTCTAGCTGATGTTTCCAACCATTGGATCTCATTGTGCCTTTTTCTGCTAGGTTTCTAATGCGCCATTGGTAAGAGATGGGAATAAAAGACAACATTGCCATTCACTGCATTGAGAACAGACTTCAGCCCCAAATGAACAGGTCTGGCAGTAGGCAGGGCTCAATGACGAATTTTTGTGTTGTTGTTTTTTTATGAAGAATGTCCTTTTGAACAACATGAACATTTCTGTGAAAAAAATTCATATTCTAAATCAGGGATCAGCAACCGCGTCCCCAGGTTCGGCCAATCGCGGCTCGCACTGGCCGCGGTTTGCCATTCCAGGCCAATGGGGGCTGAGGGAAGTGGCGGCCAGCACATCCCTCGGCCTGCGCCACTTCCTGCACTCCCCATTGGTCTGGAGCGGCGAACCGCAACCAGTGGGAGCTGCGATCAGCCGAACCTGCGGACGCGGCAGGTAAACAAACTAGCTCGGCCCGCCAGGGGGCTTACTCTGGTGGGCCGCGAGCCAAAGGTTGCTGATCCCTGTTCTAAATTTTCTGATTTTTTTAAATTAAATTATTCAAAAGTAAAAATTTTATTTTGAATGGATCTGAAACAACAAACAATTGTGGTTAGATTAAAATCGAGTGAAATCAAAGCACCGCCATTTCGGTTTGGGAGGTCTTCCCAACTTTACTCTCCCTGTTTCTTCCTTCTTAAAAGGAAAAGTTTTAGTTTAAATTATTTCATCAATAACTCAGAAAATGCCGGGGGGGGGGGGGAGGGGCATGGATTTTAATAAAATAAAAAATGTTCACTTCATTTGAAATTTTTGGTGGGAAGGAGATCCCATTTTATGATCAGCCTTAGATTTGGGTACTGGGAACAGACCCCATTCCTGCAAACATACATGTGCTTAACTTTTGCAGGTTAAGAGCCATGAAATGTCATGGCCTTTGTGGCTATGCATCTGTTTTCTGCATACTGCCTCTTTAGATATGAGGTGAAATACTGAGTCCATTGAAGAAAGTGGCCCATGAAGTCTACCTCCTTGTCTATTAAGGCTCAGGGCTGTGAGATGATGTTACAAAATAAGAGAGACTCTCTTATAGCCATTTCATTTTATATTTGAAATTTCTATGTTTCCCTTAATCTAATATAAAATTAATCTAGACAGAAAGCATGCATTTTATTGCACTGTCCAGAGAACATACTGAAAATAAACAACACACTGCTTGTGGGAACCTCTCTTAAGGGAAAGGACTTTTATTTAAAAGATCTGGTTCTTCTCTCATTCACACTGGCTTTATACCAGTGTACCACCATTGACTTCAGGGGAATAACTCTGGATAAGCAAGAGGAGACTTGGGCCCAAAGTATTCTAGGTCTGGAAGTTTCTCACAGTATGACAATTCCTTTTTTAAGTTTAGTTCTACCCTCAAAAGTGAATCTGTAAAAAGGGCTTTGTGTAGTTATCTGTTTATTGTTTCTCAATGCTGCCTTTATCAACATTGGAGAGACAAGGTGGGTGAGGTAGTATCTTTTATTGCCCCAGTTTCTGTTGATGAGCCAGACAAGCTTTCAAGCAGACATGGAGCTCTTCTTCCTATCAACATTGCTCAGTTTATAAGGACACAGATATTTTTTTCCTAACTGCCAACCCTGAAAACTCAGCTGGGTTTTGAAAGTCAGCCTCCTCAGATTCTTCATCCATATTGTTGCTAGCAATCAAGATCCTACAGACCAAACTCTGCCCTCCCCGACACCTCATGGCTGTGTTACGGCCATCAGTAGGTAATTTACAGCCATAATAGGTTAGAATTTAATAAACAATTGTCCTGGTGAGGCACAAGAAGGAAGAGAGTTCAGCTCACATCCCAGCTCACATCCCACTAGCAATATTGGCTTGGCTGGGCTAACAGGTCAGAACTGTTGTCACTAAAGTGAGCAGATCTGACTCCGAATACACAGGGGGAACAGATTTGCTGAAGAAAAAGATGCTCTTTTTTATATAGTCACTATTGAGAACAAAATTCTGCTTCAGGGTGTGAATACTCTGTTTCTTTTCATTTTTTTTACCTCTCTTTTTAATTGTGAAATGATAACCTACTGCTAAAATTCTGGTGCAAGTGGATAGCAATTCCATGGATGTCAATGGGGGTACGCTTTCTCAGGCCAGTGACGAATTGGCCCCATAATGTAGTTCAAGTCCTTCTCCCATAGAAAGTCCTCTATGAGTTTTATGGAGTGAAACTCCACTTTTGAGTATTGGTTCCTCTCAAGGACACCAGGAGTTGCCAGTGGCTACCACTGTGACCACGTCATATTGAAAACACCCTTCTCCTGTTCAGATGTAGCAATCATTGCTGACCGAAAAAGCATTCAGCTACATTCCTGATCTGTCTATCAAGATTAACTTCATCAAGGCAAGACCTTCCCTTAGTGTATCAGATTTTGCTTAATCTTTTCTCACTTCTTCCTTCTAGTATAAACATTTAAGCTGGGCGTTTACTATCCAATCAGTAAAGATGAGACTGCACATGAGAACACCAAGAATTTTGCCCCAATGACTGGCCTGGTGTAATCCCTTATTATGTTTAGTCAGTCACCTTATCAGGTGGCATTATTTTATTTTAGCTAATAAGGTTCCATGAGGATTTTTATACAGATAGTTGATTTAAAAGAGGGTCATAGAAAAGACATGCAGCCACTTATTTCCTTGAGAGACCCTGGATGTACCATGCAGAAATAAGTACAGAGGGAGAGATCTTAGAAGTGGAGACTATAAGTCTCAGCCTTTTTCTATCCTACAAGATAAAAAATAATCTATTAAATGTATAATAGTTTTATTTTCTGGATAAAAGCAATGCTGGTGGGTTGGTTTATTTTATTTTTAATTATGATCCTGGAATAACTATAATGAATTCAGTCAGGCTCTGAAGCAAATCAGATCCCAAAATATCTTCAGCAGGCAATCACAGTCCTAGCACTTATTGCCATGCTTTTTCATACTTCCAGGGCCACTGATATTCATGGAAAGGTTCCTATTGACTTCAAGAGGCTTTGGATCATGCCCAAAGGGCATCCATATCCTTTCAGTCAGGATGACTTTTGTTTTACATGAAAATAACAACAAAACAAGAAAGAACAAAAACAAAGTCTCCATGAGAGAGCACAGTATGTGAGTCTCCCCTGCAGCAGACTGTGTCTGAGTGAGAGTTGGCTGAGTTTGGTGAAAGCTTTTGGTCTTTTGATTACATGAAAGCCAAAGAAAATAAGTTGGCTCATTTCCCTTCCAACTTGCTCTCCCTTTTATCCTTCCTCTTGCCTTTATTTCTGCCACTGGAAAAGTGGGGATGAAGGAAAGAAAACAAGGAAGGAGAAATAAAAGACAGATGTTTTTCCACATCTTTTCCAAAATCGTAACATTTTGACCAAAACAAAATTCTCATTTTGATCAAAAAGCTATTTTTCATTGGGGGAAAAAAAAAGTTTCAGCAAAAACATTTCGACCAGCTGTGTCTGAACAAAAATGGCAGCTGCCTCTGCAATTAGGATGGGGGACTTCCCTCGGTTTAAAGGAGCAGTATATAACAAATAGAAAACAGAGCAATGCTACATACAGTGCACTTTACCTATAATCTGTAACTGTAGTTGGTTTACGGATTCTTGTCTAGCTCCTATCTTAATTTAAAATCACTCTTCAGTTCTTGCTTTTCTCCCAGTCTCTCTTTCGTCCCATTGCACATCTTTTTATTTCTCCATCTCCATACATCCCTCATAACATTTCCTTCCACTTTAAATTCTCTCCTTCCTTTCCTTCCTTGTTTTTTTCAATAATGCTCACCCTCTTTCCCACTCTGCTCTGTTTTCTCCCATTCATAACTCTTTTCTTTTAGCTGCCTTCAAACACAGTTTTTATTTACAACCAGCTGGCCTGAAATCTTAAAAACCACAAGCCTTCAGAGAGCATGTTGATTGAAATACACCTCTGGTATGCAGCACCTCTGCTTTGCAGCCAGCTCTGCCTTAGGCCCCATCTACACTGGCAAGTTTCTGTGCAGTAAAGCAGCCTTCTGTGCTGTAACTCCCGAGGTGTACACACTACCAAGCCACTTAATGCTCAGAAACGGCACAGTTGTAGCACTCTAAAAAAACTACCCCAATGAGCAGGGCCGGCTCCAGCTTTTCGGCCGCCCCAAGCAACAACAACAACAACAAAAAATGGCCACCGCCGAACTGCCAAAGCAAAAAAAAAACAAAACGGCCGCCCCACAATCCCCGGACTGCCGCCCCTTACAGGGCGCCGCCCCAGGCATGTGCTTTGCCATCTGGTACCTGGAGCTGGCCCTGCCAATGAGAGCGTTCTGCACCAGGGATACAGCTCTGCGGTGCCAGTGCAGACACCATGGCAATTACAGCGCTGCGATTGGCCTCCAGGAGGTGTCCCACAATGCCTGTTCTCACCTCTCCGGTCATCGGTTTGAACTCTACTGCCCTGCCCTCAGGTGACCAACTGTCATCCCCACCCTATACATTCCTTCGCAAATTTGAAAGTCCTCTTCCTGTTTGCTCGGTGATGCGTGCAGTGGTATCAGCGGATCTTTCCAGGTGGCCAATGTCAAGCTGCTGGACCTCATTGGAGAGGAGACTGTCCAATCCCAGCTGCGCGGGGAAAAATTGGTGGGTGCTCTGCACCCACCAGCAGCCAAGCTCCCTGCCCCCCAGCCCCAGCTCACCTCTGCTCTGCCTCCACCTCCTCCCCCGAGTGTTTTGCGTCCCCGCTTCTCTTCCCAGTGCACAGCTGTTTTGCGGCATAACAAGCTGTGGGAGGGATGGGGGAGGAGCTGGAATGCAGCACGCTCAGGGGAGGAGGCAGGGCCGGGGCAGGGATTTGGGGAAGGAGTCCAATAGGGGCAGGGAGGGGGTGGAGTTGGGGCGGGGACTTTGGGAAAGGGGTTGGAATGGGGGCAGGACAGGTGTGGGAGGGGCGGGGACAAGGGTCGAGCACCCACCGTTGCCAGGAGAAGTTGGTGCCTACGCTCCAGCTGTAGGAATTATGATACCTACGGACAGATTTCATGATGCATGACAGAAAGGGGCCATGACTGGGACACATTGCAGTGTAGAGTAAAAGTGAAGGAGCTGTGGGATTCCTCCCACAAGGTGCGGGAGGCAAACCGCCACTCTGGTGCTGTGCCCACGAGCTGCTGGTTCTACAAAGAGCTGAACATGATACTCGGTAGCAACCTCACCTCCACTGCAAAGGCCCCTGTGGATACTTCATTGGCTCGCGTGCCAGTCGAGAGTGGACTGAGCCAGTAGGAGGAAATCTTGGATGAAGTGCCAACACACTCTCTTATCAACCTCCTGGCTCCACTCTCTACCCCAGCATTTCACTCCTTCCTCCTCACAGTCCAGCAGTGTAGTCTCCCACTGCACTCAACACCCATCCCTCTGCAGTTTGGCCCTGCTGAAGTACAGCACCCACTGCATTGTACTCCGAAGGAGGAGGTTGGGCATGATCCCTGGACATACACAAATCTGTAGCCGTCCTGGGACCCCTCCTCCTCTTGAAACCTTCCCTTCCCCCAGCCCCCTCCCTGGTGATGAATTTTTTCGTTTGAATCTCTCCTCCGGTTGTTGTCTTTTAATAAAAGAATTGTGTTTGAAAGCAATCTTTATTCTATTAAGTGAAAGCAAAAAGAGCACTGCAAAGCAACATACAATTATGTTAAGGCCCCTTCTTGCATCATGTGCACCAATCACCTCCTAGCATTACAAGCACTGCAATCCTGAGCATAGCAACAAATATTAGTGGCTTTCAGCCTCAAATTGCTGCCTCAAGGCATCTCTGATTATTATGGCCCCGCACTGTGCCCCTCTGATAGCCCTGCTCTCTGGCTGTTCAAACTCAGCCTCCAGGTGCTGAGCCTCTGTGGTCCAGCCCTAAGTGAAGCTTTCACCCTTTCCTTCACAAATATTATGGAGCGTACAGCACACGGCTATAAGCATAGTCATCGGCCATGTCCAGCTTCCCATACAGGCATCACCAGCGGGCTTTTAAATGGCCAAATGCACACTGAACAGTCATTCTGCACTTGCTCAGCCTGTTGTTGAACCACTCCTTGCTGCTGTCAAGTTGCCCCATGTACGGCTTCATAAGACACAACATTAAGGGGTAGGCGGGGTCTCCAAGGATCACAATAGGCATTTTGACTTCCCCTACGGTGATCTTCTGGTCCCGGAAGAAAGTCCCTGCTTGCGGCTTCTTGAACAGGCCAGTGTTCCGAAAGATGCGTGCATCATGCACCCTTCCGGACCAGCCTGCGTTAATGTCCGTGAAACGTCCATGGTGATCCACAAGCGCCTGGAGAACCATTGAGAAATACCTCTTGTGATTAATGTACTCGGTGGCTAGGTGGTCTGGTGCCAGAATTGGAATGTGCATGCCATCTATCGCCCCTCTGCAGTTAGGGAAGCCCATTTGTGCAAAGCCATCCACAATCTCACGCACGTTGCCCAGAGTCACGGTCTTTCGGAGCAGGATGCGATTAATGGCCCTGCACACTTCCATCAACACAAGTCCAACAGTTGACTTTCCCACTCCGAACCGGTTAGCGACCGATCGGTAGCAGTCTGAAGTAGCCAGCTTCCACAGTGCAATTGCCACGCGCTTCTCCAACGACAGGGCAGCTCTCATTCTCGTGTCCTTGTGCCGCAGGGCTAGGGTGAGCTCATCGCATAGTCCCATGAATATGGCTTTCCTCATGTGAAAGTTCTGCAGCCACTGCTCGTCATCCCAGACGTGCATCACGATGTGATCCCATGACTCAGTGCTTTTTTCCCAAGCCCAAAAGCAGCGTTCCACTGTGGTCAGCACCTCTGTGAAAGCCACAAGCCATCTCATGTCATAGCTACTACGCGTGGCGAGGTCAACATCACACTCCTCTTAACTTTGTAGTTTAAGGAATAACTCCACTGCCACTCGTGACGTGTTGGTCAGAGCGAGCAGCATATTGGTCAACAGTGCGGGATCCATTCCTGCAAGACTGAAGAGGCAGAGCACGCAGTACACAAACCGTTGAAAGATGGCGCCAAATGCGGATGGAAGCCCAGGGTTTTCTGGGATGCGAAGCAATGCATCACGGGGCATTGGGACTGGACCCAGGATGCCCCGCAACCCTCTCTGCCTTCCCACAAGTCTTAGCGGCAAAAGAGAAAGAGGTGCTCTGTGGGATAGCTGCCCAGAGTGCACCGCTCCAAATAGCACTGTAAGTGCCACAACTTCCGCAAGTGTGAACACGCTATTGCGCAGGCAGCTCTCAGTATGAACACACAACAGTGGTTTTCCTTCTGCACTCTCTGAGCGGCGCTGTAACTGCCGGTGCTGTAACTTTGCCAGTGTAGACATGCCCTTAGATTTCACTCATCCAGCTTCATATATGTGTATGCTGTTGATATACACCATGAATTGAATGATATCACACACCAGAATGAACAGAGCAGCCAGGACCATATAATGCAGCATGAACATCTGTGCAATTAGCGCTGGTGCAGCAGTTGCCTGGCAGCATGATTGTTAAAGAACTTGCCACACAAGGTAAGGTTTCTGGTGTTTGCACAGTGTGGTCATCCAAACCCAGCCTCATCTGATTCACGGGGAGAGGATTATTTGTTTCTAGCACCACTTGTGGCTCAACTGCTACAAAGAGGGCAAAGCTGAGGTCATTTTATTCTAGACTCTGTCAGGCTCAGATAGGCTCACTGTCCTTGCAGCCCCTGTCAAACAAGATGGCAAGTATCCTGCTTTAGCCCCTGCATGATGATGCACTTGCATTGCGATACTTGTGTTAACGATCACCTTTAGAATGTTCTTTCCCTTGCATTTCTCACATTTCATACCATTTTACATCTTCCAAGTCCTAAAATCTTTGGCCAGTTTTTTTTTTTAAATGAGTGCCTCTTGTGTCCATATTTAAGCACCTGGAAAAGTGGCCCTATTTTCAAAAACACTGAACACCCCACAGTTCTTACTGAAATGGATGGAAATTGGAGCGCTTAGCACCTCTGAAAAAGAGGCTTATTTAAAGACTTATTTAGCTGCCTAGGAGCTTAATGTTAGGTTCCCACTTTTGAAAAATCCGAGCCCTTGTTTGCAATCACTGAGACCGACTGAACAAACCTAGGTTTGAACATGTGGTCACACACAATTTACTGTGTCCCGCAATAGAAGATCACTGAAAATCTTACTGTGCTAAAGACAATGATGATAACAAAACAACATTTTGTTCTGACAAAGCGTTATAAGCTGGGTGTTCAAAGGTAGTCCTTTATATCATATGGTGCATTTTCATTAATGGGACACTTGCCCAGGGGAGAGGATGGATGCTAATAGATATTTTTATAAATATGAAGGAATAAATAATGAAAAGTGAAAAAGCTGTAACATTCTATGATATTGTTAGATGTTCTGTTTTTATTCTTAATATCCTGCTACTAAAAGATCAAATGTCTATTTATGCCTGTTATCTATTTCTGTATTAACTACTTAACTCTGTGTGAATATTATTTCCAGTTATTTGCTTGGTCCAGGTCTATCAGTTGAGGCCCTGATACTGCAACAAGAACTGCACAGACACCACCTGGTTTGTTTTGCAGGATTGGGACTTTATACATTTGTTACTTTGCTAACAGATACCAGAGCCTGACACCCTCTTCTGCCACCAAGCCTCAGTCAACTGAAAAAACCCAAACAAACCCTGCCATGAATTGCTTCCAAAAATCTCAAATAAAAGTAAATTAGTAACACTATTAAGAACCAACCTGAAATAAAAATCCTACTCTGAGTGGGGTTTCTACCCGGGAAAGGCAGAAAGGCCAGAGACTCCATGCAGTCCACTAGACTCTTCGCTATTGCTATGGATTTTACATGGAAGGTGGTCAGACAGTAAGCTGATGGGCAGCAATACAAAATCCATAGATGGAGGGATGTGCTATGTTTGCAGAATACGCACAGAGAAGTTAGATAAAAATATCAAATGCTCTTGCTGGAGGGTTGAAACGTAACACTACTTTATTTTTTAAAATTCAGAATGATAACACAGAACCCAAAAACAACAAGAGAGAAAACAGGCTGCTCCCTACAGCAGTGAGGTACAATTCACTCCACTTTGCTTCAAACTGGCTCTTTTTGGACTCACTCTGATTGCTTGCTTCTCTATAGAGCCCCTGCACTAGCCAGGAAGCAGGACCAGGAAACCCCTTGCTTTTAAAATTGTAGCTTACAGTTCCAACACATTCTCAATACTCCACAGCATGGGCCTGAGCTGCGAAGTTCAGATCTAGATTCCAGCTTTGGTACAGGCCCATCTCTAACAGAGATGTAAGACAAGGATGGAATAATTCAAAGGGATCCCCAGAACTGGACTGGAAACAATTCTGATAGGAACAAAGCTCAGTTAAAGGCAGTTTCCATGAGGACATCCTCATTAAAAATGTCTCCTGACATATCATAACAACATAACACAAATTTGCATTCCAAAAATGATGCCGCATGGATGTTGTATAGATTGGCTGGGAAGGGGAAGGTATGGAAAGAAAATGGAAAATTCAGTATCTGCTTCCATAGTGCAGCTTTCCCCATCCTACTCACTACTGTAAGCGGGGGAATAGTCCCGCTCTTGTGGGGAACTTTCCTCGTCTCTGCACTACCCCGGTGAAATGGGCTAGCGGAAGGATCTGAGTCCTCGCTCCCACCTCCTTTACCCAGAGGCCTCCCTGCCCTCGAGGACTCCCCTTGCACTCTCCTGTCTGGCAGAGTCCTCGTAACCCCAACAAGGCTGGGCCCAGGATTCCTGGGGGGCTCGACCCCCAACCTTGCTGTGGTCACCTAGGTCAGGGGCTAGGGTGTCCCCACTCCGGGGTGTACTCTCTAAACAGGATGCTTCCCTGACCCACTGATCACTGCATACAATTCAAAGCAAAGGCAAATTATTTAATTAACAATTAATTTGTAACAGGAATAAGGAAAAATGGGAAAGGCTAATGAAAACACATCGCCCCGCTCTGTGGCAGGGAACATCCCAACAGTGTCTCTGCAATGTCAGGGCAGTTCAGTCTGTTCCTTTGCAAGTCCCAGGCTCCTTCTCAGGCCTTGGCTGTGCTGCAGGGACGCTGTGGCTTGGACACTTGCTCCGGCGGTGGCCACACGCTCGCAGGCTCTGGGTGGCAGGACCCTTCTTCCCAGCGTCGCCCCCGCCCCGTCGGGGTTACGATCCCCCTGCAAGTCTGGCCTGCAGGGCCCCTTGGCTGAGGCGTCTCCCTGCGCTGGGCCCACTGCCCAGGGTTCCCCTCGCTCTCCCCAGCTGCTCACCGCACCCGGCTCCGGACTGCTCCAGCCCCAGCTCCACCGCTCTGCCTCTGCACGGCTGCTGCTGCTGCTCTGCCTCCAGCTGCCTGGGCTGCTGCCCTGGCCCCTCTGGCTGCTGCAGCTTCTCCCCCCAGGGCAGGTCTGTCTCTGGCTGCTGCAGCTTCTCCCCCCAGGGCAGGTCTGTCTCTGGGCTGCAGCTCTGCTCCCAGGGCAGGTCTGTGTCTCTGGGCTGCTTTCCTGGCCCCTCCAGATCTGGCCCAGCTCACCTCTGGCCTCTCCTTAGCTCAGCCCCACTCACTCAGACTCAGGCACCTTCAGCTCACACGGAGGACGGGATTCACCCCTGACCTCCTGACTCCCTGATTCGCCTGCCCGCCCTGTCAATCAGGCTGACCTGGAGCATTGGCCTCTCCCCATTGCCCCTGGGGACTGTCAGTCCCATCGACCCTTCCCCTTTTGGTACTGGGAGCTCTGAATGTTAGTAAGGGGATAACAGTCCCCTTACATTCCCCCTTGCTAAAATTCTGCCACAACCACAATGTTTACACTAATACCTCCGGACCCATTATTAACAACATATACCCACATCATATCAAACCCATTAACATCAAAAGAACATTTAACATATTAAACATTTCACATCTACTTCTTCATACTATACATAACAATATTAATTAAAACACTACATAGAACCAATCACATAATCATCTCTAAAGTTAACAGGCAGTACATCCTTATTAGCCCTCTGGGACCTTCTTAAAACTGGTGGTTCATTACCCATATTTTCTATTTCCCTGTCCTCGGGTAATACTGGGTCAGCTTGAGGGATCTGGCCATTCTTGTTAGGGTTTGTGTTTGCCCCACTCTGTTCCCCTCTGTACTCAGTTTGTGGGACTAGAACCATCCCCCAATTGGTTTCCGTCTCCTCAGGGTGTGCTGATGTACGCCTCCTATGGTCCCTGACTGGACTAAGAGTGCAATGTTTTAGTTGATCCCTATGTACTAGTCTCTCAGGACCTCCTCGCTCAGGCCGGATGGTATAAACTGGTAGCTCGGGATTGTTGTGAGCAACTACAATGTGGGGATTTGACTCCCACTTGTCCTGTATTTTATTACGCCCCTGTTGTCCATGGTTACGAACTAGTACACAGTCACCAGGCCTGTTGAGAGCCCCACTGGACTTGCGATCATAAGTCCTTTTTCTACTTTGGGCTGTGTCTTTAGCTGTACTGAGAGCAACTTTGCTGGTTGTCTTTGGCCTGTAATGGACACCTTTGACCCAGTCATCAAAATTGGTCACCTCATCCTTAGAAAAGGCTACTTGATGCTTCTCTGGCAACACCCTTAAGTTAGCCACCTGTGCAGGAATCAGCCCTTGGCATACCGCTTGAACTGGAACTGGCAGTCTCCCACCACATCTTTCTTGAGGAAAGGTAACTTGTTCTCCCTTCTCCCCAAATGTTACCTTCACCTGAGGGATCGCCTCCTCAGGCTGCAACTCCATAGCCTTCACGCTTGGGTTTAAAAGACTCACTGGTACTCTTCCTTTGATGGCAGTAGTCAATACATTGGCTGACTGAAGTCCCTTAGGTAGGCTTGACCCAGATGTAGGCTCTACCAGCACTCGATATTCATTGGTATTTCCTGGCATCCAGCAGCGTTCATGAAGGATCTTCTCTCTCCAAGGAGAAATAATGGTCTTCCGGTTTCTGCCAACTTTAACATTTCCAATCCACCTTGTGGGGCCCAGGGAATGACTCTGCCTCTCCGCTCGAGCCAGTACTCCACTCAGCACAGCATTCCTCTTAGAGTGCCCATGACGGTTCATCCTCCTTGTTCCCTTTACTGGCAACTGTAGCTCTTTCAGCTCACTAATGATGTTCATCCCCAGAATCCCTGGGACTCCTTCTCCTATATGGCTCCCTTCAGAGGCCTTGTCTTTCAGGATGAAGATGCATTTCCCTGGCAGTGTCTGGCCCATGTAGTCGATGTCTGCTTCGAGGCATCCCACCACTGGGATTGCCAGTCCATTAACTGCTGTTAGATGTACAAACTGTGTGTTGTGCGTGGTCAGCTCCTTGTCTTTCAAGTATTTTTGAAAATGTGATTCAGTAATGGTGGTGACTTCTGAGCCAGTATCTAACAAACATCTGGTTTTTACCCCTGCTATACATACTTCAGCAGTTAGACAGTCTCCAAATGCTCGCTTACAGAAGTCGCTAGATATGCTGGTCCTGCCCATGTTCCTCCCATCACTGTATGCAGAGTGATTTTCCACGAAGGAGAGGCCTAGGAATCCTTCTGCCACTGCTTGGCCTTCTACTGTAGATGGACCACTCGCTCCTGGTGCCCCACCAATTTCGAGTGCCTGGGACTCTGGTCTCCTTCTCAGTGTACAATCTCGGCTAGTATGTCCTGGCCTTTCACAGGTGTAACAAATGTACCTCCCTAGCTCATCCTTCAGTGGAGATCTTCGGGATCCTGGAGCTCTTGGATATTTTGGCACATTAGTGGAGGTATTTCCTTTCATCACCTCAGTCATCACTTTCAGCATCTCCCCCTGTTGGACAGCCAGTTTTTGGACAGCTTCACTTAGGCTTTCCAATGTTAGCTGTGTTTGGGGCAGGGCCTTTTCCCCAGCAGCTGCATTCACTAGGCCCCCACTTTGTGTATGGGGTTTAGGCTTGGCCCTCTCTGCCCCAGGAACTTCCTCTTCTTCTGACCACATAATGGCAGCCTGCATGAGTTCATGGAACTTTTTACTGGGCTCTTCCTTAAACCTCCTTTTCATTTCACGTCGGAGGGAGTCGTCCCGGAGCCCCAACACCAACTGCTCTTTTAGAAACATATCTGGGTCTGGAACTCGTTGAGAGTCTCGCCGCTCCACTTTGCTCATTCTCTCCTGAAGGTCATATGCGTATGCCCGGATAGTTTCACCGGGCTCCTGCTTTCTCTCAAAGAACTCCTTTAGTCGAGTTCCAATAGGTACCTTGTCTCCGTACACTTCCAGGAGGAGTTCAAACACCTTTTTCACATCTTTCTTGTCTGCCATTGCCATGAACTTTACAGTGGCCTTCGCCTGGCCCTTGAGGTGTTCCTCTATGAAGTCCACATGGTCTTCCTCAGGTACTCTTAGCACACGCAGAGCCGTCTTCACAGACTTGACCCACTCCTCTACTGTAATGTCTCCTGCTCTGGTCGGGAAGCCACCAAACTCTGTGACCTTCTGCTCCCGTGGGACATAAATAGTAGGGGGTTTCTTAGCTTCTGCTGCCTGTTGGTCTATTACAGCCTTAGCCAGTGATAAGGCTTCTCTCTGTTCTGTTCTAGCTTGTTGTAATGCCTCAGCTTGGTCTGACAGTCTGCGCTGAAGTTCAGCAACCTGGGCCTGTAGTTCTTCAATTCGAGCCATGGTAGGTTTCTTGACCAGGCCTGGACAGTGCTACCAGAATGCAACCAGTAAACCAATGGGGTGGACCCTGTGGATAGGATCCTGTTCGTGACGCCAATTATGTAAGCGGGGGAATAGTCCCGCTCTTGTGGGGAACTTTCCTCGTCTCTGCACTACCCCGGTGAAATGGGCTAGCGGAAGGATCTGAGTCCTCGCTCCCACCTCCTTTACCCAGAGGCCTCCCTGCCCTCGAGGACTCCCCTTGCACTCTCCTGTCTGGCAGAGTCCTCGTAACCCCAACAAGGCTGGGCCCAGGATTCCTGGGGGGCTCGACCCCCAACCTTGCTGTGGTCACCTAGGTCAGGGGCTAGGGTGTCCCCACTCCGGGGTGTACTCTCTAAACAGGATGCTTCCCTGACCCACTGATCACTGCATACAATTCAAAGCAAAGGCAAATTATTTAATTAACAATTAATTTGTAACAGGAATAAGGAAAAATGGGAAAGGCTAATGAAAACACATCGCCCCGCTCTGTGGCAGGGAACATCCCAACAGTGTCTCTGCAATGTCAGGGCAGTTCAGTCTGTTCCTTTGCAAGTCCCAGGCTCCTTCTCAGGCCTTGGCTGTGCTGCAGGGACGCTGTGGCTTGGACACTTGCTCCGGCGGTGGCCACACGCTCGCAGGCTCTGGGTGGCAGGACCCTTCTTCCCAGCGTCGCCCCCGCCCCGTCGGGGTTACGATCCCCCTGCAAGTCTGGCCTGCAGGGCCCCTTGGCTGAGGCGTCTCCCTGCGCTGGGCCCACTGCCCAGGGTTCCCCTCGCTCTCCCCAGCTGCTCACCGCACCCGGCTCCGGACTGCTCCAGCCCCAGCTCCACCGCTCTGCCTCTGCACGGCTGCTGCTGCTGCTCTGCCTCCAGCTGCCTGGGCTGCTGCCCTGGCCCCTCTGGCTGCTGCAGCTTCTCCCCCCAGGGCAGGTCTGTCTCTGGCTGCTGCAGCTTCTCCCCCCAGGGCAGGTCTGTCTCTGGGCTGCAGCTCTGCTCCCAGGGCAGGTCTGTGTCTCTGGGCTGCTTTCCTGGCCCCTCCAGATCTGGCCCAGCTCACCTCTGGCCTCTCCTTAGCTCAGCCCCACTCACTCAGACTCAGGCACCTTCAGCTCACACGGAGGACGGGATTCACCCCTGACCTCCTGACTCCCTGATTCGCCTGCCCGCCCTGTCAATCAGGCTGACCTGGAGCATTGGCCTCTCCCCATTGCCCCTGGGGACTGTCAGTCCCATCGACCCTTCCCCTTTTGGTACTGGGAGCTCTGAATGTTAGTAAGGGGATAACAGTCCCCTTACACTACTCTTCTGAGATTTGCAGCCACTGCTGTGAGTCATAGTGATGTCACCGTTCAGCCAGTTGTGTGCTGGCTATGAGCAGTGGTGCTGGTAATCAAGGAAGAGGATTTTGCTTTAAGATGTCTTTTTGACTCAGGCTGTCTTAGGGCTGGGATCAGCAATGAGGGCTAAAGTGAAAGGCGCAGGAGAAAGATGACAGCACAACTGGCCATAATGGGGGCGATACCAGGACAGGAAGAGACCCTGGATCCTCTCCCAAATATTGTAACCAGGTAACACTAGCCAGTCCTATGGGAAATGCTAAATGGATGGCCAGGGTGGAAACATACATAAAGCTGGCTCGCTACGCTGAAGTGTCAGGTGGAGAACATTTCTGAAGGCAGGATTCTAGACTGGATGGACCAATAATCTGATCCTGCATGGCAATCATATGCTCTTTGTGGTTTTATGGGATTTCTCCTCCATCAGCAGGGTTCCTTTTAGCCTCTCAGAGCTCCAAGAGTGCCTGTCGTTTCTCTTCCTTGACTCACACTTCCCATCTTTAACCCTCTACATTATGCAGATTTTTGGTTACTTATTAATTATATGTTTTTAATGGTAAGTTTTTAATCAATGTTGCAATGAAACCCTGTATAAGAGATCATACTTATTAGGCAATCTCCTGCCGGTGGAGAGCACTTCACAGTATACACAACTATACATGATTCTACTCCATGTTTATTAGAAGACTGCCCCAGCTAAGGAACGGTTGGTCCCTGAGCTCAATTTATCTGCCTTGGATGGATGAAGGGCTGAGAAGAAGTCCTGGGCATTTAACCTGGTGATTTCAGCAAAGCATAAGTAATAAAAACCTGATATTTCAGCCACTAAACTACAATCTCTGATCTGTGCAGGGCTTCTTTTAAAAAATGCTCTGGGTGTAAATAAAAAATCATAGAATCATAGAATCTCAGGGTTGGAAGGGACCTCAGGAGGTCATCTAGTCCAACCCCCTGCTCAAAGCAGGACCAACCCCAACTAGATCATCCCAGCCAGGGCTTTGTCAAGCCTGACCTTAAAAACCTCTAAGGAAGGAGATTCCACCACCTCCCTAGGTAACCCATTCCAGTGCTTCACCACCCTACTAGTGAAAAAGTTTTTCCTAATATCCAACCTAAACCTTCCCCTCTGCAACTTGAGACCATTACTCCTTGTTCTGTCATCTTCTACCACTGAGAACAGTCTAGATCCATCCTCTTTGGAACCCCCTTTTAGGTAGTTGAAAGCAGCTATCAAATCCCCCCTCACTCTTCTCTTCTGCAGGCTAAACAATAATCCCAAACAACAAACAAATCACATTTGGGCTGAAATTTCCCACATTTATGCACAGTAAGGAAGAGAGTTTTGTGTGTTGCAACAGTTTGGTAAAGTTTCCTTTGGGGATTATTGAAAGCTCCATTGTATATTTTGTTCATTTGCATTTGGATAAATACACTCTTGCAGTTTTATCAGACGTCTCACAATAGCTGGTGTTTTTCTTAAAGCCCCAGTTCTTGGATGCATGTGACTAGGTGAGACTTTCAGCTTTCACTTAAAAACAAAGTTTCTAGTTTGCAGAGAAAAGCTTGAAAATGTGATCTGAAGGCATCCTAAAGGCTCACAAACCTGTAGACAAAGAACTATATCTATCTATATTATGATTTTTAAGCCAAACTCAGAATTTTTAGGTACCTGGCACATTATCTTTGAACTTTTGTGGTTGGCAATACTGAACCGGATTCATTTTAAAATCTCAGAAGCACAAGTATATACATGTGCAAACATAGGCCTGATGTTGTAAAACATATGCATGTGAGCAATTTTGATTTGTAGTAATTATGTACGTATCTCTCTCTTACAAATGGAAAACTGACACATAGTGAAGCATTTTGCCTGTGGCCATCACATATGGTAAAATTTAGATTAGCACTCTGATATTGCTGGCTTCCAGCCCTATGCTCAGTCTACTAGACCTTTCTGGCTCTCAATATAAAGAAATGCAACTGTTCTTAAATAGAGAAAAAACACTGCACATTGCATGCACCATCTGCTTTCCCCTCCTTCACCCGGTGTTTATGATCTTCTTGTTTCTCAACTTTACTATTTTAAACAAGACAATCCATACTATTTATATGCACTATTATTTGTTTTGTGGTAGCACCTAAGAGACCCAGTCATAAACCAGGAACCCATTGTGCAAGGCACTGTATAAACACAGCACAAAAAGATGGGGACTGTAAACCCTAAAGAGCTTACAGTCTAAGAAAGCACCATAGCCCCAATCTTACATAAGAATGGCCAGACTGGGTCAGACCAATGGTCCATCTAGCCCAGTATCCTGTCTTCCTACAGTGGCCAATGCCAGATGCTTCAGAGGGAATGAACAGAATAGGCAATCATTGAGTGATCCATTCCCAGTTATCCACTCCCAGAGCATGGTGTTGCAAAACATCTTGCAAAACATGTGGGCAACTTTACACAAACAAGGGCGGAATGTAGAAGAATTTCCAAATGGGTAATTTGGCAAATACAATCTTGTTGTTAATGTCAACCCTTTTAGATTCTGCTTTGGGTTTGCCCATACCACAGGGGAAAGGTGCCAATATTCTTTTCACAGTGCTAATAATAGAAGATACATTTGTTTGGGAGGGTGCCAATGTAACCCCAGAAACCCAGCTGCCTTTTCAGCAACAACTTGTGGGTCAGCAGCTAGTATTAATTCACTTTATTTTTATCAAAAACTGCACTTGGACTATTGAGCTGCTCCCAATTTTGCTTTTACACTGACAGGACCACAATTGCTGCTAGAAGTGCAGCCTGGCAGTTTAAAGCTATCACTTGTTCCTCCTTCACTTTCCTCCTCAACTCCCTTCATGCCCACATTATAACTTATTATCATCACAGTTTCTCACATCACAATTTCACAGCCTGGGTGAAAGTATTCTTGCTGTGGGAAATTAGTGATGATGAGTCCCAGCTGTGCGTCTTTGAGAGTAGGGTCACAGCTGTGGCATCATGAAAAAGACCCAGATGATCAAACAGAATGCAACTTTGGATAATCAGTATCCCCAGACAGACTCTAATAAAGCCTGGTAGATTGTTAGCTGCATAATTCTAGGTCAGTGTTTTTCCTTCCAACAAAGAAAAATTAACCCCCATTCTGCTTTAAGTCCAGTGCTGACTTACCAAAATTCACTGAGAAAGGTTAGGCTTTCAGTAATTATGACCTAGCAAAACAGAAATTGAGTTCCTTCACTTTACTCTGCAGGTAGGAAACCTGGATCTGGAGAGATGCAGGTCTGGCAGACACCATAGCGCTTCAAGGAAGAGTAGGTGTTTGTCCTAGCCTCTTTGCCCCTGCGGTCTGTCTGCAATGGGAATGTTTTCTAAGCAGTTTTTAAAATGGTTCCCAGCGTTGCCGACTCTCACAATTTTATCACAAGTATTGTAATATTTGGTGTTTTCCCTCAAGCCCTAGTTCCTGGAGACAAGTGATTGCATGAAAATCTCTTGGCTTTCATTAAAAGATACTTCCTAGTCCTCATGGTTGTGGAGAAAAGCTGGAAAATGTGACCCAAGAGTCTCAAAACAAAAAGGCAAAGAAAAAGAGCCCCAGCATTATTATTTATGAAAAGTCTCATGATTTTTTTCTTGCATGGTGTCAAGTATCAGAGGGGTAGCCGTGTTAGTCTGTATCCACAAAAACAACAAGGAGTCCGGTGGCACCTTAAAGACTAATAGATTTATTTGGGCATAAACTTTTGTGGGTAAAAAACCCACTTCTTCAGATGATGCCCAAATAAATCTGTTAGTCTTTAAGGTGTCACTGGACTCCTCGTTGTTTTCATGATTTTTTTTTGCCAATCATGATTTTTTTGGTGCCTTACTCTTGCCTGTTGGATGCTTGAGGTTGGCCATACCAGATGCAACTTACACTGATCACAACCATGGACCTGGTGCTAAGCAGTTTAAGGTGGCCTGGGCTGTTTATACTGAAACCAGTTCAGTATAAACAGGACAGGATGCCTCCACACAGGGTGTGAAAAATAGGGACACTTTTTTTTTGAGCGGGGGTGGGTACAGTTGCCTATATAAGACAAAGCCCCTAATAATGGGACATCTGGTCATCCTACCTCCACACCAGGTCAGTCCTGTGACAGGAACCAGGGTAGTTGCACTGGTCTTCACACCATTTCTGCCCCCAGATACTGTGTCATATACTGCTGGCCCCCTGCCTGACCCACAGGGGGAACTTGTGGCTGGTGCAGCCTGGGTGGGGGATCTTGGGGCAGGGAAGCTGCTGCACAGACTCAGTCAGAGAGCCCGCCCAGCCTTGCCAGGGATGGCCATCAGCTCAGGCAGTGTCTCCTCCCGGCCTCCAGGAGGAGATGTGCAGGTCCCGCTCCTCTGCGCCCAATCTCGTTCTGCACAGACAGCGCCAAATCAGTCCCGCGGCGACGACGCGGCCTGTGGTCTCGCTGCGCCTGCGCGCTAGGGAGACCTGCACGGGCCGGGCGCTGTGTGCGGGCGGGGCTGGAGCTGATCTCACCCTGGTAACAGCGGCCGCTGCGGAGCCGCCCCCGGCCCGGCACCCCCGCGGCACCATGCAGGGGGAGGACGCCAGATACCTCAAGAGGTACCGCCCGCCCCGTGCCGGGGGGCTGAGGCAGGCCGGGGATTCGGGGGTTGGGGTGAGGTTCGGGGGGGGTGGCCTTAGGGGAGGAGGTTCGGGGGATGGTGTTGGGTTGTGGGGGGGTGGATAGGAGGGATGGGTGGGGTAAGGGGAGAGGTTGGGGAGGGGTGGATAGGAGGGATGGCTGGGGTTATGGGGGGTGTTAGGTTGGGGGGTGGATAGGGGGGATGGGTGGGATAAGGGGGGAGGTTGGGTTGGGTGGGGGTGGATAGGAGGGTTGGTTGGGGTTATGGGGGGTGTTAGGTTGGGGGGTGGATAGGAGAGATGGCTGGGGTTGGGTGGGGTAAGGTGGGAGGTTGGATTGGGTGGGGGTGGATAGGAGGGATGGCTGGGGTTAAGGGGGCAAGTTGGGTGGGGGTGGATAGGAGGGATGGCTGGGGTTAAGGGGGCAAGTTGGGTGGGGGTGGATAGGAGGGATGGCTGGGGTTATGGGGGGATGTTTGGTTGGGTTTGAAGTGTATAGCTGGGTGTGCACTGTATGGGTGAGGTCTAGATGAGGGATGGCTGAGGATCACTGAGCAGGAGGGATGACAGAGTAGTGAGGTAGATAAAGGGAAGGGCTGTGGTGGGGAAGGGTAGATCTGAGGGATTGGATGGATGGGCTTTTTGGGAGGGATGGAGTGATGAGTGGATGATTGTCTGCTGACACCATTGTTTAATGATAAAGCTGCCCCAGTTAGAGATTAGGGTCCATCTAGTCCAGTATCCTGTCTTTCAGCAATGTCTGTTACCAGCTGCTTCAGAGGAAAATGCAAGCAGCCCCAAGAGCAGTTATAGAATATTCTGCCCATTGGGAAAGTTTCTTCTTAACCCCGTCAGATAAAGGCTCATGCTTATGGGGTAAACCAGCCACTATCATTTTTTCCTACCCTATGTAACTCTGGATTTTCTCATTATCCATCATTTTTTAACCCTTCTGAGCTGCTGGTGTTCTCCCCCTTCCTGCTTATCTTCTGCACTGTTCAGCAGCCTTTGCAGATGTTTGGATATGTTGGGACACCCCAGTCACGTGCAGAGTTCTGTCACTCCCTTGTTGCTTAAATTGTTTACTTGCATATGTCAAATGATTACGATCCTTGATTTTAAAAACTCACTGAAAACTACCAATGATTTCTGATGGCCATTCATTCTGCTGTGAAGATATGATCATAGCTGAAAATGGAGTGGTCATCTGTTGTTAAAGTTGCAATAGCCATCTCAAAGTAGGACCTATCTTAATGTGTATATTCTGTGCAGACCACTTCTGTGATCTGGGAGGAACTTTTTTTCCAGTGTTTTCAGCAGCAGACTTTAAATTTTTGTGTTCCAGAGAAACTGCTGAAACAAACCCAGTGCCCTATTGTTTGTCATGGCTCTGGGCAGATGTGCAAGCATAGCTCTCCTCTGATTTCTTTTTTTCTTGTCATCCTCCATGCAGACTCCCACCCCAACATTCTGTCTGGCTCACTGTTGTAAATTGTTCGTGAATGGGGGATCACAAGAATTTTTAGCCTTGTATATGCACAAAAGTTGCACCAGTTTAACAAAATTAGATTTTAAAAAAATGGATTTAAACTGAAGTAAACCCCTATGTGGATGCTCTTAATTCAGTTGACACTAGAGCTAAATCGGTGCAAGTTTTGTGTGTAGACAAGACTTTCCTCTTTTAAGCCTTAATAGAGACTCCTGTCAATTTCAAGAACCAAGCAGGCAAGCGAAGTGAAGGGACAGCATGGCATGGCTGCATACCGGCAACCTGGCACAATCTGTCCTTCAAGCTTTGAGGATAATCCAACATTTGGATTTTTTTTTCAAGTAGATGGATGGCTGCCAAACTTAATAAGAATAGAAATGTTTCATTTATTTAAAAAACAAAAACATTTCCTTTCTGGCACTGGAGACCCATATACTACATTTGTTCTAGTGCAGGCCTGTACAACATATGGCCCGCGGGCTTTTTTTTTTTTTTTTTTTTTTTGGCTCAACAACTTTTGCCGGAGAGTTTTGTTTTTTGCTTTTTTTTGGCTCAACAACTTTCCTCGCATCGGCCCTCGGCTTTTTTCTTTGGAGTAATGTGGCCCTCACCGCTTTACAACTTGTGGAGGCCTGTTCTAGTGGAAAGTAAACGTTGATAAGTGCAAAGAAATGTTGAGTGCTTATTTAGTGCTTTTCAGCTGTAATCTCAAAGCACATCTCAAAGTTTAGGCTTTGAGATGAGGAAACTGAGGTACAGGTGAAAGAGCAACTTCCCTCGCAACAATTGAGCCTGGGTAGCTGGGTGGACATTGGGCCTATCTGCATGCAAGAGGAAGAAAATGGCCCCCAGGCCACAGAGGAGAGGCTACTCTAGCCTGATAAGTAGAGCATGGCCTATGACCCATTATGTGGTCCCCTTCCATGGCACAAAGGAAGAAAAGCAGAGTATCTCCACAGCAATAGGCCCCATGCTCACCCATGACTCCACCCTACATAGGGGCAGGTTCCATGAGGAAAAAACTTGAAGGCAGTGCTAAAACTCATTTTGAGCCAACTAATTTGGGCAGGCTTGCTCTTCAACCTATTCATAAATATTACCAAGTTTGACATTAAAACAGTTTTTGACTCTGCATAGAATATTTAATTTGTTTTCTGCATGTAAGCCTGGTGGAAATGGATTTGGAAGAGAATAAAAAAAGCTGGCTTCCTTTGACAGTCATCCTACTTTATCCTTAAATGTTGTGTGATTGCGTAACTAAAGATTATATAGCAGGGGTTGGCAACCTTTCAGAAGTGGTGTGCCGAGTCTTAATTTATTCACTATAATTTAAGGCTTCGCGTGCCAGTAGTACATTTTAACCTCTGGGGTTCCCGCCGCCGGCTCCTGCCAGCCGGGGTTTCAGCCCACTGGCAGCCTGGGTTTCCCTTCACCCAGGCCAGCAGCGGGCGCTGAGTGGGGCCGGGCAGCGGGACCCCGTTTAGCAAGGGGCCAGCAGCTGGAATCTCAGAACTCAGCCTTCCCCCGCTCTGGGGTTCTGGCCACTGGCTCCCGTCAGCCTGGGTTCTTTCACCCAGGCCAGCAGCAGGTGCTTGGTGGGACCCCTGCTGGCAGGAGCCCGTGGGGGAATCCCAGAGCAGCGGCGGGTTCCCGCCGTGGGCTCCTGCCTGCCGGGGTCTCAGCCCGCTGCCAGCCTGGGTAAAAGAACCCAGGCCGGCAGCGGGTGCTTGGTGGGGCCAGCGGCGGAACCCCTGCTGGCAGGAGCCGGGGGGAAGGGGGGGCAGGAGGCTGAGCCGTTGCCGTGTGCCTCCAAAAACCGGCTTGTGTGCCACCTTTGGCACGCATGCCGGAGGTTGCTGACCCCGGTTATACAGACATGCACACAGTTAAGGCTTCTTGAGTAACCTTAACAAATCTAGTAGGTGGGCCTTATTACAAATTTCCTCTAACTTCCAAAAAGCAGACCTTGCGTGAAGCATTCCCACAAATTACAATTCCTCTCCCAAACTCCCTCACTCAAGCCCCAATACCATAAGGTGTTGAACACTCTCAGTTCCCGTTGATTATAACAGGAGCTGAGGATGAGCTAGTCTCTCATAAGATCAAGCTCACAGAGATTTCCTGAAATAGCCTCTTACCAAAATCTGTAGATATATTGAAACAGGTTTGGACTTGCTTGATTTATATCTCATGGTGGCGGTGAATTTTAAAAATCAGCCAAGCCCAGTAACAAACCATAAAAATCATCCTGAGACACTGAAGTTTCGGGCTCTGGAAAAATAAGTGCTGTAGAGGCCTGTGCTCCAGCAGAAGGGATTTGTGAGTTCTTGTAGAAACAACTTGGAGTTCGTCGTTCATTTTTTTTTTTTTTTTTTTTTTTTTGGATAGTGCTTCAGTTCATTATTTTGTTGACAAAACGTAGTGTAGACAAGGCCTAAAACATCTCTTATCCTATCAGCAGGATCTGTGGGAAAGATTCCTTTAGAGAGAGATGAGTAACTGCTAATTGCATCAGTCTCTGGGGAAGCTGAGGATTAGGAATGCAGACTTTCAAAGCACAGGCATATTTAGGAAATTAAACCCCTTTTCTGATCCTCTGACTTCTATATGAGGCCTATCTTTTCGATTCAATGATTGATCCCTCTTAGTTTTGGATAGTATAGGCTTTATCTAGGCAGGTAGGAGCTCTGAAAGTCAAAGGTACATCCTCCTTAATTTCTCTTGTAACTGAGATACTGTTCTTGGTATTTTTGCACATACCAAGGTGGATTTGATTTAAATCATGCTTTATATCACTGGTCAGGAAGACTCGATTTAATAATGGATTTCTACATTAAAGTGCGTTCTTGGTTGTTATAACCTTAGTACATATTCTTTACAACTCAGAGATAGATGTACATTTTTAAAGTGATTTATTTTGAAAACTTTTCAGATTAGTTTTACAGCTATATCAGAAAATGAATGATTGTTTGGTTATTTCATTTGCCAAAGGTAATTGAAGCAGATATTTCTGAAATCATTGGGCGGTGAACTATCTCCATTCAACAGGTTAATCATTAATATTTGGAGGATTTTCTTGCCATGCTGAATTAGGAGGAGAACATCACCAGACAGACGTTTACATTGTTTTATTTAACTAAAACAACAATGTTATGTATTCTGGATTTTTTTCTTCAACAGCAAACATATAATATTTTAACAAAACAAGCATATGAATTTTTGAATTTAAACATTCAAATTTTTTAAAGTCAGGTTTGTTTTTTGTTAAAATTGTTTAAAATAGTTAAATGAAATTTTAAAAAGCCCAACAAAAATTAAATCGACTATGTCAGCCAGGTCAACACGAGAAACTTAAAATATTGGCTTCTGCAGCTAACTCAGTCATCTTTACCTTCATTTTCCTGTTTGTTCATGATCTGAAAAGAAAAACAAGCGTTCCTGTTTTTTCAGGTCCCAAATAATTTCTGAATTTGGAATGAATTAGTCCAAAGGAAGAAAATATTCTTTCTACACCAGCAGAAGAAGTTCCTGCTGCTAAAAGTGAGATTATCACTTCGACAGTCTCTGAATCCAAGTGCTTAAGTGACTTCCACAAGTTCACTGTTTGACTTTCTTTAAAACATCAGCAACCATGTATTTCTTGAATGGTTCAACCTTAGCTCTGAAGTTTATTATAGTTGGCATTATGTAGTGATGACTGCTGGATGTCCATGTCATAGTCAACTCCTCTTCTTTAGCAGTTACCTCTGGGGAGACAATTCCACAGTTTGAGAACTGCAAAACTAAGTATCTCTGATGGTATCTTCTAGACCAGGGGTCTCAAACACGCGGCCTGCGGGCCACATGCGGCCCGCGGAGTTGTTTTCTGCGGCCCGCAGCCCCCTCCCAGCGTTTACGTACAGCGGCTCAGATCCAACGTGCACTGGGGACAGGGCAGACTCCTGCCTGGCCGCCCTGCGCCGCTCTGGCAAGCTCCTGGAACCTGGGGGAGGAGGGGCACAGGGGTCTGTGTCACTGTTGCATCCAGGCACCGCCCCCAGAAGCTCCCGTTGGCCGGGAATGGGGAACCGTGGCCAATGGGAGCTGCTGGGGGCGGTGCCTGAATGCAACAGTGACACAGACCCCTGTGCCCCTCCTCCCCCAGGTTCCAGCCTCTTCCCAAAGGAGCACGGGGGCAGGGCAGGCAGGCAGGGAACCTGCCCCCAGTGCATGCCAGGCCAGAGCCCGCATCCCTCCTGCACCCCGACCCCCTGCCCTGAGCCCCCTGCTGCACCCCGCACTCCTCCTGCACCCCGACCCCCTGCCCTGAGCCCCTTGCCGCACACTGTACCCTGACCCGCTGCCCTGAGCCCCCTGCCGCACCCTGCACCCCAACCCCCTGCCCGGAGCCCCCGCCACACCCTGCACCCTGAGCTCCCTGCTGTACCCCTCCTGCACCCTGACCCCCTGCCACGAGCTGCACCCCTCCTGCACCCCGACCCCCTTCCCTGAGCCCCCTGCCGCACCCCTCCTGTACCCCGACCCCCTGCCCTGAGCCCCCTGCCGCACCCCTCCTGCACCCCGACCCCCTGCCCTGAGCCCCCTGCTGCACTCCTGCACCCCAACCCCCTGCCCTGAGCCCCCTGCCACACCCCTCCTGCACCCTGACCCCCTGCCCTGAGTCCCTGCTGCACCCCGCACTCCTCCTGCACTCTGACCCCCCTGCCCTGAGCCCCCTTCTGCACCTTGCACCCTGACCCCCTGCTGCACCCCGCACCCCTCCTGCACCCCACACCCCAACTCCCTACCCTGAGCCCCCACCACACCCCACCTGCAGCCCAACCCTCTGCCCTGAGCCCCCTGCTGCACCCTGCACCCCGACCCCCTGCCCTGAGCTCCCTGCCGCACCCTGAGCCCCCTGCTGCACCCCAACCCCCTGCCCTGAGCCCCCTGTCGCACCCCACACCCCTCCTGCACCCCACACCCCAACTCCCTGCCCTGAGCCCCCACCACACCCCACAACCCTCCTGCACCCCGACCCCCTGCCCTGATCCCCCCGCCGCACCCCGACCCCCTGCCCTGATCCCCCTGCCGCACCCCGACCCCCTGCCCTGAGCCCCCTGCCACACCCTGCACCCCGACCCCCTGCCCTGAGCCCCCTGCCGCACCCTGCACCCTGACCCCCTGCTGCACCCCTCCTACACCCCACACCCCAACTCCCTGCCCTGAGCCCCGACCACACCGCACACCCCTCCTGCACCCCTGCCCTGAGCCCCCTGCCACACCCTGCACCCCGACCCCCTGCCCTGTGCCCCCTGCCACACCCTGCACCCTGAGCCCCCTGCTGCACCCCTTCTGCACCCTGACCCCCTGCCCTGAGACCCTGCTGCAGCCACCACTCCTCCTGCACCCTGACCCCCCTGCCCTGAGCCACCTTTTGCACCCTGACCCCCGCCGCACCCCTCCTGCACCCCACACCCCAACTCCCTGAGCCCCCACCACACCCCACACCCCTCCTACACCCCCTGGGGTAGGGAGGGGGCAGAGTTGAGGTGGGGAAGGGGCGGGGCCTCATGGGAGGGGTGGAGTGGGGGCGGGGCCGAGAGCGGCTGGGGAGGGGGGCAGTGTCAGTAATGCGGCCCTTGGGCCAATGTACTAATCCTCATGTGGCCCTCGTGTTCATTTGACTTTGAGACCCCTGTTCTAGACTGAGCACCGAGTCCCATTGGGTAGATAGAAAGATTAACCTAATCTATACAGAAGCCTGTGGAACCCTGTAAAATTGGGTCCCTGATCCATGAACTATTGGAACTCATTTACAAAACTTTTCCTAAAGATTACATGAATATACTGTCTCATACTATAGAATTAGAATTTATAATCCCTAGTCCATGATGAGATATCTTTGAGCTATAATGTATCTTAATTAAAACTGCCTTTAGATAGGTTTTTTCCTCAGAAAGCATTTTATCAAAAAAATCAGATGTAAATAAAAAAAAATCCAGTTTTTTTATTTTAAAAAAATATCATTGATTTTTATCCACTGTGACAAAATTCCTCCTCTGCCTTAGTGGGTCCTGCGCATTTTGGCAGATTTGCTCGCCTCAGAGGTTCACAGCAGCCCCCAATTTGGCTGCTTCTGCTAGAGGCTCAAACCTGCCGTTCACTCAGCTAACCTCATCACTGGCCAGCATGGGAGAAACGGAGAACAATCTCCGCAGTCTCTGTTGTCCCACCTAGTGGGTCAGGCCACATCCCTTTTCCAAATTAGACCTTCCCTTCTGGTGTTGCGCACAGACCAGGTCAACTCCTCCTCTGTCTGATCAGGAGTTGGGGGGATGGGGGAAACCTGGGTCCACCCTCTACACCAGGTTCCAGCCCAGGGCCCTGTGAATAGCAGCTGTCTACAATGTCTCCTGTATCAGCTGCATGACAGCTACAACTCCCTGGTCTACTTCCTTCTTTATCCTCACTGCAGGATCTTCTTCAGTCCTCCTCAGTCCTCCAGCAGCATACCTTCTCACTCCCTGTCCCGTGCATGCCCTTCACTAACTGATGGGAGGGCCTTTTTAAGCCAGGTGTCATTAGTTGGCCTGCCATAACTGATTCTAGTATGTTCTTAATTGGCTCCTGGTGTCTTAATTGGTTCTAGAAGGTTCCTGATTGCACTAGCACAGCCTCTGCTCTGGTCAGTCAGGGAACAGAGACCTGCTTCTCCAGTGGCTAATAGAGCTGCCTCCGACTCCTTTTGTATAGCCCTCTGGCCCGGAGGGAAGCTGCTGCTCGAGCTGCTGCTAGGCCTTGGGCCCTTGCTGCTGCTGCTTCTGCTCCAGCTACTCCCCTGGCTGGGCCAGGCCCTCCCCCCTTCTCTGCTACCTGGTTGCTGGCTGGCTGGTGGACCCCCCCCCAACCGTCTGTTGCTGCTGCTCCTGCTGCAGCCCCTGGGGGGCCTGCTGGCCCACTCCCCAGAGGAGGGGAGTGAGGGACTCCTGCCCCAGCTGTGCTGCTGCTGTGGACTCCACCACTGCCACCTGTGAGGGGTCCTTCCTGCCTGGCCACCAGACTGCCTGCTGGGGCTGTTGTTGCTGCCTGGGAGCTGCTGGCGCCTCGAGGAGGAGGAAGAAGAGGACCATCTGCTGCTGAGGGAGTGCGCAGGGACTCTGCAGACCACAGTGGAGGGGGCCTTCCAACCAAGGACTGAGTAACTTTTGAACTGTGCGCTTGTGGTGGGGGTTTTGACTGTGTTTGTGGGGACAAAGGGCGTGTGGCTTGGAGCCTGCCCCCGGTACATCTGTGTGTGTCCCCTGCCCCCACCACCACCGCTGCCCCCTCCACCACCCCGACTGGCTGCTCACCATCTGCCTCGGTTCCTGCCGCTGGGACTCAGCTCCTCCCCTGGCTTGCCATGCCTTGTCTTCACCATTCAGGCCTGAAGCAGCAGCCAGCCCAAACTGACTTTGTGCAGGTGCACGTGCCCCACCCCCCTTGGACTGTCCCCCACCCCTGCAGCAGTTTTCCCCTCTCCCCTTACAGCCCTTTGCCCCCTCCCCTCTTTTTTTATCCCAGCCCCTTGCTAGCTCGTTTGTTTGCCTGCCCATCCTTTTTCCCTCTGCAGCCTTCGTTTGCCCCGCCCCAGCCCTGAAGCTAGCCCCCTGGTTTCTCTGCTCCACTCCCAGCCTGGTTGTTCCCCTCCCCCTACAGCCCTCCCCTGGCCTTGATTAGCCCTTCCCCTCACCCTGATTAGCCCCTCCACTCGTGTGCTCGTGCCCCTTCCTGTGCTCTTGTGTCCCTCCCTTGTTTGAGTTTGCCCCTGTTTCACTGCACCACCCAATGCTGTTATATCCCCCACTCCCCTAGTGCAGCTAGAGGATCCGGATTTCCATCTCGAGTCGGTGACTGACCCTCCCCCCCCCCCCCCCCCCCAGTCCTTGATAGCTCCCACCCCCCATCCAGCCCTCCCCTTTCGGCACCCTCCCCCCCTGCCTGCAGCCTAGCGGGAAGGAGTGGTCGACCTGCTTTCCCTTTCCCCTCCTCTGGTGTTTTCCCCTCCCTCCCTGTTCATTATGGCGGGGGACATGGTGGGTGGGACCTTTCCGGCAGATCCCCCTGCCCTTCCTCCACCTGCCCCCCCATCACTCCCCCTAACCTTTACCTCAACCGCTGCTGTCGAACCACCTGCTAGTGCCCCTGCTGGGGCGCCAGCGACCACCGGGATGACCTCCGCTGCTGCCACGTCCCTTGCCCTCTCCGATTGTGGGGGAGCCGCCCCAGACGGTGGGAAGGGCCAGGGCAAAAAGAAGGGTAAGGGCCCCGCCAAAAAACTAGGCCCTCCATGGCAGGGGCTGTCCCCACTGCCGCGGCCCCACCATCGGCCGTTGCGTCCCTCCCCACTGCTCCCTCCACCAGCTCTGCGGGTGCCCCTCTCCTGGCCCCCAGGGCATACGCCAAAGTGGTGGTGGCTCCCCCACCTGCTGCTACGTCATCTCTCCCGGCCAATGCCTCTGCTACCATCTCTGGCGGCAGGGACCCCTTCCCCACCTTGACCAGGAAGCACGGTGGCAATTGCCTCCTGGTGCTCGCCTCGCCCCACGTGGAGACCTATGTGCAGGCGAGGGTGGTGGGGCCCACGGCCATCGTGGCAGTCTCCAAAATGTATGGGAAGGTCATCTTCTTCCTGGCATTGGAGGCCGCCTCCCAGGAGGCAGTGGAGAAGGGCCTGGCGGTGGGGGGCGTCCAAGTGGTCCTGACCTCCATTCCTCCCTTCCTTCCCAATGCCGCCCTGTTACCTTGCCTTTCTGCCCTGGAGAAACCGATCTCCGTTGTCATCCCTCTCCCACTGGGCTGCAAAGACCCCGCCCTCCATCACATCCTCTTGTTCTGCCAGCAGATGCAGCTTCAACTGCCGCCAGCAGCACGTGACAGAGAGGCGCATGAGGGTTCTTTTTGGTCCCCTACCAGTGGGTCTGCTACCGGGTGCATTATTCTACGGGGGAGGCCTGGTGCTACCTCTGCTGGGTGATGGGGCACATCCAGAGGGACTGCCCCTTGGCCCAGCACGGGGGAGCGTCCAGGTGCCCCGGCAGGGCGCCGGCTCCATCATTGCTGGCTGCCCAGCGCCCAGAGCCGCCCCTTCTCCTCCCCATCCCACTTCTGCTCCCGCGTGCCCAGACGAGCAGGAGAGCCTCGCCGCCGCTGCGTGCAGTCTGGCGGGACCTGTGGAGGAGGGTGTGGCGGGGGAACTGCCAGGCATGGGAGAGGGCCCGTCCCAGGGGGAATCTTCCCTCCCTCGTGCCACCCCACCGCTACCTCTCCGAGTTCCTGTGTCATTGCCCCTGCCCCCCGACCTGACCGCTGTTAGCCAGCCCCAGATAATGCCATGGAGGGCTGGGCCCTAGTACAGGGGAAGCGGGGCAAGCGGGAAGGCTCGAGCTCCGCTCCTTCCGTCCAATGCAGAGGCCCTCCGGAAGACCAGGAAGGGGGGCACTGACTCCGGGCCTTCTGTCTTGCCCCTGGGTGAATTCCATCCACCGGTGCTGGCTGGGGAAGATGTGTCAGCACCGGGGAGTAGCACAGTCCCTCCTCTGGACTCTTCCACCTGCCTGGCCACAGGTGGCATCCCGCTAACGGCCGCCGAGCCTATTGAGGCAATTGCCAGTGCCATGCAGCCGGGACGTGAGTCACCAGGGACATCCCTCGTTGGTGCAGGGCAACCAACCTCCTTCCTGGGTGGGGGCCCCACTGCAGATTGTTCACTTCCTGATGCCGTAGCTGCAACACCGGCCCTGGAGCCTGATCCCGGCATCACCGAGGGCCCCCTTCCCCCTGCTGAGACCCCTGAGCCCGACCGAGAGTTGCCACCCACTAGTGGCTCGGCTACTGGAGCCGAGGATCTCGCCTCTGCCCTTCTCCCTGACCTTGTTCCTAACCCCTGCTCTGCCGCGTTCCTGATTCCTGCCCTGCCCCTGATGCCAACCGCACCCCTATCCCCTCCACCTCCTGTGATGCTATTGCCGCCCCTGAGACCATCTCCTTCCCCTTCCCGGAGGATGACCCCCCAGGGAGTGGCCTTCATGTTTCCCTGTCCCGACCCACTAGGGGCTACTTTTTCCCCTCCGCTGCTCCCCACTGAGCCGGGGTCTGAGGCAGGCTGCGTGGTGCTGGCCCATCAAGCGCCACGTCGAGGGTCTGCCCCCTGCCTGCCCGTCTCGGTAGGCCATGGGGCTTCAACAGGGGCTCCGCTGGGGGATGGCCGGGGGCCAGTGACCCCACGCCCCCATAAGCTGCGAGAAGAGCTGCGGGAGTTTCTTGAGGATGTCCGTGTGTCCTGCAACAAGGTGCAGCTCGCACTCTAACGATGGGAGGATTTTCATCAAATTATCCGGACCATGAGGGCCCTCTTGGGGGAGGATAAAGTGACCGGGAGGCAGGCCGCTTCGGCCTACCAGTGGGCCTGCAGCATCCGTGACTCTTTGCTCACCTACGGGGTAGGTCATGGTTTGCTGCGCTGCCCAACGGGGGCTGTGAGCGTCCCTGCCAGCGAGGATCCCCGCACAGCCCTCCCCATGGCACCCATCATCTTTGCAACATTAAACACTCAGGGCTGTAGGATGGGTCTCCGCAGGTGCCAGGTGCTCTCCTGCCTTCTGGAGTGGGGGTACTCTGTGGTTCTCCTGCAGGAGACCCATACGGAGCTGGCCGCGAAAGCGAGTTGGTGGCTGGAATGGGGGGACAGGGTCTACTTTACCCATCTCACAGTTTGTACAGCTGGAGTGGCTGCCCTGTTCTCCCCCAACCTACGCTCCGAGGTGCTGGGGGTCGCTGAGGCTGTGCCGGCCGCCTGCTGCACCTCCGGATCTGCATGGAGGGGCTAGTGGTCAACCTCATCAATGTTTACGCCCTGACATTGGGCCCGGAGCGTCTGCACTTTTATCAGCAGGCGTCCGCCTTCCTCAGCTCTTTGGATCCTCGCGAGTGCCTGGTCCTGGGCGGGGACTTTAACACGACCCTTGATGAGCGGGACCGCTCGGGGATCGAGCAGTGCCTCGCCGCCGTGGTCGTCCTCCGGGAGATTGTCAACCATCACTCCCTGGTGGGCGTCTGGCATGACAACCACCGGGACAATGACTTGACATTCACCTTTGTCCGGGTGAAGGCCTATCGGTCGCGCCGCTCCTGGTTAGCCTGCATATACCTGTCATGTTGTCACCTTTCATGGGCCCACTCCTCCAGCATCCGGCCAGCCCCGTTCTCGGCTCACCATCTGGTGACCATGACAGCCTCTCTCTCTGCGGAGAGGCCGGGGCCGGCCTATTGGCACTTCAATAACAGCTTGCTGGAGGACATGGGCTTTGTGGCGTCCTTCTGGGAGTTCTGCCTGGCCTGGCGAGGGCAGAGGCACACCTTTCCCTCGGCGCGGCGGTGGTGGGACATGGGGAAGGTGCGTGCCCGGCTCTTCTGCTGCGACTACACCTGGGGCGCCAGCCGACGGAGGGATGTGGCAATAGAGCAGTTGGAAGGGGAGGTCTTAGAGCTGGAGAGGCGTCTGGCCGCCAGCCCCGAGGATCCATCCCTCTGTGGAGCATGCCAGGAGAAGTGGGAAGAGCTCTGGGCCCTCGAGGACCATCGGGCCCAGGGTGCCTTTGTTCGATTCCGCATCCGCCTCCTTCGGGAGATGGATCGCGGCTCCTGCTTCTACGCCCTGGAGAAATGGAGGGAGGCCAAGAAGCACGTCACCTGCCTCCTGGCAGAGGACGGCTCCCCCGCTCACGGATCCGGTGGAGATGTGTGGGAGGGCCAGGGCTTTCTACGTGGGCCTTTTCTCCCCGGATCCGACTGATCCTGACGCTTGCCGAGTGCTCTGGAAGGACTCCCGGCGGTCAGCGTGGGTGACCGAGACCGGCTAGAGCTGCCTCTCACTCTGGCCAAGTTCTCGGAAGCCCTCCCCCGCATGCCCACCAATAAATCCCTGGGCATGGACGGGCTGACCGTGGAGCTCTATCGCGTGTTCTGGGACGTCCTCGCCCTGGACCTTGTCACTGTCTGGGCAGAGTCCTTGGAGGGCGGGGTCCTCCCACTGTCGTGCAGGCGAGCCGTGCTCGCCTTGCTTCCGAAGAAGGGGGACCCCCGCCACCTTCGGAATTGGCGTCCTGTCTCGCTCCTCAGCACGGACTACAAAGTCGTAGCGAAGGCCATTGCGCTGTGGCTGGGGGCCGTGCTGGTGGACGTGGTCCACGCCAACGAGACCTACACCGTTCCGGGCTGTACCATCTTTGATAATCTGTATTTGGTCTGGGATCTCTTGGAACTCGGGTGTAGGGATGGTCTGTTGTTCGCCCTTCTGTCCCTGGATCAGGAGAAGGCGTTCGACAGGGTGGACCACGGGTATCTCTTGGGCACGCTGTGAACGTTTGGCTTTGGACCCCAGTTTGTGGGCTTTCTCCAGGTGCTTTATGCCTCTGCAGAGTATCTGGTCAGGCTCAACTGGACCCTGACCAAGCCGGTCAGCTTCGGGCGGGGAGTACGGCAGGGGTGCCCCCTCTCGGGCCAGCTGTACGCTCTGGTGATCGAGCCCTTCTTCTGTCTCCTCCGCTGGAGGTTGACGGGGTGGTGCTGCAAGAGTCGGAGCTGCAGCTGGTCCTGTCGGCATATGCCGACGATGTGCTCCTCATGGTCCAGGACCCGGGCGACTTCGTGCGGGTGGAGGCTTGCCAGGCCATCTACTTGGCAGCTTCCTCTGCCTGGGTCAACTGGGTCAGGAGCTCTGGCCTGGTGGTCGGGGACAGGTGGCAGGTGAGCTCCCTCCCACCCGCGCTTCAGGCCATCCGGTGGAGCGTGGGTCCGGTGCTCCATCTCAGCGTTTACCTTTCTGCCACGCATCCGTCTCCACCGGAGAACTGACAAGGTTTAGAAGGCAGGGTGATAGAGCGGCTCCGGAGATGGACAGGACTACTCTGGTGCCTCTCCCTCTGAGGAAGGGCACTGGTGCTCAATCAGCTGGTCCTGTCCATGCTCTGGCACCGACTCAACACCCTGGTCCCGACCCCAGACTTCCTGGCCAACCTCCGGAAGTCGATTCTGGAGTTCTTCTGGCCAGGACTGCACTGGGTCTCTGCAGGGGTCCTCCAGCTGCCCCTAGAGGAGGAAGGGTAGGGTCTGAAGTGCCTGGGCACTCAGGTCCACGTCTTCCGCCTCCAGGCCCTGCAGAGGCTCCTTTATGGTGCAGGTAGTCCAGCGTGGAGAGTACTGGCACACGCCTTCCTGCGCCGCTTCCGAGCGCTCCGATACGACTGGAAGCTCCTTTATCTCCATCCAAGAGGTCTTCCGCGAGACCTCTCTGGGCTGCCGGTCTTCTACCAGGACCTCCTCTGGAACTGGAAACTGCTCTCGGCGACCAGGTCCATGGCGGCCACCGAGGGGGCGGATCTCTTCGCCCTGCTACACAACCCCCAGCTCCGTGTGCAGATGGCGGAGTCCCCCTTGGTGCGCCAGAGGTTGGTTCTGGTGGAAATCACCAAAGTCGGAGACCTCCTGTACTACGCCTGGGGAGACTGGCTCGATCCCCTGATGTTTGCTCAGCTCATGGGGCTCTCCAGGCCTCGTACTCCCTGGCGTGTACTTCAGGAGGTGAGGGCTGCTTTACTACCCGCTGCTCGGGTTTTCCTCAACCGCGTCCTGCAAGAGGGCACGCCCCGCCCACCCCAAGCCCTCCGGACCTTTTTATCGGGCCCCTGCCCTGTGGACCCACCCGGCCCTCCCACCCCTTCACCGTGAGCCGGCTGCATGACTTGCAGCCGGTTCGTTTCCAGACCGCGCCAAGGAAACATCTATACACGCTCGTGCTCCACACCGTTCACGTCTTCACCCTCGCATCCTGCCCCGACACGAAGTGGTGGGAACCTCTTGCCACCTCTGGAGAGTGAGGAGCCTTGCGGGGCCAGCCTATACTCCACCCTGGTCCCGAGGCCCGCCGGGGACATCAACCGGCGGCTCCTTCATGGAGCCGTGAGCACGGGCATGTACTTGGCGCAGTTCACTCCCCTCCCAGACACCTGTCCCTTTTATGGTGTGAGGGAGATCCTGGTGCATGTATACCTGGAGTGCACCAGGTTGCAGCCCCTATTCTAGCTCATCTTGGATATACTATTACAGTTTTGGTTGCACTTTTCCCCTCACCTGTTCATCTACGCACTCCCCTTCCGTGGCCCCTCACAGTCACGGGACCTCCTTGTCAACCTCCTCTTAGCCCTGGCCAAAATGGCCATCTACAAAGCCAGGGAGAGGAGGTTGCCCGACGGGGTCTCCTGTGAGTGTGGGACCTATTTTCGCTCCTATGTCCGCTCACGTATCCTGGCAGAGTTCTTCTGGGCGGCGTCTGCTGGCTCCCTTGACGCCTTCGAGGAGCAGTGAGTGGTGTCCGGGGTTCTCTGCTCAGTGTCCCCGTCAGGTTCCCTTTGTTTAGCCCTGTGACCTCACTCCTGTTCCTGTTATCTCTTTAGTTGTCCCCTGCAATTATTTGGAATTCCGGACCTGGGGGGGATGGACCTTTAGCAGTGGGCGGGAAGAAGCCCGCCCACTTCCTGGCTCCCAACAGGACTACTCTGCTGTACCCAACTGGCCTGGGTCTATCACACCACCCTGGCACATACTAAAGCCGATAGACATGGAGGTGCCTCTTGTGCTAAGATTCTTGTGTAAGTTGAAGGAACGTGGGAGAGACCATGTGCTAATGCAAAGAGGACCAATACTGGGTTTGTGCTATGTGGGTAGAATCTGTCTCAGTCATACAAACTGCTTGATCAGAGATATCCAATTAGCATTGACCTGTTTTCCCAGATATTTCTTGAGCTTCTCATTTAGTCAGTGATGAATTTGTTTTTCTACCTTGCAGGAAGGTGAAAGGAGGTAACATAGATGTACACCCCTCCGAAAAGGCCCTTATTGTTCATTATGAAGTGGAAGCAACCATTCTTGGAGAAATGGGGGACCCCATGTTGGGGGAGCGCAAGGAGTGTCAAAAAATGTAAGTTCATGGCACACTCTTGGGGTTATTTCTTAAAGTTAAAATTTCCTGGATTTCTAGGCTGTGAGTTCTTAAAATTAGTGTTCTATTATATTATTTCCTTTGTTACTGAAATGTTTTCAAACTTCAAAACATTTTATTAAATTAGTATTAAGTCTGGGAATAACATATATGTATAGTTGTTTGCAGTGTTGATGTAGCATATATTCGTTATAATATTAAACTTTAGTTCTTATATAGTGTTTTCCATCTTTATAGCTCAAGGTACTTTGTAAAGGAAAATAATTATCATTCTCACCATCTTACATATGGGGAAGCTGAGGCATGGAGAAGTGAAGTTACTTGCTCATGGTCACACAGTGGTCAGTGGCACAGCTTGGGATAAAACCCAAATCTTCTGATGCCTACTCTGGTGCTCTATCCATTGGGATACACTGCCTCCCTTATTTGGAGTATGTGTATGTCCAGCTGATGTTAGCAATTTCATTGTTGTCTGCATTTTCTTTATACAAGGCACAGTTGTTGTGCCCTCTGTAGTTAAGCTTGCCTAAGCATTTCTGTTGTAAAAGGCCCTTTTCCAGTAACTTCCTCAGACTTTCACCTTGAAGGTGAAACTTTCCAGGTCTGCTTTTTGCCTGAGGGCAATTTTTTTTTTTTTTTTTTTTAAAAGATCGAGCATATGTGTTTGAGTGCAGGGTTCTTTTTTAAGAATATGGAACAGGAAGAAAAAAACATTTCCATTGTATAAGAAAATACTATTATTGCAGATTTTTTTGAACACACTACAAATGTTTGTCTGGTTTGCAATGAATCCATGCTATTCCATCTAGTACTCAACAGAAATCCTTTTATTCCACCTCCTGGTGTGTGCTTACAGATATCTGCTCTTGCTTACTCTCTGTCACTGGAATGATCTGTGATTTTTGAGTCCTTTATGGCAAAGTAGACTTCTCTCTATGGCTGTCCTAATGCAGTGTGAGGAAACTCTTGCACAATCAATACTGACAGCAGATTTTATTTCTGAAAGGTATTTTTTCTATTCTATACTCTGGGAGTTTCATATTAATAAAGGAAAGTTACCTTTAGAGAACTTTTTTGGAAATAGCCCACTGACTTCTTATTTGCTGCTGTGTCTTGACTAGATATGAGGAATCTGCTAATGCAGCCATCTCTAAAGCTGCTGTTTGATCAGCTGGTGAGAAATTGTCCTACCCTATTAAGTCCCTTTGACAGACAGTTACTTGCTGTTCTGAATTCCAGGGTGCCACTGCTTTCTGATCTCGGCTGTTCCAAACTGTAGCATGAGCATCAGATGTCTGTAGATCATCTCTGCCTTGACAAACTCATGACTATATAAGTTTAAATTGAAGCGTTGAAGATACAAAACTCTTACATCAACTGGGGAGAAAATATCTGACCTGTGTCTTGCAGCATTCGGCTGAAGAGTCTTAATGCAAACACAGATGTTGCTTCCCTGGCTCGAAAGGTGGTGGAGGAATGCAAGCTCATTCACCCCTCCAAGCTAGCGGAAGTGGAGCAGCTGCTGTACTACCTGCAGAACCGCAGAGATGCCTCTTCTGGGAAAGGTAAGCAATAGAGAGAACAGGGTGAATGGGGAGCTGGAATGTTGCAGCTATAGGGATACTCTGTATTTTGGGGTTTCTAATTCAGATGCTACTTTCCCTGTTGCTCAGAAACCTGAGGTGAGAAGGGGAGTGTGTGTGTGTTGTGCTGTACCTGGAAGAATTTACAGAATCTTGTGGGGAAAGAGTTGTCATTTTGATGATCAAAGTACATTTTGAATTTTGATTAGTCAGACTTAATATTGTTGCTTCTCTTTCAATTTTTGTGTCTTCTTCTCTTTTCTGTTACAACCAGTTAATAGGATAGATGCTTTCAAATGTCTTTATCTGGAATCTATGGTTCAATGCCTGTTAAATTGCAGAGCCCACAGGTTCTTTATAATTCCATGAGTCCTTACTTTGTCCGTTGACAGGGCTGTATTATTACACCCTAGCTTTATTTAAGCCTCTGTTTAACATCCGGTTCAGCAGCCTTCAGTCCTGAGGCACTTTGAGATTTAATAATGTTAAAATAATTTTAGCATTTTCAGCTTTGTCTCTTGGTAAGACACAAAGAAGGCAAAAATCCTGGAGAAATTTCCACACAAGTCCTGGATTCCTTTTCAAAACAGTTAATTGTCAGGGGCTTGCAGGCATACATCTACCAACCCATGTTCTGGAATAGAAGGTATAAAAATTTCCAGTCCCCAACAATCTCCTGTGTGGTTGCAAACGCAGCTCTTTTGTTATATCGGCACAATTATAGGTTAGGTTTTCTTAACTCTTTTCTGCTGTGTTCTTTTGTGGCCACTTCTTAGTGGAATGCATAGTTCTTAGTGCAAAAGCAAAAATACTGGGCTTGTGCCAGTTTATAATTTTTTCTTTCTTGCTGTCTAAAGAAGACCTGAAATTACATTACTTTTAAATGGTACCTTTCTGCCTGATATATCTCATTATATACTGGAAAATTCTGTAGATGGATGACCTGAGAATTAGTACTTTATGACAACATGGATTCAAAGGAAGCAAAACCTGATTAATTGAGAGAGGAGCTGATTTTTTTTTCAGACTGTTTAAAACTTTCTTGTTTTCCTCTTGGTCTTGTTACTAGGCTTTTGAGCTAAGTGCCTAGTAAACAATAGGAAGGAAAGCTTTTTTTGGATAAATATTCAACACCCCATCTCTTCAACTAAGGCTTGTGAGAATGCCCAGTCCCTTTTCTCTGGCTCCTCCAATAGAATGGCTGCAAAAAACACAGCCACTTGATATTAGATATGATATGCTAGGACCCTACCAAATTCACGGCCATGAAAAACGCATCATGGACCATGAAATGTGGTCTTTTGTGTGCTTTTACCCATACTATACAGATTTCACAGGGGGAGACCAGCATTTCTCAAATTGGGGGTCCTGACCCAAAAGGGAGTTACAGGGGGGTTGCAGCATTGCCACCCTTGTGCGTTGCCTTCAGAGCTGGGTGGCCAGAGAGCAACAACCGTTGGCCAGATGCCCAGCTCTGAAGGCAGTGCCCGTCAGCAGCAGCACAGAAGTAAGAATTTTGGACTTGCCCATAGGGACTCCTGCCATAACACAGCATGAGCTGGAACACAGGGTTTAAAAGGTGCTCTTCCCGCTCCACAGAGATGTCTATTTTGGACCCATATGTTGCATGCCTGAGAGCTGGTCACTCCATAAAAGGGTTCAACAGCCTTTACACATAGGCCTTGATGAGAACAAAGCCATAGCCTCAAGGCCTTCCCCAGAGAAAGTCAGAAACTTTCACTATATCTGTACATCACAAACTTTTCTTGTCAGCGACACAAATCCTAGAATGCTTTACTTTTAACTGTTTTGTCACTTCCACCCTTTACCATCATGCACACTTCACAGGAAATGCTGAATCAAGGCCTACTTTACAAAGTCCTGATTAGACAAATAGCCTACTGAAAGCAGTTGTTTTCCACCCTTTTGGCGTATATACCAATAGAAAGTATATATGTTGCTGTAAGTCTGACCTAAGCTTTCTGGTGGCCCTCTGCACAGAGGAAAATTTAATTCTGAAGGTCTGATCCCACATTATAGTGAGGGTATCCATGAACTTATAATCATGTGAGGATACTCTGTTCCAAGATGCACATATATAAGGGGGCTTAACTCTGAATTTTCTAGTTCTTATGCAGTTAAAAATGTTAGGCTTTTAAAGATGGATTCATTTAAAAAAAAAAACAACCCTTAAACTTTTTTTAAAAACTTGCAGTACATTTTTGAGTGTCAAAAGGTCATGGTGAAATTTTCTCCTTGGCTCCTTCTTTCTCTGGCTACAGAGCTGAGCTAAAACAACACCTGAGCTTTGTTATATACTTAAATTGGAAACTCTTTGGGGTGGGGATCCTCTTTTTGTTCTATGTTTGGGGCTCCTAGATACTATGATTATACTGAATATGCTATTGTCAATGAATATGCACAATATTAATTATAACCACGTCTTTTATCACTATAGAAAAGAGAGAGAAATCTAGTAAACCGAAAGATCCACCACCTTTTGAAGGAATGGAGGTAGGAATCTAAGCTAGAATTTAAAGGAAGCTAAATATGAAGACCTTTACTCTTACAGAACTGTTTAATATTAAAAGGAAAAAATATAGATGCAAATCAGATGAGTAAAATATTGAATTTTTTATTAAAGACCTTGGTTTAAAAATATTAAATAATAAAATAAGTCCTCTCCATAAGTGGTAAAATTCTTGCACATTTGTCTTTGGGTTTTATACTTAGACGGTCATATGAGTGAGATTCTGGAACATGGGGCTAGACATGACAAAGCTGCTACTAAGGGTACGTCTATACTTACCCGTCCCGTCGAAGGAGTCCAATCGATCTTCTGGGTTCGATTTATCGCGTCTTGTCTAGACGCGATAAATCGAACCAGGAAGTGCTCCTCCGTCGACGCTGGTAATCCTGCTCTGCGAACGGAGCAGGCGGAGTTGACGGGGGAGCCAGCGCGCCGCATGTGGACCACAGGTAAGTTTGAACTAAGAGACTTCGATTTCAGCTAAAGTTGCGTATCTTAGTTCGACGCGGGGGTTAGTGTAGACCAAGCCTTAGTGTCAGTTGTTCTTGTAATGAAATCTTGTGCATTCTGGGCAGTCAGTAGCAATGGTTCTGTACATGGTGTTGGTTTTTGTTGTCGTTTACATCTTAAGACTTAGCTACGCACTCTTTTTTGCTTTGTCTGCAAAGTAACATCGTTTTTGCTGCTTGTTGAGCGGGTTCCTTTTTCTCTGTCAAAGCCCAGCTATGTCTTTGATGCTTTCAGATTGATGAAGTAGCCAATATCAATGACATGGATGAGTACATTGAGTTACTATATGAGGATATTCCTGATAAGGTGCGTGGCTCTGCCCTTATCTTACAACTCGCCAGGAACCCTGATAATTTGGAAGAATTGCTGCTCAATGGTAACTTCCAAATCCTCTCATAAAGTTATGTTGTTTTTTTTCCATCTCTGGAGCTATTTCTCTGCTCGGAGAGACTCCCACATCTTTCATTTGGGATAGGATGGGGTTCTAGTATTAGTTTGCTCTTAGAGCAAAGTAGGGCCAGCGTACATCATTTACTTTTTATATCTCAACGTTGCTGTAGCACCCAAAATGTGCTAGGTGCTGTGTATGTTGGGGGAGGAGGAGAATAGAGAGAGAGTTATAGAGGAAGGCATTCCTTGCCCCCAGAAGGCTTACCCTCTATAAAGACACACAATATATAATCAAGATCCAAGTTAAGGATTCGTGGTGACGTTAGGTTGATGTTCGTTTTTCCCTTTCTTTTCCCTTGTCCCCTCTCCAGCCATCCCTTCTCTCCCCTGGAGCCTCAGCCATATTGCTTCACCATTGATGCCCCAGTGTGTCCTCGCCAACTAGCTCACCCCCATGTGATAAAATAGGATTAGTCTGAGAAACTGATGCAAAAAACGTTAGGCAGTCAAATGGTGGCCATGTTAATGAAAGTGTCTGAAGGCTGAGGTCAATCTGGTGGCAGGGGCCTACATGGCCTCACAAGCTCCTTGCACTAATTGGCAGATCCTGCTGCTTGAAAGAATGCAGTGAAAGGTGTGTTTAATCTGTTTAGCTCAAGCAGGTCAGAGAGAGAGAGCCACTACGGACATTCATCTAAATCTTGTTTGGTTTTTTAGAAACTGCACTGGGTGCATTAGCCAGAGTGCTGAGAGAAGACTGGAAACAAAGTGTGGAACTTGCTACTAATATTATTTATATTTTCTTTTGCTTTTCAAGGTAAGTGCAAGAATTTATACACAGAGGTGAGGAGCTTGCTCTATCAATTGCCTTGAATTTTTAGTTATTTTCTGCTCTAGTATAGTTTGGAACTGCATCTTAAAGCACTTTTACTGGGAAATATCACTACATATGGGGAGACTGAGGCATAGAAAGTAAACCCATGGGAACAAGAGCCTCAGCGAAGCCAGGATCACAGAACCCATGGTTTTTGAGTTCCAGTCCTGTCCCCTATCCCACTGGACTCTTTGATGTCTTCCTTATCTCCCACATAACTCCCCCATCAATGAAAAGGTATTCAAAACTCAAGTATTCAGTTGAAATGTGAAATGTCCAATTGTTAGTAATGTTACTGCTTAACTTCTTTTTCACCAATATTCCAGATATAGTGATCACATAGGTGGATCGTTACCTTCCCTCCTGCCCCCCTCCCCCCACCGTTTTTGTTGTTGTTGTGAGGGTGGCCTGGCTGAACCATTTTATAATATACAATCGAGAGCTGGCTGGAAAAATGGAATTTTCATTCCAAGAGAAATTCTGACCTATCAGTTTTTGTTTTTTTCCGTTCCAAATCAGAACAAAAAAAATCAATTTCCTGTGGATGAAAATTTTGAAAAATTTCAGTTCACGTCCATCAAATCCTTTAGTTTAGATAGAATTATTTTGTTTTGACTTGTTCATTTTGTTTTTTAGACATATTAAAATATGAACAATTATTAAAAATCTAACCAAAATAAATTGAAATGACAGTCAAAAAAGTTTTTTTCTATATCAAAATGAAATGAATTGAATTGTTCCTATCAAAAGTTTCATCAAAATTGACACATTCTCACAAAATGCTTCTAGTATAATAAAATGGTATTTTCCGATAGAAAACTGTTTCACTGAATTTTTTTCGACTAGCTCTAATGAAAACCAGTCAGGTTGTGCAATACTATGAGATCTTCCCCAGTTTTGAACACATTCTTGGCTTTATTTCTCTCATACACCGCATATCTTTTTTTAACGTAGTTTTTCTCAGTTTCATGGACTAATCACACACTACAAAATTGGAGCTCTGTGTATGAACATCATAGACCATGAGTTGAAGAGACATGAGCTCTGGCAGGAGGAACTCACCAAGAAGAAGAAAGCTGATATCCTTTCTCTGTGCCTGGGCAACTTTCAGCTTTTCTGATTCCTAGTGGTTGAAATGAACTACAGTAGATGTGCAGTAATTCATGTCAATACAGAAGATGAGTAAGAGAGCGTAAAATCTAGTTGTAGGACTAGAACAGATGAAAACCAAAAGTGAAAAATTTGGGCTGGAGGAGGGATTGTTGTTTGTTTTTTAAAAATGATTTTAACTTAAGTGTTTTAATTTACCAGTAGTATGGCTTATGGCACATTTTTATTACTAGCAGAATTCTTAACACCATTGATTCCTAAACCTATTCATAGTGTGGACCACATTTTAATAGAAACATTGTCCCATTGGTAGCCTCTTAATCATTATTACACAGACCATGTAGTCCCAGCTGCTGATCAAATAACACATCTGTGATTAATATTTGTCCCCATTTTGTAATTTCCTTGTGTCTTTTGCTGTATTACTATACAATCCTTAACTCCAGTTATTTACTTGATGAAGATCCTGAGAATCAAACCCTGAAAAGGGACTATGAGAAAACCTATAAAAAGTACCAGGGGCTGGTTGTCAAGCAGGAACAGCTGCTGCGAGGTAAGAACTCCTAAAACATAAGCAACAGGCAAGGAGATCCTTGTCACAGCATGGAGGGCCAGGACTTGCTCAGAACTTTTAACTAGTGTGGAGGATGTTTAAGACTATTTTTATTTTTCAAATTTGTTAGTAATCTGCATTCTTTGGCAATGTTTTAAACATTATTTAAGTAGTCGGCCAATCTCAAAGAGAGAACATTGGTGTGTGTTTGCCAGAACACTGCATACTGCTGGTGACATTGCTCCTGCCATTGAATAGTGCTGGAGTCTTGCAAGGACCAGATCATCAGCTGGTGCAAACTATTACACTGAAATCCATAAAGATGCCTATTTGTATGAGCTGCGGATCTAGTACTTGAATATGTCTATAAAGCAAATTGTATTTTTTTTCAGTGCTACTTGTTCCTTTTGAGTTATCTGTTTAGAACACGCTAGATGGTTCCTAGCCCAGTTCTACCACCACAAGGATTATCAAAGGGCCCCTTTGTTGGTATTCTCAGTACAGAAGCCCACAATCAACTGAGCCAGGGAGACTGACAAGCTTCTCACCTGTATGCATAATTCATTTGTTCGGGATTGAGGATCACTGGTAGGGAGCATTGTGAAAGTGCCTGCATTGCTGCTGTACTATGTCTGTTCTGTGCATAGAATAGTTCTTTTTCCAAGACACTCAGTCTAGCACAGTGGTTCCCAAACTTTAACAACCTGTGAACCCCTTTCAATAAAATGTCAAGTCTCATGAACCCCCTCCTAAAAATGAATATTTCCAGGGATTTTCTCCTTTACCTGAGTATAAATTATAAAAGCAGTGATCTTGGAAATATAAAATTAGTTTTTATGACATGCTTATTACACACTATTTATTATTAATTATTAATCATTACAGTATTTTTATTACATTATGAAAACGGCAACACTCTTCCAAGAGCTCACTTTTGTAGCTTGTATCACTTTGAATAAGCCTGTTATAAGACAAGGCTCCTATGTTTCATCAAGGAGTATTAGATGTGAAACAGCATGAAGATATTTAAGAAGCCTACTCAAAGAGTTCCTCCTTCATAAGCATTCAGGTCTTGTGCGTTGTTTGCCTAGACTGCTCCTTACAACAAATCTTAAACTTGTTCTTCATAACAATTTTAAAAACAATACTAGCTGCCTATTTAATTTTAAAAATGACAAAAAATATCCACCTCCCTTTCCATTACTTCTAAAGAGTTTTGAAGTTTAAATCTCCTCAGTGTGATAGATATGCTTGCTTTGATCTGCTTAGCTCTTGGAAGTCCAGCGGCTTGGGGCTGCTGGCCCCATGCTGCCTGGGGTCCCTAGGGACAGCTCTGTCCGCCTTTAGGGAATTTTTTCCTGAGAACCCCCTGTAACATTTCGTGAACCCCCAGGGGTTCACGAACCCCAGTTTGGGAACCACTGATCTAGTGCTTTACACCAACACTAAGTTCACTTGTAAAAAGTGAAGTAATGATTTTTTTAAATGAGGTCTTTGTAATAATCTTACATTTTCATCATTTTAAAAATCAAGCTCTGCAGCGATCAGGGGAAAACTATGCTTACGGTACTTGGCCTCTCTAAGTAGGCAGTGTGAGTGTTGACATGATGTGTCTCCATGTAGCAGCCAGAAAACATGTTGAGGTTTGGCAAGCAGGTGCAGATCTGTGAAAAAATTGGGAGAAAGTTAAATGAAGAGAACACTGTCAAATTAAAAAAATTACATATTTCCAGAAACTTCTTAGCTTTTATTAGCAACATAGATAATTATTAAAACTGGAATAACTGCAAAAATGTAGGGCCTGATTCTCCACTGCTTTGCAACTTGTGTAATCATTTACACCTGTCTCAAGTGATCAGAATGGTAACACTTTACTCCTAATATGCTTCGGTGTAAGTGTCCACACAAGGTGCAAAGCAGTGGAGAATTAGGCCTCTATTTTTATTTTCAGCATTAATGCTGTTCTTTATTTTTCTTTTCTTAGCTTGGACAATAAAATTAGCATAACTGACTAGTTTCTAGTTAATTTCAGTTCAAATGCATTTAGCATTCTGCTGAAATTTTTGGATTGCAGTCACTGCAGGGGAATGTTTTATTTTTTTAATAGTTTCCCTGGAATTAAAAAAAAAATGTTGCTGATGGTCATAAGTTTTATAAAACTATATTTTCAAAACCTATATAAAATAATAAAAGTGGATTGTAATTCTAACTTTATTTTGTAAATGGGGATCAAAAGTGTTCAAGTTTGGCCTTGCTTAATATCAGTGGGGTACAGTCAGTGCTGAACACTTCTGAAAATCCCATCTTAAACATTTAATGTAGATTGACATAGTTCCAGTATCTTTGATCTATTGGTATGATTGATTTTGATGTTAGTTGCTCTTTATCTGCTGCTGAACCTCGCTGAGGACACACGCACAGAGCTGAAGATGAGGAACAAGAACATTGTCCATATGCTAGTGAAAGCACTGGACCGAGAGAACTTTGAGCTGCTTATTCTGGTGGTGTCTTTCCTGAAGAAACTTAGCATTTTTATGGAGAACAAAAATGACATGGTAGGTCTTATAGCGGTCTACAGAAATGCTATGGTGGTTGTTCATTGGGTCAGAGGGGGTCAGGGATTCCAGTGAAAGTGAAATAAGCCTCTTGCATCCCACCCACTTTTAAAATAATTGTAGCCCTGATTTTAGTACTATGAAGGGACTACATTAAACATAATGGAAGCTCCAGCAGGAACCACTCTAGAAAACTACATATAGAATCAGGTAGGGAGCCAGCCTCACCGTAGCAAAATTACATGTAAATATGATGGCGACGAGAGGAATTGCAAATATTGGTATAAGCATCCAAAAGTCTGGGTATTTATCCAAACATCTGGAGGTCCTCAAAACCAGCCTGCAACAAGACCCTCTTTTTGACATTCTAACTCTTGTTGTCTCAGGGAAGGAGATCTGGTTACACTTCAGCAGACTGCTAGACTGGGCTATTGCCTTCCCAAGCCAGCAGGATCTTCCACACTGTAGTAGGATGCAGCCCAGAAGTGCTTCATGTTGCTGCTGCTGGCTCCTGATGCAGAGACTTTCTCTATAAGCCTGGGTGGGTGGTTAGAAATATGTCATTGGAAAAAATGGGACACTAGGATTTTTCTGATTTGGCTCTGAGAGCCGACAAATGCAGCCACTCCCGCATTCGCTGAATCCCTTTCTGGCTTTGGCAACTCACTTTACCAGTTTACATCAGTTCACCAATCTGTTGAATAGGGATAATGATCCTTACCTACCTACCAACCTCAAAGGGAAATCATGACACTTAACAATTGCTTCTAATGCATTTTGGATCCTTAGCTGAAAAGGTGTATATATAAATGCAGTAAAAAGTGAGTTGAGAATTGTAGACAGTTGGATCTTAGTGACTGTGTCATACTCTTGTGTATTTACATACAGTTAGGGACAAGGGTATTTCCCTTATTCGTAAGACCCCAAGGAATGTGTTTTGGGGGAATTTATTGTATTTCTTAGGTGGTAAAGTCATGTGCTCTTGAGATCAATCTATAATCATGCCCTGCCCTGAAGCACCTTACTAGGCTAATAGGGATTAGCTATCCCACCAGCTGATTGGCTGGCATACTTTCCACATTCCATTTGATTTAGTGTGGAAACCAACAAAACAAAATTAATGTTTATTTTATTGTGAACTTTTTGGACAGCCTTGAACATTTTTCAAAAGGACCATACAGCTTAGCTTGGCTATCTTCACGTGCATTTTTTTTCATAGTACACTTAATACTTTAGGGGGAAAAATTACTTTCCCCATACAGTGAAGAAGCTACTGATGAAGGAGATGGGATTCTGAAATTTGTAGGTTTTTTCTCATTCTAGCTGTGTCTAAATAACCCTTGGAGACAAAATGAACCAAGTTTAGCTGTTTCAGGGTTTATCCTGTTTTACTTACTTGGGCAAAACTAATGGTGTGATCATTTAATCTATTTAGGTGTTTGTATCATGTCTGTCACCTTGGCATCTGAGTGCCATCATTGCTAATTACATTTAAAGCAATGAGGCAGAAATTGTTATTGGTCGATTTGGACTCAAAGATATCTAGTGTAATGCAAATAATTTTGGATAGTATAGCACATTTATGAAGATCACCAGCGTGGCGCTAACAGTTTTCTTGCTGCTTTGAGTTCATTCTCTGCATATTTCTGACTGAAAGGTGGGCTACAGACATCCTAATGCCTTTGGTAAGAGCCCAAAGGGCTCAAAACTAATTTACATACACTTCTTATGGCCAGTAAAGGCAGACAGATGTAGCTTAGAAGATGGTAAGAAAAACTGTCTGAAGTCTTGTCAGTCAATGATCAGATGTCTTTTCTTGGGCTGGTAAAGAAAACATATCAGAAAATGATACTGCTGCTCAATCCTTAGATTATGTGCTGTAATCTTAGTGATACACCTATCAAGATCACTTTCATGCGTCTGTTAATGTCATGCTGCCCTGTATTTTAATTTATGAGAGTACATCCAAATCCTGCCTAGGAACTCACTCAAACATTCAGGGAAAGGGCTCATGCTCCTTGGATAGCAATTTTATGTCTCTCTCAGTTGGGTATCTATCTGACTTCTAATGGAGATCACTCCAAGGTTATCTGTGTTTGAATTAGACCCCCGATCCTCCAAGTCACTCTGCACGTGGATCCCTGCTCCAATCCCCATTGAGGTCTCCCCCGCATTCACCTGGTACTCCAAAGATGGCTGAGTCCATTAGCTCAATCTTCCTTTAAAAAATAATTAGCCAAAGACCAGACCTAGAAAATTTTTAGCCACAAAGGCCAAATTTTAGACACTGTGGTAACTTTTAACTATCGACTTGGCTTTTGCTTTCATTTATAATTTTAAAAATAGTTGCTAAAAAAAAAAGCAAAGGTTTGGATAGGTTGTGGGCTTAGTGACTTCTCATGATTCTCATACAGGTTGAAATGGATATTGTGGAAAAACTGGTGAAAATGGTACCGTGTGAGCATGAAGACCTGCTGAATATCACCCTTCGACTTCTACTGAACCTCTCCTTTGACACGGGCCTGAGAAACAAGATGGTCCAAGTTGGGCTGCTTCCCAAACTCACCGCACTTCTAGGTATGTTTTCTTTTGCCCCGTGCAGCCCTTCCAGCAGTGTTAGCATCGTTATTATTATTGGGCTGTTGTCAGCCCCCTCCTACGGAAGGACAAGGTATCAACTTCCCTCAAAAAAGCAATTGTTAATCTCTTGATCAAGACATCATCTCTTGCCACTGGCAATCCAGTTAGTGTCCTGTCTCAAATCATCTTTTTGGATAAAGATGATCAAAAAAATTGTAGCAAGTTACACACACACATGAGTCCTAGTGTCTTTTTGACCCTAGTTAATTTGGTTGTGTGCCTGGGTATCGGATGGAGACTGCACTGATAGGATGGGATTGCTGACCTTCTGATGAGGAACAAAGATTCTGGTGTCCATACTAATCCTGTTAGAGCAGTGATTCCCAAACTGTGGTGTGGGCCAGAGAAATGTTCAGAGAGTGCAGTGGGGCCCAGGCTAGCCCCACCGGGGGGGCAGGGAGGGAGCATCACCCAGCCCTGCTCTGCCCCCAGTTGCAGCCTCAGGCTCCAGCCATAGCCTGGCACCGGCTGCAGCCCTGACTCTCAGCCGCAGCCCTGCTCCACACCCCGGTGCCTGATTGTGGTTCCCAGGGGGGCTGCCGAGAGGTTCCATTACAGGTAAGGGGGGACATGCCAAAAAAAGTTTGGGTACCACTGTATTAGAGCTATCAGCAGTTTTCTGGTACTGTTGACCTGAGCTAGTGCAACTGACTTGCTTGTGGATCTTAGCAAGGTAGACTGAGTTGTTCTTGAGTGGTTCTATTCCTTTCTTTTTTTCAGGGTGATACCACAAGATAGTACTGGCAATGTCTTCTCTGTTCTGAGGGCTGTCTCATGCAGTGTTCCATAAGGTTCAGTTCAGGGGTAGTTAAGAATGCCGAGATTGTAGTGTCTGAGGACATCCAGCTCTGTGTGTCAGTCTCTTATGGTGGAGTAGTTGGATAGCTTTCCTGGTGTCTTAACATAGGGATGTGATCTGAGCTAGCTCCTGAGAATCAACTGAGATAACACTGTTAATGCTTGTAGTATGGAGGAAATGGCCAGTTACGTCAGAGCCTTTGGTGGATGGCTATGCCCACCATTTGTTGCTAAGGCACTTGTAACTTGGGAGACTTGTTGGATTCCAGGTAGCAGTGGTTGCCAAGAATGTGTTTTCTTGTCAGTAGCCAATAACCTTATGTCCATTTCTTTTAGATGTGAATTTTCCTGCAATTATGTCACTTGCAGGTTGGATTATCCCAGTACACACTATAGAGTTACACCTTAACACCACTTGGAAATTGCAACTAAGAGCAGAACGTGTTTGCCCACTTACTAAATGATATTTGCCACAAGGATCACTTTGATACCAGTTGATTTCCAGGTGATGTTTAAGGTAAAATTCCTGCTTGATGGAGTTCGGGTCCTGGCTGATTGATAGTGTTTCTCCATACAGATGGAAGATTCTCAGGGTATATAAGTCAAAGAGGAATTGAGGGGCGGGAATGTATGACAGAAACACTTTCTTCAGAGTGAAACAAATGGAAAAATTAAAAGGGTACAATGAGTAGTAATTGAACCTCCGGCTGTGCTGACGGGGATGTTAGTGTTTACAGAATCGTAGAAATGTAGGGATGGAAGGCACCTCAAAGTTATCAAGTCTGGCCCCCTGCACTGAGGCAGAACCAAGCAAATCTAGACCATCCCTGACAGGTCTTTGTCCCAACTGTTCTTAGAAACCTCCAATGATGGGGATTTCACAAACTCTCTTGGAAGCTTGATCCAGTGCTTAACTATCCTTAGAGTTAGAAGGTTTTTCCTCATATCTAATGTAAACATCCCTTGTTGCAGATTATGCCCATTACTACTTGTCCATGGAGAGCAACTGATCAATTCTCTTTATAATAGCCCTTAACATATTCAAGGACTGTTATCAGGTGTGTCCCCCCGCCCCTTCCTCCCCTGTCGTCTTTTGTCAAGAGTAAATATGCCCATATTTTTAACCTTTTTCTCATAAATCAGATTTTCTAAACCATGTAATATTTTTATTGCTCTCTTCTGGACTCTCCTATTTGTCCACATCTTTCCTAAAGTATGCACCCAGAATTGGACACACTACTCCACTGGAGGACTCACCAATACTGTGTAGAGCGGGACAATTACCTCCCATGTCTTACATATGCCACTCTTGTTGATATACCCCAGAATGATGATAGCCTGTTTGCAGCTGCATCACATTGTTGACTCATGTTCAGTTTGTGATCCACCGTGACCCTTAAATCCTTTTGAGCAGTACAACCACCTAGCCACTTATTTCCCATTTTGTAGTTGTGGATTTAATTTTTTCCTTCCTAAGTGAAGCACTTGTCTTTATTAAATTTCATCTGGTTGAATTTAGGTCAATTCTCCAGTTTGTCAAGGTCATTTTGAATTCTAATCTTGTCCTCCAAAGTGCTTGCAACCCTCCGAGCTTGGTGTCAAATGCAAATTTTATAAGCATACTCTCCAATTCATTATTCAAGTCATTAATGAAAATATTGAGTACTACTAGACCCCTGTGGGACCCCAATAGAGAGAGAGAGAGAGAGAGACACACACACACACACACACTCTCTCTCACTCTCTCTCTCTCTCAGTTTAACAGTGAGCCATTGATAACTACTCTTTGAGTACAGTCTTTCAACCAGTTTTGCATCCACCTTCTAGTAATTTCATCTAAACCACATTTCCCTAGTTTTCATATGAAACTGTCATGTGGTACTGTGTCAAAAGCCTTACTAAAATTAAGATACATCATGTCTTCTGCTTTCCCCCATCCACTAGGCCAGTAACCCTGTCAAAGAACGGGGTTTAAACATCAAATGTGGAATAATCTCCATGCAACAATGATAAATTCAAATCTAGGCAAAGCTGGCTTTGCCCCTTATCCTCAAGGTAGATAGATTGTGTTCCATACATGTGAATTTTTCACATAAGACTTCATTTTTAAGTTCTATTATCTGTGTGTAAATAGTGCAGCCTGTGATTAGAGTTGGGTGAGGAATAGTTGTCCCAGCCCATGAAAATTTGAGGTTTCAAAAATTTTCCTCCACATTGGGATGAAACAAGACCTTTCAAAATGTTTTGCAAAAAAACAAAAAGAGGGCGACCCCAGTGGGCAATAGCCTGCCCAGGGTTCAGGCACTAACTTGGGATGTGGGAAACCTGGGTGCAAGTCCCTGGTCTGAATCAGGCAGAGCAGGGATTTGAACTTGGGTCTCTCCCACATCTCAGGTGAGTTCCCTAACCACTGGGTTACTGGCTATTGTGGGGTTCTGTATCAATGTGGAAACTCCATCCTGGACTCGTGAAACCTTCCTGACAAAAGTTTTGTTAAAACTGACCCTTTCCTATAAAAAGTTTTGGTTTTGTTGAATTGACGTTTTCTGACAAAACCGTTCCACTGAAAAATTCCCAACCAGCTCTACCTGTGTTGTGTTGTGCAAGTATGGAGGTTTGTCCTGCTGTCACTGCACAAAATTTCCCTTCCAAACACTGCTGTGAAGCATCCTATGCACCATTTGGCTGCCACCCTCAACTCCAGAGGCTGCAGCAGACCAGAGATTCTGTACCTATAATTGAACTTGGCCTTGTGAATTGCTGAGCACCCTGCTTTCAATGGGAGTTTTGCTCTTGCATTAATAGGCCCATAATGCATATAGTGCTTTGGGAAGAAAGGGGCTTTGTGAAATGTTATCCCAATATATTGTAACTGGACTGTACTGAATCCATGACAGCTGCTTTATTGGGACGTCTTCTAGGAAATGCATCTTGAACTGAATGCATGAGTTTTCTGCACCAGTTTACATTATCACAGGATCTAACGCTGTGATCCTTAATCCTGGATGCAAATAATGTTAGTGATGATTAAAAAAATCATTTCTTCCAAACTATTTTGCATGCAAACAGTGCTGGGGTGCTGCATTTCACACCATTCCTCTCTGGGCTGTAAACCAGGGGTCTCAAACATGCGACCTGCGGAGTTATGTCCTGCGGCCCGCCAAGCTCCTCCCCTCTCTGCCCTCCCCCCGGAATTATTTCCTACGGCCGCCACGCTCCCCTCACCCCTCCGCCCCTGAGTTATTTCCTGTGGCTGCCAAGCTCCCCTCCTCTTCCCCCCCCCCCCCAAGCTGCCATGTCCCCGCTCGTCCACCTACCTCCCAGCGCTTCCCACTGCCAAACAGCAGTTTGGCGGCGCTTAGGGCTTTCCAGGAGGGATGGGGAGGAGCGGGGATGCAGCACGCTCAGGGGAGGAGGCGGAGAAGAGGTGAGACAGCGAATATGGGGAACTTCTGTATCACACTCAAGTTAGATGTCTGAGTCGTGGAAATGTTTTGAAGCGGTTTTTTGCACTTAGAGAGGAGATTGATTCCTTCCTGAAAATGAAAAACAAGGAGGTTCCACAGCTTGCTGATTCCACTTTTATCTGTAACCTTGTTTTTCTAACAGATGTAACTGATCACCTGAATGCACTGAACTTGAAGCTTCAGGGTAGAAAATAGGTGATAACACAGATGTATGACAGTGTTAAGTCATTCAAAGTCAAGCTTACTTTGTGGGGGAAACAGCTGACTGCTGGCATTTTGGTCCATTTCTCGACTCTGAATTCGTTAGGAAAAGTTGAACCCAAATCGTTGAAAGAATATGCAGATATCATTTCTAACTTACACAAACAGTTTGATGTGCGGCTTAAAGATTTCAAGGCACTTGAACCATATTTTCAACTTTTTTTCCATACCATTTGCTGTGGAAATTGACAATGTTGCATAGGAAATGCAGATGGAGTTAGTGGAGCCAGGGCCCGCCCCTACCCATATGCAAAGTACGCAGCTGCATAGGGCACCAGGAAATTTGGGGCACCAAATTTCCTGGTGCCCTGCGCAGCTGCGTGCTGCTCCAGCCCCTGCCCCAGCCCCGCCTCTTCCTGCCCCTGCCCCGTCCCCACTCCCCTGAGAACTGCTGCAGAGTCAGCCTCCCCCCCACCCCCCCGGAGGCTCCTTCCCCCCCCCCCCCCCCCGGGGGCTGCGTAGGGCCCCAGAATAGCTAGGAACAGCCCTGAATGAAGCTTCAGTGTGATATCATTTTGAAGCAGAAGTATACAGATGTTGGAAATCCCGTATTCTACCAGTTTCTTTCACAAGAATGATTTCCCATGTTATGCTCTGCTTCCGCAAGGATAATGGCAATGTTTGGAAGTACATATATATATGAACAGTTTTTTCCTCTTCCATGAAGATTAACAAATCTGTGTTAAGGTCAAGGCTCACTGATTAACATTTGAAAGCAACACTGAGATTGGTTTAGTCTCAGGATATCAAACCTAATATTGATGCTCTGGTTGATGCAAAATGCTGCCAGCTAAGTGGCCAAAAATGAAATGACTGTCAAAATTAGCACTGACTTTTCACATTATAGTTTTTAAAAAGTTAATACATTAACTTGTAATAGCATACTATATTACTCTTCATTTTTTTCATTTTTGACTATACTTTTGTATCGTTGTATGAAAAGGTTTCAGTGATGCGGCCCTCGGGCCAATGTACTAGTCCTCATATGGCCCTCGTGGTGATTTGAGTTTGAGATCCCTGCTGTAAACAGAGCTGGGAGGGAGTGGGCAGCATTTGAGAATCCCTCTTCTTTATGCCCCGTTCCAGATGAAGCGTGGTGGGGTAAATGGCATTTAGCGATAACTGGGATGAGGGGGGCTATCTGAACAGAAAAGTCATTTTCTTTGGATCCAAAGAAGTGCTGCAGGTTCAACTATTGGTATGTCTAGACTAGTCACAGGATGTGAATACAGCCCAAGTAGATATACCCAAGCTAGCTGTAAATCAACCAGCCCCGTAAGTAGCCAGGGTTCTGAGTGGGCTAGTACAGCCTGTGCCGAAGCACACACTGCTTCTGAACCTGAGCTAGCTTTAATCTAGCTAGCTCGGGTATGTCTGCACAAACTGCAGTCAGCCTGTGGCTGCGGTACAGATGAAACTTTAACTTGTAAGCTGGGGCAGGGACTGTGTTCTGTGTTTGAACAGTGCCTAGGTGCTACTGCAATACAAAAAAATCTGTCACGATGCACAAGGCATTATTCTGAGATGTCACAACTCCTTAGGATAACCTGATGGAGCTGGAGCCTGTGGTCATCACATATCTGCTTTTTAATGTTTGTATCTGGTGCAGTTTACGGGGGTCAAAATATTCTTTTATATTTGGAAACCATAACCAAAATACTGTAGCCTACTTTTCCTACACCCTATGCTAGGTGCAGTACCTGTAATATATACATCACTTTGTACATCACATCTGAGCGAAACTGGCCAACTGGGCTTCAGTATTAAAGAAACTATTTTTAAGTGCCAAATACCCCTCTTATCCTAGTTACTAGGGCATTGAATGCATATTATTCAACTAAATTCACTTTGGTTTACATTTGCAGTTCATCTTCAAGTGCTAATGCATCTCAGCAGCTGCTGACAAGTTAACCATACAGTTCCGAACCCCACAGGGTCAAACTTGTCAGCTCATTAGGCTACTGCATTTTAACATTCATGCATATCATGCCTTTAAGCCTTTAGCAGTGGGTATGAAAGGAGAGTATAAATTAAATACAGTAGGCATTTAAGGAGGAAGTTGAGGTTGCAGATAGGTAATGGGCAGAGATTGTGGGCACATATGTGAGGTTTGAGACTCATGAGGTGGAGAAGTAGCATTTGACATGGTAGCATAGGAAGTCTGTAGGTCCTTGACTTTCTCCAGAGCCATTAAGCAGCATGGGAGCAGGAGTGGAGGGATCTGACTTTAGGCATGTCCCAAGGCTGGGAGTTGGTGGGATGGACTCTGCTGTGAGAGGCAGGCAGAAAGAGTGAAGGGATTCTACAACTGAGCTAATGGAGGGGACATAGAGTGACAGACATTGAAGGAGAAGGATTATTCTTTGTGTTCTCCTCTCTCACCCCAGAGCCTCTTGACTTTTATGCAAGGGAGATCCGGGGCATGGGTGGTGGGAAGTTCTCTGCTCTTCTTTGGCCTCCATTTTTGTTGTTGTTCTCCCAGTTCAGAATAGCTCTCAGTGCCTGCTTCTGCATATAGCTTTGCCAGTCAGCAGCAGTATGAAACCAAACTTGTTGCTGTCAGTGCAGCCTACGTGTTCTGAAGAAGTGAAAACTGACTGCTCTTCCATCTTACTGTGTGCTCCTGAGTTAACTGGGTACAGCAGAGTTTAGTTATGCTCAGAATCTCAAAGAGCTAGCTCCTTTCAGGAAAGTTCAGACTCAGGCTTGCTGGCCAGAAGCCAGGACAGAGGCACAAGAGCCATCTTGTTCTGATTCGGGTTTCCAGGCACAAGCTGCACAAAGGGAATGTGGCCAGAGACTTTGCTGATTTTTGTACAATTAAATTAGTATGGGCCTACAATGGACTTTCTCTTCAAATGCTAGCCTTGCTGAAACACCTATGGCACAGTTTGTATCACAACCGCTACAGGTATCTCGCTCTTTTAATAAGGATGTTATATGTAGTTGCATATTTGTCTCTGTCAGTAGCACTGCACATGCTTTTAAAAGTGTTTAGCTGTCGTGAACTTGGAAACAAATACTGCCTCCTCCATGAGAACAGAGGGCCATGCACAGCAGAAGCAGTGTGCTGTCATTTGTGTGTGGTGGGAGACTTCTCAGTCAGCTCCCAGCACTCTGATGTGCTTGGATGCCAAGCCAGTAGTATAGCTGGTGTATCCACTACCAGTATATGAATTGGCTATCATTTGTCCCCTGCAGAGAGGAGCCACAGGCATCATGGAAGCTACTGCAGTAGCAACTGTGCAGATGCTTGGAGGGTGGATCTCCTCCTGCATGGAGAGCTGTAGTACAGTTACTCTGGCTGAGTGCAGAGAACAGAGTTTGGTCCATAACATGTAAGTAATATTCCTTTCCTTGGGCTATAGGATGAGGCCTACATTTTTAAAAGTGTGTAATGAATTTGAATGTCCCATTTTTGTGGTGATCAACTTGACACTTGAAAGGGACTTGGTTTTCAGAGGGCCTGTGGCCAGCACTTTTTGAGAATCAGGTCCCTTTAAATTGTCTCAGTTTGAGCACTCAAAATCACTAGTCACTTTTAAAAACCTAGGTCTGACTGTACACAAGTGGTTGGAATAAGCTGAAAAATTGGTGAATTACTGACACAGTTTGGAGTCTCTGAGTTGCAGTACTTCATAATAAGCTATCCCTAACCTCATCTCAGCAACTGGAATCCATAAGTATTGTGAGAGATGCAATTTAGGTAATACATTTCCTTCAAATTTTGACTTTGCAAGAGAGAATAAGGCACAGTCAGCAGTTATTTATAAGGTTCATGATGGAGAGTTGGAGTCTAAAGGTCTCACCAATGAGTGTACATACCCGTTGCACAGCTTCATATGATTCCGTCTTAAAAGAACTTAAGAACTTCAAGCACGCATCTATCTGGTGGGTGGTTTGAGAGGATATTTGTTTGGTGGGTGTACAATTCCAATATAATAGTTTCCATGTTTCGTGGGTACAATGATCTGATCAAGCCAAATTGGCTATAGAGGTTTGTCTTGCAACTAGGGAACATGATCCTTTCTTGATCTAGGTTTCATAATATTATTCTAGATATGAGAGCATCCTCTGTGCTCTGGAGACCTTATGTCAACATGCTGTGAGGAACAGGGTCATCTACCTTGTCTTAGGAAGGTCTCTACAGTTCTGTGATAGCTTGAGCTCTTTTGAATGAGGCTGTCTGGTTTTTCCTTAGTGTTAGAGATGACCAGAGCTGTTCACATCGGGCTACAACTTTAACCAGCTTTGATCATTCAGAAGTCAAGTATTGCTTCCTTTGCCTGTCATTGATGGTTTCCTTGACAGATGTTCAGGCAGTGTCTTGCTGTGGAAGGCCCTTTTTGAAATCTTCCATGGTGATTTGACTTTTTTTCCTTTTTTAATACATAGGTTTTCATGAGCAAAACAAAGAAGAACTAAAGAGTCACATTTTGTCTTTGTTGACCAGTTCATTATACATTACACTACTGTGCTGAGTTGTATACAGACAGCTGATTAAAAACTCCAGAAATAGCCTGTTTTCTAATTAACAAAGAGTTGTGGGTTTTTTAAACTATTCTATTGCTTTTATGAAGGTTTCTTTTAAGAATGTTTAAAGTAGATGTTTTTTCTTTATGAGTTGGCTTAGGCTTTTTGTAGTGAACTTATTATGGAGCTTCACACATCTGTTTAAGAAAGGAGCTTCTTATAGACTACTGCAGTGTTTTTGCAATTTTAATAGGCCTCGTTTATCCTATAAAGAAGCATACATTTTCCTACCTGATCAAGTGAGCAAACAATAGGGGTCAGATGTGGCAAAGACCCTAACAAAAAGCACATGTCCAGCTGTCAGGGTGAGGTAAAGTCATATCGGGATTGCTTGAAGTTATTAATGGCAGTAACATTTATGCTTCCTCCTGTTTTCCCAATTAAATTGAGAAACCTTTTTTCCTAAGGTGGCTCTGCAGCAGCTGGTTCTAATACTTGGTGTGTGAACATTGCCTGGGGTATCTCCATTTCTTTATAGTAGATGCTGGCTCAAGCCCATTTAAGTAATAGTTCAGCTAAAGAGACCAGTTTGTTGGAAAGCAGTAATTATTAAGGGATTTATTTTGACTGTGTTTTTTTATTATTTGTGGTGAGCATGGCCAAGGTTTTAAAAAATAAGAACCTAAAGTTAGGCTTCTAAATCCGTATTCTGGTGTCTGAATAAATGGCCTGATTTTCAATAGTACTGAGAACTAGAGCTGGGTAACATTTTGTCAGCCAGTAGTAGTCACGCCAAAAAATGCATTTTTCAGGGCTCAAACTGTTCGCAGATTTGGTTGAATTCAATTAATAATTTCACCCAGAAAAAGATTTTTAAAAAAATGTCAGCACTTTGTTGTGACCATTTTGAATTGTCTCATTTGACTTTTTTGTTTCAAAATGGTGTTCCGTTTTGAAATTTGGCCAGTTGCAAAAATAAAAGGGTGAAAAACAAGAAAAAAAGCGAGTTTTTTGCATTCAGTGACAAAAATTGAAAAGAAAAATTTGGTTTCACTTTGAACTGAACTGTATTTTCAGGGGGGTTTTCTGGTTCGGTCTCTGAACTGAAAAATCAGTTATTTGCTCAGCTCTACTGAGACCCAACCTTTTTCTGCTGACTTCATTAGGATATTTGGTTCACAGCACATTTTAAAAAATAGACTATTTATTTAGATACCAAAATATAGATTTAGGAGCCTAACTTTAATACTGATTTTTTTTAAATCTTGCCTGTGATTTTATTGTATGTAAAGCTATCAAAGTGTAGAGGCTTCAGTATCAAAATTGTGATTAACATTGCACTATGAAAGGCACTTGAGGCTGTGGTCAACTCCTTTGACTTCATAATAAAATATTTGTTCATCAAAATCATACTGCTTGCTGATAGTGAATAGAAAGAATTGCCAAGGAAGTGTGAATCAAATTCATTGCACATTTGTGGGTTTTTTGTTCTTCTTTCATTGAAAACTACTACTGTCTGATACGTTTTTATTCCTTTAATTTAACATGGTCAAAGGTTAAAAACCACAGCCATGTCTATACTACCAGCTTAATCAGCATCGCTGCGATCGATGCAGTGATGTCGATTTAGCAGGTCTGGTAAAGAGACGCTAAGTTGATGGCAGAGTGCTCTCCCATTGATATCTGTACTTCACCTCCCCGAGAGGCAGAAGCTATGTCGATGGGAGAGCGTCTCCCGTCAACATAGCACAGTGTAGACACCTCTGTAAATGGACCTAAGTTACATCACCTTCAGTTATGTAAGTTACGCAACTGAACTAGTGTAACTTAGGGCTAGTCTACACTTACCCGCTGCGTCGGAGGCGTTGGATCGATCTTCTGGGTTCGATTTATCGCTTCTTGTCTAGACACGATAAATCGAACCAGGAAGTGCTCCCCCGTCGACGCCGGTAATCCTGCTCTGCGAACGGAGCAGGCGGAGTCGACGGAGGAGCCTGTGCGCCACCGTGTGGACCAGGGGTAAGTACTTTTAAGTTCGAAATAAGATACTTTGACTTCAGCTACGTTATTCACGTAGCTGAAGTTGCGTATCTTACTTCGAACTTGGGGGCTAGTGTAGACCAGCCCTTAGATCGACTTACAGTGTTAGTGTAGGCCAGTCCCAAGTATTTTTCAGATCTGTAGTTACCAATCTCTAGTACTGAAGTTACAAAACTGTATTAATGCACAATTTCATTTAACTATTTCTATGTATGTCACAGAAGTGGACAAATTAAAAATTGTTCATCAATGGATGATAAAGTTTGCTACATGAAATGCTGCCATCAAAAACTTAAGATGACAAAACTTGGATGTCTAAAATGTCAGAGGAGAGAAATCTCCTGGGGAGTTCAGGATCTTTGCAAGAGAGTAAAGTTTTTGCTGCTGCTCCTTTGAGAATATGTCTAAACTGCAATTAAAAACCCGCAGTAGGGCCATGCCAGCTGACTTGGGCTTGCGAGGCTCAGGCCACGGGACTGTTTACCTGCAGTGTAGATATTCTGGCTTGGGCTGGAGCTCAGGTTCTAGGGCCCTGAGAGGTGGGAGGATCCCAGAATTTGTGCTGGCAGAGCATCTACACTGTAATTAAACAGCCCCCCAAGCCCAAGTCGTCTGGCATGGGCCAGCCGTAGGTGTCTAATTGCAGTATAGACATACCCTCGGAGGCTCACAGGAGGCAGATCTGTACAGCCACACACTGTAAGCTCGGCATAAGAAGCGCAGTCTCCTAAGGGACAGAGTAGTGGTGCTGTTCTGAAGGTGAGGCTTTGGTACTCAGTACCTTAGGAGAGGTACTCTTCTCAAGCAGACCTTAAGAGGCTTCTGGATGCAGAGATGACCTCCTGGGGACCTCAGAAAGGAGCATCTGGAAGAGTTCCACAGGAGAGATGAGCCTGGGGATCCTGAGCTGGAAAAGGGCTGTGTGGGATGGCTCTCGGCCATTAGAACTTTAAAAGGCACTTTGGGGAAAGGGGAATTTGACAGCTATATCACCGAGCATCTGAATGCTGCAGGAGGGAGAAGTCTGCTGCCTCTCCTCCAGAGTTCCCCACACTCCCTGCTCCTGTGCAGAAGAGCAGTTGCAGTGTCCTCCTTCCTCATAGCAGCTCAGGTATACTTTGTCTCTGTACACTTGGCTTAGCTTTTTATCAGTGTGTTTTAAAAGATTTGGGCTGATACAAGGAGAAATCATTCCAATATTTGAAATTATATTTCCATGCCGTATTGGCTTTTGAAGTAAAAGCTGATACAAGAGTAGAAGTTGAATATCCGTTGAGTCTGTTAATTCCATAAAACAGAAGCTAAAGAGTTGTCATTTTACAGTAAACGGATTTCTGTATTTTCCAGGTCTTTGCTTCTTTTATCTTAGGCCCGAATCCTGCAAATATGCACATGCTTCTCTTTCTGCGTGTATGTAGTCCCAGTGACTTCAATGGGACTGTTCACATGCAGGAGCATTTGCAAGATTGGGGCTTTCGCTTTTTTTGTATTCTGAAAATGGTCACCAGATCTGTAAGAAACTGTCTCCCTATCTCAGATCGGTGGCCTAGTTTTGTTATCAGGAAATCCCATATTCTTCTTATCCTTGCAATGTTATCAGGTGGTTCTCTCTTCCTCCAAAGTACTGCCAGAGAGAGTCTTGACGTTCAGTAGCAGCTGATCGCAGTTTAGTGTTGTGGAATGCCTGTCTTTTTTTATCTGGGAAACCCAAAAGCGCTACCAACAGATCCAGTGGCAGTTTCATTTTGGGTCAATCCATTCAGGTCAACAACCTGAAACTCAAGAAAGTCATACAAAATGTGGAAACTAGGCCATATTACAAAGAATAAATGTACCTACCAAACCAAACCAAGCATGTTAGAGACAAAATTAGAAGGCACAGAATGAGATTCAACTAGCTAGGGACATTAAGGGAAACAAGAAAACATCTTACAAATACATTAGAAGCAAGAGGAAGACCAAGGATAGGGTTCACCCATTACTCAGTGAGGAGGGAAAGTCAATAACAGAAAACGCAGCAATGGCCGAAGTTTTAAAAGCCTTTTTTTGTTTGCTTTCAACAAAAGGTTAGCAGTGATTGGATGATGAACCTAGTGAACATCAGTGTAAACGCGGTAGGATCTGAGGCTAAAATAGGTAAAGAACAAGTTACTTAAACAAGTTAGATGTCTTAAGATTGGCAAGGCCTGATGAAATACATCCTAGAATATTTAAGGAACTGGCTGAAGAGATCTCTGAGCCATTAGCAATTATCTTTGAGAACTCATGGAGGATGGAAGAGATCCCAGAGGACTGGAAAAGGGCAAATACAGTACTTATCTATGAAGAGGGGAATAAGGACAACCGAGGATATTACAGATCAGTGAGCTTCACTTTGGTACCAGAAAGATAATGGGGCAGATAATCAAACAACCATTTTTCAAGCACCTAGAAGATAATACAGTGATAAGTAACAGTCAACATGGATTTATCAAGAACAAATCATGTAAAACTAACCTAATATCCTTCTTTGACAGGGTAACAAGCCTTGTGGCTAGGAGGGGAAGTGGTAGATGTGATATATTGTGACATTAGTAAGACTTTTGATACAGTCTCATATGACCTTCTCATAAATAAACTAGGGAAATATAGCATAGACTAACCTACTATAAGGTGGGTGCACAATTGGTTGGAGAACCATACTCTGAGAATAATCAATGGTTCATGGTTAAGATGGAAGGGCATAATGAGTGGGATTCCCATAGGGATGTATCCTGGGTCCGGTTTTGTTCAGTATCTTCATAAATAATTTGTATAATATCCGAGAAAGTATACTTAATAAGTTTGTGGACGATAGCAAGCTGGGAGGGGTTGCAAGCTCTTTGGAGACAGGATTAGAATTCAAAATAATCTTGACAAACTGGACAAATGGTCAGAATCACTGTTCCCTCTAAGCTGTGCGCGTGTGCGCACGCGCACACAGATCCTAAACCCCGCGCACATGGCGAAACACCGCGCGCACAAAAATTTGCACAGAAGCACAACAATTTGCATAGAAGACATTTTTTGCGCATGCGACCTGTCAAAAATTAGAGGGAACATTGGTCAGAATTAAATAGGATGAAATTCAATAAGTACTACACTTAAGAAGGAATAATCAATTGTTCAAATACAAAATGGGAAATGACTGCCTAAGGAGGAGTACTGCAGAAAAGGATCTGGAAGGGTGTAGTGGATCACAAACTAAATATGTGTCAACAATGTAATACTGTAGCAAAAAAACCCCACAAACAAAAACCCAGCATTTTGGGATGTATTAGCAGGAGTGTTGTAAGCATGACACAAGAAGTAATTTTTCCACTCTAATCAGCACTGATAAGGTGCCAGCTAGAGTACTGTGTGCAGTTTTGGGCACCACACTTCAGGAAAGATGTGGACAAATTGAGCCAAGTCTGGAGGAGAGCAACAAACATGATTAAATGTCTAGAAAACATGACCTATGAGGATAGCTTTAAAAAAAGTGAGTTTTAGTCTGGAGAAGAAAAGACTGAGGAGGACACAAGTCTTCAGATACATAAAAGGCTGTACTAAAGAGGAGGGTGATAAATTGTTCTCCTTAACCACTGAAGACAGGAAAAAGAAGCAAGGGGCTTAAATTGCCGCAAGGGAGATTTAGGTTAGACATTAGGAAGTACTTCCTTACTGTAAGTGTAGTAAGTTACTGGAACAAATTACCTAGAGATGTGGTGGAATCTCTCACTGGAGGGTCTTATGGACAGGTTAGACCAACACCTGTCAGGGATGGTCTAGATCATGGGTGGGCAAACTTTTTGGCCTGGGGGTCACATCTGGGTATGGAAATTGTATGGCGGGCCATGAATGCTCACGAAATTGGAGGTTGGGATGTGGGAGGGGGTGAGGGCTCCAGCTGGGGTGCAGGCTCTGGGGTGGGGCCAGAAATGAGGAGTTCAGGGTGTGGGAGGTGGCTCCGGGCTGGGGCAGGGGGTTGGAGTGCAAGGGTGGGGTCCGGCTGGGGGTGTGGGCTCTGGGGTGGGGCTGGGGATGAGGGGTTGGGGGTGCAGGAGGGTGCTTCGGGCTGGGACCGAGGGGTTCGGAGGCCAGGAGGGGTATCAGGGCTGGGGCAGGGGGTTGGGGTGCAGAAGGGGGTCAGGGGTGCAGGCTCCGGGTGGTGCTTACCTCAAGCAGCTCCCAGAAACAGCGGCATGTTCACCTTCCAGCTCCTACATGGTGGTGTGGCCAGGCGACTTTGCACACTGCCCTGTCCACAGGCACCGCCCCTGCAACTCTCATTGGCTGTGGTTCCTGGCCAGTGGGAGTTGCAGGGTTGACGCTTGGGGCAGCGTGCGGAGCCCCTTGGCTGCCCCTACACGTAGGAGCCAGAGGGAGGACATGCCACTGCTTCCGGGAGCCGCGTGGAGCAGGGGCAAGCCCCCAACCCTGTTCTCCGGCGGGAGCTCGAGGACCAGATTAAAATATCTGGAGGGCCAGATATGGCCCCCGGGCCATAGTTTGCCCACCCCTGGTCTAGATCAGTGGTGGGCAACCTGTTGCATGTGGTTCATCAGGGTAAGCTGATTGCGGGCATTTTGCTGACGTTGACCCTCCACAGGCACAGCCCCCCGCAGGTCCCAGTGGCTGCAGTTCGCTGTTCCCAGCCAATGGGAGCTGCAGGAAGCAGCAGGCTGCTGGCTGCCACTTCCCGCAGCTCCCATTGGCCGGGAATGGCAAACCGCGGCCACTGAGAGCTCCGGGGGGCAGTGCCTGTGGATGGTCAACGTCAGCAAAATGTCTCACGCAATCGGCTTACCATGATGGGCTGCAAGTTGCACACCACTGGTCTAGATAATGTTTAGTCCTGCCTCAGTGCAGGGGACTGGAGTAGGTCAGTGGTTCTCAACCAGGGGTGTGCATACCCCTGGGGGTACACAGAGGTCTTCCAGGGGATACTTCAACTCATCTAGATATTTGTCTAGGTTTACAATAGGTTACATTTTTAGGACTAGTGAGGTCAGTGCAGCTAAAATTTCATACAATGACTTGTTTATACTGCTCTATATGCTGTACACTGAAATGTAAGTACAATATTTATATTCCAATTGATTTATTTTATAATTATATGGTAAAAATGAGAGAGTAAGCAATTTTTCAGTAATAGTGTGCTGTGGCACTTTTGTATTTTTATGTCTGATTTTGTAAGCAAGTAGTTTTAAGGGAGGTGAAACTTGGGGGTAGGCAAAACAAATCAGACTCTTGAAAGGGGTACAGTAGTCTAGAAAGGTTGAGAACCACTGATCTAGGTGACCTATCGAGGTCACTTCCAGCCCTACATTTCTATGATCTCTTTAAGCCCTCAAGCTGCTGTACTCAGGATTGGGCAGGCGAGCAGCGGAGTTTTTCCTGCCTTGTTCATGTGGAACCTAGTTCAGTAACAGAATTTCCCTCCTGTGTACCTTGAAAGCCAAGTGCCATAGAAAGCTTTGTGCCTGGTCCTTCTCCCCTTGAAGTCCAGGAAATACAGTTCCAAGGAGTATTAAGTTATGTCAGAGGCCTGTAAAATTTCTCATAATGGGATGAGTTGCTGGAGTAGAAGGATATTTTTAGTGTTGTGAAATACGGTGTTGATCTGGTAGTGGGTTTATATAATGCACTTTTTAGAGTTTGTGTTTTAATTATATTGTGTAGTAACTAATCTGTAACTCTTTTATAGTGAGTAATGTAGTATGTATGTTAGTGTTATAGTACTTACAGGTAATAGATCCTGGGAACAGGAAATGAGATGCTATAATCCCCTAGTAATTTGTTATTTTGACCTTTGTGTCTGGATAATAGGAAAGGAGGAAAGTAGATAAAATACTGCATTCTCACACTTTGAGGCATGCTTAGATTTGCACAATGTGCCTCCACCCTTGTCAGGGCTGGGGCTTTCTTTAGTCTGGGCTATGCTAAAAAGACAAATAGTTTTTAACTTACAAGAAATTTTGCAAGTTAAAAACGATTTAAATAACAATAGTTAGTTTTGCAGCTCCTGTTTGCTTCCTGGTCTGGATCTGTCCTGTTGGGTGATCTTGAGCAAGTCACTTTCCTTTCTGTGTCTGTTTCTCCATCTGTAAATTGAGGATGATGATACTGACCAACTTTGCAGAGCACTTTGAGATATAAAGATAAGTACTACATTAGAGCTAGGGATTTATTATTAATGTTTAGTAATTCATAAACAACTTCATGTATTTACACAGTGGTCTTTACAAAAGGAACAGGTTTGCAAACCCTTTTGTGGATTCTTTTGATTAGTTAAGTTATGTCTTACAAGGTTGATCTTTGCCATATGTAAATAAAGTGAATGGGATTTAAACCATACACTGAATAACCTGGTCCAGTTGTCTCAGATTTGGTACAATAATGTAACTTTCCTTTAGCTTTTTCACTACTTTTTCTAGCCCCTTTTACTATAATAGTTTCTTAGAATCACTGCTGATTATGGTGTGGGCTTCTTAATGGAAGAACAGCTGTAATCTAATAAACTGGTTTCCTGATTCAGCCCTGCAAGATATGTATATAAGGTCAAGGCCAGCTTCTTGAAATTCTTACCCTACTAGAATCCTTGTTTTAATTTACCTAATATTTTACAGTAAATTTAATGTAAGTTTTGATAGTTTGTGCTTGATGCTGAAATGTAGAATTGCTGTGCTAGTTAATATGTATACAGAGGCTTCCTTTGAATTGCTCATTTTTCAGTGACGTGTATTTAATGTTTTCCACATGGGTTGTATTGAATATATTTCACACTTAAGGTGGTGATGTTGATGATTCCATTAGAGACTAACTTGAATTCCTGTTATGCCATTCCATTTGGATAATGTAGTCCATAACTGTCCTGAACTAGTGCTTTTTTTCTTGATTGCGGGGCTAATAGAGAACTTTAGTGTTAGGGCTGGTCTACAAAGTGAGTTAATGCGCAGCAAGCCGGGGTGTAAATCTACAATGCGCTAGAAGTTCCATAGTCCACTCGGACTGTTTCAAAAGTCACTTCCAAATGGGAGAACATCAGAGTGGACTATGGTACTTGTGGAGCACTGCAGGTGGTTTGCATGGCCAGCTAAAGTGCTATAGATTCACACCCCCGCTTGCCACACACTATCTCACCACACAGACTTAAAATCACAAACTTGTCCAAAATACAAAGTCAGATCCTGAAAATTATTGCATAGTTTTTCCTCAGTCCTTACGTAGGCACACTTGCCGCTGAAGCCCAGGGGTATGTGGTTTTAGTAAGACCTGAGTAAGGAATTCAGGCTTTGGTCATAGTTACCAGCACATGCCTTCTTGTTAACATTCAAAGACTGAAAATCTGAAACTATTTGGAACTCAGAACCCACCCCTCTAATTTGCAGAAAACTAGTTGTGAAAACAGCCCAAGGGACCTGATATTTTTCCATCCCAGCTGCTCCAGCTGAACTACAGCTGCAAATTTTAAAAAAAAGAGGGGGAAAAAAAAAAAGAAGAAAAGTATTGTTCCTATAAACTGTTGAGTGTATTTTATAACAGCAATAATTCCCACAAAATCAGTTACGGCAGTTAATGACCGGTTTGTTAAGGCATTAACTGCCCTCAGCTGGGAATGACCAATTTCTCTGGAATGGTTGTATAAGTACTAAGCATAATTCAATAACACTTTCAAATAATGATTTGGTTAATTACTGTTAAATTCTTGTGGAAATCCTATGAAAGTACTTATGACCTCCACATTTAATATCCAATGAGTTCATCATGATTCATGTTTATTACCATAAATACCAAAGGAATCCATAATGACTAGGCCATTATTTTTCCCTGGGTGCCTTGACTGCTTTAGGCAATTTGGCTAATCTACCTTCAGTCATTAAGTGCCTGATCTCAAAACTACCAATCTTTACAGGGCACAGCTTTGGCACATCCCCAAAACATTGGTGACTTTTTAAATGTGAACTGTTGGCAGAGATTCTTCTTACTTTTCCTAGTTAGGGGAATAATTGATGCCTACTAAATAAGTCATAAGGAAGTCCTTTTGCAGTGCCTGCTTTTGCATGTGTGGCCTTGGGTTGTGATCAAAAATAGCATCCTGTCACTCCATCCTGTTCCTTCAAGGCTTCTGCATCTAGGAAGAGAGCTGTTCTTTACCCTGACTCAAAGTGAGAGGGTCGAGACTGGGTCGGTCTTCAACAGAATCTCCAAATAATTGTGATTGACTCATGGCTTCATTCAGCAATGTTCAAACTAGAACAAAACACAAGATGCGTATCTTCTGATTAATCTGTTAAACAATGGTCAGTCGCTCATGCAATAATAATTAAAGGATTGGAAAACAAGCTTTATAGTGATAGATTCAAGGCGCTCAGTCTGTTTAGCTTAACAAAAGAAGGTTAAGGGGCACAGTCTATAAATACTTCCATGGGGAAAAATTTGATAATTGGCTCTTCAATCTAGTGGACAAAGGAATAACAAGATCCGATGGCTGGAAGCTGAAGCTAGACAAATGTGATCTGTAAATAAGGTGTACATTTTTAACAGTGGTGAGGGTAATCAACCATAGAAATAACTTAACAGTGGTTGTGGTGGATTCTCCATCACTGGCGATTAATAAATCAACATTGCTACCCCCCTCAGCCCCCCCCCCCCCCCCCCGACACACTTCAAACAGGAATTAGTTGAGGGAAATTCTCTGGCCTGTGTCATACAGGAGGTCAGACTAGATGGTTTCTTCTGGCCTCGTAATCTATGCATATCCCTTTTAGGGAGTTAGTCATTTTGAGCAAGGAGGGGCACCTTGCTTGTCAGTTTGTCAACACTTCCTTTGAAGAGTATTATGCCACCTACCTTAAATCAGTAGTCTGGCTAAATGCTCAAAAAACTGAGTGTTGATGTTGTTGAACTTGCAAACTGTTCTGTGAATCTCCTTTCCCTGAATGACACTGGAAATGAAGATAGCTAAAGATTGTCTCCAATATTTGCCAATACGCTGCTTGAGCCTGTCACGATGCCTAGAGCAGGACAAATTTTTTAGTGGCCTCAGTGCGGCCACCAACTCTTGCTGGTGCCCATGCTCATATTTTTTCCTAAAATACTTGTGGGCTGGAGCCTGAAGGCCCGTATCCAGATCCCGAAGGCCCCTGGACAGGGGACGGGGCCTGGAGATGAAGCCTGAAGCCATGCGACTGGGGCCTGCTGCCTCACAGCCAGAGCCCAGGACTGGAGCCTGAAGCCCCATGGCCAGAGCCTGATGCCCTGCCTCCCCGGGCTGAAGCCCAAAGCCTAAGCCCCACTGCCTCTGGGAAGGTGAGGAACTCACTGGCTGCCTGCTCCTCCAGCGTTGTGCCACAGGTGTCTCCGGAGGGGGGCAGGGTTCAACCCGTACTGTCAGCCCCAGCAACCAACACCAAGGCAGTGCATCCAGGAGCAACAGGGAGGGGCCGCTATTTTGCCACTCCCCCTCCCCCCCCATCACTGTCCAGGAGGCTGTGGCCACAAGAAAAGCCCCTGGTGGCCACATGCTGCCACGGTGGCTGCATCTGAGAAACGATGGCCTAGAGTGTGTGACAGCTGAGAGTGCCAAACTCAGGACAGACTGACAGAAAATAGGGCAGATACACCCACACTGGTTAGTATATTCTACAATTAGATTGAACCAAACCAGCATCAAATGAGTATTGCTGTATTGCTACACCAGTTTAACATGGAGTCACAAAGTGTCTCTCCTTTGGCAATCCATCCCTGGTTTACCACCCAGAAAAACTGGACTTCTGTGATAAATTATCCAAAAATCGCATATTAGGTTCTTCCAAATCTAAGGAGCTGGCCACATACCTCAGATCAAAATATACTTCAGGATCTCACAAATTCCATGCTGCAGCCAATCTTTAGTAAATTAAAGATGTATTAATAAAAAAAGAAAAGTGAATCATATAGATTACAGTTGATTTCAGAGTCTGTAGATCAGGATGACAGCAGTGATGTTAACTTCTGCTATTTTGCAATAAATCTCTCTGGTACATCCGAAAGATTAGAGCCCAAATGGTAGCTTAGATGTAGAATCTGTTAGTCTTTCCATGAGTCTTTCGGGGCATCCCAAGTAATTACTTGGGGATCTCCATCCAGTGGCTCAAACTTTCCCTGTTTAAAATTCAGCAGATCAGAGGTGGCAGGATCGTGCCCAAGGTTTTTCTTTTATAGTTGAAACAGGCTGCCAGGTGTTTCAAGCACAGCACATGCGGAAAGATTTCTTTTTAATCCACAATAACCCATCCTTTGAGGGTAACATTCTATTTCCTATGCATATGCAGTTCTGCAGAAAAGGACCTAGGCTGGATATGAGTCAACAGTGTGCCCTTGTTGCTAAGAAGGCTAACGGCATTTTGGGTTGTATAAGTAGGAGCATTGCCAGCGGATCGAGGGATGTGATCATTCCCCTCTATTCGTCATTGGTGAGGCCTCATCTGGAGTACTGTGTCTAGTTTTGGGCCCCACACTATATGAAGCATGTGGACTAATTGGAGAGAGTTCAGTGGAGGGCAACAAAAATGATTAGGGTGCTGGAACACATGATTTATGAGGAGACGCCGAGGAAACTGGGATTATTTAGTCTGCAGAAGAGAAGAATGAGGGGGGATTTGATAGCTGCTTTCAACTACCTGAAAGGGGGTTCCAAAGAGGATGGATCTAGACTGTTCTCAGTGGTAGCAGATGACAGAACAAGGAGTAATGGTCTCAAGTTGCAGTGGGGGAGGACTAGGTTGGATATTAGGAAAAACTTTTTCACTAGGAGAGTGATGAAGCACTGGAATGGGTTACCTACGAAGGTGGTGGAATCTCCTTCCTTAGAGGTTTTTAAGGTCAGGCTTGACAAAGCCCTGGCTGGGATGATTTAGTTGGGGATTGGTCCTGCTTTGAGCAGGGGGTTGGACTAGATAACCTCCTGAGGTCCCTTCCAACCCTGATATTCTGTGATTTTATGATACACAGGTAATCCAGCTACACTGATTTACACAAGGCAATTCCCGGTTATTCATTATAACAGGGATAGATAAGCTGAAGACAATATAGGTAATATTCATTTGATTCATGCAGTATATACACATCTTGTGAATATACAACCAAACACTAAATACAGGCCTTTGATCTAATAACAATCGAGTATAGTTGCATATTTAATGTAAAGGTAATTAGTTACAAGATATATACAGACATAAACATAAACACAGCATCTTCCTTGATTTCTTTTCAACACAAATGAATTGGCCTAGTCTATGAATCCCTTTTAATATCTCTTTGATACCCACACACAAGTGTGAATTGTTCTGATTACAGTTGCAATGCCTCTTCTCAGGCCTTTAAGGTTCATATCCAGGTTACTTGGCCTGCTGATTCTAACCTGAACTGGTTTGCCAGAGTCACAGAGCCCACCTAATAAAGCATTGGATCAGAGTGTGGTACTGAAACTGTGCCAGCTGTGTTAATGGGTGACCTCCTCCAGTCAAAACATTCTTCCTCAGCCTCTTTCCTGCATCATTCAACCCTTTGATTCTTGACCTGCTGCTGTTTTGCCTGGGAACCAATAGTGGTCAGTGTAGGTGGGTCAATGGTTCTGTTTCTTCCTACCGGGCTGCACTCAGTGTTTGTGATGGACCTCTGGGAAACTTTTGGCAAACCAGTAGAGCTTTGAAGCTGTGGAGACTGAAATTCCTTCCTTCATTTTTTCTGTCCCTTCTTTACAAATATAGGTAAATACAAGAAAATTAAAAGAAAACCTAGTAAATTAAATGCAAAAAATTATGGTGTCACATCACTACGGTTGCACCATTAAGACTCAAAAGCTAGAAGAGAACAAAGTTAAAGTTTAACAGGCAACTGTAGTTCCAGCCCTTTGTGTATGTGTATTATAATAGTCTTTAATGACATGGTTACATATTGAAAAAAATCATATCCCATTATATTCCAGTATTTGAGAAATTGTATGTAATCATCAAAGATTGTATTGAAATGGATGTTCACAAGAGGGACAGAGTGAAGGTTTAATCATGCAACAATAATGATGTATGAGGGTTTTTGCATTAAGAAAATACAAAGGATCAAAGTATTAAAGAGACAGTAAGTCCTGCTCCCAGAAACCTTCCTTCCCAACCCCAAGATAATTCCTAATACTGGTGAGTGCAGAGGTTAAAGTATCCATAGAATGTAAGGTGGTAGTGGTTAGTTTTTGGTTTCTCCCGTCCTCCCCCAATGTCTAGATACTTAATAAGCCTGGAATTGTGGATTCCATAAACCTTATTTTGTTTAATTGATTCCTCCTTAATTCTCCTTTTTCTTCAGACATTGTTAATTTCATGCTTCTTGCATTTGTGTAGTGCTGCCACCTCCATGCGTCTTTAGAACTTTTCTGTATCAGGTGCAACAGGCATTACTGTAGCACCTTAGACACTTTCTACTTAAGTTGAATAGCTGGATCCATTTTGAATTTTTGGATATGTTGGAAATATCATTCAACATATTGCTATAGGCATGGTATGAAACTCTCTGCGCCACAGATGCTTGTTTGTGTAAATCCGTCTGTGTTGAGAGTCACAAGAAACCCTTTGCCTCCATATTCTACTGTCTCTTTAATAGGAGTTGGGAAAGGGAGTGAATAACTGTGGAAATGGGGGGGGAGAGAGCTGTCCAGTGACCTGGGCATTAGCAGCACTAGTGTTTTCAAAAGAATACAAAACCTCTATATTCTTTTGCCTAGAACAGTGATTTTCAACCTATTTTCATTTGTGGACGCCTAAAAAATTTCAAATGGAGGGGTGACCCCTTTGGAAATCTTAGACATAGTCTGTGGACCCTCTGGTCTGTGGACCACAAATTGAAAACCACTGTTCTGTGGTACTGACAACCTTTCGCGGACCCCTTAGACATAGTCTGCAAATCCCCGGTTGAAAACCATTGGTCTAGAAATAAGCTGGAACTATTTTAGTAGCCCTTGAGATTCAAAGGAAAAATTTAACTGGCTGTTTGTTCCAGCTAACAGTTTCGATTACTAGAGGTAAAGGTTGTTTACAAGAATGAAAAGCTTTGTCGTGTTTGTTAAACATAATTGTGCCAGATCCTCACCTGGTGTAACCAGTATAATTCCCATTGACTGACTTCTGTGGAGCGATGCCAGTTTCCATCAGCTGACAATCTGGTCCAATTTTAGTCTAGTTCATTATTTTGTTACTATTCTTTAGAGGATCCATCCTCCTCTGCTTCTCTTGGAGGTTCCTGTGTTGGCCAGCAAGCCACAAGTCAGGCATCCGACTCCTAAGCTGACATGGGGAAGGAAGTTCTGAGAGCAATGTAAACAACTCCTTATTCCAACCCTCTGAGACTTGATGGCATGACTCACTCTTTTTGAAGCCTATAGCTGTATCTATAGCAGTTTGGCCCTGCACCTTTCATATTGCAGTTGGCTTTACAATTTCACTCCATGGAAACGGGTTGGTGCGGTATGTATTGTCTCTCCTAGAGAAAAATAAAAAATAGGCAAAAAGAAATTGCCATGTTTGCTTAAAAATGGCATAGGTTACATCTTCGCAACTGCAACATATTCATTGTGTTATCTTGGCATTAGTCAGAATTATTTCCAAAGCTGGGCATGATTCTTTCCCCAGTTACTATAGAAAAGTATCAGAGGGGTAGCTGTGTTAGTCTGGATCTGTAAAAGCGGCAAAGAGTCCTGTGGCACCTTATAGACTAACAGACTATACAATACAGACTAACAATACGTCTCTTAGTCTATAGAAAAGTACTGTTTCTAAAGTGGGCCAGAGGTTGCAAGGTAAGACAGCTGTTGCTAAATTATCTCCCAATGGTATATGAGGGATCAATTTCCCCTTATGCATAGCGAGGAAAGAACACAGCGTCTCTTGGCAAATGGTGAGTTTGTTAAAGCAACCACTGACGGGTTCATGTTATTTTTATAAATTAATCATTCTGATCTGATAGAGGAAACCTAGGTCCCTCATAATGACACTTAGTGGGAGGAGTTTAACTATGATGGTTGTCTTAAAGTGTTAACACGTTGCCAAGCTATCGCATAGGTACCACTTCTCTTTCCTGTTCTAAATATAGGGAGAATTGTGACATTTCAAATAACCTTTGTGTGGTAATTGCAGGCAAATGCTGACTTTATAATGGTGGCTGCTATATATCCTGATTCAATCTATAGGAGTGTTTAGATAAGTGCACCTATTACCAATATTACACTTGATAAAATATGTATCCCATTGTGACAATCAGGGTCCAGACAGTCCAAGGGAAGAAAGGAGGGTCTGAACCCCAAAGAATAAGCAGTTGAATCAACGGGTTGTATACAATGTTGTTTGTGTATAAAGATATGTCAAGTAAAGTCTTTTAGGAAAGCTTGTAATGTTCTGAACTTGATGGTCACTAGGAGATCTATATACAGGTTATGGTTATGAATATATGCACATATATATATGTGTAGAACATTGTAATTGCAACACGGGGGCACCAACAGCATCATCTCACAGCAGTGTGGGGAAGCAATCAGGCAGGGAGGGGCACCTCCCAGGGTAGTTGTTTACACGGAACTAACTCCAAGCACCAAGCATCCTACAACCCAGGGAAGAACAATCATGGACTGCTACATGGAAAGTCGTTGAAACTGAAAAGAAAACCCCTGTCTTGAACTCCTAAGGAAGGAGGGAATTTCTCCTGCACTGTGTAACCATGAATTAATGTAGTCTGGAAGAAAGGGGGAAAAAAACCTGCAAACCTTGTTAAAAGGGAAGGGGTTTGAAGTGAAGGCTATCCCTAGTGTGCAAACCATCTGGAGTGTCCCCCAAAGTGAACTGATGATTGGGAGCTGGTTTCACCCCTTCAGGGGTGATGAATCAGATGGGAACAGTCCAAGTGTTTGGTAGTTAAGAACTTGGGGAGACTCGGGAGCTGAAGGGGATGTTGAGGTGACCCTGCAAGGAGTAACTAGGCCGGTGCAAGCCAGGGTGAAACCTTTATGCTTGTAGGCTGGCTACTGGTGTCAGAGCTCTGAGCCATAGCAGCACAGCATTAAGGCAGTGAAAGCTACAAGGTGGGTGGTGACAGAACCCCTCATTGGTCTGGGTGATCTCCAAAATGTCACACCTGTCAATCCAAAACCATTCAATTTTCTTTTCTTTATAATGTGTTCTATGCAGCTTTTGTGTTGTTTATCTAACCTGTGTTCAGTTGCCTTCCTGCACCTCATAAATGCTTAAAGGACACTGGAACACCAGAATATCTTACCTTTTATATTACCAGTTTTACTGCAGTTGTTCATCTGTTGCATTTTTTTATTTCCAACGCTGATAGAAAACTCTCTGATAATGTAATGTATGTGGGAAAAGTTAGTTGTCTCAGCTTGGCATCCACATCAACAGCCTAGTTGGCCTTAATTTGTTCCTTTGCTGACGTTCTTGGCAGAGAGAAAGTTTGGATGGGTCATTGAGGCTGAACTCCCCTTTCAATCATAGAAGGTGGATCCCTGCATAGTGGGATGAACATACATTTCCCTGATGACATTGTGCAGGAAGCTGGCACTGCCGTTGCCTATGCTGCGTATGATCTGTGGATAAATAGAAGACTAGTCCTCAGGGGCTGTCAGTCCAACATCTTTCGCTAATACTAATGTGTCACACACATTTTAATAAAAAAGAATCTTGTTAAAGCAACAGAATTTTAAAAGTGTTATCATAGTCATTTTAATTAAAGAATTAGACTCTAGTGGAGAAATAGGAATGTACAGTAACTATAGGGTTTGGGGTTTTAGTTAACACATGAATTTATGTTGTTTTTTTTATTCTCCCTAGCAAATGAAAGCTACAGACAGGTAGCAATGTGTGTTCTGTATCACATAAGCATGGATGACCGCTTTAAATCGATGTTTGCGTACACAGACTGTATACCACAGGTATGTGTTTTCCTTCTAGACTCATTCCACTGCAAACATACCATTTGTCACCTTCCCGGTAGCAGAGGTCACAGTGACACCTTCAGGTGATAATGGGAACAACCATGTTTCTTCCCAGTCAAATAACGATGTGCCTCTATTAATAAGGCAGCTTAACCATTCAGACTACCTTTAAGCTGCCCTCCTCAGAAGGAATAGGTGACCGACTGTCAGTGCTGCTGGCAAATAAGGCACATCAACTTATTGCCAAAGGTATAGGCAACCAGAAAATACCAATAGAAGATTAGCCTTATTAAAGGGAGATGACAATTGGTTCCCTATATAATTACTGTGTATGTCCTGGAGAGCTTGGCTTTTTTCAGTTTCAAAAGATACTCCTTTCCAATTCCATTTTGAGTATCAGAATGTCATTGTCTGCAGTGTTACAGCATATGAGCTGGAAACCAGCCAAGGAAATGTTACATCACTGCATGGCCTATCTCTGTTCTGACTACAGTCCCACTAAATAAAAGACACATGAAAATTGTGTAGTTGGGAAAGAAATACCTTTTACCTACCTTCTGGATTAAGGATTGTTTGGTGCCTTTCACTGTCTGTAGGGAATAAATAAGCAGAATTTCATTTAAAAAAAAACACCTGGATCTTTTAAACAACTGTTTGAGTCAGTTTCTCAGGGTACTGATTTAAGGTTAGAGTTGAGGATAGAGTCTCCCTCTCATAAGTGTAAAAAGCTCTCTGGTTGCTTTTTTTAGAATTGCACCACTCTGTTCTCTTTCCTGCCAAACATCTTTTTAACATCAAGCATATCCATGATGGGAAGTTGCCATGGAAAGTTTTCAGAACATTTCTTGTCAGTATTTCATGGCAAAAGTTGTAATGTTCTTCCAAGTCAGGGGGGAGGAAGGAGGATCTGACGGGAATAGCAAGTGTATGTTGCAAAATACTCTTGTAAACATCCTGCTAATTGTGTTTGCAACAGGATGAAGTTGTATGCTAAGAAGCCCAAATGATACAGAGAACCCACTTCTTTTGAATTGTCACCCACCAAAACCAGAGGCTTTGTTTTGCACTTTAGGGCTCAGTTATGATGTGATTTTTGGAAAATATGGGCAGGTTTAAAAGCCCCTAGTGCCAAATATAAAGAACCATGTAAATTTCAATAATGTTTAACTAACATGCTTGTTCTGATAGGCACTAGCTGCTCAAAGTCGTGCCTGTAACCCTTGTTCCAAGGCCCATTGAAATAAATAGACTCCCATTAATTTCATTGTTCTTTATATCTGGCTCATAAAGCCTAGCAAAACTTTAAGGCCATCTGTGACCATGATGAACAGTTACTGTGCTCATTAAATCCTAAACTAGACTATGGCTAAAGACCCTGTTCATCCAGAGCCACACTGTGATTTGCTAGTTGGTCCTTTGTGATGAACATCTGTACACCTGCAGCTGGTGGGAAGAGTTAATTGTAAGGAAGAGAGGTTGGGACAGGAGGGGAGAAATGAACATTTTAAAGTGAGCCCTTCCCTTTTTTGCCCCTCAAAATGCCCCTCACCCCTTCCTATGGTGACTAGATAGAAAGTATGAAAAATGGGGATGGGGGGGTAATAGGTGCCTGTATAAGAAAAAGCCCCAGATATCAGGATTGTCCCTATAAAATCAGGACATCTGGTCACCCTACCCCTCCCCCAGATTGTATTTAACTCTGTTTTAATGTAAAATGAAGGAGCCAACCATACTCCATTAGCAGTAGGCCACATCTGGATGTGTACTGGTGGGCGATTGGTGCACATCTCAGGTGGCAGAATACACTTCTCCTTCCCATGTAGTTCCCCATTCACTGAAAAATGTGCTCCCTTTCACCTCAGTCAAGCTCTAGATCATAGCACAAGCTAGCTGATGAGGTAGTTGAATTCTCCTGCATCGAAGGTTCTCCTCTACTGACCCATTGGGACGGGATAGGAGAGGCTAGTGAATGTGACCAAAATAGGGCACAATAGCCCTATCCTGCCCCATCGCATGGTGTGTGTCACCTCTGCAGAGCTGCCAGTGTATCCTATCTGCACAAAGGGTTGGGACTTGGTTCTGTCACATTGGCAGTCTTCGGGTCCATTGGGTCTGCTTGCCTATGTCTTTCCTTTAAACATTTTAAGTTATCTGGAAGGGGCTACATTCTCCCAGGTAAGCATCCTTGTGGATTTCAGGAGTTAATGGGCGTTATTCTAGTACCACTTAAAAGTGAGTATTAACAGTTTATTCTTGCTTAGACCTTAGCAATGCGTGTTTTGTTTAAATAGGTGCAAATGACATCCAGATGCTGATAAAAGCATATATTGGTAATAGCCTGGCCAATCAAAGAGCATGGTTAGGCAGTGATGTTATGGCGATATTTAATATTTTACCACTGAGCAGTGTACAAGGATCTCCTCAGTTCCCCACATGTTTTCCACCATGGTTGTCCTGCTTCGCTCCTCTTTGATCTATAAGATTCTTTTTAGTTTAATGCTGGTAAACGTCCTCTCTTGACAGCGCCCTTTGCTCCTATCCGCCATTATCTGCTGAAGTTCAGAAACCAGAGCATCACTTCAAACAGCAGAGTTAGGGAGTAACCGGTCAGAAGAGATTCCTGAGGCATGCAGTTCTGGCATAATCATTCAAAGATGTTTGAATTGGGGTTGAGGAGGGGGTTGGACAGAGGTGTATGTGAACAGAGAGCTGTGGGGGTTGGCCTCTGGTCACTGGTAAATAAGTGAAGTCAGGTGCCAGAGAGTCTAGACACAGTGATTTCAGTCCTGGGTCTGTGGTATCTGATACTCAATATGGGACTTGTCTGATTGAACACTACTGCCTCTTCATTGCACATGCTGCAGCCTTTTTACTGCCTTCCTGTTAAATCAGTAAAAGATGACAATGGACATGGTAAAAGCAGAACAAATTTAATTTTAATATTTCCTATTTGGCAGCAATTACGCTCCCTTTTGAAGTGGCACGAGGAGCAATCAAATTAAATGAAGACATAATGGGAAACATGGAGTTCATACAAAACTATTATTTTAAAATTTGAAATGGTTTAATTGAAATTGGAGTATATTTATTTCTTTTTACAGAGAAGTAGCTCAGTAATGACAAGTTGTCCCCACTACATTCAACATTTAATTTCCATAGATTTTTGCATTCAGTGAGCATGGAATACGTTTCCGTTTTAAAATGTGTATAAATAATTTTGAAGGGATTTTAAAATGAGAGTTCTGGAGGGTAACTTCTGAAAGGTCACATCCCCCACTTGCTGAACTTTCTATAGGACTTTGCTGGTTAATTCATGTTTGTAATATGTGAATATCAGGGCTGTAGATTTAATAAACTAAAGATCTTCTTAGAAGTACTTGAAATCAACTAGGGAAATCTGATTAACCTTTACTTAAGAAAAGGAGGAAATCAGCAATGGCTTTTACATCACCCTGTGAAAGCCCTAATATATATATATATTTATATATATTCCTGTGTTGTAATTGAAATCAATATATTTGAAAATGTAGAAAAACATCCAAAAATATTTAATAAATTTCAATTGGTATTCTATTGTTTAACAGTGTGATTAAAACTGTGATTAATTGCGATTAATTTTTTTAGTTAATTGCGTGAATTAACTGCAATTAATTGACAGCCCTTATATGTGAATGAGAGTGCGAATTAATCACTATTGTGACCTAAATGTGTTTTTATTAATTTGGCAGCCTCTTTGAAATGACAACTTGATAGTGTATTTATCTATTGCCAGATAACTCCCTCCAACAGACTGTGGAGGATTTACCTGCAGTGCTGATGCCTCCTAATTGTCCTTTCTCTGAATATATTTTTTGGTAGATACCCACTCTATCTTGTACTTAATTATTCCAAGGTGTTACCACTAGGGGGCAAGAGTGCAACTACTTTGACAGTTACAGTTCAGTTCTTTCTCCCTGCCCCTACCCCTGCTGCAAGCTGAGATCTACTCATTACATCTAGTGCCCCTGTATCTGTCCTTTTTTCAAGTGCATTTGTTTTACCCAGTCTTGTACCCATGCTACCTTGCATTGTGATTCTGATAGGTCTTGAAAGCTAAGTAGTCTGGCTTCGTCAGTGCTTGCATAGAAGACTGATGCAATACAGAATTGGGATTGGTGGTGCAGTAGGGGTGGTTTACCTTGTGAGTCAGTAACTGAACCAAATCTACAGCTTGGTGTGAAAAGTGAAGACTGAGAAATAGACTGATGTTTGGATGCTATTTATATATTGGATTGACTGTTTGTAAAAAATTAAGGCAGACTTAAAATGGACAAAATTAGGGTTGAAATGTAAGCTGTGATAGACCAGTGAATATATAGAAACAAATTATATGGAATGGCAGCTTTGTAGCATCATCAGCGGAGTCACTAAAATGCACCACAGCAGTTAGAGCAGACTGTGGGAAATGTGTATTTTACTCCAGGTGTCCTTTTTCCTCTTCTGAAGGAGTAGGGCAGTAGTAAAGGTGACACTGTCTCAGTACTGCAATATATAGCAATAGCAATGAGTGCAGTGGATAGTAGGTTTGCTTAGACAGATGGTGGGAAGGACACAGTGTAGCAGATAGATCAGAGTGAGTTTAGATACAGGCAGCAGAGTAGACTTAGCCAGTTCAAAATAGCAAGAGTAGAATTATTATACAGTAACTCCCCACTTAACGTCCTCTCACGTAACGTTGTTTTGATCTTGCGCCCCTGCTCTGTTTAAAGTTGTGCAATGCTCCGCTATAACGTCGTTCAGCAAGAGGAGCAGCCGGACAATCCACCCTCTTCCACTCTCTGGCTCCACCACCTCAACCAAGCTTCATGATGTTTGTAGTAGTAAATTGTTTCTTTAAAATTGTTTAAAACGTATACCTCTATTAAATTGCTTGTTTAAAATTGTTTAAAATGCATAGAATGCCTTTTGTCTTGGAAAAAAATTTCCCTGGAACCTAGCCCCCCCTCCCCCTTTTACATTAATTCTTATGGGGAAATTGGATTCACTTAACATTGTTTCGCTTAAAGTTGCATTTTTCAGGAACATAACTACAATGTTAAGTGAGGAGTTACCATACAATAAAACAACCTTTTGTAGTGCCTTATTCCATTAAGCAAACGGAAGTATTCTGTTTTTCATGGGATGAATACATTTAGTACGCAAGATTTTAAATTGTTTACAGGATTTTTACCATTCACAATCAATACATTATCTCCCTATCATTGGATTTTATTTAACAAACTCAGTTTATTTTAGAAAAGGTGGCAAGTTATTGCAATTCTTAACTGTTAGTAACTCTGGCTGTCTACAAATAATCAAACCCTAGTCCTTCCAAATTAATCACCATTACAAGTTGGCAGCAAATGTAGAGATCGTGAATATGAAAAGTATTCAGATTAGCATAGTTGGCTTGAGAATATTGCTCTGGTTTTTTTTCTCATGCTTTGGAAATTTTAATGATGTGTGTGTATTTGTAGTTAATGAAGATGCTCTTTGAGTGCCCTGATGAACGCATTGACCTGGAGCTCATTTCCTTTTGCATTAACCTTGCTGCTAACAAGAGAAATGTGCAACTTATCTGTGAAGGTAAGTGTGCTGAAGCTTCATATCATATCTTTGGGTCAGTGCCTAGCACCCTGTTGGCAAATGTAATAGTAATACAACTAATGACAGCAGAAAAACATTCAGACCACATTTGTAATAAACATGTGTATGTGCACAGCTGGGTCAACTCCTAATGTCACTCATCCCCCTACTGAGCCATAGTGTATCCAATTCTGTGGTGAACAGTTCCATGAAATCACTGATCACTAGTGTATTGAAAACTTTATGCTTATCCTGACCCTTACTATGTGGGATGAATGTAACCCTTTATGGGATTTACCCCAAAATCTTTCTACAGGCAACTGGGATTCTGTTTCTGATTCTGTACATGAATAAGTAACACAGGGCCTCTTTTATTTTTTTATGGAAAGATACAATTTGATCTGTTTTAAGATTATGTCCCTCAAAGCTGGTGTTTACAAGCTGTGTAGTATGAACAGGCTTACTTTTCATGTGGTTGCTCCAAAGATGCTCTCTCTTTTTTCCTGAATTCCCTGTGCTGATTCACAGCTTTTAAAGTGCTATTCTTCTGAAATGACACAGTAAAACTGGCACATTCTCAGTCAACCATTTTGCTCCCTGTGTGTATTCAGAATCCTAGCTACTAACTTCAGTGGCTATTGCTTCATAGATTCTAAGGTCAGAAGGAACAATTATTTATTCTGGTCCCTGCATAGCACAGGCCATAGAATTTACCCAGTGATTTCTGCATCAAACTCTGTCACTTGTAGTTGAACAAAAAAAATGTAATTGCTTTTTAGTCCTATTATCACTTCAAAGCCAACACCTCTAAAACAGAGTAAGGTGGATTCTATTCCTTTTTGTGCATCAACAACTCTATTTTTACTAAATTCCAATGAGTTATACATGTGCAAACCACACAGAAGACAGTGGACTTGCACAAGTGTCACTGAGGGAATAATTTAGTTTGCAGGATGTTTTTTTTTTTTTTTACTGATGAGGATACATGAGAAGGAAAGAACCCAGTTTGACACTCAGAACCCAGACCGAGTTGGCACGGCTTAGTTAGAGAACAACCCTTTTTTATTTGAAAACCGGGTCTATTTGGTCTGGAATCAGTAAAAGAAAACCAAGCAGTACAATAATGCCATTTTTACAGAATTTCCTTTCAGAGTTATAGCTATGGAAAACTTACAATTTTTCACCAGCGTAGACACAACTTTGTGTCCACATCACATTTTCTCTTTCTAACGGGATGTTTTGTATGAAAACAGGATTTCTGCTGCTGCATAATCATCTTTCGTTGCTGATTTGCTCGGCGTATCAGACCTAACCCTTTGCTATATTCTCAGTAGGGCTATTTATATATTGACTCGCCTGAGGGCTGCTTTCTTTGTTGGTGCTCTGTCACAGAAACTTGTATAAAAATAAAAAAGTAACTGTTAATATCAGACAGGCAAGGTTGTCCCGAAGAATCACATCAGTAACACCATGATTTGGCCCACAATATCAAATGGTTGAGTCTGGTGAAAGTACTGTTATTCCTGTAGTGTCCAAAGTGCGGTAAGGGCTTCTTTGCTCCCTAGACATGTACTAAGCGTGCTTTGGTTTATAGCCTTTGCCAGCTCCCCTGGGAAAAGTGGCTGTCATATATGAGTATCTCTATTTAAAATACCTTTGCAAGAAACCTATCCAGACTCATATCTCCTCAAGCTACCAATATTAAGATGGACAGGCATTGTTTGAGAACTTGACATGAAAATTAAGAGCAGGAGTTTGGGATGGTCACATAGAATTGGAGTAGTCATAATGGTGGTGGGAGTGGAGGCTTAGCAGGTGGGGTGCTTCTATTAGAGTTATAGTTGATAACTGGACTATTTAGTTCATTTTTTTCTTATGGTGATGAGTCCTAATATTCAATAATTGAGATATTGGCTATTATATATTTGTTTTATATTTTGTCTTGGAGTTTATTCGGGTGAAATTTGTCCCTCTAATTATGGCCAGAAAGAACAAAATAGTTTCTGCTTTCTCTGGATTATTTCCCTTTGTCCTTTAATCCTTGTTAATAAGAAAAGAATTCTAATTGTTTCTTTTTTCTTTTTTTAGCAAAAGACCTGATTCTAGCTTTAATATGATCTGGGAGATTTGCCACATACCATTTGTTTTTTCTTTCAGGAAACGGATTGAAGCTGTTAATGAAGAGAGCTCTGAAGTTCAAGGATCCATTGTTGATGAAGATGATCAGGAACATTTCACAACATGATGAGCCAACCAAAAACCTGTTTATTGTAAGCACTCGCTATACATTCTCAGTACCCTCTATCCCTTTGCATTGGAAGGGATTTTGGCTTTAGACTGCAGCTGCATCTCGAAGGATGGGTTGGCTTTTATCTTTACAAACAAACTATTTTATACTCTGGAGTTTCATATATTACTTAGCATTTCCGTGTTTTTATAAAGCTGGTTCAGTTGATATTTTAAAGGGGTTCTGGATGCCTCAAGGAATTGGTGGTTAGTTACAATGTTAGAACCTTTTTACGTCTAGGTCACTGGTACAAACACATACATGTATACACATCTCAAAACCATTGCCACAGTTAGCACTAATCTTAAACCTTGTTCTCAACAGAGAAATCTAGGACAGAATGAAGTATCCTTTCCCTGTTACAGCTGGTTCCTTCAAATTAAGATTCAGGAACAATGTGAAGAATCTCTTGCTACTTAATGACTCTTGAGCGATTTAATTCTCTAGGACTGCACTGCCTATCCAGCAGTCTCATGAGCATTAATTATACACACTCGCTGAAATGAAATATGGAAAAGAATTTGTATTTTAGAATAAAAAAATATTTGGGTTAAATAATGAGTTAAGAGATTTGCCATTTAGAATTTTAATAAAGTTGGTACTACATGAAATCAAATCTTTTAACTGCTGTGCACTGCTAGTTAATAAAATCCATAGATGTAAACCACACAAGGTAACTTCACATACATTTCAGGAGGCTTTCTGGGAGCAGAAACCACTTCTATGGTTAAGGTTCCATAACACTTCCTATTCTAACCCCCTTTTTTCAGTCTATGGTAGCTTTCTAAAACTTTGACCTTTTGGGGGCTGACATTTTCCATGTTTTGGGTGTTTTTTCTCTACCTATAGTAAATGTTCTTGGAAAGTTTGAACACAGAGATTCAGAGAAGTGGGGAAATTGTCATTTTTTAAAAAACGGGTCTGCAACTAAGGTGTTGAATTAAATTTGGCTTGAAAATAGTCCTCATTCAGATGTGCCTTTTGAATGTTCTGGTGAAAATTAGTTTTGCTTTGACTGAGGTAGGAACCTTTCAAAATCCCATGTTGTTCATGTGCAGTACTTTTACTAATTACCTGCCTATATATTTTTCTTAGGATTATGTTGGTGACTTAGCAGCTCAGATCTCTAATGATGAAGAGGAAGAATTTGTGATAGAATGCCTGGGAACACTGGCTAATCTGACCTTACCTGACCTGGACTGGGAGCTTGTGCTGAAAGAGTACAAACTGGTTCCATACCTCAAGGATAAACTAAAACCAGGTCTGTACTAACCGTGGTTTAGTCTTCCATGATATTCTGTTTTCCAATTGTAGTATCTTTTGCTATCATATTCTATTCCTATTGCAGTATTGGGTTTTGCTACTGTAGTATCTTTTGGGTGTATTAATTAGCATAATGTTAGCTTGTTGGAAAATTAGAACAACTGTGTATAACGGGTCGGCAACCTGCCGCACGCGTGTCAAAGGCGGCACGGGACCCGGTTTTTAGTGGCACTCTGCTGCCATCCGGGATCCCGGCCGCAGGCCCCGCTCAGCCCGCTGCCTGCCTGGGTGCACGGAACCCCAGGCCGGCAGCATGTCTGGGACCCCAGCTGGCAGGAGCCGGCAGACAGAACTCCAGACTGGCAGCGGGTCGAGCTGCTCAGCCCGCTGCCGGTCTGGGGTCCTGGCCGCTGGCCCCGCTCAGCCCCCTGCCAGTCAGGGGTTCCAGCTGCTGGCCCCTTGCCAGCTGGGGTCCCGGCCGCCGGCCCTGCTCAGCCCGCTGCCGGCGTGGGTGAACAGAACCCCAGGCCAGCAGCGGGCTGAGCGGGGCCGGCGGCCAGGACGCCGGCTGGCAGGAGCCGGCGGATGGAACTCCAGACTGGCAGTGGGTTGAGCTGCTCAGCCCGCTGCTGGTCTGGGGTCCTGGCCGCTGGCCTCGCTCAGCCCGCTGCCAGCCTGGATGGTGGAACCCCGGGCTGGCAGTGGGCTGAGCGGGGCCGCGGCCGAGACCCCGGCTGGCAGGGGCCCACTGCCGGTCTGGGGTTCGATCTTCCGCCCACGCTGCCAGTCTGGGGTCCTGGCTGCTGGCCCCGCTTGGCCCACTGCCAGTCTGGGGTTCCATCCGCAGGCCCCTGTAAACGTAAATATATTATTGGCACTTGAAACCTTAAATTAATGAAGACTTGGCACACCACTTCTTAAAGGTTGCTGACCCCTGGTGTATAAGTAAAAATAAGAACACTCAAGGATTCAGCAAAGTGTTTTCTTAAATACCCAGCGCTCTGTTGTTTTATTTGCCAGGTTCTGCAGAAGATGACCTTGTCTTGGAAGTGGTGATCATGATTGGAACTGTATCTATGGATGACTCCTGTGCTGCTATGCTGGCCAAATCTGGAATTATTCCAGCACTCATTGAACTTCTAAATGGTATATTGCTGAATTTATTCCAGGCCTGATTTTCATCTGTAGTTTCTAATTGACTCAGGTGGCACCATTCATTTTTTTTAGCCTGCAGGATAGCAGTAGGTAGTCTCCAATGAAAGCACAGTGATGTCATTCCATTACAAGCAAAATGTCAATGAGCATGGTCTAGTGAACTCACTTTTTCTGCACTTCTCACATCCTAATCTAATTCTCGCTGAAGTCAATGGGAGTCCTTTCAATTGACTCTGATGGAAGTTGGATCAGGCCCTAAAAGTTCTGTGCACACTGGCAGGGATGGTCTTGTAGATATAAGCCACCAGAAAAATGCATCCCAGAGTCCTTGGCTCACCTGAGAGCCCAACACAACTCTTGAGACATCAATGTACAATAGCAAAGTGCTCTGTCTCAGGGACTTGAGGAAATACTTTTTTCTTTTTGCAGCTCAGCAGGAAGATGATGAGTTTGTCTGCCAAATCATCTATGTCTTTTACCAGATGGTCTTCCACCAAGCCACCAGAGATGTCATCATCAAGGAGACCCGTATCCTCTTATAAAGGCCAGACATTTAGAATTGCAGTACTTAACTTACTATAATTAGAATTTGTTACATGTGTCAAAGCTTTACTGTGGTTTTCTAAACCACCATTTCTCTGTAATTAGAATTAATTGAATTTGAAACGGTGGCTGAACACTATAGACATAAGACAGGTAAACAAGTACCATGAAATGGTGTAGTGCAGTATAAAGGTTTTATTGGCATGTCTTACATAGGCCATTCCAAATGCGTGTTGATAAACTTTATTGTGCCATACTGCTGTATTATGCATATGCCATATACCCTACAGGAAATCTATTTAATAAATGTTTGAAATATTTTAATGGGAATAGTTCTTCTATCTTTCCACCTGTAAAGGCAGGTGCCTTAGTTACCATGATTTCACCTCTAGAGGGTTCAGATGGAGAAGAAAAATGTGTTCATTCTTTCATATGACTGCTGCTTCCAATCTCTTCTTCCCTTTTTTCTCCCCCATCCCTATTTTTCCCCTTTAGAAGCATGTGTCCTCCAACTCTTACCTTCTTATCCTCAGTGCTGCTGTCATGCATCACTCTCCTGGCTCCTTCCCATCATCTCTCCTCTTTGATTTCAATTCCTGGCTCTCCTCTTTTTCTGTGCTGATGGCACCATTGCCTCTGCTACCTTTTGCCTTTTCACTGACCTTCTTCAACTTGCATGACCTTAATTAGACTCCTGTTCTCCAGTCATCACCATCTCTCATTCTTTTTTTTCCCCTCTTGTTTTGTTTTAAACTGGGACCTGATTCAAAACCTGAGAGTCAGGTCTTCATGTCAAAAATCTTTCCTGTATTGTATTTATAAAGCACCTAGCACACACTAAGCGCTATATAAATTTGATGATAGTACCTCTGAAATGACCTACAGTATCTTTTCCAGGTATAATAATATTACAGCTTTAAAATCTGATATTTCTGGCCCTTCCAGAGCTAAGTGGAGAATCCCCTTTCTGTCATATCAAAGTTTTTGTTTTTTTGTTCTAGAAAGTTGCCGGATACTAATTCTTAAACTTGGACAATATTCCCTCAGGCCAGTATCCTCCTCTACTTCATTATTGCAAAAGCTGCTTTCTGTAAGCGCAGATTTCTCTTACTTAACTCACCCAGGTTACATTCCCTTAGCTTAGTCAGCCTGGAGAGTTTGAGGTGTCCTGGGACTTAATGAAGTGATTGCATGCTTGGTAATGTTGGACCAAGTCTGCCAAACATTTCTTTACTTTTCCCCCAGGAAGCTGTCTGCTCATGCTGAGAGAGAACAGAATCGTTTTTTGTATTTGAGAGAGAGAGAGAGAGAGAGAGAGAGTGTGTGTGTGTGTGTGTGTGTAAAATCAACAGTTATTGTTTTTTCATATGATGAACCATTCAATTGGAAATCCTGTAGAAACATTGTAGCACCCTTTATTTTGGGATATCTGTCAACATTTTTAGAGCAAGTAAAAATGATAATGAAAGTTGAAAGAAGAACATTTTGAGAGCTAGCCTAGGCATTGAAATGTGTACAAATCCATCTCACACATCCAAGTCTGATAAAGGGTATTCCCGCTCTCACAAAATGATTTCACTCCCTGTGTTATAACTTGACACCTGCTGCCTGTGTGTATGTATTTATGACATCCAGCATAACCATTTCCTTGTGCACATCATTGACTAAGGTTTAGACTACAAATTAATGGTCTTCTCTGGAATGTATTTACATTCAAAAGTAGATAGATCTTTTAGTTGATTTACTATTATATCTGATCAAAATCTCCCACAATTTTACAACTCAACATTAGTTTCTCTTTTATTGGAAATCATTTGTGCTGTACAAAATTGAAATAGAGAGATCGTATAGGAAATACAGTTGGGTTCTTTTGGATCCAAACATTGACTCTCTCTTGAAGAGGCAAAGCTAAAGCAACATACACAGCCAGGCGGAATTAACTTTATTAGTTGGCTTCTCTGCTGAAAATTCTAAATGAAGCTGCTGCTGGTTTGTTCCAGAACAAACATGATGGGTACTGATCTGCAGTTGTTCTCCTCACTTCTGCCCAGCTTCATGAACAGTTCATTGTCAGCTTATTGATATGCTCCATTGTCATTACAACAGCCAGTCTTTATCACCCCTTCTCCCTCCTCTTTGCTACCTCCTTCACCTACATCCCCACCATGGCATTTAGGATGCTGCTTAGTTTATAATTCAGTACTTCACCCTTCATTTCCTTGATCTTAAATTCATATACATCCTGTAATCTAATTGATTAAAATACCTCCACTCTTAGCCTTTTGTTTTTAAGAAAAACTCAGATGTTTTTATATCAACACAGCCACAAAAAATGCAATTTGAATAACACCTTGTTCATCTACATAAGATCAGACTTTTAAAAATACTGTAATCTGTACCACAAGCATGCATCAGTTGAACGTTCTTACCTAGGATAAATAGTTTGCGAATCAGTCTTTACATTTTATTGCTTTTTAAGGTTTGAAAATGTACTAAGCTATGTCACAGCAATTTAGAGAAATTGAACAAAATGTAAACTGAAAAAGATGTCCAAATGGCAGCAGTTTCCATGACAAACTAGAGAATATATTCTTAATAAAACAATGTATATTCATTTTTATTAGAAGTTGTATGTGAATGTACAGCTCATTATTTAGCACATGAACCACTAAAAAAAGCCTAAGGTCTCACATGCTGTGGATAATTCCTCAGTGTGATACTCAGTTCCTCCTGCCAGTTGGAAGAATCTAAACCTGTGGTAAAACCAGCATTACATCCTTAACCATTTCTTCCCAGAGGCTCCAGCATATCTTATAGACCTGATGCATGACAAAAATGCTGAGATCCGCAAAGTCTGTGATAACACACTGGATATTATAGCGGTAAGTTGAGTTCCTTTGTCCATTTTAAGAGCCTGTTTGAATGTGATGTGCTTGTATTCTGAAAGGGTACTAGTAAACACTGGCCTGTTGTGTGAAAATATTTGTTATACAAACACACCTTTTTATTACATCAGAGGGAGTTGCATTTGCATGGCAAAATTAATCTTACTTGTTATAGTAGTCTGTATCTAAATTTCCACTTTCAAAACCACACAAATTCTTAAAAAAACAATGCTGGTTAATAGGATTTTAAGAATGTTTATATCACTCTTTATTTAGCACCACTTTGAGGTGTGTGAGACCATACTTGATAAGGATTGTAGGTTTTTGGTATTTTATGGTTGCCCAACAGCTTTTTCACTCAGTTATATCTATTTGTCAGGGATCTTTTCTCTATATACCACCTTACAAACAGTAGTGCAGCCAGGTCCGGAGCACGGGGAGCGGCACTATAAAAAGGCGCCTCCCCCTGTACTCACCCAGCGGTGCTCTGGGTCTTCGGCGGCACTTCGGCGGTGGGTCCTCACTCACTCCGGGTCTTCGGTGGTACCCGCTGCCGAAATGCCGCCGAAGACCTGGAGCGCCGCCGGGTGAGTGCAAGAAGCGGCACTTAAAAAGAAGTGGTGCCGCTTCTGCTCACAGGGGGAGCAGCTGCTCCCCCTGCTCCCCCCCGGCTACGCTACTACTTACAAAGGTATGTGCACATGACAATGTTAGCCACATTAAACTTGTAAATATTAGAAACCACTATTGATTCTGTTCTGTTCAATGATCAGAGTAGGACTTGTGGGTAACTTCTTTCATGTCACTTTGGATTAGTTTGCATTTTATGATTTGATCTTAAATGTTTAGTGCAAAGGCCTGCAGCTATTCCACCTCATTAGCTCTCACAAGCTGAGCAACGTTGAGTTTGGTCAGTGCTCGAATGGAGCACCTCCAGAGAAAACCTAGGTTTCTGCAGGAAATGGTGTTGGCAACTCAAGTGGGGCTCTTCCATCCAAATCGGTACTGAGCCAGTGTCCGCAGCTTAATGATGTTGGGCCACCATGCTGCTGGAGATTCTATTTTTCTAGTGATCATTAAAGCTTCTATTTGCCAGAAGCTGGGAATGGGTGACAGGGGATGGATCACTTGATGATTACCTGCTCTGTTCATTCCCTCTGTGGCACCTGGCATTGGCCCCTGTCGGAAGACAAGATACTGGGCTAGATGGACCTTTGGTCTGACCCAGTATGGCCATTCTTATGTTCTTTTGTAAAACATCTGTGCTTTGGACCAAGAATAGGAGTATTCTGACCATATTTCTTTTCAGGCAATTACTTTTCACCTTCCTAAATGCCTTTTGGCAAATTTAGGTGGATTCAGTAGTTGTCATCACATGGGAAATATCTTCACTTCTGTGGTGGGTATATAGCAAGCTTTGGGATCCATTGCATGAATAGTGCTGTTTGAATGTACCATAGTGATCATGATAGGTGAATTGTTGTAGCTGAACAGAACTTAGCTGTGAATTTGGAGAGTAGTATTGAAAATTTGGTATGACCGTTCTGCTGTTTTAACAGGACTTTCCCCTATTTCCTCCCTCTGTCTTCTTCAGTTGAAAGCTATATACCGCAGAAGCTTGCTTGCTCTTAAAACTGTTGTTAGATTCTATAGATTCTGATGTATGCAGTAGTATTGTATTTTCTGTTTTATTTCTATGTAATAACCATGAGCAGAGCTTATTAGCTAAAATGTGCCCTAGAAAAGTGAAAAATATTAGTAATATTGTTTTATGTGTACACATTTTTGTAAGACATTGGTATGTTTTATCTATATTATAAGCTCTGCTTTTGTTTCATGCAGAGATATGATATGAAATCCTGACTCTGTTGAAGTCAATGGAAGTTTTGCCATTGACTTTCAGTAGAGTCAGGATTTCACCTGTGATGAATTCGCACCTGAATCCTGGTGTGTAAGATGCTCATGAGTCAATCCACCAAGAAAAAAAAATAGTTTAGTGAGACAGAACCTCAGTGGGAGCATTAGACTTTTCTGGGGGACAGTGTTTTGGCTACTAAGAAGGTTCTACAGTATTGAAATGTTTCTAGTCTTGCATTTTTGAAGATTGTTTAAATGGAAAGAGTTGAGGAAAATGTGAGAGACCACTATGTATGAGTTGTTCCAGATAAGATCATTGTTGTTCTGCTGCCCTGCAACGTTTGCCAATCGGTCTACATTGTTTGACATATTCTTTCCTTGCATTCCAGACCCCTCTGAATATCCAAGGGCATTCTGGCAAAGGCCTTAGTGATCTCAATTTAGCTGAGAGATACCATTTGTAAAGGAAAACATGCTGGGGAATTTTTAATAAGGGGTTGAAATAAAATGGACCTCAGGAACAGTAATTTTTTATATAGTTGAGGATATGAAAGCCAATCTAAGTACAGTAGATATTGGAAAAGTGGCAGCACATACTCCTATAAATCAGATTCTTCTACAATAAATGTCACACTTAAAAAATGTGAATATTGAAAATATTAAAAAATGAATATTGACTGTGAATGGCTCGGTCATTACGTTAGTTGAATTTATTTCCCTCCCCCCCCCCCCCCCCCCCCCCCCCGGTTAAATACCCTTAACTTCTTTGTGTCATCTGTCTGTAATGGGCCATGTTGCTTACCACTTCAAAAGTTTCTTTCCTACTGATAACAGTTCCTTTCAGTTAATTAGCCTTTTACAGTTGATATGGTTACTTCCACCTTTTCATGTTTCTCTGACTGTATAAATATCCTCTCACTGAGTGTTCCATTCCATGCATCCGATGAAGCGGACTGTAGTCCACAAAAGCTTATGCTGAAATAAATTTGTTAGTCTCTAAGGTGCCACAAGTATTTCTTTCTTATTTTCTTTTTACTTAAAAAATGCTAGCTTAAAAAGAAAGTAGTGGGGACAGGAAAGCTTCCATGTCAACCCCAAAAGCAAGAGTCTTGAGTTCAGTTGAGTACAATTAGCCTTTTTGTTTAGCTGTTAAGCAGCGAAAATAGGCCAGGTATCATCATGCACCATATCACAGTTACTGGGCTAATTGCATTTGAGTGCTCCGCCTCTCAGGCCTCAAGCAGTCATTGTTCTTGGGATAGAAAAACTGATTTTCCTAATTACAGACGGGGACCTGGCTGCCATCCCCTGTGTATCAACCGTGATTACCTCAGCAGGCCTGACTTAGGCTCACACCCTGCCGTTCTGCTCCCTCCAGGAGCAATGACAGTAGTCCCCAAAAGCATAATGTTATTTTTTAGCACAAAAGCAGTTAGGAATAAAACAGACCAGACACGTGTCTAGCGTAGCAGGTGTTCAACTATCTTCTGCATGGGGATCCTGGTAGAGCTAAACTTCCTGTAGAAGCCCCCGCAACCTGAGACCACTAGGTTCTGGCTGGCACAGTGTGTTGCCTTAACGCACAAGCCATTTTTCTCCCCCATCCCTAAGAAAGGAGTCCTTTGCTGGTTAGTCACCGGTCCCCTACCTCAAGACCAAGTCACTTTTACTGTTAGATCTGTGATCTTTTAGTTCCCAGCCTTGGCAGAACAAGCCTTGCAACTTGTTGGAGACAGAATGAAAGACAATGGACAAAGTTATCTTACAAGTGTGTGCTTGGGTGTCCTTTTCTAGGACCATTGTCGTCGTCTTATTTGTTCTTCCCACAGGCTCCAATTAAGCTAGATCAGTGCAATCATGCAGGAAAGTTTTATATCCCAATGCACAATAAGTTCTGTTCACTGACCAGAGCACATACAGTGTTCGTTAAATTGTCACATCTCTGTATTAGAGTATTACTTAGCAACTCCACAACCATGAGGTCCAAGATTGGATGTCTCTTATATCAATATTCTGATTCAGCAAAATGCATTCAGAATGCTCTAGAAGCCTTTACACTAAGGGCAAAATCGGCCCTGCTGCGATCGATGTAGCAGTCATTGATTTAGTGGGTCTGGTGAAGACACGATAAGTCGATGCAACAGCACTCTCCCATCAACTTCAGTACTCCACAACCAAGAGAGGCAGAAGCTATGTCGACGGGAGAGCGTCTCCCACCTACATAGCGTGGTGTAGACACCACTGTAAATTGATATAAGCTACGTCGACTTAAGTTATGTATCTTGCGTAACTTAACAAGCGTAACTTAGATTGACTTACCTCGTTAGTGTAGACCAGGCCTGACTCTCCACTGCACTGTTCCACTTAGTTCATGTTACATTACTATTGCTAGATAACTAATTGCCTGCTTAATTTTCTAACTCACCAGAGGATCAGAATTTTCTAACCCACCAAAGGAGGGCACATAGTCCTTTTTTCTATTTTGTGCTCGGCTTTATAATGTTGTCAGCATTTCCAGAATCCTTTCCTGAGTTCAAATGCACATAGTACAATTCTGTATGCCACTACCGAGGAAGGGAAGGAATTGTTTAGGGTAGTATAATAAACAAAGGTGATAATTAAGAAAAGAAAAATCCAGGCTGACTAGAAGAGGAAAAATTCCTACTGGTGAGAGTCTTTCTGGTAAGATCTCCTAAACTTTGGTGTAATCTCCCAAGGTAAGTGATGGGAGCCTTGTCGCTTGGGATGTTAAACACTCAACTTGAAAAAAGCATTAGCAAATAAACTTCAGGGACCATTTATGCACTAGCCCCATGGGCTGATGACCCAGAAATTGCCTCCACTGGGGAAACTAAGAGGAGGTTTACAGTGTAGAAGATAAAAAGAAAAGGAGTACTTGTGGCACCTTAGAGACTAACAAATTTATTTCAGCATAAGCTTTCATGGACTACAGTCCACTTCTTCGGATGCATAGAATGGTACATACAGTAAGAAGATATTTATACATTCAGAGAAACGTGAAAAGGTGGAGGTACCCATACCAATTGTAAGAGGAACTATTATCAGCAGGGGAAAAAAACTTTTGAAGTGATAATCAAGATGGCCCATTACGGACAGTTGACACAAATGTGTGAGGATACTTAACTAGGGGAAATAGATTCAATTGACCGAGCCATTCCCAGTCTCTGTTCAAACCTAAGTTAATGGTATCTAGTTTGCATATTAATTCAAGTTCAGCAGCTTCTCGTTGGAGTCTGTTTTTGAAGCTTTTCTGTTGCAAAATTGCCACCTTTAAGCACAACTCCAGTGTTTCAGGGCAGCCAGGGGAGGCCTAGTGACAGTGTAGAGAAGAAATCCCTTCTCTCTCTTCAACTAGTATTGGCATGGAAGGGATGTTTTGGTGGATGGAGAGGGGACTAAAGAGCCAGAAAAGGAAAAGAGATGCAAGAAAACACAGCTTCATGTTCTGTAGATTTTATTTCAATGTTACCGATACTACATGTTTTCAGATGTAATTCCTGTGAAGTGCTGAGGGAGAGGAAAGGAAAAGTGCTGTGAGGGTGGATGGGAGAGTGGCTTATACTCATAGACTCATAGAATATCAGGGTTGGAAGGGACCTTAGGAGGTCATCTAGTCCAACCCCCTGCTCAAAGCAGGACCAATCCCCAATTTTTGCCCCAGATCCCTAAATGGCCCCCTCAAAGATTGAACTCTCAACCCTGGGTTTAGCAGGCCAATGCTCAAACCACTGAGCTATCCCTTCCGCCTGAGCTATCCCTTACCTTGCATCCTGTCAGTGCTGAGTGAGACCTTGGATCCAGAGGAGGAACAGCAGCAGCAAGATGAGCTGGTGATGAAGAGGTTGTGGGAAGCCCACAATAGCCATGGGAGTGTGCAGATGGCAGGGAACTTATCCCTAGTTCCCATTGTCTGCTGTTGTCAGAAGCTTGGCACACATGGATGAACAGATCTTACTGGTATATATTGGGAGAGCTCTCTGCCCCCCTCTTTCTCAGACACTTGCTACTTTGCCAGTTAGAAGTGTTGTTAGATCCTACATAGACAGTTTCCTCCCTGGTGCCCATACAGAAAAGCTGAAACCCACTGATCCATATTTTCCTTGAGAGGTTGGGTGGTAGAGACCCACGTATCAAGAGAGGCAGGAGGAATCACCACATGATGGCATCATCTTTTCTCGGTTCCAGAATGGAGGCTTCTCTGAAGTCCTGAGCATCCATGTCAGGTGGAGGTACATCGCACACTGGGGAAGGAAGAATAGCAGCAATGAGGCTGGAGGGGCCAAAACATCAGCGGTCCTGATGGGATATGCTACCCAGATCAGAGGCCATGGTAGAGCAGCCCATAAAGCTACCCATACAGATCAGCATCAAGGCACATTTGGTTATGCACTTTGCTTGCACTGCCAGAGCCTGTGAGGTGCCTGTGTAGCGGGTAATAGAAGATTTCAGTCTCCAGGATTGTCAGGCCAGCTTTCTTCATTAGTACTAAATTCACAACAAAAAAATTAATTAAATAATTTTGCAGACTTTTTGCTCACATATATTTAACATAAGCAAGTTGCTATGACGATGAGAAATCAGAAAATAAATGTGGGGAGAGGTTTTTGATACTTAAACCTAATTTCTTTTTAAGGAGACAAACACATTTTTCAGTCATCAAGAAGCTGCACATAGTGTGATTGAAACAACATTGAGGAAAATTAGAAGCCTTGCAAGCCTTGAGGGAAATATGCTTTCTGCTGTAAAGTAATTGTCACAGAAATTATGGAAATGTTACACTAGTGATGATTTGTTTAATACAGCTTGGCTTCATTCCGCCATTGGTGAATTGAAACAGATGTGTTGCTTTAGTACGGTATGTACCATGGAGTCATATGGGCAGTCTGCACTGGAGGATGTGAACGACCTCTTTCAGCAACAGGAAAACTAGTCTCTGGCTGTTCTTGAATAGCTTCAATTTTCTGGATGTGGTGCTGAGTCCTGGTGTGAAAGAGCTAATTTACTAACCCCATAATCTGGACACACAATGGCTGTCTCAGTTCGGGGACTGAGATCAGCTGCACGTATAGTGTGTTCTGTCAGATTCAGACTAATAGATCTTAGTTTTCCATTGAGCGTTGACTGTTTTAGCTACCCCACTTTTTGGAGATCATGCACGCTTGACACCTGTCTTGGAAGCCCTTGGAAAGCAGTGGCAATTGGCACCACATGTATACTTGCTCATAGCATCAAACAGATCAGGGCTGTTAAAAGATCAGTGGGCTCAACCCCATACCAGTTCCTTTTCCATCACTAAAGAGAGAGGTCTCTGAACTGTCAGGCTCTTCCTCCTTTTCTCTTCCTCACTGTATTAGGGCTTGCTATGTAGTTAAATTGTTTTCTTATTTATTCTTGGTTACTTTTAGTTTTTTGTGTAAATCAAACTAATACAGTGTTAGGGTCCATATTGTGGACCGGTCAGTTTTTCCCCTTCCACGTTATCTGGTCAGTTTCCCTAATAGCTTTGTTTGAACCAAGGACCAATCCATCATGTCAGATCCCAAATGAGTCTAAGAAGCCTTGGGAATGGTTCCAAAGTGTTTTTGGATTTTGAGTCGGAACTGCACAAGAAGAAGAAAAAGAAGCATTCCCACTGTTCCAAGAGGTCATTAAGATCTCACTCGGAACCAAGGAAGTGCAGACTACAGGGATCTGGTGAGGGCTTTGTTTAGAGTGTGAGCTTAGCCTCAAGGGAGATGAATCTTAGTGCCAGCTGCTTTGGTTCCAGCTTGGCCTCCTCTTTCAGTGCAGGGTGCAGTATTGGATCCAGGAGGGGAATTCCTGCCTTCACTCATCAAGGCAGTCCACCTGCTCTTCTCCATGTCTCTCTCCCTCCAACATGCCAGGAAATGGGGAAAAAAATGGTTGGACCCGCTTGGGGAGAAGCACTAAGAGCTTCACTGTTGGAATCAATCTTATCTGTGAGTCACTGGTGCATTGTTAGGCTTGCAACCACCATGATGATCCGCTGCTAGTTTGGTGGTGGATGTGGAGAGTGGTCTGCTGGGGAGGCCGTCACCTGGCTGTGAGGAGGGGTGAAAGCTGGGAGGGCACAGAAAAAGACATTGGGATACCCTCGCACCCTCAATGAACGCTCCCTCATCTCTTTGCTGCAGCCTTCACAACCATTTTGCTTGCTTTCTGCGGTGTCCCTGCTTCTCAGGCTACATAATAAGTTTCCAAGAATGTCACTCTTTTTATCACTCTGAAGCCTAAAATGACTGAAGCAGTATGATGCGATGGCATCAGCTACAAGCATGGTTGAGAGCTCTCTTTGTTCAGAATATCACCAGATTGAATCATGACTGGGTTTCATGATCTGTTATCATCCAGTTTTTAAATTCTCAGCCATTTTGGCCCTATGAATTGCACATGCGCAGGGTTACAGCTACAATAAGGCATGTATCTATGCTATGCCAAGAGTCCTAGACCATTGTGATATCAGAGGTAACTCAACCAATCACCCCCTTTACAGCTAATTTGTGTGCAACAGTTTCATTGGTTGTAGAGGAAGACTGCACAGATGGTGGATAACTTGACCAGCTGCTGCCACACCAGTGCTCCCAACTACTACCCACACAAATCAGCACAGTTTTCTAGCATACCCAGACACAAAACAACACTTCCAGCACACACAATAACTCCAGACCTCACTCTGAAGCCTAGAATATCTGGAGTTATAATGAAGCAATGGAAACAGAGAGCTCTTTTTGTTTAGAATATCATCAGGTTCAGTCATCAGTGGGATTTAGTCTTTTCTGCCCAGTTTTTAAGTTCTCAGCCATTTTTGGCTTTTTCCACATTACAAACTATATTCATGCAACAGCACAGGCTTTCAACTTCTAGTATGAAATTATGTACGACAGGCCAAGCAACCTAGATCCTCTAGTGAACCCCTATTTCTATCCTCACATATGGACAGTGACTCACAGCTGCCCCACCCTTCTGAATTTAGCCTGGGACATTTCATAACGGAGAAGCAATTTTGTTTTTTTTCTTTCCTCCTCCTAAGGAAATCAGCTGATCAGTTTTGCTTGAACTCTGTATGTGTATGGGATTAGACAACACATACACTCACCCACCTTGCAGGAGAGATCAAGTTTGGAAAGCTGTGAATGTTTCAGAAAGTTATGGACTGAAAACGGGGGGGTTAGAATAGAAACTGTTCGACAATCTCAATTATAGTGGTTATTTCTGCTAGCAGATAAGACCTGTTAGTTTTATGGCTTGTCTCTAAAGTGCTGATTGCAGTAGTTTTCCTTGAACACAAGGTAAAACAAACAGGGCAGAAGCTACTGCAACACTTCTCCCTTTTAAACTGGTTCCCTTAGCATTTGGGATCTTTTATTGCTCAGTATTTTCTTTGTACACAGTACACAGAAGAGGCAATATCTATAGAATATGGGACACTTGCCTATTGCTTTGAAGATGTTTATCGTGGTGGTTTTGTTCTGCAGAGGACCATTTTGGAGACCATCACAAAGCAGTTAAGGAAGGACGGGAGATAGCTTGCACTCAGATTTAAAACAGATGCATCTTTTCCAACATCTAATTTACATTTACTGCACATTACATTGATTTTACATTACGGGCCATGGCAAAAGCTGGTTTCTATTAATAGTGAGCCTAATTGTGCTCTGTTACACCTGTACAAGTCTATTGAAATCATTGAAGGTTACACAGATGTAAATGAGGGCAGGATTTGGCCCATTATGTGCTGGAGGAAGTTTGTTTTAGGGACTGAACAGAAATGCCACTAAAGATAGCTAACCAGAAAATCTCTGTCCTGTTAAGCAATGACTGATGTGCTGTTAATCTAACCATTTGTGTAGACTATGCATTTTGTTGCAGCAAGTGTCCATTCAGGCAACACAATGTATCACTTTACCAGCTACAATCCTAACCTTAACAAGGATTCAATTTACTATACAGCAGTTTTAATTTAGTACAGGGAATCATATTAAATGAACCATATTAAAGACCTAATTAGAGGGCAGCCACATTAAAGTGAAAAGGAAAATCTGTTTTCCATCAGCGTGATAGAACACAAAACAGATCTGTATAGCTCTATGTTATCCTATAGTGTGTTAATCAGATAAAAGGTGTGACGGAAGCCAGTGACAAAGGGGACCCCTGATAGGGAACAGGCATGCTCTGATAATAGGCCAGTTAACGCTTCATAATGTTTCTGTGGTTCAATAGTAAACAAAGCTGGATGTAGGACTTCAAAAAGGATGACACATTCCATGCAGAATCAAACCATACATCTTCCATGACCCTCCAGGATTTATGGAAACCGAATGCTTCAGATAGTGATGTCAAGGGGGCTCAGAAGAGAATAAAGTCAGCCTCTAAGCACTCCTCTCGTTATATAACTAAACTTGCAACATTTGAAAAACATCAGAGAGACAGCTGCCCCTCCTTACCCAATGGTCTGATATTCAAGAAGACTAACAGACTTCACTTAGAATATCTTAGTAGCTGTTGGTTTGTGCCATAAACTTCATAGTTTTTGTATTTCATTTCTGAGGGAATTCATTGTGTAAAGAAGATGCCGTTCAAGTAAAGAAGGCTTTTAATGGCTCAAAATTAATCCCTTCAAGGACATTGTAGACACTAGGACTATTGGGTTTGCAGGGAGTTGCTTTTCCTTGATATTTATTTTAGTTTGTTCTAGTTTTATGGTACTGAATTTTCTCTCTTGTGCCAATGTTTACTCATACAGTTTTTTCCGTAATTGCTCACTCAGGTATTTTTTGTACCATCCTCTGGAGAAGCCAGAGACTTGAAGGAATTATTGATTGCGACTCCCTGGCCTGTGCTATGCAGGAGGTCAGTCGCTAAATGATCATAATGATTCCTTCTGGCTTTAAAATCTATGACCACTGCCAAACATGGATCCTGGACAAAATGGATCTTTGCTCTTATCTGGTATGGTAATTCCAAGTCAATAGACTTAAACTGAGTTTGACAATATTAGAAAAGCACCAAAATTACCTGAGGGCAGGTGGGGTTTAGATGATTAAAAAATGCACACAATTCACTTGAGACAACCAGATCCATGCCAATTTATTTCACCAGTCATCTGCCAGCTTTATCTACTCTGAGGCTTAAGGAGGAGTATTTAGTGTAGCATGTAGTTCATCTCGTGGAACTTGTTGCCGAACAAGTGGAGTGTTTGAACTTCTTCTGAAAGAAGCATACCAAGAGATTATGATGTTCTGTGAATGCTTTTTTTTTTTCTTTTTTTTTTTTTAAACTACAATAAGGGAATAGTCAGGGTTGGGGGAATTTAAAATGATGATATCTTTAGGATGATTAATAAAAGTCCACATGTTCCCCTGTTATATCTTATAAATAGCATGGTGAATTCAGTCAGCTCAGATGATAGTGTGGAATTGAACTAAAAAATCATGCAAGTGTGTCTCACCAAAGATCAACGTTCTTTAGAAGGCATTAGATTTTTCTATGTGCACCCTGCTAAATCTGCAATTGGGAATTTAGGAGCAATGGTGATGGCTATTGGGACCTTTTGAAAGTAAACAAGCAAGTGTAAAAAATATTCAACTCCTACAAATTAATCTCATTTGCTATTTGTTTAGTTTTTCCCCTTCTTGTAATCATCGTTTCTGGGAATAGTTTTCTTGGGATTTACAGAATGGCCTCTGGCAGTTACAAGGTGTTTCTCTAAAGCTTGAAAGGAGCTTAAGGCTGCTGAGGGCTGACATAATAGATAGCTCACGCAGACACAGCAAAGGAAATGTTTCCAAGATGCTGGTCAGATGTCATCACTGAAAGTTGCACCCTTTCATTTTTCACAGGTCACTTCATAAATCTTCTCAGAGATGAGTTTACCTTTTCCAAGAAGTTTATTTTTCGCTGCTAGTTCTAGTTTTTCTTTTAATTAAAAGTGAGAGGGGGATGAGAAGAAAGAACTCAGCCCAGCCCAGTGCTCTTTCACCTAAGTATGTGGCATTTTTATGCAGTGATTGGGAGTTCAGGTTGCAGTCTTGGGGTCTTGTGATTGAGGCCATCAGGGACTGTAAGTGTTTTCAGATCCAGCCTGGTGACCACAGTGCTATATATGCACACAAAGCCATGTGGGAGACCTGGGTTGAAATCCCAATCTCTTGCTCCCCAAGTGTAGGGGAATCCCAGTGTGCTTAGTTTACATGCAGACTCAGAGATAAAAATCATAGATGTATATTTTACAAAGTGCAAATTTGCACCACAAATATATCCATAGAGGCCAATGCAGGCAGGTGCTTGTATTGATGTTGTATCAGAATGGAAAGTCCATGTCTGGCCTCATACCAAGAGAAACAAACTGCCATTCTTCCAAGTAAAACAAAGGTCTAATCTCTCCATTTCCAGTGGAATGGTTCCGATGTTGCACGGTGGTAAACTCCCCATGAAGCCTCAGTAGCTCAAGGTAAGTTGATTGATTGATTGTTTTCAGAGAGCCACCTGATGTGGGGGAAGGAACACATCTCTTCTCTTAGGGTATGTCTACATAGCAAAGAAAAACCCACTGCTGGCCCATGGTAGCTGATGCAGGGCTTGGGCAATGGGGCTGTTTCATTGCTGTGTAGACTTCTGGGCTCAGGCTGGAGCCCGAACTCTGGGACCGTCCCACCTCGCAGGCATAGGCCAGCTGCAGGTGTCTAATTGCTGTGTAGACATACCCTTAGGGACTGATCCAGCGCCTGTTGAAATCAGTGAATCAGGCTCTTAGAGTGTGGAGAGGACTCATTAGGATATGCTTCCATTTCAGAGAAGGAATGTCCTGAAATAATATTTGATTATCTTTTATTGCTGCATGTATGTTGCAGTTGACAGGCCTCTGATGCGATGGGTGCTAACCACTGTGTATCATTTAGACTGCTGTGAACCTGTGCACAGATGTGATAGCTGGCTTTGGAAATGTGCGCGCACATTTCTTGAGTCTACCATGAGATCTCTCTTACCAGAAGTGTTAGCAAGTTTCAACATGCGGCTTATCACTGAAGAATGACCGCAGATGCTATCGGTCCCAACTTGGATTTAGCTCAGCTACTCTGATTTCATTTTCCAGACCAGAAGAACTCTTTAACTCAAAATCTTGTACCTTCCACCAATAGACGTTGGTCCAATAATAGATATTACCTCATCTACCTTGTCTCTCTCACAAACATGTTGACATTGAAAGGGCACTTGTAAAGCCAGCTTTACACTGTAGGGGAAAATGTGTACAAGACTGTTCTGTTCCTTCCTCTAAACCAGCACTATCTCGCAGCTAACTTCAACATCGGTAGATTGTCACTTTTTTGTAATGCTCCTGTGTAGCCAGCTTTGGGAATCGTATTACTAGTGTGAGAAAATCAAGTTTTACTAGGCTTTTAATTAAATAATCTAGAGATGATCATGAATCTTAGCTCAGGACCTGAACACACCAAACTTCAAAAAAGTTTTGAACCAGATCCAAATTTAATAGCTGGCCTTCAGTTCCATAATGGGCTGCTCCTAAATCTCCAAACTTGAAGTTCAGTTCAGGCCTGAACTTTGTATCTTGGACTCATCTTCTAGAATCAGTATTGCTGTTTGTTTTTGTTGGACACCCAGTATTAAACATAGAAAGCAGTTGTACAGTGAGGTCACAGATTGCAAATGAGTCTTAAATTATTGAAATAGACCCCAGGGATGCTAAACAGAAAATTGCTTACAAATTAGGGTGCAGCAAAATATGTATTGGTAGATTTTATCAAAATCTTTTGAACCTCTATTTGTTTTCCAGTAATTAACTCACTTCTAGTGAATTTTAAACAGGAACACTGAGCAAATATGTCCAATACATTTTTATTATAATCATCACAAAAATCTCCATTTCAATTGGCAGGACTGGCTCCTTGTTAGCAGGTTAGTCAAAAACTGTGGAGACTGAACTGTCTTGCTCCTAAACAAGGTTCTTTCAGACGGTGCAATGAGTGTTAAGGGAAACTTGTACTGCTGCCACCTGTGCTGTACCTGCTGTGGAGAAAGAGAAGAATAATCTATGATGTCATGCTGCCTGGAGTTATTTGTGATCATGAGTGCCAACCTTGGGGCAAACTGTCAAAAAAAGCAGGGCAGACCCCCCAGACTGGTGATATGTTTTATAATTAGATTTCACCAACCTAGTAACAAATGTGACCCTCCGGGATCACTGGAGCAATCTTACCATGGCGTCTCGCACACAGTCCCCTTGGGTACTCCAGTCCATCTTGCCACCCAGGCAAGCTGGACTTGGTGATACATGGTCATTTAGACCACAAAATATTCAGATTGCTTCCAGTCCCAAGAGACCAGTCACTTACCCCCCATCAATTTGTACCTTAGATTTAACACCAAAGACAACACCCGGTAGCCAATCCTCTGGTAAACTAATTAAGGATTTATTAACTAGGAAAAATAAATGAGTGTTATTTACAGGTTAAAGCAGGGAACCCATAAGCACAAATGAGTCTGTCTATAGTTCCAAAAGTAGAAAGAGATGTTGTAATCTGTCAATTTTAGGGCTAACCCACGTTGACCCTGGGGATCTCTGCTTTTGTTTTCTTAGCTCCAGCCTTTGTGTGAATCCAAATAGCAAAGAGAACCATTTCTTCTTGTGAGCATCTTTATATGTCCTTCCCCCAAAGTGCAAACCTATGTGTGATAAATGAAGAGTGGGGGGGCGGGCTTCCTTTTATGGACACCCAGCCAGCTAGCTATAAAATTCCTCTTAGTGGCTGTTCTCTACTTTCTTTACCTGTAAAGGGTTAACAAGCCCACAGGTAAAAGGAAAGGAGTGGGTACCTGATCAAAAGGGCCAATGGGAGGGTTAGAACTTTTTAAATTTGGGAAAAAAACTTCCCTTTGTCTATGTGTTGTGGTTCTCCGGGGAAGAGGAGAACAGGACAGAAGTTATACTGTGAGAAGCTTTAAGCCAGGTATGAAAACCAATCAGATCATACCTAGAGATTGTTTATCTGAAACCCTAGATATTTAAGTAAATTAGGGAATGTCTAGGAAGACGCAATTAGGTTTATTTCTGTTTATTTCTTATTGGCTTGTGGACTCTTCTGTGCTAACCTCAGGTGCTTTTGTTTTGCTTGTAACTTTTAAACTGAACCTCGAGAGCTATCTTGATGCTTAATTTTTGTAATTTTTTTTTTGATCTAGGAAAAAATCTAAGTTCCAGATGCATTTTTTTCTTTTTGTTTTTAATAAAACTTACCTTTTTTAAGAACAGGATTGGATTTTTGGTGTCCTTAGAGGTTTGTGCATATGTTGTTTAATTAGCTGGTGGCAACAGCTCATTTCCTTTGTTTTCTTTCTCAGCTCTTCCCGGTGGGGGGGGGGTAGAGTGAAAAGGCTTGAGGGTACCCCACAGGGAGGAATTCCCAAGTGCTCCTTCCTGGGTCCAAAGGGGTTTTTTGCACTTGGGTGGTAGCAGCATCTTACCCATCCAAGGTCAGAGAGAAGCTGTAACGTTGGGAGTTTAATACAATCCTGGAGTGGCCAGTATTAATTTTTAAAATCCTTGCCGGCTCCCACTGTCTGCACTCAAAGTGCCAGAGTGGGAAATCAGCCTTGACACTATGGGACAAGGGCTCCCGCATGTAACCTCTCCATGGGTGGATGGTGAAATCAACAAAGTTTTTCTACAGTGGCCCATTTAGTCTTGATAGTCTTTCTTGGTGGGTGGGGAGCCCCTTTCATGCCTAGTTCACAAGTTCAGAGTAGGCATTTTTACAATTGTAAAGCTATCTTAGAATCATAGAATCATAGAATATCAGGGTTGGAAGGGACCTTAGGAGGTCATCTAGTCCAACCCCCTGCTCAAAGCAGGACCAATCCCCAATTTTTGCCCCAGATCCCTAAATGGCCCCCTCAAGGATTGAACTCACAACCCTGGGTTTAGCAGGCCAATGCTCAAACCACTGAGCTATCCCTCCCCCCGCATCTTATAGCATGGGATACAGACATAAAAGTAAGATTAATGCATGTACCAACGTACAAGCATTTTATAGAGACTAAACACATTCTTACAAGTCTAACACCTATCTTGAACAATAATATATAGGTGAGCTGGTCTGGCTTCCAGCTATGAATTTGTCAGTGCTCAGCTGATGCCTACGGACTTGGCAAGAGCTGGCACCTGGTTTGCCAATGTGTCACATGATACTTGCAACATGTTGCTTTATACAGTCAATGCACCGTCAAGTTAAACAAATGACTTCAATCTCCAAGGCTGTCAAGCTTGTGTCTTTCACTAGCATAAAGTTCACTCACATTTACCTACTAAAAACAAATAGTTTCTCCAGTGCCTGATTAAAAACCTACTTGGCATTTTTAACAGGAATATGATGAGGAGTGGGCTAAGAAGATCCAGAGTGAGAAATTCCGATGGCACAACTCTCAGTGGCTGGAGATGGTAGAGAGTCGACAGATGGACGAGAGTGAGCAGTACCTGTATGGGGATGACCGCATTGAGCCCTATATCCATGAAGGGGATATTCTAGAAAGACCTGACCTTTATTACAATTCAGGTAAGATGATAGAATATATTTAGCTCTGTCCACACCTTGTCCTGTTTTAACATATCTGAACATGGGACCAGATTCTCAGCTGATTGGTTGCAATGTAGCTGTGCTGACTTAACCATCCCCAGCTAGTGTATGTTACCTAATGTTATGTTGTAGTGTGTGTTGTGTTATTGCAGGACTCTGAACAGCACATTCATGATTTGGCAGATCTTTACAGGAGCTCTTGAAAATGTAGTGGAGAGTAGGAGAAATAGGCTATCTACTTCGCACTAGCTTATTCAGCAGGCTCACACATATGTAAAACTGGCCCGATCTTCTAGAATTATAGAATCATAGAACTGGAAGAGACCTCGAGAGGTCATCTAGTCCAGTCCCCTGCACTCAAGTCAGGACTAAGTATTATTTTAGACCATTCCTGACGGGTGTTTGTCCAACCTGATCTTAAAAATCCCCAATGATGGAGATTCCACGGCCTCCCTAGGCAATTTATTCCAGTGCTTAACCGCTCTGACAGTTGGGAAGTTTTTCCTAATGTCCAACCTAAACCACCCTTGCTGCAATTTAAGTCCATTGCTTCTTGTTCTATCCTCAGAGGGTAAGAAGAACAATTTTTCTCCCTCCTCCTTGTAGCAACCTTTTACGTACTTGAAAACTGTTATCATGTCCCCTCTGTCTTCTCTTCTCCAGACTAAACAAACGCAGTTTTTTCAATCTTCCCGCATAGGTCATGTTTTCTAGACCTTTAATAATTTTTGTTGCTCTTCTCTGGACTTTCTCCAATTTGTCCACATCTTTCCTGAAATGTGACACCCAGAACTGGAGACAACGCTCCAGTTGAGGCCTAATCAGCGCGGAATAGAGCGGAAGAATTACTTCTCATGTCTTGCTTACAATACTCCTCCTAATACATCCCAGAATGTTTGCTTTTTTTTTGCAACAGCGTTACACTGCTGATTCATATTTAGCTTGTGATCCACTATGACCCCCAGATCCCTGTCCGCAGTACTCCTTCCTAGGCAGTCATTTCCCATTTTGTAGGTGTACAACTGATTGTTTGTTCCTGCCTAAGTGGAGTACTTTGCATTTGTCCTTTTTGAATTTCATTCTATTTACTTCAGACCATTTCTCCAGTTTGTCCAGATCATTTTGAATTTTAATCCTATTCTCCAAAGAACTTGCAAGCCCTCCCATCTTGGTATCGTCAGCAAACTGTATAAGTGTACTCTCTATGCCATTATCTAAATCATTAATGAAGATATTGAACAGAACCAGACCCAGAACCGATCCCTGTGGGACCCTACTTGTTATGCCCTTCCAGCATGACTGTGAACCACTGATGATTACTCTCTGGGAACAATTTTCCAACCAGTTATGCACCCACCTTATAGTAGCTCCATCTAGGTTGCATTTCCCTAGTTTGTTTATGAGAGAGTCATGCGAGACAGTATCAAAAGCCTTACTAAAGTCAAGATATACCACATCTACCGCATCCCCCCATCCACAAGGCTTGTTATCCGGTCAAAGAAAGCTATCAGGTTGGTTTGACATGATTTGTTCTTGACAAATCCATGCTGACTGTTATTTATCACCTTATTGTCTTCTACGTGTTTGCAAGTTGATTGCTTAATTATTTGCTCCATTATTTTTACGGGTACAGAAGTTAAGATGACTGGTCTGTAATTTCCCAGGTTGTCCTTATTTCCCTGTTTATATATGGGCACTACACTTGCCCATTTTCCAGTCTTCTGGAATGTCTCCCGTCTTCCATGACTTTTCAAAGATCATTGCTAATGGCTCAGATATCTCCTCAATCAGCTCCTTGAGTATTCTAGGATGCATTTCATCAGGCCCTGGTGATTTTGAAGTGGCATCTAACTTGTTCTTTCCCTATTTTAGACTCTGATCCTACCTCATTTTCACTGGCATTCACTATGTTAGACGTCTAATCACCACCAACCTTCTTGGTGAAAACCGAAACAAAAAAATCATAAGCACCTCTGCTATTTCCACATTTTCTGTTATGCCTCACACCTTCTTCTTAAGTTTTTATCCGTCTTAACCTCCTGGAGCAGTGCAGCTATGGGAGTTGAAGCTGGATTCCATTTTGCCTTGTGTCAGATCCAACTGTGACATATTTGTTTCTGAGGGTGATGTAAGACTTAGAAAGAACCCATCTGGATGTGCAGATCCCTGCTTTGCTGGTAGTCAGAAAAATCATCTTTTCTCTTCAGGATCTGATGAAGAGCTCTGTGTAAACTCTAAGGCTTGTTTCTGATAGAAGTTGATTCAATAAAAGATATTACCTCACCCCCCTCTCATTTGTCTAATATCCTGTGACCAACACAGATACAACAACACTGCAAATAACTGATTTGATATAAATGTCCTACACAGAGAATATATCCTAGGGATTCCTGTGGTTTCCTTCTCTGAGTAAAACCTTGCTTAAAAGCAAAGCTATCATTTTACATTTTCTGATTTCCATTTTTAATAATTTTTTCCTTAAGAAAAAGTATTTTGTCATTTGAAAATGAGTGGTTGTAGTCACAAAAAATGATGTAAAAGTGGCACCTTCTTACTCAATAGACCTGGTCCCTATGTGTATGCAGTCAGCGATTTTAAAGAAAAAATAAGTGTTTGCTAATTTTTACTCATATCAGTAATGCCCAGGCAAAAGTTCTGGGAGATGAAATGGACTCTCTTTTGTGTCTCACATCATTAAAGAATTTGCAGTTGCAGTTTAGTTAGAAACATAGGAATTTCCAGACGGGATCTGACCAGTCCATCCAGTCCAGTGTTCTCTCTCCAGTGGTGGCTATTGCCAGCTGGTTCAGAAGAAGGTGCAAGACACCCTGCAGGAGGCAGTTTTAGAATAACTTTCCCACAGGAGAAGTTTCTTCCTAACCCTCTTTAGTTAGAGGCTGGCTCACACCCTGAAGCCTGAAGATTTATATCCCTGAAAAAACTCTTGCAGGGAGGAGAAGCCTGATTATTCTTACCTTCTATATAAATGTGCAGTCTTTTGCTGATGATGCATGAGCTCAATTTGGGTTTCAGATCAAGAAGAATTTGCAAGAAGGGTAATAGGTTTTTGAGTTGTCTTTTAAATTTTCTGTTGTAAACTGGATACATTTTATCTGAAGTTATTGAGAGAGAATAAATGTTGAAGCCCCCAATGCCAGTTTTACAGTTACTTTCAAAGTATGTTAGCACTGTAGTGTGCTGATGTACAGATTTGATTATATGCATTAGCCATAGCAATACTCATGCTTTATAGATTTGTTTTTTTCCTTTTTGAACACTCTATCTAATTGCACTGAACCTATATGACAAACTCTTTGAGCAATTCATAGGATGTTACAGGGATCTCTTATAGCAATGCTTTTTGCACTTTCTGAAGTGAAAGATATGAAAGCATGCCCGTTGTAATCTTCCCTTTCCAGAGTTTTATAATAGACCTTTGCTTGTTTCAGTGGACCATTTCTTTTCCCGGTAGTGAGAGTTAGGGACAGTGTATGGCCAGTAACTTTGAATTTCCTGGCTTTCAATCATTCGTATTACAGACGTAACATTATTTGAACAAAGGTTTTTGTGTTGGAATTGATATTTGACCGGGGGAGGAGGGGCAGATTTCCAATGATATGTTCTGCAGATGTTTGAAAAGTCTTTTTGTTTTTTTTAAGGTAGAAGAGTAAGTGATTATATTCAAAATACAGATTCACTTTTCAGTTTCCTTCTGGCAAGGGCCACTAAGGGTGTGTTCTTGAACTCTGTTAGATTTATATTCTTGAAATGTGGTCAATGTACACACAATATAACTTTGAAAAGACTATGGATTATTATACCAACTGGAATCTTTTTTTGCAGTTATATAGATTTCTGAAGGACTTTGTTCATAAGTTCAAAAATCAAAACTTCATTCGGTCAGAAGCAGCTTATTTATGAAAGTTCAGTATGATACTTTTGTGGATGACCTGCTCTCTGATTGGCCGAAGCGAAATACACATCTCTTCTCTCAACGAGTAAGAATTCTGCAAATCACTAATGACATGAGTTGTTATTGTGGTGCAGAATCAACACCATCACATAAAATGACTAAACCTACATCAGAATCTAAAGAAGACTCTAAAGTAACTTTCTATGAGTTCAATGTTCCCTCATCTTTGAATGTACACATCCTTAACTTATGACAAATATATGTAACAACAGATATTGATTAACCTGTAATAGCATTCTATGCAACTGACACTGTGTACTTTTATATTCCTAAAAATTCATCCATTTGTTGTCCATAACTCTGAGCTTTATGGTTTGAATGCTAGTGCTGTTGACTGAAGAAATCTTAAGCAGTGTGTGGTTACTTCAGTATCAAAGTTAAAATGTAATGCTTTTTCCATTGATAAGGATGAAAAAAGTATTTAGATATATAACAATCCTGATTTTGAGAGAGAAGTTTGACATAAAACTTAATGTTTACAATATGAAATTACTTAATTTGCATATTTAAGATTTGAAAATACCTTTAGTTCACAGATGCTTATGTTCCATCTTACTTTTTTTGTTTAACAATTCAGATAGAGAGAAAAAGAGACTTAATATAAGTATTAATACAATTAATTATATCTGTTTTCCTTTGAAATATTTTACTCTATATAGCACACTTGCCTTTTGCCTCCATCTGAACAATGTGAAAAGACAGGATTATTGATTTGTCAGAATATTTTCTTGTCAGGTTCTATTTTCTCTCATGCTGTACACACATGTATGCAATTAGCTGTACACTCTTCTACCGCATTTTACACGTCTAAAAATGCTGTCTGATCATGGCTAGCATTTTTCATTTACAATCTATTACGTTGTCTTCAATCACTTTCCCATACGCTATTATCTTCTAAATGAATCTCTGTGGCACCTCATCAAATGTCTCTTGGAAATCTAGATGTGTCAGCTCTATTCCTTTTATCATTTGTCACTACATTATCTTAAAAAAAAAATCAGGTAAATTTGTAATGCAAAGAGAGATTTGTTTGAATGCCTGAGTCGTCCTCTTTAAGCCCCTGTGTCTGTAAGTAACTTTCCACTGCTTCCTGCTTAGGCAACTTTAGTAGCTTTGAAACCACAGAGGTTAAGCTAAGTGGCCTGTGATTCCCTGGATCTTATCTCTTTTACTTTAAAGTGGAATGGCATTTGTTACTTCCTAGTCATTAGGAATCTCTCTGTCGTCTGTTAAACTATTAAAGTATCAGTCAGAATGCATCTGTTTCTTCCATGTTTTTTTTTTTTTAATTGGAATGCTTTCTGATCTGTAAGGCTGGGGACTCACTTTTAAACGCTGCCTCAGACTCTCATTGTTACTGTATATTTTAATGGAGATAGCCTTGTTTTCTCTAATAAAGCCTGGCACTTCTTACCAGGTAAAGAACTGTGCCCTTTTTATTAACAACTAATGTACCAAGAGTGTAAGAATAGCGATAATGATAAACAGTGCTTTAATTTTAACTGAAATAAATCTGGAGCGGTGGAGTGACTCTGGATTTACACTGTGCAGCTTTTTCTTATCGGGTGTGGAGCTTGCCAGACCAATTTGCTGCAGCCTCATTAGCCAGATTTAGAGACCTCAGACCACCATCCCATCTGGTCAGAGGGCAGTCGTCAGTGATGTGTGACACTGTCTTTGGCCATAGCCGCATGTGAGATCCTCTTGTTGGCCCCAGGTGTGAAGGCTGGCTGCACATTGGGCCTGTCCCATTCTAAATTGATTCAGAAGGACCCATGAACAGCATGGCAAGTCAAAGCCAGGTACACTCCTGGTCGGTTCAGTTATAAGAGATTGGTCTGCAGTTGACATCAGAAACCATTTTTCATACCACATTGACATTGCAGAGAAATTTGGGCAGGGTAGGTGGGCCCACAGCGGTTGCTTCAACAACAAGCACGTTCTTGGGTCATCAAAGAAGTCTGTGTATAGCGGTATGCTCGGGTTTGCCCTGATCTTCTGGCTGTAGCATCCTCATGGCAGATGTATAGAGAAGTGATGTTACTTAACAGAGAGAACCATGGCACTGGTGTGGGTTGAATCATCCCAGTTGCAATGCACGTGGTTGAGTGTAGTTGTGTGTCAGCCAACTTGACATGATATGAATGGGGTCAGACCAGAACAAAGTATTCTGCTGCAGAGTAACATAGGGCTAAACTGAATGATCGGAGAGTTTGAAAGTTTCTTTCCCATGAAGTGACAGCCAGGTTTTTTTAGAATGTTAAGTATCCTCACCTTAGCTGCAGTATTCCTCAGATGGTTGAGATATGTGAGAGATCTATCTAGGGTTGCTTTGAGGTAGATTGGGTGGAATTCATGTTTCAGGTGATGTCCATCAAGAAAGATATTCACAATGCCAGAGCAGACCAAGAACTGAAGTATGTTCCATACTCAAAAATGTCTTGGTCACACTTGGTTGTAAACACCACTGACTACAGTATTTGGCCAACTTAATCAAGTCAGAGTTTAGAACATCTTCAAGTTCTAGGAATGACCTTGCTTGGACGCCTAAGCAAATGTCATCTGCATATGTGAACATGCAGGACTGGGTGAGCGGAAGGTCATTTGTGAACAGGTTGAAAAGCATCGGTGTCAGTACAGAGCCTTGTGGTAGATCATTCGTTTCTTTTCCACATGCTAACTCTCTCCCATGTGGAAACATCTGTTGCAGAAAAGATCAACAATGTTGATTCCCTATGTTGGGAGTGCTCTTGTCAATTTGACTAAGAACCATGTGTTCCACATCATGTCATATGCTACTGTCAGATCCAGAAATATGGCTCCTGTCTTCAGGTTTTTGTGAAAACAATTTTTGATCAATGTTGTCAAAGCAGCACTTGATTGCAGGTGCTCCAACCTCTCCAAAAGCCTGCTTGCTCTATGCTGAGTATTGACTTGGTTTCTGGGGAAGGATGAGATGCTTCAGAACTTTGAATGGCACGGACAATGGAGATATCGGTCGATCACTTGCAACATTGGCAACATATGTGGCTTTCCTCTGGTTTCAGGAGAACAATGATTTTTAATATTCGCCATGTCTTTGGAAGTCGCTTTTCGTTGACTACACAGGTGAAGAACTGTGCCAGCCACTGGTGAGCACAAGCCTTGAAGTGCTTCAAGAACTCTGGTGATATGTTGTCATAGCCAGAGCAGTGCTGCTCTTAATATCACTCAGAATTTTGTCTAACTTAGTGGCTGTGAAGGGCTGTATTGCCAAGTGGCATTTCTCTGATGGAACTGAAACCATTCGTCATAGACTTGTCTGACTTGTTTCTCATTTGGGGATTTTGACGCATTCAGCAGATGGTGTAACTGAGAGTAAAGCTTAGCCCATAATTTCCTGCTCTAGTCTATAAACCAGGTAAGGCTGTGATTCCTTTAAGGGGTCCTAGTGACTTTATAAACACATGCACCTACTTTTGCCAGTGGTGAATGTAAAAGGAACAAAGAAAAATTACTGTTAACTAAGGAACTGTCCATTTCCTAGAGTTCCCCAGGAGCCTGTCATATGAAAATTATTTTTTATTTAGGCTAGTCTTACGAGGCATTAAACTACTGGGAAGGTGGGGAAAATCAGGTCATGAAGTTGCCTCCATGAACAGCCTCAAAAAGAGGGTGGGGAGGGGTAGTGGTTGAGGAATCAAGCCATAGGTTGCCTCACCATTTTTATTCCACTGACCTGGAAGTTGGTGTTTAGCTCCTTATTTGCTTCTCCTCTGGTCCCACTGCTGTGACGGAATGGGCACGATTGGACCTTGTACATCTCTTCCAGTCCTGCTGGCAAAGGCATGAGGAATACGGCTCTGAGTTGTGGCCCATCACAGAAGCTGTGAATGGTGACGTCTACTTCAGGCCCCGGCGAGTCTCTTGTTTTATTGAGCCAGGAGCTGGCCTTGTTTCTTGCTGCTTGTCATTGATCCCTAAACTGACACAGATTGCTGACTGGAGCATGCCTGGGATAAAGCAGCACTTGCTGTGTGGCCTGCTTTTCTCGCACCCCCAACACGCCGCTGTCTCTCAACCTCTATATTTCTTGTTTCTTCATAGATGGCCTGATAGCCCCTGATGGAGCAGTGAGTCCAGATTTCTTCAGTGATTATCATCTCCAAAATGGAGACTTAGTCGGGCAACATCCCTTCTCCAGCAGGTAAAGCTCTCTTTTTGGAAAGAATTTATGTAATCAGAAAATTACTAATTCAGGTTTCTTTTTAATGCTTGATTTACATTTTTTTAACTTGAGTAACTTTTTTTCCATTCCAAAACATAAGCTTTAATAGGGTTACATTTTAAAAACATACTTAGGGGAATGATTTACATTGAGAAAGCAGGTTTATGGAAATCATAGATCAAAACTTCATGGTGTTTTGTCACACTGGAGGATCCAGTTTTCCTTTTGAATTATACATTCCTTTTAACACATTAATGTACGCATAGTATTTCCTGATAGCTTTCCAAAGGCAATAAAAATGGAATCAAAAACTAGAGCACACAACTCATTACATGTTATGACAATTATTCAAACACTATCCAGGCATCATTGTTTGAAAATGTCTAAGGAGACGCTAGGGGATTTGATTAACTAGCAGAATTGTTTCCAGTATTCTTAAGCTATTAAAAATAAGTTTCTCAGCTGTCAGAATTGTTTCCTGATTTTACTCAATCTTCCCAGCTAACACGCAGCTTGATTACTGATGTCATATGCTTTGAAAATCTTGTGGATGGGTGAAAGATGTCTGCCTTTTGGCTCGACTAGTAGATTCCTGGAGCTATTGGAGACATTTGTCTGAATTGCCCTTCTATTCTGACCTTTTCTCCCATGTCATCTTAGCAAGCTGTTCCAATTTGGATCTCTGGACTGACTTTGCTCACCAGGTCAAATAAGAAAACTCCCATTTCAGAGAAGAAGATCCTTCCTTGTCCTTCATGGCATCTGTAGGGTTTAGGAAAGGCTTTATTTTATCTGACATGTATGCCAAATTATGACAAATAGGCATGCGTGACAGTGCGCTCCAATAGAAGGATATACTTCATACACTGTATAGTAATCCTGTGGAATTCACTTCTACAAGAAGATATTGAGACATGCTTCCACCCTTTGTTACTTTTATTTTTTTCTTCCCCCAATAATAACTAATAACTTTAGTAGCTTTATGTAAAGTCTGAACAAATGCCAACATGTAGGGCAGTGGTGTAATCTGTTTTGGGAAATTCTGTGATTACTACCTAAAATCATCTGTTGAGAAAGAGTTGAGTTGGACTAGGTAATTGCTCTCCTTTCCCAAGGAGAACCTCTTAGAAAGCATGCAGGTTTTTTCTCCTTTATAGACCTTCCTGTCTGAAACCTCACCTGCATGGCTATTTTTGACATTGCTCTTTAAGGAGCACTCCAGTTCAGTTCCAGTCCTTTCTGCTTCCTTGCAGCTTGACTGGGGGAGAGATTCTCAGCACAGAAATGCCAGTAAGCCCAGCACACACAAGGGTTGACAATTAAATGACTTCCCAAGCTTGGCTCTGCTAAGACTGTTTTGTAAAATCTTTCTTGCGTAGTGGTGACTTCTTTACTTTATTTTTTTTTTAAAGTGAAAGCACTTGTGATAGACTGTTGTGATTTATTTATTTATTTTAACATGTATATGTCTATTAAAGCCCTTGTGTGATGGAGAAACTGAAGAAAAGGGAAGCCAGGTGCAACCCCTGGAGTTTTAGGGTATGTCCATACCACAATCGGGGGCATGGTTGCACGCAGCACATGTAGGCATACCTGACTTACTTTAATATGGCTAGCTCGGGTACCCGTTGCAGTGAAGCTGTAGTACCATGGACAAGCCCACCTGGAATCCTGGGTAATTATTTGGGCAGCTAGCCTGCACAGAAGCATGTGCAGCTGCTGCTTCACTACTGTGACACCCAAGCTAGCTAGATTAAAGCTAGCTTGGATGTGTTACACGAGTTGAAATCACATCTCTGATTGGAGGGTAGACATACTCATGGAGTGTGGCTCACAGCCATTCTCAACTTTAATATGGAGTTATGGCCCATGGAGATGGCAGGGTGCAATTATCCATCTTGATCAGCCGGGATCTAGATGGAATGTCAGAAGGAGACACAGTCCCCAATGGCTGCACGTTCCTATTAAAGATGAAGATGGCTGCGGACGGCTTTGTTTTTGGGAAACTAGGAATAGCCCCATCAAGATCCTGTCACTTTGACAATGAAGCCCTTGGTTGGGGAAAGTTAGGGCATCCTTGAGCTACATTAGATTGCTGAACCTTGAATTTCAACCTTCTGTTGAAATGTACGTTTTTAAGGCTTTGAATCTGGTCTCCTTCCAGCTAAAATGAATGGCAAAATACATCAAATATATTTAAAAAATAAAAAGTATTTGTAGAACGTCCTTGTTCGTAACCACAACACATTAAAGTCTGGGGACCCATTTAAATTAAAAGAATAAATACAAATTGCAAAACTTGGTGACAGCCCTTTGTGCAGGGCGCAGGCAAATACATTCTGATTTCCAATTAGAATTCTGTTTCTGGGAGTGCTTTTCAATATGATTGTCCCTGGAATTATCCACCATATAGGGAGACAACCTAATTGGAAACAGCATGTACTGTTACAAATGTTCTGTCCCATTTACAATACAGAGGGTCAGAATTGTTTGCTAGAATACACACAGGCAGTCGGACACAGAATCCTAGTTTTCAGACGTGTCATTATCGTTTTGAACTTCTTGGCACCAGGAGCCAGGATTTCCTGATGCTTAGAGCTAATGTAAAATGCATTAGCGCTCTGAGGCATGAGCAACAGAATTGCCAGTCCCATGAGTTTGGAGCTTTCAGCCTCCTCAAATTTTAACTGGTGTTGGAAGGTAAAGCCATATTTACTATAGAGCCTAATTAAAAATAATAGCAGCTAGTCAGGGTTCTTTTCATGTATTATGTAGTGTACATTTCATCCATACCATAACATAATTCTGGAGTATTTTTATGCTTGCATTTTAAAGCTAACAAGAACCTTATGTTAAGAATTTTTTATTTTGGGGGGGAAACCAGTTTCAGCTTTTAATAAACCAGTTTCTTGTTATAAAAGTGGTTCATTTTTCTACTAATTATTGGATAGTTTTCATAAACTAGTTTAGCAATAGGATGTGAAAATTGTAATGCTCCAACTTTTCTTTTTTTAAATTGTTAGTGTTTAGTTACTAGGAGAAGGAATGGCCAGCTGCTGAAATGATGCATATTTCCATGTGCTTTGAGTCTGTTTGCATGAAATATATTTTTATTTGTTGTGCTTTCTGACTGGTTTAGATGTTCTGGAATGAATAGGAAGAGTTCAGTTCACTTGATGATGGGGGGTGCTGAGGGAAGGGTCCAGATCTATCCAAATTAAGACCATCCTGTGGAATCTGAGGCAAATGACAACATTAAGCTGAAACTGAGTCAATACCACTTGGCTGTGAAGAATCCACATTCTCCTTCCTATAGCAATATCACGGAGGCTCTTAAAACTCTACATGTCCTATTGCCATGAGGCAGTTATTTCCTACAATTACAGCATGCTGTACAAAAGTGTACAGGACATAAAGACTAAGTCCTTGCCTCAAAGAATTTGTAATCTACATAACCATACAAATCAGATACAAAGGGTTCATTTTTCCATGACTTTGCACATCTAATGAGCACTTGCATGCATGATAACAGGCCCAATTGGTATCGCTGCCCACGGTGTAATTGCAAAGGAAGGCCCTATTAGGGCTTAAGTGAGTTGTGGTAGCCAACAATTACACCTGACCTGAGGGATTTGGTGGCAGCATGGCCAAAGAAATGAGCCCACCATGAAATGTTCAAAGGGGCACAGATGGGCTCAAGCTGCCACCTCGGCACTAAAAGTTTCCAGCATAAGCTGTATCTGATAACTGCACGAGGTGACCCAATCTACTGGGCTGTATCAAATCATTAGACCAGCCTTGTTACAGAGAGCAACCAGAGGCAAAGAGGCATTCATCTGACAATAGTTTGAGGCTGCAGCACACTCCAGCTGAAGGTCAAGGGCAGCTTCTGCCTCTGGAGTATCATCAATACATTTTCATCAGTACTTCATGAGAAAACACAAGAGGAAACTTGTTAGTCAAAGCACGGCCCAATGCTGCAGCCACATAGGATGAGCACAACCAAACAAATAGCCCCTATAAAACAAGTCACTTCCTCTCAGTACTCAACTACTGTGTTCTGGGCTCTGTTCCGGTACACACTGGGGCTACAGACCTACAGCTGCTGAGGTTCACTTATTTAAATAGGTCAGTTATTGAGCCAAGAGCTTAACTGGAATCCAGACAGGGTTAGATACTTATAGGCACCTGGCCCGTGTGCCCTAAAGCATGGGACAGGCATGTCTCATTCTAATGTAAATCCAAGAAATAAATATGAATAAGGACAGCCACAGATCCATTAGATTGGATGAAAAATGTTAAGGGCATAAACTGTCTGTCATGGGGTTTCTTGTATTTTCTTCTAAAGCATCTGATACTGACCACTGTCAGAGACAGGAATACTGGGCTTGATAGATCAATCCCTATGTCAGAGTATAAAACTCCTTGAAGGGACGCTGTAAATGCTCATAGGCTAAAATTGGATTGCCACCTCCTCTGTATTTTGGGTTGGTCACCTGCTGCCCTCTCTGTCTCCATCCAGAAGCTTTGACGTACAGAATCTTTGTCAATTTCAGTGCCTGTCTGGTTGGAGGAGACAGTGTCAGGACAGCACAGCATCTATTCACTTGTGTCACCATCGTAAAAGAACTTTCATTCCACATTAACGTGGCAGGTCACCCAGCTAAGAAGTTGGCATCTTAGCAGTGTGACAGCCCTGATTTTAGGGACCCAATACATTTTGGAAGAGCAGCTTAGAACTAAAGATGGTATATTTCAGGTAAGTTAATTTGTGATCTTAACGTCCAGTTGAAAGACCGGTTTTCATAGTCATTGAGGTCAAGACTAGAAGGGACCAACAGATCATCTGACCTCCTGCATACCACAGGCCACTAGCACCACCCAGCCATCCACACACCAAGCCAACAACCAGAATTGAATCTAAGGCCAGGTCTACCCTACCGTGGTAAATCTATCTAAGCTACGCTACTCCAGTTATGTGAATAACGTAACTAAAGTCAACGTAGCGAGATCCACTCATCGCAGTGTCGACCAGGAGACGCTCTACCACCGACTTAACTTACACTTCTCGGGGAAGTGGAGTACAGAAATCAATGGGAGAGCACTTTCCCATCAATTTAGCACATCTTCACTAGATCCACTAAATTGATGCAGCTCCATCGATTGCAGCAGCGCCAATTTAGCTCCATAGAGAAGATGTGCCCTAAGTGTTATACTCCTCAGGAGACTAAAGTATGGTGAGCCACAGGCAGGGAAAAGGAGAAGCCGAGGTGCACCAAAGACAGAGGCCCCTGACATGGCAGGGACTTGATTAAGTAAGAGAGACACAGATATACAGGCTTTTTAATGGAATCATGTCCTTGTGCATGGTGCATATTTTTAAGGAATATTTTTAATACAACACAATAAAATAGTGACAAACCTAGAGATGCTGCATGCACATTTTCCTCCAAGCTTTGCTGGGCCAGAATGCAAACAGATCTCAGGGATATGTTTTCCATTCAACTGAAAATGCATGGCTGAAGGAGGTTGTTTTAACAGCTTATATCCAGGTTTTTTCATTTGCTGCGAAGATTTTTCCTCTTCAAGTGCTTGTCCCTATTGTATTCCACTATGGGTTACCCATGTACACTGTGTGCCTGGACTCAGAGAATTTGGAAGTAGCATCCGTTGGTCCGTGCATACACCCTGGCTCACCTTGTGTGTCTGACTGAGAGGATAAAGGGTAAGGTGGACTGACCACCTCTTCAGTTACTTCTGACCGCTGCATGGCCCAGGTCAGAACGTCTCTGTGTCTGTAGCTTTGGCTTCATCCCTTAAGATAAGATTTAGCTTCCTAAATAGTTTTTAGTATCTTGTACAGCTTATAGTATTTTTCATAGATTTTAGTGTTAGATTAATCTTTTGGGGGAACACTTTCCCCTCTATCCTGTACGGGTACTGGACTATGCCCAGGACTCCAGGCTTCAAACATTGCACTTCCTGCCTTCAGTCCTTCTCAATCAGTGATGACTATCAGCGCTGCCTGTACTGCCTTGGGGAAGCTCACATTGCAGCAAGGTGAGATCTGCTGCTTGTTCCCCAGCTGTACCTGAGAAGGCATGGGAACTCTGACTTCGAAAACACCTCTTGGAAAAGGCCACGAGGCCTCAATCGGACCCGGCCAGGGAACCCTCCCTCTCCCCCGCAATACATTGGCCTGATTCAGCAAGGAGTGAGCCTCCTCCTGCTAAGTCGAACACTGGTGCCAGAGAATCTACCCCCATAAATCCCCTGGCAGGATCTTTCCGGGAACCCAGGAAGCACTTTCATAGGGATAAGTCTTCCTTGAAATCCATTTCAAAGAAGTCGGATTCAGCTCTGAGCAAGCCCAGCACCTCAGCCCAAGAGGACTTAGGATGTCCTAAGTTCAAGAGGCTTGACAAGAAAGAGCCCAATGTTTATATGGGCTATCAGTGCTGGAACACAACCCATCGGTACTGTCCTCATTGGCACCTCCCACACCTTGGGATCTGTTGGCACTGATGAAGACGGTTCAACACCTACCTGTGGCATCTTCAACAGCACCCTCTCAGGAGCCGATGGTCTGGGCAGAGACATCCCCTCTCACAGCGGTGAGAACTGGGTTCCATGCCACTCCACAGGACATCTTTGCACTCATGGATCTGGAATCCCCTCGATCGGGTTCATTCCTTTCCAGAGATTTCATAACACCACCTGGGAATTGACAGCTTGGAGAAGTTTATCGCCTTTTCCTTCGTTGAAATACAACTTCCTTTCAGCGTCTCCGATGGTACCGCCTCTGGAACAGGAATCAACGTTCTCCCCCTCGGAAGACTCTGAACCACCCTACGTATCCTCTGCCATCCAAAAGACCTACACCAGCTTGGGACCAACCTCTGCATTGATCTTGGAGCAGCTGGCACCCCAAGCCATGGGGTGCCTCCATGTCTCCCTTTAGACACTTCCTACTGGCCATATTAAGGGCCCTGGGACCAGTACCCCCCTGCAGAGTTGATCAGGTCTGCTAGAGAGTCACTCCTTGCCTCCCCTAGAAGGAGGCATTCAGATTACTCTCTCTCTCATTCCTTCAGAGGAGGAAAAGCAATCAATATGCACCGGATCTGGCAGTTCCGCCGGAACCAACAAGACTGCCATCTCTGACTTTGTACGAAGCGGTAACCCCTATGTCTCCTTCCTCTCTGATGAATTCAGGCAGTTCCAGGATCATCTTTGTAGAGCTACTGGTGAACTACATATTCCTCTTGAAGAGGTTCAAGAATCCCAGCACAAACTCCTTGACATCCTCCACCCATCTGGATCCAACAAAATAGCACTTCCTGTTAATGAAGCTATAATGGAGACAGCTGGGACTATTTAGCACCCCTCTCCTGCCACCTGCGCTTTCATGCCCAAGAAGTTGGAAAGACGCTATTATGTTCCAGCCAAAGGGACTGAATTTTTTTCTTCACCCCCCACCCCCAATTCTTTGGTAGTCCAATCAGCTTCCAAAAGGGCTAGACGGCAACACCCCCAATCTACTCCTGAGAACAAAGAGGGTAAGCGCCTAGCCTTACAGGGGAGAAAGGTCTTCTCGCATCTAGACTCCAGTTCAGGACAGAATTGTAGGACTGGAAGGGACCTTGAGCGGTCATCTAGTCCAGTCCCCTGCACTCATGGCAGGACTAAGTATTATAGACCATCCCTGACAGGTGTTTACCTACTAATAGCCAATTACCAGGCACTAATGTCCAAGTACAACTTCGTGAACTACTCCAAGTTTATAGAGTTCACTAATAGTCTGCCACAACAGTACAAAGCTCGTTTCTAGTTGAAAGATGAAGGCAAAGTAGTAGCAAAGACTGCTCTCCAATCCACAGTTGATGCTGCTGACACTTTATCTAGAGCCATGGCTACTGCTGTTGTTCTATGCAGCGTGTCATGGCTCCGTGTTTCAGGGTTCCCTAGAGAGATCACTGTGGAGGACCTCCCTTTGATGAATCACAGTTATTCAGTCAGAAGAGGGACAATTCCCTCCATACTCTTGGGCTACCCTTTGCTCTCTGGGAATATATACACCTGTCCCCATGAGGAAGTGCCATTGATAATTGCCTAGACCCATGTCTCAACAATTTTTTCATTTGAGGCCCTATAAACCATCACACACAAGGCAGAAGATTCAAAGGACTCACATCCCTGCACCTTTAGCAACAGGCTTGGCATCCTAATCTCAACCCCCGGTGAGGCAGTATTTTTGATGGGACCTTGAGAGCGGCAAGCCACTAAACCCAACATTTCCCAATCTTCATATGCCATTTGGAGGTCATCTAGCATTCTTTCTCAACACCTGGAGTGCAATAACAATAGACTAGTGGGTGCTGAATATCATGCATTCTTACTCTACGATTGAGTTTGCATCCATATCTCTTCCACAAGCCCCTTCCCCTTCTCCCTTTGGGGATCATTCTCGCAAGACAATTCTCAAGCAAGAGGTGGACTCCCTATTAGAGCAAGGAGCGATAGAACATGCCCCCTCCCCCCCAATAGTAAGTGAGCAGCTTTTCCTTGATATTTCCTTATACCCAAAAAGAAGGGCAGAGGGAGACCAATTCTCAACCTCAACCACCTCAACCACTTTGTTTGCAAATTCAAGTTTCATATGGTCACAGGGGCCTCTATAATACCATCTCTAGAAAAGGACACATAGTTTACAGCTCTGGATACTTTAATGTAGATATTCATCCTGCTCACAGATGCCTCGTCAGATGCATGGTGGGGTCCAATAATTTTCAGTACAGAATGCTCCCTTTCAGCATGGCAGCTACCTCCAGAGTCTTCACCAAAGTATTCTCGGTAGTGGCAACTCATGCCAGACACCTCAATCTCATTGTATTCCCATGCCTTGACAACTGGCTCCTTGTTGCTAGGTCATGCCAGAAAGCCCATGCATCGACTGTAATGATGCCACACCTCCTCTCTTCCCTGGAGGAGTCAGTCTAAATGCCAAAAAATCTGTTTTTGCCCCCACAGTCTCTGGACTTCATCGGGACCACCCTGGATTTCGTCACTGCAAGGGTATATGTGCCCACAGACAGATTTCAGACTATGAACAATATTATAGCCCAGATCACAAACAGCCCTCGAGTACCGGTCAAGATATGCCTCTCTCTCCTAGGTCATATGACCTCATGCACTCATGTCACTCCATTCACAAAACTCCACCGTCATTGCCTTAAAGCGTGGCTTTAGTCATTATACTCTCCAGATCACCACCCGATGAACTTTATGGTAACAATTCCTGCCAAGGTGGTTTCTTCCCTGTTGTGATGAACAAATCCTTGACAGGTGTGTGGGGGCATCTCCTGTCTTCCCTCCTCTCCAGACAGCACCATTACCACAGGCACATCTCTCTTCGGTTGGGGAGCCTACATGGTCAGCCATACGACATATGGCACCTGGACACCCTGAGAGCCCAGGATGCACATCAGCATTTTGGAGTTATGAGAAGTCCAGAAGGCATGCAAGGCTTTTCTTCCATTCATTTGTGCCCACCACTTCCTGATGCTGGCGAACAACATGCTGTCCTTTTTCCTACATCAACAAGCAGGGAGGGGCGAGATCTGTCTCCCTGTGTGCAGAAGGAGTCAGCTTGTGGAACTGGTGCATCAGCAACCAAATCAACCTATCTTACCAGAAAATGAAATACACTCAGACTCCTTCAGCAGGCATTTTTCACCAAACCATGAATGGGAAATCCACGACTCGGTACTATACTATATCTTTAATGTAGAATGTAATGGGAAACCCCAACCATACTGCTCAAGAGGAGCACTAGGTTACCACTCCCAAGGTGATGCTCTACTTCTTCCTTGGTTAGATCACCTGAACCATGCATTCTCTCACTGTTGCTCCTGACACGAGTTCTATGCAAAATCCAGCAGCACAAGGAACGGGTTATCCTGATCGCCCCTTACTGGGCCAGATAGTTTTGGTTCCTGAATTTCCTGTGCATGTCATTCTGACTACCAATCGTCCTCCCAACATTTTCTGAGCTCCTGATCCACGGCTAGGTCAAGCACCCCGATCCTATATTCACTTCACCTCAGGGCTTGGTTTTTGGATGGGCATCATCCTTAGAACACTCATGTTCCACAACCGACGAGACATACTTTCTAACAGAAGGGAGGATTCCACTAGACAGTATTACCTGGCTAAGTGGAGATAGTTTTCTTCTTGAGAGCATCAAAGGACCATTTTTCCAGAAAATGCAGATATCCCTCTCATTTTAGACTATATCCTTTCTCTAAAGACATCAGGCCTATTCATCAGCTCCTTATGAGTCCACCTGGCAGTGATTAATGCATACCATCCTCCTTCCCAGGGTTACCCAATCTTCACTCACCCACTGACCACCAGATTTTGGAAAGGCCTAATTAGACCCTTTCCCCCTATTCACAAGCCTGCCCCTCAGTGGGACATGAATCCTGTTCTCTCAGCACTCACAAGGCCATCCTTTGAACCTCTAGCTTCCTGCTCCATGTCCCTTCTTCTCTCCATGAAGCCATCACCTCAGCCAGAAGGGTTGGTGGGCTTTGAGCGATGATGGCAGATCCTCCTTACACTGTATTCCATAAAGATAAAGTTTTGTTACATTTACACCCTGAATTTGCCCCCAAGGTTCTTTTGGAATTTCACTTGAACCAATCAATCCACTTATCTGTGTTCTTTCCTAAATCACACACTTCCTCGGAGGAACAGATACACCATGCCCTTGATGGCTGGCAGGCCTTGACCTTTAACCTACACAAAACAAGACCAATCAGGAAGTCCCAGAAACTATTCATCATTGTAACAGAAAGAATCAGGGAATAAGCAACCTCTACCCAGAGGATCTCCAGATGGATCTCTGTCTGCATTCTACTCTGTCAACTAGTGACCCTTCCCCCTTGTGTCGTCCTCCCCCCAGAGTAAGCTCAATCCATGAGAGCACAAGCAGTGACTATGGCATCGCTTCAGGAGGTATCCCTCCTTGATATCTATAAAACAGCCATGTGGGGCCCCATTCACACCTTTGCGAGACACTGTGCCATAGTCTAGGACTCCTCTGCTGATGCCTCCTTTGAAACGGCTGTCCTCCACTCAGCCCTACCATCTATATCCTCGCATCCTCCTACTACTTAAGTACTGCTTGATTACCCACAGTGGAATACAATAGGGATCATCACTCGAAGAAGGGGAGGTTACTCACCAGTAACTGGAGAGTCTTCGAGATGCATGGTCCCTATCTGTATGCCACTACCTGCCCTCCTTCCCCTCTGCTTTGGATTTCCTTTTGAATCGCGGTGGAGAAGGAACTGGAGAGGTGGTCGATCCGTCCCACCCTTGTCCCCTTTGTAGAAAGTACAAGGTGAACATGGGTAGACCAGTGGATACTACTTTCATATTCTCTGGCTCTGGGTGCATAGTGTGCATGCGTAACCCATAGCAGAATACAGATAGGGGCCACGCATCTTTAAGAACCTCCAATTACAGGTAAGTAATCTCCCCTTTTGTGATTTAGATTTCCAGCTTTGAATCTCAATACCATCTTCCAGAAACTGATGAGCATTAGGCAGAAATTGGAAATTTTCATGTTATTAAATCTAAATTTAGGACTCTTGGTTCTGATAAAATGTTCACTCTGTATTAAGAGCTTATTGCAACAGCAAAAAACAAAAAAACTCACCTTTGACTAATATGGTGACAATGCAGTGTCTGAGTTGGAGAGAGAAGACATCTGAAAGACGTATTCAGGATTATGCGCCATTTATTCATTTATCTGCATTCAAATGTTAATGACACACTAGAGATTAATGACTTTTTGGTTCCAGGCAAAATTGTCATAGCTAAATATCTTGTAATGGAGACTTCCACCAGATTCTTTTTTCCCTGCAGGAAAAGGCAACTTTTTAACATATCCTGATGAAGCTTAGGTAATGGCACAGACTTAATGTTTAGTAAATGCCAGTTGCTTGTAAATATTGAGAAACTGGGAATTCTGACTAAGCTATCTGTAATGTTAGACAAATAACTAGGAATGCTGAAAGTAGCCCAAGCTCTCAATTTTTCTTGCAGAAGAACTTTATGAACTTTATGAAATCTTCCGCTCTGCACTGACTTCGCTCAGGCCTGGTCTACATTTAAGTTAGGTTGACATAGCTACATTGATCAGGGATGTGAAAAATCCACATCGCTAACAATGTAGCTATTCCAACCTAACCCTCAGTGTAGACGCAGCTATGATGACTGAAGAATTCTTCCATCAAGGTAGCTACTGTTGTTCAGGGAGGTGGTTGTGATGGGTTGGTATCACAGAAACCCCCTTGGAGCTGCCACCTGATGTGCCAAGACTACTTCTGCCCCTGCTTTCCTGCATTTTCCAGCTTGGGACTCCAGAATCCTGTGTGTTTTGAGCCAGACCCACTGGTCTGCAGCAAACCCAGACCCAGGTCTGAACCACGTCCACTAACAGCTGTAGGCCTGCCTGGAAGCAGCTCAGGAAGTGCTCTTGCCTTTGATACCCAGGTGCCCAATTCCCAATGGGGTTCAAACCCTGAATAAATCCGTTTTACCCTTTATAAAGCTTATACAGGGTAAACTTATAAATAGTTCGCCCTCTTTTTCATAGATAGAAAGATATGCACAGCTGTTTCCCCTTCTCCCCCCCCCCCCCCCCCCCGGTATTAACACGTACTCCAGGTAACTTAATAAGTAAAAAGTGATTTTAATAAGTACAGAAAGTAGGATTTAAGTGATTCCAAGTAGTAACAGACAGAACAAAATGAATTACTAAGTAAAATAAAATAAAACACGCAAGTCTATGTCTAATCACACTGTATACAGATAAAAACCTCACCAGTTCCAGCAAACTTCCCTTTACAGGCTATAGTCCTCCTAGCCTGGGTCCAGCAATCGCTCACACCCCTTATTGTCTTTGTCCTTTGTTCAGTCTCTTTCAGGTGTGTCCTTGGGGGGTGGAGAGTCTCTCTCTTTAGCCAGTTTAAGACAAGATGGAGGGGTCTCCCAGGGGTTGAAATAGACTTTTCTCCCCTGGGTGGCTATCCCTCCCACCCCCTGTGTAACATCCAGTTACAGAATGGAGTTTTGGGGTCACATGGGCAAGTCACGTGTCCATGCACAACTCAGCACAACCAGTCCCGTGAGATTCCTGGCCAAGCTCAGATGTGGATTGGTGTCTGCAACTTCTTTTTGTCTGTTAAGCGCTTCTTGATTGGGCACTTTACCTGCACATTCCTTTCTCAAGACATGATCCCATGCTCTTACAAAGGCTATGTATAAAACCAGCAAATATACAACCAATATTCATAACTTCAACTACCAAAATGATACATGCATACAAACAGGAGGAATAGATTCAGTAGATCATAACTTTTACAGAGATATGTTACATGGCACATGTAGCATAAAACATATTCCAGTTACATCATATATACATTTATAAGCATCTCCCCATAAAGTCTTATTGGGTACACCGTCACAGTGGTGTTCTACAAAGAGGGAAAAACCACTTCATTTGACATAGGCTGTGTCTACATTACAGGATTGTGCCAGCATAGCTACGGTGACAAAGCTGTGCTGGTGTAGTCACCATAGTATTGACCGGGGTAGGCAACCTATGGCATGTGTGCCAAAGGCAGCAGGCGAGCTGATTTTCAGTGGCACTCACACTGCCTGGGTCCTGGCCACTGGTCTGGGGGGCTCTGCATTTTAATTTAATTTTAAATGAAGCTTCTTAAACATTTTAAAAACCTTATTTACTTTACATACAACAATAATTTCGTTATATATTATAGACTTATAGAAAGAGACCTAAAAACGTTAAAATGTATTATTGGCACGCGAAACCTTAAATTAGAGTGAATGAATGAAGACTCGGCACACCATTTCTGAAAGGTTGCCGACCCCTGGTATAGACATACCCTTAAACTCTGCCTCCTTTTTAAGGGTGTGTAGTAAAGAGTCACTTATTAAATGATTATAACTAAATAGTACATCCCTACATGTGCATACACAAATATCCACCACATTTAATTCCTTTTAGCCCTGGCAGTTGTAGCTATATTCTTCTGTTTCAGTTAGACTTAAGCAAGATAGCCACACCATCCTTGCACCATACATTTACAAAGCACTATAGCTTGGATTTGGCCTCTAAGGAGGAGCCCTGCTTTAGTCGCTGTTCTGCAGAATCCGTTTCTGAAGCAGGGGAGCCCACACCCACGGAGGCTGGAAGGGGGATCATTCTAAAATGGTTTTATCTTTTGTGTGTAAAGCCTACTCTATTTAGGCACTGACTTTTCAGTCATATTCTGGTTTTTGGGATTGGTTAACTTTTTTTCTTGGGGTCTTCACTTTCTGTCAATTCAGCAACTGACCAGAAGGTTACAGGTTATTTCTGAAAGTGACGGGCTAATGCATTGGTTTAGTATGGGCAGGCAAAGCAAGCTGCCACACCCAGCTTAGCCAATGTACTTGCAGGCCTGCCTGGCAGCCTTTCTAAGCAGAGTCTGCCCTGTTGGGTTTGGTTTAGTGACGTGAACCTGGGTATTGGAGACTTCCTAAAGTTAACCATCACTTGTGGTCCAAGTCAGACTTAAAGCCAGATCTGCACCAGTGATAGTCTAATGTACCTATGTACCTGTTGCCCGTTAGGAATAACAGTAGCCATGATTATGGATGCAAGCAGTTGTACTAAGATCAGGCATGCATTTTCTTTTCTTTGGGGGGTGGGGTGGTCTCATAATTACTGGGTGAGGTTCTTTGGCTTGTGTTATAGAGGTCAGCCTAGATGATCTAATGGTCCCTTCTGGCCTTAAGATCTATGAAATAATGCCAAGGCACTAAGTAGATTTTGAGAGTGAGATTTTGAAAAGCACTGTGCACTGACCTCAAACTGCTCCCATTGAAGTCAGTGATAAAACTTCAGTTGATTTCAGTGGAAGTGGAGTTAAGCCAACACTGAGTATTTATGAAAATCCCTCCTTGAATTTCTACAGAGTGTAGATTGTTATAAATTGCTAAAATCTGCATGTAAGTAGAAAGCAAATATAAAAATGGCCTCTATTCCTATGCTGCTGCTGTGGACATTGTGGAAATCTTGCATGTAGTGTAGTTACTTCATTAACTAAAGCCTCCTTTACCACATGAGAAGGAGGGATGATGCACAGCTGTAAAATGGGATGGTAGATGGTCTTATACTGTAGTCATAAGACTGGGAGTCAGGAGGTGTAGCAAAGCAGGAGACCGACCACACAGTGAACCTGTAGGCTCTGAGGCAAGTCACATACACTCTCTGTGCCTTTTGTTTCCACATCTATAAAGTAGGGATAATGCTTACCTGCCTTGCAGGTGGGGTGTAAGGCTGCATGTATTAAGGTCTTAAAAAAGAAAGTGCTTGGATAGAATAAACTAAAGCCATATTAATTATATGACTTTACCATGGTGGTGTTTGTTTTTTATGTTTCCATGTTACCTTTTTTGCTTCATTTAAACTTTATTAGCAAGTGACACTTCTTTGCCCTTGAAATGCATTCAGCAGAGTGATATTCAGCTTTTACATTTGGACACTATTTAATTTGCAGTTCCCAAGGAGAACTGAATTAAGTTTTATTAGTAAATTGGGCCCATAACTTTGTAGCCAGGTTTTATTAGTTTATCACACATCAGCATTAGCAAATTGTAAATCCCACTCAAATGAACAAGAAAAAGGCCTTAAAGAGATGCCCAGAACTAGTGAAGTTTCTGGAGTAAAAGGTTTTTATCCTGGAAAAATACTGAAGGGTTAGTCAAATATATATTTAACATATTCTAGTATAAGATCGGCTGAGTGGGGCCACAAGGCTGCACCAAGTTTGACACATTTTCATATTCCCTTAGGTCTGACTGGATATTGTAAATGTATGTGACATTAACACCTAGCCTGTTCCTAGAAGCACCAGCAAGGAACTTGGTCCATTGTTGAGATTTCTAATTGTGTCTCGTGAAAGGTTAATGGAAAGACTCCCGTTGATTTCAGTGGATAATGAATTGTACTCAGTGTGACAATTCAGGCTATCTTGGATTTATGAATGGGATCTTTCAGATGTGGGATTTAGAGTGATCTTGTTATATTATCAATGCAGTAGGCTTCTGATTTAGATTTTGGGGCCTGTCTATGAAGCTAAAGTTAGTCATCGATAGAAATTGGTAAGTGCCCTGATCATGTTATAACACAGTTTGATCTCACCTGTATGGATAGGACCAAACCATGTTATTACAGTGTGGACCTTTTTCATAGAATCATAGAATATCAGGGTTGGAAGGGACCTTAGGAGGTCATCTAGTCCAACCCCCTGCTTAAAGCAGGACCAATCCCCAATTTTTGCCCCAGATCCCTAAATGGCCCCCTCAAGGATTGAACTCACAACCCTGAGTTTAGCAGGCCAATGCTCAAACCACTGAGCTATCCCTCCCCCCAGCTTTTTACAGCCTTTTAAAGACCAGAGCCCTGATCCTACAAGAATCTTTGCATGAGTCAGCAGGACTCCCCAAGGGCACAGGGGTCTGACCATACAGAGCTCATTGCAGGATCAGATCCCCAGTACTGACTCTAGTTTGGTGCTATTCAAATAAGGAAGAACCAACTCAGTGGTGTCCTAATGCAGTGAATTTTCCTGTGTAGACAAGCACTTAGGAAAGGTCAGAAGGGGCCATTAGATCATCTAGTCTGACCTCAAAAGCACAGGTGCCACCTTATTACACAGTAAGACACAGTCCTTGCACCTAAGAGCTGATTCTCTAGAGAGAGGCAGACAAAAGGTGGAAGGGGGAAAGAGGCAAAGAGAAGTGAAGTAACTGATCCAAGGCTATGTGGCAGGGCCTGTAATACAACCCAGGACTCCTGACACCTAGTTCAGTGCCCTATCTGCTGGACCACACTGTATGGCCCATAATCATGCAGGGTCATATTGCAATTGTTTTGTGTGTTTTGTCTATTACTCTGAATAATTTGAGTAGCATTGTAATAAATGAAATAGCTTAGTCATGAATATTGTAATTTGTAATCTTTTCAGTGAGATGCAGATTCCATTTGGGAAGAGACTTGGCATTAAGCTTTTAATCCATTTCAGCTCTTTGATCAATGGATTGTTAGGGCCAGTTATGACTTGTGGTGGCTCTTAATTGTTTTCAGTTACTTTTTATTCTACTGTATTCCACCTGCATTCTGACTGACTTAACCAATAAGATTTAGTTGGCTATTAATAATTTAAAAGAATGTCAGAACACTGTAGCAGTAAGATCAAGTCCCTTGGAATGTCTTACAGCCCTCCCCAAATCTGGGTCTGTCTCTTTTGAAATGTAGCATTAATTAATTCCCATGTTCTGTCTGCTGCTCATAGCCCTTCCAGATGTGCTGCAAGGAATAGACTGGCTCCTGGGTTACAAGCCATCTGGGTTCTGTAAACTGATTTGCACTTACATTAAACAATAAGTGAACAGAATGTGGAAGAGTTATTAAAGCAAATGTACATTGCCTATAAATCTCCAAGTAAAATATTAAAACGTAGTAAATGAAACTGGAATGTGCAAATGAAGACCTGCCTGGTTTTAATGAGTTTCGCTCTGACCTTCATTTTCACCCCCCCCAAAAAAAAGAATTTTTGTGTGTTTTTGTTAGTTTTATTTTTCTCCTTTAAAAAAAATCAAACTGCTTACAGAAGTAGCTGAGACAAAAACAAGGAAATATAATGTTCTAAACTTGACTAGTCCAAACCACTCGAGCTGCTGTGACAGCTCATAAAACTGAGAGTAGTTCTTAACTGGACTCTGTTTTACATTGCCAGAGTGAATTTTCCTAGCAGGAAGTAGCCAGAAGGTTTATTTAGTTTCCAGACTGTGGCTTTGATCTCTCTTTTCTGTCACTACTCAGGTTACATAGCCCTTTTTCACTGCAGTAAATCTGCAACAGTTAATGAGAATAAAATTTCCTCCTTCTCACTGATCGCATGCTGTTAAATGCCAAACCACAGCCAGCAGCATATTTGCAGAACTCAGCTGCACTGTACAAAAACAGTACAATCAGTTTAATCTTGTTGTCTTGGTAATTCATTTTATTGAGCTTTCCTTTTTTAAGTGACCTATTTTACCAAGACAAGTGGTTGCAAGGCCAGACCTGGAAGAAAGATTTAAAACTGTAATAAACCTAAGGGGGTTTTGGGTGTTATGTGCAAGCATGCTTGCAGGATTAAAAATTAAAACTTAGTCCTAAAAAGCCCAGCCTTTTTGTGCAGTAAGTTAGTGGGATATTTCTTCAAGGTTACAGCATCTGTTCAGTGCACGATGTGCAAATTCACTTATCATATTAATTATATTTCAGTTTTTGACAGAATTGTATTGGTTTAAAATTTTACTACCAGAGTTTGTATTGCCAACCTTGAGGTATTCAAATGTGAGCAAGGCCCCCAAGATAGTGATATTAGTTTTTTAGATACCATGAGATTTTTAAATTAATAAATTTGGATGTCTTTTTATTTGCCTTCTGGGGTTCCTATTTTCAAGGCTTTCTGCACAATCATGAAAATGAGAAACTTTATTTAAAGCTGAGATTCCTGCATAATAAAGCTCCAGGACCCTGGAGTCCAGAAAAAATTCCATGTGTGCAAATCTCATCCTTGGTACATTCCCTTAAAAAGCATTCAGAATCAGAATAGGGAGAACTTCTGGATGAGCAAAGTTTGGTGTCAATTATTCATTTAAACTACACTAAAATTTTGTATGGCTTGGGTCAGACTTTGTTGGAGCCTGCCCTGGTGTGTAGCCAGTAGAATTTGGTCCATGATCTGTATGATCAATAACATTCACACAATATTTGCTGCATGCACCAAATACTGAATACTACAAATCCCACGGTAATGGTTACGTACAGAAAGCAGTTTTTAAAGCTCTTCTTCACATGCAGTGTAAGTCAAAGCAAAAGTGACTCTGTTTTTAAGCATTTTTCTGGGCTTTCGATTGTCTTCCAGTCTTTTCATGCCCTGTTTTGTCATGCTGTAGCAGGGCTCATGTGATATGAAAGACGAATTGTGATGTACTGGTTAGCTAGCAAGGAGCCCCTGGCACCAGGCTGCCAGCTCCTTGGTGCTGATAACTGGGGACATGATGGCATTATTCTCTTAGGGAGCCATTTTCAAAACATATCTGGGGAGAATTGCTTTTTTCTCCACTCAGTTTTCAGCGTGGCTCTGATCCTGGGGCCTCAGCTGTGTCTGGTCCCTGGGAATTGGAGTAAATGTGTAAATGAAATGGGAGTTCAGAATACAGTAACTGCACAACAGGGGTAGCTTCCTGACAGTGAAAATTGCATTCCCAGAGCCTTTCCTAGCAAAAGCACATCGTGCTCAGGGCATCTTGTGCATAATCCAGCACATGTGGTGAGAAGCATGTGGAAAATGGAAGAGCTAGTCAAAAGTAAAAGCTTTGAATTAAAAACTTGAGCCAGATTCCGTGCTCTACCCAACAGCATAGTACCACTAATGTTCAGGGAGCTACACTCATTTACACCAGCTGAGGATCTCACCCTTTGTTTCCCTGAGGCTGCCATACTGAGCATAAAACTGCCATTAGTGGAGTCCATTGAGATGGTCAAATCAGTCCCAAACCAGCCGTAATACTAGTCTAATATTGGGATATGAACTTCACCCATTTTCAGTATTGATGTGAAATATTTTGGCCTATCCTTAGCCATTTTGGGGAACTCCTCCCTTGCTTCTCATGTTTTTTGTCCGACTGTTTTATTAGTTTTAGAAATGGATACCTCTGCTTGGTGGGATGACGGCTCTCAGAGCCAACTGGAAGGGGAGCATTTTCTGTGGAGTGGAGCTCAGACTTGAAAGTCAGAGCTCTAGGATTCTGTTCTAGCTTTGACTCAGTTTGTGACCGTTGTAGATCATTTAGCTTCTGAATCACTTTCCCAGTCTGTAAAATGGGTGTAATGCTCACTTACCACAAGGGGGAGCTGTGAGGCTTGTGAAGTAATTTTTGTAAAATACTTTTGTAATCCTCAAATGAAAGTGGTTGTAGATTTGCTCAGGCATTATTGTGCTTGGTGCCAGATTACTCTGTCTATTTAGCTAATATTTGTGAACGTGTTGGTTCTTTTGAATTTTGTTGACTCTTCTTTTGCATGATGGTAAATTGTTGTTGTTTAGTCTTTCTGCAACCGCTGTTGCAAAACCCTTTCCCATGCCAAACCCTCCCCCAGACACCGCCAACACACCCTTCTCAACCTTCTGGCTCCAGTCTGTACCCATGGCATTCCACTCCTCCCCCATCACAGCCCAACACTGCGGACTCCCAGTGCTGCACTGTACTCCAAAGGAGAAGGTTGGATATGATACCTGAACATACGCAAATCTTTAACCATCCCGGGACCCCACCTCCTCCTGGGACCTTTCCTTTCCCCATCCCCCTCAGTGCTGATGTGTTTTTTTGTTTCTCTCTCTCCTCTGGTGGTTGTTTTTTAATAAAAGAATTGTGTTGGTTTGAAAGCAATCTTTATTCTATTAATTGAAAGCAAACAGCTCTTCAGAGCAACAGGCAATTTTCTTAAACCTTCATAGGGCACCAATCACAATCAGCTCCTAGCATTACAAGAACTGCACTCCCGAGCATAGCAACAAATATTAGTGGCTTTCAGCTTCAAATTCCTGCCTCAAGGCATACCTGATCCTTATGGCTCCACACTGCACCCCTCTAATAGCCCTGGTCTCTGGCTGTTCAAATTCAGCCTCCAGGCGCTGATCCTCAGTGGTCCAGCCCTGAGTGAAGCTTTCACCCTTCCCTTCACGATTATTATGGAGCGTACAGCATGCAGATATAAGCATAGGAATACTGTCATCAGCCAGGTCCAGCCTCCCATATAGGCAGCGCCAGCTGGCCTTTAAACAGTCAAAAGCACACTCAACAGTCATTCTGCACTTGCTCAACCTGTGGTTGAACCGCTTTTTGCTGCTGTCAAGGTGTTGCGTGTATCGCTTCATAAGCCATGGCATTAAGGGTTAGGCGGCGTCTCCCAGGATCACAGTGGGCATTTCGTCTTCCCCTATGGTAATCTTCTGGCCCGGGAAGAAAGTCCCTGCTTGCAGCTTCTTGAACAGGCCAGTGTTCCGAAAGATGTGTGCGTCCAGGCGCCTGGAGATCCATAGAGAAATAAATACCCCTTCCAATTAATGTGGCTAGGTGGTCTGGTGCCAGAATTGAAATATGTGTGCCATCTCTTGCCTCTCCGCAATTAGGGAAGCCCATTTGTGTAAAGTCATCCAAAGTGTCATGCACGTTGCCCAGAGTCATGGTCTTTCAGAGCAGAATGCAATTAATGGCCCTGCACACTTCTGTCAACACGAGTCCAATCGTTGACTTTCCCACTCCGAATTAGTTAGCGACCGATCGGTAGCAGTCTAGAGCAGCCAGCTTCCACAGTGCAATCGCCATGCACTTCTCCAAAGGCAGGGCAGCTCTCATTCTCATGTGATGGTGCCTCAGGGCTTGGGCAAGCTCATCACACAGTCCCATGAATGTGGCTTCCCTCATCCGAAAGTTCTGCAGCCACTGCTCGTCATCCCAGATGTGCATGACTATGTGATCCCACTCAGTGCTTGTTTCCCGAGCCCAAAAGCGGTGTTCCACTTTGGTCAGCACTTCTGTGAATGCCACAAGCCATCTTGTGTCGTGGCTACTACGTGTGGCGAGATCAACGTCACACTCCTCTTACCTTTGTAGTTTAAGGAATAACTCCACTGCCACATGAGATGTGTTAGAGCAATACTGGTCAACAATGCGGAATCCATTCCTGCAGACCGAAGAGGCAGAGCATGCAGTACACAAACCATTAAAAGATGGCGCCAAATGCGGACGGGAGCACAGGGATTGCTGGGATGCGAAGCAGTGCATCACGGGGCATTGGGACAGGACCCAGGATGCCCCACGACCCCCTCCACCTTCCCACAATTCTTAGCGGCAGAAGAGGAAGAGATGCTCTGTGGGATAGCTGCCCAGAGTGCACCGCTCCAAATACTGCTGCAAGTGCCACAAGTGTGAACATGCTATTGTGCAGCTGACAGTGTGAACACACAACAGCGGTTTCCCTTCAGTGCTCTCTGAGTGGTGCTGTAACTTTTCCAGTGTAGACATATCCCCAGTCTTCAATGTATTTATTTTCATAGCACCCCTGTGTGGTAGGGAAAGTGCTGTTCTCTCCATTGTGCAGATGGGGACACATAGGCACAGAGAGTCTAATTACTTGCCCAAGGTCACTTGGAATCAGTATCAGAGCAGGGAAATGATTCTGGGTCTCCCAAGTCACCCCCTCACCACTGAACCATCTTCCATCACTCAGCAGAGATAATAGGCTATGCTACTTTTCAACAAGACTTGAGTTCTGGGTTCTGAATTTCTTAATTCAGAGCTTTTGTTTTAAGTCTATTCAGTTGTGAAACATTTAAGAATCACTTCTCAGCAGTGAACTCTAGAGCTCTTTTCCCTGGATAGGTTGCTGGACTCGGATGTTGCAGACAGCTCATTTCTCCACAGTTCTCAGATTTTGCTGTGGGCCTATAATTAAATGGCTGGAACAAGAGAATTTTGTTAAGATTCTCTTGGACTTTTTGCCAAATGGCATCTGGAAACTCCATTTAATCCAGTGTTGTGAGAGCCGAACATATGGGCTTCTTGAGGTTAACCTGTTTTAATGAGTGACAGAAATAGGTTTGATAGGTTTCTCTGATGCGCCTCCTCCTTTCAAAGGTTAGTCGGCCAAATCTAATGGTCTCATACCTCCACTCTACTCCACTGAAGTCAGTTGTTTGCTTTGGGCATAAAGTCAGCCCTGTATTAGGTCAATACATGAAACTTAAGTCTGTGCTTTCCAAAGTGTGCCCAAGTGTGGAAGGGATTCTGCCACACACTAAATAGCTTGGTGAGGTATTAGTTATGAGTTCTGTCTGGTTGCTTTACACAGCATCTTTCTCCTTTGGCTGATTTAACAATTAGGGCTGACGACATTAACCATATTTAAAGAGAGTTCATTCCAAGTTCTGGATCTGCTCTTCAAAGCCACGTGATCAGGATTTTTAGCCAGTTGGTTCTGCCTAGTTATAAACCCTTCCCTCAGTACCTTCCACCCTGAGTACACACCTAAAAAGGGGGCCACAAAACGCTGCCAAATATTCAGTGCAATTTTTTCTTCTCTGAGAAAATAAATTAGCATAGTGTAATAAAATCTTTCTGGCTGGTGAGAAATCTTCATTAGAGTGATCTCCTACAGTCAGTTTGTGGATTATTTTTTTTCAGCAGGCAACACAATATAACTTTTCAGTAATTAAAATGGCTCTTCCGGAGCCATTGTGACTAGCATGGTGTCATTCATGGGCTCGTTACATTCACACAGGCACAGGTCTGCACTCTTTTTTCACTGGCAGCCCAGGCATGATCTAATTAGGATTTGTTGCAGCTTGTCTTGGAGAAAAGGGGGAGAATAACAGGTAATGCTACAGAGTTTTGTGTGAATCTGTGTCTGTCGATCAGGATTGCAGTACCACTGGAGAGAGCTAATAAAACATTTCTGTTTAATGGCCTGATCATTCACTTCCTCCAGCTGAGACTTCCCAACCATGCTCCGGCAGGTTGGCCCGAGAAGTCCAGTCCAGCAGCTGGATGCTTTCAGAACTGATGCTTTCAGAACTGAGTGCATTTTCACACAATCCCCATCAACATATGCACACATTGCTAACACATTGCTAACACAACTGCTAAGGTATATGTCAGTTACATCAATGGTCTCTTTGATCCACTGTATCGTGTCCAGAAGGATTTTTGATCTGAAAAATGGATGAGCCACATATATGACCATCTAAACTCCTGGCTGTCTGTTCGATCTTGTAACATTGGAGCAGTAATGTCAATTGAAGCTTTGGTCACTTGTTCTAGGTGGTGGCAACAGGGGTGCCTCGTACCCCTGACTTCAGTGGGTAACACCAAAGTGGGGTGTGTGCAGAGGCTCTGATCACCCCCTCCACTATGGAACAAGTATTGTACTATGGAGACTTGGAGAGTTACAATTTGTGGAGTCCTCAAGAGTGTTCCAGAAAGGGGGTTTCTCTCCAGCAATTGTACAGGGTTGTGGCATTTGGAATGTGTGTGTTCTGGGGACCCGCAATATTTGAGTGGGGTCCTCCAGATTCCTAGCTTACTGCTCCTTCAGGACCCCTGCTACTATTGGTTAGCCACCTCAGTGTGCTGCCTCTGAGGGAGGAGATAGGGGGCTGGTTAGTGTCATGTCACTGAAATCATTGGTGTTACACCAGCATAAAAGTGGTGAGTCAGGCCCAGGTTGAGCATCGATGGGAAATCTGTAATAGACTTCATTCACTTCAATGGGGAACACTGCAAGTTTGGGGGCAAAGTTGGAGCATAAGATGGGACTCTGCCCTGCCCCCAAGGTGAGTAGTCTAAGCCACACACATTTACATGGGGGACCTCCATGGGATCTGGTGGCAGGGGAGGAGGGTAATGCTGCTTGAGTTTCTCTTCTACCTCACTACAGCCCTCTGTCCTACCCATGCATGCAGAAAAGTAAGGGAAATGATGTGGCTCCTTATTATACGTGGGGCTGGTAGTGCAGCCTATTCTTAAGGTTGCCTGTCACTTACCATTATAAGACCCTAGCTTATAACTTTACCAGAATTTCTCTTTGGGCTGAAATTTTCCATGCTGGGTGTCTGCCTCAGGCTGATTTTTTTTTTTAAACTTCAGCCAAAACGATTTAGTCATTTCTGAGAACAAGACTAAATAAAAATGTTGTTTTGCTCATGTTAAAATAAATTCTGGTGACCTTTTCTTTAAAGCGCTCTAGCATCCCATGCTTTGGAGCAGGGATTTCAAATTTGGCAGCGTGGGGAGGCTCTTTGTGTCAGGGGTATGCGTTTTATTGTCCATGTGAAAACCCACCCTAATCTGGCCAAGTTATAAACCTCTGAAAAATTACAAATGGTAATTGCAGTTCTCACACATTCAGTGTAGAAACTGGGACTGAGATTTTAACAGCTAAATTGCCTGAAGAGTCTGTCCACACAGAGCATAGAATCATAGGACTGGAAGGGACTTTGAGAGGTCATCTAGTCCAGTCCCCTGTACTCATGTCAGGACTAAGTATTATCTAGATCATCCCTGACAGGTGTTTGTCTAACCTGCTCTTTAAAATATCCAATGATGGAGATTCAACCACCTCCCTTGGCAATTTATTCCAGTGCTTAACCACCCTGACAGGAAGTTTTTCCTAATGTCCAAACTGAACCTCCCTTGCTGCAATTTAATCCCGTTGCTTCTTATCCTATCCTCCAAGGTTGAAGAGAACAATTTTTCTCCCTCCTTCTTGTAACAACCTTTTATATACTTGAAAACTGTTGTCATGTCCCCTGTCAGTCTTCTCTTCTCCAAACTAAACAAACCCAATTTTTTTCAATCTTCCCTCGTAGGTCATGTTTTCTCTATCTTTAATCATTTTTGTTGCTCTTCTCTGGACTTCCTCCAGTTTGTCCATATCTTTCCTGAAATGTGGTGCCCAGAATTGGACACAATACTCCAGTTGAGGCCTAATTAGCGCGGAATAGAGAATTACTTCTTATGTCTTGCTTGCAACACTCCTGCTAATAAATCGCAGAATTATGTTTGCTTTTTTTGCAAGAGCGTTACATTGTTGACTCATGTTTAATTTGTGATCCACTACAATGGCCAGATCCTTTTATGTAGTACTCCTTCCTAGGCAGTCATTTCTCACTTTGTAAACGTGCAACTGATTATTCCTTCCGAAGTGGAGTACTTTTCATTTCTTCTTACTGAATTTCATTCTGTTTACTTCAGACCATTTCTCCAGTTTGACCCAGGGGTGGCTCTGTTTTGTGCCGCCCCAAGCACGGCAGTCAGGCAGCCGTCGGCGGCGTTCCTGCGGGCGCTCTGCCGGTCCCGCACCGTCAGTGTTCCCGCCGCCGAATTTGCCGCCAAATCCGCGGGACCGGCGGACCTCCCGCAGAAATGCTGCCGAAGGCTACCTGACTGCTGCCCTCGCAGCTAGTGGCCAGCTGCCCCCCTGTGGCTTGCCACCCCAGGCACGCGCTTGCTGTGCTGGTTCCTGAAGCCGCCCCTGGTTTGACCAGATCATTTTGAATTTTAATCCTATCCTCCAAAGCACTTGCAACTCCTCCCACCTTGGTATTGTCCGCAGACTTTATAAGTGTACTCTCTATGCCATTATCTAAATCATTGATGAAAATATTGAACAGAATCAGACCCAGAACTGATCCCTGTGGGACCCCACTTGATATGCCCTTCCAGCTTAACTGTGAATCACTGATAACTGCTCTCTGGGAATGGTTTTCCAACTAGTTATGCACCCACCTTATAGTAGCTCCATCTAGGTTCTATTTTCCTAGTTTGTGTATGAGAAGATCATGCGAGACAGTATCAAAAGCCTTACTAAAGTCAAGATATATCACATCTACCGCTTCCCTCCTATCCGCAAGGCTTGTTACCTGGTCAAAGAAAGCTATTATTCATAGATTCATAGATTCTAGGGCTGGAAGGGACCTCGAGAGATCATCGAGTCCAGCCCCCTGCCCTCATGACAGGACCAATTACTGTCTAGACCATCCCTGATAGACATTTATCTAACCTACTCTTAAATATCTCCAGAGATGGATTAGGTTGGGTTGACACGAATTGTTTTCGACAAATCCATGCTGCCTGTTACTTGTCACCTTACTATCTTCTAGGTGTTGGCAAATTTTTGATTGCTTAATTATTTGCTCCATTATCTTTCCGGGTACTGAAGTTAAATTACAGACTGGTCTGTAATTCCCCGGGTTTTCCTTATTTCCCTTTTTATAAATTGGCACTATATTTGCCCTCTTCCAGTCCTCTGGAATCTCTCCCATCTTCCATGACTTTTTTAAGATAATCGTTAATGATTCAGATATCTCCTCAGTCAGTTCCTTGAGTATTCTAGGATGTATTTCATCAGGCCCTGGTGACTTGAAGACATCTAAATTGTCTTAGTGAAAAAAGTTAAAAATTACTTATTTTAGCCTTTGATTCAACCTTATTTTCACTGACTTTCACTGTGTTAGATGTCCAGTTGCTACTAACTTTTTTGGTGAAAACTGAAACAAAAGAGTAATTTAGCACTTCTGCCCTTTCCACATTTTCTGTTATTGATTTCCCCCCCTCATTGAGTAACGGGGCTACCCTGTCCTTGGTCTTCCTCTTGCTTATAATGTATTTGTAAAATGTTTTCTTTTTACCTTTTGTGTCTAGCTAGTTTAATCTCGTTTTGTGCCTTGGTCTTTCTAATTTTGTCCCTGCATACTTGTACTATTTGTTTATATTCATCTTTTGTCATTAGGGCTCTCGATTAATCGCAGTTAACTCACTTGATTAACTGAAAAAAATTAATCGTGATTTAAAAAATTGATCACGATTAATCACAGTTTTAATTGCACTGTTAATAAATACCAATTGAAATTTATTAAATATTTTGGGATGTTTTTCTACATTTTCAAATGTATTGATTTCAATTACAACACAGAATACAAAGTGTATACTGCTCACTTTATTTTTGTTTACAAATATTTGCACTGTAAAATTGATAAACAAAAGAAATAGTATTTTTCAGTTCACCTCATACAAGTACTGTATCTCTTTATTGTGAAAATGAAACTTACAAATGTAGAATTTTTTTGTTACATAACTGCACTCAAAAACAAAACAATGCAAAACTTTAGAGCCTACAAGTCCACTCAGTCTACTTCTCGTTCAGCCAATCGCTAAGACAAACAAGTTTGTTTACATTTACAGGAGATAATGCTGCCCATTTCTTATTTACGGTGTCACCAGAAAGTGAGAACAGGCGTTCACCTGGGACTTTTGTAGGCGGCATTGCAAGTTATTTATATGCCAGATATGCTAAACATTCTTATGCCCTTTCATGCTTCGGCCACCATTCCAGAGGACATGCTGATGACGCCCGTTAAAAAAATGTTTGTTAAATTTGTGACTGAACTCCTTTGGGGAGAATTGTATGTCTCCGGCTGTTTTACCCCCATTCTGCCATATATTTCATGTTATAGTAGTCTCTGATGATAACTCAGCACATGTTGTTGATTTTAAGAACACTTTTGCTGCAGATTTGACAAAACTCAAAGAAGGTACCAATGTGAAATTTCTAAAGTAAGCTATAGCACTCGATCCAAGGTCTAAGAATTTGAAGTGCCTTCCAAAATCTGAGAGGGATGAGGTGTGGAGCATGCTTTCAGAAGTCTTAAAAGAGCAACACTCCGATGCAGAAACTACAGAACCTGAACCACCAAAAAAAAGAAAATCAACCTTTTGCTGGTGGCATCTGACTCGGATGATGAAAATGAACATGCGTTGATCCACACTGCTTTTGATTGTCATCAAGCAGAAGCCGTCGTCATGGACGCATATCCTCTGGAATGGTGGATGAAGCATGAAGGGACATATAACTCTTTAGCGCATCTGGCACATAAATATCTTGTGATGCCAGCCGCAACAGTGCCATGCGAACACCTATTCTCACTTTCAGGTGACATTGTGAACAAGAAGTGGGCAGCATTATCTCCTGCAAATGTAAATAAACTTGTTTGTCCGAGTGATTGGCTGAACAAGAAATAGGACTGAGTGGACTTGTAGGCTCTAAAGTTTTACATTGTTTTATTTTTTGTACATAATTCTACATTTGTAAGTTCAGCTTTCATGATAGAGATTGCACTACAGTACGTGTATTAGGTGAACTGAAAAATACTGTTTTTTTGTTTTTTACATTGCAAATATTTGTAATCAAAAATAAATATAAAGTGAGCACTGTACACTTTGTATTCTGTGTTGTAATTGAAATCAATATATTTGAAAATGTAGAAACCATCCAAAAATATTTAAATAATTGTATTCTATTATTATTTAACAGTGCAATTAATTGCGATCAAGTTTTTTAATCGCTTGACAGCCCTATTTGTAATTTGACCTAGTTCCCACTTTTTGCATGCTCCAGCCTAGAGCTGAACAGGACTTTCCATGCAGTTGCAGCTCTGGGCTGCTGCAGGCCATTGCAGGTGGAGGTCAAGGCAGCTGAACTGCAAGCAAGGAGGCTGTGATGCCACATGATGGAATTTGTGTATTCAGTTTTTTTAAAATTGAATAGTAAATAATACATGGAGGGAGAACAGCCACCCAACAGCCTACATTAAAAGAACATTAAAGTTGCAAAATCAAGCACTCGGAAATTAGAACATGCTCTCTACAACCTTACTTGAAACTTTCTTGTGCATATGCATTATGGTACAGTCTTTAATTACATGATCACATACTACTTTTTCCTTTAGGACACCTGGCTCAATCAGCAGAAATCACAGCTGTGTAGTTAAGGAAGCTGTCGTCTATAGGACCCCTGCCTCGTTTGTTGCAGAAGTTGGAAAGTGTGCAGTGAATGAGGCAGGAGACTTCACAAAAAGAATGAATGGTTTCATGGTTAAAGCAGTTGAACAGTACCCTAGAGCACTAGATTCCATCCCTGCCTCTGCCACAGAGTTTCTGTGTGATGCTGGGCAAATCACTTACACCAAACTTTAGGCACCTGACTTGAGACCCTTAATCTGATTCACAGAAGTGCTGAGCACTCACAGCTGCAACTGTAAGTCAGGCCATGTCTAAATTTACCGGGAATCGACACTGCTGCGATCAATGTAGCGGGGGTCGATTTAGTGGGTCTAGTGATTAATTAGAGACTATATCATAAAGCATATGCACAAGGGAGCACAATTCTGGCATTTCCAAATTTTTGAGTGCTTGACTTTGCAACTTTAATGTTAATATTCTTTGTGTAATTAATATTTAATATTAGTATGCAGATGTGCATGGCACTTTATGTAGCACTAAATGCACAGTTCCTGCCCTAAAGTTTTCATCCAAGCTGAGTTTGAGAAAGACAAAGTATGGGGAAAATAAACAGAAGCGGAAGAAGGAAGGTGGGGCCATGAGATACAGAATTTGAAATATTTGTGGTTTATCATGCCATGATCATACCATTACTGGTCATGACTATAGTTACAGGATATGTTATTACATATAAAAACCTCTGACTTTTTAAAAACATTCTATTCTGTCTCCCAGGATTTGCTCTCATAAGCTGAAAGGCAGAACAAGTTAGTGGACAATTAAGGAGAAACAGAGAAGTAGCTGCATCAGACTATTATATAGTGGGTCTGTGGAACCTTTCGTCTCTTTGGTTACCAGAGTCCAAGCAACCATGAATAGCTACTATCTGAACACTAAGTGACTTGTGTGACACTAGTGGCATAATGGCATAGCATAGTGGCCTCAATCCATTTCTTAGTGGATAGAGGTCCATCACAAAATGATCATCCTAGCTGGCACTTGGTTGGTAGTCTCAGCAGAAAGACCAGGGAACTAATGGCCTGTGGCTACTGAATGATCCTCCCAACTCTACAGGTGGTCATTGGGGGGCGGGGGGGGGCGGGGCGGGGGAGGGGAAGCACACTGAGAAGCTTGTAGTGCCTTACCTGCAGATAAAGGTTCTTGGGCTTTCAATCTAGTACCTTTCATCATCACTTAAAAATGAGAGCTACCAAGAGAGGAGAGAAAATACAGACTTAAACACTATCGAGTCCTGTCTCTTGTTGGCACTCAAGTGTGATACAATTTAGATGCAGTTCATTATTTATGTATTATAATGCTGGGTTTATATCTCAAAGTTGTGAGTGGTGTTTCACTTTCATGGCTTGGGTACCCCATGAGGGAAAAATACAGTCTTCTACCATGTATTGAACATAATTCATCCTCTCTGTTATATACAGGAACCTGATACAGTTTATGCATTCCAAAGTTTTATGGCATAGGATTTTACAGCAGGATGGCTAGAACTGTAACAGTACCATATGTTATCAACAATACTGTCCCTGACTAATAGATTCTCTTTCAGAAGTGAAATGATAAGACTCTGAGGATAAGATGATTGTGAATACCAATTGTGTGTGTGGGAGGGGAACCTTGCACATTTTAAACTGTATTCTTAAAATATTCATCATAATAATGTATGCAAGTGATTCTCAGAGAGGGAGCTCCATGTCTGTGGGCAGCACTGAGGCCAAGTTTTCAAAGGATCCTGCACACCCAAAAACATGGGCCTAATTCTGATTCCATTGACGTCTAATGGAAGATTTGCCAGATCATAGTTATAAATCAGTGGGAGCAGAATCGGATCCCATGTGTGTACATGTGTTGCATAGTTATGTGTGCAAATGAACTTCAGTTCAGCAAAGCATCTAAGCACATGAGTAGCTTTAAGCATCTGAGTAGTCCCACAGAAGTCCGTGGAGCTATTAATGAGCGCAAAGTTCTGCTCATTCATAAGTGCTTTGCTGGATCAAGGCCCCACCTTGTGTGCATGGATAAACATTTGCACTTGCACTAAATGGAAACCTTTTTAAAATGTGTTCCCATTGACTAGTTTAGTGCCTCTCAGAATTACAGGTGGGTCTTGCATCAATCTGATTCATGCAAAATATGTAGGTAGTAGGGGTTGGCTAGTCTTCAGAGCAGGACTAGGATTTGAAGACACCTGGCTTCTAATCCTGGCTCTGACACTAACGCTGTATGTGACCTCAACCTCCTGTTTTCATTGGCCAATTATTTTTGGTCCCTGTGTTTTTAGATGCCAAACATGAAACAGGGGCCAAAAAAATTCATATTTAGGTCCCTAGAGTCAAGCTCTTAAATCCATATTCAAGTTCTGAAATACAATTTCCCCACTCAGCAGTCGCCAGAAGGCCTATGTCCATCTCCACTTCATCAGGAGGTTGCAACCTCTTCTTTCAGATGTGGACCTGGCTTCCCTCATCCATGCCTGTGTCATCTCACAGTTTGATTATTTCAGTGCACTCTGCATGGGGCTATATGGTATCTTTAAATGCAGTCTGAGACTGAAGCTGGTGTATAGTGAGGCTGCCTACATCCTCAGCTGTATTTTCTGCTGGGAGCACACAACACCGGTGCTCTGGGTTCTGTGCTGGCTACTTGTGGATTTCCAGATAGATTTCAAAGTGTTACTTTTGACTCATAAAGTCCCGAATGACCTGGGAGCTGCCTCTCTGAGAGCTTTGCTACACTTGAGGAATTAGTACCCATTTTACAGCAACTGTCAGCACCAGTGCTCAGAACGGTCTGAGGTGTAGGCAGGGCTGAGGTGTCTTTACCACTGTCATGAAAAGCTACAGCAAGCAGCTGGGCACCATCGCCGGCCATTTTTGTAATATGGATGCTAATTTTCCTAATGTGGAAGAACGTAGAGAGATCTGTTTTCTGCCTACACCATAGAGTTACAGCCAGTGCGGGCCCCTGAACTGGAATATCATCAGAGCGCTGGCACAGGGTGTTCACCCTCATCCCCTGGTCTGAAACAGCCCAATCTTGCAGGCCTACTACAAATCATGTCTGTTCTGTCAGGCTTTGAGCGAGGGATGGGTGGGTACAATGAGAGCAGGTATATGTGGGGAAGGAGGATACTGCTTGGCATTTCCTGGCTTGGATAAGGGTGACATTGCTAGTTTTGTTTGATTGTATTTTTGTATTTTAAAATGTCTCCTAGGCACCATGGGCCCAGGACAGGCACATTATTTTTTTCATTATGAATCAAGGTAAATATCAATAAATAAAGCTGTTAAGAAATCTCTCTTTACTCATGCACATTAGGAGCATTTTCCCCTTTGGCATGTGTTCTTTGGTTCCCCAGCCATGCAAGCAAATTAGAAAGTTCAGCTGTCATTTTGGGAAGGTCATAGATCACGCCAGCAGCCTGAGTAATCCAAGAGGTTTTAAGTATCATCGCATTTAGTTTAAAGTGAAATTTGCTCTGACAGGGGCTGGCAGACCAATAGGAAAAAGAAATATTTGTGCTTGGAGAAGTGCATGTGTAGAGACCGTGAGTATAACTGATGGCTGGAAGTGATTTCAGTCTAAAAAAAACAAATCATTAAGAGAGTGCATAGGGGTAAAATACACAGTTCATATTTTAAAGGGTCTCAAAATGAACCAGCAGCTGAGGTTAGCATTACATAATAATTAGTTGTGTTCCCTGTTTAACTCCATGAGTCCCAGACATGTTGGTAAACCATCCGTGAGAAAACAGTGGTGCTTTTGCTGTATGGTGAGCACAATCACCAACTTCTACCATCAAGTAAATTTTTTTTTTAAGACAAAGATGCCTTAACACAGTGGTCCCCAACCTTTCTGTGGCCAAGAACACGTTCATTCCTTCATCAGAGTGTGGCGGGCAGTGACACTTCTCAGCAGCATTTCGGTGGCAATGGTTCGCCGCCGGTAGCGCACCTCGGCGGCATTTCGGCGAAAGCTTCTCCGCCGGAAGCGCTGCGCAGCAGCATTTCAGTGGCGACGCTTCTCCGGCGGATGCCCCTCTCCTCTTCCTTCCTTGGCGCCGGCCCTGACGGCGGGCGCACATAAATGCCCCGGTGGGCACCACGTTGGGGACCACTGCCTTAACAGTTTAAGATTAGGACAATTTCAGAAACTCACTTGTTCCAGACTTACTACAATGTTGTGCAATCAGTTTCTATTAGATAACTGTATGTGGTATGAATGAGCTCCCATTAGATATCAATTTGAACTATGTAGTGGGAAGTGAAAATGATGGATTTTTTTTATTTTTTTTTTAGGGGAATTGAGGCGGTGGAGGATTGGGGTTACTTGCTTGATTTCATTAAGATATGTCACTGCCTTTTCAGAACAGGGGGGTCTGTATATTGCCCAGCACCCCTTTAGATGCTACTAATAATACTAACACCAGTTCTTTAGTTAAGAGTTAAGTTTGGATTTGATTGCTAGTGTAGAAATAAAAGCAATTGTTATCGCCATCACAACATATAGCAGTGAGACATGGCAACTTACCAAGAAAGATACGCAAAAGCTGGATGCATTTAATCAAAAATGTCTGAGAAGAATATTGGGAATAACAGAGAGAGATAGGAAGATGAATGAAGAAGTCAGAAAAATTACTGGACAAGGCACCCACTCACAAATAATCGACAAAAGAAGACAGAAAACAAAAGAAGAAAGAGAGAGAGACCACGAATAACATGGAAACAAACAATTCTGAATGACACCTAACCCTAAGCACCTCAACATGAAATGGGAAGATTTGGAGAGAAGGGCAGTTGATGGCAAATGTGGGTAGCCCAATGTGCAGCAAAGCATGGGATGATCTAGGATCTAAGGTAGAAATAAAGAAGCAAGTTATCTCAGTCTGGTCACTAGTGGACATCTTAAACCCCACCATCACAACTGGCTCCATCCTTGGCAGAGGTGTGGAAAGACTCAGTGGGACATGGATACTGAACTCCTTTCTCCATCATCAAGGTGGCCTTTCCAGGTCAAGATTGCGGCAGGATGCAGGCATGGGGCGTGCTTATGCTGTCATTGCTCTTGGTGTAGCTGTTCTGGGTATCATCAGAACGTCAGTCTGTAGTGCTGGTCCCTGATTGTTCACTTTTTGTCCCTGGAACTCAGTTATTTTCTGGGATCTGTGGCCCCTCCCTCAGCTGAGGGGATGGAGGGAGGGGGAGGCTTTCATTCAGGTGGACTCAGCCCACCAATCCCAATCATCCAAGAGGGTAGGCTGGGACTTTTAAAGAGCACTAAACTCACTTGAAAGCAAAACCAATATTTTCTGAGGCATAGACAAGGATTCATTTACCTAAGGAAAATATTTAGATAGTGCACCATTTTCTGGAGAGTGGTGAATTTAATATAATTTTCTGTTCCTTTTTTTTTTTTTAAATGCAATGTCTGAAGTAGTTATCAGCTGATCCATCTCTTACTTTTTTCTTCAGGACACTACCATATGTCGGAACCATTTGGAAATAATTGATGCTGCTCAAAGTTTAACCTGTAGGGACCTGTACCTAATTACTTACACGTTTACAAAAAGGGGAAAAAATTGATTTGCTGAGAATGTAATTGAAACCATGTTTTTTTGCCTAGCTTTTTATCCATTTAGATACATTTAGAAGTTGTTTAAATAAGGATTACTGAACTGGAAATAGTTGCAAGTACTTGGCACTATTCTGTCATGAGGAGAGAGTGCCACCTAGTGGTTGCTAGCACTTATGGCCAGCACAATATTCTTTTGGTATCATATACTGTATTAGGGAGGACAAAGGCCAGAAGAAACCCACACATTTCTGCAATGCTAGGTGCAGCCACTTTCATATTTAATTAGGAGAATCTGCCCTTAGGGAATCTGAGTCTGAGGATACTGAGTTTTGTCTTGAACTAAGTAGCCATTTGGGGCCTGCAGTCTCCTCTACCCATTCCACCACATTAAAGTTGAAAGGGGCTGCACCTGATTCTGTTTTATGCAAAACAGGTGTGGTCTTTGGGTTTCTGACTAATTGCCAAAGCAGCCTTCAGCTGGCCATAGTGTGGTCCCCCTGCCATATATGCAGTGTCTTTCCAGCCTAAAATGTTCAGGAATGAGAGTCACCATCACAAATGTGATGGGTCTCTAGTTGTTACTACAATAATAAATAGTAAATTATCCAAAACTGATGTTCCATCAATCACAGACAAAACACCACTAAAAAATAAATAAAACGAAGAACTGAATTTCCTATAACAAATTAGAGAGACAAGGTAGGTGAGGGAATATCTTTTTTTATTGGACCAACGTCTGCTGGTGAAAGAGAGAACCTTTTGGACCTTCACCCACCTTGTCTCTCTAATATCCTGGGACCAACACTGCAAACTATAACAAGTTACTTTTTTAAATTATAAATTATTTGACTCTAGAACCTGAACTGGATAAATCAACATTTTTGAGAATTTGTGGAAGGAAAGAAGAAAAAGTATTCCTGAACTGAAGTTCTGACTTAAAGGGACACAGGGTAGAATCAAGTCCATACTTTTTGTTAACCAATCACCCCAGTTTTACACTTGTGTAGTGCCACTGAAATCCATGGACTTACATTACCATAACAGAGAATCAGGCATATTCAGACACATTTTTCCTTACCTAGATTATGTTAGTAACTCCTGAGATTATCATCATTCAAAGCTGAAAATCTACTTTACTTTTCACCATTTCCCCAGTTTTTGCTCTTGAAAATAGACTAGTCAGTTTATTATTTTCAGTCACTCTGTGACCTGTACACAGAAAATTAGGCCTGAGAAGAGCCCTCCATCTAATCTATCTGCCCTTTCCCAAGGGCCTGTCACAGTAGGATCAAGGTGCTGTATGCTGGGGAAAGGAGAGAAAGGCTGGAAGGGAAATCCATTCTTTGGCCTACCTTGCTTGTAATCTTAGGATTATTAATTTTGAGTGCAGTGTTTGATTGTCTTTGATTCTTTGGGGACTGGGGAAGAGGTATGTCTGGAGATGGTGAGGATAGGACCCTCCTGGTCTCATTTGGCTCAAGCCTGCTGTTGAGAAGGCTGTACTTAGTGCTCCCCGGTAGTCTGCTGGATGACCGCAGCTGCTGCAGAGAGACCTGGAAAGTGAGGCAGTCTTGAAGATCACATGCCCATTCCCCAAAGGGCTTTGTAAAAGAGTACCAGAACTTTGGAGTGGTTCCAGTAAGGAAGGGGTAGCCAGTGCAGGCCGCAGAGCATGCTCTTTAGCTTGCCCCCACCCTAAGCAGACAGGACACTAGAGCGTGTACCAGTGTTGTTTGACTCCTAGCCTTGCCGAGGAATTTGTTCAGCATGGCACTCCAGGCCTTCCCCAGGGCTTTGGTGAACTACTGAAGTGTGCCAATAGCACTCCTGGTTGAGGGAGAAACAGACAGCTCTCAGAACCACTGCATCCTGATTTGGGGCAGAGGCGCTAGTAGGCCAGGTCTACAATACAAACTCATGCTGGCAGTTGTCTGTCAGAAGCATGAAGAGGTGTGATCCCAGACTGACACAGCTGTGCCAGCAGAAGCCCCTAGTGTAGACGTGGTTATACTGGTAAAATTGCACTCTTGTATGATTTATTTTGCTTAGGGAAACTGGGATAAACTGCATCCACACTAGGAGGGGTTTGTCAGCATAGTATACCAGTATAGAGATACTAACAAAGGCTTTAGGTGTATATCTGGCTGTAACCTCTTGGGTGGCTTATATCCAGGGGAATCATCTCCTTTGCAGTTTGGCTTATTGGCCATTCTCTGTCCCTGGGGAAGCAGGTCTGGCACTCTTAAGTCCTCCACTCTCTGGATTATCATTGTAGCATCCTTTAGGTAAACTGGTTTCCTGACTGGTCAAGCACCAAACTCCTCATGTTCATCCCTAGGTCCTGCACAGTTTCATGTTGCTGGAAGCAGTGTCTGTGTGGAACATGGTCCTCTCAGTGCTCTGTTGATCATGACGCCAGTTTAGCTCAAGCATGGGCTTGAAGTTAAAGGTGGTTAAGTGCTTTGCTGAATCAGGGCCTGTGATATTACCGGTCTGTGTCCTGGGTATCCCATTCTTTTACAGGTTAATGCTGTTGTGGTCTACAACAACTGTGTTCAGTATGTGTAGGATAATGGCAGCAGTAATAAACTGCATCTCTTAGAAGTTCAGCTCCTTCCCCCGTGGTTCTAGTCCAGGGGTGGGCAAACTACGGCCCGTGGGCAGGATCTGGCCCCTCAGGGCTTTGTATCTGGCCTGCGGATTTGCCATCCCTGTGGTGCCATGGGCCCCATTGCACTCCAGGAAGTAACTGACACCATGTCTCTGCGGCCCCTGGGGGAGTGGGGGCAGAGGGCTCCACACACTGCTCTTGCCTGTGGGTACCTCCCCCAAAGCTCCCATTGCCCGGGAACGGAGAACCACGGCCAATGGGAGCTTCGGGGGAGGTACCCACAGGCACACGGAGCCCTCTTCACCCCCTACAGCAGGGGCCACAGGGACGTGGTGCCGGCCGCTTTTCGGAGCAGTGTGGGGCCAGGGCAGGCAGGCAAGGAGCCTGCCCTGGCCTTGGTGCGCACCGCTGCCACCCCGGAGCTGCTCTAGGTAAGCAGCGCAGGGCTGGAGCCCGCATGAACCTCTCCTGCACCCCAACTCCCTGCCCTGAGCCCCCTGCCGCACCCCTCCCTGCACCACTCCCCTGAGCCCCCTCCCGCACTCTGCACCCCAACTCTCTTCCCATAGCCTCCTCGTACACTCCGCACTTCTCCTGAGCCCCAACCCCTTGCCCTGAGCCCCTTCCTGCACACCGCAACCTCTCCCACACCCTGCACTCCCTCCCACACCCCAGCCCCTGCCCTGTATTCATGGCCCTGCAAGCAATTTCCCCACCCCGATGTGGCCCTCGGGCCAAAAAGTTTGCTCACCCCTGTTCTAGTCAGACATTACACGGAGGTCCTTTTTGCCCATCTCTGTCTATTCAGGTGCAAGTGTAAAAGATGGCATAATACCAAAGAGTATCCAGTGTCCTGGCCAACATTCACTTTTTTTCTCTGCCTCTGTCTCCTGCATCAGAGCTATTGCTGAATGTAGAATATTTGTCACTTTTGTATCTAACTCACTGCTTTGGGACATCTAGAGGATGAAAAATGATACTGTATATGAAGACCAAATTAACTTTCAGTCTGGCTAGAACATAGAGGGCTTTAGTACATGATAAAGCCTGTCTGCCGTTTGGATGTCAGTCTTATCACTTCAGAAACCATGGTGTGAATTTCTCACATAGTACATAATCAGTGCCATATTTCCAGCTGGCATTTCCTCAATAACTTTGGGGTTTCTCTCCATTGGTCAGAAGATAATTTGACTATTTGGTTTGTTGTATACAGTTAGCAGAGGGCTTTGCATCAATAGCAGTTTTCTAACAATGTTGGATTATAGCAATATATTAAAATCCTCTCAGACGGGGAAGTATTATCCTCATTTTATAGACAAGGAAATTGAGTCATAGTGAAGTGACTTGCTACTGAATTAATAGTATAAAAGGATCTAAGAATCCCATCACCCAATCCCTTGCACTGCCCACTAGACCAGAAGTTCCAAAAGTGTAGTCCACAGAATGTTGGCTAGTCACGTGATACAGGCTCTTCTCTTCCCAACTGGTAACATTCTATTAAAAGATTCCAGCAATCCATCAAATACTTTCCTAGTGTTACTTTTTCTTTTCAAGAGCTGCCTTAATCTCTACAGAGATATTAGCTGATCATTATTGGGAGAGAAGGTCTGCAGAATCTCGAGTCCAAAGAGGGGTGGTGCTCAAGATGGTACCTCTTAATGTGGTCTGCCCTATAGAAAAAGTTTGAGCGCCCCAGCCCTAGAGCACACTTCCTGTATGTGAAACACAAGCATCAACACCAGTTTCTCTCTTCTTTTTTTTCTCCCCCGTAGCATTGGAGTGGATGGATTTGGTCAGCCAGCTGGTATTCCTAGCCGCCCTGCAACTGCGTATGGATACCGTCCTGATGAATCTTTCTACTACGGCTATGGTACCCGATAGAGCATCCCTCTGTGTACTTTAGGATGCTGTCTTCCTGCTTCATTAGAAACCAGTTGTATGTAGCTGACTTTAGAGCACTCCCTGGTAATGCATGGTTATACTGGAATGGGTCTGTGTGATATGTATCCTTTGGTATGTGTTAGCTCTAGATAAACCTAACCCTTTCTGGTTCTAGCATTTCAAACACAGACTGTTCACCCGTCGGTTTCTCTTTATTATAATTTTTGTACAGTGTTTGTCATGTGACTTGAAAGCAAGTATTGAAAAGCTACTAGACTGGAAAGTAAACATTACATTATGTATATTAAGCAAGTAATTTAATTTCTATTAAAAAGAAAACCATGCAGTCCGTGCTGATGAATGACTGAGTTCCATATTTCTCTCTGGTTCATGAGGGATTTTTGTAATTGCCTCTTTGGAGCATTTTAAGTGATGTCCATGTACTGTTCAAGTACTTGAGTAAGCCGCCCACTGGAAATGCCTAGTGCCTGGCATCCAATGGCTATACCCTGGAACAATGTTACAGAAATACAGCACTGGATTCAAACATCCCAACAGCACACAGCCCGGAGGGTATGGTGCTGTACAGCTGTAACATTGGAGGGTAGATGCAGATTCATTCATCTTGAGCTTGAAACAATTTTCAAACAGTTACAGCAAGAGCCATCTCCACCATCTAAATTACCACAATTAGAAACCATGCTTTAAAAGAATGCTTTAATGTTCCAACAGAGTTCATCTAGCCTTTGTGTATGAGGCCGTGCAGTGTTAGAACAACATATGCTATAGCTAACTATGGACCTAAGCTAGAGCATGATTTTTAAACTGCCCAACCCACGTTTGCCCCATCCCAAAACCTGAGAACCACCCCATTAGCTCACAGGCCAACTTAAATTGTGTCTGTGCACAGACTGTAAACTGTTGACTAGCAGTTACAGGGCCAAGAGGTCTCCACTTGAAACTTGCATACTTGCAGTGCTACAATTGTTTTCCTAAGCCCAGATTTTTAAAGCTATTTAAATGTTGCTGCACTCAGTGTTGCAACACCTAACCAATTTAGAAGCTCAAGTCTCATTTTTAAAAGTGGTTGAATAGGATTTAGGCTTGTAAGTGCCTAAATCCCTTTTGAAAATGAGGCTCTAGCTTCTAAATCATTAGGCATTGCAGTGATGAGCACAGCAACACCTAAATACCTTTTAAAATATTGGCCCTAGTCTAGTGCAGCATTGTTTGGGCTAGCATGAATCCTATAATAGATTCCCTTCCCCAGTGGGCATGGGAGAGCGTACTGCTAGCTGCCTTTTCTCTCACCACAACATATCAAACTGATGGTGAAGAGGGGGCCTGAGGAGCTTCTTTTCCAGAACAAGAATTACTTCAAAATCACTTTTTAAAAAGTAGCTGTTTGATGTACAGAATTTTTTTTCAATCCCATCCCTTTTGATTTACTGGGATCCAAGGCCTGTATTATTAAACTCATCTAAGGCCAATGTATATGCCGAAGGACAATCCAGGAAGTTTTTGGAAAGTGTAGGGGACAATTTCCTGGTGCAAGTGCTGGAGGAACCAACTAGGGGAAAAGCTCTTCTTGACCTGCTGCTCACAAACAGGGAGGAAATAGTAGAGGAAGCAATAGTGGATGGGAACCTGGGAGGCAGTGACCATGAGATGGTCGAGTTCAGGATCCTGACACAAGGAAGAAAGGAGAGCAGTAGAACAGAGACCCTGGACTTCAGAAAAGCAGACTTTGACTCCCTCAGGGAACTGATGGGCAAGGTCCCCTGGGAGAATAACATGAGGGGGAAAGGAGTCGAGGAAAGCTGGCTGTATTTTAAAGAATCCTTATTGAGGTTGCAGGAACAAACCATCCCGATGTGTAGAAAGAAAAGTAAATATGGCAGGCGACCAGCTTGGCTTAACAGTGAAATCCTTGCTTGTCTTAAACACAAAAAAGCAGCTTACAAGAAGTGGAAGATTGGACAAATGACGAGGGAGGAGTATATAAATATTGTTCAGGCATGCAGGAGTGAAATTAGGAAGGCCAAATCACACTTGGAGTTGCAGCTAGCCGGAGATGTTAGGAGTAACAAGAAGGGTTTCTTCAGGTATGTGAGCAACAAGAAGAAAGTCAAGGAAAGTGTGGGCCCTTTGCTGAATGAGGGAGGGAACCTAGTGACAGAGGATGTGGAGAAAGCTAGTGTACTCAATGCTTTTTTTGCCTCTGTCTTCACAGACAAGGTCAGCTCCCAGGCGGCTGCACTCCGCAGCACGGTATGGGGAGGAGGTGACCAGCCCTCTGTGGAGAAAGAAGTAGTTCGGGACTATTTAGAAAAGCTGGACGAGCACAAGTCCATGGGGCCGGATGCACTGCATCCGAGGGTGCTAAAGGAGTTGGCCGATGTGATTGCAGAGCCATTGGCCATTATCTTTGACAAATCATGGCAATCGGGGGAGGTCCCGGATGACTGGAAAAAAGCGAATGTAGTGCCCATCTTTAAAAAAGGGAAGAAGGAAGATCCGGGGAACTACAGGCCAGTCAGTCTCACCTCAGTCCCTGGAAAAATCATGGAACAGGTCCTCAAGGAATCAATTCTGAACCACTTAAAGGAGGGGAAAGTGATCAGGAACAGTCAGCATGGATTCACCAAGGGCAAGTCATGCCTGACTAACCTAATTGCCTTCTATGATGAGATAACTGGCTCTGTGGATGAGGGGAAAGCAGTGGATGTGCTATTTCTTGACTTTAGCAAAGCTTTTGATACAGTCTCCCACAGTATTCGTGCCAGCAAGTTAAGGAAGTATGGGCTGGATGAATGGACGGTAAGGTGGATAGAAAACTGGCTGGATGGTCGTGCTCAATGGGTAGTGATCAATGGCTCCATGTCTAGTTGGCAGCCGGTATCAAGTGGAGTGCCCCAAGGGTCGGTGCTGGGGCCGGTTTTGTTCAATATCTTCATCAGCGATCTGGAGGATGGTGTGGACTGCACCCTTAGCAAGTTTGCAGATGACACTAAACTGGGAGGAGTGGTTGATACGCTGGAGGGTAGGGACAGGATACAGAGGGACCTAGACAAATTAGAGGATTGGGCCAAAAGAAATCTGATGAGGTTCAACAAGGACAAGTGCAGAGTCCTGCACTTAGGACGGAAGAATCCCATGCACTGCTACAGACTAGGGACCGAATGGCTGGGCAGCAGTTCTGCAGAAAAGGACCTAGGGGTTACGGTGGACGAAAAGCTGAATATGAGTCAACAGTGTGCCCTTGTTGCCAAGAAGGCTAACGGCATTTTGGGCTGTATAAGTAGGGGCATTTCCAGCAGATCGAGGGACGTGATTATTCCCCTCTATTCGGCACTGGTGAGGCCTCATTTGGAGTACTGTGTCCAGTTTTGGGCCCCACGCTACAAGAAGGATGTGGATAAATTGGAAAGGGTCCAACGGAGGGCAACAAAAATGATTAGGGGGCTGGAGCACATGACTTATGAGGAGAGGCTGAGGGAACTGGGATTGTTTAGCCTGCAGAAGAGAAGAATGAGGGGGGATTTGATAGCTGTTTTCAACTACCTAAAAGGGGGTTCCAAAGAGGATGGATCTAGACTGTTCTCAGTGGTAGAAGATGACAGAACAAGGAGTAATGGTCTCAAGTTGCAGAGGGGGAGGTTTAGGTTGGATATTAGGAAAAACTTTTTCACTAGTAGGGTGGTGAAGCACTGGAACGGGCTACCTAGGGAGGTGGTGGAATCTCCTTCCTTAGAGGTTTTTAAGGTCAGGCTTGACAAAGCCCTGGCTGGGATGATCTAATTGGGGTTGGTCCTGCTTTGAGCAGGGGGTTGGACTAGATGACCTCCTGAGGTCCCTTCCAACCCTGAGATTCTATGATTCTATGAAAGATTTCAAAGTCACAAAGGATAGTTAGGGAGTTGGGCATCTAACTTCCATGTGTACCTCTGAAAATCTCTCCTAAAATATGATGCTGCCTGAAAAACCCTGCCTGATCTTTTAAAACTTCATGTGGTCAGTTACAGTTAGTCAAGCTACACATAGCATTCTATGCATCTGTGGGTGAGAGAGAATGGAAGGGACTTTAACAACAGTCACAGTACCAAACCAGACTTCTTCCCAGATGCTGCCTCAAACTCTTGCTCTTGGAGATGGGACAGTTACTAGCATTGCTGCTGCTACAACTAAAATCCCTTTTTAATCCTCCAAATCTGTTGTACGTTTCTAAGCGACCTTTAACAAATCTATTAAACTCCTGATGCCTTTTTGTTCACAATACTGACCCTTTCTAGATCCCTCCTACTGATCTGGGCCCATGTTTGTGCGCACGGAGGCTATGCCACATCTGCCCACCATATCTCAGATGTAGACATAGCTACAGCTGCAAGGGAAACTCCTGGAACTTCACACACCCGGGCTTTTCATTTGGAGATCTCTGCATTCACATCTGTTATTTTAAAAGATCTTTGGAGAACTAGCATTAAATTTTTCAAAGCAGTTATCCTCCTTTTTGAATTTGCTTTGAAACAGTTAAGCATGGGTTCTTAAAGGCTTTGCACAGTACTAGGGAAACTAAAACTGCATTTAATTGCGAGCTTCAGGTTAACAAGGACTATAGCTAGGCCTGGCGTATGGTGCGTGCCTGTAATTGTACTACGTCTGATCAGTCCCAAAATAAATAGCAATGGAAAATCTCTGGCTGCATTTTAATATCAAATATTGGAAATTTTATGAGAAAAGAATGAAAGAACTAAATGTTCACAGCTTGGCTAAGAGCAACTAAGGGAAGGGAATCATTATCCACAAGCAGGGCTTGGTAAAAACTCGCCTGAGGACTGAGCTTGCTAGCCAGGATGAAAAACAGCTATGCTGCTATGCTCACAAGGGCAGGGGTGTCAAAATCATTCTGGGGAGAGAGATGAACTCCCTTTTTAATTATGGTCTGTGGGCCATGTAAAAATACATGACTGCATATGTCCTCAACCCACAGCATATCACCCATGAGGTCAATGGGAGATTTGGGAATCTGGCCTAAAAACTAACTTTTTAGTTATTCTCATTATTTATTGTGTTCAGTCCCTTAGAGGGATATTCTGCATCAACTGGAGGAAAATTCTGCTCCCCATTAGGAGCCTTGCTATTTCTGCCCTTTGTTGTTCTTGCTTTCTCATCCTCCTTTCTCTCCCTCTTCCCTGGCTTTAGGTTGTCCTCCTTCCTTCCCAGTGTTACTTTCCCTATAATATCTTCCAATTTGGGGTCAATTCCTATCCCATTCCACTGCTAAATTAAGCAAAGATATAGTTAATACTGGTGTCTAAAGTCTCATTAGTTTGCAGTGTTAACACTACAATGAGATTAATAGTAGGCAGAGAAGGTCACCTCTCTGAGACAATGTTTCAGGCTCTCTGCAGACACAGACAACACTGCACAAGTAACATTGAGTTTGCAGTTGGAAGATTTTCTTCAGAACCTTGAAAGCAAGAAACTTTCTTTTTAATGAAAGCTGAGATTCTGCTGATCCTGAATATGCCATATGGGCCACAAACAGGCTGTGTAACTTGTGGCTTGTATGTTTGATACCTCTGCACTAAAGCCACAACCCCAGCAGTGTAAAGAAATAAACCAGTTGTGTGCTTATCATGATGTTGTGTATTTAATTGTAGTGTGTTATCAATCAGCTTCCTATTTAATACTACTTCCATCTCCGTTGCTTTTGTTTTATTTGAATTATGTTAGTACCTGGGAGACCCAGTCATGGCCCCCAAAATAATAGGTGCTTGATAAACACAGAACAAAAAGACTAACTTTGCTCCAAAGAGCTTACAGTCTACCTTCTTGCTCTGCTTGGCTCTGTCCTACTTCTTTCCTATCCTTGTTCATTGTGGATCTCTTCCTATATTTGTTTTTTAGTGTCTTCTCTTTTCTTTCTTCCTACTCTGCAAGATCTTCTCCCCTGTCTGCCCTATTTTCTCTCTCACACCTCTCCCTCCTTAAAGCTCCATGTTGAAAGCCTGATCCAAAGACTCTAAGGGCATGGCTGCACTTGCAGATGTAGAGCGCTTTGAGTTAAACCAGCCTTTGGAGAGCGCAGTAGGAAAAGTGCCGCAAGCGCAGTGGTGTGGCCACATTTGCGGCACTTGAAGCGGCATTGGGAGCGATGTATTATGGGCAGCTATCCCAAAGAGCACCTCTTCCCATTCTGGCGCTGTGGCTTGTGGGAAGGGGGTTGGGGGGTGGGGTATTCTGAGTCTTGTCCCAACGCCCCGTGAATGCATCGGTTCACATCCCAGCAATCCCTGTGCTTCTGTTCACATTTGGCGCCATCTTTCAACGTTTTTTGTGCTGCGCGCTCTGTCTTCCCTTTCGGTCTGCAGGAATGGAGCCCGAACTGCTGAGGAATATGCTGACGAGTCTCGCCAGCACATCACGTTTGGCAGTCGAGTTACTCCTTAAGATCCAAACTGACAGTGAGGACTTGGACGATGATATCGACTCGCGTAACACATATGACACAAGATTGCTTGTGGCATTCACGGACATGCTCCCCACCATGGAAGGCCACTTTTGGGCTCGGGAAACAAGCACTGAGTGGTGGGATCACATCGTCATGCAAGTCTGGGATGACAAGCAGTGGCTGCAGAACTTTCGGATGAGAAAAGCCACTTTCATGGGACTGTGTGCTGAGCTCGCCCCCACCCTGCGGCGCAAGGACACGAGATTGAGAGCTGCCCTGATGGTGGAGAAGTGGGTGGCTATTGCAGACTGGAAGCTGGCAACTCCAGACAGTTACCGATTGGTCGCTAACCAGTTTGGAGTGGGAAAGTCGACCGTTGGAATCGTGCTGATGCAAGTTTGCAGGGCCATTAATCGCATCCTGCTCAGAAGAACCGTGACTCTGGGTAACGTGCAGGACATTGTGGATGGCTTTGCACAAATGGGTTTCCCTAACTGCCGAGGGGTGATAGATGGGACGCATATTCCAATTCTGGCACCAGCCCATCTAGCCTCCGAGTACATTAATTGGAAGGGGTATTTCTCCATGGTTCTCCAGGCGCTTGTGGATCACCGTGGGCGTTTCATTGACATTAACGCAGGCTGGCCCGGAAAGGTGCATGACGCACGCATCTTTTGGAACACTGGCCTGTTCAAGAAGCTGCAAGCCAGGACTTTTTTCCCAGACCAGAAGATCACTGTAGGGGAAGTCGAAATGCCCATTGTGATCCTTGGAGACCCTGCTTACCTTTTAATGTTGTGGCTCATGAAACCCTACACAGGGAGCCTTGACAGCAGCAAGGAGCGGTTCAACAACAAGCTGAGCCGGTGCAGAATGACTGTGGAGTGTGTTTTTGGCCGTTTAAAGGGCCCCTGGCGCTCTCTGTCTGGGAAGCTGGACTTGGCCAATGACAGCATCCCCGTGGTTATATCCGCGTGCTGTACCCTCCATAACATTTGTGAAAGGAAGGGTGAAAGCTTTACTCAGGCATGGAACTTGGAGGTTCAACACCTGGAGGCTGAATTTGAACAGCCAGAGAGCAGAGCTATTAGAGGGGCCCAGCGCGGGGCTGCAAGGATTAGGGATGCCTTGAGGGAGCAGTCTGAGGCTGAAAGCCACCAGTAGCATCTGGTGCCCTGCACGGGAGTGAAGTGCAGTGGTTCCAATGTTAGTAGGAATCTGTATTTCCTACACTGCCTTGTAGTGCCTGTTGCTTTCTTGGGCTAAGGTATCTTTTACTTTATGCAATAATAAAGTATTTTTTCAAAGCCAAAAAATCCATTTATTGGGAAAAAAAACACACACAACTGCTTGGGATACAGAAAGGGCAAGGGGGTGGGGTGGGGAACGGTGCAAGAACAGATTTGCATATGTCCTGTTCTCATACTCAGCCTTCCTGTCTGGAGTGCTGTGCAATGAGTGCTGCACTTCGGGATGGCTATAATGCATGGTGATGGGGGTTGAGTGCAGTGGATAAGGGTCATGGTTTTCATGGCTGGGTGGTGAAGCTACAGGTGTTGGAGGCAGCTGGGAGCGATAAGAACCTGGATGTTGGGGAAAGTGGGTTGGAGGTGACGGAGCATAAGGGAAAGAGTTTTGGGACAAGAGTTGCAGGGGGGTGCGGGCACGGTAGTGCTCCGCCTGCATGGCTATGAGCACCTGGAGAGAGTCTGCTTGGCACTCCATGATGCTTATCAGCCAATCCGTGCTTTGCTGCCGGAGCACCGCATTTTTCTGCCGGTGCTCCACATTCTGCTGGCGGATCCTCCTTTCACTCTCCCTCCACTCCTGCACCTTTAGATTCTCGTTAAGTGACTGCTGCATTACTTCATGCAGCATGTCTTCTTTGCTTCTACACGGCCTCTTCCTGATTCTTTGCAGTCTCTCGGCCGGTGGTAACACGGACGGCTGAGATCTCAAGGTTGCATCTGTAAAGGCAAAATGCAACACTTAACAGAGGCAGCATTGTTCACACCAGACAGCGCAATGATTCCCCCGCACTTAAGGAGGGCAAGCACAGTCTATACAATAGCATAATTCACCCGTCCCAAAGCGAACGCACATAACCCACGGGAGCCCCAAAATGGTGAGTAAGCACAGGGTCAAGGGAAACTGATTGTTTCATGGCTGTACTGTGCTCTGGGTTTCTGTGCCTTGGGGAGAGCCAACAGCTGCAGGGGGCACCTACACTGAACACTGTCCCCACATTTTCCACAGGAGTTCATCCTGGAAGATATCTCCCTGCTGAGGGTGACCTGGGAAGCAAGGGAGGGTCTTCTACTATAATGCGGCTTCCACCCAGGCCCATATGCAGCTTGCCTGTGTGCAGCAATGGTCCCTCCGCCACTCACAGCACAGTGGCGTGGAGATGTTAGCCTGACTGGGACAAGGACCACAGTGGCTCTCCCAATAAACCTGCACAAGAGCATTGCCCAAGTTCTGGATGACATCTTTGAAGAGATCACTGAGGCTGATTACTGTGAAGTGTGAGAACACATCGACGCCCTGTTTCACATCTAGGCATGCATGCAGCCCCAAGAGCCTCCTTACCCAAAGAGCCCGCACCGAATAACTTCCTTCCCCCAAAAAAAGCTGCTTACCAGGTACCTACTTTGGTGTTTGTCCTTCCCCAAGCACCCGCTGCCGCGACTGGCTACCTTCCTCCTGGCTTGAGAAGAGCTCCTGGCTGCATGCATCTAGGGATTTTGGGGTGTCTTCCTCCACCTCAGCACCCTCGCTCCTGCTTTCCTCCTCCTCCTCTTCCTGTCTTGTTGGACTGGACTGTGAAGTGTCCATGGTGGTCTTCGGAGTGGAGGTGGGGTCGTCCCCAAGTATCGCGTCCAGCTCTTTGTAGAAACGGCAGGTCACGGGGCAGCACCAGAGTGGCCGTTTGCTCACGGGCTTTGCGGTAGACATTCCGCAGCTCCTTCACTTTAACCCTGCACTGCAGTGTGTCCTGGTCATGGCCCCCTTCCATCATCGCTCTTGATATCTGTCTGAATGTATCGTAATTCCTACGGCTGGAGCGCAGCTGGGACTGGACAGCTTCCTCCCCCCAAACACAGATGAGGTCCAGCACTTCGCCATTGCTCCATACTGGGGATCGCCTGGTGCATGAAGGCATGGTCACCTGGAAAGATTCGCTGAGAGCACTCCATGCCTGGCTGAGCAAACAGGAAGGGGATTTTCAAAATTCCCAGGGAATTTAAAGGGCGGGTCTGACGGTTGGTCACCTGAGGGCAGGGCAGTAGAGTTCAAACTGATGACCAGAGTGGCTGGAACAGGCATTGTGGAACACTTCTGGAGGCCGATGAGAGCACATTAACAGACCAGGGCGTCCACACTGGCACTGCGGCGCTCCAGCGGGGGAGCATCAAATGTTATTCCTCTCGCCGAGGTGGATTACCAGGAGCGCTCAAGCCGTGGAGTCAGATCGCTCTACGTGCCTTGCCAATGTAGATGTGTCATGAGTTAGAGCTTACTTACAAGTGTAGCCAAGCCCTAAGCCCTGGTCTACACTGTCGGGGGGTGGGGGGGTGTGATGTAAGGTACGCAACTTCAGCTACGTGAATAACGTAGCTGAATTCTACGTACCTCAATTGACTTACCGTGCCTTGAGGACGCCACAGGGTCGACTACCACTGCTACCCCGTCGACTCTGCTTCTGCCTCTCTCCGCGGTGGATTACACGGCAGAGTGATCAGGGATCGATTTATTGAGTCTACACTAGACATGAAAAATCGATCCCCGAAAGATCGATCACTACCCGCCCTAAGTCGTCTTTAGAGTGACATAAGGGATTTATGTAAGAAACAGAAATTATTTGAGAACTACACAGACCATCGCAGCAGAAGTTTATCAAAATGTTACAATAAATGAGAAAAATCAAGCACCCAGCAGGGATGGAAAAGAAGAAATGTAATCGAGAGGGACATCAACTGCACTTCAAGCAGATACTGCTGCACTAGGGGGAGAGGGTAAAATGCGGCCCTGCCATGGTAACCCCTCCCCATCACCTCTGGACCTAGCGTTGCCGGGGGGGAGGGAGCTACTCATCTCCCTCCCCTCAGCCTTATGGGATTGGAAAAGAAATGGCAGGGAGGAGCCAGCCAGAGCCTGAAGCTGGCACAGCAGCTGCACAAAGGAACCATGGTTCAAGCAGGGACCAATGGACAGTGCTGTCATCAGACTGCTTTCTGTCATTTTCACGCTGAACAGTCTCGCCCTGTGCCAACGGGCTTTTGCTTCAATCCCTCCCTCACAATCTCCAGCCCTGTCTTTTCCTTTCTTTCCATCTAGCTAATCCCCTCATAACATAACCCCAGGGAAAAGATTTAAATAATAAACACTCACCAATTACAAAACTAACATGATGTTTGCCGCCATCTCATTGTTCACTCAATGTATGTTCTCACCTTTTCCTCCACCCTTTGTCTTGTCTATTTAGATTGTAAGATCTTTGGGGCAGGAACTGTCTTCTTCTCTGTGTGCGTGCAGTTCCTAGCACAATGGGGTCCTCTTCATGGTTGCCCCCTAGATATTACTGTAATAAACATGATAAATAAGCGCAAAAGGCTATGCAGACACCTGTACCTCAGCCTCAGAGTAGTTCAGGCAAGCAATAAGAGCCAGCAATCTAAATCAGTATGTCCAAAACACCACAGGGCAGCCAGCAATCAAGAAAGAAACTCAATTCCCCATAATAGCCACATGGTTATAGAACACCACAAACTCTGTAGCCATGGTACATAGTGCAACTGGAAATCAGCCCATGCCTGTTGCTGAAAGGTGTTTCCATCATTACTCTGCAAAAATATGCACCGAGGCCAAAATGTTCAAATATGAACGCTTAAAGTTAAGCACTTAAATCCATATTTAGGCACCTGAATAAATGTCCTGATTTTCTTAGGTGCTGAGTTCCCACAACTCCCCTGGAGTTTAGTTTTTGTGCTTAACATTTAGGTACCACTGTTTATCCAGTCTTGGTTTAAGGCTTCTGAGCTGCTCACCTCTGGATTCTTCATCAGAGGGTGTCTGTACGTGTTTACCTTATTTGATGTCCCACTTTATGTAGCCAACACACGAGACATATGAGGGGCGTGAACACCTGGCTGTACTTCTCCTTTGCTATCCTTTCCCTTCCCATCACCCTGCTTGATCTAAATGGTCACAATCATCTTGTTGCCAACATGTCAGCCAAGCTCACTAACACTGATGATCCAGCTCATTGCCATCTGAATCTGCCAATCTGAGAGGAGAGTGGTGCAGGGGAAGAAGTCCTTTCTCTCTTCACTTACCTGAACTAATCTTGAAGCTCAAATGAAGAAGCAGTCTGAGTTTTGGGTAAAGGTTCAAGCTGACTATTTTGTCCAAATGGCTCTGACCATTTCTATTGACTGGATTTGCTGCAGATGCTGCAGCAAAGTGTAATGCTTGGTGTGCTCATGTACAGGCCAATACAATGGGAGTTAGGCACATAAATACCTTCTTGGATCTCAGCCTTTGGTCTGTTTCCCAGCAGTGGTGGCATCTGAGTTCTGGGCACAAACTGAAAGCTCTTGTCTAGACTAGGATATAAGGTATGTTGCCAACAAACACATTCTAAAAGGCTAGTGCAGATAAGGCAATGTATACTCTGACATGTTAAACTGGTCGTGTTAAATGCCTAGAGGGGAGCCCAGATGTTAGCACAGTTTAGAACATCTTAGTTACATGTGCTAACATCCTTTAAAATCTAGACGAGGCCAGGGGGGGATGGGTGTGTTGGTGTGTACCTTGATTTATACTATATTTTAGGTTCATAATGACTGAGCAAACCACATCCTAAAACCCCTGAGCTGTGCTGTATGTAATAGGGATAACATTTGAGGTGTGAAAAGCCCGGACCTCCCAGTGTACTATAGTAATTCCTTTTAATGTTCATTCTTCTGTACAAAATACTCTAATGAAATCTCTCCCCTGAGTCATTTTACTATGAAACACAGAGAGCAATTAGTTTTAATGGAATTGAAAATATCTCCTTATGATACACACGTTATGTCACTAAAGAAAATGCATAGTATTTATGGGGGGAAACTTTCACACAGACCACCTGCCTTGTGCATATAGTTTTCACCTAGTCACCCACACTGTTTAGACTAGTCTAGCAGCTATTGCTAGTCTCCCTGCCACTCTGCAGTGCCTATGTGGGAGACTGAATACATACAGCCCTGACAAGCATGCTGGGGAAGGAAATTGGCTCACTAAAGTCAGTCAGAGGAAGCTTGTATATAGGAGGGGAGACACCTATTCCTCAAGCCCCTAAACGACATGGGCAAAACTAGTTTTCACATAGGGCAGAGGGGAATTTAAACTAGGGAGTAGAGGCCACTCAACAATCTGCCACCAAGGCAAAACTTCAATGTGCCATCGTCTACCTTCTAGAATAGAGGTTCTCAAGGGGGGGGGTGATCTTGGACTTTCTTGGGGTGCATGATGAGCCTTCTGATGGTTTGTAGAAGTAAGGGGGGGCAAGCACCAAGTTGCAATGCCATTCACTCAAATTTGAGTGAGTGGCGTTGTGACCTGGCTTGCAGCATCACTCAGATTTGCACCAGTTGCCCCAGGCAGCTGCCTGCTTTCCCTATGGCTAGAGCAGCCCCTGCAGGGAACTCCTTTTGCCCATGACATTGTAATTCAGAGAGCAGTGGAAAAGTAAACAGAGGATATGAATTATCAGTGCAAACTTTGTACTCCAGTCTAGTGATCTACGGGGTATGGTCCAAGCTAGAGTTTGATTAGAAAGCTGAATGCAGCGTGTACATTGTGTGCAAGCAGGTAAGCCACTTCTGTTAAAGGCCCATGCAAGTTCTGTTGTCTTCTGCTGGGTACAACTCAAACCACAACCATGAATTTCTTGTTTCTCTGAATAGCGTTTGACTGAACAAAACAAAAATTAACTTACTAGGGATGTGATTCTTCATCACTTGAAGTCTTTAAATCAAGATTGTTGGCCTTTCTTAACGAGATGTTCTAGCCCGACTAGAAGTTATGGGCATGATGCTGAAATTACTGGTGAGATTCTATGGCTTGTGTTATGCTGGTCAAACTAGATGCTCATAATGGTCCATTCTGGCCTATGGGAGCAATTGTTCTTGTTAACATAACCTCTGAAAAAGCCCACCATCTGGTGTCCTCAACTGTCTTGCTATCCATACCCACAGAAGACAGACTATGCAACCAATGAGAGACAGAAGAAATTGAGACAGGAAGCACTTTCTGCACCAGTGTCTGAAATATGACTGAAAAGAGACTTCCTCAAGTAATCAGGAGTCAAAAAGTGTCCCATCAAAAAAGTAATGATAAAAAACCACTCCTGACCCTGGGAGAAAAGAGAGATGACATCGCACTATGCAGCAACCTGCCAGCAGATCAGAAATCAGAGGATCAAGCCTCAAACAGAATATGTAGCCATATCCTGGACGGCTCTCTGCTACTTCTAACAGATAAATGAGGGGTCTGCCTCTTTTTTTACACTTCGGCAATACTTGCAAACCTTGTCTTGCCAATAAACTCTCACTGAATTGAACTGACTAAATGCCATGGTATTACGGTATGAGTAAGTGTTACATTTAGCAATAAAGTTTAGATTATAATGAACAGAATCTTAGGAAGCAGTCAGACTATAGGAGGCCTCATGATTATTCACTGATAACAGATAAATGAACCTAGAACCCAGCTGGTTCATAGAGATCTATGCTTTCTAACAGCTCTGCTTTTATAGATTATAGCACACAGGACTGCTCTCTAAATGCCAATCAGATCAACCCTGAGACTAGGGGCCACTGTTGTTTTCCTGTACCAGTATCACTCCTGTAAAGGTAAAGTTGTGGCTCAAGAACATTCTCATTGCATGACCGATGTCTCTTGCTTCTAAGATAAATGCCTGAGTTTCATCTGGCCACTTCTATAGCAACAGAGGGTTTTTATGCCTGGTCTGCACTTGAAACTTTTGCCAATATATTAACGTTGCTTAAGGGTCATATTTTCACAGCATTTCTATGCTGGCAAAAAGCATAGCATAGATGCAGTTATACTGGCAAAAAAAACCCAACCTTTTGCTGGTACTGCTTTTTTATTTGGGGAACTAGTATAAGTTTTATTGTAAAAGTACTCTTCTTAAGCTGAGTCTACACTAAAAGGGCTTCTAGTAGAGCTATACAGGCTAGACAAAACCCTACCCTGAGACAATGCTCTTCTATAATGAACCTTAGTGGCCTTATCTACTCCCCCAGATTTTAACTTAGAGCTTGTCTTCACGTACATCACTACAGCAGTGCAACTCTAGAACTTAAGTGAAGATGCTCCTATGCCAACACAGTAACTATGTTGATGGGAGAAGCTCTCCTGTTGATATAGCACTGTCTACAAAGGGGGTTAGGTCAGTATGTGTCACTCAGGGGTATGGATTTTTCACATCCCTGAGTTATACCGATCTAGATGTGTAGTGTAGACCTAGCCTCAGAGTTGCTCAACTGCACTGCTTATCAGTACTAACACTACAAATCCAGGAAGGCACCAATTATGCTACAATTCACATCTACGTTCATGTTCCATACCAGCCAAATACTGTAAATACCCAAACATGCTCACAGACTCCTCAGCTCCACCACACACTCCCTTCTGGTTTGATCACAATATAGATTTCCAATTGTAAATGCTCCAGGTCAGGGAGTGTATCTCTTCTATGTTTTCACAGTGCTCAGAAAAATGGGGCTCTGATCTTGACTGTGGCCTGTGCATAACCCCATAATAGAAATATTTATTTAGCCAGCCACAATGCACACATCCAGTTCCTCACAACCATTCATATGCACAACTTGAACTCCAAACTCAGGTGGAGTTAAATTACCAATATATAAATGTGTGTATATGTTAGGGCTGTCAACTATTAAAAAAATTGTGATTAATCACATGATTTAAAAAATTGTGATTAATTGCGTGATTAATCGTGCTGTTAAACAATAACAGAATACCATTTATTTAAATATTTTTTCTACATTTTCAAACATTGATTTCAATTATAACACAGAATACAAAGTGTACAGTGCTCGCTTTATATTTATTTTGTATTACAAATACTTGCACTGTAAAAAAACGAAAGAAATAATATTTTTCAATTCCTCCATTACAAGTACTGTAGTGCAATCTCTTTACCATGAAAGTCAAATTTACAAATGTAGAATTATGTACAAAAAAACTGCATTCAGAAATAAACCAATGTCAAACTTTAGAGCCTACAAGTCCACTCAGTCCTACTTCTTGTTCAGCCAATCGTTCAAACAAGTTGTTTATATTTGCCCGCTTTTTATTTACAATGTCACCTGAAAATGAGAACAAGCGTTTGCGTGGCACTGTTATAGCTGGTGTCGCAAGATATTTACATGCCAGGTGTGTGAAAGATTCATATGTCCCTTCATGCTTTGACCACTATTCCAGAGGACATGCATCCGGGTTGATGACAGGTTCTGCTCGATAATAATCCAAAGTAGTGCGGACCGATGCATGTTCATTTTCATCATCTGAGTCAGATGCTACCAGTAGAAGGTTGATTTTCTTTTTTGGTGGTTCAGGTTCTATAGTGTTGCTCTTTTAAGATTTCTGAAAGCATGCTCCACACCTTGTCCCGCTCAGATTTTGGAAGGCATTTCAGATTCTTAAACCTTGGGTTGAGTGCTGTATCTATTTTTAAAAATCTCACAATGGTACCTTCTTTGCGTTTTGTCAAATCTGCAGTGAAAGTGTTCTTAAAATGAACAACATGTGCTCTGTGCTGGGTCATCATCCGAGACTGCTAAAATATGAAATATATAGCAGAATGCTGGTAAAACAGAGCAGGAGACATACAATTCAGTTCAGTCGCAAATTTAATTAACGCATTGTTTTTTTAACAAGCGCCATCAGCATGGAAGCATGTCCTCTGGAATGATGGCCAAAGCATGAAGGGGCATACAAATGTTTTAGGATATATGGCACGTAAATATATTGCAATACTGGCTACAAAAGTGCCATGTGAATGCCTGTTCTCACCTTCAGGTGACGTATATAAGAAGCGGGCAGCATTGTCTCCCGCAAATGTAAACAAACTTGTTTGTCTTAGCAGTTGGCTGAACAGAAGTAGAACTGAGTGGACTTGCAGGCTCTAAAGTTTTACATTGTTTTGTTTTTGAGTGCAGTTATGTAACAAAAAAATCTAGTTGTAAATTGCACTTACGTGATAAAGAGATTGCACTATAGTATGTGTATGAGGTGAACTGAAAAATACTATTTCTTTTGTTTATTTTTACAGTGCAAATATTTGTAATAAAAATATAAAATGAGCATTGTATACTTTGTATTCTGTGTTGTAACTACAATCAACATATTTGAAAACGAAGAAACATTCAAAAATATTTAATAAATTTAAATTGATATTCTGTTTAACAGTGCAATTAACTGATTAATCACAATTTTTTTAATTGCTATTTTTTTAGTTTATCGCATGAGTGAACTGTGATTAATTGACAGCCCTAGTATATATTTAATTGGCTATTTATTAACTGTGGAGGTGAATTATATAATATGTCACAGGATCAGAGAGAGTTCAGATTCTGCATTTGAGTGTAACAGCAAGGAAGTGGATATCTGCATTGTTGCTAGCTGTATGCTGGATTTGTGTATCTTGCATTTTCAAGGCTCCGCCTTCTTCTGAGTTTGCTTCAGGGACCATTGTCCGACCTCTCCCTATCCTAGTTCCCTTCATCTCCAACCAACTGTACTGTAGCCAGGTCAGCCCCCTTTAGTAGGTGTTTGTTTTCTGCAGGTAGAATGATGCTCACTGCTAACACCCTTTCAGATGTCTGGATAAGGGAGTTGGTCCACAATCGATACTCAGAATTCCTAGGGAGTCATATCTGAGCCTTCCAGAAGAACAAAGGACAGTGGCTGGAACAGAAGCCAGAGATTGGGTTTAATTCCCTGCTCTACCACAGACTTCATGTGTGACCCTGGGCAAATCACATAGTCACTCTGTACCCCCAGGGGCAGCACCAGCTTTTTTGTCGCCCTGGGCCGCGGGAGAGGCTGCTGCCGAAATGCCACCAAGGTCCCCGGTAGCCAAAGAAGCTGCCGCCCAAGTGCCACTGGGGTCCTCGGCAGTACTTCGGCGGCAGCTTCGGCCACCAGGGACCTCAGCGGATACCTCTCCCGGCAAATGCCGCCCCCTAAATCCTGGTGCCCTAAGCGACCGCCTAGGGTCACCTATTGGTAGCACCGGCCCTGTGTACCCCCGTTTCCTGTCTGCAAAACAGAGATAATAGAAATGCCCAGCCTCACAGGCAGGTTGTGAAGGTTATAAACATTAAAGGTAGAGAGATGTTCAGATACTATAGTAATGGGGGACTTGTAAATTCATAAAACACCAGATGTACTATATAAATCTTTACAGTTAATCAAACCCTGACCTTGCCACTACAGTTCAAAGCTTCCTGACAGAAGCCAGATATGCTGGACACTATGGAATGTCCCTTATAAAACCTCTGGAAGTGAAGACGTTAAATAAGAACGTTAAATCTCATAGGGCATGTGAAAGCCTAGGCCCAGACAGATTTTAGGCGGACTTCTACAAAACCTGACTCAAAACGGCACAACAATGCTACAGGCCAACAGTTTTCTGCTATGCCTGGAGACTGCTCTCCTCTTCGATGAGGGTTCAGGTGACACCATTTGCTCACATGAGGCCACCCCAGAGGTGGAACAATGGATGCAAAATTCATGTCCTGATCGTGATGTCAAACAAATCGGTCACCATGACAGCTGTTGTTGGACCACGGAACTGCTCTCCTGCACCCAAGGCTGACGAGAGGAGACTCTCGTCCTGGGGCCCCAAGGTCAGTCCCCCCACTAACATCTGTGTAAATGGGGTGAAACGGGAGGTGGTGGGGCCCAGCGAACATGATCTACCAATTTCTCTTATCCGGCCTGCCCGCCCGGCAGTGTGGGCCCCATCCCTGCCCTGGGGTCCCTGGGCCCTAAAGCAACGGTGCTGTTTCAGCCCTGCTGTGAGTGGCTGGTGCCGGGGCGCCCAGCTGTGCCCCAGGACCCTGGGCAGGGGCTGCTCTGGGGCCGTCGCCTTTGAAGCCACACTGCAGCTGGAGCCAAGCCCCCCCGGGGCGGGGGTTGGTGGACGTGACCCCGGGGGAGGTGCAGGGCATTGCTGCCCCCTCCACCGCATGGCCAGCAGGTCTCCCCGCACGGTGACCATAGCGACCCCTGAGGGGATGCTGGGAGCGGGGCTGCCTACGTCACTCAGGACGGCGATACACAGCTCGGTGCAGCTCTGGAGCCGGCCGTACAACCTCGCCCCCACCTGCTTCCCTGCCCCTATCCAAAATGGCCGCCTCCACTCTCAGGCGCTGGCAGGGCTCCGCCCTCAGCCTGTGCCTCCCCTGCCCCAAGATGGCCGCTGCCGCTCTACCTGTCCGGGAGGCGTTCCTGCCGCCGGCGGAGCGACTCTATGGTGCGGCGCGGGGCCGGAAGCCGGAGAGGCGGGCGGCGGCGCTGTGGGAAGAGGCGGTGGCTGTCGGCGGGGCTGGGGCTGAGGCTGGCGTGGAGACTCGAGCCCCGACCCCTCCCCCAGCGGAGCGGGCAAGGCAGGTGAGGGGGGCTCCCCGTCTCCTCCCACCACGGGGCCAATGGGGCCGGGGAGGGGAGTCGTTGGTGGGGGTGGCAGGGGGCAATGTGGGGGAAGGGGTAATTTAGGGGAGGGTGGTGGGTCATCAGTTGGGTAGGCAGGCGGTAATGGGGGCAGCGTTAGCGAGTGGGTGAATGGGAGGTTATCGGTGGGGCAGGCAGGGGGTAATGGGGGCAGGGTTAAGGAGGGGGTAATGTGGGGGGAGAAGGAGGGGGTAATGGGGGCAGGGTTAAGGGGAGGTAATGTGGGGGGGGCAGGCAGGGGTTATCGGTGGGGCAGGCAGGGGGTAATGGGGGCAGGGTTAAGGAGGGGGTAATGTGGGGGGAGAAGGAGGGGGTAATGGGGGCAGGGTTAAGGGGAGGTAATGTGGGGGGGCAGGCAGGGGTTATCGGTGGGGCAGGCAGGGGGTAATGGGGGCAGGGTTAAGGAGGGGGTAATGTGGGGGGAGAAGGAGGGGGTAATGGGGGCAGGGTTAAGGGGAGGTAATGTGGGGGGAGTGGCAGGGGTTATCGGTGGGGCAGGCAGGGGGTAATGGGGGCAGGGTTAAGGAGGGGGTAATGTGGGGGGAGAAGGAGGGGGTAATGGGGGCAGGGTTAAGGGGAGGTAATGTGGGGGGGCAGGCAGGGGTTATCCGTGGGGCAGGCAGGGGGTAATGGGGGCAGGGTTAAGGAGGGGGTAATGTGGGGGGAGAGGCATGGGTTATCGGGGGGAGAGGTGAGGGTGTGTAATAGGAGATAGATCCTTTCCTGGCTCAGGGCTAGGGTTCTGTCTGGCAGCTCACCAGCTGGCTGCCCCCAGAGGTCAGTAATCTTTCTCCGGGCTATCCCTGCCAGGGCTCACGAGTCTGTCAGGTGACTTTGGGGTACAGGGTGGGATACCATCCCATGTCCCTGTGATGGCACTGGGGCAAGATCACAGGAGCCAGGTGCACTCACCTCCTTCCCAAGGGCACCTGCTGAGTCTGATCAGCTTTGTCAGGGGGGTCTCAATGGATGTTTATTTCTTGTCAGGTGGTTTCAATGGGTGTTTATTTCTAGCACAAATATGACATTGTAGTTCAGTCACCCTATGGGATTCAGGTGCTTTGTGGGGACAAATATGCTTGGGCTGTGATACAACTCCCCTTGACTTCACCAGGCTCTTAGATGACTAAAGTTATTTATAACTCAGCAGCACAGATATTGGATCCCCTGGTGCCAAAAATCCAGTCTTGGGAGCGACAGAGTCTTGTGGCACCTTATAGACTAACAGACATATTGGAGCATAAGCTTTCGTGGGTGAATACCCGCATCCAACGAAGTGGGTATTCACCCACGAAAGCTTATGCTCCAATACGTCTGTTAGTCTATAAGGTGCTACAGGACTCTTTGTCACTTCTATAGATCCAGACTAACACGGCTACCCGTCTGAGTCTTGGGAACAATACTTCCCCCGTATACATTCACTTGATACCCTGGAATTGTTATGGGTGACTTGTCAATAAATAATTTGTAGTTTGAAACTGGGTAATGAGCAGACTGGATGCTTTCAAAGTACCTTCCATAATTTTAAAACATATCTTTTCCAATCCTCAACCTCCAAAGTTTCAGCTGTCCTTAAGAAAGGCTGAAATGGAAATCTGTTTTCTTGCCAAAAGATGCCATTTTCCATTGTTCACATACTATATTTGGTTGTAGGATTGTTCATGAGCTGTGTGTGTGAACTGCAGGATGGCAGTTTGACCCATGCAGTGACTGATAAGTTTAGAAATTCACTCTCTGCACTACACCCAAAGGTGACACTGGGATGGTTGCTGTTGGGAAACACTGCACTAGCCTGGGCAGGGCATCAGACTAGTTTAAGAGGTTGCAGGGTGGAGGACAGGATGAGTGGAAAGCTGCATAATGTTGGATGAGTGGAGATAAAGTTGCATGATGCCATACTCATCTGCTGCTTGGATGAAGGGAGGTGATGTTTACATATGACTTTTTTTCCTAAAACTCCATGCCAAGCATTTTTGTCTGAGTCCATGAAGTGAGCTTGGTGTTTAGTCAGGTGAGAGAAGAGCTCTCCTGACTCTGGTGGCAGTGACATGAAGCCCATTGTATCAGCTGCCAGGAGACAATTGGCTGGAGGGACATGTAGTAAAATGAGATCTGTCCAAAAGCAAGAATTTCAAGAAGCTGGATTCACTGGGCAATCCCCTTCTACCACAAAGGTAGAAAGTCAAGGGAACTCAAAGTGGTTCCTGCTTTGCAGCTAAAGGATGAACACACAGCTGGCTAGCTGCAAGTTTTTAGTGATGAAGGACCCAAACAAGAAGAAATTTCTTTAGTGCTTGTAAAAGATGTTCCTTTGACAGTCCTGGAGAAAGAAATGTGTTTATCTGCCTTTTGTGTTGAAGTGTGGATATTATCAGCATGAATTTGAAATTTCTGCATTACTCTTAAATGGCAAACATGAATTACACAGGTTATCTTAAATCGTGTAAGGAGCATAGACTTTTTGTGGGGAATTGGTCAGCTTTTAGGTTGATCAGCTGGTATCCACCACCCCATGACCTCCAAGCTGGTTCTGGAACCAACATTGCTTATTGAAAGAAATAATAAATATGTAATTCAACTGTCCTTCAAAAGGTAACTGTTTTTGTTCAGACCTGCCTCTTGTTTTTATGCTGGGATTCCTCAGGTCCAGAATCTTGATGTTTGTGAGGATAAAAAAAATCCAAACCACACAGATTTCTAATTGTATCTATTTTATTAACTAAGCCTACATATTTTTGTGTTAATGTCTAACTGATTTAGAAGCCTAAGGGTATGTCTATACTACCCGCCTGATTCGGCGGGTAGCAATCGATCTTCTGGGATCAATTTATCGCGTCTCATCTAGACGCGATAAATCAATCCCGGAAGTGCTCGCCGTCGACACCGGTACTCCTGCTCCATGCGAGGAGTAAGCGGAGTCGACGGGGGAGCCTGCCTGCTGCGTCTGGACCAGCGGTAAGTGCTTTTTAGTTCGAACTAAGATACTTCGACTTCAGCTACGTTATTCACGTAGCTGAAGTTGCATATCTTAGTTCGACCCCCACCTCCCCTAGTGTGGACTAGCCCTAAGTCTCACTTTCAAAGTGATTTAAGCACTTTAGATACTAAATCTCTTAGTACCCTAAGTTACTTTTGAAAGTGAAACTTTAGGCTCCTAGGTCAGTTAGGTGTTGAAACGTTGAATGGAGCAATGACTAAATATCTTTAAAAAATCTAGGCCCAACTAAGTAAGCAAAAACATAACGTAGATATAAGCAAATTCAATTAGAACAAAGTGGGTTAATAGAAAATCAGTCAGGGTAATAAAATCAAGTCGTCATCAGATTGATTTGTTTGAAACAGTTTATTCAATTTTTGGTAAGCTCTCTGTAATGATTTGACATGGTAGCAGTCTTGTTTAGCTATCAGATCCCAAAGTAACAGGGCCATTGTCAATCTGAATGCCAAGTGATATATTTATGTTTCAGATGATCCAGGGAGGGACATGTCACTCCCAAGTTGAAACTAATGTTGAGACTGGCAGCTCTGATGACAAGACAGCGTGCTCAAATTATTTGTGGTTAGGTAATAGAAATCTGTCCTTTCCCCAGCCCCCAATAGAGGGTTACATGAAACATTTCAATACAATTCAAGATGACCACAGCTTGTTACATGTTGATGTTCAAATGACAAATTTAGGTATAAACATAATTTCTCACGATTAAACCTACAAGTTTGGAGCCATGAAATGTGTGCAAGAGATCTTTTAGACAGTGAGGTTGTTTAACTGAAGACTGTTTAGGTATTTGAGGAGCTATTCTATAGGCACCATTCTCAAATTCTATGGACTCAGTCCCCACGCTCTGCTGTGCATGCCCACGTACACACTACCAGCCATCTGCTGAAGGTAACAAACAAGTGTCCTAAATGACTTTGGGTCCCCCATTAACAGAAGTGCTTTCCTGTTTGAAAGTGAATTTCTCTGTTTCTGTAGAAACTCTTTAATGTCAGATAAAAGCATGGTCTGAAATTTGGCCCCTTTTTGCATATAAAGTGGCCTTTTAGTCCATCTTCATGCCATCCTGCATCCATTTAGTTGCTACAAGCCGATGGGTTGTGTGTCAGAGAAGGCAGATAAGGAGCTGTACTACATTCCAGTTTTCAAAGAGACACTAACAGTTCAGTCCCCACATCTGACCTTTGTTAAAATAGATATATCCCACCGGGATGCATATGCAGGATTCTAACTATCTGTCTCCATTGTTGTCCAAGCATAAAAAGATGAGATCGTGTTTATGTAAGACTTGTATAAAATCAGTACCCCACTGTTGTGGGTGTCCCCTGCTGGGCTTGTAGCTGCGGATGACACACTTTCTTACAAAGCTACATCCGTTTGGGAATTGACAACCCTTTTTTTTTTTTTAAAGTTCACACTGGCTTTATGGATTGCACAACTGATTTAGTGCATAATGAATAAAAAGTTATCAATTTAATATGAAACATTTAAACTGTAATGCACCATATTTTTCAAGGCAACCAGTTGGAGAACTAATTTTTAATTGAAGCAATAAGTGAGAAGAAAACCAAGAACCTATAACAGAAAAATCTCCCAAAACATATCCAAACTAATGTCCCCTGGGAAGGGAGAAAAAACTAGAGAGAAGCCACAATGGAAGCTTTGCCTTATAAAAATCAGACCAAGAGGTCAAGAAGTGTGTTATATTGCTTTCAGCTGTAGTCTGTGCCTCATGCTTCAGAGGAAGGCAAAAACTACCATAATGCAATCATCCAGCTGTGCAAAATACTATACATGGGGTGGGGCAAGAATTCCTTTCTGATCCCCACAGTGCTGAGCAGATGCCCTCAAAGATGACATGATTTCTCTTCCCTTAGCCTGCATTTCTACATATTTTAGTTGTTGATCATTTCAGAGAGACCAAAGTTTTGGGTATATCATGGAGAAAGGTTTGCTTATAGCCTGAGGTAGCCTGCCAGCACCACACTGATTATAGAGTACAGGCCTATCCTACCAATGCTTTTAAAAGGGCCTCTGCCCCCAGAAGAATATTGCGTGTGTTCCACTGTTATCTTCTGGAGCTGGTTCACAAGCAAGGAAGTAAAACAAAAATTCATGTTAACTTCATCTCCACTATAAATACGGTGGTGAGGGGGAAGGAGGGGGGTTAGGTTTGCCTGCCTGCCAACATTTGCCAGATGGAGAGAAGGCAGTCAGGAGGAAAATACATTCAGTTCTACGACATGTCAGAGCGAGTTACAAATACAAAAAGAGGAGAATTTGTGTGGTGGTGGTAGAAACTAAAAGTTGTGTCCAATCAATCCTTCAGTGCTGGTGTCTCCTGCGACCGCCATTCTGTCAACACTTCAGTGATGATGCACCTGCTACAGCTGAGCAGCAGTGGAGGTGAATTTTGCTTGATATACCAAGTATATAAGGCAACACCAAAGAGATTAAAGAACTCCTTCATTTGTCCGTACTGCACCAGCAGGGTGGTGTAGCAGACCTTTCTAATTCCATTTAATTTTCATTGTAGCTTTACCTAATGAAATATTTAGATCTAGGGAGATAGTTGGCTCAGGGGCTTTGGTGATGGAAAGAGGAGCCTCTCACCTCAAGATTCCTGATTTCTTTCCCCCCCCCCCCCCAATCCGGTTTAGATCGGTGGGGATCAAAAGTCATGACTGTCAGATGGCTTAAAGCTATATCAGTTGTTGCCTTTGGTGAAGATCCAGTGGGCAGGTATCCACATGACAGATCACCATCACCAGGGGGCCACCTTTTGGCAGAGACTCCAAAGATTGAATGGAAACTGACTTATCCTGTAGGGTGAGATTGAGACATAGGCCTTGTCTACACTATTGGGGTAAATTAACCTAAGTTAAGCTACTCCAGCTACGTGAATAACATAGCTGGAGTCGACATATCTTAGGTCGACTTACTGCGATGTCTACACTGCTCTGCGTTGATGGGAGACACTCTCCTGTCGACTTACCTTAATCTTCTCATTCCGGTGGCGTATCAGAGTTGACCAAGAGAGCGCTCTGAAGTTGATCGCTAGAGCTGTCCAAGCCCTTAATTACCTTTACAGGATAAATGACTGAGTTTTAGATTTTATCTACTGAAACTCCAGGGAGAGAACTGTTGACTCAAGCACATCAACGAGATGAGGGTTTTTTGATGTTTTGTTTCACACTTTTCAGAAAATGTTCTGAAGAATAAATTGGACGGTGCCTGTTGGAATTAAATTGTCTGAAAAACCTCCGTTCACCCTAAGGCCTGTTTGACACTGAGAGAGCTTCCACAACGGCCTAATTCTGCGAGTGATGGGCTCGGAGAACAGTGCTTTAAAGAGCTACACACTGGAAGAACCACCGTATACCTTACCGACTGGACTCACAATTTACCCAGCTGCATTGCAAGATGGCAAGCTTGCCTCGGTCTTTGTGTATAAAACAGAGAATGAAGACACAGTTAATAAAGCTGCCAAGGTAGAGAACGTGGTCTTACTGAATAACATACTTCTTTCTAATTCTCTCTGCCTTTTCTAGTATCAATGTGAAGCTATCAGTTCCTGTACATGAATGTCCTCAAAGCCCCTTGGGAGGGAGGAGGAAGAAATAGGTTAATTCATAATATCATGATGGGTAATGATCCCTGCTTCTAGCAGATCTCCTTAATTACAGAGACACTCTCTCACACCTCCCAAATACAAGTTTTGTTTTATTTTTTTTATAAGATTTTGATATGACAAGAAACATTCTACAGTGTGATCAAAATAAAAGCAGTGTGTGGTGGTGGGTATTCTGGTAGGGAGTGGGACTGGAATTTATAATTCCCTCCAGAAAACTCACTTAAAAGGACATTAAGGCTGTGTGGTTAAGCACTTGCATGTGAGGAGATGCCAAAGTGATGAATCCCCACTAAACCCCCTGCCTATAAAGGGTTTGGGATATATACTGACTTGTTTCCTCCTTGTCATTTTTGAAGCACCTGAAAACCTTGCGCCACCCTTGCCTTTTGCGCTTCCTCTCTTGTACCGTGGAAACAGATGGAATTCACCTGGTTACAGAGCGTGTAAAGCCTTTGGAGATGGCACTGGAGATGCTCTCCTCTGATGAGATCTGTGCAGGGATCTATGATTTATTGCTAGCTCTCATCTTCCTTCATGACAGGGTAAGTGCCCAAGAGAAACCGGTGTGAATGTGTAAGGGTTTGGGCTCCCAGCGGGAACAGGATTTTGTGAGGAGAGGGAAGGCTTTATCAGTGGGCTTACATGGATGATTGTGAGGTATTGGACCTTAAAATCTCACGGTTTTTGTTCCCTGCCTGCTTTTTATTTCACTTCACTTGTGACATGGCATTAGCAGCTATCTCAAACGGATAGAGAATAGTACTTTATATCATCTGGCAGCTGGTGTTCCAGACTGCTTTTAGGCAGTACAAAGAATTCTCACTAGCTGTTTTTGAGACAATGAATGATGATAAAATGTATCTGAAGAGCCAGAACAGGGAAGATAATTATGAGAATGTCATGACTTTATGGCCTGAGATCGCACGACTTGTCAGAGCTATGAACAAATGCTGTTGGAAAACAGATTTTCAACATAACATATTTGTTTATCACCCTGGTGGTACATGAGATATCAGACTTTGTCCCTGGGTCTAGCAGTGCTTTTTAGGCATGTGTTCAGGATTGAATTAGCAAATCCCAGATCTGAAGCCAGTGTAACTTTAAGTCTTTGTGCTCAGATATGGAGGGCATCTTGTAACTTGCAATTAGAGTAAAAGGACTGTGTTAGTTAAACTTGGCCTCCTTTAAAGCCTCAGTCCTTGTGAAAGGTGCCGTATGGCCTACAAAAACCATTAAGGAACCTGCAGTATAAATGCTGATCGACGTACTTTTCAGCAGCTTTTTCCTCAGATCGTCATGGCATCTAATTAGTGCTAACAAGGATTTAATGCCTTCATCGAGCCCCAGGTCTATTGTTTATTTTATATTTTAGGGAAACCTAACGCATAACAACGTCTGTTTATCATCTGTATTTGTAAGTGAGGATGGGCACTGGAAACTAGGAGGAATGGAAACAGTCTGCAACCTTAATGAAGCCACCCCAGAGGTAAGAGCCAAGCCACCCCAGAGGTAAGAGCCAAGCCACCCCAGAGGTAAGAGCCAAACAACCCACTCGCAATGCTTGGAACAAGGGTTTCTGGCTTGTTGGTGCTCCATCATTAGAAAGCTTTGCTCAAATTTAAAGTGCATCCAATTGCCTAAATTGAGAATTAATATTAAAATCATATCAGCCTGCTTCCCAGATCCGTGGCCTGAATCCTTGTTCTAAGGACAGAGTTACCATAAATGACCATGTGTGGGTAAAGTCAACTAGTCATTCGAAGGAACCAGAAGTGGCTGCAAGGAGGTACTAGGGTTGGGGAGAGGGAGGGTGGGAACAAGCCTGAGGTCTGTCCTTTTTACTACTGCTGCTACTGGTTAGTAAAAGAGTTTGCTTTCTTTCCCTGAAGCAGAAAAACTGGATCCAGATTAAAACAGGTTAACATCCTCACTCATTTAAAGGGCACTTTGGTTCTCCCTGCTGGCATCTCCATTGGACATTAGTGATGTTGGCAGGAAAATGTCTGTCTTGAACTCAGCTGCATCCTGTGCAGAGTCAGTGCTGCAGTGAGGCACTTACTCAAATACATTCTGGCTTTCATTCCAAAGGATCCCCAAATTCTTCATAAATTGTACCCACATAGCATCACTAACAGTTTTACCACCTCTTGGAAAGGGACAGCTGGCCAGGCAATTGGTACCTTGTGTGATGCACATTACAAGAGGTGAAATTTTGACCAAGAGCATTGGAGTAAAATCCCACCATTATTAAAGATCCAGAGGTCCAGGTACAGCATGTAGGGATATGGTTTTAAGACTAAAGGCAGAATTGACTCTAGGGCATCTTGGTGTTTTACCCTTGATGCTTAGACCCCAGAGCTATCCCTCCAGGTTGGTAAGGTAGTGAGGCATATCCTATGCTGAACGTGGAAGGGGGGAACCCACAGTTGTACATTCAGCCAGTCTTAACTGGCCATGGAGAGAGAGAGGAGGGGAGAGAGGGGAAAAGAAGGGGGAAAAAAGGCAAAAAAAGCTGGGTTTCGTCCACTGCTGCTTGGCGCCAACTCACCAAGTGATAAACGATTAGTCCAAAACATTTAACATGAAGTTTTCCTTTCCTCTTTCTAGTTCCTGTGCGGTATCAAGTCAGTGCGAGACCAGGCAGCCATCCCTCCTGAAGAAATGGTGAGTAGCATTGCTGTACTCCGGGTTGATCAGAAGTTAATCTGTTTTTGCTGCAGGATTTTGTGGTTTTCGATATTGAAGCAAATGAAGCGCAGAAAACAGTTTCTGCCCATATATATATATATATATATATATATATATATGAAAGGTGTATTTCTTTAGATTTATATAAAATAGCGCATTCTTGGATGTGGAGGGATATGTCCATCTAGATATCTTCAGAATTGTGTTGTACTGTCCATAACTCGTATATTGTGAAAGGGGGAGATGACTCAACGGAATAAGTTAATGACAGAGCAACAGCCCTAACAGCGAATATTTTTTCACATTTGTGTCTCAACCTTAATATTTACAACAACTGTGCCCAAAATTTTTCTACCCAAACAGCTACACTTGCAATTTTTCATATAATTTACATAATTAAATTTTAAAATAGTGAAATGACAATATTTGCTTCTGTCTCTTGATAAATAAATACAAAACACTTTCCCCAGCAATAAATATCCACAGTTGATGAGTTTTGCAGTTACAGAGGAGGGCGGTTGTAGGATGAACAAATGCTCAGAGATTTGCCAGAGATTATTTTGTTTTGATGCCTTTTTTTTTTTTTTTTTTTAACTCTTCTTTATCGGGATGGATCAACATGGAATGTGATGGAACATGTCTTTATTTTATAGCTCCGGAACCAGTTCATATCTCCAAGGAAGATCCCAAGTTAGGCATAATTTTCCTTTTTCAAAAAAGCATTCTGTACTCTTGCTAGGTACTGGTTCTGTTTCTCTTAGGAAGTCTAAAAGTAAATGGCCTGCTATATTATTTACTATTTCTGTTAAATTGCCAAAGGACCACACAGCTTAAGAGCCATAAAAAGGCTGGCCAATAATCTTCCAGAACCAACATTGGCCAAATAAGACTTTGGTATTTTTAAGTATTCTAAATCTGAGCAAATTTTTGTGCACCAAGTTTTATAAGATGAAATTGTCCAGAGGAACAGGCCAGTTCAAGCATTTAAAAGGTTGCTGGGTATAGAGACTGATTATCGAATGACACTTGTGGCCATTTGAAGGTTGTGGTTGTTTATGTAAATATTATACTCCCAAGAGCAATTAAGTCACATGTATTCTAAGAATTTAGAAAGTGCCAGTTCCGAAACTGAAGCCAATTTTTGTGGTGTGCAGAAAGTCAAAATTTAAGAAGCTGGTAAAATGCACTCAGAAAAGTCGTCGTCATCTTGAACCTTTGTATTTTAAAATTCACCAATTTCATTTTGTAAAACTTGGTGCAAACAATATGCTCATCTTTAAACTATAAAGAACCTAAAGCCTTATTCAGCTAACATTTGCTGTGAGAAGTTGTTGATCCTTTTAAAGCTACATCGTTTTTTGGCGCTATTGCATTTAATGTCCACGTGCTTCCCTTATTAACCAACTGTCATGTCTATAGTGTAATTCAGACTGCTTATAGACTAGAAGAGAGAGAGTTCTCTCCCTGGTTAACATTGGTTTCCATAGAAATGCAGAAAGCTTCTGGCTTACAGTTGCTGAATGAACTCATGGGGCACTGTTTAACTGTGATATTCTTGTTTGTGTGTCTAGGCTGTAAGTTCTTTAAGGCTCTAGAGGCTTTTGAGTTTCGCATAATATTCCACTTGTAATGCACTGAGTGGAGTAATGGTACTATACGAAGAATCAGAGGGTGTAAGGAGAGAGTAGGGACTCATGGAGACTGTATAGGAGGCTCCTGCTTTATGATGATGATTTTTTCAGTCTGCAGATTTCAAAATTCTTCCTGAGAGCCACGGACATGCCCGGGATGCCTATTCATTTGGAACAATGGTTGAAAATCTGCTGACATTCTTAAATGATCAGGGTGAGAGTCCTCAAAGATAAGGAATAAAATGACTTTATTTCGCTATCTCTTACACCACATTTTCCCATGTAGCTTGTTCCTTGCATGAATGACCCAAAGTATTAATTTTCCAATAGGAAAGAGTGTCTCAGAAGAAGCATGACAAAACTTTTATTGCAGAGAAGTGATTGTCCATTTCACTCTCCACGTATTTCAGAAATGAGAAACTTTCCCATAAGAGCTCTTCCTGTTCCATGCTATCCTTCACAGGACAAGAGACTTCTTGGTGGTTGCTTTTTCTGTATAGCTTGCATAGTGTCTGGGAGTCTAATCCAAGCATCAGTGACTGGGGTGGGAAATTTTTTTTAATAGAAACTAGAGGCGTTAGGGAGGATTGTCCAGTAGCTGGCATCCTGGTTTGGCTGTTGGGATGCTATGTCTGATTCCAAAATCTCACTTCCCCTGTGCATTAAATAAGCTGGCTGTATTTTAAAGACTCCTTATTGAGGTTGCAGGAACAAACCATCCCGAGGTGTAGAAAGAAAAGTAAATATGGCAGGCGACCAGCTTGGCTTAACAGTGAAATCCTTGCTCGTCTTAAACACAAAAAAGCAGCTTACAAGAAGTGGAAGATTGGACAAATGACCAGGGAGGAGTATATAAATATTGTTCAGGCATGCAGGAGTGAAATTAGGAAGGCCAAATCACACTTGGAGTTGCAGCTAGCCGGAGATGTTAGGAGTAACAAGAAGGGTTTCTTCAGGTATGTGAGCAAGAAGAAGAAAGTCAAGGAAAGTGTGGGCCCCTTGCTGAATGAGGGAGGGAACCTAGTGACAGAGGATGTGGAGAAAGCTAGTGTACTCAATGCTTTTTTTGCCTCTGTCTTCACAGACAAGGTCAGCTCTCAGGCGGCTGCACTCCGCAGCACGGTATGGGGAGGAGGTGACCAGCCCTCTGTGGAGAAAGAAGTAGTTCGGGACTATTTAGAAAAGCTGGACGAGCACAAGTCCATGGGGCCGGATGCACTGCATCCGAGGGTGCTAAAGGAGTTGGCCGATGTGATTGCAGAGCCATTGGCCATTATTTTTGACAAATCATGGCAATCGGGGGAGGTCCCGGATGACTGGAAAAAAGCGAATGTAGTGCCCATCTTTAAAAAAGGGAAGAAGGAAGATCCGGGGAACTACAGGCCAGTCAGTCTCACCTCAGTCCCTGGAAAAATCATGGAACAGGTCCTCAAGGAATCAATTCTGAACCACTTAAAGGAGGGGAAAGTGATCAGGAACAGTCAGCATGGATTCACCAAGGGCAAGTCATGCCTGACTAACCTAATTGCCTTCTATGATGAGATAACTGGCTCTGTGGATGAGGGGAAAGCAGTGGATGTGCTATTTCTTGACTTTAGCAAAGCTTTTGATACAGTCTCCCACAGTGTTCTTGCCAGCAAGTTAAGGAAGTATGGGCTGGATGAATGCACGGTAAGGTGGATAGAAAACTGGCTGGATGGTCGTGCTCAACGGGTAGTGATCAATGGCTCCATGTCTAGTTGGCAGCCGGTATCAAGTGGAGTGCCCCAAGGGTCGGTGCTGGGGCCGGTTTTGTTCAATATCTTCATCAACGATCTGGAGGATGGTGTGGACTGCACCCTTAGCAAGTTTGCAGATGACACTAAACTGGGAGGAGTGGTTGATACGCTGGAGGGTAGGGACAGGATACAGAGGGACCTAGACAAATTAGAGGATTGGGCCAAAAGAAATCTGATGAGGTTCAACAAGGACAAGTGCAGAGTCCTGCACTTAGGACGGAAGAATCCCATGCACTGCTACAGACTAGGGACCGAATGGCTGGGCAGCAGTTCTGCAGAAAAGGACCTAGGGGTTACGGTGGACGAAAAGCTGAATATGAGTCAACAGTGTGCCCTTGTTGCCAAGAAGGCTAACGGCATTTTGGGCTGTATAAGTAGGGGCATTTCCAGCAGATCGAGGGACGTGATTATTCCCCTCTATTCGGCACTGGTGAGGCCTCATTTGGAGTACTGTGTCCAGTTTTGGGCCCCACGCTACAAGAAGGATGTGGATAAATTGGAAAGAGTCCAACGGAGGGCAACAAAAATGATTAGGGGGCTGGAGCACATGACTTATGAGGAGAGGCTGAGGGAACTGGGATTGTTTAGCCTGCAGAAGAGAAGAATGAGGGGGGATTTGATAGCTGTTTTCAACTACCTAAAAGGGGGTTCCAAAGAGGATGGATCTAGACTGTTCTCAGTGGTAGAAGATGACAGAACAAGGAGTAATGGTCTCAAGTTGCAGAGGGGGAGGTTTAGGTTGGATATTAGGAAAAACTTTTTCACTAGTAGGGTGGTGAAGCACTGGAATGGGTTACCTAGGGAGGTGGTGGAATCTCCTTCCTTAGAGGTTTTTAAGGTCAGGCTTGACAAAGCCCTGGCTGGGATGATCTAATTGGGTTTGGTCCTGCTTTGAGCAGGGGGTTGGACTAGATGACCTCCTGAGGTCCCTTCCAACCCTGAGATTCTATGATTCTATGACGTTGGTAAATTGTATAATCTCTGTAAGCTTTCCCTATCTGCAAAATTTAGATAATGGATTTATCTTTTGTAAACCACTTTGCGATGCTCAGTCAAAGGAACTATGTAAATACAAATTACTATTAAGATTGAACCTTTCCTGCAATTAGAAGGTAGAAATGACATATAGATTCTAAGGCTAGAAGGGACCACGGTGATCATCTAATCTGACCTCCTGTATAATACAGGGCATAAAACTTCCCAAAAATAATTCCTAGAGCATATTTTTTAGAAAAACATCCCATGTTGATTTTAAAATGATCAGTGATGGAGAATCCACCACAACCCTTATGAATTGTTCCAGTTGCTAATTATTGTCACTGTTAAAAATGTACACCTTATTTCCAGTCTGAATTTGTCTAGCTTCAACTTCTGGTAATTGGGTCATGTTATATCTTTCTCTGCTAGATTGAAGAGCCCATCATTATATATTTGTTCCCCATGGGGGTACTTTATAGACCAGGCCTGCACAACTCGTAAAGCGGCGAGGGCCATATTACTCCAAAGAAAACAGCTGCGGGCCGAAACCCCCTGGCCCCGCGGAAACACACCCCCACCGCCGCCCGCCCCACAGAAACAACCCCTCCTTCCCCAGCGCTAGGGTGTGGAAGCCTGTAGAGGGGGAAAGAAACAGCACGCATAGGGTGACCAGATCACAGCAGTAAAATAGGACCCGCCCGCTCAGCCCCACCATCACACCCCTCTTCACCCCCCCAGGGGTCACTATATTACTGGACATAACAGTCAATCAATGCAGTTGTAGATAAATCTCTGCATTATGCATTTTTGTATAACTTTCATATGACTTTGTATTGAACCTTGGTAATATGTTGTAGCGGGCCCCTAAGGTATTATAATTAAGGTAAAAGAAAAATGTCCTTTTGCTAGAAGTAGAATAAGATCTCCCTCCCCTCCCCCCTTTGTATTCAATTGCCCTGTTGAATGAATGAGGTGTGAATGAGGAAGGCGTGGAAGGCAGGCACCTCCAGACAGCTGCAACTCTTGGAGAGGGGATGGGAACCAGACCAAGGACAATCAGACTTGTCAAGTGGGCTGACGAGAGAAGAGCAGACATACTGACGGCCTCGGGGGTTAGAAGCAAGCACCTTCCTTTGGGAACACCCTCTTTGCAGCATTGGGACAACCCCCAGCCCAGAGACAAGTAGCAAAAAGGACCAACGGACACAGTCCCAGATTTTGGGCCACACAGTGAGCCCACCTACTCACCCCCCTGTGGGCCGCATGCGGCCCCTGGGCCGCATGTTGTGCAGGCCTGTTATAGACTGTGATCAGGTCACCTGTTAAACTTCTTTTTGTTAAACTAAATAGATTGAGCTCTTTGAATCTATCACTACAAGCAGGTCCACCAACAGCAATTCCAGGCCCCCGGGACAGAACAGTCAATGGGCTCCCAGCCCGCACAGAAGCGGTCCACCTGATGTTTGGGCAGTGCTGCACCTGTGCTGGCTGGTGCCCAGCGAGCTGCCGCTGGCTGCACTGGCTGGTGTCCAGCGAGCTGCCGCCAGCTGCCTTTGCCACCGCCGGTACCACCCTGCATGTGCCTAGGAGCCCTGCCCTGCAGCCCACCCGGGTGATTCCACATGCCCGCCTGGCTGCTGCAGTGGCCAGGGGCCCTTGGGCCCTTTGAAATCACCCGAGCCCCTGGGCAATTGCCACCTTTGTCGTGTGTGTGTGTTCCCCCCCCCCCCCCGCTTACAGTTACATTTTGCGACCTATCAGTTAGCCAGATTTTAATCCATGTAATGTATGCCATGTTAATTCTATATCATTTTAGTTTCTTAATCAAAATGTCATGCGTTAAGTCAAACCACTTACAGAAGTCTAAATAGATTACATTAACGCTATTACCTTTACCAACCGGGCTTGTAATTTTGTCAAAAAAATATATCCAGTTTGTTTGACAGAATTTATTTTCCATCAACCCATATTGATTTGCACTGATTATATTACCTTCCTTTAGCTGTTTATTAATCAAGTCCCGTGTCAGCTGCTCCGTTATCTTGCCCTGGATTGGCATCAGGCTGACAGGCCTATAGTTATCTAGGTCATCCCATTTATCCTTTTTAAAAATTGGCACAACCTTAGCTTTCTTCAGGTGTGCTGCAACTTCCCCGGAGCGCCAAGACTTATTGAAAAGCAATGTTAATGGTGAAGCAAGCTGCTCAGTCAGCTCTTTTTAAAACTCTTGGCTGCAAGTAATCTGGACCCAGTGATTTAAAAATGTCTGACTCTAGTAGCTTCTGTTCAGCATCCTCCAGAAATACCAGTGGAATAGAAGGAGTGTTATCACCGTACAATGAGACTGTATCATCTGTTTTTCCTCCAATACAGAACAGAAATACTTACTGAGCACCTCTGCCTTTTCTGCATTATTACTGATAATTCTACCATTTCCATCTAGTAATGGACCAATACCATGGTCAAGGATTTTTTGTTCCTAATTAGGGCTGTCGATTAATTGCAGTTAACGAATGTAATTAACTACAAAAAAGTAATTGCAATTAATTGCAGTTTTAATCACATTGTTAAACTATAGAATACCAATTGAAATTTATTAAATATGTTGGATGTTTTTCTACATTTTCAAATATATTGATTTCAGTTGCAACACAGAATACAAAGTGTACAGCGCTCACTTTATATTATTATTTTTATTACAAATATTTGCACTGTAAAAATGATAAACAAAAGAAAAATATTTATCAATTCACCTCATACAAGTACTGTAGTGCAATATCTTTATCCTGAAAGTGTAACTTACAAATGTAAATTTTTTTTGTTACATAACTACACTCAAAACCAAAACAATGCCAAGGTTTAGAGCCTACAAGTTCACTCAGTCCTACTTCTCGTTTAGCCAATCGCTTAGACAAACAAGTTTGTTTATTTATGGGAGATAATGCTGCCCACTTTTTATTTACAATATCACCAGAAAGTGAGAACAGGCCTTTCGCATGGAACTATTGTAGCTGGCGTTGCAAGGTATTTACGTGCCAGATATGCTAAACATTTGTATGCCCCTTCATGCTTCGGCCACCATTCTAGAGGATGCTCTTCCATGCTGATGACGCTCGTTTAAAAAAAAAAAATGTGTTAATTAAATTTGTGACTGAACTCCTTGGGGGAGAATTGTCTCCAGATCTATTTTTACCGGCATTCTGCCATATATTTCATGTTACAGTAGTCTCTGATGATAACTCAGCACATGTTGTTGATTTTAAGAACACTTTTGCTGCAGATTTGACAAAACTCAAAGAAGGTACCAATGTGAAATTTTTAAAGTTAGCTATAGCACTCAATCCAAGGTTTAAGAATTTGAAGTGCCTTCCAAAATATGAGAGAGATGAGGTGTGGAGCATGCTTTCAGTAGTCTTAAAAGAGCAACACTCCGATGTGGAAAATACAGAACCCGAACCACCAAAAAAGAAAATCAACCTTCTGCTGGTGGCATCTGACTCAGATGATGAAAATGAACATGCATCGATCCGCACTGCTTTAGATTATCAAGAAGAACCTGTCATCTGCATGGATGCATGTCCCGTGAATGGTGGTTGAAGCATGAAGGGACATATGAATCTTTAGGACATCTGGCACGTAAATACCTTGCGACCCCGGCAACAACAGTGCCATGAAAACACCTGTTCTCACTTTCAGATGACATTGTGAACAAGAAGTGGGCAGCATTATCTCCTGCAAATGTAAACAAACTTGTTTGAGTGATTGGCTGAACAAGAAATAGGACTGAGTGGACTTGTAGGCTCTAAAATTTTACATTGTTTTATTTCTGAATGCAGTTATTTTTTTGTACATAATTCTACATTTGTAAGTTCAACTTTCATGATAAAGATATTACACTACAGTATTTGTATTAGGTGAATTGAAAAATATTATTTCTTTTGTTTTTACAGTGCAAATATTTGTAATAAAAATAAATATATAGTGAGCACTGTACACTTTGTATTGTTATAATTGAAATCAATATGTTTGAAAATGTAGAAAACATCAAAAATATTTAAATAAATGGCATTCTATTGTTTAACAGTATGATTAATTTGCCATTAATTTTTTTAATTGTTTGACAGACTTATTCGCAATAAAAACTGTCTTATTGTCCTTAACTGTACTGGGCATGGATTTCTCCTTGTGTCCCTTGGCTTCTCTTATCAGTTTTCTACAATTCCTAACTTCTGATTTATATTCATTACTATCAACTTCCCCTTTCTTCCATTTGTTGTATATCAGTTTTTGTATTTTTATTTTTTTACAGTTGCCTTCACTTCCACTCTAAACGAAGTTGGATTTTTAACTAGCATGGGACTTCTTCCTCAATTGTGGCATTTTGGCTTTTGGGGCACTTAGTAAGGTGTCCTTAAATTATTCCCAATTATCATTCACAGTTTTCTGGTAAATTCTTCCTCCCAGCTGATTTGGACCATAATTGTTTTCAGCTTTTTGCAGTTGGTCCTTTTAAAGCACCAAGTATTACTGGTCTGGATATTCTTCTTGCATATTCTAAATCTGAGCAAGTCATTGTCACTTGTACCTAAGCTAGCTACCATTAACTTTTAATTCTGTGATTAGTTCCTCATTATACTTAGGACTAAGTCCAATATAGAATTCCCCCATGTTGGCAGCAACACTTTTTGAGTTAGGAAATTATAGATGACAATGTTTAGAAATCCCAAGGATGTTTTAGTCCTGGCAGCATGAGACCTCTAGCATGTGTCACTCAGATTGACGTCCTGTCCCACCCTCTCTCTCCAATCAACCAGGTTTCTTTCCTATGAATTAGACACAGGTGTGTATGGTGGTGGTCATCAAGTTCCCTAGTGTGATTTGATGGTCTGTAGCAGACATCAACTAATAATTCTATCTTGTGCTTTATCTGTTAGGACATTGATCCATAAGCATTCAATATCATTTTCTTCTGAGTTATCAATGACTTGGAAACAGGTAATGCCATTTTTGACACAGAGTGCCATGCCCCTTTCCCTTTTGCCCACTCAGTCCTTCCTAAATGTGTTATAACCTTTGATTTTAACATTCCAATCATGTGAATCATCCCACCCGGTTTTAGTAATGCCAGTTAGATTGAATTTATGCTAATAAATGAGCTATTCCAGTTCATCTTGTTTGTTACTCAGGTTCCTAGCATCGATGTATAGGCAATTCAAGAATTTCTTCTCTTCATGTCCTTTAGTTTCTTGATTAATTTTGTTCTCAACATCTTGATTTTGTGCTATGTGCTTGTATCGTCTTTTTCCCCTCCCCTTTTGCTATTAGCTTAACCCTTCCTGAGTACTCCAGCCAGCCTGTCTCCAAGGAGATTTGTCCCCCTTTTACTGAGGTGGAGGCCATCTGAGCTATACAGCCCCTTCTTTCCATAGAAGGTGGACCAATGTTCCACAAAACCAAAACCCTCCACCACTTACCTAGCTTGAAGAATGACATTTGATATCCCTTCATTTTTATCCTAGCTGCTGTAGCCATGGATGTCAAATAATCCTGAATCATATTAAACTCTTTGCCTCAATAGTAGTTATTTATGCACAGTAGGTGTGTGAGAAAAAATGATTGTCTTTAGTGTTAAATTTGCTGCCTTTTGTCATTGTGAGCGCCCTTGTTCTTAACAATAAGCTCTTATGTAGTGTTTATCTGTAGCTCTCAAAGCCCTTTAGAAAGGTGGTGAATACCATTATTCCCATTATATAGATGGAGAAACCAAGGCAGATAAAGCTGCAGTGACTTCACCTGGTCTTCCAGGGAGGAGTCAGTGACAGACCCAAGGATACAACCCAAGTCTTCTGGCTCCCTGGACAGTGCTCGATCCACTGGACCATTGTGCCTCTTATCCTATTTACACTCTCTCACAACACAAGATCATGACTTCACTTCTCTGTAACACTCCCTATTTTATGTACCTCTATCGTGTCACCTTTTTCATCTGTTTCCTGAAGAATCCAGTTTTATTATCTCTTCACATGGAAGTCTGTCCATGCCTATAATTGTCCAGCTGACTTTAATTGTAATGACACCAAATAGAGCTCTTAGTTGAGGTCCTGCCTGTCTTCTCTGATAGGATGTGTGTAGTTTCTGCAGTGGGAGTCAGTGGGAATGTGATGAGTGAGGCGAAAGGAAGCTGCTCAAAAGAACCTTCTCTTGTCCTCTTCACCAAGCTTAGTAGAAAGTGGTCCCTTTAGAACTGGCTTTTTATATATTGTATTATCCATGCTTACTCCCTAAACTCATCAGCACTTAGTGGCTAGATGGCTCAGGTAGGGAGGAGGTTGATGGAAAATGGCCTTTCTAAAAAAGGTAGGGGGCTTATGACAGCTACTAAGCAATAGCAGCGGCTCTAGACTATTTTGCTACCCATCAGCACTTAAACAATAGTAAGTTTGCAGCAGAAGGAGGGGCAGTCTCTGAGTGTATTCTGGACCCGGTGCTGGGAATGAAATCTAATGCTTGCTCTGACTTCAGTTTCAGCGGATATTCTCTCCAGTTTTCAACAGACCTTGCACTGTACGCTGCTGAATCCAGATCCAAAGTGTCGTCCACCACTGTCCAGCTTACTGTCTCACGAGTTCTTCAGGTGAGGGAATGAATGCTTCGTCTGTTTGGATACAGCTCCCTGTTCCTCACTTCTGTGTTGCTGACATCACTCATTGTTGGTTCTTGTTTGATGCATGAAGTGCAAACATGATTACCATGCTCACAGGCATGTTGTCATGTGAGATCTTTGACAAGGAGACTCCTTAAATTCAGAAGTCCTTATAAGCCTCATAGCGGGCTGTTGAATTATCAGCAGGATGGTTGAAAGAGTGACACTCCCATGCATCGCAAATGGTATCTCCCCTACTTCATTCTAGGTGCTGATGGATGGCATAGAAGACAAGTCTGTTAGAGATACCTCTATCTTAGATCCATCTTTACTTCCAGTCTCTACAGACCTACAGTTGCCATCACCTAAATATGTTGCTGCCATGGGGTAGTGTTATTGGCCTGTTGTGGGAATTTCCTTTTCTCACCATAATTTGGGTAGCATGCTCAAGAGATTGCAAATGTACTATTGCCCAGTTCATACTGTATATAGCTGCATCATTCAATTCCAGTTGTAGACCAGCAGACTTAGGAAATTACGCTTGGTTTCAGTCCAGCTTCTAATGGACAGATGTCCAAATCACATAATTGCTTTCACCGGCCTCCTTGATAGCCTCAAGAGAGGCTAAAAATGGAATGGGCCATGGAGACTGAATCCCCCTGCTAGGAGTGGTTGCAATGGGGGCTGAAGCACAGAGATGCAGTGAGGAATGCAAGAAGCCCAAACTGTCATTCTGATGTTCCCAGTCCAATATCATCTGACTTGATACTCCTCTTTCCTCCTCCATGTGCCTGATTTAAAGCAGGATGTGGATTTCTTGAATCTCAAGTTCCTGATGCTTAGCCTTCTTTCTTTTTGTGGTCAGGAATGATTTTCTAGAAGTTGTGAACTTTCTGAAAAGTTTAACCTTAAAGACTGAGGAGGAGAAAACTGAATTTTTCAAGTAAGTGAAAAGTTTTAAAAGCTTTAACCTTTTGTGGACAGCATTTATGGGGTGGGGGGATGATTTTGTCATGTTCAAAATGAGATCTCAGCAAGACTTTAAAAAGTTCAGAGCTGGGATGATACTTCCTCTATCTGTGGATCTCGGTCTCTTACACAAAACATCACCGTTGTGTTCTGATTTTAATGTAATCTTATACAGACTCCCAAGAAGATCCATTGTTAGCATTGAATAGGATATACCTGCCACCACCTTTGCTGTGTGTTTTGATTCCGAACAGCTAATTTTTCTTGGAAATGGTATCTACACATTTTTCTATGTGCAGCTAATCATTGTGGTTGTCACTCCAAGAAAAATAAAAACCATGGGTAAACTCGATGAGCAGCAAGTACTTTCATTGCAGAGATAATTGGTCCCGTTGTTCCCTGGGAATGAGCTAGAAAATTTGGACTGTGGTGGACATAGTTGTCTGAAATCCCAGGTGTATTTTAGAGGTCTGATTGGATTCTCTATGGAAACTTAGGCAAAACCAAGGACAGAAGCTTTCCCTTGGGTGGTAGGCTGTGAAGACAAACCAGGTTGTATATTGTCCACTAGCCACAATGGGGAATTTAGATTAGTTTAGTTTAGTTTGTTCAATACAGACAATGAGAAGCATGACTAACTTAGCAGAAGGTTTTTTTTATTTGGATCCCACTTGGTCTACATGGCAGAACTACCCATTTCCCCTTACTTCTACATTAGCCATGATGTCACTTTCAGGATATTACTATGCTATAGCATCATGGTGCCATCATGTGTGGTGGCGGGGAAAGAAGGGATGTCGTATTATGAGTTTACGTTCATTGTAATGCTGCTCATTTGATGAACTGAATCCAAGACCCTCCTCCTGTAATTAAGACTTTTGGCACCACTAGAGCGTCTCAAACATAAGACTGTCAGAATTTTTTTATTATGGTAAAATGTATTTTTCCCTGGCCTCGCTCTTGGAAACAACTGAACAATTTTGGCTGGAATTTTCCAAAATCCAGCCACTTTCAGGCCCTCTTTATACATGGTAAAGAACCATTTAAAAATAATCCTGTACACATCACTTCTAAAATACTTTTTGCCTTACATTAAGGGAAGGGCTTCCTGAGTTGATGTCTTTCCTTGCATGGGAGGCAGTCTTGTTCAGGCATTGTCCTGTTGAATAAACATGCTTGTCTGCTACCGAGTGGCAGAAGGGCGACCCTTGTAATGTGTATTGGGGTTGGGATGTAAGTGCATTTTAACTCTAGGGCTTTAAAACTGTGATAGTTCATTTGAGCTCCTTGCTCTGAAACACAGACACAAATTGTGGTGATGGACAGTTTTATAAAACAGAAATATTCAGTCTGGCTACAGAATTTGATTGGGGCTTGCTTGGCTGGCTGGCTCTGTCTGGTGTAATCCTTGCCAGCCAGTAGCCTGGCTGTGAGGTTTCACAGGATGTATCCATTTCTTTATTATTTATGATTTGTTTTGAGGTAGGGCCTATATTCCCCAATCAGGATCAGGGCTCCATTGTTGTATGCACTGTGCAGACACCATGAGATCATCCCTGCCCCAAAGAGCCCACAGTCTAAATAGAGAGGGAGGACAAAAGGAGGGGAAAGGGATATTTAATGGAAACTCATTCAGAAACTGTCAATCAATTTTTTTTAAAAAAAATTACCCTTATACTAACTCCTCTCTCTCAAAACAGATTCCTGATGGATAGAGTGGCCTGTTTGTCAGAGAAGCTGATAGCTTCACGGCTGGTGCCTCTCTTACTCAATCAGCTTGTGTTTGCTGAGCCGGTAGCTGTCAAAAGTTTCCTTCCACATCTGCTAGGTCCAAAGAAAGGTGACTTGAATATTCTCTCTTCAAAGCAAACACTGCCTCATTTGGAGTGAAATCAGAGGGATTTGTTAATTTGAACAGAGGTTTTAATAGTGGTGTTTGTTTAAGCCAAGCAAGTACAGTAAGGTAAAGTACCAAAGATTCCGTCATTCCAAATACCGAATAGTGGGAGTACCCGTCCACCAAACTTTCCATTGTTCCTTTGTCACATGTGCTGAAAAGGGGATTTAGCAGTTGTCTGGCCTTCTTCCATGCTGCTATAATGGCCCTCCCCAGGACTGTGGGGCAGGGGGCATTCTTAGAGCAACAGCTGTGTATACCTCCCCCTCCCCTCCCCTCCCCTCGCATTCTTACAGATAACAAGGCTGCCCCCTAGCTTGAGCTGTGGGAAGGTAGCAGGTTACTCTACCACCTGGCTGGCATGGGGCAACCTCTTTCTCCCCAGGAGGCATTCACTCTCCTTCCTTTCCCCTCCTGGAGTACTCTGTCTCTGTCTCTCTCCCTCAGTAGTTCCTGAGCCTTTTCTTTGCTCCCCCTCCTTCACAATTTTGCCTAAGCAGCCACAGGGACTTGTGTGCCCTTGGCTGCCCAGAGGGGTCACTGTCGAGCAATGCAAATCATTCCTGCCCCACCCTTCTGATGTCCTGAGCATGCTAGCTCTGCAGCACTTCTGGCTCCTGCTGACCCAGAGAGCATGGCCCTAGGACTATGATTCAAACCAGGTGCCTCGGTGACAGACCTCAAGCCCATAGGCCACTGGCTGTGGCGACTGTGAGTAGCTTTAACTTGAAGCAAGTTGTTCCTGGTCTAGGAGGTAGACTGTCACATGTTCTAACTCTTCCCTAGATAAAATTGGAGAAAGTGAGACCACCTGCCTGCTGTCACCAGCCCTCTTCCAGACGCACATCACTCCTGTGCTGCTGAAGCTGTTTGAGGTCCACGAAGAGCACGTGCGAGTGGTGCTGCTGTCTCACATTGACGCCTACGCGGAACTGTTCACGCAGGAAGAGTTGAAAAACATCATATTGCCACAGGTTAATGATGAGGCAGACAACGGGACTGGACATGGCGTATCAAGAGTGTGGGGATTCTGCTGCTGGGATGGCCTCTGTTGCTTATTACGTAAAGATCTCCTAGTCCTGGCAACAGTCAAGCACAGTGCAGGCAAATTGTGTAAGCTTTCCCCAAACACCCAACTCTGCCAAATGCCCCTCAGCCCTGACATGCAGCTCCCTTTGCTTATTCCAGGCCTGGCACCCACGCACCTCCTCACAGCTCAGTCAGTTCACCTCCATCCTGAGCTAGAGCCTTCCTTGTTAACCCAGTCCTGATCTAGAGCACCCCTTGATATTCCAGTCCTGCCCCCTAACCCTAGCTATGCCAGTGTTCCTGGAATATATAGATATTCCAGTGTGAGGATACCCCTCCTTCCTCCCCTCCCACAACTCATACACATCAAGCTTGACTTACGACCTCCCCCTTATGACAATATGCTGCCTCTCCATCCTATGCCACTCCAATGTCTCAGTTGTGGGGGTCTCTTGAGCAGAGATGACTGATCGTTCTGAATTGTGCCAAATTATTTGCAAAGTTGCCCAGCGTTCACAAGGAGCTAGTATGAGTGACCCTTTTTAACTGGTAACATGAATCAGGCTTTGAATCCTAGTGGGGAGTGAGGCTACTTTCCTACCCAGAGAAGTGATATACATATTGAATTTTGTTTGTCAGAGAGAAGGTGACACTAATAGTTAGTTTCATAAGTGGTTATCCACATGATTGTCTAGATGAAAGAACAGCAGAAACATGCTGTAAACATCTTTAATGAAAGAGCTGCTCAGATTCTTTGCTGTTTCTGATCGCTTTCTCGTGTTCTTGTCCTAGGTGCTACTGGGCCTTCGAGATACCAGTGACTCTATTGTTGCGATAACGCTGCACGGCTTAGCGGTTCTTGTGTCTCTGCTTGGACCTGAAGTGGTTGTGGGGGGTGGAAGAACTAAGATTTTCAAATGCTCCGCACCAAATTTCACTAAAACTACGGACCTTTCGCCAGCAGGTAGGTAAATGCAAAAAGAGTTAGGGATTGCAGCACAGTGAGATTGGTTTGGGCTGTCCAGTCTTGCCTGTGCTGCTTGACGGGGACTCTAGGGAGAGTCCCTCATGTGGATAAGCCTGTTAAGTGAAGGCCTCTTGTCCTCAGCAGTGAAAAAGTGATCTGCAAAGATAGAACTGGGGTAATGTGTTTAGCAACAGATTGTTCCTGCCACAAGCTGCTCCAGTGAGATGTAGAGGCACTGTTGAAAGACCACACTGGGAACAGCCATATATAAACAAAACCACAACTTTCCATTTTGTTAAAGGGACACAGCAAGGAGTATTAGTATTGTAACCAATCCCTCCTAAATAGTTAAAATTTCAGTCAGCTCTATGACTTTTAGTACAACATGGTATTAAATGGAGCAGTGGACCTTGTGTCTGGCATCTTGTGACATTTTAACTGTTTGTGACTGATCTGTTGCCCCCTTGATGTGGGGAAGAAAAAGCAGAAGCTAATTGGTTTTGTCTTGATGTTAGCTGTAGGCCTTGTCTATACCTGTATTTCAGCCTTTCATAGCTACATTAACACAACCCCTCCGGCAGTAGGCAGTATAGGCAGTTTACACTAGCACAATTTACACTGGTACAGCTTACCTGGATTGGAAACTGGGGTAAGCCATGTGACACCCTGGCACCACAATATTCACCCATGTCACGTAATTAGGATATGTTTTGTACAAAGTATGCCTTGTGAGGTATCATCATTCTAAAAGTCTTGATCTGCTAGACTGTAATATCTTGTTGGATTGTATGTGCTATTGTCGTATGTCAAGTTATGAAGTTTGGTTATGTATGTGTTGTTGAAACATGTTGTGAGGTTGAAAACACCCACAAGCAGTCTTTCAGGTACAACAGTAAAAAGGCCAAACAATGTTAATGGCTTATTGAGAAAATGCACATAAGCACAAGGATTACCCCAGGAACTGTGTACAATAGAAACTTCTCAGAGATAGCACTACACAATGGGAACTGTTTGACCCAGGTCACAGCAAAAGAGCTTTCCAGCAAGTGGGAAGAAGATATAAAAGGGGGACAATGATATCATGATGGTACCCAACTCTCCCTACAACAACACACCTGGAAACTCCAGAGGGGCAAGGACTGGACTGGGGGGAATGATGGTCCCAGGCTAGAGGGATTTTTAGCCTGTGTATGAAAACCTGGGAAAGTCAAGGAAGCTTGTGCCTTAAGAATCTGCTAGCATGTTTATCACTCAGGGTGAGAATTTGCTAATTCATATCCTACCTATTTAGTGTGTTAAGCTCAGTTTGCGGTTTTGTTTATTTACTAAGGTAATCTGCTTTGATCTGTTTGCTATCACTTATAATCACTTAAAATTTATCTTTTGTAGTTAATAAACTTGTTTTGTTGTGTCTAAAACCAGTGTGTGTGGAAATTATAACTTGGGGCAGAAAGCTGATGCATATGTCTCTCCTCATTGAGGGAGGGGGTGAATTTTATGAGCTTACACTGTACAGTTGCCTGTGCAGCGCAAGACAGTATAATTTTGGGTTTGCACTCCAGAGCGGGGTGCGTGCCTTAGCAACTGGGAGGTGCCTTACCTGAGCCTTCCCACGCAGAGCTGATCTCAGCATGTGTGTGTGAAGCTGCAGCTGGGTATGTCTCTATCTGTATGCTGATGAAAGAGCAAGATTGGAGAGCTTGGCAACTTATCACAGCACCACAGTTTGAAAGAGAGCCCGAGCTGGTGAGTCAGGCAGGCTCACTGGTACCCCAGTTCCAAGTGGCACCCTGGAAGGAACCAATCACAAGCCACACTGATACAAATCACCCTGTACTGGTGTAAAGTGTGTTAGGTTAGGGGACTGCACCTGTGCAGATACACAAGGTGACGGAAATCACAGTATGGCGCTCTGTCCACCTTGAGTGGTGGCTGGACCTCAGATAGGGGTGGTTGAGCCTGCTACAGCCTTGGCAAATAGACCTGGCTCTTCTACCACATGCAGAAGAGACTCCAGCTTTTAAGATCTAGAGGTCCAAGGTCCGCCCTGATCCAGCCAGGGTTTAGTGTTACACAGGCAATGCCATAGTGACTGGCTTCATTTGCACCAGTGCTGGCTGCCTGTTGTGTGCTGAAACACCCCAGTCAGCCGGTTCCTGTACTGAACAGCAGACTGGTTTACGTCACAGCCTATGGGAGGCAGCTGAGAGTTTGTTTTGCATGTGTGGGCAGGGAAAGAGGAGCCAAGGGAGGAGATAACAGGAGAATCCCTCTGGAACCTTATGACTATCTGTGCCTTGCAGAGCAGAAGCTTGTGTTGGGGAGACAGATGGTTGAACAAACACTGCTCACCATCTCAGATGCACGGTAATAGGATGTGAATGGGGCTCGTATTAATTTCATTTCATTAAACTGCAGTAATAGCTGCTGGGTTTGCCCAGGGGTCTGCAAGCACCCAGACCTCAAATGTAGAGCCCAAGTAAATGTTGCCGATTCAAGGGCTGCCTTAGCAAGTTGCCAGGAATCTGCAGACCCCACCAAATTGCAGAAAATAGAGTAGATTGTGGGTGAATTAGAGGTGCAGGCCAGGACTACTACAGGCATGTGCTTACAAGTCTCCATCTTGATCCAATGTGGTTTGAATCCCTTTGGATCACTGCATGCTGGGCCAGTGGTCTCCATGAGCCAGATCTCTGTGCTGCAGATGAAGGTGGCTTGTGTGTTTACAATGCTGTGGGCCATCTTGGGTTTCATGCTGGCAACTGAACGTAATGAAGATCTCTATTTTGCCTTTGTTCTGAGCAGCAGCTATTGAGTGAGTGTCCTTTGTGTTTTTGCTTTGTATCCCTGCAGACTCCCCAACTCACGTCAGCAACCAGAGAAGTCAGCTCTCCCAACCCCTGCAGAACAACTCTTCCAGTGTGTTCCCCAAGTGCCCCATCGCTGGAAACGTGTCCCTCAGCAGCGAGAAACATGTGCCAAGAAAAGACTCTCAGGTGGCCTTAAAGACAGGTAAACCTCCAGAGCTTTCTTACTGGAGCAGTCATTTGCTACTAAACACGAATGAAGAATATCCTTTTTGGCGGTAGAACAACAGCGCTGCCTCCTGCTGATTTGAAATGGCTACAGAGGTGCCATTTTCAGTTGAGTAACTCGCTGCCATATGTACCTGACAGGTAAAGGAGCTAGGAAATGTGGGGAGTGGAGAGCACACAGGAAGAACATAATGCAGTGTTTAGGAGAACAGTTTGTATGTTTAACCTTTGGAAAGCTGAGTACTTGAGGGGGGCTCTCAGTGCTTGATTTGCATGGGGATGGATAGACGATAATTGAGAAGACTGAAATGACACTGCTGGCAAACTGAGCAACATAGCTATGTACCCATAATGGTGTGTCTGCTTGCCTCTGAACGTCCTGGCCCTTTTACCAGAGAGGTTTCCTACGTGCCCTGACCCCATAGCTAAGTAGGTGAGCAGCTCCAGCAATGAGCTGAAGGCTATGACTCACTAGCTAGTTGCACTTGGCACCATTCTTCAGAAAGCTGATCCAAAACATCCATCTGTGTTTCAGTTCTCCTTTGCCTTTGTCCAGTAGCAACTCAGCAGGCCCTGGGCACTTGCTGGTTAGATGTTCCAAGCTTAGTAACCCTCCCACTGTAGGCAGGAAGCTGGTCACTGCTTCTGAGGCAAAGAGGCATTTCTGCCCTACCTTCCCTTCCTGTTTAGCAGCACTTTGAAGCATCCAGTATAGATCACTGGTGGAGGCAAGGCACTGGGCTACGTGGAGCATTGTTCTGATCAAGTGTGACTGTTCCTGAGCAGGCTGGTGTGGTGCTTCCTTAGTGATAGAGTTAGGGCATCGTGGGAATTCTAGGTATAACTTACATTCCCAGTTTTACAGGAAAGGCACAATTTAGCACCATCCAAACAGACCAAAACAGGTGTGTAATTCCTGTGTCTTCCACAGGTGAACAAGACCATCAGCTCTCCCTGAATGGAGATCCTGCTGTGATTAATACTGTGGGAAACAGCAGGAGCCCTTTGAATACTTCCGAAAAGCCAGCGGAGGAATGGCCAGACTGGAGCGAGTCCGAAGAGCCCGAGACTCAAAAAACTGTGAACATACAGCTCCGACCTATGGAGCCACCTGGCAGCACTGGGCCCTATGTTGTTGATCATAATGTGGACAAGGAACCCTCGGACAACTCTGAGCCCAGCAGCCCTGCTCCTAAACTGTTCTCAGGAAACAGCCTCCATGTTACGAGAGCTGATGGAGTCCAAGTGCAGAGGCCGCTCCCTGGTGCCCTTCAGCTGAGCAAAGAATCCAAAAGCTTCAAACCGAGTCCTCCCCCAATGTCCAGCCCTGCTAATTGCTGGAGCAATGACAGCTGGGACCACCCAGACCAGCTGAGAGAAACAGCATTGCTGGAAAGATCTCCCAAGTCTCCATGGGAGTCTGGCTTAGGAGAAGAGTTCACGATCCAAGTAAAGAGGAAACCAGTGCGAGACCCTGAGTTGGACTGGTTTGCTGACATGACCCCAGATATTAAACCATCTGCAGCTTTCCTGATTTTACCTGAAGTGAGGACAGATGCGGTTGTTCTTAGTCACTTAAGTGCAGTTTCCAGTGGAGAGGATACCTCCCAGATTGTGCAGTTTTCATCCAAATTCGCAGCAGCTGAAGTCACTGAGGTGAGAATACAGGGGGAGGGGGGATTATATTGAGTGATGTGGCAAATTGTAGAAGGAAAAATGCATTTCAAGGGATGTATAATGCAAGCAGGCACTGCACAAAACAGCCACTATGCCTCAGTCCTTAGCAGCTGGGTGTCATCTGTGCAGTGCTGGTACAGTGCGTGCTGCCTCAGCAGCTTCAAATAGACAGTGGATAACATGGGGGAGAGGAAGGAGTCTCTGCAGGTGAGGAAACAGGTGGACATCAGTTGACTGCTGTAGAGGTGCTGAATGACGCATCTTATCAGGCAGTGTCAGTTTGATCAGCTCTTGTAGCTACAGATGTGTGATAAGAGGCACCTGAAACTGATTAGTACAGTTTGGGTAAACCTGTGGCCTTTAAAACAAATAGGCACAGTGGCTTGAGGACTAGGAAGGGGATATAAACCTTTCCCTCTCTTGTTGAGTTCAGATCCAGGTAGAGGCTGTTTAGTGGCCTGTGTGAAATGAGATGATTGTCCTAGCCCAGCTTCTACTAGACAGTACCTTCAACATAAGTGTGACCTTGTAGATTCAGTGGAGTGGCCAAAGATTTGAAGAGGTTGGGAGTCTAAATTTCACTCTCAGTTGTAGAAGTCCTGCTACAACAGCTGAGGCACATTGTGGGGTGCAGCATGAACTGCATGGCATTAAACAGGATGTTTTGGTTCTGGAACTCTTGCATTAGTCCTGTAATCCCTTTTAAAAAGAAAATAGGAGAAGTGGTGGGGGTCTATGCACCTTGCAAATGAACTCCTTTTAAATGGTTTGTAGGATCTGAATAGAGGAAAGAAACAGCTTATCCACGGTAACTAGTGGTGCTAGAAAACTGTGCATTCTCTGTAGGGAGTTGTAGAGTGGTGTGTAATCCTGGTTTCTGTCATCATGTACCTGTATAATGTACCAGATGGTTTTTATCTAAGTCCTAGGCTGCGTATTGAACTGGGCACATGACTTGGAAGTTGATGGATTGTCACAGGGTCCAAGGACTGCTGCTGTGTTCTGCAGGGTTACGGCTCTTCACGTGGACCAGTCTGCTTATCTGACTGAGCCCTGGGCTGTGGGTGCTCCTGAGAAGGGGAGAAGCGGAGAAGTAGGAAAGCTGTTCTTCCTCCCCAAACAGCCTCTGTCTCTGAAATGGAACAGGGTGGCCTGTCACAGCCAGTGGTGGTGCTATGAGAGCTGAGAGGCACTGAGAGGCTGCCTTGCAGGACAAAACACAATTACTGCCAGTGCTAGCAGGAAAGGGAGCATCCCCTATTTGAAACCAGTGCATGCAGACTATGGAGAGAGGGAGGAGTATAGAGGTAACTTCCTCCTCAGCCCTTTGGAAGGGAGGGGCCCTCACCTCCCTTAGAGGTAACAGTTGTTGTAATAACAGCATGTGTTCCTCTGCTGAGTGCTATGGCTAAGAACAGGGGGACCGCTGCTCTTACCCCACCTTGCTGCCATAGTACTTTACTCCCATTTGAGAGTCACAGCAGGGACACAGACTGGTTTTAAACCACTGTTTCACTGCAAAATACCTGACTCTCCTATCTGCGTTAAATAATTGGTCCGGTGCTAGCTTATCGCACACCACCTTTGGAAACTACTGCTCTCTAATGTACTGATATGGCCCCCCGACCATAGTACCTGAGCATCTAATACATTTATCTGCACAACACCCTTGGGAGGTAGGGAAGTGTTATCAGATAGTGACTTGGGCAGGGAGTCGATGCTGGGTCTCCTGTGTCTCAGGCCAGTGAGTGGCTGAACCACCCTAAGTCCCAAATGATTGCAGCACAAGGATTTTATTTTAGATTGGGGGGAAAACACAGTCTAAAAACTGACCTAACTAGGACAGGGAGAATAGGCTTCACAGGGAGGGCTATTTTAATCTTCGTGCAGAGCTGCATGGTGGCTCCTCACAAAACTGCAGGGAAGGGATGTATTAATGAGCCAGGCATCACTGTGATGGGCATGGCCAATGCATCACTGCACAGCCTGGCTCAACGGGCTAACCCTAGTGCCTGTCTATAGCATACAAGTTCCTTCCTCTGGGGTGGGAGGATTCACGTGCTTAGAAATGATGCACAGAACCTCTCTGCAAAGCTGTTTTACCAGAGCTTTCCAGGGGGATTAAAACCTCACCCAAAGTGACATTTTAAAGCAGCCGATGTTTTAACTAACTACCAACAGCAGCTCCTCCTTAATGCAGTGTTGCGAGTGCTTTGTTTGAACTGTTCTGGGAGGAAGAGATGGCTGGTTTCTAAAAATAGCACATGGTGATACTTATTTTTCTGGTACCACAGGGAGTAAATTATTAGCAGTAGGACAGCTGAGCTCTGCTCAGAAAAAATTGTCACTACAAGTACCTGTGGGTGCTCAGCACAGGCAGAGTTATTCATCTAGGTAAGCAGTAGCTGGTAACCTCCATTTTCAGCCCCAGTAATATTTTATTTAGGCCATTTACTGCTTCATCTACTATGTCTATGGGCTCTTCTAGAATGGGGAAGAGGCAGCTTCACTATGAATGGAATACTAGGTCTATATAAAGATTTAATGGGGGATGCTGGATTTGGAACTGCCTGCGGTTTAGGGTGAGAGCTAGTGGTAGCCCAGCAAACCTGACATGCTTTTGTTGAGTCTGCTGAGGTGGTTTCTAGTACTAGTGGCCTTGGGCAAGGAGTATGTATCTCTCTCTCTTTCCCCCTTACCAGGCCTTCGCAGAAGGAACAGGAAGGGGTGCATGGCATTACAGCACATTCATTTTGCTGCTGCTCCAGCCAGTAACTGACAAGCTGTGCAGTTTACTCAAAGGCCAGATGATTACCAGAAACCTGGGTCAGGGAAGTAGAACTCCAACTCTCAGCCAGCTATGAACCAAACAGGAATTCCCCCAGGAGTAGGGGGCAGTAGGCCCCATTGATGTCTGGCATAGTTCTCAAGGGTGGGGATCTATTTTACATGGATGGGTGTAGCTCTGCATGACAGTCATCTGGTGTGTTCTTACTGACAGTTTATGTAATTATTCTAGGCTGAAGCTGCAGGCTGGGGTGAAGAGGAAGAGTTGAGCTGGGAAGATGATACTAACTGGTGATGGATGGGAAAAGACAAGGGCCTATTGCTTCCACGACGTGTTAGATTATTACCTTATCAACACTACTTTACCAGGAAGGCAGGCACTTGCCCCTGCAGTCAGCGAGATCCCAATGCAGCCTCTCTTCCTGTACCAGGATGCTCCTTTTCCAGCCTGTGCTGAAGCCATATGTACAAGTGAGGTGCATAGCCCTGACTACTGGAAATTGGAACAGCTTGAATGGTTTGTGTGAGCTGAAAAAGAAGAGTGATTTATACTTTTCTGTTTCAGGAATCATCACTGCTCTGGAAAATTCTTGAAAATAAATGAAAATTGCATTAGTTCAGATACATTTTATTAATGTTTGTGCCATTTCTTATTAAAAAAAATAAGCCACACTGGAAGGGCTCCTTTTAACTTTTTAGATACAAACTGCAATGATTTTAGACTGTACAGTTTAAGAGCCTTTGTCGCTTCTATTTATTGCTATTCTACCAGAATGAATGGCTGGGTGGGTGCAGTGTGCTAGGAGACCATTACAGGGAAAGAGTGTTTAACACAAATTGTATCATAGCTCTAAATTCACTCTGCTCTTAAACCTGACCAATAAAGATTATTTTCAAGAGATCAGTTCAGTGTCCGAGTGGAACAGCAGCTCAGGTGCCTGTCTTCTCCATGAGAGAATGGATCCTTGGTTATAAAATACACTCAAACTATTCACGCATTCATTGTTAACGGTTTAATACAAAAATGTCCATGTCTCTATACATGTAACAGGGACAATCATGGTCCATTTTCTCTTACAAAAGATTCAAATACCTTACTACACAATCTTGTTAAGCTTTCCCTGGTCCAAGTTAGAGCAGCACATGAAATCAGCTCCTTTACACAGCAAGGAGTCAGTTGGAAGGGTTAAGATGTTGAATTTAACTAACTTTTGGAAGACAGGCCTTCCATCTTAAAAGTTAACACATTCAGGCACATTAAACAAAACACTATTTACAGTGGGTGAATCAAAATCAGAGTGTTTTGTAGTAGGGGATCACTGGTAACTCCCCTTATTTTCAGTGTTCATTTTCCAGCTGTGATGTTCAGTGTCTAACACCTTACCGTACACCATTTCTTAAGATGGCTACTGCCGTCTGCAGAGCCTCTAATTTCACTGCAAGCCAAGCAGGAGCTGGTCCTTTCTGCAGCAGCAGTTTCACAGCTTCCAGTGCACTCTCTGCAGCATCAATAGCAGACTTGTACTGCTCCTCACAGGGTGAGTGACAAGCTCTCTTTGCTAAGGGCTGCAGATTAAAACGTGAGATGTTAAACCTCTACTGTTTACTTACAATCCCACTATGATACAGGCTAAAGCCTCAACCTCTTACACTACACTGCCTGGTTATTTTTCATGCAGGTTTCAACTCTGAGACACCCACCTCTCTTGTTTTAAAGCCTGTGCTTAAAGCTGTGAGAACTTCTCCTAACAAAGTTTTGTCTGTCTCACTTCTGGGTTCAATATAAATTTTAGTATCCCAGTTAACACAGGCATGGGGGCTCCTGACTTTTGGACAGTTCCGTTCAGTGTTGTAAGGCTGAGGGCCAACAGGTTCCCCTTTAAATGCTCCTCCTTGAGTAGGGCACTTCTGAACTCCCCTCTCTAGTAACAACTGGGGGAGAAATGAATCCTCCCTCAGTAAAAGTGAAATCACATAGCCCTTGCTTATGACAGTCTAAGAGGTGTTAATCAGCTAGGAACAAAAGAACTAGCCTTGAATGTGCTGGGTGCTTTGATTACAGGATAGCTGCAAACCCCTTAATACAACTGTTACAGGATGGAATGTGCTGCCCTGAGCTCAGCCATTTATGGGGAGCCTTGCTGTATTTCGTACATTGCTCAGCTCGATAGGGGTTTGTTTCTCATCCCTGCCACTGACAGCCTTGTATTGTCAAGAAATTGAAAATCACACTCTAACACCCCCTTAATCTTGAGAAAACTGGCCTGTTGTCAGATGCCTGTAACCTGAGGGCAATCAGGATTTTCAGGGATTGGATGGGACTACCAGTGGCTACTGGGGCTAATGAAATGGGGTGGTCCAGGACTCCTGACTGGCCCAGCTCTTCTGCGGTGCCTCCCCCCTTGCTCTCTCCCTCAGCCCAGAAAGAGGGTGGAATTCGTGACCAGGGCAGTATAGAGCCCAGCACTGAAGTGCAGCAGGTGGCTAAGAGCAAGGCTCCCTGTCAGCTCAGGAGGGTGTGCCCTCTTCAAGTGCTGGGAGGAGGCCAGCGCCATTCCCCATGCATGAGGGCATGGCTAAGGACTAATACAAACCTAGTCCAGCTGCTTTCAAAGACACACCTACCTCTAATGCTGAGCCCCATTCTCCATCCATTTTCATTTTAAGCAAGTGTGCACTGCAGATGGCCTTTTCCTGTTTCACTCGTTCTGCCCTTGCTGCTTCTGTCTCCTCTCCCTGCCTTGTCTGAGGGAAAAGCCACAGGAGAGGTAACTAAGCAAACCCAAACAGCAGCATTTCCAGCCTCCATGACTCCAGCCCTTGCACTATTACACTGGGGCAATGGAAATACTCTTTAAAAAATAAAAAACAGATTACATTAAAGTGCAGTTCTTCAGCAAGGCTTCAACCAGCAAACGTATGGTGCTAGGCTGGGAGAACAACTCAGTCTAATGTGGGCTACAACAGCTATGCTGGAGCATCACTTCGTGTATGACATTCACAGGTAGCAGCTGCTTTCCTGCCTTTCCCCTATGCGGTACAATGGGCAAAAACTCCTGTTCTGTCCCTGCTGAAATGCTTCTGTCCAGTGGAAAGCTGACATATCAAAGGGGGCAAGGGTTGTTAACAGCAGAGAAAACTCTTCACCTTTTTATGGTCATGAGTTCAGTGCATTTACTAGTCCTCCTCTAGGAAGTACAAAATACTCTCATTAGTTTTTTCTCAATACTCTCTCTGGAGGCTGCTGCGTGAAGTAAATAGATTCACTCTGCTAGTCACTTATTTTCACTTAGGTGCCCATTTTAATTGGTACACAAAAAAATGACACCCACAGCAAAGGGGCTTGGGAACCCAGCCTTTTGCCTCCGCACACCGGAGCTAACACTGCTTAGAACACAAGTGAACTGCAATCTGTCGTCTCACTAATGGATGCCTCTTCACCTTACCTGAAGCACCGGCCGATTTAGTCGCCTTGTATTCAGGAAGGGAATAGCAGGGGATGTTAACTAATCAATCAGAGTTGAGGAGCACTGGGAAAGTCTGTGGTGGAAACTTTCACAGCTTTGCCATCACTGTTCCTCGTTCTAGCCAACTTTAACAGGCATGAAAAGGCTCGAGAAAACAATCAGATTCCAGTTACAGAGCAGTCTTGCATCAGTTTACTGTGGGCAAGAGCCCCTCCTCTATCAAGCAAGACAACAGTAAAATAATTCAATAAGATACCTTGGCCAGAAAGCAAACAACTTTGTTTTTAGTTTCTTCAGAATTAAGGCACTGAGGAACTACATCTTCATGCCTTGTTGCCTGTCAAAGGTTTTGAGCAAGAAAAAGTTGGTTAGTATATTAATGTTCAATGCAGCCATAATAAAGATGAACTGTAGAGCATCTACAAAACAATCTGAAAAATGTTCTGTGTTAATTAAGAGGATGTGTGCGTGTGTGTGGTATTTAAAACAATACTGGAAATCTGTTCTTCCTTCACTTCCACGGGCCACTGTATTTCTCTTGTATTTTGTTAATCCTTTTATTTTCAAGTAATAGCATATGGAATACTAAGGTCAGTTTCAAGCACTTTGCTCCTGGACAGATACTGACAAAGTGGAGGGAGTTCAAAGAAGAGCAACAAAAATTACGATGCGAGAGGAACTGATATACAAGGAAATATTAATAGAGCTAAATATGTATATCGAATGTGGTGTCATTCTTACCTCTGCAAACTGAGTGAATGCCTCCAGTGCATGTTGGTAAATCAGCCAAGTCTTGTCCGCCAACAGAGAGGCAAAGAGATATGACAGCTTGGGTATAACTTGCCCCTGAAAGGGGAGCGCACACTAGTCAGATTTTTGTGGAGGGTCAATTGGCATATCCGGCCCCCTGATTCATCATTAAAGAAATATTCCATAGTCAGAAGACTAGAGTCTACAGGTTGAGAAAGTCTGCAACAGCCTTGGCTGGCAAAAAACATAGTAAGAGAGAATATGTACACAAAACTCATTCCTTCCCATCTGGAGCTCAGACATTATTCTATCAAGCTCCTGGGAAATAATATACAAATGAATGCACCCAGCATCCTACAGGCAATGGGAGTAACAGAAACAGTCTCGCTGGAATATAAAACTGCCATGGAAGTATTATGTCCTGGTTTGAAAATAAATGTCTCCAAGAACCACTGTCCATTGGCACTGTACTACGTAGTCCATGACCACAACCCTTTAATAATATATACGAGTGGCTCAGGACAAAATGTTGCCTCCAGTGCATTTACCTGGATTTGTGGTGGCATAAACAGTTTCCCCATAGAAGAGAGCAGATCCAGTGCTGCGAAGCGAACATGATCTGGGGGATCCAACTCAAGGAGGGAAGCCTGCATTGCAAACACCTGCAGGAAAATAGATCTGGATGAAGCCCCATCAAATAAGAAACAAATAAGACAAAAACTCCGTTCAACTGGGGATTGCAATGACCATCAAGTCTGAGTTCATTCACACTTAGAGAGAGTTAGATAAGGACAACAGATGCATCAATTGAACAAAAGCAAGTATCCTGGAGCTTTTCCAAATTTTACCCCCCAAAAAATTAAAAATGGAATCCTTACATAAAAGCCCAAAGTGCGTTTGAAAGAGAAACATACATCAGACTTCATCACTGCCCTAAGCCCAGCGGAAAAAATGAGAGAGAGAGAATCCCAAAAGTGATGCTAACCAATGTGTAGCAAACACCATAGCAAAGCCATCAAAACAGGGTAGGAAGGAATCAAAATAAAGAACTCTTCATTCTTGCTAAGTGGTAGAAATCAGACCATGAAACAACTCATTAGATGTGATCTCATTTAATAACAAAGATCCAGCATGCATGAGGTAGGTTGCCCAAAAAGATGTTTCCTACCTGAGTTATCAATTGAAGGTCTAACGTTTGGATGAAAAATTCCAGCAGTGGAAGGAGCAAGCAAAGTGTCTGCTGCAGGCATGGCTGACTTGAGACCTGCACCAGATCAGAAGAGCATATTATTTAGCATCATAGCACTTCTGTTTACAGGGCAATTTAACTGGTTTATAAAAAGCCTGAGACTGCAATATTGTGCCCAAAGCATTTAACTTCAGACAAATACGATCACAGATACAATCCCCATGAGAAGCAGTGAGGAAGGCTAGAAGTCTAAATACTAAGAGGGGCAAACTAGAGTGCCTGGCGTTAAGTGAGGATATTGATATACTAGGTATTGTGGAACCTCAGTGGAATGAGGAACATCAATGGGATGTGGTAATACCAGGGTACAAAATACATAGAAACAATAGAGTAGGTCGTGCTGGTGGGGAAGTGACATTATATTGAAAAAAAGCACAGAGTAAAATGAAGTAAAAGTCTTAAATGAATCAAACTGTACCATAGAATCTCCAAGGATAGAAATTCCATGCTTGAACAATAAGAGTATAGCAGTAGGAAAGTACTATCAACCACCTGACCAGGATGGTGAAAGTGATTGTGAAATGTTCAGGACAATTAGGCTACAAAGGCAAAAAATGCAATAATAATGGAGGATTTCAACTATCCTTATACTGACTGGGTGCATGTCACCTCAGGACAAGATGCAGAGATCAAATTTCTAGACACCAATAATGACTGCTTCATGGAGCAGCTAGTCCTGGAACCCACAAGGGGAGAGACAATTCCTGATTTAGTCCTAAGTGGAGCACAGGATCTGGTCCAAGAGGTGAATATAGCTGAACCGCTCAGTAATAGTGACCATAATGTAATTAAATTTATCATCTTTGTAAGATGGAAAATACCAGTGAAACTCGCATCAGTGGCATTTAACTTCAAAATGGAGAGCTATACAAAAATGACAAAGCTAGTTAAATGAAAATTAAAAGGAAGAGTTACAAGGGTGAAATGACTGCAAACTGTATGGAGACTATTTAAAAACATCATAGCATAGCATATCAGGGTTGGAAGGGACCTTAGGAGGTCATCTAGTCCAACCCCCTGCTCAAAGCAGGACCAATCCCCAATTTTTGCCCCCGATCCCTAAATGGCCCCCTCAAGGAGTGAACTCACAACCCTGGGTTTAGCAGGCCAATGCTCAAACCACTGAGCTATCGTAATAGAGGCTCAAACTAAATGTATACCCCATATTAAAAAACAGTAGGCGGAACCAAAAAAATGCCAGCATTGCTAAACAGCAGAGTAAAAGAGGCAGTTAGAGACAAAAAGCCATTCTTTAAAAATTGGAAGTCAAATCCCACTGAGGAAACTAGAAAGAAGCATAAACTCTGGCAAGTCCAGTGTAAAAGTATAACTGAGTTAAAAAAAGAATTAGCTAAGTTCCTGCAGGATACGTCCATCGATGGACCCAATGCTCTAGGTGTTCCTAAACCTCCAACTGCCAGAAGCTGCAACTGGATAACGGGATGGGTCGTTCAATAATTGCCCTGTTCTGTTCGTTCCCTCTGAAGCATCTGGCACTGATCACTGTCAGAAGACTAATACTGGGTGAGATGGATCATTGGTCTGACCCAGTATGGCCACTCATGTTCATGATAATCAAAGAGAAGGAATAAAGAATTGTTTAGGATTGTTGCATTTTATAGGATGCTCTGCTCTACTAGTGATATTTTTATTAAAAATCTATTGCATTTGTATCCCGCCCCTCTCACAGAAACCAAACAAGTAAGATGTGTCTCAACCTATTTTCTCCATGATCATTTGGCAAATATTTATTTTTCCTTTCTCCCCCACCCCCCATCTGAGCACAAACCATGATGACTCCCCTGACTGAACCTTCAAAAGCAGCAAGATACACTGTTCATGGGAAGTGTTGGTTAGGTAACCTGCTGCCAATAGGAGGCCCTGGGTTTTGGTGTACTACTCCAGATGGCAATGGTTTTCATTCACATTAGTAATGGGTTAAAAAAACATGGGCCAGACCCTCAACTGGTATAAACTGGAATAACTCCACTGAAGTCATCGTCCTCCCACAGTTCAAATAAAGTCAATGGAGTTACACTGATTTACAACAGCTGTGGGTCTGGCCTTATACATTTAGATCTTGGAAGATAAAACAGTAATCACTAGATTTAAACACTGTAGAGGAAATTCTGACTTTATCAAACATCTCTACGTTCTTTTTTCACCAGTGCAAGGAGTTAAACACATGTCTCTATAGAAGATGGTTATGTTCTGTTTTCTGCACAACCACATCTCTTGCCTGAGCTCAGAATAGTGCTTTTGCAGGCAGTTCAGTGCCAAAAAGAGCCAGAATTAATCCAATGCTCCTCACAAGGAAATCCTATATTACCTTTGTTTGTTCTTAGTAAAATAAAGTCATTACGTTATGCCCACTGGCTGGTTCATCTGGTTCTACTAATTTGTGTTTTCCGCATTTCTGGGGCTCAATCCCCTTTCTAGACTCGTTTTAGACAACAGTCCATCTAAAATTGATGTGGGGTAATATATGACTCATCACTACATGTTCAGTTCCAGCTACATATCACTGGGGGCAAACATGCTTGTGGGAAGAATTCAATCCCCAAAGCACTGGCAATGGCTCAGACGCCATGATGTCTGAAGCTCGGGGACTCAGCTGCACTGTGCTTTAGAGAGCTGCTCCAACCCAGTTAAATGACTTGGTAACATACAAATGGTGGAACGTCATGAGCCCCTCAGGGCAGCGATGCCTTACATTGTTGGAACAGTGAGTTCCCTCACCTGCTTGACCTGGAGGAGAGCCCAGAGCTGACTAGCAGCTCCCAACACTGCTGCCTGTAGTCCTGCCTCCAGAGTGTCACCAGCAGAATTGCACACCATCAGTAAGACCGAGAGCGCAACATTCTAGCAGAGATGGAGAGAGGGGTCAGGAGCAAGGTAAACACCCGGCCTGCTGGATTCAGCTGCTAAAGCCTCACAAGAGGCCCAATGTGTCAGTAATGTAGTTCTGCTAGTTCACCAGGCTATAAGCCAACTCATGCCACCCTTCACAGAGCAAACTCCCACTGACTTCAGTAGGAGTTCTGCCCAAATAAGGAGGGGAGGGTATAGCAGTCTTATCAATCACCACAGAAACATAGGAAGCAGAACCCTGAATTGCTGGCCTTTAAGGTGGAGGTCTCTGGTCACACTCAACTCTCCTTAGGTTGTTAAGGAAAACCAGTGCTTGTCTTTCAGGTATGGCAGCCTCCGAGAACAGCAGAGACCTTATCACTTAAAAGAAATCTTCTAGCCGAAACCACACCAGAAGTCTAAGCAAGAACATTTTATGTATGCTTGGAAAAAGATAAAAAATAATTACAATTATTATTGATCTGCAGAGCTTTCGCTATTGTTAGTGGACACACAAGACGTGAACACAACGTTGCAAGGGAGGCACTACGAGCCCAAAGACGGGCTCTTACTAATCCAAAAGATTTTCAAAAATAAGAGTCTAAAGTTAGGTTCCTAATTCCATATTTGGGCACCTAAATGAGCGACCTGCCTTTCAAAAATGCCAAATAGCCAGTAGCTCCCATTGTGGCTGCCAGAGCTGTTCAATAATCAAAAGTTTAAACTTAGCTCTCCCTTTGACACACGAGTTATCTGACATTTTTACTACTAAGAATTATTAGCATGCATTTACTGGGGGAGAGGGGAGAAGATACATCTCTTCATAATACAGGAACTCCTTACTTAAAGTCGTCCCGGTTAACGTTGTTTCGATGTTAAGTTGCTGATCAATTAGGGAACATACTCGTTTAAAGTTGTGCAGTGCTCCCTTATAAAGTCGCAGCAGCCTGCTTTGTCCACTGCTTGCAGGAAGAGCAGCCCGTTGCAGCTAGCTGGTAGGGGCTTGGAACCAGGGTGCACTGGCAGCCCCCCCATCAGCTGCCCGCTCCCCTAAGTTCCCTGTGTGGCAGCCACCCAGCAGGTTATCAACTGCCGGCAGTTCAGCTGTCCCTTCCCCCCACTGCATGTGCTACTCCTGCCCTCTGCCTTGGAGCTGCTCCCAGGATCCTCCTGCTTGCTGTGGGGGGGAAAGGGAGGGGAGAAAGGGAGGGACTAATGTCAGGGTGTCTCCCTCCCCCCTGCTCCTGCACCCCACTTACCCCTTCTCCATATAGAGCAGGGTGGGGACACGGACTGAGAGAGACAGAGAGAGCTTGGGGCAGCAGCTGCTGTCTCAACTTCCTGATCCACTTAAAAAGACAATGTACTTAAGAGTGGGGTCAGTATACTTAAAGGGGCAATGCGCATCTCTCTCTCACACATGGTGTGTGTCTCTGTCTGCCATGCTGCCTTTTAGAATGTGAGGCTACGTTAACAACGTGTTAATCCTTGACGGCTCAGTCAAAAGCTAGCTCATCATTTATCAGTAAGGTATTCCCTGGGAAATATCACTCTCTCTAACTTCACCACCTCAACCAAGCTTCACAGTCATCATCACTGTGTACAGTATTAAACTGTTTGTTTAAAACGTATACACTGTGTGTGTATATATTGTTTTTTTGTCTGGTGAAAAAAATTTCCCTGGAACCTAACCCCCCCATTTACATTAATTCTTATGGAGAAATTGGATTCGCTTAACATCGTTTCGCTTAAAGTCGCATTTTTCAGGAACATAACTACAACGTTAAGCGAGGAGTTCCTGTATTGTACTGCAGTGACTCCTAGAGGCATAGATCAGGGCCCCACTGTGCTACACCCTGTACACATGCATAGGCCAGGTCTACACTACACACTTCACTATAACTATGTCACTCAGGGGTGTGAAAAATCCACACCCTTGAGCGACGTAGTTACACCAATCTTAGCCCCCCCCCCCCCCCCCAATGTCTCCCGCTGACACAGCTACTGCCTCTTGGGGAGGTGGAGTTAGTAAGCCAACAGGAGAGTTCTCTCCCATTGGCTTTAGAGTGTCTTCACCAGAAGCGTTACAACAGCGCAGTTGCATCGGTGCAGCTGTGCCATGCAAGTTTGTAGTGTAGACCTGCCCATAATAAAATCACACTCCCTAGTCCAGAGAGCTTGCAATCTAAACATATTGTAAGGCTGCACAATAGGGGAAGATAAACAAGCAGGGCCGGAGTAACAATAGGCTCCTTATCACTTAGGAGCTCTAGATTTAATGAACAGTCACACCTTCCCTTACCACAGGTGGGAGTTCTCCCAGAGTGCACCTGCCGCTCAGCCACTGCTTGCACTGTGTGAGCCCCACCGCACACAGCTGGTGCGCCACTTGTTTCCTAAGATCGGGAGTTAAGGCCTTGAGAGAAATATGCTGCCACAGGGGCAGGTTCTCTGCCTCTTTGGGAGGAAACTTTTGGGTAAACTCCACCTGCAAGTTAAAGTAAATGTTAATTAAAGAGATCAGGACAGAACCTGAAAGTGATGAGTTGTAAAACCTACAAACAGTACCTTGATTTGTGCTACTCTTGACATTTGACAAGGAGCCCCATGTGAGGTGTGTGAGAATCATCTACTGAGGCAGTGTGATTCAGCAAATGGTACTCTCAACCCTATCGGGGGATAGCAACAGAGAACAGGGGCCAGCTCCTCAGCAAGCATAAATCTGCTTTGCTCCACTGACGTCACTGGAGCAATGACAACTGAAGATCTGGCCACAGAAGTTTGGGGAACAATTCCCCATGGAAAGCAGTCTGATGTTGGGCTCCCCATCACTAATCAATCTCCCTACTACTGAAGAGCCCACTCCTGTTTACATTTACGCACTGAGTAACTTTATCCATGTGAGCAGATCAATGGACTTCACCATGAGTTCTAAAAGTGCCTCAGGGTTTGCAGGGTCAGCCCTTTAACTCCTAGTCCAAAAGTTTGCAGCAACCAAGGTTGATCCCCTTTGACTTTTTCACAGATTTGCAGCTCAGTAGGGAAATGGCACCATTCCCACACTGGACACCTGCTTTTCTAAAGCTTGGTGCAAGCATACCATAGAGGAGCATACTAATATGAAACACCGACAAAATCATCAATGTTTTGCTATTCAGCCTTTTCTTATGAAGCATGTAGAGGCTGATTCCCAAGCAACTAAACCACTTAGCTGAGTATCCTTTTTACCCTGGTGATTTCCTGTGTACCATTTATTAATTTACCTCAGCATTGTTGTTTTTTGTTATTACTATTTAACTATCATTTATTTGCAACCAACACTCCTATTGTGCCTTTAAACTTTATACGTACAGCTAGCTGTGGTCTCCCTTTATACTGTGACTCAAAAGTGATCTAGTCATTATTAGAATAAGCACAGGTAACTCTCCCCGTCTCTCAACTGGGAAACGGCCTAAAACACAGGGAAAATAGGACGACAAACGCAAAGCAAAGCTGGATCGATAATAAGGAAGAACTAAAGTGGTAAGAGAAGGCACTTCTGGGACAGCACAGGGGCCGAGTTAGTTATTAAGGTAACCCCGTGTCCTTTCTGTATTGGTATGTTATCTTTTGCTCTGCTTTATCATCTCACAACATCAGGATGGCAAGAAACCACTGTTTGCTCCACCCTCCTGTTTCTAGTGAACTGAAAATGGTGCTTGTGTTTAGAGGCCAATTGGATTTCTATCTGGCTCAGCAGAAGACTGGAGAAATCGGTGCTATACTTGCCTGGTGGTCTGGAGCCATCAAGAACAGCATACGCCTCAGCAGGACCCCCAAAACAGAGAGCTGGTAACACTCGCCAGGGCAAGACTTTATCTGAATTAGGATAACAGGGAACTGATCTAATCAAATTAAGAAAAAGACACTCCTCCCAGCACGTGAATCTTACAGGTCGGCATTTTCAAAGACTCAAAGACTTTTGTGACTCAGGAAAATGACCTAAAAAATTAGTATTGGGCCTCTGTTTAGGCAGCAACAAATTCTCCTTTTACACCGAAGATTACATTTCCCTTTTTAATCAAAACATCCCAATGAGTTACCGCTGGTAGTTCATCACCATTACAGTCAGGTCTTCCCTGCATTACAGGTCATCTACTGGTTTACTGTTTTCTACTTCACAGTGCTATTTTTATTGCATATGTATGCTACTGTGCTCTTATTTATCCTTGGGGCATCTAATCGAATTCTTCTCTGTCCATTTCTCTAATTTATCATTTAGGATCACTATAGTAACTCCTAAATTAGCAGCTCTTACATCAGTTTTGCAGTGTCTGTATATTTCTCACCCCTTCCTTCAGATTGTTTACCTACATCACCACTGAATATATTTATAGTGCTATAAGTGCTAATTATTAACCCTTGGGAGGGAGGGATTTTCCCCATTTTGCTGATAGCAAAGATGATGCACAGAGAGGATGAGAAAATTGACCAAGGACACTTATGAAGTATGCAGGAAAGCTGGAGTTAGAACTCAGGTCTCCTTACTCCCTATCCCATGCAGGAAGTATGATCTGTTTAAGAAAAGCAGAAAACTGTCTGCCCAAACACACACACGTACATGCATACACCAGACTCTGTCACGCTACTCACCAAATGGGCTATCACAAAGACGTGATGAGCACACAATTCAGCCGTTCCATACCTGGGATGCAACAGAGAGAGGTCAGTAAGCCAATTAGCACATCTGCCCTGTTCTGCTGGGTTGGAGAGAGTAGTTTGCACTCTGCCACACAAAGCAGAGAAATGTTTTTTCCTAAGGGCTTATGTATATTTCATTTGCCAGGAGAAAATTCCAAAGCCATTCTGTGGACAGAGAATCAAGGAATATAGAGGAGATGCATTAGCAGGAGGAGGGAGGAAATATGGCCCACCTTTTGTGGATCAAAACAAAGGACCACTATACATCAGTGTAGCATTGACTATGATTGCAATGTAAGAATAAAAAAAAAAGACCTGTATACACAAGTGCATAGTACATGGATGATATATGCACACTGTTGATGTTAATCAAATAAGTAATAAATTCAAGTAAGTGTTGTAGAGTGAAGAAAACTTATATAAAATGTGTAAGTTGATACAGATACACTGGACCATTATAACAATGAAATTAGTGTACATATATGGGAATGAAAGTTACATGATACTAGTGAAATATATCTAAGGTTGGTGAAAAATGTTATGTTAATATATTATTTGAGAAACGGTCTGTGATCTTGTCTTTAAACACTGATGCACAATTCATGTGCACTAGGGGGCAATGTTTTAAGTGGCAAGTGCATCATTAGTAGTGGCATATTGTGACTTGGGTGCTCAGCTGCACAACATTAATGTCCTTTAGCTGGAGATTTTTTGGTATGGAATTTCCTATGGCTGGGTTGTTTTCCAAAGAAAAAATATCCCTAAAAGCAGCAGCACCTCCACGTTACAGGATTTCAAAGCTCTGTTGACTTGCCAAAATTTGCCAGTCCCACATGGAAATTCAATAGTTTGGCCAGCTCCCACCAGAACACCCTGTCGCACACACTTTACAAGGACTGTAACAGAAAGCCCCTCTCCTGAGAGACTTAGCAGCTGCACAGCTGAGGAGGTGCATTGCAGGAGCCCTCCCTCAAGCCTTTCTCATCCCTTTCCTTCAGCCCATCCACATATACAGTACACACTTTTACTAGCTACGCAGACAAGCTCTCCCCTTAGCTGCACATTTTACAAGCATAGCGAAAAACCCTGTGCAAAATATACTACATATGAGTAAACTGATTTTCAAAGACTTGTAATACAAACAAGTCAAAATAAAGCATCACGGAGCATTAAAGGTTCTCTCTCCTCAGAGATGGCCATTTCCATGCCACATTTAAACTTGCTACCCACAGTCCTCCACTGTAGAGCTGCTAGAAAAAAAATGGCAAGAAATCTTTTATAAAAGTATGTTTTCCCCTCACGCTGGAAAAACAGATGAACCATTTCTGCTCATGTTTTCCAAAATAAGCTACATTTTTGAGCAGAGACCAACCCTGAAACATGGCTGCTCTACAAGTGAAACTTTCTGAGAATTATGAGCAATTCAAACCATGCGGTTAGGAAACTAAGGTTCATGCAGACTGAATCATACAGTGCATTGCTCCTAGTCCTACAATAATTGGGTATCTTACCGGGCCAGGAAGCACCATGAATCCATAGCCAGTAGAGAGGTGATCATACTAGAACCAAGGACTGCATCCAGCAGAGCACGCTCCTGAGGAAAGAATAGAGATGGCATTTATGAACAGATTGCAATTTTACTCTCTACTTTTAATCCACTTTTAATCCACACTTACTAGTGTGACACATAATTAGACTGACAAGGTGGGAGAGGTAATATCTTTTATTGGACCAACTTCTGTTGGTGGGAGAGAAGTTTTCAAACCACTCAGAGCTCTTCTTCAGGTCAAGCTTGTCTCTCTCACCAACAGAAGTTGATCCAATATAAGATATTACCTCACCCACCTGGTCTCTCTAATATCCTGGGACCGATACGGCTACAACTACACTACGTATAGAATTAGACTTGTAGGTTTGTGCAGTTAAAATGCCTAGGAGCAAACTGGCTTTAATATCGCATGTTCAGTTATAAAGGCAAGCAAGCAACACTAGGTTTATTTTTAGCATTGGCCCAGAAACATTGGCCACGTGTGAAAATTTACTACAGCTGGTTGAAAATTTTCAAATTTCAAAAATAGGTTCCATTTTTTGGCTAGAATTTTTGACAAAAAAGAGGGACACATTTTTCATGAAAATGTTATCCTTTTGGGGGGAAGATCTAAACTTTACTTAAGACCAAATGCTATCCTTATTCAGTACTTAGGCAGGCAAAACACCTGATTGCCTCCGTAGGAGTTTACTCTGAGTGAGGAATTCAGGAGTCAGTCCTAATTTTTTGTCTGAAAAGATTTTTTTGTATTATTTATAGAAACATACACACACAAGGCTATGCCTTCCTGGACTTATTAATACTTTGCATTTATATAGTGTCCTTTATTCTGTCTACCTGTATATACTGTCCCAAACATAGGGGAATTTGATAAGATCTCAAAGCACTATAAAAACATTAATGATGTAAGCCTCAGAACCCTCCTACAAAGGTAGATAACTACTTATTTCCCTTTTATGACACAGGATTGAACTGGATCACAAAAATACAGTGGTAGACTACGAGGCCACTGCTCTGATCAGCAGATAACAATTCCTCATTTACGTGCACTGTGAATGAGTAAAACACTTTGACAAACTTAATACCCTTGGCTCATGGAATTGTAAATTTGCAGCCAGATGGCCCCAAATTGAAGGTGGAGAAAGAAAAGACTTTCAGCCTATGTTACAGTAGTTGTGATGTCCTATCCTCTAGGAGATAAAATCTGCAGCTGGAATTTCTCAGCGTCAGGGAGGTGATCACCTTCGGAACTTGTATTAAAAGAAAGTACTAAACAGCTTTTTTAAAGAAGCTGGATTTTTGCGCTCCTTTTGTGGTTTTACAAACAGGTTTCTAATACAACTGAGGTCTCCAACCATGTTTATACAGTTGTTTTTGGTAAATGACATTTGCTGCACATCTGCAGTCTTACCTGACTTGTATCTGCCTTCTGAAGTAAAGCGAAAGCAGCTCATGCCTGTACACATCACCTTTGGAGCTCCGTGTGTGAGGAAGGGGACACTTTTTGAAACAGTTAAAATCCACCAGAAGGAAACAGCTGAGAAGGTGATCATGGCTAAACCAAAAACCAACCTACCAGCTGAGGAAAGTGTGAAGGGGGTGTGGATGCAATGAAGGCACACAAGTGGACACAGAGGTGGTGATACAGGGTGACAGGAACCTCAGCTTGTCCATTACCCATCACTCCCGGCAAACGAACAGGAAGAGAGAGCTCACCAGAGCACTGCTGGAAACCAAGAAAAAGGGCTGAGAACAAAGAGAGCCTGCAGAACAATGAAAGAGAGTGGGATTACTGCTGTTCACACCTCACACCCCAAGAACAAACATCTGAGCTAGGGGAGCTCCTTCTTGTCTCCTGTTGGGAGCTGTGGCAATAACACCAATATTTTTACAGTAACAGATTTACAACTCTGATTAACTTTCTGTTTATAAACTCGGGTGATTAGCAGAGGCTTTTGGGGCTGTAACAGGGTATACTGGCCCTTTACAATTAGCGGGGGCCAGGAGATCCTGTTCCTGGGACATTGGAATAAACAGAGACCCCAGAAATGGCCTTGTAGCAAGAAGAGAGGAAGTGATCCTGGAGAATTAGTAGTTTGATTTTTCCTAACCAGTCACTGTCCATTTAAGGGCCAGGACGAGAAGCCCTGTAGTATAGGATTGGGCAGGCTCCCCTCTCTCCCAATCGATCAGGGAGAAGATCTCCGAAGGAGCGTAGCATATATATGTTACTCTCACTCTCTCAGAACAGAGAGTGAGCTGACAGGGAGAAAAAAGCCAGAGCCAGGAGACTGAGCTCCTGCTAGGAAGGACAGGATCAGTCACTCCGTGAATAACAGTCTGGGGTAGAATAAGAGCTCTGAATATAGCAAAAGAGCGGGAAGTGAGCATGAACTTTTGTGTTGCTGTAATTAACTTTATTCTGGGACACTGCGAACTACTGTGAACTGCTTTCATCTATTCACACAACCCCAGGTGGCGGCATCCTGAGAAAGACTGCGGGGTGTTCTTAAAGCAGTGGTTCTCAACTGTGGTCCACTGCTTCTTCAAGGAAAGCCCCTGGCGCGCCGGGCCAGTCTGTTGACCTGCCACGTCCGCAGGTTCAGCCGGTCGCGGCTCCCACTGGCTGCGGTTCGCCGCTCCAGGCCAATGGGGGCTGTGGGACGCGGCACGGGCCAAGGGATGTGCTGTCCGCCGTGTCCCGCAGCCCCCATTGGCCTGGAGCGGCAAACCGCAGCCAGTGGGAGCGAACCTGTGGACGCGGCAGGTCAACAAACCAGCCCGGCGCGCCAGGGGCTTTCCCTGAAGAAGTGGTGGACCACAGTTGAGAACCACCGTCCTAAAGGGACCCAGTGGGAGCACAGTCAGGGCACTTCTGACCACGAGGGGGCACTCAGTAAATGGCATCCCTGCTACAGGGAAAATAAATAAATAAATCAACAAACATGCTGATTTGAGGGAAAGTTGACCAATTTTGGAGATAAAAAAATATTCGACCCTGAGGGCCCTCCACATCCTTGCATGAGCCCAAAGGCCATCCCTTCCCTCAACTGACCAGCGCATCTCTGCTTTGTTCTGTACACCCTTGAGGCATTACATCACTTCCACCCGCACATCTGGCCAAGGATCAGACAGTGCGCCTTCAGAGCCTGCTAATGCTACTGATTTGCTAACTTGAGGGCCTCTTGCACCTGAACCCCCATGTCTGCCTGTGCAGCTTGACTGCTGTAGGCAAAAATTACCTGGGAACCTCTTCTGAGAACTGGCTTCCTGTGGTCCAGAGAGCCTGCACATCCTCAGGCTGAGAGGGCAGCTTGTCCATTATGGTAACCAGAAGATGACACTGCGGCAGATGCAACTCAGGAGAAAGATCTGCAGGGAATTTTTTTTTAATGTAAAGTACATTTGCATTTGTAAAGCACATTTTTGATGGAACCAAAACTAAGCTAGGGCGAGTGATTAACAACAGAAGACTGAGTGAAAGGTACATTAATGCTGCTAATGAAGCTCAAAAGTCACTCAGAGATGGAGCTGGTTGGAAAATGGAGGGGAGGTGGAGTCCCAGAAAAAATTTCATGTTTTCAGCAAAAAATAACTAATCATAATATTTTAATCCAAAAAACAAAGAATTTTGATTCAGAAATGCTCATGTAGTGCCTCATGGGAGTTGCGGTTAGAGTGCCTCATGCTCCTTTATGGCCCTGGCTCTGTGGTCAGACAACATTTCCCATGATGCACCATACTCTCCCCTCTTGATGAGAGCCTCATGAGAGTTGCATGGCCACAGTGCGCAACAGGGAAGATGGAGGCTGGCTGGCGTAGCCCACTACAGCACACAGAGGAGGAGCATGAGACACCTGAACTACAACTCCCAAGATGCACTGTGGCAGCATTTCAGAGATATTTTATTTTCTGGTTGAAATATTTTGGGTTTGGCTGAAAACCAGGGGGAAAAACATGCAATTTTTTTTATGACAAAATGTCCATAGAAAAGATACTTTTGGGGGGTCAAAAACCCAATTTTTCCATCAAAAAAACAGTTTTGGCAGAAAATTTTCAACCACCCCACTTTTGCATTGACTTTTGTGTCAGAAGGGCATCTTAACTAAAAATATGGTTTATTCATTATAATAAATCAGTGTTTTAATGCAAGTTTCTCAGTGCACGCAGAACAACAGTCAGAGTTAAAGAACCTTTTCTGTTGTTTTATGAGCTGTGCAATGTTCACCCTACCTAGTGCTGCAATTGGCTGAAGATCCTTTAGTACCTGAAAGTATTACTCAGGATCCATTATTAAAACTACTCCACAGAAATAAGATACCAACATTATGACATATGCAGAAGTGTTGTATAGCGAGTGAAGCACAAAAAGTCAAGACACCTCATTCTATTCCTGAGAGATGGCACAACTGTACTATAAAACACAGGCAGTAATATTTTTAAACCTACCTAATTTTTCACTTAATACCTGCTCCAGAAAAGGCCTGAAGGGAAGAAGCTGGTGAATGAGAGGGTCCAGTGCCACCAAAAGCACACTGGCTATTTCATCTCGATGGGCCTCTGAAATCTCTGGAGCATACAGACTAGGAGGAAATTTGCTGTGGGGGGGGAAATACAAAAAGCTACTCATTAGCACTGAATTTCAAATAAGCATGCAGAGACAAAAATGTGAGTTACTATTATTGTGGAGTAACAAATCTCTCAATACGAGCAAAGAGAAGCATAAGTTTCATATCTAACAATGTATTTTAAAATGGTGAGCATGTCACTTTATTCTGCTTTTAAACCAACTACTACTGAAGGCCTATATTTTATTAAACACAGTAAGAAAAACTGTCCAATCTGCTTCTGCTGAAAAGTGGTAAAAGTCCATACAAAGAGGAATTTACTCAATAGGTGCAAAAGTGTCTACATGCGGAAAACTTCAAAGGGAAACATTTGTAGTTTCAATTTGTTCCAGATGATGAGTGTCCCAACACACTGGCCTGCAGGTTAGTGATAACAGGTTAACGCCATTTTGCTTTGCAGGAAATGAAAACTTAGGAAGAATAAGTAGGAAACAAAAAATTAAAAAGAGATTGAGACCAAAAAAAAGGGGAAACTGAGTGAGAAAAAGAAGCAGAGAGGGAGAGGGCATCAAGTGAAAACCTACTTGTCTCATTCCAGGGTGCAATCCAGACCAGTGGGGGGTTCTGTCACTACCTGCCCTGCAAATTTGGGTGCCTCACAATGCTTTGTTGCTGTAGCTCCCAACCTGGGCCGCTCACAAACAGCAGGTAGGTCACCCTCTGAGTATGTGTGTAGCGCTGCAGTCCTGGTCCAGCAACTCTGACGCCAGCAGCTTGTCAGCAAACACCAGACACATACTGGCTTCCAGCAGCACTTGGTTACTACTTGCAGTCACCCCAACACACTTCCAGTCCTGGATTGTCCCCAAAATGTGTGTTCTGCACTGTCCAACCTCTCCTGGGCAGTTCAGATATTATCCAACAGTTTGCTACTTTAACTGGAGTTACCCAAACAGTTCAGTTTAAAGACAACACTGGATTAGGTTTGGTTAAAAAATAAAACAAGTTTATTTAACTACAAAGAGATAGATTTTAAGTGAGTACAAGTATAAGTATTAAAGTCAGAAATGGTTACAAGAGAAATACAGATACAATGCTTTCTAGTAGCTAAAACAAACTAGTCTTGGTTCAAGGTAAAATCCTTATCCCAAGTTTCCAGCAACAGGGCTGACCAAATTCTCAGGTCACGATGCCCACACCAAGTCAAAGGGCTGGTTCCTTTGTCTTCTTAGATGAAAGAGAGAGCAAGAGAGAGATAGGGAGAGAAAGAAAGTTATTGCTTGGGTGTTTTTGCCCCTCACTTTTATAGTCCAGTCACCCTTTGAAATGCATTTTCCTGAGGGTTATCCCTAGATAAAGTTCCTTCCCACTGTGACGATAGAGACATGGCATCTTGTGGTGAAAGAGGTTCCATGTTGTTGCTTGCTAAAACGCAGAGCAGGTCTACACTTAAAGCACTGCACCGGTGCAGCTGAGCCACCATGGCACTTCGGTGAAGACGCTACTATGTCAATGGGAGAGCTTCTCCCGTCGGCATAGTTAATCCACCTCCATGAAAGTCAGTATCTATGTCGACAGGAGAAGCCCTCCCATTGACATGGCTCTGTCTACACTGGTGTATAACTATGCATCGCTCCGGGGTGTGGATTTTTCACACCCGAGTGATGTAGTTATACCAATGTAAGTTCATAGTGCAGACCTGGCCGCAGATCAATCGGTTCCTGCCTCCCATTCACTGCCAAATGGCCACTTGATGGGTGATTTGCCAATCAGCTTTGATGACACCAAGGTAGGGGTGTCAGCTTGTCCATTGTCTCTAAAGAACAGGTTAACTCCTTCACAGATTTGTCTGGTAAAAATATTTCAGTCATAATTTCAGCTTAAATTCATTAGTTTACATATTATGTTACTACACACCATGATCTTTTGTACAAAGATTATTACAGTAGAGTGTAGGGTGTGAATACAGATGTGCATTCGGTCACCCTACTAGTCTAAAAACAGGTCTACACTACTGACCTGTATCGGGATAACTACGTCTCTCAGGGGGTGTGAAAAATCTTCACCCTGAGCAACAGTTATACCGATCTAACCCCCCCACCCCTCCTGTAGACAGCACTATGTTGATGGGAAGGCTTCTCCTGTCAACACAGCTACTGCCTCTCGGGGAGGTGGATTAACTACACCAACAGGAGAAGCTGTCCTGTCAGTGTAGGAGTATCTTCACTTAAGTGCTGCAGCCGCACCAATGCAGTGTTTTAAATGTAGATCTGCCTAAGAGGTAGGCCTGAAGTGTTTTGGGGTGGGGTTTGTTTTTTAAGTTATGAATTTCTGCAACTCCCAGGACTGAAAGAACAAGTTTAATCAGCAGCTCCTTGAGTGATTTTTTTTTATAATGGTAGATGTTAAATTTTATTTCCACTTTGAAATTGGCATGGGTGTGGCAGTTTTCAGTGTTTCGGTTAAAACTTTTATGTATAAAAAGTAAAAGTTGCAAATACATGTTTTTCAAAACTAGAATGGCATAAAGGTGTAGGAAGTATAGGAAGGACTTTCGGGCTATTCTACACAGGGCTATCTACCAGCATAATTATACCGGTATAATTCCCCATGTGGACACTCTTACTCCCGCACCCCATGTCTGTCTGCTGTGATTAGATTGTAAGATCTTCTGGGTGGGAACTGTCTACTAATCCTTGTTTGTACATTGCCTAGCACGATGGGGCCCCATTCTTGGCTGGCCCTTAGGCACTACCATACTAAACATGATTAATAACTGTAACGCTATAATTGTACCAGTAAATTTCCCCATGCAGACAAGCCCTTAGATACTACAAAGATGAGTATTATAGAAACAGATTACAAAGAGACTATGTAAAAACGGCACCTTCTTACTCAATAGATCTGCTCAGTTTTTAACACTTTTCACTCCTGTAAGCCCTGCCAAGTCAGCACATGCAGAAAAGAGAGCGCATCATCAACAAAAATGATTAACTAAGAACGTGATATTGCAATGAAATGTGCACAAGAGTCCATCTGCACTCAACTCACTGAAGGATCTGGGCTTAAATTCCAAGTGCAACATCAAAATGTGCCTTCAATTACACCTACATTATGCTATTTTCCTCATTGCCGGGGCAAACTTAATGAGTAGCCTATCTCAGAGAAAAATGACACGCAATTTAAAGTCCATAACACTATGTATTGTCTGCAGAGCAGCAGCAAAGAGTGTTTCAGCAAGGACTAACCAGCCTGGCATCTTCCCTTTTTACAAAATTACAGTATAATACTAAGGCCTGAATGTTCTTTAGTGAAATTCTATTTTCAATCCCTCATTAAATTTGTAATAAAAAAAAAAATCTGCTCAGGCTGATTATTTCCATGTTCAATCATAGTGAAAGAACTATTTTACAAAGTAACAGTTGCTGAGGTGCATAAAACATGGTTTATGTTTTCACCAGAATGCAACTAAAATAAACTAACTGTCCCACCACACACGTACTTTGAATTAAAAGGAGAAAGAGCATGTCCATCGTTCAGGCATCCGAAGAAGTGGGTATTCACCCACGAAAGCTTATGCTTCAATACCTCTGTTAGTCTATAAGGTGCCACAGGACCCTTTGTCGCTTCTACATAACAACAAACTCTGTCACAGTGCAAGCACCAAGCAGAGCAGAACTATGGTTATTGTGGGACAACAATTAATTCCTAGCCTTTGTGGGGTTTAATTTAACCTCAATAGTGCATTAAATCTCTTTTGCACTTAATTTTTTTAAAAACAGTAAGTCGCCTAATTTCATTGCAGAGGCCCTGTGGAGTGAGTAGCTACAAGAAAATCAGGCGTTAAGGGCTCAGTCCTCTAAAGGACTCCATCTGCACAGTAAGGTCTACCCAGGTAGATACACTGATAGGATCTAGTAGAAGAAAATGCAACGGAATAAGGAGTTTGGTAACATGTTGGTATTCATGGCACTGATTCCATTTCTGGTGGCGTTTGGAGGATAGGTTAAAATGACTAGTAGCTACATAGACAAACAGACACACTAAAGCACCCAAAAGAAGTTTCCCATGAGGAAGTACAAATTTATCTGACCTCCATACACCAAGAAATTCTATACACAGATGCTATTCTACATATAACAAATCAGAGTGACTGCTGCGATCTTTTATTTTTGCAAGTCTTGTAACGTTTGGAACTGCTGTAACTACGACAGACACTTTCAGAGCTGATACAGAGATGTCCCTGCAGTGGAATCAAAGAGCTATTCTTTGGGGTTCACTTACCTATATATCTGAAGATACAGCTGGTATAATCGACAGCAGGAATCAGAGAGGAAAGGAATAAATTCCTGCAAAAGTCACCAATTTTGAATGGTATTTTCAAAATGAAATAACAATTCAATATATTTTTCTTCTGCTTACTTGAATTTATTTGTGAAATGCTTTATTATGAAGTCTAATTTTTAAAAGTTGTAGCCTGCTGTGATGCACAGTGCAAAAGAAATGCAAAATGCACAACATATAACAAATTATCAAGTAAAATTATCATATGTTTCTCCTCTTTAGGAAGCTAAATTAATAAGCTAAGGGTTTTCTTAAACTTCACTTACGGGAACAATAACCACAATCATAAACAAACAAATATGCACTCTTCACATATTTTAAAGACTACTGATTCTATCCCATGCATAAACAAAAAGATAACTGACATTAACACAACAGGCAATGTGATTATATACCTCATTATCTACTTTGTATTTATTATTGCTATTTAGCGTGTTACTTAAATGGGTATCAAGAGGTTAAAATATGAATTTCAGAAGAAAGAGGTGGGGGGAGAAGGAAAGGACAGAGAGAAAGAGTAGGAAAGAGGAACGTGGTTTTCTGTAGTTATCCCTAGGTAGGTGATAGGAGCTTGCAGAAAATCCCAGAAGAAAAAGAGTCCAGCCAGATTATTTATTTTTACATCTCCTGCTCACATTTGCTTTAAGAGGGAGTTTAAGGTCTTTTTTAAGGGCAATCAAACACCAGAACTCTCACATTCAGAGAAAGCCTTACACCTTTTTCTGTGTAACAATTTTTCTCCATCCATCTCCATATGTAACTGATTCCTGTTCACCACTATTACACTGCTGCACAAGAGTAGCCAGAGGATTTGTGGAGAGGGTTAGGAAGGGGATTCTCTTGGCTACATCCCAAACTTAACTAACCTATAAAAAGATGTTGGACAGTGATTGAGATCTTCAGGTATAGCCACACCTCCAGCTGCAAAAATGGAATCCAGCTATTTGTGCTGGTGATATGGATAGTTGCCATCATCTAGACAAATGTTGCAAAGGGCAGTTGTTCAAGTAAGTTGGGGGTCTGGAGATCACTAGGCCCCAAAGCCACTGGTGAACCTGTTTCTCTCTCGCACCCTCACTTGGTAGATGTGTATGTTACCATCCCAATTTTGTAGACAAGGAAACTATGGCACAACAGTTAAATGGCTTGACCAAAGCCAAAGAGTCAGAGACAGGACTTGAATGAAGTAATCCTTTATTCTCAGTCCTGTACTTAATCCACCAAAACAATGGTTTTCAACCTTTTTTCATTTGCAGACCCCTAAACATTTTTGAATGGAGACATGGACCCCCTTTGGAAATCTCAGACATAGTCTGTGGACCCCCATGGGTCTGCAGGCAACAGGTTGAAAACCACTGCACCAGACCATACTCCCTCTCATGCTATCAAATTCATACTCCTAGTGGCAAAAGATCATATTGGCTTCTCTCAGCAATGGAACAAGTTCAAATGAAGGCAGTATGCTAGTAGAAAGCTGTTAGCGGGCTCCATAAAAATAGCAACCTTCTGGGTGGAGCTACCTCCCTCGGCTGAGAACTAATCTGAGGCCCACTGAAAAAAGTTGAGGGTCCTGTGGACAAATGCCAGCCCTGGGATGCTAGAAGTGGGACCATGAATATGTTGTGAACATTAGTGATAAATCAGCAACAATCTTACACCCCTCGCAACTGTCTGTTTACATTTTCAAAGCCATGTTGGTTCAGTGCCAACTGTGAGAGATAAGCACCCCCTACTGACTCATCAATGCCACTGCCTGCTGCATCTAGCTTCTCCCATCCAGGTACAGTACTGACCCTGCTTAGCGTGTGAAATCTGATGGAGTCAGAGAGCATGGTGTTCAGCTGGAAGAATACAACAAGGCAGCTATTTAGCAGAAGATAGGCAGAAGTAGTGACCAGCATTAGGTATCCAAATTGTATTACATGTGAGATAATAAATCACAAGCAGGTAAGTATGGGTGTTAATTATGCCAGCCAGATACCACAGTCATAAGTACGGTGTAGCAACACAAAATACTTGATCAGTGTGTCTATTTGCATAGTACAGAGTTAGTTTTATACTCATGTAGGACCCATATAATAAATCTTACCTTGATGTAGTGAACAAGAGAATTAGCAAAGAATCTACACAGTTTGACTGTCTTCTGGAACAACTTGTAGTCAGTGCTCTCCTATCAAAAAGGAAAGCAGCAATAAAAACACCAAGCACAGACTAAGAAGATATCAAAGAAAGCGACATTGCACGATACATTGCTAACAGGGCTAGAAACTTTATTTTGTTTGTTAAAGGAAACTTGGATTCCACACAAACACAGCAGAAATTGGGGAAAACCCCTAAGAACATGTGATGTCCCTAGAATCTCTAAACAATTTTTCATAGGAATCTTCTAAATTTAACGGTTGTCTTTTCACTGTCCTAGTGAAAGCAGCAGTATGTGAAATGAATGAGATTCCTGATAGAGTACTGGAGGTGGGGTGGGAGGGAGAATACTCTTTGTATCTACCCAAAGTATCCTGGATGCTAACCAGTGCTATTAGACTCCCTTTCAATGTGAAGTACCTAGTGTGTAAAATTAGACTATTTTTTAGCCAATAACACTGTATAGCAAACATATCTATCTTTGCAGTGCTTCCTAACCCAACTCTTTCTCAAGCCCCAAAGTAGTTTTGGGTGATTGTTCATTCACCTGCATTCCAGACAGCTTCATCTGCTCAGCCAGTTGCAAACAGGAATGGAACGAGAAGAGGGTGTCCTTGCACAGGCCACTGAGGATGTCCTTGTGTTTCAAATGGCTCTGTAGCAGGGAATGGTGCTTGAGACTTTGCCTAACAAAGCCAGACAGGAACAATATCAGATGCTTAATTGTCAGAAACAAATCAAGTGACAACGGGTCATAATGAGCACTATTTCACAGACCCTACTCTACTCTGTCTAGGCTCCTACACTGCACCTGTCACCATGGTATCCGAGTGCACTAATGCAGCAGTGTGCTCACAAGTGCCAAGGAACTCAGAGACAGAACCATTCTAGTCCCATTGTGACTATTTATTGACGCACAGAAGGGATACAGGATGCGTCAACCAGGTGACAGAATCTAATCCAACAGTGTCGGTGGAATTCCAATTCAGACCCTTTGGGAACATTGTATTTAGAATTTATTTCCTTAACACATTATAAAAAAGATCAAAGAGTGTTCCACTTTCTAAGACAAGGCTCATAACTTTTTCCACTGAGAATGCATTACTAGTTGAACTTCAGTGGGAATCAGGACTCCACCTCCCATAGGCACTTTTGAAAAGTCTAGCTTTAAACAAGTTATAAAACAATGGCTCTAAAATACACTTGGGATACACAACAACAACATTCAAAGTATTAAAACATACTTGATTATGAACTTCCATGTGTTGGCATGAAGGGCATGGTCCATGTTGGAAATGACAGAGCAGATCTCCAGCACAGTATGGATCACTGCAGAGGGAACAGTAAGTAAGAGCAAACAAACACTGAGTTTAAATGGACCTGTATAGTCAATGCCTGAAAAAAAAACCAAACACAGCTGTCATATCACTGCATTTGCAAAACCACTTTCAGTTCTGGAAAACTGACCAATTATCAGGTGCCGAACGCCCTCAACTCCCACTAAAGACAACAGGAATTGAGGGTGCTCAACATCTAGCAGGAAATGCTCTGCATTTTGGGGGATCAGGCCCCATCTCTAGAAAACAGGGGGCTGGGCAGGATAAAGAAACATCTTTCATATACACACCTGACACCATATCTACAATACTGTCCTCCGCAGAAGCAGATTCCATAGAGATCATATCAAGCAGCTCCATAAGCTGCTTTTGAAGAGAATAGGTTTCTTTAAACAGAGATTGGAGGAGGTCAGAAATCAAGTGCAGGCACCCACTGTACAGTGACTCGCTGTCCTGCAGGAAACGTGGGATTAGGGAGAGTTAGAAAATGTCTGAGAATCAAGACCTGATGTTGCTCCTGCTGAAATCAATGGGAATTTTGTTACAAATGTCAATCAGCGCAGAATCAAGGCATACAAACATCTACTTCAACTCAAACAACCAGCAAGAGCTGTAGATTTTAAATAGCCATCTGTGGTTACTATGCATGAAATACAAAATCCCACTCACTTAGGGCCTGATCCAAAGACCAGTGAATCAGCAAGAGTCTTTCTAGTGATTTAACTGAACTTTGGATCAGACCTTTGATGCATGACTCTAAAATCAGATTTCTACCAAAATCTAGGACCACACTTCATGACAAACATAGTTGTATCCCAAAAGTTTCCCAGTACTTTAAAGTGTTTCTTAATAATAGATTGCATACTGGAGAAGTTCTTAGCAAAGGTCTCGGTGTGTAATTTGGCTCCATAAGTATTTAAAGGTTCTAATAAGCAAGGAAGACAAGCACAAAAGTGAAACTGATGCCAGTAGGATGGATGACAAATTACTATGTCTTATGATACTGGCACTGCTTACAGCAGGAAAGGTTTCAAGCACAACAATCAGTTTTCCTCTATGTGCAGGTGCTATAAAATGCGACGCCAACGTGTTTTTATACATAACACAAAGTATTTTATCCCAATCACAAGTCTGCCTTGAAATTTGCACTGAATCATAGGGTTAATATTAACACATCCATAATCACTTACACCTCTGCAAATCCACTGAAGACAATGGGCTTGCCCGGGTGTCAATGAGGGCCTAATTCGTTAAACAACTTATTGGGCACAATACAGGAGTAACTGGGTGAAGTGTAATGGCCTGTGGTATACAGATCAGACTAGATAATCTAATGATCCCTTCTCATCTTAAACTGTATGAATTTCATCAGAAGAACCTTTATTACCGGTAATAATGCACAAGATGGAAATAACTGAGCTTGGCTTCAGAGGCCACGCTGAGTTTGCAGGGCTGGCAGTTGGAAAAGCCATCTTCATACTTGTAAACTGAGCACATTTGATCCAATATTGAGGCAACAAATTTGGAAAGCCACAAAAGAACTTTTCAAAGCAGAATCACATCTCAAAGGATTTTTTAAATGATCTATAACTAGATCTAGAATAGTTTTTTCTCCTATTAATCCAGAGACCTACCTTGCAGTGCATAAATGTGTTTTTGATTACATAAAGAATGGACGAGGGAAGGGTACGGATACTCTCTAGAGGCACAGGCTCCTGCAGGGTACAGATATGTCGCACACAACCCGTCAGAGTTTCCAGCAGCTGCACCATAGTCTGCAAGTGAGATCATCATCATCATCACTGAAGGCACAATCTATAACAATACACTGCAGCAGTTAATTCAAAAAGCAAAAATTATAAAGCAGCTCTTCCCTAGTGCATTTGGCTAAACTGTTCTGTCTTTTAAGACATTAGCAAACGGAAAAGTATTAGCAAGCCAGAAAGATGAATGAAGCACTGTAAAAAAGACAGTAGCAGTTTCAGACCACAGTTTTTCTGTGATGTCATATTCTCTTTACGTGAGAATCATGTCTGTATTGTCTGCTGTTTATCAGTTATTTATTATTTCAAGATTGACAGTATCAACTAACAGATCTTTCAAAGCACAGTTATACGCTAAAAAGTGATTATGAAAAAAATGGCACCTTCCTAAATACCAGCTCTACTCCTTGAGAGCATTTAGAACATCTGCTTGCTTTTTTTTTTTTTCCTTTCTTACTACTTTTTATTCCTGTTAGCACTGCTGACCCAGGGCTGGCCTTATCATGAGGCAAACTGAGGTGGCCACCTCAGGTGCCAGACTGTGGGAGGGCGCCACTAGGACCCAGAGTGTAGAAAATTGTGTCTGCTGCTGGTGCATATGTATTCTCTCTGCTCTAGATGCAGAGATGGTGGAGTGCTGTGCTGGAGAAAGGAGGGCACAAGAGACATAACAGGCAGGCAGGAGAAAAGGTGAGAGGGAATAACAGAAAGCAGAAGGAGCTGCAGGGAGAGAGAGGAGGAGGAGCCTCTTATGTACCTCTCTAGCACCCCCCAGGAGCCTGGACTGATTAACACCAGCTTCTCAAGGAGCTTCCTGTTTCCTGCTGCTTCCCTGAACCAACTTGAGGAGAACAGGCAGTCAACTGAAGTAGTAGGAGCCAGTTAGGCCCTTAAGATGCTGATATCTTCCCTCACTCAGGCCCTGCTACCAGCCTGCTTATTTGTCCCCTTCAATTGAGTGTTGAGAGCCACTCTAGCTGGCACAGAACAGCAGTCATGAATGAAAGAAGAAAACGCCCCTCTGGGGCAGCATTCAGAAAAAGAAAGAAAGCAAAGGAAGCTTCTCTATCGAAGCAGGAAGGAGCTCTCCTGACATACATAGACACAAATGTTCAAGGTGAGCCTTCCGGCTCCAGTGAGGATGTGAGTGGTGAGGAGATGCCTGATCTTCCAGTTAGTCAGAGTGCAGGTGACCTGGCAGCTACTGCAGCATCCATATTTCCATCTCAAATGGATGTAACCATGCACATTCCTGAAGAAAAATGTAGATCAGAGAAGAGTGTGGTGGAGGCGCAAGAAACAGCTGATGCTGAGTTTAGTTCCTTAAGTCTAGATGATCCAGGACTGTGGACCCACTTGAGCAGTAGCCTGAGGGACCTCCTTCTACTGCATGGGCCACAGCAAGTGAAAAACTTCATGTTCCCCAAAGACAATGAAAATAGAAGTTTCCATCCAACACATTACTGGTGTGAAAGCCCCAATGGTGACAAAGTGGAGAGGCCATGGCTTATGTACTCAAAAACCCAGAATGCTGCATACTGTTTTTGTTGCAAACTCTTCCAGTCTAATGTTCCAGCCACATTGGGTTCTACAGGAACAAAGGACTGGAAACATCTGGCTAGAAATCTGGCATGCCATGAAAAGGCAGCAAATCACCAGAGAGCATTCCATAGGTGGAAAGAGCTTGAAATGAGACTAAAGTTAAAGGCCACCGTAGAAGATCAGCATCAAGGCTCATTGCCGTTGTGAGAATGCTTGCTACCCAAAACCTAGGACTGCATGACACTTCAGATCAGCTGTATGTGCCAAACAATGGAAACTTCCTTAAAATTGTGGAGCTGATGGCTGAGTTTGATGCTGTACTCCAGGAGCATCTAAGAAGAGTCACCACCCAAGAAATGTACACATACCACTACCTTGAAAAAACAATTCAAAATGAGATCATACAGTTACTGGCAACAAAAGTCAAACAGACGATTGTGGCAGATCTGAAGTCATCTGTTATTCTGGACCGCACACCTGACATCAGCCATACAGAACAAATGACTTTAATGGTGCATTTTGTAACAACAACAGAACCTAGTGAAAATGTCCCTGCAATTGTGACTGTCAGAGAGCATTTTCTAGAATTTATTGACATTGATGATACTACAGGAGCTGGTATGACAAATGTGCTTCTTAAAAAGCTGGAAGATACGGGAATTGCGATAACTGACATGAGAGGTCAGGGATACGATAATGGTGCCAACATGAGAGGAAAGAACAGAGGAGTGCAGACACGGATCCAAGAGTTAAACCCTCGAGCTTTTTTTGTCCCATGCAGTTCTCATTCATTGAACTTGGTGGTCAGTGATGCAGCATCAGCTTCTAGTGAGACTGCTGAATTTTTTAATGTAATTTAAAGCATCTATGTATTTTTCTCTGCATCAACTCATCAATGGCAAATTTTGAAGCAACATCTGGGAACATCCTCTCTGACACTGAAACCACTGAGTGCCACACGATGGGAAAGTCGAGTGGAGGCGATAAAGCCTATCAAACACCAAATTGGGAAGATAGATGATGCCATAGTTGCCATTATGGAGGATAATGCTATGACAGGAACTGTTCATGGGAGAACAGTGGCAGAGGGAAATGGAATCACCAGAAACATACATAACTTCAAATTTCTGTGTGGCTTAGTGTTGTGGCATGACATACTGTTTGAAATAAATGTTGTAAGCAAGAGACTCTAAGGTGTTGACCTTGATATATCTGGAGCAATGGAACAAGTGGACAAAGCAAAGTCATACCTACATTCTTACCGGTCAGATGAGGGATTTTAAAACTTTCTGAAGAGTGCACAGAAGTTGGCAGAGGAACTTCACACTGAAGCTATTTTCCCACCCATTCAAGAATACAAGAGTCACCGAAGAAGACATTTTGATTACGAGGCATGGGATAATCCCATAAGAGACCTCAAACAACAATTCAAAGCTGAATTCTTTAACCAGGTGCTAGATTGTGCAATACAGTCAGTTGAAGAACATTTCATGCAGCTCAAGGAACACAGCAGTATATTTGGGATGTTGTATGATATTCCAAAACTCCTCACTATACCTGAAGAAGACCTACACCAGCAATGCAGGGCACTAGAGACAGTGTTGACACATGATGACATGCGCGATACTGATGCAAGTGATTTAGGTGATGAACTGAAAGCCCTTTCAAGATACATTTCAGCAGGATCAACTCCAAAAGCTGTTCTGGAATACATGTGCACAAATAAGATGACCACCCTCTTTTGAAATGCTTTTGTTGCTCTGCACATACTTCTAACACTTCCTGTAACAGCTGCCAGTGGAGAATGCAGCTTCTCCAAGCTGAAGTTAATAAAAACACATCTACGCTCCACAATGACACAGGAGAGGCTGGTTGGCCTTGCAATCATCTCAATAGAGCATGAGCTGGCCCAGACTGGATCTTCAGGAAGCAGTTCAAATCTTTGCAACCAAGAAGGCACAGAAAGCACCACTTTGATTATTCAAACAGATAAAAATGACGGTGTTTACTATTCAGACAAGAAAAGTTACATTTGCTGTTCAGGCGTTTGAAAGTTAAGTGTTACTTAACATTTTTGAACAAGGCATTTTAAGTTGTTAGTTCTCCTTTATTGGGGTAGGTAGCAGAGCAGTACCATGAGAGGAGTAGACCAGGAAGAAGTCAGAATTGAGACCTTTCAAAGTTTTGGCCCTAGCGAGGGGGCATGGGGGTGTCATTTGAGCTCCCCGCCTCAGGTGCCAAAATGTTGTGGGCCGGCCCTGTGCTGACACAATTCAGATCTTGGAGAAAAAACTGAATTCTATTTTAGCTTACACATGATCTACCAAATTTTTAACTCAAATCCAACTGCAGGCTAAATTTTGCCCTCAGTTACACTTTTGTAACATTAATGAATACAATGGAATTGCATGTTGTCATTAAGGGCAGAATCTGGCCTACAGAATCTTTATTACTGCTGATGGAATATAATATAGAGTCAATGACAGATAAACATGAAACCTCACAATGCAACATGATGAAAATCAAGACTAACAGTGCTGAGGGCTGGAGGTCTAAGGCCCCAATCCTGCAAGTATTTATACACATGCTGAACTACCCTTTATCAACAGAAATACAGTAACTCCTCACTTAAAGTCATCCCGGTTAACGTTGTTTCGTTCTTATGTTGCTGATCAATTGGGGAACATGCTTGTTTAAAGTTGTGCAATGCTCCCTTCTAACGTCGTTGGTAGCCGCCTGCTTTGTCCACTGCTTGCAGGAAGAGCAGCCTGTTGGAGCTAGCTGGTGGGGGCTTGGAATCAGGGTGGACTGGCAGCCTCCCTATCAGCTCCCCACTCCCCTAAGTTCCCTATGCTGCAGCTGCCCAGCAGGGTATCAATTGCCGACAGTTCAGCTGTCCCTCCCCCCAGTGCCATATGCTTTTTGCTCCTACCCTCTGCCTTGGAACTGCTCCCAGAGACTCCTGCTTGCTGTACGGGAGAAGAGAGGAAGTGGGAGGCTAATTTCAGGGTGTCCCCCTCCCCCCTGCTCCTGCACCCTGCTTACCCCATTTCCATAGAGCAGGGGGGACACAAGACAGGGCTCAGGACGGAGGGAGCTTCCAAGCAGCAGCTGCGTCTCAGCAAGCTGATCTAATTAACAAGGCAGTGTACTTAAGACTGGGGTCAGCTACTTAAAGGGGAAATGCGCATATCTCTCTCTCACACACACAGTGTGTGTCTCTGTCTGCTATGCTGTCTCCCCTCCCTCCATGCCTGCTGCCTTGTAGAGTGAGGCTACATTAACAACGAGTTAACCCTTGAGGTCTCATCCAAATGCAAGTTCATCATTTAGCAGTAAGGCATTCCCTGGGAAATATCCCACCCTCTGACTTCACCATCTCAACCCAGCTTCACAATCATCATCACTGTGTACCAGTATTAAATTGTTTGTTTAAAACTTATAATCTTTTGTCTGGTGAAAAAAATTTCCCTGGAACCTAACCCCCTCATTTACATTAATTCTTATGGGGAAACTGGATTTGCTTAACATCGTTTCGCTTAAAGTCGCATTTTTCAGAAACATAACTACAACGTTAAGTGAGGAGTTACTGTATATGGACACTGCCTGACATATTCAAACTAGCTGCATTATGACAAATCCAGAATGGAATTTTACATTCAGCTCTTACTGGCACAAACATTCACAAACCTCTCCACAGTTTTGGTAAAAAAACATATAATCACCTAACCACTCCTCTTACAGCCCATTTCAATAGACTTACCTGTAAAACATTCCTCACCACTTTGCATAATTCTGTGTTCTGGCTGGTTAGTCCTTTGGCTTGACTGCATAATTCATACAACAAATCATCAAATAATTGTATTGCCTGTCAGAATAAAGCAAATTAAAATAAAACTGATATTATTAGACTCCAACATATATTCAGTATAAAACAAGGGCACCCATCATACATCCACTTTCATCTTTGGTATGGAGGTGTGGAATGCAGACACTTATGCTTCATAGCCTAGCTGTTTGAAGCAAGAAGTATTGCATGCCGTAATATGCAGTTTCCATAGGTCGCACTTCTATTTAAGATGAGGGCAGATATCATGTGTCCTGTTATTACACAGAAATGAGTCTCTCTATAGTTAGTTAAAAAGAGCTTCCCACTTAACCTCCAACCCCAACTTTAACCAATATTAACATTACCACAAATTTTATATAATACATCATACCCTAGCACATCATAATCATAATAATGTAATACTGCATTTGCTTATCATCTGTTTTAGTAGGTCAAATTTTCTCAAAACAGGCTTTTAAAATTCACTATATTATTGCCTACATCATGCATACACATTGGCCCACTCCTGCCATTGAAACCAACAACGGAAACCAGCACAGAAGCAGGACTCAGGGTATAAAATCATGAGACTGTTTTAGAGTGAAAGGGAATTTATTTCAAACATTAGCTTGATTTCAAAACAAGAATTCTATCATACAAACTACTATAGACCTTATAGTAACCAGGGATTTAGTATTGTATTGATGTTTGATTCTTCACATTATGGAAAACATCATACCTTAGGTAACACTTTTGAGAAAAAGGTTTGCTCTAATTCTGAAAGGTTGATATGAGGCAGAAACATTTCTGTCAGGATCCTCAGCACACCTGTAAAGCAAAATATTTACAGTAAAGGAGAACACCATAAAATGATCAAAAAAATACCACTACCAAAGTCCCACTATAATAAAAATACTTGCAACTGCACAAGTATTCTTTCTGATGGTACAAGGGGATAGCAACCCTAACAAATAAACCGATAGCCTGAGAGTGTTAGGAGGGAAGGAAGGAATCCCACCCCACCCCTATAGCAATGCACATTTGGAGAGGTGCATGAATGTAGGGATCTGTACCTTCCCAGGAAGCAACAGTCTGATATACAGCACTATATCCTATAGATAGGGTAGTAGGTCACATTGACTAGTAATTTGAATCACTATGACAACCCCTATAAATAAGCTTAGTGTAGGCCAAAATCTAAGCATGGACAACAGCTACTGAAGCTAATGGAAGTTGCACTTGAAAATGTATCCCTGTATATACATTCCTCCCAGTTCCCCCTCTTGGATGATCCTAAAACATGCACTTTTAAAAAGAACACCTAAAGCACTCGAGCAAACTTTTAAAAAATGGTTATCAGAGCTTCCCTAAACTGTCATCTACTGTCTGCATTTTCCTTTCCACAGAATGTCTGTGATTGTTGAAGGTTGTCTTACAAAACCAAGGAAGATTATGTTATAGAAGTAAAAGTATTTGTAATTAACACAGGAGCTACAGTACAATAATTACAGTACAATAATTACAGTACTAACACGGCTACTACACTGTAAACAGTACAATAATTGTAATACAAAATGACTTATAGGGAAGAGGCACTGTAACACCAAATAAAGTTATCATAACTTACGAATATGCTCGGTCCAGTCGTCAGAATTTTGATACATAGAGTAAAAATGTTAAAGAAAAGAAACCCAAATACGTCCTGAAGTACAGACTAATCCCACTATGGAAGTTGCTATGACTCCAGTTCTGCAAACACTTAAAAGGATATAGTAAATCAACAGCACTATTTCCATAGTTAGCATTCACCAGGAGCTTAAATGCTTGCAGGATTAGGATCAATATAAATATAACTATATACACAGAGATACCTATTCAAAGTGAATTTGGAAAAAAAAAAAAGTTACTTAACTACTTTAATCAAACACAAAAATGAATAGAATTTTGTTTATAATTTTGAATTATTCCTACTTTCCAATGCATTCCAGTAACAGCACTCTCTATCCTACTTTTAATCAGATTGTCTACATAAAAGATAGTATGTAGTGTAGTTGTAGTCGTGTAATGTTTCCAGGATATTAGAGAGACAAGGTGGGTGAAGTAATATCTTTATTGGACCAACTCCTATTGGAGAGATACAAGCTTTTGAGCCACAGGTTCTTCAGGTCTGGGAAAGGAACTTCCAGCAGTAAAAACACCCTATCCCACCTCTGGGTCAACACTTTTCACAGAAGTGGTTGTTATGGTTCCTCTCAATTAATTAGCCTCTTAAGGTTGGTCTATGCACCTCCACCTTATCATGTTTCTCTGACTGTATAAATATCTGTCTACTGTATGTTTTATTCCATGCATCCGATGAAGTGGGTACTAACCCACGAAAGCTTATGCTGAAATAAATTTGTTAGTCTCTAAGGTGCTACAAGTTTTTCTTTCTTATTTTTGTTTTACTTTTCACAAAGCGATCACTCTGTCTGACTTATGTCCTCATCCTCAAAAGAAACCTGCACAGTGCTTTCAAAAGAGGAGCCTGGGAGCTTAAATTCATTACTCTGCTAGACGCTAAAAATCATGGACTGAAGAGAGAGACTGTGGATTTACGGTTTATTACAACAATCTGTAACCTATAAACCCCCTCCTTCGCCCTATGACTGCAGAGGAGTAAATAAGCCACTCTACCTTGAATGGTCCCTTACAATATATGCTAACTATTTATGCTAAACAATCTGTTCCACCTTGCATTTTGCTATGAGGCTGGCAGTTCATTTCCCTGACCTGACAAACAGCTCTGTGGGGCTCAAAAGCTTGTCTCTATCAACAGAAGTTGGTCCAATAAAAGATATTGCCTCACCCACCTTGTCACTCTACATAAAGGTTAACATTCAATAATTTTAAATAACTAAAAGTTGTTCATAATTGTTTTACTCATCTTTTATAATTCAGTGTGAGAATTAGAATCTTATTTTCATTGCAGTTTTCCTTGTACATGTTTATTCTTGTAAAGTGCGTTATTTTAAGAAGATTATTATTATTTCAGGGTTGCTAAATTTCAAATTTACCCCTTTGGAATATTGAATTCTTTTTACATTGGATTTTCGCTTTACTGCACTGCTGTTATATTTGCTAACCAGGCCCACGTGTTCTTTATTTTCAGAACTCTGTGATACTCTGTTATTTTTATTTTGGTAAATTCATCTTTAGAAAAGTTAAACTGAAAAGCCGTGACCCTGAAAGCCGCTCTGCGAGGGGGAGTCCTGCACTCATCCAGAGCCCGCAAGGGGCTTAACAGTTTGAGGGATCAGTGGGATGTGTGCAAAAACTAAACACGGTACACTGCGATGGGAGTAGGGAGGTAATCAGAGAAACAGAGCAACAAGCGGTAGCTAAGGATGCAGAACAGGGTAAGAAAGGCTATGGGCTGTACACAGTGATGGGTGCCTGGCAGTCAGAAACCAACAGTGCTGGGCAATGGAGACCCTGCATAAACCCATCAACCCTATGACTGCCCCAGTGCCGCCCAACAGCTACCCCACATCAGCTCTCAGCAGTGCAGACATCCACCCTATCCCTGCCCCCCAACACCCACAACTCTGCCCCTGTGCCACCGCATCAGCACCTGACACCAGTTCCATTCCTGTCCCAGAGACACCCCCCAGCGTCCCAGCCCCACTCCAGTGACATCCCGCAGCACCTCAGCCCCACCCTTGTCCCAGTGACACCCTATAGTGCCCCAGCCCTGTCCCTGTGACACCCTACAGAGCCCCATCCTAGTGGCATCCCACAGAGCCTCAGCGACACCCTGCAGCACCTCAGCCCCATTCCTGCCCCACTGACACCCCGCAGTGCCCCATCCTCGTACCAGTGACGCCCCACCGCACCTCAGCCCCAGTGACACCCTACAGTCCCCCCCACCTCAGCCCCAGTGACACCCTACAGTGCCCCCCCACCTCAGCCCCAGTGACACCCTACAGTGCCCCCCCACCTCAGCCCCAGTGACACCCTATAGTGCCCCCCCACCTCAGCCCCAGTGACACCCTACAGTGCCCCCCCACCTCAGCCCCAGTGACACCCTATAGTGCCCCCCCACCTCAGCCCCAGTGACACCCTATAGTGCCCCCCCACCCCTGCCCCAGTGACACCCCGCAGCCCCTCGCCGCCCCGGCCGGGGCCCCGCGGAAGGATATGAGCAGGCGGGGCAGGACGCAGGGCAGTTCCCGGCGGCTGAGCGCCCCCTCCCAGCCGCCCAGCTCCCGCAGCAGCAGCTCGGGGTCCGCCGGCGACATGGCCCAGCCCGGCTCCGTCCCGCCGCCAGCAGCCACGCCGCGCCTCGCGCTCTCCCAGCAGCCCCCGCGGCAGGCGCCGCGCCGTGTGGGGAGGGGCAGAGCGCGCGGCAGAGTGAGGCGGCCGGACTCGGCCGCGGGGCCGGTAGGGGCTGAATGTATCCGTGCGCGCTAGGGCCCCGGGGCAGGGTGAGTGACCCCCTCCCCCCAGCCAGCCAGGGACAAGGGGGGAGCCCCAGGGACAGATTCGTTCCGGGGAAGCAGCACGGATACAGACAGCACGGGGACAGAGCACGGGAGTGGGCACCGGGCACAGGGCATCTATTCCCCGCTGTGCCATTGGCCTGTCGAGTGTCCCTGGGCCAGTCACTCCCCTGCTCGCTCTGCCTTTCCCGCGCTCTCAGCCTGTGTCTGTCTGGTCTCCTTAGAGATTGCAGATTCTTCAGGACAAACGGTCTCAGCTGTACATGTACAGTGCCCGGCCCAATGGGGCGCTGATCTTAGACTCTAGAGGCTACTGTAGCACGAATAGTAATGTGAGAAGAACAGAGCCCTAGGCCCCAATCCTGTAAACACTTGTGCACGTGCTAAACTCTACTCACAAGATTGTGGGACTCCATTAAACACAAGAACCTCCCAAAGCAATGGGACTGCTCACAGGAGTAAGGTTAAGCATGGGGTGAAGTGTGTGCAGTATTAGTGCAACTGCAGGCGGAGAACTAGAGTACTGCTAGTCTGTGTGGTTGGATCTGGTTTTCAAACTAGATGGATATGAATATAAGCCATAATATTATTTAGATATTTGAATTTTTATTCAAATTAGAAATTGTCTCATTTCTGGCACGGTTTCCTACTGATGGTGTCACTTTTATTTTACAGTGAGGACAAAACCAAACATATAATACCAAGTGAGAATCAGATGCCCTGAAAAAGAACACGAGAAAGAAACCTTGGCATAGTAGTTCAAAATAGAGCAAGTAGAATGCAGAGCAATAATCTTTTAATTTACAGATGAGAATGAGACCACAGTCTGAAATTTGGAACAGTCACATTTTCTTGTCAGACAATCAAATTTGAAGTTTTAGTTTCTTGTAGGCAAGTGATTTATATCTTCTTGAACTTGTCGGTGTACTTTGCAGGGAGGAAGGCTGTGACTAAAGCTCAAGATTAAATTATTCAGTAGACCAGACTTTACTCAACTCTGCCATTCACTTCCTGCACTACCTTTCACAAATCCCTTAATTGTATTTTGTTTTCTCCTCTGTTAACTGGGAATAGTAATAATTGCTTACCTCAAAGGGATGTTACAAGGTGGCATTAGATAATATTTGTAACTTATGTTGTCCTTTGGATAGATAACAAGCGCAAAGTATTTATCTTTCAATTTAATGAAATGTGATATTTTACATATATTCTTTTTATAGAATTCAACAGATGAATTTGAAGAGAAAGTGGACATTATACCTGCAAAGTAGAGGCTTTCATAGTGATGACTAATGTCAAGATCTTTGCAGACAGCTTTTAACTACGGCAGAGCAGCCTTACAGCCAGGGAGCAAGTTCTTATCTGCACAAGCCATAGAAGAAAAATCACATTTATATTAACTTTTTCATTGAATGAGTGTCTGCCCTATTGTAACTTTGGATATAAGCTGCGATTTATTTTTTTGTCCTTCATAGGAAAATGTCTTTTCAGTTTAACTTCTCCATTGAAGAGAAAGCAGAAAATGAACTCGAGACTCTTGGTGATACAGCCTTGCAGCTGGAATCTGCACAGGCTTCTTTGAACCCAGGCGGATCTACAGAAAAGAGCAAAGAAATTTCATCAGAAGAAAATGTTGTGCACAAGGAGTCTCTGTGTGCACATGAGGCAACACCCAAAACTGCAGTAGCAAACCATAGCCCTGATAAAAGCCAGGTCCAGGTGTTGCCAAAGAAACGAGCCGGCTTTATAGTTGCCAAAGAGCATAATATTCCTGAAGATTTCAGCAAAGTGTTAGAAAATAAAGTTATGGAAGCTGTACAGGGCCTATACTATGTAAATACTTCTGTGGTGGAAATGACCCTTTCAAATGACTCCCATGAAGAAGACATAGTGTCTAAGAGTATTTCTTCTCACTCTGATCTTATCACAGGCATCTATGAAGGAGGGCTGAAAATATGGGAATGCACTTTTGATCTCATGGATTATTTGTCAGAGGCTGAAATGCAGTTTATCAACAAGACAGTCTTGGATCTTGGTTGTGGGGCTGGGCTGCTGGGAATACTTGCATTAAAGAGAAAAGCTAAAAAAGTCCACTTTCAGGACTATAACCACACTGTGATTGATGAAATAACGTTGCCTAATGTAGTGGCTAACTGTACTGATGGTGGTGGTGATGGCGGAATTAGTGAACCTCCTTCAAAGAAGCACAAGAAAGCAAACTTCATACCAGCTCTAATGTCTAAGTGCAGATTTTTTTCCGGAGAATGGGCTGAGTTTAGCCAACTCATGTTAAGTGGCAACAAACCCTTTTCAAAGTATGACCTTATTCTCACATCAGAGACCATCTACAATCCTGACTACTACAGTGCTTTGCATGATACAATTTCTGAACTATTGGATAAAAATGGCCGTGTGTATTTGGCTAGCAAAGCACATTATTTTGGAGTGGGAGGTGGTGTACATATTTTTGAGAAATTCATTGAAGAGAGGAATGTGTTCAGAACTAGAACTGTCAAAGTTATCGATGAAGGACTGACGCGGTACATTATTGAAATGGCCTTTAAGATTTCCAGTTAATCCACTCATTCCCCATTGTGCCTGTTAAATATCTTAATAAAGATGTGATTTATAGCCAGATGTCCCTCTGCCTTTTCACCTGTTGAGTTGTTCTGAAATGTCTTATAGGTCAGGTTGCTTTTTCCTTCTTCGTGTGAGTGGGAGAAAAAGGTGAAGAATTAATTTTCACTATATAATTGTATATATTTGCTTTTTTCATATGAGTTTTTATAAGTGTTGTCAGAAGGTGCCAAATTGACAAGGCGAGGCACTCTTAAATTCTCTGTCATAAAACAGATATAAGAGAGAAAGCAGCAGTGCAACTTTCTTGGTCCATCTACCGCCTCTCTGCTCTACAGGGACCACCTCTACAGGTAAGGGAACTCAGCTTGCATTCCAATTCAATTCTTGGCCTGTCTGCTGAGGCTGCCTATCAAGGGTGTTGGTTAATACTCTGTGGTTGTGGCAGTGACACTGGTCCACTAAGGACTGGACTGAAACCAATTAATTTAATATAGGCCGCTAGCAATCAACCCTCACCTGGGCTTGATTTAAAACTTGTAAATATCCTACTCAAACTACAAACTTACATCCTACCTATCTAAAAGTCTCTAGCAAGGTCTTAACATTCTGTCCTAAGTGTAATATTGTGCAGTGTTAAATTGAATCAACTGACTACACCAGAGGTGCCTGTATTCAGTGGTGGATCAAGCATTTCCTGTGTTAATTTAACCAAACAATTTGGATCTAAAGGTGGGGAATATTTGAGGAGGGGGGAAAAGATACAGTAAGAGGGATAGTGATTCCATGCTCTAATAATAATATAGCGGTAGGGATATATTACCAACCACCTGACCAGGATGATGATAGTGACTGTGAAATGCTAAGGGAGATTAGAGAGGCTATTAAAAATAATAATGGGGGATTTCAATTATCACCATATTAACTGGGTACATGTCACCTCAGGATGGGATACAGGGATAAAGTTTCTTGACACCTTAAACGGCTGCTTCTTGGAGCAGCTGGTCCTGGAACCCTCCAGAGGAGAGGCAATTCTTGATTTAATTCTAAGTGGAGCACAGGATCAGGTCCAAGAGGTGAATATAGCTGGACCACTTGGTAATAGTGACCATAATATAATTTAATGTAATATCCCTGTGACAGGAAAAACACCACAGCGGCCCAACACTGTAGCATTTAATTTCAAAAAGGGGCACTACACAAAAATGAGGTTAAACAGAAATTAAAGGGTACAGTGCCAAAAGTGAAATCTCTGCAAGCTGCGTGGAAACTTTTTAAAGACACCATAATAGAGGCTCAACTTAAATGTATACCCCAAATTAAAAAACACAGTAAGAGAACCAAAAAAGAGCCACTGTGGCTAAACAACAAAGTAAAAGAAGCAGTGAGAGTCAAAAGGGCATCCTTTAAAAAGTGGAAGTTAAATTCTGGTGAGGAAAATAGAAAGGAGCATAAACACTGGCAAATGAAGTGTAAAAATACAATTAGGAAAGTCAAAAAAGAATTTGAGGTACAGTTAGCCAAAGACTCAAAAAGTAATAGCAATTTCTTTTTTTTCAAGTACATGAGAAGCAGGAAGCCTGCTAAACAACCAGTGGCGCCACTGGGCGATCGAGGTGCTTATGGAGCACTCAAGGACAATAAGGCCATTGCAGAGAAACTAAATGAATTCCTTGTGTCAGTTTTCACGGCTGAGGATGTGAGGGAGATTCCCAAACCTGAGCCATTCTTTTTAGGTAACAGATCTGAGGCCCTCTTCTAGCGGTATTCACACCTCAGCTGCTAGAAGAGGGCCTCACCCTCCCTGACTAAGCTAACCTCGTTATCTCTAGTCTAAGTTTTCCCTACACATTTATATCTGCCCCTGGACATTTCCACTGCTTGCATCCGAAGAAGTGGGTATTCACCCACGAAAGCTTATGCTCCAATACCTCTGTTAGTCTATAAGGTGCCACAGGACCCTTTGTCGCTATAATAAAGAACAATATTGTCAGACATATAGATGAACATAATTTGTTGAGGAAGAGTCAACATGGTTTTAGTAAAGGGAAATCATGCCTCACCAATCTACAAGCGTGTGGACCAAGGGTATCCAGTGGATATAGTGCAGGTAGGGGTCGGCAACCTTTCAGAAGTGGTGTGCTGAGTCCTCATGTATTCACTCTAATTTAAGGCTTCGCGTGCCAGTAATACATTTTAAGGCTCTGGGGTCTCAGCCTGCTGCCAGCCTGGGGTTCCCTTCACCCAGGCCAACAGCAGGCGCTGAGTGGGGCCAACGGCTGGAATCCCAGAACTGCGGCAGGCTGAGCGGCTCAGCCCTCCCCTGCTCGGGGGTTCCAGCCACTGGGGTCTCAGCACGCTGCTGCCAGCCTGGGGTTCCCTTCACCCAGGCCAGCAGCAGGCACTGAGTGGGGCCAGCGGCGGGACCCCAGCTGGCAAGGGGCGGAAACCCAGAGCTGCAGCAGGCTGAGCCGCTCAGCCCGCGGCTGCTCTGCAGTTCTGTTCGCGGGCTCCTGCCAGCCGGGTTCTCAGCCCGCTGACAGCCTGGGTTCTTTTACCCAGGCCAGCAGCAGGCGCTGGGTGGGGCCAGCAGCGGGACTCCGGCTGGCAGGAGCCCATGGCAGGAATCCCAGAGCAGCTGCAGGCTGAGCAGCTCAGCCTGCCGCCGCTCTGGGGTTCCCGCCACGGGCTCCTGCCAGCCGGGGACTCAGCCCGCTGCCAGCCTGGGTTCCTTCACCCCGGCCAGCAGCGGGCGCTGGGTGAGGCCGGCGGCGGGACCCTGGCTGGCAAGGGGCCAGCAGCTGGAACCCCAGAGCTGCGGCAGGCTGAGCAGCTCAGCCCGCCGCCGCGTGCCATCAAAAATCGACTCGTGTGCCACCTTTGGCACACGTGCCGGCGGTTTCCGACTCCTGATATAGTGTGCTTAGATTTTCAGAAAGCCTTTGACAAGGTCCCTCACCAAAGGCTCTTACGCAAAGTAAGCTGCCACGGGACAAGAGGGAAGGTGCTCTCATGGATTGGTAACTGGTTAAAAGATAGGAGACAAAGGGTAGGTATAAATGGTCAGTTTTCAGAATGGAGAGAGGTAAATAGTGGTGTGCCCCAGGCGTCTCTTCTGGGACCATAGACTCATAGACTCATAGTCCTATTCAACTTATTCATAAATGATCTGGGAAAAGGGGCAAACAGTGAGGTGGCAAAATTTGCAGGTGATACAAAATGACTAAAGATAGTTAAGAGAGACAGACTGTGAAGAGCTACAAAAGGATCTCTCAAAATTGGGTGACTGGGCAACAAAATGGCAGATGAAATTTAATGTTGATAAATGCAAAGTAATGCATATTGGAAAGCATAATCCCAACTATACATATAGAATGATGGGGTCTAAATTAGCTGTTACCACTCAAGAAAGATTTCAGTGTAGTAGCCGAAAGCGTGTAGTAACACGAAAGCTTATGCTGAAATAAATTTGTTAGTCTCTAAGGTGCTACAAGTTTTTCTTTCTTATTTTCATTTTACTCAAGAAAGAGATCTTGGAATCATTGTGGATAGTTCTCTGAAAACACCACTCAATGTGCAGCAGCAGTCAAAAAACAAACAGAATGCTGGGAATAATTAAGAAATAGGACAGAAAATACCATGTTGCCTCTGTATAAATCCATGGTATGCCCACATCTTGAATACTGTGTGCAGATGTGGTCGCCCCATCTCAAAAAAGATATATTGGAATTGGAAAAGGTTCAGAAAAGAGCAACAAAAATTATTAGGGGTATGGAACAGCTTCCGTATGAGTTGAGAATAAGACTGGGACTTTTCAGCTTGGAAAAGAGAGGCCTAAGGAGAGAGATGATTGAGGTCTATAAAATCATGACTGGTGTAGAGAAAGTAGATAAGGAAGTGTTGTTTACTACTTCTCATAACACAAGAACTAGGGGTCACCAAATGAAATTAATAGGCAGCAGGTTTAAAACAAATAAAAGGAAGTATTTCTTCGCACAACACATAGTCAACATGTGGAACTCCATGCCACAGGATGTTGTGAAGACCAAGACCATAACAGGGTTCAAAAAAGAACTAGATAAATTCATGGAGGATATTCATCAATGGCTATTAGCCAGGATGGGCAGGAATGGTGTCCCTAGCCTCTGTTTGCCAGTAGCTGGGAATGAGCGACAGGAGATGGATCACTTGATGATTACCTGTTCATTCTCTCTGGGGCATCTGGCACTGGCCACTGTTGGAAGACAGGATACTGGGCTAGATGGACCTTGGGTCTGACTCAGTAGGGCCATCCTTATGTTCTTTTATAGGTCTCCATGTAGGGTGACCAGATGTCCCGATTTTATAGGGACAGTCCCGATTTTTGGGTCTTTTTCTTATATAGGCTCCTATTACCCCCCACTCCCTGTCCCAATTTTTCACATTTGCTGTCTGGTCACCCTATCTTCATGACTTGCAGTAAATTGTTTTTTCCAATTTGTCACACTACATAGTGATTAATGTATTTTATCCATGTCACTCAAACCCATAACAGTTGGGTGCAGGATCCATAATGCTGTCATTTTGACTACATCACTATTCAGATAAAGGGCAGGAAACCCTTTAAGTTGATGACGTTTTATCCAACAAAAATAGCTTTCAAAACAGCTTGCAATTTTTTTTTTATCAATCATATGAACAGGCACTCCTGGAATGGTGTTTGAGACATGGCTAAAACTGTCCATATGATGAAAGAGAAGGAGAAATCAGAAACACAAATCTTGGCTGTATCTTGTGTTCCAGAATATAAGCTTATATTTTTTTTTAAAAAATAGCGCATACTAGCCCTTATGATTTGAAGAAGGGGTAAAATGATGTCTCCCTGAGGTTGCAGGCAGCCTGAAAAAACTGCTTTTAAATACTCCACTTCATTTTAAGGGGTAGTAACTCTGAAGCTTAATGATAACAATTAGTTTATAATCAAGACCCTTCATTTTTGGTATTTGCTAAAAATTCTCTCAGAAAAATTCCCAGGGTTTTGACAAAGTTAGCATTTGGGTTTTATCAATTTTACTGTTTTAGCTTGGACCCAGGAATTTTTTTCAGGGGAAGTGGATGGGGCTGTGCTGAAAGGCCGGGGCCCAGAGAGGCTCTGTGTGGCAAGGGGGCCAGTTCTCATGGGGTGCAGTGCTTCTGCTCCATGTAGGCCAGTTACTGCAGTGGTTGAGCTATCAGCTCCCTGTCCATCTCACTCCCTCATTGCACCAAAGAAGCGGACAGGGTCTGAAAGGCTGGCGTTAGGAGGGGACCAGAAGACTGCACTGAGTACTAGCCCCCTCTGGACAGAGCCCTTGCTGACCCTGGCCCTTCAGCAGGGCCTCATCTGCTTCCCCTGGCTGACAGGCGAGGGTCAGGAGGAGAGTGGTAGGCCGTTGAAGGCTTAGGTTTAGGAGGTGGCTCTGTCTGGCAGGGGGTCCAGTACTCATGGAGTGGAGCTTTCAGCTTCCCTGGCCCTTCATCCTGGCACCATCTGCTTCCTCTTCACAGTGAGGGAGGAACACAGGCAGGGGTCCAAGTCCACGCCACTGAGACTACCTGCCCCCTGCATACTGTGGGTACCGAGCACCCTTCTCCCACCACCTGCTGCCCTTCATTTTCAGCTTTTACCCATTTTTCACTGGTTTTTAAATTTTGAATAAACACTGATAAATTCCTGGCAAATTAAAACAAAAAACTGAAAACGAAGAGCCCTATGTATAATGTTGATATTTACACCGCTGGCCAAAGCACAGAAGGGTGATTACATTATAAAATCTGCCCAATCTACTTTTAATGGCAACTTGTTTGGGCATAAAGGGACAAAGGTTGGGCTGTGGACAAAGGTTGGCAGAGCATTACTACTGTTTTCCAATCTGAGCCTCAAGACAGTGGGAACTGGTTATGTGCAAAAATGACCAGTGTGTGTCTCTCACTATTGTCTCAAGGAGTCAAAAGTCTTTAAGAGCTAAAGGAGTGCAATCCATTTGCACTGGGGGCACGATACTCAAGAAAGAGAATCCTAGACGTGTTCTGTTGATGAAAAGGTGCTTACATCTACTACTTTGTCGTATCCTTCTGCAAGGAACTTTTTTCCATAATAGAAGAATTGCCTGATTCCTCCTGCTCCTGTCCCCAAAACTATTTAAGACGACTTCTTTTAGAAAAAAATAAATATATATAAAAGAAAGCCACCCTCCAGTAGCAATAAGCCATGGCAGCTTAGTTCTTAGGTTTCTAGTGTAGCGCTGAGATAGTTGAATGCATTCAGCCTTTGAACTTGTGCCTTGCAATACACACAAGGTATTTACTTGTGTGTATTGCAATTACTGCAGACCTTGAGCTGGCTTACTGCTGTATTCTCCCACATATTAAATGTCATTAGTCATGCAATGTAGCTTTCCCCACATCCTTTTGCGAATATACTTCAATATCAGAACCCACTGTAGTTTTTTCCTGGTGTTCAGCATGAATTTTCCTTTGTTTAGTTTCCTCACTTTATTCTTAGCTATAGCTTCTTGGAACATCCTTGAGGTTTTTATATATCAGACCTTTTAAGGCTTTATACTTGGAGGTTTTATTAATGCTATACCACAGGCTATAGAGGCAACTAGAAAACAAGAGAATTGACATAGTATAATTAATTTCCTCTTTCCAAATCATGGCCCAAAGGTAGATAAAGAAAATAATCCATTTAGGTCATTTGTTTGAGATGAAACCAGCAAAAACAACCCTAAAGCTTCTAAATTCCCCATTCACTTTCCTTATAGAATATCAGGGTTGGAAGGTCATCTAGTCCAACCCCCTGCTCAAAGCAGGACCAATCCCCAATTTTTGCCCCAGAGCCCTAAATGGCCCCCTCAAGGATTGAGCTCACAACGCTGTGTTTAGCAGACCAATGCTCAAACCACTGAGCTATCCCTCTTCCCTAATGTTTATGTTTTATTCCCCATGATCCTACTCCTGCTAAAGTCAGCAGCAACAGTCATGTACTTCAAGGGAGATGGATTTGGCCATTGGTTTTGGAGGTTGGTAAGGCTGAGGTTTGAAGATGGGTATTGTCAAGGCTGATTCCCCACTCTGGCACTTCTGGGGGCCCACAAGGGTTCTAAAAATTAATACTGGCCACTCCAGGCTTGCATTAAACTCCCAAGGTTACAGCTTTTCTCTGTCCTTGGATGGGTAATTCCATGCCGCCATCCAAGCTCCCTTGAGGCATTTATCTGCTTCCTGCTCTGCCTGGAACTGCTCCCTTGATGCTGGAGACATAAGTTCCTTGCTGGGTTGTGGTCTTGGGCTTAGTCCCAATGGAAGCAAGGAAAGTGATGGGGGTGTCTCTGTCAATTGTGAACCGCTCTTCACTGGTGCACTGGGTTGTATTTCAGGCTCCGGTTGAGCTTTTTGTGCCAGTTTAGCTGCTGCTGCAGGTGCAGGCTCTGTGGCGCCCTTTGGTGCTGGCTCCCCTGACTTTGGTGGGGTTGCAAGCACAGGCTCTGGGGCTGACTGCTTTGCCAGTTCCAATCCTTGGGCTGCTTCTGGCTGGGTCCAGCACTGGCTCTAGGCACCAGACAAGAAAGCACATGTCTTGGGTGGCACCTTGTAGGGGACGGCATTCTGCGGATTCATGGGGCGGCACATTCCGGCCGCCCTGCCACAATTTTTTATTTTTAAGCTTCGGCAGCCCGGTCTGCAGCTCCGCTTCCCATGCTCCGCCAGTCCCAGGCCAGTCCTGCGGGGACATGGACCCCGGCCCGGGAGGGGAGCAGGAACTAGAGATCCCCGCTGTTCACCGTGCCGCCAGGCTCCCTGGGACGCACCACTCCCCGCCACCTGCACCGGCCTCCTGCACCACTCTGAGCCCAGCCTGGCTCAGCCGCCTTTAAAGGAACGGCTGAGCCGGCACCTCCTGCAGCCCCTGGGGGCTCTGCCTGTCCGGCTGGGAGAGGCACCCCGAGGCTGGAGGGAGGAGCCCCTCTCACCCAGATGCCTGGCTGCCCAAGAGTGGAGGGAGCAGGCGGGCGCCCCCCTTCACCTCCCTGCGAGCCGCTGTGCCCGCCCTCCCTGTGGGCCACCATTGGTTTTTTTTGGTTTTTTTTTTGCTTGGGCAATCCGGTTGCCCCTTTTTTTTTTTTTGCTTGGGGCAGCCAAAAAGCTAGAGCCAGCCCTGGCTGGGTCCCAGGAACTGGATTTACAACCGCTGACATAGACTCTGGTCTGGGGTCTGGTTCCACCACCTCTGGCTGGGTCCCCGGGCCTGTGGTATCAGGGGACACAGACTGGATTCTTCTAGGAGGCTCAGGAATGGAGTCAGGTGTGGAGGCCTGTTTAGCTTGGCTGTGGGTGACCACCCTCACCCTTTTTGTTAGCCTCACATGATTGGCTAAGTCTTCTCCCAGTAACATGGGAAAGGGATAATCATCATGGACTGCAAAAGTCCATATTCTTGACCAGCCCTTGTACTGGACAGGCAACTTGGCTGTAGGCAAGTTAAAAGAGTTGGCCTTAAAGGGTTGCACCATCACCTGGGCCTCTGAGTCGATGAATTTGGGGTCCACCAGGGATTGGTGGATAGCTGACACCTGTGCTCCAGTGTCTCTCCACGCAGGAATCTTCCTCGCGCTCACAGTTTCTCTTCGCTCTGGGGGTATTTGCGAGGCATCTGGGCCTGAAGGCTCTCGGTGGGACCCCGGGGTGATGAGTTGCTGTCGGCTGGTGCTCTTGGAGCAGTTGGCCTTCACACGCTCCAGCTCGTTACATTTAAAGCATCACCCAGCTGACTGTGGGCTGGGGCGAGGTGGGTGGTTGGAGAGTAGGGTGGTAGGACAAGGCATCTGGGGTTTCCCTGGCTGTGTGGAGGACTTCTCCTTGTGAGGTGGGGCTTTAAGGTGACTCTTATGATGGGGTGTTGTCTTGGGTTTCCCGCCCCTGTCTGATATCTGCAGCAACTGCTACTAGCTTTCTTCTTCTCCTCCACCTCTACCCATTTGGCTCTGATCTCCCCTGTCTTGATTACAGTTTTGGGCTTCCAATCTAGGATGTACCTTTCTATTTCCTCAGGAATACCCTCTAAGAACTGCTCCATTTGTATTAGGAGAGACAGATCTTCCAGAGACTTAACATTTGCTCCTGATATCCAGGCATCCCACCAGCTAATTAAACAACCTGTGCACAAACCTCTTAGGACACAAAAACCCAATCCTGTTCTTAAAAAAGGTCAATTTTATTAAAAACCAAAAAGAAAGAAAGTACATCTGGAACTTAGGCTATTGCTAGATATAAAAAGAGTAAATACAATAATTAAGCATCAAGAATGGTTTTCTTGAGGTCTAGCTTAAAGGTTACAAGCAAAACAAAAGCACCTGAGGTTAGCACAGAGAAGTCCACAAGCCATAAAGAAATAAAAGAGAGAAACCTAATCACATCTTCCTAGACATTTCCTGATCTACTTACATATCTGGGGTTTCAAATGAGTAGTTTCTATGTATGATTTGATGATTTTTCATACCTGGCACAAGCTCTTGCAGCATAGTTCCAGCCCTGTCTCTCCTCTCTGGAGAACGACAGATAGAAAAGGGGAAGTTTTTTCTCAATTTTAAAAAGTTCTAGCCTTCCCATTAGCTCTTTTGGTCAGGTGCCCACTCCCTTCCTTTTACCTATGGACTTTTTAACCCTTTACAGGTAAAGCAAGTAGAGAACAGCTACTAACAGGGATTTTATAGCTAGCTGGCTGGGTGTCCATAAAAGGGAGCTACCCCCCTCTTCATTTATCACAGGTATCATTCTTCCCCTTCTGGGTATGTCTACATAGCAAAAGCCTTGCACGGGCTGGCCTACCTGAACTAGCTTGAATCCACCTAACACAGATAACAATAGCAGTGAAAACAGTGCAGAGCAGGCTAGCAAGCCAAGTAAATACCCAGGGTCAACACCAGGCTTGTTATACCCATGCTGAAGACGGGAAGTACAAGCCTGGCACGAACCCTGGGTATGTACTTGGCTCACTAGCCCACTATGCACGGTCTTCAGTGCTATTGCTACCTATGCTAGCTGGATTCAAGCTAACCCATGCACACCCTTAGACGAGGAGTGACACTACCGCTTCCCCCAACTGTCAAATCATTACAACCCTATAGACTAGCTCTAAATCATCTTTTCAAAATCTGGAATGAATAGGCTCTACTCTACCCCCTTCTTCTGGCTAAGTGAGGAATGCAAGTAATCAGTATTCCCTATATACCACATCACCACCTCCCCCCCTTCCCATAACCTCTTTATTACTAGATTAGGGGATAGAATCCAGAGGCTTCTTCCTACCCAAGTCCCCTTTGTAGGAGCATGATGCACCACTGAGCCATCTACAATTTCCTGTGTGTGCAAACTAGATTGCAGCCCAACACCTCTTTGTCATCTGCCCATTCCCAGAACTCATCCCAACTTCACCTTCACGTTTTGGAAGTGTGACTTGTATGATCAGAAATCCGGTCTGGCTTTGTCTTTCCAGTAAATCAGTACTGCAGGGAGACTTATAACAATCCCATCCAATTCTCTCAGGAAAGTGAGTTTTAAAGACTTTGTTTCTGTTAAAGAGTTTGCCTTATCTGATGATCTTTCTTTGAAGAGAGTATTTGCTGATTACAGGAACTGAGACCATCAATCAGTCCAACTTTGTGCACAGGAACCAGTGAGGCAGTACAACAACAACACTTAGAGTTATCTTTTTCTGTTGAAAAGTTTAGGGCAAAAACAAAGGGAAGGTGCATAAGGGAAGGCTCACTGGAAAATGTTCTATTTAGAAACAGTTCTGGTTGTCTTATCCCATTCTTAGTTACTAGACACAATGGCATGGAAACATGTTCTGTAGTCATAATCCCTGTAGGGAAATCAAAGCTGGGATCTGTATTATCGTGACCTCAACTAATTATTAGTAGTTAATTCACAAGTGCTAGCTTTGTGCTGTCCAGAATTAAGATGTGGGATTCTGACTACAAGTGGTTAATTGGCATCATGGCCTCTCCACTAACACTGGCAGCCATGGTAGTTTTTTTTCTGATGTGGACACCGGTATAGTGCAGGCGGAAACTTATCTTTTGGATACCACAAGTATCAGGATGCATCAGGAATCCTAGCAGAGGGAATAACAAGGATTTAACTATATTTACATTATTTATTTACTACTTGTTGGCAATACAGATGTAGTCTTCAGGGGAGATTTTAAGAACAAAGGAATTATGTTGACAGATAGTTGTGTAACGAGAGGCCTGGACTTGACATGATCCACAGCCATCTTGTCTATGGACTTAGCATAACTCGCAACCATCGTCTATGCTCAGCCACCATAAGTTGGAAATATAACTATAGAGTCAGGAGTATTCGGCTTTGGTGTAGACAGATAGAAAAATATCAGCTGTATTACTAACAGGGATAGTTCAATTAAAATCACAGATTCATGAGACTAGAAGAGAGTATGGACAAAATAACCTTGAGTTTCTGCAAATTTCTTACTGGGTGCCTGTCTGAGTTTCTTGTTAAAAGTTGATTTTGCTGATAAGTAGAAATTATGAGGTTTTGCTGCTGCTAGAGAAATTGTTTTAGTCCATTAGGGGTTATGATTGGTTAGATTTAGTGTATAGTCATGCTTTGAGTAAAATAATTGATTAAGGTATTGATAAGAAGAACTCATTTTAACTATAATGAGGGTCAGAAAATAAGCTTGTTGGAACTTAATTCCGGGATACAATTCAAGACCAAAGCTGCCAGGACTTTTAACCCCTGCATGACCATATTGTGCAGAACCCAGAGCCCCGGACGAGAGCGGAACCTGACTGGCCATCAAGAGACGTCTGTCTGTCTTTGTTGGGAGCAGTGAGCATTAGATGGTTGGCATGTGTATTCCGTTGATTTGTTGCTAATTGCTAATAAGTACATGTACATGTTTAAGGATATTCACCGTGTGAAGGTTCTTTCACTGGGAAAAGGCCCCGCAGACCCATATAGCCCTGAGCCTACAGAGGGATAAGTTGGGTCCCTTGTTCCTGAATACCCACGAGGACAGGTAGGAGATGGGAGTCTTAAATTGTGCGGGTAATAGTAGGGCATTCTGTGGAGAGGAATGGCGTGGAAGAAAGATACTGAGAAGATTATGGGATATGTTAGTTAACAGGGAATTAAGGATAACATCACTACCGTAGAAAGGGATGGGGAAAGATGCAATAAGACAAGACTTCAAGTGCAATCCAATGTAGAGATATGTAAGGCCTTGAAGGCTAGGACAAAAAATGTAAACTTAATGCCATGGAGGAGGGGAAGTAAGTATAGAAATTTGAAGAGGAAGGAAACATAGTGAGCTTAATGGTAAAAAGAAAATTTTATGGGCCATAGTCTGTATGGACTGGAGAGTTGCAATGCAAGTATTACAAAAGCCAGAGGAGGATGTTGTGGTAGTCAAGATGTGATAAAGACAGACGTGGCCAAGATTTTTAGCTGGAACAGAAAGGAAGGGTTGCATCTTCAATATGCTGTCAAGTAGGTGAAAGATTTGGGCACAGCCTTAGATGTGTCAGGAGCAGATAGAGGAGTCAAAGCCTTGCAATTTCTAAGCATGGATGGTGATTGTCAACAGTGACATTGAATGAGGGGAGCAAAGAGTTTTGTAGGAAAAAGTCAAGAGGACAGTTTCCACCATGTTAAGTTTAAGCTGATGGAAAGATATCCAAGCTGAGGAGCAGGATCGGAGGAAGGGAGACCGGTCAGAAGTGAAAAGGTAGATTTGCAAATCTGGTTTAAGTAACAGCTGAAGCCATGTGACCAGATAGATTATCCAGAGAGAAAGCGCAAAGGAAAAAGAAGGGGACCTAATACTCAGCACTACAGGATCCCCACCTACCAGAAAATACACCGAAGGAATGATCAGAGAAGTAAGAAGAAGATGACAGCGTTGTGGAGGAAAGACAAAATTCTAAGGAGGGTACGACTGACAATGTCAAAAAAAATCAGGAGGAAGGTCAAGGATAAGTGAATATGGACACTGCAATTTAGCCAGTGTGGCAGAGCTCCGACCTTGTCCCCATGGGTCCCGCGCTTCTAGGCGGTTTATGCTAGCCTCAGAGGCTCACTGTGACCCTCCACATAGCCCTTCTCTCTCTAGGGCCAGGGTTACAGTCTACTGAGCCCTTTTCATCATAAGCCAGCCAGGAGGTTGGTGAGAGAACTCGCACAGTCTCTGTTGTCCCTATGGGCTTATTGTAGAACAGTTTAGCCTCCTGTTCTGCCAGAGGCCTATCTTCCCTTTGTAGTGGGGTGTTGGGGGGAACCCGGGTCCGCCCTCTACTCCAGGTTCCGGCCCAGGGACCCCAATGATAACAGCTGTTGGCAGCTGACCTTTCACTGCCAGAGTTGCTACCTTTCCTTGGGCCACTTCCCCACAGCTCTTCCACATCTCCCTTCTTCACCCTTACCTTAGGGCAGGGGTCTCAAACACACAGCCCGCGGAGCACTTCCCTACAGCCGGCCAGGCTCCCTGCACCCGCCCCCCAAGTTACGTTCTGAAGTTCCGCCACCAGAACAGCTGTCTGGCTGCTTTGTGGTTTCTGGGAGGGAGGAGTGGGAAGCGCGCACACAGGGAAGAAGAAGAGGCTGGCCAGCGGGCGCCCCAGTTACATTCTGTGGCTGCCAATTCCCCTCACCTCCCCCTTACATTCTGTGGCCGCTAAGATCCCCGTTCCCTCCACGCTGCTCCAAGGTTCTATTTTTACCCCCAGGCAGTTTCCGCCGCCAGAACAGCTGTCTGGTGGCTTCTGGGAGGGAGGGGGAGGAGCGGGGAGCCACACGCTCAGGGGAGGAGGCAGAGAAGGGGCAGGGCCTAATGGAAGGGGTGGAGTGGGGGCAGGGCCGGGGGCAGGGTCAGTGATGCAGCCCTTGGGCCAATGCACTAGTCCTCATACAGCCCTCATGGTAGTTTGAGACCCCTGCCTTAGGGCTCCTTGACCAATAACTTGAAGGTGTCTTCACTGCCCAGCCCTTCAGCAACACTTCCTCTCCTCTGGCTCTTCCCCAGCCTGACTGGAGTGAGCCCTTTTATATGCTCAGAAGAGCCTTAATTAGAGTCAGGTGTTCACATCACCTTAATGGCCTCACCTGACTCGTTTCAGGTTAATTAGAGTCAGGTGTTCTCATTAGCCTGGAGCAGTCCCTGCTCTGGTCAGTCAGGGAACAGAAAACTGCTAACCCAATGGCCAGTGTATCTGCCTTCTATTATTTTGTTGTACGCCCGCCCACTTCTTGGATCCCAATAAGATTATTCTGTTGTACCCAACTGGCCTGGGTCTATCACACCAGGTAAAGTTTATTAGAAAGTTTATTTATTTGGTAAGAGCAGTTTCAGTAGAGTGAAGGGACAGGAAACAGATCCAGGAATTGGCATGTTTGATTCAGAACTGAAGAGAACAGGAAAGATAGGGATAGGTGGGAGAGGCAGGTGGTTTTAAGAGTGTTTTGAGGACAGGAGAAACTGGACAAACATTCAATACAGGCTTGAGGAGACATAAAATGCACACCTACTTGAGCCTGAACCAACCCAAAATTTCTCCAGAGGGAGCTAAGAAAACCTAGCCTGGCTTGACCCTGCTTATCTTTCCAGATTAGGTGAGATCAGGCCTGTTCACAGAAGTTATCCACACAGAAGACTTAGATAGTGAGGTTCATGAGCTGTAGCTATACATCTTTCCCTCACAAATGTAGATCTAATTTATAATGCTTTCGTTTGGCCATAGAAATCTTGGCATATGGGGACTGCCAACAATTTAATCTAGACTATTTTAAATTGAAGCAAAATCAAACTATTCAGTATTTATAAGAACAGCTGTATTGTGTCAGACCAGCCTGACTCTGACAGTGGCCAATGCCAGAAGCTTCAGCAGGAATGAACAGAATGAGACAATTATGAATGATCCATGCTATAGACCAGTTCCAGATTTTGGCAGTTGGAAGTTTAGGGACACTCAGAGCATGGGGTTGAATCCCTGATCATCTTGACTGTTCTATACCCGATAATTTTTGTTGCCCTTCTCTAATTCTAATTATCTTTTTTTGAGAATGGGGCAAACAGACCTGCAGTATTCAAGGTATGGGCATAACAGGGATTTATAGAGTGGTATTATATCTATCCCCTTCCTAATGGTTCCTAACATTGTTAGCTTTTTTGACAGCTGCTGCACATTAAGCAGCTGTTTTCAGAGAACTATCCCTGACAACTCCAAGATCGCTCTTATTTTTTCTAATGTGCATTTGCCAGTTTGTTGGCCAGTTACTCATTTTTATGAGATTCCTTTGTAACTCTTACCAGTCAGCTTTGGACTTAACTATCTTGAGTAGTTTTGTACTGTCTGTAAATTTTGATATCTCACCATTTACTCCCTTTTCCATTTCATCTATGAAATGTTGAACAGCACAGGTTCCAATACAACTCACCGCTAGATTCCACCATTTACCTCTCCGTTGTAAAAACCGACCATTTATTCTTACACTTTGTCTCCTGTCTTTTAACTAGTTCCTGATTCATGAGAAGACCTTCCGTCTTATCCTATGACTACCTACTTTGCTTAAGAGCCTTTGATGAGGGATCTCGTCAAAAGCTTTCTGAAAGTTCAAGGTCACTGGATCACCTTTGCCCATATACTTGTTGACACACTCAAAGAATTCTAATAGACGGGTGTGACAATTTCCCATTACAAATACTGTGTTGACTCTTCCCCAACATATATTCATCTTTGTGTCTAATAAGGCTGTTCTTTACTTGTTTCAACCATTTTATCTGATACCAAATTTAGGCTTACAAGCCTGCCATTACCAGAATCACCTCTAGAATCTGTTTAAAAAACCAGCATTATATTAGCTTCTGCTACTCGCAATCATCTGGTACAGAGGCTGATTTAAGCAATAGGTTACAGACCAGAGTTAATAGTTCTGCAATTTCGTAGTTGTGTTCCTTCAGGACTCCTGGGTGAATAACAGTGTTCCCTCTAATTTTTCCTATCCATGTGTGGAATGAATTTTGTTTTGTGCACCATATGGAGGGGATGTGTGACACATAGCAAAATTAATGTGGTGACGGTGGACCCGAGGGGTTTGGAGTGTGGGAGGGGTCTCGGGGCTGGGGCAGAGGGTTGGGGTGCAGGGGTGTGAGTACTCCGGCAGGGGGGGTGGGCCAGAGGGTTGGGTGCAGGGAGTGATGGCTGCGTCTGGAGGTGTGGGCTCCGGGGTGGGGCTGCAGATGAGGGGTTTGGGGTGCAGGATGCTCCGGGATATGACAGGGAGAGAGGACTCCCCCAGCCCTCTCCCTGCAGCAGCACCTGGGCCGACGGGTGAGAGGCGCCTTTCTGCTGCGGCAGCGACAGGCCTGGGGCCGCAGGATAGGCTCCCCTCTGCCGGCCCCTACAGGTCTGGCCGGAACTAGGTTCAGGGAGGGATGCCCCGGCTGCAACAGGTCCGGGGCTGGGTTCGGGGAGAGGTGTCCCGTGATCGGTCCAGGCCAGGCCCATCCCAGTGGCAGCTGGAGCCAGGCTGCCCGGGTTCACGCCGCCCTGCCCCGGCTGGGTCCAGACCATGACGTGCCACCCGGGATGGGGGTAGGGGCACCCCAACAGTGGCAGGTCCAGGCTGCGGCATAGTTGGGGCTGGGGGGGGCACCCCAGCCATAGCAGGTTGGGGGCTAGGGGAGGGGCACCCCTCCCCCAGGAGCAGCAGGTTCCCGGGCGGTTTCCCTGAGTGCCTGTGCAGCACTAAATAGGCTGCTGCATGGCCATGCAGCTCACAGAGAACTTAGGTAAATACCATCTGAGCTGATGATGTATTACTGTTTATCAATTTGTTCCAAAATCTTCTGAGGAACTGCCTCAGATTGAGGTGACAATAGAGATTTGTTACCTAAAACGAAGTCTCACGAGTGACAATGAGCCCCAAATACTCTAAAGCAGCAGTTCTCAAGCTTTAGCAACCCAAGGATGCCCCTTTTGATTTAAAAATTTTCAGGGACCCCCCAATTTCCCTGCTCAGTCTTGCCCTGCCCGCTCATCACTCCATGCATCACTCACTCTTCCCCACCATCACTCACTTAGGGGTTAGGGTGCGGGCTCTGGGGGAGAGTTTGGGTGCAGGGGAGGGTGTGGGCTGTGGAAGGCAGTTTGGGTATGAGTGGGTGCATGCCCTGGGAGGGAGGTTGGGTGCAGGCTCCAGGAGGCAGTTTGGACACGGGAGGGTGTGGGGTGCAGGCTCTTTGGGGGAGGGGAGAGTTTAAATGCAGGAGGGGGTATGGCACTTAGTTGTGGCAGCTCCCAAAAGTGATCAGCCCATCCATCTGACACAGCAGCTCCTGGGCAGGGGTGAGGAAGCCAGGGGATCTCTATGTGCTGCCCCTGCCTGCAGGCACCGCCCCCACAGTGCCCATTGGCCGCAGTTCCGTCAATAGGAGCTGCGGATTCGGTGCTCAGGGTGGAGGCAGCGCGCTGAAAGCCCCTGTCCCTCCCTCCCCAGGGACATGCTGGCTGCTTCTGGGAGTGGCACAGAGCCAGGGCAGGTAGAAAGCCTGTTCCTGGCATGCTGAGAGGGAGGGAGAGGAGTTTCTCAGCATGGCCCACGGACCCCCTGGTGTACTCTCAGGGACTCCCGGGGTCCACAGACCCCAGTTTGAGAAACACTGCTCTAGCGTAAAGACAAATGCAAAGAATGCATTTAGCTTTTCTGCAACAGCCTTGTCCTGCTGGCGTACTCCTTTTGCACCTGGATTATCCAGTAGCCCTATTGACGGACAGGCTGCCACCTCTGATGTATTTAAATTATTTTGCTGATTGTTTGTGTCTTTAGCTAGTTGCTCTTCCAATTCTTTATTATACTTTTAAGCTTGTCAGCATTTATGCTGCTTTCCGTTTTCCTCAGTAGGATTTAATTCCAATTTCTAAAGAATGGAGTACACACATCTTTTAATTCAGATAAAGCTAACGGTGATTTATTTGAACACAACGTAGACTTCAATTCTATATCAACAGCTAGAGTGCAAACTGCTTTGTATTTCAGATTCCAGAGTAGTTTTTCATTTCTTGTCATCTGACCAAGTGATTTCATAGTCTTGGTATACTTTTTTCAGTATTTCTACGGTCACTGCATGATCTGCTTTACCATATCCCTGCAAAAAAGATAAAAGATTTTAAAGGGATGCAAAATATAAGGCTATAGGAGTATCAAGTTCCAGTTAAAATTTTAAATATCCAGATTTATGGCCTTACACTTCCCCCTGCACAGAAGTCCCACTGAGGTGGACCAAGTTGTTTATTACCTCTCAAGAATATCTGAATAAAATGTTTCAGAGCTTGAAGCCAGGAAAATCAGAGTTAAGGTTGCACTTAACAAGGCATTTATTCTCACTTAGATGACCACAAGAGCCTTAACTCTGCTCCAAGAGGACCACACAAGTAAACTGACATCTAAACTGCATATTACACAACTAATACAAAAAGTAGTTTTCCACACACAAGGTTTGTCCACATAAACAAGCATGGCTATATCAGACATATGTAGCTTTGGAAGAATTAGCTTTTAATTGGTAAGCATCAATTTCACCATATACACAAAATATTTTCATTGATGATAATCAAAATGTACAGATAGCATGTTTCTTTCTTTGCCTGCTTGAAAACTTAGTTTGATTTAAGGATATTTACTTTGTATATTTTGACATGTGATGTTGACAATTTGTGTTTTAATGGTTAGAAAGCTTGAACTTTTTGCATCTCAACATGTACTGCTATTAAATTATTGTCTAAGCTGACCTAACATCCTCAATAATGTAGGAAACTAGTAGCTGAGCTCCAGTTCTGGCTCAGACATTGCTTTACAGGGGACTGGGCAAAGGTACTATCATTGCTTTATAGTAGTGTTTCCCCAAACTTGGGACACCACTTGTTCAGGGAAAGTCCCTGGCGCACCTGGCTGTTTTTTTTACCTGCCACGTCCGCAGGTTCGGCCCACTGCGGCTCCCACTGGCCGCGGTTCGCTGTGTCCGGCCAATGGGGGCTGCGGGAAGTGGCGTGGGCCAAGGGACGTACTGGCTGCCACTTCCCGCAGCCCCCATTGGCCGGGCACAGCGAACCGCGGCCAGTGGGAGCCGCGATCGGCCGAACCTGTGGACACAGCAGGTAAACAAACCGGCAGGGCACGCCAGGGGCTTTCCCTGAATAAGCGGCGTCCGAAATTTGGGAAACACTGCTTTATAGTGATAGCCTCAAGGAACTCAATCTATTTTATCCCAGCCACAGAGTTCACTTCAAAGAACTCCTCAAGAATTTCTCTAATTCTCATAGTTTACCCAAGAGCTAAGTATCAATAGCCACATTTAACCCAACTACTTCCCTGTTTTTAAAGTCACACAACAAAAAACCAGGCCAAGAGCCAAGTTGCTTTGATTTACAGGCCAAGATATAACCCGCTATTTCAGAGTGCCATTCAGCTTTTCTGTATCTCCATTTTTCTGTCTGACAAAGTGAAACTTTACAGAGGCGTGCTGTGTAACTGCAAAGTTCAGGACACTTGACAATGGTGGGCAAACAAGGTGTGGGAAATAGTTGACTGCCCCTTCTCCCACTATCTTGGTGGCAGAAGAGAAAGATGCTGCTGCCTGTGCTGCACATCACCACCATTAATCCAGGAGTTTGGTCATGATTCTGCCACAAATATTGAGCAGGCTCTAGAAGACCCCTAATATTGCATGCCATCTCCCCTCCCCACAGAGCAGGCCTGCACAACTCGTAAAGTGGTGAGGGCCATATTACTCCAAAGAAGACAGCTGAGGGCCGAAACCCCCCGGCCCCGCGGAAACACGCTCCCCAGCGCCGCCCGCCCCGCGGAAACAACCTCTCCTTCCCCAGCGCTAGGGTGTGGAAGCCTGTAGAGTGGGAAAGAAACAGCGCACATAGGGTGACCAGATCACAGCAGTAAAATAGGACCGCCCCCTCCCCACCATCACACCCCTCTTCACCCCCCCACGGGTCACTATATTACTGCACACAACAGTCAATCAATGCAGTTGTAGATAAATCTCTGCATTATGCATTTTTGTATAACTTTTATATAACTCTGTATTGAACCTTGGTAATATGTTATAGTGGGCCCCTAAGGTAGTATAATTAACTACCCCGCCGCTTGCCTACTCACCCCCCTGCGGGCCACACAGTGAGCCCACGTGGGCCGCATGTTGTGCAGGCCTGCCATAGAGCTTTGCCCCCACAATATGATACCTGAGAAAGAGCCCTAATTAAATTCATTGCTTCTATTGGTCATTTTATAAACAGACTGTATTTACATACTGAGCCATATAAGTAAGAGATACATAGACAGAGGCATGCTCTATAGCTACAGTACAGGATTGTGAGTCAGGAGCTGCTGAGCTCCAGTTACAGCCCTGACACCACTTACTGTGTGACAGTGGGTAAGTCAATCTAACCTCTCTGCTGTAGCTTTCCCATCTAAAATAGGCCCTCTTTACCCACCTCATAGGCCAGCTGTGTGCACTAACTAATTAATGCTTATAAGTGATCCATCAGAGTGCTGAGAATTATTACTAGTATTTTTAAATAGAGCCCTAAAATGTTGGATTTTAAAGGAAACTAATACATGGCACTTACTGTGGAGAGACCAAATACCCTCATTTTCTTGTCTTTGCTATTATGGTCAATTTTTCCTCCTCCAAGGCACTTGCATTCAAAGCCCAACTTTTCCATTTCAGGGTTTACTTTTTCAAATATATGATCTGCAAAATTAAGCCAGTTCAATCCATTAACCAGAACTCAGGTTTCACTTGGTGATTACTTCCAGTCCTCTCTTTTCAGCTACCTATTTTCCCCCGGTTTCCTTCGGGATGCTGGTAAGTGAAGGAAAAGACTCGCCGTTACTTACGCAGCTGGGCCCCGGCAAACCCCAGAACAGTGGCCGCCGGTTCCACCGTCTCACCAAGGCAGAGGCTGCTCAGAAGTTCATGTCTCTGACTGGAATGTGCCGGGGCTGGACACCAGGGCAGGTCGCCCCTCCCCCGACACAGGCAGCCCCCAGTGGGGCCGAGGCCTAGAGGCAACCGGGGCAACCCCGACAGAGACGCTCTTAGGGGGGCCGGGGGGGAGAGCAGCGCCCCGCTCAGCGCCGGGGGAGAGCGCTGTCCGCGCAGCAGCAGCTCTGCGGGAGCCGGCTCACCCCGCAGGTGCGGCAGCCGCAGGGGAGGAGCGGCCCGCGGCGGGGCGGCCGGCTCCCCGCTCAAGACAGCGGTTCGGAGGGGGCGATCGGTCCGGGGGGTGCCTGGGGCTCCAGCCGGGCTCTGCCCCCAGCCCCCCGCCCGGCCTTGGCTCGCGGCACCGACTCACTGTGGAACTCGGCGGCCGCGGTGCCCCTGACGAGGTCCCGGTGCTCGGCTCCCCCCGCGCGCTGCACCCGCACCAGGATGTACTTGAACGTGCCGTCCGGATCGACCTCCACCGCGGGCACCGACTCCAGCTGCCCGTCCATGGCCACCCCTCGAGCCTGCGCCGGCCGACCGCCGCCGCTCTGCGCATGCGCCAAGCGCACTAAGCAGTGGGCGGGGCTAAGGCAGCGGGGCGGAGTTACGACGGCGGTTACTGGGTCAAGCCATTAGGGGGCGGGGCTATAACTGTCACAGGTTCCCCCCCTCCACCGTTGAATGACTGGCGGCTAAAGCCACCTGGTGTGCCTAGGTGCCCAGCTGTGGCCAACTTCAGGGGCCAAATCCCAAAAATCATGAGCCTGGCCTCAATGTCGGGAGAGTTTAAAAAGTCCAGCCCCCGCCTCAAAGGGTCAAAAATCATGAGTCAGGCCACAAACAACCCTGAGGGGCTAAGGGCAGAGCCCTGTGTGGGGCTATTTTTTGCATTTTTATCCAGCTCCCACTGCAAAACCCTTACACCTTGCAAATCCTGCAAGAGAGACGGTCTCCCATGCTACTAAAAAAAGTTGGTTTATATATAGAAACAGAAATCAGACATAATTTTTACCACTAAAAGAATAAAACAAAGTTTGCTTAAACTATGTAAAAATACTTTAACTTCTGTTATAATAAACATCAAATCCCTTTCTATCCCTCGCTTACATTTCAGTATTAAAACCTTTATTTAAAAAATGACAAGCTTGCTTTACATTGCTGAAATTCTATTTATGACAAACTGCTGTCATGTGTATATCATATGGAACGTCAAAACAAATTGCACCACAATTTTGCTTTTAACGGTGCAGATTTTTTTTAATGATTATAAAAAGTAAGTTGTTTAAAAAAACTGGAATTTTTTAAACTGCTTAATCACCATTTTTGGAACTTTGAAACATACTATTATTTATATGTCAGGATTATCACTGCTTTAAAAAAAACATTTAACAGAAAAACTGCTCACAGCTCTGACAGCATGCTGATACAACAGTGACAGTCTGTGCATATGTGACATCACAGAACAACAAAACCAGTGAGTGTGATTCTCTGACCTGACTTGAGCCAGCGATTTGGAGCGAGGGAGCTAAGTACATATAGGAAAGAGAAGCTCAGACAGAATAATTAGCAATTTTCCAAATAGGCTACTCTAGGTAAACTGACAAGAGATTTAGTCCCACAAATTACCGCAGTCTGGTTTCTTTTGCCCACCCGGTCCTGCCTGCAACAAAGTACATTTTGCCCGCTCCCTTTGTTATGGCAGTGAGACCCACGGGATCCCAGCCCCACTGCAGGGCTTTAGCGGAGGGTTCCCCCCACCCCGTATGCAGGTGGCAGTTGGTGCTGCCCACGCTCCCACTTCACTGAGGAGATTTTGTTCCCTGCCGCCATTAGGTTGCCAACTTTCTACTTACACAAAACCGAACACCCTTGCCCTGCCCCCTGCCCCACACCTCTTTCAAGGCTCTGCCCCTTCCATGCCCCTTCTCCTAGGCCCCACCCTCGCTCACTCCATCCCCCGCTCCCTCTGTCGCTTGCTCTCCCCACCCTCACTCACTCACTCACTCATTTTCACCGGGCTGGTTCAGGCGGTTGGGGTGTAGGAGGGGGTGAGGCTGGGGATGAGGTGTGTTGGGTGCAGGAGGGTGCTTCGGGCTGCCCCGTCCGCAGGCATTGCCCCTGCAGCTCCTGGCCAATGGGCGCTGTGTAGCCAGCACTTGGGGCAGGGGCAGCATGCGGAGACCCCTGGCTGCCCCTATGTGTAGGAGCCAGAGGAGGGACATGCCATTGCTTCCGGGAGCCGGATGGAGCCACAGCAGGCAGGGAGCCTGCCTTAGCACCTCTGCGCCGCTGACTGAACTTTTAATGGCTCAATCAGCGGTGCTGACCAGAGCTGCAGGGTCCCTTTTCGACTGGGCGTTCCGGTAGAAAACCGAACACCTGGCATCCTTAGCCGCCATTGCGCTGCCCATCATTTCTATCCGTTCCACGGCTCCAGCAGCTTTTCACCCAGTCTGTATCTGAGGTGAGGAGCAGCAGAGCTGCCCTGAGCTGCTGCGACCATTTGCGCCCCTTCCGTTCTTGTGAGAAGAATGTGGGCTCCTGAGGGGTGGAGGTAGAGCTGTCCCCACCTCCTGCTGCCGCTCTGATTGACTGCAGTTGACCTGGAAGAGGGGCAGTGGGGAAAGCAGTCAATTGTGTAGGGGGGTTCCTAGGCAAAGCTGGAGTGTCTCCGAGATGAGGGCAGGCTTGCCAGTGCTCACATGACTCATGAAGACCTGTGGAGAGCTGAGTGTGCAATATGGTTGCTGGTGAACGTATCGCAAATCATGTAATGTTTTCCTGCACTGCTGCCAAAACCCTGGCCATGCCAGGGGAGTTCCTGCGGGCCTCTCGCTTCCAGCCACCAGCTGACTCCATGATGCCACCTGCTGCCCCCTCCTCCTCCCGATGGAAAACAGTTTCTCTGGCTCCTTCTGCCCGCCCTGGTCCCAGTCCCAACTCTCCTCCCCACAGTCTCACTGACCTGGCACAGGCCGGTGCCTGCAGCCCGGCTTGTAATTCTGCCCCCCTACTCCTGCCCCATTCGCGCCCTGCTCATTGCCCCCTGCCCCGTCCCCAGAGTCTCTGCTCTCCCAAGTCCCCCGCCACATCACCCGTCAGCCAAGACCACCTGACCCCCTGGGTCTGACCCACTGCCCGTGCCGCAACATCCACACTGCTATTTTCAGCGTGCTAACTGGAGCTTAGCTTCCAGTAGTCTGTCTGCCCATGTTAGCAGTCAAACCTTCTGGCTGAAGGGGGGCCACTGGCCCCCATTCCAATGAAGTATTATACATTTCAAGGCCAGAAGGAACCATTGTGATCATCTAGTCTGACACAGACCAGAGACCTTCCCTGAAATAATTCCTAGAGCAGATCTTTTAGAAAAACAGCCAATCTTGATTTAAAAATTGTTAGTGATGGAGAATCCACCACAACCCTTGGTAAATTGTTCCAATGGTTGATTACTCTCACCATTAAAAATATATGCATTATTTTCAGTCTGATTTGTCTAGCTTTAACTACCAGTTATTGGATCTTGCTTTCCTCTGCTAGACTGAAACGCCCATTATTAAATATTTGTACCCCATGTGGGTACTTATAAACTATAATTAAGCCCCTTTATTTTCAGGTTAGACCAATTTTTACCAAAAAAATCCCAGGTTTTACAAAAAGTATTTGGTTTTTTTCCAATTTTCAACCTACTTTTGTATAATTTAAATATATAAAAATAACTTGTTTTATTAGGAAAATACAATACATTGCATGAAATATATGTATTATGATAATACATTAGTCTGTGTGTACATGCAAAGCTGCTTGTTGAAGTAATGTATTAGTCTAGAACAGGATCCGGCCCGTCAGGCCTTTCAATCTGGCCTGCGGGATTGCCAGCCCAGTAGCACAGGGGGGCTAAGATAGGCTCCCTGCCTGCCCTGGCCCAGTGCTGCTCCCGGAAGTGGCCACCCAGAACCAAATCCCTAAAGCCCTGGGGGATGGAGGGACCAGAGGGCTCCGTGCGCTGCCCTCACCTGCAGGCACCGCCTCCCGCAGCTCCCATTGGCCGGGAATGGGGAACCGCGGCCAATGGGAGTTTCAAGGGTGGTACCCACAGGCGATGGCAGCATGCAGCATAGCCGCCTGCCCGACCCCATCCCCAGGAGCCACTGACGGACATGCTGGCCACTTCCGGGAGCGGCGCAGGGCCCTTTCATTGTGTCACATCTGAAATTAGGTTCTACGTTTTTTTGAAGCACAGGCCATGGACCAAATTGTCTGCTGCTGAAACTCTACTGATTTCAATAGCGTTATGTCAGGAGAAAATTTTACCTCATGCCTTCTTATCTGTAGTGTGACACACTTTTGCTTGTAGGCAGTGTACCGTTAATTAACAAACAATAACAATGAGGTAACTTCTGAGAAGGGATGAGGCTTGGTCTCCTTTTCTATTGGTGCCAAATGCACCCACAAAAAGTATAATGAATTGCTGGTGGAAGTCTGAGACTTACCTCTCTAATTACTCTGACTTGCACCTACGATCGAGTAGCCAGAAACACAGGTACTGATTTATGTTCGCAATTCAATTGCAGACCCCTACGAAAGTGAAATTTGGCCATCTCCATGGGATGAGCAGATTAGATCTGAAAGTCTTTGAGAAACAATGAACAGAGGACCCCGCAAACAAAAGAACACTTTGAATGATAAAACAATGATTAATATACATGAAAATCTGCCATGACTAAAGCCCTCTTTTCCTCTTACTGGTTGTGACAATTCCATATTTCCATTCAGTGCCCTGTCTCATAGATTCTTTTCAGAGACCCCTTGTAACTTGAGAGACCTTGTCTACAGTTCCTCAGAGGCAGTGTGTTCAGATGTAAAACGCCATTATTGGCACGTCAGGTCTGGCTTAATCCTGTTTCTCTCAGACATCCGCTGTGAAACCCAAAAGAAGTTTGAAACCAAAAAAACCCTTAATACCAAACCTAAGAGGTCCACCAAGAAGTGTCTTACCAATGAACTGTATAATCCTGTTATTGCAACCCTTCTCCATTCCTCCCCCTTTCTCTTCCTCTATAGGTTTATGATTCTATTTTAACGTGCCATGCCTGAACTTAGACGTAAGCTCTTTCAGGCAAGGACTATCTTCACTTATTTCTGTGAAGCAACGAGCATACATTAGGACACTCTGAACTCATAAATAAGACCCAGATTCTCAAAGGTATTTAGGTTCTTCACTTCCATTGAAATCAGTGGGCAAGTAAATAATAATCATCAATACCTTGTATAACACCTTTACAATTGTATCTCTACATCAGAACTCATTCAATTAAGTTCATGATCTCTGGGTGCCTAATATTTTTTCTTTTCCATCCTAGTTGCATGGCTACACATTGAGCATTTTAAACTGGTCTTTAATTCTTTTATGTAGTTAATATATTTGGTTCAAAAGGCTCTCCTGTCCCCTATGTTGCTGAAAACAGATATTTTATTATGCTGATTATGTCTTCAGCACAAAACCACAAAACTGTATTGGTTTTCAACATGGTTGTGAGCAACTGAGTTCGATGACACAATGCTGACTACGCTTCAGCAGTCAATGTAGACCAGGATACACAATGTTCAGACATGTGCCCTAAAAATGTTACGTTATAGTGGTCAGTAGTACATCATGTCACTTGATTGTTCATACTTTGTTCAAATGCAGTCAAATATGTATAGTGTAGAACACTCCAACTGGTTTCCTTATTTCTCTGGCTACCTTATCAAACAGTAGAAACACACAAATGTCAGAATGAGAAAGAAAGAAAGAAAGAAAATCTTGTGCAAAATGCAGAGTCCAGGAACATCCACATGACTCCTGAGTGCAAACACATTATCTATTCCCATTCAGGGCCATCGAGAATACATCGAGAAAAAAAGGAGTGCATTATATTGCCTCAGTAATGAAAATAATAATAATTAATTTCTTAGTACTTATACAGTATTTTGTATTCAAAACACTTTACAGACATTAATTTCAAACAACTCCAAGACATAGTTAGATATTAACAAGGCAGAGGGAATGACCCAAAATGAGCACAGAAGATATGCAAGGACCAAATACCAGAAACCAAGATTAGTGAGATAAGGTTTGTGTCTCATCACACAAGAAAACATTGAACTTCTTAATATTCTTCTGAACATATTTTGGAATTTCCCTTTGAAAGAAAACTCTGAGGGCTTTTTCTTTTCTGAGCAGGCATTTGATGTGAACATACAAGAGAGTGTTTTTTCAGTATTCAGACAGGAAATCACACCAGAACAATATAAGGAACTAATTTGTTACCCAATGAATGTTGTGGATACAACTGTTTATATCAGTTTGGTTAGAAGAAGTTTGTGAATCCTATTCTTGATTTTTGCCAGTGACTCACTGTGTACAGGCCGTTAACAAATCATTTGGCCTCTCTTATCAAAGATAGAGGGGAAATAAAGAGGGGAAAATAGGCTTCTGACTCTTTTAGCTTTCTTATGACTAATAAATGTCAGCTATAAGGCTTTCGTAATTATTATTTCTTTTTCCAGCCTTAATTTTACATTATAAATCCAGATGTTGTCTAAGATGGAAGAAAACTCTAGTCAATGATTACTAGAGAACTAGTGAAATGGTGACATCACAAGATCCAAGTGAGTGATAGCTGAGCAATTGAAAGGTACAAGAATTTAAAACTCTTTTTTATTTAAAACTCTTTTTTTTGTTAATGCCTTAATGCAGCATTTCAAACTCTCACAATTATATCACAAGTCTTGAAATATTTGGTGTTTCTCTTAAAGCCCCTGCACGTGGAGTAAATTGATTACATGAGAATTCAGCTTTCATTTTTAAAAAATGGTGGTTGTGGAGAAAAGCTTGAAAATGTGTATAACCTAGAGTTTCAAAAATCAGAAGGCAAAGAAATAGAACCCAGAATTTATTATTTCTAAACCAGTCTCATAATTTCTTCAGGCCTGCCTCGTGATGGGGTAAGCAATGGGAATGACTAATTAACATAAGAATTTGTTAAAGAACTATCATCCTCACCCCTTTTATGTTTAGGGGTTCATAATAAACATTTCTGAGACCTTCCAATGTGTCAGAAAAATCGGACACTCCGGCTATTTCGAAAGTTAAAAAAAAACCAAGGAAAAAACTTTACAAAACTGAAAACCATCATAAACGGGGGAAACACAAACCCACCCATTTAACAAACATTTGCAGGTCACCTCTGGGTTTCCCTATTAGAGCGATCACATTTTCTATTTAACAAAATGTATCTTAGTTGAAAAATAAAATACAATATTTTTAGACGTTGTAAGTTTGTTATAAATATTTTGATATGTTTAATTTTTCTTTTCCTTTTTCTACTTTTTTTTTCCAAGTCATTTTCCAAGAAGAAAAAAATTCTTCTTCAAAAATTACTGGAAAAAAAGAAAAAAGGAAGACAGGAAAAAGAGAAGGAATAAAAAAAAAAGAGAACATAAAAATAAATATATTTTTAAAAATTGACAAATACCTCCAAATTGATCCATGTAAAACCCATGAAACAGAAGCAACTTCAATATGTTTATTCCATTTTTTCAAATGGAAAGTATTGTGAACTTTCACAATTTGATCGCATGTCTTGTGACATTTGGTGCATTTCTTAAAGACCCACCTCCTGGAATCAAGGGATCAACAGAGAATCTTGGGTTTATTGGGTTTTTTTTAAGTTTCTAGTTCTCATGGTTACAGAGAACAGCTAGAAAAAGTGACCCCTAACTCAGAGGCAAATAATTATTATTTCAGTATTGCAAATCTCAAGAGATCAAAAATCATGAATCAGACTCCCCAAAATTATGATTGGCCCCAAAATCATAAAGCTTTTGTTTTTTTAAAAATAAGGTTATATTGTGTTTTTCAGTCTCTCTTGATTTTTGAACTCCACTTATCCATCCCTAGTGTATGTGATAATTCGTGAAGAGGAACAGAAATAGAGAGCTACACAAAACTTTATTTCCCACCAAAAGTCAAATGCTGCTGCCGCACCCCACACCCCAAAAGTCAATTAATGCCTCTCCACCTTTTTGTGGACCCTGCTACTGCCCCTGGTCCTACTACTCTCCTGGAGAAAGCCCTCCGTCAAGTCTCTGGAAAAGCCTTTTTTCAGTGTCAGGTGATTCCCCCGGCTCATATGTAGGCTACCCCAAAAGGTAATCCACCCCCTGCTGAGGAAGGGACTTTACTAGCTCTGCTATCAGAAGGCTGGGGTCTAGAGCTCAACTAAGTGTGGGAGCCAGCTGTGCTGGCCCTGCAGGTGGGGGAGGACCCCCTGGGCCGGTGCAAGGATATTTTGCCCCCTAGGTGAAACTTCCACCTTGCGCCTCCCGCTCCCTCCCCCCAGAGCATCGCTTATTATAAACTTTCAAAAATGAATACTGCATATCAAAATCTACTACATTTTATTCTACCTTTAGAATATCCAATTATTGTTATCAATAAAATTTATAAAATTAGGATGGCGGATACTCCGTCATACAACAACAACTGACAATATCAATATGACAAATTTCAACAACCTACATACGCATATTCGCACATAAACATATACACTCAAATATTTAACATACACACACAATTGACACAAAGTATAAGCAAAATGATGCAGCAGCAATTGCCAGAGTCTTAGATCTGAAACAACTCAACCAAAATAGCCTTAGTCGACAACCTCCGAAAACAAGTAAACTTAGCATTATAAACAGCCTGTCAGAACGGGTAACGGCTGCACGCGATGAGAAAAATGATGTCATTGTCACTTTGTACCATAGTGAAGCAGTACGCTTGTGCCCGGCCGCAACGCAGACGGGGCAGCTCTATGTTTTTTGCCGCCCCAAGCACGGTCTTCGGCGGCATACCTGCGGGCGGTCCGCTGGTCCCGCAGATTCAGCGGCGTTTCTGCGGGTGTTCCGCTGGTCCCGCGCCTTTGGTGTGCTCGCTGCCGAATTGCCGCCGAAACCGTGGGACCGGCGGACCTCCTGCAGGCATGCCACCAAAGACCGCCTGACTGCCGCCCTCACAGCGACCGGCAGGCCTTCCCCTGCGGCTTGCAGCCCCAGGCATGCCCTTGCTGCGCTGGTGCCTGGAGCCGCCCCTGAACGCAGAGCTGGCGTAGGCTATAGCTGTAATGTACAAGAGAACGACAAGTTAAAATGCAAGTTCAATGACATTTCTCTTTTCTTTATTAATTCGTTTTCCAGCAATAGTGTAAACATTTTTTTGGGGCACCGTTTTTTGGCGCCCCCAAATCTTGGCACCCTAGGCGGCCGCCTAATTTGCCTAGTGGTTACACCGGCCCTGAGGACCCCTTTCCTATGATCGTGGATTGTTCTGGTGTCCACAATTCAAGAAGGATGTTGTTAAATTGTAGGGGGTTCAGACAAGAGCCATGAGAAAGATTAAAGTATTAGAAAACATACTTTATAGTGATAGACTCAAAGAGCTCAATCTATATAACTTAACAAAGAGAACATTAAGGGGTGACTTGATTATAATTAGGCTCTTTATGTTTGGTTTTTATTTTATTTAATTTTCCCCAGGAATGTATCCGTGTTTATTACTACAACAACAAAAAGGTGAAAATCAGTGGAAAAAATATTAATAATTTTTCTGGGTAAATATAGGGGTTTATTTTGGTGGTTGGAAGGACGGGGAAAAACGTATTCAGTAGATTAATTCTTTGATGATTGGAATTCAGCTATTTCTGAATTTATAATTAATTTATAATGTAAAAACAAGGCTGGAAAAAGAAATAATAATTACGAAAGCCTTATAGCTGACATTTATTAGTCATAAGAAAGCTAACAGAGTCAGAAGCCTATTTTCCCCTCTTTATTTCCCCTCTATCTTTGATAAGAGAGGCCAAATGATTTGTTAACGGCCTGTACACAGTGAGTCACTGGCAAAAATCAAGAATAGGATTCACAAACTTCTTCTAACCAAACTGATATAAACAGTTGTATCCACAACATTCATTGGGTAACAAATTAGTTCCTTATATTGTTCTGGTGTGATTTCCTGTCTGAATACTGAAAAAACACTCTCTTGTATGTTCACATCAAATGCCTGCTCAGAAAAGAAAAAGCCCTCAGAGTTTTCTTTCAAAGGGAAATTCCAAAATATGTTCAGAAGAATATTAAGAAGTTCAATGTTTTCTTGTGTGATGAGACACAAACCTTATCTCACTAATCTTGGTTTCTGGTATTTGGTCCTTGCATATCTTCTGTGCTCATTTTGGGTCATTCCCTCTGCCTTGTTAATATCTAACTATGTCTTGGAGTTGTTTGAAATTAATGTCTGTAAAGTGTTTTGAATACAAAATACTGTATAAGTACTAAGAAATTAATTATTATTATTTTCATTACTGAGGCAATATAATGCACTCCTTTTTTTCTCGATGTATTCTCGATGGCCCTGAATGGGAATAGATAATGTGTTTGCACTCAGGAGTCATGTGGATGTTCCTGGACTCTGCATTTTGCACAAGATTTTCTTTCTTTCTTTCTCATTCTGACATTTGTGTGTTTCTACTGTTTGATAAGGTAGCCAGAGAAATAAGGAAACCAGTTGGAGTGTTCTACACTATACATATTTGACTGCATTTGAACAAAGTATGAACAATCAAGTGACATGATGTACTACTGACCACTATAACGTAACATTTTTAGGGCACATGTCTGAACATTGTGTATCCTGGTCTACATTGACTGCTGAAGCGTAGTCAGCATTGTGTCATCGAACTCAGTTGCTCACAACCATGTTGAAAACCAATACAGTTTTGTGGTTTTGTGCTGAAGACATAATCAGCATAATAAAATATCTGTTTTCAGCAACATAGGGGACAGGAGAGCCTTTTGAACCAAATATATTAACTACATAAAAGAATTAAAGACCAGTTTAAAATGCTCAATGTGTAGCCATGCAACTAGGATGGAAAAGAAAAAATATTAGGCACCCAGAGATCATGAACTTAATTGAATGAGTTCTGATGTAGAGATACAATTGTAAAGGTGTTATACAAGGTATTGATGATTATTATTTACTTGCCCACTGATTTCAATGGAAGTGAAGAACCTAAATACCTTTGAGAATCTGGGTCTTATTTATGAGTTCAGAGTGTCCTAATGTATGCTCGTTGCTTCACAGAAATAAGTGAAGATAGTCCTTGCCTGAAAGAGCTTACGTCTAAGTTCAGGCATGGCACGTTAAAATAGAATCATAAACCTATAGAGGAAGAGAAAGGGGGAGGAATGGAGAAGGGTTGCAATAACAGGATTATACAGTTCATTGGTAAGACACTTCTTGGTGGACCTCTTAGGTTTGGTATTAAGGGTTTTTTTGGTTTCAAACTTCTTTTGGGTTTCACAGCGGATGTCTGAGAGAAACAGGATTAAGCCAGACCTGACGTGCCAATAATGGCGTTTTACATCTGAACACACTGCCTCTGAGGAACTGTAGACAAGGTCTCTCAAGTTACAAGGGGTCTCTGAAAAGAATCTATGAGACAGGGCACTGAATGGAAATATGGAATTGTCACAACCAGTAAGAGGAAAAGAGGGCTTTAGTCATGGCAGATTTTCATGTATATTAATCATTGTTTTATCATTCAAAGTGTTCTTTTGTTTGCGGGGTCCTCTGTTCATTGTTTCTCAAAGACTTTCAGATCTAATCTGCTCATCCCATGGAGATGGCCAAATTTCACTTTCGTAGGGGTCTGCAATTGAATTGCGAACATAAATCAGTACCTGTGTTTCTGGCTACTCGATCGTAGGTGCAAGTCAGAGTAATTAGAGAGGTAAGTCTCAGACTTCCACCAGCAATTCATTATACTTTTTGTGGGTGCATTTGGCACCAATAGAAAAGGAGACCAAGCCTCATCCCTTCTCAGAAGTTACCTCATTGTTATTGTTTGTTAATTAACGGTACACTGCCTACAAGCAAAAGTGTGTCACACTACAGATAAGAAGGCATGAGGTAAAATTTTCTCCTGACATAACGCTATTGAAATCAGTAGAGTTTCAGCAGCAGACAATTTGGTCCATGGCCTGTGCTTCAAAAAAACGTAGAACCTAATTTCAGATGTGACACAATGAAAGGGCCCTGCGCCGCTCCCGGAAGTGGCCAGCATGTCCGTCAGTGGCTCCTGGGGATGGGGTCGGGCAGGCGGCTATGCTGCATGCTGCCATCGCCTGTGGGTACCACCCTTGAAACTCCCATTGGCCGCGGTTCCCCATTCCCGGCCAATGGGAGCTGCGGGAGGCGGTGCCTGCAGGTAAGGGCAGCGCACGGAGCCCTCTGGCCTCTCCCTCCCCCAGGGCTTTAGGGATTTGGTTCTGGGCGGCCACTTCCAGGAGCGGCACTGGGCCAGGGCAGGCAGGGAGCCTATCTTAGCCCCGCTGTGCCACAGGGCTGGCAATCCCTCAGGCCAGTTCCCACAAATATAAGTGTGTCACACTACAGATAAGAAGGCATGAGGCAACATTTTATCCTGACATAACTCTATTGAAATCAGTAGAGTTTCAGCAGCAGACAATTTGGTCCATGGCCTCTGCTGCAAAAAAAACTTAGAACCTAATTTCAGATGTGACACAATGAAAGGGGCAACAGAACAGTGTGGTTGGGGTGGGGAGGAAGACCAAGGGGTCACATAAGAATCCATAAAAACACACAGCTGTAATGTGTATGTTAAATGAGGGGCCAGGTTCCTTGCACCAACACATGCTTGACAAAGGAGAGGTCATCCCTAACCCTGGCCCTGATGAACATTAGAGCAGTCTTTAGGCAGCTCTCTCATATTGTGAGCTAAGAGTTAGCACCATGGAGCTCTGTTTTGTCCCCACTCCTCCCTACGCTACATGGCCCCCTATACAAGCATGTGATGGTGTCAGCTGGCATAGGCGCCAGCTCTTCTGGTTTTATGCCAATGGTGAATTTCCCTTTGCTGGGGGAATTCTCAACTGGCCATTTGTGGTCAGTTTATGTCTCCTTTGCACCACTCAGGCAGCATAAAGCGGATGGAGCAGGGGCTGAGATGTATCTGGCCCAAGACAGATAAGTAGGACTTTGTAGAGGGACTTTCCTAGCTGTACCCTCTTTATAGAAGGGATAGTGTTACTCATCACTGACAGTGCCAGGGAGTTAAACTGCATTTCCTTAAGAGACCAGAAATTCTTTATTTGCTATGCCCGAGTGACTGTTGCCTACTTCACAATATCATCTAAATGCACTTTTTCTACAAAGGAAAGGAAACGTTAATGGCTCATACTAGATAACAGCTGAAGCAGTTCCTTAGTCAATAAGAAGGAAAAATTGAATCCTTGCTGATTAAAGGCATTGAGCTCATGAAGCTGAGGGTGATTGTCAGCTTTTTAAAAATTCTGTCCCTCACTCTGTATAGGTTTAGCGTTTCAAACACAAAGGGCCTGATGAAAAGGCCATTGAGGTCAATAGAAGTCAATAGGCTCTGAGGCCCAATATGAATGTAAAGTCAGATAGTTTTATTTCTGCATTTCACTCCATCGTTAAAGTCTACACTAAGAAGGGAAGTCTGTTTATGCCAGCCTTAGCTCAGGATGTGCTCCTTGAGACTACAGCAGACACACATGCAGCCCAGCTGCAATAGCAGATGAGGTGCTGGTGTAACCCTTGGTCAGTCTGTCTGGGGCCTCTGGATCTAAAAATATAGGACTTTACTGATTGAGCTAAAGAGGTCATAGCAGACTCATAAACTTCTATATGTGGGCAGCTACTATGGGACAAAACATGCCACACTGTTGAGTCTGAACTTTTGATGAGCTTTAAACTTAACCCAGACTTGATGTCTCTGTCTGAACTTTTAATCAAAGCTCTGACCTGCGAACTACTCATGACAACCCCCCTCCCTTTAAGTAGCCATCTCCCCTTTGCCTTTTTGAATTTACATTTTAACCTGTTTTAGCCTGTAGAATCTTGATTGATTATGCATGACCATTATGATCTGTTAATCACTTTGTTTACTTCTGTGTATAAATATTGATGCTCACCCCTAATAAACTTGCCACACTTACTCTGAAGCTTTTTGAGCTAAGAATAGTGTGAGCCCGTTGATCAACGAATTGGTGTCTGGTCTCTGACAGATTGTGGGCCCCATACCAACTCCGCACGAACTCGGGTGCTGGAGAGGTGAGTAGGGACTTGCTTTTTACCTAACAATTTGGGGGCTCGTCCGGGATATCCTTCTGGTGCGGTGCCTCTGTCCAGTGGTAAGATCACTCATATACGAATTGGCAGGCGCCACGGGAGATTTCTCCCAGCCAATTCAATATTGAGGGGTCGTGTACTGGACAGCAGGATAAACGCCAGTTGGAGGGCTCCTGTCAGACACCATGGGTCAAGGGACTAGTGTGCCTCTTGAGAGTCCGTTGGGGATTGTAAATAAGTTATGGAATGAAGGGAAACTCCCAGTACAGACAGGAATGTCTAGGAGGAAGTTGTACACACTGTGTACAAGGAATTGGACTGGGTATACCGCGGTATTGGCCGACCCGGAGATGAGGTGGCCTTCGTATGGCTCTTTCGAACAGGCTGCCTTAAGAGGAGTAAGGAGCCAGATCGAAAAGGACCATCCGGGACAGTTATGTTACTGGTTTTATTGGGACACAGCAGCAGAGCTGTGGAAATCTTTAAAAATTATGGCAGTCAGGTATTCTCCTGAGAGTGAACCCCCTCCATGTTATTTCGATGAAGGGTGTAAACCACGGCGTGTTTTGACTCGTCAGTTGGTCCCCACTGCACCTGCCCCTATTCCTCCGCAGGGGGACTCTCTCCAGGGCGCAGAGGGGAATCTGCAGGACTCCAGATCGGAATCTCTGCAGAGGGATAAGGGGGAAATGGAAGGGCACACCTCGGGAGGAGTAATTACTAGGCAAAAGATCAAGCAGATGCAGCAGGTTGCATACCCCTCCCCTGAGGATAGCCCAGAGGCTGCCTCCGCCAAACCTTTTGTGAGTGATAAAGGTGTAAGTAGAGAAATGCCTTTACAGGTGCACGACCAACCTTTTGTGGGCAATAATGGCCAGTTACAGCATACTAATATTGTGGAATATAAAGGATGGCTAGAATGGGACTTGAAAGAGTGGGGACGGTTGTCAGGGTCCTTTGGGGAAAATCCCCAAAAGATCACAGAACTTTTAGAAAGATTGTTTTCAAGTCATAATCCTACTTATACGGATGTAGATCAGTTGTTAAGTAGAGTTTTGACCGGAGAGGAACGTAGTAGATTGTGGATGGCAGAAAGGACATGGGGGGATAGCGATGCGGCTAATACTACTTGGATGGATAGGCGGGATCAAGCCGCTGGCTGGAATCCCCTAGACTGGAGTCAGCCAAGGCTGACGCAGCTGCGAACAGATCGAGGGCGATTGTTAGAGAGACTCAAAGAAATGGCTCGCCGCTCGCCTAATCAGGCTAAGTTCATGCAGATTCGGCAGGAATCTGATGAGCCACCCAGAAAGTTCTGGTCGAGGCTATTGGAGGGGGCCCGAATGTTCACTCAGATGGATCCTGAGAGAGAAGCAGACCACCCTACTCTTATTTCGTTTTTTGTGAATCAGTCAGTGCCCCCTGTAAGGGATTATTTCTTAAAGTTTCGCCCTGGTTGGGGAGGTGAGTCAGTCACTTCAGTGTTGGACGTAGCTGATTTTGCATGGGAGAAAGAAAGGGAAAGTAGTAAAAAGAAAGAGAAAAAGGAAGAATATAAGTTGATGGCTTTAGCTTTTCGCGGCGGTGTTCGAGGCAGAGGCCGTGGCAGGGGATTTCAGGGTGCTCGGGGAAGAGGGTCCTGGCAACCCCAGCCACCAGGAAATTGTTTTCAGTGCGGACAGCCCGGTCACTTTAAACGTGAATGCCCCTGGGGACGCCCAGAGGGTCCGGTCGCATCCGCAGATACTTACACCAGGGACGAATACACCCCTGCACCACCAGCTCAGCCCGTTCCCCAGGCCTGGATCAACTACGGGCAACAGCAGCAGCTGCAGCAAACTCAGCCTCCTCAATGACGGTACCCCGGGGGCGAAGGCAAACAATGTGATGGTCTTATTTCCTTAATGTCTTTAGCCGGCTCCTTCCTCACTTTCTCCCCTCCCAGCAAAGAGCCTCGTCTAACCCTTTCAGTCCAAGGCCTGCCTGTCTCTTTCCTCATTGATACTGGAGCTACTTTCTCTCTCTTAAATCATGCCCCCTCCCCCTGGCTATCCTCTGAGGTTAAAACTGCAACTGGGGTGGAGGGCAACCCACAGTCTCTGGGACTCACTTTACCTCTAAATGTTGTTTATGCTGATAAATGTTTTTCTCACCGTTTCCTTTTTTCCCCAGCTTGTCCGATCCCTTTGATGGGCCGGGATTTACTCTGTAAGCTTGAGGCTACTTTAACCTGCACTCCTGAAGGGGTAGGATTATTGATGACAGTGTTAGGAGATTCGGCCCCAACTCAGGGTAATTGGGAAACCCCCCGCTCTCTCTCCCCTGACCTCACTGACTTGCCTTTAACCCTCTGGGGAATTTCTGACACTGACGTTGGCCTGCTCCTTTCGGCAGAGCCAGTAAGGATTCAAGTGAAGCCCTCCTTAACCCCCCCGTCAGTCCCTCAATACCCCCTGTCGCTGGAAGCCCGGGAGGGCATCCGCCCCATTATCGAGGGATTCATTGCACAAAAGCTAGTCCGCCCTCAGCGCACTCCCTGTAACACCCCTATACTGCCTGTCAAAAAGCCTCCTAAAAAGGACGGAGACCCTATTCGTTGGCGCTTTGTACAGGATCTACGGGTTGTTAATCAGTATGTGGTCCCTCTTCATGCAGTAGTTCCTGATCCAGCTACTATCATCAGCCAAATCCCCTGGGATGCTGAGTGGTTCACTGTTATTGACTTAAAATCAGCCTTTTTCAGCATTCCTGTGCACCCAGACTCTCAGTATCTCTTTGGTTTCACCTGGGAGGGACAAAGTTATGTCTGGCAACGACTTCCTCAAGGCTACAGAGACAGCCCCACGATTTTCAGCCAATGCCTCCGCCACGACCTGGAAGGCTTCACCAGTCCGCAGGGATCCACGTTAGTCCTATACGTAGATGACATCCTATTAGGTAACCGCGAAGAAGCTGCCCTCCGCATTGATGGTAAGGCACTTTTATTATACCTACACACCAGAGGCCACAAGGTAGACCCTAACAAGATTCAGTGGGTCTCACAGAAGGTCCGATATCTGGGCTTCCTGTTAACCCCAGAGGGGCGACAAATGGACCCAGTCCGCATAAAGACTATCCAAAACTGCCCTCTGCCAAACACCAAGAAACAACTTCGAGGTTTCTTAGGATTAATTGGCTTCTGTCGCCCCTGGTTGCCGTCCTGCGGGGAGTTAAGCAAACCGCTCCACCGACTCACTGCTAACCTTGCTCCTGACCCTTTGCAGTGGTCCCCGGACACGATCCAAGCCTTTCAGTTACTCAAGGACAGTGTGGCCTCCTCCATGTCTCTCCGCCCCCCCAATTACAGCAAACCCTTTCACCTTTTTGTCCACGAGAGGGGCGGAATTGCTAGTGGCGTCCTTACCCAGCTGAGCGGGCCCCACCATTTCCCGCTTGCTTTTTACTCTCAGCAGATCGACCCTGTCGCTCAGGGAACCCCATCCTGCACCCGGACTCTGGCAGCAGCTGCCCTGCTGATCACAAAGGCAAAGAGCCTGACCCTGGGTCATTTTACCACGGTTTGGACCTCTCATGCCTTGTCAGCCCTTCTGCGTAGGGGCACAACCCAAGTCTTTTCGGCCCATCGTCAGCAACAGCTAGAGGCCGAACTCTTAGAAGACACTAACCTGATTTTTGAAAGGTGTGGGCCCCTTAATCCAGCTACCTTGCTTCCTGACCTGCCAGTCCTCCAGGATCAGCACGACTGTGTGGAAGTAGTTTATAGCATCTTACAGCTAAGGGACAACCTGTTTGACGTGCCACTGGACAACCCTGATTGCATCCTCTTCTCGGACGGAAGCTCCTTCTATGTTGATGGCAAGCGTTTCACCGGTTATGCAGTCACCTCTGAATGGGACATTCAAGAGGCCGCCTCACTGCCAGGCAACTGGGGAGCCCAAGCCGCTGAACTCTATGCCCTGGCCCGAGCATGCCAGTTGGCCGCTGGTAAGACCGTTACCATTTTTACTGATAGCAAGTATGCTTTTGGAGTTGTGCATTGTCACATCCACCTCTGGAAGTTTCGAGGTTTCCAGACAGCTGCCGGTAAACCCATTCAGCACCTCCCCCTCGTCCACAAGCTTTTGGACGCCCTCCAAGAACCCTCGGTCCTGGCTGTAGTTCACTGCCGGGCCCATACTAAAGATGATAGTCCCATCACCCGTGGGAATGCCCTGGCTGATGCCTCCGCCAAGACGGCTGCCGTCTTACCCTTAGCCATGCCCACGTTGGCTATTGCAGCCTCCTCCTTTACTCCACCGCACCCCGTACCAGTGCCCGCTGCTGAACTACAGTCGTGGGAGAGCCTCGGAGCCACTCTGGTCAAAGGGACCTGGCTTATGCCGGATGGCCGAGCCTGCCTCCCTCGCTCCACATACCCCGTGGCAGTTCGCTGGCACCATGATAAGGGGGGTCACTACGGCACGCACGCCCTTGTGGACACAATCGCTCGCTTTTGGTATGCTCCAGGCATTCAACCCTACTGCCTGTCAATAGTGAAAGCATGCAGCACATGTCAGCGTAATGGACCTGCTCCGCCTCTTAACAAAATTAAGGGTGGAAGACCTCCGCCTGCTGCTCCATTTCAACATCTTCAAATTGACTTTGCAGATATGCCAAAGGCTTTTGGGAAAAAGCACCTCCTTGTTTTGGTTTGCCCTCTGACTTCCTGGGTCGAAGCTTTTCCTACTGCTAATTGTACTGCTGCCACAGTGGCGAAGATCCTCCTTAGAGACATTGTACCCCGTTTTGGCATCCCTCTCGTGCTTGACTCAGATCGCGGACCTCACTTTACTTGTCATGTCCTTGGCCGTTTAGAACAGGGACTGGGCATTTCACACTCCTTTCATACACCCTACCACCCCCAGTCTAGCGGGAAAGTTGAGCGTATGAATAGGGAGCTTAAGTTTACATTGGCTAAATACTGTCAGGAAACAGGGTTAAAGTGGCCTCAGGTACTTCCCTTGGTCCTGTTTCACCTTCGTACTCGCCCAACCCGTGTATTGGGATTATCCCCCTTTGAACTGCTCTATGGACACCCCCCTTTCAAAGGCGGGGTGCTACCACGTGCTGATGTTTCACTATTGGGAGGGGATCATATGACCGCGTGCCAGTTTCTCTCCCTACAGGCTCGCCTCCGTACCCTTTGGAAAGCCTCGCAGTTTTCCCAGACCGTGCCGCTGGAAGAACAGATCCACCCGTTCCAACCAGGGGACTTCGTCTGGGCCAAAAAGTTCATTCGTGGCGACACCCTCCAGCCGAGGTTTACTGGACCCCACCAGGTTCTTTTAACAACCCAGACTGCAGTGTTCCTGGAAGGACGCAAATCCTGGATCCACCACTCCCACGTCAAGCCAGCCGTAGTGGACCACAGTGACGGACCAGCAGCTCTTGCCACCACTGAGGACACTGCCTCTGACCAGTGGACCAGCTTACCTCTTTCAGACATCAGACTTAAATTGACTCGGCAAAAATGAGAGGACCTTTTATTCTGACAACTGTATGTTTTTTACTATGCCTTTTTTGTTTATTTTCTGCTTATGAAAATAATGCTTTTATTAGATATTCCCACGAGGTTAAAACTCGCATTTTAGGAAATAGAAGTAATTGCTGGGTATGTACTCAATTTCCAGTAAATGCAGAACAGGGACTCCCCTTCACACCCATTCCCCTGACCACTGCTAATATGACTTGGATGCCACTGGCTAGAGTAAAAGATCCAGTCCAACACAATCTTACATGGGACAAAACAGGAGTGCCAATTAACAGATATCTCAGGGTAACCAATCAGACAGGATCACTGTGTTTTGTTAAAGAAAAGGGGTCAACTTTTGTGGGAACAAGTAAATGCAACATGTATTTTAATGGTACCGCCTTTAGTAAAAATCTTGACTTCAAGCCTTGCGCATCCCACTTATCCCATATGTGGATCCCTCACCCCGATCCAACTTTTCATGGGTGGGCAAGCCTTCAGAGTCAGCTTTTCAAAAGCCCTGCTCAGATCATGAGGGTGTCCAACTAATTGCTAAGGGATATACGATTGCCTTCTACAACTGCTCAAGCAGTACTACACTGCCCTTTGAAAACACCACTACCAAATTGTGCCTCTGCAGTTCGCACAACGACCCCTCTGCGTTACCAGGGGAACAGTGGTCCAATGGGTGGTGGGTTACCTCCTACTTTGAGAAATGGAATACCCGAAACGCATTGTATGGAACATACTGGGTGTGCGGGCCCAAAGCTTATTACTTTCTCTCCCCTGATTGGGCAGGGTCATGTTATTTAGCGTGGCTAACACCGCCTTCTCGCATCTCCCTCACTCCCCCTCATTTTCCCCACGTTCGTAACATCCGTGAAACCTTCAGAGATATTAATATCCGTGATGGTTTGTCGTGGCAGCGGTGGGCTGGTCTCATTAGCTTGAGGGGCGGTGTCATCCGTCTACAGGGACTACTAGAATCTTTAACCAATGAAACTACGACCCTATTTGAGAATCAGGCCGGGGAAATGTCCCAGCTGCGCCAGTTAGCTTTGCAAAACCGGATGGCTTTAGATATAATGTTAGCAGCCCAGGGAGGAACTTGCGCCCTCATAAATGAAGAATGCTGTGTTTTTGTAAATGACACCTACTCTGACACTTTTCAACGTACCAAACATCTAAGGGAAATGGCTAAGAACTACTCCTCTGGCCAGCCACCTTATGATTGGTGGGGAGCCTTATGGAATTGGCTGCCTGGATTTGGGTGGGTTAAAAAACTCTTGGTGGGTATTGTTGGGGCCATAGTAATTCTTATAATACTGTGTTGCTGTATTCAGTGTGTCCCCTCCCTCATAGACTCATGTGGGTCAGTTTGTTCTTTTCCTACCTCAGCCAAGGGCCTTACTCTCTTCGAGTTGGCCCAGGCTGAAATTGCCAAGCGGCCCTTGGCTCCTTAAAATGGGGTGTAGCTTTTGGTAAATAGTTATCCCAAAGCTACAAATGGAGGAATGTTGAGTCTGAACTTTTGATGAGCTTTAAACTTAACCCAGACTTGATGTCTCTGTCTGAACTTTTAATCAAAGCTCTGACCTGCGAACTACTCATGACAACCCCCCTCCCCTTAAGTAGCCATCTCCCCTTTGCCTTTTTGAATTTACATTTTAACCTGTTTTAGCCTGTAGAATCTTGATTGATTATGCATGACCATTATGATCTGTTAATCACTTTGTTTACTTCTGTGTATAAATATTGATGCTCACCCCTAATAAACTTGCCACACTTACTCTGAAGCTTTTTGAGCTAAGAATAGTGTGAGCCCGTTGATCAACGAATTGGTGTCTGGTCTCTGACAGATTGTGGGCCCCATACCAACTCCGCACGAACTCGGGTGCTGGAGAGGTGAGTAGGGACTTGCTTTTTACCTAACAACACTATAGCCATTGGGTATGCTGTGGAAGTTTTGTCTGGAGGTAGTTACTGCAAGTACAATTATTCTGAATACACATACACCTTTGGTGCAAAGGCACACAACGCAACTCGTGCAGATACCCCAGACACCTGAGCACCATGAGTGTAATGTGAGGTGTAAACCAGATCCCACCTCGTGGCCTCCAGCAACTTGTTTTGAGTTTCCTCTTAGTCCTTTACAATAATTTACACTCAGGTCTGAATACCTCAAATAAGTTTTATTTGGGGTTTTATTTATTTTGCCTTCTCCCAAATAGAGCTCTTTTAGCCCATGGGTTAGCCCTTCTTCTCCTTTGTTCAGGAGTCCCGCAGCCTTCCTTCTGGGGCCTGTCTCTAAGTTTATGGAGGTTTCCTCTGCTTGACCCAGGAGTCCCACAGCCCTTATTCTTTGGGCTGAGTTCATTCAAGTTGATTGCAGCTCTAAACCAGCTTCTCCTAGCTGGCCTGTTTTTTACTGAGGCTGATACAGGTCAGTAGATAGCAACCTTCCCCTCTTCTAAAGGAAGATGCAGAATATACACTGCCCTCTTTCCCAGAGCTTGTCCTGGTTGACGGGGAGAGACAGGAGCTTCGCCCTACCCTACATTACAGGGCTCCTGGTCCCAGGCCCTTAAAATGACAGTCACCTGCTGTGATGGAATGCACCCCGTATTCACACACTACTATAACAATCTTTCTACAAAATATGACTTGTAAGGTATCATTTGAAAACTAATAACTTGCTGGTCAATAATATTATGGTGAAATGTATGTAGCCACTTTACATATAAAGTTATGAGCGTAAGCTGAAATCATGACTGAAATGTGTTTACCAGACAAGTCTGGGGAGTGGGTAAACCTGTTTCTCAAAGACAAAGGACAAGTTGATGCCTCTAGCCAAGTGTCATCAAAGCTGATGGGCCATCACCTATCAAATGGCCATTCTTTGGCAAGGAAGGGGGCAGGAACAAACAGAGCTGCATCTTAACAAACAACAGCATAAAACCTCTCCCCCACCAGACTCCATGTCTCCTTTGTCTCAGCTGGAAAGAAATTTATCTCGGGTTCACTCTCAGGAAAATAGATTTCAAAAGGTGACTGAATTATAAAAGTGAGGGGCAAAAGCACCACAAGTTATCTCTCCTTATCCATCTCTCTCCTCCACCTAAGAAGGCAAAAGAAACAGCCTATGGACTTTGGGAGCAAATCCTGGCCTGAGAGTTTGGTCAGCAGTGTACTGAAACTATGGTAATGGACTTCAACTTGAACCAAGTCTAGTTTGTGAAGTTTAGAAAGCGTTTTCTCTTTATTTTTCTTATAACCATTTCTGCTTTTAATGCCTCATTACTTGTACTCATTTAAAATCTCTCTCTTTGTAGTTAAATAGACTTGTTTTATTTTTTAATCAAAACTAATCCAGTGTTGTGAATTATTTGTGTAACTCCATTTAAGGCAGCAGACTTTGGTATGTTGATCCCCTTAGAGGGGCAACAAACCTAATATATCTGGACTGTCCAGTGCAGAACACATGTTGTGGGGGGGGGGGGGAATCTGAGATTGGGAGTGTGTTGGGGTCACCCTGCAAATAGTAACCAAAGCTGCTGGAAGCCAGAGTGTGGCTGGTGTTTGCTGACAGGCTGCTGGGGTCAGTGTTGCTGGGGTCAGTGTTGCTGGATCAGAGCTGTGGCTTTCAAGATACAGTCAGGGTGTGACTTGCCTACTGTTTGGCTGTTTGTGAGGAGCCCAGCTTGGGAGCTACAGCTATAGAGCTTTGTGAGGCACTCGAGGTTGCAGGGCAAATGGTGACACAGCTCCTCACTGGTCTGGATTGCACCACAGAATGCAATACCTGTGTTTTCTCCAAACACTGACTGTTTTTTCCCAATACCTGGCTCTGCTCTTCCCTACATCTTGATCCATTCCAGAAGTCCAGAAATCGTAAGCAGTCATGCCATAGAACAAAGGTTGACTGACCCACTGTCCATACTACTCTTAAAGGGGAAAGACAACCTGATACACCAGACAATAACCTTATCCATTATACTGCTCTCCTTGCTGTGTATTTTTAATATAAAAATTATTGACTTATTCTCTTGTTACATTTGGGTAATGATACTAACAGTCAGAGCTTTCATTAAACCGTTAGACACCTCCTTTAATAAGGCTTGTTTTACAATAGAAACAATTTTATTATGTGTATGAAAATAAAGTCCGTGTGCTCGACAGACTTTTGATGTTCTCCTTACAACGGAGTCAAAATTTCCCAGCACAGTGAGTAGTGAATGGGTGGCTCTTGGGGCAGTTCTGACAGACAAAATATTTACATCATAAAAACCACTAGCAGTTGGCACCAGTTGAGAGCAGTTTCTGGGTTGGCAAGCTTAGCAACAAGTCCAATCACAGAGCGGATCACAGAGGCTAGGAGGCTGATCCATAGCCTGGTGATGTAGGAGCCCATTGTTTTCAATGGTGCGGAGCTGTACCCCCATAGAGTGGTTGTAGATTCAAGCCAGAATGCTCTTTTCACATCATTTCTTGTTCATAATCACTTGCCAAAATTAGTTTTGTTTTCATCAGAAAATGAGCATTATAAAGGCAAACTTGTTTACATTTTTACCATTTTGTAAATTCTTTCCAGATCGTTTCCCAGAACTACACATGCCACAGTTTCTTTTTCTGGTTATCATAGTGGACAGTTTGCCCCTCTCAGAATATCTGATAGGAACTCCCCACTTCATAATATAAAAGGCTGTTGGACGCTCACATGAATAGTCAGCTCTGAGGAGTGAAGAGCCTGAGTTGGAGTGGGGGAGGTCAGTCTTTCTCTAGCCTCTCTCTGAAGACTATTCTCTGGGGCTCTGCTCTGCCCCTGCTCTGTGTTGTTCTCTTCCCCCGTGTCCCCATGCCCCATGGTACCTATGCCCTGCAGAATGTCTGATTACCCACTATGTGTAGGGATGGTGCTGTGGTCCCAGATGCCAGCCTGTGCTCTGCAGGGATGAACACTGAAGGAGTCTACTGAGGAAGAAACCCAACACATCACTCAATTGATGTGTATGGAATTTTAGGCTTATCTATAGGGGGAGACTCAGGAAAGTTAATTACTAAAGGTATGAATTTAAAGTCGGTTAGTTAAACTGTTTTAAACTCCTGTGAGGACACTCTCATTCAGAAATAAAGTGGCCTTAATTAGGCTAAATCTAATTAAGAGTGTTCACACAGGAGTTTAATTTATTTAACTCAGACACCTGAATAAACAGGTAGAATGTACTCAGGTGTCTTGAATTAAATAGGTGTTAATAAACATAAGGTTTTAAAGAATCTTAGCGTGTGTCTAGATTAGGAAAAGTTGAAGTTAGGTCTGGATTAACTAACACATGTTGGGTGCCCCTTTAAATTAATCAGGTTTCATTTCTATGGGATCTTTTACTTCATTACATTAGTTTTATGCCATTGTAACTCAATGGATTTCTAACTATTACGATTCTGTAATAAAAGGCTAAATTCTTCTATTACAAGGCCTCACTCTTGGAATCATTGTATTTTTTCCCTAAGAATGTTTATCTTCATTTGATGAGGCCAAAATATATTAATAACTCTGAAAAATAGACTGACAACATTGTTATTATTTAAACGCTGGTTATTTGGTTTCATTACCGAATGCTACAAAGACATGAGGAAATGAACACTTGAGAAAAAGAAACTGTGTTTAGGTTTCATTTATTGGGCTGTTCGTAGCAGTTAGGTTTCAAACACACTACACTTCTACACAATTATGTGTCTAGACAGGACACATCGGATGTGATTATCATTGAAGGTTTGGAAGGATGGAAAGACACCTTCTTCGTTACATAGTGATGATGAGCCCACCACATTAGAGATAGAAATACCTTCTTTGGAATGATTAATTTCCAAAACATGGTATCTATGTTGAGTTTGTCATTTTTATTAACTAATATTGTAAATGTCTCATTCTTAGATGGGTATAAGGCATTGCACATAAGGTTCAGGCCATGGAATGAGTCAAAATTGTCTTGACAAATTGTAGAACTGGTCTGAATTCAACAAAGTGAAATTCAATAAAGACAAATGCAAAATACTTCACTTAGGAAGGAAAAATTAAATGCACGACTACAAAATGGGGAATAACTGGCTATGTTATGTTATGTTACAAGAAGTGGAAGATTGGACAAAGGACCAGGGAGGAGTATAAAAATATTGCTCACGCGTGCAGGAGTGAAATCAGGAAGGCCAAATCACACTTGGAGTTGCAGCTAGCAAGGGACGTTAAGAGTAACAAGAAGGGTTTGTACAGGTATGTTAGCAACAAGAAGAAGGTCAGGGAAAGTGTGGGCCCCTTACTGAATGGGGGAGGCAACCTACTGACAGAGGATTTGGAAAAAGCTAATGTACTCAATGCTTTTTTCACCTCTGTCTTCACGAACAAGGTCAGCTCCCAGACTACCGCACTGGGCAGCACAGTATGGGGAGGAGGTGACCAGCCCTCTGTGGAGAAAGAAGTGGTTCCGTACTATTTAGAAAAGCTGGATGAGCACAAGTCCATGGGGCCGGATGCACTGCATCCGAGGGTGCTAAAGGAGTTGGCGGATGTGATTGCAGAGCCATTGGCCATTATCTTTGAAAACTCATGGCAATCAGGTGAGGACCTGGATGACTGGAAAAACGCTAATGTAGTTCCTATCTTTAAAAAAGGGAAGAAGGAGGATCCAGGGAACTACAAGCCAGTCAGCCTCACCTCAGTCCCTGGAAAAATCAGGAGGAAAGTGATCAGTAACAGTCAGCATGGATTCACCAAGGGCAAGTCATGCCTGACTAACCTAATTGCCTTCAATGATGAGATAACTGGCTCTGTGGATGAAAAGCAGTGGACGTGTTATTCCTTGACTTTAGCAAAGCTTTTGATATGGTCTCCCACAGTAGTCTTGCCAGCAAATTAAAGAAGTATGGGCTGGATGAATGGACTATGAGGTGGATAGAAAGCTGGCTAGATCGTCGGGCTCAATGGGTAGTGATCAATGGCTCCATGTCTAGTTGGCAGCCAGTATTAAGTGGAGTGCCCAAAGGGTCGGTCCTGGGGCCAGTTTTGTTCAATATCTTCGTTAATGATCTGGAAGATGGCGTGGATTGCACCCTCAGCAAGTTTGCAGAAGACACTAAACTGGGAGGAGTGGTAGATATGCTGGAGGGTAGGGATAAGATACAGAGGGACCTAGACAAAGTAGAGGATTGGGCCAAAAGAAATCTGATGAGGTTCAACAAGGACAAGTGCAGAGTCCTGCATTTAGGAAGGAAGAATTCCATGCATTGCTACAGATTAGGGACCGAGTGGCTAGGCAGCAGTTCTACAGAAAAGGACCTAGGGGTTACGGTAGATGAGAAGCTGGATATGAGTCAACAGTGTGCCCTTGTTGCCAAGAAGGCTAACGGCATTTTGGGCTGTATAAGTGGGAGCATTGCCAGCAGATCGAGGGACGTGATCATTCCCCTCTATTCGGCATTGGTGAGGCCTCATCTGGAGTACTGTGTCCAGTTTTGGCCCCACACTACAAGAAGGATGTGGAAAAATTGGAAAGAGTCCAGCAGAGGGCAACAAAAATGATTAGGGGGCTGGAGCACATTACTTATGAGGAGAGGCTGAGGGAACTGGGATTATTTAGTCTGCAGAAGAGAAGAATGAGGGGGGGTTCCAAAGAGGATGGATCTAGACTGTTCTCAGTGGTACCAGATGATAGAACAAGGAATAATGGTCTCAAGTTGCAGTGGGGGTGGTTTAGGTTGGATATTAGGAAAAACTTTTTCACTTGGAGGGTGGTGAAGCACTGGAATGGGTTACCTAGTGAGGTGGTGGAATCTCCTTCCTTAGAGGTTTTTAAGGCCAGGCTTGACAAAGCCGTGGCTAGGATGATTTAGTTGGGGATTAGGTCCTGCTTTGAGCAGGGGTTTGGACTAAATGACCTCCTGAGGTTCCGTCCAACCCTGATATTTTATGATTCTATGTTGTAATATTGCTGAAAAGGGCTGGGGGTTACAGTAGATCAGAAACTGAACATGAATCAACAATATGTGCAGCTGTGAAAAGGGGTAATAGTCTGCATGCATTAACAGGAGTGTCATATGTAAGACATGGGAAGTAATTGTTCAGCCATACTCTGCACTAGTGATGCCTCAGCTGGAGTACTGTGTCCAGTTCTGGGGACCGCAGTTTAGGAAAGATGTGGACAAACTGGAGAGAGCAACAAAAATGACAAAAGGTTTAGAAAATCTGACCTATGAGGAAAGTTTAAAAAAATGGGCATGTTTAGTCTTCAGAAAAGAAGACTGGGCGGGAGCGGGAGATCTGATAAGTCTTCAAATATGTTAAGGGCTGTTATAAAGAAGACAGGGATCAATTGTTCTCCATGTCCACTGAAGGTAGAACAAGAAGTAATGGGCTTAATCTACAGCAAAGGAGATTTAGGTTAGATATTAGGGAAAACTTTCTAACTATAAGGGTAGTTAAGCTCTGGAATAGGCTTCCAAGGGAGGTTGTGGAATCCCCTCACTGGAAGTTTTTAAAAACAAGGTGGACAAACACCTGTCAGGGATGGTCTAGGAGGTTTACTTGGTCCTGCCACAGTGCAGGGGGCTTGACTTGATGACTTCTTGAGGTCTCTTCCAGACCTACATTTCTGTGATTCTCTGAGTCTCATTAACTTGAGAAAGCGACGATCATCTCTTCTGGATATTGGGGCAGAAGCTCTACAGCTGATTTTTAGACATCTCTCCTCTGGCAGAAATGCTCTGTCTAAGATTTGAATCCAAAATGGCTTCTATGAATGGCATCTGTGGTATGGGTATTAGTAGGGACCTTTCCCTGTTATTTCTGAGTCCTAGACTGTTGAAGAGAGCAGTTGGGATGCAGCTATGGATAGGCCTTCCCTTGATGAAGCTTTGATAAGCCAATCATCTAAATCAGGAGAGATGAAAATTCAAGAATAAAACCCTTTCCCCCTGAAAGTGCTGGGCATCTCTTCTATAGCATCTGTTTTTAAAAAGAGAGAACTTTTGATCTCAACCAGATCTTGTGAGATGGGTCCCTGAAAAGGGAAGGGGGAGAGCCTGGAAGGATTGATGGTCTTGAACTGGTTAGCATATCCATTGTGTACTGTCTCCAAGATCCACTTGTCTGATGTCATTGCTTTCCAGTTGTTGCATAAAATGGCACAGGTGGTATCCCAAGAGGAATGGGGAAAGAAGGGTAGAAACTGGAATGCAACTCTAGACCCTCATGTCAGATTTGAGGCCACTCATGTGATACAGAGGAATATGATACTGGGGTTTGTTTCCACTTAGAATAAGATTTAAAAGACTTTCTTGTCTGTTGATGATGTTGTTGAGAAGGGTTTTGATATTGTTGAAAACTACATCTTTGCGAAAAGTACAAAAATGAAGCTGAGGGTGGACTGTCGCTGATATCTGAACATTGGTACCCCTAACCTTCTCTTGGGGAGCTGAATACATCCATAGATCTGGCAGTAGTTCTAACATCTTTAATTCTTTCCAGTATTTCATCCGTCTTTGCACTAGTTAAGCCTTCCCCATCAAATGGAAGGTCCTCCACCTTCACCTGTGTCTCTAAGGGTAGGCTTGAGGTTCTCAACCAAACATATCACCAAAGAGATATTGCACAAGCCACTGCTCTGGCAGAAATGTCTGTACAGTCAAAAGATGCCTTCAGTTCATGTTTCACAGCAGTTTGTTCTTCAGGGGGAGGGATAGCTCAGTGGTTTGAGCATTGGCCTTCTAAACCCAGGGTTGTGAGTTCAATCCTTGAGGGGGCCATTTAGGGATCTGGGGCAAAAATTGGGGATTGGTCCTGCTTTGAGCAGGGGGTTGGACTAGATGACCTCCTAAGGTCCTTTCCAACTCTGAGATTCTATGATAAGTATCCACCTTTTGAACATTCTACTGCAGCTTCCACCACTCATCCAGAGCTGGAGGTGTGCGGAACTTAGAAAAACCCTCTTGAGAGAGCTGATAAAGTTTATAATCTTTTCTTGACATTGGTTGTCCTGATGCAGGAGAGGACCTGATCAATTTAGCCAGTTGAGAAAGTCCTTCTAAGAGAGAAAGAGCAATTCTGCTTCTAGAAGATGAACCCAAGATGTCAAATATAGGCTGGGAAGTTTCCTCCACAGACACCAAAGGTAGCCAAGAGTCTCAGCCATTCTGTCTGATAGCTTGTGAAAAAAGACTTTTTTCCTTGAAGGGAAAGAAGTAGTTGAAATCCTCTTGCTATCATCTGGGGAAATTTGATCTTCTGTTTCCAGAACCAATACATGAGTATGTTCAGCTAACATCAGTTTCTCCTCCTCTGAAAGTGTATCTTGAATGATTGTATGGGACTGATCTCTACTCTTGCGTTTTGGAAAGGCATCCAGGATCTTTGGATCCCATGGTTCAAAGCTGTCTCACATACCAGGTGGAGAAGGTTTCCTTATGTAAAAGGAGGTTGGGGCTCTTGAAAATGTTCTAGGTAGGGTCAGCACAGCCATGTTACCCAAGTTGGAACCTGCCACTTTGGCCAGAATTACATATTTGGATTTGAACAATAAAACTTTGGGTAATAAGGGCCCTGTGATGGGGTGCACCAACCCCACACTGGGGCAACAGGGGCTCCCCAGCTCAACGCACAGAACCCATCACAGGCCCTCCTCATACTATTGCCTGGCAGTGCATTTTGCTTTGTGCTGCAGAATCTGTTCATGTTCCGAGTTGGATTGCAGGCCCAATCTTGGTTCCAATCCTGATGGTAAAGGTGATATTGGTGGTCTTGGTTGTAAAATAGGAAAGGGTGAGTGTACTTTGTTTTCAGAGCATGAAGGAGTCTTAGGCAGAGGAGGAAGTGGAGAGATTCAGACATCAGCCACTCTTCTTCTCTTTTCAAAAGAAGGACTGTCCACTTGTGGAACCAGAACCAACTATCTCATGTATCTTCTTTACTTAAAGAAGTCAGATCCAAGCCCAGAGAAGAATGCAGATCTGGGCAATGGATTTAAACCACCACCATAATAGATTGTTGATGTGTCAATTCAGAACCAGTGCTTGGAACTGAAGGTATGGTATCCTTCTTTTTGGAGTTCCATCCTTTCTTGTGTTTGGATTTTGGTTCTAATTGGATCTGAAGTTATTGGATCCAACACATCCATACAATGCCTCTTGGCTCTTCTAACAGAGTCCTTTTTGCTTGTCAGTTCCTTAAATGTTCTTGAAGCGCATGGACATCTCTCTCATGAATTGGCTCAGGATACAGAGGCTGACACATCAAGGAGTCCCTGCTTTCAGACTTAGGATCTGATATTCTCCTTTACATGCTGGCTTAAAAACATTTTCCACTTCTGGTGTCCGTGCTCTCATGATTGGAATGTTTTGGCCAGCAGCATCCGTTGGGGTCATGCATGCATTCTGAGTGTTGGAGCAGGCCAGCCACCACTCAATTCCTTCTCATTCCCTCAGGCAACAAGAGAGAGCTGTTTGTTGTCCGTTCCCTGTGACCTGATTCGTTTCTAAGTATGATTAGGTTACTTGTTTACCCATTGGCGATTAATTTTTGACAAGTTTCCCAGAAATGTTTTTTATATTTTACTCCCTGGGACTGAGGCTTAGAGATGACCAGTCTTAAATTCCCCAGAAATGTACAGTCCCTCATGTGAAATCTCAATGTCCGTTAAAGATGGGAACACTTTAGATGTCTTTTCTGTTTGGGAGAATCTCACATTCCCAGTAAATGTGTCATATATAAGCCCTTTTCCAAGAGGACAGTAAAATCAAAAGAGGCCTGTCTCCAGATGTTTCTACTCCATAGGTCTATGAGACTGGCTTCAGATTTTGGTGTCACTGACCCCTCTGTATAAGACCTTCCTGTCTCCAGTAGTGCTCCAATTAGCACAGGGTCTGATAGCTCCAGAGCCTCATCAGATATGGCTCCAGCTGCTTCCTCAGGAAATGTCTGACAAAGAGCTTTCTGAGAAGCAATGTAAAATACACTGGGGAAAATTAGAGGCAGTCTCTGCAGAAGATCTGTTCTAAAAAAAGAATGGTTTCCCTGCACCGTTCACCGTCAAGAGACTTCATGGCCCAGTGCGGCTACTTTTGAAGCTTGTAAGGATCCCTGTACCTTTGACAGTGATGCAGTATGCCAAATCTACTGCTCCTTCTGTACCAACTCCTGCTACGTCTGATTCAGCTTCCATACCAGTGAGCTCTGGTATGACTCTCTTAGTAACAGTCACTGCTGGTACCATGTCTCCAATACCAGATGTATCAGTACCAACTAAATCAGCACTGTTGACTCCACTCTTTGCAAGTCTGGCTCCTCTATTGCCCTGCCATACCATTCAGTACTGACAAGATACATGGTACTGGGAGACCTACTGGTGTTTCAAGAGCATGAGTCTCCATTGCTTTCTATGACTATTAATAAGATATCTTCAGTACTGGGACCAGCTTTACCTGCAGTACTGGGTACATCTAGGAGCCCAACTGCTCAGATTCTTCTGGGACAACAGTCTGGTCCTGTTTTGTCTGCTTCACTATTGAATGTGGAATGCTCTTGTTCATCTTCTTCAGCATCTCAAGACAATCTGAGGAAACCTCATATATATTCTCCAAGAGCATCCCTCCTGCATCTTATGAATTGGGCAGAGGCTCCAGATATTATTCCTGAGTGAGACTTTACAGAGATTATCATTCTGGTAATTTCCTACCCTTTAGCCCTCTGGATCTTTTCCTGGTAACATGCCTGTGTGGCCATTTTGGAATCCTTGGGGCCTATGTACAGGCTGGAACATCATCGTGGGAGATCACCTACCCACGAAAGATCCTCTCCTGTGACAGCTACACAAGCTGCTCCTGTTCAACAACCTCAAGTCTCTACTCAACCCAAGAAACCATATGAAGAGGATCTACCTCATCCTTGTGATTTACTTGGTCCCATGATTGTTTCCTCATCATCTCCAGATGAGGCTGTAGTTGCAGCTATCCCATTGCCTCTGGATGATTTTAAACATTTTCAGGACCTTCTCAAGAGAGCGTCTGACTCTGCAAATACCTCTTGAACATGTCCAGGAACCTTCTCACAAGCTAATACAATTTTTTATTGTCCGCTAGGGAAAATAACCTTTCCAATCAATGACACTGTAGTGGACCCTGCAAAAATCTTGTGTCAGACTCCTGATACAGCTGCTCCTACCTCTCAGAAGGCAGCTAAGAAATACCATGTCCCTTCCCATCATAGGGTGACACCCTTGAGAACACCTCTGTGTGGCACACTTAGCTTTGCAGGCTGGCTGCCCTCTTTCTCTCCCACTTATGGTCTTGTAATGATTTACTCAGACCTGGCAACTGAGAACAAGATGCCTCCCTTTGCAGGGTCTCATTTATTAGCTCATTTTCCAGAGTACAAAGAAAACTCCTCCTCATTAGACCCTCAGGTGCAACCCTTCTTCAAGCTCTGGTCTAATGATGATAAGGATCCTCTCCCACATTCAGGAGACTCCAGCCCTACTACTGGAGGTGGGTCATCATCATTCAAAGTGTCTTGTTCTCCTTAATCCAGGAGACCCCCACCTCTCCTCCTGGAACAGGGTTATGCTTCAGGCCAGATTTAGCTCTCAGTCAGCTTTTCCCCAGTTAGTCCCTTTTTACTCATTTGTTTTACCTGTCAGCTTGGAGAAGTTCACAGGCCGCAGTTCTTCTCCTGTGAGATTCTCAAGGAGCTCCTCTCTCTAGGAGCACCTCCCTGCAACTAGGCTCTGACGGCCTTTTATCAGGCCCAGGTGCTCGTTATTCAGTTAACTGCCTAGATGGGCTTATTCCCTTAAATTAGCTCTGGTCCCACACTCCTCTTAAAGCACCAGCAACCCCATGATTCTTCCCTCATGCACAATTTAAGACTTTGCCAGAATTGTCTTGGTTGCACCAGTGTGGCCAAGACAATTTTGGTTCCCCAAGATACTGAATCTTTCCATCTGTCCACCAAAGACATTACCTCTCCTTCTGTCCACCAAAGACATGCTGTTACAGTCCAAAGGGAAGATGTTTCACCCAGATCTAGAATCTCTCCATCTCACTGCCTGGCTGCTGGATGGATGTCAGACTTAGAAAAATTCTGTTCTGCAACTGTACAAGACATATTAGTACATAGCAGAAAAGATTCTAGGAGATGAATTTATTTGGCTAAATGGACAAGGTTTTCCTCCTGATGTTCCTATGCTGAGATTATTCATAGATTCATAGATTCTAGGGCTGGAAGGGACCTCGAGAGGTCATCGAGTCCAGCCCCCTGCCCTCATGGCAGGACCAATTACTGTCTAGACCATCCCTGATAAACATTTATCTAACCTACTCTTAAATATCTCCAGAGATGGAGATTCCACAACCTCCCTGGGCAGTTTATTCCAGTGTTTAACCACCCTGACAGTTAGGAACTTTTTCCTAATGTCCAACCTAAACCTCCCTTGCTGCAGTTTAAGCCCATTGCTTCTTGTTCTATCCTCAGATGCTAAGATGAACAAGTTTTCTCCCTCCTCCTTATGACACCCTTTTAGATACCTGAAGACCGCTATCATGTCCCCTCTCAGTCTTCTCTTTTCCAAACTAAACAAATCCAATTCCTTCAGCCTTTCTTCATAGGTCATGTTCTCTAGACCCTTAATCATTCTTGCTGCTCTTCTCTGGACCCTCTCCAATTTCTCCACATCTTTCTTGAAATGCGGTGCCCAGAACTGGACACAATACTCCAGTTGAGGCCTAACCAGCGCAGAGTAGAGCGGAAGAATGACTTCTCGTGTCTTGCTCACAACACACCTGTTAATGCAGCCCAGAATCAAGGTTGCTTTTTTTGCAACAGCATCACACTGTTGACTCATATTTAGCTTGTGGTCCACTATAACCCCTAGATCCCTTTCTGCCATACTCCTTCCTAGACAGTCTCCTCCCATTCTGTATGTGTGAAACTGATTGTTCCTACCTAAGTGGAGCACTTTGCATTTGTCCTTATTAAACTTCATCCTGTTTACCTCTGACCATTTCTCCAATTTGTCCAGATCATTTTGAATTGTGACCCTATCCTCCAAAGCAGTTGCAATCCCTTCCAGTTTGGTATCATCTGCAAACTTAATAAGCGTACTTTCTATGCCAATATCCAAGTCGTTGATGAAGATATTGAACAGAGCTGGTCCCAAAACAGACCCTAGCGGAACCCCACTCGTTACACCTTTCCAGCAGGATTGGGAACCATTAATAACTACTCTCTGAGTACGGTTATCCAGCCAGTTGCGCACCCAACTTATAGTAGCCCCATCTAAGTTGTATTTCCCTAGTTTATTGATAAGAATATCATGCGAGACCGTATCAAATGCCTTACTAAAGTCTAGGTATACCACATCCACCGCTTCTCCCTTATCCACAAGACTCGTTATCCTATCAAAGAAAGCTATCAGATTGGTTTGACATGATTTGTTCTTTACAAATCCATGTTGGTTATTCCCTATCACCTTACCACCTTCCAAGTGTTTGCAGATGATTTCCTTAATTACTTGCTCCATTATTTTCCCTGGCACAGAAGTTAAACTAACTGGTCTGTAGTTTCCTGGGTTGTTTTTATTTCCCTTTTTATAGATGGGCACTATATTTGCCCTTTTCCAGTCTTCTGGAATCTGTCCTGTCTCCCGTGGCAATATAGAGGATGAAAGGGAACCTATCTTGACTCTATGTCTATCTAAATGCATATTTGACTGTGTGAGAGCCTGTTAGGAGGTGGCAAAGTTGGATCCCCCTGTTTCTCTCAGAGTTCATTCCACTAGTGCTCAGGCAGTCTCCTCAGAGCATCTTTGAGGAATATTTCTGTCATAGATATATCTAAAGCAGTCACACATTTGCAAATCACTATTCCATCACTGAAGCTTCTGTATTGGATGTTGCTTTTGGCAAGGCTGTGCTTCAGTCTTTATTAGCACTCACTATATTTCATTGGATCACTGCTTGTGAGTCACCACAAGTGGAATATGTATATGGACAAGCACTTGAAGGAGAAAGGAAAGTTACTTACATTACAGTAACTGGAGTTCTTCAAGCTGTATTGTCTATACACTGTGACGGGGCAAGGCCAGAGGGCTATAGGAAAGTGGTAAGGAACCAGTATGTTAGCCCCAGGCTAAACAAATCCCTGATACCTTATGGCAGTTGCTCCAGGTTAATCAAGACACCTGGGGCCAATTAAGAACTTTCCAGAAGGCAGGGAGGTTGATTGAGACACCTGCAGCCAATCAGGGGCTGGCTGAAACTAGTCAAAAGCCTCCCAGTGAGTCAGTGAGGGAAAATGTCAGGAGCTGTGGAAGGAGGTTGCGTGTGAGGAGCTGGGAGCAAGAGGCACTAGGAGCTGAGAGTAAGAGGGCGTACTGCTGGAAGATCCTGTGGTGAGGATAAAGAAGGTGTTGGGAGGAGTCCATGGGGAAGTAGCCCAGGGAGTTGTAGCTGTCGTGCAGTTGTTCCAGGAGGCACTCTAAACAGCTGCAATCCACAGGGCTCTGGGCTGTAACCCGGAGTAGAGGGCGGGTCCGAGTTCCCCCCAAAACTCCCAACTCCTGATCAGACACAGGAGGAGTTAACTTGGACTGTGGGTTCTACCAGAGGGGAAGATCTCGGAGGCAAGCAAAATCCGCCAATAAGCGCAGGACCCACCGAGGTAGAGGAGGAACTTTGTCACAGCTGGTGTTAGGGGTGGGATTTGGTGTGCACAGCACGGCGGAAGAAGAAGGGTGTTTAAAAAAAAAAAAAAAGGGGGGAGCGGGTTTATTTTTTTTTTTTTTTCACCACAATGGAAGAGGTCGTACGGGCACTGATACAAGCCATGGCTGCCCAGCGGGAGGCTACCCGTGTCCAGGCAGCTGCCCAACATGAGGCAGTACGGCTGCAGCAGGAGACCAATCGCCTTTTGATGGACCAGGCCGCTCAAGACCGTACTATGTTGCGGGAACTGGTAAACCAAGTGAAGGCCCTTACAGAGATGAACCATGGCCATGATGGGACGCGGCACATACGGGCCAGCAATTGCCTGCAGAAAATGACAGGGAACAATGACATAGAGGCATATCTCCTGGCCTTTGAGAGGACAGCCCTATGGGAGGCCTGGCCTCGAGATCAGTGGTCTGGCATCCTCGCCCCATTCCTGTGTGGGGAGGCCCAGAAGGCCTACTATGATCTGCCTGAAGAGGCTGCAGCAGACTACTTCCAGCTGAAAGCAGAGATCCTGGCCAGATCTGGGGTAACAACGGCAGTGCGGGCCCAGCGGTATCATGAGTGGAGGTACCAGGAAGACAAAACCCCGCGATCCCAATTGTATGACCTCATCCATCTCGCATGAAACTGGTTGCAAACTGAGTCCCGGCGCCCAGAAGAGATACTAGAGGTTCTGGTCATCGACCGATACATGAGGGGACTACCGCCAGACCTTCGTGCATGGGTAAGCCAGAACGAACCCTCCACCTATGACGAGATTGTGGCAATGGTAGAGAGGCGAAGGACGGCGAGGGAACTGACCCAACCAGTTAAGGAAGCGGAACCCAGGGTTAAACTAGCAGCACCAAGCCCCAGATTTCGAGTGACTGGGCCACCAGGAGGGCCCAGGTGGAAAAAGAGAGGGGCTGAAGGCCCACCAGAGGCTATAAAGTGTCGGTGCACTGAGGGGGAAGAAGATTGTGATGTTAGACTTCCCAAACCAAGAGACCGGGGAATGCCTAGGGTTCCATATAGATGTTATGCATGTGGTGAGTGGGGACACATAGCAGCACAGTCTCCTAGCACCGAGGAGCCTATGCAATGTAACTTGGGGGATTGGGAGGTCCCATGCTCCCTTGTCCACCTTGCGGGCGTCGCATTAGCCCCGCATAACTACACTAGACCGGTGAAGATAAATGGAGTAGAGACTATAGCGCTTGTGGACTCCAGGAGTGCAATCACCCTAATATCGGGTAAGCTGGTAAAAAGTAGCCAGCTGCTACAAGCCAAACACGTAGCAGTGACATGCATGCATGGGGCCGTAAGCCATTACCCCACCATCCAGGTGGAGATAGAGGTTCAGGGGAACCCCATTGAGGTGACAGTGGGTGTAGTTCCTAAACTCCCGTATCCTGTAGTCATTGGGAGGGACTATCCAGGGTTTGATAATTTACTCCCCCCGGAGAGGTTGGAGGGAGGTGGGGACCGTGAGGGCAGCAACTTGTCACCGGGGGAATGTCAACCCCCGATGTTCGCTGAGATTTCTCAGGATTTGTTCTCAGTCCCCCAAAAGACCCGGAAGACAAAAAGGGAGAGGAAGGCTGCAAAAGCTTTGGGAACCCGGATCCTGACCCAGGGCCAGAAGTTCGCCCTAGTAGGCAGACGGACATGAGCAGCCAGAGAAACTATCACCATGGAAGGTGAGCTGGAGGCTGGCCCCAGCCATGATGGAAGTGAGCCGTTGGAAGCAACAGAGGCTGGCCCCTGGGAACTCGGGCGGGTTAGTCCCGGGAGAGAGACTTTCGGGCGGGACCAGGCAGAGGACCCTAGATATGATAACGCCAGGAAAGAGGTGGCTGAGATAGATGGAGTACCTGTGGATGGGAAGGTCCGGGGTCCAGGACCTTACTTTATAGTGAAGAAAGATCTCCTGTACCGTGTGGTGCAAATGCAGGAGCAAGAGATACATCAACTTCTGGTGCCACGAAAACATCAAAAAGCCATATTGAGCCTCGCCCACAGTCACCTATTTGGAGGACACCTAGGGGTAGAGAAAACCCAGGCATGGATCCTGCGGAGGTTCTTCTGGCAAGGAGTACAGGAACATGTCCGACGATACTGCACCTCTTGTCTGGAGTGTCAGTTACATAGTCTGCACCCGCACTTCCGGGCTCCTTTGATACCTCTCCCAATAATAGAGGTTCCTTTTGAACGCACAGCCATGGATCTGATAGGGCCCCTTGAGAAGACAGCTCGGGGCCACCAACATGTGCTTGTTGTACTGGACTATGCAATCCGGTACCCAGAAGACGTTCCCCTACGCAACACGGCTTCCACAACCATAGCTAAGGAGTTAGTACAGATCTTTGCCCGAGTTGGGCTACCCAAGGAGATATTGACTGATCAAGGGACACCTTTCGTGTCCAAGTTGATGAAAGATTTCTGTTCATTACTCCATGTACAAGCCCTACGGACCTCTGTATACCACCCACAAACAGATGGCCTTGTGGAAAGGTTCAATAGGACCCTCAAGGCCATGATCAGGAAAGTGGTGAGCTGGGATGGGAAAGATTGGGATACCCTATTACCTTACCTCATGTTCGCCATCCGGGAGGTTCCGCAAGCCTCCACAGGTTTCTCTCCATTTGAACTATTATACGGGCGCCACCCCCGGGGCATATTGGATATAGCAAGAGAAGCGTGGGAAAAGGAGCCAAATCCAGGAAGGAACATAGTTGAGCATGTACTACAGATGAGGGATCGGATAGCCCGAGTTACACCTATTGTACGAGAACACTTGGAGAAAGCACAGGAGACTCAACGAACCCATTATAACCACCAAGCAAAGCTTCGACGGTTCCAACCAGGGGATCGAGTGATGGTCCTGGTGCCCACAGCAGAAAGTAAGCTGTTGGCTCAGTGGCAGGGACCCTACAAAGTGATCGAAGTCGTGGGAGAGGTGAACTATAAGGTGTGGCAGCCAGTCCGCAGGAAACCAGAGCAAATCTACCACATCAATCTACTAAAACCTTGGGACGATCGAGAGGCATGCTTAGTCACCCAGGAGACCCTTCCCCAGGAGGATAACTTACACGAGCAAGTAAGGATATCACCTGACTTGACGCCGATCCAAAAGATTGAGGCAACTGACATGATTAATCGCAACCGAGATGTGTTCGCTAGAAAACCGGGGCGGACGACTGAGACCTATCACCATATCCGCACGATCCCCGGAGCCAAGGTAACACTGAGACCCTACCGAATCCCAGCAGCCAAAAGAGAAGAAATCAAGGCCGAAGTGAAGAAAATGTTAGAATTAGGGGTGATTGAAGAATCTTACAGTCAGTGGTCCAGTCCAATCGTTCTAGTGCCTAAACCTGACGGTACCACGAGATTCTGTAATGACTTTCGCCGACTGAATGAAGTATCCCAGTTCGATGCATACCCCATACCAAGCATCGATGAACTGGTGGACCGACTGGGTAGTGCTCGATTCTTGACTACACTGGATCTGACAAAAGGATACTGGCAGATTCCCCTGTCCAAAGAAGCTAAAGAAAAGACAGCGTTCTCCACTCCGGATGGGCTATTCCAGTACACCGTCCTCCCTTTTGGGCTACATGGGGCCCCAGCCACATTCCAGCGCCTCATGGATAAGCTGCTGCGCCCCCATACTAGTTATGCAGCCGCATACCTAGATGATGTCGTCATCCATACGCCAGACTGGGGAACCCACTTGGAGAAAGTTGAGGCAGTACTGCGCACCTTAAGGCGGGCTGGCCTCACTGATAATCCCGCTAAATGTGCCATAGGGCTAGCAGAGGCTAGGTACCTGGGATATATTGTAGAAAGGGGCATAGTAAAGCCCCAAATGAATAAGCTAGAGGTGATTCAAAACTGGCCCCGGCCGACCCGAAAGAAGCAGGTCCGCGCGTTCCTAGGTGTGGTAGGTTACTACCGACGTTTTATTCCCCACTTCGCTGCTAGGGCAAGTCCCCTAATGGACCTGGTGAAAGCCTGAGGTCCAGACATGGTGAAGTGGACCGACGTAGCAGAGACCTTCGGACGGCCCTTTGTAATGACCCCGTACTCATAGCCCCGGATTTTAACAAGGAATTTATTTTACAAACAGACGCTTCCGAGGCCAGGCTAGATCACAGGCCCTGGTTCTCATGGGTGACTTTAATCACCCCGACATCTGCTGGGAGAACAATACAGCGGTCCACAGACAATCCAGGAAGTTTTTGGAAAGTGTAGGGGACAATTTCCTGGTGCAAGTGCTGGAGGAACCAACAAGGGGAAAAGCTCTTCTTGACCTGCTGCTCACAAACAGGGAAGAAATAGTAGAGGAAGCAATAGTGGATGGGAACCTGGGAGGCAGTGACCATGAGATGGTCAAGTTCAGGATCCTGACACAAGGAAGAAAGGAGAGCAGTAGAATACAGAGCCTGGACTTCAGAAAAGAAGACTTTGACTCCCTCAGGGAACTGATGGGCAAGGTCCCCTGGGAGAATAACATGACGGGGAAAGGAGTTGAGGAAAGCTGGCTGTATTTTAAAGAATCCTTATTGAGGTTGCAGGAACAAACCATCCCGATGTGTAGAAAGAAAAGTAAATATGGCAGGCGACCAGCTTGGCTTAACAGTGAAATCCTTGCTTGTCTTAAACACAAAAAAGCATCTTACAAGAAGTGGAAGATTGGACAAATGACCAGGGAGGAGTATATAAATATTGTTCAGGCATGCAGGAGTGAAATTAGGAAGGCCAAATCACACTTGGAGTTGCAGCTAGCCGGAGATGTTAGGAGTAACAAGAAGGGTTTCTTCAGGTATGTGAGCAAGAAGAAGAAAGTCAAGGAAAGTGTGGGCCCCTTGCTGAATGAGGGAGGGAACCTAGTGACAGAGGATGTGGAGAAAGCTAGTGTACTCAATGCTTTTTTTGCCTCTGTCTTCACAGACAAGGTCAGCTCCCAGGTGGCTGCACTCCGCAGCACGGTATGGGGAGGAGGTGACCAGCCCTCTGTGGAGAAAGAAGTAGTTCGGGACTATTTAGAAAAGCTGGACGAACACAAGTCCATGGGGCCGGATGCACTGCATCCGAGGGTGCTAAAGGAGTTGGCCGATGTGATTGCAGAGCCATTGGCCATTATTTTTGACAAATCATGGCAATCGGGGGAGGTCCCAGATGACTGGAAAAAAGCGAATGTAGTGCCCATCTTTAAAAAAGGGAAGAAGGAAGATCCGGGGAACTACAGGCCAGTCAGTCTCACCTCAGTCCCTGGAAAAATCATGGAACAGATCCTCAAGGAATCAATTCTGAACCACTTAAAGGAGGGGAAAGTGATCAGGAACAGTCAGCATGGATTCACCAAGGGCAAGTCATGCCTGACTAACCTAATTGCCTTCTATGATGAGATAACTGGCTCTCTGGATGAGGGGAAAGCAGTGGATGTGCTATTTTTTGACTTTAGCAAAGCTTTTGATACAGTCTCCCACAGTATTCTTGCCAGCAAGTTAAAGAAGTATGGGCTGGATGAATGGACGGTAAGGTGGATAGAAAACTGGCTGGATGGTCGTGCTCAACGGGTAGTGATCAATGGCTCCATGTCTAGTTGGCAGCCGGTATCAAGTGGAGTGCCCCAAGGGTCGGTGCTGGGGCCGGTTTTGTTCAATATCTTCATCAACGATCTGGAGGATGGTGTGGACTGCACCCTTAGCAAGTTTGCAGATGACACTAAATTGGGAGGAGTGGTTGATACACTGGAGGGTAGGGATAGGATACAGAGGGACCTAGACAAATTAGAGGATTGGGCCAAAAGAAATCTGATGAGGTTCAACAAGGACAAGTGCAGAGTCCTGCACTTAGGACGGAAGAATCCCATGCACTGCTACAGACTAGGGACCAAATGGCTGGGCAGCAGTTCTGCAGAAAAGGACCTAGGGGTTACGGTGGACGAAAAGCTGAATATGAGTCAACAGTGTGCCCTTGTTGCCAAGAAGGCTAACGGCATTTTGGGCTGTATAAGTAGGGGCATTTCCAGCAGATCGAGGGACGTGATTATTCCCCTCTATTCGGCACTGGTGAGGCCTCATTTGGAGTACTGTGTCCAGTTTTGGGCCCCACACTACAAGAAGGATGTGGATAAATTGGAAAGAGTCCAGCGGAGGGCAACAAAAATGATTAGTGGGCTGGAGCACATGACTTATGAGGAGAGGCTGAGGGAACTGGGATTGTTTAGCCTGCAGAAGAGAAGAGTGAGGGGGGATTTGATAGCTGCTTTCAACTACCTGAAAGGGGGTTCCAAAGAGGGTGGATCTAGACTGTTCTCAGTGGTAGAAGATGACAGAACAAGGAGTAATGGTCTCAAGTTGCAGAGGGGGAGGTTTAGGTTGGATATTAGGAAAAACTTTTTCACTAGTAGGGTGGTGAAGCACTGGAATGGGTTACCTAGGGAGGTGGTGGAATCTCCTTCCTTAGAGGTTTTTAAGGTCAGGCTTGACAAAGCCCTGGCTGGGATGATCTAGTTGGGGTTGGTCCTGCTTTGAGCAGGGGGTTGGACTAGATGACCTCCTGAGGTCCCTTCCAACCCTGAGATTCTATGATTCTATGAGGTGGGGTTGGGGGCGGTTCTGTTGCAAATGGTGGGAGAAGAGGAACACCCGATCCTCTACCTAAGCAGAAAGCTTCTCCCAAGAGAACAGAAATATGCAGTAGTTGAGAGAGAATGCCTTGCTGTCAAATGGGCTATGGAGACCCTACATTATTACCTCTTGGGCCGGCGATTTACTCTTGTGACGGACCATGCACCCCTCCAGCGGATGCAGCTGAATAAGGAAAAGAATGCAAGGGTCACCAGGTGGTTCTTATCCCTCCAACCGTTCCAGTTCCACATACGGCACAGGGCTGGATGCCACCATGGCAACGCTGATGGTCTGTCAAGAGCACACTGCCTGGCGTCCCAAGTTGCCCAACTCTATGGTGTTGAGCAGAGGGGGGGGATATGTGACGGGGCAAGGCCAGAAGGCTATAGGAAAGTGGTAAGGAACCAGTATGTTAGCCCCAGGCTAAACAAATCCCTGATACCTTATGGCAGTTGCTCCAGGTTAATCAAGACACCTGGGGCCAATTAAGAACTTTCCAGAAGGCAGGGAGGTTGATTGAGACACCTGTAGCCAATCAGGGGCTGGCTGAAACTAGTCAAAAGCCTCCCAGTGAGTCAGTGAGGGAAAATGTCAGGAGCTGTGGAAGGAGGTTGCGTGTGAGGAGCTGGGAGCAAGAGGCACTAGGAGCTGAGAGTAAGAGGGCGTACTGCTGGAAGATCCTGTGGTGAGGATAAAGAAGGTGTTGGGAGGAGTCCATGGGGAAGTAGCCCAGGGAGTTGTAGCTGTCGTGCAGTTGTTCCAGGAGGCACTCTAAACAGCTGCAATCCACAGGGCTCTGGGCTGTAACCCGGAGTAGAGGGCGGGTCCGAGTTCCCCCCAAAACTCCCAACTCCTGATCAGACACAGGAGGAGTTAACCTGGACTGTGGGTTCTACCAGAGGGGAAGATCTCGGAGGCAAGCAAAATCCGCCAATAAGCGCAGGACCCACCGAGGTAGAGGAGGAACTTTGTCACAACACATATTCCACAACCTGCTCTCCTTCCCCAGTGTTTCAAAGTCCTATATGCTTCTGATTCTGTGGTGGAGAAGGAACTGAGTGCTGGGTGACCCACTGTCCTACATGCCCTTGGTGCAGGGCATGTGAAGCTGATAGCGAAAAGACTCTGACCTTGTGTGCTTGGGGCACATACAGACCAGAAATGGAATATGTATATGGACAACACATCCCAGCCACTAGGTGAAGGCACCCAGCATAATGAACCCAGTGCTCACTGGTAGGTCGCCAAACCTCTGAAGATGGAGGAATAAGGGGCACTGCCACCCTTGGGTATCATGGGTGCCCCAGGAGTGTGCTTGTGACAGGATCACTCCTGGGCTCACAATCAACCACTGTTGTGTCCCCAGTATGGTGCACTAGGCAAAAAGGACATTATTTGGCTGGCACCACCTGCAGCAATCTTAGCCAGCAACAGCAAGCAAGCAAAAAAAAAACAACAAAAAAACCCCTAGCGCTGCCCTGCCGAACCCCGCCTCCCCCCGCACCACCACGCCTGAGCGCTGCCTCACCAAATCAAACAAACAAACAAAAAAACCCCGAGCGCCGCCCTGCCCTGCCGAAACAACCCCCCCTGCCCCGAGCGCCGCCCCACCGAAACAACCGCCCCTCCCCTGAGCGCTGCCCCTCCAAAACAAACAAACAAAAACGAGCTCCACCCCACCCTACTGAAACAACGCCCCCCCCCCGAGCACCGCCCCCCGAAACAAAATCCCTCTCCTGAGCACTGCCCCGCCGAAGTAAAAAACCAAACAAACCCAAGCGACTCCCCAAGATTGGCCGCCCCTTGGGTTGTGCCGCCCCAAGCACGTGCTTGGTCAGCTGGTGCCTGGAGCCGGCCCTGCTGGTAGCAAATCACAGGAGCAGTCCTGAGTCCGGCCAATCTGCCCTCAGTGAGGCTCTGACAGGAAACAATCTCTCAAGAAATTCCTGGACCCAGCCCCATGTCTCTTGAAGCATGAGAGCGGGACGCCTGCTCTCCCTCCCAGCCTTTCTCCAGCTGGGCTGGACTGTCCCCTTTCAAGTCCTCCCTCCAAGCCTGACATCTGTTGTGGGTGTAGCAGGGCTGAGCTGATGGAGTCCACAGCAGCTCACTAACACTTTCCTGGCCAGTGTGGGTTTATGTGTCCCATCATAGGACTACATAAAGATGGCTACAGGATTTAACCTGTTCCAATTTTCCATTATTTGTATGATCGCAGCACACAGCTAATTATTTCCTGCACTTGAAAACCCTACTTCTGGTAGCTGAGTTCCAGTAAGTGAAGTAATGATACTAGACAGGCCCTCATAGGAGGCGTGTGTCCCCATCCCTTACCTCTGTGAGCCGATGGAATAGGAAAACTTCTAGATCAGTTCCGAAAGGAGTAAAGTTTCCGTTGGTATTGGACTGATTTCAATATCCAATACTTCAAATATGGAAGGGAGTAAATTAATGTGTCTGCCCATTACAGAACTGAAGGGACAAGGAAATCTGAATCCAATTGGGCACTTCAGATCTCCCTGAGTAACGTCAAAATATACCTACATAGAGAGAGAGGGTGGAAAAGAAGGAGTAACAGTCCATCTGCTTTAATCAGCTAAAGTACATAGAACCTTGTCTATCAGATCTGTAGCCCAGGACACAGAATTAAGGGAAACCAGGACTTTTATATCCTCCCTGCAGATGTGCCCTAGCGTAGGCAAACAGCATAGTATGGATATGAATTCTTCTCCCCTTAACTTTGCATGGGATTATCTACTACTATATCCAGCCTAATATGCCTACAGCTATGCTTAGCAGCTCTTGCTTTCTTGGGTGGATTGTTTTTTATTCTTTTATTTTATGTTTAATAGACAGTTTCCCTTTTCTTTTTCTGAGATTGGTGGTATGCCTTTGGGGACATCCTCATGGGAAGGTCTGCATGTACAGATGGATCTGATACTTGTTTCTGAGGATGGTGAGGCTTATGCTCATTCTAGGCTCTGCTGGTAGGGACTTCTGTAATTTATGGCCCCGCACAAAAAAATTTCAGCCACTGACTCCTGACAGTTTCATCCTGGCTTTGAAGGATGCAAAGTCCCCATGATCACAGCTGCTTTGGTAGAGAGATGGTCTCATAGGAACCGATGCCACATCCTACTAAGGACCTTCTAGATGAGGTCCAGGACTCTGAATTGGATCTAGAATTATAATCAGTGGAGGTAGAGACGCTCCAGTGTGATGGGTCTTCCACCGAAAGAAAGTATTTTCCACCCAGAAATCTTGTCACAGAATTAAGATCCCTTTTTCTGCAGAGCAGATGGGGCCTAGCATGTATCCATATTTAACGCTGAAATGCAATCTTTTATTTTAAAAGGTGTTAGTAAAACCCTGTCATTTTGCCAAGTGCATTTCCTCTGCTCCTTTGTTCAGCCTAGTGTGATTGCCTAAAGGACTCCAAGGTCTCCAATGAGCATGATCCCTGGCCTCAGGTCGGGTCCAGGAGTGTCTATTATTATCTGTTCAGAGGAGGCAGACTATTATCTGAGTCATACAAGGCATCACCGGGCAGAGAATTCCGGACACTAGAAAGGGAGATAAACTATTTTATGCATTTGGTGCCTTGATCCAGACAGGCTGGAGACTATCTTGCACAACCAGAAAAATTCCCTCTTTGCTTTTCCCCATTTAATGCAAAGTGGGATGAGACATTGAGTGTTTCATACAACACCTCCCTCTTTGTTTCAGTAAAGATCTTAGTGGAAACTGCCAGCATCAGCTTTCCATTTGTTTTCTTTTAAAAACAAAAGGAACATTTCAAAGTAATAATGTTAAAGGTTAAGCTGAAATCCACCAAACAGGAAACATCTTCAGGCTGCTGCCACTACGCCTTCCTTTCCCCCTGCTTGCACGATGTGGGAATTCCTTCTAAATGAGGACATGGACAGCTCAAGCCTCCGAGTCTGAGTCTTGCTCAGTGCAGGGAAGGGTGGGGGGCATTAGGAAGCTGGTGGCTCCCTGATTCTGTGCTGGTCCAGCCCCTAGTGGAGGACTGGTTTAACAGAACTCTGCTCTGCCTAAGATCCGCTCTTCCATGGTATGCCCCCGCTGCTGGTGTAAGAGTAGCCTCGGCCAGGTTTATGCCACCAGATAATTCCCTTCCAGCGGGAATTCACTGCCAGACATTTACAGCCAAAATCTGGCCATTTCGTGCAGCTTGAATAGTTCAAATGTAATGCCAACAGACCTTGGTTGTTGGTGGGCAGGATCGAACTGTGGACCTTTGCAGCTTAATGTATGAGCCGCTACTGCATGAGCTAAAAGCTACAAGGTGCTTAGCTAAGGTTGTAGAAGACTCATTAATCTCTAGAAGATGGTCTTGGTGACCCTAGAGGGGGACAGAGCAACACACCAAGCAGGCATGGGTTACACAAAGAGGGCAGATTGTGCTTAGGGTGACCAGATGTCCCGATTTTATAGGGACAGTCCTGATTTTGGGGTCTTTTTCTTATATAGGCTCCTATTACCCCCCACCCCCTGTCCCGATTTCTCACATTTGCTGTCTGGTCACCCTAATTGTGCTGGCCCAGAAATGTGCAATGAATGACTTTTAAGGTAATGTAATTTTATTTCTGTCTTAAGTTAGCATATGGTTCTGTGAATGGTCATGTGGTTTATGTTGCACTGGGTCTGTGAGAGGCCCTCCGAGCTGCTGGATGAAGCACGTAGAGCAGATGGTGAAATCTGCCATCACTGCCAAATGAAAGAAGCAAGTGATGAAGAAGGGGGATATGGCCGTGCAACCCAAAATAAGTACAGACCTGGGATGGGGACATTGACAGAGATTCAAATGAGCCACAAAGTGGACCAGCCTCCAGTGCCTTGCACCTTGTCTGAACATTGACACCAGTGCAAAGTGTGTGAAGAAGAGCTGGTGTAAAACACACTCAGATCAGAAGGGTAGGATTTCACACAACTTTCCTCTAGGTACAAATGGCTACACAAGGCAGGGGAGAATCAGGCTCTCCCAGTGTAAAGGCTACATTCCTTGTGGCCTTTCATAACTAAACACCCCATGTGGTAGTTCACAATAAGAAGTCATTTTGATTCAGGCTTTAATGCCCCTGCTGACAGGTTTGGGACAGGTCAATTTTGTACAATTCATTTCTCTGGCCAGCGTAGCAAATAAGTCTTGAGGTTTGAATGGGATACTGATCCACCTCCAACTAGGGGTTTATAGTACATTTATAGTCCTCACAAATTACACTTCCAGGATTTTGGAATACATACAACTGGTGCCACCTATTGTTGACCTCTGGAGGACAAAATATCTTCCTTGTTTTTGCAATTCTTCTAGCTGCCTTTTTATTGGTTCCATGAAGTGTGAGGCCCATGACAAGCCTTTAGATACTGAAGGTATGTCTGCACTGCAATGTAAGCCCAAGGTTTGAACTCAGGCTCATCTCTTCTGTCTATACTCAAATCATGCTAACCCAGTGCTCAGTACCAGGACACTATGAGGACCTGAGTCAAGCCGTGACCCAGGGTTCAAGCCTTATTGCCAGGGCTGGCGCTTCCACTAGGCGGCCCTAGGCGGTCACCTAGGGTGGTAGGATTTGGGGGCCGGCATTTCGCCGCCCTCGGTGGCATTTCGGCGGTGACTCTTTCCAGCGGCAATTCGGCAGCAAGAAAAGCGGCTGCCGAAACGCTGCCGCCTAGGGCGGCAAAAACCCTGGCGCCGCTACTGCGTATTGCTTTGCTGTATAGATGAAGACCTCCTGGACTCATGCTCTGGGAGTCCGCTTAAAGTATCCCTGAGTCCCACTGGCTGACTTCCTTTGTCCTCTGGACAGTCAAGTTTTCCAAACTCCACCATGAACAAAAGGCTAGAGTGGCCACATTTTAGGAGGGGACTAGGAAGCCTGGGATATGGGTGGTTGAACTCAGGCCCACATAATGTAGTGTGGATGTTGGAGATCCAGTTTGGGAACTAGGGTTAAACAGTTCCTAACCTGGGATTACAAATAAGTATAGATGCTCAAGTCCTAGGTTAACAAACCCACGGTCTGCTAACTTGAGTTCTACTAACCCTGGGTTTACACTGCAGTGTAGACAGACCTTGAGGCTACATGTAGCTTTATCATCACAACTTTTCCTAGCCTCACGAGTATATTAAATACAAATTTATATTTTTCCATTATTTCCTCCACTAGATCCAACAAGTTGTGCATGGAACTCCAGGCAAGTTAAAATGTGTACAGCCAATTTTTGCCAGTCACCTAAGACCCATTTTCTTCATTGACTAGTAACTCTAATAGTAATCAGTTGCCTTGGTAATATTCACTGATGAAATGTAGGCTCTCCAGTTCTTTTAATTCCCCTTATTACATACTTTCAAAATTTCATTGGTCTTTACATTGAGGAATTTTTGCCTGTATAGTTTTTCAGAAATTACAGGTAACACAACTTCACTATCAATTTTCTTTTAAGTCCTATATGTTCTGAACTACATGCAAATCTGAGAACTGGTGTAATTGCCCCCGCATGGGGAGGCACAATTTCTGAGGACTCATCTGCACATGAAACTTCAAAGCCCTCTATGAGACTGGTTCAGGTAACTTGGGAGAGCACCTCAGCCTGTGAGACCCCAACTTCCACTGGAACAACGGAAACTTGTGCCTTTAGGAGTCACCTTTGTTGAAAACTGGCCTAAGGATCTGGAACTTGCTTCTGGAGGAGATCAGCAGGGCCACAAATCTCAAACCCCTTAGAGCAAAATACAAATCCCACCATTAACCTTGTCTTCCCCTGCTAACACCATGCACTCAGACACAAGGTCCAAAGCCTGCTGACTGGAGAGGCGAGAGAGGGAGACTGAGCTAAACACTTTATAACTTTGCGAGACATTTAGGGCCTGATCCAAAGGCCATTGAATGGGTACTACAGTGATGGGCACCAGATAAGAACCTAGACAGTGAGATAGACATACAATATTGTAAAAGGTGATAGGCAGCTGTGTTTAATTAATCTATGGCAATTTGTTCCTGCTGTGCTTAACACACGGGGTGAAATCTAGGCCTGATTAACATCAATGGGAGTTTTGCCGTTGATTTCACTAGGACCAGGATTCCATCCCTTGGAAATGAGACAGTGAAGTCAGTGGGAACTGCAGGAGCCCAGCACTTCTGAAATCAGATTCAAGATCTGTAGGGCTTGTCTACACGGTGGGGCACTGCGCACTGCGGGGGGTGTGATTTCTAAAGGGCGCTAGTGTGATGTGCATTATTTGGTCCATGTAGGCCCTGCTGGGGTGCACTGAAGGTTCTCTCGTGTGCTTTAACACAGTACTGTTTCCAGCTTTACATTAAAGTGCAGTAGGGAACCTTTAGTTTGCACCAACGGGGTCTACTCAGACCAATTAAGATGCAATGCATTAATGCGCTTTAGAAATTGCACCCCACAGCACGCTTTGCCGCACTATGTAGTAGAGAAGCCCTTAATCTCCACGTTAAGGCCCTGATTCTCCAGTTTTATGCCAGTGTTTAGCTTCATTCATTTCAACAGAATTTCACCAGTGTAAAGCTGGTGTAATGGAGTGAAGTATAAGACCCTAGTTCTTTACTGCAAAAGAAAAAAAGGTGGTTTATTGTATTCCCAAACTAGGTGGTAAAGGAAAAAGAATGGAAAGAACAAGTCAGTTAAGAATTAGTCAGTAATGTACAGTTGGCCAGAGGCAGGCTGGATGGCTTTTCTGGCATTAATATCAAGGATTCCAACGAACCAACCAGACCAGAGGTAAACATTTTCAAAATGCACCTAAGTGACTTAGGAGCTGACCTCCCATTTTCAAAACTACCGTAGGCACTTAGGAGCCTAAGTCTCATTGAAGGACAGTGAGTCCCTAAGTCGCTTTTGAAAATGGGACTTAGGCTCCTCCTAAAGCATTTGGGGTTTTACAAAATGTTATCTGAGATCCATTGGTCCTTGACATTTCTAATTTGTCAAAAAGTTTCTATACTTGATTTTATTTTCCGTTGTATGAAATTGAGATAAAAACAAAATAGGGAGGAGTTAGAAGTGATTTGATGGGAAAGGTTAATAATAATCTGCTATGAGCCCTACACAGAAAAAAATGCTCAGGGTTACGAAAAGAGACAGTTTATTCAGCCTTACGGGGGTTTTTGTATGCCACAGGGATATTTTTCCTGCCAAAGCTGCAGACAAGTGGTCTGGCCTGCCACTCTGCAGGAAAGATACTTTAAACTAACAAGTCTACACCTTCCTGGAGGTTTTTTCTTTCTTGTAAATCCACCAACAATAGCATCGTTCTGATAAAATTTTCCACTAGGCAGCTTTACAGCTTCTAGCACAAAAGAGGAGGTTTGAGTGTATGGACTTGCCAAGTAGGAAGCTCATAAAAAATGTTAGAAAAAAATATAAATGATTTTTAAAATTTTTCTCACTGACTTGAAAGAGTATTGAAGCTCTTCTGGCTGGGTCTGTGTCTTTGTATACATAATAATAAATGATCAGGAAGGTCATACTTAAATTCATCATTCTTATTAATTTGTATTATAATACCACTTAGAGATCCCAGATGAGATTGGAACCCCATTACACTAGGAACTATATACACACAGTGAGAGGCAGTTCCTGGCCTGAAGAGCTTACAATTTAAATAGGCAAGGCAGGGAAAGGCTGGGAGAAAGGAAAGATGATTATTCCAATTTATAGATGGGGAACTGGGGCACAGAGAAATTAAGACCCTGATCCAACACTAATTGAGGTCACTGTGAAGATTCCCATTGATTTCAATGGAACTGATCAAGACCTACGTGACTTGACCAAGGTCACACAGGGAGTCGGTTGCAGGGACAGAATTTGAACTAAGATTTCCTGAGTCCTAACCCAGTGCCTTGTAATGGGTGTGGAAAGCTCTGATTGTTAAGTGCACATTGTGTACAAGAAATACCTTGTCACCCCAATAATTTTGCTTTGGTCATTGAAAGAGTTTGATGAGGACTAGGATCAGCACATTCTATATTCTCTGTTGGATCTTTCTTTTCTCTGTCTAAGTCAAAGGCTGAGCATTGTGGCCAGTTACCATGGCTATTTCTTAAACATTTCACTGTTTCTGCTGTAGTGCAAGGCTATCTATCTATCTATCTATCTATCTATCTATCGATCGATCGATCTATCCATCCCTCATTTCTGAAGCATTTACCACCATGGCACTTAAGGCTGGGATTTTATACGGTTCTGAAGGAGTTAGATGCCCAACTCTCCTTGCTGTTTCAAGGGCACATTTTACAAGAAGTATTGCTCACAAAGTAATTAATGGATTAATTTGTCAATCCTTGGAAAATTCATTCTGTACTCAAAGAGTAACTGGGGTATGTTTGAGGAGGACACACTGCACTATTCATCAATAACAAAAATTTTTTGATCCTCCTGTTTTAATTGCAAAATTCAACTCAGCCTTAACTTTAAAGTTGCTACGATGTCCTCATAATGAACATCTCTTTAATATATTTACAATGCATGACTCCCAGGAGAGTGTGAGGATGATGTGGGTGAAAGGCTGAATACATTTCTGTATATTTCAGAAATATAATCATTGGCTAAGATTTTCCAAGTTTCCTAGGAGATTTAGACACACAATTCCCATTGAAATTAACAGGAGTTTTGCATCTAAATCCACTAGCTGGCTTTGAATATCTCAGCCATTCATGTTAAAAGCCTCTAGAAATGTAATAGAGATGGAGGATGGTTTTTTTTAGTAAAATGCCAATTCCATCTATTTTGGTTCTCATTCCATGCCCGTCACCATGGTATCTGAGTACCTAGGGGAGTCAGTAAATGATATCAAGTCTCAGGGGGTAGCCCTTGATACAAGATATCAGAAGGGAGTTACCTCACAAGTGGATACTTGATATCTATGTGTGAGGTAACTCCCTTCTCTTCATGTGTCAGTATAATAATGCCTGCATCTGTAATTTTCACTCCATGCATCCGAAGAAGTGGGGTTTTTACCCATGAAAGCTTATGCCCAAATAAATCTGTTAGTCTTTAAGGAGCCACCGGACTCCTTGTTGTTTTAGTAAATGATATGTTTCTTTCTTACATTTCTGGAAGACACAGCACAACTTTACTACTGTATGGACAGTGCATGTGGGGGGCAAACAATGTAAAGCTCACTATGGTAAAAAAACAGCAACACAGCCATGAGAACAGAAAAGCTGTAAGGCAGGGGTTGGCAACCTTTCAGAAGTGGTGTGCCGAGTCTTCATCTATTCACTCTAATTTAAGGTTTCGTGTGCCACTAATACATTTTAACGTTTTTAGAAGGTGTCTTTCTATAAGTCTATAATATATAACTAATCTATTGTTGTATATAAAGTAAATAAGGTTTTTAAAATGTTTAAGAAGCTTCGTTTAAAATTAAATGAAAATGCAGAGACCCCCGGACTGGTGGCCAGGACCTGGGCAGGGTGCGTGCCACTGAAAATCAGCTCGTGTGCCGCCTTTGTAGGGTGACCAGACATCAAGTGTGAAAAATTGGGACAGGGGCTGGGGGGTAATAGGAGCCTATATAAGAAAAAGACCCCCAAAATCGGGACTGTCCCTATAAAATTGGGACATCTGGTCACCCTACGCCTTTGGCACGCGTGCCATAGGTTGCCTACCCCTGCTGTAAGGAATCAGTTCACCCACATGCTAAGACTAGCTGAGTCTGAATATTTATTTTCTCTTGATATCCTGGAATTGTGCGTTAATCTGAATTAAAATTGGTGTGTGTCTGGGAGAGGAAGGCATATGGGTGTGTATCTGTGAGTTTTGGCATCAGGGATATACTTTTTCCTGGGGAATTTTTCACTTTCTTAGTAGGAGATATCCTCTTAGCCACGTCACTGGAATTTCTAGGAAGTAGGAGCTGATAGAATAAAAAGGCTGCGAGCTGAAGGCAAATGGTACACACTGACTGGCAGCGCTCCACTGAGCCTTAGCATAAGAACCTCTGCAGCAACTTAGCAAAGGAAAACGGCCACTGAAGACGCATCTTTACCAGGCTGCTACATAGCACCAGGCATCACAGCCACAGTCTGTAAGTATAAAGAGCCTTTCGGGTAGTTTTGTTCTATTTTATATCCATGCTTGGCAGAATTCAATTTTTATTTTTGTATAATTTTGATGAATAAAAAGTTTAGTTTATTTTTAAGCATTTAAAATATTTTTTTTATTGATTTAAATGTTCACAGTTGTGCAAAATTATGGCTTTTAAGAATTTTTTTTCAATTTTTATCAATTTAATTTTCACAGTTGTGGGAAATTATGGGGCATCAGAAAGTGTGTGTGTGTCTGTGTGGGTCAGACGATAATTATTTCATGACAGTAGACATTGAGATTCAAAAAGTTAAAGCTTTATAACAGTTAAAACACAAATCAAACTCTAGTAAGTTCTCAAGCAGCATTTTTCTTACTTGAAATCAATGTTTATCGACTTTTACTGATAAAAATCGAATCCTTCCAAAGGTATTCATATCTTAGCCAAGATCATTGTCAGTTTCGGTCAGATCTGAAGTAACACTACACAAATGTCCTGTGCAAGGTACTTTAATTTCCAGTCTGCCTCACCATTAAGATCTGCTTTAGACAGTACACTAGCCCAGTGTAGAGTCTTGCTGTTTAACCCTGTAAAGTGACTTGTGAAATAGCATATAGGAAAGATGCTATAGACAATAACGATGTATGACATTATTGTATTGCAATAAGTTAATATCAGTGCTTAAACCATGTGCCTTAATTCTGCATGTTTGTTTTTTGCAGCCTTCTCTTCAAAGAGCAAAGTGAAGAGAAGTTCCCCAGAAACATGACTGGCCTGTGGTTCCTCTCTGTTCTCACTTACGGTAAGTGAGTGTGTATCTGAGTGGAAAACAAGTTAGACTGGAAGTAACCGTACTGCTGTTTTCTTGCAGCTTCCTTCTGAAGTAAATGGGGGTTCAGTAGCTGGGTTAAGCTTCAGGGCAGATTTGCACAGAAGGCATTAGATGTGATGGCATGCTTCCTCTCTCAACTGCCAAAGCCAAAAGTGGCCCCTATGTGGGGCTGTGCAGCATACCCACCCAGTGTGGGCAATGACTGGACACATCCTTGACAAGCTGGAGACCCTACATTTGATATTGACATGTCTGATTGGGAGGCTATTGTAACTTTGTATAAAGCAAATGCAGACACTACCTACACAGGCTCAAATACCTGCACATATGCAGTATCCACTGAGATCTAGATATATTCTTCTTTAGAAAAAAGCAGTAAGGTCTACGTTGCTGTAGAATCTATATCCAAAACATAGCATGCTGGTAGGATCCCTAATTCAAAAGTGTTATTTCTGTTAGCTCTTGGAAGAGCATTTTGACACTGACACCATGAATGTTTGGGCTACATTTCTGTGCTGTTTTCATTCCTCTGTCTGTTTCTCTCTCTCTGTAACATTCTGGGATTTTTCTGTACTTTTAAGTATCTCTGTGCTATATACTGCAGTTTTAGCTGCTGAAATTCTTTTTCTGATCAGTTCTCTCAAAGAGAGAGATTCTAATTCTTCCTGGAAATCCTCTTCATAAAGCAGAATAATATAAAGAGATAAAATTGGCCTTTAATAACAGAACAGGAAGCACAGGTGAAAGGGTACCAACTTCTCTGCATCTTCTCTTTCTAGGACTTATGGTGCTTGAGGAGGGCAATTGCTGGACATACCACTATTCAGAAATAAATATGACCTATAAACTTGCGGAGGAGTGGTGTAGGGAACACTTTACAAATATGGTTGCCATTCAGAATAAGGAGGAAATTGCCCATCTGAATGCATTTTTACCCTTCAATCCAAGTTATTACTGGATTGGAATCAGAAAGATTGACAATGAGTGGACCTGGGTTGGAACAGGAAAACGGCTGACTGAAGAGGCTAAAAACTGGGCTAAGAACGAACCAAACAACAAAAAGAATGACGAGGACTGTGTTGAAATCTACATCAAAAGAAAGAACGATACAGGCAAATGGAATGATGAAAGATGCAGCAAAAGCAAGGTTGCCTTGTGCTACGCAGGTACAGAATTCAATCAGTCCCAAAGAGCCTATATGATAATAAGAAAATGGACATTTATTAGCTAACCTATATATATGCATTAAACATTGTTACTATATTAGGCTTAACTTTAAGCATGTGAGTAGTCCATGCTCGCTACTCGCTTGCTTAAAGCTAATAATGCAGAACTTAGAGCCTTTATTATATCATGTAAAAGTCTATTGTTCTTTTTGTGATTTAACTTTTGATATAAGTTGAGTCTGTTTCCAGCCACAGCAATACTTTTCTGAGTGGCAAGGTTCAACTGTCTTGGTTTCTGAAATGCTGTGATGCAGAACCAATGTAATTTCAAATGGCATAACCTTCACCCTCTGTTTACTTTGCAAAGTATTTCTTATCCAGAGTGTGTTTTCTCCTGGATAAGTAAAGCACTGCAATGGCTCTAAACAGATTAACTAGTAAAGGCGATAGATTTGTTTTATAACCATGCTGAATTTCCTTCTAGCTTCCTGTGACCAGTCTTCCTGCAGTGGCCATGGTGAATGCCTGGAGACCATTAACAATCATACCTGCCTCTGTGATGCTGGATTCTATGGGCCTGAATGCCAGTATGGTAAGCTTAATTCTTACTGCCTTCCAAATAGGGAGATGTGAATGTCAGCTAGTTTTCAGTAGGTCTAGCTAGTTTGATTATTTCATTTGCTGTTAAGAAAGTGGCACTGACTGTAGGCCTCCTTGTGTCCCTCTGTAGTTGTGACTTGCGACCAATTAAAAGAACCCGATCAAGGGACCTTGGAGTGCAGCCATCCACTGCAGAACTACAGCTACAACTCATCCTGTGAGGTTCAGTGTGCAGAAGGCTATGAATCAACTGGGTTTGAACCAGTGTGGTGTACCTCTTCTGGGAACTGGTCTGCACCCACTCCACTATGTAGAGGTAAATTCTCAAGGAACTGTAGGCTGGATCTAAACTGGCATAAATCCTTATGGCTCTGTTGACTTCAATACAGCTTTGCCCCTTTACAGCAATGGAGGCTCTGGCCCACTATTTTAAAATTAAATTCTTAAAGTGAATTGGGTTCCAGATTGACCGATCTGGAGCCTACAGGCCTCCCTTTGTCCCAGAAGAAGTACAGTTCAAGGAGAGGCATTGCGTTAACCCTGCCCTAGATAGCTCTACACTGTCTCTGCCCCTGGTCACTTTCTTAGCCTGCAGGGAGAGAGCTTTGCTCTTTAAAGCCCAGCTCATGCCAATGTATATTCTGTTACCATGCAGAAGAAAAGTTTTTCTCTTAGTTTGCTCCAAACTAAGCTCCATGCTATTCCATGTGATTTGCAGTTGTGCAGTGTGATGGCTTAAAGGCTCCAGCTCATGGCTCCCTGATGTGCTCTCCCGCCTCTGGGAGCTTTCTGTGGAATTCAACCTGTGAGTTTGCCTGTGAAGAAGGGTTTGTGCTGAAGGGATCAGACAGGCTGCAGTGCGGCGCTTCTGGAGAGTGGGATGGACAGCAGCCGGAATGCGAAGGTACCTTTCTTTATCACTGTCCTTCCCAGTACACAGGGCTCTCACTGTTTCTGTAGAGTGCTCCTGTGGCGTCTAAACTAACCGCTGATGTGCTCTCTGTGTGTCTCAGCTGTGACGTGTGAAGCAGTGAACAGGCTGGAAAATGGCTTTGTGCAATGCACCCCCCGTCATCCAGAATTCACCCACAACTCAGCCTGTGAGTTCCGTTGTGAGGAGGGCTACAGATTAAGTGGATCACCCACGATTCAGTGCACAGCTCAGGGAGAATGGTCAGAGCCCTTCCCAAAGTGTGAAGGTAGGTCTTTGTCCTTTTTGATATAATCCATTAATAATAATACAATGCCTAGCTCTTAAACAGCACTTCTCATCAGTGGATCTTAAAGCGCTCTCCAAAAGAAGTCAGTATCATTGTCCCCATTTTACAGATGTGGAAACTGAGGCACAGACAGGGGAAGTAATGCTCGTGAGCAGCAGACCCCAAGAAGCATGATTGCATACCGCGAACATTGTGCGTTTAAGATGAAGCAATTCCTATCAAGTGCTTCGAGTGCAGAAGCTCTGCAAATCCAATCAGCTAGATACAGTGATAATATAAGCTCTTGATATTCACGTAGCACCTTTTTTCTGTCAGTATCAGAAATGGGGCGTAATTTAGAACCTTTCTTAGAGACAATTAATACATCTTACAAGAATACATTTGTATTTTGGTTACATGTTGTGAAATTCTGACACATCCCAAAATACTGTGTCCAGTCTCCTGAGACACCCAGATCCCACTACTCCTAGTCACTTTCTTAGCCTGCAGGGAGAGAGCTTTGCTCTCTAAAGCCCAGCTCCTGCCAATGTATATTCTGTTACCATGCAGAAGAAAAGTTTTTCTCTTAGTTTGCTCCAAACTAAGCTCCATGCTATTCCATGTGATTTGCAGTTGTGCAGTGTGATGGCTTAAAGGCTCCAGCTCATGGCTCCCTGATGTGCTCTCCCGCCTCTGGGAGCTTTCTGTGGAACTTAACCTGTGAGTTTGCCTGTGAAGAAGGGTTTGTGTTGAAGGGATCAGACAGGCTGCAGTGCGGCGCTTCTGGAGAGTGGGATGGACAGCAGCCGGAATGCGAAGGTACCTTTCTTTATCACTGTCCTTCCCAGTACACAGGGCTCTCACTGTTTGCGTAGCGTGCTCCTGTGGCGTCTAAACTAACCGCTGATGTGCTCTCTGTGTGTCTCAGCTGTGACGTGTGAAGCAGTGAACAGGCTTGAAAACGGCTTTGTGGAATGCACCCCCGGTCATCCAGAATTCACCCACAACTCAGCCTGTGAGTTCCATTGTGAGGAGGGCTACAGATTAAGTGGATCACCCACGATTCAGTGCACAGCTCAGGGAGAATGGTCAGAGCGCTTCCCAAAGTGTGAAGGTAAGTCTTTGTCCTTTTTGAAATAATCCATTAATAATAATACAATGCCTAGCTCTTAAACAGCACTTCTCATCAGTGGATCTCAAGGCGCTCTCCAAAAGAAGTCAGTATCATTTTCCCCATTTTACAGATGTGGAAACTTAGGCGCAGACAGGGGAAGTAATGCTCGTGAGCAGCAGACCCCAAGAAGCATGATTGCATACCGGGAACATTGTGCGTTTAAGATGAAGCAATTCCTATCAAGTGCTTCGAGTGCAGAAGCTCTGCAAATCCAATCAGTTAGATACAGTGATAATATCAGCTCTTGATATCCATGTAGCACCTTTTTTTCAGAAATGCCTGAACTCTAAGGTGCTTCAGAGAATGATCACTGAAAGATCATTTGTCTCAGATCTGAAATGCACATTGATTTGGAGTGGGATCTGGCGGACATCTGTCAGTACCAGAAATGGGGTGTAATTTAGAACCTTTCTTAGAGACACTTTATACATATTACAAGAATATATTTGTATTTTGGTTACATGTTGTGAAATACTGACACATCCCAAAATACCGTGTACAATCCCCTGAGACACCCAGATTCCACTGCTCCTAGTCACTTTCTTAGCCTGCAGAGAGAGAGCTTTGCTCTCTAAAGCTCAGCTCGCGCCAATGTATATTCTGTTACCACGCAGAAGAAAAGTTTTGCTCCAAACTAAGCTCCATGCTATTCCATGTGATTTACAGTTGTGCAGTGTGATGGCTTAAAGGCTCCAGCTCATGGCTCCCTGATGTGCTCTCCCGCCTCTGGGAGCTTTCTGTGGAATTCAACCTGTGAGTTTGCCTGTGAAGAAGGGTTTGTGCTGAAGGGATCAGACAGGCTGCAGTGCGGCGCTTCTGGAGAGTGGGATGGACAGCAGCCGGAATGCGAAGGTACCTTTCTTTATCATTGTCCTTCCCAGTACACAGGGCTCTCACTGTTCATGTAGAGTGCTCCTGTGGCGTCTAAACTAACCGCTGATGTGCTCTCTGTGTGTCTCAGCTGTGACGTGTGAAGCAGTGAACAGGCTTGAAAACGGCTTTGTGGAATGCACCCCCCGTCATCCAGAATTCACCCACAACTCGGCCTGTGAGTTCCATTGTGAGGAGGGCTACAGATTAAGTGGATCACCCACGATTCAGTGCACAGCTCAGGGAGAATGGTCAGAGCGCTTCCCAAAGTGTGAAGGTAGGTCTTTGTCCTTTCTGATATAATCCATTAATAATAATACAATGCCTAGCTCTTAAACAGCACTTCTTGTCAGTGGATCTCAAAGCGCTCTCCAAAAGAAGTCAGTATCATTGTCCCCATTTTACAGATGTGGAAACTTAGGCGCAGACAGGGGAAGTAATGCTCGTGAGCAGCAGACCCCAAGAAGCATGATTGCATACCGGGAACATTGTGCGTTTAAGATGAAGCAATTCCTATCAAGTGCTTCGAGTGCAGAAGCTCTGCAAATCCAATCAGTTAGATACAGTGATAATATCAGCTCTTGATATCCATGTAGCACCTTTTTTTCAGAAATGCCTGAACTCTAAGGTGCTTCAGAGAATGATCACTGAAAGATCATTTGTCTCAGATCTGAAATGCACATTGATTTGGAGTGGGATCTGGCGGACATCTGTCAGTACCAGAAATGGGGTGTAATTTAGAACCTTTCTTAGAGACACTTTATACATATTACAAGAATATATTTGTATTTTGGTTACATGTTGTGAAATACTGACACATCCCAAAATACCGTGTACAATCCCCTGAGACACCCAGATTCCACTGCTCCTAGTCACTTTCTTAGCCTGCAGAGAGAGAGCTTTGCTCTCTAAAGCCCAGCTCGCGCCAATGTATATTCTGTTACCACGCAGAAGAAAAGTTTTGCTCCAAACTAAGCTCCATGCTATTCCATGTGATTTACAGTTGTGCAGTGTGATGGCTTAAAGGCTCCAGCTCATGGCTCCCTGATGTGCTCTCCCACCTCTGGGAACTTTCTGTGGAACTTAACCTGTGAGTTTGCCTGTGAAGAAGGGTTTGTGCTGAAGGGATCAGACAGGCTGCAGTGCGGCACTTCTGGAGAGTGGGATGGACAGCAGCCGGAATGCGAAGGTACCTTTCTTTATCACTGTCCTTCCCAGTACACAGGGCTCTCACTGTTCGTGTAGAGTGCTCCTGCGGCATCTAAACTAACCGCTGATGTGCTCTCTGTGTGTCTCAGCTGTGACGTGTGAAGCAGTGAACAGGCTTGAAAACGGCTTTGTGGAATGCACCCCCCATCATCCAGAATTCACCCACAACTCGGCCTGTGTGTTCCGTTGTGAGGAGGGCTACAGATTAAGTGGATCACCCACGATTCAGTGCACAGCTCAGGGAGAATGGTCAGAGCCCTTTCCAAAGTGTGAAGGTAGGTCTTTGTCCTTTCTGAAATAATCAATTCAGGCTCAGGAGTCTTGGTATCTGTTAGAAGCATGACACCTCAAACCCTGTGTATTGAAGAGTAAGGCCAGCTCGTGAGCTGGTGCAAATTGGTGTAGCTCCATTGAAATCAACGGAACTATACCAGTTTGCATGAGCTGAGGATCTGATCTAAAGTGATTCCTATTGAAGTCTTAAAGTGCAGAACATTTGAAAAAACCGGTTAGCTTGACACAGTAGTACTACCAGCCCTTTAGTTTGCTGAAGTCTAATATATTTTAGCAAAAACTCACTATAAGGTCATTTATCCCAGAAATGAAATGCAGATAATGAAATATGGTGCACATTTACTATCACCAATAGTGGGGCACAGTTTTGGACATTTCTTAGAGTCTTCATTAACCGTTTGTATGTGGTTTTGTATTTCAGTTGCACAGTGTGAAACCCTGATACCCCCTGAGAAGGGCTCCATGAATTGTTCACATCCTTTTGGGGATTTTGCATACAGCACAGTTTGCGAGTTTAACTGTACAGGGGGATGGTTGCTAAACGGCTCTAACGTACTTCAGTGCAGCGCTGCAGGGAACTGGACTGCAAGTCAGCCGACGTGCGAAGGTATTTTATGTGTGTTTTTACTTGTGACTAGATGCTGAAGAGGCCTGGCCTCGTTATTAGACGAGAATCTAGGGAAGGATGGGATGCAACAAGAGAGACTTTTGTCATTTCTAGCGCTGGTCAGATATATTCATTCCCACTGAAAATATTTGACTTTTTGTTAAAAACCTCAAAAACTCAGTAATTGGCTTTTTTTTTGTTTTCAGCTGAAAATTTTCCTGTGTCTGAGTTTTTGGCTTTCCAATCAAAAAATTGAAAATTTTCAAGGAAAGCAGACAATTTCTGTGAAAATTTTCATTGAGGCAAAAACCCAATTAAAAAAAAAAAAAAAAAGCATTTAGACAGAATTTTTTTTCCAGCTCTAAATATCTCATAACTGACATATTTTCAGGCTAGAACCAAATAGCTCACTTCTATAAGTGGTTGCAAATTATGAGTGGGATTTAAAAAAATGTTCCACCTTGGTTTAACTCTGCTCTTATCCAAGTGCATGGGAGTTGTATCACTGATTGCAATAGGAACAACAATGGGCCACACTAAGCACTTTCAAAAATCCCACCTATCGTCCCTAAGATACCTTTCCTCACATTGTGTCGTACGTTACTCCTTGAGTAAATTCATTGATTTCAGTGGGACTGCTCAAGGAGTCAGACATTACTCAGTGGGAGTAAATATATCAAAATCTGACCCTAAAGATCCACTCAAAATAACGAGGGACCCTGCAGAATTGCATCCTTGCTAACCTGCCACCAGTTAGACGGGACTATTTTCAGCATAAAGCTTTCAGCCATTGTTTGGCATATGCAGAGGCTTTCCCTGCCCAGTCCTGCATACAGAAGGTGCCACCACTTAGTGTGAGAAACCAAAGGAAATAAGCAGCTGTGCTGCTGCTTGCAATAGGACTGAATGGAAACGGAACAAGCAGAAAGCACTTCAGAGACCATGCATTCCTCCTGATCTCATAGGGTCTTCTTTGCCCTCCTAGCTCCCCAAGCACCTGAAGAACTGCTCAGTTACATCTCTGTTGGAATAGCAGCCACCGGAGTCTCACTACTGTCAACAGCATCATTCCTCATTTGGCTTGTAAAGCGCCTTCGAAGGAAAGGTGAGAGAGATACTGTCCCAGGTTCATCTCTTTATTTGCAGCCTCCGTAGAACTGGTTGGAAATTTTTCAGAAAGAAAAAAGTGGAAACTTCAGTGAGAAAATTCCCATTTTTGTTGAAATTTTTCAAATTTCCCTCGAAATATTCCATTTTCAGGTTTTTGACAAAAATCTCCCCAAATTCAACAAAAATGAAGAATTTTCATGTTCTTTGAACATTGTTTCAGAAAATAAAATACGTTTTTCGACCAGTTTTAATCATTAGCAGTTATTGCCAGGAGAACTGACCAGGGATCAGCCAGGAGGACATCAACCAGAAATAACATTGGTGCCTCCAACCGCTATTGCTCAGTATGCCAGATAGGGCATTTGCAGTGTTGTTGTAGCCGTGTTGGTCCCAATATATTAGAGAGACAAGGTGGGTGAAATAATGTCTTTTATTGGACCACCTTGTTTCTAGAGATATGAATAATGACTGTTATAGAAACAGATATCTATAGAAACAATAATGACTGCAGAACGGAACAAATAATTCAGAGTGAATAATTTATTTGTCAAATGGAGCCTCTCTTCTTGCAAGTAGTGCATAAGCAGTTTATGCCATTTTTGATTGACCTGTACTTTAAAAATTATTCACTGAATACTTTCCTGCTCTGCAGTTTGCTCACAGTGTGTTACAAGCATTTGATATTCAAAACATGAGCAATGCTGATTAGTTTTAATTGGACAAATCAGTCACATGGTATCTTTCATTTCCCTGATTATATGAGACATAAAATCAGGTTTCCAGTTAAATGACTTACATTTATAAGATGAGAATTTGCTTCCCAGGAATATTCCCTAATATTCACTTAAGATTCATTATTTCTGTTAATTTTCCTGACAATCAACGTGTTTGTTAGAATATGAATGGAACATGAACACAAGAGAGATACTAAGGCACTCTAACAGAATACACTGTGTTAGTTAGGCAAACTTATGTGAAGCGTTCATTGAGATACCTGTTCAGTTCTACTGGTAAGTACTGATTTCTCACAGGGAGCAGAGAGGCTGGTCCTAGAGGCCCAAATGTAACAAGTTGTTCTGGTCAAGGGTTATAACAGTTTGGGGAACAGCTTCTAGGTCTAAGGCCATTACAGGGTGGAAGGGTTATGGAGAAGAGGTGATGGTAGCTCGGCTCAGCCTATAACAGATTTCTGTTGTTAAATCAGTGGGGTAATTCTCCAATAAAACAATGAAATAAACAGCTTGCAAGATGGGGATAGTCATCTCCAGATTGCTAATGCTATTATTTTTCTCTCTTGCAGCAAAGAAATTTACTCCTGCCAGGTACGTTGTATTTAAAAAACCACATGAGAAACATTGCAATCGTTCTCTGCTAACATCACACTGATGCACAGAACAGTTGTATATAAATCCCTCTCCTCTATATTTTACAGCAGTTGCCAGAGTCTCACTTCAGAGAGTACCTTCCAAAGCTCTGCTCATCTAATCTAACGCCAAGTGACTTGGTAAGATACATGAGATGTTTACACTCATAATTTAGTTTCCTTTTAAAAACACAAACAAACATAAAACGCATTGATCTTTAGAATGACCTTTAACTGCTGTGTATTTCCAGCAATAAGATTAACCCCTTACTTACCGTGGGACACCTAGCATACGTTCTGTGATGATGAGGCCATAAAAGTACCCAGAGATTGACAGATTAATCGACTCAGCGATGGCATTCCTACGACTAAAGGATGATTGTGTTAGGTTCTGTGCCCAGCCTTAGGAAATAGTAGAAACTCCTTTACATTGTGGCTATTGGCCAGATGCAAAAGAGCTTTGGAATAAGGGAATACAAACCTGTGCCTGTATCTTCCTGTTTTAAAGAGGAAATCTGTTATCTCTGCAGGAATTAAAGCTATCTTCACTGATGCCTCAGAGCCTCTTGGGAAATGGAGCTATGCAGCCCTCAGCAAGCGGACAGGTGTTGATACATCTTGCTGACAAGACGATTAGCCTCGGATCTTGTTACTAAATACTGAGATCAGTCATCTGGTTCTGCCACTGAAGACAAGCAAGCTGTGGGTAAAACCCGAGCCATTTACCAAGAGACTACATGGGTCCAGTCAACGTACAGCTACAGTGATTGGGAGATCTCTATTCATTCTCTGGATGGGGACAAAATAAGCTGCTGTCTATGGGAGAGGCTGGACTCTTCTAGGGTCAGTCTGTAGGTACCAGGGTGGAGTGAACACTTTGCAATATACATGGCTGGAAATCTCTCCCATGGAAACACCTGGGTCACATTTTTTAAAGCAAAATAGTTAGAATGGGAAATATTTATGGAATTGCCTTACAAACCATTGATTTGGTTCACTGGTAATTGTTGAAGTAAATGTACTGTAACAATATGTCACAGTTAATAAATCTGCCAGTAACAATATGGTCAGGGTGTTTTGCTGCAGTTCCTAGCGAGTTTTTATATTGTAACTTTAAACCATTGCTAATGGGAGCACTATCAGAGTTAGCAATTATGCCACCTACTCTGGTTTGTGAATGCAGCAAGTAGACCTGAAACAATTTCATCCCCATGGGATTAAGTATTGTAATCTATATAAATATATATTTAGTTTCTTGTGCACTTTCTTCTGCATGTAATTCTGCACTGTTTGTAAATCGTAGAACTGCTGTAGGATATCTGCCCTAGAGTTCAAGATCATATATGTTCTGCAAAAAGTATGTGACATCTATTCTGTTCAGATAAAATAGCCTGTTGTATAACTCAAAAGGTAGTGACTACAGACCTCCTGTGTACTTATTCCTTTAAACGTATCTGTCATTTAGGGACAGACATGATTAAAGGTCTGTATATGCATTCATGTGTTTCTGAACATATGAACATAACATAACACGTATATAAATAAACAATGTACAGTCCTTTGGGGTCTGATCCTGCTCTCATTAACACATGGCAAAACTCCCATTAATTTCAGCGATTCAGGAAAAGGCCCTTTATAACGTACAAGCTGTTCTTTGTGACACCTTCATGAATATTGTGTTTGGTTACATTGGATACACAATAGCCCAATAGAAGGACCTGAGGTCATATTTTAGTGGCTGATGTTTTTGTAAGAAGCAGTTCTGTGGGACTGAATATTTGGGGGCAGAGCTTCATCTGATATAAATTGTTACAGCTCAATCAATCAGAGGTACCCTTCTATGGTTTTCATGTCCGTATATTATTTAAATATAAACTGGCAGCATAAGAAGATCTTTATATATGAGTATAATCTGCTTAGGTTTTATATTATCGGTATGGTTTTGAATAAATTATGTATTTATTTATGATTACACAGCCGTGGTTGATTTTAATCTGCTATGTGCTGTGCTGTATGTGACGTTGATTAATAAAATGGTTTGAGATTACTGCTTACATTTTGGAAATGTGTATTATTAGTCTTCTTTGTATAAGATATGTGGACGTTGCTTCAGTAAAAAGCTCCATTAAAAAAAAAAAGTGACACAAGTAAAAGGGCTTGGGGCTATAGGAAGTTGGCTTGCTTACATTCTTTGTTTTCATTCTTTATATTCATAAAATGTCTGAGGTCAGAGAGTAGCCAGAAGATGGCGCTCAATGCCAATCACTGCATGGCCGCCAAAGCACCATGGTATAAACAGCCCAGAAAAGTATCCAAGGTGCTGAATTGCAAAGAGAACGGTTCAGGTACATGGTACATAAGACAGGTGCCTGCAGCAGCAATGAGCACTGGAAGAAAGAGAAACATTCTGTTGACTGTGTGGCAGGTGGGAGATGAGAACAGAAGGAGAAGTAATCAGGTGACATAGGTATATATCAGCTGAGTACCAGAATCCAGAATAGACCCGCACTCCACATGTCTGTCTAGCATCCCACTCTGCTGGATTTTTAACCAGGTACAAGGAAAATATGGGGATGGAAAGGCTGGTGAGTATGAGCACTGTCCTTGCAGTCTATGCTGTCCTGGAAGTCTATACAATCACACTAGAGGAGGTCTGCTTGTGCTAAGCAATGAGGAAACACAGTGCCAAGTTATGGAGTCTAGCCACATCACTGGGGTAAAGCTGCTCATTTATTGTCAATGTAGAGTTGCATACAGAGTCACTGTCAACATCTCTCTCTCTCTCTCTCTCTCTCTCTCTCTCAAACACACACATGCACGCATGCACACACACACACACACCGCATTCCCACAAAATCCACAGATGTTCTGGCTCATTTGCACACAGTTTCAACTCATGCAAGCTGACAGTCCTGCCATCACAAACTCGGCAGTTCATTGCTTACTTTTTGATGAGGACCAGCAAGCATCCATTTCCGTGGTGAGTTATTTTTCATAGCTCTCGCACATAGAAATGGATCTGAAATGGTGCCCACAAATAAAACATAAGGTTGCAATAATGCTGAATGCAGTTTTGGGCTGCATACATGACGGCATCATGTTGTCCAGCAGGGAAGTAAGAGTTCTTCTCTGTGTTTATATGACATGGTCAGTCTTCTTACTGGTTTCAGAGTAGTAGCCGTGTTAGTCTGTGTCAGCAAAAAGAACAGGATTACTTGTGGCACCTTAGAGACTAACAAATTTATTTCAGCATAAGCTTTCGTGGGCAACAACTCACTTCATCATACTGAAGCCTATCTACACTGGGAAATCGTACGTTACAGCGTGACCCTGAGGATTTGTCGTAATGAATACAGTGTGGAACATGACTTAACCCTAAGTATAGACATGTAGTGTTATATTTAACATTGTGTCAGCTAGTCATGGTTGACCCTAGGGGTAACTACAGACAACTGACATGATGTTAAACATGACTTAGTTTATACTGTGTGTTTAACGTCATGTTGACTCCTCAAGGCTGTGCTCTAACAGGATGTAGTTTCCCTTCATGGTTTTAGTGTGACTGCGTCTCCGCCTATGGCTGTCCCAGGACTTCACCTGGTATGCTGCATTGATTTCCGGGCACCACATTACCAGAAGGATACTGGCGGGTGTTCAGAGAACAGAACAAAGCTGACTGGGAGGCGGGAAGGACCATTTTATGAGGAAAGCTTAAAAGGGCTAGCTATGTAGAGCTTGGCTAAGCGGTGCTAAAGAGGGACATAACAGTCTACAGTTAATTCAAGGTGTGATGGGGTGTTTGCCCTACACTGGCAAACAAATGGTTAATGGATGTGTTAGGCCAATTAGCCCACCAGGTACACCTGGGGAGGGACGGGGGTCAGGCCCAGATGTGGAGGGTGGCTCTATAAAGCCAGGCCCATAGCAAAATGGGAGAAAGGACTCTGGCGTGAGGAGACTGTCAGGATCCTGGAGAAAGCTTCTCAGTAGCTGTGTGAGGAAGAGGATGCACAAGGAGATGGCACTCCAGCATGGGAGTAATGGAGGCCGCAGCCCTGTGAGAGATGCTGATGATCAGGGACAAGTAGGAGCAGCATCCCAGGGACGAAGTGAGATATTATAAGCAGGGCCGGCTCTAACTTTTTTGCCGCCCCAAGCAAAACAAACAAACAAACAAAGAAACAAAAATGAGCACCGCCTCCCCAAGCAAAAAAACCCCAAACAAACCCGAGCACCGCCCTGCTGAAACAAAAAACCCCTCCCCCCAGTGCTGCCCTGCCGAAACAACAACAATAACAAAAAAACCCGAGTCCCGCCCCGCTGAAACAAACCCCACCCCCCCTGAGCGCCGCCCCGCCAAAACAACCCCCCCCGAGTGCCGCCCTGCCGAAACAACCCCCCCTGAGTGCCGCCCGCCGAAACAACCCCCCCCGAGCGCCACCCCGTCCCACCAAAACAACCCCCCTCCTCCCCTGAGCGCCACCCCACCGAAACAAACCCCCTCCCAAGCACCGCCCTGCCGAAACAACGCCCCCCACCCTGAGTGCCGCCCCGCCAAAGTAAAAAAACCAACCCGCGAGCGCTGCCCCGCCACCCCAAGATTGGCTGCCCCTTCGAAGGTGCCGCCCCAAGCAGGTGCTTGGTCAGCTGGTGCCTGGAGCCAGTCCTGATTATAAGGAGCTGTGCTTAGTTGCCTATTACAGGGTCCTTGGGCTGGTCACAGAAGGGAACACAAGGCTCTGCACTAAAACCTGATGAGTCCCTGATGGGGACAGAAGGCCTGGTAGAAAGGCCAGTAAACTTCAAGTTTTTTTCCCTGTTTGGACTTTTCTGTTACCCCCAGCCAGGGACTAAACTGAAGGGTGGCAGGGCTGGAGGTCTGGGCTCCAGACGCTGCGGACCCCTGCAGACTCACAGCGGCAGACAGTGGGGAGGCAGGATTGGAAGAAGCCCTGCAATGCTGCAGCCTGGCATGAGTGGGGGGGCTTGGTGGTGAGGACCCCCTGTTACACAAGGGTGTTAAAAACAGGATGTTGTATGAGAGGGATCTTGTATTGTGATATGCGGGATCAGGGTGAGGGATAGCTAGTGGTGGCTGCCCAGTGAGCACCTAAAAGGGTCAGTGGAGAAATCTCTGACATAACGGCAGCCTTGTGCCACCCCCCTCCCCGACTGTCATGCTCCACCTCCCGCTTTGACTATGGCCTCTCATCTCCTGAGCATTCTCCCGTCCCCACCACTGCAGCCCAGCTTCTGCTGCCGGGCCTGCAAGCGCCACATGGATCAAGTCTGCATGCAGCCCTGTCGTTTAGGACCGTCCCTGCGCTCTACTGCACCTGAGCCGCCTGGTTAGCTTGTGCCATCTGGCGTATATCCTCTCCACTGGGCTGCAGGGGCTTGGCCTGAGGCTTGAGTCTGGGAAAGGAGAGAGGAATTGTAGAACTGGTATGGAGTTCAGGTGCTTTTCTTCCTGAGCAGCCCAGGCCTCAGACACTGAAAGGTGACAAATGGCCTTCGCTACACAGGGGATTTGCCCAGTGCCAATGATCAGTGACCTGCCCCTGGCGTCATTGCACCTCTGCAATGCTCAAGAGTCGACAAGGGAAGCTACGTTTCATGGTGGGCAAGCTTACCCCTATGCTGAGAATCATAGAGGTCTTTGTTCTACACTGGGTGTTAGTCATCATTGCTTGCAACTGGGAGCTGGCTGGAACTGAAACCAATGGGCGTTAGGCACCGAAGTACCTTTGAGGACCAGGGCTTTAGTGAGACCTCAGAGCAGCAAATCCAAGCAGGGAGTTGGTTAGAACAAGCCGCCCTACACTGCACAGCATTGCAACGGCTCGTTACAGACCAATTAACGAGCTGAGAGTGGCTGCTAACATGTCCCCCTTTGACAAGACAGAGACCGACAGCCTGAGCAGATGTCAAGTGTTAATCCTGCAGGTTCCCCGAGGGTAGGTGTAGATTAGCCCTAAACGCCCTGCTCAGAATCCCGTCCAAAGCTGTTTGAGAGCTAACCCACCACAGTTCTCCACCCTGCTCTTTATCTCCACTGCCTGTATAACTTACTTCTGGGTGGAGGGGAGTTCTCTCTGCCACTCATCCACTGACATCCAGGGGAGTTTTGCTGTTGATTAAATGGCAGCTGTGACCAGAAAAGGCACCAGAAACTTGCCTCCATCTTACTCCATGTGTCCGCCCCTCATGGCTGCACTCAGTTGACAAATGCAGGGGCTGCACTTTGCCAGGCTTGCTGCTCCACCCCAGTGACAGCTGCAAGGTTGACAGGGCTGGGGCCTAGTTTCCACATTGTCTGCACCTGCCCAGAGGACATTTTTACAAGCTCTGGATTTGTTAGGAGCAACCAGAGGCTTTCACCCCACAACCAAGATGTTAATGGAGCATCCATCCCCACAATGATTCTCTGACACCCTTCCCAGCCATTGTAGCAGGATGAGTGGAACTGAAGGAAGAGGGTCAGACATCAGGAGGGAACTAGGTTGGTGAGACATCAGGGGTTCAGAAGTGCAAGCCGCGCCAGGCTGCTACCTTACAGACACAGTAACAGTGGTCTCTGTGCATGCGCAGTAAAGATCTCTTTCCTACAACTTTGCCTGCCTCGTCACTCATTGCTAATGAAGCAGACGCTGCTCCCATGGCTGGGCAAGCCAGCACCTTTCTGCACAGGCCCTGCCACATGGCAGCTCAGCTGCAGACTGAGCCGGCCCAGGCTGGCCATCAGGGGTGCCTTTGGAAGGTTAAAAGCACACGGCACGCAATGATGGTTCAGCCAGCAATGTGGGTAGCATAATATCGGCCTGCCGTGTTCTGCACGAGATTTGTGAAAGAAAGGGGGACGTCTTTACCAGATTGTATATGAAGAGGTAACCACAGGCCTGTCAGCAAGTCAGGCAGAGAAGCTGTGGCACCAGAAGCCGAGACCATTATGAATACTGCCTGTGTAACCCGCTGCTGAGTGTGTGTAGGACCCTCTCTGGGCCTGAGCTGCAGAGGAGATGACGCTGTTACAGCCTCAGTTAAGGGACCTGGACTCTTTAGCTCAAGCTGTAGTAGCTCAGGTGGTCTCTGGGTCAGTCCCTGATGTGGCGGCCAGGACGGTGGCCAGGCATGCGATGCCCACTGGAAATGCTGTGTGTGTGGACTTTGCCAGGCAGGGGATGGAGGCTGCAGAGGGGTAATTAAAGGTGAGCATTTTATGCCATCAGCCAGCACCGTTTTCTTGTGGGTCTGAGCTCGTACGTTTGTGTGTGTCGCAGGAGTGACCGGTGACTTGAGGTGAGGGAGGCTCCGGCAGAGTGAAGCAGTGCTTGGTGGGTGTGTTGGCCAGCTGCCATGCACACTGCCTCCATCGCCCACCATTCCTGTGAGCACCACTCCCATGGCTCTGTTGGGAGTGACCATGAGGGTGGAGGCCGTGGTGGTTGCTTGATCGGCTTCGGAGGAGAGCTGTGCAGGTCAGGGCCGAGGTCCTGGTGTTCCGCGGGCGGATCAATGTGGGAAGCAGAGCGTTGGGGTGAAGCACTTTCTGTCGCCAGCCTGCACAAGGACCCCAATGGACATTTCCCAAGTCACCGTCAGTAGGAGGTATACTGGGCCAGAGTGGGGAATGCCTGGGGTTTGCAATGGCAGCATTTGGGGCAGAAGGGGTAGGTCCCATTGCTGTTCTGGGTAGGAGGTGCCATTCAAAGGGGGCCTGGCACTCAAAAGATCTAGGTTCAGGACCTAGCTCTGCCCCTATGGGGCTTTGAGCAAGTCACTCAATCTGTCCCTCCCTCAGTCCCCCCAGCTGTGCAGTGAAGCTAATGATCCTTCTTTCCTTCCCACCCTTTGTTTGTCTTGTCTATTTAGGCTGTAAGTATTTTGGAGCAGGTATTCCCCCTTCCTATGTGTCTGTACAGTGCCTAGCGCGATGAGGCTCCAATCTCGGGGTACTTCTGTAATCCAAATAATAATTTTTAAAACTGGAGCTGCCTCCCTTTCTGTACCACAGTACCCAGATTTATAATTGCTCTGTATCCATCTCTTAGTTAATGTCGGAACCACAATATATTGCTGTGGTAAAATGACCTAAAAGGACTCCATGTAAACTAAAATAGTTATTTATTATCAGATGGCCATGCCCCAATGCGGACACCAGACTCCCTCTGCTGGAGGAAGTGGCATGGATGTGAATTGTTCTATTTCTGTTACAACTTTCCAAAATCTTTCTGGGCTGGTGGCATTTCTGTGGGAGGGATCCGTTATCTGCCAAACATCTCACTTTAGAACTGATGCTCTGCTATGTGCCGTGACCACTGGACATTGTGAAAGTGACATTAACTGGGAGGCACACATGCCTTTTTGCGGAGCTCCTGCTGTCGAGCTGCAAACAGCCAACGAGGATTTTTGTTGGTCTTTCTCACATAACTTAACACTTCTCCACCTTGTTGAAATCGGCTGAGCTGCCCGGACTGCTCCTGGTGCGTGCCCCTGCAATCAAACAGTAGATGGGAATAAAAAGCCTTCCCACAAAGCCTTCCATGGAGAGATGTTGTGGCCTTGGTTGTCCTGATGTGCACATAACGCTGCCCGGGGGATGCACACAAAATGTGGCACTCCCTGATTGACCGGTGTAGCGGGGTGGTCACCCGCTCCAGCCCTGACAGGGTCAGAGTCAGCCCTGGGGGAAGGACTGGAGGGCGGGAAGGTAAGCTAGGCTGAGTGGGGAAGTTGCCTCAGCTGGGGGCCACGCCCCAAACAGACAAACCTGGCCCTATAAAGGCCAGGGCAGCCAGGCACTCCAGGAGTCTCCCTCTGTCTGTAGAGGGAGAAGGGCCTGGCTGTAGGGACTGAAGTAGAGTACCTAGAGTGGAGCAGGGCTGGGGAAAGGCCTGAGGTCCTGGGGAGTTCCATCCAGGAAAGTCCCAGGCTGCGGCCTAGTGTTAGGCCCAATAGGTATTGGAGTTGCAGGGGGCAGCCCACAGTTAGATGGAGGCAGCAGGTCCAAACCCAACCTTGCCTGTGCTGAGTGGCTTATACTGCAGTCTGCCCCAGGGCACGGGGGCTAGGTGGTGACTGGCAGTAGCCTATACTGAGGTGAGGTGGGGATAGTGGGTGGGGGTTCCCCAGGGAGGGGAAACCCTGAAACTGAGGGGTTACTGGTAGGGGGGCAGCACCCCAGTGGAAAGGGGCACAGGGGCCAGAGTGGTAAGGTGGATCACTGGCCTGAAGAGGGCGCTCCGGAGGCTGGGTGAGCTAATTCCCAACGGAGACCACCAGGAGGCGCCGCAGGGGTGAGTCCACCCCCGCTTACAATCAGACTCTGTTCTTTGGCCTAAAGTTTCAAAAGTGATTAGTGATTTAGGGTGCCCAACATGCCACACCTGAAATAGCCCTGGTTTTAGAAAGTGCTTAGCACTAGCTCCTTGAGAATCAGGCACCTAGAAGATGTCCCAAATTGGGCACCCAAAATCAGTCTTGTATTTATACAACCCATATTCGCTGGGGACCACATCCTGAAAGAAATCTTTCCTGACCCCGCTCTTCGGCCATCAAACAACCCCCAGCGTTGCCATGCTCATCATCAGAAGCAAGCTCCCCACAGACCAGGACACGCCAGCTCAAAGTGGCACCAGACCCTGCCAGAGCAACAGATACAAAACCTGCAGACATATCTCCACTGCTACCATGATCAACGCTCCCCAGAACACACCTTGCAAGATCCATGGGTCCTACACATGCCTATCACAACACATGGTGTCATCCAATGCACTAAGTGGTCCAACCATAATTATGTGGGTGCAACCAGACAGTCACTGCGCTCTCAAATGAATTCACACAGAAAAACGATAAAAGCCAAAAATGCCCCATCACCCATTGGCAAACACTTTTCACAAAGCGATCATGCCATATCTGACTTATCAGTCCTCATCCTCAAAAGCAACCTGCACAATGCTTTCAGAGACAAGCCTGGGAGTTTCAATACATAACTGCTGGATTCTAAAAACCTTGGAGTTAACAGGGACACTGATTTTATGGCTCATTACGATACTTTGTAACACACCCTCCTGCCTGCTACCCTTAATTGCCCACTTCATTTTAATTGGTCTCTTTCAGCATGTGTGAACCCTTACGCCTAACAATCTGTCCATAGGTGCCGATTCCATGGGTGCTCCAGGGCTGAAGCACCCCTGGCAGCCAGCTCCCCCCTCACCCACAGCGCCTCCTGCACACCACAATCAGCTGTTTTACAGCGTGCAGGAGGCACTGGGGGGAGGGGCAGGAGCGGGGATGGGGCGCACTCGGGGGAGGGGGAGGAACTGGGCTGGAGGAGGCAGGGCAGGGGTGGGGGTTTGGGGGAAGAGGTGGGGTGGAGGCAGGGCCTGGGGCAGAGCAGGGGCAGGAAGAGGCAGGACAGAGGTGGGGGTGGGCCCTGGGGCAGAGTATGGGGTCCTTCCTTGTATTTAACTGTGACACTCTGATTACCTTCTCCCAGACCTGAAGAAGAGCTCTGGGAAGCTCCTAAGCTTGTCCCACTCACCTACAGAAGTTGGTCCAACAAAAGATATTACCTCACCCATCTTCTCTCTCTCATTAAAGTTACTGCATGCTCGGTCATCAATAGAAACTGTAGTGTGAAAAACAGGGCAACTGGCGGATGCAGTGTTCTGAAGGCTGACATGCTAGCTGAGACCACAGAACAGAAACGCAGCTGTAGGTAGCAGAGCTCTTTTATGACGTGCATGAGCTCTCAGCGCAATCTGAGACCAAGCAGGTGCCTGGAAACATCTAGCTCACACTGGGCATGCTCAAAGGTGTAATGCATCACTAGTGTAGTCATTCCCATATTAACCTGAAATCATCTCATTTGCATAGTCAGGCCCCTACCTCTCGTGGCATTTAGCCTCTATTCATGCTCTCGAGAAATCAGTGGTGGTTGGATAAGTGTAACTGAGGCTTGGATTTAGCCCTGTTTTTTTAAAACCCAGTAGGGTTTATTGGTACAGGTATGCAGCTATGTGAAATCTGCAATGAAAGGCAGAGTTAAGGGTAGGCAAGTGGAGTTCATGCATGGCTCCAATATAGCAATGGCATAGAGAAAGCACCTTCCCTACTGGTTATGGGGAGGTGGCTATGATAGCTCTGTAAAGGGACTAGCCACGGCAGCGCAGTGATTCTAATAGACACACCACCACCTGAAATAGAAAGCAGATGCCTGAAGGCATCTCCCCCACCAGGTTATTCCAACTGCCTTCCTGCTTCAGGGGAAGCTGCTCCTGGAGAATGGCAACAGCCGTTTGCATTTTAACATGGGCAAGCAGCACCTGCCTCCACCTCTCCCATAAGCAGCCATTATGCAAGCAACGAGGGGAGTGTGAAATAGCCAGTGACTCACTTGCTCCTTGCATTCCTCTGATGCTGCCACGGGGACACTCTCCTGGCAGTTCACTCATCCGCTGGCACCCAGGACTTTGCAGGCCGGATTGAATCGGCACGCGTGTGTGATTGAGAGCATGCGTCCTTGCACACAGCCTGGCAGGGGGAAACAGGAAATAGCTCAGCAAACGCCAGGTGTAAAAAGACATCTTGGAAGTGCAGGCCTCTAGTCATGGAACTTGTCTTTAGAAGCCTGAGAACTAGGGTGCAGTATGGCATAAACTGAAGGAAACTACAACTATCTGGACCAGAAGAGGCTGTTAGACCCAGCAGAGAGTAGGCCCTTCTGTTAAAGAACAAATTGTATGCAGCAAAGGAAGGATGGGAGAAGTCATTTCTTTCTCATCATTGTCTGGATGGGGCTGGAAGGAGCCAGGTAGTATATAGACTTTGGGGAGAGACTAAGCAAACTTGGTTTCTGCCAGAAAAGTAGCTGTGGCAACACTTAAGATCCTAAGAAAAAAGTCTACCTGAAGTTGCTGGAAACAGCCAGTTTAGTCTCCTAAAGTTAGTTTAGCCTCCTAAAGTGAACTGTCCAACTGAAGGGCAATTGCGGGACATGGCTGTTGATAGTGTATGTCAGGACCCAGGTATATCAGTGCCCGAGGACCCCTACAAAGTGCAGGGAAATGATTAAATGAGAGAGACCCAGATAATCCCAGCAAGTGACCTGCACCCACATGCTGCAAAGGAAGGTGAAAACCCCCATGGTCACTGCCAATCTGACCTGGGGGACAATTCCTACCCGCTCCCACACATGGTGATCAGTTAGACCCTGAACACGTGAGCAAGAACCAGTCAGCCAAGCACCTGAGCGAGAGGATGCTCAGTGCCCCCTGAGAGCCCTGGCCTATCCAACATTATGTTCCATCTCCAGCTGAGACCAGCCCTGAGGCTTCAGAGGAAAGAGACAAAAATCCCAACCCAGAATACCTTGGTGGGGCAGGGGGGAACTTCCTGCCCCCTACAGGTGACTGTCTGAAGCCCTGAAGCATGAGCTTTTAGGAACATGAGACAAACTGTAAGGGACCCCCAGGGCTGCTGAGCCCTGCTCCCCTACCATCACAAGCAACCCCATTGTACAATCCCACTTATAAATCTGTTCAGCCGTCTCTCAAAACTAATTCAGCTGCTTGCCCCCCAACTCCTATGGGGAGGCTGCTCCAGACCCACCCCCTTCTGGTTAGAAACCTTCTTCTAATTCCCAGCCTGAATTTGCTCATGGCCAGTTTATATCCATTTGTTCTTGTGCCGACATTGTCCTTCAGCTTCGATAGCTCTTCACCCTCCCTGTGTCTACCCCTGATGTTTTTATAGAGCGCAATCATCTCCCCCATCAGCCTTGAACTTGACGCGACTCTTGGAGGATGCAAAGGCAAAGTGAATCAAACCGGGACCAAAATAAAGGCCTACATGGGCCCTTAGCAAACACAGCTCTTGAGTCTCGCATTGCTTTAATTTGACAAACCTAATGGACAGTGGGCAGATCGCTGCTGGCTGGTGCTGTAAGTAACTGCTGGCTGCAGCTCTCACCCAGCTGATTAGGCCCTCATCAAGCCTGGCCTATTGAAGCTATCTTGCTGTCTCTTTGCCAAGGGCAGATGGATTTTCACCTTGGTGAGAAGTGGCTGGACATTCAAGCTCTCTGGTTACCATGACAACGAATTTCCTCCCCTTCACCCCCCCGCCCCCAGTGACCTTTAGGGATGCGGTGCTTTCAGATTCCCCCTCCTCAGATGAAAGCATCATTTTGAAACAGGAGCAGCTTGACATGTGGAGGCTTTTAACATCAGTGCAGCCGCATCTGCCTGCACAGAAACAATTAGGGACCCACAAGCAGCAACAGGGAGCCGGAACAAAACAAAACAACCCTCAAAGCCGGGATGGGAAATTGCTTCCAAGGCCTGCAGTTATTCAGAACCATGCAAACATTTTTTTTTTTGCAATGAAGTCTGAAGCCAGGTGAGTTTTTTTCATCAATTCCAAGCCCAGAAGGGACCACTGTGATCATCTAGTCTGCCCTGCATAGCATGGGCCACGGGGCTGAGCAGGGGCTTTGTTTTCAACATTAAACTCTCAATCCAGGTGCCTCAAGATGTGCTGATTTGCCAACACCTTTACCAGTCGGGGTGAAGTCCTGGCCCCATTGAATTCAATGGCAAAGCGTCTGTTGATTTCAATGAGGCCGTTTCACACTTGCTGTCTAAGAGCTGTGGATCTCTTGCACGTGACCCTTTCCTATCCTCTGCAGGAAGCAGCCAGCAGCTGGTTGTTCTTTCCTGTTCTTGAGGCAGGATTTCCAGTTGTGCGACAGACCTAATTTCCAGGGAGCCGGCCCATATCCCATTGTCCCAGTTCACAAGGCAAAGGGTCTTTGATTTATTCTGAGCCTCTCAATGTGGCGGTAGCACGAAAGCACATTGGTGCCAAGATGTGATGAAGCAACGTTGTAATGAAATAGCTCTTTGTGGGAGAACAAGGAGTAAATTGTGGTATCCCTAGCCCCAAACCCACTGCCTTCAGCAATTCTGACTGTCACACCTACCACCCTCAAAGTGCCAGCAATATTAGCGCTAGTGTTTATAAGCTGTATTGACTAGGGGCTTGAGCGCTAACCTGGGACTAAATAGACCTAGGTTCTATTCCTGGCTCTGCTGTTGGGTGACCTTTGGCAAAACACATCAACTTTGTGCCTCAGTTTCCCCATCTGTAAAATGGGCTCAGTGATACTGACCTCCTTTGTAAGTGATTTAAGATGTTTGTATTATTATTAAGGTGCTTGCAAATTTGATTCAAATAACAGCCCAAGATTTTGGCTACTATCCCAGCCTTTTGGGTTTGTAAAACTGCAGGAGAACTTCATACACCACATAAGGTTGTTGGTGGAGCAGGGAGGTAATTGACCATTGATGAGGGTTGGCTATGAGCATGGCGTGAAGGAGCAATGGTGATTTACACTTGCTGAGGATCTGGTGCAGTGACTGCACCTTCTTGCTCAGTTGGTGAACACCATCCAACTTGCGCACCAAATGAGGCAGGGGGGCTGTGAAAAAAGAACATGTGAAAATGTTATTAAAGCCCACTGGTGACATCCTGGCTCCACGGAAGTCTGTGGTAAAATCTCAATAGATCCAGGATTGAACCCTATGGGTTTAACTCTCTCACCCTCACTAGTTTCACCCCAGCGTAACTTCATTGATACGAGCAAAATTACTCCCAGTAAGAACAGAACCTTACCACAGTGCAGAGAAACAAGGGGGCAATTCTAGGTCTTTCCTGACTTTTGTATGTTTTACTTTAAAACAGTCTTTTAATGGAGTTTTTTTGGTGCATAAAATTGTATTCTAATCATATTTAATAGTCTGTCATTTGCTTGAAGATGTTGGTCAGAGCCTGTGTGGCTGCGTGGAGAAGGCAGGGTTTTACTCGTGGGATCAGTGCACCTTTGACCATTTTGACCTCCTTTTCTCTATCAGCTCTTCTTTTGGTCCATTTTCACCCTAGTTTATTTGAAGGAGGGGCTGCTTTTTTCCTAGCATTGAGTTTAGTTTGTGTGGAATGTTGTCTCCACTCCAGTTCATGCACCAGGAGAGGAAGGGTGAATACATAAATAAATCCATGTTTTCCCTGCACCACTTTATTAATATAATTACCCAGATTTTCATGTTTTAAAAATGAATTCACATTTTGAACATACAGAAAAAATTACCACATTCCAAAAACCTAAAAATGTCTGACTTTTTTTAAGGCTTCCAGACAACTTTTTCATGAGTTCATTGTAGAGTAGCTATAGTGTCTTGCTCACTGCAGTCAGGTAAATGCCCCAACCAACAGATCAAACACAGATCACTCTTTTTCTCAGCCCACAAGCAGAGTTGGTTCAGTCTGGTAGCATTCAGTTCAGAAAGAGCTCTGCTAGAAGATGATAAGATTGTTTCAAATGCTGCCAGACACACACAAAATCTTTGGACCTCTTACTTTGCTGAATCATATTAGGGCATGGGCCCTAAATTTTCCCATCCTGGCCAAAATGACAAAAGATAAAGTCTAATTCAAAAGACCTGAGAGTCAGATCTACCAGCAGTGAAAATCGGCAGAACCCCATTGACTTCAGTGGTATCACACCAGCTGAGAATCTCACTGTCAATATGATAAAAATAATACAGTATTGCAAAACAAAGTCTCTCTCTGTGTTACTAACACCTTGTGCTCTGTAAGACTTTTTATCTTTTATGTTGTTTACTTGTTGTACTTTGTTTTAGCTGCCATGGTGAACTAAGTTGGTCAGTTTCTTTTGTCTATGGTCACTTTCACTTACTGTTTCTCCACACTAGCACAGGGCTGAATTTTGGTTCCCAATTCAGTAAACTGAGAGTGTCCCAGAGTTCAAGAGGGCGTGAAACCGTTAAGAGGTGCCCGTGGATGGTGTGAGGCCGGTAGCGGCCCCCGGCGCGCCGGGACAGGGTCTTCTTGGAGTCGGGTTGCTTGGGAATGCAGCCCAAAGCTGGTGGTAAACTCCATCTAAGGCTAAATACTGGCACGAGACCGATAGTCAACAAGTACCGTAAGGGAAAGTTGAAAAGAACTTTGAAGAGAGAGTTCAAGAGGGCGTGAAACCGTTAAGAGGTGCCCGTGGACGGTGTGAGGCCGGTAGCGGCCCCCGGCGCGCCGGGACGGGGTCTTCTTGGAGTCGGGTTGCTTGGGAATGCAGCCCAAAGCTGGTGGTAAACTCCATCTAAGGCTAAATACTGATGTAAGCAGAGTCAGGATGAGCTCCACCCTGACATCTGGTGGTGAGTCATGGCAAAGCACTCCAGGGGCTGATTCAATTTGCATAGGCACACCCACCCTGCCTGGTACGAACCATAGTGGCCCAAATGGGCATTTTGGGCTGCTGTAGGATCCTCAGTTTTCTGTATTGGGGCAGGAATTTCTGTTATTGGGGCAGGAAGAATAAACTGTTATACTGCTTATGTAAATCATGGCCAGTGGAACTGTACTTGGCCTTTTGTCATGTTAAAGGGGAACTTGCCATGAACTAAACAACACTCGCCAGCCAAGGGACATGGGTTCCAAAGCCCAGTGAATTGAGAGAGGCTGGGGACAGGGGATTGCTTCTTGGCCTTGTGGCTAAGATCAAGTGTAATACCTGGTGGTGTAGGACCCTTGTGAGGGTCTGAGACACCAATTGCAGCATTTTTGCCTCTCTCCACTGTGGAATATCAGAGCTAATGTTGAGTTCCTTGAGAGTCTGGTTTCAGATGGCTGAATTGAAATCACTCTGGGCTAATAGTGCAACTGAGCACTAGGGCTCCCCTAAACTACAAGCTGAAATCACTAAAGTGCTAACAGCCTTCTGAGCTGAAATCACTAAGCTGAAATCACTGAGCACTGTGTTAAGTAGTGGGGGAGCCTGAAGATAAGTGGCTGGTGGAGCAGTTGGCAAGACAGCTGATGGTGTGGTGCTGCTGGCAAAGCAGAGCAGTTCGTGAGGACAGTCGGAGTGGTGCTGCTGGCAGAGCGGAGCAGTTCGTGGTTGCAGTTGGAGCAGCTTGCAGGACGGCTGGTGGAGCGGCGCTGTTGGTGGGACAGAGCAGTTCGTGGGGACAGCGGTAGCGGCTTGCGGGACAGCTGGCGGAGCAGAGTGAAGCCCCACGGAGGGGTGAGGCAATCATCTTCACGCCACGTAAGGTGTCCCTTACCCCCCGCCCCTTCCCATTGCTGCCCAGGCGGGTGGCGTGTAGCACCCTGCAGATGAACTTTTGAACTCTGGGACTGGACTTTTGGGTTCGTGGACTTTTGGGGACTTTGGGTGACGTTTGGGTTGCTGGACTCAAGAACCCAAGGGACAGGGCACGGCCCAATTGGCTGGGGTGGGTCTTGCTCACAGTTTGGCTTATAGATCCTAGTTGCGGTGTTTTCCCAATTTAAGGCTGGTATTGTTTATCTGCTGCTATTAAAGATTTCTGTTACACTGAGGCTCTGTGCTTGCGAGAGGGGAAGTATTGCCTCTTTGAGGCGCCCAGGGATGTGTATAAGATTTTCCCAGGTTACTGGGTGGGGGCTTGAGCCGGTTTTGCATTGCATTGTTGCGAAGGGAACCCCTATGTACTGAACCTGGCCCTTGCTGCTGTCAACTCATCCTGGCAGAAGGGTTACACTGGCACAAGACCTTTATAATAGTGTTGTCTTTCTGGAGAGTGGGAGCTAGCGTCTGGGTCCTTGCAGTGGAGGAGAAATCAGTGACACAGAGTCTGAGTATATTCTAAAGGGTAACTTATTTTTTTTCCACACATGCATCAGTCCTGGGAAAAGAAATGGTCACAAACAGCACAGAGTCAATCCCTTTTTCAGGAATCTCAGCTCTTCACCAATGTGCAGTTCCAAGGGAACAATTCTGCCTCAGAAACTGACTCCCGTCAGAGATTGAGGCAGAGCGTAAACTATTGCGCTGCTTGCACAGCTCCTGCTACCCCGAATCTTGCATAACAAAACTATCAATGCAAAACTTGGTACCAGAAGTGGGATCTCTTCAGACTGAAACAAGGGGACAATGGAGAAATTGATAAATCTTCTAGCCCAGCAGCAGCAGAACTCTGCTGAAACTCAGCAGGTACTGGCTGAAAGGCAACAAGAGGCCTGTCAGGCCACCCAACAACAGTAGGCTGTACTCCTGTTGCTGCAGCAGCAGCAATGACTCCAGGAACACCCACTGCAGACTGGGCAGGGAGCCTGGCAGCCACAACAGCATCCACATACCTCTGGAGGGGAAGGGTCAGATGACCCCCCCACCCCCCAAAAAAGGGGATGCAGGTACTGTGGACAACAGGGGCATGCAAGTTCAATTTCCTCATGGAGTAACAGAGACAAGGAGGGTTACTGGTGGGTGCAGAGTACTGAGACACTCAGGGAGGGCTGGGTCACAAAGGATGCCTGCACTCAGATGCCAGAGGCTTTTATGGTAATTAAAAAGACTGATAAACACAGCCCGGGGCCAAGCAGAGTATTGTCCCATGGGTAATGTGTCTTAAGTGTGGGGAGCTGGAGCACATGAAGACACAGTGCCTGTGTGACAGGGTTGGACTCACCCCTGCGGCGCCTCCTGCTGGTCTCTCCTGGGAATTAGCCAACCAGCCTCTGGAGCACCCTCTGCAGGCCGGTGGTCCGCCTGTCCACTCTTAACTGGCCACAGCTGCGGCTGCTTCCAATCAGCCCAGCTGTCAGCCTCAGCCCTCTCCCAGGGCTGCTTCCAACCCCTCAGGTCAGGAGCGGGGTGCCACCCCACTACACACCCCCACCTCAAGATCCCCTCCACCGGGGGGGGGGAATTGTCCCTAGTGCCCCAGCATAGCTCGCAGCTGGGCTCGCAAGGAATCCCTCTCATGCCGCAGGCCCTCCATTGTTTGGAGCCACCTGCTTCCCTCTTCTAGGGTCGGGGTTCCCACCGTAGACCTCTCCAGTCCTACGTGGGCTCTCCCCTCGGTTTGGGTTCCCACCGTAGCCCTCCTGGCCCTAGTGTGGGTTCCCGGGTTTATCTGGGACCTCTCTGCCCCAGGCAATCCCCTCTCGAGGGCCCTGGTCGTCACCACCCCCTCCTTCGGGGCAGTCTCGGACTGAGCCCGATCCTCTGGCCTCGCCCTCCTTCTCTGGGGGCAAGGCCTCTTGCTCTGGCCCCCTTTGTGGCACAGGAAGCATAGCCAGTGACTTCCCTTGGCCCCCACCGGGCGGGCCTGGCCCCTGTGAGTCCCCTGAGGGCACTCCCTCTTCCGATGCCCTGGTTCCCCACAGGCCCAACAAGTCTGGAGCCCCCCTGTTGGCTTCGCAGGAGGCGCTCTCGCAGTTCCATTCTGCTCTGAGGGGAGCCTCTTTGCTCCAGCCCGGTAGGGGCACTCCTTTCTCAAGTGTCCCAGTCGCCCACAGGTGAAACAGTCTTTGCGTCCAGGCACTGGTCTCTCGCCTCCGGCGCCTGGCCTCTCATAGGGTCTGGGTGCCCACTGCCACAGCAGCCAGAGCAACTCCATCTGCCGCTCGGCCAGATGGGCTGCCCAGGCCCTCCAATATGAGCTCTTTTTCTCCACCATCTCGTTCTCCACTCTTTACTTCGGGCAAGAGTCCCACAGTCCTTTGCCCTGCCCCTTGTATCAGGGGCGGACCGTCTATGCCCACATTCTCCACCACTTGTGACAGGGTTGGACTCACCCCTGCGGCGCCTCCTGCTGGTCTCCCCTGGGAATTAGCCAACCAGCCTCTGGAGCGCCCTCTGCAGGCCGGTGGTCCGCCTGTCTGCTCTTAACTGGCCACAGCTGCGGCTGCTTCCAATCAGCCCAGCTGTCAGCCTCAGCCCCTCTCCCTGGGCTGTTTCCAGCCCCTCAGGGCAGGAGCGGGGTGCCACCCCGCTACAGCCTGGCAAGGACTTTGAATGCAAACACAGGGGAGCATGGCACGGGGGTGTGAGAGGCGGTGTAGCAGGGCAAAACCAAAGTGTAGCAGATGGGGCTGGAAATCCATTTATGGGACCCATGGTGATCTCCCCTTTAGTCAGAGGGCAGCAGAGTTTCCGAAGTTTGAAGAGCACAATGCAGGAGCCAAAAAAATCTAATTTTAAAAGGAGAGCCCAACAATTGGGCTGAGTGGGAGGAGAAAGCAAGGGCCCCAGGGTTCCCAGGATCCTAGGGAATATGTGGGTCAAGAATATTAAGGTGACGGTGGAGCAGATATTCAGAGCAGCAGCAGCAGGAACTGTTACAGATCCTGCAGGAAAGAAGCAGCAACGGTTACAGGTACTGGGCAGACAAGAGGGATCCAGTGGGCTGGAGCCTGAGGCCTGGCCAAGGAGAGGTGGTTGTTGTGGCCAGATGGGACAGTTAAGAAAGGCATGCCTTTGAGTGATTGGGGGAACAGATGGAGTTGCTGGGGAGAACTGTGGGTAGAGCCACAGAAACCCTGCTAGGGGCTGAGAGGTGGATGAGGCGTAATTGCTTTTGTTGTGGGGCGGCGGGTCACATAAAAAGGGTTTGCCCTGTGATGAGACGCAGTCCCATACACAACTGGTGTAAAGTTAGAGCAGGCCCAAGGCTTTTCTCTCTCTCTCTCTCTCACTCCTACCTGAGCCTGATGAAGATCTGAATCCGCTCCCTAACCAGATTCGAGCCACTCCAAAATAGTCACATAATGAGGTTTTTTTTAAAAAGTTTCACGTATGATTTTTAACGTACAGCTCTAATTGTATGACAGCCTTATCCAGAAAATGATATGGAGATCCCTGTGCAATGATATGAGGCCACATGAGATATACCAGTCAGTGTAGGGGCTGGCATACTTGAGAGCTACAATCTGTATTTATCGGGCTAAGTAAAACATGGTATTACCTTTTGGATTCACTCTGGCGTTCCTGCCTCTTCCATAGCTCCACAAACAATACAGATGTGCACTATCCTTGCAAATCTGTACAGGAGCTTCCTTTCTGCTAGTGGGGCTTCCCTCCCAGAATCCAGTGCTCTCTGTTTGTTTTTATCTGTGCAACATGAGCCACAAGGTTTCATCAAAACAAAAGTAGTCTGGGGACATATGGGCCAAGAGCCTACTAAAATTAGTACTGATCTTTGATCCTATTTGTAAATTGTTCACAGGCATGGTAGCATCTGACACGTGAACTGGATGAAATCTGGTTTTAAAGTCCCAAGAGAAATCAATGTGTGTCTGTGTGTGTGTATTTTTGTTTGAAAAGTGCTTGTAACTGTCTTATTTATATTTAATTAAACTTAAAGACAGACCAAAAAATAAATCACCTGGCAAAACCAATATTTCAGTGTTAATGTTCAGCCTTACAATAACAAACTAGTGTGCACTGTATGATACAGGGAAAGTATGTAGGACATGATTCAGCCAGGCACATTTGTACAGCATCTAGCACAATGTGGTACCGGTCCATGAGTAAGGTTCCTAGTTGCAATCAGAAGCATGTTATAATAAGTCCTGTTGAAGTCAATAGGACTTAAGCAAGTCCTTAAACTAAGCACTTGCTTAACATTTTGCTAAATCTGGGACTTAATGAATAAAATTACAATTCCCTTTTCTTCTTCCCATCAGTGTTAATTAACTTAGCTTAATTCCCCCTTATTAGATATTTAAATCATGAGAAGCTGAGTAGTTCAAAACTCCACAGTAGAATCAAATCGGACTAGTTGTTTGGAAATGTCTGTATAAAACCGCATCAAAGGTGATATCAGCAAATAGCGCTACGGGGGTGGGGGGAGAAATGGTGTATAACCTTTTTTTGCTTCTTTGTTCTCTGTTTAGAAATCAGAATAAAATGCCCAAGCAAAATCTCTTGCTTAAAATGCAAGCAAATCACAGAGTACAATGAAACTCCCTCTCCTCGCAGTAGAAATCCAGCTGTAATCAAACCATAACACCAGCACCCCATTCCTCCTCAAATGCCAGGAGAAAGGAAATGGGGCTGCCAGCATGCCCTGAAGTTCAATGGTTTCAGGCTATTTCAGATCAAGAGGAGAGGTGAATTCCTAAACCAAGGGCCCCTCACAGTGAATGCCCTGTGAGCAGTTGCCTCTGTCACATGTGGTGTATTGAAAACAGTGATCAATCACTAAATTCTCACAGGGTTTCCTGGTCCTGCTTGCAGGCTGGGGGCTTGGTAGGGAAGCATATGATGAGAGTCAGATCGAAGTGGGGTGAGTTGTGCCTCTCTGTTTTAGGGATCAGCATACTTTGTCTCTCTCTGTTCATGGGTTCTTGGGTCCTTGCTCTGAATACTAAAGTGATGTTACACTGCAGCCTTCCAGCAACAACATTTAATGTTTTCATCTAACCTCTCTGTGTGCGCGTGGTGAACATAACATCATAAAAGGGGAATGTCACTCAGATGGCCTCCGCCGATTGCATGTGCAGCTCTATGGCATGGGGAGAGAGGCAGCCTGTTAAATAGGATGATACCAGGACATTTAGAATTTTTTATAGAGCAAAACCAACATTTTAAATTCTACCCGGGAAACTAACTGGCAATCGGAGCGGATTAACAAACTCCCCCATGGTTTTGCATTGTAAAGTTTTATTGCCACCTGGTCTATAAAGGCTTATAGCCTCTCATTTGTTCATAAAACAATAAAATGATTTCTGTTCTCTATAGGTTCTGACACTGTTCTCGTCACTGCAATATCTGAGGGTTCCTTAGAAATGTAAGTATTGCTAAATCCTGTGTCTGCCAAACATATTCCAGGGACATCTGGAGCGAATTCTTCATTATTAGATTAAATAGATAGATCAATGCTTCAAATCTACCATCACATGTGATTATTATATCTCATCCTATCTTATTGTCTCTATCCTTTCACACATTGTATTCCTTGGCTCCTCTCACAAGGGCAACTGAAAGTCTGATTTGCAGAGAGAAATTAATTCTCTTTAGTAGTTTGTGTCCCATTTTCTCCAGCCACGTTTTTAGAATGGGACCAATAAGTTATACTAAAGAAGCATACATTATAGTTATACAGTTACAGTAGTTCCCCCACCTCCTCCCAAGGAAAAGGAGGGGTCAGTATACTGAACTGACAGCACAACTGCCCATCTCACTTGGCTGGAGCTGACCTAAAGTGAAGAGAGATGAAAGTCAAATACCTTGAGAATAGCACTTCTAGGTTATCCTCCCACTTTCTGGGGCAGGCGAACCAGAAATAGAGAGCTGTGAAGAGTCATTTGCATTGTATGCAGGTTGCCACTACATGTTCTGCAATCATTCCCTCCCCCCACCCCGCCCATTGCAAGGTCGACATACCCAAAGACAGGGGCTAGGCCTTCTCTGCCAAAATAAGGCGATAGCACGTGTTAGCTGCAAATCCCAGGGGAGAAAAGGCTCTGTAGTGCTTTACCTTGATGTAGCTAGTCAAGGTCGACTCTGGGTGGAGGTACGGTGTTGACCTCTAGCAATAGCAAGGTAAAAATTACCTGTGTTTTGTCTGTCCTAGGAATTAACAGCAAGAGAGCTAATGTGCATTAGTTAGCTTTCTGTAGAGAGCCAGAGAGAGAGAGAGGAAGCGGCAAAAGAAGAAGAAATGTGATTGGATAGTTTATGGACCTGTGCTAAAGGTTCAAAGGCCAGCTGTTATCTCACAGGGGGAAGCTGAGACTGGAGGGGGGGCGCAGGCATGGTTAGAAACAGACCCTGATTTCAAGTAGCAAACTGCCCCTTCCTCGATGACACAGGTTTTAAAACAACTCATCCCCCTGTTCTCTTTCTCCCCCGCCCCGGCTGAGAAGATCGCAGCCCTGGCTAGTTTGTCTGGCCATGCTGTTGGCACTGTGTTGCAACACAAAAGAGAGAGGAGCCAAAAAAGCAAACGCGCCCATGCGCAAAAAAAATAAAAAAGCCAAAAACCCAGCCCAGGTCAAGGTCTGGGAGGTAAATTTGTAACTCGGGGCAGATTGTCAGGAAGCAGGTTATAATGTGCAAACAGGCTTCCCACTCCCTCCTCCCCCCAGGGTCCCCTTTGTCAGGGTGACTGGAGCGCCCTTCCCAGGCTAGTGATCTGGAGGCCAGGGACACAGCTCAGAGATGCAGGTCCCCCAGTGCACGGCGTCGGGCTCCTTTCCTCCTTTCCGTAAGTCCCCAACTCCCCACCTCACCCTTTCTTAAAATGTAAAGCCGAACGGTGCTGACCTGACACTGTCAAGCCGAGCGAGCAGGGCCGTACACATTGCCTTGAATCCGACTCTGCCAGGAGAGGGACTGATGAGACACAAGGCAAGGGCTGCCTGGGGTCTTTACAAATAGCAATGCTCCATTGTTTTCCCCCGGGGCTTTGCAACAGCATGGCTCTTCTCTGCCCTCCTGTAGCAGTCCTGGAAACCCTGCAAGTTGAGGTTTGTCGCAGTGTAACTCGGGTTCCAGCATGCAAGTTTTGGAAAGAAACAAGCTTTTGCACCATTGGGTTGAAACCTCCTGTTGCTCCGGGTTTGATTTATTTCTCCCTGATAAGCCTGGGTTCATAAAAGAATAAATGGGAGGTGAGCCTGGGACACAGTGTTCAGTACATGTTTTCCTCTGATAGTGCATGAACAATAACATGCATTAAAAAGAAGCGGGAATGGGATGCAATTCTGTAACGTACGCATACAGCTTGGGGCTCACAATTTGTATTAAGGGTACATTTATAAAACAGTTTATAAAGGGTTAATGATTCATAGATGTTATGGGCATGAACAGGTGGTTGTAAGTGCAAGCACATGATTGCATTGCAACATTTAGTGGTGGAAACAAGTGAAGAATCAGTGGGGAGGATATGTAGTTTTTTGGTTTTGTTTTGGGGCACTCTGATTTTCCGGGGCTGGCTGGGGTGGTTCTGCTGTGTGGGCCAGAATCCTCCACAAATGAGGCGTGGCAGTCACTAGGCATGCTCCTGAGCTGTTTGAAGCTACTTAGGTGATTTCCATTGTGGGCATGTAGCCTGGCAGGACACACTCAGAATTGCTCTCTCTCTGATAGAACCAATGGGAACTCAAGGGGAAGGGGAGGAGTTTATAAATAGGAAGAGTGGGAGCCAGATTAGAGTGGAAGATTTATGGTGGGAGCAGTATAAGGACCAGATGTCTGTACCATACGGATTATATTCTGGGGACTTTACCCGTTTTGTGGGATTTAGATAGCAGGCTGCTTGCTCCCCCACCCCCCTGCAGAAGAAGAAAAAGAAGAAGAGGACTAAAATGGCTGTAGGCTGTGCAGATTGCAGACTCAGAGTTTGAAGAAGACTGGGGGACTAGCACTTGTTTCCCAGCTTTAAGGAAATGGTATGCCCTAGAGAGAGTTTTGGCTCTGTTCCACAGTAACTGAGAAGAGAAGAGCCCCAGGGAAGTGTATGTACATGCATGTGCTCCTTAATTATAGTTTGCATTTGAACTCATGATAGTAACAAATACTAAAACTTGGGGGGGAAGCCCCCTTGAAGGAGTGTCGTCAATAAGCAAGAGGAGTTGTTCATAATATTCATAATTGTTTCAAGGGTTATAAGCAAACTGTTATGTATGCATAACTTTATATAGATTTAGTAAATGTTTATCTTTAGTGATTTTGAGCCACTCTCCAGTTTACATATTTAATGCTATGTTATACATCAGCATGGAAAAAATTGATTTTTTAAAATATCAGATTTTCAATTTAAATCTCACTTTATATAAATCAGTTTTTAAATTTAAATTTTGTTATTAAAAATAAACCTACTTAAAATTAAATTTGAAAGTAGGACAGACTATGTTAAGGCCTAAATTTGCGACCCCCGAGCATGCCCAAATAATTTTTTTAGTCTCTAAGGTGCCACAAGGATGACTCTGTTGTTTTTGCTGATACAGACTAAACAATAATCTATTAATTTCATTTAAGTGAAATAAAAATAATGCTGAGCAGTAGCTATTTGCTGCTGAAGTTTTAAAGCGAGTCATAGCACTGAACTGGTAAAGTCTGGCTAAGCACCTGGAACCTGAGTTTGTTGGAAAAGGAGGTTGCTAAATTGGAGAGGGTTCAGAGAAGAACCATGAGAATGATTAAAGGATTAGAAAACCTGCCTGATAGCGATAGACTCCAGTGATGGAGAAAATTAAGGGGTGACTTGATTACAATAAGACTAGATGATCACAAACGATCCCTTCTGGTCTTGGAATCTATGAAAAAGTGCTAAACCAGCTTTTGACAGCAATAGTCTTTTCTGCAGGTGCAGAGAGATTATTTTGTTTATTTCAGTTTATTCAATTAGTTCAGATCAATGACTAGTTTATTCAAAGTTAAGACACTGATTGAAAGTTGAAAAAGCAGGAAAGCTTGTTTTTTTTCCTTTCCTTTCTTTCAATCTATGAATAAAAACCAGGTATGAGCAATGAGATCTACTAGTTCTAAAATCTCAATTCACTAACTACAGATAATACTTACTTTGTTTACTAAATCAGTTGGTTTTAAATGCAAAACATATTTTGATCACCCCTTTTTTCCTGATGTATCCAGCACATTTAAGGTATTTTTTTTAATTGAACTAACTTTTAAAAATGCTGTTTTTGACATTTTTAAATGAATTCTAATTTCCATCCAAATAAGGCTTGACACAAATCCCAAATAAAAAATTAATAATACTCTATTAAATAAGAAATGCATCATTCATCATTTTCTAACATAAAATATAAAAATTATGAATCTGAATAAATTTTTGTCAAGTTATATCATTGCTTAAATAAATGTGTATAGATATAGTGTAGTGTCCTGGTTAGCAAAAGGTACTGAATGTAGTGTAAAAGCTTTATTTAGTTGCAAATCGATGTTTTTTTAATGGTTCAACCAGTATCAACTTTTCTTTAGGAAAATAATACTAAGTACAAATGTAAAACAAGATTAAAACTGATTATTTAAATCAAGTTTTCCTACTTGCTAATTTAAATCATGATTAAAATCAGTGATTAAAATAGCTTTCACTTAAATTAATCCACCTTGTAATATGTATCAAACTCCTGGTCTGTACCCCAGCAGAGAGGTAAGCTGAGGTACAGGAAAATGGAAAGAAATATTATGCCTAGCGTTAGCCTGGTGCTTTTTCAAACCTGTTTCCCTAAGCACATCAGTAGGAAGGAGTATAGATGCTTATAAAAGCAACCTGTTGAGCTGCTGGACTCTAACAATTAGTAACAATTGATCTAACTGCTTATTACGGTCAGTCATTTATTAGGAGGACAGGGTGGGTGAGGTAATGTCTTTTATTGGACCAACTTCTGTTGGTGAGAGAGAGAATCATTTATTGACCCTTTATTAACTATTTATAAATGCACCCTAAATATATGACCCATCTTGGGTCAGTAAAGGGTTCCAAATCACAAACAGTAGCATAGCCAGGGGGGAGCAGCCTCTTTTTAAGCGCAGCTTCTTGCACTCACCCGGCGGCGCTCTGGGTCTTCGGTGGCATTTCGGCGGCTGCCGAAGGACCTGCCGCCGAAGACCTGGAGCGCCGCCGGGTGAGTACAGGGGGAGGCGCCTTTTTATAGCAATTAAACTCACTGCTTCCTTGCTAAATTGAGTTCTGTAAACTGATGTTAATGACAGGTTAACAATGATATCAATGAGCGCATTGAAAGATTCATTGGTTCACAAGCTGTATGTTATGTAAACTGATTAATAGTTACAAAGGGTCCTGTGGCACCTTATAGACTAACAGAGGTATTGGAGCATAAGCTTTCGTGGGTGAATACCCACTTCATAGGATGCATCCGATGAAGTGGGTATTCACCCACGAAAGCTTATGCTCCAATACCTCTGTTAGTCTATAAGGTGCCACAGGACCCTTTGTCGCTTCTACAGATCCAGACTAACACGGCTACCCCTCTGATACTTGATTAATAGTTGTGTGACACAAGATTTAACAGAATTTCCTGGTGGATAATATGCAAGATGTACATATTGTTTTCAAATCAGTGTAAATCATTACTTTATAAAGTGCAAGCTATTGCAGTGAGTAGACTTCATCTGTCATGCAGTGTTGTGGCTGGTCTTCCACAGATGCTAAGACTGATGGAAGCTGGTCATACAGTGGAGAACCAGGCCCTATGTCTTGTACCTTGTGTTCTAATTCCCACCTGCACAAATGGACTGCAGACTGGAGGTCACACTCTAACAAGCCAGATTCCTTCTGTGATCTGACCCCTTTATGCTGTTATGGTGTCACAAAGAGGCCCAAAAGTCAACAGATCTCGTCATGGGGGGGATTCCCTTGGCATGGGGAGTCAGTAGCTGGTGTAGAGTTAGCATAGCTGGCCCCAACACCACCCCAAGCATAGGGGGGTATAATAGAGGCGGGGGAGGGTGTGGCTAAAGCTTTACTGTGCTCCAGCTATTCTCAGCTGGCCCTTCGGGTCCATAATCACCCTGCCTGGTTTAGAGCAGCTCTGATGCTGCTCTGAACTAGGCAGGTGTTAAGACCAGTGTAGAACTAGACTCAGAATCAAGTAGCTGCAAGCTGCTCCTTTGGCTATCCTCTCCACCTTAACCGCACCCAGTGAATACTGACTATAACTACCAGTCTGGCCATGTGATCATAGCAGCATTTTGCAGCCACTTGGCATAGCGGTAAATGGCTACACCAGGTGCAGGGCAGTGGGGGATCAGGACCAGAGGGTTGAACTGGATGCAGAATACTGTACGAAGGGTAGAACTGGGGTGAACTATTTGTAGGCCATGATTTTTTTACTAAAATTCAGCTGGTTTCTTGTTTGAGAACAGACTGATTTTTATGAATGTGTGCATGATCGGTGATTGAGTGATTGCTCTGCGCAAACAAATTTCAGCCCACGGATTGCTTACAAGCTGAGCCTGATGGGTGTATTTCCTATTTGTTGTTACTGCTGCATGATTAGTCACCTTAAAGATTTAAGTCCAAAATCCAGGGACGATGTCCCCACCCCATGAAATAGGCTGTGTGCTGGGTAACGCTGGAAGGTGGGAGGAAGGGGCGGGGGAAGGAATCTGTCTGCCAGGCTGCAGAGTCAACCAACATTCAGGATTTGTGATTATATCAGTTAGACAAGAGAGGTAATGTGGTCTAGTGGACTAGGCACTGGAGTGGGAGTCAAGAACCTGGGGTTCAGTCCCTGGCTCTGCAACCAATTTGCTGTGTAAGCCTGGCCAAGTCACTGTGCTTGTTTCCCTGTCTATGTAGACAGTAAGCTCTTGGGATTGTCCCTTAGCATGTGTGCAGAATACTTAGCAGGGTGGGGCCCTGCTCTCAGGGCCTGCGGGTGCTACTCAATGCCAGTAATAACCGTCTAAAAGCCCTCGGTACACCAAGGTGCTAGATGAATTTGTGCACAAACCGGAAAGGTGTGTCTGCATTGCTGAGTTGTTTGAGTTGTTGCAATCCTTTACGGTCGTTTGATAGCCGGAGACCGTGTTTCTGTTGCTTGCCCACATTAACACAGTAGGGTGGTTAACAGTGGAAAACAGCCAGCTAAATTTGGGTTGGAGGGATAGGCACAGGAATCAGTAGTATTTTTGCAGGGGAGGGGGCTGGTGGTATAAGGTTTGTAGGCCTGGCAGGAAAATTTAGGCCAGCTTTGCCCATGAGAGCTGTGAGGATGGGCGAACACCCCGGACTATGGATGTTTGAGTCAACCTTAGCAGCAGCAAGCTGGTCACTCACTGTGCATGTGTGGAACAGACAGGCATCATGCTGACAGGAGTAAGATGTGTGGCATTCTGAGTGTCCAGGACCAGTGTGTTGCCCTTTTGGCTCGAGTGGTTTGCTACAATTCAGGGTCTTGCAGGGTTGTTTCCATTAGGCTGAGAAATCAGTGATGCAAGTCGGGTATTTTTCTTGCGGTTTATTCACAGTCGTCTTTCCCAAGTTGGAACAAACAATGCCAGGCAGTTTTCTTGCTGAGATCCCACACCTGCAATCTCTGTGCCCAAGAAGGCCCCTGCCTTTGTTTTTTCTCAGGATCACGCTTGCAACACCTTCTCCTATGTCCGTCGAAGGCTTGGTCTACCCTATAGAGTTAGGGTGATGCAAGGCAGCTTATGTTGCCCTAACTATGGAAGTGCTGATGCTTAAATGTGGCTCCCGCCGACGTAACTGCCCTGCTACGCCGACTTAATAACTCCACCTCTATGTGAGGCGCAGAGTCAATGTCAGTGTAGTTAGGTCGCCGCCGCAGTGTCAGTGTTGCTTATGTCGACTGCTACTGGCTTTCAGGAGCCATCCCACAATGCCCTACACTGACAATACAATAGATACGGATGCTCCTGATGAGGAGAGACACCGCTGACTCAAGGAGCAAAGTGTAAACATGCACAAGCGATGTAGTTAGGGTGGCGGCTATATGCCGATGTAATTTAGATCGACTTAGGTCGTGTCTACACTACAAAACTAAGGTACTTACATGGCCCCTGTCACCAGAGTGTCTGAGCACCTCACAATCTTTCATATACTTGTCCTCACAACACCCTGGTGAGATAGGGCCCTGCTGGTAATCCCATTGTACAGATGGAGATCTGAGTCATGGGGAGAGTAAGATCATACAGGATGATCAGAGCAGAGAGACTTCCTGCTGCAACACGCACCGCCTGTACGTGATAACCTAGCCCTGCTTTTGCAACTGGGGAAACCCATCAGTCCACACAGCTTAGCTCTGACCTGCCATGTGGCCTATTGCTTGCTTTGGGTGGTCCCTTGTGCCCCTGGCTGTTTATACTTGCTCATTCTGTTGAGCCTGGAGGAGGGTGCTTGTCACCCATTGGCTTAACGAGGTCTGTGATTTGTTTTTGGATAACTTACCAGCCATTAGTACCTTTCAGCATTAGGAAGTGACTGACAAATCTCTCTCATGATCCTGGCCTCAGACACTGATCTAAATGTGAAGAAAGCAAGACGTGAAAGCCAAGTACAGTGTTTCATGCCCTGTCTCAGTCTTGTCATTTGTGTCCAGTGTTCCCGGCATAGGTTGAATGCTCTGTGTCTGCTTCAGCTAGTCTTTTGTTGTGTCCTGTGTTCTTAGAGACGTTCTTAGAGATGTTCAGGTGATGTATATACTTCCCTGTCACCACCGTATAAATGTCCCTGGCAGGACGTAGTGGGAGGAATATAGACTGAGGCCTGGTCTATGCTACAAAGTTAGGTTGTTGTAAGCTGCCTTGCGTCGACCTAGTTGTGCATATGTGTACGATTAAGTGGCTCATTATGCCGACATAGTAATGCCACCTCTCTGAGCAGTGTTGAGCCAAGGTCGATGTACAGAGGTAGACACAGAGCAAGTGTAGACATTGAATTACCTATGTTGACCCTAACAGTCCTCCAGCAGCTGTCCCACGATGCCCAACGCTGACCCCTCTGGTCACCATTGTGAACTTCACTGCCCAGGGGTCCTGGACACCAGCAGCTACTCTCCCTTTAAAGCCTTGTGAATTTCTCAATTTCCTTTTCCTGATTGCCCGGCTTGTTGAGCACACCTAGCAGCTCTTCACTGTTGTGTGCAACTGCCCAGCCGGCCATGCCAGCTGCATGCTCCAGCCATGCTCCTGCCTGAAGTAGATGAGATATTGGCTCTCCTGGACCTGTAGGGGGAAGAGGCTGTGCATGCACAGCTCTGGACTAGCTACAGAAAGGTGGACCTCTATAAGCAGGTTGCTCGGTGGATACAGGAAAAGGGCTATGACAGGGATCAGCAGCAGAGCCGCATGAAAGCTGAGGAGCTGCAGCAGATGTACCAAAGGTCAGGAGTGCCAACAATCAATCCAGTGCCAAGCCACGGACCTACTGCTTTACAATGAGCTGCATGCCATCCTCAGCAGAGACCGCACCACCACTCCACACAATGCCCTTCGATACCTCCAAGGAGCCCGAGTCATAGGACTCTGCTGTGAACTGTGAAGTGGAAGGGGAAAAGGAGGAGGAGAATGGCAACTGGGGAATCCAGCTATGCAGCAAGTCGGGACCTGTTTTTGACTCCACCGGTCCCGCCAGTCAAGCACGGTTGAGCCTGATGCAGGAGAAAGAACCCCGGGTAAGTGTATACATAAATTTTCCATTACAGGGATGCTCCCCTGGCTCCTGCAAATAGCAGGACACAGCTTTTGACTTTCCATTAATTTACTTGTGCTAGAAGAGGGAGTGGCACGATCAAGACAGGTAGAGTTGCTATCTGCTTTTCAGTTGCCTACAGAGTTAGGTGGGGGTGGGGGGATGACCATGCGGAGCAGTTTGTTTATGCACACAGGGATGTCCCTTGAATTCTCCTGAGAGATCTTGATGAAACTTCCAAAGAGATACTCTGCAGTTCTCTCCCAAAGGTTTCTAGGGATGGCAGATTTATTTCTTCCTCTGTGGTAGGACACTTTTCCACATCAGTCAGTGATAACTTCAGCAGGCACCACTGCAGTATAGATGCTAGCAGCATATGGATCCAGGCAGCTTCAGGATGCCAGCAGAAGCTGTGCTCTCTGCACCTTTGCTACCCTCAGGAGTGAGAGATCAGCTAAAATCGCCAATGCCAGTATTCGGTGCCATTGCCCTACGGCACTAGTTATAGGCCTCCGAGCAATTACCTCCTCATTTCTCTGGTGGGCCACACTCACCATGGCTGGTGCTGTGACTAGTGCCGTGCACAAGTAAATCCCAAGCAGAAGTGTGAATGAGCAGGTAGTGCTTAAAACTTTTTAGGGGAGCAAGGGGAGTGAGTTCTGCCTCTTTTTTCTTTCTTTCATGACTATAGTGATGATGGTACCTGTGTGTGTTTTATCTGCAGCTACCACCATTGTGGCCTTGAGCCTCCTCCTCCACACCTGCAGAACTCCTGAGCCAGATAAAGGGGAGAAAGAAAAGGACTCAGAATGACATGTTCAGTGAGATCCTGCAAGCCAGGGCTGCATTGGACCGTGAGCACAAGGCCTGGAGGGTGAACATTGCAGACAGCCTGGAGAAGGAAAGAGTGGAGAGGAGAAGCACCAGGACATAATGAGGCTTTTCTGGCAGCAAACACAGATGCTGCAGACTCTGGTGGACCTACAGGTTCAACAATCCTGGGCTCGCCTCCCTCTGCAGCCCATTGAGAACTCAATATTGGGACCTCCCTATTCCACCCTCATAGGCGTAGTTTGATTTCTATATTTGGGAGGGAGGGCGCAGCTCCAGTCAGGCCAATGGGGACATGCGTGGGGAGCAAATTCGGTGTCTGCCCGAGGCTTGCCATGTATGTGTAGCTGAAATGGGCATGAATGTTCTCTTCCCTTCATAAGTTCTTCACTCTTAATTTATTAAGTTTTAGTAAGTTTTAAATACATTTGTTTTAAAATTTCATAGTTTCTTTTTCTGCACCGAATTCTGTTACAAAATACAGGTCTCTTATTTAAAACATAGCTCCTCTTTATTAGTTTGCAACACCTGCTACTGAATGCTTAGCAGACCTTAAAGCAACCAATTACTTGTTACTGATAGTGTGACACAGCTCATAGGATAAGCCACAAACAAAATTAATAGAGGTATTGGCAATGTTGTATTCCTACATGTACAGCAATCACCACACAATTCCTAACAGGCCACAAAAGAGCAGGGCCAGGTAGAGCATGGTGCAGCAAAACACGTTACTATATGGCTCACATTAAAATGCTCTTTCAAAGTCTCCTTGAGCCATATAGGTACTCAATGAGCTCTTCTAATAGCTCTTGTATTGGCTGTTTAAACTCAACGGGCAGCCGCTCCAACTCTGCCCTCCACCCCGGCAGAAAGGTTTTCCCCCTTTGCGTCACAGATATTATCCAGGACAAAGCAGGCAGCTATAACCATTGGACCTCAGTGAGAAAAATATCTCATCTTGTGAGTAAACAATGCCAAAGTCCCTTCAATTGACCAAAAGCACTGTCTGAGCACTGCACCTGCTGAGCCAGTAGTTGAATCTTACTTTGGTGCTGTCGACGGCCTGTGTACGGGTTCATGAGCAAGTGGTAGGCTGGGTTGCCCAGGATCACTACTGACACTTCAACATTCCCAGTGGTAATCACCAGTCAGGAAAGAAAGTCCCTGCTTGTAGCTTTCTGCACAGTCCTGTGTTCTTGAAAATGCGAGCATCATGCATTGTCCCTGACCAACCAACACTGATGTTGGTGAAGCCTCCCCGGTGATCCCCGGATGCTTGCATAACCATAGAAAAGTAGCCCTTTCTGTTGATGTACTTTATGGCAAGGTGGTCTGGTGCCATAACAGGGATGTGTGTGCTGTCTAGCGCTCCACCGCAGCTCGGGAACCCCATTGCTGCAAATCCATCCACTATGTCTTGCATGTTGCCAAGAGTCACAGTCCTGCGTAGCAGGAAGCGATTAATGGCATTGCACACCTGCATGACAACAGCCCCTGCCTGACTCCAAATTGATTTCTGGCTGACCTGTAGCAATCTGGCATTGCAGGTTTCCACACTGCCACTCGCTACTCCACCATCAGTGCAGCTCTCATTTTGGTATCCCTGCACTGGAGGGCTGGGGCAAGTTCGGTGCATACATAGGTGCCGACTCTGTGGGTGCTCCAGCCCTGGAGCACCCATGGGGAAAAATTGGTGGGTGCTCAGCACCCACCGGCAGCTCCCTGCCAGCCCCCCCGTGCCCAGCTCACCTCTCCGCCTCCCTCAGGCTCCCCCCGACGCCAAGCGGAAGCCGCTTTTCCTGGCTCCAGCTGGTCGGCGGCGCCTCAGGGGAGGGGTATGGGGCGGAGGCGGAGAGCATGGCTCCGCCTCCTCCCCATACCCCTCTCCTGAGGCGCCGCCGACCAGTTGGAGCCAGGAAAAACAGCTTCCGCTTGGAGTTGGGCGGAGCCTGAGGGAGGCGGAGAGGCGAGCTGGGCGTGGGGGAGCTGGCAGGGAGCTGCCGGGCCCGCTGGGTGCTCTGCTGCTTTCCCCCACGGCTTTCAAGCGGGGGGGGTGAGGGGGGGTGGGTGTTGCAGCACGCCCGGGGGAGGAGGTGGGGGTGGGGATTTGGGGAAGGAGTGGGGCCGGGAGTGGAGTTGGGGCAGGACCGGGGGCGCGAGCACCCACTAAAGTCGGTGCCTGTGGATGCATAGATCCAGGAATATTGCCTGGTACATCCAGAAGTTCTTCAGCTGCTGCTCATCATCCCAACCCTGTATCATGATGCAGTCTCACCAGTCAGTGCTCATTTCTCAGGTGCAGAAGCGGCACTCTACCATTTGCAGCTGCTCTGTGAATGCCACCAACCACAACAATCTGTCCTCCAAGAAATCAAGTTCCCTGCTGATTTGGTGGTTCTTGTGGCTTTGCAAATACTGCAGGATTGTACTTCCTGTGCTTGCAATGCTCATGGCAATAGTGCAGAGATATGCGGGCTCCATGCTTCTGGTGGAGATGGTGGACAGCGAGGAGGGTCAAGTGGGTTTGTGGGATTTTGAAAAAAGGCCTGACAATTACGTGATACAGATGTCATTATAGGATGGATTAGAAACTGTTGCACACTGGAAAGTTGACCCCATGCTCCTGGTCACCTCTGCACATTTTGGTCCCATTATGCATTGCCACAACTTCCCAAAAGACATAGTACTGGATGGTGACAGGTTGCACACGGGGATACCTACCTGTGGTGCACTGCCCTTGCACTGACACAAGCACTCCTGGTGTATGCACAAAGAGCCAAGTATGCACACGCACAAGGGAGGTACTAAGTGCGGCGGCCCTTGCTATAAATTTGTAGTGTAGACATGGCTTTAGTGAGGTGAGTTGGTCAGCCTTTAGGTATGTACCACCCCAGGCCCTCAAAGGTTTTGGAACCCGTGTTGGTTTTTGCAAGACATGATCAATATGTATGTTGGTTTTCCTTCAAAAGATCAGGGTCCTTGATTGCATACCAGTTATAGGAGGACTATGGGACAGATCTATGGACTGCCTCTAGCTGGGTCACAGAGTTGTCATCTGTTCTGGGACTCCTCAGGTCTGGACCCCAGACAGCTGGGGAAGACATATCTGAACCCCATTGGTTTCCAATTTTATATAATTTATTAGCAAAACTAAATAGCTGAGCAAAAAGCATAAAATAAAATACATCTCAACAAATCAAATTAACAGAGTGAGTTTATATCAAATCCTCAACCGAATCTACTTATCAGGTTGATTAAATTGTATCAAGTAAACCCACAATTTATAAGCGTTATCTATTAATTTGGGATGGCAGCAGTTTTGTATAGCTGTCAGTTCCCAAACTCAGGGTATTATTAATCTCCGTGCCACTCAGTATGTTTATTCCAGCTGAATGGCTGGATAGATGGAGGGTTAGATCACTCTCAGGTTGAAATCAATGTTGAGACTATAGGCCTGATGCTAATTAAGGCAGCCTGCCAAAATGGTGGGTGGGTGGGTGATAGCCAATCTCCTCCCCTCCTCCCCCGCACCCTACGTAGCATTACATGGAACATTCCAATGCAATTCAAGACTACACAGCTTGCCAGTCACATTCTTGCAAACAAAACGTATGCATGCAAAGGGTCAAAATTCAGTTTCTGGTTGGCTGAAATCCTACCATGATCGCCGATGAAAGTAACACTTTTCTATTCAACTGCTTTATGAGAAGTAATTAAATACGCAGCTTGTCCTGAGGGAGGATATTAAAGGTTTTGATGCCATGTCACTAGTAGGGGACAGTTAAGTAGCTTGTCCTGTGACAGCTCAAAAGTCTTTTTAATGTGTTATAATTAGGGTAGGTTAAGGCAAATAGAAAATGTAAGATGCAGTGAAGCTTATTCATCTTTTGCCCCTAATATCGAACATCTTTGCCTTATGATTTTTTTCCTTATAGCTTTGAGATTTGGACCGAAGAGCAATTCAGTTGTATTGTATTATAGCATTGGCCACTAGCTAGACCTTAGTTTGCAAAGTAGTGTCCAATAGAACTACACATAACTCTCTGAAATTTAACTTTGCAGCTATAATCTTGTAGTTAAGACACTGGGCTGGGATTCAGGAGACCTGGATTTAAGTCCTCTGCCACAGATTTCTTTTTGTGAGATTTTGGGCAAGTCACTGGTGCATGTCACACTACAGAGCCTATGCTGGAGAGCTAGGCATTCTTCTGCCAGTATAGCTACACCACTTCCCTGAATGATAGTAGCTATGCCAACAGAAGCCCTTAGATGCTTGAGCCTTTCAAGTCAAAATGTGCTTTCTGAATAATTCCCTAGTGAGCAGTGAGTCTGCAGCTTTGCACAGACTTTATTTTAATCAGGTGTAAAATAAGAAGGATGAACATTTGAAAATGTGCCCCAGCACACGCCCAGTAGGAAAGTCCATGACTTTATAAGCGGGGGGTGTTGATCCTAGTTGTGTTGTGCTGTGCATGTATATTTAAGGACCTGATCCAGCAAAGTGCTTAAGCACATACTTAATTTTAAGTGTTTATGGAACTACTCACATCACTAAAGTTAAGCATGTGGTTAAGTGCTTCGCTGGATTGAGTCTAGCTTCACAGCGAAGTGAAGTGCTTCGTCTAGTGATGTAATTATCCAGGGATTCCTTCTCCACTAACATGCCTCTTTACAGACCAGACTAGGAGTATGGTTAGGAATAAGGAATTCCTGAGTTCAAGTCCCAAATGTTCACTGACTGTCTTAATAATTAATTACTTCAGTAGTTCCCAATCTGTGGCCTGTGGAGAGCTTTCTAGCAGTAAGGGGCTGGTTTCTCCTCCTTCCTTGCAAATAAGAACCTGGATGCTTGTAAAAGCAGCTGGAAACAAAGAGGTGGAATCAAACCAGGTGGCTTTAAGGGCGGCTGCTACAAAAGAGGAGAGGAAAGAAGAGCTGCCCTCAAGGACTGGAGCCCTGAGTTGGGCGATAGGTGCAGCTATTTGCAAAGAGAGGAATGTTCAGTGAGAGAGGCACCAGGCAGCATGATGGGGGGTTCAGGGGGAAACCGGATCAGGCACCTTGGCAGCATGTCCAAGGGTGAAGGGAACCACTTGGCAGGGAAATGTGCAAACGCAGAGGAAGAGGCCCAGAAGTCAGACAAAAATGGCAGGAAGAAATGGGGAAAGAGAGGACCGAACAGGTGGGATGGGGAGATGAAATAAAGAGCAAGAATAGACAGTGTGATTGGTTTTCTAACAAATGGGCAAAACGAGGCATTAAAGTTTATTGTATGTACATCCCTTATGTCATTCTCCTTCTAAGAAATTGCTGTAGTTGCCACAGGGATGTAGTGGGGTTGTGAATGGGCAAAGGGTGTGGTCTGTTCATGCATGATTCATGGTGCAATAATCATGGGAGGGGAGGTGGTCTGCACAATCATGAATGGGAGAGGAAGTGATCTGGTCATTCATGGATGGGAGGAGGAAGGAGGGGGTTCAGTTATGAATAGGACGGGGTATCTTTAAACTCTATGACAGGCCTGCACAACATGTGGACCTGGGGCCGCATGCGGCCCGCGTGGGCTCACTGTGCGGCCCGCGGCGGTGTGGGGGGTGAGTAGGCAAACGGCGGAGTGGGGCAAGCCAACGGCCGGCGGGCAGGCTGGTGAAGAGACCAGTGGCAGGCTGGGGAGTGAGGGTGAGCCAGCGGCAGGGAGCGGGGGCAGGGGCAGAAGGTAAGAGGCCAGCAGCGGGCAGGCAGGTGAGCTGGCAGCTGTGGGAGGTGGCAAGCTGGCGGCGGGGGGAGCTGGCGAGCCGGCGGCGGCGGTGGGGGGCTGAGGAGGCGAGCGGGCGGCGGGGGGTGAGTAGGCAAGCCGGGCGGGGTGGGGGATGCCGAGCCGAGTGGGCGGGCAGTGGCAGGGCGGCAGGTGAGCCAGCGCGGGGGGGGGGGGGGGGGGGCGCTGAGGAGGCAAGCAGGCGGCGGGGGGTGCTGAGGAGGTGAGCTGTGGGGGTGGGGGGATGATGAGCCGAGCGGGCGGGCAGTGGCGGTGAGGCTTTATACTGGGGGTGGGGGTGAGGAGGCGAGCGGCGAGTCGGTGGCTGGAGTGGGGCAAATCTCCCAGATTCAAAATCTGGGACTGTGTCCGTTGGTCCTTTTTGCTGCTTGTCTCTGGGCTGGGGGTTGTCCCAATGCTGCAAAGAGGGTGTTCCCAAAGGAAGGTGCTTGCTTCTAACCCCCGAGGCCGTCAGTATGTCTGCTCTTCTCTAGTCAGCCCACTTGATAAGTTTGATTGTCCTTGGTCTGGTTCCCATCTCCTCTCCAAGGGTTGCAGCTGTCTGGAGGTGCCTGCCTTCCACGCCTTCCTCATTCACACCTCATTCATTCAACAGGGCAATTGAATACAAAGTGGGGGGAAGATCTTCTTCTTCTTCTAGCAAAAAGACATTTTTCTTTTACCTTAATTATACTACCTTAGGGGTCCGCTACAACATATTACCAAGGTTCAATACAAAGTCATATAAAAGTTATACAAAAATGCATAATGCAGAGATTTATCTACAACTGCATTGATTGACTGTTGTGTGGAGTAATATAGTGACCCCTGTGGGGGTGAAGAGTGATGTGATGGTGGGGCCAAGCGGGGAGCGGGCGGGTCCTATTTTACTGTTGTGATCTGGTCACCCTATGCGTGCTGTTTCTTTCCCCCTCTACAGGCTTGCACACCCCAGCACTGGGGAAGGAGGGGATGTTTCCGCGGGGCGGGCGGGCAGCACTGGGGGGGCGGGAGGGGTGTTTCCATGGGGCAGGGGGTTTCGGCCCTCAGCTGTTTTCTTTGAAGTAATATGGCCCTTGCTGCTTTACGAGTTGTGCAGGCCTGCTCTATGAAGAGAAGTGAATAACACTGTGAAAAAGCTTGAGAACCCCATGAATGCTGCCATCTTAAATTCAGCCACTTCCTACTTTAGTTGGCACCTTCTTATCCCCTCATGTTAGTTGTTTTACCCCAGTGGTTCTCAGACTTTTGTACTGGTGACCCCTTTCACACAGAAAGCCTCTGAGTGCGACCCCCCTTATAAATGAAAACACTTTAAAATATATTTAACACCATTATAAATGCTGTAAGCAAAGCGGGGTTTGGGGTGGAGGCTGACAGCTCATGACCCCCCATGTAATAACCTGCAGACCCCCTGAGGGGGCCCAACCCCCAATTTGAGAACCTCTGATTTACCCGATACAGCCCATTCTGCCAGCCACTGGGCGTGTGAGTGACACCAGCTTAGGGCTTGTCTACACAGGAATGTTTTACCAGTTATACCAGGATCGTTAAACTGATCTAGTTATACCTGTAATATTCCTCATGTGGCATGCTCTCATTCCAGCAGCATCCTCTTTTTCCAGACTTAGTCCCATCTCTATGGGGGCTGGCTCTTCAAAACCTTTTCCATTCCAGCCTGACTTGAAGCAGTTCCTCAGAAACTCTGCAGCCAATCATATGATTTTGTTTTGATATCCATCCATCTAGTTTGGGGTCTTCCAACCCTTCTCTAACTCTCCACTTCTAAGTTTAGGACTCATGTCATGGATTTCTTTGGCAAAGTTTTATGGCCGGTGGCCAGCCTGATGCCAGTTCTCCTTTTTCAACAAGGCTCAGGACTTTACAGGAGAGTTACTCTTCTTCCAGTGTAAGAGTGGCCTATTTCCATTTTACTTAAACTTCTTCCAAAGCAACATGAGTTAAACTGAAAAAAGGCTCTCTTGTACCAGAATAAGTTAGTTCACGCAAGGGGTTACGCTGGTATAACTGTCGGTTTAAATGACAGTTTAGACAAGCCCTTAAACTCTTCAAGGCAGTGGCTCTCAACCTTTCCAGACTATTGTCTGATTTATCTTGCGTACCTCAAGTTTCTCCTCACTTAAAAACTACTTGCTTACAAAATCAGACATAAAAATACAAAAGTGCCACAGCACACTATTACTGACAAATTGCTGACTTTCTCATTTTTACCATATAATTATAAAATAAATCAATTCGAATATAAACATTGTACTTACATTTCAGTATATAGAGCAGTATAAACAAGTCATTGTCTGTATGAAATTTTAGTTTTTACTGACTTCGCTAGTGCTTTTTATGTAGCCTGTTGTAAAATGGGGCAAATATCTAGATGAACTGATGTGCCCTCGCGAAGACCTCTGTGTATCCCCTGAGAACCACTTCTCTCAGGCTCAGCTAGACTCAGTGAGCTGGTGGCAGAAGTGATGTGCAAGGCGCTGTAAAGTTTCGCATTGATAAGTGGATGAGACTCTAAGTATGTTAGTGTAACTGACCTGCTGATGGGGTCAGAGGAACATGTAAATTCACTAGCGCAGACTCCTTTAGAATCATCCCTGAATTTGGTCCAATGTCCCTGCTTTGAGATGATTAGAGGCCCTAATCCTGCGAGGTGCTGAGTGACTCCTAGGAAGTGCAGAGCACCCTGAGGTCTCACAGAAGTTGTTGGGAGTTGAGGATGCTCATTAGCTTTCATGGGGATTCCGGCCCTGAACAAAGACACAATATGAGAAGGTGACAAATATTAGAAATTGGGGAGGAGAGGTCAAGGGTGTGAGACCATGTGATTGCTTGGTTAAGCTGTGCCTGCGTGATGGAGGTTGGGAAGGTGTTTTCTGGGGTTTGGTTTGGCTTTCCATGACACTGTCGCCAAGGGAGGAGAAGTATCCAGGTTTGCAGGCCTTATGGGAGAAGGTAGCTTTAAAGAGACGCTTGAAGAAGGCACATATGAGAAAATGCTGTTTTGAAGCTGGGATATCTCAAAGGAGCACTGAGGCCAGGCCTATGCTTAAAGTTTTTTGCTGGCATAGTAATGTTGGGTAGGGATGTGATGTTTGGCTAACATAGCTAGGGCAACAAAAGCCTTCATGTCATTGCAGTTACCCTGGGGAAAATGTCCTTCTGCTGGTATAGCTCAGTTTTCCCAGAACAGATATAAGCTATATTGGCAAAAGGACTCTTTTCCCAGTAACTATACCCCCTCTGTGGCCACACTGGCAAACCATCTCAGTGTATACGAGGCCTCGGGCACCCAAATCCCATTGGCAGCCAGTGGGAGTGGGCACCTCCCTTCCTTAGGGCCCTTTGAAATCACAGCCCACCTGGCCAAATCATCCTACTGAGGTGCTTGTGTCTGTCAACCAGACCTTGAATATTAACCAAACACCTGAAACGACCATCACTGTATCTTTCAATTCCCAATTCTCTCAACTCTCGGTTCTCTGAGTTCGTGTTAGTACAATCAGCTGACGGAAGTGGTTATAAGCTGTTACATTATCTTCTTTGTGTGGTGGGTTTAAAAATTCCTGTTCTAAGCTTATCTAAGGGGAAGGATGGTTTGCCTAGGATGCACAAGTTCAGCTCTCTGTGTGGCCTGGGGCAGTCTTGTCTACGTCGTCCTAGCACTGTAGTGGAGACACAACAGTGATGGAAGGGGTCCCCAAGCCCTTGTTGTTCTACCAGTGGTTCTCAACCTATTTACCATTGTGGGCCGCATATGCAGCTCTCTCTGTGTTATGTGGGCCACATCCACACACACACTATATATATACTACGTGTATGGCCCTGAGGATGTCATATGGGCTGCAGCTGATTGGGGTGCAAGCGGGCTGCAGTTTGAGAACCACTGTTTTAGACTCCCTTCCGTAAGGTACGGCTGTGTGACACATCATGGAGTGTGGCAAACAGCAGTGAATTAACCTAAAGTCTAGAGTGAGCTGAGAGTGCCCAGGACCAAGTCTCAAGGATTTACAGGTTAATCCGTTCCACTCCGTCTTTGTCAATAAAGCATTTGTCCTTCCCGGCATGACTTTTACCAAGTGACCTTTTACCATGGTTTCAGGTTCTGCCCGCTCTTTCCTTTGACAGCTGTGAAGATTCATGTTGAACAGGGCAGCGGTTATTGGTTTAGGGGAGATGGCATGGTTCACTAAAGCTGCATTTCCGGGCCCCAATAAAAGGGAGAGAAGAAAACAATCTCTCCCCTTTCTTTGCACGTGACAGATGTCTGGATATTGCCAGACCTCCCTGTGATACCTACACACAGGGGGGGAAAACACACACTTTTCGAAAGAGAGCTCTGTGTCCGTGGCTAGAACATGTGCAGATAGCTCAGAATGTGGCAGCTTTGGGCAGGGCTGGTAGTGACAGTGCCTGGCACCCTTCAGATATTTTCCACTCTGAATCCCTCTGTCATGCTGCTTTGGAGGGCAGCCTGTGCCGCGCTGTGGGTGCCCTTGCCACACACAGGCTGTCGCGTTCGCCTTAGCTGGCTCGGAGGACCAAAATCAGTTTCTTTCAGCAGTGTGAGTCAGTCATTTCCCCCAGGATCTCAGTTAGCACCAGTTCAGCTTCTGATGCATCTATGCGTCTCTTACGCCAGAGAAGAGTGAAGTGAACGGAAAGGCCTCGTTCTCCGCTCCCTGACGTTGGTGCAAAACGAGCAAATCCACATATGGTGATGGAGTTACTCCGGTGCTGAGCCAACCTCACAAAGGCCCAGACCAGCAAGCTAGGGACATTGAGCCGGTGAGTTCACAAAGGCTTGTGCCTTGACATCAGGCCAGCGAGCTAGAAGCGTTGAACAGTGCTAGCACAGAAGATTGCCTTGTGACCTTCAATTGGCAAGGAAAAGGGGCTGAGCCAGTCGCTTCGCAGGGGCTGCGCCTTCACACCAGCTCTGGAGGCTTGTGTTGCTGACCCACTGAGCTGACAAGACCTTTACGTGGAAATCAGCCCAGCATGCACAAGGTCTGGCATGAGTCACCTTTCGTGTAAGTCCAGCAAGTTTGAGCCGTTGCAGGCCTGAGCCTGACCGTCAGCCGCAGCAAGCAACTGAGCCAAAGACCTGCAGGCTTGAGCTTTGACATCAGTTGAGCAAGAGAAGGGTGCTGCACCATAGACCTTGGGGTGGGATGGGGGAAACTGGGCATTTTGCCTAATCACAGCAAGCTAGCCGTTCCAATGGAACTGGTCACCAGCCTGGCAACTGCAAGCTACAGGTGCTGAGCAGGGGTGAAGGTAAGGAGCTGTATGGATTTCCCTGCTCTGTTAAAAAGAGAGGTAGCGTTCCCTCTTCTGGACTTGGGATGCTCCCCCTCCTCACTGGCTTCTGGAGCAGGGACTCCACAGGTAGTGGAATCTGAGCAGGGAGCAGCAGGAGGACTGAGGACTCTCTGGCGACTGAAAACCTAGAGGAATTATGACAGTGCAAGAGTCAAGCGAGTGAACTGTGAGTAATCGAGAGAGGGCGGGATTGTCAGAGAACTTAAACTCCCTGTGTTTTAGCAAACAGCTATTTACCGTCAATGCCTAATGAACATCTGGGAGAAAGGATGCCTTTGTGAAAGACTCATCGAAAGCATGCGAGCTCCAGCGCACATGTCTGATGCCGGCAAAACAAGTCCTCCAACAAAGCCAGGGGAGAGAACACTTGACATTCCTGATATTCTGAAGATCAAAAAAATGAGCAGACTTTTAAAAATAAACCTTTTGGGCCCCCTTTATCTATAGTAAAGAATAATAACCAGACTAAAGGCAGAAACCTAATAATTTTTTTAAAAAAATCCTTTTGTAGGTCATCTTTAACGCAAGTGAAATCCTGCACTTCCAGGATTTAAACTTAATTTAGAGATTGGGAGGAGCAACTCAGGTGAGTGGCAACTAAGATTATCATTGGATAACTGTTTGCTGCCCCTGAATGATCTGAGCTATAAAGAGTCTGGGCCAGACCCTCAGCAGGTGTAAACTGGAGCTGGTGCTGATTTACACTGGCTGAGGATCTGGTCCAGGGTATCTGTCTAAACACACACACAGCTGTGGTGCTTCGTTTGCGGATGGCTACTCCATTCCTTTATGAGTGACGTGGGCCGTGAAAATGCATGAGTTTAGTTTTTAAATAATAGTAGATCAAATCATTGTTTCCCCTCTCCCCTCCCATAAACAGCAAAGCCCAGCCATAACTCTGGATGACTGGCCTGCCCTGCTGGCTTAGCTTTGCCTCCTCGGCTCTCAGCAAGCTTTGGTGTGGAACAAGGAGAACGTGTGGGTCAGTGCGGTGACCCACTTTCAGTCTTCCTTCTCCACAGTCCCGCTGCTTTTGGCAGCAGCACCTGTGGCCCTGAGCAGAGATCTACCTCCCAGCCACACGAACTGTTTAAACAAGAGACACTGACACAATTGTACTCTGATCTTTGGGACTGTGTCACCCTGAGCAGCCTGTGCTGTCAGATAGCTGGGGGAGGGAGGTGTATGTGTGAGTGAGTGTGTGTGGAGAACATGGGCTGGGAGGGCAGGTCTGGCGGGGGAAGGGATCTAAAATAGAAGGACATTCACGACTCAGTTTGCTTCCTTGATTTTAAAGGGACAATGCCCCACTCTGGCACTGTTGTTAAAAGCATAGGGCAAATTCTGCTGTCGTTTGCATGGGTGTGACCCCACTGACTTCAATGGGAGCAGAATTTGACCCCATGTATTTATTTAAAGGATTCTTCCCACACTGGCCTGGTCCCAGTATGCTGCAGCAGTAAGGTCTAAGGGCAGTAAAAGCCCCTTAGCTGGCCAGAGGAGAATCCCCCCACGTGCAGGCCTACGGCTGTCTGATACAGGACCCCTCCCGAGACCTGGGGTGGGAGGCGTGCTGAGAGGAGGCACGGTAAGATGTTGGCTGGGTCTGGGTGGAGGTGTAGTGCCCCGTAGAGCAGCTCAGAGCACCATCCTAACGTGCGTCAGCTGAGAATTCTTAAACCCCCTTTGACCCTCCCCAGGTCTATGCCCAATGAAGCCAGCCTGTTCCATTTCTCTGTTTCCTGTTCCGGCATTTCTGACAGCCAGGCCAGTCTGTCCGGGAACTTGTTAACTTCTTCCTCCTAGTGGATTCATTCACAGCCTGGTTCTGCCCCACCCTTGTGCAAGCTGAGCTATGTCTAATACTCTTGGAATGAAGTATTAGGCTCCCCGTGACTGGGAGAGGATGAGACGGGCATGCATAAAAGTGATGCCATAATGAGGAAGAGGAGAAACGGCTCTTGTTAATTAGAAGCACTAAGGCGGTAGATTATGGAATGAAATTGGGAAGCATGGGCCGCAGGCGGAGGAAAGCTCCCGGCAGTAAGATATACTCCCCTGCAACTTCATTGCATCGTGTGCCTTTTGTACTAACGGTCCCTGCAAATGATCAAGAGCCAAACAGGGGGCAACTTACAGCCTGCAGAGGTATCTCTGAAGGGTTTGTGCCAGTGGGCAATTCCCCTCTGCCATAGAAATCCTCTGTTAGCCATTTATGGACAGAAACCAGCCCCTCAGTGCCATTTGATTGGCGTAAAGACACTGTATTGGGCCAGAGAATCTGGCCCGATATCTGATGGTTTATGGAGGCACAGACCAGGACTCCATAGTTAGGATTATGTTCTAAAATGGGGCATAATTTCCTGGTTTCCCTCTAAAAAAGTAGGTGGCCGCTTTTTTATTTATTTATTTATTTTGAATTTAGGCTCAGTTTTATTCACGATTTGCACTGCAGCTGAACGTTTGTGTGCTGCAAACACATGATTGATGGGGAGGGAAGGGGAAGTGCACACAAGTGTGATTAAATGGGACAGGCTGGGTGCACACAGACTTGATTGTGGGGGCTGAGCTTTCATAAAACCCTCTCAGTCAGCAGCTACACTTTTCTGTCAGATTTTATCCTACCATAGAGGAGGACTCATCCACAGCTTCATTTCTACCCCTCTCCCTCCCTGATCTGCCCCCGACCCCCTCATTGCAATCCCCCTCCAATCAAACCTTTAAAAACACTAGGAAATTAATACACAAAAACTTTGTTATGAAGCAGTAGACAACATACCTGACACAACCCACGAAACCAAGGAAATGACAACTTAAGCTACCTAAGCGTATATACCCTCCATCCATAAGCACACACCTTACAAGTACCACAATTACAGAACACCACAACCTTATCTCTTCCCACTAGAGATGCTAGTCACTTCCTTTAGCCATCTTTTTGCACACTCTCCTTTTACTGAATTACTTTCGTCCAATGCAATCAACTACTTCATGGAACACCCACAGCTCCTGGCACTGTGGAAAAATGATCCTATAAAAAGATAAGTGACTAAGGGGAGGGGGAATTGTAGTCTCTGGTGTACAGTAGTTGCGGTAATGCTGACGTGCATGTTTATGGGTGGAGGAGCAGAGGGCATGGCTGTTCGGTGAGTTAATGTTTGTGTGGGTTATGGTATGTGTGTAGCATCGCTAGCTGTCTCACACTGAAAAGTTTCATGCATTAATAGATTAACTAGGGCTGTCAAGTGATTAAAAGATGAATTGTGCTGTTAATAACAGAATACCATTTATATAAATATTTTTGGATGTTTTCCACATTTTGAAATATATTGATTTAATTTACAACACAGAATACAAAGTGTACAGTGCTCACTTTATATCTATTTTTATTATAAAGATTTGCACTGTAAAAATAAAACAAATATTATTTTTCAATTCACCTAATACAAGTACTGTAGTGCAATCTCTTTATCATTAAAGTTGAACTTACAAATGTAGAATTATGTACAAAAAATAACCATTCAAAAATAAAACAATGTAAAACTTTAGAGCCTACAAGTCCACTCAGATGTACTTCTTGTTCAGCCAATCAAGTTTGTTTACATTTGCAGGAGATAATGCTACCTTCTTCTTGTTTACAATGTCATCTGAAAGTGAGAATAGGCATTCGCATGGCATTGTTGTAGCTGATGTTGCAAGATATTTACGGGTCAGACGCACTAAAGATTCATGTCCCTTCATGCTTCAACAATCATTCCAGAGGACATGCGTCCATGCTGATGATGGGTTCTGCTTGATAATGATCCAAAGCAGTGCGGATCGACGCATGTTCATTTTCATCATCTGAGTCAGATGCCAACAGCAGAAGGTTGATTTTCTTTTTTGGTGGTTCAGGTTCTGTAGTTTCCGTATCTGAGTGTTGCTCTCTTAAGACTTCTGGAAGCATGCTCCACACCTCGTCCCTCTCAGATTTTGGAAGGCACTTCAGATTCTTAAACCTTGGGTCGAGTGCTGTAGCTATCTTTAGAAATCTCACATTGGTACCTTCTTTGTGTTTTGTCAAATCTTCAGTGAAAGTGTTCTTAAAATGAACAACATTCTGGGTCATTATCTGAGACTACTATAATATGAATTATATGGCAGAATGCGGGTAAAACACAGAGCAGGAAACATACAATTCTCCCATAAGGAGTTCAGTCACAAGTTTAGTTAATGCATTATTTTTTTAACGAGCATCATCATCATGGAAGCATGTGCTCTGCAATGGTGGCCAAAGCATTAAGGGGCACACGAATGTTTAGCATATCTGGCACGTTAATACTTTGCAATGCTGGTTACAAAAGTGCCATGTGAATATCTGTTCTCACTTTCTGGTGACATTGTAAATAAGAAGCAGGCAGCATTATCTCCCATAAGTGTAAACAAACCTGTTTCTCTTAGTGATTGGCTGAACAAGAAATAGGACTGAGTGGACTTGTAATTGAATTCAATATATTTGAAAATGTAGAAAAACATCCAAAATATTTAATAAATTGATTTATTATTCTGTTGTTTAACAGTGCGATTAAAACTGATTAATCACGATTAATTTTTTTGAGTTAATCACATGAGTTAACTGTGATTAATCAACAGCCCTAATATTAATGCATCTGTCATGAGACTAGTAACAGAGGGAGAGAGGAAATTAATAAGCATGTGCCAGAAGGAAAAATTTCCTTATAGAAAGTTTTAAAATACAGGAGCCAGATTCTCTTCTGGTTTGACACCAGTGTAATTCTAACTTCAGTGGAATTGCTCCTGTTTTATACCAGGGTACGTAAGCAGAGAATCTAGCCTCAGGTGTCTTTAATTTTTAACTCTCACTCCATTCCTCGGGCTGAACAAGTGGGCATTTCTAAAGCAGCCTCTGATTTTTGGGTGCCGAACCGGAGACACTCAGAAAGTGCTGCGCACCCACAGCTTGAAGCGAAGGCAGTAGGAGCTGTGAGAGCCCAACACCTTTGGGAAATCAGGCGCCAGACATCTCAGATGAGATCAGAGGCCACTCTGGAAATGTTTGGCCTATGTGTCTTGGGTTGGGGGGGATCCAGAAGCAAAACACAAGTTGTACTGGTCCTCAGCCACTCTGCAGGGTTACACAGGTGATAAGGAACTAGGGCAACATTTTGTAGGAGGGTCAAGGTAGCCTTGAAATGCTTCTCTAACAAGATGACAGGAGGCTTTCTTTGGTGAGTGGCCGTGACTTGCACCTGGCGGCAAAAGAGTTACAGCCTCAGCACTCTGCCCGATCAATCTGGCTGGTCTGTGATGACCAATTAAACGGAGGGTAATTGTGCAAACCCATGTGTGCCTGTAATTACCAGGGAGATGAATGGATTTCTTCCCTTTGAATGGGCGAGGAAGAACATACCCACTCTAGCTTGACAGCGTCCCTGGTGCCCAGCCACACACAGACCCACCTGAAAGGACTCAGTGAAGAGGAAACTGTTAACAGGTCTTCACAGGGGAGAGTGTGACGGAGCTCGGTCCAAGGGGAGGCCCGGCGGGTTCTGCCTAGTGCTTGTTTAAATAACCCTTTTTGTCTCCTTCTGCTTTCTTACTACTGTGGGCTCGGGCCCTGGCCTCCTGAGGGCAATTTGCACACAGCCGTCTGGATTCTGGGCTGCCGCGTCCTCGGCTTTGCCATTGTCCATTCATTCTCCTCTCCCCTTTACCCTTGTAGCCCTAATTGCTGCAGAATGTCTCATTTGTTCCCTCTCTCCTTTTGTAGCTTTGTTATTTTAGTGGCCATCAGTAATCCAGCAAACTGTTAAAGGCATACGTGGGGCTGGGGGAAAGACACACGGCAAGGGAAGGGGGCTGTGTATGCGGCGGCCAGGGGCGTGGGTGTATTGAGGCGAGGGGTGCAGTCTCTGGTGCGGGGTATGCAGTTGGGGAGGGATCTCTCTCTTGTGTACACACAGTGCCGAAATGGCTCACTCCTAGGCATCTGAGCAACTCCGGGGTGGTGTGGGGCCTTGGAAGGAGTTGCTGTTGGAAAGGTATGCAGAAGAGGGGTGATTTCAGGAGAGGTTTGAAGGAGAGGAAGGTTGCTTGGTGCCAAGGAAGAGGAAACTGGGCCCGCCCTAAGGATCGGTGTGAAGATAAGAGCAGGAGAAAAGTACGAAGGGGAAAGAGGAGGCCTATGTTTTGTGGGGCCTTGGCTCTGAAGCTCAAACTTGGGCAAGGGTTCAAAGCTGTAGCAGGCAAGGGACAAGCATTCAGGCTGTGGGGAGGGCATACGCTCTTGGGGAAATACACTCGTGCTCAGAGCTGTATACAGTCAGGTCGGCCAATAGATCCACTTAGCTCAGCTGTGGCTCCTGCACTTTTGGAGTGAAAGCCTTCTTGGGGCAAGGACACGTTGCTGTTCTGGGTAGCGATGTCCTGCAGAGGAGCTGAGAAAGCAGAGCGTTACGCTCAGAAAGTTGTCAGGAGGGTGCACGTAGGGGGGACTGGGGACATGATCTGGAGGTGGATAGATGGAAGGGATACGCCCAGACCCAGCTTGGGACAGCAGATGAAGATCGCTTTGCATCTGACTCAAAACAGCACCACCCACCTTTCCAAGGAGCATGGGAGCTGCATCCACTCAGAGGAGCTGGAACGTGTCTTTGAGCATGGGAGATTCCATGTGCTGTGGCCCAGGGGCCTGCTGGACTAGGGTGGAGTAGCTGGGAGAAGAAACTAGGTCCATCAATGGCTATTAGGGGATGGATCACTAGATGATTACCTGTTCTGTTCATTCCCTCTGGGGCATCTGGCATTAGCCACCATTGGAAGACAGGATAATGGGCTGGATGGACCATTGATCTGACCCATGAAAGCTTATGCCCAAATAAAGCTGTTAGTCTTTAAGGTGCCACCGGACTCCTCATTGCTTCTAAGTCTTTTCCTTCTATAACCTCTATGGGAACATGTGTTAAATGCTAGATACAACAGAAATGCACCTTCCTGACCCACTAGGGCAGTGTGAGAGTCTGCACTTTCCATTTGTAGGGCTCATGGGAATTCTGGATAGCTACACTAGTGTAAGTAAAAGCAGGATCTGGACCATTAGGTGCCTAATTATGAGAATTTTAGAGGATCTAGCAGAAATTGATCAGCTGAATGCTATGCAGAGAATACACATGCTCCTGAGGAATTAATTTGCCTGACAGTCTGGAAAACGCCAGCACTTAAGTCTTAACTAGCAGTCTCTTTCTGCTCTTGGTTCATGCGGTTTGCACCCTCTGGGCTGTGTTCCAATTTTTAGAATTGAATGAACTACAACGGTCATACCAAACAGATGAAATGGACAAATTTCACCTGGTTTGCACACTGCAGCATAAAGTGTATCCAGATGCACTCAAGACTCAGCCCAGATTTGCTCAACACAGGAGCAGTGATGGGCCAGAAGAGCAAAGGTCGTATCCAGACTTACAGCAAAATTGGACCTGGACTTTCCCTAAGTGCAGGATGAGGTTCAGAACCGGGGTTCTGGTTTAGAACTGTGCTAGAGAAAGGCTGAAGCCACAGAGTTCAGAATGTTCTGTGAACGTTCCCCAAGTTCTGATCTGAGGTCTTGGCTCTGGCCCCTCTCTGAGCAGAAGGCTCCCAAATCTCAGACATGCTTTCAGTAAATCTTGGATGAGTTCTGAGTTTCCAATCTAATACCATGAAAGTCTTGTCTGGCTTTTGTGTAACAGAATGAAAGCTCCATGCAGCTCTACTGCCAACCTGCTGTGGAGACTCTGATTAGCAAGGCAAACTTTAGTTCAGATTGCACTTCAGAGAGCCAACAAAGCCGCATGGTGTTGCTCAGTGAACTCTCCTGATGTCAGTCCTGGTCTATCCTCTTGAGTCCAGTTGGGCTGATTTGGTCCCGCTGCCCGGCTCTCAGAGCACAGTGCAGAAGAGGCCGACTTCCCTCTTGCGTGACAGAGAGTGAGCTGATGGCAATGTCATTTCTGTCAATACAAGTCTCCTTCACAGCTCTCTAGCACTGGGCTCTTCCTCACCTGTGTGTTCTTTCAGTCACGGTCCAGCTCACAGCCACTCGCGTATTGATCGAAGCAATTGACCTTTCCTTGCTGGTTGCTCTTGACGAAGGTGAGGAGCATGGATGCTCAGAGGAGATGTCTGCGTGGGGCTTTTGGAGAGAGAGCAAGACTATCAATGAAACATCCACGCTATTGCTGTGTAGCAATGAGGAAAAGGAACGTTTTAGTGGACGTTTGTCCATGTCAGAAAAGTACTGTAGAACGTGCTACGAGTGGCAGTCGGGGCTTGAGAGAGACCTGGGGATGTTGCTGCAGGTCAGGATGGAACCACCTTGGCAGAGTTGGAGACAACTGGGACTTGGAAAGCACAGAGGGCTGCAGATCAGGACTTTGGCATGTTGCTAGAACTGGGGCCTGCAGGGTGAGACCGGAATACCGGGGCTATTTCAGGTTGAGATTGAGGTGCGTTGGCAGAACTGTATGTGGGCCAAGGACAAGAATAGCAGCAAATGCTACAGGTTAGGATAGAGGTGCTTTGGCAGTTGCGTGAGTCTCAGGACTGGGAAAGCAGAGAGTGTTGCAGGCCACGATTTAGTTGAATGGGCAGAACTATTTTTTGGTGATCTCCAGTCCATCTACATCCCTGGTTTCCCTTTGGCTATTAGCGCTCTCCTGCCCGCCTAGTTCCATGGTGTCCACCACCAGTCCCATGCTCTCCTCAAGGCTTGATGGCTCCACCCCCCTTCCCCACTGCTGTGTTCTCCCCACACATCCCCAGCCCCAGATCACACCTCAGAGCAATTTTCTCTGCTTACATTCCATGTCACCGCATGCTCCAGAGCTCCCAGGGAGTGCTGTCTGTTCCTGATGCCTCGATTTCCTCAGCTCTTGATTCCTCTTAAATCCCCTGCAATCTGTTTTGTGCTGCCTTTATTCCACCAAAGCAGCTCTAACCAAAGTCATCAGTGACCACCTTCTGGCTACATTTAAGGGCATCATCTTATTCTCCATCTCCTTTGATCTAGATATTGCCTTTAATACAGTCGATCCCTCCATTCTCCTGAAGTTTCTGCCCTCCCTTGGCTTCCATGACAGTCCTTTCCTTGTTTTCCTCTGATGTGTTTCTCCAGCATTTCCTTAGATGCCTTTTTATCTCTCCACTCCTGTCTCATGTTCTCCTCCAACCTGTGTCCTCAGCCCCCTCTGCTTTTCCCTCTACCCCCGATTCCTCGGTGACTGCATCTTCCTCACATTGCTCCAGTTGTCATCTCTCTGCTGGTGTCTCACAAGTATCCCTCCTTCTCCCTCTGTGATGTCCCACTGCCAGCTCAAACCAAGCATGGCTAACACTGATCTCTTCATCTTTCCTCCCCAAAAACCGACTGCCATCACTTACATAATAATAAGGCACTGCATGTTGGAACTGAGGTTCAGTGAACTGGAGACCCACATTCAAATCCCTTCTCCACCTCAGGCAGAGGAAGGAATTGAACCCATGTCTTCCACATCCCAGCTAACTGCCGTAACCAACTGTGCTAAAAGTTATAAGGATGCCGTCTCCTCTGCCCATTTTGTGAATGGCATCTAAGTCCCAATTTTTTTTCTCTGGGAACTATTTGATGAATTTGTGTCAAACTTCTTTGTGCCTCAGTTTCTCCATATGTAAATTAGGGCTAATAATACTTACCTACTTTTGTAAAGTGCTTTGAAACCTAAGGATGAAAAGTGTGAAACAAGTGCTGAGTATTTATAGGATGGCTGCCGTATTATAGTGAAGCAGAAGCTCTACTGTAATTAAGGTTCTCATTTACTGTTTAACAGCCAGCTTTCTAGGTGCTCTAAAATCCACAGGATTATGCAGGTTGTATTGAAAATTACTCTGAATCATGGGATCGGGGTAAGGCTGTTGGTTCAAATTTGAGGTTGTTTGAGCAAAGGGTCCCCAAGATACAACACCCCTCTGTATATCCTGTGACATCAGAATCTTCTGGTTCTTAGATCTGGTCTGCACCCACCTGGGGCTCAGTCCACTCCAAACTGATCTCAGGATTGAGCTCAGCTAGTGTCCGGCATCCAGTCCCCCTTGGGGCAAGTGCTGCTGAAAAAGTCATTCCGGGTAAAGTTGGGAACTACACCCTACCTGGAGACAAACTGACAGGCCAAAGAGAGTGAAGTGAGCATGTCCGGCAGGATTGGGGCTCTGTCGTTGAACTTTTTATTTCAGTTTATATTTGTGTGTCACCATGCCTCAGTGGATCACAGCTGAGAATACCAGATTCAGGACAAAATGCTGAAACATAGGGCAGACTCACCCCATACTGCTGTATATTCTACCATTAGATATCCCAAGCCGGTAACAAAAGTAAATTTCTGTCTCACCACACTGGCTACCAAGAAGTCAAAAATGCCATCTCCTTAGGCATCCCAGCTCTTATTTCACCACCCAGACACTAGATTATATGATGGGTGGTTATTGAAAACCAGTTTCATCAAACAAGGGTTCTTCTGATCTCAACAGATCAGCCACACAGCCGGGTCAATATATAACTCCAATCTAACCCAATAATCGCGCTGCTGTCAATCCTTTAGTAGCTAAAATCTAAAGGTTTAATTATAAAGAAAAGAAGAAGAGAGTTAAAATGGTCAAGAGATCACCTACATGCAATCATTGCAAAGTTCTTATAGCAGGTTTGGAGCAGTGATGTTATAGACAGCTGGGTTTGTAAAGTCTCTAGTAGCTTCCAAAAGATTGGAAGGTCCTCAGTCCATAGTTCAAATATGTGCCTTTTAGTTGTAAGTCCAGAGTCCAGAGAATCAAGGCAGGAAAGGGGCAACATGGGGATGTTTCAAGGGTCTTTTATACGCTCTGCCATGTCCTTGAAATTTTACTGTCCCAAACCAAAGCTCACAGCACAGTTTATGGAAAATTACTGGCACAAGATGCAGTCCAGGGTCACATGAGCAAGTCACCTGCCCTTACATGGCTTGCTGACTCACAGGGGCAGCCATTGGCCAGTTGGAAGCTAAGGTGTCCATAGCAAAAGCCATCTGGGTGGAATGAGTTTCTTCTACATTGTGAGAGTTACTTGCCTTCGATGGGCCATCAACACCTAGCTGTCTGGCTTCAATTCAGATATTACCTCGTGGCTGTTACCCCAGGAGCAAACACATTTGGGATATAGATCTATATAGCCAATATTAATAACTTCAGCTACAGTGATGATACATGGATTTAAACAGGATAATCATCTTTAGTGAATCATAACTCTTCCATTGATGCCTTACATGATATACTTTGTACAACTTTTGTTCCAATTGTAGATCAGTGGCAATATCAATGATATACATAGTCACATTTCAATCATATAGCACCACACTGTGTCACCTTAACTCAGTGGTCCCCAAACTGGGGGGTATGGTGAAACGTTCTGGGGGAGAGTGGCAGGGCGGGAGAGGAGGAAGTGCCACTCAGCCCCACTCTTCCCCTAGCTCCGCTCCGACCCAGCCGCAGCCTTGAGCCCTGGCTGTGGCTCCTGGCTACAGTCCTGCTCCCAGCCCTAGCCTGGCCCCCAGCTGTGCCCTGGCCTCGGCTCCTGGCCTATCTTCTGCCCTAGCCCTGACCACAGCCCCACTCCTGGCCCCAGATGAAGCTCTGGTCCTGACCTTGGCCCCTGGCCCCGACTGTGAGCCGGCTCCTGACTGCAGCTCCCAGTGGGGTGTGGACAGATCACATTACAGGTGTGTGGGGGGGGAGGGGGGGGGAGGGGGGGGGAGGCACAACATAAAAAGTTTGGGGACCACTGCCTTAACTCCTCATTTCTTGCTTTTCAGAGGTTTCAGTTTAACCACACCAACAAAAAAACAAAAACACCCCACCACAAAACAACCAAACAACTCCCAGAGCCTGGGAGTTCTAGGCTCATCTCTTCCAGTGATTGGTCTTAAATAATACCATGTGCTTCACACTGTCCTATCTTGCTCCTAAGGAGGGAGACGACAAGCATTACACTTTGTCAGAAAGGAAAGCTGAGGCCAAGCAAAGTTTCATGACTAGCTTGAGGTCACCTCCCTTATTGGCAAGTCCTATAGAATGTAATAAAATTTAATGCTATCAAATATAATAGGGAATCAGATCTTCTCTGTGCAATGATCCAGAAGCCTAAAGAAAGGATCTAATTTCCTATTCCAATCTAGGGATATTTAGAGTAATTTTTTTGCTATGCTTTCCATTTACCTTCCAAAATCTCACTTCAGGATTGCGTGGTTCTGCATGAGTTGATGACAATAAAGCTATTAAGAAAAAGGCAGTACCGGGAATGCAGGGAAAGCCTTTCCATTCAGATTTAGGGATGTTATTTTGCTGGAGAAACAGACTATGAGATTTGGCAGGGGAATTGATTTTCAGATATTTTGTTTTAAAAATACCCAAGCATTTGTAAGTTTCAAGTCAATTCTGTGGCTGATGCAGGATCTCTCTCTCCCTCTCTCTCTCTCTCTCTCTCTCTAAGCTTTTTTCGGTTGCTCGCTTCTGTTTGAACTCAAACTGAATGGCAGTCTTAGAAATGATGTTTTGCATCACCCCAAGTATAGTGATATATTTAACTAACTGCTTCCCATCTATCAGGTATTGTATCAACAGGAATTGCTACAATGAAAACAGATTGTACAAACGCAACCTCATTGAATGTTAGGCGTTTTTGGGACTGGATTTGATTCCATTCATCCTTGGGTATGTCTCCTTTCAATGTCTGGGCCTCTGGCACTTAGCAAAAGGGCAGGTCCTCATTGATAAATGGGTTTACAGTTAGTTCTTCCACTGTTCTAGTTCGATTGAATGAATGAAGACCTTTTGCAACCTAAAGTCACGGAGGTACAGACTGCAAAGGCCAGGGCAAAACCAGCTTGTTTGTCATTCTAAGAAATTGGTACTATCAGTGGGTGAATTTCAAACTGTTCTGAGGTACAGTTGGGTAACATCTAATGGTATGTTTACACTGCAAAAAGACCCTGGCAGCAGAGTGTCTCAAAGTCAACTGATGTAGGCTTGCTGCGCTTGTGCTGCAGGGCTAAAAATAGTAGGGTAGATATTCCTACTCGGGCTGTGGCCCACCCCTCTCGCTGGGTTCAGAACCATGGGTCCAGCTTCTTTGAGCCTGTGGGGCTGCTCAGCTGAGTCAGAAAACTCACGAGAACGGTAAAGCCAGCTGACAAACCAGTAACAAAATCTCGTGCTGTTTTTTCAAAATGTTGAATAAATTGTTCAAAAATTGTAAAACTTCAGCCAGCCACAGAGCAGCCTCAATCATTTCAATGAACATTTCCTTCACAACTATTTGTTTGGTTGCTGATTTTTTTTTGGCCAACATTAAAACTTTAGACAAAAAAAACTTATAGAAAAATCAAAAATGTTTGAAATTTTTGACCAGTTCAAGAACAGGCGTCTTAACCTACCACTCAGATCGGAGCACCATGGTGCAGAGAGGTGCATGGAGGAAAAAAGATAACCAAGCTTCTTACAAACAGGTTGGAGACTCAGTCAAAGGTTGGAGCTTAGAGCAATGATTCATGTGGATCCTTGATTTATTTGAGCTGGTTCGACCAGTTTTGATTCCACGTTATACAGGACAGGAGGCAGGTCCATTGAAATTATATGTTCAGCGGAAGGTGGGGAATTCAAGATGGGCTCCATATCACAGACATCACTCATGAGTGAGGAAAAGTGCAAATTACAAAATGCCACCTGAAGCTACTTCTGACATAAAAGAAATCCTGGTAAAGATACTGGCTATGAAGAGGATGGGGGCAGCGCTGGGGAGGGATAAGGGCCATGGGTCAGCCCTCCTCCCACAACTTTTAGGGAGCTTCCACCACTCCTGATGCTTAGGCTGAGCTTTCTTGTGTTGCTTTTACTTCAGGCACCAATAAAAGACAAACTGCAGCACGGCAGAGGGCTGAGTATGTGTGTTAGCCCAGAGCCCGTGGTGTGAGCTAGGGGAAGGGAAGGACTGGGCTAATTCACACATGTATAGAACTGAGACTAGAGTCTGGCATCTATAAAGATCAGGCCAAGAAAAGGTCATGGCTCAGGAAGGATGCTTTGTCACACCCTGAGCCAGGACCTTTATTCCTCATAGCCTTCTGCATGGCAACCTACCTCATTTTGTCCTTTGAAGGGGGCGGTAAGGAAAGGCCACCATCCCTTTCTCCCAAGGCCTGGGAACTATCTTCAGAGAATGAGGCCTGTTCCCCTCACCCCCCAAATAACTTCTCACCCCACCGGGTAACAGCAGGATGGGGAAACCTTTCAGATCAGTGAGATTATTGGCCCGACGAGTGCTACAGGTGTTTATCAATTCCAAGGCCAGAAGGGACCACTGTGATCATCTCACCTGACCTCCTGCATAGCACAGACCAAAGATCTTCTCCAAAATAACTCCCAGAGCGGATCTGATAGAAAACAGCCAATCTTGATTTACAAATTATCAGTGATGGAGAACCCACCACGACCCTTGGTACGTTGTTCCAATGGGTAATCACTCTCACTATTAAAACCGTGCCTTTTTCCAGTCTGAATTTGTCTCGCTTCAACTTACAGTCACTGGGTCATGTTAGACCTTTCTCTGCTAGATTGAAGAGCCCATAATTAAACATTTGTTCCTCATGTAGGTACTTATAGACTGTGATCAAGTCACCCCTTAACTTTCTCCTTGTTAAGCTAATTAGGTAGACTCAAGGGATTCAACCACTATAAGGTAGGTTTGCTAATCCTTTAGTAATTCTCATGGCTCTTCTCGGAACCCTCTCCAATTTATCACCATCCTTCTTGAATTGTGGGCATCAGAACTGGGCACAGTATTCCAGCAGTGGTCACACCAGTGCCCAATGCAGAGGTAAAATAACTTCTGTACTCCTACCCGGTGATCCTTGGCTGTAAACAGGCAAATCTCATTAGCCCTTTTGGCCACAGCATTACACTGGGAGCTCCTGTTCTGCTGATTATCCACCAGGACCCCCAAATCTTTTTCAGAGTCACTGCCTCCCAGGATAGACTCCCCCATCATGTAAGCATATTGCCAGAGTGTAAGAAATAGACCTGACCTTGGGTGTCTGTCAGAGGCAGGTAGGACCTATTCAGGTCAAGGTCACGCACCATGTTTGGGGTTTGATCCCATGTCCATTTATTGTTACTGTCTGTGCCGCCATAGTGCAATTTCATCTCTCTTCTTTCTCCCAGGGTTGGGCAGAGTTTTTCCTCTTTGCTTTTCAATGAGACATCTCTTATGGTTCCTGATGTTTGAGGAAAGTACTCTTTCTCGCATGCCCTCGTGTTTGGGACGTTTGAGTAAAAAAAGCATCTCTCGGTCTCCCTTCCATCACAATGGAGACACAGTGGCTCCTGTCCTCCCGATGACCACCTGTAGTCTGTGGTCACAGATCCTGTATTTGACAAGAGCCCACCTTAGCATGGCACATGTCACTGGGGTGAGGTATCTGCTAGGGTGGTAGTTCCATGCAGGGAGCTGTACTGGCCCAGCTGTTGCTGGCTTTGATTTGTTGTTCCCAGTGCCTGATAAATTGGTTGGTCTAGTGGCTGGAAACACTTCGCCTTGCTGCTCTGGCCATTTAAGTGCTGTAGGTCAGCGAAGCCTGTTAGGGCATTTAGAGCAGGGGAAATGCATTAGGATCCACTGGGACTCAAGGGGAATCCCCTCAGTGGGAAGAGCATGGTCATTATGCAACTATAAAAGATCATTATTCATTAGGTAAGACAGCAAAGCATTGTGGGAAAACTGTGTGCCCAACACCCCTCCCCCCAACACACCTTAATTCTGGCCTTTGAGTGCCATTTCACTTCCTCCTCCTCCCTGCGCCCCAGCCAATCAGCGGTAAAGGGCAAGCGGAGTGGTGCTGAAGAAAGAATGTAGGGCATCCGGCTGGGGAAGTGGAGCAGGGAGGGAGTCTAGAAAAGTGCATGTGAGAGAGAGGCCGAGTGAAAAGAGTGGGGAGGGTAAGCTACTGTCCCCCCGGTTGTTTTCATTTTTCTCCTCTATATGTGGCACACTCTGAAGAAGAGACTCATGGGCTTTCTCCTCCACACGGCTGCCTCCTGGGCCAAGCCCATCAGCACATGATGGCAGGTCACACAGACGTCTGTGATGTTCTGCCCAGAACCAGAGCTCCCTTCTTGTTTCTAGGAGCTGTAACTTGCCTTCGGTTGTTTCAGACCCTTAGAACCATGCAGTGCTTCACTGGATGGCAGGTCTCAACTGTTCTTGGCCACGGCTGAATAATTGACAGCCTGGCAGCAGGGCAGCTACTCCAACTGGCTTTCCTCCATTCTTGGTTCCCCTGAGAGGGAAGAGGTAGCCATTCAAACCATAAATAACGCCTCTTACCTTGAATTCCCAGATCCACACTCATCTATCTGGTATAAATAGAACTTTTGAGGCAGATGAATGTGATGGGAAATGACAGGTTGTCTCTGGAGTTTTGCACTCACCGGATTGCAGAGGAATCTAATAGCAGCGACTGACAGCAGCAAGCAAATGGCTTGCATCTAAACTGGGTGCATCAGAGCCACCAAATGGCATTAGAAGGACTGAAGGCCCAGAGGAGTTTCTGGCGACATTGTAGGATACAGTGCCCCTCAGGTTCCCTTTCTTGCTTTGCACTGAGTCTGAGACTGCTGCACGGTTATAAATGCAGGGAGAGACCTGCCAAGACAGAATTTGCGTAGGTCTGGTGAATATTTTGTACCAAAATCCAGGCCCTACCGTACATTTGACTCTACCAAGCCCCCTCACCAACATTAGGAGCCTGGTCTGGTAGACAGGCCCGGAAGTTTTCACAAGAAAATTTCTGGGTTTTGTCAAGCTTTTTTAGGTTTTCATTGAGAGAGTGTTGATTTTTGACAAACGGGAAATGCTTGGTTTTTGTTTTTTTGATGAAAATCTGAAAATTTCCATGAAAACCATTAACAAAAACCAAAACGCTTTCATTGTCTTCAAATTGTTTTTGTGGAAAATTATTTTTCACCAGCTCTAAGGCTCTGTGCATGGATTACTCGCCACTGGAGGAGAATTAAAATGGGACACTGGACCAACCCGCTGACGCTCATGTTAGGAATGTCTGTTTGTGAAGCCAATATTTTCTAATTTGGATGGTTAAAGCACCCAAATCCATGCATGAAATGGCCTGATTTTCCAAAGTGCTGAGCACTCGACCCGGGTTCCCACTGAAGTTGCCACTAGAAACCAGGCCCCTTTATTTAGATTCCTGCATATGGATTTTGGTGCTTTAGGCACCCGAGTTTGAAAATGCTGGCCTTACTGCATCCTCATTCCAATTCAGAATTTTAGCTTCAGGGGTGGCCACGGGCAGTAGGCGCTGACCACGTGGGTGCTCCAGGGCTGGAGCACCCACAGAAAAAAAGTAATGGGTGCTCAGCACCCACCAGCAGCCTCCCCAATTAGCTCTTCTCCCTCCTCCTAGCGCCTCCTGCCCACCGGTGGGCCCCGCCCATCAGCTCCCTCCCAGCACCTCCCACTCACTCTGGATCAGCTGTTCAGCAGTGTGCAGGAGGCGCTGGAGGGGAGGAGGAGGAGTGAGGGCAGTGTGTGCTCAAGGGAGGGGACGGAATGTGGTGCGGTGGGGGCAGGGCAGGGGAGGGAAGAGGAGGGGCAGGGTGGGAGCTTGGGAGAAGGGGTGGAGCGGGGGCGGAGCCTGAGGTTGAGCGGACGGTCGAACACCTCCTGGCAATTTAGAAAGACGGCATCTCTGCCATGGCACTTTTGCACTTGGCAAAAGTGCAGTCCAGGCTGTTATCTGAACAGCTGTTCTGCATCTTACCTATCTAAGGGCTTGTCTTCACTACCCGCCGGATCGGCGGGTAGCAATCGATCTATCGGGGATCGATTTTTCGCGTCTCATTAAGACGCGATTAATCGATCCCCAAAAGTGCTCCTCGTCGACTCCGGAAATCCACCTCCGTGAAAGGCGGAAGCGGAGTCGACGTGGGAGCGGCAGCGATCGACTCACCACCGTCCTCATGGCCAGGTAAGTCGATCAACGATACGCCGACTTCAGCTACGGTATTCACATAGCTGAAGTTGCGTATCGTAGATCGACCCCCCCCCCAGTGTAGCCCTGGGCTAAGGTATGTACATGGACCCCCTCACCCTAGTATCTGAGCACCTCTCAGCCTTTTAATGCATTTATCCTGACAACAGGCAGAGAAGTGCATTGCACAGATGGGGAACCGAGGCACAGGGATGCTAAGTGACTTGCCCAAACTCACACGGGGAGCCTGTAGCAGAGACGGCACCCAGTTCCTTGGCTAGTGCTCTAATCAGTGAATCATCCTCATTCTCTGCCCTCAATCTCAGTGCATTCGGTTTTCAGACTACCCAGCACAGCCTGGTCACGCCAATGCACAGCCTGGGTTCTTTGGTCATATGCCCAAAGCCCCGTGCATGAATGCTTGGAAAACCAGAGGCATTTTCCACAGTGCCCATGTGGCTATTTTTGATTCACCTTCACAGTGAACATTTTTTTCCCCTGCATGTTTTCCCATGACGCTTCTGTTGCTGACCTTTCTGCTCTGGCAAAGAGGAGTCACCAGAGGAGCACAGGCTGCGATTCTTCTGCTCTCACAAAGGCTGGGATTGTTGGCAGCTCTGCGCTGGAGAAAGTGTCTGATTCAGATCTCTCTAGCTGGGCTCCGAATGGCTTTCCTGCCTCAGGCTATCTCAGCGTCATAGTGGGCCTGTTGTTTTTGCCCCTCCAGTATATTAAAAAGTGCATTGTTGAAGGAGAGCGTGAGTCAAAAGGGGTGTGCTGGGGGCCCCCTGGACAAGACTTGCCACGGAGCTGGGAAACTGAAAGGGCGAGCGTGTTAACGGCTGCTTGCTGTAGAGAGAAGAGGAAAACGGCGCATCAGAGGCCATCAGAGTGATGGTGCATGGGACAGTAGTTCCATGAGTGCCGTCGTTCATTCAACAGCGCACAGAACACCAGCAGACTCAAAGAGCCACCCTCCTTCACCTAACACAGAATTACTGTGATGGGTTTTTTTTAAATGAAAATATCTGTTGTTGAATCCTTTGACAGCAAACTGCCCCCCCCCCCCACAAGTCACTTTTTATCATCAGCGTTTCACTATGATCAAAGAGGGGTTATCTGGGAAATGAGCCCATTCCTCTTCAGGTTGGTGGTGGGGCAGGGTAGTAGGGGGGCCCTGGAGGTTGGGAGTGGGGAATCTCTGGGGCTTTATCTCCACTAACAAGCTTCATCTCGGTAATTCACCACCGGCCCTGGCTATGACATTGTGGCTGCCACCAGCTGAGCTGCACCTGTGGTGAGTTAGGACTGAAGACTGCTAATGGTGGCCAACAACACTTTCTCCCTTCCCTCATTTCCCCTCCCCTGACAGATTAGTTCAGCCGTGCTCCAGCCAAGCCTCCTCCCTTTTAGGTTAAATCGAAGTCCAACCAAATTGTTTATATCCCCACCCCTTTCCCCAGCATTCCTTGCCTGTGATCTTTGGGAACCACAATTCCCACCATGTCTCCTTCCTTGGCTGCAACCAGAATATTGCAGAGGTGGACTGTGAACCCACAGTGTGTAAACTCCCGTGTGAAGCAGTTGTAGCAAGACCAGGAGCAGGGTGATCGAGGGTACTGGCGATTTCTTTTTTCCTTTCCTGATGGGAGAGCAGAGGAGGGGATGGTTTTGGGGGAGCACTGTACTAAACACCTGCTTGGCAGGCGATAATTGCTGTATTCCAGAAGAACGCCAGCGGAGCCCACTGTCAGCCTGGTGAAAGTTTGCTATGGCCTGGTGAAATTCCTAGAAGTGCTGGACCATGAATTACTGAGGTCCCAGGCCAGCTCTGTTTGGAAAATCAGGCCACTTTAATTTAGGTGCCTAGAGACAGATTGAAGAGCTGAACCGTAGGCACCTAGGTTTGAAAACTTTGGCCTTGACAGTGCTCTGAAGCAGAGAAACATTAATAGAAATGTTGCTGCTGTGGAAATTGGGACACAGTGTGCCACAGGAATTCTGAGAGAACACGAATTCCCTGATTCCTTGGCCTGTGCTTTAACCACAAGACCATTTTTCCTCTCCAGGGGGCTCTTAAACATCACACCCAGGATCTGATGGGACTCTTCTGGCATGAATGTAGTTCACCCGTTCTGAATTTATGAATGATGGGATGTGAATTCCTCCTGCATTGTTGGGAATTCAAGGTCACGCCACGCCTTAGTGGCAAGGTAATTTCCCTCAGATTTTCAGAAGGCCATGGAGCTGACCTATTGCAACAGCATTGTGAGTTATTAATGGTCTCCCGTCTGGTGATGTACAGGCCAGCAAATGAACAGGTTTTCCATTTCTCGTAGATTTGCTAGAGTTTTACTAACTTAGAAGGATAAATGCAATTCATTGATTTCATTCACTGCTCCATTGTAACTTATTTAGACTGACTCTATTGGATGATGAGCACAGCTAGCAGGCAGGGAATCCAGGGCAGGGACCCATATGGCACCAGGGTCCCAATGGCTGTGCTCCCCGTGGGGAGACCTAGCTGGGCTGTCCATCCCATCTGCTCCTGCTGCACCAGTTCAGTAGCTTGTCTTGCTTGAGAGCCTCCCTCCAACCATGCAACACAGTCATAGAGTTGAAGGCAAGAAGGGACCACCAGATCATCTAGTCTGACCTGCGTATTACAGGCCACCAGCACCACCCAGCACCCACACACTAAACCCAACAACCTAAAAGAGACTAAAGTATTCCAGTCCCGTGGAGACTAGACTACTACATGCCCTAGGCAGAGAACAGGCAGGACCGAGGTGTGCCAGTGCCTGAGGCATCCCGCATGGCAGAGGAATGACTGAGGGCTGGCCTACACAAGGAAACAACATCGCTTAGGAGCGTGAAAAATCCACACTGCCAAGCAACACAGTTAAGCCGACCTAACCCCCAGTGTAGACAGCGCTAGGAGAATTCTCCTGTCGACTTAGCTACCTTCTCCCAGGAGGTGGATTATTTACGCTGACCCGAGAACCCCTCCCGTTGGCATACGTAGCATCTTCATACATATGCTACAGTGGCTGTGCTGCTGTAGCGTTTTAAGTGCAGACAAGCCCTGAGTGCAAGATACCCAGAGCAACCCACACCCACGCACTACAGAGGAAAGCGACCCCCCGCACCCCTCCCAAGGTCACTGCCAATCTGACCTGGGGGAAAATCCCTTTCCTCACCTCACACATAGCAACCAATTAGACCCTGAGCATGTGAGCAAGAACCAGCCAGACAAGCACCCAAGAGAAAGGACGCTCGGTGCCACCTCAGAGCTCTCCCTGCCCTATGTCCCATCTCTAGATATGGCACATCCCTGAGGCTTCAGATGGAGATGTAAAAAAACCCAGCTAGGGTGTCCCTGAGCTGAATGTGTGTCAAAATAACCTCCTACCACCAACTGTGTCTGACTGAGTAGGTAATTCCCTGGCAGTTGGACATACAATGGGTAAAGCTGCTGGAGGTACTTAGGCAGACATAAGAGGATTCAGTGACACCGCTGATTAGTGTCCAGGGCCTCATTATGAAGGGAGGAATTGAAGGTCCCCTGATGTTTAAATGGACTTGGAATTATCTCCCGTCAGTGTCTGCTTCTGCCTGCATGGGCTGGTGCGTTCTGCAAGGTAGGAACTGCCCCGGGTCTCTCTTGGGCCTTTTTTTTAGTGCAGTGCTTCTAGTGGGTCCGTCGCTCTGCGTACTCAGGAGGAGCTTTGTGTCGCAGGATTACCGGACCAGTGTGGGCTTGCAGTGGAGGCGGACAGGGAGGTGGGGTGAGGGTACTGGGAGGAAGGGGGCGGCTTTGTTTGCAGGTGTAGTCGTGATGCCGTTGTTTGAACATGTTGTGGTTGGTAATTGCATTAGCTGGTGGGGCTAATTTCATTAGCTTGATGTCAACAGTTCTCTCTCTGAATGAGGCAGTGGTGAGACAAAGGGCAAGCCTGGGTTGAGGAGTCGAGGAGCGGGGGGTATGCTGTCTTCCTTTCCTCCCCCATCTTCCTGGGGGCAGTAATTCCAGCTTTGGCTTTGATAATTTCCCCTCCCCACTCCCAAGGGTGCAGCAAGGTGAGCTCTGAACGGGACAGCAACAGAACAAAGAGAGCAAGGCTGAGTGAGGGGAAGGATGAACCAGTGGTTAGCGCATTGCTGGAGACTGGGGTTCAGTTCTCTGCTCCACCCCAGCTTCCTGTGTGACCGTGGGCATGTCATTTACTTGCTGTGTGCCTCAGTTCCCCATTTGTACATTGGGGATCAGAGCACTGCCCGTTGTGAGGATAAACCCATTAAAGATTGAGAGGGGCAATGTCGGTGTGTGTGTGCGTGTGTGTGTGTGTGTGTGCTATAACGGTCTAAGATAGAGCCCACTTATAAAAATAAGCAATATGTTCCACGCCACATTTCCTCCCAAAGGTTCTTCTAGTTGGCCAGCTGCCTGGAAGGGCATCTGCATTTATGATGAATCTGGTAGAGCCACTGATGGGATGGGATATTTCTCACCAAAGGCAGTAGAAAAGCTCCATGAGCTCGCACTTTGTCTTTAAGAAGAGATGGGATGGGGAGGTCAGATTTTTTTATTTTTTGATTCTTCAGAAACGCCTCAATTAGATTTTGGTTTTGGGAAACCAAACCCAGGTTGGCCAGCATTCGAATGACACTTTATCCGAATCCCTAGCTGTCTCTGTTTTTAAAGGCCTTGTCCCAAAGACCCCCCAGCTTGATAAACTTCATGGAACTCGTTGGGTCTAATGTTCCACTCAGTTACACTGACTTACAACTGGTAGAGTTGAGTGGAGAATCAGACACACTATACCCGCCTCAAAATGATGGGGCCTTGAGGATCCCCTGGGATCGAAGCTAGACATGGGGCAGAGCTGCAAACTTCAGATCCAGATTCCTTACAGATCCTCAGCTGATGCTAATCAGCATTGCTCCTCTTGAAGTCAGTGGACTCATGTGGCCACAAGACTGCAACAGCAAGCTGCCCTGGCTGCAGGTTGGGATCAGTGTTTTGGTTTTGCTTTTCCTGGATGTTGATGATGGAGCCTGCATCTTCCTCCTTACTTAAAAACCAAACAAACGAACAAAACTGACACTATTCTGCAGCAATAGCTCTTTGTGCTGTTGCTGTGAGAAGTGTCACTATGACATGTGGGGCGATCTCTGCAGAATATTGGAGTATTTGTTATTTAATGCAGAGAGACCAGTTGGGGGAGGTATGATCTTTTATTGGACCAACTTCTGTTGGAGAGAGAGACAAGCTTTCCAGCTTACACAGAGCACTTCTTCGGGTCTGGGAAATGTAATCAGTGTCACAGCTAAATAGCTGTAGCCCACGAAAGCTTATGCTGAAATAAATTTGTTAGTCTCTAAGGCGCCACAAGTAATCCTGTTCTTTTTGTTAGCATAAGTAGTTAACTCATATCTCAATGGACCATTTAAGGTGAAATGGCCCGTTAACACCCCTTTGTCAGAGGGGGGAAGGAAAGGCAGGGAAAGGCAGCTGCGGTTGTTAGGGGGTGTATTTTAATGCAGGTCAGACCAATTTAGATAGATCACCCACACGGCTGTTCTCAAAACCTCCACTGAGGGATGAAGGCCAGTCTGTTCAAACTTGCTCAAGCACCTAAATAAGTGGCTTGATTATTCCATGGTGCTGATCATCTGCAGCATCCATTGAACTAACTGGTACCTAAATATGAACTGACAGGCGGCTTTGAGCACTAAAGACTGAAAATATTGGCCTTAGTATATAATAATATCTTGAGATGCATTTCCCCTGGCTTTTGTATGTGTGGGAGAGAGAGAGAATGTGTGTAACTAAGCAGACAGATGCTAACCTAGATCCACTAAAAATCAATAAAGTAATCCACTTACTACTTTGGTCCTTCAGCCTTTTTAAGGAGCTCAGAGACAGAGTTGTTTTGTTTTCTTCTCTCTCTCCCTCTTTCCAGACTCTGAGCGAAAGAAAGGCTTGGCTAGATCAGCCTCTTTGCTCACGGCTGGTCAATAATGTAATTCGCCACTAAAGCGTCATTAACTTAAAGTTAAGGTTGCCCAGATCTCATGCAAGCACTAAAAATCAATTCGCCTACTAAAAATCGGCACAGATCTCGTACGACCGCTCCAAAGCAAGGCAACCACGAAAAATCAGCATAGTCAGCTGTTCAAATCCTGTTAAAATCCAACCTCAACTTGCACCCTTCACTGCCTAGACTTTGCAGTAGCCAAATGCGCTCACATGCTTCCCAGTTTCACAGAAGACTTGTTTCCAGTTCTAACACAGAACCACTCACAAAGCACACACCCAGTTCTCCCAGTCACAGGCAGATGTACAAAATTAACTTGGATCTTAGCAAGGTTAAATTCTCTCACCGACAGAAGCATGGTGGTGGTATTTGTACAGGAGAAAGCATGAGGTTAGAAGCCTTCCGGTGGTGCAGCAGGAAGTACATCGACAGGTGTAGCTAGCTGCCCCCTTTCCCATTAGATGGGTTCCATGCAGAGATCACTAGGTGGAATTGTATGGTCCCTAAACCAGTGGCAGTCTGATGTATTTCCTACGGCACGTCAGATGCAGGCTGTGTTCTGATGACAAACCACAGCAGTTTTGGCAGAGGGAGCAACTGCTTCTAGAGCAGACCTGCAAGTAGAACTGGTTGGAAAATAGTTTGGTTGTTTCTCCATGGAAAACGTTGACTTTTTTTGTTGAAACCTCTCCTCCCACCCCAATTTTTGTTTGTTTCTGTTTTCAGCAAGTGAACACCCAAATTTTTTGCTTTTTGGCTGACAATTGGATGTTCAGGTTTGATGAAAAATGGAAATTTTTCAGAAAGCAGGTCCTTTTCACCCCCCCAAAATAGTTTCAGTTGAAAAATTCAAATTTCTGTGCAAATAAAGTTTAGATGGAAGATTTTCAACCAGCCCCACCTTCAACCTCCATTTCTTTGGCAACTTGGCCTACAACTCTCTCTGTCTCCTTCTACCCACTTCCCCTGGCCTAGCCCCTCCTAGTAAGAAAGAGCCATTGAAATAGGCAGGGAGAGGGAAAGAGTTGGAGGCCAAGTTGCCAGAGAAGTAGAGCTTGCTGGTCTGCTACAAAGGCTTCCTCTGTACAAGCCTGGCCTGGGACTTATCAGAGAACAGGGTCAATGCTCAGCATGGAAAGTGGTGATAAATGCTGAATAACAACCCTTAGGGGTGCCTAAGGTTCTGCACTAGGACCAGTGGTGTTTGATACTTGTCAATGATGTGGACAAAAGGATGAGCAATAAGGTAGTGAAATTTGCTGATGACTATGGAGACTATTTTGTCACAGTAAAACTCGACAAAATTCACAGAACAGTCATGGTAAAAATGTACAAAAATCGGGGTATGGTCACAGCAGCAAACAAATGTGTAACAATTTAACAAAGTATTCCAGTGTAACGCGGAGCCATTGACACTGACCCAAGGGCTGGGTGGCCAATTGAGGTGAGTCAAGGGATGGAGGTGGTGCTTCCTCCCCGAGCCCCGCAGCCTGGGCCTGAAGCCTGAACTCACAGACCTGCGACCTCCGTGACAGAATTTTACCCGCACTGATGACCCAACATCTGTTAGGTTAGTCAAAACTGGAGAAGATGCAGGGGCTCCAGAGGCACCGAACCATGCTAGGAAATAGTGCATCATGATAGCAGATAAAATTCAGTAGAGACAAGGCAAAGCAGTATGCATTAAAATAGAATACGACATATCCATGTTCCTGGGTGCCTTACAAGCTATAGGCATTCAAGAGAAAGACCGTTGTTGTGAGCAGCTTGGTGCTGGTTAAAAACAACACAATGTTAGTTTCTGTATAAAATGGGATAGAATATAATACTGTCATATAACAGATATGTTTTCATCTGGAATATTGAACCTTTACTTGTCTGCATTTCGCACAAGTGGCACTTTTTAGCCCTGATACCGCAAAGCACTTAAGTAGGCCTATACTTGTGTTTTTTCCTCCCTGCTGAAAGCTAACCTTATTATATTGTCATTTAAGTTGCTACATACATACAATAAAATAAACAGGATGTAAAAGGAGGCCATGGGACTGCTGAAGTATTGTTGAAAATCTTGATTTTTAAAAAATGGTGTGTGTGTGTGTGTGTGTGTGTTTCTCAGATTTAATGTTGGAATGATATGTTTTTGCATTCAATAGAACCTGTGCAGAATACGATTTTCTATTCCATAGCATAGACTCCACTTGGTTAGAATAGCTCTAGTACGGTTAGTATTCTGCGCATATTCGATCTTCAGCTATACCTTTTGCTCCAAATGCTCGTCTCAGTAGTCCTTTGTTGTTCTGCAACACAGTGGCACACCTCCAAACACAGACACACCTGCACTTCCAGACACAGACAGTTATGTACAGGCATTGGCTGATACCTGCCGAAACACACACACAGCCAGATACCCAAAGAGACACACCAATAGCTGCTGCCGCGCACAGAGTAGACAGGGCCAGGATGCCAGTGTTTTCTTTTTAAAAAGGGTTTCTCTAAACTCGCTTGTTAAGGCTAAAGAAGACACTGGGGCCTGGGGCTGTCGAAGAACTAGACCTGTGAAGAGTAACCTTTCCCTCTTCTGCTCGCATAATGCCTCAGGGCTGACAGCGCCAGGTCTGCCCAAGTCTAGTTTGCATATTATTAACTTCTCCCTCACTATTGCTTGCATGTCAAGTGTTTTTTCCTATGCCATCTCCCCATGCAGCATCCACAGGGCAGCTACTAGCTCTCCTGGCAGAGCTCTGATGGGGGTGAACCCATAGCACAGGACTGTGAGGTGCACCCAGGGCACTCAAGTTTTCCCTTCCCTCCCATTGTTCTCTTCCTCTTTCTGTCCATCTGGTGTCATAACAACCTCTTCTCCAGTCAGGCAGGGCTATGCCCGTCACCGCTGCTTACAGAGCTGGCCAAAGGGTGTCATGTTAGGTGGGGTTCATTTCTTCCTGACTACCAGAGAGCCTCGGGATTCCCTGCCATTGCAGGGCCTCGGGCCCTGGTGCACCTCAGTCCCTCCTGTTCTTTGCGGACTCACCATAGTTTAGTCTCCTGAGGATTCTAATCCTTTGATCTTCTTCTGGTGGTTGGCTGGGTGGCCTATGAAACACAGGAAGTCAGACCAGGCGAGCTGGGGTCCCTCCTGGCTTGGAACTGTGACCAAAGATGGGTTTCCCTGATGGGGACAGAGCTATTTGCTGACACGCCTGTACTACACTTGCTTTTAGAAGTAGGTTCGTGGGTCCAGATTCATCATGCCCCTACCAACACTCATCCTATGTTCTGTTCTACTAAGGTACTGCGCACGAGTCAGCTTGTCTCAGAACCTCAGCCCACCTATAAATCCCCCCATTAGCTAGCGTCCTATTACCTCTCTTCCCTTGTCAGGATTTGAACAAGTGCCACTAGTCATCAGAAGCCAGTGCATTAGTCCACTGCACCTCCTCGGCGCCCTCCCTCTGCCAGGGCTACCCTCATAGGGATCTCATCCTTCATCCAAGAATTAGATCCGTTCTGCCCATCTCTAGAATCCAAGGAGCGAGAGAAGCCAGGGACTCCTGGAGTGCCATGCCATTGAAGTCAACGAGCTGAGGAGCTGGCTCCTTGTGTTCCTTTCTGTTGTACACGGTTCATTTACTCTCTGGGGAGGGGAAACGTAGACTGATGAGCTGAATATGTCTATAATTGTGTTGCAGCCCTAGGGCTGCTGGCAAGTAGTCAGCATGGCCCATGATGCCCGAAAGGTCATGCAGCTTTGATTTAATCCATTTGCTCATTGATTTATCCCACCAGGGTCTGTTCTTGGCCTTCTCTTCTTTCTTCCTTTCCATTCCTTGGGTGATCTCATCCGCTTGCAGCTTTAGCTACCATCAGGGGCGGCTCTAACAATTTTGCCGCCCCAAGCAGGGGTGGCGGCCCTGCCCCTGACTCAGGCAGATGTAGCGGGGCCCCGCCCCCGACGCAGGCAGTCCCAGTCCGCGGCGGCATGGGGAGAGCGGCGGACCTCCCGCCCCATTGCTGCCGTGGCAGGTGAGAATGGGGCGGCAGTCCGAGTCCCGCGGCGGCAATTCGGCGGCGGGAAAACCAGACCTGCCGCTGAATTGCTGCCATGGGACTAGGACTGCCGCCCCATTCTCGCCTGCCGCTCCAAGCACCAGCCGGCCCTGGCTACCATCCTTGTACTGAAACCCTGCAAATCTACTTCCTCACCCTCCGTGCAATCCTGCCTCCCAGCCTGTCTTTGACATCTGTCAGATGTCTTGCTAGCAACATGGCCTGAACTGAGTTATCACAAGTCCTCTTCTCTCCCCCACAGTTCCTGCCGCTACAGACAACTCTGCCATCACTCAGACCTATAGCCTGAGAGCCATCTTTGACGCCTCGCTTGACCCATGCGTCCAAGCTACCTTTAGAGCTTACTGCTGCTTCTTCCATAATAGTCCCAGCATCTGAGCTTTTCCTCCTAGCCATACAGTTAATACATTTGCTCAACCTCCTCCTCAACCTCCAGCCTTCTCCCCTCTGGCCTGCCCCTCACCTACCCCACCTCTAGTTCATTCACACCACAGCTAAGATCCCCTTCCTATCCCATCACTCTGCCAGTTCACACACCACCCCCACCCCATCTTTGAATCCCTCCACTGGCACTTTCCTGTATCAGTGCCTCAAATTCCAACTTCCTGCCTTTGCCTTCACAGCCCTCCACAGCCCTATTCCTCCTTTCTTATGTCTCCTAATACATCACCCTGGCCTGCTCCACTCTGCTGGCCGTGACTGCTTCCTCATCTGCTTCTTCTACTACCTCCTCCTCCTTCAGATCCCGTCTTCAGCACCCTCTGCTGGAATGCCCACTAGAAATCAGAAATGGCTAAGCTAAGGGGCAGCTGGGTATAGCAGATATGGATTTAACACATGCTGTATAATATGTATAAATAGGGCCCTACCAAATTCACGGCCATGAAAAATGCATCACGGACAGTGAAATCTGGTCTTTTGTGTACTTTTACCCATACTATACAGATTTCATGGGGGAGACCAGCGTTTCTCAAATTGGGGGTCCTGACCCAAAAGGAAGTTGCAAGGTTATTTTAGGGAGGTCATGGTATTGCCACCCTTACTTCTGCGCTGCCTTCGTCCCACCCTTACTTCTGCGCTGCCTTCATCCCACCCTTACTTCTGCGCTGCCTTCCCCACCCTTACTTCTGCGCTGCCTTCGTCCCACCCTTACTTCTGCGCTGCCTTCGTCCCACCCTTACTTCTGCGCTGCCTTCCCCACCCTTACTTCTGCGCTGCCTTCGTCCCACCCTTACTTCTGCGCTGCCTTCCCCACCCTTACTTCTGCGCTGCCTTCGTCCCACCCTTACTTCTGCGCTGCCTTCGTCCCACCCTTACTTCTGCGCTGCCTTCCCCACCCTTACTTCTGCGCTGCCTTCGTCCCACCCTTACTTCTGCGCTGCCTTCGTCCCATCCTTACTTCTGCGCTGCTGCTAGCAGTGGCTCTGCCTTCAGAGCTGGGCTCCCGGCCAGCAGCGGTCGCTCTCCGGCTGCCCAGCTCTGAAGGCACCGCTGCTGCCAGCAGTAGCACAGAAGTAAGGGTAGCAGTACCACAAGCCCCCCCCACCCTACAATAATCTTGTGACCCCCCCCCCCACAACTCCTTTTTGGGTCAGGATCCCTACTATTACAACACTGTGAAATTTCAGATTTAAATAGCTGAAATCATGAAAGTTATGATTTTTAAAATCCCATGACTATGAAATTGACCCAAATGGACCATGAATTTTGTAGGGCTCTATGTATAAATATTGCACCTCTCACCCTTTCTGTGTTGCTTGGCTTCTTAGATTGTAAGCATGTTGAGGCAGGGTCTGTGAATGGGCAAAGCTTTGCACTGTCTCGGAGCCACAGATTGCAAATAAACCAGGCCAGGATTTTCAAAGGGGCATAAAAGAGTTACCCACCCAAATTCCATTGAATCTCAGTGGGAGTTGGATTCCTAACATCGTTAGGCCCCTATGAAAACCCCATCTGAAATAAATAACAATTGCTTTGTAAAACCTGTTTGAAAAACCTTACGGTGATACATAAAACCAAATCCTAGCATTCTAGTGTCTAGTGCCTTGAGGCCATTATGATGGGCACCCAATGGATGGATGGACTGTATGAACTTTAGTTTCCAATACCATGAGTGTGACCTTTTCCACGTCACAATTATAATCCCATATGTATCAAACTGTTTGAAATTTTGGGGGAGGAAATGCATTATTCCCCATCCCCTAACCTGTGTGTGCTTCTCTGTCTGTCTGTCTGCGGAGTGCAATCTCATTAAAGCAGGGATTGTTCCTTCCCGAGTGTTTTGAAAGCATCTTCCACACAGCAGGTGCTACTGTAAATAAATAATAATAATAGTTACAATAACTTGCATCACATTTTTATTGGTGCAAAAACTACAACCCCCCAACAATTTCATTCCCCCCTCCCCTTGAATTTCTGACCTATACCAGTGCTGTCATACATCGATTGTTCTCTTAGCTGGTAGATTATGCCACCAGGATAGTGCAGTGTGAATTTGCAGGGAGCTGTAACAGCTGAGTGCGGAAGCCCAGCCCTGAGCTGAATCAGAAAGCAGCAGAACAACAGTATGCCAAATTACAGACGGCAGCTGCTACTGTCTTGAAGATACTATGAAGTCTCTCGTCTGGAGGATCTCTCATAGACTCGAGGAGGCAGCTGCCCCGGCATTGTCAGAGATTCCATGGTATCACAGAGCACTGCCCCAAGCTTGCCAGACCGCGCTGAATATTAAGGATATTTGAAGTCGGAGGAGAGGCAATTGTATTAAAAAAAGAAAGGGATGAACTGAAGATTAAACATGTATGGGAATTATCCTCACTTCATTAAGTTTCCTGCTGGCTTTGGCAGTAAGTATTGCATTTGCAATCTTAGCCTTCTGGGTTAGATAGACAGACTATTTAAATTGCCAGAGTATGTGAATGGGAAGTAGAAAAGCATTTACCTAGCTTCTAGATAGCTGTAACCTTACAACAGTCTCTACATGCTTGAGAGTGAAACTGTCTTCTTATTATAAACCCCATCAACTTCACCGCAACTGAACAAGTCTGCCTAGAAATTATGTCTTATTATATCCACTGCTTGCATCCGAAGAAGTGGGTATTCACCCACGAAAGCTTATGCTTCAATACCTCTGTTAGTCTATAAGGTGCCACAGGACCCTTTGTCACTTCTACAGATCCAGACTAACACGGCTACCCCTCTGATACTAGAAATTATGTGTGCTTGATCCAAGACAGAGAGGAATTTTTCTGTAAAGTTTGGCATAGGTTGGACAAGACATTTGAAAGATGCATGTACTTATTTGTGTGTGCTGTGAATGGTGGATATTAATCAAAACAATAGGATAATATCACATAATTATCTTTCCAACTGGACTTCTTTACCTGTTTGTGTTTTTAGAGGAAACAAATGATTTTAATACAGCAGTTTTTCCTCAAAACACCCCATAGAGAACATTCTCTTTTCTGTCCAACTGCCCTCACCCCTGGACACTGATAAATAATAGTCTGACATTGACAAATGTAGCAAAATGGGACTTCAAGCGAAGTGAGGCAGGCGTCTGCAATGGACTTTGGTTATAATTTGTGATACACTGTGATATGCCGCATGCCAATGTGAAGCTCTGAGCTGCAGGAATCAGAACTCTTGGAGGGACTATAGGCTTTGAATTTCTTGAGGTTGATCATTTTTGTTGCTCTTTGAGTGTGGATGAAGGAGATGAAGGACAGCTTTCAGCTGTAGCTGCTCAGTTTGGGTGGCAAATGTAAGACACAATGGGCTCAATTCATTTTTGCCCTGCTGTTGGTGCAGGCACTTATACTAGTGCAGAGTGGGTATAAAATGCTGCCAGATAAGTATATTTGTATGTTACACCTGCTTTGCATTAGAGTAAATGACCATACACGGAGCAGAGTAATAGTGGATCATATCGATTGTGACTCAAATTGGGCGCTCAAGTGTATGCATGAATAAATATTTTGGGGGGATATTTTTGTGATACCCACAAAAATCAGTGCAACAGGCATCTCAAACTGGGCATGCGTCCAAAAATATTGGGCACTTTTGAAGATATTGCCATTAGTGGGTTGAATGTACTAATATGTTGTACCATGGATTCTCAGCCTGGCATCTGAGTTTCATAGAGACATTGGGAAGAGGTGTCTGAGTTAAATGGGAGAGGGTCTTGGCTAGATGGGAGGTGGTTAGGGGGCTGGGGACCACTGTGTTCCATTATACAAAGCTCTGGAGAGGTTTTAATTTGGCTCTTCCAATAATTATATTTAGCATTGCTCAAACTTAAACTTTCCTAGTGACTGCTTTAAAAAAATCTGCAATTAATTGACAAAGTGAAAGTGTAGATTGTGTTGTGAACATTTAACATAAGTATGCAAATTATTCTAATGCAGGGTAATTCTCCAAACATGTACCTTAAGGGTGTAAATGTTCCAAACCATACTTTGAGGGCACCTATGAGGTGTCTATATAGCAATGCATAGCATCGATTTCTCAACTAGCAGAGTTATATGAGCTAGTGTCAAGGCTCACAAGTTGAAGTAGCAAATCCTTTTTTGTCTTCTTGGGCCAGCTTACAGCTCCACTGAAGTCAATGGCTCCATATCACTTTGCACTAGCTGATGATGATGTCTCCTTGTTTTCACGTACCCTTAACTTGCCCAAAACATTCCCCTTTCAGTCTGAATTTTTCTATGATTTAGTTTTGGCAGAAAGGGGAAATTTGTTTGGGAAATCATAATAAAATCAATTTCTGAGTTGGGGGGGGGGAACCCATGCTTTCCCCATTATTAAAAAAATAAATAAATCACACCCTTGTTTTTGAACAGGGACACAGCCAAATAAATGAATAAAACAAATGCTGAAGTTTAAAACGGGGTAGGGCCCTACTCCTGAAGCGAGTTCCACCAAGGCATTGCTTTCTGCTGCCAAGGAGTTTGGGGCGATAGTTGTTAGTGAGGTTTAGGTGTGAATTAAATTGTTTGAGGAAGGAGAGAGATATTTTTGCTCCCCCCACGAAGATCAATGCAGCTTTTATTATAATGGTGTTTTGCACCCTACCAACAGCTCAATACTTCAGGGAATTTAACTGTGACAAGGAAAAAGTAGCACTAGCATTGTCTGAAAACATTTTTTCTCTTCTGTTTGTCCACTTTGAGAGGCGCCTGTCGATTGAGGCACGATAAACTGTGATGCCAACTCAGCAGTGGTTGAAGGATAGAATAGAAATTGGCCTTTATAACACCTTAATTTAACTCAATGGGTCTGATAGCGCTCAATATCATTATTAATAATGATTAATTTCTTTGTATTCTAGCAGCTCTCACAATGTGTTAGGCACTCTACACTGACACAGAGACCCACACAAAGATAAATGCTTTGGGGGGTTGGGGATTGAATGGAAAGCTTTATAAGTGACTGCAAATTCACTTCGGAGCATACTCAGTGAGCCGTGCATGTTGTTTGACAGCACATTCTCCCTGCCTGTGAGCGGATGGTTGAGTAGGAGCCTGGACGGCTGCTGAGACAATTTGTGAATGAGAGTCTGTGTCTGACTCTGTATTGCCAATCCTGAGCACTCAAAAACTATTAGTCAGGCTCCCCACAATCATGATTGTCTTTAAAATGATGATTTTAAAGAAATAATACATTAGAAGTTCTTTTTAGTTACCTTTTTTTTTTGGAACCTGTAGGGTCCATTTGAGACATATTTTAAAGCTCTTCTCTGCCACTATGAAGATTAGAAACTTTTATTATGAAAGCTGAGATTTTTATGTTTTCACGTGACTCCAGGAGTTGGGGCTTTAAGAAACACACCAAATATTGCAAAGCATGATCAGATCACGGGAGCTGGCAATACTGCTTATTTAAACACACATAGCAAAGTTCTCCAAAGCCCTGTCTTGGCTTCAGGACCAAGAGGAAGCAATGGCTTTGTGTATCCTGGGGAATGGTAAAAGCTGCAATTTTCGGATCTGTCAGCAATGTTTGTTGTATCTACATATTTTGCACACCCTCATGGGAAATCCGTATGGAATTTAATAGGGAGGAAATCAATAGGGAAGTATAGAAATTAAATAGGGCGTTAGGATTTTATTATAAAACAATATTCTCTCTCTTCAATTTTATCACCCAATAGCTCTTAGTAGAGAATTATATTGCTGCTGTAGGAATCTGTAAGTAACGACTCCCTGATCTGGTCATCAGCAGAGATCAAACTTTGACCCTCCAGTTCTTCAGTAAAGACTATCCGTTGAGCTAAGGGACCAAGTAGATTAGCTGGGCCAAGCAGTGAACCGCTGTGGATCAGCCGCACAGGGATACAAACACACATGGTCAATGTGTTACATATGGGTTGCTTTAGTAAGTTATTATTGTTTATTAAATTCTATAGGACTTGCACATAATGGTTAACTCTAAACTTTCCTTTAAATTAAGGGGGGCCAGTGTCACATGAGACGTTACTCAATCAATCACGGCCCTTCTTCCCTAATTTGCATGCTGCATTTCCATTAGTCGTAATGAGTTGGCGTGAGAGGGTCTGTAGATGTGTCAGGGGTTCTTATTGGCAGATTGCTCAACCCCCATTGTCGCAGCTCTTTAAAGGTTCCCCCCCACAGTGTCCCCACATGGCTGCTTCCCCGCTCCTCTTGGCTCCCCACAGTGCTGCTTTCTGGCATTGGGGGAACAAGGAGGGTGTTGTGGGGATGGGGGAAGAATAAAGCAGGTGTGTCGGATGCAGTGGGGAGATGGGATGGGGAGTGGGCCTAGAGGGTAGGGGGGCTCTGATAAGGGCAGTGGCGTTATGTGAAGTGGGGGCTGAGGGAGTCCAGTGCCTAAGTGCCGATGTCTCTGCATTCTGAGGGCTCCTCCAGGAATGTTGTTCCCACCCCTGCGTACTGCATAGCCCCATTCTCCCCGCAACACACAACCCTCTTCCCCTCTAGACCTCATGCACATTTTTGGTCTCCACCCCCTTCCCTGGGCATTGCTACTAGCCCCTTCCTCCCACCCATATCCCCTACCTGCACTGACACCATGAGGGAGAAAATATGAAAAAAAACCCCACCCTAATTTATTTTAAAAATTGGTTTAATCTGGGATCACAAGCACTAAAATGTCTTCCTTGTGATTGCACAGTATCACTACAAGGCAAAGGTCTGGTGGTTTGGGGGCACTAATTAGCCATTTCTAGACCTTAACATGGTTGGATTTCTTGTGGCTCTGAATTTCCTGGGTTACTGATGCTTGTTTTGGGGATAATTCCCACCACCCTGTAATGTTTTTTTTAACCCTCAGGTTACTGATATTTACTCTCACCCTTAATATCACCTGTATTCCATTCACACTAGCAAGGCACACATTTTTAACCACGAGTGTCATTAACCAGGGGAACAGCTGACCCAGCGATTTGCTGCATTCTTCATCGCTTGGAATCTTTAACTCAAGATTGGAGGCCTTTCTAAAAGAGAGGGTGTAGCTCAACCTGGGGTTGATGCAGGAATCAGTGGGTGAAATTGTACAGCCTGTGGTATGCAGGAGGTCAGACTCTATTATCACTATATTGTCCCTGCTGGCCTGAAATCTCTTAGTCTGAATGTCATTTTTTGCCTACATACATAAGCAAATCAATCAACGTCTTCAAAGGTGAAACATGCTGCAAGTGTGAAATATTATGAATGATTTATCATTAGGTATTTTATTGCAAACATTTTATGTTTAATGATAAAATAGCCACTTACAAACCACTTGTAATCCAGAGTTAGTTAGCACACCTTTTCTCCTAGGCAGCATAGGTGATTGTTTGGCCGCCATAAGCAGAGCTTTTTCTGGCTGTGAGTTAATTCATTTATTGCGCAATTCAACTTATCGGGTGTGAAAGGCTAATTGCAAAGTGGCTAAGCAGAAAAAGAAGGTAATCCTGATATATGTAGGGCGTGTGTAACTAGGATATCATGGAAATTATGTACTACTGTTGTCCTCTCCTGAACTTCTGTTTCACTCTTTGCTAAGCCCAGGCAGTTCTATCCTTTCTGAAAAAAATCCATAGCAGCACTATCAAAAAGGGACTCTTGTAATTAAACCCTGAACTTTAGATCTTATTCGTAGCTGCCGGTCACCCTGAGAGTCAATACCATACAACTGCTTAGCGTACAAATATTTACATAGATACCAAAGATGGAAGGACAATAGTGAGCATGTCCCACGAGGAGCCAGATTTTCAAAACTAATTTGCCAGAAATTGAGACTGTGAAGAGGTGGCTGGATATGTGGATGGACGCCTCCATTAATGGCTGATTTCCAGAGGCAGATTGGGCAAGTACATCCAGAGGTAGCTAGTTCAAAAGCTGGCAGGTGGTAGCAATGCAGAGAGAGCTGCGGTGGTCAGAATTGCTGCATCTGCTGCTGTTGGCGACCTTTACAAAAAGCGATGCTCAACCTGAACTCTAACAGAGCTGGCAATGCGCTATAATTCACAGGCGGGCTCAGCCTCCTACATTTTTCTGGGACGAAGTTCAAATGTGTTACTGCTGCCTGCAGGATTCCTGAATTTTATTCTCCACCCACTTCAGCCAATGAATAAAAGGCAGCTACTGTATAGCATCAGGGAGAGGAGACCTTTGGGACTGAGAAAACCAGGGAAGGAAGAGAGAGGCCAGGAAATCCTTGATTCGCTGATCGTTTTGATTGGCTGCATGGCTGCTCTTGTGGTATAGCCTGAGTCACTGAGATGCCGTGTCGGCACTGCCAGCTTGAGTGACGCTATTACAAATCCAGCTACCCGTGATGAGAAGCACACGCCCAGCTGCAGTGTAGACATCCTCAGAGTGCTGGAGAGACGAGGCTGAGCAGGGAAGCTTCTGTAATGCTGCAGAGTGGATCTGAACTTTAGAGTGGAATGGGTTGGAGGGGACCAGGTCTTTTCCATGGGACAGTGCAGATCTGAGGTGAGCAGAGGAAGATGGCAAAATACAGGGGCAACTCAGTGAATAGAGTTAGCATGGTTTGAGCTGGGAAACCCAGCAGAGAAGGAGTTGGGAACACATAAGATCTGCTGTAAGCTCCTCTATATTCTTGTCACAACAGTGCACCATATTTTACTTCTAATAGTGCTAAAGGAGAGTGCAGATATCTCCACAACCCAAACAGGCACGACTACCTGGGGAAACTGTCTTCCCTTCCTCAAGCTTATTTTATTTTTTCTTCTAACCATTTCATGATCTACTCAGATTTCCAGGGTGTGTGTGAAAGAAGGTGCTGTATAACATCGCTTTCTCCCTGCGATGGTCATCTGTCATGGGATGAATAGTAGAGCTGATGCATAGAGATTGATGCTGCTCTTAGTCCTGTAGGATTGTGTAGAAAAAAATAACCTTTCTATAGGATTGTTTTAAAATCATCCTGGAGAATTTAATAGAGAATTTTCTCCCTTCTATAGAATTTTGTTGGATGGCTATAAAAACCTATAGAAAATGTCTTGTTTTCTGTTTGTTTCTATGGATGAAATCCTGGCCATTTTGAGGCCCATGGCAAAACTCCTCTTGGATTGCACTTAGCTTTTAGAGTCCTTTCAATAGAACTGTATTACATTTTGATAGCACCCTATTGGTTTTATCCTGGTTATTTTTTCTACAAGACTTTCCCATAAGGGTGGATGTCTGTCAAGCAGTAGACTCAGTGGAAGGTTCCACACTTTCTGCATCTGAGAAGCTCTCTTCTTGTTTTGGCCTTCCCACTGTGTTCTTCTGTGCACACCTCCAAGGATTTTCTTAGTACTTTCTAGTCCTTTGAGAATCAGGCACCTGCTGTAAATATTTTCTAGTTATATGTCGGACAAGGCACAGTTGTCTTGGGAAGCAAAGTCTTGGATCTCTTTCTCCATAGAAATTAATCGTTTCCAAGATATATAGTCTCTTAAAAGCAACCTACAAATGATTTTTTAAAAAGAGCTTGTGTCCTTTTTGCTTCATTATGATACATAAAGAAAGCCCCAAAAGATCCTTAGAAATATCAGGACTGACAAATCTGGTCATCCCTAGACCAACTGGTGGACTTCTAGATAGTCTCAGAGATGTTTCTTATGGGCTTTTATGCCTTAATTGAAGGGACAGTCGAATCTTTAACACAGCCATCCTTTCTCCCAAGAGTTTATTAGGTATTGGAGTTAAATAGACATTAGCAAAAGCAAACCTGACAACAACAGCCTGACTAAAAAAGTCTTGTTTCTCTGCTCAAGTGCTCAGCTTTCAGTGACTCGTCACTTGTAGTGCTGTAATTTCCCTAGTTTTCCATTTACTCTAGACTCTTCTGGGCTAAAGAAGACATATCATCTCCCACTCACACACTGGCATGCACATATATCAAGACCCTCACACTTACATGTACTTTTGAATCCCTGAGCACACATATGAATATGCCCATGTATTTGACTGAATCTGTTTCCTTTAGCAGCTTCACTCCTTTGAAGGTGCCTGGGAAGCGATCCCCATTTATGTTTCTGGTCCCTAGACAACAACAAGGACTAGAATTTACAAACTCAGCGGCTGAGAGAGAGGCATCTGATATTTTTACACGTCAAGAAGCAGGCAGGTTTGCAAACCTGGCTGTTTAATTGGTTATAACTCAGGTCCCTGCATTATATGCTTGTTGTGGTGCATGGTGCATTTGATATTTGTGTGAGTGAGCATGCACATGTGACTGCCCTCTGATGGATGGAACGTGGCTTGTGAATAAGGGCTGCTCTTTTAGCTCTCTGAGTTTGGACACATTTGCTTCTGGGCTTTGTCCATATGGAGGATTAGTCACCTGTGTAGCACACCTATGTTGCGGCAAACTCCCAGCGTAGAGTGCACCAGTGTAAATTGTGACTTGCACTGATGCAGCCTAAATCAGTTTCAAATGGTTTACATGGGTACACCAGCACTACACTGATAGCTAAACCTGCCCTTCCCCCCCAACAAAACCTGAAAATCAAAGCTTCCTGTGTCTCAGGAGCTGGCTGGTAAACATGGTACCATAGGTCATGATGACCTTAAGCTGTAATGTTATTAAAATGTTTTAAAATCAAGTATTTGTTGGCTTTCCCGTCAGGTATTTTTCTGCCAGTAGGGCAGATTTTAGCCATCGCTAATCTCCTCCCCTAGCCCTTATCTTTTTGCTGTAGCAATGTATTTAATCTACACATGAATTTCAAAACCAACTGTTGCTGTCTGAGGCAGACAAATGTGCTGTAATTGCCAAGACAGGCACAGCACTGACTCAACCCCTCCCTTTAACTTCAGCATTTAAACATTTGATCAATGACTGAAAATAAATAAATGAACACTCAGTCCTGGATCTGGAACTTATTGGAGCTGCATTTACAAAGGGCTAGAAACTTTTATGCTGGCGCTAACCCAGGGCCGGCTCTAGGCACCAGCAAACCAAGCACGTGCTTGGGGCAGCACATTTTCGGGGCGGCATTCCGGCCATTCTTTTTTTTGGCTTGGGGCAGCAAAAGCCTAGAGCCAGCCCTGGCAGCAGCAGCACGTCGTGCGCGGGGGGCACCCTGGGGCCGCTGCAGTTTGCGCTGCTGGCCGCGGGCTGAGCAGTCGGGGAGCAGCGCCCGCACCTTGTGGCCAGACTGGACAAGCTCCGAGCGCGGGACACTCGGGCTGGGGGCTGCCCTGCAGGGCGCACGGCGCTGCCTGCAGGTGCCACAGGGCAGCCGCCCCCCAGCGCTGCAGCCGGGGCTGAGCGAAGCAGCCCGAGCCGCCCAGGGGCTGCGGCAGGGTGGCCGCTCCCCATCGCCGCTGCTGGGTGAAGTGGCCCAAGCCACCCAGGAGCAGCTGCAGAGGGGCCATAGAGAGGACCGGTGCCCGGGTCACTGCCTGGCAGGGCCCATATCTGGCTCGCCGGGGCTCCACTCCCTCTAGGGCTGCCCTGCCCCGGCTCCTCAGCCCCCTGCCAGGGCGGTCCCCCCGGCTCTGCCCTCCCGGGTCCTGGCCGGTCCTGGAGGTGGGAGCCCGGCTGGAGGGAGCCTGGGCTGAGGCATGGCCCGGGAGCCCCGCTGCTTACCTCGACCCTGCCAGCGCCAGACCAGCTGGAGGCAAGGGGGGAGTAGGAGGAGTCAGCACTGGTGGGGAGGAGAAAGCCCAGGGCTGGGGCGGCAGTGGGTGGGGGAGGGCACTGGTGGGGGGGGATGAGAGGCCAGGACTGGGTGGCCAAAGGGCGGTGGGGGGGGGGGGGGGGGAGCCCAGGGCTGGGGTGGGGGGCAGTCCAAATTTTTTTTGCTTGGAGCCAAAAAAAACCTAGAGCCGGCCCTGTGCTAACCACATTTGTAGTTATCCATGCTCAAACAGGGTCACCAGACTGCATGCTGCAGAGTGTCAGCTGATCTCTGCAGGAGATGGGAAGAAATTCTGTGCACTATTGCACTGTTGGCTAGTAGGCTGGCTCTCCTTCATCAGGTATCGGCCACTGCCAGAGGCAGGATACCAGGACATCCGTGGTCTCTTCCAGTATGGCAATACCTGGCTGTGTTCCTGCAGAGTATTCAGACGCTAAAGAGTTAACATCATCACATTGCTCTTGTAACTTGTGTCCAGCCATTCCTGAGATAATAAATGCTACAGAAGGAATAGGGCTCAGTTCAGCTGTTTCTGATGCTGATGTGAATCCGGAGGCACCCTACTGAAGTCAGCAGAGTTATACCAGCATGAAACCAACATGTGTCAGGGAAAATCAGGCCTTATGTTTGGCGCATGGCTGCAAATCTAATCTGGAGTCCAGTAAATGTGAAAATTGAGCCAGGCTTTCCTGTAGGAGGGTGAGCGCGCCGCTGGGGCAGGTAGATCTGAGCTCTTTCCCCTCCCTGAAACTGCAGTGGGACTGGTATTCTTGTTTTGCTCAGTGAACAGTCCGCCCTTCCCCTTCACACGGATACATTGCAGTCGGGCAGAATTTCCAGGATTCACTTGTCATGTTTCATTACCTGACGGACAGACTCTGGGACCACGTCAGCCTGTTTTAAATGTCATGTGTACCAAAGTCACCGGGAAAGGCTGAGATTTCAATCCCTCCAGGCTGCTGCTGGTGCAGAGGATTTTTTCCCCTGGATTGTGTGTCCATTCACCTCCACAATAACATCATAGTCTCTACAGCAAGTCATCTTCCTGCTGGGCCACTTGACTCTCCCCATCCCCTCTAGGCTGAAATTTTCTCCTTGCTAACTGAAGGATAAGAGTAATTCTGCTGTCCCTCTGCGCAGCTGTTACAAGTGTCAGGGCCTTGTTGATCAGCTTCCTGTTGGAAAAATCAGAGATGTGGAGCCTGAGTACTTTGCTAGTGTAATTTGTTTTATTTACGCTACATACACCTGTCCTGGAAGAGGGGTGGTCACAAACCGCACACAAGCCATCCCCTCATTCAGGATTCTCACTTAAACCCTAGTGCTCAGATCCCAGGAAAGAAATCTGCACCAAAAATTGACTCTAGCGAGAGAGGTTAAGGCTAATGACAAACACTCTTGCTGTTTGCAAGAGCTCCCCCAAACCAAGTACATCAGCAAACCAACTACAGTGTTTTGTCAAAGAACCTACACTGCTTGCCTGCTAACAAAAAGAATGTGTAAAACTATGTGTTACAGTGCCATCTAGTGATTGCCACCATAACAATGCTATACACACCACACTTGCATAGCAAGATGGTTGGGCTGCGATGCTGGAGACGTAGGTTCAATTCCTGGTTCTGCCACCCACTTGTGTGATCTTGGGTATGTCATGTAGACTCGCTGTGCCTCAGCTCCTTGTTTGTAAAATGGTGGCAATAATGCTTCCTGTGTCTGTTTAGACTGTCAGCTCTTCGGAGCAGAGACTGTCTCCTACCACATGTCTGTACAGCACCTAGCACAGTGGGGCCCTGATCTTGATTGGGGCCGCTAGGCCTTACAGTGATACAAACTATGACATTTTCACTTGAGAATCTTAAAGCACCTTTGTAGTGGTGCAGGACTCACCCAGCAGCGCCTCCTGCTGGTTGTCTAGGGAATTAGCTTTTTCCAGCTCACAGCGCCCCCTGCTGGTCGCTGTCCTGCTCACCGTTGGCCCCTGTGTCCCTCCCGGACCCCGGTGCCCTTTTGTCTGAGGTGCTGCCCCCTGGCAGTACCCCCTCAGCCTGGGTCTCCCCTCCCAAGGGAATCCCCACCTTGCCTCAGCCTATGGGCTACTGCTAGTCATCATCAAGCGCCCGCTCCCTGGGGCAGACTGCAGTTTGTAATAGCCAGTCATCATAGGCAAGGGAGGTTTCCCTGCAACCCAGTACCTCTATGGGCCTTGGACAAGGCCCTGCAGCCTGGGGAGTTGCCGGCCTGGAGCTCCCCAGGCCTTTCCCCAGGCCTTTCCCCAGCCCTGCTTCACTCCAGTATCCTTAGCTTTAGGCAGCTAGGTCCATCTCCCTCCTCAGCTAGAGGGAGACTCCCTTAGGTCTTGGCTGACAGCCCTTTATAGGGCCAGCTGTGGCCTGATTGGGGCGTGGCCCAGCTGCAGCTGCTTCCCCAATCAGCCTTTCCCCAGCCACAGCCCTCTCCAGGGCTGCTTTTAACCCCTTTTATTTTAGGAGTGTGCCGTCCTCCTGGCTCCGCGGCTGAGCCGGGAGCTGGGGAGGGCAGCAGGGAGCCGGGGAGGCGGCTAGCCGTGGCTGCCTCCCACCCTCCCGGCTCCGTGGCTGAGCTGGGAGCTGGGGGGGCCCTGCGGGCGGGGGGGCTGAGCTGCCGGCCCGCGGGGGGCAAGCTGCCGTGGGGGGGACATCGGGGTGGGGGCACAGGGCTGGTGCAAGGAAGTTTCACCTAGGGCGCGAAACTTCCTTGCACTGGCCCTGGGTGCCAGTGGTTCTTCCTTGAGCCATCCGTTCTTCAGGTTCCTATACGTTATTGTGCATTAACAGTAACTCAAACAACGCAGCTGGAGTCCAAACAAACCTTTCTTTTTGCTGTGTGCTCCATAGAAGCCTGTTCAAGCAGCCACAAAGTTGCGTGAAGGGTCATTCCTTGCTCAGTGTCTAGAGCTCTCTCACGTGTGGTTGTCCCCCATCATTTTCCTTTTGACCAACCAGCAGTGATATTCTCTAGCCATGTGGACAACTGGGAGTGCTTGCTTAGTCCGATTTCTTCACTGACAACATCTTGCCTGACATAGCCAAACTGTTTGCAGTGTTGTTGTAGCTGTGTCGGTCCCAGGCTATGAGAGAGACAAGGCGGGAGAGGTAATATCTTTCATTGGACCAACTTCTGTTGGTGAGAGAGTCAAGCTTTCCAGCTTACACAGAGCTCTTCTTCAGCTAAATACACTGGGCCTCGAATGACTGTTTCATAGTGTCAAACCCTGACACAAACCATCTGCCATATCCGTTCTTGCTCTGTGTTTAACCACAGTGTCATACGTCTGCAAGTGCAATGCCATTCCTTGGCGAGCTGGTGGTTCTCGGTACTTTTTTTTGTCCATGACTGCTTTGAAAAGCTTGTGCTAAAACTCCATTGTGAATTTTCTCCCCCACACCGCTATCTCCCCCCGCCCAGCAGACTGCTGTTTCACACTGCTCTTTTCAATCTATGCACAGTTGTATTTCCATGGATGGGAGATACTTGGGCATAAATGCAAAGCCAGTGGTGTTTTGCAGTAGTAGCAACCACCAGTTCTCTCTTAGATGTGCCCACCTTAACAGTTGCCTCTTTATTTAGATCATATTACGCCAGTGTGTGCCTGCATTGGCAATCAGTTTTTTCATTTGGGTCAAGGTAACGTCTTGCTGGGTGTCTGATTGAAACACTGACACTTTCAGAAGGAGATCTCAGTGGTGACAAAACTCCTGCAAGGTGCAGTGTGAATGTGGAGAGGTAAAATCAACATCCCTGACAACTTATCTAGCTCTACACAGTTCCCTGGTGGCTTCCTCTTAGTGATTGCTGCTATCTCTGCAGGGTTGGGCTTGATAGCCACTGCTGAGTCATGTGACCAACATATTTCTCCTCCGTTGCTCTGATGATGCGTTTGGCTGGATCTAACTTGACCCCCTTTTCTCTTGTTCTCTGAAGCCAGCCACCTATATGGGTGCTCACACACACATACATGCACACACGCATGGAGACATTTAATTGCATGCAGTATTGCCAACCCGAAAGTCATGAGTCAGTCCTCCAAAATCATGAGATTTTTAAAACCCTTTTTTTTAAATTTGTCTTCTGGATTTTGACTCTTTAGGGTTCATGTTTTCAAGCTTTTCTCTACAGTCAGGAGAGCTAGAAAGTTACTTTTTTAAGCAATGGAAGCGGAGATTCTCACATATGAACATGACTCCACGAGCAGGAATTTAAAAAACAACCCACAAATGTTGTAATAATTTTTTTTGGTCTTTCATGAAAGCTGAGATTCCCCCATACCCACAGAACTCTGGGAGACTTCAAAAAAAAGTGACACCCTTGATAAATTTGCGAGAGGTGGCAACACTGTCTGCAAAATATCTCATGATCACAGATGCGCAGTGGGATCTGTGCTGCTGTTATGCTCTTCTGCAGATAAGCATTACACAAAGCGCATGCTTGAAAAGGTGCACAACAGACCGGGGGCCGTTCTTCCCTTTTGTCATCCCGGCACACTTCCTCTGCTACAGCTCTCAATACCAATGCATGTCATTGCCAATGGCTGTAGCCCACAGGGCTCAGTGTGTCTTTAATGTATTTTCTTTCTGAAACACTTCTTAGGATGAATGAATACTGAGGAATGAGCGGGTGCATCCATACCTCCCTTGTGGGTAGAGATGATCTAAATGGTTTTTGGTTTTAATTTTATAATTTTTTAAAATTGTTTCCATTTCACTGGGTTAAAAAACTAAAATAAAAAATGCTATAAAAACAGTTACTGAAATCGTTATAAATGTTTCTTTTTTATTTTCTGAAAACCAGGGTTTTTTTGGATAAATGCAAAATTTCAATAACATTTTGAATAAAAATTGTTGCAGAAAATTTTAGGGGAGACCAAAAAATTTAGAAGATGTTAACAATTTGTGCACAATTTTTATTCTTTGGGTGGAAAAAACAGCCTTTTTCTATAAAAATCCAGCCCATTTACTTTGAACAAGCACAGCCAGCTCTACATGTGGAGTATTAAATGTGGTTAGCGGTGAGCTTTCTTTGTCCAGTTTTATCTGCTGTCTGGCACCCAGGATGCATCAGCCAATTTTGTTACCTTATCAAATGTAATTCTCTTGCTTGACAGCTCTGTTCCGATCTTGTGGATTTAGTCACTGTCACAGCTCTAATGTTCATGGCTTCTGCATGACCACCAGGAAGTTTATGCCATTGGTAGGGTCATCTAACTTGACAATTACCTCTACATTTTCCATCTTCAATTTCTTCAGCCAATAGAGTGAGGTCCACTTTGATCTTGTTTTTCCCAGGAATCCTCCCTGATCCATGAAATACGTATTTGTATTCTGTCTTCTGTCTTCGCAGGCGTTAGCGACATTGCACCTGGGATCTTCCCCATTGTCATGATCAGTTTGATCAATGTCAGATCTAGGCATGCTTAGAGACTAGAACAGTGGCAAAAAGAACAGGAGTACTTGTGGCACCTTAGAGACTAACAAATTTATTTGAGCATAAACTTTCGTGGGCTACAGTCCACTTCATCAGATGCATAGAATGGAACATATAGTAAGAAGATATATATACATACAGAGAATCATGAAAAGGTGGAATTTGCCATACCAACTCTAAGAGGCTAATTAATTAAGGAGAGCTATTATCAGCAGGAGGAAAAAACTTTTGTAGCGTTAATCAAGATGGACCATTTCAGACAGACAGTTGACAAGAAGGTGTGAGGATACTTAAGATGGGGAAATAGATTCAATTTGCATAATGGCCAAGCCATTCCCAGTCTCTATTTAAACTTAAATTAATGGTATCTAGTTTGCAAATTAATTCCAATTCGGCAGTTTCTCATTGGAGTCTGTGTTTGAAGCTTTTTTGTTGCAAAATTGCCACCTTTAAATCTATTACTGAGTGACCAGAGAGGTTGAAGTGTTCACCTACTGGTTTTTGAATGTGATGATTCCTGATGTCAGATTTATGTCCATTTATTCTTTTGAGTAGAGACTGTCCAGTTTGCCAATGTACATGGCAGAGTGGCATTGCTGGCACATGGTGGCATATATCACATTGGTAGATGTGCAGGTGAACGAACCCCTTATGGTGTGGCTGATGTGATTAGGTCCTATGATGGTGTCACTTGAATCGATATGTGGACAGAGTTGGCATCGGGCTTTGTTGCAAGGATAGGTTCCTGGGTTAGAGTTTTTGTTGTGTGGTGTGTGGTTGCTGGCGAGTATTTGCTTCAGGTTGGGGGGTTGTCTGTAAGTGAGGACTGGTCTGTCTCCCAAGATCTGTGAGAGTGAGGGATCGTCTTTCAGGATAGGTTGTAGATCTTTGATGATGCTCTGGAGAAGTTTTAGTTGGGGGCTGAAGGTGATGGCTAGTGGCGTTCTGTTATTTTCTTTGTTGGGCCTATCCTGTAGTAGGTGACTTCTGGGTACTCTTCTGGCTCTGTCAATCTGTTTTTTCACTTTAGCAGGTGGGTATTGTAGTTTTAAGAATGTTTGATAGAGATCTTGTAGGTGTTTGTCTCTGTCTGAGGGATTGGAGCAAATGTGGTTGTATCTTAGAGCTTGTCTGTAGACAATCGATCGTGTGGTGTGTCCTGGATGGAAGCTGGAGGCATGTAGGGTAAGTATAGTGGTCAGTAGGTTTCCGGTATAGGGTGGTGTTTATGTGACTATCGCTTATTAGCACTGTAGTGTCCAGGAAATGGACCACTTGTGTGGATTGGTTCAGGCTGAGGTTGATGGTGGGATGGAAATTGTTGAAATTCCTCAAGGGCTTCTTTTCCATGGGTCCAGATGATGAAGATGTCATCAATGTAGCGCAAGTAGAGTAGGGGCGTTAGGGGACGAGAGCTAAGGAAGCGTTCTTCTAAGTCAGCCATAAAAATGTTGGCATACTGTGGGGCCATGCGGGTACCCATAGCAGTGCCGTGGCAGTGCGTCTGTGTTTGCAGTGTAGGATATTAGATATTTTGTCCCCTCACTGTCCTCACACCTGGAACATCCCATGGCTCACTTACCTAACAAAACAATTTATGTGTGGGCATTGTGAAGGATGTTCAGAGCTTTACTGTGTATAAACTGATTTGTAAGCTTTTTTGGACGAAAGAGAGGAAGGTTAGTCTTGAGGTTAAGGCACTGGACTGGCATTTCTGGAGGCCTGGATTCAATTCATGGCTTTCCTAGAGCCTTCCTATGTGACCTAAGGGCTTGTCTACATGGGGAAATGGATTGGAATAAGCTATGGTAGAACAGATGCTTGTATGACCACTCTGTTCCAGAATAGAAGTGATTTTATTCCAAAATAATTACTCCCCTTTGGAAGCACACTAACTATTTTGGAATAAAGTGACTTTTATTCAGAAATAGAGAGTCCACAAAGGGCGCTATTCTGGAATAGCTGTTCCAGTCAGTTTCCCTATATAGACAAGCCATTAGTCATTTAATCTTCCTATGCCTCAGTTTGTTATATATGCATAAGAAACAATAATACTTCCCTAGCTGACAGGAACATTGTGAAGATAAATTCACTGGTGTTTGTGAGGGGTTCAGATACTGCAATGATGGTGGCTGTGTAAGTACCTGGATAGATAGATTTCATGATTCTAGCAGACCAAGATACTCATTTCCTATAGCAGCGAGACTCTCAATACTTTTAACACACATTAATGAATTAAGCCTCCCAGTAACCCTGTAAGGCATAGGTAAGCATTACTGTCCCCATCTGCCAGCTGGGGATAACAAGGCCCAGAGAGGTGAAATGAGCTTGCCCAAGGTCACACAGGAAATCTGTAGCAAGGCTTGGGACTGAACTTTTATCTCACAATGTGTGGTCATTTCTCTTCACCGCACGAACAGCGTTAGATTTGCTGTCTGATTTTCCATCTTTAATGTTTTCTGATCTATCAGGCCCATCTGTGGTCTGCATTACCTACCATTAACCTTTCAGTGGAGTGGTATTTCTTCTGTTGGTTTTTCAAAGCAGAACCCTCATGCCTAGAGTATTCCACTCTGAGTGGAGAGGTGAGGGTACGTAGAGGAAAGGTTGTCACAACTGATTTTCCATGACTGGCATTGTGGTTCTCAACCAGGGGTACTTGTACCCACGGGGGTATGCAGAGGTCTTCCAGAGGGTACATCAGCTCATCTAGATATTTGCCTAGTTTTACAACAGGCTACATAAAAAGCACTAGCGAAGTCAGTACAAACTAAAATTTCATACTATGACTTGTTTATACTGCTTTATATTCTATACACTGAAATGTAAGTACAATATTTATATTTGAGTTGATTTATTTTATAATTATATGGTAAAAATAAGAAAGTCAGCAATTTGTCAGTAATAGTGTGCTGTGACACTTTTGTATTTTTATGTCTGATTTTGTCAGCAAGTTGTTTTCAAGTGAGGTGAAAATTGGGGTATGCAAGACAAATCAGCCTCCTAAAGGGGTACAGTAGTCTGGAAAGGTTGAGAGCCACTGGCGTAGAGCATCACTGTTGGTTTCTATTGGCTTTGTAAGTAAGGCAGCTTTTCTTCTTTTAACATTGCTGCAAAATTGTTTATGTGACAGTGTTTGTTATTTTACCTGAAGTAACAATCAAATCTGATTCAGAGGGAAGTTGCACAATAAAGACGGGAAAAGGTCAGCTTCCTGAATAACATTAAAGACATTTGTCAGAGTCAAGGAGGACTGGATTTTGCCGTTATCAACCCATTTCAGATTTAATTCTGCACAGGGAGGGGAAAAGGTCTTTGTCAATTCTTACTTTTGCTTTTTGGATCAATTCTCCCGGTGGGAAAGGAACACATACCGAAAGGATACAATGACAACAACAGAAGCCTTCAAGGCAAAGAGAGGTGGTCTTCATTAATAGGTAGAGCAAAGGCATGAAAAGCAGGATTTCTGTGTTCTCATCCAAGCTCTGCTACCAATGTCCTATGTGACCTTAAGGGAGTCACTTCACTTGTTTCTTCCTCAATCTCCTCACAGGGGGATATAGTGATTCTTCAGCTGGAAGAGAAATTATAAGGAAAATGTCCTGTTTCCTAATGGTTTCCAAGTAAGAATGCTTTCCCCTCAGGAGACAGGCCCTTGACTGTTATCTAACTCATTCCTTCTGTCCTCCAATCAATCAGCCTCTTGCAAACATGGCACACTTTCTCAAAATGTTCAGCTCAGAGAGATTCATTTATTGGTTTTTTTTGTTGTTCAGTTGGATTTAGAGGAACACAGCTGACTTGTTCTAATTTTAAATGCAGAAAAATGAAGGTACTTTTCAGACTCTCAGTGTATCTCAGTACTGTAAGTACTGTAACTTGAAATCTTACCTTACTTGAATCCTTTGCACTGATTTCGCTTGAGATGTCAACCAAAGAGTTTTTATCAGTACCACATTAATTCAACAAAAGAGGATATTGATATATAATTTGCAAACTGGCGTGAATGTTCAATTCCAGCTTTTTGTGCACTGATCTTAGCATATCTTCCACCATGATAGTCAAAGCAAAGGTTGTAATAAGAGCCTGAAATAACTCTTGAAACTGGAGCATTTTGATACCAAACTAAATGGACAAATGACCCAAACAGTATCATGGGAGGCAAGATACAGACTAGATGGGTCAAGGGTCAGATCTATGGCAGGAGGTGAGATACCAGTGATCTGATGTGGAATTGCAGGGGGCAAGATTCTGGTTAGAAGGATCAACAATCTGCTCTTGGTTGAGGAGGGGTGAAATGCAAGACTAGATGGGTCAGTGGTGTGGTGTGGTCTGGTATGGCGGGAGGCCAGATGAGGTACCAGACAAAATGCCCCAATGGTCTCAACCAGTACAGCTCCTCCTTCCTTTCTGTACACACTGCCACGGGTGTGTGATGCTGGCCGACCATGTGCCAGCTCATGCATAGGCCTCATTCAACACTGACAAACGCTTGCAGCTGGAAACCAGTCTGGCTCACCTGTGTGTTAGCGTTTTTAAAATGGGCATTGGCTTTATAGAAATGTGTTTAGTGTTTGGACTTATGAACAGCTTGTGAGTTGCTGCCTGCATTAATCTCACTTGGAATATCTGTATCCCATGCTCTAAGGTAATATTTAAGTGTTTTGCTCTGTAACTACAAAAGTTACAGCATAAGGATAGCAATACAAAAGTGTTTGCTTTGAAACTGCAAACCCCACCAGTCAGGAGAGAAGCCTTACTGAGTGTGAGATACTAGCTTACCACAAGAGGTGTCGCCGCCTGCCCAGCAAAAGAAGACCCATAGACATCAGACAAGTCATCCTGGAACAGTGGACAAAAGACTTTGTTGATTGCTCCGCCAACACCCAAGAAGTGGAGACCTGCATAAACCCTTGTCTCATCAGCTTGAGCTCTGGGGGAAGGGAATAAAAATCCCTGGCAAGAAAAATTGCTATCCTTATGCTGTTTGGACTCTGAGGGGCAAAGATTCCTAACATAAGCAAAGATCCCTGTGCTCCTTAGACTTCTAGGGAGAGGGCAGGACTTCTAAGGAGAAGAAAGGGATCCCCAGCTGTGTAGCTTGGGTCAGTTTTAAAGAACAGAGAGAGCTTGCACATTACAGCAGCTTCTATCGCTGTTTGAAACCTAAGACTGTAACTCATTTGGGGGTATATATTTACCTGCTTTAACCTTGTAAGTAACTAAACTGTCTTGTTTCTTTTCTTCGGGCAGGTTGACACTAGAAATTTACAGCTGCAGCTGCACTGCTATAGTGCATCTGATGAAGACGCTCTAAGCCGATGGGAGAGAGCTCTCCCATTGGCTTAATAACTCCACCTCTGCAAGAGGTGGTAGCTATGTTGGCGGGAGAAGCTCTCCCACCGATCTAGCACTGTGTATATGGGCGCATAGGTCGGTTTAACTATGTCGCTCAGGGGTGGATTATTCATACCCCTGAGAGATATAGTAATACTGAAGTAATTTTGTAGTGTAGACCAGGGTTTAGTTAATAAATCTTTAGTTAGTTTACTATCAGACTGGCTACAAGTATTGTCTTTGGCATGAGATCAGAGGTAAATTGACCCGGGGTAAGTGACTGATCCTGAATATTTTTGTGATTTTTGGTGTAAGGGTCCATCTATGACAAAGGCAGGCTCACCTGGGTGGCAAGGCAGATCGGCGTACCCAAGGGGACTCCATTATAAAGGCTGTTAGAGTGCTTGAGGAATTCACACTTGATACCTGGTTGGTGAAATCGAAGTCACAACCAATTTGGGGTTTGTGGCCTGGTTTGTAGCAGTCTGCCCTGAGACTGGCACTCATGCTCATGAGCCACTCCAGACAGTCTGACAGGATGATCCAGAGTATGACTGATATGGAGATGATATTGGGCTGTTTTCCCTTCCTCCTCCCTTTACTAAGGCTTTTCTCCTGTGCTTTTAGATTCCCCCATTCACACCAGTTCTACATCGGTGAGTTCATCATCAAGCTTTTCCCCGGGGAATTCAGTGGATGGCCATCCTAGCTACATGGAGGCTCCAGTGAGTGCTTCGAGGACTCTTACATCTCCAATGAACACGATAGGGTCACCTGCAAATGTGCTAGGCTCGCCATACAGAGTCATCGCGTCATCCATTGGATCTCATTCCGTTTCTCTGTCTTCAGCTCCTGGCATGAATTTTGTTGCGCACACCAGCCCTCAGGTGGGTACCAGCGACTCTGTCCTTTTGCTACAGCTCATTGTATTTCTGGGACGAATGACCGAGTTTGAACACTTAGTTTTCAGCTGTGCATGTTTAGCCTTTTACAAGGATCTGACCTAAAGAGGCCCTTGGATTGTTCCTGAATAACTCCCATTAATATGGACAGGGAGAATAGGCCCTTTTCTATTTAATTTAGATCTGGGTGAATAATTGATTTTTCAGTTTGGTGGCAATTCCAAAAAAAATGAAGAAGAAAAAAAGTTCGGGTTGAATCAAATCTGAATTCTTTTGGAATTCTTTTGGGAATCGGAAAAGTCTGTTTCAGGTTTGTTCCAGCAGGGGGCTGAGAATCTGGGTCGCATACACCCTGGCTGAGAGCGCTAACCCCTGGGCTTCTTGGTCACAGAGGAGGGGTAAAAGATTAACAGAATTTCCTCCTCCTCTGGCCATTTTCGGGCTGGCCAAAACTATTTGTGTCAGATTCGTGACTAGTTTTGGGTTGACCAAAACCACATTATCGGTTTCATAAACTATTTGTTTGAAAACTTTCGCCCAGCTTTAATTTCATTACGTACTGCATACTGCTTCAGCTTGTGTTTGAGTTTAATAATTGTCATTGAAAGTTCAAATTCAAATAAAAAAATAGGAATTTTATTTTGCAAAGTTTTTTTTCTCCAATTTTTTCAACCTGTTTTAGTTCTGTGTGAATATAATTGGCTCTGGCTGGATCATACCCTACAGCATGCTTGTGATTGCTTTGTTCAGTCTGTTGTTAAATAAATGCCCTGGCTGAAACTGGCAGGTGAGAGGCTTAATGGCAGCCATGATGAAGTATGTAGGTGTTGCTGATTTGTTATCGTACTAAGCTTTGTGTGAACCCTATTATTTAAAAACCAATTGTCCATTTCCGGCCTACGCTCCTTGATGGCATCCCTGTAACTGTGCTGAGATGACGAGAGATGCTTTCTGATGCGGCCGGGGGCACTTTGTATTGGCTTGGAAGATGTTTTGATGACAGTGAAGACAGCCCAAGAGTGGACTGAAATACCCCATGTGGTAACTGGACTTCCCAACTTAATGCCAACAATGGTGGGTCTGATTCCCAGTTACACTAAGGCCCCATTAGGGCACTTTGGCAGTATAAAGGCACCATCAACATGCCCCCCCACCCCGCCCCTGAGAAAATCCCAGTGCAGGGAACCTCCCTGGCCTAAGACCTCCCAATTCTCAGAGCTGGCCTAAGGGCTCCACACCAGCGCTGACTCCTGGCCCCTGGCATAGGGGGTAGATTGGTTGTGCAGTGGCAGTGCAGTGCTCTGTGCTTATTCTCTGCTTCCCAGGGCCGATAGGGAGCCGTGGGAAACAGTGTAAATTCCAGCAGCCCTGAGATACCTCTAATTTATGCCAGGGATCAAATGTGCACATAGTTCCAGAATACGAGGTGGCTCAGAGACCCTCCATCTCTGCCCCAAGTGCAGGAACAGAGTAACGACTGGGTACAGGGTATTTTGCATAAGTGAAAATGACTGGCTGGAGTTAGCCTGGGGTTAATATTCAGCACCAGGGACAGGTCATGAAGGAGCAAGCCCAGAGAACCAGGCACAGCAGGGGGAGAGAAATGCTGCTGAGTGACACAAGTGAGCATTAAATTTACCTGCCCGTTGCACATTCTCCCAAGGAAGCAGCTGCTATGAGGCTTCTGTGCACAAAATATCAGCAGTAGGAAAGGCACAGCTGGGCACAAGTGTCCTTGTACTAGGATATATGCTTAGGTTCCTCTCCCCCACCCCCCCAATTTTTGGTTCCATTGACTTCAGTGGGGCTAAGCACATGCTTAAGTGCTTTGCTGGATTGAGGCCTGTGGGTGGGGGGAGTGAGGACAATGCTCGGGCATGGTTTATGCATGTTATTAGCCTGTGTTTGGAGTGGCTGTGTCACTCACAAGTGGCTAGTTGTGCATGCCATCCCGAAGGAGCACCAGTAACACCTCATTCATCTCCACGGTGCCATGTATCCCCAGTAGATGCAGGAGGGGATTCTGCGCTCAGATCAGGGGAAATGAGGATTAATGCTGAAGAGACTGGGCCTTGTTCTCTGAGCACTACCCCAGTGACACGCTAGCGTTACTCTGTTGATCTTGACGGCATGACGTCCGTGTGCTAGAGCAGTGCTGTGGAGAATCAGGCCTAGTGGCCTTACACTAAGGGGGCCGCACCTTTGACTGATTTGTACCCCCCTCAGATAGCTAGGAGAGAGCAGCTTCTGCTCTTTTTGCACGCAGAGACTGCAGCTGCTCTTGGCTCTGGGGCCTGGCTCCTTGCCTACCCTCCTTAAGACACACCTGCTCTAGGGCCAAGGACAGTCTAGCACAGAGCAGTGCCCGGAGGGCCCCTAACACCTTGGGAAAGGAATTTGCTAAGCAACTGGGGTTTGTCATGCACCCACCATTTCCACAGCCCTGTCACCTACACACCAAACAGCCCCACAGTTCATCACAGGGAAGGTTTAAGTCCTCTGGTGTCTTTCAGTGATGTGCTTCTTTATCCCCGACTCCGCCTGTCCTGGGTCACTTTCTGCAGCGTTATGCCAGTGCTGCCAGCTCTGACTCTGTGGTTACGCGGCTGCACTCTGCTCCATCACTTCAGCCTGGCAAAGGGGGTACTGTTACGTTGTCAGTGGAGGGGTGGGGAGGCAGGACTCTCAGGTCACAGTCCTGGCTGGGCCACTGATGCACTGTGTGACTTTAGGCAAGTCACTCCTGTCACTGAAACAAGGACCATAACTGTAACCTTCTTCCCAGGGTGTTATCTGAACCCTCACTGCATTCTTGACTGTATAATCATACCTAGATCCTGCACTGTATTTTTCATCCATAGATCTCAAAGCACTTGAGAAGGAAGTCGGTATTATTGTCCCCATTTTACAGATGGGGAAGCTGAGGCCCATAGCAATAAAGTGACTTGTCTAAGGTTACTCAGTGGCAGAGCCAGGATTAGAACCCAGGTCTCCTAAGTCTCAGCATCCTAGCCACGAGACCACAGTAGAATCATGTGTAAAAATTGGGAGGGCAGTTGCGTGTCTTGCCTCATCCTTGGTGGGACCACTGCTAGAATGTGGTGTGTGTGGAGCAACTAAAAATAAGGGCATGGAAAATAATATAAGGATTCAAGAGGCTAAGACTGAGGAAGCCATATTTGTATAGTCCAGAAAAGAGAGGGCTCTGGGGCAGGACAGGATAACAGTGTATAAATAGCTTCAAGGTAACATAAATGGAAGAAGAGAATTATGCTCAGATGATGGCAGGACAAAGGCTAATGGCCTGAAACTAAAAGGGAAGCTTAGGCTGCATATTAGGTAAATGTCTGTAATGTAAGAGAAAGCAGGTGGTAGAAAGGGTTCCCGAGGGAGGTGGTACAGGGAACATGACTACAGAGAAGCAAGGACAAGTTGGATTAGATTGTACTAAAGTGGTCTGAGATCCTCAAATGCCAATTACTACAGAAATGCAAAATTTTAAGTTGCTTCTAACATGAGCTACTTGGAATCTTTTATGTCAAAACTCACCCCCCCCCCACGCGCATGAAAAATGGCCATTTTCCAAACCCCAGACTTTAGTTTTATTTTAAATGTTGTTAATCAAAATGTAAAAAATGTGAAATATGTTCATTCCCCCTTTTCTCCTGCGGAATGCAGTGGGGTGAATTATATCTGGGGTTCTTTTTTCCTTTTGCGGCTCTGTCGCTTTTTCAAAACGGCCTCAATTTGTGAACAGCGACAGAATGGCAAGAGAACAAATGAAAAAGTGGGGAAAAATAAGCGAACCTGGCTATTATTCATTCTATTACATTCTGTGGGGCGGGGGGAGGCAAAAGATGAGGGGAAAGGGAATATTAGGAATTTAGTCCATATTAAAAATTTTAAAAATCAGAAAAAAATGGAATTGGTCTGTCAAGCCTGGAAAGGGACCCAACGGTGACATTTCTGCATTTTCCTTTAAAAAAAACAACTAACACTACTCCTAACAATAGCATCCAAGTGTTAGAATATAAACTTTTGGGGCCAGATCCTTGACCCTGCTGAGCCAGCTCGGTGCCATTCCTATGGCAGCAACACTGATTTAAAGCTGCCGAAGGTTTCCGTACACCTTTGGGATGAGCTGTGGAATGAAGGCCCTGATCGCTTGAGGTTCTTGGAAGTCCCATGGTGCCTTTCAGAAGGGTAGTGGCATCAAGGGATGCTTCCAGACCTACTCTACAGTAGGGGGGGAGAATCCCACCCAAGGGGTTTGTTGGCATGAGGAGGAACAGGCAGAGGATGCATCAGAGGACAGCAAATGGTAGGGAAAGCTGTCACATCTCCTCTTGAACTTCAGCTCGCTCCAGCTACTGCCAAGGAATGGGGGGAAGTGACTGGACACTGCTTTGGATCTGCACATGCAGCTGCCTGCCTGATGCGTGGCCTGGGGCAAGACATGTTGGAAGGGCCAGGAGAGCCATTTTTGACAGTTACTGCCATGAAAGGCCAGACATCCAGCTGGGAGTGGAAGTGGGGAGGGGCAGAGCCCTCAGGGATCTCGGGGAAAGCAAGATGGCGATGTGAGTTAAGGTGGACACTTTGTGTGAGTGGAAACCAGTATTGTAGGAATGGGGACACTCCAGACCTGTGTTTCCTACTGCCCCACACTTTGAATTTAGAAGCCAATGAGAATATTGTTCCACCCGTAAGCGTGTTAGCCACAGTGTCTTGGTCAAATTGCATCCTGGTTAATTTCATCCTGCCTGCCTAAATTTCTTCTGTAATTTCAAGTAGAAGAGTCTTCTGCAGTTCCTGGCCTAAATACTTGTATAGCCTTGCGTTCTTAACCAGCTGCCGGCCTGCACCCAAGATGTGGCTGCATTTCAGTGACGGGTGAATGATTATATTTGTACAATAGGATATTTCAGGATGAAAGTTGCTGCTGTTACTTTACTGGGGCAGAGCTACTGTCAAACTTTATTACGCAGGGGGGAAAAAAGGAGTTTGAGTCCTTTCCTTCAGCGCCTAGGATAAATCCAGAAGCAGCTTCTCTGGATCAGGGCAGCAGATCTAACCTGTCATGATGAGTTAGCAACTCTGAAGAGTGCACTTCACTGGTGTTCCCTCTAACAGAATGAGACAGCTGGACTTCAGGGATTCAGCAGGCAAGCTGCTAATGGATTTGGGTTCAAGCGGTTGTCCCAAATATCACACATCATTGCACTTAACATGCTGGAACCAAGCTCCAAAGACATTGATGGCTAAAACCTACCCCTGCCCTTTGCTGCTGTTGTGATCTATGAGTGCAGCCAAAGAGGAAAAAATCATGATACCCAACCCCACATAACATTTAAAACCATAAAGAATTCCTCTCTCTTCAGTGTCCTGGTGGGAGGAAGCCACTCAGGGAGGGAGGGCTGCTGGAATTTCTCTTGTTCTTTCCACTTTTTGAATGAGGTTAGGGCTCAGCACACTTCGGTTTATTACCGTCCATTCATGGGGGCGAGTCCTCTGTCAGGCAGAATGTTTCTTGGGAACAGGAGTGGTCAAAGAATTTCAGCCAACCTTTTTCCAGTCTTCTCCTTCATTCCTTAAAAACAGCAATGTCAGATCATCAATTCTAGGTTTGCGATCTAATTGATTGCCTCGGGTGACGTGAATTGGGTGGCAAAAGTATCGCAGGGCTATCACTGCTTGAAACATTGGTTGATGAGATGTTCAAAAGTTTGCAGTCCGTTTCCACAGTCACAAACAGGATTGTACTTCGATCCTCATTTATGGTGGGGGCGGGCTCATCTGCCAATGCAATGTGCAGTAATGGTTCAAAATTGACCATGGGCATGAAAAGCCCATTTTTTTTCAGTGAAAAATACTTTTTCACAACACAGACATTTTCACGAGAAAATTCCATTTTTAATAATTTTTGTTTGATTTTTGTTGAAAAACCAAAACCCTGGAAGATTTTTGGTTTTCAAAAATGAGGGGAAATTATTTTTGATTTTTCAATGAAAACTGGAAAAATTTTGACAAAACTGAAAAATGTTCTTCATCTTTGAAATTTTTCATGGAAAATAAAATAGATTTTTCAAGCAATTTTTGAAAACTGGTAAAAAAAAATTGGGATTTGAAAATGTTTTTGGTTTAAGAAGGGAACTTTCACGGAAAGGGCATTTTATTCACAAATCACCATCATTATGGACTGGAACTCCACCAGCCACTGATCAATTAATGCTCTGATTGTCTGATGGATAAAATGCTTCATTGCTAAGCAGTTAGCATTTAAAGCTGTAAGCAGCAAACACTTAGCCAGTTTCCTAAATGCTAAGATGCTCTTGGAGTCAGGATTTAAATTCCAGCTACAGAACAGTGTCCATGCTGCTGTTCTATGTGTAGTGTTAGAAATGGGAATTCCCTTGCCCCTGGTATGTCGGATTATCACTCATGTCTGCATGCTTGCCTGGAGCTTGCACACGCGCTGATCTGCTCCTGTGGCAGCTTGTTATTTTCCTTATTGAATCCTGCCTGGCATGTGCACTCTGACCTGCACAAAGGAAAGATCTCTAGACGCAGCAGGCTCAGAAGAGAGCAGGCGGGCTGCTCCAAGCCCCCTTTGTAAAGCCCTGGAGGGATGCGAGAGACACCTGTGTCTCTGAACAAGTCCTGCAGATGTTGCAAGAGGAGGGGTTGATATTTGGAGCATACACGTCTGCCATTCGCCCGTGCTGGGTCTCGTGGATACGGAGGCTATGGATGCTTGACACATTTTACACAGACGACCTGCCAGCCTGCGGGGGGTGCATTCCACAAACTCATCTGCTGCAAGCAGAAGCAATGCCATAGTCACCAATTCAGGTTTAGAGCACAGTGAGAGTACACAGGGACATCACAAGTGACAGAACACATGCTAGAGCTTTATCCTGTGTTAATTCATGGATTCAAAGTGTGCCCATCCACTGAAGGATGTAAACTGGCTGTCATGTGCCTATGTTCTCAGTATGAAAGAACTATGGCTCTGCAGGCTGGAAAAGGTCTTCCCTTCTACTGGTGTTTCAAACTGAGCTGAGCTATAACAAGAGGCGGATTCAGACATGCTCAAAGCATTTTCTCTAAAAGAAGAAAAGTCAATTTCAGCAGCTCTAGAGTTAAAAGCAGCCCTACAATAACAAACCTCACAGGAAGTGGGGAAAAAATGACTGAGATAGAAAGCAGAGCTGGGCACAATCAGGAATCAAACCTGCACATCGAAATACTCTAGGGGTAGTTGAATTTGGAGCTAAATTTTGCAAATGACCCTTAATCTCTATAATGGACCAAACCAAAACCATGGCTCCAAAGACTCCCATGCTTTGGAGTTATCCATTGCCTCCATGCTGTTTCTGACCATCTCTGTTCCAGGATTGGTATATGTATGTAAAGCAAGTTACACTTAGGCTAGGCCTGAATTCCATTTTCCAATTTCTCCTCCACTGGAAGCTGACCTGCAAGACCCCAGACCCCCCCACCACCACCACTTGGCAGGTGGGGCAACATTGACAAGATCATTAATTTCTTAAAGGAGGGTGCATGTGTAAATGTAAGTGTTTTTGCTTTTATTTCTTCAAGGTGCAGGCTAGAGTGGGTCAAAAATTGAACTAATTTCATGAAAAAATTCAGTTTTTTTCCCCAAGCATTGTTCAAAATGGAGCCATGTTTCAATTTTTAAAAAAAATTATTCACAACACTTTTTCAGTCAAATATTATTTCAATTTTTTGTATGAGAAAACGGCATTAAAATGGTTAATAAATTGGTGAATCAAAAACCTTGTTGTCGATGAATGAAAAAGTTTGAATTTTTTTAAATTTAAAAATGTCAATGAAAAGGAGAGCTGTCTGGAACACTTTTGACCCAATTTCATTTGGTTAAATTCGATATTACACTGAAGCTGAAAAAATTCCCTGGAGAGGAATTTGTTTCTGCTAAGTTTTCCTCTGGAAGGTTTTTTGGGTCCAGGGCAATCTGGTGAGTGTGGTCATTTCTGAGTGGAAAGACAGATGCTATGTCTACACTACCGCGGTTTGCGATCGATGCACCAAGGGTCGATTTAGTGGGTCTAGTGAAGACCCGCTAAATCGACGGCAGAACGCTCTCTGATCGACTCCAATACTCCACTGGGAATGAGAAGATGAAGGTAAGTCAATGGGAGAGCATCTCCCACTGACCCAGTGCAGTGTAGACACGTAGCTGGAGTAACTTAGGTCGACTTACCGTGGTAGTGTAGACATAGCCAAAGTCTCACTCTATAGCCCAGAGGCTGGAGTATGGGTAGATCAGATTCAAATGTTTGAGTTAGAGTGATCCAGGATGTAGAACTGGTCTCTGAATCAGGCAGAGCAGTGGCTTGGAACCTGGGTCTCCCCTAGCCCCTGTTTATGCTGTGCTGTGATCGGAGCCCTTGACCCAAAAAACTTTTCTGAATTGAAAATGTTCTGAAGGTTTTATTTTCGTTCCCAGTGAGGAACAAACGACATTTCGAAACCTTGAAAACTGCCGACAAATGGAACTGCCGACAAACTCGTCCTCCAGACAGCTCTTATAAAAAATCACGAAACTTTTCAAGAAAAATTACAACAATGATCTTTTTCCTTTTAAACCTTTTTATGAAATAAAAGACTGTTTTGTAACGAAAACACTTTTTCAGGAAAAACGGCAACCAGGTCTAACCGAAAATGTCCTGATATGTACTATGTTTAGATCTTTGGACATTACTGCAATGTGAATCTTAAATAACCATAAATCAGGCTTGTCTCTTGTAAATTCCTCTTTTTCTAGCTCAATGTCATGAACAATGTCAGCAGCTCTGAAGACATTAAGCCCCTGCCAGGCCTCCCAGGGATTGGAAACATGAATTATCCCTCCACTAGCCCAGGGTCCCTGGCCAAACACATCTGTGCAATCTGCGGGGACAGATCATCAGGTACATGATTCTGATTCGCTATTTCAGGGGAGCAGCTTTAAGCAAAGCCAGCCTTTCCTGTGCCGTGACGTGAAATTTGCATAGGAAGCAACCGTAACAAGGTTTGCTGAGGGATCTTGCTAGAAAATACTGATGCCACAAATAACACAACCGGGTTTATTTTGCAAATTTCCTACACACAGCTCTGTCAATGCGCCTTGCCCCTGAGCAGTAGCGTTATCGTTTTACCAATGCACCTCACTACCAAGAGCTAGCACACGTTGCTCTTCCTGTTCTGGGCCCTTAGCAAGCATTGTACCAATGCACCTCAATCTTGCCGGGAAGTATCCCAGACCATTTATGCCCCAAGTCCTGTTCCCCCCCCCCCCCCGCCCTCACTGCACCTCCACTGCAATCTGCAATAGCCCACCTAGTCGAATCCAGGGCCTCTCTTGACCTCGCTAAATATGCTGAATGCTGCCCGTTTCTGTGCTGGTTTTGTGATGTGCACTAACAGGGACTAGGCCGAGACCAGCAAAAAACATTTCTCCTGCCACCCAAAGTCAGGACTAAAAAGCAAGGCTCCAAAACTGCATCAGTAGAGCCATTCCAAACTCCTCCCCCATCGGTCTGATTTAAAGGGAACCTCTGACTAAGGGAAAAAGACAGTACGTTGATCTGTGACTTCTTCTCCTCGTGTTCTCAGGGAAGCACTACGGGGTGTACAGCTGTGAAGGCTGTAAAGGGTTCTTCAAGAGGACAATAAGAAAGGACCTTATCTACACATGCCGCGATAACAAAGACTGTCTAATAGACAAGCGTCAGCGCAACCGCTGCCAGTACTGCCGCTATCAGAAGTGCCTGGCTATGGGTATGAAGAGAGAAGGTAGGTAGTAATATACACCGGGGTGGGTGTATAAATACACATGCTGGGTGTTAGTGTGAGGAAGACGTGGACTCCTCATTACCTTCCAGGACTTGTGGGATTCCAGACAGCGGCAGGTGGTATTTCAGGAGAGCTTTATAGACAGTGCGAGGACACACCCTTTCCTCAGCCCCTAGCTGCGCAGGCACCCAAAGCACAGCCTCATCTCGGACTTGGAGGTAGGGGTCCCAGTTCTGCTCCAAAGGTTCTACTGTCCACGCAGAGCGTCCTCGCATACTGCTCCGCTGCTGTGTCAGCCCTTGGCTGGTTCTGATTTTCATAGCAACCCAAGCCCTCTCCTTTCCGGAAAGGTAGACAGTGGCCTCCCAGAAGTGTCTAAAATCTATAATGGGGTTCATCACAGCTTCATGCTCTGAGGGTTCCACTTGGCAGACCCACATACAGTGGAAACCCATCTCCGAGGTTTCCTCCCCTAGTATGTGTCTGCAACAACCATCAGTTTGGTCATTACCAGGGAGCATTAGCACTAAAGCAGGAGTCTCTGCAGCTTGTGCTAAAGGACTAAAGCCCAGAGCCTGAAAGGTGTTTAGATGCCTAACTCCCATGGGGACATCCCTTGGGAGTTAGGTGCCTAAATACCTTTGAGGATCTGGACCTAGGTCCACGAGGTGGAAACTGTAGCAAGATGATTTGCATCCTCTGTAGATCTGAGCACATGCACTAGCTCTGCGTGGCCCAGCCATTTCTAAGAGGCTTATGTTAGATCAGCCCTTAGGCTGCTCTACATGTAGAAATTGGCTTGCAGGTAATGAGACTGTGCAAGGCCTTTCCTTTCACACACTGCACTGGTGTCTCAGTTCAAGCGCCTTGTGACTTTCCCAGTGTCCCTCTTGTCCTCCAGCCCTAGTTCTCATGATCAGAGAGGGAGGGAGCGGTGTTTAATGAGGACAAGGTCAGGAGGGGCCATTTTAGGGAAGGTAATCCGTGTGGACGGTCACAGGGAGAGGAGGCAGGAGGGCTAAGGGGTCAGATGGGACAGCATCATGGAGGGTGCGGTCATTGAGGGAGATGATGAGAAGGGGAGGGGAAGAGCTAAGTGGTGGGAAAGAATTGGGGGTGGGGAAGGAGAGTCCAATGGAGTTCAGACACGGAGGAGTGGGAAGGGGTTAGAATATCATGATTGGGAGATAAGCTCACCATCTTTGGGGGGCAACTTGGGATGTGAGAAAAGGAGGAGTCATGGCTGGAGACCCTGGCTGCAGGGGTTTGGCGAGTACCAAGGAGCAGGAGAGGAAAAGTTCATGGGTGACCGTGATCTCGTCTGAGATGGAGCGAGCGTTCCAGAGGGGGCAGGAGGGATGGAGGGTGGGGATGCGGGTGCGGTTGTCAAGGCAGGCGCCAGTGGGGCAGAGGGAAAGCGTGTGAGAGGTGGGAACGGCCGGAGGGGGCAGCTAGGCTGAGTCAGGTGATATCGGAGGTGAACGAGGGTGTGGAGGTGGGATGGGGAGTGGTAGGGAAGGGGAATGAGGTGGGGAGATAGGGCCAAAGGGAGGAGTAAAGCTGGGAGGGGGGTGGAAGGAGAAGTGGGCAGTGCTGCAGATGATGTGAGAGAGTCCGGGGCATTGTGGACATTGCTCAGATTGGTTCATCGCCCCTAGGACTCAGCACCGATCACTCACTGACAATCAAGCAGTCTGAAAATCAGTTATGCAGAATCATTCAGTGAGGCAGAGCTTCGCTAATGTGGGGCATGATCGACTAAGGAACAAATTAATTATGAGGTGAGTTAATCAAGTAATTAGGCAGGGAATTAATTTTGCAAAGACCAGCTCAAATAGGCAGGAAAGGGGAAATGTGCAAAGCAGAAATCCAGCTGCAGGGCGCTGAGTCAATGGGGCAGGGAGTTACCCAGCCAGGCCGTCTGGGAAATTAGTGAGTGTCTCGCGGCTGATTGGAGCAGGTACGGAGAGAAGCAGGCAGCCAGGGGTGCAGTGATGGTGGCTGTGTCTTATGCAAGCCCTGTAAAGGGAGGTGCAGCTAGGCCAGCCGCAGGTTTGTGCAGGGGCAACGTGGCCATTGCTCCACCCCTCCAGGAGGTGCCACATCCCTCCCCTCCCATGTGTGCTGAGCCAGCCCTCCCTTCTCTCCTCCTCAGGGGGAGCCTTGTGCTGCAGGCAGAGCTAGGAGTGAGCAGCCCCTGTGCCCCAAGCAGTGCTGGAACCACTGGGCTAGGGCGCTGGGCAGGAGCGCAAGACGGAGGAGAATTCATGCACCTGCTTCTCCACCCTGGCACAGCCATGCAGGCAGCTGGGCACAATCGGGCCTTGAGTCAGGAATGTTAACAGAGGGCTTGATCCAAAGCCTGTTGAAGTGAGTGCAAAGATTCCTGTAGACTTCACTGGGCTTTGGATCAGGCCCTTAGCCAGTCGCAATGCACGCTGAGTTGCCCTTTCAGCCAGCATTGCAGCCTTGTACACGTGCAGTTGGGGACGAAGCCCTTACCTGCAAAGCTAGGAAGCCTGTGTTTGTGCTCACAGGTCCGTATGGTTACTCTCTGCTGCATACTCTAAGCCAACGGCAGTTGCAGACTGTTGGGCGTCTGAGCACGGGGCGAAAGGAGCATGCTGCCCTTTCCTGCTTCTGCACACTGAGAGAGCACAAATGTCTGATGACTCTTCATGCTCTAGCTACAAAAATAGCTGCCATCAGAGCACCGAGCAGAGCCCCTTCCAGCTGGAACGACGCAATGAGCCGTACAGCTCAGCCCAGCTGAGATCTGGCCCCGTGAGCACCTGCACTTTGTTCTCCTTGTCCCTTTCCATTGTTTTTGGTGAGAACCGTGTTTCTATAGTTTCAAAGGACTCCGTTTCTTCTCCAGCCCAGAGCACGTCTGGAGATACTTGGGGATGCAAATAGCTCTGGAGTAGCATCCTTCCACTTCAGCAAAGCGACTGAGGCCGTGTGCACTTCCCCAGCTCTGCTGAGCCGCCAGAGCAGAGTTCTGCTCCAGTGACTCTCCTTTCAAAGGAGATTCGCCCTCCACCCCCACCTTCAGAAGCATTATTCCCTTTTAAAGTAGGCATGAACAGCCAGCCAACTTCACAGGTGTCTCCTGGTGTAGGGAAAAGACAGAGGCAGCTGTTATTTATACAACACCGCACAAGTAAGTGGGTGCCGTACAATCCTGGCCGTTTCAAACCTGTTGTTATCTGCCCTGTGGCAGGAAGGGCTGCTCTGTAGTGCCTCCCTGCAGGGCCACATGTGGTATTGCAGCCGTTCCCCACCTTAGTTGGCAAACTCTGGCCACCGGCCTGGGGCAGGGGATGCTTGGCGTCAGTCTATGGACAGAAATAGCAATTCAGGATTCATCTGTCTGCACCTTTAAACAAAGAAGGGAAAAATATCCTTCAAAATACAGGAGCTTAGGTGCAGTGCTTAGGTCCAGGCCCTAGCCTGGACCTAGGTTCTGGGTTAACTCTGAGGAGCAAATCCTCCCACCCAATCTCACCCAGCCCTGCCACTGCCTTCTTATCTGGCCTGCTGGTTCTGGACTGGTCAGTATTTACCCCTCTGGAAGATTGTGCTGCTGGTCACCTGGTCTGAGTGGATTTTCCTTGGGTGGGGTGTGTCAGGACACTGATGGCTCGAGACTGGGGGCGGAGAAGGCCTGATAGACCCTGTGACACTTGCCTCTTCCCTCCCTTTGACTGAGCAGGATAGAGTGACCTTCCACCGCTGAGCAGTGGTACCACTTTGGTCTCATTTCAGTTGTGGGGTGTACTGTGGGAGGGCTGGGTGGTGTTGGTGGCCTGTGATATACAGGAGGTCAGAGTACATCCCTTCTGGCCTTAATTGCTGTGACTCTGTGACACTGGTGTCAAGGGCGATTGTGCCGTACAGCATGGCCCGTTTCCTGCTCAGGCATGACCAGGCATGTTAGAACTGGATACCGCAGTAGCAGGGACTGTGCAGGCCTCACAACGGCAGTTCTACACTCGCCCAGAGCATGGACACATGGGGGAAGAAAAAAAAACGTCCGGAGCAGAGTTCTCCGAGCAAAACAAAACAAAAAAAACAGCAGAAGCCCCGATATCGGGACAGATGAACGACGCAGAACACAGAACCAAAAATCAGGACAATCCCGATTTTATCGGGACATCTGGTCACCCTACTCTAGTACCCCATGTGATTCTTTACGCTGGAGGATGCCTGTGCTGAAAATCAGTGTAAACAGCTGAGCTAGCGCAAGGGAGCACACAGAAGAGTCCCTGCTCTTGCCCCACTTCCCCCTGCAAGGGGAGGGACAATCTAGCCCTTGGCGAGGTGGCCTTAGAGCCGGACGGAGGGTAAGGCTGAACTGGAGCTTTGCCCTCTGTCTTTAGGTCACTCCTCTAGTTGCAGGGTGATTAATGATGCTCTGTCTCAGCGGCTTAGTGCAGCCACTGCCAGCAGGAGGTTACACTGCCAGTTGTGAACCAAAACCTAATTCCAAGCACAGCTCTCCGCGCCAGCCAGGTGCCAAGTGATTTCAAGGAGTTAGAAATTGCTGCTGCTTTCTTTTAAAGTAATTATAATGCTAACAGCAGGCTGCGTGCAGGGGGAATAAACTCCACAGACAGACAGCATGAGAAGGACCCTCCGGAGGATCTATGAGATTGCTGGGGGGATTGCTGCAAATAGGCACTGGGGCTTCAGACAGGTTCCAGGACCTAGGGGACAGGAAGAAGTTGAATACGGGATCCCGAAGTGTCGGTGTTGATGGGGCAATGTCAGCTCCCCATGAGACAGAGACAAGCGCCGCTTAGCAGAACTGGAAGCTATTGTTGGGTGAACCTCAAGAAGGTCGGAATTTGGCCAAGCGTCCAAAAGGTCAGAAGCTGATCAGAACCTTTCCCAAACTCTCTCAGGAGTCGGGGCCTCGCTGTGCTAGCCGCTGTGTATACATGGCCCCGCTCCAGAGAGTTTACAACCTAGGAGCACAGGTGGATGGGCCAAGCAAGCAGATGGGGGAAGCACAAGGGAAGAGGGAGACCATTACGACTAGGGTAATAAGCAGCGATCGATCACAACACATCAGGAGTGAAAGCTTGACCTGAGTGAGGAAGGATGGTTCTGGCCCGGGCAGTTAGACTGTGGTTCCATTCTTGCTCCACTGGAGCCATTCTGTGTGCCTCAGGGCAAGCCGCTAGGTTCTTGTCTAGGGGAAATTTACCAGTACAATTATACCACTATTCTGGAATAGGAGTATCCACACAGGGCATTATGCCAGTTATACCAGTATAACTATGGCAGTATAATTATGCTGGTAAATTTCCCTGTGTACACAAGCCCTTGATCGCTCTGTGCCTCAGTTTCCCATCTGTACAGTGGGGAAAACAGTACTGCCCAACTGCACAGGGATATTGTCGAGATAAATACATTAGAGATAGAAGCGTTCAGATATTCCAGTGACAAGGGCCGTATAATTATATTAGATAGATAGACCTTATTGAGGTGAATGAGAGTTTTGCCATTAACGTCCACAGGGCCAGAATTACATCCTAGCTGGCTAACCTCCTAGGAACTCCGCAGCTGATTACAGATCTTAAAAGAACAGACTTTCTGGTGAACCTTCATGTCCTTCCTCTTCCTGGTTGGGTGAGAAATGCCATGAGAATGGGCTTTTTCATGGTACCTTGGTGCATGCCTCCTGGCGGGAACCCAGGAATACAAAACCACATGGGAATAAAAAACAAAGAGAGCCACAGATCATTTCAGAACAAGGTGGAGAGCTCAGAGGGGGCTTTTATTCCTACTGAGCTACTTGTGGAGCCTGGAGCTCCACTGGCTACAGAGGAGTTATGCTGGTTTATACCAGCTGGGCCTTACACTCTCATTCCTCAGGCTGCTCCAGTTATTCATTTAGCCCCTTGTTCCAGGACTCCCCTCCTGCTGGGTTAAAGGGAGGATCTTGAGTCCATTGACCCACCTTTAGCCAGAAAAGGGAAAGCCAGCAGAATCAAGCTTTTCTGAAATCAGCTCACAAGAAGCCTGCTGCCCCATGGCTACTCATAGAGGTGGGTTCTGGTGTGCCAGAGCCATGTGATTAGTTAGCACACCGCCAGTTATGCATAGGAGAAGATCAGGGCAGAGCTGATTCCAAGTGACAGCACCGCTTCTGTTCGAACCTGTGCCACACAGATGAGAGGTTACATCTCATTTGTTCCCCCAAAAAGGGGTGAGGAATGGGTGCTATGCATCACCACCTCGCCCATGAGTGCTGGAGGAGACCTCGCTAAAGCCCATTGCAAGAAATCGTCTCATTAGCTTTATCTCTGCAGAAAAGTAATTGTGCAGAAAAATGTGGTATGTTAACATAACAATCTGGTCATAACATGATAGCTACCCAGATCCCCAGCCCTGCCCCACACCGGTGCTCTTGCTACAACTGCCTACAGGGTCACGTGTTAAAAGATCTCATCTTCCAGTGTACACACATCAAAATCAAAGCCGGGGCACCATTTAATCATTAACATTGTTTTATGTCACACCGATGATGTCATTCTCCTTTAGAGTAAAGGAGTCTGTGTCCCTGTCCAACGGACATTGAGATTAGACTGCTCAAGAGAAATACTTTACTTGGGCAAGTCAGTCTGTCTCTCTGTAAAACAGGAATATAATACAATGGGTGTTGGGAGAAAAAGTACATTAAAGATTGTAAGGTGCTCACGTATTGTGGGGATGAGGGTCATCTAAATATCTAAGATAGAACTGATTTGGATAAATACGAACTGAAGCAAATCTTTGCCTCAATCTTTCACCAAATCTTAGACCATAGGTTTTCCATGGCTATACTCATTGTAATTATGTCAATTTACACAGGCTGAATATCTAGCTTTAAAGATTTTTTAAAAATATTTTATGCATTTGATTTTTAAAATGCCTTTAATAAAAATATTTGTGCATTTCTGAATGTTCAGCTGAGATGGAAATGGGTTATCTCAGAAAAACATCTCTTATGAAATTCCCAGCCCAATTATGCAGACCCAAGAGAGGCAAAGAGTTTGAATAATGCTTGGCTGAGCACCCAGATATTGAGGTATTTTTCAAAACCATCCTGGTCCAATGAATGTTTTTGAGGGTCACCCATTATCAGGCACTTTATTGGAAATATCCTTGGGCAACTTTTCCCTTTACACCACAGGGAGACCTTCAGATGCTTCCAAGGAGATCTTTCCTGACACACTGTACCACGTGGTATCAGGTTTAAGCCATGTTCAGAGCTGATGCATCAGGACAGACGTGATGAAAATTAACACGGAGTGACAACTGTAGAAGCAGACCAGACTCTGCGATAGTCCTTGGGAAGCCCCATCTCTTAGCATCTCCTAGAGTGGGGTGGGGAAATATCAGAAAAGAGAACCCCCACTTCTCATATTTGGATTCTGTCGTGCTTTTATGTTAAGAATAAAATAGACATGCATAGGAAGTGCTGTGGGAGTAACTTATACCTGTGGCATTACACTGTTATCAGACCCCGCAAGTAGGGTGACCAGATGTCCCAATTTTATAGGGACAGTCCCGATTTTTGGTCTTTTTCTTATATAGGCTCCTATTACCCCCACCCCGTCCCGATTTTTCACATTTGCTGTCTGGTCACCCTACCCGCAAGAGAAGGCAAGTAGGTCTGTAGAGGCAGACTGTCTTTGTTGAGTGAATTCACAGAGTAGTTCAGCCGGGACATACCCTAATCAGGAGGGAGTGAGATGCGTGTCTCCGCCCAAGAGAGCTGGCAGCCAAAGGAGCCAGAAACCTGAAAGTGGGTTCTCTTGCTGAACCACTAGGGGGAAATACATATGCAGATGCCCTCAATTGAGAGCTGGAATTCATTTTTCATAAGATGGACATTCATGGAGCACCTTCTTTCCCACTCTTCTTCACAAGCCCCACCTTCTCTATGGCAGTCACGCCTGGGATTTCTGGTGGCCCTGTGAATGGGATCCCTGGAGAGCCGTTTGAGAACCGCTGCTGTCAGTGCTAATGCTCACTCAGTACAATGTCTGTGAGATGATATAATTATCTAGAAATACATTTTCCCATTTTCTGCTGGTTTCATTTATAGATTCCAAGGCCAGCAGGGGCCATTGTGATCATCTGGTCTGATCTCCTGTGTAACACAGGCCAGAGAATGCCCCCACAATAGTTCTAGAGCAGATCTTTTAGAAAAACCATCCAATCTTGATTTAAAAATTGCCAGAATCCACCACAACCCTCAGTAAATTGTTCCAGTGGTAAATTACTCTCAGCGTTAAAAATGTACACCTTATTGCCAATCTGGATGACACTGGTCCTAGCAGAGGGTCTCCCTGCGTCACACATTTTGGAGCTAAGGCCCCAAATTTCAAGGCTGTTCAGTGCAGCTCACTAGAAGGAGAGGCCATGAGCAAAATTTGAACCTGGATCTGCTCTTCTCTAAAGCTCTGGGTTGTTCAGTATTGGGGCTCATCCTTAGCTGTTGTGTAAATCAGTGTGTGATATAATGGCAGGTGCGGCAATTTAAATCCAGAAAGAGAGACACATAGACAGGCGGGTTGAATCTGTATTAGCATCAGCGGCTAAATTAAGTGAAAAGTGGTGTGTTGCTTAGCTCATGCTGTCACCCTTACTTAGCAGGTTTGATGAGTGTATTGTTTGCTGAGCTAAAAAAAACACGTAACCTACATTTGTGGGTTGCAGTCTCAACCCACTTCACTCTCTTGTAGTTCTCCAGGGTGTATTCGGTGACCAAGTTGCTCTTTGACTGCTAAAGGCTGAGCCGCACTCTTTCAAATGATGGATTCCAAGTGCCTGACGTACTGCAACCAACTGAGGCAGTTGCCCTGACAAACTTCCCCATTGGATCCTTGACATTTGCAAATGCATCCTCTTCTGCTTTTGCTCGATGGAGGGTTGCCGGCTGCTGCTCTCATATTGCCCCGCAGGAATAACAGTGTGTCACTTCTTGAACAATTGCTTCTCTGTGACTTTTGTGGGCTGCTTTTCCAATGCAATGTTCTAGTGAACTGCGATGGCCCCAAGCGAGAATCATTTAGCTGAACTCTCCCCTATCCTCACAACCCCCAACAACTTGGAGGTTTTAGATAAAATTGAGACCTTCATTCAAATCATGCCTGGCTTGGGGTTTGCAAAACCAAATCCGGACATAATCCAGGCTTGCCCAATTAAAACCTCTCCTGGTTCTGTCCACCAAAAGAGCTTGATTGAGCGGTGCCTGGCATGTTGCACAGTGATTCTAAACCACTGCAAGGCAGGTGTATCACACTACCCATGTCAGAATGATCATATTTTGCGGTCGTGTTGCACTGATATTAATGATGACACAGGTGCGTACTAATGATCAATCAGGCACATAAAGTCTGCTTCCAGTATTACCATGTCAACAGAGCCTTGCATCTTGCTGCCTGTTTTGTTTCCTGTCCTCCACACCAAGCTCTTCAGTAGTGGACGCGGTTTATCCAAGGGATCAATCCCCTTACTGTTGCTGAGTTAGAAAGATGGGAAGCATTCCCAAGCTCCCACATGGTGCAGAGGGCTGTTCTTCTGTGTTCCAGCTGTGCAAGAGGAGAGACAGAGAAGCCGCGAGCGCAGCGAGAATGAAGCCGAGTCCACGAGCAATGGCAATGAGGATATGCCTGTGGAGAGGATTTTAGAAGCTGAACTGGCTGTTGAACCAAAGACGGAATCGTACAGCGACGTGAATACTGAGAACTCGGTAAGTGTCTGCTTAAGTCAGGCCTTTGCATGCGAGTCAGGTTCAATGAAGCCACTTGCAGCTTGTGATGGCAACGTTCTACCCTGTATTTACAACTGACAGCAGGTAACTGATTGATGGGACTATATTTCCAGGAAGGAACCACCGCCGGGAGGGAGACAAGCGTCTTGTTTGTGGCAGCTCCTGATCAAAGCAACGTGATTGTTAACTAATTCTGGGATCTGCAGCAGAGTCACTTTCCAATGGCCATTAGTGAGCTGTGGCTGACGGACTATTTAGTAGGGCTGGCCAAAAATTAGACTTTCTCAATGGAAGTTTTCATTAAAAATTTGAATTTTGATTTAAAAAAAAAAGGCTGAAATTTTCCAAGAAAGTTTTTACAGAATCATCAACAATCATCGACCAGCTATTTACAAAAAATCACGTGGAAAGAAAGTTGCAAAGCACGGGTGTGAATTTTTTCCCGTTTTTTCAACCAACTCGGCATTTAATAATGAGTAAGGCCGATCTTGAAGTCTACCGTGCTCTGGTGCGCCCTGCTGATCTGGAACACAGGTGTTCTGTTAAATTGGCCTCTTGAGATGGCGGGTGGAATTTGGATGAAAGGTGTCTGATTTTATTGACTCATTTTTCTAAGTAGAACAGGACTGTTGAGCTTGTTCAGCCATTGGCCAGGACTGCTGTGATGTGGATGGTATGGTGAGAACTAGACTGAGACTCAGGGCTTGTCTTCACTACCCGCCGGATCGGCTGGTAGCAATTGATCTATCGGAGATCGATTTTTCGCGTCTCGTTAAGACGCGATTAATTGATCCCCGATCGCGCTCCCCGTCGGCTCCGGAAATCCACCTCATCGAAAGGCGGAAGCGGAGTCGACGGGGGAGCGGCAGCGATCGACTCGCCGCCGTCCTCATGGCCAGGTAAGTCAATTACGATACGCTGACTTCAGCTACGCTATTCACGTAGCTGAAGTTGCGTATCATAGATCGACCCCCTCCCCTAGTGTAGCCCTGGGCTTAGTGTCTTATTTCACAAAGGACACTGAACAAACAGGGAACAGTTTGTAATCAGCTACTAACTTTGGCTGGATTTGAACTGGCACCCTAGAAGTGTAGGTAATAAAGCTTTAACTTTTTATATCAATGTCGACTATATTAAATAATTATTGTCTAACCCCCCATTGTCTGATGCCCCATAATTTACTGCAATTGTGAAAATTTAAATAGATAAAAACTGGGAAAAATGCTTATAACCCACAAGTTTGCACAAATTTAAATAGATAAAAATAATTTTTTTTTACAAATAAACATCGATATTATGAGTCAAAATTATAAAAAATAAAAATCGCATTCTGCCAAGCCTAGTAATAAACCAGAATGTTAAATACACATTTTGAATTCTGGCTGGCAAAGTATTTGATCACCTGCATTGTGATTCTGAATAATATTAACCTGACACAATATTGGCTGCAGGGAACAAGATTATTGTCACTGATTTGCTGAAATTCTCAGTGGCGTGTTCTGTCTCTTTATACCTTTCCTTCCTTAGACAAATGACCCTGTCACCAATATATGCCATGCAGCGGACAAGCAGCTCTTCACTTTAGTTGAATGGGCCAAGCGAATCCCCCACTTCTCAGAGCTGACACTGGAAGACCAAGTGATTCTTCTGCGGGCAGGTAAAATTCTTTGGTTCCCAGCATCCCCAAATGCTCCTGTTTTTCTGAATCTTGCATGATTCCTTTGTTTCTTCCTACAGCATCCTGGAGATGTGTCTTCTGATTTCTTGGCCTCTTGGGGTGCTTTAGTATGTCACAATGTTATTCTCGGGCTGCCACCTAATGGCTTTGTCCTGGGGAACAAAATAATTGTGGTCAGACGCTGCACCAAACACCATGCTAACAGTATCCTCATGTTCTGGTGTCAGTGGCCTCATGTATTGGTGCTACATAGCAATGTTGCAAGGTCCATAATAAAACAGGGGCTCTTTAATTGTGCCATGAGCCAAACTGGCAGAGCTTGGAAAACTGGGCCTTAGCAATAAACCACCAGCATTGGGGCTAGTGGTGCAGGCATTGTGAGGTGCTAAAGGGGTGTGCAAAGGGTCTGATCCACAGTCCCATTGATTTCAAGGGGCTCTGGATCGGGCCCCAGTAACTTACTAATGTCATCTGGGCAAGACTGGCTGCTAACAGAGTATGTCTCAGTCCTTCTCTTTCTTTGTTCATGAAAGCGTATTTTGTTTGGTTAATGGAGCTACGGAATGTGTCTTTCCCCTGTACGAAAAAACAGCTTCTAGTACAAGGATAAGAAAAAATTGGAGGGAGACGATTTTAGGAAGAAGCAGGTTTTTTTCTAAACATTTTCTGTTGTTGTTTCTCCTGTGTTTTCTGGGTGGTTGGGAAATCTGCCCCTGTTCCCTCCTGGCTGCCCTTTCACCAGCCGGTGAGCTCAGAAATCATGAGTCAGATTCCCCACCCCCACCCCCCCTGTCACCGGTTTCACCTGGGTTCTGTGTCGTGCGTCTCTCGTGAGATGCCTCCTATCTTCATTTTGTGTGTGATCATTTCAGGGTCCAGTCCATCCCTACCTGCGTGTGCAGAAATGCTGGCCGCTCAGAGGGGGCTCTGCTGGCCCTCCCCTGCCCCGGCACGGGGGAGCTGCCATTCTAGTCCTCTTCTAAGCCCTGGGGGTGGAGAATCTCCTTATCACACTCCTGTCCATCCCTCCCAACTCCTCTCTGTCAGCCTCCTGGCCTCACATTCCTCCTCGGGCCTCCCCCACAGTCTCCAGCCCCCTGCATTCATATGTCCCAGCATCCTACTCCTCACAGTCCCCTTCTCTGCCTGCCCCCAGCCTCCTTTTCAGCCCTTTGTTAATAACACGGGAGGGCTGGGATTTCCTAAGATGCCATGGGGCTGAAGACACACCTCTCCCATTACATCTCTGCAGAGGGGCTGGTGTAATGGAGCCTGCACTGGTCCCTGCACGCAGCCCTGATTTAAAGGGACAGTGTCCCGTGTTTCAGTGGGGAGCTGCTGGCATCGCACATGTACCTGTCTCTTGCTCTTGCAGGTTGGAATGAGCTGCTCATTGCCTCATTCTCCCATCGCTCGGTGTCCGTGCAAGATGGCATCCTGCTTGCCACAGGCTTACACGTGCACCGCAGCAGCGCCCACAGTGCCGGCGTGGGCTCCATTTTCGACAGGTATTGCCTCCATTTCTCAGCCATCACCTAGAGTGACATCTGTTCCCCTCCGTGGAGGGTCACGCATAAGGGAGATCTGCCACGTATTCCTGCTAACATCTCCCCTTGACACTGGGCCTTTGTCCCCAGGTGTTTCACACGCCACGTACGCAGCATTGCCCCCATGTCATCTCCACGGTCCCCCTCCATAATAAAGATGATAGCAGCTTCCGTTCCAAGCTAGATCACCATGTTCCTTAGGCTCCTATTCAGCTGCTGCTAATGCACACCCCACTGCTTGGCCATGCCTGAATGCACCAGCCTAGAGAATGGTTATGCCAATAAACAAGAGTCATCTGAGTGCTTGGCCAGTGCTGATCTATGGCGCATTCCACCCTAGATTGCCATGGTGTTGCATTTAATGCTAGATGCAGACCTTGCCATCCATACACTCTCTGTCTGTCTGCTTGTGTCTCCAATGTGCAGAGTTCTGACAGAATTAGTGTCTAAAATGAAAGACATGCAGATGGATAAGTCTGAGCTGGGATGCCTGCGAGCCATTGTCCTGTTTAACCCAGGTAAGTCTTGGAGGTAATGGATGCTACAAAGCTCTTTCAGGTACCACCCTCAAAGGCCCTCTCTAATAATTCTTATTGGCATTCAGCAACATCCAGGGGAGATGCTTTCTGGATCATTATGCATCCTCCTATTGTTATGGTCATCCATACTATGCTGTGTCTGTGAGTGTGTCCCACCACAAGGTGTGCGTTCACCATTACCATCTACTAGAGGAAGGTCAGACTCTCTCAAGGGTGTAGAAATATGTCAACCTCTAGTGGCTAAATATGGTGCATATGCTACTGCTCTGATTTCTTTAGAGGATGTTGAGATCATGTTGCCATCGGGCTGCTGCAACCTCGAGGAGATATAAGCCCTAATATGGCTAGACAAATATGAGTGTTACTGATCCATGAGAGGACCTTCCCTCTTATCCTATGACTGCGTACTTTGCTTAAGAGGCTTTGGTGAGGAACCTTGTCAAAGGCTTTCTGATTGTCCAGGTACACTATATCCACTGGATCATCCTTGGCCACATGTTTCTTGACCCCCTCAAAGAATTCTGATAGATTGGTGAGCTAAGGCTAAGATTTAGTCATGGGTATTTTTAGTAAAAGTCATGGACAGGCGTGACTGGAGTCCCAGGGGAGCGAACTGAGGTCAGTCAATTAGGGTGAACTGCAAAGAATGGGGCAGACAATCCCCAAAGCTGGTGGATATTCCAATACTTAGATTTACCAAGCCAGCACAAAACAGCTTCTATAATACCTCACTGGTTACCCAGAAGCCAACAACACAGTTCCCTTAAAGTAACCCAGCCTTGGGCCTCCACCCAGACACCCAAGTCAAATATGATGAGCATTACTGAAAATCTTATTCATCATATAAAAAAGTTCTACCAATCCCAAAGGATTGGACATATTACCTCCCGGGTTAATGAATATTTCAGATCTTACCCAAATACATGCTTATAGCCAATTCTTATTAACTAAACTAAAATTTATTAAAAAAGAAAAGAGAGTGAGTATTGGTTAAAAGATCAGTATACATACAGACATGAGTACAATTCACACCCAGCAGGCAATTCACCATGCGGTTCTCCTGGTCATCACAAACCGAACTATCGATATTTCTAATAATAAAACACCCCATGCCTATTACCTGTATATTCCTAATAACAGGGGTCCCCTCCCCCAGAAGGGTATACTCAGTGCAAGAGGATACCATGACATCACCTGGAAGGAGGGTCCCAACTATAGGATCATTTTCCTGTGCTCCACCTTTATGTTCTCCTTCCCCAAGACTTTCATCCTCCTCAACAGCACAGAAGCTGTCAGATCGGGGGTGGGACCATTCTACTGTGACCCTGGAAGTCTCCTCTGTGTACCTCTCTGTCTCCCTTAGCTCCTCCAGTTCAACCACTCTGGTCTCCAGAGCCTGTACTCAGACTCCGAGGGCCATGAGCTGCTTGCACCGAATGCACACACATGCCACTTGCCCACAAGGCAGATGTCATCCCTGCTGCATTCAGTGAAGTACACTGGATAATCCACTCTGCTGCTGGACGTCTCCCTGCATTCTTTGTACTCTTGCAGGGATTTGTTTTGTTTTGGGGGGTGGGCACTGGCCTAACCTTATAGTATGTTTATTATGTGTATCTGCCTCTCTAAACTCCCGTTTGCTAGCTCCAGTGGTCGCTCAGGAGCTGGCTTTTTAACCCCTATATTGTAAAGAACCCATCTCATGTCACCCTCCCTGCAAGTTGCTACCAGTTAGTTCCTTGGACTGCTGACAAAAACAAGGATTTAGTCCTGAAAATCCAGAAAAATGTTGTGTCCTAGGTTACCAGGCACCTAGAAAGAATATGCTTAAGTCTCAGTATCGATGAATCACTGGAGTAGCCTTATCAGCTACATCCAGCTTTACTGAATCTGTAAAGAAAATGAACTAATCAGTACCGGGCTTACTATGGCACCAGGGTACCAGGCCCACGCTCAGAAGGGGGCCCGGCGCCTGGACCGTGGCCTCACTCCTCTCTGCCTCCTTCCCTGACCGTGTGAGCAGCAGGCGGGGCCTCAGGGGGAAGAGGCCACGTGGGGGTAGGGCCTCAGGGTAGAGTTGGGGGCGGGGCCACGGTCCTGGCAGCGGGGCCCACCAAAGGGTAATCCGACCCTGGAACTAATAATTGACAAAGAGCATGTCCTGGCTCTGGGTGAAACCTAGCTTGTGCCCTACCTCAGTAGTGCATTCAAAGCGTTGCTCAGAAAGGAACCTTTCCATGATATCGCACATTCTGTAGCTGTGGAAGAGGAGGCCGGATTCCATGCCAGGGTACTGGGAATTCGGTAGGTAGCACTCTTACCTTCTTGTATGCAATATCTCACCAACCTAGCATGGGGCCCCACTGCGCTAGGTGCTGTATGCGTACACATGGCAGACTCAGACCCACAGAGCTGAGAATCTAGAGAGACAGGAGGAGAAACAGAGAGTTGTCCAGTGTTGCAGATCCAGGTATGGAAGCCAGCTCTCATCACTGTCAGTTCAGTGCTTTCTCCATCAGACCACAGTGCCCCCCCCGCAGTGAGGCGGCTGGGGTACTGTGTTGCTGGAATTTTTGCCCTCTATTCCTTTGGCCATCTCGGTAGCCTATAACAGAACCAGCTGTGCTACCTGCAGAGACCAGTTACCTCCACTTGCAGGCTCTATTTGAGCAGCACAAGGCAGCCTGGGGTGGGCTCATCACTGTAAATTACAGCCATACTTCAGAGCACTTCACATTCCAGAGCAACTGCTATTTTGTATGGAAAAGAATGGTAGGTTCAATTCCCAAACCCGTTAAGATCATTTCAGTGTGGTGAATAGATAGTCCGGTATTATCTTTGTATCAGAGGGGTAGCCGTGTTAGTCTGGATCTGTAGAAGCGACAAAGGGTCCTGTGGCACCTTATAGACTAACAGAGGTATTGAAGCATAAGCTTTCGTGGGTGAATACCCACTTCTTCGGATGCAAGCCGCTTATGCTTCAATACCTCTGTTAGTCTATAAGGTGCCACAGGACCCTTTGTCGCTTCTATTATCTTTGTGCGTGTGCGTGTACAAATATATGTAAATATGCTAAAATCTACATAAAAAGAATATGGTGCAAAAGGGAAGCACTTGAAAGTTAGGAAATGTCCGATTTACGGTTTTTCACACACAGCCTTGATTCTGTCCCCTGGGGCATCCAGCCTGTGCGTGGAATGAGGCAGTATGAGATCATATCATCAAAGACTGTATCATAATGCACACTCAGAGACTGTCCCTCATACATGTGTATGTACAGCACCTAGCATCCTGGGAAGCCGTTAGGTGCCACTGTATAATGTGACAGATAATGTTAATGAAGAAAGTCTGCCGGAGGGGAGAGACTGCTGCCAGCCCAGAGGAGCTATCTCCAGCTCTTTTCTAGTGATTGATCATCTTGTTCAGCTGTGAACCAAATGAAGTATGAAATGTCAACTCTGCAATGATTTCCTTCTTGCTTTGGGTTTCTCCCTGGTGCAGATGCCAAGGGCTTGTCCAGTCCCTTTGAGGTGGAGTCCCTACGAGAAAAGGTCTATGCCACGCTCGAAGCATATACAAAGCAGAAGTACCCTGAACAACCTGGAAGGTAAATATTGAGTAGCACAGTGCTGCACCTCTGTCTCTAGGAGACACATGTGGCACACTCCCTGGGGTGTGTGGAATAGTGAGATTAGCACCAATCACAGCTCGGAAGCATTTCTTTGTTCCTCCTCTGATAGGAGTGCAGGAATCTGTGGAGAGCTGGCTAGAAAATGTTTTTTCCCTGCTGGAAATTTGGATGAACAGTAAACATTGTTCCGTTTCACTGACACTTTCAGTAGAAAAAATTGACTTTGTGTCAGCAAAATTGCAGCCCTAAACTGGTGAATTTTTGGCTGAAAACAAAAAAATAATAATCTGATTTTGGCTGAAATTTGTTGTTTCTTTGATGAAAAATCATAGCTGGTCAAGGAAAGAAGACATTTCTGTAACCCACCTGATCCCATCTCTAGTCCTCTACACCAGCAGTGTCCTCTTGCTTTTAGCTCTTTGCCCTCATGTAAACCACTATAGGAGCCCATTGCAATTCAGTCTCCTGGGTTGTACAACACTACCCTCTCCTGGCTAGTTTCTAGAAATGCCAGCGCACATAACATCATATTGCTATTTAAGCTGCCTAAGAAGCAAGGGGTTGGCAGCATTGCGATTTTTGGCTACAGATTTGTGTGCTGCAGACAGGAAGTGGGACATGGATAAAGGTCAGTCAGCTGTAAATGTGGCCATGTTTGGTCCATAATATAAAGGAAGCGGGTGGGCAGAGGAGGGTGATAATAGGCTATGAAGGTTTTTTAGGGGCCATCCATTTTTAAACAGAGTTCAACAATGATTTCAATGGCATGCTTTAGCTCTTGATCACTAGTTCAAGCCCTGGCTGGGGGAGACTCCAAACACTTTTTTGCCGTGGAGGTTTGAAAATGTGGGATAAAAATTTCTCCCTCTTTTTGTTCTCCAAAGACATGCTGGTTTTTACCAGGCAAGAAAGAAGATCCGCCGTCCAGCTGTCCCCATGTATCCTACTCAGCTGCTGGAATTTGCCCAAAATGTTCCAAATAAAGAGAGGGGTTTGTAGTGCTTTTAACACAGATGAGTTGAGTCCCTGGGATTCTGATGACATTAAACAGAGGAGCAAAGGAACCAGCAGCTGAATTAAGTGACAGGCTCTGTCACTGTGAGATGAAATTATGAGAAGGAAAATGTAGCGTGAGCATCAGACAACTTCCAGCTGTATTTGGCTTGTGAAATAATCTCCCAAGGGAAGTCATAGAATCCCTCTCTTATTTAAAACTAGACTGGACAGAACACTAGACCATGTAGTGAAATATTTCCAGCGAATAGTAGATTGCATTTTTTTGGGGCACTGAAACCCCTTGCAAATTCAGGTCAAAATCGGCGAATAGTTTTGGCTGAAAAAAATGGAAACGTTTTCTTTTGACTTTTTGGTTCAAAATAGCGTTTCATTTTGAAATTTCACTATTTAAAAAAATGGTGAAAAACACCCGAAATAAAAAACCCAAGAAAAACAACAAAATCATTTCAGGTCGAAAAAAATATATTGTTGATTTGAGTGCCCCCCACCCCATTTTGGAGAGAGAAACTGAAAAAAAAATCAGTTTCTGTTTGAACCTAACTGAATTTTTCTCCCGGATTTTTCAGTTCAGCCCCTGAAATGGAAAAAAATCAGTTATTTGCTCAGTTCTGTGTAGCAGTGTGGGGAACAATCCTGCAATGATATGACTGTACAGGTGCATGTAGACTAGGCAGTGTGATCTAATGGATAGGGCACTGGACTGGGAATCGGGAGACATGGATTCTGTTCTTGACTCTGCTACTGACCTTAGGTGAAAGGCTTCACCTCTTTGTTTCCTTTCCTTCACATATCTTGTCTATTTAGATTGTAAGCTCCTCAGGGCAGGCGCTGCCCCTTACTGTGAGTTTGTACCACCCCACACAATGGTGCCTTGATCTTGGTTACACTCTACTGGAATAATAATGACAATAGTCCTTTTCCATCTCTAACTTCTGTGATTCCATGGCATATTCTTCCAGATTTGCCAAACTCCTCCTCCGGCTGCCGGCGCTGAGATCCATCGGGCTGAAATGCCTCGAGCACCTCTTCTTCTTCAAGCTGATTGGAGACACGCCCATCGACACCTTTCTCATGGAGATGCTCGAGACCCCGCTCCAGATCACCTGACCCTGTGCTGGGAGGGAGATGGTAGAGGACAGTTTAGGATATCGTGGACCCACAACAGCTCCTGCCCAGGCTCCTTGCCCCTGTCCCGTACTGCGACAGCTTGTAATAAAGAGAGAGGCTTTATAAGCCCTCAGATCTTTTTAGGTGGGAATATTTGTACAGAGACGAATTGACTCGTCAGACCTCTCCTTGCCAGCTGTGGAATCGCTGCAGTGTATCAGAGCGCTAACAAGACCCTTTCCCCCTGTACATGTAATCGGTTTAAATTATTTTTTCACTCGCAATAAAAGCAAAAAAATAAATTAAAATAATATATAAGATATCGGCCCAGATCAGAGCCGAGAGTGTGTTATTCTGTCACACTGGGATGCATTTGGCACAGAGTTTGGGAGAGGGGAGGGGCTGGAAAACCCAGGGATTTAGGCATGGGCTAGATCTGAAGCAGCACACTGGGAAATGGTTACTGGTGCGGTCCAGTGGATAGCATGCCAGGCTAGGTCTCAGGGGATGTAGGTTCTGTTCCTAGCTCTGCTACTGACTTGCTGTAGGACTTTAGCCACCTCCATTTCCCCACCCAACCTTTGTCTAGCTTGTAAGATCTTTGGGATGTGTTTGGAGCTTAGCCCCAGGAGGTTCTGAGCTTGGCTTGGGGCTTCAGGCATTACTTGCTGCCATCACAGCTTCTCTGTGGTCCATGTGAAATACCTGGTGAGTTCCAGGTTAGTTCTTGGCAAACGGGGGGACCCCACCACAAAAGCACTAGCTGCACTGGTCATCTGAGCAGTTATGCTAAGGATTTTATTGTAGCAGCACCTAGAGATGGTCATGGAGATTGGAAACCAGAGAAAGGTCTTACAAGGAGGAAGAAAATCCCATTTTTACAGATGGGGAACTGGGGCCAAGAAAGATTCAGTGACTTGCCCATGGTCACATGGGGCATCTGTGGCAGAGCCAGGAATTGAACTCAGCTCTCTTGAGCCTCAGTGCAGCACTCTGGGTACAAAACTGTCCTCCCTCTCTTCCAGCATTGGGTCCTTGGAGACTAATCTTCCCTCTCGTCCTCAGAAATGGCTCGTTTTGTCGGGTGGGTGTGGGACTCTCATGGGCTGGGGTAGAGGGAGCCTGCACCGTTGCTGCCCCTTCTGCCTACTAGCCCAGCCAGGCTTCGCTGCAGCATCCACCAATGTGGTACCCGAGTCCAGAACTTCAACTTGTCTGGTGCCAAATTGCATGTGAGCCCGGGAAGGACGCCATCACGTGACCCTACTCTCTGTGCTCACATTGCAGAACCCCCACAGCTGCACCCTCTCCTCCCCACACAGGCCTGCCACCTCCCACGAGCCGGGAAGCAGCCTGCAGCAGGTGAGCACAGACAGGGCTCGCCGTCAAGTGGCATTCCCTAGCTGGGGCCTGCGCAAAGCCTGAGCCTTAAGCACTCTGCTTAACCCACACTCAGCCGAGTCCCACGGGGCCAGAAGCCATGCCCATGGGCAAAATGGCTGCCACTCGACAGTTCAGGAGCCAGGATGAGACGCAGGACCTGGGAGGGGCAGCAGAGACACCTGGAAAGGTGGGTGAGAGGAGTGGGTAGGTGGGGGCGGGGCACTGGGAGGAGCAGGAGGCAGATTTAGGCAATGTGAGGGGCAGAAGGGAGTGGAAGGATAGTGATGGGGGAAGGGGTTGGATGGCAGCCCCCCAGCCTGTGGGCAGTAATGGAGGGGGAAGGGAGCAAGCGACAAAGGAGAGGCTGGGTGAAGACAGTAATAGGCAATGGACAGCAGCAATTCCCCTATCTCGGGGGGAGGAGAGGGTACATGGAGTCAGCAGCTGAGCAGCCAGGGAGATGGCGGGTGCAATGTGCCCGGTAAAGGTGGACTGTGCAACCTGAAATTCTCACCCACGCCCTGGCAGAGGCGCAGAGGGGAGTTCTAACCACTCCCCAGCCAGCCTCGTGTCAGCAGCGCTGCTGTCAACCACAGCGAGACTGGATTGCCAGGCCCCGGTGAAGATAATTACCCAGTGGAGACTAGCCCTGAGCCCATTCATCTCGGCCAGCCTAGGGGGCTCCGGCCCTCAGGGTAGGGCTTGCCCCCGTTGTACTCCATTCATAAACATCGCTTGCTCTGACTGGCCATTGTTAAGCTATTGTAAGCAGATGAAAAGGGGCTCGGCCTTTCTCAGCTGGAAACTGGTCCGAATTAAAGTGCACAATACAACCAGTTGGCTGCAATGAGGGTGGGTGGATTGGGGGGGTGGGGGAGGCGGTCATGGGCTATGCAGCCGTTTACCTCTTGAGGGGGCTGGTTCAAACGCAGGCAAATGCAGGGCTCAGGCTGCAAGGTGCTGAGTGCCCTGGCTGCCCTAGGCCAGTGTACAGGGAGTTGTATGGCAGTGTGGGGGAAGGGAGGGAACAGGACCCACAGTTGAGCACCCAGCGGCTTGCAGGCCCAAGCCCTTACTGTTGCGGGAGCGCTGTTATTCTCTGCACAGGTTTTGGCCAGAGTGGACTGTGGAGATGAGCCTTGTTCCTTCGCGACGGATGGTCACAGCGCCCAGGTAGCACTAACGGGCACCTTTGTGGGCAGTCCAGCCCCTGGGCTCCGAGCTACCCTCGCTCCTGAGTAGGGTCCCTCCATGCTAGAGTTAGCGGGGTATGCGTGCAGAGCCAGATTTAGCGGGTGCAGGGCTCCACGTGAATAACGACGGCGGGGCCCCGCTGACTTTGTCGAGCAAAAAAAAAAAACCACTGGAGCCCAGAGCGGGGCCCTTTGGGCGCGATTCCAGGGAATCGGCGGAATCAGCTTAAAGCCAGCCTTGTAAATGTGTGGAACATGCAGGGTCGCTGCCAATGATGTGCCAGTTCTGTGGGTGCCGCTCCAGTGTCCTTGCCTAGCACTGGCAAACAGCATCTGTCTAATGGCTTTTCACCCAGCCATAGTGTGTAACCAGGGAAGCCCCAGTCCGGGGCCAGGCTTAACTATTGGAGCCAAAGCCCCAGCTTCCTATGGCAGGAAGGATGGCCCAGTGGTTAGGGCACTGACTTGGGAGCCGTGGGTTCGATTCCCTGATCTGCCAAGGTAACCTTGGGCATGTCACTTAGCCCATCTGTGCCCCAGTGCCCCACCTGCTCTGCCTCGCAAGGGGTCTGTAAGGGTAAAGATGATGAGGTGCTCAGACACGAGGGTGATGGGGGCCTGCTGGGTACCTGGAGAGACAGATACTGGGGTAATGCCAAAGAAATAAGAGCTACCTGGGACGTGCGGCAGCCTGGTGTTCTGAAAGATGGGCTCTTCCTCCACCAGGGAGCGCTTTGATTTCTGCAGATCCAGCCTGACAGCCCTTAGGCCTGGTTTCAGAGTGTGCAGAGCAGCCCTGGCTCCCAGTGGGGGTGAATAGAGCTGCGTGCTGGGCGGTTCCTAAGCCAGCCAGTCCCCACAGCCGCTCAGCTGTCTGTCCCTTAACAGCATCCTCAATCGTGACTAAAAATGCTGTTGTTAGAGCAATGGGCCCCATTCCCTTCAACCCTGGAAAAGCTCAGCACTGATCAGAATAATCCGCCTGGCTTTAAATGTGACACAGCGTAAGGAGCAAGTGCTGGGAACCCAGTGGCTAGTGGAGAGAAATGCAGATGGGCTTGGCTGGCAGCCTCCTGGGTCCACATAGCAGAGGGCCTCAGTGCAAGAAGCCACCAGATCCCTGATCATATACCTCCTACCATCACCAACATGTCATCCTACCAACATGAGCTGGGCTTATTCTTCCCAGACTCCAGGCAGCCGTGCTGCAGAGGGAACAATCAGTAAAGGAAAAACCAGTGTGCTGGGACCACCTTGCAGTAACGCTCGGCCATTCATTCACATGGCTATTAGTCCATCCAACAAATGGGCTGGCATTTAGCGCTAGGCGATATTTGTTAGCAGGGATCTTAATAGTTGGATGACACCTGTACGCACGCCCCTCATCCCAGCATGAGTATTGCCAACCCTCAGAATTCAGAAATCACGAGCCAGGGCCCCAAAGATCATGAGATTGAAACAAAATGTTGAGTTCTCTGTATTTACCATTAGGGTCTGCTTTTTAAGCCTTTATTTGCAACCATGAGAGCTAAAAACTTGCCTTTTTAGTTTAAATGGAGGCTGAGAGTCTCACATAATCCCAGGACTCCAGGATCTGGGGCTTTAAAACACCAAATACTGTGAGACTCACAATAAAATCACTGCAATCCTGACTCAGCCTCCCACCAACCCCTCCTCCACCTGAGGAAACTGAACCAAAGGGCCAGACTTTGCTACAACAGTTAACTCAAACCAGTACACTGGAGTTATTCCACCCAAGATAGCCTAGCAGAGCCTACTGAGTGACTGGATTAGCTGCTGAGGAGTTCCAGCTGCTGCATCCCCACACAGCTTTACTAGGTGGATCATTGGCAGCAATTAAGGTTCAGTCTGTGATGGGCCAGCTAGTTTGAACTGAAAGTACTATGGAAATTGAACTAGCCATTCTGGTGTGTGGCGAGAAGTTAGGTTAGAAGTCCAGCAAACACTGCAGTGAAGAAAAGCCCCATGTTTCTAGCCCTCTTCCACAAATGAAGTGAGGGGAGTGACACCTGCCTGTTTGCAGCCTGCCTGAACCATGAGCTCTGGGACAGATGAGAACTGATCTGTTCGGTTGTGCTTCTCCTAGTCTAGTAAAGATTATCTCCAGGGAGATCGCTGTGCTATTAAAGACTCCGAGCCTGATCTGGGGAGCTTCAGTGACAGCCAAGGTCTGGTATTATTTAATCTATTAGTTTTATGACTCTTGCCCTGAGGAGGCCTAGAAAGAGGCCCAGAAGCCACTATGTTAGGTGCAGCACAGAGAACAAAAGCTCCACACAGCCCCTTGTCTCCTTTTGCTTCCTCCAGACACGCAGTACGTCCTCCCCAGTCTATTGTACTTTGGAGCGATCTGCTCCTGGGAGAACTTCTTACCCATCAAGTAAACGCTGCCAAAGGAAGACAAGAATGTGAGACGTTCCCCTGAGCTTCTGCAATGGTCACTGTGCTCCAAGACAGACAGGCTTACAAGGCATGGCCCTGACGTCCCTGTGGGTATGTCTACACTGCACACTAAACCTTGGCTCTGATTCAGGTTTGAGCCCAAGCCTCCCTTCCGTCCACACACAAATCAGTTTGACTCTGGTCAGCAAGCACTCAGGACTCAGATCCTAGGACCCTGCTACAGGGGTGGGTCAGAGCCCAAGTTCAGCAATGACTCACTCCAAGCCCTGTCATTTTTGCAGTGTGGACACTTGTGAAGCCGCAGGCCCACGTTCGAAGGTCTATGTAGTGCCGTATGGATGCATTGGCACAGCTGTGAGAGCCAGGCCCAGCAGTGTAAACCTGGGCTTGGAAACACAGAGTCCAGAAGCATGGGTTTAAGTGTGTACAGTGTAGACAGACCCAATGAGGGAGCTGAGAGACAAATACTAATTGCTAGCTCTTTAGGGCAGGCACTGTGTCTTCCTGGGTGACTGGAAAGTGGCTAGTATAGTAGGGGTATGTTATTAACTGTCTGTTAATTATTTAATATCAGCCTTAAAATGCTGATCTTTCCTGGCATCAAATAAATTTAGTTTTAAATACTTTTAGTTGTTTTCCACTAGAGGGCTCCCTAGGACACATCTTTCCAGATTTGATTTTTCAGGCGCTGAAATCAGCATGTACTAGCGGCAGCCCTCACCAAGCTGGCTACCTTTAACAGAGGCAGGGGTCAGCCTTCACTCCTGCTGCAGTTGGGTCTCCTAATCCGATTTCTGGCCTTTAGAAGCATTACACGGCCATGGAATGGCTGCTGAGCCCTTTCTAATTGCCATTGCTGACAGCGCTTGAGCAGTAGCGTAGCCAGGGGGGAGCAGGGGGAGCGGCCACTCCCCCTGTGAGCAGAAGCAGCGCCCTAAAAAGGAAGTGGTGCCTTTTTTTAGCAGAGCCCCGGCTTCTTTTTAAGCACCGCTTCTTGCACTCACCCGGCGGCGCTCTGGGTCTTCGGCGGCATTTCGGCGGCGGGCACCACCGAAGACCCGGAGCGAGTGAGGACCCACCGCTGAAGTGCCGCCGAAGACCCGGAGCGCCGCCAGAGGCGCCATCGGGTGAGTACGGGGGAGCCTGGGGAGGCGCCGTTTAATAGCGCCGCTCCCCCTGTGCTCCGGACCTGCCTACGCTACTGCGCTTGAGGAGGAGGAGAGCTGAGGGTGAAGAGAAACGCTTGCTGAGGTGTTGGGTCAGAGTATCAGCTGGTGTAGATCGGTGGAGTGCCGATGAAGTCTGTTTACACCTGCTTGTGGTCTGGCCCTGCATGGGGGAGGGGGGCACAAGAGATGAGGGAGATGAAAGCACAAGGAAGCTTTCTCCCTTCCCTTGTGCACAGAACCCAGCCCAACCTGATTCTTGGGCTCCCCACCTGCAAGGGCGGGGGGGTCTCCTGTGGACAGGATACACTCCAGAAGTGGGCAGGGAAGGGCACCTGGCCCTGCCCCCATTGCACCGACCAGCGGCGCTCGGCTGGTATGGGTGGGGGGGCAGTGGTACAGTGCTATGGGAAAGGCGGGAGAAAGGCCTGCGCTGGCATCCACTCCCCCAGCATTCCCTGGAGCATTGTGACTCGTTCGGGCACAGCACCCCCTAGTGGACAGGCAAGATGGAGTTGTTACCCTACTCCCAGTCAGCTGGCAAGGTAATGCCCCCTAGTGGAGAGCCCCTCCTTACTTGGTGTGGGCCATGGCTTATAGACACTTCTTGACCTTAGTTTTGACTAAAGTTACCCTAGCTGTAAGTCTAATATGAGTCTAGTGCAGAGTATTGCCAGGGCCAACCAATCAAAAATCATCATCATCATTGTTCTTAAATCATTGCAATAATGCCTGGGAACCCCAGTCATGGACCATGACCCCATTGTGCTAGGTGCTGTACAAAGACGGAACAAAGACAGTCTCTGCCCCAAAGAGTTAATAATCTAATCTAGTCAACCCTAAAATATCACAAGATTGGCTTAAAAATCACAAGTTTTTAAAAACAAATACATGTGGGATTCTTATCCTTTGCCTTCTGGTTCCTGACCCTTGAGGGGGGTCACATTTTCAATCTCTTCTTTGCAACCAGGAGGGCTAGAAATTGACCTTTAAAAAAGATTCTCACAATCCCATGCCTCCAGGAGCTGGGGATTTAAGAAATAAGAAAAAGACTGAATATTGTGAAACTTGCACTGGGAAAGAGTTTAAGAGAAGCTAACAAATGCCACGTAAAAACTTCACTCCCCTCCCCTCCAAAGGGGTAGCACTGGGGGTTACTGTCTAAATGAGTTAATTAGCATAAATGAGTTAAAGAAATGATTTAATTCTCTAAGTAGAGTTTATCCTTGCAGAATAATGGCATGATAGGAAACCTATAAATCCATATATATCTTAAATAATAATAAATATATGTACTGATTAATCAATTCCCCCTTTGTAACCTGCCCTGCCGAGAGGCATTGGTCTAGAGATTAGAGCAGGGACCTAGGTGACAGTAAATGGAACTGTAACTCTGCCACTCAAACTTGTTAAAAGTTGTGGAAGTTTTGAAAATTTACAGTGGCAAAAGGGTGAAGGAAGAAGAAAAAAAGTGGGGGGGAGGATTTAGACACCAATCAGTCTACTGCATTCAGTGGCAAAAACAGGGTGAGGGGGAGAAAGGGAGGGAAACCCAACAAGCAGAAAATGTGACATTTCAAAAATTCAGAGATTTCAGTTTTGATGAAAACCCTCCCCCACAGTTTCAAGAACTTTTCACCAAAGTTTTCAGTTTTAAAAAAAGACCCTTTTTTAATTAAAAATAAAAGTTTAGAGCAAACTTCAACCAGCTTTACATAAGAGCTATGGCTGAGACTCTGGGATGTTACTTATCGTCACCTGTAAACAACACAAAGAACCAGCCAGCTGAACTCTTTCTGCATGCGTTCAGAATGGTTGCCAGTTTTGGTTGGACGTATTCCTAGAGGTTTTATCACATGACTTAATCTTTCATTCCTGGAGACTCCAGGACAATCCTAGAGGGTTGGCCATTCAGCATTATTGGTCAAGACTGCTGTGCTCAATCAGCTCTCTCTTCTGTTGCTCACTGTGACTGGTTTGTTAAACAGGAAAGAGAGAATCATACAGATAGGTCATCTAGTCCACCCCTCTGTATTGAGGCAGGACAAGTATTATCTAAACTATCCCTGTCAGGTGTTTATCAAATCAGTTCTTAAAAACCTCCAGCTCCAGGCTCATCTGTTCTGGCCTTTTCACTTCAAGAACCTTTGGCTTCCAATGGACTGACTCCCAAACGTTGAGCTGTTTTTTTTATTATGAAGCCCATGTCTTCTGGATTTCCTAAAACCCACCAATAGTGGTTCTGATTCTTCTCCCTCTTGATTGCTTAAAGCAAGTAGCATGGCTGTTTTGGAGGCATTATCTATACCTGGCTTAGCAAGAGAATGTGGCCACTTCTCAGACATGTGGAAATCTGCCCCTTCCTTAAGCTATCTGTGGATGATGCAATGCTTTCAGTTTACTGCCCGGTCTCTCTCATACACAAACACATCTGCAGAAGATGCTTGAGAAGATAATGTACTTGGACACCAATCACATCCTATGTTTTAGCCAGTGTGTAGGCCTCCCTTGAGGATTATGATCATTGCTGTGTTGGTCATAAAGGATCTCTTGTTGGTGTTAAATTGGGGTCAATGGATTCATATGGCCAAGATTTTCAAAAGCACTTTGGCCCAGGTCCTCAAAGACATTTCGTTGCCTAATTCCCATGTATTTCAATGGGAGCTAGGTGGCTAAATACCTTTAAGGATCTGGGCCTTTGTGATGTTTGGTACTCCATGTTTGGGTGTCCAACCTAAGTCACTTTAAAGGGGGCTGAATCTTAGAGGTGGGTGCTCTGCATTTCCTGGAAATCAAGACCCTTGGGTGGGATTCAAGTCAGACACCCAATATGACCAGTCACTTCTGAAAATCTTGGGTTCTTCAAGTGATGGTCCCTATGTGTATTCCACACGTGCGTACATGCACCGGAATCCAGAATTCCTTCAGAGCAGTGTTCATTGACTCGCACATGCTCAGTTGCTCTCCTCATTCTCCCAACTGCGAGGTCTCCAGTTTCTTCTTACCACACATGGCGTGAATCGGCGTCGTGTCCTCCTTCACTATTGCAGAACCCATAAAAATGTAATTGTAGCTAGTTTATATCTTAGCACAGGAATTCTAGTTAGTGTATAGTTTGGAAGTAGAGTAAAATACCACCCCCAGCCAGGGGGAAACTCCTCTGGTCCCAGGACTATGCCTAGGGTCCTGGGCTTCAAGAACCGAGTCTCCTGCCTTGCTCCTTCTCCATCAGTGACAAGCTTCACTGGTGCCTATACTGTCTGGGTGAGACACATATCTCTGCTAAGTGCAGTATCTATAAATCCTTCTCACCCGGGACTAGAGAGGCCAATGAGCTCCGTCTGAAAAAGTTCCTGATGGAAGAGGCTTTCTTGGGTTTTGGTCATATGCTAGATTTCCCAGAATCCTTTAATACCAGCTCTTGAAAATACTGATCCCACTGAACATGGATTATTGCTTTGATGCCAAAGGGGCATTGCTGGTTTACCGGGAACTGCCCCCAGGGGATTCTGTCCTACCTAGAAGGTTGGAGTCAGCCGATGTAAAAGGATTTGGTGTGTGGCTTCCCTCTGGATTTGGCCCTAACTCTCATGTTCTTCACATGATTCTTAGTAAGGCCATTTCTAAACACTGAGTAGGGACATATCCCTTAGGGGAATTCTAAAAGACATAAGCTTTCGTGGGTTAAGAACCCACTTCATCGGATGCATGGAATGGAACATACAGTGAACAGATATTTATACATTCAAAGAAACATGAGAAGGTGGTCCACCTTCTCATGTTTCTTTGAATGTATAAATATCTGTTCACTGTATGTTCCATTCCATGCATCCGATGAAGTGGGTTCTTAACCCACGAAAGCTTATGCTGAAATAAATTTGTTAGTCTCTAAGGTGCCACAGGTATTTTTCTTGTTTTCTTTTTGCTGACACAGAGTAACACGGCTACTACACTGAAACCTGTCTAAAAGACACATGTCTCTTAGCCAAGACTGTGGCAGACTCATCAGTCTGCAGCTGCCACTACAGGGGGACAGAGTGCCATATCAAGCAGGTATGGGTTACACCACCACACCACTTGAGGCATCTGTGTGATGGGGATTCAACTTGAGGTAACTCTGAAAATTAGGTGTTAAGCAACTCAAGTAGGGGCCCCCCCATCTGGAATGCTGTACATATCAGCAACTTGAAAATGTGGACCTCAAATTTCCTATATAGCTAGCTCACTTCTCAGGAAGTTTGGTATCTTAATAATTTTGTCAATGCCCATATACTTATAGATTTGAAAGGCCAGAAGGAGCCATTATGACCCTAGTCTGGTCTCCTGCGTAACACAAACTAGTGCATTTCACCCAGTGACGTCTGAAGAGAGACCAGCAACCTGTGCTTGAACTAGAGCATCTCTTTCTGAAAGGCATCTAATCTTGATTTAAAGACTGCAAGTGATGGAAAATCTACCACATCCCTTAGCAAGTTGTTCCAGTGGTTAACTACCCTCCCTGTTAAAACCCATGTACTATTTACATCTTTATTTAACAGGGTAAACTCATTTTCCTGTGCTGACAGCTACATGAGGGTTGAACGACCCATTCATCTCAAAGGGGTGTGATGTTTGAAACTCAATGATGGCAGTTTCAATGTCAACACTGTTAACTATTTAACTTCTGGTTATTTTAGCAGGCATATCTAGCTAATGTGCTAACCCCAAACTGCCTGCCACACTTTCCCATGTCAAATGTCAAAACCTCAGCTTGCCCCTTAACCAGCTGCCACTCCCTTCAGCTTCCCCCGATAGCATCTACACTTACGTATTTTCAACACAATACTCTGCAGCACACTAAAAATTATACATTTGGGGGCGGTATCAAATTAATTAAATTTAATATCAGACTAAATATCCCAAGTAGTATTGCACTGAGTATATTATTTATTTTCTTATCTCAACATCAACCTCTATTTCTTACTTTATCTGAACCTGCCACCAAATTTCCAGTCTGCTGAACAAGAGCACTGCAGAATCCTGGGATTTTGCCATGGAGTTTAGCTCTGGCTTGCCACAGGGTATCTAGGGCCTTGGCTATAATTTTGTGTCCAAGAAAGACCCAGCATTAATGCAATGTTAAGGAAAATGGAGAAACCTGCTATTCAAACATCTGAAAATACAATATTGAGGTTAAGTATCAGAGGGGTAGCCGTGTCAGTCTGGATCTGCAAGAGCGACAAAGAGTCCTGTGGCACCTTAGAGACTAACAGATATATTGGAGCATAAGCTTTCATGGGCGAAGACCCACTTAGTCAGATGCACGCCACGAAAGCTTATGCTCCAATATATCTGTTAGTTTATAAGGTGCTACAGGACAATTTGTCAATATTGAGGTTGCAAGTTTAAAAAATGAATTCTGCTCTTTCATTTCATAGTTTCATTGATTTTTAAGGGCAGATGGATTCATTAGCTCATCTAGTCTGACCTTCTCCATAACACAGGCCAGTGTTTTAGGTGATTTAGGTGATGAACTGAACGCCCTTTCAAGATACATTTCAGCAGGATAAACTCCAAAGGCTGTTCTGGAATATATGTGCACAAATAATATGACCACCCTCTTTCCAAATGCTTTTGTTGCTCTGCGCATACTCCTAACACTTCCCGTAACAGTTGCCAGTGGAGAACGCAGCTTCTCCAAGCTGAAGTTAATAAAAACACATCTACGCTCTACAATGACACAAGAGAGGCTGGTCGGCCTTGCAACCATCTCAATAGAGCATTAGCTGGCCCAGACTGTGGACCATCAGGAAGCAGTTCAAATCTTTGCAACCAAGAAGGCACGGAAAGCACCACTTTGATTATTCAAACAGATAAAAATGCCAATGTTTACTATGCAGACATGAAAAGTTACATTTGCTGTTCAGGCGTTTGAAAGTTAAGTGTTTCTTAAAAGTTGTGAACAAGGCATTTTCAGTTGTTAGTTCTCCTTTATTGGGGTATGCAGCAGAGCAGTACCATGAGAGGAGTAGAACAGGAAGAAGGCAGAATTGAAACCTTTCAAAGTTTTGGCCCAAGCGAGGGGACATCATTTGAGCTCCCTGCCTCAGGTGCCAAAATGTTGTGGACTGGCCCTTGGCCTGTAATTAGTTAGGTGAGAGATGCCCAGATGATGAAAATTGGTGAACCATACCACATTCTGCAGAGGGAGGTGAACACCCCCCCCCCCCCCAAATCTCTGCCTAGCTGACCTGGCAGAAAAATTCCTTCCCCGCCAGTGACATTGGAACAATTTGTGTAGTGGGGCTGCTGAAAGCCATTGAAGCAAACTGTAAACCCCGTATGTGATGGAAACCACTTCAAGCCAGGGGTGCGGCATCATCCCTAGTTCCACCCCCCTGTTCCTCACCCCAAATCTGGAGACCCTGTACATGTGAACAAGGGACACCAGCCAGGCAAATAAAAATAATTTTTTGTACCACCTCTTGTTCTTATGTGTTAAATTATTGTGAGAGGTAGCAGGGCTGGGGAGAATAATCTGGGGTTCTGGACACCTAGGTTCTCATCTCAGCTCTGCCACTGGACTGCCGTGTGAACTTGGGCAAGTCATTTCACCTTGTGGTGCCTTAGATTCTCCTCAAACCCATCCTCAGTTTTGTTTGTTTAGCTTTTAAGTTCTTCAGGGTTAGGGTAGCCTGTTACTGGTACAGCTGGTCAGAAAATGGATTTTCTCTCCTATGTTAAATTTGGAGATTTTGAAAAAAAAAGTTGTCCCAAACTGAAGCAAAATGCCAAAAATTTGAAAATCATGGCAAAACCAAATAAAAAAATGGTTTGGGGTCAATCAAAATATGTTGTTTCTAGAAATGTGAAACATTTCATTGCGAGGGGGATTTGTTTTTATTTTTATTATATAGATATATTTCTAATATACAGTGCAAGATGAAAAGGCACTTTTCAATGAACCATCAAAACTTTTCAGTTCAAAAAGGGATGTCCAACATTTTGAAAATTGTTTTTCCACTTTTAAAAACACAATTCCCACCCAAATTGATACAATTTCATGAAACATCACAAATTAGTTAAAATTTCATTTTCCAGTGGAAAACTGGAGGAACATTTGCTAATCAACTCTACAGGGTCTCGAACAATGGGACGCTGACATCCATTGGAACATTTTGGGACTAGTGGAAATATGTCTTGTCTTTGTACTATTATAAATGGTTGATAATAAAAAATGTGATATAATTAAATGCAAAGAATGCACATTTAAGATGGCTCTGAGAAGTACTCAAAAGCCAGGAAATGCCAGGGGTTAAAGTTGCCTGTGCAAATTTAAATGCCATCTTAAGTATATGTAAACAATAGTCTTTAACTAAGTGATCACCCATGACGTCTCAAATAATATATAATGTAACATATTATTAAGGAAGGTAATGTAGGTGCCATGGATAAACATGTTTAATATCTTGTAATATATTAATATTTTATTTTTTTCTGAGTTCATTATCTTAATGTTACAGGATATCTGGACTGACTTGGGTTTTTTTTAAAGTTTTTTTTTTTTGGTGCAAAGCATGACATTAAATAATGATGTGAACACTGTGCATCCAAAATCCAATGATTTCCCTCTTTGGATGAAGATACGTTTATGCATAATCAAATAATAACCTTATCAGTCCTTACAATAGCAGTATACTGTATATTATAATTTGTTAAAATGTATCTTTAATATGAAGAGTTGGTCCAATATTTCTTTCTCGAGTAGCCTAGCCCCAAGTTCTTTAGCGAAATCCAAAATGTTCTGAGTACTTTGCAATACAAAATGGAATGATAATATTGCAAAACGGTTTCTTTAATTTCCTATACCAGCTGAATCCATCTAACATTTATACTGATAACTTTCGAGGCAGGGTGTATTTCCCATTGAAACGGTATTTCTAACCTGTCAAGGTGCAAACTGATTTTATTGTTTCATTGTCTGACATAAAATTATGTTTTCCCAAGAACTAATTATTTCCTTGTATTGAATATAGTATATTTTCAAGGTAACTAAACCTTGCATGTTTTGGGTACAGCTGCCCTTAAAATGAATGGGAGATTTATTTAGCTCCAGATCAGGCAAAAACTGAATTCAGTCGTTAAAATTTGGCTCCGCTTTGCTGTCCTGCATCTGAAATATGTTGCCTAAGTACTTTTTCCTGGTTGCGTTCCCTATCGATGATTATCAGGAACTGTTTGTACAGCTGAAGTAGGAATACAAAATGTTACACACGTCTAGTTAAGGGTTTTTTTAAAAAATGTAAGATATACAGTATTAGTTGATGAATAGCGGGTGACCCCCAAATTAAAGGGTGAAAATCCAGCCCCACTGAAGTTAACGGAAGTTTGCCATCGATTTCAAGGGAGCTCGGGTTTCCCCCAAAGATTTTATCCTAGTGCATACACTGGGATGCTAAGATTGCACATTCGACCTTAACATGAGCATTTCCCGGCTGTGAGTGGTTAGTTGTACCACCCTAATATCGCATGGGTGTAGGGTCCCCCTCCACACTATGAAATATGCATGCGGCGTGGGTGCTTTACACGTCTTACTGCACCGTTTCCCCCGCTCTTCATTTCAGAGCCCGGTTTGCAGAGACAGGGCGCAGGCTGGTATGGAGAGAGAGCGGGTGCGGTGAGGCAGGAGAGTTGCAGATGGGGAGGAAACTTAGAGATGAGACTGGGAGGTACCAGAGTCAGGAAATGAGACCAGCTCCCGCAGCAGGGAGAGCGCTAAGCCCCGAGCTCGCTTTGCCACAGGTTAGCGCAGCGTAGGGTCCGAGGAGAAGTGCTAGGGGGAAACCTGCCCGAGAGAGACGCAGACATATGCCAGCAACTCCGGGCAACCGCCTCCCGCTCACCTGCAGCTCCCCTCCCCGAGGAGCAAACACAGCTGGCCCGGCCGGCATCGCTTTGCAAAAGCGCAACCCACAGGGAGAGCGGCCCGCGTCGGTCTCGGGGCAGGGGGGCTCTGCGGCCCCTGGGAGCGAGGAGGAGGGCAAAGCCCTGCCGGAGAGCAGCCGGGTGGCTGCCGGCCCAGCGGGGGAATCGGTCTTTCCTCCAGGGCTCCCCGGGCGCGTCTGCCCGCAGGAACCAGGGATTCCCCCTTGGCGGCTACTTTGCAACTGTCCCCCCGCCAACCAGGTAAGCGAGCTCCGCGGTGGCGTGGGGCTGAGCGCAAAGCGAGGGGGCTTTGGGGGGCTCCCAGCGGCTTTCTGGTGGCTCTGGAGCGGCGGTAGAGACGGATCCTCGCCTCGCCTCGCCTGCAAAGAGGGGATGGAGCTGAAGCGGGGTCCACTGTGAGGGGACCAGCTGGGAAGCTGCAGCCCCGGATCCCCGGAGGTGGAAGCCAGCGGGGGTTCTTGCAAAGAGCCAACGGGCCCAGGACAAAACCTGATCGAGTAGCGACCCCCCCCGCCCCTCCCCCCTTCCCATCGCCTTGTCCATTTCGGCCCCAGCCCCGCTCTGGGGTGCATCTAAGCGCCGCGTGTCCATTGCTGTTTTGCAGCCGGGCTGACTCCCCTCCCGGTCCCTCATCATGTTAGACGGGTTGAAAATGGAAGAGAATTTGCAGAACGCGCTGGAGACCTCGGCCCCGTTCTCCTCCTTGCTGGGTAAGTTGCCAGAAACTTCCCGTGCTGATCTCGCCCCAGGGCCAGGGTTGAGGGGGCCGGGGGGGACCCCGCATCCCACCCGTTGGACAGAGAAAAGAAAAGGCTGCTGCCTCTTGTGAGGGCGTGGGGCGCTGCGCAGCTCCTCTCCCCTTGCTGCCCCGGTAAGAGACCAGGGTTTCGGCTCTGTTTCGTGCGCTCTCTGGGGCAATGGTTGATTTCAAGCCCCTGGTGAAATCTGACGCCCTTCCAGCCCCGCGGATCCAGCTTCCCCCTGAAATCACGATCCAGCCTAAAGCTACGGTAAAATCGGGCCTTTTCTTCCCTGCCCTTCCCGCACTCCGCTACCGAATGCGTGTGTGAATGTGCCTCTCACAGGCTCACGTTCCCAGAGCTAGAAGGCAAGAAATCGGATTTAGCCAGAGCCTCAGCAAAAGTTTGCACGATTTCACTCCGGTTAACACGCGCCCAAGTTCCAGTGACCAAGAATAAACAGCCCAGTTAGGTGCACGCATTGCCCCCCCCCCCCCCCCCCCGCAACTAATTTCCCACCTGTGACAAAGTTACAAATAAAATCAAGTGTAGAAGAACCAGGGACTGAAATCCGCAGCCTCTGTGCGTGGAACAGGCGGGGGATTCTGCTTTTTTCTTCTCCCGGGATTATCTTTTGTTTTTGTTAAATAGGTCTTGACAAATCAAAATAAAAACTATTTGAACACTGCCTTCCAAAATATGGGGCTAGGATTCAGGAAAACGGGCGATTTTTCATGGAGTCGTTTTTTGTTTTTTTGATTGTCTTCCCCACTCTTAAAAGAAATGAAAAATATCCACCTAATTTACGATTTTAGGGTTATAAAATGAATGGATTAAAAAAAAGAACGAACCGCTTAGATCGCTCTCTGTTGCTTTGATGAGTAATAATATTAAACATAATAATTACAGTGTTGGAAATCGCAGATTGGTGCAGACATCATTGTGGAATTTATACCGATGGAATGTGCACAAATCTACCATCTCAGATACCATTCCTGTTATTCTATAGCGCTTCTCTATATTAGCTTTACTAATTTTTGTTTCTAACTATAGATCTAAAACACACAAATATAGTGTGTGTGTGTATATATATATAAAACATACATATATACTCACATCTATACTCACATTTATACTCTACATATATAAGATATATATGCTACATATTTGTGGAATTCTATCTATCTATCTATCTATGAAAATACCCATATTTTGAAGAACGTTTAGTCCTTGTAAGAAATACCTAATTCCAGAATAGGTGACTCAAAACTAAATTCGTGTTCGAGTTCAATTGTTGATAAAAATCTTAAAATTCAAACGAGTGACATTTCTTCTTTTAATTAGCGGAAGTGTTTTCTTTTTCGTCTTCTTTTCCCGTCTCTACTCGCATGAGGCACAACATTTCGCCTTTGATGATATCTGCTCCTAGTTTTTGTTGATTTATGAATTCTCTCCTTATCGCGTGAGTCAAACGGGTTCCTTTATGATTATTTCGACCCCAAACATTTCACTCCTTTAATGCCACTTTTTAAAAAATGTGTCACGGGGGGGTGGGGGGGGGGGACAGATAGCTCCTAAACTGGAGAGGGGGACGCTTTCGTGTTCCAAAATAGGGACTTAAATAAGGAAGGTTAATTCTTTGAAAAACTAAGCGCTTCCCATCAAGATGTTTATCTCCATGGTGGATTTCCTGCCGATACTCTTTTGCCATCTTTGGGCGGTCAAATATTTGTGTTATTTTCCTACAAATTCGTTTAGGGAAAAAAAGACAAAATATTCTTGAGACTCGAGTCGGGCTCGCAGCCGCTCAGACAACGGGCAGAGTCTTTTCTCGCGTGTGTCCCTCCCTGGTGTATATTTCTAAGGCGCGCGTATGCAAATCCCCCGGGTTTGTGTCAGGGCGGCCCGGGAGTTCTTGCTCCGGATCATCGCTAGATCATTTCTCTGCCCGGAACAGATCCCCTGCCATTGGAACCATCGTTTTGGTTGGCTCGGGCCGCCGCTCTTCCAAGGAGAGGCACAAAAAGCCCAAGGAGCCGCTGGAAGTGGCTTGTGGTTCATTGGAGACCCACACCCTGGGGTCGCTGGGGGAAGGGAGGCCGGGGGACGGGGCCTCCTTGCTGCTCCTGGTGCCACCCCTCCCTGTGTTTCTTCGGTCGCAGGCGGATCCGTGAGCCCCAAGTCGGTGTGCGAGGGCTGCCAGAGGGTCATCTCGGACCGGTTTCTGCTGCGGCTCAATGACAGCTTGTGGCACGAGCGGTGCGTGCAGTGCGCCTCGTGCAAGGAGCCTCTGGAGACCACCTGCTTCTACCGCGACAAGAAGCTCTACTGCAAGCTCGACTATGAGAAGTAAGCTGAGCGCGGGCGGCGGGACGGACCCACCGGGCGGCCGGCCCCGCCCCGGCCCTTCCAGAGCGCGATCTCTGCCCGGAGAAAGGCCTGTGTTGGGGGCCGCAGGTCCGGGCCTGATCCGCCGGGAGAAGCGGGGCCGGGGGAGCGAGGGCCGGTGCATGGCTTTGCTTTGCGGTGCCCGACACCGGAGCGCAGCCGCAGTGTGCCCGAGCCCCCGGGCAAACGCGCACCGCCGCATGCCCGCGGCCACCGACCCTGCTCTGCCCCGCGCCCGAGACGGGCTAAGGCAGGGGGTTGCCCCGCAGCTGGCCAGGGTGCGGGTCGCTGCACGGGGCGATTTCCCTCCGTCGCAGGAAGCGCCCCTCGGGTCTGGGCTGCGGCTCGGTGTCTGGGACAGTCTGGGGGCGCAGCCGGACCCGCAGCGGGTGAGATTGTGTCTGTTTCCTGCGGTGTGGAGCCCCCGGCCTTGCTAAGGCTAGAGCCGGCGGGGAACAGCTCCAATGTTGCGAGGGCTGAAGTCCCAGGTGCACTCGGGGGCCCGCGGAAAACCAATGGGCTTCGGGTTCCTGAAAGGGCTTAAGTGGCTTTTGAAAATGGGACTGTCATTGCTCTAAAAGCCTTCGTGGCCCTAGCGCGGGTGGTTACACTGCAGGGCCTGGATTCTCCGCGGGCACGCGGGCTGCTTGCCACACAGAGCTCTGCACGCACTGTATCCGAGCGAGAGGTATCTGCCGGGTTATTCCAGGGAGGAAGCGCACGCTCCCCCACGCCCCTCTATGTAGCTTTAAAAATGGGGACTCCTGGTTTCTTTCACGTGGTCTCAAATGCACACAAAGTCTTTATCTAAGGAGCTTACCAGCCCCCCAGCACTGCAGTGTCTGAGCACTTCCCCGTCGTCCCTGTGTTCACCTGTCCCTCACAACGCCCCTGTTATCCCCATTGCACAGCTGGGGGGACTGAGGCCGTGAAATTCTGGCACCATTGGGATCAGTGGCAAAACTCCCATTCACTTCGGTGGGGGCAGGATTTCATTCTAGCTGACTTAGCCGAGCTCCCACCGGGCATGGAACCGGTATCTTCAGAGTCCTAGTCTTGGGACTAACCCTGCAGAGCTGGAAACGGTGTGGGGAGGTGGCACCTTCTTGTTAATACAGAGAGTGGGGCCTTGGTCCTTGGTCCTGAAGTCTTCACCCAGGCAAGACCTCTCTTGACGTCAGCAGGAGTTTGACTTGGGTGAGAACCACAGGATGTGGCCTTTGGAGCTCAGATCAAATTGTACTGAGGTGGATGCGGGGTGGAAGGGGAGTTCCTCTTGTTCTAGTTCCTATTCAAATCCTTCTGCAGTGCTAAAGGCAGGCTGTGGGGATGTTTGGGGAGTAAGGAGCTTTCTCCCCCAGAATACAGGACGGCCACAAGAGTGGCCCAGGAACTGCTACTTTCCCACAGACACAGCACCCCCTGGGCCCACCCTCCCCTCCAGACTGCATCGCCCCAGGGACCTCTTGATGCCAATTGGCAGGGCACAGAGGGGATACATGGGGGTTTACAGGGATCCCCTGGATCAGCTATATGCATAATAATTCACCAACAATGGCATGTAAGGTCTCTACTGAGAGTCAGTAGCTCACTGGTACCATAATCATTGTGTGATGTTTCAACAGATAATAGTTAAGAAGTTTTGTATCTACTCTGGAAATTATGCTCTTAAAAGCATTGACATTGAAGGCAGGTCCGCAGAGGTGACATTTCCCTCTCTCTCTCATTCCCTGGGTTGGGCTCCCTGTGGCTGCTAGGGAGGGCTTGTGACTTCCTGCACAGCTCCCCCAGGCCTGCGTGCTGCCTCTTACTATGGGCGCTACTTACATGGCAGAGCTGGACCCCCAGGATGGCTTGCTTCAAAGCCCATTTAAAGCCAATGGAAAGAATCCTGCTGCTTTAAAGGGGTTTTGGATCAGGCCTGTGGCGAACCAGGAAAATGGGGCTAGATCCCGCTGCCACTGAAGTCAGTAGCAGTTTTTCATGCTTTTCAGTGTTTAATACTAGGGCTCATTTTCCCAGGTTCTGTGAGTTGTTTAGTTTGTGTGTTTGCAGGGGTGTGCTGGTGGGAGACCGTCCGTTCGTCCCATGTTAAGCCGGACAGTGCTATTTTTTCCTATGGTTTTGTCCCCTGTGCTGTATCCCGGATGGGCAACACCAAAGAGAACCCAGGAGGTGTGACCGCGCATGTGAGGTCACGCCAGTGGCTCTTCAAAATCTCGCCTCCGGGTGGCAAGGCAGGGTTACATAGGTGAGGGTGGGCCCACGCCCTTCCCGGAAGTATCAGAATGGTCAGTATGCTGGAGATGCATCAGTGGCCACCCAAGTTTGTGGGCCAGTGGTCTTGTTTAACAGGGCACTTCCCAGGAGTCAAAAGTTCAGACTTTTATGCATGAGAATAATACCCATATTGACAAGCCCCATGATATTCATTCAGGAACATTCGAAATATATCTGATTTATTAGAAAACTGAGTATACTGGCAAAGTTCTTCTCTCGCCATGTTAATAAGGAGAGTGTATTCTAGGGCAAATCTTATATTTCGCTAAAGTGGCTTCTGTAACTTCCCTGTAAGGCCTGTGTAGAGGACATGAGTTTAATTACTGCAGCTACAAGTAAAGTTTGAAGCAGAATTTTTGAGAGTGGAAGCTTGGCGTTGTTTTCAAACGCTCAGGAAACAAGGAAAGAACTCTCTGAAGCTAAAATGAAAGGAAAAGGTTTAGCTAAAAAAATTAAAAAAGGTTGTGTTTTTTTGGTCTCATGACTTGGTATGTGTGTGTCGTGTTAATCCATTGGTAAAAATATAGCTGCAAGTTTTAGTACTTTGTGGGATTAAAAGCAATGTAATGTGTCTTCTGTTTAAAAAAAAATCAAAATGAGCCTTCAGAACAAACTTCGTTGCTAATATGGTAGTGAAGGGAAAATATGATGAAATGTCACAATAGAGACACCTGCCTAAGTTGCCGTATGATTGGCTTTTGAGGTTGTGCCTTATATATGTCTGTTTTCATGGCTTCTGAACATTTAGCTAGAAAAGGGGCCCAATCCTGCTGCCTTTTCTCGTATGGATCTACCATATTGAAATAAGCAGTCACAGTGTAGTCACTGAGCCAGGTTTGCAGCTGGGGCACATTGCAATAGCTCTGTTGAAATGCACCGAGCAATGCTGATTTCCACCAAGTGAAGGGGATCTGGCTGACGGGGGCTCTTTGCATGAGTAAGAACACTTGGGAAAATGATTCCAACTCAGAGAGAGATAAATATATACTCAGAAATGTATACAAATGAAAAGCCAGTTTCTTGTGAATATACCCACTTGATCTAATTATTAGATGGTTTTATTTTATTACTAGCTTTTTACTAGAAATAAAAAAAACCCTTTGACAGTATAATTATAAATTAATTTAGTTGTTACCTAAGTATTAAGTGCTCAATCCTGCACCATTGAAGTCAGTGGGAGTTTTTCCATTGAATTGTGTGGGAACAGGATCAGACCTTTAAGGAGGTGAAAAATATGGAAGTTAAGGGAATACATCAGAATGGAGACAGTATAAGTTACAGTGAGTATGCAGATTGTTTTCATACAAGATAACCAGATCACTTTAATTAGTGTGACAGCATAGGGAAGAGGGGGGGAAAACCCCAAAGATCTCTATACTCTTTCCGTTTCTTTTAGCTGTATTGAGATTTCCCACGCTTGTATGTTTTTAATAACTATTTTCCAAACCTTCTAATCCTCCTCTCATTCCGCTTATAGTTTGGTTTCTTCATGTGCCAGATTTAGTGACAATTGCTTAGAAGATATATTCCGGCTGAGATCCACATAGAGATGCACACAAACAGGCCCACAGTCTTGATATGTATGGTATTGGCATTATTAGCATGAAATTAACGTGAAGAGAGCAGTTTAATGTTGGAAGCATCTAATTATTCTTAACTAATCTATGATTCTGTAATGGTTACTTATTATTGTAGGTGATTTATAAGTTAGTTCTGTTGGCTCAATTTCCAAAGGTAAGCCCCTAAATATTACATCCAAAATCTCGCCCAGGGGTACTTAAATAAGAGTTTATGAATGTAAAATAGTTGTTTATTGGCCTAGACCTTCTTCCATACAAATCAATGGCAAAGCTCTCGTTGACTTCAGTTCCAGCAGGATTGGGCCCCATGGTGAAATCTTGGTCTGTTGAAGTCAATGGGAGGTTTGCCATTTAACTCAATGGGGCCAGGATTTCACCTATGTGTCTAGATGCTGATTTAAAACAATTATCCAGATGAGGGATTTGGACAAACTTTATGGTGGCTTTAAAAACATTTATAAATAGATAAATAGTTACAGTTCCCCAGTATCTGCAGCATTTCTCTCTGCTTGCAATGGGATTAAGATTTCATTCATAAAGAGTTGAGAAAGGGTTAATAAATGAGTATTAGATGTTCTAGAATGTATTTATGGACGGGTATAATAAGCACATTAGTAGATAGTGTTACTGATGGTTCTAATAAGAGCAGGTCGGGGATATTTCAACAAAATATTTTTCACCGAAAAAAGCCAATTTGCAAAGCAGCCTCAGGTTCAGTGAAGCATCCGACTTGAAAAATGTTTGGTTTAAAATGAAGTTTCAAGACTGTGTTAAAATCTCCCATTTTGACACTGTTGAAACAGAGAGTTTCTGTTGCTTTGAGTCAAGGCAGCTTTTCCAGATTGTGACTTTATGGCCCAATTGAAGATGGGAAAATGTTTTCAAAATGTCCAAAATTCGCACAGGGCAGGAAAACCTTTTCTTCCCAGCCTGAGTTATGAGCAACTGATTTATTGGCCTCTATAATAATTGATTAACCATTTCTTAAAACATCTATTAATCATTTATTACCCCTTTATAAAGCTTTTATAAATGGCACCTTAACGTAAAGCATGAAGGGGAATCCATTAACAATTGCAAATACTGAAGTTGCCTAGATCCAAATACTCACATAAGCACTAATCCTGCCATTCAGTACACAGCACTAAGCCCTGGGTATCTTGATAGCAGAATCAGGGGGAATAATGAATGAATGACGTTTATTACAGTAGTGCCTACCGACCAACCAAGATAGGCACCCCATTGTGGTAGGGCTGTAAAAACAGAGTACTAGACACTTCCTGCCCTGAAGGGACAGACTGACACAGGCTAGGGGGAAAGAGCACAAGCAGACAGATGATGGGAAACATTATGTTAGTTCCAAGATTATTATTTGTGGTAGGGTTTAGTTAGGAGAGTTCAGCGGGGAATGTTCATCTTCCCCAAACTCTCCATGGCAGGGAATTGTGAAGTCATTAGAAGGCTGTGACTACAGCCCTGAGGCAGTGTGGGCGGGATGGGGGAGCCTTCCCTGGCTCACTTCATAGCCTTCTGCACTAAGCAGGGCTGATGCAGATACCATTTCTTTGGTTCAGAGGGGCGCCTGTGAGGCCACTTTGCCTGTAATACCCCCTGCACTGCCCCAGGTAGAGCCCCAAGTATTGCTCACCTCATGGTGCAGCCAGACAAGCCAGTATTTAGATATTCTTACCCCCTCTTCATTTGGCATAGCATCCTCTTACAAATGCCCCGAATCTCTCAGGAATTTGTAGAATTAATTTTAGTGCCCAAGGAAGATATTTGTGGGGTGTGTGTGTATTTGGCCAGGGTCACCTCTTTTTCTGTCCATGAACAGACCCCGATTTCCTCCAGTTGACGAGGTTATTAGAAATTATTTGCCCACTGATTTCTCCGAATAATGCCGGGTCTGCAGATGATTTGCAAGCCGTTCATTGCAAGCATTTGACATTTGAAACTGGTGTCCTTTGGATTGGACACAGAGGTCAACTGGCATTGTTTCTGTTCCCTGAATGGATGAGGGTGCATCTTGGAATCAGGCTTGCACAGTGCATACTTGTGATTTCAGGGTCAAAATTCACTTTCTGGGTGAAATTTACCCATGTGCATAGAGCCAGCCCCAGCTAATTAAGGTTCCGTTTATAAACAGCAACTCTGAAGCCTTGTTTTGTGAACTAATGGGTCTTAAATAGTGCATGGCACTTGTGCGGGCCATCGGCACAGGCGTGAATTTCACCCAAAGATGATAAAGTTCTGTGGAATGGGCCCTGTCTTGGAATCCAGGGCCTGTGTCTGTTGAAGTCCAGGGTATTTTTGCTTTAATGGGAGCAGAATCTGGCCTCAAGTTTTCATTGTTACTTTCATGTGTTTGTGAATCAAGCCTAGACATTTCCCCCTGTGGGTGAAATTGATAATTACAGAGCAGTTGTGGTCAGACGTTTTAGGAGCAGTGTGGAATATTGGTGTCGGTGTAACCGACTGCTGAGCATGTACTACCTGTCCTCCTTGTACCCAAAACACAGAGAATAGGAGTCTGTTATAGCCTCTGCCCCAGGGGGTTGGCTCTTTAGCTGAACTGTAGCAGCTCGGGTTTCAGGTCTGGATGTCCCTGGTTCAGTCCCCTGTGTGTTGTTGGCCAAGATAGAAACCATGACACTACGATCACCAGCCGTTCACACCAAATCAAACTGTGTGCAGCTCAGTAAATCTCAAGAGACTTTGGAAAACCTTTCCTTCGAAGAAATGACCTTGTTTAGAAAGGGAAGTAGGTAGAGAAAGTGAAGTCTGAATTTCTATATAGCCAAGGATTGGCAAAATTATTACAGGCCTGATCCAAAGCCCATTGATACCAATGAAATGTCTCCCGTTGCCTTTGGATGAGGCCCTAAATTGGGGAGGGATGCCAGTTGCAACTGGGATGCATAGGTGCCATCTTTATGAGTTGCTGGGGGATGCTCAACCCCCTGCTGTACTCCAGGCCCCGCCCCCACTCCATCCCTTCCCCCAAGCCTTGACCCCCTCCCCCAAGCACACCCCACCCTTGCTTCTCCTCTTCCCCGCACAGCACCTCCTGGACACCGATAAACAGCTGATCCATGGTGGGTGGGAGGCACTGGGAGGGAGGGGAAAGAGCTGATCCGTGGGGCTGCCAGTGGGTGCTGAGAGCCCACTATTTTTTTTCCATTGGTGCTCCAGACCCACGGGGTCGGCGCCTATGCTGGGATGTTTTTCGGTATTAAAAATGGAGATGATAAACATTCTGGATTTCATCATTGCTGTGGAGTTTGGGTTGGTATTTTGATTTATTTTTGGGGGTACAAACACATTACTCAGAGATCAAAACTACATCTGTAGTTGCTCATATAAAGCTGCACTTGTGAAGCCAGTCACAGCCATTTGCTTTGGCTTTTAGCTTTTATTTTTTTGGCACCACTGCTGGTAAAATGAAACAGAGGGAAAAAATAACACTCAGAAAAATAAAAACCATACATTGACAAGCATGTTAGTTTCTTGTGGCTCAGGGGCTGAAAATCAGATCCCTTGAAAGTTTCATGTGTATCTAGGCCCAGCCCAGAATTAAACAATAACTGACATTTCTTTTTCAGAATCCGCCTCCCCCCGCCAATTTAATGAGCTGGGACACTGTTTGAGACCCTCCCTTTTTAAATGTAAACAGACTTTACAAGGTAAAAACATGAACATGATTTTATGTGGCAACATTCAAACAGCACACAATGGTATTTATAGTGCGAGAAAATGACCTAGGAGAAAGGACAGGCAACCAAGCAATTGTGGGGCAGATTTTCCATTGACTTTCAGTGGGATTTGTGCTCCTAAATCCCGTAGTGAAATATTTATATTCTCCTTAATGAAAGGAAATGTTCCTTCTTATTTAGTCTCTGGCTGGCTTAGGTGTTTGTTTGTTTTTCTCACCTGCAAGGAACTGAAGCTCTGGGGAGAAAAAAGCCACCAGCCCCTTGATGTTTCTCCGTGATATGACTCTGGTTTTCATTTTAATGCTAGTGTAAAGCAGAGCTGGGAGTGCCAGGTTGCTTCCTCCAAAGGGACAGTGCGAAGTGCATGCTGCTCCTACACACTGGGGCTCGTGAGAAGGGACTGTTCTTCCCAAAGCACAATCCCTCCTGCAGCTCCCCATGGGCCACCGCAGCCCGGTGGCTTAATTCAACAAACTGGACCATATCCTCCTTTTGCTTCCTTTTCTGCATCTGTGCAATTGGGATAATAATCCCGGCCCTCTTCATAGGGATTCTGTTAAGAATAATGTGCTGGATCCTCAGGTTCAATGATTCACCCCAGCTGGGGATCTGGCCTAAAGTTTATAAAGCTCTCCGCATTATTACTGATGTCATTTTTTCTGGGTACTAAGTAAATGGAAGATACTTCTCCAAAGGGACCCTGTTCACAAGCTGCTACAGGGTACATTGTTGGGTTGCCAACTCCCATGGCTTAATCTCGAGTCTCGCAATATTGCATGTTTTATTAGAAGCGGCAGCTCCTGGAGTCATGTGATTGTGCAAGCATCTCAGCTTTATTTTTTTTTATTTTTTTAAAAGTAAGTTTATAGCCTCCTGGTTGCAGAGAAAAGCTCAAGACAGTGACATGAGTGGTCCTAAAGGTGCAGAAGCCAGAAGACAAATAAGAACCTAAATGTATTTGGCTTAAAAATCCTGGGATTTTAAAAAAACAAACAACTCCTGATGTCAGGGGATCTGACTTGTGATTTTTGAGCACTTGGGGTTCGCAATACATAGTGAGAGATTTAAGAAGCTCAGTCTATTTAGTTTATCCAAGAGAAGCTTAAGAGGTGACTTGATTGTGATCTGAAGGTACCTATAGAAGGAGTGATTTTTGGAAGTAGATGGTTCTTTAATTTAGCAGAAAAAAACATAACAAGGTTCAGTGGCTGGAAGCTGAAGCTAGACAAATTCAGACTAGAAATAAGGTATATGTTTTTAGCAGTGAGGGTTTTTAACCATGGAACAATCTACCTAAGGGTGCGGTGGATACTCCATCACTTGAAGTCTTCAAATCAAAAGGGGCTGTCTTTCTAAAATATGTACTGTAGCTCAAACAGAAGTTATATGCTTGATGCAGAAATGACTGGGTGAGGTTTTAGACCTGGGTTATGCAGGAGGTCAGATTAGATGATCACAATGGTCCCTTCTGGCCTTTACTTCGATGACGTTCTGAATAAATTAAATGAGAATCTGAGGCTGCTGTTGCAATGGATGAGAGGGGAAGTGGTTTAAACCATCGTCACTGCTTATCTCATTTGTTACATTACAGAGGAGCAGACTTACCGTGTATAATCAACAAACCTAATTGCACAATTAGCTGCAAATCACATAACTTCTCCCTCAGCCTACAACCTTTAGGAAAGGGATTCCACTAATACCTTCCAAAAATGTAATTATCAAGCACAGTCACACCAGTATTAAACAATTAGTTCACAATGACATTTCTTGTCAGGAACTTTATCTCAGCATAAAGGGAAAGGAGAATTTGGAGCCTCAGCATGAGCTAATGATGCACTTCAGGTTTTTTAAGGATGAAATCCTGATGCCATTGAAATCAAGGGGGGTTTGCCATTTCACCTTAGAGTTTTGTCTGTTGGTTCTGTTGGTCACATTCTGATGTTTAGGGTGGTCATGTGCCGAAAGCCTGGAGCTGCAGCTGAGATCCAAGTTCACAATTTAGAGATTTCTTTATAATGGGCCCAGCTCGATCACTCTGAACGTATTTCAGTCACACAAGTTATGGGTTTGATGCAGAAATTACCCAGGGCTGTTCTTTGGTTTGTATCCGGCAGGTCATGTGAGATGATCATAATGGTCATGGGAATCTATGAGCAGACTAAAACCTGGGTTTTTACCCTCCAAGTTCAGGAGTGTTTTGATCCAGGCTTCTGATTCTGCTCATTATAGATATTCTCCATTGCCCAGCAGCTGTGCAGAATGAGTGCACAATGGATTCAGGGATGCAATTGGTGTTTTCCTAAGGAAGGGGCCCAGAGATCTCCCTCCTGTCCTGCATCCAGCCCCAAGTTGTCCCTATGTACTCAGCCCTGAGCTCCCCCACTGCTGCTCCCCCATACCAGGCCTGAGCTCTCCACACTGTCTCTGCACCCAGCCACATGCTTTCCTCTGTGCACCCAGATCTACACCCTCTCCTCTCCTTTTGCCCCACGCTGTCCTCCGTGCACCCCGATCTACACCCACTCTTCTCCTTCTGCTCCACACTGAGCTCTCCCCCTGCACCCAGCCCTGCGAACTCCCCGCCCCATACCCAGCCCCAAGATCTTACTCAATGAGGCAGTCAGGCTAAAGAGCACCATCCCCACCGAGGTCAGGCAGTTCTGGGAGCCCTAGACCCCCCTCCTCCTTCTGCATCCCTGCTTCCCCAGGCAGCACCAAAAGCCTGAATCCAGTTCTCCACCCTCCTGGGGCCTGGAGGTTCCAGACGCCCCCTGCTTCACTTCTCCCTGGGGGTGGGGGGCTGGTACCCATGGGCACTGGAAGGATTACAAAAGTGTGGGAGGAGGCAAGCATGGAGTCTCAATACCGCTCAATTGTCCATCTGTGGTTAGGGGCCAAGGGGTGGTCTGGGCACCTTTCCCTCTCCTCCAATTATGCCCTCCAATTAATGTATTTTGTCTAGCGCCCAAAGCCTCTTGCATGGGGCAAAAGGGAGCGCATGGAAATTTCTGTTTGAACCATCTGCTTGGTTGTTAAAAGAGGGGATGGCATCTGAGAAAGCAGAGTTTCACTCCCACTTGTAGGGCAGGGTAAGGGTTTATCTGACTGGGTTTCAATTATCCTTCTGTTTATCCTGTTTTCAGCAGAACCCGGGGTCCCGCTACACCAGGCGTGGGCAAACATTTTGGCCCGAGGGCCACATCGGGGTTGCAAAATTGTATGGAGGGCCAGGTAGGGAAGGCCTTGCCTCCCCAAACAGCCTGGCCCCGTCCCTATCCGACACCCACCACTTCCCGGCCCCTGACTGCCCCCCTCAGAACCGCCAACCCATCCAACCCCCCCCTCCACTTCTTGACCTCTGACCACCCCCTCCAAAGACCCCCCCGCCCCAACCACCCCCCCAGGACCCCACCCCCTATCTAAGCCCTCTGCTACTTGTCCCCTAACAGCCCCCTCCTGAGACCCCCCACCCTAACTGCCCCCCCAGGACCCCACCCAACACCCCCTGCTCCCTGTCCCCTGACTGCCTCGACCCCTATCCACACCCCCGCCCCCTGACAGACCCTTGGGACTCCCATGCCCCATCCAACCCCCCTGTTCCCTGTCCCCTGATCCCCCCCAGAACCTCCGCCCCATCCAACCACCCCCTGCTCCCTGTCCCCTGACTGCCCCCCGGGACTCCCTGCCCCTTATCCAACCCCCCCCGGCCCTGGCCCCCTTACCAGAGCCGCGCGGCCTGCCAGAGCTAGACACGAAGCCCCTCAGGAGCACGCAGCCCCACCCCCTTACCATGCCACTCAGAGCAGCAGGAGCTCGCAGTGCTGCCCAGGAGCGGCGGGCCAGAGCGCGGGCGGCATGGCGCGCTGAGGCTGTGGGGGAGGGGAGACAGTGGGGGAAGGGAGGGGAGGGGGAGCCTCCCCGGCCAGAAGCTCAGGGGCCAGGCCAGACGTGGCCCACGGGCCGTAGTTTGCCCACCCCTGCACTACACCAGCTCACAGTCATTTCTTTCAGCATGAATATATAACAATGAAACAAACCAGCTAAATGTCTTTTAAACACCGGGCCATTAAAAAACAATGCACGCGCGTTGCCATTATTCTTAAGGAGAGGTTATTAAATGAATGAGTGCTAACTACGGGAGGGTTTCATGCTATTTTAGTTTATAGGGAGCATACTCTGGCAACCGTATGTCCATGGGGTCTTTTCCACACAAATAGGAGTGAATAAAATGGGAAGTCGGATGGTAAAATCAGAGGCCCAGATCCTCAAAGGTATTTAGGTGCCTCGGTCATGGGAGTTAAGTGCCTAAATACCTTTGAGGATCTGAGTCCAAGTTCCCTGAGACATTAGAGATCAGTGCAATGCAATTCTGAGGTGCAGCCTGGAGAAAGGGGGGGCAAAGATATGCTAATGTGGGGCAACACTAGGAGGGGTGACTCTATCTTGGAGTCCCTTGGCATGTGCACCTGTTGCTGTACCCCTTTATTGGGTTCATGTAGCCCCCCCAAAGGTTGTGTGGCTCCCTGGATGAACTTTGATACCAGTTATTTCATTGGCTATCTTGCATGCCTATAGATCAGGGGTTCTCAAACTGGGGGTTGGGACCCCTCAGGGGGTCATGAGGTTATTACATAGGGGGTCATGAGCTGTCAGCCTCCACCTCCAAACCCTGCATTGCCTCCAGCATTTATAATGGTGTTAAATATATATTAAAAGTGTTTTTCATGTATAAGGGGGGATCGCACTCAGAGGCTTGCTGTGTGAAAGGGGTCCCCAGTACAAAAGTCTGAGAACCCCTGCTATAGATAATTTGCATGTGATCCGAGCCGTTCCTCTGCAAAGCCCCGTGTGGATGTAGCGCTGGGCAGAGGCATGGGTCTGAGGCCGGATTTCACTCATGAGGTCCCACCCAGTGGTGGGAGCCAGAGTGAGGGGGCAGGACCTTGTCCCTTGCTCCCCTCAGAAGAGGAGTGCCCACTGGGGAGCCAAAGGTGGCTTGTGGGGGGTGGCCAGGGCATCCGCAGAGGGTGTGCGGCTTCTGGGCAGGAGGGAACCTGATGGGGTGCTGCTATAGGTTGGCATGAGCCCCATGAACTCACCTTCCCTCTATCTGCCCCTGTGCCCAACCTGTTCACCCTTTCCCACCAGTAGCTCCTGTCACCCCTTTCCCCCAGCATTTCCTCTGTGCCCTCCACTTTCTCCTCCGGTGATGTCTGTCCCCCATTTTCCTCCCTCACCAATTGCTCCTCGTTCCATCCCCTTTCCTCCTAACGGCTGGTGTTCCCCCTTATTTTCCCTCACATCTCTTTATTTCCCCCTCCCCCCAGCCCCTGATCCCTCCTCTTCATTCAGTATACTCCCACTGTGCCCCAGGCCTGCCCTGGCCAGCACCTCAGTTCTGACTGCTGCTTATGCCCTTCTGGAGCATCGTGTGTCTTTGGGATGGGCGGGCCTGGAGTGTTCCCTGCATCTCCTGAGCTCAGAGACTGCAGTTCTGCCAGGTTTTTAGGCAGCGGGAGGTCCAATGCGTCCTTTCCCAGGTGTACTGTCAGGCAGAATTTGGCCCTGAATAAGGAAGAATGCAAAAAGGAGGCCAGGTAATTCTATACTCTGCAGGTCGTCTGTCTCACCTGCCTTTCTTGTTTGCATTACGGGGCAAATTCAGCTCTCAGAGTGAATCCGGATCCAGATTGTCACCTGTGTAGCTGAGAGCTGAATCTGGCCCTGAGCTTGCCAAGGGAGCATTGATGGATAAGGCGGTTGTTGTACCAGTTGAGGTACTGGGAATGGTATCTTTAAGTGGTTTAGCTTTGCAGACAGGAATTCTGGGGGAGGGCCACGGCGGAAACCCACGTTCTGTTACGCAGGGGCAGCTGGAATTGGGACATGCCAGATCAAGAGGATCTCTCTTGAGTGTGTTGGGCCTGGAGTGATTGCTGGACCCCACACCAGCCCAGCCATTGTGTTGGGACAGGCCAGGGTTTGATGTGGCTGCTGTCAGGGCTCCTCTCATTAGCCGACCATAATGTGACTACAACTAAAAATACAAGGAGTGCTGCTTGCCGTTCCTAGCTTGTAACTCGAACCACATGAAATGGCTCCTCTCATCCAGTGTTCTACTTTAAGTAGTCTATTTTAGAAGGGGAGCAAATAATAGACTTGGATTGTTGCCCCTTCACCCCGCCCTTAATTAGATTTGTGCCTGACAATTAACATTTCATATAAAGGGCTGGGAGTGATGGATACTTGGCAGCCTTAGCACTGGGCATCCTTGCCTGCAAATAAGCCAGATAAATACATCATCTGTCCCTCATTGCCCAGGATATACCTCATCTTGGATCTCTCTTCCTCCAGTCTTCAGAGACCGGCTTTCACCTACTTTTTATCACTGTAGAATTATGGACATGCAATAGGCTGAATTGTGAAACTAAGCTGGCGGGGATTGTTATCAGTGCTGGTAAAGTGAGTCCGACATTGATTTAAGCTTCTTGTGCTACTAGCTTTCAACTGCCTCTTATTCTGGGACTGTTTTTTTCATTGTTGTACCCCAACAATTCACCCCTTGTCTACTGGTAGGAGGGTTTGGGATAGGTTAGAGCTGGTTCAAAAAAAATCAAATTCTGACAATATTTTTTTCATTGAAATTTCAGTGAAGAAACTAAATGAAAACCAAAATTGTAGGGAAAGTTTTAATGAAAATTTCAATTTTCAATCAGCTCTAATGATAACATTTACTTGTGATATTGACTATCTATCTATCTATCTAATCTGTTTTTCTGCTCTTCACCCACTTTCAGGTTCTACTGAGATGTCAATTTCTTAAGCAGTATTTTAACATAACATCAAGATTTCAGTTGTGGTGTGAAATGTTTTATCAAAATTATGAGCTTTGCAGCATGTTCTAAAAGTAGCCAGACTCCAGATTATTCTGATCTCCTCTGGTAGCTCACTCTATAGCCAAACCCTTTCATAGAATCATAGAATATCAGGGTTGGAAGGGACCTTAGGAGGTCATCTAGTCCAACCCCCTGCTCAAAGCAGGACCAATCCCCAATTTTTGCCCCATATCCCCAAATGGCCCCCTCAAGGATTGAACTCACAACCCTGGGTTTAGCAGGCCAATGCTCAAACCACTGAGCTATCCCTCCCCCCTTTCAACTGATCAACGTTTTATTATTGGCTCTCCTATACTTGCCCTGGGCTTTGTAAGCGGCATTATCTCAGAGGAGCTCAGCTGTCACGTTAGGTCATAGATGGAGATGTAGTTGGTGATGCAAAGGTGTCCTGACCCCACTGGTGGCCATGGAAAGTGGGATCAAGTCCTTGAATTGAACCGAGAGTCAGAGAAGCAACCAGAACACAGGGATGATGTTCTTATGGCAGCTTGTCCTGCCCCAGAGGAAACCTCCACCTTGCTTCCATGTACAGCTTCAGAAACAGTGGATTACAGTAAACCAGTAAGGAGGTGATGAATGAATTCCTCCAAGAGGAAAGAGTGAAGTCTCCTTATACAATGAAGACAAAAGATGGCATTTCTTGATGTTGTTGCTACCTGGCCATTCCAGGGTGATGAGTCCAGAAGGACCCCAAGCCTTTACAGAATCATAGAATCATAGGGTTGGAAGGGTCATCTAGTCCAACCCAACTGTGCTGAGGCAGTGGCATAGCACTGTGGTGAAAGGGGGTTGATGTCTTTGTTGGGAGTGAGGGTCAGTGTCCTGGCTAATGCTACAAAGCATCTTCCCCTTCTGGCCAGTATCACTTGTGAAGTCTGAGACAGCTTCACTATTATGGGCATTGAGCCATCTGTACGGTGTCAGTGGCTGTGTGGGCAGAAGATGTCACCCAATTGGAGCAGAGTCCACTGGTCTTGCAGACTCTGCAGGTGGTCTCATATAGATATTGAAGAGGAGTAGAGGGAGGGACAGGTTAGATCCCTCTGGGGCTCCACAATTGAGGGATTCTGAGGAAGGGAACAAAGCCAAATAGAAGGGGAACAGAAATTAACAGGAGAGATGCAACATCATTGCTGTGTCATGAGAAGAATGCTGGGTATTTTTCTCTTGAAAAACCTCCTTGAAATTTCCCTCGCTTCCTTATTCTGTGACAATGATATTGCTTCTGGATGCAGAGCTACACAGCCTTGTCTAGGGAGACTGTTGACATTCTGGCTCTTTTTATTTACTACGGGCCAGATTTTGCCACCCTTACTCACACTGAGAAGTGCCTTATTCTCCAAGTAATTCCACAGCAACTAATGTGGTTACTAGCAGAGTAAGGTACAACTCCACGTGAATCAGGATGGCAGAATTGGGCTCCGAATAAATAAAAATTAATTAGAGCTAAAATTAGAAGATGCATATTTATTTGAAAGTGGAGCTGGTTGAAAAATTTCCAGTGAAATGGTTTTCAATCTTTTTGGAACAGAACATTTTGATTTTCTGTTCTGAAAGGACTTGTGGTTACAATTTTTAAAATTTTATATGGTATACTATAAAAATAAAAAAGACACAATGAGAATGAAATGTTTCGATTTCATGCCACAACTTTTTTTAGTTACATTTTATGGGAAATTTCAGAGGTTTTTTTTTTTTTTTTTTTTTTTTTTTACTTCCTTTTTGGAACAGATTTTTTTGGCATTCCCTACCAAATGAAGATTCCGGTTCTCGCCTAGCTCTATTTGAAAGTGTAAACTATAGTTGTCCTTTTTTTGTGGCTGACACTATGAAACTGCAAGCAAATTGGTAAATACCCTATAGACAAAACAAGCCAGACTTCACCCTAATACATGGCACCACAGTTCTGTCCTCATAGGAAATATTTAAAACCAGACTGAACAATTAACTATAAAAGGCAGGTGACAATCTGACTCCCAATGAATGGACCAGAGGCCCAGTCTTTCAAGGGCTCCTGAAGTCAATGGTTGTTCCATTCCACGGGGTTACTAAGATCATCAAACCCTAATTAACCTACAAGGGCTTTTCCATCTCTGACTTTCCTGATTCTCTGAAAACACATTAGTTACCAGCCAAATCCTGCAGTTCTGATTCAGGCTTGATGGCCCAAATCCTCAAAGATATATAGGCTCCAAAATGCCACTGACATCATTTAGGAACTGAAATACCTTTGCAGATCTAGGCCAAAGTCAATAGGAGTTTGGAGGGTGTTAGGACTTCAGGATTTGTCCCAGTATTACTAACAATTGCTGCATTGTTTTTCACTATCAGCTGGTTCTCCCGTGGGCTCTCTCATCATCTGTCTTGTTCAGAATCACTTGATTAATTAAGGGCTAGATTCTTCAATGTGCTGAGACCCATCAGTGCTCATTAAAGAGCTTGCAGAGTTGGGACCTACTTTCATTAGCTAGTGTTTGACTAATACAACAATTCTTGTCTACATAGATCAAAATAAAGGGGATGGAGTCATGTTATGTCTAATACAAATGATTCCTTTCCTGATTTTTTTGATCAAATTAAACAGGGGACCTTAGTAATCAGTGATAAATTAAAAGTATTCTCTGTCTTTGTGGATCAGATAAAATTCAAGGGAACTGGTGGTTCAATTCCTGGCTCTGTTGGCACAGACTTTGAGTGACCTTGGGCAAGTTCTTTAACCCCTTTTGTGACTCAGTTTCTCCAACAGTACCATGGAGTTAATATCCCCAAAGGGGTGTTTGAAGAGTTCATTCAGGAGGGACTATATTTTTTGTTCTGTGTTTGTACAGAACCTAGCACAATGGGATTCTGGTACAGTAATACCAGTAATAAATAATAATACTTCACTATGGTTTGAAAGCATGCTTTGAGCACCACACATGGAAGGTGCTATCTAAGTGCACCCCTATTATTTCCGATTCCCTATTTTTGCAAAGTGACCTACTTTTAATATGGACAGAAATATTCCACCCCCACCCAAAATTGCCAGTTAACCTCGCCTAACTCACCACTCTGCTCCACCTGAATTTTTAGCCCACCTCCATTTTCATAGACTCCTCCTCTCTTTTTCTGGAGCTGTTTTTCCCTGCAATCCCGGGTTCTCTTCTAAAACTGTTAGGGAAGCCGCATCCGCCCCAGATTGGAGTTTTATTCTCAATGTTGTTGCCATGAGATGGTTTGCAGCCGGAGAGGACTGGCTCTGTACACCAGGGACAGCCACAATGCTAACTTGTTTAGTGCTCTGACCTCTCAAGATGCAATGAACTGAGTGGCAAGGCATTTGTGAGAGTCAGTTTAGTGTCTCTGCTCCTCTCCAGGGCATAAATACCTAGAGGAGCATAGCATGTTTGCTGGGTATTCCTCAGACAGTAATTGTACTCTCTGAGCCCATCAGGGCTGCATGTATTGATTCTTCACAGCTGTCTCCCTGTCGCTGCTGTCTATACATTGTCTCCTTCTCTCCTCCCCTCCTGGGCTTCATTTCCTAATGCCGCTCTTAGGGAGATCTTTCTGTCGTTGACAGCGGAACAAATCCCTTTTAACACAACCATCACTCCTTTCTCCATTGTCCTCCCCCCTTCTCCTTCACCCCCACTGACACCGTGCAAATCTCCCAGTTGTGAATCTATTCCTCCGGAATGATTATAGCTCTGAGTCACAACGGGATGATGTGCCAGGGGCAGAACTCAATGAAAGAAAGAAACTTTTCCCCCACCTGAAGAAAGTAAAGTGGGAACTAAACACAGTGATGAGCATCTTATCCGGGAGGTCATGGAGAAAAGTTTCATTGAATACCATTGTAATTGTAGTCTGTCTCGCAGGCGCGTGTCCCTTTACCTCATTTTTGTGATGTGGGGCTGTTTGAATGAATCTGAGATTTTGTTTCTCAAGGGAGTCTTCCTCATCCAGCTGAATTCAGAGATGCAAATTATGAGTTTATTTACACTCTGTGCAATCCTATCAAAGCCAACTGGGTTGCACCGGGAGAAAAGGCCTCTAGTCTCCTGTTTGCAACGACGACTCATTTGAAATGAAAAGCTTTTTTGGTAGGAAAAATGGCCTTTTTTTCAAATGCAGTTTTTCACAAATCACAGCTGTCAAATTTTTTTCTCCAAAAATAATAAATAAATGTGGTGACATTTTTTAATTGATGTTTCTATCCAATTTTTGTTTTGGAACTGTTAATGAAGGTTTTCTTTGACTGGAAAACAGGTTTTTGGTAAGTGAAAAATGTCAATAACATTTTCAATAAAAGTGTTGATTACATTTTTTTGTGTGTGTGGGGGGGGAACAAAGGAAAAATGAGTCAATTTTTTTTACCCCTGCATATTTGAACTGTAAATTTCAAAATTTCTTCTGAAACTCAATTTTTGTCTGTATTTATGCCTTTACAAATGTCTCCATAGCAACTAATTTTGATTTAATAGATTCATAGATTTTTTTTTTAAGACTGAAAGGGGGCAATTATCATCATCTAGCCTGAACCTCATGTATACACAGGCCAGAGAATTCTACCCCCAATTCCTGCATCAGGCCCATAACTTGTGGATGAGCTAGAGCATGTTTTTCAGAAAGACATCCAATCTTCCCCCCCCGGTTTCAGAGAGGATTCTGGCTTACAGTTGGGACTAAGCAGTAGAACTAGATTAAACAAATGCAGACACACTTTCATACGAAGCAAAACGATCATTATTAATCATTACAGATACTCATCCTTAGGATTCTAAACTGAACGGGGAGAGCAGAAAGAACTCAGTTGTCTTCTCACTTCTACATGGGAGGACACTCCCCAAGCTGAAGGCAGGGAGATAGCTTATAGCATGAAGACAGGGGGAGAGGGGGCTCCCAGTAGCAGAGAGGCAGAACCAATTGTCGCTTGCCGCAGGCATCAAAAACTGCAATTGACTGACACACCGCATGTCTTCTCTCCCTTCCGAGGTTTATCTTGTGGAAACATAGACAAGAAATGCAAACAGCCCCTGGAAAGCCAGTCACTAAGGCACTTGTGGTCAATCGAAAGCAATCATGCAACTGAGTTTCTGAAGAGTAGTTAGAGAATATGGAGTAGAGGACGTATTATGGGCACCAAATGCTTCTGCTTCCATTAACCCCTGGTGACATGAAGCGCAGTTGTGCCTATCCATAACATATGGCAATTGAGCAGGAATGAGAGTCACATTGTGCCTTTACCCCACAGCATCTCAGGACAGAGACGCGGATTAGAGGTGCCTGGGCTGGATTGAATTTCTACTTTTCTGATGCATAATCTGGGCAGCATCATGCATCGCTCACTTTCTCCATGGAGCCCCTGGTCTTTGCCCATCACACGGACTGACATTGAACGACCACCCTGCTCTGGAATGTAACAATACCACACATTACATGACTATTGTGCTACTGCATACCTGACCTGTGTAAACATGGGCTCCTTCCCTTTGCTGTGCAGTGCTCCCCAGACCGGACAAAAGGGCTACACGTGTGCTAGGAGCTTGAGAGAGAGAGATGAAATATTTAATTATGTATATCTTTTGACTTCTCCGCTGACAGTTAAAGAGCTGGAGCCATATTAAATGTATCCTTTTAAATGGCAACATGGCCACAGTGCATTGTAGGAAAGCCATTAGCGGTTGAATCTACTTAATATCTGCTCAAGTAAATGCTGCTACACCGTTCTGCATCTATAATTATGAAAGGCTTAAAGGGCAACCTCAATGGACCAGCTTAAAAGTTTAATGACACTTAAAGTTTTATGGGTTGAACTATTAAGACCAAGCTTGTTTCAGCTCTGGCCCTGAGAACGTTGGTTAACCAGAAAGAGAGACTTTTTACTGCACACATTTCCTCTAGGACATTAAAACCCACACTAATAAAGTTGTATTAGGAGAATGTAATGGGAGAGGACCATTACACACCATAGATCAGGCATGGGCTCTGTGTAGGAAAGTGGACCTAAAAGATGTAGACTTCTCTTATGTAGCAGGGAAGAACTCTTCCCATTCTATGGTCTGTGTGATGCTGGAGATTAGACTAACCTTAGAATCTATGGGTCCAGGAAGGAGGATTACCAGCTCACTGTAGTTTAATGGTCTCTGATGAGGTGATTACCCCACATTGGCAGTGACAGGGTTAAGGGGAGCCAGCAAGCTCCATTCTGTGGCCTTTGGAGGGGAGTCAGGTAATTAACGATTAGACCCAGCTTAGGAGAAGCAGACTGGGTGGTTCCTATAGAGGAAGGACTGCACAGCAGTAGGGAGAGGAGGCGCAGGACAGAGATGATTGGAAGTTTCTTCTCTCTGGGGAAGGAACCACAGAGGGGTCTGTAGGAAGGAGCTTGTACCCTGGAACTCCCTGAAGGGAGAGACAGCTGGGGAAAAAGAGACTTCTAAAGTGGGCCCGGGAGAAGAGAGACCCAAGGGTCAGTAGTTTGAGAGGATCTGGGCCTCCAGGCAGAAAGCCCTGGGATGCAGCCCTCTTTAATGGAGTGAGGAAGATCTCTGCGATGCCTGGGAGAGAGGCCAAGAGCCTGTGGAGGACTAAGCCCGGGAAAGGTGGCAGAGTTTCTGTTCCTTTGAGTGTGGACCCTAGAAGGGGTGAGACTCTCAGTGTGACGTGGCTGGAGGGCCCAGACCACCAAAGTCTGGAGGAGGAGGGTGAGGCAGTGGGGCTGCAGTGCTGGATCTCACCACAAGGAGATGCTCCAGGATGGTGAGTCTATGGCAGGGTCATTTACATCTTTGTCTCTGAATTGTCCAATAAAATGTGCACTCCTCTGGGTCACTGCCTCTCTGCAGTCGTGAGACTGTCCAAGCTGTAAGGGATGCAAGTGAGTCCTGACCATTTGGCGCTCCACATGAAATGATTTGGTGGCCTCAGTCCAGTTCCTATGGAAACAGCTGTCCATATCATGGAAAGCACCATCAGGGAAGTTCTCTCTGCATGAGGACTGCAGGACTGAATCCCTGACTTGCACCTTCGATGGCAATCTCAGAAACGAGGCCCAGGACTAAATGGAGAATGGAGACTGATCTCTCCTCTCACAGCCAAGAACTGATCCTTTCTTCCATGGCAGGGTGAAGGCACCTTCATATGACAGCTCAGGGGTTGAGGAGAAGCTGTTTCCTGGTGGTCTTGTTTAGAATTCTTAATTTGATTGAATTTTCTATTAGTAACTGGAACTGAATGACGCTTGGATGATGACGGATTGTGACGTCATAATGGTTATGGTGATTAAATACTCCCTGGACCTTTTTACAAGGGTCTGGATAATAGACCTGATATCATGGCTGAACTGCAGCTTAGCTTAGGCAGTATCATTCTTTTCTATAAATTGCCCTTGGAGTTTGAAATGAAGACTTGGGCCCAAATTTTCAAATTAGGATGCTTGAAGTCCAACACCTAAATCTATCATTAGGCACCTAGGTACAATAAAAATGGCCTGATTTTCTGAGGTGCTCAGCACCCAATTCTTCTGCTGACTTCAATAGTTGCTGAGGACGCTCAGCACCTATGAAAAGGAGCCATTTGTTTTGGAGTCCGCCCTAAGACACCTTTCCAGAAAGTGCTAAGCACCCACCTTCCGAAAATCAATCCTCTTTAAGGCGTCTCAGAATGGGCACCAAAAAAAAAAAAAAAAAAAAAAAAGAGGGACCCAAACTGACTCGTCCTTCTTGAAAATCCTGGCCTAAGTGCCTAACTAGGTACCCAATTTTCAAAACCCTTTATTCTCCACTTCCCTTCCTGAAGTGTAGTGTTACTGGTAGAGATTGACTGCTGTGTTTCACCCCAGAGGCAGCTGCATTTCAGTTGGGGTTAGACTAGATGACCCTTGCAGTCATTTCTTACTCTGTGGTTCTATGAATGATTCTCATACAGCATGTGTTATTGGTGATGGGTTGGGCTCTTGCTGGGTGATAGATTCTGTATATAGATATATGCATTTATTATTATTATTCATCTAACTCGAAAATTGTAGAAAAAATTGAGCGACTGCACCAATTATAGAATCTGCATTTTTCCATAAGGATTAGTGTTCAAGAGCTGAGTTTTCTAGCTGACAAGCCTTTGGCACAGAAATAATTATAAGCTCTTTTTGCTTTGTGTTTGTTAAGCAGTTCTGAATAATTTTATCCCACCGGGCATTTTTTTTTAAAGTCCACAAAGAAACGTGCATTTCCTTGGTGCCCCTGAAAATATGTAAAACTTTTATTGAAACGCTTCATGTGTTAACTATAGTTTGTTTTTAAAAAACAGTGCTCATGACCTGGTATTTCCTAGCTAATGAAGCCTCAGAAATGGATCTTAGAAATTATAGATGAAGATCCTATTGGGTCATATCTAGCCCATCCCTGGAGTCCATTGCACAATTATTCTCCACAGCATATTCTCTAGTGCTTTTGTTCAATCCAGTGATAAAGCTTCAGGTTGTTTGTTCAGATCCACCTACAGTTTTTCATTGTTCAGTTGCATGAACTCCTCATTATGCCCTGATACATCTTACTAAACAATTGTTCTTCCTCCATGGTGTTTACAGCCTTCAAATATTTGTAGATGGTTATCATCTTCACACAGGACCACTGTCTGGCCAAGTTTTAGATTTGACATTGGCACCAAAGCCTATTGAGGTCAATGGAAAGACTCTCATTTAGAGCTGGGTGAAATTTTTCAGATGAAACTTTTTTGTTTTTTTTGGCCAAAAAATGCAGATTTTGGGTCGGCTGAAACATTTCATTAATTCATGTCAAACCGCCCATTTGTGTTGGTTGAAAAACAAAAAAATCAGAAAATTAGTTTTGGATCAATCTGCACAAACAGGAGCTATTTCCCCCCATTGCCATTGATTTGGATGGAGGCTAGAGTCCTAATTCCCTTTTGTGCCTCTGAAAATCTCCTTCTGAATTTTCACATTTGAGTGCACAGAGCTGGACATCTGGGCCAAGATTTTAAAAATGTCAACTTAAAGTTTAGCTCATAGCGTGGGGATTTTCAACAGCACCTGAGTGATTAAGGAGCAGAAATCCTTAAGCACTTTCAAAAATCCTGCCCTTAAACCTAGATGTTCGTTGCTAAGTAGGTGCCTTGGTTTTCAAAACAGCTGAGCACCCAGCAGCTCTGCTTGAGCTTTGGCGATTATGGCACTTATTGGGATGTCCAAAGATTAGACTAACTTTAGGCACCTTGTCTTGAAAATTAGACCTTATGTTTTAAAGTTTGTCCCCAATTCACTTGCAAACTTTTAAACTCAGCTTGAAAATTCCCTTTCCTCCATAGCAACTCCTTTGGTGAGAGTCACTTTGGGACAGCATCTTCGTAAGATGCTACATAACTCAGAGTTGAGCTCCAACCAAGACCCAAAGCCCCCTGAACTTCTCAACTGAGATTTTCAAAGCCACATACGAGATGTGGACGGCTAACTCCCTTTAATTTTAATGTGAACTGGGTGTCCAGATGCCATAGGTAGCTTTCAGAATCTCTGCCCAAATAGGTGGATAATAATTCTGTGGCATCGTACTGTGTTGTTGTTTCCCCTGTGACCCTATGTCTTGCCCTCAGGGGTATTTAGATATTGAAATTGGTGGGAAATAAGGTGTCTAAGTACCTCGGAGTTTCAGGGCCGTGGTTCTTATGAACATGGGAATACAATTGTCCTGTTATTTTTGGCTGTCTTTCTGCATTGGCTGCTGTAGATCAGAAGAGACAGACCCAGCAAGGATCTGGACCAGTTGACCTTGGTCACTGATACCAGTAGAGATTCCGGGGAGGTGAAATGAATGTACTGGTGAGTTCCCCATGTAGGATTACACCATTGGAGCCTGGCTAATATTCCCGATGCTTATAGATATCCCTGAGTTATCTGGGAGGGGGAAGGGAGGAGAGCTGCCTGCCTGGAGTGTATTGAGAAATATGGAGTTTTAGAGATGATCATATTGAAATCTGAGCTAGTGGGCTTGCTGCTGACAGCTCAGGCATGACCCAAATCCCCCTCCATCCCTCCCTTTTAATCATTCCATGCATCCCACCCCCACTGGAAAGGTCTGGGTTTGAGTGAACAGTGTGTAATATAAAAGGGCAGAGCCGGGCCTGGAGGGACCAGGGGCTGCATACACGGGCTGTGTTATTGCTTCCTCTGGCAGGCCAGCGCGGAGGGTCTCCACTGGGATTACTCACACAATATTACTGCCGTCAGTGGGGTGGGGAGGGGAGGGTCCCAGCCATGCTCTGATAATAATAACGCTGCTTCCCTCTTTTATTAAGTTGGGGAAGTCTCTGTTCATCATGGTAAGTGCCCCAGGCTTGTCTGGGTTCCTCATTCCCAGGCTCTCGTGGAGAGAAGGGCGAGGGGCTGGCATTTGAAGTAATTAGAGAGACTCCATGGCAATGAAGTGCGCAGGCCAGAACCGGGGATTAGCCGGGCAAAGGAGGCAGCTCGCTTGTTTCCCAGCCGTCGCCTCATGGCCAGGGCTGCTGCAACGCTGGGGGCCACACTGGCTGCTTGCGTGGGGGCCCAAGGGCTGTTCATACCTTTGTGTAGATTCCCTCGTGGCGTCCGCTCACGCCCCGAGGGTTCGAGCAGAGATGTCTTCTCAGGTGAGCTCACCAGCCATAGAGCGCTGTCATTCTGTGCTCACCCCACCTGCTCAGGACCCAACTCCTGCTCTTCCTCCACCTTGTATTTCTCCACACACACCCTACAGGGTCCTCTCTTCCCCCATCTTTTATTCTCCCTCAGGATCTCCTACCCCTCTTTCTTTCTCCTACCCCTCTTTCTCCTACCCCTTTCCCAGAGGATTACCCCGTTGCCAGAATCTCTCCCCTTCACTTGAGTCCCTGATTCCTTCCATCTCTTCAGTCCCTCTCTTCCCCTCCCCCTAGCTTTCCCATGTTCCATCTTGTGATGTCCCAGGGGAGATGAAGACCCCATGGGAAAGGGACAGAGGGTTGAGCCCTCGGCATAGGAGAGGGGGAGGGTGGTGGGGCCACCTCTCTTGCTGTCTGGCCTCCAGCTCTTGAGGCCCCCTTTACGTTCTCCAACACCCTGGTGAGCCAAAGGGGTGGGGGTAGGCACCTGATGCTGTAGCTAGAAAACTCCAGGCCTCCAGCAAGCTACACCTTAGCCTCCTGTCTCAATCTGCAGTGAAACAGGGACAGGCAACCTGGAGGCGGTGGAGCTGGGAGAAGGAAAGGATACTGCCCAGAAGGGCCCTTGCTTATACTGAGCTCAGGCCTCTGTGCCTTTGGGACATTTGTCAGCTAAGTGTGTCTGTGATGGCACCGCCAGGCCAAATGTAACATGGAATACAGGGGAGCTGGCAAACCTGCCCTACTATTGACTCAGGTGTAGGAGGGGCATGGCCAGATCCCAGGGGTTCTCCAGCCTGCTGCAGTTCTGTATGGATTGCGCTCAGCTGCACGTCTAGACATTTTGAATCCAGCTAAAACTTTTGAGCAGAGCAGGGATTACGCGATCAAGTTTCAGCCCGTGTTTAGAACTGGTGTAAACTTTCTGGCCTGAGTTGAACTGACATTTCATGGGAGATCACAGGGTATTAAGTGTAGGTTCTTGGAGATAAAAATAGCAGGCTTCCCATGCGCCTTTTCTGTCTTATCGTCTCTTGGGTCACGGGTGTGCCCCAGCTCTGTCGCCTCCATATTGGCTCCTCAAATCCTATCTTTCCTTAGTGCCAGAAACTTAGTACAAGCAGTTATATGAGTCACACCTCCCTCCATGAGGTTGTAGCCAACAGAGATTTCATTCCTTTCCTCCTGCCCTAATTTGCCCTCCAAATCTCTTGCTCAGACACTTTTTGGCTCTGCTTCCTGGCTGGCTTCGACCTCCCAGCAGTCTTTGCACATCTACGATTGAGAGGTCTGACCGGAAAGGCTTCTGGGATGCATGCACTAGTCAGTTGGCTGGCATGCCAGTAGGCTTTGTACCCACCAGTTGTGATCTGTTGGGTTTGCCAGCATGCCAGGAGCCAGCTGGCAGAGAGACTGCCAGATGAAGAGAAGTGATCAAAGTGCAGCTCATAGCAGAATGTATTGCATACTGGGGTGGCCAGGAATGCTCCCTGGATTGGTCACATCAGTACAAACCCCACACTAGGCAACAAGGGGTTAGGGAATTACTTTGGGTCCAGACAGCCCCGTCCCGCCACACCTGTAGCAAATGCGCCATCTGGTGGAGGACTTAAGACAGGGAAACAGCTCATTTGGGGGCAGACCTGGAAGAGAGCAGACGTGCAACCCCAGCAGTGCAGAGCAGAGGGAATGCTGAAATGGCTAAGATAACTGCCCCAAAGGGCCATCCCTGAGGGAAGGGAGGCCACACCCCAGAAACAGTCAGAGAGGGAAGCATTGCCTTCTCCCCCGCATATGGATCCTGGACATTGGTAATCCCTTTTAATTCTCTTGGTTTGGACTACCCCAGCAGGGGAGAGCCTTGGACTGAGCTGGCCCAGAGGGGGAAGATAGGAAGTTGCCCAGGGAGAGCAGCCTAAAGCAGCCTCGGTTGCCAGATCACTGGTTGCCCTAGAAGGCCTGGGTTGGAGCTCAGTGGAGTGGGAGAGCCTGGGCTCCTGTACCAACATCGCCCAGCCAGTCACTGGGCATAGCCCTGACCACTACGCCATGCTTCCTGACCAACCCCTGAGTGAGGGTGCTCATCAGGAGACATCTCAAAGAGGCCCAATTTTCAGAAAGTGCTGGGCATCCACCCTCTGAAAATCAGGGCCTTTTCATGTGTCTCAAATTTGGCACCCAAAATCTCCAGTCCCATTTGAAACTCTTGACCCTAATGTTGTAAAATACCGTTTCTTTCCCCCTCCCCCCTCAATGCTCCCTTGCAGATACAGGGATTGTACTGATATCACCCTTGGCTGCTTTTTTTGTTTCCTGATTGCCAGATTCATCAACATATATACCTTGCTGGGTACCATATGTCTTATTTGTCTCTCTCTAGGAGGTGGGGTGCTGTATATGTGAAGTTGAATTGATTCTGTTGTATCTAGTCTATTACGCTAGTGGGTGACTATTGACTGACTGCCGGGAATTCTTCCGGCATGCTCCGGAATACTCTGATGCCCAAAATTTGTCCCCAGGCTTCACACGCAGACCAGCCTGACAATGAATCCCACCATGCAGTGGGATGTTTAAAGCGTAGCTCCCTGGGATGGTGTGCATTAACCCCACAGAGGCCAGCAAAGGGTTAATGGGAGTCTAAGCCCCGTTAGCCCACCTGGGTTGCACCTGGAGGGCGTCAGTTCAGTATCAGACTCCACTGGGGAGGAGCTGGGTGGCTGCCATAAAAGAAGGAGTTCAGAGCAGCAGGGGGAGGAGGCCCTGGGGTCAAAAGGTCTTGTGCTCTCTCCTGAGGAGAATGCTATGGGGAGAGGCAGGGTGGGACTCCTCTACTGGGTGGGGAGGCTGAAGAAGGATCCAGACATAGGGTGTATGAGAGGAATACGCTATTTTAGCTTGTGTGGGGAGCCCCTAGGGAGGGGGCAGGCCTCGAGGGACATGGCTTTGTAGGTTGGTGTCCTGTCAATGGGGTAGAGGACAAAGAAGAATTGAAAGAGAGGCTGAAATCTCAAACCTGCATGGGATGGGAGGGCAGGTGTTGGTGCTATGTTTTGTTTGAAGTCCCTTGGTGAAGAGACTGGAACCCAAGGAAGACCCCAGGTGGTGCCAAAGACTTTTTGGTTTGCTACGTGTTTGAAGGACACTACTTAGGATATTAAGGACACTGATTCCCTGGAAGGGACAGGACTCCAGAAGGACCTGGCCAGGTACCCCACTAGGTGAGACCAATCACAACACCACAAGGAGATACCCTGGAATGGTAACAACAATGCCATGAGGGGGTGCTCTGCGACAGTGAGGTCTGATATTCTCCCACTGAAATTAGCTTAGGTGTTCTTGGAAACCCCAGTATTAATCTCTCTGTGTCCCAGTTCTCCATCTATAAAATGGGGCTAATAACACTTCCCTGCCTCACATGGGTGCTGAGAGGCAAAGGATGTTATACACTGTGAGCTGCTCAGATAGCATAGTAATGAGAGCCATATTAGTACATCAGAGAGGTGGTGAATTCACTGTCTGTGGTTTTCCTTAAGAGTGGCTTGCAAGAGAGAGCGAGTCAAAGCTAAAAATAATTGCAAGAAAATCAGCATGAAGTTATTAAAAACATGGCTTTGGTCCACACCTCACCTGAGTTTTGCTTTGAGGCAAGGGTTTGAATGAACCCAAAAATTCAAAGTCAAGGAGGTGAAACACAGGGATCTCCCCTGAGATTTGCACTTTGAAACTGTGAATTTTGCACAGTTTGGATGTGAAACCATAAATTCAGCCTAGGTTCATTCTAAAGGCCCATGAACCTTAGTGGTCCTTTAGGCGAACTTGCAATGTTTACAGTGTGCTGTAATGTGAACGATGGGGGTGTTAATTGCAGCACGCACCAAAGTGCAGCACTGTAACTCCACCGTGTGGACACTGATGCCTCGAACTAGAAGGTACCTAGTTTGCGTTAATGTTGCCCTTTTGATACAGGACTATGTGAACGCGAGCTAGGTACCTTTCAGTTCGCACCTGCAGAGTTCACACAGGGGAACTACAGTGCAGCACTGTGGTGTGTGCTTCAAGTCACCCCCTTCCCCATAGTCTGAATTGTGGGGCTGTGTAGACAAGCCCTGATGGAGTTTGACTTTGTAACAAAACCTGAAACTAGCAGAGTTCTCCCACTGTGGTTCCATGGTGTTACACACCGCTGCAGTCAAAAAGGGTTATAACAGGATCCTTGCTATATTCCTGGTCCTGCACTGGGACATCTGCGCCCATGCAGAGCTCACTGCAGGACTGGGGCCTGTAAAAATGCCCAGGAGCTGTTCCAGGGGTGTGGAGGGTTGCCTGTAATTGCAGTGGGGAAGGGTGGCATGAACCACCCTGAGGTACCTGTATTAGTCTTTCCTCTTCTACTCGGGAAGCCCCGCCACCACATTCCACTAAGGATCCCATTGCTGTATTAACTGGACTAGCTTGCTTGCTTACCAGTAACCACTAAACCTGGCACTCGGGCATACGCCAGTAGCCATCTGCAACTAAACCTGGCACTCGGGCATACTCCAGTAGCTGTCTGCAACTCCCTTTAGAAGGCTTACAACTCAGAGCTTGTGGATATTATACATGCTTTGGAACATCCAGGCTTCCAGCACTTGACACTTGGGGATGTCTTTCAAGCTTCCTTGTGTGGTGGTGGTTTCATTCACTTACTGGGAAGGGGCCTGAAATCAGCCCAACTCCCCAGCTGGTGCTTTGCCTTGGAGACTCATCACATTAAAGAGCATAGTCTCTCCTCATTGAATGGAAAGAATATACTGAGAAATGACAACACCTGGCTCTTATTCAACATGCTCCATCTGCAGAGCTCAAAGCATGGGGCAGAGGAGAGTATGACCAACCCCATTTTACCAAGGCAGAAACAGGCACAGAGCAGTAAAGTGACTGGCCTGGTCACTCAGCAAGCCGACAGCAGAGCTGGGGAATAGAGACTGTGTCTAGGGAGGCAGAGGAGTAGGAGGAAAGGTGAGAAGTTCAGCGTTGGAGAGACTTATTTGAAGGGGACAACTGCGTACCTAGGAGGAGATGTCATGGAGGCAGCTAGAAATGCTGGTGGCTGGGGGTAGAGAGGGGGACTTAGGGATTGTTAGTGTTGACATGGTTGCTGATGTCACCCTGAGGGGGCATTCAGGGGAGAGCTGGGTGGAATGGACCCCAAAGGATGCGAGGAATAGAGAGGATAGAGTTTCTTTGAGAAGCAGCCAAGGAGAATGGGAATGGAGTGCACTGGGCGCCTGTAGGTCTGCGGGGTTAGTGCTGGAAGGGCGGGAAAGGAGGCCTGGGAAAGAGCACGAGGAGGAGAAGATGGGAATGATCTATCCAGTGACTTCACCATTTATTTCTTTCCTTTGTGAACCAGAAAAGAAAAGAAAAGAAATGAACCTTCCCCAAAAAAACCAGGAGAGTCTTATCGCATTCTTAATCAATAAATAGGCAGTTTAGGCCTATTACTATACATAAAAATTCCAAGTACCTTTATGATGTCTTATTAAATCGGAATTAGTGGGGTTTAAAATATTAATGGACAGTTGGCTCTTGCCAGCTCTCCTGTTACATGAAAATTTCATTTGTTAGTTGGACAAGGCTTGGGATGTGCTAGGAGACACTCATAGTACAGCTGTACAGGAGGGACACTGGGTAGTTCTCTCAGGCCAAAAAATAATCAAGGCCAGGGATTGTCTAGAGATCATGTGTGAGGGACTGGATATGGGATATGCATGGCCTCTATGCAGCTGGTTCGAGTCTAGCCCAGGATAGTAGTGAATGAATATCACTGCTGTTTGGTGGCCTGTGTGAACTGAGCTGGTCAGGTGTTTGTGTCGTGAAACTAGAGAACTCAACTGGTGCTAGTAGGTGCTCTTGCTAGCAGTTTCAGCAGAAGAGCTGATGTTTTTCAGTGGGACATGGGTAGGGTGACCAGACAGCAAGTGTGAAAAATCGGGATGGGGGGGGGGGGGGTAATAGGAGCCTATATAAGAAAAAGATCCAAAAACCGGGACTGTCCCTATAAAATTGGGACATCTGGTCACCCTAGACATGGGAACTGAATCACCTGTCACTCTCATAGATGGTCCTTTGTGGTCACAGTTGAACCATGTTGGTACAGAGTAGAGTAGAAGAAGCTTGTATTGAGCTATACCCATCCTGTGGCCAATAAGAGGACTTTGGCCAATATTTTCAAACATGAGAGCCTAAAGTTGCCTAACTGTTGGCACACAAGTTCAAATACGTTGGCCTAGGGCTGTCAGCCTGGGACATCGTCAGTCAAGACATCTACATCATTCTTTTAGAAAGATGCTGGGTTGCCAACTCTACTGATTTTTATTGGGAGACTGGTGATATCTGGTGCATTTCATTTTAAAGCCCCATCCCCCGAAGACACATGAATGGGTGAGAATCTCAGCTTTCATTTTGAGAAAAAGGAATAGCCCCGAGAGCTATGGAGGAAAGCTGGAAAATGTGACCTAAATGCATTCTAACGAATCAAAAGACAGAAGATAAATGAAGCATTGGCTTAAAAATCATATTGAAGATGCCAACTGTTTCCTGAAATATTTCACCACCACTTTGTGACTCAAAACTCCCATGAAACCAGAACCAAACTCCTGGTGGTGATAGTGGGGAAATGCCATCAGGCCAATCATTGTTAGGGTTTTCCAAGTGAATTTTGGGCTGATGAAAAGTTTCTGCTTGACAGCCTTGGACAGTAGCCGCCTCTGATGATTAGGGCTACAATTTTCTCATGGTGGTCATGGAAACCATGAATTTGATTAAAGCATGTGAAATGCCCCCGAACCCAGGGTTGTTGCAACTTGGCGCATGGTGTCGCAGTGCCACATCCACCCCTCTGGGTCAATTGACAGAGGGGTGGACGTGCCAAGCTTGTGTGGCACTATGACCACATGTGTTATGTTGCAATGCCTGGACCGGGGAGCTGGGCCCAGGTCCACAGGACAGGAGCTGCCACTGTGGGGTGAAGTGCAGAGGAACAGTAGCCCGTGCTGTCTCCCTCAAGTGACTAGAGCACATATAGAGACTTATGAATCTGCTACCACCCCAAGCTAACAGAGCTGAGCCTTTAGTTTAAGCAACAGCAGCTCCTGCTTTTACATCAGGAGTTCCCTGGCTAAATCCCTGCAGGCTACTCCTCCAGCTTCATCCGTGCAACACATCTGAACTTTGATCAGGAGGAACCAGCTCTAGAAATGATACAGAATTTCCACTGTCTACTCAGAAGAGCAGCATAGGGATGAGACTATGAACCAGGGTGAAATGGCACTAGAAGGACAATGGGGCTATTCTAGTGTGACAGCTTCCATGTTCATGACGTTCAATCATTGCAGAGTTATGCTGCCTGAAAATGATTGGAAAGTGAGGCAGGGAGTGGCATTCCCCTGTGATTGCTGAGCCACCAGGTCTACCCATCCTCACTTTTGTGACCACTAAATTTAGGGAGATATGAGTTACCACACTGCGTCAGACCCGTGGTCTGTCTAGTCAGTATTCTGCCTCCCACAGCGTCCCGTGCCAGCTGGCTCCAAAGGAGTGTACAAGAAACAATGTGGTTGTACAATAAATCTGCCCAGAGGGAAAGTTCCTGCATAAACCAACTTTTAATTAATAGGGCTTTGTAGCAGGGTGCTGCTGCAAAGCACCTAATTAGCCCCTGCTCAGCCAGCTCCAATCAAGGGGAATAGATTGGGGCTGGTGGGACAGGCCTGATGCCTGGCCTGGGGATTGGCTCCACCTGCGGGCCTGGCAAGCCAGCATAAAGGGAGCAGCCAGGGGAAAGATCAGGGCTGCTGACTGAGGCTGCTTGGGGAAGAGGGAACAAACCCTGTAAAGCCTTGTATATAGAACTCAATGCTGGTGGTGGGCGAAGGTGTATAAATAAAACCACGGGTGCAGCATGACAGGAAGCCTCCCTGCGCTTTATTGGGCCACCCTGCAGTGGCCTGCCGGAAGAGGGGGCAGACGAACCTGTTACACATGGGGGCTTGTCCGGGATCTGAAGCAAGCGATACAGTTTGGCAACCTGGCCATGGAAGGCACCCTGCAGTGGCTCACGGAACAGAATGGAGAGGTGCAGAAGGCCCTACATGAGTTCCAGCAGTCCCACCAGGCGGAGAGGCAAGCTCTACTCGCGTGGCAGGCGGAGCAGCAGCGGGCGTTACAGGACTTTATTACGGAGCAGTCAAAGGTGCAGCAGCAGCTCCTGTAGAAGCTGGTGAGTCCTGCAGGGGGAGAGGGCACCCGGGCCCCGGCCTTTGTAAGATGGCCCCGGCGGACGACCCTGACGCCTTTTTGGGCACCTTCGAGTGGGTGGCCCTTGGTGCGGGATGGGACCGGGCAACCTGGGCCCTGAGGCTGGGCCCCTATCTGACTGGGGAGGCGCAGGCAGCATACATGGCCCTGACGGAGGTACAAGCTAGGGACTACGCTGCAGTGAAGGCAGCGATCCTGGACTGCCTCGGACTGTTGGCCGAGAAGTATCGGCAGAAGTTTCGGGCAGCACGGTGGGCGGGGGGCGTGCGGCCCCTGGCCTTTGCCCAAAAGTTAACGGACTGGGCAACACGGTGGTTGAAGCCCGATGCCCACACCGTGGCACAGTTAATGGATCAAGTAATCCTTGAACAATTTGTACAGTGTCTACCTGATAGCGTGCGGGTTTGGGTGCAGCGACATCAGCCGGCCACCCTAGAAGCGGCCGTACAAAGAACGGAGGAATATGCAGAGGCCAACTTCCTGCTGAGGGAGCATCGGACCCCGCGAGACCTAGAGGGGGCCAGGAAACCCCGTGAGCACCCCGGGGTGAAGCCGGTAGACAAGCGGCGGGAGGAGCCCAAGGGGACCCCTAGCAGCCCAGGGCAGCTCATATGCTGGCGGTGTGGACAGCCGGGACATAGAAGCCGGGACTGCCCAGTGATGGAATGTGGGGCAGCTGACTTTTGTGGTTGGACAAAGGTTGGGGGGTGCAGAAAAAGAGGCACGGGTTGGCCACTATCCCAGTGCGGGTGGGAAAACGGCCCCTGAGGGGTTTAGTGGACACGGCCTCCACTTGCTCCCTTGTACAGAGGCGCTTTGTGAAGCCGCATTGGCTTATCCCTGGGGAAAGGATGCTAGTGGATTGCATCCACGGGGATAGGGAATATTGTCCCGTGGCCCAGGTACCCCTGGAGGTGCAGGGGAAGTTTGCCTGGAAGCGGGTGGGGGTAATAGAGGGGTTGGCCTACCCTGTGGTCCTGGGGGTGGACTGGAACCCATCCCCAAAGAAGAGGGGAAAGAGGCGAACCCCAAAACAGGAAAGAGAGAGAGAGCTGGAGACGGGACGGGGCCCGTACCGAGGTGGACCCTGGGAGGGCGGAGTCCCCACAACCTCCAGGGGAAGAAACTGAGACTCCTAGACAAGAAAGCCAAGGTAGGGATCCTGTGGGAGTGACCAAGGAGGAGGTGGAGCTTCCCAGGCAGGACCCATCAGGGGAGGGGATCCCGCAGATTGAGATGATGAGGAAGGTACAGAAAGACCGGAGGGTGGAAGCCCAAATGAGGGAGAACCAAACCCTAAGGAGCGGAGGACCTGGTCCTGAGATCGGAGCCAGACTCGGGGAAGGGGGCTCGGACCCGTCTCCCCCAGTGGGGAATGAAGGGGAGCATCTGGGGCGACCAGCCCAACCGTGTGACTGGTGTGAAGACCTCTGGGTGAGCGTGGACATGTGGGGTGCCCCACCCCCTACCCAGTGTGCCTTCTGTGGATGGGGCATGCCAAAACCCCACGAGTCAGAGCCCAGGGAGCACCCCGCTGGGCAGGGTGCTGCCGCCCAGAGTAAAACCCCCGGCCGAGGGAAGCAGGGCCGAGGAAGACCAGGCCTAGCATCGGCTTAAGGGGGGAGGTGTGTAGCAGGGTGCTGCTGCAAAGCACCTAATTAGCCCCTGCTCAGCCAGCTCCAATCAAGGGGAATAGATTGGGGCTGGTGGGACAGGCCTGATGCCTGGCCTGGGGATTGGCTCCACCTGCGGGCCTGGCAAGCCAGCATAAAGGGAGCAGCCAGGGGAAAGATCAGGCTGCTGATTGAGGCTGCTTGGGGAAGAGGGAACAAACCCTGTAAAGCCTTGTATATAGAACTCAACGTTGGTGGTGGGCGAAGGTGTATAAATAAAACCACGGGTGCAGCATGACAGGAAGCCTCCCTGCACTTTATTGGGCCACCCTGCAGTGGCCTGCCGGAAGAGGGGGCAGACGAACCTGTTACAGGCTTAAACCCTGATGTCTACACATTTATAACTCTTCTAAACCTCTCGTTATATTTTTAATTATAAAAATTAAAAGTGAAAGAAGAAGATACTGTGCTAGCCTATCAAGCTACTCTAAGATATCTCTGCTTCTTCTTTGACATGCTTCTTCATTCCGGAAGACCACAGCGATCTTCTTCTTCTGTAAAATAAGGTGGGGCTACATGGCCCTCAATTAAGAGAAGCACGTTGCTTTTGTGGCAACTATTAATTGCTTCCTGAATTTGAAAAGCATAAACACGAGAGCTTGCCAGGGAACGAGTTAGCCAGTGGATAAATGCTTTGCCATTAATGCATTGTTGACCCTGAGGATGATGCGAGATCCATGAGAGCTCTTAAGAAATTTACCAGAAACCATTTCAGCGGAGGTCGTGTGTTGTAAATCCTTAACTAATGGGATGAAGGGAATGAGACTAGATAATAGTTTGCACAAACTGGCTGGGTATGAATCTCCATTGAGGACCTTTAGAGCATTATAAATATGACATTGTGATGCTGGGCTTTTGTGCACTGTTATCCCAGAAACTAACAAGTGCTTTTATACATCCTGAAAAATGAGATGATCCCAGGGGCGTCTACAGTTTGTTATACATGCTGCAGTAACAAAGACCAATACATCGCCCTTCTATGGAGCATTGCATCCAAAGCTCTAAAAGCCCATCACAAATAGTATCGTCATGAATTTCAAATGGTTGGGCACATGAGGGTGTGGAATTACTTTCAGTGGTGATGAGACTTCCATAGAAGTTGTCGGTGCTTGGTCCCTTTGAGATTTAGATAATAGAGCAGGGGTGGCCTAACTTACTGATCCTCTGAGCTGCATATGATAATCTTCAGAAGTTTGAGAGCTGAGTGCACCTGCTCAGGGCTTCTGCCTTGCGGCAGAGTGGTGGGGTTCGGGGCTTCAGCAAGAACAGGGCTGAAGCCCCTAGATCAGGGATCTCAAACTCAAATCACCACGAGGATCACGACAACTAGTAAATTGGCCTGAGGCCGCATCACTGAAACCTTTTCATACAATGATACAAAAGTATAGTCAAAAATGAAAAAAAATGAAGAGTAATGTAGAATTCTATTAAAAGTCAATGTATTAACTTTTTAAAACTGTAATGCAAAGAGGGGTTTTAATAAAATATAAACACTCAGTAATGTTTGGAGCTTGGCTGTCAGTGAAGTCGGCACCTATGGCAGGCCACAGTAAATCACTCCGTGGGCCGCATGTGGCCCGCGGGCCGCGTGTTTGAGACCCCTGCCCTAGATCCCCTCCCCACGGGGCAGAAGTCCCTAGCCCCACCACCCAACTGCAGGGCAGAAGCCCTGAGCTCCCTTCTCTCCGTCTGGTAGGTGGAGAATGGGGGGCTCTGCGAGCCACACTTTAATTGTAAAAGAGACACATATAGCTCGCGAGCTGAAGTATGGCCACCCCGTCATAGACCCTTGTGAAGCAGTAGCCAAAACTTCGGCTCAGTGAGCCAGGGAGTTTCCTAGATTTTCCCCCTGGCACAGTATCAAAGCACCTTACAACATCCCAGTTAGGTGGGGCAGCATCATTATCTGCATATTACCAATAGGGGGACTGAGGCGCAGAGAGACTAACGGCCTTGCCCACGGGGGTGCCAAAGGGGGTGTGACCAGAGCTCCTGAGTGATGGCATCCATTGATTCCCAGAACACCTGGGTCTTGCTGATACCGAGCACTGTGGGGCAAGAGGACTGAGCGAGACCTGGTCTCTTTGCCCTTCCTGAGGGACAAGAAGCAGTTCAATTTGTGAAGGCCTGAAGCTCAGGATGGCCTCCCTTTCCTCTTGCCATCTATCTGGCTCTCCTGTCAACTGACAGAACGTTCCAAAGCTTCTAGCAAGTCCCAGCTGGGCCCCCTATTGCCATCTCTCACCCCTGCCTGGGGATGCTGAGTTATTTCACAAGGGGGTGTTGGCGTGTGGAGAAGTTTGCTGCCTTCACCTCAGAAAGCATCTTCCGTTTGCTTGCTACCTTTGTCAGTTTGCTGCTACCAGCCTATGTTTTCATTTTTTTTTGGAAAGGAGAGGGGAATGAGTTGGAAACGCTGAGCATGTGCAAAAGGGGAATGTCCAAATTAGTTATCCCCCCAAACAGGAATGCACTGTGCGAGGGGGAGAAGAAAATACTAGAGAGATAGGATGGCTTCCTGGACTGGCCGTGGGGAGAGGTGAACAGACATGGGATACAGGGCATTTCATGTCTAAGTTGCAAATTGAAATCCAGACCAAGCTGGTGTTGTGTGGGGCCAACTACAGCCAGATTTTTAAGTATACGGCTCTAGTGCTTGTTGGGAAGTAATTTATTTCTCCCCTCCCTGCCCATGAAAAGTTTTAACAAAAATTTTAGATGGCCAAAAAATTTCAGTGGCCAAAAACACACACTTTTAAAAATGGAAACCTGATACTTTTCAGCAAAGCTGATGTGGTGTTGTTTTTTACAAGAAAATTTCCATTTAATCAAAAGGCCATTTTTGATTGAAAAATGAGAAGTTTTGATGGAAACTTTTCATCTAGCCCTACTTAGCACCCACATTTGGAGCAGATGTATTTGGAGCAGATTTTCCAACATGAACCCAAGGCACTGATTTCTTTGGAAAATCTAGCCATGACCATCTATTCAGTGGCCTTTGCATTTGGGGAGTCTCATCCGATTTGACTGGATTGGTGCCAACATCATGAAAGCGACCTACCATGAAACCACCAATCACAACTGACCCATGAGCGGCAGTATCACCAGAGAGGCCTAGGGCTGAAAGGGTCAGACCAATCAAACTCCCTTGGTGGCTCACCAAGGTTAAGGCCTGTTGGTGAAGAGTATGGGGCAAGTTGGCAGTGCCACAACTTGTGCTTGTACCTGTTTTGTAAATAGAAGACATTGGTCCCCATGGCTGTTAATCCAACACCTTTTACTTGAGGTATATGGAAAACTGTATTAAAATTGTAGAGCTGTCACTTTAAATGCTATGGGATTCCCTGGTCCTGCTTGCAAAATTAAGGGGCTCTATAGGGAGCAGCAATCTGGAAAGAAGCAGCCTAGAGTAACGTGGGGTAACTTGTGCCTCGCTGCCTGTTGGAGCAGCCTGATTTGTGTCTCTCTGTTTTTGATGACTGTGTGAAATCGTTCTGGATTCTAGGAATAAAAGTAGCGTTTCTTTGCAACCTTTCAGCATGATAAAAAACAGAAAATACTCTAATTTCTCTGTGTGAAAGCTGTGAGCGTTACATCACTAGTACTAACATGCTCTTTAAAAATGCAAAAGAATGAAGTCTGTATTGTATTAGTGAAATAGTCTGGGGTGGTAATAAACAATGGCGCCTACTCATGCAAATTAGGAACTTTACATTCAAGTGTAATTTGCACACATTCACTGATGATTTACTATTGTATTTTACTAGCAGCGTGCGTTGACTTTCCGGACATGTACCCTGCCCCCAAAAGCTTACAGTGTAAGCAGATGGTGTTAGACTAATTTGCATCTAAAATGGGGACATGAGAGAGAAATTCTCCACAGGGGCAAAAAGCGTTTCCCAAACCCAATAGCCATGTAACAGGCAACTACAAAATGGGAATTGTGTCCCGACTTAATGGAGCATGAATAAACGACAGAGTTCTAATTACAGCGTTGCCGATGATGTGCTGTTTATCACAAGTGTTCAGATCAAAACTGGCAATGGATCTTGGGTCCCTTTTGAAAAAACTTCTGGGGAACAGATCTGTGCCTGTTTGCGCATCTTGGAAATGGGGAGTACTAGAGTCGGTAGGGTCCTAGGATCACTCCTCATGGACTATGCTCCACTGACTTCAGTGGGACTTCCCTGTTGAACCCCCACTACACACAGATTTTGTGCTAGTGTAGCTATTTCAGTTGGGGGTAGGGGCTGACTTTCTACCAAAACAGCTAAACTGGCACAACCCCTAGTATAGATGCACTTTTATCAGTACAAAGTGACTTATATGGTATAGTTTATTCGCTGTTCTCTAGGGGAACAGCTATACAGATATAAGGCATCTTTATACCAGTATAACTGCATCCACACTGGGGAAAGGGTGTTGAATCATTTCAACTCCAGCATTATTGTTAAAGTAGTACAATTGCTGTATAGGGCTTGAGAATTGGGCCATACCTGGAACTGTTATGCTATGTCTACACTACCGCCGGATTGATGCTCTGGTGATCGATGCACTGAGGATCGATTTAGCGGGTCTAGAAGACCCACCAAATTTATCGCAGATTGCTCTCCAGTCGAGCCGGGTACTCCACCGAGAATGAGAAGAGTAAGGCAAATTGCCGTGAGAGCGTCTCCCGTCAACCCAGCGCAGTGTAGACACCGCAGTAAGTCGACATAAGGTACGTTGACTCCAGCTACATTATTCCCGTAGCTGGAGAAGCATAACTTGTGTAGACAAGGCCTTAGGATCCATTGGTCAATGTCTGCACAAGGCTTTGAAGATGTTGAGTGCTATGTAAGTGGTAACTGTTATTATCCAAACAAGTAGGAGGGGGCCATCGTATGTGGGGGGGGGGGGAGAGGGGGATTTTGCTAAATATCTGGGCCCTGATCCACACTTGGTGTAAATCAGCATAACTCCATTGGAGCTGCACTGATTCACCCCAGCTGAGCACCTGGCTCTCCATTCAGCTCCCTGCTGCTCAGCTGGCAGGATTTGCCTTTAAATGAAACCTTTCATGCGGAAAACCCCACGGGGCTTGTGATAAAGGAACCTAAACCTGAACAGAACTGCAGGCCAAACAAGATCAAACAAAGAAGGCATCAGAAGAGCCTTAAACCCCTCCAAGTATTTTGGTGACTCCACCCCGTCCTATCCTCTAACCTGCAATGGCAAAGGAGACTCAAAGAATTCAGGTGGATGTGACAAAAGCAGTGAGTGACTTAAGCTGCCTCCAGGAACTGCTGAGGTTTCCAAGGGCTCAGATGGCAGCTTTGACAGTCAGCTTCCTTTATTTATTTAAACTTCTTGCTCCTGAGATACATATCTCATTTTGCCAAGGGTGCCAGGTGGCAGCAGCTGTATGGTATTCTCCAGCAAGAACTGTAAAACAGGGCGTTCAGGCTAAACCAATGGCATTTCTAAAGCACCTAACTAATCTCCACAGCCCATCTGCAGAGTAGGTAAGCTCCATTTTACAGATGGGAAAACAGGCAGAGAGAGCTTAGAATCAACTTGCCCCAGACCCCATAGTGAATATCTGTCAGAACCAGGACAAGAACCCTGCTCCTCTGGTCTAACAGCTAGACAAGACTGCCTCCAGCACTGAGCACTCACTATTGCTTTTCACTTTTACACTCTCAGTTTACTTTCTAGATCATAAACTCCTCAGGGCAGAGATTGCTTCCTCCTGTGGGTCACCCCTGCACCCAGCATGTTCTGAGGCCTCTGTATTATAACTAATAATAAACTTGACAGTGACAAGCCGTTGTAAGATGAAGACTGGGAAATTTCTCCAAGCCAGATGTCCTGGCTGACTGTTTCAATGGGCCAAGTAGCCTGTTCCATCTTTCTTAGGTGGTATCCTCAAAAGCCTGCCTCCCCTTGCCAGCCGTAAGCTATTGCAGGGAAGAGAAGAACATGATATGGGTTTGGATCCCATATGCAAATCCCAACCTGCTTTTGATCTGTATTAACAGGGATCTCAGTAAACGTTCTCAGACACAGGCTGTGCAGTGAGCGAGGCCATTTTTGTGGGGGGTCGTCCCATCTGCAGCTGTTTTCCACTAGACCTGAACTTAGAGATTCCAAGGCCAGAAGGGACCACTATGATCATCTAGTCTGACCTCTTGCCTAACATGGGCCAGAGACCTTCCCCAAAATAATTCCTAGCACAGACTTGTTAGAAAATCATCCCATCTTGATTTAAAAGTTGTCAGTGATGGAGAATCCACCACAATCATTGGTCAATCATTCCAGTGGTTAATTACTCTCACTGTTAAATAATTACACCTTATTTTTAGTCTGAATTTGTCACCATTCATCTTTCTGCCATTTGATCGTGTTAAACCTTTCTCTGCTAGGCTGAAGAGCCCACTATTAAATATTTGTTCCCCAGGTAGATACTTATAGACTGTGATCAAGTCACCTCTTAACCTCCTTTTTGTTAAGCTAAATAGATAGACACAAGGAGCTCAGTCACTATAAGGCAGGCTTGCTAATCCTTTAGTCGTTCATGGATCTTCTCTGAACCCTCTCCCATTTATCACCATCTTTCTTGAATTGTGGGCACCAGAACTGGACACAGTATTCCAGCACCGGTCACACCAGTGCCAAATACAGAGGTAAAACAACCTCTCTCTTCCTACTTGAGTCCCCTGTTTATACATCCCAGGTTTGCATTAGCTCTGTTGGCAACAGAAACACACTGGAAGCTCACGTTCAGCTGATTATCCACCATGACCCCAAATCTGCAAACTGTCCTGCCACCACTCCCTAGTGCCAGAAGCCCTCCCGCTGGTCAGGCTGTATCCTGCCATAGCATCCGTAGAGCTAGCACTTCCTTTCGCCTTCCCTTGTACCAAGATCCTTATCTCGCATTCATAGGCATCACCCTTTTCTGCTGCCAACATGTCTCTCCTGCCTACCCTACCTTTGTATGTGCCTATCACTGGGGTATATAAGCACTGAGGGTGAAATCCTGGCCCCACTGATAACAATGTCACAACTCCCATGGAGTCAGACTGAGAGCTGCTGTTTGGTATGCAACCATTCTTAAAAAATTGAAATCATCCAATCCATAGTTTTAAGATGTAGATCCACTAGTATGTGCTATTGGACCGTGGGCTCGATCCACTACTGCCCAGCTCCAGCTCTACACCAGTGTAACCCCAGTGAAGTCAGGGTAAAATGTGGTGATGAATCAAGCCCTACCCAACTATAACTGCAGACAAATCTGGGTGGACATTTCAGTCTTGTACCAGGTCTACACTAGAAACTTTTGCTGGATTAGCAATGTTGGTTTGGTGTGAGGAGGGGATATGTCAGTTCTATGCTGGCCAAAACCCTAGTCCAGACACAGTAATACTGGCAAATAAAGTTATTTTGCTGGCATAGCTTATTTTTCTTTGAGGAACCAGTATAAGCTATAATAGCATGAGCACTCTTGTGCATCTGCTCTAGGAAGGTTTGCTGATATAGCTGCAAATGCTTTCTAATGCAGACCTGGCCTAACTCATTCCTGAACTCGCTGTGTTAGCTGTTTGCTCCACTCCAGACAAGGCGAGAGCAGGGGACGGTTCACCCCCACTCTTGGGCGAGAGGAGTAGGCTGGGTTCCCAGCCTCATCAAGGTGGCAGATGAGGTGCAGGGGAGACTGGGGTAGGGCTGAGGCTGTTGATATGAGGGTGGCTGGAGCAGAAACAGCTCTTTACAGGGAGAAGCTACTTCACAAGTAATTATGAGTTCCAAAGCCAGCATTTATCACTTCAGTCTGTTTGCAGTCATTTGTCATGCCCCTTACTCTGGGCGAGAGGGGGAAATTAACCTTTCCCTGACTACCTTAAGAGACTCATGCGCTTACCTACTTGGGTATGTCTACACTGCAAAGAAAAACGTGTGGCACTGAGTCTCAGAGCCCAGCTCAATTGGCTCGGGCTGAGGGGCTATAAAATTACAGTGAAGACGCTTGGGCTGGAGTCCAGGCTCTGAGACCCACCTGAGCCCAAACACTTCCACTCCTGTTTTCATCCCTGTGCCCCTGGGCAGTGAGACCCGGCCTTTTATTGCAGTGCAGACATAGAGCCTGGACTCTTACCCAGGTGCTACCCCTAACACCACTCCTGCCCACATACAAAACCCTCCGTAACAAGCGGGGCTTGCCCCTGGGCTGGAGAGGCTGGGGCTAAGCCAACCTTCATTACAGGATGAGCTCACCTGAGGGGAAGCAGGTATTTCAAACATCAAAGCCGCAGGGCTGGTGGGAGGAGTCAGGGGATCCCAACAGGAGAGGGAAGCAGAGCTAAGCTCTAGCCAGAAAGGGCGGGGGAGTAGTAGCTGCAGGTGGAGCAGACTGACACAGAAAGAGCTCTGGCCATGGCTGAAGAACCGGAGCTAAGTAGGAGAGGTTGAATTGTGGTTTGGGGCAGTATGCTGAGGGCTCATTGAGGGTTGTTTGGATTACTGACTTTGGGGGAACTTTATTTGATATTAAAACTGCCCCAGAAAGGGGGGCTTGAGTCCCAACAGAGATTGGAGAGCTCAATGGGGCTACCAGGGGCAGGGTGCCTGTCACATGACCCCTGGCCATGAGGGGGTGCTCAATAAGTGGCCACACTCCTATACCCTCTAACCTGTGTTTCATGGTGCTTGCTAGCTGGCCTGGCTGGGAGTGTGGGTAGAGCTCAGGTGATGCTTTTGCTCCAGCTGGTAACCCTGCCACTTTGCAGTGCGGAAGCAGGCTAAATTACTCCTATGTCAGTAGTCCTCCAGTGCCTTCCCACAATTCCCCCTGTGTGCCCGAAAGACAGAAGTTCTCCCGCAGTTCACTGGGAAGGAATCACAGGAGTGACTCAGCTTAGTGTAGTGCAAAGAACCATGGGAAGTGCCCCCAGAAATCCTAGTGACATGCACAAGGGAGCACAGCACCCGTGAGGACTCAATAACTCAGGAAGCGTTTTGCACAGTGGCGGTTGCACCTGGGGAAGGCTAACTGGGGTGTTTAGAGTAGGGTTGCTGACTTTCTATTTGTAGAAAACCACACCCCTTCTCTGAGGCCATGCCCCCCCACTCACTCCATTCCCCTTCCCTCCATCGCTCGCTATTTCCCCCACACGCTCATTTTCACCGGGCTGGGGCAGGGTGCAAGAGGTGGTGAGGGCTCCGGCTGCGGGCTCTGGGGTGGGACTGGGGATGAGGAGTTTGGGGTGCAGGAGGAGGCTCTGGGCTGTGGCAGGGGGTTGGGGTGCAAGAGGGGATGAGGGCTCTGGCTGGGGTTGTGGGCTCTGGTGTGGGGCTGGAGATGAGGGGTTTGGGGTACAGGAGAAGGCTCCAGCTGGGGCAGGGGGTTGGGGTGTGGGAGGGGGTACGGGCTCTGGGCTGGGGTTGTGGGCTCAGGGTTGCGGCCAGAAATGAGGGGTTCAGGGTGCGGGAGGGGCATCTGGGCTGGGGCAGGGTATGTGTGGGCTTTGGAGTGGGGCCGGAGGAGATTTGGAGTGCAAACTCTAGGCGGCGCTTACCTCAGGCGGCTCCCGGGAAGCAGCAACATCTCCTTCTGGCTCCTAGGCGGAGGCACGGCATGGCTCTGTGCGGTGCCCATGCCTGCAGGTGCCACCCCCTCAGCTCCCATTGGCCATGGTTCCTGGCCAATGGGAGCTACTGAGCTGGTGCTAGGGGCGAGGGCAGCACGCGGAACCCCCATAGCTGTCCCTCTGCCTCAGAGGCAGAGGGAGATATCACTACTTCCCAGGAATCGCGCAGCGCCAGGTAGGGAGCCTGCCTGCGCTGCCAACCAGACTTTTAACGGCCCAATCAGTGGTGCTGACTAGAGCAGCCAGGATCCCTTTTTGACCAGGTATTCCAATCGAAAACTGGACACACTTGAGCAGATGAAATGTCCTATTTGGTCCAGTTTTGAGTGTTTAGAAATGTCTTGCTGAGGTCACTTTGGGGCAGAATCCATCAAATCCCAGGATGTGGGCACCCGAGTCCAATTTTCTGTCTCGGTTAATGGACACCGGAGCATGATGCAAAGTTTAAGTCCATTGTGTAAATGTCTAGTGGCCAGACTGCATGGTCCTTCCCCAACTCCAGGCTGCTGGGTTTGTTTCTGGAGCTTCAACTAGGGTTCCTGGCTTCATCTTTTAATCCATAAGAAGTTGCCTAGCTGCAACGTGCCCCTCCATCCCCGATACTGCCTGTTTTTTTTTTTGTTTTACAAGGCGCAATGGGTTTTAAGGCCATTTTTTAGAAGCTGAAAGATCAGGTCTCAGGTTACACAGCAAGTCAGTGTTTGGACCAGGATTAGAGCCAACAGTGCGTGCTTAGCATCACTGTTTGGGGGTTGCTCCTGCCATACAAAGCAGAGAAATTGCCAGAGCCATCTTGCCCGGTCTCCTGGCTCTGACAGTGACCCACCCCAGACTCTTCAGAGTGGTGAAAGAAACCACATAATAGAGAAATATGGAATAACCAGCCTATAGAATACATTTATTTCTAACCTCTGTCAGTGAGAGGCTAGTTATTCCGTAGTTCTCTGTGAAGTCTGAGAGTTTCTATTCTTTTCTTCCTGCAGTGTAACAAGGGGATGTTCTCATTACCCTCTAATCCTGTGTTAAACTCCTATTATGTTCTTGACCCCAATGCTATCTTGTGGCAGTGAGTCCCACAAGCTAATAATGCATTGTTTTAAAATGTGTTCCCTGTCCATATTTCCTTCCCCAAAGCTGACCCAGTGGCCAACAATTTCAAACTTATCACCTTAAAGTTAGGCACTTAAACTCTATCTTTAAGGTCCTGAAGAAGGGCTCGAGCACCAGCAGCTCACTACGAAAATCAGGCTGTAGTGTATAGGGTCCTGTCCCTTTTAATTCTTGGTGAGTCCACTAGTGGTACTCACTGTGTGCTGGATTTCAGAAGCCCTCAGAACCCAGTCAGAGCAGCAGTGTGCGTAGGTAGGTCTTGTTTGTGTATAGTTAATAAACAACTGTGCCTATATGGTTTCTTCATACTGCTTTTGTTGTGTAAAGTGCTGTTTTTATTTTAAGCCCCTAACTATGGATTTTTGATGGATCACTTTAGGTCTCCACAGTGTGGAAAAATTAATATCCCAGTGACTGTCGCCTCATCTGTAAAGTGGGAATAAAGCTTCTTTATAAAGCTGCTTGAAAAACAAGGGGGGAAATTCATGAAAAGAAATTAAAAATAATTCCCTGTTGTCTTGGTGGCAGTTGGTAATAGTGCTTGGAGGTGGTGGTGGATTTTTGTTTTCACTTTGGAATGCTTCAACTGGTTTTACTTATTTACCTCTTTCACAGAGGCTGTGTCTCCATTAGCAGCAAAGAGGTGCTCAAATGAGCCACCTGAGGTAGAATCCTAGTGAAGAAATAGTGGGCTGGAGTTTCCACACACACTAGTGGGTCGCAGTCAAATCCGCGGGGGAGCCTAGTTAATGTGTGTGGAAAATACAGCCCGCTATTTCTTGACTAGGATTTTTAGCTCAAGCAAATTAGCTCAAGCTAGCTAACCTGAGTGAAGAACAAACCTTGATTTCCTAGCAAAGAGACGGCTAGAGGGGCTTGGAGGATTGGTCAGTGCTTTGAAAGCTGTAACAGACTGTAGAAAAAGCACTGTGCATAGGTCACCCACTCATGTCAAGTGTTCCCAGGAATAACCCTATGCCAGTAAAGTTACACAACCGTAACTCCCTGGAGTCAAGGGCTGGTCTACACTGAATTTTTACATTGGTCTCCCAGGTGTGTGAAAAACCCACACCTCTGAGAGATGTAGCTCTACCGACCTCAGTCGACAGAGCTAGATGGTTGGAAGAATTTGGCCGTCGACCTAGCTACTGCCTCTCGGGGAGGTGGATTACCTATGGCGATGGGTATCGGTAGTATCTACACTGAAGCACTATGGCAATGCAGCTGCACCACTGTAGTGTTTTAAGTATCGACAAGCCCTAAGGGTAGGTCCATCCTGGAGCTGTAATTTCCAGCTTGGGTAGACACACCTGTGCTAGCTCTGCTCGAGCTAGCCGCTAAAAATACAAGTGTAGCCTGAGTCTGAGCCCATCTGAAACCTGTGCTCGGGCAGATAGCCCCCTTTCCCTCAGCTTGCAGTGCTGTGGCTACACCGGTATCTTTAGCACTCTAACGTGTTCAGAGCTAGCGTGGGTCTGTCTATCCGAGCTGGAAATTACATCTTCAGCGGCCGTGTAGACATACCCTTCATCCAATGCCTTCTAAGAAGAACCAGGAAGCAGGAGGCTGCTCATAAGTTGAGAAGCAATTGGAAGGGTTGTCGAGAAGGGAACTTGGCAGATGTGTCTTCCTGCAGAGAGAGAACATGATTAATGGTACAAAGCAAATAAGAGAGAAGGTACATGGACTATCAGATTTAGCATGTGTGTTACCATTGCACCGAGGAGCCCTAGTCACAGACCAGCAGCCCCTTGTGCTAAGCGCTGTGTAAACACAAAACAAAAAGACTCAAAGAGTTTACAGTCTAAGCAAAAGGCTCAGCTTTGAGCGTCAGCTAGATGCTTTGGCTGAGGACCTGTGTGCTGTGTGGCAAGCTAGGCCTGCATTCTGCAGCAGAGCTCCTGGTTTCTAAGGGGCTCCAAGTTTGAAAAGCCTCTGGCTGACCCCAGTACATTAGAAAATGGAGCATTGTGGTGAATTAAGAATGCACCATGGAAATGAGCAATACCATCAGCACCATAGTCTCTGTGGTGTTTGTTCTGATGGTCAGGTCGCTATCTGTAGTTTTGCTATTTTCAAATGTCGCTGTACCGTGGGATTGTGTACTGAGAATGTAGTATTTCGTTGTGGAAGCTGCAGGGGGAGGAAGCTAGAGTTTTGGCAGCTGGGTGAGGGATGCATGACAAGTGGGAGGTGCTTTTGAGTTCTGGTAGGCAGGAGGTAGTTAAGGCTCTTTGCACTGTGGGAAGGGTACATTTCCTGTTTCCCTCCCTGGTGAGCAGGGCTTGGAGGTGACTTTACATTTAGGAAGGAAGGCTTGAACTCTTCATTCCCCACCTCAGCAACCATGGACAGAATCAGCAGTGAAATAGTTAGCAGCATTGACATTTGTCATCATTAGGCTTCAGTGTTAACCCCCCATTGCTATGAATGGGGGCATTTTACACCCCTCTTGGAGCTATTGTTTTAGGCTGTCTGCAGACTCAGGAACATAACGCTGTTTTGATTTCCATTCTGTTCACAAGTATAATGGCAGAAAGATTAGGTTTTTGCTGCACAGCTCCCTGGCAGGGTGCAGATTCTGCCGCAAATGTTAGGGTGGCTCATGGAATACACAGGCTTAGTGGTCAGGTTTGGAATATGTAGTCTTCCTGGAGCTGCAGGTTCAAATGAAGGAGGGGTTGGCTCAGCACTTCAACTTCACGGGAGACTTCCTTTAAAACTGATCGAAGGCGCCCACAGAGTAGGGATCTGCATGTGGGGAGAGGGCAAGTTAGGGATCAGACTTCAGAAATTGGGCTTGGGAGATTGGCGTGCTGTATGCATCCTGCTTGACAACCACGGAAAAGGTAACCTATCCCTAGGTTGCCATGGAGACCACACAGGCAATGTACAGGTTCCAAAGGCTGAATCGCCGGGCTGCATCCTGTGGATTTTCTCACAGGAGGGGGTTATCTGGCCCCATGTTTCCCAGCCACCAGGAGTCTTAAAAACAAGAGGGAGGGTTTTTATGGGACTTTGCAACCTTCCCTGCCTCATACACATGAGCTCATAGTTTCCACAGCAAAGTAGAACACTCCCCACTTTCCAGTTCTCTCAGGGTTAGCTGGGTGGAGATTGTTGCTGAGCTGGGCCGCTAAGAGCATGGGATGTGGGCAGAAGAGCGATCTGACAGCATCCTTGGCTGGCTTGCTTCTGCCGCCATGAACCTTGGCAGCTTGGGGTATCTTGCACCGACAGCTTTGGGTAATTGATCCATGTGTCGGAAACTAGAGGGAAAGCCTTGCAATAAGCATCCAAGCAGAATTCCCAGCCCTCAGCTGCAGTGCATACCAAAGGCTGTGCCTTGCGCTTACTGCTTATTGTCCCCATTAAACTCTGCACATCAGTCACTTTGTCAAGCTATTTTGGTGCTAATCGTTTCCAAATGGAGTTTGCGGTCACCAGCAACATGAGGAATGTCTTCACTTGGGATAAGTCTTCGGAAAGTGAGATTTTTTTTTTTTTTTGTAAACAGCTTATTTTTCCAAATAGGTTTGGGAATAGCATCCAGGATGTCGGTGAGTATCAATGAATGTCACCTTGAATAATAACCGTGTCTAACAAACTCAAAGATGGCGGTGAAAGGATTGCTGGGTCGTGTTTTATCCAAGCCAAGTTTTAGTGTTGGTTACTAGAGATGGTCCCAACCCCAAGGCCCAAATTCAAACACCTTTAAAACTGGGAAGGGAGGGAATAGAATTTGAACCCTGATCTCAATTTTGCAGCTGATGCCATCTCTGTGGCATGCCATGCCTGCAGATCCAAACACTCCTGACCTTGAAGGGAAGGAGCGATTAGCGTCTAGCTCTAAATGTTGTAACTTGATGCCTTCTCTGATCATCCATATAATAAGATTGCAGGATTGTCAGCAGTCTGTGTATCACACTGAAGCCTAGAATGGCTCTGGAGTCAGTGTGTGATGGAAATAACCACAAGCATGGCTGAGAGCTCTTTTGGTTCAGAATACCACCGGGTTCAATCATCAGTGGATTTTGTGGTCTGTTACCATCCCATTTTTAAGTTCTCAGCCATTTGGACTTTACGAATTACACCCTGATGGGGCACAGCTACAGTAAGGCATGTATTCTATGCCATGCCAAGAGTCCTAGACCATTGGGCTAGCAGGTAACTCAATCAACCACCACCCTTACTCCGCAGCTAATTTGCATGCAGCAATTTCATTGGTTGTATGAGGGAGGTGGCACAGATGGTGGTTTACTTGGCCCAGCTGCCACCGGCAGAAATCAACACAAATCTCCCAGCACAACTCCCTAGACATAAATCCCCCCCCCCCCCAAACATACAGCTTCTCACAGCAGCACACACCAACATTCACCATCTGCACAAATCAACACAGATCTCCCACCACAAAGCATGCCCCCCCCAATACAACCAGCACATCCAATAACACAACCAGCACACACAATATCCCCAAACTTCCCTTTGAAACCCAGAAGGTCTGTGGAGTCAGTGTGAAATGAAGGGATTAGCTACGAGAGTGGCTGAGAGCTCTTTTTGTTCACAATATCACCAGGTTCAATCATCAGTGGGATTTTTGGTCTGTTACCATCCAGTTCTTAAATTCATTTTTGGCTTTTCCCCCCCTTTAATACACACAACTTTACAAATTACACCCATGTGACAGCACGGGCTTTCAGCTACTAGTTAATTAATAACTGACATGCCCTGGCCAGGTGTAGAGACCTATTCATTTATTAGCCCCACTAAACTTTTGTTGCGTTCTACTTCTAATGGTAGAATAGATCAAATGCCACTTGTGGTAGAAAGGATGGCCTAGTAGATAGGGCATTAGCTTAGGAGTTAGGATGTGTTGGGTTCAGTTTCTAGCTGAGACACAGTCTCTCTGTGTGACCTTGGTTGAGACACTTAATCTACCCTGTTTTTCATCTGTAATATGAGAGTAACACTTCCCTGCCTCACAGGGATGTTGGGAGGGGAAATCCCTGATTGTGAGATGCTCGGCTACAGGTGCCTGCAAGGGACATATTAGATAGAATCCGTCAAAATTATTGTGCTTGTGTAGAGCATAAGATTATCTGCTCCACCTAACAGGAGGGTGGGAGAGGGAAACTTATGCTGCAGCTGCCCTTGTTGTCTCTGAGCAGGAGCTTGGAGACTGAGGTTCGGATCCTACTTCTGCCAGTTCCGTGCTAGGTAACCTTGCATGTTTCACTTAGGCTGGAATTTTAAAATTTGGGCGCCTTAAACTCCCAAATTCATGTTTAAACTCCTAATTGAAAGTTGTCTGATTTTTCAGATATGCCTAGCATCTGCAACTACCATTAAAATGAATGCAGTGGCATCCCATTTACTCCATCCCTGGTATAAGCAAAGTTGCTTAAACTAGAGAGGGAGAAGAATATTTAGCTAACACAGTCCAATCCCCCTGCCAGTTTAGGATTGTTCCTTAAGGTACATTTTTTCCCTAGTGTTTTCTCCAGGCTGGCTATAAAGGTTCCAAAGGTTGGGGCTTCCACCACATTCTTTGGGAGATTATCACACAGCTGAATATGTGTCCATGTAATAAATCATTCATCTCCCCATTTCACACATACTCCCTTTGGATATGTGCAAAGAGAGATCATAACTATAACCTTTGCTTAGCTAAGAGATATGCTGTTAGCTCTTTTAATCCTCCTTTGTAAGTCATTTCCCACCTGCTGATCATTTTTGTTGCTCTTCTCCTGAATTCCCTCCCGTTTATCATTATCTGTGTGTTGCCAAGAGCTGAGTACAATATTCCAGGTGTAGTGACATCAGAACCATGGAGACAGAGCGCTTATTACCTCCCTTTTCCATGGCATAATGACTTTGCATCTACAGCCCTGAATTGCACTGGCTTTTTTGCAGACACGTCACACTGCAACCTTATGCTATTTTACTGTCCACTATCACCTCTGTCTCTTGCAACCTTCCTGTTTCCCAAATTTCCTCTCCTAGTGAGAATCTGGGCTCCAGATTATTTCCCCACAGATGTAATAGCTGCATTTTCCCAATTTCATTTGTGTTCTGTCCATATTTCTAATCTCTCTGGGTCCCTTCAGATAATTTTGCTCTTCTGACTGCTGTGATTATCTTCAAATGTCATTAGTGTGCTATTTACACCTTAATAGAGCTGGCTGATGATGTCAGATAAGACTGGTCCTAACTTTGATCCCTGTGGGATCCACGTCCCTCAATTGCACATATTGCCATTTATCATTATTGTACCCTTTTTCTGCAGGGCTTTAGCAATTTTCAGTTTACAAATGAGTGTTCCTATTGTAATGATCAGTGCAGCCAATACAGTGCCACCCACTGGTGGAGTTATCCTAGGGTTAAGTTGGTGTTGTCTTTGGCTTTGTTTGGTGTGGTGGGGAAGTGAAGTCCTACCTGAGTTTGCTGGAGTTGTTAGTTGCAGTGTCACAATTAATTCTTTTTTCAGAGTGGTAGCCGTGTTAGTCTGTATCAGCAAAAACAACGAGGAGTCCTTGTGGCACCTTAGAGACTAACAAATTTATTTGGGCATAAGCTTTCGTGGGCTAGAACCCACTTCATCAGATGCATGGAGTGGAAAATACAGGAGCAGGTATAAATACATGAAAAGATGGGAGTTGCCTTACCAAGTGTGAGGTCAGTCTAACGAGACAATTCAATTAACAGCAGAATACCAAGGGAGGAAAATAACTTTTGTAGTGGTAATGAGAGTGGCCCATTTCACACAACTGACAAGAAGGTGTGAGTAACAGTAAAGGGAAATTAGGTTTAGGTTTTGTAATGACCCAACCACTCCCAGTCTTTATTCGGACCTAATTTGATGGTGTCCAGTTTGCAAATTAATTCCAGTTCTGTAGTTTCACATTGGAGTCTGTTTTTGAAGTTTTTTTGTTAAAGAATTACCACTTTTAGGTCTGTTATTGAGTGACCAGGGAGATTGAAGTGTTCTCCTACTGGTTTTTGAATGTTATAATTTCTGATGTCATATTTGTGTCCATTTATTCTTTTGCGTAGAGACTGTCCGGTTTGGCCAATGTACAGGGCAGAGGGGAATTGCTGGCACATGATGGCATATATCACATTGGTAGATGTGCAGGTGAATGAGCCCCTGATGGTGTGACCGATGTGGTTAGATCCTATGAAGGTGTCCCTTGAATAGATATGTGGACAGAGTTGGCACCGGGGTTTGTTGCAGGGTTTGGTTCCTGGGTTGGTGTTTTTGTTGTGTGGTGTGTAGTTGCTGGTGAGTATTTGCTTCAGGTTGGGGGGTTGTCTGTAAGCGAGGACTGGCCTGTCTCCCAAGGTCTGTGAGAGTGAGGGATTATCCTTCAGGATAGGTGATAGATCCTTGATGAAGCACTGGAGAGGTTTTAGTTGGGGGCTGTAGGTGACGGCTAGTGGCGTTCTGTTACTTTCTTTGTTGGGCCTGTCTTGTAGTAGGTGACTTCTGGGTACCCTTCTAGCTCTGTCAATCTGTTTCTTCACTTCACTAGGTGGGTATTGTAGTTTTAAGAATGCTTGATAGCGATCCTGTAGGTGTTTGTCTCTGTCTGAGGGATCGGAGCAAATGCAGTTGTGTCTTAGAGCTTGGCTGTGGACAATGGATCGTGTGATGTGGCCTGGATGAAAGCTGGAGGCATGAATCCTGTGATTTCTATAAGTGAGTATGACGATATCCATCCAATTAGAATTAATCTTTCTGTAAAGATTTAGTGAGACCTCAACTGCGTTATTAAAATCCAAGGGCCATATCATCAGCAGGTATAAATTGGCATAGTTCCATTGCAGAACTATTTTGACTTACATCTGCTGAGTGTCTGGCTCAAAAAACAGATTACATTGCACTTCTTTTGGTCCTTCTGTAAGGACTTGGAAGTGTGATGCCAACATTAATGAACACTTTCTCACAACTGCCCTGTTGGGTAGGTAAGTATCTCCATTTCATAGATTGGGAAACTGAGGCAGGTTAAGCTGACTTGGCCAAGGTCACACAGTGAGCCTGTGGCACAGCCAGAAATACGATACATTCCTATATTGTAAGTATCCTAGTAACAGTAGGGAGATGATCATATGCACTGGCTAATACAGTAACATAGTATTTAAGCATATTGTAGGGACAGAGGAATTTTGAGACCTGTGACCCATCTAGCCCAGTGTCCTGTTGCTGACACTGGCCAGCGCTATGTGCTTCAGAGGGAGGTGCAACAACGGGGGCAGTTATAGAATAACGTTCCTACTGGTGACATTTCTTCCTTATCACAGCTGCTTGTTAACAACCTACTTATACCCTTATACAAGAATGTTTATATTCCTTCCCAACAGTTTTAAAATGAATCCTACTCCTGCTAATCCCTAGCTCTTATGTAGTGCTTTTCATCCGTTGTTCCTGAATCACTTTACAAAGCAGGTCAGTATCATTATACCCATTTTACAGATGGGGAAACTGAGGAACAAGGCAGGGAAGTTACTTGCTCACAGGCATGGAAATTGTCAATGTCCTCATTATCCATGTAAAAGTCCAATTCTTTTTTTGAGTGGTGCTAAATGCTTGGTCTCAATGGTAGTGGCATTGAGTTGCTAACTGTGCGTTGGGGGAAAAATGCATTTCTTCTTTTCGGTTTTAAATTTCATCCCTTTCAGTTTCATTGTATGGTCTCTTTATTACGAGGCCGGTGCTCCTGTTTACCCTACCTATCTTCTGACAATCGTATATCACTATATCTTGTATACCTCTGTCTCCTCTCAAAACTAAACAGCCCGAATATCTTGCATCTTTCTGCATACAGAAGTCCCTCCTGGTCTCTAATTTTTGTCACCTGTTCAAATCACAGTGACTTGTTTGCGACAGCTCCTCATCATCCAGTCAGGTAACAGAACAGATATCATGTGACTTATCTAAACACACATTGCAAATAGCAATTTGCTGATACTGAATATTCAAATCAAACGTGGCTTCTGGCCAATTGCAGTTAAACTGCAGACTGAAATTTGAGTTATTACAGATAGTGGGGGTCGGGAAAACAACTGATAAAATACAACTGATAAAATACATGCAAAGAGAATATGCGCTTTAATCCACCAAATAAATTATGCATTGTGACCTGTTCACCCAGCTGTAGTGATGAACTCAGAAAAGGCCTTGAACCCACAATGAACTAATAATCATATGGTTTGAATGTGCTTTAACACACTGAGCTTGAAGTGAGTGCAAGGTTAAATAGATCAGTAATATGGATTGAAAGGCCGATAACTGCATCCCAGTGTCTGCTTGGAGAAGGAAGAGGCAGATAGATACATGTGCTTCCTGAGGGGGAAGTTTGCACCACCACTGCCTATGCCCTATGCCCTTCATGGATAATAGTATTGCCAAACCCAAGTGTTCACAAATCATGAGTCAGGCTTAAAAAAATATCATGAGAATGACCTAAAAATCATGAGATTTAAATAAATATTTGGGTTCTTTTTGTGTGCCTTTAAGGAATCACATTTTAAAGCTTTTCTCTGCAACCACATGGGCTAGAAACCTATTTAAAAAAAACAGAAAGCTGAGATTTTCACCTAATCACTTGCCTCCAGGAGTTGGGGCTTTAAGTAAAACACTAAATATTGCAGGACTGAAGATTAAATCACCAGACTTGGCAACAGTGAGGCTGTCATCTTTCACCAGCTCAAAACAGACATTTAGAATGAAGTGAAAGCAAGGTAGTGACCATGCTGTCTGACTTAATACATCTGTGGGGTGAGTGCACCTCTTTAAATTGGAGATATGGGCCTGAACCCCAAACATTCCCCAAGTTTAGAGGGGTATCTGCATTTTGCAACTGTCCCCTCCTTTATAATGGATAATGCCTCTATCTGAACAGCCCTGTACTTTGGGAAAGTTCAGACCCTGAGTCAAGTGTGGTGTCTTTGACCCCCTCTCTGCTCCCAGTGAACTGCAGCATCATTTTGAATAACAAACCTGGAAACAGCCAGGTTTCCCCAGGGTGACGCTTTCATGGCCAACACTGAAGACAGCCCAAACGGGGCTGTGCGGCTGTAGAAATCAACAAGTGTGATGGCCACAGCACTGCTTCTAATACAGCCTGTATTATTTCAACTAACAAGTTAATTTCCAGGGATCAATAACTTGAAAACAAGAACTCCTGAGTCATCATAAGCTGCCTCCCCCCCTCCCCTCTATGTTTGAGGACTAATTTAGCTGTAGATTTCTTTTTCAGTGCATCTTTGGCTTGGGCTGTGAGTTTTGACACCGCTGGTGCATATTTAGCAGTGAGTTCTGATTTTTTTTTCTTTTCTTTTTTTTTTTTCATGGCAAGCTGTCAGGCTGCAGGCTCCATAAGTGTGTGACCCCAAAACATGCTGTCATATTTCTCTGAGTGTAGCATGAAACTGGATCATTTCACTGCAAATAACTCAGCATACTGCATAGTTCGACTATCCCTGAAACAACCGTGCAGTCACTGTGCAGTCATTTCATATTCCTCTGTCACATCAGTTTTTATTTGCTGGTGTAGCAGCACAGTGGCTTGATCGTGAATTCAGAATATAAACCCAAGTGTTAAATTGAGACGTTAGACAGTAGCAGAAGTGCATTCAATTCAGATAAGAAATACCCAAAGTGTGGATTCTGAAAATACAAACTGAAAGCAAATTTTATTTCTTAGCCCGCTGCATGAATCTCTGTTGCATTTTCACAAGAGCCGGTTGAAAAATGGGGGTGGGAAATTGTTTAAACTTTCAAAGTTGTTTTTGGTTTGCAGGTTCAAAATGGAACAACTTTTAAAAAAAGTAATGATTTATTTATGAACATTTTTGAACTTCCTCAACTTTGGGAAAGTTTCCACTTGGCAAAATTAGAATGCTCTGTTTTTCCTTTTGCCACTCTAACTTTCCTAAAAGTGAGACCATTTTTAGAAGTTACAGACTGGAAAAATGAACAAAGAAAAAGTTAATAAAACCCCAGACCTTGTTAATTTCATGGCAAAAAAAGGTGGGAGGGGAAAAATATGAAAGTTTGAAATAAATTAAAAAAAAGGTTTTCGGAAGCCCAAAACTGTACAAAAATTTCAATTAAAAAATCCCCAGAAAACTTTCATTTAATTTTGTTCAGAAATCTTACACTGAAAAATAGAAACAATTAATTTTAAAAAATTGACAGTTTCCTCCAAAAATGATGTTTTTGACAAAATCCCATTTTCACCAGGAAAAATGAAACCAGTAACAAAAAGTAACCAGCTACGTGTTCAGAGGTGAATTTAACTATGGATGAATATACCCACGACTTCTTGTTGTATCGGGAGCCAATCCCCAGTGATCTGTAACGAATGGCACAGGAAACTAGTAACCATCCCAAATGGGCAGGGCTCAGGGTAAACTGAGGCACACAACTCCCACTGAATATTAGTTGGATGCCTAATTCCTCTAGGTGCCTTTGAAAATCCAGGCCTTAAATCTCATCCCCAAAACCTTCTGTGTCTGTCACATTATTCCCAGAGCAGCAAAGTGTCCTGTGGCACCTTATAGACTAACAGACGTATTGGAGCATAAGCTTTTGTGGGTGAATACCCACTTCTTCAGAGGCATGTAGTGGAAATTTCCAGAGACAGGTATAAATATGCAAATATTGCATATTTATACCTGCCTCTGGAAATATACCTGCCTCTGCAAATATTGCATATTTATACCTGCCTCTGGAAATATACCTGCCTCTGCAACTATTGCATATTTATACCTGCCTCTGGAAATTTCCACTACATGCCTCTGAAGAAGTGGGTATTCACCCATGAAAGCTTATGCTCCAATACGTCTGTTAGTCTATAAGGTGCCACAGGACTCTTTGTTGCTTTTACAGATCCAGACTAACACGGCTACCCCTCTGATACATTATTCCCAGAGTGCTGTGAAATGTTCACAGTGTGATCTACAACCAGACAACTGCCTGGCTTGGGCTTTCATTACAGAGCTAATTAGGATATTCAGCTTTTTTTCCCAAATAAAATCTTAAGAGCTGCCAGACTGACTCAGACCAGTGATCCATTTTGCCCAATATCCTGTCTCCAAGAGTGGCTCATACCAGAGCCTCAGGGGGAGTGTACAGAGTAAGGCAATTATGGAGTGTTCCCCATGCTCCCCTCCTGGCATCTGGTAGTCAGAGGGTTAGGGTTGCCCTAAGCATGGGGTTGCGTCCTTGACCATCTTGGCTAATAGCCATTGATGGATCTATCTCCCATGGACTTCTTTGTTGAGCCCAGTTATACTTTTGACTATCACAACATCCCCTGGCAATGAGTTCCACAGGTTGTGCATTGGGTGGAAAAAATGCTTTCTCTTGTTTGTATTAAACCTGCTGCCTATTAATTTCATCAGGTGAGCTCTGGTTTTTGTATCATGTGAAAGGGTAAATAACACATCTCTATTCACTTTCTCTAAACCATTCATGATTTTATAGACCTCTATCATATCCCCCTTAGCCATCCCTTTTCTAAGTTGAACAGTCCTAATCTTTTTAGTCTCTCCTCATATGGAAACCATCTCGTACCCTTGATTATCCTTGTTCCCCTTTCTTGGAACCAGGGTTGGCTCTATGCACCAGCCAACCAAGCACATGCTTGGGGCGGTACTTTTCAAGGGGCGGCAATCTGCCCCCCCCTTTTTTTTTTGCTTCGGCTGCATTTTCCACCCCCCTCCCTTTTTTTTTTTTTTTTTTTTTTTGGCTTCGGCAGTTGTGTTCTCGGAGCTTGGGGCGGCAAAAAACCCAGAGCCGGTCCTGCTTGGAACTTCCAGTTTCACTATATCCTTTTTGAGATGGGATGACCAGAACTGGAGACAGTGTTCAAGGTGTGGGCGCACCATGGATTTCTATAGTGCCACTATGATATTTTCTATAGATATTTGTGCACCTGGGACTGTTGTGCAGGGCTAAGGTCACAGGGGTTGTTGCCTGGCAAAGTCAGGGTAGGAAGACCAGCATCCCTGCATACAGCTCTGCCCGTGCGCCTCCGAAGCTGATATTCTGCACTCTCTGCGGTTCCAGTCCTCAGCCTGATAGATCTCTGACAATCCTGACCTGCAGCCCTCTTACTCTTTTACTGCTAGTCGTTTCCTTAGCAGCCAGCCAAACGTTTCAGCAGAGTCTCTCGAACTAGCAGAGTTGATTTCCCTGCTCTTAAAGGCCAGTCTCTAACATTTCAATACCGAAGTGACTGCCATGTACATACGGCGCAAACACACCTGTCTCATCCTTCCAAATATTGCTTGTCCATCATGATGACTTGCTCAAAAAATAGCTGAGTCCAGAGCACCTGCATGCTCTGACAAAGGGGATATCTGTCCCCTCCCATGCCAGGCATTTTACAGTCACCTACGCAAGCACCAGCTCTCCGGAACAATGTAGATCTCATTTCATATGTCAGAGACCCAAGGATGTTACCTTGGAGAGGGACAGTGCCTGTTCCGCCTCTGGAGGATCCCCCATCAAATGCTGCACGTAGCATGGTCAGCTTGCAGGGCCTGGTGTACAATATCCAAGCATCCAGGTATTCTGCAGCAAGCTGGGTTGTGTCTATACAGTGCCGACCATAATGGGGTCCTGGTCCATGATGAGGACTCCTAGGCACTATGGAAATACAAATTAAATAATATTGTAGACCTCCAGCATGGCAGACTTCAGGTATATTCTAAAATGGAAGCTTGCGGTGAATTAAACATGAAACAGAGTAACACAGTCCCTACAGGATCTCTTAAATTACTTATTTTGAGATTAGTATCAATTTGCTCAGCCCCTACAGTTCCAGCATGCTGTGAATCTTTGTACTAACTGGTTTGTAAGGGCTGACAGAGGGAAAGCTGGAGGTTTTAGCAGCTGCACTAAGGAGAATTGGGGCTTCTTTCATCCCCAGCCAGGTGTCAGGCCTTTGAAGATTATGGGATAGACACATTAACTGGATATTTCTGCTAAAATCTTCAGTGGAGAAACAGCCAACAAAATTGTCATTGTTAGGCTCCAGAGTTAACACCTAATTACTGTGCATCAACCAGTTCACACCTCTCTGATTGTTTCAGGCTCAGAGGGACAACACAGAATCAGTTACCACTCAATTCACCTTCAGCAGTTTACCAGAAGGGTTAGAAATGTACTTTTAAAAAACACTAAGGCCATGTCTACACTAGCAGGCTTACAGCAGACAGCTATACCGATGCAGCTGTGTTACTGTAAGAGCACTTGTGTAGCCGCTCTGTGCCGACAGGAGAGAGCTCCCCCATCTACATAATAAAACCACCCCCACAAGCGGCGGTAGCTAGGTCGGCGGGAGAAGCTCTCCCATCAACATAGCGTTTTCCACACCGGTGCTTAGGTCGGTGTAATTGATGTCGCTCAGGGGGGTGGCTTTTTCACACACCCCTCAGCAACATAAGTTATACTGACATAAGTGGTAGTGTAGACATAGCCTTAGATTGTGAAGTACCATTTTGCTGCACTGGGTGGATCCTGTGGCAAATGCTGCAGGTGTTGATTGTGGAACCCACGGGCCCTGATATTCTCCCTACGTATGGTGCCATCATGCCTGTATCAGCAAAGATTTCTAATGGAAGGGTGTTTCTGGGCAGCCCATCAGTTAAGTGGGAAGACCTTCCTTATATAATTAGAGCTTAATTGTTGCCATTAGGCTATACAGATTTGTAACTCCCAGAGGGTCGAATGCAAAAAGGGCAAAGTGGCAGGTTTTTTAGCTAATTAGGGCGTCAGTTGTATTCCATCATAATAGCGTTTGTTCTTTATGCCCATGCTGTGTCAAGGGGTTAGTTTTGTAAGCCATGATATCACTTTCTTCAGAACCTCTGGTCATCAGGACCTCTCTGGAACATGAAAGGGAATGAATTCCCGAAACCTTCTCTGGTGTGATTCTGTGGACGTCAGTAGAGGTATACCTGGGATGAATCTGGCCCGTGTTCTTAGCAAATAATATTTCCATCCCTTGGGGCATATTGGTTTATTTTTATTGGATCACCTGAGAGTACTGAGCTTAACGTGCTAGTTTGTTGCTGTCGGGTCTGGGAGCAGAGCCAGCTATAAGTGTCTTCCAAAGACTGGATTTGGATCTTCTTCCCAATTGCTTCCTTGTCCCTTCCTCCAGTCTCCCCATCCACTCCCCTCCTTGCACCATTTCCTTCCTTCCTGAGCAGTCTTTAATGAGCACTGTTAGTCCCCAGTCATGCCCCAGAATCCTTTGCCCTAGCTGCAGTAGGGCTTCAAAAGAAGTGAAACTCTGGTCACTGCAAGGGATTCTGGGGGGTGTCAGAGCTGAAGGTGCCCCCACACTGAACACCCAGTGAAGCTGAAACAGGCAGGGCAGAAATACCATAGCCAGCAAAGATCAGGTTGGCTATTGGCCTGCTGGAGCATGGCTCCAGCAGCCCCAGCACTATGGGGCTACTCCAAAGCCCATTTAAGTCAGTGGAAAGACTCCCATTGACTTCAATAGGTTCTGGATTAGGCCCAATACTGGCAGTGTTGCCCAAGGTGCCACGCCCAAGACATCTGGCTACTTCACCTGTGCCTAAGATAGCCTTGGGGAGCAAGGCAGTGCTGGCTAGCTCTCTGTTTGCCTGCTGGAAATTCGCCCTGCCCCTTGCGCGGAATGGGAGATGCTCAACAACCTTTGGTGGAGCTAGCGGTTAATTGGAACGATCAATATTTGTTTTGTAAATGCAATCGGAGGAAAAGAGGGATTTAGAGAGCCAGAAATTAAATTGACCTGTGAAAATAGATACTGAGTGAAGCGAACCCTTTTCCTGCCAAGCAAATATTTAGAAAGGAGAAGCAATAAAATGAATAAGCATCAATGTAATATCCTGCTGCTGAAGCCTGGTGGGAATAGCTACTACACTCGATGCACCGATAACCCCGGGGAAACTTGAAACTGGAAGTTTTGTTCTGGAAACAGATTCATTTTCCTATCTCACACGCTGCCTCAGACTAGCTCATGCAGCACTACTGAGCTGGGAATGCTCCTTAGTGGTTATAGACCTGGGCGTGAGATCTGGACTGAGCTGTTATTTGTAACTGTAACCTTGAACTAAATCTTGCTCTTGGGGCCTGATTTGCAAAAGAGCTTCAGTACACAGCAGCTCCCATTGCTCTCCGTGGTCAGGGGAGGGAACTGTCCATTGCTCTGTGTGTTTTGGGAGTGTGGGGGATGTTTGTGTGGGGGGATTACCCATTCCTATCTGTGTGTGTGTGGAGGATGAGTGGGGCAGAGAAGCACATGAAAATGTTCGCTCCTCTCACCAGCAATAGACTTTCTCACAGGAAATTCCAATACTTCAACATTTGGTTTGGTCCTGAATTGGGATGGAAGGTTGAACTGTCAATTTTAAGTTCTGCAAAATTTCAATTAGGAAATGGTGAAATGTTTCATGGGAAATGCGATCCATCCAAGGAGCTCAGCCTGAGACAGCCAAACTACAACTCCCATAAGGCAATGTGGCACCCGAGAGAGATGCAGTTGAATGTTGAAGTGACTCAAAAGAAAATGTTTTGGTTCAGTTCGACCCAATAAACTGAAATGTTTAGATTCAGGTTGAACTGACCCCAAATCAAATATTTCATTTTGATTTTCCTGATGGGGAAAATTGCGAATTTTAATTTTGCAGAAACTACATTTTCTGCCCCGTACCCTGCTGCAAAAATCTAGCGCTTCGCACTTTTAAGAATGTGGCCCCAATTGTGGACGCTGAGCCCTTCTAGAAAAGCTGCCCTTAGTCACACCAGTGTATGAGCCCCATCCAAAGTCCATTGATATCAGTGGAATCTTTCCTTTGGCATCAGGAGTCGTTGGATGAGACTCTAAATCCAGAGCTACTCCTCTGATATCGGGAATGACTGGATTTGTACTGTTGTAACCTTTAACTCTGAATTTCTTGGTTTTCAGCCTCTTCCTACTTGTCCATTCTCTAGAACATTCTACTAAGGATTTCCCCCTTCTGTTGTTGATAGGGAGGCAGTGTGGCCTGGTGGGCAGAGCACTAGACAGGAACTCAGACCTGGGTTCTATTCCCAGCTCTGCCATGTCTTGCTGGGGGACCTTGTGCAAGTCACTTGACTGCCCCATGCCTCTGTTTCCCATCTGTATAATGGGGATAATGATGCTGAGCTACTTTGTAAAGTGCTCTGAGACCTATGGATGAAAAGTGATCTATAAGTATTACTAGTTACAGCTTTTTCTGTAGGCAAAGTGTTCTCTTCTGGACTGGATGCCTGTTTTCAGGGTGTAACCGGCCCTCAGTGGGTCACAACTAAGAATGCCAAATTCAGGACGAACTGCTGAGAAATAGGACAGATACACCCGAAGACTGGTGGCTAATTCCCTATAGGATATACCAAACCAGCAACAAAAGTAAACTTCTGTTTCACCACACTGGCTAACAAGAACACATAAAGGCAGTTTCCTCAGGCATTTCAGTTCTTATATCACCACCAAAAACACTGGATTCAGAGATGAGTGGTTCTTTACAACCAGTCTCATCAAATAAAAGGTTCTTCTGATCCCAAAGGACCAGCCACACACTCAGGTCAATATATAACTTAGATCTTACCCCAAAATCACGCTGATACCAATCCTTTAGTATCTAAAATCTAAAGGTTTATTCATAAAAAGAAAGAAAGAAAGACAAAGAAAGAAAGGTGAGAGTTAAAATTGGTTAAAGGAATCAAATACATACAGTAATTGTAAAGTTCTTGGTTCAGGCTTGTAGCAGAGATGGAATAAACTGCTGGGTTAAGTCAAGTTTCTGGCTGCTTCCAAATCATTGAAGGCCCTCAGTCCATTGGTTAGAATGCTTCCATTAGTATAATCCAGAGGCTGGAGCAGGATAGAGGCAAAATGAAGGGGTTTCCAGGGCCTTTTATAGTTTCTGCCATGTGGAGGGAAACCCATTGTTTCAAACACAAACCTCAGCACAGATAGTGGAGAATCACAGGTGACCATGGAGTCACATGGGCAAGTCACATGTTCATGCCCAATTTCGCTCTGTCAGGAAGCCATTACCTATATTCTAGATAGCATGTTTACAGGACAGTCCACTCAGTGTAGATGGATGTCTCCCATTGTGAGTTGTGTCCCTTTGATGGGCCACTCAATTTGTATAGTCCCTTCAAGATGTGCTGGCTAGCTACCTTGTGGGCGGTACCCCAGGAGCAAATGTCTGAAATCAAGGTATAGAGCCAATACTTATAACTTCAAATACAATGATACATGCATACAGACAGCATAATCATAACCAGCAAATCATAATCTTTTCTAGACACCTCACTTGATAACCTTTGTACAAGATTTGTTGCAAATATATAACAGTGGTTGCAACAATGATCTATATGCTCATATTTTAATCAGATAACGTCACACAGGGTCACTTTGGTTATGTTTACACTGCAAAGAAAAACCTGCGGCGACCTCAGAGCCCAGATCAATTGACTGGGGGTTGTGGCCCCACAAGCTAAAATCAATTGACCTAGGCTCAGAGATGACCTGTGCCTGCCGATTAGTGGGGGGACAGAATGAGGGCAGCCAGCTTTAGCAGTGTTACTGACCATGCTCAGTCTGTGTGATCCTGCTCAGTACAAGCTAAGCAACAAATCTTGGAGGGTGGGGAGAAGGGAAGCACATGACTATATGCTCCTCCCCATGCATTGCCTTGGGCTCTGAGACTCAATGCTTTGGGTTTTTCTTTGCAATGTAGATGTACCCTTTGTGGTGCTGGCCTGCCCTCGCTGGTTTGGTATTGTTGGATTGAATAGTCCATGGCAATTCGGTTTGTTGGGTGATGTGTGAAGAATGTGCCATACATGCTAATTTAGTGTACAGTGACTTGTGAACGCTTGACAGCTCACACAGTCTCTCACTTATGAAAGCTGTGCCCACTGACTTATTATTTTAGGGTTGCATCTTGCTTTTGTGCTGCTGACATTGCAAAACATCACTGAAGATTTCTGTTTAAAATGTACAGAAAGAATTCTAGAAAGATCTTGCAAAATGATAGTAAGTCAGTGAGAAAAGGTAGTTTAAATTCATTTCCATTCATTCACAAGCATATTCCTCTGGCACTTCTGTGCTTCTCTTTAGCTGAATTTGGGTAACATTGAAACAGGTTAGAGTGCTCTCTAGTGCACAGATCTATGAATGAAGGATGCCTCTTCTGAGATATCTAGATCTGCAATGCATTTTTGTTTAAGAACCACTTAACTTGGCTTGTAAGTGATACCAGGACAGTTGTTTTTTCCATTTAATCCCCCCCCCCGACTAAACATTTCAATTATTTTTATGAAAGAATCAATATTAAGTTTCCCCCTCCCCGCACACCATACACAGGGCTGAGTTGATATTCTTGAAAATGAAAGATTAGATAATGAAGAAATATTCTAACGGGAAATTGACAACTCCATTTTATAAGTCACTTGCTTGTTTCTATAGCCCTTTCCGATGTTTTTAGCTCTTTGTCATGTTTGCTCTAAACAGCTGGCTTGTACGTCAGGCTCAGTTTACTCTGTTTAGATTGTATACAACTGAGCGAGTTTTATAGCAGCCAACTCATAAGGAAGTGACATGCCAACGTGACAGGATATTGCCTTTCATATAATTAGAATGCTCTGGATTAACACATCTATAGCCAGCCGGGCCAGCTCTGGCAATGATAATGCATCATAAATTTTAAATGCCTGAGAGAGGTTTGTTTGAGGAGCGGTACTGACAGCGAGCATGTGGGATCCTGTATGCAGATGTTTAGATAGTCCCCCAGGAATATACATCTTCGGCTTTAATACAGTCCTCCATTGTAACCTTGGAGACATGAGAGCAGTTTGGGATCTGGTTCTTTAACCATTTCTTCCTGCTCTCAATCCTCCAGCTCTCCGGTGTCACTGCCACCCAATAAGACTGGTAGGACAGGCAGCTGGAGCGCCCCACATGAAAATGAACAAGTTGTTGTCATTGCCAGGTTGGCTTGGCTTGGTGTTCCCTGTTTACAGCGTCACTGGCCTGATAGTCAGGTGTGTGTGACAGGGGAACCAAAGGCAAAACCTTCTCAAGCACCGTCAGGGAACTGGATCATCACTGTTAAAGTTTGCAGATGGTACAAAAATTGGGGAGTGTTAAATAATTAAGAGGCCAGGTCACTGATTCAGAGCTATCTAAACTGCCTGAGCCCAGTTTACCAAGCAAACAGTCAGGGCTGGCTCTGGCTCTTTTTTTTTTGCCGCCCCAGGCAAAAAAGCCGCCGGCTGCTCCGCTCCCCCTGGCCGCTGCCCCAGCCGGGCGCCGTTGAGGAGCGCGGCATGCCCGCTGCCCCGGGGGAGCGTGGTTTAAAAAAAACAAAACAAAACCCTGAGCGCCGCCCCCTTCCAGGTGCTGCCCCAAGCACGTGCTTGGTAGGCTGGTGCCTGGAGCAGGCCCTGCAAACAGTATGCATTTCAGTAGGGCTAAATGTGAATGGATACACCTAGGAGCAAAGTGCATAGGCCATACTTACAGGATGTCGGACTCTATTCTGGGGAACTGTGACTCTGGAAAAGATTTGCGGGTCGTGTTGAATATTCAGCTGAACATGAGCTCCCAGTGTGATGCTATGGCTGAAAGAGCTAATGCGATCCTGGGACGTATAAAAAAGAATCTTGAGAAGGGCTAGGTCTACAGTAAGAAGTTAGGTTGACCAAGCTATGTAGCTCAGGGATGTGTAGACATAGCCTTGGTGTAAAGAGGTTATTTTATCTCTGCATTTGGCACTGGTGCGACCGCTGCTAGAATACTGTGTCCAGTTCTGGGACCTGCCATTCAAGAAGGATGTTTGTAAATTGGAGAGGGCTCAGAGAAGAGGCACAAGAATGATCTAAGGATTAGAAAACCTGCCTTATATTGCCAAGAAGCTCGGTCCATTTAGCTTAACAAAGAGAAGGTTAAGGGGTGACTTGATCATGGTCTGTAAGTACCCACAGAGGGAACAAATATTTAATAATGGGCTCTTCAATCTAGCAGAAAAAGATCTAACATGATCCAATGGCTGGAAGTTGAAGCGAGACAAATTCACACGAGAACTCAGGTGTGAATTTTTAATGGTGAGAGTGTTTAACCATTGGAACAATTTACCGAGGGTTGTGGTGGATTCTCCATCACTGGCCATTTTAAAATTAAGATTGGAGGTCTTTCTAAAAGATCTGCTCCAAGAATTATTTTGGGGCAGTTCTCTGGCCTGTGTTATTCAGGAGGTCAGACCTGATGAAGATAACGGTCCCTTCTGGCCTTAGAATTTATAAATCTATTAACCTCAAAGATTTCTGAGCTTTTTTCCTAACAAGAATTAAGCCTCCGTGCTAGGGCTGGGTCAACATTTTTCCATCAGCACTTTTTTTTTAATGGAAAATTGGGTTTTGATGAACCCCAAATTTTCCTGGAAAGCGTCAGCTTTTCCTCAAAATCTTCAGTTTTTCACCAGAAACCCGTTTGGCTGCTAACTGATTTTTTCTGGCAGGTTTTGGCCAAAAATGTTCATGTTTTGAGTTTTCATTTTTTTCAATAAGTCAAAATTTTCTGAGGGAGGCGGATCCTCACTTTCCAGCCAGTTCTACTCACAACACCCAAAGGAGGCAGGTGCTATTGTCATATCCATTTTGCGAAGCGGGAAACAGAAGCACAGAAAGATGAAGCTACTTGACCAAGGCCAAAGCATGAGTCAGTTATAGAGTTTAGGAGTAGAATCCAAGTGTACTGCCTCCCAGTCCTTAGTTTTAACCCCCAAACAGCAGCTCCTATTTCACAGCATGGGGCTGTGCTGAAGAAAACTGAGTACCCCGTTGCTAGAAGGTCTGTCTTTTAGATGAGACCATAAACTGAAGTTCCTTCCAATCATTTCTGGCCCAGTTAAAGTTTGCCGAGAGCTTTAAACAGAGAGGGATAATCTAGCCACTGACCCTGATTTTGGTGCTCATGGGAGCTGAGCTTTTTTGAAAACTTAGTCCTGCCCAGGCACACACTTTTGCCCAGCTGGTGTGGAAAACATTTTTTTCCCGATCAGAAATGGAATGAAAAATCTGCATTCAAAATGTTTTGGTTTTCCCAGGGGAAGCTTCATATTAATTCAAAACCAAAAATGTTCACTTAGAAAAACTGAAATAAAACAATTGAGGCTGAAGCAAAATGAAAATGTTCCCTTCTAAATGTTGCTACAAAACTAATGTTTTCATTTTAGAAATTTCCAAGGGGTGGGGGGGAATTCAGTTTCAATAAAACTGTATTTTTCAGCAGGAAAACTTTTGGCATGCAAATTTTTGAATTTTCTACTCATAAGCTTTTCTGAAAGTGGCTTAAATTTGGATGTGGCAATGAATTTTGTAATCCAGGAGACCTTAATACTCCTGGTGGATCAGCTTTTGCCTCATATTCACTCCCATTAATCTCAATATAAACAAAAGCTCTGAAGAGGAAAGTTGAAAAGCTCCTGGGGGTACATTTAAATCAGTCCTTTCTAATAATGTCTGTCGGCCTCTCTTTGGTAGCTACCGCTCCCCCAGGAGAGGGCATGTGTATGCAGCTCTGTGGTGAAACACGGAAGGGTGTAATTAATTCTGACCTCTGGCTCCTGCTTGCTCTTTCCTAATATTAAATTTGACTAGTGATATTCTGGTTTTCAATTATCTTGGCTTTCTTGGGGGGTTTCCTGCTAGTAAATTGAGTTGGTTCAGGCTGTGCCTTCTGCCATGCGGAACCGCAATTAGGGAAGCGGCTGGCTGGGGCCAAATCCTTAGATGATGTAAATCAGCAGAGTTCCATAGACTTCAATTGATGATTGGCACTGGTTAGGGTGACCAGACAGCAAGTGTGAAAAATTGGGACCGGGGTGGGGGGTAATAGGCACCTATAGAAGAAAATGCCCCAAATATCGGGACTGTCCCTATAAAATAGGGACATCTGGTCACCAGTAGCGTAGCCATGGGGGGAGCAGGGGGAGCGGCCGCTCCCCCACTGAGCAGAAGCGGCGCCTTTTTTGTGCTCCGACGCCTTTTGCTCCTGCCTTGCAGCTGGAGCGGAGCTTTTTTTTTTTGCTCCCGGCACCTTTTTTTTAGCTCCGCTCCCCCTGTGCTCTAAACCTGGCTGCGCCACTGCTGGTCACCCTAGCACTGATGGATCTACAGTGATTTTATACCAGCTGAGGATCTGGTACTAGCACAGGCTTTATATTACTGTAGACCAGCTTGTCCTACCTTAGTTCCAACCCTGATCTGAGTGCTAGGCAGTTCAAAGTGAGAGCTTCAGGTGAGATCCTGCTGGCTTTTTGTGGACATGAAAGATCTCATGATAGGTCCCTCAGAGTAGAGATTTGCTCCAGGCTTTTGCTCTCAGACAAGGATTTCTCTTTCCTCTATTGCTCTTGTGCATGTGGTCTGTCTAGCTATTGCTTTCCCACCCCAGAGGCAGTCGCATGATTCCTGTGTGCACAATAAAGAGACCCCCAAATCCTGCCCCCACTGAGTTCAATGGAGGTTCTGATAATTTATTTATAGAGGAGCAGGGCCATGACTTGTAAACTGTTCTAGGGCTCTCAGGGATTAAAGGCCCTATAAAAATATAAGTGATCATTATTCTTAGCCATTATCCTTATCAGTAAATGTTAATATCAGAAAACCCTTTGCCACGCCCTGCCTTCAAGGTGATGTTTGCTTCTTTGTGTTATAAACAAGGTCTGAAAGTTGTCAGGTTTTTACGTTTTTTGTCTTTTAACACTGAAATACGAGGAACATCAGCTGTTCCCTGGTTGTCCTGGGAGGATCATTGGAATGTCTTAGGTTGTTAGCTCTGACACCTTAATCAAAGAATGGGGACAGAAAGGTCCTTTCTCCGACATGTTAATTAGACCTTTAAGTTCAGGAGGATTCAGCGGAAAAAAATGAGAGCTGTAAATAGCCAGGCAACAAAAAATCCCTCTCTCTGTTGCTCATCTTTCAGTCCTTGGGTTTTGTGATCTCACCATCTCTAGTCACCATCAACCTCGTAGAAAGCAACCGCTGCTGACAAAGGGGTGTCCTCTGTGGAGCATTGTTGATGCAGGGGTAGACAAGGGCAAGTTGTTTCCTGGGTTTGGTTGCTAAACCCTTGCTTGAGCACAGTTTGCAGCGAATCTTGCAACTGACCATGAGTATTTTGAGTCATGTGTATAAGCCTAGAGAATCTCACACTAACTTGTGAAGTTCGGAAATGTGTAGACACCGTGTTTTTAGATCTATGCCATGCTTATGCACTTTCGAGACCAACTGTCAGCTGGTGTGCATTGGCATAGGAGCTCCACTTGGTTCAACAGCACTATGCTCAGGGGCAGGTCTGGCTCCCGGGTTCTAGCTCTGGCTAGAACTGGAGACGTTGCTAGCTCTTGAGAGGCTGTGCTTGTGATATTTTCCTCAGGAAGGAGAAGGGCCAGAATTTGGCAGCGCTTCAGTATTGAAGGCGTCACCTCCCTTGTTGAGCAGTTTGGAGACACCCAAAAGCTTCCAAGCAAGCTGGAGTCTGGGTAACTGAGGTGACAGCTTTGCAGAGTTTGAAGGCTTGAGCCCAGGGTCTTCCTCATCCTCAGTGCTGAATTCAAATCCTGCAGCATGGACAGCCCCAGTTATAGAACTGAAGTGCCTTCCTCCTGCTGGCGTAGCCACCTAGTCCTGGGGGAGCTGGCCAGCAGTTTTATGGCCAAATCCTGGCTCCAAAGGAGATGCTCTGATTTAGACCAGTGGAGAGAGTCTGACTCTAAATCTAAGTCTCACTCATATGAAATATTTTGAAACAGCTGAGGAGTTAGCCCCAAACCCCTGTAAATGAGTAAGCGAGGTTCCATGAACAAGGCCATGTTGTATATGAATCTCTACAGTACGATGCCATGGGAGTGTGCCTTACTGAATTTGGCAGCCCAAGGACTTTGGGCAGTTCAGATTCAGCCGAGGAAATCTGGGATGATTGCTCAGACCTTATCTGAACTTTGAATCTTTTATGGTTCACCTGGAGTGTAGCAAAGGGCTCAAAATTCAGATCAAATGCTCCAGAGTTTGGAGCTGAGATTTTGGTTCACACCCATCTCCACACCTGCAGCTTGTCTGCAACGTTTTAGTCCCACCTAGCACTATCGCTCGTTACCCTTTCCAAAAGGGAGATGCCAAATTGCCAGAGCTCTCATGCCATGGCTGTGACATGGGAGAGGCTAAAGTTAATGCACTTGATAAAAAATACGATTTACCCTCGGTTGCTAAGTCCCCTCCAAGCATGAGAGGATGCATTCTGCTGGCAGGAATGAGGAGGAACTGAGACAAGGGAGCAGGGGGGCAGCTAAAAACCACACTTGCTGCAAAGCAATAGAATTCCCCAATAAACCTGAATCTGCTGAGAATACATTTTACTAACATGCAGCTGAGTTGGCTGCTTTTGTTCTGGGGTTTGTTAAGCATTAGCTAAAGAATGCGATGGTCCAGCCTGCTCGGTGTGAAACCTAATTCTTCCCCTTTCTGGAGCCATGGCATGGAGCGCTCAATTTTTTTCTCTCCATAGGGCTGCAAGCCCTCCGGTACTCCAGCCAAAAACCACTCATATTTTAGCAAGCTTAGCTCCAGCCTGGTTGCCAGGCAGTCAAGCGAAACACTTGTCCGCCCCAGGGGGAGGGGACGCAGACATCGGGCGGGGGGGGGGGGGGGCTGGGCTGTGTGTGTGGAAGGGTCATGCTAACGACTTGGAAAAACATCCCTCCTTAAAGCCATTTGGGAGGGGTAGGTTTTTTTCCAAACACCTTTGGATATTTTTTTCCCTATGGAGAGAAAATACAAATAGCAGAAGTTGCTATGGGTTAGAAAGGGTTAACGTTTTATACCTATTTGAGCTTGCACCGGGGAGGAATCCTCCAGTGAACCCCTTGACTTCACTGGAGCCAGGATTGCATCCTAAATTTCTGTAATCTGTCTTCTAGAGATGGGCCACACAAGACCCTTTAACCCCATTTCCCTCACCCCCTTAACCAGGGGGTGGGATTGGTTAAAACGGGTCAGACTGATTGCTCTCCCTGTGCCTTGATTCTGCAAACAGCTAAACTGGCCAGAAGTTTTGCCAAACCCAACCCACCACCACCTCTTTGGCCCAGCTGACCCCTAGAGGAAAGCGGAACGGCTGTGAAAGGCGTTGAGTTATCAGCCCGGAAGACTGATCCCTTCCCCCGCCTCTCCCCCTGTCACCACCCCAGGTCCCCTCTAACCACCCTGCTGGGGTGCTTTCACCCTGGGCGAGGGGCGCTGCACCTGGAGGGCAGCTCCGTCTCCGTGGCGAGGAGTGCTAAAAGGCAGGGTGGCTTTGGGGCACAGAGGCCTGTTCACTAGGAGCCGAAGTTAGGCACATGCAGGCTGCTAAAGAGACATTGGAGGATAGCGACTTTCGGGAGGTAGGGTTCGTAGCAGTGACTTGGCCTCTGGCCCTTCGGTGTTACCAATCCCCAAAACACCTGCATTCCCCCCGCCCCCCCGATACAATTGTAATGGGAAAACATGTCCCTTTTCTTGCCATGGCTGTGTGTATGTACCTTATGCAGTGGTGTTGTCACTGTGTCGGTCCAAGGAGATTAGAGAGACAGGGTGAGTGAGGTAATATCTCTTGGATCTAGTATTGTTGGAGAGAGAGACAAGCTTTTGAGCTACACATGAGTAGAACCATAGGGTTAGAAGGGACCGCAAGGGTCAGCTAATCTAACCCCCTGCCAAGATGCAGGATTTGTTGTGTAGTAGCAATCTTCTACACAGGACCTGAAAAAGAGCTCTATGTAGCTTGGAAGCTTGTCTCTCTCCAACAAAACGTGGTCCAATAAAAGATATTCAATCACCCACCTTGTCTCTCTGTATGTATCCTACTCCTTTGGCCAGGGTTCTGAGAGACAAAATGGAGGGAGATATGTTTCACTTGGGCCATTTTGATCTTTTGATGATTGTTTTTTCTTTTCTGATAGAACCAAACTTTTAAAGGTCCCAGGTTCCATGAAAGGCGCTCGTACAAGCCCTCAAAAGCGGGCTGGGTAGAGGGTTTATGTGACACATTCATTCCCCCTGCATTCCCCTCCCCTAGCAGTCGGACAGAGGTCTGGGATGGCTTGGGAGGTGGAGACATGGCATGATCAATGTGGAGGGAGTGTGGTGGCTGATAAAGGAGGTTGGCAACTGGAATTGAGAGAGAGAGCACCTGGCATCTCAGAGGAAAAGAGCCAGGGTCTCTGTGTCCTACCTTCTGTCACCACCTTTCCCTCCCTCCCCCAGCAAAGAAGTAGAAGGACCCTGAGATTCTTGCTAGGCCAGTGGCTGCTGCACTCTCTGCGCCACTCTCGCACTGCTGGGGGAGCAGGCTCTGCTTGGCGCCCCTGCCGGGCAAAAGGTGGACTCAGCACAGTGCAACAGGTGAGGTCACTCCTGCGGGGTCAGCACGGCATAAGGACGACTGCAAACCTTGCTCTGTCCCCCAGGCGGCAGCCAGTGTGTAGCATTGCCAGTTTTCATTGGACGTATTCCTGGAGTTTTCATCACATGATATAATCTTTAATTAAAGATTAATCTTTAATTCCTGGAGACTCCGGGGCAATCCTGGAGGGTTGGCAACCCTACCGGAAGGTGGTTTGGGGAGGGAGTTGGACATCAGCAACCTCACACAAATTGGAAACCTGATTCCTTTTATCTGCCAAGCCTTCCCTGAGAGCATTGTCACAGGTATATTGTCAATATAATGAAAGCTCTGCACCCATCTCTCTCCCCCATTCATATGTACCCACATGCCTGAAGAAATCACGCAGAAAAGGAAACGTAGCGTAACGCCATCACCATCTTCTCCCAGCTCAGGTCAGCATGATCTGGAGGTTCCCTACCCGGAAAGCAGAATCTGGCTGTTTCTTTCAATAAAACCCTGTTGTGGGCCAGATCCTCAGCTGCTGAAATCTGGTGTCGCTCCATAAATCTCTTGAGCTATGCTGATCTACACCAGCTCAGGACCTGGCCACATGTCCCTGGTTTGGAGCTGTGACAATGAATGAGAAGGCAACCTGGTGCCAAGACAACTCAATCCAACATAATTACCTCCTGCAGAGCAGTTCCGCTAGCTGCCTGCTGCAGTCTCCACCGGCATCTACTCCTGTCCTTTTCACTCTGTAGGTCACTGCCATGCTCGTCCCCAGGGAGATCTCTGCTCTCACCAGCTGCCTTCCCACTCCTCCGTCTTGCATGTATTCAGATGTCTCTCCACAGCACCTAGGCGAACAATACCACATGCATGCTTGTGCACTGCTTTGAACACACATGCTATCACACCGTGGCGCTTCCACACTCGTTCATGTACATACCCAGTCACGCTAGTGCCTCCATTCACCCAAACACACACGAGTGTGAGTGTCTTGTCATCTCTCACTCATCAGTGGGGAGTTAAGCCAGGGCCAGTCCCTAGGCAAAAGCTGGCCAAAATTCTGCTAGGGAGTGTAGCCCCTGCTTCTTGCTTGTGTGCCCCCATGAGTGCCAAGTGCACAAAAGGAGCAGGCGGCGGGCACAGCATTCCCCCAGCTGAATTGTCCAGGCACAGATTGGGAGCACACTGCACCCTCTCCAATGGTGAACAGCAGGTACGTGGATGTGCGTTATCTGGGATTCATTCTGGCTGAGTCAGATTAGGGACCCAGCATGCCCCACTTAGCTGCTAGCATGGAGAGCCCCCTGGCTGCATCATTGCAAACTGAGCCACAAGTGGCCAGAGAGGCTTGTCGAGAACTCCTGCCAGCCAATGGGTGCCCAAGGTAGTATCTAGCCTTCAGCTTGCCACCTTAGGTGGGTGTGTCTTACCTCAGTGCTGGAAGGAAGGGAGGGGGACTTACCTTGTGGGAGGCATTTGGAGTACTAATGAGCAAAGCAGGGGCTGCTCTCTAGTCTTTGTCAATGGGTATTGGCCTGGAGAGGAGGAAGAGAGACTATTTAAATAACTTAGTGTGACTTAAATAACTAAGGGTCTATGTCTGGAGGGGAAAAACAGAACATAAGAATGGCCATACTGGGTTAGACCAAAGGTCCATCCAGCCGAGTAACCTGTCTGCCGACAGTGGCCAATGCCAGGTGCCCCAGAGGGAGTGAACCTAACAGGTAATGATCAAGTGATTTCTCTCCTGCCATCCATCTCCACCCTCTGACAGACAGATGCTAGGAACACCATTCCTTACCCATCCTGGCTAATAGCCATTAAGGGACTTAATCTCCATGAATTTATCTAGTTCTCTTTTAAACCCTGTTATAGTCCTAGCCTTCACAATCTCCTCAGGCAAGGATTTCCACAGGTTGACTGCACTGTGTGAAGAAGAACTTCCTTTTATTTGTTTTAAACCTGCTGCCCATTAATTTCATTTGGTGGCTCCGAGTTCTTATATTATGGGAACAAGTAAATAACTTTTTCCTTATTCACTTTCTCCACACCACTCATGATTTTATATACCTCTATCATATCCCGCCTTAGTCTCCTCTTTTCCAAGCTGAAAAGTCCTAGCCTCTTTAATCTCTCCTCATATGGGACCCGTTCTAAACCCCTAATTGTTTTAGTTGTCCTTCTCTGAACCTTTTCTAATGCCAGTATATCTTTTTTGAGATGAGGAGACCACATCTGTACGCAGAAATCAAGATTTGGGTGTACCATGGATTTATATAAGGGCAATAAAATATTCTCTGTCTTATTCGCTATCCCTTTTCTAATGATTCGTAACAACCTGTTGGCTTTTTTGACTGCCGCTGCACACTGCGTGGATGTCTTCAGAGAACTATCCACAATGACTCCAAGATCTCTTTCCTGATTAGTTGTAGCTAAATTAGCCCCCATCATATTGTATGTATAGTTCGAGTTATTTTTTCCAATGTGCATTACTTTGCATTTATCCACATTAAATTTCATTTGCCATTTTGTTGCCCAATCACTTAGTTTTGTGAGATCCCTTTGAAGTTCTTCATAGTCTGCTTTGGTCTTAACTATCTTGAGCAGTTTAGTATCGTCTGCAAACTTTGCCACCTCACTGTTTACCCCTTTCTCCAGCTCATTTATGAATAAGTTGAATAGGATTGGTCCTAGGGGAACACCACAAGTTACCCCTCTCCATTCTGAAAATTTACCATTTATTCCTACCCTTTGTTCCCTGTCTTTTAACCAGTTCTCAATCCATGAAAGGATCTTCCCTCTTATCCCATGACAACTTAATTTACGTAAGAGCCTTTGATGAGGGACCTTGTCAAAGGCTTTCTGGAAATCTAAGTACACTATGTCCACTGGATCCCCCTTGTCCACATGTTTGTTGACCCCTTCAAAGAACTCTAATAGATTAGTAAGACAGAAGCACATGCTTGGCCTTGTTATCCAGGGACATTGTGCATGGAGGATCCATTCACACTGTTGCAGCCTTCCTCCAGAACAGCTCCTCGTTGGTGTCTGCACTGTATGCAAATACGACAGCTCATGAGCTGGCATCCCTTTCTGCAGCCTCCCACGTACAGCAGTGGTTATTCTCTCACATAGCATCAGCGGGGCTGTCTGCTGTGCAGAGCTGGCTAATGTTCAACTCTGGGGCTGCAGGGGGAGGGACATGAAGGAATCTGTAAGAACAAGCCAGTGGAAACCCCCTTGGTTTTTTATTTCTTCCTTAGGAACTGGCTGCTGGAGAGCCTTTGGCTGGACTGCCTGCACAATAGATGTCTCTTCCCCAGAGATGGGTTAATCAGTGTTTGCTTGGCCTCTGGACTTGTCCTGTGAAGGAAGGAGGGTTGAGCTGAAAAGTCTGGCACCTGCAGGGGAGGAGAAAGCAGAGGGAGGCCAGGCAGGCCTGGGGGAAGGGAAGCAGCCCGTTCTGCTAAGTACTCTTGTACTGTATACTGTCAGAACCAAAAGTCCAGCTTCATTGCTAAACAATTCCCCACAGCTCCTTATTCATGGCCGTTCAAGAGCAGGGCTTCTGCACCATCACCCCTGTTTCCTGGGGGAAGAAAATACTTGTGTATAACCCACATTTTTGGTTGTTAGGAACAGGCTCGTGAGGTACCATCGTGACCCCAATCTCAAACCCCCCTCCCCGATTCAGCATGGTTTGGGACTGAGGGTGTGATCAGGCACGTTATGAAGAGAGGCTATTTGCAAAACTGGGCTGTTCGTCTGGGTTTGGATTCTGAACAGCGCCAAAGGGGCCCGGGTTCATGATTCAGATCCATCTCTAACTTAGTGCTGATTGAAGGTACCAGTTGTCAGCCCTGAAGGTTGACTTGCTGTTTTTCATCCCCAGAAGATGGACAGTCAGGAAGTGTGATTGCAGCAAGTATGGATCAAAGCTAACTCCAGTAACACTAGCCACAAAGCCGCGGCTGCTCTAGTATGTAACCAAGGTCCTGAGCAGACGGAACTAGTCCTTGCAGCTGCCCATCCTGCTGTGGCTTCATTGCTGTGTTACCCAAGCTAGTTTTGATCTAGCTATGTCTACCTGCTTGCAGTGTAGACATACAGCAAGGGCAAGGATTCCAGCAGTCCCTCACGTGTAGTACTCCACCTCACCAATGAATCCTGAGCCCCGGCAGGTCCATCTCTTTTTGTCCCTTTTGTCTTTTCAGTCCTTGGCCCTGCTAGGCATGGGATTGAAATAACTGATTCATTTCCATGTTGCAGCAAACACTCATTTCTGATGGGCTGATCTAAAATGACCCATCCTGACCTTTGCCCAAAGCCAAACTGAGACTTCTTGAGTTACTGGGTTGTTTGACATTATAATGGTTGCATGCCTCTCTGATCCACATTTCTGCCACTGCTCTCTGCAACCAAGTACTGGAAATCTGACAAGAGCAAACCAGGCTCAGATATATTGTCTTTCTTGGTCCAAAAGTAACTTCAGTGTACATGATCACAGTGGTCCCTTCTGGCCTTAAAAGCAATGAATCTATAACAGGGATGAACTTGTCCCCTCTTCTTTTTTTAAATAACTTGCTCCAGACAACTTCAGACAGACACTTTTGCTTGTCTATCCCAGTGGTTTTCAAACTTCAGGTCGCGACCCACCGCTGGGTCGCCGTGCTCAGCACTGAGGGACCCTGGCTGCCGGCCAGTAAAAACTAGTAGTCCTTACTCCTTACCTGTTCTGACACCGTGCTCTGCCCCGGAAGCGGCCAGCAGCAGGTCCAGCTCGTAGGCAGGGGAGCCACGGGACTCCACGCGCTGCCCTCACCCCAAGGACTGGCTCCGAACTGCCATTGGATGGTTCCCGGCCAATGGGAGCTGTGGGGGCGGTGCCTGCGGGCAAGAGCTACACAGAGCTGCTTGCGCACCTCCGCCTAGGAGCCGGCCCAGCTGCTGGCCACTTCTGGGGCGCAGCGCAGTCTGCGGTGCCCAGACAGGTGGGAAGCCTACCTCTGCAACCTGTCTGCACTGAAAACCCTTTTGGTTTTGTTTCCTTTTTTTCTCAATGAAAAAACTGAAAAAATTATCAAAAAATGGAATGTTTTTGGCAAAAGGTTTCTTTTTTGACTAAATAGTCATCTGTCATCGAAATTACCATCAGCAAAGAAACTTCAGCCAGCCCTAGTCTCCCAGCTTCTCATTGTGCTATGGGGGCAGGTGCTTCCACCCCCAAAAAACCACAGTTGGGATTTACCTTTGTCAATGCAGGGACCAAGAACTGCGTGGCACATGTAGCCCATAGGACTAGCTTGCCTATGTAAGTAAGTAAGTATGTAAGTGTAAGGGGGAAGTTTGTCCATAACGACACCAGCTGACCACATAAACATGAGCTAACACCAGCTTTTGGAAAGAACATCCAACCACAAGGGTACCATGGCAACAAATTGATGTATATGATAATAAGTTGAGATCATTGATATACTAACCTATAGAAGGGCACCTCAACATTAGTAGGGTGAGGAAATACAAATATCAGGTAATCAATTTGATTAACTGTTCTGTCATTCCCTCTGGGGCATCTGCCCTTGGCCACTGTTGGAAGACTGGATACTGGGCTAGATGGACCTTTGGTCTGACACAGTATGGCCGTTCTTATGTTCTTAAGGAAGAGGGGAGAAACCCCTACTGAATATGCATTAGGCATAGTGGCATCAGCGTAACATATTATGAAAAGTTACATCCCAGCCTGTGGGCAGGAGAAGAGAGAGATGTAGTAGTCCTTGGGATGTTCTAGGAGGATGGCCAGTGGTGGTGACGAGGAAGGTGATGGTGATGAGGAAGACAATGGCTAACTTTTCAGGTTGTTCTGCAAGGGATGGCGTGAGTATATGCATGTGCAGATGTACATGCTGTAGTAGTCTCTCTATCTACTTTACTGAGTTAGAGTGTTTGACTTTGCTAAATGTATTAATAATAGGGCTGTCAAGCAATTAAAAAAATTAATCACAATTAATCACACGTTTAAACAATAATAGAATACCATTTATTTAAATATTTTTGGATGTTTTCTACATTTTCAAATATATTGATTTCAATTACAACACAGGATACAAAGTGTACAGTGCTCACTTTATATTTATTTTTATTACAAATATTTGCACTATTTGCAAAAGAAATAGTATTTTTCAACTCAGCTAATACAAGTACTGTAGTGCAATCTTTGTCATGAAAATTGAACTTACAAATGTAGAATTATGTACAAAAATAACTGCACTCAAAAACAAAACAGTGTAAAACTTCTGAGCCTACAAGTCCACTCAGTCCTACTCCTTGTTCAGCCAATCGCTCAGACAAACAAGTTTGTTTACATTTACGGGAGATAATGCTGCCCGTTTCTTGTTTGCCTGTTCTCACTTTCAAGTGACATTGTATTCACATGGCATTGTTGTAGCTGGTGTCGCAAGATATTTATGTGCCCGATGCACTAAATATTCATATGTCCCTTCATGCTTCAGTCACCATTCCAGAGGACATGCGTCCATACTGATGATGGGTTCTGCTCGATAACGATCCAAAGCAATGTGGACCAATGCCTGTTCATTTTCATCATCTGAGTCAGATGCCACCAGAAGAAGGCTGATTTTTTTTTTTTTTGGTGGTTCGGGTTCTGTAGTTTCCGCATTGGAGTGTTGCTCTTTTAAGACTTCTGAAAGCATGCTCCTCATCCCTCTCAGATTTTGGAAGGCACTTCAGATTCTTAAACCTTGGGTTCAGTGCTGTAGCTATCTTTAGAAATCTCACATTGGTACCTTTGTGTTCTGTCAAATCTGCAGTGAAAGTGTTCTTGAAACAAACATGTACTGGGTCATCATCCAAGACTGCTATAACATGAAATGAGCATCATCAGCGTAGAAGCATGTCCTCTGGAATGGTGGTTGAAGCATGAAGGGGCATACAACTGTTTAGCATATCTGGCATGTAAATACCTTGCAATGCCTGCTACAGAAGTGCCTTGCGAATGCCTGTTCTCACTTTCAGGTGACATTGTGAACAAGAAGTGGGCAGCATTATCTCCTGTAAATGTAACTAACCTTGTTTGTCTGAGCGATTGGCTGAACAAGAAGTAGGGCTGAGTGGACTTGTAGGCTCTAAAGTTTTACATTGTTTTGTTTTTGAATACAGTTATATGACAAAAAAGGTCTGCTTTTTAAAGTTACACTTTCATGATAATGATTTTGCACTTCAATACTTGTATGAGATGAATTGGAAAAATACTATTTCTTATCACTTTTAAGTGCAAATATTTGTAATAAAAATAACAATATAAAGTGAGCACGGTACACTTTGTATTCTGTGTTGTAATTGAAATCAATATATTTGAAAATATAGAAAAACATCCAAAAATATTGAATACATTTCAGTTGGTATTCTATTGTTTAACAGTGCGATTAATTTTTTTAAATTAATTGCATGAGTTAACTGTGATTAATCGACAGCCCTAATTAATAAACAATAGGTAAATATAGAAGAGTTCCTACAGTGTGAGTGTAGCAACCTCACACATCGGGGTTCCCAACTATATAGTAGCTTTAATAATATTGGGCCTGATCTTGGGACAAGAACCTATCAATCCTCAAAGTGATAACCAGGAATTCTTAAGTAATCAATATCATTAATACATAATCTATAGATCAGGCTACAGATATGGCACCCGAACAGGGCCAGACTTCTCCCTTACACTCTATTTCCAGTTCCTCAAAACTTAGGGGTGACCGTTGGATCATTTATCTGTGCCAAAATCCATAGGCCTCATGCTAAATGCTGAAGCTAGTGGCTTACAGGATACAGGGTTATAGGTTCCTTGCAATACTGCTTAATATAATAAAGTCAAGGCAGTGAATATAATAAAGGAAAGCTAGTCCTATGAGCTACAAGTTTCAGACCGAACTTCCTTCTTATCCCAAGCGGTGGTCAGGATTGAAGCACAGCACCGGGGGACAGGGTAAAGCTGGTGTATTACTGTCTGTGCTAGATGTCTTTGATGCAGAATCCCCCGGACTGTCAGCTGCCAGCCAAGAAGAGGAGAAATTCCCATCTCAGCTGAGCGCATCTCTTTCCCGTTGTGCCCGTCTACCTTTTAATTTCTCTCCCTCCGCTCCTATTAAATATTTAACTCTGAAAAGCTTCTGCGGTGCAGCTGATCTGCAAGACAGCTGTGCCGAATAAAGTTGTAATGCATTAGGCATTCAGAACTGAAGCAAGCCTATGAATCTTTTGAGATTTGTCCATCACTATTTAATAATGGAATCCCTGACCCACCACAACCCATGCTAGAAGGCTACAGAGGCCATTATTCATATGCTACGCAGATAGCTAGTGTGCGGGCAAGACAGCAGCCTGGAAGCGCCTGTCAATCAGACCCCCTCTTATTGTGTCACATTAAAGCGTTCTCGGAATCTCATTGCAAATGCCTCATCCCTTGTGAGAAACGTTAGCTCGCTCGCCAAACACCATCTTTTCCGCCAGCCCTGCTTTACACTCGGTAACTCCACACACTACAATCCCTGCTGAGGACGCCAGCAAGATTTCAGCAGAGGATTTCCCCCTATCCCGGTGGCTTGGACAACCCACCCATTCCATACCTGTGTGCATGGATCCCATAGAAATCTGATCCTGGTTTATTCCACCTCTTGGGTCTACTGGCATTCATCAGAGCCTCTGATTTCAGTTTATTAGATGGTGAAAATGGACCAACTGACTTCTCATCCCATCCCCATTGCTGTGCTCCGTCAGTATTGATGGAGAATTCGCACACTCTGGGGTTATGTGCACGGTGAGAGAGAGACTGTTCCTGCTGCTGATAACTCATCGGCTTGGCTGCATGAAGTGAGCCAACAAGGTTGACTGGTGTTCTGGCCGCTGCAGTAACCAGAGCTTGATGGGTTCTTGAAAAATGGAGCTGTCTGCAGGAGCAGTAAATGTTTGCAATTAACTTAAACATGTGGTGGATTTTGTGTTTGTGTGTCTTTCGAGCAGGAGAAGAGCCAAATATCTGGCACAAAACGTACCCAGTGTGTGTCATTCACTCGTCTTGATCAAACCACAGGGTTGTCAGAATTCGATGGAAGCTGGCCTCCTGAAACACGACTTAATCAACAGTCGAGATGGCTTCAGAGCCTCCTGATATCATTCAGTAAATCAGTACCATCTCCATTTCAATGCCGTGTCCATTAGAGTATCTGAGGTGTCCCACAGCAGAAGCAGCAAGCGTTTCACCTCTCTCTCTCTCTTTCCAGTCACGGCAGTTGATCCTTCCTCTAGATACTGGTAGCTTCTTCCTCAGCTTTGCTCTTTTTCTGGTTGTGACAGAGTCAGACTCACCCCTGTGGCGCCTCCTGCTGGTTGTCATCAGGAATTAGCTCACCAGCCTCTGGAGTGCCCTCTGCAGGCCAGTGATCCGCCTGACCACTCTGGCCCATGTCCCTCCCAGGACCCGGTGCCCGTTTAACTGGGGTGCTGCCCCCTGGCAGTACCCCACAGATCTGGGTCTCCCCTGCCCAGGGGAACCCCCAACCCACTATCCCCACTTCGCCTCAGTCGTAGGCCACTGCCAGTCACCAGCTAGCCCCCGCGCCCTGGGGCAGACTGCAGTATAAGCCACTCATCACAGGCAAAGGGGGTTTGGACCTGCTGCCTCGGCCTACCCGTGGGTTGCCCCCGCAACCCCAGTACCTAGTCTGGCCTAACCTTAGGCCACAGCCTGGGGTTTTCTCAGGCCGGAGCTCCCCAGCTCCTCTGGCCTTTCCCCAGCCCTGCTCCACCCTAGGTACCTGCTCAGGTCCCTGCCGCCAAGCCCTTCTCCCTCTAAAGGCAGAGAGAGAGTGTGTCTGCTCTTGGCTCACTGCCCACTTATAAGGGCCAGCTGAGCCTTAATTGGGGCATGGCCCCAGCTAAGCCTGCCTTCCCACTCAGCCTGGGGCTGCTTGCTCCAGAAATAGCCCTCTCCTGGGCTGTTTTCAGCCCCTCAGGGCAGGAGCGGGGTGCCACCCCACTACACTGGTGCTGCAGTGATTCAGAAATCGTTTATTGTGACTGTTCTCCTGGTTGTATTAAATGTATCCACATAGGTGGAACCTGCTGAATACGCCAGATCTTCGGCACATCACAAATAGTAGTAATAATATAGTTTGGGATGCATCTGATACCAGGGAGGTTCAGGCAAAATCCACTTGCCATGCTGCTAAACGTTCTAGATCCACCTAGGTCACACACACCTGCTGTGCTGCTGAATGTTCTAGTCCCACTGCAACAAAACATTGATTTATATGGAATGTTAAGTGGACAATTGCAGCTCTGTGAGTGCACAATGCTCCAGCAGTGGTGGGGCTGAGGTCATATATTTTTGGTGTAGGTGGTAAGTTGGAAGATCGCTATGACTTACGAGACAATTGAGGGATGGGGGTTACGAAAGATACTCGGCTGTTGGGCTGGCTGGAAAACAATCATTCCATTTTGTGAAAAATTGTGAGCTTTGGGCATTTGTGTTTGTTCCATAGCAGAATGAAACTGAGGCCATTTGAAATTTTTCACAAAATAACCCGAGAGTCCTGCCCCAGAGTAGGCAATAGCCTGGTGGTTAGGACACTCAGCTGGGACAGGCGGGGCTGTGGATCAAGTCCCAGCCATGAATCAGGCAGATCAGGGACTTGAACTGATCTATTAGAATTGCGTGAGGGGGGTCAATAAGCATGTGGGCAAGGGGGATCCAGTGGATATAGTATGCTTGGACTTTCAGAAAGTCTTTTACAAGGTGCCCCCATTAAAGACTCTTAAGCAAAGTAAGCTGCCATGGGATAAGATGGTAGGTCCTCTCATGGATCTGTAACTGATTAACTGATTTGTAACTGATTAAAACAAAACAAAGAGTAGGAATAAATGGTCAGTTTTCACAATGCAGAGATAAACAGTGGGGTTCCCCAAGAATCTTTACTGGGACCTGTGTTATTCAATGTATTCATAAATGATCTGGAAATTGGGGTGAACAGTGGGACGGTAAAATCTGCAGGTGGTACAAAATTTCTCAAGATAGTGTGACAAAGTTCCTCCTCTACCTTGGTGAGTCCTGCGCTTATTGATGGATTTTGATCGCCTCAGAGATCTCCCCCTCTGGTAGAACCCACAGTCAAATTCCTCCTGTGTCTGATCAGGAGTTGGGAGGAACCCGGGCCCACCCTCTACTCCGGGTTCCAGCCCAGGGCCCTGTGGATTGCAGTTGTCTATAGGGTTTCCTGTAACAGCTGCGTGACAGCTACAACTCCCTGGGCTACTTCCCCACAGCCTCCGCCCAACACCTTCTTTATGCTTACTGCAGGACCTTCCTCCTGATGGTCTGCTGATGCTTGTACTCCTCAGTCCTTCAACTCTTCTCACTCTCAACTCCTTGTGTGCCTCTTGCTCCCAGCTCCTTGCACGCAACACCACAAACTGAAGGGAGCTCCTTTTTAAACCCACGTGCCCTGATTAGCCTGCCTGTCTTAATTGATACTAGCAGGTTCTTCTTAATTGGCTCCAGGTGTCCTAATTAGCCTGCCTACCTTAAATTGGTTCCAGAAAGTTCCTGCTTGTTCTAGTGCAGCCCCTGCTCTGGTCACTCAGGGAACAGAAAACTCTTCATCCAATGGCCAGTATATTTGCCTTCTATCAGACTTCTGTACCCCACTTGTCTGGGTCTGTCACAATAGATAAGAACATAAGAATGACCATACTGGATCAGACCAATAGTCCATCTAGCCCAGTATCCTGTCTTCCAACAGTGGCCAATGCCAGATGCTTCAGCAGGAATGAACAGAACCAGGCAATTATCAATGGATCCATCCCGTTGTCCACTCCCATCTTCTGGCAATTAGAGACTTAAGACTCCCAGAGCATTGGGGTTGCATCCCTGACCATATTGGCTAATAGCCATTGATGTACCTATCCTCCATGAACTTATCTAATTCTTTTTTGAACCCAGTTATACTTTCGGCCTTCACAATACCCCCTGGCAAAGAGTTCCATAGGCTGACTGTGTGTTGTGTGAAGAACTTCCTTTTGTTGGTTTTAAACCTGCTGCCTATTAATTTCACTGGATGACCCCTCATTCTTGCCTTATGTGCAGGGGTAAATAACACTTCCTTATTAATTTTCTCCGCACCATTCATGATTTTATAGACCTCTATTATATCCCTGCTTAGTCGTCTCTTTTCCAAGCTGAACAGTCCCAGTCTTCTTAATCTCTCCTCATATGGAAGCTGTTCCATACCCATCACCATTTTTGTTGCTCTTCTCTGTACCTTTTCCAATTCTAATATCCTTTTAGAGATGGGGTGACCAGAGCTGTACGTGTAATACTGAGAGACCAAGGTTGTCATCAGCCGGGATCAAACCTGTGATCTCTGGAGCTAGGGTGACCAGATGAGAAGACCCGAAAACCGGGACTTCCCACCAAAAAAAAACCGGAAGAGGCTCAAAGTTGTTGAGGAAAAAAAAACAAAAAACCTCTGCCTCCGGAATCCTCTGGGCACTCCTGATTGCTTCTCTCTGGGGCTTCTCTCCGGGGCCGCCAGAAACGGAAGAGCCTCCACCGGAAGCTGTGGAGCAAAAAAAAAAAAAAACCTGAAAATCGGGACGAAAGGCATCCCGACCGACCATCGGTCGGGACGCGGGACACATGCTCAAAAATCGGGATGGTCCCGTTTTTATCGGGACGTCTGGTCACCCTATCTGGAGCTTAATGTATGAGCCGCTACTGCATGAGCTAAAAGACGTGTTTCCCCTAGCCAAGGCTGTAAGAGGCTCATCAATCTCTAGCTGATCTAGCTGCCACTAGAGGGGAACAGAGCGCCACACGAAGCAGGCATGGGTTACACACACAGTATTCAAGTTGTGGGCATACCATAGATTTATATGGTGGCATTATGATATTTTGTTTTATTTTCTATCCCTTTCCTAATGGTTCCTAACAGTCTGTTAGCTGTTTTACTGCCGCTGCACATTGAGTAGATATGGTTAACAGATAACTATCCACAATGACTCCAAGATCTCTCTGGAGTGGTAACAGCTAATTTAGCTCCCATCATTTTGTAGGTTTCATTTTAGATCCCATCTTTTTGTATGCATTGTTGGGATAATGTTTTCCAATGTGCTTTACTTTGCATTTATCAACATTGAATTTCATCTGCCATTTTGTTGCCCAGTCACCCAGTTTTGTGATATCCCTTTGTCACTCTTCCCAGTCTGCTTTGGATTTAACTATCTTGAGTAATTTTGTTTTGTCTGCAAATTTTGTCACCTTACAGCTAAGTCTGACCTAGTATGGCCATTCTTATGCCTTCTACATCCTGGGCTAGTGGCTCTTATGGGATGGGTTGTTTTCTCTCTCTGACCGGAAACCTAATTGGTATGTCCTGATCAAGAAGGCAGTGGGTGGTTACAAGGTCTGTATAAAAAATGCTGCTGTCGGTCCACTGAGAGGTGTAGCTATGGTTAATAATAGAACCTAGCTCTCACATAACCACTGTGCTTTGGTTTACAGCCCAAGTCATTCACGTTTAGAAGCTCATAGGTTCAAGCCTTTGATTCACAACAAATGGTACGGGCACACTCCTGGGGAGGTGTCAAGTTGTCAGAGGTGTCGGCCTTCAAAAAGGGCTATTAAACTGCAGCAGAGGTGGAAGGCCGCTTGGCTTCAGTAAAATAAATGCGCTCCCATTTCTTTTTTTGGATGGTTAATTTGCTCTTTAGTGAGCCTGCCCCAGACAGATTGGAAAGATTCCCACTGACTTCAGTGGGTTTTGGATCAGGCCCTAGGTTCGCCCTTGCTATGCACTCTGCCACTTTGTATATTATCGTTAGCACTCCTCGCCCTTCATCTTGGAGGAATAGAAAGCAGCAGTGCATGGGGAGACTAAGAGCAGGCCTACACTACAAAGCTGTTGTAGTGCTTTGATGAAGACGCTCTAAGCCAATGGGAGAGAGCTCTCCTGTCGGCTTAGTTACGCCATCTCTGCAAGAGGCAGTAGCTATATCAACAAGAGATGCTCTCCCATTGACATAGCGCTGTGTACACAAGGGGCTAAGGTCAGTATAACTACATCGCTTGGGGGTGCTTACTTATTTTTCACATCTCTGAGCGACATAGTTATACTGGAGTAAGTGTGTAGTGCACCCTGGGCATTCTGCCTTCCACAGAACCCAGAACGTGTGGGGGAGTGGAGTGTCTCTGCATATACAGGCGGAAATTAAATGGAATCAGTTGCGGGAAAGTTTGGCAGGAGCATTTTCTGTAGAGAGAGAAAGTAGTTGTTAGCACTCCTCAAATCCTATTAGAACCATTTCCAATGTTGCCTTTCAGATATAATAGGGAGCATTGTTATAAACCATGGAATCTTCTCAACAACCAAACAGAACCCCAAAATCCCCAGCATTCTGAAAAGTTCAGAGTTTGCTCTAGGTGGTGTCTTCACCAACTCTAAAGACCCTGGTGAATAATATGAACTGTGCAAAATAAATTGACTTATAATAAATTATTTCCTCACAGCTAGAGTATGGAAAGGCTCTTTGATTCATGATATGGGTGTATCATTAGACAACAAAGGGGAATATTAAGCAATGAATAAGAGGTTGGTGGTATAATAGCATCTTCAAGTGTCTGAAGTGGGTAAGCACCAAGGAGAGAGAGCTGGGAATCAAAGGGGTATAGCTAGGAGAATATGCCTCAATGTCTGTCTGAAAAGTGTTCGGACAGTGAGATCTATTATACTTTGTAATAGTTGCCCAAGGAAAGTTGTGGGTCATTCAAAACTGGACTATAACTTGCTGAAGAACATGCTGTAGGGCAATCCTCTATTGGCACTATCCCAAACAGCCAGATGAAGTGACTTGCTCAATGTCATGTTGTAGGTCAGTGGGTGAGCTGGGATTAGACCCTAAATCACCTGATTTCCCCACCCAGTCCCTTTAACCATAAGATGTGCTGCCTTTTTGGCAGCAAATAGCCTGAGGGGCTGATTACAGGGGATTCATTTAAACCCTTTTCCTGTTCACTTCAAAGAAAAACTCCCCATCTGCATGTTAATACCTGAAATGAGATTAGGAGACAGATCTGCTTTGATAAACTGGATCAAAGTATCTGGACATTCTCTTGTTAAGAAAGAAAAGCAGCAAGATGGTTCCTGGAGGTTCAGCCACTAGGTGGCGCTGTTGGCGAAATACCTTCTTGAAATGAACCTCAGCCACACCTAGCAGAGCATTAAAGGATTCTATGATGAGCATCTCTGGTGTGGACAAGCAAGCTCTGCGACCAGTCCTTGTCTGGTAGAGGAACATGGTACAGAGTCAGGAGTAAACTTAAAACAGAAACAAAAGGAACATAGCTACAAAGGTTGCAGTATCTCCTCAACATGCGCCTCTTCACTGCCACAGAGGATGTCACCTCTGACAAACCTGCACAGCCTGGAAGCTGTGTTTTTGAAAGATTTCAAATTGCAAACTCCACAGAGAAACTGGAGATATACAGGTATCTTCTTGCTTCCCTGCAGCATAAATTAAAGCAGAGCTTATCTTTAAATCCTCTGACTTTACTGAAGATGGTCACAAAGATGACTATGAAAGGGTTCTGGCTATGTTGGATGCACACTGTATACCTCAGAGATGTGTGGTTTATGAAAGAGCATGTTTTCACTGGAGAACCCAAGACTCAGGAGGGAAATGTTGAATGTCTTTATAAAAGCTCTGCCATGCATTGGCTGAAAACTATTTTTCCATCAATACTGACAGAAAATATCAGACAGGCTGGTTATTGGGTTAACAGATAGAAACCTTTCACAGCAGCTACAATTGAAGAGAGATTTAACCTTTGACACTGTTGTACAAAAAGCAAAGCAGTGTGAGCTAGCGAAACAGCAGTCCTAGAGCAACTTGAAAAACCTGCAATGAGGTTAGAAACTGTAAACAGACACTTGAGTGTTACGACATTATCATAGAACCCCTGAAACAAGGAGACAGAAGTCCCAGACTATAAGGAACCAATTCCAGCTTATGTGCACAAAGTGCGGAAAAAGTTAGATGCTAAGAGATGACGCATGTCCAGCACAATGTAATAAATGCATGAAATATGGACATTTTGCAGCTGTTTGCCACCCAAAGGAGTCAGGAAATTGACTTGTCTTATGGACAATCAAGAGCCATTGTTTCTGGGATCTATCACGGGTGATGACATAGAACCTGCCTGGAAAGTGAAACTGAATATTCATGGCGAGACAATTGACTTCAAAATTGACTCAGGAGCTGAGGTCACAGTCATCTCAGAAGGGACTCTCAATCACCTTCAATCCCTCCCAGAGCTGACGTCACCTGACACCGCTCTGACTAGCCCTGGAGATTCTGAACTGCATGGGCCAGTTCACCGCAGAAACCACTTACACTCTGATTGCAAAACTTTTGTCTTTCTATGTCAGGCCTGCACAACTCGTAAAGCAGTGAGGGCTATATTACTCCAAAGAAAACAGCCGAGGGCCGAAACTCTTCTCCCGCCACAAAAGTTGTTGAGCAACTTTTTTTTTTGCTCTACACGCCCCCCACGGGCCGCACAGTGAGCCTCCGTGGGCCGTATGTTGTGCAGGCCTGTTCTATGTGATCAAAAGACCACAGACCAACAGCCTTCTCAGCTGCAGCGTGGCAGCCATGATGGGCCTAGTGGGAAGTATGAAAGAACTCAGTGGAATGTTTGGAGATATTCAGGGATGCCATTTAGGGAAGGGGGGCACCTGTCCCCCCCTGAGTTTCATGTCACAGTTGGGTGAAGTTTGCAGCAGGAGGGAAGATGCTGCCCTTCCTCGCCCTGATGCCCTGCTCCACTGCCGTCTGCAGCCGCAGTGCTGCGATGGGGCTGCCACTGACCAAGTTGCTCAGGACCCGGAGCCTGCTTCCTAATCTGCTGCGCAGAGCCGGGCAGAGGCTGATGTCGGGGTCTCCTCCTCTCCCTTCCCATCATGTACCCGGTGTCTGCTGAGCTGGGATGGGGGGACTGGGAGCCTCTTTGTGCCACTGAGGAGTGGGAGCTGTGGCTGCTGCAGCAAGTATTCAGGCTCTTGAGTGCTCTGCTTAAAGAGACACACTCCCCCCAACACACACACACACACACACACACACACACACACACACACACACACACACACACACACACTCTTCCCCCAACACTCTCTCTCTCTCTTTCTTACACACACACTTGTGTTGTAATTGTTGTTATGACTTGTTACTTCCTGTCAAAATGCGCAATGCACATATATTCTCTGTAATTTTATTCTTTCAAAGATGGTTAAGGATTACAGTGCTGTTGTAGTTTTTTGACTGGTCTGCGCATTTCATAATTTAATTTCTCTCTTATGCTTAAATTTAATTCTTTGAGAAGTGAGTTCTAAAATGCCTAAACTGTCCTGGCTGGAATAATTATCATTATTCCTTTTATTACCATATTGTGCTTTGTCATTCATTATTTAAAGTGGTACAATCAACTAATAGTATCCTTCTAGAATGTAAATTTAGCTTGCACTCACCTTAGCAGTGCCAGTTTAAAAAAAAATAGCTAAACACATAACTTTAGACACTGGGCAGATGAAGGTCATTTATTTTCAAATTATATTTTTAGTTCTATCTGTAAAATACCTTAAAATTTGTATGAAAATAAATGCAGTTCCAAGACTGATACTAATAGTAATGATGGAGTCAAATGTTAGTGAATCACATACGTGAGTGTGATTGGTAAACTTAAATGCCAAAATAATTAGAAAAATAAATTCCTTTTCTTAATAAAAGACAAAAAAACCGTAATTGTGTATGTTAACATTAAATAAATATGCTTTTAATGGGGTGAAAAACAATTGACTAAAATAGACTAGATAATGGCAGTAACACAGAGTGTGCCTGTTACAGGACGTATCAGATTTTATTTTTATTTATCTCTACTAAAGATAGTGTACAAAGTATCAAACCTGTGCTTCTGAAATCTGTGTTAAATACCTGTGCTTCTGAAATCTGTGTTAAATTTCCAGAATTGATATTTTAAGGCTTGGGATTGGTAATATCTTGCTGTATTATCTCCTGATTGTTCTAAACTTACATATAAACTTAAAATGTGGCTTTAATTGGTGTTTGTATATATTTTTTCTTTCTTTATATAGGAATTAGACACAGTGCTCCTATCAGCTAATGTCTAACTTATCTGCAAAAACCCTAGAGTTCTCAGGTGCCTAAGTAGCCCCTGGAATCACAGTTAAAGTTGTCCCCCTGCACAAAGAGAATCTGAAATGGCATCCCTGGTGATACTGGATTTTTTAAAGGAGAGGTGGTACAAATCACCTTAAGAGATGATGCTGGGCCATATAGTGTACATGCACCTCACAGTATTCTTCCCCCATTTCTACATTAAATAGAAAACTTGTTAGAGACTGGAGCCAATTGGCATAATTGAGAAAATCTCTGAGCCAACAGCATGGTATACTCCAATGGTACCAGTATAAAGAAAAATGGAAACATATGAATGGGTGGATCATAAAAGACTTAAGTTGTGAGAGAAAAATCTTTCCTCCCAACACTGGATGACTGCTTCCCTGACGTGAAAGGAGCTACAGTATTCTCCAGGATGGAGGCCATGAGTGGATTTTGGCAAATTCCTTTAGCCAAAGAAAGTATTAAACTGACTACATTTATCACACCCTTTGGGAGGATTTGCTTTCAAGGATTACCTTTGGGATTACCTGTGCAACTGAAATTTTCCGAAGACAGATGGCAGAATGGTTAACGAGCACAAATGGAGTTGGTTTTCCTGGATGACATTGCGATATATGGATCTTCAATGGAAGAACACAACAAAACCCTCAATGAACTCCTAAGTCTAATCAGTCATTCTGGACTGAAGCAACACAAGGGAAAATAATTTGGGGGTAGACAGAAAATGCAAGTTTTGGGGCCAGACAACAAACAAAGATGGAATCAGGCCTAACCCTGAGAAGGTAAAAGCAATTTGAGAATTGAATGCACCAATGAATGTACCAGAACTGAGATGTATACTGGGTATGGTAAAATAGCTTGGTCAATACCTACAAGATCGTTCCACAGTGACAAAACCACAGGATGAACTGTTAAAGTCCAACACATCTTGGCTGTGGGGCCCAAATCAATAAATTGCCTTCAAAAAGAAATGATCTCAGCCGCTCCAGTTCTGAAGTACTATGATATGAACAAACTCACGATGGTCAGTGCGTATGCAAGCAGCTATGGCCTAGGAGGTGTCTTGTTGCAACGACATGGCTCTGAGTGCAAGCTAGTTGCCTTTTGCTCTCGCACACTCACAGAATGAAAAGGAGTGCCTGGCAAGTGTATGGGCATGTGAGCACTTTTACAGGGTTCTGCGTGGTGGACTGGACTCATTTACACTGATAACAGGCCCTAAAACTCTTATAACCTTCATCAAAGAAAAAGAGCTAGATCAAGCACCGCTGAGATACCTGTTGCTAAAGGTCTATTGCTAAAGGTTAATGCAATTTAACCCAAGTGCTAAATATGTTTCTGGAAAAAATCTGGTCATCGCAGGCACTCTGTCACGGAGACCAGCATTGCATTCAATTACCCGTGCACTCAAAGATGAGGTAAAAGCATACGTGGATGCATACAGAAAAGAGACTACATGACCAACTACAAAAAGCAACCTCAACAGAAATGTAACTTCAGGAAGTTCTAAGTTACTTTAGGGGCAGCTGGCCAAAGTATCATAAGGAAGTGAGGAGACTGCTTTCTGGAGTGTGGACAATTAAGCAAGTCTGATGGAGCCATGATTAAAGGCACTTGCATTGTAATTCCAAGGGAAATGAGAGGAGAAATCCTAAACTTCATCCAGGAAGGAATCAAGGATTAACTAAATGCTGTGAATGGGCTAACCAGTCAGCATGGTGGCCAGGTATCAGCAAGGACATAAAGAATAATATATCTGCATGTGATGATTGCAGAATTAACAGACCAATGCAAAGAATCTTTTAAATAACAACACCTTTACCAGACAGAACTTGGAAGAGAGTAGCTGTAGATTTATGCAAATTCAGAGGATATCATTAACTGGTTGTTGTGGACTATTTTTCCAGGTATATGAAAATATAATGTACTTGAAAAACATGTTGCACTATTATCGAGAAAATGAAGTGCACCTTTGCTCATTTTGGTATTCCAGAACTTGTGATGGACCATGGACCACTATTCACTGCCGCAGAATTCTTCATTCTGTACAAAAAATGGTTTTGATCCTATTACTAGCAGCCCACATTACCCACAAGTGAATGGAGAGGCTGAGAGCTGTTCAGACAGCCAAGAAAATCCTACAGCAGGAAGATCCATTCCTTGCTCTTCTGAGTGACAGATCAACACCAATAGCAGCTCCTGGATATAGTCCAGCACAACTCCTCATGGGAAGACAACGCAGACTCTTTTCCAAAGTTGGAATGGTGGTTCTGTCTCCAAAGTGAAGACAGGAGCCAAATCAGATAAAAAGGCTAAAAGAGTTTATGAACGCGTTTACAATGGACATCACACAGAGAACTGCGAGGTCTAGAACCTGGTGACTGTGTTCATCTCAAACTGGATGAGAAAAAGGATGGACAACTCCAACTGTCAAAAAGAAAAGAAATTCAGTGCCCAGATCATATGTTGTCTGAGAATGACAGTGGAGACTTCAACAGAAACCATTGACATCTACAGTTTGTTCCGCAGAGAGAACAATCAAAAGAGCAAACTCTACAGGTAGCAGATGCAGAAAAAAAAAGACGACAACTCAAGGATTCTGGACCGACCATAGCCAATTGTTGCAACTAATGGACAGCCAGATGAACAAGTTGTTACATGCTCATGCTGCATAATTAGGAAACCAGTACAATTCAGAGACCCTTAACAGACCAATACATACTAAACTTCAAAGACAGAGTATAGTGTAAATATTGTAAATCATAGGAATGTCAAAATTAAAGGGGGAGATGGAATGGAATGCTAAGCCCTATTATACTGTTCAGCCACCGTGTGTGTGTGTGTGTGTGTGTGTGTGTGTGTGTGTGTGTGTGTGTGTGTGTACACAAATACCTTATTTAAACAAACCTCAGCCATACCTGGCAGAGCATTTAAAGGATCTTAAGATGAACACAGCTGGAGTGTATACGCAAGCTCTGTGCCCAGACCAGATCTGGTACAGGAACATGGCAGTTCCTGTTTCCAAAGTGTCAAGAGCCCAACATTTCCATGGGATGCTCTGAATGGGTGGTGTAGGTGACTCAGGTAGCTGGCAACGGTCAACAGATGATTCTCGCATGGGGGCACCACATGTAGGGACAACTCTGCTTCTGAAATCTGAGGCCTTGTATGTTTCAGTGGCTGCCACACAGTGACTGAGTGAAGGAAATGAGACAGTGAGCATCTCTGGCCACTAGTTCCTTTTTCTTCATTCCACTGTTGTGGAGGAGAGAGAGACCAGACTCTGAACGGGCACCAAGGCTACAGTTCTTCTCGTACTGATGGATTTGAAGGGGTTAAATTTGGTTAATAAACTCCAGCCCCTGGGGCCTGATTCTCCTCTGGTTCGATGCCGCTTGAACTCACCCGATCTCGACGGAGCTACTCCCAACTTTAAACCGCTGAGATCAGAATCTGGCAGTGGGTGGGCTACACCCTCCTGTGTGCACAGTCTGACGCCTTCGTCAGACATTCGGACAATTCCCTCAACCCCAAACCGCCTTCTACGGTGGAATGAAGGAACCTGACAACACGTGCTGCTATTTCCTGCGACACTTAGTTCAGCTGTGAAGGATCAGTGTCCAATATCCTCCCGCAGCTTGGATCCAGCATGTTAACAGCCCCCAGAGGAGCCATAGCTTACCGCGGGGTGTCTGAGAATTATGTGGGGGAGAGCTGATTTATGCAGGCATTTGTCCCACACTTTCTCTGACAGAGTGCTATCATCAGCATACTTGCAAGGTGACTATTGCTCACCAAGCATTTATTGAGTGAATTCCCTCGCTCTCCCGTCACAGCTTAGATAATCCTCGTGTTCGGGGAGGCATGTTTGGAGCACGTCTAGGGCTTGGGGGGTTTTGCAGCATGTACTTTCAAGGGGGTAAACCAGGGCCTCGCTACCACACAGTAGGTGGGCCTGGGAAGGGGGACGGTATGTCTGTTGGATCAAGAATGATGAGCATCTACTGGCTGAACCCTCCCGCTGCAAAGCAGTGACAGAAGCTACTACAGCTTGGAGAAACCCAGTAGGGCAGATCCCATCTATCTATTCCTCCACCCCAATCACTGCAGAACCCCACCCCTGGGTGCCCCCTGTTGAGGGGATTGGTGCAGGGCCTGGCACATGGCCCATCAAATGTGAGTTCCATTGTGTCTGAGGATAGCCTGTGTGCTGCGATGCATCGGCCGGACCCTAAAGCAGTGCTGGTGCTTTCCGGTGCTTTCCAGTGCTTTCCCCGCACTGGCCGGGGGTTAGCGCTCTGTGTTGTAACATGAAGAGCACAGGATTTGTTCTCTGCACTTGGATTCTCTTTTTACAGTCCACTTAGTCCCTGTCCCTGGTCTCTGCTTTGTGTGGCCGCAGGAGAAAGGAGGGGTTTGGGGATTCCATGCTCCGCTGCTGGTCCTCCTCTCTCTGGCCTGCAGGTGTCGGAGGGCCACGGACAAAGCATGTCATTTTTCTCTCTTCCCCGGCTGGCCGGCATTGAAAGGTTTGTGTAGGCAGTTTCCCTCATATGTCTACATTGGAGTTAGACACCGACAACTGGCCTGTGCCAGCTGGCTCAGGCTCAGGCTAAGGGGCTGTTTCATTGTAGTGTAGACGTTCTGACTGGGCTGCAGCCCCAGCTCTGGGACCCTCCCACCTTGCAGGGTTATACAGCCCCGGCTCAGTGCTGAACCTGAATGTCTACACTGCAATGAAACGGCTCCTTAGCCTGAAACCCGGGAGGCCGTCAGCTGGCCCGGGCCAGCTGCAGGTGTCTGACTGCAGTGTAGACATGTCCCAGTTCCAGTCTCCCCAGGGTGATTGGAGTGGAGAACTCGGTGCAAGCAACATGTTTAGCTCCCAGTCTCTCACAAGCAGGGATGGATGGGCTGCAGAGCAAGCACACCCAGCCCCCTCTGCCCAGGGTCTCTCTCACCACCTCTCTCTGCCCGGGGCTGGGCAGGTTGAGAAGACAGAGGGCCTGCTTCATCATTGCACCGCTCCAGTTTCCCATCAATAGATCAGATTGACACCAGGGTAGAGCTGGAGCAATGCACTGGCCCAGAGTGAGATGAGAAGGAAGCATTTTGCACCACTCTGCAGTGCCCTCTGTGGCTGAACAAGAAACTACATGGATGGGGCTGTGACCGGGACCCACCTCCTTAGCAAAGCAGGGACAGCAAGGGGGGTGCAGGCGCAGGAGAGAAGGAAGGATGCAGCATTTGTTCTGTGTAAGTAAGAGATGCAGGAGGCTCCCGACTTCAGATGCTTTCTCCTTACCATCCAGCGGGATCACTAATAGGAAAGGAAGTTCAGGCCAAATGTTAATTACATCGGGAGCTTTCTAAAGGGTTTCCCCCTGCTCCCACCCACCTTGGCAGAAACAGCTGGCAGGTGGTGTGTGTTCAGCCGCTGGGTCAGTTGTGGCACCCGGTCAGCTGTGCGCACATCTGGCTCGCAGGTGTTTTGGTTCTGTACTTCGTAGCTTGGCAGATACTGGGGCAGCTGGGGGGGAGTGTCCCTAGTGCTACCTACATATGGAGAGAGACTGAGGTCAATCATCTTTCCTCCCTTCTTTGAAGACAGGTTCAGGGCTGACACTGTCGCTTACTCCCCTCCCCTTGCCTGAGTCAACATGATGCTTTGAGAGAAGATGTTAATGAGATGGGCACAGATGGCACCAGCTGCTGCAGGCTCTGAAGTGCTTGTTGACTCCCCAACAGTGTTTGTCCCAATCTCTTGACAGTTTATTCAGCTGACATGGGCGGGGTGGAGGCTGGAGCAGGCTGGGCAAAGGGAGGCAGAAGGGAAGAACGAGCCCTCAGTGTTGCTCATTTAGAGAGTGTTGCTGGCTTGGGCCGGCCGGCAGCAGCGAGCCCAGTGTCTGTGCTCAGCGCGTGAGGACTAATAGTCAGCAGACTCAGGAGTGGAGAGGCAGTTGGATACGGTGCTCGCTTGGGAGTCCTGGTTCAGTTCCCGGCTATAGCCCAGGTTTTCTATGTGCCAAAGCAAGGCACTTAGGGCTGGTCCACACTAGGGTGAGGGGTCGAGCTAAGATACGCAACTTCAGCTACGTGAATAACGTAGCTGACGTCGAAGTATCTTAGTTCGAACTTAAAAGCACTTACCGCGGGTCCAGACGAGGCAGGCAGGCTCCCCCGTCGACTCCGCTTACTCCTCGCGTGGAGCTGGAGTTCCGTTGTCGACGGGGAGTGCTTCCGGGATCGATTTGTCGCGTCTAGACGAGACGCGATAAATCGATCCCAGAAGATCGATTGCTACCCGCCGAATCAGGCGGGTAGTATAGACGTACCCTTAGGGCCAGATTTTCAAAGGCATTTAGGCAACTAAAGATGTAGGCCATCACCTAGTGGAAGAACTCCCCAAGTGCCTAACTCCCACTGATTTCAATCTGTTTAGGTGCTTTTGAAAATACCGCCAGGCATGTATCTAGTGCTCTAGGTGCCTAAATACCTGCCCATTAGTCTCTCTGGCCCAGATCGTCAAAGGTCCTGAAATCTGGACCCATTGGTTTGCCTGGGCCTCGGTTTCCCACCTGTGAAGTGAGGATAACAGCACTACTCTGTGTCACAGGGGGGTTGTGAGGTGACATACGTGAGTGTGTGATGCTCTGGTGATGGGGGGCTGTGTCTGAGCCTAGGATTGATAGATGCTAGAGGTGAGGGTGTGGGAATGTCTTCGCAAGAGCTCCCCCCCCCGCCCAGAGATGCCATTCCCCAGGCGTATGTCTGCATCAATAGCTAGCGGATGATGCACCAGTAGATGGCGCACAAGAATAGGCAGGACTAATAAAACATGCTGGGCAGTGCAAATGGCTGCCCTCGGGCAGCTCTTTACCTCAGCTCTTAACAGATATGTCTGTTCTTCAGTTCAGCTGGTGTCTGTGGCCTTGTGGGACATGTGTGGCTTGGGAGCTCTCTCAGCTGGATATAGCACATAGGTTATATCTGTCTGCATATACACCCCCCGCACCCCTTTTTATAGGTGCTTTGTTTCTGCCATAATCTCATCTCTACGATCCCTATCACATAACTGGGTCTGCACAGGCGCTGCATGGGTGCCGGGGTTCATCCACATGGGTCCAGTTGCCAGGACCATGGCCTAGAAAGGTGCAAATTAGCACAATTTCTTTTGTTGTGGTTCCTTTTGTTTGGTGTGATTTCTTACAGACACCCCAAATTGTGCTTGATGCAGAGTGACTATTTAGAGATTTTAAAATGGGTGCCTTGGGGGAAGGGAGGGATTTCTGTGTATCTCTAGGTGAGCCCATCTTTGCAGTCTAAAACGTGTCCAGGTTGTGCTCTTTTTCTCTCCAAAAATGGAGAAAGCACTCAAAAAATGGACAGGACACAGCCTCAGCAGATGTAAGTCAGTCTAGCTGCACTGATTTCAGTGGTCCTAGGCTGACTTACACCAGTTTAGGATCTGGTCTGATGTACCTGAGCAACTATTTTGGCCTACAAGCTTTCACGTTGGTAATGAAATCTGAAAATCCCAATGATCACAGTGGACCTTTCTGCCCTCAGAACTGATTAATCTATTTTCTGATAGTTTCTGCATTTTCTGTCAAAATTTTGCACACATCTGCTCCTCTCCTTGTTGGAATGAGACTGACTCAAGACAGAGACACTTCATTTCCTCTGTATGTGGGGTTTTTCAATAGATTTTTTTAAGAAGTATCTACTCTGAGGACCTGATGAGGAATGTTATCATCTGGTAAAGTCTGCCAAGCTGTTCATGGGAAACCCAGGGAAATATGAAGTATTCAAGGGAAGTGGCAAATTCATCATTGCTTGAACTCTTTCATTACAGTTTGCAGGCTTTCTAAAGACTATGCTGTCGTTCAAGCCCAAGTGATTGGACTCGATTAGTGTCATGTAGTAACGAAGAATAATTCTCTCTACTCCAGGAATCGCTGGGTTTTTATGCAGAAGGTCAGACTAGAGGATCACAATGGTCCAATTTCTCCTCAGTATCTGTGAATGTCAGGATCCCAGCTATGAGATGTGGACGGAGGCCAGAGGGGGCTCGGTAACTAGGTTCTGAGCAGGGCCAGCACTACCATTAGGCGACCCTAGAAGGTTGCCTAGGGCGCCAGGATTTGGGGGGCGACACTTCGGGTCCCTCGGCAGCCGCCGGGTCCTCGGTGGCAGCTTCTTCGGCCGTCGGGGACCTCGGCGGCACTTCGGTGGCAGCTTCTTCAGCCGCCGAGGTTCTCGGTGGCAGCTTCTTCGGCTGCTGGGGTCTGTGGCAGCCTCTCCAGCTGCTGCCGCCTAGGGCGGCAAAAAAGCTGGTGCCGCTCCTGGTTCTGAGTTCAGTCCAGGGGGTCCAGGCCAGAAGCAGCAGTCTGTACTAGTGTCATGCTATAGGGCAAGGTCAGGTTTGAGGTCAATGAGCCGCACCGGGTTGGAGCCAAGTAGGTTAGCTGAGGTATGTGAGTGGAACAGAGACAGGGTGTGAAATCAGGAGTGGAGCAGGGGCCAAGAACCACGAATTGGGATGAGGAGCATGACTAGGAGTGTGCAGCAGGGTCTGTTGCAGCAGCAAGGCTGGGGTCTACCTAGTTTCACAGCCAGCCTGCAGATGTCTTCCCTAGGCCTTACATAGCATGCCTGGGCCAATCAGGGAATGTGGTAGGCACTGCCAGTGAGGGCCTCTGTGGTAGAACATCCAGTGGTACTTGAGTCCATAGGGCTAATAGTCAGCTGTTCCCCATTCAAACAGACCTTTTTGGGTGATGGTGTGTCCAGGTGCCAGAAAGCCAGATTCCAGATCCCTGGAGTCTCACAGGGAACTTGTAAAATACTGGTAGGGTGCTGTGAAGATTAACACATTAGCTTACAGTGCCTGTGTTTCATGAACAAAACCAAGAGGTAAGTGCAGACCATAGACACTAGTCTCATCCCACGGACACAAGTGGTACAACGCAGTTTGGAAAGCATCTGAATGACACTCCAAACCCCCCTCCCAAGAACAACCCATCACCTTCTGTTTTCTACAGTTCTTTTAAACACTTTTCAGTGTGCAGGGAAGTGCCGGTTTGAAAGCCTGAGAGAGACTAAACGCCAAATGGGCATGTGCCTAAACCGTGCATTGCCAGAACAACTGATCAAGATGCAAAGCTGGCTCTGTCTCCACGACCTCTCTGCTGAGATTAACATTAATGGCTCCAGTTGTGATGTGATCTGTAACTGGACTCTGACAAGCATTTGTATAAGCCCCTTGAAGGCCATCAAATGGTCTGAACTTGGCTGACTTTGAATCAGTGATCTACAGGTAAAAGGCAGCCTAGTAGGTATGAGCACCAACCAATAGCCTAGTCCTGGAAGTATCCTCTACCATGGCACCACCCACAGGTTACCATGGTTCTTGGACAAATGGAGGAAGTTGAAATGCAAAGGCAGGAAGCCGGAGGACACATTCTCCTCAGAATCCAACCAATGGCAACATAAGGAATTTATACAAACTCAGGCAATGTCTCTGGCCAATGACTCATGGTCCTCTGCTCTACCACAACACCCTCCAAATTCCAGCCCTGGAAATTGTTCCAAATAGTCAGTCAACCAAAAGCCCAGACTGTGTCCTCTCTATTCCAAGCCCAGCCACTGTCTGTTGTGAGCAACTTTCCTTTCCCTTTTCTAACCAAATCGAGTGAACCCATCGCAGCCTCCCGGCCCCGTGATCAATGAACCTGTGCAGAAGGAGACTCACAAATCAGACACTTCATCAGAATTGGGCCCAGTATTTCAGCTGCTGAAGCTCAGAGTGAATTCTGTGGCACCATCTGGCACCTGGACCCTACCCCTCGGGGTGATCAAATCCAGCCTGGAATGCCTGTTTCCTCTGCTGACAGAAATAGTGAGCTCCTCCCTCAGGGAGGACACCATCAGTCACACTGAAACACTCAATAACCCACCCAATGCACAACGTGCCACTGACTGAGTCTCAGTCCTCTCCTTCTGGGGCAAGATCCTCAAGAACCATTAGAACCATCTGCCAAGAGTTGTGATGGATTCTCCATCATAGGCAATTTTAAAATCAAGATTGGATGTTTTTCTAGAACACCTGCTGTACTTCAAGGAAGAGTTATTTCAGGGAAGTTCTCTGGCCTGTGTTCTGCAGGAGGTCAGGCTACATGATCACAGTGGTCCCTTCTGGCCTTGGAATCTATGTGGCAACACAACCTGGATCCTTCAAAGTCGTCTTCAGGCCATTGTTGTTTGCACTGCTGGACTTCCTCGGAGGAGGAGATGGGTCAAGCAGTATCAGCATCTTTCTCTGACTTCTGCCCATCAGCCACGTCTGACACTGAAGTGTTAACCCACTTACCAGGTCCAGAAAAAAAAATCACCATAATTGCACTGAGATGGCTTTCTTCACTCCTTCCCAACAGATTGGGTGGGCGGGCACCTCCTGCTCCCCAGAATCTCTGCCATCCAGAGTTGCACAAGGCTTGGTCTTGTTACCGCTCCTCTTAGCCCAGGGCTACACTAGGGGAGGGGGTCGATCTACGATACGCAACTTCAGCTACGTGAATAGCATAGCTGAAGTCGGCGTATCGTAATCGACTTACCTGGCCATGAGGACGGCGGCGAGTCGATCGCTGCCACTCCCCCGTTGACTCCGCTTCTGCCTTTCGATGAGGTGGATTTCCGGAGCTGACGGGGAGCGCGATCGGGGATCGATTAATCGCATCTTAACGAGACGCGAAAAATCGATCCCGGATAGATCGATTGCTACCCGCCGATCCGGCGGGTAGTGAAGACAAGCCCTTACTTACCATAGTACAAACCTCAATAATAGAGTGAGACAACATAGGCTGTCAACAATATGCTAAGTATCCTTTCCCTCCACCTTGTCCTCTTATCACCCAGGGTTCAGGGAGGTTCAAGGCAAGATGGAGAACAGCTGGCTTAATCAGAATCCTCGGAAGACTGAAGTAATGCTAATTGGGAGAGGTAAATAGTTGGAGGTGTTGGCCAAAGCTATCATCTCTCTGTCAACTGTTTATTTTGGCTGGCAGGTAAGGGAGTATGCAGCCTCAGAGTCATGCTGGATTCACCACTAACCCTGGTGTATCAATCAGCAGCAGGCACTAAAGCACCTTCTCTCACCTTCAGCCAACCAAAGCACTCAGCATTGACCTAACTCTGCTCCCGCTGATGTCAACGACCACTTCATCACCGACTTGGCTGGGAGCAGTTGGGTCAACCCTTACATCTCCACCCATTCCCCTCAAATGGAGACCCAGTTGCTGTAATTCATACATGACTGGACTCTTGCAGCTCTCGCTCCTCTGCCTAGACGAGACATCCAGAAAGGAGCAGCCCATGCTGATCAGTGGAATGAGCCAAAGAGAACACTTCACATCCCAGCATGCCGCATCCAGCACGGGCTGTGTGTGAACCACAAGATCTAGTTGAAGTTCTGCTGCCGATTTTGGAAACCTGGGAGGGGATAGGCCACTGTGATTTCAAAGACCAGCCTTTGTGGCAGCCACGGTCATTGGGTGCGTAGCAAGTAGAGATTCAGGAGAGCAGGAACCAAGTCAACGCCTTCTCAAAGGCAGCTGAGAAGAGTCCTACCTGTGATATTTTCAGGTCATTTCTGTAAGACACGTCTTCAGAATAGCATTCCCCAAAAAGTGAGAGAGGAAGAAGACCTGGCAGCACATGCAAAATAACAACCTATGACTGAGCTGAAATCAGGATAAAGAAATAACATCCTGTTCAAAATCAGGGCCCTTGATTACACTTGGAGTAGGTTGGACAAATGCACAGACTGCACACTGGGTGGTTCTCTGCATTTTAACCTCGCTCAGCACTTAGGTACTTTGTAAATTAGATCGAGAGACAGATTATATGGGAGACTCTGTATCCCACTCCTTTGAGTCACCTTGTCCCCTTGCAGAGCTGGCCTCCTGTGGTAATGACAGCTATTCCAGCAGGATGGGCATTGGTGCTAATCGGTGGCAGCTGCCGTTGCTGGGTGATGTCGTGTTGTGTTTACATGGTGCACTTGAAGGATTGATGCCAATAAACCAAAGCAGCCTTGTAATGTATGGCATTAATGGAAATAGCGCTGGATCACAGCCCTTCTCTCCAGAGATGTGAATCAGCAAAGGGGGCAGACTGGAGACAAAAGGCGCTTTCTGTGGTTCCTACACTGAATGACGGACAATAGTCCACATCCCATGTTAATGCGGGGGAATAGCCACTTGTAATGTTAATGGCTCTATGAATGGGGGAATGGACTCCAGTAATATTAACCAGGGATATACATCCACCACAAAGGGAAGTGCACACCATTAATATTAATAGAGGTTTCACCCCCCCCACACACACCCATGGGGAGCTCACCCCATTAATGGTAATAGGAGATGGAACCTATTCTTCTCAGTGTGAGTCTCCAGTAGGGAGAGTCAAGTGTCCCTGTTGAACAGGTGATATTTCCTAATAGTGCTAATAAGACTTATCCCCTCTCTTGAAAAGGGCAAAATTCCATTACAGTTCGTTAATCTCTTGCTCTTATGACTAGCACCTATTACTTAATAACCCCTAGCACTTTTTCATCTATAGATCTCAAAGCACTTTACTTAAGAGGCCAGTTTCAGTAGCCCAATTTTACAGATGGGAAAACTGAGGCACAGAGCAGAGACACGACTTGTCCAAGGTCACCCAGCAGGCCAGGAGCAGGGTCAGGTCTTCTGAGTTCAAGCCCATTGTGCTATCCACTGGGCCAAGGGTGGGCAAACTACAGCCCGCTGGTTGGATCCGGCCCACAAGTTGTTTTAAGCCGGCCCACAAACTCCCACTGGGGAGCGCAGTCTAGGGCTTGCCCCCTTCGCATGGTGCGGCCCCCAACCCAGGGCCCGGGGGGAGTGCCGGAGTGGGGCCAAGCCGCGTGGTGCAGCCCCTGACCCAGTGCCAGCCAGGGTGCTGGGTTGGGGGCTGCACCATGTGGCTTGACCACACTCGTGCTCTGGCCAGGGCACTGGGTCGGGGGCCGCACCACGTGGCTCGGCCCCACTCCAGCGCTCCTGCCAGGGCACAGGGTCGGGAGCCGCTCTCCACGACTCCTGGAAGCCGCGGCACATCCCTGCTCTGGCTCCTACGCACTTCAGTGGCCCCCTCCGGCACTCCAATGGGAGCTGCAGGGGTGGTGTATGTGGATGGAGCAGCATGCAGAGCTGCCTGGCCGCACCTCTGTGTAGGACCCAGATAAGAGATATGCGACTGCTTCCTGGAGCCGCTTGAGGTAAGCGCCTCTTGAAGCCTGCACCCCTGAGCTCTCCCCATACCCCAACCCCCTTGCCCAGTCCTGATCCCCCTCCCGACCTCCGAACCCCTCGATCCCAGCCCAGAGCCCCTTTCTGCACCCCAAGCCCCTCATCCCCAGCCCCACCCCAGAGCCCGTACCCCCAGCTGGAACCTGTACCCCTTCTCGCACCCCTGCCCCAGCCCTGATCCCCCTCCCACCCGCCGAACCCCTTGGTCCCAGCACAGAGCACCCTCCTACACCCCAAAGATCTCATCCCCAGCCCCACCCCAGAGCCCTCACCCCTCCCACACCCCAACCCCAATTTTGTGAGCATTCATGGCCCACCATACAATTTCTATTCCCCGATGTGGCCCTCAGGCCAAAAAGTTTGCCCACGCCTGTACTAGGCAAAAATAAATATGGAGCATGTTTCATGCTACATTACAGGATCGTGGTCATTAGAGATGGGTAAAACAACCTATTGTAGCCTCAAATGCATCATCCTACAAGGGCAAAACATAGGATCCACAGCTGGTGTAAATTTGTTGAATTTGTTAAATTTGAAGTCAACTTACAGGCTGTGTTGCATTGAAACATCCATGTCCAAATCTAGAGGACAATACAGTCCCCAATATATTACACATTCTGAATTCAAAGACAAAATTTTAGCCATAATTATTAGAGAAATATGTAGTTAAGGAAATTTCAGATAATTTCATTTCAGTATCCAGAAATATTTTTCAGCACTTCTAGCTTTTATTTTATGTATCTTAGTACTTCTTTTGCTAATTAATGAACTGCAGTCCACTACCGACCATAACTCTGACTTTATTCTTGTTAATATCTTGAGTATAAATAAACCAAACACTTCTGATAATTATTAAAATGGACTTTGCTACACTCTGTTACCCACAAAGATTAAAAATGTATTGCAGTTTAATTATGGTATGTACTTTTTTTCCCAAACACTTTAGGTAAATAATTGAAAGTTGTGAACTAATTCATTTACATAATTCTTGACTCCACTGTTTTCTTATTTGTCAGAAGTAAGCACCATAAAATGGAGCTATGGGCCTGTGGAAACTACAGGTTCCATCATGCAGTGCTCCACCTTGTACTGAGGGTGTTATCTTCACGGCATGCCCACAGAAAAATTAGATTAGAAACATCAAATAATCTTGCTGGAAGATTGCAGCATAACACTACTTTATTTCTCAGTGGTCAGAGTGATAACACACGAGAATCCAAAACCAGATAGAGACAAAGCAGGCTGCTCCGTAAAACAGGGACACAACTCACCCCGCCATGTTCTAGGTTGGCTCCTTCCAGCCTGACTCTGCCTCGCTGAGCCCTGGATCTCATGCTTCACCAAAGAGTCATCTAGGCTGCAAGCAGGACCAGGAAACCCCCCAACTCTTAAAGTGATAGCTTGCAATTCCAACACAGTCCTCAATAGACCACAGAGGGAAGGTGGAGAATTGGACACTGGGATTTGCAGTGCAGGCTCAACAAGCTCCATATTAAAGATGAAGACAGGTCTGTTTAATGTAGATTTGACTTGTCCCTCCCATCAGGGGCAAGGTGGCAACCAGCAGAAAGGGTCACAGTGCCCCCAAGCTGGCAGCCCTGCTGGAACATGTTCCTTCTCTCTCTCTCCTGCCAGGCTGTTCGCTGTGAAGTGCGGTGGCTGCTTTGAAGGCATTGCACCCAGCGAGTTCGTCATGCGGGCCCAGAAGAGCGTCTACCACCTGAGCTGCTTCTGCTGCTGCGTCTGCGAGAGGCGGCTGCAGAAGGGCGACGAGTTCGTGCTGAAGGAAGGCCAGCTGCTGTGTAAGAGCGACTACGAGAAGGAGCGGGAGTTGCTCAGCCTGGTGAGCCCGGCTTTGTCGGATTCCGGTAAGGGGGAACCCGGAGCAGAGAGGAGCTTGTGGCCTGTGCTGTGGGGAGTGAGTCCAGGCCCCCGCAGAAACATGCCTGACTATTCTTATGGATTTGTATGACCTTAGCGTGTAGAGCCCCAGTCGTGGCCCAGAACAAAAAGACGGCCCCAGCCCCAGAAAGCTTATGAGAGATGGACCCCAGCTGGGACATATAAATCCAAACTGAGAACCACTCCAAACTGTAGGGGTGGGTATGTAACCCACGATAACAGTGAGGCTCCTTTTCCCACTCGAGTCATATAATGAGACCCCTTCTTGGCTCCTGTGTGATTACTTTAAAAGTCTGCCTTTAAAATCTCCAGCTTCTGTGTCTTGAGTCCAATAACATTAGCTTGTAGGGAGAAGCAGGCTTTTAAATCTCTAGGTGTGGTCTAGCCACTAGAGGGAGACAGAGAGACAGAGATTAGCATGGGAGCCCCAATCGTGGGCCAGGATCCCGTTGCGCTAGGTGCGGTACAAACACCAAACCAAACAACAATCCCTGCTCCGAAGGGCTTACAAACTAAGCATAAGCCAAGAGACAACCAATGGAGACCGACAGAGGTGGGAGCACCAGGAAGTGAGATCACTCCAGTCTGAATGATTGGCCGTGGGCTCTGCACACCCACAGCCGAACCGTTGTTATTAAGATTCCTGTAGGCCTCATGGCAGAGAGGAGTTTTAAGGAGGGATCCGAGGGAGAATAATGTGTTAGGTTTGTGCCTGTTCGCAGCGCGCTTCTCCAAGCATGAGGAGAGGGAGAAAGTACCAAGGTGCGGGTTTGAAAATATAAGAAGTGGGTAATGGAGGCTGGCGTCATGAGCCAGTCAGAGGTGGGAGTCGACCTTTCACTACTGGATGAGATGGAGGGTGGAGAAAGCCCATGGAGGGTCTCAAAAGTACAGTCAAGTAGCTTATGTTTGATACAATCAAGATCTGGGGCTGGATTGTCACCTCCCAATCTACCCGAGGCAGAGATCGCGCGTAGTTGCACTGCCCCAGGAACAGACCTGGGAAGGAATTGTAAGTCTGGTTTCCCTCTTGCTCCAGGAGAGAAATGATCTGCTGCAGATATATATTCCAGCCAGTGTGTCGGAGGGGTGGATGATGGTTCGACTGTGGGTCTGCCCATTTCCTGCCCCAACCTACCTACTCCACCACCTGCAAGGTGGAGGAAGAGTTGCTCCATGGAGACCTCTGCAGTAATCCGTGATGCAGCCTCAGACTCCTCTCTGTGCTGTCGTGAAAGCAGGTCACACTCTTTCCCTTGATGGACTGTTCATTGATAGGTTTTTACACCATCCCACCAGCTTGGACTGTATTTTACAAGGGTTATGCAGAATTATGGACAAGCAGCGGGTTTGTGGGACTTGGAATATTGAAATGATGGAGAGATGCCTTCCCTATGTAGTGACAATAATACTTAGCAGCTTACCTTGGTAAATCTCTTTACAAAAGTGAATTAAGTTATTATAATGAATATGTATTATTGTACAGACACGGTGGGGGAGGTAATATCTTGTTACTGAACCATCTTCTGTTGGTGAAAGAGACAAGCTTTCAAAGAGCTTAAGAACCTCAGCTGAATCCGGGCCTTATTATGCTGGGTGCTGTACAAATATATAGTGCAAATGCTCAGAGAGCTGTGCAACAAACTGATCTTTTGGTTCAGTGGTGGGTCTGAAAAATAAATTTTAAAAAATCAGTTTCGGGTTGACCTGAAATGAAAATTTGTTGAACTTTTTTCAGTGACAAGAAAGTTTTTTTTAAAAAAATCATTTTAGGTCCAACTAAATGTTTCAGTCAACCCTAACCAAAATGTTTTGTTTAGTTCTGAGGGTTTTAACCATTTTTAAAAAAATAAAATGGAAGTAAATTCAAAATGAAAAGTCATTTTGAGTAGAAAAATCAAAACATTTTGTCTTGAAAATGTTAAAACAAAACATTTTGACACTTTTGGAGTTCTCTTCCTTGTTTTGGCCAAAGCAATTTGTTTTCCATGAACGTAAGGTCAGCATATTGGGTCAGGCCAATGGTCTGTCTAGCCCAGTATCCTGTCTTCCAACAGTGGCCAATGCCAGGTGCTTCTGAGGAATCAACAGAACAGGGCAATTATCAAGAGATACCCCTCTCATCCAGTCCCAGCTTTTGGCAGTCAGAGGCTTAGGACACCCCGAGCATGGGGTTGCATCTCTGATCATCTTGGCTAATAACCATTGATGGCCGTATCCTCCAATAACTTACCTTTTTTTTTTAACCCAGTTATAGTTTTGGCCTTCACAATATCCTCTGGCAATGAGTTCCACGGGTTGATTGTGTTCTCATAGACTTTAGGTCAGAAGGGACCATCATGATCATCTAGTCTTACCTCTTGCACATTGCAGGCCACAGAACCTCACTCACACCAATATTGTTGTGTGAAGAAGTACTTTCTTATGTTTGTTTTAAACGTGCTGCCTATTAATTTCATTGGGTGGCCCCTGGTTCTTGTTATGTGAAGGAGTAAATAACATTTCCTTATTCACTTCTCCACACTATTCATGATTTTATAGAGCTCTATCATATCCCACCTTAATCATCTCTTTTCCAAGATGAAAAGTCCTAGTCTTTTTAATCTCTCCTCATACGGAAGCTGTTCCGTACCCTTAATCATTTTTGTTGCCCTTCTCTGTATCTTTTTCAATTCTAATGGGGTGACCAGAACTGCAGACAGTATTCAAGGTGTGGGCGTACCATGGCTTTATAGAGTAGCATAATGATATTTTCTGTTTTATAATCTACCTCTTTCCTAATGGTTCTTAATATTCTGTTAATTTTTGACTGCTGCTGCACATTGAGCAGATATTATTTTTAGAGAACTACCCACAGTGACTCCAAAATCTGTCTTGAGTGATAACAGTGAATTTAGATCCCATCATTTTGTATGTATAGCTAGGATTATGTTTTCCAATATGCATTACTTTGCATTTATTAACATTGATTTTCATCTGCCATGTTGTTGCCCAGTCACCCAGTTTTGTGAGATTCCTTTGTAATGCTGCACAGTCAGCTTTGGGCGTAGCTATCTGGAGTAATTTTGTATCGTCTGCAAATTTTTCCACCTCACTGTTTCCCCCTTTTCCAGATCGTTTATGAATATGTTAAATAGGACTGGTCCCTGGAGGACACCACTATTTACCTCTCTCCATCCTGAAATTTATTGAACATTTATTCCTACCCTTTTGTTTCCTCTCTTTAAACCACTGATTCATGATTTCCTCTTATCCCACAACTGCTTACTTTGCATAAGTGTCTTTGGTGAGGGACCTTGTGAAAGGTTTTCTGAAAGTCGAAGTACACTGTATGTAATGGATACCCCTTTTCTGCATATTTGTTTGACCCCCTCAAAAATTCTAATAGATTGGTGAGGCATGATTTCCCTTTACAAAAGCCAGGTTGACTCTTTCCCAACAAATCCTGTTTATTTATGTGTCTTGTATTCTGTTCTTTACTATCCTTTCAACCAGTTTACCTGGTACTGAAGTTAGGCTGACTGGCCTGTATTTGCTAGGATCACTTCTGGGGCCCTTTTTAAAAATTGGTGTCACATTAGCTATCATGCCAGTCATTGGCACAGTCTGATTTAAGTGATAGGTTGCATACACAGTTAGTAGTTCTGCATGAACTTGTGAAATAGTTTGATCAAACTGACTATATATTTTGTTTGGTGGTGGAGGGGAAGTTTAGTTTGAAAAATTTTGCCTAGGTCCAAATGCCAGTCTCTGCCACAAAGAGCTTCCAATCTAAACATTTTATTATTAGGCAGTGTGACCTAGTGGATAGAGCACTGGATTGGGAGACCTGGGTTCTAGTCTCAGATCTGTCACTGGCCCGCTGGGTCACTTTGGGTAAGTCACATCCCCTTTCTGTGCCTCCGTTTCCCCATCTGTAAAATGGTGTCTGAGGATAGTAACCTCCTTTGTAAAGTGCTTTGAGATCTGGGGATTAGAAAAGCTAGGTATTTTGATCATTATTTCCATTTTTACAGAGAGGGTAAACTGAGGCATGGATATATGACATACCTTGCTCAAGGTCATTTGGTGACTCGGGGGCAGAACTGGAACTAGAATCCAGGTCTCCCAAATTCCCTGCCTATTCCCTAGCCTCTGAACCACGGTAAATAGCCTGACTCCAAAACTGAGCCTTGACATACCCCGGATTTGGTGACCTTGTGGGCATATGGCCAAAGGAGCTGTTTGATAGGATGTTTGGAGAGGTCTGAGGGTGTGATTCTCCAAATGACAAAGGGCTGGGAAGGAGTTTTGGTAGGTGCGTGGCTGGCTGAGTTCCTGTTGAAATGGTGACCTTAATGCTGCTGGAATTTGATTGTGCTATTAATGATGTGTTAGGGAGCCAGAGCCTTGGATCGACCTCTTTCATTATTTTACATGTAAAATGTGTAACATTTCCTTTAAAAAAACAAAACCAAACCCTAAATAAGAACCGTCCCACAGCAAAGGCTAGAAAAAGAAAATGAACTTTAAGCAGAAATATTTCAGTTAGATGGTGTCCCTAAAGACAGGGTGCAGTCCCTAAAGACGCTGTCTAAGAGCAGGGGCAGACAGACACATGCCAATTGCCTGTGTCTTGCAATTGCATCTGATTTTCCAAAAAGCGTTTGCTTCCTTTTTGAAACATGTTGTCAGACGATAACGTGCTAAACACCTGGAGGCCGGAGCCCTGTGAAAGGGACGGCCGGCAGTCATTTGTAGCAAGTCTTTGTCGCTGTAATAACAGCTAGCTCCTCTGTAGCAGATCTCAAGGTGCTTTGCAAAAGGGGTCAGCATCATGTCACACGTGGGGAAATTGAGGCACAGAGCAGTGACATGACTGGTCCGAGGTTACCCAGCAGGCAATCGCAGATCTGGGAATAAAACACAGCTCTCCTAAATCCTAGTCTAGTGCTCTGTTCACTAGGCCGCATTGCCTCCCCTCAGCCATTTGGAAAACAAATTGTTGTCATTATCCTCTGCCTGGGAATGTCCCTTTCCGGTACAGGTGTGATGAAGATGGACTAGGACCTTTCTCTGCACTTGTAATGGAGGTGGAAAATCATTGCAGCTGTTGTAGTGAGTGTTGGGTGCCTTGCTGATTTCACTGTTGGGGGGTTGTATGTTTTGAATGCAGTGGCTATGGTGAGTGAGCATCCAGAGAATGAATGAGATCCCTTGTAGCCAATGGATCTCCTGGAGAGAGAAGCTGATATTCTACAGATTTGGATAGCCCCTACTGGAGGGCTTCCATGCCATGTGATATTGAGTCAATTAGCTTCACGAATGATGAACGTCAAGAACCGAGAGTGCAGTTGCAAGTATTGTTGCTAGAACGTCAAGTAGATGATTGCCCAATATTGGAATGTATGAATTGGGAACATGGTGCTGTGAGAGTGCTGAATCAGACCTTGGAAAGTCAACTGGCAAAAAATCCCTCTCTCCTCCACTCTTAACTTACTGGAGATAAATATCACTATCCGATGAGGAACAAGCGAGCCAATTCAGATAAAATAAGAAATAAAAGGAAACCTCACCCCAAAAGTGAACCAGACCTGATTTGTGAGGGTTTTTGGGGTTTTTTTTGAGGTTTTAAAAAGTTTGGCTAACTTTTTCCCAAGTATTCCCAACAACCACAGCTTTGCTTACAATACTTCTAGCCCAACCAAAAGGAGTGGCAGAAACCTCAAGGAAAAAAACGTCTGTTCCTATGAAAACTCCAGCCAGATTTTGGATACCCAAGAGATCTGGAGGGTTGGGACGAACTTCAGAACAGGATCCAAATTTTTGGACCTATCCCCAGAGCAGACTCAATCCCCAAAACTTTAGTGGCGGTCCACCATTGCTGCTTGTGATATAACTGCTTTGTAGCTCAGTCCAGGATGTTCATCTCTCTTTGCTCCTCCCATCTGGCGAGTTCAGTAGTGGGATCTCACTGAATGTGGTGGTGTGCGTGTGACACGGTGACTTTGATGTGTGATGCCATCTGGCAACCCAACATCTCAATGCACCTTTTTCGAGGTGGAGTGAAAGGGAAATGGGTGATACGCTGCCCTCTCCTGGAGAGGGGTGGAGAGGGGTGGCTGAGCAGCTGCACGAACCAGTGGACTGCTGCCCTGCCCTGTGGAAAGGAGACTGAGCTGTAAGCCCCAAAGCAGAGCGGTGCTCCAGGAAGGTGGGGTAATGCCATGTCATGTGTGAAGAAGATGAGGCTGTGCTTCCGCAGGCAGAATGGCAGTATAAGCAGAGCTCCAGCGCGGCCTTTCATGAAAGAGTCACCTGTGTGCTCTGGCCAGCCACCTCCGTGCTCCTTTAACCTCTTCCCATGGCTTCTCAGTCCCCTAACTCTTCTCAGGCTGCTGGCCTGATTTCCAGAAGGGCTGAGCAGCCATAAATCCCAGTCAAGGCAATGGGAGCTACAGGTGTGAAACCATTAAGTGCCCCCCGCGAGGTTGTGACTCTGCTTTGCATGATTCCCCGTCCCTTGAACTTACCTCGGGTGGAGTGGGATCCTGAGGCCTTGAACCTGTCACCCCAGCCAGCTTTCCCCCAGTGCCAGGTGAACCCCATCGAGATCTCAGACAGAGCTTGGTCCCTGACTTTCCCTGTGCTGGAAGGAGCTGTGAAATTAAGAGTTTTGTGTCCAGCCGGTGGCCGCCTTCCCAAAGGCCCTCCAGAAATGTAAGAGGCTGGGAGGGAGGGACCCAAACCGAAGGCCATTTTGTGAGAAAATGCAGATGAAAAGCAAGGCTGTGGAAGCCATATGTTCTCTTTAATCTCCCAAACCCTCGCTTCAATTACTGCCTCCCCTGAGCTCCAGCGGCCAAGCCTAAGTAAACAAGCCCTTCTGAAAGAAGACCCTGGTTTCCAATTAAAAGTGTACTAACATTTCTCCTCTCCCTAATTCCCTCCAACCAAAGAATTTTTTCATCTCCGCGCACGAAATCGAGTAGCCCTGGATTGCCCCCCCACCCCACCCAGCTCCCTTCCCCATTGAGCTGTGGGGTCACCCAGAGGTCACCACAGACAATATAAATAGCCCCCAGCCCTTTCCCATGTGACGTCAGGAGGAGCCTTAAAGATTAATTAATTCCTACCTCGTTCACGGAAAGCTTTAAAGGCAGAGTTAATTAAAAGTATTACCACACTAAATCCGACTCAACTTTTTTTCCCCACTCAGATGGATTCTTGGAGCAGGTGTTTGGGGAGTTTGGTCCCCCTTTTCATCACTCGCAGAGTAGAGCGCAGAGATCCGTTTGTTTTCAGTGGGTTTTTTTTTTAATGTCTTGAAAGCTGTAGTGGCTCCAGTACCGTCCACTGAGCTGCACTTGTCAGACACTAACAGCAAAATGTCCTGCTGCACTCTAAAATCATGTGGTTAGAAATAGTAGCCAGATGCTAGCTGGGAAATAGCATCAGGGCAGTAGAACACCTACAGGCATCATCATAAGATGCTCACAAGCACTCAGCCTTCCTTTAGTGAGATCGAGAGAGAGAGAGAGAGAGAGTTTTATTGCCATCGCCTCTGCGGTGGGATATAAATGAAGACAACAGGGTCACTTGTCCTGAGCAGAAAAATCTCAGGTTCCTTATTCTTAAGTCTCCAGCAATGGGCTGAAGCCACCAAGTTCAGATCTGAGGGTTTCTTTTAGGCCCATATAATTATTGATAAATTACACAAAGTACTAGGCAAACATGAATAGGTTCTGAATAGAAATGGGCCTGACCCCTTTAGCTTTGGGAAAGTTCAGATCCAGCAGCAGTTTCTTTTGCAGAAGCTGACATAATGCTTAGTGGAATATAGCTGTTTATATAAGCATGGCTTTACCGGCTACTGAAATGCAGCCACCTCTGGTGTGGAACACCCCTCACAGGTGTCTAACTGCACAGTATTGCTGCACAGTGGTTTAGGATGGGCATAAGAATGCCATGTGCAGTTGCAACTGCAGGCAGCAGAATGTAATTACCCACACTGGAATGTAAGCAGGACACTGGCATTACTGCAGCATTACACATACACAAATGGCAAGGAACCAAGAAGTGGCTAGCCCTGCAGTTACATGTTGCATCTGAAACCCAGTGAGCAAACCCCCTTCCTTCGTTTCCCAGTAGCCTGCAAGGAGAGTGGGTTTCTTTCTTGGAGAGGGAGGGAGAGAAAACCCCTGCAGCAGCAGCCAGAGGTTGGTGGGAATTAGTGTGACCGGTCTGCCCCCTGAACCTAAGCTGCCTATGGGGTGGGAAAGGAAAGCAGCTGCATGCTGCTAATAAAGCATGTTGTTCCATGTCAACGGTGCCTATTAGCCACACCAGGTGTGTGTGCTCAAGGAAGAGAGGGGCTGGAAGCATGCAAAACAGCAGGGGGGCCATAGGGAACCAGTTAAGTACCATGGTTAGGCAGCTGCCCTGTGACGGCTGTTTACCACACCAATCATAGTCTAGTTACTTTGTGCTCCTCCCATCTGCCTATCCTATCCCCCTGCCGGCTTTTGCACATAGGCTCTGTCTTTTTGTCATGTGTAGAGCCCTGATCCTGGACTCAGGCCTCTAGGCACAGCTATAAGAATAACAGCGATGATGATGATGTGCCAGCAGCAAAACCTCTTGAGCAGTACTGCACCACTCCTCCCCTGCTGACTAATGCGATCCCTGGATGAATAAACAAGGTGATATCAAGTAGGCGTCAGGAGGTTTGTTAACTCTGTGTGATACCGACCTCCTTTGTAAAGCACTGAGAGACCTACGGATGAAAAGTGCTGTGTAAAAGCGAGGGATTAGTTAGTTAGTTAGTTGGTTGGCACTGGTTCAGTTGCTGCTGGATACGGTGCCCACAATTCAAGAAGGATGCTGATAAATTGGAGAGGGCTCAGAGAAGAGCCACGAGAATGATAGAAGGATTAGAAAACCTGCCTTAGACTCAATCCATTTATCGTAACAAAGTGAAGGTTAAGATGTGATTTGATCACAGTCTGTCAGTATTTACACGAGGAACAGGGATTTGATATTAAAGGGCTCTTCGGTCTAGCAGAGTAAGATATAATAAGCTCCAATGGCTAGAAATTGAAGCCAGACAAATTGTGACTGGAAATGAGGTGAAATTTTTGACAGTGAGGGTCGTTAACTCTTGGAACAACTTACCAAGAATCGTGGTGGATTCGTCATTACTGGACATTTTAAAATCAGGTTTGGCTGTTTTTTTCCTAAAAGATCTGCACCTGTTCAGCCACAGCGATTGGACTTGAAGCAGGAATTAATTCAGGCAAGTCCTATGGCCCATGTGATGATGCAGGAAGTCGGGCTACTTGATCACAGCGGCCCCTTCTGATCTTAAAATCTATGCCATGTCTCGCTGAAGCCTTAATGATCATTATCAGTTATATTGTGGTAGCCCTTCGCAACCCCAGCCTCAACGTGAAATGTGCTTTCAGCCCAACACCCAGCAGTAGAATAGAGCTTCTCTTTATTTCAGTTTCCCAGGATCCATCCCTGGCTGTCCAGTGCCTGCTGCAGACATCAGGTGAGGAAGAGCTCAACACACAGACATTGTATTATTATTTATTTATTGCTATTCCAGTAGGACCTACTGATCCCAATGGAGGTCAGGGCCTGCACTGTACAGGCACATAGCAAGAGCCAGTCCCTACCCCCAAAGAGCTGGTAGTCTAAATAGCCACAACAGAAATAGAGTCGGAAAATGAACCGTTAGCTCCACTTTGCAAACGAGGAACAGAAGGATCAAGTGACTTACCCAAGGTGACATACGGTGTCCATGGCAGGGCTGGGACGTCAATGCAGATCTGCTGAATTGCAGTCTAATGCCCTAAACACAGAGCCATCCTTCCTCCCTTTGCCAGGAACAACTTTTGCCTATTTTGCGAACACACTTTTTGTAAGTCTGGCTGATGCTGAAGTTACGTTTTTCAAGGGCAATAGACAGAGAGGTCATGAATGGGTGTGAGATCCTCACTGACTTTCTAGAATTTGTGATTCCAGTTATTGTCCACTGATATAGAAATTCCCTGGTCCCACGTGAATGTATCTTCTGTGAACTGCTGCTGCCTGGAGTAATTCCCAGTTTCCTAGACTGCCTTAGTAAGGCATATGCAGTGTTGTAGCCAGGTTGGTCCCAGGCCATTAGAGAGACAAGGGAAGTAATATCTTTTATTGGACCAACTTCTGTTGATGAGAGAGACAAGCTTCTTCAGGTCTTGGAATACTGCAAATACCAGGTGGAACAGATTGTTTAGCATAAGTAGTTAACACGCATTTCAAGAGGCCATATAGGGTGAAGTAAGGTTTGACTATTTCGTATAATTAATTGAAAGAGGAACAGAAATATGTCTGCAAATCTGGACATTGTGGGCAAATGTGGCCCATCCTATTTCAGAGCCCTGCTTAACCCCCCTGATTCTTACTGTGGAAATGGGCCAGAGAGATCACAGCCAATTACCTGCTTTAAATTACAGCCTGCAAGGTGCAGAGCGCAGCTGGAGTTTCCCCAGACCACACCCATGTCTGTCAAAGACCACACCCACCTTTTCTGGCTTCAGTGCAGACCTCCTAGAATTGCTTTTCAGCTTGCATTGCACTGACACAGAGTCCATCTCAGCTCCCCATGAGCAGGGTCCCCACCTTGGTGAGATCACTGCCGACCTTGTGAGCACACGGGAACATAGAGGCTGGGAGACTCTTCCCAGGCCCTTCCCAAATCCTCTGAGGTTGGCCTTAATTACTGCCATTTTGCTTATCCCTACAATGAAGCCCCTTCCAAGCCTGCCCACACTGTGTGTATCATGTTGTTAAGACAAGCCGCTTAGCTTCATTATAGGTGTAATTACCATAAACACTTCCCCAATGAATCCTAGAGGAGCTTTGCTGGAAAGGTTATGATTGATTTACAGCACATTAGAGGGGAGTTCGTACACAGTAAAATGGACATTTTACAAGTGCTTTCATGGTGCTCCTCTGAGGATTAATAACCGAGGTTACCAATACAGTATTTAAGTCATAAATAAGGTCTCTTAATTATGCAGTGCAATAAAGTGTTCATTGCATAGCATCTTCTGTGCAAGCTGTGTCCCAAAATGCCACACTGAGTTAAGCATCACAAAGCAGCGTGGGACACAAGCTAGAGAGAACAATTGTGGGGAGGCATTGAGGGATGAAGAAATTAAAGCAGTTTGGGCTAATAACTGAGGAATTAAAAAATGAAAAGGGATGTTTTGTTATAGAAAATTACAGTGGGGAGCATTAAAAATCACTAATTAATGGTTTAAATTAAAAATAACATGCACGCGTCATGGATTACTATTATTTTAATCAAGATAACTTCAGCCTTGGAATAAAAATGGTTTGAAACCATTTCACAGTGCTTAGTGATTTTCAAAAGCATTTCAAATCCCTACCTCTGTGGCTTCTGGTTCAACCATATGGAAGCAGAACAGGAAGGCTGGTGGTTACCTTCCTGCTGCAGCCTCTGCTAACTTGCTGTGCAGACACCACTTAAACTGGTGGGAGAGCTCCGTGGATTTGTTCCCAAGTAAAGGAGCAATAATAAAATCCAGGGTGGGTCACGGGAGACTACTGTTCTGTACCTCGCTGACCTACTGCATGGCCCAGGGCGAGTCACAGCCCCTCTTTCTTTCCTTGCCCAACCTTTTTCTGCCTTGTCTCTCACTATGTGTCTGTACAGCACCCAGCACCAAGGAGCCCAAGTCTTGGTTGGGGCCTCTTGTTGCTACCATAAAATAAATAATCCTAACATGACTTTTGGGCCTGATCCTGCTATATGATGAGTGCGCACTTCAGGATACCAGGTGCTCTCAACTCCCACTGAAGTATTGCAAGTCCAAAGACTCAGATTCCAAGGCAGAAGGGACTGTTGTGATTATCTAGTGTGACCCCCTGTATAGCACAGGCCAGAGAACTCAACCCAAAATAATTCCTGGAACCGATCTGTTAGAAAAACATCCAGTCTTGATTTAAAAATGATCAGTGATGGAGAATCCACCACAACGTTTCGTAAGTTGTACCAGTGGTTAATTACTCTTACTGTTAAAAGCTTTTACTTCATATTTCCACCACATGACATTGTCATCAATGGGGCTACTGTCCTCACCATTGTTCTGGGGGACCCTGCATTCCCCATTTTGCCTTGGCTTATGAAACCATACCCTGATTGCAAAGGCCCTGGCAAAAGACGGTTTAATTACGCTCTCGGCAGGTGTAGAATGGTAGTTGAATGTGCTTTGGGCAGATTCAAAACCTATTGGAGGTGGCTACAGACCCATTTGGAGGCCAGTGTGCTGTCCCCCTCACTGTGACTTGCTGTGCTCCTCCCAATCTTTGTGAAGCCAGAGGTGAGCCATTTCCCCCTGACAGTGAGGGGCCACTGAACTGATGCACACAACCAGAAAGTGCAGCTACCACAGCTGGAGCTGGCTGTGCCCAGGCAACAGAAGTCAGGGATGCGTTGTGCTCCCTTCCGTGTTATGGGCGTGTACGGCCCAATGGAAGAGGGAGACTAGCACCTTTATGAATGTGCTTTGGGGGGGGGGGGGAGGGAGAAATGGGAGGCTCAGTGGTGGCCTCCATTGCCATGCAACATACTTGCGAATGACAAGATAAATTATGAAATGGGCAGGGGCATGATATAATATAATTTATGGAGATATGCCTTATCTCCTAGAACTGGAAGGACCTTTCAAGGTCATCAAGTCCAGTCCCCTGCCTTCACTAGCAGGACCAAGTACTGTCCCCTGACAGATTTTTGCCCCAGATCCCTAAATGGCCCTAAGGATTGAACTCACAACCCTGGGTTTAGTAGGGCAATGCTCAAACCACTGAGCTATCCCTCCCCCCAAATGATTCACAATATGGATTCGTATAAGGGAGTGATTGAAGTGTGGCTTGCTGTGTGGAACCATATAGAGGCTTAGGGTCTGCTTACTAATTCCTAATTGTCCCTCATCACATGTTCACTTTTATTTCAAATTGGATTGTATCATGAGATATGGGGACAGCAATAAACTTTCTTGACATAAAAAGTTTTAGTTATAAACGTGTATTAAAACTGTACAACATTCACCCATTGCCAGGCAGGCCACACTTTAACACCAGTTACAACAGGATCTTCCCAAAAGAACAACAAATGAGCATGAAGTGCAAACTGTGAAACCATGTACAAGACAGAAACCCCCTATCATGCCATGTCCTCTGCCCCTCCCCCTGAGCCCCCTGTTCTCCTTTCTCTTCCTTCCCTCTTTTCACATGCTTAGCACCGGGGAAAGGGAGTGGAGGCATCCCCAGGAGAAGGGGGTTCAAGACTAAGGCCTGCATGGGGCTAAGTTGCCCTGCCCGGCTGCTCTTGGGACTGATTGCTTGGGTCACCCAACTAGGGAGTTTTCCGAGCTGTTTATGGACTGAGGATACGTCGCGGGGGACTCAGACCGTCGTGTGGGAGAGGCAGCAGGAGCCAATGCTCTGGCAGACAGGATAGATATGAGCCGCTCAAACGGTTCTCTCTGCTGAGCAATGTCCGCCTCCCTTAGCCACCGTTCCTGTTCCAGGAACTGGGAAGCAAGTGCCTGCTCCCGCACTGAAACCCTGTCCTCACTCTGTGCAGCCAGCCGGAGGCTTTCCGCTTGCCTCTCGCCATGTCTTTTCCCTAGCCGCAAGTCTTTGGAACTGGACCTGCTCGTTGGCCCTGTCCGGAACTTCAACTGTGAGTTCATTACGGAAACGCTTCCTCTTGGAACGGTCTGTGCAGGTACGTTGGCCCAGGCTTCTGCTGGAGTATGGGCAAGCTGTGAAGGTGCTGCAGCCGGTAGACGTCGAGGGGCTTGGAACAGGACAAGATCCAGTGGGTTATTGTCTCCAATAGCTCAGTGCAGAAGCACAGAAAAAATCCTTGTGGAATTTCAAGGACATAAAATGTTACTTTTCGAAACTGAACCTCAGTATATTGTGAAATGGATGCTTCAGTCTGGAGTATCTCCCTGGACACAGCCTGAGGGGCAGTGAAATAAGTGCAGAGATAAGGGTAAGTTAAACATTCTAAGCTTTCTTCCAGTTCCACTGGGGAACTTCTCCAGTGTTCCAAGATTTACTGAAAATCGACATGAACAGTCCAGAGAGCTCTTCAGACAGCTTTTTTTAAAACTCTTGGATGCAAATCTTTCAGACTTGCTGATTTAAAAATGTGGATTTGATAGTGGAGTAGACAAAGTCGGTACCTTGTAGGAAGCATGCAGGCCTGTATTTTGTACAGTGTCTTTCTTTTAAGCTGTACCCCAGAATTCTGTACTGGCTTAGAAAATTCAGTTATGGAATTGAATAATAGAGGGGGGAGGATAATGGGTTTTTCCGTTTGCTGGCAATGCCGAAAAAAAGGATTTGGGGTTGAATTGGAAATGAAATTGTTAGAAATTTTTGGCAAACCATTGAGTTAACAAGAAACAAAAAATCTTCATCTCAGTTGGAACAAAATGATTAGTTTCAAGAAAATGGAATCATTTTTGATTGTTTCTACTAAAACAAAAGGACATTTTTAAATGAAGAGTCATTTTGAACCAAAAAGCAAAACATTTCATTTAGAAAAAGTCAAAATGAAATGTTTTGATTTTTTCAGATTTTTTTTTTTTAGTATTTTCAACCCAAGCAATTCAGCAAAATGAGCCCAGTTCGGGGAAACTTTTTGATGTGGTTGAATCTGAATTTTTTTTATCAAAAAAAAAGTTTTAGTTGAAAAATCTCAGCCAGCTCTACTGAATAATAAATGGATATTAACGTCTGTTGATGTGAAATTGACATTTATTAACCCAAGAGGTAAATATTCACTAATATGACCTGCATGGGAAAGAAGGTCTTAGGCAGTCTTAGGCCATTTGTACCATTTGTTGGGTGGCAGGAGATAAAAGCCCAGAGTGGATGGATCAGTGAACTGGTCTGGCATGCTAGGAGGTTGGCTGCTGTATAAAATGGAACAATGGTCTGCTGTGGTATAGAACGGGTTCCAAATTAGACAGACCAGTGATCTAGACTATTGGAGCAAATCCTATGAGCTGTTAGTTATGTAGAACGGCTATTCCAACTCATACCTCTCAACTGTCCTGCATTGTGCAGAGCATCCTACGCCTGGCCCCGATTTTTAAAGTTGTCCTTCAGTCCTGTGCATTGCCATTGCGAAGTCCCGATTCGGCTGCTCAGCCAGGTTCCTTTTTGTGAGCTGCATGTCTTGGTGCGTGATGTTGTCACATCTCGCATTTGCAACCAGTCACTGCCACGCTGCAAGCAAGTGGAGCAAGAGACGCCTTACGGTCTTCCCTACACTGGGAGAGGGTCCCCAAATTCCTCTCGGAGCCTGAGATCAAAGGCATCCTTCCGGCACCCGTGTTGGCTCCCAGGGCCAAGGAAGGGGCAGCCGAGCAATTGCTTTGCACCTTGCTGGACTGCTCCTCAGTCACCTGCTTCCTTGAGTAGTTGGACGTGGAGCCGCCCATGCTGGAACTGGGCTGGCTGGGTTTCTCCAGTGGCTCGGACCGCAGGCTCAAGTGAGTGGAGGCACATTCCCAGTCCAGCTTCGGAGAGACCATCTGCAGCTGCAAGGATGTGGTTTGCAGGCAGATCAGTTCTGCCAGGGAGGGGAATCCCCTGCCCATGCTCTTCCCTGCAGCCAGGACTGTCGGCATCCCTGGGGAACTGAGGGGCCACTGCACTGATCCACCCGCTCCCCTTTCCTATGAGCTGCAAACTTGGATCAGGAAAACTGGAGTTGCCATAATACTTGCCCCTGTCATCTCACTCCACAGTTTGGAGTTTGATCTTAACTGTATGGGTTCATCCTGACATTCTTTCTGTATTATTGTATTTCATTAGTATAAAAAATCACTAATTTGCTTTAATGCTTTGCTCTTCCAAAGTCCATGACTCTCAAGCGCTCACATTATTTTCATCTTAGTATCTTAAGTATGCTTTTAGTGCACAGAATCATTGTTTAGTTTCATCATAATAAGTTCCAGGCTATCTGTATGCTTGTACTTTGATTTAAAAACAAACCCAGTGTGTCCAATAAAAAAAAATTGTCCCTCATTTTAAAGTGAGTTGTCCCTCATTGTCTCTCATTTTGAGTGTCACTGTCCCTTGTTTCAGAGTCCGGGGGTTGAGAGGTAAGTTACAGCCTTTGAAAATACAGTGAATTTATCGGCTGAACTCTGATCCGTCCGTATTGCTCATGCTGCCAAAATTACTTCCCTTCCTGCTCCTCTGTTTGGACACTTCAGCTTTTAATCTGCCGCCTGAGGCACTAAGCAGCGAGTTTATACGTTGATAAGTATTTTAGACCTCCAGGGAGAAATGTCCAACTTGGATGGCTTCAGGCTCCACCTCCTGTCCTTGTGTAGAAAGTTCAGCTTTCCTTGAAACGGATTTGTAAAACATCGTTCCTTTTTCTAGTGCTGACACTGTTGTCTCAAGCAGGACTCCACAGGTGTCTAGCTCTCACGGGATATAACCTTCAGCGGAGTCTGCTTACATCATAGATTGGTGGTATGAATAGAGGAAAAAGGGGGACGAGAAAACCCTCCTCAAATTCCTTCCAATCTTTAACAAACATATGAAACAAGTTGAAACTTCACATGGCATTAATTCTTGTTTTTCCCCACGTGCCTGAGTTTGGGTGGTTTTATGTCAGAGAAGAGATGTATGCTCCTGTCGCCTACAGTTCTGCAAACATCGAGCACTAGTCCTTTCATGTATCAGAGGGGTAGCCGTGTTAGTCTGGATCTGTAGAAGCGACAAAGGGTCCTGTGGCACCTTATAGACTAACAGAGGTATTGAAGCATAAGCTTTCGTGGGTGAATACCCACTTCTTCGGATGCAAGCATTGGAAATGTGATGCAATTTCCACTGCTTGCATCCGAAGAAGTGGGTATTCACCCACGAAAGCTTATGCTTCAATACCTCTGTTAGTCTATAAGGTGCCACAGGACCCTTTGTCGCTTCTACTAGTCCTTTCATCTCGTTTTCACATTGTCAGGTTAAATTATGAAGAACATCTAGACTTTGGATTTGGGGGTCAGAGCCTGTCCCCTCTTTATCTGCTGTAATATTCGACTGCTACAGCATTTTTCGTTCTTAAGAGAAAAGTTCTCCCACATGAATTCTAGGGAGACGCTTCTATGGTTTCATGTTTTGCCTTGGATGTATTCCTGACCCAAAATCATAATGTTCTGTTATATAAACTGCATACTGTGACAGACCCAGACAAGTTGGGTACAGAAGTCTGATAGAAGGCAAATATACTGGCCATTGGATGAATAGTTTTCTGTTCCCTGAGTGACCAGAGCAGGGGCTGCACTAGAGCAAGTAGGAACTTTCTGGAACCAATTTAAGGCAGGCAGGCTAATTAGGACACCTGGAGCCAATTAAGAAGAACCTGCTAGAATCAATTAAGACTCAAGGCACCTGGGTTTAAAAAGGAGCTCCCTTCAGTTTGTGGTGTTGCGTGCGAGGAGCTGGGAGCAAGAGGCACACAAGGAGTTGAGAGGGAGAAGAGTTGAAGGACTGAGTACAAGCATCAGCAGACCATCAGGAGGAAGGTCCTGCAGTAAGCATAAAGAAGGTGTTGGGCGGAGGCAGTGGGGAAGTAGCCCAGGGAGTTGTAGCTGTCACGCAGCTGTTACAGGAAACCCTATAGACAACTGCAATCCATAGGGCCCTGGGCTGGAACCCGGAGTAGAGGGAGGGCCCGGGTTCCCCCCAAACCTCCCAACTCCTGATCAGACACAGGAGGAATTTGACTGTGGGTTCTACCAGAGGGGAAGATCTCTGAGGCGATCAAAATCCGCCAATAAGCGCAGGACTCACCAAGGTAGAGGAGGAACTTTGTCACAATACGTACACATTTAAATCTGGCCTGATCTATGATCCATAAGTGAATGCACAGCAGTATCTTTTGATCAGTCAAGAATGGCCCCACCCTTCTTTTGTATTAGTATAAACTGTCCTGGCACAGCGTTTGATGATGAGACCCACAAGACACCAACAGAAGGGTGGTTTGAGGAGGTCATTGTACAATAAAGACACAACCCAGTGAACAGTCCTGGCTTCTAGGCCCAGCTTTACTCCTGATCTGGTGTGTGACCTCGGTTAAGTCACTTCATCTCTCTGAGCCTTAGTCTCTCGATCTGTAAAATGAGAATAATGATACCTTTGTAAAGTGCTTAACACAAGAATCTGGAATTATGGGAAGTGTGGGTTGGGCCTCCATAGCTAAGGCTGCATCTAGACTTCCATTCTAAGCCCTATTATGGTGTGACCAACCAGTGTGATTTTATTATGAATTTCACAATATTTGGTGGAGTTTGTTTCACATGATCCTGGATTCAAACTCGTGAATTTCTCCTTGTTCAAAATGGCCACCCACCACTTCCCCTTGCTTTCAACAGGGCTGAAGCCAAACCTCCCCCAGTAAAGATCGCAGTAATTCCACAAGAGCTTTGCATGAAAAAGTGAGGCTGCCTCTAGTACAGATGGCCATCCCCTCTACTTTCAGTGAAGCCCGGCTGCCCTCAGGCAAGATGGCTGCCACTTTGTGATTAGGAGGCTGGATAGGAAACTATGAGGAGGCAGGAGAATGCGGAATCCCGAAGGTCTGTGGTAGTTTGGACCAAATATACGTGGCCAGACTGAAGTGTAAATAAATCTATGTGACAGATTTGGCAGGGTGGCTGGGGAACTTACAGCAAAAAGTCTTTAAAAGGTGTAAATATATGTTTTAAGGGTTCAAAAGTGGCCAAGTGATTTAGATACCTAAATCCCATTTTCACAAGTCACTTAGGCGCCTAAAAATCATTGAAAGTCAATAAGTCTCAGGCTCCTAAGGCCAAGTGGGAGTTGGGCACCTAAATCCCTTTGAGGATCTGGGTGCTAAAATGTACAGTTCAGCTAAACCAAGACGCACCTCCCAGAAAGCTGGCACGCTCTGTCCATCACCTTTATGGGCCTGCTTAATTCTTTCAGGTAAAAGCGACGATGAAGAGAGTCTATGCAAAATGGGCCACGGTCCTGGGAAAGGTGCCGAGGACAGCAAGGATCACAAGCGTCCCAAGAGACCCAGGACAATCCTGACAACGCAGCAGCGGAGGGCATTCAAAGCATCGTTCGAGGTCTCCTCCAAGCCATGCAGGAAGGTACAGTGAGAAGAGACCCGTCCGCATGTTGGAGATGTCGAGCCAGATCCTCAGCCGGTGTCACTCCATCAAAGTCACTGGGGCGGTGCTGATTTACACCGGCTGAGGATCTGGCCTGCTCTCTGTGTGTGTGTGTGTGTGTGTGTGTGTGTGTGTAACATGTACCCATGCAGCCAGATGTAGCCAGGGAACCCAGCTTTCCAAAGCACCGCCAAATGTGAGCAAATTTCCCAGCTGCGCATGCAAGAAGAAATGAAGGCATGTGCTGTGAGTGTACATATGAACGCCTGTGTGCGCGCAGCATGGTGGGTAGTTCTTTGACTCTGGGCCAGACCCCAAGCTGGAGTAAATCCTCCTAGTTCCTCTGAAGTCATTGGAGCGACACTGATTTGCACCGGCTGAGTCCCAGTCCCATGCCCTGTTCACTGGGGAAGGGCAGGTGGAGTTACTGGTGTCTGTGGCATGCATGAAGTGCACCTACCAGTACCCCAGAGATTCCAAAAATTTTGTGGAAGAGCCTGCTTAGATCTCCCTGGGTGCTCAGTATCCTAGTGGGAGTCTGGTGGAATGGTATCTTCCACGAGGAAGATTAACAAGTAATATCCTTCCTTGGGAGCGGGTTTGCTTCGTACCACTGATGGCTTAGCTGGGGGAAGCATGGTCTTGTAGTTATGGCCATAGGCACAGACTCCGTGGGTGCTCCGGGGCTGGAGCACCCACGGGGAAAAATTGGTGGGTGCAGAGGGCCCATTCCTGGGGCCCGTGCACAGCTCCCCGCCAGACCCGGGACCTTACCTCAGCACCAGGAGATGTTGCGGGGCCCCGCCCCCGACGCTGGGCGACGTTGCGTCGGCGTTGGGGGCGGGGCCCCGCCACGTCACCCGGCGTCGGGGGCGGGGCCCCGCCACGTCACCCGGCGTCGGGGGCGGGGCCCTGCCACGTCGCCCGGCGTCGGGGGCGGGGCCCGGCGTCGGGGGCAGGGCCCCACCCCCGACGCCGGGCGTGAGCCCCCACCGGCACCACAGGAAGTCGGCGCCTATGGTTATGGCATCAGCATGAGGCTCAGCAGAACGGGTTTGGTTCCTAGCTCCACCCCAGACTTCCTGTGTGAACTTGGGCAAGTCCCTTGTGCCTCAATTCCCTGTCTGTAAAATGGAGGTTTTAATTCCCCCTTTGTCTTGTCTATTTAGATTGTACTCTCTGTAAGGCAGCGTCTGTCCCAGACACTCTGTGCTAGGTGCTGTACAACACATAGTGGAGGGTACAGCCCCTGTCCCAAGGTCTTTATGGTGGAAAGGATCTCTTAGATCGAGGGTTCTCAACCTTTCTCTTTCTGAAGCCCCGCCAACATGTTATAAAAACTCCGTGGCCCAACTGTGCCACAACAATTTTTTGTCTGCATATGAAAGCCAGGGATGGCATTAGGGAGTAGCAAGAAGGACAACTGCCCGGGGCCCCACACCACAGGGGGCCCTGTAAAGCTAAGTTGCTCAGGCTTCGGCTTCAGCCCCGGGTGATGGGTCTTGGGGCACCAGGCTTCAGCCCTGCATGGTGGGGCTTTGGCTTTCTGCTCTGGACCCCACCAAGTCTAACTTTGGCCCTGCTTGGTGGACCCCTGGACTCCTGGTTGAAAACCAATGACTTAGATCATTCAGGAACGTTAGAGGTGGAAAGGATCTCTTAGATCATCCAGGATATTTCCTGGAAAGTGCAGGATTGTTTCCTTCTTATTGTACATTTCTCAGTGTTTTAAGTCTCGTTTTTAAAAAAGTCCCAAGCACCTGCAATTTCTGCTCATATTCGGTGTTTGCTGGACCTTAATGTCCTAGAACTTCATGAGGTTAAACTCAAAGAAAGCAGGAGCTCTGATTATGGACTCTAATAACACCGATTCAGTTGCTGAGCAGTGTGTCTGTCCTGGTGATTCCATTGGACAATATATCCCTGACTCCATCCTCACCCAACTCTGAGATTCATATTATCCTCCAATTGATGGTCCTCCTGGGCCAGCTACTCGGCTGATGTAAATCAGCACAAGTCCATCGAAGACAATGGAGCCACGCCAACTGACACCCGCTGGGGATCTGGCCCCTTCTCGCCATTCCATCATTAAAAGGGCCTGTTCCCACCAGTGCTCCGGCAGATAGATTTAGAGTTACCGCTAAACGGCTGTGTTTTTTCAAGGCTCGATTACAGTAATTGTTTGTTATACGGGGCTCCTTCTCATCACTGATCGAGGCTAACGGCTCACTCAGGCTGCTGCGGATTCCATTCTTACGGGCATGGAGCTGCCCAAGAACATTACTCCGCTGCAGAAATTGTTGCCCTGACTCCCTGTCAAGCTAGACATTGATTTTCTTTAAAGTTCTTCTATTGTGTTTAAGGTCCTGATTGGCTATGGGCCAGATTAGAGACTCCATCTCTGTTGTGATGTTCCCAGCCAGTTCTTATGATCAGAAGCTGCAGGTAGCCGGACTGGGCCTGGCTGTGATCTTGTGTCAGTGGAAGACAGAGCGTCTTACAGTCACGTGCCTCAGCTGTGAGGTTCTCCACTGGTCGTAATAGGAAGTGCTCAGTCTGCCCCACAGCTGAAACCTGTCTGGGATTCCCCGGTACTATAGCCCTCCCACCTGCCCCATCTCCCACACCTTGGAAGAACCTGGGCCTTCCAGCATCACCTGAAGATTAACAAACTCAGGCTCTGGTGAACTGATGGGGAAGCTGGTCCATAGCTGAGAAGCCCCCACTAAGAAGGCCCTGCCTCTAGTCACACCCAGTCTCAACAGGAGGAGTGCTTGCTCAATGCTGCTGCACGATCACATGAGATAGTCTTTGAGATAACCAGGATCCAGTCCATATAGGGCTGCCCCTGGAGGAGCTAGGAGGGAACAGTCCCTGTGCTCCCCCAAACACAAGCACTGCACTTATACCCCATCCCCACATGAGATGAGAGGGAGAGGGCAGGCACCAGACAGCCTTCTCTCCCCTCTGAGCCCCTGTTCTGGGCTGGGGCATGGAGTTGCCATTAAGGGTGAAATCCTGGCCCCCTTGGCATCAATGGCAAAACAGCCACTAGGAGCAAGATTTCATGCCCAGGCTTCATAGGCTAAACTGAGTACCTTAAATTCCAGCAAGTACAGATTGGGGACTCATACCTAGGCATTTGATTGCTTGTGTGTATGTGTGAGGCAGAGAGCGAGTCACATTGCGTGATTCCTTATTCTTTATTATTTTAACTCGGAAGCACCCGGAGGGCCCGGTCAGGGATCGTGGGTCACATAGCACTAGTAGTTGTACACGTACGTCATTTAAAAAAAGAGTCTTTACCACAACGGGCTTACAGTCTAGACTGGTCACCAGACCCAAGAGGGAGAGCAAACAAACAGAGGGGTGATTGCAGGGAGGCAGAGAAGATGGGGATAGTGAAACAAGCTCTTCGTATGGGAAGCAGCTTACAGCTCACCATCTGCATGGCCAGCTGCAGGGTTCACAGGCCTCGAGGCAAAACCTCCACTCCAAAGGGATCTTGAGGGGACGGTGCAGTCCATGGTTCTGTCTCTCTGAGATGGCTCCAGTGGTAGGAAAGCTCCCCGTCAGCAGGCAGCTAGCTAAACATGGCTGCCGGCCAGGCCTCCTGGGGACTGGTGAGCTGGAGACTCCCTGATGTTCTGGGTCACCAGGGTTTGCCTGATTGCTGTTCCTCCTCTGGAATCAAACTGCAAAGCCACTGGTTAAAAGACTGAGGACGCTGCTGTGTCGTTTATCCCAGGTCAGAGAGACGCTGGCAGCCGAGACGGGGCTGAGTGTGCGAGTCGTGCAGGTTTGGTTCCAGAATCAAAGAGCGAAGGTACGTAACCTCGGGGGACGATATGGGGACTGGACTCAGTGACCCAGGAGGTCGCTCCAGCCCTATATTCTCCTGGAAAACACTGTCCTAGAGTTTTGCCCTTGCCTCCTCCATAGACTGACTCGTTTCAACCCTCTACATTCCTTTCCTTCCTGAACAGATGAAGAAACTCGCGAGGAGGCAGCAGCAGCAGCAGCAAGATCAGCAAAACACCCAGCGGCTCAGTTCAGGTACTGCCCAAGACCCGCTATCCCCCTTCCTGCGTGAGACCCCCACGAGCACGGTCAGAGATCACAGAGCGGCTGCATGATGCTCCCCTCCCCAATCTGCGGCACTGGTATTACCAGTTCAATTGCAGTGCCCACTTTCTGCTGCCCATGTCCCCTGTTTCCTGGCCTAGGACCCTAACTCTTCTAGCTGGGACCTCCCATTCTGCTGCAAGACAGGCCCCCACTGCACTCCAGAACTTGACACCATCCCAGTATCTCTGCCCGGGATCCCCCAGTTCTGTTGCGTGTTACCTCCAGCTCCACTAGCCCATTGTGGAATGCCCTATATGCATGGAGGAGTCTCCTCCTTAGCCCCCCTGAGCTGAAAATGTTACTATCTGTCATAAGATAAACAGCTCACTTAGAAGCCCAGTCTGGCTTTAATTAAAACAGAGATGACTAAGGGCTCAGTGCTTCTCTGAGGATCTGCCGAGTGTACTGGGCAGGCGGAGTGGGGGTGGCGAAGCCGCTCTTGCCAGGGAGGGAGAGATTCTCATTTCTGATAAGGCCCCTTGGTGCTGCTCTGGGAGTGGAAAGGAGCCTGAATGGGAATGGGAATGGCCCCCTGGCTGGTGCAGAGCTAGTGAAAGGGCTCTATAACGGTCCTGATCTATAACCCTGGACAAGGGGTGTTTCTGCACTAGAGAGTAGGAGGGAGGGCTACGCTCGTGGCGGGGGGCGGGAGGGGACGTGGCCAAATCATGCTGCTCTTCATCTGTTCTCTGCATCCCAAGGCCCATGGGGAGTCATGGGAAGCCTAGCGTCAGTTAGAGCAGCCCTGAGGAGGCTCTAACTTACACTACAGGCCATGGTGGCCCCAGAATGATCCCAGAATACATGGTGTGTGAAGGTGACTTAAAGTCATCTTTGTGTTACCCCTCCATCCAGGCCCCAAGCATAGAACTGGAGTGACTGACAGAGCATTCTCCTCTGAGGATGCAGGGCTATGACTTGTCCAGAAGTCTGGAGTGGACAGAGCCTGACATCTCTGCCCATTTCTGCAGGGAAGGAGGGATGACAGCAACACAGCACAGAGAGATGCTGATTCTGGCCAAAGGGGGCCAGAAGCTTAGGTGACAGGGCAAGAAGTGGGGAGCTGAGTCCTGGCGCTGGTGGGGTAGAGTAAGGGGTGCCACTGTGGGACTGCGGGCTCAGGGATGTGTGAGAGAAGATCCCGGAGGGGTGAGAAGAGACCCAGCATTGCTGCCTTGGGAGGGGTTTGGAGTGCAGACCTGTGTGGCAGCCCAGGGAGGTTAGAAACAGGTAGCCCTACAGCAGCATTTGGCTCTGACATCAGTTCTCCCTTGTCTTACAGCTCAGACAAACAGTGGTGGGAATGCTGGCCTGGAGGGAATCATGAACCCATACACCACACTGGTCCCGCCACAACAGCTGCTGGCTATTGAGCAGGGCGTCTACAGCTCGGACCCCTTCCGGCAAGGGCTCACCCCACCCCAGATGCCAGGAGACCACATGCACCCCTATGGTAAGAGCCTCTGGAAAATTGCAGTGCTCATCTCTAGGCACCTCTGCAGCAGGTCTCTTTTCACCTGCCAGTCCAGGGCCAGAATGGAGATTCCACCCTGACTTGCACACACACGCCAGTTCTCACCTTCCCCTCGAGTCTCCATGGCTGGTGAGATTGGCACCTTCCCGAAGCACACGCTGCCTTCCAGAGCTCCAGCTGGAGTGTGGTGGATCAGCAGCGTCCCCTAGCATGGGCAGCGGCTGAATGCCCTCATTCCGGCCCTTTAGCTGTGTTGGGGGACAGCGCTATGTCACTGCGACATGCTTTGCTAGGATCGTCCATTGCCAATAATACTTCAACATCCTTTGTTTGCCTCACTTTAAGGTGCTGAGCCCCTTTTCCATGACCTGGATAGTGACGATACCTCACTTAGCAACCTGGGCGACTGTTTCCTAGCGACTTCAGAAGCTGGACCGCTGCAGTCAAGAATGGGAAACCCCATTGACCATCTGTACTCCATGCAGAACTCCTATTTCACTTCTTGAGCCTTGTCTGTGTCACCTGGCCAGGCACAGGTGCCTATGACATTACAGGTTAAACTCACTTCAGCTATGGCAGGCAAGGGGTTTGTGTTGCTGGAAAGCTGTCAGACAATGTTTTGTAGCTCAGTATTTCCAAAGACTGAATAAGTTATGGATCGCATAGTGTAATGTTTTTATTAGAATCCTAGTATTAGATACCAAGTGTTTATTAGAGCTGGGCTGCATTTTTCAACTTGAAATTTTAACAGTGGGGGAAAAAACAGGTTAAACATTTCTATGAAATTTTGGCATTCCCCGTCTCCTGTTTACCCCCATGTCTGGCTATAGAAAGGGTTGATTAAAAAAATGATTCATGTATTTATTCTTTTTATTTTGAAATTTAGACAGAATTTTGGTGGGGAAAGAAAAAAAACAGGGAACACGTTGTGCAAAGTTTTCACAATTCTGTCACTCACACCCTCCGCCTGCGATTTAATGGGATTTATTTCAGCAACGTTCTCTGGCCTGTGATGTACAAGTCAGATGAGATGATCACATAGAGTGACCGTCTGGCCTTAGAGTCTCTGACCATACGATTTCCGTCCTCCCGTAGAAATGGTCCAAAACTTTTCAAATTGTGCAATTTTGGCAAAATTTGATGAAAAAACGGGGAAAATTTCAAAGAAATGTTCGCCATATTTTTTTTCCTGTTTCTCTACCAGCTCTAGTGTTTATTGATAAAAACAGGGACTTTTAATATAGATATTCTCATGCAAGTATAGACATCTAGAAACTCCTAATCTCTCTCTCATTAACTGGGAAACTCCTGGCAAGAGGTAGGTATGTTTGGGTGTGTGCATATGTGCCCACACATGGGGTGTGTGTGTGTAAATGTATGTACTCGACATTCACACCTGCATATAGTATCAACAAAGTTTATTGCTAATTCTATCAGAAATGTACTGTACAGCAAAAGTAACTTTATTTTCAGCGTGAACCATATTTAAGGAAATTGCTTGATGCACTTAAGTTATAAGACAATAATTTACTTTTATAAAGGTTATGTTAAGTTTGCAAAAGCCCAGCGGCAGGGAAGGAACATTCGATTCCTTGCAGTCGAGAGGTCTTTGGTGCTTTCCCTCTGCTTGGTTGCTTTTAAAGGTTGGTTATTATCCAAAGAGTGTCCGTGTCAGTCATTGGAGCCTGATCCTGGGCCCACTGAAGTAAAAGGCAAAATTCCCATGGACTTTAACGGGGCAGGATCGAGCCCTGTATCTGCTCTGCTCCATCTTTGTCTCTGAGTCACAGCTGCTGGCTTCACTGACCATCTCAGGAGTTTTCCATTCCTAGCCCGGTAGGAGCCAATAAAGTGATGGAAGAGTGAGATGCCCCATGCATCATCAGCAAGTGGATTAACCCTAGATGACTGCAGATCTGGTGACCAGTAAGGACCTGATCCAAAGCTCATCAAAGTCAATGGAAAAGCTCCCATTGGTATCACTGTGCTTTGAATCGGGCCCTGGAAGGAGAACAGGGCGTTGTTTTTCATGATCTTGGGGACAGTATGCAGATCCTTATGTGAACATTTACAGGGGGCTGTGTTTGACCATGGGCCAACCCTGATCAGCTAAGCTCAGATGGTGGAATCTAGGGGCTGGCCTACACTGGGAACTTACAGCTGCACAGCTATGCATAAGTGCTGGAACTAGGGGAGCTGCCGCACTCCCGGGCTTGAAGTGGTTTCCATCATATCCAGGGTCAACAGTTTGGATCAGTGGCTCTCAGCACCCCCACTGTACAAATTGTTCAAGCACCCTTGCAGCTACGTCGCTCAGGGGTGTGATAAATCCACACCCCTGAGAAACACACTTAAACTGACCTAACCCTTTGTGTAGACAGTGCTAGGTGGATGGAAGAATTCTTCTCTTGACCTATCTCCTGCCTCTTGGGGAGGTGGATTACCTATGCGGATGGGAGAACCCGTCCTGTTCAGCACAGGTAGTGTCTACACTGAAGCGCTGCAGCTGTGCCACTGTAGCGTTTCAAGTGTAGACAAGCCCTACATTGCTGCTGCTGCTGCTGAGCACAGATGGATGTCCAGTGCCCTAGTGGGGAGTGTGAGGCCAGCACTTTAGGTTTGTTCATGCGAATGCTTAGTTTGCGGCCAGCTGGGGTGTGAATCTATCCTGCACTAGCTGTCCATGCGGACCCTGCTGATGGGCACTAACCGTTCCGTAGTGCATTTTAATCTGCTCCAGTTGCAAAGCAGGTAGATCAAAACAGAGCCTTCGGTGCTCAGCAGCAGAGTCCAGACGGACACATAGCTTGCAGCAAGCCCAGGTGTCAATCTACCCAGCATTAGTTTGCCGCACCCTAAGTGTTTGTATAGATGAGCCCTGAGAAACACCCTCTGTTTGGACCTGATCCAAAGCCCATTGACATCAGAGGGTTTTCGATCGAGCCCTTCATTTGAAAACGGAGGCTCAACTCTGAATCCACGTGAGCTATTCTTCTGCCCCCGGAAGAGAGAATACATATGGAGCCCCACACGGTCACTTTTCTGAGTAAACCCACCCTTTAAGCAATGGGTTACCCTGCTCTTTGCTTCCCCAGGGCAGCACAAAAGCATGAAGTTTCGATGTCCCCGTGGTCTTTGGGACAAATCAAGTGTGGGAGGGGTTGCCTGCTTTCCACCTCCGTGCTCCATTGAACCGCTGGGGAAGCACCTTGGCAGAGTTTTTCTTAGAGTCAAGCCCTGTGCTGGGTCAGGTGCAGACGCGTCCTTATCCTATTATAGTTTATGTGTTGTGTAATTTTGTGCTGTTGTTATGGATAAATTATGCAAACAACAAAATGTAAATGAATGAAAGTAACTGTGGTGCTGTAGTTTCCGGCTAGCGGCCATGTTAAAGACCTGACACTGAATGTAACGGGGGGGCTGATGGATGAAAATGACACACCATCGGTAGTGATGTATGAAGATTAAATTAAAAATCTCTGCAAAGTGGCTGGTCTCTTTGTGTGTGAGATGTTCTGTTTACTCTGCAGTTATCAGAAGGGTGGGGATGTCAAGGAGGAAGAGGAGCTGGGCAGGGCATAGTGAGATAAACTCACCAACGAAGGATTTAATCTGAATAGCAGGCAATATGTATATATTTTTAACAATGAGGGCTCTATTCGACAGGGGAATAGCCACTCAAAGAGAAGCAATCAAAGGTCCACAACTGGTCTGTACCTCTGCCTCCCACTCAGAAATAAACCAGTTGCTGCTTTCCAGCTGGAAAGCCTGACTAACTGGCACTTCAAAGTCAAAGGGGTAACATTAAATGGGACAAGACCTTGGAGAATCCATGCACGGGCTGGGGAAACGTGGTAGATAAACTATAGCAATAGGGACTTTCCATCTCGAACTCCTGGGATGCTACAGCCCTACTCTGCTGAGGGTCCTATGTTGCATTGCCTGGTGTTTGCTCACTTTATGAGGCCTGAACAAGAGCCTTTGAAGACTGGAGTTTTTCCATTCACTTCTTGGGCGTGGGATCAGGTCCCTCTGCTGCTGTCTTTTGGTAACCATTCATTCAAGCACTTTGCACAATTCATTGTTTTCCTGCACTGGCTCAGTGGTCACCATAGCATCAGTCCCACCTTATACGGAAACCACCAGGATCCTTACTTGCATGTATTCGGACCATTGGTTAGCTGTCTTTTAAAGCAAGCGCTGGTTGTGCCTTCCTTTAACTCTGGCAAGTTTGGTTTCAAAACAGACAAGTGCAACAGGGATTGTGTCTAGCAGAATTGGGGCAGTGCTTAGTACATTGGGGCCCAGATCCCCCCAGTTCTTGCCTATTAGACGTGGGGCTGACACACCGGCTGTCTCCTGACAGTGGTGATGCAGGTAATTCAACACGTATTCCACGCCCTCCTTGATCTTGATCACAGGTAAACGCTGTCAGAACTGCCAGCCACATCAGGGCGGTTTTAATACTAACAAGGTCGCAGAAGGTCTCTCCGGCTGTTCCCATGTCTTTCTTTGCTGCTTGTATGGCTGCCTGGGGGGATGGCAGCGGAGAGAAAAGCACAGAGGCGGAGGAAGTCGGGGACAGGGATTTCAATTCACCCCTCTGCAGAAGATTTAAATTGTGCTTAGGCCTTATAGTGGGTGAATTTCACCCCGGCTGCTGAAGTGAGACACCAAACCCAACAGGGCTGGTGGTGAGGATCAGGGCTAGCAGAACTGACACAGATAAAACAAGAAACCACCTGCACCTTCACCTCCTAACCAAAAACCTGAAGCCTTTGGAAGTTCATCCTGAAACATCTTCATTTCTTCCCTCCCCGCCATTTTCACACTGGGAAATCAACAGGAGTTAGATGCCTAATACCTTGGAAAATCTAGGTCTTGCTTCCTAGAAACAACCAAATGTTGCAGATCAAGGAGACTGGGTTGGTTGGGATATTAGTCCAAGCAGCTGGGTACCTGCTGGAACCTCTGAACTTCAAGGGTTCAGTAATCATGGCTGGAAGGAATTATGGAACAATGTCCTAATAATAGGATTGCTTAAAGAGGCTGGAATGAAAGGAATCTGGCCTTAGGCAATGATGATCAAAACCTCTCAGATCTCCTCTGAAAAAGACAGGTAAAAGACACTATTAGCTAGAGGCCACATCTTAGAGACAGCTCTCACTCCAGTAAAACTCCCATTGAAGCCAGCTGGAGTTTCACCTCAGTAAGGGCTTGGGCTGGTGTTTTCAAAGCAAGGCATTGAAACCCTACTGAAATTCAGTGGGTGACGGGCACCACCCTCCTTCAGCCTCCTTTGAAAGGGTTTGCGGTGGCTGGGCCGCTTGGGGTCCCAGATCTGGCCATACAAATATAGAAACGTCTGAGGCAGTTTGGCTACTGGCCATATCAATGTATTTCAGAGCTTATTACCCATTGATGATAATTCTCTGTAAGACGGTGGTGTTCCCAGTGGTGTGTAGGACACAGCAAGCCCTGAATTGCAGTGAAAATATGGTTTCTTAAACCTGTCCACCACCAAAAATGATTTTCAGGCACGTGGCATGTCTTTCCTGTGCCTTCTTCAGAGGTAGCTTTACAAAGCTGCTGGCTAGACTGCTCCTGATACCGCCAACTGCCCCTGAAATGGCCCTGCTCAATGGGATTATATCTCTTCTGGCCTAATGAGCTTGTTCCTTTTGCCCTGATTGTGGGTCTTGGCAAGTCCATAGCTATGGCAGCCCAGATCCGCAAAGGTATTCAGTGCCTATCTCCCACTGAAATCAATGGCAGGATGGCACCTCAGTACCTTTGAGGAGCTTGGCCATTGTCACTTGTTATCAATCTGCACCCTCCATTTTGCATTGGCACCCATGAAGGTGTGTAGGCATCTAAACACCAGACTTAGGTGTCTAAGTTCCAGTTTTGGTTTCACTGTGATCCACAAAACTCCTCCTGTAAGCATCTGGACTCACTGGCTACCTACTTTTTTCAGAGTAAAAGTTCCCTATATTCCCTGGTGGCCATATTCCTGTCTCTGTGCATGCTCACTCTTAGGTGTCCGGTCTCCTATGCCCAGGGTGATTCACAAACCAGGAGAAGTTAGTAGTTCACCAGTCTAAGTAATGGGTGGGGCCTGATTTGGCAAGTGGCCTCTGAGCCCTTGTCCTGGATTGGGTCCCTCAGAGGGTGACCAGATGTCCCGATTTTATAGGGACAGTCCTGATATTTGGGGCTTTTTCTTATATAGGCTCCTATTACCCCCCACCCTGTGTCCCGATTTTTCACACTTGCTGTCTGGTCACCTTAGTCCCCATCAAAATGCAGGAGGAAAAGAAAATGAGGTATGTGTTATAACTCCTAGCCTAGTAGTTAGAGCACTTACCTGGGGTGTGGGAAACCCAGTGCAGTCCCCCCTCTGCCAGATAGGAGGGACAGGATTTGAACAAGGTTCTCCCACTTCTCAGGAGAGAGCACTCTAACCACTGAACTAGGGGATGCTCTATGCAGGGCTCCCTCAGCCTCTCCTGGTGAAGCTGTAGCACGCGGGATAACTAAGGAATGAGTGATTGGAGCAGGGGGACTGGACCCAGAATCTTCCACCTCCCAGGTGGGTGCCCAAACCACTGGGCAACAGAGTCATTGTCTCGCCCACTGTGGATAAATACATAAATAGTCATTAGGCCAGAGAAAGAGAGCAAGACAGCATGAAGATACTGTAGCCTGATGTTTTGGGCACCTACCTGTGAGGTGGTAGACCCTGGGTCCAGCCCCCCCTGCTCCAATCACACTTTCCTGATTTATCCAGAGGGCAACAGCTTCAACAGGAGAGACTGAGGGACTTGTCTATCAGAATCTACCCAAGCTCGCTTGTTAGAGCAGGCGCTGCAGGAGTAATAGACCCCTGTCCAAATCCTTTGCCCCCCCACCCCCACTCCCCCCACACTGGAGGGAGAATAAAACTTGGCTCTCCCACATCCCAGACGAGTGCTGTCATGACTGGGCTGAAGGTTCTAAGGTGGACAGCACCTCCTCCTCCTGTGACCACTTTGTGAGGCACCAGGTAGGCACCTAATGTGTTCTCTCAAAAAGTGCCTAGAGTCAGGGGGCTTAGTTGCCCAAGGTACTTTTTTAGAGAACATTATTTCATCTCTTTTATAGTTCAATCATTTGCCGAGTGTCTTCATGTTTAACCCAAATCAGAGTTTTTAACTCCTGGGTGTATTTTCCAGCACAAAGCACCATCCAATGCTAGAAAACCCTCTACTCCCTTAAAACCCTTTGTATCAAGTGCAAGGGGTTGAATCAATAGCTTTGCAAACTCTTCAGGTGCAAAAGAGTGACAGAAGGGGTTCTCCTGTCAGCATAGTTAATCTACCTCCCCAAGAGGTGGCAGCTTGATCTATGGAAAAATTCTTCTGTCAACTTAATGTTGCACAGGGTGTGAAATTTTCCACAACTCTGAGTGATGCAATTAAGCTAGACTAATTTGGTAGTGTCCCCCAGCCTTTGTGACTGCCCTTTTGATTGTGAAACTGTTCTGAGCCCTCACCTTGGCTCTGTCACCTCCTCTAGAGCTGAAAACATTAAGAAGTGTCAGAAGAAATCCTTCCACTTAGCAGAGTGATAACAATGGAGAACAATCAAGAGTCATTAAATTAGATGATCTTCTGTTCAAAGGGAAACCCCTGGAACAATGAGCTGGCTGAAGTGTAAAGAAACCAGTTTGCTCAGGTGGGCCATAGCTAAGCAACAGATCACCTGACAAGGGACTTGAAGCCACTCAGGGTGGTCACCTGACAAGGGCCTGGAACTCTATAAAAGGAAGGCGCTTTCACTACCCCATCCATTTTAGAAGTAGGCAAGGCTGTGTGGAAGGAAGGGTCCTGGAATCCTGAAAGGACATGGACCAGCTCCCAAAGTGCTGAGAAAACTGAGGCAGTGTTTTACATGAAGGTTTTGTTGCATTTCCATAGATCTGCATATCTCTTGTGTTGTTAAAGAGTAACATGTGCGTGTGTTTAGAAATTCCTTTGCAGTCTCTTTGTTACTTGCTTTTACTGTCATCTAGCCCCCAAACAAAGGAACAATAAACCAGATTCGGTGGAACTCTGGGAATGTGCAAGAGCTCCTAGACAGGCTTATGAAACCTGGTGCTACTTTTAGGGCCTAGACAGTTGCACTGTCCCCGGCTCTCAGAAAGGGGTGCTACACAGATGATCTCCTCCCTGAGAGTGGGTGGAGGGGTCCAGGGTCACAGACAATGCTTAGACTCTGCCCAGCCCTAGCAAGACCTGAGCATGAAGGATCCAGGGGCTTGGGTCCAAATAGGGAAATCTGCTGAGCATCCACCAGGGGAGCCCCTCCAGGGGTTTAAGAGGGGTCTATATTTTTGGGTGCCCAACTTGAGCAACATTAAAGGGGTCTGAGTGTCAGAGGGCAGGTACTCAACACCTTCTGAAAATCAGACCCCGGGATGGTATCTTGAGTTGGGCATCCCAAATCACTGGTTTCTTTGGAAAATCTTGGCCAGGATTCTTCTAGTTGTCTTTCCTATCCCCATGGCTTAGCCCTTTCTCCTGACGTTTCCGGGAGACTACAGCCCTCTGCTTTCAACAGAGCAGGTTCAGCTGTAACGTGCAATGCGCATGTTAAGCAAATCCTCATCCTCTGACCAAGAGGAGGACACAGTCCCTTTCATTCTGTGTACATGGACTCCAGGGCCGACTCCAGCTTTTCAGCCGCCCCAAGCAAAAAAAAAATTTTTTTTAAATGGCCGCCGCCAAAGTGCCAAAACAAACAAAAAAACAAATGCTGCCCCAGAATCCCCGGACTGCCGCCCCCTACAGGGCACCTTCCCAGGCACGCGCTTGGCCGTCTGGTGCCTGGAGCCGGCCCTGATGCACTCTACCCCAAATGATCAGGTGGGCCATAACTAAGCAATGGATCACCTGATGAGGGGCTTGAAGCAGCTTAGGGTGGTCATCTGATAGAGCTCTTTTACTGGCTACCTCTCTACTTTCACCCTTGTCCCCTTGTAGTGGGATGATGGGATTGGGGAAGCACCAATCCCCATCCCTCTGCTCTCTGATGTCCCACTTGGGATGGTTTTTGGCCTCGATGCAGGCATGCTCCCCAAATGTCTCTCTATTTCAGAGCCAGCAGTCAAGCCTGTAAGTTGTGGGCCACGGCAGCCCATTGCCCCTATGTCTGTGGCTTGCTCACAGGCTCCACCTCTGTGGGATAGGTCAGGGCTGGACGGCTACATAGCAGCTATGTGGCTCTTTGTGAGTGGGGTGTCTTTTTGGGGACTCCAGTTCTTGAACCTATTGCAGCACAGGAGTCATGGCTTAGCAGCTGGCCAGTCATGTTTTTAATGCCTGTTAGTGGTCATTTATGCATTTCTTAGTGCAGGAAATTCCCTCCTGGGCTCACTACAGAATGCTGGCCAGGGAGTTGGATGTGTCTTTGTTGTTGCTAGATATTTTAATCACAATGCTTACATGTTGGTAAAAAATAACCTCCCAGCCTTTTCTCTAAAAACAAGATATCAAACATTGCATGTTTTTTTCAGTACTTTTTCCAGCTTTTAGTGAAATTTTTCATTTTTCAGGTCAGTTTTTTGCATTAAAAAGGCTGGTTTTGGCTTTTCAAAAACCAAAAATTTGCACTGAAACAATTTTTTAATCACATTTTTCAAAAACTGACCCTTTTTGGTTTCAGATTACATTGAAAAAACGGAACACTTGCAGAAATTTTCATTTAAAAAAAATGAAAAGTTCCCAAAATTTCTTGTGGGAGAAATAGTTAGCATTTTTCAATCAGCTCTACTGAGTGTTGGCAAAACAACTCAATGGGCCAGATTCTCAGCTGGTATAAATTAGTGTCGTTCCATTGATTTCAGCCAAGCTAGCAGTTTCTTGGGGTATCATACACACATGGGGTATCTTTTTACCAATCAGTAGCACAAGCTGTTTCCTCAGGCTGTCCCATGAATGTGTCTTAATTATTCAGCGCATGACCTGTGGCAGTTCATAAGGGTATATCTACACTGCAATAAAAGACCTGCGGCACAGCTTGCCTGGGTTGGCTGACTTGGGTTCATGGGGCTACACATTTCTGTGTAGATGTTTGGGCTCGGGGACCCTCCCCCAGTGTGGGGTCCCAGAGTTCAGGCTTGGGCTGGATCCCAAATCTCTACACAGCAATTTCCGCCCCCCCCCAAGTCAGTTAACCCAGGCCAGCTGCTGTGTAGACATATCCTAAGTGGCCAAGGAGCAACAGCTGCAATGGTGACCCTTGTCTCCTAAGCAATGAGCTGAAGCCCATCATGTCATCTGACCTAGGGGAGCCAGCAGTCAGCACATGTCTGACAACTTTCAGCCCCTGTCGCTATCAGCCCTCTTATCAGCTACGTGTCAGGTTAAAACTTCGCTATAGCCCAATATTACTGATCTCCTGAGTTGTCCAGTTCACAGGGCAACCTCTCCATGGGATGGGCCCTTTTGTGGTGCTAACCTAACACATTGAGTTCCATTTCTGCTTAGCCTGCTCCCTGCCCATTTAGTGCCTTGTTTCCCTCTCTGGTTCAGACAAACTACAGCCTGCCACCACATTGAGAAGGAAAGAAACTGGGGGTTGCTCTGGGAGTCTCCTACAGAAACCAAGTCATTCCTGTTTTACCCAAAGCAAGGACACTGAAGGGGAAGGAATCGGGCTGTGACCTTGGCGTCTCAGTGGGAACACTGAATTAACAAAGCCCCCAGTGTTTTCAGAGGCTCTCCATGGCCAACCGGAGATCAAGGCAGAGATTATCTTTCAGGTGAGGCTACTGATTAGATGATATTGATAGGAGGGAACTAGCTAGCTCTGAATGACATTATGTTAATTAACTTGCTTCCAGTGACGAGTTTATACAGGAGCTTGGCCAGACGTAGCATGGAATGAAGCTGAAATAGACTCAGCCGAAGTCAGCTGGAGCACGTGAGCTTCTAAGCAGCAAAGGTCCAAGGCTGCGCTGCCCAGAAGCACGTAACAATGGGGGCAGGAATTCTGTGTCTAGAACAGATACACTCCAAATTAAGGGTCAGATCCTCAGCTGGCTTAAATCAGCATCGCTCCGTTGAAATCAATAGAGCGATGCTGATTTAGACCAGCTGAGGATGTGGCCCTGAATAGACCCCGAGCAGTGGAGAAAAGCAGCAGTTGCTAAGTGGCACATTCGGGAACCCGAAGGTTAAACTGCAAAAAGGAGAGAGGAGGGGGTAGGTAGAAGCTTACCAGTTCTGGTAGCTGCCTGTTGTCAGGGGGAGGACACTGCGTTCTCTTGTGTCTGTGTTGGGAAGGGAATCAATGCACCTGAAGGAAGCTCATAGCCAGAAGTGGGAAAGTGAGTGTGTTTGTGTGTGGAGCTGTAAAGGGGAATGTTACTTGTGCTTCCAGATGGTCTCTTGTACCTCTCCACCTAGAGGGGTGGGGGGATCGCAGCCCTTGTTCTTGTTCCACTGGAGAAGCTGGGGATAGGGTCTCCCTTTTCCCCAGGAGGGGAGGGAGAGCTGGAGGCAGAAGGAGAGAAAGAGGAGGGGAGGTAAGTGGGGAACTCCGATGGGGCAGCTCTTCTCCCTACTGGCAGGAAAGGTCTGGAGCCTCATGTGCTCCGTAGCTGGGCATCAACTCTGCCTCCTTCTCTCTGTTCAGCTTCCCCGCACCTGGTGAGACCTGGTTTCAGCAGCCAGCAAGAAGGCAGAGCTCCAGGAGAGGAGCGTCCCGAGCCTAAGAGAGCGACAGAAGCGGACGGTGCTGGAGCCACAGTAAGGGCTTAGGGGTTTTGCTGTGGCAAAACGGCGAGGTTCTCACTTCCCACGTGGCAATGGGGAGTTCCTGTTCTCCACTCTGATGGAGGATCAGGTAACTCACATAACCAGTCCAATACAAGCGTGGGCTCCGTCTGTGGAGGTGGTTGGTCAAACAGGTGCATTTCTTGTCTCCAGACCAGGATGCAGAAGAGATTCTTAAAGAATTTGAGGACTGGGTTAGCAGACTGGGAAGCATTACTCAAAATGTCATGAGTAAAGTAAAATCCAGTCTCGTGCAGGTGGTGCAAGTAGAGATTCTTGAGGGTCTATGGCTTGTCTTGCACGGTGGTGCCATTGGTATCCGGTCCCTCAGGGTGGAGGTGGTGGATGAATCACCATTTCATCTCATTTATATTTCAATCATTTGCTGGGTGTCTTCATGTTTAACCCAAATCAGAGTTTTTAACTCCTGGGTGTATTTTACAGCGCAAAGCACCATCCAATGCTAGAAAACCCTCTACTCCCTTAAAACCCTTTGTATCAAGTGCAAGGGGTTGAATCAATAGCTTTGCAAACTCTTCAGGTGCAAAAGTGATGCTGGGAGCTAGATCCTCCAGTGGTGAAAATGACACAGCTCTGTTGCTTTTGCTGAGTTCCATCCATTGAGGGTCTGGCTTTCTATGCACCGTTTCAGCAGGAGGGAAAGTTCACTGCAAAGTTTTATATAAACCTGTGGCAAGGGAAATATGCAATGGAAATGCAGACAAAGGACCAGATTCTTACCTGGTGTAAATGGGCTGAGCGCTCTCGTCAATAGAGCTGCAATGGCTGAGGCTAGCTGAGGAGCAGTCCCACTGAGGGCTGCTCTTCTCTTGGCATTGGTCACCTAGAGGTGACCTCAGACCTCCTACAGTCGGTGGTTTCCAGGCTGATGTGTATAAGGTCACAAACAGAAGATGAGTGTATCCAACTGATCAAACACCAATGGGCCTTTTAGCAAAGAACCTGGATTCCAGATACCTTCGGCCCCGCTAGGCTGCTGCTTATGAAAATGGGCTCAGATTTCTCCTTTGGTGATCTGCCTGTGAAAATGAGAGGGATTCCTTTCACAGAGGCACTCGATGGGGCGAATTCTGTACTCGGAGTGGCATATATCCAGACCGTGACTGGAGTTACTCCAAAGGCACGTGGGTAGAATGCAGAGCAGGGTTTGGCTACAGTAGTGATGGCCGGCAGTTGACTGGCAGAAGTTACGTGCAGTCACAGGTAGCAGCTTCTCAGGGAAAGAGTAAGGGCCTGCTGTTCCTCCTCTGGCTTTATACAATGCAAAATGTGTCAAATACGATGGAGAAAAAAGAATCTTCTTATCTGTGATCTAATTCAGCATGACTTCAGTGGAGAGAACTTGGCCCAAAATATTAAAGGGGCTAAAATGTAATTAAGACATTTTTTGGAATACATGCTTTTATTGAAGTTGTACCTTCTACAGATCACTCACTGTGCACATTTTGACGATGCACTCATCGTGTGCAGCAACCTTGGGCTGAAACGCTCCAAGCCATCTCAGGGTTGTAGATGTCTGATTTCCATTCAAATGTGTGGAATTCTGTGCTCAGATCCCTAAAGTGGCTTTCAAAATCTCAACCCCAGTTTTTCTTAAAGAACATCCTTGCCCCCTGTTTGTCAAATGGTGCTTATGATGTACAAACTCTTGGAATATCAAACCATAAAGCACAGACACTAAGAAATGTTAAAAAATCAAATAACAAACCATCTTCCCTATCATAACACTCAAAAAGATATTGTACATTATGGAACAAACTCCCGACTGAAGAAGAATTCACCACTGCGCCCCGTTGACTCTTGACACCAGTTCTTTACTTTTCCAGATGTAAGCAGAGTCAGGATGAGCTCCACCCTGACATCTGGTGGTGAGTCATGGCAAAGCACTCCAGGGGCTGATCCAATTTGCATAGGCACACCCACCCTGCCTGGTACGAACCATAGTGGCCCAAATGGGCATTTTGGGCTGCTGTAGGATCCTCAGTTTTCTGTATTGGGGGCAGGAATTTCTGTTATTGGGGCAGGAAGAATAAACTGTTATACTGCTTATGTAAATCATGGCCAGTGGAACTGTACTTGGCCTTTTGTCATGTTAAAGGGGAACTTGCCATGAACTAAACAACACTCGCCAGCCAAGGGACATGGGTTCCAAAGCCCAGTGAATTGAGAGAGGCTGGGGACAGGGGATTGCTTCTCGGCCTTTTGGCTAAGATCAAGCGTAATACCTGGTGGTGTAAGACCCTTGTGAGGGTCTGAGACACCAATTGCAGCATCTCTGTCTCTTTCCACCGTAGAATATCAGAGCTAATGTTGAGTTCCTTGAGAGTATGGTTTCAGACTGCTGAATTGAAATCACTCTGGGCTAATAGTGCAACTGAGCACTAGGGCTCCCCTAAACTACAAGCTGAAATCACTAAAGTGCTAACAGCCTTCTGAGCTGAAATCAGTAAGCTGAAATCACTGAGCACTGTCTTAAGTAGTGGGGGAGCCTGAAGATAAGTGGCTGGTGGAGCAGTTGGCAAGACAGCTGATGGTGTGGTGCTGCTGGCAAAGCAGAGCAGTTCGTGAGGACAGTCGGAGTGGTGCTGCTGGCAGAGCGGAGCAGTTCGTGGTTGCAGTTGGAGCAGCTTGCAGGACGGCTGGTGGAGCGGCGCTGTTGGTGGGACAGAGCAGTTCGTGGGGACAGCGGTAGCGGCTTGCGAGACGGCTGGCGGAGCAGAGTGGAGCCCCACGGAGGGGTGAGGCAATCATCTTCACGCCACGTAAGGTGCCCCTTACCCCCCGCCCCTTCCCATTGCCGCCCAGGCGGGTGGCGTGTGGCACCCTGCAGATGAACTTTTGAACTCTGGGACTGGACTTTTGGGTTCGTGGACTTTTGGGGACTTTGGGTGACGTTTGGGTTGCTGGACTCATCCTGGCAGAAGGGTTACACAAATATGGACTTAAAATTCGTCCCATTCACTTTAAATAGTGCATCTGTGTGCTTCTCTCTCTCCTCTTTGGCAGTGAGGCGATGCTGCTGTGTAACTTAGGAACATCTGCACAGCTTTTACCTTTTTCAAAATAGAAAAGAGCAAGGCCAATGGTCTATTGGCTCTACATACCATGTACTGCATGACCAGCCTTGGCTCCTATTGGCCTCAGTGGACTTCTGGATCAGGACCCATAAGAGAGACATGAGACTCAAACTCCCAAGCTCTTATTATAGTCTTTCCTGAATAGCAATCACCATTTAATTACTTTTTGGTTTTGCTGTAGGGATGATCTAGTCCTAAAATGACGCATGGGAAGAACTTTCTCATCCCAGTGATACTTTTGGTAACGCCTGTATTTTAGGGCACTCTTTCATAATCTGCTGATGCCTGCCTTCCTCTTGTGTTCTTACAAACAGAAGGCCAGAGTGCCTTACACCATGACTAGTCCCATTGAAATCACAGGGCAAACTCTTGCCCCATTGACTTCAGTGGGATCAGGACTTCACCCACTCAGATACTAGTCCATATGAGCGAGGAGATCACAACCTGGCCCACAGAAGCTATACATGTGAAGATACTTGTCTGCCATGCTTTTGTAAGTGTCCTTTTTTCCCCATCCCTTTCAGTCACCATGTAGGACAAAGGACATAACAAGCCTGTTTGGCAGACCAGCCCTTGAGTGTCATTAGAACTTTTTTTGGCATCTTGGCCATCACATCCCTGGTCCATTAGACCAGAATGATGCAATTCGTAGGTCTGAGTTTCAGTAATTCTCTAATATATCTTTTGGTGCATTGTGGTTTATTGCATCTTTTTCCTCCTCAGTCATAAAAGTCCCATCAAGAAGATGCTAGTTGCTTGCTCCCAAAAGCTTTTAAGCACAAACAAGCATAGTAAAGAAAATGGAATTATCCCTTAATTAATAATTCCTGCAGTTTAACATCTGTTTCTTTGATTTCTCTCTCTCTCTCTCTCTCTCTCTCTCTCAGAACATCAGCTACCACACTGTCCATCTCACCTCAGGCCCATAACACTCAAGGAGCTACCAAATGTTTACGGCGGTGTCTCATTTATCGGGAATGAAAGGCTAGACAGACAGATACGTACGGTGACTATATAGAGAATTCCGGACTCAGCAAGTAAAACACTACCCAATTAAGTACTAATGAGTCTTTATAAATATGTTTTGATCCCAACAGGCCTCACAAAGCCCACAGTGTATTTAGATTGGGGATGAAGAGTCCTGTTTCGCTCCATCAACCCAGGGCCACCCTAGCTTAGCCACTATCTGACTGCATGCACTAGGCTGAGTCTGGCTTGATAACATCACTTCGAGCATAGTAGGCACATTGTGTACAGAAAGGGATCTGGTTACCTGGGAACCGCTCAATGGAGGCTGAGTGCAAGATGACAAGAACGGGGGAATGACTAAGTAAAAAAGGCATTAAAAGAGATTGGTTTTGAAATCCTATCGGATTGTCCTTTAAGGTGCTTCCCAATTCATCAGCCCGATCACTGTTGTTAAACTCTCTTCATGCAGAGGGAATTTGGGGAGTACCTGAGGTTGGTCTGAGAGCTCTTTCTATAGGGGTTTATAGCAGGAGATTTGCCAGTATGCTTAGACTCATAGACTTTAAGGTCAGAATGGACCATTATGATCATCTAGTCTGGCCTCCTGCACAATGCAGGCCACAGAATCTCACCCACCCACTCCTGCACCCACCCACTCCTGCTTGCTGCTGCTATGCTACAGTAATAATGGAGCATGCTGAGCATAGCATACACAGAGTAGGGGAAAGTGTATTTACTGTGCTATAGTATGACTTCCTTTTCACAGGAGGAATCCCCTATTTGCTGCCAACCTGGTTCCTCTCACTGGTACCTGCAGCAAGACTGGAGCCCCCAATAATCATGTATCAGAGGGGTAGCCGTGTTAGTCTGGATCTGTAGAAGCGACAAAGGGTCTTGTGGCACCTTATAGACTAACAGAGGTATTGGAGCATAAGCTTTCATGGGTGAATACCCACTTCATCGGATGCAAGCAGTTTTCCACTGCTTGCATCCGATGAAGTGGGTATTCACCCATGAAAGCTTATGCTCCAATACCTCTGTTAGTCTACATTGGGAGCGACAAAGGGTCTTGTGGCACCTTAATCATGTTTCCCTCCCCAAATGCCAGGTAGCAGATTTTGTAAGGAGAGGTACACTAATGGTTAGTAGGTGCTCAGGCAGTAGGGTAATCGCAGCTGTTCATACTCCTTTACACTAGCTGAGGATTTGGCCCAATATTTGGAAAAGTCATCGATATTCTTCAATAATTAATACACGCAATGAGTGCTATGCCACTAACCTATTCAGTGCCTTTTGGGGTGGAAAATTTTTCCCTTAAGGATGAGTCCTACTGAAGTTAGTAACACTGAACTCAAGAGGGTTCTTCAGAAATGACTCAACATCTCTGGAATTGAACAGAGAATGAGGTCCTTCTGGTACAGCTGGTATGAACTTTCCTTTAGAATTTTACAGCAGAAAGATAATTCTCCATTCAATTCTATGGGATTGATCACCAGCCTCTCTTAAGGTACACGGGGTGTTTTCATCAAGGAGTAGTATCCTTTATAAACAGGCGATGGGCTCTGGCACATCCATGGAAAAAATAATCTTGAATGAATAAGCTGCAAACAAAGGAGTGCCAAATGTTAACAAACATAAGCCAACTACTAAGATGCAGAGGAGTGACCATCTGAGTTGAGGTTAGTATTCACAATGCTTTGGTGTGTGTTCACAAATCGCCCTCTCAGTCGTTGGTGTTTTATCAAAACCTTCAGTGTAACTTTACACGTCTCTTCATGGGGGAAAGCTAGGGTGTAAAATGCCGCCTGGTGAGTTACAGCCTCTTTATTCCAGGTTTTGTAATTGTTGTTTAACACGTAATGGTGTGTAACTGGTGCCAATTGGCACTGCTTGCAGCCTGGAGAGTGTTGGACAAGGCAGAGAACTGAGTCTGGGAAACATGGGGGCAGGAGGAGATGGAGGAGGTGCCAGGGGAAAATGGGAGGGGGGGGCTGGAGGAGATGGAGGGGTTGCTGGGGGATGTGGAGGGCAGGACAGGTGATAAATGAGTAAAGCTTGTCACAGTACGTGTGTGCAGGATGCTCGTGGGTGCAAGGTGTGTGTGTATGGGCACAATGTGAGGACGTGGAAGTGGCCAGGTGGATCTGTGGGCTGAGCACAAGTGTGTGCACGTTGGATACGCTATATGTGTGCACCCAGGCAGGGTGGGGTAGGGCCAGCTCGGTTTGAATGCGTGGCTAAGGGGTGGGGAAGAAGTGCGGGTGGAGGGCACGTGCTGCGTTTATAGAGATGTGTCATGGAGTGGGGGAAATCGTTGCCTGGGGATGGGTAAGAAGAAGGGCCTGTAGCCAGAGTGACTCAGCTGTTTTTATCTTCTCCCATCTTTGCAAGGATCAGATTTTGTAGGGCAGCTTCATGCCCTGAGCACTCTGAAGCCTGCTGAGATAAGGGGTGGGGGAGGAGGGGTTCGGGTTTTTAATCTCTACCCAGCAAGCCCAATGTGGGGCTGTGAGTAGGCGGGGAAGGGCTACCCATTGTAGAAACTAAGCTGCCTCCATCAGACTGGCCACACTCATTAACCAGCAACAAAACACATCTCCACTTCTTCCCTAACCCCCGAATCTCTTCTTAAGGCCGAACTGCTTCTTCAGGGAGTGAGGCGAAGAAAACGACACACCACAAATCAAGATTAAAACAGTGAGGGTGAAATTCACCAATGTGCTGCGTTGGGGGCAGCACGAGGCCAAGCCCACCACTTAATTCCTCTGAATATGGGGGGTGGGGGTGGATCCATGGTCCCATCTCCCTCCACATCTGTGTGTGTGGAGGGAGCAGTCTCTGAGCTTAACTGAGGGATGTCAGTTGGGCAGGATGCACAAGGGGGCAGGATCTTTGTGTGCAAAGAAGTGAAAGGGCCTTTCCCAATCTGGTCCTTATTTAATACCCCTGTGACTTTTTTCAAAGGGAATCAGGCACCCAACTCCCCTTGGTTTTTGGTGGGAGTTGGATGGAGTTTGGTGGGATTTCGGTAATGAGTTTAACCCCTTGAAAATTTCAGACTGTTTATAAGACGCTTACTGATAGGCCTCTAGGCTCTGTGCAACTAATAAATATTACACTCCCAATAAATGTGCACTGCTTCCGAGGTGACCGTAATTGTCAGGATGGAGTAGTCAGGCCTACAAGCCCTGGGCCTCTTAGTCTGCTAATGGGCGAAAGAAGCACAGCCCTGTTTGAGATGGCATTGGTCACACCAGCGAGTACACGACAGAACAATATATTCTAACCCTTTCCAGAAAGGAGCACTTCCACCAGGGTGTGATGTCTTTGCTCCTTGCTGATGTTCCCTGGAAATCAGACTCGAGGAGTGACTGGTGATTGCCTTTAACAGATGGCTTCAAGTGGCCATTAGCAAAGGAACCGACCTGTCCATGAGCAGCTGCTTCTGCTGTTATTTATATGATAATGCTATGTAAGAACAGGGCCCCATTGTGCTAGGGGTGGTACGAACACCTCATGAGAGACCATACCTATACTGAAGAGTTTACACTCAAAATAGACCAAGATTGGGAGGAGAAACAGAGGCCGAGAAATCCTAGAAATGTAGGGCTGGAAGAGACCTCCAGAGGTCATCTACCTCAGCCCCCCCAAACCAAGGCAGGCATGCCTAGACAATCAACTTGCCTGAGGTCACACAGCTGGTCAGTGGCAGAATGGGAGTAGAGCCCACATTTCCTGATTTCCAGTCCAGTGTCCTGCCCCATTGCGGTGCATTTGCCATCATCAAATAAAAGGAATCAGAGCTGGGAAAAGGCCTGGTGGGTTGTTCAGCGTACCTTCCTCCAACCAAAGCAAGATTGTTCCCCACAGCATGTGATCTGAAGTGCTCTGTCCAATCCAACTGTAAATTATTTATCCTACCCCAATCCTACCCCAATGCACCCAGTTGTGCAAGCCTTCCTTGGACACTTAGACAAGTAGCCCTAAACTCTCGGAGCTCTGAGTGAGATGTGGAGAACTAGGCCTGACATAGGTTACAGTTTGGTCAGTATTTATATGGAAGACTATAAAGGAAAACCCAGTGGTGTTGGTGGTTGAGTAGCTCTAACTCATCCCTCTGTCAGCACTGAACCCACTTCCTCAGCCTGATGTTTCTATGCTGCTGAAGAGGGAGTCTGAAGACTAGGTGTCTAAATCCTTGATGTCATTACATTTCTCTGTGTTGGCTGAGGAGTGCTGGACAAATTGCAGCTCAGGCATTTACATTCTCCCTCCCCAAAATTCCTTCTGTTTCTATTGCAGCTCTTGCTTCACCTGGGAACTTTTGTGTAGCATTACAGGTGAAGAATGGATTTCACATGTTACCCTAGAGGTGGCTGCATTTCAGTAGTGGGCAGAATGATCCCTGTACCACAAGACGGAGAGACCATGAAGATGGGCAAGATATAAAAACATCTATACAGTTTGTGAAGTGCTTTCGCACCCAGCATAGTTAAAGGCACTATTGAAATGTACTCTAGTTGTTCTGAAAAAAGCAAATGATATGGTGCATTCTACCTGATGCCCAATAATTAGTATAAATGGGGCTATGCCACAAAGTTGTGGTCCCGATCTAGATTCCTCCAATGTTCAACAGTGTGTGGATATGGGGTTTTGGTTCAGGTCCGTCTCTGGCACAACATGATCCAATGGCTGGAAACAGAAGTCAGCCAAGTTCAAACTTGAAATTTGTAACAGTGAGGGTAATTAGCTGATGGAAAACGGTGGATTCTCCATGTGGAATCTTTAAATCAAGATTGGATGTCTTCCTAATAGATATGCTGTAGTTCAACTGCACATAAGGGGACTTGATGAAGTTCTTTGGTCTGTGTTATGCAGGAAGTCTGACTAGATTATCATAATGGTCCTGCTTGGCCTTAGAAGTTATGGTTTTTAAGGCCAAAAAGGAGGATTATGGTCTTCTAGTGAGACCACCTGCATAACACAAGCTAAATCTAGGAGTCTGGGACGATAGAACTGCCCACACCAAAATGATTTACAGAGTATGAAAAAAATTCCCCATCAGGGCTAGGCTATCCAGCTTCTCTCATCGCTGATGGGTTTCCGGCTACTTGAAAATGTAAATTATTCACATTCTTGACTGGGCTCAGGTGAGCACAGGTGTGCTAGTCTGGTCCCCCCATGCATTCCACTCTACCTTCAGGCAGACAGACCCACTATTGTACTGCAGGGAGCAGGGTGTCCAATGCATATTCATCAGATGCATGCAGGGTGGAAGATCAAATGCATATTTGGGCGGGGGTTGTGCCACAACTCACTAGAGTCCAGGGAAATAAGGACTGCAAGCCTGTGGACACTGAAACATGTAATCTGGTTTTGCATGAGAAAAGCAATTGACAAGCCAAATCATCTTTTCCCCTGTGACTCTGCAGAGTAAATCAGTTAAATGAAGAAGGAAAATATAACCCTTATTCCAAACTCCCCATCCCCTTTGGCTTTCACACTGATTAGACTCTAGACCTATTTAACGCATTAAACTTCTTATAAGGTTTCTGTCAAGAAGGATTAGCAGGGAGTTGACAGATTTCTATTAGGGTTTCCGTGAACTTTTAATACCCACCAATCAGATCTGTGTGTGCGCGTCTCCCATAGATCCTTATGGGTTCTATTACTTTACATTTCCTCCATAGCTGCCATTACCATATATTCTCACAAAGTCGCACACTTCCCTTTATCTAAAGTGTCAAAATCAAGAAAAGGAGCCCCAGATGGATATGATCCTAATGTTCACCTTCTCCCTGGGGACTTAAAAAATGCTTCACATACATTAATTAGGCTTCCCACCATCCTGCTGAGGAGGGTATTGTTAGGACAGATGGTTTGGACTAGAGGCGTCTCAGGTAGAAAAAGCCCAGGGGCTGGAGGAGGAGAGGGGAATAGAGTGTTCTAAAATGCTCCAGGATCAAAGGGGGACAGACCAGGTGATTGAAGACCAAGAAGTGACAGGAGCCAGAGGAGCTGTTCCTAAGTAGCAGGGCAGCGAGAACTGAACTGAGGTTTCTGCAGCGGGATTACCTGTGTGCATTTTGGTGCACCGCTGCCTGAGAGTATATCTATACTGCAATCACAGGGTGTGATTACAGCACCAGGAGACACCTGCACGAGCTTTCATTCTGGTAGCTTGCAGTCCAGAGCAGTGAAGCCGTGGCAGTTCACATGCTTTAGCAGGGGATGTTCAAACCTGCCAGGAACCCTCTTTTTGGTGTTTTTTTTTCCCCTTCAGGGCTCAACTCAACTACTCTGGGATCAGAGCTAGCTCCATGAAAGCCAGCTCAGGCATGTTGACAGTCACGTCCCAGGACTGCAGTGTAGACATACCTTAAGATCAACAAGGCTGATATACATCGTGCACACAAACACAACACGGTGCCTCATGTAAACAATTAAATTACCCGACATCAGCTGCATGGGCCGACTGGCCCTTGGAGGAGAGCTGGGCTCAGTCTTGCCCCTGCCTTAGCAGCTAGCCCTCAGCCATCCTGAGGAGCTGGCTACTTAGTGACCCCAGCTGAGTGTGCTGAGGCCTAGTTAGAAAGACTGACCCCAGCTGTGGTGGGGCAGCAGGATGAGCGCTGCTTAAACAGAGCTGGGAAGTCAGTAGAGGGGGAGCACCCTCTGGAGGAGCCTGAGGAAGTCAGAGCAAGTCATGCTCTGGGGGCCCTGAGTTAGGGCCTGTAGGAGGAGAAAGAGACCACAGGGAGTACAGCAGGCTTCTGTGGGGGGATCCCTAAATTAGGGCCTGTGACAGGAGCTGGGAGATCCTCAGAATTAAACTCTTGAGTCCCTAGTAAAGGGAAGCAGCCAGGGAATCCTGCTGGGGAAGAAGCAAGACAAGAGATGTTCTGCCAGGACTGAGAAGCAGAGGGCATCAATGGCGCCTGAGAGGGACAGAAGCACGATTAGTTTGGGCATGTGATTTGGATTCTAAGTTGGACCTTTGTTACCCCGGAAGGGGAGTGAACTGTTGCGTGACTTGGCCGGAGGGCCGAGCCCAGAGAGAGAGATGGGAGATGACATTGGCTGGGACTGGCCATTGTGGCCAAGGAAGTGGCTGTGAAGGGTGGTACAAGAGGCAAAGTCCCCTGCAACCCTGCTTTCAGACAGCACAGGGGGCCCTGGAGGTGAGGATGTGCCTTTACCGTTGGATGTCGCATCACTGATTTCTCTAACCACACAGACGGATCCGCTGTAAGGTCGCCAAGCTGACCACTGCTTGCACAAGGGGTAAGGGCATTGCTTGAATTCTCTTGGGTATTTTTTTTACTTTAAACAAATTTGAATTTCAACCCTCAACATATCTCTTTCCCAATGAATAATGTTGTCCCCATGTCATTGCTGGTTTTTGATGAGCTCTAATTGTTCTCTCCATTGTGCAGAGGGGTGCAATGAATCACAGAAGCGATGGGCCAAGCAATGCTCACTGGGAGGTGTACCGATTCATACTAGTAATCCCATTGACGAAACTGTGTCCACACGTGCATGTAGCTGCTCACCTCTGCCAACGAGGGGTCCAGAATATGGCCTAAGTGACTTTCACTAGTGCACACAGCACATCAGTTCAGTGGAGGATCTGGGGATAAAACCCAGGAGTCCTGACTGCAGGCCCTTCCTCTAACCTCTCCCAAGAGCTGTCTGGTTTAGTGTGGCTGAGTTTACACACCAGAGGCTGACTTGGCTAGGATAATGTGCCATTGCTATATGCTGATATGACCTGTTGGGAACGGGGTGTCCTTGCAGGCCTGATGGGGGCTCTTGGGTTTTGGTTCCCAACACTACAGAGAAACATTCACGTGCTGTTAAAGAACTGTTGTCATCGGCTGTTTTTCATTAGACCATTTAGATAGATTAGATTCTGTAAGATGTGGAGCTTGTTGGTTTTAAGACATTCTTAAATGTCTAGCTAGTGCAACAGGGCAGTGTCTCTGACAATCTTGCTTTCATAGCAATTTGCATGCTGTTAGGTCTGGCTTTGACTGAGGGAATGCAGTGTTGCTAACTCTCTCAATTTTACCATGAGTCTCACGATATTTGGTGTCTGTCTTAAAGCCCCAGCATCTGGACTCATGATTACATGTGAAATTCAGTGTAAAAAAAAAAAATGTTTCTAGCCCAAATGGTTGCAAAGGAGATCTTGAAAACATGACCCCAAATACACCCACAAGGCTGAGAAACCAGCGGACACCCCCCACCCCCAAAATTACTTAAAAAAAAAATCTTACGGATTTTTAAGGGAATAGTCTGAGTATTTTTTGAGACCTGGCTCGTTATTTTGGAATGATTATGGCTGGCGATAGTAAGTGTATCACTCCTGAAGTACATCTGTATGTATTCATCATTTTTCACAATTCTCAATGATTCATTTAATGGGAAGTAGAGATTCCCCAGTGGGTAATTCACCCCCTACAAAAATCCCAGGACTGTTGATTAAACAATGCCTGTTGGATCAGGTGTCTGCATGGGCCTAGAGGCTTGTGAGCCTGAAACTGGGGCTGGGTGCCTCTATAAATGTCATCTCTCTGTCTCATGCAATGTAAAAGGCTTGGCAAAGTCCTTGTCACTTCTCCATTATCTTTATCATTCACCAAGAGGTTACAGCCGACTGGAGCATCTCAGCAGCTCTTTTGTTGGCATTAATGAAGTCTGCTGGTCTGGCCTCTTGCCTGCGTGCAGCATGTGGCAGCGACTAGGCAATGTGGCTTGTGCGAATGCTGCAGCCCTCGGCCTCCAATCCACCCATGGTTCAAAGATACGTGACTGCAGCCTTTGCAGCTGGGCTGAGGCTACATGCACGTGATTCCTTGGGCCAGGGGTCTGATCCAAAACGCAGGTAAGTCACTGGGGACGGACCTTCAAAGGGATTTAGGTGCCTAACTCCACACTGATTTCAATGGGATTTAAATATCTTTGAGGATCTGGGCCTGGGAGTTGTCTGATTGACTTCAGTGGGCTTTGGATGATGACCCAGGCTCTCGCAGTGGTACAAAGTAACAGGGAAGCTGGAGGAGGAGTCCTACACAAAGGAATCCTTGCCTGGCATAGAACTATTGTGGCTCTGTTCTCTTCTGGCCTCCAGAACAGGGATTATTTCTTCATTTCCAAGAGCTGTGGGCCTGGCCTGCATACCCTGCACCCAGGTGAGACCTGAGTCTGCTCTGCTCTGTGCCTGTTAGGAGGTGGGCAATAAAGTATCATACTGCTCCCCTGCCCCCATCCTGTGCTGTGCTGACTACAACTCCAACAGGGCCCAAGATCGGGACTGATGGTGTTTGGGAGATTGACTGTGGGGAACAGTGAATTTAACCACACGTTTGTGGGAACACTTTTTTTTTTTTTTTTTTTTTTTGCACTCTCTTCCTTGATCTCTCGCTGGCTAACAGAAGCGAGGCCCTGTGCTCAGTCCCTGTTGTTGGTGTTCAATGGGGTCATTTTGAAAAATGTGTCCAATCTATTCCAAAATATCAGAGACCGTTCTGGACACCAAGGGGCAGAAGCCTGGTGATCTGGTGAAAATGGGAAAATCAGAAAAGCCTTCTGTCGACTAAAATCAGCGCTGGATACAGGGGTCGGGCAGGGACGTCTCAGGTCTGTGGCAGAGGAGCAGAGTCCATCTGGATACAAGGGTGAGGCAGTGACTTTAGGGTCCCTCACCCCACTCCAGCTAATCTCCCCTCAGCCAAGCCACTTGCCCCCCAACTCCAGCCATCTCCCCTCTCAATCTGGGCCTCTAACTCCCACTCTGATGGGCCCCTTCTACTCCTTGGTCAGAATCCTATTGAGTGTAGTGAAAAGCAGCCTGATTTTAGGGGAAACGAGACTCTATTGATTTTGGTGACATTCAGAAAACCAGAAGAGTTTAGACTGGAGTGGGAGGGGAGGGCGAGGCAGTTAGCTGTAGTAGGGGGGAGGGCCCGGCTGGGTGTACATAGGGTGTACGTTTAATCACACAAACATGAACACCCCTGCCCCACTCACTCCATCCCCCCCTCCCTCCATCGTTCGCTCTCCCCCACCCTCGCTCACTTTCACCAGGCTGGGGTGGGGATTGGGGTGCAGGAGGGGGTGAGGGATGCAAGCTCTGGGAGGAAATTTTGGGTGCAGGAGGGGGCTCAGGGCTGGGGTTGTGGTGTGGGCTCTGGCCAGGCAGCGCATACCTTGGTCGCTTCCTGGTCGGCGGGAAGTGGACGGCACATCTCAGCGGCCCCTTGAGGGGGGGTCAGGGGACTCCATGTGCTGCCCCTGCCCGCAGGCACCACCCCTGCAGCTCCTATTGTCCACAGTTCCTGGCAGCCTCTTCCGGGAGCCGTGCAGAGCCAGGGCAGGTAGGGAGCCTGCCTTCGCCCAGGGTCCCCGCTACACCACCGGACTTTTAGCGGCCTAAAATCTCCTGGATTGGCCTCAGTAATCTCTGGGAGACAGAGCCCGATTCCAGGAGACTCCCGGTGAAACCAGGAGGGTTGGCAACCCTAGGTGTACAGCTTGGCCTACGTAAGCAACAATGCATGTGACTCACTAGCAATAAGTGATGGAAAACAGGAAACGAGTAAATTCAGTTTTTGCAGTTCGTCCTGAGGATGGGACATGCAGCTCTGTGCTTAACAACCTTGCAACAAGACTGGGAGAGTGGTCCTCCAACTCTGAACCCTGGCATGATTAAATTAAAGAGACAGGCAAAAATATGCAACTGCTTCCTCTGTGGTTAGGAGCAACATGGGAGGCTGTCTGGTGAATGGTGACGGCTGATGGACCATAGCGACTTGCATGTTCGATCAATGCAGCAGGTAGGGGTGAAGTGCAACCTTGTCCTAAAATCCTCCGACAAGGAGCCTGCTATTGAGAATCAAAGACAATCGTATATGATTGTGCTTGTCTCAAATAAGACTGAGACAAGCGTGGGTGTGGCAATATCTTTTATTGGACCAACTTTTGTTGATGGAAGGGCGATACTTTTGAGCTTCCCAGAGCTCTTCTTTAGACAGATAGAGATGGTGTAGTCTGATATCATTTTGCGCTGTGTATTATGGCAGTACTTAGAGGTCTACATCTCTCTTCTCCCCCCCCCCCCCACCGCCCCGCCCCGCACTCCTGCCAGTGGTCAACTAGTTACATTGCAGAGTTGCCAGTTTAGTCATTTTCCAAACCTCCTCCCCTCTGTAAATTCGAACGTCCCCTCTAACGTCAATTCCTGGGGAAAACACTGCTGGGGCTGTACTTACTGCTAGTGAGAGATGGTCGCTGGTCCAACGAATTTGCAATCTAAATAGATAGACGTGCTCCTGCAAGTGTGCCTATCCGTGTATACCTCCACGTGCAAGCACACACTCAGGCGCAGGTACGCAACACATGTGAGCAGAAGCACCCGTGCTGAGCACCCCCTATTGACGGCACTGGGCCTAGTGCAGGGCTGTAGAGAGGAAGGGCTGTGCAAAAGGGAGAAGAAAGCCCAGCTGCCCTGTGTCCGCCCTGGCCTGGCCTTCTTGGCTCCTGTTGTGGAGCTATCCGGCTTGAATTGGGTGAACTCAGCCTGCTGTGCTTAAGAATAGTTGATTTTATTGCGCAGCAAAATGCTTTTGAAAAGCTTGGCTATTATTCCCCAACTAGAAAAATCCAACCCCCCAAGGCGCCTTTGAAGTGAGCTACCCGAATGAAACCTGTGACATCAGAGAGATGGCCGATAGGCAGCCGAACAAGGCTGTCTTTGAGCATGCCTTGGGGCCATCCAGCACATGCTTTACACCCCACCACTATAAACTGGAGATGAAAGATGTCCCAGGCAGCCGGCCTGACCCCATTGCCTCCGCTATCTCAACTCGATTGCACAGTGTTTTGCTCAGAACAATCCTTCACTGTCTGCACACGCAGGTGAATCTCCCAGCTTGGCCCGCCGTCGGGAATGCCGTGCATAGCAGGAGTACTCGGGGGCGGTCTCTTGCCCACTTGCAGGGAGCTCTTTATTGTCCAATGTTGTTCTGTGCCACATGAGTGAGGAGCGCTCCAAGTGTGCAAAGAGAAGAGTAAACTGATAACTGTAGAGGTGGGGGTGCAGTGAGAAGGAAACCGAAACAGACCCAGAGGAGGAGGCAGAAAGAGACATGGGGAGGACATTTCAGGGTACTGGGTAGGGGCAGAGCTCCTGTGTGTGGCATATTTTCTTCTGAACCCGGCAGATATCACCTCCCCTCCTCCTCCATTGGAGGAGTCATCGGGCCCGGAGTGGCATGAGGAGCATGGGCACTGAGTCAGCCATGCTGGAAGTGGGTCCTGGTGGGTAGCAGAGAGAGGCCTCTGATGCCAAGCTACAACCAAAGTTCCAAAAGTTGCCCTCCACTCCTATCTCTCTCTGTGCATTTCGGTCTCCCAGCACTGGAGTATCTGAACACAATGCCATGTGCTTATCCTCACAGCAGCCTGATGGGGGCTGGGGGGGGGGGGGTAGGGAAGGATCATAGCCTTCATTTACAGATGGGGAGATGAGGCCCAGACTCAGTAAGAGACTTGCTCAAGGGAGTCCATGGCAGAGCCAGGAATTGAACCTAGATTCCCTAAGAGGCTGGGCAGTACCTTAACCACAGATTCCTAGGTTATATGGCCAGAAGACCCACATCTGTGCGGCTAACTCTACAAGGGATGGAATAATGAAACAATCTCACCCATTATAGCCCTGGCTCTGAGTTGCTCTGCCGGAGGATTGTAAAGATCATGTTGATGCCTCTCCAATGCTCTTTGAAACATTAAGAGCTCTTTGAACCTCTTCTGCCTGTGGAAGGCACCCAGAGACAGGTCTCCGCTGATCAATGGTCTCTTGGAGATGGAAAAAGGCCAGGTGCTCATGTCCATTGTTGTATAAAACCATCAATACTCACTTTTGTTGTTATAATATGCCTTGTATTTAGACAGTAGCTCATGCATGTCAAAGGAGACATTGGAGAGGTTACAATCTCAATAAGACTAGATTTTAAAAAAGCAAGGTGAGACCACGGTTCAGAGAGGGAAGCTGGGGGATTACTGAGCAGAAGGAAGAAGGGTAGATGAACATTGGTGTTCATTACAGATCCTGTGGCACCTTCTGCAAAAGTGGGAAAATTTGCTCCAGTGTTCTGCCTGTTACAGTAGAAGGGGATGAGAACTGATCCCTGGTCCTGACTCCACAGAACAAATAGGTTGATTGGTCCTCGGGACCTTAAGCATCTGCTTCTGCCCATGACTGGAAACAGGACACTGGACTAGATGAGTCTGATCCTGTATCGCAATCCCCACATTCCCGTGATGTACCAGATTTCAAGAGAATAGTTCTAAAAGGATACTTGAATTGCTGAAATCCCATAAGACAGTCCCAGGACCCCCTGGTGACTTTTAAGGGAAAGGTCAAAGGTCCAATTTTTCTACGTTCTCAGCCACCCATACTGATCAAACCCCAAAATTCACAATTCTCACTCAGTGGGAACAAGGAAATTCATTGTCACTTGGTCACTCGTCCCATAACATTATATTAGATCATTAAAACTCAACTTCATTCCTCAACACCACAAACAAAATGTTCTGCAATGCATAGTTCCCGGGTTGGGGCTAACTGTGTGTTCGTGTGTGTGTGTGTGTGTGTGTTCGTGTTCAGAGAATTTGCTGAACCAATACCCCAGACCAAAGAGCTACGGGAGTGTTCTGATCCAGAGCTGAACTTTACTGCACAAGCCCAACTCTGCCCTAGTTTGCTCACGTGGGTTCATTGAAGTAATAATAGAACTATTCGCGATGTAAAGTTAGGCATGGCTGTAAGTGTTTGCAGAACTGAGGTCTTACAAAACTCAGAATTTAGAATGGATTCCCCACTCTTTATTCAGTGCAGATAGGTGAGGTGCTACTTCACAGCCGTTGGCTTTAGACGAACTCCTTAAATGTTAATATTAGAAAAGAGACACACACACACACAAACCCTGAAGAAACAAAAAATCAGCAAAACAAAGGAAAATGTAGGAAGATTACTTTGAAAAAATAAATAAAAGGAGAAACTGAAGAACAAAGAAATAGCACTAAAGATGTGCCAGTGACGTTGAGATTTTAAGTGTGCTGATCCAGAACGGAATGGGCTCCTGTAGGTGAGAGAAGGAAGAGTGATTTGGATTTTGTATATTAGTGTTGTGTAGAGGAAGGTTGATTTAATGGGTAAAGTAGCTTCACTTAGGGCCAGATTTTCAAAGGTGAGTATTAGGTGCCAGGCACTTCTGAAACTCCCACTAGGCACCTACCTGTATCTTTAGGCACCTAAATGTCTTTAAAAATCTGGCCCTCAGCATCTTAGGTCCTTCATGGTAAACAGAGATGATGATTCTTTTGTCTGTCGTGTCTATTTATATAGCAACCTTTTCATGTCAGGGGCTGCCTCTCGCTATGTGAACGTACAGAGCTTAGCAGAATAGAGTCTTGGCTGGGGTGTATAGGCACTGCAGAAATATAAATGATAAACAAGCACCCATATTCTACCTAAGACATAACTAAGACCAGCTTTGGCATGTTATCATAGGTGCTTTTTACATGGAAAAATGGAATGCATCTATTTCCCCCTGATACTGCAACTGCTAAGTTTCTGTGTTATGTTATCGTTCGTTAAGATGTGTAGAACTTTTCTGTATGAAATAAAATCTGGTCATCCCCCGTTGTTCCAAAAGAGTCATCAGCTGGGCTGATTTTTCTTCCCCCTCCCCTGATTTTTGTAGAACAGTCATGACTTTGATGGGACTATACATTCTGCATTCAAAGTCCATGAGAGTCTGGGGTGCTTTTAATCTGTCTTCAGATCTGACCCAGAGTGGTGTTGTCATGACTCTGCATGGCCTCATTGATGGTGCACAATCACGGTGTCACCACGTTGTGATGCAAACGGGTGAGGACGCCCTGTGAAAGGTGACCACTCTGCCAATGTGCCTGCCTAACTAGAGGTCACAGGAAGGCTGATGTGTCTCTGTCATGTACTCTGCCTCCTGGCAGTTCTCAAAAGCCAGCTATTGTAACTGGGATACCAGCTGGAGAGTCGTTATTACTCTGTCAATCACCTGTCTCCTATCTTGCCAGCACACACATACAACTTCATCATTATCGTTCGTTACTGCAACAATACAAGGCTCCTGAAAATAAAGCAGACAGAAACTCATTTCTGCAGCAAGGTCCAGGTCTGAGACCTTAGCATAGAGATGGCAGAGCAGAGAATGCCACCTGCTGGAAAGAGGAGGCAAGCTCACCCCAACGTCACTTTCACCTGAGCACTCATCATATCTGAATCTGACCCAGGTGTGCCTCTCACTGGCAATGCACAGCAGCCTCTGCATCTTTGGGTCCCTCCTACCACATCTATCGGCCTGCCCAGACCCAAATATTACAGTGTGCACCTGAGATGGGTTCAAGCCACAAACCATTGGACCTGAACTTCGAACTCCTCCAAGTTTGAGGATATTTGGAGGAAACGTTTTGGTTTGGAACCATCCTGAGTGGGCCAATGAGCCAAACCGAGGGAAACCATCTATGATTAATGGAGGGAGTGGAAAACAACAAGGTATTTTCTTTGTTAGTAGGACATCACAGTCTATAATCGCTGAATTGAGAAGCCGCGGGCAGCCATCTGGAACTCACTTGGCACATCTGTCAAGCCACTTGACTATGTAACTAAATCTCTCAGTGCCTCTGTTTCCCATCTCTATAATGGAGATAATACTTCCTTTCTCCCGTTCTTTGCCCGTTTCAACTGTAAGCACTTTGGGCCAGAGGTTGTCATCTACCACTGTGTACCAGGATGAGCACAATGGGGCCATGATCTTAGTTGGGGCCCCTGGTTACTTCCGGTATACAAATAATTAATAACCCATTAAGTGCAGGACTCTATCTTAGCCTCAGGACAGCTAAGAAAGAGTTCTCATATAATCGAATATAAGGAGATAGCTAGGATATTAATATCCCCCAATCTCATTTGACTTGTTTCTTCCAGGTGAAGACTGAGAGCTAGACTCTTAGCGTGAAACTGTGTTTTGTGTGATGCTTGTCATATATAGTATTTAGGAGCAATAAGATTTGAGCTACAATAGAACCACAGACTGATAAACCCCTCAGAAATGGAGGTTGTTCGTAACTCTGAAATGTTTGTAACTCTGAACAAAACATTATGGTTGTTCTTTCAAAAGTTTACAACTGAACGTTGACTTAATACAGCTTTGAAACTTTGCTATTCAGAAGAAAAATGCTGCTTTCCCTTAATTTTTGTTAGTAGTTTACATTTAACACTGTACTGTACCTGTACTGTATTTGCTTTCCCCCCCTCCCACCCCCCGCCCGTTGCTGCTGACTGATCATGTACTTCTGGTTCCAAATGAGGCATGTGAACATAACATAAGAACGGCCATACTGGGTCAGACTAAAGGTCCATCTAGCTCAGTATCCTGTCTTCCGACAGTGAACAGTGCCAGATGCTTCGGAGGGAATAAACAGAACAGGTAATCATCAAGTGATCCATCCCCTGTTGCCCATTCCCAGCTTCTGGCAAACAGAGGCTAGGGACATGTGGTTGACTGGTCAGTTCATACCTCTGAGCTTCTACAGTACTTCTCTGATTGCTCTGTCTTGCCGCTGGGTAGATTTCTGTCCTTTCTCCCCAGCCTACTTACCAAAAGAAGGCCTGTATCCTACTATGTCTTATCTCTTCTGAGCCACACCCTCTATGCTTAGTGCCAACTCTAACCCTCTCTCGCCAATTTTTGAGCCTTTTATTGCTAAAGAAAATAAGATTGTGGTTATTAAGCCAATAGGAGAATTCTCCTTCCTTGTCCATGTTAGCCAAGAAGCTTGACCTGACTTCAGTAATCAGCCCTTAGAACTGTGCTTGGAGAGCGTACCAATTACCTCCCACCAGAAGAAAGAGAAACCCCTCCAGGAGGAACTAGGTCTTATCAACCCATTAGGTAAACTTGATCAAATCCACAACCTCAGCCTTGTATACAGGTGTTGGAAGGATGGTTTTGGCAATTAAGACAATGGAGTGAGACGGAGCCATAGTTCCCCACCTGTAACACGGAGGTAAAAGCGGGGGGGGGGGGGGGGTGTTTCCACCCATTACCTATTTGATTGTAAACTGTTTGGCAAAGGGACTGTCTCTTACTATGGGCATAAACTGCACCAAGCATGACTTGATCCTCTAAGTGCTACCATCATCATAATACCCAGTGTCCTAGTTGGTTTAGAGCAGTGGCTCTCAACCTTTCCAGATGACTGTACCCCTTTCAGGAGTCTGATTTGTCTTGCATGCCCCCAAGTTTTACCCCACTTAAAAACTACTTGCTTACAAAATCAGACATAAAATATAAAAGTGTCTCAGCACACTGTTACTGACAAATTGCTTCCTTTCTCATTTTTACCATACAATTATCAAATAAATGGAATATAAATATTGTACTTTCATGTCAGTGTATAATTTATAGAGCAGTATAAACAAGTCATTGTATGAAATTTTAGTTTGTACTGACTTCACTAGTGCTCTTATGTAGCCTGTTGTACGAGTAGGCAAATATCTAGATGAGTTGATGTACCCCTGAAAGACCTCTGCATACCCCAGGGGTACATGTACCCCTGGTTGAGAGTGACTGGTTTAGAGCAGCTCTTTGCTACGACTCACCGTGCATGACAGCTTAAACCTTAATGGAGTTTCCCTCTGAGCACATTTTGCAAATGTTCTTCACCATTGTTTTGCAGCTAGATTTTTAATATAGCAGCCCATCCTCATGGAGGCCTATTCACATTTCACCTTTCAAAGATCAGCTGGTTTTGGGGAGTGAAAAAATGAATATTTTTTTTATAAATAGGAAAAGTGTGTTTGGGGGTGGTTGTTTTTTTTAAAAAAAATCCTCTCCTAATTTAAAAAAGGCTCAAGGGATTTTTACTCAAACCTTCTAAAAACGAGAAAAGATGGTGGTGGTTGTTGTTGTTGTCAAAGACCAAGCCTAGAAAACTTCAGCCCTGACGTTGACTCTCCCAGAAAGTTATGGGCATGTGAAAATGGAAGATTGTAATAGAAAACGTTTTCAATCTTAGCTATAGCACTCTCTGCCAGACACCCACTCTCTATCTAGAATGGATGTTAGGAATTCAAGACCCAGTGAAACTCAGGGTGGTTTCTGCTCCTAACACCTTTAGGCACTTTTGAAAATCCCTGCCCTAATTTTATAATATAAACTCTGCAATCTTATCAGTGGATAAATGAACATGTTGCTGACCCCATCAATGGGATCTTTATGTATCTCTAAATAGCATTGATCAAATACATTGACTAGATCGCTCTGGAGCTAAATTTTGAAGCCTAGATCTAATATTGATATATCAGGGGTCTCAAACACGCGGCCCACGGAGCTCTTCCCTGTGGCCCGCCGGGCTCCCCCCGCCCTCCCCCCAATTTTTTTTTTTTTTTTTTTAACCCCCAGGCAGTTCCCGCCACCAGACAGCTGTTCTGGCAGCGGGAACTGCCTGGGGGTTTAAAAAATAAATAAATTGGGGGGGGTGCGGGGAGACCGGCGAGCCGCAGGGAAGAGCTCCATGGGCCACATGGGAACAGCTTCGCGGTTTCTGGGAGGGAGGGGGAAGGAGCAGGAAGCCGTGCGCACAGGGGAGGAGGCGGAGAAGGGGCGGGGCCTAATGGAAGGGGTGGAGTGGGGGTGGGGCTGGGGGCAGCGAGGGGGCGGGGTCAGTGATGCAGCCCTCGGGCCAATGCACCAGTCCTCATGCGGCCCTCGTGGTTATTTGAGTTTGAGACCCTTATAGACTCATAGACTTTAAGGTCAGAAGGGACCATTATGATCATCTAGTCTGACCTCCTGCACAATGCAGGCCACAGAATCTCACCCACACACTCCTGGAATAATCCTCTCACCTATGTCTCAGCTATTGAAGTCCTCAAATCATGGTTTAAAGACTTCAAGATGCAGAGAATCCTCCGGTAAGTGACCCGTGCCCCATGCTGCAGAGGAAGGCAAAAAACCTCCAGGGCCTCTGCCAATCTACCCTGGAGGAAAATTCCTTCCCGACCCCAAATATGGCGATCAGCTGAACCCCAAGCATGTGGGCAAGACTCACCAGCCAGACACCCAGGAAAAAGTTCTCTGTAGTAACTTCTAGCATCCCATCCTTGACCATTGGTCCTATTTACCACTGATGGCAATTAATTGACCTCTGACTAAGATCTTGTTATCCCATCAAACCATCCCCTCCCTTGTGATATATGATCAGATTTAGATATCAGGCAGGCTGGTGATGACCGCAGCCAAATGGGCACTGGAGCTTCAGGTCTCATCAGTCGGTAGGCAGGTAGGCTAAGATAAATTAGGAGCCTAAATGCCTTTGTGGATCTCTGCCATAGAATTCTATGGCAATCTGAAAAGTGAGATCTTTAGGTCTCAGAGTAAGAAGAAGGGAGGGGTCAGTAAGACTGCTAACGCGTAGAGCAGCATTGTGATTAGCTTGGAAGGAGGTCAATCACTGGCGTCCATGTAAACAGGAGAGTGGTGTTCTGAAAAGAATCCCTGAATATGGAGAAGAGAGAAAATTAGTGGCTCACAGAATCAATGTGTGTTGGACGCCTTTCTAGCTCAGGAGCCTTTCTCCAACAGTAGACCATGCCAGCTGCTTCAGAGAAAGATGTCTAGCCCCCCAGCTCAGAATTCTTCCTGACCCTAGCTGGTGATGACCTGATGGCTTGAAGAATGAGGATTGGTAACCTTTATCACTTTTATCCTCCATAACCTAGTTATGGATGGAACTTTTGTGATGGAGTCACAGGAGTCAATCCATAGTTCAAGTTGCAAGACAGAGCATGAGTTCAGTCTCCTTGAAAAGGCATCAAATGGAGAAGCCAAAAGTAACTTCAGAGAGCCATTTGCCCAGTCTCAAGAAAGCCAATGGAGACTTCTGGAACCACCTGAGTGTAGAAGACCTTGGAAAAAATAGTGGACCTCCTGCCGTAGCTGCATATTTTGCACCTAGATACTTCTGTGGGGGGGGATGATTGTATGACAGTCACACCCTGTTTAAAAATCAAAGGTGATATTGGCTGTAGCTTTTAGATATGATCCAAAGATTAGCCTCTGTCTCTTGCAAAGCTCTTGAAAGTTATTTAGCCAGTCATACACCAATAGAAGGCATTTAGCCATCCAGACAGCCAGACTCTATGGGCTGTGAACTGGAGTGTGCAAAATATGCACTTGCAGAGGAGATGGATGGAAGCTCCTTGACCTAGGCAGGGAAAGGGGAGCATAGAGTAAAATGAAGGCAACAACAGACTGACAATTCCACATCCTGCTGAAGGAGGTGAATGTGAAGAAAGCCGGAGAAACAACTAGCAGTGCCATAAAACAACCAACCAACCAAAACCCCTAGATGAGTACTCGAGGGACGATGGGGCCAGCCTCATGATTTGAGAAGCCCCAACCTACTAGAATGGGGAAAAATCAGGTCACAAGTCGATTTTTCCTGCAGTGCTATGGCCAGGGTAGGTTGAGTGCTATGAGTACATGGTTACTTCCCATTCCGGCCCTGCTGTTCAGGGCTGCAGCCGTAGCATTGAATACAGGACCCCAAGGCAGCAGAACCCCAAGAAGCCACTTCCTTGGTGCTGAAGGCTGAGATGTAGCTAGGTGCAGTTGCTAGAGACCCACCAGCCTCCTTTCTACTCTACGTTTCTTCTAAGTTCTTTTCCTTTCACCTGGTCACACAACCCAAGCCTGGGCAGCATCTGCCACCCAAGAGAAACCTTGGAACCGGTGGGAGCGGTTTAGTGCATGCACATCCCCTTTCTTTTTCTTCTTCATTAGGAGTCAATATTTTCCCAATAACAAGGGGGCTTCTGTTCCACAGAACCTGCCAATTAGCCATACTGGCTGGGTATATCCATGGCACATGAACAGATGACAGGCTGGCAGGCAGTCCAGCCCCTCCTCGGGAATAAGCCAAGGATTCCTTTAACACAATGTGACAACTAATCTCTCTCTAGCATCTGACGGAGCAGTTTTAATTAACAGCACTCTCCACTCACCCTCACACAGGGTAGAATGCAGGCGCGGTGTGGGCATATATTGAAATCACACTACAGTCCTGTTTCCTGAAGTGCATTGTCACCTACAAAAAAAGACCCAGCTCTGACTTATTTCTAAATTCAGCTTCTATAATTTATGCCTCCTTCATCAGAATGAGTCAAGACTCCAACCTCTCTTGCCCTCTTGCAAGGCTGCGGACACAATAAACACTATTACGCACCAGAGCGGAGGTGTTTTCACAGCCAGGATGGCACTCTGATAAAGGCCCATCTCGGTTAAGACAGTCCTGGGGCGAGGTGAGCGAGGATTATGTGACGGAATTGGAGGAAAGCTGGCGGCGGAAGAAAGCAGCTGCGCCACTTCCAAAATGCGCCCTGTCTTTATCTGCAAATGAGAAAACCTACAGAAAAGTCCATGGGCCAGTTTCTCAGCTGATGTAAATAGGATTTCTATCCCGGTTTGATTTCAATGGAGCTACACACTCATTGGCATCAGCTGATTATCTGGTCCCATGAGAGGGGAGAGCTCAACAAATCCGGGAGACCAATAAGTGATTTCTTGCTTGGTACTCTCCAGCAGAATGTGCTGCTTTGGGGGCTAATTGTGCCTTTAAATCTGTATCATTAACCGTGTTGCCAACTCATGATTCTACTGGTGAGTCTGGGGATATTTGGTGGCCTTCTTGTAGCCCCAGCACCTGCAGTTGGGTGATTAGGGGAGAATTTTAACTTTCGTTTGAAAAAGAAAAGTGAGTTTCTAGCCCTCCGGGTTGGGTCATGTTCAGGGCCGGCTCCAGGCACCAGCGTTCCAAGCAGGTGCTTGGGGCAGCAATCTGGAAGGGACAGCAGTCCGTGTGCCGTTAGGGCGGCACGCACGTTTCCGCAGTGGTGGAAATTCGGCAGCAGCTTGTCTCTTCAGCCATCCGCGGCGGCAATTCGGCGTGCTGCTTGGGGCAGCAGAAATGGTAGAGCCGGCCCTGGTCATGTTGTCAAGCTTTTCTCCACAAGTTTACCTTAAAGGCTCAAAACCCAGACAGCAAATGAAAAAGATCCAAATATTTATTGTCCACTAAAAGCTCATGGATTTTTAAGCCTATCTCATGATTGTTGGGGGGCTAGATATATGGTTTCTGATTGCATGGGGATTGGTGACAAGCAGAATTCAAAGGAGACAGAAGGTCCATGTGGATAAGCATTCAGAAGTCTGGATGCTTATCCCAACCTCTTGGATCTACAGACCCGAGCTAGGAATCCAAGCTGGCTGGAACAGTTTTGACAACATGGAATATAATCAAAGCCAAAATATTTCACAAAAACGTGTTGGTTTTGACAAAGTGGTTGAGAGGTTCTCGTAACTCTGTAGCCTGGCAATGAGGGCACTGGGCTGGGAGATGGAAGACTCAGGTTCAAGTTGCTGCTCTGGGACTTAAGTGATCTCATCTCTCATGCAGGCAGAATAGGGCCTTGAAGCTGGGTCTCCTACACTGCAGGCAAGGGCACTAACCACCAGGATGGACCCCCCTGTTCCCAACTAGCTCAGCGTTTGGTCTGAAAGCTGACATTTCAACACCACTCTTTTTGCAAAAAAAACATTTGAGGGATTCCATGTTTGTTCCAGTGGGAAATGAAAACAAATTTTCAAAACCTCGGAAGCTGCTGTGAAATGGAGCTGTTGTCCTCCAGCCAGCTCTGCTAGGAATCTTGTGAGGAAAGGCCGGATGTGAGTGCTGGCAGGGACAGAGGTGACTCTTGGGTCACGGCGCTGTCCTGAAGGAGCAGTGGATCTTCAGCAGTGTAACGGGCTTCAGCGCAAAACACAAGTAATTCCTGCTGGGAGGTGAGTCAGGCTGCCTGTTCTGGAAGGAATATCTAGGGCTCACAAGTGGGAGGAAGACAAGAAACCATGTTTGGATGGGGGCAGGCGAAGAGAGAAACCACCCTGGAATGAGAACAGGAGCTCAAGTCTCTCTGAGGGTGGGATGATCCAAACTTTTGGTGGGGATGGTAACCCCTTCATCTGCCCCTCCAGTACTTTGGTGCTTCTGATCCCAGACAGTATCGGTAAGCCCAGAAGGGCACAAAAGACGAAAAATAATGAAGTATGTCATCGTTAGCCATACATTTTGAACCTTCTGAAACTGCTTGGGGTTTCAAGTGTTCATGGTGAGGAAAGCAAGGATTACAGCTGCTCATATCCCCATTGGGTCACCCTGTCTATCTGTCTTTCCAGAGCTAAACACAATACCAAGTGACCATTAACAAGTCTCTTTGTTTTATTTCATTAGTGCTAATGCAACCGCTGTATCATAGAAACATAGCCTGGAAGGGAACTCTAGAAGTCATCAAGTCTAGAAGTCCCCTGTGCTAAGGCAGGACCAAATCTACCTAGATCATCCCTGACAGGTGTTTGTCCAAACTGTTTGTAAAATCCCCATCAATGAGGTTTTTAAAATCTCCCATGGAAGCCTAGTCCGGAACCAAACTCCCCTTATAGTAAAAGCGTTTTTCCTAATGTAACGCTGACAGACCCCACTCGTCAGCGAGCGGGATCGAACCTGGGACCTCAGTGCATGAGCCTTTACTGCATGAGCTAAAAGCCAACTGGCTATTAGCTAAGGCTGTAGATCAGACTCATTTAACTCTCTTGCTAAGTGGTCTCAGTGCTACTAGATGGGACCCAACACCACACCCAGAAGGTGTGTGGGTTACACTAACATCTATCCTAAATCTCCCGTGCTGCAGATTGAGCCCATTACTTCTTGTCCCACCTCCAGTGGGCATGGAGAACAGGTAATCACTGTCCTGTTTATAACAGCCCTTAACATATTTGAAGACTCTTATCAGGATCCCCCTCAGTTGCCTTTTCTCAAGACTAACTTTGCCCAGTTTTTTTAATCTTTCCTCATAAATCAGGTTTTTGCTGTTCTCTCCAATATGTCCACATCTTTCCATAGTGTGGCATCCAGAATTGGGCACAATACTCAGGCTGAGGTCTCACCAGTGCTGAATAGAAAGGGCCAACTCTCTCCCATGTCTTACGTGTAGCCTTCCCCAGAATGGTTTGACCCTGTACAGTGTTCTGAATGTAACATTGCTTTGCACAGTTCTAATCCTTCCATGCACCAATTCCTATGTGTTCTCTGTACTGATGAATATGCCTCCCACATGACACATGCGCTAAAAGCGGGTGCCAAACATCACATATAAATAGAATCTGCTGGCACCAAGAAAAGGCTATGGGGCTAGCAGGGAGCGGGGAAAGCATCGCTCAGTTCTTGGTGTCTGCTCGCTCACAGTCAGCAATGAGGGCTGGCTAATACCAGAGAGAGAGAATCATGGAGACAAGAGGAATGGAGGAGACCTGCAGGGCTTGAGCAGAGGTGGCTCATGTTAACTTTTCTAAGTGAATTTATTGTAGGTGAGAGGTGCCCTCTGCTTATCAGCAGGCTGTGCAGTCCCCACACCCATTCAGTGCAGCTCAGTACTGAGGCAGAGAGACCATGGCTAGAGAGGCGCATGAAAAGTCAGTCTCTCTGGGCCACTTGCTCCTTGGCCTTTGCATCAAGACTTGTAACAAGGAGTCCAACCAGCACCAACAGTAGTGCTGATTGTGTGGTGTGCATGCCCATCCACTAGGAACCGGACTGCGACCCATTTCACGCAAGCCAACAAGAGCCACTAGCTGGTGACCATTATTGGTGGCTTCCAAAATTGAAAGCCGTGTCTTAGCAGGGAAAAGTCTTCATTTCTAATTACCAGCCCCTGGTCCTCCAGACCCCAGTGGGTCACGCAATGCAAAGGTTTCTATTAAGTCAAAATGCTTTATAAGAACTACCTGGGATCCCAAGTCATGAACAGAATGCTGGCATATGGATGGACAAACCCAAGCCTGAGAAAGTTCAGATATAACTCAGGACCGTCTCCAATCTTGCATGCAGTGGGAGAGGCAAGATCAAACACGTTTGTTATCTCCAAGGGCCTGACTTCACCCATCTGTGTTCACTGCAAGATTTCCAGACAATGGAGCGGCCTTCCATACGCTCTTCTCAGCGGTAGAGCCCATCCACTCTAAGCCATAAGGCACATCCTTCATCTTTGGCTTTGAGTTGCACAGTTTGGTTTGGGTCCACACAGCAACTTTCCTGCCATCGCTGTCTTGTTTCTGGGTCCACAACTAGTCCTCAACCTAACTCTGGTTTCAGTACATCTGGGGACATTCTGTCCTGTAGTGCCTGGCGATAGACGCATAAACCAAGTACTATGGGTATTTCTGTAGCTTCCCCGCTTCCACAGAGGATTATGAGATTTCTTATGCAAACCCCATAATCCTTTGCTTCAGGGGTCCGTGGCCATTTCACATCACGGATACCTGCCTCTCTGTTGAAGGCTGCTGCATCCAACAAGCTTCTGTTTTATTATTATTATTATTATTTATTATTATTTATTTTATTTATTCTATACAATGGATGCAGCTAAATGCCACAACCAGGTTGGACCTCATGTCAAAAGCACTTTATTAATTGGACTTTTTTAACTGATTGATTTAAGAGCGGGCAACCATTGTGCCATGTGTTAAAATGAAGTGTTTATGCAACAGTGGTGACCCAACATGGTATTGAGAGAAATGTTACCCCAGAAGAGGGTTTTTAATGAAGAAGTGTAAACCAGGCTAACACGTTTATAGCTGTGCAGGCCAGTCCAGAAAAATGCACTGAAGTGCAATTAATGCTGCTGCTTGCTGATGGATCATCATGGGACAGGCAGTTCTTGCACGGTTCTCGCAGTATCCAGGCCTGCTGTTCAGGGATGAGTAAGGCATGTCAGTTGGAGAAGAGGAGGTGGGAATCATTACTACTTGCCCTGCTGGCCCTGCTGTGGGAGATGGGGCTGGAGTGCATCAGGGGTCCTATGTGGGGCCTGGGAGCAAATGACACGGATATCTTCTTCAGCCTTTGCGTCATATATGTCTGCATCTCAAACTGCTGTCTTCATCTCCTCTCCTGACCTTTCCTTTCCTCCCGCTTCTGCGGCTTCTTCTGCATCCTCCCTACTTCCATCTCTCCCTCCACCTTCCTCTGGTGGCCTCAAGCCACTCTACCCCTACTAGCCCATGAATATCTTCTCAGTCCATCAGTTCCCTGGGGAGTTCAGAAGCACTTCCCTGCCCCCCGCCTAGCCTGGCAAGCTATTCCCCTGAGCAAGCTGATACCAGAGCAGTTGGCGTTGGCATGTTCTGGGCGTAGCACCACCATCAAGCTGTGGGGAAGGTTGGCTCCTGGTGAGAAGAATCCAATACCCAGCGGGAGTAATTCACTGTGAGAGGAGCACTTGAGGATGGCTGTGCCAGTGTGGTAATGAAAGCATCTTGTGTTCTGGGTAAGGCAGTCAAGGGTTCGCTGGTACAGATTTACCCTCAGAATGGTCTGGATTCCTAGGGTCAGATTCTGCCTTCACTCCTGTCAAAGCCAAACTCCCCTTGACTTCAGCCAGCTCAGGACTTCCACAGAGCTGCAGGCCAGGAGAAACCATTATGATGATCTAGTCTGATCTCCTGCATGGCACAAGCCGTAAAGACTTCAACCCATGCTGACCACACCCAAGCCCAAAGCCGTGGCTGACAGAGCCGGGATTGGAACTCAGGAGTTCCTAGCTGCCAGAGCCCTGTGACCGCTCGATGGCAGGTGCTCTCCCCCGCTCGGACCAGCCTCGCCCTCTCAGCTTGGCCGCAGCAGAGAGGCAGCATGTGCAGTTGCTCAGCAGCTCACCATGTCCAGCTCTTCAGCTGGTGGTGTGAGTGCAATGTCCAGCCAAACAAACCACAGGCTCTTTAAACTTACCCGTGGCTTTCAGCCGGGGCACCCTCCGCAATGCCTCCTGCATGAGAGATGGAGTCCCCCAGAGCTCAGGCATAGAGACTGGCATTCTCAACACATGGGAAAGTGCTCTGCAGGGCAGTGTGCTGAATTACAGGAGAAGGGAAGACTAGCTTTGCTGGTTACAGTGGCACAACTAAGGGCGCCCATCCAAAGAGCAAAATAATTGTGTGGCTAACCAGTGACGGTTACTAGCGCCAGACTAGACAGCTAGTGAGAGGGCAAGTGATATGAGTCACCTGCTTTTAACTGTGGGCGTGAAGCATGTTTCTAGCAAAGTGTGCCCGTAACCAATTAAAGGCCTTGGGGACAGGGCCTGAGGCTCCAAGCCAGGGTAATGCCAGGCCCGGTTCTGATTTACAATGCAGCGTGACAGCAGTTCAGCAGCGAAGGGGCTGCCTCTCTCGGAAATAGCTGCATGCCAGGGTGGATGGAGCAGCTAGTGCTATAGGTGATGCTAAGCACCAGTGAGGCTGTCGCTGCTATGCAGAGTGTATAAACCCATCACTGGGCTGAGGGGTTTTGTTTGACTGTAGCTCCGCTCCTCTGGAGTCAAGGGGGAAGCCGGCAGGCGTTCGACAGACCTGCCTCATCTGCCCGTGTGGCAACGTGGTGGGGAGCTAATGAGAAGCAAGGTGTGAACCAGGAGCCGCGCTAGCAATTACTGGCTTGGCAAACTGCTGACCAAGTGCGGTCGGCAGAAGGGCTGCTGCGCCGGCAGTCTTGGCATCTCCAGGCTAATAATGAGGTTATTACTATCCCGCTGTTTGACGGCCTGCCCCAGCCTCTGTCTGCTCCGTCTTTTCAGACCCCACTTGTGGAAAGGCTGGGAGTAGCTATCCCAGAAAGAAAGTTTCACCCTTCCAGAGTTTCTGCATGAGACTTCTTAGAGGGGAGATGTATTAAGCCAAGCCAAGATTTGCTTTGGGAAATCAGGAGATGGCGATGAATTGGTTATTTGTCTGTCTGATCTGGGCAAATTGTTTCGTAAGTCTATGCAGGAAGAATGACCTACTGGGCCAAATTCTGCCTTAAGGCAAAAGCACTGGGGTCCCACTGGGAAATTTGCAATGGGCCTATGGAGGCAAGACTAGGCGTATTGACTTTTTCCCCCCTTAATCGTCAACCCTGTATACTGCATGGAAAAGTGGGGGGGGGGGGGGCTTGGCTACACTTGCGAGTTAGAGTGCATTAAAGCAGCCCCGTGTGCTCTAACTCTCACCCTGTTCACACTGGCAAGGCACTTAGAGCACCTGGACTCTGCAGCTGGAGCGGTCCTGGTAATCCACCTCCACGAGAAGCATAATGCTTGTTGCGTCTCGGCTGAGACGCCCCAGCGTCAATGTGAACAAGGTGTTGCATGACTGCGCTGTGATTGGCCTCTGGAAACATCCCATAATCCCCTTAAGTCAAGTGGCCACTCTTGTCATTGTTTTGGAATCGGCTGCAGGAATGTGGATATGCCCTTTCAAAGCCCCGTTACTGACAGCCGGCATGCTTATCTGCTCTGGGGCAAAGCGACCATTACTGTGGAACGCTGCTTGCTGTGGGTGTGTGAGAGAGAGAGGCAGGGGAGGGGGGTCTGAACTTATAAGACAGCGTGCTGACACAGTCTCAGCACCCCAAAAACCCGCTCTCTCTCCCCCCACATACACACAACACACTCCCTGTCAAACTCCACCCCACCTCCCTCATTTGAAAAGCACGTTGCAGACACTTGAACGCTGGGCTAGATGCCCATAATGCACCACTCCCAATGCCTCTGCAAGTGCCACAAATGTGGCCACGCCAGTGCGCTTGCAGCTGTCAGTGTGGACAGACTGCAGCACTTTCCCTACTGTGCTCTCTGAAGGCTGGTTTAACTCAAGGCACTGTGTGTGTGTGTGTGTGTGTGTGTGTGTGTGTGTGTGTGTGTGTGTGTGAACACTATCCATTCTCACTGTCATTGATCGGTCTATCAGCCCTCACAGAGAGAGTGCTGATCACAACACGTCAGACGTGTTGTTCTAGCCAGTCCTCTAACTACCCGCTGGCCAGGCTGCTATCCATAGTACAACTAGCTAACCACACAGCTCTTCAGTTCACACCCACTGCTCAGGTCAGTAGATCTCCAACCCACAGTCCATTGTCACGCACGCCATCTAGACAAAAATATCAATCTCCGTTTGCTAATCCAATAAAGCTAGTCAATTCATATTGACATCAAGCTGCTATTAACATACACCTTGGCAAGCACATTGAAAGATGAGCTTGTTTGCAAACTTTGATCTAAACCCATTGAAAATCTTATTTTTACACGTTGAAGTGCTGTTTTCCTGACTGATCAATCAGACGTGGCTCCTGTGGAAAGGTGTGTAAAATGGCAGATTGCATTACAGTCCTTTGTAGAATGCCTAGCACAATGGTGTCCTGCTCTGTAACCAGGGCCATAACGAGGGCGAGGCGAGTGAGGCACTCGCCTCGGGGCGCACTGCTGGCAGGGGCGTAAAAGCCTGCTGCCAGGGGCGTGCCCGTCCTCCCCCGCCGCTGAAGCCGCCCCCGCTTACCTGCGGGAGGTCTGCCGGTGTGTGTGGAGAAGGCCCCCTCCGCCAAATTGCCGCCGACACCGGCGGACCTCCCGCAGGTAAGCGGAAGCGGCTTCGGCGGCAGGGCGGAAGTGGGCTTCCGCTTACCTGCGGGAGGTCCGCCGGTGCCGCGGCTTTGGCAGCAATTCGGCGGAGGGGGCCTTCTCCACGCACACCGGCGGACCTCCCGCAGGTAAGCAGAAGCGGCTTTGGCGGCTGCTAAAAATACCCTCAGCCGAACTGCCGCCGAAGCCGCTTCCGCTTGCTTGCGGGAGGTCCACTGGTGCTGCAGCTTCTGCGGCAATTCGGCGGAGGGTAAGAGCCCCTAGGAATTTCTGCACCCCTGCCTCAGGCGCAGAAATTCCTAGTTACGGCTCTGTCTGTAACTGGGGCTCCTAGGCGCTACTTGTCACACTGGGGGGTGCAATCCAGACCAGTGGGGGTTGTGTCACTGCCTGCCCCATAACCTTGGGTGCCTCACAATGCTTTGCTGTTGTAGCTCCCAACCTGGGCACTCGTCATCTGCCGGACAGCATGCAGGTCACCCCCTGAGTGCCTGTGTTCTAGACAGCCCTGATTCAGCAGTCTGAACAACCCCACTTGTCTACAGCCCCACTCTGGCTTTCAGCTGCCTTGGTTGCTGCTTCCAGGGTGACCTCACGCTCCCTCCCAGTCCTGGATTCTGCAATGCCCAGCCCTCTCCCGGACAGTCCAGATCTTAAGGTTCGTTGCTCTAATAAGGAGTCAATATTCAACAGTTTGGTAACTCCAGGTAAAAATAACAAACAGTTCAGTTTAAACACAGCTCTGGACTGGTGTAGATTAAAAATAAAACAAGTGTATTATCAAAAGAAGCTAGTTATGAGAGAGGAAGTTAGAAGTGGTTACAAGCAAATGAAAGTGAAAACGCCTCTGAAAGTCAAATACTTAATCTAGCAAGCTTTGGTTCAAGGCTTTGTTTTTCTCACTCCGTCTTCCAGCAAGATGGTGACTGACCCTTTCCTTGGTCGTGATCTCTCCCTGAGAACCAAAGATGCTGGGGCCTTTGTCCTCTTAGGTGAAAGAACGAGAATTTGGGGGTTTCTGTCCCTTTCTTTTATAGTCCAATTGAATGTCTGAAGTGGATACCTCTGAAGGTTACCCCTCAAAGCAAAGTTTACCCCAACAGTGAAGAAGGTGACATGGTGCCTGATGGCAAAGGAGGCTCCATGCTCTTTCTTCCCCATACCTCTGTTTGCTACAATGCAAATTGTTCTGTTTCCTGCCATCTCCTCCCCTTGCTGTTTTGAGGACCCAGTTTACTATTTATATGTAAATTGAGGTAAACGCATGTTCCTTTACCTAGGACATGCCTGTTTAACAGCTTCTGCCCAGGCAGGGTGGTCTGGTTTTTAACATGTACTAAAAAATATCATACAGGGGGAATTCAGAACTTTATATGTAAAGTTGCACGTACATTTCGCCAGGATATCTTTGACCAGTGAGTTATTAATTTCCAAATGATCCCTCACAAGATTTATTTTGTACAACAGTTATTACAATGTATAGAGTGTGATTCCAGGGTGCTTTTGGTCCCACTACTGCAATAGAAATAATTAATAATGTCCATATAATGAATCCTGGGGAGCTCAGTTCCACATCTGAATGCCCAGACTGGCACATAAGCATCTAAAATGGACATTTGTGTGGCTAAATGCTGAGTCCTTGAATGGAGGGTTGAGTGCCCTAATTTGGGCATTGGAGTGTTAATTGGCCCTACAGTGTTGGTATGGCAACCCTGAGACGCAGAGCTTTCTTATCAGCCTTTCACTTGCTTTTAACTTTCATCTCTGCCTAGCTTGTTAGACTCCTACCAACTCTAAAATGAAAGGTGGCTTAGAATAGGCCAGGATATATGCTGGCTAAGGCTGCAGTTTAGCAAAGCATTCAAACATCTATTCACTTGTATGGTTCAAGTTAGGCATGTGCTTAAACACTTTGCTGAATCAGGGCCATCATGCACATTCAGCTTTCAGTTTCCTGGTGCAAAGACTGCTAAGAGGTCTGGATAGGCACAAACATCACTTGTAATATGGCATAACCATTTTAGATTTCCTGGGGGCAGTTTTTCCTTTGGCCACGAGTTTTTGTTCCTCATTAGACTTTGAGCCAGATTTTCCAAATTGTTCTGGGCCAAATTGTCAATTGTTCAGCACCCACAAATTGGGCCAAATTTTCTAAAGAGCTCAGCTCCTGTTTAGACAGCTAAATAAGTGCTCAGTTTCAAAAGAGCTCCGTCCCAGCCCTGACAACTCTCATGATACTCAGTGTTTTTACTTAATGCATCAGCTCCTGGAGTCATAGAATCTCAGGGTTGGAAGGGACCTCAGGAAGTCATCTAGTCCAACCCCCGAGTCATGTGATTACAGGCTAAGCTCAGCTGTTAGTTTTTAAAGTATATTTCTAACCTTCATGGTTGTAGAGTAAAGCTTCAAAATGTGACCCTAGTGCACCCTAAAGGATCAGAAACCAAAAGACAAAGAGCAGGATGTTTATTATTTTCAGATCTCATGATTTTTTGGGGGCCTGACTCATTATTTGTGATCGTATGGGGTTGGCACCACTGGGTATACTGAATATGTGCACTGTTGAAAATCTCAACACTTATGAGGTGGAATTTTCAAAAGAGCCATTGACTTGTGCTCCTAACTCACTTAGGCACATTTTGAAAATTCCATTTGTGAGCCTAAATAGAACCTGAACTTTTTTGGTAATCTCCTCTTAGTATTTACAGTAGCCATGTATAATTATAACTATACTACTCTGTATACAGAAACAAAGTGGCCTAGGATAAAATGTTCAGAAGTGTCTAGGTCCCATTTTTTAAAAGGGACTTAAGCATAAATCTCTTCTTCAATGAGACTCTGGCACCAAATCCCATTTTCAAAAATGGGATTTGGTGCCAGTCATATAAGTGCCTAAATACCTTTTGAGAATCAGGGCCTAGCTTTAATTCATGTCAATGGGAGTTAGGTGCCTAAATACTTCTGTGGATCCTGGCCTTAGGCACCATTGAAAATTCCACTCCAGGTGTCTTGCAGCAGGGACGTAGGTCTTGGGTTCCATCCTGGCTCTATATCTCAGTTTCTCTAGATCTCTGATCTGCTCTCAGGCTAGTGCTTACCGCAGGGGAGTGGGAATCGAGCTCTGGGTTATAATCTCAGCCTTGCTGCTGGCTTGCCCTGACTTTGAGCAAGTCGCTTATTCTCCTAGAGCTCGGGCCCGTGGGAACTGTGGTTTTTGGAGCGGGAAGGCTTGCGTTGCTGTGATGTGCAGCATAGCAATGCCTGTGACGTTCCTGGATGGCTATGGAGTTGTGATAACATCGCAGACTTTGCACCAGCTGCTGGGTACAGCAGCATCTCGATCTGACCAGATTAACCAAGCTGCAAGGGAATCAGGAATGTCGTGCCCAGGAACTTTAAAATGTCCCCATTGCTCTGACCTGGACTTGGAGGACTGCGGCCATTGCCTGGGCATATTCCCACATTTGGAAGACGCCTGCGTTTTGCCTCTCTGAACAGCTGGCACGTATGTCACAGCCGATTTAGATCTGGAAGGAGGTGAGAGGGAAGGGATGACATTTCGCTTCTTGAGCCCTGCTGTCATGGGGCAGATGTGGAGTCCGACACATGTTCCCCAACACCGCAATGCTGCTAATTAATCACCTCAGCCACAAAGTCATGACAGCCTTTTACCCAAAGTGAGACACACGTGAAGGCAGGGTAACAGACGACAAAGGAGAGATTTGGACAGGAAAGCAGGATCGGGCTGGGTATGTCTGTCGCAGCGTTGTCCCCCAGTCTGTCTGTGTCAACTTTGATCTGTCTCTGTTTGCCTTCCTTGACTTTGAGCTGGGTTTGTTTAGCTTGCCTTCTCTCTCGGCTTTGAGCTGAGTTTTCCGTCTCTCTGCACAAGCACCATCTCTAGTCTCAGTGTGATTGGCTGAACTTTGAGCTATATAGGTCTGTCTATCTCAGCAATGAGCTGCATTGCTGTCTGTTTTGGAAAGTTTCTACTAAGACTGCTTTTGGGTCTGTGAAAAATATGTTCCCTTTATTTAAAAAAATAATGATGAATGGGCCTGATGCTGTCGTTAAATCACGATTTGAGGACTTCTGTAACTCAGACAGAAGTTAAGGGTTGCTTATGGGGGGATAGCTCAGTGGTTTGAGCATTGGCCTGCTAAACCCAAGGTTGCGTGTTCAATCCTTGAGGGGGCCGCTTAGGGATCTGGAGCAAAAATCTGTCAGGGGAGAGTACTTGGTCCTACTAGTGAAGGCAGGGGACTGGACCTGATGACCTTTCAAGATCCTTCCAGTTCTATGAGATAGGCATATCTCCATATATTACAGGAGTGGGTGGGTGAGTTTCTTTGCCTGTGAAGTGTAGGAGGTCAGACTAGATGATCATGATGGGCCCTTCTGGCCTTAAAGTTTATGAAGTTATTGTACATAATTTTCATCATTTTCAGCTATGTAACTTCTTTATAGCTAAACTGGATTTCTTCACCACACCACAGTGTGCAGATAGAGCCATCAAAACTTGGACTTTCTGTTTTTGCAGGAAATTTTAACGTTTTATTTTGCTCTGAAAGAAATAATTTCAAGATTTCCTGCAAAGAGATTTGAAAATAATTCTTCTGAAAAATTCACTTTTGGGAAAATTTCACCTGTATTCCAAAATGTTCTCAAACTTTTTTTTTTTTTTTTTTAAGAAAATATTTTTTTTCCATGGGAAATATCTCAAAATCAATCCGAGTTTGTGGGGAAAAATTCTGTTTTTTGTTGAAACATCAATTTTTGGACATTTTTTTTTTTTCAATGAAAAATTTCCAATCAGTTTTAACTATGGGTGAATTGCCAGGACACAGATTAAGACTCGGGAGCCATAGATTCTAATTCCTGTCTCTGCCACTGGCGTATGGAAGGTTGTATCACTTCTGTTTCCTCTCTTGCCCTTTCTCTGTGTTTAGATTAGATTATAAGCTCTTTGGGACAGAGACTGTCTCTCACTACGTGCACCCTGCACATTGGGGCTATTAACAATAGAAAAAAAAATACTGTACTCTAAGGCTGTGGCAAATCTGATGTTACAAAACACATCCAACTTTTAGTTACTATTAGCCAAAAACTTCTTAATTGATTTTTCTGGTGGACAAGTAGATTTTTTTTTTCACATTCGCATAACTAAAAGTAGCTGCTTAGAAAATAGAATTTCCACCGCCCAAGGAAATTCTGATTTATTTTTTTTCATCATTTGTTTTTTGTCCTGAAATGGGACATAAAGTTGAAATATCAAAAATGTTTCATGGAGTAAAACATTCTGAAATTTCAGTTCAGAAATTTTAAAATGAAACCTTTTGGAATGTTTTGAGAAAGCTGATTGGAGACTAAACACTGCATTGTGTGTCAACATTTTGACTTAAAATGATGTTTTGAAGGGGAAACATCAATTCGGAACCAAAAGTTTCTTTTCAAACTTTCTGATACAAAAATCAACCCTTTTGCCAAAATTGATACTTTCCCCATGGGAAGTTTTGCTTTCAATAAAACCATATTTTCCAGCCAGAAGCTTTCACCAGAAGCTCTTCCATCAGGTCTTCTTAAAGGACAGATTTTCAAAGGCACAAATAGCAGTCAGGTGCCTAACTCCCATAGACATCCAGTGTGAGTTTGGACAGGAGTGCGGCAATGAAGGGTATGGAATATTTTCTAACTGTCCGTTGCTGATTACATTTCTGAATAACAGCAATAGACTTTATCATATGGAGGAAAGGGATTGTTTAATGTTTTGGCCCAGATTCTGGACTTTACGCCAGCTTTGCACCTCCTGGCTGCTCCAGAGGCCAGCATAGCATTGGCATGAGTTAGAGTAGCCCAGGGACTTCTCTGTCTACGGCAACCTTACTCGCAAAGGAGGTAGTGAGGCTACTCCAACAGTGTTTGTAAAGTGCTTTGAGCTTCTCTGTCAAATCCAGCATAATCTAATGGGCTAATGGCCAGCTGCTTACTCTCTGTGTTCCCTTCCCTATAGGATCTTTCCCCACTCCCCATCTAGTCACCCCGAATAGAAAGCATTGTGCTTTCCTCAATCTGCAGAGATTCCCAGGTCTACATGCAGAAGCCTCCATCTTGTGGTCAAGTCGCCAAACAGCAGCTCCATTAGGATAGAGAGGAGGTCCAGGGGCACTCCCCTGTTCGGCGTGCCAAAGGGAATCTGCTACCTTTGTGCCTGTACAACCCCCACAGAATTTCTGACACTGCTTGTCCCTTGCTCACCCCCTTGAGAACCTTTCTCTGCTGTTCTCTTGAGTTTGTGTGTCACCCGCCCCCCTCCCCCGATGAGTTTTCCATCCCATTTGTTGGGCATCTATTGGGCTGGGAAGAACAATGGGCTAGATCCTGCAACCTGGTTCAGATTGAGGCCCTTTAGTACCCTATGGATGGATCAGACAGAATCTTTGCCTGTCTGGCAGTCAGGATGATGATGGCACATGTTTGGGGGGGGCGGGGGTTGAGGAAGATCATCAAGGATACAGCAGCACTGGGTGGGCGAGTGGTTATTTATAGAGCTGGGTGGGGAATGGTTTTCCCATCCTGTGATGGGAAATTTACAAGAATTCAAAATTAAATCCTATCCCCAAATGGGGTGAAATGTCAAAATCTCAGAATGTTATGAACCAATCATCTGAAAAGTATTTCAGATCAGGTCAACTGACACATTTCATTCTGAAACATTTCTCTTCAGTTATGATCTTTTAAAAATGTTAACTAAAATTTTGAAAGAAAAAGTTGCTTTGAATCAGGAGATGAACCTTTTTGTTCGGAAACTGTTAAAATTGATGTTTTAGACAATTTCAAACCTCCCCCGTCCCCACCCCCAACATTTTTCAATTCAGATTTGTTGAAACTGACCCTTTCTCATGAACCAGTTCCGTTTCTGCACGTTGACATTTTCTGATGAAAAAAAGTTTTCTTGGAAAATTCCCTACTAGCTGTAGTCTATTTATTAACAGAGCTGGGGGAATAGTGGAAACAACTGAGTGCAAAGAGCATTTTGGAGTGAATTGGCTTTGAATGTAATAACAGCCCTTTTGGGTGTCAGAGGCATTGATGCACGTGGGTTTTACTGGCACAGGTGTTTGCAGAAAGCACCTTTAAGCACCAGCCCTTGGACATGGCAGGGGCCGTCCAGATGAGGGTCACAGCTGTTGACAACCAGGGAGAGCTTCTGTCCAAGGGAGCCAGCTTTCCCACATGACTTGGAAGTATCTGCCCAAGAAGCCAGATCTTGGTTGCAGGACAGGATGCCCAGATGTCCGTCAGCTCAGGGGCATCAAAGCAAGTAGATGGGCGATTATGCTGGCTCCCAAAAATGGGAAGACCCACTTGGTGCCAACCCTAGGGTCCAAGATGTGCTGGTTGAGAGTGTATAGGGAGAGCAGGCCCAAGGTGCATGCTGGGGCTGGTAGGAAGGACTATTTTTAATGAACTTTCCCTCATGCTGGCAATGTAACCCTATTAATTCCAGGTGTTCCCCTACCCTGGGACTGTGCACTCTGAGGCTGCTGCAGTGTTGAGCTCCCCCTGACAGAGCTGGCTGTTGCCCTTGATTTATTTACCATTTGCTTTGCTCCCGCAGTACGTAGTCTATCTCAGAAGGTTACAAAGTCTTTTCAAAGCTATATCCAGGGCTGGCTTCGGGCAACCACAAGACAGTCATGAAATTAGGCAGCATCCACATCTCTCTGCCTGTTGACATCTTTCCCTGAGCTTTGCTGCTCTGAAGGCATCCGTTCCCGATCTGGCGGACCACAGGAGACAGGTCAATTTCCGCAGCGACCAAAGCAACCGTTCGCCATGCATGAGGCTTCAGTTCACCTTTCATTCCATCAGCCTCTTTGTGAGCAGCAGGGCCCGGGACTGACTTCCACACAAATCAGCAACTTTATTTAAAGTTGGGGTCTCGCTTGCTTTCGTTTGTATTCCTCTTGATTTCTTAACTGAATTTTAAGGTGGGGGGGGGGGGGGAGGGGGCGGGGGGAGTTGCCAGATCGGCAGCCCTAACGAGCGAAGCCTTTTAAATCCCCAGTCAGACACAGCACTGTCAATGGGAGTCCAAGCTTTTCCAGATTTGCCCTTCCAGTGGGACTTGACCCCAGGCCACTGCTGTCATAAAAGAGTGTATGCAGTGTGGTTAGCAGCTGTGTCGGTCCCAGGATATTCGAGAGACAAGGTGGGTGATGGAATATCTTTTATTGGATCAGGTTTTGTTGGGGAGAGACAAGCTTTCAGACTTGCACAGAGCTCTTCATCAGGTCTGGGAAACTATTCAGTGTCACAGCTAAATACCAGGTGGAACAGATTGTTTAGCATAACTAGTTAACACTTATTTCAGGGAACCATTCAAGATGAAGTGGCTAGTTAACCTCTCCAGTCCTGGGGGAGAGGAAGATAAAAGTGCCACACAGAGGCAGCATGGTGCACTGAACTAGCAGCTGGGAAACCTGGGTTCTATTCTCAGTGCCGATGCTGGGTTAAGCACCTCGTGCCTCAGTTTCCCCATCTGTAAATACAGCTAAAGATACTGATCTCTGTGACGTCCATGGAGGCCTCTAGATGAAAAGCACTCTGAAAAAGCTAAGCAGTAGTGCTGATAATCATTTCCTGGCCCCAGACACCTCACCTGATACGCTTGCTCCTTCTCCTTGTGCTTTCGGGCCAAATGCAACCAAACTCTCTCCCCCCACACACACACCCCAGCAAACTCCCCTCAAAAGCATCATGTTTCACCAGGCTTTGTGCTGAAATCCTCCATGTGCTCAGGCTGGCTTGAAGTTTGTAGCCTTAGCAAACATGTGAGGAACCTGGTCTGAGTCTGAGGACACATCACACCAGGTGCATTATGCCCACTGTAGGCTTTCACGGTGCATAGTTTGCACCACTCCTTTTTTGTAAATACAATAGAACCTCAGAGTTACAAACACCCTGCGAATGAAGGTTGTTCGTAACTCTGCACAAAATGTTATGGTGGTTCTTTCAAAAGTTTACAACTAAACATTGACTTAATACAGCTTTGAAATTTTACTATGCAGAAGAAAAATGCTGCTTTTAACCATCTTAATTTAAATGAAACAAGCAAAGAAACGGTTTCCTTACCTTGTCAAATCTTTCTGTTTAAACTTTCCCTTTATTTTTCTAATAGTTTACGTTTAACACAGTACTGTATTATATTTGCTTCTTTTTTTTGTGGTTCTGCTGCTGCCTGATGAAGCATGTCGTTGACTGGTCTGTTTGTAACTCTGGTGTTCGTGACTCTGAGGTTCCACTGTAGCTAATCTATGGTTAACAAAGGCCCCAGCAGCTCCCATAGCACACCGGGTATCTTTGAACTCAACCCCACTCAATAATCCAGTCACCTCAGGAGTACTCCCTCTTTTCCTGCCTGCTCTTCTGTGGCCCCAGTGGCAGTAGGGTTCTTGGGGCTGTAGACTCACCTTGCCCCAGCAGAGTGAGCTTTTGAGTGTCATGTAGGATTGCCAGGTGTCCTCTTTTTGACTGGAATGCCCGGTTGAAAAGGGACCTTGCCAGCTCACGTTGGCACTGCCAACCAGGCCATTAAAAGTCCAGTTGGCGGCGCAGTGGGGGTTGGATGCAAATACAATACAGTACTGTGTTAAACGTAAACTATTAGAAAAATAAAGGGACAGTTTAAACAGAAAGATTTGACAAGGTAAGGAAACCGTTTCTTTGCTTGTTTCATTTAAATTAAGATGGTTAAAAGCAGCATTTTTCTTCTGCATAAGATGCCCTGGCTCCCGGAAGTGGCCACCAGGTCCCTGCGGCTCCTAGGTTCATGGGTGGCCAGGGAGGCTCCATGTGCTATCCCCACCCCGAGGGCCGGCTCCGCAGGTCCCATTGGCCGGGAACCGCAACCAATGGGAGCTGCGGGGGCAGCACCTGCAGGCGTGAAGGCAGTCCGCGGAGCCTTCCTGGCCACCCATGCGCCTAGGGGCCTCAAGGATCTGGCAGCTGCTTCCTGGGAGCTGCGGCAAGTGCCACTGGGATGCCGCACCTCGAACCCCTTCTCCACATCCTAACCCTCTGCCCCAGCCCTGAGTCCCCTCCTGCACCCCAACCCCCTCATCCCCGGCCCCACCCCAGAGCCCACACCCCCAGCTGGAGCCTGCCCCCTCCCACACTCTGAACCCCTCAGCCCTAGCCTGGAGCCCCCTCCTGTACTCTGAACCCCACATCCCTGACCCCATCCCAGAGCCTGCATCTCCACCTGGAGCCCTTACCCTCCCTCTTTACCCCAAGACTCTGCCCCAGCCTGGTGAAAGGGAGGGAGGGAGGGTGGATGGAGCAAGCAGGAGGCAGGGCCTCACAGAAGGGGCAGGGCAGGGGTGTTCGGTTTTGGGCGATTAGAAAGTTGGCAACCCTAGTGGCACGCCCAATGCACTTGGCCCAGGAGAGCTTTTGGATGGAGTGTCCATTCCCCTGTACAGCGGCGCTCTTTTGGGTGAAATGCCCTCTTCTCCACCAGGAGGCATTGCCACTGGGCTCCTTTTGTAATGGAACACCTCCTCTCCCTGTGGGCTGGAGGGTCGTGGCTGTCCGCACGCTGCGTCCTGGGCATCCTCAGGCAGTCCCCGATGGAGCGGGCATCTTTGCGGGAGTGCCAGACCCTTGACAATGTTCCCAGGCTTCCAGGCGAGTGTCTCTTCTGGCTGCGTAGCCACATCATCATGCTGGTAGCACAGCAGCTCGGCCACCAGCTGAGGACTCAAGGGGTCAAATCCCTGCTCTGCAGCAGTCTCCCTGCCTGGCCTTGGGCAAGTTTCTCTGTTTCCCATGTGTAAAAATGGGGCTAATAGCACTTCCCTACCTCCCAGGCATGGCTTGAGACTAATGATTGCGAGGTGCTCCCCTACTACATTAACAGGGGCATAAGTCCCTCAGACAGACCTGGCTATTGTAAAGCGGGGAGCAGCCAGGCGTTTGCAGACCATGGAACTGAGCAACGAGCAGCCTATAAAAAGCTGTGTCACCCTGGACTCCCTCACCATAGCTATTACTTGTCTCCGCTTCCCATTAGCCTTGTTATCCAATTTTCCATTCGCCTGCCTATGAGACACCAGTGATCACTTTGTATCTTGCTCCTCTTACTGTCAGGAGTCTCTTTAGGAAGTGTATCCAGGAAGCTTATGCTTAATGACTGTGCTGGATGCTGGATCCTGTGTCATAAAGAGGCAACTCATGAAGGCTTGGCCTTGAGAAGAATAGCCAGGAGACTGCCAGCTACTATCAAAGTGCTCACAAAGAGGTGAAGGGGACAGGGAATGAAGATGTTGGCTGGATAACCTCAAGGAAGAGACAGGGAGAAATCAAGGCAGCTGACAAAGTTATTACCAATGCAGCGATCTGACAGCAAGGTACTTCACATGCCGTACAAAGCCTTCCCGAGAAGGTCGGTTTCTCTGCACCACAACCAGGATCTCATTCACCAGGCCAGTGTGAGAAGATGGGTTTTGTTCTGTCAGCCTCTGGAAGGGACAAGGTGGGCTAGGCTCAGGAGGCTGTGTGGGTAGGGGATCCACTGTGGGATAACACGCCAGGAACACCTGTGTTCTCATCCTGACTCTGCCAGCTTAAGCTAGTCACCTTAACCTTGCTGTGCCTCAGTTTCCCCAATCCCCTTCACCAAGGATTAGTTCTTTAAGGTTTATAAAGCACTTGAAAGATTTTAAGCTGAGCAAAATTCAGACTTTCCATCCCCTGGGAAATTCTGACACTTTGACATTTATTTTCTTCCAAATGTTTGGGTTTGACATTTTTGATCGAAAGCAAGTATTCTGACATTCCCCAAATCAAAAAGTTTTGGTCCGGTTTATTGAACTGATCCGACATACTTCCTTTTGTAATGAACTGGCATATGTGTATGCATATCGCTGCTTTCTACTGCATGATATCTGAGTACTCAGCTGTGTGTCCTGGGCCCTATACTACTAGCAGCTACTGGAGTTTTCCCTTTAGCTCAGGCGTCAAAGCCTTTTCAGTCCCCTCACCAGGGGCATCTGGGACTCTGCTTTGTTTCAAGACTTAGCCTAACTGTGTTTTTTATTCTAGAAACAGTACCCTGTGACTCTCTGGTAACCACACATGTCCCCTCTGTGCCCAGTGCACAGAAAATATTGGCCTGCTACAGCTCTCAGCTACTTCTACAGTGAGGGGCCCCACTTAAGTGACAACTGCCATCGCGGCAGACACCGGGAACCTCCAAAGCTAAAAGCCTGAGGGTCTACAGCTTGAGCTAAAGGGTATCAGACCCAGATCCTCTGTGGATTGGGTACTGACTAGCAAGTTGCAATTTCCATGGTCCCTGTCTATTCCACCTCCCACCATGCTCCTTCTTTCCATGACTCGTTTAGTTACTGACCCCTCTCATGTTTTTAGGCTTGCTTTCAGGAGCGCCCATCTACAATGCCATCTTTTATACCAATGACTTGTTATATCTAGGGTGCTATAACACAGTGATCTCCCAATGCACAGGCCCCCAGAACAGGAGGAGGTTCTAAGCTGTATCCCTGATGCCTTGGTGAATTTCAGAGCAGCCATGATGCAGACATAACAGAGTAATGTAGGAAATGCTATATCAGATTGGACCAATCATCACCACATGAGAGGGGTCGGTAACTAGACAAGTCATGCAAAGAAGGAGCATGATGGGAGGTGGAATGAACAGAGACCATGGCAATTGCAACTTGCTAGTCAGTGCCCAATCCACAGAGGATCTAGGTCTGTGATAGGCTCAATAGCTAAGGGCATCTCTTTTATCTCAAGCTGTAGAGCATCAGGAGAGCCTCTGAGAGTGGCCCTTACTAGATATTTTGGAGGAAGGTGCAAAATCCTCTGATAAACAATTAGGTGCATGATTTATGGCAGGGGTTCATAACTTGTGTATGTTTTTATCCTAGATAAGGGCAATATGGGCAATATTTCACAGCTGATCTTTTTGCCTCAATAATATCATGTGGCAGTGAGTTCCAGGGGATCATTTTGTATCACGCAAAATGTGTTTCCTTTATTCAATTTTCAATGTACTTCCTTTTCATTTCATTGGGTTCCCCTTTTTCATTTACTGTGAGACAGGGTAGATAGGAACTCCCAGCAGACTTTCTCTGTATTATTCATCAGTAGAGCAGGAGCAGATGCAACTACTATAGTCAAGAGTGCACAAACTTTTTTCCCTTGTAACCCTGTTCCAGATTATAGAGTTTGAATGCACTATTGCCAGATTCCTATACTGAGCAGAGCTTTGATGGTTTCCCCTACCTGTGTTCTTAAAAACAAGATGAAACACACACAACCCCATAGAAATTCCTCTGAGAAAAAAGAAATCTAGAGTAAGAGAAGAGTATGGTTGCAGGAAAGCATCGGATGAAGCAGGACTCTGGTGGGGGAACAAAATTGTGTTAATTAAAGACCGTCTCATAATGCATAGGCCCAAAGGAGCAGGATTAAGGCTGCAAAGGCAACCTTAATTCTGGCATTTCCTAACTTCTGAGTGCCTGATTTTGCAGCCTTAATCATGTTCTTTTAACGTACTGGTTTGTGTGGAATGCCCTATGCTTTCTTTAAAAACAAAACTGGAAAACCCCCAGAAATTCCATCACGTGGAACCTTGTATACGTTCCACGAGGGTTTGAACATAAGTTCTTCAAAGCCACGGTACCTCTGTACTATGTTTACCATGTGAGCTAAAGGAGCAGCGTCAAATTTAGTCATTTTTCAGCAATGTCCAACTCCTCTGGTGCCAGTGAGATTCCATGGGGTGAGAGGGTGGGACTGGGCTTCTAGACTAGGGAATATACAGGAAACACTCTGACACCACCCTTATTGGGTCACTCTTAGAGTTGGATTGGTTGCTAATTGTTAGGGTTTAAAGTAATGTGGGACAGCAGAGGAGGGATATTTCCCTCCTCTTCCCCTGGGCTCAGTGCTCCCCCTCTTCACTGCCTGGTGAAATGAGGATGCAGTAGGTGCGTGAATCTGAAGTGGAAGTGGAGCCCACCTGTCAGTGTGTCTTACGCACACATCCCTTTGTGCCTGATCCACTTTCTAATCACACAAAACCGAACACCCAAGCCCTGCCCCTTCCCCAAGGCCCCGCCCCTGGCTCACTACATTCCCCTTCCCTCGGTGGCTCCCTTCCCCACCTTCACTCACTTTCACTGGGCTGGGGCAAGGAGTTGGGGTGTGGGAGGGGCTGAGGACTCTAACTGTGGGTGTGGGCTCTGGGTGGGGCCAGGGATGGGTTTGGGGTGCAGGAGGGGGCTCCAGGCTGCAGGGGTGGGGCCAGGGATGAGGGGTTTGAGGTGCAGGAGGGGGCTAGGGTTTGGGGGGGCTCAGGGCTGGGGCAAGCAGCTGGGGCTCAGAGTTGGGGTGCAGGTTTACCTCAGGCGGCTCCCGGTCAGCGGTGCAGCGGGGCTAAGGCAGGCTCCCTGCCTGTCCTGACACCGTGCTGCGCACCGGAAGCGGCCAGCAGCAGGTCCAGCTCCTAAGCAGAGGCACGCAGGGATCTCTGCACGCTGCTCTTGCCCGCAGGCACTGCCCCCTCACCCCCAGCTCCCATTGGCCACGGTTCCCGGCCAATGGGAGTGCGGAGCCAGTGCTCGGGGTGGGGGCAGCGCGCAGAGCCCCATGGCCCCCCTGCCTAGGGGCCAGACCTGCTGGCCACTTCTGGGGCACGGTGCCAGCCAGGACAGGTAGGGACTAGCCTGCCTTAGACCTGCAACACCGCTGACCAGACTTTTAACAGCCCGGTCGGCGGTGCTGACCAGAGCCACCAGGATCCCTTTTTGACTGGGAGTTCTGGTTGAAAACCGGGCACCTGGCAACCCTGGCCATGGCCCCAGCTCCAACCTTGAGCTCAAGCTTTAGTGACTCAGGCAGGCTTAGAGCTCTAGAGGTCCCTGCATCAATCCCTGTTGGCCAAGATGGCAGCCATCACAAGAGCAGCAGAAGGAACTGGTGCCTGGTTGAGGAGTGCATGGGGCGCCCAGCCTTTCCAGCCTGTAGGTGGGGCAGGCTTGATGGGAGAGAACTGTCCTGGTAGAGCGGGAAAGAGACAGAGGCCACTGCTTCCAGCCATCCCTCCCTTCCAGGGGGACAGAGACCCTGCCCCCAGCTTCCCCAGGGGAAACAGGATGGCTGTGAGCTCCCCTGGACCCTCAACAGCAGGGTGTGGATGGGAGAAGGGTGATTGGGGAGCTATTTTGATCTACTCCAAACATTAGTACTGAGCTGGTAACTTCACAAAGGCCTGTGCTTTGTCTGCAGACTAACAAGTTAGAGGAGCAAAGCCAGTCCTTAACATCATCCCAGCAAGCCAGAAGGGCAGGGCCAGTGTGGTCAGAGAGGCCTGCTTCTTCGTAGGCAACCAACCCTTCAAAGTTGATGTGTAACCTCTCAAAAGCCAGTGTATTGACATCGGACTGGCATGCTAGAGCAGATGACCCATAACCTCCCAGAGGGCCTTGAAGTCAGCCTGGGAATCTGAGGGGCCCTGCCAATGACTAGCCTTGACATTAGCTGAACTGCAGAACCTAGGGACCTTGCAGGAATAAACAGAGAGGGCGAGTTAGTGAATTCATAGCTGACTGTTCTTTGACATCGTCCCTGCAAGCTACAGGTACCAATGCTAACTGCCCCCAGATCTGGCCTGAAATTTTCCAAGAACTACTCATGATTTCATTTGCTCAATGTGAGACCCCTGGAAGGGGTCTGGTTTTCAGAAAGTGCTGAGCGCCCTCCCTCTGAAAATCAAACTCTTCTATAGTGCCAGGTTGGACACTTATGAATGCTCCTTTTTTTCTTTCTTTTTAATCTCTTGGCCCTGAGGTGTAATGGATAACCCAGTCTGTCTAATACCATAATTTAAATGATACATTATCCAGTTCTCAGTTAAGGTTTATATCATCTGTGCTAATCAAGCTGGTGTGCATAGACCAGTTGTATAGGTACTGTGCACTTGACTGAATATTTCCAGGTTGTCAATTAGCATAAACGATTCCCTAATGCAGCTAATTTGCTTACCCACCATACTTGGGAAATGTCTGGTTTGGACAGTTCTTGGCTGGTGAGGCAGCTTTGCACAGATCCAGGAAAGAGCTCAACAAAAATCGAAGAGACAAATGGCAGCTACATGTCAGATGTGCAGCTCTTATCTTTACAAATATGCACCCTGCCACAGATGAATAAGAACATGGTATCGCGGGGACTTGAGAATAAACTTTCCCATGTCCTACATGAGCTGCTGCACAAGCAGGGGTGGATTTGAAAGGAGCTGCATGGAGCGTTGTCTCTGCATGGCAGCATGGGTACCACAAGAGGATTCATTGCAAAGGAATTCTCCAGAACGCCCTTCCCGGCAGGGTGCAGGTGTTTTGCATCAGTGATCACAGGAGCTATTCCATACATTGAATGTCCATGGAGAGGCGTCCCAATCAGCTTGTAGACAGGGGGAAGAAGATACCTCTCCACCCACACATCTAATCACTGCCCAGCCAGCCCAGATACTGGCCTCTGGATTTCCCCTGCTTCTCCCAGATCCACTTTGCTACAGAAACTTGTGACCTGGAGAAGCAGAGGAAATAGAGCCGAAACCAGAAGTGATGAAGTGGAGAGGCCAATGTGTGAAATGATGCAGTATCTGGAGGTCAAAGTTCCCTATTGTGGTTTCATCTGGGCATGGAGGAGAGCTGGTTGGGACTTTTTTCCCCATCAAAAATGAATTTAGTTTTCCCATGCACAGACATTTATTATCTAATGTTTTCATGGAAAATTTTTATTTGCAACTACATTTTCCAGTTTTTGTTGCACCAAAAAAAAAAAAAAGAAGAAGCAAAACCTGAAAAAGTCAATAAAATGTTTTCAGTAACACTTTTTTTTCAGTTTTTGAAAATTGAAATGTTAATTTTTTCAGTTTTATCATCAAGGAAACAAATGTTCACAGGAAATTTAATTCTCCCCCTTCCCCTCCCCAAAATTTGCAAAATCTCCTGTGAAAAATAATTGATATTTTCTGACCAGCTCTAATTATGGGGGTCTGTCTTCACTTTGTAGAGTTTGGGATCAAAATCCTTATAAAAGTGTTGGAGATTCTCATCAATTCTGCAGAGCATTTCAATTCTTTCTGGAGCTACTTTGGTCTTTCATGGAAACAGAACTTGAGGCTCAGGCAATAGAATTTGATTTTCAGAGAGAATCTTCTTAATATCTATTATTATTATTATTTGAATTACTGTCATGGATCATTAAAACTAATATCTCTTTATTTAAAAAAAGAATGCAGCCGTGGCAGAATCTCTACCAAAGTAAGAAAATCATGAGAGGAGTGATGGATGGTTTTGATGATGACTCTCAGTAAAGTCTAATTCCTCCCTTGGCCCCATTTACACTAAAATTTAGAGCTAGTTAAAAAAAATGTCTTTTGATTTTTCAAAATTCTGACAATTTTTAAATTTGAAAACATTGTAGAAAAATTCAGATGTAACTTTCTGCAATATTTGTTCACCTGTTTTTCTACACGCCGTATAGAGGCTGAAATTGTTGAATGTCAAAATACAAAGTGGGGCTGGGGGGAGATTTCAACACTTTTTTTTTTTTTTTTAATGTTCCCTTTTTTTTCCAACCAGCTCTGCTGAAAATATTGCTAACATGCAGTGTTTCCAGATGTCCAGTGCTTTGTGGAAGTATTCAAAAGTGCTTCTGTGTCTCTCTAAAACACTATCCTTTTTTATAAAGGCTGCTTCTATTCTAATCTATTCAGGCTCCTATATTGCATCCATTAGCTTTGATAGCTGTGCCACAGAGAGCAGAAAAGCCAGTGCATTATAATGAAACTTTCAACCCTCCTGCTGGAGTGTTGCCAACTCTTGGTGCCTCTGTTAAAGCCGCAGCTTCTGGATTCATGTGACTAGGTGAGACGCCCAGCATTCATTTTTTAAAAAGTCATTTCTAGCTCTCATAGTTGCAGAGAGAAGCTTGAAACTACGCATAGATTCACAGATTTTTAAGGCCATACAGGGTCATTAGATCATCTAGTCTGACCTCCTGTATATCACAAGCCAGAGATTTTCACCTGACTAGATTATCTAATGACCCTGCCTGTGTTTGACTAAAGCATCTCTTCCACAAAGGCAGTCAGTCCTGAGCTGGAGACCGCAAGAGATGGAAACTACACCACTTCCCTTGGTAGTCTGTCCCAGTGGAGGATCGCTCACTCTGTTAAAAAGTTGTGCCTTAAAACAATAATCCCAAATGCTCACACAACATAAGACATTTCTTAAAAATTATTTTTAAAGCTCCCATGATTTTTAAGCCACTCTCATGATTTCTTGGGGCCCGGGTCATGATTTTTTGAATGCATGGTTTGGCAGTGCTGCTGTTGTAGCTCAACCACTCATTTAAATTCTCCTGAGGTGTTGGTACCTCTTGCTTGGACTAGAGGTGTGGCTTCTTGGCCTGGCATTGGCGCTTCATAATTTACACCAGGATTCAGCAAGGCATTTAAGCATCTGCTTTGCTTTAAGCTGGGATGTGTGTGCTTTGCCTCATAGGGATGGATTTGAACCCATCTTAAAACAAAGTGTGTTTTAAAGCTCAGAGTTGCACCTGATGCATTGAATTCAATGGGAGTCTTTCCACTGACTTCAGTGGGCTTTGGATCAGCCCTTCAGCACATGATTAAGTCACACCGAAATGAATCGGAGCCTAATAATTTCCCTGGAATGCCTTAGGAACAGATTGAGGGTTACCAAAACATTGAGTTCCTATTTAATTTTAAAAAGAAGATCAGCCACTACCTTCCCCTGATAATCAGGTGATTCTGACCTCCTAGCTGGACCCAAAATGTCTTTAACTATCACTATTCAGTGCAGAATGGGACAACATTCTGGAGTCTGCCTTAAAACTCAGGGGCTGGGACAGCCTGATCTATTGCAATATACAAGGCAACAGTGTGATGCCAGTTCTGTGCACTGTCCACTAGAGGTAGCCAGAGTTGCACACAAGCAGGTTCTGATACTTGGAAATTCTACATCCTCAACCCTAAATCAGCATCCATATACATGATTATCCTGCTATTAAAGGCACCCATCCAAACACAGAAGGTTATTCATTCACAGCTCTCTCTTTTATTTATTCTCTCTCAGTATGTGTCTTATAGCTGTGTTTCCACACCAGGATAGTTAAGACAGTGAAGGCTGTGTCAGCATTTTCCCATTGTAAACCAGTCATTTCGGGGGATTATAAGTAAACTCAAAAATTCACTCTGTTGCTGAAATTCATCATATGTGTTTTCCAGCCTTGGGGACAAATGTGTACAAAATCAGAAGGGGGGAGGGGAGAAAAATAACTGTGTTCCAAGAAGGAATAACAAATAACTTACATAAAGTTAGTGGTTTAAGGGGCTTGTTCCCCCCTTTCTCGTCCCCAAATAAAGATTTAATTTATAGAAATGACATTTTGCCAGTTTAATCCATAAATATTATTTATGCATGCACAGCGGTGTACAATAGATGGAGAATGCTAAATCAACCACAGCAATCAGCCCAGAGAGCCTCCAGCTTGAAGGCACAAATGGGAGGATAGTAGGACGAAAAGCACACAGAGTGGTCTTCCAAGCATATTTCTGCATGGGCATCCTGTCTGAAATGCTCCATGCAATGGATGTTTCTTTTAGGAGTGTTTGGAATGAGAAGAAGCAGGGATCTTGGTATGGGTCAATTTCATCTGGGAGTCTTTGGTTGATGTTGGAAAAGTCTGAATCCAATCAAGCCGAGTGATCTCATTTCATGAGTTGCTTACAAGAAGGGGTGGAAATATTTCTCCCCAAAGGAATTTTAGCCCTCACTTGAAAAACAACAGGAAAACCGATTACTGCTCACCCACTGCAAAGGGCTTCATGGGCCAAAACCCTTCAGGGAAAGGTTACAAAGCCTTTGAAGTCTTTTTTGTTCATCACTGACAAGGTAGGCTTCACTATGACTGAAAATTACCATCTGAAGACTGTTTAGCAATATATCAGAAATGAATTAGAGGTCTCAGTCCTTTGTTATGATATGAACACCTAACTACAAGCAATCACCGTCACTGGCATGAACTCAACAGGGCGATTGAGGGTTGAATGCACCATGAAGACCTAATTTCTCCCTCACTCCTGGAGGTGATCCCTCTAGTTCAGGGCTAAGGCACTCTGTGTAGGGGATGTTTCACCCATACTATATCTGCTTTGTGGGGGGCTGATCCAAAGCTCACTACAGCTAATGGGAATCTTCAGAGGGCTTTGGATCAGGCTCAAGATAAAGGACTTCAGACTTGTGAAATGTCACTCTTGCAACTTTTCACCAGAATTAAAGCCAGTAAAGAAAAGGGTGATTTTAAAAAAAGTGTAGGGACAAGAAAGACACCAACTGGGAAGGAATGATTACTTTCTATCAATGTAATGGGTGCATCTAGGTTGTCTTTGAGTAAAATATTACCATAGGAACTTCCCTATGTAACCACTAGGGTGAATTGGGTAACACAGTGAAGGTGGAGTTGAAAGTTCCTGACATTGACCAGCCGATTATGTCTGACCAAGCATCAGCAGGAAGGTCCTTTGATAAAGACGCTCATGCAATTAGAGGCAGTGAGCTGTCCCACATTTAATTTGGGAAGGAGCTGCAGAAAGAAAGCCCAGCATATTCTGAAATAGTGCCCTCTTCCACTCCAGCCATCCACATCAGCTGTCATCACCACATTGCATGATGAAGAATTCTTCTTTGCCACTCTCCAGTAACTTCACTCACTTGAGCAATGGCTGATGAATCAAGGGAGGCTCTTAACCAAACTGGCTTATTGCCCATAGTTTGTTTTGGAAGCATGGGCCTCAAGCATAGATATTTGATTAATCTGGCCCATACCACCATCATCATCATCATTGCTCTTTGCTGAAAGCATCAGCATGATGGTAAAGGCCAAAAGGATGCCAGCTTGCCCGGAGTCATCATAGCAAGCCAGCTCTTTTAAATGGGAGGGGTTTGAGTCTGGCTTTCTCAAAGATAGCTCATCCCTTCTTGTGTACAGATCTCCATATGTGTCAGACCACTGCAATGCCAGCCTCTTCAAGCAAATGCTTGAGGATGTTTTTAAGATGGAGATATTGCCTTCCACTCTGGCTTGAGCCTCCACCTGGTTCACTGCAGAAGACTTTAGGTGGGAGATGTTTAGCAGACAATTGAACATTCTGTCCAGCCCAGCAGAATTAAGGATAGTGGTAGCACCTGTGAGCTTTGACTGATGAGGAACGCGAACACTGAACATAGTTATGCTAGCTGATGATGAGACTCCCTCTGAGGCAATGCATATGGAAGGCATCAATATGAAGATGAGTTATTAAATGGATCTAAAAGGCAAACAGAAAGACATTCTACATGAGCAGGGGGTTGGACTAGATGACCTCCTGAGGTCCCTTCCAACCCTGAGATTCTATGATTCTATGACTAGATGACCCCCTGAGGTCTCTTCCAACCCTAATCTTCTATGATTTTATGTCCACATCTGGGATGAAGGATTCTGCATTTGGATTCCATAGAAAGGTAGGGGTTGGAAAGGACCTTAGGAGGTCATCTAACCCATTCCCGCCCTCTCCCCCCATGCTGAGGCAAGATCAAGTCAACCCAAGACCATCCCCGACGTGTTTGTCTTACGTCTTCTTAAAAACCTCCAAGGATACACAATCACCCTGGATAACTTGTTCCACTGCTGAACTCCCCTTGGATATTAGGAAATCCTTTCTAACCCTAAGGTGAATCTCTCTTGCTGCCGCCTAAGCCCCTTGCTTCTTGTCCTACCCTCAGTGGATGTGGAGAACAGTTGGTCACCATCTGGTTTATAACCACTTTGTGAAATAATGGGGGTGGATATTGCTAGCCCCTAAAGCAGAGAGGGGAGCTGCCGTCCTTGCATAGCTTTAATTGACTTGGATGTCCTTGGCTGCTGCACGGGAAAGATAGACATAGACTGCAGTATTACAAAGCCCAAGCATTCAAAAATCATGAGTCAGCCTCCCCAAAATCATGAGATTCTTTAAATTATCATGATTTTTATGACATATATATATATATCTTTTATTTGCCTAATTTTTAAAAAAATTGCCCTATAGGGTTTGAGCTTTTAAGATTCACATTTTCAAATGTTTCTCAGCAACCAGCAGGGCTAGAAATTTGTTTTATTAAATGAAAGCTGAGATTCTCACCTGACTCCTGGAGCTCAGTCTTTAAGAGTAACACCAATATTATGCATCTCAGGATAAAACTGAGAATCAGCAATGCTGATTGTGGTTCTTAGCAGCTTAGTAAAGGAGGAATAAATTGTTAATAGACCTAGTAAAAGAACAGAGTTAAAAAAATATAAAATAGTTTTTTTGAAATTTTTGCATTTTTTCAATCAAAATTTCCTAGACACTTCACAAGTTGAAATTTTTTTACCAGTTCAAGTTTTTAACTACGTTGTGTTGAGCTGTAATATTGAAAAACCTGCACATATATTCAATTATGGGTTTTGTATCTTAATCCAGTCTTTTAAAGTGAACAAATAGATATTTTTTTTTAAAAGAAGAAAAAAGGCAGTCGAGTTTCTTGCAATGAGAAAATCTCTGGGGCGGCATGAAATAGTATGTGCATAACTCTTGATAGCAATAGCTCCAAGCCAAATTTCCTGAATTTCCAGGCTGGAAACACACCCCATATTACTGTTTTATTCTCCTCTGAATAAAAATTCTACGGCTAACGAAGAAAAAAGCAGCTAACTGTGAGTCACACCAATCAGATGGTCTGATTTCCTTTAGTGGGAGTCACATGGGACTCATTTGGTGTAAACAGTAGAGCTGAGCAAAGGTGGGTTGTTGTTTTTTTGTTTGACAAACTTTTTTGCATTTCAGTGAGAAATGCAGTGTCAGCCACACTGAAACATTTCAGGAATTTGTGTCAATATTGCTGACTTGTTTTAGTTGGGGGAGGGGTGGGGAGGGGAAATAACCTCTTAAAAATCAAAATGTTTTGTTGTGAAGTTTTCTGAATGAGATTTTTTTTTATTTGAAACTTTTGTTTTGAAATGTCCTTAATTTTTTTTTAATTGCTCAAAATCAGCACAAAACATTTAATTTGCCACGGTGAATTTCCCCACACACGCACTTTTTGATTCACCCCCAAAATTTCATTTTCAGTTCAAGCCACCCAGATTTCCCCCTCCCCCGCATTTTTTTGTAATTGCCAGTGAATCAAAAAATCTGTATTGTGCACACCTCTAGTAACCGCAGATGATGCGGCTCAGTGGGCACCAATCCCTGTTGTATCAGTCCTCCTCATTAGTGACCATAGGTTTGAAAGAGGCAGTCGGCAATGAGGACAGTGCTATCAACTAAGCTGTCGCTTAATCACAGTTAACTCACACAATTAACTCAAAAAAAGTAATTGAGATTAAAAACACTGTTAAAAATAGAATACCAATTTAAATGTATTAAATATTTTGGATGTTTTTCTACATTTTCATCTATATTGTACTCTGTAATTTAAATCAAAGTGTATATTTTAATCATAAATATTTGCACTATAAAAATTATAAACAAAAGAAATAGTATTTTTCAATTCATCTCATACAAGTATTGTAGTGCTTTTTGTTACATAACTGCACTCAAAAACAAAACAACATAAAACTTCAGCGCCTCCAAGTCCACTCAGTCCTACTTCTTGTTCAGCCAATCGCTAAGACAAACAAGTTTGTTTACATTTACAGGAGATAATGCCGCCCTTTTCTTATTTACAATGTCACCAGAAAGTGAGGACAGGCATTTGCATGGCACTTTTGTAGCTGGCATTGCAAGGTATTTACGTGCCAGATATGCTAAACATTCGTATGCCCCTTCATGTTTTGGCCACCATTCCAGAGGTGCTTCCATGCTGATGATGCTCATTTAAAAAAAAGTGTTAATTAAATTTGTGATTGAACTCCTTGGGGGGAGAATTGTATGTCCCCTGCTTTGTTTTACCCACATTCTGCCATATATTTCATGTTATAGCAATCTCGGATGATGACTCAGCACATGTTCATTTTAAGAACACTTTCACTGCAGATTTGACAGAACACAAAGAAGGTACCAATATGAGATTTCTAAAGATAGCTACAGCACTGGACCCAAGGTTTAAGAATCTGAAGTGCCTTCCAAAATCTGAGAGGCATGAGGTGTGGAGCATGCTCTCAGAAGTCTTAAAAGAGCAACACTCTGATGTGGAAACTACAGAACCCAAACCACCAAAAAAGAAAGCTACTTTGAATTGTTATTGAGCAGAACTTATCATCAGCATGGATGCGTGTCCCCTGGAATGGTGGTTGAAGAATGAAGGGACATATGAATCTTTAGCGCATCTGGCACGTAAATATTTTGCGAAGCTGGATACAACAGTGTCATGAGAACGCCTATTCTCACTTTCAGGTGACATTGTAAACAAGAAGCGGGCAGCATTATCTCCTGAAAATGTAAACAAACTTGTTTGAGCGATTGGCTGAACAAGAAATAGAACTGAGTGGACTTGCACTCTGTAAAATTGTACATTGTTTTATTTTTGAATGCAGGTTTTTTTGTACATAATTCTACATTTGCAAGTTCAACTTTCATGATTGAAATTGCACTACAGTACTTGTATTAAGTGAATTGAAAAATACTATTTCTTTTGTTTTTTTAAATATCTGTAATAAAAAATAAATATAAAGTGAGCACTGTACACTTTGTATTCTGTGTTGTAATTTAAATCAATATGTTTGAAAATGTAAAAACATTCTATTATTGTTTAACAATGCAATTAATCACAATTAATTTTTTTAATCGTGTGATTAATTTTTGTAATTGCTTGACAGCCCTACTATCAACCCGAGTCAGCATTTATCCTGCAGCACAGGTAGCAGATTTAGTTGCTTAGTATCTGAAGATTCCCAGTTCAGTTGCCAAGGTGGAGGTTCGTACAGGCAGTTGGGCTGGTTGGCTGTTTTCAGATCCCTGCCCATGACTGATCTCAGCTACTTATTGTTTTTGACAGTACAGCATATAGGCCCTAATTCAGGAGAGCACTTACGCGTGTGTTTAAGGTCATCATCACTGAGCAAAGTACTTGACCGTATGCTTGGTTTTAAGGATACTGTGACACAGAGAACCCTTGCGAAAGGGTCCCCTGTTCTTTACAAACAGCGCTCACATAAGACTTGCCAAACTCACTACACCGTGTTCTTACAGAATATTTCTCCATTGCTCTGTTGCCTACCTCTGCCACACCCCCAGAACTGTCAATGGAAAACCATCACAGACCATTGCAAATGGTCAAAGCAACTCCAAGGAAACAGGACCTTTCCAGCAGGCTGGAGGTGGCCCTGGCTGTGAATAAAGACAGAAGACAGTTTTAGTAGAACAGAGTGAAGGCAAAGGCACTGTGTATCCCTTCAGTCATTCACAGAGAAAACCTTTTAAGGAGTTGGGGGGAGAGGGTGGTTCATGAACGTTTGGATCCTGGTTCTTGTGAAACCAGCCAGCTCTGCACAGACTGAACTTTGTGTTGTAACCAGTTGTTTCCATCACTTTCTCTCATTTCTAGTTCAAGCTTTCTTCTTTTTTTTCTCTTTTTTTTTAAATCTGAAGTGCTCAGTAGCGCTGTCTGCTTTGCAGGAGGGGTGATTTAAGATCCACAGATTTATCTGGGGTACAATGCACCTTTGAGTGCAGAGGGCCTGGAGTTTCAGTGAGTGTTGGGCTGGATATGACAGGGGAGCAATTCCCAGGGACTCGGGGATTGGGTGTCCCGATTGTTAACTTGCAAGGCAAGGCTACGGCCCGCATTGTTCTGAGGAGAGCGCTGGAGCAGCTGAAGGGCTGCCAGTGTCAGGGAGCTAACTCCCAGCTACCACCAGAAAGACTCCTTCACGCTGGAGGCAAGTGGTAATGAGATGACTCTCAATCCTGGGTACCCCAAGAACCATCAGAGGTATGCCTAGCTTTAAGAAACATACCTGTGAGAGAACATCCATATATGTACCCACACAGCTACGCAGGAACAAGACATCTGCGTTATTCCATTGCCAGTGGCCCCATTCAGCAAAATGCCTCCACACAGTCTGTCTTTATCTTTGCTGGAGTGACTTGCATGCTCACAGTTTAAGCATGTGCTCCGATACTTTGCTGAATCTGGGCCACTATCACGCGTAGGCAGGGCTGGCTCTAGGATTTTTGCCACCCCAAGCAAATAAATTTTTGGCTGCCCCCCCCACCCCTTTTGTGTGCCCTCCCTCGCCCCCGCCCCAACTCCACCCCTTCCCCAAATCCCCAGCCCCACCTCCTCCCCCGGGCATGCCGCATTTCCCCCACCCCATTGCTTCCTGCGCCCCCCCCTTAACACCCCACCCTAGCTCACCTTCGCTCTGCCTGCTCCCCTGAATGCTCCACCGCTTTGCTTCTCCCCCATTCCTCGCCTGAGAGGGAGGGGGGAGAAGCAGAGCAGTGTCGCGTTCAGGGGAGCAGGCGAAGCGGAGGTGAGCTAGGGTTGGGGGGGGCACAGGAAGTAACGGGGGGTAGAGGAACAGGAAGTGCTCCCCGCCCCAGCTCACCTCCGCTCCACCACTGCCACCTCTCCTGAGCGTGTCGCCGCTCGGCTTCTCCCCACTCCCTCCGAGGCTTGCCATGTGCGAAACAGCTGCTTCGCTCGCGGCAAGCCTGGGAGGGAAGGGAAGAAGCGGAACAGCGGCGGCGCGCTCAGGGGAGCAGGCGGAGGCAGAGCGGAGGCGAGCAGAGGCACATTTCTAGGGGCAGCATTCCAGCGCCGGCCATGCTGCCCCTAGAAATGTGCTGCCCCAAGCACCTGCTTGTTTTGCTAGTGCCTAGAGCTGGCCCTGCGCGTAGGGCCTTTATTTTTCTTGTGTATGTGTTTGTGGTGGGGTGAAACTCTTTATGACTAACAATTCCACACACACAGTTGTGTGAATAAGGACTCTCATTCACACCCAAACAGGAGGAAAATCTTTTTTTCTTCTTCTTGCAGAATGGGTGAAGCGCCCTAACACATGGTATAATACATTGGCAAACATGACATTTTTGCCGGTAGGAACTAGATCACACACTTTTGCTGCGTTCTGCAGCCCTTGTATTTCTTTCTCTCTTCTTTCTAATTCTCAATGGAATATTGGTGCAGTCAGGGAACAACAGGAGAAATATCTCCTCTCCTGAGCTCCTAAACACTTGAGCTAACCTTGCCCAAAGTCAGGCTCCTAAATCTACAGCTAGGCGCCCAGCTAGAAATGACCTGATTTTCAAAAGTGCTGAGCATCAGCAGCTCCTACTGACTTAAATATCGTGTGAGGAGACTACTGCTAGGCTGGAAAGCTTTGGCTATTGAAATACAGCTAGACTTCCTCCCTCCCTACACGAGGAGGCCCCCCTGATTCTGAGAGGGCTACATGTGTGGTACATTGGAGATTGGGAGGAAGCGTGGCACCGTGAGAGTATGGGGAGGTGCCAACCAATTGCTCTGTATGGAAGTGGCACCACGGGGAGTGGGCGGATGAGGTTCTGTGGCCTGCGATGTCAGGAGGTCACATGATGATCACGATGGTCCCTTCCGAAGTTAAAGTCTCTGAGTGCCGGGATAGAGCGGTAGAAAGGCAGGGTGCCACCAGGGGGAGGGGCTGGGCTGGGAACGAGGCAGCCAGGGAGATGCTGCAGGGTTTGTGTTGGATGGGATGCTCGTAGTGACAGCGTGCAGGAAATGCCTCCAGCAGAGCAGGAGTTTGCTAATGCTGGGGGACGGCCTGCTCCTGGGTATATGTTGGAAATACCGAGGGCGTGTTTACCACATTTCTATGTGTATCTTGGCAATGCTGGTGGCAGGTTTGCTGCCTGCTGGGGAGAGTTTTCTGTAAGCTGCTTTATAGTTCTGAGCAATGCCACGGGCTGGAGAAGCGAATGAATCTCTGCGTGTGTTGGCTGGCCTGGGGCTGGCGTATGGTGCACTTGTTCTGCTGATGAGCCTGGATCTTCTGCAATATTGATTGTGCCGATTCCAGGCTCCTAGCCATCTCAGTGCCAGGGTGAGAATTCAAGGAGGTGACAAATGCGTGAGTTGGACGTGAGCCAGTGGGAGGATGGTCAGGGGCAGGACTCTTGGATAGCCCTGTAGAGCACAGATCTAAAACTGGGGCTTGTCCACACTGGGTCCCAGGAAAGGCAAACACAACTGATGGGTTGCCAAGACTGAAACACGGCCACCTGAGCCCATTGCCGGATATTTGTTTCAATGGGATGTGCCCCTGCTTATGCTAGGGCTGAATTTGAATCCTCTGTGCCAAAAACCACTCTCTCAACTCCAAACACAACTAGATGGTTATAGCATCTCTCTTTCTCCTGGCCGGCATGTAGCCACGCTGGTTGTATTTAGTCCTTTTAATTTCTCCTTATGTTAATCCCTCCAGCCTCACCTCAGTAGCAGAGACCAGAGAAGAGCATTTCCAGCTGGGAGGGACAGAGTGACAGGTCAAGCCCTTGTGGGCGGCGGGCTCTGTGAAGCAACATAGGAGAGTCACGAGGCGCGAGCAGAGGGGACAGGGGCCTGGGAGCCTAGGAGGGACATTGTTTGCCATTGGAGTCGAGCACTTTCACAGAGCGGGACCATCTGTACTGGCTCCGCGCTGCCTTGATTCATTTTTAGCTGGACCCGGGGTGGTTGTGTTGGCTTATCCACCTCTCACGCTGGAGAATCACGCAGAGAGGTGGCTCGGGCAGCTCCTCAACTGCAGACAAACAAGCAGCCACAGATGCTTCTGCTTTGACCTCATTTTCAGCCTGGAGGCCGCCAACCGGCCCCTGGGCCTGCAGTCTTAAGGAGTGCATCCAGTGGGGTTTTATTTCACCTCCATCCCCCTCCCTTTCCTTCCCCCTACCTCCCTCCTTGTGCAGCTGAGGAAAAAGGTTTATTTATAATCATTTAGTTGCTTCCCTTTACATAATTGAAATCATTAACCTTCTCATTTAATGAAAAACATGACTCTGGGGCTTTGGCACTGAAAAGGGCCCAGGAGCCCTGGAGGAGAGAGGCTGGTTGACAAAGCCCGCTCCCGGCTGAAGCTGTAGACTGTAAATTTCTACAAGTCAGAACAAACCGCCTGGGCCAGATGAAAAGTTATTTGAATTTGGCCACCGGGAGGTCGGGCTAAAAACCTAACAACTATGTCTGGGTTTCATGCTCCTCTTTGGGGCGAGGGGTATGGGTTTCTCTGCCCCGCGGGGAGCAACAGGGCGAGCGATGGCATTTCATTTCGACTGAGAAGTCATCCACTCTGACCATCCAGAGGAGTATGCCCGCCAGTCCTGTTTCTCTGACTATATTTAGTCCATTATGAATATGTAATAGCATTGAAAATGATTCGCCCAGACATCCCTCTGTCCAGCCTAATAACATCAAAGTCATTAACGGGAGAGGGAAAGTTTGCTCTGACAGTGGGCCTGGCAGCCGAGGCCTGTCCCTTCTCCTGCCTGTCCTAACGGATCGCCAGTGCACAAGCGAAACCTCACAAGAGCCCCTGTGTGCTGGCGGACGCCTTGCTGTCTGCCACAGCTGTGCTGGCGGAAATGCCCGGCCGGGCAAGGATTCGCCAGAATGAAAATAAGAAAACGATCACGTAAAGAAAGCGCTTGTGGATTTAGGACAGGTTGGGCAAGTCCTCTGCAGACATTACAATTTTTTATTGGGAAGCCCCGATCGGCTGTGCAGATTCTAAAGCCACCCTCCGAATAATGATACCTAGCACTTCAGCTGCTCAGCTGGTGAAGATCAGCATGTCTCCATTCCAATCAGTAGCACCATGGTGATATCTGCCAGCTAGGGTCTAGTCCATCCAGCGCTGTTCAGCTGTGTATCTCAAAGCACTGTAAGTACACTGTACTCATCGATGGGGAAATGAAGTCAGAGAAGTGAAGTGACCTGCTCTAGTTCACACAGCAAGTCTGTGCTACAGCATGTCATAACCCCCAAATCTACCTTCTCCCAGACCCCTTGGCCAGTCCAGTGGGACGCCCGCCTGTCTAATGTGTGGTTTAATTTCTCTTCTTTTTAATGACCTTTATTCTCCTTGGCAGCCCCGGCCAGAATCATCATTATTCTGTGTATTCCTTATGCAACACCATGGGCATGAGGGACACTTGACCTGCCCCAAACACAAAGAAACCAAGAGTGCGGCCTGAGAGCTGGAGGAGACAGTGCTGCAGGAGATCAGTGACTGGAGGGAAAGTGCATGGAGTGGGTTTTAAAGACTGGTTTGAAGGCAGAGCAGGGGCATCAGTGGATTGTTGCAAAGGGAAAAACAAAGCTCACCGAGGAGTGTAAAACTAACAGCCATGCAGTGGTCATTATTCCACGTCACACGCATAGCTCAGACCATGTAATAAGGCATTAACTACACTGTCGCATCAATCATTTCATTCTCAGCCAGTAATAGCGGGTAAGTGACATTTACATTACCCTTGAAATTGACATGCTAATTGTGTATATGCAGGATGTAAACTAATTCCAAATTTTGGCTTATACTCACCTACCCAGCAATTTGCCAGTTAATCAGAAATGGATTCACGCAATGGTTCACCTTGGAGCCAGCTCTGAACTTCCCAAAGTTCAGGGATATTTGGATCTGGGAGTTTTAGCTTAGGTCCATCTCTACAATTAATAAATTAGACCCAAATCCTATGAAGAATTACTGGGAATTTATAGTTTGCATGTACATTGTCTCCTTCATTTTCATGCACTGGATACACCAGGCCGGATGGTGCTTCATTACCAAAGAGGCGGTATGTTACTGTGAAGACAGCATGGTCTAGTGGATATGGCTCTAGACTGGAAATCAGGAGGGCTGGGCTCTATCTGGCCCCTGACCTGCTGCAAGATCAGGATCATGTCATTTCTCCTCTTTATGCCTCTATTTCCCTCCCAGCCTTTGTCTATTCAGAGGTAAATCCTTCGGTGCAGTGACTGTCCCTCACCACATATGTGTACAGCACCTAGTACAACGGGACTGCCAGCTGCTACTGGAGTGGTAATAAGAACCTGCAAGTCTTGCTTTGCAAAGGCTCAGTTATAAAGATTCACCACAAGCTGCAAGAGGGGTGTGCATGGCACTTTCCCCTCCGTTTTTCATGCACATTTTCTGCTGTGTCCCTTATGCTTCAGAGCAGGTGTTTCTTCTTGGGCTCCCACAGCCCTTAATGCATGGACACCTAGAGCAGAGATTGCAATTTCCATGGACCATCAGTGAGAGAGGCTGGAAAACTTGGATGAAATAAAGTGCTATTTGCAGGACACTGCATCCCTCCTTTATTGAATAAATAACCTCTCGGTGTGCTCCAGAGCACACTCTTAACTGAAAGCACACAGCTAAGTCCTATCCACTTCATTTAAGCACGTGTGCTTTGCCGAATCAGACTCGAAGTGTTGAACTGTTTGCCAGGCTGAGTACATATTAACAGCAGCTCTTGCTCCCTTTAGGCAAGTGTAACGGCGCATGACTCACCCAGCAGCGCCTCCTGCTGGTTGTCCGTGAATTAGCTCTTTTTACCAGCTCCAGAGCACCCTCTGCTGGTGTCCTGCCGGCGCTGGCCCCCGTGTCCCTCCCAGACCCTGTGATATCTAGGGCGCTGGCCTCCATGTCCCTCCCGGACCCCGTGATGCCCTTTTATCTGGGATGCTGCCCCCTGACAATACCCCACAGATCTGGGTCTCCCCTCCCCTGGGGAACCTCCACCCTCTATCCCCACCTTGCCTCAGCCTATGGGCTACTGCCAGTCATCATCAAGCCCCCACTCCCTGGGGCAGACTGCAGTGTAAAAGCCAGTCATCATAGGCAAAGGAGGTTTTGGACCTGCTGCCTTTCCCTGCAACCCAGTACCTCCATGGGCCTTGGACAAGGCCCTGCAGCCTGGGGAGTTGCCGGCCCAGAGCTTCCCAGCTCCTCTGGCCTTTCCCCAGCCCTGCTTCACTCCGGTACCCTTAGGTTCCCCAAGCAGGTAGGCCCATCTCCCTCCTCCTCTAGAGGGAGACTGCTCTCAGCTCCTGGCTGACAGCCCTTTATAGGGCCAGCTGTGGCCTGATTGGGGCGTGGCCCAGCTGAGGCTGCTTCCCCAGTCAGCCATCCCCAGCCACAGCCCTCTCCAGGGCTGCTTTTAACCCCTTTTATTTTAGGAGCGGGGTAGTCACCCCGCTACAGCAAGATATTAATTCTCCTGGCTTGGACATCACAAAAGGCAATCCCAGCTTGCGGAGGAGGGTGGGGAAGCCAATGATCATGCATCGTTCCATGAGGACCAGAACCACGAGCAGCTTCAAGAAAGAACAGATCAAACTACATGTCACACATGTGCTTGTGGCACATATGCCCAAAGTATTCCTTTAAGGCACGCACAGCCTCACATGAAAGACGTTGCAGATCTGCACAGCTACCCACAGCGGCAGCCCCACGATGGATTCTCCTCTTCCCTCCGCTCCTGACCATCTTGTAGAAAGTTGCCACCTCCGCTCTCCCTTCTGTGGCTGGTCAGCTCGATGAGTTCACACAAAGGAAGGGACAAGGGCTATTGCCCTACATCCTCCTTGCCCCTTATCCCACTGGGGTAGATATGTACTCTCGGGGGGACATAGATTAAGCCCAATCTATCTGGCAAAGTTCTAGAGATGTAATAGAATGATGATAACCAGCGTGGCTTGCAGCTATTACCCAAAATGAAAATTTTCCTATGAAAAAACACGTTTGGTCGGAAAATTCCCAACCACCAGCCTGTGGTTTTCTCGTTTTGTGGGCAGAAGTCAGACTGTAACCACTTTGGGGCGTCTTTGCATGGTGCCGAGGGACAGTTGGGTTAAGAAGAGCTGTGTTTTTCAGACCGGGGGGAGGAGGGGGGTAAAGGAATGTTCAGGAGGATACACTTGGCAGATGGACGGCTGGAACCTGTGCAGGCCGAATGACAATCCAGTCGGGAGGCCGTGACAGTCCCAGATGGTTCCAGCGCAGGGCAATGTGCTGCTTGCACTTTCTCCCCGAGTGAATTCCTCCCACCATAGAGTGAAACTGTGGTTTTTTTTAAAATTGGTTCTGTTGGAAGGACTGGATGGCTGGAGGAATTGGCGACGGGTCTGAGTCTTTCACCTCCAAGTGGCTAGCACGACTACACCCCCAAGAGAGAACTGAAAGCTGTTCCTGGCTGATGGCTGGTTGGTGGTGTATGTTAAACAAGTTGGGGAGTGTCTCTGGCCATCATAGCTGGCCCCTTTGACAGCCATAGCAGTAAGGCCGAGAGCTGAAGAAGACTGGAGTCTGGGCACAGAAGCATTTTCCATCTAGGTCAGGGGTGGCCAATCTAAGCCTGAGAAGGAGCCAGAATTTACCAATGTACATTGCCAAAGAGCCACAGTAATACGTCAGCAGACCCCCATCAGTTCCCCTCCCAGAGCCTCCCACCCACCAGCAGCCCTGCCGATCAGCACCTCCCTCTCCCTCCCACACCTCCCGATCAGCTGTTTCGTGGTGTGCAGGAGGCTTTGGGGGTTGGAGGGAGGAGCGAGGGCATGGCAAACTCAGGAGAGGGAATGGGAAGGGGTGGAGTGGGGCCAGGGGTTGAGCAGTGAGCATCTCCCGGCACATTGGAAAGTTGGCGCCTGTAGCTCCAGCCCCGGAGTCGGTGCCTATACAAGGAGCTGCATATTCATTTCTGAAGAGCCGCATGTGGCTCATGAACCTCAGGTTGGCCACCCCTGATCTAGATCATGGGGAAACACATTGGCAGGAGACTCTGGCAGTGGAAATCTTACACACCTCTGTCTGTGCTGGGCCAGGCCTGTGGAGCAAGACAGGATTTCCATCCCCAGGGCTGCTGGTCAAGCACTGCTCGCCAACACTGAATTCACACATGAGGCTTTTCCTTTAAAAACAAATGGACGGTGCTACAATGGACAGAGAGCAAGATCTGATCCCAGGCACATGGGTCCATTGGCAGTTTGCAAAGGGTTAAGAGCACCTACATTTTGCTTAGGTCTCAGAGGCGGCTGCGGGGTGAATGTGAGAGAGCACCGAGGTACTATACCACAGCAGGGCCATCACAATCGCTTAGCGTTTCCCTCACTTGAGCGGTCTCTGCCTGTCCTTTCGGCAGGAGATGGGTGATGAGGATTGTCACATTTCAGACGAGGCTCTGGCATGAGCTGGCGCATCAGTGGCACTTCGCAGGTTTGTGCGTCGACTCTCTGTGATGTGCAGGTGCTTCCCAGAGCAGCACGTCCATTTGGTGAGCACAGAGCTGGCCCGGTCTGCATGGAACAAGCCCAGCCGTGATGGCTCTAGGGCTCCACACCTCTCCACTGTCTGAGCACAGATTTCTTGGACCCCTGACTACATCCACAGCTGATCTTCTCAAGTGTTATCTATCCCTCATCACATTGCAACAGAGCACCTCACAGCCGCTGAAGGTTGTTATTCTCACAACATCCTTGAGAGATTATTCCCATTTTACAGATGGGAAACTGAGGCACTGGGCAGCTAAGTGACTTTTCCAAGGTTATGCAGGCAGTCTGTGTTTAAACCAGGAACAGAACACAGGTTTCCTAAGTAGCCCTATCCCTAGCTACTAGGCTATCCACCCTAGCCCAAATGGCATTTGATCTATTCTACCAGTTGGGCTGGAAGCAGACCCCAGGTCTCCTGGTTCCTAGTCCAGTGTCTTAACCAGTAACCCATCTTTCCTACCCTTAGCTCCTAGCCCAAGAGCCTGCATATTCCCTGTAGATTTTGCTCCATTTATTTTACTCTCCGAAGTGAATAATAAGCTCATCTGTCCTAAGATCAGGGCCTGGGGTGACTCAGTGGGGTCAGGTTTGAGAGTGGCAGCCATGTTAGTCTGTATCAGGAAAAAGAACGAAGAGTACTTGTGGCACCTTAGAGACTAACAACTTTATTTGGGCATAAGCTTCCGTGGGCTACAACCCACTGCATCCGATGCATGGAGTGGAAAATACAGTAGGAAGATAGATAGATAGATAGATCATGAAAAGATGGGGGTTGCCATACATCCCCACCCATAACCATCCCCTAATATCCCTGCCACCAAATCCCCACCCATAACCATCCGTACAACTTGGCTTTGTTTGTCCAAAGAGAACTTTTGTGCCAGAGATTACATTAGCTTTTGGGCATTGTGGAAGAGAGGGAAAACAGCTTTATTCAGGCCGTTAATGAAATGTCATTTGCAATTCACTTCTAAGCACATCACGTGCTGTTGGAGGGGGGGGGGGAATGCAAACTGGAGGGGGGGTATTTATTTAATTTGACTGTGTATGAGATCTCGAGGGTGGTTCATTGGAACTGCACCAACTTGTGCTTTGGGGCTAATTATTTAGGTGCCTTTTTGGAAAATACATGAAAGCCTTTTAAAAAACCCAAAGGCACAAGATCTCAGGAATCTTCTCCTTATGGGCCGCTTTTCCCGCAGGTGGTGTCAATGTTTCCTCGGTAATTCAGCCGAGCGCGTGGCTCTGCAGGGCAGTAAGGTGTTTCGCAGCTTACTGAACAAATTGGCAGGGTTATCCCCCCATCATGGTTCCCTCTCTTCTCCCCTCTCCTCCTCCACGTCTCCGCTCATCTCCCTGTCCTTCATCCCCTCCCTGTCTATCCTGCTCGACATCTCAATAATGCAGGCGAGTTTTTGTTGTGTGAGTAACATGCTCAGCTCGCTGGGTTTAACCCTTCCCTGCCTTCCACCACATACTCTGTGCCTTTCCAGTGCCCTTTCTTCTCTCCCCTAGTAATTTCCTGCTCTCTTTCCCCCAGTTTCAGAATCGGCTGCAGCCAGTGAACAAATCTTTGTCAGGGGTTCTTTACAGAAATTGAAAACGAATTAATGTTTATCTCAGCAGTTAATCGCATAAAATCCACTGTGCTCGCATCTCTGGTCTTAAAATAATGACTGCATGTGAGCCTGAACAGGGCAGATCCTGATGAAGGCTGACAGTGTGCAAGCTGCGCTGAGACAGAACAAGTAGGCCTCAGCCTCCACTGATGATGAGACCTTCATGAGCTATGGAAAGCAGGGGGTCTCTCAGCAAAAGGGCATCGCATTGCAGGTCCAGGGAGCTAATTCAGTTTCTGCCACCCATCTGTCCACTCAGTAATGCTCTTTCCCCTGCCCTTAATGTCCCCACCAGAGTCTGAGAGGAGAGGTTTGTTCAGATACAGCCCGGGAAAATAGGATCTCTCAAAAACGATCCCTCCCACTTTTGTGCAGCTTTGCTGTTGTCCTGCTCACCAGTTTCCCCCGGAACACAGGCCATTTCTAGTGCTTTAGCTGTGCTCACTTCACTGGATTTATATACCGCGCAAGCAGCTCTTTTCGCAACACAGGGCAGCGGGGCCGCTCTTCGGAGCATCTCTTGTTGCAAAGTAGGGCCATGCTGGAATGATGGAGATCTGTGTCGGCATAATGGAATGTGACTTGCCAGCAGATAGTGTTGTGTAGGGTAACCAGATGTCCCGATTTTATAGGGACAGTCCCGATTTTTGGGTCTTTTTCTTATATAGGCTCCTATTACTCCCCCACCCCCGTCCTGATTTTTCACGTTTGCTGTCTGGTCACCCTAGTGTTGCGGGCCCCGTGCTGCGTCATGCAGAATCTGAATTCCACTACATGTATTTCAAACTGTGATCCTAGACTGGCCCTGAAGAACATTAGCACAAAGCCTTAAGCAAAGGCTCCCCGGGCTTCCCCCCATTCCCTGGGGTTGTTATACAGTACATCAGGGGCCCAACCGCCTTTGGGAATGCATGTATGTGATGCCCATTGACAGCATTAGGTGCACACGTTTCCTGGGGTACTTTGGCATCAGAAACGGGCACAGCCAGCAACTGTTACAATGGACGTGAATGAGAGACAGAGAGAGCCCAAATCCTGACCCATGATAAAAAGAAACAAAGGCCTCACCAAGTCAAGATCCCCCAGGTCAGAGACTAAGGACCTGCTAATGGGATACTGACCCAGCCACAGGAAGTGTCTGGTTTGAATCAGGTCCATGTGGTGGTGATAAAAAGCTGTTCCCATCTGATATCTGCCTTGAGGCCTATATGAAAGACAATCCCAGTTTCAGTCCAGTCACGATCCCCCAGCCAGCAGTGAACATCATGTAAGCCACCACCCCGGCTAGCAGTCTCAGCAGCACAACCAAGGAATGAAAGAGCCATAGAGGCGTGACGTTCTCTCCCAGGTTCAAGGCACATTGACAGGGCAGTGTGTGGGCAGCTTTGTTCTGTAGGGTGAGGACTGTGGCCCTCAAAGCCATCAGTCTGACACGCTGCTGGATTTACAGACAAAGGAGAGGTGGGAAAGGAAAGCTTAGGGACAAGCTGATGTCCAGATTTTTGGCACTGGGAGACAAGTTAAGACGAACTATAAGGATTACAGTCAGAGGCATGGGACACAGAGGACGGTTTAAGTGCAAGGCGTATTACAGTTCTGGAAGCACTCAGGAGTATAAGCTACAATACACCCAGAAGCTGACAGAGATTGTGAGTAAAGAATGCGCCAAGGGAGATGTAGTATTATAGTCATCCACAAAGAAGCGATGGCCAAGGTTGAAACAACTAACAAAATATCCCATAGGGAGACTGTAAATGGAGACGAGAAGAGGGCAACGGACAGAGCCTTGGAGTGCTCCATCTCAGAGGGGAATGAGGGTTCAGATATTGCACTACAGCATCATGTGCCCTGATAGCAAAGGTTCATGATCTTAACACAAAGGAAGGAACATGCAAGTATTTTTGTTTCATTTACAGGAAAGCCTGTCCTGCCATATTACATACAATGTATCCTGTGTTGTGTATTGCATGCCCCTTTGCTCCTAGATGATAGCCGAGTTTATACCACTGTCACTCATCTCCAGTGCACAGACCGCACGAGAACAATACATACTGTTTCTTGCTTTCATTAGGAAACTTAGCTGGAAGCTCAACACACCCAAGGCTTTCTGAGAGCTTCCCAGTGGAAGTCATAGTAGACATACTCCTGTCTGCATCCTTAAGACATATTAGAAACTCGATTTCCTTCCATCATTAAACCACAATCTGAACTGGTATTAAAGCTCTTTATTGTAATGCTATTATTTGCATTATATTGTTCAGCCACTAGATGTCTCTGTGGGCAGTATAGAATTCTAGACAGGGAGTAGTCCCTGGTAAACAAAAACATAAGAATGGCCATACTGGGTCAGACCAACGGTCCAGCTAGCCCAGTATCCTGTCTACCAACAGTGGCCAATGCCAGGTGCGTCAGAGGGAATGAACAGAACAGGTAATCATCAAGTGAGCCATCCCCCTGTCGTTCACAGCCAGCTTCTGGAAGTCAGAGGCTAGGGACATCCAGAGCATGGGATTGTGTCCCTGCCCATCTTGGCTAATAGCCATTGATGGACCTATCCTCCAGGAACTTATCTAACTTCATCTGGTGACCTCTGATTCTTGTGTTATGTGAGGGGGTAAATAACAATTTATGATTCATTTTCTCCACACCAGTCATGATTTTATAGACCTTTATCACATCCCTTAGTTGTCTCCTTTCCAAGCTGAAAAGTCCCAGTCTTTTTAATCTCTCCTCCTATGGAAGTTGTTTCATACCCCTAATAATTTTCGTGGCCCTTCTCTGTGCCTTTTGTCAATTCAAATAGATCTTTTCTGTGATGGAGCAACCAGAACTGCTCACAGTATTCAAGGTAATCAAAGGTAGGTAATCAAGAATACCATGGATTTATACAGTGGCATTATGATATTTACTGTCTTATTATCAATCCCTTTCCTAATGGTTCCTAACGTTCTGTTGGGGTTTTTTGCATGCAGTTGCACATTGAGCTGGTGTTTTCAGAGTACTATCCACAATGACTCCCAGATCTCTTTCTTGAGTGTTAATGGCTAATTTAGACCCCACCATTTTATATGTATAGTTGGGATTATGTTTTCCAATGTGCATTACTTTGTATTTATCAACACTGAATTTCATCTGCCTCTTTGTTGCCCAGTCACCCGGTTTTGTGAGATCCTTTTGTAACTCATTGCATTCTGCTTTGGACTTAACTATCTTGAGTAATTTTTGTATCATATGAAAATTTAGCCACCTCATTGTTTACCCCGTTTCCCAGATCATTGATAAATATGTTGAATAGCACTGGTGCTACTTTGCTTAAGAATATTTGGTGAGGGACCTTGTCAAAGACTTTCTGAAAGTCCAAGTACAGTATATCCACTGGATCACACTTGACCACATACTTGCTGACTACCTCAAAGAATTCTAATAGATTGGTGAGGCATGATTTCCCTTTACAAAAGCCAGGTTGACTCTTCCCCAACAAATCAAGTGAGGCAAAGCTGGAACTCAAGCTGTGTGGAACCCTGTGGGTTTGTCTGCAGTGGTAACTGTTCCCTTTAATATCCACCTTCTGTTTTAAGAAACCCTGTAATTCCATGTATCATGACTGTGGTGAATGTCTATTTCCAATCTTTGCCAGTATCACTATCCCCTCCCTGCCCTGTGGAGCTACAATTCCAGGGTGCTCAGCTGAAGGTGAGAGGAATGGAATAGCTCAATTCCATGCTCCCTCCCACCCTTCTATCTCTGGAGGACACATCCAGCTTATAGTATTTGTTATTTATCCAACATTTAAAGACCGGAGGAGGTGAGATTCAGGGTAGATTCAGAAGCAAAATCATAATATTTGCTAATAAACATAAAATATAAGATAATAAACATAACATTTTATTATGCTAATTTCTTAATATTTCATTATTAAACATTGTTGAGCAGCACAAAAACCTGAACTATTTGCTAAAGCCTCTAACACACACACATGCATGCACTTATTAGCCTTCCAGGGCTATTTTTTTAAATTTCCCCTGTTGGTACATTTTTATTATTAACAATGCAAATTTGTTCATTTGCTTTTGGAAAATCCTACCTAGGCACGTATTTAATCTCACTGTTTCCTAAGAAATACACACAGAAAGGTGCAATGCCAGAACCACCAGAGATGAACCTGTGCAGCAGAGTTTGGATCTGGATTTATGCCAAAGTTCAGGTGCTTGCAGATCCAGGCTTTTACTGCAGCTACATCTCTAGTATTCACAGCTTTAGCGACAGACTGACCCCACTGCACAATATAATGGTAGAAGAACAGTTACTCATAGAGTGAGCCGGGAACCTTCTCCCCATCCCATTGGAGTTCTGCTGCACGTTGGAGAGGAGATGATAGAAATTCTCAATAAAAGCCTGTGTATACACTGTAAAGTTGCAGGGAAGAGTTATAATCACTAGTTAATGAAACAGACCAGACCCAAGGGGAATTTCAGTGGGATGATAGTGTTATGCAAACATTGCAGTCTACGCTATGAATGAAAGTTAATGTAACTCAAAGCAATCCCTTCCGTTCAAAAAACAACTAGATGAATTCATGGAGGTCCATCAATGGCTATTAGCCAGGATGGGCAGGGATGGTGTCCCTAACCTCTGTTTGCCAGAAGCTGGGAATGGGCAACAGGGGATGGATCACTTGATGATTACCTGTTCTGTTCATTCCCTCTGGAGCACCTGGCATTGGTCACTGTTGGAAGACAGGATACTGGGCCGGATGGACCTTTGGTCTGACCCAATATGGCTGTTCTTATGTTCTTATATTACTTTGGTGCCTGAATCAAGGGGAGATGAGGGAGGTGGAGGACATCTTAAGTCCAACTGCAATAACAGGCTACATACAAGGAGAAAGCTGGTGCCAATACGTCTAGAATGTAATGATGTCAGGTGTCATAAAGGGACTTGTGGGCTCTGGAAAGGCTTTTCAGAGAGACACATACTTGATTTCATCGCTCCCCTTCCAGTTAGATGAGAAACCAAGTCTAAGCATCAGTGGAGCATGTCTGAAAGCACAGTGCACCTTCGGCAGCCAAAGGGACCCAGAGAGACTCAATTAGTCCAAACTGGACCATCAACAAGTGGGGAAAAGAAGCCAAGGTCCCACACTTTAGGTGAAGCAGATGGCAAAGAAGAGGCAGATGCCAAAGCCTGATGTTACTCCCTTATGACTGCGTGGTGTTTATGACCACAGATCTTACCGCACGGCCTTTCTGATGTCTATGGACCCAGGCCAATTTTCTCAAACATCGGGAGCACTTAAATAAGTGGTCTGAGTTTCAGAAGGAGAGCACACACCGCTCCCAAGTCAACGAGAGTGTTACCAGAGTAAGGACCGTTGTATTAATTACATGGACTATCTGGGCCAAAGGTGTTAGCATAACCCAGCCACTGTCCAACATTAAACAGTGTTAAACAAGGTTTGGGGTTTGGTCAAGAGTGATCTCAACGTGCTTAGTTCCAGGGCACAAACACCATTAAAAATCCTTTTAGCCTTTTATTAAAGACATGGAAGAGAAGAAAAAACAGTTAAAGCCTCTGAAATGTAAAGTGTTGTCAGGCTTTCATTTTAACCACATTTCTTGTTCCCTTTCCCTGTAGCTGGAGAGAGTTTTAGAAGGGAAAAAAACATCCTTGTTTGACAGTCTCTGAGATGGTATCAAAGAAAGAAGAGGTAATAACTGTCCTTTTGGGGAAAAGAGGAGAAGTTAGTTGAAAGGGGGCAAAACTGCTGAAGTCCAGTCACCTTTCATCTCAGGTGGTGGGTGGGAGCTAGTAGAGATGCCGATGTTGTTTGGATCCCTCTCTGGTCTAGTCAGGACATCTCTCTGGATTAGGATGACGAAGGCCTAGCCTCCCAGGAGATGGTGGGGGTAGCAGCCAAGAGCGTGAAGCTTGGACAATTAGCCTCTATCTCTGCTTCCTCTCCATTTTTCTTTTTCTCCATCTATTCTTTCTTTAAGAACCCAAAAGAGAGTTGTGGAGCCCATCTGCTCTTTATTTTGTCCACCAATTAGGCCTAGTTTTGGTTCATTAATTTCCAGTTCCACATCTTCTGTTTTCACAAAGCATGATTTCAACATAGGCCTTGTCTACACTGGCATTTTACAGCGCTGCAACTTTCTCGCTTAGAGGGGTGAAAAAAACCCCTGAGTGCTGCAAGTTTCAGCGTTGTAAAGCAGCACTGTAGACCGTGCATCAGCGCTGGTAGCTATTCCCCTCATGGAGGTGGGGTTTTTTATAGTCTCTCCCAGTGCTGGTGCCGTGACTGCACAGCCACGTTAAAGCACTGCCACAGCAGCAGTGAAGACATGACTATAGTCCTTGAATCTATCAAGGTGGTCTTTTCTTTTTAGGCTAATTCAGTCTTTCTCCCATTCGTTCCTTTTCCCGTCAACATGTGTTGTTACAAGTTATTGTGACATTTTATGAACTTTCACATACGTGTTACTGCTGAGCTGCCAATTAGGGTAAATTCGTAGGCCCAATTATCACAACAGGACTTCAGGCTTCAGCCCTGATGAGCCATACAAACTGTGATTATTTAGGCTGAACCAAAACCTGGGATCCAAGAGCCCCACACTTTGTGGGAGGGAGGTTTGGAACTCAGCTCCTGATCCAAATCCACTGGTTGCAACTGGCCTCTGTGATCCAGCTGAGCCTCTACCTCCGTGATTCTCAACCTGGGGTACATGTACTCCTGGAGGTATGTAGAGATCTTCCAGGGGGTGCATAAACTCATCTAGATATTTGCCCTGTTTTACAACAGGCTACATTAAAAAGCACTAGCCAAGTCAGTACAAATTTCATAATGACTTGTTTATACTGCTCTATATACGATACACTGAAAGGTAAGTACAATATTTACCCCAGTTGATCTTTTTTATAATTATATGCTAAAAATCAGAAAGTAAGCAATTTTTCAGTAATAATGTGCCGTGACACTTTTTTTGTGTGTATTTTTATGTCTGATTTTGTAAGCAAGTAGGTTTTAAGTGAGGTGAAACTTGGGGGCACACAAGACAAATCAGACTTCTGAAAGGGATACAGTAGTCTGGGAAGGTTGAGAGCCACTGCTCTATCTCAGGTTCTACAGAACACGCAGACCCTAATTCAGTGTCCAAAACTCACGCCCTTCTTGGCATATGGTTTTACAACATGATCTAGGGGAAACGGCTCTGGGAGTCAAGAGAGCTGGGTTCGGTTCCTGGCTCTGCCACTTATCTGCTGAGTCACCTTGGGCAAGTCACTTCCCCTCCCTGTGCACCTAATTCCCTTCTCACCCTTTGTCTTGTGTTAACAGTAATCTGTTCGGGGCAGGGGCTGATTCTCGTTATGTGTATGTGCAGCACCTCACACAAGGGTCTCTGATCTTGGCTGAGTCTCTAGGTGCTGTTATTATAGAAAAGGATGAGCGCCACTTCTGTTCAAAATAATTACAGCTCGGGGTGAGGGAGACGGGGTCTAGTGTTTGTGTTTGTGTTTGTTTATCACTGGGTTTTTGTCTTGCTGCAGGGAGCCATCTACGAGGCTGACACTGAAATAGGACAAGCTCTGGTTTCTTATGGTGTTGTAGTTCCTAGAGGGCGGGAACACCAAAACAAGATTAAATCTCATGTTTCAGTCCCATAAAGGGCTCCCTGATATGGAAGAGACCAGAGAAGAATATAAATATTGGGTGCATTCAAGTTCCTAGAGCACCCAGGTGTCCGGCCACAATGACAGCATAACTTCCAAGAGGAAGAGAGATCAAAGAAGAGATATTACTGCAGTCATTGGCTGGCTATTGACTCCTAATATGAGGTACTACAAGCACATCCAATAGCAGAAAGCCAGTGGGAGCAGAAATCCTTGACCTTCAGATGACACAAAGCAAGACAGACCAAAGGGCTTGGCAGATCGTATGAGACAAGTACGCCTGCAAGTTCTCATCTACCTGTTCTGACACAAAGGCGAATTTCCAGAGAAGCTCGTCTTGAGTCTTCAGGATGAATCAGTTTCAAATCCTGCTATTTACCGGCCAATCAACTCCAGGTATGTTTGTTTCCCGATCACACTGAGCTCTAAAGTTTGTGAAAGGGGGAAAAAAAATAAGCTGCTGGTAGCCTCGTGGTGACTCGTGGGTATATGCAATCAGCTGAGCAGCCCAGGGGAGAATGCCCTGATGTTCTATTACAGACCATGGCCCAGATTGTCCCATACAATCTAGCCACTTTGTGCCACTCAGGCAGTTGAAATGAGATGAAGTCTTGCTGCAAAAGGCCAATGGAGAACTCCCTGGCAGAGGGGAACTCTCCATGGTGGGAAGCCAGAGAAGCTAGCTCCTGTGCCAGCCAACCCACCCCCACTATGGTGGAAGAGTAGTAGGAGTCATGACTGAGCTACACTGATTTTCCGTGGGCATAGGATCACGTAGGCCAGTGGCATGAATTAGAGCAACCCCTAGGCTGATCAAGCTGGGGCCCAGATCAGGGAGCTGTAACCAAACCCTTGATATGCTCCTGGAATGTGGGAGCCCCACATTCAAATCCCAACTCTGCCTGATTAGCAGAAGAGACTTTAACCTGGGTCTCCTACAGCCTCGAAGACAGCCTCTCTCGTGCTCTCAAGTTTTTTTGGAATTTTTCACAAAGGTCTCCATTTGTTCTAATGCAGAACAGATACAAATTTCCAAACACCCACATTTCTTCTTAAACAGAATTCCTGTTTTTTGGCCAGCCTTGTTATGTAGTAATAGCTCAGCTTGGAGAGGATTTACTTGAGTGAACTAAGAACTTAACAGCCAACACTGTATTAAATGCTCCGTAAGCTCGCCTAGGTATTAAATGTCTGAAGCTATGTAAGGTGAACCCTTCTAAAGAAGCTTAGCTGGGGGCGTAACAGGACTCATTGTAATACACTCCCTCATGCAACAGCAATGGGAACTGATGTCTAGGGTAGGTAACAGGTGCCAGAATCCCTAGGTTCTAGATCAGCCTGGGAGGGAAGGCAGACAGAGATTTGACAAGGACTTGGCTCTAAAATGCAGGAGTGTAAACCCAGATGCCACTAGCGCTATCCTAGCTGACGCTAGCTGGGGGCTAATATTCACTGATCATACAACCCTGGCTGGGATGGTTTAGTTGGGATTGGTCCTGCTTTGAGCAAGGGGGTGGACTAGATGACCTCCTGAGGTCTCTTCCAACCCTAATCTTCTATGATTCAATGCCCATTGAAATGAATAAGAAGCCTCCCCCGGATCACAATGGCTTTGGATCAGGCTCTTAATGACGGCTGTATTAATTTCAGACTCGCTCATTGAATTGCCATTTTTTGTCTGTGTTTCTGGAAACATTTTCCTGGGATGGCTGCACTTTGGGGTCTGAAACGAGGCCTGTGTCCTGGTGATGGGAGAAAAGACAACTGAGTGGCAGCCTCTGTTATTATTGTTTAGTATTTGAATTATCATCGCATAACCATTGAAAAGGCTCACATACTTTGGTACATTGGTTGGCTCTAAAGATGTCAAATCCAGGTCATTTACTGGGCACCTCATTTGCTGCTACTACTTACTGAGGAGTCTGTTAATCCTTCACTAAAGGCTGAGCAGATGGCTCAGGGCAGTGGTTTTCAACCTGGGGTCCGTGGACCCCTGAGGGCCTATAGACAATGTCTAAGATTTACGAAGGGGTCCGTGCCTCCATTCAAAATGTTTTAGGGGTCCACATCTTTGAGAAGGAGTTGGGACTGGGCAAGGGAGCCTTTCACCTCAAGGCCACTGATTTGAATTGAGGTCAGTAGTGACGGAAAGTCATCACCATCTGGTGGCCTGAGTGAAATTAGTTGGTGGCCTCAATACAAGTCCCGGAGGCTCAGGCTTCAAATGGCACTAATTAGTAATTTGACTGGCAGGCTCAGAGTGAGGCCAGTGACTGAATGGACCCTAGACACGGACCCTAGACCCTCCTTCTCCACTTGTAGCGACGCTACCTCTAGCTCAGGGCTGAGGTGTGGGGAGGCTTGTTGGGAAAGCTTGCTGTGGATAAATGGACGTCTTCAGCCTTCCAGGGTTATGATTCTGCTACCTTTCACCAGCACAAATTCACTTAAGGAAGGGAAAAAAAAACCACTGACCGCAGTAGCCTTAACGTATGGCCGCGCTATAGCAAGCTGGAGATGAACAATGGCTGGAGCTAAATTAATGGTGGGATGTCAAAAAAATGTTCAGATTCAAAGCCAATTAAGTTTGTATAATGTGAGTGCAAAAGTGCTGGTTAAAGACACGATAACAACTGAACTGTAAATCATTTATTTAAATGCATTTTTCTTTGATAGCGGAGTATATGCATATCATTAGCGTATAAATGGGTCTAATAAGCCTGTCTTCACTAATATGCCACAAAGAGTCTAATTAACTTTCTTAAGACAGTGAGGATCCATGATCGCATTTTCCTCACTGTATCTTTCAACTTCAGCAAAGCAGCCCCTGTGCCATCAATAAAAATGCTAGTTTATAATTAGGGCAGCTTGGCTTTTGTTGATGCCTCGGTCCAGGACTGAGGAGACTGCCTTAGCTCTTTCTATTCCAGAGCTCATTGGTATTACAGACTTTAAAGGCAAGAGAGCACAAACAGCTGTGACACGCGGCTTTCTTCCTGTGGAGAAAGGTCGGTGGGAGGAGAGGCAGAGTACTTGCACTTACAAGCTACATTTCTAGTCTCTGTTTGCATGTGGGGAAAGCTCTAAGCTCCCAGTGCTATAAGCACTTATGCACATTTCATTTTACTCTGTATGCGCAGTCCCCTGAGAATAATGTCACCCGTGTGCTTACGTGGATGGGGGCCTAAAAGCTTGATCCTCCAAGACTCCTATCCTGTCACTAACATCAGGTGGAGTTGTGGGCTCTCAGCACTTCCCAGGAATGCTCAGTACTATGGAGGAGAGAGCTCTGAGGGCCACACCCAAAGCTCTTGGAGTTCATAGGATTTAGGGGCACTCAGGCCCAGATCTGGTGCCTCAGCATCTTGCAAGATCAAGGTTTACAGCCCCAGTTCAGCAAGGTACTTAAGCACTTGGACAAATCCCCTAAAAGCTCTGTGCCTCAGTTTCCCTTTCTGCAAAATGGGAGACTTCTGCAAAATGGGAAACTAACACTACTGCCCCTCTGTTGACTGACACAATATTTTGGAGCCATGTAGACTGGGGGAGACATAGCTGACGTGGAGTTTGGATATTTTCTCAGTGTAACTGTATACCCCAGTCCTTGAACAGTGGTGGTCAAAGGCTTACATTCAGTCCCTTCTTTTTCGAAATCTCCGCCCACGCCCCAAACCCTGATTCAGGCAGAAAGCAAACTCCCTTACTGTTTGCAGCAACTCACACTGGTGCACTACGGAAAAGAACTTGAAAAACTGTGTTACAGCACCACCTAGTAACTCCCACTAGTACCTACGCTCTTTTGAATGCCCTTTGAGCGCCTCAAATGAAGGCTGATCTATACATTTGAGTTTCATTACTATTAATAATTAAGCTGAAAAGACACAGCTAGTTCCACTATCAACTATCTGTTATAGAACGTAAGAGCTGCCATACTAGCTCATGCCATGGTTCGTCTTGCTCAGTATCTTGTCTTTGACAGTGGTCCATTCCAGAGTTTTAGGGAAGTGTACAGAACAGGGCCATTATAGAGAGATCCACCCCCATCTTCTGGTAGTCATAGGCTGAAGGTGGCCCCGAGCATGGGGCTGCATCCCTGACCATCTTGGCTAAAAGCCATTGATGGAGCTATCCTCAATGAACTTATCCTGCTCTTTTTTTGAACTCAGTGCTACTTTTAGCCATCACAATATCCCATGGCAATGAGTTCCATGGGTTAGTTGTGCATTGCATGAAAAAGTACTTCGTCTTTTTTTTTTATTCAACCTGCTGCCTATTAACTTAATCGGGTGACCCCTGTTTTTTGTATTGTGTGAAAGGGTAAATGACACTTCTCTATTCACTTTCCCCACACCACTAATGATCAGATGGATCTCTATAATATCTCCCCTTCTCATCTCTTTTCTAAACTGAACAGCCCCGATCTTTATAGTCTCTCCTCACAAGGAAACCATTCCATACCCTTGATCACCTTTGTTGCCCTTCACTGAACCTTTTCCAGTTCCTCTATATCCTTTTTTAGATGCACACAGTATTTAAGGTGTGGGTACATCATGAATTTATATAATAGCATTATGACATTTTCAGTTTGATTTCTATCCCTTTCCTAATAGTTCCTAATGTTCAGTTAGCCTTTTTGACCACTGCTGCACATTGAGCAGAAGTTTTCAGAGAACTATCCAGAGTGACACTAAAATTTCTTTTTTTTATGGTAACAGTTTATTTAGAGCCCATCATTGTATATGTATAGCTGGGATTATTTTTTTCCAGTGTGCATTACTCTGCACTTATCAATGGTGAATTTCAGCTGCCATTTTGTTGCCCAGTCACCCAGTTTTGTGAGATCCCTTTGTAACTCATTGCATTCTGCTCTGGACTTACCTACTTTGAATAATTTTGTACTGTCTGCAAACTTGGCCACTTCATTGTTCACCCCCCTTTCCAGTTGCACTGAACAGCACAAGTCTCAGTACAGATCCTTGGGGGACCCCGCAGTTCACCTCTCTTCATTGTGAAAACTGACCATTTATTCCTACCCTTTGTTTTCTATCTTTCAGCTAGATACTGATCTATGATTGGACCTTCCCTCTTATCCCATGGCTATTTAGTTTCCTTAAGGGTCTTTGGTGAGGTACCTTGTCAGAGGCTTTCTGAATGCCCAAGTACTCTATAGCAGCTAGATCACCCTTAGCCACCTGTTGGTTAAGGCAGAGATTTTCAAAAGCACCAAAAAGGTGTAGGAACACAAGTCCCACTCCTAAATGCCAGCTGAGTATAATAAACATACTGAATGAGATTCAGCAGCTGGTTAATAAATATAGAATGAGAGTTTTTATTTCATCGATGTCACACTTCAATAAATGCAAGTCAATAGGAGCATGCACTAATAGTCTTTCTAAAACCGCATTCAAGACGTGCAGCTGGAAGGATCAGAGAACTAGTCTGTGTGATTTGGACGGTGGCATATCATGTTTATGCTTTTAACTGATTTGTTGAATGATTGATGTGTTTTTAAGTGCATGGGATGTTTGTTTGCAGCTCGGAATAGGAATTTCAGCACCTTTAAACTCCCCTTGCTACATGTGTAACTGGGGCCGTCATTAGCGTTGTCAATGATACCTCGAGCATCCATCTGGCTGCTTCTCCCTCAAGTGATTCCAACATTTCTTCCCAGGACACCCCAAAGCATGGGACAAACTCCCCATCAAAAGGAACCACCTTACATACTATTAAATCTCTCCTGAAACCTACCTCTGGGGTGAGGTCTATAAACCACTCCATGCCATTAGTTAGGCAACTGACAAGCCGTGACTTCTGTATTCCTGCTAAACTCTCTTTTGTTCCGCCCTCTGCCTACCCACCCCCAACCCCATTTGTCTATTTTGTCCACCTGTTGCATCCTGTCTGACACCCAGACTGGAAGTCGATTGGGGATGGAACTATCTTCTTTGTTACTTGTCTGTAGAGCACCTGGCACAGTGAGGCCCTGCTTCTTGACTGGGGACCCTAAGTGCAATGGTAACACAAATAATCATACATAATAAATACATGCATCATGGGTAGGAATGTACCTGTAGTGGCTGTAGCGTGGATACTGTGCATTGACAGTAGCAATTACTACCAGGTAGCTAGCCGTAAACTCTGGAGGTTTAGTTCAGCAGAATGTTTGTATCGGATCATATTCCTTCTCACCTGGACTATCTTTACATAGGGTGTCACAGGAACTTCCCTGGCACCCCAATATTCACCACTGTCAAATTAGGATATGTTTTGTACAAAGTATGTCTTGTGAGGTATCATCCTTCTGAAAGTCTTGATCTGCTAGACAGTAATATCTCGTTGGATTGTATGTGTTATCATCGTATGTGAAGTTATGAAGTTTGGCTATGTATGTGTTACTGAAACATGTTGTGAGGTTGAAAACACCCACAAGAAGTCTTTCAGGTACAACAGTAAAAAGGCCAAACAATGTTAATGGCTTATTGAGGAAATACACACACGCACAAGGATTACCCCAGGAACTGTGTACAATAGAAACTTCTCAGAGATAGCACTACACAATGGAAACTCTTTGACCCAGGTCACAGCAAAAGAGCTTTCCAGCAAGTGGGAAGAAGATATAAAAGGAAAATGACATCATGATGGTACCTCACCCGCTCTACAACAACACACCTGGGAACACCGAGGAACGAAGACTGAACTGTGGGACGTGATGGTCCCAGGATTTTTAGCCTGTGTAAGAAAATCTGAGAAAGCCAAGGAAGCTTGTGCCTTAAGAATCTGCCAGCCTGTTAATCAAGGGTGAGAATTTGCTAATTCATAACCTACCTATCTAGTGTGGTAAGCTCAGTTTGTGATTTTGTTTATTTACCAAGGTAATCTGCTTTGATATGTTTGCTACCACTTATAATCACTTAAAATCTATATTTTGTAGTTAATAAACTTGTTTTTATTTTGTCTGAAATCAGTGTGTGTGGGAAATCATAACTTGGGGTAGAAAACTGTGTATATTTCTCTCCACATTGAGGGAGAGGGGCGAATTTCATGAGCTTACGCTGTACAGTTCTCTGTACAGTGCAAGATGGTGCAACTTTGGGTTTACGCTCCAGAAAGGGGTGTGCACTTGAGTGGGCAGTTCCTTAGCTGAGCCTTCCCAGGCAGAACTGATCGCAGCATCTGTGTGTATAGCTGCAGCTGGGTGTGTCCCTGCCTGTGTGTGTGTTGGTAAAGTACAGTCTGAAGCCTGAGGGAGGGCTTGGCTGGCTTGCCTCAGAAACACAGTGTCAAGGGAGCCCAGGCTGGTGGGTCAGGCGGGCTCAGTGGTACTCCAGTTCCAAGTGGCACCCCGGGGGGACCCATCACAGTTCCCATCCAGGCCAGCAGGCCTAGCCTCTTCTTTTCCCCATTTGCACAGGAACCCACTGTTTCTAGCTGTGCAAAGTAGTGCTGATACAGCCTTTCTAATGTTGATCAGGGCCAGCCCTAAACCAAATGGTGCCCCGGGTGAGGTGCATCTTCAGCGCCGCTCTCTCGCCCAGCCTCCCACAATGACACCATAAAACAAGGTTCAGAGTATTGGAGCCGGGCTCTCACTTCACTTCGTTCTTATATCTCACTGACGGACTGGCAACACCCCGCCCCTTATATACCCGCGAGGGCATGGCTGACAACATTCTAGGAGGTTCAACGAAAATGTAGTTCTCAGAAAGTCTGGAAGGTTCCACAAGATTCTACAAAGGTCCAGAACATTCTAGGTTAGTGAAAAATGAATCCACCTACGGAATACCTGAAACATTTTATTTCAAACATTCTATTTTTCCTTTTGTCACTACCAACAAAAACAGCACCCCGAGCCCAGCGCCCCCCATGCCTGAAACCCCAGGCAGTTGCCTCGGTAGCCTGCCCCTAAATCTGGCCCTGATTTGAGAATAACAGCTGTTTTCCACAAGAGCTGTCCCTTGCCACTTCCAGAGGATATGGGAGAATGATAAGCTGATGCTGCTATCTCAGGACTGTTTGTACATTGCAGACTTCTCTCCAGTTCACAGGTTTTTGCTCTTCAAAGAAACCAAGACAAAGGTTGAACCAATTCCTATGAACTGCTCCGGCAGGTGACACATGAGAAAACATTTTATTTTCTATCACCTTTTCCTTCCAAAAACATGCACAGCATTTTTGGTCATTTTCATCTCTCTTTTCCTGTAAAGAGTGAAAACAGGATTTTTGTTGCATGTGGATTCATCTGTTCTAGGCACCTTATTCCCTGCTGAAAGTCATACCTTCTGTGTATGACATTGTTGGTTGCCTGTGACAATGACTGATGTCACAAGCTGAGGACTCCAAAATGAGATCTCAGTTTGTTTAATCTCTCTCATGATGATACAGTTGTGTTATAAGAACCAAGATCACAATATGTTTCGACCCTAGCCAAAAATGGGACTGATGCAAAGCCCACAGAAGTCAGTGGGAGTCTTTTTCCCATCAACTTCAGTAGTCTTTGGATAATAGCATCTTGTTATTAGACAGGGTCAGAGACATTTTGATGGAACCATATTTCCTGCAGCTCCATCATAACCAAAATCGGATTGTTATCCCCACAATTTTATTTCAGAAGAAAACCAGAAAAAAAGTTTTGACAATGTCAGAACACCCATTTTGGCATTTTCAGAAGAAAATGTTTTGAGTTGTTGTTTTGAAATGACTTTTTTATTTTGTATTATCTATTGTTCTATAATGCAAAGTCAGAAATGTCAAATGAAAATATAATGTTTCAATTGACCCAAAACACAACGTTTTTCAGAATTTTCCTTTGCAGAAAGTTTTGGTTTTCACTACGCTTTGGAACAAAGCCTAATTTTTAAATCTTGAAATCCTTCATGCAACAGAACGTCTGTACTCTGCACAGCTCTAGTTATTCTGACCTAGTTATCCCTGTGGAAGGGAGAGGTGTATATTTTAGAGAGGCTACTAGCAGGCGTTCTTGATCAAAAAGGGCTCTAAGAACCACCATTCCCAGAATGCCCCTGAAGAATCTCTTCTTCCAAGGGGAAAGGCGGTTATGTGTGGGTGGCAAAGGGTGTATGAGTTATATGTTAAGGGACGTCAAGAAACAGTGACGTTGGAAAAAGTCCTTGAGAGTGTCTCCAATTTATTAGGGTTTGGACTTCTACCCTAGCATTATTATATGAAAAAGAGCAGGCCCAATGGCTAAGGGGACAAGGCTAGTGAAGACGGGAGAGAGAGAGGCAGGGTAGCCTGCTGGAGACATCTGAATCCTCACCTCAGTTTCCAATTTGTGGCCAGATGCTAACACAGTCAAAACCAGTTAGGAGAGGCAGCTGATGAATTGTATTCATGCTGGCAGATACAGGACTTTATGACGAGAGCTCTCAAAAGAAGACAGAAATGTCCCAGTAGGGTATGCAAAGATCAACATGTGGCCCAGACAAGCTCCGCTCAGTTCCCATGGACCAACACAGAGGGAGGAGACCCCTCCTTAGCACACTTGTCTAAACTACCGCCTCAGATGAGGCTCAGTGTGAGCCTATAGTGCGTTGCAAGGGGAGGATGGCGAGGAAGTGATTTTATCCTCTCTACTGTCTGGCTGCCAGCCATGTCATTGACACCGAGTATGAGCAATGATTTAATGATGATGGCAGCCACATGACCAGTAGTGCTGTTGGTAAGGAGAAGATGAGTCAGTGGCTCTCCCCCCACCCAACGCCTGCACAAGGGCAGCCGGAAATGTCTCGTAGCTATAGCTATGAGAAGCATATGAAGTTAGAACAACCCAGTCTCAAGGACCTGAGAGAATAACAGCCTAGGAGCTGGGTGGATGGAGAGAGGGGAAACTGTCATTGGTCATGATTTCCAGCCTCTCATATGCATTTCATGGCTAGGGCTGACCCCTTCTTTCCATGCTGGCTTTGTGAGCATTCTTCTCCAGGCAGGGTATTCCGCAGCTGTAGGAACAGCAGCGGACATGACCTCCAAAGAGCCCAGGGGTAGGACGTTGACCTGTCACTCAGGATACCAGGACCGGTGGCACAGCAGTTGACAATATGTTTGTAACAGGTCAGTGGGCAATTTTCCAGTCTGATACTTCCACTCTGTCTGCGTCCTCCAAAGCACACGGTACTGGGAAGCTGGTAGCACAGAAGGCTTTGAAACAGACGCCCACTGCACATCACGTGATGCTGGATGTGCTCCAGCAAACAAGCTGTTGTTTGGTTTATTTGCAAGTCTCTGAGTCCCAGGTTAATTAATTGTGTCAAATAACCTAGAAGTCCACAGACTAGGATGGCAGGTTCACCTTCACTGGATAGCTTTCACCCATACCACTTATTGCTTCCTTAGGACTTTCTGTTGGTACATGGGCCATGTACACAAAAGGCACGGTGGGCAAAAACCTGTCCCACTCCTCATCCCAGAATAGGATTTTGTGCCTTGGCCAATGCTGTTCAACCCACTGGCTTTGTTACCATCTCTGTGAAATGGCTATGAGATCTTCTGGGTTATGGCACGCAAGCAAGCCCTGCAAGGAACCCACTTTTCTTTCTAGAATACTCATCTGGCAATAGTGTATTAAATGGTGGCAGCTAATGAATATTGGGGCTGGTCTGCATGGTTAATGCTCTAGGTAAGGTATGGATATGGAAATTGTAGGAGCAGACGTTTGGTGGCTCAGCTATTTCCCACGCAGCTCTGCTGGGGCACCTTAATGCTGACCTGCATGGCCCTCTTCTATTCCAGTCCTGGACCCGCTACACAGCTCTTTCCAAGCACCTCCTGACATGCAGGAACCGGTGCTATTTCAGCTCTCGGTGCCCACCTAGCTCAGTCAATGCACCTCGCTTCTAACTTGCTACACCCCAACTTGAGCACAAACTGCTAGGCTTGTTGAGTGTTGACCGAGCCTGCAAACCCTTTATGAGCTACCAAACATGAACCCAAGTTTCCAGAGGTAAAAGGCTTTTCATAGATTCCAAGGCCAGCAGGGACCATTGTGATTATCTTGTCTCACCTCCTGTATCACACAGGCCAGAGAAGGTCCTCAAAATAATTCCTAGAGCAGATCTGTTAGAAAAACATCCAATCTGGATTTAAAAATGGAGTAATGGAGAATCACCACACCCCTCGGTAAATTGTTCCAATGGTTAATTATCGTCACTGTTAAAAATGTACACCTTATCTCTAGTCTGAATTTCTCTAGCTTCAACTGCCAACCATTGGATCTTGTCATTCTTTTGTCTGCTAGATTGAAGAGCTCATTATTAAATATTTGTTCCCCATGTAGCTACTTATAACTTTAACCCATCATACCCCCTTTACTCTAAAAGGTTGAACCCCTGCAGCAACAAAAGCTTACAATGTATCCAATGAAATAAGAAACGAACCACATTCAGATTCCGCAAAAAGCTGGAGATAACAAGCAAATTAGGAAACTATCTGTCTGCCTTAGGTTTCCATATAGCACCAATTAACCTTTGCAAATTCTGCAGCCCTGGTTCTGTAGCTGTAGTACAGCAAGCTTGCAAGCTCCTCAAGTTTCATGGCTTTGTACTGGGGAGAGGTGGCCATTTTAATGTTTTTTTTATTATTATTATTATTGAAAAATGGTCTTTTTAAAAAAGTGGACATTTGTATAAAAATCGTGGTTTTTTTTAAATTGTCCATGTTTCCAATGAAACCAAAAAATAAAAATATTAGTCATGTTTATAGTTTCTTTCCTTCATTTCCCCCCTTTTCAGTGGCAAAATGGTAAAAGGGAAAAAAAGAGGGAGAAAGGGAGGGAAAAAAAGGGGGGGGGTTAAAAATGAACATGTTCTATTTTCAGAAAACAAAGAACAATTTTTTTTGAATAAACAAAAAATCTTTCCTTTTCATAACACGAAGACTAAAAATAACTTCAAAATTTTGTAAATCCTACGCAAAAAAAATTCCCAATTTTCAACCAGGTCTAATAGTGGGGATCTTGTCCATTGACTTCAATGAAGCGAGGCTGATGTTCACCAGCTGAGGACCAGCTGAACTTTTAAAAAGATGAAAGTTGACTTTCTGGAGCAACTTAAAATATATTCACAAACAAACGTATCTGACAATGTAAATTGCGAGGGTGAAAGAAACAGTAATAAAGAATCATGGTTAATTACTTTGCTTAACTCCCACATCATTTTTCCAAAGGTAGACCATGCCAGGGTTTTCTATGGAAGTTTCTATATAACGTTTGAAGGGTTAGAAAGAAGCCCTTTGTTAGCTAGAAGCACCTAAGAAAATATGAGATTCAAACCTAACATTTTGTTAAAGGGATAATTTAAACTCAGATATTTTACTTTTAACTCATATTCATAACTATTTTCACAAAGGATATGAATCTGTTACTATACCTAGGAGGATGGGGTATTTAATTCAAGGTGAAGCCAGCCTAGAGACTGCTGGTTCAATCCTGCATCAGCCATCATGTTCACCCAAAACAACAATCCTGAATTCTCTTAAGTGAAAAACTGAACCCAGCCTTAACAATGGAATTGCTATTATTGCCTCCAGAATCTGTTTTACAGCATCTGTGGGTATTCCCTGGCAACCCTTGAACACTGCTATGGAAAGGGTCAGTGTATTTGCTTTCCTTAACAAGCCAAGCCACACTGGGATGGCTGCCAATGGCAGAGATCTGCCCTAGAGCAGGAAAAGGGCACTGTGAAAGCCTTTACATTTGAGGAGCATGCTGCTGCTGCTTCTAGAGAGATCATCCATTTTCTTAGCAATGTTTCCCTTCAGTGCTAACACATTACAGCCCCGATCCTGCAGACCGCTCCATGCATGTGGGCATCAATGGGGCTACACATGGGTGTAGAGATAAACTGGGGCAGGGGGATCACAAAAATAAATCTGATTTTCTTTTCAAATTTTGATTTTTTTTTTCAAAATTCTAAAAACAATTTGCCCTCCCCATTCCATAAGTAGTAGTTAAAGGGGACGGGGCAATCATGGCTGCTCATGTACGCAAAGAAGGTTTCAAGCTAGTCAACAGCTGCTGCATTCCACCCCAGAGATCGCTGCACTTAGCAACGTCACATCTTATAACACCTGGTTAAGCCCCCTGGCATTAGTCAGATGTGTTCCCACTAAGTGGCATGTTTGTAGTAATACTACCCTAGCTAAGCATTCACATTGGCACTGGGCTAAATCGGTTCTCTGGGCACCATCGCAATAGAGGGGCCATTGCAATTAAGGGCATCCCAGTTAAGTGGCATTTATAGCACTGGTATTAATACAGTAATAATAGTAACAATGGGCCCAGGTGAGAAGAGACACCTGCCAAGGCCACGGCCATCTGGGTCATCAGGCAGTAGGACACAGGAGTTTGAAGCTGGGTTTTCTATTATGGGGGAAGGAGATGCTGATGCACTGCAGCATCTTTCTGTATTGCCTATTAAATACACTCGTTAATCTTCCCTCTCATCTGCTCAACAGGAGGGGCTGGGGACCACACTGGAAGTGCCAACCTGATCACATCTGCCTCTTCAGGGTGCGATATACACAGATGTTTCTGAGCCATAAGAAGAGGTTAAATATTTGAATAAGAATTAGCCACATGTTGAAGGTGAAATGGGCTTCTTTTGCCTTTTTTTTTTTTAATGAAAATATACTGGAAGCTTATTAACAAGATGAAAAGCTGGAGTTTAATTAGCAGCAGGACTAGAAGTCTGATGTAGCTGAGTCAGCAAAGTAGCAGGATAATTGCTGTAGCTGGACTTTGGCAGCATCTAAGCATTTTATTAATTGAACATTCAGAGCATGCATGCCTGACAGCCCCATAGTCTAATAATGTAAGCTGGGGGAGGGGGGGAATATTTTACAGTCATTCTGGCCCCAATTCTGCAAAGCGCATGCTTCAGTCCCACTGTCTTCAATGGGACTTGCCATGTGTTTTTTTAAGTACCTTGCTAAATCAGGGACTAAGGTCCTAAAAGATTTGCAAAAAAATTAAAATAAATTAAAAGTAGATTTTTTTAAAATGCAAATTATTTTTTTAACGTTCCAATCTTCCTTTGCAAGACTGGGAACCCAAACCCAGCAGTCTTGGCTGAGTGCAGCAGACCCAGGCAGTGAAACGGAGCATGCTGGCTGCAAACATGCTTTGCCATAAGCACACATCTCCCCAGTGACTTCAGTGGGCCTATTAAGGTAAGCCAATTTAACCACATAGGCCCAGAGCCTGCATACGGAGCTGTCTTCACTGCAGCTCTCACTTGAGTTCTCGACACTCACATTAACTCCTCTTGGGTTAGCCTAGGTCCAGTGAGAGTGGTCACGCTGGAGCTGTGAAGGATGATCACCTTAGCAGCTGAGGAGTTGGGCTAACTTAAGCTTTAGTCTATGCCCCCAGATGGGCCAGCAAACTGGAATTAGGAGCACCACCAGTCTCAAGTTAAGGGTTTTGTTGTGTGTGGACAAGGCTCGAGTTAGGGGCAACACTCGAATTATAACACCATTTAATTCTGCAGTGAATACAAGGCCAGGACTTAGACACATAGGTAACCATACTCATGTAAGTAGACCCCTTGAAGTCACGTGAGAAAAATTACGCAAGCGCATTTATTGGCTCATGCCCAGACCAAGTGTACCGTGAAACCCTTGGGTATATCATCAGCCCCGGGGATCAAACCTGGGACCTCACTGTGTGAGTTGAGGTATGGCACTTCATCTCTCTCTACCTCACGTCCCCATCAGTTACATTTGGATAATAATTCTGTCTTGTTTAGAGTGTAAACTCTTTGGGGTGGGGACTGTCTGTACAGCACCTAGCACATGGATCCCTGAGCTCAGCTGAAGCCTCTAGGTGAACATAATACTAATGAGCCCTTAAGCGATCACTGAATTTTGAAATTGGTTGAAATACTTACATCTGAAGACATGAGAAGACAAGCTGGGGGTTGGATCTTTTCCTTTAAGGCTGTGAGGGGCCATTTGATAGCAGGTTTAATGAAGAAAAGATACTTCATTATGAAAATTAAAACTCCATGAAGACTATTACATTTGGAAGTCAGTAAGCACTTTGGAATATGCAGCTAACATTTTTTAATAAGGTTATTTTAGGTTTAGTGGTCAGACTATGAAAATGAGGAGTTGTAAAAGGCAAGAGATACAATGCAGCATACAAATATATCAATGGGTTTACATTTCTTGTTTTTTGGAAACCGGATTAAACAGTAATCTAGTCAAAAAATACTCCCAAAAGTTCATGGGGAATTTATTTATTTGTTTATTTAAATTTCCTGCTTTTCTTTGGTGGGTTTTTTTGTTTGTTTTTCATTGAAAAATGGAAAACAAAAACCATAACCATTTTTTGGTGTTCAAAAATCACTTTTTCAGTACAAAATTTTGGTTTTTGAAAATCATTTTTGGTGAAAATCTTTTGTAAAAATAAATTCACTTTTTGAAAACTAGCCAACATTTCTGCAAACTGAAGTTTCTTACTGAAAACCAAAATGGTTTCAGAAAAGTTTTTCAGGTTCTGGATTTTTGTGGAAAAACTAAAAATGTAACGCACAAAAAAAATTGTTTTTGAGAAAAAGGCCACCTTTCATCAACATTTACAAGAAAATGTATTCATAATGCACAGGGGAAATGGCTTTTTCAGAAATTAAGACTAAGGCCTGGTCTACACTAAAAAGCTAGGTTGACCGAGCTACATCGCTCAGGGGTGTGAAACATCCACACTTCTGAGAGGCATACATAAGCCGACCTAACCCCTGATGTAGACAGCGCTAGGAATTCTTCTGTCAACCTAGCTACCATCTCTTGGGGAAGTGGATTACCTACACCAATGAGTGAACCCCTCCCATTGGGGTAGGCGGTGTCTACATTAAGACCATGTCTATACTAGAGACCTTACAGCTGTACTGATGCAGCAGCACCTCTGTAAAATCTTGTGTGTAGCCACTCTATGCAGACAGGAGAGAGCTCTCCAGTCAACATAATTAAACCACCCCCCAATGAGTGGCAGTAGCTATGTCAGTGGGAGAAGCTCTCCGGCCAACATAGTGCTGTGCATGCTGCTTTTGCTGGTGAAACTTACGTTGCTGAGGAGCGTGTTTATTCACACCCTGAGTGACATAAGTTTTGCCGACATAAGTGGTAGTGTAGACGAGCCCTGAAGCACTACAGAGGTGCAGCTGTGCTGCTGTAGCATTTCAAGTGTAGACAAGCCCTAGGATGTATTAATACATCTCTTAATAATGTCACAGTTCATTCTGCATTGCCTCTGTTCCTACTGTCCTCTCTCTACATCCTCTCTCTGGCTGGTTTTACAGTTTCCCAGTATTCCCATGAGCACAGACTGCTAAGGAATCAAAATGTTCTGCAACATTTCTACTTCATTTGCTAAAGCGACTGATGGATTTAGCACCTAAGTCCACTGCTGACATTTTGAAAGCCACAGCTCAGGTGCCCCAAGTCCCCTGAGGTGCCCAAGTTTCCGTCGCGCTGCTGCCACCCCACAGCTAACGAGTCCCAGCTCTAGCCAAAGCTTGAGGCCCTGAAGTGGAATATTTAAACTGGGTGGGGGAGTGCCGATCTCGCCAGCACGGCCCAATCCTGTAGACGAGCTCTGAGTACACCTAAGATCCAGAGCCCGCAGCAGGAGAGCCAGAGGCAAACCGCGGAGAGTGGGTTGGGAGCAGCACAGCACTACACAAAAGACAGCTGGGGGCACAGGGAAATGAAGGGCGAGTGGAAGAGAGGTATCGAGCATGAGTAGGAGATGGAGAGAGAGGTCCAATGTGCAGCGGCAGTAAAAAAAGCAAACAAAATGTTGGGAATCATTAAGAAAAGGATAGAAAATAAAACAGAAAATATCATATTGCCTCTATATAAATCCATGATATGCCCACATCTTGAATACTGTGTGCAGATGTGGTTGCCCCATCTCAAAAAAGATATATTGGAATTGGAAAAGGTTCAGAAAAGGGCAACAAAAATGATTAGGGGTATGGAACGGATTCCGTATGAGGAGAGATTAATAAGACTGGGTTTTTTCAGCTTGGAAAAGAGATGACGTAGGAGGGATATGATAGAGATCTATAAAATCATGACTGGTGTAGAGAAAATAAATAAGAAGGGTTATTTACTCCTTCTCATAACACAAGAACTAGGGGGGACCAAACAGTGGCGTAGCCAGGTTTAGAGCACAGGGGGAGCGGAGCTAAAAAAAGGCGCCGGGAGCAAAAAGCGTCGGGAGCAAAAAAAGGCGCTGGGAGAAAAAAAATGCTCCGCTCTGGCTGCAGCGTAGGCGCAAAAGGCGCCGGGAGCAAAAAAAGGCGCTGCTTCTGCTCAGTGGGGGAGCGGCCGCTCCCCCTGCTCCCTCCCTGGCTACGCTACTGGGACCAAATGAAATTAATAGGCAGCAGGTTTAAAACAAACAAAAGGAAGTATTACTTCACACAATGCACAGTCACCCTGTGGAACTCCTTGCCAGAGGATGTTGTGAAGGCCAAGACTATAACAGGGTTCAAAAAAGAACTAGACAAATTAATGGAGGATCGGCCCATCAATGACTATTAGCCAGGATGGGCAGGGATGGTGTCCCTAGCCTCTGTTTGCAAGAAGGTGGGAATGGGCGACAGGGGATGGATCACTTGATGATTACCTGTTCTGTTTATTCCCTTTGAAGCACCTAGAATTGGCCACTGTCAGAAGACAGGATACTGGGCTAAATGGACCTTTGGTCTGACCCAGTATGGCCGTTCTTATGTTCTTATGTAATTACTAGGGCATGGGCTACTGAAGGGGCTGATCTGACTGAGGTGCCTAACTCCAGGAGGAGATTTGTGGCTGAGGATCCTGAGCAGAAGGATGCAGCAATCTCTGTCCTGTCAGTCAGGTGCACCAAGTCAGCCATGTAAGCTTATCTCCTCTTCCCACTCCGCACAAGGGTGTTTCAGTGCTGGCTAGCTTAGGGGACTCCCCACTCAATGGCAAATCCCTTTCATAGGTGCTGAGCTATCCCCAGGCCCTCTACCGGGAATCTAGGTGGCATGGATCCACCTAACCTAGTGGGCCACATAGCAGTTCAGCATTGCTCCACACAGCTGAGCAAAGCCTCAGTCTCTTTCAAAATCTTGCCCCTAGGTGTCCCATTCCCAGGGACTGTCAATGAGACTCAGGCTCCGAAATCACTTTTGAAAACTGGACTTAGGGTATGCTTCAGGGCTATAAAATTGCACAGCACATGTCTGGGCTTGGGCTGGAGCCTGGACTCTGAGACCCTGCAAGGAGGGGGTGGGGGAGGCCCCAAAGCTCAGGCTCAGCTGCAGCCTGAATGTCTAAACTACAATTTCATATCCCTGCAGTCTGAGCCCAGCAAGTCCAGCTCACCTGGGCCAGCTATGGGTGTTTAGTTGCAGTGTAGACATACCCTTAGGCTCCTACGTTATTTTGGTGCTTATGAAAATGGACGCAAGTACGTGCTTAATTTTAGGCATTTGAGTAATCTCATTCCTCTTCAGCAAAACACTTAACATACTGACTAGTGAATAAAAATGACCTTTTTTCAGCAGCTACGTTTTTCATGAACCTTCTTCTATGATTTCCCTCCCCCCCGGTTGAAAACCAGGTTTTTTGTGTGAAAATTTTGATACATTTTTTTTAAAAATCCCATCATTTGACTCAGACAGCTAATCAAAAGTTATAAAGTAGCCAAGCAAAAAAAAAAGGTGGGGGAGTGAGTGAGTGGGTGGGAAAATAATGAAAAATCTTCCTCATCCCTCACTCTGTGCCCCTTTGTTTTTTCATTTTGTCTTGTGTGATGGGGCAAGGCCAGATGGCTATAGGAAAGTGGTGAGGAACCAGTATGTTAGCCCCAGGCTAAACAAATCCCTGATACCTTGTTAACCAAATGGCAGTTGCTCCAGGTTAATCAAGACACCTGGGGCCAATTAAGAACTTTCCAGAAGGCAGGGAGGTTGATTGAGACACCCGCAGCCAATCAGGGGCTGGCTGAAACTAGTCAAAAGCCTCCCAGTGAGTCAGTGAGAGGGGGATGTCAGGAGCTGTGGAAGGAGGTTGTGTGTGAGGAGCTGGGAGCAAGAGGCACTAGGAGCTGAGAGTAAGAGGGCGTACTGCTGGAAGATCCTGTGGTGAGGATAAAGAAGGTGTTGGGAGGAGTCCATGGGGAAGTAGCCCAGGGAGTTGTAGCTGTCGTGCAGTTGTTCCAGGAGGCACTCTAAACAGCTGCAGTTCACAGGGCCCTGGGCTGGAACCCGGAGTAGAGGGCGGGCCCGGGTTCCCCCCAAAACTCCCAACTCCTGATCAGACACAGGAGGAGTTAACCTGGACTGTGGATTCTACCAGAGGGGAAGGTCTCTGAGGCAAGCAAAATCCGTCAATAAGTGCAGGACCCACCGAGGTAGAGGAGGAACTTTGTCACACTTGCTACTATGTGACCTTGATTGTTCAACTCAATTGCGTGATACATTTTTTAAAAAAATTGCAAAATTACTTTTTTAAAAAATCCGTTAGCAAAAGTAAAACATTTTGATGAAAAAGTTCAATGAACATTTTCAAAAAGCCAAAAAGACTCTTCTGAAAACTAAAAATCAAAAATGGTGATGGGTTTTTTCCACCATTTTTTCCCACAGTTTTCTACCCAACTCCACTGCTTAACTTTAAGCAGGTTTAGAACTTGATCCAAAGTGCATTGATATCAGTGGCAAGACTTCTGTGGGAATCGGTGGGTTTGCAATATGAACTAGTTTGGATGCTGGGGGTTAATGGGGTTACCACTCATGTAGAGCTGGTAAAATGTGTTATGCCCCTGCTTCTGGGAGACTGGAAATTCTTCTTGAAATTAAAAGCAGCCACTTTGCCAATGAGTCACTCCTGTAATTTGCACCTTTGGAAAGATTTCACAGGACTTATGACTTGAGCTTTGATCCTTAATTTGCATCTTTAATTAGCAGGGATCTCAGTAAGACTCTGAGCCTTTCCTCCTCTACCTTTTCTTGTAATTGATGAGGGGGGAGGGGCAATTTGCATTAAAATGTCAACTTTTGGGTAAAAATTATTGTCTTGGCTGCAGCTCTGAGAAAAGAAGATATTAGTTTCACACAGAAAAAAAGAGTTCCAAGGAATAAGAAACTCCTTTTTGATTTAAAGGGCACTAGCAGCCATTTTCAGGCATGAAGAGGCCACTGGGGAATTGAATAAAATTCTGGGATTATCACTGTACCTATATTCAGTTCTTCCATTAGTGGACTGAAGAGCTCATGCAAAACTTCTCTTCTGATCTGCTGTTCATAGAGTCCCTGAGCTCCCAAGTTTGGTTTGAGTAAATCCTAAAATTCACAGCGAGTGTCCTTCAAAACTAACCTGGTTCACCCAGTCACAGCAGAGCTGGGAAGTTTTCACTGGTCAATACCTTTCCGTCTAGCTGGTTTCTTATATAATTTTCCGCATTGTAGAATCTGACTCTTCTATAATGCTAAATTGCTATCTCTGCCCCAATTCCCAGCCCTAAGAAGTAAATGGCTTGAGTAGTTGACTAGTAGGATTTCACTTTATTAATAAGTTTGTGCATGTGCGCGCACTCGTGCAGAAGCTAAGCCAAAGGAATGTCTCTCAATTGGTTCTGGAATTGACTAGTTCTGTAGTCTTTGTTCTCTCTCACTGGAGTAGTTCTATAGTCTAGGCCCGGTTTCTGTGAAAATACTATCTCTTGATCTCTTGAGGCTCTCTCTGTTGGTCCGTAGTTTCATAGTTCCAGTGGAATGTAATAGCTTTCATAAGAGGCCATGGTTAGTACTAGGGTTCTCTATAAAAGGGATGTCCATATATATATAGTAGACTTTACCTGTCGATGGCGCTCAATCTTGTTCATAGGTTTTGTAGGCCCAGTAGACATTGTTGTGCACTGCCAATGGTTTCCAGTATAAAATCACAGAAATGTAGGGCTGGAAGGGATCTTGAGAGGTCAGCAAGTCCAGCCTGCTGTGGTGTGGCAAGACCAAGTAAACCTAGGCCATCCCTGACAAGTGTTTGTCCAGCTTGTTCTTAAAACCCTCCAATGATAGGCTTCCAAGGGAGATTGTGGAACCTCCATTGCAGAATTTAACTTCCCTTATAGTTAAAGTTTTTCCTAATATCTAATCTAAATCTCCTTACTGCAGATTAAGCCCATGACTTCTTGTCCTACCTTCAGTGGACATGGAGAACAACTGAACATGCAGCTCTTTACATTAGCTCTTAGCAATGGCCATGGAGGGTGAGGCAAACTCTCAGGAAGGTAGAGTGAATGCCATGGAAGACTCTGAACAGCTGGGGAGAGTCCTTGGGTTACAGTCTTGGGATTTTCCAAGGGTTTGTCTACACTGTGATTTAGTGCACAGCAAGCCGGGGTGTGAATCTAGAGTGCACCAGTTTGCTGCACACTCAGCAGGGAACTTTTAGTGTGTGGTAGCAGGGTCCTAGCTGTGCACTAAGTCACCCTGTAGACAAGCCTCAAGACTCCTAAACTGGACAACTCCATGTTTTACTGGTGGCCAGCAGAATTTTCAAAGTGCAATCAAAGCATATTTTAGGCACCTGCCTACCATCATTGTCAGGAATGTCAAAACGCTTCAAAGCAATTTTTTTCTGAATTTTCTATTCCATGAAAAAAAAAAGATATTTTCTCTTTTTGTTCCAATTCAGGTCCAAAATCAAATTCCTACACTTCAGAATTTTTCACAGGATGGACAGTCTAATTTTCAACCTGCTATTGTTCCTGCCCTAACCCTGTGTCAGGTTAAACCTGTAGATACCTTTTATGTATTGACTATTTCTAATGTATCTTCTTATTATTATTTGTATTACTCTAGCTCCTACATGTCACATCTGAGATCAGGGCCCAGCTGTGCTATTCACTCCACACATACATTGTCAGAAACCTGCCCCAGAGAGTTCCCAATCTACAAAGACAAGATGTCTAGAGGAAGAATTATTATCCCCCTGTCCAGAGGGATGCACAGACAGACTATGTGACAAGGTCACACAGGGACTTGAGCCCAGATTTGACATGCACACCTGGGCCTTAACAAGATCGCCTTCATTTTGCTATGAACCCCCACCTAAAGGGGATGTAATTGTTACCCTGAGCTTGCTCAACTCTCTCTCCTCACTACTATCATGTCTTCTAATGAGCAGGATCTGGTCCCTTTCAGGCTCCCAGTTCATTACCCTATTAACAGACAATTTAGTCTCCCTAGCTAGTGTATTCCTCAAGGGAGGGGGATCAGTCTCCATTTCCCAATTTTCCCTTCTCCTCAAGGACCTGATCCAAAGCTAAGGGCCATCACTGGGAGCTTTTCCGGTGACCTCCCTGGTCTTCAGAACAGGTTCTAATAGCAGATCCTAAAATTCCACAGCTCTGCCAGCACCATTCCAGCTGTTCTATCACAGCAGCGTGAGGCTCCCTATCACGTAGAGTCTCTTGATTATGTTCCTTCCAGGAACACATTTCCAACTCTTTTATTTGTTCCACTACGTGTTTGAAACCAGCAGATCTGCTGCTTTATTATGCTGATTATTTTTAATAAGCGCTGGCGCCCTCTCTGAATCAAGCAGCAAACGTGTAGAAGGGCTCATCAATTTCCATATAAAGCTATTTAAATTCTACCTCGTTAGCAATAATTAAAAGGTGCAGCTTGCACTCCCAGTAGATCACACTTCAAATCAGGGTCATTTGTTTTTTTTTAAACAAAACCCCAACTAATCCTACACACCTCAAATGCCGTAAGCAATCAGGCAGTGAGATGGAAAAGACAGAGGGGCCTGACAGGGTGATGAAAGGTTTGTCCTTGGAATTTAACATTTGCAGAACGAGAAAAACAGGAGATTTAAAAAAATACGAAGAGTAGGATAATGAGCTTGTTCCTGCTCCTATTTCAGTCAATGGAAAATGTCCCACTGGTCCAGGAGGGGAAAGATGGTTCAGTTGTTACAGCGCTAACCTGGGATTTAGGAGATCTGCATTCAGTTCCCCACTCTGCCATAGAAAGCCTGTGTGACTACGGGCAAGTCACTTAGGGTCCATCTACATGGCAAAGAGAGACTCACAGCAGCACCTCTCAGAGCCCGAGCCAGCTGACCTGGGCTCATGCTCCTGGCTAAAAGAGCAGTGTAGCTTTTCCCACTTGGGTGGAGTTCTGAGACCCTTTCCCCTCTCGTGGTTTCTGAGCCAGGCTCCAGCCGCAGCGAGAACGTCTGCACTGCCATTTTTAGCCCCGTAACACCACCCCCCAGCAGGGTCCTAATACCCAAGTTCTGAGCATTTGCTGGCCCGAGTCAGACTGATTAGTGTGGGGACAGAATGGGAGGGGCGGGGCCTTGGGCTCAAATCTGAGTCAGAGCCCAGGCTTAGTGGATCATAGCACTGCCCTACCCCACCCCCCGGGGTTTCTGTGAGATGCTCAGATACATGGTGGTGGTAGTAGAGACAGTCTCATCAGAGGGGCTGTGTTTTCCTCTGAAATCTCACTCAACTTTCTCATCTCAAGCTGGAGAAATGAGGTGTCCCTAAATGAATGCTGCGCTGGTCCCGGGGCCCAGTCTGGCTGGCTCCTGCAAGGGGGATGGACCTCTGTAAGGGGCCTTCTCACAGAAACAGTTGAGGGCTCCATCTCGCGAGAGGGGAGGAGACACAAAAAGAAACAGCAGCCGGTGAATTACGGGGACCCAATGAAAAGCCCCCAGTGGTGGTTTGACAAACCTGTAGCAGGCTTTTATCTTCTGTGTCCGCCAAACAAGTAGCATAAGGTCACAAGCCATACAAACTCACCTGACATGCAGCCATTAAGCCTCAGTTCTAATCAGGAGGGTCTTGGCTCGATGGGGAGTCCAGGATCCATGGTCCATTCAGTCCTTATCCTTTCTGCTGAAGCCGTCACTTTGCACAGCCCGGCCTGCAGTGCTGTGACAGTGGCTTTTGCAATGTAAACCCCTGTCCATTAGGAACTGGTGGAGACCCCAAATCATCTCACTCACGTCACTAAACAGCACCAGTCACTGGTAGAGACAGGGCCTACCCCAAACCTTGGAATCCCAGTGCCTCTAAACTTTGGACCAGATCTTGACATTTGCAATTTGAGCCCATCTCTTGTCACTACCAGCCTGGGTCAGAATCAATCTGGCATCAAAGGGTACGTCTACACTGCCATAAAAAAAAACCATGGTACTGAGTCTCAGAGCATGGGGCCACTGGCTTTCCTCCCTCATGGGATCTCAGAGCCCAGCCTCCAGCCTGAGCCTGAACATCTACACTGCGATTTTTAGCCTCACCTCCCAAGCCCTGCCAGCCTGAGTCAGCTGACCCGGACCCAGCCATAGCTGCACTGCGGATCTTTTATGGCCATGTAGATGTACCCAGAGAAGTGCCAGGGCCGTGCTTTGCTCTCTTCTACCCCAGTGGAAATCTGAACCAACAGCTTTATTTCAGTGGTGCTACTCCACTTTACACTAGTGTGACTGAGCTCAGAATAAGGCCCATGACCAGTCCCACCCAGCCAACCGTTTATGCCCAGTCTAATCTGATGGCAGTGGAGCTATGCTGATTTACACCAGCTGAGGATCTGGCCCTAGGTTTCCTCTCATTTCACCCACACTTCTAACTTTTGTTGGCCGAAAAGAAGGGAAAATGTTTTTTTAAAAGGATGTCCAAATTCTGGGCCAGATTGTCCCTAACGCACACCCAGAGAATGGAATCAGCCTGAGGTTCAATTCCCCCTCCATGGCTGCGCCTGGAGTGCACAGACAAGCCTTGGTGAAACAATAGGTGACTTTTGCTGGGCTATCGCATCCCTGGTCTAAGGAGCCCAGAAATGCAGTATAGGGAAAGACCTTTCCCAGACCCGAAGAAGAGCGCTGTGTGGCTTGGAAGCTTGTCTCTCTCACCAACAGAAGTTGGTCCACCAATAAAAGATATTCTCTCCTCCACTTTGTCTCTGTTCTGTGGAAAGGAACTCTTCAAGATTTCCCAGCCATGGCCTTATGAACATCGACTGCTGCCCATCACATCGCAGTGGACATTATGTACCTTCGGAAAGCAAGGCAGAAGCCTGCAATCCTTTCAATGAGTAGCTGCCAGATGAACTCTGACATTGTTTTTGGAAGGGATAGTAGGACTTGAAAAGAATCTGAATTATTGCAATGGAGTCTACGTGTCCAGATCTTTTTAGAGCATCCTTGAAGTAACAATGATGAGCCTTGACTTTTTTGTCTCTTTCTTTTAATCTTGTTGATCTGCACTTTGGTTGTTGCCTTTCCGTAACCTTTGCCACCCTGTGACTGTCTGTCCAACCTTAGACTATGAGTTCCTCCAGGCAAGGAGGGTCTTTGCTTGTATGCCTGGAAAGAACTTGCCACACACTCCATAGCACTGATTGAAATTTTTGGCACTAAAAAAGTTTGGTTTGTCAAAAAATGGTCCCTTTCTTAGAATACGTTGGTTGGTTTTTTTTAAAACTCACTGTTATCAAAATGGTGTGAAATTTTGCATGACCCTTTCTATTGACATTAGTGTTGAAAACATGGTCAGTACAGAAACATTTCTATAAAGATTTCTAGGGCACGTCTGAATCAAAATTCAATTTTAAAACACTTCTGGGGAAAATTTCAAAAAAAAACCCCAAAAGGATCCCTTTTGACTGCCACCAAAGAGAAACAACTTAGATTTTTTTTTGACTATTTTGAGATTTTTTAAAAAAAATTTCTGACTAACTCTAATAGTCAGTACCACCTCCCCCCAACCCCCCAAAAGGAATCAAATCAATGAGTCGTTGCCCTCTTTCCTTTTTTTTCAGTTTTATTTTATTCCCCTTGTGAGGAGGGGAGGGGCATGTTTGAAGGTGGCAGGTGAATTTATTAATTTGTGATACACTGTCATTTGAAAGTGTACGTTATTATTAATTATGATTATTGCAATAATGTCTAGAAGCCACAGTCATGGCCCCTGACTCCTCCATGTTTCCAGTGGAATTGACACCAGCAGAACAATGTGCTGGGGTCTTAGCAATTGTACTTACGGCGCTCTCCAATTGACTGAAATAAAATCTGCGCCTTCCCTCATCTTCAGTCCAAGCCAAGGGCTTTTATCCTTGCACCACAACTTGTGAGCTAGAGTAAAATGTCAGTGTCAAAGTCAATCAACTGCTCATTTTAGTTATATCGCCCCCTGTCTCCCCCCACCCACCCACACACACACACACACAAGCCATGGGCACAACATGACAAATACAATCCCCATGACTAAGAGGTAAAAATATTGGGCCAGATTCGCAGCTGGGGCCAAGTGATGTGGCTCCATGGCCTCCCAAAATCCTTCGCCCCTTGCCACTAGCTGAGTCTCTGGCCCATTAGCCCGTGAGCAAAAAGTCATTAAACCTGTCAGTGACGTGGGGGAATGGGGATGAGGCAGACACATGGTCGCACAGACAGGGACAGAGCTGGACCTCATGGCAGGGCAAAAACCATGGGCTGAAGGATCGAAACCAATATGGACTTTGGCTTAAGCTTGGCTTTTCCATGCTAAGCTATGGCCTTGTATTGCGATTGACTAATAAATGCAACTTCGTTTTGAAAAGGCTGCCAGCCCTGCGTCGCTGCAAATACGCTGCTGGTTGCATTGCTCCCTAAGACGGTAAAGTCTCGCTCAGGAATCTGAGCTCAGTTGGACTCGCTGTTGAGACCTATGGTGAGAACTAGGTTGCGCTGGAACCCAAAGGCCCAGTCTAAGACTCACAGAGGTCATTTGACCTGCCCTGCAATCAAGCACCCACGGCTGGCCTGGGTCAGCTGACACAGGCTCACAGGACCAAATACTGCAGTGTAGACATTTGGGCTCGGCTGAAACCCCACGAGAGGGGAAGGATCCAGAGCCCGGGCTCCAAGCCAAGCCCAAACGTTGACACCACAATTAAACAGCCCCACAACCTGAGCTCTGCAAGCCTGGGTCAGCTGACACAGGCCAGCCATGAGTGTTTTATCACATCAGATCCATACCCTGAAAGCTAGCTCATGCTGGAGTCCAGGTATGATGGCTGCCCTGAACGGGGGATCTCCAGAGCCAAAGCAGGAGCGAAAGCTGGCTAGCTGAGACTGATCACCTCTTGGCACAGAGGAGATCCTGTATTGCCATCAAGAGGAGGCTCCAGTACAGTTAGTGTTACCATGTTAAGAGTGGTGTTGCTTCATGGGGAGGCTGCCTTGTGAGGTGTGCAGCATGTTCCAAGAGTGGGTGGTGCCCCATCAGAACAAGGCAGTGGCAAGGTGGTGATGGATGGATGCGCGACGGGCCTGTGTGTGTTGTGAGGAGGCTATGGTATGTATGGGAAGCAGCAGTACACGGGGCACAGGTGCAGCGCGTCAGGTGTGAGGCTGCAGATTCACGCTGTGGTGAGTCAGTCGTGTGTGGTGCACATTGTGTTACCTGAGGCATTAACGATGGAAGCCCCAGCCAGAAGAGATCAACCCTGTTGCCTACCCCAGCTAGTGTGACCAGGTTTTATAGGGACAGTCCCAATACCCGGGACTTTCTCTTATATAGGTGCCTATACCCACCAACCCCATCCCGATTTTTCACACTTGCTCTCTGGTCGCCCTAATCCCAACTGAGAGAGTCCTTCTGAAAACAGCAGTGCCTGTGCATGGCCTGCTGGCCTAGCTGTAAGGAACAGCTGTGTAAAAGGAGTAGGTTATTTCCCACCTCATTTCAGAGCCCAGCCAGGTGGCAGCTGAGATCTAAGGTGTATCTGCATGCAGCGGAGGCAAAACAGTGCGAGGCACAAGGCGAACACAGTAAAATATTTTACTACAAAGCAGAATTACTCTGAAGACTGATGGATTCACTCATGAGACCCACTTGCATTTATGGAGGTCGTAAGTTATTCACTCCTGGTGAACTGGAGGAAACATAACAATCACCTTTTATGGGTGAAACTTCCTGCGATATATTAAACTCGCCAGGAAACAGACACAGGGTTTACTGCAAACGATAACTTTAATGCCTCCAAACCATTCGGTTATTTTGGAGGGATTATTAGGAACTGGGGTACGATTCACGATGCTTCCTGTATGCATGAAATTTTCACTTTGTTGGCCCAGGTATTAGCCCCAAGCTTGGCTGGAGGAAAATCCAGGGGGCTGGAGGAATATGTCTGGGGAAAAGCCTTCCGCATTAGGTGACATGTAATTAAGAGACGATAGCTCACGCTGTGTGAATCTTTAGGCTGCCACAATCAAAGTCTCACGAAGAGTGAAGGGAATATAGGAGAGAAAGAGGCATCTGTTACACACTAGAAATTGCTACAAGGAATGTGCCCTTCTTTGTAGCTTCTTCCCTTTCGTTTGAAATGCATTTAACAATCAAAGCTCATACTCTGAGGAAGGACACGGTCAAACTGTTTTGCTATTTTCAAAATAATGTTTTCCTCATTGTTCATAATGAGATTTGTTGGCTACTGATTGGAATGGGGAAACAATGCACCAGTACTCCTGGGTTCCACTCCAGGCTTGGTGACTTGAGCAAGTCCCTTAACCTTTCTACACCGTAGTTCCACAAAGTGGATATAGGAAGAGGTGGGTAACGTATTTGATCGCTTCAGCTGAACGTAATTATTAGTTAATTGCAATTATTATAACCCCTTGTGACGGGGCAGAATGGCCCCGCACTGGTACAGCAGGGGTTAACCTTCCTTCCTGGTAGAGGAAGCCCCCGCCCCGGAAGCCCTGCTGGGCATGCTCCAACTGGAGCCTAGGTATAAAGGCCTGCAAAGCGGCTCAGTGTGGGCTGACCGCCGGAGGAGAAGGAAGCACACCACCAGCTCCCGAGGTGGGACAGCCAACACCCCAGGATCCAGGGGCCAACCAAGCTGTGACGCCCTTGGCAGCCCGGACGGAGGCGGCGAGTGGAGGGGACGGACCGGAGAACCCGGTTGATGGTAGGAAGTGACCCAGGGAGACTTTAGAAGCCAGCAGCGTTAAAGCTGCACTGACGCTCGGCGTGTTGCGGGTGGATCCCCGCCGAGCTAAGCACAAGGGGAACCCCGCTATCAGGTGAGCCCTGGGTCGGGACCCTGTGGAGAGGGCGGGCCCGGGTCCCCCTACTCCTCTGGCCGCTAGGCCACACTGCCCTGATCTGCGGGGCGAGTTGTGTGGACTCTGGCCGCTAGGCCACACTGCCCTGAACCTCAGGGCGAGGTATATGGACTCTGGCTGCTAGGCCACACTGCCTGATACGCGGGGCAAGTCACATGGACTTTGGCCATTAGGCCACAACCGGACGCCCTTAAAGGGACGGGTGCAGGGACTTAAGAGTGGTGAGGCCCCGACACCTCAGCCCCTCCTGCCACAAAGGGGCGCTGCAGTGCCGGACCCGTCACACCCCTCTTTAAACTGAAATCTGATACCTGCAATTGTTTTTTAAAATTTTAAAGCCTGTCTGTTTGTTGCTACAGAGGATGGGGCTGCATGCACTGGTTTGTTATTGTAGGGTTGCTCATGCACAGTATTGCACTACTGGATGAAAGCTTATGAGTAAAGGGGCAAGCACAGCCAAAAAAACTCTCTATAAATATTTATTCAAACAAAATTTGCTTTGTTACCCCTTTTAAACCGAGGTCATTGTCTCAGCCATGGCTGAGAGCTAAATTCTATCTCCCACTTATTCCTATGGATTACATTACACCTGTCCACTTTTAATTCTCTACCCTTAATTCACAGCTCCCTATGTGCCCTTGTTACCTCCCTGCCCTGCCACAGCTCCATTAACTTCAAATTGAAGCTGATTTGGTAATCTGGCCCATAGAATTTTAGTCATGCAAGAACTTTATGCTGTGAGAGCAGCAACTTTCCCATCTCTGTGGGATGGTCTGGGAATCGAGCAGTGCCATCAGTAACACCTAATGCAGACTCTCAGTTTCACTGCAGGGAAGGTTAGTTCTGGCTGGTAATCTGGACATGGGTAACAAAAGGTAAGACACTACACCAGGTGTCAAGCTAGGCCAGGAGTTCTTGCGGGGCCGTAACTTGTGGCTTTTATTCTTAAGAGACAAGAGACTCTTGATATGAAAAGGTCAAAGAAGAAAATATTAGATCACATACATTGCCTCATTCTATGCTGAAAAGTAACCAGTGTTTCCTGCAAAGACTTGCCTAAACTTTAGAAAGAGCCAGGTTTTGGTTAGAGAGATGGAGAACGTTTGGAGTCCAATTTTATTTTCTTGGCACATGTCTGCCTGCCCCGCATGGGTATATTTCATTGTGGGCTTACTTATTTCTGATGAAGAGGACGAAAATAGGTGATGGGCAATGGCAAACATTCTGGAAGGTTCTTTCGGTTCAGAAGCCCCTAAGAGTTTTCAGAGCTGTTGATAACCATACGGCAGAATCTAGTGGCCTCTAGATCCTTTCCTCTTCTTGAGGGTCTTGCAAGCCAGTCAAGCGCTGCATTTCACAGGCTGATCCTGTATCCATCTGCTATGTGAGATGGAACTCATAATTTTGTTTAGTCATTAAGCCGACTGGAAGCGGCGTGTTTCAAATGATTTCTAAGTGCACTTCATGGTAGGAAAGGTTCAGTTTTCAAATCTCACTTAATAAACTTTCCCCTTCTGGCAGCTGTAGGGCCAGTTTCTTCTTGAGTTTCCACAATATGTCAGGTCAGCCCTGGATATCTGTCTAAATCTAGAGTTGTTTGGAATTTTCTTCATCAAACATTTTTTTTCAATGAAAAATAACTGCGAGCAAAATGAACATTTTCACAGAAACTTTTCATTCTGGTCAAAATTTTCCATGTTTAAATTTAAAAAATCATAAAACATTGGGGGTGGGGTTCAGTGTTTAGGGCTCACTCCTTTCCCTTTTTTCCTTTTGCACCCTTTTTTTTCAGAAAAAAAGTTGAGAAAGGAAAACTGGTAGAGAAAAGATGAAAAAAGTGTGTGTGTGGGGAGGGGGGAGAATCACTTTTCATTAAATCAAAGAACTGAAAAATCCTGAAAAGCAATGTCCAAAGACATTTATTTTGTTCAAAATTGTCACTGAAAATACATCATGTTTTTGACTCAGTGTATTTGAAACCCCTTTGGTTAAGAAATCTGCCTGGATTCCCATGAGCATAATCTCCCTGTCTCCATAGGTTGGTATTCCACTTCCTTTCTTGACTGCAACCAGAAAATTATCCAAACTTTTCCAACTTCAAAAAAGAAAAAGAAGCCCTGAGCTTTGGATGAGCTTCTGGGTTGTTCTTATTCCATCAGAACCGCTTGACTCCAATCGGTGGGAGACATGCAGCAGGTGGTGCAGCACCACACTGGTACCTTGTGAGAAATTATGTCACAGCTGTTGTACCCCAATGCCCTGGAAGCTGATGACACCTGAAAGTAGGTAGGTGAAACTGACAAATGCAGATGTCTCCCAGAACCAGTTTAGAGCAGCAGGTAGAGAGATCATACAGTATCGCACCCCACAGAGGGCAGATACTCTTGCTTGCCTGCCCTGAAGGCTACCCATTGTTTCATTTGGTGAGGCAGCCTGTCAGGTAAATCTTTGCTGCTTTAGCAACGAATCTGCATAACCATGATGCTTCCCTTTCCTTCCTGTCTGGGCATGTCAGATGTAGAGATATATTTGCACTATAATCGTGGTTCCATGTGTTTTGTGATTCTGAGCCCATGATCTGGGGCAGAACCCACCTATCACTGTAGAAATCTGCTCCAGAATCTCAGCTATTGTTTCTTTTCGTTATATTTCTAACCCTTGTAATTGTGAAGAAAGGTGTTAACATGAACCAAATGTAAACTGATACAGTGCACTCCCCTGATTCTGCAGTCAGCAGACAGCCTGAAACAACTGTTGTAAGAGAAGTGTTGACAAGCCGCTTTCACCCACAGTGAACTGTTAAGGCTTGAACCTAATGATGATAAAAGATGTATCAGCTATTTCACAACTAGGAAGTTTAGTAGGCAAGATGTTTATTCTGCAATCCCAAACCACATCCCACAACACCCTGGGTGTGAAAAATCCCAACAGGCCTTTTCCAAGCTGTCAAACCCTCCAGCTTCACCCTGGGTGATTGCTGTGATGTAATTATACATTGTCAATACACAAATCTGCAGCACACTGAAAACTGAACATGTCAGTAAAGAGGATAGTAAATTGAGTTTAATAAAAATGACAGCAGGCGTATTGTATTGATTGTACCGTTCATTTTCATGCTTAATTCTCTAAACACCTCCTTGATCTAACTCTCCTGGTTCCTTCTGCACAATTTCCAGCCAGCTGCTCTCCACAGAACACAGAGCCTTGCTGCAGAATTTAAGTCCAGTTAAATTACTGTACTAACTGAGCACCTCCCAGCATTCCTAGGAGGGAGGCACATGCCCATTAGTTAAGGGCATGTGCATGAAAGCAGGATCTTTTTGTCTCTAGGATTCCTTCTGTTCCTGGCAGCCTTCTCCTGGTGGGCTAGTTCCAGCTCCCAGTAAATGTGACGATCCCCATAGAATGAGAGAGAAGAACAATGGCCCAGTGGTTAGGATGTTCGTCTAGGACTTGGGAGACCCAGGTTCAATTCCTTGCTTTGCTACAGGCTTCCCGTGTGGTTCTGGGAAAGTTACTTAGTCTCTCTGGGCCTCGCTTCTGTTCAATATTCGTTGTGAGGACTAGGCAGCGGGAGGCATTTGGAGGTGGGAAGTGAGGTGTAGGAGGAGTGGCCACTATGTGATGTGCTCCAGCAGGGCCAGCTCCAAGCACCGGCTTTCCAAGCTGGTGCTTGGGGCGGCATCGAGAATGGGGCGGCAGTCCGAGTCCCGCAGCGGCAATTCGGGGGCAGGTCCGCTCTTCCTGCCGCTGAATTGCCGCCGCAGGACTCGGACTGCTGCCCCATCGCCTGCTGCGGCGGCAATGGGGGGGCAGGTCCGCCGCTCTTCCCTTGCCACTGTGGACTGGGATTGCCTGGGGCGGGGCATAGCGGGGCCCTGCCCCCGACGCAAGCAGACGTAGCGGGGCCCCGCTACGTCTGCCTGCGTCGAGGGCAGGGCCACAGCAACTGCTTGGGGCGGCAAAAGTGTGAGAGCCGCCCCTGTGCTCCAGCAATCCCCGGTGGGCAGAGGGTCCTTGGCAGGCATGGCATGTTACAGGCAGGCATGTTACTGGCTGCTCTCACCTGCCCCGTCTCTGGGGCTGAGAATCAGAGCCAAAACCAGCTCCCTGACAGCCAGCACGCAACTCTGCTCTGCCCGGGAGACGCTGGACACAGCACAAAATCTGGCCTTCATTCTAAAACAAAGTGCCTGGAAAAACGCAGGCGGACTAGTACTGAACGAGTGATGTGGGCCTGCCATGCAATCACCCACATGCTAGGAGAGACCAGAGCTGGGGGCAGCACAATCCACAGACCCATCCCTGAGAGAAACAAATGAGCTAAGAGAAATGCACTGTCTTGGGCTCTCCCTTCCCCCTTTCCCAGTCTACCGTGCCTGTTCTCCCAGCCAATCCCAAAGAACGCAATCGAGATGTATCCTGGTGGTGAGCGAGCAATTCGGCTGTGGAATAGTCTCCCAAGGGAAGGGGTGGACAACTTGTTGCTTGAAGCATTTCAAAACAGAGGGGACAAAGCACCGATGGCAAGGCCATAAAGCACAATATTGCACTGACTCCTAGTAGCTGGACCGGAGGCGATAGTAATTAGCAATGAGCCAAAAAAGCTGGCTATGGGGGGGTTGATACTATGAAATCCCATGAACTGGATTTTGTCTTGCTAAGCTATGATTTACATCCGGGGCCCACCTGAGCTGAACTCCCAGTTCTGGACAGGGGAGGAGGGCAGATAGATAGTACAGCTTTGGACCACCGCTATAAAGGCTGTGATTCTCAAAGGAATACAATTGCTCGGGCCTCAGCTCATTTGAAATTCACTGGCCTCCCCAACCCTTCACACATCTGCTCTGATGGCCGACAAGTAGCTATTATAGTGATGGCTTGTGGGCAGTGGAGACCTTTGTACCCAGCTCTTTGTACATAGGCAACCAAACAGCTTTGAGATACATAATTGTGGTCACTGCTGAGCTAGGCTGGGTTCTGTCCTGGAAACTAGAGATAAGTAGATCCCATGAACTTTCACGGCGTTAACTGCAAACATCCCCTCCTACCCCCACCCCAAGCCTCCTCAGTGCCTGTTTGAAGTCATGGAAGGAGAAGCTGGGCAATTCAAGCCAGGGCCAATAATATGTATTCATGGTCAAGAGCTTCGAAGTTAACTGGTGATTGTGTGTGTGTGTTTGGAAATTCAGAACCCATTAAGCTGTCTTGGGTTGGGGGAACAAAACCAGAGGTATGCCAAATTACTGGTCACTTTGGAAAACCTTGGCCCAAAGTTACGCAGCTCAATACAGGAGTAAGCAGATGAAATTCTTTGGCCTGTGTTATCAGACTAGATGATCATAACAGTCCCATTAGGTCTTAGAACCTATGCAGCTATACGAGGAGCTCCCAGGGAACCCATCGCCCACCCCAGAGCTGAATGGAAGGCAATGCTAGTCCCAAATTGATTACGCCGCGATGACAGCTAAATTAGAGCACTGCTGAGGTAGAGGAAGAGAGAACAGGCACTCACACTGCTGTTTCAACCCTTCCCTAGTGTGCTTGCCCGGCAATACAAGCCTGGTTTCTGGTCGGTGGTGTGTCACACAAGGATAACAGTCAAGAAAAACAACACATTTGCATTAGCAACAAATACTCTCGTGTCTGGAAACCACATACACAGCTCTTCAGTCAACGCTGTCTCCCCAGCCGGCTGTGTGAGACAGTGGAAAGCAAGTCCTGTCAGCTCATTCCTAGCCAGACAAACAGTGTCATTTGATTTCAGCCATGCCGCTTTGATAGGGAATCAGCTCCAGGTCCAACTTTGACACCAAATCATTACATGGGATTTTGCTTGACATATACCTGGCTCTGAAAGAGCCAGGGTCCTCAGAGCTGTACTAGCAAGGGGAGAGCAGGGGGTGGAGGGCTGGGATTTCTGACAAGGCACCCCCCCCTTCTTTGACAACCTTCATGGCACCCTGCCGACGGCCGGGAAAGGAAGATGTCACAACCTGTACTTTCGTAATTGGGATGCAAATAGCCAGTCAGCGCTTGTAAAATGTAGCAGGTTTGAAAGGTCAAAATGCGTGAAGGAATCGGTGTGTGCTACATAAAATCACCCAGCCATCTAGATGACAGGCGAGGAAAGATGCCAGCAGACTCCAGCAAACTTCCTGACAACCATAATGCTGGACCAAATATGCCGTGTGTATATACAGAGTTGGCGTTAAACAAAGCGATGTACTGTTAGTAAAAACAAGGACATTCAAGTGATCTAAAATAAAAAGAGTCCAGGCAATAGCCCCTGAATGCTCTGCAATGCTTGAGCTCAACAAAAAGAGCAATTTTCAGGTCAGGAGACCCGACTCCAAATTATGCTTCAAGTATATTTTCCCATTTGGAGACAAGAGTTTGAATTCTGACTTGGGTTTGTTATGTTATTAGGAGGCACCAGATTGTGCTGTTGCAAATGGTCTTGCAAGTTCTGTTTAACGATGTAAGAAGCAAGCTCATAGGAAAATGCTTATTGTTAGTTGTGGTGCAATTCCTTTTTAGATGCTGGGCATAGCACCAATAAAATCTGCTCTTTCTCTGATTAGGAGCAGTTCTTAGATATAGCGACTGGTTCTGGCATGTGTATTATAACACAGTAACCCATAACCAGCAAATAGGGCAAACCACAACCACAAAAATGTATCAGCTTCTAGATACTAGTGCCCTTCCCAATCTCTTGGCGCTTAACCCTAACTAGTGGAAGATAAAGTGAACTCCATCAGTTGGATTCTAGTCTATTTGGCTCAGCTGACAGGATTGGGACAAACTTTGCAAAGCAAATAGCAAATGTGTGAAAGGAAGCCAAAGAAAGAACATGGGACAAAGGGAAACCCAAAAAGGGAAGAAAAAAACAGGTGGAAAGGACCTGAAACCAGAGATGCGTGAAATGGGATAAAAGTCACATTAATTAAAAGTTTAAAGCACCCAAAAAGCTAGGGATTTGTTTTATGTCAAAGCACTCATTAAACTGGAGGAAATGCCGCTGTCTAATGGGGTGTATACTTACGTGTTTAATAGAGCCGGCCAGACAATGTTTCTTCCTCCCCCAGTGCTGGAAGATTTCAATGAAAATGGGGGAAAATAATTTTCATCAACGTTTTCAGGAGAAATTTTTGACCTTTTAAATCCAAAACACCAACCCTGAAATATTTTTGGCAGAAAACTGCCAAAACCTGAAACATTTTCATCCAAAAAAAAAATTGATTCTCAGGTTTTTCAAATGGAAAATGAGTATTTTCAAGGAAAGCAGCCATTTTAAATAAAAAATGTTTTGTCAACCATCCAATTTCTGTTGGGGAAAAAAAAGTTTTGATGGAAAATGTTTGAGCAGCCCTGCTATCTAGGGTCTTATATGCTCTCCCTTACGAAAGCACAGCCTCTGACGTGCACAAATGAATTGGGCCCCATTCAGCTGGGGAATGGCATCACAGAGAGATTAAGTAAGTGATTTGTCCAGGGTCATGTAGGGAGGTCTGTGGCAAAGCCAAAATTTAACCCCATTTCCTGAGTCCAAGGCCTTTAATCACAAAGCCAAATTTGCTCTTTATGTGCTCCTGTGGCCATGTTCTGTTGGATATAACAGTGTCTAGACAGGCCTTTTGGTTTTTTCTCTCTCCCTGAATTGTCCTTATCCGTAATGCAACAATAACTAATTCAATTAGCTGATCTGAACAGCAGCCAGTTTGATCTAATTTGGTTCCACTGGCTGCTTGCTGGTATGTTGCAAAATTGATAATCATACTTATTCTGAAGGCAATTAGTGTGTGTGGGAGGGGGGAACGCAAACGATAGCTTTTCAGAGCATCCTCCACCTCTGGGATGAGGTGTCTAATTGGGAGCAAATATTGTACATCCAGTATCCGAGTAGGATTTGGTATTGGACCAGCCAGCCTGCGCTACGCTAGGGTGACCAGATGTCCCGATTTTATAGGGACAGTCCCGATTTTTGGGTCTTTTTCTTATATAGGCTCCTATTACCTCCGTCCCCCCGTCCCGATTTTTCACATTTGCTGTCTGGTCACCCTAGCGCTACGCAGATGTGTCAGGTGTTTGTTGTCCTGCTTCTGTTTGGTGTTTGTTAAGAGTAACATGTAACCAGGTGTTTCACGTTTGCTAAAAGGGCACCAATGAAGGGGCAGAGTGGGAGTACAGCCACCCCGGCCAAACATAGGGCAGGCAGAAACGTTGCAAGGTTCCCATGCACAGCTCTGCCAATGCACCTAACTCCCGATCAGCTCTTCCTACTCAGGGTCCCTTGCATAGCTCAGCCCATGCACCACAGCCCTGACATACAGTATCCCATGCTAGGCCAGATGGAGAAAGTTTGGGGACCTTGTGCTCTGGGGCTATGCTGCGGTTGGCTGTCACCTTATGGATGAAGCATTAAGCTCAGGGCCATGGGACTTTTTGCAAGAACCATAGCGCCTTAATTGCAACTCAGATTTTTGTCTCCTGAAAATCCCCCGCAGTTTGCTCACTTCCTGGCCTAAACGGCTGCGCGACAGCGCTCTGCGCTGTTCGCTGCCACCCTACGCCCTAGAGGTGGCTGCGTGTCAGTGAAGGATGCAGAGATCTCTCTGCTTGGGTGAAGTGCTTTGGAGCTTTGAGGGCTGAATGACCCTGGAGAATTCTAAGTCAGTAACATTTCACAGGACAGGCATCCTAGCCTTTCAGTTCCAGGCTCCAGTTTGTAGCATGGTGGAAATGGAATGCAAGTAACGTACGCACACGGCTTGTTGGATGCCGGGGTTGGACAGGGCCTGTTGGACAATTTGAGCTTCTGTGTTTATAGGTAGGTAAATCCCCTGATCTGTTTTAAATATCTCTGTACGTGTGTGGGGAGAGCTTGGGGGGAGGGGGTGCCTCAATAAACATACACATACATAAACCATACGCAAAAAATTGGGCCGGATCTTCAGTAGCTGAAAAGTTTACAGAGCTCTATTGAATATCTTGGCGCTGCCACTGTGAGTTACAGCAGCTGGAGAACTGGCCCAGGGTTAACAAAGAGCTAAGGCTGCCGGAGAATTTCCTTTCAACACCACCAGTAAATACGGAGGAAACCACTGCACAACCTCCCCCCACCCCCACACACACATCTCAGCCCCAAATAGCAAGAAGGGATAGCGTTTCATGGTGGGCTGAGAGTGGGAGCTCCCAGCTGCACTCTGGAGGCAGCTTCCCCCTCTGGAAAACCTCCTGTGGCAGACCCATGTTCAGGGCTGGCTCTGGCCTTTTTGCCGCCCCAGGCAAAACAAACAAACAGAAAAAACGTCCGCTGCCCCGCTCCCCCGGCCGGGGTGCCGGCGAGGAGGGCGGCATGCCCGTGGCCCTGCTGCCCCGGCCGGGGTGCCGGTGGGGAGGGCGGCATGCCCGCTGCCCCGGCTGGGGTGCCAGCGGGGAGCACGGCATGCCCGCGGCCCCGCTGCCATGGGTGGGGCCCTGGTGCGGAGCGTGGCATCCCTGCGGCACCAGCCGGGAACAGGGCTTATTTTAATTTAAAAAAAAAACCAAAAACCCTGAGCGCTCCCCCCCCAGCCCCCTGCCCCCCGGTGCCACCCCAAGCACGCGCTTGGTCGGCTGGTGCCTGGAGCCGGCCCTGCCCATGTTGGACTGAGTCGGCTGCTGGTGCCCTTGATTGGGTCTGCCTGGGGCAGGGAGGTGACTAACAACCAGTGAAGGGGCAGACTGGAGGTCGCTATGAAACGCCCTCAGACCGACTGCCTAGCCAGCCTAACAACTACAGAGCTGCTTTACGGCAGAGCCTGCAATGGGGAGCGGGTACAGGGAGCAGGCATGGGAGGCCTGGGGGTCACAGAGGGGCCAGAGGGACAGCACTGGACATCGGATGTGTGCACCAGATTCTATCAGACCTGGTGGCGTCTCTTGGCAGACAGCAAGCGCGACACGACCACCCACTTTTGTTCAGCTCAATTTAGCTTCTGCAAGCGGCCTGTACCCCAGGTGTGGTGCTGGTGCAAAAACACATGATGTTTGGAGAATAACGGGATTGTGGTTGTGGAGCTGGATTGATTTTAGGTCAGGCCTAAAATAATGGTTTCCCCCAAGAAAAGTCAGCAAGCAGGGGAGCCAAAGAACACCTCAAAAATCCATTTCTCCCTTGACTAGCACTTAGGATCGGTTTGGACACTCAATGGCATTGTTAAAGGGTGAAACACGGGGATCTTACTCCTGCTCCAAGATGGAAGCTCAGTGCAGGATGGCATTGCTACTGCCGCCTCTGCCATTTCTGGCCACTGAGCTCCAAGGAGGTTTTAAAATGACACGAATAAATAGCCAGCCACAGTGTTTGCCTTCCCCAGCTGACAGGGAACTGCAGGCTGCTTTTACAAGCCACCCTGTTTACAGGAACAGAAAGCCAGAGCTAGCTGCCGGCAGCTTTTCTTTCCTCCCCCCACCTCTCCCTCACACGATGCGCAAGGCCCACCTGAGACCTAACATTTGTCTGTTTGGAGAATAGATGAGTATTTATTAGAATTAAACAGCTGGGAGCTAGATGATATTTAGACTGGTATTAGGAGGAGTGGATGGGAGGGAGATAATTCCTGGGGTGTTTTAGAAAACCAGGCAGAGCTCAGTTACTGAGGGGATTTCTCAAGTCTCCTGTGAGAGGCTGATACAGTTAATTTCCTGCCGGTGCTGCAGGCTGTGCCACGCTGATATTGCAGTGTTATTTAGAATAGAAAGGTCAGGCCGGAGATTGAATAATCATTGACAAGAAATCCATAGGGGATGAGTTCCAGGCAGTGACTCAAAGCAAGGCCGGTGTTTTTATCGTGGGCACCTGGATTTGGGTTGTTGGGGTAATTTATTTGGTTATTTATTTTCCCGTCTCTACTGAGGTCTTTGAATGGGACTTCAAAAACCACAAACTGCTTGTCTCTAGGGCGGGGTAGTCAGGAGGCAATCCAGGGAAACCCCACTCTCCCTCTTATGAACAGGATCATGGGCTTATCCCAGAATTCCAGATTAGAATCGGGATCAGTTATCGATTGATAGATTCTAAGGCCAGAATGGTCCATGATGCAGGACTTGTGTCTAAACCATCCAAGACAGAGGGCTATCCAGCCTCTTCTTGAAAACATCCAGCAAAGGATCTTCCACAACTTCCTGAGGCTGCCTGGTCCATTGTCCTACTGTTCTTACAGTTAGCAAGTCTTTCCTGAGATTCTAAATCTGCTGTGCTGTAGTTTGAACCCACTGCCTCTTGTCCTGCTCTCCGTGGCAAGAGAGAAGAATTTTTCTCTATCTTTTTTATGGCAGCCTTTCTAGTATTTGAAGACCGTTGTCATGTCCCCCACTATATCTCCTCTTTGGCAAACTAAACATACCTGGTTCCTTCAGCCTTTGCTCTTATGGCTTGTGTTTCATCCCTTTGATCATCTTTGTCACTTGCCTCGGGGTCCTTCCAGTTTCTCTACATCCTTTCTTTACAGCAGTGACCAAAACTGGACACAGTACTCTAGCTGAGGCCTAACCAGCGTTGAGTAGAGCGGTACTATCACCTCCTGTGACTTGCATGCTGTGCCTCTGTTAATGCAACGCAAAATTGCATTTGCTTTTTTTGCAACAGCATCGCATTGCTGACTCATATTGAGGTTGTGATCCACCACAATTCTCAGTAGTGATGCTGCCAAGCCTTTCTGTATTTGTGCATTTGTTTTTTCTTCTGTAAGTGTAGCACCTTGCTATGGCTACCCTATGGCTAGGGATACGGGCCCTGATTCTCCCCTACCACACACAGAAATCACTTTAATCTTTGGGTAGAAAGTGCTACTAGTTCAGGATGTAATGTCACACCCACTTGGCACTAGTTCCAATGATGGTGCAGGCCAACAGGGAATCAGGTTCAGTCTTCCAAGTTATGTCTACCCCATAAATGGCTCCATTGGGCATGAAGAAAACAAAGCTTAAGTATGAATCTCAGGCCTACACGCAGCTCTCCCACCACCCGGAAGCACCATAGGGGATTTTGAAGAGGATCCAAAGGCTACATTACCAACTTACCAAACACCCGCGGGCCCCACTTTATGTCATGTTTTTAATACCAACTAAGCATGCACCACCATCATATTTTGATCGGCTTTCCTTCTATCTGGAGGGAGGAACAGTAAAGGCTTGGGGGTTTTGTTCATTAGCCATAAGAAACTACTGTTAACCTCCTTTGTACTCACCCTGCAGTTGAAATAGGCTGTGTTATGACGGTGTCACTAGATGGCAGTGTTGCATAGTCTTAGGAGTGCTTAGCGTACAAGCAATGTTCAGTCTCTTAATGCTGGATTGTGGTTAGTTTGAAAGCAGTTTAATTTTTGGGTGGGGAGCTGTTGCAAACAGCAAGAGAGGTCACTCTCTGCCTCACTCTCCCCAACTAGAGGCAATTCTGAGGGTAGAGGTGCTCTCTGGGAACTGGGCATTGGGGCGTAGGCTGAGATTCCTGGCAGAGGCTATAATAATTCTGGAAAAGTCAATGTGCTGTTTGACCATCTCTGTTCTGGGTCTGGGCTATATAGTTGAAATAAAATGAGGTGCAATGAGAATATGCACTGGCATCATGATTTTCTACTCCAACAACAAGCTGACCTATAGGGCCCCAACATGACAGCTGGATTTTAGGATTCTGCACAGCTCATTTTGTTGTGTCTGTATCTGTGTTGGTCCAGGGGCATTCTGGACTTCAACTACAATTCCCAATGAAGTCCTACAATTTTTCAAATTCCCATTGACTTCTGTAGCAGTTGGATCAGGCCGTTGTAATTGAAAATGTTTGATGTTTCTCAGCAGTTGTCCAAGTTTTCAGCCTATTTATCTCACAATGTTAAATTTCAGTTAGAGCATGAAGGCCCAGTGAAAACCCTGCATCTCTCTTTTGTGAATTGACTTTGTTCCTCAACATAAGAATATGTTAAAGCACTGGACTTTTAAAACCAGAGACAGGGCCTACCAAAAATCTCTTTGAATTTAAGGTTCCAAATCTCCAGTTCCAAACAAACTTCAGCAGTTCTGGTTTGGGCCTGAGAGTCAAACCAGGAAGGGGCCTGTGTTCGTATTTTACTGCATTTCGAACCAAAAACTTACAAGCACAGCCATTCTCATGAGGTTTCTACCGTGCTTGCAATATTTCAGCCAACTTAATGAGATCTGGAACAATCGCATCCAGCTCAACACTCAACCATGGCCCGGATTTGACTAGGCAAGCAAACCCAAAACCTCAGCCCAAATCTGTTCCAGATCCAAATACAATCTATCCCCTTTCTGGTCTCTCTGAATGCACGCCCCCCAGGTGTCAGGCCACTTGCCTTTACGTCTCCTGGGAGTCTGTGACCAGTGGGAAAAAAGTGACCAGACAGCAGTGCTTAAACCAAAGTATTGCTTAATCTGTTAAGGACTAAAGGACTAAAAGGGATTTTAAAACAACAAACAGTCTAGATGCAATGCTATCTTACCTAGAAGATTCCCCTGATGGACACGTAGGTAGTTCTAACTTCTTCAGCTATCCCAGCAGGTGTCTCTGTGTGTCAGACTGAACAGCGTCTCAGCAACAGTTGCCTCCAACAGCTACCACCTCCCCACTAGGGAGAGAGTCACTTTTTATCCAGCCAGGGTTCACTCAGTTCCTGGGCTTTTTGGCCCTGCTATTTCAAAACCAGTTTGGTGAGCTCCATGGGTGGGCAAGCCAGCCTCCTCAGGACCAAAGGCTCTCCCATTTGTCCTGTAACAACCCCTGCATCTGTGATAGTGGGTGACCTACCTAGATTCATTGTTTTTGCCTGCTAATTGTTTCCTCACAGCCCTCTTGAGTTAGCCCCAGTACAGTCATACAGCAAACATCCCTACAACCTGGTCACCGGGCAGTAGTAATAAATTATTACATGGGTGCTCCACATCTGTCACTCCATCACCTTAAAACAGGGGTCTCCAAACTACGGCCCGAGGGCCGGATCCGGCCCGCGGCTTCAATTTGTCCGGCCCCCCCAACCAATTGCTGCCACTGCCTTGGCGGCTCTTCGGTGGCAGCTCAAATGCTGCTGCCACCTCGGCGGTATTTCGGCAGCAGGGCCCCGTCAAAATTGGGCCCCGCACTCCCTAAGGCCGGCCCGCAAAGCCCCTTCAAAAATCTAATGTGGCCCTCGTCTCCTAAAGTTTGGAGACCCCTGCCTTTAAACCCTCTTTGATTTAAACAGAGGGAGCCAAAATAGAGAGGGAAAAGTGTAATACTATTTGGAGTCACCAGAGGTCACTAGAGGTGGTGTAATAAATTCTGTTTATCTGAATATTCAGGCGTTTGCACTTGAAGTAAATATTTATTGTGAGCTGTGGTACATTTCTTTATAGATGCTGGGTGTCAAAGTGATATAGGTGAAGGGACATGTGCTCCTAAATCACTTTATCATGTGTAAAAATCCCACCCACTGAGCTTATCATCAGTAACATTTTCTCTGCCTGAATCTCTCTAAGAATAACTCTTAGGTGTTGCTGCTGCCTACTACATGTTATACACAAGCAAACAAACCATTACATGGTGTTAATGCCCTGTTGTTGGAAGCCGCAAGAGCAAAGAACAAACTGACCAGGATTATGGCATTTGCATGAGTCCAAAGGACAGACAAAGTACGAACTTTCTTGAGGAGTGGAAGAAGTGAAAGCAGCTTCTGACGCTCGTTTTCTAGGGTGCCCAGAAATCCAAAGATGAGGAGGAAAAATGCTGTTGTCTGCTAAGCTGTGTTGGAGAGAAAGGCAGAGATCTTATAATACTTGAATGGATGTAACACTACCCATTGGCTAGTCTGGATGCTGACCGTGCCATGTGACAAGGGTGTAACACTTGATAACCTTGATCCATAACATACTACAGGAGCCAGGAAATCAAGAGCAGTCTCTCAGCAGCATTCTTGTGTGTTCCATCTCTACAAGATGGTGTCAGTAGAAAACTGTGCGATTACAGTAAGGGACAGGGCACTAGCTCAGGTCATTCTTAAATAGTGTCATCGTGACATCAGAGATAACTCAACCAATCAGCCATCTTCCTCTGCAGTTAATTTGAATGCTCACTTCTGCTGCTTGCACTGCGGGAGTGGAGATGCTTCTAGTTCAGGGGTTCTCACAAAAAAATTTTTGGTGGCCTCAGAGTGCGGCACCAACTCTTGCTGGTGGCCACTCTGACAACTTTTCCTAAAAATACTTAATTAACTTTAGGAAAAACAAATAAATATGCACATAGCCATGTCCAAATCATTGCCATTTATTTAAGTAGAGGGTCTTTTTTTTTTTTTTTTTACAAACTCAATAATAAAAATAATGTGCAGTTGTCTCTATTCTTTCCTGTACCTAAACAGAAAAACAAGATGCTTTACATGTTTTGCTTTTTTTGATTTATTTTTTTAAAGACTTGCTAGCTAGCAAATCCGCTACTGTGAAAAGTGCTAATTTGTTAATATCATTTTTCACAGCAGATTTACTCTGCCCTAGCAAGCTGGGGGACAAATTAAGCCCTAGATGGGGAGGTGGGTAAGGAGGCGGAGTGAGCCCTGGGCTGGAGCTTGGGGACGGAGTCCACCACCACATGGCCAGAGCCTGCCATCCACCACCCCAGAGCTGAAGCCCAAAGCCCAAACCCCACTGCCCCCAGGAAAGGGGGGAACTCACACCGGTTGCCTGCTCCTACAGTGTTTGTGGCTCCAGAAGGGGGCAGGGACCCACCCCTGCTGGTGGTCCTGGGGGAGGGGTGGCTGCTTTGTGCCCCACCCATCACCATCCAGCAGGCTGTGAGAAACACTAATTCATCTTCTCCTCCCAGCTCAGTACCCAATTCTCCTGATGGCTGCTCCCTCCATAATCCCACAGGTTACTTATCCCACTGTGCTCCTCACATCCTCATGTTCCCCTCACATTAGCCCCATGTCCCCACCCACAAACCTGCTCCCTCCACACCCTCCCTGCAGACTGCATTTGCAGTATTGTATTTGCTTACAAGTGGGAAGGAATGGGTAGGTTTGTGGAGGGTGGATGTGCCTGAGCAGGTGATGGGAAAGGGAAGGAAGACACAAGATGAGTTTAATTAGCCTGTGGAACTCATTACCACAAGATATCACTGAGGCCAAGAACTTAACAGGATTCCAAAAAGGACTGGTCAATTTGTATGGATTAAAAAGACCATCTGGAGTTAGAACAGCAAATTCTAAAAAATAAACAAGAGTTTCAGAAGGGATATAAGCCCTCAATTTTAGGGCCAACCTCTAACTATTGGAGTTAGTAGGAGACTTTAATCTAGGTCCAGGTTGTCCCTTAACAGGGTTTCTTTCTCTGGAACAACTGGTGTTGGCCACTGCTGGAGATAGGATGCTGGACTTTGTGTCTGGTCTGCAATGTAGCTTTTTGTGTTTGGAATAACTCTGCACTTCTGAAAGACAGCAAGTCCTAACTAGGCAAAGCGAATTAAGGGGAGTTTAATTCCAAATGAGGCTCATTTTTGACATTTTTCAGTGTCGTGGTCTAAAAGCCTCTTGCCTTCCCTTGAACTAGCATTCAGACATTCAAATCCACTTGCAAAGTAAATTTTGTATTAACGAGCAGAGAATCAATTTTAAGTAACCATTAAAGTAATGCGATTTCAAGCTTTAGGCACTGGGTTTGCTACATTCCTGAAAATAAATCTATGTTAGGGAAGTCAAGGGAATGGAACTAGTGGTCCTTGAAGCACAAACTATTTTAATTTCTTAATTTCTTCCATATTATGGTGACAGTGGTCTCCCAACACAGAGCCAAAACTTCTCTGCCTTTGACTGGAAAATCTGCAGTTTTGAAACTCTAGGGATTTGTCCTTAATGATACATATACTTCCTGGGATTTCTCAGTTTCCTTACTTTGCAGCATTAACACAAGCTTCTAAGAGGGGATTATCCCAGGCAAAAAAATCTTTGTTACCCTGCAGTTAAGATTGAAAGTATCTGTCACTTCAACCTTTAGAGAACCTTGGAGCTTTTTCCCGAGACAGAAGTTTTAGGAAGCCTACAAATTCACATCTAGAGTTTCAAATTTTTTTACAAAAGCACAATAAAGTCACCCAAATAACCTTAACTCTGCCCTCAGCACTTCCCTTGAGAAAAGCGCATTGATCACGTGAACCACCCAGCATTGGTTTTCACAAAATGTTTCAGACATATTTGTTTCTGATGTCAAGCTGATATTTTGTCCCCTCATTAAGTGCTCCTCTTTTCATTGTAAGTGCTGCAGCTTCAGAAAGGCAGCAACATCCAAACTGGTGCCCATTTTTAGCGGTGAGGGTAATTAACCATTGGAACAAATGATTGACGGGTGTGATAAACTCTTCATCACTTCGAGTCTTTAAAGCTAGATTTGATATTTTTCTAAAAGAAGTACAGTATCTCAAACAGACCTTATGGGCTTGACGCTGGAACCACTGGGTAAAATTGTTTTGCCCGGGTTTTGCAGGAGGTCAGACTAGATGACCACTGTGGTCCCTTCTGGCCTTGGAATCTATTAACCACGATGTCAATCGTGGCAATTCTATAGGTGGCTACTTTACCTCATTGTTTAATGAAGTTCTTTTACTTGGCACCACACGGAACTTCTGTGAGCAGTGAGAGATGGTTTCCCTGTCTGCTATTTAAAGTATGTCTTTGACCAGGTATGTCTACAAAGAAGGCAAGAATCTGTACAAGGGTGCAACAGAGCTACACTGATTTACAGCAGCCCAGGGCTGGCCTGAGATATTCTACTTTTTGTGGTCACTGAGGAGAGCAGCCTGTGATAAGGACAGGTAAGTTTGTTTCAGAATTTCTCGTTGGTCTTTTGATGGTGCAGCAGGGGAAGAGTTAAGGTTGTTTGGGTGGCCTTCAGTATACGTTTACATACTTCTGAGTATTTGTGGGCATCTTTGGGTTATATTTTATTATTTTATTTTGTGAAGTGGAGCCTTACCTTTGAACTTCCAGATTGCCTTAACATTTGCACCTTTCTGAGGATTCTGGAAAGACGGTTTGGGGCTGAAGTGAGCGATTCTTTTGAACTTCTAATGAACTTTTGAACTTCTAATGAAGGTTTTTGCCTGAGAATTTCCTTATTTTTTTTAAATCATAGAATCATAGAATATCAGGGTTGGAAGGGACCTTAGTAGGTCATTTAGTCCAACCCCCTGCTCAAAGCAGGACCAATCCCCAATTTTTGCCCCAGATCCCCAAATGGCCCCCTCAGGGATTGAACTCACAACCCTGGGTTTAGCAGGCCAATGCTCAAACCACTGAGCTATCCCTCCTCACCCAAACATTTGGAAGCATCCCTGTGTCCTCACCCTACAGAGCTCCAGAGGTTTTTAGGCTTCCTCTCCTGTCCCAGATCCCTGCTGTGAAGAGCTTAATACAAGGGTAACAAAAAATAGATAGGAAAGCAGGAAGCGAACTGCAATCAGAGCACATGGTGGAGAAGGAGAATAGCAGGAAGACCAGAGTGTTAAATAGATTAAACATGGGCACAATCTGATGGGCGCCAGTAATCAGAACAATGTTTTTCTTCTATACATAAACAACACTAACGTGCCTATACAATGCTCCAGATCAGAATACCTGGGGTTTCACGCCCACTTTGTCCAGGAGTCATTGTCTGCACATAGTGCCAATCTGTGGCAAATCAGGCCCCAAATGCAGGAGGGAAAGCCATCTGGGGGGGTTTGTGTACTCATTTGTTCCTCCCCCCCTCCCGTGTTGTTTTTCAACAGCACGACAGAACTGATGTTTATAGGTATCATTACATGTGAAAAATCTGTTCCAGGGCTGAGCAGCACTGCTGGGAATGTACAGCAGATTGCAGTTTAATGGGCTGATTAAAATATGTTTAAAGATACACTAACAAAAACCCACCCTCAGCTTCCAGCCCTACAATTCATCCCATGGCCACCGGAGGTGCTGGTGCCTATGCCTCGTAACTCTCGCTGCAGGGGGTTGTTAGTGGCTGCCAACGTGGCAGGCCTTCAAGGCAGCATTAGCCTGAGCAGGCTTGTGCAAGGAGCAAAAAAAAAAAACCCACAAGGGAACCCTCCCAAAAGGGTGGTTTCAGCCAATTCACTTACATAACAGACCCCCTTGTGGCAGCCTAGCAGCCCTGAGAGCAGAGTCAGGGAACATGCATTCTAATTCCAGCTGTCGCAGAAATTCGCTATGAGGTTTTGGACAAGTCACTCATTTGTTTTGGTGCTGTAGTGCCTAGAGGCTGCAGTCTGTGTTCAGGTGCTCAATGTTCTAGACACTATACATCCCTATAATTAAGACGGCCTCTGACCCTATCTAAATAAGAGATGAGATGAGTCAGGTAGAAACAACTGCTGGAGGTGACTGTGATTGGACATAATGAGCAGTGACCACACCCCACGGTGGGGAGGGCTTTCTGTGCCTCAGTTTCCCCATCTATTGATGCAAGATCATGAATGCTTCCTAACCTCTTATGGACAGGACTAGCCAGACTTCCATTCTGTGACGGTGTACCCCATAAAGCTTTATGGGGAGAGGCTTATAAACGTATACATGAATTAACTGGAATATGTTTTATGCTACATGTGCCATGTAACATATCTCTGTGAAAGTTATGACCTACTGAATTTATTCCTCCTGTTTGTATGCATGTATCATTGTTGTAGTTGGAGTTATGAAGATTGGTTTTATATTTGCTGGTTTTGTACATAGCCTTTGTAAGTGCCTGGGATCATGTTTGGAGGAAAGAATGTGCAAGTTAAGTACAAGCACTTAACAGACAAAAGCAGTTGCAGACCCCAATCCACATCGGGGCCTGGTCAGGAATGCAACTGGTCGGACTGGTTACCGAGGGGTGCATGGACATGTGACTTGCCCATGTGATCTCAAAACTCCATGGTAACATGATGTTACACAGGGAGGGGAAAAAGACTATAAAAGCCCTTGGGAGACGCTTCCATTTTGTCTTCAGCTGTAAAGAGAGAGACTCTCCACCCCACAAGGACACACCTGAAAAGAGACTGAACAAAGGACAAAGACAATAGGGGGGTGAGTGATTGCTGGACCCAGGCTAAGAGGAAGATAGCCTGTTTACTGGATCTAGTGAGGTTGTTATCTGTACACAGGGTGATTAGACATAGAACTGCATGTTCTATTTTATTTTATTTGGTAATTCACTGTGTTCTGTCTGTCACTACTTGGAATCACTTAAATCCTACTTTCTGTACTTATTAAAATCACTTTTTACTTATTAAGTTGCCTGGAGTACGAGTTGTTACCTGGGGAAGGCAAACAGCTGTGCATATCTTTCTGTCTTTGAAATAGAAGGCGAACTATTTATGAGTTTGCCCTGTATAAGCTTTATACAGGGTAAAACGGATTTATTAAGGGTGTGAACCTCTTTGGGAGTTGGGCACCTGGGTGTCAAAGGCAAGAGTGCTTCCAGGAGCCTTACAGTTGTTAGTGGACTTGGTTCGGACCTGGGTCTGTGTTTGCAGCAGATCAGTGGAATCTGGCTCAAAACAGACAGGATTCGGGAGTCCCAAGCTGGAAAAGGCCTGGAAGCAGGGGCAGAAGTAGCCTTGGCATACCAGGTGGCAGCACCAAGCAGGTCTCTGTGATCCCAACCCGTCAGGTAGAAACAACTGCTGGAGGTGACTGTGATTGGACATAATGAGCAGTGATCACACCCCACGGTGGGGAGGGCTTTCTGGGCCTCAGTTTCCCCATCTATTGATGCAAGATCATGAATGCTTCCTAACTTCTTATGGACAGGACTGGGCAGACTTTCATTCATTAACCCTTAGGCAAGAATATCTGAGCCCCTTATATGCAATTGCAACATATTATTCCTGCTGGTTGCTTGTTATTTTTATCTCGGGTTATGAGTCAGGCCTGAAGCCAGACACCGCCTCTTCCCTACAACTGCCCCATCCCCTCTCAAGCCTCTGGATACTTTTGGGAAACTCTAATGTCACATCTGAATTCTAAGGGGATAAATACAGCTTTGTACCTTGACTGCATGTTTAAGGTCCTTGACTACATCCTGAAAGGCAGGTGTTCATGTCTCGCTTGATCTGCCACTGAAAAGCCACTTTCAGGTGACCAAGGTGCAAAATGGGTGCCCAATCCCTTGGATTGTGGCTGTCAAAAGCACTTGACTGTGACGCTGCCCACTCCCTTGTGTACCATTTGCTGTGACATTGGCATGCCAAGTAACCTTCCGTAACTGTTGTGCTTCGAGATGTGTGTTCACGTCCATTCCAATGAAGGTGTGTCCTCGCCCCGAGCACCACCGCCGGAAAGTTTTTTCCCCCCTCAGTGGTATCCATTGCATTGGCTCTGGTGCCCCCTGGAGTTGCGCTCTCACAGAGCCAGTATAAAGGGCCCTTCAAGCACGCAAAGAAGAACAGGTTCGGGGGACTTTGACACCCTGAGCTGGGGGTTTTCTGGTGGATAATGGCATTGGAGAATAGAAGGGTTGAAAGCTCCGAGGTATTCATTCATTCCTTTCCCATCAGAGGACAGGATTTTTGTACTCGGCAAATAATGTTCTTGCACCAGTAGCAAATGTCAAACGCTTATCCTGGGCCAGGGAGCAGTGAGCACTTGGAATGAGTCAGCGGAAAGGGCAGAAGCTCCGTTTAAAGGCTAAGCTGGCTCATAGCAAATGTCAGCACTCGGGGCTATGGGGAGAAGGGCCCAGCCACTGGGAGAACCATGTTCACACACAGCAACAGAAGCACAAAGCCCTACGGCTTGCGCCGGGCTGGCTGCTTCTTGTAGCCTGCAGGAGTTTTCCAGAGAGCAAATCTAGCTTTGAAATGGACCTTGCCATGCTAGCAGGAAGTGCCTTTTGCTCATAGGGTGCAGTAGGGTCCCTTGCAGTGGGATAGCAGGGACATGCAATTGACAGAGGACTGTACTACTGGAGGCGTGTGGGACTAGGTGGGCTGAAGGGCCTATGCGGCAGATGAATCATTTAAACAATGACATGAGAAAGTCACTGTCATTGCAGCTCCCATGCAAAGATCTTCAAGTGCTTTGCAGGCATCGACCTCCCTGAGTGGTCGAGGCTATAGTGGCGGTATGCCTATTAACGTCGGCTGAGGAGCTAACCAGGACACCCAGTGAAGAAACCAGTTGAATCTTGGTTCTCACCTGATTTGGTCCAAAGTATTTGGAGAGGTCACTTCTTCCAAACTCACTTGGAGCTGGAGCCACTTGGACAATCTCTTCCTTGTGGCTTCAGGGCTTCAGCTTCTTCCAGGCATGCGCCAGGGTCAGTATCACTCAACCTTTCTTTAAGCTTATCACATCTACGGCAGCACCAGCATTCGTGCCACCTAGTATGCTGGGCGGCGGGAGAAGGGGGTTGGAGAATGAGGTTTTCAAAGCTGCTGAAGGCATCTAGTCACCAGTTCCCTTAGGCAGCGTTGAACAGCTCAGCCTGAATAGCCAAACCCGGGTGCAAATGCCGCCTAGACTCAGAAGTCAGGTCTACACTGGCTCTGGAGGGGTACTTTCCACCACAGGTCACCATCCCCGCTCTAGTGCTGACTAAGCTAGCACTAAAAACAGCAGCATGGCCATGGCTGCATGGCACTGGGAGGGGCTAGCCACTCTGAGTACGTCCCTAAGGTTTCAGCAGGGCTTGTACCCAGGGCGTCTGGCCCCTCTGGTTACTCACACCATCCCGTCTACACGGCTCTTTGGAAATGACTCCTTCAGCTCCAGTGTAGACATATCCTTAGGTGAACAAAGGTTGCAGCATAAAGCAGTGGAAAGTCAAGCCAGCTGAAAAATTAAATGAAAAAAAATCCCTGAAAATTTTTGTCTTGCAGGGGTCGAAACTGATGCTAATTTTTTTAATCTGATTTTTTTTTATTAAAAGACAAGGTGGGGGAGGTAATATCTTTCATTGGATCAGCATCTGTTGGGGAGAGAGATGAGCCTTCAAGCTCCTCAGAGCTCTTCTTCTGGCCCAGCCCTGAAGAAGAGCTCGGTAGAGTGCCAGAACTTCTCTCATTCACCAGCAGACGTTGGTCCACCAAACAGTATTATCTCACTCACCTTGTGTGTCTCTCACATCCTGGGACCAGCAGGGCTCCAACGACTCCACAAACAACAAGGGAAGCGAGCCACTTCATTTTAATCGAAACTGTTCTTGAAAGAGTTTGTTGCAGCATTTTGACTAGCAAAAAGCAGCTCCACCCATGTACCCAAACGTGGGGTCAGGGAACAAACTATTACTAGCGATTCTGAAAAATGTTCACAGTAAAAAAGGCAACAAAAAAAATGTCACAGAAACATGTAGCTAAAGTTGATGGCTTTTAATTGAAAACCACATTTTGTCAAAAGGCCTTTTTTTTTTTTTTTTTTACAAAACGCATACAAAAAAAAGTACACCTTTTGACCAGCTTGGGTGGAAAGGACTTTAGCCCAGACATGCAATATGGTGTCAGCTTTTCCCTCCTGCTTAATAGTCACATGGTATTAAGCCGATGGGGTCAAAGTGAGTCTGGCACATTGGTTAGTGCACAAAGACTATGTCTCCCTTGCTCAGGGTTCTGGCACAACTGCGGTCCTTGCACTTAGGCTTCACATGGGCCTCTGAGCAAAAGCAGAGCAGCGGTGCCCTGCTTGTCTCCTTCCGCAACCAAGAAAGAGTCAGGCTAAGGGGACCAACCATGGCCCACTCTTTAAGGCTTAACACTGAGGCTGTCCCCAAGGAGGGACTGTGCCAACATGGGCATGTCAACACTGCAAGTGGAGGTGTGATTGCAGCTCATGTAGCCAGGCCTCAGCTAGCTTTAAGCTAGCTAGTTTGGGCACCAATAGCAGTGAAGCTGCAGGATATATCCCCAGGCTCCCCTGCAGCCATACACACAGGTGGCTAGCCTATGCAGCTGCGGCTTCACTGCTACTGGTACGTGAGGTAGCCAGATCATAGCTTGGATATGTCTACATTTCTTCAGGTGCAGTGTAGACATACTCCAAGAGCTCCTCCCGGGGTTGAATGGCTCACTTCCCTATTCAGGGCTCTGCCACGTTTTAACCCATGATGTTTTTGTAGGTTGCCTGGACTGTTGTTAACGCCCAAAGTGGAGCTCAGAGTCAGTTGTTTCCAAAATATTAGACACGCTTTCCTTGGAAAGGGAGCACCACTTGTGGAGAAATACTGAGGCCAGAATTCCATGTGTGTGTGGGGAACATCATGGCTAAGGCTTGTCGGGAAGCACTCCATGCCAAGCACCAAGAGCGTGATTCACCATTACCCTCTGCCATGCATCAGTAAGGGGATGCCATTGAGGTAACGTAAGTGTAGGCTGAACACCAGGCAGTGTTCCCTAATGGTGGCAGAGCCCCATTAGTTTCCCAAGAGACATGGTGAAAGCTCCATCTCTGGGGTCATGTGAAACCAGGCTGCAAAAACCCAGGACACTACCTGGGAGGGAAGTCTCCAGCAGTGGCCAAGGTGGGGAATAAGTCCATTCCCTCTCTAGCTTCTGGAACAGCATCTCTTTGCTACCGGCCGACGTTCTGTGGGGACGGGGTGACGTCATGGCAAAGAGTGAGAGAAGCAATTAATTGCTCTTGGAAACCGTCTTCGTACCTGTCCTCCTTTTACGTTCATGATCCTAGCCACCCAGGACTACCTGTAGCTGTGGCAGACCAAGTCAGGAGCTTTTCCAGGAGCTGTGTCTTTTACAGCGCTGTGATGCTGCAGAAGAATGACTGTTGGAAGGCAATTCAGCAGAATCTGACATCTTTGCTCAGGGCTGGACTAGCAGGCGATACAGCAAGTAGGTCAGTTACATGGTGCACTGACAGAGCTGGGTGGAGGCCTAGGACTGGGTTAGCATGCAAAATACAGACTGCAACGCAAAGGACTGATGTGCTATCACTAGGTGGAGCCAAAGGCCACAGTCACCAGAGGCCTGAACAAAGAGACACCAGCAGGTGGATTCAGCGGAGATGGCTTCCTTCAGCGCTGTTTTGTCAGGGAGCTGTGTTAACAAATAAGGGAGCTTAAGGGGAGGCAGTGTAGCTTCGTGAAAGAGCATTGGGCTGAGACTCAGGCAACCTGGGTTGTATTCCCAGCTCTGCCACTGAACTGCTGGGTGATCTTGGGTAAGTCATGATACTGCCCCATGCCTCAGTTTCCCCATCTGTAATATAGGCCTAATGATACTGACCTCCTTTATGAAGCATTCTGAGATCTATGGATGCCCCAGCTCTGTGATATGACAGTGTGGCAGGTCAGGATTGAGGTGCATTGGCAGAGCTGGGTTTGGGATGAATGTGCCCTTCAAATTGACTTTCCAACTAGCTGCCGCTTTGTGTCACGCTTATATTTTGCCTTTGAATATAAAATACGATACATGTTCAGCAGTTTGGTTTTGCTTGCAAGAAATACACCAGTGTTTGCAACAAAAGAAACTATTTATTTGGAATATGCATTACCAGTACAAATCAGGAGACTGTAAAACCTACACCTTGTTAGTAACATTATAGAACATAAAAGTTTCAGTTGGGGTCAAAAAGACATAGGCCTTTGTCTTTACAGAAGCAGAAAAGCTTAAAGTTTCAAAACCAAGTCACAGCAGAGTCTTTTTAGGTTTTCTAATTGGAAACCATTAGAAAAAAAAAAAAGCAAAGCAAAGCAAAAGCAATTCAGAACAACTGGATCATCTTTACAAGAAGAAAAGGGTTTGCAATGAAAATATTTTTTTAAAAACCCTGCAATGTCTGATTTATATTTTAATAATTATAACACTAACGTGAGTGTGAAAGCAAAAGTATTCTAGGAAGCTTCAAGATAAAAAGCAAAAACAACTAGTGATGTGAAAAGTTGGGGGGGGGGTTTGGACCTCTTTAAAAGAAAAAAAAACGTTAAAATTAATGGTTTTATAAACCTCTCTCCTTGAACTGGGACCTTTAACTGTATCATTTTCAGGAGGTAACTGGAGTTTTATTTTCCTTTATCGTGCTAACTACATCTGCCTTCCAAATACAGCCCTCTGGTTCTACAAACACTTATACACGTGCTTAACCTTCTGCATGGGAGGTGGCCCAGTGAAATCAGTCACTTCCTCTTGATCCGTGTACATTTAAGCATATGTATAAGTGCCACAGGCCCAGCTCTTACTCATCTCCAAACTTCCTGTCCAGTTCACAGACTGGTGAAAGTGTGTTCTACCTTAGCGTCTGATCCAAAGCCCACCGGAGGTACATGGAATTCTTTCCCTAGGACAGTCATACTGGTCCAGACCCATGACCTGTATAGTCCAGTATCCTGTTTCCAACAGTGGCAAGCAAGGGATGCTTCAGATGAAGGTGCAAGAAACTCCACAATAGGCAGATGTGGGGCGACCTCCCCGCTGCCCCCGGCCCATGAAGGGCTCATCCTGAGCCCTAATAAGAAACTGGTTTAATCCCTGAAATGTGAGTTTTTTCTCTCCCTTCCAATACTTTTTATTAGCATTGTAACTCTAGATCTGTTATCCATATAAATCTTCAACTCCTTTTTGAATCTTGCTATATTCTTGGCCTCAGTGACATCCTGTGGCAATGAGTTCCACAGTCTGTGGAAAAGTGTGTGAAAAAGTATTTCTGTTGACATCAGTAGGCTTTGGATGAGGTCCTAATTAAGTTTAGATCAGGTGATGAGGAAATGAGGAAGCTTCTCAATACACAATAGAGAGAAAAAAAACTCCACACCAATTCTAACAAGGTGATCAGAATAGGAGGATCCATTTATTCAAAATATTGATGTATTCTATGGTAACGGCCAAAGTTCTGGAGTGATATTTTTGTAAACATCAGTGTTTTGGGCCAGTGCTTTTAGACCTGATCCGAAGTTCACTGGAGTCTTTCCTTGGCTTTAATGAGGTTTGGATCAAGCCCTAGGACAAGCAGCACGTTATTGCTGGGATCAATCATGAAAAGGAAAGCAAAACCCTATCATTTGATAGTGCTCACAATTATAGACGGAAAGAAACTGCCAGCTGCGCTGTGAAAGGCTGGGCCTGCTACAATTTGAAAGGGTTGAGCTCAGAGACTAAGTCTTGCATTTCACAGGGGCCCTGATTCAGGAAAGCATTGAAGTATGACGTCCATCCCTTTTCAGCAAAGCAGTTTAGCCTGGGATTTTCAACAGCACCTAAGACGGAGATGCAAGGGGATCTGGGTGCTGAACAACCTTAAATTCCTTTGAAGCATCCTAATGTTTAGCAAGCGCTTAACTTTCACCATGTGCTCAGTTGTCTGTAACTGCACTTAAGCACATGCTGAAAAGCTTTGCTAAGTAGGCGTGGTTTGCTGAATTGGGGGCCATAGCTAAGTCTTGCCCCTGCAAGTGCTCAGCCCTTTGCCGAAGCACTTAGCACCTAGCAGGATGAGTGTCTTGGCCCCCACCATGGCACTTAGGCCTAGCTCTACAAAGGTATTTAAGCTCATAACTTCCACTGAACTTGAGCAACTGAGCCCAAGATCGGCAATGTTTGAATTTTCAGGGAGGGGGAACAGGGTGAAGTCCTTTCAGAGCAGATCTGATTCCATGAGAAAAATCAACCCCCAAAAATGGATTTTTGCCAATTAAGCTTTTCACATCACCTTGAACATACATCAAAAGTGGAGGAAGGGAAGTTTACAAGGCCATAGTCCTGGACAATTTAAAAATAATAATAATCAATCATCATCATCATCGCCCCAAAAGGAAAAAAACAGGAACACAAAACAAAAAGAAAACGTAATTAACTGGGTCTCAACGTTAATAAACATAAAGTGTTAGAATGTACCTATTATGCTCACTATTCCAACCATTTTTTTTAAGTTTTACAAAATGAATTACTGTCACTTTTTAAACATTGTGTAAGAGGAAATGAGTGTGCACAACTCTACAGTTTTCTAGCATTCTTGAACTAATTCACAAATGCGAGAAAATTAAAAACAAAATAAAATTAAAAAAAAAACATGGAAAAAAACCAAACCAAAAGAGAAGATGAATGTAGGTAGTTTGGTGTTATAAACTATACAGGAATGAAGCGCTTTTTGCCACAGAAAGAACTGGAGTGGAAATTCTTCTCTGTTCACTTTTGCGTGCTATGAGGGTAATTTTTAATTTTTTTTTTATTATAAACACTATTAAATTCAGACTGCTTTTTTGGTTTTTTTTCCTTTATCTGAATATACAAGAACATTCATTATCAAATGTTCATTATCATCAATGCTACAAAGAACAAGACACAAATCGCAAGAAACAATGGAAAATGTTAATAAAGCTGAAAGAATCGTCAAGGTTTTTTTTTTTAATTTTTATTTTTTTAATTTTTTTTTAAATTTTCTGCAGGTTTTTTGTTTTGTTTTTGTTTTTTTATTTTTGTTTAATTTTGTTTTTATTTTTTTGGTATCGAAGTTAGGATTTTCTGGGCAGAAAAAAGAAAAAAAATGTCAAAGTTTGTGAGAAAAAGGCAACCGACCAGTCAGCAACAACAACAACAAATGTAAAAGGAACGAAAAGGGAAACCGAAAAACATGACGCGTTAAATACCATAAAGGAGTCAATGCCATGCCGTGGTGAATGGGAGAATGAGAGGGAGATAACTGCAGGGAGGATAAATGCAGCTCCAGCTAACCACTTCCAAGGACTGGTCCCTGCTGCACTGGAGGTGGATGGCACGCAGTTCGATTCTCAAGCAGACCAGGGATCGCCAGGAGCAGGCTGCTTTCTGTTGGCATGGCTTTACATCTGTTTCTCAAATGATTCATTTTCAAGAGGTACCATCACAGCCGGCTCTGCAGACGGCCCTTGCACCTACATGGAGGCCTCTTCATTTCACTGAGGCACCATGCAGGCAGTGGGGGTGGGGGGCGGGATCCACCTGCCTAGAGCCAGTCACAGGATGTGGACCACAGACCCCACTCCGGCAAAGCACTTAAGCACATGCTGAACTGTAAGCCCATAAGCACTCCCATTTGTCAACTGAAATCACCGACTTTAACAGGACCGCTCACATGCTTCAAGTTAAGCATGCACTTAAGTTCTTGGATAGACCAAGGCGCTAGACTGTGATGTAGCCAAGACGCCATATTGGGAGAACAGCTGGGGGGCGATTTGGTGTTTGTGTGTGTGTGTGTATCGTCATCTAGCTACGAGGCGAGAGAGAATACGTGATTGCGGGATGCAGTATAAAAGCTTTATAGACACAGGTGTGGGATAGGACACCGCCCGAGTGGCAGCGTCATGCACTATCCCAGTCAGTCCAAGGATAGCACGCTGCCCCATCATGTGTCCTATACATGCCAGGTAGGGATGGTCTAGACAATTTTTAAACGCTTAGGACCGAATGGTGCAATTTACTCCCACTAGTTAGTAGTTACAACCATGAATAACCACAATGAACTAGAATGCAGGGACTACTTGTGGGAGTAACTGCTTACCATTGTGGGTAAAGGGAGCTCACATGTTGGACTTTAATTGGGACTATTTTTTGTATCCCTCCACCTCTAAACATGGGTGCCTCAGCACCACAGCTCGCTGGAAAATTGTAGGGAGAAAGTAAGAGAATTTTTTTGGTCATTTTTTGTCCAAGTTTCTAAAAAGCTCTGAATCCAACTGTACAAGACTCGGGGGCGGGAGGGAGATCTAAATATCTACATTTTAGAAACCTACACAATCCAGCCAGGTTAGCTGATATATTTAAAAAATAGTCACAAATTTCAAAGCCAATACTTTGGAGCCTCCCAGGGTTATCAGCAAGTGTTGTACAGCCTGTTGGTAAGTTGGGACCTTCCCATTTCAACAGAATCATGCTCCCAGTTCTAGCTTTTGCAAGGGCTCAGTATCTCAAGGCCATAAACTCTTGCAGGACTGTTTATTGCCCATGTCTGGCCTCAAACCAATCTACATTTTTTTGGGTGGAGGGATGGCTATTTTTCTGGCACAGCTTTGATTTCAAATAGTGTCTACTCGAAGCAGCTCAGTCATTGCACAACGCTAATACTGGTAGGAAAAAAAGGCCAGTGGAGGTCAGTGGCCAGAGTGCAGGTGATGTGCTCAAAGGTGCATGGACAGATACCGATGATCACATGGCGCTGCAATTTAGCACCTGGCGATCAGTATGCATAATTAACCCCCACACAGAGATCTTCTTAAGACACAGACTTTGAGACACTCTCACACATACCTATCTTGATGCTTATGAGCAGACCCATTGAGGTCAATGGGACTACTGTGTGTACGTGTTTTCAGGCTCAGCGCTGTAGTTTGTAAAAGAGAAGATGGGGCATATTTTCATATCATCCCTCCCATTAAAGTCAATAATTCCCTCTCATCACACAAGCAGAACTTTGAAAGCAGGCTGCCCTCCTGCCCAGAAGGACTTGTCGTCAGAGCTGCCCTGCTTTGTGTTCACCCATTTGAAATGCTACCCTCATACCAGAGAGGCCTCCAGCTGAAGACAAAGATCAATCTATTTTAACTCGGTGGCAAAAGTTAGTGTTGGCTGCATCCTTCCCTCCTTATCTCATTTTGTTTTGTTAGTGTGCAATGGAACGTTCCACCAGGAATAAACCCCGCTTCCTTCTCAGCCAGTCAGGAGCCTCTCCTCCCTACAGCTGACCAAGCGCTGCAGGAGAACCAACACTGGGAGCAAACCCTCCTGCTGCAAAATGCTGGAAGATCCTGGGTGCCGATTGGCTGGGTGGAATGTCACATGATTTATTTTCGTACTTATCATGTCACGTCTTAGATTCACAAATAGGTGTGGGACTGAAATCAGCACCTTACTTTGAAAGAAATCCCCAAACTAGAAAATTATTTAGTTTATGGGGCATTTTTCCCCCTGACAAAAACAGATCTGGTTTATTAATAGCTACTGGAAGTATCCAGTCCATTCAGCTTATGTATTGACTGTGTGCATCCATCTCTCGCCTCACCCTTCAGTCTTCACTGCTCATCTGCTTGGCTATAAGGAACATTCATGCCTGCTAATTCACAGGATGTTATCTGAACACCTTTTAAGGGCTAAATTATACCAATGGGTACATGTGCCTGTTTCTCACTGTAACTGCAGAAGGGGCACCCCAGGGCCCATCCAGTTCCCCAGCAGGTAGGCATGCACACCCCCTCAGAACACAACACGAGCCAGGCCTGGCTTGCTTTTCAAACCCAGTGCAACACTCTCGGTGCTAACAAGAAAAGACACTATAGACATAAGTGTTGTGCAAATTGGCCCCATCCCCATCAATTGCTCATCAGTGTTTCTGCAGCGCTTTGATTGGGTAAAACTATATAAGTACTAAGTGTTAGCATTACAGATGCCCACAGTTTCTCACTCACTGATCTCTGCTGTTTCCTTCCTAGAAGTACCATGATGCAAAGGATATTGGCTATTTTTGGTTCTGTCGCACACTGGCAAATGCCATGCGTGTTTGCTGCAGAGCTGAACGGCTGGTGTTTGGGGTCTGAGGCAAAACATGGTGGCAGAGGAAAGGGTTAGCATTTGCTGTTTGTACCTGTTTGCAAGCACAATGTCCTGGTACCTTTTGAAAGCAAGGAGAGCCTCAGCAGAGGAGTTTTGCTCCCTTTTCCTACATGCCCGGCAGCACTAGGAATGCATTTATCCGCCCTGTCACTGGAAATGCCCCGGGGGTGACTCACTGAGGTTTTGGGATCATTTCGGAACAGGAAAGCATCCTGCTAGCTCTGGCCCCAGAACCAGAAGAGTGGTGAAGCAGCAGCAGAAGAGAGCGGATGTAAAGTATTCCTGCTAAGAGGTAGTGTGAGCGCAAGAGAAGCTGAAGGAGGTGGGTTGCCTGTTAGCAAAGGAGTGAGGTAAATTTTGGCTCCTCAAAACACCAGCATGGAAATGGACAGATGCTTTTGTTGTTGTTGTTGGTTTTTTTTTCCTCTTTAAATTCTTCTAACTGTTGAAAATATCCTTCAGGGAGAAGGTTGGGGAGGGGATGGTGGTGAGGGGAGAGGTGGCTTCTGCCCAGAAAAGAAAGGGAAAAGAGTATAAAGAAGTGTCCAGATTGGCTGAAAAAAGCATCCCGACGAAGAGAAGAGAAGGCGACTCTTCTTGTGTTTAGCCGATTGGTTCCACCTCCAGTCTGACTGCTTCAGTGTCAGGAGAGCACCCTCCCCTCCCACCCCCAGCCCCGAGTGGGGCCGGGGTCAGCCAGGGATGCAATTTGCTGGGAGATCAGTTGGAGGTATCAGAGTGGACGCTGCCAGGGCCTTCTGTGGGGGAGGTCACTGAGGAGGGGGTAGTAGCATCTTGCCAACCTCCATTAGCCTGAGGGAAACAAAGAGCTCAGTCAGTCGCTTTGTATCAACAGGACGGCCAAGCCCAACGTTCCCTTCTCCCCTACCCCCGGCTGGCTCCTAACATGCTCCAGCCACTTTGCACATGCTGTTGTTGCCAAGCACGTCCATATTACTGGAGACAGAGGGCCTGGCTCATCTTCAGGCACCTCAGTACCTTTAAAAATCTGGCCCTGAGCCCCTTGGTACCTCAGTCCTGCCCCAGGGGGCAACCTGCCCTGAACACCACCTCACAGACGGACTCCATCCCCACCACTGGCTTTGCTGACTGGAGGCTGCTTCCACTTGCCTGTATTTGCTCAGTACAGCTCCTCCAAACCCAGCCACAGACTTGCCCCCCAGCCCTGTGCAGCACCTGAGGTGAGAGCAGACTTTGAATGACTGTGGGCCACCACCTCGTGCTTCCAGGGGCCGGGGGATGGTGATACCCCCAAGTTAGGGCTGGTCAACATTTGTCTGTCAAAACCAGAAAACCGGGGTTTCGACTAAACCACCATTTTCACGGAAAGCGCTTCCCTCGACATTTTTTGGTCAAAACCCCGAAAACGTTCATCCTAAACCTGAAACATTGTCAAATTTTGGGTGAAAAGTCAAAACTTTCCAACCCAAACATTTTGGGCATGTCTATGCTGGCAAAACTTGGACATCTGGCCCGGTGTTGCTCAAAGCAGGGCAAGCTGCCGTCTCGCTGCCCTGTTTATACTATTATGGTTATTTGTATTAGCCTAATGCCTAGAAACGCCAGTCCTGGAGCCCTTTGTGCTAGGCACTGTACACACACACACAGCACAAACAGGAGCAGTGCCCAGTGCTGATGTGGGCTGGATGCCTGCAAGTATAGACACGCTTTTTGTGACTGGCTGGCCATCCAAGCAAATCACCTTCGACTGGGAGGCGGGCTTTGTCTCTCCTCTGTACCTGAAAGACACCAGCACATCCCATTGGATGCAGAATCTGATGGGATGGGGTTTGGCAGAGGTGGAGTGCCCTGCGCCATCGCTCCACCTCCCCCTTATCTTGTTTGGCCGTTTCATCACTACCCGCCTGGCGGATTGTACTTTCTTTTGTGTGGGTTGCAAAGTTGCCACATACTGTGTGATCTTTCCTACGTAGAAGACATTTTTCAGCCGTCAAGTGCCACGGTAAAACTGTCCCTTCATGCATGCATCCCTGGGTGTGAAACAAAGCCATGCACTGAGTTTAAGCTGATGTGGCTTGGAGTGACTCATCGAGCTGGCAGATTCAAGATGAACTCTAAGGAGGGCTCCAGAAAGCTGGGAGCCGAAGAGCAGCGTGTTTCAGGGAAGCATGAGATGCTTGCAAGTCTGGGGAGGCAGCATGGTGGCAGCAGCTCTCTCTAGGGACTGCTGAGCTGGCCCTTTTCACCTGCGTGAAATCTGCTTTCAAGTTTTTATCATGGTGGCAACATCATCTAGATGCCATGTTTGGATACAGGGGTAAGAGGCCAGATTAAATTCACGGTTCTGCTAATAACTAGCCTGCTGGCTCCATGGGATCCACGTGGAAGGTGATACCTGGCATGGACAGAGGCACCCTCTGAACATGTAAAGAAAAAAAACCCAGGCATTCCGACGTCATTTTGGGGCAGGCACGTCTGAACAGACATGTGCTTTCCATTGGGGAGTGAGGGGAGCTGCCAGGCACCACCAAGCAGGATCAGTATAATCTTGAAACTACATGCAAACTACATTTTAAAATGGGGCTATTCAAACACCTGTCAGGGATGGTCTAGATACTGCTTAGTCCTGCCTCAGTGCAGGGGACTGTACTAGAAGACCTCTCGGGGTCTCTTCCAGGCCTCCAGTCATACTGAAAGACCATCCCGCGTGGAGGGGCTACACAGCGTAGGGAGTCAGGAATGAAACATGGATCCCTTCAGTGGTACCTCCTTGATCACCAGTTAAATACCACTGATGCGGGCACTGACTAAAAGTTGTCACTCTCTGATGGATCTTTGTGGCACCTTAGAGACTAACACATTTATTTGGGCATAAGCTTTCATGGGCTAGAACCCACTTCATCAGATAGCCCACCAAAGCTTATGCCCAAATAAATGTGTTAGTCTCTAAGGTGCCACAAGGATTCCTTGTTGTTTTTGCTGATACAGACTAACACGGCTACCTCTGAAACCTGATGGATCTTTGATATCTTTGAGGTTTGGACGCCCACCATCCAGATTCTAATGGTCAACTGTCCATGTCAGAAAACCCAGAACCACCATCGAGCTTCTCCCTGACACTTCACAGAACCAGGTATCCCCATATACAGGGACAATAGAAAACATGTCACGCTTCCCAAGGCGAGGGTCTCATGGGCCCCCACAAAAACTCTCCTTCCGCTGCAGACAGGGAGTCACAACCCTAGCTCTCACACCAACTCTCCCTGGGCAGCCTTGGGCTCACCTGGCCAGCTGTGAAAGGGGGATAACAAAGCCTGCCTGCCTCGCAGGGCTATTGGGGGGATCAGCTAACACTTCGAAAGATGAAAGGCACCATACTGCTAAGAGTTACGTACTAGCACTGACCAGCCCCCCAGCTAATGGCTTCAGCTGAGAAGCCCGAGACTCAAGAAAGGCCATGGAAACAGGGCTCCCCTCTCGCCCACCAGAGTGGCCCTCCCAGTTGAGACGTGCTGGCATGGCCACGTGGAGAGATCCTGCCCGCGCTTGTCCTCTTCTGGGGTTAGCCAGAGGACTCGGCCTGTCTGGCCCCTATTGCCAGCACTGAACAGGCTCAGGTGCTATAATGGAGACCTGCTCCTGGGCTGTTGCGCTGCCATGCCAGGACAAAGAGACAGAGAGAGGTAGGATGGCAGAAGGGGGAAGCAGTGCAGCCAGAGGAGCTGGGTGCACATCGGTTACGGTAACTACCACGCCCCCTGTGGGGGTAACAATGGAAGTCCTGTCTGGCTGGAAGGATGTGAGGCTGGGTCTTGCTGATGGGCAGCAGGTATGAAAGCAAGGAAAGCTGGGAGGAGAGGGGGCCCTGACAAAGGGGCTGAGAACCCCTTGGGGAGGAAGAATATTATAGACATGAAATTGCTCAGGTCTTTGGTGCCATTCAAAGGCCAATGGGGTTGTGATCTCTACGGTGAGCGCACTCTCAGGAGTGAGCGCCCCCAATTCAGGCTGGCCTAGGGGGCCTCTGGAAATCCCTTTCCATGCAGGAACCAACGCCAGAAAAGGGGCGCTCATGGCTGACCTGGCCCCAGGATCCCAGCCAAACTCTGGCTGCCCCTGAGGATGTGAGCTGTGTCTGATGCTGCGGAATTTGGGATGCTGGCTGATCTTCCTTATTGCCACATCAGCACCCAGGGTGATCCCCCGCCTGGCTTTCCTGCGGGTTATTAAGTAGAATAAAAACCACTAACAAGCCACCTCTGAGCGCTTGTTTGTCTTAATGTGCAATTACCATCCGGGGAAGGATTCTGTGCAATGACCTCCTGGGTTTCTGGATTTATTCCCTCTCAATGTCTCCCCAACAAATTCACCCTGCTGGTGAGCAGGAAAACCCCATTGTTCCGTGGGCTGGTGACACAAATGCCGCGGTCTCTCTGTTCCTTCCATCAGCAGCCCCAGGGATGCCATAGTCACAGCTTGGCCCACGATCCTGCTGGCTGTTTGCAAAGCAGAGTGGGGCTCTCCCAGCTGTATCCCAGGCTGTGGGGTGTGTGTGTCTTAGGGAGATGATGGATAAAGACGTGGTGCTTTTCTAGCCACAGCCACAGTATTAGAGTGGGGAAGAGGGACCTGCTCTTTCCAGCACACTACAGGAGACTATGGTAGGAGGAGAAGGGGAACAGAAGTTTACCAGCCATTACTTGGCTGCCGCCTCTCTCCCCTATCTGCCTGGCCCCTTTGGAGAAAAGCAGATGTGAGCACAACCTCCTTACCTCACTCTGACACTGATTCGATGCTACTTTAATTAATCCTTCCAAATTCCTGCCAGCGCCCAAGTCGGTGGCAGCCGCTGTCCTGTTTTCGACATGCCTGAGCCATCTCTCTCTCGCCTCTCCTCCTCCGCACCTACCTCCGTAGTGCTCCACTGACGCAGAGAATCAATCACTGCCTGTGACAGCCCGAGCTAGTCTGGTCCTGTCTCATTTGCAGCCCAGAAATACGACGGGGTGCCCCAAAGCGGCTGATGTCAGCACCAAGAGGGCGCGTCTGAAAACGGGCCATATGCTATTACCACAGCTACCGTGGGCAGAGGTGGGTAGGATGTGCCTGATTCCCTGCCTAAATCCCTCCAGCAATGGCACGGCTGGGGAGAAATGATCCTAACAGGAGGAAACGCCACGCAGCCACCAAACGTGGGGGACGCATCAGCAGTGTAGCCTACAGAAAAGAGGGACAAACCCAGCCAGACAAACAGCAGCAACCACCAAGCTACTCTGTATCAATTGCTGTAACAGGCTGTCCATGAAAGAACAGCTTTGTGCAGAAGCAGAATACACACACACACACTGTGCACAGACACACACACTGCATACAAAGCCTGTGTGCTCAGACACACTGAGATGGCATACATGTGCATATGTATATAGATGCTAGAATCAGGTGAAAATTTTCACCCAAAACTCCCCCCCGGCCCCAAATATATAGATTCAGCTCAATGGAAACATTTTGTTAATTTGTGTTGAATTTTCTGAATTGTTTCAGTCGCACCAAAATTCTCAACAAAAAATTTCAGTTTTAGTGTTTTCTAAATGAAACAGCTTGATTTTTGGACTTGAAACAACTTTTTGGTTTCAAATTTTACTTCAGTTTTATTTTTAAAAAGGTTACACTAAAGAAAGAAAGAAACAAAATGTTCACTTGCCACTCCAAACAAAGTTTCCAAGTTTTTTGGTTCACTGAAAAATTTTCATTTCGGGTCAACCCAAAATGAATTGTTTGAATTTTATTTTTCAGTTCAAACCAAAATAAAATCCCTGTTCACACGGCTCTAATAGACACTTCCACACGCACACACAGCCTATGGCAGTCATTCACTTTGTGTACACATACACACGCACAACGCAGAGGCCTTGTATGCAAACACTTGCAGTCACACTACACACATACGTACATTGACACACACACTTATCTTAAGGCAGCTGCTTATATTCACCCTGTGTACACATTCATATACAGACGCACCCGCGGTCACACTGTATATGTATACCACACACATACACACACACACACACACGCCTCCTCTGCCTGCAGACGCCCATCCTCACACTGTGCCCACACAACACGTACACCTATCGACACAAATGCCCAAGGTCAGACAGTAAGCAGGCACCCGCAGTCACTTCTGTCCATACACCACACACAGGGACAGACACACATTGCTGATGGCTTCATGGAAGACACAGCATACGCCCTTACACATCTCTGACCATTGCAAGAGGCAGCAATTACCACAGATTATCAGCCCGACAATGACAGGCTGTGTAAAGAGAGACACTGAGCCAACTCTGCTGCCCGGAGACTGGCATACTCAAGTACACTTAGGACATGAATAGCAATTTACGTGCCATCACTGAGGCAAAACCACAATGGCTCTTTTGGCAGCCTCTTATTTTGAAGCCTGTTATTTGTTGGCGTTACAAGCTATAATCACAACAGCAACTTTCAAAACCCTTATCTTCCGTGACGCACCAAATCTATTTCAGAGCCGTAATTGCTATGTCACCAGAGAGTTTGCTGCTTAATGCACTCAAATGCCATTTAGTGTTTGCAGGGTCATTACGGCGATCAGAAAGGGGGAGCGGGAGGGGTGGCGTTCAAAACAGGCCTGCCGTTCCTACTGTGCCTAACTATTTTAAAGGTTTTTTTTCATTCCATCCACTGATGAAACGAGAGAGAGAGAGAGAGAAAATCGTTCAGACTACGAATGCGGCGCTTGGCTATTTGGCTGGTTGGGAAGCCCCCACTTTACTCATGACTGGTAATGGCCTTTATTTCTTAGAATGAAGAAAGAGCTCTTGCTCCCGGGCAGCCTCATAGAGAAGCCCAGGAAAACGTTGATTCATTGTAGGTGTTGCGGCCTTTGGCTATAGCCCGTTTGGTGAGTTATCACCCAGTTGGCTAGCTGTGCCCCCCACCCTAATTGGGAAATGCCACACCATGCTGTGGTTGGTGCCCAGCGACGTCAATGGAAAGATGCCTATTGACTTCCATGGAAGCCGGATCACGGCACATGGGGATCCAGTGTGCTACAGGTGATGTTTCTCCAGAACTCTGAGCCACTAGCACAGGCAAGTTTGGCTCCAAGGATGCACATTATAACAGTACCAATTTCAGTCTCACCTTGCATTTGAAAGGATCTCAAAATGCCTTAGACTATATGGATGGGGTTCTCCAAAGAGTCCCACACCGGCCGTACTCTGCTCTCATTGACAGCTGCAGTAAAAGCCTCACTGGCTTCACCGGGAGCAGAGTTAGGCTATCGCTGACTGCTTCTGGGAATCCCATGGTGTGTGTGTGTGTACACACACACACACACACACACACACACACACACACACACACACACACACTCACGTCATGGACTTAAGGTTGCCCATTGGGTTTTCTCCCAACAACGCAAACTCTAAAAAGCGAGGAAATCACAATTTCAGACAACAATTACAGCCAAAGGAATATCAGTCTCCAAGCATTAGTCTAGATGACCAGGTCATGCCCCTACCCCATCCTCTACAGCGCACACAGCCCCATAATCTGTGTCCAGACTCATCCCCTTCCTGGGGGTTGGCTACAGCGGCAATGTCAAAACACAATGTCAATCTCAGCCTAAGCTTCCTCCCTGAGTGTTTCCCTTCAGACTTCATCTATCCTTGCTTTTGCCTCCTTTATTATTATTTACTGCTCACGTGCAAAGACACAATCCCCTCCCTGGCAAGCTGACAGTCGAAGGAGACGGGGGGCATACAAAGTGTGTAAAGAGGACGCAACACACACACACTCTCTCTCTCTGCTGGTTTCCCCTTATATTTCTGCTGGAGTTGACAAGCCACACTCGCCTTGATGAGCCAGCCAGCCAGCCATTCATCAGCCTTACACTGGGCACCACAACAATGCCACGCCCTTGTTTTCACCATTCAAGATCCATCTCCCGAAGTCTCATGCTGCTGCCAGGAGACCTGGGCCCTTTGTTATCTGCTGAGATTCCTGTGTCCTGAGTGAGATCCATGATCACCCCTTGGGGCCTCAGGGGGCATGAATGTGCCCCCATCTCTCCCTAATAAAACTGATAAGAGCAGTGTGCACCAGCCCCGAGCGGGCCCTCCTGCCCCCTCATCCATAGGGGGTTACAGCACAGGGTACATCTGGGAGTTGCCATGGGAGCAGGTGACCCGAATGCCTCCTGCTAGCTGCAATGGCTCAGCTGCGAGGAAGCTCCCCATACTAGCATGTGGGCACACCTCACAGACACTAGGCAAAGTGCTCCCACGACATGGTCTTCTATCTGCATGAGCCCTCTACAGCCCTGGTTAGCCCAGACCTCATGGCCTCGGATAGCTCATATCTCCCCCACAAGCTCCAGCCTCCTACACGACACACACACTGTGGGAGTGGCTCCCCCTTGTATTTTGGGCAAATGCCTTTTTTTGTCTCTCCTCTTGCAGTGCCCAAGGCCCTTTACTTTCCTCTGTCAGCCTGATTTCCCCTCCGCTTCAGGATGCAGCCATGGCTGTGATGATCTCACCGACAGAATCACTTCTAGATATTCTCCTGGCTGCTGCACCATCTCCACCAGTCTGGAGGGCTGGGCCTGGCGCTCCCATGTCTACATCCTCGCAGATATGCTATCAAGTCCTATTATTGCGATCTTGGGTTCAGGCCAATGAGCTGCCCACTCCATACACTCGGCTGCCCTCCGGGCGCAATCGGCTCATCTCAGAGTCACTGATGGTTATTTTCTTCCAATTGGGCCAAGACAGTAGCTACCCACCTCTGGCAGAAGCATCTTGTGCAGAGCTCAGTACACAGCACATGTGCCTCTGCCATCAGAGCCGAAGACTCCTCTCCCAATGGGACATAGCAGCCATCTTCTGGTCCCAGTGCTTGTGCCCAGAGGGGCTGAGTTTGGCTGGTCCTCTGGGCAGTACGCATGGGTTAATAAGTCTCTGAAGTGGCTGTTTCTGGAACTGCTACTGCACCTTCATGAACCACAACAAGAACGGTTGGTTCTCAGCCTGGGCCTCCTGATGGGCTTGTCACAGTAGGGCTGCAATCTGAGCTCACTCTTATTCCTCTGGCATTTCAATACGTCATCGTCTTCTTCCTTGCCTTGTGCAGGTGGGTGTCCTGGCCTCCCACTTCTGGGATCAAATGGGATGGGGCTGACTCCCTACCCTGACTTTGACAGGGCCAACAGACCTGGAGTGAGCTTCCAAACTCACTGCCTGCCTGGGACTGAGCTTGACTTGATGGCTCAAAAGAAGTAGAAATGACCGAGCCCTCCGCTGAAGCTTTCTCAACTGGTCTGGTTGTCTCTTTAAGGCTTTCCTCCAGCACCGCCTCTATCCTGGCTTCCTAGATCCACCCCGCACAGAGCGGAGTTAATGAGCAGCATGTGGACTCAACAAACAGCCTTACAGAGGGTCTAAACCCTGATAACAGGGTGGGTTCACAGACAGGTCCGAGCCTCTCTCAGAACCACCCAGCGTCCAGACACTCCAGCGCACTGCCACCCTCCCCATCGCAGTCACACTCCAGTCAGCAAGTCTGTCCCCCGAGAACTGAACCTCACCCTATCCTGCTAGCCTTACATTTTAACCTTCCAGTGCCACATTTACTCTCTATTACCATAATCAAATTACAATCTCAGCATCCCCATATACCAGCCACCAGACAGAGAAAGAATCCAAAGTTGATTGGAAGTGAATCAACATTTCCTACCTTATCAAAACCACAAATTTCTAATCGATATCTCCTCACGGCCTTAAAAGCCAATCAGATCAGCTATCAAATACATGCTGCTAAATAAAGCCATACACCAACATCATTGAAATGTGCACACACACACTGTCATATATAGTCATAACTGCTAGAGTATGACTGCTCAGAGCTCCAGTATGAAACTGCAGAAAAACCTGAGAGCCTCTGGATTAAATTTAGAAGTGTGAGCAACAAGGGTAATGTCGTGGTGGGAGTCTGCTACAGACCACCAGACCAGGGGGATGAGGTGGACGAGGCTTTCTTCCAGCAACTAACAGAAGTTACTAGATCACAGGCCCTGGTTCTCATGGGTGACTTTAATCACCCCGATATCTGCTGGGAGAGCAATACAGCGGTCCACAGACAATCCAGGAAGTTTTTGGAAAGTGTAGGGGACAATTTCCTGGTGCAATTGCTGGAGGAACCAACTAGGGGAAAAGCTCTTCTTGACCTGCTGCTCACAAACAGGGAGGAAATAGTAGAGGAAGCAATAGCGGATGGGAACCTGGGAGGCAGTGACCATGAGATGGTCGAGTTCAGGATCCTGACACAAGGAAGAAAGGAGAGCAGTAGAACAGAGACCCTGGACTTCAGAAAAGCAGACTTTGACTCCCTCAGGGAACTGATGGGCAAGGTCCCCTGGGAGAATAACATGAGGGGGAAAGGAGTCGAGGAAAGCTGGCTGTATTTTAAAGAATCCTTATTGAGGTTGCAGGAACAAATCATCCCGATGTGTAGAAAGAAAAGTAAATATGGCAGGCGACCAGCTTGGCTTAACAGTGAAATCCTTACTCGTCTTAAACACAAAAAAGCAGCTTACAAGAAGTGGAAGATTGGACAAATGACCAGGGAGGAGTATAAAAATATTGTTCAGGCATGCAGGAGTGAAATTAGGAAGGCCAAATCACACTTGGAGTTGCAGCTAGCCGGAGATGTTAGGAGTAACAAGAAGGGTTTCTTCAGGTATGTGAGCAACAAGAAGAAAGTCAAGGAAAGTGTGGGCCCCTTGCTGAATGAGGGAGGGAACCTAGTGACAGAGGATGTGGAGAAAGCTAGTGTACTCAATGCTTTTTTTGCCTCCGTCTTCACAGACAAGGTCAGCCCCCAGACAGCTGCACTCCGCAGCACGGTATGGGGAGGAGGTGACCAGCCCTCTGTGGAGAAAGAAGTAGTTCGAGACTATTTAGAAAAGCTGGACGAACACAAGTCCATGGGGCCGGATGCACTGCATCCGAGGGTGCTAAAGGAGTTGGCCGATGTGATTGCAGAGCCATTGGCCATTATCTTTGACAAATCATGGCAATCGGGGGAGGTCCCGGATGACTGGAAAAAAGCTAATGTAGTGCCCATCTTTAAAAAAGGGAAGAAGGAAGATCCGGGGAACTACAGGCCAGTCAGTCTCACCTCAGTCCCTGGAAAAATCATGGAACAGGTCCTCAAGGAATCAATTCTGAACCACTTAAAGGAGGGGAAAGTGATCAGGAACAGTCAGCATGGATTCACCAAGGGCAAGTCATGCCTGACTAACCTAATTGCCTTCTATGATGAGATAACTGGCTCTGTGGATGAGGGGAAAGCAGTGGATGTGCTATTTCTTGACTTCAGCAAAGCTTTTGATACAGTCTCCCACAGTGTTCTTGCCAGCAAGTTAAGGAAGTATGGGCTGGATGAATGGACGGTAAGGTGGATAGAAAACTGGCTGGATGGTCGTGCTCAACGGGTAGTGATCAATGGCTCCATGTCTAGTTGGCAGCCGGTATCAAGTGGAGTGCCCCAAGGGTCGGTGCTGGGGCCAGTTTTGTTCAATATCTTCATCAACGATCTGGAGGATGGTGTGGACTGCACCCTTAGCAAGTTTGCAGATGACACTAAACTGGGAGGAGTGGTTGATACGCTGGAGGGTAGGGACAGGATACAGAGAGACCTAGACAAATTAGAGGATTGGGCCAAAAGAAATCTGATGAGGTTCAACAAGGACAAGTGCAGAGTCCTGCACTTAGGACGGAAGAATCCCATGCACTGCTACAGACTAGGGACCGAATGGCTGGGCAGCAGTTCTGCAGAAAAGGACCTAGGGGTTACAGTGGACGAAAAGCTGAATATGAGTCAACAGTGTGCCCTTGTTGCCAAGAAGGCTAATGGCATTTTGGGCTGTATAAGTAGGGGCATTTCCAGCAGATCGAGGGACGTGATTATTCCCCTCTATTCGGCACTGGTGAGGCCTCATTTGGAGTACTGTGTCCAGTTTTGGGCCCCACGCTACAAGAAGGATGTGGATAAATTGGAAAGAGTCCAACGGAGGGCAACAAAAATGATTAGGGGGCTGGAGCACATGACTTATGAGGAGAGGCTGAGGAAACTGGGATTGTTTAGCCTGCAGAAGAGAAGAATGAGGGGGGATTTGATAGCTGCTTTCAACTACTTAAAAGGGGGTTCCAAAGAGGATGGATCTAGACTATTCTCAGTGGTAGGAGATGACAGAACAAGGAGTAATGGTCTCAAGTTGCAGAGGGGGAGGTTTAGGTTGGATATTAGGAAAAACTTCTTCACTAGTAGGGTGGTGAAGCACTGGAATGGGTTACCTAGGGAGGTGGTGGAATCTCCTTCCTTGGAGGTTTTTAAGGTCAGGCTTGACAAAGCCCTGGCTGGGATGATCTAGTTGGGGTTGGTCCTGCTTTGAGCAGGGGGTTGGACTAGATGACCTCCTGAGGTCCCTTCCAACCCTGAGATTCTATGATTCTATGATAACCTTATATAAAAAAATAAACTAACAGGTCATGGGTCAGGTTGTGCATTGTGGTGTGATTTTCAGTTCTTTGACTTGTGTACCGATGGTGCATTTAGACAGAGGCTTTAGTGTGTTGCTCCGATTGAGTACTGTGATGGTCTTGGGATAATGCTTGGAGACTGGGTATTGTGTAGAGTGTGCATATTGCCCTAACTTAGGATTCCTGTTTTTTAATGTTCGTGGTGGTGCGTGAAATACACTTGGGCCACCTTAACTCTAAGTTAAAGTTTTTTGTGGGGGAATTGCCTAGGTTTGTTTTTTTTTACACAATTAATCTATTTAAGCGTGAGGGGCCAAACCCAGGGTCAGAGACTAGCTGAGTTGCTGGAGAGGTAGAGGGGTGAAGTACATCTCAAATAATCATATCTCCTCTTCTTAAAACTTTGCACAGCCAGCAATGAGCATTTTAACCAGTGCGGCTACTTCATCCATCTGCCACGCAAAGCTTTTCATGGGAAGGAGGAGGAACCTGGCCTATAATCTTTAGACACCTAGCTGGAGAAACTTTAGCATCAGCCGAAGATGTTGCTATGGGAAGCATAAAGATTTTTAACAGAGTAGATACGATTGTTTCCCTGGCTGTGCAGTTGCCTTAGCTCCACTCCTTAGCAAGCTCCACTCTTGACGCAGCCCCTGCTTTAAATCCTAGGAGGCACCTTGTTCCCTCACATCTGCTGTCTCTAGTCCGCTGCCCCACATGGTTTTCTTCATGAAGACTTTGCGTGCTAAAGACATAAGGGTGGGGTTTTGCAACGTGCTCAGCATTGGCCTAGCTCCGCCTCCGTTGAAGTCAGTGAAACGTCCCTTGACTTCGTGGGGAGCAGAATCAGGCCAAGCCCGAACACCTTTGAAAATCCCACCTGAAAAGTGCTGGGTTCATAGTCTGCCAGTAGAAAACGGGAGTGCCAGGGGACAGCAGTGCTCAGTGAGCACTGGACTGGGAAGGCCTGGTGACAGAGCGGCATGCGCAAGGGGCTTTCCGAGGTCATCAAAGGGGCCGCAATAGCAGCTCCCTTCCGGCGCAGTTTAGGATGCAGAAAGGAGGCGTCTACGCTGCAAAAAACCGGCTCATGGCTGCGAGTCTCACAGCCCAGGTCAGCTGACTTGGCCTTGTGCTATGGGGCTAAAAATAGCCATGCAGACATTACTGCTCGGGCTGGGCTCCGAGACCCACCCAGAATGTCTACACTGCTCTTTTTACCCCTGTGGCATAAGCCTGAGTCAGTTGACCTGAGATCTGAGACTCTTTGCTGCCGAGCTTTACTTTTATTTTTTGCGGTATAGACGTTCCTAGAGAGACCACAGAAAAGCAGTTCTTCTCCCACCAACTTCCTAATGTCCAGGACTGCAGCTCAGGGAGCCCATAGCTCAGCTACTAAAGCACTTATTCGTGGAGCTAGCCGAGCCATACGGCGAAGGCAGCTTTCTTCGCAATGGATGCATCCTTTGACGAAGGCAGCTGCTGTCTTTGTCACCTTCCCAGAACTGCCTCCTCCTGCAAAAACGCATCACACAACCTGTGCAGTGCTGAAAGCAGTTTATCCAAAAATGCACCACGATACTGACCAAAACAACCATAGGACAAACATTGCAGAGTAAATAGACATGGCTGTGAGTAAGAGTGGTTCTAAGACAAAAATTGGCACATGAAGATACTTTCCAAATAGAATGCATATTCGATTTTGGAATCATCTATCAGTAAGTCTGTCCAATTTGGTTTGCTAGAGGGAGACGAAAAAAAGTGTAGGCTCGCAAAATGACATTTCAGAAGGGGTGGCTTAAAACTCATTGGCTAATTAACCGACTGATTTGTATCCTTGCAGGGAACTCATTCTGAACTGACAGAGTATTTGGGGAACATGGTGTTAATAAAAACAGCCAATCCTGGCTTTAAATGCAAAAAAGTCCACTACGAATCTGCTATAGAACCTTCATATTACCACATATACCCAGTTCTGTCCTGTATGAAATTTCCTATCATGCAAAGTGAATTCCACTGCAGAACAGTTAGTTCCTGTCAAAAAGAAGCTCCTTTCTTGCAGGAATAGTGGCATTTTGAGATGGGATTTTCATAGGAGGCTGTGGGAGTTATGCAACCAACTCTCACTGGAATTCACTGCCATTTGAGCTCTGAAATCCTTCATGTTCCTTTGAATATCCCAGCCTTTAGGCCCCAAGAGTGCATGTATGGATGTTTGTATCCACGCACACACAGGTTATATAGACAGACAGATACCCGCCACTGAAATGCAGCTCTCTCTGGGGTGGAGGATGACAGCTGTTCAAGGGAGCACAGAAATACTATGCAGCAGTTGTTATGGAAGGGCAGGGAAGAATAGTGTCTCAAACGGAACTTGTACCTGGGAGCTTGGGGAGATGGAGTATAGGTATCCAAGCCAGCATTTGGCCATAATGCCACATTTAACTGGCCTATACTCGGGATCTCCCAGGCCAGAGTTCTGTAGTTGCTAGGCCACGTGGGGAGAGCGCTCCGGGAAGCAGGTCAGAAATCTACCCAGCTCCCCAGTGAGTGAGTGTGTGTGTGTGTAGGCATGCCCACACTGCATTTTCCGATGGAAAAAAAGTTTTGTAGCAAATTTTTTGACCAGCGTCCCTGTTTCAGACCTTTCGTCAGTGGGAGAAGTGGCTGCTCAGCACCCTGTGAAATTTTGGCCCTAGCCACTTTGCCACACCAGTGGCAAAGCCAAGAACAGAACCCAAGAGTTCGGATCCCCCGTCCGGAGACATTGTCACAAACCCAGAAGCTCCACCTGGATATGCTGGGTCCCAGCTCTAGACGCCAGAGGGCCATTCACGCTTCATGGGCCATTCAGTGGCTGGCCCCTCTGCTGCAACTGCCAACCAGGGGGCCAGTCCGTGCGATTCGTGTGTGTGTCATGGACATGTGGCCACAGCCTGACAAACAACTCACAGCTGGCACTAGTTAACCCCCTTGCTGGCATGTAAACACCTCTCCCTCTCAGCCCTAGACATGGCCCCCAGCTCAAGGGAGGCGAGGAGGGACTGGGGGAGGAAGGCTGCCTGGCTGCCTGGGTTTCTTACCTGCCTGCTTTTTGACCCAAATTCGTCCTGGAACAGAGGCGCTCCAGCACTCATAGCCCCCCATCTCCATGAACAGCTCTAAAAGTCCAGCTCCTAGCACCCTAGAATCCTGGACACTTCTGGGTCCCAACCCTGCGACTCAGGCCTATCTCTACGTTACCCTAATATTTACATTTTTGTCCTCGCCCCTCCTAGGCCCTGTCTCACCACAGTTCAGACCCTCCACCAGTTCCTGATCAATCCCTTCACTTTACCAGACAAAAGGTGACTCTTGATTCCAACAGCCACCAATGCTAACTCCACCTGGGATACGCAAATCCAGCTGTTTGCTCTCTGCCTCAGACCTCAAACACAGGCAATAAAGATTTTACGGTTGTGTTGGAGCTGATAAGGCTGTTGACAATGCACCGGGCAGAAGGGAATCCAGCTATTTTACCTCTGCAGAGCTAAAAGAAGCAACCATTCGGGAATCGTCACTAACGCGGCAGCTCTGACTAGAAGACACACTGAGTACCGATCTACAGCGTACAGAGGCCCTTTTGGCTCTGTCTTGACTACAACCAAATTTTAAGACTGAGCATCCACTGGGCGACATGATGCCAAGGCAGTAACAGCAGAAGTTGAAAGCCCACGGTGGGGAAACTTCCTTAGTTGCATCCGCCATCAAACTATGCAGTGACACAGCTAGGAAACACTCTTCAACTTATTCAGCCTCAGCACCCAAGATCTCTGCAAGATCAACATAGTCTTGACCCCTTGCCGCAATTGGGATCTTCAGCAGCATGAATCCCACCTGGGTTTTAATGCATCCATCTGATGGATGGATGGTTCCAGTGATGGTTTAAGCTGTGACCGGCAACGCATGGTCTCCTGTGTTGCTGGTAACTTTCCCCTAAACACTCCTACCCCCAGAGTGGCGGGCTGTGTACTCTATTCACTCAGCTGCTCTCACTGTTGTAGGCAGTATCTTTACTGGGAATTCTGTGCCGACGTGAAATGTAACTGGGTCTAGTCAAGCTCTGCTGGAGTGTGGCTACAAGCCTCATCCTGGTGACTCGCTCTGACTGTAGTCTGAGCTGGACACAGTGTTCTTCTCCACTTCCTGTCTTAAAATTGCTGCGGAGTGGTAAACACCTGTCAGAGACCTCCCCAGAGGTGGCTGCGTTTCAGTGGTGGGGGGGAAGGGCTTCCTGCAGAGACAGTTTGTCAAGCACTTTGGGATCCTCTGGGATGAAAGGAGGTATAGAAATTATGTGATAATGAATGCTACGTATAGCAGTGTACTGTCAGGGATAGAAGAGACACAAAGTATTTGGGGGGAGGGGGGAGCCTCAGACAGAGAGACAAACAGAAAGATGCTTTCTCAACCTGCTGCTTGTTTGCAAATAATCTGTTCCGCACCCCCTATCTGAGCAATGTCTCAGTGCATCCAACTGATGAGCAAGGAGCCGTTGCCCGAGAAACACCACCAGGAACAGCCACCTTTTATGCATTTTTTTAAACCATTAGCCAACTTGCCATCCCCACATAATGCTCCTTCCTCCCCCAACCAATTTGGGCCGAATCCTCCTCCTCTCCCCCCGAATCCTCCTCCTCTCCCCCCAAAACCAGCCATCAAGTCCCCTTCGCCCCTGAACTGAAAGTGGAGATGCGCACAGCCCCTGTCTGTGTCACCACAGATTCTGACTTTCTCATGCTCTGTCAAGGGTCATTTGGGTCCCCCCAGTTCTGCTGCTGGCCTGTAGTACCTGACTGTACAGAGTGGGGGCGCTCTACCAGGCCCTGGGGCTTGTATTTGGCTCCTGAGATTGTTTTCCATCCTTCTGTCACCCTCCACCCCCCATTAGTAGCAACTCCCCCAATATTTTGACTTAACCCAGAATGCTGCTATTTTCAAATACTTCCCCGGCCATAACAAGCTCAGCCTCTCCTCGGGGGTATTTTAATTTATACAAAAGTATCATATCTGATCACGATCAGCCTCCGATTCAGTTGCTCTTCAGTATTAAAAAGCCAGAAAGGGAATAAATTCAGCGAACATAGAAATTAATGTGGAACGATGGGATCTTTCATCTGGCATTTCCGAGCACAGTTTTTGCAACGGGCTTATGTAATCAGACATAATTATCTGCACATGTTCAGTTGCATTACTTCACAAAGCCGCCTGGCTCTGCCTCGTGACGTCAGGTCTCTGTGCTAAGCCTTAATGTCCCTTTTCCCACCACAGCTGAATTAAAAGGAAGGTAAAAGCAATGAGCAAAGCCTTCCGCCACGTCTCTCTCTATGAGTGGTGGTGTTCTCTCTCAACACCCCTGCTTTGGTGAATTTTTAAAAACATTTTGGCCATCCCAATGACACGCAGGTCTTAATTTTCTGTCTAATGCTGGGAAATCTCTAATTTCAACCTCCATTTGGCTCCGTAAAGGAAACACAAGGGGGATCAAAGCAAGGGGCTTCCCTTTGTGTTAGCTGGTCGCAGACTGAGTGAATGGAGACGGCTGGATGCCACGTCCCGCCTGAGAGAGAGTGCAAGCGAGCCCAGGGAGGCTGTTTTAATGCTTCACTCATATCATATCTCATTCCCGGCACCTTTGTTTCAAAATGACATGAACTCATGGAGAACACCTGGCAGGGCCAAGGGTGTCCTGCCCATTCCTCCAATGAAGGTGGCTAGTTTGGAACAGATCCCCTTGGGTGGGCTGTGTATGGATCCAGAAGGCTATCCGGAGAGACAGGGAGGGGTCTAAACCCTTCACCTCTCCTCTGCCCCCACCACCAGTGGATTCCTTTGCTCTCCCTCCCTCTCTTCTCGAGTCAGATACACCAAAACCACATTGCAAACACATTTCCCTCTTCCGAGCGTCCCCAGCCTGATTCCGTGACCTCTAAAAGGGCCAGAGAAAAACAAAACAACCACTCCTCGAGAACAGCCTCCTTTTCCAGGCTGCCCTCTTGTCCCCGCTTGCTGTCACTGCTGCTGAGATGGCGGACGATTGATCTGAGAAATGAAGTTGGATTGCTGTCCCGAATCTACACTCAGTTCTCCTTGTGTCTGTCTGATCGATTTCACTCTGTACGACACAGCTTGTCGCTATGAATTTTCATGCTACTCGGGAGCCGCCAGCGCACCCAAGAACAAGTAGAAGATGTTTTTGACCCTCCCCCCCTTTTTTATCATCATCATCATCATCATCGTTTTTTGGCTTTAGATGCTGACTAGGGGAAGGGTTATTTTTAGACCCCGGCTCTGTCCATGATGGGCTCTGGCCATTGGCCTCCTTGTGGAGATTTCAAGGCCTGGCTCGTGGTGACATTCCCTACCACTGTTCTACTAGGTGTCACCTGTTTAGCAGCTCCTCTCAGCTGAACGCATGTGGCCGCAGGTGCCTTGCAAACGCTGATTGCGTCTGACAGGCCTAGACGCCAGCTGCCTGCATGAAGCCTGCCCAATCGCCACTTTTTGTGGGCAGAACTCTGCCGTTGGCGTGACCGATACAGAAGCAATAAACTAGGTGACCGTAAAGCTAAGACAAGTGCTACTAAGTGGCATTCTGAGCCCTATGGCTTTGAAATAATTGGGAGTGAGAGAACAAAAATGAAACACAAAAAAAAAAAAAAAAAGAAAAAGAAAAAGAAAAACAAGCCTATTTTTCTTACACTGATGCCCTGCGGACTATACATCTGACTTGCTGCGAGCCCGTCATTGTATCCTCCTGTCTGGCTGATAACATGGCGAAGGGTATCCACCTAAACAGACCAACAACAACAAAAAAGAGAAAATTAGAGACAGAGAGAGGTTATTAGGCAAAGCCACTCTGGTTTGTATTTTGGCATGTTATCAAAAAACCAAACATCGCGATCATTTGCAGGGCGGCTTTTGGGGCGGAAGATGGAGGACGCCCTTTCCCCCGCCCTCCCGCCGGCACTGTCACTCTCAGTTGTCAGTTCTGAGCATCGCAACAAAGACAGTGGGGAGGAAAGAAAACTCAACAGGGGCAGTCAGTTCCTTCCTGCAGCTAACTGTGTGATTATGCATAGGAAGGAAACTCTAGCTCCCCTTCCCTCTTTCTGCCCCTCCATGCTTCAGCCCACTGGGATGCCCATGTCAACCGAAGAGACGCAAAATCTAGGTGAGCATCGTTCATGTGACTCCTTTGCTTGTTTCCAGAGGGCAAGGAATGTGTGTATACCTACCATGGCAATAGATCACCATAATTCCCCCACCTCGCCTTGCTGCGCCTCTCCCCCAATTACCATCCCAAGCCACAAGCTGGCTGATCCCCGTCAATGACACCTTGCTCTGCATCCAGGGTGACAACAGGGATGGCTCAGAAACTCTCTTTGCCAAAGTGGAAATGTTTGAGCGGGCGTCACCTCCCGCCAGCTGCAAAGCCCTGACTGCCTACTGGACCCATGGAGTTGTTGGGGGTGGATGGGAAGCGAGAAGTCTATAGAAAACGTTATGTGCATCTAAGATAATTAGCGGGCACTACCCTCTGTTGTCCAAAGCCGTTGACGCTCCTGAAATGATGCCCAAAGCCCTTCCCTGTCTCATCGGACTCGAGAGGGGCTGTATGGCTGCCTAAGCCTGCGCTGTTGGTTGTTAATTAAAACAGGGCAAATTTGTACATTTCAGCATTGCTCTCCTTTCAGCAGACACCGAGCTTCAGCATCAAACGAACGAGTGGAAGCCTTGCAAATGAGACGCCAGTACGAACATCTGGTCCCGTCCCTTGAAAAATAAAGCAAGCGAGCTAGACCTTGGCTAATTTCATTTGAGCACACGCCTGTTCTTTTAAACCTCTCCTAATGCAAACTAACAAGCCAGAGCCAAATGCATTCACAAAGTGTGGGCAAGATTCCCCAAGACAATGGGTTTTTTTGGTTTGGTGGGGGTCGGGAGGTTTTTCCTGTTGGTTTGTCTGATTGGTTTGTTTGCACCATTTAAGATTTCTCTTTTGGGACCGGAGTGGGAAATGCCAATACAATCAAGGGCTCTTCCAACACTAACGCATTCACTGGCAGCACATCGGATGGGTCCCTACCTGTGACTGCACGTTGGCTCCAACCTGGGCCCCTTGGTAAGAATCCCCATTGAGTGACTGCACGCTCATGAACAAATCTCCAGAGTTTGACATGTTAAAAGAACTGGAAGAACCTGGAAAGGAAAGAGTGAGGCACCTGAATCATAGAAAGGAAAAGGATCCACCCCGCAACTCTCAGCCAAGAGGAAGGAACGACATGCAAAGCAACCCCAAAACGAAAACAAAACACACAGTCGGTTAGTAGTATGAAGAACAGAGCAAGCAAAAAAAAAGGGTGCAAACTTGAGGTTATACAAAGCCACACATTATTACATCTTAACATAAGGCTTGTCCTTTAACAGCTTCCCAACTGGGTGTGTGTGTGTGGGGAAATATTTTCAAAACCCAGCCTAGGGGACTGGGATGCCCAATTCCCATTCATCTGAGCACATCCAAATCCTTTAGGCAGTTTTGAACAGCTTCGCACATAAAGGGCAGATTCTTTACTCGCCCCCAGGACAGAACTCCCACAGATGTTCATAGGAGGTCTGCTGGTGAGCCAAGTGTGGAATGTGCTTTTGAGGCGGTTAGGTTATAAAAGAAGGTGTGATGCTCCCTCCATGATAAATCCATTACTGGACAGCTTCATCAGGTGGGGGTAGCAGCCATCCACGAGCTAAGGTTCACAAGGATGGGAAGGCATCGTATAGCCTTCTCTTAACATCCTTTGGCATCCCACACTTCCATTCTGGCAGATTGCAGTCATTGGTTAGGCAACACAAGCACCCACGATGGACCATCAGAGAATCCCCTACCCCTTTCCATGCCAGCTGCCTAGCAACAGTGACCTCTGCAAGCAACTTACAGACCAGGGATCCCTCCGCATGCACTAGTCGCCACTGCCAATAACAGAGACAACTGGGTGGGACAGAAAAATGTTTTTGCAGAAACAAGGTTTTCTGCTTCCAGCTCTGAGGCACCTGACCACCTCCCCCGCCCACCGACCAGAGGAAACAAAACCGTTGCACAACCGGAAACGCGTGGAAAAAAATGGTTTCCCGGGATTATTTCGAAACTCTCGTGCAGCTCAGCGCATTAAGTGTGAGAAAGCTCAACGTGCAAGGCTGGGTTATAAACATGATGTTTGCCTAGCAAGGGGGAGACTTCAGGGGCCCAGGTCAGCTCCACTGTACTGATCCAACCCCAAGCTGCTCAAATTTCCATCCCCACCCCCTGCAAACCCAGATCGGCAACCATCGTCTTGGCAGAATTGCCCAGCAATGAGTCATGCGGAAGCTCTGAAACAAATCGACAGCCAAGGTCCCTCCTCCTGTCGTGGAGAGGGAGTAAATAATCCCACCCAGGGAGGCTCTTCTGATGGAACCTGCTTCTGAGAAGGGGACAGGAAGTCAACTGGTGAGAATTTGGCCTATGCAGGTGTTCGCTCTTGGAGTGTCTCTTCACAAGGGCCTCCCATATGTGACTGTAGAAGGTCTCAGAATTAAGGGGAGCCGGTAAGATCACTCGGCAATAAAAGCCTGACCTAAAGCCCTCCGTAACCAACAGAAAGACTCTCCTTGACATTGGTGGATCAGACCCTAAATGTGCTTGGAAAGAACACAACCAGTAAAGGCTACAGTGGCTGTATTGCTGCGAAACACTGCCTAGTATGTTGCAGAGAATAATCCAATAAGAAACAATAGGAACAACTCAGTACATAGCAATACTGAAACCGCCACATCTCTTCTTTAGCAGGCAAAGAACTTCCATTTCCTTTCTGCACCCAGGGTTATTATTTGAAAGGTGAAAGTATATGATCACAGTATTACTTTGCGTTCATATCATATCTTTCCTCTGAGAATTGCCAAGCATTTTGCCAACCTCAATGAATTTAGCCCCACAAGCGGTAGGAGAGAATTGTTCTTCTCCTTCAACAGCTGGCACAGAGAAGTGAAATGATGTTCTCAAGGGCACGCGGCAAGTAAGTGGCAGAGACGGGAGCAGAACCCAAGATTCCGCCGCTGCTCCCTGCGCTAACCACTAGACAACACTCCCTCCCCAAGTGGCTAGGGATTGTTCTGTCTCCGCCAGGGAAACTATTTTATTCCACTATCCCTCACCGCCTGTTTAAAATAAATAAATCAGTAAATACAACATTCAATCAAATATCAGTGAGGTGTAAGTTAACAAACCAGACCGTAGAATGGAGAAAAATAAAATAAACAGCCACAAACTCTAATTCTGAATAGAGGCAGTGTCTTGGCAATCATGAGGGGCGTGCGAGAGGCCATTTGGAAGATATACACTGCTACTGGCACAGAGTCTTCTTACAATAGATGTGCCTACATTCCATAAATGTTAAATAGGTCTTGCTGCTGATGGAGATGCAACCATAAATATGCGCATACCAATGCGCTGCATGTACGGATGCATTTGCATCAGAGCAGTAATTGCCGAGATAGCCCTTTCCGCTGTCAGTAGTGCTGTTTCAGCATTCTGCTGTCTATGTACAAGCCATGTGTGAAAATGACGAGGGCCTAGGGTCTCGGGAAGCAGCTAAGAGGGGCTAATACACTGGTGTGGAGAGGTGGAAAGAGGTGCCATCAGAATGAAGACTCCAGTGGCATCCATGAGCTTAGGAGGGACTATCTAAATGCACCAATCCGAAGAGGCTCCATCACAGATCTAATCTGTCACTCTAAGGGTCCCACGTTTTGAAGGGTCACCGCAGCCTGACCTGGGACCCCACAAGAGCTGAAATATAACAATGGACATTTAGCTTGTAAGTTCTTTGGGGCAGGGTTCTTTGCTTTGATACATGTTCATACAGAGCCTAGCACGAAGAGTCCCTGAACCTTGCGTGGGACTCCTGGGTGCTATCATAATACAAACCATAACAATGATTAATTAACAGGAAAAGCGCCTGTAGCAGCTGCTGCTGTTTAGCATCTGTGCTTTATCAGATGATAACCCAAGACCTTTGCACCACTCATCCCTTAGCTGTTCCATTCTCTTCATTGGCTTCCCATCCATCCTCTCTTCTTCCATCATTTCACTGGCTTATTGCCCCACGTTGACTGAAGTGTGTGGTGGGGGATATGGTCACCGTTCACACATCCTTGAAGAGTACCACCTCCAAGGAGGGTGATGAACTGTGATCTGAGGAGGTACCACTAGTTGCAATGGGAGGAAAATAAATATTAAATGTGGGGTGAAAGTTGGACAGTGACAGGGCTTCAGCCACGCAAATGCCTCCCAAAGAAAGTGACAGAAGCTTAGACACTTGGTCCATTTAAAACCAATCAGTTCAAGGCACTGGGGAACATGCTGTAGAGGAAAGCTTGTATGGACCAAGGGGAGATTAACTTCATCATCGTGGCAAATCCCAAAGGGACATAGCCTCCTTGTAGATCGCGTGCCACGTGGATCAATCATGCAGGATACCGGAATAGCCCTTTTGCAAGGTTTCATTTAGTCATTTTTGCCTTTGTGGCAGAGAAACTGTTGGCCGTTTCAGGTACAAGGGCAATTGACCAGGTTGTTGCTGGTGGTAGGTTTCAGCATCAACTTGAATGCACCAATCCCGGGGGGGAGATTAACTAGACATGTCTAAACAGGTATTTTCCACCTCTAATTCCAGTGCTCTCCACATCCAGTTCCCAATTGCTCCCTAATATTCAAATGTCTTCATGACTTACTCATTGCCAATCCTTCTCCCTCATTTCCACTTGCTTCAATCTCCTTGCTGTCCCATCTCCCTATTCCCAACTGCCCCTCGACCCCACCTTGAATCCTACATTTCATAGGAACATAAGAACGGCCATACTGGGTCAGACCAAAGGTCCATCTAGCCCAGTATCCTGTCTTCTAACAGGTGCTTCAGAGGGAATCAACAGAACAGGTAATCATCAAGCGTTGCCCATTCCCAGGTTCTGGCAAACAGAGGCTAGGGACACCATCCCTGCCCATCCTGGCTAACAGCCATTGATGGACCTATCCTCCATGAACTTATCTGGTTCTTTTTTTAACCATATTATAGTCTTGGCCTTCACAACATCCTCTGGCAAAGAGTTCCACAGGTTGACTGTGTTGTGTGAAGAAATACTTCCTTGCCTCTTACTAGTCTCTCTCAGTGAAGTGCCTGGTGATGCTGCATTCAAAGGGCATTACAAACAAGGGCATGTTGTACAAATTATTGCTGTGCCCATTGTAGCGAAAATCATGTGTGAAGCATCAAGTCACATCTTTGTCTGCTGCGCCATACCACGAAACACTCTGGACACCAATAATGTGATGGGCTTTTATCACACTGAGCCCACCTAAGTCATCACTGCCAAGATGAAACCCAGGGCCAGTAATTCTGCCTGCAGCCACACACGTCTGACTGCTGTTTAAAGTCAACAGGAGCTGCATGTCTCTGTTGATGAGCGGAATTTGGCACCAGACATACAAAATACTTTTCTCAGAGTTTCTACCACCATCTAAAATGATGGAAGAACCCATCCTAGGCTGGTGACTTCAGTGGAACTCTGACAATTGACATCAGCTGAGGATCTTGCCCTAAATAACTCATTTATTTGGCCTCATTGTTTTTTGGCTTCCTTTTTGCACGTCACACTTACTGTGGACAGTGAAACTTACAATTATTTATCCAGCGCTGCAAGTGCAAAGGGCACCTGAACGTCCGATGATACAGCTCCCATCCTGAAGAGCTTACGCTGGATTTTCCACCTAATGTGACCAAACGCTACCATGAAGGACAGAGGAAGGCAGAGGTAACAGAAGACAAGAGGCTCAGCAACAATCATGTAAGGCAGAAGGCCTGTTGGCTTTTCGAGCTCGTTACAGACAAAGCAGGTGTTGGTTTCCCAATGGTGCAGTCCCCTCAAAGAGCAACATAAAAAGGGATCAGGGGCTCTGCAGATGGTTTTCCTTTGGACACAACACTGACAAGGTGGGTGCAGGGTGGTGTTTGTCAGAGGTTCGTCAGCTCCACTTGAGCTGCACTGCTCAGCGCTTCTGAGCCCAGACAGTTCAGCCTGTGTGCCCTAGGAGGGGGCCGGGTGGGGCATAAGCGGATCTCAGGATGGGGGCTGGATAGATGCGATCCCTACCCTCGTCCATGTGTTGCCGAGTTCTTCGACTCAACGGAAGCACCAAGCTCCAGCAGAGTGGGCACCACCGAGGAAAGCAGCAGCAGTAACATTAAATCGCTCCCCATGCCCACCGCTCTACGACACCCGTCTTTGCTTCGCATTCCCTTCCAATTCCGAAGTCTGGTCCCTGCGCTCTGGGCTCTGCAAAGCTCCATGCCTTCAGCCCATCTCTAGCGGCTCGTTTCTCCCCTGCTTGGGCCCTGCCAATTCCATTGCTCTCCAGGTCTCCTTAGTTCACTCAAAGGGCCCTAGGCCTGGAATATGCAGCCAGCACACAGCCTCCCTCTTCATCAAATCCCTCCTCAGCACCCCCATTTCCCATAATCCCTGAAACCTGCCCTGTGAACTGAAAATGTATCAAAAACCAAAACTGTGCCCCTTCGATTCACTGTGTGTGCCCCTCCTCCCAGCACCTCCCCCTCTCGGTCATTGGCCATTTAAATCGGGGCAGGGACCCTGCGGGATCTCCATGTACAGCACCATGCACGCCCAAGTCACTGTTCAATAAATTACGCCATTGGACAGGCAACATACTGGGCTCTGCCCACATTCATCTCCCAGTTATTTCTTCCCTTGCACCTTCAGTCTGTCGCACTCCGGACCGATCTCCACTCATCGCTCACTCTTGTACCATCTGTCTACCTGCTACAACGATCACCATCAGCTGCTGCTGCCTCGGGGCTCTGCACAACACAGACCTGTCAAAGCCGAGCTGGCTGCTGCAGTCGCAGGCACAGGGCTGGGTGTCCAGGAGCCATAAAGGAAGTGCTTGTGCAGCAGGTAGGTAAAAATTGACCCTTCCTCGCTCACCACGGCCGCCCTCCCAGACCCTAACCACACTGGCTGCAGCTCACGTTGCAAGCTGCCTGGACCGGACGGGCAGACAGGGTGCAGCTACACTAGCCCATTTGGAGTATCCAAAAGGGGTCATCGGGGTCTGCTGCGCTTTTTAGGTTCTTGGCACCAAACTCCAGCCCTCTAAGGATTGGGCAGGACTCTATATGCCTCTTAATCAGCCAAAGGCACCACTCCCTAGTCTGTGATGCTTCCAGGCCAGGGAATACCAGCCAGGGCCAGAATCCCACGTGGGCCCTTTCTTCTTCTGCCCTCCTTCCCCACCTTTTCTTCTGTGAGCTCCAGCCATTTGGCCTCCTCTATTCCACTAATCCCTCCTGGCTCCTGACATGGACTTTCACCAAAGGCAGCCCTTCTCCATGGGACTGACAGGAGGTGCTGGCTCCCCCAGGATAGATTGTCGTTGCTTCCCCTCCCTTTTCTTACACTCTGATGTTGTTCTCTCTGCTTCCCTGCTCTCTTCTCCCCCCTGCACTAATTCTACCTCTCCTTTCCCCCAGCTCTTCTACCAGGATCTGCTTACCTACCTGTGCCTCAGCCCCGGAGGTGTTCTCTTTGACACCTCATCAGCTCCTCTGCGGGGCAACCTCTCCTTGCAACTTACCCTGTCTCCTGATACTGTGGAAAGGGGAGCCAGTTCAGTGAGGGTGGTGGAGGTAGGGGAAAGTGGGGTTCAGGGGAGCCCTGCAGAGATGGCATTTCTATGCTGATCTCTTCCCAAAACAGGAGACCACGGGTCACATACTGGTAGCCTCGTGTCCATGCGTGCTTGTGAATCTACACAATGCAGGGCGGGGGTTGTTGCATATACACAATGCAGTTGGTTGCCATGCCATCCCGTCGGCCACCCCCAGCTCTGCTCAGCACTATAATTAATCATCTAACACTAACACTGCAGTAGCATTTGGCCGCCTGACTCGGCGTCCCGGCCTTATTGTGCAAGGTGCTGCATAATCGTGATCCCCCACCCCTGCTCGCTGAGAGAACTTAGAAGACAGTGACATGTGAAGGGTGATGGGAAGCGGGGATACGCTCTGGATAGACATCTGCCATTTTGTTTTTGTTATTAGATCAATCAAGGGCCAGCAACGCCCAGAGACCTCTTAGCCTAGCCTCCGTTACCTAGATGATTTCTTAGAGGCAGAGGTGGGTGTGCAAGAAGGCCGTCATGTTAAAACATGTGTGCTAACAGGGGGATGAGCTGCAAATACAGTAAAGCAGGGCTGCCCTGCCAGAAACTAAACAGGGGGGACTGGCGGGCTCATGGAGCGCATGACACAGCCTTTGACATCTAGCCACCAGTCTGGACCCAACCCAGACCAGTAGCAGCTCTTCAGTGTGAAATGAACTGGGTGGGTCTTGCCGCAGTTCCTAGCAGGCAGGCGTCCCCCATCAGGAAAACCACCCTCACATTTGGTCCTAATTAGCCATGGGACTGAACTCGCTTCCCACCTCTGAGTGCAGATTTCTGCAGCTCAGAGCAGAGACGGTTTCCTGGGGTGGCGTCTAGGCGTCACAGAGGACGGCAGCGCACTGAGCAGCTAGACTGGCATCTCCCCACAGCGCACGCTCCCCGTCCAAACATCACACGCTGACGGAAAGAAAGCTCGGACATTCCAGAAGGGAAAGGGGAAGCCAGACCCTAAGAGTGCTACCGTGGTGAAACTGACAAAGCTGTCAGTCACGGGGAAGAGATGATAGAGGCCTCCTGGGGAGCAGAGAGAGGATCTGGCATGGCAGGAGGATGCTCTTAGCTGAAGAGACAGGGCGATGCTTGGGGGAGGAGGAAGGGGGGAGGCTCTGAAACATGGGGGCTAGAGAGATGAGTGGATAGTATTTATCTCAGCAGTGACTCACACAGTCAAGTCACCTGGGTTCTGCTCTCCGATTACACACCAGAGATGCTGCTCAGCAATCAAAGGCCCAGAGTGTCTGACTCACAAGGGCCTCTGCTGGCAATAGGGCAATCACTGGGGCCCAGGAATCCCAGCCAGGCATAGTGCTACCTCTTGCTGCCCTGCCAGTACCTGTGGATCCTGTCAAAGGCCAGGTGTCCCAGAGGGGCTGGGGGGGACTTCTGAGACCATTAGCAACAGTCTTCTCAGGAGGATCTAACAGCGAGAGAGACCAGCACACACTGACGAACCAGGGTCATGTCTGAGAAAGGGGTCAGGATTGGGGCATTTTCCCCCCATTGAAAAGGGAAGAAGCAGCTAGGGTGTTTGGCCACAGGACAAATTAAGTCCAACAATCAGTGTATTGCTAACTCCTCTATCACTCCTCTTAAGCTGCTGTGAAAAGGCACTGGAAGATAGGGATGTATTTTTATCTCTGAGCCCACTCTCCCCTCAACAGCTAGGTGAACCAGGTCCCATGGGGTGTGTGACGGCAAGCCTGGGTGTATACAATAGGTGCAGATAGAAAACCAACATTACTTTGTAATTCTCCAGCGCGGTCCATCTGTGGAGCTCGCAGCACTTTATCGATGCTAACCAACCAAGCCTCTCAATCCCCTTCGGAAGCATCATTAATCCCATCTTGCTGATAGGGAAACTGAGGCTCGTGGCGGGGAGGGGACTTTTCCCAGGTCACGGAGACCTTGTTAAAAGCAGAAGGAAGGTTTTTGTGGCATGGCGGTGAGATCGCTCGTGTCCCTCCGACGTTAGCACTTCCTCCAGCGCTAGCACCGGCGTGCAGCAATGTCGGTAGAAGAAGGGTACATGGTTTTGGGATGTAGACACACATCTTGAGAGAGTCAGAAACAAGACCCAGGAGTCCAAGTCCTATGCTTTAACCACAGGACTGGAAAGTGCAGGATCTTGATGGTTTACTGCAGGGTCTGGACAATTTACACCCGTCACACAGCCATGCTCCTGCCTGTGGGGAATGTCACAGGAAGAGAGCCGCATTGCACCATTATTCAACTGGGGCAGCCACTGGAGGTGTGGCTGTTATGCTGGATATGGGCCAGATCTAAAGCCCATTGAAGACTCTCCCTTGGCTTCGGATCAGGCTCAAATTGAGCAAATAGGAGAAAAATGAAAATCGCACAGCCTGGCTACAAGTTTGTGTGGATTCTGGACTCTGATATTCACAACCTCCAATTTGAAAAAGAATATTATTAAATATAAAACACACACACAGAGCTGAAGTTACTCCATGTCTTTAGAAAGCGGAGTTGCCAGTATCAGGAGGCCCAGTCTGGTTCAGCTGTTTTTACTTGAGATCCATTTGCAAAGTGATTAAAAGAATGTAGAAGTTTGCAAATTTTTAGAAGTATTTGAAAGAAAAAATGGGTGGAAGCCATCTACTACTTCCCTACAATAACAAACCAGTGAGTGCAGCCTGACCCTCTTGAGCAACCCTACACAAACCTGCATGCATGATGGAGAGAGAGCACAGGAAACGCTGGTCAGACCTGTGGTCTGTCTAGTCCAGTGCCCTGCCTCTGACAGTGGCTAGTACCGGAGGCTACAGAGGAAGGTGTGAGAAACAATGCAGTGGGGGCAGTTATGGGTTAACCTGATCTCCAGGGAAACCTAACCCCCAATAGTTAGAGACCGTTTTGTGCTCTGAACCATAAATGGTTTAAATCCTAAACAAAACCGTAGTTCACATGGAACCATTTAGAACCCTCTACATGGGTCAGCAGCAGGGTTTGGGTGCAGATCTTTAGGTCCACAGCATGGGACGTGAGCTAAAGGAGTAACTGATAAAAATCCAGCAAGGGGATAGATTGGAGTTTCAAGCCCCAGAGGGGCTGTTTGGAAAGAGTGAGTAGTTCTTTTTTGGGGGGGAATCATGGTTCCCTCACTATCCAATGTGATGTTATTTTATTTGATTGAGCCCTTGTCCTGTTTTCCCTATCCTCCTCCCATTTCCACCTTCGTGTTCAATGTCTAATTCAGACTGGGCATTCTCGGGGTCAACACCTTAGGTCGCCTGAAAATGCCATACCAAGTACTGGCATGATGTCAGGTTTCCTAATAAGAAGAAATAGTTTCACTGATTCCAAAATACCCATTGCCTCTTTAACATCTCTGATGGCCCTGCATTCAGAAGCATACCTGAGATCAGCCCACTTCATGCACTGGAGAAAGGGGTACCATAATCACAGACCAAGTTGAATGATACAGAATCAAATATATTCACATTTCCCTCCCTTAAGCAAAATAAGCATATATAGATATATAATTTATATAGAGAGACAATGTAAGTCACATGGCAGCCATCAAGTTAACCTCTGTTTCTTTTAGTTGGGTCTCAAATCTCCCATCATTTTGAACAATCGGTACAAAGCACCTAAAAATGTCCTGTTTGGAGTAATGGTGATTCTATCTGGTGGCACTGTGCACACATCGCTGCTAGAATTAAACAGGGGGCACGTCATAACTCTTTAGCAGAAGAGTTGAAATCTGGGTAAGAGGAACTGATCAAACACACATTTGTCCTTTAAAGCAAATGAAATGAAAACCACAATAAACAGGTAAGGAAGGGGAGAGGTGAGGGACGGACAAACCAACCCACTGGATTTCCTTGAAGATACAAGATCTCACCCAGTACTGATACTAAAGGAAAATAAAATTCACACAGAACACATACTTGCAGGTGATCCAGACATTATGGTGTGAGCAGCCAAAAAATTGAAGTATAAAAGTCCACACAAAACAGACTGAAAATAGCATGATCTGGAACATCCTGTAAGTGTTGGGTCTTTTTTGTTTTTAAATCAGGGTCACTCATGCTTTCAGCCCCTGGTGAAGTAAATCAATTGTGCACAGACAATTTTTTTCCCCTGAGGAGCAAGCAACTCAAGCGAATTTTTAATCCATGCAAAACCCCCAACACGTTACCGTCGGTTACCCAGCATGATCACATCGCTTTTACAAACGAAAAAACAGAACGGAAAAAAAATGAAAAAAATTAAATCCATATTTTTTTCTTTGTCGTTGTTGTTGTTGTTGTAAAAATTACATAAAAACCAACCAACCGAAAAAAGAAAACGGAAAAAAGAAAAGAAAAGAAAACACAGATATCAAAGGAAAAAACAAACCAACAAAAAAAAAAAACGAACAATAACAACCCAAAAAAAAAAACTAACCAGCTGAATTGGGAGTTGAGGGTGAGTTAGCTTGGCTTCCATGGGCTGACACATTTGTAGCAGTGACAGCCGTTTTGGCAGCATAAATATTGGCTTCCTCTTGAAATTTACCTATGTTCTTCTTGTACCGGATTCGCTTATTTCCAAACCAGTTTGATACCTAGAGCGAGTTCAAGAAAAGACAAAAAAGTTAACGTTTCACCTTTGACACATTTTGGTGGGGACGCAGGGGAGGGTTAGGAATGGGGAATAAAGCAAGTTAAAGCATTGCAGTTTTTTCTAAAAGCTTTGCAAGGAAAAGATTCCACCTGCTGACTCCATCCCAACCCCAGTGACCCCCACAGCAGTATAAAGTCAATAAAACTAACGCAAACGTGAACACATGCCTGTTCTTTCAACTTCCATTAAGAACACACTGTCAAGATAACAATATTTCCAACCCCTAGCATTCCACAATCACGAGACAGGTTCCAAAAATCAAGAGACTGGCTTAAAAATCATGAGATTTAAAATAAATCGGGGTGGGGGGGCCTTCATTTCCCTTCTGGGATTTGAGCCTCTAGGGTGCACGCGGGTCATGTTTTAAAGCTTTTCTCTGCCACTATGAGGGCTGTAAGCTTACTTACAAAAGCTGAGATTCTCCCGTAATCACAGGACTCCAGGAGCTGTCTATTAATGAGAGCCTAGCTCCCTCTTGTGCCTTTGAATACTCCCCCGAGACCATTATTAAATGTGTTAGGATTTTACAAATCTAATTTGCTTTTCATCATTTATCCCGCTGGTTTCCACTCAAGCTTGAGCCAGCCAAACTAGCCTGGTCAGTTTCACTTCCTGGTTCTCATGGCTGCTGGGTTCGGGGTCCCTGCACTGAAGAGAAAGATTTTCATTTTTTAAATTAAAGGAAAAGATCAGCTGAATGATCTAGGTACCCAGGAAACTCTTCTGTTCTGATTTGATTGTGTAAACCCCAGTGCCTGGCTCCGCTAAACAAAATGAAACCCTGTGCCTAAAACGAAGCAGTCGGTGTCCCTTTAATGCGAATGCCAGTCCCATGCACTAGGAAGCTATGATTCCCCCTTAGACACACACTCAAACACACCCTGGTTTAATGTTCTCTCCACCACAGTAGCATGTGCTGCTCTTTGGAGCACGTCCCAGAAGAATTTACAAGTACAGCTGCTGCACTGGTTACTCTGGTCTGGTCTGCACACACACTTTTACCAAGATAACTCAAGGTTTAACATCTTAGCTAAAACAGGGTGAAACCTATGTGGACACTCTTAATCCAATTTAAACCTGGTTTATACCAATTGAGCTTGGATCAGTTAATAAACGGGTGCAACTTCTGTGCATAGACCAGGCTTTCAATGGAAGGAGACAGAAAATGGAGATTGTTAGGGCTTTGCTGTCCGCTTCTTTTGGTTCGGATTTCAATTGGTGCCCCATTTCATGACACGGCCAGGTGGTCGCAATCTCAAGATGTCGGCTCAGATCATGGATCCCCAACCCAGATGCAGAGGTGGGAACGTTTGCAAGGGCAGCCATCAATGGAGGTGTTTCAACAGAACTTTGCAGAGTCTGCTGCATGTATGGCGCCTCGACTGCCAACAGATTTTCAGAACGAGGCAGGCTGAACTATGATTTATAAATACAGACTGAACGTCTTCAGAAGTAATTAAGGAAATGGACCAGATCAGTGGCTGGTGTAAATTGGTGGAGCTCCATTGATGTCGACATCAGTTGAGGATCTGGCCCCATGCAATGAATCAGTCTCAGAGAGCACCATGGAGAGATATGAACAGCTAGGCTCTAATTGATTAATTGCAATTAATCTCCATTGAGGATTTTAAAGAACGTAACTTTGAGTCAATTGCACAAAGATTTGTGGTGGGCAACTCCCAAAAGGTCTGGATAAGCACTCGAAAGTTTAGAGTCTGGAAGTTCATCTGAAATACACTAAATACTTGAGTTGGCAAAATCGGGCTGCATTTCTCACTAAAACAAGCTCTCTGAGTTTCTGATAATTTCTGGTGTGTCTCAAACCTGGCACATGAAGTCCCATTTGGAACCAGGCAGCATTATTAACCATAGTCTCTCTCCTTACTTACACTGTGTGTTGCACCCATCAACCTCAAAGCACTTTATAAAAGCAGGCAAGTATTATTCTCATTGGACAAACAGGGAAACTGCAGCAGTGAAAGGTGTCATACCACAAGTCAGTGGTAATGCTGTGAAGAGTACCCAGATCTCTCGACTTCCGTTCTGGTGCCATCTATGAAACCAGCACTAAGGGTAACCACAGAGATGGAACTGAAACTGGCACAGAACTTTTAAAAATATTGGAAAGATTTGGGCTTGAGTTTTGGAAGCAGGTTTTGGGTGTCTTCTGGTTTTATCTGGAGTTGTCCCTCGGTTTCTAGAGAAAGGCCAGTCATGCCAAAAATTAATAGGTTCCCAAAGGACTGTTCAAAACAGGACTGGAGTGAAACCGGACTGCGTTTCTTGAAGGCTGAAAGTCCATTGACATGGTGTCTTTGTCATTGGATTTACCACTGGTTGCGCTACCAAAAGAGGATGGGGACCTAAATCAGACATGTCCCCGTCCCCTTATTATATCAATGGCATTCCATATTTCCACATCTTTAATGGATCATTATGGAGGTTGCAGGGTGCAATCCTCATGGATGTGTATATTGAGACTTATCTGCATAGTTAAAAGATTCAGGAAAGGTCCATGCTACATATCCCAGTCACTGGAAGTGAGCACATTTCCAGCCACTACTGGTGGCACTTTAGAAACCTCTGACAGACGGGTGGGTTGGATGGGCAAAGTCCTGAAGATGACGTGCTCTACTCAGATAAGATCCACCAAACCTAGACACTCGTCTGAGCCACTTGGGTCTAGAGTCTTGAGATAGAACTCTCTGGAGAGCAGGCTCTCTTCTAGAGTTCTGGACTTCCTTTTCCTTCCAATTGCATGCCGTGGAGCTGGGACTCTTGGCATTTTGATGCTTCCACTTCCAGATACAGCCCAAGAGTGCGGAGGCTGTGGCAGGAATGAATAACGGGAGCTTCGGACGGCGGGGAAATTGGCTAAATTTATTCTCATCTCAGGAGAGGTTCATGGTTTGGGGTTGAAGGTCTGAGGATGGTGATAGGAGGCTTCTGACACTGGGTGTCTCATCTCTATCAAGTCCCAACAACAGGGTCAACAGACACAGAGCTGCTAGGGTCAGCTGTAAGCTCCCCTTTTATGGGAGCTCGTTTCTGGAAGCTCAGTGAGCGTGGACAGTTTTCAATGACCCTCCACTCAATATGCCTCCAAAATAATCCCTTTCCCTCTGGCCTGAAGTGCTCTCCCTGCCATGCCATATTTGTTGGTGTTGGTGGAGTGTCCCTAGGCTTCCCGGAAAGAGAAGTGTTTCAATATGCCAGACCAGACAGACACAGACAGGCCCCCAAGTGCCTTCTCCTGCACTTGCTCTCAGCAATCTCTTGGGACCTACCTGCCCTCATGAATCAGAAATAGTTATGTTTAACTATGGGGTGAACAGGGGTTCGGGTAGGCCACTGTTCAGGAAGTGCTAAGCACCAGTCTCTGAAAATCAAGCGCCCTGTGGACCTGCCAGTTGGAAACCCCAAATCACTCATCACTATTGAACATCTTGGCCTCACTTTTCAAAACCATGCCATCTTATGCAGCATTTCCCCAGACAAGTCCATCTGTGTTGGCACCCTGCCTTCTGAATATACCAGTTCAAGCTATTGAGCCCTCTAGTCAGGAATCCTATTTTATGCTAATCAGATCAGACCTGTGGCCCATCTAATCTGGTATCCTGCTTCTATGCATAAACCCATTACTGGAAAAGTCCAATATTCCATTTACTCTGGTATGTCACCTCCTAGACCAGTTAGACAGGCTTCTGTAGGCTAGTCCTGTCCCTTAGGTTGCTAGCTTGAATTAGGATTCGGGCGATACAGCTGAGACATTTGTCTTGTTCTAAATACTGGATATTTGGTCACTGGTATCCAGCTAGTGTTTTGCACTCACTGAATAATTGCTGCTTGTTTCACTGCATGGAGAACAGATAAATAATCCCTCCCATTTTCTATAATGCCTTTCATCTGCAGGGATCCCAAAGTGCTTGACAAACTGCACAGAAATCCCCTGGCACACCATTGCAATGAGGCCACCTCCGGAGGGGACGGCAGCAGCTATTTAACAATGCACAGTAACACTGCACTAGAAGGGAAAAACGTATCCAGCTGAGACTGAGGGGTGAATTTCGGGAAGCAGAATGGAACTACTGAGATTGTAAATTGGCCATGAGATGGGAGTTAACAGCCCAACTCTTGCAAAAAGGGTCATGGCACCTTTAATAACCTCCAATTGTCAGGAACGCTTCTACTTCTGAGTCAGAGAGAAGAGAGCCAATGATTGGTTCACTGACACCCCTTTCAGCAAGATCCAGGCTTTCCTTGGAGGCCTGACATTGAAGTAACGGAAATGGGATGTCTTGCTAAAAAAGCTCACTCAGAAGATAAGGGCTTGATGCAGAAATCACTGGGTGAGGTTCAGCCCATGCCACCCAGGAGGTCAGACTAGATGATCACAATGGTCCTTTCCGGTCTTACAATCTATGAACCTAGGAGCTAAGGTAATTGTGTTTGCTTTGCGAGAGTTGAGAGGTGCACAGCCCAAGGCAACATGAACTGAGGCAGTTACAGCACTGGGAAATTGTGTGTCTTCACGTAGTTTCCAAAGGGTATTCCATTGACCTGGTGTGGATAAGCACTCAACTTATTTGTACCGCTTTGGCCTGAAAAACCACGCGGGAATGGAAATCCTTAGGAGAGCAGCAATGTTTCCTTATTTCAGTTTGGTCAGAAAGATCACAAGACAGTTTTTCTCCTGGAAATTGGCTCTTTCTGCTCCAGGCAGTAGGGACTGCAGAGATGGCATGCGAATTACAAAAAAGGTAATGAAACTTTGTTGGATCCCATAAAAACATCCGGGGTCAATTCAAAGTTTGGGATGAAACACAAGGACAGTGCTTGGTTTATCTGAACCAGCATGCCCCATTTCCCGTGTGTAATGGGGTGGACTGATGGTCATTTGAGTCTTCTAATGTAGATGACATGGTTGTTGATTGGAGGTCACTACATGAGCATTTAAGGAGCAATTAGCAAGATTCCCTCAGGACTACAGATGACTACAGTCTTCAGATTGATGTTGTGCCTTCCAGAGAAACTGAACAGTCATGCTGGGTTGGGATCTGGCCCCAGTTACTGTTGTCATCTTCATGTGACTGCGTGACCCAAATGATACCACAAACCTGTCTGTGAACATGAGGGTGCACAAGATGGCTGACTCCCGGAAAGCATGTGGATTGGCTGCGGGCAAGACTACAAGAGGGCATGCTGATTGGTTCCAGACTTCAGCCTCTGGCAGCCAAATGCAGTAGGAGGAACAGGGGAGGATGAAGGAAAGGAAGGGGCAGAGCGTAATTGACAACCAAGAATGTGGCGGTTGCAAATTAGGTGCTCAACTGCTCTGCTCAACCCTTGCATCAGCATGCCAGTCAATGCTATAGACCCCAGAAGCACCTGCCTCTTTAATTACATGGGACACCTTGGGGTGTAGCTAGTGAATATCCTGTTTCCATACAGAAATTGCATGTGCCAGCAGATGAGAGAGGCATTGCATTCAGCAAATACAAGAGTAATTACCCTCCATGCTTTTAGATGGAAAAACAACCCTGCAAATCCATCCCTCACCCCAAGCCCTGAGACCCTCACACCAGAAACCCCACTCTAGCCACGGCCTCCTTCCTGGGCCTTGCTCACACCGCTCCAGCAAGCAAACCCCTGCCAAGCCCCACGTGTGTGTTGGTTGTTCTGTAGCTTGTGAGGCGAGGCACAGGCCAAACATAACATTTGCCCCAGAAATCTCTTGGTCGCCTTGCTCAGCTCCCACTCTGCCACCGCTGACCCTCCAGCATGCCCCTCTCAACCACTACTGCCTAAATTCCACATTGGCTCTACTCTGCAATGTCCCAGCCAGCCCCTGCCTGGTCCATCTCCATCCCTTCCAGGTGATTGCCCTAATACTTCCCCTCCTAATCCACCCCTCTTCCTCAACGGGCCTTGTCCCCCATTGTTCCATGCAGCCTCCAATTATTCTCTTGCTACCAATCTAGCACTCACCCCGCAATTCACCCACCCCCGCTGCGGAGATCAGTAAAGAGAAGCTTGCCTGGTTATTTGTGCCCTGCTGGAGAAACGCGTGAGGCCGTTATTTTGGTGCTACTCCCTTCGCCCATCCCCTTACCTGTGAGACTGTGATGCCGCACTTCTTGGCTAGCTCTTCTTTGGCTTCCTCACTAGGGTAAGGGTTGCTGAGATGGGAATAGAAATACTCATTCAGGATTTCCGTAGCCTGCTTGTTGAAGTTTCGTCTCTTCCGCCTTGGCAAGAAGAAAATGGAACAGAATCAGGGCCAAGGCTCCAGAAAGAGGGAAAACGCTCTGGGGATGGGAATAATATTTTGCAGTTCCATGGCACCTCTTGCCTCTCCATTGCAAAGTAGTTTGCAAACCTCCTCTACGCAAGCTTTGCAACACCTTGCGAGGGAAGCTCTGGACCCACCTGGCCTCTGACCTGCCTCCCCCCGCCAGTGCCGTGGTTAGGAGGTTGGCCCTCAGGTGGGCTGGCGAAGGAGATCACATGACAGGGTAGTCAGGGTGGTCTGGGGATTTGATCCACTTGCGTCTCAAACCACATTAGCCCATCTGTTCTGGTCCCTTGCCTTCATACTGGGTCAGATCATTGGTTGTCCCACCTCTGCCAGACCACATCAGATCTCTGCAGTGTTTGCTCTGCCTAAAGGCCAACACGAGAGATGAGACCCCCCCCCGCCCACTGCCCCTGCCAAAGCGTTTTCTCTCAGGCGGGAGATGGGCGACCTTACCGCGCATCTAGAAATCGGGAGCGCAGGATCATGACGGCTTCACACGTGCTCTGCTTGAGCTGCATCTGGATGGAGCTGAATTTGCGGTGGATGATGCTGACCATCCGCTCGATCTCCTTTGGCGAGATGGGCCGGGTCCGGCTCTGCTCGCGCAGGAGGTTCATCACGTGGGTGGTGAATTCGTTGCAGGCCTGGGACGGCAAGAAAAACAAAAGAAACCCCGGGATCGGAGGGTCATTCGGCCGTGTTCAAGATTATATGGTGCCAGCACAGCTAGGTAAGGACACCAGCCCAGGGCCCCACCGGAGCAGCAAAGCAACCAGCTAACAAAATCTAACCACCCAGCCATGACCTGACACCGCACCCATTTCCAGAGTGTCAGACCACTTTCCCTTTCCACCGTGGGGATCAAGCTGCCTGCAACTTCAGCCCTGAGGCAGTGATGAGGGTTTCTAAAGGAAAGAGCCTTAAAATGGGCCAGGGAGGAGATGAAACTGGGCCCAATCCTTCAGAGGACCCCTAGTGGCCAGACGGAGAGGACCTGTTGGGTCATTTAGAGTTTGATTCACGGCCCATTGAGAACTTGAGGGATAGACTCTCACTGACTTCAGTGGGCTTTGGATCAGCCCCCTCGTCCACTCACCAGCTTGTGTGTGGGATTATTCCCCCCCGCCCCTTTTTTTTTAGTGTTTTGTCTAGTCTAGGATTTAAATATGACCCAAGTAGTGGAGCTTCCACCTTAAGAGGACTATAACGCAGCCTCTCACCTCTACACCATCTCCCTGCTGCTTAACCTCCATTGTCCTCTGCTCGCTTCCATCCCCGGAACCCTGGATCCTCCTTGGATCACTCTAACCAAGTCCTCTCCCTCCTGAGTGCTCCCAGCCTTCTACCTGTGGCAGTGGGGCGTTCCCTTCATCATGGCTGCACACGGTCAGCTTTTAACCCTTCTTCAGTTTGGGAGTCCTCCTGCCCCTGCATCTATGTGGCTGCCCATCCCTCAGCTCCTTCCCATTCCTCTGTATCTCTCTGGTGACGGGCTGCCCGCCAGGGAAACGGATTAAGTGAGAAACAGGAGGAAAACATCCAGAGATAAACTGCGCAGCCAGCGTCTGAGGAGTCACTGCACAGAATCCAGAACGGAACTGATGGCGAGGCCTTGGGAGCTTTAAGAGGGATCAGAAAGGAAGGATGGCCCAGTGGGTTGGGTGTTAGTCTGGGACTCTGGAGACCTGGGTTCAAGTCCCTCTTCTGCCGCAGGCTCCCTGTGTGGCCTGAGGCAAGTCAGCTAGTTGCTCTACCCTCAGTTTCCCCATCTGTAACAGAGTTAATAGCACTTCCCTACCTCACAGGGGTGTTGTGATGCTTAATACAGTAGGTGCTCAGACACTATGGTGGTGGAAGGCCATATAATTCATATCTAGCCCAAACCCTTCTCTCTAATTAGCTATGGGCTTTAGAACAGGCCCTGATTAACACCTATTGGTACCTCACTTTGAGGATGCAAAGAGTTCTGTAAATGCTAATTACTATTACCGCTGATCCCCACACTAGGCCTGGGAAGAAGTATAGGACCGCACACACCTAGGCAGGCAGGCAGGGAAGGGGTTCAAAGCTGCAGCAGGGAAAGGGAGAAGAACTGTCTCACTCTGACTGCTAAGGAAGGGAAAGGAAGAGTCTTCCATTGGGGGTCATTAGGGCAGAGATATAGGGAATGAGGCCAGGCTAGGCTGGCTCTCCATAGGGAGAGGAAAAAGTTCTCTCTCCTGCCAGGCGGAGAATGGGCTTTCGGGGTAGGCTGCCAAACCCAAACTGAGCAGGCGAGGAGAAGTTAATGCTGTTTCCTTGCTGCTCGGGGAATGGGAGTTGGGCTGCACAAAGCCTTTAGTTTGGGACAAAGGCTGAAGAAAACCCTACTCCCTATTACTTTTGCTTTGGGATTGGCTGAAGGAGCCAGAAGAAGATAGGATTTGCCTCGTCAGATCAGAATCATGGTCCTTTCAGTCTGGTTGCCATACTGCTCCCTTCATCCCTGACACACTGGATCAGACCAAAATCTTGACCAGTCTGGTATCCCACCTCCTTCCATTAGCAGGCAGACCAACAGTCTGACTATACTGGCCTGTGATCCTGCTGAAGTACCCAGTGCCTCATGAGACAAGCTCTCCCCTAATGCACGTGGTCTGCTGTGCAGTGGGGTGCCTGGGAGCTGGCAACTCCTTCCTGATTTAAACCCACCCAGGATCAGCTGCTGTTCTGATGCACGCAAGATGGCCTGTCCTAACGCTGTCTGTGCTACAGATGTTACTTATGGATGGCCCCAGGCCTCAGAGCGCTTGCCCCTCAGGATGGGGGGAGAGGTACCAAAGGACAGGACGGTGGGAGTGGGCCAGAAGCAAGTGTGGGGAGAAGCAGGTGCTGGTGGCTCAAATGCACCTTGGGCTGCCGACACGGTGGAACGGTTAATTCTGCAGGCATGCAGGTCCCAGAGAGAGGGGGCGGAGTCAGAGCCCCCCAAATGACCCACATCAAGTGGCTGTGAGCGCCAAAGTGACACAGACCTGCTCCAGGTTTCCAGCACTTCTGATAACAAGTCAATAATGATAATAATTAAAGCAGCGCAGGCAGCGCGAGACAGGAGCCCTGACATGAAAGGGCAGGCAGGTAATCACTGGAATTAGTGTGCTGACGGCACAGCCCTGCCCCGCCGCTGCGCTCCCACTCCCCCCACCTGCGGTCACCCGCTCCTCTCATGCCTAGGGGGGTTTGGATTGGGCAGAGTTTGTTTTTAAAACATTTTCTCCGCCTGCTGCATCAGATGCTGGCAGGTCCGTGCAGTCAGGGGCTGCTGGGCCAGAGGGAAAGCAAACCACTTAGCAACACAGATGACGGCCCGGTGTTGAAAGGGAGGCGACCTGCAAAGCTGTGTCGAGTCACAGCAACATCAGTTCCCCAAGGTGAAGCCAGATACTGGACCTGTCCCAGCCAGCTTCCCTGCTGGCGGGACAGCTGTGACCTGGAGGGGACATCTACCCCACACCTTAGGCTCACGAGACCACCCATGTGCGTGATTTCAGGTCAGCGCAAACTGATGCTGTCGGGATGCAATGGTCACAAATCACACTCAGCTGTCAGGCCTCACAACTCTCCCCCACAAAAGCCCTGGATCCTCTCAACATATAGTCTCCTTGGGGGACACCCAGTAGGTCCTCTGAGGGCCCTTCCAGCATTCCCCTGGGGCTTGTCACCTCTCTCCGCACTCCCGCAGGGTGTGTAGGGTTCTGCCATTGACAGGCTGCAGATGGATCCAATCACCTGCTGCACCATCTTGAAATGGGCCGAGTTCTCTATGGCCACCAGTGCCGGCAGCCTGAGGAGCTCTGGAAAGGGCTGCCTGAGCCCCGCCTCTGATCCCGAGGCGGGAACTGAAGAGGGAAAGCTGTTCTGATTCTCTGGCCCAGAGAGATGGCAGCTTGGTGGGACCCAGGAAGGGAAGATCAAGACAGTCCTGGCCAATGTGCACTTCTTACTATCCCTTTCCGTGCCATTTCGAGAGCAAAGGTGGAACAGTGTCAGGGCTCTTTGCACATGTAAAGTCATGATAGTGACGTTACAGCAGAACCCAGTTATCCAGAGGTCTAGGGAGACATTCCAAAAAGGTCAGACAGCCAGGGGATCTGGCCAGCAGACTGATCTCCAAGTTGCCCCGTCTCGGACTCATGGCTCCCCTGTCGACAGCTGCCTGGGCTCCCCACAGCCACCTTAGCAGAAGGGCAGGAAGCTGCACAGCAGGAATTCACTGCCCAAGTCTTTATCCACTGATCAGATTCCGGCACAAAGATTAAAAATCAAATGTGGGAGGAAACATCTGATCCTGGGACAGCCACGAACTCCAGCAAAGTAGGACTTGGAAAGGCAAGGGTTAATTGACACATGCCGTCCACTTATACTTCCCACCTTTGCCCACCTACTGCGGTCAGATTCCCCTCGCTGCTGGTTTTCCCAGCACAAAGGAGGGCTCAGAAAAATGCAGCAGAGAGGGACTAGGCAAGAAGTGGCCCTACGACAGCAGCAGGAGTAGTGTGTTCTGGCTTTGGGCAGAGAGAGACCTCATTTGGTTGAGGGGAGATGGAGAAGGAGGCAATCAAGAGACACACCTTGCTGTCAGTCCAGAACACGGACAATGGAGTATCTCTCTCTCTCGACAGCAAGTCCAATGTCCCCTGAGCCAACAGCTCATCATCAGTTTCATAGCCAATGGTACGCAAGGGATGTAGCCAGCCTCACGTCTGACTGCTTTTGGCTGCCCTAACCTGATGTCGGGTACCCATTTTCCAGCTGGGTTGGTCTGTCAGTGTGAGATCGAGTGAGACTCAAACCCACACCCTTCAGGATTACAGTTGAGAGCCTTAATCACTCAGCCGCTGCACCTCAGACTACCAGGGGTTAAACACAGCACCCCAAAAACCAAGGTGGATTTGAGCAGCTCAGTACACACTTCTATGTACAACAGAGCGAGTAGAAACTGCTGCAACAAAAACTTTGCAGCATTAGCAGTCCCAGTCTCCAGATCAGGTGACTTGTTTCCTCTCTTTCACCAATACCAAAACGCTTCACAAATTCTTGTTGGTTTCGCCAAATTTATCGGCCGGAAAAATAAAATCCTGAAAAAAAATTCTGAAAAATACAGAAATGTTTTGTTTTGGCATTCTCAAGACAAAATGTTTTGATTTTTTGGGTTCTAAATGATTTTTTGTTTCAAAATTTAATATAAAAATATTTGAAGATGGTCAAAATTAAAAGGAAACATTTTGGTTTTGTAACTTTTTAGTTCGAGGGTTTTATTTTTTTTTAAACTTTTTGATTGGCTGAAAATTTTGAAAAATTTGGGTTTTAGTTCAACCCAAAATGATTTTTTCCCAATTTTTCAGAACCAAAAAATCTCCAAACTCTACTCCAGCAGAGCTGTGCCTTATTCATCGAGATTGTTACCAGGTTCCTTACTTTTAAGGCCAGAAGGACCCATTGTTGTCTAGTGTGACCTCCTGCGTACCACAGGCCACACCATTTCCTGTGTCTCATTCAATGTGCATCTTGTTCACCTGTATAAACTCTCTCACTTAGTGCACCCCCCCTACTGCAGTCAGTGGGTCCCTCTTTCCTCTATCTCCCCCTCTTGAAAAGTACCTCAGCTCTCCATAGCTCCCAAGCACCTTAGGGTATGTCTACACTAAACACAGTCCAAGCTTCCCTTCTGTCCACACACAAATCAGTCTGACTCTGGTCAGCAAGCACTCAGGACGCAGATCCTAGGATCTTGCTAGGGAGTTGGCTCGGAGCCTGAGTCCCACTGAGATACAGGTCCAAGCCCTGTCATTTTGTAGTGTGGAAGCCAGGGCCGGCTCTACCATTTGTGCCGCCCAAAGCAGCGTGCCGAATTGCCGCCCCGGGTGGCTGAAGGTGGGACCAGCCGCCGAATTGCCACTGCAGACGGCTAAAGGACAGACCTGCCGCCGAAATGCCGCTGCAGCGGGCAGCGCATGCCGCCAGAACGGGACACGGACTGCCGCCCCTTCCACACTGCCACCCCAAGCACCAGCTTGGAACGCTGGTGCCTGGAGCCGGCCCTGGTGGAAGCAGCTCAAGCCATAGACATTTATCAGAAGGTCTGCGTAGCAAAGTATGGATGTGTTAGCGTGGCCCTGAGACCCGGGTCTAGCTATTGTAAGCCTGGGTTTACAGTGTAGTGTGGACACTCAAGCACAGGCTTGGAAACACCAAGTCCACGGACCTGGGTTTACAATGCAGTGTAGACACATCCCTATTAGGCAAGAAAGAGGGCAGGGCTGGTTCAGTGCCCCTCCTATTCTTGTTTAAATGTGGCTACAGACACCAGTGGCTGAAAGCCTTTATAATCTGGACATTAGAGCAGCATGCAACGAAATACAGGTGTTCCGCCTTTCACTCATTTCTCACACCCCCGTGGGTCTGAAGAAAGAGAGGTGTAATGGTCAGTGAGTTACAGGCCTATGCACGATACAACTCAGCTGTCTGTCACTGACACTATGGCTAAATTGTCGTACGCAATGTGCTTCCTATGAGCAGTTCAAACACTCCACAATTAGCCAAATCTCAAGCAATTTCCACTAGGATATTTAAGGCATTTTCCCTCAGCCAGGTCGATTTCCCACCCAGTTTCAACTCCACCCATTCTGGCGCTCAGGCTGTTCAAAAAAAGCTCCTAACAATTGTTTTTATAATGGGAGAATTATGTTCCCACCCTGCCTCACTTCTCTGTATCCTAGGTACTTATGCACCCCCATAGCATCCAAGCAACTCACAAGCTGTAATGTATTTCTCCTCAGACTCTCCTGGGAGCAATAATCCCCATGTACCGATGGGATACTGAGGCACGGAGACTAAGAGTACGTCTACACTGAAAAAAACCAACAACAAACCTGGCAGCGAGTCCCACACGGGGCATGGCTCAGGCCAGGCTTGCACGGTGTCCCGTTTCCACTTTGGGAAATATGGTCACCCTACCAGTGAGTCGTTAGCAGAGCAGGGAATTGAACCTGGACCATTCGGAGGCGGGGGGCGCCACCGGGAACCAGGGCTCGGGCAAGCGTCGACGCCAGGTGGATCAGGCAAGCTCTGCATGGCTGGGGGAGGGGAGTAATCAGGCAAACCCTGCGTGGGGGTGCTGTGAGTCATTAGCAGAACAGATAATTGAACCTGGGTTTTCTAAGGCCCATGCTAAGGCCCTAACTACTGGACCAGCCTTCCTCTGTCCTAAGAGGGCTGACTATTTTTTGGTCAAGCTTAAAAAACAATCCCCTTTAGGCAGACCACAAGCCTGTCATAGGAGCTGGTTGAAAAATGGCAGACTGAGTTTTCAAAAAAAATCTCAGCGTTTGAAATGGCTCCGTTTTGCCTTCTTCGCAAAGTTTTCCAGGGTCGTTTTCACTGAATTTGTTATCAAAATTTTGATCAAAATCCTTAGGTAAAAAGCCAGGTTTTCTTACTGAAAATGGGCTTTTCAGTAAACGAAGCATTTCTTGAACGATTCTGATTCAAATGCTGACACTATTTTGATAACAAAACATGGATTAAAACAATGCATCATGGAAAAGTTTGCAAAACCCACACCAAACCCCAGATTGTTTTTGACATCAACAATTTTTGGCAAACAAATAAATAAATAATAACTAATAACTAATAAATAATAATAATATGTTTTTTCTTCTGATTAAAAAAAAAAACTGTGCGCAAAAATGTTGACCAGCTCCCCCTGTCAGATTTCAGCCTGAACGGTGGATGTCTCAGGAAGTTCTGAGCTACAGGGGTGTGTAACAGTTACGTTCATGCCACCTTGACAATAGATGTCACTAGCGCTCCAGCCCATATACACACAGCCACGCTCGCTTGGCATACAGAATGGTGTGTAGGTAACATACCGATTCTCTTATCGGCTCCATTTTCTGTTGCATTATCTTCCCTCTGCTGTGCAGGCAGATTATCCCTTGAATGGGTTTATTTCCTTGATCAGAACTTCATTTAAACCCTCCCTTTGCTTTGGCCGGGAGAGGGGGAAGCCTCTGCTTAGCCTCCGCGAATGAGCCTGTTACCTGTTCGTATTTCTCCAGCTCCGTGTGGTAGATCTGTCGGATCTGCGAGAGTTTAGCTCTGTAGTCAGAATGCTCCACGGAATTGTCTGAGCCAGCCCCTCCGGACGCTGCTGCTGCGGCCGCAGCCGCCGCTGAGCCTCCTCCTTTCTCAGGCCCTGCCACGCCCTCTGCCAACAGCATGTTGTCCAGTCGCATCAGCTGGGGGTCTGTGGGCTCCTCTTCCTGGGCTCCCCGGATACTCAGGACTGTGAGAAGAGACAGAGGAGGGAGGGAACGATTAGCAATGCCCTGAGGATGAACACAAACAATAGCAACAGCTCAGCAGGCAGCAAGGGCCAGATTCTCCACTGAGGTAACTTGGCACAGCTCTAGTCACGTCGGCGGAGCCGTGCTGATTGACACTAGCTGGGGATCTGGCCCCCGACTTCAATGGAGCTATGCCCTATTTACGCCGCCCTGGCCCTTGCTTGCAAACCCTTAGTGCACCTCTAGCTCACCTGTTCAAACCCAGCCCGGCTGGCAGTGACTCAGTGCAATCACCAGCGCATGACTCTATACTGGCCCTGGCCTGAAGCGAGCCGGGGCCTGCAGCAGTTCCCGGACCCCACAGCACAACTGTCGCTGATCGGCCCCCTTAAGACAGTCTCATTGGGAGAGTCTCAGCCTGGATGGGCCGTGGACTCTGCTCTCACCCCCCATGGTGCTCCCTCTGGAGTAGAGTGGGGGTACGCTGGGAGACACTGGCACCAGGGTTGCCACCTTTCTAATGGCTGGTAACTGGACCCCCGAGGCCCAGCCCCCTGCCTTGCCTCTTCCCCCAAGGCCCCACCTCCTCTCCACCTCTTCCACCGAGGCCCTGACCCCAGCCTGTCTCTTCCCAAGAGGCCCTGCCCCCTTCCCCGCCTCTTCCCCTGAGGCCCCGCCCCCACTTCACTTCTCCCCCCCAAAGCCCCGCCCCTGTTGCTCCCCTGCCCCCTTCCCCTGTTTGTCGCTGGATCATCTCAAGGAGCCTGCCTGCAGGTAGGAGGCGGCCTCAGCTGAGCAGGGGCTGGCGCGGGTTAATGAGCCGGTGCCTCCCTCCGCCCTGCGGTAACCAGGCTTTTGGATCGGGTGCCATTGAGGGTTGCCAGGTCTCCAAAAACCAGGCTCCTGGCAACCCTCAATGGCACCTGGTCACAGAAGCTAAAAGGTGGACTGTCCAGGTAAAAACCAGACCCAGCTCGCACTGCTACTTCCTACGCTGTCCCTTCCTCTGTGAGGAAACAGGGCTCCTGTCCCCAGGGCTGTCAACCGGATCCCTTTCACCAGCCCTCCTTAGAGTGGACATGGCAAAGAGACCTCAGGACTGAACCAAGTTGTGTGGGACAGGAGCCCTGCAGACAGGCCCCACTGGTGGCAGAAGTGCCAGGGCAAATGCCCCGATTGAGCCCTTCCTTTCCAAGGCTCACGAGCTGCCACCAGCTGGAGACAGAATGGGGAGAGAGCAGTCCCCACCGTGCCCCACCGGCTGTGGTCAGCAGAGAGATCTCCACTGGTAGAGCCGCTGCCGGAGCTTAGAGCGTGGTGGCTAAGGGGCAAGGGGCTGCAGACACATTTCCCACCGACGGTTCTTTGCCAGCACCTGCAGCCCCCATTTCAGGGGGGAGGGGAAACCCATCGGTGCAATGAGAGTTAACGCTGCAGACGTGACACTTTAATAAATAGATTGAGAGTCCTGTGTGTGTCTGGCTGGCCCCGTGGGCTCTTGCCAGTTCTGGTTGTTTCCGCAGCCTTTGCAGGTCACCCCCACGAGGTTGTGACAGGGAAGGTAGATGTGAGGCCGATGCAAGGGGACATTCAGTTATTCGGGGCATCGTGTTCTCCACATAACCAGCCTGGGCTGCAGATTGTTTACACATGCTCCTCAATTACAATGGGAAGAAGAGCTTTCGTTTTTGTCTTTTAAAGGGCATTATATTTTTAAAGGCCAATAAAAAACTAGAAATCACGAGACTAATTAATAACATGGCGTTGTATTTCCAAACAGCTGCACAAATATTAGATCATTCACGGTGGAAATAATCATTCAATGAATATTAACTCTTGGTCACATGTGTTTCTTTTTCTTCCCTTAGGGAAAAATCTCAGAGGGCTAAAACCAACAGAAATTTTATAGTGAGCTATAAAAACCTAGAACTCTATAGGTGAGGTCAAGGTGCTCTCCAGAAATGCAAGCACTCTATTATATTCCAATCCATAGGGCTTTTCCCTGGGGTTGATTTCTGCATATTGTTGTTCTGCGATCACATCTGACTCCAGAATCTGACCGAATGATTGCTCTGCTCTTTGTTCTCGCAAGAAGAAAAATTAACAAGAAGCAAAAGCTTGTTCTCAGATCTGCACAGCGGATAAACTAGAGGCACTAACAGCAACTGTGCAAACCCAAATAAATACAAGCCTGCTTTACCTGATGCGTTGGGTGTTGCATACACAAAGAATACAACAGGGGACAGAATCAGAGCAGGATTCCCAATTCTCTCATTTTTTATGACTGATACACAGGACACAAGCATTTGATTTCACCAAAATTTGCTGAAATGCATCACAAACAGAAGGCAGATCTAAGAATAAGGCAGAGGGCTGCAAGTCTGGAGGCCTGGCTTCTGCTCTTAGCTCTTGCACACATTTCCAATGTGATCTTGCATGCGTCATTTCTGGCCTCATTCTACTCCCGTCGAAGTCTACGATAAAACCCCCATCAACTTCAGTGGGAGCCGGACGAAGTCCTCAGCCTTGATCCTGCAACAAGCAGGACCCCTGTGCAGAGCTCATTGCAGGATCAGGGCCTTAAACTACTCGTGCCTCACTTTCCCTGCCTTTAAAAGTGAGTTTTACAAGGCTTAACTGATATGTGCTGGGAGAGCCTCTGGTGGAAGACATAAAGAAAGAAAGAAAAATAATAAGAGTTTTATTATTTGGAAACGGCTTTTTGTCATTCTTGGGACTTACTTGAACTGTACTAAGCCAAGAGAGCAGCAATAACCATATTCTCACAAATTAATTGCCAAAGAGCGAACTTTCTAGTATTCTTATAGCTTCAATTCATGCTTTAAACACATGTAAAATCACTCTCTTTCTTTGAGTGTTTTTTCTAAAATCACTCTCTCACTTTTTGAAATAAAAAATAAAAATTACAGCAAAAACCAAAAAAAAACCCCAACAAAAAAACCCCAGAAAAATAACACTCGACTGCTCCGGGCTCACTTTGCAAAAGTGGATGCCCAGCCTGAGTTTGCAAAACCCGTGTGAGTGCCAATGGGCAGCTGAGTGGCAAAATGGTAAATGTGTACCAAGCAGCCTGCCTGAAAACTCCAGCTGATGTGGAGGGAAAAAATGGGGGGGGGGGGGGGGGGAATGGGCAAACTGGTAATTTAAGATGTTGAATCGCCTTTGACTGTATTTTAATTTTGTAAGCCTTGCTGGGAAGGGTAAGAAACAGCTGCATTTAGACAGAATCTGGACACAGTCAGGGATGCTAATAACAGATAGGAAGAACCAGTGCACTGAATCCATAGAGATTCTGTGGGCCAATATATACATATTATATGGCATAGCTGTATGATGATCCATTGATTTTAATGGAGCTATGCTTGCTTATGTCTAAAATGAATCTGACCCATTATTCCTAGCCCTGTAATCTGCACTGTCAACCATCAGCAAATGGTTTTACTGTCAGTTTAAAAAAATAATCTAAAATTGGCTGCCAATAAAAAGTCGTAACAGACCAGTGAAAATAACAAGAAACATATTTTTCCTTAATCTAGAATAAGTTTCTGAATGATACAATTACTATTAATAGAAACCAATTTTAAATAAAAGGCTCAGCTGAGAATGAACATGAATAATAGGAGACTTAAAATCCCCCAAATGGCTTTGAAATCATAATTTTCTGGACACAAATCCTTTTTAGTATTTTTCGGCCCTTTTGTGTTTGAAATTTTGTCAGTGAAAAGGGTTGAAATGTGCAAGTAAATTTGTTAGTAAAATAAAATAATAAATTACAAACAATTGCTAATTAACAATTATAATTTACATACTAGAGATGGGTTGAAGATGCCAAATTCACATCCGGATCCCAGTTTCAAAGAGACAAGAATTCAGAAGAGTTGAGATCCAGAATTTTGGCCCAGGCCCCACCTCTCTTATATACTGTAAAGGTATATGATGCTTCGCTAAAATCAACAGAAAGATTCTATAACTAAGACGCACAAAGCAAGCCAACTGACAGGACAAAAACAAAACAAAACAGCTCCTGAAGTGGAGAGATGGTGGGGAAGGAAATCACAGCAGAAGATGTGGAGCACTGTCAATGAAACGTGTGTTGATTTGAAGGTTGGTAATCCTTAATCCTAAACAAGAGAAAAGACAAATGGCAGAACTTAAAAGGAGGAAAAGGAGGCAGGAGATGGGATGGAGACGAAGATGACATGAATGGCGGAGAATAATCTCCTGTTCTTCACAACGAAACTCAAAAGACAAATTGAAACAAAAATAAAAGGTGAAAACAAATACAAAATAGGGTTTCAAGCCAGACACACTTGTGGTTAGGATTTCAAAAGAAATATTTTTTATATTAATAAAAACAACTCACTGCCTAGTCAGGTGTGCACTTGTGATTAATTAGTCTGTGTGTGTAGAGTCTTTTCAATAAAAGCGCTATGAAAGTGCTTAGTATTATTACTGTATAATGTGAAACACACACAAACACACATTGTGTTCTATTATATCCACATCTGCATATTTGTGCGAGTACACATTATATTACTATTACATTATAATTATATATGTTTAATGAGTGGAATCCAAAAATCAGCTGGGTGAGAAGGCACTGGGATTTGCAGCAATTGTGCCTGTCTGGCTAGCCAGGTAGAATAACACTATTAAATAAATAAATGAAAAGGCCAATGTGTCTAAGCAGACCTGATGCCACCTAGTTATTGTTTGAAGTCTGTGCTCTGGTGAGTAGGAGACAAAATGATTATTTAAAAGCTCCTTTATCTTCCCGGCACCATATAAGACTCAAATGAACCTTCTGCCAGGACACCCGAGATGTTAACACTCATCCGCCACGATCCAATTTCAAGCGGCAGAGCTGTTACCTAATCCAGCAACTATCACATATGATCAAGGCCCTGCTGAGCGGATTGGCCCCCTACCTCTCTCTTGTTCATCCCCTGCTCATCTGGAAATGGGTTTAAAGGGACAAGGGACCCATTCCTGACAGCAAGGAGGGGCACTGGAGGCTGTGTATTTCCATGCTCGGGAGGTGGGAAAGAGAATTTGGAAATCGGTGAGGGAATTTAGCAGCATTCAATGCAAATCCCTTTACAGGGTTTCTGTGGGATCAGCTCCCCAGCTGGTGCAAATCAGTGCAGGTAACAGTTAGGTCAATTTACATCAACTGAGGATTTGGCCCAGGGCATCTGTGTCGGCGACAGACTCTTTAATGAACATTTGGACAGTTACGAATTCATTTGAACCAAGGGGCTATCAGCCCCAGTGCCCTTAATGCCAGCGGGGCCATTTTTCCAATGAGTGCTTTGCCGCTGATTTCGGTGGAGGCAGGAGCACATCAGACACCACCACCTCGCAGCTGGTACCGACCATGCCCCCAATTTGGCTGCCTTCATCTTGGGGGGGGGGGGGGGCGCTGCGGAAACCAAGTATAGGACAACGGGGGTCAGTGTGTGGGGACGCCGCCTAGGCTGTAGTTCTGTGAACAGTCAAGGAAGGGCTTAGTTCTCCCAGGCTGTCAGTTTTCCCAAGAGAAAGGGGAAAAGAAAGTGAAAATAAAACCAATTTGGCAGAACGGTATTTTCTTCCACTCTGCCCTCCCCCTCCCTCCCTGTTTCTTAGAAGAGAAACCAGACGCTGACATTCCCTAATTGCTCCTCTGTCCTCAGAGGCACCCTTCCCACGGCCCAAGGTGGGGACCCAATAGCCCATCACACTCCATTTGTTGCTTTTCATGATAGAAAAAAAAATACAGGCTAAGAACTAGGGGAAAAAAGAATATTTTGTCCTTGGCTGCTCCACTGACAGCCTGACAAAGCTGCCGGCTCCGCTGACTGCCACTAGAGGATGCTCTTCCTTCACAAAGAACCGGCTTTCGCCCAAATAAATAAATAAACAAACAAAACAAAAACCACACACCTCCTCCCCATTTAGCTGCTGCAAAACGCCTCTGACCTCCCAGGCCGGGTGCAATCACGGAGGGGACATTCCTCAGCGTTAGCGGGGTCAGGTTAGCAGGTGGGACGGCGAGATCAGGACCAGGTCCCCACCCACCAGCACGCTCCTCCCTAGGTGGTGTTCAAGTAGCAAAGCCAGGGTTTTTGTCAGGTCACGGGGGTAACCAACATGCACCCCTGGGGCTAAGCTCGCCCCATTACCATCCTCATCGTTAACACGCAGGGCCCACCTCCAGAGACAACAGGTCCCAGCATGCAACGATCCAGCTGCAAGTCAGCTGCCGTTGTAGTTAGCAGACCCAAAAACAATCAGTGAGGCTGATAAAATGCCCACAAGGCCTACTTGCGCCATGCCAGAGCCACTCATGGGAAGCAAGATGACTCTCCCATTCCCGTCACACTGAGCCTTCTAGCCGCTCACCTGAGACATGGAGCCGGAGGGTGGCTCTCCGGGGCAACGCACCTCTGCGCAGGCCGCAGCCTCGGCTCACTTCCTCCGCCCTTCATTTCCCACCTTCCCCCTCTTTCCTGGCCTGGTATTTCAGAAGTTTTCCTCGGACCTTGAAGGTCTGTCCCAGCCCGTTCTGAGCCTCCTGCTCCACAGCTGCAAGGCTGCAGTACGGGCATCTCCCTGCCCCCTTGACAAGTGCTGACGAGCATCTAAGGGGACTTTTGGGGATAAGGCACCTATGGCTCGGGACTCACCCCAGCCAGGAAGGCAGTGTGGTTTAACGGCTAGAGCAGGGAGCTGGAAGCTCAACAGTAGTGCCCCTGCCGCTGACTCATTGAGGGAAAGTCGCTTCACCTCTGCCTCTGTTTCCCCAGCTCTAGAATGGGGATAAATGATCACTGCCTGCTGCTCGTAACGCAGCCCGAAGGTCGCTGATGGAGGTGCCAGGGATGCAGACAGCATTAGTAACGTATCCACAGCTGGGGCTCTACAGGGACCGCAGCACAATCCAATCACAGCATCCTCCTCCCACATCCCTTCTCCTTTCGTCCTGCCTTGGGGCCAGTGGGCATCATATCCTCTGCTCATTGCCCACTTGGTCACACAGAAGCTCTCCAGGCCTGCTGGCAGGCAGGACACTCATGCGCTTGGCGGGTACCTCCTTCCACTCTGGAGATTTGCCTGCGCGTGCTGCACCAGGACAGTCTAGTTCAGCAGTTCAGGCTTGGATTTTCTGCTTCGGCATTGCACATGCATGCAGCTCAGGAAATGGCTCCCCCTCTATCCAGAGCCAGAGGTTATCTTCATCATCTGCAAGAGGACATCATCTGGATCCTATACTTGGACCTTCATCCACCGCGGCATCAGCAGGCAGTGACATCACATATGTGTAAGGTCATCATGGACTCGCAAAACACAGACATGATGCCGGATCCCCATGGAGCAATGCTCCGCAGCAAAGCACGACCTCAGCCCTAGGTTCTTTAACTGCCCTGCTTTGCGGGGACCTGGGACAGAGGCGTGAGAATTGCAAGGAGTCCCTGAAGAGGCAGGCGGTCCTGGAAGTGTTAGGGTTCCAGATGCTCTAAGATGCATCATGAGCAAGTTCTTTCCAACCTGGAGGCTGCATGACTCTCTGCCTCCCCCATTTCAAGAGCAATGGACAAAACACCAGCAAGGGCTCCCATCAAACAGAAGAGGAGTCTGCTTCTTAGGAGCACTTGGAAAGCACAAGTCGGAGCACTGATGAAACTTACAAGAGGGTCTTTGGGCTGCTTCTCATCCCCTCATTCACTCCCTACTATCCTCACAATCCCCTGATCATGGCAGTATAACCCTTGGCTGAGAGCTGAATTCCTTTGGGAGCCTCATCGGGAAGGGAGTTGTGGAGTGATCCCATCCAGCTGTTGCGTGCTGGCTCTTAAACACTCCTAGGGAACCCTCTCCACCTCCCAGGTTTACACCTCTTTCCTCCTCAGATGTTGCTTTTCCGTCCTTAAAGTCATAGGTGTGTGTAGGGGAGGATAGCATAATGGATCCAGTTAAATCTAGGCAGTGAGCTGGGGTGGTGATTGACACGCTGAAGACCTTGTACTCAGGAGCATGCTCTACAGAGAAGGGATGCAGAATGATGGAGACACGGTCCATTATGCAGAAGAAAGGATCAAGTTACTAAGTTCTTGCCATCTTTCCAACGGGACAGAACGCCAATTTCCCTAACCAAATTTAACCTTGTAGTTTAGAGAAAATACTCTTCTTTGCTTCCTATCCTCAGCTGTTGCACAGTGCTCCCACATTGCACCCCAGAGGCAGCTGCATCTCAGTGAAGTAATTCCTACATGTAGTTGGCAAAGAGTTTTTGGATCCTTTTGGATGTAAATTGGAAGGATGAAGAGCTTGAAATTGGGCTAAGGGAAAAGTGAAGTTGCACATCAGGAAAAATGTTGTTTATTAGCCTGTGTAATAGTCTCCAAAGGGATGTGATGGAACCATTGGAGAAGAGACTATAGGGAACCATTGTGGGTTGGCAGGGTGGAAAGATGAACTAGAAGGACCTGGTAGCTCCTTTTTGGCTCTAATTTCGGAGAGCATTTGGGTAAAAATGAGTCCCAGTGGCCGGAATCTTGACCAAACCCACCATGAAACACAGCAAGGTCATACTTCCGGTAACACAGATGCAGAATTCAAACATCAGCCTGAGCTGGGTGGGCTGCCCTATGTTTTCGTCGAATCGCCTTTCCAGGGGGACCTTTTAAAGGAGGAGGAGATTTCCAGCAAATGATTGCAAGTTATCGAAAATAATGTGCCACTTAGCGTTGGAGGCGAGCATCCTGGCAGGCAGCGATGGGAAGCAGCACTGAGCAGATGGGAGTGATTAGGCTGTGATTTTCAGAAGGGCTTTCTTCCCTGCCTCCACTGTGCTTAAGATATGCTGGAAAAACCCAGGGGCTTGAGAGAAGCTGAGGGTTCTTCTGCTGCAGCCACGGGGTCATGATTTACCCCCTAGAATGGCTTTCCCCATGGAATTGGGGATGTCTCCAGTGGAGAGCCAGGAGTCCAGGAGTGGAAGAGTATCTCTAGGGAGATCCATGATGCTCACTATTATCATTCACCAGCCACCCTTCCTGACATATATGCCCACCCATACAAAGTGAGGCAGCACTGCACCTCTGCATGAGTGCCAACGCAGAAACTCCCCGGAAGTGTTACGCAGATAGATGTTAAAAGGTCACAGTCAGGCTAAAAATGATCCCTCGCACGATTTTATCATGGCCCTTGAAATATTTGGTAGCGTTCTTAAAGCCGCAGCTGCTGGAGTCACGTGATCACGGGAGAATAGCTCATTTCACTTTAAAAGAATGCAAGTTTTCAGCCTTCATGGTTGTAGTAAAAACTTGCAAATGTGACCCAGAAACCAGGAGGTCAATAAAAAGAACCCCAAATTTGTTTTAAATCACATTATTTTTAAGCCAGTCTCGTGATTTCCTAGAGCCTGAATCATGTGGCTGGGGTTGGCCATACTGAATCTTAAACAGACGGATTCCCTCCTGCCTTGCATTAATTGTAACACTTTAGACCATTGAAAATGGGAGGGTTTGAAACACTTCACGACTCACTGCTCTTTGTTTATTACCCTTCAGCTTGGCCAAAGCAATTAGGATGATGGTGTTGCCCCTCCTGGAAGAGGACCACACTGGCTTTGGGTTTGTCCTCCTACGTCACAACCTGGCTTCATTGAATTAAAATAACCAAGACTCCCTCCCTGCCCCACCCCAGCCCCAAACACATTTCCGGTGACAAAAGTTATTTAAGCTCCTCTTTTTTCAAACAAAGCCTAAGTTACTCACCAGTGGCCCAATGTAAAGGTGAGCTGGGAAATGAAAGGGAATTCCTGGACTTTCTTGTTTATGGGTCCTAGGAGACAGAAACTCGGCAAAAGTCAGCGGCTTCTGCATAAGAAAAGATGGGGACAGTTTCCCTAGATTTATTCTAGGGAATGATTTATGGGGAAGGCCACGGGGCCAGATTCGGTCCTGCTCTGAGTGGGCTCAGCTGTGTGGAAGACAATGTGCACAGTAACAAGTTCAGGGCTTAAACAACTTGTGACGGTTTCCTTGCCTCCCCTCCCACTGTGGAAGAGCAGAGCTGACAACTTTCTGGCCCACCTTGGATGGTGGGGAAGGGGGTTTCGTGCCCCAAGGCAGATCTGGGCAGGTCAGTTATAAACCCTCCCTCCAGGCTCCCCAAGGGGCATTGCTTATCAAACCCAGCACAGTGGTGTGTGTCATTTGCAAGGAGGGTGACGTAAGTGAAGGCTAAGGCTGGCGATAATGGACTGGGATTCGGGGGAACGGAAGGAGGACATGGGGCAACACAGAGTCTGGATCTGTGTTACGATTTAGGGGGCGAAAGAGAGGATAGAATAGATGCTCCGCTCAGCAGATGGGACCAATGTCGTCACCCAGACAGAGATCAGCCCCTGGATGAAGAGCAGCTGTCGTCAGCTGATCCCAAGCAGACAGAAGTAATGATAGGGAGGGGGAAACCATCTGAGCAGCTAGCCAAGAACCGGGACTCTTGCCTCCACCAAAGGCATCTGCCCTCCCTTGGCCAAGGTGCTACAGCGCCTTGAAATCTCAGGATACGCCGGCAACAGCAGTGATGTACGTAATTTGCATTCTCCCTCCTCCAGCACACTAGGAAGCTACCACACTCTTCTCAGATGAGAATCTGGCCAGCAAAATTCAATATCTCCATGCAGGGCTAGTGAAGCCGATGGTATCTGGGGCAGGTGGAAACGCTACAACCCAGGCGCTCTGGCTTGCCCAGAATGCAGCATCTCCTGGGGAAGAAAAGCCACCAAGAAAACATCACACCCATCCACTTTGCTCCAGTGCCAGGCCAGTGCCACAGCTTCAACTTTAAGGCCCTTGTGACGGGGCTTTCCTGACCCGCACTAGCCCAGGCAATGACAGGCCTGTGGTATTGACAGCGGAAGTCCCGCCTCCCCGGCAGGACTGGGCATGCTCCAAATGTACTGTTAGTATAAAAGGAGGAAGCCCAGCTCATTCTGGGCTGGCAGCCGAGGAGGAAGGACCTGTCTGAGAAGCTCCTGCGGAGGGCCAGCCACAGCCCCTGACTACGCCGGGACTCAGAGCCTCCCCAGGCCCATAGGAACCCCGGCAACTGGAGGAGCCAGAGGAGGGGGCCGGCTCAACTACCCACGGGGAATCCGAAGGCTCAGGGGAGACCCCAACACAGAGGCAGGTAGGAAGTGACCCAGGAAGGGTGACGGAGTGGTATCTCCCACCCGGGAAACCTCAGCGTGTTTCGGTAGGACCCCCCCACTGAGGCAGTGGCAAGGTGCTACGCCACTTTTAGGGCCCTGGGTCGGGGCCCGGTGGAGTCGGGTGGGCCCGGGCCCCCCTGCTAGGGCCGCCACACCCCTTGGTGGGTGCCCCTCCCCCACATTGAACTCTGGCCGCTAGGCCGCACTGCCCTACCGTGAAGGGCTGCTTTATGGACTCTGGCCAAAAGGCCCCATTGCCCTGTACTAAGGGCTACGTTAGAGGCTCTAACCATTAGGCCGTGCTGCCCCAGCCCCGGGGGAGAAAACCCTCACAGCCCTCAAGACATTGGGTCCGGACTACTGAGACCGCCTCTCCATCCAGGAACTGCTGAGGGGCAAGGCAGAGGAGAGCGCACAGGATGAAGTCAAGGCACCCCCTTGAAAGTCCCTGTACGTGGAATGAATGACCTGCTATAGGAGATCAAACTGACGCCTAGTCCCCACACTGAGCACTTGCAGAGCATGGCGCAAGAGAGACTGGCAGAGTGAACATGTCTCCCTGAAAACTAGCCATGTCCCTGTTTGATGGATCAAGTCCCAGCGTCCCGTCCCTTTTATGAAATCTCATGTGCTGAACCCATGAACGCTCCCAGGAAGTGTTGACGCTGCGGCTGGATTGTGCCTCTAAGCCCAGGTACACAGACGCACGCTAGATCTGCTTGAGCGAGCGTGCCAAAAAGTGCGGCGTGGACATTGCGGCAGGGCTGGCAGCCAGGGCTGGCTGCCTGGTCCTCAGGTTGCTAAAGTTTGAAAATCGTTGATCTAGGCCATACAATGTTCATACACAGCACCTGCACACGTATACCCTGATTTTATATCTGCCTGGACATACCTCCCCATAGATGGTGGTGGATGGAGGACCTACACTGAGCTGCACTGAAGTCAACCGGAGTCATTCCATTGACTTCACAGGGCTTTCAATCAGACCATGGAAAAACCTAACAGCATCAAATAAGGCAGAGGTGTGTCAGAATGGACATCATCAAGAGTTTGGGTCGGGTACAAACTGTAACTCTCCCATTGCAGATCCACTAGCATGTTACCCAGGCCATCCCAACAGACCCCCTTTTTCCTGCACCACCCTCTGATGGATGGTGTAGGTGTCATGTAAGTTACAACGAACAGGAATGTTTTAGAGAGATTTAAAATACTTTATTTGTGCTATTTTTTGTTTGTATCCATCTCAACTGCAAAGCCAGTTGCCTTAGTGACAAGAGTCTGACAGCGCAAGGCTCAGGAGGTGAGAAAAACTGTAACACATCTGAGAAAAAACTCGGAAAGTGACCTAAAATAACTGTTTCCATAATAACGTAGCAATTGTAATAATGTGGGGATTTGAAGATCTGAATAAAAACCAATTCTGCAGGAACCTGAATCAACCAGGAATAGAACAAGAGCTGGGGATCTCCCCTTTCCAATAGTATAAACCTTGCAGATTTCTAGCTCTGTAGGTTTGCAAGGTACTGGCATCTGAGGCCCATCCTGCACTTCACGGCACAGTATAAGGCTGCAATCTGGGTAACATTTTCCATATTTAAAAAAGTCAATAGAAGGTATGCTCCTAAAGTCAAGATCCTCTAAAGTACCTGAGGCACCTGACTCCCGCTGAAATTGATGTGGGCCAAAGTCACTTGGAAAAAGGGGCTTATGTGGTTTTAAAGTTTTACCCCCGGCCCTGATTCATCAAGTCTTCTCTACTCATCAAAGCACTTAAGCATGTGCTTACCTTTAGGTCTGTGCTTAAAATCCCATTGACTTCAGGGGGACAACTGTTAAATTTAAACAAATGTGTGCTTCAGAGCTTTGCTGTATCAGGGCTTAATTACAGGGAGACATTCAGAAATATTTCATTTTAACAATACGGCAGCTGTCCGAAGTGACGCCTGGGGCTGGAATGCTAGCCATAGTCCAAAACTCCAAAGAGAGATGGATTCATGGCAGAGCACAGGTCAGGGTCTCAAAGATGCACGTTAGGTGCAAGGTATCACTCAGCGATCGCCTCTATATGCGATATGTAACACGCTAGGCGTTATATCACACAAACGCACTAGCTTCCTTGTTAAATGGTGAACTAAACTTGGCAGGCCGAAGAAAAGCCACAGTACAAATGGAACTGCAGATCAGCCAGCAGGAGAGGGAATCGCGGTTTACAGCCATTTGTGGCTTCAAAAATGAGAATTAATCCGGTGGCCTATTCCCCAACCTTCCCTCTTCCCCCTCATCCCCCCAAACAATCACACAGATTTTTGGCTTTCTTTCTTGCCTGACAGAAGCTGCTTCAGCTTCACCAGGCTACTGGTCTCTGTGCTCCACAAAGTACCTGCAGCCCAGGCTTGCTCAGTGTAATCAAACAAATAACAAAACCCTGGCAACTTAATTACACCACAATATTACTTTGCTGCTGACCTTTGACCTCCTCGGCCAAACTCCTAGGGATCGGGAGGTCAAAGCTATGAGGATCATATTATCTTATCAAGTTCCTTCCTTGGAAGAACTAAAATAAATATTTAACCACATTCTTATGGGGAGAGAAAGACCTGTAATTAAGGTTCCCTTTCCCCTTCCCTTTCTGTCTCCTGCCTTCCCCATGCCAGGTCAGACATCCCACCTAACCCTCCAGGACTGCTTGAAACCGCTGACCTCAAGGCAAGTTTACCTAAGTTAGCCAAGTGTTGAATCTGACTGGAGCAATTCCACAAACAAACAACTCTTACTGGGCCTGAAATAATCAGCTTATCTAATGAAGCAGTTCTCCTGCCTTGACCAGGAGAAGATTAGTGGAGTCCCGGCAGTGAAGTGTAATCAATCTCTTATCTACATAAACTACCTCAGGGCTTCTCAAAATCTGTCAGAGCCTGGACCACTACCGAGATTGTCTTGCAAACCCATCTCTTTTCCCATTCCCAGTCACCAGCCTATCCGGGAGAAGGTAACATCCCTCTGGCAGCGCCATCGATTACTTATATGGAAAAGCAGCGGGTATGCCGTTGGTGTGCAGAGACTGCTGCCCATCATGCCGACTGGCACTGCCTCATTGTTTACTTGGACTCTCCTGTTGGTCTGTATTCAGCCGTTCTCCTGTCTTACACTTCGATTGCCAGCTCCTGGCCTTTTTGTTCAGTGTTTGTACAGCGCCTAGTGCAATGGGGTCCCGGTCCATGATTGCGTTTGCTAGGAGCTATAGAATCATAGAATCTCAGGGTTGGAAGGGACCTTAGGAGGTCATCTAGTCCAACCCCCTGCTCAAAGCAGGACCAATCTCCAATTTTTGCCCCAGATCCCTAAATGGCCCCCTCAAGTATTGAACTCATAACCCTGGGCTTGGCAGGCCAATGCTCAAACCACTGAGCTATCCCTCCCCTCAATCAAAGAAGTTAGGAAGGCGATGGATTTCCAACTCCTTTTAATGCAATTTACCAGCTGGGGGAGGGCAAGGCTGCATCCTCTGCCTACCCAGCTCTAGACTCTGCTCACCCCCTGCATGAGAGCACCAGTGGACCAGCGTTGGACCACAGGCTATATTACAGCTGAGCTGTTATTAGTCAGCTTCGTTCACAACACCTGACTAAGCCATGTGGGAAATGCTTGTGACTGTAACCAGATCTCCACCTTAAAGCAGGGAGGGGAGAGAAATCTACGATTTCCCCCAGCCCCACTCACCCAACAACAGAACTAGACCATCCTCGCCATGGCAAATCCCAAAGAGACGTAAGCCTCCTTGCAGAGCGAGCGCCACGCGGATCGGTTTCTAGCTAGGTCCTTAGGACAGCCTGGCTGGATATTCAGCTGTTTCCCTCAGTGGCCACCTTACCACATAAAATAAATAGCATCATAAATATAAATATCAATGAAACAGCTAGAGCTGGATGACGAACGGCAAATATTTTCCAGGAAAAAATCCATTTGCACAAACAAATCTGCATTTAAAAAAAATAAATCTAGACTGGATTTCTTCCCCCTAGTCTGTGACATCCCACCTGGGGAGGGAGAAGCTGATTTTAAAAAGAAGCCAGAATGGGGAGGCAGCACATTCTAGTTCTCACATAGTGGGGACAGCAGTCAGCACTCCTGGGTTTTATATGTCGTTCTGCCTCTGTGACCCCAAGCATGTCATGGCACCACTCCATGCCTCAATTTCCCCACTAGTCACATTTGCCTTCGTATAGTTCTTAGCGCTCATTGGCTCAAAGGTGCTAGATCAACGCCAGCATTATTGTTATGATTCCAGACTGACAGAGTTGCTGGTAAAAGGCTGGCAAAATCCCGCCTCCTGGTGAAAGGCCTCAGTTCTGAATGGCACCTTGGACTGCTGGACTTTGGGGTAAAAGGATTTCTCCCCCGTTTCCTCCGCAGAAGAGGAGAAATCAAATCCTCACTGTGGTGCAAAGAAACCACCAGCCAAAACATAAACTCCAGCACTTCCATTGCACTCCATTCTCTTCACAAACAAGAACAAACCAACCCTCCAAACGCGCTTGGTGAGGCAGACATTACAAGCCCCATCTTGCCAACGGGAAACTGAGGCAAAATGGGGGATGTGCTTTACCCAAAGATACAGCTGGAGTCACAGAGCTGGGATAGGAATTTGGCAACTACTCCCTTCCACCACACACACACACAGGAGACCTGGCTTTTTACTCCTGGCTCTGCCACTGACTGAGTGACCTCGGGCAAGTCATTGTCCCTCTCTGCCTCAGTTTTCCCCTCTATAAAATAGGGCTAATGAAACCTCCTTTGTAAAAATGCTTTGAGATCTGCTGATGAAAAGAACCAGCTAACAGCTAGGTGTTATTATTACACATGCACACACTCTTCAATGCGACCACTTAACATTAAGCATTTGCAGGATCAGAGCCCTAAATTAAAGCTTTGCACCCTAATTCTTAAATAGCAACAAACAAAAAACCAAGAGAGGAAATGATGAAGAGTCTAATCTTTGTCTCACTCGTGAGGCCAACCATAAAAGAACCTCTGAGATTAAGAGTGTCCTGCCCGGCTGGGATCCATGCTTCCCACTCCCTCTCTCCTCTTCGGTGCTTTGCATATGAATCCTCTCCATTGAAAAGAAACTGGCTTTTGAACCAACTGCATCTGTTGACCAGAATCTGTGGCCTCTGGAGCCCCTCAGAGGGCCAGGGTCCCATTTCAACCTCCCCAGGCCAAGCCATGAAATTATAAACAAACAAAGAAAGGCTCCCCCGAAAAAGAACTGCCTCTTTTCCAGCCTGTTTAGAGGTCATCCCCCATGGACACAGATGGCCTCAGGGCTGCTGTTCTATGCACAAAGCATCTAGGATGGGAAATATGTAGGTGACGAGACCGACAGGAGACTAAGATTAAAAGCGGCTTCAAACCCACCGCATTTCAGATTCCCTTCCTGCGTTAGTTTGAGACTTTAATTAATAAACCCAGGTAGCCAGGCAGCATGGGGTCGCCATGAACAGCAAAAATACTGATGCTTGTCAGGTAGTGATAGTCCACATGCGTCCTGAGTCTGCTAAACAAATCAAAAGTGACCCACAAATACTCAAAAAAGCAGGGAGGTCCACCATCCTTGACTCAGACACTAGCTTTCTGGCTCAGTGATATTTGGGGTTTTCCTTAAAACTCCAGCTCCTGGAGTCACATGATTGTGTGAGAATCTCAGCTTTTATTTAGAAAAAAAGTAAGTTTCTAGCTCTATCTGTTGCAGAGAAAATGTGATTCAGCCACACCCTAAAGGCTCAAAACAAAAAACCAAAAACCAGAAGGACAATTAAAAGAACCCAGCATGTATTATTATTTTTAAATTTCATGATTTTTAAGATAATCTCATGATTTAGGGGGCTGGACTCATGATTATTGAATGCCTGAGGTTGGCACTAATGCTTCTTTAGTGTAATAAAAGTTCCAAAAAATTGCAGCCACACTATCAGACATTGTAGGGGGCTGCATAATTACTGTATAATGAAGGTGGGACCCTAAAGCCCCTAAATACCAATTGGCAAGGAGGTTACTAATATGGACATCCTGGTTCACCAAAGAATGTCAACTAAGGTATCAGAGGAAAGCTGATGTCACACTGGGTATGAATATTATTATACAATGTATGTACTGCTATTATGTAAGGAGGTGTGTGTGTGTGTGTATTTTGTATCAAGTTGCTAATCCCCAGCAGAGGTGAAAAACTGGTTTCCTGCCAGACCAAAGATGTTTACACATCTATCTGTCGCAATGTAAATTGGGTGTTGTCTTGTTCGCAATCACTGGTCTGAGCTAAAGGCAGATGAAGGATTGTGATATTGAACAGGAGGAGAAGAGGAGGAACAGCCGGGGAAGAGCCTCATTTGGGGGGTGCACTGCAAAAATGTCCTGCACTGTATCTGTGGGACAAGGAAAGCACCCTCTTATCCCGCCCCTAGGAAGTAAACGGACAGCATGTCTAATCATGGAAAGGGGATCACAACCAGTGTTGGCTGGAAATGCTGCAAAAGGCTTTGGGTGAGACAAGACTGGTGTAGCCAGGAGGTCAGCCTGTTACATTTAACCTCTAGAAAGTGTATGCTGGTTTTGTTTCACATGTACCCTTCTGTTTCCATTGTCCTTACTCACTCTCTCTTGAATCTTGCTCTTGGATAATAAACGTATGGGTGTTCTCACGATAAATATAGCTCAGTGCTGTGGTACTGTACCAGGAGCTGATCCTGAGTTGAATCTTTCAAGCTGGTGTGTACACTGCACCCCTGGGGACAGCATATTTGGTGTTACTGGTGGATTTTGTGGGCTAGAGTCTCAGCTACTGCCAATCAGCATCAACTCCAATGGAAGTACACCCGTTCAGACTAGCTGGGATCTGGCTTCATTCGTAAGGGAGCTCATAGGATCCCAAGACCTGGAGACTGAGCATGCCCATCCCATTGCAAGTGCAGGACAAAGACCACCCGAATAGGTGATTAGCACTAGTCCGTACTTGGGGCCAAACCATGTCCGTGAGGCACTGCCCCATGTTAGCAGCAGGGTAGAGCCGCACTGTCCGGGGATGGGGGTGGAAATCTCGCATCCCAGAAGGCACAATCTCGTGACAATCTCCCTGGCATACAGGGGAGCACATGCTCCCCACTGTGAAGTGTTGTAGTGATTTGTGCCGCAGGGGGCAGTAGGAGGCAGCATCCCTCAGTAATTCCTGACCTGTATGCCAGGGGCACGAGTAGGGGATAAGGGCGACTTGCTATGCCTCTCCCTAGCCCAGCCACATAATCTGGCCAACAACTGAGCCTGGGCCACCACTGTCAGGATTGGGCTCTTTCAGCAAACCTTCTCCTAAGACTGTGTGGTGCGATCGCTCTGGCTATGAGCTCCCGGAAATAAGCCACCCAGACTGGGTTCCTCTGAAACATGCAGCGTCAACCTGTGGCCTGGGGCCTGCAGCTTTACTCCTCTTCTTTGAGGGCAGTTAAGTAGTTGTATATGTATGTATGACACATGTAGTTATGCGTGTGTGTGATGGGCCCCAGATAGTATGGGGACAGAAGCCTTCGAAATCCCTGTAACAGAGATCAACCCTACATCCCAGGGGAGGGTATATTTCAATGTCAAAGTCATCATGCACCAGGGTGTGAATTTCCATCTGTTCAATGAACTGACATTTCACTGAGCCCATGCTAGAGGCAGCTCTCTTTCCATGCAAAGTAGCACGTTTCAAAGGAGGGCAGAATCACAGGGAGATGGAAAAAAGCGAGGAGAAGAAAGAAATTGAGATGAAAAAATGTAGTCTAATGACAGAAGATGATGATGTGAAGGGGAGGGGGAGGGTTCTTTATTATTATTTGTATTGCAGGACCCCTTGTGCTAGGTGCTGTACAAACACAGAAAAAGGGACTTGTTTGGAAAGATCCACAGAACTAGGGCTTGTCTACATGGGGAAATTTACAAGGCACATTTAGAGGGACTATTTTTGGTTTGGCCTTTGTCTCTCTGGAAATGGTTTAAGCTAACCTGATAAAAGGCACTCTAACTCCCCCAAAGAAGTGTCCACACACGGGGAGTTCCACCAACATAGTTATAGTGGGATAATAATACTAGTATAGCTATATCAGGAAAGCACCCTGTTTAGCTGGTGTATCCCAAGTCAGTCTAGTGCAGTACCCACAAGATTGTCAGCAGTCAGGCACCCCACCTGTAGGCCCTGCTGGGAAGGAGCAATGCAAGGAGACAACCCTCAATAACAGAATGGACAAGAAATGAAGCAGTAGAGCAAGTCACAATTCAAAACAGCCACAGCACCGATCAGACAGAGCCGTAACATCCAGTCTCCCTTGCCCACTTCTCCCTATAGCCTCGATTACTCCCTAGATTGGTGACCGAAAGTGACAGATCTGGCAATTTCCTGCCATCTCCTTGGGAGACCCTACTGAATTAAGTTTAAGTATCTTTGGGGACCACTGCGTTAAATGAACAGTGTATGTATTATTGTGGGCTGGGAAAAATGGGGCAAACCTGGTTGTGGGCTTGGAAGGACTGACACCTCCCACAGAGGTTGGAGTTGGGGCAACTTCTGCTAATCTTATTGGCAAGTGTGCTTGAGGTTATTTTATTGGTTTGAATATGTTTTCTCTGTAATGCTTTCACCTTAAGAATAAATGTGCTTGCTTAGAAAGAGCTGAGTGGTAACGTATAACTGCTGGCAATTACAGTTGTTCCTAACCTCTGGAGAGAAAGCAAACTGCACGTACTGGCCTGTTTAGGCTGTCTGGCTTGCAGGGAATATCACAGTGTAGGCAGGAAACTGTGCAGCCTGGGAAAATGCTAGTCAGGAGGAAAAGAGATGCAAGTCTCTGCCCAAGAGTGGTAACAGCTGGGATCTAGAAGCCTAGAAGTGGATGCCCTTGATGGACCATGGAGGGGGAATATAGGTGCAGTTGCCTTGAAGTGTGACACTAACATCAGCCTCAGGGCAAACTGGTTGAAACTATAGTACAGAACAGAATTAGCAGACACATAGATGAACATGATTTGTTGGGGAAGAGTCAACATGGATTTTGTAAAGGAAAATCATGCCTCACCAGTCCATTAAAATTCTTTCAGGGGAGTCAACAAACATGTGGACAAGGGTGATCTAGTGGATACAGTGTATTTGGACTTTTAGAAAGCCTTTCACAAGGTCCCTCACCAAAGGCTCTCAAGTCAAGTAAGCAGTCATGGGATAAGAAGAAAGGTCTTCTCATGGATCAGTAACTGGCTAAAACACAGGAAACAAAGGGTAGGTATAAACGTTCAGTTTTCAGAACAAAGAAAGGTAAAATATGATGTCCCCCAGGGATCTGTACTGGAGCCAGTGCTGTTCAACATATTCATAAATGATCTGGAAAAAGGGATAAACAGTCAGGTGGCAAAGTTTGCAGACAATACAAAATTATTCAAGATAGTTAAGTCCAAAGCAGACTGTGAAGAGTTACAAAGGGATCTCACAAAACTGGGTTACTGAGCAGCAAAATGGCAGATGAAGTTCAATACTGATAAATGAAAAGTAATGCACATTGGAAAACATAATCCTAACTATACAAACAAAATGATAGGATCTAAATTAGCTGTTACCACTCAAGAAAGAGATCTTGGAGTCATTGTGGATACTTCTCTGAAAACATCCACTCAATGTGCAGCGGCAGTCAAAAAAGCAAACAGAATGTTAGGAACTATTAGGAAAGGGACAGATAATGACAGTAAATATCGTAATGCCACTATATTAATCCATGGTACACCCGCACCTTGAATATTGTGTGCAGTTCTGGTCACCCCATCCCGCAAAAGATATATTAGAATTGGAAAAGGTATAGAGAAGGGCAACAAAAATGATTAGGGGTATGGAACAGCTTCCGTATGAGGAGATATTTAAAAGACTGGGACTTTTCAGCTTGGAAAAGAGATGACTAAGGGGGGATATGAGAGAGGTCTATGAAATCATGAATGATGTGGAGAAAGTAAGTGTTATTTACCCTTTCACATAACACAAGAACCAGGGGTCACCTAATTAAATTAATAGGCAGCAGTTTTAAAACAAATAAAAGGAAGTGCTTCTTCATACAACACATAGTCAACTTGTGGAACTCATTGCCAGGAGATGTTGTCAAGGGCAAAACTAACTGGGTTCAAAAAAGAATTAGATAAGTTCCTGGAGGATACGTCCATCAATGGCTATTAGCCAAGATGGTCAGGGATGCAACCTCATGTTCCGGGTGCCCCTATCCTCTGACTACGAGATGCTGGGACTGAATGACAGGGGATGGATCACCCGATGATTGATTTCCCTGTTCTGTTCATTCCCTCTGAAGCACCTGGCATTGGGCAGTGTCAGAAGACAGGATACTGGGATAGATGGACCATTGGTCCAATATTCTTATGGAACTTGACCAAAACATCACAGCTAACACCCTTCCTTACATGAAAGTTCTTGAGATCTTTAATAATGATGGAGGTCTGTAAGGCAGCCTTCGATTCTGCCCTGCAGAAGGCCCCACAAGGCACCGGCATTCCCGACATCCTCCAGAGTTTAATTCAAGATCTATATGACGACTCGGGGCACAGGTGTTATGGTGGACCCATAAGCCTGACAGGTTTTACACTAGATCTGGGGTGAAGCAGGGATGAGTCCTGACCCTGAGCCCTGTTTGGCTGTGTAATGGATTGACTCCTTGAACAGGTCTTGACAAATACCGGTAGAGCTGTTGGCTCAGCTTCTTTTACTGATCTGGATGATGTCGTCCTCTTTGGCCAGTTCACAAATGACCTTGAAGATGCAGCAGAGAGTTTCCAGCATGTGGCAGCTGCTCTGGGGCTAAGGATTTCTTGGGCAAAAACAAAAATCCAGAGTGTCAGCACAAAAGTTGTGATACAAGACATCTGTGCTGCCAGACATGCCATGGAAGTAGTGGCTGATTTCATTTATCTAGGCTGTAAATTGTCATCTAATGGGCACAGGCAGCCAGACATCATAAGGAGAACTGGTTTAGCAGTCACAAAGGACCTGCACCAGCTCTGGAGCCAAAATAAGGTGAAACTATATACAACAGCATGGATCTATCCAACCTGGGCACTGCTGAGCCTCTTCTACGGATCTGGAACATGGACATTGCTTGAACAAGACATCAGGAGGCTGGAGGCATTTCACATGCCTTGGCAGTGGCAACCTTTGGGCATAACACAGCTTGATCAGTCACAGGGATGTATTATGGAGAACTAGCCTCACGAGGACTGGAGTCACCTTCGGTTACCGCCGGCTGGCACTTTTTGGCCACGCAATCTGCCTCCGAGATACAGTCCCCGCACGTTGAGCCCTGGCGATTGGACTTTAGGTCAGGTATGGACATCGTCTGGCCCACAGCCTGGCAGCGGCCACGCAGTCATATCCTGCTGCATCAGATCAGTAATCACCCAGGGTAACTCTGCAATGCCTGGAATCAAGCCGTACCATGTGTCCATGGACACGCAGCACTACGGGACCTTCCCTGTCTAAGCACATTGTTGAACGTGCCAGACCTTGGGTCCCATCCTCATCTCCTGCTAAGAAATAGTGTTTACTGATTGGCGGTCAATGGGCATCACGACTGCTTCCACAATCCCTGGGAAGTACCTGGGCAGGACTTAATGCCCGCCTTCATAATATGCATGCACACAGCACATCCATGCCAGGGGCTGGGCTTCAGCATCTCACCACCTGCAGAGCAAGGCAAAGGGATGTAGAAGAGAATCTGCTTCTAAACAGGAACCCGAGGCCTCCAGCAGGGATCATTTGTGACCTACAGCTTTCGAAGGTTTGAAATTTAAAATTCAAAGAGCTAGTTGGCTCGTGGAGATCTGTCTGCAAAAGGAAGTCCCTCCCGGGTAAGGCAAAATGTGATTGGTCAGGGAGGAAGAAGGGCAGGGCATACACAGCTTTCAGCCCCATACAGTTGTTGCCTCCAGACACAGTCACACACACATTGCGTACACACAGAGCCACATAGTTAAATGTTGCATGACGAACTCTGCCAGCACTGCCAAAGTCAACCCACCAAGTGCCTGCCTAGTGGGGAGGTTTAATAGTGAGAGCAGTGTGGATAGGTTTCACGCACACCGTCATACATGCAAAGTCATTCCCCCCCATACACACACACACATACATACATACGTGCTCACCCAGCCACATTTCCAATCAGCCCTGACTGTCAAGAATTCCCTCTCCCTGATCACAGATCTTAGCTATGACTAGTTTAACTCCTTCCCTCCAAATGTCCTAGAGATTCAGAAACACAGATGGGCCTTCCAGGTCCTTTGCTAGCTGCCTTTTCTCACAACTCCCTCATGACTCAGGGCCGCCCGGGGATGGCGGGGGGCAAGTGGGGCAATTTGCCCCAGGCCCCGGACCCCCCACGAGAATCCTGGTGGCGCTCCGGGTGTTCGGCGGCACTTTGGGCCCCGCGCCTAAGGGGGCCCCACAACATCCACGTCGGGGCCCCGCAACGTCCAGCGCTCTGGCGGCACTTCAGCGTTTGATCGCCGCCATATTTGGCGGAACTGCGGCGGGAGCTTGGTCGCCGCCGCCGCCTTATTAGGCAGCGTTTCAGCGGCTGCTTAAGCACGGCCGCCGCTTTCGGCAGCGTTTTGGTGGAGGGGCCCCATCATCGGGCCCCTGAATCCTGCTTTCCCCCAGGCCCCTTGAATCCTCTGGGAGGCCCTGCCATGACTACATACTGCCTAGATATAACTCACACTAGCTCAGAATAGAGCAACTACACCTAGTTTCAGCTAGGTGGGGGAGTAAGAGTTTAATACACCACAAAGCTTTCACCTGCTCAAATTCAACTTTCTGGTTTGTGGCCAAGCCCAGAGTCCAAGATCGGCATCTACCCTGAAATTTCCAGGCCCATACTGACTTCATAGGGGCTGCATGTGGGCCTTCAAATAAATTAGAGGCATACAGAACCCCTTTGCATGGTGATGCTGCTGCCTTGAATGCAATGCAGCTTTGCATGAGCATCATGATGTTGTTGAGGCAAGAGTAGGGTAGGTTGAGGCAAGAGTAGAACATGAACAAACTTTCCCAAACTGGCAGCATTTCATGTTAAATCCCAGCTTGAAAATTGGTCTGAACATTCTGTTCCTTCATGCACAATTCTATAAAACGATCTGTTTGGGCAGCATCAAGTCCAAGCGGTTGTGAAACAGGATCAGCTGCGTTCATTTTGGCATGGCAGGGGGGGAAGAAGAACAATCCCCAAATTGGACTGTGCCAAGAGGAAAAGGACAGAATTGCTTGGGGAAAAAAAACGTACCTCTTCACACTTTCAAAAGGGTGTTAAGACACCAGGGAGGTTGGGAAAAATAATTAGAAAGGATAAATTAATTACATTTTAAGTGTCCGTGTGTGTTTAATTATATTTGATACAACACCATCATGCTGACACAAATTTTTAGGCTGCAATGCTGTGTAGTAATGGGATAAGGCTTTGTATATTATTTTTTCTATGACTGAAGTGGCTAGAGTCCAGAGCTGAGATGGGGGGGCCCCATTGTGCATGCACTGTACACACACATCGTGAGAGACAGATCCTGCCCTGGAGAGCTTACAGACTAAATAGAAAAGTCAGACAAAGGGTGGGGGAAAAGAAGTGTCATTATCCTAATTTAACAGATGAGGGGAACTGAAGTCCAGAGTCATGCATACAGTCAGGATATGATCTGAGATCTCCTAGGCAGAGCTGTGTGAATAACCAACTTTTCAGTTTACTGGCAGTTCCCCCGAAAAAACAAACAAAAAAGAGAGAAAATTTGTTGGGGGTCAATAAAATTGACCAAAAATTAAAAAAAAAAATGTTTTTTTCAGCAAATCGAAAAATCGGGAACAATTTTTTTTGGATCAAAATGCAACATATTGAGTGACCCAAAATGAAATGTTCCATTCAGATTTTGAGCAGTTGTTTAATGTTTTTAAATAAAATTGAAAGACGTTTCAAGACAAAACTCATGTTGGGCTGAAAAATCAAAAGGTTTTGTTTAGAAAAATGTCAAAACCAAACATATTGCCCCGCCACGCTGTCCATCTACAAGAACAATTCAGCAAAACCAACATGAATTTGTGAAAACATTTTGGTGGCATGAAATCTGCATTTTTCACTGGGAAAAAAAAATGTGGACCAAAAGTTTTCCCCAGCTCTAGGTTCAGGGCCTTAACCACAAACCATCTTTCCTGTTGGGTCTTTTTTAACTGCTCTTGATTGAGCTATGCCAAGGCCGATACCATTAAGGTAAGAGATCGCTGCATTACCACAAAACCTGGGGTGCTAAACCAACTTCTTTTTTAACCTTATGCTAGCGAGGCCCAGCCAGGAGACTAAACTGAAGGAAAATCTTTGACAAATTCCTGCTACATCCTAGATCAAAGATCATCCCCAGCAGACCATCCAGTCATTGTTAATATAAATCCACAATGAAAAGTATACCAGAGCCCATGGCTTTCTCTTGGTAATATTGCTCTTACCCCTCAGAGTGGAGAGGAGAGGACAGTCACAAGGTGAATCTGTGTGGAATACGGCTACATCTACACTACAGTCAGGATCCACGCTCTGAGATTGATCCATGGGGGACCGGGTCGATTTAGCAGGCCTAGTGAAGACTTGCCAAATTGACAGCAGATCGCTCTCCAGTCGACCCCTATACTCTACCCCTGACGAGAAGAGTAAGGTAAGTCGACGGGAGAATTTCTCCCGTCAACCCCCCAAGTGTAGACCTAAGGTACGTCGACTCCAGATACATTATTCACGTAGCTGGAGTTGCGTAGCATAGGTCAACTTACTACGGTAGTGTAGACATAGCCTATAACTCCTGTAGTGGTGAGATCTCGTAGCTAAGGTCTCTTTTACTATAGATTTTCTAACCCCTTCTCCCAAAGCAGAAAAAAAAATAATTTTGTTCATTCTTGAGGATACGATGATTGTACAATTATAAACAACTCCTAACATTCCACAGCAGCAATATTGTGCCGGGAACAGGTCTACAGTACACCTCTGTAGCTGAGGACCTCAAAGTTCTTTACGAAGGTCGGTCAGTATTATTATCCTCCACGTACAGGTTTGGAAACTGAGGCACGGTGAGGCGAAGTGATATACCCGAGGTGACACAGCGCGTTAGCTCCAGAGCTGTGGAGTCTGGAGTCTCCTGCCAGAAGTGTTAATCCAGGCTGCCTCCCCATCCAGGCTGTATTTTAAAACAGCTTTTTCTCTGTTATTGTCTGGCAAAAGGCTAATGGAAAAAAAAATAGAAAGGAACCGAACTGTGCGAGTTGAAAATGAGGATCTAAAAAAAATAATAAACCACAAGCAAAAATATGACACGTCTGCTTTGAAAGGTAAGTGAACTCCGCCGTGGCAAGGAGACAGCTGCATGGGAAATGCACAAGGCAGCCTGAGGAATTCCTACCCATCAAGCTTTATTGTGTTATTCCAACTAAGCAGAGACAAAAAGACAAATCTCAGCTCCCTACTTTCATTTATAATTGAACCCAGTCCAGAAGGATGGAGCAAGTACCATCTGTAACGCAGAGTGCATTAGCAGCCGGCAGAATGAAATATTCAAATTACTGTAGGCTACCTCGCATTTTAATGACAGGGTTACAAAAAACTGACTTGTAAGCGTGGATTGGACTGGAAGAAAAGAAAGTTTGTTTTTCCAGTGCATGAATTAACCTAACAAAATGTTACTTTCAGGGAAAAAAATGTCTGCATGTGTAATTTTACACCAGATCCACGCTAGTTTACAAGAAAAAAGAATTACTCCATTTAGTCATCCTAACTGATCTCCCATCCTTGGAGGAAAAGTCTAAGAAGAGATGAGTGCAATTTGTCTCTTGCAGAATATTATGAATAAATATAAATATGTGTCTGTATACCATACATACATTCTTACATGTGCACATGGGCGTCTAAACACACACACAGACGTGTGCTGAATATAGATCGTATACATGTATCAGCTACATCATTTTCATGCCGCGCTCTATTTGAATATGCAAATCAGCATTGGATTTCGTGTGTGCGCCTGCGTTGGATCCATTCGTTTTGGTATTGTTAATCAGGGCTGCCGAAACGCCTGACACAGTAAGTGGCTCTAGCCCCTAGCAGTAGTCAAGATGGAGTGACAGGCTCCATTTAAGATGTCACAGCATATAATAAAGTGTAAAACCATACTTAAAATAAACGAGATAGAAACAATAAACTTAACTCAGTGTTTGAACTTTTCGAGAAAGAGACAGACGCTGGGTGTATGCATGTAACTGACTGTCACCAACGGCGGATCTGGAACAGCGGCAGGCCTCTTTGTCCCTGTTCTTCTGCACCATGGCAGGTCCCTTGAGCTGCTCATTCCCTGTGGCTAAGCCAGCCCCTCTTCCTTGGCTGGATGTCAGGTTGGATATGGAGCACCTTCAGCTGGGTGGCAGATCAGAGATGAGCAGTACAGACTAGACCGGTACACTCTTACCCACCCAGAGCCTCCCTGATTTCAGGTACTATGCCATACAAGTAGAGTAACACAATCTGGCCTTCCACAATCATGGAAACAGACCTCTTTTCACTCGGCACCGGCGCGCTCCTTACCAACGGCAGAATGGTACCAAGGCTGGTGCCTTTCGCCCTCTCTTACCCTCTGCTCAGGTAAAGCGTCTTGCTACAGAGACCCTGCTTGCCAGCCAAAGGCATGCCTTGAATGGGACCAGCCAGGGGCCCCTGCGCTGTGGTTTTCTAATACGCGGCAGACCCTCAGCTGGTGTAAACCAGCACAGCTCAACTGACTTCTAGACAGCTCTTGGGACTCATGCCAGCTTAGGATCACTGACTTTAAGATCATACTGCCAAGCCTTTTGAGCCTAGTATTTTTCCCTAGCCTTTCAGAAGTGGCCACCTCAGCCCCCAGGCCAGCTGAGCTCCAGAGCCACTCGACAATGGAAGCCTCACCACGGAGGTGAATCTTTCATGCAAACAGCAACAGGAGCAAAGAAGAACCAGCGGTTCTGAGCAACCCTACAATACCAACCCCATGTGTGCGTGGGAGCTGAGGGAGAGGGGAAAGAACCAGCAAGATAACCGACTGTAGAATGAACCTGGGAACTATCGCACAGGAAATACGTTGGGAAAGGGGGAGAAATACTTTGAGCTGCAGGTGTTATCTTAAATTGTACTTGGCATCGCTCACTGCCTCATTGTGGAGTTTGGACGCTGCATGGATTGTGACCGTTATGGAGGGAGAAGGCAGCCGAGAGATGCCAGTTTCCATCTGAAAGTCGGCACCGGGAAGTCACCTTCCCCTGTTCTCTGGCAGACATCATTAGGCGGTGACCCTTACTTCATATGCTCTCTAATATCCTACACTCGAAGTGCAGATCGGTCCACAGCATCAGGGCAGAGCGAAACCCTGACTCTTCAGGGACTGCCCACAGCTTCCGATGTCACTTCTCACAAAGGCAGGCTGCAGTCACTCAGTGCGGGAGTTTCATTAGCCGGAAGCCATGACACTGTGCAATGATCTATTTAAGCAATAATGAACCGCAAGCAGCAGCGACCACGTTTGCAGTAATGTTTTAAAGGAATAACCCCATAATGGAGGGGTTCTCCTAGAAACTCAAAGCACTGTTTTCAAGTTCACTGCTCTGTCCACCATTTCCTGGCTATGGGATGCAAACCCAGGGGCTGCCCCTGCTCAGGACCAACCTGACAGCAACACCACCGAAAGTGAGGGATGGCTCATGAGCAACAGGCAACGCGTGGCCTGATCCAAAGCCAATGAAATAACTTCTGGTGACTTCAATGGGCTTTGAATCAGGCTCTTGTGTGGAGTGGCCAGTGCTTATGTGCCAACTGAGAGCAACAAATAGGCATAAGAACGGCCATACTGGATCAGACCAATGGTCCATCTAGCCCAGTATCCTATCTTCTGACAGTGGCCGATGGCAGGTGCTTCAGAGGGAATGCACAGAAGAGGCTATCATTGAGTGATCCATCTCCTGTTGTCAAATCCCAGGTTTTGGCAAACCGACGCTAGGGACACCCAGAGCATGGGGTTGCATCCCTGCCCATCTTGGCTACTAGTCATTGATGGACCCATCATCCATGATATGACCTGGATAACACTATCACCACCAGCACTTAGCTCTTAAGAAAAGGCAGGTCAACCGGTTTTTCTGAACTGGAATTTCCTGGTTATCCCTCCCTTCTCCAGGCTAGACTCCACAAAGGCTCCAGCCGTGATGTGAGTGCCTTTCCTGTGCGTACCCTCGCAACACCCCCGTGAGGCAGGGCAGGACACTGCTCTCCATTGGACAGGTGGGGAACTGAGGCACAGAGAAGCTAAACGACTTGTCCAAGGTCACACAGGACCTTGGTCTGTGGCCGAGCAGAAAATGAAACATGGATCTCCCAAATTCTAGCCTAGTGTCCTAACCACTGTACCACCCTTCCTCTGTGCGGGTTGTTCATGGCGGCACACAGGGACACCTATAGACGTGTACAAAAGTGCACACCTCGACAGGAAAACCAGCCTCCAGCTGAGAGCAGCTGTGTCCTGCCATCCTAGCTAGTGCCTGGGCAGGTTACAGAGATCTGATCCTCCATGCACACTGAGGTTTCCAATAGGTTTCCTTAGGAGACCAATCCCCCTTGGGAGCAGGAGATGAGGAGGGACACAGCTCTTATGTCCTTTGTATCTGACTTTCTTCTCCTGCAACACACTAATGCTCCTGGCAGCAACCCGTTTAAAACCATCGAACACAACAAACAGCTGCTCCTCACAACTCAACAGCATCATAGCTTTGTCTACATGGGAAAGCTGCACCAGTTTTAAGTGGGATGATTCTTTAAACCAATTTAATGAAACTGGTGCAAGCCCCTGTATGGATGCTCGGAATTCAGTTTACGAGCAGATTATTTTGGGTTAGCTTCCACCTGTCCCCAACTGACTCCGCTAACCCCCCAAAACCCCACTCAGTCCAAAGTCAGGGTCCACTCGAGGGCCTGTACTGGTTTAACTGAACTGGTTTAGACTCACCCCTTAGCTTAAACCAATGCAGCTTTCTCATGTAGCCAAGGCCTTTCAGAGCCCCGTGGGTGCTAAGCCTCCATGTGCAACAGAGACCAAGCTGGGTCTTTTCATTAGGAGTTTGCTTAGAACAGGATTTATGGTCAACGATATCAGATGCCAAGAAGCTTGACATACCCACCAGTTATTGGCCACCACCAAAGAACCGCACTGGCAATTTCCCAGGTATCCTGGACTCACCTGACATATATAAATTGCAGCCCTGATGCTACGGGGATGGACACCTTGGAAAATAATAATCCTCCTCCTCCCCATGTCGGCATTGAGGAAGTGACTTAATTTGAAGAAGAACTGCTCACAATGCACGTTTGTCTGCACTTGTTATTTTCTTCTCTGGATGTGGGGGCCGGGGAATTGCTGGGGCATTCAAGTTCACCACTTGGCTCACTATGCTACACTAGGGCTGGGCTCTGACTCAGGTTTGAGCCCAAGCCCTGCTTCTGTCCACACCTAAATCAGTCTGACTTGGGGCAGCAAGCACTCAGGACCCAGGTCCTAGGACTCTGCCGGGGGGGGTCAAGGCCCAAGTCCTGCGGTGACTCAGGTCCAAGCCCTGCCATTCTGCAGTGCGCAAGCCGCAAACCCGAGTCAGAAGGTCTGCGTCGTGCAGTGTGGATGTGTTAGCACGGCTGTGAGACCCAGGTCCAGCAACTGTAAACCCAGTGTGGCCGCTCAAGGATGGGCTTGGAAACCGAGTCCACAAGACCGGGTCCCACAGGCCTGGGCTCAGTGTGCAGTGTAGACACACTCCCTGGAAGTGCAGGGTGAGGAGAAATCACAGGGTGAGGCCCAGATCCACAGAGATTCAGGCAATGCAATAGCTCAGGAGGAGGCAGCAGCCTCCTTTTAGCCCTGTGGTTAGGGAAGTCACTGAGGACATGGGAGGCCCAGGTTCAAATCCCCCCTCCCACTGCTTGATGAGAAGAAGGGATCTGAACAGGTGATTGCTTATCTTCCCCTGGTTTGAGAATCACACTGGGGCATCGGTGGGAGGTAGATGCTTCAGGATGCACATGCCGGAGGCAGAAACATAGATGCCTCATGGACTTTTACAGTAAAAATTTAGGCTCTGAGAGGGTTTAGGCACCTGCATGATCAGGTGGCGGGGATCGCCGTAGAGCATAAATCCTGGATTCAGGCACCTAAGTCTCTTTGTGGATCTGGGCCAAACTGCCCATTGACTGCACTGCAGAACCCCGGGGGGTTTCATTAACAACCTACGGCCCAGCAGCTTCCAAATGGATATCTGTGGACACACTAGCTGGGGAGAACTGGTTGGTCACATGGCACTGGCTCCTCTTCCCTATTTTCGGCCGCAACATCCCATTAAGGATGCAAAGAGTACATCCAACTTTTTCCTGTGTGAGCAACTGCTCCCATTGCAATGGCCAGTGCGAGGGGACGTGGCCAGGCAATCGGGAATGGGAGGGAAGATGGGAAGATAATCACTCTAAGATTTGATTCACACCTGGACCAACTTCGGGAGCCCCTGCTATAGCAACTGCCATCCATTGAGCTCAAAGTGGTGTTATTCGATTAAATCTCGCAAGCCCCCAGTGAGGTAGGCATCACACACGTGTCACAAGTGAGGAAACTGAGGTGGGGGGGGTGGGGTGTTCAGGTCAGCCATTTCAAAAGCAGCCACTGATTTGGGTGCCCAACTTGAAATGCTTTGAGCTTCACTGCCAGGAAGTGCTGAACACCTACCTCAGCCACTGGAGTGGTGGGAGGAAATTCCCTCCTAAAGACGCCTCTGCATTGCTCCATCGAGCGAGACGGACAAATTCTTCACCAGCCCTAGAAAAGGCCATGGGGACTGTCCCCAAACCTGGCCGATCCTTGGAAGGCCTGGTCCTCTGTCCCGGCTCTGCTCTCCCCTCCTCATTTCCATAGCAGCATGGTTCCCTATGCTACCAGGGCAGCCTCCTGGCCCTGGATGCCAGAGCACCCCAGGGGGATATCAGCCCTGGGACCTATTTCCTTTGTCAGCAGTTTCTGTGCTGCCAGAGTGGGAAATAATTTACATTCCCCTAGTCCCATCCCCGGGCCTGCCCAGCCCCTCTCCCAACACAGCATGCCTGGAGACATCCCTGAGGGACTCCAGGGCATGTGGAAACAGAGTCACAAAGCAAGCAAGCTTCAGAGTAAGGAATAGAACCCATGAGTCCTGAACTCCCAGGGTCCTGTGCTAATCATCTGACCACCCCAGCTCACACAAGCTTCCCCTGCAAGATCCCATGTCTTATCCCGGCCCGGATCCTGCACCGAGCTCCACATAGCTACACTTTCAATGCACGATCGGGGGACTGTGCTACGCATTTGCTTTCCATTAGAGCCCAACCTTAATTGAGTTACTTTGTTTTAAAACAGGTCACCCCCCTTTACTACAGCCAATCCATTAGGACCTTCAGCTGTGTTGAAACCTACGTATAGGATGATGCCAGCTCTCTGTGTTGAAACAAACCAGTCGCTCTTTCTCCTGCTAAGCAGTTAAATTAGAGAGTATTCAATTAATAACAGCTGAATATTCTGTCCCGTTTAGGAAGATGTATGGTAAGACAAGCAAGTTGTGATGTCTCTGACAGAAATGATAAAAGTTCTCCCGACACAGTCTGGCAGATACTTGGCTCCTGCCACGGCTTGCTCTCATATTCTAAAACGTCAGCACAGACATAAGATCCAGTGCTGGCTTCAAAGAAGAAATACTCGAAAGTGAATAGGAAAACCTTTGCCGAATGATTTGAAAGTAGCTCCCCCGCAATCTCCCATCTCAGTCCCCCCCTTCTCCTCCCCCCCCCAGCCACACACACACACACAAACCCCACAATACAGAATGTCCCCGGGGGAGCTCTAGCACCTTGACAGTAAGAGAGAGCTAACGAGTGTGAGAATCTACACATGTGTGTTGTGCACGTGAGTGTGCTGGAATCAACCAAATCCCCATTAAATCAGAGATTCAAAATGTCTGCATAAAGCAAATGTTGTATCAAATAAAATAATAAACCTTAACACATCTCCCCTTCCATTCTCCAGTTCTTTCCTGCCTCTTTTCAGAGTCCACAGCTCTGCCAACCCCGTGCGTCGGGCCCCATAAAATAATGAGATTGGCGTAAAAACCGTGATAGCTCTTCTGGCTCACTCCACACACTGCTCCAAGAAAAGTTCTACGAGGGGATTTTTTCAGAGGTTCCCCTCCCCACCAAGGGGTATACTTGCAGGACAGGATCACCTGGCCTCTGGGTATCTAGAGCATGGATTCTGTTTACTCTCCAAATGTGGGTGACACAGTGAATCACAGGGTGTTACCCTTACAACACCCCACATCCAGCCGCCCCAAGCAACACTATCACCCGCGCTCCCCACTCCCTCAATCCACAGTGCCACATCCCCATCCCTTCCTCCACAAAACCCTAGAGCACTCAGTGGCAGAGTTGAGGCCTACTGCAGGAGAATTGGACACTGACCAAAAACAGAGTGAAACTGACCACCCTAGTTCCACTGGCCAAGCTGAAATAAAAGGGCAAAAGAGTTACCAGACAGGGCAGGAGGTGACAAGTAGATTGGGGACTGGATTCAAGTTTCACAACAGTGTGACTTCACTTTCTCCAGAGGAGCTGCTCTTGGTTTACACCAGTCAGAGTGCACAGTGAGGCTGCAGGGGTATAATTTTTCCAGATGCACCCACATCACTTAGAAGCCCACGGCCCAGTGGAACTTAGGCTCCGAAATCACTCCAGCGTGTTTGAAAATTTTACCCTAGATGTTTAAAGTGCTTTCCCCTTTCATAATCCAGGGCCTGGTTCTCATTTACACATCGGGTACGTCTACACTGCAGGTACAGGTGTAATTTCCAGCTCGAGTCCATGCCTTTGAGCGAAGTAGCACACTAAAACTAGCAGTGTGTAGCCAGTGTGGTGCAGGCAGGAGGATGGGCTAGCCGCTCCGAGCACAACTGTGTCCAAGACCTGCACGTACTCAGACAGCTAGCCCTGGCGTCCACCTCCGCGGCTATGGCTATCCGGCTATTTTTAGAGCCCGACCTCAACCACAGTTAGCTCATGCACGTGAGCTGGGATTACACCTCCAGCTGCTGTATAGATGTGCCCTTAAGACCCCTTTACACTGCTCTGGCAGAACTCTGCTGTGAGAGGGTAAAGGAGCCTCAGAGCAGGTGATGATACAAAAAGAGATGTAAAGGGGCCTTAGTGTAAACGCAGAACAGACTTCCAAAGTAACACAACCCAAGGAAGAAGATATCATACATAATTTTAGAAAACTTTAATTTTAGGCCTAGCTAATGGTAAAAGCGGACAAGGCACTGAAAACCAAAGAATGTGTCACTCTTTTCTCATTTAAACTCAATTCGCTCTCATTTTCACACCGAATGGCCATGCAACCAATTAACAGATATGAATAAAGTTTCATTTATTTTCCATATCAGGCCAGATTTATGTGTAATCACTGCATTTGCTTGTCCCTTTAAAAGCAGGTAAGTACTGAAGTCCTGGGTGGACAGAGCTATTCTGTGGATGTGCTTCCTCATTCACACAGGGAAGGTGGTGTAACCATACTAGATGAATCCTGACTGGCTAAACCTATCAGCTGGAGTCTCCTCTGGAACTGAATTGCCCTTTTAATTCTTCCAAGTTCAATCAAAAACAGTAGCACAGACTTTCTTCATCTATTTTATTAGCTGATACGCTATCACACCATTGGATCCAAATGGCACGTTCCCATGTGTACCTCATTCGTAGCCTCCAAATAAAGTTTTGGGAACTTCAGCATTCATCCTTTCAAAGCCCCTTCCATGCCTGGCCTGCTTGACCCATCACACTGTACGTCCTGATGAGGGTGTTGTCCCCAAATACCACAACTGAACAAAATGTCAACGTTTACTCCATTCGGACAACCTCTCAGTGATGGCCGCCTTGATCACCTGACTTGGGATTAGGAGTCCAAGCAGCAAAATATCATCTCTCACAGGCAAAACCTTAGTAATACAGCATGCTCCCAAGTTTGGACTAGTGGGTTTAGCACCAGTCTAAGACTCCAGAGCACCTCGGTTTTAAGCCTGGCTCTGCCCCTGAATTTCTATATATCCTCAAGCAAAGCCCTTAGGGTCAAAAAATGATCTCTCTTTTTGAATCTAGGTTCCCAACTTTCACTCCCATTGATTTTGATTGGAGTTGACGCTACTCAGCGCTGCCAAAAATCGAGACCCACGTGTCTAAAGTTGAGTACCCAACCTGAGGCATCCAAAAAATCAGAGGCCACTCAACTGCCAAGTGCCTCAGGTTACACAAGTGTAAAACAAGGCTATAAAACTGACCCACATAACATGGATGTGTTTCTTTTGAAGGTTAATGTCTGTACAATGCTTAGATAAGTGCAACAAGAAGACTAGGTATTATATTGCCAAATAGGACAACCAATATCTAGTTTGTTAACGCAACATTCCCGTGAGGGTTACCAGTTTCATGCTGTTGATGTTATCCTTTTGGGGGGTTGTTTTTCTATGTTCTTGTTTGAAGATACATTTTAGTTGCTAAGGAACTAGTTTCTCAATGTATACTTGGAGAGAGAAGACAAAGGAACTGTCAAAATAACGTGTTATTTTGACAGTAGCCATATCATAACCATAAATGATACCGTTTCTCTGTACACTTTTTATATTCACTAAAGTGGTTTAAACACCATAGTCTCATATATAATATATACACACACACACACACACACACAGAGTAGATCTATACTCACTAAATACACACACATGCACACAAGAGGTGCTAACGGAGCTGTGGATCTACAGTGCCCCCACACCACACAGGGCTCTGATCGCATCGTGTTAATACTGAGAACAAAGCCAAAAGACATAAGAACCTGGAGAGGATGAGAATCCTCCTGGACAGTGTCCCTCAATTACCTTTTATATTGGGGGACAGTACAAGACATTTTAATCAGAAAACACATTACGTAATAAAATCACATACAATATGCACATCTGCCCTCTGGCTAGGTATTTTTGGTAAATTTTGTTATTTAATGTTTGAAGACCCAGTGGAAAAAGACAGACAGACAGACAGACAGAGAATAACACACACACACATTTAACTTTTAAAAGGTAGATTCCAAGAGAGTGCTGACCATCTTACTACATTTAGGGGGAAAGGACATCATTCGAGGAAGCTCAGCCAATGTTTGCTTTCAGTGTAGCGATGACCTCCAATCAAGCCTCCTACATACCAAACTCCCTTTCCCTTTGAGGAAATCTGAACTCACTTCCACCTCTCTGGTTCAAACCCTTCAGAGCCATCTTGCTTCTTTCCCACCTTGCCCCACTCCTGAAAAGTTGCAGCCATGAGACGGAGCCTCTGATGGCACCATAGGTACGAAACCGGCCACCCTGCAGCTTTGCTGCTTCTGCGTGATCTATATTGAAGTTGGGCGGTTAGTTGGGAAGTGGTTGGCAGCAACACCAAAGCTGAGCAGCAGAGGAACAGCCTCCTTCAACCTGTCCATTGTCCACCTCAGGCCTGCTCTAAAGCAGGGCCGGCGCGCCCACTAGGCGACCCTAGGTGATCGCCTAGGGCACGACAATTTGGGGGGGCGGCTCGCTGTGGCTGTCTCCTGCCTCCCGGCTCCGCGGCTGAGCCGGGAGCCGGGGAGGATGCCGCAGGCGGGGTGAGGCTGCCGTGGGCGCGGGGCTGAGCTGCCGGCCCGTGGGGAGTGGGGAGCCGCGGGGGGTGGGGGACTGGCTGCCGCGGGGGGGGGGGGCGGTGTTAGCTGGGCGGTGCGGGGGAGGGCGTGGGGGGGGGGCGGTGTCAGCTGGGAGGGGAGGCACAGGGCTGGTGCAAGGAAGTTTTGCCTAGGGCGCGAAACTTCCTTGCACCGGCCCTGCTCTAAAGTAATAATTCTGTGTATTACATAGCATACATGGTGGTGCCCTAGAAAGGACAGACTGTCATCAGATTGGGTCAGGTGCAGTACTCCTGAGAAAACTGTTATAGAGGAAAGTGAGAGATGGGCTATGGAGGTGGTGCTTGGATATGGAGCTTGATTAGAGGTCAGTGGGCTGGAGCTGTGGTTCTGATTCAATAGTACTGGACCTTGGTTTCCAGGCTCTGATTGGGCCTATTTTTAATATCACAGGCACAAACATAGACTCATAGACTTTAAGGTCAGAAGGAACCATTATGATCATCTAGTCTGACCTCCTGCACAATGCAGGGCAGCAGTGTGTCTAGTGGTAACAGCGAAGGACAAGAAATCAGGAGCCTGGTTCTTCATTGTGCTATACACTGTGTAGTCATCTGCACCCAGCAAAGGTGGGTATAAAGTGCTACCATGCTGACTGGTTTTGCACCCTCTTTGCGCTGGTCTAAGTCACTGAACAAGGTGGGTGCCGCCCCCTCATCTCTAGTTCAGTTCCCACCTCTGCCACTGACTCACTGCGCGGGCTTCACAATTCACATAACCGCTCTGTGCCTCAGTTTCCCCCACTGGCGTCTAGATCCCAGAAGCTTGCTGTGTAGGGGGCTCACTGCTTATTGTTTGCAAATATCCTGTACAAATCCTGAGCACAGTATTATTACACGCATACAGGAAACTCACATTTGAAAAGAAAAGACAGGGGAGAGGGGGAGCAGCGGATGCCTAAAAACAAGTGTGAGGAGAACCTACTTAACTGGAAAGTCTGGTTTTTCCTGGGCAATGCCCCAAGCGGAGGAGCACTCTGCATTCCCCACTGCACTGCACTTCTGGAGCAATGGTGTGGAAAAGTCAGGCTTGTTTTAGAAAACTAATGCGAGATCTATGGCCCTCTTTCCACTGCACGCACTGAGGGGTGGGCCAGGAGGTATTCACTCATGACCCTGCTTGTTTGCCCGTTGTCCTGCAACTACAGATAAAATTCTGCTGTGGCCAAGCTGGCCCAGAGACAGAGTCTTGCACCCAACGGAGCTGAAAAGTCATCGCAAACTGTGCCCTTTGAAAAGGAGTGCCGGGCCAGTAACCAAATCAAGCAGGAGCTTAGTGGCAAGGCACGAACTGCAGTGCAAGACAAACTACAGTTACCTCTGCAGCACTAGGAGAACTTCTTCACTCCATCCTGTGCTGCTACACAAACCGCGGAGTCCACTGGCCTGACGCTGCCATTTTATTGGCAGGCTCTGGTGAGATCTTTCCTTTGGCACCCTCCTCCTCACACCGTTCCTCCTTATGGGCCCAGGACTGCCCCACGGTGCACACAAATGCAGATACTGGTGTTTTTATGGCAGGCGCCACCAGGTGGCGCAGTTATACATAACCTTCTCTGTTCTTTTTCTTAGTGTGTGAACAAGTTTTTAGCCTTTGAAGAAATGCTGTCTTGTGGTTAGTTCTGATATACAAGGTTCTGGGTAAAGACCGTTGTCTGAGCAGCTGGAGAGTTTACTTTCTGCCTCCGTTTGTCGACCTGAAGTCTATTCTTGAGGCAGACTTGCTCCCTGGAAACCAAGCACTCGGGTTGTGCTGAGATGCCTGGTTGCGGTTTGTGACCACTGCTGTTACACATATACACACACCCATGTGTCTTGAGGGTGTGTGTGTAAAGCAAATGACACTTGGAATATATCTAGACTCTACATCACTAACTTCTCCTTCACTGGGAAATTGAGCTACAAGGCCTTGACCATGTGCTATTGCCCAGCAAAGGGGCGACTCTGCTGTTAGAAATGGGACACTGGGGGTCAAGAGAAGGGGCAACATTATTTCAATCACAAATCAGAGTTGCAGGTAGGAAGGAGCAACTCCAAATCAGACAGATCCCCATATGCATTACTCAGAGGAAGCACAGACTGCAGGGTAGAGCAGGAGACTGGGAAGACAAAGACAAACTGGATCCTCAGTCCAGTCCTGCCACATTCTTCCTAGGGCAAGTCACTCCATCCAGGAATTTTAAAGGGGCTTAAAGACAGTCAGGTGCCCAATTCCTATTGACTTTCAATGGGAGTTGGGTGCCTAACTCTCTCAGGCCCCTTTAAACACCCAATCTCACCCCCTGACCCTACAACGAGATGCACACAAGACTGCTTTGTATTACGCCTTCCCCCTCTGTACAATGAGGACAAGGATCCTGACCTCCTATCGGGCGGTGCTGATCAATTAACATTGCTGCCTTTTGCCATGACCCTCGCAGGGCAGGTGTGAGAGAAGAGCAGAGTAAAACTAGGTTAAAGACAAGTCTGGAGCTCCAGGCCATCAAGCCAAGATGCCTGAAATCGGTCGATGCCTTTCTGAGTTCCTCCTCCAGGGGAAAAAAAAAACCTATCACTACAGAACGACATGTGAGTCTCGGCATCACAACGAAACATCAGGTCACACAATGCTCTGATGGCTCCTCAGCTTGGTTTTTACAACATGCAAATTCAAAAATTGAAGAAACTCCGCCCCTCCACACACATTTAGCCTGTGGAACTCTTTGCCACTGTACACAATCAAGACCAAGATCTGGTTATTTATATGGATAACAAGAAAATCCAGAACCAGAATAGGAAGGGCTGTGGAAGGGATATAAATCCTTATGCTTCAGGGCATAAGCCAATCTCTTACTAAGGGGAGGAGGGGATTAGGAAAAGCTTTTCAAGAGCATAAGTTATCCCAGAACTACCCTCCGAAGGGTTTCTAGCACCTTCCTCTGCAGCATCTGCTACTTGCCACTGCCAGAGACAGGATATTAGACTAACTGGACCACAAGTTTTATGCAGCCTGGTTATTCCTATGTCCTTCTGCTCTGTCCAATACCTGTTAGATACATATATAACGGTAACAAACGGTTAATCAACTTGCGAAACAATAGCCAACAAACCCATGTGTGCCTTGACTGTGGAAATGCAGAGCCACCAAAAAAAGGCGAAAGGAGCTTTGTAAAAACCTACCAAACCCCACATAACATTTCTCTGCTATAACACAGAGCTTTTGAAATCTATTATCCGCTTTGGCCCAGTCATCCCACGCAGAGACAGCTGCGTTCGCCATGCTAATTATACAGGTTGCTTGGTGCCTCTAGTCATAAATACAAGCTATAAAGTTAGACACCAAGGGGCCGAACTTGAAGAAGTTTTTTGTAAGTCATCAACATGAAAAAAACAATTTCTCATCTCTTTTCTTTCCTTTTCTCCCCACCCCCCAATCAGGAGTGAGTTGGTGCAGGAGCTAAATTCTGCCAGTCTGACCCTGAGAAAAAAACCTTTGCATTTTTGGCCACATGGATTATTAAAGGTTCCCCCTTGCCTTTCTCTTTCTGGGACTGGAAAGGGGTCTTATGGGGACCAGGCTGGGCTGAATAAGAGGTAACCAGGCTCACGAGGAGTAGCAGGGGAGAGGTGCTTGGAACTGTGTAACCAGCAAGCGAGGGAACTACTGTTCAAAAGGACACACATGGCAGAGAATCCCCTACTGATGTGTGACTGAGCCCACTTGGATCAGATGAGGAAGGATGAGCTGCTGGCTGGCGTGTTCGCCTGGGTCATGGGAGGCCTGAGTTCAATCCCCTAGTCACCCACAGGCATCCTGTGATCTTGGGAAAATCACTTAGTCTCTCCGGTACAGATGCTCAAAAGGTATTTAAGTGCCTAACTCCCAATGGGAATTAGGGACCTAATGAGATTTGAGGAGCTATGCCCCAGTTCCCCATCTGTACAAGAGCCCTGCCCTACCTCACGGGGGGTTGTGAGTGTGATGTTATTGACATGAACTGTGACCGTATAGATCATGGTTGCAACCAAGGTCCTACTGTTGCACCAAATCTTGTATAAAGGAGGTCAGGTAAGGTGTCTATGGAAAGGTTTTAATTTGCTGGTTATGATTATGCTGTCTGTATGCATGTATCATTTTTGTATTTGAAGTTATGAATATTGGCTTTGTACCTGTATCTCAACGTGTCTGATTCTAAGTAGCATCAGTGAAGCATTTGGTCAGCTTCTTGAGAAAGGACTATTCTGAGTAAGTGCCGAATCAAGCAACACTTGACTGACAATGGACTTTGGGAGACTCCAATCCACATCTGAACTTTCCTGGGAACGTTCAAACTAACGTAAACAATGGCGTCGGCCTGCAAAAAATGGAATCATTCAAGGACATGTCACTTGCCCAGGTGGCTACAAACTCCATCGTGGTGTGATTTTGCATAGAACGACAAAGGGGTTTCCGCCCACAAGAGAGAGAATATAAAAGGCCCTGGAAGCCCCTCCATTTTGTCTTCAGCTGGCTCAAGAGATGGCCTCTCCACCCCAAAGAGATGCCCGAAAGAAACTGGAACAAAGGACTGTAATTACAGGGGTGTGAGTGATTGCTGGGCCCAGGCCATAAGCTACAACGTTGGTCTGAACAGGATTGGGCCCAGGCCAGGAGGGAGTCTAGTCTGTGAAATAAGCTTATTGGGACATCTCTGAGGGTGAGATTTACCTGTATTCAGTTTCCTACTGTATTAGGCTTAGACTTGTTTTATTTTGCTTGGTAACTTACTTTGTTCTATTACTTGAAACCACTTAAATCCTACTTTTTATACTTAATAAAACCACTTTTGCCTATTAATTAACCCAGAGTAAGTAAGTAATACCTGGTGGAGCAAACAGCAAACAGCTGTAGTGAGATATGAGCTAGAAACCAATTTCACTTCGGGTTATTTTTTGCCTTTCATTTGAAAGAAAAGTGAAATGCCCAGGATGAACCCAAAATCTCCAGGGCCCTTTCTATTCCACCCAAGAGCCTTTTGTTAGCAAACCAAACCTTCATTTCCTTTGTCGCCACTGATTGTCAGGCAACCTATCACCCCACTCCCCTCCTACTCCAGGGGCGCAGGAACAGGGGAGGCCAAGGGGCCATGGCTCCATCACCTATAAAAGTGGAGAAGAGGCGGCGCGGGGGCAGGGCTTCAAGGGAAGGGGTGGTGCACGGATGGGAGCTTGGTGAGAAGGGGCAGAGCCTCAGGGGAAGGGGAGGTACACGGATGGGGGCTTGGTGAGAAGGGGTGGTGTGGGGGCAGGGCTTCAGGGGAAGGGGCAGTGCACGGATGAGGGCTTGGTGAGAAGGGGCAACGTGTGGGCAGAGCCTCAGGGGAAGGGGCGGTGCACAGATGGGGACTTGGTGAGAAAGGGTCAGTGGCCGCCCCACACTTCTGGGGAGCTTCCACCACTCCTGCTACAGCACACCCCCGGGACTGACCCTACCACGCATGCTCCTCTCCCCACCTCTATCCCCCAACCATCCCCTTCCTCTCTCCCTTCGTTCTACCCCAGGGAGCCCTGGGACTTTCTCAGTAATTAACACAGTCGGCATTTTTAGCACCGCATTCTGCACTGTACCATAAATCGCCACCCCCTTTTCATTTGTTTCAAAAGACACGCCGCCCGCTTTTAAACGCCTCGAGTGGACGTTCACCACAGTGTCCAGATTTGTCTCGCTCGCCGAAGAGCACAAAGATGAAGAGAGGAGACATCGATTGACCTCTGGCACGCTTTGAGCACAGAGGGTTCCCTTTGCTCGCCATGCCCCCTTTGCTTACTGTCTCTTTTGCTCCCCTGTAATTTCTCCTTCAGTGCCGAGACCCACGTAGATAATCAGCTGTGTACGAAATGCCCTAGCTTTGGTATTTTTATTTGGGGTGAGGGGGCGCTTCTGGCAAACTGAGCTTTGCACAAAGTGCTCACATTGTCCCAAGAAACCCTTGATGGGAGTTTTTTGCTGTATAGCCGGACAGAGGTCTATCTGCACTGGGGATGTGCCCTTTCTCTAGCCACCAGTGGGTCCAGCTCCTGCTGAAGCGGGATCAGCGTGACCCCTTAGTATAGACAAGCTCTGCCGCTAGTTGGTGGAGCTAACGCATGTTTGAATCAGGGTAAGCACAGGTTGCAAATGCCAATAACAGCAGTTTAGTCCGTCTACACTAGGGGTTTACACTGGTGGGGACTGGCCATTGCTAGTTGAGATCAGGGGAGCTCCCCAATGCGGAGCTGCAGTTTTTGAGGTTCACTCAGAGTAAGAGATGCCGAACTCTAATCTTATATGTAAAGCAAGCCCCATACCTTGGGGGCTGCCAGGAGAACGCCCCATCACAATCACTCTTATTTACAACAGTACAGGCGGGAAAAAAGTACTGATCGTCTAAACTTTTCACGATGGCAAGTGAAGCAATTTGCTGGTCTGCTTTTAGGCTGGGAGAGGCTGACACGCACCAATGTGCAGACAGCACTGTTCCTTCTAAGGTGTGCGCGTGTGCACACAAATCCTAAGCCCCACGCGCACGGCGAAACACCGCGCGCACAAAAATTTGCACAGAAGCACAACAATTTGCATAGGAGACATTTTTTGCGCACACGGCCTGTCAAAAATTTGCACAGAATAAATTTTTTTGCGCACACGGCCTGTCAAAAATTAGAGGTAACATTGGCAGACAGCGAGGCGGAAATAAAAGCGATCTTTCCACCGGGCTGCTGGCATGCAAAACTAACATTGATATCGTCCCATGCGCACCCTCAACTGAAGGATCCCTGTCCACGGTGTCTTTGGGGAGGGAGAACGCACAGGCTCGAGGCTGGATCTTTCACCGCAGCAAGCATCAGGAAATGGGTGGGCACAGGAGATGGGATTTTTCAATAGCACTTAGTGTTGGCCTAGCCCCACTCTGATCAAAGTCCATGGGAGTTTTAGCCCTGACTCCAGTGTTCGGCCAGAACAGAGTGCTTATGAAAATCACACCCCGGGCATAGACCTAGGTTAGATTGTGCAACTCTCTGGATTGCTACTATAGTGAAGCATGATGAGACCCTTCCTGGCTGCTTCAAGCAAGCATAGCCCAGGTTATGCTTTTTTAGCTCTTTGGGGTAGGAACTGTCCTTGGTGTTATATGTCCATACAGCGCCTCACACGTTGGTACCCTGCTCCCTGATTGAGGCCCATAGGTGCTGCAATCATACAAATAAATAATAAGAATCGTTTTTTTTTAGTGGTCAGTTAGACAGCTCTGTCCACATGCGCCCATCCAAACCTGCAGGGATGAGCACAAAGGTGCCCTGGGCCTCTCCAAACAGAGATGAGCCGTGGTGCGGCGCGCTGGGATGCTTTTTCTAAGTGTTGGCATCCTTTGAAAAGAAAAATTCATACAATCATTGGGACAGATCCGGTTCTCGGGAGTCACTTCCACACACGTGCATCCTCTCCCTCCCCAAGATTCCAGCCGGTCCCTCTTTTTTGTGCTCCGTCCTGCCGGGCGCATTCCCTAGCGGGTCTTGCCTTTGATGGCAGGTGCGTATTTCCTAGAGAATAATACATATGCCCTTGCTCCCAGCACAGGGATTTTCTGTCTTCCCCACCCCTCCATTTCCCTTTCTTCGGGGGCAGTGAAGAGCGGCTTTCCTATCAGCGAAGAGAACGGAGATGAAAGAAAGAATGAGGTTGAGATGGGAGAGCGTGGAACGAGAGAGGAAGGTGTCAATTAAAAAAATGAACCCCGCCGCATCCCGCGCCTGACAGTTGGGGTGAGTGGAGATGACAGCCAGCGCATTAGCCGGCTTTGGTGGCTCTCTCTTCTTTCGTGGTCCCCTGCGCTCGGAACCAGCGAGCGCCAGGCGAAGGGACACTCACACATTTGGCTTCGTGTTCCTTCACCACCCCCGCAGCTATTTCTAATAATGGTAATTATAATGATTTGAGGCTTAAGCAGGCCAAAGCAAGCCTGAAGGCAGATTGTAATGAAGCAGTCAGGGCTCGGAGGGAGGTGGGAGGGAAGAGGACAGCCAGATTCCTTTTAAAATAGAGAGAGAGAGAGCGCAAGCTTTGCCTATCCCAAGGGGGGATCGCCTGATCTGCATGAAGGAACTTAGGTAGGTGGGACGCCAGGAAGATCAATCGGATTGTGGGTGAAGTGTCTCATTCGCAGATCTACAGTAAGGCTGACGGGCAAACCGGCAACCTATATGTGAAACAGAGTCTTTGCAAAGCAGCAATGCCTGTTGCTGCTGTGCATTTGGCCATTGCTAGCACGAGCAACCCTTTCTCCCTCCCTCCATCCCCCCAGCCTTCCCCCAGGGACTATAGCCCTAAGAGTGGAATGCTTACATTGGGGCCCCAGGCAGAATCTAATTACTGCTGATATACATCTACTCTTCAGCTCCAAACCATCCTGTTCCTGGTGAAGGATACAGAGGGACACAGCAAACTTGTCCTGATTGCAGCGTTAATGGTCGTGTGGTCCATGTCATCACTGAAATGGCCTTAGGGGAAGACTTGATGGGTCTCTCAAGTCCTCAGTGCTACCCCACCTCATCTCGCTGCCCTTATTAAAGCCATTCATTCTGAGATCTAAATGAATATGGCTCATCTTCAAATGCCGTGAAACAATAGCGAGCAGGCAGAGATTTGGTAGAACAATACCGACCTAATCATTCTTATTTCTCTCTCTGCACCCTGCTTTCTCATTATATTATAAATACACACACACCATTTCCTAACAGCATGTAGTGTTTATATAGTAATATCCAGTGCCCATAATTTGTGCTTTCTATGTACACACACGTTTTGTGTACATACACCACGTGTCCATGGTCTGACCGTGTGTGCGTGCGCACTTGCAGGACAGTCTATAAATGCACGTCATACACACATACATACATACCCAAATACAGACCTACCACTGATCATGTGTCACTGAAACAGAGAGCAATCGCTCCAAGCTGCCAAGAGTGAAATCCTCATCAGAAACTACAGTTTCTTCTCTCTCTCTCCCTTGAATTATTAAAAGGAATTTTGCTGCTTAGCTCTGCACTCCTTCCCCCCTCTCTCCCCCCGACACATGGCGGGAGAGGAAACAGAGGATGCTCACTCCACATGTACCATCTCACTTTCATACAAACAACTGGATTTCTCAGTGCCCCTTACGTACTCCGCCAAGGTTACATCTTTTATGTATTTCATACCAAGATCTTATGTTACCACGCATGCATAGTTACTATACACACACAAAACACATACAGAGTAAATACAATACAATACACACACACAGTACATATAATACGTATAATACATATAACACAATCAAGGAAGACAAACACAGGAAAAAGCCCTCAAGACTATTAAACTCATACAATATAGATTAATAATCTAATAAGACTAACAGACCATCCAGTCTATCCCCATGCAAGGGCAGGCGCCTATCATCCCCCAATAGAGATACACACCTCACATTCTCTAGCTAGGCCTACACAAGAAGAGATATACGCATATTGCTATTCCACATATTAATTGTAGGCACACACCACTTGCTTTCCTGGAGATCCTGCCCCTTAGCTACACTGCCATATTTTGGTCTGGCTACAATGCTGAAGAGCTTTCTGCATGCACGTAAGGGTTGCGTGCAAGAGACAGTTTGGAGCAGTGGTTCTTTTGCAGCTTGCTGTCTGAAGTCAAGATACGCAGGTCAAAAACAAGAAGAGATCAGAAAGCAGTGGGGAGGAGGGTGTGACTGGGAGCGATGAGAGGAAGAGAGAGGTTGCAGCAGGGTGGGCAGAGAGAGAAGGAAAACACACATACAACAAAGACGCCAGAACCAGAGGTTACTTTTCAAGCATCTGCTTGATTAGAGACGCCTGCTACCTCCAAATACATTTGCTTTCCTAACCCGGGGGGTGGAAGGATGCAGTTCCTCAACACTGGGGCTTTGCTTTCAACAGCTCATCTGCCTGACAGTCCCAATCAGGGACGGGTTTTTTTGTTCTTCCCCCAAATCTGGGGTTTGCCATACAGAAAAAAAAATAATTTAAAAATTAAAATACAAACGGCTGCCTCGTTGCCTGCCATCTGGACTCCTGCCACGGCCACCCTCCTGCCGCCCCACTGCACACGGGGGACGGTGGCTAGGTGACGCTCTACGAGGGGCGAGGCATTGCCCCCCAAGCCCTGCCAACATGAGGCCAGGGCACCACACAGCCGTCCAGGCGAATAAAGAGACCTGCCATGCCCACCCAGGCTGCTGTGCTTGTGTTCACTTATGTGGCAGGCTTCATAAGGCTCCGCTCTTTGACTGGCGTTGAGTTTATGTGAAAGTAATTAACAGTAATTAATCCTTAATTACAGTAATTAGCCAAGTCGCAGTAAATTAAACCACATCTGGAGCAGATGAGGGCTTCCGAATGGGAGGCTAACACAGGCGACAATCGGGGAGATGCTGAATTCATCTGACAGCATCTGATTAAGTCTACCTGTTGCTGGCAGCTTAATTTGCATATTGTTTTTGTTTGCATTTCCCTGTAACCCTTTCAACTGCATTCACACCAAGGACCTCGGTTCCCCTCCTCCCCGCCCCCCTTAAATACCAGTCAGACAGCCAAAAGAAGAGAAAATGGCCCCACGAATCCTCGCTTTCCCCCTGACAAACAAGAATAGGAAGATCAGCGACCTGAGCTGCTGAGAGAGGGAAGTGGAGAACAGCAGTCGAAATATTACAGGCCAGATCCGCAGCCGGTGTGAATTGGTTTATGTCCATTGAAGCCAATGGAGCGGCACCCGTTTACACCAGCTGAGGATCTGGTCTTGTGCACCTAGAGCTGCCTGTGTGGTGTGTGTGTGTGTGTGCAGAGTTGTCCTGGTCTCTATTTCTATCTCCAGTCCCTGCTGCAGAGCAGATTGTTTGTTTTTTTAAAATTCCTCTGAACCAAAGCCCACCACCTAAGAGATCACAGGGAAGTCTCGGGCTACACTAGAGGAGGAACCAACAACTCCTATCTTCCAGCTAAGGCCAGAGGTGATGGAAACAGAGCAGCAAAACAACACAGCCAGCTGGGCTTGAGCCTTATCTTCTCTGCATTCAGCTTTATAATGACAAATAAAAAACAACTCTGAATGAGAACACCTCTAAAGAAGCACTCAAGCAGGCGGTTATTAATAAAATTCAGCATTTACATAGCACTTTGAAACCTCTGAGCGCTTTACAGGCATTAATTCAGCCTCACAGCTTCCCCGGCAAGGTAGGCATCCTTATCTCTTTTTAAACAGATGGGGAAACTGTGTCACGGAGGGGCAAGAGGAGTAGCTCAAGGCCAGTTTAGGTCTCATGTTTAAAAACGGGGTCCCCACACAAAATAATTCAATGGAAATATATTTTTGTTTAAGTTCCACATAACCAGATTATTTTAAGGACTTCCACGCAGCCGAACCCCGAACCACCTCTCGGTCAGCAATGGTTCAGATTCAGTGCTTTTCTTGGTACAGACATATCATTAGGATGGCAGACCAATGAATTCCAGAGCACATGTACCAAGGACAGACGCTACACAGCCGGCGCTCATGTGGTCACCAAAAGCTTTGGTAGCGTGCTAAGATTGCCACTGGCAGACACAGACTGACTATCCAACCAGACCGTCTTCAGGACCTCGCTTGGGATCGATCTGCATGGCGCTCAATCTGCAAGGAGACTACATCCATTTGGGATTAGCCTTGATGATGTTTTTCACACGACGCTGAGCTTGGCCATAAGAGTATTCAAGGATCGCTGTCTGGTTTTAGTCAGTTTCACTTCCTGGTTCTCCCACACTGCTGCAAGGCAGACGGATTTTGGCTACCAGCACTGCTGGCAAAGGTTCAAAAAATAGAATGACTAAGGTCTTCAGGGCAGGGCCTGTCCTGCTGTGTGTCTATACTGTGTCTAGCACAATGGGACACGATGGAGGCCAGGATTAGAATTCAAAATGACTTTGACAGGACTGAAGAATTGGTCTGAATTCAACAAGATGAAATTCAACAAAGACAAGAGCGAAGTACTTCAGTCAGGAAGGAAAAAATCACACGCACAGACTACCTGGCTAGGTGGTAGTACTGCTGTAAAGGAGCTCGGGATTATAATGCAGCACAAATTGAATAAGAGTCAACAATGGGATGCAGCTACAAAAAGGGCTAATATCATTCTGGGGTGTATTAACAGGAGTGTCGTATGTAAAACATGGGAGGTAATTATCCCACTTGGCACTGATAAGGCCTCAGCTGGAGCACTGTGTCCAGTTCTGGGTGACAAACTTTAGGAAAGATGCAGACAAACTGGAGACAGTCCAGAGGAGAGCAACAAAAGTGATAAAAGGTTTAGAAAACCTGACCTGTGAGGAAAGGTTAAAAAGAACTGGGCATGTTTAGTCTTGGGGAAAGAAGACTGATGTGGGGACCTGATAACAGCCTTCCAATATGTCAAGGGCTGTTATAAAGAGGATGGTGATCAACTGTTCTTAATGTCCACTGAAGGACAAGCAGTAATGGGCTTAGTCTGCAGCAATGGAGATTTAGGTTGGATTCAAGGAAAAACTTTCAAACTAGAAGGGCACTTAAGTCCTGGAACTGGTTACTGAGAGAGGTTATGGGATCCCCATCACTGGAGGTTTCTAAGAATATGTTGGACAAACACCTGTCAAGGATGGTCTAGGTAGATTTGGGTCCTGCCACACCAGAAGGGGCTAGATTAGATGACTTCTCGAGGTCCTTTCCCTACATTTCTATGATTCTATATCAGTCAAGGTCTCTAGGTGCTATTGGAACATAAATAATAAAAAAAAACCCATTAAACTCATTGAGAACCAGAATTCTGGGTTTATCAGGTTTTGTAGAAAACTCAGGGTCAGACTGAGAGCAACCAACAAGCAACCAATTCCCACACTTCCCATCATGGGCAGGGATACAAGGACAGCTGTGCGGAGTGCCAGCACCACTCAGCGGAGAGCAGAACTCCAAGAACAGGACTGGGGGTGGCAAGGTGTAAAGGATGGAGCAAATTACTCACTCCCTGGCACACACACACACACACCCCTGTGTGCAAGGAGCAGCCCCAGAGAGGCTGTGGCCCCCAGAGGTGCAATCTTGGAGCTCTTTGTTGGGAGGTGCAGATCTGTACTGACCCCTATATGGGGCTGTGGCTTAGAAGCCGTAACAGAGTTTTTAGCTTTCAGAGACTACCGTGCATGTTTAAACTGCGCAACATAGTCCAATAAACAAAGGACCATCTCCCTCTAAATTGAACCCCCTAATCATATCAAGGTGTTTCTCAGATAGTGAAGAGAAAACCTTTTCTTCACTTAAATACTTCGTATTCATTGCAATAAAAATGGTATGAAATTGCCCAAATCAATGGATGTGACAGACCCTTTGAAACGAACAGAAAAAATAATTTAATGAAACATTAAATGAAGCACATTTGTCCCTATTCCAGAAGAAATCTTGAATAAAGCCTTTTGGATGGCCTGTGCGTAGGGATCCAAGAGCTGAAGTGCGTTGCTTTTCCAATTTCCATATCGATGTACTCTCGGGAGAGAGTCTGATATAATACTGGGCTACCGAGGACATAAAAACAACAACAAACAAAAACCACGCACTTCGTTTCTCATAACTTAGGTGGGGAGGGAGGTTCACAACTTTATTTTTTCACAAAAATAAGAAGTTCTGCTCCACTGCACTGAAGCTGAATAGAAAAATTAAATGGACCAAGAATAATTAAGAAGACTCAAGTCACAAATCCAAACAGGCAAAGTACCGTACAGTTTATTTACCTGTATAACACTACTGTATACATCTAAAAATGGCAAACTGGGATTACAGAGAGCTAGGTTTCTCTATTGGATTCTTGCTCACACCATAAACAGCGAGCACTTAGAAAGATTTTCTCCACTAGTTTCAAAGGGCAAGAGCAACTGAAATTTCCATTTTCTGTGAGGGGACAGCTGGTACTGCAGCATAGCTAAGAGCCAGTTTATCCTAGATGGTAAATCGGTACTACAGTCACATGAGGAAAAGGACTTTCAAGAGGAAGAAAAAGAAAACCCTACACACTGCAAACCACATTTTCTTACTAAAACCAGATGTGTGGTTACGACCAATTTCAATATAATTTTTTAAATGATGATGAAAAATGTCTCAAAATTATTGTATGCAGTGTAGTAGCCATGTCAGTCCCAGGATATTAGAGAGATAAGGTGAGTGAGGTAATATCTTTTATTGGACCAACTTTCAAGCTACAGAGAGCTCTTCAGGTCTGGGAAAGGTACTCAGTGTCACAGCTACATACAAGGTCAAACACATAGTTTCACATAAGCAGTTAGCAGATATTCTGGGGGACCATTCAAGGTGAAGTAGCCCGTTCATACCCCTGCAGTCACAGCACAAAAGAGGGGTTAGTGAGTTACAGATCGTTGTAACAAGTCATAAATCCAGTGTCTTTATTAAGACCATGATTTTTAGTGTCTAGCAAAATTATGAATTTAAGCTCCCAGGCTCATCTTTTGAAAGTGTTGTGCAGGTTTCCTTTGAGGACAAGGACTGAAGTCGGATATGGAGTGATCGCTTTGTGAAAAGTGTTTGTTCATACATGGTATAGTGTTTTTTTGTCTTTTATCATTTTTCTGTGTGAGTTTATTTGACAACACAGTGATTGTCTGGTTTCACCCACCTAGTTGTTATCAGGGCATTTAGTGCACTGGATGAGGTACACCACATGTTGTGAGAGACACGTGTAGGTGATCACTCCATATCTGACCTATCAGTCCTCATGCGCAAAGGAAATCTGCACAACACTTTCAAAAGATGACAACCCTGTGAGGCAGGGAAGTGTTAGTAGCCCCGTTTTACAGCTGGAGAACCGAGGCCCAGAATAATTTGCCTAAGGTCACACAATAGCAGAGCTGGAATCGAACTCGTTCTGTAGCCTGTGCTCTACAGGAGGTCAAACTAGATGAGCACAGATGTCCCTTGTGGCTATGACATGATGAACAATGATCTTCCCCCATCCCAGAGCAGTGCCTTAACCACAAGGCCATCCTCTGATCATCAGTCAAGGGTCACCCTGCTCCTCTTCCTCTTCTTCACATGATTTATGAGGAGAGGCTGAGGGAACTGGGATTATTTAGTCTGCAGAGGAGAAGAGTGAGCGGGGGGATTTGATAGCAGCCTTCAACTACCTGAAGGGGGGTTCCAAAGAGGATGGAGTTCAGCTGTTCTCAAGTGGTGGCAGATGACAGAAACAAGGAGCAATGGTCTCAAGTTGCAGTGGGGGAAGTCCAGGTTGAATATTACGAAAAACTATTTCACTAGGAGGGTGGTGAAGCACTGGAATGGGTTACCTAGGGAGGTGGTGGAATCTCCGTCCTTAGAGGTTTTTAAGGCCCGGCTTGACAAAGCCCTGGCTGGGATGATCTAGTTGGGGTTGGTCCTGTTTTGAGCAGGAGATGGGACTAGATGACCTCCTGAGGTCTCTTCCAACCCTAATCTTCTATGATTCTTTCCTAATCTGTGCCCTAACCCACTGTTAGTTTTATTGCACTGAGGTAGCACCTCTCCTTCTCAATGGCATATTTCAGTGGGTTGCTGGCACTAAAAACTCTTCCAGAGATTTTAGAATTGCTATGCACTTCCGTAAGGACAGTTCTCAGTCAGTGCTCTAATATTAGGGTGCATGGGGGCTGCTGCAGAGTCACCGCTGGATTGGAGAACATGATCCATTAGTTTCTAACAGGAAGTGGCTGGTGGCCCATGCGAGTGGAAGGCCCTGGTGTGGAATGTAGAAGGCAGAGATAGTAGTTCTCTCCCAACCAGTAATGTAGTCAAGAGTAAACGGAGATTATCCACTTCCCATTGGAGGAATACGGAGTTCACCCACTCCTATTCTTCTGTGATGCGCAAATCCCAGCTGCACGACCTCCACAGCTGAGGTGCATGTTATTTACCGGCTGCTCACGCTCAGTCACAGATGAGTAGTGGAAATCGTGGTCTGTCAAAATCAGCACCAAGCCATCCAATGCTACTGCATGCGAGGACTGCGTGAGTACATTTCCTGACCATAAAAGCATATAACATTTATTTTGTACATCTTAACGTAAGTTACTAGCCTAAACCCAATTCAAAATAAGGGCATCTCTGCCACACCATTGGCACCTACCACGGCACGGCACAGCCCGGAATACCGGAACACTTAGTTTACCCAATTCTTTCTTTTTTTTCCCCTAATCACTACACCATTGCTCTCAAGGCTCAGCATCAAGGGCAATTTGTCCTTATCTCTGTCAGGTCAAGGGTAGTGACATATTGTGCTTTCCCTAACTTGTCCAGCAGCCTCTAGAGCTGCAGCATTGAAAAGGAATCACATTATGATACAACATTACATTTCAGAAATATCAGACAATGTCACAAAGATCCATCTGACTTTCTTACAGACCCAGTAGGGCTCCACCAGTCACAAGGTGGAGACTTCTGCTCTCTGGTTATTCCTGTCTACATGGCACAAGAGGACAGATTGGAGTCCAAGGACCATAGCGGTCTGGTTGTAAGCCAGGCTCAGTGGGACATTCCCCCGTTACTCAACCCTGATATTTGAAAATGGCATTATCTTTTCAGGGTCGAGCACTGAGCGTTCCCAATGGTTGGACTTTGCCTGCTAAGCAGGGGTGCCAGTCTGGGAGTCTGAATTACCTGCTACCCAACCCAAGGCTTTGGTTACACAAAACCAACTTTGCTAGATTCTTCTCCATCCAGCTTCCTCTCTTGATTTCTCAAAATTAGTGTGGGAGTTAAAAGATATACACACACCCTGGGGCTCAGTACCTTTTGGACAGGACACAAGTCTTATCCCAATAATTTCTGGAAAACATATGCAGTCCCATCCTAATATTAGTGGAGTGTCGGTTTTCAACAATCCCACCATCAGGGGGTTCCAAGTTGCCTTCTGTCAGTTGCACTAGGTGCCAGGATGCATTGAATATGGCCAACTGGTGCCCCAACAGTTCTCATAGCAAGGCCTGACTACACATGGAATGTATGAGGGTCTGGGTCCCCAATACCATGCACATGGGCCAAACAGTTTGAAGGCTCCAGGCCAGAGAGCCTTGACCTACAATGACATAAGAGTAATTATATTCCATGTAGGGATGTACCCGACAAATATCGTGAGAAACAAGTAACGGGAATTCCTCATGGCATGACTTTCCATGGTGTGACAACAACTTTTCTCCATGAAGGTAATGTAGAGTGAGGTGGACATGAAGAAGTCCCCTCTACCCCCTCTTGGAGGAGGCTGGCAGATTTCTCTCTCAATGTATAAAGATCCAACTTGGTGTGTCCTTAAAATGGAGGACAAACCAATTTGCTGCTTCCTAAACCAGGCACCACTTGTAACAGTCTATCCTTGGGTCGTTCATCAATACATTCTCCTCCTGGACACAGTCTGATCCTTGGCCAGGCTGCTACCCACTTCAAAACCATTCTTCTCGGATGATTGGTACATCAAGTTCTTTTAACGTCATTTTTTGATCGAATTTCCTAGGTGCACCTGTGCTTCAACAACATGGAACTATTTGGCTAGGCGGCATCAAAACACTTTATCCCCCGCACCTCATGAAGTTTGCAGGAGAGCATTCCTCTCCTGGGAATCTCAGAATCTATGCCTCTCTAGCTTACTCAATGCACAGCAAATGAATCCAGGGCTCCTGCAGAGCCCTGCCTCATTCACTGCATGCAACTGGTTATACATGCACTGTCAGAACATTGCTCACTGTGCAACTACATTAATTTACATTTTCCAGGTGTGCACAGCGTTGTCAGCTTAGTGATAAACCTTTGTGTAAAATGTACTGCATGCACCCTGTATGATCTTCTAGGTGTCATAACTCCATCAAAGCAAAAGCAATTTTTCGCAGAATATGCAGAAGACAAAACCTTTGGGGAATTAATGACCGCTGTGGCCAATGATTTTTTTTTAAACCAGGTCTAAGGGTAGAAAGTTGAGTCACATGTGGACAGTACATTGTTTTCCAGCTCTGCTAATGCAAAATTGTTTTTGCTCAGCCTTTAAATAGTTATCAGGAAACCATGCCTGGAAATTTCACCCAAAAAGTGAAATCTCAAGGTTCAGAAACTTGCAAGAGGCTGAAAACAGGGGGTTAGAATGGAAATGTTATGGAAGCTTAAGTACAGTTATTTCTGATGCACTCTCTCTCTCTCTCTCTCACACACACACACACACACACACACACACACTCTCTCTCTCTCTAAGCTCCTTTCAGGCTGAAGGCTCGGGTCCTTCTCCTCATCTGCACCGTTCGAATTAATTATACACTTTAATTTCATGAATTATTAATTTGATTCTGACTCGGCAGCTTATGATTACCCAGTGCTACAGACTATACAATTCCAGCTTCATTAAAACATCACCAGCTGCCTGAGAGACAGACATTAAATAGGGGAGAGTAATAATAAAATTAAGCTCTCTGTGCATAGCAACAGAGTCCTCCACGGCCTCCTGCCGCCGAGGGTCTGCCGCTCGCTGGGCCAGAATGGTAAATAGATCCTTTGGAGGAGGCTTATTCCATTTTGGAGACCTTGGCTCGGTGCACAGCAGCCTCAGTTGATACAGGCTGATTTAACAGGCTCTCCTCACCATCCGCTATTGCCACCCGGTTTTTTACTGCTCGCTGGCTGGTCCCAGCTGCAGTATGTTTGTTGAGACACAGCACCCCTGCCACAATTGCTCAGTGCTATGGGTCTACCTGGGCAACACGACCGCTGCCAGGCTATCATCACATGTGCGCCGGATTCATCCATCCTAACACCCCACTGGCGCCATCGAACGCTAAGGGAGCCAGCCAGCGCTTCAAAGGCAGCCAAGGACCAGCAGTTAAGGGGTTAAAGAGAAGGTGGCTCTTTATTTCACAGGTTCCACCCACGTCCATGAGTGGCAGGGGTGGGGGGGGGGGCGGGGGAGAAGGGCAGAGTACAGCTACCTATTCACAGGTGAGCCATGCAGAGAAGGGGATGGCGAGATGGACTCGTTCCATTCCTCCCCTCTGCATATTTCTTCCGTTTTCAAAACAGGTGGCTCAAACTCGACTGGATTCCCTTGCAATGGGGGACAATTTGCACCTTGGCTCAACACTGCATTGCAAAAGTCCGGCCAGGAAAGGAATCCTTCACACCTTGTCCTTCCACAACCCCGCACTCAGTTCCTCCCCAACGCCAATTTAGCATCCCCGAAAGGCTAGTTCCATCTGTCACTCCAGGTGACACCCTTCCCCCATCACCCCAGTCTCCGGCAGGCAAGATCAGGTTAAAGTCCTCTCCAAATAAATAAAACCACAGCTCTGCCTCCCAGCGACTCGCCGGCAAAACAATTTATTGAAGGAAAATGTCGGAATTTAGACATTCCATTTAGCTGCTTCAGAAATCTAAGGACCCCAAACCTTGTGGGATTTGAAAAAAATCGATGGAATTAATTAAGGGAGATGTCCAGGGATCTCCACTAAGTAATCAGCAGGTACAGTAGACTTGAAATTCTATAAAGAAAAATGGAAAGGGATGACATTGAGGGAGGCAGCAGGGATTAAAAAATGAGCATCCGAGCGGCCCAGGCGCACACCCATTGATCGCTGCATTAGGGATTAAGGCTTCAATGAGCAGCCAGAAGATTCTGTAGCGGAAAATGGTTACAGAGGAATGAGCATGAGCACAGCAGATATATATATAACCTCTGACAGGCAGGCACGACCGAGACAGAGGACACCTCTCCAGTGAGCCTTAGCGCTGGAAGGTTTGTTTTTTTGGGTCTTTGAGGAAGCCATTTTGCTCAATCTGGAATCTCCCCCCTGTCCCATCACACGTGAACCTCTCAAGTCTTTGTCCTCCTCCTCTGTCACCCAACCCACACCCCAATATGTTCTGGAGCACGGGCTCTTGCAGCATCAATAGTGGGTACCTAGTGCACGGCTCAATGCAATGTGTATGTCAGGGGGAACGCCGGTCCCAAACCAGGAAGGTCCCCAGCTCCTGGAGTGGGAATGCGATACAGCGCCTCAAATCCTGGCAGCAGGGAGGGAGGTCTGGACATACACAGGAGATGGGCAGAGAGGAGAGGACCAGGGTTCAGGGAAGGAGCAACTGAAAGAGAGAACTCTGGGGATAGACCCTGCAGGGGTGCGTTACGCTCTGGGTGCCCACCTGAGATACAGCATTCAGACAACGGCTCTGGGACAGAACCACACCGAGCTCAGCTTTCCCATTGCTGACTGAGTAGAACTAGAGAGGCGAGCAGGGACTTAGGCAACTAAGCAGCAGGATGGTCCAACAGTTAGAGCGCTAGCTGGAGATCTAGATTCTCTGACACAGTGTCCTTGTATGACCTTGGTAAGTCTCTCTGTGCTTGCCTGGCCACTCGGGGTGGCATTGAGGTAAATATGTAAAGAATTGTGAGGTGCTCAAATACTCTGGTAATGGTGGCTCTAAGTGCCTTAGACAGACAGAATGCTGTTACCACAGGTTCAAATCCAGGTAGGTCAACCTATCTTTCCAGGTTAAATAAATGCAGCTTACTGTACAAGAACCTTTTGGATAAAGACCTTAATAGGTCGGGTCTGGTCCAACCTTCCCCCAACTCCCCCTTGCCCCCGGTAATTTTTTTTTAGTGTATGGGGTCGCCCAACAGCCCAACTATTATACGGCACTGTGGCCACCTGACTGCTGCCCTCCACACCTACGGGAGCTGCTCTTTTCCTCAACGATCATTCCAGTTTGTCAAGCTGCATGTGGAATGTTATTTCTAGGCGGTGCTACCAGCCCGGCCCATATTACGCTTGTCCGACAGTTCCCATTAAACACTCCTTTTGCAGTTCCTCATAACTTTGTCAAACGTAAACCACTCGGGTGGGAATTTTCCATAGTGGGCACCTGCCTCAGGCTGACTTTTTTAGGGAGAGTTTCGGCCATAATGGCTCCATCATTTCAGAGAACGAGGCTAGGGGAAAAGACGTCGGTTTGCCCATATTTTCCTTGAAAAAGTTACAGCATTCTGGGACGTGAAATTTTCCAGAAGGAGGTGACCAGGGATGTGCCTTTTGTTGTCCCTGTGAAAATCCACCCTCATTTGGCCAAGTTATAAACCACTGAAAAAAAAATCACAGTTCACACACACCCAGTAGAAACTCCTTGGATTCTTGCAGCTAAATTCCCCATCCCTGCTAAGCATGCTCCTCCAGCCCAGGTCTGATCTGGACTTTCTCTGCAACTGCAGCTCTGGGCTGCTGCCGGCTGTGCTGGGTCCAGGGCCAGGCACCTGAACTGAGAGAAGCAAGCCTATCTGTACTGTGCTGTCAATGACACCCCAGCTGGGCCGAGGTGGTGTGGAGGGAGAGGCTGCCTGGTTCGAATGCAGAGAGGACAAGGGCTAGACCTACAGGGTGTGAGGGAGTGGACTAGGACAAGGAGAGAGAGAGAGAGAGAGAGAGAAAAGGAACTGGGGCTGAAAGCTCGCAGGGAGATGGAGAAGGAAACTGGGACTGGGAGTTGGTGTGGGGGGATGGTACTGGCTGAGCAAGGAGACTGGGAGTGGGAACCAGGAAGGGAAATGCTTGTGCCACCTTAATTCAACCCTCTTGTGCATATTATGATACAGTCCTTAATTAGGCGATCACATGCTATTTTCTCCACCGGACCATGTCTTATGCAATGCACAGGATGGACAGTGCTCACTTAAGGAGCAGCTATTCAACATTTTCTTTTCTCCTCATTGTTCAATGCGTGGCCCCACGCCCTGTTCACTACCCACTATTCCAACCCTGCTCTGCAGATAGAATTATTAATCGCCTCCTGGGCTTTTTTATGGTGTTGATCACTGTAATGCATATGCTTCTAAAACATTCATTTACCTTCACAACACCCCTCTGAGGTCTGGGGTATTATCACCCCCATTTTACAGATGGGGAAATGAGGCACAGAGAAAAGAAGGTCAAAAGTAGCCACTAGTTTTGGGTGCCCCATTTGAGGCACCTAGGACCCGATGTTTCAGACTATGTAGCATTATAAGCACTTCACATGTTCAAAACCCAGCTCCCAGTGACTTCAGCTGTGAGCGCTCAGCACTTCTGTCAGTCACACTAAGGGTCTCAAGTCAGGTTTGCAGAGAATGAGGAACATACAATCAGAGGCAAGCTGTGAAAAGTGTCGGTTAACTGACTTTCCCAGCATCACACAGGAACTCTATGGCAGAGGCAGGGCTAGAAGCCAATTTTCCAGGGCAGCATTCACCTGCCTTAACTACGAAAGCGCCCTTTCTCTTCCTGCAGTGCCCTGCCTCATTCACTGCACACTTTGCATCTTCTGCAACAAATAAGGCATGGGTCCCCCGGACAACAGCCTCCTTCACTACACAGTCCTGACTCATCCCCAGAACCGGTCCTTCCTGTGCACTGAGTGAGGCAGGGGTCCTGTGGAAAAAATGGTCTGAGATCAGATAATTAAAGTCTGTATCACAATGCATATGCACACGGGGGTGAATTGAGATTGCTCAGCCAATCTTCATTCTGGCATTTCCTAACTTTTGAGTGTTTAACCTATGCAATCTTGGAGATATACCTATCTCATAGAACTGGAAAGACCTTGAAAGGTCATGGAGTCCAATCCCCTGCCTTCACTAGCAGGACCAAGTACTGTCCCCTGACAGATTTTTGCCCCAGATCCCTACATGGCCCCCTCAAGAACTGAACTCACAACCCTGGGTTTAGCAGGCCAATGCTCAAACCACTGAGATATCCCTCCCCCCGAATCTTAATAACATTCTTTTCACACAGCTGTTTTTGTGGGTAATTATAAATAGCTGGCCCCGGGAGTATTTGTGATGCATTCTAAAGGCACCCGGTGTCACAACTGCAGCACGAAAAACACATGCCATGCTCTGTGATGGCCGTAGGGAATGAACTCAGGCTCAGGGAACTCAGATAGGGCACGTCTGTAGGCTGGTGAAATGGATGCTGTAGACACCAGAAGGGGAGGGATGGGGAGCATTCTCTCCTGCCCCAAAGCCAGGGGAAGCTGGTTGGTGAAGCGCTTGCACCGGGAAAACTGCAGATGTAACCACTACATTGTGCAAACGAGACAAATCCCATGGACAACACCATCGAGCTCTGAGGCTACCTTGCCTCACCTTCCCCTCATGTGGGGGGCAGGGGTGTGTGAAGAAGAATAGCAATCGCCGGAATGTTTCAATGAGAAACCTCAAACCCCCCCGGCTGAGCACAGTGCTGGCTGCTAGCTGTAACGGCGCGGTGTCTCTGGAGGTCACAGGGCCAAGTCCAGCGATTCACCGCCAGGCTGCTTGCTCTCCATAAATATGCATGGTTCCAAGTCATTGCGAGCTAAATGTCAGCTGTGCCAGAAGAGCTTTTAAGGCAGCGCACACTCCTGTGATAATGCCTCGGCGCGGCTCTGACTGGACGCTCACTTCACGTGACAAAGGCAGGCTCTTCAGTGCACCTTATTAAAACAAGCAGATGGAGAATTCCAGAGATTGGGCTCGTTGTTGCTGTATTCCCCCCATCCCCGTTTCTTATTTTGCCACGACCTGTGAAAGCCGCCAGCCACCAAGAGGGAGACTGATCTTGAGTAGGACACACAGAATCAGCTCTCAGGCTTTCTGCTGAGAACGCTGCTACTGACGCACTGGGTGACCTTTGAGGAGCCACTTAAACAGGGTACGTCCATGCGGCAAAAATACAAAACTGAACCCGCGCTGGCGAGTCTCAGAGCCCGGGGCTACAGACTAAGGCTCACACTACAGTGCTCATCATAGCCTTGTAGACGTCCCTGCTTGGTCTCCAGCCCAGACTCTGAAACCCACCCCCCGCGCCAGGTTTCAAAGGCCAAGCAGGAACATCTACATGGCAATTTTTAGCATTGTAGTGCAAGCCTGAGTCTGTAGACCCGGGCTCTGGAGACTTGCTGCTGTGGATTTTTTTTCAGTGTAGATGTATCCTTAGATCCAAATCCACAAAGTTAATCAGAGGATCTCTGCCTTAGCCATGCCGCCACTGATATGCTTGCTGGTTTAGCAGTGTGCCATTGGTTCTAACTGGCCTCAGGGGGATTTCTCCATTCAAGCAGGCAGTGGGGACTGCTAAATCACCAACTGGAGGGTGGTGGTGGTATGGTGGAGCGAGCACAGGACTGGGAGTCAGGAAGTCCTGAGTTCTAATTCTCGCTCATTCTGCCACTGACTCACTGCGTGTCCTTGGGCAAGCCCCTTTGTGCCCTTCTGTCCCAATCTTCCCCATCTGTAAAATGGGATTAGTGATACCTACCCTACCAAGAGTACTGGGAGTTAACATCTGTACAGTCAATTGAACACAAAGTGCTATTAAACATGCTAAATACCAACAGCCAAAAGTCAAATCCTCCAGGGGCAGAAGTGAGCCACAAAGACTAAGCAGCTCATGGCTTGAGCAAGTAGAAACCATGCTAAGCTCATCTTGCCTTGACATCACTCTTGGGGGAGCTCACAGGTGTGCGCTGACCCATATTCTTGTGTATGTTTCATGATACAAACTATAAAAAAAGCCCTCAGAGAAGACTAGACCAAACACACGGCACTCAACAGCTTTCAGTGCCCTCCCTCTTCCTTCTCCTGCAGCACAGAACCAAATGGAGAGTGACACGGGACCTTTGGACCTTCTGTCTTCCAGTCGATGGTGGCCATTCTGCATTCAGCGGGATTAACTTCTCAGAAATATACAGTAGCAATAATAATAATAAAACCAGGGAGCATTCTCCCATAGGGCAAGGATTAGTGGTACAACTGGAAATGTTCAACTTGATTATAATGCTTTACGAAAAGGTCATTGTGAGATTTCAGAGCTTTACCTTGAGGATGTTAGTTCTGTTTTCAGGACGAAATGGAAAGAGTCAGTTTGCCCCAGCGTGCCGTGTCCGCATCACTCTGATTGCATTTCACGGGCCGGCAGCGGGCTGCGAGCTTCAGAAAAACACAGACACGCATGCACCCATGCTCACAAGCACACACACACGGGAGCGAGACATGTCACCGTGTGTATCTGTGCCCGATAGTACATCTGCAGCCAGCACATTAGCATTCATCATTTTTGCCAAAACGGAGCCCAGGCATTTTATTTATTTATTTGCTTATTTTTAGCTGCTAGATGTTGCATTTCTGCATCAGAAACGGCCCTGGGAAGCCAAACGGTAGTGCACAGGTGTGGAAAAAACAGCAGACATTTCTTAGTCTGCATGCACTACAGAGCAGGGACTGCATCTCCCTCTATGTCTGGAAAGGATGTCGCACATGGTAGGAGTTAGTCTCTTAGATTACTTACTACTTAGACTGTAAACCCCTTGGGGCAGAGACTCTCTCTGTGTTTGCACAGTGCATAGCACAATGGGGTCCTGGGTGCTACTGTAATACAGTAACATATAGTGATAAAAATCTCAACCAAGGCATTCCCAAAAAGGAACATTACCACTTCACTAGACATCGCTGCTGCTAGAAAAGTGCCCCTGGATCTTAAATGGCAACAATCAGCACCCGTTCACACTATGCTGGGGCATTGCTCAGCACTGACCCAGTGACAAGAGCGCCACCTATTGAGACACTAACTTCACTTTTCCCAGCACCTTTAGTTTCCTTTCAAGTGCCAAGTGGGGCTGATCTGGCATAGCGCGAGGGCGCTGGTGAAATCTCCGCTTCAAGCGGAATGGTCAGCCGCCTCCGGAGCATGCTTCTGTCTTGTCATGCACCCAGTCCAAACCTTCTACCCTGGACAAAAGCGCAATCATCTTAGATGTTTTCTTTCATAAACCGCACCCCAGTGTCATTGCAAACCCAGCATAATTGAAAGCGACATTGCCCAGGGGGACAGGACCAAAAATTAAAGCTCATCATAAGGCCTTTTTTTTTTTTGCTTAACATTAAAGACGCATTCCCGATGCTGATCTTTTGACTCTCGAAAGGAGGGGCTGCGAGGGGTATAAACACTGGTGATGCAAAACCCCAGGATGAGGGTTTTCGAAGCAGGCTAAGCCTTCGTGCCCTTTCCTGTAAGCAGGTAGCCCACTGAAACCTGCAAGAGCAGCTCCGAAGCCGGGAAAGCCTGCAGCCATACCACTTCAGGCTGAGATCTCACACGCTACACAGGGCTGCCATCCCTTGTCGTTGGCTGAACAAGAGGTCGCCATGAAAACTGAGAGGGGGCTGAAAAATAATGATGTTGGTGACTCAGGATGGGACCCTCTTTCCTCCAAATCAGTACTGAGCCAATGCCACAGGATGGTGTTAGGGGCAAGCGTTCTGCTATCTCTCAGACGAGATGTAAGCCAAGTCTGAGACCACTTGTGGCCAGGAAAGATCAGTGGCACTTTGCATAAAGTGGCTGCAACTGACTGTGGGTAATTAAATGCCTTGCTACATTCTCCCTGCAGCTCCAGCCAGTCTCCATCTCCCCTCCCAAATTGTTCTCGTGGCAGGCACTTTACAAGACAAAAAGGGATGAGCATTATTTTAAACCCTGTGTGCTGTTAAACAGCAACTTCGTTCCTCCCAAGAGGTGGCTGCATTGCAGCAGCGGTACGTGACGCAGCGTGAAGCGCTTTGGGGCTGCAAGATGCTACGTAAGTGAAACAATTATTTTCTGATGCCTGCTGGTGAGCCCAGAGCGCCGGGACAGCGTGACGTTCATGCACAAGCTCAAACACAGCTGGTGGGTCCCTGTGGCTGCAGTAGGCTGTCCTTTCAACTAAAGCTGACTGTAAACACATGCGGCGGAGCGACGCCTGTTTCAAAGCTGGGATGGATGGAATAAACGTCTCGGTTTGTTCCTTCGGCTGAGACGGGCCCACAAGGCATGTAGACTGTGTGCCTGGAGTGTATTTGTTCTAACTTTCTGGAGCGCTCACACACACCTGCCCGCGGAGCTGCGCTGCTGTATTCCCACCACTCCAGCCCTGCTCTGAAGAACTCCCAGCTGCTGCCAAAAGGTATTTTTAGCTGCATTATTTATTTGAACACCTGCCTGCGACTCCGAGGCAGAGCAGAGCTTGGGCACAGAGGGGGCTGCGCTGGGAAATCTGGACATTTTCCACCCGAACATTGGAGAGGCGTGACCCACAGGGATCCTTTCCTTTCACTGAAGCCGCTAGCACAACAAAGCAAGGAGGGTAGGGACAGGATACAGAGGGACCTAGACAAATTAGAGGATTGGGCCAAAAGAAATCTGATGAGGTTCAACAAGGACAAGTGCAGAGTCCTGCACTTAGGACGCAAGAATCCCATGCACTGCTACAGACTAGGGACCGAATGGCTGGGCAGCAGTTCTGCAGAAAAGGACCTAGGGGTTACGGTGGACGAAAAGCTGAATATGAGTCAACAGTGTGCCCTTGTTGCCAAGAAGGCTAACGGCATTTTGGGCTGTATAAGTAGGGGCATTTCCAGCAGATCGAGGGACGTGATTATTCCCCTCTATTCGGCACTGGTGAGGCCTCATTTGGAGTACTGTGTCCAGTTTTGGGCCCCACACTACAAGAAGGATGTGGATAAATTGGAAAGAGTCCAACGGAGGGCAACAAAAATGATTAGGGGGCTCGAGCACATGACTTATGAGGAGAGGCTGAGGGAACTGGGATTGTTTAGCCTGCAGAAGAGAAGAATGAGGGGGGATTTGATAGCTGCTTTCAACTACCTGAAAGGGGGTTCCAAAGAGGATGGATCTAGACTGTTCTCAGTGGTAGAAGATGACAGAACAAGGAGTAATGGTCTCAAGTTGCAGAGGGGGAGGTTTAGGTTGGATATTAGGAAAAACTTTTTCACTAGTAGGGTGGTGAAGCACTGGAATGGGTTACCTAGGGAGGTGGTGGAATCTCCTTCCTTAGATGTTTTTAAGGTTAGGCTTGACAAAGCCCTGGCTGGGATGATCTAATTGGGTTTGGTCCTGCTTTGAGCAGGGGGTTGGACTAGATGACCTCCTGAGGTCCCTTCCAACCCTGAGATTCTATGATTCTATGAAAGGAAACCCAGGAACTCCTCTCTCGGCACAGAGCTGAATCCTGCTCGCCCTCCTCACTGAACTAGCCCCATTGAACTTCCACTCTGGTGCCATACTGCCACAGATTCAATCAGCCAGATGCTCAGGCTCGCCCCGTGGGTAGAACAGAGGCTGTTGCTGGGAGCGAATTCTTAGGGAGGGCCAGTCGACTTTGGAATTCACTCTCCCCTCTACCACTAACGCATGGACGTGGCTTCATAGTTAGGCGTGAGTTGAGTTTTCCACTCAAAACAGGGATTGAGCCATTGTGTTACGAATTTGCTCCCCCAAAATGACAGCACTTGCTCCTTGGGCACTGAATGAATTTTCAGGCAATTTAGAAGTAAATCCATTCATTGGTTCAGGAGTAAAAATTCATTTTAAAATTGGGTTCTGACCGAAAGTTAGCCGCTTGTGTCAGATCACCCTTGAACAATACAGGTTCTGGTATTGTCTAGCACCATCAAAACTGGCAGCCAGATGAATCCTGGGTGAATCTGGTGCAGTGGGTTGTCTTTGCGAGGAAACAGTCAGGGCTAATGATCATTCTCCCAGTCATTCCTCAAAACTCCAGCTTTCTCCTTCAGCAGGCACTGAAGACTAATGTTCTTCTTCAGCAAAACTCATGCAAGAATCACCCTCTCAAAATGGCTGTCACTTCCTACCATCCTCAGAGAGCTGTAGGCCACAGCAAAGGTAGCCATCCCTTCTCTTCACCTGCGTTCCTCTCTCTCTCTCTGACTCCCCACAGCCTGTGGCGGGGAGCATGTCAGCATCTTCCCTGAGGGCAGCTTGGCTTCCTTCCCATTGGGAAGAATGGGAAGCAGTGGCTATCTTTGCTAATGACAGCCGACAGTAGGGTGACCAGACAGCAAATGTGAAAAATCGGGACGGGGGGTGTGGTGGGGTAATAGGAGCCTATATAAGAAAAAGACTCAAAAATCGGGACTGTCCCTATAAAATCGGGACATCTGGTCACCCTAGCTGACAGCCTCACTCCCATTGAGAGCTGAGGGAGGTGCAATGGCTGCTCTGGGGGGCTCTGGCAATGGAAAGCCGCTATACACCCAGTTTCAGTGGCCAATGCACCGGGCAGGTGTGGGAGGTTCCAGAGTGGCATAAAGCAGACAGTGTGCACTACAGTACTTGGCTCTAAACATTAACTTAAAAGAAGAGATTGAAGGCTGATGTGCCGTATCGTCAAAGGACTGGGAATCTCACACGGGAAGCAAGTCAATGGAGCGCCATGAGTTTACATCAGTGTAGCATCTTCACACTCAGACAACGCCCTCACCATCCAGGGCTCCGTCTCCACAGCCCGGGTTAGCGTTAAGATGGCACAAAGCAGCTCCACAGGGAACCTTCTCCTAGGCTAGCTAACATGCAGAACAGCCGCTGGATCTTTGTAACCCGCCCGTCTGGAGCGTTCTGGAAAGCTCCAGCTAAGGCGCTGGAGAGCAGCGGCTCTAGACACCCACTTCTCCCCCTGACTCCCAGTTATACAGGGCGACACAATGCTCTGCAAAGCAATCGGCTTGGAACGATACCTGGAGAAGGGAAATGGGGTGGTGGGAAGAGGAAAAACAGACAAAGAGAGGAGGAGAACAGAGAAAGGCTAAGGCAGAGAACAAGCAACACTGCAAAAGATAGATAGACTCTGGCTGCTATGTTACTCAGAGGCCCAATGATGCACAGACCTGCTACTGGGATTGTTCCCACAGGGGCACAGAGATGGACGAGATGAAATTCACTGAGCAAGGGCCAGTGAGGAGAATGGAAGCCCAGGAAACCAAGTCATTTCCACTCCTTTTATTCCTCTTCTTTATTTATCAATGCCATGTGTGAATGAAACAGTCCCCAACCCCTGTGTTGAATAATCTCTCCTCTTTCTAACCCCTCCCTCCCCCACCTGCCAAATCCTTCCGTTCTCACTGAAATCAACCAGGAAAAAGGCATCTAAAAATAAAGACCGGGCCAGAGCATGGCAGGGCTCCTGTGCTCACAGATCTGCTTATTTTGGCCTCTCTCTCCCGAGCGATAAAGCAGCTAACAGCCTGTTATCAGGCAGTCAGTGAAAATGTGCTCCAGCCTGATTAGGCCTCAGTCTTTGCCAAGGTTATAAACAGCCGTTATCGTTTTCCCAAACAGAATAATCCGGACAGTATCAGTTCAGAAACATATGGGCCACACAGTGAAGATAGCCGCTGATGGACACTTCATTTTAATTGTAACGAGTGGGTAGCAGCAGCCCGCAAACAACAGACACAACTGCCCGATTGGCAGTGGGTTCTCTCCCACCCCCTTTTCCCTTTGCTTCATTTTTCTCCTCCCTCTTTTCAAAAACACATCCTTCTTTTCTCCTCTGGATGCTCCAGCCAACAGGGCTGTGCCCAGCCATTACTGATCACAGAGCTCACCTGTCTGCTAAGGGAATCAGATGTGGCCCTTCAGTTTATTTATAAGATGCGGGGAAAATGTCACATTCCTTCCCCCACCCGTCATTTACAAATCCAGATCCAAACTTGACACCCCCAAAACTCCACCTTCCCCCAGTCTCAGTCCCCAACTAGAAAAACAGACCAGCTAATTTGATGGATGGATACACAGACACCTCTCCTTCCCCATACTTTAAAATCTAAATAAAACCCAGGCAGAAGTTGAAAGTTTACTGCCTAATTTTGACTCACTGGTTTTCAAAGGCTAAGAAACTGATAGATCATATAAAAATAAAGGATCCCTTCTATAGCCCATACATTATGTGGATCTGAAAGTGTTTTATAGACATTGATTAATTAAACTACCTAGACCACTTCATATGTAGACAAGATTTCTTGCTCCCATTTTACAGATGTGGAAAAGAGAGGCACATAGAGGTGAAGGTCATATTTTTCAAAAAGCGGCTGCTGAGTTGGCGTCCTTTCATTTCCAGGTGTCCAGTCTGAGACACCTAGGGCTTGATTCACAAGAGCACTAAGTTCTCACAACGCCCACAAGCGCTCACCACTTCTGGGTCATCAGGCCAGAGGCATTCATAGTCAGTGGCTGCTTTTGGAACTTTATCAGCAAGTGATTTGGCCCAGGTCCACGCAGGCATTTAAACTGCACCCAGCTGTGAAGTATCTGTCGCAGAGACCACCTCAGCGCTGATCCGAGAGACTGTGGAAGAACCGACTGATTGCAGGGATTTTGCTGCTACGTATCTTTCAGCCACAGCAGCATCAAAAGCCGGACTTTTCACTTGTGACGAAAGGTGATGTGTCATGATAAAAAATGTCCTATTTTAAAAGAGAAAATCGCCTCTCTCACCCCGCCCCATATACACACATCCCATCCCTGTGCTACTACCAAAGCCTTAGAGCAGGCTTAGAACCTGATTCTGCTCTCACTTGCCCCAGTGGCTGTCTGTCCCTCTCTAGCGACTAATCCACATCCAGAAGTTTCAGTCCACTAAAGTCTTGGAAAGTTGGTTCTTTGGCTCAGGCAAGAAAAGGTTCATGCTTTTAGATCCAGAGTCCTGGATTCAATCCAAGGAGGGGGGCACTGAGCCAAAGCTTGGTGTGTATGAGGATCAGGATGGGACCTGCCCAAAAAGTTCCTTAGTGGGCCCCGGACCACCACCCTCCCCTGTGCTGTGTCAGCACCCCTAGGAAAATGGCCTCTTGGGGATTCTGCACTCCACGCATAAGACATGCGCCTCCAATCCTTGGCCACCCGCTGGGCGCAGACCTCCAAGGCAAGGAGAGGATCTGATTTATGCCAGGACTACTTCTCGGAGAGGTGGGGGGCGGGGAAGGGTGCGTGAGCACTACAGGCCAGATTCCACTGCTCTACAGCCAAACTGCTTCTGAAATAAATGTAGTCAAACTTTACTAATTCTGGGTCACTGAGAACGAAAATGATGCTTAAAATTATTGATTGGCTCTAGTTTTCAAGACATGCTATTGGGTCAGTATATATGACCCTTGACTTGGGAATGGCGGAGGATAAGCGAGTTATAAAGGGAAGGGATCTCAATTTAAACCAGAAATGACTAAAATACATCTTTGACTGGATCTATGAATAAATCTATGACTGGGTTTGGACAGTACTTGCTTTTTAGGCAAAACAATGAATGATGCAATCTGAAGCTGGTATTGCATCATACATGATATGAATTGCATCATGTTATTCCTAGAAGTCATGGATGATGCAGCCATAACGAAGCTTACATCACTCTGCTGAACAAATTGCCCTATATCAGCTCTAGAAATCATACAGTGTCATGCTCTCTTATTTGTCAGTGTTTGATTTTGCAAAGGGACACATTTCTGTTTAGCCAAAGTGAGCAAAGATGCCTCGTACTTGTGTGAACACTGCAGATAACTTCTGCTATGTTTGTGGTGAAGTGACTTTTGCATCACAAAAGCGCAGTATAACCACTATGGTTAAGAAAGCCTATCACCTTTATTTTGGCTGCAAAATTGGAGATCAGGATAAGAGGTGGGCCCCACACATATGCTGCAACACTTGTGCAACAAATCTTCGCCAGTGGTTGAACAGGAAAAGGAAATCTATGCCTTTTGCAGTGCCAATGATTTGGAGAGAGCCAACAGATCATACCAGCAATTGTTACTTCTGCATGGTGCCTCCAGTTGGGAAAGGTGTGTCAAAGAAGAAAAAGTGGACTGTGCATTATCCAAACATTCCATCAGCTATACGCCCAGTACCCCACGGAGCAGGACTGCTGCTTCCTGATGCACCAGAATCATTCTCACTTGAGTCAGACAAGGAAGAGGAAGAGGATGAAACTTCTGGTCCTGAACCATCAATGTCACAGGACCCACATTTTCTCCCATCCTCCTCCTCTGAACCATACCTCATAACACAAGGTGAACTGAATGACCTTGTCAGGGATTTGGAACTACCCAAGAGTACGGCAGAGCTTTTGGGCTCCAGACTACAGCAGTGGAATCTCCTGGCAGGTGATGGTAGGGTTTCCATGTTCCATGACCGTCAAAAGGATCTTGTCCCATTCTTCTTCGTGGAAGGTGATCTTGTAGCCTGCAACAACATCGATGGTGTGATGGCAGCCCTCAACATCGTTCACGATCCAGATGAGTGGAGACTGTTCATTGATTCATCGAAGACGAGTCTTAAAGCTGTTTTACTGCATAATGGCAATGTTTTGCCATCAATTCCAGTTGGTCATGCAGTCCATATGAAGGAAACCTATGACTACATGAAACAACTTTTGAGGTGCATAAACTATGACCAACATCAGTGGCAGCTTTGTGGCGATTTGAAGGTTGTTGCTCTCTTGCTTGGTCTGCAGACTGGATACACAAAGTACTGCTGTTTTCTCTGCAAATGGGATAGTCGTGCAAGAGATTCCCACTACATCAAGAAAGATTGGCCACTCCGACAGTCATTGGAGCCTGGGAGGAAAAGTGTTCAGCATCCACCACTTGTTGAATCAAGGAAGATTTTGTTACCACCCTTACACATCAAGCTGGGTCTGATGAAGAACTTTGTCAAGGCCATTGACAAAACACAAGCAGCTTTCAAGTACCTCCGTGGAAAATTTCCAAGGTTAAGTGAAGCTAAGATAAAGGAAGGTGTCTTTGTTGGTCCTCAGATTCGTGAACTTCTTCAAGATGATGCATTTGACCATGCACTGCGTGGCAAGGAAAAAAAGGCATGGAAAGCCTTCCAGTTAGTGGCAATAAATTTTCTCGGAAACAACAAGGCAGACAACTACAGGTTGTTGGTGGAAAACCTCCTCAAGGCATACAAAAGCCTTGGTTGCAACATGTCACTAAAGATACATTTTTTGCACTCTCATCTAGATTTTTTTTCCCACCGAACTGCAGAGCAGTGAGCGACGAGCATGGCGAGCGATTTCACCAGGACATTGCAACAATGGAGAAACGCTATCAGGGCAAATGGAGCCCATCAATGCTTGCAGACTATTGCTGGACAGTGACAAGAGATGCTCCATTTAATCAATACAAGAGACAAGCCAAGAAGCGCCGAGTAGACACTGAATAGGACTAAACTATGGACATAATAGTTTTTTGCCTTTTGTTTCATAATAAATTTTATTTATATAACCCCTTTGCTGATTTTTAAAGTGTTACATAAACAGGACAGGTGAAATAGTATCATGTAAAGCAACCATAAACACATGAAAAGACCTAGGTTTACAATTTATGATTAAAACTCTACTATCTACACAATATACATAGACATCAAATGTAAAAACTTAAATATCTTAGAAACAGTAGCCAATCAGTTGTTTTAACTGTCATATTTGAATTCAGCACATCAAAATACATACTAAATAGCACATTTTATCTCTGAAGCAGACAACTTCTCAAAAATTGTAGACCAGTGTTCCCTACATGGCTTCACTGACTTCAGTGGAGCCCTCACTGTATACATCACACACAGAGAAACTTTCCTCCAAACTGTCTAGGAGACATGGAAACCTAGAGGTACTGCCCTTTCTCAGCAGCAGGGGGGGTCTTCAGGCCCCACCCCAGCCCCATGCCCTCCGGCTCTCCCAGCCGGTGCCCGCTGGAGTCCAGGTCAGCAGCAATGCCGGATTCATGGAGCAGCAACCCCTCATTTCACATTCTCCAAGTGTCCTTTCTGTGTCTTCCCCTCCCCCCTTCCCAAAAGGGGTGGCTTAGTTCAGAGATTCTTAAACACATTTGCATTCCCGAGACAAGCGCTTAGGCATAAATTCATCATAGAGCAGGGATCTCTCCTTTGCCTATTTTCTCCTCTCTCCTTTTCTTTATGAAACCAAAATGAATTCATGGCGAGCCCTTGCGATTCCAGCGTTGTTGCTCTGCACCATGAGGGATTACAAGGGATTCGCGGCTTGCCTTTTCTTTCACTCACAGCGCGCAGCATCTCTGCCTTGTTTTGTTATTAAAAATACACGGAGATAATGTTCTTAGCCCCATTAGTTGCCGTAATGTTCTTGCCACTTCCATCTCCAGACAGTCCCAGTTCCAGCATACACAATGCCCTATCCTCACCTCCCAGCAGGGGTAGCGCCAGATAACAAGCAACAAAATATGAATACAAGAAGGAACGTTAAAACCTTGGGAAGATTTAAGACTGGGCTTCGAGTCACGGATGCTCTGGCACATAATCTGTATTCCAATCTCGGTGTCAGCAGAGCTGTGATCAGAATATCCAAGGTCTCATAAAAAATTCAGGGCTTATTGACTTCCCTACATTTGCTGCTGTTTCATGTTGCTCCTGCTTTCTTCCTTTCAGCCTCAAAAGAGGCCGCGGCCCTTTCAAGTTGTCATCACAGACACCAAAGTGGAAGAAATTTCATTGCTCTGGACCGCTGGACTGACACACAAAAGTGCCAGAGAAGAACCTTTCCTGTTTAACTCCTTTCCCATCCTCTTTCTTCCCCAGCTCAGCCTCAGAGGAAAGGCATTTCAAAGGACAGTTAGGCCTGATGAAGATTTCCTTTCCATGGCTATTTTTAAACAAAGGTATATGTTCTGTACAGAGAGCGAGAGAGATGGACGTGGATGTGTGTGTGTTAGGGTCCTTGTGTATTTCTGTAAGGGGACGTGTGACGGTGTGTTTGAGAACACAAGAGGTTGCGCGTATGGCCGGTAGGCGTGTGAATGTGCAAGGGTGCCCTCGTATCTCATGCAGTCTTCATCCTTCTCAAACTGTGCATGCACATACCGCAATTATAGGCAGATTATTTTCTCCCCAGCTAAAACCTCGCCAAATCTAATAGAAATCCTAATTAAAAAGGCTAACGCAGTAACAGGATGTAAAACAACTAATGGAAGGAGACCAAATTCCATGAGTCAAGTATATTCCACATGTACCACTGTAGGAGAGCCGGGCTGAAATGGCTACATTCCAACGCTGCCTGTAGATGTGTGTTCACATGCACACTCGCTGTATACGGGCACACAAATACAAAGGAGACAAGCAGATAGGCACACACGTACAGAGGCACACATGGGCATACACTAACATACTGAGACTCCAGCATTTGTTATGGTGACACCTCTTCTCCATGCCCTAACACTGAAGGGGGCTAGGTGAAGCTCTAGCTGTTAGGAGGTCAAATTCATGGGGTATTTTAGTTCAAGACAAATATTTAATATGAGAATTGTAAGGCCAGTGAGAAAAACCCAAAGTTGGGACCATCAAATACTAAGACATCTTAAGACTTGGTTCCCCACACTGATTTGCTGCAGAGGGAATTCCCCAGGGGCAATCTCTAGCTGCTTTAAGGTCACTTTATGCCGCATAAATGGCACAGAGTGAATTTGGAGGCTCAGGAATCAAGCCCCTTCCAATGTATTTTTATTTAACCACAGCCTTAAAGAGGAGTCACTGAAATCAGCTAAAGATCCATTCCCCTGAAATGTGTAATTATATAATCATTTAGTCACATGGTACTTTATATATACATCCACAAGAGCATGTCGAAATTATATATTTAGATATAGTGCAAATTATATGATTTGCAAACCATGTATCATTTACACACTATATTTATGTGTATATACACACACACATATATGTACGCATATATACATACACACACACACAAACTATTATGTGTATAGACACACACACTCTATTATTTATGCTACTGTAATACCTATAACCCCTACTCATGGACCAGGACCTCCTTTGTGCTAGGTGCTGTACTATATTATGCAGATATAGATAAATAAAATAATGTGTAATATAAATTTATACATCGTGTATCTATAGGTTACACACACATAAATATTATAGATACACAGTATATTGCATGTATAACCACACACTGTATACACATCTATATATGTGCACATAGCATATATTTATATATACACACACACACAACACCATACATTTTATAAAACAGAGTATACTTATATACACAATATAACAATCACAATACAAAATAATATTCGTGCATAGCATGTACGCTCACTATATATACAAACACACAAAGTATATAGTATATTTATATCCACCAACCTATACAACACACTGCACACATTTTTGTATCATGACAGCACAGACTTTCAGGAATATAATAATATTATTTTTGAGATCAGTTAAGGTATAAAATGTGTGCTCTCTCAGTCTTTAATATTAATAAGTCTTGTAACTAGCAGTTTCTCGTAGCTCTGAATTCTTGAGCACAACTAGAAAGGGCACTTATCCTGAAAAATCTAATAAATTTACAGTTTTATATACTTCCTTCAATTGTAAAAGTCTTGTTCAATAAACTTTAAAATGCCACTATAGAGCAATAACACAGACAGTATAAACCCAGCCCTGGGAAAGCTGTGCAACCAGAAATTGTTCCCCTTTCTGCTAGAGCAATAAAGTTTTATATGTTTGAACTGACTGTAAAAAGGTTTGAATGTTGGCAACTGGGGAATAATCTGTCTTCTTTATAGTTATTATCATATTTCCCACAAGACCCCTTGGTCTGTGTCAATCCTTCTCATATCTGACACCTTTGTACTGTCAGCGAAAGCAAGAATACTTTACTTTATTTTTTTTCTTATAGGTCTTGTATCTGTTTTCCTTCAGATTACAGCAAACAGGAGTGAATTATTTGTGACATGTCGCCATTGCGGTACTTTACCAAATAAAGCTGGTTTGGAGTTGCCCTGCCTTTGCAAAAAAAAAAAAAAGAAAATTATCAGCAAAAGATTATAGGTTTTTTTCCTCTTGACTGATGCAGGGAGGTTGAAGACACAAGGAAATGCTAATGAAAAAGGGGATGTTTCTGAGAGCCACAGCATTCGGTAATGCAACGGTGCTGCGCTGGTGAGCACCAGGGATGAGAAAGGATGCTTAATTGACTCCCCGACTTCACTAGAGAGAGCAGCTGCAACCATGCTCACAGGCAGCTAACACAGGGATTGCTGTCATCTGCTCAGCTCCACAGAAGTCAGCATTCCTGCCCGGGTGCTGACTAGGATAAACCAGGACTGCGACTGGGAGGGCCAGCAAGCAAGCTGGCAAATGAGGGCCCTTGGCTAACTGGTCAGCAGAGTTGAACTGAGTCCCGGCTCCTGGCAGACTGTCAAAACTCTTTTATGAGAAGGGACTCTCTATCAACAGACTTCTGGCAGGCTGTGGTCTTGGAGACGTGCTGTCCGTCTGTGAGCCATGCAAACTAACTTTCCACCTGCTTCCCCTGGGTTCTGTTTTAATGAAACAATCGAAAAAATCAGGGAGACCTAAGGAACTATTGTATGTAATCAGAGATCACTGGGAAGTGGCAGCAGGGTGCAGAGATTCAATTAATGGAGCCAGATCAGCCAGTAGATCTGGCTTTCCATGAACAGAAACTTCCAAGGAATTAATTTTTCACAAATGAGAAACAAACAATGAGACAAACTAAAACAGCGCTAGAGGCGCGCGCGCGCACACACACACACACACACACACACACACACACACTTCCCGCTATACAGAGGACAGTCAACCATCTATGCTTCTGTGTTAACTTTCATGGAATAAAATTGTTGCCAACTCTTGCAATTTTGTCAAGAGTATTGCAACATTTGCTGTTTTTTTCTTAAAGCCCCAGCTTCTGGGGTCATGTGATTACAATAGTGTCTTTTTGTTTGTTTGTTTTTTAAAGTGAGTTTCTATCCGTCAGGGTTGAGGAGAAAAGCTTTAAAATGACCTGAGTGCAATTCCACAAACCAGAAGGCACATAATAAAAACCAATATTTTTTTTAACAAAAATTGAACCATTTTTAAACCACTCGTGATTTTTAAGCCCCAGTTCATGTTTTTTGAACACTTGGGGCTGGCAGTGCTACAAACTGAAAAGGCGGTAGTAAGACTGACACAAGCCATCACAGGAGAACAAGCTCTCAGCACGGAGATTTAAAAACAGAGAGACACAAGCCAGAATGCCATGTTCATAGGCATCCTAGTCTCCAAAGGCAGCTGATGCATCAGGCGCCCTCTGCTGGCCCAGGTTCTGAGGTGCGCAGGGGGAGGCAGGTTGCGGAGAAAGGGAATCAAGCCCTCAGTGGAAGACAAAAATTCAAAGTTAATAATCCATCCAGGTGGGGGTTTTTAGGGAGCAAAGATGAGGCACTGACAGAGACTGATATGTTAAAACAGGTGATGGGGCAGTAAATCGATAAACTGAAGAGCAACCAGGCATCAAGAGCAGACAGGATCTGTCCCAGAGTTCTGAAGGAACGTAAGAATGAAGGGGCTGACCTACTAGCAAAAAAACGCCCTCACTTGTCAGCTATTGTATCGGAAAGCTGGAGAGTAGCAAATGTCATACTCTATGTTTAAAAGAGCCTGGGGAGAGCCACAGAATCACAGGCCACTGGGCCTCACACTTCAGTACCAGCTAAACTGGCTGAAATGATCATGAGAGAGAATAATGAAACATCTGGCTGACTGGTATATCACAGGGACTAACCAGCACCGCTACCATAAAGGAAAACCACGCCTCACTAATCTATTAGAACTCTGAGTGTGTCAACCACACAGTAGACGAAGGAAAATAGCTGGGGCATCGTTTATTTGGATTCTCAAAAAACTTTTGACAAGATCCCTCACAAAAGGCTATTAAAGAAATTTAAGTGGCCAGGGGGTGAGTAGTTAAGTGCTGCCATGGATTAGAAAGCAGCTAAGAGACACTGAAAAGTGGGAATAAATGATCAATGTTCAATATGGCAAAGGTTAACAGGGAAGTGGGTGTCCCAAGGTTCTATGCTAGGGCCAGAGGTGTTTAATAGATGTATTCATGATCTGGAAAAGGGGATGAGCAGTGATAAAAATCTGACAACATTTTGGGGTAGCTACCCAGTGAGTCTGAAAGTTAATTTCCATGGGAACATGGGCCATTGCCTGAAAAGACTGAGAGGCCCTCCTGACCAAGCAAGGTGAATTGGCAGCATGATAGCAAATGAAATTTAGTGTTGATAAAGGCTGGAAGGGATAGTTTGAACTACTCAATACATATTGCTTGCACCTGAAACCTCTGGTCAACACACAGTGGCAGTCAGAGAAAGCAAACAAAATGCTAGGAAGTATAAGGAGAAGGAAAGAGTCCTAGATTTTAAAGCCAGGAGGCACTGATGCACCATCTAATCTGACTTCCTGTCTAACACAAGCCAGCTAATTTCACCTGGTTACCGCCGTATTGCGCCCAATCACTTTTGTTTGACTAACACATCCCTTCCAGAAGACAGAAAATAATTATAACGCCATCACAGAAATCCACAGGACCCCTGTACATGGAACACAAAATCTACCCCCAGGAGGATGTAGCTGGAACAGAGGCGGTTCAGAGAAGGGCAATGACAGCAATTGGAGCTATGGGAAGCCTTCCACATGAGCAGAGGCTGAGGAGACAACGAAGCCTTTAGCAGGATTCAAAAGAGGATGAGCTATTTATACAGATGATGGGAATACCCACAGTTCCATTCGACAGGATAAAAGCATTAAGAGAGATGCAAGCACTCATGCTTCAGGGCATAAACCAGGAGGGTCAGGAAGTGACCACTTCCCCTGTGGGGAAGTTATTGTCCACTATGGGGTTTCTTGCAGCAGGTGGTACTGGCTGTTGTTGGAGACACTAAACTAGATGGACCCTGGTCTGACCAGACAATGGCCCATGTTCCCATGGAAATTAACTTTCAGACTCACTGGGTAGCTTAACCACTCAGTTGCTGGCCCTCGCTGCATCCTTGGGATTCTGGCCCAACTAGCTCTCCATCCCAGCTCAGCAGGAGCCCCATGCCTCCATCCCCTCCCTTCTCCCTGGCCTGCCCTCTTCTGCCGAGGGCCAGACGAAGGTCCCCTCCTCCCGCCACCACCTCTTCAAATGAGGGGCGATGCCATGCTACTGCTGCCTCACCCAGCTGCCAGGCTGGCCTCCCTCATTTGCCCCACCCTGGCTCTTCTCCACTCCCTCTCAGCCGCTGGCCAGCTCACAGTAGCAGCCGGCTGCAGGGGGAAGCAAGTCACGGCAAGGGAGGAGAGAGGGAGCTGCCCAAGAGGAGGTGGCTTGTATCAGGTTTGCCCCACCCACGTGACTCAGCCCCACCACCCAGCAGCTGGTGACCTCTTCTCTTTCCCTGCACAGCACCCTCTACTGGCACTTCCAAAACCTGGACATCAGTTAGTCCCCACTTCACAGCCCCTTAACAAATGAGTGGATTTCCAAAGGATTACAGCTACCACCCAGATGCACGGAGCAGCCCAGGAGCTAGCAATCACCCCAAGGGCTGCAGCTGGCAGGCAACACTTGACGTGGCTAATGCAATGCCACTGCGGTGATAGCATCCCTCCCTCTCACTGCACACACAGCCAAGAGATTCAGATTTACAGCCAACCCCCCACGCCAAAGGCCGCTGGGAGATCCCAAAGAGCACGGCTGGATTGCCTTTGTACCGCTGCGAGGAAAGATTACACGTCATCACCTGTTGCAAGTAGCATCACTAACAGACTCGGAATAAAGTTTTTGGTGCCATAGGAATGGATGTCCCATCCCACCCATCTTCTGCTGTACTCCACCAGGGGCTTGACTGCCAGGGTAACATGCATGCCAGGGGCTCCAAAGGAGGGCTCCTGATCTTTTTAAAATAAAGCAAACACTCAGATTAAAGGAGCTACCAAAGTAATTTTCAATTAAGGGCTTGTCTACATTACCCACCGGAGCGATCGATCTTCCGGGGATCGATTTTTCGCGTCTAGTGTAGACGCGATAAATCGATCCCCGATCGCTCTGCCGTCGACTCCGGCAATCCACCCCCCGGTGAGAGGAAGAAGTGGAGTCGACGGGGGAGCGGGAGCAGTCGACCCTGCGGCGTCCTCACAGTGCGGTAAGTCGATCGAGGTACGTCGACTTCAGCTACGTTATTCACGTAGCTGAAGCTGCGTACCTTACATCGACCCCCACCCCTAGTGTAGACCTGGGCTAAGTCTCGACATCCTTGGGGAGTAGGTCTTCATTATTATTCCCATTGTGCAGACAGGAAAATTGAGGCAAAAAAGCCAGTGGCAGACCCAGGAATAGAACCCAGGAGTCGTGGCTGCCAATCTCCTTCTCTGTGAACCTATAACATCTTGGAGCTAATATTAACTAAACTAGAGAAGGTTGCTCCAGACTGGGCTATCTAAAACGCAGAGCACTGGCAAGCATATCCATCAGTCGAGGAGGGAGATCAAGTGCAAGCAACGCTGTAATATGCATTCACTTTCTGATGGGAAAAATACACACAGATGACGTGCATGACTCAGGTTCCTGGGAAGCTGCTAGAGCTAGACTCAGTATTGGAACTCCAGTTTTATATCTGCTCTCCTCTCCTCTCGTTTTCTGGGCAGCTGGGACTTTGTCTCAGGTTATAGCGACACAGAGCTTTCTCCTTCTGACACATTGAGACTGACTGAAACGTCCTCACGCCCCACAGACGTACACACCCCTCAGCAATCTCGGAGGTCAGGAAACGTGCACGCACCCAACACGGTCACCTACCATGCCGTTTGAGCTGCCAGCAGCCATGCTACTTCAAGATGTCAGATCGTCACAGCTAAACTTGTTCACAACAACTTGGATGGGATACACAAGTCTTGGCCGCCTCTCGTGGGATTGTTTACATAAACGGTGCCATTGGCAACAGGTTAGGATATGGACTCCACTTCTGTTAATTACATCCTGCTCTGTAAACACCCCCTGAAGTTTCCCTTGGATATCAACTGCTTCTTCACTTCCTGCCTGAAAGGGTTGGGTGTAGCATTGCTGTGCACTGCTAGATAATTGCTGCCTTATACCCTAGAAGTGGCTGCATGTCAGAAGAGGGGGATGCAACTCTCGTGGGTGGGCATAATATAAAGATGCAGATTTATTAAATAAAAGGGAGATGGGGGGCATTTGGATCCTAGATTTTGGTTTGGGCCCATCTTTGTGTAAAATGTATCAGTATATAAACAATTTTAATTTACCAGATGCACGCATTTGTATATACACATACATCACAGAGAGTGCAAGGCATTAAAACAGGCTATAGACATGCATGCTGCTGCTACCGTGACTTCCAAACAAGTCCCTCGGTTCAATAACCAACTCTTTTTGTCACTAAATCAGCAATCACAGTACACTCCTGTCTCTTAGCGCCAGGAAAGCCTGCTTTCACATGTCTCCAGGCTGCTAGCATAGCGTTATTCAAGAGAAATCCATTCCCCGGTGGCTCAATAGAACTCTCCCAAAAAAACCCAACACAAAACACCCTCCCCGCCCACAACGTGCTGCGGGAAACCAGATCACCGAGGGTTAAGTCCGCCCCGTAATGAGCATCTCTGTTCCAGTGTGTAGCAAGAGCCCATTACCTCCCGCCACATTACCTCATTCATTTCTTATATGCGGCTGGTTTATTTTCCCATGAGCACCCAGGCTCTCAGACATGGCTAGTATAAAGTCCCCTCCCTCTCCTGTATTTCTCTATCCATCACATTTAACACTCTGACAGTAACAGTCTATAATGTTTCTATTCTACAAAACCGCTCTGTCAACTCCGGGCTTCCAGAGCAGCAACTGAGGAAAATAAATAACATCAATGCCGGGGACGACAGCATTGCAGCTTCCTTTCTGCTGGGGGCTTTATTTTATTATAAGGGGGGAGAGGAGCATGGAGGAGGGAGAGGGGGTTTTCCCTCTCAGCAGAACGAACACTAGCCAGACGTTGAGCGATCTGCGTGGCGTTCCCCATTCAGACAAAGAGTTGCTGTCCCCCTCCACCACGGCCTCCCTTTTCCCTCCGACCCTGCTCTGTTATTTCATTGACCCAGTGGCCTGGCGGGAGGCAAGGGAAGGGAATTCGCTGGACCTTTCGCCCGCCAGATGAGCCACGGTGCCGGCAAAGGCGGCCAAAGCGCTTCTCTTTGGGCTACGGGGTCATTCCAGAAATACAACCTCCCATCCTGCCAAGGGCGGGTGCAGGGGCCAGCCCCCCAGCTGTTTGCAGAGTCCACTGTTCTGACGGGAACCAGAGCAAGAGAAGAAAGCCAAGTAGTTACTGCAGGCCTACCTTCCTTGCTCGTTGCTTCCCGGGTGGGGGGTGTCATTCTTACCTCATGCAGCCACTCCGGTCTCTTCCTGGTCAAGCCAGGGACTGGTGTCAGCAATGCAGGCTAAGGCTTTAAGCATGTTGCAGTGACACGGGCAGTTGCTAGCAGTTTCTGAAGTCATGCCTCTCTCCATGGGGAGGTGAGAGGAGCTCAGGTGAGTCAAGGAGGGGGTTTCTGAAAAGAAGGGGTGCAGCCATCCATGGTGATGGAGCAGCAGCACTGGCTGTTCACCTTGGCTGGAAAGCGGGGGCAGAGCCTTTCAAGACCTTTAAAGGGGCTCCCTGATAGACTTGGGATTGAACTTGGATTGGCTTTCAGACCAGCATCAGCACACAGAGAAGCAGAACTCATTTCACGATGCAAAGCGTATTAACCAGCCTGACCTACGGAGCACCACCAGCACGGCCATAAGGGAAAGGGTCAGAGCAGTGAGAGACATAAGAGACCTGTTATGTTATTTAGCCAAACCATGGACAATGGAGGCTTGTTCAGTAGGTCTCCAGGGCTTTGGCCAGTCCAATTGTTCATGGAAGGGACTAGATAACTCTGGACAGTACTGGGATTTAGAGCCTCTCACTTCTCAGTTAGGTTGCTTGTTCCGTTCCCCTGCAGCCTGGTAGCGCTTGAAAGTAATTACCATCTGAGATCTGCTCAGTGGGAAAGAAGGAGACAGAGTTTATTTTTTAAAATATCTATTTATACGTTTTTAATTTATAATTGGCTGAGGGTGTGGTTCAGCCTTATGCAGGACCCCCAATAAAGACAGTCCCTGCTCCAGGCAGCTTAACATTTACAAGACAGATGCAAGGTGCCCTGGGAGAATCCAAAGTATTGGCCAACAACACTGATTTCTTCTCCGACCTGAATCTTTAGGAGAGATCTGAATAAAGAGGAGGGTAGTCACCAGGCATGCTGGGATTGGGAGGCCATTCCATGCCTCGGGGTCAGAAGGAGGTAACGAGACGGGGTAGCAGAACAGGTGACTGGAGACACCGAGATGTAGGTGGGGTGGAATTATACAGACCCTTGAAAGCAAAGACTGGGAGGTTTAAACTGGATACTGCAGGCAGGGAGGAGCCAGTGGAGGGATTTGAAGAGGGAAGGCCAGGGTTGGCAAAATGGGTGAAGAACATAACATTTCAGGGTAGGTCTACACGGTAGCTGGGAGCGCGCTTCCCAGAGCTGGTAGACAGAGACACGCTAGCTCTGCTCAAGCTGGTGTGCTAAAAATTGCAGCATGTGTAACCCCCACACCTCCGGGGTGTGGTGCTCTGTCCCCTCTAGTGGCACTGAGGCCACTTAGAGATTAATGAGTCTGCTACAGCCTTAGCTAAGGGAGATGTGGCTTTTAGTTCATGCAGTAGAGGCTCATGCATTTAGCTCCAGAGATCCCAGGTTCAATCCTGCCCACCGACGTCCGGGGTCTGTTGGTATTACACATGGCTGCGGCCACATGGGCAGCAGCTCTGGCTAGCTCCTGAGGATGTAATCAGGGCATCGGGCTGGTTTGTACTCGGGTGGCTAGCCTGAGCTGCTACACTGCTATTTTTAGCACATTAGCTCAAGCAGAGCTACCGTGTGTCTGTCTATCCCCTCTGGCAATCACCCTCCGCTTGCTGCTGCAGAGATGCAACCTAAGAAGCTGCGTTTGGCACAAACTGGTGATAGCAAGATGGGAATCAGGAAGGTCAGGGAAGAGGGCTTTGCAAGAGTAAAGGCTTGAGCTGGCCTGGAGAAGGACCAGTGTGTTAGCTCAGGAGAGCAAGGAAGGGTCGCAATTTGTGATCTACGTTATGGCAGGACTCGTGATGGCCCCAGATACACAGGGAGAGCCAGAGGGAAGGAATCAGGCAACCCCAAGGGTATGAGCCTCTGAGACAGGGAGGCTGGGGATAACATTCACAGCAACAGCATGCGTTTGGGAAGAGGAGATGTGGCCATACTGAGCTGGAGCTGGCAGCCAGCCATGCAGGATGGGATGTCCGGGGGCCACAGGCAAGAGGAAGGGCCTTTTGGGGAGCCAGCCCTCCGGTGGAGATGTAGATGGGCAAGTCCTGAGTGCATCAGTGAAACCAGAATCGGTGTGACAGGGAGCTTACGCACAACATCCGTCACCTTCCCTGTTGGCTCAGCACTTGTCAATAATGGCTTGGATTCAAATCGCCCCCACCCCAGGGGACCCCTGGGAGACCCACAACAGCTCTCTATTCTTAGAGCAGTAACCAGCGAGGGTAAAACTGATCTGCTCTCTATACGCCCCCTCATCAGAAATCACTAATCCACTTACATAATCCACTCTGCCTAGCAGCTTAGGAGCCCCTGGGTCTCTTCTGCCTCCTTTCACTCTTTTTAAAGTCTCAACGCTGAAATCCGGACTTTCCCCTCGAGGGAGCAAATCAGAGCTGTGGCTGGATTCAACCAGGACTAGATGAGGACTGGGCCCAACCATATGAGCCCAACAATGTCTGTTGGGCTCAGTACTACCCACGTCAAGTGGCCGGTCAGCATTAGAAGTCAGGGCACAAATGAGAAATGCCCAGGAGACCGGGTGACAGCCCGCTCGCTGCCAAGTCTGCTTTGAATTAATTGAAAAAGGTTTTTTCCATTTAAAACATGACTATAAATATCCAATCACAGCCCAGCCGCAAACTGCAAAATAGATCACCACTGTAAGGAAAGGCAGTGACCCCTTGGGGACTGGACATGGGACCACTCTGTTTAAAAGCATAAGTGCCTTTACTACCTAAGCCAAAGGATTTATACCCATGATAAATTCACAAGGGTTAAACACACACAGGCTAGGGCATGTGACTATGGCATAGGAGAAACAGAGCTGGTTGGGAAAAAAAAAATAAACCAGACTTTTTACTTGGCCTTTTAAAATGAAAAATCTTATGAAAACTGCCAGATTTTTAGGCACTATTTGTTTTCCAAACTTTTTTGTGACTTGTATTTTTAATCTGAATTGGTTAGTAAACTGGCTGTCAAAGTTTTGCATTCATTGAACACCCTCGAGGAGCATTTTGATAATGTGCACCAGAAAAATTCCCATTAACAAATTGCACAAATTCTTGAATCAAGAAAATCGGGTCCCTTTTCAACCCAGCAGAACTGACACGGTTGACACCCTAGCCGGAGACCGCTCCAGCTGCCACATATTGGTGGGAGAAAGGCTCCGAGAAACCACTTCCCAAGAGTATGCAACAGAGCTCAAAATGGCCCAGCAAACGCAGGCTTAGAGGACTTTCTAGGGCACTAATTCAACTGAGCCCAAGTTAGCAGCAGTTGAAGGTTGTCTGATCAGTTGGTAATTCAACTCATTCAGGAGTGGGGCAGGTACCCACCTCATAAAACCCACCTTCACCATTGGCATTAACTGGCCCCCTTTGGAGAAGGTAATATGAGCAGTGGTTAATGAACTCCCCTCGCCCCTAGATGTGGTCCACCTAGGCCAGAGGAAAGACACATTAGTAGGGGACGGTCCAGGGAAAAGCTTGCTCAGCTGCAGCCCGTACTGTGGATTTGTGATAGAGCAATCAAACGCCTCCTTCCAAATCCTCACTACCACTGCATATACTAGAAACTAAACTGCATTCAAAACAAATTCATGGTGCCCTTTCCCAGCCCAGTACCAGAACAGTCGTGGTGACCTGGAGACCACAAATACTGCACGTACTTTTAAAGTAACATCTGAAAATCAGTTTCTTCTTTGTTTACTTACCTGCCAAGACCTGGGAATCGTCTTTCCCCTGCAAGCATTGACAATTCTAGCATCTAAAGCAATGCAAGAGATGTAGGAAAGGGCCGTGTTCATGCAGTACATGATACTACTCCCTCAAGCTGAACCCATGAACTCTGGTCTTGGCAGGTAAGTAAAGGAGAAAAAACTAATCGACATTTAGAAAATAAATTGTATTTGCAGTCCATAGAAAAGGTGTCTGACTCGAGTGGGATTCTATAGTTGTTTAAGGTTTTCCCTTCTATTGGAGGCATTATCAGGCCTGATTCAGGTTTGTAAGGTACTTTGAGAGCTTTGCCTAGGAGGGAGGTTGTTTGTTGAAGCCACCTGCTGTCTTTTGTCTCATAGTTACGCTGTTGCTGTTAGCCATTTGGCAGAGAAAAGCCTTTTTTGTTCTGTTTGTACAGCACCTGGCACGCTGGGATCCTGGTCCACGACTGGAGCCCCCAGATGCTACTACGAGCTACAACTAATGGAAGCAGCTTTCCTCACACTGTGGCCTGTGGACCACCTGTGACATTGCAGCGCTTACCCATGGTCCACACAGAGCTGGCAGATCACAGGGTTCCACCTCCTCATCAGTTCTCACAGGGACATTGCGCACTCATGGATGGAATGGCAGGGGTATGCACACCTACAAAAGGGACAGGGGAGCATATCCAAGAGACAGTCCCTGCTCAGATGTGGTTTTCTTTATAAACAGGTTGGCACACTGAAGAGAATAGTAGTAAGAGTCAAGATTCCCTTGGGTGAAATCCTGGTCCCTTTTGCCACAGAATCGCTGTGCTACGTTTGGCAAGCAGCTTAAATTTCTTTCTACTACGAGGCTTCCCTATCTACAAAAGCAGGAATAATGCTTACTAGTCTTCAGGTGTGAGGCCAGAGTTAATGCACGTAAAGCATGGTGCAGGAATGTGCTATGAAAGTGCAAAGGGTGAAATAACAATAAGGGAGAAGAGCAATAACAAACTGACTGTAAACGACAAAAAGTGATTTCTGAATATTTTCTCAAAAAACAAACAAACAAAAAAAAGGCAGAGAGCTTGGTTCTCTCTTACTTCTGGGGTCATATTTGTCATTCACACATTCACTGTGTATACGTGAAAAAGGTCATGACATAGATCCCAGCAATTTCACAAATCTTAAGAAAAACGATTATTCATCCAAAAATTCACACTGGTAAGGGCATTATTTGTTCTTCATTATTCACCTGTTCAGACTTTTCCTTCATCCAATCAGAGAGTAGATATGGGACCGTGTGACTTGGGTCAGCAATGACAACACACAAATCAATAGCAAACAGCTGAAGAGAAAAATTTGCAAACAACCCATATGCTGAAACTTGTTTGTGTAAACGATTAGGCAAATACTGCTAGTGAATCCATTTGCTGAAATCAGGATTGGCTGGCAGATAATTCACAAACAAAAAAAGGGGCTAATTCCATGATTAATGTTATTTACACACTGATCAATTCAACCCACACAAGTACTATTAACGGTAAACAAACTTTTCCATTCCCCTCTACCAGCCATTAGCATCTGGTGACAGGCAAACATCTATGAGGTGACTGTCAAATTTTGATCCAAAACAAATGACAAAATTTGTGTCAATGTTTTCATGAAAGATTGGATCCATTTTTCAACTGGCTCTAAAGTTTGGGTGCTTCTTGGAAATAGCCAACTCTCGGAGTTGTTCCTTTGAGAATTCAATATGGTTAATTCTATCACAAGATCACTTCTGCCTCTGGGCCTACATGTCCGTGTTGTTGTTGTTTTTGCTTGGACAAAAAAAAATGGTGGGGATTTGGGTTTTTTTGCTCGGACAAGTCCGGCAGGAAGGTGAGGGGTCCCGCTATCGTTCTTTGCGTGGGGCCCCGCACCCGCTAAAGCTGGCCCTGACTCCAGGGATGTGCAGAAATTATAGACAATGGAAAACTCCAATATCTTCTAGCTTCCATACAGACTCTGGGTTTGGTCTGAGTTTTGAACAAAGGTTCTTTGGGAGTGGAGGAAACTGGGAAGGGAGCATTCTTATTTTATCTAAGCAAGTCTGCCCAATAGTTAGGGTGTAATTGACCAGTTAGGATTCAATGTTCATATGTGGGGACGTAGACAGGATTCTTCAACTCCAAAATCAAAGGCCTTTAGCAGATGAATTGTAGGAGAATCATTCCTAGCTGCAGCAGTTGTAGGACTCAGGACATATACTTGACCAGACCTCATAACTGCCAGTCAGTCACACTCTCTCTCTCTCTCTCTCTCTCTCACACACACACGCACGCACATGCACACTCTCTCTCAAATTTGTGTCCAGTTCTCTGACCCTTCATCCCTATCATTAGCTGTGTGTGTCACTCTGTAATGACCAAAAAGAACTGAAAATCCCTCTGAAGCTTCCAACATTTAAAACAAACAAAAGGAAGTATTTCTTCACACAACACACAGTCAGCCTGTGGAACTCCTTGCCAGAGGATGTTGTGAAGGCCAAGATAATAACAGGGTTCAAAAAAGAACTATATAAGTTCCTGGAGGATAGGTCCATCAATGGCTATTAGCCAGGGATGGTGTCCCTAGTCTCTGTTTGCCAGAAGCTGGGAATGGGTGACAGAGGATGGATCACTTGATGACTACCTGTTCTGTTCATTCCCTCTGGGGCACCTGGCATTGGCCACTGTGGAAGACAGGATACCGGGCTAGATGGACCTTTGGTCTGACCCAGTATGGCCATTCTTATGTTCATACGTAACATGTTTCTCACGCAGCATTTGCTTCATCTTAAAAATCTCCATTCATTTAATTTCCTTAACTCACAAAAGGCTTCATTTACAATTTCGCACACAAAATCAAAGGCCATAAACTCGTCATTTCCTGTCACCTCCTTTGGGGTAGCTCGCTCACCCCAACGCGGGCGAGGGTGCTTTGAAAACATGCCTAAGCACAGTGAGCCCTAACGGAACCTCCTCTCACCACAATAAACCACTGGAGGGGAAATGACAGAGAGAAGAGCCTGGAAGTACAGCGAACGTTCCATGGCAGCAGCGTTACTATTTGGAGCATCAGCATGGGGGACTTTCCAGTACTACACAGGAGTCTCTCACTCCTTCAGCCACAGTCTCCAAATCCAGGCACTGCTGATGGGGAAAGGTAAGTACAGAGGTTTTGTTCCCATCTTGCTAGGTCTGCTGGAAAGGAAGAGGACGGGAAAGGCGGCGGCTTCTGATCATTCATTCAGAGCCAAAAACGATGCACAACGCACATGCTCGCTCTCTCTCACGCAGTCCCCTCCTGTCACGCTCCCACCCACAGCCCACCTCTGGCGTGGCAGTGATGATAACCAATAATGAAGCCCGTGGCCTGCAGATAACAGGAGAGCAGGCGCAGCGGCAGCAGCCAGACTGAGGAATGGGTCGGAATGCATGTAATCAGAAGGGTTATCTAATGCTAGTTTCCATTCTAATTGAGTCGGTACCATATGTCACCCTGCAATAACATCGCAAGCAGCATGCAACTGAATACATATTTAATTCACATAATGGGTACAACAGTAGAAGTAATCAAGGCAGTTTGCCATAAGCCATAAAGAAATGTAGCTTGTTCCTATCAAGAAACATTCGGCACTTAGGGAGAACCGTATCACCAGAGAGAGTGCATGCTGCATTACTGCTAAAGCTTAAAAAAAAAAAAAAAACCCACCCCAGAACAGATTAAAACCAGGGCACTGATTCGACACGAATTAAAATCAATGGGAGAATATTGTCGACGGATCGTTAGCCCTCTCAATATACATAACTGTTATGGATTTATTGGCAGAACCGTAATGATTTTAACGTTAAACACCGGGCCGCACCAGCCAGCCCAGGGAGGGGAGGGTAAACCAACAAAACCAAACCACAAAACAAAACAAAAAATTCAGCTTTCTCCCTCCACGCTCTCCTATTTGGAGTGGCACCTGACACAGACCAGCTCAGCTATCCCCTTCATTTCCTCCTCCGATGAGATGATTAATATGACTGCGGAACGCTCATCAATATCTTTGGACAGATCAACCGGCGTTTTCATTAAACCCATATTAATGCTCTAGATACACAGCTGTGGACAGGTTAGCCTCAAAACAACATCAAAATAAGCAAGGGAAGAGAACCGCTCGGTGCCCGCTCCCAGCCTGGAATTAATGGAAACCCAGCCCATTCGCTCATTAAGGGCCTCTTCCACCAACATGTTTTGATGTATATTTCATGAGGATAAACAAACATTCATTTCACTTTGGGAAGGTGTTCCCTATAATGTATTGTCAGCCTAGCCAGCAATGAGGGGACATTAATTTCAATTCTGGTGTTTAAACACTTTAGAAAGTCCCAATCATTCATTCCTGGCTCAGCACATTTGAGGACGGTAGAGGAAACGCGGCCGGGGCCCAACCCCACCGCACGTCAGCCCGTGCTGACACAGGGAGGCGGGGCTTGCCAGTCAAGGTGAGCGGCTGAGGAGACACTGACACCACCCACCTCTGGAGGGGGACAGAGGAAGGCATGGACACAAGGGCCAGCTGTTTCATTTCCTTCTGGGACGTACTAATTGAAACGGACTATTGACGTTCACAGTAACGATCCTTTCCATTTCTACATTGATACAGGGGAAGCATTGGCCTGGGTCTCCAGAGATTTGCAGTCAACTCCCAGTTCTGCCTCTAATACCCTCCGTGACCCCTGGACAAGTGACTTCAGCCTTCCGTGCCTCAATTTCCCATGTGTACAACTGGAGTAATCCGTCCTCTCTCCCTCATCTGCTTTCTCTGTTTCAATTGTAAGTGGCCGTCTCTCAGTGTGTCCGTACAGCATAGGGTGACCAGATGTCCTGATTTTATAGGGACAGTCCCGATTTTTGGGTCTTTTTCTTATATAGGCTCCTATTACCTCCCACCCCCTGTCCTGATTTTTCACATTTGCTGTCTGGTCACCCTAGTACAGCACCAAGCGCCATGGGCCTCTGGGAGGTACGTACAACACAAACAAACAATAACTACACACCCTGAAAGATCCCAGAAGACTTCACAGACATGCAGTGAGCTCTGAGGCATGCAGAGTGGCAGCCCAATAGTTTTCTGAGGAAAGGTGGCGAAGTTTTGGCCAATGACCCACAGCGTGCCGGGGTACCACTCTCTACTTTGTTTTCAAAGACTCATCTGAAATTAAACTGCTGCCTCTGACCAGACTTGAACCCATGGTTCAGAGAGTCTGAGGACCTTGTGACTCATTTTCCTTCCATGAGGACAATACTTGCATAGGTGTTGCAAGGCTGTGTCAGGCTGCCTGCAGACTCAGGCAAGCTTCAGAACAGCAGCTAAACAGCCAGCCACATAAATACATCAAGCGGGCCAGACCCAACGTGTGGGCCATGTTTCAGACCCCTGGCCTAGCGGGTCCCTTGGACTCCTTTTCCCAAAAGCAACTTTTCTCATTCCAAGCTCTACGTCCAACGTATCCTCCTCATTGACCCTATGGGCCATGCAATCTCCCTCTCCTCCCATCTCTCAGCCAGCCTTCCACTCCCAGCCCCACACCACCCCGCATTCCGCATGCTGCCCCTAGTTAAAAAAATGAGAACAAGGTGGAAGTACCCAGAAGTGCATGGAACAAACATATCCTGAATCTTACACTGGGGTCACCCTCACGGATCCCAGGTCCTCTCCCCAGCACTTTGTTCATTGCTGTTCCTCACTTGTTATTTTTTATGGTATAGAGGCTCTAACCAAGGTCAAGGCCCTGATGTGCTAGGCGCTGCACTAAGTAAGAGAAGGTCTCTGCCCTGAAGATTTTATAATCTGTAACAGACAAAAGGTGGCAAAGAGGAAGGATCATTATTACCATGTTAAAGATAGGGAAAGGAAGGACAAAGGCCTCAGAAGTATTTAGCTACCTAACACCCCTGGGTCAAAATGACTTGACCAAGGTCACACGGGGAGTCTGTGGCAGAACCAGGAATTAAACCCAGATCTTGTGAGTCTCAGTCCAGGGCCTTCACCCCTCTCTTGCTGGTTTCCATCTCATTTAAAGTGCAAGCTCCTCAGAACACGGCCCTGTTCTTTTCATCTGCTCAGCGCTACATGCACCTATGGTGTTCTATAAATAAATCAGACTCGGGCAAACCTCAAAAAGCTCAGCCAATATCTTGCCTCTGGCCTCATCAGAAATATACTGTAAGGGGAGACTGGTTCGGCCTTCCCTGATTAAAACCAGGAACAAGGTGCATGTTTGTTTTTAATTTCCTGTGTCTGGAAGGGTGAATTTGATAAGGAAACACATGTGGAGAGGAGAGATGCGGGGGTGGGGGTGGGGGTGGGTTCAGTCAAGTCCAGGCACACACTGTTTTGTTCCTACCCCCTTCACAGACCCCGTTAGCAGCAGCTGAGTGGCTGAGTTTGATGAATTACTGCCCTCATCCATTTATAATTAGATACGCTCACTGGTACGCAATGTTGCCAACCTCTGCAATTTTACTGTGAATCTCGTGATATCTAGTATTTTTCCTAAAGCCCCAGCTCCTGGAGTCCTGTGAATATGGGAAAAATCTCAGCTTTCTTTAAAAAGAAAAGGAAGTTGATAGGCCTTATGGTTGCAGAGAAAAACTCTGAAAACGGGACTCGCATGCTCCCAAAAATCCCGGGAGCCCTGGGAGAAAGAAAATAATGGGTTTAGCCGAGTCTTATGATTTCAGGATTGTTTTTAATGTTTGGTGTTGGCACTATTGGGCATGGCTAACCCTGATGCCCAGGTAAGTCTGTGAGTTACTGATAACTGATAAGCACTGATAAGATGTGCTTAAAAAACCCACCAGCAGCACCATTACAGATAGAAGGATAAAACTGTCAGCACTGACTTCAGTCAAGCTCTGCCCATTTTCCCCAGCTGAGGATCTGGCCCAGAGCGACCCCACCCTGACCTGATCCACGGGGGTCAGAGAGAACTCCAGATGCATTCAGAGCCCCTCCCTCCCATGGTATCAGCAGAACCTCTAACTAACCTCACTGTCGCGATGCTCAGTCGATGGGGCACAGATTGGGGTTACAGTGATCAGGGGAGGAGACGCAGGGAGACACACAAAAGCGTTACGCTACAATCTCTGTTTCAAACAGGGATGGGAAGGGTAGATGGGGTGGAAGGACACAAGGGCAGGGCGGTGGAGGATTTGAGGGCAACCAACATTTAAACGCCATGTTACTAAGACGAGATCCTACTTCTGTGCTGCCATCCCTGTTCAGACTGTGAGTTCTTTGTGACGGGGCCACATTTCCGCAGGTGCCTGTAAAGAGGCCTTGAGCCAGACTGGAGTCCTTTGGGTGCTACCATCATAGAAAGAGGAGTGACCAACGTTCTTCTTGCTCGAGGGACCTCCACTCCCACCACCTCTGAGCTGCACACCCAGCGTGGCAGTGGTTTCCCAGCAGGACAGGCGTCAGGCAGCAGGCGACATGGTTACCACGGCACGCTAGACAGCATCAATGGCATTAGACACCGGTGTCCAGATGGTTTATTCTTGAATTCCTCTAAATTCCAGCTGATTCCGTGCAGACAAGATCTGGGGCAGACCGTACTAGATCCCCATCACGCGCACACACACACACACTTTTTGCTGGTGAAATGTGCTGGAATGGCTGCCCATGGAGCAGCGAAGCAACAATATGAACTTCCACCAGGCCTCCCCATACTATGCCTTAATCCTGCCCTACAGCGGCCCGGCTGAAGGGCTATGGGATGGAAATAAGGATCCAGCGACTAGGTTGCCGGTCTGGGACTCCGGAGACCTGTGTTCAAGTCCCAATGTGACTCTGTACAAGTCACTTGGTCTCTCTTTGTCTCTGAGATAATAGCACTTCCCTTCTTTGTAAATGGTGTTGGGAAATAAATACATTAAAGCTCATGAGATTCTCAGATACCACAGTAATGAGGGCCTTATACACATGTAAAAGAAGACGGCTGTTTGGTCTCCTTACTCAGACAGACTGATTTTCTAGAGAGCACAAATTATTATTTGTATTACAGTAGCATCTAGAGAACCAACCTCAGGGTCCATTTGTGCTGCTCACTTTACAAACAAAATAAGAAACCGGCCCTTCCCCAAAGAGCTAAATAGACAAGACAGGCACAAGTTGGGGGGGAAGGGACATAACACACAATCAGAGCAAACAGAGTGAAGGTTTGCAAGCATGTCACAATTTTTGACTCAATAGGAGCACTCATGTGCTTAAAAGTTAGGCATGTACTGAGTGGTGTGCTGAATCAAGGCCTAGATAAGATCTTTGAGCAGGACACTTCTTTCTGCTGGCATAGTACAAGGTGAATTTGTGGCACATATACATTTTATATCTTAAGTTCCAAACCTATATTTTTGTGTGAAAAGGGATAGGAGTTCCTGCTATAAATGTTTTTTATAGTAGCAACACTCAAAACAGGTTTTCTGGGAGGGTTAGGAGGCAGGTTTAAACTGCAGCACTGAGAATCCAAAAGCAACAGCCTAATGCTAATCTATGAGAAATGGAAAGTGAAGTTGACTATAAACAAAGTAAAACTAACACTCTAATTTCACTGTCCAAACTGAGAGAAGTGCAAAGAGTAAACAAACTGAATAAATGGTGAGTAAAAAATATTGTAGTGTTAAATTCTTCCAATTTTAACAATGTACAGTGCCGGGGTTTACTTACAAGGCTACTTAAAAAGGACAACAGAACAGAGTGCTGGAATAAATGGGTGCAGCCCACTACTAGTTCAATTGAATTGCACCCAGACCATCCTGGTATGGGATTGTTCTCTTGACAGCATCCCTGAAGTTTTTACTTGTATCATTAGAATTGTTTTGCTCTTAACAAAACACTCATGATACCTTGCTCACAGGGAACAGCGCTGAACTTAAAAAATGAGTGACCTGAAGGCCTCTTCTATAGTTCTCAGCCTACCGCCTGCATTTGGGTTTTTTTTTTAACTATAAAGGCAGGTAATACGATGAAAGTGCTTTGCACAATGTGGTTTGTGGGAATGCTGTAGACACAGCAGAACTGTCTCATCTCTTTCATCTCAATACTTGCTTGTTTTAGAATAAAAAGGATGTTTTAAAAATAATCAATGCCTAGAAAAAGGTTTAAAATAGAACTTATGCTACAGCTCAGGGCTACAAATCAACAAAGCACTTAAGGACATGAATAGTCCCATTGACTTCTACGGGGGTATTCACGTGCTTAAAGTCATGCATGTGGTTAAGTGGTTTGCTGAAGCAGGGGCTAATACCCTCCAGGATTTCAGCCTTGCTTGATTGTTTTGGAGGCATCCGATTTTGTGGCAATCCCAGGTCCTGCAAGCCACAGGATCCCCAAAATCTTTCAAGGCTGGTAGGAGATATTCCCACAGTGGCCATGTTTTGGGGTCGGAGGGTACAACAGCAGAGAAGGATGACGCCAGGACATAGCAACATATTTTTCATCATGAGTTTATGCTGCAGAACACAGTTATAAAAGGCTGGCGACCCAGAAAAAAAAAACCATACTAACATGATAGCAACTCATTGGGTAACACCCTTCAGAAACTCAGACCTGCCCTCTGTCTCTCTCTCTCTCACACACACACACACACACACACACACACACACACACACACACACACACACACACACTTCCTAGTGCATGATCACAGACCTCCAGACTCTCCCAACACTGGTGCTGAAGTCGCTTTCCACTAGGCCATGCTAGTGTCCCTACTATACCTCCTGCAGAGAGGAACAGGCATTCCCATATATTTTACATATTTTTTCTCCTTTAACAAAACTGGAAAGGTGATATGGTGAGGCACACGCCTGCTTAGCCCCGACAGAATGCACGGGTTCTCTCTTCCAGTTTAAAGGTCTCCATTACCCTCTGACTCATTAAGGACCGTGCACCTTCTAGGATGGGAGGAGCTAGATAGGAGATGCCTCCAGATGCTGAAGATGCAGACCCAGATGTGGCACTTCCAACCATATGCCCTTCCATCCATCTCTATTTGGTTTTGGGGGTAGAACAGAAGCTGTTTCTCCCCACAGAGGGGGGAAACAAAAGCAGGAACCATAGTCTGTGTGTTTGTGTCCCTCTCTCAATCATTCACTCCGAAACACAAGCATCCCTCATCAAAAGTACATTGTCATGACTCGCACAATCAGCACCCAAGCTAGCTTAGCCCAGGTGTGAGCAGCCACATTGCAAAGACACAGGTCTTGCGGGGGGGGGGGGGGGGAGCCCATGATTTTTTGAGCTGCAGTAAGCTCTACTGAATTCCCAGTGAACTGTGGGAGAACTGGTCTGTCATTCTGGCCACACATGGGGCACTGGGGGAAGCCATTGGCAGACTAGGGGCACTGCGTCCTCACTGCAATGTGAGCTCTAACTCACATCCTGGCCTGGCCAGCTAGCCTGCCTTGAGTGCACCACCTGGCTTGGGTGAGAGGGTTGTGTGTGTGGACAGGGGCGGGGTAGGGGATAACACCCGGCTAACTCTGCAGTGAAGAGTTATGCACAACTCAGCCAGAGACTAGACTCCAGAACACGGGGGATTTGTAAGCTCTTCAGGGCAAAGACAGTCCTTTTTGTTATGCATGGGTACAGTGGATAGCACAATGATCCCTGACTGGGCCCCCTGTATGTACCACACTACACCCAGATAGAGCACATTTCTCTTGGACAATTGTATCAACACACACGTGCAGAACAGACACACACACACACACTAGCTATCCTATGCTGGAAAGTCAGCAACCACATGATGGTTGTGGTTATTTTGTGCGTCAAATCGTATTTTGACATTTCAAACCATGCAAACAGTTCATCAGTATTTGCCTAACTGTGCCAGTCCACCACCTCTGAGACATCTCCAGACTGGGCCCTTCCACCTCATATTCACTGCAAGACAAACCAACCGTGTCCTCTTTCACCACCAGTAGAAAGCACGGAACGAGGGGACCCGCTGAAATCTCCCTCTTGCTCCCCATCTATGGACTGTTAAGGAAATTATTCCTCTGGCAAGCTGTGTAACAAACTGCTCTCCCAGGCAGAAGTCCACACAGCATGGAGGTCACGCTAGTTAGCCAGTTTGGAAACAGAAGGTTACCTGAGAGAGCCACAGATCACAAGCCCTCAAATGGCATAGGACACAGCTAGGGGTGCCCAACAGACCCCAAGGATTTCATTGTAAGAGTTTACACCAGTTGGAGAATGAAGCAAGAACTCAGCCTCACAGGTTGAAAGCAAGTGACTATCAGCATGAGCGAAGTTACTGACTTTGGGGCCGATACCCCACTGTTCTCTCTTTCAACCCGTAAGCCAATAATATTTTTTAAACTATTTTTTAACTCAAGCGCGAAAAGTGCGAGACTGGAATTTTTAAGTCGATACCATTTTACTTTACCCAGTTCAGACCACAGGTTTATCTAATCCAGCGTCCTGTCTCTGACAGCAACCAGCACCAACTGCTTCAGAGGAAGGTACAAGGAAGCCCACAGTGGCAGTTATGGGAGAACCCAACCCCAGGGCAAGTTTATTCCTGACCTTTATTATTTAGAGGCTGATTGACCCCGGAAGCATGAGGGTTTATAACCCTTCAACTCTTACGTTTCCTTTCTAAATCTTTCCTATAACAATTCTGGATATTCTTGCTAGCCATATAAATGTCCAGTCTTTTTTTTAAATCCACTCCAGCCTTTGGCCTCAATCATACCTTGTGGCAAGGAGTTCCACAGGCTGTTTGTTTGGTCAAAAAAGTATTGCCTGCTACCAGTTTTAAATGTGCTCACTTTCAGATGGCCCTGCCTCTCTCAGAAGTAAAAGGTTCAGCAACAACCATGCTGGATTCATATACATGAAGGATGTCTACAATCTTCTTCCTCAGATGCACCAGGAGTTCTGTCTTTATGCTTATAGTGCTACTGGCTGCATCCTTATGTGCCCATTTCCCTCCTCCAGTCTACACAGACAAGACAAAGGGTAGGAGGAGAAACAGAGGCACAGAGAGGGTGGAAAGGGACTTGCCAGATGTCACTCAGCCAGGTTAATGACAGATCAAGGAATAGAAGCTGGGTCTCCAGACTCCCAGCCTAGTGCCCTACCCCTGGAGCACTCTCCCATCGACTCCAAAGAAACGACCAGTGAAAGGAACCGCTCACCACTGGTGCACGTCTCCAGAGCGTATTGTATCATATAGATGCCCACACACAACATGCTTTGTACATAGAACCCACGCATTCATACGCACATGCCTACATCCCCCCTTCAGCAAAGGCCAAATGTCCCAGCAGAACTAACCCTTTGACAGCTGACATGCGGCAGCGACAGGAAGTTTCCATTCTTCTGAAGCCAGGCTAGCAGAGTACAAGGATCCATGGTCGGCACCATTATGGCAAATCCTAGAGCATCCCCTTCCCATATCCCCGCTCCCCAGTAATCCTGGTAAACTGAACCTGGGCTGGATTAATCTCCTTCCCCAGACAGACAGCATATTAGTCAGGTGGCACTTTGGGATTTTTAGGGTTTGGGGAGGAAGGGGGGTGGGGGGTGTCTAGTGATCTTCTCTGGGCTCCTTCCATAAAGAGCTTCACGGCTCCCCTGCCAGCACACAAGAGTCAGTTCAGTCTCTATTAACATTTCAGTAGCAACTATTTGCTCCTCTGGGCTGCCCAACAAATATCGACAGCGCGTGGGACTTGGCGGAGTTGTTCTGTGGTTCACTGGCAAGGCTGTGGTGGCCAACAACAGCTGCAGCTCCCCCCATCCGTCCCTTGGCCTCCGTTCTCCAAGACAAGCTCTGGATTTACTGAAAGCGCTATTGTGTCCAAACTTGGCCTAACCAATAACCACACTAGTAATTTACCAGAGCCAGAGAAGGCCACAGTTCGGGTAGATCCTGCTTTCAGTCAAGTCAATGAGAGTTTTGGAACTGATTCAACAGGAGCAGAAGCAGGCCTCTAACTAGTCAATAAAAAATAACCCTGCTTAGCTCTTATCTGTCATGAGTTGATTTCACAGAGGTTTACGAAGGAGGACAGTATCATCATCCTGCAGATGGGGAAACTGAGGCACAGAAAGGGGAAGTGACGTGCTCAAGGTGTTCCAGGAGGGCAATGGTACAGGTGGGAACAGAACCCCAGGTCCTCTCAAGTCATAGCTGAGTGTGCTACCCACTAGGCCACACAACCTCCCCACATAGAGCTGACTCATGTTAAACATAGAGGGGTAGCTTCTGGAGAGGGGAGATCCCAGCATGCAATATGCCCGTATTGCTCAGATTCTGACGGATCATTCCACAAGGAAACGGTCGTCTCCAGGTGCCACAACTCCACACTTCAGAGGATGGAGGCTGCAGGTCGTATTCCCACCATCGCTCATACCTTGGCCATGCAGTACTAAAGGCTGCCTTCTTCTTTCTCCATTATCACCAATCCTACAGCATGGCTCACTGATGCAGGAAAAAAGAGTAAAGGGGGACAGCACCTTTAACCCTTTACCCCGGATATTCCTTGACAATGCCAGCTCCGCAACGCCCCCAGGATGACAGAGCTCCATCACCATGCAAGAATTGGTTTCCCATTCCCTCCCACCAGACCGGCAGCTTCCTGAATGCTACAGCTACTTATGGGACCACAGGCGAGTCTATTTCTTTTTTAACATGGAAATAGTTGGATGACATTTAAACACGTCTGTTTAAAGCGCAACTCCAAAGAGTGTCTATGTAAAAATGACACCGTCTAACTGGGCAGATGGTCTTCGTGCATGCACTCAATTGTATCTGTTGACTTCAACAACTACTGTAAGTTGATAATAATTTATAGTTAGCCCCGCAGAGCCAACAGAGGGAAGGAAGCCAGCTGGGTTCTGCATCGAGAGGCCTCTTTACTAAGCTCCAATCGATCACACCTGTGCAAATGTACTGCCGGCTGTAAGTTTGCACAGGTGTACGTGCGGGCAGATTGGAGGCTGAAGAAACAAAACCTTTCACGAGCAACGATGAAAAGGAAAGAATTCAGCTTGACTCTCAGATTTCAGGCGGTGAGTGCAGAGCTGGCAGCAGGGGAAAACATTATGCAGTGTTATCAGCTCTTCTAATGTTAGCGTGAGCCTTGTGATAGTTGGGGTTTTCTGAAAACCTCAGCTGCTGAAGTCCTGGGAGCACGTGAGAATCTCCACTACCATTATTTTTAAAAGTATGTTTCGATCCCTCATAGCTATGAAGAAGAACTTGAACCCAAAAGGCTCAAACCCAAGAACAACCTACATTTGTTCATTTCAATGATTTGAGGGGGGCTAGCTCGTGCTTCTGGAAACTTTCAGACTGGCAATAATGTTCACCAACAGGGCACAGGGAACCTGGGACGCACAGAGACACAGGAAACATGGACCCTGCGCTTTGAATTTGGGTTTGCAGTAGCCTTGGGCTACTGTAGGAGAACCAGGAAGTGAAACCGACCAGGATGGCCTCACTGTCCAAGCAGAAAGCCCTAGGAAAAGGACATCGACTATCAATGGTGAGAAACAAGCTCGGGCTGTCTAAGGTATTTCAGTCTCAGATGTTACCAGCAACACTCGAAGAGGCTTTTGAAACATATTATTTTGATAGTTAGAATGTTCCTTAAAAAAAAAAAAAAGATAATCAGGGTCCAATGAAACCTGCACTATGTGTATCACCTTGACGTGACTGGAGCAGAGACCAATGGCACATGGGGGTAGACACATGATTTTTCACACAATAACAAACTTGATTAAAATCTGGCTTTAAAAAAGAAAGGAAGGGAAGTTTAGTTATAAAGGGCAGGTATACAGGGGTTCTCAACCAGCCTTTGCTAGATCTCTGAGGGGGTGGCCAGGGTTAACTCCTGTTATCTACACTCAAGCAACTCCTTTCGAATTGGCCTAGCTCAAATGAGAGCAGCAACACTACAAAATAACCGCGAGCTGCTGCGTCCACACTGGTGCTACATGTGCACTCGTGCATGATCTAAGATTCTTGGAGGCATATCCCATAGTTCTTTGCACTACAGTAAGCTGAGCTGCTCTGTTAATTTTTTCCCAGTGAACTGTGGGACAACTTGTCTGTCCTTTCTGGGTACAAGGGGTGGGGGAATTGTGGGAAGGCACCGGAGGACTAGCAGCACTCAAGTGGCGCTAGCTTGTGGCCACATTACAAAGTGGTGGTGATGAGTTGTGCTAACTTGGGGCTACGGCCTATACCCCTGGTGGGCTGGCCAACTCGAGATAAAAGCACCAGCGCCCTCGAGTTAAGGGTCTGCATGCGTGGACGGGACTCAAAAGGGGCAACACGCAAGTTATAACTCAAGTGAACTGTGCAGAGGAGAGATGCTTTGCAGCAAACCTACAGAAGAAGACACTGAAGAGCCATTTAGAGAAGAGTAATCTAGGTACATTCCCCACGGTCAAGGTGGGGATAAAACTGGCAAAATCTCCACTAACCAGACAGTGCATGAAGCTGCATTTCCTAGCACAGGTTCCTAGTGGCTAAATGCCCCAAGTCCTCAGGTCAGAGAGCCTCCATCCCCCCATGTCCTTTATCAATTGTCATCTTTCAAATCAATCAAATATTTCCTGATCCCCAAGTGCAGACCTCTTGGAAATAAGCGGAAAAGGCTCGGATTAACTTGAAAGGCAGCTGGTTAATATTTCCCATTCTCTTCCCCTCCCCTCCCCCAAAATACTACTTCACCGTCCTCCACACACCCAATGGACATTACAGAGCACATTACAACCATTCACTCAGCCACACACCACCCCAGGACATCATTTTACAGATGGGTACACTGAGGCAGGTGGCTTATCAGACAGTGTATGTCTCCTGCAGGAGTGAGGTCGCAGGGAGATAGACAGAGATAGCAAAACCATCTATCCAGTGATGAGCTGCCAAAATTTTAACAAGGGGTTCCCTCCTAACCCCACGAGGGGATTGTGTGGTGCCCCCCCCAACTCCACCCCTGGCCCCACCCCCATTCCACCCCTTCCCCAAATCCCTGCCTCTTCCCCCGGGCACGCTGCATTCCCCCCCCCCCCCCCCCGGCTTGCAAGCCTGGGAGGGAGCAGGGAGAAGCAGAGCACCCATCAGGAGCTCTCCGCCGCCCCACCGCCCAGCTCACCTCCACTCCGCCTCCCGATGCACCACTGCTCAGCTTTTCCCCCCTCCCTCCCTCCCAGGCTTGCCACGCATCATTTGGCGCGTGGCGAGCCTGGGAGGGAGGGACGGCAGGGAAAGCAGAGCAGTGCCGCTGAGGGGGAGGGGGTGGAGGTGAGCTGGGCAGGAGGGGGGGCGTGCAGAGAAACCGCTCCTGCCCCAGCTCACCTCCGCTCTCCCTCCCAGCTGTTTGGCGCACGGCTCCACTTTTTCCCACTCCCGCCCAGGCTTGCCACGCACCGAACAGCTGGGGCTGGTTGTTAAATTTAGAAGCCCTTTTAGAACCGGTTGTCCCGTGCGGACCAACCGGTTCTAAAAGGGCTTCTAAATTTAACAACCGGTTCCAGCGAACCGGTGAGAACCGGCTCCAGCTCACCACTGCATTTATGTAGTAATTTTTTTTAATAGGCAAACGATCCCACATCAATAAGAGACAGCTCCATGCCCCTTCCCAGGCGTGGGGAGCCCAAAGCAGCAGAGGGGGTGTCCACCTTACGGCATGTTGTGAGGCAGTAGCGTAGCTAGGGGGGGAGCAGGGGGAGCGGCCGCTCCCCCGTGAGGAAAAGTGGCGCTAAGGCGCCGCCCGAGCCCGGCTGCGGGAGCCGGGCTCAGGGGGCGCTTTAAAGGGCCAGCGGCTCCCCGCAGCGGCAGGAGCCACTGGCCCTTTAAAACGCCCCCACCCCGCCCCAGCCTAGCTCCGGCAGCGGGGCTGGGGGGGGGGGGGGGGGCGCTTTAAAAAGACGGTGGCTCCTGCCGCTGCGGGGAGCTGCTGGCCCTTTAAAGCGCCCCCCCCCAGCCCCGCTGCCAGAGCTGGGCTGGGGGTGTGCTTTAAAAGGCCCGGGAGCTCCGAAGCAGCTGGAGCCCCGGGCCCTTTAAAGCGCCGCCGGGTGAGTACAGGGGGAGGGGGAGGCGCCTTTTTATAGCGCCGCCGCTCCCCCTGTGCTCTAAACCTGGCTACACCACTGTTGTGAGGCTCAGCTCTGTGGCAGGATATAAGAGGCCTGACGGACTGAGAGCAGAGGATTGAGTGCTGCACAAATCCACCCCTTTTCCCCCCACATAGGCCACTTCAGAGTCTCCAGGGGTCAGTGGTTGGTGATGGGGAAGTAGATTCCCCCCAAACTCGCACATCAGCTCAATTCCCACTGTCCATGCCTGCCCCAGGCTGAAAAGCCTGCACTTAAAAATAACAAACGGTGACATCTGCAAACACAATATCTGAAAATAATTTGGCATCTTATCTACCTGCTAGGGCCCATATTCCTCAGCCTACTGGCGCAGGAGCCAGGTGCCTTAGCAAAGGCTAACCCAGCCTGCTGTTGGTTTCTAAACCATTCTGGCTTGGAGCAGAGGCAAGGCAGAGCCTGCCCTCGGGTCTTGGCAGGTATACACGGGAGGGGAGGAGAATTTGAAGAGCTGTGCTTGTTTCCAGTCCCTTTGTTTGCAATTGGCAAGGGTTTGCATGCTAACAGGACATTGCCGGATGCAAGAAGACCTGGCTGCACCCAGCTGTGCTTCCTGCCTGTTGAAAATGCAAACTGCGTCTAAACGGGGATTTGCGTGAATAAGATAGGGAATTTACCCATCTCACCTCAGCACTTGGGAAAGAAACGCATGCAACTCCTCCTTCCACGACTGCTGCCCCAGCCTATAGGCTGCAATTACAGCTACTGTCCCTGACTGGGGAGACTGGGGGATGTGTAGCTATGCAAACAGTCCATTGCCTGGCCTGACCCCAGTTCCCGCCTCCACTGTGTGCAAGGAATGTGGAAGCTCTATACGTGGTACACCCTTGGCCCAGCTCTCTGCATTAGGGTATGTTTCATCTGTAAGGATTTGGGCCCAGATTTTTAAGGTATTTAGGCTTATGTGCCTAAATCCCATTTGAAGATAAGATTTAGGCTCCTAAATCAGTTAGGCATTGCAATGCTGATTATATGAATATAATCTATATTTATATGACATATAACAATCCACTGACAGGGTATGTTACATATAAATCTATGCTATGTACATTTGATCCATACCTAGCTTTGCTGTTCAGCTTCTAAGCAGGGCAGATCTGTCTGGTCTACAAAGCGAGACAGAAAGAGAGAGAGATCCTCTCTCCCTCTTCTCCCCCCGCCCACCCGCTTTTAGATGTGCGAGAACATAACCAGATGAATCTTATAAGGGCAATTCAGGGGCAACTTGAAAGCTACATGCATGGAAAAAGAAGTGTGGAGGAAATACAAGAAAAAAAAAGAGATTTTCAAAGATGCGGGGCATATGACAAAAGCAATGGCATCCCAAGAAAAAAGGGGGGGAAATTCCTCTGGAAATCATTAATACTCCAGGAACCTCCAGGAATGCAGACACTTAAGCGCTCAGCGCTGCCATTAAAGCTGGGGCCTAAATTATTGATCTCTTGCCTTTATCAGCATAACAGTCACGTCCTGGTATCGAGATCTAAGTACACTGCGGTCCCTGTGCTGCAGCCACTGAAATAATTAGGAGAAATTCTCATTAAAGGAGAGTGAAAGGTTCAGAGATGGAGACAGAGCAAAGGGTCTGGGAGGGTGTTTAATGTCTTCCATGGGGTCGAGAGATCACGCTGATCAAATCCCTGCACAGGGCCAGGGGGATGACAGCTTATCAAAAGGAGAAGTACAAACAGCTCCTATACTGCATATACACACGCAGATATCGAGACAGATCTATACCTACATGTAGATGTTCACATATAGAATGAGAGCAAAGGGAAAAAAGGAGAGAGAGGTGGGAGAGGGAAATGCATGAAAAATAAATAAAAAGAAAAATTAATAATGGAAAATCCACTGTGGGCTCCTCTGAGCCTTAATTTATTCATTCTTTGGAAGTACAAGAGGGGCTGGGGAAGAAAGGAAAGGTAAAGGCATATGGGCAAGCAAGTCATTTTGACAAGATCCCTACTGAGCTGGGAATTCAAATTGTGCAAATACTCATCCATCGAAGGAGGGCAGGGCAAAAATGAAATGAAATAAACCAAACCTGTTTCCAAACGCTCAGTCTCGCACTATTGATCTGAATGCAGATTTCAAAAAAAAGAGATACTGAACCACTCCTAGAAATAGTCTAGCCCTAAAATAAAACCACCAATCTAAGGATGGGTTAGCAATGTGGAATGGAACATTAAAAAGAATACTAAAAAAGAAGAAAAAAAATTCGGCTGAGTAGCCAAAAGAATTCGCTGGAGATTTCAGCACGATTGGGAAGTGGGGGGCGGATGGAAAGATGAAGCAAGTGATGAACGGCAAAGGGAAGGACAAGGATGAATGTAAAGCTGATCCCCTTCCCCCACACACAAAGTTTGCCTATATTTAATGTCAACGCACTGTAATTTAAAAGAAAAATTCCATCTCACTCGGCTAATCAGAATGGTTAGAGAGACCATTACTACAAACACTGGGAACATCTGAAATTGATTATTTTTTTTTTTACTTCATTCAGTTAATGAAATCCTCCAGCGACCGAGAACTAGCGGGTGGACGGATTTGGATGTAAAGCTTTGGGGGTGGGGGAGACTGCACTCAACGCAACATCTTTTAAAGAAGGGGGGCGAGGGGCTCTGCTCCCACCATTTTGTGAGGCTGGAGATATTTAGCATGGACATCACATCCCGTAAGGAGCACCACATCATTAAATGTCTTGGGCTGGTGCAGCGAGGAAGAGAAATGCAGGATGTCACCGGCTGATAGGGGAGAAGGCACCGGGGTTATTTATTAGGGGACACTTACCACAAACTGCATTTTCTTCCATTTGCATTAGATACACTGCTGCTGGCTGAGTGCAAGGCAAATGCAGAGGGTAGGGATGCGGTAACATCTCCCCCTATATCTCCTTCCCCATCCGCCCCCTCCTCCTTTATCCAGTGTCCCTTCCCCCTCACCAACCTTCCATCTCACTCTCCACCCGTCTTGCCAGTCAAAGCCCCCATCCGCCCCCTCCCTCTTCACATCACCCCGATCCCTCTTCTCCTCTGCTTGGCATCCACCCAACACCTAACTGACCTGCTTCACCCACCTCTGGACCTGTGCTCCCTGCTCCATTTCCTTGCTTGGAGCACCCCATCCCCTTCCCTTGCCAACCCTCCCCTTTATTCACTGTACCTGCCTCTCTCCCCACCCCAAAAAAACGCTCACACTCACTTTCTTGGCACAAACAACGAGGAGTCCTTGTGGCACCTTAGAGACTAACAAATTTATTTGGGCACAAGCTTTTGTGGGCTAAAATGCACTTTGTCAGATGCATGGAGTGAAAAATACAGTAAGCACAGATTAAGCTCCCGGCATTGTGAAGAGGCTTGGTAGAGCCTAAGTCACAGCGGCCACGTCAGGTGGTGTGCAAGAGACCCCTCTAGATTAGAGATGCGGAGCACAAACCCCAAAATGGGAGGGTGGAACTTTACACGGGGTGGGGGGGGGGGCATGACACCACCTGCTGGAGGGCTTCGCTATCACCGGACCCTATTACCTAAGTGTTTTTTACTGACCACTTGCATTCTGCACAAGATATTTCTAAGCCAGAAGCCATCACGTGGCCCCAAGGGTGTCACTTTAAAACACCAGCCTATTACCACACAGCTTTGGGGTTGCTTTGCATCAGCCTATCGAGAATGACAGGGGTGCATTGGTGCTTGGGAGAAGAGGGTTTGCATGGCTACATCGGGTAGGATAAGTCCTGATATTTGGGCTTTGTCTGATGTAGATGCCTATTACCCGCCATCCTCTGTCCCAATTTTTCACACTTGCTGTCTGGTCACCCTAACATCGGGGTCCAGCTAAGCATGGTATGTACATGTGTGCCACATGGAAACGGGGCCAGACGTGTGCATGCTGAAAGACTGAGTGGGGATGCGTGTCTTTTGAAAAAGTGTGTGTGAAGCCAGGTGTGTGCTTCTGAGCAATTGTGTAGAGGTGCGTGTGAATGTGGACGTGCAGTAGATAGATGTGCACAGATTGGGTCGCACATACACATGCACTGAGCGCCACGGTTGCATGCATGGCCTTGCATCAGGAGGGGGAGACACTCGTGGCTTTGGAAGGCCGCACAAGTACTTCGGTGAGATTCAGGGGTGTGCAATTGTGGGGGGCAAATGTGCATGGAGTCCACAATGCAGCCAGCTCTTCCCCCTTCACCACTGCCCAAGTTCCCACTCTCCGTCCCAAAGCAGCAGCCTCTCCCCCACCTATGGAAAGTGGCCGAGCGCAATTATGCAGAAAGCACCACTGGAGCTATATCAATAAGACAGACGTCTGTTGTATCATTCTCTCTCAGTAAGGCATTTCTTCTCCCCAATTGCTCATATAGAATCATAGCCTAATAGCATCCCATTAACATAATTGCCAACACAACTAGTGTTCCGTGTCTCAGAGCCATTTACTTACTTTGCCATAAAGAATACCAAAAACAGCCCGAAAAATGGCACAGAGGAGGCGCCGGGAAGGGACTAGCCACCTGCCCCCTTGCTCTTGTGGTTGTTATTGGAGATGCGGCTAGAAGAGGATAAACACAGGCACAGCGGTCTCAGCTGCGGGATGCGGGATGCTAAGCGATCAGACCAGACTCCCGAGCAGACGTGTGCTAAGATCTAAACGGATTCTGCCAGGCGAAATGAAATTCCCATTATTTTTAATTAATCCTTAATTAAAATATATTACTCCGCAGATTCCGCAAATCTCTCTTAATATGCAAATGCGGCCCATTCAAGGATATTTACATATCATTAATTAAAACGGCACATTCTTTCAGTCTAACAAGCTGAGGGCTGTGGCTGCTGCCACGCTGGCGCCGGAGCCTGTTTTGGCACTGCCATGTCCCTCAGATAACACCAGGGGAAGCGTGAACGAGGGGGGGGAGGGGGGCGCTGGTGGAGTTAGTGTGCTGACTCTTTCACCTCCGGGGCCCTGGGCTCAAATCCGGCCTAGATCACAAGGCATAGGGCGAGTTTCCTTGTCCCGCTCCCCTTAAGCAGGCTCGTGTGTAAACGTGGCTCAGCTGGCAGCTTCTGCCAAGGCAAGACGTAGAAGTGGATCTTGCTGCACATCAGGAGTGAGGTGTGTTAGCAGTGCTGTGCATGGGCCCAGGGCTGGGCCAGCAGGGCTATGGCCGGTCAGGAGCTAGGTCCAAAAGTCCCCAGAACACTTGCCTGCTCTATGCCTCGCTTAGCTGGCTATCTTAGGCCTTCATCTTCATAGACACCAAATTCAATTACCCCAGCCAGAGGGCCGCTCTCATGGGAGGGTTTCTACTCAGTATCTCTTTCAGGCCCGACTTCAAAAACACCTACATCCGAGTGGCAATCGCCTTGCTTGAGCGAACGGGTGCAGCCAGGAAATCCACTCTCCAGCATCACTATTCCCTCTGGAGCCCTTCATGCAGCAGGCCAAACCACCCAGGAAAGGGGCGGGAACGAACATACAATTCATTGCGGCTCTTCTCTCCCCCTTAGCCCACTCGCGGGGAGGAGAAGACTAGCTGCAATAAGCAACGGGTCAAGATTATAAGTGGCTGATGTTGCTCAGCGACTCCACCTTCCCGTCAGCACTGCACGTCTGGCTCTCCAGCCTTGGGTCCTCGAGCGAAGGTCCCCTCGCTGTCCCAACGGGTCGGCGTCCCAGCAGCAGGACCCAACAGGCTCTGGGCGCGACCATGCTGCGAAAACTACGGCAGTGAGTCTCAGAGCCAGGTTCAACTGACTGGGGTTTGCAGTGCTCATGCTACGCCACGAAAAACAGCAGTGTAGACGTTCCCAAACCGGTGCCACTCGGGCTCGTCTACGCTGCTATTTTTAGCCCCGTAGCGCAGCCCGAGTCAGTTGACCTGGGGGCTCTGAGACTCGCTGCCGTGAGGGTTTTTATTTGGCAGTGTAGACGTACCCTCGGTCACTGAGCTGGACATGGGGGTCCCTGCTCCTCCAGCCCCAGCCGCTCCTGAAAGCGAGCCGTAGACGCACAAGCCAGCCAAGGGCACGATACAGCTTTTGAGGCTGAAGGTTAATCACCACTCCAGTGTGTGTCTAATTAACAGGATGGTGAGGGCTCTGTCATAGCAGGGGTTACACTTGAAGGGGACCAGAAAAATGGAAGGGAACCAGATCACGTGCTTCAGGGCAGCAGATGATCGACCAGGGGGTCAGTAGTGAATCGGAGTTCCTCCCCGCTCCCTACGCAGCAGTGCACAAACAGCCAAGTGCATTATGGGGGGTAAGACTCCACTTGCTCTGCAACTTCAGAGATAGTAAGCTATTGCCAGAGCAACAGGCAGGATGCCAAAGGCAACAGCAGCTGTATAGGGGCAGGATGGAGCCAACTGCAGTTGCATGCGAAGCATTTCCCAACATGGGAGCTCTGGGGACAGGCAGACAGGGGGTGTGGGCATGCAAGGAGCTCCATCCTGGGGGGTTACATAGGAAGGCTCTGCCAACCAGCCCTACCTCCAGGCCTTGAGAAGGTGATAGTGGACAAAATGGACTGTAGCCATCACCAAGAGGTAAGGCTGGGCCTTAGGAAGGGGGCCTGGCGTCCAAGGTCAGCCTGCCTCCCACCGCCAAAATCGAATGGTGTGATTCTCAGGTTGGGCTGCGTCGCGGAGGGGCCAACGGCCCAGATTCTGAAGATGTTTTGATGAAGCAAAGAGCACCCGGGGCCAGGGATTAAAAAGAGAGGTGACAACAGGGCTCCTTGAGCGTTTTGACAAAGTCTTGAAGAAACGCGCCTGGGCCGCCTGTGACGCTGCATCTCCATAGCTGGATGGAATTATAGTGGGGCACACGAAGCCACTATCTGGATTTCTCAATAGCTGATCAGCCAAGGAAATCTGGGATGTAGCCATCTGGGCTGGATCATCAGAGGAACACAGGGGAACTGGACACCACCCTGGAGTGGAGAATCTCAGCCCAGGGACCATTGTAGCAGGGAATAAACTGGACCCGTGAACAGTCATGGGAGGAGAACCTCGACCTGCCAGCTAAGCACATCTGCAGAGCATCCTGAGATGGTCAACAGGAAAGACCTGGGCCTACAGACCAGGCTGGTGGTTACTGGAGCAGGAGAGACCTACAATGACTCCCGGGACACCATAGAGAAGAAAGTCCCATGGGGAATTTGGGGATGGTGTCAGGAAGAGGCAGCACTGGTGCCTAGTAATCGGATCTGAGTCCCACCTACCCACTCCAACTTTTCCCTTCTTGCTATAATACTTGCATGGCTTGGAGTATCATCTGTCAGCAGAGCAGAGCCTGGTACTGCCTTTCATCAGCTCTTCTCGGCCACGTGTGGCTGATGCCCCCAGTGAGGTATTATTGCTGAATTACTATATTCCCTTTCCTGGCTACTCCATTCATCAAATCATGATGCACGCTGGGTATCTCAGGAGACTAGGAGCAGGTCGAGAACCGCAGTCATGCATGGGCAAGAGCTCAGCAAACCTCACTTCTGGGTATAGGGAAGATACAGGCGCACAGTCTCATTCATGCCGCACGTGAACCTAAGTGAGCGCAAGCTTTATAACTATACACGCTAACCTCAGACACAGAGAGAGCCCTCCTTTGCCTGTCTGAATGTCTGTTTACAGGGGGATGGGTGAGTGCAAATTAACCCTTCAAGCGCCAACCCAGGCATAGACACAATTCCAAAGAGTCTAGATATCTAGCGCAGTGGTTCTCAAACTTTTGTACTGGTGACCCCTTTTATATAGCAAGCCTCTGAGTGCAACCCCCCCTTATAAATTAAAATCACATTTTAATATCTTTAAACACCATTATAAATGTCAGAGGCAAAGCGGGGTTTGGGCTGGAGGCTGACAGCTCACAACCCCCATGTAATAACCTCGTGACCCCCCTGAGGGGTCCCGACCCCCAGTTTGAGAACCCCTGATCTAATGTGTACAACTGCAGTCATATGCAGTCTCCAACCGTCATACATCAGGCAGCAATGGGGTAATTACGGCCTGGGTTCAATGGGAGCTGCGGGTGTTCAGCAACTCCTAGAATCAGGCCAGCAAGGATTTCTTTGCTTCCTCTGAGACAGGAGAGGATTGGGACCAGTGAGATATTACAGAACTGCCCCACCACCACCCAAAAAAAAGTAAACATTTTCAACATCAAACAGGACCGTGTCAGATCTGTCAGGGCATCATGCAATAGTGCATTCCACTGACTGGTGGCATCTGAAAATACAGCATGGTCATGCCTTCATGAAAAAGGCCAGGCAAAGATTTCACTGCTCATCACAACTTCAATCCACAATTTTTACAAAGAAAAACAAGGGAGGAGGAAAAGCCGGCAGAACTGATTTCCATGGGAAATACTATTTCTCCCCCCCTCCCTTTTTAATCTTGCAGTTATCCGATTACTACCATTAGACAGACGAATACAACAGATATGCCCACTTCCTGGATATAGGGACAATATTTACATCAACAATAGGTATTAATTCTTTGCCCTTCTGCAGCACTTTCTGGCTGAGAATCCCAAAGCAGTTTTCAGACATTAATGAACTTCGCTTCACAATACCCTTGGGAAGTACCATCATCTTCATTGAACAGAGGGGGAAACTATGCAGGGACCTACCCCAGGTTATGCAAGAGTCTGCAGGCAGGATGATCATGGAACCCACCTTACATGACTCCCAGCCTCGTGCGCTAGCTACAAGACTATCCTTCCTAAGTCAAGTCAGTTCTGACAGAGCATTGGGAAGATTAGCACAGCGGCATTCATCGTTTATTAGCCAACTTTCACCACGGTCCTCCTGTATTAATGGAAATAACAGAGATGGCAAATGATTTACTGGCAGGTGTCCAATAAGATCTCTAGTCTTGTGACTTGACACTGTTTAAAAACAAAAAGAACTCAAATCCAGGAATTTTCTAATGTATTCCTGATATATGACAGCACCATCCCAGTGCTCTGACTGCGCTCCTCAGAGCTGTCTCAAACCCAAGACCCCTATGCCACACCCATAATCAGGAGATAGCTTTAAATGCAGATGACATCGCGCCTTCCTAATAAAAGCTCCTGCTGAGACAATAAAAACCCTGGATTTTTACAATCCTTTTCAAGAAGTGGACAAGGCAGGTTTTAAAACAGTCGTTCTGTCTACAGTAAAGTAAGAGCGCCCAGTATGAACCCGTTAAATCAAGACAACTTGGCTGCATTTCGAAACCTATGTTGGGAGCAGAGGAAATATCTTCAAATCACAGATCGATTCTCTCATTGAGTCCATTTTATGTTGCAGTTACCCCCTTTTTGCTACTCTGGGAGTTGTTCATTCTTTCGACAGGGTTAGTCTTTTATCAAAGATTCCTATCAAAAAAGGATTGCTCTTTCAGTCTGGTGAGGGGAAAAAATGCTATTTGTTGGCTGCCATCTGTCCCTTTCAAACGGTTTCCCTCTAGCTCTTAGATGCTGCAGTCATCTACCCACAATGATGTGCCCAATGGAGCTCACTGGCTGGCCTCCATTTCCCATCCTGCAGCCTTACCACCCCTGGCTATGATCCCAAGCGAAGCAGGGTCAGGCCAGATCAGTACTTAGGTAGGAGACTATGTGTGGGATTAGAAAACCCCATTCATCCTGCAGGGCCTGTGCCACTCCCCCACCACAGCTACTGCCACCTGAGTGCACAGTAGCCTTGACCTGGAGTATGTTACTCCTTAAACCACTGCTGGGGAAGCACCAAGTTCAGCCCCTCATCCAGCATAAACATAACCCTCAGGGGAAGGGACCACTGGAGCTTTGCAATCAGTAGAGACATGGCCCCGAACCCACCGGTGAAAAGAAGGAGCTGCTGACTACTGGTTCCTGGAACAGGCCCCTCTGTAAAGACGCTGGGGGAACCAGGCATAGCCAGAGCCCAGCTCCAGCTTCGGGGCATTAGAAAGGGAGAGTGATCAGACTTCTTAAGAGTGTGAGCCTAAGATCATCCAGCATGTGTAGAAGACCCCTGGGGCAGCAAGATCTGGGATCCAGCCAATGGAGGATAACAAGGCGTATTGAGAGAGAGGAGTCAGATTTTCAGAAACACTTTTCTATTCCAGAGGCCGTGGCTTTCCAGGGCATGGAAACAGGAAAACATATCACACATGGATATTCCCTCCATGGATAATCCTCTTTCCAGAAAAAGCATCAGGGAGGTTTTTAATCCCAACCTCTATGCCGCAGGAGGGGTTGATCCCAACCCCAGCAGAAGAATGCTAGGGGGCACTATGCAGCGAGAGATGCCAGGCGGCAGATGAATGACAGCTAATACTCCCATGGCATTTTTTGCAATATAGAGGTGTTTTAACCTTGGTGTCCTGGCCAAATTCCAATTTAGGTCATTAAATTCTGCCTCTCTCCATTTCCTTTGCAGTGTCAATTGGCCACGGAATTTTCCCTCCCTTCCTGTTCTACCCAGTTGTGCCAGGTTACTGTGAGGTGTGAAACTGCTTCCGTGGCTTGCCTTGGCACTGGTTGCATTTCGGCGGGAGGCTAAGTGATCCCTATGTATAGCTCACAACACAGACGACTAGGATGGGCATTCCGTCGGGATGAAATGCTCCAAACAGAAATGTATATTTCCGTATTATTATTGTTTTAAGAAAGGATTAGTGCTGATGAGACCCCTCAGATGAGGAGTGTGTGCGGGGAATTTAGAACACTTTCCATCCTGCCAAGATGGAGGGGGAAGAAAAAAACCCCTACCACGTCCAGCGAGGCAACTAATTGAAAAGCAGCACTTGACTCCTGCATATCGACACACGTGGAAATCTTTAAATATTAACGTGCCCATTTGCAGTGGCATCAGGCCCCACCTTCACTTCTCCTGATAAGATAAACAACAGGCAGGGGATTTAGAGGGTGCGGAGAGGGCTGTGTTATTTGCCCCCTCCCCATTTTATTTCCCTCAGAATTCTGCGTTCAGCCCTGTTTGACTTTAACGCAAGGCCCCCCTGTTCTGTTCCCTCTGCTCGTGGAGGGCACTTGACAGGTCGCACGCTGGCAGCCAAGACGCAGGTGTTGCAGCCAGCACGATGGGGAGCGTCTTGAATGGAACCTCGCTGACACGTCACGGGGCAGAAGTGCCATGGGATGGCAGGTGCTTCAGGAGTCGGCTAACCTGGGGACCATCCATCCATCGCTTCATTCCCTCCTCCCCCGGAAGGGAGCTGGTTCATCCAACAAAGCCTCAGCAGCAAGGGAAAAGAAAAAGCAACAGACAAGCCTTTGCTACTGTTCTGACCTCTGCCCCCTTCAAGAAAGGCTGTTGGCACCCAAACGATGCCCAAGAAAAGCTGAGGCGCCACGGCGCTTGAGTTATTTTCGACAAGCAGGGTAAGGCACTGAAGAATAGACCCAGGGAATAAGCCTAATCAAACTGCAAGTGGAGGGATGGACTTGATAGAAATTAGAGACTGAGAGGACCTGTGTGTCAAATAAAGAGGAGGCCGGATTCTCCTACAATAAATTGCAGAACCAGCAGCATACATGGAGCTAAGACAGCAAGAGCCTTGAGTAAGTGATTCTCTCTAGAATCCACAATTAAAGCAGGGTGGTTTATAAGAGTCAGAGGGCCAGCGACGTTACTGTGAGGAGTTCCCACAAGGCGAGAGTTGCCCATAGAAGACTGCCTGGTAGGACTCTGCTCAAACAACTCAGTGAGGAGAAATGACCCGAGAGGAAAACCAAACCGCTGCCACGCAGGAAACGCCTGCACCAAAGAATCAGGTGCTGAATCCATGGGCAGTTCTCAAAGAGCCACCTGAAATGAGGGGGAGTTCTGGATATCGTGGAGTCAAACCGCCAGCATCAGGTGAAATTCAAACCAAATACTCCCACTCTGGACCAGGAACGCAGAGCCCTCCACACAGCGCACAGGTTGGCAGGGGGCAGGCGGCCAACTTGGCCCTATTTCGGATGACAGAGAGGAGGGAAGAGAGATGGGGTGGGGGGAAGCAGACACCTGCCAAAGAGACTCTGGGTTCTTGCTCTTATTAAGAGAAAGATTCTCAGAGGGTTGCTCCAGGAGGTTAATATTAGTGGGTCTCCTACCTAGCGATCTGATTGTGGCTTCGTCGAGCAACACCTTGCGACTTTAGCACTTGAGCTATCAAATCCAAATAGCACCATGTGGAATCAGGAATCACCACTCCTGGCTGTGAACACAGCTAGCAGCACCGTGAATAGTACTTGCCTTCAAAAATGAAATGACCACCCTTACCATAAATCACGGCTAGAAGTATGATTTGGGGCAAGATTTTCAAAAGTGACTAGTGACCTTGGGGGCCCAGTTGGAGACCCCTTGAAGGGCCCTGGTCTTTGGAAGGTGGGTGTTCAGCACTCTCTGAAACTCAGGCTTTTTCAGGGGATCGCACGTTGGGCCCCTAAACAAAAAACAAAACACGAGTCACTTTGGAAAGTTTGCCTCTACTCCTGGTTTGATTTGTTTTCCTGCGGCCTCCCCACGGAGAAGCAGGTCAGCCCTGCGGTCCTTGGGCTACCAAGGAAAGGCCTGACTGCCACATCCCCTCTGGGGCTGCGGCAGTGCCTCCCCAGAGGTCGGGTGACCACCTATCCCTAATTGGGCAGGACAGTCCTAAAATGCAGGGTTCAAGTCCCGGTCCGAATGACTCCAGGACAGTGTTTGTCCTGGATTCCCTGCGGCGCCGCTCCATGCCAGCCTGAGGCTCAAGGGCAGTGCCAGCCTCTTCCCAGTGGGGGGGCCGGAGGTGGGCCTTAGTGCCCCCCCACTCACCATGAGGCCCCACCCCCTGCTCCTTATCTTCCCAGAGGCCCCGCCCCCTTGCCAGGCCAGAAGGCGGAGCCAGGCAGTAGTACAAGCTGCTCAGGGAGCCCAGACCCTCCACCTGTAGTGGGAAGCGCACCCTGGGGGGCAGGGACACAGGCCGGGGGCTGCTCTCAGGCCCTCCTGCCCCCCACCCAGGACAGGTTATGGCTCCAGGGCTCCCCACAGCAATCCGGGCTCCCTGAGCGGCTCTTACTACTGCCTGGCTCTGGCTTCTGGCCTGGACAGGGGGTGGAGCCTCGGGGGAAGGAGGAGCAGCAGGGGGTGAGGGGCGGGGCCATGGAGGGGGCAGGGCTCCTGCATGTGTCCTGCTTTTGCATTTTGAAAGGTGGTCACCCCACCCCGCATGCCGGGCAGTGCCAAGAAGCCTGGCATCTCCCCAAGGCACAATCCCTCCCACAGCTCCTCCTGGGACGAGGGCCCTCCGCACTGCCCCCAATGCGACGCTATGTCTGGGAGACACAACGGAGCCCCTGAGCCCCCTCCCAAGTCATTCAGCTGCAAAGAAACAATCCAGAGTCTCCCATTTCCTACAGTCACCTGCTTTGACTTGCCAAGAGGCCTGGCTTCAGGGACAGAGGCTACATCCGTGGCTGGGCACTTCCCACTCTCCTTTTCCGAGGGGTTGCTGTTCCCCCTCCCCAGTCCCACCCCCACCACACTTCATCTTGATTCTAATTCCACATTAATGTGCTCACCAGCGTTGAGGCGGCCGACGTAATGACAAAGACTAGCCAGGAGGAGATAATTACATTACAAAACTCTTTTAAATCAATGAAAGACAAGGAGGAGTGGGGCGGGGGGAAGGGGGCTGCCATCACCTCAGCCACGCACAGAGGCGTATCCCCTTGCTCTGCAGAGGCTCAGTCTCTTCCTCTCAGCTTGGCACAAAAAATACCCCTGAGTCTATCCCTCCACCTGTATGTCCCCTCCACACAGCCACTAAACCCCCTTCAATGATACATTCAGTTTCATGGCAACTTCCCACGCTCCTGTGCTGTGCTCCTGCAGGCTGTAGTGTTTGAGACCTGTGCTATTTATCTGTATTGCTGTAGTGCCTAGGAGCCCCAGTCCTGGACAGGACCCACCATGCCAGGCATTGTGATAGGTATGTTATGGTAGCACCTAGGTATCCCAGTCCTAGAACAGGACCCCACAGTGTCAGGTGCTGTACATTATGTATGAGGTGTATCACGGTAGCACCTAGGAGACCTGGTGTGGGAGCATGACCTCAGTGTGCCTGGCCTTCTACAAACACATAACAAAAAAAGAGTGACCTCTTTTTAAATGAAGGGTAAATACCAAAGCTAAACCTGCCTGCAGTGCAGCCCCCAACCCCTAATGGTGAAACAGAGACACACACAGTGTTGCCAGCTCTCACTTTCATCACAGGATATTTAGCTCCTGGAGTCATGGGATTAGGGGCAATTGCAGCTTCCATTTCAAAACAATATGTATTTCTAGCCTTTGTCGGTGGTGTAAAAAAAAGCTTGAAAACGTACCCCAGTGTAACCTAACGGCTCAGAAGGCAAATGAAAAGAACGCCAAAGTTGCTATTTTTTAAAAAAAACCTCATGATTTTTAAGTCAATCTCACAATTTTGGGGAACCCTGACTCCTGTTTTTTGAACACAGGGTTGTCAATACTGAGACAGAGTGGGAATCCCACGCCAGGTGCTTGATTAGCCATGTCAATCCAGTTTTTACCATCACCCCCAGTGCTTCTGCAGCCTCGTAAAGCTGTGTGGAACTCGCACACTAATTCTAGCAGGCAAAGTCTCTGCTCTTTAACAAGGCATCCAGCTCCGGCACTTTCTGTACCATATTCTGCGATCTGCAGGGTGACGACAAGAAGTGACCAGCTACAATAAAGAAATGAAAAGGGGGAAACTGAAAAGCCACCAGACCAGATCTAGACAATCTCTGCTCACGGGATTAGTGAGAGAAGAGTTAAAGGGGGTCGTTTGGGCAAACAATACCCCTCATTTGTGGGCACCCCTCCCCCAATGGTTTGATGGCGACCTCCCCCATTTCTCCTTTTTCGTTTTGTTTTGTTTTGTTCTCTCTCCTTTTCCAGGCTGGGTTTAATTTGACACCTTGAGCTTTGGTAACGAGGTGGGGAGCGGAGCAGCCACAGTGGAATTCATTAGGCTCAGCACTGCAGGGCTCGCTCTCTGTGCGTTAATGACATCGGAGGGTAGGGAAACGAGACAGCTACCACGCTAGATGAAATAAACATGAGGACTGTCAGCAGTGACAGCCTAAGCAAAGGGGACAAAGTAAGTCAGGTAGAGACCTTTCCCCATCCGCACAATGCAAAGCGACAGCTCGCAAAGCCCTTTTTCGCCGGCGCCCTGCGCTTGGCACTGACCGGGAGGTGGAGGGGAAATACAATTAAATTATCATTTTAACATCAAAATTCCATTGATCAGTTTAAGAGGCGGTGGGAACCAAAGCCATCCCTCCTCCTTCCAGGAGCTGCATGTGAAAGTAGGACATACTTGGCTAACACCACCCATGCACCCGCCTGGGTTGGGTTCAAAGGAGCATTGAAACCTATGTTGTCAATGCTTCTTATGAGAAACAGCCCTTCCTCCCCCATGCGTCAGCATCAGCAAACTGGGGGAGGAGGGGCAAATGGTAGAATGTGGAAGCAGGTGTAGTTTGAAGATACCCACTGCCCCATTTCCTCCCCCTTTTACAGTCTGGATTGTCAGCATCATCACTCTGCTGGGGGACTGGAGTGTGTCAGTGAGAAAGGAGTGGCCAGTGTCACGTAGAATCTATACCATGACAGTTGCATTTGTGTGTATGTACGTACCATGTTCGGTGGGGGGTGGGGGGGGTTAGATGACTCTGGGGTGTGCATGCACACCATGCTGCGTGTGTGTGTGTTCACATGCATGTGCATATATCTTACTCTGGGCTGTGGTGAATGTACACATGTATGTACATCTGCCTTGCCAAATTGCTGTGAAAATTCACCAGCCCAGAGACAAAAACTACTTATCTGATCTTACCCAGATGCTAATGAATAAGCTAACGACACTTTAATTTGCTCATTTAAAAAAAAAATTACTTGCCCCGGGTAGGTGGAAATTTTTTTTTATACAGCTAGTATATACTCTGTGTATATAACATGCATAATTAATATATACTATGTGTGTAACAACTGTGTGTTGTGCAATTATACACAATACAGTTGTCAGAGGACATGTCTTAATGTACTACTACCCTGTTATTTTAGCACATACAAAAAGCTACATTAGAGGGAACACCAAGGTTACAAAATGAAGCACTCAAAAGTCAGAAACGAAGACCGACCAGGTCACCTTAACTCTGCCCCCTTGTTCGGATTCATTCCAACAGTCTTTAATTACATGATCACATTCTATTTTTTCTGCAGGCTGGACAATGTGCAGTGAATCAAGCAACTTATCCAGCATCTGTTTTAATCCTCCCTGTTCAACTGGTGCCATCCCGATGGATCCTGCGAGGTGCCAACCACACTCTACTTCCTCATGGGAATTGGGGCACGCAGTTAATTAGCAGCAAGACGTCTTTAGCAGAATTTTGCCTGGTATTTCCCAGTGACCTCAATCCCACAATGAGATCGATGCTGGTGGACTCCGGTGGGCCACTGGGAATTGCCCACATGCATCCACTTGCAGGATCTGGGCCTGTGAGATCACCGGACAACTTTGGGGGTTACGTACTCACCTGCCACAGGCCAATCACATAGTTTGGCGGGGTGGAACAGGCTGGTGAGGCAGCAATGAAGTGGGAAGGGGAGGTGGCACAAGCAATCTATTTTAAAAGCCACACCCAATTAGGGTCCAGCTGACCCTGATAAAAGGGCAGGCTGAGAGAAGGAGAGACACTCTTACTTCAGCTGAGGAGCAGAGAGGACCAGGCTGCTTGGGAGAGCAAGCAGGGTATCTGAGGCAGAGCAGGGCTGAGGAGCTCTGGCCTGGTAAGTCCCCAGGCTGAGGCCTTGCTAAAGGCCAGGGAAGGTACTAGGGCTGCAGGGAGGCAGCTGGGGCTGGAAAGGCAGCAGGTCCAAACCCCCTTGCCGATGATGAGTGGCCACTTCAGACTGCAGTTTGCCCCTGAGAGACGTGGGTCACTGAGGTGAGGTGGGCTTAGGGGATTGGGGTTCTCTGGGGAGGGGAGACCCAGAGTGTGGGGGCACTGCTGTGGGGCAGCACCCCAAGGTAAGGGGCACTGGGGTCAGGGAGGGACGCAGGGCCTGAAGTGCTGTAAGTGGTGGAGATCAGGAGGAAGCAGGCACCGGTAGGAAGACACTGGCCAGCAGGAGGTGCTCCGAGGCTGGAACTGAGCTAATTCCCAGACGACCAGCAGGAGATGACCCAGCGGAGAGTGCCCGCCGTGCTACAATGAATTCCTTTTATTTGTCTTCAAGCTTTAAAAGAGGGAGGGAGCGGGTGTTTTCAAGCGTCGCTCTGCAACCAGCACAGCTGTATAATTACACAGAGAGCTGAGCCCCTCTTGTGATCACCTGACTCCAGGAGCTGGGGCTTTGAGAAAAAGCACCAAATATCACGAGGTGTGTGATGAAAATCAGAAGAGTTAGCACTTTTCTTCCAAGGCTTGGGGCGAAAATGTTAGCTCCCATCCACACCCCTCCTGTTTGGGCAGAAAGGCCTTAGGGAGGAATCTGCAAGGACCTGGAGGAAGCTTGAGGGTAACGAATGCATCCAGGAGGGAATTCCTTCTGCAGCCCCCCTGAAGGAGTGGGGGCTGGGGAACCAGTTTCCCTTATAGACCTCTGAAGGCCTACACAGAGCCCAGCACACGTGCTTTAACCCTTCTCCATCTACAAAGGTCAGACTTCAAAACCACCACATCTCACCTGCCCTCCTTCCAGCTGAGGGCAGCACGATGAGCCCTCCAAAGCTCTCCCCATCCTCCCTTTTGGAGGAGCTATTGCTTAGCAGCACAAAAGGGCTCACCTCCACCCTTCCTTCATTCCCCCAAGGGGGCACGACATGGTTGGGAAGGCAAGGTTGGCATGCACATGGAGGGGGTTGGCATGCACATGGAGCGGGTTGGGAAAGGCCGGGCTGGCGCGTGCATGCATGAGATCATCGTGTGTCCACTAGTCTCTAGGCCACCAAGCCAATTAAGCTGCTCAAGAGACCCCTTAACCAGCGGCTGTTGGGGTATCTGCTGTCCCTACATTGTCCCTGTCAATTATGCAGTTGTCAGGGGGTCCTGGGTCTCTTACAAAACCCCGAGATGGGAGCGGGCAGGCCCTCGGTCCTGGGCACTTGACTCCAGACCCATGCCAAGGGCTAAAACAGGCTGAGAATTCCAAGTCAGGCTGGGCCACGGCTCCCGCTCACCCAAAGGGGAAGAACGGCCGGTGAAGTCATCCACTTGTCCCTATCCCATGGACTCTACACAGTGATGCTCCTAGGCCCGGTGGCCACTAAAGCCAACTCTGCTCAGATGGCCCTCGCGTAGTAGCTGCAATTGCAAGCACTCACAGGTTGCTCTCGCCTTGTTTTACCTTTTCCATCTTTAAAAACAAAGAGGTGCCCACACACGACAAAGGCGGCCTGCTGTTCCTAGGAGGCAGAGTCTGAAGACAGGGTGTGGTAAAGTTATGTGGCAGCGACAAAGAGTCCTGTGGCACCTTATAGACTAACAGACGTATTGGAGCATAAGCTTTCGTGGGTGAATATCCACTTCTTCTGATGCAAAGTTATGTGGCCATCTAGTAGGTCAAAAGTGAGTCGTATAAAAAAGAATCACCACAGGCAGTGAGGAGCTAGGGGAAGGGGGACAGAGTCAACATACTTAGCATCTTACCCACTCCTGTTTACAATCTCCACCCCGCCCCCCTTCCCTGCGATGCACTGACCTGAATATTTCCCTACTAACATTCCTTATTCTCCACTGAACAGAGGAATTGCCAGACTAGATCAAACCCGAGGTCCATCTAGTTCAGCGTCCTATCTCCGACAGTGGCCAGTACCTTCAGAGGGAGGAGTAAATACTACTCAGTAAGCAAATGTAGGCCAAACTGCCCCCCACATTAACTATTTGAGATCAGGGGAGACTTAGACTAGCTTAACCCTAAAATCTATGGTTTAATATCCCTTCCCATTTTTATCAGCATTAATTATGATAAACTCAATATTCTTGCCATCCATAGACACACCCAATCCCTTTTTGAATCTTCCTAAATTCTTGGCCTATCTGCAACTCCCTGTGCTAGTGAGTTCCACAGTCCAATGATATGCTTTTTCATGCAACCTTTCCTTTTATCGGTTTTGAATGTGCCACCTTTTCATCACATTGAATGTCCCCTTGTTCTTAGGCTATGAGACAGGGAGAACAGAAAGTCCCAACTTTATATACTTTTATCAGGTCCCCTCTTCTTTCTTGTCAAAGGTAAAACAATCCCTATCTTTTCAGTCTTTCTTCACAGGATTCGTCTTGTGGACCTTCTCTGAATGCCCCTCCCATGCTAGTTTGTGATTGGAGGGGCAGGCTGTGTACAGTGGCTTGTTATTGGAGGGTTGCTCAAAAGCACCAGACTGATGCAAGTGTTTTTTGGGAAAATACCATGTACAGTGTATTGGGCGGAGAAAATGACAAGGAGGAATTACATGGATTTTGCACAGAGAGCTCAGGAGAAGCCAAGGTCACTGGAATGCTGGGCCTCCCCCTGCTAGGTCTGCCTGTTCTCTTTGTAAAGACAAAAATACTCTTCCAGCCCCTCATTCGCACTGCCACCACCACACCCACCCCAATATTTTTCAAATTCACTAGCAGAAAATTCCCTGCCTCTGCAACAAAATGGGCTCTCTTAACCCTTTCAGGGCTCTGTAAGTTGAAACCTTCCCCCCACAAGGGGAGGAAGGGGACAGAAGGAGAACATTCTTTTTTTCCGGCCTGTCAGAAGCTTTGTTCTATCCCCAAACTGCCTCAAACCCTTCAACACAAGTGGCCATGCTAAGCAAAAGCGCCACGGCGGAGCACTGACAAATGCAACCATTTCCCTCCAGGAGTCTCCCATCTGGGCATGGGCGGTGGGTATTGTAGGCGACAGCCAGGTGTGGCCCCACCCACACTCCACCCCCAGGCCTCCTCCTGCTTCCCGCTCTGCAGCTTAGACTTCCCCCATGCCGCGGCCTGGGCTCAGAGGGGGAGTGTGGGAGGCCGTGCCACTCACCCAGCGCTCTGGGGTTGGGGCTACGCCGCCCACACACCTGGTGCTCTGGGGCGATCCAGGGTGAGGGGCCAGTGGCTGCAGAGGGGCTAGCTCTGCGTTCTGGCAGAGGGGCAAAAGGGGAGGGGCGGGGGGCTAGCCTCCCCCAACAGGTAGTTCACGGGCCGCCCATGCATCTAGGGAAGGTTTTTGCTGGGATCCATTTCCAGAGGGTTACTTTTCAGTATCTCGACACAGATGCTTTAAATGCTCCCGGTTTTTCCCACGCAAAAGACATCGGTGGGCTGCACTGGGTCTCACCGCCCACCCCAGTATCAGCCCACCACTCCTCCCAGTGTGGTCAGAGGAGGACCAGCCCAAAGCCAGCTGGGAACTGAAACAGACACCACGTATGGCCCTTTTCTCAACCACAGCAAGAGACTGAGCATGAGTATCAACCAGTTGCTGTGTTAGCCCCTATAACTCCTGTGCTCCTGGCATTTAACACCGTATAGCTTCCAAGGGCGATAGACAAATTTCTAGGACTCAGGAGACCTGGGTGCTAGCTCTGGCTCTGTCACCAACCACCAGTGTGGCCTTAAACAAGTCACTTCCCTGCTGTGTGCCTCAGTTTCCCCACCTGTAAAAAGGGGATGATGCTACTTATTGAAAAATCCTGGCTCTCACACCCTGCTTCTCATGTTCACTGCCAAATTCCCATGCATCTCGCCATGACCCTGCACCCCACACACAAACCGTCCTTCACCCAAATTTTGAGCCACTACAGCTACCATCTTGTGCTCCGTGAACCATGCCCCTGGATAGGAAAATGTCACTGTGTGATTTTTAAATGGGCCGGTGCCACTTCCAAAGAGCCAATGGATGGTCAGGGACGTCTGCAAACCAAATCCACCTCCTATCATTTTATCTTTTGCTCGCGTTTCTCTGCCTCCCCCAATCGCCCCTTGAAAGCAAACGGCAATAGAGTTTGCAAGTCCCTATTCATCAAGGAAATTAATTCCTTATGCATAATTCATTTCTTTTGTGAACTTTTTCCTAATGCTCCCAAGTGCATTAGGAATGGAGGCAGCAATGGGAGAATGGGAACAAGAGGGGGAAGGGGGGGGAACAGCATGCTGTGTGCTACTCCTGTAGCTAGCACGGCCCTGAAAGCCTCTGTCAGGCTGGTCTCTGGCTCACATGGTCCTACTGTAGGTTTTTGATGAAGAGGGTTTAATGAAGCTAGGAGCAGTCATTCACCAAAGGTTCTGCAGTGGGGGAGGGAGAGGGCAGCAGACTGAGCCAGAGCTTCCGGAAACCTGCTTCCCAATCCCAGTTTGAGGATTTCTTCCTAGTAACTGTGCCCAGCACAAAAATCAGCACACGATCAGGAGAGGCTGGCAGTTGCTGGCCAGGAGCAGGAAAGCAGGGGGTTCTCCAGGCCTAGGATTGAGGTGCTTCAGGAGAGCAGCACGAGGACTCACGACTGGAATAGTTGGAGGTGTTGGAAGTCTAGGTGGAGGTTAGGGTGGCCAACCCGCCAGGATTATCCTGGAGTCTCCAGCAATTAAAGATGAATCTTTTAATTAAAGATTATGTGGTGTGATGAAACCTCCACGAATACGTCCAACTAAAACTAGCAACCCTAGCGTAGGTGACACAGTCCAACTCTACAGGAGTCCCCAGGACTGAAAAAAAGCACCTGTGACTCAAATATTATGTGCGTGCTAGGAAATACACTACGGAGACACACCTGCGGGAACTTTTCCTAACAGACAGACACCACAAACTCTCCTTCTGCTTCCTCCTTCCAAACTGGAGCTCACAGAGCAGCCATGGACGTTAGTCCAAGGCCTAGGAGCAGCATGGCCAAAGTATAACTGAAATTGACATGATCCAATGACCAAACAGACCCCCACACTAGTGTAAAGTGTCCCTCAATAAGTAACCCACCTCCCCGGACAGACAGATAACCTCACAGGCAAGACTATAAGTGGAGGTTGGACTGTATTGTTTCTGGACTTGGGAGTTTCTTAGGCCTTAAAGCCAGACTGTGACCATCTAGTCTGACCTCCTCCATAGCACAGGCCAAACAACTCCATCCAGTGATTCCTGCATTGAGCACCGAGTGGCCAGTGAGGGCAGGAGCCATTAGGTATTAAAGTAGGAGCTCAATGAGGATTCTTCTTCACACAGCACACAGTCAACCTGTGGAACTCCTTGCCTGAGGAGGTTGTGAAGGCTAGGACTATAACAGGGTTTAAAAGAGAACTGGATAAATTCGTGGAGGTTAAGTCCATTAATGGCTATTAGCCAGGATGGGTAAGGAATGGTGTCCCTAGCCTCTGTTTGTCAGAGGGTGGAGATGGATGGCAGGAGAGAGATTACTTGATCATTACCTTTAGGTTCACTCCCTCTGGGGCACCTGGCATTGGCCACTGGTGGAAGACAGGATACTGGACTGGATGGACCTTTGGTCTGACCCAGTACGGCCATTCTTATGTTCTAGGATCAAGGACTTCCATGATATATTCCAGCAGCAGACGTGCCGTGGTGCAGTCACCTAAGATCTCAGGTAATCAGGGTCACGCTTTGTCCGTCATTTGGCTAGGAAAGCACTACGGTGCTGCAGGAAGTGATGTCTGGTCGTCAGTAAGCATCGCTCTTCTCTCTGATACACCCCTCAACCCAAATGCCCCAGGATGGTGTTGGGGGCATTATGCTGCTCGAGAGGCAGTCTTCCAGGGATCAAAGATCAAAACTAGGCCTTGCCCATTCATGGCGCTTTTGAAAAAAGAATATTAACCCTGGCACCCCGGCCAAATTCCAACCAGGATAATTATATTCTACCTCCTCTAAGTCCTCACTGGCTGTTTTATATTGGCACAGGGTTTTTCACTGATGTGAAGTATTTCTCTGCTCTGCTGTGTCCTACCCCAGAAGTGGGCAAAGCAATCTATGCATATCCTTTGCCTACCACAGAGGGGAATTGTGAGACTTAATTACAATACAGAACTCAGGGACACACATGGATGTTTGGAAGTTCTAGAGAATTGTGGAGCTCCTGCATGAACCCCTGTCTGAGCTAACAGGAATAGGGTAGAATAAGAGATTAGATTACAGGGGTCAGTTTATCACTGGTCTATCTACATTTTTATTCCTATATATCCATGAAGCCAGTAAGGTTGTTTTTAGATATGTGGCCAAAATACAGTAGCAATCATCCCCACATTGCTAATCTACAAGTATGCACACACATGCAGACTGATTTGTCCACTCCATGCTGTCCCATATTAGTAAGACTGGGTTACTTTTACCAAATATACCGCAGCACGTTGACAAATGCCATTTACGTTTTATCCCAGATAAAAGGGAAACGCATTTATCAAAACAAAATGACCAAGTGCATTTGGAGAAGTGGCTGCTCTGATCGTGGCTTGTTTGCTTATTCAGAAGTCTACAGCACAGGGCAGATCGTCAGCTGAAGTCAGTGGGGCTCTGACAACTAAGGATCTTGGGACTTACAATAACCCTGAACGAAGGGTTAACAGAAGCCCCCAGCCCCCGTTCCTTACCCCTGGCTTCAGAGCCCAATCTATACTCTGCCCTGACTCCCAAATCCAAGAGGCAGCAATTGTACTACTTCCTGTACTAAATTTGGACAGTAAGTAGCATCACCCTGTCATGGGGGTATAGAGAGCGTTTGCAACGCCCCATTTAACTGCACTATACTCCTATCCATGGGCTTCATTAGCATATTTCAGCTGCACTGTGATGGATGAAGATAGATGGGAGAACATCAGCCTTGGTAAAATCACTGTTTTATCAAGGTTAAACCATCCCCGTGCTGTGCCACTTCCCTTTGTTGTGTTTCCTTTCCAGTCACAAAATTAAGGATGAAATTAACAGACATTTGCCCCAGTGGTTAGGGTCCCTTCCCCCAGACGGGGGCAGAGAACGGCTTCCACTCTGCTGTTATCCTGCAGCTGGTCGTCTAGCTTGGAGAGAAAGAATGAAAGAGACTTGGCGGAGGAGGGAGAAGGGGGGGGGGGAGGATCTAGGTGAATTTCAGGAAATTGACGTCAATACCAAGGGGCCACAAACAGGATTCCTGAAACCTTTCCCCCAGCACAGTTCTACCAACACATCCTGATCCTGATCTGCCCCTCTCCAGCTATTCCACAGCTACCCACCTCCCCCAACCACCCTGATCTGCCCCTCTCCAGCTATTCCAAAGCTACCCACCCACCTCCCCCCAACCACCCTGATCTGCCCCCTCCTACCATTCCAGTTACCCCACCCACCTCCCCAACCACTCTGATCTGCCCCTCTCCAGCTATTCCAAAGCTACCCACCCACCTCCCCCCAACCACCCTGATCTGCCCCCTCCTACCATTCCAAAGTTACCCCACTCACCTCCCCAACCACCCTGATCTGCCCCCATCCTGCTATTCCAAACCTCCTCCAACCACCCTGATCTGCCCCCGTCCTGCTATTCCAAACCTCCCCCAACCACCCTGATCTGCCCCATTCCCACTATTCCAAAGCTACCCCTACCCAGCTCTGCCAATGCACCTCAATCATTCCCTTCACCTTTCCTCTCCCCACCACCACCCATCCCCACTTGCTATTCAAGTCCTGGGCTTCTCCTGCAATTTAACAGCAAAATTGTGTGGTGGCTTCTGTAGTCCAGTAGGAATTAGAATGAGGCACACAGTTATCCTAAATGCATTGCACTATCACTGCCAAATGTGGACACACACACACACCCCACTCCCCAAGATGTTTAGAATAAAAATGACCATTGACCTCTTTAAATTATCCTTTCCCAAACCGTGGCCCTTGGAGGGTCATATAATGCTGTCAGCTCCTCCCCCTGGATCTCAGCTCCCCCTGGCTCCCAGGGAAAGGAGGAGGCTGCCGTTCATCAACAGTAACACTCACTCACAGTTGCAAACATTTCCATTTCTACCCCTCGTTCTATATCGAATCTCCGCTTCTATGGGGCCACACCTGCCCGCCGCCTGGCCCAATAGCCTCAGATTATCTGAAGGAAGCCACCAGCTTACTTCATGTGCCACTGCAATAGGAGTCAGGATCAAGGCCCTGTTCCCAATCGAGCATTGGGGGGCGCATCCAGGATGTTGAGATGCATTGGGAGCAGGATGGACAGATGGTCTTGTGGTTATGGTGTTGGACTAGGACTCAGAAGCTCTAGGTTCAATTCCTGGCTCTACTACTGACTGAATTTCCCTGTGCCTTCGTTTCCCTGTCTATAAAATGGGGATAAGAGCCCCTCCCTCCCATAGGTGTTGCAAAGATAAGTGCAGAGGAGGTGCTCAGCTATGACAGGGCTAGGGCCTCTGCATTAGACCACTCACTGAAGGCAGTGACTTGTTGGGAGACCACAGTGGTAAATGGCTCACATGGAGCCAGAGCATTACAGAAGATGTAAGTACAAAATACTGGGTGATTCAAAGAAAGAGTCTTTCATCTCTAGGTCATCAGTTCAAATCCAGCCCAGGCCAAAAGAGAGTGCAAGCTGTCACCATCTGACAGCTGTCCAGTAAACTGGTGTCTGATCTCAGTGCTGTTACTAGCAGGCACCCGTCCCCATCACAAGAACCACCGCCCCAGCTGGCCTTTATCCCCAGTGGGCAAGCTTGAAAAAGCAGCCATGCACCCAACGAGACTTTCTCTAGGAGTGGAGCAGTCGGCCCTTCGGATCAGGCCTGAAACGCGGATATTTGCACTCCAGTTGCTAAGACTTTACCTGTTCTGTTGGTCAAGGATGTCACACTCCCAGGCTGTGAATCCAGCACTTACAACAACTCTCAATTCCCTTCAACGTGAAACGTGTCCAGGCTCTTTCCTTATTACGTACAGAATGAATCAGCTGCTCCCACTGCCGCCAGGAGCTTTCCATCAGTAATATCAACACCACTTTATAAAGGATGGCAAGTACCACTGTCCCTATTTTACAGAAGGGAAAGACAGAGGAACAAGACAGGGATAAGTGTCTAGTGGTTCCGGGTGCCCAACCTAAACACTTTAAAAGCCTGATTTTCTGAGAGTGGGTGCTCAGCACTTTCTGAAAATCAGGCCTCTTATGGTGTTGAAAATTGAACCCCCCAGAATCCCCTAGGGTAACAATTTCCCAAATGATTTAAGGAGCCCAGGACTCAGAAAGAGCCAGTAACCCTCAAGTCACTGGGGCACTTCTGAAAATTTTAGCCCTAGTGACTTTTGAAAATGCAGGGTCAAATTTTAAAAGTATTTAAGTGAAGATGAAGATAGACACCTAGATACCTGGGGGGGAAACTGGCCTTAGGCCCTTCACTTGGGGATGACCCTGACAGGAGCACCCTCTTGTGGCAGGCCATGGCATGACTGGTGCACCCATCACCGTTTTCCCCTTCTAGTAACCCAAGGACTCTAGGCCAGGCTCTCTTGCTCCTGTAGTACCCCCCCTCCTCCCCCTCCTGGGGCTGGTTTATTACAGAAGTAGTGTAAATGGGTCCCTGGGTCTCATTTTACAATAGGGAAACTGAGGCACTTGCCTGGGGTCACACCAGAGGCGGAAACAGAAGTGAGATCTCCTGCCTCCCAGGTCTACACTTTAACCATCTCTCCCCTCCTCACCAGACGTGGCCTCTTTCTTTTATAACAACATTTAACAAAATCTCCACTGAGTTCTGGAAAGCTATGGATAGGCTGCAACATGCTATGGGGCCACACAAGGGTGGGACCAACGAGCCATTGCTGGAGCCATCCCTCCCCCACCTGCGGTCTTTCTCCTTTGCTTTTTTCACCAGCTGGGAAAAACATCTCTGATATGCAGCTTAGCAGCCAACTGACCCTGGCAACCAGTGACCCGGGGAGAAGGTCGCTTATTGAATCCTGCTGCGATATCTGCTACCTCTGATGTCACTCAGGCCTCAGCTGGGAGGGGAGCCAAGTGAAATGGAGTGGGAAGGGATGGGGAGAGAGAGAGAGAGAGGAGGTACTTTTTCCAGGCCCAGCTATGCTGGTACAGGCAGATAGAAAGGGATATGTTGGTTTTACTCTCTTGTTTCTTTAGAGCTGTTTAATGGTTTCTGGGTTGAATTTCCAATGGGATCACAGGGCCTGCTCTACCAGGTCACACCAGTGGTCCATCTACTCCAGTAGCCCGTCTCTGACCAGATCTTTCAGAGGAAGGCACAAGAAACCCTGCAGTAGGCAATTTTGGAATAAGTCGCTCCAGGGGAAGCTTCCTCCTCAGCCTGGTAGTTAAGGGTTGCCTGAAGCACACGGGTTTACAGCCCTTATAAAATATATTTATATAGCAGCTGGATGGTCTTATAAGGCCAACACTTTCGAACCTGGGTGCACTCAAAGCTCAGCTTCCCGATCCATATGCAGGCATCACCAGGAGTGCTGCTTTTCAAAAGGCACCAAGCGGCCCGAAATCCCAAAAGAGGAAAATGAGAATTGCAAGTGATCAGCACCTTCGCAGACCATGCCGTTTTTATGAGGTGACTATCTCTGGATTAAGGAGTCCCAGCCTATTTAGGCTAGAAAAGATTTGCCGGTACAGCTATACTGGCAAACCGTCCTAATGCAGATACAGTTTATAAACTCTTCTGGCAAAAAGCACTTTTTGCCAGAATAAGCTGCATCTACACTAGGGCTTCTGCTGACATAAAAATGTCTTTAAAAAAAAAAAAAAAAAAAAAGTCACACACTGCATTGCCGTTACTATATGAGCAAAAGTTTAAAGAGTATGCCTGACCTAACTTTAGCCATCCAGATTCAAAAACATTAAATGTCTCACACTTGAATCCTACCAAGTTTTAGCTTTGATAATGCAAATTCCACATGGTATTGAATGTGCTTTTGTAACTGAGTATTTCCTTATCTCAATTTGAAATTGATTGCCTTGGGATTTCATTGGGTGTCTTTCTTTATTCTTATACACCTCTACCCCCATATAACCAAAACAGAACGCAGTGTTCCAGGTACAGGAATCCCACTGGATTTACATCACGGCATCATCTCATTACTATTATTTTCCATCCCGCTCATTATATTCCCTATAGATTTATTTGCCTTTTTTTAATTTTGGACCAATTCTGCTTAATATGAGTTTTCAGTGAGCCGCTCACGACTCCCAGTTCTTCCCACCCCCTCTCAAGTGGTTACCATTAATTTACAACGCGATGGTCTAGTCACCTTCATTACCATGCATTGGTCACCAGTGAACTTCACATGCCACCCGGCCACCCATTCTGACTTGCAGACCATGAGGGACGACGGAGGGAACTGAAGAAATTTAGCGTTGTGCAAACTGGGCCACCTCACTGTCCATCCCCTTTCCCAGACCATCCGTTAACATATTTAACACTGCTCCTACTGGGAAACCGTAGGGTACTCCCCCGTTAACCTCCAGATGTTCTGAAAACAGACCACTTTTGGGTTTCTGTCCCTCAGCCAGTTTCTGATCTGTGTCAGTGCTTAACTCCTTCACCCCATGACCTATTTCCTTAATAGCCTCTTGTGAGAGACTTTGTCAAAACATTAGTGAAAATCCACCTTAGTGACTCTCACTGCTTCTTCGTTATGCACTGCTTTGTTGTGGTCTCCATGAATTCTAGCCTGGTGGAGAAGCACAGTTTCCCTTTACAAAAGCAGCATTGGTTTATCCCAGAGTCCTAATTAAGGGGTCTATACTTCTATTTTTACATCATCATTTCAACAGATCCTCTTGGTACTGCAGTAAGGTTTAGTGGTCTGTGACTCTCAGAAGCACTCCTAGTGCCTCCTCAAAAAGACAAGTATAACATTTGCTCCAGCCTTGCACCAAAAGAGACCTGGGTTCACATCTTCACTTCTCTTCCCAGTTTGCTGGGGCTCACCCTCCTCCCCAGAGCTTTCCCTCCAGAAAGGCCTGGGAGTTGCACAGGAGGGTGTGTGGTAAATCCAGATTTTGGTGCATTGGTAGAGCTGGCTGTAGCAACACTCCCTGTGTTACACCCAATTCATATGGCAGCTGTTCACCCCTCACTCCAGGGGCGGTGGGTTACATAGAAAGATGCCCTGTACCATGTTACCCAACTCCGGCTGCGTGGGCTGACTGGCTTTTCCTAGAGAAAGCAACAGCCTCACCTTCTCTTCCCAAAAGCCAAAGCCAGCAGCCACGTTGGGGGAGGGGGGGAAATGCCTGGCCATGTGCGCCCACCTACCGGCATGCCTACCTCTTCCTGTGTTTCCCCAACAGCCTAACAAAGCTCCGGCCCCTGATCCGATCCAGGCACCCTCCCACCGGCATGTCCTCCAGCAGGTGACCTCATAGAGGAGCCTGTCCTTTGCCAAAGCTCTGAGAAAGGGCAGGCTAGCTGGGCTGGGCTGCATTTCTCTCTCCTGACTGCTTTGTTCCCTGGGCCCCAGCAAATCACCAGTCACGCTTTGCTCCTTTCTCCTGGGACTCCTCGGTGAGCTGCTCCTTTATCTCCATGCACCACACGGGAAGAGCCGTCTTGCTCAGCACAGGGGGCACCCAAGGGGGCCTGCCTGGCAGGCCCTTTCCCAAGCTTTCATTCCGAGCCTCTTCAGCTAGTTTAACTGCCCCGACAGCCAACTCCGTTTGTAGAGACTCTCCCCCCGCTGGCTGCAGTTTAGTTCGGTTCCAAACAAACGGCTCCTGTTTCAATCAGATCTAAGGGATAAGTAAGCCAAGCCTTGGATTTGGCATATCTAGACTCTTTGGGGCTAGCAGGTTCAAACCCCAGTCAGGGTAAGTCAGACCAGATTCCTTCAGCAGGTCGATAATTTCAATTCCACGCTGTATATTGGTGTGTTGGAGACTGCCTTAAAAACTGATCTGCCATTCAAGATCCCCCTGGCACTTCTCATAAGAGTAAGGGTTTGCTCTGGTCCCAAATTTCTCTCACCTTCCCTTTCCCAGGTTGTTGAACCAGCTGCTGTCCTCCACCCCAGAAGTGGCTGCATTTCAATGGAATGATGATCTGTGATCTGTTAAGATGAAAGAACATGTACGGACACATACAAATATCTCTTTCGCTTCACTAGAGCACAAATCATTCAAATCCTGTCAGACTGCACCATTTGAGATTCACTCACATCTCGGCTTGAGTTCTATGGGACAATTAGAAAAATTCACTTGTTATTTTTAAATCTTGGCATGGGTTGGGGGAAATTAATTTTCCCAATAGTCGACCAGTTGCTATTACAGATGAATTTATGAGAACAGAAGTTTTTCAGACAGAACTCAATGAGCCAGACTTTTTGACAACAGCATTTCTATAGCAGTCTTTCCACATCTTCAAAGTGCTTTATGAATATAATGAGCCGCTATGCCAGGGGTGGGCAAACTTTTTGGCCTGAGTTCCACATCGGGGTTGCAAAACTGTATGGAGGGCCGGGTAGGGAAGGCTGTGCCTCCCCAGACAGCCTGGCACCCGCCCCCTATCCGACACCCACCCACTTCCCACCCCGACTGCCCCCCTCAGAACTTCCAACCCATCCAACCCCCCCCCCGCTCCTTGTCCCCTGACTGCCCCCTCTCGAGACCCTCCACCCTAACTGCCCCCCCAGGCCCCAACCCAACCCCCCCTGCTCCCTGTCCCGACTTCCCCCCCGGGGCTCCCTGCCCCTTATCCAAGCCCCCGGCCCCCCTACCCCATGCTGCTCAGAGCAGTGTGTCTGGCAACCGCGCGGCCTGCCGGAGCGCGCAGCCCCGCCCCCTTACCAAGCTGCTCAGAGTGGCAGGAGCTCAGGCCCCGCCACAGCCTGCCCCACGCTGCCCGGCAGGAGTGGCAGGCCAGAGCGCTGCCCGTGGCAGGGAGAGGCTGGGGGGAGCCTCCCCAGCCGGCAGCTCAGGGGCTGGACAGGACAGGCCCGTGGGCCGTAGTTTGCCCACCCCTGCACTATGCACTAACTTTCTCTCTTCTACAGTGCTCCATCAAGCATTGGCATAGTCCTGAAAACTTCACATGGAGACAGCCCACCTTCTAGTCTGCTTGGTACAGGGGCTGCCATCTCACTTCTAGTTAACCATTCGTTGGTTGTGGACTCGCTCACTATAATTGTTTTAAATTTGGTTGTGCTTTTTTGGGGGCAGGGAGAGGAATCTCCAACCCTTCCATGTCCAGTTTAAGAGTCTTCACAACAATTCCTGGATAGGGGTTAAACACTGCCTCTGACAGCGAAGGGTGTGGAGTTGAAACGTCAATGTTTTTCTCTCTCTCTCTCTCCCCTAGTTGGAGAATTTCTCCCACCATTAAAATTAACGAGTCAGTTTCCAGAGACGAGCATGCTACAAAGCCCCTCCTGCTTCTGGCGTTTTGTTTTTTAAATTGAGCTACAGTCTTATAAGTGCAAAGTTATACTAAGCATCATTTATTTTAATGCTGAGCAATAAGAAACTTAAACGGAAGCACCAAGCTCTCCTCCAAACACATCATAAACTGCACAGGCACAAACACTGTCTGCAGATTCATTTACGCTCCGGTCAGGCAGGAATTCCACGTGCCAAGAACTACCACCTGGAAAACGGCACTTGTGCTGGAGTGCCCAGATTAAGCAAAGCTCAGTTCAAACAGAGAAAGGTACCTTCAACTCTTGGGCCTTTGCCCAGTGGCAACTTAAAGCCGGGACCTGCAGAGGGCACAGGCCGGGAAGGAAGGAGCAGCACAATATGCCTCCTGTCCCGTTCCACCTCCCTCCAGCCTCAGCAACACTTGTTGCAAAGCAAATATTGAAAGGCAAGATGCAAAGTAAATGGGAGCACGGGCCTCTTTGTGCAACACCAGGCAATGCACCTTTGTCAATCAGCAAGAGCGACCTCAACTCCCTCAACAGAATCCTGGTACTGGGCCTTGTTCTACTGCCATTTATCCTCACTGCCTCCTGGACAGCAGAATCCATGGCAACTCAACACCACAGCTGGGATCTAGAAGTTGCATCTTTGGATTAGATCATCCTAGGGACGGGGCACAAATGAGGTCTTGTCCCGACTAGGGATTTGCCCCAATTACAGTCATTGGCAAGCAGGAACAAGATGCAAATGCCAACCTTGCCTGTCTACACCAGGGATTTACCTGCGTCACCTACAGCTGAAATAAGCATAAGCCCTGGCAGGCCAAGGCCATAAATGTTATCTGCAAAATCTCGATGGAAACCTAAAGATAACAGCATTGTGCTAGTGCTGGAGAACCAGACAATGCCACCAGCTCAACTCTCCAATCTCTCTCAAGTACTTGCATGGCCCCCCCACCCCATCACCACAGTATCTGAGCACCTCCCAATCTTTACTGCATTTATCCTCACAGCATCCTGTGCCATCATTCCCATACAGAGGTGACAGTGAGGCACAAGGAGACTAAGCGAATGAGATGGAAAATGTGGTTCACACACACAATGGGGGAAATCATTGTTTTTTAAAATCCTCTCTTGTTTCAACAATCCAAGGTTCTAAGATCAGGCAGGGGGTTTTCAAATGACACTGGGCTCCGCTTGACAGAACCCCGACCTACGCTCTATTTCCAAGAGCTGGAGAGGAAACGAACACAAAAGCTGCAGTTTCTCTCACTGCTTTTTCTTCCCAGTCTCGTTTCTTGCCCAGACGCCTCTGGTTTCCTGTGCAGCCAACCAAACAGCATAGAGCTAGAAGCCAAAGGTAAAGTGCACGTGGAAGGCAAGGGCAGGGCTGTGCCAAATGAGAGCAGAAGCCTGACAAAATGTACTGGCGCCTACCAGGCCATGTTCTTTATCTGAAGCATGCATGTAGCAGGGACTTTTGCTCTTATTCTAAAGAAAACAATAGCGTCCTTCCCTGGCACCTTCCACACACAGATCTCAAAACACTTTACAGATACTGTAGAAGCAACAAAGAGTCCTGTGGCACCTTATAGGCTAACAGACGTATTGGAGCATAAGCTTTCGTGGGTGAATACCCACTTGTTCAGATGCATCTGAAGAAGTGGGTATTCACCCACGAAAGCTTATGCTCCAATACGTCTGTTAGCCTATAAGGTGCCACAGGACTCTTTGTCGCTTCTACAGATCCAAACTAACACGACTACCCCTCTGATACTTTACAGATACTGGTGAATTTAGCCTCCGCACACCAGGGGGAGGTCAGGGTGCAGTATTACCTCCATTTAACAGCTAGGGAACTCTGCCTCCGAGATACAGCGAGTTGGAAAAATAGTCTTGTCGGTAAGGCCTGGGTCCAGGACTTGAGACAAGTAGGTTCAATTCCCAGTTGTGCCACAAAACACCTTGAGCCAGTCACTCAATTCCTCATCTGTAAAATGGGGAGAACAGAACTGCCTTTCTTTCTTCCTTGGTCTGGTCTATATAGAGTGCCATCTCTTCAGTACAGGCCTCTTCCTACGTGTCTGGACAGAGCCCGGCGCAAGGGTACCTGGTGTGCCGTTCTCAGATCCAGGCCTGCCAGAATACAATGTAATATAAACGGGGGAGGGATAGCTCAGTGGTTTGAGCATTGGCCTGCTAAACCCAGGGTTGTGAGTTCAATCCTTAAGGGGGCCATTTAGGGATCTGGGGCAAAAAATTGGGGATTGGTCCTGCTTTGAGCAGGGGGTTGGACTAGATGACCTCCTAAGGTCCCTTCCAACCCTGATATTCTATGATTCTATGATAAACGACCAGCAATAATAACATCAGGAGTGGGTAGTATCGTATAACAAGACTATCACCAGGCTGGGAACAGAACTCAAGAGCCCTTTCTCCCAGGAAACCAAGGCCCTCCCCGTCATCCTCTACAGGAAGCAAAGGCTGCCGTGTGCTCTCCTTCGCTCAGCCTGCAGGGGAGGGAGGGAGCGCCCGCGCGAGAGTCTATTCAAAGCCACATGCTAACCAGCCCTAATAAGTTAATGCAGAAATCCTCCCAAAGAGTCTGGCTATAGGAGACACTGGTCTCCACTGAATCAAGATCTGTTATGTTGTAATATAATAGATGTAAATTAAAACAGAAAATCTATCATGCCTCTAATGTAGCCTGATAGCTGAGCGTGTGGATCCGCACAAGGAGAGGCACATCGAGGAAGGGTGATATATGGCGAAGCTGGATAGAGGGTGAAAAGCGTGGCGAGACGAGCCGGAGAATGGCGGAGCCGGCTCTACGCTCCTCAGACCCAAGGGCAAGAGAGGAATAAATGTTGATTAGTGTTGATTTTGTCCGACGAACGCCTGTCGAGTGACAGTTGGGCTAAGCTGCTCTGAAAGAGAACCATTAATCTTGGTCTGGTTTAAGTAGAGTATATTAATTTGTGTCATTTTTACTAAGTCGCACTGAGAAAGGCCTCTTACTGCTTTGCATCTGACTGCTTTGGTGGTTTAGCCTACTTTTTTTTTTTTTTGCCTTCCCCCTTTTAAATAGATACCGCAGCGGAGGCAACATATTCAAATGACACAGCAGGGGACCAGGGGGCCGAGCGCTCCTCACTTGGATTAAGAAAATAAACTCCCAGGGTGTTGGCATAGCAACAGCATTTCAGATGAACTGCTATATATTCAGTGATTAATAAATTAACATTTTTTTATACAGTTCTTCCTCCTTTTCTCTCCCTCCCATCGCAGGAAGGAGAAAGCGTGCAGGGGGAGCGAGGTGAAGGCACGCATTGGCGTTCTCTCTGCTCTCTCCAGCTGCTGAGGCCGGATTTCAGGGGCCGGTCACTTCTCACTAGCCAGGCTGTGACGGGAGCCTCTGGGGATGCCACGGGAAGCTTGATGGAGGTGGGTAACTGGCACAGGGCAGCACTCCCGGTGGTGCTGAGGTTTCAACCACCTACAAGATCAAGTGCTGACCCAAAAACTGAGACATAAGCCCTGCCCCACTCAAGGGAAGTGTTCTCAGTACACTAAGGCATTAGATGTGTAAAGACGGTTTAAAAAATCATTTCAGGCAGAAGTTTTCTATTTAAAGTGACAATTTACTATGGAACAAAACTATGAGTCAATTTTAAATTCTCCTTTTGTGCCTCTTCAAAATTAAAACCAAAGGATTTTAGCCCAAGATGTTACAGCACTACAGAGTGGAGAACTTCGCTCTTTGGGCCTTTTAAATGGAGAGGCCCCAAGTGCAGCCATGATACTTCTGCCAGGATTTGCGTGAGCTCATGTGAGCAACAGCACTGGTTGAACAGATAACAGGATTGGTAGAAAAAGTGGGATCCTCAAAAGGTATTTAAGCATCTAACTGCTTTTGAGTAACTGGGCCGAACTGTGTACAGTTCTCCCATGCAGTTCTGCCCAGCTTCTCCTGCAGCACTCGGTCGTATTCAATACCTGGCCTCTGCTGAATAAAGATTGATCCCCTAGATTGATGGGTCTCTCCTCCCCATCAACAAATCACCGGGGCTGTGATTTCAGTTTTCACTCTGCTGCAGTTTTGACCAGGACAATTTTTTAGGAAAAGGTGCTAAGTGATCGTGGAAACAAGAGGAAAAAAATATTGGAAGTTCAGGGCAAGAGATTAGAGAGTCCCAGCAAAGAAGCTCTACTAAAGACAAAGAGTTAATTTTCCAGTTCCAGTGCAGGTAACAAGAACTCGGCAGGATCTGTGAGGCCAGGGAGACGTTTTGAAAGTAACTGGGCAATCAACTTCCTCTGGAGCGCCTAGGAACATGAAATCGAATCCTCCCCGAGGAGCTGCTGGTGAGTGACTGACCCACATTTCAAGCACTTTCCTTTCCACTGATTTACCTCTTCCTGCCTGGAACCAGTGAAGTGGCCATTACTACGACTCAGAAGGCCCATGTCTTACTCCTTTGTGCCAATCACCCCGTTATGTGAAAGAAGAGGGGAGAAGTTCAATAATGAAATCATCATCATCAGTAGCTTGTGGGCGGCTCAGGATCCTGTCATAGGCACATGGGCCTCAGGGAGAGAGCAGGGGAAATAATACGAGTGCTGAGGCCAAAGAGAACAACTCTGTGCAGATCCAAGAGAGTGCGCTGGAGCCAGCTGTTTGCAGGCATTTTGTGGCTTGGGATCTTTCAGCCACACTAGTGTGTAAAGGCTATTGCTGACTGGACTCTTCACATGAGTCCAAGTGGCACTGCTGTAATAAGCCACTTTCAATGAGATAATTCCCCCCTCCCCCCACCCCCAGTCTTGTGTTCCCAGCCTTGTGTTTGTTCCCAGCTGTGCTTTAAACCATTTACACTGATCACATTTATACATTGGGGTGGTACTTTCAGCTCAGCACCCAACTTAAATTCTCCTCCCTCTGAATTCAACAGTAAACAAGGGTCAGCTTCAATGAGAGCAGAGTTAGCCAAGTGCTTCTGAAAATCCAAGCCTCAATGTACTTATCATTGACGCTGTTTGCTTCCTTTGTGCCCTTCACCACAATGCTGGGTCCCACTGTCCATCTGTAGTCAGTCCCTCTATTCGTTTCTCATGGGGGTGGGTGGATTTAGGAGCACAATACTGCAGAGGAAAGTTTTAATACTTAAAAAGTTTTCAATGAAATGTCAGTTTTTATCAACTTCATTAAAGTTCTGAAGTATCTTTAGCAGACATTACATATACACATACACACAAACACCCCTCAATTTTCAAAAGCACCTGAGTGGCTTAGGATTCTAAGTCCCATTTTCAAAAAGTCACTTTTGAAAATGGGACTTACACAATTCTGAAAATTTTTTACCCAAGGTGTTTTTTAAAAAGAACAAACAAACCAGCACTCCCTAACATTACAGTTAGGGGAAGAATGACAGACTGAACAGTCTAAGGCATTCAATAAATGGATGAGATGAATGATAATTAGCTTTCAGCGCTTTTCCTCAATAGAACTCAACGTGCTTTACAAAGAGAGATAAGTATCAGGATACCTATTTTACAGATGGGGAAACCGAGGCACAGAATGGTGAGGTGACTTATCCAAGGTCACCCAGCTGGCCAGTGGCAGAGCTGGTATTAGAACCTAGCTCTCCTAAGTCCCAGGCCAGGCCTCTGTCCACTAACTTTAGGGAATGCTTTTCCTATCCTCATTCTGCTTAGCACCTCAGGAGAAAGTCCAGGATCTACAGTGCTCCTTCATGTGCCACTTCTGCCCCTACTTCACATCCAGTCCTTCCTACCTTGTTCTCACCAATGATCACCCCATACCCTCCTTTACCTGAACTGTTGGTCTGTGTCTTCTCCTATGTCTCTTGGCCTTACCTATCTTAGAGCCTGATCCTGCAAAGTGCTAGGCACCTTCAACTCAGGCCCTTGGTTTGTAAGCTCTTTGTAGCAGTGAACATCTGGATGATGGGATGGATTGCACCCTCAGCAAGTTCATGGATGACACTAAACTGCGGGGAGAAGTAGGGATAGGATCCAGCTGAAGAGTAGGGATAGGAGAACTGGAGGGTAGGGATAGGATCCGAGTTACCTAAACAAATTGGAGGATTGGGCCAAAAGAAATCTAATGAGGTTCAACAAGGACAAGTGCAGAGTCCCGCACTTAGGAAGGAAGAATCCCATGCACTGCTATAGGCTGGGGACCAACTGGCTAAGTGGCAGTTCTGCAGAAAAGGACTTCGGGATTACAGTGGACGAGAAGCTGGATCTGAGTCAACAGGGTGCCCTTGTTGCCAAGAAGGCTAACTACATATTGGGCTGCATTTGTAGGACCATTGCCAGCAGACTGAGGGAACTGATTATTCCCCTCTATTCGGCACTGGTGAGGCCACATCTACAGTATTGTGTCCAGTTTTGGGGCCCCCACTACAGAAAGGATGTGGACAAACTCCTATGAGCAGCTAACAGTCTCCCGAATGGAGACTGAACATGGAAATGAGTAGGCTCTACTTCTCTGGGATATTTAACACCTGGTTGACAAAAAAATCCAAAATCCGTATGGGGATTTGTACATATAGTCTGCCTAGGGCCCTTTCTTTTGATGGCCATCTGAGGATGTACTTACTAAATATACCTACATTAGCACACACTATAACCATGTGCCAGGCAGGTATAAAAGGGAGGGTGGGGAAAGAAGCGAACGTTAGGAGCTTCCCCTCTCTCTCTTCCTCTCCCCCTCCCCCCCCGCCCCAACTTGCAAGCAGCAGGTCAAGATCCTGATCTAGTTGTTAGGAGCAAAGAACTTCAACCAGGGCCCCACAGGAGCATGCTCCTCCAGCAGGGTAGTGTGGCTAACTCCTCCTTCGCTAGGTAGCATCTCTGCTGCTGGGTGGAGCACACTCCAGCAGAGAGGTGTGAAGGGACACTCAGCATTTCTCCAAAGAGGAGCAACAAAAAAGTAGCCCAATACCTTTCCCGGCTTCCGTGAAAGCCTGCCCACATTCCAAGAGGCACCAGCCAGAGCCACTGCTTCTGCAAATGGGCTAGCTAGGGCAGGGATTGGCCCCATGCTTCAGGATGCCTAGATACAAAGTATCTCTCTATCCAGTGACTAAAGTGGGGCGCAGCGCCAGTCAGCTGTGGCCCGGCTGCCCCTCTGGAGATGCACGCGGAGGGGTGGCCAGGCCAAACCTGAGTGGCGCTGCGACCCTGTGCACCAGGTGCCAAAGCCACTTGGTTTGGGGGCCCCCTCAAATGGGGTCCCAAGACAAACTGCCCCTCAACCAGGACAGGGGGGGTTGCAGGTCAAAATGGGACAGTCCCTCAAACCCTGAGCTTGTTGGGAGACCTGCCCACAGACACCCTTCTTTATGGGGTCATGAAAAAAGCACCAACACTTGGCTCTTTTATAGCGCTTTCCAGCTTACCCAAACACGGTTTCCCCACCCCCCACATTGTCCCCATTACACACACAGCGAACTTTCCCAATGTGTCAGACTTCGCGTCAGTGCCAGGAATGGGGAACTACCTACATTTCACATGTATAAAGGGCAACCGCATGAAACAAATGGGGTAGGGCTTCTTCTTAAAGGGACGCTGCCCCACAAGACTTTATTCATCATATAAAATGTACAGAGCATCCGTTGTACCTAAATGTTAAATTAAAAGTTATTCAAGGTGGGGGCCAGGTCTCTTTCTAGGCTCTGCCTAGCATACTTTAGGCTCTATATTAATACTAGTAATAATCTTCTACAGTGATGACTGCTTGGAAATATACTCTTGGATAATGAGTTCTCAGTATCTTATGGGCTATAGGTCCCAGGATTTAAGCAACATATAAAGGAGTTCCCGTAAAATACAGGAGAAGGGCTCAATCCAGCGAGGAATGAAACCAGGAGACCTCACAAAAGGGAGGGTTGTGCATCATGGAATCCAGCCAGGACAACTTCAGCAATGACATTTTGCCTCTAATTTCCCCAGCAGTTTAAGTTGGATGCTGCGAAGAATCAGTAGTTAGAAGTGAGGGAGATTTCGGCAATGCAAGAGTAAGCCAGACTGTACATTTTATCTCAAACAATGGCATTTCCATCCCTTTCCCTGGGAGACTTCTCTGTAGCCTGACCCAGATCTCCGTCAAAAAGGCTGAATAGCAGGAAAATCTAAATGTTCCCTTTCTTAATTCCAACCCATGATTTTTAGTTGCAGCGTAGCCCTGGATAACACGCTAAATAATTTTTCCCCATTCTTTGCTCACTTTCCTCCTCTGCTCAGCCAATGGGTGACATCATGATCTGGTTCAGGGATGCACACGTGTTATTAAAGAAAGGGCCTGGTAGGGCCAGAGCCTTCAGCATTAGATTAGGAGTAGAGATGCATTCACATTAAATATCCTGATCTGGGCATCCCCAAACAGGGACATCTGAATTCCAACTCAGATCCAGATTTCACAGTCAATCCTTAATGGAAAAACAAAAACAAAACAGAGAACCAACCAACCAAGAACTCTGGGTTACTTTAAATCCAGATCCAAAATTTCAGCTCAGGTCCATTTCTAAACATATCAGCGGGTATCGGTTCCCCCTCTCCCCCCGCACAGTTTGTTGGCTTCTCAGTCAAGCTGTATAGTACACAATTTGCGCTTCACTCAACACACACACAGACCACCTCTCCCCGATTTAAAGGGTCTATAGCAGAAAACGTTGCAGTGAGATCTCACCTTACTAAGACGCCTTTATGTTTACAGAAGGCACTATAAAAATTCGTCATGGTATTCTAGGAAGCATTGCCATAAATTAAACTGAATTCATCAAAGGAGCAAAAGTATATCCTGCGAGGCAGCAACTAGTCTTTGCTTGGTCATTTCTTGGCTAGATCACAAGCTTCTGTCATTCTCAGTCTAGATATTCAGACCAAGCTCTATCACCATACAGTATCTGAGCACAGTCAATGGGGCTCCCAGTCAACAGTGAGAATTAACAAGGTGCTACAAAACACATTTTAATTTCTCTCAGTAAGTCACCCAACCCCATAACCCCCTTTTTTTTGGGGGGGGGTCTTCTTTAAATTCCATTTATCAATAGGTTTCCATTAGTAAAACTTCCAGAAAAGACCAGAATATTCCAGTTAGAGAGAGGGACTATGATCTCTCTGCTCCGTAGTGCTGCATACATAGCCCCAAATCATATTGGCCTTCTTTGATTGCCACCCCACAGTTCAAATACAAGTCTAATTTACTGTCCATGTCACTCCTCAGGTCTTTCAGCAATACTGATTTCCAAGGGCTTTCTTTCCACTGAATTGCTCCGTTTCGGATTATTACTACTTTGCCCATATGCATGGTGTTGTTTTGCAATTCCTCGCGTTCCATCCTCAGCTGTCAATGAAGCTGTGAGCTGTTAAAGAGGTGCTGTGTTCTACCCCAGAGACAGCTGCATTTCAATGGCTGTTGAGCTAATAATTAATTTTACATACAAATATACAAACAGATGCATTTATATCTTTTATAGAGAGAGATGCATTGCACACACCAAGTTTGTACACCACTTAGCGATGAGACGTACTAGAGAAATACCAGCTATTAGAACACTAAGTATACGTCACCAGTAATGCATTTCTACCAACGTGGCTCAGGAGCAATAGGTCATGTATAACAGACGATCAATCGCTTCCATTTTGTGAAGTGTTAAGTGTGACAGGGATCGAATTAAAGCACAGACTACAATACTGGGGCTATAAGTTATGTTTTTTTAAGAAACAAAACCATAAAATGATACATTTTTCCTTTCACCACCCCCACCCCCTCAGACTTTTCAATTAGGTGAGTGGAAGGATGAAGGCTCCAAGTGCATTTTGCTGAAGTTATAAGTGCCTTTGAAACCCCCTGTCAAGCCGTTTAGTAACACAAGATTTAAGACGCCCAATTAATTTTTCCCCAACAAGCAGCCAAAAGTAGATGCAGGAGGAGGTTAAAAGCTAAGTGTTTAATTAATATTAAATTTATATGATTTTTTATCACTGAAAGCATTGTAAAATTGAAAAAGCAGTTAATTTTATGGGCACTGTGTATTCCTCTGCTTTGATCTTTGTTCCGTGGTATAAAATCACCAAGTGTAAAGATTCTCCTGATTCATTATACCTGTTTAACAGGAGGGAGAGGGAGAAGCTAAGGTTCAGGTGATCAGAGTTCTTCCCAGCCCCACTGCTAAAAACACAGGTGGAGGCATTTGGACACAACGGAGACATCTAAAACGCCTTCACCATGTTGCGTGTGCAAGACATATGGGTTATACACCACACAACGGGACACAGCCATTTTGCACAACAGCAGTTTTCAGTAAGGGTTTGATGACTTAATCCCAGGAGAACATTGTTGTTGTGTAAAAATATTACAATATATAAAAAAAGACAATGGTTTAATAAATAATAATGCTTTGTCCTCTGATAGCCCATTCTGTTTAAGAATCTCCAGAAGTCAGTGAATTTATCCTTGAAAATGCTTGTGAGGTGGACAGGGACTATCCTCATTTGGCAGACAGTGCAACTGAAGCAAAGAAAGGTTACGTGACTTCTTTGGCTCATAAAGGAAGACTGGGGAGGTACAGCGCCTAGCACAATGGGTCCATGACTAATACAATGAACAACAATGCAGGAACAGAACCGAGGTCCGCCTCTCACTCCTATGCCTTAAACCACAAGACCATCACCCACCTGTCACTGTGCAAGACCCCCAGACCAAGTCCCCATACCAGACACCGACCACATCCTCAAGGCTCCTGGGTAGGGCTCCATCTTTGGAAGGTAACGGAACATGTTTCTATACCACCAGCAGCGCACAGAACTTTAAAACCCCATTTCCCCACCCCCTCCCACATCCCCCTATTAATGCTGCAGAACTTCAGATTTCTTCCCGAGAACACGGCTGCTTCATTTCCGATGCCTGGCCTCCCCCGTTCTATCTATAAGCGAGACAAAGAGCTATTATGCAGAATGGATTTTACTGAAAAGAAGAAAAAGAAAAAAAAAGGAATAATTTATGTGAAGGGGTTTTTTTTAATCCCATTGGGAGTCTCATTATAATTTAGTTATTAGCAGAAAAAACCAAATAAGTGGTGAGAGAAAAAGAATTTCAACTTTTTAAAAAAATATTTAAAGGAAGGGAAAAAAAACCCAACCAGATGATGAAAAGTTCTTTGAGCTTCAAAGCAGCTGCTAATTTCCCCAGCTTCAAATAGTTCAGGGAGCCCCACCGGTCCCGACCAAGGTCTCGTGTTTGTCTCCTCTGCGAGTGAAACAAACTCTTATAATACGCAACAGGAAACCGCATCTGGTGTCAATAACCCTATCAAGGTAGCTGGCGAAAGCAGAGATGGCCTAGTGGTTAGGGTGCTAACCTAGAATACCTGCGTTCAAATTCTTATCTGCTGCAGACTCCCCAGGCAAATCACTTAGCTTCTCCATGCCTCAGTTTCCCATCTGTACAATGGGGTTCATAGCACCACCCTGCCTCACAAGGGTGTTGTGAAGATAAATCCAATAAAGATTGTCAGACACTCAGATTCTCCAGGAATGGGGGCCACATAAGTGCAATAGACAGAGAGAAGACCGAATAGGAAAGGGTATCACTAACCATGCCTGGGGATACATATTTGCTTTACCATAGCACTTATGAGTCACGGACCAGGCCCCCACTATTCTAAGCGACAAACTCAGAATTTTTTTCTAGCTAGCTACATAACAGATGTCGTGGTGCTTCCTGGATTATTACAGTGTACGTAGTATGGGCTGCCAGGCAGAGGCAAAATGCCTGCCACAAAGTCATGTGGCCTATGAAACAGCTCTTCATTACTGCTCTCCTAGGTGGTAAAAATGGGAGCTAGGTATAGCTTTAGGCAACGAACCCAAAACACAGATATTCAGGAGGAATATGGGAAGCAAGTCATTTTAAAAGACAGGTGACGGTGGTTGCTAAAATTAGGAATTTGCAAGACAAAAATGCAATCAGTTTTATCATTTCTGAGGTGCATATTCAGAGGCATTGGGTTACGGAGCAAGAAGATCACAGCCCACCTTTCTAGGTCTCCAGGGTGGAATTCTGGGTTCAGTTCAGCATCTCGTTACCAGACAGATACTGACAAATTGGAGAGAATGCATGACAGTAGCGAGAATTTAAATGTATATAGCTTGGATGCACAATGACCTCAGTGGTGGGCACAGCAGCCAACTAATATTTGGAGGAGTAGAAGATGGTCCCAGGCTTACAGTACAACTGTGGGGAAGTAATTAAGGAAGAGAAAAAATTAGGCTCAATATCAGGACAGGCTTCCTGACAATAAGATATAATAATTACTACTACTTTATAAGTAATATTTAACAATAATCATTCATCATTACTTATTATTAGCTCTTACACAACAGAAGATCTCAAAGTGCTGTACAAGGAGAAGGAACGTAATTATTCCCAATTGGATCACGCAGAGGTGAAGAGACTTTCCCCCGGTCACAAGGCGGATCAGTGGCAGAGATCGGAAGAAAATCCAGGCTAAAAGCCAACCTAAACACCGGCCCAGGAGTTCTCCCCCTTAAGAAGCAGAACAGCCTCTGTAGGGAAGTAGTGGACGCCTGAATTTGGGACATTTGGAACTGGAGAGGAGAATGCCAGTGTGCAGCGGGTATGCCGTCTGTGTTTCTCAGAGAAGGGGCCAGAGGCAGGGAGAGACAGAGGGCAGCTGTTTTGGAGGCTAGACCTGAAACACCTGGGGTGTGATTATCCAAGGTCCGGAGTAGACACATTCGCCTCCAGCTGACACGTCAGAGTATACACCCAGGTGGTTCCCCGAGGCCAAGTCACTGGCAGCAGAGCCAAGACTGAAAGCCAGATCTCCGAGCACTCATGCCTGGCCTTTACCTGCGAAACCATGTTCCATCTCTATACAGTCACAGTAGTGGCTTATATCACGTGACTCTGTCTTAGCTAATTGGAGAGGGCTTGACACTTCCACATCGCCAACCCTCACAAAGCTAATCTACTCCCAGGCATCTCCTATACGCTCGCTACCCACCCCCCACCCCAGGTGCAGTGCTATACAGTAGGCCGGGGCAGTTTCAGGGAGTGTTCTCCAGCCTCCAACACAATGGAGCAGGGAGCCCAGATCAGATACCCAATGGATCAATGAGCTGATCTGGTGCAGCCAACGCTGCAGACAAACAGACAGTGTTTTATGGGTATGGGGGAAGGTATTGACAGCTGAAGAGAGACAATTACTTTGCACAGAAATTGAAGCTTTGGTCACATCAGTTCACGTGGCCGCGTAGGAAATGTAAAACCGAAAAGCAGATACACAGGAACTCACACGTCTCCCCCCACTACCTCCACATGGTCGCTGCTCATCCATTCTCAGCCACTGTTTGTCTGAGGCCACATACAACGGGATTTGTCAAGCCCCCTTTTAACAACTTGTTGTCACAGTCCATTACCAAATTGCATATAGTTATATATTCCACTAATTAGGCTTCTAAAATATCATTAACATGTCTCTTGATCATTAGCATAACGTATGAGGCGTCCTCGTTAGGCATGACTCGAGTTTGTTAATGCACTAATGAAAGGCAGAGGGCTGGTGCTGCTGGAGCTGTGCAGAGATAGGAGGATGGGAACATCAAAAGCACTGATGCTAAGCTGTAGGGGGAAAAAAAATCAGAGAGGCAGGGTCAGAAGCAAACAGCTTTGGAAGGGTGGGAGGATGGAATACATGGTCCCATGCAACGTGGTGCTCTTCACGTGACAGAAAACTATGTACGGGTCCTGTACCCCCAACACAAAACTTCTGTGTTCTACGTAAGCTACAGGCTGGCGATGCGCCAATACCACCGCCACGTACCCAGAACTGCTGCCGGTAGGTGTTGGGCTGAAACGGAGTCTGGTCTAATCCCTGGGGCAGTCAGAAACAGAACGAGGAGCTCCCCCAAAGCGCTGAATCTCACCAACTGCAGGGGATGCCAGATTTCCATCCCCTCTCCTTCAGTTATTAGAAGCCACCAACGATCGTGCAGGAGGCAGTTGTGCCTCCCAGCATAGGCAAAGTGGGAGATGTTTTTGCCCTAGTTGAAGCAGTTTAAAGCACATTTAAGAAAGCCCTGCACAAGGCATGGGGGCAAATTCCCCTTGAAATCTAACCCGGCCCCAAGAACCCCCGTTTCAGTGCAGAAAGAGCCCCATCCACATTACTTAACATAGGCCACTGCAGTAAGAGGGCTATGGTCACTCCTCCAGGCGCACAGCTAATGTTGGCATGGGTGTAGGGCGCGACCATGCAATGCAGGGGCCTGCCCAGCAGTCTGACGTCACTGGCACTGCAACGCAGGATCAAGCTTAGTGTCTGCTTGCCCCCGGAGGAGGCAGCCTGATCAATCCCTCCGGTCGTTCCTCCCAAATTTAGCGACAATAGCCGAAGCGTACCAGTGCATCGATGGTTCTGGCCAAGAGATGGCGAGAATATCCCAGCAGGTCCAAAAGTTGGACAGAGTATGTACCCACTGAGGAGTCTGGGAATCCAGCGGGGGCCATCCGACTCCAAGAACTGACCATCAAATCAAACAAGTCAACCCAACTCTCCCGAGCTTGGTGAGATCCTCACCTCAACCCAGAGAAGAGGAAGACCCGACCGTAGCAAAGGCATGATCCTTTAACCTCTGAAATCCAATCCAAAACACTAAAAGATTAGACCAGAGCATGCTCACCTACAGAAGCTGACTCAGAAAGCACCTGGGATAATCCGATGGTCATCATGGAGAGCACCATACACCACGCTCAAAGAAAAGCAGCATTGTCTGCCCAGAGATGGAACGTGCTCAAAGCAATAAGCCCTGGTGACTCCAGTTCCAGGACAGATAACGGAGTTTGTCAGTCAGGAATTCATAGGCAAGGAAGTCTGTACACAACTAGGATCCCTACGTAAATGCCCAGGACACACACGTGTGTGCATGCGTGTGTGAGAGAGATCTTGTGGTCCCCTAGATGATCTGGTGGTCCTGTCTGGCCTTGAACTCTAGGACTCTGATGCACTTCAGTCCTAGGTACATGTCCTAAATCCAAAGTCAGATGCAACAAATGCAGACCTTCCTCCTCCCTGAGTCCCCTCACCCTCAGAACAAATTACTCTTCCCCCAGACAAAAACCTCTCTAACACAAAGCCTCAAGATTCATCCACCAAGACAGAGCCACAGGATTCATCCAGCTGGGCCTCAACAATGTGAAACTGAGCCACTCACCCGCAATTAACTCGTGGACAAAGTCAGCTTCATTACAAACCAACCTTGCATGACACACGGTAAGCGGAAGGGTGTTCGCAGACAGGACTTCTGCCCCATTGGGCCCTACCAGATCAAATATCTGCTACCTGGCCTTCATTGGAATACTGGTCTTTTGGCCTGTACAGCTGGACAGAATCCCTATTGGCCAACTGTGGTGCCCAGCCTGGTAAATCCTCCACCAACAGCAACCCCAGGCCACACTTTCAGCAGACATCTGCATATTTCAATGCATACCAGGGGGAACGCGAATAGCCATGGGTTCGACAGGGACGCATGCCTCCACGTCCAAAGCCGCTCGCGTACCAGGGGTTACCACTGTTGCTATAAATAAAGCCGGGTTTTTCTCTTCTACTGAATAACCCAATAAGTCATTGCATGAAAGATATTGTAAATAACTCCAGCAGAGAGCATGTTGGGGCTGCTTCCAATTAGCCTTCACTTACACTCTCCTGCCTTTGCCAAGCTCACAGAGTTTGCTGTGCACACGTTGCGGTTGGTGGGGTTCGGGGGCTTGGCCTACCTCAGGGAAAGTCCTTCTGATCCACAGCGTATTATTCCAAACTAAAAACCCTGTGTTTATTACGTTTAGGAAGGAGGGGGAAATAGGTGAAAACCTCTTGTGTGGCATTTGTCTCTATCCCAGTGGTCACGCGAAGGGGGAAGAGGAGAGAATCGAAAGCTTTCCCTCGGCTGCTGAGGGTTAACTGGTTCTGGAGCCGCAGTTTGTAATGCTGAAATAACTCACAACTGTTTAGTAAAAGGATACAAACAAAAGTGCGCTAGACGTGTTAGGTGCACATCAGAGAGGAGGACACGGTCCAGAGATCTCTCGGTATCAGACAAAAGAATAAGAGGGACTTTTCTATTTTATGTTTCCCAAAAATTATCCTCTTCTAGGACAAATTTTTAGTTTTAGACTAATTTTTACTCATTCCTAGCCTGAGTGTGTGCGAGGTTGAGAGCTGATGTATACTGTGCCCATCCCCACTCTCCTCACCCCAGCCCACTGAGCGCAGCTGTATCCAGCTACTGAAGGTCTGGTGGAGAAGCGGCTAGGTTGAAGTGACTGAAAACATATTGGGCCATTAACCTTTTCATTGTCGCCTCTTCTGCTCAGCTGTGGGGGGCATCACACACAACCAGAAGAGACCCAATAGGGCTTGGCCATCTTTAAACTTTGGCAGCTGTAGTATATCTCAAAAGGCCATCATGATGCAGCATCCCCTTTTTGGCCCATATCCCAGGCAGTTCCAATCCTTCTATACGTTCATAAACAAAGTTGCCCTTTACTACCCCAGCCCCTCTCCAATAAAAGGCATAGACATTCCATCAGTATTTGTATTACAGCAGAGCCTATAGGTCCAAGTGAAATCTGAGCCCCAGTGCACATATACATAAAGGCTTGTCTACATCTGAACATTAATTCAGATTAAGGGAGGGTGTGGCTTTAAAGCACAATAGCTATTCCAGAATGACCCCATGTAGAGTCAAGCAAGAGACAGTCCCAGTCCTGCGGAGTCCAAACGGATCAAGTAGCGTCAAATTCATTTGAAAGGCCGCCATGGGATACTAGTGCATTGAGGACTGGCGGTTAATCATATGTCCCATAGCACACTGGGGCACCCATTTGTTACACCTTCCCAAAAAGGACCTTCATGCCTTTTCCTGCGTGTGGAAAGAGCCCATCCATTCCTAACAGCGCCTAGCACAATGGAATTCTGGCCCAGGACTATGGCTCCTAGAAGCTACAGGAATTGAAATACTAATAAAAGCTTTGGCTTTGTGTTAACACTATCTTTCAACAATAGCCCCAAATCTTGTGGATTTCAACCGAGGGTCTCTATTTTCACCAATGCCCATTTCTAGCTTGGCACATGCTGCCAGTTCAGAATGCCGTCAGCATGCAGGGCATGCTTTGGGAGAAAGGAGAAATGGAGGCTAGGCAATGGTGTGACAGGTAGACGGGGGGAGGAGCTGCGTATGTGCGGCTCAATCCAAGCTTTCAGTGGAACACTAATGGTGGGGTTCAGAACGGTTTTTGGTTTTTTTAATTATTATTACTTATTTAAATGAAAGCTCAGCCAAGCTGGGGATTGGAGGGGGAGGCAGAGAGAGGAGGGAATGCTGGAAAGACAGCCAGGGCTGCATGCTTGCCTCTGAAATGATTAAGCTATAAAAAGGATCGCTCTCTCCAAATAGCCTTTCAATAGGAAACAGATGTTGATGGCTGATTAACTGAACACAGGGTATAAAATGGGTTTCCCCAGTTGTGCACCACAAATAAAATACATTTAATTAAATCTATAGGCTGAGGCACAGGAGAGTGGCAAAACAGGGCCAGAGGGGAGGTTACAGAGATGCCCGCGGGTGCCACCGCCACGTGGAGATTTTGACTTGTCGAAGGATCGGCCAGGCTGCTGGGGGACTGGCCAGAGACCCCACTCAGCTGGGACTCCGGGCTCGCCATAAATTTGTGCTGACTTTGGGTGAAATGTTGCCTCGTTTCAATGCTGCAAAAACAACATGACATCATGTCGCCCGTGCGGGGTTTTACAAACGCCCTCCCTCCCCCATCCAAGAGAAGGGGCTGTAATCCAACACTATCCCAATGCCAGAAGCCAGCCAGGGAGAAGAAAAGGGACCATTGTTGTGGGCTGTCAGCTCTAGGTGAAGAAAGAGCTCTGAAAATGTTCGACTGGGAGGCACAGGGCCCGCTCGCCCCCCCCCCTTTGATGTGCTGCCCCCAAAGTAAAACTGACTCCTCTCCCTTTCTTAAAACACGCTCGCTCCATCTGGGGGGCCCTCTCCTAAGAGCACAGATGGAATTTACACTCAGCTAAGGTCTTTGCTAGCCTGGAGCCGGGTCGTCCCTGGAGCGGCATGACTGAAATCCAGAGCAAGCTCTTAGAGCTCTGGGTGCTGGGGTCCAGGGCACACCTATAAGGAGTCACATCCTCAACTGGCGTAAGTCAGCACAGGGCCATTCAAGTCAATGGATCTGTGGCCAATTCACACTTGCTGGGGGATCTGGCGCCATTGACTCCAATGGAGCTATGGCCGGGTTCACACCCGCTGGGGATCCTGCTGCTGCCCTACCTTTCTAAATCAGATCGGATCTTCCTTGGAGCGAAACAACTGCCCAGAGGATGGTGCCTACTCAAAGCAGAGCCAGAACACAAACGTCAACCCTGCGTGCGACGCAGACAAGAGCTGAAGTGGCTCAAATGGCAAGAAAACGGAGGCAAAAAGTTAAAGCAGCACAGCAGAGGGGGAAAGGACCGTCAATGGAAAGATGAAAATGATATTTGAGAGGAGACCAGAGACGCCGGGAGAGCGAGGCGAAAGCACTTTGAAGGCAGCACTCCAGAAATAAACGCACATCCAACCAGCAAGGAAACAGAGAGCACTGGCAGGCCATGAAAAGAACGGAGGAAGGGAACTGGGATTTATTGCTCAAGCAAGTTAGGAAAATAAAGGGCAAGTGAACGGCCGAGCTAACTTTGTGTCTCCCCTCTTCCCCGCTCCTTTCAGAAGAGGGAGGGGCTGCTGGAACATGAAAGTCAAGCAAGAACTGGCACTAGGACCAGTCGGACGCATGCCAAGCAGCCACCACCAGAACAACACACACTGGGAGGCCGGGTGCCTTTATTAGCGGGGAGGGATAGCTCAGTGGTTTGAGCATTGGCCTGCTAAACCCAGGGTTGCGTGTTCAATCCTTGAGGGGGCCACTTAGAGATCTGGGGCAAAAATTGAGGATTGGCCCTGCTTTGAGCAGGGGGTTGGACTAGATGATCTTCTAAGGTCCCTTCCAACTCTGATATTCTATGATTACCATGCAGCCTATGGGCAAGCAGCACGAGAGAGGCCAGGAAAGCTGCTGAGAGCCCCGCAGAGAGCGATGTCCAATGGCTTTCCCTTTCTGCAGGGGAGCTAGTGCTGAAATGTCCTGAGCCCGTTGGGAATCACCGTGCAGAGCAGGGTGGGGTTGATAAGTTGGGATGGGGGGGGATGATGCATCTCCCAGGCGCTGTCTTCTGGGTTCACTGTTGCACACTTATTTCAAATGAATATGCCCCAATTAAGAGTCCTCATGTTGCCTTTCAAGCAGAATGGTGTGTGGGTCAAGGCTTCCTGCTCCCGTTTCCCTAGCTGTACTGACCAACCCCCAAAGCCAGGCCTTCTACTACACTGGTCCTGAGCCGCTCCACTTAGCATGCAAACTCAGCCTTCCACAGCCTCCCCTCAGTGGAGAAGTTGCTGTTTGCACCAGACCGTGCCGCATTACGTGTGATGGTTCCTCGGACGCAGCGCACTGTCCACCGGGAAATCAGCAGGGGGGCAGGCTAGGGAGTGAGCGCACACCAGGGCTGGGTAACCCCAGCTCAGCAACTAACTGCCAGCAATAACTGACAGGGTCGGCAGGCCGGGGCGGGCCCAGGGACCGAGACTCCAGGGTCTGAAGCTGCTTTTTTCACAGCGTGGTGGGGACATCGGCAGGGAGGGGGCAGCTGCCCTGCAATAAATGCCCTGCAGTTGCTAACAAAATCTTATGTGGAAGATAATTTCCAATCGAGAAGTGAATTTGGCCCAGTTTGATCCATGCTCAGCGTGCCAGCATTAAGAGTCCCGGATGCAAGGACAGAAGAACAGCCATAGTGCCAGCTCACTGCCCACGAGCTATAGCCAATTGGCACATGTCTATTCTAAATGCAATAGGACCAAAAGCCAGATTCTTGCGCACGTTCGGATTCCTCCTGAGAGCAGACCAGAAAGGGTTCATTGTCAGTCGAGTCCCCCAGCAACTGGAGAGCGGTAGCCGCCGACCACATTAGACCCTTGGGCATCAAACTGGGCCGTTTCTGGGCCAGGAGGGAAAAAGAACACCCAGCTTGCATGACGCCTTTGGTTCTAAACTGTATTTGCTCATTAACGTGTAATACGGTTTTATTGTCTAAAACAATGTCTGTTTTAGATCAGTTCCTTTATCCCAGGCGCTGCAGCGCTGAGAGACCGTAACCAGATGGTTTATATTCCAGGAGTCTTCCTGCTCCCCCTCCTCCCCTCTCTGCCCCCCACCCCACCCCATAATTCCTTACAAATTCCTGGAATGCCTACACTTAACAGAAAATTTGCCACAGGAAAAAAGTAATGACTCTGCAATGGATGGATTGTGGGTGAAATTGCAATCCCAGTGCCCCCACCCCTGCCCCATCGCCTGAGATCTCTTCTCTTTTCTGCCTACAGACCTCCCACAGAACAGGGCTGGGTCCCTGGGGAGGGGATGGAGTTGTCTTCACACCATTCAGTTCCAGAAGATTGAACTGTTGTGTTCATAGAATCATAGAATATCAGGGTTGGAAGGGACCTTAGGAGGTCATCGAGTCCAACCCCCTGCTTAAAGCAGGACCAATCCCCAATTTTTGCCCCATATCGCCCCCTCAAGGATTGAACTCACAACCCTGGGTTTAGCAGGCCAATGCTCAAACCACTGAGCTATCCCTCCCCCAATGAGAGCGCGCACACACACACACACACACACACACACACACACACACACACACACACACACACACACACACACACACACACACACACACACACACACACACACACACACACACACACACACACACACACACACCCCACCCCCCCCACCCCCACCAAGATGGACTATTCAGTTTGGTGTGGGTAAAGCCACCTTTGAAACCAATTGCCCCTTGACTCAAGCTAAACAGGGCTTAGAAGAGACAGGGAGAAGCCTGGTTTCTTCAGCGGACCCACCACATCACAGGCATGCAGACTAGTACAGTAGAAACTAGTTCCCAAACCTCACTCATCAGCTTGTCTCTCCTCAGAATCTAGGTCCCGCTTCCCACCATCCCTTGGTCATCAACAACCTGTAGCTCCCTTTGTTTTTTCTTGTGTAAGTAAATTAATTAATCTATATCCAAGATTTACAGGAAGTTTAGATTTCCACATTGTCTACAGACTTCTTTACCAGGAGAAGAACAAAATCCTTTTGAACTTTCTTGATCCTTATGAGATTCAAAAGTTAACTCCACTTACTGGGTCCTCTACAGGAGGGATTGGTGAATATGCCAGAGAGAGAGGGAAATTAATTCTAGCAAAAACAGAGAGGGGAAGGAAGATCTCGTGGTTAAGCAACTGCAGTGGGAAGTCTTGTCTGGTGAGACTGAGCAGAGCTGACAGAATTTGTCAGAAGTTTTCTGTTGGAAAATAACTGTTTTGATGAAACTGAAATTTTTTGCAAAATTGTATTGACTTATAACATTCCATCTGAAAAAAAATTGGAAAAAATGGTTTGAAAACAACTCTCTGTCCCACGTTGACATTTTCCAAACAGTTTGGATTTTTCATTTCAAAATGACATTTTGTTTCTAAATGTACTTTATATATATTTTAAATTAAAAATTGAAATCAAAATAAAAATTATTTGATTGACCCAAAACATTTTTTTTTCTGAAGTGTGTTTTCCAAAAAAAATTTCAAATTTCACCTTTCTGTCCAGAATAGCGACCAAAAAAATAAATTTTTTTTGGACTCTCGAATTTTTTGCAGGATGGAAAAAATAGATTTTCCAACATGCTCCAATTGTAAGCTCTTCAGACAGGGACCTTCCGTCACAGAATAATAGAAAGGTAGGGCTAAAGGGGACTCTTCGAGGTCATGATCTATCCCTGCACAGTGAGGCAGGACCAAGAGTTTCTAGACCATCCCTGACAGGGGTTTGTATTTGGCTAGCACACCACAGTCCTGAACTCAGTGGGGCTCCGAGACACAACAAGAAAAACAACATTACACTCGACTACCGTTGGGGCTGATTGGAGGGTGCCCACTAGCATCAGCTGACCTTGAGGAGGGAGGAAGAGAGAAGAACTTTATAGACAACATCCCTTCTTCTGGTCAGTTTCCCCCTCTCCCCCATAAGTGAGTTTCTCTTCATCTTCCTGAGCAGTTAGGGCCTGATCCAAAACCCACTGAAATCAGCAGAAAGATTCCCACTGACTCCCATGGGCTTTGGATTCATGTCCTTCGTTTTTCCCCCTATCTCCATCTCCCTCTGCCCAGGAAGCAAAGCCTGGTAGGTGACCGAATGCCACTGCCCAGACAAGGTCTGGGGGAGCTGGCAGTGGTCCAATATTTGGTGCCATCCTCAGTCTGGGAGGGCCCCCCTTACACTGCCTTCCCCTCTGTCCTTTGAGGGGAGCAAAGAGGGAGCAGGCACAGCTGGATGGCAAACCAGCATATGGAGACGCTCAAGATCAGAAGCAGGCAGCATCTTGTGGATTTCTACAGCGCAAAGGGATTATGCAAGCGTCTGTGCAGCTACATAACGGCAGTATGCAGTATATGGGGCCCTCTGCTGTATGGACTCCTAGATTCCAAGGCCAGAAGTGATCCAAGTGATTCTAAGGCATTGTGATCATCCGGTTTGACCTCCTTTATCACCCAGGCCAGGGAACGTCCCCAAAACAATTCCTAGAGCAGAGCTTTTACATAAACACCCAATATTGATTTACAAATTGTCAGTGATGGAGAAGCCACCACGACCCTTGGTATGTTGTTCCAATGGGTAATTTATGCCTTATTTGCACTTTGAATTTGTCTCGCTTCAACTTCCAGCCATTGGATCGTGTTAGACTTTTCTCTGCCAGATTGAAGAGCCCATGATTAAATATTTGTTCCCAATGTAGGTACTAATAGATTGTGACCAAATCACCCCTTAACCTTCTCTTTGTTAAGTTAAATACATTGAGCTCCTTGAGTCTATCACTAGAAGGCAGGTTTTCTAATTCTTTCATCATTCTCATGGCTTTTTCCTGAACCCCTTCCAATTTATCACCATCCTTGACACCAGAACTGGACACAGTATTCCAGCCAGTGCCAAACACAGAGGTAAAATAACCTCTCAACTCCTACTCAAGATTACCGTTTTTATGCATTTCAGGATTGCATTAGCCCTTTCGGCCACAGCGTCACACTGAGAGTTCATGTTCAGCTGACTATCCACCATGACCCCCAAATGGTTTTCAGAGTCATTCCTTCCCAGGATAGAGTTCCCCACCCAGTAAATATGGCCTGCATTCTTTGCTCCTAGAAGTTTACATTTAGCCATAATAAAATGCATCTTGTTTTGCTTGCACCCAGTTTACCAAGTGATCCGGATCGCTCTCTATCTGTGACGTGTCTTTACTATTTACCACTCCCCCAAGTTTTGCATCATCTGCAAACTTTATCAGGGATGATTTTATGTTTTCTTCCAGGTCATTCATAAAAATGTTAAATAGCAGAGGGTCAAGAATCCCACCACTGAAATGCAGCCATCTCCAGGATGGAACACAGCAGCTGTTTAACAGCCCATCTGAACACCAGTCAGTAGCTAGAACAAGAGAAGAACACTGTATCCAATGGAAACCAGCAGAGGGACTTTAGGAAGGCATAAAGTGATGATTCAGGCTGGAATTTGGCCAGGAATCCAGAGTTAACGTCTCACACTCAGGAAAGGTGCCACATAAGGTGACCAGATGAGAGAGAAAAAAATATCGGGACACTCACCCGGCACGTCCCGGACTTCGGCGGCAGGTCCTTCAGTTGCTGGTGGTTGTTGGCGGCACGGCGGTGGCGGGTAATTAGTCTTGCCACTGAAGACCGCCAGCAACTGAAGGACCCACCACCGAAATGCCGCCGAAGACCAGAACGTGCTGGGTGTGTTTAAGAGGAAAGAAGAAAAAAAAAAAAAAGTTCCGAAACAAAATATCGGGACAAATAGCATCCTGACCGTATTTCGGTCGGGACACGAGACAAATTGCTCAAAATCGGGACAGTCCCAATTTTATCGGGACGTCTGGTCACCCTAGTGCCACAAGACCGCTGACAACTACAGGTGGCGAAGACCTGAGTTTTACATCCCAGTGGGAAGAAAGCAGCTCCAGCAGCAGCCCATCCCCATACAACACGCCTTGACACTGGGTCAGTGACAACTTAGAGGGAAAAGCATCATCTACTGCAAAGCTCCCCAAACTCTGCCCCCACAGTGCACTCACTGGTGGGCCACAAAGAGGCACACAGCATTGGCACCTCCTCCCAGTAGCTACCTACATTAAGTATTTCCCCGACCTCAGTTTCCCATATAAAAAGGTTGCTCTAACTGCAGCAGGGAAGTAACGAAGCTGTGACCGGGAGGCGAGGTGGCAATGCAATGGGGTTGTAACCAGGAGGGGAGGTGGACACATTCAAAACAGGTAGGCACCCGTAGTTCCCAAGACAAGCAGCAGGAGCACTCAGAGCAGAGGAGAGAGAGGCAGTCTTTCTGCTCTAAATGGCTTTGCTCGGCACCATAACAGCCAATTGGTGAAGTGAGAAGCAATTGTAGAGAAGATCCTGTTCAGCCCCGTCAGCCATGGACTGGGGCAGTCTGCTCAGTGCAGAAAGAATCTTTGGAGAATTTAGCTGCCAGCCCTAACAAGACTCTACTGAGCATGTGCAAATGGAGGTTTTTCAGAGGCTCATAATATGTCCAAACCTGGACAAATTTTCATGAGGATGGCAAAAGGCACCTCCTTGGCCCAAACATGAATCTGAAGTCCCTGCTTTAAAGCACAGAAGAGCTAATGCTTAAAAAAACGTGTATTTTCCGTAATCTCATTCTTGGAAACAGCTGCACCATTTAAGCTGACAGTTTACAAAAAAAATTAGCCTGAGGCAGACACCCAGCCTAGGAAATTTCAGCCCAAAGAGTTAGAGTTGGTCAAAGTTATAAGCAACTGAAAACAAGATCATATAACAGGCAACTTTAACTATGGACCTACATGCACCCGCTATAATTTTTTCCCACCACTTTCATACAAGCTCTGGATCTGAAGGGGTAAGTGCCAAATCGCCAGGAGAAAGTGATACAGTCCAGCATTGCAAGGCCCTGTCCCTTTAAGGAGGGGAAGCAGCAGGAGCTCAGCAGTGGAGGGTTTTGGATAACCAGGACTGGGCTCACAGCAGCGATTGCAGGCCAGAACTGAAGTGCGCAAGGAGAGCTATGCCGGAGCCCAGGACTGAAATAGCAGAGGTTTCTGCAGGAGAGTATTTAGGGACATTGAAACAGCTGGGTATGGATGGAAGCGAGCACAGCACATGCCTCCCTTAAACTAGACTGAAGAGGGTGACAAAAAGTTAAGGGGAACAAATACAAGGGGAGCAAGGTGGCGCATCTCACTCAGTAACAGAGTCGAGATCATCTACCACCTTTGGCATTTTCAGCACTCGGCTCTGGCTCCTTCCAGCAATCCAGCAAGAAAGAGCGCATGGGAAAGAGCCAGCAAGCTGAAACCCGATCTCCTGAAAGGCTGGATTCGGTGTCTGGCTTTTCTTACCGCCTCAGTCGACCTGTACGTGCCAGCCGGGGAACTCGTAATGGTTCCACTAACCGAACTTCATTAACTTTGTATACACTCAGCCTCTAATTTATAATCATTAGAAGACAAACAGTCAACAATTACACCGGCGACATACAAGGGGGGGGGGAGGGGGTAAAGGAGCTGGGGTGACAGCATGCCCTGAAATCAAGGGACTGCATGGGCTACTGCTCACCCAGACATGGACAACATTCCTGGTGCTGGAATGTGACGCGTGGAGCTTTTGAGAGGGGGAAAGAGGGGGGTGGAAGGGGATCATGCTCTCGGAAGATTTACTGGCAAACAATTTTTCAAGCCATAATTAACACATCAGCCACCAGAATGGTGAGAGGTGCAGGTAGGCACGGGGAGAGCTTGCATGGACCAAGTCCTCTTGTTAAGAAGGAGACGGTAGGGGGAAAGGAATCCATTGTGCAGATCGCTTCCTTGGCTAGTAAATCAGAAACCTGACTCCTGAAAATTGAGGGGAACGCCACTCGTACCCCCAAAAACTAACTGCAAGCCAGGGAAGCCTTCCAACCAGCTCGTCAGGTCACATGAACGGGGTGGCTCTTCGGGGTTTTTGTTATTACGGACAGAGCTCCAAGCAGGGGTCAGGAAAGGCAGGTTCTATCCTCAGCTCCAATGCTAACTTAGTATGTGACCCTGGCGAAGTCGCAGAGGCCAACCCTTGCAAATGCTAAAGTTGGGCACCTACATCCGTATTTAGCTACTGAAATTAGAGGCTGGCTTTTCAGAGGTCCCCTGTGGGATGGCAGTCTGAACCCAGAGAGACCAAACATTTTGCGGTCAGACCTCTGAGCCATAGCCCCTAGACGAGGCTCAATGTTGTACTAACAGTGCAGGTGTCTTCTCTCCTTTTCTTTTCAAGCTGGCCTCTCTCTCTCTCCCCCCACAGAGGAGCTGTATGTGGCAGTACCCACCCAACCCTTTCCAGCGCTTCTCAACTTGCATAACCTGATTGGAAGAGCAGAGAGCACTAAATATCCTAGCTTCTTGACTTTGTCAAGGACTTTGTCAAGGAGCTGCAAGGAATGTAGATGCATACAGGTCTCTCCCGTCTTACGCGCATTTAACATGCGCGATTTCAGCTTTGCGCGGTCGGCAAAGCTAGAAGAAAAACGGAACCGGAAGCAGAACCGGAAACGATTCCGCTCGCCATTCAAGTCAATGGCGTTTCAGTACACGCGGTTTCCGCGCTCAGCGCGAAACGGAACCCCCACGTAAGACGCGAGAGACCTGTATTAACATCTCCATTTCATAGATGGGAGAACAGGGAAGTGACAGGACTCAACCAAGGTCACTCAACAACTAACTGTCCTACCCAGGAGTCAAACCTAGGTCTTTGGGCTCACATGCTACGGCCTAACCTGGTACCTCTCCTGCCCCGGTGAGGCACACAGCCTTTGGGACTCATGTTTCCTGTGAAATGGGTCTAATAAAAATACTCTGCCCTTTCACTGCACTTCTTCCATCTATCGGCCTCACAGCCTCCAGCAAAGATGGGCAAGCAACCACACGTCACCTCCGTTCTAGGGACAGAACTGTTTCAAAAAACTCCGCGCCAAGCGGCACCGTGGTCTGGCCCAGCAAATCAAGATCCATATTTGGGGTCCGACTTCCAAAATTGCTCAGCTCTCCATTTACAACGCAATGGCCGGATTGTCAAACATTCCCAGCAGCTCCCACTTCCAACAGCCGCAGCCAAGGAAATCTGTAATCTGCACCATTTGAGTTTCCCCTGTTTGAAGCCAGTCAATACTTGGGGTCTGCAGGAGGACAGCTACACCAGGTGTTTGCCACCACCAGCTCCATCCATCCCAGACAAGGTCTTTGTTATGTATACACACTACTGCCAGCCCTAGACCACGCTTTGAGTGCAGCGAGAAAGTCCGTGCAAAAACATAACTTTGCACACACTGACTGTGTTTGTCCAAAGGCTCCAATGCTGTCGTGCCCAAAGCATTTTCCACCGGGGCATTCAATGGCACTTCAGCAAGGGATATTTTCAGTCTTCTGCTCCCAACCATTTCTGCTGTAATAGCTTTAAAGGATCTCAAGTGATTTTTGTTTAAAAAAAACAACCAAAACACCCAGATACATACTAATGGAGTATTTCATCCCAATTTACCATTTTAACACTAAAATACATCCGTGGGTAGAGATCAAAGAAAAACAATTCAGCCCAAAACAAAGAAGTTTCCAATTTTTACAAGCAACTGAAAACTGGTAGTTAGAAAGGAACCAGTTATACAAACTTAGCTATAGCTAGCAGGTTGTTACCAGTGCCTCGCTTTATCGTACAATTCCTTGTACAACACTGAGAAACACAGATGACATCTTGTAATAGCTTTTTCCATTCTTTTAAAAGCTTAGACTAATTTCACTCTCAGTACATCTTTATTGACAGACTTCTTTGTAAGTTCTCTTCTCTCCAAGGTATTTTAATAATGTTAACTGCACCCAGGTAAAGTACATGCTCTTTTCATCTAACGGCACAGCTTTCTTTCAGTGTATGTCAGGAGATCAAACAGATACCATGAAACTAGCTTAGATGCAAATTTAGTCCCCAATCCCACAGCTGCACCTGCACAGGCTGACCCCAGAGCTCCGTCCTCATGGATACAGTTGCAAGGTTGGACCTTATATGGCCTATATATGACCTGCAAACTTTCACTACTATTCTCTATGCTGTAACTTTACAAGATGTAGCATAAGGTGCAATTTATTTTCCTACAAATGACCTTCATGAAACTGATGTACACGGGGTGCACTGAGATTCTATAACTCATGCATCTAAGAAGGTAGGAGAAAAGTTGTACTTTCAATCATATTGTACTGTATTCTTTGGGTAATGCAACGTATGTAATTGAAGACCAAATGGTATGATATGCACAAGTAGGAGGAGTTAAGGGTGCTGATGCAACCTTCACTTTAGCATTTCCTGTCTTTGAGTGCTTCACTTTGCAACATTAACCCTGAACAGTTTTTTTTTGTTTGTTTTTTTTTGTAGAGAGCCTTCCACCCCCACAACTGCTTTAAGAAAAAGGGGCAGGGGGAGGTGAAAAAGCAACTTCACTTTCCTGGGCTTGGTACTGCTGCTTGCTTGCAAAATATTTGCAACAGTGCCTGCAGATTCCTGATTCTGGAAAAAAGTTGAACTACACATCATCTGAGCATCAGGCCTCGCAGCCCCTGGGCTCCCTCTTTCAGAACTCCCGTCTCCTGTATACCAGCATGTGGGGAAGGAAATCAATGGGAGTTGGGTGTCCAATCACCTTTGAGGAGCTGGGCCTTCGCTCCCATCTCAGCAGTGGAGCTTTTAAGATGCATCGGGATAAAGCTTTACAGACCGCATAGCTGCCTGTCAGAATCCCTTCACGCCAACAAGGCAACGCATACTGCAGGAACGCCCCGCCATGAAGCAAAGGGTGCTATGAGCCACACGTTGGCAGAGAGGTAGTTAGGCAGCCATGCATGCACAGCGAGGCATTCCGGGCACTTCAGGAGCGTGGCACGAAACCTCATGCAGAACGTAGCGTGATGCACGGCCTCTGGTTTGCAAAGGGGCGTGACTTTCAGATGAAAGCCGTAATATAGCAGAAGATCCAAGGCTTATCGATGAGTACCCCTTTAGGCCACCAGCTTGCAAAGTTTGGAGGATTTTTATTCCTTTAATATAACGGAGGGAGGGATTTCCCACCCCACACACCCCATCTTGTACTCCGTGCCCCCCCTCCCAAAGACAAACTACCCCCCCCCCCCGCCCCCACATCAAGCACAGGTCACACCTGGAATATTTGAGCCTACAGGTGACCCATGAGCCCCTGTGAACACAGAGTTAGAATGGAAACCATTATGCAACCTGAACTATAGCAATTGCTGCCTTTCCCATTATAAATAGCAAGACAGCTGCAAAAGAGCCAACGGCTAAGCAGCAGGTGTTGGAAAGGGGGAGGAGCATATAAAGACGTCCTCAACTGTGCTGCATACATTTTTGAGCATGCGTATTAACTGGTGACATCGAGTCCACACGGCCGTAAGGGCCAGTGCAAGGGGCCAGTGCAAGGGACCATGGAAGCACAGTGCTCCTAAGCTGCTGTGCAATAGGCCCACACCCTTATTTGTTTTCTTGTATATGCAGTGTTCCAAGTGCTCCCAGTGCAGCTCTCAGGGACCCTGGACTATGCGGCTACAGAATCACTCCAGCAACGGACTCTAAACTTTAATTAATGGGCAGGGAGAATACATTTATAGCTTTGTGGGTTTAAGAAACCCTCTCAAACACCTATGAGTATACCCAATACTGTGGTGTCTGCCTGAGCCAGGAGACAGCCCAGAACAACAGCTCAGAGAGGTGTCAGCTGCCCCATTCAGCTCAGGGGGGTGATAACTCTGAAGCCCAGCGCTGAAGGCTTAAATGGTAACTTGTTACCTATTTCACTGCTGAAATAGCTAGCTGGCGTGCTCATCCCACAGACCCAAATTGCCTCCGACCCCTGCCTGGGTGCCAAAAGCTTCCATTGTCCCAACCAAGTCCTCCATTGTGCCAGCTCACCACTTCCACAAAACAGTTACCTACAGGATACTGGATAGTACAAACTATGTGGCACTATCAACTGGATAGCTAACCTCCAATATACAGGTGGGTTAACAAGCCCCAAATGCAAGAGAAAGGGGCATGGGCAGATGTGAGTTCAGGACTAGTACAGCAGATGGTGCTAAAGTTGGGCAGCGCTCCTCCAGCCTACCTCCTCCAGCCATCCTTGTTTTGGGCCAAGAGTAATAAAGAGACCAGATTAAAAAGTAATAGGGTTTGGTTTGTGTTTAAGAAACATCAGTGTATTTTACATATTTAAAAGGATTATATCGATGGTAACAGAGCCTGAAAAAAATAAATCTTTACTTGCTTTAGAAGCAAGCTTAGTTTATGCTCCTCCCATCTTACGCATTAATTTCTACGACACCGGCTTGTTATTATAGGGTCTCGCATGAGGGCTGGGGGTATCCATATTTAAAATTCAATACCGGAGCATTTTAGTTGGGTTCCTTCCTTGTTTGGGGTTTATTGCAATCTTGCAGGATCTTGCAAAGCAAGGGGTGGGGGGAAGGTTCTGGCCTTAGCAACCCTCCGCGTCCCCGCTTCAAGGAGACCGTGACCCAGTTCCCGTAAAGCGTTCTGCAAAATCTCAGCGACACAACAGAAGACACGAGAGAGCAGCGCTAAGGGGTCCGTGCAGAGCCTGCACAATGCCACTGAGTTGGCGAACGCAACCCTCTTCGGCTCTGAGTCTGGCTCAAAGTCTCAGCTGCCTGACACTGTACCAACCGCTTCCAAAAAAAACGTTCCCTGAGTGGATTATCTCGATTTCCACCTAACCCCGCTCCCCCTCCCTGCAAACCCGTTCTCGGCCCTGGCCGCCAGAACAATCTCGCTGCAGGCAGCTTTTGTACGCCTCGACCCCCAAAAGAAAAATGATGGGTTTGAACTCTTAACCCCACCCCAGAAAGGACTGGAATTAAAAGGGTTTATGACCAAGTATGCAGATGGGAATACTGTAATAACAACAGGCTAGATGTTTGCCCTGCACTTCAGGGCTCGTTTGAAGGAAGGGAGAATGGGGATGGATCGGCTTCTGTCGGGGGATGACGCCACAAAGCAGGAATTCAGAGACTTGGAGGCAATAGAAATGGTTGATAAATGTGGAGGCAGAGGCAGGGGGTGGGGGAAGCGAAATGCTGCACGCTGACACTTCAGATAAGTTTGCTGAGGCTCGGAGGGTTGCTGGCCCTGACACACAGTTGGATTGAAAAGCCAGAGGCAGGAGGAGGCGAGAAGTTGTGGGAAGAGAAAGAAAGGATCTTGACTCGGGGGCTTACATGGCAACTTCTCCTGGGGAAAAGGCAGCCCCCCGCCAAGTCTCACGCATTGTATGTCACACTCTGAGAATACACAAACACACACACACACACACACACTACTCTGTATCCTAGGCAATTGCACACTGAGTATAGGCCGGGATTTTTCACTGATGGCTATTAATATTTCTGTGCACTTCACAACTATCACTCACCCATTTTACAGATTACGGTGAAATTCTCAAGTGTCTAAGTGACTTCAGATTTTAAGTTCCATCAGAAGTCAATGGAACTTAAGCTCCTAAATCATGTAGGGTGCTTTTGAAAGTTTTAGCAAAGATAATTGAGGTTGCACAAGGTCACTGTAGACAGGACCAGAAACAGAACCGCCAGTCTCTACTACAGCCAACATGTCTCAGCCACCTTGCCTTTCAGAAGGAATGCATCAAATTACGTACTTATGTGGCACACCTGATTACAGTGAAGATCTTTGTCTCCCTCTACTGGTTAGATCAGTGATCCTCAGAACTCAGTGGTTCAGCAGCCAAATTAGCGATCAACATTACCCAAAAGAGCCATAGTAGTGTGAATTCATTAGTTCGTTTACTATAGTAATATATATTCATAGTTAAATCATATGACAGGGAAAATATTAATTATTTTATATATTATTTTCACAGCAAAATGGCTGACCAAGTATTATTTTATCAACTACAATTGGTTAACAACATAGTAAAAGCATCCCGATTGGTTAATAATTCAATCACACAGTGATTTAATATAACGCGCTTCAAAGGAGACACATTAAAGAGCCACTTGTGGCTTGCAAGCCTCAGTCTGAGTATCACTGGGTTAGATCATAGATAGGTTTAGAAGTCTGCTACTGCCTCCCTATTAACAGAGTGGGGTACTTAGTTCAAGTGGGAGAGTCTTGTGCTTTTAAGATCAAAAGCTCCTGGGTTCATTCCCTGCAAAAGACCCAAACAGGGGCATCAAAAGATCTGGCTCTCTCCAATCAGCAGACGTGCCACTGCTCCTAGATCCCCAACATTCCACTGCTGTATCACGAACAGGGAATAGCCGCACTGTCCAAATGTGTGTCACGTCCCCTTCTCTAGGGGAGTCTACACAGCAGGCTATCCCCAGGAGAAACATCTATCATTGAAGTGGAAGAGACCTGTTGTGGGTCCAAGCTCTGCGGATGACACTTATGGGGAAATTTATATTAGTTTTTTGTTGTGTATTCGGACAGCACCTAGCACAGCAGAGCCATGGGCCAGGCTCACAGGCAGTGTGGTAATATAAATAAGAAATACTAACAGTGTGAGGACCTGGGGATGCTTGAAGTGACTTTCTGTTGCAATGCACTGTAGTGAGAAGCAGTTTTGGAGGAAGTGGGATTAATATTTGTTCATACTGTTGTATTTTGGTTCATGGCACTGTCCTTTTGAGAACCAGAAGAGGCATCTATTGTAGCGTTGGTGTGGGAAGACGGAAGGGACAGTGTGTGCTGAGAGGGAACAACCCGGCTGTTGTAAACTCCAGAAATTCAATCAAGACCTGGTCTCACAGATCTTTTCAGGATGCAAGTCTCATTCTCCAAGGTGGAACATTAGCACTTCTCAGGGGACAAGATGCTTCAGGGGACTGCTAATGAGCTGCAGATTCCTAGCTCAGCAGGGATTAATGGATGTTCTGTGGCCCCTTCCGTGTGATGAGTTTCATGGGCCTCAGGGCCAGCTCACGTCAAACTCATCACCCCAGTTCAGTAGACTCAGCAGAGGGGCCAAGAACTGCAAGGACAATGGAGGCTGAACTACATGTTATGCAGGGGAAGTGGCTGCCCAACCTCACCCCATCCTATAACAGAGTTACGCCATGGAAGCAAGGCAGAGTTTGCTTGCCGTGTCGCTAGACAGCGGACAAACCCCACGCCTTTCACCACCATCAAACCTCCACAATGTGAGTTCTTTGCAAATAAGCTCACTAGATAATTTGCATACGTCACACCTGGTGCGGCTCACATCTTGGTCACTATGGACAGGCGAGAGTCATGACAACAATTAATACTCACCTAGGCGTTTCAGGCTACACATGCATCATTCTCTCACCCCACCCCCTAATCAATTTAATCTTTTTGTTTGGTAAAGGACTGGTCTAACCCCCCCCACCCCCCATGCCACCGCCCTTGCTCTAATCGGCAGGCAAGAGACAGCCACAGCCTCTGTGGTAACCTGGCACAGGCCACTCCAATGCACGAGGGGGCAACGCAACCACATTACAGAGGGGATGCGTGAGCTCGAAGATGACACTCCATGGTTTACTGCCTCCACTCAGATTCTCCCCCAAACCTCTTGAGCATTAGGAAACGGACACAAACAGGCTCCCTGGTGAGATCACTCGTGCTTCCAGTGTCTGGCTGGGTCAGAAACACAATCAAAAGGGGGCTCCTTTGGATTATTTCAGCAATTCCACTTGGGCCCCAATCCTGCTGCCATGGAAGTAACTGGAAATTTTGTCAGTGACTTCAATAGGAGCAGGCGAGGCTATCAAAACTGGCCAGCCAGGGGAAGCAGAGGCAACAGCTAAAATAGATTCTCAAAGTATATATTAAAATTATCTCTTCCTGCAAATCCCATGGCATTTTCCTCCCCTTGTGCCCCCACCCTCTTCCAGGGACCTAGGTTCAAGTCACTGACTTTTCCTAAAGATCATGGTTACTCTTGGTTCCCTTACAGCTACATGGGACTAGCATTTGCGACCCAGACAAATCTGTAGGGTACCTCAAACTCTCTTGGATCAACAGATCAGTATCTCTGATTGGCACATGCTCCAAAATAATTCTGCCTTAACATTGCTGAGGTCGCCGTTCAAGTTTGGCATTGGAGAAAACTGACCTGGCCTCCCAGTATCTGCACTCAGTCTTTGACGAGAGACACAAGTCAGCTCACTTGCAATTGTGTTGCTGCTGCAGCTTTTCACAGCTGGGCTCCTGCTTACGATACTGCCCAGATCCGCCTTCCAGATCCCACCCTGCTTTGTTTATGGATACAAAGCAAATAATTCCTGCCAACAAGGCAGATTTAAAGCAGCAGATCTAAAGCAGGGCAAGCTGGATTTTACACTGGTTCCTCCCCATCCGCCAGACTGCCAGCTGAGGGGCAATTCCTACACCGCTGCTCCTGGCGACGACGCACAGATCAGACAGGAAACAAAGCTGCACATTCTGTTCCTCAGGCAGAGGCTGCCGCGACGCCAGCAGCCAGGGAATCCTTGCATTGCCTTGGAAGCAGAGCAAGCTGGATCTCAAACTCTACGGGAGCTGCCACCATCACATGGGCCCGGCAGACTGGCTCAAGGTTTAAGGACCTAGCCTAGGTTCAATTACCGTTTACTGTGTGACCTTGGCCTTGTCACTTAGTTTTCTCTATGCCTCAATTCCCCATCATTACAATAAGGATAACAGCACTGTCCTGTCTCAGAGGGCTGTAGGAGGATAAATGCATTAAAGACCGTGAGGTGCTCAGATACCCTGGTGACGGGGGGCCACGGAAGCAAGTACCCACTGAGCGGAGGAAGAAAAGCCGGTTCTGGCACGATGTAACTCTTCAAATCAGATCTGAAAGATCCAGGTCCTGTCGGCAGGTGTCTTCCCCTCCGACCAGCTCAGCGATCAGCCCTACACACCACACCCCTCTTCCTTGCTGGCAGAGAGCTGCGGAGCACTTAGCCCAGAGACACTCAGTATTCCGGTCACTGAGTCGTTCACAAGAGGTGCACATTGGCAGGAGGCATGCTTCACAGTTGAAAGGGGAGAAGGGAAAAAAAAGGAGAAGAATATTACAGAGGTAGATTTATGGGTGGAAAATGACACATTACCACCATATTTTATCCACATTTAAATGAGAGATGTGTTAAGGGCCAGGGAATACACAGGGCCCAGATACTGCTGACCTGCTTGTATCACTCCAGAACATCCAATCTCTTCACCACCATTAGGCCCTGCTTGATTTTTACATGCAAGGAGGGGAAATTACACCCAGGCCCTGCAGGTGGATGTGAATTTTGTTTTTTTAAATAAAGCACTTCTGAAGCACAGAACTGTGCAATGCGGAGGCATGGAACTCACTCTTACCCCAGGCCCAGCAGAGCCGTGCTTCACTCCACCACAGGGAGAGGAAGAGTGGTCCATGGTTAAGCGACTGCACTGGCACTGCAGAGATCTAGGCTCTGTTCCTGGCCAAATCACTGCTATGTGCCTCAGTTTCCCATCTTCTAAGGGGTTGGGGGAGAGAAACAATATTTCCTTTGTCTATTTCAACTGCAAGCTCTTTAGGGCAGTGCCTAACCAATGGGGTCCTGATCTCCTGGTGCTAATGTAATACAAACACCTATCCAGTTTTAAAAAGCATGAAAACACTTCTTTTTATTTCTCTTTATTATCTCCATCCATCCATCCTCTTCATACTGGTGCCACTCACGGTGCCTTGTCTACACTAGGGACATTTTCTAAAAACTTCTCACCCTGGCTAAACACCAGGGGGAGCCCTAACGCAGACAAAGCCCCTGCAGCCATCTATAACTCCACATCAATGGAACATCCTCAGCCAAGACAGCCCTGTCTAATAGACAGTCTGTTAAAAGGGCTATGCACACAGGAGCCTTGTCTACACTAGGGATTCTAATGTCACTAAAAGCCACCCGTGGTGTGAGCAACGGGGGAGGGAGAGTGTATCTTTAGAAACGGCCCCTCGCGTGGAAACAGAGTCAGTGCTTTGCCCTTCCCAGACAGCTGGGATCTAGCTCAGAGAGCGCTGGAAGGCTTAAAAACTCAGGCCCCGATCCTGCGTTTGCGTCTCTGCAGGCAGAACTCTGGGCTAATGCAAAGCCTTGAACGGAGGCTCTGTGCAGCCTTCCGGTCGTGCGGATCCAGTTACAGAAGTAGGGTCACAGCTCACAGATGCAGAGAATGGGTTATGCCACTTGGCCGAGGTTCCACAGCCCGTCTATGGCAGGTGGGGGGAAATAGACCTACAGCCCATTCCTCTCTCCCAAGTCCTCCCCAGCCCACAGACCGCTATTTTAACCTTGAACGTTCATCGGTTTTAAAACCTTCACGTAGCGCCCCCCAGGGGGGGAGGGGTGTGGCTCCGAGTTATTTTAGGACTGTGCAAACAGTTGAAAACAACTTTTTCTGACCACCTCTGATTCGACACACAAGGCAGCAGCAGGTACAAGGCCTCAGGCACTCAAAGAGACCTGTCAGCTCAGCACCACGGACATGCCCTTCACCCACGGCGACGCAGCCCATGAACAGGGCATCTCGCAGAGCAGCACTGAAGCCCCTTTCTCATCCTGTATTTGCATGAGGGGGTGATGGGGGGGTTGTGATTTTTAAAAAGGCAAATTAATCAATTCCTGCACCAGTCACCTGATCATTTGAAGGTGGCGGCAGGGGAAGAGGGATAAACACTGGCTTGGATTATAGGTGCGTACAAAGCATCCGACAGGCAAACCATCTCTTCACTTGCACAACTGACAGATTTGCTCAAATGGTTTCACTCTTTCCCCCTGCCCTACCCCCCAATTAAATTTCTTTAACACATGCGACAAAGTGCCAGCCTCAAACCATAGCATTGGTGGCTTTATGTTAAAAGAAAGCAGCAGCAGTTTGCAGCTACGCAGCTGAAGGGTGCAATTTCACTGGCTCTGAAGCTAAGCAGGATTGTGTCTGTTCAGTACCTGGATAGAAGGCCATGGAAGTAGTGCTGGGGATTCAGTGAGCATGATTTTCTCCGAGCTGGTATGGAACAGGGGGCTGCTATCTTCTACTTTGAGATCAATAAAGCTTATGTGGCCTCCTTCAGAAGCTGGGATGTTAACCCAGGGACTCCTGGAAGACCAAAACTCAGGTAATAACATTCTCTGCTCCCTCATCTATTGCCCCTGCCCCCGATAGAGCGTTCTGCGCTTCCTAGGCAAAGCCACTATTTACAGCTAGAAATAGGTGTCGTCTTACATTTCTACAAAACCTCATATCCTCAAGCGCTTCAACAAGGTCTCTGAGGCACACTCAACTCACCACTGCAATGTGGCTGCCTTGCGCCTAACCGCTGGGCCCAGGGATCACTACACTGGCCACCAGGGCATGGCATTTACATATGAGAGCATACAGCATCTGGGGACGGCAGAGACAGACACATTTACAGGGGAGGGTGGAGTAGGGTTAGAGTTTGGCCTATGCTAAACCACAGATACGCATGTCCTGGAGCAAAACTTCTGGTGACAGTCCACACTCAAGTGTGATCGTTCACTCGAGTTAAGACAGGACCAAACCCTACTCAAGACAAACAGACCTGCCAACACCTGCTGCCTTCTGTTTTGTAAGCGCTCTTTCCTACCCACAGACCTTGGGCTGCTCCAGCCAGCATAAGGCAAGGGTTTGCAGCAAGCCAAATTTAGATCACAAAACCCCTCTAGCGGGCAGCTGCCATGCGAAACAGCCTATCGCAGAGGCCACATCTACAGTAGGAGCGCTTTGCCAGGATAGTTATACCAGCAAAGCGCTCCTAGTGCGGCCATGGCGGAGACCCTCAAAATGTAACTTTGGCCAGTGTGGCTTATTCCACACACACAGTCCTGAGCAAAACAAGCTACAGAAGTGCAGCTGTTTGCTACGTGTACCCCACGCACACCAAACACCTCGCTCCGCAGGGTCTCGAAAGAGATTTGCCCAGCACCGCCTGCCAGTTCTGTGAAAGGGGGCAGGGACAGAGCTCTGGAAGGGAACCAAACTGCATTCTCCCCCTCTCAAGCTCGGCTCAGCATGAGCCACTGTGCTCAGTAACACAATGGGCCCATGAGGATCCTGCCCTCTGGGCCCTGTTCAGTCCCGTGTCCCTCACATCTCCACCTCTCCTTTACTGTCCTTCAAACCCTCCCATGTGCCATTAAAAATGCTGAACATCCTCTTCCCTTCCAAGGAAAACAAACTCGGCTTTCAGCTCAGGCGGGCGTTCCGGGAGCTGTTTAAACAAGAGTCCCCCCAGCCTCCCTCTCCCGTCCCCCAGCTAACAGGAATATTTTCACACACACCCCTGCCCCGTCCCGGGCGTTTGATTCCTGTCTGTCACTGAGTGATGAGGACAAAGGGTGAGGAGTCAGGAAAAGGTCTGAGCCACTTTGTTCATGGGCTGGATACGAACTTTGGATGAACTCCGCTGGGAGAGAGAGAGCGCGCAAAGCAGCGTGGAGTGGAACGCACCAGGCATAGCTCATGCCACACTCCTCCAAAAAAAGCCTGGAACAACGGAAAGCGGGGGGGTGAGGGAGGAGAGAGGCACAGCCCCCATCCTCACCGCAGCAACTGGCCTCCAGCTCACTGCGCCGAGGAGACACCCTTCCCAGGAGGCCCGGTCAATACAGCAGGATGCCAAGGCAGCCTTTTCTCAAACAAATCTGCTAGCAGCGGGCCAGGGGCCAGCTGCAAGGGCTTGCATTTTTAAAGCAACCAAACGGGCCTCATGGGTTGAGCCAGCCTTCGGGGGTGTGGCAGAGGGAGCCTGCAGCCGCTAGTTAGGGGTAACGTCAAAGCTAATCCGAGCTTTTGATTCCCCATCTTCTGCCCCAAGCCTTGCCTAAGGGGCACAAATATAAGCCCAGCGCTGAGGGGGCAGGTTTGAGAGTTTATGACCAAGAGGTTTTACCTTCAGTGGTGGAATCGAGGGTGAAATTGACACTGTTTCCCCCCATCGCCAGCCCACCTGCCCAGGGCTGGCCTTTGGGATCTGTCGAACCCTCAGCGACAAGGTTCCCCCCTCAATTTTTAAGGGCAAAGGCAAACCCATTTGCAGCTGAAGGGCCCTGCGGTTATACTCTGCCTTACAGGTATTAATCAATCATTCCCTCTTGGGCTGCCAACGACAGCAGTAGGGCTACCACAAATTTCCTCCCAGCTGAGCAGCAAACGTGGCCTCTAGCCACAAAGGGAGTGTCTCTTTTCACTTCATAGCCAGAGGCAAGCTAGCCACGTCAATGCTGAGCAGACCTGAGAGCTAAGGAGGCCCGTGTTCGACTCCTGGCTCTGCCCCACACTCCTTCCGGGGCTGTAGAGGAAAGGCCTCAGGCAGGACTTTCCGAACGGCATATGTCACCTGCATGACTGTGCATGTGTCTGCAGTGAATGGACCACAGCATTGGGGGAGGAGGGGCTCTTGTGTCTCATTTTCGTAAGTGATGCCATTCTGAAGCTACCATGGGTGGGGAAGGGTACCAGATATAAATCTAGACTGTTTAATAAGCCCGGCAGCTTCAATTACAATGGGGCACGCACACCTTTGTACACCTCCTATTCAAGCACAGAGGTCAATGCTTATGAGCGCACACAGGGGTGTCGGCAATCCCCGGGCACACGTTTCTGGGCACGCCCCTTTGAAAATCGGAACCGATGTAAATCAGCCATTCTAAAGCCCTGTTCTCCAGAGGAACTCAGTGTTTTACAGGTGAGGGGACCAGCCTAGGCACAGAGAGGTTAAGCAACTTAGCCAAGGCCACGTTGTGAATCAGTCGCAGAGTCTGGCCCAGTGCCCCAGTTCCCAACCGTGTGCACTCATCACCTTGCCAGGCTGGAAGAGGTGCAGTGCTGGTGGCCTTCTTATTCCCCCCAGCCACAACACAACAAACAAGCCAGGTACTGAGAGGACACCTAAGTACTGTCCCACACGCCTGATGCAGAGGCCACTGAAGCCAATGGCAAGACCTCCACTGATCTCGCTGGCAATGGGTTCGGCCCCACATGCATCGCAGCAAGCATGGAACAGGCCGAATTCCACAGCCAGGGCAGTGACTTCAGTGGCCTTTATGACAGGCAGGGGACTTGCAGAGGTGGATGGGGTCCCAGGGAAACTGCTCTCCATTCCCAGCCAAGCTTGGGTGGAGAAGAGGATTCCAGGAGTCCTTGATACATGTTAAAAAAGACCCTGCTCTCCCCTCTGCCTCAAAAAACCAAACAGAACAACAGCCTCCACCAGAGACAGAAAACCCCTCATCTCCTACAGGATCATCCATTCCAAAGGCAGGTTCCCCACAGCACAAATGACTCAGGAATTTGGCTGCCACACATACTCAAGAACCCAGGGGGCAGATCTCTCTGAGGTAAGTGCAGAACTGACCCAGCAGCTGGCTATTGCAACAACAGCCCCTCTCCATCAAGAATCCGGCACCGGTCACAAACAAGACCCTCGAGGAGCTGACTTGAGGGATGGCCCACATCTTACAGAGACACAGAAACAACAATCTACCATATACACCGCCTTCCTTCCCCTCGGGACCATCTGTAAATCACATGGGGAGTGCGAAAATCATGGAGAGACCTAAAGGATCAGACTAAAAACCATCTCAGGAGAAGAATTAAAGACTCATCCGCCACCAAAGAACACAGAAACAGAAACCTACAGGAGTTTGCTCCCAGGCTTGCTCAAAAAGACTGTGGTGGGGGGATGGGGGACTTCAAAAAGCTTCCCTGCCAACACAGTCCAGCTAGAAATAGCTTTGGTCAGAGAGCACGGACAGCAGACGGGTAAGCAGACAGCAGGAGAAGGGAAGCGGGCAAGAGGTCAGCTGGGATTGGATGGTAACCCGATTCGCTGATGGATAGGAGACGCTGTTGCTGTTGGATCCAGCGATGTTTTGAAAACAGTAAATAAAAGGCCAAGAGAGGGGAAAGGGTGAAGGGAGGGGAGCAGGCCAAATTCTGGAAGAAAAAAGAAAAAAAAATCAGCTTTTATTATTGCCTGGAACCTGAGAAGGAGACCAATTAAAGCGATAACTCCCCTCCGCCCTCCTTTCAAACGGGTTGTCTAGTCTGCTTCCTAAATCTGATTCTCATTTGTCTTTATATGGTTCTCATTTGTTCTTCCTTCAGCTCCCCTCCCCTCGCCCCACAAAATCTTAGATAGCTTCAAAAAGCACTTATTTAAAGGAGCAGATGAAGGGAGAGCATTCCGATGGGGCTACATGTTCCCTCTTCCCCAAAATCAGGGCTAAGTTACAGCCAGGAATCAACAGGGCACACCTCCCTCCAAGAAGGGGCTTTGCCTTAAAGGTGAAATAGGAATTCTTTTGAATGGGCACACAGTCCCCTACTCAGCTAGGGAAAACTTGGGAACTTGCAGATAAAAAGGTATTAGCAACAGGGGAACCAATGTGCATTGACGCTAAAGCCCCTTTATGCCGCCAGCCAGTATAGCACGGCATTAGGTCAAGTGTTAAAGGTCTTGTAAAATGAGAATCAATCCCAGAATCTCTGAAGATGAAAGAAGCACCTAAACGAAAACTCCATATCCAAGTAATCCTGCCCCTGGAGATCTGACGTCTCTACCTGATTTGCAAGCTTCTGAGCATTCATCTTCTCCCATGAACTCCAACCTGAAACCAGATCTGGACCCGGGGTTTTGGTACAGGGCCATCTCTGTTTGTAAGTTAGAGCCACGTTTAATGACATCCCAGATCCTGGTTCAGGATTCAACATTTCCCCCCTGCTCTAGGTGATCTCATCACGGTAAGGAACACAGCGCCATGTGCTGAGCTAGTGATGCCTTCCACTCTGGCAAGGGACATGAAGAGTCTCAAACTGGTCTTGGCCAATAAAACCTGACAGTCCACTTTTATCTTGTGTCTGCTACATGGAGAGCTATGCCTAAGTATACCCACACCACGCATATCACCATAATACCTGGGGACCTTCCAAGACAGCAAGGGGATGAAGAGCAGCAAAGGAGATGAGTGACTTTGGAAGGACAGGATGAATTTAAATAAAAAAAGAAAATATAGGGAAAAATGTCATACCAATGTGATCTATCAGACTGGGGAATAGTCAAGGGAATTGGTGGGAGCCCCGACACTTTAAACATTTGAAGCTGGGAGAGGCAAAGCACTGAAGAGGATATTGTAAGGACAGGGCTGCACTGGCCCCTAGGTAATGGGCCAGTCTCATTAGACAGCATCTCAGAGATCTTCTCAGATTTTATGGCCCTGCCTACTTCTCCACTAGAAAAAGATGACTGGTGAAGACAATCATTATCAGCAATGGGTCCTGAGAATATCATAGCTGTTAATGCAAATGGGACAAAATAGTTCAACACTATTATGGAAAGCAGAAGAGAGACTCGATTGCACAGTCTCTTGGTAGCTTTGGGAATGCAAACCTAGCACTAATGCAGGAGAAAGAGAAGCTATACAGTAAAAGGGAAACTGACCCATCAAGCTTCGCCATCCAGGAGAGACATAGAGTTTAAACAAGAAACAGCAGCATTGATGGCCAAACTTAAATAATTTTCACAATCTCTTTTTCAGTTTTAATCATCCTACAGTGGACACAAGTAGGGACTGAAAGACAAGCCAGAGAGACCTCTCCTATTTTCTCAGTTCCCTTATCCCACAGTGCGCGCACGCACACACCAGGTCTGACCAACTGCCTGGCCCAAACCATGTGCACACAGACATCTAGAACATGCATTCCACAGAGCAGTTCTACAGTGTACTCTGCAGAACTCTGCTTTTCAACCACCTAGGAGGGTCATGTGCTAAGGTCTTAGATTAGGAATCAGGAGATCTGAGTTCTAGATGCAGATTGCCACAGACCTTCAAAAAGACCTTTAGCAAATCACTAAGCCCATTTCCCCATCTATAAGAAGGCAATAGGTTAAGAGGAACTGTCAGATTGGACTAGACCTGAGGTCCCTCTAGCCCAGTATCCTGTTCAGGGCAGTGGCCAGCACCAGATGCTCCAGAGGAAGGTACAGAAACCCCCCCAATAGGCAGATGTGGGGTGAACTGCTCCCCCATTAATGTCTCATCCTAATCCCTACTAGCCATACATTGGTGTAAAACCTGAAGCATGAGGTTTTATATTCCCTCTGATTCTAATTTTTAATCACTAACTCCGGATATTCTTGCTATCGATACAAAATGTCCAATCCTTTTTGAAGCTTGCTAAATTCTTGGCGTTAAGGACATCATGTGGCAGTGAGTTCTACCGTCTTATGCATGGTCTAAAAAAAATCTCATTGTTATCAGTTTTAAATTCGCCACCTTCCAATTTCATTGAACACCCCCTGATGTTTGTGTTAGGAGATCAAGAGCTTTTGTTCTCCCAAGTCTACCTTTTTTATACCCCTCATTTTAGAGATTTATTCATCTCCTTTCTAATGTAAAAAATCCCAGTCTGGCTTCCTTTTTGTCATCTCTGAACTTTCCTCTAATTTTGCAATATCCTTTTTGAGAGGTGGTGATCAGTACTGCACACAATGTTCTAGATAAGGGCATACCACCAATTTATATATGGACATCTGTATTGTTTTCCTTACGCTTCCAAATATCGTGCTGGCTTTTTTGACTGCAGCGTCACACTGAGCAGAAGTCTTCATTGACTTGGCCACAAGGACGCCCAGCTAATGCCATTTATGTAGAAGCTTGTAAGATGTAGGAGTAGTTCAAATTTTGCCCTCCAACCTACATTACATTGTAGCGATTGGCAGCAAACTTCATCTGCCATCATGTTACCCATTCACTTAGCTTAAGCCCCTGGGAAGCTCCTAACATAGACTCAGACTTAAAGGTCAGAAGGGACCATCATGATCATCTAGTCTGGCCTCCTGCATGTCGCAGGCCACAGAACCTCACCCACTCATTCCTGTACAGACCCATAACCTCTGGCTGAGTTACTGAAGTCCTCAAAACATGGTTTAAAGACTTCAAGTTACAGAGAATCCATCATTTACTCTAGTTCAAACCAACAAGTGACTCGTGTCCCATGCTGCAGAGGAAGGCGAAAAACCCCCACGGTCTCTGCCAATCTGACCCGGGGGAAAATTCCTTCCTGACCTCAAATATGGTGATCAGTTAAACTGTGCGCATGTGGGCAAGAACCCCCAGGCAGAGACACCTAGGAAAGAATTCTCTGTAGTAACTCGGAGCCCTTCCCATCTACTGTCACATCACCTGCCTTTGGAGATAACAGTCCTCTCTGGATTTGACTAACCTAAATAACTTTGTGTTATCTGCAAAATTTTGCTCCCTCACTGCTCCCTGTCCCTATTCTAAATCATAAATATATTACACATGGGACCCATTATGGGACCTTAAGATACCCACTGTTAACCTACCTTTTGCCACGATGAAAATCAGCCACTTATTCCCCACTCGGTTTCCTGTCTCTTACCCAGTTTTTTGATCCAGGACAATACTTGGCCTCCCACTCCATGACCACTTCATTTTTTCAGTAGCCTTTAATGGAGGGACTTTGTTATCAAAGGCCCTTTCAAAGTCTAAATATGTTAAACCAGCTGGTTCTCCATTATCCCAGACTTCATTGACACATACAAAGAATTCTAATAGATTAGCAAGACACCACTTCCCTAGACAGAAACTGCGCTGGTGAGACCCCATCAAGGTCTGCAGGGTGGTTTAGTTATTTATTTTAAAAATCATCATTGCAACCAAATGATCAGGTACAGATGTAAGGTTCCCTGGCCTGGAATTCCCCAGCCTACATGGGTGGAGAAGACAGACCAAAAATCCAGGAGTACATGGATGATGTTCTTTTCTCACGAAAGCACAGGAGAGTTCTCATCGCTGAAACCCCTCAGGCAGTCCCAGGAACTGTCCATAAGCCAGGGTTTTAGCACGGGAGAGTGGGGGGCAGCAGTGGACTGTAGCTCAGGGGGTTGCATCTGTTTGGAAGGACTGAAAAGCAGAACCAGGCCCACCTGAAACCACTCCAGGGTCCTCAGCACTCCTATGCCTCAACCTTCCTGTGCCTTCCAGGTGAGGGGGAGGGCAGACAAAAGGTTTTCACAAACACTTCCTGGACAGAGATCTATGAAATGCAGGGTGTGATGCAGCAAGAGGGTTCCAATGGCTCCAACTGGGGATGGATGGTCAGAATCCCTGGACTTAAATCCCTGGCTCTATTCACCGAAAAACTTCCTTGTGGTGCTTCCCTTTGCCAGGGTGGATCTGGACATGTCTGAGCCAGTCCACACGGCTAGAGACATGAAGGGCTTCAGCAGGACCAATTTCTCTGGGCCAGTGATAAAGGATGACGGCCCAGTTCCCCCATGGCGACCCACCTCCACCCTGTCATCCCACCAGATGGAGCGTCACAGACACAGCTCAAGCCCAACCGCCCTGGATTCTAGGACACGGAACAAGCCCCCTGGACTGACCTGGAAGAGGAGTGGACACCCCACCTACTAAGACTGCCATTGGTGGCAGTGGGGTCCCCTTCTAGGGAGTCGGACCCTGTCAGAGAGGACGGCCTGAGGCTGAAAGTCTCCAACCACACTCCAGAAGGTCAGGAGAATGAGAGAAGGGGCTGAGGGGTCAGTGAGACCAGAGCTCCAGTTCCTCCATAGGAAGACGATGAACATCTCTTTAGAGTGCCACCAACTTTTACCTCCTTTCCAGGGCCAGAACAGGTCTCCCGTTGCTGCAGCTCTGAATCTGTCTTCTTCCCCTTCCTTGGGAACCCAAACAAGTCTCTAGAGGAGCAGAAGAGGCTGGTGACAGAGGGGATGGGGCCCCACTCCAGCTGTTTCTTTGGGGAGAACGAGAAGGGGTCCCTGGGAGGAGGGAGCAGCGAGTCAGCATAGGCCTTACAGAGCTAGGACCGCCAGGTGCAGGACCCACCCTGTTGCGATCCTTTTCCCACCCCGTCTGTAGCATGGATCCTTCCCAAGGGAGGCCCCTCCTTGTGCCTCACCCCCAGCATGCACTGGTTTGCGGATCTGAAGGCAGTCACTGATCTGGCGGTTCCACCGCACAGGAGCACACAACGTGTGTCCTGCTGGTGGGCCACGGTCAGTGCGCACAGGCTGGATCGCAGTGGGCTGGAGCAGAAGAGGCAAAGCTTCCATCTCCTGCATCTGCTCTGGTTGAAGGGAGACGGAGCAAGCAGAGAAACATCAGCCGGGGAGGCAGGAGACAGCTGGGAAAGCACAGCCAGGCCTCACGTACCGAGCATTATAATCCTCTCTATCCAGAATGGCTACCCTGTGTGACAGACAGAAGGAACAGCCAGTGTTTGGGAGGGTTAGAAGCCACACCCCAGAAACCAGCAATCCTCCTCCTGATCCCTGGTGCCCTATAGCCAAAGACCCATTGCCCAGAGCCTCACAGTCAGGCAGTCTAATGACAGGGGCTCAGAAAGCAGCCCAACTTCTTCCACCCAGGAGTAGGACAGGCAGGAGAGAGAGAGCAGAAGGGCATTTCTACAGGGCCTTCTCACACACACACAGTACTGTAAAATTCATTAACCAATTAACCCTCCCACCTCTCCGCTGGGAGGCAGGTAAATAACTATGAGCCCCGTTTTACAGATGGGGAAACGGGTACAGCGCTTAAGGCCCAGCTCCTCAAAAAAAGGTAGGAGCCCAAATACCTTTGTGGATCTGGGCCTAAGCGTTCAGCGACCCATTGCTGCAGAGGCAGGAGTTCTTGAGTTCCACTCCCATGAGGCTCACAAGCTGCGAGTGGCTCTTCAAGGCATCTCCGGCAGCTCTTTGCCGCACATGATATTAAACCATGGTGTGATTGGTTAATAACTTAAATTGGTAAATAATTCAATCAGGATGCTTTTACTATATTGTGACCCAATTGTAGTTAATAGAATAATAATACTTGGTCAGTCACTTTGCTGTGAGTATATTATATACATAATATTCTCACAGCAAAATACACACACTAAATATTTCCTGCCATATAGTTTAAATAGGATTGCAAAGTACTATAGTAAATGAACCAATGACATTCACACTGCTGTGGCTCATTTGGGTAATGCTGATCACTAATTTGGCTCCTGAACCACAGAGGCCTGAGTATCCGTGAGCTAGACCACATTGCCTGAGATGGACAGCCAGCCAGCCTTAGCAAAGGGGAGCAGATTGGACTGCAAGCTCTCAGGGACCATCTTGTTACTTGTCCATATAGCGTCTAGCCCAGTGGGGTCCTGATCTTTCCCAGGTGCTCTCTCGATTAGCAGTAACAGCAGATAAGCATCCTCCTATTATTAATTCCCAGGGAAAGGCAGAGCCATTGCTTGCTTGCTTGGCTCCCACCCACCAATGAGGAATGAGGGTCATAGAGAGACAGGATCAGCTGCTTCACCCCGCTTTGAAGCTTAAGCCGCCCAGGTGAGCAAATGTTATAGAATGGCCCTGCCAGGCAGAAAGTAAATTCCAGCCAGCTGGGGAAATGCCAAGCTGACTCAGGCCACAAGTTCTGCAAATAGCAATAGGAGACCTTGGGGGCTGGGGGCGGAGAGGCCCTGCTCTGTCAGACACCAATAGTTCATCCTCCCGGTGGGGTTGCAGTGGGGAGCCCCCCCGCACCAGTGGAAGGATGTTTGCTCAGGTATTCACAGAGTGAGGAAATGAAATATTTGCTACTGAGCTCAGAGACCTTTCAGGCCAACTGCAGGTGCAGAATTCCCCCACCACCTTAGCAGCATTGCATGCAATAGACAGCAGCCCCCGTATCTGCCCCATGCACAAGCAGAGTAGGTGCTGGCCCAACCATGCAGGGCCCTGTATGGACAGGACATCCTGGCCCAGGGAGACATACTGATCTTTATGCCTCTTTTGAATCTTTACTTTGGATGTGTTAAAATGACCCAAGTGTTCCAAGAACGCCTACAACTTTGGGTGCCCAGTTTGACACCCCAGTTTTCAGAAGGGGCTGACCACCTAGCCTCTGCAAATCGGGCCCCCTTCAAAAGGTTTCAAGATAGGCATCCAAGAAACACATCCAAAATCACCAGCAAATTTGAGGCTGAAGCAGGTAAGAGGCTGACTCATATCCAAAGGAATAAATACTCCACAAGGTGCTCTCCAAACATAAAGCTTAAGAAACTGCATTACTTCAGTTAACAAATGTGTAAATCAAGTCACTGCTCCTCAGATTTTTAATTTCCCCAATCAGCATCAGCACTTTGGCAACCTCTCCTGACTGGGTTCAACAGCCAGGGATAGCCCATGCATTCGCCGCAAACTCACTTCCCTGCATACTGCAGCTCCCACTCCCTCTGAACTCAGGGGGAGGCCCCTAGCTCCAAAGATTAGAATTTTAAAAGATTTCCAACTGTAGACGGCTCTTTAATTTAGCAGACAAAAGCATAACACAGATCTCATGGTTGGAAGATGAAGCCAGACAAATTCAGACTTAGAAATAAAGGCCTGATTTCTAAACGGAGGTAATTAACCATTTATGATAACTTACCAAGGGAGGGGGTAAATTCTCCATCACTTGAAGTTTTAACCCGGACTCGATGAGTCTCTAACGGAGATGCTCTAGCCCATCCAGAAGTTATGGCCTGATGCAATAATTACTGGGTGAAATTATATGCCCTGTTTTATTCTGGAAGTCAGATTCAATGATCAAAATAGACCCCCTTCTGACCTGAAAAATCTAATTTTGTCAAGTGACATTCATATCATGATATCCCAAAGTACAACTTAATGCAAAAAAAAAGGCCACATTAAAAGATCTATAATTCTGCCATCTTAATGTTTTCAAAAGTCAGGAACTTCACACTTTCATGCATAACCTTAACTCTGCCCTTTGTATACTTCTTGACTGCAGTGAAACTGGTAGATGTCTATCCATGCCATGGCTGCCATGCTCCAACTATTATGTCATGTTTAACACTTCACTGTACTGTCAAATCACTGCAGAATCAGACCAGGAGCCCACATAAACTGAGTGTGTGTTTGTGTGTGTATGCATGTGCATACATACACACAAAGACCTTGCATTTTTCAAAGTTTATTCTGAAAGAACAAAAATAAATGTTTCGGGTTATTATAGGCAGACAGTCTCCCTCTAGGCTCCAACCTCGCAAAACATTTGATGAGACGGGGACTACTCACAGCAAATAAAATTAAGCACAGGCCTATGTCTTGGCAGGATCTGGGACTCAGCCTAGCTACTGGGAATCAGGCAGCAAAGAACAGTGAAGAGACTTAGGAACCAGGTACTGTAGTTTTGAAGGTCACCTTTCGTTGCTCATTTTACTAATCAGCATCACTGCAGAATAAGAAATGTTATCGAACAGGAGAGAAACTAGATTTTCTTCTAGTGTCTAAGATGGGCAGTCAGGTAGTTATTTTGGTAGAAGAACCTAGATGTGAAACTGACTAACAACAGAACCTGAAACTGACCAGCTTAATTTCACTGCCCATGGTGAGAGGAAAAAAGAAACAAAAATCAAGGCATCCTCAGCAGTGAGGAAATGCAAATTACACGTTTAAAATCTATTCAGTTTTAGCTAATTTTTCCAATGTAGTTGACATGAAATGCTGAAAGTAATTATTTTAATTATCATAGTTATTAGTAACACAGGTAGGGATTTTTTTTTTTTTAGTTTACTAGTTGATTTTTCACCTTCTTAAAAACAATGGGGGGAAATTGCCCCTTTTGTTTAGCGTGAGCAAAAGGTTTTTTTGGGTAAGCTCTTTTCTACAAACAAGAGATCATTACAGTTGCATGCATGTTTTAGATACCCCCTCAAAATATACACTGAAGCCTATTATATCCAGCTAGATTACTGCACTTCTATGTTGCAGGCACAGGTAGATGGTTTCATCTGGTGGAGACATGGATATACACAGCTTGGTAAAGTAGTGTCCAGCAACAGAGATCTCTGTGCAGCTCCCCCATAAAGCTGCCTGATCCTTTTCTAGTCTAATGTTTGCTGTCAAGAAAACCAGAATGTAAAAAAAGAAAGAAAATCTGTGTCAGGTTTCTAAACAATTAAATTACTGCCAGTGGTTTTCCCCTGTCCCCCCAGCTCTAGTCACCAGACCAGAAGAAAGCTTTTAAGGGGTGGCAAGACAGGTTAGTGACTGCAGATAGGAAAGATGGGAGGGCAGGGAAAAGATGAATATGGGAAAAGATGGGAAGAAGTGATCCAAATTAAAGAGGGGCAGGAATATGGGAACCTCCCACTGAAGAGACTAAAATCCAGGATCTGTTAGTCCCTGCCTCAGAGCACATGGCCAGTCTCTCTGGCAAATGCATTTGAAGAGTTACACACGCACACGCACACACACACACACACACCTGGGATGTTGCCTGCAAGAGATCCATGTGACCGACAACTCTGACCAAAGAACAGAGCAGAGGATCCAGTTTGCTGGGTTCCGTAACCAAGGCCAGCAATAGGCTTTTCCCCCCTTCTACACTCTGTTTTAGGCCTAGTCTACACTTACAATTTAGGATGATGTAGCTATGGAGCTCAGGAGCATGAAAAACCCACATCCCCTAGTGGCAGAGCTCTGCCAATATAACCCCGGTGTAGATGCAGCTAGGTCAACGGAAGAACACTTCCATCAGCCTAAGACAGGTCAACACTCAAAAGTTAAGTTGACCCAGCTAAATCACTCAGGAGTGAGAAAACTACACACCCCTGTACAACGGAGTTAAGCCGACCTAGCCCCCGGTGTAGACAGCACTAGGTTAGCAGAATAATTTTTCCTTCGACCTGGCTACTGCCTTGCGGGGAGGAGGATTAACCCCTCCCATTGCTGTAGTGAGGGTCTACACCCAAGCGCTACAGCAGCACAGCTGCAGCAGAGCCGCCGTAGGGTTTCAAGTGTAGACAAGTCCCTAGCTACCATCACTCAGGGTGCTGACTTGTTTACACTTGAAACCCTACAGCGGCTCTGTTGCAGTTGCACTGCTCTTGCACTTCAGTGTAGACACTCGCTACAGCAACGGGAGGAGTTCTTCCACTGGTGGTGTTAATCCACCTCCCAGTCAGGGGGTAGCTAAAGCCCTGGAGAAACCCTATAGCAGCAAGGCGTAGACATGGCCTTAGTTTATGGAGAAATCCTTTAACTGAAAATAAACTCTCTCAGTCCGGCTCTGCCGAGCAGTGTGCTCTGTGGGAGTCGTTGATTCATAAAATGGAGATTGGGGTTTCTCTCCCCTCTGCCACCCATCCCCTCTGAACAACTGTATCCCATAATGTATTGCTGAAGGACTAGCTTCCCACTTCCAATGCACTGGTCACAATAATACTGTTCTGGCAAAAGAGGAGGGACAAGGGAGCGGTTTATTAGCACAAGGGCAAGTGACTAATTCTTCGGTTAATTTGGGTTTCATTTACAAAAAGTTATTATTCAATAAATAGCCTCCTAAGTCTCTCATCAACTCTTCGTCTCAGGAGAAAATGTCCCTGTGCCTGTATGCTTCTTAATTCCTCTCCCACTCTGTTATCGGCCAGAGAACTGAACGCTTTAATTTAGTCAGCACCTTCACGCTACTGCTTTCTGTCATGTATACCTATACTGCCCACTGTCTCGTGTTATTTAACTTTGCGAAGCCATTGGGGCCGGAACGCCTGCGAGAGAGGCTGTGCAGAACACAGCCTGATCGGGCTGCTTTTCCAATCGTTATTTTCATTTTCAGACACTGAAGCCTCTGCTCAGAGCCAAAAGGAAGGAATTTACACGGAAACCCAGTGATCCGCCGAGTAGCCCTTCTATTGATTGCGGAGGGGAAGTGACCGAAGTCATAGCGCTGTGACCGTGGCATTTTCAACAGCTAGAGAGTGAGTATGCCCACACACTTAGCTCCTGGCTGGGGCTTTTAGGAACTACTCTAATGAATAATCTACAGTAAAATAGTGTGCTATACGTAACGTTATTATATTTTACTGTAGCTTATTGAACAGACTGCTATATTATTGTAGCTCCTAAAAGTTTCATTGTGCTAAGCACTGTTCGTGCACGTGATAAGTCAGGCCCTGCCTGGGAAGCTTACAATCTAAATAGACAAGGGAATATTTTACAGATGAAGGCCCAAAGGTCACAATGGGCAGAGTGGGGCACTCAACCCACTGCAGTGCTTTGACCACAGGACCACCCTTCCTCTGCAAAGGCGGGCAGGCGAGAAATGTAAATCTCCCCTGCAATGGACACGGTGCACCCTCTCCAGTGCATAGACTGTGCTGCAGATGGCACCAGGCTTTCAAATATCCCCAGCCACTACAACGCCAAATGAAGAAAAGATAATGATGTGAACTTCAGAAACACCTCGCAGCAGAGGAGCTCTAAACCCCTGACCAACATTCATGAATGCAGCTTCCCAGCAGCTCTGGGAGGCAGGGAGGTGGTGTGTCCATTTTACATATCAGGAGAGGTTAAGCAACATGACCAAGGCCATGCTTGGCCATGACAGAGGCAAAGAAAGAACCCAGATTTCCAAACTCCCAACTTTAGCCACTGGATCATCAGGTAGGAGAAGCAGACGATATGATCTGGTAGATCTTTCCTCTCATCCCTCATCATCTCAGTGTAACCAAACCTGTAATATTACAAAGGAATAAAGAAATACCACACGGTTTTCCCTACGAATTGCTGTGTATAATAATGACCTCGAGAGAGGGGAAAAAAGGAACCTAGTTGTGAAATGTAAGATATAAATATAGAGAAAACTATATTTATATATCTTACATTTTCTCTATTGCTTTATTTTTGTTACTATTCCCCTCAAAAAACAGATATTACATCTGCAGACTAGAAGCCCATTTACAGTCCTAATACTTATATAGCTTCTCCAACATGCTTCAGAAACATTCTCTATTCCTCACAGATGCCCCACGAGGCAGCTAAATATTAGCTCGAATTTACTGGTGGGGAAACTGAGGCAGGGGTTACAACCTACATTATCTAAAGTGACTAACAATTCTAGATGCCCAACCTGAGATACCTGGAAGGGGCCCAATTTGCAGCGGGCAGACGCTCAGCAGTTTTTGAAAACCCTTTCAGTGTCTCAAGTGAGGCACCCCCCCAAAAAAAAAATCACTAGTCACTTAAAAAAATTTGGGCCTAAAAGATTTTCCTAGTGGCCACAGAGGGAGTCAGTGGCAGGAGCTGGGATTAAAGCATGGGAGTTTCCAGCTACCAAGTCCTTGTTCAGATCACAAGTTGGAAAAACTATTCCTCTAACGAAAGTCTTCTTCAAAATGTTTCAGAAACATCAAGAGAGGTTTGGATGAATAGGGCTCAGGGAGCAGGAGAAGGAGTTGAGAAAATACCTCACATGGGCGGGGGGGGAAGGGGAGGGAGAGAGGGAGAATGGTATATATCCAAGTGAGAGGGATCTTTGATCAAATGTTATTTACACACACACACACACACACACACACACACACCCCTGGTTCCTGGAGATATTTTGCCTGAATCAATTAACTGAGCACAAACCACTCAGTCTCCAAGGCATCTAGTCCATGGGTGATGGCAGGCAGTCTCCGGAATGAATGCTGCCGAGGCAACACCACAAGTTCGGGAAGCTGCAGTGGACTAATCCGGCAGGAATCCCACCTCATCCCAAAGCATCTTCTGATCCAACCACCCAACCCAAAGCACCCCGACGCCACCTGACAGGCACAGGAGAGATTTAAGACCGATCAAAGCCTATCCCCAAGCGAGACGGAGCCGGCCAGGGGACTCGCCTCACATCAGGCCCCCTCACACTGAGCTAAACAAGGCCGCCAGACTGCATGATTCAGCTCCCTATGGATAACACAGGGGGGAGCACCTCCATCTCCATAGCTACTGGCAAGTTTATTTGGTATCACGGCCACAAAAAAATCCCTGTCACCCCATAGCGCCCCAGATGTCCCCCTCATTGCCAAGCTGGAGTCAATCGCAGGCCTCCAGCTCCCACCTCCTTTCACACTGCCTCGCCCGTTCTGACTACGCTAATTTCGTCTGCTGTGGTCTAACCGCTTTAGCTGCCCCGCTACAAGAAGGGTGTGTGGGGGGGGGGGAGAATCTTTGTACAGACCCCCACTCTCCCCTCCGTGGTAGAGAAAGTACAATTAAAACTAAAGCTTTTGGACATTTCAGCAGCACAGGAGGGACCCGCGCCTGAGTGGAGAGCTGCATTCGTCATCCCCACTAGGCAGGTCCCATCAATAGATACCCTACTTCTGTCTTCACTCCCAGTCTGGGCTGCTGGTTTATGCCCCATCCTCATTCACACCCCACGCCCTGTCACCCCCCAAACTTTTCCCTTCCAAGGTTGCACGTGGTCTCCAATTAAATCAGCCCCTGCCCCCAGAAAACCCCTTTCCCTCTGTGCAGTTGTTATTTCCTTCATTCCTATTTTTCTTCCTTTCCCTCTAAAGATGCTACGTTGCTGGAACTAATTGAATCAAGAGTCCTGCAAAGGCTTTCGCGGCCAGCATCTGGCAACCTTCAGGGGCCTACGCCAAGATGCATTTGTTGGGGAAGAAAAGTCTAAAGCTCCCCCACTCTTTCCTTCCTCCTCCCCTCCCCCGCGCCCGCCCCCGGTTGTATATTCTTAAACCAACTTCAAGGCACATGCCAACTGTGGATCCAACGCAAGGTCGCCAGGAGAACAGTGCACAGCTCAAAAGGGTAGCTAAAGGCATTTGAACAGCCGCCGCTTTAAAACAAAGCAGCACAATTCTAAACCCTGCTTTGCTTTGGAGGGGAGCCGGGGAGCGCTGGAACCAAGGCTGAGATTTGCAGAGGAGCCGGGAGGAATTAGGACCCTGATTCTGCTGCAGGGAAGTCAACAGGAGTGGAGGCAGGATCAGGCCCTAAGTACACAACTGCCACTGAAATTCTAATGTGGGTGTTTAATGCTCCTTGGGCTCGTCTGCTGACTCCCAGCTTAAAGGAAGAACAGGAAACCGAAGGCAGAGTTTTAAAGTGATGCATAAAGGTCAAAAAGCAGAGCCGGGAAAAAGCTGCCCCATGGTACCCTAGAAAGGGCAGACAGGGCCTTGGTTTGGCCATTCTCTCACAGATAAGATGCACCCCAGGAAACGTTCACTTGCATACAACACATGCTTGGCCCTCCTTTTTTCCTCCAGCTTTAAAGAAAGGAAAGGGGGGAGGGGGAGAAAAGAAAAGAAACCCCATAACGTAATTGCTATATTAAAAAGAAACGGCAGGCAAGAATAATAAGGGAGGTGTCAGAAGTGAAATACAGTAGCAGACATTAAAAAAAAAAAAAAAAAAGACTACAGTTCTGTGATGGGGGTGTTAATTGAACACAGAGAAAGGCAGAGAGCTAGAGAGAACAAAGGGGTGCTAAGGAAGCAAAAAACAAAAAAAATAAATAAAATATTCTACCTCCTCCAAAGAGCTGATTTGAGTTAACTTTCATGAAGATAATGCACAGGGGAAGGGTGGCTAAGAAGTGCATTATGTAGCTACTATGTTCAAAATTTAAAAACAAAAAAACCCCAAAACAAACAAACAAACCAAAACCACTATCAACAACAATTGCACAGCTAATCATTGCTGTCTATAAATACTCCGCTTAATAAATTTCATCTGTTGGGGGTGTATTATTTTCCTTTTATACCTGAATTACGTTGACACATAGAAGGGTAAAAAATAACTGAAAATTTAAAAAAAGAAAAAAAAGAAAAAAAAAGTCGGGGTCTTTTTAAATAGAATGTGTTTCACATTTCCACATCCACGAAAGAAGCGAAAAAGTGAATATCCTTTCTAATGTTTAAGGAGGAGTGATCGGATTAAATGATCATAGATCCTGTGTTCATCTTCTCTCTCTTCTCCATTCCCCATCAAACGAGATGGGAGTTGGAAAAGGCTCACAACTGAAATAGACGCTGCTGCATTTTGACAGCAGATATTTTCCAGTTTGCTATCCAAGGACTGCACGTCTGCATTTGCCTTGCCTGATTCCTCTACTTAGCAATTCTGCTCAGGCAGAGAATCATCTTTAAAAACACACACAGGAACCCCCACCCCTTGCAAACTTTTCATAATTGCCAGTGCCATTTTTTTATTTAAATTTCTATTGACTGGGAAATAAATTGCATTTGAGACAATGATGGCTTCTATTTTTATTATTATTTTATTCCAAAAAGCCAATTAGCCATTTGAAGCTAGTCCTACCAATTAGCCCCCAACGAAGCAACCAAAAAAGGGAAAACACTGCAAATTAGCAGAGACTAATCACGTGTATATTTAAGCAACAATTTTTCCTGCATTAATCTCAAATCAAATCTCTCCACTTACTACTTTTTAAAAGACATCACTCTAAAATAGACAAAAGAAACTAATGAATTCCAGCAAACAAGCTTTTATTTATATAAAGCATGCCTATAAATCCTTTAAAATAATTGAAGAGTCAGCTTGCAAAAGGGGACTCCAGCCAGTAGAGACGAGCTCTTTTTCTAACAACTTCATGGACACTTTGGGTTCGCTCAGACAACGTTAACGCTATGAAATATTAGCCGTAATGTTGCGGGAGATGGTGGTAAAGTCTCCATCAGGCTCTGGAGTCACTTAAATCAAGCTGTTTGAAAGCGAATCCCCGTTTCCACACATTGTAACGCTTGAGATGGGATGAGTGGAACACACACACACACACACACACACACACACACACACACACACACGCGCGCGCGCCCCACCAGAACCACAAGCCACTCAAGTGGCCAGGATTTTATCCGACAATGGATTCCACCCCGCTGACTCCCCAACAGAAATTCAGACGTGGGAAGGAAATCTAACTTAGCCCAACTTTCACATTTGCACACCTGCACCTGGAATTGCACTAGGCTTGTGTGTTCCTTTTGGATGAGGCTCATCTTCGGAAGACCGCGGCTACTCAGCTATAGAATTTGGTCCAAGAAAATAAGAATAAAGATACTACCTGCACCTTTCTTAGTTTCAAGTGTGATGGATTTTTCTTTTCTTTTTTTTCCCCTCACCCATTTATAAAGCAAATTATTCTCCATACACATATAGCGGAGTTGATAAAAATTCATTCCAAATGCCGTCCTAATTTACGTCTTTGGGGGGGTTATTCTGTTTAACACAGCAGCCTCCAGTCTAGCAATCCAGCCAGAATGATTAAAGGGAGACAGTACCAATCCACACCTGCTCTTTGTTTGCACTGTCACACTTTGACCTAATGTCTCTCTAGATTTTAATTAGGGGATCGGAATTAACACACCCACTCATTATAGATATTCAAATGCTCCCACCTCGCTCTGATTCCCTATAGCCCAACAGCTTCTCCAAATATTAGTGCAAATAGGGGTGTGGGTTGTTGTTTTTCCCGCTGTATTTCCAGTTGCTCTAATTCAAAAAGAATCACCCCCTACAACTTCATGACTGCTTTGATTTCAAACCAGGGCAGATATTGATTAGAGACTGGGCCAACCACCAACATTTTATAGACAACATTCTCAACAAAACAAATAAGAGAAAGAAAGAAGAAGAGTGAGACAGGTCTTTTTCTTGGCTAATAGAAAATAAAAGGAGAGGAAGAAAAGGCACTTGCAGGATTTCCAAGGCATCTCTGATATTTATATATACAGGGTCCATTACATTATAGGAACCATATACAGGCTCCATTATATTATAGGAAATACATAATGAACGGCTTCTCAATAAGGTCAGACACTGGCAATGCAGCCCTAAGGACTTCAGAGAGTTGAATGCCACTGCTAGGTGCTTTGTCTAGGTTACAAGCTGCTCAAACAACATTTAACAAAGGGCCTCCTTAGTCATATTATATATATTACAAGAGTCAAGTAACCACATTTTCAATCAGCTGCTAAAGCGATGAGGCTTTATATATAATTTTTTTTTAAACAGACACAGATTCGGGTTTCCAAAAGCTGCTCTCCCCCACCATGTGTAACTATCAATGTATATCAACTGGGCGTGCAATCATATTTATTGTCACTTTCATTCATGTCATGCCCTTGCTCATATAGTTTAGATATGAATTATTGACTGTTACAGTCCTGCTGGTAAAAGGAGGGGGGGGGGGAAATAAAGTAGTTTGCAGCGTGCTTAAAAAGAAGCTGTTGGATCAGGCTGCCTATATGCAATTCATTTTTCTGGGAGGCATATGCAAGGATTTTACCCATTCAGAGGAAGGAAAAATAAAATTAAAAATTGCAAAAAATAAAATAAATACATGGCGGTGGATGTTGCTAAATGTCCTTCCCTGAGCATCTGTTGTTTAAGATCACCCTTGATTGATGACTGCTATTTTTTAATTGTTGCTTTTAAAATTTAAATGCCCTCCTGGGATGTGTTATAAGTGTGTTAGTGCATGGTAGGAGGTCTGGAAAAGTGGGAACCAGCAGAATGAGTGTTGTGATGTCATTACCGCCCTTACAAGAGAACACCCCCTGCCATAAAACAACAGTACCCTAAAGTAATCAACAATCTAATAGATAGGCATCCACTAAAGGTATTTGACAACTCTCTCTGTGTGTTTTCTGGCGCCAGTGGCTGGCAAATACACAGAGATTTTAACTTTATTAAAAATAAAATAAACTTTAGAAGTGTATTTTTATTCTTTTTACCCTTATTTAAGAGGCAAACTGAAAACACCTTCTTAGGGGGTTGTTTTTTTTAAAAAAAAAAATCTATTGCCAAACAGTTTTCATAGCAGTGCAATATTTTAAAGATGTAACAAGAGAGACTCTATATTAAAAGCAGCATATGGCAAAAAAAAGGTAGCATGGGTGAAGATTAATTAATATTTTCTCCTCTTCGATAGATACGCTACTATGCAACGTTAATGCCCGAAGTGCAAAATATTCCATTTTTCCCTTTAAAATAATATTAAAAAATAAGAACTTTTGAGGAGAGGGAAATACCCTTAAAGAAGAAAAACAAAATCGGCACAAAACCCATAAGGACATCAGAATCCCCATTCCTACCTGTTTTTTCTTTGATTTCACACAAAACGTTAAAAAGGGCCGGCTTCATTCTGTGGCAGTTTAAAGCATGTTTCCTGCAAGAAAGAAGCAAGGTTAGGGTGCCATGGCAGCTCAAGACAACTTTCAAAATTGAAATTGACTAGTATGTGCAAAAGGAGGGGGAAAATACAAACATACCTATAAACATAATACACGTTTTGGCCAAACCTGCACAGGAAGCCACCGTGCAATAAGTTTTAGGACTTTAACTGATGATCTTTCATCCTTGAGGGGCTACCCACTAATGCAGATAACATAAATTAGGCCAATTTAGGAATTACTTGAAAATGGCTTTTGCTACTAAGTGGCATTCATAATCTAGCAGCCCTAGCCAGGCAATTAACAGCCAAAGCCAGGAACATGTGGAAGACAATCTTATTGAAATACACAGCACTGAGATCCGTCTCCCTCCCTCTCACCCAGTCCCCACACTACCCTCCTTTCTATTTAATACACCCATGTGTTCCAATTCATCCTGCAGATGCCCCTCAAAATTTGAAAGGTGCACCGATTGGAACTGTCAATTTCTAGCATTTCAGGACCCAAGTTAAAGAGAATGGAAATGCACTGCCAGGGGCAAACACACACATCTGGGCACAGAAATTCATTTTTTCATGTTTACATTATGCTTCTTGTGTACACACTGCCTGCTTGTTGATGTTAAGATTCAATTATTGATAATTAGGACATTACACTCTTTTTTTAAAAAAACACAACCCTCTGCTTGGTGGACTTTTCTTTTTAGTTTTCTTTTCTTTTCGGGCAGCAGGGATTGGTTATTGTTTTTGAGGGAGGCAGGAGAGTTGCTTGTTTAATTGGCTGGTTGCCTTTAAAACCCATCAGGTGCCCACTTAAGCAAAGAAACAAATGTCATTTTTTTTAGACATATAATCATTTTGCAAAGGGCTTGGTTGTATAAAGGGCTGTTCCGATCAGGCATCAATTATGGGAATGCTGTTTATTAACTGAAATTATATATAAGGTGGTAGGAACATCTGGCAAACATTCACTATTATTTTTCTCACCACCTTAAGCCTCCCCACCCACCTTATGGTAAAAGATTGGTATATGCAGTCTCTCAAAGGCATAGCCCAGAAAAGCCACACAGTCACCTTAGCAGATAACTCAAATGATCACAGCCATTTGTATATAAACAACACGTATGTGCTTCACACACACAGACACTATTAGCAATTTACATCTTTAAAGGAACTTCATAAAAAACTAATATGGGATGCATACACAGGATTGAAAACCACGCATCACTGAAAAATGCAGTCGGTTTCGCAGCTGAAGAGAAAGTCCTGTAAGGAAGTAGCTGTGGGGTAGCCCAGCAAGGCAAAACATGGAGCATCATCCAGGTCTCAAAGTTCTGTTTGCTTTTTATTTGATTAAATGTAAATTACACATGCAGGAAAACACTGACTGACACACACACACAAAATTCCTGTAACTTTCAGGATAAAAATTCCCCCGCCTCCCCCAGCTCTGTCTGGGCATGAAATGAGAAATTTCTTCATCCTAAAAGCTAGCAAGCTCTGCTTCTACAACGATCAGCCCAATAACAAAGTATCCTATGATATTGGGGTTTTAAGGCTAAGAAGAGAGAGAGACCGAATAGAATACCATACCCTACCCCTCTGGAAGTAGATCCAAGCTAGTTTATTGGGATGTGCATTTTTCCATAAACAATGTACTCTAGCAATCTGTTTCACTGTGGAACATATGTGCCAGTGATAACTATACCACACCTAAAAGCTTTTCTTCAGATAATAAAATTCTAATGTACACCAGACAATTTTTGACAACTTTATATTAAAAAAATAACTGTGCCTTCGTTTTTTTACGTTTTGCTAGAGCTTCTCAAAGCTGTCTATTGAGCTTGCATGCGATGAAGTCGAATATGTTCTAGTTAGCAGATTTTTACTGCTTTTTTTCTTTTTAATATCCCATCATGAAAAAAATCTGTGCACGTCTGCCCCAATCATAAAATGTAGCCTTAGCAAAAAGTGCATTATTATAAAATGTGTCCAAAGAAGATACACCACTTGGTGCATTTTCTATGGAATTCAAAGCAGGCTACTGTGTTTTTAAAACTGTCTGCTGTAAAATGAAATACTACAACACAAATGCTGAAGAAGAATCAGCTGCCATCCCCAAATCCTATTCCAAAAATGTACATAATCCACACATGGTTCCAATAACACACAGTAGTGTCATAGGTGCTTAATGTGGAGGGGGGAAGAGAAAGAGTGTAGTTTTTGTACATATAGCTGGATTAGACAGTAAACACACAAGAAACTGACCTGAGTTGTTTTTTTTTAATCCCATCACCCCAAACAAGAATTTGAGTACGACTTTTTCAATGAATAAAAGCAAATATCCACCCCCACCCTTCATGAAAAGGCCTGCTTTTTAAAATCCCACGGAAAAGCTTTTCTAAAAGGACTGATAACTGGCGACAAAGAAAGTGATTTGTTTTTACACACACAAACACAAAAGACCAAGGAATCTTTTTTTTTAGAAATCCTAACCATCCCAAGACACGGGCAAGAAGGTCGGGATGGAAGAAATGAAAATCAAATAATTTAGCAATAAAGTCTAACTTGGGACTTTCTCCTCTTGGGATACCACCCAACAAGATGATGTTCAAAACTTAGCCCTCCTGTCCTGTTCGACTCCAGGCGCCATGGAAGTGAGGAAGGCCGGCTTGAGATCAGAGAGAGCAGTTTCAAATAGACAGACAGACAGATATAATGTAACTATATCATATCACCATATAGATAGATAGATAGATAGATAGATACACACTTGCGATCAACATTTCTCCTGCGGCTCTGGTTCCTGCCCTTCCCCGACCTAGCTGATATTCAAAGCAGAGAAAGCACAATGAAGAAACCCAGCACTATGCCAGAAGGAAGAGAAGATTTCGCCCCCTCCTCCCCGATCTCACCTGGCTTGTGCCTCATCCAAACTCTGATCTGTGATGGTCATGATCTGCTGTAAAATGTCTCCAATGTCTTGTTTCCTGCCTCCCTCACCCTCTGTCCCTCCTGCTCCATCCTGCATGTGTTGGGACAGGCCGGGATGTCCTGCCATCCCCACCCCAGCATGGGAATGCATCAACCTGGGTTGATCGTCCATCGCCCAAGCTAGCAGCAGCACAGCACAGCAGCAGTCCCCTTTCTCCTTCCTTCTCCCTCCTGCTCCTTCGGCGCGCCTCCTAGGGAGAAACCAGGCTTTTGATCCTTCACGCTGGCTCCAAATCCTTCTTCTCGGGAGGAGGAAATTTTTAAAAAAGGCAAAACGAGAAAGAGGGGAGGGGGATCCCGTTGCTTCTTGAAGGGAGGGGGGAAGGGGGCTCGGGGGGTGGGGAGGAGGAGGAGGGTGACTCCAAAAAACAAGAAAAATAAACCTCCTTGCCACTTGCGGGTGGGGGGGGGGGTCAGAGCTGGATTCTGGCTGCTTTCTTAGTCCCGGGCTCCTTTTGCAATCGCAGAAATGAGCTATCAGCCTTTAAATCTGCCTCTTAATCCCTTTGCAAATAGGCATTGATCTGGGGAAGGCAGGGGCGAAGGAGGGTTGCAAGGCAAACTTTCCCCCACCCCCCTCCAGCCACTGCCAGAGCGATCTCAAAGGGGGTGGGCTGGTTTGCTTGCTTTCTTTTTTCCTCTCCCCTTCTTGCAAAAGCCAGAGCTCTTCCCCCACCCCAGCAGCAGCAAAGCAAGCAAAATACCCTCCCTTTTCTCTCTGTCTCTGCAAACTCCAGCAGCCCCCTCTGCCTCCTGCTTTTGTTTAGCTCAGGCTCAGGACTCCTGAAACTGACACAGAAAAAAGCCACAGGAGGAGAGAGCCAAGCTGCCCACCCCTCTGCCTTGATTGGCCATCTGGGAAAGGCCCGAGCTCCTCCCACTCCTTCCTCAGACACATACACTCACATCCCCACCCCACCCCCCCAGCTTCCTGTCAATCACCGGGTTCAGAGGTGGGCTGTGCCCTGCGTCCATCCGAAGTCTCCAGTCCTTAAAGGTGCAAGGGGGTCTTTGCAAAAGTACGTGCACTTGGCCTGTTCCCCGTCCCCCCCCTAGATGTGCTTGCTCTTCGTAGGGGAGGGGAAGACTCCCAACCCAGCCACCCTGCAGCCCTGGGAAAAGAAACAAAAGGAGCTTTATTGCAAACATGCCAACCTACCACTGGTTTACAAGCCTCGCTTGCACGTCCTTGCGAAAGCATTATTTGCACGCTGGGTAGCAGGGAGGTGCCAGCTGTGATTTAGGAAAAGGGCCTGGTTCGCTCCGCAGGCCAGGCAGCCCTCCACCTTCAGAATGAGGCAGCAGGCCCCAAGAAACCCTGGGGCTGGGTGAAAAACACAGGATTTTTTTACAAAACAAAATAAACAAACACCGGGTTATTTCATTCGCCTGAAGTTTCTGAGCCTTTAGGTTACAGTTGGGTCACGTTCTCAGCCTTTCCTCCACAATCATGAAAGCTAGAAGTTTTTTTTTTAATGAACTTGCCTAATCCCGACTCCAGGAGTTGGGTGACAATTTTGCAAGAGGAAAGGCCATAGATTTCTTCCCAAGTGCCAGAGGGGTTCTGTGGAGCGAAGGAAGTTTTGGAATGATTTACAGAGCACCATCAGCGCTGGCCCTCCCCTGTACAAACAGCGCTGGCCCTCCCCTGTACAAACAGCGCTGGCCCTCCCCTGTACAAACTATATATGGTGCCCGCCCCAAGGAGCTTACAAAGCAGAGCCCTGTCTGCTTCAGTAACTCAATCCCTTTAAACTGCCTTTGTGGGATTAAGTGAAGTGCCACCTTGAAAATCATATTTTGTCTGGAAATATGACTGTGGCCCTAAGTATAAGTAACTCCTGAATCACAGCTGGCAAGCGTGACGTTTCCCTCAAAGAGACAGTGACTGATTCCTCCTCCCTCCCCCCCCAGCAGTGGGAGGGGTCTGGCATCGAGGCACCTGCATGGAAAGTGGCTAGCATGTCCATCCGCTGCCATGAGATCTGTGACTGCCCACAGGTCAAACACACACTTGTCTGGAGCTACTACCCAACCTCCTGCATAACAGTAGGACCAGGCAGCGGGAGCAGACAAAGTAGAGGGGCTTAGTGTTGCCTACCCATGGCCAGGCAGAGTCACTGCAAGGAGATACCAGCTACCTGCCGCCTGAGCATGCAGCCGGTGTGTGTCACATGAGGCACCTGATGTGGCAGGTGTGCCTAATGTTGGTAAAACTGAAAGAGATTGTTAGGTCTCTGTGCCTGGCCTGCAGGGCGGCTGTGCTGCTGAGCTACCGGGGGGGTGGGGGGGGAGGGATGTACGTCCCCAGTTTGCAAGGAGATCCATATTGCTGGCATGCATCACACAGGTCAGTGTCCTTGTTCTGCCCAGGGGTTCCTGTCCCTGGCTGGTCAATTGTAATCCCTGTCTCATGCACTGCTCCACATGGAACTCACATGCAAGCTCTTCACCAGGGCCCGTACGAGGATGTTCAGCAGTAACTAGGGTGACCAAATGGCAACTGTGAAAAATCAGGATGGGGGTGGGGGGTAATAGGCGCCTAGATAAGTCAAAGCCCCAAATATTGGGACTGTCCCTATAAAATCGGGACATCTGGTCACCCTAGCAGTAACACAGCACCAGAGCAGCTGCTGGTTCTGAGTCTGGGGCCACGATGATGTCATCTATTTCCAGGACAACTGCATAGAGCTTGGGAGGAAGAGGAGCTGGATGGCCGCCAGGGGCACCCCTTTCTGCAGGGAGCCTCCATCAATCTTAGATGGGGCTACTATAAGGTGGGTGCGCAACTGGCTGGATAACCGTACTCAGAGAGTAGTTATTAATGGTTCCCAATCCTGCTGGAAAGGTGTAATGAGTGGAGTTCCGCAAGGGTCTGTTTTGGGACCGGCTCTGTTCAATATCTTCATCAACGACTTGGATATTGGCATAGAAAGTACGCTTATTAAGTTTGCAGATGATACCAAACTGGGAGGGATTGCAACTGCTTTGGGGGATAGGGTCATAATTCAAAATGATCTGGACAAATTGGAGAAATGGTCAGAGGTAAACAGGATGAAGTTTAATAAGGTCAAATGCAAAGTGCTCCACTTAGGTAGGAACAATCAGTTTCACACATACAGAATGGGAGGAGACTGTCTAGGAAGGAGTACGGCAGAAAGGGATCTAGGGGTTATAGTGGACCACAAGCTAAATATGAGTCAACAGTGTGATGCTGTTGCAAAAAAAGCAAACTTGATTCTGGGCTGCATTAACAGGTGTGTTGTGAGCAAGACACGAGAAGTCATTCTTCCGCTCTACTCTGCGCTGGTTAGGCCTCAACTGGAGTATTGTGTCCAGTTCTGGGCACCGCATTTCAAGAAAGATGTGGAGAAATTGGAGAGGGTCCAGAGAAAAGCAACAAGAATGATTAAGGGTCTAGAGAACATGACCTATGAAGGAAGGCTGAAGGAACTGGGTTTGTTTAGTTTGGAAAAGAGAAGACTGAGAGGGGACATGATAGCGGTCTTCAGGCATCGGAAAGGGTGTCATAAGGAGGAGGGAGAAAGCTTGTTCATCTTAGCATCTGAGGCTAGAACAAGAAGCAATGGGCTTAAACTGCAGCAAGGGAGGTTTAGGTTGGACATTAGGAAAAAGTTCCTAACTGTCAGGGTGGTTAAACACTGGAATAAACTGCCCAGGGAGGTTGTGGAATCTCCATCTCTGGAGATATTTAAGAGTAGGTTAGATAAATGTCTATCAGGGATGGTCTAGACAGTAATTGGTCCTGCCATGAGGGCAGGGGGCTGGACTCGATGACCTCTCGAGGTCCCTTCCAGCCCTAGAATCTATGAATCTATGAATCTCTGCATCCCTGTATGACTGAGACCAGGGGTAGGAGACAAATGATCCTCATTCTTCCCTCTCCAGAGCCCTGCACACAGGGCCGGCGCTTCCATTAGGCGACCCTAGGTGGTCGCCTAGGGCGCCGGCATTTGGGCGACGGCGACTCCCGGCGGCGATGCGGCAGCTGCTGGCACCGGCGGAGGTGAGCTGCTGCCACGGGCGGGGGGGCAGGAGGCTTCCGCAGCCCACGGGTTAGCTGCCGCGGGTGGGAGGCTGCCGCCGCCCGCAGGTTAGCTGCTGCGGGGGGCGGGGAGCCGCCGCGGGCGGGGGGCTGAGGAGCCGCCGTGTCCCGCGGGCGGGGGGCTGCCTCGGGGAGATGGGGAGCTGGCTGCCGCAGGCAGGGGGGGGTTGGCTGCCGCGGACGGGGAGCTGAGGAGCCGCCGCGGGGGATGGGGAGCTGCCTCGGGGGGGATGGGGAGCTGGCTGCCATGGCGAGTGGGGAGGGTTAGCTGGCTGCCATGGGAGGGGCGGCGTTAGCTGGGCGGGGCGGGGGGGGGAGTGTAGTGCTGGTACAAGGAAGTTTCGCCTAGGGTGCGAAACTTCCTTGCACCGGCCCTGCCTGCACAGACCTGGGGAGTAGGGTTGCCAATTTTCTAATTCCAGAAAACGAACACCCTTGCCCTGCCCGCTCCCACCCACTGCCCCGCCCCTTCCCCGAGGCCCCGCCCCTGCCTGAGGCTCCCCCCTGCTCACTCCCTCCCGCCTCCCTCCATCGCTTGCTCTCCCTGACCCTCTTTCACATGCTCATTTTCACTGCAAGACCCAAACAGTCATGGATGCAGCCCCATTCCCAGCACTCAGAGATGGGGATACATGTACCTCCAACTCCTGGGTGCCGGCAATGGGGCGACTGACCACGGTTCACAGCAGGGCAGGTGCCGCAGCTCCAGCCCAGCCACACAAGGCGTGCGAGGAGAAGAGGGCCGGGCACCAGCAGGAGATGCGTGCACCACACGAACCCGCCCAACAGCAGCCTGTGAGCACTCATGAGTGGCGCTAGCTCCTCCCCTGCCCTGACCCAGCCAATGGGAGCTGTGCCTGTGGGCGGAGCAGCACGTGGATCCCCCTTGGCAGCTCCTAAGCCTAGCAGCCGGACATGCCGGCTGCTTTCAGACCCGGGAGCCACGCAGGCCACAGCACAGCGCCAGCAGGGAGCCTGCCAGCCCCGCTTCGGCGCCGCAAACTGGACATTCAACGGCCCAGTCAGCAGTACTGACCGGAGCTGTCAGGATTCCTTTTCAACTGGGTTTTCCGGTCTAAAACCAGACACCTGGTCACCCTACTGGGGAAGAGTGCAGTCACTGGGAGCAGGGAGAGGAAGGTCATGCCTCAGTAGCTTGGCATTGCTTGTTTCCGCTGTGGCCACCCACCCTTGCTATAAAGGCAATTGAAGGGAGAGTTATGGGGACCAACTAACAAATGGATTCTATTAAATTAGCCCCTTGCAAGATGATTTCTCCTTCGGCCCGACAAAACGACTCCTAAAGTGCACATGAGTCTCGCCTCCTTTGGAATGTACCAGGTTGCAACAAGTATTGTCAAAACAGTGTCCCTGGGCAGGATACCCTGGATTCCCTTAAATAAATCTTTACCATTACACAAGTGGAACACAGTGATATAAAAAATAAATATTTCCACAGCACACAGTATATGCATGAAAGCTGAGTGATGTTGCTTCCCCTGCCCCCCCCCCTCCCCACACACACACACACACCTTGCTTATTAATGAGTGGTTTCATTTCAATGGTAAATTGGATGGATCAATTCCAAATCCCTCATCCCTGTTCTCTGCAAGCCTCCCGGTCTTTGGTTTATCATAGATTACTGGAGGAAATGTTTGTGGAAGGCTCTTGTTAAAATCTTGGCACCATATCACTGTAATTCCCACTGTTTATTCATAGAATCATAGAATCTCAGGGTTGGAAGGGACCTCAGGAGGTCATCTAGTCCAACCCCCTGCTCAAAGCAGGACCAAACCCAATTAGATCATCCCAGCCAGGGCTTTGTCAAGCCTGACCTTAAAAACCTCTAAGGAAGGAGATTCCACCACCTCCCTAGGTAACCCATTCCAGTGCTTCACCACCCTACTAGTGAAAAAGTTTTTCCTAATATCCAACCTAAACCTCCCCCTCTGCAACTTGAGACCATTACTCCTTGTTCTGTCATCTTCTACCACTGAGAACAGTCTAGATCCATCCTCTTTGGAACCCCCTTTTAGGTAGTTGAAAGCAGCTATCAAATCCCCCCTCATTCTACTCTTCTGCAGGCTAAACAATCCCAGTTCCCTCAGCCTCTCCTCATAAGTCATGTGCTCCAGCCCCCTAATCATTTTTGTTGCCCTCCGTTGGACTCTTTCCAATTTATCCACATCCTTCTTGTAGTGTGGGGCCCAAAACTGGACACAGTACTCCAAATGAGGCCTCACCAGTGCCGAATAGAGGGGAATAATCACGTCCCTCGATCTGCTGGAAATTCCCCTACTTATACAGCCCAAAATGCCGTTAGCCTTCTTGGCAACAAGGGCACACTGTTGACTCATATTCAGCTTTTCGTCCACTGTAACCCCTAGGTCCTTTTCTGCAGAACTGCTGCCCAGCCATTCGGTCCCTAGTCTGTAGCAGTGCATGGGATTCTTCCGTCCTAAGTGCAGGACTCTGCACTTATCCTTGTTGAACCTCATCAGATTTCTTTTGGCCCAATCCTCTAATTTGTCTAGGTCCCTCTGTATCCTGTCCCTACCCTCCAGCGTATCAACCACTCCTCCCAGTTTAGTGTCATCTGCAAACTTGCTAAGGGTGCAGTCCACACCATCCTCCAGATCGTTGATGAAGATATTGAACAAAACCGGCCCCAGCACCGACCCTTGGGGCACTCCACTTGATGCCGGCTGCCAACTAGACATGGAGCCATTGATCACTACCCGTTGAGCACGACCATCCAGCCAGTTTTCTATCCACCTTACCGTCCATTCATCCAGCCCATACTTCTTTAACTTGCTGGCAAGAACACTGTGGGAGACTGTATCAAAAGCTTTGCTGAAGTCAAGAAATAGCACATCCACTGCTTTCCCCTCATCCACAGAGCCAGTTATCTCATCATAGAAGGCAATTAGGTTAGTCAGGCATGACTTGCCCTTGGTGAATCCATGCTGACTGTTCCTGATCACTTTCCCCTCCTTTAAGTGGTTCAGAATTGATTCCTTGAGGACCTGTTCCATGATTTTTCCAGGGACTGAGGTGAGACTGACTGGCCTGTAGTTCCCTGGGTCTTCCTTCTTCCCTTTTTTAAAGATGGGCACTACATTAGCTTTTTTCCAGTCATCCGGGACCTCCCCTGATTGCCATGATTTGTCAAAGATAATGGCCAATGGCTCTGCAATCACATCGGCCAACTCCTTTAGCACCCTCGGATGCAGTGCATCCGGCCCCATGGACTTGTGTTCGTCCAGCTTTTCTAAATAGTCCCGAACTACTTCTTTCTCCACAGAGGGCTGGTCACCTCCTCCCCATACCGTGCTGCGGAGTGCAGCCGCCTGGGAGCTGACCTTGTCTGTGAAGACAGAGGCAAAAAAAGCATTGAGTACACTAGCTTTCTCCACATCCTCTGTCACTAGGTTCCCTCCCTCATTCAGCAAGGGGCCCACACTTTCCTTGACTTTCTTCTTGTTGCTCACATACCTGAAGAAACCCTTCTTGTTACTCCTAACATCTCCGGCTAGCTGCAACTCCAAGTGTGATTTGGCCTTCCTAATTTCACTCCTGCATGCCTGAACAATATTTTTATACTCCTCCCTGGTCATTTGTCCAATCTTCCACTTCTTGTAAGCTGCTTTTTTGTGTTTAAGACGAGCAAGGATTTCACTGTTAAGCCAAGCTGGTCGCCTGCCATATTTACCTTTCTTTCTACACATCGGGATGGTTTGTTCCTGCAACCTCAATAAGGATTCTTTAAAATACAGCCAGCTTTCCTCGACTCCTTTCCCCCTCATGTTATTCTCCCAGGGGACCTTGCCCATCAGTTCCCTGAGGGAGTCAAAGTCTGCTTTTCTGAAGTCCAGGGTCTCTGTTCTACTGCTCTCCTTTCTTCCTTGTGTCAGGATCCTGAACTCGACCATCTCATGGTCACTGCCTCCCAGGTTCCCATCCACTATTGCTTCCTCTACTATTTCCTCCCTGTTTGTGAGCAGCAGGTCAAGAAGAGCTTTTCCCCTAGTTGGTTCCTCCAGCACTTGCACCAGGAAATTGTCCCCTACACTTTCCAAAAACTTCCTGGATTGCCTGTGGACCGCTGTATTGCTCTCCCAGCAGATATCGGGGTGATTAAAGTCACCCATGAGAACCAGGGCCTGTGATCTAGCAACTTCTGTTAGTTGCTGGAAGAAAGCCTCGTCCACCTCATCCCCCTGGTCTGGTGGTCTGTAGCAGACTCCCACCACGACATTACCCTTGTTGCTCCCACTTCTAAATTTAATCCAGAGACTCTCAGGTTTTTCTGCAGTTTCATACTGGAGCTCTGAGCAGTCATACTGCTCTCTTACATACAACGCAACTCCCCCACCTTTTCTGCCCTGCCTATCCTTCCTGAACAGTTTATATCCATCCATGACAGCACTCCAATCATGTGAGTTATCCCACCAAGTCTCTGTTATTCCAATTACATCATAATTCCTTGACTGTGCCAGGACTTCCAGTTCTCCCTGCTTGTTCCCCAGGCTTCTTGCATTTGTGTATAGGCATTTAAGATAACTCACCGACTGTCCTTCTGTCCCAGTATGGGGCAGGAGCCCTCCCCTCTTGCACTCACCTACTTGTGCTTCCTCCCGGTATCCCACTTCCCCACTTACCTCGGGGCTTTGGTCTCCTTCCCCCGGTGAACCTAGTTTAAAGCCCTCCTCACTAGGTTAGCCAGCCTGCTTCCAAAGATGCTCTTCCCTCTCTTCGTCAGGTGGAGCCCATCTCTGCCTAGCACTCCTTCTTGGAACACCATCCCATGGTCAAAGAATCCGAACCCTTCTCTCCGACACCATCTGCGTAGCCATTCGTTGACTTCCACGATTCGACAGTCTCTACCCCGGCCTTTTCCTGCCACAGGGAGAATGGACGAGAACACCACTTGCGCCTCAAACTCCTTTATCCTTCTTCCCAGAGCCACGTAGTCTGCAGTAATACGCTCAAGGTCATTCTTGGCAGTATCATTGGTGCCCACGTGGAGAAGCAGGAAGGGGTAGCGATCTGAGGGCTTGATGAGTCTCGGCAGTCTCTCCGTCACATCACGAATCCTAGCCCCTGGCAAGCAGCACACCTCTCGGTTTTCCCGGTCAGGGCGGCAGATAGATGACTCAGTCCCCCTGAGGAGAGAGTCCCCGACCACCACCACCCTCCTCCTCCTCTTGGGAGTGGTGGTCGTGGAACCCCCATCCCTAGGACTATGCATCTCATGCCTTCCAGTCAGTGGAGTCTCCTTCTGCTCTGTTCCCTCAGATGTATCATTCACTCCACTCTCTGCACTAGTACCTGTGGAGAGAACATGAAAACGGTTGGTCATCTGAATATGCGTTTCTGGTACATGGACTTGTCTCATACTCTTTCCTCTTCTGGAGGTCACATGCCGCCAATTATCCTCACTGGCCTTCTGTCCCCGCTGCGTAGCCTGCTCTGAATCCTCAGAACACTGTGCCCGCTGAAGCCGATCCTGACGTCTATCCAGGAACTCCTCATTTTCTTTTATGGAACGCAGGGTTGATACTCGTTTCTCCAGACCTTGAATCTTCTCTTCCAATATGGAGATCAGCTTGCACTTTGTACAGACAAAGTCGCTTCTATCCTGTGGAAGAAAGACAAACATGGCACATCCTGTGCAGGTCACGACAGCGGATCGCTCAGCATCCATAGTCCCTTCCTTCGAAGAGTTTCCTCACTTGTGGCAGAAGCTACTCAGGGAAACCTGCAAGGGGGATGCCGCAGTAGGCTCTCTCCAGGTGAACTCCCAGGCTAACTCCACCTGTTTGCTTCTCTGCTATTCGCTGCTCAGCTGGTTCGCAGCTGACTGTCTTTTTAGAAGAGCCTGGAACAAAGCACTCCCAATTCACACTATTCAAACAGGCAATCAAACAATCAAGCACACGGTCAAACTGTCCCCACAACAGATACTCACTCCCCCGTCTGCAGCCCCCTGGTTGCTCAGCCTCTGCCTTTAGTTTGGGTTAAAGGAGTTAGGAATGGCAAGGATAGCTTGCCCCCTTCGCACTCCCCTTCCAAACTCCCTCTCAAACTCCCCTGTTTGCAGCTCCTGTTCGCAAAGCTCCCTGGTCGCTTGCTCACTGCTTTAAATGTAAACCATGGGTAAGCCCTTGTCCGGCTGGAAATACCAAAGTTAAAGTTGAAAGAGCAGAGAAAAAAATTATTTTTGACCCAAAATCTACATGTCTCAAAACTGAAATGTTTCTGTTCTGAAATGCTGGTGTTGTGCCTCAAGGGAGTGGTAGTTCGGATGCCTCATGTGCCCATTCTCTTCTATAGAGTGGGGTCCTTGGCTGGACTTCATCTCCCATACTTAGGGCTGCAATTATATCACGGTGGGGAAAGAGTCACAGATCAACTCCATATCTTCCAAACCCCGTCCAGTGCTCTATCTTCTAGACCACACTGCCTCTAATATGGCAGGCTTTGTCTTCCATAAAGTATTGCTTATTTAAATAAATTGATGTGTCCCTGTTACAAATGTTGGCCCAGCATTTTTATCTCATGTGTCCTAACCCCAAACTAGCCTAACATAGGTAAAATATTAATTAGTTCTAGGGATGTCAAGCGATTAAAAAAATTAATTGTGATTAATTGCGTGATTAATCATGCTGTTAAACAATAATAGAATACTATTTATATACATATTTTGGATGTTTTCCACATTTTCAAATATATTGATTTAAATTACATCATAGAGTACAAAGTGCATAGTGCTCACTTTATATTTATTTTTATTATAAATATTTGCACTGTAAAAATATAGTATTTTTCAATTCACGTAATAGAAGTACTGTAGTGTAATCTCGTTATCATAAAAGTTTAACTTACAAATGTAGAATTATGTACAAAAATAACTGCATTCAAAAATAAAACAACGTAAAACTTTAGAGCCTACAAGTCCACTCAGTCCTACTTCTTGTTCAGCCACTCACTGAGACAAACAAGTTTGTTCACATTTGCAGGAGATAATGCTGCCCACTTCTTGTTTACAATGTCACCTGAAAGCGAGAACAGGCATTTGCATGGCACTGTTGTAGCCGGCGTCGCAAGATATTTATGTGCCAGATGCACTAAAGAGTCATATGTCCCTTTATTCTTCAACCACCATTCCAGGGGACATGTGTCCATGCTGATGACAGGTTCTGCTCCATAACAATTCAAAGCAGTGCGGACCAACGCATCTTCATTTTCATCATCTGAGTCAGATGCTACCAGCAGAAGGTTGATTTTATTTTTTGGTGGTTCGGGTTTGTAGTTTCCACATCGGAGTATTGCTCTTTTAAGACTTCTGAAAGCATGCGCCACACATCGTCCCTCTCAGATTTTGGAAGGCACTTGAGATTCTTAAATCTTGGGTGGAGTGCTATAGCTATCTTTAGAAATCTCACATTGGTACCTTCTTTGCGTTTTGTCAAATCTTCAGTGAAAGTGTTCTTAAAATGATCAATATGCTGGGTCATCATCTGAGATTGCTATAACATGAAATATATGGCAGAATGCGGGTAAAACTCAAAGCAGGTGACATACAATTCACCCCCAAGGAGTTCAGTCGCAAATGTAATTAATGCATTATTTCTTTAACGAGCATCATCAGCATGGAAACCATGGAATGCTGGCCGAAGCATGAAAGGGCATATGAATGTTTAGCATATCTGGCATGTAAATACCTTGCAATGCTGGCTACAAAAGTGCCATGCGAACGTCTGTTCTCACTTTCAGGTGACGTAAATAAGAAGCGGGCAGCATTATCTCCCATAAATGTAAACAAAATTCTTTGTCTGAGCAACTGGCTGTACAAGAAGTAGGACTGAGTGGACTTGTAGGCTCTAAAGTTTTACATTGTTTTGTTTTTGAGTGCAATTACGTAACAAAAAAAATCTACATCTGTAAGTTGTGCTTTCATGATAAAGAGACTGCACTACGGTACTTGTATGAGGTGAATTGAAAAAAACAATTTATTTTGTTTATAATTTTTACAGTGCAAATATTTGTAATAAAAATAATATAAAGTGAGTGCTGTACACTTTATATTCTGTGTTGTAATTGAAATCAATTTATTTGAAAATGTAGAAACATCCAAAATATTTGATAAATTTCAATTGGTATTCTCTTGCTTGACAATGCGATTAAAACTGCGATTAATCGTGATTATTTTTTAATCATGATTAATTTTTTAGTTAATCACATGAGTTAACTGTGATTAATTGACAGCCCTAATTAGTTCCATTGAAGAGTGGATGTATTTCTTTTACACTAAAATGTGTTGTGCCCAGAACTGTATTTGTGCATTACTGGTTTGAAAGTAACACATTTCTATTTTTGCTAGTTAAACTAATATGAAAACTGACTTTTTCATAAGCTAACATAAAAGTGTAAATGATTTTTCTAAGCATTATATATATGAAATAAATGGTATATTCACAGTGAGTCATAGTCTATATTCAATCGTTACTATCTATGCTTAAAAATTAGATCAACTTAATGTTGCTCACGGTGTGGAAAGTTTCACACCCTGAGTGCCATAGTTAGATCAGCTTAAACACTTTGTAGACACTGCTAGGTCGACAAAAGAATTCTTCCATTAATCTAGCTACTGCCTCTCAGAGAGTTGGATTATTGATATCAATGGAAAAATCCCTTCTGTCGGTATTGGAAACATCTGTCCTACAGTGTTAGCCATAGCTATGCCACTGTAATGTAGACATATCCTCAGTTTAAACTCTGTCTTCTTGTACATTACAATGCAGCCTTTAATTATGTGATCGCCTGCTATTTCTGAGGCCTGGTCTACACTAGGCGTTTATGTCGAATTTAGTAGCGTTAACTCGAATTAACCCTGCACCCGTCCACACAACGAAGCTATTTATTTCGACATAAAGGGCTCTTTAAATTGATTTCTGTACTCCTCCCTGATGAGGGGAGTAGCACTAAATTCGACAGGGCCATGTCGAATTAGGGTTAGTGTGGACAGAATTCGACGCTAATAGCTCCGGGACCTATCCCAGAGTGCACCACTCCGTGGACGCTCTGGACAGCAGTCTGAGCTCGGATGCTCTGACCAGCCAGACAGGAAAAGCCCCGAGAAAATTTGAATTCCTTTTCCTGTCTGGGCAGTTTGAATCTCATTTCCTGTTTGGACATCTTGGCGAGCTCAGCAGCACTGGCAACGATGCAGAGCTCTCCAGCAGAGGTGACCATGCAATCGCAGAATAGAAAGAGGGCCCCAGCGTGGACTGATCGGGAAGTCTTCGATCTGATCGCTCTGTGGGGAGATGAGTCCGTGCTTTCAGAGCTGCGATCGAAAAGACGGAATGCGAAGATCTATGAGAAGATCTCAAAAGCCATGATGGAGAGAGGATACAGCCGGGATGCAACGCAGTGCCGTATGAAAATCAAGGAGCTGCGACAAGCGTACCAGAAGACCAAAGAGTCAAACGGACGCTCCGGATCCCAGCCCCAAACATGCCGTTTCTACGAGGCACTGCATGCAATTCTAGGAGGGGCCGCCACCACTACCCCACCAGTGTCCGTGGACTCCGACGATGGGGTCTTATCTGCTGCCGCTTCCTCGGAGGTTTTCGCGGACGGGGAAGATGAGGAAGGAGATGAGGAGGACGAGGCAGTCGACAGCGCTTTCAACGCTGATTTCCCTGACAGCCAGGATCTTTTCATCACCCTGATGGAGATCCCCTACCAACCCTCCCAAGTCGGTAACCCGGACCGTGAATCAGGGGAAGGATCAGTAGCTAAGTGTTTTAAACATTTATTTTGAATAGAATAGGCATAGTATGTTAGCAATGGGTTTTTCATGATTAGTTTGCCCAAGGCGCTTTAGTTTTTAGTCGTTGCCAGTGCAGCTACTCGAAAAGTCTGTCAACATGTCTGGGGATACAGGAGAAATCCTCCTGGGACATCTCCATGAAGCTCTCCTGGAGGTAATGTGCAAGCCTTTGCATCAGGTTCCTGGGGAGAGCGGCCTTATGGCCTCCTCCATGGTAGGAGACTTTTCCGCGCCAGGCCAGTAGCTGGTACTCCGGTATCATTGCCTGGCAAAGCATGGCGGCATACAGCCCCGGTGTTTGCTGGCATTCATGCAGCATACGGTCTCTCTCTGTCTCCGCAATCCTCATCAGAGTGATATCAGTCATGGTACCCTAGTTTGAATTAGGGGAATTTTAGTATGGGGACTGGTTGCCTGTTCCTTTAAATAACTGTACCCAGAGGTTTTCAGCCACGGGGTGGGGGCGGGGAGGCGAACCATTCATGCTGAGCGGTTCGTCGGTAGCATGCAGGGATCTTTCCCGAGCCCAGCCACGCGGTGGGGGCGGGGAGGTGAAACATTCATGCTGAGCGGTTCGTCGGCAGCATGCAGGGATCTTTCCCGAGCCCAGCCATGCGGTGGGGGCGGGGAGGCAAACCGTTCATGCTGAGCGGTTCGCCGCCAGCATGCAGGGACCGTTCACGGGTACAGCCGCGCCGTGGGTGTGACAGGGGAGAGTTCATGCTTGCCGGATTGCCGGCAGCAGGAAATGGCCAATGCTAGGAACAGTGCTTGAAACGTGAAAGGAGGGTGCTGCTGTAAATTAAGCTTTCAGCAGCCAAAAGTCTATGGCTTACCATGGCCTCCTGCTAGCCGAATTCCGTTGTCCGGCCCCGCTTGTGTGATCTGTACACCAAGACACCAGGCACTCAATATAAAGACAGAAAATTCGACCTTGTACTGACTGCACATGTGATAGGTAGTGTGCATGGTCTTGTTCACAGGGAAAGAGTATAGTCATTGTTTGCGAAAATTTATCTTTGTGAGGAATTCACTCCCTTTTTCCCCATCCCACAGCTGCGAGTGTCTCCCGGGCTACCCCAGCATCCCCCTCCCAGAGGCTGGCGCTGATCAGGCGGTGCAAAAAAAGAACACGGGACGAGATGTTCTCGGAACTTATGGTCTGTTCCCGAACTGAGGTGGCACAGCTTAGAGAGGACATCTCTCAGTACCGGCGAGCATCCAGCGAACGGGAGGAGAGGACTGAAGCTCGTGAGGACAGGTGGTGGCAGGAAGACCAGCAGGCTACTCAGACGCTGCTTGGGCTAATGCGGGAGCAAACGGACATGCTCCGGCGCCTTGTAAATGTTCTGCAGGACCGGAGGCAGGAGGACAGAGCCCCACTTCATTCTATCTCTAACCGCCCTCCCCTGCCACAAAGTCCCATCCCCCCCCACCCAAAGTCCCAAGACGAAGGGGCGGCAGGGGCCGTGGAAACAATCACTCCACCCCTGCTCAAGCAGCAGAAGGCTCTCATTCCCCAAGATTTGATGGGTCCTTTCCTTCCCTCCAACCGCACCCCACCCTAGCCACCCTCCCAGTTTCATACCATAACTGTGAAGTCCTTAATAAAAATTACTTTTCTGTTAGGTATTGTTTCCTTGATTTTCTTGTAAAGGACGGTGTATTTGAACGGGGGGAAGGGGGTTGGTAATTGGAGACAATAGGCGCCTTTACCAGGGTACAGACAGGGGTGCAGGTTCACCAGAAGGTCACACTCACATTGCAGCCATTAGGCACCCTGGTCAGTCTGGGAGGTGGTTTTCAGGTTCGGGGGGGGGGGGGGGGCTCTGTGGGTTTGTGGTGGGGGAGGGCGGTTACAGATCTTGTGCAGCGGTCCGTAGCCTGGATGACAGAGCCACGCAGCAGGGGATCTGTAACCGCCCTCCCCCGCCACAAAGTCACATAGCCCCCCCACACAGAGTCCCAAAAAGGAGGGGTGGCAGGCTCCGTTGAAACAACCGGTCCACCACTGCAGACTGCTCTAGGAGCAGGAGCCTGTCATTCCCCGAGTTTAGAAGCGTCCTTTCCATCACTCCACCCGCTCCCCAGCCGCAGTATGCGTCCCAGTTTCAACCCTTTACCGAGAAATCCTTAATAAAGAAGACAGTTTTAATGAACAATGTTTCATTTATTTTATTTTTAAGGGTGTGTGGGAAGGTGGGGGGAAGGGGTTTGGTAATTGGAGAGGATAGGCAACATTAACTGGGTAAAGAAACGGAGGCAGGTTCAGCTTCTGCTTAAACAAATGTAATAGTCACAGGTTACCCTGGTCACTCTGGAAGCTAGCTTTCAAAGCTTCCCGGATGCGCAGCGCGTCCCACTGGGCTCTTCTAATCGCCCGGGTGTCTGGCTGCGTGTAATCAGCAGCCAGGCGATTTGCCTCAACCTCCCACCCTGCCATAAACGTCTCCCCCTTGCTCTCAGAGATTGTGGAGCACACAGCAAGCTGCAATCACAATGGGGATATTGGTTTCGCTGAGATCAGAGCGAGTCAGTAAGCTTCTCCATCTCCCCTTCAGACGTCCAAAAGCACACTCCACCACCATTCTGCACTTGCTCAGACGGTAGTTGAAGAGCTCCTTTTCACTGTCCAGGGCGCCTGTGTACGGCTTCATGAGCCAGGGCATTAGCGGGTAGGCTGGGTCCCCGAGGATCACTATAGGCATCTCCACATCGCCAACAGTTATTTTCTGGTCCGGGAAGTAAATACCTTCCTGCAGCCGTCTAAACAGACCAGAGTTCCTGAAAACGCGAGCGTCATGAACCTTGCCCGGCCATCCGACGTTGATGTTGGTGAAACGTCCTTTATGATCCACGAGTGCTTGCAGCACCATTGAAAAGTAGCCCTTTCGGTTAATGTACTGGCTGCCCTGGTGGGCCGGTCCCAGGATAGGGATGTGAGTCCCATTAATAGCCCCACCGCAGTTTGAGAATCCCATCGCAGCGAAGCCATCTGTGATCACCTGCATGTTTCCCAGGGTCACTACCTTTGAGAGCAGTAGCTCAACGATTGCATTAGCTACTTGCTTCACAGCAACCCCCACAGTAGATTTGCCCACTCCGAATTGATTCGCGACTGACCGGTAGCTGTCAGGCGTTGCAAGCTTCCAGAGGGCTATGGCCACTCACTTCTGGATAGTCAGGGCTGCTCGCATCCGGGTGTCCTGGCGCTTCAGGGCAGGGGAAAGCAAGTCACAAAGTTCGAGGAAAGTGCCCTTACGCATCCGAAAGTTTCGCAGCCACTGTGATTCATCCCAGACCTGCAGCACTATGCCGTCCCACCAGTCCGTGCTTGTTTCCCGGGCCCAGAATCGCCGTTCCACAGCATCAGCATGACCCATTGCCACCATGATGTCCAGGGTGCGGGGTCCCGTGCTTTGTGAGAGGCCTGTGCCCATCTCAGAGTCAATGTCCTCACTGCGCTGCCGTAGCCTCCTCGCCCGATTTCTCAGCATCTGCCTCTGAAAAAGGTGGACGATAAGGCGCGAGGTGTTGACAACGGCCATAAATGCAGCGATGATCGCAGTGGGCTCCATGCTCACGGTACTGTGGCATCCACGCAGTCAATCAATAGAAAAGGGCGCGAACTGATTGCCCGCCGGCGCTTTCACGGAGGGAGGGCGGGAGGGAGGGTTGACTGACGACAGTTACCCAAAACCACCCGCGACACATTTTTTGCCCCAGCAGGCATTGGGGGCTTGACCCAGAATTCCAATGGGCAGCGGGGACTGCGGGAACTGTGGGATAGCTACCCACAGTGCACCGCTTGCAATGTTGACGCTTGCCCCGTTAGTGTGGACTCAAAGTCGAATTACTGTCCTTAGTGTGGATACACACGTTCGACTTTGTAATATCGGTTTCACAAATTCAGTTTAAGTAAAATCGAACTACTCTCATAGTGTAGACATACCCTGAGAGGTGGTGGCAACTTTTAGTATAAAAAGTTTTCATTGAAAATTGGCCGCATTTCAAAAATGAGAACTTTTTGCAAAAGTTTGTCAGCACTACCAAAATGTTCCATTTTGGTGACGCTTTCTGTGATATATTATCACATTTGTATCCAAATCATTTTCAAAATCATCAACATTTCTGGTTTACCCAAAAACTGTGTATTCAGGCAAATGAAAATGTTCTGTAATAATTCTGAAAATGATTCAGATACAAAATTTCAGTACAAATATTAACAAAAATGTGTCAGAACATTTTAGGTGAAAATGAATCCATTCTGGACTCGATAAAACAAAACACAATTTTGAAATGATTTCATGAAATAATTTCCTGGTTTCAACCAGCTCTATTTCTCAAATAATACAATATAATATTAACTGAGGTACGAAGAGGCAAAGCCCAAGGTAACCCAGTGGAAGAGCCAGGAACAGAACTCTGATCTCAAACCATTTTTCAACAGCCAAAAAACATACATGTAACATGCTGTAATTTAGAAAAACCCTCTTGTATTACATTATTTTCATTCTCATCATGGTCCAGTATATCCTTGTTGACTTTCCTTTTTATATAATTTCACGTTTATGTATTTTAATAATGTTGCCCATATAATATACCACATATTTCAACAACATTTCCCCACTTTTTGGATGGATACACTTCTAGACAGTGGCTTATTAGTGTAGTGTATATCTCACTAGCTGATTCTCAGAGAAATATACATATTAGAGTTGTCTCTCTCACCAACAGGAGTTGGTCCAATGACAAATATTAGCTTAGCCACCTTGTCTTTAATATCTTGAGACCAACACGACTACAACACTACAAACTTATTCTAGTTATATTAACAATATATATTAATCTGAATGATTTCTTAGTTTGCTGTTGCACTGAGGCAAAGATTAATTCATTTGATTTTTTCCCCATTGCTTACCTACAAATGATGTTGATAAAGTTCACCTGTGGGGTCAAGGACTCTTGCTTTCTATAGGGCTTCCAGCAGCTGATAAAGGCAGGATCAGGAATAGGTTCAAGCTTCTCCTACAAATATTGTATTAATGGAGGGGTAGCCAAGGCAAGCTCCAATGAAATTCCCTAACCCCAAGTAGTGGGGGTGAGGTGTGGATAGGTGCCCCTCAAAACTAGGCAGACAAATTAGAGAGAAGTGTTCCATAACAAAGCATCAGCCTACTGGAGAGATGATCATTGATCACTAGGATATATTCTCATCCTCTCTTGCATTTCTCAGGGTGGATTTAATCAATAAATTAGGTTAAGGGTTCACTGTGTTATGGAGAGAGGCCCTGGTCTCTCAGGTTGCATGCAGGGCGGCATCACCAGCAGCACTGATTCACTGTTAGATTTCCCCACTACCCCTAATTTCTTCATGCAGTTGCCCACACATGAGCTGCCTCCAGCAGCACTAACTGGGGTTTTGACCCAGTGTCTGTGTAAGGAATGCTATACTTGTCTGTTCCCTTCTCTCAGCAAGACCCTGGGATTTGGACCATAGCCTTTTATTTCATTTTCATTTGGCTTCTGCCCCAAATTTCTTACATTTAAGCACTTGGCTTATTACCATTCCAGTTCTTCTTGTACTTTACTCAGTTCCATTCTACTAATTGGCTTGAATGTGGGTCTAGTGTTCCCTAAAACAAAAAAATAGATCCTCAGCGGATGCCATTGCCAATGTCCATTTAAAACCCTCTCCAAATTCCCGGAACAGTAATGACACTTTCTTTCTGGAGGTGGCAATGTCCTTGATCCAAAAAGGACTCACCCAAAGCTTTCCCTGCTGACATTTATCTAAAACAGCACTGGAGCTACCTTGTGCAGCATCAATATGTATTACAAATGGCCATGACAAAAAATCAGGATAACCCATTGTTGTCTAAGAGCTACGTACCAATATTAGCACTATTAATTAGCCAAATAGTCAGGTTATTTGTTATCGCTGCATATCTTACAGATCATCCAATCAGCATGACAAAGGCTATTTTGACAGTCCTTGTCACTGCTCTCTCCTTGCAGGTCTTGTGCACTTCCTTACCTTGGCTAGCAGTTAACAGAGCAGCTGAGCAAAGTTCAGGGATCCACAGAGTCTAAAGGCCAGAAGGGACCAATCTAATTATCTAGTCCAGTGGTTTTCAACCTTTTTTCATTTGCGGACATCTACAAAATTTCAAATGGAGGTGTGGGCCCCTTTGGAAATCTTAGACAGTCTGCAGGGTCCATGGACCACAGGTTGAAAACCATAGATCTAGTCTGACCTCCTGCATAATACTGGCCATCGAACTTCTCCCAGTGATTCCTGTATGAAGGCCATACCTCCTGGTTGATCTAGAGCACACTATGATCTTGATAGTGACGGCAGTGACTCAACAGTCCCTTCAACCTGTGATGTTAGCCTACTAGATTAGATGGTTAATTATTCTAACCCCAAACAGCCAGGGCCAGCGCTATAACTAAGAGCCCAGCCTAGGGCGCCAGGATTTGGGGGGCGCCGGGTGGCTGCCTCCCAGCTCCACGCTCAGCCACTGAGCGTGGAGCCGGGAGGCAGCCGGCGAGCCGCCCCCCTGCCTCCCAGAGCCGGGAGGCAGCCGCAGCGAGCCGCCCCCCTGCCTCCCGGCTCCATGCTCAGCTCCCTAGGGCCGCGGGGGCAGCTGAGCTCCTACAGCCCACAGGCAGCAGGGGCTTAGCTCCCGGGGGCGGGGGAGCTGGCTGCGGGGGGAAGGGCGGGGTTCCGGGGGGTGGGGGGAGGGCAGCCTAGGGCGCGAAACTTCCTTGCACCGGCCCTGCAAACAGCTAATGAAAACACCAGGACAAAATATGCATTTTGGTTAAACCAACAGATTTCAGATCAGGCCCTGAAGAAACAGGGAAATTCCTTGTTTTCAGAGACACATGGCTGCCCTAGGAACCCCATCTGGCCAATGTAGCCACTGGGATTTTGATCCAAATGCCGCACCACAAGGTGCCCATCCAGAGCTCTTGATGGGCATCTAAAAAACACAATAACATGGGAGTTATAAAACAGACATTGCCCAATGCAGCAACAGCATCAACTCTCCTTCCTCCCCCCACCCCCAGACCACAGCCTGAGCCGACATCCCCTGAAGTCAATGGGATCCATTGACTTCAATGGATCACCAGTCTGCAGCTCTATAAAGCTTAATCCCCCACTCACACATTCCCACTAGTAAGAAATCCCTTCCTCGGCTACTGCCAGTTCAAACATATGGGCTTTGCAGTGTGTCTGAAAGGCGCAGGCTGGTTTGAACCACAGGCAGGAAAGTGTTCCAAAGGCCCCTTACCAGGGTGTCTTAGCCATTTAAGGCAGACATATGATTCAGTATTAGCCTTCTTCCTGCAGCAAAGCATGCTGGGATTTGTGGTCCAGAGGGATGGCTGGGAATTAGAAGCTGGCAAGGAATGCTGGGTAAGAGAGCCAGGGGATATAAGCAGCTGCCTTTCCTAGCAACAGAGAGAGCTCTGGAGGAAGCAGGTGCTGTTCTCAAGGGAAGAGACTAGAAGAAGCAGGCCGTGGGACTCTACTGAGAGAGCTGAATACCCCTAGGGAAAAAAAAAATAAGCACAGCACCGAGTCTCAGAGTCCAGGACAACTGACTCAGGCTTGCTCTACAGGGACTAAAAGCAGCAGTGTAGGCTTTCCCCCTCAGACTGGCTCCTGGGGTTCAGAGATCCTCTCCCCTGGCCAGCTTTCAGAGTCTAGGCTCCAGACAGAGTGGGAATATCTACACTGCTTTTTTTAGCCCCTTAGCACGAGCCTGTCATTTATCCCGGGCTCCGAGATTCACTGCTGTGGGGCTGTGGGTTTTTTTTTATTTTTTGCAGTGTAGACATACTCATGGTTTTCCCATCCTATGAAATCTTGAGATTTTTTAAAATGTTCCCCTCTCAAATTGGGATACAAAATCCAAATAGCAAAAATTCTCGTGAACTGAAAATAGGGGAAAAAATGTGTTTGACAGTTTAATTTAAAAACATTTTTACTCCAATTAGTTTAAATTTTGAGACACAATTCCAACCCCGGATGGCAGAATTCACACCCAAAACAGGAAGTGGGAAACCCACCCGTTAAAGCAAAGGCAGATGCACATCCACAGGTGAAGAGCCTGGGTGGTCAGGCAATAGCTGACTGTTAACTTAGAAGAAACTGTGCACATCTACATGACGGGAGGACAACTTACAGCCTTTCAGAACCACAGTGCACTGAAAGCAGAACCAGAAAAGAAAAGGGCAATTAATCTCTCAAAGGTAGGGCAGCAGCATTACCGGGAATGTTGTCACGTAGAAGAGGAATGCCCAGGAAGTGGTCCAAGAAGAAGAAGAAACTGAAAGCTAAAGTGAAGAAGCTGGGAGATGCTGAAAGAGAAGGCAAATCAGGCAGATGCAGGTTAAAATGAAAGTGCTTGCCAATCAAACTGATAGATTTAGAAAAGGGAAGAGTAGAAAGGTGCTATGGCACGCGGAGACTCGGAGTGAGAGACGAGCGAATGACACAGAGACAAAATAAAACTGTTGACAGAGGAACTCTGGGTGTGGGGAGATAGAGCAGGGAAAAAGCAAAGGAAGACAAATTGGCCCTGGTTATTTGGGGTCATTGAGACACCAGAGAGGAAAATAAGCAAGTTCTTTAAGGAGGAAAATGTTACAAGAAAAAGCAAAAAATCCAGGAAAATGGTTGATGGAGCTGCCCATAAGAAACTCAAACCTCCTTCATCCCATTCCAGAGACAGGAGGACGAGCAGCCTTCTGAATGTTCCTATTGTAAGAAGGTGGCAAGAGAAAATGCTTTGGAGGACTGCAATAATGGCCATGCTATGTATGAGAACAAAGCTATAGGTTTATGTTTATTAACCCCTGGGTTTGCAAAGCCTCGTGGGAAGGGTATAATGTTGTGTCTCTTTAAGGCTGCTGTAGCAGTACAACCCTAGGTCCTCATCACTGCTGGAAGCTGGTCTGGGGAAGTTGTTGTCGGAGGGCGGATTACACTGCTCATAAAGAACTTTAGCTTATAGCTGGTCAGAAAATACCAATTATTTTTTGTGGGAAATTTCAATGACAAAAATTGTTTTATTTGAAATTTCCCACACGTGTTATTTCTGATGAAAAAACAAAGCTGAGAAACCAAAAAAGTTCCAGTTTTCCAGAACAATTTTCAGTACTTTTCCTCAGTTTTCAGTAAGCTTTTTCAAGTTTTGGTAAACTGGAATTTTTAACCAGAATCAGAATTTTTTTACCTAACCCTTTCAGTTTTCGGCATAGCTAGAAAAAAAAATTCTGTAAAAAATGTCAAGCTCGACAAAAAGCCATTTTTTGTCTAATTTTCTTTTGAACCAGCTCTGCATTTAGCCTCACATTTGTGCGTGGGCCAAGAACTATTTCCACAAAGCACTGGATAGCAGTGGGGGCTCCCTTTTTTTCAGGGACTCTCAATATTTTTATTGCTTGCGGTTTTATATCTGTGCTCCCATGCCTGGCTGGTGCACGGTCTAGATGGCTGCCGTGAAAGCTGCTTTCACTCTAGCAACAATCCTTGCTGTTCTGGCTGGTATGACTCACACCCACAATGTGGATGGGCTGACATGCCTGTTCCCAGATTAACACAGTCTGATTCTTTGTCCCCTTCTAGTGGCTAGACTGTGGCTAGAGATTTGTGAGCCTCCTACAGCCATCTCCATGTGGGGCCATGATTTGTAATGATACCCTGAGTACTTACCCCAGCAGCTGGGATGTATCTGCATGTGTGGGAGGGCTGGGCCAGTTACACTCTTCTCCTGCCACACACAGAGTCCTCTGATGAGGTGGGGTTGGCAGGGCCCCCCAGAGCAGTGAGTCCTGGACTGAACACCCTACTGAGATATATGGGGCGGTTCACCTCACTGGCCAACTGCGGACTCAGGCTGTGTCCGTTGCAACAGACTTGATTTTAAGCTTTTCTTTCCAACCACGAGGGTGAGAAATGTACTTTTTTTAAAATGAAAGCTGAGAGTGGTGTAATCTAATAGAATAGAATATCAGGGTTGGAAGGGACCTTAGAAGGTCATCTAGTCCAACCCCCTGCTCAAAGCAGGACCAATTCCCAATTTTTGCCCCAGATCCCTAAATGGCCCCCTCAAGGATGGAACTCACAACCCTAGGTTTAGCAGGCCAATGCTCAAACCACTGAGCTATCCCTCCCCCATGGTGCTGGGGCTCCAGGCAAAGATGCATAGTGCCTATGCCTTAAGCTGGCCCTGTTGCTAGTCCTCTGTAAACAAAAATCAGACTGAAATGAATTTTCCCAACGGTTCAATTCTTACTAATACCATCATCTCCATTACTGGGTAGGGTTGGTAGTGTCTGCAATTTTACTGGTACATCAGCAGCCTAGACCACAGGAAATACAGGTGCCTATTTAGGGGGGAGGGATAGCTCAGTGGTTTGAGCATTGGCCTGCTAAACCCAGGATTGTGAGTTCAATCCTTGAGGGGGCCATTTAGGGATCTGGGGCAAAAATTGGGGATTGGCCCTGCTCTGAGCAGGGGGTTGGACTAGATGACCTCCTAAGGTCCCTTCCAACCCTGATATTCTATGATTCTTAGATTAGAACATGTGGCACATGCAGAGCTTTTCAAAGGTGTTGTAGAGTCCCTACATCTGAGCAAAACTTGGGTTAGGTAAGCTTTGAAAGTCTCTGTCAAGTTTAGTGTTTTATTGACATCTGAGAAACAGCAGGGCCCTGTGACTGGGCCCTGGACTAGCCTTCAGGAGAGATGGGTTTCTTCCCTGAATGGCTTTGGGCAGCTCACTTCTCCACGCTGGGCCTGTTTCTGCTCCCAGCCTTTGTCTGTCTTGTCTGTTCAGATTGTAAGTTCTTTTGGGGGCAGGAGCCATCTCTCTTGCCCTGCAGGTGCACACCACACCTAGCCCACTGGGATGCTGATCTGCTTTGGGTGGGGTCTCTCGCTGGTGATGTGATACAGCAACTTTCAAAGTACTTCAGTCTGGCTCCCCCTGTGCTGAGCTGCATTCCTTGAGCTAGATTGACTCCAGAAATTGCCCCAGTGCAGCAACCCAGGGCTGGCTGAAATAGGTGCAGACCACCAGGGGAGATGTAATGTGATGAGCCTGGCTGGTTTGTCATCTGTAGGGATTGAACCTGGGACCGCTGGCCCTAAAAGCATGAAACACTACTGCCTGAGCTAGAGGAGCCAAGCCACTTAGCTCAGAAACTGCATCAGACTCCGAAATCTCTGCATGTGGTCTAGCCCAAAATGAACACCAAGTGCCACACTGGGCTTGATTGAGTTGCATAGACATGGCCTTACACTGCAATTTTCCCTCAAGTGAGCCAAATTCTGTTCCCAGTTGCCCCTATATCATACCCCCGCCCCCTTGACTTAACAGAGGTTGAACAGGAACATTCAACAGGATCTGTTGAACATGGCAAGCTCTTGCAGGTTACCTTCTGACACCTAGATAGCCCTGTTTTACTCCTATCTGGGGAAATGATGGTTTGCCCATACATAATTCAGGCCATTTTCACAGCCCAACAGAGCCATATACTGTAGGGGGAGCTAGTGTATGAGCCAGCTCTTGGCAGATGGAACATGATGGAGCTATTGACATACCAGTGCAAACGCTGGGTTTGCCAGAGAGGCAGTTCTTGTGAAAGGATGCTGTTATTCCTGAAAGTACCCTGACATGAGACAGGGTCATCTGGGGTACTGGAGCTGCCAAATTGGGCAGGATCAGACAGAATCACTTATCTGAAGAGACAACGTAGGTGGTAGAGACACAAGGTGGGTGAGATATCTTGTATTATGTTGGTGAGAGAGACAAGCTTTTGAGCCACGCAGAACTCTTCTTCAGGTTTTGAAAGGTACTCGGAGCACCACAGCTAAATACCAGGTGGAACAGATTGCTTAGAACAAGTAGTTAACATACATTCTAAGGGACCTCTCAAGTGGCCCAGTAACACCTCTGTAGTCACAGGACAAAAAAAGGGGGGTTAGTGAGGAAACATCTCCTGTACCTCACATACTCCAGAAGAGACCACTTCAGAAAAGAAATCCTCACATTCTCCCACACACTGGAAGGAAAAAAATATCAGGAAGCCTAGCTGGAGATCAGGGAAGAAACCCCAAACAACTATAAAATACCCAAAACCCTGATGACAGCCATCCAACACAAAAACAAGACATGGAACCAACTACAACTCCTGCAGAAGCTACAGAACACCACACCTGGGAGAAACCATAGCACCAGGACCCACCACATGGACACAACACGACACCCCCAACATCATCAATTTATCAAGACTACCTCCAACTGGAGCTGAATTTTCTGTATTCTCCAAGGGCCTGAACTTCTGCCACACCACAGAACCTGATACCATACTATCATGGGGAGAGCTAGAATTTTTTCCACCAACTTCATCTCAAAGCATTCTTTCAGAGCAACACAACATCATCCCGCACCCCCACTGACAGGCATAAGAAAAAAAAGAATCATTTGACTGGATACCCAACAGTGGATAAAAGCACACACTTGATTATTACATTGATTGCTTCAGGCAAAAAAAAATTTGACAATGAAATCCTTAACAAACCTCACATCCACCATAATCACTCCACTGTCGAGAGGACAGCTATACAGCCCCTGAAATCCGGCCACCAGACAATGATCAAAGCAGCAGACAATAGGACACTGTTGTAGTTCTCAACCGTGATGACTATGTCAATGAGGCCAACCGACAACTCTCTGATACCACCTATTATAAAGTACTCAGAGAAGACCCCCCACACCCAGGAATTTAAGAATATCATCAAATCCTCCCCCAAACAATTGCAAGAGAAACTCTACAACCTCATCTCCCATGAGCCCAGCCATGAACCTTCTACCTGCTTCCCAAGATACACAAACAAGGGAACCCAGGCAGACCCATCCTATCTGGCCATTGCCTCTTACTGAAGGAATATCAGGACTCATAGAAACCATCCTCAAACCACTCACCATACAAAGAGCCAGCTTCCTCCAGGACACAACCTGTTTCCTCCAGATATTCCACAACATTAACAACCTCTCTCAGAACACTGTCCTTTCCACCATAGATGTTACCTCCCTGTACATCAACATTCCTCACCATTGCTGCCTGCCTCATATAGCTATAAGATAATGGACAATCCTCAGATATCCACCCCAAATACATCACCAAACTCATCCATTTCATCCTCACCCATAACCATTTTACATTCAACAACAAGCACTTTGTTCTAACCATAGGAACAGCTATGTGTACTAGCATGGCTCCCCAGTATGCCAACCTCTTCACGGGCCACCTTGAGGAAGAATTTCTGGACAAATGCACCACAAAAATTAATGGTATACCTGAGGTACATAGATGATATTTTCATCCTCTGAACAGATGACCTAAACTCCCTCAGACTTCCACCTCAACTCAACCACCACCACCCTCCGTCAAACTCTTTCTAGAACACTCCCACACCAGAATCAACTTCCTGGACACCAAGACCAGCTTCAACAATGGAACCCTACTAATAACTATATACAAGACACCCACAGATCACCACACCTACCTTAATAGATCCAGTAACCATCCCAAACACCACCAAGAAATCTGTTATCTACAGCCAGGCACTCAGAAACCACAGAATATGCTCCAAGGAGAAAGGCTGGGAGAAAAACTATAACACACTTAAAAACGCCTTCACCAAATGAGGACACTCTACCAGAGAAGTAGATCACATCATGGAATGGCCACCCAAATACCTCAAGAGAACTTGGTTCAATACAGAAACTCCCCTCCCCTTCGACCACACACCTCTAGTTGTCACCTAACACCTCACACTGGACCCCATAGGGGGTATCATTAAACAGTTACAACCCATACCCAATGGGCTCCACACATGCTGAAAGAAATATTTCCTGAACCTCCTCATCTTGCCTTTGAAAAACCCCTCAACCTCATCATACCCATCATCAGAAGCAAGCTCCCCACAGACCAGGACACATCAACTCAAAGCAGCACTAGACCCTGCCAGAACAGATGCAAAACATACAGACATCTCCAATGCTTTGATGATCAATTACCCCACCCCCCCTCAACACACTTTTCAAGACCATGGTTCCTACACAAGCCTATCACAATATGCGTTGTCCCTCATCCAGTGCACTAACTGCCCCAAGAACTATGCGGGTGAATCACAGCAATCACTGTGATCTCGAATGAACTCGCACAGGAAAAAGATAAAAGACAAAAGCACCACATAACACACAGGCAAACACTTTTCACAAAGCGATCACTCCGTATCTGACTAGGGTGACCACCTTTTCAAAAGGCAAAAACAGGACACATGGAGGAGTCCCACCCCCCTCTGTGTCCCTCCCTGCTCCTCGTCTTCCCCCAGAGGCCCCGGCCCCTGTCCAGGCCAGAAGCTGGAGCCAGGCCATGGTAAGAACCTCCCAGGGAGCCCCAGACCCTCCTGCAGCCCTGGGCGGGTGATCACTCTATATCTGACCTCTCAGTCCTTGTCCTTAAAAGAAACCCACACAACACTTTCAAAAGACAAGCCTGGGAGCTTAAATTCATAACGTTGCTAGGAGGGGTGCTGGAACAATTTGTATGATGGGGGTGCTGGGAGCCATTGAACCACACTGTAAACCCTGTATAGGATGGAAATCACTTCAAGCCAGGGGGTGAGGCAGCATTCCTAGTTCTAGCACCTATGTTTGCTAGACACTATGGTCTTAACAAAGACACTGGATTTATGGCTTATTATAACAATCTGTAACCCACTAGCCCCACCCCCACCCACCCACCCTGTCTTTTGTCCTATGACTACAGAGGTGTCAACGGGCCACTTCACCTTGAATGGTCTCTTAAAATGTATTTACTTATGCTACACAACCTGTTCCACCTTGTATTTAGATATGACATTCTGAGTACCTTTCCCAGACCTGAAAGAAGAGTTCTGTGTAGCTTGAAATCTTGTCTCTCTCACCAACAGAAGTTGGTCCAATAAAAGTTATTACTTCACTCACCTGGTGTCTCTAATATCCTGGGACCAGCATGGTTACAACACTGCAAACAATTTAGGCAATACACAGATCTGGTCTTAAATATTTGTTAAGTTCCAAAAAAATCAGTCAGTCAGTATATCCCTTTCTGACATGTGTGTCTGCTGCTTTCTGTGCGATATACTGTGATGTGTTTTTAGTTTGAAATAAGATCAGTGGAGAAGACAAATTAATGAAGCACTAACAGGCCTAGCCATTCTTATTAGGCAAGTTACCAAGGTGTTATGGAATAGGTGGGACTTAAGGAGGGCACAGTAGTGGATATGTTAATAATAAACAATTAATAAATTATTAACCCTGATTCATGAAAGCACATAAGCACATCAACTTAGTTAAGCACATGCTTTAGCGCCTTCCAAAAATTATTATTTTTGGAGCTGGTGCTAATAAATGATAAATAATAATAAACTAAAAGGGTTAAGGGCAGCATTGTTTTAACTTAGTAAATGAATACTTTAGTGATGGGGACTTGTCTTCACTACTGGGGGGATTACGCTGCTGCAATCAGGTGTCGATTTAGTGGGTCTAGTGAAGACCTGCTAAACCGATGGCAGAGCGCTCTCCGGTCAACTCTGGTACTCCAGCGCCCCGAGAAGAGTAAGGTAAGTTTCTTGTCAACACAGCGTAGTGAAGACACCAGGGTAAGTCAACCTAAGCTACGTCAACTCCTGCTATGTTATTCACATAGCTGGAGTAGCGTAACTTAGGTCGACTTATCCCCGTAGTGAAGACAAGCCCTAAGTAAAGACATTACTAAACTGACTGAAAATTCTGTCAGAACAGCTTTCTGTTGGAAAATGCTGATTCAACACAATCAAAATGTTTTCCAAGAACATATTGATTGTCAAAAATTTCACAGCAAATTATTGAAATATTTCATTTTGATTTGATTGATTTGATTATTAATATAATATAATAAGGCTTGGGAGAATTAGATCTTTATTTGTAAATTTCAGTAAAAGTCGATTTCAGCAAAAAACACACAAACTGACGAATAAATATTTCCATCAATAATAATCACAATGTACAAATCGGCAAAGTAAAAAAACTGCAGCTTGCGAATGTACTAGAGATTGATTTAAGGATAATTACTTTGTATGTTTTGACATGTGGACATTTTGTGTTTTAAAAAAAAGCTTTAACTTTTTAAATCTCATCATCTACTATCATTAAATAATTATCCGGCCCTGCCTATTGTCTCCTCCCCAGGCATAATTCTGCGCAACTGAAAATTTAAAAAAACCAACCAATAAAAATAGTAAAAACATGCTTAAAAACAAATATTGATATAATGCATCTAGATGAATAAAGAGTAAAAATTGAATTCTGCCAAGCCTCAAAATTATGTTATATTACAATATAAAGTCAAGTGATAAAGTCTACATGAAATGCTATAAGGTCAAAATGAAATATTTCAGAATATGTCATTTTGCACAAAATTCTAAGATTTTGACTTTTCATCCCAATTTGGGCCAAAAACCACGTCAGCATTTTGGAATTTTCCTGCAGGATGAAAAGCAATTTAGTTAGATCAGGCACTGAACACATACACAGTAAGAAACAGCTGCTGTCCCAAATCGCTCCTGACTTTGGGAGAGTGTTCCACACCCCAAGGGCAACCTGGCAGAGGGATGGAATGCTAGGTTCAGATACCTGTGCTTTGGATTGCTGATCTGTTAAACTGCTGCTGCCTTCTCCAAGAGCTAAAAGCCTATCACCGAATGTTTCCAATGGTTCACTTCCTCAGATGAGATAATAAATTCTGCAGCCAAAGTCAACACAGGAACTTGCCAGCAGGTGTCCCTGTAGGGCCTGAAACGTGAAAAGTATTAATATGCAAATAGAAGAGGAGAATGCTGGGAATTACTTTGCACATTGGCTCTAGTCTAAAAACAACTTCTTAATGATCAAATGGAAACATCATTCATCTTTTAATATTTTAGCATTTAGAAGGGCTTTGCATCCTGAACTAAAAAATAGGTCAGACACCATAACAGTAACCAGAGACAACTGAAGAGCAAACCATGCTACAAGCAGTCAGTGAAGACCTATTGTTCTTCAGGAGTAGAATATTGTGATTGTTTGACTTCTACTGGGTGCTCTGCTCCAAGATGCATGTCCCTTATGTCTCCCTGATTTTCTCTCTAGCCCTGGGGATTTGTTAGGATGCCCCAAAGGCTCCTTAATGTGGCCTAGTAGATGATGGTACCCAAGGACCTTTCCCCGACTGAGGATGCTGAAGTGTATTATATAATGGAAATGATCAGTTAGGGGTTTGCAGACATTCTTCTCTCCTTTTGTGGTGCCTGAGCAGTGCAAAGTGGAGCAGAGAATTTGACCCACAAGGTTTTTGCATATTTTCTGATGTATATTTGAAAGTTGAAAAGTTTTTATTGTGGCTAAGTGTTTTCTGTCTAATTGATATGAGGAATAGCAGATGTCAGGGCTTGGCAGGTTGGCTTCCCACTGGAGGAGAAATCAGTTATGCAGAGTCTGGGTATATTCTTAGCAAAATTTGTTTTATTTACACGATATACAGCAGTCCTGGAACACAGATGGTTACAAACAGCATGCAGACAACCCCCTCTTGCAGGAATCTCAGCCAACACCAATGCTTAATTAGCAGGGACAAACTCTGCCCTAAGAACTGACTCTAGTTATAGAGATTAAAAGCAAAGAGTTTGCCACAGCTCCCCCAAAGAAACTGCACCAGAAAACCACCTCTGCCACAGCTTTCTCCAAGACAAAAAAACTTGCTTGCACATTAAGAGAATCGACAAAGACTGTAACAGCACCACCTGGTGACCTCTTCCATAATATTTTGTTGTAAAACCCAGTAAGGCCCAAATCCTGCAAAGATGTACACACGTGCTAAACTTTACATATGGTGAGTAGTCCAGCTCCGGCTCATCAGCGGCAGCACATGTGGGGTGGGGGAAAGCGCAGGGGCGGAGCCTGGCGGGGAGCTGCAGGGCCCGGTGAGTGCTCTGCTGCTTCCCCCCCATCCCGGATTGCAAGCTGCGGGGGGTGGGGGGGGATGCAGCGCGCCCGGGGCCGGGGGAGGAGGCGGGGGCACGAGCACCCAATGGCAGCTCCCCGCCAGCTCCCCCGCCACGCGCCCAGTGGTCCAGCTCACCTCCCCCTCTTGGACTCGGAGGCTGAGCCAGACGCGAAGCAGCAGCCTGCCACTTTTCTTGGCTCCCTCTCCAGCTGGTTGGGGGTGGGGGGTTATGGGGAGGAGGCGGAGCCAGGCCCTCCGCCTCCTCCCCATACCCCCCCGACCAGCTGGAGAGGGAGCCAAGAAAGGCGGCGAGCTGCCGCTTCACGTCTGGCTCAGCCTCCGAGAGGTGAGCTGGGGGCGGGGTGGGCTGGCAGGGAGCAGCCGGCCTGGTGGGTGCTCTGGGCAGGGGGCGGGGATTTGGGGAAAGGGCAGGGCCGGGGGTGGAGTTGGGGGGGTCGGGGGTGCGAGCACCCACCGGCGCCGACAAAAGTCGGCGCCTATGTGGAGGAGGAGGTCTTGGCCAGCCATGTGAAATCCTCAGCTGATGTCACTGGTTGCATGTGGCGCCTATCTCTAGACAACCACTCAGCATAATAGACAGGGTGCCCTCACTCTGCAGTGCTCTGGGAATGATGTACATGGACGGATTGACATGAACAGCATGGAACAGATCTTCACTGTAAAGCAGCCTTCAATTAATGGAGATGAAGACATGTGAGTTTTGAATTCAAGTAACTGAATCGAGTGTCTGGGTAATTTCTATTGCAGCAGCAGCAATAGTTAGAGTAAGTTGTACCTTTAGACTTCATTTGGCAGATTCCTCTTTTCAGCTACACCAACGTAAACCCAAAATGAAGCCAGTGAAGTTACTCTGGATTTACACAATGTAAATGAGACCAGAATCGAGCCCAATATTTTTCTGACTGTCCCTTCTGTTTTGGCTTACCCTGTCCCATACACTTGAACATGTAAGCAGCATAGAATAAGCCACCCTAAAGAAAACAAATGTGTATTTTATGGTTTTCTTGGCACTCTGCTCTCAGACCTCATGATGAAGGAAATATTTGAAGCAGCACACAAATTATATTAAAAGTCAAATGTTACTTCCTGCTTTCTACATTCCACCACAGAAGAGAGACTGAGAATTCCTAATGCCACATCAGAAGTGTCCCTTAAAAAAATATAAGTGGGCCCAATCCTGCAGTCCCAGACAGGGACACTGCTCATACTGAGGAGTTCAATGGGCCTTTGCCCTAATAAGGATGCAGGATTATTCCCAGTTGGTTTGTGGATTTGCAAGATTTAATCATTGGCTCTAAAAAGAAAATGTCTGCTGGATAGAGAGAAACAACCAGTGCAGAATAGAGACGTGTACAACTTCTTAATTCCTCCCATTAGATAAGTGGTTTCTGGTGTCTTAGCATCCCTCCCCAGCAGCTGTAACATTCCTATGCCTCTTTCCTTGGGTAAATAGGAGTGAAGGAAGCAAAACTTTCTATATTACAGGTGCACATACCTTTAGGTCCGTTGCAGGCAATGCTTCCCAAGCTGTGTCATGTGCAAAGCGAAATCACCTGGATGGTGTATCTTTAAAAGCCACGGAAATGCACAGAGCAGCAGTCAATACCAATTTCCACATCTGGATCAATACCATCTGATGGCTGTGTAGCTGTAAAAATTGCTTCACATACATATCAGGAGGTGGGCAGGGACAGGAAAAGTGGAATCGGTTTTAATGATTGCAAGATTCAAAGTGCTTTCTTCCCCCCCCCCTTTTTAGAGGGAATAAATACTGAAAATTCAAGTAAACACAGATTTGAAAATTGTCTAGTACCATCTCCTCATTCTTTCCCAGTTTGCCACAGGAGCTATTTCTAATTAAATGAACACCATATTGTTTAGTACCTGAGTTCAAAGGCCGGGGCAGTTTGGCTCTTGATCTCAGAGTTTGGAGGGTGTAGGAATCTACTCTTTTGGCTTGGAGTCCTAGAGCGAGAGAAAGAGCTGCAGAGTTCAGATCCAAACATTCCCAAAATTATTATTATTTATGTTTATAGCACCCAAAACTCCAGCCTCATTGTGCGAGGCACTTACAGACACATAATAAGAGAGAGAGCCAGTAGCGCAGCCAGGTCCGGAGCGCAGGGGGAGCGGCGCTATAAAAAGGCGCCTCCCCCTGTACTCACCCGGCGGTGCTTCGGGTCTTTGGCGGCGGGTCCTCACTCACTCCGGGTCTTTGGTGGTACCCACCGCCGAAGACCCGGAGCGCCGCCGGGTGAGTGCAAGATGCGGCGCTTAAAAAGAAGCGCTGCTAAAAAAAGGCGCCGCTTCCTTTTTAAGGCGCCGCTTCTACTCACAGGGGGAGCGGCCGCTCCCCCCCCGGCTACGCTACTGGAGAGAGCGCGTATATGCTCTTCAGTGCAGGGACTAAGTAGAAAAATGAGGTATTATGACACCCATTTTAAAGATGAGGCCCAGAGGGACTAAGTATCTTAGAGGCATTTGCCACTCAAAGCCACACAGGAAGTCTATAGCAGAACTGAGAACAGAAGATTACTCTCCAACTCCCAGTCCTGTACCCTAACCACAAAACTATCTCCTGCCTCTCTGGTCTGATTGTGGTTCAGTGATCTCTCTCATGAATGAGAAGGATTGCATAGGGAGGGATGGGGAGGTATAGCTGGTTAATGGGGTGAATCAAGAAAGGGAACTGCCCGATGAATATTGGGGGAAAAACCCCCTCTCTCCTGGGGAATGAAGTATTAGAGTGTCCTCTCAAAAGGAAGTGATGGAAAAAGCATCAGGAGATACATTGTAGGAAACAACTGTGTCTGAGCTGGATGTACTAGTTGCTATATTTCTTTGTCCATCTGTAATTTCTATGATTATAGGACTCATCTTATTTTAAGACATAAGCACAGAGCACATGGGTTAGGGACATTTAGCTTGTCTAGGGCAAGACACATACAAATAACCATATTCAAATATGTTGCTTTTCTATTGCGCTGGCCATGTGGGGATCGCAAAGAGCTCTTCAATCAGTAATTAACGCTGGCTCACAAGCGTATGCATTCATGGGTGATGATAGAATAAGTGTGTGATAAGGTAGCATGGTCAAATGGATTGTGCATTGGCCTGGGAGTCAGGAGCCCCAGAAGTTCTAACCCCAGTTATGTACCAGCCTTCCCTGTAACTTTAGGCAGCCTGTTTCCCCTCTCACTCTTTGTCTCGTCTTCTCAAACTGCAAGGACCGTCTCTTACCCTGTGTCTCTACAGTGCTGGACTAGACACAGCCCTAATTTCAGATGGGGTCTCAATTGCTACTATAAGACATTATTATGCCCATTTTACAGATGGGAGAATAGAGGGACAGATTAAAGCCAACCTTTTCATACTTTCATGCCTAACGTTAGGAATTTAAATCAAATTTAGGCCCTTAAGTAAGTGAACTGATTTTCAAAGGTGTTGAGAATTCACCAGTCCCATTGACCTCAGGAGAGCTTGCATGTGCTCAGCTGCTCAGTTAACTAAGCCACGTGGTTAGGTACCAGATGTGGGATTGAGGATGCTAACTTTAAACAATTCAAGTTTGAAAATCTGGGCCCAAGTTACTTACCCAAGGAAGTGTCTGGCAGAGGCAAGGAACTTTGGACTCAAACACAAGACCATTCTTCCTCCCTTATATATTGTAATAGATCGTATCAATATATATTAGCCCATATATAGTAAGTAAGGTACGTATATAGTAAGTAGTAATAGGATATATTTTCATAGGGCCTTTGATCATGTGAGATCCCAAACTAAATATATATAATATACACACACAGAGAATAAAGGAGTCAACCTGCCAGCCACTACAATGGTTTCAAGAGTAGAGTAACAGCACACAACAGTGTAGGACAGGAAATTAAAAGCGATATCATATTCACCTGAAAGGGCAGAAGGAATTTAGGGAGGCAGAACATAATTAACCAGTTTGGAAACTGGTGGGCTTACCCATGAGAATTGTAACATGCAGTCAGGACCTCAGCCTTGTGCTGTACCTGAAATACGGCACCACTAACAGCACTGTGCTCTTCATTGTACACTGAGGTTTTGGGTCAGTGTTGATCCGGAGCAAAGAGGCTCACATGCTGATTCACAAGCACTACTCCCTGGGTATTCCAACCAGGCTTAGTAGAGAGGACCGCAAGCTGCAAAGTCTGGCTCCATACCAAACTTTCCCTTCACTGGGTCAAGATTTCACCCCAGGTCTTTATTCTGCCACGTGGGTAGATGAAACAGGAAAGAATGGCAGCTCAGTTGAGTTATCTTAACACAACTGGCCCTAGAGGGGAGGAAGAAATAAAGCAGCTTTTATGAGCATTAAATTCCCATAACTAATAAATGAGAACGAATACATTTTTTCTTCTTCATTTAGGGTGGACAGTTTATTCTAACCATGTGGGCAACTGAATTCCTCCATCTATAATAGATTTTAAGGGAGGAAGGGACCACTATGATCATCACGTCTAACCTCCTGCATCTCACAGACCAAAGAACAGCACCCAATAATCCCTGCATCAAGCCCATAACCTCTGTTTGGTCTTTTAGAAAGACTTGCCATAAAGACTGCAAGTGATGGAGAATCTACCATGTCCCTAGGTAAGTTGCTCCTATGGTGAGTTACCCTCACTGTTAAAAATGGTGCCTTGTTTCTAGTCTGAATTTGTCTAGCTTCAGCTTCCAGTTCTCGGGTCTTGTTATGCCTTTGTCTGCTAGGTGAAACTGGTGGTAGGAAATGGAAAGCAAACCAGTTCAAAGGAGCACTTACAATACAAAAATCCCTTAAATGTACAAATCCATCATGTAGGAAATGTGCAAATCCACTCACGTCAGCATAGCTACTCTGGAAAAGCAGTTGCACGCCTAAAATGAATGGGCAGATCCACTAGCACCCAGGCCTTTTCACATTGTCTCTTCAGGGGGCTAGTTTTTATATTTTTACTGTTGAAGAAGATCCAGCCACACCCTTGCAATAGCTGCCACGTTGGCCAACACCAGTGGCTGAGCTGAGAACTTTGACTGTAAGTGTCTACAGCTTGAGCTGAAGAACCAGGCTCTGTAACTAGAGGGTTATAACAAGTCCATATGTGCATTGGACATGTAATATGCACTGGTCCCTGGTCACATAATCCCCTTCTTCACTGGGAAGACAACGGCTTCTTTTTGCTCACACAGCTCAAGAAGAGCTCCTGAAAAACCACAGAAATACGAGTGGTCGACTAGAGAGAATGGGCCAGATTCTGTTCTCAGTTACGCTGGTGTAAATCTGGAGCAACCCTAGTGACTTCAGGAAAAAGAGATCAAGAAGTTAGCTTGCATTCAGTGACTGTCCTCTGCAGAGCCAGGCAGTAACGCATGGGAACTGTGGCAGATTGCAGAGCTGCTGCTCGTTTCACCATGCACAGCTGAACCAGCATCTACGGAGCTATTCAGGCCACACCATAGTCCTACCTACAAGGGTACTTACTAATGGGCACCACACACTAATGGATTTATCCTCACAATACTCTTGTGAGGCAGAGCAGATGGGGAACTGAGGCACAGAGAAGCTACATGAGCTGCCCAAAGTCACACAATAAGTCTGTGTCCGAGCAGGAAATTCAGCCCAGATCTCCACCCAGTGAACTGAACCATCCTTCCTGACTATCATGTGTCCTGCTGTTATTTTTCCATACCCAAAGAGCAAGTCACATTCTTTCAGGAGGTGCGGGAACCTAACAAGAATGAACTGAAGTAAAGTTTCCAGGCAAGAGCAAGGGCCTGGGCCTGACTGTGGGGGAGAGACCAGGGCCTGGGCAGAGCCGGGGGGAGCATCCCCCTGGCAGATTAGAAACTCGGCATCTATGTCCCGGCCCCCGTACTCACCTAGGGATGGCCCTGCTCAGCACCCACCATTTTTTCCCCGTGGGTGCTCCAGCACCAGAGCACCCACAGAGTCGGCACCCATGAAAGCACTCAAAAGTGAGGAATGTCAGAATTACAATTTCCTGTGCATCCCCAGAGCAGATCCATCCTGTGCACTGAATGTGGCAGCTTGCCACAAACTAAGTATTCACATAGACAAGCCCAAAGACTGTATCACAATGGATATGCACAAAAAAGCTGAATTAAGGTTACAGAGGCAACCTGAACTCTGGCATTTCCTAACTTGAGTGCCTTTTATCCTTTTAATATAGATTTTAGATGTTTGCTTCTTAAAAAACCCTAAATGAAATTAAACAAACCTCCCCCACCCCCAGCCAAGAAAATTCTATCATGTTAACACTGATCTGGGTCACCATCAGTGTAGGACCCTTTCAATCCATCCCGCAGATCTCTGCCGCTGGAGCTAATAGAGTAATTGATAGCTGTAGTAAATTGTCATCCTCTCTGTGGATGCACTAGAGGGGATGGGACACTTGTCAGTGGGCTTCACAGATATTTGCTGACAGCAGAGGAATGGATCGTGGGTTCCACTCCAGGCTCTAGAAGGGAGTAATCTCTAGTGGGCATAGACTCTTCTGCCGATTCCCCCACAAGCATGACCCTTTGTGCTCCATACTCTCCTGTCATGCTGCCTGGTATGGGACACAGCTAAGAGAGCCAATCGCAGGTCACACTGTCAAAATACAGGGCATGTACTCCAAACTGGTGATATATTCTATCGTAAGATTTCACCAAGTCAGTAACAAATGTGAGCTCTTGTATCACTACACTAGTTCACAGAGAGCCACACAACAGTCCTCTAGGCACACCAGCCCCTGATTACCACCCAGACAACTGAACTTAATGACGAAAGGTTATAAAAACAAAATTCACCACACATTAGGTTCTTCCCATCCCAAAGGATCAGACACTCGCCCCCAGGTTAATATGTACTGTCAGGATCTCATCAAATACTGCTCTGCAGCCAATCTTTAGTGTAAACATGGTCACCTTTTTTTTATACAGCATCACACCTCCAGCCTGGCTCTTCCCCACCCTAGCTCCTCCTCTCATTCTCCTCACTTAGCCAGTTTCCATTCCCCAGGCTTTTCATCCCAGCCCCTGTCTCCTGGCCCATCATGTCCTAGTCTAATCCCCCTTGACTCTGTCTCAGTCCCTTTGCCCAGTCAGTCCCAGCTCTCCAGTCTTGTCTCATCCAGTCTGTTTCCCTCCACCACCCAGGTTCTTTTTCCTCAATGTTTCCCAGTCCCAATCTCCTTCCCTGGACTCCTTGTTCCATCTCAGTCCCCCGTCCTGCCCTCAGATCCTTCTTCCCATCTCTTTGTCCAGCCAGTAACAATTCCCCGCTCCTTGTCAGATGTCCCCCATCCCTCTCCGCTTCCTTCTCCCCTGCCCTCCTCATTCTCAGACCCAATCTCCTTGCCCAGCCCAGCCTCCCCCAGCTCTTCATCCAATTTCAATCTTCCCCCTCAGCCTGCTGCCTCCCAGTCCCACTATTCTCTTCCTCCAGTCCCACTCTCCTTACCTAGCCAGATGTAGTGCCCCCCACTGTCAGTCCCAGTCTCCTTGCCCCTTCAGTCCCAGTCTCCACCACAGCTTCCACTCTCCCTCTCACCCTCCCTGCCAGTCTCCAAGTCCCAGTCTTCCCCCTCCACCTTGTCTCAGACTATTCCCTCCACAGATCCAGCTCTCATCCTGTCGGTATTCAAATCAGGCAGCTTTCTCCTCCAAGCTGCCTGGGCCCAGCAAGCAGAAGAGAAAGAGTTCAGGGGAGACGGTCTCCCTGCTCTCAGTTCAGGTACCTGGACCTGGTATGGCCCACAGAAGCCCAGAACTGGAATTGCAGGGAAAATCCTACTTGGTCCAGAGCTGGAGCATATCCCAGTGCAGACAGAATCTTCAGGGAATTTAGCTGCTAAAAATCTAAGTCTCTACTGAGCATGTGCAAACTGTTATTTTTCGAAGGCTTGTAACTTGGTTCAGTGTAGGAAGATTTTCAGAGGCACAGCAAAAGGTACATCCCTGACACACAGGCCACTCCCCAGTCAGATGTCAAGTCCCTGTTCCAAAGCCTGGGGGCACTAGAACTTTCCACAGAAAAGGCTGCCAGGATTTTTTTTAAACAGAGGCAAAACAATCAGGAGCGGCTCTCACAATTGTGCCGCCCCAAGCAGTCGCCGCGGCCCCACCCCTGACGCAGGCAGACGTTGCAGGGCCCCCCACGCAGGCAGTCCGAGTCCCGCAGCGGCAAGGGAAGAGCGGCGGACCTGCCGCCGAATTGCCGCCGTGGCGGGCGAGAATGGGGCGGCAGTCCAAGTCCCGTGGAGGCAATTTGGCGGCGGGAAGAGTGGACCTGCCGCTGAATTGCTGCTGCGGGACTCAGACTGCCACCCCATTCTCGATGCCGCCCCAAGCACCAGCTTGGAGCCGGCCCTGAAAACAATGTAATTCTCCACTCCTCCCGTGCCTCATTCTCAGAAACAACAAAACCATTCTGGCTGCTGTTTTCCAAAAAAAAAAAAAAAAAAAGTTCAGCCTGAGGCAGGCACCCAGAATGGAAAATTTCCACCCAGATGGTTAAAGTTTGACAAAGCTATAAGCAACGGAGAAAGGGTCTTATACTGGGAAATGTCAAGCAATCTTAACAGACGGTGTCATCAGCCCTGACTATAGTATAATTTCTTGCTGATACTATAGAGAGAAATGCTATAAAAATAGCTTATGTAGGTCGGTAGGTAATAAATGCTTATGAAAGTGCTTGTCTAATGGCCAGCCAGCCCAATGAACCTAGAAATTACAGTCCTCTATATAACAAAAGGGAAGGAACAGCAGAGAGAGAACCAGGCCAATTTTCCACATCTTTCTCCATGCTGATCAGCAGCACCCACCTCTAGGAGTTCTATCCCATGTCCCATACAGTTCTTGGCCTCTCTGCTGATACCTCCTCACCAGGGATGCAGACAGGGCCAGTTACAACACCGGTACAACGGGAACGTGATTCATGTAACAAGAGATCCACTGGCTGGAAGCTGAAGCTAGACACATTCAAATTGGAGATAAGGGACACATTTTAAACAGCGAGGGTCATTCACCATCAGAACGACTTACCAAGGGCTGTGGTGGATTCTCTGTCACTGGAAGATTTGATTTTATATATGCACACGCACTGTAGATCAAACAGGAATTATCTGGGGGGAGGTTCTGTGGCCTGGGTTATGTAGGTCAGACTACATGATCACAGTGTCCCTTCTGGTCTTTATAAACCATGAGATCATCAGCGTCACACCACATAGGCAGCCAAAGAGCAGGCAGACGGGAGCATCTCTCAGTCACTCCTGACACATGCGGCATTGGAAACTGCAGCCTAACAGCAAAAGGCTCAGAAGCATCTGACCCAGCCCCTTGTTAAAGCAAGTCATTTGTCAGGATTGAGTAGTTTGGAGCCAGCACATGAAAGCTTAGTCCACTTTGCAAAAGATGTTGACCCTGGTTCACATTTCAGAAGACAGGTTGTGCACCCCTCATCTATGGAGATGAAGGGTGCACTAGCACCCTTGTTAAGCTATATCAGTGGTTTCCAAACTGGGGTTCGTGAAATGTTACAGGGGGTTCTCGGGAAAAAATTCCCTAATGGTGGACAGAGCTATCCCTAGGAACCCTGGGCAGCACAGGGCCAGCATCCCGGAGTCCCTGGACTTCCAAGAGCTAAGCAGATCAAAGCAAGCATATCACACTGAGGAGATTTCAACTTCAACACTCCCTTATAAGAAATGGAAAGGGAGGTAGATATTTTTCGCTGTTTTTAAAATGAAATAGGCAGCTAGTATTGTTTTTAAAATTATTATGAAGAACAAGTTTAAGCTTTGTTGTAACGTGCGTTGTTTGCCTGGACTGCTCAGGACCTGAATGCTTGTGTAGGAGGAACTCTCAGTTGGCTTCTTAAATACCTTCATGCTGTTTCACATCTAATACTCCTTGATGAAACATAGGAGCCTTGTCTTATAACAGGTTTATTCAAAGTGATACAAGCTATGAAAGTGAGATCTTGGAAGAGCGTTGCTGTTTTCATAATGTAATACAAATACTGTAATGATAAATAATAATTAATAATAAATAGTGTGTAATAAGCATGTAATACAAACACATTTCATATTTCCAAGATCACTGCTTTTATAATTTATACTCAGGTAAAGGAGAAAATGCCTGGAAATATTCATTTTTAGGAGGGGGTTCGCAAGACTTGACATTTTAGTGAAAGGGGTTCACAGGTCAGTATATGCTTGGTTGTCACACTCTTGGGGAGTATAGACCACTAACCAGGCCTTTATGGAATGCCATTGTGTCTTTCCCAGGATTACAGCCTGACTGGTCTTCCAGAAGACAGTCTTTGTGCACAACAGCAGTGATTAGCTGCTCCATCCTATGAACCAGAATCTGGGGCTATGACCGGAGGTCTGAATTTAGCAGTGTGATGGGGTACGGCTGTTATTTTTGCAGCACCCAGAATCATGATCCACATGCTAGAACATTTGTCTGTGGTGATTAAGGACATCTGACTTCTACCATTAATTTTTATTGCTAGGATACCTGGATGACATGGTCGAGAGCCATATAAGTCATACCATTGCCCCCTAACAGTTCTAGAATTGGTTTGTCATTTTGTAACCTCTATGTTGAAGTGTGCCCAATTAATAGGAAGTTGTTAAAGCCAACTTAGTTTTCAGGTTCGAGCCTGTGGGTCAGTTACAGAAAGTTCAGTAGAGGACCACTACACTGAAGTTCAGTAGAGGACACTACAGTAGAGGACCACTTTGAATAATAAAACTAAAACATTATTCAAAAGGAAAATGATTAGTTAAGCAAATAGGCATGCAATTACCTCTTACACGAATGGTTCCCAAACTCAGTCCACGGCTTGCTCAGGGTAAGCCCCTGGCGCGCCGGGCCGGTTTGTTTACCTGCCGCCTCCGCAGTCACAGCCGCTCGCGGCTCTCACTGGCCACGGTTTGCCGTTCCCGGCCAATGGGAGCTGCGGGAAGCAGAGTGGGCCGTGGGAGCCGCAAGCGGCCGTACCTGCGGAGGCGGCAGGTAAACAAACTGGCCCGGCGTGCCAGGGGCTTACCCTGAGCAAGCCGCGGACCAAGTTTGGGAACCTCTGTCTTATACAATGCTACAATTATACTTATGCTCAAAGATGAAGTAGTGTATCGATGGGTCATCAGTCCACTGACAACAGGTAAAGTACACCTTATAATCCTGGAACCTGACGGTACTCTTAATGTTAATTGGAGTTCTCTTCAAATTAACAAAACTCCTCCTTTTACAATATTAACATTATACTGCCTGTAGCGGGGTGGTCACCCGCTCCAAGCCTGAAAGGGTTACAGCCAGCCCTGGGAGAGGGCTGGGGCTACGAGCTAAAGGTTAGGCTGATGGAGAAGGCAGCCACAGCTGGGGCCAAGCCCCAATCAGGCCACAGCTGGCCATATCAAAGGCTGTGAGCCAGGAACTCAGGCAGTCTCTCTCTAGTTGCTGAGAGAGACGGGCCTGGCTGCTGGGGAGCTCACCTGGGTACCTAGAGTGAAGCAGGGCTGGGGAAAGGCCAGAGGAGCTGGGAAGCTCCAGGCTGGAAAACCCCCTAGCCTGCAGGCCTTGTTGAAGACCTAAAAGCAGGTACTGGGGTTGCAGAGGGGCAGCCCGAGGTTAGGCAAAGGCAGCAGGTCCAATCCCTCCTTGCCGATGATGAATGGCTTACACTGCAGTCTGCCCCAGGGAGCGGGGGCTAGACGGCGACTGGCAGTAGCCATAGACTGAGGTGAGGTGGGGCTAGAGGGTTGGGGGTTCCCCGGTGTGGGGGGGGAGACCCAGAGTGTGGGGGCGCTGCCAGGGGGCAGTAGCCAGGTAAAGGGGCATTGGGGTCTGGGAGAGACACGGGGGCTGGCAGCAATCGGGCCGGCGACCAGCAGAGGGCACTCTGATGGCTGGTGAGTTAATTCCCTGGACAACCAGCAGGAGGCGCTGCGGGGGTAAGTCGTGCATCGCTACACTGCCCCTCGCCATAAATTATATTTCCGCCACCTCCTTATTGGCTCTTTACCGTAAAGATTTAAACAAACATCTGCACAAATGTCCTTCTCACACTGTCAGTATAGATAGCATTTTAATAAAACATTCACAATTCTTAACACTCATTAAAAACCCTGCTTAAACCAGTTTTAACCAAAAACATAGTCACAACGCAACCTTGGGCCGTGTCCTTGCTAAATTCATTTTTCCCATCTCTAACTTTCTCACACTACCAACCTCAATTTCCCATCCTCCTCTACACTTAGAGTAACTTAGTTCAAAGCCTAATTTTTTAGTTAACCTAGGCTACAGTTTACACTGTCAGTAAGAGAAATCCTGCTAGATCATAGATGCCGCTAGCTGCCAAGATTCATACCCCTGCTTGTTCATGGCTCTTTGCATAGTGCAGAAATCCCCGTAGTCATAACTAAGCAATTCTTTATTAGGCTTACAAAAGAGTGTAACTGTAGCTTTGTTCACTGTACCATATAAGGGAGTTCTGTTCTCCCTCATGGTCAGCATAGTTATATATTGCCAATCGGTGGGTCAGCCAGCAGTTCTGAGAACAGAGAGTACTCAGCACTTATAGTGTGTGACATTCTGCAGATTAGGCCAAATCCTGTTTACTTTATTCACACAGGGTGAAATTCATCCCTGGGCAGAGAGGGCAACACTCAGAATAGGTCTTAAGTGAGGCCTACTCTTTGCACTGGTCTACGCAAGGTTGTGCCACCTATGACTAATCCCACTGAAGTTGGTGGGACAGCATAGGTGGGTAAGGGGAGCAGTTTGTGGGCCAGTTACTTAATGAATCTTCCCCCCCAAAAATAAAAACTCTGGGATGTAGGTAAATTACAAGTGGGCAAAACAACATGTTGAGGGTTGCTGCCCCAATCCATCCAAGAAGCCAGGATTAGAGAGCAAGATTTCAAGTGCTGGTATTCTCAGTTGTGACCGCTTCTCTGGACAGTAACCAGTTTCCAAAATGGGCCTGATTTCAAACTACCTGGGCTGTGACTGCATCATTAGTGTCTGACAATCCCCTTGTCAGAGGATGAATTGAAAAGTTTTCATGCACATTGACTTTGTTTAGACACATTGCTTAATTCTGACAAGTGCCAATACATATATAATTAGCTGCAAGTAGCTCCAAGGGTCAATTCCAGTGCATAGGATCAGACCACAGGGTTAAAATAATAATAGGAATGGCTCAAGAAAGTGCCTCTTGTCTTAGCATCCATGCATGTTGCTTCCCACGTGTAACAGACCATGATCGCTTCGTTCTTCTCCGCTCATCTGTTGAGCAGAACTATTATACTACAGTCCCAGTATCTGCAGGTCTGCTTTGCTCCTGGTGTTTGAGAAGGGGTCTGGTCCGTGCTGTTGTTCCAGCTCTGGGATGTCTGTCTGTGACTCTAACTCTCTTTGTCAAATTGTCATTTAAACTAAAGCTCTTTTGCTGACAGCCCATGTGACTTGCAAGCCTCTATCTACAGAGCAGGGTAGCAGCAATACACAAGTCATAAGCAAGCTGGCCCATCAGCGGGGCTCATCTTTGTCCTGGAGGTTGTTATTTCTACTGGTAAGTGAAGAGTATGTTCTCTAGGCCTCTCCTCAGAACACCAATAAGGAAATCAGACAGGGTCAGCTATGAGGTGGATGGCACTAAATGGTAACAATGTCCCGTAGAACTCATGAAGCCAGTTCATTTTTAGTTCCATAGAAGCCTGATCTCTCTCTCTTCTCAGCATGCGATGGGTCTTCGCGAGCAAAACACTTGGCATATTCATTCGTTTGTCTTTGCAAGTAAGCCTGGAGTCACCTATTCACCAGCCAGGCAAGATGGTGCATCCACTGCTGGATTCTTGGGATTGAGCACTGTAGTACGCACACACACCACCAGAGCACCCTTGTGTGTCAGGGTGGGCTGTTGCAGTGGGTTGTGTCTCCAATGCCCCTCCTGGCTATCTGTCTTCATGCACCACTCAGCCCTCTGGCTAGGAAGTGGCAAGTTCTAACCTCTTCTGGGGTAACTAAATGTCCACAGTAGTCTACAGTCCCAAAGAATCGACCTATCTTCTGGGCCCTGTGCTCAACCCTTTCCTGGAGATCCACTGTCTTTCCTTAGCTCCAGTATGAAGCAGTGTCCTGCCCAAGATAAATCTTCCTGAGGTCTCTAGCCTGCCGTCTTTGGCACTTCATCCTTCACAGGCACAGGACTGGGAGACAGGATTTCTGAGTTCTCGTCTCAGCTATAGCATGGATTTGCTCTGTGATTTTGAGCTCATTACTCAGTCTCATTGTGCCTCATTTTACCTCCTTGTAAAATGTGGATAATCACCTACTGCACACGGTGTCGTACGAATGAGAGTTTGCAAACCGTGTGGAGATTGTTGGCTGAAAAGAACCATTCAGGTGCAAAGTATTATGGCCCATGTATAAAGGCAAGTGGACAGAGCAGGTCCTGGGATGCTGATCCACATCTGTTACATAATAAACTAACTCAGGAGTTGAAGGAAAATCAGTTTCCGAGAATGAATTATGTACAGTGGGATGCTGATGACTCCCTGCTTTTAGCGGTCCCAGGGCTTTAATTACATTTTAGAGCATTTCACTATCTTCCTTAAGGCTGAATGGCGAGTTTGTTGATGTGTTCAATACACCATCCATCGGGCAATTAAAGTCCCCTCCAGCAACTGGTCAGATCATTTAACCCGGATGCCCTCCTACAGCCTAGTTTTCTATAAAAAGGAGCACTACGTCATGCAAGGAGCATGGGTGGAGAGGATGTTTCACATACATTGCTTCTTTTTTTAACACATCTTGTATAGTGCGGGTGCTTCAGCCTGCAAGAGACCTAAGGAGCTGAGCCTATTCAGCTTATCACAGAGAAATCTAACTGGCAGCTTGATCACCATCTATAGGGAAACTACAAAAGGGAACAATCTCCGACATGCACAGAGAAGTCCCTCCAGCCTGATGCGTTTGGGTGCCAATACACCAGACCCATGTGCTCTGAACCGTCTCAGTAGGCTCCAGTACGGTCTTTAGCTCTTGGCCTCTCTGGCACACTTCCTGGGTACAGGCTGTTAGTTCCCCTTTCATGGAAATGGGGAGCAGCTGCCCAGGCCCCCACTGGACCAGTGCTGACCTACCTCCCCCTCCCCCAGACTGCCTAGTAGCTTAAGCACAGTCTTTCCCACAGCTCCAACCCTGTGGACTCTCGGAGTTTACAATTCACCTCCTCAGGTACTACTAAAGCCCTATATACATTTCCATGCCTCAGTTTCCTCACCACTCTTGAGCATTCTTTGGTCTTAGGTCAGAATCCTCCAAAGTATCCAGAAACCTTCCTCGCCCCACCTGGCTTCTCCAAAACATGGAGACTCTAGACTTTTCCCTACCTTTCCTGCCACAGCTTCTTGTAAAATGGCTGATGACAGACCTTTTCTTTTATAAACTCCAGCTCCCTTTCTCAGGTGACTCCCAGATCAGCCTTGCCAGGTGATCAAAGTCCCCTACCAGTTGATTCATTGCTTAGTTACCTCCCCCTCCAGAGTTTAGACCCAAAAAGCTGGTGTGCCTGGGGTGGCAGCCATCTTTGTCCAAGTCTGTACCATTTGAATGGATGATCATCAAAGTTTAACGACCATTCATTGTTAGCCCAATGCTACCACCACCCATTGGAATTTTAGCCCAAGATGGAGGTTAAAAGACAGCAGGAAGGCAAAGTCCAGCCTTACAGTCAAAATGGAGTTTGCCATCTGACAGATACAGAGTCCTCCAATATCAAACAGTTCATAAACTGAATCACCAGATCATCATCTAGCTACAGAAGGTGAAGCTGTCGGACATTAGGGAAGCCCTTTCATCTAGCAGGCAAAGGCACAAGAAGATGCAATGAAGTTGAAGTTCATAGAGGCCCAAAGGGACCATTATAACCACCTAGTCTGACCTCCTACGTAACACAGGCCAGAGAACATCATCCAATAATTTCTGCAACAAGCCCATAGCTTTTGTTTGAGCTAGAGCATCTATTGATTTAAAGACCTATTGTGATGGACAGTCCACCACATGCCTGGCTTAAAATCTGTGACATCCTGGGGCCTAGGTACACTAGTATTATTGCCATCCCAAGTGTTCAGAAATCATGAGTCAGCTCCACTCCCCACAAAACAGAACAAGAGATTGGTTTAAAAAGTCATGAGAAAAAACCCCAGGGGTTATTTTTATTTGCCTCCTGGTTTTTGAGCCTTTAGCTCACATTACGAACACATTTCCAAGCTTTTCTCCGCAACCATGATGGCTAGAAAGGTGCGATTCTCACATGACTCCAGGAGCTGGGGATTTGAAGAAAGCATCAAATATCACAAGACACGTGGTAAAAACTGTGAGAATTGAGTTGAGTCAAATTAAAATAAAATGCACCTTTTTAACAGTGAGGGTAAGTAACCACTGGACGAGATTACCAGAAGAAATGGTCAATTCCTTATCACCCAGGATCTTTAAATCAGGATGGGGTGTCTTTCTAAAAGAAATGCTTTGATTTGGCTTCAAGTCATTGGGCTTGGTAGTGTTGCTTATATGGCAGGGAAGAATAATTCCCTCCATTACAGGAATTACCAGGAGAAATGCTCTGGCTGTGTTATGCAGGAGGTCAGACGAGTTGCCCACAGTGGTCTCAGCTGGCCTTCAAGCCTTGGCAGCTCCGCCACTGCTTGGGCTGTGATGAGTCTGATTCAGTCTCTGTTTGTGTACTATGCAGTCATTTGGCAGGTATTTATATTCAGTTGAGTAAACCGACTGCCATGCAAACACTCCTCCTGAGAAGGCAGGACTTCAAGCCACTAAGGGCACGTCTACACTGCAGTCAGGAGCTGTGATTGCAGCACATATAGATGTACCTGAACTGCTAAAAATAGTGTAGCCATGAGCAAGATCATGTATGCCTGTGCTGTAGTCACACCTCCCGATTGGAGTGTAGACATACCCTTAAATGGCTGCTCCCAAATCATACCATCTACATTAGCTCTGCAACAGGGCTCGGCCCCCCGACCACTCCCGTTTCCAACCCCAGCCCGGCTCCAAATTTCCCACTATTGAGCCCAGCATCCTCCTTGCTACAGAGAATCCCGCTCCTGCTTTCCTGGCTTACTCCCACCGCTATTTGTACTTGTATTCAATAGTCACTGAGTACCAAGGCTGCCTATTTGATATTCAGCCAAGTGCTGAAACTCTGGATTAATCACAGCCCTGCTCCAAATGTTGCTGCAGATCCTGTCTCAGTGAGTCAGCCTGGAACACTTAACAATTCTGTACCGGCTCTCTTTGGCAGTCACACAACAAGAAACGTGGTTGTTGTGTTGCAGGGCCTGGCATGGGGCTATCACAGATTTCCCGTGTGATGATAAGAAAGCCATTTCATGTCTTTGTGCCCAGCTGGAAAACTGGGATGATATTTCTGTCCAGCCTGTTCAGCTTGTGAGCTCTTTGGGGCAGACACAGGGTGTGTCTACACTGCCACCCTAGCTCGCTCAAACAGCGGCAGTAAAGCTTGGACAGCATGGGCTGTACAAGTCCACCTGGGACCCTGGTATGTACTCTAGCAGCTAGCTCATGCAGTTGCGGCTGCACAGCTACTGTTATTTGACCTACCTAGATCAAAGCTGTAGTGTAGACACTTGCTATAGCAACAGAAGGGTTTGTTCCACCTTGGCAGTTAACCCCTCCCCTTTGAGAGACAGCAGCTAGGTCAATGGAAGAATTATTTTTTCCACCTAGCAGTGTCTATACAGAGATGGAGGTCGGCTTACCTACACATATCAAGGCGTGTGAACAATCTTTAGTGCATCTGGCACGTAAATATCTTGCGATGCCGGCTACAACAGTGCCATGAGAACACCTGTTCTCACTTTCAGGTAACATTGTAAACAAGAAGAGGGCAGCATTATCTCCTGCAAACGTAAACAAACTTGTTTGTCTGATCGATTGGCTGAACAAGAAGTAGGACTGAGTGGACTTGCAGGCTGTAAAATTTTACATTGTTTTACTTTTGAATGCAGTTATTTTTTGTACATAATTCTACATTTGTAAGTTCAACTTTAATGATAAAGAGATTGCACTACAGTACTTGTATTAGGTGAATTGAAAAATACTATTTCTTTTGTTTTTTACCATGCAAATATTTGTAATAAAAAATAAATACAACGTGAGCACTGTACACTTTGTATTCTGTGTTATAACTGAAATCAATATATCAGAAAATGTAGAAAACATCCACAAATATTTAAATAGATGGTATTCTATTATTGTTTAACAGTGCAATTAATCACGATTAATTTTTTTAATCGCTTGACAGCCCTAGTTTTAACTGCCTGATGAAGTTGAACGCTACAACCTTAACTACAGAACAGCTCCCACTATGATTATTACATATTATTTGTATATCATAGCACCTAGGAGCCCATGTCATTAACCAGACCCCACTGTGCTAGGCACTACACACACAGTACATAATAATACAGACAAATAATAATAGCATTAGGTAATATGAGGCAGAGACCCCTCAAAAAGCCACTTGCAGATTCTGGATTGGAGATCTATGTTTCAGGAATGCACTGCGAGACCCCTTCCTTTTTTGCAGCCAGTAAATATGGCGGATCTGTGACAGTTTCAGAGGAAGGCACATATGTGACACTCAAACTACTTCTCTGAGCCTCACAAATCTAGTCTGGAGGGAATGGCTTGCTTGGAGAGGGCCCTCCATTTGTTTGCCTGTGCACTAGTGATAATAGCTCTAATTTATCTCCTAGCTGGGCAGGCATGTCTAATGCGTTGGAGTATTTAGGAGCATTACCTAGGTTTCATTTGGTCAGTTGTTTCTTGAAACCCTCTCCCACACACGGCACAGTGAGGTGAATGTGGAGTTGTTCCGCTGCTTGCTAAGCCAAGAGCTCACACGCAGAAGGGACCCCGCAGGTCACCCATTGTAGTGATTGCCAACAGCCCAAAGAGAGAGGTAACTGAATTAGCCCAGCTTCAGCACCTGTGGACCAGATCCTCAGCTGGTATAAATCAGTGCAGTTCCATGAGCTGGGGATCTGGCCCATTGACTTCCACAGAGCTATGCTGTTTTACCCCAACTTAGGATCTGGACCTGTAGGTGTAGTGATATTTAGAAGATAGCCACTCTGTGATGATAATGATAGTACACAAGAGCCCCAACCCAGATCAGGGCCACACTGAGCCGGGCAATGTGTGAACCCACATAGAGGTATATATCTGCCCTGGGGCAGGGCTATCAGTCTATAAGAAACAAATGAAGGACTGTGTCTGCTTTCACGTGAGCCTTTTTCCCAGATCAAAGGGGAAGCAACCAAACAAGGTTGCCATTTCAGTCTGCGGAATTCAGCGTGGGATTTTCGAGAGTGCCTGAAGGGATTCAGGAGCACACATCCTGCTTTAGGGGAAGATTTGCAAAAGTGTCTAAGATTTAGGCGCACAAGTGGGATTTGTGCTATCTAATCACTCGAGGCACTTTTGAAAATTCCACACTGAATTCTGCTGACTGCAATGGGAACTTCCTTTGGTTGCTTTGCAAAGAAATATGGGGATAGCGTGGAGATCTCACCACTAACTTTTTGAAGGGATGAAGACAAAATTGACTATAATGTACTAATTACGGAGAGGCCTTGCCTCTTCACAGTTGGGATGTGTTTGCCACCAAGTTGCACTTGTTTGATTAAACTAGATTAGCTAAATGGATGTAACCTTCCATGTGGACACACTTATATACTAGTTTAAACTTGCTTATATATCAGTTTAGCTTGTCCCTCAAAGGGGTTTGTCTGCACAAGGAAAAGTGGTCTACCTCGTCCTCTCTTTCTCTAGAAGTTCCAATCCAATGCCTGTCTTGTTATGTTGTTTGGGTCTTTCCTCCATGCATCTCCATTTTTCTTCCATGCTTTCCTGTCCTCTTGGTTTCTGTTTTGTCCTCCTCCAGAGTTCTCTGAGATATTTTTCCAGCCATCTGATACTAATGATTTCTAAGGTGACAGTTTATGAGAATTTGGGAGTTTAGATAGTAAACTAGCAAACGGACAGATTGACATAATTAACTTTGATTTAGCTGGTTGAGGTCAAAGAACCTATTTCTTAAATCAAGGTGGCAGCCCAAATGCTGCAAATCCCGCTGGAAGCTGAGGGGTGCAGAAATGCCACAGAAGCTGAAGGGCGCAAAAAACTCCCCGAGCCGGTGGCATTTCAGCAGCAGCCCAAACACTGCCGCAGAAATGCTGCTGGCTCAGGGAGTTATTTGCGCCCCTCAGCTTCTATGCCCGAGGCAAGTGCCTCACTCACCTCGCCCTAGTTACTGCACCGGTACACGTACCCCTGGCTGAGTACCATTGAGCTACATCGTGTTAACTAACTCAACTCTCAGTTCAGGGCAACTGCACCTGTATTTCCCCTCCCTGCTACACCAAGGGCACCCGATCTAGGCTCCCAGCTCTTCAGCTGTCACCTTCTTGGGCAGAGACCTGCATCTCTCTTCCTCCTGACTGGGGTCTAGTCTGGCTACACAAGCTACACAATTTTCGGCAGGGATCTCGGCGCTCCCTAGACAGGCTAGCCTCTGTGTTTTGCTTTCTCCCCAGAGGTTATGAACAGCTGTAATTACCCAGTTATAAGTTACCATATAATTCTTTCTAAGCAAGCACATGTATTCTAAAGGTGAAAGCAAACCAATAAAATAATCATCATGCATGCTAAAAAACTTACCTGAGGTCACCACAGCTCCAACCTCAGCCTCTGGGAGGCGTTAGTCCTTCAAAACCCACAACCAGGTTTGCTGCATGGTTGCAAGTTCCTAACCATCTCAGATTCAGAACCAGAACCACCAGGAATAATTCAGTCTTTGCTTTATACAACTTGGATCTTTGATCTTGGCCTCAGGTGATCAGCAGACAATGGCCCCACCTCAAAAGGCTGGGTTTTCGCACTACCGGAAATGGGGACTTTGCACGCACCTCCCCTTAGGTATTCCCCAAGAAAACCACTTAACACTTTTTGTTCCAGAAATCCATTGTTGTCTGACACATTATTCAACATCGTCCTTTGAACCTCCAGGTCTCACATCTGCCATATCTCCCACCTCAAGAGGTTATATATATGGCTCTGTGTCTGTCACGGAGATCACAGAAGTCACGGATTCCGTGACTTTCTGTGACCTCGGTGACATCTGCAGGGATCAGTATGACCGACCCCAGGGCCACCCAAGCAGCTGGCTCCGGAGCCAGCTGCTCAAGTGGCCCCTGGGACAGCCACACCGGCCACTGCTGGAATGGCCCAAGAGACAGCCACACCAGCCGCTGCTCTGGCGGCCACGGGCAGTAGTCCCTGGCTGGCCAGCCGGAGCAGCCACGGTCCGATGGCCCAGGCAGCTGGTGCCACTGGCCCCAGGGACCCCCCTAGCAGTACCCCCTGAGACACACACCCCCAGCAGCGGTCCCAGTGCCACCCCCAAGAATTAATCAGAGGTATTTTTAATATAAGTCATGGAGAGGTCACGGGGCTGTGAATTTTTGTTCATTGCCCATGATCTGTCCATGACTTTTACTAAAAATACCCGTGACTAAATCATAGCCTTATTTATATACAATCCTGGCCCACAATAACATATACGCCATTCATTTAATATAATGGACCTCAATGATACTTAAATGTAATCAACCACTTCGAGTGTAACCACACCCTTAGTTTATATAGGCAAACTAAACATGGTTTATATTGGTTTAATTGTCCACACGCACAGTTGCACCAATTTAACTAAACTGGTTTAAAATCCCAACTTTTGTTAAACTGCTACATCTGTGTGTGTTGACCTGGCCTTAAAGTTGTAATTGGGTTTCCATCATTAACTATTTTTGTAAATGTAGACTAAAAAGAGGGTTTTATTTGGAAAAAAATGTTGAAATTAAAACAAACATTTATCGAACTGAAACATTTCAGTCCATTCAAACCAAATAAGTTTCAGACAGATTTGGTTTGTGAAATTTTTCATGGTATCAACTTTTCATCCTGAATCAGGAAGGGAAGTTTTTTCAATATCTCAAAGCTATTCACAGGGCGGGAAACACATTTCTAACCAAAACACGTGATTTTCTCACTTTTAATTGTTTTTCCATAAACATTTTTTGAAAAAATATGACATCTCCCCCCCCCCCGCCCCCTGCCCCCGCCCATTCTCTCCAGGCCGGAGTGCATTGTTGTGCTGTCCTGCCTGGAGAGGACCAGCATGTATTCTGCCTTCTGGATTCTTCCTTGCTGGAGGGGGGCACATGGTGCATGCCTGGGGCAGCGTATTTCCTTGGGCACCCGGGCACAGCTGAGAGGGGTGGAGTCAAGGCAGTCTGCTCACTGTCTCATCCTGCTCACTGCACGGGGAAGGGGGAAAGAAGTACTCCCACAAAGGCTGCTCTCCCACTGTGCTGATTTCTGCAATCTGGGTGGCTCATGCCAGGATACAGACTGGGCTTAAAGGAGGCTTTGCTGGGGGCTGTTGGTCTGGTTTCCCTGGGCCTGATTCTCGGTTACACCAAGGCCCTTCATGCCACTTTGGCAGTGTAAAGGGGCCTTAAAGCTGACCTGAGAGCTCTGTGCCCCAGCCCTGCTCTCAGCCCCTCGCCCCATGTGGGGGCATGTCGGAGATGGGCCATAGCTGGCTTGGCCTGGGGAGTGGGCATTGCCCGAGCATGCGGCACTATGGGTATTCTCTGCTTGCCAGGGCACATGGGTGGGTGTGCGTGTGATGAGACGCAGAGCACAGTCTGAACAAACCTGAGGCATGCACTTTGGAGGTGAGGCAGGTCCCTGCCCAGCCCCAGAATACAAGGGGCCAGGTTCTCTATTGGTGAAGCCAGTGGCATTACGACAGCAGAGAATATAGCCTGGGAAGCACAAAGGTGTCGTAAGGGTGGCTTTGCCCTTCCCCAGGCCATCCCTAAGCCAAGCACAGGAATGGAAGTATTTAGAACCAAGCCCATCATATCTAAAGAGGAGCCCAATAGGAACACAAAGCTGTTTGCAGCCTGGATATTGAAGTATGGTGTACATATGGATCACTGATACCCTACTCCCACCCCTGAAATGCAACCACCTCTGGGGTGGAGCGCAGTCGCCATTCTGCAGCACTGCACAACAGTTCTTGGAGGAGAAGTGACAAATATATTGTCCTGCAGAAACTGCAGGGCTAGTTTATGGAGACAGAATGTAATTACCTCCTTTGGAATCTGGCCAGGACAGTGAGGTTAATATCCCCACTCTTGAGAAAAATGCTACGGGAGCTTTACAGGGACCCTGCTAAATTGTTTTGTAGCCTCAAGTTTAGGTTTTGTAGACAAAGAGCTTTAACAAAACTGAATGGAAGTAAAAATGTTTTCATGGAATTAAAAAGAGACAGAGAGAGAAGTCAGGAGGTGTTTTGAACTTAAACTTTCCCCTGCACCATGGGCAAAGCAAACACAATGGCCTTGAATATAGAACAGCTACACAGAAAGTGAAAACTCAGCATCCTGATCGGAAATGCCCTAGCACATTCTAAGCCCTCCTAGAAATACATAAAAGAATAAGGCTCATTCCACATTCGTTGCCAAAGCTGTGTGACATGCTGCAATTCAACAATCAGTTGTGAAAACTCACCAAGGTTTAAAACATTGGTTCCATTTTAACAACCTTGACTTTTAGCATTCTGAAAGTCTTTAATTTTAACAGTGTCCCTTTATGGGTTTTTTTTCTCATGGTTAACGTTCGGGGTTTTTGTTCAACAGGTGCAGAAATGTAGGGTGATCTTATGGTTTAGATACCAGACCAGGATTTAGGGGGATGTGAGTGCCTTTCCTGGCTCTGCCACAGACTTCCTGTGGGATCTTGGGCAAGTTACTTCATCTCCACTCCCCAGTTCTACATTTATGAAATGGAAATACGCCTTTCCACCGTGGTGGTGAGGGTGGTGGGGCTGCTGTGCAGCACCCCCTTCAGGGCCTTGCGTGGTTCTGCAGGCACTCCCTGGCCTAGCCCTGCTTGGGGCAGGGCTGCCTGTGTCATACACTTGGCGTCAGTCTCTAATCAATCTAGTAGCAACTCAGGACTCAGCTGTCTGTGCCTTTAAACAAAGAGAAAAAAACCCTTCACGATGCAGGCGCTTAGGGCAAGGCCTTGGCCTGGGTTAGCCCTGGGGAGTGACTCCTGTATCCTAGTATCACCCAGCTTTGCCCCTGAGCAAAAGCAGGCAAGCCTTAACTGGCCTGCTGGTTCCGGACTGTTCAGTATTTCCTACTAGGCCTCTGGGAGGGTTGTCTTGTTGGTAACCCTGTCTAAGTGACTTTTCCTTGGGTGGGGAGTGGCAAGGCATTAAGGGGACAGAGAAAGCCTGACAGACTACTGTGATAGAGTCTATTTATATTGTAAATGCTTTAAAGCAGGGCCTCTCACTACATGTATGTACAGCATCTAGCACCATGGGGCTCGGATCTCACTGAGGGCCGCTAGGTGCTATTGTCATTATAATGACAAAGTGTGGAGTTCTCATATGTATTAAAGCTGACAGTTATTCATTGTAAATAAATTGTCCACTGAATTTAGTCCTTTTTTCTTTTGTGGCTCTTTCACAGACAGACTGATTTTTTACCGTTGTGTTTGCTAGTCACAGTGGTTTGATGGACCATTTATATGAACAAATTTCAGCCTATGGGTTGCTTTGTGGTTTGTTATTGGTCACTTAAGTTGCATGGCACTAGTACTGCAACTCATTTAGGGGCCTGATCCAAAGGCCACTGAGGTCAATGGTAATCTCTCAATGATCCAGTGGGGCTTTGAATCAGGCCCCTAGATGACTGTAGCCTAGTCTACACTAGAAAAAGTTTGCCAGCATAGCTGCACCAGCAAAGCATCCTGGTATAGATGCAGTTTATATTGATTTTGCCAGTATAGCTCATACCAGTTCCCCAACAAAATAAGCCCCTCTGGCAAAAGCACTTATTTGTCAGCATAATTTGTCTACACTAGGGCTTTTGCCAGTACCGAAATCTTGTAAATAAATCACACTCCTAATCAGCATTGCTGTATCAACAAAAGTTTCTAGTCTAGACCTGGCCTAAAACTTCTTAAAGGCCACTAGCAAAGGAATCTTAAAAAGTCAGATTTCTGCTTTTTATGATGCATAAAAATTCTTTCCCAATCACCCAAATTTCATTGGTGATGTCAGTTCTCTAATCGTCCTAAAGGAATTGAATTTCTAGTGTTAAAAAAACAACAACCCAAAAACCAAAACAAAAAACCAAGCATTGGGAATTTTTCTCTTTTTAAAGAACCACAACCTTTCAGATCCTCTTTATTCACCAGAAAGAAGCAAAAGATTCATAAGCCCAATTATTTTTCCATTGCAGGACATCTTTAAAAAGATGAATAATGAGCAACAAGTAATGACTCTTTTCACTAGCAGATCTAAATGCATTTTACAAAGGAGGTCAGTATCATTACCCTATTTTACAGATGGGGAAACTGAGCCACAGAGCAGTCAAGTGACTTACTCAAGGTCACCCAGCTGGCCAATGGCAGAGCCTAGAATAGAACTCAGGTCCCAACTCCAATGTTTGCTCTACTAGGCCACACTGCCTCTGCCCTGGGCTATACCTCAATGAATAAGGAAATCTGACTCGTGCATGAGTTCCCTTGTTTGCATAAGAATATGGGGATACCGCAGGCTTAACTGGAATATAAATATTGTATAGGCTGCCTACTTGCTCTCTCCACAGGGTGAATTTTACCCTGTATGAATGCCCACATACATCTACACCCTGATTTACATGGGTATGAACAATGGCATTTGTTAGTTTATTCTCAAGTCTCTATCAACTTTTGTTCATTGTTCTGTTGAGAAAAAAAACCATTTCAGTCATATCTACAGATATAAATGTAACTCTTCTGCCAGTCAGAGTTGGCAGCAACAAGGCCCAGGTTCAGTATCTAGGGGTTCCGTTCCAATAACACAATGCAAAACTGGCTTCAGCCCCCACCCAGTGACCTGGGACAAATACACATCACCCCCCCGGGCGCCTCTAATAGGCAATACTTCCCCTCTCGCAAGCACAGAGTCTGAGTGTAGCAAAAGCTTTTTAATGACAGAGAGAAACAATGCGGCATTATGTTGGGAAAACACCACAAACAGGATTCATAACAACCATGAACGACAAGACCCACCCCAGCATATTGGGCCGTGTCCTCTCCCTTTGGTTCTTGAGTCCAGCAATCCAAAAGTCACCCAAAGTCCCAAAAGTCCAACAACCCCAAAGTCCAGCACCCAAAAGTCTCTGTCCCTGGTCAGTGCAGCCCCAGAGTTCAAAAGTTAATCTGCAGAGCCCCTCCTCCCCCCCCGCAGTGGAAATGGTGGGGGGAAGGTAAAAAGGCACCTTACGTGGTCCAAGGCTGACTGCCCCGCCTCTCTGTGGGGTTCTACTGCAGCCTTCACAGCAAGCCGCTCCACTCTGCTCCACCAGCCGTCACGTGAGCCGCTCCAGCCGTCCCACCAGCTGCTCCGCTCCACCAGCCACTCAGCAATATATCTTCAGGCCCCCCCACTACATAACACAGCACTCAGTGATCTCAGCTCTTAGTAATGTTAGCTCTTTAGTGATTTCAGCTTGTAGTAAGGGGGGGCCTCAGTGCAGGTACACCCTTGGCCCAAAGTGAATCCAGTTCAGCAATAACTAGACTCCTAATAAAATCAAAATTAGCTCTGATACTCCACAGTGGAGAAGATAGGAGGTGCAATTAGCATCTAGGGCCCACAAAAAAGGGCCCATACCACCAAACACAAAGACCTGTCCCCAGCCTCCCTCAATTCACTGGGTTTTGGAACCCATGTCCCTTGCCTAGCGAGTGCTACTTAGTTGATGGCGAGTCCCTCCATCATAACAAAAGGCCACTGTCCTTGATTCACACAATCAGGATAATAACAGTTTATTCTTCCTGCCCCAATAACAGAAAAACTGGGGATCCTACAGCAGCCAACATGACCATTTGGGCTGCTTGGGCTCATGGTAGGTGGGGTGGGTGTGCCTATATAAATGAGGTCAGCCCCTGAAGTTCTTTCCCACAACTTGCCACCAGATGTCAGGGTGAAGCTCATCCTGACTCTGCTTACATCAATAAAATTTCAAAACTAAAACATTTCATCTAAAAAATGAGTTAAGGTGGCTATGTGGCAGTGTAATTACCCATCACATCATTTATGAAACCCAAACATTTTGAAAGCAAGGAAATTACTCATTAAGGACATCATAGTTCTTACACTGCCTCCGTAATGAACAAACCCATTTTTCTAATGAAGTAGGAGGATGTGCATATTTCATTACAACACAACCTTAACTCTGACCCATACACATGGCCAGTTTACGTGGTTTTGTTATCATGATTCCATTATCTAAATACTTCCTTCTAAAAGTTATTGTTATGTGGAAAGTAGTATCAGTTAACTTAGTTATCACTTGACAGGACAGTTTTTGTAAAGTACTTATAAACACAGTTTCTCAAGAACAACATTGTGCATGTGGTTTGATAGAAGAGTTTATACATTACCAACTGTAGTACCGTGGCCACCACCCACCTGGATTTCCCATTCATGAAGTTTCCAGTCTCCTTCTCAGTCCAACATCCTTTGATTCATTCTTCATCAAGCTGGCAACAGAGCTTGTCCAAAACAGAATTCAAGAACTCTCAAAACAAACACAATGTTGTTCTTCAGTGCCAGCTTCAGCCAGTCACCTGCCCAGGGTTCCCCTAAGTCACTGCCAAGTCTCCTCCACACCCCTTCCTGCTGCCTTTTATATTGGGCTCTCCAGATTCCCCTCAGGTGGATCTCACCTTGTAATCAGGGCTGGCTTAGCTCCAGGCTCTGCAGCCCAGGGGCAAGCTGCCCCGTTATACCAATTTATGGTGGAACTATGCATGGATGTGGATTTGTGTTTGAAGTTGGCCAGGATGTGCCACTAGTGTGTATTTAGACCAAGATTTTTTCAAAATAGGTGCCTTTTCAGATGCATGTATTCCATACCCTCCTTCATGCCTCCTTCCATATTGCAAGATGATATAATATCACTTTGCCACATAACATCAGTACCTGCCTCTTCTTTTGGTCTGTTTATGCCACTAGTGCTTTGCCTCACCAAGGCCTGGCCTGTGATGTCAGAGCAGAACACGAGAGATGCTTAGCGAGTGATCTCAGGATACGTCTACACAGCCCATGGCAGCAGCCTCCCAGCCCGGGTTGATAGACTCACGCTTGCACGGCTCTCACTAGTGCTCTAAAAATAGCCGTGTAGACAGTGCTTTGAAGTTGCAGCTCAGGTTCTGAAGCCTGGGATGGTGAGTAGGTTCTTCCACCCAATGGAAGAACTTCTCCACCTTATGCTCTCAGTCCTATTTCGGGACACAACAGAGCATCTAGGAGACATCGGTGGACGTTTCAGCAGCAGCTTTTGAACTGCTGAAGGCACCGTGTGGAGGGGGACACTGACATGCCAACCTTGATCCTGATGGTGCTTCTCATGCCAGTTGTCATAGCCAGAGATTCACCCCGTCACCCACATGTACAGCAGCACTTCTGGAGCATGGCCACAAGCACAGACTAGTGGAATTACTTCTTCCTGCGACAGGGACAACAAACAGTGGGTCCAGAACTTTTGCATGAAGATTTTCCTGGAGGTTTGTGATCAGTTTGCTCCTACTCTCTAGTGTCAGGATACCCACGAGGGAGGCCATGCCCATCCAGCAGCAGGTTCCTATCGCCATCTGGAAACTGCCTACCCCAGACTGCTGCAGCTCCATGGCTAACCAGTTTGCAGGGCCGGCTCCAGGCAACAGCCCACCAAGCATATGCTTGGGGCGTCACCTGCGGGCGGGGGGGGCGCTCAGGAGTTTGTTTGTTTGTTTTTTTGTTAAAAAAAAACAAAAACAAAACTCTTCGGCTCCGGGGGAGCGGGGTGGCCTGGCGCGGGGCTGCGGGTGCCCCGCCCTCCCTGCCGGTGCCCCGGCCGGGGCAGCAGGGCCGCAGGCGCGCCGCACTCCCGGCCGGCGCCCCAGCCGGGGCAGCGGGGCGGCTGACACGCCGCCCTCCCTGCTGGTGCCCCGGCCACGGCAGTGGGGCCGCGGACACGCAGCCCTCCCCGCCGGTGCCCCGGCCGCGGCAGCAGGGCCGTAGATGCACAGCCCTTCTCGCTGGCGCCCTGGCCGGGGCAGCGGGGCCGCGGGTGCGCCGCCCTCCTCGCCGATGCTCCAGGTAGGAAAGGGGGGGTTGTTTTGGCGGGCATTGGGGGGGGTTGTTTGGGGGGTGCGGCGTTTGGGGGGTTTGTTTGTTTTTTGCTTGGGGCGGCAAAAACATTAGAGCCGCCCCTGCCAGTTTGGAGTTGGCAAATGAGCTATAGGGGCTGTGGTGGCAGAGGTTTTAAGGCATTCAGAGCTGTAATGTACCCAAAGGTGGTGGGCATAAGAAATGTTCTGGAAATAATTGTTGGCTTTCTGAGAATGGGTTTTCCAAATGGTGCTGGGGCTGTGATGAGACTCATGTACCTATCATTTGCCCTCCAAAAGGAGCACATGTGCCGCAAAGGGTGCTACACCATTGTATGCAGGCCCTCAATGACCACGGGGATGGACTGGCAGGGGGCATGATGCCAGAGTATTCTGGAGCTTGGGACTTTGCCTTCATGGACAAACTGGGGGCATTATCACCACCAAATGACATGGTTATAAATTGTGGTTATAAATGGAATCCCTGTCCCCACTGTTATTCTAGGGGACCCCCTATTGTCATGGCTTATAAAACTGTACCCTGATTTCAGAGGACCTGGCAAAGGAAGGTTCAGCTACATATACAGTACGTGTAGGGAGGTGGTGGAATGTGCATTTGGCAGATTGAAATCCTGTTGATGCTCCCTTCAAAACCATTTGGATTCCGGTGTCATCAATGCCGTCTGCCCACTGTGTTCTGCACAATGTCTACGAGGAGAAGGGGCAACCTTTTTGCCAGGAGTGGACTCAAGACACAGTTGGATGTCTGAACCAGTACACACAGCAGGAGCGGGAATGAAATGATATTTTAGGTTGTTCTGCGTAAGGGTGTGGGGCCAGTTGTGGGGAAAATTTTGCAAAGGTGTTGGCATTGTATATTATAACTTTTGTAAACACGTTCATGAAATGTATGGCGATGTGTTATGCATTTTATCAGAACTAGCCAGATACTGCAACTCACAGTTTACGGATTAACGTGATGACAGATTTTTATTATGGAAGTTATTGAGAATGGGCATGTGATAACATTCATTAGTTTGTGCCACTTTTCCCATTACATATAATAAAACTTGCTATTGTAGGCTTGTCTGTAAAGTCAACACTTCATTGTACTCAGATATTTACATACCACTGCAAGAACCAGAAAGGCAGATCAGTGGCCATCAAAGTGTACAGAGCAATAAACAAACTGTGTCAAAACAGTCAACTGTCCATGTGCCTAAATGAGATGTCCAACTACTCCTGGGAGTCCCTTGTCCTCTGCTCTCTCTGGCCTTTCGGGAGCATTTTGTACGTGCAGGCCATGACTGGACTGAAGTGGATGAATGCCCAAGGTACTTGTGTCTGTTCCATGTGTTAGTGTTCATTGCCTGTGCCAGGGTCCAGCCCACCCCTGAATTGTCTAAACGCTGCATTGGCTGCAGGGCAGACTAGCATGGAGGGGACTCAGGCTATGTGGCAGAAGCTGAAGATGGCAGTGGAGACTGGTAGCCATGAGCTCAAGTCATCATTTGAACAGCTCCTTCTGCTGTGCTCTGTTTTCCTCCTGTGGTCATGCTCCATGGATCTGTCCACTCATCTCTCCTTGCGCTCTGCAGATTTGGTTTCTCTTTCCACCCTTCGTGCATTCTTGTCCTTTTGATACTCCATCTGGTCCTTTTAGAATTGTATTTGCCAATTAGTTTTATCTAGCGGTTCTCCCATCATCTCGGACTCTTTCTCTTTACTCACTGCAGGCTCCTGGAGCCATGTGCTTACCTTGTGGAGCTGGAAGAGCCTTGAAAGGAGAAAGTCAGAGCACAGTCTGAGCATGATAAAAAATTATATGGCCCACTTTGTGAAAAGGGCTGCTTTAATTCCAGGTCAAAAGATGCTACTTTTTATCAATGGGCTGTGTTTTATTCACACTTCAGATGTCCTTTGGAGCAGCACTGACACCGTCACACATCATAGAAAGACACACCTACAAAATTCATTTGAAGTTATTTCTATATCCCCTTCATTTTTTTTCTGGAGGGGGCATGGAGAACTTCTAAGTAGAGTAGCTACTAGCTATGGTTTCTCTGTCCTGTCAGGGACGGCAACCTCTGGAGAAAATTGATATTCTGGAAGTCCATGAACTTCTGGTCCAGGCCAGCAGAGGACAGGCATCTGTGTGTGCTAATGAGATATTAGGCATCTAGTGACTGACCAGCACATCTTGGAATGGAGGGGGCCTATGAACGACAGAGGCAGCCCTAATAAGTATGCCCTGTCTCAGAGCATAACCAACTGGCTGGAGTTTCTACTCTATGAGAAGTTCGCTTTCTCCACCAGCCAGCAATGGATTAAAATTCGTGGTAAAATCAACAAGATGCTGATTGAGCCTGGAGACGCAGCACAGCCTCCTTACAAGCATTCCGTGTCCATGCACAGAGCCCCTCACTGATCATGGGGCCTGCTAACACAGACAGACACCCCCTGCGGTAAGTTGGACTCACGCAGTAAAACCTTCAATGGACCAAATCTTCACTCTAGTTTCGTTTGGACTCAGAACAGCCTGGTTTTTTGGGACTCAGTTCACACTCGGTCGGAAACAGTGCAAAGGTGCCTGATTTAGAAGGTGTGCTGTATTACATGGGTGAGGTACGATAGGCTACTAACTGTGGAGCCCCCAACCTAGACTTATAACAATCGGCAGACAGCTAGCAAAAAGTGCATGGCACCCGCTTGTTTAACCTCCTCTTTTCACACTGTCCATTTTGAATCCCATGTGGCATCAGGGGCAGAGGGGGAGGGGAATGGCCTGGGTTCCACCGTGAACGGAGGCACACCAAAACCACAGCTTGTATTAATAATGTAATAGACCCAACGCTGGAAAACCCTTCCATCTATATATTAATCAAAGCAAACATGGTGGCAGAAACTGACCAGGCTCTGGCTCGGACACTTGTTCTCATTGAGGGCAGCAAGGCCGTGTCTACACAGGAAAAAAACTCAGGATAAAACAAGGTGTGAATTTAAATGAGTCTGGTTATACTGGTATCACCTCTGTGTGGACACTCTTACTCCGGTATAGGAGGGCCTTTTTCTGATTTAGCATACATCAATTGTGACGGGTTTAATCTAAAAAGCCTCTTATACCAGAATAAGAGTGTCCGCCTGAGGGGTATGCCAGTATAACTATAAACGGTACAGCTCTCTCAGTGTAACTGGTACAATTTTCCCATGTAGACATGTCCTAAGGAATACTTAGCAAACATTCCAACAGGGTCCCTTTGAAAGGCTTTCAATTTCAAAAGATGCTTATTCCATTTAATGAAATTTGTGCCAGACATTCTATTTATCGATTACGTTAACTCTAAGTATTTGAAAATTAGAGGATTTCTTTCTTTTATCTGGGGTTACACGAGAAACCAAAATCAGGCTTATCAAGCCGCTGGGTATGAAACACTGGCTATATGTGAATGTGGTCATATCTCCCTCTAGCTGCTAGCTCTAGGGACTAGACGGTCTGCTACTATCCAATACGTAAGCCAGCTCTCCTTTAGTTCAAAGGCACGAGAGCTTGTGCTCTTGGTGGTGAAGGTCATGGGCTCAATCACTGCTGATGACTATGTTGTCTCTGATGGCAACCTTCTCTATGGAGCTCTCCATAAGAAAGCAACACATGCTTACAGATCTGAGACTGGGAGCTGTTAGATGCTGTGTGATGTGGCCCTTTAAGGGAGTTTAACCCCCATCTGTGCCTAAATATGCATTTAGAAGCCCAACTTTAGAGACGCTTTTAAAAAAAAAAATCGTGGCCTTATGTTTTCTGCAACCAGCCACAGAGCAGAAAACATGTTGTCTCTCTCTCTCTCTCTCTCTCTCACACACACACCCTAGTCCTGTTTCTACTGAAATCAATTGCAAGTCCCCCACCTCCTTCCACTGGGTATGTTTTCAATGAAAAAGTGTGTTCTTAATCCAGGTTAAACTGGTTAAAATAGCAGTGAAGACACAACAACTTGGCTATTGGCTCGGGTTAGCAGCTTAAGTTCAAATGGAGCCCCCTCCAGAGCTTTTACCTGGAGCTACAAACCGGAGTTAAAAAAACGAGTTGCCTTTGATGTCAATGGAAGCCAATTTGGAGTCCAGACTATCCACAACAAAAATTACAACCTATTTCTTTCAGACACATATGGCCATTTAACTTCCTGGAAAGCATGAAGGGGCCTTAACAAGCCAGGGAGACAAAGAAACATTCGGCAAAAGTCAACATTTCAGGAGAGGGTAAATGTTTAAGACCTGTAACTTCAAAACTGTTAGATGAATTCTCTTCAAACCGCATGGAAACCTTCTCGCTTGTCTTCAGTGTAAAACTGGCAATTTCCAGATTTAATCAATTTCCCTAGCCAAATTTAAAGGATGGATAAAGCTGGGCTTTCTAGTAGAAGCTGGTTGCAGTATTACCTATGGAGAAGCTACTGAATCTCCATCACACAGGCCCCACCTATACAGATGGTGCCTGATCCTCAGTCCATTCCTGCACTTGTGGCAGAGATGGAGGGGCTGGTAGCAAATGTAGTTTTATGCCACCTCTGTGCCCCCTGTATTCTGGAGCCATGAAGAGGCGGCCTTAGGGCTGCTCCTCTAATGTATGCTTTGTTTCTTCTAGGGCCTGGAAGGAGACTAACCAGAATTAGTGGCCGACATGCCCCTCCTCAGAGATCAGGGAGCAGGGCTGACACAGAGTCTGTATAACAGCTCCACAGAGACCAGAGAGGCTGTCTGAACAGGGGGTATTCTCAGGGGTCATTCCTGCTCACTTTAAGGCCCCTTTACTCTTCCAAAGTAAAATAACAGGACCACAGTGTGGCTGAGACTCAACCCCAGGGTGTCTCTTGCACATTGATGTTGGAGATGCCAATGTTTGTGAAGAGCTTGCTGCCACATACCTCTGCATCATGTCCATTTCACAAACTTTTCTATGGATTTTTACCATGTCATCTATTAATTACCTAATTACATCTTCTAATTATGGGATTCCTCCAGTATTTATACTCATTAAGTAAATGGTGGCAATTACACTAATTAGGTTAATGATACAGGATAACCATCTACAAATTGCTTTCAAGGGACACAATCAAGGCTGGTAGGTCAAGGATTGTCACAGGCAGGTCACATTACTGGTCACAAGTGTCCATTCTCCTCAATTCCTGCCTCCCACTCATCCACCCCCTCACCATCCATATCTGCCCTACTCTAGTGCAGCCTCTACCCAATCAGCAGCAGCACCATCTGCAGCTGTGATTGGATCAGCTAAGCAGGCCTTGAGCCGCTCAGGCCTTGGATTGGAAATCGACAAGGGAAAAACCCAAGGTGCTGCGGAAAGCTGGGTAAGTAGGAGGTGCCCTTTCCTGGCTGCTCCTGCAGAAGCAATAGCCCAGCATAAAACTAGCAGCCAGGCTTTACTGCTACAAGTACCACCTTTGGGGTGAGACATAAAACCCAAGCTCCTGCTCAATAGTGGTCATCAAATATTTGGGGCATTTTGCACAAGAGTCGGTTATTTGCATTGCAGTAGCAGCTAGAGGCCCCGCCGCATTGTGCTAAGCACCGTGCAAACAAAAATAACCTTTGCCCCGACAAGCTTACAATCAAAATAGAAGAGACAAGAGCTGGATACAACAGATAGACGAGGGAGCACAAGGTAAGAATTAGATGTGACACCAACCAGAAGGCACAGTGAACCATTGTCAATTTTGTTGGCATCACAGCAGAGGTGAGTTTGTAAGGTGGTATTTGAAGGCGGACAATGCAGTGGACAGAAGTGATATCTTCATACCCTGCCCAAATCCCAGTTTGGGTGTTTGTTCTGCTTCCCTAAAATTCCCCATTGTTTCAATTGGACCCAGTATTTTTGCTTCCTCTCTTAAGATCTCATCAATGTTGCTGTCTGCTGGGAGACACTTCCCATACCTTAATGAACCTTTCAGCAACTCTGGCTAAGCTCCGAGTTTCAAATGAGATACAAGACCAAGCGTGGCTTCAATTTTCACTGCAAACATTCTGTGCAGCTGTAATAATTAGAGCCACTCCTCAGGAAACCAGGAATTAAAAGGCAGTAGACACAGATGTGAAGCAGCTCTGATGATAATGGTTGGGGATATCATCTGAACTCCCAGGGTAAGGAACCTGAGTCACAGTCCCCCTGGTTTGTGTTTTGTGTGGTTTTGACTATCGCTTCTCTCCTCTACCCTCAGCCCTCCCAAACGACTGCATTTTTCATAGATTCCAAGGCCAGAAGGGACCATTGTGATCATCTAATCTGACCTCCTGCAGAACACAGGCCAGAGAACTTCCCTGGAATAATTCCTGGTTGGACTCCAGTGTATATTTTAGAAAAAACACCCAATCTAGATGTAAATATTGTCACTGACGGGCAGTCCACCGTGACCCTTGGTAAATTGTTCCACTGGTTAATTATTCTCATTGTTAAAAATTTACGCCTTATTTCCAGCCCAAATTTTGTAAGATTCCATCTGCTAGGCCCTGATCCAGCAAAGCACGTAAGCACACACTTTACTTTAAGCATGTGCTTATGTCCCATTGAAGTCAATGACTTAACCATTTGCCGAAGTGGTTTGCTTGGAGATTTGCTATTCCTTGAAGGAAGCCTGGGCCCCCTCTGGGATATATAATCATGCTCCTTCAAGGTTTCCATGGTGCCTGGGACGGCACCAGCACAAGGGGTACCTCACAAAGCAGAAGCTGGCGAGCTGTGACTTCAGGGGATCTGAAGAGGAAAGCACAGGTCAGGTTAAAGCAATCTCTTTTGCAAAGTGCTCCTCTGACTCTGGCAATTTGGAGCATTCAACACATAACGATGCTGCTCTTCTTGCACTTCTCTCTCTCGTCCAAAGCACTTCCCAAACTTTCCTACCTTCTTGTGCACACCATTCGATATCAAGTAATCATTTTAGCCTCCACTGAAATGCAGCCACCTCTGCAGTGAAGCACAGGAGCACACGCAGAATTTTTAGAATGGGACGACCAATCCTTTATCCTGTGGTCATCTATAGAAGAGACTGCAATTAAATACCCTGGAATTTGGCCAGGTTGCAATTCTACAATAATGAAGTTTTGCCCCCAAAGTATGTGCAAATCCCCTTTTAAAAAGAAAACGCTGGAGTAAAATCCACAGCTGACCCGATTCCATTGCAGTCAATAGAGAGATGCTGATTTACACCAGTTGAGGATATACCAATGATGCGTGGTACAAGAGATTTCATTATTGGTAAGGGTAAGGAGTACAGAGTTCTGCTACTAAACTGCTGGCTTAGCCCTAAACTATATCCCTGTGTCAGCTGCCCAAAGACATGTGTAACCAGGTCCATTTTCTGGAAGATATACAGCCAAGTCTGGCTTTATTGCCCGTTCCAGTAGGACACTGCTAGCACTTCCATTGGCTCACGCTGACCAGCCTCCCCTCTAACAGGCCAGGTCTATGGCTCCAGCGGGAGGCTTGCAGGCGCATATATCGATTGTAAATAATGTCTCAATATTCTATAGTAGGTCATAAATCAAAAAGGTTTTGAAATCTCTTTTCTCTGAGGGACTTTTTCAAAGGAGTCTATTTCTTGTTTAGCAGTTCTCTTTTTAGAGTGAGTGCATTGACCTTTCACCTCTGAGTTCTACTTCAAAATATGCCTGGTGATCCCCCTTTGGCCCCCCTGGGCCATTCGTCCACTTTGCAAAATCCAAGCACACATTTGGGGTAGGATGGTCTCGTTGACAGAACACTTTAACCTCAAACCGGAATTGGTATTTTTAACCTGAACGCAGGTGTGTATTTTTCTTTGCAAGTATCCTGTACAATCAGACTGACGCAGGTGCAGCCACGTTTCCTGAGAGCATGCCATCACAGACTGTGATCGTGGTAGGTCTCACGTGGTAGGCTAAGTAGCATTATCTGCTCAGTTCTTGGATGGGAGACCTCCAAGGAAAAGCAGCGGTGATGTGGGAAGTGGTCATCTTCTTCCTGAGTAAGTAGTGGAACCCTGCTCTAGCTGCCTCCACTGCTGGAGGTATTACTGTCTTCCAGATGGGTTGTAAAATGGAGGTCCTCTCTACTGCACTGTTCTCAAGAGCACACTAAGCAAATTCTACCTGAGGCAATTAAACCAGCCACCATTAATTAGTGGCACGGCTTTAATTAAAGAGAACACTCTTCCTTATTTCTTGTCTCTAACTGCTGTTCAGTGTTGTGTGCTGTTAAACAGCTGATGTGTCGTATCCCAGAGGTGGCTGCATTTCAGTGATTCTGTATCTACAGTTTGTATAGTGTGTCGGGATCCTTGTGGATGGAAGTAGCTATAGAATTAGAGATGCTTGTGAACATCAAAGTTTAGGTCCAGAGCCAAACTTCCCCAAATTTCAGGGATGTTTGGACCTAGGTTTTGGTTAGTCCCTTTACAGGGATAGGGGCCAGTTGTGAAGGTTGGTACCAGAGCCAAACTTCCCCATAGATCAAGCATGTTTGGATCCAGGGTTTTTGTTCAGGCCCATCTCTAACAGAAATATCAGGCGCTGCTATTGACAGATACTGGTGGCCTTACTAGCACTTGAGTGATGACAGTCTGTAGGCCATTAGGTCACAGGAAGATACACAAACAGGAGGTGAACCAATGTAACCCTTCTGCCAGGACGAGTTGACAGCAGCAAGAGCTGGGTTCAGTACATAGGGGTTCCCTTCTCAACAATGCAATGCAAAACCAGCTCGAGCCCCCACCCAGTAACCTGGGAAAATCTTATACACACCCCTGGGCGACTCAAATAGGCAATATTTCCCCTCTCGCAAGCACAGAGCCTCGGCGTTACAGAAAATCTTTAATAACAGCAGGTAAACGACACTAGCATTACATTGGGAAAACACCGCAAGTAGGATTCATAAACCAAACTCTGAGCAAAGACCCACCCCAGCCAATTGGGCCATGTCCTGTCCCTTTGGTTCTTGAGTGCAGCAACCCAAAAATCACCCAAAGTCCCCAAAAGTCCAAGAACCCAAAATCCAGTCCCAGAGTTCAAAAGTTCATCTGCAGAGTGCTACACCCTCCCCAATCTGGGCAGAAATGGGGAGGGGAGAGGTAAGGGGCACCTTACGTGGCTCGAAGCTGACTGCCTCACCCCTCCTTGGGGCTTTGCTCTGCTCCGCCAGCCGTCCCTCGGGCCGCTACAGCTGCCCCGCAAACTGCTCCGCACTGCCAGCAGCTCCACTTCACCAGCTGTCCCGCAAGCCGCTCCAACTGTCCCCACGAACTGCTCCACTCCTCCAGCAGCTCTGCTCCACCAGCTGTCTTGCAAGCCGCTCAGACTGTCCCCACGAACGGCTCCGCCAGCAGCTCCACTCCACCAGCTGTCCCGCCAACTGCTCTGCCAGCCACTCAGCAATATATCTTCAGGCTCCCCCACTACTCAACACAGTGCTCAGTGATTTCAGCTCATAATACTTCTAGCACCTTAGTGATTTCAGTTTGTACTAAGGGGAGCCTTGGTGCTCATTTACACCCTTAGCCCAGAGTAATTTCAGCTCAGCAGCCTGAAACCAGACTCCTAATAAACTCAACATTAGCTCTAACATTCCACAGTGGAGAGAAGAAAAGGTACAATTGGTGTCTCACACCCTCACAAGGCACCCACACCACCAGGTGTCCCCAGCCTCTCTCAATTCACTAGGTTTTGGAACCCATGTCCCTTGCCTAGCAAGTGCTGCTTAGTTGATGGTGAGTCCCTCCATCATAACAAAAGGCCACTGTCCTTGATTCACCCAATCAGAATAACAACAGTTTATTCCTCCTACCCCAATAACAGAAAAACTGGGGATCCTACAGCAGCCAACGTGACCATTTGGGCAAGCGGCCCATCATGCTAGGCAGGGTGGGTGTGTCCATGCAAACAAGATCAGCCCCTGAAGTCCCTTTCCACAATTCACCACCAGATGTCAGGGTAGAGCTCATCCTGACTCTGCTTACACCAACATAAACTCTTGTTCCCCATTCACCATATTTGCCACTTCATAGATAGATGTACCCACCACATGCAGATCAAAGGGACACACCTGGGCCCAAAGTCTGTGACGGTTAGTCACATGGGAGGTCATTTACTCAGAAAAAACTCTTACTCTTGAGAACTAGCCTTGAGTAGAGCATAACTTAACTTGGTTTCATTTTGATTTTCACCTTCACTATTCTGGGGCTGACCCCAAAGTCCATCAAAAGCCCCAGGAACCAAAACCAGCCAGTTTCTCATGGCTCTCCTTTTCATGCCAAAACCCAACATGGATTCCTTTCCATTCCCCCTTGGCACTCCTGCCCTTCCCATCCTCAGTATAAAATGATCTCTGTACCCAGGGCAATCCCATGTATGTGCACAAGTGGCTCTAACGACTTCAGTTTTACATTTCCTCTGGAAGGCTGCACCTTCAGCAGCAATCCAGAACCTGGAGAAGGGGCTCTCAGGTTATTTCACCGAATGGAGCACATTTGACTAAGGAGATCGTGTCACGGACCCACCTCCCCTCCCGTTTGTTATCCACCGGCCACCTCTCCTCTCCCAACCACGTAACATCCCTGTGGATGTGTCTTGGGAAAGCAATGTCAGGGAAGCATGTCATGCATTTATAGCTATCTTTGAGGCAGTGTAAACAGCTGGAATCAAGCAGGAGGAGCCAGCAACATGTGATCAGCCAGACCTCCATGGACCATCAATGGTCTGTGCCTCATAGCTTGAGAACCACTAGTTTCTGGTTGAAAATTGCTTCCTTGGCTGGGAGCCCTAGACTCAGAGGGAAGGGCGCCATCTGCAGGGTGCACTCACCCGGAATCAGCCAGCACAACGAAGCATCTAATGAATAGAAGACCTAGAGGTCCATTTATGTGGCTGAGCTTTGCATTCCAGCAGGATACGAACACACGTCATTTACTAACCATTAATGGGACATTACATTCCATTAAAGTCTTGCTAATTTACTGTGTGCTCAGACCCGAGCAGTACATTGGTGAATCAGTGTATTTATGTTTAACGTGATTTTACAACCACACTCTTGGCCTCGGGAAAGATTAAGGTCAAATGCGGGGTTTGCAGGGAAGAACCAGGAAAGCAACAGTTGCTGGAAAGATAGGAAGGGAACTGCGTGGGAAGGTGCCAGCCCTTCTAAGCATATCTGGGGATCCTGCACTGACGTCACCCGTGAAATGCATGTTAGGCTCTCTCATTCAGCAACCAGGCACATCACAAACCACAACATAACTGGATCTGATTCCCAAAGCTTCCAGCCAGCAGGGAACCAGGACTAGTCAGCAGGGAGTGCTGTACATCAAGACTGAGGAGTATCGGTAGAGCTGTTGGCAATAGGGGACTCCAGACTGGAATAGCAGGGGGTGCTGTAGGTCAGGACTGAGGGGCACTGACAGATCGTGGGGGGGGGGGGGTACCATCATGGCTGGCCCTAGCAAGTTCTTCTAGCTGCTCCTCAGAGTGCATGAGTCCCTGCTCAGCTGAGTAGGCTTAACAGAGGAGTTGATTATTAATTTCTCTTCTGCCTCCCAGAGGCCAGTGGAATTGAAAGTGGCCTCTTCTAGGTTTCTTTTTCACAGGGGAATCAGACAAAGATTGTAAGTGCTCGAATCAAGGGACAATACTGCACTGGCCCCTGGCTGATGGACAAGATAGAGAAGTAAACTTCCTATCTGGCTAATTCCTCTGATCTGGCTTGAAAATCTGAGGTGCTTAGTACTTGGCCAATCAATGCTCACATTTAGAATTGGGGATATTTTAATTTTATACAAGCACACCATCAAGATGTGTCCTATTCTCTCGATCCAGGCCTGGAAGGGCAGCAGGTGGCCAACTAGTTCCAGTGGCTTGATGAGATGGCCGCATTTTCACTAGACTGGGATCCACCAAGTCATTTTCAGCCATTATGGAGCCACCAGATAGGACTAACCTTTGAACCCTTGGGGTGGATTCCAAGTGGACACTGAGCAATGAAAGGCTCCATATGCTATTTTGCATCCAGTCCGCCTTGGCAACAGAAGTCCAGATTTTTCCAAAGAGCCCAGAGCCAGATTTTCAAGAGCTCAGCACTGGCAGCTCCCACTGGAACATGAATCATGGTGGGTGATGAGCTAGTCTGAAAAGCTGGCCAACACAACCCCATTCTTCAGAAGCCCTGAGCACTTGCACTTCCTTTTGACGTCGGCTGGAGGCAGGGGTGCTTAGCACTTTTGAAAACCAGCCCTATAACTTCTCAAACTATCTAACTATCACACATTACTGCAGCTGGTCAGTGGCACCCACTAATTAAGGTTGCTAAACAATTTCAATTCCCTATATATGGAATTTCTCTCTGCCCCCAAATCAGACCATCCTGAAGCCAAGACAGGAAAGTTTCAGAAATAAAAACCACTATGGCTTTAAAGATTTCTACCTCCTTTCCTTTGCTGCCCTCATTTCTGCCCCCAAGCTGCAACATTTTTAGATCTAGAAAAAGCTATTTTAGGTGCCGTTTGCGGGAGTTTTATTTGTAATTACTTTTAATTTCTCTTATTCTGAGCCCGGTGCAGTGAGACCCCTGGGTGAAAGTTTTCCCAAGTGACCAGTGATTTTAGGGGTCTCCATTTCTGGGTGTCCAACTGGAAACACCTTTAAATGCCTTGTGTTGAGCACCCCAAAAATCACTGGCTGCTTTCAGAAATTTTGACCCATGTGTCAGTCACATCTGCTGACATAGTGGCAGGAGTAGCATCAGGATATTATTCTGCCAGGCGCATCATCTGCTAAATCCCAAATGCTGACTCTATTTTCCCCCTCTCTGTCAATTACATATTGGGAGACAGTATTGCCTAGTAGATAGGGGAATGGCCTGGGTGTTAGGAGACCTACATTCTGTTCCTAAATCTGCTACTGACTTGCTGTGTAATCTTGGGCCAGTCACATCCCCTCTCTGTGCTCATTTCCTCTCTCATCGGTTGACTGTCTTGTCTACTCAGGCTGTAGGCTCTTTGGGGAGGAATCATCTCACTGTGTATGTACAGCGCCATGTACAACGGGTTCCTGATCTCAGTATGTGGCCTCTAGAGCTACAGTAATATAACAAAACAACAACTAACAATATTGGGGGAGAGGGATAGCTCAGTGGTTTGAGCATTGGCCTGCTAAACCCAGGGTTGTGAGTTCAATCCTTCAGGGGGCCATTTAGGAATCTGGGGCAAAAATTGGGGATTGGTCCTGCTTTGAGAGGGGGTTGGACTAGATGATCTCCTAAGGTCCCTTCCAACCCTGATATTCTATGATTCTATGAATATGCAAAGGCAGAAAACATATGGCTGCTTTTCAGATCAGCTCCCCATTAGAACAAATCATCTTTTGACTTGTAAATGAAGCAATCTGGATCGGAATTCACAGAGAGAATAACTATGTAAGCCCAGTGGAGTATTTATACAGCATCCCTCTTATGACTGGGGCCCAATGTGAGTATTTCTCCTACCAAGGAAATTGAGATAAGTTGGCGAGCACACCCCAACATCAGTGTCACCTTTCCCTGGCTCTTACTGCACTTCTATATTGTAATTTTCACACATACGCAGGACTCCAGCGAGAAATACAAATGTTTTTAAAGAGAAAGAGAGGTGAGGATTTGGATTATTTAAAGAGGACAGGTGAAAATGAAGCCAGAAATGGAGCTGGGATAAGTGAAAATTGAGCTAGGATGTAGAGAGATCGAAAAAGACCAGAGAAGAACCAGGGGGGCAAGGCTAGATATGTATTGCCCCATGTCTATAGTGTGCTGTGTGGCCATAGAGCTGTTGAGGTGTCTGGGAGCTAGAGCCGTTTTGTTTAATCAAAACAAAGGGCCTGATTCTCAATTGTGCTAAGACCCTTTTAGGTCACTCTGGCAGCATAAAATGTCCTTAAAAGGAGTAGAAATGGCCCCTCAGACTACTCTGGGTGAGGGGTTACCCTGAGCAGGGTCAAGCTGGGCTAATGCTTCAACACTGGCACTGGTGGCATGTCAGGGCATGGCCAGAGGGCATCATATGACGACTCTTCTCTTCTCCCCAGCGAGGCCATGGGAAGTGCAACGGAGGCCTGGCAGGGCTCTGCATGGTGCCACAACAGAGGTAGCTAAGAGCCACCTAACCCCCCCCCACACACACACACACCTACCTATCCCTGCCCCAAGCACAGGCCTTGAGAGGCCCACAGGTGCCACCTATCAGACAAAGGCACCATATTTAAGATCTGGTTCCTGGCTGAAGGAATTATTCTCACCATCCATAACAAAAAACATATCACAGCCAGCCTTTATTAGAGCATGTCCTTTTCCATTTGTTGACATCATTACTACAGAGGAAAGAATGAGGCCTCTCACATGCATTGTAAGCCCTTTGGGGCAGTAACCATTTTCTTGTTACGGGGCTGTACAGTGCCAGCACAATGGCGCCCCCTCCCTGTTTGTGGCCTTTAAGTGCTACTGCAATCATAATTAGTAAATCAGATCGTACATTTTAGAATTAAATTTTGACCATGTGGCCAAGGTCAGAGGGGGACCCACTTGACCATCACTGGAGCCAAGAAGTTAGAAATGTTTGGCAGAGAATGTAAAACACTTCCTTCCTGGGAATCTTCACTCACCTTTGAAAACGAGTTTTCAGTCACTTTTTCACCGTAGGGTCTCTGCTCCTCCAGCCAGAGAATAGAAACTATTCCAGGATGTGGGCTTGTGTGACCCCTCCCAATGAACCACCTCTGCTCACAGACTCCCAGAGCCAAGTCTGCAATCAGAGCAGAGAGTTAAACAGCTGACAGCATAACATAGCATTACAGGAAACAGCAATCTGCTCAGGGCTATTCCAAAGGACCCCCTTTCCAGCAGGATAAAACTCTTCTCCTTAATCCTGGGAGGTTGCAAGGCATCTAAAATCACTGCATTATTATTCAGAGAAAACCAACTTTAGGCCATCTGTAGAGGTTTCTCATTAGAATTTCCCTCTCCTTCTAGACCCTGCACTGGTGGGCTCATGGGACTGACACACCCCGCTTTACAAGGCAGACAGATACGGGAAAAACACAGTATTAATTTGGTATTTTTTTAAACTCTCAAACAATCTGAACCTAAATTTCCTGTAATACATGGTACATGGAGAAGGGCTGGGTGGCATAAAGGGTTTATTAGCAGTCGCTTGGGATGACCAGGGTAACTCACTTATTTTTGTGCCACTTGTAAGTGACGGGGCCACCCCAAACTCATTCTGATGAAACCCTTCAAACCACCTCACCCCATTGTGTCTCCTCTCTCAATCTCCAAATATGTCCTCTTGCAGTAAACACCCTGGGGGTGGGGGGTGATGCTGGTGGAAGTGGGAAGGATGCTTTGGAAAACTCAGGGAGGGTCAGGGAGGCAAGGGTGGTCTGGGAGTCTCATGAACACAGTGGGTGTGGCCTCCACACTACAGACTCCGGTGGTCCCCAGCACAAAGAAACACTAGCACTAAGATGAATCTGCCTTTCTCTGGTACCTGGCTGAATAGCGTTGGCTCGCCCATCAGCACCTCCACAATACCCCCATCCCGTAGTGAGAGGCACAGCAGTGGAGCAGTGTAGGGGGTCTTGGCCCTCTGCAGGGTGGTAGGGAACCACCACACCTCGCTACGCATGCTTGGCCGGGTTGGGGAATCCTCAGTTTGTGGCCCTAACTGTCAGCAAACAGTCTGGGGCTCAGGCCCTCAGGCAGGGACTGAGCACTGAGTTCAATAGAAGGCACCAGGCTCTGAGCGACCAGGAAGAGGGGGAGACTGCCACTCACGAGGTGGGTGGCAGGGGGGACGCAGGCCCACCCACTCCACTGCGTCCCAGCCCGGGGCCCTAGCAGCAGCAGAAGACCCGCTGCTGTGTCAGTGGGGATCCTGGCCGCAACACACTGACATCGGGTCTGGCAGTGCTGCAGCCAGACTAGGGTCGGCTGCCCCCGGGCTACTTCCGGACTCCCCCTCGTAAGGTACCTGGGTCAGGGTGGCATCTTCGGGGGGTCCCAGCACCATGGGTTCCTCCTCTGGGTAATGGGCGAGGGGCAGGCTCGGCAGCTCCTCTGGGTCACGGTCGCTCGGCAGGTCTGGCCAGTCTTGGCGTGTACCCGCGGCCGCAGGGTTTTCCCAGTCGCGGCCGCAGGGTTTTCCCAGTCGCGGCCGCAGGGTTTTCCCAGTCGCGGCCGCAGGGTTTTCCCAGTCGCAGGCTAGGCTGGCGGCGTCTGGCCCCCCCGGCGGCTGGTTCTCAAGTAAGCTCTGAGGGCCCGCCTTTCTACTTCCAGGTCACGGCCTGTCCCTCTGAGGGGTGGGCCCAGAGCTTCCTGGCTCCGCCCACTCTGGCCTCTGGGGAGGTTCTTCCCTCTGCGGGGTGGTGGGGCACCACCCTGCCTCGCTACAAGCAGTGTTAACAGCTGCCTGGGTATCCATCCTTCTGAGCGCCACCCTCTCCGGCCTATGGCATGCATCTCCTCCCCGGAGTCATGAAGCCTCTACCCCACAGCGTGGCGGGGTAGAATGCTCTGATAACTCCCAAGGAAGGGAGAACATGGAGACGCCATTCCTTTTCTGTCATGCTTTCACCCCCACTGCTATCCAGGTAGGTGAAGGGTAACTGTCACCTTCCCATGGTCCCACTGACTCCATGACCCAAATTCACTGGGAGTGTGATTGCGCCTCACTGGAAGGTACTACAGGATCCTTTGGGCTGGCAGGTGCTCTAGAAACATGCAATATTATTAAACAATATAGGAGAGAATAAATGGGAAACACGGGCGAGAGGGGAATAGCATTTACTTGCACAAAATCAACTACGCCAACAATAACTCCGCTCAGTGCAGACTTTGACTACAGACTTTGGAGAAGGGGGTGGGAGGTGAGATGGGAAATTACCAGGAGCTTTAAAAAAAAAAAAAAAAAGGGATTAGCATTGACTAATAATTTCCGGGCTGTGAGTAGATGTCATTAATGACCCTTTTTATTCATGCAGAAGTTCCCAAAGAGGAGTGTAATGTTCCATTAGTAATAATTGAGAAAGTCTCTCTTCGGGATTATGTCAAAACCTAGAGATGATGCTGCTGCCAAAACATTTTGGTGACAAACGTGTGAAGCATTTGACAGAAGACACCACAGCAGGTTAAGGCGGCTTTGCGAGGGGAATCCTAGGAGAAGAGAGGTGAGACGGCGGCGGTGTTAGAGCCGAATGCTGATTCGCTCTGGAGAGACCCCAGTGCTACCTTTTATAGAACCCGCATTCTCACCCCCTGGGAACCTACAGACCCACTCCATCTTAGCCCATATTGTACTTGCTAAACTCCCTTCATTTCTAATAAGCACAATGATGGGTGATTTGGATCTATACTGTCAAACCTGAAATCAAAACACATATTGGGTATTTCATGCTCTGTGCATAGGAGAGCTAGGCAAAAATTTTCGCTCAAAAATTTTTTTTTGGCAAAAAACGCACATTCGGCAACACAAACATTTTGTGAATTTGTGGCGATTTCACCAAATTGTTCATTTCAAACCATTTTTTTTTTAATTTCAAAAAGTTTGCAACAGCCACTTTGGACATTTTCAAAACAAAGCATTTCAGTTGTTCAATCTGAAAGAAAATTTTAACACATTGTTTAATTTTAAAGAGTCATTTTAAAAAAAAAGCTAAAATCAAAGCAAAATGTTTTGATTTGGTCAAAACAAACATTTTGTTCAGCCTGAAACAATTTTTTTTCCAAGTTTTCAATTTGCTGAAAATTTTCAATATTGGTCCAAACCAAACTGAATTTTTTCCCCAAAATATCAAAATTTCCAATGAACTGGAAAATCCATTTCCCCCTGCCCCCTCCACTACCTAGCTTGCACCATTAAATGTTCACAGCAAATTTGACATCTACATAGAAAGCAGAGATTGCAGCTGACTGGTGCAAAAATATACACACGTACTACACATGCGCATTGCATGTATAACTAAGTTTTATATCAACCATGGTATATAGTTTAAAATATATAGACATAATCCACACCCCTTACATCACTGACTTGAAGGTGTTCGGATTAGGCCATATATGTATGTAATAGTCCACATAACCCCTTCTCCCATAAAATCCCTGCAACAGAGAAGTTGTGTGGCACCAGCTGACCAAACATAAGGAATGTAAAGTTCGGGTTAATGCTAGGCTTTGGACTATGCTGAAAATATCAAAGAGAGGATTATTGAGCTGATCAAGAGTTTTTGGTTGGAATTATTTTTTGAAGGAAAATGGAGTTCCCTTTCCATCAAAATTTTCCCTGGTACAATTTTGCTCTACTGTTTTTATTCCCTCCCCCCTCATCATGAAAACCAAAAGGAAATATTCCATTTTGGGTTAGTTTGATCCAAATTCCAGTTTGGGTGAAAAGCCAAGAACTTCTCACAATTTCCCATTGATGATAAAAAGAGCCCAAACAGACCATTTTAACCAGCCACAGTAGTAAAACATGGAGACCCCCATATGCACATGAATCACCCTGCCTTGGTAACTGGGCAGGCAAGTGGGAGTGGGGGTGGGCTGACTGTGCAGGAGTGAGAGGTTTGTCCCATTCTAATTTTTTATGGATAGTGGTTTGGCCCAAATAGGGTGATCAGACATCCCGATAAAAACAGGACCATCCCGATTTTTTGCTCTGTGTCCTGATATTGGGGCTTCAGCCGTGTCGGCCGACAGCCGTTTTTTTTTTCTTTTGCTTGGACAACTGTGCTCTGGCCATATTTTTTTTTTTCCCCCCATGTGTCCCGATATTTTGTTGCTTTCATCTGGTCACCCTAGGCCCAAAGTTCCCTGGGCAATTGCTGCCCCTTGTCCCAGAACTGGTTGCCTTTCAGCAGTGCTCTGTTGGTCTGGGACCCAATCTTGAAGTCCTAATTCAGGCAAAAGTCCTCTTGACGGCTATGGGACTTTTGCCTTACCAAGGACCTTAAGATCAGGCTGGTAATGGGCAAGATGCTCAGCTGGTCCAAATCAGCATAGTTCCACTGACATCAGTAGAGCTATGCTGAGGATCTGGTGCACAGTTTGTGAAGTGGGCCACTCTACAGATCAGTGTTCTATTTCTAAAGGGTTTAATAGACAACTGATGGATGTTATACACATCAGCAATCTGTGTTACACGATTTCAAGTGTTCTAGATGGTCACAAGCAATCCACTGACCTGCTGGACTTTATAACAATCGATTAACCATTTGTTAAAACATCTGCTAATCAAGCCTTAACCCTTCACAAAACACTTATAGATAGACTTTTAATATAAAAGGGGAGCACATTGGGTTTTGGTGCTGCATAGTAAATTATTGCCTCGGATGTGGGCCCTGTATCAAAGGTTTGCTGAGGTTTGAAAGGTGAACACAGTAATTTCACTGTACTCCTGGCAGGTGTGCAAAGTTATTAATAAAGGGATTTAACATCACTGCAATTAAGTATGTCTATGGTAAGAAGGGCTCATGGTAGCTGAATCCAGAGGGAAGGGATGCCACTATTACATTGCTGGGCTTCTTAGTTAATTGCTGATTTTCCCTTTTTAGTATGTTTGGTTTGAAATATTAAGTGCAACAAATATATATTTCCTTCTTAACCTGTCAGCAAATAAAGTGAAATATGCATGTGGTTAACCTGCCCCCCCCCCAAATAAGCTGCTTTAATAGTAACTAGATAAAATTGCACAATTTTTTACTCAATGGGGAAACATATGGATCTCTATACTGTGTTATCTGTCCTATATTTCCTCTTTGATTTTATGTTAACATGACAATAATATGTAAATCAGCTTTGCAAAACTATCAGGAAAAGTTTACCTGCCCAGTCAAACCTTGACTAGTGCAACCCTGCTGTAAACAACAACACACGCACACACCTGGAGTCTCTGAGACAGATTCCCAGCTGGGGCAAGCTGAAGTCAATGGAGCTATGACATTTTACATCAGCTACGAACTTAACTCTTTCACACACCCCCATGAGCATGGTCTTACACAACTTTATTGCACCATGACCCCCTTTTGACAACACAAATTACTACATGACCCCAGGAGTGGGGGGCCAAAGCCCAAGCCCGAGTCCCATCGCCTCGGGCAGGGAGGTCAAAGCCCAAGGTCTCCAGCCCCAGGCAGGGGGCCTGTAACCTGAGCTCTGCTGCCCAGGGTTGGAGCATTCAGGCTTCAGTTCTGGCCCAGGGCCCCAGCAAGTCTCAACCAGCCCTGGCGACCCCATTAAAATGGGTCGCGACCCACTTTGGGGTTCCAACCCACAGTTTGAGAACCACTGCCCTAATGTCTTGTCTCCACTGAGCTTTCACCTAAGAGTGTTGCCAATGCTCACAATTTTTGGTATTAAAGATCCAGATTAAAGGCCAGATTAAAGATTAAAGGCCAGTACCTGGAGTCAAATGATTACATCAGCTTTCTTTAAAAAAAATAAAATAAAGTATAGTCTGGCCCTCCTGATGGCAGAGAAAACCTTGAGAGGTCAGGTTTTTAGGGCCTAGTTCGTGATTTTTGAACATTTGGGCTGGATTAAAGAACTCTGGGGCCCTGTGCACTGTGGCAATTGCCCCCCCCCCCCCAATCCTTCCTTTCCCCCACCCTTTGACTATTTAGATTGTAACTCATGGGCAGGACTGCCTCTCACTCAGTGTTCATACAGCACCAAGCACAATACGGCCTAAATCTCAGTTGTGAGCCCCAGCGAGTGCTGTAAGGCACATAACAATAATGGCCTCACAAGGAATGCTTGGAGACTGGAGACATTTCAGACTAGTCTAAATGAACATCCTCAGATAAAGGGATATGCTGTGTCCCATAGAGTGGCACGCAGAAGGGGCCAGGCATGCTGCCCATCTTCTCCAACCATGTGGCAGAAGCGTGCCCTGCTTCTGCAGCCAGGGCCGGCTCCAGGCACCAGCGTTTCAAGTAGGTGCTTGAGGCAGCAACCTGGAAGGGGCGGCAGTCCGTGTGCCGTTAGGGCAGCATGTGCCGCCTGCGGTGGCGGCAATTTGGCGGCAGCTCTTCGCAGCGGCGGCAATTCGGTGGCAGCTCCCATCTTCAGCCACCTGCAGCAGCAGTTCGGCAGCAGCTCGTCTCTTCAGCAGTCCGAGGCGGCAATTCGGCGCGCTGCTTGGGGCAGCAGGAATGGTAGAGCCGGCCCTGTCTGCAGCACCATCCATCCTCCATCCTTGAATCGGCATGCGGACAAGAGCTAGAGAGGACAAGTGATGCATCCCCCTCCATGCCCCATATGCCAGCAGTAACGTAACCTCTAGAGGCGGAGCCTCACTACATTATGCGCACCATCCGTGGCCAACTCTGGGTGACAAGACTGTGCAATGAGTGCTTCTGGGGGCCAACAGAGGGTGCCTGTGCTCCCCTTGGCACCCCAGAGGAAGAAAGAAGGTAGTAGGTGTGGCCCCGGGATCCCTCAATGCCAACTGGTAGAGAACACAAGGTTTTACAGGGATCTGCATAATAGTTCACTGAAGAGTGGCATGTGAGGTCTCTACCACAAGCCAGTAGCCCACCACTCATCCTAATCATTGCAAAATGTATGTGGGATAATATTTAACGAGATATGTCTCTATACTGAGAATTATGCTCTTAAGGCAGATCAACAGGAGGTGACAAACCTCATGTACCTTTCAGGCAGGAGGTGCCAGACACCTGTGTCCCTGACTGGCCATCTGTGTATTGTGTGTGACTCCCACTGCAGGCCTATTTGCACACTGAGCCAAATGCAGATTAAGAGGTTGCAAAATCTACAAGGATGAAACAAACAGCAGGGGAGTGTCCTGCTTATGAATAAAGACAAAGGATTGTTCTCATAGAATCATAGAATATCAGGGTTGGAAGGGACCTTAGGAGGTCATCTAGTCCAACCCCCTGCTCAAAGCAGGACCAATCCCCAGTTTTTGCCCCAGATCCCTAAATGGCCCCCTCAAGGACTGAACTCACAACTCTGGGTTTAGCAGGCCAATGCTCAAACCACTGAGCTATCCCTCCCCCCTACAAGAACACAGCACAGGATATTGTTCTGCCATATCCTGGAGTGCAAAGGGACACACTGAGTTCTGTGCCTAGGAGGCAAACAGACTGCATGCATGTCTCATGAAAGAAAGCCAGCCTGGCTGCAAAGCAGTGCAGGGATTTGGGGGTAAGCAATACTTTTAGACTTGAGAGTATCCTGTTAATGATATGTAGGCTCTAGAACGCATGTTATGATTTTATTTTATAGGTAGCCATTTTTTCAATATTTCTATTGGCTACTACTTGAATCGGTGTATTTTGTTATTTGATTTCATTATAGCTGAGTTAGAGGCAGTTAAAGGCAAAAAGTCACCCTTTAAAAATGGGAAGTTAAACCTTACTGAGGACAAAAGAAAGGAGCAAGTCAAATGTAAAAGTATAATTAGGCAGGCCAAAAAAGATTTGAAGAGTAGCTAACAAAAGACAAAAACTAACAGCAAAATAAAAATAAACATTTAAGTACATCAGAAGCAGGAACAATCCATGGGGCTAAATAATCCACGGGACTATTGGACATCAAGGTGCAAAAGGAGCACTCAGAGAAGACAAGGCCATTGCAGAGAGGCTAAATGAATTATTTGTATCAATCTTCACTGCAGAGGATGTGGGGGAGATTCCCACACCTGAGCCATTCTTGTTAGGTGACAAATCGGAGGAACTATCCCAGATTGAGGTGTCAGAAGAGGAGGTTTTGAAACAAAGTGATCAATTAAAAAGTAATAAGTCACTGGGACCAGGTGGTATTCACCCAAGAGTTCTGAAGGAACTCAAATATGAAATTGCAGAACTAACGTATAGCTTAAATCAGCTGCTGTACCAGAGGTGAGCCTGGCAATTACAGGCTGACTTCAGTACCAGGAGAATTGGTTGAAACTATAATAAAGAACAGAGTTATCAGACACATAGATGAACACAATGTGTTGGGGAAGAGTCAAAACGGCTTTTGTAAAGGGAAATCATGCCTCACCAATCTATTAGAATTCTTCGAGTGGGTCAACAAACATGTGGACAAGGGGGATCCAGTGGATATAGTGTACCTGAACTTTCAGAAAGCCTTTGACAAGATCCAACACAAAAGGTTCTAAGCAGTCATGGGATGAGAGGGAAGGTCCTCTCATGGATCAGTAACTGATTGAAAGACAGAAAACAAAGGGTAGGAATAAATGGTGAGTTTTCAGAATGGAGAAAGGTAAATAGCAGGGTCCCCCAGGGGTCTGTACAAGGACGAATGCTGTTCAACATATTCATATATGATCTGGAAAAAAGGGTAAACAGTGAGGTGGCAAAGTTTGTAGATGATACTAAATTACCCAAGATAGTTAAGTCCAAAGCAGATTGTGAAGAGTTACAAAGGGATCTCACAAAACTGGGTGACTGAACAACAAAATGGCAGATGAAATTTAAGATTGATAAATGCAAAGTAATGTACATTGGAAAACATAATCCCAACTGTACATACAAAGTGATGGGGTCTAAATTAGCTGTTACCCCTCAAGAAAGAGCTATTGGAGTCATTGTGGACCGTTCTCTGAAAACAATATCTGCTCAGTGTACAGCAGCAGTCACACAAAAAAAAAGCTATCAATGTTAGGAACCACTAGAAAAGGGATAAACAATAAGACAGAAAATATCATAATGCCAATATATAAATCCCTGGTGTGCCCACACCTTGAATATGGCATGTGGTTCTGGGTGCCCCATCTTAAAAAAAATATTAGAATTGGAACAGATACAGAGTAGGGCAACAAAAATGATTAGGAGTATGGAACAGCTTCCGTATGAGGAGAGATTAAAAAGATTGGGACTGTTCATCTTAGAAAAGAGACAACTGAGGGAGGATATGATAGAGGTCTATACAATCATGAAAGGTGTGGACAAAGTGAATAAGTAAGTGTTGTTTACCCCTTCACATAACAAGAATTAGAGGTCACCCAATGAAATTAATAGGCAGCAAGTTTGAAAACATACATAAGGATGTCCTTCTTCATACAACACACTGTCAATCTGTGGAACTCATTGCCAGGGGATGCCGTGAAGGCTGAAAGTATAACTGGGTTAAAAAAAGAATTAGATAAGTTCCTGGAGTTTTGGTCCATCAATGACTACTAGCCAATGTGATCAGGGATGCAACCCCACACTCTGGGTGTCTCTAAGGGCTTGTCTTCACTACCCGCCGGATCGGCAGGTAGCAATCGATCTGTCGGGGATCGATCTGTACGTGAATAGCGTAGCTGAAGTTGCGTATCGTAGATCGATTCCCCCCCTCCCCCCAGTGTAGCCCAGGGCTAAGCCTCTGACTGCCAGAAGCTGGGACTGGATGACAGAGGCTGGATCACTTGATAACTGCCATGTTCTATTCACTCCCTCTGAAGCATCTGGCACCAGCCATAGTAAGAAGACAGGATACTGGGCTAGATGGGTCATTGGTCTGACCCAGTATGGCCACTCGTACGAGTCTGAGTGCTGTGTATTAAGCAGAGCGGTGATCTGAGGTGAAGCTGGGGTATTCACGCTCCAGGGAGACGCTCAGAGGGCTGGAGTGTGCCTTTTGCTAACTGAGAGTAACAGCAGGGCCTGGCTAGGCTGAAAGGGGTGGCTTGTGTTGCCCATGGCCAGAGGAGTTGGAGAGCTGACCTCATCAGGCCCAGACAAGGCTTCTTCACACTGAGGTCAGGTGGTCGTGAGGTGCCTCACAGCCCTGGGTACCTTGGGAAGCATCACAGTGGGGTCATGGGTGCTGGTTCACGATGCAGGTGAGGCACTAGGGGGATGCAGCCCTACTCCCTGGGAGCAGAGGAAAACACCGATACCACCTTGGTGGGTCAGTTATTTGTGAAGGTATATCCTGTTCTTCTGATTCCTTGGGAATCTTGAATGAAGATCACTCACGCTCTAGCCTAATAGGCAGAACCTTCTGAGGCACATCCCCCACTGATGTAAGCCAGCATAGCTCCACTGAAGCTACCAGAGCTGTGCAAACTTATTGCAGCTGAGGAGATGGACTTCTCTCTCATCTAGAGCTTAGGTTTTTTGGCCCTCCACGTCTTGACCATCACATTCCGCGTCTGGCATTGATTTTAGGTGTTTATTGCCATTGATGTGACGGTGCGCATGCACCCAAACGTAGGCCAAAAGTACTACGCACTCTACATCAGGGGTGGGCAAACTACAGCCTGCGGGCTGGATCTAGCCCATCAGGGCTTTGGATCTGGCCCGTGGGATTGCCATCCCCATGGCGCGGAAGCAGCCGGCACCAAGTCCCTGCGGCCCCTGGGCGGGGGTGGGGGGCTCCATGCACTGCTTTCGCCTCCAGGCACCACCCCCCGCAGCTCCCATTGGCTGGGAATGGGGAACCGCGGCCAATGGGAGCTTTGGGGGAGGCACCCCAACCCCCTGTCACACCCCTGCCCTGAGCCCCCAACTCCCTGCCCTGAGCCCCCTTGTACACCCCACAGCCCTCCTGCACCCCAACCCCCTGCCCTGAGCTGCTCCCTGCACACCGGACCCCCTCCCACACCCCACACTCGCTCCCGCACCCCAACCCCCTGCCCCAGCCCTACATTCATGGCCCTGCATGCAATTTCCCCACCCAGATGTGGCCCTCGGGCCAAAAAGTTTGCCCACCCCTGTTCTACATGAACTATTAACCTTTCGTGTGGACTTCATAATCAAAGCGTTCATAAACAAAGCTGGTTGACCGATGGCAAAACACATGCCATGCTAACCCAAGCCAGAACATTTCATGCCATTCATTTTGAGCATCTTAGAGAGGGAAGGAAACAGACATTCTTAACATACACATTCTCCTGAACTCCAGTAAGCATGACACAAGAGGCAAGGCCCTGGCCCTGGGAGCCCAGGCAAGTTGCACTAAGGCTGAATAGTTAGAAAAAGCAAGTACTGTGGGGTTTAATGCACAGACCACGCAGATTCCTTCTCTGCCAAATAGTTCTTAGCTCCCTCACTGGCAGTAAAAGTTTGATTAAGCTTTCAAGACTCTTGGTATTGCTGGGTATAATGAGTGCTCATGTATTCCTACACATCTTGCTGAACACTGCTCTTATTAATTGCATGTGCAGAGCAGTCCTGGACAAGCAGAACTTTATGATCTTTCATTTCAGCATTTCCTGATTTCCTCAAGGCCTGCAGGACCCGCTGCATATCTCCATCACAATGAAGTTGGGCAACAAACTAGCTCTTTCTGATGGGCTAAGTGAGGGCCTGCGAGGATGCTAATGTTATTGCATATTTCCAAGTTTAGCCGTTCTAAAATTCGCTTCACCGGGGATTTCACTGCAATGGTACCCTCAGAAATGTCACTCAGCCAGGGATTGTCCGAGCTCCTGAGCTTCTTAAGCCCTCAGCGTTCTCTCTTAGGAAACCAAACCTCTCCTCCCCATTGGTGCACTGCTAGGAGAAAGGAGTAATTGTCTTCCCCAAAGAAGAATTTCTGCTCCAGAAACTTGCCTCATCCCTTCTGGTTCTAAATCCTTTTGAGACCTGATCCAATTACCAGTGGAGAGCCACAGAAAGACTCCTAAAGACTTGAATAGCAGCTGGATTAGATCCTTGGTGAGGTTCTCCACTGCACTTGAAAATGTCCTTAGCTGTGGAGACAAGGTGGGTGAGTTAATCTCTTTTATTGGACCAACTTCTGTTGAGAGAGACGAGCACCATGTGGCTTGAAAGCTTGTCTCTCTCACCAACAGAAGTTGGTCCAATATAAGATATTACCTCACCCACCTTGTCTCTCTAATTTTCTGGGACCAACACGGTTACTTCTACACTTATCTGTGGAAACAGGCACTGGAATGCAACTAAGGAGACCTGGGTTCCACTCCTGGCTTTGCCAGAGACTCCTGTGTGTCCATGAGCAAATAGTTTCATCTCTCTTGGCATCAGTTCCTCAGCCATGAAATGGAACTCTTCAAAACAGGGCCTCTGGCCCACATCCACAAAGGTGTCTCCATTGATTGCAATGGAAGTTAGGAGCCTAAAGTACCTTCATGGATCTGGGCCTGTGTCTTTCGGAGTGTTTGTACAGCACCTTGGACAAGAGGGTGCTTATCTTGGTTGGGGGCTCTAGGCACTATTATTTGCAATTCAGTAGAGCAGGTCAAACAAATTTGATGGAAGAGTTTTCCATCAGTGAATGCTGTTTCATTTAAATGTGTCAATTTTGATTAAGTTTGGCAGAAAAAAAAATTTAAAACGATTAGAAGTCAAAATGGCACATTTTGTTCCAACTTAATTATTGCTTTGTTTTGATATAACTTTTTAAACTTTTACTTGTATTGTATTATACTATATTTATACATAAATATATTATGATGTTTGGACATTATCAAATTGAAACAATTCCACATTATGAAACATTTCAATGACATTGTTTCAGTGTTTCCAAGTCAAAATATTTCACAGCTTCCACTCTGTAAACTATTTTGTAGTGCCCTGGCCACCACCTGCTTCAATTTCCCCTTCACCAGGGCCCCTTGAAGAACTCACAAAGTTTCCCATCGCCTTCTCAGCCCCAAATCCTCAAATTCACTCTTCCTCAAGCTGGCGACAGAGCCTGTCCAAAACACAACTCACAAAAGTCCCAGATCAAACACAAAGTCTTTCATCAGTCCGAGCTCCATCCAGTCTCCTGTTCTGGGTTTCCCTAGCTCACCACCTAGCTTCTGCTTCTGGAAATCACAGCCACTTTTCTCAGCATCTATCCCTTCCTGCAGCCTTTTATATTTGTATCCTCTGTTTCCTCTCAGCACTGGGGTCGCTGCAGGCTCTCCCGCCCAAGGGCAAGTCACCCTCTTACATATTTCAAGAATTCTGTCTCCCCACCGCACAGTGGGATAAATTACAAATTTCAAAGTGTTGAAATTTTACACAGGCTGGAAAGTTCTTTTTCGTACCAGCTCTGACAAATAATATTAAGACAGCCTTTTTTTGTGAGATACCCCGAGCAGGAAATTTGGCACGTTCAGGCTTTTCAGATGGTCTAGGAAACATTTGGCTAAGCAGCCAAATCTGGGGTACTTACTTGCCCCAGATGGCATCTTTTCAGCTTTGCCCATCGCTAGTGTAGTTTGAGATTCTAGACATTAAAGATCCCATCTAGTCAATTCCCCGAGACCATTCTGCTCAGCATATGCTCCATGCTTTGTTCTAGCTCTGCCTGGCTTTTCACACCAACAGAGAGTGGTTCATGGCAAATTCAATTTTTACCGGGCCATTTAGCATGAAGCTGCTCCTCCACCCTTTTAGAAACAGATGTCAACAGGGAAAGTTGTAATGCCACACAACAGAGCCCAGAGCAATCCAGAGTATAATATTAATGGCTGGATAGCAGCTCCCCGGGGAACTGAAGGAATCCATAACCCCAGGAAATGCACAAACCTATGAATAAAATGTATTTACATTTTGGACAAACTGCAGGGAGGGCAGCAGCAGCAGCAGCTGCCTCAACCCAGCCTCACTTTGGAAACAGACATGGTGGCAAAGCACATGGGGGAAATGTTTGATTAGAGGCGCATGCCAGAAGAAACGAGAGCACAGGCCGAGCTGCAGCAGCAAAACTTCTGTGAAAATTGCATTGCAAACATTTGCAATAGAAGGCTCTGAATGTGAGAGAACAGGCTGGAAAAGAAGGAGACAGCCCACTGATCACACAGCAAGGAACCCCTCACTGCTGTGCGTGTATTGAACTTGCACCACTGGACTGTTATTTCATCACTTAGCAAACTAAGCAACAGCAGGCATATGGGCAGGGGAGAAGAGAAGCCTCCCTGGAACACTTAGAGTGTCTACACTGCAATTGGGAGCATACACCTCAGCTTGGGATAGACACACACGCTAGCTCTGCTCAAGATAGCATGCTAGCAGTATGGCGTCAGCAGCACGGTGAGCGACAGGGGTTAGCCACGTGAGTTCAGAGCCAGAGGGCAGCCAGCCTGTGCTACAACATCCACACTGCTGCATTTAGTGCTCTAGCTTGAGCTGAGCTAGTGTGTGTCTGTCTACCCAGGCTAGGCTGAGACTCGCTCCCAACTGCAGTGTACATGTACCATTAGGTGCTAGGGGAAGTAGTGTTAATCATAGAAATGTCAGGCTGGAAGGGACCTCGAGAAGTCATCCGATCCAGCCTTCGGTGCTGAGGCAGGCCCACGTAAACCTAGAAGTTTGGAGTGTGGGAGGGGGATCAGGGAGTAGGGGGTTGAGGTGCATGAGAGGTGCGGGCTCTGGGAGGGGGTTAGGGTGCGGGAGTGGGTTCTGACCTGGGGCAGCGGGTTTGGGATCTGGGCTCCGTCCGGGTGGCACTTACCTCAGGCAGCTCCCATTCGGCAGCACAACGGGGCTAAGGCAGGCTCCCTGCCTGCCCTGGCTCTATGCTGCTCCCAGAAGAGGCTGGCAATGCCATCTCCGCTTCTTTCTTGCCATTTCCCTATTTGTGGTCAGTGACTTTTATAAACTTCTTCCAAAACTCATGATTGAACACCTAGCTGTCATGCAAATTGGTCTGTCTAAGACCTAATGATATCCAGGCCGCGTACTGAGTCTTTGGCCTCCCCTTTGTTCATCTTCCATCCACGATCATTAGAGGTGTCATCCTACCACTAGAACTCTTGGGTATCCATGGGACACATCCATACCAACGTAGCCTCGTCTCCCTCAACTTGTCTTCAATTGGGGCAACTCGCTCTATGCCCCTCACAACCTCACTGCATTTCCTATCCCAGAGCGTCCAGCCATTTCACCACCTCAACATCTTAATTTCCATGGTGATGAGCATTACTGATTTCCCTTCCTGCGGCTGTCCAAGCCGAGATCAGACCCCATTGTGCTAGGAGCTGTACGTACACCTCATGAGACAGTCTGTAGCGGGGTGGCACCCCGCTCCTGCCCTGAGGGGCTGAAAACAGGCCAGGAGAGGGCTATTTCTGGAGCAAGCAGCCCCAGGCTGAGTGGGAAGGCAGGCTCAGCTGGGGCCATGCCCCAATTAAGGCTCAGCTGGCCCTTATAAGTGGGCAGTGAGCCAAGAGCAGATACACTCTCTCTCTGCCTTTAGAGGGAGAAGGGCTTGGCTGCAGGGACCTGAGCAGGTACCTAGGGTGGAGCAGGGCTGGGGAAAGGCCAGAGGAGCTGGGGAGCTCCAGCCTGAGAGAACCCCAGGCTGTGGCCTAGGGTTAGGCCCCACTAGGTACTGGGGTTGTGGGGGCAACCCACAGGTAGGCTGAGGCAGCAGGTCCAAACCCCCTTTGCCCGTGATGAGTGGCTTATACTGCAGTCTGCCCCAGGGCGCGGGGGCTAGCTGGAGACTGGCAGTAGCCTACGACGGAGGTGAGGTGGGGATAGTGGGTTGGGAGTCCCCTGGGGAGGGGAAACACAGATCTGGGGAGGTATTGCCGGGGGGCAGCACCCCAGTTAAAGGGGCACCGGGTCCTGGGAGGGACACGGGCCTGAGTGGTCAGGCAGATCACCGGCTGGCAGAGGGCACTCCAGAGGCTGGTAAGCTAATTCCCCGGAGAAACCAGCAGGAGGCACCACAGGGGTGAGTCCAACCCTGTCACACAGTCCCTGCCCCAAATAACGTAGGCATCCAAATACTCAAAAGTCTGGCCCTATATCCCTTTGATTTCTATGGGAATTAGCCACCTAAATACCTTTTAAAGTTAGCTCTTAACGTTTACATAGGCCTGGTCTACACTAGGAGTTTGTCGAATTTAGCAGCGTTAAATCGAATTAACCCTGCACCTGTCCACACAATGAAGCAATTTATTTCGACATAAAGGGCTCTTTAAATTGATTTCTGTACTCCTCCCCGACGAGGGGAGTAGTGCTAAAATCAACATGGCCATGTCGAATTAGGGTTAGTGTGGATGGAATTCGACGCTAATAGCTCCAGGAGCTATCCCACAGTGCACCACTCTCTGGACACTCTGGACAGCAGTCCGAGCTTGGATGCTCTGCCCAGCCGCACAGGAAAAGACCCGGGAACATTTGAATTTCATTTCCTGTTTGGACTTCGTGGCAAGCTCAGCAGCACTGGTAACGATGCAGAGGTCTCCAGCAGAGGTGACCATGCAATCCCAGAATCGAAAGAGGGCTCCATCATGGACTGATCAGGAAGTGTTGGATCTGATCGCTGTATGGGGAGATAAGTCCGTGCTTTCAGAGCTGCGATCTAAAAGATGGAATGCGAAGATCTACGAGAAGATCTCCAAGGCCATGACGGACAGAGGATACAGCCGGGATGCAACGCAGTGCCGCGTGAAAATCAAGGAGCTGAGACAAGCGTACCAGAAGACCAAAGAGTCCAACAGGTGCTCCGGGTCTCAGCCCCAGACATGCAGTTTCTACGCTGCACTGCATGCTATCCTAGGTGGGGCCACCACCACTACCCCACCCCTGTCCATGGAGTCCGACGATGGGGTATTCTCAACAGTCGCTTCCTCGGAGGTTTTCGCGGACGGGGAAGATGATGAAGGAGATGAGGAGGACGAGGCAGTCGACAGCGCTTTGAATGCTGATTTCCCCGACAGCCAGGATCTCTTCATTACCCTGACGGAGATCCCCTACCAACCCTCCCAAGGCGGTAACCCGGACCATGAATCAGGAGAAGGATCAGTAGGTGAGTGTTCAAAACATATCTTTTGAATAGAATAGACATGGTATTTTAGCAATGGGTTTTTAATGAGCAATTTGACCTAGGCGCTTTAGCTGCATTCATGGACAGTGCAGCTACTGGAAAAGTCTGTTAACATGTGTGGGGATAGAGCAGAAATCCTCCTGGGACATCTTCATGAAGCTCTCCTGGAGGTACTGTGAAAGCCTTTGCAGAAGGTTTCTGGGGAGAGCGGCCTTATTGCGTCCTCCATGGTAGGAAACTTTACCGCGCCAGGCCAGTAGCAGGTACTCTGGTATCATTGCCTGACAAAGCATGGCAGCATATGGCCCCGGTGCTTGCTGGCATTCACGCAGCATACAGTCTTTCTCTGTCTGCGTAATCCTCATCAGAGTGATATCAGTCATGGTGACCCGGTTGGAATTAGGTGAATTTTATTACAGGGACTGTTTGCCTGTGCCTTTTAAAAAAATCTACCCAGTGGTTTCCAGCCACGCGGTGGGGGCAGGGAGGCGGACCGTTCATGCTGAGCGGTTTGCCGGCAGCTTGCAGGGATCGTTCCCGAGACCAGCCACGCGGTGAAGTGAAGGCTAAACCAACCATCCCAGAGAATGGGATGGTTGGGGTTACTGTGATTTCTGCCGCTGCACGTTAACACGCACAGTGCAGCAGTAACTGGGCAACTGTAGGAGCTCTGCTTGGAACGGGAAAGGAGGGCGCTGCTGTAAAGTAGGCTTTCAGCAGCCAAAAGTCTACGGCTTACCATGTCCACCTGCTAGCAGAATTCCGTTGCCCGGCCCCGCTTGTGTGATCTGCGCAGCAAGACCCCAGGCACTCAATATAAAGATTAAAAATGCGACCCTGTACTGAAAGCAAATGCGATAGGTAGTGTGCATGGTCTTGTTCACCGGGACAGACTATATTCATTGTTCTGGAAAATGTATCTTTCTAAAGAATTCACTCTCTTTTTTCATCCCACAGCTGCAACTGTCTCTAGGGTTCCCCCGGCATCTCCTTCCCAAAGGCTGGCACAGATAAGGCGGCAAAAGAAACGAACGTGGGACAAGATGTTCTCCGAACTCATGCAGTGCTCCCGCACTGAGGCAGCACAGCAGAGTGAGTGGAGGGAGACCATTTCGCAACACAAGCGATCAGCCAGTGAACGGGAGGAGAGGCGGGAAGCCCGTGAGAACAGGACGGAAGCTCGTGAGGACAGAAGGGACGCTCGCGATGATCAGTGGCGGCAGGAAGACCAGTGGGTGACTGAGGCGCTGCTTGGGCTAATGCAGGAGCAAATGGACACACTCCAGCGTCTGGTAGATGTTCTGCAGGACCGGAGGCAGGAGGACAGAGCCCCGCTGCAGCAGATCTCTAACTGCCCTCCCCCGCCCCAAAGTCCCATAGCCCCCTCACCCAGAGTCCCAAAAAGGAGGGGTGGCAGGCTCCATGGAAACAACCAGTCCACCCCTGCAGACTGCTCAAGTAGCAGAAGGCTGTCATTCCCCAAGTTTTTAAGCGTCCTTTCCTTCCCTCCACCCGCACCCCACCCTAGCCTCCATCCCAGTTCCCTCCCTTTACTGAAAGATCCTAAATAAAAAATACGGTTTTGTTGAACAATGTTGCCTTTATTTTCTTTTTAAAGGAAGATGTGTTTGAAGGGGGGAAGGGGGTTGGTAATTGGATAGGATAGGCAATGTTAACAGGGGAAAGAAACGGGGGATGGTTCACCTCATGTTTAAACAAACAGAAGAGTCACTGGTTACCCTGGTCAGTCTGGAAGCTAGTTTTCAAAGCTTCCTGGATGCGCAGCGCGTCCTGCTGGGCTCTTCTAATCGCCCGGGTGTCTGGCTGTGCGTAATCAGCAGCCAGGCGATTTGCCTCAACCTCCCACCCCGCCATAAACGTCTCCCCCTTGCTCTCACAGAGAGTGTGGAGCACACAGCAAGCTGCAATAACAATGGGGATATTTGTTTCGCTGAGATCTGAGCAAGTCAGTAAGCTTCTCCAGCGCCCCTTCAAACATCCGAAAGCACACTCCACCACCATTCTGCACTTGCTCAGCCTGTAGTTGAACAGCTCCTTTTCACTGTCCAGGGCGCCTGTATATGGCTTCATGAGCCAGGGCATTAGTGGGTAGGCTGGGTCCCCAAGGATCACTATAGGCATCCCCACATCGCCAACAGTTATTTTCTGGTCCAGGAAGTAAATACCTTCCTGCAGCCGTTTAAACAGACCAGAGTTCCTGAAAACGCGAGCGTCATGAACCTTGCCCGGCCATCCGACGTTGATGTTGGTGAAACGTCTCTTATGATCCACAAGTGCTTGCAGCACCATTGAAAAGTAGCCCTTTCGGTTAATGTACTGGCTGCCCTGGTGGGCCGGTCCCAGGATAGGGATGTGCGTTCCCTCTATAGCCCCACCGCAGTTTGGGAATCCCATCGCAGTGAAGCCATCTATTATCACCTGCACGTTTCCCAGGGTCACTACCTTTGACAGTAGCAGCTCAATGATTGTGTTGGCTACTTGCATCACAGCAACCCCCACGGTAGATTTGCCCACTCCAAACTGATTCGCGACTGACCGGTAGCTGTCAGGCATTGCAAGCTTCCAGACGGCTATGGCCACTCGCTTCTGGACTGTCAGGGCTGCTCACATCCGGGTGTCCTGGCGCTTCAGGGCAGGTGACAGCAACTCACAAAGTTCAAGGAAAGTGCTCTTACGCATTTGAAAGTTTCGCAGACACTGGGATTCATCCCAGACCTGCAGCACTATGCGGTCCCACCAGTCTGCGCTTGTTTCCCGGGTCCAGAATCGGCGTTCCACTGCATCAACATGACCCACTGACACCATGATGTCCACGTTGTGGGGTCCCATGCTTTGAGAGAGGTCTGTGTCATCGTCACTGTCCTCACCACGCTGCTGTAGCCTCCTCGCCCGATTTCTCAACATCTGCCTCTGAAAAAGGTGGACGATAAGGCGCGAGGTGTTGACAATGGCCATAACTGCTGCGATGATCGCAGCGGGCTCCATGCTCGCGGTGCTATGGAGTCCGCGCTGTCAATCAAGGGAAAAGGGCGCAAAATGTTTGCCTGCCGCCGCTTTCACGGAGGGAGGGGGGGAGTGAGGGTTGAATGACGACAGTTACCCAAAACCACCCGTGACACATTTTTTGCCCCAGCAGGCATTGGGGGCTTGACCCAGAATTCCTCTGGGCAGTGGGGACTGCGGGAACTGTGGGATAGCTACCCACAGTGCACTGCTTGGAATGTCGACGCTTCCCCCATTACTGTGGACTCACAAAGTCAAATTACTGTGCTTCGTGTGGACACACGTTTGACTTTGTAATATCAGTTTCAAAAAATCGGTTTAAGTAAAATCGAACTACTATCATAGTGTAGACATACCCTTAGACAAGAGAAAGAGAGGTGTGAAGTGACTTGCCCAGCAACACCCAGCAGATCAGTAGTAGAGCTCAGAATAGAACCCAGTGCTCCACCCACTAAACCATGCAGGCTCCCAGATGCTACCTCTCCCACCACTTCCACCTCCAGGAGCGGTGGAAACTCCCTAAAAGTGGGGGGGGGGAGGAGGGCGGGGGGCACCAGTGCCCAAACTGTGACCCCCGACCCCTACACTGCCCATTCTCCCTGAGGCTCCATGGAAAAGGGAGTGCATCTCCCCTCCTCCCCGATCCCCATCCTTCTAACTTACAAGCTGCGCAGGCAGAACGTGCAGAACAAGCAAATTCAATCAGTGCGGTTGATGTTCATGACTAGTAACAGCCTCACAGTTTAAGTGAGTTGCAGTCACAAAACTTAGACACTTCATTTGGGGGAATCGGAGTGATAGGGTTTCTAGCTGAAATCAGGCACTCCTTTGTCCAGAGTACACGTGGGAGAGGATGCTCTTGTTTCGGTTTAAGAGCGGCTTAGTATAAACCAATTCCTAACCGATTTAAGCTTAACCCAAATAAGCCTGGTTTAAATTGAAATATGCGTGTGCACACAGCCTTCTGCACCGGCTCAACTGAACCAGTTTGACATCACACTTTAAATTAGACCAGAGTGACTGTCTGATGTAGACAAACCCTTACAATCTTCCTCACTACAGATGCTCAACGCTTCCTCTGCTGGACACAAAGTGCAGTTATACTCCCAAACCCCAGTCCCTGAGTTGTGTTCAGGGCCTGATGCTGAAAGCACACTCTCAGTGACACAAACTGTCAAAGGGCAGGGGAAGAACCTATAGAATTATTGGGTACAGCTTTCTTCTGGGGGCAGTGCAAAGCCATGCTGCCTCCTGGTGGCTCTGAGAGGTTGTGCCACAGAAAGGCAGGATTCTCCTCCAAGAAGTTCTGCAAGCAGGGGAGTATACCTCTGAGACCCCACTGTTAAGATTGTGCAGCATGATGCTTTCTTTATGCCAGACCAGCTGGTGACATAGACTGGTTTCCTCCCTGACTCTGACTGGTCCTGAACTTTTCTAGCTAGTTACTAGTAAACATAGGCGCCAACTTCCTCTCTACCCAGGGGGTGCTCGATTGCCCCTCTGCCCCAGGCCATGCTCCCACTCTACCCCTTCCCCCAAGTCCCCACCACGCCTCTTCCCACCCTCAATCCGACATGGCCCCGGCCCCACTCCATCCCTTCTTCCAAGGCTGCACCCCCACCCCACCTCTTCCTGCCCTGCCCCACCTCTTCCAAGCCTCTTTCCACCCCCTCCCTGGAGCACACTCCATCCCCACTCCTCCCCCTCCCTCCCAGTGCCTCCTGCACACCACAGAACAGCTGATCTGCAGAGCGGGGGAGGCACTGGGAGGGAGGAGGAGAAGTTGATCAGCAGGGCTGCTGGCATGGGGGAGGTGCTGGGGGGAGGTGGGAGCTGGCTGCTGGTGCACCCACTAATTTTTTTCTATGGGTGCTCCAGCCCTGGAGCACCCATGGAGTCTGCGCCAATGTTAGTAGAGTCACTCCCATAGCAGTGAAACAAGGTTGCTCTCCTTACACCGGCTCCCCTGTACTCATTCAAGATCCCACAGCAGTTTTTGGAATAGCAATGTTATTTTTTTATTATCATTTTGTGATGAGATGCACCCCTGTAGTCACACCCTACACACAATTGTAATAATCTTTGCCCAAAATGTGCCTTAGGAGATATCATTTGAAAACGAATAACTCACTGGTCAATAATATCATGATGACATATCTGTAGCAACATTATATGTAAAGTTATGAATTCTCCCTAAGTAATGTTGATAGCATATGTTCAAATCCATGTACCCCAATTAGGCAGGATTTAAACAAAGGAATGTGTGTTTACCTCAATTTACATCCAAGTTGTAAACTGGGTCTTCAGACAGGGAGAGGGGGAACACAGGATACAAGCAAAATCTGCACTTCAGCGAACAGAAGTGTGAAGAAACAAAGTGCAACTTCTTTCACCATCCAACATCGTGTCACCTTCTTTACTTTATACATTAACTCAGGGTAGCCCTCAGGAAAATACATTTCAAAGGATGACTGGACTATGGAGGTGAGGGCCAAAAATACCTCAAGTTCTCTCTCTCTCTATATATATACACAACTCTCTTTTTCACCTAAGACAAAAGAAACAGCATTGGAACGTTGAGAGCAGATCCTGGCCTGAGAGTTTGGTCAGCAATGTTACTGGAAACATGTGGTAAAGGACTTCATTGTGAACCCAGGCTAATTTGTTACGATTAGTACTAGGAAGCATTTTATCTTTATTTCTCTTGTAACCATTTCTGACTTTAATGCCTTATATCTGTACTCACTTAAAACCTCTCTCTTTGTAGTTAAGATAAACTTGTTTTATTCTTTAATTAAAACTAATCCAGTGTTGTGAATTGTTTGGGTAACTCCAGTTAAGGGAGCAGACTGTTGTATATTGATCCCCTTAGAGGGGCAATGGCCCTAGTATATCTGGACTATCCAGGAGAGGGCCGGATGGTGCAGAACACTTTTGGGGGGGAAATACAGGACTGAGAGTGCTTTGGGGTCACTGTACAAGTAACAACCAAGGCTACTGGAAGCCAGAACATGGCTGGTGTTTGCTGACAGGCTGCTGGGGTCCAAGTTGCTGGACCAGTGCTGTGGCCATACACAGGCACTCAGGGGGTGACCTGCCTGCCGTTTGGCTGTTTGTGAGCAGCCCAGGTTGGGAGCTACAGCAGCAAAGCATTCTGAGGCACCCCAGGTTGCAGGGCAAGTGGTGACAGAACCCCGCTTTGGTCTGGATTGCACTCTGGCATGTCATATTATATTGCAATAATGCCTAGGTGCTCCAAGTCATGGACCAGGACCCCATTATGCTAGGTGCTGTACAAACACAGAACAGTTCTAGTACTAACACTAATACTAACAGCATTATTGTTAGTAGAACTAGTCAACATTTTTCAACCACAATGTTTTTTTCATTAACAACCTGCTGTTCTGTTGAAACCAAACTATTTTCTGAGAACAAGTCAATTTAAGAAAACTATTGATTTTTGATGAAAATTTCAACTCTAAATTTAACATTTACTTGGAGGTTTTTTTAAGCAAAATGCCTCAAACAAAATGTTTCAAAACAAAATCAGTTGGTTTGAAGCTTTTCATGGACGTACAACTGAATTTGTCATACTGATCTAGTTTAGTCCCAGCCTCCTGGCCAAATTCTTTCCTGAGTAGTTATGTTCTGCTCTTCTGAAAGTTCCCCTGAATTTTCTGCCAGCTAGGGCTCCTGTGTTAAGTTTGCCATGCAGAATTAGTCAACATATTTTGAATTCTCAGCAAAAACTTTTGACTAAGTTTCTAATTTCAATGAAAAAAGAGGGGGAAATGTCTGACATTTTTATGAAGTGACAAAGGGTCCTGTGGCACCTTATAGACTAACAGAGGTATTGGAGCATAAGCTTTCGTGGGTGAATACCCACTTTGTTAGATGCCAAATACCCACTTCATCGTATTCACCCACGAAAGCTTATGCTCCAATACCTCTGTTAGTCTATAAGGTGTGTGATACAGCATGGCCAGAAGGCAACAGGAGAGTGATCTAGGGTGAGGAGAAGCCTTATTCCCTGTAGATTAATTAAAAGCACCTGAAACCAATTAGAGCACCTGAAACCAGTCACCTGATAAAATCCCCCTGCTTCAATCAGCCAGAGGAGGAGCTGGAGCAGAGTGGATTGGTGGTGGAACAAAGAGCAGTTCGAAGGAAAGTGGAGGAGAGGTTTGAGAAGTGCTGCAGCGGGCCAAGAAGACCAAGATCCTAGGTAAAGGAACACCTGGCTTGTGCAGAGGGAAGGCAGGAAGCCCCACAAGCTGAAGGTCAGGAGAGGGAAGTAGCGCAGGGGAAAGAATCACTGGTACAAGTGGTTCACCTACTATCATAGGGCCCCTGGGCTGGGACCCAGAGTAGAGGGCGGGCCTGGGTCCCTCCCTCTCCACTCCCCTTCCCTGGGATACTAGTAGGATAGCTGTTACCCCAGTTCAGGGGCAAGAAATGGCACCCTAAAACCCCCCAACAAGAAGAGAAAGTGCGGGACCCATCATAGTAGTGCCGGCAATTTGCCACAGGTGCCACAGGACCTTTGTCGCTTCTACAGATCGAGACTAACACGGCTACCCCTCTGATACTTGTGACATTTTTATGACTTCCCTCCATTTTATGAAACAACTATAGGTTGAAATTTCTGAATGTCAACATTTTATCAATGTTGATACACCGCACCCTCGCTAGAACATGGGGTTTGGGAGCCATGCGCAGTACTGCGTTAACATGGGGAACCGCGTTATAGCAGGGGGGTGTGTTACCATGGATCCCAATGTAAATAATTTATTTTGGGATCCATGGTCACCCCTGCGCTAATACCGAATTCACGCTATATTGACACGCGTTTTAGCGGGGATCTCCTGTATTCCATATTTTGACCTAAATTCAAAAGTATTTTTTTCCATTTAAAAAAAAAATTCTTTGACTTGCAAATGGTGTGATTGTTAAACAGCTTTGTGTCAGACTCCTCAAATGGCTGCAGTACCTCCTTTAGAGCCTTCATAAAAGTTGTTTGCACTCACCTGTACACCCTGCCTGGTCTCTGTGATATGGGAGTGCTGTACTTACATACCAAAGGTTTCTGCTCACTATACAACTACCTGACATTCCGGAGCATTGAGCAACCCCACACCTCCGGGGGTTCCGCTCATGTTGTGGGACCCACAGACAGCTGACACGAGTTGTTTGTGATTCCCTCAGGATAAAGCTTAGTGAAGTGTTCACATAGAGCTCACAACCCACCGCAAATCAGGGAGGCTTCCAGGTTCTGATCTGAATTCAAGCATTAGTCTAGGATGGTCCCACCTCTCACTTACAGAGATCTCTCCAGAGACCAGAGCCCTCCCATGCCCCCCCCCTGCATCTTTGGGGTTCACGTGCTCTAGACTCTATAGGAAGACATCAGATAGGACAGAAGAGGATCTGGGGGGATCCACTCTCGGTTTACATGTCACTCTATGTCACCATCCTCACCTATGGTCATGAACTTTGGGTGATGACTGAAAGGATGAGATCGCAGGTACAAGTGGCGGAAATGAGGTTTCTCCGCAGGGTGGCCGGGTTTACTTTATGAGACAGGGAGGGGAGCTCAGCTATTCGGGAGGGCCTTGGAACAGAGCCGCTACATCTCCGGATTGAGAGGAGACAGTTGAGGTGGTTCGGGGCACCTGATAAGGATGCCCTGTATGACGCTTCCATTGGAACTCTGCCAGGCATGTCCCACTGGGCAGAGGCCCTGAGGCTGTCCCAGGACACACTGGAGGGATTATATCTCCCGACTGGCCTGGGAATGCTGGAGAATCCCCCAGGAGGAGCTGGAACCTGCTGCAGAGGAAAAAGAGGTCTGGTCTTCCCTACTCTCCATGCTGCCACTGCAACCCTCACCAGGAAAAGAAGGGGAAAGGAGGAAAGGAGACAAATTGAATGTGTTGACAATGTGATGTAGTTGGGAAAAAGGCAAGTGTCACTTTGGGATGTTTTAACAGCAGTATCATATGTAAGACACAGGAGGTAAATGTCCTGCTCTACTTTGCTCTTGTAACACCTCAGCTGGAGTACTGTGTCCAATTCTGGGTACCATCCTTGAGGAAAGCTGTGGAGAAATTGGAGAGAGAGTCCAGAGGAGGGCAACAAAAGTCATAAAAGGTCTAGAAAACCTGGTCTCTGAGGAAAGGTTAAAAAACTTGGCATGTTTAGTCTTGAGAACAGAAGACTGAGGGGAGACCTGATAATCTTCAAATATATGAAGGGCTGTTATAAAGAGGATGCTGATCAATTGTTCTTCATGTCCACCAAGAGTAGGGCAATGAGTAATAGTTTTAATCAGCAAGGGAGATTTAGGTTAGACATTAGGAGGCTTGGAAGGATTTGATTTTTATCTGTAGATGTCGGTAAGTGTCGATTTCACACCCCCACACAAATATTTCCATTGATAAAAACAGAAAATTCCAGATAGGCACAGTAAGAAAAATGCTGCTTGAGAACTTAGAGTTTGATTTAAGGATACCTATTTTGTATATTTTGACATGTGATGTTGATGGTTTAATTTTTTAAATCTCAGTGTCTACAGTCAAATAATTGTCTGACTCCCCCACCATTGTATGACTCCCCCATAATTTCCCATAACTGTGAAAATTTGGATAAAAATAGAAAAATGTTTAAAAATAAACACTGATATTATCCAGCACAATTATTAAAAAAACCGAGTTCTGCCAATACTAGATATTAGGAAAAAACCCTATCCTTATAGTTGGAAAGTTAAGTCCTGAAATAGGTTACCGGGAAGGTTGTGGAATGCCAATCACTGTCGGTTTCTAAGAACAGGTTAGACAAACACCTATCAGGGATACTAGATATATTTATTCCTATCTCAGTGGTTCCCTGGAGGGATGGACACTAGATGACCTCTCGAGGTCCCTTCCAGTCTTATATTTATATGATCTCTCTCTAATTTTGAGCGAGACCACGAGGTGGTCTCATTCCCCAAAGGATTATGGGAGCTGTTGCTGCAATAGCTGTGTTACTGAATCTGAATAGGTAGCTCCCCAGAATCCTTTGTGCAACTGGGAACTCCATGGGGTTCCCCAGTAACCACATGCCAGTGATCATTATGGTGACATCCCAATCAATGCTTGGTTGCTCATGAGCAATAACCATGAAAATGATTATGGGGTGCAACCTGCCCATGGTCAGTTAATGGGAAAGCCACTGTCCTACTGGGATCAGGAGAGACAGTGGCTCTGTCTGGCAGCTCCTGAAGTGTTGGCTGAAGGGAAGGGAGCAGTGCAGAGGATCACTTGGTTACCAGGACAGTAAGTTATCTAATAATAATGTGTGTGGTGGGGTCAGAGGCCTGGGAGGACAGAGGTGGTGAGGAAAGTGGCACATGTCAGAGGTTCAAGTTTTAGGTGATCCCAAGTCTCCTTGACAAACAGCCAGGGTCAATCCCTGTGTTATCTGATGGAGTCCATGGGACTGACTCTCCTTTTATACCAGATCTGGGCTAATCTCATTGAAGTGAATGGCGTTACATCAGAGTTACTTGGTATAACTGACATTTGAATGTGGCTCGATCTTGCTATTACTGGTAGTCAAGATTGTTTTTTTCCTGCAAAAAAAAAATCTGAAAATGAGAAAAGTTTTTCATTTGCACTGACATTTTTCACAAAGAAAAATCCAACCAGTTCTAATAGCCAGATTGAAGTGGATCTCAACTGTAGTTATACCAGTGTTAATCTGCTATAATTCTATTGAAGTCAATGAAGTGTCATTTTTTGGCAGAAAGTTTGACACAAAAAACGCTTTTCATTGACAATTTCCGGACACACAAAAGGGTATTTTTGTTGAAAACAAAACAGAAAATTAGAATTTTTCCATTTTTAAAATGAAAACTTTGGGTTATCGGATGCTGAAAATGGAAACCAAAATTTTTAAATTCAATTTTCAAATATTTACGTTGAAAATGAGATCTTCATACAAATTTTGATAAAACACCAATTTTCTATCAAAAATGTCATCTGAAATATTTCAAGCATCTCCTCTCTCTATATCTAGGGTATTTTGTAAGTGCTTGAAACAGTGCTATGTAAGCACTGATTCATTTCTGTCAAACGCATAGCTCTACTATAAGGCCTTATTTACAGGTTTCCTGTAGTATTCTTTACATTGACGTGTAATGTAGCAGAGCAACATTCCCTTAGATGACTCCAAGAGGGAGGCCTTGCCTATGATCCACATTACACCAATCTAGAATTTTTCCATCAAAAATTTAACAAAAACAAAAAAAAATAGAGGCAATATAAAAAAAAATTTGAAAATTTTCAAGTTTTCCTCAAAGCAAATTTTAAAAAGATTTGATTTGAATAGAAAAGAGAATTTTGTAGGGAAAAAAAGAATAGTGGGAAGGAGACTCCTCCCCGCAGAAAACTGAACATTTTTTAATTCAATTAGATTCAAACTGAAACAAACATTAAGTTTTGTTTTAATGAAAAAAAGAAACATTTCTGGGGAAAATGGTATTTACCCCACCAGCCATAGCTCCAACTCTGTTGCTGATAAAACACTTTTCGATAAGACAACAATTGGCTGCCATCTTGGATTTGAAGAATGCAACCCCTGAGCAATCTTTCAAATGAATAAAACGTAGTTTTCCTGGGAACAAGGCTACAGATCCTCAAAGGTACTTTGACATTAATTGGAGGTAGGTGCCCAAGTACCTTTGAGGATCTGGGTCAAGATCCCTAGATCTGCTTAGATCTCACCTCTGTCTCTCTGCAGGATCCCCATTCTCCTCTAGGCCGGGCTACATGATGTGACGGTGTCTCCATAAGACTTTATGGGGAGATCTTATAAATGTATATAGGATATAACTGGAATATGTTTTATGCTACATGTGCCATGTAACATCTCTGTAAAAATTATGATCTACTGAATCTATTCCTCCTGGTTGTATGCATGTATCATTTTTGTAGTTAAAGTTATGAATATTGGTTGTATATTTGCTGGTTTTATACATAGCCTTTGTAAGAGCATGGGATCATGTCTGGAGAAAGGAATGTGCCCAATCAAGAAACTCTTAAACAGACAAAAGAAGTCGCAGACACCAATCCACATCTGAGCTTGGCCAGGAATGTGACTGCACTGGTTACTGAGTGGTGCATGGACATGTGACTTGCCCATGTGATCCCAAAACTCCAGGGTAACATGATGCTACACAGGGAGTGGGGAGGAGCGTCCATCCAGGGGAGAAAAATCTATTTAAACCCCTGGAAGACTCCTCCATCTTGTCTTCAGCTGGCTAAAGAGAGACTCTCCACCCCACAAGGACACACCTGAAAGAGACTGAACAAAGGACAAAGACAATAGGGGGTGTGAGCAATTGCTGGACCCAGGCTAGGAGGACTATAGCCTGTAAAGGGAAGTTTGCTGGAACTGGTGAGGTTTTTAAATCTCTATACAGTGTGATTAGACATAGACTTGCATGTTTTATTTTATTTTACTTAGTAATTCACTTTGTTCTGTCTATTACTACTTGGAACCACTTAAATACTACTTTCTGTACTTATTAAAATAACTTTTTACTTATTAAATTACCCAGAGTACATGTTAGTACCTGGAGGGGGGCAAACAGCTGTGCATATCTTTCTATCTATGAAATAGAGGGCGAACTATTTATGAGTTTACCCTGTATAAGCTTTATACAGGGTAAAACGGATTTATTCCGGGTTTGAACCCCATTGGGAGTTGGGCACCTGGGTGTCAAAGGCAAGAGCACTTCCTGAGCTGCTTCCAGGCAGGCCTACAGCTGTTAGTGGACGTGGTTCAGACCTGGGTTTGCAGCAGACCAGCGGGTCTGGCTCAAAATAGACATGATTCTGGAGTCCCAAGCTGGAAAAGGCAGGAAAGCAGGGGCAGAAATAGTCTTGGCACACCAGGTGGCAGCTCCAAGGGAGTTTCTGTGATACCAACCGGTCACACATGGGTCCCCAGCAGGATTCTCTTTGGAGTACTGCAAAGGATATACATCCTGTTCTCAGCATCAACTATCAGGTGGAAGATCTTCATGGACAATGTTACAAATCTGACCATGAAGCTGCTAAGTTACACTTGCTAGGAGAGCCACATTGACAGCATAAGGCCAGTGAAGTATCAAGTGACTGAGGTTATGATGCCCTGATGGAACTAGCACAATCGAATAAAGCCAAGACCAGAATCCGACACAAGGCACAAAGCCTGGCAAAGCATATCACTGACTTCAAATTTCTGGTCTCAGTTGTGGTTTGGCATTATATCCTGTTCCAAGCAAACATTGTAAACAAACTCAGTCGATGGACATCATGACTGCTATTACTTTGATGAGAAGCTGCCTTGATTTCTTTGTGGCCTACAGGAACAATGGATTTGTAGATGCCATCGCTGCTGCCAAAGAAATGGAGGAGAACTTAGGAGTTGAGCCTGTCCTCAAGGAAACTCGTATTCAGAAGAAGAAGAGATAGTTTGGTCATGAGGGCAGAGATGAGGTGATGGGAAGCTTGGAAGAAAAATTCAAGAGGGAGTTTTTTTACTTACTCATTGACACTGCTCGAGTGTCCATAGAAGAAAAGTTCGGTCAAATGAAGGACCATGAAAAGACCTGGGGGGATGTGTATGACCTCAGTAAGCTGCTGGCGGACAGAAAAACACTCTTGAACAATTGTATGAACCTTCACCATGGTGAATGTTCGGACGTCAATGATAAAGACCTCTATGTCAAATTGGACAACATCTGACACATTTTGCAACACGGGAAGGCACTCTCCACTCCGAGTTCTCCAATTCATTCATGATGCAGAGCTGAATGTGTGGATGCTTTGAGGATTCTGCTCATACTGCCGGTCACAGTCGCGAGTGGGGAGCACAGCTTTTCAAATCTCAGGCTCATAAAAACATATCTTTGATCAACAACAGCTGATGAGAGACTGATATTGCTTGCTATTTTATCATTTGAAAATGCCATTAGCCAGTCTTTGGATCTCTGACACTGTGCTTCAGTTCAGGAGGGCAGAGGCAAGAAAAGCAACCTTTTGAACTAAAGGACTAGGGTTAACATTCTAAGGCTGTCACTTACTGTAATACTATTTAATACTTGTCCATCCAATGTTGGTGCACAGTTCAGTTAGTTGATATTAGTACATTTCAGTTATTCTTAAAATTAAAAAGTTCTTATAAGTTTAGAGGAAACAAATATTTTTAATGCTTATATATGGCATGAATAAATACAGATTTGAAGATCCTAGTGTGCACATTTATCGTTTTATATGACAGGGATAAATCATACATGCAAATCGTGTAGCAAATGGGCTACAGATGCAATAAAAAATAAGGTGTTCAAAAGTTTAACAAGTGGAGGGGGGCACCGATGACACACCTTGCCTGGAGCACTATTTGGTCTAGGGCCGGCCCTGGGTCCCAGCATACCTGAACTCTCTTCTCCCCCCAGGTTGGCAATGGAATGTTCTACCACTTCAATACTGGTGTCACGGGGTTGGGACTCACCACCACAGCACCTCCTGCCTGTCAGTCTGGGAATTAGCTCTTGGCAGTCCTGGAGTACCCTCCGCCGGTGGTGTCCTGTCCACCGCTCCCTTGCTGGCGTCCAGAGCCATGTTGCTCCTGGATCACGGCGTCCTCTTCAGGACACTGCCCTCTGGCAGTGCCCCTTAGTCCACACTCACCTCCTTCTGGGGGGGGGGGTTGTTTTAACAGCAGTCTTCTGGTTTGCCCCTGCCGCAGTGGCCAACCACACCCCAAAGTCTACCCCCTTCCGTCAGGGGTCTGGTGCAGTCTGTTATGGCCACCTCTCATGGCCAGGTGCAAGATAAGAGGGAAGGGGGGGACCCAGGCCCGCCCACTACTCTGGGTCCCGACCCAGGGACCCTCTAGCAGCAGCCTCCCTGCCCTCCTTCTCTCCCCTTGTCTGCCCGCTCTCCCTGGGTCACTTCCCCTCTGACCCCTTTGCACCCTCTAGGCCCTTCTGGTTGAGGCCTGCAGCCTGGAAAGTAACAGGCTGGAGCTCTCCTATACTCCCCTGCATCTGCCCTGCATCTGCCCTGGGTGCTGGTCTCCTGAGCAGGAGACAGACTTTCCCCTGTTGAAGGCCTGGGAGAGACTCCTTGCTGCTCTCCTGGGCAGCCTTTTTATAGGGCTGAGCCTTGCCCTGATTGGCTGTCTCCAATCTGGGCCCCGATTGGCTCCCAATAAGCCCTTCTCGCATTGGCTGCCCATCTGCGCAGGCTCACTGGCCTGCTGCAGTCCACACTCTCAGGGAGTGGGGCAGCTGCCCCACTACAACTGGCCAACCCAATTAGCATCCCAGTAATTTATTGCCTCAGGGAAACTCTAATCTCAGGACTCAACAGGCAGCTGTGAAGGCAGCCGGTCTGTGTGCTGCTTCTCAGAGCAAAAGAAAGAGAGCTGGGAAGATGGAAGGCAGTTTTTCTGCCAGGAGATTGTGTTGAGGTGGCAGGGAGGTACAATTAATCCAGGGAGAATTGTAGATTATCTCCATTTTGTACCTCCTGGGTATAAAAATAAATAAGTGATCATTGGTTCTGCTGTTCCAACTTCTGGACAAGGCAAGAGGTGGCTACCACTTTCCACCCACAGCTGCATTTGATCTAAGAGGTTTTTTAAAAAAGAAAATATTCTCCTTGAAACAGTGTTGCATCTGAGTGAAACAGTTTTCCATGTGCCAGCATATGCTGGATTTCTACTGCTCTCTTTCCTTCTTTAGCATCTAGCCAACCCAGCTGAGATCGGGTCCCTCTTGTGCTAGGTACTGTACAGACACACAGCAAGAGGCAGTCCTTGCTTCAAAGAATTTACAAGCAAAATAGCTAAAGGAAGCATCATTATTCCCATGGAGAGGTCACCTAGGGAATCTGTATGAGAGTAAGGAATTGAACCCAGCCCACCTGAGAGCCAAGAGTGCTTAAATCACAAGGCCATGCTTCCCTCTTGGAGGTCTACACACACAGGAGCATATCACCTTCCTCTTCAGACACCTCCACTTCCTCACCCCTTTCAAGATCCTGCTAGGAATTTCTCTCCTTGTTTTCAAAGCACATTAAAGACTTTTCCCAGCTATTCTTGCAGGTCTTTGTCCCTGCTCTCAACGCCACTCATTTAGCATCGGCTTTCTCACTGTCCCTTGATGCAGGCTGGTCCTTGTCAGTATGAGAACCACCTCTGAAGTTTACGGAATAGCATTTCAGTAGCTCCGCCCTTATTTCAGTCTCATCTGAAAGCATCTATTTTCTTTCTTGCCTTTAACTCTAAGTTCCACTTATTATTCTAGGAAGTATTTTGGGGATTCCTATGAAGGAGGTATAGAAAATAAAGTTGCACTGAACACAAACTGTACCCAAAAGTTATGAACCAATTGCAGCTACTGTGAAGAAAGGGGGCAGGGGTGGTAAAAAGGAGCTCTTTAGCAACCGAGCCAGAAGAAATTCCATTAATGTAAATATTGTACAGCAGTCCTCATTCATTTTATTGTGCATTAGCTACAGGTGAGCATCCGTAAGACTTGGAGGTTTCCCTCTGTTCAAATCAACTTCCAAAAGCATGTGCATCCATAGGTTAGCCAAGCTCTTAACATCTTAGGCCTGCCAAGAATAGGCTATTTCAGGAGATTTTGAGTTTTGTGCTTTTGGATGGGCCAGAAAAGGAACACAGGAATTGTCATCCCAATTGGATCAATAGCCCATTCAGGCTGGTAGCCTGTCTCCAGCCACGGAGGTTTCCCGGTGGGGAAGTTTCCTTCCAATCTCTATCATCTAGCAGTTGGCTTTTGCCCTGAAGTATGAGGGTAACAGTGAATGTTCTCATTGTGCATGATTCTTCTCTGACCTACTCATGTTTTATACTGAATTCAGTGCATTTATTCACGGTTTTCGTTGGCACATGTGGGAGGCAAATCAGACTCATTATCCTTATAAAATCTAATCCTTGTTTTGTATACTAAGCTGTTGGATCAATTAACTTCACAGGTTCAATATGCATTGTGCAAAAAAAAAAAAAGGTATTTCCTTACGTTAGTTTTAAATATTTTACCTTTTAAACTCTGTTGCAACTCCCTGGTTCTTATGTAATGAGAGAGAGAGAGAGAGAGAGAGATGTGAGCACCTGATTTACCTACTCTGTTCCATTTATTAATCTGTGTAGCTCTGTCATGTCCCCTTTCATTCATCTCCACTCTAAATTACACTCTTCTAACCTTTTCAGTCTCTCTTCTTTCCAGGCCTCTAATCATTTTCATTGCCCATCTCTGCATCCTTTCAATTGCTGTTCTATCTCCTGGAGACGATGTGACTAGAAAAGAACACAGTATTCCAGGTGATGCCTTCTCATTGATTTATAGAACGGCATTATAATGTGATTAGGCTTGGAAGGATTAGATTTTTATTGGTAAATGTCAGTAAGCGTCGATGTCACTGTACACACACACACAAACGGACAAAAAAAGATTTCCATTGATAACTGAAATTTACAGATAGGTAAAGTAATACAAACACTACTTGAGAACTTAGCATTTGGTTTAAGGATATTTACTTTGTATATTTTACATGTGATGTTGACAATGTGTGTTTTAATGGTTATAAAGCTTTTAACTTTTTGAAACTCAATAGCTACTGTCTTTAAATAATAATTGTCTGACCCTCTGTATTGTCTGACCCCACTGTAATTTCCTGCAACTGTGAAAATTTTAATAAAAATAAAAAAAAACACTTAAACAATCAATATTATCCATTACTTGTAAAAAAGAGTTGAATTCTACCAAGACTAAATATTATACATATCCGAACATTCTCTTAGCTATCTTGACCTTCTCTGCATGTTGAGCAGAGGTCTTCGCTAAGCTGTCTTCAGTGATGCCCAGGTCTTTTTACTGAATTATTATAGTTAATTTAGAAACCAGTAAAGGTATATGACTAGTTCAAATGATTCCTTCCAAAGTTTCATTGGCTGTCCTGCCAGTCAATAGTCTAGTTTTGTTAGGCTCATTGGACCTTCCTCATCACCTTCCTTATATCTGACCAATCTAGAATTTTTGACACTTTACCTACTTTTTCCAATTTCCTCCCTACCATCTCATGATCATCTGTTTAACTTTCATTTCATCTAGTTTACTGTTATGGGGGTAAGAGCTACTGGTCTGTAATTACCGGGATCACCCCTTCATGCATCTTTTAACGATAAGTAAAACATTTGCTCCCTTCCATTCCTCCTGGCCCAACAAGCTAGTTCTACCAACTAATAAAGGTGGTACAAGATGGTGTGACAGCAGGAGTCTTGAAGAAAGAAACTTTGGAAACATCATCCTCTCCCTACCCCCAGCCAGATTCCCCATTGCCCTGCACCTCAAGGAGTCATTAGCATCAGTGGGTGTAAATCAATACTCAGATTGGAAGCTCTATGGGGACGTCACTGCCTTTGTTACATGTGGCCAGGTCCCCTAGTTGCAGTCACAATACACATAATAGCCATTTTGTTTCAGTAGTGTTTTACAGACATTTTACACTGGTGTACAGAAGGACACAAAGGTTGGGGGAGTGGTAAATAATTAAGAGGACAGGTCACTGATACCAAGAAATCGGGATTGCTCTGTAAGCTAGGTTCAAGCAAGTGTGTGTTTGAATATGGCCAAGTGTAAGGTCACACATCTAAGAACAAAGAATGCAGGCCATACTTACAGGATGGGGGACTCTATCCTGGGAAGTGACTCTGACTCTAAAGTGACTCTGAAGTGACTCTGAAAAAGACTTGGGAGTCATGAACACGAGCTTGCAGTGCAATGATGTGACCATGTGTAAACAGGGGAATATCAGGTAGGAGTAGTGGAGAGGTTATTTTACTTCTGTATTCAGCACTGGTGTGACCACTGCTGGAATCCTGTGTCTAGTTCTGCTGCCACAATTTAAGAAAGAGGTTGAAAAATTGGAGAGGATCCAGAGAAGAGCCATGAGAAGGACTGGAAGCCATGCTTTATAGTGAGACTCAAGGAGCTCAATCTATTTAGCTTATCAAAGAGAAGATTAAGGGATGACTTGATCACAGTCTATAAATACCCAGAAGTTTGATAATAGAGGGCTCATCAATCTAGCATAAGAAGGTACACTGGGGTCTCTCAATTTTCAGTAGCACCCTGGGAAAAGTGGGTGTGGCCTTCCAAAAGGGAGGCATGGTCAGGGACAAATTCCTTACTCCAAATTCCTTACTTCAGTACTCCCCAGCCTTCCTACCTGGAGTCTCCCTTGCCCTCTGCCTGCCTTGTGTTTCCTCTGACTCCTCACAGCCTTCTGTTTTCCTTTCCATGGCAGGCTTCCTTGTTCTTAAGTCCAATCCCCAGAACAGGTGTAACATATTGGGGCTAATTGAACAGGGCTGCCTGGCCCTAGGCTGCCTGGCCCTTCAAGGGAAAGGCTGCCTTGTTACAATGATGCATTTCAGGAGCCGCGTGAAAAAAGGGATTGGGGAAAGATAGCCATGGACCTGCACCTTTATCACCCTGCACATGAGACTGCAGTGGGTACTGGTGCTGGTGTGGGGTCCTCTGTAGGTTGATTCCCATAAATGAGGACTGCTAAGGTTTTCTGATTGAGCGCATGCTTACAATATGCATTGTTCAACCTGTGGGCATTGGAATGGGGGCTGTTTGGCATTCAGGTGTTCTGGACTGAGGCACTATCTCTGTTTATATATCAGAATGGGTCAGGTGGCTGGTGTCATGCGGTCCCTGCCCTAGTTAATGTGTTGCTGCTTTTTCTTTTTTATCAAATGTAACCACACACCAATTTCCAACAATGTGAGCATCAGCGAGGAGAGCAGACAGGCCTGCCTGAATACAGCAGGAATAACACTGTATGTGCAACAGTAGCAGACATGGTACATTGTAATGCTGTGCACATTCACATCGCAGTCAGCTGAGCATTTCTCCTCATACACCTTTCATTTACCTCAGTAACTCTGAGTTATTCAGGACTACGTTCTTGTTATCCACCCATCATTCACTCTTGTACTGTCTGTCTACCTGTGTCCACGGATGCCATCAGCTTCCTGTGCCTCTGTGCTATGCACAATACAGATCTTTCACAGATGAGCTGGTTGCTATGGTCACAGGCAAACCATTGTGTCTTGGGGGTCGGGAAGCCGTAAAGGAAGGTGCTTTTCAGCATGTAAGTAAATATTGCCTTTTTCTCACACAGCCCAGCCATCCTCACTGAACTTACACACACTGGCCACTACTCAGGTGGCAAATTTGCATGGATCTGCAAGGTGCAGACACACTAGTCTATTTGAGAGTAATTTTTATAGTATCTTTTTCTTCTGCATGTTTTTATGGGAAAGAGGGTAATCAGGTCTCTTCATTACTGAAAACATAAACCCTATCCCTTGTACTCTCTTTCTCACTAGTCCCTTATTCCCCCCCCCCCTTAACTATTCTGTCTTGCGCAAGACATGAGCTCATAAATTTACAATGTATTTTGCTGCCTTCAAAGGGGTTGTTCAGTTTCATTCTTATTGGATTTTATGATAAGTGTGGATTGCACTTTATGTGTCGTATTGCTACCAGAAGGCCTGAAGCTGCAGACCTTTATCAGGCAAAATGCTGGCTCCACTGAGAGTTTTGTCTGAGTACGGACTGCAGGACTGAACACACATTGTGTATATTTACATTTGCCAAAAAAAGGGCCAGACAGTGACGCCCATACTCACACTGAGTAACACATTGTTTTCTATGGGACTTCTTCAGGAGTCAGGTACTAGATGTAAGTAAAGGGATTGATTTTTTCTGACCCAAAGTTATCATCTAGCTGTGCAGCTAATCATCAGAAACAGATAGTGTTACCCCTTTTGACCTGAGTGGTTAGCCACTATTTGGAGTCTTGTGAGTTGTTGGGGGAAGAAATTGGTGATGGAATCAGGTGTTTCTTAGATGCAATTCTGTTTATTTACACAGAATGTACATGAAGTGCTGCTTCCCTGAACACAGAAGGAGACAGTATCTTTGCTCACATCCCAAGCCTCTTTCTAGCCAGCACTCTACCCAAATGTTCTCTCTCTTTGGTTTTTTTCAGGGTCACATTAGAAGTGCTTCTCTGGGTCTTCCTTGCTGCCTTCTCCGTGTGCTTTGGTGGCATTTCTGCTCCTTGTCTCTCACATGCACACAGGTCCCTCAAACAAAACGCAGCCCCCTCCATTTGCGTTCAGACATCAGACAATGCCCCTCAGCCCACGTGACTTAACTTCTACTCCAGCCTTGCATAAATTCTGTGTTTTGGATTGTAACTTCTGTTGTTTCAGCTATCTATTGCATGAAGGAGCTTACGTGCTTTCTACATTTATCCAGAATGAAGGGTGGCTATTCCACCGACCCACATCAAGGACATTTTACCCAATCCCTGGCATAAAAATACTGCATCTTATTACAGGATTGCCAGATGCCACATAAAAATACACTCTTAGTTGCAACTAGATTCTGACATGAGGATCAGAATCTGCTCTCAGTTACACCAGCATAAATCCACAGTCAATGGAGTTACTCCAGATTTATGCCAGCACAGAGAGCAGAATTTGACCCCTATTAATTAATGATGCCAACACACTAATTGAGGTTTAATACCTATGGCCCCTATTTAGTGCTCATTACTCAGGCAAAATCCCATTGAAAGCAAATAAGCAATGTTGCAGAGAGTCACATTACCCTGTATTAGATAATGAAATGGTGAGTTCCATATTTCAGTTTCTTGAGGCCTAACTCCGCTTACTGACCATAGAATTGGAAACCTCAGTCAAGATTTTTGTAATCTATTGGTATTTCATGATGATACACCTGTCTTATTAAAGCACAACAAATGTACTAACCCAAAACTGGACGATCTCCTGCTGTCTATTTCCGGGGTGCAATCCAGACCAGTAAGGGGCTATGTCACCCCTGTCCCGCAACCTGAGGTGCCTTCTAATGCTTTGTTGCTGTAATGCCCACCTGGGCCACTCACAAACAGCCTGACTGCATGTAAGCCACACCCTGAGTATCTGTGTAAGGCCACAGTTCTGGTTTAGCAACTCTGATCCCAGAAGCCTGTCAGCAAATGCCAGCCACACTCTGGCTCCCGGGAGCCTTGGTTATTACTTGCAGGGTGACCCCAATCCACTCCCAGTCCCGAATTTTGCCCCCAAAACATGTGTGTTCTGTACTGTGCAGCCTTCTCCTGGACAGTTCAGATTTTAAAGGTCCATTGTCCCCGTAAGGGAACAATATCCAACTTGCCACTGGATTAATTTTGATTAAAGAAGAAAAAAGGTTTATTTAACTACAGAGAGATAGATTTTGCGTGAGTACAAGTATTAAAGCATTAAAGTAAGAAATGATTACAGGAAAAATAAAAATAAAATGCTTCCTAGTACTAAAACTTTACAACCTAGGCTTGGTTCAAGGTAAAAATTTTACCACATGCTCCAGACAGCATTATCGACCAACCTTCAGGTCAGGATCCCTCCCAAAGTCAAAGAGCTGTATTCTTTTTGTCTTCTTAGGTTCAAGAGAGATGGATAGGGAGTGATAACGTGGCATGTTTTTGCCCCTCACTTTTATAGTTCAGTCACCCTTTGAAATGCATTTTCCTGAGAGTGACTCCTAGATAAAGTTTTTTCCCCACCCTAGAGTTAGGGTTTCTATGGGGAGGGAACTTGGTGCTAAGGGTTAGGGATCTTATGGGGATGGGACTTGGGGTAGGGGTTAGAATTCCCATGGGGATGGGACTTAGTGCTGGGGTTAGGGTTCTCAGGAGGAGGGCGCCCCACGTTAGGGTGAGGATTCCTATGGGGAGGGGACTTGGGGCTAGTGTTAGGGTTCCTGTGGGGAGGGGACTTGAGGCTAGGATTAGGGTTCCTATGGGAAGGGCGTGCCACCCTAGTGATACGGCACCCATAGGGTTCCTATGGGGGGTGCCCTTCCCATAGGAACCCTAACCCCAAGTCCCCTCCCCATAGGAACCCTAAACATAGGGCTGGCCACCCTCCCTGTAGGAACCCTATCCCTAGGGCAGTGCGCCCTCCCCATAAGTGCCCTAACCCTAGCCTTAAGTCCTCTACCCAGAGGATCCCTAACCCTAGGGTGGGTCACCCTCCTCATGGGAACCCTAAGCATAGCACCAAGACCCCTCCCCATGGGAACCCTAACCCCAGCCCAAGTCCCCTACCCATAGGAACCCTAATCCTATCAGTAAATTCATTCCCCTTAGCAGCCTAAACCTAGGGAGGTGTGCCCTCCCCATAGGAACCCTAACCCTCGCCCCAGGAACCCCTCCCCATAGGAACGGTGTGCAGGGTGTGAATTCAGGGGTCCAGGGTGTGAATTCAGGGGTGCATTCCATCACATATTTGTTGTGCTGTTTCCATTTGTGTGGGAACCAGCAGACTCTCTCTAGCTCCCACTTTTCCATTTTTTTCAAGCCCAGCAAGGCATGTACAGTAGAAGTCCAAAAGCTCTTTATATCCATGTCAGCTTCACCGAGAGCAGTGGAAATGATGAACTTCTGTAATTTAAATCTAAAAAAAAAAGAAGGAAGCCTTTTTTTCTGTGTTTGTGTGTGTGTGTGTATGTGTAGGCGCGTGCGCAAGCAGCTTTCAAAGGTAGCAGGAAATGACACGCAAAGCACTGCAAGGCAACCTAAATGATTTAAGACCCAATGATTTTGCCAGGGAAACGTTAACGACAGAGTCTAATCCTTTAATCTAACCGTGGGCCTTCTAAAAGCTTTAAGCTAGGAGTTGACTCAGCATGTCAGTGCCAAGAAGATCCATTGACCCTGAGTTCAGTCCTGAGAAACTGAGAAATGTTCCTTTTAATGTCTATTCAATAAATACAGCAGCTCCCTCTCCATGAGCTGAGCAATCCTCTTCAAATCCATTACGGCACGTTCTCCCAGACTGACAACTTGTCCTGAGACAACAGTGGCCGTGAGATGAGTTTAACCCTTGTGGAAGGGATGTAAATCTTTGTAGCCACGAGCTTTTTGCTCTCGGAAGTCCTTGAAAATCAGGGGGATATCTGAATTGATGGGAATCTGCTGCCGTGTTTGTTGCATCCCAGACCAAGGTGATCTGCGTCAATAAAACACACAACACAAGCCCAGCCAACAGATAGGGGATTTCTGATCACCTTGATTGGTATGAAAAACATAGTCCTGCTTTGCTGGCCTTGGTATTTTGGTACTCTCAGGACAGCCTCCGCGCATCCTGCTAAATAATGGGGATCATCCTAAATAATTAATAGCATCCTGGAGGCATAATGGATCCGTGCTGGGATTAGACCAAATCGGAGCTCTGGTTGTTTGGGACGTCACCGCAATTCTCATGATAAGAGTCTATTTTAGACTGAACCAATAAGCTATGAAAGTACTTACCCAAGCTGAGGAGCCTAAGCCAAAAGGCAGTGATGTCAATGGGAGTCTTTCCATTGACTCAGGTGGGCGTGGGGTCAGGCCCTACCTTAGAACCAGACTGAAAATGAAGGCTTACAATTCCATGGGGAACTGAGGCACAGAGAGAATAAGGGTACATCTCCATGTCCAGCTAAGGGCATGATCCCCAGCTTGAGGAGACATCCCCGCACTAGCTCTCCTGAAGGTAGCTTGCTCAAAACAGAATGTAGCTGTGGAGGGAGGGGCAAGCCGTCCCTAGTATGTGCCTGTCAGAGACAACAGATACGTACTCCGGGTGGTGAGCTCCCCACACTGCCCCTGCTGCTGGGGTTGCATCCTATTTTTAGTACACTAACTAAGCTCGATGACAGCTAGCGTGGGTATGTATCCTCAAGCTGAGAATTCCACCCTCAGCTCCAAGTGTAGATATTCCCTGAGTGACTTTCCCAAGGCCACCCAGGGAGGCTGTGGCAGGGACAGTAACTTCATCCCCCTAGCCTAGGGGCTTGTCTACACAGGAAGTTATACTGGTATAATTAAACCCCTATAGTTATACTGGGATAAGAATGGCTTTTTCTGGTTTAGCTTAAAATGCTTCCAAAACAGCATAATCTAGCCCAGAAGGCAGCCCTCTTGTACTGCAGTAAGTGTCCCCATAAGGCGCTCTATCAGTATAAGTATAGCTGTTTAATTATACCACTGTAATTTCCCATGTAGACAACTCCTGCCTTAACCACAACTACAGGTCATTAATGCAAAGAAGCTACCCACACTTGCCATCAAGCAAAGACTATTGCCATTCTCAAGTCGGGCAAGGACCCCCACAATGTGGTGAATTACCACCCAATATACTTGCTGTCAGTGTGTTTTAAGATGTTTGACCGATTGTTCCTCCAACAAATTGCTCTGGAGTTGAATGATGTCTTGCAGGTTGAGCAGGCAGGCTTCAGGAATGGACCTAGCACATGTGATCAAGTCTTTGCTTTGACCACCTTTATCGAAAATGGTTTTCACCATTTTCTAAAGACAGATGCCATTTTCCTGGATTTGACCATTGCTTATGACATGGTTTGGCACAGAGGCCTTCTGTGTAAACTCTCTCAAGTTGGGTGATCGAAATAATAGAGCTCTTCTTCCAAAATAGGCAGTTCAGAATACACACGGGTGACCATTGCAGTTCCTGGAAGTGTCAGATTAACAGTCCTCCTCAAGGTTCAGTTCTTTCACCAATACTGTTCAATGTGTACATCAACGACTTGCCAGCAACACTCTCGCACAAGTTTATCTATGCCGACGACATCTGCTGCAGCCATCAAGATCAGTCCTTCTCAGAAATTGACACGGTCCAGAAAGATGATATGAAGCTCATGTCAGGTTACTGTAGTCGATGGTGCCTGCAGCCGAGTTTTTCCAAAGACTGTTTCTAGCGTATTTCATCGGCATAATGCAAGCACACACCAAGAGTTAAATATTTTATTAAATGGCCCATGCCTGCAGCATGACCCAAACCGGTTTACCTCAATGTAACATTGAATAGGTCATTGATGTACCACAACCAGTTGAAGAAGATAGCAGTCAAAGTCAGCACTTGGAACAACTTGCTCAGATAACTGGCTGTCTCCACATGGTGTGCAAGCACCCGGATGCTTAGAACATCAGCCATTGCCCTCTGCTATTAAACAACATTGTACTGTGCTCCTGTCTGGTGTCACTCATCTCACACGAGGCTGGTCCATGAAGAGCTTAACAAAGCTATGCAGATTGTTACTGGGACTTTACATGCAAGTCTGAGGTCATGGTTTCCAATACTTAGTAAAATAGCACCGCCCCATATTCACCATGAGGGAGCCTCCATCATGCTCCTGGCCAAGATCTGTGGGAACAGTAACTTGCCTCTGTACTCAAACCTCTACAACCACCCGCCAGTTTGCCTATCTTCTAGACACCCTTTATGGTCACTTGTTCTACCACAGGACATGAGAGTGAAATCTGCTTGGCATTACAAGTGGCCAGTGACAACCATCGTTAATCTCTCTCTCGTCACCAATCCAACCATCTACTCACCAGGTTTTGACCTGCCAAGACACCTGTGGTCATCCCTAAACTGGTTTCAAACAGCGAGTGATAAAGGAGACAGCTCATACCCCTTGGAGCTAGAGATTTCGTCTATCTGCGGACTCAGGAAGGCAATACTACATCGATTATATTTGGGTCACATTTTCAAAAATTTCTTTCCAAATGTAGAAGCTGGAAACATTTTTCTTTGAAATGGAAGATGCAATTCTAGAGCACCATTCTCCAGCGAAGAGCAAGTTCTTCAGAAACTTCACTGCTAAGGAATCTTGGAATACGCAGGATTCTGCCTTAGCATTACTCTAAACACAAGTGCTTGTTAATTAACTAGATAACTAATACTAACACATGTCTGAAATTAGATTAATCAGAAAGTTTTTCCAACTCTTGGAATGCAACTTGCTACATCTGGAGCTTTACTTAAAGCCCCAGTTGCAGGAATCAAGAGATTGCATGAGAACCGCAGCTTTCTTCTTTTTTTTTTTTAAAGCAAGTTTCTATCCCTTGTGGTTGCTGAAAGAAGCTTGAAAAAGTGAAGCCTGTGCACCCCACAGCTCAGAAAATAAAAAAAAATCTAAAATGTATTTTTGTTTAAATCTCATGATTTTGGCGACCAGGCTCATGATTTGGGGTTAGCAATAGTTGGACCATCTCCACAGTAAAATGGGGCCTGGTACTGACTGGGGCATTTGACAGCTACTGTAATACTAATCATAAACAGTAATCAGAATACAATGACTTAGGCCCGGATCCTTTAAGGTATTTGACACCTAACTAAATAGGTAGGTGGCTGTGCCGTCACTGGTGCTATGCTCCCTTATATGTGTTGCTAGGATTTCTGGCACACTTTGGGGTTCAACCCAGACCAGTAAGGGGTTATGCCATTGCCTGCAGTGCAACTCTGGGTGCCTTCAATGCTAAGCTGCTATGGCTCACACCAGGTGTGCTGGAACAATTTGTACAGTGGGGGTGCTGAGAGCCCTTGAACCAAACTGTAAACCCTGTATAGCCAGGGAGTGCATCAGCACCCCCAGCACCCCTAGTTCCAGCACCTATGGCTCACACCCCTGACACCAACAGCCAGCAGACAAGCATGCAGGCCACCCCCTGGCTTCTACCACCCAGTTACCTTTGCAGCATGACTTCAACACCCTCCCAGTCCCAAATTCCCCCGAAACCCTCTCCCTGCAGTGTCCATCCCTCTCACTGACCACTTACGGAAGTTATTAAATTCGTTGCTGCTTTAAAGAGACAATGAGCTGCAGCTCATTAATTTAATGGAGGTTTGACAAACACTCTTATTTCAATCACAGCACTGAGCTGGTTTATAATAACAGGAAAACAATGTTACTAAGCCAAAAGCCATAGAGTTAAGTGATACCAAGGATCAGGAGTAAAGAGAGAAAGGGTCACAAGCACCCAGAAGTCAAAATATGTGTCTAAGACTAAAACCTGCTTTAACAAATTAGAGTTCAAAGAAGTGTTTCTCACCAAGTCGCTTTTCCGGCCTGGCTGACCAGACCTTCTGGCCAGGACCCAACACACGGAGCTCAAAGCACTGGGCTTCCATGTCCCTTCAGGTGAAGGATAACTTTTAGGGCTTCACTCCCCCGCACTCTTTATAGTCCAGAAAACTTTGGAAACGTATTCTTCTGAAACATAGCCCCAGATAAGTTTCCTTTTCCCTGTAGAGTGGCGATGTCCCGATGTCTGGTGTAGACTCCAGGCTGTCATCTCCCCTGCTGATGATTTCTACTATGTAAGTGATCTCTCTCCTGGGTGTCTGGCTGGTGAGTCTTGCCCACATGCTCACGGTTCAGCTGATTGCCTTATTTGGGGTTGGGAAGAAATTTTCCTCCAGGGCAGATTGGCAGAGGCCCTGGGGGTTTTTCACCTTCCTCTGTAGCGTGGGGCACGGGTCACTTGCTGGAGGATTCTCTGGAGGATTCTCTGCATTTTGAAGTCTTTAAACCATGATTTGGAGACTTCAATAGCTCAGACATAAGTTAGGGGTTTATTACAGGAGTGGGTGGGTGAGATTCTGTGGCCTGTGTTGTGCAGGAGGTCAGATTAGATTATCATAGTGGTCCCTTCTGACCTTGAAGTCTATGAGTCTATGAGTTCTCCTGCAACCCCTGATACAAATGAATTTGGCAACACCTGGTTTGAGGTGTTGGCCTCTTTCCTTTGCTTGGAGAACACCTGTTTATTAATTCCCCTGACCTGCCCAGTGTAAACACATTGCAGTCACATATTTCTAGCATATATCTATTACATCCTTTGTGCGTTTGCTGTACATACATCATGCAAGAAAACTAATGATCGCTGAGTTATTAGTTTTCCACTGATATATTACATGCCAATTTTTGGGTAATCATAACGCTGGCACTGGGACGCTCTTAGGGTCACAGCATACCCCGTGGTTCTTTGCGCTGCAGTAAACTGAGCTGCTCTATCATTTTTTTCACTCACTTGTGGGAGGACTTATGTGTCCTGGGCACCTGAGGCGGGTGGGGGGGAGGATTATGGGAAGGCATTGGAGGACTATCAGCACTCAAGTGATTTAGCCTGCATCCTCACTGCAATGTGCATGGGTTACCAGCCTTAGTGAAAGTGGCACCCAACCTCTACCTTAACCCCCAGCTGCACCAGCTAACTCAGGTTAAAAACACCACAAAACCTAGGTAGCAGGGTGTGTAGATGGAGGTGAGGGTGGGTTAGAGGCAGCATCGTGGTAAGAGTTTGAGTCCCCTCTGCAATGAAGACACACCCATAGGGTGAAATCCTGGCATCGCTGACAACAATGAAAAAGCTCCCATTGACTTCACCAGAGCCAGAATTCAGTAGACTCCAATGCAGCAAAGTACTATAGCACGTGCTTAACTTGAAACATGCTTAAATCACACCGATTTCCATGGAAAGCAAGCACACAGAGTACTAGATCACATCTCGTGAGAACAGTCCTTAAGGGAGTAACCTCAAAATGGGGCTAAGCAGTCATTGGCAGACTCTGGAAAAATGTTACCACTTGTTTTTCTTCAAAATGTTGAATTTCAACCGGGGAAATAAAAGATCAAACATTTGTGGCTGCAGCTGGGCAAAAATTTTTAACATCTGATATTTCAATACAATTTTTCATCAACATGTTGAATTTAAATTAAAAAATAAATAATAAATTAAAAATAAAGTTTCATGAATGTTTTTGTGAATGTTTTCATGAATGTTTCACCGCCGTTTTTCACCCATCGCTAGCCTGGGCTATTCATCTGAGTGAGGTCCCAGAACCAGGGTTGTTGAGTGCTAATTATTATTAGTAGAGCTGAGCAAATAATTAATTTTTCAGTTTGGTGGCCAAAGGGAAAAATAAATTGTTTCAGGTTGACCCAAAATGAAAATTTTTCATTTTTTCTTCCTGGAATTAAAAATGAAAAAAGAAGTTCATTCAGGGAAAATGAAATGTTTTGTTAAACCTGAAACCATATTTGTTCCAGTTTTTTTCTTTTGATTCATTTCAGGGTAAGACTTTTTAAATAACCTTTTTTTGTTTGCTTTTTATACTGAAGCTAGCCTAATTTCTAAACAAAACAACATTTTAAAATGAAAGTCAAAATGTTTTGTACAGAAAAGGTTGAAAAGAAACATTTTGAATTTTTTTCCCCTTTTTTGTCTGAAACCATTTGACAAATTTGACCCAAATTCACAAAAGTTTCACTTGACCCGAAACTGCATTTTTTATGCAAACAAACTAATCCTCTGAAAAATATCAGCCAGCTGTAATTATGTGTGCTGATGAAGGGTTGCAGTGGTCAGGCACATTCATCTTGGGAGCTGTTTTGGTTCTTTCTAAAGTGAATTGGGTCCTGGTGCCAGAGGCTTCACCCCTTCCCACCCCCAGCTGGTAATGGAGAGACACCCCTCCCCCCCCCCAAAGAGCCCCACCACTAGGCAACAATGTTTTTCCCCCTGGAAAGAAGGGGGGGGGGCAAAAAAGAAAAATAAGTCCAACATATTACATAGGAACAACCGAAAACACAGGGATGGGGTGGGAGGTCTGGTGAAAGGTACCAGATTGACCAACCTTCTGAGTGAAGTCCTCTGTTGGTCCATGGGAAAAGGCAATTTCAGTGCAAGATTCTCAGTTCTGACCTGGAAGCACCAAATCAAAAGTTGAGAAGGATGTTCATTCTCCATCATCCATTCAAGTCTTTAGGCCTGGTCTACACTACAGAGGTAGATCAAAGCAAGGAAGCTTCCATCAACTGAACTGTGGAAGTGTCTACACTTAAATCTCTCTCCCGCCAACATAACTGCTCAGCTATGCCAACTTCTTAACTCCACTTCCACCAGTGGCATAGAGTCCAGATCGATGTGATTAGGTTGCTGTACTGTCAGTGTAGACACTGTGCTGCTTATGTTGACTGTTACTGGCTTTCAGGAGCCTTCCCACAAAGGCTCCACACCAACAATACAATAAATAAAAGTGCTCCCGGCGAGGTCGCAAACCTCCAACACAAGGAGCAAAATGTAAACATGCACAAGTGATGTAATTACTGTGGTGGCTGCATGCCGACGTAAGTTAGCTTGACTTAATTTGGTAGTGTAGACGTGGCTTTAGCCTCTGCTGAGACATCCAGCAAAGGGATTAATTAGTGCTAGGGGCCATACTGGCTTTGGAAATTTTGGGGTGGGGAGATGGCAGGGAATTTGTCTTTTATTCATTTTCCTGTTGGAGGATTTGCCCTCAGTCTGAAGTCCTGATGCGCCAAGCTGCTGAAATGAATCCTCTTCAGTCTATTTACTTGATATTTACCAAAGTCTGAGATCAACAAGAAAACACATCTCAGCAGCTCACTTGGCAAGAGAACGAATTGAGGCAGCGCCGCAGCTGTCATATTTATTTCAGTGGCAAAGCAGGTCAGGAAAATTGATAAAATTAATCATACAAACTAGCAAACACCAGGAGTGAAGGAGAGAGAGAGAGAGAGAGAGAATGAAAGAAAGTGAGCAAGTGCCTGCTTCACCTAACTGCACCTGCCTTTATTTCTTGTAATGGATTTTTTTTTTTTGGCCATGCAGCTGATAAAACTGGAGCAATGTACATTATTTTATAAGTAGGTCTAGGGGGTGGGGAGCTTGCAGATGGGAAACACATTACCAAGAATCGTGAGCCTCGTCGATCAGTGCTGAGCCCTGTCCATGGTGTTGCAATTAAATGGGAATTCAGTCGGAAAGTGGCTTTTTAGGAACGCCCCCAGGGCCTGATCCAAAGCTCAACAAAGTCAGCGTAAAGACTCCCACTGACTTTTGTGGGGTTCGGATGGAGTCCTGCCTGCACAGGCCCTGACTGCTGCTAAACCTCAAAGGACAGTCTCAAGCTTTAACCTCTAAGTGTATGTCTACACTACGAAATTAGATCGATATTATAGAAATCGATTTTTAGAAATTGATTGTATACAGTCGATTGCGTATGTCCACACTAAGCACATTAAGTCAGCGGAGTGTGTCCTCACTGCCGTGGCTAGCATCGACTTCCAGAGCGGTGCACTGTGGGTAGCTATCCCATAGTTCCCACAGTCTCTGCTGCCCATTGGAATTGTGGATTAAGCTCCCAATGCCTGATGGGGCAAAAACATTGTCGCGGGTGGTTTTAGGTACATGTTGTCAGTCGCCCCTCCCTCCGTGAAAGCAATGGCAGACAATCATTTCACGCCTTTTTTCCGTGCAGACGCCATATTGCTTTCAGCAGACGGTGCAGTAGGACTGCTAAACATCGTCCTCCACCGCTTCCGCTGCAACTCTGCTCTGCTGCTACCTTCTCAATAGCGAATTTCTCCATGTTGTCTGGCATGGGCTCCTGGGAACGTGTGTTCTTCATCGGGAACTGTGCGCGGTGCTAACCATTGTCCTCCACCACTTCCACTGCAACTCTGCTCTCATGAATCCACGTCACAGGTCCTCTCGTCATTCTGTATAAATATCTATTCTGGTGGCATCTGTCATCCTCCACCACTTCCGCTGCAACTCTGCTCTCCTGCTCTCATGAATCCACATCACAGGTCCTCTCATCGTTCTGCATAAATATATATTCTCATGGCATCCGTCGTCAGCCACCGCTTCCGCTGCAACTCTGCTCTCCTGCAGACGCCATAGCACGGCAAGCATGGAACCCGCTCAGATCACCGCAGCAGTTATGAGCATTGTAAACACCTCACGCATTATCCTGCAATATGTATAGAACCAGAACCTGCAAAAGCAGGCGAGGAGGCAACGGCAGCGTGGTGCCAAGAGTGATGAGGACATAGACACAGACTTCTCTCAAAGTATGGGCTCCGGCAATTTGGACATCCTGGTGGCAATGGGGAGGTTCATGCCGTGGAACGCTGATTCTAAGCCTGGGAAACAAGCACAGACTGGTGGGACCGCATAGTGTTGCAGGTCTGGGATGACTCCCAGTGGCTGCAAAACGTTCGCATGCGTAAGGGCACTTTCATGGAACTTTGTGACTTGCTTTCCCCCGCCCTGAAGTGCAAGAATACCAAGATGAGAGCAGCCCTCACAGTTCACAAGCGAGTGGCGATAGCCCTCTGGAAACTTGCAATGCCAGACAGCTACCTGTCAGTCGGTAATCAATTTAGAGTGGGCAAATCTACTGTGGGGGCTGCTGTGATCCAAATAGCCAACGCAATCACTGAGCTGCTGCTATCAAGGGTAGTGACTCTGGGTAATGTGCAGGTCATAGTGGATGGCTTTGCTGCAATGGGATTCCCTAACTGGTGGGGCGATAGATGGAGGGCATATCCCTGTCTTGGGACCGGACCACCTTGGCAGCCAGTACATAAACTGCAAGGGTTCTTTTCAATGGCGCTGCAATCACTGGTGGATCACAAGGGATGTTTCACTGACATCAACGTGGGATGCCCGGCTTGCCTCTTCAGGAACTCTGGTCTGTTTGAACAGCTGCAGGAAGGGACTTACTTCCCAGACCAGAAAATTACTGTTGGGGATGTTGAAATGCCTATAGTTATCCTTGGGGACCCAGCCTACCCCTTAATGCCATGGCTCATGAAGCCATACACAGGTACCCTGGACAGTAGAAAGGAGCAGTTCAACTATAGGCTGAGCAAGTGCAGAATGGTGGTAGAATGTGCATTTGGACATTTAAAGGCTCGCTGGCGCAGTTTACTGACTCGGTTAGACCTCAGTGAAACCAATATTCCCATTGTTATTGCTGCTTGCTGTGTGCTCCACAATATTTGAGAGTAAGGGGGAGACGTTTATGGCAGGGTGGGAGATTGAGGCAAATCGCCTGGCCACTGATTACACACAGACAAACACCAGGGCAATTAGAAGAGCACAGCAGGGAGCGTTGCGCATCAGAGAAGCTTTGAAAACCAGTTTCATGACTGGCCAGGCTATGGTGTGACAGTTCTGTTTGTTTTTCCTTGATGAAAACCCACCCCCATGGTTCACTCTACTTCCCTATAAGCCAATCACCCTCCCCTCTTCGATCACAGCTTGCAGAGGCAATAAAGTCATTGTTGTTTCAAAATCATGCATTCTTTATTAATTAATCACAGAAATAGGGGCATAACTGCCAAGGCAGCCCAGGAGGGGTGGGGGAGGAGGGAAGGGGAAGGCCATGCTGCACTTCAATACTTATTGAATGCCAGCCTTCTGTTGCCTGGGCAATCCTCTGGGGTGGAGTGGTTGGGGCCCCAGAGCCCCCACGTTCTTGGGTGTCTGGGTGAAGAGGCTATGGAACTTGGGGAGGAGGGCGGGCGGTTACACAGGGGTTGCAGTGGCGGTCTGTCCTGCTGCCTTTCCTGCAGCTCCACCAGACGCCAGAGCATATCAGTTTGATCCCCCAGTAGCCTCAGGATTGCATCCTGCCTCCTCTCATCACGCAGCTGCCACCTCTCATCTTGCTCATCCCTCCTGTCCTCGCGTTCATTTTCCGCTTTCCTGGCCTCTGACATTGTTTGCCTCCACGCATTCTGCTGAGCTCTTTCAGTGCGGGAGGACTGCATGAGCTCAGAGAACATTTCATCACACGTGCGTTTTTTTCACCTTCTTATCTGTGCTAGCCTCTGGGACGGAGATGATAGGGGGAGCGTTGAAACATTTGCAGCTGCGAGAGGAAAAAACGGGAGAGTAGTATTTAAAAAGATACATTTTAGAGAACAATTGGTATAGTCTTTCATGATGAACCAAGCTATTCACATTACATAGCACGTGTGCTTTCGGTACAAGGTCGCGTTTTGCCTCTTATATTAAGTGCCTGCCGGTTTGGTGTGAGAGATCACACATGCAGGGCTGGGCAACAGAATTCAGCCTGCAGGCAGCCATGGTAAGCCAAAATCTTTAGGCTTCTTCAACCTTCATAACATGTGGGAATGGTTTCAAACAGCAGCGCCCTTCTTTCCCATACCAAGCAAAGCCTGTTGTGTTGGGTATTTAAAAGGAGGTGCTACAGTTTTCGAGTTAATGTGTAGCACATACCCAACTAACCCCCCGCTGCGCAATTCTTTGGGATGATCGCTTCACCCCTTCCCCCACCACATGGCTAATATCAGGGAAGATCCCTGCAAGCCAAACGCGAACAGCTCAGTGTGAATGGGCCCGCCCCCACCGCGCTGCTAACAGCGGGGAGGATTTATTTGCTGCCACAGGCAAACAGCCCAACAGGAACGGCCACCTCTGACTGTCCCCTTAATAAAATCCCCCTATTTCAACCAGGTGACCATGAATGATATCACTCTCCTGAACATAACACAGAGAGATAAAGAACAGATGTTGCTGGAATGCCAGCAAATACCGGGACCATACGCTGCCATGCTTTGTTATGCAATGATACCAGACTACTTGCTACTGGCTTGGCGTGGTAAAGTGTCCTACCATGGAGGACGGAATAAGGCTGCCCTCCCCAGAAACCTTAGGCAACGGCTTTTGGAGTACCTCCAGGAGAGCTTCATGGAGATGTCCCTGGAGGATTTCTGCTCCATCCCCAGACACGTTAACATACTTTTCCAGTAGCTGTACTTGCCAAGTACATCCCAAATGCATCCCAAGTCTTCAGGGCACATTAATCATTAAACACACTTGGTTTTTAACCATGTACTATATTTACAAAGGTACACTCACCAGAGGTGCCTTCTCCGGCTTCATGGTCCTGGAGCCCTTGGGAGAGTTGGGAGGGGATTGGCTCCAGGGTGAGAAACAGTTCCTGGCTGTCGGAGAGAATGTTTTCTTCACTTGCCTGCTCATCATAGAAGCAGCATGTCTGGGGCTCTGACCCGGAGTGTCCGTTTGCCTCTTTGGTTTTCTGGTACACTTGCCTGAGCGCCTTAATTTTCACACGGCACTGCGTTGCATCCCTGCTGTAGCCTCTGTCCATCATGGCCTTGGAGATTTTTTCCAATATTTTGGCATTCGTCTTTTAGAACGTAGTTCTGATAGCACGGATTCATCTCCCCATACAGCGATCAGATCCAGTACCTCCCGTTCGGTCCATGCTGGAGATCTTTTTCGATTCTGGGACTGCATGGTCACTTGTGGTGATGAGCTCTGCATGGTCACCTCTGCTGATGAGCTCGGCACGCTGGCCAAACAGGAAATGAAATTCAAAAGTTCCTAGTGCTTTTCTTGTGTACCAGACTAGTGCATCTGAGTTGAAAGTGCTGTCCAGAGTGGTCACAATGGAGCACTCTGGGATAGCTACTGCAGGCCAATACCGTCGAATTGAGTCCACACTACCCCAAATTTGACCCAGTGATTTCGATTTCAGCGCTAATCCCTCATCGGGGAGGAGTACAGAAATCGATTTTAAGAGCCCGTTAAGTCGACAAAAATGGCTTCGTCGTGTGGACAGGTGCAGGGTTAAATCGATCTAATGCTGCTAAATTTGACCTAAACTCATAGTGTAGACTAGGGCTAAATCAATGGTTCAAATCTAGACCAGGTGGATAGCAATTAAAAATTGCTACTGTTGGATGCCTGTTACAAACAGCCACATATTGATTACATACCTTTTATTTATTTTCAGTATGAAGAACAAAGACTTCATATCTTTAGAGCTGAGGACTTTTCATGAGATCTTTGGGAGTTATTCTGTATTTCCTTTTCATGTCTAAGTTGCCCCACGTAACTGGTACAGATTCTATTTTTATTTCATACTTTCTGTTATGCAAAGTTTCTTAAACATTCATAAACGATTCCTCCGCCTCCCCCTTTCTGGGACAACTTAATTTTCTAGACCTCCAGAACTAGCCCAAGGTTGCTGTGTCTGGGTCTCTCATTGCAGGGGGAAGGTTAGCATGTCGACACCTAAAAAAAAGATTTTTAAGACAAAGCAACCATGCAACAGGGATCCTTATACATTTTCGTTTGTTGTTATGACTGAAGGAATTGATGGCCACAGTCGAGCTAGTTCATAAGTGGGAGTAACTCCCATGAAGCTAATGATGTTTCACTGGTGAAAAATCAGTATATGTGAGGACAGTCATGCCCTCAGGTGTTTCACGAGGAGGGAGAAGGCCAAGGTGTTGCTCTGAGCTGATGAATGGCTCCACACAAGTAGCTGCGAATGGGCAAATAAACTGGATGTACCAAGGGCACAGCGTGCAGGAGAGCACTGTTTGCAGACAGGTGGTGCTTGACAGCACCATAGCTATGGTATAGTTTGGGGCATAATGTGAGCTGGACATTATGGGAATTTGTTAAGGACATGGAGTGATTCATACCAAGCCTTTATTTCTTTGTTTCGACTGACACGGAGTTCATGCCCCATAAATGTTACAAAGGTAAATTCCTTCAACCCAGAACAAAGGTTCTGGGTTGAAGGAATCCCAAAAACTCAGAGTGAAATTTAGCCAAACCTACCACATCTGGCCTAGTTTTAGCTCCAGATCATAAAGTGGACCAGCCTTGCTCAGCATTCAGGCCCTAGCTATGCCTCTCCAGGTTCACTGCAAGGACTGTGAACCTCAGCAAACTCGACCCATAGCTTGGAGTTGTCATGAAAGCTGAAGCCAAGAGAGTTTCCATCTGTCTGGAGGCTTGGTTTCCAAATCATTCCACACCAGGGCTAAGCTCATCATTTAAGGCAAATGTGTAGGTGAACCTGCGCTCTATAGGTGACAATGGACCATTTGAGCTGGGAGCTCATTCCGAGCCCTGAATGCGAACTCCCCTGAACCTAGAATTGGCTAAGATTCCTTAGATGAACTCCTTGACTCTGGTTCATTCCTCCTCCACCCTTTTGCTACACTTCTCACTTTACCCATTGTGATAATGGGTTACCATATCTGTGGGTGAAAGGACAAAGATAGAGACAATATAGGGGTATCATGTGCCCAAAGGGAGAACAACAGAGTGGCTACTGTGGGCAGATTGTGAAGTGCTAGCTACCCTTCTACAATGCAGGGCCTAATCACACACAGTTAAACACATGCATGGAAATATCAGCTAAAGATAACAAGAGTCATGTGGTTGTACCAGGTAGAGAAACAAGCCTTTAGAGGATTTCTTCCCACCCTTTTCTAAATGCTCTATTTCCCCCACTGTTCAATCCGGAACGTAGCTGAGTGCTGGTCAGATGGTGAGTTGATTACATGGGTTGTGCCTTAGCTCATAACAGGTTGAACCCGAGAATGTTGTTAGCACCACCCCTAAATGCCATAGACATACTGATATGTCCACCTCACAGGGCGACTGGCCCTTCTAAGGGGAAATCAGGCCAGCTCTGCCTGGGCCATAATTAGCTGCCTTCAGCCTAAGGGGGCAGGACTCATTGGGGTCAGGTGACAGCCTGATAAACAACTGGGCCTCATAAAAGCACAGAGGTTGGGGAAGAAGGAAGCTGGGCTTCTACAGAAGACCCTGAAATAGGAAAGGGTACCAGGGAAACAGCCTGGGAATCTGTGCTGTATCCCAGAGCCGAGAGACATAAAGGGGGTGGAGAACTGAGCCCAGAAGGCAGCCTAAAAGGGAAGAGCCTTGTTGTTTGTTTGGACTGGTTGAAGTCAAAGAGTGACCTAGCTGGAGGGCTGAGCCCTGTGAATCCCCGGGAGAGGGGAAACAGAGCCACAAGGGGGTACTTGGGTGACCCACGTACAGTTCAGTTCGGAACTTGTTTCCTCTACATTTGGGGCCTGATCCAACTCAATGGAAAGACTCCCACTTTCTCCAATTCACTTTGGATCAGGCCCCTCCAAAGAACCCAAGGAAAATGTCTCCATGCCCTGATTTTCCAGCCGATGGGGTTGCCAATGACTTTAATTGAGGGACTCGTCCAACTATTGTTCGATGAGAAGGAGAGAGAGGCAGAGGGAACCGAGAGGAAGCCCTGGATTTGTGTGATCCCCACCACACCTTACTTTGGCCATCTCAAGGTAAGAAGAACAAAAACAAGCCAACATTTTAGTAGGGAGAAAAAAATGCAGCAGGAAACTCAAACATTAAAACCAGGGTGGCCATGGAGATCACAAGAGCTAACAAGCATTTTAGAAAAGAAATCCCTGTATAAGATCTTGCTGACAAGCACTATTAAATATTCATTCTCTACACTGTGGAGACATCATTAGACACATACGCTCAGCCTCTGCATACGCATTTGTTTTACACAGCACTGATGAGCTAACAGGGTCTCACAGGAGCTCGAGCCGGCCCCTTGTTAACAGAACCGGCTTCTGGACCCCATGGAGGGAAATTGCAGCTTGCTTTTTAATTTTTTTAAAAGACCGTTTCAAGCCCTTTACCATTATTAATAGCACTTCCAGGAGGCCTCACGGTGCTAGGCACTGCGCAAACACACAGCAAGGGACCATCTCTGCCCTGAGGAGTTTGCAGTCTCAACAGACAGGGAGTATTATTATCCTCATTACACAGATGGGCAACTGAGGCATAGAGGGATAAGGTGACTCACCAAAGGCCATCCAGGGAGGCTGTGTAGGTGAGAGTTGAACCTTAGCCACTAGGCCATCCTCCCTCTAATGCGTTATCTTCTGCTGATATCCTGGGAGATGTAATGTGACGTGACCCCATGGTTAACGTTGAAAGGTACAAGCAGCTGGGGTCCCATTCAGCAGTGGGAGGCAGCGAAAGGCTTCCCCCTCTCCCATATTATGTCAATATAGCTGTTAACGTTAAAGAAGCATTTAAAATAAGGAGGGGGGCACACAGCTGCCTTCCTCTCCCTGTCTTGAGTAGATAGCGCTCCCCCAGCATCAGGGCTGGCGCGGTGAGAGCTCCCCTGCCTGCCTAAGCACCTTTCTGAGCCCTGGGCTGAGGGGTATTCCAAACAGTCACCTCACTGACATTCCCCCAAGCCCTAGTCCTGGGAGAATGGGGGATTGTCGGGATCCTGGGTGAAGGCAGGCAGGGCTAGTGGCAGGAGCTTGGGAGCCAGCCTGGGGGTCAGAGCGTCAAGTTGAGGATGAAGCCAGGGTCAGGAGCCAAGCCGAGGGTCAGAGATGAGCCAGGAATGAGGCCAATGGACAATACCAGCTATCCGGGTTGGGGTTCTGGGGTCAATCAGGAGTCAGAATCCAAGGCAGAGCGGAGATAAATACTGGGAGCTCAGAAGCAGGGTGGTCATGGTGGCTAGCTAGGGATCCACGTTATTGCTTGGACACTTCCTGGTATGCCCCCTGGATTTATACAGGATCATGGAGCCAATCAGGGATCCCGAAGACAACTGTCAGTCAGATCACTTCCTGTGGCATGCAACCTCTGTGGATTGTAGGTCGCAGGGAGCAGCCAGGTTGCAGCTGCCGCAAGGTGGCCATGTGGGTGTGTCAGTTACCTGGTACCCTGCCAGCCCATGTTCCAAGTCCCACCGATCCTTACAGGGATAGGGACCAGGTATGGCTAGGGCCAGGGATCCGGGGAAACGGTGCTGCAGACTCACCTGGAAATGCTAAGACTACAGCTGCCCTATTAACATCTCCACTAGGCTGAGATCAAGGCCATTCCCTCTCCATTGCTGCAGCCACAGAAGCTGCTATGAGTAGAAGCTCCTCTCCTGTATCTCTCAGGTGCCTCTCGTAGTCCCTGCTGGCAGTACACTGCCTCCTTGGCTGGGCCTTTAGCGGTTGGGATTGAAGTAGGGACTTCTGAGCAGCTATTAGCTGAGCTAAATGACCCAGCAATGCTAGCCCATGCTGGAGCAAACTCAGGACTCTCTAGATATGGTCCAGCCAGCACTAGAGGGGGACAGAACTCCAGCGGGAGTGGCCATGGGTCATGCTGGCTTCTCCAACACTGTGCAGGGAGCAGAGGCACATTGCTGCTGCAGTGAGCGAGCATCCCCCCTAGGCAGTGTCCGCCTGCTCAGCCCCAGCCTGGGGGAGTCCTGTGCCTCACAACACCAGCCAAGGGAGACCTGACAACCGCCACACTAGCCAGGAGGAGCTGCTAGAAATCAAGAGAAACATTCTCCAACTAGCCCCCCAGCAGAGGGAGCCCTGGTTCAAAGGCTGGTTTGGTGTGCTGGTGCCTGCCCAGAGATTATTACTCATGTTCCACCTGTGCCCTTGCCGGCTCCTTGCGTTTCCTTAGCACCCTCCTTGACATCTGCTTATCATGGAGGGAAGGCATCGTTCTTTCTGCCAGGACAGGGGAGCCACTCTCCTCAGCGCCTTGCCTTGTGCTGGTGCAATGGAGGGAGGAGGGCGAATGAGTGTTCATCTGCCCCATTTCCAGCTCCCAGACAGTGCTCTCCACTTGCCGGGCCCATTTCTGGGTCTCAAGCTGCCGCTGGGGGACTCTGACCTTGAGTCGGCCTCCGCTCTTTGGTCAGGAGAGCCGGCCCAGCCAAGACACTCCTCCTTCAGCCAGTCCTGCTGCTGGGCTGGGGAGACCAGCCTGGGAGCAGCCTTTCCACTCGGAGTCGCTCCTGGAGCCAGAGGGGGATGTGGCTGGGATTTGCCATCTACTCTATGGTCTGGCCTGCTGCCAGAAGGCACACAGACCCTGAGCTGTGTCCCCTCCATGGTCTACCCCATTGCCAGAGGACGGGCGTTAGGCCGTCCATTGCTGAGCCTCGGCTGGGACCTCACATAGGTGCTTGAGGCTCTCATAGGCCAGCTCCTGCCAAGAGATAAAACATCCACCTCTCACAGCTACCCATTGTGCTGCCAAGTGCCTGTCCTAGCCCCTATGTGCCGTATAAAGCCCATTTGCTAGCTGGCTTTTTCCAGCGCCGTCAGGAGGGCAGGCACGGAGATAGACAGATATTGTTGCATACATTTGCGGTGATAGCATCATTTTTTTGGAAACAAACTGTCCATAAATGTCACCGAAAATCCAGGTCTCCTTTTATTAAAACTGAAAAATGTGAATAAATGTAAATAACAAATGACTGCTACAGGGAGAGGTACCAGAGGGTCGACCGGCGTCACTCGCCCGCCCTCCCTCCCTCTCTCTTGCCTCTGTGTGTAATTTGCATTAATAAAGAGGCTGTTCCTTGTCGGAATGTGTTTCATCCCGTTTAAAATCCCAGGGCGCTCCACCAGGAAGAGCTCTGGGAGAATCCGACTGTCAGAGCCGACAAGACAAATGAATCCCGGTGTCAGGAGCGTGTGGTTCAACGATGACAGATTGAGAAGAACTGCCCCCCTCTCGACAGGCGGGCTTCATTTTCAAATTAATAAATCTGAATAAAATATTTTTCCTTTCATTATGAGCCGAGCCAGTGTGACAGTTCCCATGACAGGTGGGGGGAGCGGTGTTGATGAGAAGAGTTTGCCTGAATTCCACCTGGGCTTCTTCGGCTTTATTTTTACCTGCAATTTCATCCCTATTTACCTCTCTTCCTTCCCCCTCCCATTCTCTCTCTCACTAACTCCCCCTCCTGCTCTCTCTCCCCTCTCCCTCCAATTCTTTCACCCACTCTTATTTTCCCTCTGTCCCTCTCCCCATTTTCTACTCCTGCTGCTATTCCCTCCGGTCCCTTCCCCATTTTCTTCCGTTCTCTCTCTTCACTCACCTGCAGGCAGTTATCCAGAATCAAAGCCCGCAGCATCATTTCTTTAATACACACACACACCATCTCACACCTCGCACTCACACATACATACAGAACATCAGACAGACACAAAAAATCTCACACCTCAAACATATCTCTCTGTCTCACACACACCTTATTGCACGACACTGTTCCCTTGGCTCTGAGCTTCAGGGCTCTGTGTCAGAGCAGCACCCCTGTAGCGCTGCTAAGCCCCTCAATTTATAACATCTCATAATAGCAGCAACCAAACAAAAGCCCCCACAAGCCACTACCTGCATTTTCACCCCACAAGGCAGAGTACTGAGCTCCAGTCTCTCTTAGGAATGGGGATGCACAAAATCTAACGCATTAGGTGACAGGTTGTGCTTCTCAATAATTTAGATGCTCTTCAGCGGGGACACCATATGATCCTTGGATTAGGAGACAAATTTCGGGCAAGAGAAGGGGAAACTTCTACACTGGCTTGAGTTTAGGCCAAGGGTACAGTCCCTGCTCCATATGCTCCACAATCTCCCATCAGGGACCAGATCTTCAGCTGGTGTGAATCAGTGCGTTTCCACTGAAGCCAACAGAGCTACTCTGATCTACACCAGCTGAATAACTGGTCTACTGCCCTATAGCAAAATAAGGGTGAACATCCTGGATGTCACCTCTATCCCCACTCTAATGACTCTGGAACCCCAGTGGCCCCAGTTTCGATCCCTGGTCCCTTGAACGTCTCCCTGCAGCATGTGCTTCCAACTTTGATTTCCAAGCCTCACACAAACCCCTTACCAGTGACATCATACCTGCAGAGCAGACAGAACTTTAGCTCATCCTATACACTGTCAAATGCCTGGAACCTTGGAGATCCTGCTACAGGACACAGCCTGGGAATTAGGATGCTACTTATGGAGGGAGGCACAGACAAGCTGTTAGAACAGCAGTTGGGGTTTAGTCCCTGTTGTGCCATTGACTCCTGGCCTGCTGCGTCCCATGGGCAGCCCCCCTACATCTTTGCCCCAACTACTGCATGGAGGCAATACTACTGCCTAGCTCACAGGAACGTCATGAGAATTAACTGGAGAGCGTTCACCAAGCAATTTGCCCTTGAAAAGCACGAGGTAAGTATTATTTTGCATGCATATATTGCTTTTCATCCAACGATCTCCAAACACAATCTAAGCCTCACAACACCCCTATGAAGAAGATATTAATATCCCAATTATTCAGAGAGAGACATTGAGGCAAAGGCTAAAGGCCCACATTTTCTAGCTCCATGTGCAAAAATGCATCTGCACAACACGTACCCAGCAAGACAGAGATTTGTGCATGCACCGGTTAAGTCTACTCTATTCAAGTCTATGAAATACGCAGTCCCCATCTTTCAGTCTAGGGGATTCCACAACATACCCACAAAGCTGGTTATTAGATGATTCATCTGTAAGGAAATGCATTGTTTGTTTTGAGCAACACTTTGATATCATGCAGCCAACACTTTGGGGGGGCTTTACACAGTTCAGCTGCTCCGAAAGCCCTTGGAGTCACTAAGGAGGTTATATTTCCTGCCTGACCCAAGAGGTGGCTATCATGGAAGATTGTCTATTTAGTTTTTTACACCACGCCCATTGCCATGGTATCTGAGCACCTATGGAAAATTCTGGCTTTAATGCAGATCACTTACACGCACAGACACACACATGCACCGATAACAGAAGAGAAGCAAATAGAAAATTATTGGCAAAGCAGATGGATTTAAATGGGACACTGCCCTTCCACCCTCATTCTCAGGGGAAGCTCACATCCAGATCTGAATTTGAACTCGGTGGCTCACGAAGATCCCTGTAATGTGCCAGTCAAGAACAACAGATCCAAACTTCCTCAACTACAGGACAACCCAGATTCAGCTTGAAATCTTCATCTGATTCTTCTTCGAGTGCTTGCTCATATGTATTCCAATTAGGTGTGCGCGCGCGGCGTGCACGATTGTCGGAAGATTGTTACCCTAGCAACACTCGGTGGGCCGGCTGGCGCCCTCTGGAGTGGCGCCGTTGTGGTGCTGAATAAATACCCCAGCAGGCCCAGCGCCCTCTCAGTTCCTTCTTACCGCCCGTGATGGTTGTTGGAACTGTGGAGCGCAGCATAGCTGATCTCCACCTCCCTAGCTTAGTTAGCACTCGCTTACCATTGCTAATAGTTTTAAGTACTTTTTAAGTAGTTGTTAATAATTTCTGATAGTTTTGTTTGAAGTTAGTGTAAATAGTAGTGGGAGATAAGGGGTTTCTCCCCTTGTCTCCCTCCCGGTACCCGGGCCAATGCCTGGCTCCCCGGGATTCAAGCCGTGCTCGGACTGCTTGAAGCCGATGCCTACGGGGGACCCCCATGATTCCTGCCTGAAATGCCTCGGGGAGTCCCATCTTCCAGATAAGTGCCGTATCTGCAAGGCTTTTAAGCCTAGGACCAAGAAGGAGCGGGACTTTCGGTTGAAGCAGCTCCTGTTAGAAGCAGCACTTAGCCCGATGTCGGCCCTGCACCGCAACCCGGTACTGACTTCAATGGCAAGTACGGCGTCAGCGGCCCCAGAGTGCCCGAGTTCGAGTAAGGAGCCCCGGCACCGGAAAATTCAGGCCACGATTCCTCAGAGGCGCCGTTCGATGTCCCCGACATTGAGTAAGCAGGGCCCGGGACCGGCACCACCCCGGCGCCGCTGCAGCCGCAGCCGATTCAGGACCACTCGGCCAAGTCTTCCGGCCCGGCTCCAGCACCGGTGACTTTGGTACCGCAAGGTCCGTTGAGCTCGGTGCCACTGATGATGCCGGCACCAGCCCCGTCGACTCCGGTACCGCAGAGACCGTTGAGTTCGGGGCCGCCAGCTAAGACTCTGGTACTGACGACTCCGGTACCGCAAGGTCCAACGAGCTAGAGCTCATGCTGCCATCCACTCCGGACACCTTCTCGGCAGCAAGGCACCTGATTGCAATGACTGATCCGGCAGCGCATCAATCTCCGGTATCACCACCATTAAAAGTCATCCCATCCTGAGGCAAGCCCGCAATGCTATGCCCAGTGCCGCATGCAGAGATCAGCCGACGTCGGTCCAGATCTCAGTCTTGGCGCCACTCGCAGTCCCGGCACCGATCCTCTTCTCGGCGCCGATAGTACTTGCGGCGCCACTCAAGGTCGACCTCCAGACATGGTCGGCATTACTATGACTCCAGGTACCGCTCCCGGTCCCGCGGCCAGTCGCAGCGTAGATCCCCGGACGACCGACCTCGCTACCGATCGCCGAGACGTACGCGATCCAGGTCGGGCTCCCGGTACCGAGATAGCCATCGGTACCGATCCAGGTCCCGGTACCGATCCAGGTCCCGGCACCGATCCCCGTCGCCACGGCACAGCATGGCTCCGCAGACTGGATTACAAGGCCACTCTGCTCCGCCTTGGCCCTCTCGCTCTGCCTCTCGGTCCTCCAGGGCTGGCAGTGGCTACTATATGGACCAGAGCCACGTGATAGATGGCCCTAACCGTTGGCAAAACAATATTCAGGACCCAGCCCAGGGACCACAACAGTGGCCTTTCTGGACACCGATGGCATTCCACCAGTCCCAGGAGGCCCCCTCCAGAGCCTCCCAATCGGCTCATTCGGAGTCCCGGGCACCGGAGGCAACGGTGTCCCGCCCTCCCCCGGAGGCCCCAGATCCACCGGTCCAATCATCGGCCGAGGTTCTAGACCCTGAGGCCACGGACTTGGAGGCAGCAGAGCTCCCTCAACAGGACCTGCCCCAGGACCCTCTAGTCCCGGGATTGTCGTCCTCCTCCTTCCTGGACGAGGCAGTGGAAGGAGCATCATCCTTGGGCCCGCCTCCTATTGATCTCTGGGACCACCAAGACCTGCTTCGCAGATTGGCTCTCAATATGAACCTGTAGGTGGAGGAGGTGGTGGAGCTCAAGGACCCGGTGGTGGACATCCTGACAGCCGGTGCCCCCACCCGGGTAGCCCTACCGTTTGTACGGACCATACTTACCAACGCCATGTCAATTTGGCAATCTCCGACTTCGATACCCCCCACTGCCAGGGGGATGGAGAGAAAATACATGGCGCTCCCAAAGGACTTCGAGTATCTGTACACTCACCCCCAACCGTGCTCCTTTGTCGTTCAATCTGTGAACGAGAGGGAAAGGCATGGTCAACAGGCCCCTGCGCCTAAGTCTAAAGAAGCCAAACACCTGGATCTGTTTGGCAGAAAAATCTGCTCTGGGGGCGGCCTCCAGCTCAGAGGGGCTAACCAGCAAGCCCTCCTGAGTCGTTACAATTACAACACCTGGAACTCGATGCAAAAATTCAAAGAATTTGTGCCCCAGGAGTCCAGGCAGGAGTACTCGGCCTTGATAGAGGAGGGCAAAAAGGTGGCCAGAACATCACTACAGGCCTCCTTGGACATAGCCGACTCAGCGGCCAGAACAATAGCTTCAGGAGTTGCCATGTGGCGTATCTCCTGGCTTCAGTCCTCCACCCTCCCTCCAGAGGTGCAGTATACGATTCAGGACCTGCCCTTCGATGGGTAGGGCCTGTTTTCTGAGAAAACAGACTATAGGCTGCAGATCCTGAAAGATGGTCGCACCCATCATACATACACTGGGGATGCATACCTCTGCCATGCAGCGCAGGCCCTTCCGGCCTTTCGCACAGCGCCCCTACACCGTGCCCAGGCCTAGACAGGACTTCTCAAGAAGACGCGGCCGGGGCAGTAGAAGGAGGCAACCGGGTCATCAGACTGGCCAGAGCCAGGGCCCCCCTAAACCATCGGCAGGGCCCAAGCAAAACTGTTGAAGCGACACCCGAGGGCGAAGTACCAGTAGACATACAGGACCCGTTCCCTCCCTTCAAAGAACGCCTTTCCCATTTCTTCCATGCGTGGTCAAATATAACCACAGACCGTTGGGTCTTACGCATGGTGGAAAGAGGATACCACCTGCAATTTGTCTCCCCCTCCCCACCTTGTCCCTCTTCAGGGACCCTTCTCATGAGCAACTCCTAATTCAGGAGGTGCAAATGCTTCTCACTATAGGGGCAATAGAGGAGGTTCCAAGGGAGTTCAGGGGCAAGGGATTCTACTCCCGCTATTTCCTGATCCCCAAATCAAAAGTGGGGCAACGTCCTATCCTGGACTTGTGCGGACTCAACAAATTTATGGTAAAGTTGAAGTTCCGCATGGTTTCCCTGGGTACTATTATCCCTTCTCTGGATCCTGGAGACTGGTATGCTGCTCTCGACATGAAGGACGCGTATTTCCATATCGCAATCTACCCACCACACAGACGCACTTCCAGGCGCACGAGTGGTCCATTCGGCCGGATGTTATCCACTCTGTCTTCCGGAGCTGGGGATTTCCCCACATAGACCTGCTCGCGACTCGCGAGAACCGGAAGTGTCACGTGTTCTGCTTGCTCCAGGGACGCTCCCCAGGTTCCCTGACGGACGCTTTTCTCCTGCCTTGGACAGACCACCTGTCCTATGCCTTTCCACCTTTGCTGCTGGTCCACAGGGTCCTGCTCAAGTTACGCAGGGACAGGGCACGCCTAATCCTGATTGCCCCGGCGTGGCCCAGGCAGCACTGGTACACCACTCTCCTAGAGCTCTCGGTGACCGCCCCAATCACTCTCCCGTTGTGGCCGGACCTGATTACTCAGGAGCACGGCAGGCTTCGTCATTCCGACCTGCAGTCTCTCCACCTCACAACGTGGCTGCTGCATGGCTGAACCAGTCCGAGTTACGTTGTTCCAGCCCGGTTCAACAAATTTTGCTAAGTAGCAGGAAGCCCTCTACCAGGTTCACCTACTCGGCCAAGTGGAAACGTTTTTCCTGCTGGTGCGGCCCTCGGGGTATCAACCTTTCGCAGGTGCCGGTGCATACCATTCTGGACTACCTCCTGTCTCTGAAGGAGCAAGGTCTAGCACTTTCCTCGTTGAAGGCCCACCTGGTGGCAATCGCGGCCTTTCACCCTGGCGAGAGTGGACGCTCGATCTTTTCCAACCCCATGGTCAGCAGGTTCCTCAAGGGGTTAAAGCGATTGTATCCGTTAGTTCACCATCCGGTCCCTACTTGGGACCTCAACATTGTGATAACCAGGCTCATGGGGGCCCCATTCGAGCCTATGGCCACCTGCTCGCTCCTGTACCTCTCCTGGAAGACTGCCTTCCTTGTAGCCATCACCTCGGCGAGGCGCGTATCTGAACTCAGAGCGCTCACTTCGGAACCCCCTTACACGGTGTTCCACAAGGACAAGGTACAGCTGCGACCACACCCGGCCTTCCTGCCCAAGGTAGTGTCGGCCTTTCATATTAACCAAGACATTTTTCTGCCGGTCTTCTACCCGAAGCTGCATGCCTCTCCAAGGGAGCAACAACCCACTCCTTGGATGTCCGTAGGGCCCTCGCCTTCTACATTGAGCAGACGAAGCCCTTCTGGAAAACGACTCAACTCTTCGTTGCTGTGGCAGACCGGATGAAGGGCCTCCCGGTCTCCTCCCAACGCATCTCGTCCTGGATCACGTCGTGCATCTTGGCGTGTTATGACTTGGCTGGTGTTCCCACCACGCACCTTACTGCCCACTCCACCTGAGCTCAAGCCTCGTCATCCGCCTTCCTGGAGCATATACCAATACAGGAGATATGTAGGGCAGCAACCTGGTCATCGGTGCACACCTTTGCTACTCACTATGCCATAGTCCAGCATTCCTGGGAGGGCGCTGCGTTTGGTTCAGCAGTCCTACACTCTGCAGTATCTCACTCCGACCCCACCTCCTAGGCAAGGCTTGGGAGTCACCTAATTGGAATACATATGAGCAAGCACTCGAAGAAGAAAAGACGATTACTCACCGTTGTAACTGTTGTTCTTCAAGATGTGTGCTCATATCTATTCCAAACCCGCCCTCCATCCCCACTGTCGGAATAGCCGGCAAGAAGGAACTGAGAGAGCGCTGGGCCTGCTGGGGTATTTATTCAGCGCCGCAACGGCACCACTCCAGAGGGCGCCAACCGGCCCACCGAGTGTTGCTAGAGTAAAAATCTTCCGACAATCATGCACGACGCGCGCGCACACCTAATTGGAATAGATATGAGCAACACATCTCGAAGAACAACAGTTACAACGGTGAGTAACCGTCTTTTTTCATGACTTGGGCTTGGAGCCATTGTCACAGAGTGAGCTGGTCCTTTCAGTGGGTGAAGGGCACAGGTGCACAGGTGTGAAATTTGGCCTGCCTCCCCAGGTGGAGGCAATGAGCAAAGTCACCTGACAAGGAAGCAGATGATTAGGAGCTGGGGGTTTGCTGGGGGATAAAAGAGCAGCCTGGGAGAAGAAAGGAGGCTGGCTGGAGAAGAGACACTGCATGGCTGTTGAAGGAGGGTGGAGGGAAGCTTGGCGAGTCTCTGGAGAGGAAGAGCCAAGCACAGAGACACTCTATGGAGAGGAACCATGGTGTTGGGGCTCTTCAAAGAGTGGGAGGCTAGCCGGGCAGGCTGGTAGAACAGCCCCTGGGAAAGAGAGAATCCTCTTTTTGGTTTGGCTATCGGAGCAGACTGTCCAACTCATCAGGTTCCCTGTGTGGGGAGCCCATAGAAAAGAACAATTACCCTGTACTGCCACCTGGCGAGATGAAGCAGTGACCCCCTGATACTAAAGGGAGGAAGAAGAGACTGTTCTGTGTCAGGTAGTTTGGTCAGGGGAGCCTTTTTCTGCATGGAGCAGCCAGGAAGAAAGGCTGAGAGCTGCAGGGAAAAGGCTGGTGTCTAAAAAATTAAGTGTGCCCCAAGCCAAGGGCCTGAGACACACTTGAGTGATCATTTGCTGAGAATGTCTGGACCAGAGAGAGTCCCACCTGTTCAGTCATCAAGCACAATGTCACTCTGTGATGGTCTCTGATGTGGGGGAGTTCTTAGTCATGGCCATATGACGTTGACTCATGTGGTCACATCCCAGCATGTAATGGGACATTGCCAGCAGCACCCAATACAAACGGATATGGAAGTCTGGTGAGATGACAACCCTACACCACCAAAGACATCCAGAGCTAGAAAGATAGCTGAGATATTCCAAAGGATTTCTCCCCCGGTGGTACCGGACGTGACAGATTTTGCTATCTTACAAGATCAGGACAAATCTGCAGCCACACGTCTTCACTTCTCTCAGCCACTAAAGCTGAATCATTAAGTTATAACCTTCCAGGTTCAGTGCAACACTTCCTTTCCTAAATCTTTATAAAATTGCTGTGTTCTGTTATATGTGGCTGTGCTCTACCTCAGAGGGGGCTGCATTTCAATCTGGGTGAATTGCCTCTGAGATCTTTTCCCTACTTTGCAGGAATTAACTAATACTTGCAAAGCATTGTGCAATCCTTGGAAGAAAGAGGTATAAATCTTCATCACTTACTCTAGTCCTCTCTGTAATTATTTGTATTACACCTAGAGGTCCCAACCGAAATAAGGGTTCAATTTTGCGAGGTGCTGTATACACAGCAAGAAACAGGACGTGCCACTAAGAGTTTACAATCTAAATAGACAAGACAATAGAGGCACAGGGTGGGAGGACTTGCCTAAAGTCACTCAGCAGAGTTGGGAACAGAGGCAGGTATCCTGACTCCTGGACCAGTGCTCTACTCACTAGACCATTTGGCCTCCCAAGTCCGTAACTGTTCAGACAGTGATAGAAACAAACTAAGGCCTGAACAGAAATGGATAAAACACAGGTAGAGAATGGAACAACTTGTCTCTTAAGTGAAGCCAGTTTCTCAAACAAGTCCATGACCAATAGCCCTGACCCTCGGAATCCCAGTCACACCAGGGCCTGCCACCAAAAAACAAGTGGAAGGACTGACTGAGTCTGCACATGGCCTGTATCCCTCTCCAAAGGGATTAGAAACATTCAAAGAGCGATAGCTGGGCCTGACACTAAATTTGATTAACTCACCCGTAGAGTTAATGATATAGAGGACCATGTGGATTTTGTTGTAAAGAACACTGAAAAGACAGATGAGAAAATGAGAAAACAAGAAAGTAAATTTAAGCAGCTGGAAGCTTTAACAACTGGCATGATAAATCCAGCAGAGCACTGCTCTGTAAACCCCACTACTAGAAAATCAAATGTGGGCCAAGGAGGCAGCGTGTGGATCTGGTTTGGGGCCATGGTGAGCGAGGGCTTGTCTGCACTGATGGTTTGCCTTGCTTACAGCAGCTGGACCAGTATAAGCAAGACAACCCTTTATGCTCCCCAAAAGAGCTATGCCCTGCTTGAATCAAGGCTAAGCTGCAGGTGAGTAAATAGCAGCTTTGCCCTTGTTGAGGCCAAGAATTTAGCAAGCTTCAAAGGGGATTGGATGGTTAATATGGACAGCAAGAATATCCTGAGTTGTTATGGGGGGCCCAGCAGTAATTATTATTATTAAGGTGGCCTGATGCTAACCATTATCTGACCCTGTTTTCAGTTGCTTATCACTTTGCTGAACTTCAGTTGTTTGGGTTGAAACTTCCTATGCTGAGTGAGTGGGAGGTGAGTGTGGCTAGGACTCACTGGACTAGGAGACTGGGGCTGTGCAAGCTTAATTTGGCTCCTTTGTGCATATGCATTACAATAGCCTTTGATGACATGATCACATTGTTTCTCCCACACACGCAACACAGTCAGTGTCATGTGCTGGCGTGCAATCCAAACTGGCAAGAGGATGTGTCACCGCATGACCTGTAAACCCGGGCACCTCAAATGCTCTGCCGCTGTGGCTCACAGTCTGCAGACAAGCCTGCAGACAAGCCTGCACTGAGTGACTGTGTATTAAGCAGCTCTGATTCCAGCAGCCTGCCTATAATACAACAGCCTCACTGAGTCTCCAGTTACCTTATGCAGGGGTGACCACAACACCCCTGTCCCAAACCTTCCCCAAACGGTGTGCTCTACAATGGCCAGCCCTCTCCTGGACCATGCGGAGGAATACTAAGGTTCATGTGCTCCTCTAGAGACCAAGTGCACAGCTCATCACTGGGACTGGAGTTAGCTAGCACTTCGATTCAAACACAGCGGTGGGTGGGTTCAGTTTAAAAGTATAACAAGTGTATAAACAAAGGGCGATAGAATTCTAATTCTAGGCACGGTTGTTGTAGCTGTGTCTGTCCCAGGATATTAGAGAGACAAGGTGGAGGAGGTCATAGCTTTTATTGGGCCAACTTCTGTTGATGAGAATGACAAGTTTTGAGATATTACCTCACCCATCTTGTCTCTCTAATAGAATTCTAAGTGAGTTCAAGTATGAAGGATAGAATTAAAAATGGTTACAAGCAAACAATGCTGTCCAGTGACTAAAACTTAACACAACAAGCGACAGCCTTTGTTCAAGGTAGTTTCCTTACAGATCTACCTTCCAGAAAGATGTCTGTTTCTTTGCTTAGGGTGGGGTAACTTTAGCCCTGCCTGGCAGTCACACTTTGATAATGTAAATCCTAATACGGTTGCAAGTTTGAATTTCTCTTCCATACATACACCATGCACTAATATTAATGATCAGAATGATATTAGCTTTCTATTCAGGGCCGGCTCCAGGCACCAGCTTTCCAAGCTGGTGCTTGGGGCGGCATCGAGAATGGGGCAGCAGTCAGAGTCCCGCAGCGGCAATTCGGCGGCAGGTCCGCTCTTCCCATCGCCGAATTGCCGCTGAGGGACTCGGACTGCCGCCCCATTCTTGCCTGCCGCGGCGGCAATGGGGCGGCAGGTCCGCTGATCTCCCCTTGCCGCCACGGACTGGGACTGCCTGCGTCGGAGGCGGGGCCCCACTACGTCTGCCTGCGTTGGGGGCGGGGCCGCTGCCCCTGCTTGGGATGGCAAAATTGTGAGAGCCGCCCCTGTTTCTATTGATATCTTACATGATACCTTCTAGATACAGGTTATGACATTAGTGAGTTGAGGTGCACTTAGTCAGTCAGGCTAGCTAAAACTCACTACCAGATCCCAGTGAGCCCAAGGTCCTCGTGCACTGGGATGCTGTGAGGGTCACACACAGGATACTGAGCTAGATGGACCACAGGTCTGATCCAGTATGGCAAGTCCTTTGTAGTTGTACGGGGTTTGTGCCAGAGCAGCTGGAACTGGGGCAAACCCCCAGTGTAGGCAAAGCTGGAGTGACATCCCTCACACAGAAGACAGACCCTGCAGTCTGGGGAGGAACATCAGAGAGAAACTGCTGCTGGCTGTGGGGCTTGCACCCGGGATCCCAACCTTTGCTGCTATTTTGCCATCAAAATTCCCCATTTGACAGCACAATGGAGGGAAAAGCCAGCCCAGGAATCCAGCATTTTGCATCTGCATCTACTCATTCCGCTCACATCCCACATCTGTGTCCTTCTAGTCCTGACTGCTCAGAAACTGCGACAGTGTTGATTGACTCCCTCTGTGCTCTTTGTCCCATATTATGTGCAATTTCACTCAATTCCACCTGCTGTGCTTGTCAGTATTCTTCTCCCACCCCGGGATGGTAGAGGAACAGATCCTGAATGCTGTCCCAGGATGTAACATTTCTAGTATTTTGCACACACATGCCCACAGTTATTACTGGGTCTCTGTGACACTGCTCTGGCTGGAGGGATTCATATGAACCTTTTCTGTCATTCAGATCCCTTTTAGCTGAACTTCAAGAATTAGAAAAACCTCGAAGTGAAAAATCAAACTGAGCCACCAAACTTTCATCTGGAAGTCTATGCAAAGCCATGAGTCACACCTGTGTCTTATTAGAGAGGGACCCAAACCAAATCCAAATGTGAGGTCTGGATTCCAATGTGGAGCCATATCTGAATTTTGTGAGTGGCCCTTAGCTCTCCAATGGGCCAAACCAAAATCACTTTCAAACTCTGGGGACGTTTGGAATCCAGATCTAAACTTTGCGGCTCTAGCCCATCTCTAGTTTTGATAGGAAACCATACGTGGGAACAGGTTTGCTAGAGACCTCAGATGAGAACATTGGACCATGAAGTTCTCCATTTATTCTTGGTGTGGTGCAAGGGGAAGTTAGGGTAAATGCCCTCACGTGCATCATGTTAAGATGGGATGGCTTTGGAATTGGATGGATATGTCTGTGAGAAGTATAGAAGGGCAGCAGGCTCATTCATTCTGGATTTGGGAAAAGTGCACAGGCAAGCACTGATGCAGCCAGCAGGCATGATTTCTCAACTTGGAAAGACCCATTGGTTCAAGCACCTTGGATGGAGGCTGCTTGAACCAGTCAGTCAGAATACACAGATCTGGCTGCCTGGTTTAGAATGTCATTGCTCCTGGACATCCTGAGCCATTCAGAAAAAGGATGGACTTCTGGGAGTGATGGGAGAAGATGAGGGTGTCTCCATGTCTGACATTGATTCAGGAGGTAAGTCATAAAAAAACGCTATTCAAGAGAGACTGGTAAATGGGTCAATTCCATTTCCAATAAACAGCTAACCAGAGACTCTGATACCCAACATTCATGGGGAGTCATTGAGCATCTTGCTAGGCACCCATGTGTCCAACTTGGTTATACTGCAGTACTAAATGACCTGCATTTTCATCTAAATAGACTTTCCTAGAAGAACAGCAACAGTCCCAGATAATCAGTGTGATCTTTGTGGTGTCTGTCCAATATGACCTGACGTTAACTGGCACCAAAGCGGAAGGGCAAGCAGGGCTCTCATTTCTCCTTGTAAGCTCTGTGAACTAAAATGACCGGAGTTATGTTTTGGGGTATTCGGTGGTACAGGCAGGGCTAGAATTCTTGGGGAGCCTGCTGAGGCCAGCACTGAGAGGGCCTCTATTGTCTTTACTTCCATTTAACTCTGCAAGCTGCTTCCATACTCTCCCTGGTCACTGCTGCTTGGCATTATTCATCAGGATTTGTATCTTGGTAGTGCTGAACGGCCCCAACTGAGACAGGGCACTCTTGCGTGAGGTGCTGATCAAGCCCGTAGAAGGAAATATTCCCTGCCCCAAAGAGCTTAGCCGCAATAGACAGATCAGACAGAGGAAGTGTTACTTTCTATAGATGGAAAACTGAGGGCCAGGAAAATTAAGAGACTCACCCAAGGGCACAAGGGCATCTGTGGAAGAGCTGGAAATTGAATGCAGATCCCTAGTCTAGTGGAGTAGCCACAACCCCGATCAGTAACACCTCAGACTCAGGACAGGTTCCCAAATATGGCCCATCGTGAATCAAGGTCCTCCAGTAGCCACAGTTTTTGTGGGCCTCAAAAGCCGCCTGTGGATGATGACAGGAAGAGCTAAGGAGCCCTTGACAGTCATTCCCTTCTTTCCTGCCATTTTCCCTGGAAGCTCAGCTGCCTGTGAGAGCCCCCCTTTGGAAACGCGCCGTGAGCTCGGAATTGAGCCGTACAGAAGGAAGGTGAAGCTTTAAGCTGCTAGATTCATGGCCAGGATTTTTATACACACATAAAATATGAATCTCAGTTGTATACAAAGCTGAGCCCATCGTGCCAAAAGGATCCCAGTCAAGAAAGCCTGTAAAATGAAATCCTCTTGGACTAATTTAAGGAGACCCGAGTGATATAAATTCTGGCCTGCTCAAATGCAGGAAATAAAAAAAAAACGGACGTGAATACAGGCTTCTCTCTCACTGCAGTAAGCAGCCCCTGTGTCTGAGCAACAGGAACAAAACAACAGGGCAAGAAATTACCTCTCGAATGGAGGACTCCCCCCTCTTTATACCAGCCTAGAGGGCCTAATGAAACCTGCTTCCATGAGAAATTAATACAGAGAAACTTTCCAATAAATAAGGGGTCCTGTATTTGCTGGATTCTAATGACTTTTTTGGACTGTACAGTCATTGCTATTGAAGTGGTCCACATGGAGAAAATGCTCATAAAACATGAATTCACATGCCAAACTCTGAGCCTCTGCATTTAACACCTTGCATCTCCTCCGCATCATTACACTTGTGTCTTACTAAAAGCCCTGTAAGATGTTCATTGTCTTCACCACATGTACAGGTGTAAATCCATAGCACTGAATGCACACTCCCTTCCACCAGCAGGGACTTATTATTGTATAGCAGTAGCATCTGCAGGTCCCAGTTGTACTTGATGGTGCCATACACAAAGTCACAGACCAGCTCTGTCCTGAAGGTCTTACCATCTAATAGCCCACACTAAGGGTGGGAGAGATGATGTGTTCTTATCTCTATGTTGCAGATGAGGAATGGAGACAAAGTGATTAAGTGACTCACTCAAGATCACACACAGTCTGTGGCAGGGCTGGGAATGCCTTCAGTTCTCCTGAGTTCCAGTCCAGTACCTTAATCATGAGACCATCCTTCCCTCAAAATAAGACTGCAGGCAAAAGTCCTTGAGTTCACAACAAGGTATGAGGGCACATAAAATATTGTCAAGCCAGGTGGCTCCTCTTCTGGGACCACCACTGAATCTGCCTGGGATTAGAAACAGGCTCTTTGGAATGAAGCGAACGCATCACAACCAAAAGAGGAGCCAGTAGGGCCAATCCCCATCAGTCTTATGGAGTGACCCAAAGTAGCCAGACGATATTGTCACCATATGAAGAAGTACATTGTGAAAAAGAGAAGAGGCCCATTGGTCACCAGACAGAAGATTCTGAAGGTCACTAGAAATGGAGAACTCCGCTAGCAACCAGGTCAGAGGAATGGCCAAGTAGATGACCACCAGTAGAAGACAGACGTTTGTCCCAGTACAGCTGCGTTATCAGACAGCGAGAGATGGCGATGACTGATACATATAAATGCCTACAACAAGAGGCTCACTGTGATACATCAAGGCTGGGGAATGTGTGTAGGTGTTGGAGAGAAGCTACATGAAGAAAGGGAATATTGGTATGAGAGGGATCCCTGGATGGGATTATGCTTTTGAATTAAAGGGAGGGAGACTGAAAAAGTGATAGGACTTTGCTTGTCTCAACATACGCACTGGGAGTTAAGACAAGACATGACCACAGTTTGGTGTATAAAGAGCTCTGCAGTGCTATTTCTCATTGTCCTCCTACCAGGGAGTGGGCCAGCAGGGGATGATATTTACTTTGGTTTTAACAGGCAGGTCACTACCCTCTCACGTAATGAAAGCAAAGGACACATGCATCACACACAGACAGGCCTGACTTTATTGGGATTCAGCCTTGGTCATTCACCCAACCTGGAAGGTCAGAATACCCCTTTGCTCTTTCAAAATGTACGTTTGACCTTTTCTTTCCTCTCTGTTTCAGTGATGTGCATCTGCCCTTGGTTTTTTCCCCCCTGTTGCTTATTACAGCTTAGATTTACCACTTTTATCCCCCCCGCCCACCATTCGCCTTCACTGCGCAAGTGACCTTGTTAGCACTTGAGTAAGCCACACACAACTGCACTGCAATTGCAAAGATCTAGTCAGGGCTGGGGAGGGATCTGGCAAGCATCTCCTGTCCAGAGATCCCTCTCTCTCTGCGTGCATCCCTCTTGCTCTCTTCAATGAGGCTTAGGGGGCCAGAGCCCTTCATGCTTGATTCACTGCTAGTGGAAGAACCCAGGCTGAAGGTGCATCACAAGCCACCTGCAAACCCCACCTCTCTTGGAGTGGATGGTACAGCTCAGAAAATGAATGTGGTTGGCTGGGCAGGAAGAAGGGCCAGGGTGCCTGGCTGGTGCCCTGAATAAGCCCATCTCCCATGCAGCCTGTGCCCAGCCACAAGCTAAAGCAGCCCTCCCCTGGAGAACATTCTTGGGGTCAGGAGTCAGTGCTGCCTTCCCCAAAAGCCAATGCCCCCTCTCTGGTGCAGCTGCTCCATCACTGCAGGAGGGGCTATTTGCACCCCCTGTGGTTGCAGGAGTGAATCAAACCTATTCCGTTGCTCACAACAAGCAGTCCCCTTCCTCATTCCACCCCATTCGACCCTAAACACAGCCTAGCAATGGCTTGTGTCTCCTTGTTCTTGGGCGGTCAAGTAGCAAACAGGTCACAGTAGAAGATTAACTGCTGGTAACAAGCAACAAACGTGCCCTGGGATTACTGGTTCATTAATACATTTTCTTGTGACATGCGAACAAGAACCGGAGGGAGCCTTTATTTCAGCTCTATCTAGCCAGCCAGCAGAGAGGAAAACAAAAAAGAATCCTGTAGCACAATGATTCCTAAAGCCAAGTTATTTGGAGCTATACCATACAGCCAAAGCGACATGTCAAGGCAAGGTGTGTTTGTACAGTGCAGCCCCGCCAACAGCAATTCCAGGCCCCAGGGCAGGTGCTGCGCCTGCGCTGCTGGGGCCCTGAGAGCTTGCTTCCAGGTGCTCTGCTGGGGCCCTGAGAGGGGCCTCTTCCGGCATAGCCAGGGCTTCCACATGCCCTCCTGGCTGCCTATGCCACTGCCAGTACCACCCCGCCAGTAGTGTCAGCAGGTCTGGAGCACAGGGGGAGCGGCGCTATAAAAAGGCGCCTCCCCGCTCCCCCTGTACTCACCCGGCGGGGCTTTAAAGGGCCCAGGGCTCCAGCCGCTGTGGATCCCCGGGCCCTTCTCCAGCAGCGGGGCTCCGGCGGCGCTTTAAAAGGCCCACAGCTCCCCGCAGTGGCAGGAGCCGTGGGCCTTTTAAAGGGCCCTCCCCCAGCCCGGCTCCAGCAGCAGGGCTCAGCGGGGGGGCGGCGCTTTAAAAGGCCTGTGGCTCCCCGCAGCGGCAGGAGCCACAGGCCTTTTAAAGCGCCCCTCCCACCCCCGCCGAGCCCGGCTCTGGCAGCGGGGCTCGGGCAGGGATTTAAAAGGCCCGTGGCTCTTGCAGCCGTGGGGAGCCGCCCACGGGCCTTTTAAAGCACCGCCCAAGCCCGGCTCAGGCAGCGGGGCTCAGGCGGCGCTTTTTAAGGCGCCACTTCTCCTGAAAGGGGGAGCAGCCGCTCCCCCTGCTCCCCCCCTGGCTACGCTACTGCACCCTGCACGCACCTAGGAGCCCTGCAGCCCGCCCGGGCAATTTAAAAGGGCCCGGGGCTCGCGGCAGGGACTGGGGGCCCCCATGCCCTTTTTAAATCACCCGGGCCCCTGGGCAATTGCCCCCTTTGCCCCTCCCAGCCCCCCATCAGTGGGCCTGGTACAGTGTTTGGCACAACGCGGCCCTAGCCCTTTGCGTGCTACCAGAATATAAATATTTATTACTAATACTAATGATGGGTTGGGACTGAAGCTGAGAATTAAGAGGGAGAGAGAGACTTTGCATAGGCATGGAAGGAAGAGAAGATGAGAATAATGTGTAAAATGCTTCATGACCTCACTCAAAGCTGGACCTATGAGAGAAAGCGGAAGCACCTTCTCCTGTTGGAGCTGCTTGCTCTGACTCCTTCTGTTCGCCCTCTCCATTCCCCCAGGCCATGCACAGGGAGTTAGAAGCTCCAGGTTGGCCTCATGAATAAGGAGCACATGACCCCTTCTGGGGGAGGAGGAGAACCTCTCAAGTGAACCCACCTGCTGCCCAGAACATTTGCAAAGGCCATCAAGATGGATCCCTTGTCCTCCATGGGAGGAAGGTTGCTACAAGGCCATCTCTCCTCAGAGGTGCGAGCACCTGGAAAAACCGGTCGCATCAGGGATGAGAATGCAGGAGACCAGAGGACCTGCTGAGGATGACGTCAACCGAACAATAACAAACATCCTCTTCTTCCCCACTGGTGGCTGAACCTGTCTCACTTCCTCTGGGAATGCCCCCAAAAGTCCCCTTCCTTTTGTTTGGCCAGCCTGAGCTGAGATTCACTTTGCCAGTGAAATCAGCTCTGTGCTACCCCCTGAGAGGTGGGCTACGGAAAAGTTCTCTCAAAAGCTAGTGACCCATCACCAGCCTTCTCAGTGCCCAGTTGGGCTTTAAACATATGACCATGCAGTAGAGTTGGTAACTACACTGGAAGACTTGTTGGGGTGTTAAATTATCCAGAGTATAGATTCTCTCAGAACTGTCTCCCAGAGCTACCCCCTGTGAAAAGCATTGCAGCATGGAGGGTAAAAATAGATGTGCAAAAATAGCACATAATCATGTAATTAAAGACTATACCATAAGGCAGATGCACAAAGGGGCAGAGTTAATGCTGCCTTTTCTTACATTTCAGTTCATGAATTTGCAGCTTTTATCTTTTCTATCACACTTATTTTGTACGGAATTTCCTAGTTTTTTTTCCCCAAAAGGAAAGGTGGCGAAAGAGAGAGCAACCAAAAGGACTTGATGAGTCATCAGCAGGGTTGGAAACCAGGATCTTTAGAACCCTAGCACAGCACTCTGCCACTTGAGCTAAGGGCAGCAATAGCTGGCTGTTAACCTCTCAATTTTTTTTGAACGCTTGGGGCTGGTAACACTGCAAGGTCAGTAGGGCTGAGGACATGCTCTGTGCAGATGCAGGGAGGCCAGTAGGGCTGGAGCGTACTCAAGGCAGATATAATGTTCAGAGATTTTAGCAGCAAGCCTTTACAAATGTCTGTGTGACTATGGTAATTTTTCAGAGGCTAAATCTGAATGGTTTTTCATGGAGACAGTAAAAAGGCACCTCCATGTCAAAAAGGCCTCTCTCAAAATGTTAGTTTCCTGCTTCAAACCCACGAGATGCTACAACTCTTCAAAGAAGTAGTTGGGAACAAATTATTAACATTGACAAAACTACCTTTTTTCCTTCGCTTCGTTCTCCCAAATGGCTAAGCCATTTCTTGAGGAAACCTTCACACACAAATGTCAATCTGAGGCAGACACCCAATATGGAAAAATCCAGCCCAAGCAGCTTTGGCAAAGTTTATAAGCAACTGAAAACAGGGACTTATCAAGAGTTAGACAACCTTAGCTTTAGGCATCACAATCAGCTCCATCTATAATCTGTACAATGAGGAACTGTCATATATACATAGGAATCGCCAGCCTGGATCAGACAAGATCCATCTAATCCAGTGTCCTGTTTCTAGCAGTGTCCAGGACCAGCTGCTTTGGGGTAAGGTGCAAGGAGCCCTGCAGTGGCAGTGATGAGTTAGCGTGTCCCTAAAGAAATCTTTCTGACCCTCACTAGTTAGAGGCTGGTTTGCGCCCTGAAGCCTAAGGGTTTATACCCCTTCCAAAACTCTTGGGGTTTTAATCCTCATTGCTATTCCCAGATAAAACCTGTTAAACTGGAGATGACATTGAGAACGTATCAGTAATTTAAGGGCTAAAACATCACAGGAATGATGGTGTTAGCTCCCAAAGAGCCATTACAAATAGAGCTGGGTGAATAGCTGTTTTTTTTGGTTCACTGGTCATCCTGAAAAACTGTGGGTGGGGCGGGGGGCTGGTTTGGGTTGCACCAAATACAACCCAAAACCTTCTGTTTCCAGACACTTTTTAAGGGCTAGATTCACAAAACGGCTGGGGCAGGAGCCCCCTGTGATGGTTCTTGGGGAACCCAGGACTGTGAGTCACCTAATCAGCTCCTGTCTCCAGGAGTCTTTCTGGTGGTAGCTGTGGGTCAGCTCCCACCCTGACACAACGAACCCTTCAGCTGCTCCAGCACTTTCCTCCGGGCAATGCCAGCCCTAATTTCACCTTGCAGGTTTACAATCGGTGCATTCCAATCCCCGAGTTCCTAGGAATCACTCCTCTGTGATAGCCACCCCTGACACTCACCAAAATTCCAGGCCCTCTGCACCCAAAGGTACAATGTACCCCAGATAAATCTGCAGATCTTAAACCACCACTCCTGCAAAGCAGACAGCGCTACTGAGCACTTCGGATAAAACAAAAGAAGAGAGAAGAAAGCTTGAACTAGAAGTGAGAGAAAGTGATGGAAACAACCAGTTATAACATAAAACAAAATCCTAACATGCAAACCTGGCTCTACACTGATCAATAGGTACCTGTCCTACCTAATAAAGTCAGTTTTCCCCCTCCCCCCAAAGTTCAGTCTGTGTTCATGAAAGACCCTTGCTCCTTAAGAGGTTTCCTCAGTGAATGGCTGAATGGATACACAGTGCCTTTGCCTTCACTATGTTCTTCTGAAATGATCTTCTGAATTTATTCACAGCCAGGGTCATCTCCTGCCTACTGGAAGGGTCCTGTCCACCTTGGAGTTGCTTTGACCATTTGCAATTGTCTTTGATGGTTTTCCATTAACTGTTCAGGGATGTGGCAAGGGTAGGCAACAGAACCTTGCATTACCTTGCCAGCTGGCTAGGGAGAGGTGATGATTCCCTCTCGTTCGAATGAGTCATCACTGAGACAATTACCTCCTGGTGGCCAATTCCTACTCCAAGTCAACAAAGCGTGCTTTCAATATAAATACACTCCTCCTTAACTTTTACCCGTATGTACATCTAGCAATGACTATGAGTCTTGACAAGTTATGAGCTTTCTGTAGATATCACACACATTACTCTTTATGGAGAAATAGCCTGTAAGACAGGTTTTTGGTATAGTGAGTTTGTCAGGTCTGAGATGAGAGTTGTTTGCAAAGTACAGGGGACCCTTTGCCAAGGGGTCTCTGTGTCACATGCACACCCTTTACAATGATTAGTGCAGCAGCTGGGATGCTCACCTGCGATGTGGGAGCACCAGGTTTGAATCCTGGCTCAGGAGGAGGAATTTGAACACAAGTCTCTTCCCTCCCAGGTGAGCATCCCAACCACTGGACTAAAGGTACCATCTCCTCTTCCAGCCCCAATAATCCAAAAGTTGATGTTTGCACAACAAGGCTGGTGGCTGGGGGTGGAACTAGTCCTCTCAGCTACACTGAGATAAATCCAGACTTACTCCACATTTACAGTGGTATCGGAGAGAGCAGACTACAGATACACTGCTCATACTGTAGAGATGAAAAGAGCAGTATATATTTAACAGGATCATAGAATCATAGAAATGTAGGGCTGGAAGGGAGCTTGAAAGGTCATCTAATCCAGGCCCCTGCACTGAGGCAGGGCCAAGTAAACCTAGACCATCCCTGCCAGGTGTTTTTCCAACTTGCTCTTAAAAACTGTCAGTGATGGGTATTTCACAACCTCCCTTGGAAGCCTGTTCCAGAGCTTAACTACCCTTAGGTTAGAGAACTTTCCCTAATATTTAACCTAAGTCTCCTTTGCTACAGATCAAGCCCATGACTTCTTGTCCTACCTTCAGTGGACATGGAGAACAATTGATCCCCGTCCTCTCTCTAACAGCCCCTCATATATGTGAAAACTGGTAACAGGTGTCCTCCCCCGCCCCCCCCCCCCCCAGTCGTCTTTTCTCAAGACTAAACATGCCCAGTTTTTAACCTTTCCTCACAGGTCATTGTAGCAGGCTATGCCCTTTGGGGAGAGGGTGGGTGCTGCTCCTGTCTCAGGCTACATTTACACTGCAATAAAAACCCCACAGCCCCAAACATCACAGCCCAGTTCAATTGACTCAGGCTTGCAGGGCTTAAAAGTGCAGTGTAGACATTCGGGCTCAGCTGGAGCCCAGGCTCTGAGACCCCGCGAGAGGGTAGGGCAGACTGGGCCCCAAGATCCTGAGTCAGCTGACCAAGGCCAGCTGAGGCCATGCCCCGGGTCTTTTGCAGTGTAGACGTACCCTCAGATGCCAGGGCCCAGTCACCATGAACAGCACAGCTGGAGGTCTGCTCCCTCACACTGGGAGTTCAAGTAATCCAAAGAGAGAGTCAATATGATTCCACAGCCCATGAAAAGCGGAGTGCTAGGCCTTCAGGAAGCCAAAGGGAAAAGTACCAGCCCTTCTCCTTTCTAAGAGGGCCAGGGTGAGCAAGGCTTTCTAGCCATTTCCCTCATGAGCAACCCCGGCTTCCCATGGCCAGGGAGCTCTGCACTGAAGTCTTGCTCCTTCAGAGTGATCCCCCCTCTCCAGGACCTGCCCATCTCCAGGTTTGGCAATTCTCAGGCTGCCTGTCCCCAGGGGCACTCTCTAACTCCTTCCTGGCTGGCGTGGGGATCTTTCCTAGAGTGTGGTCCCCCAATATTCCAGATGAGGCCTCACCAGAGCTGAGCAGAGGAACAATTACCTCCCGTGTCTTACATATAAGACTCCTGTTAATACACCCGAGAATGATATTGGCCTCTTTCACAAATGCATCACATTGTTGACTCATATTCAATTTGTGATCCACTATCACCCTCAAATCCTTTTCAGTAGTGCTACTGCCTAGCCAGTTACTCTCCATTTTGTAGTTGGGCATTTGACTTTTAATTCCTAAGTGCAGTACTTTGTGCTTATCTTTACTAAATTTCATCATGTTGAATTCAGACCAATTTTCCAATTTGTCAAGGTCCTGTTGAATTCTAAACTTGTTCTCCAAAGTGCTTGTAACCCCTCCTAGCCTGGTGTCATTCACAAATTTTACAAGCATGCTCCACTCCATTCTCCAAGTCATTAATGAAAATATTGACTAGTACCAGGCCCAGAAGAAACCCCTGTCCTAGAACCACTAAATATGACCCCCGAGTCTGACAGCAAACCATTGCTAACTATTTGTTGAATACAAGTTTCTCAACTGGTTGTGAACCCAGGCTTGAGTAATTTCACCGAGACCACATTTCCCTTAGTTTGCTTGTGAGAATGTCATGTGGAACTATGTCAAAAGCCCTACTAAAAACAAGAGGATAAACAGTAGTGCTGCCACTGCATAAGTGCACTGCTTGCTGATTTAATATTCCTGGAGGAGCTTTAAACGTTGCATTTCCTGAATTTTATGCAATTTGATTTTAAACTATAATGTTTCATTCACTGTTTTGGTTTGGTTTGGGGTTTTTTTTGCCCTATCTCCCTACATCAGATCATAAGCAGCAACTCTATTGGGCCAGATCCTCAGCTGGTGCAAACCACTGAAGTCAGTTGAGTGGCATCAATTTGCACCAACCGGGGATCTGACCCATAATTCATAGCTCTGCCAGAGTTTGCTGGAGCGATCCGGGATACCCCAAAGTGCCTGGTGACATGTATATTGCACTGGCCTTTACGACGTATAACCTGCAGTGGGAAGAAAGCCAACAGTATCTTTCCATCTCTCTTCTTGCCTTGCAAAACTTTCACTTCCAGTCCAGGGTGTCAGCCTGAGTGAGGCTGCAGCGTGTGATGGGGGCAGGACCTATGTGCTGAGAAGTTAGCTCACCCTCTCCCCATAGAGCTAAGCCTGCTCTTTGCAGGTCAGCATGTGCCAGGTAAGGAGGGCAGTGTCAGGAGCTCTCGAATTGGAGAGCTCTGCCATGCAGTGATAGTATGGTACACACTATCAATACAATTAAAAGGCTAATGGAATCACCTCCTTCCAACGATATCACAGTGAATGTGAAATTTATAGCAACATTAAAATACTGACCTCTATCTGTTTTATGCTGATCATTAACTAGGATTATCTCACACCAGAGATTTGCTATACCAAAGAGCACTGACATCACTAACTGCTATTAAGTGTATTACAATTAAACTCCATAAAGGGGAGCAAAATACCATTGTCAGCAACATGGGGAAAAGGCACATTATCGAACTCACTCCAATAAAAGAGAGCGACTGCCCGCAGCTTTCTGTCTGAGTCTCGTATCTCGTGCATTCAAATCCTCCACCCATCACGGGCCTAGTTCCCTGTCAGTGACTGAAAGTCATCTTTACTGCTGTGAGTCATCATTACTGATTCAGCAGTGCTGAAAGGCCCCAACTGAGACCAGGGCCCCACTGTGCTAGACACTGTACATAATGAGAGACAGTCCCTGCCCCAGAGATCTTACAAGCTAAGTAGACAAGACAAGGGGTGAGAGGAGAAACAAAGGCAAAGAGTGATGAAGAGATTGGCCCAAGGTCATTCAACTGGTCAATAGCAGAGCCAGGAACAGCACCCAGTTCTCCTGAATCCCAGTCCACTGCATCCCACTGGCTTTTTACGTCAAAACTGCCCTGAGGGAGAACTAAAGGTAGAAGAAGAAGCAGCGGCAGCCTTTGAGGTGGGCAGGTAACTGAGGTGGGCAGATATCAAGCACATGCCTTGTTGTGCGTTATGGCTGTCATGATAGCCAAGCGCAGACTGTGAGTGGCTCCTCCCCACTGTTTGTTTGTGGCTGTTCTACACAAGAGCTCAGAGCCCATCACGCCAACACCAACACACTGTAGATAATTGACTGAGGATGGCCAGCAAGTGCCACAAACATTGAGTCTGATTCTGACACCTGATATCACCATCCTAGAATACCGAATAGGACCCAGACCTCTGATGGTTGCTTATTATGGAGCCCTGTACACTGGAGTGCATCATCCTATGTGTCCTCAAGTTGTACAGGCAGGACTGTCTGCCTGCCTGCCTTGCCTCACCCCACCACCCACCCCAGCTCTGTCTCTCCCACACTTCCCTGTCTTCTTGCCTCCTTTCTCCCAGTCTAATGGCTGTTTCTGAGCAGTGGCATATTTGTTGGCTTGCTCTTTTGGTGACATCTTCTTTTAATAAGGAAATCTGTCTCTCAGCAGCTTCTCGCCTAAGGCTGTGCTTAGCTAAAGTGTAAAATGTCAAACCTCAGCAAGGATGACAATAACCCTGCTGGATGAAGGAGGGCAAAACCATGGCCACCCCAGGGGCAAGCTGGGACTATCAAGCCATTCCATCGAGGCAGAGAGTGAAATCTATTTCCACCTCCCTCCTCTTCATTCCGGGAAAAGAGGCTTGGGAAGCTCCGTTTAAAGCTGCTTTGCACCAGAGGGAATTTATTTGCAGCGGGTCTTACAAACAGCCAACGCTTCTGTGCTGATGATCTGCTAAACTGGAAGCTCTTTGGAGCAGGGAGAGTCTCTCACTAAGACTATGTACAGCACCTAGTGCAACCGGGCCCTGATCTTGCTTTGAGACCTCAAGTTGCTACTGTAATAGAGCGGATAAGGCTCATATTTCTCATCTCAATGTATGATCTAAATAGACCATCAGCAAAGGAGATGACAAGAAAATCCCTCATGATCAATAAATTGCTCCAATCCTGATGGATATAGAGCAGATTTAAGCTGGGCAAACTCAGACCCTTGAGTATTCTCCAGCATGAGGCCAGAGTGGCTCATATCACATCATTCGCCCAAGGGGGCAAGAAGCATAGCTGGGCTCTATCTGTGCCATGGGGGTTATTGGTGGCTAAAATGGGTTTTAGTGACCCCAATATTTAGACAGTCTTGTACTTCGGATAAGGGTTCAAAAATCTGGTCCAGAATCTGGATCCAAATTATACAGGCTCCGGCCCATCTCTAGTTCTGAGCTGGGAGGAGAGAACCTCAAAACATTCAGAGATGCTTCTGGGAACTAGCTGGAAATCTCATACGAACAGGATGTTCCACCACACTCCTGCTTCTGGTTGTACCAGCACCCACTGTCAGATCAAACTCTCTCCTGAAATTTTTGCCACTGGCGATCACCACCGGGACCAAAGAGGGCAGGAGGAAACAAATGTAAAGCCACCCAGTTAAAAAACTACCCTCATTTTTTTTTCCAACCCTCAAGGTTGGGTGTTGGGTTCTGTATTTTAACCAGGCTTATTTGCTATTCTCTCCTAATAGAAAGAGTGAAGCCTCTTGAACTGCCATTTAGATCAATTGGGAGGTGTCCCTATCTGACACCTCCTCCTTTATAGCCTTGGGGGACATTAGCTCAGAGCTGCCAGAACGGGGGTCTCTAGTCTGCCATTATTCTTGTTGTGCTCCAGGTTACTGGGAGCCCAGTATTAATTCCCTAAGAATACAGAATTCTACATTGCTGGGTCTCAGAGCGCTAAAGTGACTTGCCCAAGGGAGTGGCAGGGTGGAGAACAGACCTCAGGGGTCTTGCCTGATTTCATGTTTTGTTATAGACTTAAAACACCAACCTGGCTTGTCAAGGGGCACAACACCTGGGCTAATTTTTAGCAAAAGTGCTCAGATGTATTATTTCAGGTAGAAACTACGCAAAACTCAACGGTGTCTTCACACCACCAGGCCAACTTGGCACCTTATTGCTGAGCTTGGCTTTGAGCTATGGGCTTCATTCGTAACTGAAACTGAATCTGAAATTGCCAGGGCGTGAACTGAAATTGGAAGCATAAGTTTGCAAGAACCATAAACTTTAGAGAGCTCCCAACAAAGTCCCCTTGGCTCTGACCCGTGGCTGATTTGCAGGAACTCCCATGGCTTCCTCAGCATGGCTTCTGTGGCACTTTTCAGAGAATTGCACTCCCTGGGAGAGTATCTATGGATGGCATTCCATTCTCAAGCGATCTCTCTTAAAGATAGCAATTCTCTCCTTTCTGTAGCAGGATAGGGATGCAATAAACCATGATTAGTTGACCAACTGGCTCTTCTTTGAAGCCCATACACCTACTTCTCACCCCAACCTTGTGAAAAATGACCTCTCTCCTCCAACCCAAGGACACCCCTCCATGTTACGTAACATCTCTAATGAGCGAAGAGGTGTGCGTGCGTGTGTGTGTGTGTGTTGTGTTTTCCCGGCTAATGCATGTCAGGATCTGTTTAAGCCTCACTTTGTGCTTAAATGTCACCCTGCCAGAATTCATTACATCCCGTTTATTAATTAATTAAAATATATTTATACAGAACAGGCTTTATGAGATGGAGTTAAAAATAACGTTTTGAGAGCTGTCCCCTGGACAGAGCAGTTTTTCTCGGATGGCAGCAGTCAGGGCTGCAGCCCCAGTTTTCCTTGTCAGCACTGACTCGCGGAGGAGTTGATGATATGGAAATTCTGTAATTAAGGCTAGAAAAATCACAGGCACGCTTTCACGTGGGGGCTGGTTATGTCGTTTTGCCTGCGGCCTTGTCACCAGGTGGTGTAATCCTGTTGGCTCTTACGAGGTAAATAGGACTGGCCTGAGTCCATGCTCAGCTAGGAGGCCTCCAACGGAAACACAGAATGCTGTAGAAGTGACGAGGCCCTGCCATCTGAGTCAAGGCAGAGCCTCAGCATGGTGCTAGGGGGCGCTTCATCTCAAATGAGGTGGGATCTGAGCTCCTAGTGGGTCATTGTCAGTACAGCCTAGATTCCCAGCCACATTCTGGTTTAGGCCATTGCATTCTGATTCCTTAAATTTCACCCGCGGTTTCCTTTGGATATGGTACCCTCACTCATTTCCTGTCCTGAATGCAGAGCACAGAGACATCTAGTGGCTGAATAATATACTGCAAGTAGATAGAGCATTACCTATGCAGGAGGTAGGAAAGGTCCATCAAAAGGCATGTCCTCCAAAAAGGATTGATGCACAAAAAACTGGGTGCTGCGATGTGCTCCTGGCACAATGCTATCAGATAGTGGTTGATCAGCTGCTGCACAAAGAATCTGGGTAAGGAGGGAAGGGGAGAGGAGTATGCACTTATGAGGTGGCTGCAATTTTACCAGCTGTGCCATGTGTTCCCTCTTCCAGGAGCATATGCCCAAGCAGGGCATACCCCTCTCCACCAAGAACCACCCCCCATCCCAATGCACAAGTTAAAGCAGCTGCAATCCATCCTTAAATGAAATGCCAGAGGCTATAGAAACCTGTTCAAGAGATGGCAATGCCATCAAAGGGGAAGGGATGCTGGCAAGGTCATAAAATGAGCAGCACAGAAAGGAAGGCATCACTGCAATTAGTGGTCAGTGGCTGGAGATGCGATCCCTTGATTGGATGTAGCAAAACACTGGACCATACTCACGTCCACAGCTCCAGTGCAGAGAAATCAGTCAGTGGTGCTCTCCTCTGATGCACAGTGGGGATCTATGCCCTCTGAGTTGTCTGTGCATTGGATCTGACCCATTGTTTAGGTCACAGGCTGGCTTGAATTCACCTGTTCTGTTACAGCTAATGTTCTGCTGGAGATAAATTACTCAGCTTGTTGCTCATATTCCTGATGCCCCATGTAGCGCCACTGTTATCACCTGTGGGTCGTGTGACCCTGACAGACCAGCTCAAATCAAAGCCATAGGCCAGTTCACTTGTGTGTGAATATTAAAGAAATGTTAAATGGGCTAGTAGGCATAGGCCAATTCACTTGTTAGAATAGAACAAAGGGGGATGTTATCACATTACATTTACATGGCATATGCCCCAGTAATTACATTTACACTACATTTACCTGTTGGTTGTTATTGCCTAACATTATGTATATCCTTGTACTTAACCCTGGATCAAAAGTGTGTGTTAGTGAGAATTTACTTCATGAAAACTAATGAAAGATTGTTTAGACTGCTGTAAATAAATGCATTGTGTACGTATCTGTAATTGGATTGCCCATCAAACAGGACAGGAGGCTTGGAACTATAAATGAAGAAGCATGCTAACTTCAAAGTATGAATGGGAAATCCACAGATCCTGCCTGCGTTTAGTCATGCTGTGATGGAAACACTTGCCCAGATACTGGTTGCTTTCTGTGCAAGACAGCTATAAGAATGAATCCAGGGAACTATCCTGTATCTCTGAACTGTTTTGGATGCTAGCAGATTACTACAACTCTGCTAACATTTTTGGATTTACAAATTTTGACTCACCTGTTAATGTATTTTACCTGCTTTAACTTCTCAATAATTCTCATTTCCTTTTCTTAGCTAATACTCCCTTCCCAAGACGTGTCCCAGGTAAGGAGTATGGAGGACTTAAAAGGAGTGGACCTCAGGCAACAGGTAGATGGTAACTCTGATTGATGCTGGTGATTCTTCTTTCTCCTCCCCTGCATCGTTGTGGGTGCAAGTAAGATCCAGATGAGAGAGTGGCAGCTAGCAGCTCACCCTTGCATACAAGTATGTTAAACCCTCCCACAATCCTAAGGCGTAGTGCTCTGGTTTACGCACCTGAGTAGAACCCACTGCTTGATCCAGCACTCTGCCACTCAGATGGACAGCCCCTTCCTTCTGACATGCTAACCCTTATATGCCCTGCTGTTACTGGGCAGATCACAGGTCACATGGTTGCCTTGTTGCCTGCCTTTCAGTAGAAAGGGAGGGAAAATATACCTAAGGAAGGGGAAGAAGGGCAGCCAAAATGGATTCCTAGTTGTTGTTGTCAGGAATTCAAGATGGCGTGTGGGTATTAATGCCAAAACAGAAATACAGAAATTCTCCCCCTACAGTCCCCTCCTTCTCAGCAAGGATTCCCTTCAAACATTGGGATCTGATGCTGACACACCTCGCTGATACCCAGGGAGGGTGGCACACCTGGATTTCTTGTCTACCTTCCTGAAATTGTTACGAACCCACCTGTATTGTCACAAATGCAATATGAACATAACAAATTGCAATGAAAACAAAATTGTAAAAGGATGCACCAATAAGTGCCAGGATTCAGCAGCCTTGTTGGGGTCAGCAAAGAGAGATCTCCACCAGTTACTTATAGCTTCTGTCCTCCGCACTCTTTTGAGGACTGCTTCTATTTGTTCTGATGAATGGTGAACGGTAAGCATAGCTGACTTACCTTGTTCTACCACCTCATTAACATGCCTGGTGAGGTTAGGGTGCTCCATCAATTGGCTGATGAACAAGATGTTCAGTCCCAGACTCACCGGTTCGACATGGTCATAAAGATAGTGTGCAGTTCGAATATTTCTAGACGTCGTCCTTTCCAATTGAAACCTAACGTTGCACCCCTCTATGGATAGGACAAAATATAAGCACAAGTTAGGGTAGATGTCATTATCTATAGTATAAAAGGTATTTACGATAAATGTTTTGCAAGAACTCTGGAGACATACACAATGATCATTAATGACCACTATCTGGGAAGGGGAAACAGGTTGAGGCTGCAATTCATAATGGCATTTACCTTCATCAATATTTAAGCACATGTGCACGCCTAAGAATACCCCATGTGGACACACGTATCCCTGGCTGGGCTTCCATAGACATGAACTGACATTTAGTGGGTGATAATCTATGCCCTCCCGATCTACCTATTTTGCCCTGTGGGAAGCAGCTGCCACTCCACACTGGTCTTGGTCTGTGAATTGGAGCAGCTGGCTGTTAGGAAGGTCCATGATTACGCAAAGCTTCTTGAGTAGATCTATGCCTAAGATGCCTTGGCTGCCCAAACACTGGATTCCAAAGGCGATCTTGGCCGACATGTCCTGTATGGTGCAACTAATGGGAACAGTGAAGTATACAATATTATTTCCCCAACTCTATCCCTCCAGCACCTTTTTGTCTTTTATGGGGATTTGCTTCACTGTTGAATCTCCCTCCAAAGAGAGAAGGGAGACTGAGGCACCAGTATCAACCAGCAGTCACTGGTGAAATAGTCCGAATTCCCCTTTAATGCTGGCCAATGTTGTGGGCCTACCCCAAGCGTCCAGTTGTACAGGGGCCTTTGCCTGGGTCTGCAGGGAAATCTGGCCCCATCACAGTAGATTAGGCAACGACGGTGCAGATGCTGCAGACTGCTCCTTGTTTTTCTTGCGTCGAGCCAGATGCTGCAGCAGCTCTTCCATTGACAACCCATCTATGTTCTCCTTCCTATCGAACTGGAGCAGCTGTTTCCACACGAGGTTCCAGAACGATCAGGCCTCTTCCTTGGCCAACCCGCTTGACAGTCCAGAGGTTGTCTTGCGTTGAGGAGCTGGGATCTTGGTGGGTTGCAGGCTCTTCGGGCTGCTGCGAGGGCTACTATGAGGTGTGTTCTGGTTGTTATGCTGCCTCCTGGTAAACTCCTTGACTCTTTCGGTTACCACCAAAACCCTCTTAGAGGCAGCTGGGAAAGCCTCTCGTTGGAGTTCATAAGTGACTCTCAGTCGGGTTTCCAGATCTCCTAGGGAGGTGTTTTGTGGGTCCACAGCTCCCGGGGTGATCTGTGAAGTGGGACTCGATCCCTGGAGAGCCATCTCCACAAACTCGGGCGTGTCACAAGTAAGGGCTCCCACTAGGCAGAATAGGAGCTTCTTCCTACTCAGATAACACTCTGACTGCTCTCCTGCTCATTGCCTCTCGGAATAATATCTCCCGATTAGGTTGTGATGAGGGAAGTAGAACTTCACGATGCTCTCGTAAAGCTGCAGGTTGGAATCTACTCTCCCACTTGCAGTTGACTTGGCAGGGTGCCAAAGTCCTCTCCCATCACGCACTCCCTGATTAGAGATGTGGCACCCTCCTTTAGAATACCTGGTATGGAGCACGGCCTAGCAAGCCAGTCCAACACTGTGTCCCTTGTAAGGGGACCCAGCACCATCCCCATCCCCATCGCGCGGGACTGCTCTGGGACGTAAGCCTTTAGCTCCTGCCTGGTCTTGAGGGGCCTTGCTGACCCTGGCCCGTAACTAACTACAGTTGTAGTGATCGGGGCCATGGGCAGCTTAGACCCCTTCTCGCAGGCTTCCTGCAGTGGAGCCAAAGGTGTCTCGGCTCTCAGTAACCCTCAGGGAGGCACGGCAGAACTCCTCCTCTGAAAGCACTGGGCTGCTGCTGCAGCTCGTGGTAGCTTTATTCCTGCGTGAGGAAGCCTTGCTTACCACCCGTGACATTGCCTTTGTCCTCTTTAACTTCTCCTTCAGCTTTTCCATGGTCTGAAGGCAACTACTATGCTCAGCCTGATGGTGTTGGCTAGAGCGCAGTTTGTTGAGCAGCTCGCGGATAGCTGTCTGTGATTCACTCTGCTGGTTATTCACAGAGAGCAATTCCTTCTCCCTCTTAGCCAGCAGCTCACTGAGGTCCTGGACCTTCAGCTCGAAGCTTCCAACCTGTGACACATACATGTTGTTTTGTGTCACTAAGCCCTCCAACTTGAACCCGAGTGTCTCTATTTCCAAGTCCCAGGACTGTAACTGGGGACTCAAGGTCTCTCATTCGGGTGGCCTGTGTGGAACTGACCTTGTCTAGCTCCACACACACCAAATACATCCCATAAATCAGGGCTCTTTTCTGAAGTTTCTTTGAGGGCTTGGGTTTTTCCTCCATAAAACTCTCCTAACTTCGGGACAGCGCACTCAGTGCCTCCCAGCCCTGGAACAGATTTTCCGCCCAGGGTTCTTCCCTTTATCAAAGTAATGGACACTGGAGATAAGTGATTATTATACAGGGCACTCCAGCCATCCTTCCCGTAGGCACACACACTCATATTGATAGTCAGAGTAGTTCAAACTATCTGCCTCTTAGCTAGTCAAGCTGTCACTACTACTGCTGAGCAGCAGCAAGAATCCACACCGGGCTCCTTGCCTCGATCTGTCGGAGATCAGGTCTTCTAATCTCCTTGGCAACACAGTATATGGCGGGAGCGCAAGGTGGGGGCCTTGGGCCTAGAAGACAGAGCTGTCTTCCGCTCACCTTGTCGCCTCCTCGATAACTGCTGGTGTGCAGGGCCAGGCCTAGCAGAGATGCTCCGCTATGGCGGCCTTGGCCTGCTGCCCGCCTTGCCAACCTTACTTCTGTCAGTGGCTATCTCCTGGCAATGGCCGGAAGTCATCAGCCACGGCAAGCCAACTCTTAGCCACAAGCTGGGGCTCTTCAATCAGAACCAGGGGACAAACCCCGCGACCAAACCTCCAGCTTCCCAGCTGGTGCTTCCCAATTGAGGAAGTAATGAGTGTGGTGGCTCTATGGGGCATGAGTACCCTGAGCCGGCACTACCCTGGGCCAGCACTAAGTCACCCGCTTGTGGGACGCCGCAGCACACCAGCCGTTGGCCTCTCGGCCTACCCACCAATTCCCATCCCTAGTGTGCTCGGGCATGGAAACCCAACCACACAACCGGTGGGTTGCGGTCACAGTCAGCAAAAAAAAAAAGGGCAAAAATAAACAAAATGTGAGTCCTGCTGCGGTCGCCAGAACAGTTGACTGGTTTTAGGATGGCTGGAGACCAGTCGAGAGATTCATCAACCTACCCGCATCTATCATCGTGGTTTAAGATCACCCAAAATAAAAACCAACAAGGGAGTGCAGGAGTAAAACACAGGTATGTTTATTAGAAACAAGGTAAGTAAATGGGGTATGCTATAAAGGACTCCCAACACAGGTAGGCAAGGTAAATAGGTAAAGGTGACACTATAACCATACTGATTGTAACTAGAAAGGGTTTACTCCCTTCCCAAGATGTGTCCCAGGTAAGGGGTATGGAGGACTTGAAAGGTTGCTACCATTTATTGCAGCTTATGTCTGTAGCCTCCTGCTGTGATCCAGCATTCTGCCACTCAGATAGGCAGCCCCTTCCTTCTGACGTGCGCTAACCCTTATATGCCCTGATGTTACTGGGCAGATCACATGTCACATGGTTGGCCGGTTTCGGGCGGGAAACTATATCTAAGTTTGGGAAAGAAGGGCAGCCAAGATGGATTCCTAGTTGTTGTCAGGAATTCAAGATGGCGTGTGGGTATTAATGCCAAAAGAGAAATACAGAAATCCGCCCTGTACACCATCAGTTTGGGGTGTCTGCCCTGCTTTCTGACAGTCTGCCCAGAGATTGGCACTAACAGTTGTGAGCTGCTCTAGACAGCATGACAGGTAGTTACTACAGCCTCTCACCCACAGGCTATACTCTGACCTCACCACCACACTGGCCATTCTGGAGCCACACGCTATGAACGCTGCCTTGCCTCTGATGTGGTTATCAAGTGCAAAGTGGGTGTAAAATGCTGCCAGTGGGAGTGAGTGGCGGCTCTAATCTGGTAGCTGTTTACGCCATGTAAGTCAGTGGAGAATCAGGCCCCTTGTGTCCATGCTCAGTTGCTAACTGCAGTAACCAGTGGGACTGTATCTCTGACCCTTTCCCTTGTTCACACACTTCAGTGGATTTCACTGATCTTCCCCTTGGGCCCAATTCTCACTCCACTAGCTTGCTGTATCTCCTAGTAAGTGCACTGGAGAGAGAACATGGCCCCCTCCACTGTTCATTTCTACCAGCTGAAGGGAAGGATGGGGTACACAGTGCACACCTCCTTCTCCATGCTATTTGTGCAGCATTAAGCCCTTTTGAATCCTTATAGAAGATCAAGCCCATTCTTTCGCAGGAGCCAGGCCTTCTCTACAGATCTATTGTACTTGTCTGGCTCTCAGTAACCACAGTATCTGTGCACCTCACAATGTTTAGGAGTATTGTGGGGATAAATATGCTAAAAGGTAGGGCAGTGATATTGTCCCCATTGTACAGATGGAGAACAGACACAGAGAGACTAAGACCCAGACGCACAAAGGTGATTAGGCTACTAACTTCCATTGCAATCATGCTACATTCATACCTTTGAGGATCTAGGCTAAAGTGACTTGCCGAAGATCACACAGGAAATCGGTGGCAGCGCAGGGCAGAGTCCCCAGGTCTGAGTGCAAGGCTAGCACCCTAATCACTGCACCATCCTTCCTCAAAAAACAGAGAGCATGAGAATAGGGGAGGGCCAGATCCTGCTGGTGCAAAACAGTGTTTGATAGAGCTACTCTGATTTATACCGGCTGAAGATCTGGTTCAAAGACAGACATTGGAAAAGAGAGATTGTGAGAGGCCCTAGATACAGAGCGACAAAGAACCAGGGGATGACAGTGACACACACACACACATGAATATGTTAATAGACAAGGCTGGGAAATGTCAAGTCTGGCAGCAGGGGAAGCACAGCCTACATGCTTAATGCTCCTCTGGCTCACAGGCTCTGTCCTTTCCTCTCTAGTAGCCAATCAGACCCATTACTCACAAGTCAATAACAGAGTCTAATAGCCCAAAGTAGAGAAAATGCAAAACACGTGAAAGACTTCCCACAACATCTCTACCTTGCTGGGCAGCACGAGTGAAGCCAACTAACCATGTACCCTTCCATTCCCGAGCAGAGAGGGGACAGGACCACAGGTAAACAGCGATCTTCCCCAAAAAGCCAAAGGACAGAAAAACGAGCTGAAGTTCAAGGATAAATGGGTTCTGCTCATCCCCTCTTCCCCCTCCTAGATGGTAGACTTCACCTCTGCTGCATGCAGTTTAGCTCTATTATTCTTTTGACAGAATAACAATGACATTTCTACTTAAAACTCCTTATGACCTTTCCATGTGAGCCGTTTGTGCTTCACTTGTTCTGTCGTTTTCTCTTTTCTCCCCCCAGAGAGCACCTTGCCTTTATACCAGCAAGAGAGAGAGAGAGAGAGAGAGGTCACGTGACCAAGACACAGCCGCATCCCGTCAGTCAGATCCAAAGGACTATAGCTTTTCTGGGCTCATATCAGATGGGGCTGGGGGCTAGAGGGAAGAGGGAGTACCTTGCCAGAGCACATGTTGGTTGGTGAGTTATCAGATGACAGTGATTATGGGGTTAGGACATACAGGGCCAACCCCTTAGCTGGTGTAAATCAACATACCTCCATGCCTGTCTCACTAGTACCCGCTGAGGGTCTGAGCCCTATGCTCCACTCTATTGATGTGATTACTATACACAGGTATCTTGGCTTCTCAGACTTTTCCCTGGCAGGGTCCACATTTTGGTCCAGAGATGTCTCCTGAACACCTGCTCTACTATTCAAGATCACATGGGCCTTGTCCCCTCCCTGATCATACAGCGCCCTTGGCAGCTTCAGCAATTCCTGGATTGGGGAATTGGTGCCAAGGACGTATGTCTTGTGTGTTTACAGCAGTGGTTATTGCGATGTAACAGCTGGGAACAAGGAGGAGTAGCCAGCACCATGTGAGCAGCCAGTCTCTATGGCCCACCAGCCCACAGTTTGAGCACTGCTGCTATATGTGATTTGTGAAGTGCTTTGGGACTCTCCAGGATGAAAATGGCTGTCTAGATATATTATTCTTTGAAGGAATGCTGCGCACCATTTAGGGGGAGTGGGCTGAGGGCCAGGACTCCTGGGTTCTATTCCCTATTTTCTTGCCAACTCACTGTGTAACCTTGGACAATCACATAGGCCTAGATTGGAAAGAGATTAATGCATTGCTGAGCTCTGCATAAATCTGCTACTGATCTAAAAGCCTAGATATCATTTTCAAAAGAGATTTAGGCATTTAGGACCCAAAATCCCATCAACAGTGAATGGGATTATGGCTCCTAAGTGCCTAAATCCCTTTTGAAAAGGGAATTTAGGCTCCTAACTCAGATGTTACAATGCTGAGTGCAGCAGTGTCTAAATACGTTTAAAGACCTGGGCCTTAAGCTATTTGCTCTTCTGTTTCCCATTGGTAAAACAGGGACAATAAACTTTCCTTTCCACACAGTGGAGTTGTGAGACTCACTAGACAGAACATAATTTGGTATCAGACTCATAATTTATTTGCATTTCCTTAGTGCACAGGAGTCCTGGCCCTGGCCACACACCCAAAGCTCCCATTGCTCCATGCATGCGTCTCAGGGCACAGTTTGCATCGTAACGCTGGCAAAGCACTTTGAGATCCTCAGATCAAGACTCATGGATTGGGGGGCCAGGAAATCTAGGTTATTTTTCTGCCTCTGCCACTGACCTGCTGATTATCCACAGGCACATCACTTAACCTCTTTCTGCACCTCAGTTCCTCAATCTGTGCAAGTCAATGTTTCTGTAACTCACAGAGGAGTGGTGAAGAGTCTTATTTAATGCTTGCCAAGCACTTTCTGATCCCTGGAGGGGAAGCATTATTATAAAGCAGGCTCTCCTGCCCCTAAACCCAGGGGTTGATCATCAGCAGGTGGTCATTTCCAGTTACCAACTAGTCTAACCATCTCAGCAGCCTTCCCAGGCTCTGTTCTGCACAGGTGGAACAGAGAAGAGGTGGCCGAGGGCTGTGGGATTTGCCTGCATCTCGTCACACAAGAGCACCATTAGCTAATTAATTATTCCAGGCGAGTCACCAGACTGAGGGTTCCTCCACCTGTCAGAGTGCATTAGTTAAGACTCTTCACCTGGGGACACTGCCATCCCAGACAGCAACAGCAATAGCAGCAGCAGTCATACCAGAGCCATTAGAACAAACCTTGCTTTGCATGAGCGGCTGTGCTCAGCCAGCCCTAGCTAGGTGTATGTCATTGGAGGAGGATTTGGGGCCATGTTACCAAGGAGCCCAAAGTCGACAATGCAAACAGCCCTCTAGCAGCAAACGACGTGTCACAGGGCTCAGTGAGCTCTGATCGCTTTGGGTTCAGCATGCATGTGTTTCATGGCAGAACTGTGAGTGCAGAACTAAAGCTGGATCTGAAGTGAACCCTGGATCCAAGCACACCTGTGCTGGGGACAGGGGGCATGGAATTCTGAATTGTATTATCTGTGCTGTATCAACAGTGCCTATCCTTAGAATGGGACAAATCTTAACTTTATTATTTGTCTTTCTCTGTGGGACCCTGAGATCAGAACCCTGTTAGGCTAGGCACTGTGCGTAATCAGAGATGCCGCTTGCCCTAAAGAGTTGAGTTGAGTGTATTGTAAGCAGAGTCTGAATGAGCTCTCCCCTGACATCTATTGGTGAGCTGTGGAAAAAGACTTCAGAAGCTGATCTCATTTGCATGGACACACCCACCCTGCCTAGGTGCTCAGCATGATGGGATTGCTTGCCCAAATGATCACTTGTGGCTGGTGTTGGATCCCCAGTCTCCTTGTTATTGGGGCGGGAGTAATAGAGTTGTTATCCTTGTTGTGTAAACCGAGGGCAGCAGAAATGTACCTGGCATACCCCAATGGCGGGACTCACCCTCAACTGAATGTCACTGGCTAGGAGGGGACATGGGTTCCAAAGCTCAATAAATTGAGAGATAGGGGGTCTTATTGTAGGGTTCTAGGTAGCACTTGACCCTTCCTTGCTCTATGTTATAATGAAAGAGCTAATTTAGACTCAATTGAGAGTCTTGTTACATATTGCAGAGCTGAAATAATTGGTTTCAGTATTAGATCTACTTTGGGACAGTGTTTCTATTGCAAGAGACCGCCCAGCGTGCACCAGCAGTGAGGGTTCCCCACTTATAAAACTGACAGACCCTGCATGTTAAAGGGACTTTAACCCCGAGGGTGGTGTGTAATTATCCAAGGTCACTAGGTGGGGGCTTGAGATGGTTTTGTGTTGTATTGTTGAAAAGGAACCCCTAGATACTGAAACCTTGTTGCTGCTGGTTCCACCTGGCAGAAGGGTTACAGTATAAACTGGGGGAAGTCTGCACCACAGGGGGGCTTGTTTCTGCTTCCAACAAGCTGCCTCTGCTTTTATTCATCTTGTCATGTTTATTGATTCTTTGCAGAGTGAAGACTATCACGTCTCTTTAAAAGCTTTGGGGTGGGGTCGGGAATTGACTCCCTCTCCTTCCCCAACTGGCCAATGAGTGCATTGTTGGGTCCCCCTATACATCTACCTCCTTTTTTAGGTAAAAAAAGTGCATTTTAGTAGCTTCTTACTGGATATGGACCATAGACAATAATACCAGGGAAGGGAAAAGCTTCCAAATCCAAATGTGTGGTTGCCCCAGTAGGGAGGAAGGTGAGGTGAGCCTAGAAGAACATCCCCACTCTGGAATATGATGCAGCCCCAAAACTGATCTATTAGTGTGGCATTCGCTTACATTGCTCAAATGATTTGAGTTTGTGGGAGAAATGAGCACTCAGGAGCAGTGGTGTCAGGGAGTTGGCAAGCTCACACAGGTCTTCTAATCGCACTCAATTCTGACCTACAGGACCCCTCGCTATTTCACTCCTGCACCTCTCACATAGCTTTGCTGGTGCCCCTCAGAACTGACCACCGGTATGCCCTGCTAGTGCAGTTTTGGGATCAGCTCACAGCTCCACCAGTGAACCTCCGCTGGCATCCTGCTATTCCAGTCTGTTCAGTGGCAACAAAAACCCAGCCTCAGGGTCAAATGTGTCTCACAGGTCAAATGCAATTGAAGGATTTCTGTAACGTGTTCTACCTTCACCACACACACCGAGGTAAGGCCTCTGGAAACTACAGGAGCCAGCATGCAACATCCCCTCTTGATCTTATCAGACAGGCCATGGGGATCAAGTTGGAGCATTGTGTGCTGGGATCTGTAGTGGGTGTAATTTACTCTATTTAATGCAAATTAGGAGCACCCCTGAGCCTCCCGTTAGCTTTTTAACATGCCCTGGGACAGAACAGACTGTGGAGGGTGCCCATCATGCTGAGCACCTAGGCAGGGTGGGTGTTCCCATGCAAGAGAGATCAGCTTCTGTTCTGAGGCCTACATGCCGATTCTCAACTCCCAGGTCCTTTTCACTGAGCAGGGATCACTGTAAATCATGTGTCATCTCTTGAGCTGGCAAGGAAACCAAGATCTTTCTGGAGTCAAATGAGTCATTTTCTGAAGGCAAATTTCCTCAGTCTGCCCATTCAGTCTTCACAAGGACAGGAGCAGGCCCCACTACATGCATGCTAATTGCACAGGCCTAGGATGCCACAGGGCAGATGGAGATGTGAGGGCTGTGGCTGGTGAGCACTGACTGATGTGCAATGGCAGAGGCACGTGAGAACCCTAGCTCCTGAACCATATGGAGTCAGAGTTCAAGGCTTTTAGGAACCACCAGGTCATCAATTCTGATCTCACATCGCAGGCCATCAAACCCCACCCTGGTGCTTCATACTGAGCCCAGTAACCTGGTCAAGGCTGGGGTGCATTTGGGGAGCTCCAGGTTAGCCTAACAGAGCGTGCTGCAGGTCAGGACTCAGGAGAGCTGTGTGAGGAGCCCTGACTGGAATAATGGAGGGGTGGGGTGACTGCTTGTCACAGGGTAAAATCACCACGAGGAGTGACTCCTCCTGGCCGCTGAGCAGATTAGCTCCATTCCAGTCTAATGCCCTCTTCTGTCAGTTGCTCTGCCTAGGCCCCTCTCGCTCTCTGCGACTTAGCATGCTCCCTCTTTGTGGCTTGGCCCTCCAGCCAGGTCACTGTGTGTTTTCCCTTTCCAGGGGGTATCCAAGTCTCTCCAGATTGACTGGCCGGTCACCTTTCCAGGCCATCCTCTAATTCAAGAACATGTCACTTTCTCAGTGGCCTGTAGGGGAACCCAGGCCTGCCCATGGCTACAGGCTCCAGCACAGGGGCCCTGACCTTGGCAACCAGGATCCGCCTACTCCCAAACCCCATTGCCATTTCCCCTGAGCTCCTTCCTACTTTCCTCCTCTAACTCTGGGCCCCCAAATCTGGGTTACCAGTGAAGATCCCTCTGCTCCCTGGTGCTATTTCACCCCCTCCAGGCTCCTGTCAGTCTGTATTTCAAACAAACCTTCCTCCTCCCACAGACTGACTGCAGGCTATTTCCCCTGGAGCCCCTCCTGCTCTCAGCTGGCTGGCTTTGGACAGCCCAGCCTATACCTGCTCAGCTGAGCTTCATCTTCTAGTAGGGCTTTTGCCTAACCAGACTAATTCTCCTCAGGTTCAGCCTGATAGGTTAATTAGCCCTGTCCCAGCTCACTTAACCCTTTCAGGTGAGGTGTGGAGTGGACACCTCATCACCCCCAGGCCAGTCTGCACTGAAGTGTATTAGTAGAGCTTTGGGATGCCTAGGACTGGAATAGCGGGGGTGGGGTGCACTGGCAAAGCTGTGTAGAAGTCCACAACTGGGCTGGTAAGGGGCCACCATTGTGTCACCAACGCAGATCATGGAGCAAAAGGGTTAAACTCCCAGACATTGACTTTGGCCTTGACCCCCTCCCTCCCTCCCTCTCACATTTCTAAGATGTCCCCTGTGCTGAATTCTTATTCAACTTCAAACTGACAAACTGTTTTTAATCTTTTCCTTCCATCCAGCTTGGAGATTGGGAAGAAAAAAATCAATACTGGCTGGCAGGTGATCAAGCTGCTTGAGACTGGTGTTGAGGAGAGAGGGCGGGGGAGGGGGGGAAGCATGGGGGGGCCAGGGGGGAGTTTGACTAAGTACCATGAATTACAGGTTTGTGGTTCAGAGGGCTCTGATTTCTGTAGCCTTGAGCAGGGGAGCTTGGGAACACCATTAGAACAATCAGGTCATGAGTTCACAGCTGTCCAGGTGCCTTGAGAGACACAGACAGGAGTATTTCACTGGCACTTAGTGCCTGTTCTCCTGAATAAAGAGGAAACGGGGTTTGGAGGGGATGTAATTAGCACTGAGTATTTGATACATAAAACAACAGAGGGGACTTGATTTAGTGTTTAATAACATTAAAAATCATCCTTTGAAATGGATTGGAGGGAGGTGGAAGCTGCCAGATTGACAGCACCTGGAGACTGAGGTCCTCCCCTGATCTGTGGAACAGGTTCAGCCATGGCAAGCTTCTTTACAAAGGGTCTTCATTCTGACCTGGACAGCCCATCTGTAGGGGAGCTTCACCTACACAGCCCCTTCAGACCATGGCCGATCTGCTGAGCCCACCAACGAGAGGGCCAGGTAGTAATCATTTCTGGCACCTGCCCGCCGAGATCCAGACAGATATCAGAAGCTCAGTTTACCTAGGCCAGTGGTTTTCAACCTGTGGTCCATGGACCCCTGAGGGTCCGCAGACTGTCTAAGGGGTCCACAATAGGTTGCCATTACCATAGAATAGTGGTTTTCAACTTGAGGGTCCACAGACTACATCTAAGATTTTTCAAAGGGGTCTGCACCTCCATTTGAAATTGTTTAGGGGTCCACAAATGAAACAAGATTGAAAGCCACTGATCTAGGCCTCTGAGCATCTATCGACTAGTATAGTCCTGGGGCCTTCCAGGCCTCCTGAGTGAATTGCATTGAATTCTCGTTAAAAGTCCTTGATCCACAGCTACAGAACTGTAGTACAGGCTTTTAGTTCCGAAGGGCCCCGGTTCAATCCCCAGTGTGTTGGCCATGATGACAGCCATCACACCCACCTAGGATGTTATCCTGATCTAACTAGAGCAGTTAAAATTCACACTTTACCTTATACCAGTATAACTTCTCCATGTAAACAAGCCCTCAGTGTGGCTAGGCTCTCTTGGCTGCCATTCTTATTTATATCCCTCTTTGACACCAAATCCCATATGGACAAAAACATGCCCATTGTGACCCATCCTTTTGCCACCTCCAGGTCAAATTACTGTAACTGTCCCTGCCTGAGACTGAATGCAGTCACCACAAGTAAGCCGAAGTAGATGCACCATACAGCAGTAACACAAACTGCCACAACACATCACACTCAGCCTTTGCCAGTTCCCCAAGCTCCTCATTCATTTCAGAATAAAATTGGAAATTTTGGTCCTAATCTAGCCAACCTTGAACGGATTGGGTCATGGCTGCTTCACCGAGTGCCTCAAGAGAGTCAGAGCAGTCAGGTATAATGCCAGAACATATAACACAATTGACATTGCATTGATTGTATTCTCTATTTTCACGAGTACTTCATTAAAACCCTCCGTTCATGAGCTGGCCTGAATCCGTGGCAGAGCTTCCCAATTTGCCACACCTGCAGGGTGTGGAAACCACAGGACTTCGCCACAGATTTTTGACTGAGTTTGCTTCCCAGTGCACCTTTGTGAGTGGGTGGGGACGATGGTTAGCAGAGGGCAGCAGATTAGTAAGGCATAGAGGGACCAAAGATGCCAGACGATTTACTTCTAATATGCCACATAGAATCAAGGCCCTGTGTCCTAACAATAACCATGATCCAAGCTAAAAATAATCATACACTAGATTTCTCATACCCCCAATTTCCATTTTGAGATTGGCGATACTACCGTTCTGTAGCATCAGCAATCCAACCCCACAACTTGCTGTACTATTCACTCCCTGGGTGGGACACCATTATATGTCATAGACCAGACTCACCAAATGAACCTGGGACTTTGGTGCCATTCCAAGCAATGGCACCAACCATTGAACAAGTGGAATATTCTTTTCTCTATAGGAAAACTTCTAGAATGTGTATCCTACTGGTTTCCTTGGCAACTGGTAAGTGGCCAACATGACATTCTGTAGCACATGCCCATTAAACCTCACAGATCAATGACCAGAGAATATTTTATTTTGTCCCTCAGATTTTCTTTTCCTCTGCGTCTGACCTCTACTCCCACTGCTTCTGGGCCTCACCAGACACAAGAGCAGGTTGAAAAAAGAATTCGGGAAATGCCACCTACATTTTTGAGGTAGCCTGAAAGCAGCTTCTCAAAATTTCAAAAGTCAAAACATGTTGGTGGACATTAGCACTGGTGAAAAACACCCCAAAATGTAAATTTATTGCAAATAATTTTTAATTAGGTTTTTTTCCCATGGAAATTCAAAATTGCAGCAAAACTTTCAACCAGCTCTATCAGCCACACATGATGAATCCCTCACTGTCGAAACCAAAGCAGGGATAATGAGCTTCCTCATCTCCATCCTCTTCCTTCTCCTGGATGCATTTATTATGTTTACAGAGGCGGACCTCTACGGTGAAAAACGTTTGCATGGGGAGTGGCATGACCTTGCGAGGAACAGCTTCTTATGCATAGCCCCTGTACTACAAACGTGGAGGGACAAACACAGTGGGCCCTTCGGGAAGCAATGAAGCTTTTTAGGGTTCTCCACAGGGAGAGGGGGAACGTATCAGTAGGAGTAAGGATTACAGAGCACAGAAAGTAGGCTGAATGTCAAGAAGTGCTCCCTGGCAGGAAGTTATGTTAGTCTGTAGAATAGTCTCCCAAGCCCAGTCGCCTGGTTCATTTTACATTAGGCTGGACAAAGCCCTGTAGAACAGACCACCCTAGGGAGCAGTCCTGCCCCTGCTCCCCCACCCCCTGAGAAATGGACTAGATGTGACCAAATTGGCCTTTTCCATCTCGTCCTTCTCTGATTCAAATGACTCTCAGCGTATTTATTAGCAATGGGTTTGCTCTGGGAGCCCCCCGAGAACCAAGCTGACATTTGAAAATGATCAGTTTAGGAACTCTCCCCCCCCCCCCCCCGCTCCTTCCCTTTAAGTCTCTTATTCTATTGTTACCATTCCTCTGAGCTTTTATCATCTAACTCAGTAAATCTCCAGGAAATACGGCTGTGTTTGTGTTGTCACTTCTGATCAGGGCAATGCCAGCGGGGGAGCAGGGAGAAGTAGCGGTGGAGGGGGTGTGTGTGGATAAGGGATTGCCCTGGGCCCCATACAGAGCCAGCATGCAAATGAATGCCAGCTCCGTAAAAATAGCCCCAGCAGTCACATTTTATTACAACCAGATTATTGGAATTGGGTTACTGCAAACAGGCAAAAGGGAGAAGGAAACCGAAAGAGAGAGAGAGAAAGAGGGACGAGGGCAGGCATAAATTATTCTAAATATTTGAACTTTGAGAATGCCAGTGGGCATACATCCTTCCTTTGATGTATGCACGTTACATCGAGTGTCTCCAGCAATCTATAGAGATCTGTATCACTCACTCTCCACAAGATCACTTTCTTCCTCTCTCCGTTTTTAAAAAAACAACCCCTTTCTTTCTTCTGCTTTATGGACAGCTAGAGAGCACCGTGGATATTTGACAAGTGATTTTTTTAAAAAGTCAGATTTGCATTAGTTTTGGGGAGGGATGGCGCACCCACACACGCGCATGCCAGTGCTGTAGGAGGTGTTTATTTCAAAGAGAGGAACTGCAGTACAAGAAAGATGGCAGGGTGTGTGACCCCAACCCTGTGTTTCTATAGCTCCTTTCAATCAGAAGTGCTTTGAAAAAAATGTATAGAGAGAACCAGAATACCCAAAGGGGAAATGTGGTGTAAAGGGTTAATGAGTTTGGGATGGTTCCATTACGCACAAGTATGAAGTTACACAGATCATCCCAAGTGAGAGCTAAGGAAACCTTTGTATCAATCTGTCCCCTCATGTCTCCTGTATGTTACCAAAATTGTTTTAGAAATATTTTGGAGCAGTGGAGATACACATGCACACACCCCAGACAGACAGAAACACACACACCAATATACACATACTATACTATATCTAGCTTGCTCAAGGCTCCATCTTTCAGATCAGTCTCTAACCAGCAGGGCTATGTCTACACTTAACATGCTACAGTGGCACAGTGCTTCAGTGTAAACTCTCAATACAGCAACAGGGGGGTTCTCCCATTGCTGTAGGAAATTCACCTCCCCAAGAGGCGGGAGCTAGGTCAATGGAAGAATTTTTCTGTTGACCTAATGCTGTCTACACCAGGGGTTAGGTCTTCTTAACTATGTCACTCCCCAGGTGTGGATTTTTCACACCCCTGAGCCACATAGCTGGGTCCACCTAACTTTCCATTGTAGCCCAGCCCTAGGTGTCTAGTAAATCTGAAGCCACCCCTGCTATCAACATCTGGGGGCTGGGAAGGGGGTTCTCTGTTAATCTCATCAGCCTCAGAGTTGTGTTTCTGCTCTTCCTGAAAGTTTTTAGCTGTTGCCAGGGAGTGTCTCCCCTACTTTACCCATCCTTTGAATCTTCCTAAACTGCAAGACACTCCAATGCCAGCTCAGTTTTCCCAAGGAGCAAACCTGTGAGTGAAACTGAGTTGTTTTTTGTCACTTTCACTGCTGCCTACAGGGTTCTGAACAGAGAGGAGTGAAATTTTGACCAAAATGTTTTACAGTGAAAAATACATATTTGGTGACACCAAAACATTTAACAAATTAGTGTCAATTTTACCAAACTGTTTCAATAAAAAACAAAACTTTAAAAATCTGCCTCCCGCCACATGGAAATATTTCACCTTAATGTTTTCCAAATGATAAATTTCAATTTTTTGGAAATGACTTCTCATTTTGAAATTTCCCTTTAATTTTATTTTAAAAAGTTGAAAATAATGTTCAAAGCCAAAATGGCTTGTTTCAGGATGAACAAAACATTTCATTTGACTCCAAATTTCTATTCAACTTTTTAAATCCTGAAAAAAATGAAAAATTATGTTTTTAGATTAACCCCCAATTTGCTTTTTTCTGATTTTTTGGAATTACCAGCAAATTGAAAAAGCCATTCTATACACAGCTTTAGTTCTGAATAGCAGCAGTTAATCTGATAAAACAAGGTCAATTTTCACTCTGCTGCAGCTTGTAAAAGCTCTGAGCATCAGCAGAAGCACTGAAGCAGTCTACAGGCTCAGGAATACATTGCTGCTTTGGTTTACACTCAGTTCAAGAATGGAATGGTAACTTTTGAACCATAGTGGCTAGACATATTTTCAATTGCTCATTAATTTTAAAACACGTTCCCCATTTTGGCTGAAATTTTCCAGGTGATTTTTTAAAAACATTCGAATAGAAACAGTTCAGCCTTTTTTTAAAAAAACACAAGGACAGCAGGGGGAAGAGGCACTTTCTTCATTATAAAAATAAACTCTTGCAACATTTTTTGAACAGATCTGGTGTTAAAACTGGTGAGGGACAAATGGGAAAATTGGCAGAGAACTAGCACTCATTCAGAGAAGTGCCTTTGAGTGTTTAAGTGAAAACCAGGCCAAAATTTTACAAAATAAGAGCCTAAAATTAAGTCTCCTCTGTTCTGATAACTAACTTCCCTATATGGGGCACTATAGTATGACAGTATGCTTATGTATAGGGTAATGTCTAGGATCTTAGAACTCTGCTTTCGGAGAAAGGAAACAAATCCAGATTGTTGCACTGTCTTGTCTCTCTCTCTTTCTATGCTTGAACACTGAACTTCCTCAGACCACATTTAGGTACCTAAATAAGGTGCTTGCTTTTAAAAGTGCCAAGCACCCAACAACTTCCATTGATGCGTTTACTTTTGAACACTAGCTCACTTCCTTGGGAGTCTAAAATGGATTGAGGAGCCTAGCTTCATGCACCCATACACAGAGAAGGATGAGTCAGTGACTACAGAACTAGGCTGAGACCCATGTTCGATTCCCTTTTCTGCCACAGATGTGTGTAACCTTGGGCAGTTCCCCAGTAGCCCTGCCTATCCACACAGGGGTGTTGGGAGGACCAATGCAGGAACACTTGGAAAGTGCTCATGTACTACAATAGTGGGGCCCATATAAGAACTGTCGAGATTTCAATACGTTTGCTTTTGATTTGCTGAATTACTAACCTTTGAAAAATGCCTTTCCAGCATTCCCGATACATTTGGCTGGATTTGTCAGTAGTGTTCAGAATGGAGGGGAGCTATGATGTGGGACTAACTTAGCTACATCACCCCATCCAAATATTCTTCAGAAACACCAGGCTTGGTAAAAGGCCAACTCCTTGCATTGCTGCTATCCAAAGGCCCTTTTTGTAGGGCTATAGGCAAGCATTGCTAGCCATGAGACCCTGGGTTCTGTTCCCACCTTTGGATGGTGTGGTGGCCTCACCCATTTCTGCATGGGAGATCTCTCTATGTATAGGGACACTCTCCAAGGAGAAGGTCTTGGCTTCAGTGCCACCTCTCATACAGGAGCTTCCTCACCTCAAGCAAGCCTCAGAGCTCTACAAAGGAAAGAGACTGATGGAGATGAAAAGTATTCTAAGGAACCCCATGCAAGTTGGGCCTGGGAGCACTCTGACACCTGTTTGGTAGCATATTCTGTGTATCACTAACACAGAGGCAAGCCCTGTAGGTGCTCTGAACCCTGAGCTCTACAGATACCAGCCCATGGTGGATCGCCATTAGATGCTCACACACATTTCTTTTAAGAACAAGAGGCTTGTTTTCTAGGGCTGGCATGGAAAGAAAGGCTGCAAGGACCCTGGGCACAAGTAAGTTTGACTTCTGCGTCTGGCACTTGTTTGCCATGTGGCCACCCAGCTACCAACTTCTCAGTAGTTCCTCAGGTGACATTTTTGGCAGATGCGAGCACCTGACATGAGCAATTTTGTTCTGCTTCTGCCTCTCTCCCTATGTAATAATCCATTTATGCTGATACATCCATCTCAAGATCTTAAGGAGCTTTCACCTACCTGGGAAATGAAGTCAATATTATTACCTTGATTGTATAGGTGAGCAACTCAGGCGCAGGGAGGAGATGTGACCTTTCCAGGGACAGGCAGCAAGGCAGTGGCACAGCTGGAAAGGGAACCCAGGAGTCCTGCCTCCCACTCCTCTGCTTTAGCCATAAGACCGTCCTTCTCCTATTTGCCCCTACTGTGTTTTCTTTCCTCCCGTTGCCTCTCTTGCTATCAAGCTCTCTCTCATCCATTTTTCTTCACGCTCATGTGTCTCTTTGCTCTCTCTTGGTCCTCCCCTCACCCCCCTTGTCACTGGTCCTTGCAAAGCTCCTGCCTCCTGCTCACTGCTTTCTCTGCCACCCCTCTGGCCCTGTCTCCTTAGATCATAGCCACCTCCTGGGCATGGCATGTGCTGCTTATTCGGGGAAAACAGAGGCGCCAGTGCTGGCCACCCCTTCCTCCTCATTGTGATTAGGGTTTCCAGTTTTAGTTGGACGTACTCCTGGAGGTTTCATCACATGACCTAATCTTTAATTAAAGATTTAATTTTTGGACTAGCTGTACTTGGCAGGTACGTGTGACCTTGCACAATTCACATCATGTCCTTGTTCAGTCAGCAGTAAAGTGGGGACAGCAATATTGATTTACCTGTCTATCTACAGAGAAGCAGTGTTGCCTAATAGATAGAGCACCTGGGTTCTGCTTCTGGCTCTGCTGGATAACCTTGGGCAAGTCACTTAATCTCTCTGTGCCTTAGTCTCTATCTGTAAAATGGGGATGGATACTTTGTCAAGTGCATTGAGATCTACAGATAAAAGGTGCTCTTTAAGATCTAGGTATTATTACTTTATGAAAGGGGAAGAGCAATGATGATTCCTTAACAATATCTTTGAAAAAGCAAAACAGAGGATCATTAGTTGCCATTGTATCCATCTGCTCCAGCTTTGGGGAACAGAGCTCAATCACTACATCAAACCTGTCCTAAGCTTACCCCCTTCCTCACAGCTGAGAGGAGTGTATGGGGTAGGAGATCCTCAGGCTATATAGGGGGGTAGGAGATCCTCAGGCTATATAGGAGGATAGAAGGGAAGGAATTGTAGGGGAAGGGAAAAGTTTGGCACAAACACTTTCTGTAGAGAGAGCAGCTGATTTAAATAGAAAATGAAAGAGAAAGTCCCCAGAGTGTGTAAGGAGCTTTTAGCCTTGGCTGGAAGAGATGACTTAAAACTTCATGTTTGAAATATTTACTCTTCCTGGAGCCTTTGCTTCACAGTGGGGCATAGGAGGCTGGCCTCCTCTGGAAAGATATCAGGAAACTGAGTGCCCCTACCGTTTGCGGTATGGAGCCTGCAGAGCAGACCTGGGAACCCAGAGCTCCATTTTCTGTGTGTGCATGTTAAAGATGCATGAGCATTTTGTAAAAGCAGGGCTTTTCCAAGGCACTAGGGTACCAGTTTCTTCTGCCAGGGCTGTTGTGTCAAGTCCTGTGCACTGGCCAGCTCCTGCCCTTCACCCAGATACCAGTGCAGTTCCACCATGCGCTTTGCATGGACAAGCCTGTAATACAGCAATCTCCCCTGAGTGCAGGATGGTGTGAAGCTGTGTTTGCAGCCCCAGACTAGGGAATGCCCTGTGATGCTCAGTGTCACAGTTCAGGGCAGCTGCCCCTGTATTTCTCCTCAGTAGACCAGCAAGGGCACCCATTCAAGTCTTCCGGCTCCCCAGCTGTTGCCTCTCTTGAGTGGAGACACACATCTCTCTCCCTTCTGATCAGGATAGTCACACTACCTAAGCAGACCTGCTTGCTTTCTCACCAGAGACTAAGCTACCACACTACTCTTTCTAGGCAATCTTCTTTAGTCTTAGAGTAAAGCATTAGAGAAAGCATACTAAAAACAAGAAAAGAACCTACATGCTAATAAGCTTACCAGAGACCCGCCCAACTTCAGCAATGGGCTTAGGCAGGTGACTAATCCGTCAAACCCCTCATGAAAAGTTCAGTCCATCCTTTGCACAGTTCAGGGGCATTAACCTGGTGTTTCCAGGTGCAGGTAATCAGCTGACAATGGGTTTTTCTCCCCAGGATGGAGCTTCAAGCTGCCCCCTGAGTACCTCCGAGGAAAGCCATCTCACCAGTATTGTCCCAAACAGTTCTTTGGAGTTCCTAACATTTCCCCAAGGTTGGTGTTAGTCAGTCTCCTAGAAAAGTTACATGCAATCCTACAATAAACAATTGCATTTTAACACAATGGACCCCAAAGGTTTTAATCTTAATTCAGTAAAATTTATCGAGGATATTGCAAGGAATTGCCCTCTGTCCCATTCAGAATCACAGTTCCCTCCCTGGCACCACCTTGCCCCAAGGGGGACATGATTTGCTAATAGAGCTATTTAGATTAAGGGGGTGGAGCCAGAACTCCTTCCATTCCCCACCCCTGCCTGCCCACTCGCAGCATACAGAGTGGTGGGGGAGGGGAGAAAAGGGGGACAGTAGCATTCAAACAGGGCTTGCTGTCCCTCTGCTCTGTGACCTATAATGTAGGTCGGCCATGCAAGGAAGCAAGGAGAGACCTTATATCCCCTTACACCCTGCACCTGTGCGGAGGCGTAAGAGACAATCTTGCCTGCCAAGTATAAAATGCTTTGGCATGAAAGTTGGTATAGTAATGTAAATTATTATCACAGAATATTGTAGTTCAGTGCAACATTATATGTTGGGGCAGCTGTTCTATTGGAACCCGATGTAGACTAATGACAAGTGTTGCTTTAACTGGGACAGCATTGACATAAATTTAGCTAGCGCCAGGTAGTCTAAAGATGCTAATGACAGTAGGTGACTGAGTCTAAGTGCAGGTTTACACTTAAAACGCTGCATCAACACAGGTGCCCCAATGTAGCTGTGCTGCTGTAGTGTGTAAGTGAAGATGCTCCTATGCCGATGGGAGAGAGCTCTCCCGTAGGCGTAGTTAATCCACTTCCCCAAGAGGCGGTAGCTATGTCAACAGGGGAAGTTCTCCCATCGCCATAGTGCTGTCTACATGGAGGGTTAAGGTAGTATAACTACGTTGTTCGGGGGGGGGTGGATTTTTTACATGCCTGTGCAACATAGTTATACCGACATAGGTCTGTAGTGTAGACTTGGCCTAAGCTTACATTCACAACTTGCTAAGTAAAGAGCAAGGGGTACAATACACAGGGCTTTAATGCAAAAGTTGCCACATAGATATTAAGGTGGCATCTTTGTTTCATTGATCTTGGTAAGAGACAACTGGGTTCTCATGGGTTCAGTCCAAAATGGCAGTGGTAGGGACTGGCGACCCCAATACTTCTAGATTAAGGGATTTGCATGTCCTATCTGTAGGTTTGGAAGGGTTCAACTTTTATCGGTAAATGTCAGCAAATGTCGATTTCACCATACACATGCAAACTGACAAAAAAAAATTTCCATTGATAACAACCAAAGTTTACAGAAAGGCAAAGCAAGAAAACTGCTGCTTGAGACCTCATTAGAGTTGGATTTAAGGCTAAAATTGTGGCACACGATGTTGGCAATTTGTGTTTTAAAGGTTATAAAGCTTTAATTTTTTGAATCTCAACATCTACTGTCATTAAATAATTGTCTGACTCCCCATCATTTCCCGCAACTGTGAACATTTAAAATCAATAAAGATTTAAAAAATGCTTAAAAAGAAACACTATATTATCCATCAAAATTGTAAAAGAAAAGAAAAATCAAATTCTGCCACGCATATCTCTATGCCATTTTTTGCAAGCAAGCAGACACTAACTCCTTTTGTTGTTGTTGTTTTTTAATCCTACTTTGCCTCTTTTTTCTTTAAAAAAAAAAAAAATCTAGGAAATTCTGTACAAAAGCTACGTGAAGAGAACATTAAGATTAATTATATAACAGGAGGTAGAATTGGTTAGTGGTTAGCGAAAGGCAAATGTACATAAGGAGCTCTGGGTTCTATTCCCAGCTCTATCTTTCTAGCTCACTTTCTCTAAAGGTTCCCATCACTTTTGTAGTGTAGTGCTAGTCTCTGCTGCTCACTCACTCTGTGGCTTCCAGTGCCCACATCCCAGGGCACAGGAGAGGGTATGTGGGGTACCACTATGAGCAGCCAGAAGGAGGTAGCATGGTCTAGTAGAAAAAGAAGTGACCTGGGACTCTGGATTCTATATCTGGTTTGGCCTCTGAAGTGACTTTGGGCATTTAATTTCCCCTCTCTGGGCATCAGTTTCCTCATCTGTAAATTGGGACTATAACCTATTTTGTAAAGCACTCTGAGGTACTGATGAAAAGCCCTAGTAAAGGGTTAAGTATTGCTATTTCTGATTGAGTTTGGTCCCTGAGCTGTTCACACATACTTGGCGGGCATACCTTTCCACAAATGGCTCACAAACCCAAAGGCAAATTTTTAAAGGTTCCACCAAATGTCTTAGCTTTTTTTTTAAAAAAAAATTCATGATTTTTAAGCCAATCTCCTGATATTGGAGGGTCTGACTCGTGATTTTTTGAAAGTTTGGGATTAGCAATACTGATGATGCAGGCAGTAGACGAGAATCCAGCCTGTTCTTGTTAGAATGTTATCAGCTCTGCTGGGAGGACTTATTTTTAATCAGCAAATTAACCAGATAGGAGTTGCGAGGCACAGAGGGAGCCACATATGGTCAGCCACAAGGGACAGCTTTTCCAGAGTTCCTTTTCAGATCATAACTGCATTTGCAAGAGGATCCCAGAGCTGCAGCGCAGTTCTTGCTCAGTTCTATTAAACTTCATTAACTGGTATATAGTTTCATGTTGACTCAACCAACGACACTTAAACCCTTTTCCTGGGGGCTTTGCTTTAACCTATAGCAAGTTGCCAGTAGATACCATCTACTGGGAAGGAATTGCTACAGAAAAGCATCTCGGGTGCTCCAACACAGACCCAGGGTCTGAACCATGTACCCCAATGCTGCAGACTTAACTGAAAACCACTTAGCAGGTTACTTAATCTCAAGCACCCAGACACCCAGCTCCCAATGGGATCCAAACCCCAAATGCATCTGTTTTACTCCGTATAAAGCTTATACAAGGTAAACTCATGAATTGTCCGCCCTCTATAACACTGATAGAGAGATATTCACAGCTGTTAGCTACACCAGGTATTAATTACTTACTCTGGGTTAATTAATAAGCAAAAGTGGTTTTATTAAGTAGAAAAAGTAGGATTTAAGTGGCTCCAAGTAATAACAAGACAGAACAAAGTAAGTTACCAAGCAAAATAAAACAAAACACACAAGTCTAAGCCTAATACATTAAGAAACTGATTACAAATGAAAATAAGAAAGAAAAACTTGTAGCACCTTAGAGACTAACAAATTTATTTCAGCATAAGCTTTCGTGGGTTAGTACCCACTTCATCGGATGCATGGAATGAAACATACAGTAGACAGATATTTATACAGTCAGAGAAACACGATAAGGTGGAGGTGCATAGACCAACCTTAAGAGGCTAATTAATTGAGAGGAACCATAACAGCAGGGGAAGAAAAACCTTTGAAGTGATAAACAAGATGGTCACACAGGATCTATTTCCCTTAAGTTAACGATCCTCATTCACACCTGTGTGACCATCTTGTTTATCACTTCAAAGGTTTTTCTTCCCCTGCTGTTATGGTTCCTCTCAATTAATTAGCCTCTTAAGGTTGGTCTATGCACCTCCACCTTATCGTGTTTCTCTGACTGTATAAATATCTGTCTACTGTATGTTTCATTCCATGCATCCGATGAAGTGGGTACTAACCCACGAAAGCTTATGCTGAAATAAATTTGTTAGTCTCTAAGGTGCTACAAGTTTTTCTTTCTTATTTTCATTTTGCTGACACAGACTAACACGGCTACTACACTGAAACCTATGATTACAAATGAAATCTCACCCCCAGAGATGTCCCAATAAGCTTCTTTCACAGACTGGACTCCTTCCTAGTCTGGGTCCAGCAATCACTCACACCCCCATAGTTACAGACCTTTGTTCCAGTTTCTTTCAGGCATCTCTTGGGGGTGGAGAGACCATCTCTTGAGACAGATAAAGACAAAATGGAGAGGCTTCCAGGGCCTTTTATATTCTCTCTCTTGTGGGCGTGTGGTGGGGCAAGTGCCCCACCACCTTGCATGAGTGAGCTGCAGCAGGCCAGGGAGCCTGCACAGACGGGCAGCCAATGAGAGAAGGGCTTATAGGGAGCCAATCGGGGCCCAGATTGGAGATAGCCAATCAGGGCCAGGCTCAGCCCTATGAAAAGGCTGCCCAGGAGCAACGCAGGCAGTCTCTCCCAGGCCTTTGGAGGGGAAGGTCTGTCTCCTGCTCAGGAGACCAGGGCAGATGCAGGGCAGATGCAGGGCAGCATAGGAGAGCTCCAGCCTGTTACCTGCGGGCCCTGACTGGAAAGGCCTAGAGGGTGCAAAGGGGTCAGTGGGGAAGTGACCCAGGGAGAGCGAGTAGATGAGGGGAGAGAAGGAAGGCAGGGAGGCTGCTGCTAGAGGGTCCCTGGGTCGGGACCCAGAGGCCTGGGTCCCCCCCCCTTCCCCCTTATTGTGCACCTGGCCATGAGAGGGGGCCGTAACAGACTGCACCAGACCCCTGACAGAAGGGGATAGACTTTGGGGTGTGGTTGGCTACTGTGGCAGGGGCGAACCAGAGGACTGCTGTTAATCCCCCCACACACACCCGGAAGGGGGAGAGCGTGGACTAGGGGCCACTGCCAGAGGGCAGTGTCCTGAAGAGGGTGCCGGGAGCAACGCGGGTCCAGATGCTGGCAAGGGTGCGGCGGACGGGACATCACCGGCGGAGGGCACTCCCGGACTGCTGTGAGCTAATTCCCAGACCGACCAGCAGGGGGTGCCGTAGTGGTGAGTCGTAACCCCGTCACAGGGCGGAAACCCCTTTGTTCTTCTGTGCAAAGTCACAACAACAAAATTGAATTTGTAGCCACCTGGGCAAGTCACATGTCCATGAATAATTCAGCTTTTTGCAGGCCAGTGCCATTGTTTACATGTTAATTTGAACATTCCCAGGAAAGCTCAGATGTGGATTGGCATCTCCCAAAGTCCAATGTCAGCTCAGTGTTTCTTGATTGGGAAATTACTGAGAATAGTCCTTTCTCAAGAATCTGACCAAATGCTTCACTGAGGCTATTTAGAATCAAACCCATTGAGATACAAGTACATAGCCAATATTCATAACTTCAAATACCAAAATGATGCACACATATAGACAGCATAATCGTAACCAGCAAACTACAACCTTTCCATAGACGCCCCACTTGACCTCCTCTGTACAAGACCTGGTGCAACCATAGGACCCTGGTTGCAACAATGATCTAGACAGTCACAGTTCATGTCAATAATGTCACAAGTCTGTACTGTTCTGTTTGCCTCATGGGTGCTTTTTATGGAGGATTGTGGGATACCTACTGGCACTAAGGAGAACTGTAGGATCTTGGCATCAAACTCCAGTGATCTCTCCTGCAGCATCTGATAATACCTTTAGCTTTCATTAACTGGCATCATTTTCTAACTGCTGTTAGGCAGCGAGAAGGATGCCCAATCCTGCGCATTACTGACGTGAACTGGGTCATCCTGAGGTATTGACAAACATAGAAATGTCAGGCTGCTAGGGACCTCGAGAAATCATCCAATCCAGCCCCCTGTACTGTGGCAGGACCAAGTCTACCTAGACCATCCCTGACAGGAGTTTGTCCAACCCATTCTTAAAAACCTCCAATGAGGGGATTCCACAACCTCCCTGAGAAGCCTAGTCCAGTGCTTAGCTATCCTTATAGTTAGAAAGTTTTCCCTAATATCTACCCTAAATCTCCCGGCTGCAAATTAACCCTTCTTGTCTGACCTTCCATGGACATGAAGAACAACTGATGACTGTCCTCTTTATAACAGCCCTTAGCACATTTGAAGGCTGTTATCAGGTTACCCCTCAGTCTTCTTGCCTCAAGATTAAACTGCCCAGTTTTTTTAACCTTTCCTCACAGGTCAGGTTTTCTAACTATTTTAACATTTGTGTTGCTCTCCTCTGGACTCTCTCCAGTTTAGCCACATCTTTCCTGAAGTGTAGTGCCCAGAACGGGACACAGACCTCCCCCAGCAGAGGCTGCACCAGTGCTGAGTAGAGTGGGATGATTATCTCCCGTGTCTTACGTACAAGACAGCTATTAATCATGCAGCCCGGTGGCTTTGGAGAAGATTGCAGGTCACCAGCACCTGCACAATTTTGCACTGCTACTCTACTTAGAGGAGGTGTTGGAGGGATCCCAGCAGACACAGTCCTTGATCACCCATGCTCAGTGGAGTACTGCTCCTGGGCCTGCCTGAAAAATCTCATAATTTTGGGGAGCCTGGCTCCCAATTTCTAAATGCTTGGGGTTGGCAGGACTGTGAAACAGTCAAGCACAAGACAAATGTACACAATTAAATATGGGTGCTGGTGTCATGCCTGCCAGCTTCTAACTCCACAGCAACACCTGCTTATTTCTCAGAGTGGAACCTAGTTAACATAGTTTTCTGGATGTATTTATCATGAAACACTGAATAAGTGTAGTTAACATTCACACTGAGCTACTATTATTATTTACTAGTTGTATTATCATAGCACCTAGCAGCCCCTGCCCTGGACTAGAACCATGTTATGCTAGGTGCTGTACAAACAGAACAAGACAACAGTCCCTGCCCCAAGGCGATTCCATTCTAAGTATTTGATAGTTTCTGCTGTTGCTGGTTGGGAATTTTTCAATAGTTGATTAGCTCAATGTTAATTAGTTCAATGGTGATTAATCAAAACAAAAACTGTTCATGAAACAGGGTCTGTTTTGATTAATTTCCCAACTCAAGAAAATGTTGGGAAATACAGTTTTAACAATGTCTAAAAGAAACATTGACACTTTTGCCATTAAAAATGTCGCTTTTCCAATTCATGATTTTTTAATAGAAATTTAAGCTAATTAGACTGAAAACATAGGTTAACAAAAGGGGGAAAAGGGTCACAATGGAATGAAATGTTTCAAAATCATCACAACAAAACAGTTTTACCCAAACCAGTTTGTTTTTGGTTCACAGATATTTTCAAGATTTTGACTTTTCGTTCCAAGACAGGAAAAAATCTGAACTCTTGAAAATATTCACAGGACAGGTTTTAGAGTAGCAGCCGTGTTCACAGGACAGGAAAACCATTTCCCAGCCAGCGCTAGCATCCACATTCTTTTCTTTTCTCTCCAAGCACTGTTCATCACACTGAACACTGCTTCCACTGGACTGTTCTGGGTAAACACAGAGCAAATTCTACTCCCTGTAGATATGCATCTTGAACAAATATGTAGTTATAAAAAAAAGACCCTAAATGTTTTGTCGGATTACATGAAAAACTGGGATTTTTTGAGTCCCAAAAGACGTTCCAGGGATATCATATGAAAAACTAGGACTGTCACAGTAAAATAGGGACATATGTTCATCTTATCCCAAGAATGTAGTAGCTATTGCTTATTATTATTTAATGCTTGAATTGCAGTAGCTGCCTAGAGGCCTCAGCTGAGATCAGGGCCCGATTGTGCTACTGTCCAAACATGTAAATAAGATCATCCTTACCCCCAGAGAACTCACCACGTGGGTAAATGACAAGATGCAGCAGGGAGAAGAAACAGATCAAATGAAGGGGGTGGGGATGGAGAGGAATACTAGGTAACAGGACAACAAACATGCTATGCCTAATTGTAGTTCCAGCGCAACTCCACTGTCAGTGTGTATTATGTTTCCCCCTCTTCCTGTGCTCATTCAACACAGAATGTGAGTCTGTTACAGCCCTTCACTACAGAACCTATTTAGCTCAGGCTCTATCAACTTACACTTTTAGCTTGGGAGGTCTCCAGTTCCATCCTGGCTGTCAGCCATAATGGCGGCCATCACACCAGCTCCCCACCTGCATAGCTGTGGTCAGCTGACAGTGTTCTGTAGGCTTCCGGGCAAAGGTACTTTTTAAGGAAGGAGGACAATATTAATGACTGCTTCTTGGGGCAGCTAGTCCTGGAACCCATAAGAGGAGAGGAAATTTTTTATTTAGTCCTAAGTGGAGCACAGAATCTGGTCCAAGAGGTGAATATAGCTGAACTGCTCAGTAATAGTGACCATAATGTAATTAAATTTAACATCCTTGTGGGGGGAAGAAGCCCACCACAGTAGCATTATCTTCAGAAAGGAGAACTATACAACAATGAGGAAGCTAGTTAGATGGAAATTAAAAGGAAGAGTCATAAGAATGAAATGCCCGCAAGCTGCATGGAAACTTTTTAAAAACACCATAACAGAGGCTCAAATCAAAGGTATAGCCCAAATTAAATAAATAGTAAGAGGACCAAAAAAAAAAAAATGCCACCATGGCTAAACAGAGTAAATGAAGCTGTTAGAGGCAAAAAGGCATCCTTTAAAAATTGGAAGTGAAATCACACTGAGGACAATAGAAAGGAGTATAAACTCTGGCAAGTCAAGTGTAAAAGTATAATTAGGCAGGCCAAAAGAGAATTTGAAAAGCAACTCAAAAACTAATAGCAAAAGAACGTTTTAAGTACATCAGAAGCAGGAAGCCTGCTGAACAATCAGTGGGTCCATGGGACAATAGAGGTGCTAAAGGAGCACTCAAGGAAGAGAAGACCATTGCAGAGAAGCTAAATGAATTCTTTGCATCAGTCTTCACTGCAGTGAATGTGAGAGATTCCCACATCTGAGCCATTCTTTTTAGGTGACAGGTCTGAGGAACTGTCCCAGATTGAGGTGTCGTTAGAGGAGGTGTTGGAACAAACTGATATATTAAACAGTAATGTCACCAGGACCAGATGGTATTCACCCAGGAGTTCTGAAGGAATTCAAATATGAAATTGCAAAACTACTAACTGTGGTATGTAACCTATCACTTAAATCAGTTTCTGTACCAGATGACTGAAAGATAGCTAATGTGACATCAATTTTTTTTAAAAGGCACCAGAGGCGATCCCGGCAATTACAGGCCAGTAAACCTAACTTCAAGTACCAGGCAAATTGGCTGAAACTATAGTAAAGAACAGAATTATTGGACACATAGATGAACATGATTTGTTGGGGAAGAGTCAACATGGTTTTTGTAAAGGGACATTATGCCTCTCCAGTCCATTAGAATTCTTTGAGGGGGTACACAAGCACATGGACGTTGTCAAAGTATTTCTGAAAGTCCAGTGTATATAGTTAACTTGGACTTTCAGAAAGCCTTTGAAAAGGTCCCTCACCAAAAGCTCTTAAGCAAAGTAAGCTGTCATGGGAAAAGAGGGAACTCGTAGACCTGTGACTGGTTAAAAGATAGGAAACAAAGGGTAGGAATAAATGGTCAGTTCTCAGAATGGAGAGAGGTGTATATAGCAGTGTCCTCCAGCAATCTGTACTGGGACCAGTGCTGTTCAACATATTGATAAATGATCTGGAAAAAGGGGTAAACAGTGAGGTGACAAAGTTTGCAGATTTTGCAGATACAAAATTACTCAGGATAGTTAAGTCCAAAGCAGACTGCAAAGAGTTACAAAGGGAGTTTACAAACCTGGGTGACTGGGCAACAAAATGGCAGATGAAACTCAATGTTGATAAATACAAAGTAATGCACATTGGAAAACATAATCCCAACTATACATACAAAATGATGGGGTCTAAACTAGCTGTTACCTCTCATGAAAGATCTTGGAGTCATTGTGAATAGTTCTCTGAAACATCCTCTCAATGTGCAGCAGCAGTCAAAAGAGCTAACAGAATGCTAGGAACCATTTGGAAGGGGCTAGATAAGACAGAAAATATCATAATGCCACTATACCAATGCATGGTACATCTGCACCTTGAATACTCCATCTACTTCTGGTTGTCGCATCTCAAAAATGATATTTTAGAAATGGAAAAGGTACAGAGAAGGGCAACAAAAATGATTAAGGGTATGGGACAGCTTCCATCTGAGGAGAGATTAAAAAGACTGGGACTCTTCATCTTAGACAACTAAGGAGAGATATGATAGCAGTCTATAAAATCATGAATGATGTGGAGAAAGTGAATAAGGAAGTGTTATTTACCCCTTCACATAACATAAGGATCAGGGTCACCTGATGAAATTAATAGGCAGCAGATTTAAAACAAACACAATGAAGTACTTTTTCACACAACGCACAGTCAAGCTGTGAAACACATTGCCGGGGATGTTGTGAAGGGCAGAACTATAACTGCATTCAAAAAAGAATTGGAGAAGTTCCTGGAGGTTAGGTCCATCAATGGCTATTAGCCAAGATGGTCATGATGCAACCCCATGCTCTGAGTGGCCCTAAGCTTCTGTCTGCTAGATGCTGGGACTGGAAGACAAGGGTGGATTACTTGAGGATTGCTCTGTTCTGTTGAAGAACACCCCTTTGAAGCACCTAGCATTGCCCAGTGTCGGAAGACAGGACATTGCACTAGATGGACTATTGGTCTGACCCAGTATGGCCGTTCCTATGTTCTTATGACAAGGAGGTGGCTTTTTGGATTTGAACAGGGGTGGGGAGGGTTATTCTCCTGGGCAGAATTCTAATGCCAAAAGGGATCACTGTGACCATCTAATCTGACATCTTCTATAACACAGGCCATACAACTTGCCCAAAATAATTCCTATTTGAATTAGAGCAGTTATTTTAAAAAAACATCCACTCTTGATTTTAAAATGGCCAGTAATGGATAATCCATAACTTTTAGTAATATGTTCCAGGGATTACATGCCCTCATTGTTAAACATGTACATCTTATTTCTAATGTGAATTTGTCTAGCCTCAACTTCCAGCCATGGGATCTTATTACACCCTTGGCTGCTAGATTGAACAGCCCGTTATCAAATATTTGTTACCCATGTAGGTACTTGTAATGTAATCAGGTCACCCCTTACCTTCTCTTTATTAAGCTAAATAGATTGAGCTTCTAGGGTCTATCATTATACAGCATGATTTCCAGATCTTTAATCATTCTTGTGGCTCTTTTCTGAACCCTCTCCAATGTCTCTCACCATCTTTCTTGAATTGTAGACACTAGAACTGAAAACAGTATTCCAGCAGCAGCTGCACCAGAGCCAAATACAGAGGTAAAACAACCTCTCCACTCCCAGTCAAGATTCCCCTGTTTATGCATCCAAGTGGACATGCCAAATGATAAAGGCAGGCATCATCAAGGTGATAAAATACTAGCTCTGATAAGTAGGACAGAGCTGAGTGGTGAAGGGCTGCAAGAGAGGAGCTCTCTTTTGATGTGATAGAGGATGGGAACTAGGGGAGTGGACACAAAGAGGGGGCCAACGTGGTCAGATCAGTCAGGCAAGAAGATTACCCTAGCCATAGCATCCTGTTACTCCTCTAGAACTGAGCCTACAGCATGGACAGGACTGGATCAAATTGTGCTGGGACTTCTTGTGCTCCTCCTCTTCATTGGAGCTTCCACTACTGTCTCCTGTGCTGGACAGCTGTTGGGTTGATGGGGTTATGCTGGTGGTTTTAAAAAACAAAGTCAGGGTTTAGGAGAAGTTCCTAAATGAATCAGAGACAGAGGAGAGATGACTTTACTTTTAATGGGAGTGCACACAAGACAGCGGCATTATGCAGCATAATGGCAGGGGTGTTTGAGTGGCAGCCGGGCCAGCGCTGTGCCCATTTACCGCTCACTTCAGCCAAATGACTGGTATAATTATCTCAGGCCACTGTATCATCCTAAAGCGCCTTTCCGCTGAAATTATAACGTGTCTCCTTTAATTATGTTAATTGTTAATAAGGATTCTAATTTCAGGTTCATCTTTCACCATTTTTAAAAAAAAAGACGGCGCTTTTCCGACTTCTCTGGAATTTCTTTCGCAAACAGCTAATTGAAACATTCCTTCAATTTGTGCCACTCTGTTTTGACAGTGGTTTTGCCCCTTGTCATAAAATCAATGGTCTTCCCCCCCCACCACCCTCCTCACACTGTCTCTTCTCTGACTGTAGGGGCTCCTTTTCCCAGTCGAAGTCTTCCTCAGATCATCGGGGTTAAGTGATCTTTTCATACCGCCCGGTCAGACTGTCAGAAGGCATTGAGTGGCTTTTGAAAATGAGCCATGCTAAGTGGACTTGATAGGGGTTACAACCGCCATTATTGCTATCACCACTGTGATAAAATGGAGCAGTAATGACGGGGGACGGTACTTATCACTGTCTTTTTTAGATCACTTAAGATAGTTTGGGTCTGAAGCTTTTTGCCAGAGATAAATGGAACATATACACGATAAATGTTAGCGATGCAGAATCTGTGTGTGTGTATGTGTATTGTTTACCTCAAGGTCTAGTGAGAATGGGGTTTATCACAGCGTGACCATGAGGCAGCACAAAGTGCCACCTGTTGGCATCAGAGTCAAACAACTTGAAATGAAATGAGAACACGTTGATCTTTGAAACTAAAGAGAGCCAAGGAAGCACCTTAAGCTTCCAAAGACCTCAGCCTTTCCCAGGAAAGGGTTCCCTCACCACAGGCATACCTCCTTGGGGCCAGGTCCCCATTTAGTCCTCCCCCTTCTGGGGTAACACAAAGCCCAACATAAGGCAGTCCAAAGTCCTCACAAGAGGGTCTTTGGCCCCAACTGCGGGACACTGGTTTTCACACCCTTGCCTCAGGGCTTTCCAATGTCCTTGTCACCTTCTCTGGACTCATGCCACCATGCTAGCAGCCTGTAGGGGAACCCGGGCCCATGCACTACACAGAGTTCCAGCCCAGGGACCCTATAACCAGAAGCCAAAGTCTGCACAGTCCTACTCCTTGTTGCTGTTTCCCTGACTCCTGTCTACCCAAATCTTTCTCAGGGCTTCTTCCCTGCAACTTCTCTAGGCTGACCCTTCTTTTAGAGCTAGGATTCCAGGGCTTATTCTCCTCCCTAGGCTTCCTCCTCACCACTGCTCTGTTCCCAGCAAGTGACTGCAGACTCTCTCCCTTCTGCTACAAATGTCTTCTCTTTAGACTCACCAGCCTGCTCCGGCCCAGCTAGGCTTCATGATCAGTTAAGCCTGTCTCTCCTGCCAGTGCTGCAAGAGAGCATGATTGGTTTCCCATGAGCCTGTGTCGCCCCCCCCCCCCCCCCATCACACATTATTAATACATGGCTGTATTACGGCAGCATGGAAAAACCTTTGCAGAAGTTAAGTTCAGATGTGTATTAACCCTGTACCTTCCAGCTCTACAGCAGTAAGGATTGAGCATTGCTCAACTGCTGAGCATTGCTCTGCAAGTACAAGGGAGAGGCATATGGGCTAGTGGACTGAGACTCAGGAAACCTGTCTTTTCCTAGCTCTGTCCTTGGCCAATCACACCTTCTCTGTGCTTCTGATTCATAGATTATAAGGCCAGAAGGAAGCAATGTAGGTATCTAGTCTGACCTCCCGTACAACACAGGACTTCCCTGAATTAATTCCTGTTTGAACTAGAGCAGATCTTTAAGGAAAACATCTAATCTTGATTTAAAATTTGCCTGTGATGGAGAATCCATCACAACCCTTAGTAAGTTGTCCCAATGGTTAATGACCCTGACAGTTAAAAATCTGCACCTTATTTTACAGACTGAATTTGTGTAGTTTAAGCTTCCAGATATTTTTTTGTCTTGTTTGTCTATGGCTGGAGCACCCATGGAAAAAAAAGTGGGTGCTCATGTAACACCGACAGACCTGGGTCGTCAGCGGGCAGGATCAAACCTGGGACCTTAGTGCATGAGCTAAAAGCCATATAGCTGTTAGCTAATGCTGTAGAGCAGACTCCTTAATCTCTCTCTAAGTGGTCTCAGTGCCACTAGATGGGACAGAACACCACACCCAGGAGGTGTGTGGGTTACACTCAGTACCCACCAGCAGCCCCCCCGATCAGCTCATTCCCCTACCCCCAGCACCTCCCGCCTACCAACTACCCTGCCGATCAGCTCCTCTCCCTCCCTCCCAGCGCCTCCCACCTGTCACAGATCTGCTGTTCAGCAGTGTGCAGGAGGCACTGGGGGGGAAGGGGAGGAGTGAAAGCGGGGCATGCACGGGGGGGACAGAATGGGGTGGGGCAGGGACAGAGCAGGGGCGGAAAGAAGCAGAGCAACGGTGGGGGTTTGGGGGAAGGGGTGGAGTGGGGATGGGGCTGGGGTGCAACAGGGGCGAGCACCCCCCAGCATCTCTTAAAGACGGTGCCTATGTCTCTCACTATGTGGGTGTACAGCACCAAGCGCACTGGAGTCCTGAAACAGTTGGAGTTTTGAATTGCCACTGTAATACAATTAATAATAGAACTGCCAGGATTGGCACTGGCTCAAGACTTGATCCATGGGATCAGTAGTGTTGACTCTTACAGCTGTCACCAAAGTCGAGAGGATTTCTGTTTTGGAACAAAAGTGTCAAGATTTTTCAAAGTAACTAATTTGTGACAGCATTGCCCATGCTCATATTAGACCTCTAGTAATAAGTCAGCAAGCACAGGCCAGTGCTCCAGAACAACCCTGTAATAATAAACCATGCATGTAGTCCTGTGGTCATAAGCAGACCTAAAGTTTTTTTTAAAAAGTGCACTGGATACTTTTAAGAATGTGTTTAAATACCTTTCTGGTTTGGGGGCCAAGCTGTTACAGAATAGGAGCCTTTTTGGGTATAGATTTCAGTTCCACGCATCCATGGAGGTAGTACTAGAAAGAAAAGCAAGGGCAAAATGATTTCATAGTAGTTTTTTTTTCTCATGTGCCATACATGCCTTTGCGTTATAAAGATGGATTGAGATTTATACTGTGCGGAAAGAAGGGCTTTTACTGATTCATTTTTGCTGCTCCCACTGCACATCAAAATAAACTGGACACAATTAATAAACATGAAACATAGCAAATGCTGCAGCTAAAAGCCATAAAATACTCGAATAGGTATCACAAAGTAGAAGGAATAGTTCTTATTTAGTGATGATAATGGTAGGCATTGTGCAGACCGGTAACAAAGAACAGAGCCTTGGCCTCAATGGGCTCCCAGTGTCCGACATGATCTGACAAGTGGCTGAAACAGACACGTAACAAAATTAACCGGAGTTTAGCAGAAGTCACAACCCACCATTTGCCTGGCCCAAATGGGAGTGATTTGCAGGCTTCAAAGCAGAGGTGGGTTTTACGGGACATTTAATGGTGATGGCTTGATGAATTGTGATGGAGAGTTTTTCCCTGACATGGGAGAACACCCAGAGGTGCTTTCGGGGGCAGAAGGAGGAAAGATGACAGGTGGACAATTGAGGGTGCCATCATTGGCAGAGAAAAGGTGGGGAATCAATGGATCTGCAAGCTAGCAGATTGATTTCTAGGACAGGGCAAAATGGTGAAGGACATAGACATGCTGCTTTGTGTCTGGTATGAGGGGGGTGGGGAATCAGTGAGGGATACAAGAAATGCGGTGATATGGTTGAAATGATCCAATGCTTGGAATGGCCATTGGGGGTGGATGGAAGACAATGTGACTCTTAGTCTAAAGAAGAGGAGATTGCAATTAGTTCTGTGCAGGAGTCAGATTTTCCATTTTGGGGGAAATTCTGCGATTTTGAATCCCCCCGTTCTGAAATGGAACAAAAGCAAAACAATGTTCAAGATTCCCATGAAATGAAATTCGGGGTGGGTGGGGAATGAATTTGGGATTGATTGCGAAGCTTCATTTTGATATAATTGAAACATTTCATTCTAATTTCAACCTTTTAAAACGTTTTTATGTTTAAAAAGATTTGGTTTCAAAATGCAAAATCAAAACATTCCATTCTAAAAATGGCAGAAAGGGACTTTTTGACATAACCAAAAACCCTTCATTTCATTTTTTTTCTAGACAAAATTTCATCAAATACTGACACTTTTATCAAAAATGGCATTATTAGCTGAAAACTCATTTTGACGACAAAAAAAAATTGTGTCCAGCTCTATTACAGTAGTCAAGGCATTAGGCCTAAAAAGGTGTCTTGGCAGACAGAAAAGGCTGAATCTTTACAAAATGTTCTATTGTCAGAAGTGGGGAGACATTTACATGCTCTAGTGGTGTGGATCAAAGGAACGCCACATTGAAGATAATGCCCACATTCCTGGCCATAGTGACTGGGAGGACAGGGGTGTTGTTCACAGTGATGGAGACATGGTGGAGAGGGGAAGATCAAAAGCTCAACATGAGCAAAGGGGAGTTTAAGTTGCCAGCTGAATGACAAAGAGATGAAAAAGGCAGGACTGAATGGAGGTCTTTAGTAGAGAGGTCGATTTGGGAGTGGTCGGTGTAAAGATATTTGAGGCCACACTCATGGATAAGAACGCTTAGAGATAAGGAGTAGAAAGAAGAGCAGGATGCCAAGGCCTGAGCGTTGGAGGGACACCCACTGAAAAAGGGAGCTGGAATTAGAAGGACCCACCAAGTGAGGCACTGTAGTTGAATCCCCCATGCAGTTCACTGAAGTCCCCAAGGGAAATCTTCACTGAGCCTCTACATCGATTTTGAAGCCAAAAGAGACCATTATGATCTTCCAGTTACACAGGCTGGAGAATTTCACCCAGTGATTTCTTCATGGCACCCAACAACCTGTGGGCAGCATAGGGCCTATCTATTAGAAAGTTGTCCAGTCAGAATTTAAAGCCAGCAATTGGCACTAATATAAATAAGAACATAGGAATTGGATCAGACCCAAGTCCAGTGTCCTGTCTCCAGAAGAAGCCAGCACCAGCGGTGTCAGAAATAATGGCAAGAAACCCTATAGTAGTATTTATGGGATAACCTGACCCCAGGGAAAGTTTCTTCTCGACCTTCATTAGTAAAAGGTTGCCACCTTATGCTCTGAAGCATGAGGATTTATATCCCTTCCAAAACTCTTGTTTGTTTGAAACCTTATTAATACAACTCTGGATATTATGATTATTTCTTTGAGAGTTGTGCCTAGAGGCTCCAACTGAGATTGGGGTTCCATCACGCTAGGTGCTGTACATACACAGAGAAAGAGACAGTCCCCCCCCCCCGCAAGAGCTAACAATCTAAATAGATAAGACAAAGGCTGGGAAGAGCAAACAAAGTTCACACAAGATCAGTAGCAGAGCCAGGAATAGAAGCGAGGTCTCCTGACTAGCAGTGCCCTAGCCACTAGACATCACTGCCTCCCTGTTAGCCCTACAAAAGCCTGATCTTGGCCTCAATTATGTATTGTGGCAATGAGTTCCACAGGCAAATTATGCAAGGGTGGGGGTGAGGGAAGGTCCAGTTCACCTTGAACACATCTGACAAAGAAAAATTTTGCTGCTAAAAAAAGTTTGAAAAGACATAAAAAGAAGTCCTTGTAAAGTACAAAGAAAGAAAAGAAATCTGACTCTGGGAATCAGAAAGAGAGAAAGGTCTAGGCAGAAGAATTATCTTCTGGTAGTTGTCACTGCCCCATGCAGTGCTGTGGGCTGATCAGAATCCTGATGATTCAGCACTTGTCCATTGTCTGCTTTGACTTTTCAGCCATACCCTGGCAAGCAGCTGATTTGTGGTCCTGAGGTGCATCACTTCTCCATCCCCTCAGCCAGTCCCCCCTTTATTCCCAGGGCAGTACCGCTGCTGCTGCTGGAAATATTGACAGATTCAAGGATTGCTCATTCTCCACAGTCCCACAAGGTAAATTAAAAAAAGGAAAAGTCAAAGCTATGTCTGGCCGTGCTCGTACTCAGGGAGTCCCAACTCAATACATCTTGGTTACTTGGAAAAGATGCTTATTAATAAGCTAGCAAGGCACAGTTAGTTCAGTGGGCTGTGGGGTCACCCATTTAGGGGATAATTTATTTTGCAAACCTACCGCTGTATTGAATTCCTGTAACTCTACAAACACCAGACAGCTGGCATCCCCGGTGCCCACTCTGTGCATGGAACAAATGAGAAAGAGACAAGGTGGGGGATTTGCTCTACCTGCAGCCTTCTTGTAATTAATCAGATGTCTAAAAAGAGAAGGGATGGGGCTGGAGGGACTGAATTAGGGGGAACGCTTATGAAAAGGTACTACGTATGTGTCTCCTGCCTAAACGATAATGAAGAGAAGTGTGGTGATGTGGTGATCAGCTACGGGTATCTGAGGGTGTGAATGCCAAGCGGGGAGAAGAAGTGCCCAAGGGGGGAGCTAAAAGAAATGGGATGGAAATAAGCCATGGAAAATTCATTCTGAAATTCAGCCAATATTATTTAATCGTGAGGACTGTTAGACTGCGTAAGCCCCAGAATACTCCATGCTACCAAGGAATCGTCCTGTGGCCTCAAGTCCTGTCATGAGGTAAAGAGGCAAGCTATGTGAAAGAACGGGGTCAGAGGAATATTTCTGAGGACAGACAGAGCCACGTTTTAAGTAGCAACTAGAGAACTCCCTAAGCAGGAACTTCCCATCTTTCTATGTTTGTTAACCTCCCTTGGTCCTCTCTGGTAGCTGTGGAGGACCAGGAATTCTATAGCCACTTCACATCTCCCTTTCTTAATAAAAGATGAAAACAAATGATAAACCAATGTATATACACACACCCCTCACAACAATTCAAAGTAAGCTATTTCCACTAATATGCCCCCTTATCAATTGTATTTAAATGGTTCTGAGCCGTATTCTAAAGGTCCAGTCTTTGAGCTGAGCTGATCACTCTTCTAGACTGTGTTCTCATTTCTGTTGAATTTGTTCATGGAGTTCCCTGGGGAGAGGCCTCAGTTCCTGTCAGAGTACCTGCCGGCCCCAGATCCTCTTTGTAGTGTTGGGAAATATTGACGAGCCTGACTCCTCCAGAGAAGGCCTTTTGAAATTGCCATGAAGTAGGATCTGAGAGTTTTGTGTCAAGCTCTGAACAGTCCCAAACGTCTGTGCTTTTGAGCCAAACTTGGCTCACAGGTCTCAGTTCAGGTAGTGCTCACCACTGAAGTTTTGGGTCCCGCCACATTTTTATTTCAGCATTGTGTTTTCGAAATTCCTTCAGGCCGGGTCACTTAGGTTGAAGCTGCATCATTGCCACAGGTGATTTTGGATGGACAAAGACTGGATTGATGCAGGATTCACTAGGTGGTTTCACCCAACTCAATTCCTAACATCTGCCTACCTCAAGCATTTCTCACCCATGCACTAGCTGTCATCTTATTGCTTCAACCCTCAGTCCAACAACCCAACTGCCATGGAGCCCTCATGCATCAGCATGCCATCTGGCAAGCTCTCAGCCCCAAGAACCATCCACATGGAAGTTCTCGATTGCCACCGAATATAAGTACCCCCACATCCAGCTCTTAAACCCTCTGGTACTGATTCTCCAGCTGTGAGAGGAGGCTGTTACTACTCACTCTCTCCTCCCTTAGCTTCTTCCCCGTACATTCAGCTTTGTATCTCTCACATTGGCAGAGGGGAAGAAAATGTGTGTAGCTTCACAGAGATTTCTTATCGGAACCATGTGATTACAAGAGCTGGGATAAATTTCAGATAACAAATCTGACTGAGATATGGCAATTTGACATAAGCATCTGCAACTATGAAAGTAGAGGCCCCGGCTGAACCAAATCCTGGCCCACATCCTGCAATCACTTGCATACATAAGTAAATTCATGCATGAAGTATTCTCATTATATACATGACGTGCAAATCGTCTCATTGGGTGTAAAATTACTCATGTGCATAAATGTTTGATGGATGAGGGCCAAAATTTGGTATTGTATTAGTATAGTCATTAAGGACAGCTTGGACATATGAGCCCTATCTGAAATCCGGGCTCAAGAAAAGTCAGGTGTAATGAAAAAAAAAATCTATGGAATTTTACTCACCATGAAGTTCTGCACCCATGTTAACTTCAAAGTGACATGGACTACATTTATAATGATGAGTCAGGGCCTTATCAACAGGCAAAAGTCTTCTGCTGTCATATAACTCTCAAGCAGTTATGCAAATAACTGATTTTTCATTCACTGGCTATACCAAAAAAACTGAAGAAAAAAAGTCATTTCTGCTCAGCCTAAGAAGTTTTTCTTTTTTGGTGAACCAAAATGGTTGTATGTTTTCTTATTTGGGGTCAATGTTTTGTTTGAGAGTTTTTTTAAAAACATTTAAAAAAATAAAATGGAAGTCAATTTCTCAACAAAAAGTTATTCTGAACTGAAAAATCAAAGCATTTTGTCTCAAGAATATCAAAATGGAACATTTCTATTTTTTGGAACTTTGGAGAGGACAAAACAGTTTGATGAATTCAATATGCATTTGTGAAATGTTTTGATTAGCCCAAAACTGCATTTGTCAACCTTTCAGCCAAAAATTCACTCAGCTATACTTTCAAGGCAAAGCAGGAAACACTGATCCAGGAGTCTGTGCTGTTTCACTGACTTTGTTTTCACTGGAACAAATGCTTGCTGTAGATTTGATGCTCTTCTCTGGCAGATGTAAACCCAGAAAGAGAAGTTAGGGAAGCGTTGAGTTCCACCAGTGACCATAGGAAGTTGATTGTGTGAGAATACCTAGATGATGCCCGCACAGTGCTCTGCAAGAAAGGTTAACTCATCCAAGGTCCTTGCCAAAAAATTGACCTAGCGAATGGCTTTTAAAAAGACGTCCATTCTGTCTTTAAAGACTCTAAAGTTAGGAAAAATGATGTCCCTTGTTAAGTGATTTTTGAGGCCCAAAAGTGACCTGCATTTTAAAGTCATGGGAAAACAAAAGGACATAACTATCTCAAAAATTGATTGTCACATAATCTTGGAATCATGAACTGGGGGCAAACCAGTGCTGTGAGGAAAGAATCAGCATTTGTGCTAAAATTCATGATAATACTGGGATTCACAAAGAGTTTCCTGAATACCATGTCAGAGACTATGACGACTCCAAGAATCAGAATGGACTACACTCAGTTCTCTTATTTGCAGAAATTAGGGTGACCAGACAGCAAGTGTGAAAAATTGGGATGGGGTTGGGGGGTAATAGGAGCCTATAAAAGAGAGACCCAAAAATCGGGACTGTCCCTATAAAACCGGGACATCTGGTCACCCTAGCAGAAATATTCCAGAACCAGTTTTTCCACTCTTGGCCAGCTCTATTCTCCAGGACACCAAAGCAGTATAACAGTCATCAGAAAGCCAAACATGACTCCAAGCATCAGGGCAGACGGTTTTCCCCCTAGCCGTGAGTAGGTCATGTGCGGAGAGTCAGAGGATTGCTGGTTGTGTGGGGTCGTAATGGAATCCATAGAGCATGCATTGAAAACAGAGCAAATAGTGAAAATACTGTAGAGACCTGGACAGGGGGAAATCTTCTGGCTAGATAAGGAGGCAAGAGCCTGGTATTGCACTCCAACATCTCTGCCAATGCATCTCATTCCTAACCTGCAGCATTTATGCAATGCACCAGGCAACTGTGCCAATGCAGCCCAATTCACCCATGGTGATCTTCAGCTATTCCACTACTGGGCATCTGCTGAAGAGTGGCTGCAACTCCTGCTGGACTGACTGTGGGGCAGTTCCAAGATGTGGACAAGTGCCCAGTAGAGACAAGGCTGGTGCCTACTGAAGTTAATTTCAAAGCAGGCACGTTTTTGGAGTTCAAAGCATGGCACACTCACTCTACTGTGCCATCAAAGGGAACTTTTCAAAGAATGTGTAGATTTGTGGTGACAAAATTTCCTGAAGAGCTGAAAAAAAAATTCAGGCTCCTGAACTCCAAGCCCTGGAGGCGCCATAGAGATCATTCATTAACTAAGGCGAGATGGTGTAATCTGGACACCAGGACTCCTGGGTTCAGTTCTGAGCTTGGTCACTGACTAGCCGTGTGATCTTGGGCGAATCATTTAACCCCTGTGCCACAGATTAGTCACCTGCAAAATGGAGAGATTACTCACGAAAATGCAGTTTAACTAACGTCTGTTACGTTCTTTGTGAACCTCTGATAAAAGGCACAACGTCTTGTTCTAGCTTAACATAAATATTCCATGCCACTTACAGGCAGCTTCCCAATTTTGTTTATTCTCCCTCAGCAGCACAGAACTCCTCTGCAGAATGAAATGCATCCAAATCGCTGAGGCTGTAATTTTCATGACACCACCACCCGCCTCATTTCTCTCCTGTCCTTTCAGTTTCATGAAGGTTAGAGGCATTCTTCCTCAGCGATTGTCAAATTGTTATCTGGTGTGGAACCAGCTACCCGAGCTCCACTCAGAATATTTTATGCAGATTCTTCCTTTGTGTTGTAAGGCTCATCAGTAACCAACCTGCTACAGACGCAGAGACATCTCGCATGTTTGTTTCATTTGAATTTACCTTATTCATTCTCTCCACTTTCCTCCGCCTCCAGCCTTGTAGCTTGGAATATTTGCTGTGTTAACAGGCTCCAGCATTTCCTGCTTGGACATGAGGCTGCTGTATTTTTCTGCTCTCTCTCCCCCCTTCCTGTCTCACTCCAGTTCAACAGAGGGAGAATCTGATGTTGCGCTCCATCAATATTCAAGCCTGTTGTTTGGTATAGGAAACACAGGCACACAAAGTATAATCGAGCTGGATCTCAGTCCTGTTCTCTGGCCTCGGGCTAATTCACAGAAGAAAGAGAAGGGGATATCATGCTGAGAGACACATCTGTAAGAGGGCGGCTTTTTGTCATGCCCACTTCACAATTCCTTACTGTAGCAGGGCCAGGTCAAGAATCTCTTGGCCCTCTTTGGGCCCACTCCATTGAGGTCTCCCAATGTACTTGTTGGGCCCTTTCCTCCCCATTCCTGCTCATCATTCAAATAGTGTGTAGTTGCTTTATAAAAATACAAACAACTCCTGTGCATTAGAGGCTGACTGGGGACAAGGCAAGGAGGGTATGGGGCAGGTTGGCTGGGGCAGAAAGGCATGGGGACAGGCAAGCTCGTGGGAGGGGATGCAGGGACAGGGGAAAGCAGCAGCAGTGGCTGGGAGCCCAGCTCCAGTCAGATGCAACAAGAAGCAGCTGGGAGAAGGGGAAGCCTGTATATGTGGGCAGCAGCCAGAAGGGGAGGAAGAGCCTTGGGAGGAAGGCACCAGTTGGGGTAGCAGGTCAGAGAGCTGGCAGCCAAGAGGGACACTGAACCCTTTCCCCAAACCAGCACCCATCTTGTGCCAGCTGCACATCTCACTAGGTGAAAGGCATGGCAGTGCCAGGCGGGTTCCTTGGCACTGAGCACAAAGTCCTGGCAAGGTCCGGGGAGCAAGCAGGTGTGGGTTGAGAAGGAACAATCCAGGCTCAGGTTGCATTTCTCACCCACACTGCCGGTGTGAGGCATGGGGAGGAATAAAGAGTGAGCATGGGCAGGCTGTACCTTTCCACCTCCCTGTCAGCCCCCTCCCACCCCAAATGCAGGACCAGCCATGATCATAGTTCTTTATCTTCCTTTATAAAAGGCTTTGTGAATTTGCTTCTTGCGATAGCTAGGGACCAATAGCACTGGCTAAAACCAGGCCAGGACTCAGAACCAATCTACACTACAAAATTAAGTTCACCTACATTATGTCAACATACAACTACTACAGTAATTGAATTGGTTTTACACATCCACACTATGGTTCTTGTGTTTGGCAGTGCGCTTGCACCGATTTAATTGTCAGTGTGGGACATCGTGGAATGGCTTCCAAAAGGCAGCAACAGTTGATGTAAGCAACACAGGGTCTACACTGACACTGCGTCGACCTAACTACATCGACCTAAGTGCTATGCCTCTCCTGGAGGTGGAGTTATTATGTCCGTGTAGCAGGCGGGTTACATCAGTGGGAGCGACATTGTAGCGTAGACGCTTTCAGAGTTGGGTTGACGTAGGCCGCTTTGCGTCAACCTACCTTCGTAGTGTAGACCAGGCCTCAGAAAGCTTCATCACACATCGTTGCCAATGCACCACAATCCTGCACTACAGCAACCCACTATTCCAGGGTCAGCCCTCAAAAAACACTGCCAGGCACATTACTGAGCTGCAGGACCTCAGCGCTGTCCCACAGGACCCTCCACTGTCGGTCCTTTCTCTCTCTGTGGCCCTCATTGCTGCAGCATCTGAGCACTATTTACCTTCCCAACACCCCTGGGAGGCATGGAAAGAGCATCCCCATTTTAAAGTTAGGGAACTAAGGTACAGAGAGATTTGCCAACAGCATACAGCTCAAGCAGTAGCAGCCTGGGCCGAAGGTTCAATGCTCAAACCCTTTTGATTATTGATGAGGTGGAAGCAGGAAGTGTTGCAGTTGCACATAAGAGGTGAAAAGAAATAGAAAAAATATGAAATTATGCTCCCAAAAAACTATGTTAAAAGAATATTATTCATGTTGCAAGGTCAAGCACTTAAAAGTTGTGCATGTGCATTATCATTTCTTTAATGACATGCTCATATACTATTTTTTCCACAGGACCCCTACCTCATTCTGTGCACAGGATGGATGGACACTCATGGGAGCAGAATAGCGGTTGTGCAGGAAAACCTTAATACTGGAACTTTCTAACTTTTGAGGGCTTGACTTTTCAGCTTTAAAATGGTCTTTTCATATAATAATTATCAATATGATGGCACAGACTATAGGCCTTAAATGAGATCAGTTAACCCCACTGTGCTAGGTACTGTACATGCACATAGTAAGAAACTACCATGAAGAGCTGGCAATCTAAAACGACAAAAGTTGGAAGTGGAATCAGAGATGTGATGGTCATCCAGCACCTCAGTAGGAAAGCCACAATAGAACCCAGACACTATGGGACTCTATGCTGTATTATACATCAGCAGCACATTTTCCCACTAAGTGCGGATTATAATGTCAGGATTTCAGAGGGGGAAAGAAAACAGCTGGATTCTTCAGAGTGCAGCACTGGCAGCTAGAAAAAAAGTATCTTTTAATTTGTGAGAGGAGTATGGAGAGAGAGAATAAAGAGGAAACCCTGTGGTAACATTTTCTCAAGTCCTTTCACTGACTAGAGCCCATTAAATAGAACACAACTGAGAGCCTCCATTTACATGGCTAAGAGATGAAAAGAAGCGTACCCAAAGGGCTGCGATTTCCCCAGGGACCTCTGATTTTTTAACTAGAGATAGGTCCAGGCAGCAAAGGTCAGATCTGGATCCTAAGTGGGGCAGGGAAGGGCTTTGTTTTTTGGCCCATGTCTAGTATTAGCACAGATTTAGCCTCTTGGTGGGTGCTCCTCGGGGGTGGAATTTTCAAAAGCACTCAGCTCTGGCCATAGGCAGCGAGTTATATGGGCCCGTGTTGCCCGTGCTCCACCAATATTCAGGAACATGGGCCCAGATCCTCCAATGGTTGCGCTTATATTTTCAGAGCCATCCCGTCATAGGACAGACCGGGACAACTGCCCCAGGCCCCGCGCTTCGGGGAGCCCCACACTTCAGGGGGACGCAGGGTCCAGGAGGTCTGGGGAGTTAGCAGGGGGCCTGGCATCGGCAGCAGCGAGCGACCCAGCCCCACCTCGTCCTGCTCCACCTGTTCCTGCCCCTGCTCCGCCCCCACCCCGCCTCTTCCCACCCCTGCTCTGCCCCCTCCCCACCCCCATTCCATCCCTTCCCCCAATCCCCTGCCCCGCCTCTTTCTGGCTTCCACCCCTCCCCGCCCGCCCTCGCTAATCTCCCAGGCCACCCTGGACCCTGCGTCCCACTGAAGTGCGGGGCCCTCCAAAGCACCAGGCCCAGGGCGGTTGCCTCGGTCCATCCTATGGACGGGATGGCTCTGCTTGGATGCGCTCTGGGCACCACCAAAAAATATACAAACCTGGCGTCCATGGCCTTGGCCTCACTTTACTCCCTCTGAAGCCAATTGCAGACTCCCACTAATGTGAGGAGCAGAGTTAGGCCAATGCTGAACACTTCTGAAAATACCTGGATTTCCCAGCGGAAACCTTTAATGAAATGTTGTTCATATCCACAATGTCAGCAGGACGTAAGTACATAAGAACAAGATAACAGCCATATCGGGTCAGACCAAAGGTCCATCTAGCCCAGTATCCTGTCTTCCGACAGTGGCCAACGCCAGGTGCTTCAGAGGGAATCAACAGAACAGGGTTATCATCAAGTGATCCTCCCCTGTCGTCCAGTACCAGCACCTGGTAGTCAGAGGCTTAGGGACACCCAGAGCATGGGGTTGCATCCCTGATCATCTTGGCTAAGGAACTGCAGTGTCCTCTTCATGGCTCGGCCCTCCGACTGTGTCGCTGTCCATGTTCCCCTGTTCCGGGGGAGGTTTAGCTCCTAAGTAATCCTAGGCAGTCTTCCTGCTCACTGACTCTGTGTCACTCACCCAGTGGCTGGTAGGGAAACCCAGGCCTGCCCTCTTCTCTGTGTTCCAGCCCAAGGACCCTCAGCTCAGCAGTCTGGGCCTTCTCTCTCTGGCCTCAGTGCTCTATCCTTGGGCTGCTTCCTACTACTAGTTCCCCTTTTCTTCCTAGGCTACCAGTTCCCAAAAGCCTCCTCCCTGTTCCCAGGGAGTGACTGCCATTTGCAGTCTCCACTCACTCCTCCCTTTCTCCTGGGAGTGTCTGCCTTTTCCCAGAGTTCCCTTCTGCTTTCAGCTCCTGGGCTTTATAGGCTCCACCTATTCCTGTCCAGCTGATCCTACTTAATGAGCTGCCTACTGGGTTAATTGGCCCATCTGGCCTGCATTACCTTGTGGGGTTTAGTCACCCCATCATTGGGTGCTGTTTTTGTTGTTAGCGACAACATTTCCCTTTTTTGAAGTATGTTTGAAGTAGAATGTTTGAAGTAAAATGTTTCAGGTATTCCATATCTGGATTCATTTTTCACTAACCTCCTAGAATGCTCTGGACTTTGTAGAATCTCATGGAATCTTCCAGATTTTCTGATAACTATATTTTCCTCAAACCACCTAGAATGTTGTCAGCCATGCCCTCATGGGTATATAAGGGGTGGGGGGCTGCCAGTCAGTCAATGAGATATAAGAACGAAGTGAAGTGAAGTAGGAGTCCAGTTGCAATATTGTGAACCTTGTTTTATTGTGTAATTTTGAAAGTGTACCTGTGTTTTAAGACTTGAAGAGTGTAAGTAGTGACTAATAAAGGACATATTTAATGACATGTCAGAGATATCTATCGAACCCCTATCTATGCAACAATATAAAAGAAATACTGTTAAACGTTACATGTTAAGCATGGCAAAAGAAGTGATGACTTTCTGAGACTAAGGAACAGAGACTCTTGCTCTCCCTAATACTGTCTGCTTTCCCTTGTAGAAAATAAAAGATGCCCCTGAAGAAGCCTTCAGGAGCTCAGTGTAGGAAGCGAAAAGCTCAATTGCAATCTAGGTTTGCAGCAAGGGGTAAATTTGAAGGGAAAATATCTGAAACAGAACAACATAGACCGAGTTTTAGGCAGAAGCAATCATCCGAGTGCAGAAAAAATTGAGGGGCGAGGCATAAATGATGGCAGTCCTATTACTAAAGAATTAGCACATATATTTGAAGATAAGGAAAGGAAATGTGAGGAAAGTGATGGAGAATTGTCCAGCTTTCCTGATGGCGTAAAGGAGAGTGATGATAAGGAAGAATGTGGCTCACATGAAAAAGAGAGTAATGAAAAAGAAAAATCTGGTTTACACAGAAACAATAAAGAAGGATCAGCCTCACATATTGACAGAAACAGCAGCGAGAAAAACTGTACCCACAAATAGATACATCAGATCCTGCTTTATGGCCGGCGATCCTAAACTCTGCTGATATTGTTTGTACAATTTTGAATGGGCCGGGAAAAATTGAGAGTATGATTTTTCCAGTAAACGAGCAGAAGTGACACTTCTCAAAGTTGCACTGCGAAAGAATGCTCGAGAATGGTGAGAAACTGAATGGGCATTGGCTAGTTTACTCAATAACAACTGACAACGTGTTCTGTTTTTGTTGCAAAATATTTGACAAGAATGCAAAATCATTGCTTGTGCTTTCTGGGTGCAATTTCTGGCATAACTTAACTGATGCTCTGAAGCAACATGAAAAGTCACCCAGCCATTTTACAGCCTACTCCAAATGGATGGTGGTCGAGTTCAGGCTCTAGCTGAATAAATGTATAGATGCAGAAAACCAGTGCATTATTAATACAGAAACCTAACACTGGAGGAATGTGCTCGGGTCTGTGGACGACTCTACTGGAAAATACCTAACAGAACTATTTCTGAACATTTTGAAAGAGAATAAAAAAAAAAGCTTCAGGACTGCCATGGCCAAGGCATGAACATGAAGGGGAAAAAAGTGATGTCCAGGCAAGGATCCTTGTGCTGAATCCAAGAGCTTTCTTTGTGCCTTTTGGCTGCCATTCCCTCCACCTGGTTGTGTCAAATGCAGTGTCATGTTCTTTAGATTCAGTATCTCTCTTTGGAGTACATATGTCCTGTTTTCAGCATCAACTATCATGTAGAAGATCCTCACAGAAAATGTTACAAATCTGACTCTGAAGCTGCTAAGTGACACTCGCTGGGAGAGCCACACTGACAGCATAAAGCCAGTGAAGTACCAAGTGACTGAGGTTTACAACGCCTTGATGGAACTGGTGCAGTCAAGTAAACCCAAGGCTGGAATCTGGCATAAGGCGCAAAGCCCGACAAACCAGATCATTGAACTCAAATTTCTGGCTTCAGTTGCAGTTTGGCACAATAGCCTGTTCCAATTAAATGTTGTGATCAAAGCCTTACAAACTCAGTTGATGATCGTCACAACGGCTACTACTTTGACGAGAAGCTGCCTTGATTGTGGCCTACACAGACAATGGATTTGAAGATGCCACCACTGCTCCCAAAGAAGTGGGACAATGTAGGAGTTGAGCCTGTCCTCAAGGAAACTCGTATTCATTGGAAGAAGAGACAGTTTGGTTACAAGGACCGAGATGAGGTGATGGGAAGCTCAGAAGAAAAATTCAAAAGGGAGGTTTTTTTGCTTGCTCATTGACACTGCTCGAGTGTCCATTCAAGAAAGGTTCAGACAAATGAAGCACCACGAAAAGGCTTGGCGGGAGGGTTGTATGACCATAGTAAGCTGCCAGCAGACAGGAAAACACGAATAATTGTACAGACCTTCATCGTACGGAAGGGAATGGGAAATGTTCGGACATCAGTGATAAAGACCTCTATGTCAAATTAGACAACATCGTCACATTTTGCAACATGGGAAGCACTCTCCACTCCGAGTTCTCCAATTCATTCATGGTGCAGAGCTGAAGGACACTTTTCCTAATGTGTGGATGCTTTGAGAATTCTGCTGTCCGTCACAGTCGCGAGTGGTGAGCACAACTTTTCAAATCTCAGGCTCATTAAAACATATATTTGATCGACAATGGCTGATGTGAGACTGACATTGCTTGAGAATGCCATTGGCCAGTCTTTGATGTCTCTGACACTGTGCTTCAGTTCACGAGAGCAAAGGCAAGAAAAGCAACCTTTTGAACTAAAGGACTAGGGTTAACATTCTAAGGCTGTCACCTACTGTAACACTATTTAATAATACTGGTCCACCCAATACTGGTGCCCCCATTCAATTTTTTGATGTTAGTGCATTTCAGTTATTCTTAAAATTAAAAAGTTTCTATAAGCTTAGAGGAAACTTTTTTTTAATTTGCTTATATATGGCATGAATAAATACAGATTTACAGATCCTAGCATGCAAATGTATTGTCTTATATGACCGGGATAAATCAAGCATGCAAATCATTTATCAAAGTAGTGAAATGGGCTACAAATGCAATAAAAAATAAGATATTCAAAAGTTTAACAAATGGAGGGGGCGCCAAAGACCCTCCTCTACTGGGGCGCCATTTGGTCTAGGGCCAGCCCTGCTTAATAAAGATGGCTGAGCCTCAAAAACTTTACAGTTCAGATACGCAACCAATGCTTCTGAAGTGTATTTGAAATTCATCCAAGCCATCTAAATCTCTTGGGTCTGCAAAACTAGCCTGCACAGCTCATGAGGTGAGGTTCTCACAAGATTCTTGGTACTTCCTGCTTCCAGTTGGACCGGAAATGTCACTAAACAGTCATTTAAAACCCTGATGTATATCACAATAAAAAATAAGCAAAACCAAGAAGTAAACCAAACATCTTCAAGCCTCAAAAATGACTCATTTAGGGTTTTGAGGAAAGAGTGATGAGGGAGCTGTGAAGTTGAGATTGTTCAAATTAAAAACCAATTGAAGGCAATATATTTGTATACAATGAGCAATTGGACTGTGGAACTCATTGCCACGGGCAATTGTTGAAGCCAAGAACCCAGCAAGATTCATAGAGGGATTGGACATTGAAGAGGATAACAAGAATATCCATAGTTGGGATAGTATATACTAACACACTTTTAGAAGGGACATAAACCTTAATGCTTCAGAGCTAGTGCCAGTCTCTCATCTTAGGGGTTAGGAGGAGATTTGGCAGAGGGACTGGTTATCACAGATATGCCTACTCCTCTGAAGCGTCTGCTGCCGGCACTGCTGTAGACAGGTTACTGCATAGGTCTGATCCAGTCTGGCAATTCCTGAGTTCCTATCTTCTGTGCAGACAAACTTTATGGACCACCATCTGTCATATTAACAGCACCCATCGTTAAAGGAGGGCAAGTTTGAATGCAGATCCAGATCTGAACTTTGGAGCTGAGGCCTACTTCTATGATGGCTTAAACCAAATGCCTTTGACTGCCCATAATCTCTAGCATAAAATCAGCTCAGGAACCACATAGTATAGTGAGCTTTGCCTTGTTTGTAACCCAAATTTTGATTGCCCAGTGCCAGAATCCTGCTTCTAAAATAAAAACGGAAGCTTTTTTCAGTGCGTGGGGACATGGCTAATTTAGAACAATTAAGCGACAGCTAATTAAAATCAGCTCCATGTCCCAGAAAGGCGACGGGCCAGGTACTCAGCATGAGAGTTTGGCTCTGTGGAACAGCATCTTGTTAAAGCCCCTGATTCCGCAGTGGAGTTGGATGGGCCCATTCTGTGAGGGTATCTAGAGAGAGGCCGATCTGTTTCACAGCGTCAGCCTTTCCTGTCCCGCTTCTCCTGCCCAGCTCGGCAGTGCAACATACCTGAGGAGCCGGCTGTGCTTTATGAAGTCTAAAATTTTCAACTGGTTGTGTCTTTCCATGCAAACTCATTAGCCACTATTTACACCCGCTGCAGCTGTGAAGAGAGAGGTTCTGAACTCTGGCATTCTACAGTAGGCTTTGTTTCTCATTTACATTTGCATATTAAAGTGTTTGCCTGAAATAGGCTATTGAAATTAATTCAGGATTAATTGGTGTCTTTATCTCATTAGGACAATCTAATTTAAGGATGATGAAATTGTTTAGCCTCCCGTTTGCATAATTAGATTGCTTTGAATTGCTGTCATTATTGGCTCTTTAGCATCATCTGTAGGCCTCAAACAGACAAGAGCTTCAACCTCATAAAGACCAATCATGTGTTACAGCCGAGCTTTGTTAACCCCTTCTAACCCAAACCGACTTGAATAAGCAGTCACACAACAGAATGGACTTTCCCATGAGCAGCAAAACCACAGGTCTTCTCACCCTATGTAATCATATTTCTCTTCCCTCTATTTACATGGTTGGGTCTGGGATGTACCATAATTAAGAGCAGCCCCAATGAAAGCTAAGCCAGCACCCCTAAAGGATCAGCTATCAGAATGAGGGACTCCCAGGCATTTTTCTTTAGTCTGACCTCCCAGCAGGAGAAGCACTGGGGGGTCATACTAGTCTTTTTGTTTGTTCGTTTCCTTGTCATCTGACCTCAAACCAATAGAGGTACTAGAGGCTATCTTGTGATTGACCAAGACAGCCCCAGAGGGACATTATTCTAATGCTACAGGGAAGCTTCAAAGTGTAACCTCTCCATTACAGGAAATCATTCATCACTGGAAGGGCTGAATGGAGAAGAAGGCTGGTTCAGTGGTTAGAGCACTAGCCAGGGACTCAGAAAACCCACATTCAATTCCCTGCTCTACCACAAACTTCCTGGGTGGCCTTGGGCAAGTCACTTAAGCCCAAGTCCTCAGTGGGATTTAGGTAACTGAAATCATGGGAGTTAGGAGCCTAACCCCCTTAGAGGATGTGGGCCTTAGTCCCTCTGACCCAGATTGTCTAAGGGAGTTAAGCACCTAACTACCTTTAAGGATCTGGGTTCCCCATCTTCAAAAGGGGGAAAGTAGCATTTCCCTACCCCGGATTGTGTGATGCTGCAGTAATGGGGCCCATATAAGTACCTAGAATAGACAGAATGCCAAATGATGCTGTTCACTTTCACACCGTCTTCCAATTGGTTTTCAGACACAAAGATATGAATGTCAAAGCATTCAGAATGGTGTTTTTGACCAAGCAAGGCTCTCTGAACCAAAAGGGGTAATCCATCCTCCCTCTCCAGTTTCCTCGAGGGGAATGGGGCAGCTCAGACATGGAGTTATCGGACTGCAAAGCTCCTATTCACAAATCCTGCCGTCTGAAGGAAGAAGGTGGCAAGTTCTAATTCTAGGAGAAGAGGCCTTGGAGCAGGTAATAACATTGTTAACGAAAAAGAGCTACAAGGAGGGAACATTAAAGCAATGCATTTAAAGGGAAAGTACAAAGCTAAAGGGGAAACTGAAGTAAGCCCAGGTTTCCGTTCTGGATGGCCCATTAGTCAGGTTGTGGGTGGAGTCAGACTTGTTTCTGTGTTAACTATTTTAAAATGTATTTCCCCTCCTCTTTGAAATCTACCCTGGCCACTTGGCTCACTCCAGCCATCCTTAGAACACATTGTGACACCAAGAGCTTCAGCTAATGTAAGTCAGCACAGCTCCGTTAACTGCTATGGAGCTATGCTGGTTTATCTCGGCTCACAATCTGGTCTCAGAAATCCTGTGGGTTGCAGTGAGACTCCTGACATCTGTCAGTCACAGGATGATGCTTCCCGGGGCATCGCTAGCAAATCAGGTACTGCCGGTGGATTTCAAGGACAGGGCGGGGGTAGAGACAACAGTGACAATGTACCTAGTAGCGGCTAGAGGTCCCAGTCAGGATCTGGGCATCGTTGTGCTGGGTGCTGTACAGATGCGTAACAAAATGATACAAAAGTTTACAATGTTAGTGTATGATGAAGCCAACAGCTAGATACAAACAGAATTGGGGAGTGGGATTTTAAAGAATTAGAGACTTATTCCCGTGCTGCATGCACTCACAGCCTGGTTAGTGGGGATGCTCAGCACATAGATGCAATTGACTAGGTTTCCATTTTAGCTTTTCAGTTCACTTCCAATACAGCAAAGCACTGAGGTCCAGATCCTCAAGGGACTTAGGAGCCTAACCACCATCGAAATCAATGCACATTATGTGCCTAAATCCCTTTGAGGATCTGGGAATAACTCTTCCCCTCCCTGCCAATGCCCATGATTAGTATTATTGAGATTACACTACCACCCAGCAGGGCCAGTGCAAGGAAGTTTGGTGCCCTAGGCAAAACTTCCTTGCACCAGCCCTGCGCCCCCCCAGCTAATGCCGCCACGCCCCGCCCCCCCCCGCCCGTGGGAGCTCATCCCTCCCACCCACGGGCCACGGGAGCTGAGCAGGGAGCCGGGAGGCAGGGGGGTGGCTCGCCACGGCTGCCTCCCGGCTCCCCGAGCAGGGAGGCAGGGGGGCGGCTCGCCGCAGCTGCCTCCTGGCTCCCCGCTCAGCAGCTGAACCGGAAGGCAGCCGCCCGCCACCCCCCAAATCCTGGCGCCCTAGGCGAGGGTTGCCTAGTGATAGTGCCAGCCCTGCTACCCAGAGGCCCCAGCGGAGACCAGAGCATCATGCCTGCAGCAGGCATTATGCCACACACAGTCTGTGCCTGAGAGAGCTTGCAATCGAAAGCAGCAAGACGGACAAAGTGGCACTAGCCCCATTTCCCACATGGGCAACGGAAGCACAGGGTGACTTGCCCATGGTCATACAGGAAGCCTGTCATGGAGGTGAGGACTGAACCCAGCTCATTGTGTCTGTACCATATGGCTATCTCCTAATGGAATAGACTGGATAGTACTTACCTATCCGTCATTCTCCATTGAAAGGGAAAAGGAAAAAAGAGACCATTCAGCCTCCTGAGCAGCCCATCGCCCAAGTACTTTATAATAACACCGGTGAAGTAAATAGAAAAGGGGCCCATGACTTCACTATTACCGAAGGGGACTCCAGCTATTGGTTCTACCCTCTGCACCAGGCTGTGCTGACTTTGCAGGGGGCAATGTTGAGCACAGACCCTTAGAAGTGGCTAAATCAAGTTGGTCAAAGGAAACTGGAGAGTCTCTGTAGGCATCGTGAGCAGCAGGAAATGCTCAGGGGGATGGGGCGGGAATTGTCTCTTCACCAGTCAACATCTGATTGTTTCTGGGATGTTGTCAACTTCTCTTGGCTCAGCTGGCTGCAGAAGCCTGGCCTCTCATTCATGGGCTACTGATTTCTCAGTTGGGGGCTGAGCACGAGCGAGCCTGCTTGGCAGTCAGTTCACATCGGGTAACATCTGGTTGGGTCTCATCACATTGCAAATTTATGACCCTGGAAACAACATGTTGAGGCTGCTCTGTCAAAAGAAGTGGGATGGAGCTATCAACCTGTGACCAGAGTGAGGGCAAGGGGAATGGGCTCTACTTCAGCTGAGAATTTGGCCCAACTGGGAGTGCTTGCTATAGCTTTCTAGAATGAACAGAAAGAAAGGAGCACTTGGGAAATAAGGAGGCATGAAAAGAATACGCCATCTTCTCAGGGGAGGAGGGATCTTAGACTCCATAGACTTTAAGGCCAGAAGGGACCATCATGATCATCTAGTCTGACCTCCTGCACAACGCAGGCCGCAGAATCTCACCCACTCACTCCTGTAATAGACCCATAACCTCTGGCTGAGTTACTGAAGTCCTCAAATAATGATGGAAAGACTTAAAGTTACAGAGAATCCACCATTTGCACTAGTTTAAACCTGCAAGTGACCCGTGCCCCATGCTTCAGAGGTCTCTGCCAATCTGAGCAGGGGGGAAATTCCTTCCTGACCCCAAATATGGTGGTCAGTTGGACCTTGAGCATTTTGGCAAGACCTACCAGCCAGACAGCAGGAAAGAATTCTCTGTAGTAACTCTTTTCAGAGCAAGAGAATGGACTAACAAGTTGGTCATACATCAGCCACGCCACCAGGGATTCTTTCACCTGCACATCTACCAATGTGATATATGCCATCATGTGCCAGCAATGCCCCTCTGCCATGTACATTGGCCAAACTGGACAGTCTCTACACAAAAGAATAAATGGACACAAATCTGACATCAGGAATCATAACATTCAAAAACCAATAGGAAAACACTTCAACCTCTCTGGTCACTCGATAACAGATTTAAAGGTGGCAATTTTGCAACCGAAAAATGTCAAAACCAGACTCTAACGAGAAGCTGCTGAACTGGAATTAATTTGCAAATTAGATACCATCAACTTAGGTTTGAACAGAGACTGGGAGTGGCTGGGTCATTACACAAATTGAATCTATTTCCCCATGTTAAGTACCCTCACACCTTCTTGTCAACTGTCTGATATGGACCATCTTGATTATCACTACAAAGGTTTTTTTTCTCCTGCTGATAATAGCTCATCTTAATTAATTAGCCTCTTAGAGTTGGTTTGGCAACTTCCACCTTTTCACATTTTCTCTGTATGTATATATATATCTTCCTACTATATGTTCCATTCTATGCATCCGATGAAGTGGGCTGTAGCCCACGAAAGCTTATGCTTAAATAAATTTGTTAGTTTCTAAGGTGCAACAAGTACTCCTGTTCTTTTTGCGGATACAGACTAACACGGCTGCTACTCTGAAACCTAACAGGGGAATGGATATGTATCTATAGTTTATCTAAGCCTCTTGTATCTCCAAAACTGATTATTATTAGGATTATGCAAGTGCCTAGAGGCCAGGGCTCCACCGTGTTAGGGGCTGTACAAACATATAAGAAGAGGCCAGCCCCAGCTCTGAAGAGCTTACAATCTACATATAAGACTATAGATAACAAGCGCACACCACAAACAGACAGGGAATACAAGGAAACAATGAGATGATACTGCACACTAAGCAGTGGTCAGAGCTCACCAGCTGCTGAATCACTGTCAGGTATGTAGTAAGAATCAGGGCAGAGAAGAGTTCTAAGTACAGCTGATCGGAAAATGGATTTCCCACTCTGTGAAAAAATTGTGAGATTGATTTTTTAAAATTATGTTATTAGTTATTTATTTATTTTTGTCCAGAATTGGGACAGAAAGCCAAAGTTTTGAAGTTTTTTGTGAAACCAAATTTAAAAATAAAAAACAACATTTGCGGTCAGCTGAAACATTTCATTTTCATTTCAGCCCCTTTTATTTAGGTTTTTTTTAATGATAAAATAAAGTTAATTTCCAAGCAAAAAGTAATTTTGAAACCAAAAAAATCATAACTTTTTGTTCTGAAAATGTCAAAACATTTTGCAAACATCTTTATCCAATTTTCTTTTAAATTTCATTGAAATCACTGATTTGTGAAAAATTTTGATTTCATTGAAACACCATTTCCTGACAGGAAACTGTTTCACTGAAAGTTTTCCAACCAGCTCTAGTTTTAAGGAGGGGTTATGAAATCTCCCACAAATTGATTTGTCACGTTTCTAGTACATCCTATTCCTACTTGGGCTGGGGACCTCTAGAGAACAGACTTGCTTAGAGTATTTTGGCATTTCTGCTTCTGATCACGGCAGTAACCAAGAAGTGCAGAAGTGAACAAATCGTGAAAACAAACAGAAATATTTTGAACCTCGAGAAACATTTGTGTTGGTAAATAACAAGATATAAAAACAGAAAGCCCATGAGAGCACCAGTGGGCCCACTGGATTGCTGGAAAAGCTAAGGCCTCAAAGGTATTAGACACATTAACTCCCAGTGAAATTAATGGGCGTTAGGTGCCTAAATACCTTTGAGGATCTGGGTCTAATCAGTGGTTTTCAACCTGTGGTCCGTGATCTGCAGACTATAGTCCACACCTCCATTTGACATTTTTTAGGGGTCTGCAAATGAAAAGAGGTTGAAAACCAATGGTCTAAATGATTAAGTTGCACCAGAGAGGATGTTGGACTCCCCTGACTCCCCTCAGGTTCACCTTGTAATCAGGGCCGGCTTACCCCAGGCTGTCCAGCCCCAGTGCAAGCCAACCTGTTATATCGGGGTGGGCAAACTTTTTGGCCTGAGGGCTGCATCGGGTTTCGGAAATTGTATGGAGGGCTGGTTAGGGGCGGGGGTTGTGGCCCGGCCCCCACCTCCTATCCGCCGCCCACCGGGACTCCTGCCCCATTCAACCACCCCATTCCCTGACGGCCCCCCCGGGACCCCTGCCCCATCCACACACCCCGCTCCCTGTCCCCTGACCGCCCCTGGAACCCCCACCCCTGACTGCCGCCCGCCGCCCCATCCAACCTCTCCTCTCATTCCTGACTGCCCCCATTCAACCCCCCTGTTCCCCGCCCTCTGACCGCCCCGACCCCTATCTACACCCCCGCCCCCGACCACCACCCCAAACTCCCCTGCCCTCTATCCAACTCCCCCTGCTCCCTGCCCCCTTACTGTGCTGCCTGGAGCACCAGTGGCTGGCGGTGCTACAGCCGCGCCGCCCGGCTGGAGCCGAGCCACCCCGCCACCACCGTGCAGCACAGAGCACCGGGTCAAGCCGGGATCTGCAGCTGCACTGCCCCAGGAGCTCCCAGCCCCCCCGCCCAGAGCATTGCGCCGGCAGCGGGGCACACTGAGACTGCGGGGGAGGGAGGGACAGCGGGGGAGGGAGGGACAGCAGGGGAGGGGCCGGAGGTAGCCTCCCGGGGGCAGGAGGGTCCCGTGGGCCGGGCAGGAGGGTCCCGCGGGCTGTAGTTTGCCCACCCATGTTAGATACACCCTCACCCAGAATACAGCATTCAGTTCCGGATTACCCGCCCCACCTGAAAAAAGATATAGGAGAAAGAGAAGGGGTTGAGGGACAGGAGATATGAGATATAGGCTCTTCCACGTGGAGAGATTGAAAAGATTAGGACTATATAGTGCAGAGAGGAGATGAAAAGCAGGAAGACGACGAAGGTAAAAATACAATAATGAAAGGTACAGAAAGGAAAATGGAGCACTCCTATTCACCCTCTCCTTAGTACGCAAGGGCAAGGGGAAAGCAGATGACATTTATAGGCAACTGATGTAAAGCTGATAGAAAGCCATACATCTTGACACAGCACATAATCCACCCATTGTCACAAGGTAACAATGAGACTAAGAATTTAGTGGGTCCAAAAAAGGATCTGAGATTTCTATGGCTAATGCAAACATCCACAGGCTGGGTCTACACTAAAAAGTTAGGTCGACTCAATGATGTCACTCAGGAGTGTGAAAAATCCATAGCAATGTAGTTAAGCCAACCTAGCCCCCGGAGTAGACAGCGCTAGACTAACAGAAGAATTCTTCTATCGACCTAGCAACCACCTTTTGGGGAGGTGGATTATCTACAGCGATGGGAGAACCCGTCCTGTTGGTGTGGGTAACGTCTACACTGACGCACGACAGCAGCACAAGCCCTCAATCACATTAGCTAGGAGGAAATGTTTACAAAGCATATAACACTCATGCTTCATGGCACATGCCAGCCACTGAGGCCAAACATTTTAAAAAACATGGAGCTACACACGCTCAGCACGTCCTGTAACTCAGGCTCAAGGTGTCTCAAGTTGACATGCCAAAAATGAAAGCACCCCCTAGTCAGCGGCCACTTTGGAAAAGGTTTGTCTAACTGGGGACAGAAAGAAACTCCTCCAATGGGCAGATTATATCAGCACTGCCCACTTCAGGGCTTCCGGAACCTTCCTCTGAAGCAGCATGGGAGACATGAGACTGAAATAGCTGGAGCATTGATCTGAGCCAGTATGGCAGCTATTGTCTTCCTGCTGCAGAAGCAGCAAGGGATGGGAGAGGCAGTTCTATTCCCAGTTCTGATCTGTCGTGTGAACTTATGCTTCTGTCTCCCTCCCCATCCTTTGTCTTCCTTGGCTGCTTAGGGCCTGCTTCTCATTTACACAAAGGCCTTTTACACTGCAAAATGGCCTTAATGCAAATGAAAAACAGACTCTATTGTAAGTTCTTCAGGACACATCTTCCAATATGTGGCTGCACAGCACACAATGGGGTCCTGATCTGAGCTGGAGTCTCTAGGTATTATTGTAATATCAGTACTGAATAATAATGCCAAGCTGCCACTTTTCACAGCCTTCTCCTGATAGATCCCCCCAAGCCACATAAGAACATAAGAATGGCCACAAGGGGTCAGACCAAAGGTCTATCTAGCCCAGTATCCTGTCCTCTGACAGTGATCAATGCCAGGTGCCCCAGAGGGAATGAACAGAACAGGTAATCATCAAGTGATTCATCCCCAGTTGCCCATTCCCAGCTTCCAGCAAAGAGAGGCTAGGGACAACATCCCTACCCATCCTGGATAATAGCCATTGATGTACCTATCCTCCATGAACTTATCTAGATCTTTTTTTGAACCCTGTTATTGTCTTGGCCTTCACAACATCCTCTGGCAAAGAGTTCCACAGACTGACTGTGTGTTGTGTGAAGAAATACTTCCGTTTGTATGTTTTAAACCTGCTGCCTATTAATTTTATTTGGTGACCCCTAGTTCTTGTGTTATGAGAAGAAGTAAATAACACTTCCTTATTTACTTTCTCCACACCAGTCATGATTTTATAGACCTCAATCATATCCCCCCATAGTTGTCTCTTTTCCATGCTGAAGAGTCCCAGTCTTATTAACCACACAGTATCTAATAGTAGGATTAAATGTTTTTTCCTACCCAGACGTCAGGGTTCCATACCAACATCAGTTAGAATCCTTTCCTTTATTCTTACAATTGGCTAATCTGTGCCCTGGTACTATGCACCCTCCTGCATGACCGTGCAGGACCTAGCTGGACCATGAGTCCGGACACAGAACTCGCTGGATAAGAAGGGGAAGAATGCTGTGCATTATAGGGGGCTGATCTGGCATACTCTCCCCTTGCCTCATTGGGATCTGTCTGAAATTCAGTGGCTTCTTGGAGCTTCTGCTAGGGGGTCAGGTACCTGCCATCCCACACCAAGAGCTAAGCTTAAAGGCTAGAGCACAGATTCACTGGCCAGGCAGGCCAATAAAGCCAAATGCTCAAGTGTAGGTCCACACCCCCTTCCTCAAGGAGGTTTATCAATCAACACAAGATATATAGGCTCAAAATAATAAACCACTTTGGAAGAGGGCGACCTCATCCTTTCCCTGTGGTAGCCCTTCCTAGCTACGGAGACAACACCCACTCCACACCGGACCCTTGGATCCTTCATCAACCCTCGATATCTCCTACCTATCTCCCCACTACACTCACAAGAGGCAGGAACCCTTATATGTGATTGTTATGGGGTGCCTGCCCCACACAGGGGTCTAAGGGGTTAATAGAGCCCTAGAGAGGCTGTGCAGGAGGCAGCCAATCAGAGAAGGGCTGAAGGGAGCAGCCAATCAGGGCCAAGCAGGCCCATTTAAAAAAGGAGCTGCAGGGCAGAGCAAGGCAGTTCTCTGCTGGGAGCCCAGTGAGGAAGGACTGTGTCTCTGGAGGGCTAAGAGAACTGCCAGAACCCTGGACAAAGCTGGGCTTCTAGCAGGGACCGGGGGAGTGAGAGACAGCTCCTGGCTGGCCGCTGGGGTTTGCAGGCTGAGGCCCTGATGCAAGGGCAAAGAGGATGCTGAGACCATGAGGAAGTGGCCAGACAGCTTGCTGCAGTTGCCACTAAGGGAAGTGGCTGAACAGCAGACTGCAGGCCCCCGGAAGGGGGGAGCACAGAGTGCGGCACATCCGGAGGGCTGTGTTGCTGAAGAGGATGCCGCAGTCCTTGGAGAGACGTGGTTCCTAGAGCAGGAGTGATGGCAGCAAGGCACCACACAAAGAGGGCACACTAACATGCAGAACTAATTCCCGTGACAGCAGGCAGGAGGTGCCAGAGTGGTGAGTGATTTCCTGTAGGACACATGACTAGGAACTATCATGTGACCTGCAACTATGGCTCTTGGTTTTAAAGGGGCCATGGGCTATAACAGGCACACAGGGACATACATGCACCCAAAGCCCCAGTGCCCTGTTACAGGTACGCATGGAATGATGCACATAACGAAGCCAGAAGCCAAGCCGTATATTTATAAGGCGCTAATCCAAGCGCTGCCTCCCCTAGCCCCAGGGTGTGATTGTGACAAATTGTTCAGCTTCCAAATTGTGTCTCTAATGTTTTGGTCAATGACTCCTGACCCATGTAGGTTATTGGTCTCATAATCACACAGCTCTGACTTCAAAAAAGCCAATGGAATTTCTCCTTCGATCAGTGTTGTAATCAGTGATACAGCACTCCAGCACGGATTATTAAATTTTAACAGTTGACACATCATCTCTGATACTATAATCTGGCAGCACTTTACAATAAGTGACAGCTCCTCACTAATTCCTTTTGTATTCACTGTAGCAACGTTAATCATGAGTGATGAACTTTGCGTATTCATATGGATATAATAGGCAGTTCCCAAGGACTGAGACTGTAATTTAGCTTTAACCTAATGGGCACTGATTGTAACAATAAGTAATTATGTCAGCTAAATGCAGTGTTGATGGCAATTGATGACAGCAGTCAAAGCCATGACACCATTTTGGAACTGAGCTTGGAATAGCCATTTGTAAAGCAATAATGGCCAAGAAGAGTAACAATGTGTCCTCTCCTGTGTATCCACTCTGCTAGCTACTTGTAGACTAGGGCATTCCCAGTAGTGAAAAATATGCCATCAGTTTCCTTCTTTACTGTGGATCATCTAACAGAAGGCTAGCCAAAATCCTGTCTGTTCGACAAATGTGTCCCCTGGCATTCCAGAGCCAGTTTGAGAGGAAGGATGGTCCTGTGCTTAGGGTACCCAGCTAGGACTTGGGTTCCATACCCTGCTGTAACACAGGCTTCCTGGGTGACTTTGGACAAGTGGCTTAGGCCCAGATCCTTCAAGGTATTTAGGCAAGTTATGCTGAGACATCCTGATGGCTGCATGAATCACAAACCGCTTTGAAGAATTCTACTAGAATTCTTTGAGGGGACTCAACAAGCATGTGGACAAGGGGAATCCAGTGGATATAGTGTACTTAGATTTTTCAGAAAGCCTTTGACAAGTTCCCTCAACAAAGGTTCTTAAGCAAAGTAAGCTGTCATGGGATAAGAGGGAAGGTCCTCTCATGGATTGGTAACTGGTTAAAAGATAGGAAACAAAGGATAGGAATAAATGGCCAGTTTTCAGAATGGAGAAAGGTAAATAGTGGTGTCCTCCAGGGATCTGTATGGGAACCAGTGCTATTCAACATATTCCTCAATGATCTGGAAAAAGGGGTAAACAGTGAGGTGGCAAAATTTGCAAATGGCACAAAACTACTCAAGATAGTTAAGTCCAAAGCAGACTGCGAAGAGCTACAAAGGGATCTCACAAAACTGGGTGACTGAGCAAGAAAATGGCAGATGAAATTCAATGTTGATAAATCCAAAGTAGTGCACATTGGAAAACATAATCCCAACTATACATATAAAATGATGGGGTCTAAATTAGCTGCTACCACACAAGAGAGAGATCTTTGAGTCATTGTGGATAGTTCTTTGAAAACATCCACTTAATGTGCAGCAGCAACCAAAAAAGCGAACAGAATGTGGGGAATCAGTAAACATTTGTGGTAGGACCTGTGCCTCTCCATCTCACACATTACATTAGCGAGCACTAGAACATCATTCACTTCCTCACAACGCTCTATCCCCCTTCATTGCAAATACATGGGAACCTTGTGCTGTCAATATAATACCCACAGTGCACACTGCAGAAGAATATCTACTACTAGTAAATTCTACATTTGGCTAGATTTAAGGCAGGAGAGGATGGAAAGTGGTTAATTTAAGCTTGAGTGTATTTGATTTTCTTGAGTATTGCCAACTCTTATGATTTTATCGGAAGTCTCACAATATTGTTGTTTTTTTCATAAATCCCCAGCTGCTGGAGTCATAAGAATATGGAATAATCTCATCTTACATTTGAACAAAAAAGTACATTTCAAGCCCTCATGGTTGTGCAGAAAACTGGAAAACATGACCTCAGTGTACCTCAAAGGCTCAGAAATCAGAAGGCAAATGAAAAGAATGCCAAATGTATTTTTAAGATAATCTCATGATTTTCAGGGCCTGTGAGTCATGCTTTTTTAATGCTTGAGGTTGGCAATATTGTCTATTGGGTCTTGACAATGTATCATGCTTGTAGGTAATGTCATATGTGCCTCTTAGGTGCCCTATCAGGAACTAGAAGGGACTTGCTCATATAGGTCTGACATACGGACAGAATCTAACCCACATGTGGCCAATATGTTGTCTATGGGCCAACTACAGCCCATAAACTTCATGTGTGGGAAGCATTCATACTTACCAAGAATACAATAGTTGGGGCTACAAGGAGATTAGAACGTTTGAACTCATATTAATATAATGTTATGTGATATTTCACCTTGATCCAGTTGGAATTTGGGTCATAAATTGTCCCGTGGCTTCTCATGGGTAAGCTACACCTAGAAAGTCCAAACTCTGGCACTAAAGGCACTTAGACGTACTTGTCATAATGACATATTGACTTGCAGTATCTTATTCAGCCACAAGATGTCTCTGTGCTGTTAGAGTTCCAGACAGGATGTGGTACTGGGTAAACCAAGGAGACAAAGCTGGAACTCAAGCTGTGCATACGCCTCTTTGTTTGTATCTATAGTTTGCATCTCTTTTCTTCAATAAATGCCTCCTGTTTAAAGTGGACTGTGTTTCCATATATCATGATAACTGTCATACAGTTTGAACCTCAGTCATTCTCTCTCAAATTCAGTCACCAGCTGCCTGGTCTTCTATTCCCCTCTCTTCGTAGGGCTGACCAGCTTAAGTGAAGCAGTTCTTACTCTGGGTGACTTAATGGCAAGGGGCCAATTATAAAATGACATTGAAGGCACATCTACAACAAAAAGCACTGTTGTGAAAAGTGCCTTGATAGCAGGATCTATTCAATATGTTCTCACTGCAGTCAGGATGTATAGGATAACATTTGTCTTGAAATGCTCAGAAACTCAAAATTACACCAGGGGTACTGACTATGGTTTAAAGGGTTAATCACCACCAGAAATTTTAATTTGCTAGACATGCTTCAGGAAACTCTGCAGAGCCACATTTTCCGTGCATGCTCACAGACTCCTGCTTACATAGCCACAGGAATCAGTTGCAGAGATGGAAACCAAAAATACAACCAGGCAATAGAACAGTTGCACGAGTGCCATGTTTATTACATATGTTATTTTTTGTTGTTATTTAAGAAATGAAGTTAACCTAAACCTGCCTCTATCATCACCAAAATAGTGCTGGCAAATCCAGGAAAAGAGCAACTAGATTGCAAATGTCTGATGAAAAGGATGTGCACTACCTCAAGGAGAAAGGTATAGTTCTAATGGCTGCTATGGAGCCTGTGTGACAGTAACAAGTAAATCCTTCACCAACCCTAATATTCACGAGCAATCCCGAGGAAACCTGGAAAAGGTTCAAGCAGCCATTTGAACTGTGTGCAAAAGCCATAGGGGGCCAGTAAATTGGAAGAGGAGCACAAAGTTGCACTGCTTTTGACAGTCACAGGTGGAGAAGCACTGGATATATACACAACACATTTTGTGCTGAAGATGAGGAAGGGGGTGAAAGTTACAGGTTTGGGGATCACTTTGTCCTTATAAAAATGTTACTTATGAAAGATTTATTTTCAAGGATAGGACCCAGAAAGAAAGGGAAACAACAGCGGAGTTTGTCATAGACAGAAAACTGAAAAACCAGTCTTGGGAATTTGGACTATTAAGACTCTCTCATAAAAGAAAGGGCAACACATTGGCCAAGCGTGTCTAGTGGTTAGAGATTTATGAGCCTGCTAATGGCACCAAATTGACAGACTACGTCTTTTAGCTCAAGCAGTAGAGTGCCGTGCTTTTAAACCCAGAGGTCCCACGTTCAGTCCCCGCAGATGCCACAGTAAGGGATGTTGTCAGAAGTGCAACAACAAAGAAGCATAGGCAAGGCTATTCAGACGTATGAATCTGAAATCAGAAAGAGCAATATTCACGTCACAAGAAGCCGAGCAAACAAATGCATATAAAGGCCCTAGAGAGGCTTGTTGTATGTAATTGTATAGTAAACACCATAGTTAAGCAGGTAAGGGAAAGGTTTAAGGTAAATAAAGAGGCAAAAGAGAAAAGAATCCTGCCAAGCCAGGAGTGATTAGAGCCATATCACAGCTAGCAGGAATGTAGAAAGTACCCATCACTGAGGCAAACATGTAAAAACTGTAATAAGCTCAACCACTTTGCAGGAAAATGACTGGGTTAATGCTAAAAGGTGAGGATTCCTCAAGCGAGGGGGACAAGCTGTTCATAAAGGCAAGAAAGAAACAACCGGCAAACTTGGAACAATGGATACTAAAAATATATATGCACAAGCAGCTTCTGTCGAGGGGTTTACTTACCGCTAGTGGCGCCTCCTTGTGGCTGCTCTGGGGATCAGCTCCTGCCCGGTCTGGTGCCCTCTTCTGTCAGTTACTCAAGCTATAACCCCTCTCCGTCTAGTCATGACTTGCAGTGCTCCCTTTTCATGACTTGGCCCGCCAGCCAAGTCAATATTTAGTCCTCCCCTTCTAGGGTAACAAAGTCTCTCCACACCAGGAGTCTCCAATGCTTCTGAGCCACTTCCCAGCAGCTGGTAGGGAAGCCTGGGCCTGCCCTCTACATTCCATTCCTGCCCAGGGACCAAGATCTGCACAGTCCTACCCCTTGCTGCTGTTTCCCTGGGCTTCTTCCTACCTAGCCCTCTCAAGCTTTCTTTTCCCACAACTCCTCTGGGTTGAAATAGGAATGGCCATACTGGGGCAGACCAATGGTCCGTCCAGCCCAGTATCCTGTCTTCCAACAATGGCTAGTGCCAGGTGCTTCAGAGGGAATGAAGAGAACTGGGCAATTTTGAGTGATCCATCCCCTGTCATCCACTCCCAGCTTCTGGCAGTCAAAGGCTTAGCCATCTTAGCTAATAGCCATTGATGGACCTATCCTCCAGGAATTTACTGGAGTCGTTTTTTACAACATCCCCTGGCAACGAGTTCCACAGGCCGACTGTGTGTTGTGTGAAGAAGTACGTCCTTGTGTTTGTTTTAAACCTGCTGCCTATTAATTTCATCAGGTGACCCTTCTTTCAGGGCTAGAATCATGGGGCTTATTCTCCCTCTTGGGTTTTCTCCTCCCCTCCTCTCTGCTCCCAGAGAGTGACTGCAGACTTTCTCCCTGCAGCCTGTTTCTGCTGCAAACTTTCTGGCTTTATAATCCAGCCTACTCTGGCCCAGCTGTGCCTCTTGTTCAGTTAGGCCTGGCTCTCCCCCCAGTACAGCCAGACACCCTAATTGACCCTTCAGATTCACATTAACCCATTCAGGACCTGTATGGGGGTACACACCCTATCACAGCTTCCATGAGACATACAAATAGGCACAGGGGCACAAGTGAACGTAATAGCGGGAACTGAAACAAAGAAAAGGGGGTAAAACTCAAAAAATCTAAAGGACAAATTCAAGGCGTGTTGAAGAGTCAAAGGCAAAAGGGCAACTGAGCATGTGGTAGCACGAGAAGCAAAGCAATCAGTCTTGGGCAATACACATGCGAAGTGTGTGGACTGGGGATCATGCCTTTAAGGGCTGCACTTCCCAGACAGAGAGCCTAGGTGGGGCCTACCCAAGAGCTTCTACCCCATAAAAAGGCAGAATAAAAATTCTAGTAAGTAACCTGAGCCAGATGTGAATGGACAGGGTGCATCAGATGAGGAGGAGGTGCTCATGGGAAAGGTCGGCCTCTTGATGAAATACAAGACACAGTTATGGTGAGTCACAGAGCCTGTTATACATGCTACCTGCAATGTCCCACAGCCTTAACAAGGATTAAAGGAAACACTGTAAAGCATGGCGGCAGATGGCATGATGCACAGAACAGAGGAGACAACAGGCTGGATGCACTCCTTGGTAACTGCAGAAGAAGGGAGTAGGAAATAGACCCACATTTTGCACTGGCGACAGTTTGGGGGTACGTCTGTGTCCCCACTCTGATTTTGTGAAAACTGTTGTATTTCAGATTCCATTTTGAGTGTCACCTAGATGATGTCTTTCACTGTATGCTACATAATCCCTCTTGCATTTGGGATGCCTGGATCCTGAATGACAGAGACCTCCAGAGACCATCAACAACTGAATAGCCATTCTCTGGTGGGACAACGGGGACTACTGGCCAAAGACTATTGACTTGCTAATGATTCTTAAACAACCCTCAATACACAGTAGTCCATGAGGAGGGGGCTGGAGAATGGAAAAACCCAGTGGAGGGAGTGAAGGAGAAAAGGTGTTACAGACTGCTTTTAAAAAGAGAAATGCTCTCTGATAAAGAGACACACTGTCACTGGGAAGTGAAAACTGAGAAGAAGGAGCAGAGGGCCAGAGAGACCTCCCCTCACCCCCACACACCAAAGGATACTAACCAAACACTGAAAGACTTGCAGGAGTGGTGAGAAGTTTGCAGGAGTGTATTGCATGCAGCTGTTTATTGTGTTGTCATAGATCTGTAAATCATTTGTGCTTCCTAAGAGTGATGGGTGTGTTTAATAAGTTCCCTTACAAGGCCTGAATTCCTGTTCAGACCCAGTGGGCTTGGAAGCACGTGGGAGCCAGATGTTGGGTCCAGTTATAACAGCCACTAGGGGGGATTCAGCCAGGGCATTGACCCCGAGAATGGCATTGACCCCAAGAGCTGAACCAGAACATAAGAAGGAATGTTTCCACTTGCACATAATGGTGGAGATGTGTGCTGAGTTAACAGGAGCTAACTTCTCCAGCAAAGCAGATGCATCAGCCAGGTTTTGGTAGATTCCCAGGACATAGAAAGACTTGAGATTTGCACTTTTAATACACTATCTTGGCAGATACTGCTTCTTCAGATTGCCTTTAGGAATACATTCAACACCAGAAACATTTCAATATACAGAATTCCACATGCCAGAAGGTCTGGCAGGTGTGAAAGTGTACAGCAGTGACATACCAGTCTGGGATAGCACCACTACTGATCATCAGAAACCATTGCACAGACTACTGGAGATTGCAAGCAGAAATGTGAAACTGCACAAGGCCAAAGTGTCAATTTCAAACCACTAAAATCCCCTGCATCAGTCCAAAATTGACCAGACAGAGAATGGTGCCTGATGATTCTGAGATCCAAGTGATTCTGAACATGCAGAGACCCAAAGAGAAAAAGGGGAATTCCAGCTGCAGGGCATGTTGAATTATCTCACTTAGGGCTTGATTCACAAAGAAATTTAGGCATGGTGATGCTGAGAGCTGGCATGCCTCATTTTTCGGTGCCTGGAAAATCACTGGGATTCACAAAGCTTGTGTTTGGCACCTAGGCTCCCTGTACAGTGAATAGGGAGAAAGAGCCTCCTCAGAATAGGATTTACAAAAACCAGCATGCTAGGTGGTGCCACACCTAAACGAGCCAATGGGAGATGCCAAGGCAAGGGGTGTGTCCTAAATCCTGCCCCTCGCAGAGATAGGCACCTCTCTCTGCTTGGGATTCTCAGCTGCAACCCCTCTCTTGAGGTTAGGTTCCTATGCCGTGCTTTGCAAGAAGTGAGAAGGGAGAGGAGGACGTGGTGGCATCTAAACCCTTCTGTGAAGTTAGCCCTTAGTTCACACCCAACTATGCCATTCAAACAACTCACCTAAGAAAACTCCTTCAGAAAGATGCTGAATGGGCAAGGATGCCAGCTCAAGGATTTGAAGCATGTACTGACATGACTGCAGCAAAGTTTGACTCACCGAAAGAGGTTATGATCTCCACAGATGGTTCAAAAGGTAGGCTGGGAGCTGTATTGACTGCTACAGAGACACTGGAGCTGAATGTCTGCCGTAAGGTATGCTGTGAGAGCTATGACAGCAGCAGAGAAACAGCACGTGCAAATCAAATCAAATATGTGAGGCTGGACAAAGCTCCACGCTTTTCTCTATGGTCATAGTTTCAAAGCTGAAATTAACCATAATCTCCACTGATTGGAAAGACCTCGGTAAACACCCAGGATTCAGCAATTATTACTGAACGCACAGAAGTCTGATAGGACCCTAGAGTTCCAGCCAGGACATCTCCTAGTAACTGCAGATATGCTGTCAAGTGTATATGCTCCTCTTGATGACATGCAACCAGAAGATCTGGAACAAGCAGCATCAGCCCATGTGAACATGATAAAGGCATCAGGCGCTGCCTCACCAGGAAGATGGGATGATGAGTTGGAAGGAGACAGCTGAGGATGAAACGCTGCAAGCAGCAGAGCTATAAGTGAGGGATGGAGTAACTGACATTTGTCACTTGCGTATTCTAAAACCTGCCTGAGACACACAACAGAAAGGACTTGCACGTACCTCAGTTTCCCACCTGTAAAATGGGGATGATAATATTGGCTTTCATTGGCTTCTCTGTTTAAGTTGTAAGCTCTTTGTGGCAGGATATCTCTTGCTCTGTATGTACAGCTTCTAGCAAAATGGGGCCTTGATCTAAGTCGGGGCCTCTGGGTTTTGTTGTTATTACTTATTCAGTTCCAAATAGCATTTTGCAGTTTTATCCCATTTTGACCTGCCAGTTCAAAGAATTTGGGGGCAAAGCCTCACACCCTGGTGGCTGCATCTCCATGTTTACTGATTGGTTTTTAAAATGGGCCCATCACCCTTGTCTTTGGACACATGGACACATGTTGAACAAATTCAAAACTGATTGACCAGTGTCAAACTATAAATGGACTCCAAACCTACATTAAGATGCAAGTATACATGTTAAAGATACCAACGTGCTACCAGCAGCCACCGATCACATGCCAAGCCTTGGGAAGCTCCTCTTTATCTGAACTGCAAAGACAATAGAGACGTATTTAGAACCCATAGATCAGATTCTCAGCTGGTGTGACTTGGCGCTGAAGTCAATGGCTGGGACTCTGGCCTCACATATTTACGGAGTAGGAAATATCAGAATAAATCAAAGAAAAGGCATAAAAATGGAAGGCATGCTACAAGGGCGAGAACAGGTGTGCCTCCCACAATTTTCACACGAGATCTCATTTAACTGACTGTGAGCACTCCTATCATTAACACCCAGCTCTCATCATCACTGTTCATCAATAGATCTGAAAGCACTTGAAAAAAAGAGAGGTCTGTAGCATCATCCCCATTTTACAGATGGGGAAAACTGAGGCATGGCAAAGTAAAGTGACTTGCTCAAGCTGGGAATAGAAACCAGGTCTCCTGAATCTGAGTCCAACTAGGCCATGCTGGAGGAAAACGGAAGTTAGGTTGAGACATGAGGGGCCAGATTTACGAAGAACCTAAGCAGGTTAGGCACCTAAGCCCAGATTTTCAGAAGTATTTAGGTGCCTAACTCCCATTGACCTTCAAGGGGAGGTAGGCACCTAACTCATTAGCTCCCCCAATTTACACCAGCTAAGACTTTGGCTCTATAATAGTGACAATGAATGACCCACCCCCAAACCCTCTGTCAGTGTAAATAAATGTATAATATATTTGTCTTTGTTTGACAGAAATTGAAACCAAACATTTTCTCAGATGTCTAATAAGTTCCCCACTGCCTGCATAATTCTCTCAGCAGATAACACAGCCCATTCAGTGCTGTGGGTGAGACCCAATTACCATTCATCACTCCCTAGCAAGGTCCAAGTATCCAGTCAATGTCAGAAATATGCAGTGACACATCAGACATGATGCATATGATGGACATTCTGCAGTACAGCGAGCGGGGCTGATGTGAATACACTGCAGCCCATTTCCTGCTCTAAAACAAACGCCAGCAGACGGGGGAGAATGAAAGAGTGATTGGCAGGTTATGTCAAGCAGCATGGAAATCAAAAGCACCCTACAATTAGCAGCAGGGCAGAGAGTGGGAAAGGATATGCAATTCCAGCTACTCACGCAGGGCCAAATTCTGAGTGTGGCTGGGCGACACAGGCAGTTGAATTCCGTAGGAGCTGGAACTAGGGCTACTGCTGCACCCCCAAATACATGGTTTCCGCCTTCAGCGCCCCCACTATAAAAATTGCTCCAGCCCCACTGGTAGGCGCAGCAGGTGCTCAGCACCTTTCAGGATATGGCCCTAAGAAGGAGATGGCAACGCGCTGCTGCAGCAGCAGATAGAGCAGTTCAGGTGACTGGCTGCCTAAAAGGGGTAGAACAAGAGACTCCGTTGTCACCGTCTGTCAGATCTCCAGGAGGAATTGGAAGTGCACAGTACGTGTGCTCTGTAGATCCTGACAGGCAGAGGCCCGCGCTAATGATGAACCCACCTATTCACAAAGCCACGTGATCCCCACAAGGAATATGACAGACCCAAAGACACAGACCCACCAACTCCCCTGAGAGAAAGCGCTTGATCTTTCTTCAGAGCAAAACCGTGACAGGTAATAAATCCCGGGCCAAATCCTCAGCTGGTGTCAATCAGCATAGCGCCACTGAAGTCAATGCAGTCATCAAAGCTATGCTGATTGACACCAGCTGAGGATATGCCCCCCCCTCCCCATCCCTGATGTTAATTAACTTTAAATACCCGCTCCAGGGACTAAACTGTACTGAGCTCAGCACTAAACTGTACAGAGGGCTCAGTCATTCTTTGCATTCCTCTAATTAACACTTCAGCAGTGTTAATTGGCTAATCCCTGAAATACCTCTGTGAGGTGGGTATGGTTCTCCCCATTTTACAGAGAGGGAAACTGAGGCATGGAGAGGTGATGTGACTTGCTCAAGGATACACAGTGATTCAGAGGGAGAGCCAGGAACACTGTCCAGGAGTATTCTACTCACCAACAGAAGGTGCTGCTTCCTTCCACAGAGCCAGTGGAAAGTGCTGACCGGCTTGGTGTCTGTGAGAGGAGGAGAAATCAAGAAAGGTGGCAACACAGCCTCCTAGTTACCAAACGTTTTCTCAGGGAAACGCCTCCAAATAAGCTATGGGCCTGCAGGGCTGCCAAAGGGCTGTGGATGCTCAAAAAAGGGAGAGGGGAAAAGACATGTCTAAAATTAATCCAAATGCAACCTCAGGCTTCTTGAACCCAGAGCCCTGGCTCTATAGAAAATGAACTGGGGGCGGGGGGGACAAATGTCCTTCCCCTTCTCTGTTCCTCACTCTCCATTCCACTGGGAAACCTTAACAAAAAAAGACTTTTACTGAACGTTGTTTTTTCAAAAGCCCAAAAATATTCAGGAGAAATTTTGATAAAAGCAACTAAACTTTTTCAAAATTTCCCACAAAAAATAACAGGCAATTTTTCAACCAGCTCTAACCAAAGCAGCTCTAACCAAAACATTCCCAGCAGGCCATGTACTTGATATTTCTTAACTTGTGTCTGTGAGAGAGAGGGAGGAATTTATTGAAGGAAAGCCAAGGTGAAGAGATTAATTTTGTATTTAGTTCTGACTTTTGTACTGAAGAATACAGGTACATTTTACTCAAAACTTAAGATCCACTTATTTTCATTTGTTGTTAATACTTCGGCTGGCTTCTTTCACTGATTTAAAAATTTTTTAGTAAATATTTTATTGTACCATGGAGAAAAGCAGAAATTACAGTGGAATACGAAAAAGCAAGTAAAATAATAGTGACTCTTATTGGTATTATAGTTGTTTCTAGAGACCCCAACCCAAGGTCAAATTCTGATTGCGGTAGGTGCTGTACATACACATAGTAAGAGACAGCCCCTGCTTTGAAGAATTTACAGTCTAAGTAGACAAGACCAACAAAGGGAGAGCGGGGAAGTGACTTGTCTAAGGTGACGTAGCAGGTCAGTAGCAGAGCCTGGAATAAAACCCAAGTTTCCATATTCCCACTCCTTAGCCTTAGTCACCAGAGCAGATTGCCTGCCCAATACACAGCTATAGTCATCATATCATAAAATACTAGGTTCTGTTTGTTCGCTGTTTTGTATCGTAGGAGAATGCAGAGGGAAATGGATCAAAGCAAAAAGAGAAAAGAAACAAGCCTTAGGAAATGAGGGAAAGATGACATGTAGAGCATAGCATGTTCAGACAGAAGAAAAGTCACACAGAGCCAGGAAATTGTCAGCATACAGCAATGACATTAGGCTATAACTGTCTCCAGGGCTGTTTCATCGGGTTCATCAACACAGCTCCCTTCACTCCTTCCCCCCCCCCACCCCGCATAGTTATCTGTCATCTGAACAGCTCTAAAAACAAAACCCAAATGTCATCACGTTTGTGGCATTGTTCTTCCTTTCGTGTGTACCTCTTTCACGAGCTGCCGTGTCACTTAATCCGTTGCACCCATCTCCTGGCTGTCCTGGGAGGTGGAGGTGGGTTTCCAGAGTTGCAGTGGCAGGTATTTTGCTACCAATAAAGCTTGTAGGAAGCAGAGCTGTTGTGAGCCAGTGCGGTTCAGCCTCAGGCTGGTGAGCTTCCATGTAAACAAGACAGCAGAGAAGTGCCTAATTTCACATTCAATTTTAAACGCAGCTCTTTGCAGAGACTCCATGTTTTTGAACAATTTCATAAAGGGAGCCAGGAGACCCTCTCCGTCTCCAACACTTACCTGTATCTTTAATGCCGTCCTTCGACATGCAGGTTGGAATCCACATGAAAAATATGTTCCTGGTGAAACAGACAGAGATCCGTTGGGACTTGAACTTGTGTTACGCCCGTTTTTGTCCCCTGTTGTGGAGTTGTATTAATTTAGATGGCATGTCTGGGCCAAAGGTGCTAACATGACCCAGTTACTGTCCAACATTAAACATTTTAAAACAAGGTCGAGGGTTTGGTGTACAGAGACTTCACTTTGCTTAGTACCAGGGCAAACACACCATTCAAAATCCTTTTTAACCTTTTATTAGAGATATGGAAAAGAAGGAAAAAACAGTTAAACCATTTGAAATGTAAAGTGGTAAGTGAGGCTTTCATTTAAACGGTCTGCCTTGTTCCCTATCCCTTTAGCTGGAGAGAACTTTTAGAAGGAAAAGAAACCCCTTGTTTGACAGTCTCTTAGATGGTATCAAAGATGGTAATAACTGTCCTTTTGGGGAAAGAGAAGCCGTTAGTAGAGAGAGGCGGGAGCTGTCATTGCTGTTGTTGTTAAAGTCTGATCCCGTTTCCTAGAAAACAAGCCAAATGCACGCACAAGGAGAGAGAAAAGAACAGCAGAATGGAAAATGCAGCTTCTGTCTCTAGTGTTGACTCTTGCAACCTCTCTGTTGGAAAAAAAACACAGGCACAGTGCACAGTCTTATCAGCCACTCCGAGACCTGGCAAACTTGTACCAGCATTGGGCTATTTAGGGCAATGCATTTAGTTGCTTCTCTAGCCACAGGGTTGCAGCAGTGTTGCAAAATATACAGTCTTGGCTGGCTGAGCCCAACTCTTATTAGACATAAGGAAAACAGAGAGGGATAGGAGAGAGGAGAAATAAGGTGGGGAAGGAAAAGGACACATGGGGGAGGAAGAGAGAGAGACAAAGTCTCACATCCCAGATAGTATTTGGGTTTCAGCCAGTGGAGGTGGTGGTGTCATCTATCTCCCACCTTCTTTGGTCAGTTCTGGTCAGCACATCTTTCGGGACTGAGAAGTCATCTGGGGTCCCAGGAGATGGTGGAAATGGTAACCATGATAGTGAAGCTTGCTCCAGTAGCCAATTTTTCTCCCAACATTTTTCAATCTCCGACTGTTCTTGTTTCCCAGGCATGATCTTAACACAGTCCTTGGGTGCTATCAGTCAGCCTTTTTGTTTGGATTAATTCAGTCTGTCTCCCTTTCGCCCCTTTTCCAAGCAATATTTCCCACAAGAGGTTATTGTGACATCTTATGAACTTTCATTCACTTCTTACAGTTGAGCTCACAATTGTAGGCCCGACTATCACACCAGTGAAGTCACGGGGAATCCCTGAATCTCAACTTGTTGATGTTGAACTGCCTCTGCACTTTCCTTGTGTGGCATTCTTTAAATAAATACAATACATGCTTAGGGTTAGGAGATCTGGCCCGCTCTCTGAATTTTCTTATAAAATGTAGCAAGGCTGGATCTTCTAGGGCTGCTATTGCTTGGGGATGAGCCTGGTTGATTAAGAAAAGTCTCATTTATTGCCAAAATTGCCAAAATTGCCTTTTGTTCTGGAGGCCAAATTTTTCCTTCAGCTTCTCAGATGTCTTCAAAGTCTCATTGTGGGTTAGTCAGAATAATGACAGCAGGTCTTTCTCTACCCATTGCATTTGCACTCTCATTTGCTCTCTCATTATTGGGACTGAACTTCCCCACAGTACTGAACCCGGGATTGCAACAGATACCACTTTACGCTTGCTGCATACTCTCTGCTACTGTAATTTCATTTCCCATTGATCTTTCCTGTGTATACGTGGATGCTAGGTAGCAAGGGGGGGGGGGGGGGTTCTAGGCATCCCTGTTCTCGATAGATCCATGCTACGTTCTCATGTGCTATGCCTAGGTACCAGTGGGAGCCTGTCAGAAGAGGAAGGCATTATGATATTATTACAGTGCCGCCTCTCACAATTTTGTTGAGTCTGGTGATATTTGGTGGTTTTCGTTCAACCCCAACACCTGGACTCAGGCTACTATGTGAGAATCTCAGCTTTTCAAAAGTAAGTCTCTTGTCCCAGGGCTGGGAAACTGGTCTCCTTCCCTGGACTGTAGAAATGTATCATGTCCCCATCGACATTTGAACTCTCTGCCCCTCAGCCACAAGAAACTTAAGTGCTGAGTACCCTGTGACATACAGAAGGGAAGGGAGCCCTGCACAACATATCAGAGTCATGCTGAGACATTGATTTTCTCCCAAGAGTGCATTGGCAAAGCTACCTGCTTGCTCAAACCTCAGCTATTGTATGAAGCAGAAGGATGAAGTTCCTTCAGAAACGGAGGGACAATCCGACCTAAGTATTTTAAGCCACTATCTGCCAATTTAGGGCTAGACTGTCATTCGGACCACAGGTGTGTAAGTGTCCACTCAGGGCCGGCGCTTCCACTAGGTGACCCTTGGCGGTCGCCTAGGGTGGCAGGATTTGGGGGTCGGCATTTCACCGCCCTCAGCAGCATTTCGGCAACGACTCATTTCTCGGCGGTGATTCAGCGGCAAGAAAAGCGTCCGCCGAAATGCCGCCGAGAACGCAGCTTCACAGGAGCTGCCGCCGAAGCGCTGCCAATTACAGTGGAGGAGCGCTGCTGCCTAAGGCGGCAAAAACCCTGGTGCCGCTACTGTGTTCACTCACCACTAGGTGCCCCCTCGTGGTCAGGTATGGTGTCGCAGATCTCTCCCTGGGCTAGCGCCCCCTGCTAACCATTACTCCAGTGCTGTGGCGGTATCTCTGCTGGTAGCTCAGCCCTCTGACTGGGTCACCATCACTCATCCCCCGCTTCCAGGGTGCAGATTGTCCCAAACTACAATCCAAAAATGTCAGTCACAGAAACAAACCCTTCTGCCATCTCTGGGGCTCTTCCTCAGCTTGCAGTCACCCTGCTGTTGGCTGAGCTCAGTCACCCATTCGGTGGGCTTGTAGGCCCCGACCATGGGGCTGGTAAGAGAACCCTGTCCCACCCTCAACTCTGGGTTGCAGCCCAAGGCCTTGTACTGAACTGCTAGGCCTGCTCCTTTATCTTTGCTGCAGTTTCCCTGGGCCATTTCCTGCCTCTCTTTTCAGGCTCCCTTCTGAGTCTCCTGGTCCCTCCCCTGGTTAGTCAGGGTCTCTCCAGGCCTCTCTCTCTGGTGAGCTTTTCTTCCTCACTCTTCCCTGCAGCTTCCTTTCCTGCGCTGAGCTATTCCCCTGCTGGCCCAGGGCCCTGCAGGAGCCTCCTTGGTCCGTGCTAGTCGAAGAAGTCACTAGAGACACAGCTGCAGTCTCCTTTGATACACGAAGTCCCTGATTCCCCGGTGGGGCCTGTCCTGTAATCAGGGATGGGTGAGCCCCACGTTCTCTAGCACTCAGGGCAAGCCACCCTGTCACAGGGTGTATACAAAGGAGTGAGAAGGAATAACACCCTCTGCCCATGCTCTGAGGCTATGTCTACCACACACACACTCTCTCTCTCTCTCTCTCTCTCTCTCTCTCAGAGCCTGGGTCAACTGACTTGGACTCACGCTACCAAGCTAAAAATAGCAGTGTAGACATTCTTGCTTGGGCTGGAGCCCAGTCTGAGACCCACCCCGCTCCTCGGGTTTCCGAACCCAGGCTCTAGCCAAGTCAGTTTCATTAATCAGACTAAGGTTTTATCTGCATGGGGAAATTTACCAGCACTAACATACTGGTATAATTATATCGCTGCCGTTGTACCAGTATAACTCTAGCAATATAATGATACCAATATAGTAATGCCAGCAAACTTCCCCATATAGACAAGCCTTGATCAACACCTTTGTCCTGAGCGTCTAGTATGAGCACAGTCATCTGTCACAATCATCTATGGGACCAGGAACCCAAAGGAAGGACAGATACAACTGATACTGATGGGGGCTAGAGGATGTAAGGGATTGCGTGAAAGGCTATGTATCCTTCCTTCTCTCGCTCGGTCAATGGACCCAACCCAGGCTACAGTGATAGTGACCAGACATCACTGCCCTCTGCTGAATGCTCTGTGGCTGATATGACATGAATTGATGGGCTCAGTCTAAGTGCTCATTTGCCACCACGGCTTGTACTACATGCCCCATCTTGCTGGCAGCCTCAGCAGAGAGGGTGAAAAGACTAAATGGGCAAAGAAATTAAAGTCACCTACTCCCTTTGCAAGTATTCCCTCCAAGAACTGGGCCAGAGCCCACTGGGAGAGGGAGCATACGGGAAGCATGCCATGCTGCTGCCTAAGCCAGATCTAATTTGTGGCTAAATATAGGACTGTACACACCAGGGTTGTCAGTCTGGCACTTTTTCAGCTGCACTGAATTCATGAAGAAAGTTGTGGGAGCTTAAAATGAGGTGAGACTCATTGCTGTGGTGTAATAGCATTTTCCCTGTCTCACTTCCCTGCTGCCGTGTTCCCCCTCTGACAAAAATAAGCGCCGGGACAGATCTTGTCGAGGTGAGTCTAGGTTTCCAAGTAGCGGCTGTTCCTTTTAATGCGGGGCATGTGCAAAATGCTATCAGGAGAGACGAGGGTGCTTTGCAAACTCTAAAAAATGCCTCCCGTTATTTGCAGAGTGACGCAGGGAAACTTCTTCGACTGAAACAAGAAAGGCAATTAGTTTCCTGTATGGAAACAAAGAGACATCTGCAGCAAGTCTGCTAACATATACACAGGGGGCAGGTATACTGTACATGAGGAATATCTTCCAGCTGCAAATCCACCCCCAAATTCTCAAGTCAATCTTGAGTACTACAACTCTCAGCAATCCTCTTAAAAATGTCCAGATGCTTTAATGACTTATTTCCAGCCTTCTCCGAAGCAGTTTTGCATTTAACCACTGGAACACTGGAATAGGGGAGGCATAGAAAACTCATGCCTCCCCATACTGGGTGGGGGGGCACAATCTAAAGGGGAGATCACGTGACACCTCTCCCCCCAGGTAGGGTTGCCAACCCTCCAGGATAGGCCTGGAGTCTCCAGGAATTAAAGATTAATCTTTAAATAAAGATTGTGTCATGTGATGAAATCTCCAGGCATACATCTAACCAAAATTGGCAATTCTACGGGCCCCAGGCCTGCGCCCAGCCCGGGGCCACTGTGCTCTCCCCGCCCCACATTACCTGCAGAGCTAGGGGGAGGATGGGGGGCTTTCTCCTTCTCCCACTGCATCTCCACCGCTGCGCGTTTGGCCGCTCTCCCTGACAGCCGGGCCTGGGTGGGAGGGAGCCGTTTTCTCAGGCGGCTCAAGCCGGCAGCTCCTGGTTGCTGCTCTGTGCAGCGCAGCAGCTGCCTGTGAGAGCCTGTTGGCAGCAGAGGTCCACTCCCTGCCCCTGGACCTGGCTGCCGGGGACAGGAGCCGAGCAAGTTGGAAACGTGCTGGGGGAGGAGAGGGGGCTCTGGCTCACTCGGCCCCTGCATTGACACCCAGGCAGGGGGCAGAGGGAGCAGGGTGGGCCACCTCCCCACCCAGGCTCTCTCGCAGGCAGCTGCTGCACTGCACAGAACAGCAACCCAAAGCGGCCAGCTTGAGAAGCAGCTGGTCCTGCCCCCTCCACTCCCCACCTAGGCGTGGCTGCCAGGGACAGGGGTAGCGCATGCCAGAGGGGTAGGCACAGCAGGAGAAAAAGGACAAAGCCCCTCTCCCTCCTCACCCCGGCAGGCCAATGTGTGTGTGGGGTTGGGGGGGCACTTGACCCTGCATGTTCCTCCTACACGTCACCTCTCAGGGGAGGTCAGGATTGAAAGGTCTTGGTAGAGCCACACGCGAAACCCAGGACTGGAAAAGCAGCATTTGTTGCAGATCAAGATATAGGCACCTTCACAGAACTGTGTGACAGACTGTACCCTGTACTCACCCCTTGCACACTATTGTAATAGTCTTTGTACAAAGTTTGCCTTGTGAGGTATCATTTGGAAACTCAAAATTTGCTGGTCATTACTGTTCTGGTAAAATATGTGTAGCAACATTGTATGTAAAGTTACAGGATTCCACTGTATGGTGTTACTAAACCATGTGCCAAGTCTGAGGAGTGGCCAAACCAGTTCCTCAGAGACAAAGGACAAGCCGACGCCTCAGCCAGGTGTAAAAAAGGCATAAGCAGGGTCCAGCTAAATGGCAATTCTCTGGCAGGAAAGGGGACATGAGTGAAAAATCTACATCTTAACAGAGAAATAGCATGGAGTTCCCATCCACGGCGTCTGCCTGTCTCCATAATCCCAGCTGGAAATGCTTCTCAAAGGGCAGAGAAGACTATAAACAGAAAGGAGAAACACCCCAAGTGACCCATCATTTCTACAAATCAAATGACAGACTTTATATAGGCTTGTATTGTCCAGGAGAGGGCGAGGCAGTAAACAACGAACGTACATTTCTGGGGCCAGGCAGTGACTGGGAGTGTGCTGGGGTCACCTTGCAGTATAATTCAGGCTGGTCAAAGCCTGAGTGTGACTGGCAGGCTGCAGCACAAACACACATATAGCTGGGAGTGATTTATATGCTAGAGGCTGTTTGTGAGCAGTCCAGGAGTGGGGGTAACAATAGCAAAGCATTGTAAAGGGAACCCCAGGTTACAGGGCAGGTGTAACACAGATACTTACTAGTCTAGCCTGTACCTGGATATGTGTTACAGGGTATACCAGACCCTCTGAAGTCCCCTATTGGAGGCCTCGTGGCCCTGCCACACCCCACCCCAAAAAAGGTCAGTGGAGAGGGTACTCCAAGCTGCCTAGAGTGGCTGTGTTGGACAGTAGGCTAGTATAAGAAGAGCTGCAGGGCTATAGAGAGTTCAGTTCCTTGCTGGAGTTGAAGGAGTGTGGATGGTGTGTGGCTGGCTGACAGAGTGACAGGCCTCTGATGAGGTGGTGCTGCCAGAAGCCAGGAAGAGCAAGAAGGATCCCTGAGCTGGTTGCGGGGACTCCATAAGGACAAGGCCCTGAGGTAAGGGTGAAGAGGGCGCAGGGCCACAGGGAAGTGGCCCAGGGAATTAGAGTAGCAGCGTGACTTAGATAAAGAGCAGATAGTTGCTATCTACAGGGTCCCTGGGCTGGGACCTGGAGTAGTTGGGTGGGCCTGGGACCCCTGCAACCCCCATTAGCCACTGGGGGAAGTGGCCTGGACAGTGAGGCACCCCAGAGGGGGGAACTGAGCTATAGTGGCCCAGCTGGAGAGCTACAGCCAGTAAGCCCCAAGAGGGTGAAGACACTGCCTCCAGAGGAGAGACAATCAGAGAGAGTGTACAGGCATGCACTCAGCCAAGGGGGTACTCAGAAGAGGTGAGTGCGCCCCGTTACAGTATGTCACACTCAGTGCTGGAGTATTGTGGGGTGTGGCAGATCCAGGTTGCGGTCCACTAGAAGAGCCGTGTTTGCCTCTACAATGCCTGACTCCATGTGTTTTCATCCGATTGTTCCATATGCACAAATTTCACCCGCCTCCATTTATATGAAATTGTCTCATGATTGTTTTTAATGAGCAAGGAAATTTGGTGACGCGTTAATATATAAAGTTCCATCTATTTTTATGTATTCTAGAGAGCCACTCTTTCTAATATGCCTTTTAAGTTAACATCAGGTGTTAAACAGACACATACATTGTTTTAGCAAAAGCCACATTTTATAATAGGCTTTCTATCTAACAGCTTGATATAGCATCTTCCATTAAGCATTTATTGCTAATGCACTGTAAAGTGTAACATGCTATATATGCGATTAAAGAACGAAGTTGCCATGTACTCACCTTTTCATAATAAAACACTTATGAATGGGAACCTTAGGTTAAAGAGTTGTGAATTAAGTTTAATCCAATAGAGGGCATCCAGCACTCAGTGTGGTGTATTTCAGAGCATTCTCAGTCGAAGAGCTAGGACCTGATCCCCAGGGGAAAGATTCCCATTCATTTCAGTGGGCTTTGGATTAGTTCCTTAGTGACCTGACTTCTACTGGCAGTGAGAACCACGTGGCAAAATCCTCCCTACAAGGCAGACGTAGTGAGCCTGTGGAGTGCAGCCCTCAAGGTCGTTGTTTTGTGTGGATAACTACGTGGTCTAGAAAAGAGATGGGGACCTAATCACAGTGTATAAGCACCACGAGCTGAGCTCCAGGAAGAAGCCGTTCAGCTTGGATATCAAGACAAGTTCTGTCCCGCTGTAGCAATAGGACAATGGAAGAGGCTCCTCAAGCAAAGAGGCCAAGCAGCCATCACTGCAGAGAGTCAAGGAGGGGTTAGATAACAAGTGAGTGCCACCAATGCAAGAAGGCTTCTTGCAAAATGCCAGGGGGCGGGAGGGACAGACTGCACAAGCCAAGCAGTCTCCTCTGTTTCCCTATTATCCTCTGGGATTGAGGTTGTGATTTGAGGCCCAGCACTGAGCAAGTGGTGGTCCGTTAGCTGGTGCACACTAGGAATAGCCCTGGGAGATACCTCAGAGACACCATTCCCTCCCTGCTGCCCCCCTTCCTCCAGGAAACTGTCATTTGTTCCTGGCCTGCACCAGCAGGAAATCACAACACCCTCCCGTCCACTCAGCTGCACTGGCCGGAGACTGATGGGGATGGAGCCACAGTGCTGCTTATTCCCTAGCCCTTTCCACCCCCCTCCAGCAGGGAGGCCGTCAGCTGGACCTCACTCCTGGACATGCAGACTCAAGGCCTGTGGAACCTGTGTCGACATGTAAATTCCTAGTGCTTCCTGGCACAGACGCACAGTCTGAGTCACAGGCTATCCCTGAGTCTAATTCATCTGTGCTCAGAAGAGACGTCAAGATCTCCACACTCCCTGATAATTGACTAGCTAATAATTCAGCATGAAACCGATCATTAGAAACCCTTTTAAAACGAGATACGGCTCCACTCGGGCATTATTATAATTTTTTCCCCTATTCAACAAAACCCATTAACCTTTAAAAAAAAAAGCCGCCCCCCCCCCCCCCCGCCTGGGAAGAAGCAGCAGCCGGGTTTACATTGTCCTCACCTAGATAAATGAGCGTATTGCCTGCTTTAGGGATAAGGACTGCTGACCTCACAACATTCAGAGCTCAAAGGCAAACTATGAAGAATCAGACTTTAGTACCGAACAAGGGATTATTCCTCTTTCGAAATGGAAGCAGACTGGTGCTCACCTCTTCTGCCAGTCTCCCACTCCCAGCGATCTATTTATAAACATGCTGCTGCACTGCAATTCATGCCTTTGTTTCATTTCCTTTGGAATGACTTACTTGCAGAAAGCAGGGCTCACACTCCAGCCCCTGTGAAAAATAGAGGTGGCTCTTGGCTCTGCAAGCTGCAGCATGTGACGTACCTCTTCTAAGGAGAAGAGCACTAGATACACCTGTCAGTGACTGGGACGTGGACAGTCATTCCCAGGAGTTAGAGCAGGAGTTGGTAGTCAGGAATCGGAGAGAAGGGTCAGGACTGAGTTACCTGGAGGGGGCAAGGCAGGAACAAGACTGGCTCAAGCAATCACAGGAGCTCTTGCAGCCGTGGACGAGTGGTCTGAACAGTCGCTGAACTGGTGCTGGACTTAAGAACCAGTCTGGTGCTTCTTCCAACCAATCAGGTGGTGTAGCCAACCTGGCAGCCTACTACAGGCCAGCTGCGCTCGTTAGGTTGCCCAGAGACTGGCTCTGTAGGAGATACGCTAGATGGACCATTTCAAAGGCACCCATGGAGTCAGGCTCCCCAAAGCCAATGCAATTCAATGAGAACTGGGTACCTAAATGCTGTAGGGCCCTTTGACCATCCAGTGTTGTTTTGCTTTGGGGAGACAGCTGGGTCTTAACATTTAGTCAGGAGATAGTCTAGATGGAGCTTTTCTTCTGCAGAATCTTTGCTTCCACTATGTGGACTCTTGTCCGCTCTTCTCCATCAAGCATGCCAATGAAAGCAGAGACGCCTGCTGACTTCTCAGTGCCGCTAAGGCTTCCTGGAGATAGAAACCCACGGAATGAGCCTTGGGTTTGTGCAGTAACAGGGCTGGCTGCTAGATAGATCCCTGAGGCAACTGTCCTATGTGTGTCTCATGGGCGAGGGCCCAAAACCACAGTGTGCCCAGTACTCTCAGTCCCTATTGTTACTGGTAGCGCCCAGGGGCTCTAGTCATGGACCACAACAGGTGCTGTACAAACACAGAACAAAAAGCCTGTCCTGGCTCCAAAGACCCACCCGTAAAGTATAACCATTGACTTCAGTGGGAGATGGGGCTTGCCCAGCACCCCGTTGGATCAGGCTTTGAACCTTGGACGGCAGACCACAGACTGTAGCGGTTTAGAAATCAGAACACAGGCCAAGATTTTCCAGTGTGACTAGTGGTTTTGGATGGCTTGTTTTTGGATATCCAACTTGAGTCACCTTAAAAGGGGCTCCATTTTCCAAAGATAAGAGCCCAGCAGTTTCTGAAATTCCGGCCCCTTTCGGAGGTCTCAAGTTGGCTCCCAAAAATCACTATTCACTTTGGAAATCAGCCATATCCCATTTCTTCCACATGCCTCTTTCCTTGCTTCTCTTTCAGCCTCCAGGGCTTTCTTTTTCTCTCTCTCTCCCCCCTCCCCTGCCCCCCATCCATTCTCACTCCTTTTCTCTCTTCCATTATGTCATCTTGATGCTGATGCAGCTCCGGTTGTGTAGCATTTCCAGGAAAGGAAGGTGATTACCAGCTGAATGACAATTGAGCTAAACAAATCCAGATAGGGCAGCCGAACACTGACAGCTGACATTAGATCTTCAATGGAGCTTTGCCAGAGAGGCGATATACCTGCTTACAACCATTCCAACCATGTAGGGTTTTTGGTTTTTTACCTTTTATTTCTATAGTAGCAAAAATAAAAGCCCAAGATCATTTTTTCTGAATACTGTAGATACTAAACCAAGGGACAGAAATTCACAGCAATAGGTCATGGGAATAAAAAAATATGGATTAAGCACCAAGCAGAGCCAATGGGAAGGGGGTCACAGGGTTATTAATTTAAGTATTATTATTATTATTAGCATCCCTGTAGCATCTTATGTCTACACTGCACACTAAGCCTTGGTCCATGGGAGCCCACGCTTGAGCATCCACACTGCATTGTGAACCTGGATTGACAATTGCTGGAATTGGGTCTCACAGCCATGCTAATGTGTCCACACTGCACTGTGCAGACCTTCTAACTCGGGTCTGTGACTTGACCTACATCCACACCGAAAATGACGGCTTGGCTCGGAGTCACAGTGGGCTCTGACTTACTCCTAGGAGGGTCCTTGGACCTGGGTGCTGAGTGCTTGCTCACCCAAGTCAGATTGATTTCTGTGTGGCTGGAAGGGGAGCTTTGGCTCAAAACTGAGTCAGAGCCTGGACTTAATGTGTAGAGTGGACATACCCTGGGGAGCCTCAGTCATGGACCAGGACCCCATTGTGCTAGTGGCTGTACAAACACAGAAAAGAAAGAGCCCCTGCCCCAAGGAGCTTCCAATCTAAGGCTGTATCTTTGCATGTGTCCTTACTGTAGCAGAGGTCTTCCCAAGATCTCAAACAGTGGCTGAAGCCCAGTTGCTAAGCAAGGAGATATTAGATGGACCACAATGTCTAGGGCCCTACCAAATTCACGGCCATGAAAAATGTGTCACAGACTGTGAAATTTGGTCTTTTGTGTGTTTTTACCCTATACTGTACAGATTGAATGGGGGAGACCAGCGTTTCTCAAATTGGGGGTCCTGACCAAAAGGGAGTTGCAAGGGGGTTGGAAGGTTATTTTAGTGGGGGGTCACAGTATTGCCACCCTTAACTCTGCACTGCTGCCTTCAGAGCTGGGCGGCTGGAGAGTGGCAGCTGCTGTCTGAGGGCCCAGCTCGGCAGGCAGTACTGCAACACCCCCTACCATAACCTTGCGACCCTCCCAACTCCTTTTTGGGTCAGAACCCCTACAATTACAACACCGTGAAATTTTAGATTGAAATAGTTGAAATCATGAAATGTATTATTTTTAAAATCATATGACTGTGAAATTGACCACAATGGATTGTGAATTTGGTAGAGCCCTAACTATGTCTGATGATGGGGAACATTAGTTGTACTACTAAGGGCAAGACTGTCACTTGTCCAGCACATCTATGCAGGGGACATAAGGAACGCTCTCACTCCTTCGCGTGAGCTACCTGATGCAGCATGTGTCTCAGTGTGGAGGGGACAGCAGCTGACAGAGAGGAGAGGGCGGGCAGTAGCTTGGAGTGGGCGGAGCCTTACGTACCCCTTCACACACAGGCACCAGAGCCAGCAGGGAGAGGGAAGTCATCTGTTCCAGGTAAAGGGCTGGAGTAGATTACCTTGCTCTGGAGTAAGTGGGGAGCTAGGGTCCGGACTTTGAGCCATGATTTGGTCCCTGTTATGCCCCTAACCACTGCCCCTTATTCGGGGAATGTAGCAAGTCCACAATCTGGCCCTGGACGAGCAAGGTCTAATGTCGTGTGTAGCCTTTTATTCAGGCTGAAAATAAACAGGCCCATAACTAGTCAACTTCTAATTCCACATCCAGTATGGAATTTAAACCACACGTTCCCCTAGCCAGCGATCCATATTGTTTGGGACAATGCTGTAGAAGGAGATAGGTGCCCATCTATTTCTCCTGTTGCCAGCAGAGCAGTCTTTATGCACAGCTGTTTAGCCACATGCTTTGGTATAAAGCTGTCCTTATGAAATATACAAGTGCTTGCCAAGTTAATCTCAGCAGCCTTAGACACTGTCAGTGCATCTCCCCAAATTTGGGGCCAGAGCTCGGCTGTAATTTCCTGTAATAAATCCTCCACCTGTTTCTCTTTGATTCCCATAGGGGTGAGTGCTAGGGGCATGTAGACGATATAGCAGCTTAGTGCACAGCCACCCACGCCTCTGGCTCCACATCATTGCAGTAGAGGGGCTGGAGGGAGTTGCAGTAGCCGAGTGGTGTGCTGGGCCAATGGATAGATGAGCAGAGAGGCAGGGTGCTGTAGAGAGGTGAATGGCAGAGCTGCATGCATGGTCTGGACTGGAAAACCAGACCCTGCCCCAGCTCAGGATTGAGGTACACGGGCAGAGGTCAACCTGTATTATGCTTAGTCTTAAAGTTAAGCCAGTGTTTAAGAGTTTTGGCTGACTTGGAGTCTAAATTCACACAGGCACACCTTAAGCATCCAAGGAAAGAAGGGCAAATAAGGCTACCCAGAACAACATTTGGTTGTGCGTAGACATTTCAAAAACAATCCCTGAGATATTTCACCACTAACAAGGACCTGTTTGCCTCCAAAAAAAAATCACATCTAAATGGATATGGCTTTCTTGCCTCCCCAATGGCTATATTTTCTAAATTCATTTTGTGCTTCCGGAAATGAGATGGAAAAGTTTATATTGGCCTGAAATATCGTACCTGACTTTCTCAGCTAATCACAAAGGGAACCCTCGAGTATCCCCGTCCTCTTTACAACCCCCTCACTCGGGGAGGCGGTGAAATCTCAGCAGAGATAACTTTCCAAGCTCAGATGAGTCACGTGACTGCAAATCTTCCATTGTTTTTCCCCCCTCCATAATAATTGCCTTTCTTTTAGATTTCAGTGGTTCCCTTTTGTGTTTACGATAACAGAGGGATGCTTTATTGCATTTCACCAGGCCGGTTGCCATGGGGACCAGCAGTTGCTGTGTGCTGTAAAAATAACCCTCCTTCTTTGATAGATTTCACTTGAGTGAAAATAACCCTTAAAAATAGGTTGAAATTTACATACTAACTCTTCCAGGAGGTTCAAGGAAAGCAAGGATGAATTACAATACAAGATGATGAGCTGTTAGGCATCGGCAGAGATTCCAGACGGGCCCACTGTACAGCCATCCAAACTCACTAGCTAAGGCTCCCAAACTCCCACACTTAAGGCCTTGTTTTAGGATTGTAGTGAGAAGCCAAATAAATCCCAGATTGCTCTAAGTTCTAAGGCTGGGAGACTTTTCAGAGCACCACAGAGACTGTGGATAGCCTAGCTTCAGCAGCTCAGACAGGCCCCTTGTTTGCGTGTATGTTTTGTGGAAATGGGGAGATGGGGTTGTGTCCCCAACCATCTTAGCTAATAGCCATTGATGGACCGATCCTCCAGGAACCTTTCCAATTCTGTTTTGAACCCAGTTATACTTTTGGCCTTCACAACATCCCTTGGCAAGGAGTTCCACAAGTTAAAAGTGTGTTGTGTGAAATGTGATGGGGGGGTGGGGGTATGAACCCCGCACTAGAACTGAAGGGATTAAACAGCAACTCCAGACCCACACCACCATGCCCAGCCGCGCTTGCACAGCATGCTCCAACTGGAGAGGGAGCTTAAAAAGGGGGCCAGATAGCTCTGAAGTGGGCTGGCAAGGCTGGGCGAAGGACCTGCCCTGGGAGCTTCTGAGGAAGGGCACTGCAGAACCCTTCTCCCGGAGAAGAGCCTACCTGCTGAGCCCACAGGGACTGAAGATTCAATCAGTACCTTCTTCTGTTACTGTTTTGGGATAGAGTGCAAGATTTGTACAACAGTGCAGATGGTAGGAAGTGGCCCAGCAGCTGCTCCTGGGTGCTAGTCATTTAGTACCTCTGACAGGGCCCTGGGCTGGAGTCCAATGCAGTGGGAGGGCCCGGGCTCCCCTCTCAACCCCCCTTATTAAAAAGGGCCCAAAGCTCCTTACTTTCTAGACTTCCACCCACCCCACCTCCCGCCGTGGGGAAGAGAGGAAAGATAAATACCTTTCGAAACCCCAGCTGGGACACGTGTAGGGGTCAGTAACTGAGCCCCTCTCTTCCTAGGCACACTGGGGAGAGACAGGACTGCGTGGATAACCCGACGAGAGGGTCGACTCCACCCCAAACAAAGAAATTATTATTAATTTTTGTATCACCGTGACACCTGGTCATGGACCCATCAAACAGGACCAGGAAACCCCCTGAGAATTTAAAGTGGTAGATCACAGTGTTAACACCATTTTCAATACACCACATAGCCCAGCACCCCATGGTGCTAGGCGCTGTACAAGCATAGAACAAAATTGTTGTTGTAAGCCCTTTGTTTTCCTCTGAAATTACGATTCTGTTATGCTTGTTGTGATTACGAAGTGGGGGGAAACTTTGGGGAGCAAAGGCAAACACGCACTTATACACGTTACTATTCCTTTCTTGAAGATTTCGCTATTGCTAGCAATTTAACTGGGCTAGCAATTTAACTCCCCACAATTCTGCCAAGTTGTGTTGCCAGTTCTAATGGCTATTTAGTTTCTATCTCCATGGGGTCAGGTGCTCAGCTGGTGTAAATGAACATCATTCAATAAAGTGACACTGACGTCCAGTAGCACAGGATCTAGTCCCATTTCTTTTTGTCTCTCTCTTTTTCTTGTTCTCTTGGCTGTTCCGTCGTTCTTCCTCAAAAAGTCAATTCACCTCTAAGGTGGACCTAGATTCCCCCGTAAACCTAGGTGAGTCAAACCATAAGAAGTGGAGTAATGAGATTATGATTAAAAGTACACCTTGATAGCGGCGCATCCATCAACCTGTCATAGAAATCGCATCTCCGAGGCTGCTCTCATCAATCTGACCTTTCAATTATTACCCAGAGTTCATGACTCTAAGTATATATAATTCCTACCTGAAGTCTGAAATACACACATCTTTGTTTGTGGCTCGCAGCCGTCCGAGGTCTCTTTCACAACAGCTTCATCCGTGCATCATGATATAGGTTAACTTAAAATAGATCTTGCCCTAGAGATTGAAAATGAGATCAAGTCATCCCTGGGCCACTGGCAGAAATCACTGTAAAATCTTTATTAATGTCTTTTTGTTTTACTCATCCCTTTCCAAAGCTCCTGACAGCAGATGTAGCCTTAACTACCCAGTAAGCCTCCAAGATGCAGGTTCATTCTTTGGTGTCTTCAACGTCTGTCTCAATGATCTTCCCACCAACTTTATCATGGCATGGAAAAGTTGCTCAAGAAAAGCCATAGCCAGGTAGCATGACAACCCCATGAATGGGAAAGGGCCCTCCATCTCTTGCCATTAGAAGCAGATAACCAAGTCATCAACAGAAAAAAAGAATTTCTGACCTAAACGTAGTCGAAGAGACTGCATTTGCTCGAGCTGCATCTTAATTCATATAGAAACTTCAAGAGGTTGGATTTTCAACAGAGCTCAGCATTGTCCTAACTCTGTTCCCATGGATGCTGGTAGTGAAACTTCCATTGACTGTGCTGGGAGCAGAGGTAAGCCAAAATCTGACCCAACCCATCTGAGTTAGAGCTTAGTGGTCAATACAGGTGGGTCATGGTTGAAATGAGATGGGATCTGTCTGGAGCCCAGAGACTAGCACAGAAGAGAACTCAGTTATGGCACCTTGCTAAAGCCCAGTGGCTACCATAAGAAGTGGAGTTAAAATGGCATGGGATCTTGCCTAGATCTTATTGTTACCACAACAAATAGCATGATGAGCAGCCCAGTGGCAGAGGACGGGTGGAATTGAGCTGCCATGGGTTCTTACATATAGTCAGCACAGGAAAGGGAGGCTGGTACAAGATATGGATGGAAAGCACTGGGGGCAAGTTGTTTCTCTTGCTCATCCTAACCTTGTTAATTTTAAGACAAGCAAGAAATGACTGGTTTCTAGCACAGCAGATTATAAAAGCAGTTACTAGTGATTAAAACAGCTACAGTAGAACCTCAGAGTCATGAACACCTTGAGAATGGAGGTTGTTCGTAACTCTGAAATGTTCATAACTGAACAAAATATTATGGTGGTGGTTTAAGTTTACAACTAAACATTGACTTAATACAACTTTGAAACTTTACTATGCAGAAGAAAAGTGCTGCGTTTAACCATCTTAATTTAAATGAAACAAATACAGAAACAGTTTCCTTATCTTGCCAAATCTTTTTTTAAAAAACTTTCCCTTTATTTTTCAGTACGTTTAACACTGTACTATATTTGCTACTTTGCTTTTTGGATCTGCTGCTGCCTGATTGTGTACTTCCAGTTCCAAATGAGGTGTGTGGTTGACCAGTCGGTTTGTAACTCTGGTGTTTGTAACTCTGAGGTTCTACTGTAGGTCATTTGTCTTACATTCTTTTCCTCCAAGAGAAACATGTATTTCTAGATGTATAAAATTCCCAGCTACCTGATTAGCTAATTTTCACAAACAAGTAAAATAAAAAGGGTTTTTTTAATATCGCAGTAGAAAAGCAATAATTTATTGGTATGGAAATTAAGGATAAAGTCCCCACTTTGGTATCTTTCAGGAATATGCTACTGAAGAACCTTTATTTTTTATATTATTGTAGGACCTCCAGACCCCAAATGAGATCAGGGCCTCATTGTGCCAAGCACTGTACAGACATATAGGAAGAGACCGTTCCCTTCCCAAAGATCTTACAATCCAGAGCTAGTTACAGGGCTGGCTCCAGCTTTTCAGCCGCCCCAAGCAAAAAAAATAAAAAAAAATAAAAAAAAATGGCCACCGCCGAACTGCCGAAGCAAAAAATAAAATTAAAAAAATGGCCGCCCCAGAATCCCTGGACTGCCGCCCCTTACAGGGCGCCGCCCCAGGCATGTGCTTTGCTGTCTGGTGCCGGCCCTGGCTAGTTGAAGTTATAAAGGTTTTGGGGGGGAAAGTTTAAAAAAGAAAATTAAGCGGGTTTTATTCCACTCCCCCCTTCTCTTTATACTTTTTCCACTATTAAAAAAAAAGGAAGAAAGAAAGAAAGTTTAAGAAGTGAGACAGTGACAGAAAAAAAATCTCACTTTCAATATTTTTTAAAATTTTCCTGCTAATTGATAAAGTCCATTCTAGGGTCTGGCCAACAGGTATCAAACTCAGCAACTATCCCATTTTATAATCTTCACTTTCTAAGGGTTTTTCACATCCAAACAATGCCTCATGCAGCTAGTCAACAACCTTGATTGACAGCATTTAGGTGAGGTAAAGAGAGGTGATCCAGTATTTTTAAAGTGAAATTAAGAGACTCTCAACCAAGGAAGTGCTTGAGATTGTGGAAGATGTCCAAGTGACTGTCTGCAGATATCCATAAAGTATGTAGGGGCAGACACTCAGCAATGGAGCTGTAGTTTACATAGAGGAAGTTTCTCCACACTGCAACCCTAGGAGCAACCACCTTTATGGTCATTCATTTCCGGGCTTCTCTGACGAACTTGCCAATTAGTGCCATTTGCGATGGCAAAGGCTCCCATCACTGGAGTCTCAATTCTAAGCTGCCGTCAATATTACTAGGTAAGAAGCCCAGATACAGAGGAAGCCGCTTAGCAGAACTCCACATTTTATGCTCAGTTATAGCACAGTATTGTCTTAGAGTGATACGCAAGCCCAGCATGCAGGGCATTATGGTTCTATCTTGAGATTTACCATGAGGAGCCTTCATATGTGGAAAAGATAAACTGTTCAGATGCCCAGCCTCGTCATTTCTTTAAATGGTGTCGCTGCATGGCAACTCCCAGCGGAGTCTCTCCCCCATATTTAATACCGTGGAACTTGGAGCACTCCCCATATACATTTCACACAACGGACTCATTCATTCGGCAAAAGCAATCATAGAAATTTCATCTGGTAACTGAGGCCACTTCCACGGCATCCCTGCAGAGCAAGGACCTCTGTCTCTACACAGCGAGTCATGTGATTTGCACACAGGTCTTCAAGAGAGACCAGCACTCACCATCAAGGTTGGATTTTCAAAACAGGCACATTGGGGAAACCTGACCCTAAATACCCCAATGGGAGCTGAGCACTCTGGGAAATTTGGCCCTTATTAGGTGCATAAATGGGAGCTGAGCTCTTTTTACACTCAGGCTCATAGAACCAAATCAATCCTGCCATTGACTTCAGCCAAGTTATGCCAGGGATGAACTTGGCCTAGGACTGAGAAGTTCTTGGTTGTACAGACAGATTTGTAACATTTTCAGCTCACATCCTATTAGAACATATCTTTTTCTCATTTCCAAACCCTGTCTTATGAACCACGCACATGGGGGGTCTGAGCTAAAGCGCATTGAAATCAGTGGGAGAGGGAATCTTTCCATTGATTCCAATGGGCTTTGGATCAAGCCAGTGGTCAGAGGGGAAAATCCTGCCCTTCCCCATCCCATAGCCTGAGAGTGCCAACTTTACTAGGGTTCCTTCTGTTGAAATGCATGCAGGAGCAAGGGGGTGGTTGAACTGAGGCAGGGGGATTTGTGGGCATGCACTGCCACTAGCTGTTTACTCGATGGGGGAGGAGTGTGGAACAAGCAGGTTGGAGGTTACTGAGGCTGTGTAGTGGCTACAAGCTGATGGCTCACAGCTGGCGCTGGGGAGGCTACTCCACACACCACACCACTGTGACAGACTTCTCTTGCACTAGGCTTGGTGGAGGAGACAGGATTTGCACCAGAGCCATGGTGACATCATCAGCCTCAGTCCATGTGTCCCATGAATGAGAGAGAAGCTATGAGTTCCAAGATTCATTCCACTGAAAGCTAGATTGGCTCAGCTGGTGCGGCCATGAGAACATTGCTTTCTGTGATAGGTTCATTGTAAAAGGTGGTGATGGTCTGAGAAGAATCTCTGTATAAACACCTTTGGTTTCTTTTATTCCCTCCCCCTCCATGATTTCCAGATTCAAGTCTTCAGCTCCTGGAGTCCGTTCCCATTCAGCCTGGCATCTGCAAAGCAAATCATCTTGCTTCACGCAACATCATCGTCCATAAGGATTTTAGTTCTTGCTGTCATCTGTAATTGGTATATGAAAGAAGCTGGTGGGCCTCTGCCCACTTCCAAGTAGGCAAGTGTCCTCCTAATATAACACTAGCATCACCACCAGCAACAAGTAGCCTCTGACAGCAAGCTACGTAGAGAGGCGAAGAACTCAGTAATTATGGAAAGTGAGCTCTCCTCTTACTTACAGAAAAGGTCCTTCCATGTCAGGGTCCACGGCACATTGACAGGGGACAGAGTCTGGAGTAGATTGGAACAGGGGACATTTTTATCCTAAATATTCTATTTTTCTTGTATTTATTCAAATGCAAAAATGAAATTTTCACTCGACCATGTTCACAAATGGTTCCTGTTCACTTTCCACAAGCACTGATGTGAGAAGGGCCACCACTATATTGAGAAAAATATGCTGAAACTCAAGGGCCAGATGCTAAGCTGGTGTAAATCAGCATCAATCAACTGAAGTCAATGGGGTCAGGTCACCAGCTGGTGAATCACTCTAGCTCCACTAGAGTTAATGGGCCAGATCCTGGCATAGCTTATACACTCATGGATTTTAAAAGCCATCATGATCATCTAGTCTGACCTCCTACACATCGCAGGCCATAGAACCCACCCCACCGTAGGAGGCCTAGAACCTCTGGCTGAGTTACTGAACTCCTCCAAAGACTTCAAGGTACAATCTACCAGTCAATGGGGCCAGACCCCCAGATGGTGTAAATTGGTATAGCTCCACAGGAGTCAATGGGGTCATATTCCCAGCTGGCAAATCAGCATAGATCCATTAGAGTCAATGGGCCAGATCCTCAGATGGTGTAAATTAGCATAGCCCTATTGAAGTCAAGCCACAAAGTTCCCGTCTGGTTCCAGATATTTATAGGGGATGGCCTTGAAACTGGGACCTTGGAATCTAAAAGGACTGAAATAAAAGAGTAGGCCCGTTAGCTGAGATACAAAAGTCAACTCATAAATGTATGTGGTCTAGCCACTAGAGGGAGTCAACAAAGAACTACCTTGTGTGAGTCGGTAACTCTTGGAAACAACATTTTGGTTGAGAGTAGAACTGCTTGGGAATTTTCCAATTAAATAATTTTTTACTGGAAATGTTGATTTTTTTAAAACTGTTTGAGGGATCTCTCACTTTGAAAAAATTCTGAATGTCTAAAGATCCCATTTTGATATTTTCCTCAATGTAAATTTCATTTTCCAGTAAAAAAATTACTTTATATTTCAAAATGTTAATTAATTTATAGTTTAAAAAATAAAAAAGTTTAAACAAATAAAAGTCAAAATCAAAATGCTTTTATTTACCTGATCTGGATTTTTTTTTTCTTTCTTTCTTTCTTTTTTGGATTATCAGTTTGCAAAATTCTTCAAGATTCAAATTTTTTTTCCCAATTCAGGATGGGAAAAATTTCAAAAACTCTCGTGGGACGGGAACCATTTCCCAATAAGCCAGGGATCTCAAACTCAAATCACCAGGAGGGCCACATGAGAACTAGTAAATTGGCCCGAGGGCTGCATCACTGAAACCTTTTCATACAATGATACAAAAGTGTAGTCAAAAATGAAAAACAATGAAGAGTAACATAGCATTCTATTAAAAGTCAATGTATTAACTTTTTAAAAACTGTAATGCAAAGAGGGGTTTTAATAAAATATAAACACTCAGTAAAGTTTGGAGCTTGGCTGCCAGTGGAGTCGGCGCCTATGGCGAGCCGCAGGAAATAACTCTGCGGGCTGCATGTGGCCCGTGGGCCGCGTGTTTGAGACCCCTGCAATAAGCTGTTGTTGGGAGGCATCTCTGGCTCTGGTGTGATAAAAGAAAATACATAAATCAGAGCAGGAAAGAAGGAATTGAATTCTTTCCCTTCATCAAGTTCACACAAGACAGGGATTCTCTGTACCTTTCTGCCATGTTATGGTACATGACCAAAGGGATCCTGGACAAAAAAGAATCCAGGCAAGATACAACCGAATCATTCTAATACCCTGTGTAAGGTGGTAACAGCAAGAGAGCTGTATTGCATGCTAATGGGACATTTAATCCTGTGCTAATTTATTTTATCAAATTAAAAAGAAGAGCATTCTTTGAACACCAGAGACCTTCCATTCTTTGGGTCCCAACAGAAAGCTGCATGATCCATTTGTAAAGAGGTTTTTTTGCCAAGAATATAACATTAATAAAACAGGATTAAGGGAGATATGGTTTTAACTGATTCCTTAATCCCGGTGAATAATTAATGATAGCAATGCACGATTCGACTGGATTCTCTCCACATTTGAATAATAAATAGCATCAAAAAATGAAACAGGAATAGAGGCCACACTGCAACCTTGTAATGAATGGAGTTTTTCCCTAGTATGTGTCTGTCTGTCTCTCTCTCTATCAAGAACCAACAGGATGTAGAGAGCATCAAAAAGGTTCTGACCCAGATGCAGGAGTGTTTGATTGGTCCTGGAGTTTTTGGAACCTTTGCCGAGCTACGCACAACATATTATTTTAAAGTACAATTTAAAACAAATTGGTCCCTCTGAGCTCAAACCATCTCCCACCAAGTCCTTCTATTGACTTCTGCAGATGTTGGATCAGGTACTATGATTCCAATGAAAGGGGCAGACCTCAGGCAAGATTCATTCCTTTTGTTCTGCCAAACAACTACCTAAATATAATCTATCTGGGCATCTGAATATATAAAGCCTCGCAAAGCCTTCCCCAGGCTTCCCCAGCATGTCATGTTCAGAAGAAAGGTGCATTACAGGGTAGGTTATGTCCTGGTTCTAAACCACTGATCTCCAGGCATTTATGTGTTAGAGGCAGAGTTTTTCCATTCTAGGGCTGCATTCCAAAGGCAGCTATTTTTAGGCTGATGGCTCGGGATGGATAGATCAGGACAGGGACTCCCTTGAGAGTTTAACTTAACTGTTAGCAACACAGTAGCACCAAGAGATGTTACATCCAGGCACCAGCCCCATTGTGCTAAGCCAGTGGTTCTCAAAGTTTTGTACTGGTGACCCCTTTCACATAGCAAGCCTCTGAGTGTGACCCCCCTTGTAAATTACAAACACTTTTTATATATTTAACGCCATTATAAATGCTGGAGGCAAAGCAGGGTTTGGAGTGGCCCCAACCTCTGGTTTGAGAACCCCTGTGCTAGGCAATGCTCACACGTATAATGAGAGACAGTCCCTGCTCTGAAGAGTTTACAATATAAACAGACAAGGGAAGGATTATTATTCCCATTTTACAGACTGGGAGATACAGAGAGACAGCAACTTGTCCAAACTCACCCAGAAAGCCTGGGGTAGAGCAGGGAATTGGATGCAGATCTCCTGGCTTTGTGGCCTATGAATTTACCACAACACCCATCCTTCATCGTCTGGTTTGGCTCTGGGCTATCCTGGCAGACTTCACAAACTCATTCAGGCTTTAACATGGATCCACAATAAAGTGCCTCTTTGCCCGTGAGCCTTGCTCATTGCCTAAAGTCCACAGGAAGCTCATGTACATTGGCAGGATCTAAGGCCCATAGTAAATAAGTACAGAACTAAGCATGTTCTTATAACCATGCAGCCTTCCCCAAGAAACCCATAACCAGATGGCCTTAGCACCTTCCCCAATATACTCACTTGTTCTCATTGATTGAGGACAAACAGAAAGTTACACTCTAGTTTTCAAAATGCGAAAAAACCAATATTCCAAACTTTGCTGGCTCCAAAATGCCTTGATTGATCCATTGGAGCTCCAGTCTGGCTTTTACATCTATTATTGTGATTTATTGTTTGCATTATAGTAGCACCAAAACACCCCAACTGAGGCAGGTCCCAATTGTGCTAGGTACATATAAGAACAGGGTCAGACCAAAGGTCCATCTAGCCCAGTATCCTATCTTCCAACAGTGACCAGTGCCAGATGCTTCAGAGGGAAAGAACAGAACAGGGCAATTATCAAATGATCCATCCCCTGTTTTCCAGTCCCAGCTTCTGGCAGTCAGACATTTAGGAACACCCAGAGCATGGGCTTGCATCCCTGACCATCTTGGCTAATGATGGACCTAGCATCCAAGAATGTATCTAATTCTTTTTTTACCCCAGTTATTCTTTTGGCCTTCACAACGTTCCATATAGAATGGAAAGACTGTCCTTGCTCCAAAGAGCTTAGGTCCAGATCCCTAAAGGTCTTTAGGCTCCTGCCATTGAAATCAATGGCGGTTTGGTGCCTAAATACCTTTGAGGGCCTGGGTGCTTAAGTAATCTAGATACTAAAGTGGGGCCGGGGGAGGCAGAGGAGGCACTTTCCCCGATTCTGGCTGGTTCTTGCATTGTTGACTTCTAGAGATATGTCCGGACCAACCCCCCAAATTCAAACACCCATTAATGTGAGTGTTTAAAATCGGAATCCAAATTTCACAGTTAGATCTCCATGCCCACAGTGGATCCAACCACCGCTCAAGTTCCAAACATCCCAGAATTCCATCAAGGGGCGTCTCAGCTGCCACATGAGAATTTAGGGCTCAGTGGTGCATCCCGGCTAACTGCTCTGGCGGGAAGAGGCGAACAGAGTAACATCTGAATAAACATGGCCTTGTCTTAATCTGTGGTACTTGTTAAGGGAGAGATTGGCTTTGAACTCTTCCCTGATGAAATGATTAATGAATGTAATGTATACCACTTACTTTCCCCCTCCACTTCCACCGGCGGCACAGAGCATTACCAGTTGAGGTGATCATGACAAACACAGCTTTAATTCTTTATTAATATTAATCAGAGGCAACCTTTCCACTGACACCGAAGCATGAGTGTGTTGGCAGGGAAAGGATAATGCTGCGCTAGTGACATTTCTTGGGTTGGCTTTTTTTCTCCCTTTAATATGGGTTAGCAACTCCTTGTACAAACAAAGGAAAGCTGAAGCTGATTAAATAGCAGGGTTGGATCGTAATGAAAGAAAAGCCCATTGCAAACATGTGTCAATTGTTTTAAATGGAAAAGCACAGGGAGGTGGATTTCAGGTGATACGGTGATGGCTCGTCTCATAATCCTGGCTAAAGCAGCATTATGGCTTTTCATTTGGCTTTCAAGCTCAAACTGAATTCCATCTGGTCCCTGCCCGCTGAGAAAGAGGCTTAACCAGCATCGCACACCTCTCTCTTTGGCCTCCAGAAGCATCGTCTTTAATATCGTGAGTAGAGATGAAAGAACTTGAACTCCTTTGTAAAGAGAGCTCAATAATGGAACTCCAGCACCAACTTCTCTCTCTCTCTCTCTCTCTCTCTGAACTTCAAGGATGTTCGAGTCAAAATCTAAGCAAGGCAGTACAGACTGAAGCACTGTTTCTCAATCAGTGGGTCGTGATCCTCAGAGGGGTCGTGAAAAGCAAACGGGCGTAGTGAGGTTTTGAAAAATGTATTATGATTAGGGCCGTCGATTAATCGCAGTTAACTCATGCGATTAACTCAAAAAAATTAATCGCAATTAATCACACTTGTAATCACTTTTAATCTGGTATGAACATCCATCGGTCCGCACTGCTTTTGGATTGCTATCGAGCAGAACGTGTCATCAGCATGGACGCATGTCCTCTGGAAGGGTGGTTGAAGCATGAAGTGACATATGAATCTTTAGCATATCTGGCATGTAAATATCTTGCAATGCCTGCTACAACAGTGCCATGCGAACACCTGTTGTCACTTTCAGGTGACATTGTAAATAAGAAGAGGGCAGCATTATCTCCTGCAAATGTAAACAAACTTGTTTGTCTGAGCGATTGGCTGAACAAGAAGTAGGACTGAATGGACTTGTAGGCTCTAAAGTTTTACAATGTTTTATATTTGAGTGCAGTTATATTTTTGTACATAATTCTACTTTTGTAAGTTCAAGTTTCATGTTAAAGAGATTGCACTACATTATTTGTATGAGGTGAACTGAAAAATACTATTTCTTTTGTTTTTTACTGTGCAAATATTTGTAATAAAAATAATATGAAGTGAGCACTGTACACTTTGTATTCTGTGTGGTAATTGAAATCAATATATTTAAAGATGTAGAAAACATCGAAACACATTTAAATAAATGGTATTCTATTATTCTTTAACAGTGCCATTAATTGCGCGATTAATAGCAATTAACTTTTTAATCGCTTGACAGCCCTAATTATGATCTAAAGCAAAGAAAACTTTCCTTCCCTATATACGCTTACCCTTAAAGGTCAAGTATTGTCAACCTCTAGAAACCCAGACACACTCAAATGATATAGGCATATCATTGTTTTCATGGGCATAGCTCTTCTGTTTATAGTGACTATAAAGGGGTCGTGAAAACGACTTTGAGTAAGGGATTACCAACCTGAAAAGGTTGAGAACACTGGTCTAAAGCATGGCGTGTGTTATACGGCGGTCAGGCTCAATGATCACACTGGTCTCTTCCAACCTTGGAAACGATGAATAACACTCTACTCAAGGAGTCAGTAGACCTGTTTCAGTCCTCATTTGGCTACTGACTAGCTGTGTGACCTAATGCAAACCAGTTCAATTCTTGGTTGCCTCTCTGTTTCCCTCACACCCTTTGTCTGTTTTGACTATTTAGACCCTCAGTCCAGGGACTGTCTCTCACTGTGTGTATGTATAGCTCCTAGCACTGGTGTCCTGATCTCAGTTGGGACTTCCAGGAACTATTGTAATAGACATAATACTAACCACAGATAGGACCCATCTGTATTATACTGTGGTTTGGAAAAAGGTTTAGTCACTTTAAAAAAGTCATATGTGCACACGCTCTATACTTCCTGCTTTGGGCTGGGACTGAAAATACTAAGATGTAATAACAAAAGCTGTGCTTGGGTATCCCCAGCCCACCACCAATCAGAATTCCTGGAACCCTGGCAAGATTTTTACCTCGATTTCTACACCAAACAGCAGCAGGTGAGTTCATTAAACATCCAGACTTCAGGATGTGTGTTCTTAGAGAGACCAGGTGCTTCGCAGCTATGAACTGTGCCTGTCTTTATGACCCAGGAGACTACCCTCGCTCCATTCAACGGGCATCAAGACTAGTGAGGGGTGAATCGAGAGGTCCGGTTCAGACACCACGGGACTGCTTCTGCAACTCTTACTCACGTGACTAGTCACCCTGAAGGCAACGGGATCGGTCGTGTGAGGCAGGGCTACTCAACAGGAGCAAAGAACTGGGCCACCTAAGTGCATGGCTATGCAGGCGAGACAGAGAGGTCCCACCCTACTCTGGAATGGCAGAGTTTACTGAGCATACACGCAAGTCCTCGAGGAGCTTTATCTGCTATTATATGCAGCCACAGAGACAGCCAAGCTATCCTTACGTGGGCAGAGGGACAACACCCCCCTCCTTTGCCACCCTGATGAGAGAAATGTCTGCAGAGCAGGCATGAGAAGCATTGACAAAAAGCCTGCAGCCAGGGCCGGTGCAAGGAAGTTTCGCGCCCTAGGCGAAGCTTCCTTGCACCAGCCCTGCGCCCCCCCCCCAATGGCACCCCCCATAATGCCGCCCCCCCCCAGTCACGGGCGCTCAGCCCCCCACCCATCACCTGCGGGTGCTCAGCCCCCCACCCACGGGTGCTCAGCCCCCACCACCACCCATGGGTGCTGAGCGGGAAACCGGGGGGCAGCTCGCCGCGGCTGCCCCCGGCTCCCCGCTCAGGCTGGCAGGGGGCTGGCAGGGGCGCCCCCTCCTCCCCCGCCGCCGAAGCCACCCCAGCTTACCTGCGGGAGGTCCCTTCCGCCGAAGCCACGGGACCAGCGGACCTCCCGCAGACAAGCGGCTTCGGCGGCAGGGCGAAGGTGCTGCTAATAATACCCTCCGGCAAAACTGCTTCCGCTTGCCTGCGGGAGGTCCGCGGCTTCGGCAGAGGGTATTATTAGTAGCACTTCCGCCCTGCCGCTGAAGCCGCTTGCTTGCGGGAGGTCCGCTGGTTCCGCGGCTTCGGCGGAAGGGGCCTCCCGCAGGTAAGCTGGGGCGGCTTCGGTGGCGGGGGAGGACGGGGCGCCCCTGCCAGCAGTGCGCCCCGTTACAGCCCTGCCATGGCGAGCCACCCTCCCGGCTTAGCCGCAGAGCCGGGAGGGCGGGAGGTAGCTGCGGACAGCCGCCCCCCGGCTCCCGGCACCATAGGCGACCGCCTAGGGTCGCCTAGTGGGCGCGCGGGCCCTGCCTGCAACTAATGTGCAGCTGTCCAAGCTTCTGTCTAGGGAGGCCATCAATCCAGCTAATAAAACAGATCAAAGAGCAACTCTTCTCTAGGCAGCCACCTCCTGCAGCCACAGCCAGGGCTGCTACTGCTTCAGCTCAGCAGGGAGAATGCTACAGCCATCCCTGGCTGGCTTTGGAAGAACCCACCAATCTCATAGTAAAGAGAGGATTCAGCACACTCCTGGACATGCCCTGGGAGATGAGCCATCTAGAAGAGGATAGCTGTCACCACAGCAGTGTGGAGACCAGGGGGAATGTCCCCAAGAGCTGATCAGGAATTGGCATAAGCTCTTCAAGAAAGCAGGCCGAAATTACAGGATAGGGAACTCTCTACTGGGAAGCAGTGACTCTAAATAAAGGTTTGGAGGGTCTCGGTGGATCATCAGCTGAACATGATGCTGTGGTCAAAAGGGCTAATGCAATCCTTGGTCACATGAACCAGAGACTCTCGAGTAGGAATAGGGAGTCTATTTTATGTCTTTTTTTGGCACTGGTGCGACTACTACTGGAATCGTGTGTCCATTTCTGGTGCCCACAATTCAAGAAGGATGTTGCTACATTTGAGAGAATTCAGAGAAGAGACACAAGAATGTTTAAAGGGTTAAAAAGCATGCCTTACAGTGATAACATATGGAGTTAATTGAAGGTAAGTTTAACAATAGATGGGTAAGGGGTAACTTGATAACAGTCTATAAGTACCTACATGAGGAACAAAAATTTGATAACGGGCTCCTCAATCTAGTGGGCAGAGGTATAACATGTTGCAATGGCTGGAAGTTGGAGCTAGATAAATTCAGAAATAAGGCAATATTTAAAATCAAGTGTGGGTGTTTTTCTAAAAGATCTGCTCTGGTTGGAACAGGAATTATTTCAGGGAAGTTCTCTGGCCTGTGTTATGCAGGAGGTCAGACTAGATAATCCCTTCTGGTTTTAGGATTTATGAATCTATGAAGACCTGGGCAAGACATGCTGAAGAGAGCCCAACTAAAAGAAATTTACCTTCCACTCAGAGCAATTTAGAGGAGACATTAGTCTGACTGGCTGGAGCATTCATCAGCAAGGACACAGACCACTTCTGAGCAACAGACATTTGCAGAAAATTTTCCTTTCCTTCAAAATTTTCCCATATCTCAAAGAAAAATGTTCATTTTGTTTTGCAAAAACCCAACTGTCTTCAGTTTGGCTTGAGTCTGCTGAGGTTTATGCCTCATCCACACATCCTGCTGGATCATGCATAATAGCTACCCATTATCCCTCAGTTGGTCCAGCCTGTCTCCACACATGTGCAAATACCACGGTTATGGGCTACCATGAAAAACCATAAGATGTGCCTGCAGCCAATTCCTCTCTGCCCTCCATTGGGGTACTGAAATCCCATTAGGGGAATGGAGAACATCAGAAGAGCTTAAATTGCTGGAGCAATGGATTTACACCACGGGAATCTGGCTAGGGACTGTTAACCTCAAGCACACTGACCAAAGCAATGTGTAAATACCAGCATGTGCTAAAATTGGCCCAAAACACTCCCAGAAAGCAGTCAAGGGAACCAGTTTGGGAGGAGAATGCCGCTGGCTCTGCATAGTGCCTCCCATAGAGTCATCTCACGCTGGGTCTATAGATAATGCAGCTACCTGCTGGAGTGGAACCAGCTCATTTGTGTGTCAAGAGGCTAGGAGCTCAGTGTGCACAAAGCACATTAAACTTGTACCTTACACATGTCAGGAGCCTTTCTGCCGCAGCTGCCTTCCCCTTCTCTGCTCCTCTTTGCCATTTGCTCTCCTCCCTCATTTTATTCAGCCCATTGGCTTTTGCATTCTCTGCTTCTCCCTCTCCCTCCACATCTCTGTTCCGATTCCTTGGTCCCAGCTTTATTCACTGATGCTTCTCTTGTAGCAGAGCCTGTGTCTTTCTCTGTTTATTTCCCATGCTTCCTTGCACTAATTCCTCAACGGACACACCCTGGCACTAATTACTGCTGCATCCCTGAGAGGAGTGTGCCTTGAGAAGCACCAGCCTCTCAAATAAATGTTCTCTCTCTTCCTCTGGCTCTCAAAACAAATAGATTTTCACTGAAATCAACATATCTTTCTGAATCGAATAGGTTTTCATGGGGCCAATAAATTTCTTCAAAACAATGCATTTTTATTACAACATATTTTTGTTCAAACCAATACTTTTTGACTACCAGATATTAATGACCCAGCCAAAACTATAAATTTACCCCAAACTATGTGGTTTCTCATAAAAGAAAATCATTTTTCTTATACAAACATATTTTTATTTGAATCAATCCTTTTTTTTTTTAATCAGATATATTTCTGTAGGGGAAAAAGGAAATCTCTTTACCTAGGCTAGGAATGTCCTTCTATCTAAAGAAAAAAATCAAATACATCTTAAGATTTTGAATCGGATCCACCTTAAAACAGTTGTAGTCCACCCAATACCAAATATCAGTTCAAACCTAAACTTTGCCTTTCCCACCACCGACAATGCATTTATATATAGTCACTGGGGTTTTTGTAGGTCCTACAAAAATATGTTTTCTGCGCCACTCCCGTGGCTTAGGGCACATCTATACTGCAGCTGGCAGTGTGATTTCCAGCTTGGGTAAATGCGCATATGCTAGTTTTGATCGAGCCAGTACGCTAAAAGTGGCAGTGTAGCCGCAGTAGTATGAGATCAAAGCTAGCACACATACATCTACCCATGCTGGGAATCACACCCCCAGCTGCTGTGCAGACATACCTTTACTGCGCATCATCGGTTGCACTAGCAAACCCTAGTCCCCCACTACTACTCTCCTCCACCGTGTGGTGCCATGTGCCATCACTTACTCCAGTGGAAACCGAGTGCAGAGATCAAATGCCACAAAAGCAGAACTCTCCAGGCGCACTCAACCCCCCACTTCGCACAGGTGTGAATGACTACGCAAAAGGCAAGGCATTAGAGTCAACTTCCAGGGCTGTGCTCAGCGCCCTCGGCTGGCCCTGCTGAAGCAGTGACCCTGCTCCCAGGATGCTTTGTAGGTCAGCGACAGGCAGAGCCGTTTTAGGCAGAGGAATGCAGCCTAACCCCTCCCTAAGCTTCAGGGTGGGAGCTCCAGCCCAAGCCACAGCTTCAAAGCGCGGTCCACACGGCTCCTTTTAGAGCTCTAGCACGAGCCCCACTTGACCCGAACTGGGAGGCTTGAGTCCACGGGCTGTGTAGACATACCCAGAAAGATCTGCAAGAAGACTCTGTGTAACAGCGCCATCTAGTGACTCCTGGCGTAACAGTACAGTCATAGAGTCACAGATTCGAAGGCCGAGAGGGATCACTGATATCCTGCTAACAAAGACCCAGGAATTTCACCCACTGCCTGCACACACGCGCAGCCTCCCTCCCACCCCCTGCAGGATTTTTACAAGAGCAGGGTAATTCCTCAAGGTCCTGGCCAAATTCCAGCTCAGGCAATTACCTGTTGCTTCCTTCAATTTATTTCAGTTGGATACTGAATTCTTCCTCCCTTTGAGCCCTCAGTTCAAATCCTCAAAGATATTTAGGCACCTAATGTGCATTGAAGCAATAGGAGTTAGACACCTAAATACCTTTGAGTATCTGGGGCCTCGTCACCATGGAAGTCGATGGGGGCAGGAGGTCTCTGGGATTTTCCAGCACTGGACTATTTTAGCTGTTGGGAAAGCCTGCTTTGCCCTCTGTCCTAGCCTAGCAGGGAGCTTTAAGATGCTTCAGGATAAAAAATGCCCTATAAACATGAGCTATGGAGATCCAGCAAGCAACGATGAATATTAAACTGTCATCAGTGGTATACTACTGAGTAACGAATGGTAAGAGGTGAGTCTGTTCCCCCTCTCTGCCGCTGCTTTTATGTGGTTATTGCCCCTCCATACATAATGGTATCTGGGGGTTTATGGTCCCATCCTGGAAGGGGCTGAGCACTGGAGCTGGCCAAAGAACAACAATTTCACTTTCCAGCAACTTCCAAGGTTTCGACGTTTGTTTTTGCTCTACGTTGGAAAGAAAACAAAACCTTTCAAATGTTTTTGTGAAAACAGAATTGTGTTCAAATATCCATTTTCTGACTGAAACCTGAGCTTTCCAGTGTGGGACAGGTACGGTGTGTGTAGCTGGATGGGTAGAGCACTGGGATAGCATCTGTAATTTTGAAGATTCTTTGGTACCCCAGGGGATGGGGTTACAGATGAGCTTTGGCTGCACTGTCAGCGTAGAGGGTAATTAAAAACCCCACCTCTTGCTGGCTTGGACTCTAAGTCTGACCCACTGACTGTGAAACACAGAGAGTGGGTAGCTGTTCCCACCCTCCCACAGTTCAGCACACCCGAGCGAGGGGAGCAGTACACATACCTCTGATGGGAAGCACGGCATAGCACATGCCACTCCATCATGAAGCCAGGCTCAAGGAGCCCAGTGGAGCTCAGAGAGCCCAGACACACAGTTTGAATATCCATCCATTTACTGTGAGCAGCATCTCAGTTAGTGCTTGAATGGGTGGAGCTTATTTTGTGGGTGGAGCTTGGCAGAGCAGCACCACCTTTTTTCCTCCCAATCTGACCCCTAGTTAAAGACTGAAAATGCTGAATGGAGACTGTGTCGGCATGTAAACCATTACCAGTGGAGGATTACTGCCACAGACTTTTCTTTGTCACAACATCCTGGCTAGTTTAAAAATCCCAAGAAGTGGGTCTCCACCAATAATGTTGGGAGAATATTCTACAGTTGAATACATCTGGCAGTCAGGAAGTCTGCCCTGATTGTTATATCCCATAGTCTTTCCTTTCCTCAGTTTCCTCCCATCACTTCTGCTCATACCTCCTCCTCCCCCGTCGTGTTTCCAACCTTCCATCACTATAGACAATTGTCAGGTTCTCTTCCTAGCTGATGCTCAGCCAAGCGATACATCTGTCCTCCAGACTCAGCCCCTTTAGCCATCCAATCATGTTTGCTTCCCTTCTCTAAACACCCTCCAGTATTACAACATGCTTCTGGTAATGAGCTGTCCAGAAGGGAAATAATATTGCAGATGTGGTCACACCAGCATTGCAGAGACAGGGGCTTTATCGCCTTACTCCGTAACGTATGCCTCAACCCAAAACTGCACTGGCCTCTTAGACACCATAATGCACTACTTGTTTCATTCGCCACTCGCTATGGGCCTGATCCAAAGCCCACTGAAGTCCGACTATTCCCATTGACATCAGCAGGCTTTCAATCAGGCCCCATGACCCTGATCCTGCTCTCATTGACTTCAGTAGCAAAACTGCCCATTGATGTCTGGGGTCCAGGATCAACCATAGGCATCTTTCAACTTCGCAGCTCCTCTTCCAGATGCTTAATTAATATGATGGATGAATATACCAGAATATACATGAATATACCAGAGCAGGCCAATGCTCCATCTAGTCCAATCACAGACAGTAGCTAGTATCAATGCTTCAGAGCAAGGTGAAAGAAACTCCATAATGGACAATTATAGAATAATTTGCCTATAGGAGAAGTATCGTCCTAGCCCCAAGCTGTTAGTGTTTGGTGTCAGCGTTTCAATATAACTACACCTGTGTTACTCCTCTGTGGTCCCTCAAGGGGGACCATGAAGGAGGAACACAGGCACAGCTTCAGGCTCCCAGCCATCAGCTCTCTTGGGCAAAGATCTGCATCTCTGTCCCTCCTGACCAGGGGGCTTTAGGGCAACACAGCTCCCTTTAATACACTGTGATATCCCCAGCAAACCAGTCTGCCTAAAAGCCAGCAGCTGCGCTTTGCTTTCTCTCCGAGGGCTACAAACGGTGTATTGCAGCAGTTAAAAGTCACCACACCCAGCACTTTCTCAGCAGAGTGCATGTATTTTAAGGACAAAGCATCATGAGAGAAAACATAAAAACCAATAAAAGGATTTAGATGCTCATTAGACATACCAGGGATCACCCATCTTCCACGTAAGGAGTAGACCAACCTCCCTCCCAACCTTTCGGCAAGGGCTGGGGTCCTGTTGGACAGAAAGTCCTGTCCATTTACGGAATCAAAAGAAACACACCAAGTCAGTTCAAGCTCATCCTTCTAGACCAAAAGCCCTCCCTTTGTTTCCTAGTCTCTGGAAAACCCAGCCTGAACCAGCGTATGCAAACCATGCCAGGGGCTGGTACCTCTCTGGTGCTGTTTACAATCTCAGGGACTGCAGTAAGCCCCCTCTTCCCCCCCCCCCTCCCCACACACACTGTTTCTAGTTCCTGGAGGAGCTGCGGTAACCGGAGTTGCATACAATCCCTGGCCCGCATTGATACATTAAACATTCCTAAACTTAATCAAATATGGTCCTAAAGATATTGCATGTGGTGGCAACATCTGTCCCACTCAGTTTATGCCAAGCATGTGGGTTTGTATTCTTTATATATTTTTATCCTGTCTTATTAGTCATATAAATATTTAGGTGTTGTTTTAATCTTACTGTGTTCTTAGCCAATATAATATCTTGTGGCAATGAGTTCCACAGATTAACTATGCAGCATGTAAAAATATTGTTCCTTTTATCAGTTTTAAATATGTTGCCTTTTAATTGCTTTTGATCATGAAGAAGGGTGAATGGTAGTTCAGGTTTGCCTTCCCTAAAGCATTCATCCTGTTAAATACCTTTGTTAAGTCACTGCTTAGTGATCTCACCACTAAACTACGTAGTACTACTACAAGTCTTTCCAGGCCTCTAACCACTTTTGCTGCCCTTTCAGCCATACTATGTCCTTTGTGAGATGGAGCGACCAAAGCTGAACACAGGATTCCAGGTGAGGCCTATCAATGACATGTCTGGTAACACTATAATATTTGCAGTATTACTCTTGATCTCTTCCTTAATAAACCCAAACTCATTTCCTTTTTGGAACACAGCTGTGCACTGAGCAGAAGTTCTCATGGAGCTGTTCACAATGGTACCTAGGGTACCTGATCCAGAACTCCCTGAACACGGTGGAAAGACTTCAACTGACTTCAAAGAACTAGGAACAGGCCCTAGATTATTTTGTCCTGAGTTGTCCATTATCAGCACATTCAAGGTTTTACAACTGGCTTAGGTGTTCACGTGAGCTGGGCGCAGGCTGAGGCTGTATTAACCTGTTCCACTCCCAGGGCCTTTCAAAGATCTGCCAACAGCCCTGGATCCTAACCTGGGCTTCACAGCTCCCTCAATGCACTCTGCTGCTGCTAATCCAGTCCTGGCCTTCGGGAGAATAGATCTCATTGCTTGCCTTTGTTTGGCAGTTTTCAGATGAGACCTAAAACAGGATTTAGCTCAAGATCTCCAGAGGTGAAGAGGGTTGGAATACTTTAAAAGGATGCAGAGAATGGGTTTAAACATTAGTAAGTACTGGCAGAGTGGCAGCATGGTTTAGTGGGCTAGCATCCAGAAACTCCTGCCTTCTAGTCCTGCTTGCATTGCTGAGCTCACTTTCTGACCTTGCGTGAATCCCTGTGCCTCCGTTTCCCCATCTGATAAACAAAAGACCACACTTGTGCAGTCAAGAAGGTGTAAATACTTGTGTTGTGCTGAGCACTAATCAGCAATTACTTTCTGCAATAAGGAGCTGATTTAAATAATATCCACGTTTTGGTCTCATGATGGGATCAGTGCCTGAGTAGCCCTGGGCATTTCCAAAATCAAGAGCTGCAAAGGGTCCATTTTCCATGGCCCTGCCTGGCCAATCTTTGTCACAGCTCTCCCAGTTCATGTAATTGCTAATTGCTTGGGCTAAGGGAAGGGCTGGGTGACATGGTGTTTGTTTTCCATTGAATAGGATTAGGGATTCTGACATAAATGATTAATCACTGCACTGCAGACGGCTGATGAACACAGGGAAAACGTCCCCTTCCAAATGGAGAGCACGCGCAATCTATGCCAAACAGCTGGTGGTTACGTCTATCTAACCCTCCCCATCTCTCCTTTTATCTCCCTTCTTTTCTCCCAGTGCAACGTTGACTCCTCATCAAGCCATCCCTGGACTCAAGTGACGTGGGGGAAAGGGAGAACTGCTAAAGAGCGCTGGCCACATCCGTGCTCAGTTGCTGCTTATAACACATAGCTATATAAGTGCAGCTGGGAGTGCCATCCACCTGACCAGGAACAGCAGAACAGCAGCAGCAGGAATTAGGTTGCCAACCCTGATGACATGCATGTAAGCATGTTCGTTACATGTGTCAGGAGTATGGCCTAACTACTTAGCCAGCCATCTACTGAAATGATAAGCTTGAATAGCTAAGTCATTCTCTTTGGTCAAGTCTAAATGTTAATGGCGGGAACATCTGAAATTTGGGTTCTTTTGTTTATTTATTAAAATGATTTCTCCAGCTCCCATCATCACCATGGTATCTGGGCATCATGACAAAAATGTGATAATGAACACAGTCCTATCGAGGGGGTTACATTAACCACGCTCTGAACAAATATCAGCTAACAAACACCTGCCACGCTCCTAATGGAGGCAAGTAGGATTAGCCCATTTTACAGATGGAGGAAACTGAGACAAAGAGCTTATGCCAAGATGTTCAAATTTGGGTTATTGATGTTAGGAAGCGAAATGCATTCTAGGCACCTAAGCAAAAGTGGTCTGATTTACAGACCTGTGGCACATAGATCCCACCTAAGGTGTGTAATTTTGGACAAACACGGACATGCATGTCCACACATACCCTAGTTCAAAAACACTGGTCTTTGTATCATGCTAGATTATAAACACTTCAAGGCAGGGTAACAGATTATAAACAATCTGGAATTAACTTCTAGTACGACACCTGCCCCAAGAGGGGCCCAGAAACTGACCGGGGCCTCTGGGCGCCACTGTGACATAGGTCACAAAGCATTTCAGTGGCAGGGCAAGGAAAAGCAGCCAGGAGTTCACTCCTCACCGCTCAGCTCACCAGGGATGCAGGGCTCTAGGGAGGTGTGTTGGTAAAAGTCACAAGGTTTTTTATAAGCGACAAAGGGTCCTGTGGCATCCGAAGCATCCGAAGAAGTGGGTATTCACCCACGAAAGCTTATGCTCCAATACCTCTGTTAGTCTATAAGGTGCCACAGGACCCTTTGTCGCTTCTACAGATCCAGACTAACACGGCTACCCCTCTGATACTTAAGGTTTTTTATGTGATGTTTGCCACAAAATAAATGCTTCAATGGGCTCTGAAAGAGCAACATTTTGCCAGCAGCCTGGTGCTTCCGAGACAACCACAAGCCAGGGGCATAGACACCCCCCTCAGAAGTAGCCCTACGGGAACGAGCGAGCATGAGCGGCCCTCCAACAATAAGCAAGGGTCTGCATAGAATCAGAAGGGACCTTAGGAGGTCATCTAGTCCAACCCCCTGCTCAAAGCAGGACTAATCCCCAATTTTTGCCCCAGATCCCTAAATGGCCCCCTCAAGGATTGAACTCACAACCCTAGGTTTAGCAGGCCAATGCTCAAACCACTGAGCTATCCCTCCATGCAATAGTAATTCCACGGAGGCCTCATCACATAGAGAGTCTGTGTGGTCAGCAAGGTGCAGAATTCAGGGAGTGTTCCCACCTAAATTGTAATAGCCCTTTGCCTTACCAGTGGTCACCACTACTCCTTCCCCATCCACACATCCACCAATGAACCAATTATCCTCTCCCCAAACTCCACTTCCCTCTCGCCTCCCAAGGCCACCATTCACGCACTATCCCCCATGAGCCCCACATCCATTAACCCACTACACCCCATGCTCCTCCTTCCCTGACTTCAACATCTGTTTCTCCCTCTTCTCATTTGCCCACCATGATCCTGGGAGACTTCATCTTTCTCCCCAGTGATGCGGCTGATCCAAGAGCCTCTTGTCTCCAGCTACAGACAGATGCCAACTATGTCCATTTCCTGACTCTGGTTTTCACCACGACCTGCTGCCTCTCTCTCCACATCTGTCATTTGCATTATGTCATTGTGCTAGGCGCTGTACCAATATGGTAAGAGACAGTCCAAAGAGCTTACAATCTAGGTATGCAAGAGAGACAAAGAACACATTATCACCCCCATTTTAAAGATGAGAAAATGAGGCATGGAATGATTAAGTGACTTGCCCAGGGCTGCAGTGGAAACCTCTAGAGGAGCTGGGGATTGAACCAGATCTCCAAAATTCTAGTCAATTTCTTGTCAATTTACAATTACTTCTGAGATCTATTAATTGACCAGTTTTTAATCCATTTAATGGGCGCTGCTTTGGATTTTGCATAATGCTTTTTTGAATCAGAATGACATGAGGGATTAACATCAAGCTAACCAACCTATCATTACCCAGGTCAGCCTGTTTGCTCTTTAGATGTTGCACAACATTAGCTTTGGGACTTCCCAAGTGTTTCCAAATAAAGAACAGAAATATTTATTGAATTCTCCTGTCTTACGCTGTTTGGGGTGGAGGAGAAATCTAACAGCTGTGGTTCTGCATGGGGGCAGCGATTCCACGTGAGGACACCATGCTATCAGAGGTTCTGTCTTTCAGATGAGACATTAAACAGCAGTCCCAACCCTTTGTGGTCATTAGCAATCCCAAGGCCCTTTGTGCAACATCAGGAGCCCTGTCCAAATATTTGGATTAAGATTCTAGTTTGGATCATTACGTTTTGCCTCTATAAGTCGCTCAGGCAGTATTGTTTCCACTTCCTATCCCAAATGAGCACACTGTGGATGCCAGACACCAATCAGGGGTCAGGGCCCTAAGTGCTGTACAGACAAGTACCAACAATATATTTTGGTGCAGGGCATGCAGGTCCTATTCCCTGCCGGAGGTGGCTGTGTTTCAGGAGTGTGTGAAGTGATCCTAAAGGTAACCTAAGATGATTGTTGTTTTATAGTGCGTCTCTGATCTCGCCTGAGACTGCTGGGGATTAAGCAGTCCCCACCCAAGCCATCTCAGGGCAAGTTGATCACATATCCATGTACAAGTGTACACATAGGCCCAGCTCCTCAAAAGGTTATTTTAGGCACCTAACTCCCAGTGATTGATCTTTGGGGATCTGGGCCATAGCTCCTAAAACTCCTGCCCTGACACTCACACACAGCACCCACACATTGCACACACCCTCCAAATCATGTCCCATCACTCACACACCCCCGACACCTGCCTGCATCCTACATCCCACACTCTCAGCCACCCGCACCTCCCATATCTCCACACCCATGAAACACCTACAACTCCCACTGTACTGCACGCATACACAAAACGGCAGCACACACACACACACACACACACACACACACACACAGGGCTGGGATCAAAAGGCCCCCCACCCACTCCCATGCATATAGACAACTAGGAATTAAGCAGACCGCCACCCAGAGCTCTGTCAAAGGGATGAGGAGTGTGAGCAGACACCACTTAGTTCACACTGGCCTCGGCATCACCAGATCATCTTGTTTTCTTGGTTGCAGGAGGAGGGGGGAACCAGCCCTGCAACAGACGAGGCTGATGCTGAAAGTTGCAACCTTTGAAATTAACTCTTCTCCTGACCTTGCTAAAGGAGTGCCGGAGGCAAATCCACCCACCTCTGCTGGTGCCTTTCACGACATACTGTCACTCAGACAAGCGACATTCTTAATGGGTTTGTGGGAAAGGCCCGTCCTGCCTTTCCATCTGCACCTTCTGCCAGTTCCGTTCTCAAAGCGCTGGCTCGCCATACGCCATTCCCTTGAATTATTTAGACTGGTAAATCTTCCTGCGTCTCACATCTTTAGTCCATCTGTTAGCCAGGGCTTTGCCTTTATAGGAACTGTCCTTTATGCATGCCGGCATCTGTCAGCAGCACACTTGCCTCTTTTATTCATGATCTTCCGTGGGAGATGGTACAAGCTGCAGAAATGCCTCATTTCTGGTATGCATTTCATTTTAATGGAAGATTACATGACTGAGGCCCACTTTATTACCTCTCGCCCTGCACAATAATCCATCACAAGCCCCATTCGCTGAGTCTGCACCGAGTTGTCGGCCATCAGGCAGCCACTGTCAGATCCTTTCCCCCCACCCCCCACGCATATTCCCCCCGGGGCTGGAGGGGGAGCGAATGCATTACCTGCAAGGAGGAGAAGGTTACCAAAGGCGAAGCAAGGAGCCACTGGGCTGATAGTTAACCCAGCAAATACGGAGTTGTGTCCTGGGATCTCAGAGGATGGTGAATGGCTTTGGGAAATGGGACAAGGAGTCTGGCTGCAGGCTAATCGATCACACATAGACACCCAAAGGCAAATGTCCAGGTATGTATATAGCCCCTACCCTTCCTTCCCTAACATTCACACACGCGTCACCTGTCTGCACAGCCCCACTGACCAAGTCCCCAATACTGACACACACATCTCTCTGTACCTCCCAGCTCACCCCAGGTAATTTGTGCCAAACCTACAATTTCCACCAGAGCACAAACACACACACACACGGCTCTGTTCAAAAGCCCCCACTCTCTCCCCATATTCATACAGTAACATGTGTGCTCACACAAACCTCTACAACTTTCATAACAACCAACTTTCACATATGCTTCCCTGGCTGCTCACACAACCACCATACATGCACACAGGCTCTTACACACAAAGAGAGCAGCATTATAACATGAGCCAAGAGTGGTAATTAAACTGACCTTGGTATGTGCACAATTTCTTTTCGTAAGTAAGGCTGGGTGCAATGGGTGAAGATATTTTGGAACATGAATCCTGCCAGTTTGTTCTGTCCTTTCTTTCAACAGCCACAGAAACTTGAGGGCCTCAAAATATTTTGCAGGTCAGTTTGCAAAGTCCACTAGCTTAAAATTTCATGAATTCAAAAACTCACTTAAAATGCCATGGCAGCGAACTTTAAAGATTTTGGCCCAGAGCCTCCAAGGTAGTTAGGTGCCTAATTCTAATGGGATTTTAGAATCATAGAATATCAGGGTTGGAAGGGACCTTAGGAGGTCATCTAATCCAACCCCTTGCTCAAAGCAGGACCAATCCCCAATTTTTGCCCCAGATCCCTAAATGGCCCCCTCAAGGACTGAACTCACAATCCTGGGTTTAGCAGACCACTGCTCAAACCACTGAGCTATCCCTCCTCCCATGCCTACATGCCTTTGGCCTCAGTTCCCCGTGGCCCTGCCTTGTGGAATCATCTACACAAGGGCAGGTTGGGTGTAAGGTTTCGGTAATCTTTAACTTCCTCCTTGCTCTAGTGTAAAAGACTCCCCAAGGGACAGAGCAACAAAGAATCAGATGTTAGCCTGAGAGATGATGGGAGAATAGATCAACACCATCTCAAGCACACATATTAATAACACTACATACTCAGTCACACAGATGGGCATTGAGTCAGGTGAGAACGTAAGTGGTCAGGACCTTAAATGGCCATTGCATCTGCAGGACTGGCATGAGCATCTTTGGTGGGTGCTAAGATTTGATGTAGTCCAGTCAGGATGAAGAACATGGTGTCAGCTACTGCAAGGGGGGCAACCACTGCTAGATCCAGCCATTGACTGGGAACAGGCACTATCCCACATGAGATCAGTCTGCCATCATTTTAAGGCAGTTCAGCCTCCTCATGAACAGGGACTAGGAGACTATGGGTATGTCATCACTACCTGCCGAATTGGCGGGTAGTGATTGATCTTTCGGGGATCGATTTTTTGCGTCTAGTGTAGACGCGAATAAATCGATCCTCGATCGCTCTGCCATCGACCCCAGCAATCCACCGCGGTGAGAGGCGGAAGCGGAGTCAACGGGGGAGCAGCAGCAGTCAACCCTGCGGCGTCCTCACGGCGCGGTAAGTCGATCGAGGTACGTCGACTTCAGCTACATTATTCATGTAGCTGAAGTTGCGTACCTTACATTGACTGCCCCCCCATCTAGTGAAGACCAAGACTAAGAGTGGGCCTTGGTTGAGCTCCGGCTGCTCAACAGGAGACATAAGCCCATCTTGCCCCTGCACAGCCAGCTCTTTTGGCTGTGGAACTACTTGCATGCCAGCAGGCTAGAGTAGGGAAAAGTTTCCTGGTGAGATGACTCCTGCCAATATTGGATTTCTTTATCCATTGGCTCCATGCAGCCATTCCTCTCTCCAGAGGAAAACAAAGGTATGTCTACACTGCAATGTAAGCCCATGATTCAAACTCAGGCACAAGACTAACCCCCCTTTAGTCTACACACAAATCCCACTAACCCAGGGCTTAGACCCAAGGTTCCAGGACCCCACGGGGATGGAGGGTCTGAGCCTGAGTCGAACCCTGGGTCCTGTCTTAAGTCTTATTGCTTTGCAATGCAGATGCTGCCCCACTGGACTTGTGCTCTGGGAGTGCACCAAAAGTATCCCACAGTCCAAAAGCCAACTTTCTTTGTCCTCTGGACAGCCACGTTTGGTGAACAGTCAAGTTTTCCCACACTGCACCACAAACAAAAGGCTAACGCGGCCACATTTTGGGAGGGCTCTAGGAATTCTGGGATTATGGGTGGTTGGACTCAGGTCCCCATAATTCAGTGTATATGCTGGAGCCCCAGGTTGGGTTCCAGGGTTCAACAATTCCTAACCTGGGATTACAAATAAGTGTAGACGCTCAAGCCCAAGGTTAACCAGCCCAGGGTCTGCTAACTCAAGTTCTACTAACCCTGGGTTTACACTGCAGTGTAGACATACCCCAAGTCTGTAGTATCTGGCCCCACTCCATCCCCCGGATGACCTTTCCACAAGACTTTTCTCAGGAAGTTCTCATAGAATTTAGAAGATCAATGGACAAGGCCATGCAGTGTCCCTAAGGCCTGCAAAGAAAGTTGCACCAGTTCGACCAAGGATGTGAGTTGAAACAAATTTTGTTAAACCTACTTGGATTAACTGGGTATATCTCCCCAAATGAATTCCCTGCCATTGCAGGGCCATCTGGCATTGGTATACCTCAGCCTCTCCTGTTCTCTGCCTGTGGCACATAACAGTTTAGTCCTCTGAGGACTGAAACACTTTAGTTACACTAAAGTTCCTGGGCTCGTTATAGGGATTACTGGTGAAATTTAATGGCCTGTGATATGCAGGAGATTAGATTAAATCAGTGGTTCTCAACCTTTTCAGACTACTGTACCCCTTTCAGGAGCCTGCTTTGTCTTGCGTACCCCCAACTTTCACCTCACTTAAAGACTACTTGCTTACAAAATCAGACATAAAAATACAAAACTGTCACAGCACACTAGTACTAACATATTGCTGACTCTCTCATTTTTACCATATAATTATAAAATAAATCAATTGGAATGTAAATATCATACTTCCATTTCATTATATACTATATAGAGCAGTATAAACAAGTCATTGTCTGTATAAAATTTTAGTTTGTACGGACTTTGCTAGTGCTTTGTATGTAGCCTGTTATAAAACATCTAGATGAGTTGATGTACCCCCTGGAAGACTCACTGGACTAGATGATCTAATGGTCCTTTCTGGCCTTAAACTCTATGACGCTATGGAAGTGGCTTAAACCCCCGTGTGGACACTCAGATTTCGGTTTAAGCCACACTTATTTCAGCTCAGCTCAAGTCAGGAATTGATCTAAGCTAGCCACTCTGAAACTGAAATCAGCGTCCATATTAGTCCATGCTGAGCTTTGGAGCAAGGCAGGGAGTCAGCAGCTGGGAGTGAGTGCAGACCTGGGATCGCAACATTGCTTCTGATTGGGATACATTGTCAGCTGGGAGGGAGGGGTGTACAAGGAGCCCTTTAGATTTAAAATTTTTCTGCACTGAAATCTGTTCGCCGCGTACTTTGTTATGCATATAGGGCCTGATCCAAAGCCCATTAGACTCAATGGGAGCCTTTTCATTGACTTCAATGGGCTTTGGATCAGCCCCATACATCTTAATTCAGTACCCTCAGCTGTAGTTTCATGTGAAAAATGTTTATGATGGAAAATCTTCAGTGCATAGAGCCTTATACAGATTGCAGGTGGTGCCAGGACTCTCGGATGCTGCCTTCTCCCAGTCGAAATCAAGTCTGAGATGCTGGATCTTCAACTTCCAACAAGGACTGGGGCTGATGCGCTGCCACCGCCCAAAGACTTGTACCGCCTAGAAGAACCAGGGACTAGATCCCATGAAAAGAATTCAGACAAAAGAGGAAAGCACTGGACTGAGGCGCAGAAAATTCCCAGCTCTGGCACAGGCTGTGTGTGACCCTAGGTAAGTTCCGCAAGCCCTGATCCTCCACAGAATGTTTGCACTTATTCTTTGAGTGCTCAGTGAACATTCAGTTACTCAATCTGTCACTCAGTTCACAAGCTAAAATTAATTTTAAAATGGCTCCTTTAAAATATTTAGTGCTCTGTGTCAGGCTTTACGTTTTGTTTTTAAGGATTTCAGCTCAGGCAATTGTCTGCTGTGACACCATGAGGAAAAAAATAGGAACTCATCCCCTACGTCTTTAAATAGCACTTTAATCTGGTCTCAAACCAGATGCACTAATATGTACCAATGATAATCATATGGTTACTGCATGTTGTCATTACAGGGCAGAGTTAAGGTTATTCGGGTGCCTTAGTTTGCATGTTAAGATCTTAACATGTTTGGATTTCTTTTAAGTTTAACCTTAACAATCTCTCTGTAATGTATTTTTACCATTAAGTTACTGATACATACTCTCAGTCGTAATTCCATCTTAAGGCAGGTTTTTTACCTAGAAAATATAATAATAATAGGCAAATAAACATCATTACCATCAAGCTACCACAATTGAAGCTCATGAATTAAAAAAACCATACTACTGGAAAAAATGCATAATGATAATTCATTGCAAACATAAGGGGAATGGCACAAGCTGAAACAGGCACAGAAATGTGCACTTCCATTGGATACATTTATTAACAAACTGCTTCTGTGCACTGAACAGAGTAAGTTAAAGTTAGTAGAAGAGCTAATCAATGACAACCACTCACACAACCGTAGGAAGCAAAGGATATTATGCATGTTGAATCTGTAATGAACAAGCCAGTGAGAACACACTACATTACACTAGCAGAAGGTACCAGAGTTAAGAGGAGGCTCAGAGGAGTTGAAAAATGTTCAGATGCATTCACATTTCCAATGATTTCTTAAATAGATGCACAGGAGACATTATCAGCTTGGCTATTCAAAATAACAGCCTTAGCTCTACCCCCACAGACCTGTCCCTCATCCACCTTCCAGGGATATTCTTGTATCATCACTCATCCCAGTAATTTTACTGACTGTATAACCCAACTGCATCAATGATTATAAATGAAAACTTAATACGTTCTACAAACCAGCCAACTCCCTTCTCTTCCCCATGGTAAATAGTGTGCCAGTCAAGTGATGAATGGAGTACTCTGAGACCAGAGGGCGGAGAGACTGGTCAAGGTGGATATGTGGTCTGCCTCTAGAGCATGGGAATGGTACTCAAGTGAGATGAATGACTATGGTGCTCAAATATTCAGTGGTGGGTAGCATATAAAAGACGAGAGGTAGGAATAAGAGCTAGTGAGGGTTCTGGTCTACATGGAAAGGGTGGATGGAGTAGATTGGGCTCTCTCTTTATGGAGTGATGGACTGGGAATGAGATCATTTCTTTACTGCATCTGGGGCCTGATCCAGAGTCCAATGATGTCAATGAAAAGACTCCTTTTGTCTTCAGCAGGTGTTGGGTCAGCCGCCAAGGGAGTACCATGGGAGGGTTTGGGACTCTCAGCCATAGGAGGAAGTTATTCTGGAGGAGATTCAAGTCTCTGCTCTGTTCACAGAGGGGAGGAGGTCAGACATCAGTATCTCCAGCCAGTAATGCACTGGTGCACTGAAGAATGGTCTGTGGCACAATATGTGGTAGGTTTTGTAGCCTATATTGGAAATGTATGTGTGTGAGCAGGCTCCGCCTTCCCCCTGGCTGGCAAGCCCTCTTGGTGAACTAAGCAGCTCACAGGTCCTCCAAGGTACCTTCACCACATGTGTATATTGTTCGTCACCTTCTTAAGCTCCAGGTACAATACAACCATACAGCAGCAGTTATGAGGAGCCCTGCTCCCTGGGTTAGCCTTTTATACTGCCTGTTTACCCTCCTGGCGAGCTAGTGACCTCATTAACTCCTCAGGCTACCAGCAGGTGTATGTGCTCCCCCATTCCTTAACCGCACCCACTGCCATGGGTGTTCTAAGTAACCAGGGTGCTGGCTTCCACAGAGTCCAACTGGAAGCTATTAGCAGCACCGTTGCAATATGATACAGCATAGGTGAGTGTAAGAGTGTTTCGAGACTGTAGGATGAAGGTGTGCAGGTACACCAGGGGAGAGCTAAGTGAGTTAAATCCTGTAGCTGAAAAATTGGGGGATTTTTTCCCCTACGAGAGAAGATACAAAGACAGAATAGAGCTTTGTGACAATGCTGCCCTGTTCCTAGATGACATCAGGTCAGCTCAGCTGAGCGAAGCACTTACAAACAGAAGAGAATCTTGTATTTAATGTTACAGGGAGCGCTAGTCAAGGTTGCATAAAGATTTCTAGTCTGTGTTTACTTGTTCATAAACTTTCCAAAACATTCACGTTTGGCGTGAAATTTTCAGGGCTTGGTATCTGCTCAAAGATCATTATTTGTTAAATTGCTAACAATGTCCCCCTGGCTATTTTGGAGTTCAGTATGTGTGCTCAGGCTAGGAATTGGGGAGCACGTGGCTCGCGATTGAGGTGCACTAGCCGAACTTGGGGGCATCTTCACACTTGGATTCTTAACATATGTTTATTACCTAGTGCAGTTCTAAATTCTAGTGTGGACAGGTCACTAATGTTTGTGGCTAGTAGGGTTAAACATGGCTATCAACAGATATTTGTATCCGGAACCAAATGGCCGGGCAGTGCCTTCACTAAAATGTATAATCATGGTAATTAAAACACAACTACAGTGTCAAGCATCACATACCCTGCACTGAAGGTCAGAACTAGAATAGCAGAGAGTTCTGCAGGTCTGGAATGAGGTGTTCCCCTGTCTTTACTATGCTGGACACTGGGCTAATAGGATCAGCGTCTTATTTTTACCAGCATCAATTTAACACCATTTTCAAAAAAATCTGAAGTTCTTCCCCATGCATTGGGGCACTGGGAACCCAAGCGTAACCCTTCTGCATTTGGATCTGGTTGAACTTCTGGACACATTAATGACTATGCATGCTCATGCTCGCCCTAGACTTTGCTTATCTGCTGAGCCGACTGTGTAGCTTCTTATCTCTGGGGAGCACCTCTGTGTAAATATGCCGGTAAATTCATCAGCTTCCATTCAATGTAATGCTGCTCTTTAATGCCTTCCTTGTGAGACCTGCTTGCCCTACCTCAAGCCATTAGTCGGAACAGGACGTTAATAAGGAGGGGCTTTGGTATCTCTCAGGGAGGTTGACCTCCTTCACTAGAAGCAAGGCACCCATTACGGTGCAATGATAAATCACAGACCTTCCAGCAGGCTCCTCTTTGCATGCATAAATGAGAGAGGAGAGAGAGAGAGAGAGAGAGAGAGAGAGGGGCTTCCTATATTAACTCTGACAATACCTGAATATCTTGTCATGCCAGGACAGTTCTGGGACCCACTCTTCTGGTGAGACATGCTCCTGGTGGGTGCCTGAACACAGGTTCAAGTTGTAACATATTCAGGGGAAATGATGCACAGACTTGTGTGTTCTTAAACTGCCCCAATGCACAGAGGCTATAGGCCACCCCTGCCAGGTTGCTACACACAGGACAAGCTACTGCAATGTGAAAGGAGCTGGGGCATCGGGAAATGGAGATATGGCCAAGAGAGAACTTGAGCAGAACTCCCCTCCCCTTCCCCCCCCACACACACGCGCACGCACACACGCTCTAAAGCTGTCCCAGGCAAGCTGAAGCTGCATCATTTGACACGCTCTTCATTGTGACTATAGACAAATGGATATCCACAATCGCTGGTGTCAGTGTCAGCTGGGGCCCTGGATCTGATCTGGGAATCAGGGTATTATGAACCCAAAGGGAGTGTCCACAAACAGGTCAGGAACCCTGAGGTAAATGGTAATTGGGATAAATGGTTTGACAAAAGGTAGATCGTGCCAGATGGACCAGATATCTTTCTTTGAGAAGATAACTGATTTGCAGTAAAACATTTCATACAGTTCCACATGGAAAATTGTTACATTGGAGAAGATAGGGATTAATATGAGAATTGAAGGGTGGATAAGGAACTGGTTAAAGGGGTGACTACAACGGGTCATACTGAACGGTGAACTGTCAGGCTGGAAGGAGGTTACTAGTGGAGTTCCTCAGGGATTGGTCTTGGGACCAATCTTATTTAACATTTTAATTAATGACCTTGGCACAAAAAAGAGAGAGTGTGGTAATAAAATTTGCAGACACAAAGTTGGGAGGTATTGCTAATAAGGAGGAGGACTAGAACAACAAACAAGAAGATCTGGACAAACTTGAAAACTGGAGTAATAGAAATGGGATGAAATTTAATAGTGCAAAGTCATGCACTTAGGAACTAACAAGAATTTTTGCTATAAGATGGGTAAATACTAGTTGGAAGTGACTTAGGAGGAGAAAGACCTGGGTGTATTGGTTGATCTCAGGATGACTATGAGCTGCCAATGTGATGTGGCTGTGAAAAAGGCTAATGCAATCCTAGGATGCATTAAGTGAGGTATTTCCAGTAGAGATAGAGAAGTGTTGCTACCATCATACAAGGCACTGGTGAGACCTCATCTGGAATACTGAGTGCAATTCTGGTCTCCCATGTTTAAGAAAGATGCATTTAAACTGCAACAGATGCAGAGAAGAGCTACTATGATGATCAGAGGAATGGAAAACCTACCTTATGAAAGGAAACTCAAAGAGTTTGGCTTGCTTAGTCTAAGATAAAGAAGGCTGAGGGGAGATGAGATTGCTCTCTGTAAGTACATCAGAGGGGTAAATACCAGTGAGGGAGAGGAGTTATTTAAGTTAAGCGCCAATGTGGACACAAGAACAAATGGCTATAAACTGATGATCAACAAGTATAGGCTTGAAATTAGATGAAGGTTTGTAACCATCAGAGCAGTGAAGTTCTGGAACAGCTTTCTGCAGGGAGCAGTGGGGCAAAAAACCTAACTGGCTTCAAGACTGAGATTGATAAGTTTATAAAGGCGATGTATGGTGAGACTGGCTACGAAGGCATGTAGCCAATCTGCAACTGCTAATAGCAAATATCCCCAATGGCCAGTGATAAGACACTAGCTGGGGAGGGCTCTGAGTTACTACAGAAAATACTTTCCCAGTTGTCTGGCTGTTGAGTCTTGCCAAAATGCTCAAGGTCCAACTGACCACCATATTTGGATTCAGGAAGGAATTTTTCCCCAGGTCAGATTGGCAAGAGACCTGGGAGTTTTTTTCATTCCTCTGCAGCATGGGTCACTTGCTGGTTTAAACTAGTGCAAATGGTGGAGTCTCTGTAGCTTGAAGTCTTTAACCCATAGTTTGAGGACTTCAGCAACTCAGCCAGAGGTTAGGGGTCTATTACAGGAGTGGGTGGGGGCGAAATTCTATGTCCTGCAACATACAGGAGGTCAGATTAGATGACCATGATGGTCCCTTCTGGCCTTGGAGTCTATGACTGGAGTGGTAATAAGGCTTGAATACACAGGCTGCCAATGTAATCTTTGGGAGTTTTGCCATTAACTTCAGTGGGGCCAGGATTTCACCCCAGTGTGTCCATAGCACTAATCCAAAACCCATTGAAGTCAATGGAAAGATCCCCATTGACTCCAATTGACTTTGAACCCCTCGACAGGCACGTAAGTGAAGAACACATGCCTCACTCAGCTGCATACCCACAGGGGCAGTGTGTATGGAGTGCTGGGGACGCGACTAGTCTCTCCTGGATCAAACAGGAGAGCAGCTGTGGTTGGGGAAACAGACAAGTTCATGTGCTAGTGCAGTGTTGGCCACGTCTTGTACATCCACAGTCAACGCTATCGATTTCAATATGCGAAGAAGGTGCATGTGTCATGTGTATGTTTTTCTCCAACACCTGCCATTTGCCTGCCCTTTTTCACTCTCACAGCGGCTGGGTTTCCTCAGCGAGTATTTGTAGTGTGCCCCTCAGGTCCAACCTGAGGTGGTTCCGGTTGTGACTTGTGATGACTGCTCCGAGTCCGCTTCCTATGCGAGAGAATACATGCACCACTGGGCACTGCCAGCAGCTGCCCCCACACAGACCTTGTTGAGTGATTTTTCAGAAGGGCAGTTTCTCCAGATAAACCATTGTGCATTATACTGAGCAACCATCCCAATTAAAAGTGAACAGGAAAGGTGAAAATTGAGTTATAACAGAGAAAGAGAGACACCATGATCAATAACCCTACCATAAAATGCCATGGACTAGAGCCACAGCTGGTGTAAATCAGCATAGAGCCATTGATTTCATGAGGATCTGGCCCCATTCATGGCTATATCCTTCACTAAACTAAGAAACAGCAGTCAGATCTGAGCTCTGGAATTCAGCTTTGGCATTCTGCAGCCCTAGACCTAGCTAGCGGCTTACATATGCATGTCCAGTTCCCACTAGGTGGAGGTTTGGGTTTTCTCATTTATTCCAAAAATGCATAATGAAGTTTTAACTTCAATTTGAAAAATGCCATTGCAGACAGGGAAGAGACTGCAGCCGTGGGTATGGCACAAAAATCTTCATTCTCCAAACATTCGAGAGGAGACTGGCCTATTCCAAAGCTTCCAGACACATACTCAGATGCTAATGACTTATGCAGGAGAAGAGGAACTTATTCTTGACAGAGTCATCAGTGAACCTTCTCTTTCCACCCCAAGCTTTCACTAGAGTGGACAACAGAGCTGGCCAGGACATCCCCCCTCTTCCCAACCATGAAAAATGCTGATGAAAATAGGGAAAGAATCATTTTCATCCACTTGGGGGTGGGGGGGTCTGTTGTAAATGGACATTTCCTATGAAAATGTTTGCTTTGACAACAAAAGCCATCTTCTGTCAAAAAACATTTGATGGCAAATTGTCGACCAGGTCTAGGAGACAGACTCCAGCCATTTTCATCATGGGCACTCCAGTCCTCATTCCTCCAGAGGCCTAATGTGCTTTTAGTAGCAAGTGTTGGTTACGGGCTGGCGTTAAATAGGCTAAAGAAGTTAAAAAGGCGAGAGAGTATTCCTCTGCTGACACTCATCATTTCAGGGAAGTTCTCTGGGCTGTGTTATACTGGAGGTCAGATTAGATTATCCCAATGGTCCCATCCAGCTTGGAAATCTATGAATTGTCAGCTACAAGACCACAGCACATCTCCTCAGCAACACGGGCTACCAGGGACATATCAAACCTTCCTTCCTCTCCCTACACCGGCTTCCCATAGAATGTCAAATCAAGTTTAAGGTCTCCATCGTTATCTTCAAAGCACTTCATGGTCTGGGCCCAGGATATCTAGAAGAGTGTCTAAAGTTCCAGGATGAAGACAATGGTTGACAACTCTGCCCCTCTGGAACTCTCTATAGTAAGGGTAAAGCTCATCTGTGCAGGAGGCAGAACTGTCTCCAGGGGCAGTCCAAGACTGTAGAAAGAACAACTCCAGGAACTAAGGACATCACAAACCTCACCATCTTCCTCTCCAGGAGCAAGGCACATTTCTTCGACCTTGCCTTCTCCCCATAGCAATAGGTACATTTATATTGAAAAAAGAGAGAGAGAGAGAGAAAGAAGATGAAGACACACTACCAAAACAAGTCACCCCATTGCACATGCTTTTCCCCTGGGGAGAGGATGAGAGAACAAACACATAACCCATGTGTAGTCACATGGCTTAACACACTACTGGAAGATGCTCAGATAGAACAGTAATGAGCAAGGTATAAAAACGTATAGAGTATAGAAGTGATTTTCTTAATGTAGAGGTTTGACAGGTTATGGCTAGACTGCACACTACATTCACCTACTCCAATGTAAACAATTGATTTCTTTCTGGTCTCTTTTTGTTATATAAAAGGAATATTTCTGCTGAGTCCAGCACACAGAGCGACATGTGAGGCAGCCTCAGGCAGTGGACTAGGAGTTGGAAAACATGAATTCTATCCCCAGTTCTGCCACTGCTTCACTAGCCATGGTGGCAAGTCACAGCCCTGCACTGTACCCTCAGTTTCCTCACCCTTTAAGGCACTTTGAGCTCTACAGCTGAAAAATGTTACCTGTTATTTTTTTTTAAATATCCTGAATCAAATATTAATCAGCCTTGGAAATTGTTGTCATCTATGTTTTTAAAACGGACTAATTTGGAACAGTCGTGTCAACTCTGTGGCCTGCATTGTGCAGGAGGTCAGACTAGATGATCATAATGGTCCCTTCTGACCTTAAAGTCTAGGAGTCTATGAGTAACTCTGATTACAATGAACACCCTGAATTTCACTGGTGGAGGGTTTGATCACAACAAGTTTCAGTTTGATGGTGAAAGACTCCTTCCCCGCTAGTTCTGAGAAGGGGTTTTCTGCTCCACTGTCACAGTCGAAGTTTGCCTTTTTTAAAGTTTGCTGTTACATGTTAGGCTGTAGTTGCTGCATTTAAAACTTGGTAGCTTTTCTTTAGACACCTCCTTCCTGTCAGCTCAAGGGCTTTCGTTCCCTTGGGCTGTCATTAATCAGTTCCAATCAGAGGCCTGTTCTGACCCTTTCACAGCAGCCTCTTGACTTAACTCTCAGCCTGTGGTATGCACTTGGGGGCATATCAAGAAATATGTTGAAATATGACTTTTTTCCCCTCCATAAAGCCCTCAGTCTGTCATCAGAGCAAGGAGAACTTAATACACAATCCATGGAGTCAGGCAATCTGGGTACTTTTCCCAACTCTTTAACCGATTTGCTGTGCAACCATGGACATCTTGCTCTGGGCCTCAGTTTCCCCATCAGTAAAAGAAAAAGGGGGATAATAATATTTACTGGAGCTGGGCCAAAACCGGGGCAACATTTTTTTTGTGAAAAATTTACCATTTACCATTTTTTCAGCCAAAACTTGATGAACGTTTTCTGACACCCAAATAAAGGCGCTTCCCCAAGTCTAGTCATACAGATGCAAGGGCTAGCAGAAATGTAAGCATGCAACAATCCTAGGGTACAAAGTCTTACAGGCTCATTACACAGCCAATATTATCCGCAAGCTATGCCCCATTTCACTTGAGGTTGCTGAATTCAACTCCCTTTATCGAGATCACTTGGGCAGAACGTTGTAGGTAAAACTATAAACAGGCCACAGTTAGGAACCTGGCAGTTAAGGAGCCTCCACCATGAGCTTCCTAATGTTAATGGGGAACCTTGTTTAAAAGGCGGATGCTGTACTATGGGGAAGGGGAGAGGCAGGCCTATCAGACATGGAGGGGCTGAGAATTATAGTCAGACCTCTCCTTCCGATGATGTCATGGAGAGTGGGGGGGGGGGGGGAGAGAGGGGGAATCTGTGACTTCCACTCACTCCAGAAGTCCCAAAAGTGCCGGGGTATATTTCATGATTATTTATAAAACAGGAGGAGGCTTGAGGGCCTCTGCCAGAGAATGTCGGTCTTCTCCAGTTAGGAGAGGGAAACATCCTTCAGCAGTGGGGTGGGTGGGTGGGGGACGTTAGTGCTGTATGACTGGATGAGCCCACTTGAGACCAGGAAAAGCCAAATCCTGTGGCTGTGAAAACATCATTCCAGGCTTGGGTTTTGGACTCTTCCGGGTTATTCTCATCACATGGAACTAAGGGTATGTCTACACTACCTGCCGGATCAGCGGGTAGTGATCAATCTATTGGGGATTGATTTATTTCATCTAGTGTAGACACGATAAATCGATCCCCAATCGCTCTGCCATCAATTCCTGTACTCCCCCGCGGCGAGAGGCAGAAGTGGAGTCGACGGGGGAGTGGCAGCCGTCGACCCCGCGCCGTGAGGACGCGAGGTAAGTCAACCTAAGATATGTCGACTTCAGCTACGCTATTCTTCTTATGTCGATCCCCACCCCTAGTGTAGACCAGGGCTAAGTGAGCACCCAGTTTGTCTTCCCTAAATTCTAATGAAGCAGAGACCATGTCAAAGCCCTGAACAAACCTTGGAAAGCACCAACTTGCCTCATTGCACCTTGCATGCAGTTTAGAACTAGGTCGATGGCATTGAGCAGTTATCTAGGGGTACATCCACACTACCCGCCCGATTCGGTGGGTAGCGATCAATGTTCTGGGATCGATTTATCGTGTCTCATGTTGACACGATAAATCAATCCCAGAAGCGCTCCCCGTCAACTCCGGAACTCCAGCTTGGCGCGAGGAGTAAGCGGAGTCGACGGGGGAGCCTGCCTGCGCCGCGTGGACCCGAGGTAAGTACTTTGTAATTCGATCTAAGATACTTCGACTTCAGCTACGCTAGTCACATAGCTGAAGTTGCGTATCTTAGATCGATCCCACCCCCTAGTGTGGACCAGCCCTAGGAGAGGTAGAGCTGTCTAGTGGCTAAGGCAGTGGATGGGGATTCGGGAAACCTGGGTTCTATTCTTAGCTCTACCATTGACCGACTGTGTGACCTTGGACAGGTCATTTCCCCTCCTGATGCCTTTGCTTCCCCTTCCACTCATTGTCTAGTTAGATTTAAGCTCTTCAGGTGAGGGACAGTCTCTCATTATGTACAGCTCCCAGTACAATGAGACTGTGATATCAGATGGGGCCTCGTAGGTGCAATATAAATAATGAAGACAGAGAGCTGACTTTCCAGTGGAAGCACAAATCTACTCAACTCTTTTACATTATAAAGTAACAGTTCATTTGGCATATTATTCCCAGCAAACGAGGGCAAGATAAAGATATTGGCTTTTTTCTAACCTCCACTGGCAAATTGATGATACGTGAATTCCAACCCACCCCCATAAAATGAAGGCCCAGAGATCAATCTTTCCTCATCTGCTTTCCGGTTATTGCTTGGCAAGTAATTGTGAGGCGTTGTCTAATCTGCCACTAACAGAAACGGGTCTTTCCATTCAAGGCCAAGACTTGAAGCTGCCCCTAAAGGCAATCGTCAGCCTGCTTAGAGAGAGATCCTTCTAATCACTACCTCTAACTACACAAACGGGTAAATCACTGAACCTAATGCCTACATAGAATGAGAAGAATCTGTGATTGTCAAACAGGGAGCTGCTGTTCTGAGGGGTGGTGTGACAGAAGACACTGAGGAGGCAGCTATGCATTCACTGCAGGAGGAAAGGAGACAGCAGAAGTAGTTCTATACGTAAACTATTAAACCAACTGCTCTTCCAAATCTTTGAGACTCTTTTCCTTTCTCAGACACTCAGATCTTCATATGCCTAGCCAAAGCCTCATTTTTAAGCTTACAGACCTGATGGCCCATCTATCTTACATTATAGATTCTTCAGAGATTCTAGGGCTGGAAGGGACCTCGAGAGGTCGAGTCCAGCCCCCTGCCCTCATGGCATTCTCAAGTCAAGAGGCACAATTACAAGCTGTTCAAGTCTTTCACCTGATCATGGAACACAGTTAAGAGCCCATCTACACCACAAAATGAAACCATGCTGTAATCAGGTCACCATACATCACTGTGGTTATAGGATCCCTGGTTTGGTTGCTGTGGTAATGTGGACAGGCTGAGCATTATAGTGTCCAATTCTGAAGTTGGATGCTCAAGTTAGCAGATGCCCATTTTAGATGCCTAAATGCAGAGTTGAGCTGCCAAAAGTAGAATTCAGTGCTCTTAAGCACCTCAGGCCGGACCCTCAGCTGGTGAAAACCACTAAGTCTGGCGCATTGACTTTAATGACGCCACTGTAATTGACACCAGCTGTGGGTCTGTCCCATTGACTTCAGTGGTGCTACATCAGGTTACACTAGCTGAGAATCTGTCCCCTCCATGTCAACTTCTTTCTCATCCTTTGGTCCTGCCTGACAAAGTGTCTGACAATGGCAGCTCCCACTGACAGAGACTCCAACACAGTTGCAGTTATGGAGCTAGTGAAACAGAGACAGGTGTATCTGGTATCACTTGACAGGGAAGGTCTCCTGGAACACACAGCTGGGGAATTATGTCAAAATATATTTAATAGGTTTTTAAATCCATTTTATGGGCACACCTCTGAGTCCTGGTGCCAGAGGACAGGGAATCTCAGAAGCTGATTTTTGGAAGTTTCTAGATGCAAATGAGGTGGAACTAAAGCGCCCGTCTGGATCATAAAGTGCCTGATGTTACAGAAGACTATGAACGAGAAGGCATTGGGGAGAAAAATGCCTGCAAGGTGTCTACATTGCTGCTACCGGTGGTGAATTACACTACTGCGCTAAGTGTTTCAAAAGCAACCTCTGACTTGTAGATGCCTCCATTCTGGGGCACCCAACTAAAGGCTCATTAGAGGCGCTGGATTTTCAGAAGGTGCTGAACACCTATCCCGTGAAAATCAGGTCCCCGGAAGGTGTCTCAAGTTAAGTAACAAGGATCCTTAGTGACTTTGGAAAATCTGGGCCATGATCTAGAGGAGCTTAGCTGTAGGAGAGGTATCATATCAGAAGAGGGCTATCTCTGAAGATTGACATTTCAGCTGCCCTCCAGAGACAATGTGGTTGGAGATGGTGGGGGGTGGGGGAGCACAAGCCTTTCTCTTCAAAACCCAAGAGAGCAGGAAACCCATGAGAGACTCTTAAAGTGCCTCCTATGGATGCAGAGCCCCTGTGATCTCCCTGCTCATCTGAGCAATTAACTGCACTCCAAGATGTCAAGAAAACTTAGAAGATGACAGACAGAGCTGCACCCTTCAAGTCAGTCACTCCATTGTGGAGCAAACAGAGTAAAAAAGAAAGGGTGCAGGCAGGTGACAGGAGCAGAGAAGGACTGAAGGGTGGGGCAGGACTCAAGGAGGAAGGGAAAACAGACCAAAGGAGGCAAAAGGAGACAATAACTGGGTGGGTGGAGATAGGTTTCAGGGGAGGGAATACCTGAAAGAAGTAGCAAAGGGCTAAGGAGATGTAGGAAGGTAGAGAGACCTGAGGAGGACAGAGGGGGAAATGAAGAGCTGGGGTTTCCAGACACTGCTTTCCCTGGGCACTACAGGTGGGATGTTCAAAAGTGCTGGTCTAACTCAGCTCCTGCTGGAATCCAGGATCAAACTCCCATTGGCATCAGTGGATGCAGGGCGAGGTCAATGCTGAGCACTTCTGAGCAGCCCAGCCTATAACCATGAGCCTCATTTCCATTCTGAAAAGCCAACAGGCTGTGCAAACAGATTCTCCGCCTGCTTTCCTGCTCCCCAAACCAACTGGAGTTTTCATATTCAAAGGAACAGTGTCACAAGGTCACTCACACCTGACTGAACTCAGCACACACCAAGTCCAAAATTCCCCTCCCCTCTCCGACCCTGGGGTTCATCTTTCAGATGCAAATAGAAGGTGGACAAACAATCCATGGCCTTGGCTATCTTCCCTCCCTGCAAGAGTGGACAGCTGGACAGGCTGCTAGGGTTCTTCTAGATGGACCTCCTGTCCACCTAATACTCTCCTCTCTAGAGACTCTTCTTTTGCTCCTCATGAGACCCACCTGATCTAGCTTACATGGGTATTGAGCAGAACAGCTCTGCATATCCATGCAGAGAACAGTGAAGTGCTCTTGAATGTCAGAATCATTGGAGAAGAACATCAAAATGTTTTGCTACACACAGGGGTACCAGATCACACTCAAATTCTTCCTTGTTCTATCAAAGACGTTACAGATGACAAAGAAACCATATCTTCATCATTTCTTAGTCTGTAAGTACTTTGGGGTGAGGACCATGTATTCGTATGTGTTTGTGTAGCACCAAGAACAATAAAGCACAATGGGGCTTCCTGTTGATGGGGCCCTTCTACAAGCTACTGAAATATATGTACTAAGTAGTAATAATTAGCACCTTCCTCCAAATATTATTGGACCATGTAAGGCAGTTGCATCTCTCTCCCCGTTTGTCAGGGAGGGAGAGTGACTCCCTTCAAGAGGAATTAGCGAACAGTAAATAGGCCCTAGCCTTCAGTCCAGGCTGGGTATCAGTTAGGTCTGGTAGCCCCGACACTCAGCCAGAGTGGGGCGGCACACAGTTAATGAGTCTGTCCCGCAGTTGGGCAGGGTGGTGGCAAGTCTATAGCCCAGAACCTTCAATCAGGATGGGATTGTAATCAATTAATGGCTCTAGCTTGCAGTCAGGCTGTGCAGTAGTAAGTCTATCTGCCCAGGGCCCTCAATCAGGGCAGGGCAGCAATCAGGTAAGGGGACTCTAGCCTGCTGTCAAGCAGAGAAGCCCAGCAGTCTAGCGGGGAGATTAGCTCTCTGATGGGAGAACCAGCTAAACCATCTGGCATCTTAGCTCAGGTGGGCGCTAGACCAATACAGGTCTCCTGGCCTAAAGGGGGGAGGCTGCCCACCCTGACAGTGGGGTGGCAGGAGGTAGCGGGATGCAGGCCCACCCACTCCATTGCATCCCAGCCCAGGGCCCTAACAGTGGCAGAGTGGTCCGCCACTGGATTAGTGGGGAAATCCAGCTGCAACACATTGGCCGGCTTGCAGCCAGTAACACAGCTGAACCCTATTCAGTTTCCCTGGGCTCCTTCCTACACTCCGAGTTCGGGGGTACCTGGGTTCCAGGGTTGTTGTTGGTCTCGCTGGGGTAAATGGCTAGAGGCAGCCCCAACAGTTCCTCAGTGTTCCTGGTGTCGGGCAGCTCTGGCAGTTCCTCCGGGTCTCTGGCACTGTAGTGGCCTCCATTGCCTCCAAGCTCCAGCAGTCTCTCCCCACCTGTCAGGGAGGGAGACCACACCCCTTCACTACAGACCATCTTCACTGCTATGAATAAGGGAGTGTCTGCAAAGACCTTTTTTTTTTTGTGCAAGAGGAAGGTGGTCATAATTTACAAAAGATAGGGATACTAGTGAAAACGCCCTTAAGGAGCTTCAGGAAAGGGCTGGATGTTCTCAGATACCAGCAAAACAGAGTACTGCAAAAAGGACACAAAGATGGGAGCAAGCTTCTTGGAGGGCACTAAAGCTGGTCACAAATTTTTCATTGCAATGTTTTTTGGATGTAAAAGGCAGTTTCTGCAACACAGAAACTTTCCATGGGACAATTTCAATCTTGCTGAAGTTTTTCTATGTTCTGTCTGGAAAATCTAAACAAAACATCTTGATTTGGGGTGGGTCGTCTCAAATCGAAACATTTTGGTTTGTCAAACCGAATTAAGACATTTCAGTTCAGTTCGACATTAATCTGTCTACCTGTGCTGCCGCCATGGTGCTTCCTTGGAGTTATAGTTCTGATGCTTCATGCCCCCCATTTTCCTTTATGGGTTAGGCTCCCTGGCAGGACTACTTTTCCCATGATGCACCACAGTTGCTCCTCTGGTTGAACAGCTGTGACATAACCGTAATGCATCACTGGGGATGTAGTCCAGTCAGATAGCCCAGCCCCATATAGGAGAATGGCTGTATGAGGTACTGGTACTTCAACACTCATGAGGCATCCTGGCAGCTCAAGAGGACATAGATAACGGTCAACCGAGCTAAATTGGAATGTTTCAGAACTTTCCATTCCATGAAAAATGTCAGTATTTTGGCTTTTCATCCCAATTTGGGATTAAAACTAATGTCCAAATCTAGGAATTTTCCACAGGAGGGAATTTCCAGTTATTGACCATTTCTAATGGATGCTAAAGAAGGATCTGGTAGCTGAAGTCAGCTGAGCCAAATCAATCATAGTGAGACTGAAAGGAAGAGGGAGATGTCAGACTTGCTCTTGGATGATGCAGAGAATCATGTTGTAGTTACAAAGGTCACACATCTCTCTTACAGCTTGACCTCAGATCAGAATGGCAAAATTCTATGTAATTTGACATGTGTTTGTGACAAGGAGATGGAGAATAATCTCAAATAGGTCCTCAAAACTGCAGAGCACACAAGCAAAAGTATTCAAAATGAGCTGCTCAGGAAGTAATACACACTTAAGAAATGCACTAAAAATCTGAAGTTTGTGCATGTGATGAAACAACAAAGTGGAGATAAAGGAAGAACGACCCTTTGCTTAAGGAACCTGCACAGTAAAGTCGTCAAAGAGGACTTCCTCCAGTTTGCTTAGATCAATTATGTGAATGGCAGAGGGAAAGCATGGATGTTGTTGAAGCTGCTGCGAAATACAGAAGCAGAGCTCAGAGGACTTGTAGGTTTGGGCTTTCATGGAGTTAGTACAGCAAGTGAATGCTCTATTGCAGCGCTGGCACTCATTCTCACTGCCAAAACAATGTTACATTGTACATCCATTGTGCAAGTGACTTTATAAACATGGTGGTCAGCTAACCTACTGAGGCGCTGCCTTTAAGATTCATTATTTACAGGAACATTTTCATTTCCATCTTCTCCAGGCCAATAAAAAGCACCATCATTTTCCTTTCCACTAACTGCATTGTCACCAGCATCAGTTTCAGAGCTTTTCCCAGTCTGTGTGTGTGTGCAGTAAAACTCAAGCTCTAAGATGGTTTCTTTGGGCAACCTTAAATCATTAAGCAACTCAGTAGAGCCAGAGGCTCTCTGCCATAACAAGGACCATGTAAGAACTATTACGTTTCTTGATTCCCCTTGACTCTCATTCTCCATTCCTGCTGAACAACATACATTTTTACATGGTGGCTTTGCTGATGGGAGATCAGTCATTAATAAAGAAGATTTACTTGAGTGCCCATGTAGTTATACATCAGTACACATCTAGGACCTGACAAGTTTGACACTAGCTGCATTTCCCCAAAAGAGGAGGCCAAAACAATTATAGGACAAAAACATTTGTGAAAAAGTGAGGTCATTGAACTTGCAAAGTATTTCGGCTGGAATTTTTAGAGAAGTCCTTAAGGGAGTTATATGCCCAATTCCTGTTGAATGGCTCACCTAACTCCTCTTGGGTTCCTTTGAAAATTGAGCTCAATAGATTCATGTCAGTTTACACCAGCTGAGGGTCTGACTCCATTGTGTCTAAATTAGGGATTCTTTACAAACCCAGAACTCAGACCAGGGATGCTGTGTAGTTTGCCAACCACATGACTTTTTGGAACTGGGACTGGACCCTAATTACAAGCAAGCTGACTGCTTTATGAGTGAGTGAAAACCATGCAAAACTCGCACAGCAGGGCAGTTTCAGCAAAGTTTTGCACTGGCTTTTAGGATCTGTCCATGTTCAAAAGCATGAGACAGAGCAAAACCAGAAAAGGGAAGTAAATCTCTGTGAACTGAAGCTGCTAAGTTTTACATACTCACCCACCTGTCCAGGCACATGGTTATTTGTTAAGAAAGTCCTTGGCTGGGTGGGAAGATTACACACTATGAGGAGATTTTTCCCATCCAATGCCAAAAGTCTAGCTCAAAAACCTACAAACCTGGATCCTTAAAGCTAGGCTCCTAAATCCATAATTTTTAGCACCTAAATGGAAGCTTTTGGCCTGATTTTCCAAGATGCTAAGTACCTGCAGCTCTCATTAATTTCTATGTCAGGTGGGTTTCTCAGCACCTCTGGAAGTCTGGCTCCTCCTATTTAGGTGCCTAAATATGGCTTTTGGAGCCTGATTTTAGGGACCCAGGTTGGGAAACGTTTGCCCTAGAGAATAGTGTGATCTGTCGCATAAGTGAGGGGGAGGAAGAAATGTACTGTCAGAAAACGTCATCTCTTAAAAGTGCAGAAATCCAACTGTGGGAGGATTTACGGGAGTTCAAATCTAGGGGACGCCAGGAAAGACAGCTAAATAAACACATAGATCATGCATCTTGAAAGCTGATGTCAAGACAATAAAAAATCAACTCGATTATAGGAGCAGACAGGTGGCGATTGGTGCAATCCCTACACATTGTGTCCTGGAGCCTTTGGCTGGCCTTATCCACTGGAAACACCACCCAGCAGATGTTTTCCTGATTATAAATGTTGTATAATTTATAATCCACAGTCTCGCACTTAAACAATCAGAGCTATTTTTATTTTTTTTCGAAGGGGGGGAGGCAAGTTCTTCCAGCTCATTAATGTAGCCATTCACCACCTAACCCCTTCCTGAGCATGGAAATTGGTGTGTTAAAGCTACACGTTAGCAGGTGGGCGCTCAAGAGAAGAGCATGGTGACTTGAGGGTCTGGTTTATTACATGTAAAGTTCTGTGTCCATACCCTGCTCAAATCACACCACTGAAAATTAATTAGGTGGATTGAGCAGCAAACACTTTAGCACTGGGAAAAGACCATTCAAGCCCAACTCTCTGACCCTACTATGACTGATCCCAAACTTAACAACCGCTCTATTCCTACCCCTTCTTCTTCAGAAGCCCATCAAGACTCCTCATGCCAGGGGTCAGAATTCCCAGCCAAGGGGATGTGACCATTCTCTACTCCATTTATGCCTGTCAACAGGTAGCTGCCTTCTCAGCACCCCTTCCTTTCCTGGGATGGCCCTGCAGCTCCCTGCCTTAGTTTCCCTCTTCCGCAGAGTTGCTCAAAATCTCCACCCCATCTGTATCATTTTAAAACACGCCCCTTAGGGAGGAGAATCCACTTTATTTAATCCATACAGACATTAATACTTCCCACCAGCTTCGCCCTGATGGCCACTGGTCCCGCTGTTCAAACTGTTCTCTCTCCTTGATTCAGGAGTCCCCCGCCCTCCTTCCCACAGCTGGGTTATATGCCAAATCTTTACTCCTTGCAGGAGCAAGTCTTGCTTCTGGCAGCACTCACCTGCAATTGCTTCCGTCCTACTTGCCATGCCCAGCCCTACCTCGCTCTGCCAAGCTCCCACTTAAGCTCCTCACTGTAACTCAGGCCTCTCCCTTATATCCCCAGGCCTGGCCTGAGTTAGTTGCAGAACCTCATTCATTATTACTCATCCTCTCCACCTGGGGAGATGAGCTAAGCTTGTCACAGATAGGGCTGAGACCCATCTCCCCTTAAAGGACCCAACCATGCTTTGACCTGAGCAAAGCAGGACACAGAGAGAAAGACGTCCTGTATCCCAGCCAGACTGCTCCAAAAGTGCTCATCAGATCAGCATGGCTGGCTAGTTGAAGCTGTGGCACTCCCTACCTGAGCGGCTTGTTAGGAGAACTTTCCAATTATTAAAGTTTTCATCACTTACAGTATTTTTAACTGGTGCTTTGTGATCTAAAATGTCTCTCTCTCTCTTTTTTTTAATCACCACGGAAAAATTTTAAATAGAACAATTTCATGAAATCATTGCTTAGTTTCACACAAAGTATTTCTTTCACTTAGGCAGTAAATAGATTGCAGCACAAAAAAGCACAGCTTTCAGTACTGGAGATGTAAATTTCAGGTTGGTTTAAGACTAACTGCTATGATGCTGTTAGGGAATATATTAACAATAATAACTAGCATTTCTGTAGTGCCTTTTATTCTCAAGGGTTCCAAAGCTTTTTGCAAACTGCAGGCTGGCAAAAGCACACTGAAATCACACCACCCACCACAAAAATACAGCCACCTTGGGTGGTAGGTGGCAGCTGCTTACACTGTGTTGGTGTGCTCTATTAAGTTCCAGTTTTGATTTTTGACGGCAAGAATCAAAGAGCGAAGTTCACTAACTGAAACTCCAAGGGGGAAATTTCCTACACAGTGGAGTGTAGATGGGCAGCACTCATTTTTCACCAATACTGAACTTCACACGGATCATCAAGGAACTAAAGTTCATGCTAGAAAAGATCTTGAAAATAAGATAAGGGTTAGATGACACCATATTTGAAACACTACGCTTGGGCCCACCATTGTTGCAAACACCAGTCAAGTTGAACATGTTAGCAATGGTACAGACAAGAGCTGTGTATGTGTAAATGAGGCGGGCACGGTCTGTTTGCCTCTAACGGCTAGGCCACATACCAAGGTTTATGAGTCTTCTACTGGCTCCAGGTCTTTTAACTCAAGCAACACAGTCTCGGTGCTCAGGTTCAGGGGTCCCAGGTTTAGCCCCTCACAAAAACACAAACAGCCACGTCGTTAGCTCCGTATCACCAGGGAGACATGGAACAGTGGAGAAGGGGGAAAATAGAGGCGACAGGAGACATTCTGACCTGCGCCAATTTCCCAATCCAATACATCTTTCCGTTCTGTGGCTCCTCCGCATGTCAGGTGAACACATTTTTACAAAGAAAAGCCCCCTGGGAGGATTTTGATAGAGGAAGGCAGGAGGATGCCACCTTCTCATTGCCAACCTACTTCCTTTATGAAACAATCTCAACCTCATTTCAGTAAAGGACGAGTTGGGGGGAAATCCATTATAAATTCTCAGCCATCCAGTTCCTAAGGAGGTAGGAGGAGATTGAGAGAGATTCTCAGAAAAAGGAAGCTGAAATAAAAACATACCACGGGATCCTTCCCACCGAGAACACCTTTTAACTACCACCACAATACAAAGCTTCAGAAGGTGGGATCTGGCTCTGTGACCTTCAGGCCTAGAAGTGATTCTTCTGTAATAGCCACCTCCAGACTCATGCAGAGCCTGTAACCCCAAAACCAAAAAGACTGGGAATGAGGCGGAAATTTTTAATGGTGAGGGTAATTAACCACTGAAGAAATTTACCAAGGGTCATGGTGGAGTCTCCATCACAGACAACTTTTACATCAAGACGGGATGTTCCTCTAGAAGATCTTTGCCCTAGGGTATTTTGGGGCAAGTCTCTGGCCTGTGTTATACAGGAGGCCAGACTACATGATCATAATGGTCCCTTCTGGCCTTGAAATCTATTAAGTTACATGGTGCTATGAACCTTTTAGAGCTGGTTAAAATAGGAAAGGCTAGTTTTGTAAAAAAACCACAATTTTATTTTCATTTCCCCAAGGTAGGAAATGGTCCCAGCATTCTTTTTTTTTTTCCCAAAAATTATCATTTTTTCCTGCATTTTTATGAAAACATTATCAAAATTTTCCCAAACATTTCAACTGCCTTTTTGATAAAAATCTCAAAACCAAGGCATGACACTTCCCCCACCCCCAAAAAACCCCAAACTTTAAAATGCTGATAATTTTTCATTTAAACATTTTATTTTCAAAAAAAACAAAAATTCATTTTTTTCTGGAAATCTTTGACCAGCTGTAGACAATTTATACCTGCTGAGGATCTGGCCCTGTGAATTATAGAGAAATAGGTCCAGGCTGACATATTTAAGTTTCATTTTAAAAAGGGTTTTATAAAGTGTAATAGGAATTGGGAATGTTTTCATTATATTCTTACAAAATTTCAATGAAACCAGTTCTTTGGACTGTAACCATGCCTTTCCAGTATTTCTTACAGTGTAGGAGAACCAGAAAGTAGTTTCATTGTCCAAACCAAATGCTGAATGCAGGAGGGAGTAGGAGATACGATGATGGCCTAGTGGTTAGAACACCAGACCAAGATTTAGGAGGCCTGGGTTCTATTTCTGGCACTGCTACTGTGTGACCTTGGACATGTTACCTTCGTCTCTCTGTGCCTATATTTCCCCACCCATACAATGGGGATAATGATACTGACCTATTTTATAAAGTACTTCAAGATCTATGGATGAAAAGTGAACTAGCATTTTTATTATTGGTCTGGGGAGCAGTATTGCAAGAGGAGAACATGTATTGTTGATGGGCAAACCGAGACTGAAACAAAAAACTTTCTAGGTCTTCATATTCCTGAGAAGCACAGGTCAGTTGTCAAAACCCAGCACTTTATTTGGCCATGGCTGTCGAGATGAAATTAATCTTGCTGGGCCAGATGAAATTTGGATTTACCAGCGCTAGCCACTAATGAAAAACGCATAATAGCAAGCATTGGCAAATCCCTGACACTCAGCACCTCAGAATAAATTTAAATAATTCTATGAATATAGATCAATAAAACTAATGTACTTGTAGCCTTTCTGTGAAGTATTCAAATTAGAATAAGAGTCTTTTTATTACAAAGCCTTGTATTAATTTTTAGTATCTATTGTTTTACGTATTATTCAATTAATCTTGGTATTCAACTCAAACATCATATACAATATTAAAATATGGGACATGAGAATCTGTATTGGAGATGTTAGAATTTTCATAACTGAGTATGGTTTGTGAGAGAATGTTGCTATGAAAGTCTACTTGAGTCCCCCAGTATAACAATCTGGAGTAGAGTCAAGAGAGAAACATTACAGCATGTTTGTAGAGGGGCCACATATAGATCTTAAATCAATGGAAGTTAAGCACCTAAATACCTTTGAGGATCTGGGCCTTAGTGCCTAAATAAGTAATTAAGAGCCTCAGTTTAGGCCTCCCATTTTAAAAAATCTCAGCCATAGAAACTAGAGATGAGAAAGTCCCATTGAGTTTGAAGATGGACCTAAAGCAAAGCCACACCACCCAGCACCTTGAGCTTTGAGGAAGCCAGGCATTCTCAACGATGTAATATGGACTAATCTGCGATTAGTTCATATCTCATTCATTCCCTTTGAGCCAATGTAGGATGGTTCCCTACAATATCTTTTCCAATTCTTTGTGCAGTCTAGTCTTATTAAATATCTTTAGTGTTGGTGCTTTTGTGGAGTCTCATCAGTAGATCTGGGCAAATATTTTGCAATGACTAATTAATTTGACAAATTTAGCCCTGCTCCACCACTTCTGACTTTCAAATTACTCTTAAACAAGTTTGCTCAGAAACATACAGTGAATCCTAAATGCACACACATTTAAGGCTCTGGACTGTTCACTATTGGTGCTCTGTGATGGGTCACCTAAGTCACATGGTATTTTTCCTGCAGTTCCATGATTGGTGTCCTAAATTTTCAAAGCAGGAGGACTACTTAAAGAGGAGTTCTAAGGGGATTTGCCTTCATGAGTCACTTAGGGCTGGTCCACACTAACCCCCCAGTTCGAACTAAGATACGCAACTTCAGCTAAGTGAATAACGTAGCTGAAGTCGAAGTATCTTAGTTCGAACTACAAGGTACTTACCACGGGTCCACACGCGGCAGGCAGGCTCCCCCGTCGACTCCGCGTACTCCTCTCGCAGAGCAGGAGTACCGGTATCGACGGCGAGCACTTCCGGGATCGATTTATCGCGTCTAGACAAGACGTGATAAATCGATCCCAGAAGATCAATTGCTTACCACCGAACCCGGAAGTAAGTATAGACGTACCCTTAGTCTCTTTTGAACGAAGACTCTCAACCTTCAGATAAAAGAGGAAAATATTACTATATTTTACGGAGACTAAGTGACTCACACAGGCTGTCCATGGCAGAGTTACGTACTGAGTCCTGATCTCCTTGCTTTCTGTCCTGTGCTTTAACCACAAGCCTATCTTTTGCTCCGAGTACAAATTATATTGTTCTTTTGGATAGTTCATTGGAGACTTGGACAAGAAAACCCTTGCACCTAATACAAAAATTATACTACTAGACCAGCCACCCAGCCAATCTAGAAACTGTCAGTCCCTGACTGCCAGGGTCTACATTTTCAAAAAGGAGTAGTGATTTAGGGTACCCCAATGTTTGGGTGCCCAACTTGAGAGATCTCAAAAGGGACCTGATTCTCAGAGAGTAGGTGCTCAGCAATTTCTGAAAATTGGGGCCGGTTAAGGTGATTCAAATTGGGAACCTAAAATCACTAGTCTCTTTTGAACACAGACCCAGCTAGCCACGAGCAGAGTTAGGTCTTTAGGGACCCAAATGGATTTCCAAAATTTGTCCAAGGAGCAGTGGAGACCTTGAGTTTGGAAGGTTGGACCACACTTCGGGGAAGCGCCTTGGGAGGTACAAATCAGCATCATTACATTGGAATCAATAGAGCTACACTGATTTACACCCTGACTAAGGGTCCTTCACCTACATAACGTTCTCAATGTCCTCCTGCAACACTGTCTCCCAGCTCATTAGGGGAGGAGGAGCAAGCATACATCAAGGCTTCCAGCCCATCCATTGAGCAATTACATAAAGGGAGTTTGAGGCCCTTTTGCTGTGGAGCAGCACTGACATGTGGCTGCTGCGACATCTATTAAGCTGACAGGAACTGAACCCAGGCAAAACCTGATGATGGATTTGGCCTGGTCAGGACCGTTCTGCTATTAGTCTCTGGGCAAGAGGGAGCCTTTTGCTAGTGGAGTGATCCATGGTCTCTGGCATCACAGCCCTCACCCTAACCATATTCACGGGACCGCACATCTTTTCTTTTTTTACCTACTCAGCGTTTCAGGCCCAGACACATGATCGCAGCAGCTGTAGCAGCACGCCATGTATCAGGAGCAAAACCTCTCCTGTAACTGCAAAGAAGTCCTATATAACTATCTCAAAAAGACAAATGAACACTAAAAAATAAAAATAGGAAACCCCACCGAGATCTAGTGAACAGAGAAAGCCATTGATAGAGCCCTGTGTTAGCCCATTAATAATAAGGTGCTGTGCTTGCATTTGGAGCTATTTCAAGTTGTTCCTTGTATATTAATCATGTGCATTTTATATAATAAAGCCCTGTCTCTATCCCCAATCTAGGACACCCTTATTCCCATATGGCAGGTTTAATGACTTAGCAAGGAAAACAAAGCTCTGCATTCTAAAGGAAGCTAGAGTTGGGTTCATACCAAAGTAAGGTCCTCTGGAGGCAATAAAACACTGAGGAGATGCTATCTAGTGGATTTGGAGCATTTCATTCCCTTGAAAGTCAAGTAGACAGCTGATTTAAAGTTTCCAGCTAGGTCATACAAAAGTCAGCAGCAGCTGCATCCAGCCGGGTTCAGAGTTTGAATATTTATGGTGTCAATCTGAAATCCAGATAACCACAAATAATCTAAACCCATTAACTCCCTCTCCATGAGAGAAAGCTCTCTGGACATTAATGCCCACATTGCTAGGGTTACCGTGGGATTGTATGCAGCCTCTCTTTTTTAAAGGTCATTCTGCACTGATGATGTGGCAAGCAGTTCCAGCCAGATCACACTGCCTTCCAGGAAAGCTGGCATCGGTTCCGTGTGATTAGCAATGTTTGGAAGCACTGAGATACTGAAACATTCAGGTCTCATCTCATCCACCAGGGGATAGCCAGATAAATTGCAGTCATCAATGGGCTGCATTGCAGCCACGCAGGGTAATAATGATTCTGCCCACTTATCAAAGCTGCCCAAGGCCCTGCAGCAGAATTCATCCCCTTTGGGTGTATGGGTGAAAAGCATTGCACCAATGTATAGGTCATCAGCTGTGATGGAAGTTGGACACCTAAGTTAAATGCTTTCTCATTAAGAAACAGGTTTGGCTCATATTTTCTTCGTTTATTCCAACATTCTGTGGCCCAATTGGCTAGTGTCTTTGCCCTTGAGACCTGGCTTAGTTCACAAGTGGCAATGAAGCTGGTGGGTTTCAGATTTGTCTGTTCATAGACAAAGCTATGATGTCATTTGGCACCATGAGCTGCTCAAGGGAGACCCAGAACTGAAATACTGGCAGTGCAGGATGCTGCGAGCATGACTGAGTTGTACTCGGGATGTCACTCTCCACTTCTCCAACAGCTTCCTGACAGATGTAGACAGGGAATCTAAAGACCTAATCCAGTACCTGCAACCTCCCACTGAAGGGTGCTTGGCACTTCTCCGGATCAGGCTTCTGCAGACCATCTGTCTGCACTATGCCAGTGCTATTTGATCCAGATTCAGGAAAGCAGTTTAGCATGAGAAATTAAGGACCTTTTCCTAGGCTATCTGAGCCCAAATAAAGATAATTTTTCAATGTGATTATCAAACAGAGGAGCTCACTGCTGAGGGATGTTTTCCCTGTCCACATAGCTTGAATTAGCGTTGAACCATGGTTCACTGCTACATTTTGGGGACACACTGGCCTTCATGAGTACACCTGTCTGAAATGAGGTACGTCCACCTCTACAGAGATCTTTCAGCATTCAAAATGCTCCAGTAGCTTAGAACAAGGGTGCCATTAATAGATATCAGCTATAACATACCAGCCTTGAAACTCTCCACAGCTGATCCTTGAACAATGCCTCTGGCTCTTCCACAGAAGCTCTCTGAGAAACTAGCTTGGAGATTTTAGGGCAAGTTGCATATTTAATGGCAGTTCCAAGTAGGAGGACCACCAATTTAACCAGCACCAAGAGCGGACCCAGGGATCTCCAGAGCTAACAGCACATGCCTATACAGCTTGAGCTAAAGAGCCATCCTCTCAAGCAGCAAGCTCTAACAGACCCATATCCACCAATGAAACAACCCAATGAAGACCAGCATGGGAATGGGTGAAGAACGCATAGGACAGCAATTTTCAAAACCCATCTAGCATCTAGGGTGTTTGAGACCCTGAAATGGGAACATGAGCCAGACTAGACACCCGGTAGCATATGCAAGCAGGGCAGCATTGCTCTGCGGCAGGAGGGGGTAGGTGGTGTTCCTATATTCATGCATTAGGGAGGCTATTCCTGGTCACTTCACCTTCAGCCCTACAATAGTGCAGTCATTTACAGAACAGGCACTGACTACATGTCACATCATCCATCATGAGAAACTAACCCAACAAGGCGTGAAGAGATGGGTGCAGGGAGACAGAGGCCTGTCAGTTACTTTACATTGGAAAAAGCCCTGACACTGGAAAGCCTCCGGCTTGCAACATGTGGAGACCTGAACCTGCAAAGGGTGGGCAAGGTAGCAAGCAGTATGCCACAGCTAAAGGCCTGCAAATGAGTGCCACTATAATTAAGGCCTTTGGGGTGATTACGGGAAGACTGTGCTGTCAGGCACTGGAAAGGTTAATGTGGCAGGTCTCACTATACCTGGAAGTAGTATTGACTTTCTGTATTGCTCCCAGGTTAGCATTATGAAAGCCCCATGTTCCTCCACAGCACAGCATAAGGCAAGATTTGGAGCAAACAGTGACTTGATCCAAAGAGAAAAATCCTTGTTCGACTCTTAGCCATCTATAGGCCTCTGAATTCTGATCTCCAGCCAATAGAGGGCAGTGGTTTACACGCACAAGAACTAGTTCATGGCAACACTATCAGAGAGCACAATAACGGCACTAAGGGGGACAGTCTCTCAATAATTAAGGTTGAAACGACCTTCAGAGCATACAGCTGTTTTCCATATTCCCTCTAACTGCATAGAAATTAAACCAACAGGAGTGAAATTTCACATACATCATCTCAAAGGGTAGTAGTAGGCATCCTTCAGTCTCGAGAGACCATCGGTGTGCGCCCCTGAGAGGTAACGAATGTACTCAGTTGGTTTTATGGCAGCCATGGCTGTGGCTGAGGAGACCCACTCAAGAGAGACAATCTCTGCCGCATCTGTCATTTTAAAGATGATTTCTTGACCCTTTGGGCTCTGCTTTCTATGAGCTTGTTTCTCCTCTGCTAGGCTGGACGGCTTCCTCTCAGAACTCCGGAGACCTTTGTTAAGCCCCTGTTTCCAGAGGCTGCAGTCCTGAGTATGATCTTCCCAGCTGTCCACATCCATTTCTTTGAGGTCTCGCTTGCACACATCCTAGAAACACAATGTTGGGCATCCTTTGGGTCTTTTTCTTCATGCCAATTTGCTGTAGAGGATGCCCTTTGGGATGCGCCCATCATTCACTCTGCACACATGCCCACACCAGCGGAGGGGTCTCTGAGGAGTATTTGCAAAGGGTAGGACTCATTGAAAATGTGTGGCAGGTTACAACACACCAGATCCTGATCCCCTTTCTGCCCTTACTGCTGTTGAGGTCACTGGGTGATATGTGAGCGGTAAGGTGCTACCCAGCCTGAGCAGGGGGATCAGAATCTGGCCCCAAGTGTTACTACTGGAGTATGGGGTCAGAAAAATCAGCTAGCGTAAACTGGCTGGATGATTCATACCAGCTGAGGATTTCCCCAATGGGGTTTTCAAACATGCCCCTTTTTCTGAGATTTTCTTTTTTTATACTTATTTATTGGCTCCTTATATCTCAGAAACAGAATATCCTTCAGTCCAGCCGGAAACAAATCAACAGAATCACTCTCTACTACTTGAGAACTCCCAGTGCTTATTAGTAAGTTTTAGTGGGTTATTGCAGAAATTAAGGCAATAATTACAGCTGACTTCATGTATATACAGAAATCTGTCCAATTATAAGGTCAACTTCCAGACATTATAAATATTGACATTTAATAAAATGAATGATTAAAAGAATGAAACCAAGTTTCCCCATTGGCTTGAATGGGAGCATGATCAAACCCATATTGCACAATTATATGCTCATTTCCTTGTCCCCAAATCTTTAAGGAGCTGAATAGGATCAGTCCCTAATCCCTAGCTCTCAGTGCCCTGGCAGCTCAGACAGTTTAGAGGCATAACAGGAAAGCTACTCATAGCTAAGAGAGCAAAGCACTCAAGGGTTTAAAATTTTAAGCTCTTGATATTTAACCGTAAGTGGCTCAGTCATATGCTGCTTTCATTGTACTGCACCAAAATTTGGTTGACACTGCATGTGGATTTCCTAGATTTCAGACATTTAAAAATCAAGTGTCTATAGTCTCCTTGCTAGAGCACTGGCTTAGGACTCTAAGGAACCAAAAGACCAGGTTCAATTCCGGCCATAGGCTTCCTGTGTGACCTTGCACACATCACTTATTGTATCCTATTCCCCATCTGTAAAATGGGCTTAATGCATCCCTCCCTTCCAGGAGTATTGGAAGAATAAAATCCATTATTGAGTCTGAGGTGCTGTGACAAGGTTCGGACTCACCCCTGCAGCGCCTCCTGCTGGTTGTTCCGGGGAATTAGCTCACCAGCCTCTGGAGCGCCTTCTGCAGGCCAGTGATCCGCCTGACCACTCTGGCCCCGTGTCCCTCCCAGAACCCAGTGCCCTTTTAAGTGGGGTGCTGCCCCCTGGCAGTACCCCTAGATCTGGGTCTCCCCTCCCCAGGGGAACCCCCAACCCACTATCCCCACCTCGCCTCAGTTGTAGGCTACTGCCAGTCACCAGCTAGCCCCCGCGCCCTGGGGCAGACTGCAGTATAAGCCACTCATCACAAGCAAGGTTGGGTTTGGCCCTGCTGCCTCAGCCTACCTGTGAGCTGCCCCCACAATCCCAGTACCTAAGTGGGGCCTAACCCTAGGCCACAGCCTGGGGTTTTCTCAGGCCGGAGCTCCCCAGCTCCTCTGGCCTTCCCCAGCCCTGCTCCACCCTAGGTACCTGGTAAGGTCCCTGCAGCCAAGCCCTTCCCTCTCTAAAGACAGAGAGAGAGTGTTTGCTCTAGGCCCACTGCCCTCTTATAAGGGCCAGCTAGGCCCTGATTAAACTGGACCCAGCTGTGGCTGCTTTGAATCAGCCCAGCTTTCAGCCTCAGCCCTCTCCCAGGGCTCTTTCCAGCCCCTCAGGGCAGGAGCGGGGTGCCACCCCGCTACACAGAGGGACGGCTGCACACCTTGCAGCCGGTCCGCTTTCAAACCGCGCCACGGAAGCATCTCTACACGCTCGTGCTCCACACCCTTCATTTCCTCGCCCTCGTGTCCCACCCCGACACAAAGTGGCGGGACCTTCTACCACCTCGAGAGGGTGAGGAGCCCCGGTGGGCCAGCCTCTATTCTACCCTGATACCGAGGCCCACCGGTGATGTCAGCTGGCGACTCCTTCATGGGGCCATGAGCACGGGCGTGTATTTGGTGTGGTTTACCCCTGTCCCAGATACCTGCCCCTTCTGCGGTGTGAGGGAGACCCTGGCGCACGTTTACCTGGAGTGCGCCAGGTTGCAGCCCCTATTCCGGCTCCTCACCGATATTTTGTTAAGATTTTGGCTGCACTTTTCCCCTCACCTCCTTCTCTATTCACTCCCTATCCGTGGCCCCACAAAGTCACGGGACCTCCTGGTCAATCTCCTCCTGGCCCTGGCTAAATTGGCCATCTATAAAACCAGGGAGAGGCGGTTGGCCGATGGAGGCTCCGGTGCCTGTGGGGCCTGTTTCCGATCCCTTGTCCGTTCACGCATCCGAGCAGAGTTCCTCTGGGCGGCGTCGACTGGCTCCCTTGACGCCTTTGAGGAGCAGTGGGCGCTGTCCGGGGTTCTCTGCTCGGTGTCCCCGTCAGGCTCCCTTCTTTTAACCCTGTGACCGCACCCCTGACCCTGTTATTTCATTAGTTGTCCCCCGGACTCATTTGGGTTCCAGGTCCTGTGGATCCTCCCCTTAAGCTGGGGGGGGGGGGTCCTTTAGCAGTGGGCGGGCTTCTGCCCGCCCACTTCCCGGAACCCAATAGGTACAGGTGCTAAGATGCTGCAGGGAGGAGAGCCATATAAATACCTAAATTGGCTGCAATGGGTCTTGCCAAGCACAAAGCTTTCTAGGTGAACTATTAGAAAACTTTACTTAAGAAGGTCTGGAATGAACAATAGAGGGAGTCAGGGAGATTCCCATTGCTGTATAATTACTGATCATTCATTATCCCCCCAGCTGACTTACACTGCCCATTCAAAATACACTTCAATAGAATTGTTCCACTGAAATATGGCACCCATTTTTCTGCTGATATAAATTGGTACACCTGCATGGAAAGCAGTAACACTCTACCAATTTATAGTCTCTGGGAATTTGGCCCTTTTCTTGAAATAGATGCCTGTGAATATTGAAGCTGGCTGAATAATTAATTTTTTTTGTTTGGTTTGGTGACCCACCCAAAAAAAAATTCCTTTTGGATTGACTCAAAACAGATTTATTTATTTTTTGGTTTCTCACAACAAAAAAACAAACAAAAACCAAAAGATACCACACACACACACACACACACACACACACACACACACACACACACACACACACACACACACACACACACACAAAACTTGGTTTCAGATTCAATTAAATGTTTAGTTGACCCAATATGTAACTTTGTTTCATTTTGGGTAGGTTTTATCCCTTATAAAAACATTTTAAAGTAAATCTAGCTAAATTTGAAAACAAAATGTCAAAACATTTCATTTCAAAAATGACCAAATGAAACTGAAAAAAACATTGTTTTAAAGATGAAACTTTTTCCTGAATTCAACCCAAATTCACAAATAGTTTTGGTCAATTCAAAACTCTTTTTTTTTTTTTTTGGCAATGAGTATTTGTCCAGAAAATTTCACTCAGCTATATTGAATATCTACGTTTATAAAATGCATAGCATAGATTTCAAAACAATGGGGTCTCATAATGCCTGTATGTGCTTTATTCTACAAGGACATATTGATGGAAGAGACGATTAGTGTATGGCCAGAAGTGAAATGATTGATATGCTGTTTGGTATTATGAAATGTGCCGGTTGCATGATGTTTCAGGTGCATGAGATAAAGTATGAGAATTGTACGTTTGAACATGTAATGATCTTGTGTAGTAAATAATGCACACATTGTTGAGCAGTAAATCATTCTAGCTAGTGCACGATTGTTAAATTATGTTGAAAATGGATTCATTTGACGAAATGTGTTCTTGTATTTTAATAGCAGTTTGCAGTGTTGATATGAGTGTGTATTTTGACAGATTTGAGGGGCAAAGTTAAGGTTGAGTGGGTGGTATAAGTCATTTGGGGTGATAATGAATGATCAGTAATTATATGGCAATCGGGAATTGACTGGATACCTTAATTATGCGATTCCAGATTTTCTGATATTACAGGGTGTTTTTTTAAAAAGGTGTAAAATTTTTGTAAAGAAAGTGTAATTGTTTTGGGGCAGAATTTGTCAGCTGGATTCCTCTGAAACATACTTTCAATTATACATTTATTTATTTTTTATTTTATTTTATTTGCAGGGGGAGATGGGAGAATTAGTTCTTAGGCTCCAATGCTTTCTGTGTTAGTGACATTTAAAATAGGAATCACACATACCCCCGCCTCCCAACCCTGATAACATCACAGTAAAAACAAAACCAACTATGCTTTGTGCTTATCATTAACCAAGTGCCTTGGGTTAAAAGCAGAGTTAAGCAAATGCAGAAAAACTGCGCAGACAAACATTTGGCCTGAGTTTCCAACAGCTGCTTGGTCTGATCATGTTCATCGCGCTTTGTTGTTTGTTTTTCCTGAACATTAACATGGACTGGTTTGTGTTGGTATCAGTGTTTCAGGAATGGCTGTATTTTGATTAATACCCATTGTGATGGGGCGTCTGCCCCTCACTGGCAGAATAGGGGTTAAAAGCAACCCTAGGGAGGCTGTGCCAAAGGCAGCCAATTAGAAAGGGGATGAGAGGAGTAGCCAATCATCGCCAGCAGGCTCATATAAGAAGGGCTGCAGGGCAGAGCAGAGTTCAGTAGCTGACTGGAGCTCAAGGGAAGAAGACCAGGCTCCTAGCAGGAGGAAGGTGTGCCAGAACCTGGGATAGAGCAGTGCTGCAAGCAGGGACTGGGGGAGCCAGAGAGAGCTCCTGGCTGGCTGCTAGGGACTGAGGTAAGGGCAGAAGAGGGTGATGGAGCCACATGGGAAGCGGCCCCGGGACAATGGACTGCAGTTGTCACTGAGGGAAGTGGCTGAACAGAGATTGCAGGTCCCCTGGAAGGGGGGAAACACAGAGTGTGGCACAGCCAGAGGGCAGTGTCACTGAAGAGAACACCAAAGTCCTAGGAGTGGCGTGGGTCCTGGAACTAAAGTGATGGTGGTGAGGCACCACAAGAGAAGGGTGCACAGAGCTAATCCCCAGGACAGCCAGCAGGAGGCACTGCAGTGGTGAGTCGCACCCCGTCATACCCATATTCATGTGTCATGTGCATTTGCTAGTCTTCCCTGTTGATAAAATTTCAATCTCCCAGTCAGGGAGAAGAAACAATATCATGTGACTTAGGTGATCAATCATGAGCCCTGAATAGAGAGAGGGGATGGATCTCGTGGTAAGGCAATGGACTGGGATTCAGGCAATCTGGGGTCAGGTGCTGGCTCTGCCATTGATGCCCGGTATGACCTTGGACGAGTCCTGTCATTTCTCTGGGCCTCAACTCTCCACCTATAAAATAAAGCTTCCAGCCCTTGGTCTGTTTAGATTCTAAGCTCTTCCAGGACTTACAATGTATTTACAGAGCCCAGAACAATGGGACCCCATTTTACAGTTGGGGCCTTTAGATGCTATAATAATTGATGATTAATAGCAAAGAGTCAAAGTGAATGGTCTGCAACCAGCCCATCAGTGGAACAGGATCCTCGAGCAGCAGTAAATACACGTGTACAAATCAAAATCTCTCACCAAAACGCCTAAATTCATTAGAGAAATTATTTGCAATAAATAACATAACGAGCCAAGTGTTAACTAGAAGATGGATGTGATATCTTACTAGATTGTGAAGTCTCTACCTAGTGGGCAAAAGCACCTAGCAGGGAAGAGGAAATGAGATGTGACATTTTTTTGATTCTATCTAGATGATGAGCCAGGGCACAGACTGCCAAGAGATGCTGAGATCAACGTACATATCTAGAAAACAGCCAGCTTCACTATTGGTTACATTCTTCCAGCAGCAGAGACTCTGGTGCTGTTGTCCTGCCCCCCACTGATTCACAGCCCAACCCCAGGGAACGACTCAAGAAGTCAGAGCTAATGAAAGAGAGAGAGGGTGTTTCAGGTCAGGTTTGAGATTCACTGGCAAAGCTGCACATAGGGTCACAGACTGAATTAGCTAGGGACTGGTGTAGGTCAGGACTGGGGGCCCCTAGGGGAGCTGAGTAGAGACCCAGGACTGGAATGAAAGGTTAGGATTAAGGTACGTTTGCAACGCTGGGGACAAAGAGGGATCTTGCAGAATTCTTGTCTGCATTGATCAAGGCTCAAACTATCACAATCAATCACCAGCCTTCAGAAGCCCTAAATTCACTAGCCAAGCTTTAAAAATCCACTGCCATCTAATGACTAAATATATTCATTGTCGTCAAATTCTACTCTCAATCGCCCCGCGGTAAGTCTAGAGAACTCCGCTGACGTCAGTGCATAATTCCCTTTGCGATGGAGTAGCTAAGAACAGAATCCAGCCATGTTTCTTATTAGGCATTTCCCCCTGCTTTGCATTGCATCCCATTATTATAGTTGTCCAGCAAACAAAGTAAATCACAGTTTTCCCCCAAAGTTAACACAATGAATGCACTTGCAGTACAGATGTAAGCACAGCTGCAGCTTATCCAGCATACATGTGTGGGTGCCAGGGGAGGGGGCGCGGATCTTGGCAATGCCAGCATTCGGAAGTAACGAACAAAACCACACAACCATTGTGCAGTAATCACTGTCCTTGGAGGCTTCAGCACAATAGACAGCATGGCTGCCTCTAAAGACATGATAATAGGAGGGATGGGGCTTGTGCAGCTGGAATGACAATGGAATGGAAGGCTGCACAGACCACTGGCGGATCTGGTGCCAGCGTCTCTTTCCAAGGTGGAGATAGACGGAATGAAAGCCTCTGTTTCCATCCAGGCCCACATGAAATCAGACCCTCTATCTTCATCTCTAGCACCAAGGGTAACAAATCAGAGACCCTCAATTTTTTCTTTAGCGATTGGCCTGGTTGAAGGAAAACTGGCTTCCCATGAGAAGCCACTTGAGTAAATCGCTCCTGGGGCAAGACTTGGGATTGAGTATGACACCACTTGGGAGGTTTTGTTCAACAGTGGGGAAAGCGGGAACCACCAGGGGCCAGGTAGGTAGGTAGATACTAGCACTATCCCTGTTATAGATGGGAAAAGTGAGGCAGAGAGAGGAAGCAATTTCCCTAAGTCTGCACAGAGAGTCAGTAGCAGGATCAGTGCTCACAGATTTGTGATGCCTATTAAGAGCTGCCATTTGCATTATACAACAGCAGCAGCTTTGATTGGTTCAGAAAAAAAAAGATCTGGGAACAGGAACTACCCATGAGCATCACCTACCGGCAAAGTTTGTTTACTAATTAACTAACTACATGCATAGAGAATTCTCTTGGGTAGAGAACTCCCATCAATTCCCTTTCCAGTGCAGAAAATGTAAGCAGAGGATAAGGAGTGAAGACTTGAATAGATGAGGGGCCTATTAAAAAAAGAAAAAGACACCAAAGCAGACGACAGCGTGACTTGAATTTGCTGAAGCAGCAGAGAAATACAGAAGATTTTATGCACAGACAGAATTGTTTCTATGCCGGATGTTTTTCAAAGTTTCCCAGGAGTCAGCAGTGGTTCCTCCAAGATCAGAGAGGCTCCCTGACTCACTCTTGTGTGGGGGAGCATGGTCTTCTAGTGTTTGAAGTATATCCCTGTCTTGGGAGTCGTAGGGTCTGCTCCTTGCGCCGTTACCAATCTGCCGTGTGATGTCACAACCTCTGCCGTATGGAAGTGATAATACCTAGCACCAGAAAGGAGGTCGAAAGGCTTAGCTAGTGGTACCACTGGCTTGGGCCCATCACTGGATGAAAGTTACTAGCAAAGGGCAACATATGGGGATATTTGCCCTTGTGAGACACTAAGTTGTTCTATTAAACAGCCACAGCTAGGCTGAGAATGTCAAAATGTTAGACCTGATTCTCCTCTTGCGTATGCTGGTATAACTCCTCCCGATACATACAGCTGTAGCTGAAAGGAGAAGCAGGCCCTACGTGTTTTATTTAGGGGACATAGTAGCTATAGTTATAACCTATATGGGGGGGTGTCAGATGCGATGGTCCTCTCCCAACCTACTACCCACATTCCAACCACTTGTGAAGCCAAAATGCGAAACTGTTCACAGCAGAGAAGGAGGGTCCAGTGTCTGGGACTTGGGAGTCCTGAGCAAAATTCCCTATTGCAACAGTCTCCGTGTATGATCACTTAATCTCTGTGCCCCGGTTTCCCATCTGTAAAATAATTTCCTGTCTCACAGTGATGAGGATACATTCATTAAAGCATGGGAGGTGATGGGATGTCACAAAAGTGCCTGGGCAGTTGATTGTACAGATCTCTACACCATGATTGTCCCACGTCTGTGCATTGACCACAAAATTGTTAACAGTATAGACACTTCACATTGTCATAATTAGGCTTACTAGTTAATTCCCTCTTAATATGAATGGGAGCAGCTCACAGCTCCCTCAGGGCTATTGTTGCAGACTCAGGGGGATACCATGGCATCGGTTACATTCAAAAGGTTTCCTTTGCAATCATAAGGGCTAGCAACAACATTTCTAATTTTAAATGGAAGTTTAGATTCTGGAGCATAGAATGGCAGCCAAGGAAAAGTAACAGGTTGCTGACCTGGCCCAACCTGACCCCTACTCAGACATCTTTAATTAAGTGTTTGTTACTAGTGACCTGGCAAGAAGTAAATGGAGAGTGCCAGAAAGTAGGTAAAATAAGAGTCTGGTTTTTTTGCCAGCAGTAGAAATCAGATCTGTCACCATTCATCTGTTCCAAAAGACACCAGGATTTTTCGACCCCACAACTTATGGAATCAGAGCTGGTCAAAAAACAAAGAAGGGGGGGCGGGGAGTTCACGAAAAAGCTGGAGATCTAAAAGTTGTTTCCATTTCACACGGTGCATTGTTTAAAAAATTATCTTGATTTTCTTTTGTGCAAAAACAGGTCCTTGATGTTTTTCTTTTGGTATGGTTTTGCCTTTTCATATATATATTTTCAATAAAAATCTTGTGAAAAATGAAGTTTCATTTTTTTTAAAAGGCCACTTTGCAGAGGTAAGCCCTGTGGCCTGAAACTCTAGAGAGGAAGGAGCTCTCTGCTCCCAGCTGTTGATGCACAGGGAGAAGAACAGCTACAGAGTTTCGTTTGCATAGACTTTCTACCCAGAATTCTTCCAGTCACACTTTGGGAGTCTCCATAACTGTACACAAACCCAATAATTGGTTGCATAGTGGGACTAAACTGAGCGAGGACTCTTACTTTCTGGCAAGGTGTTCATCCCCTAGATGCTACTGGTTCTTCTCCACTGAGAATCTTGCACTAGGGAGGAGGACTTTTCAAAGTGAGATGATGCAAGGGTCCTCTCCTACCTGGCCATTAAATAAAACTGAAATCACTCTAATTTAATAATAGGAGATATGCCAATCTCCTAGAACTGGAATGACCTTGCAAGGTCATCAAGTCCAGTCCCCTGCCTTCACTAGCAGGGCCAAGTACTGTCCCTGACAGATTTTTGCCCCAGATCCCTAAATGGCCCCCTCAAGGATTGAGCTCACAACCCTGGGTTTAGCAGGCCAATGCTCAAACCACTGAGCTATCCCTCCCCCCCCTAGCTGTGTTAGGTGACAGAGCCTCAGAACAGGACCAGGCAGCATGAGACTGGCCTGCCCAATTGTACCTGAGAACTATGAGGGAGTGTTTTATTTATACTGTTGCTGTATGAATTGTTGCAGTGTTTTCCCAAGTTGATGCTGTGTTCCCTTCACCCCTAATAAATTCTCCTTGTTTCACATAGACTCACTCAGTGCTTGTTAGTGAGGCAGTATTGCCTACGATGGGCTCTCAGGGAACGGACTTAGTGATCCCAGAATTTCTGGGTGGCATTTTGGTTTTAAGAAGGACCCCTCACTACTTGAACCTGGCCCTTATTGCTGCAGACAACACCTGGCAGAAAGATTTTTCATTGTGTAAACCTTTTTGTTAGAAACAGGGCATTGCAATTACTGAGGCTGTTAATAAAGCTGGTCAAAATTCTTCACTGCTTATATCTGGCACTCATCAGCCATTTGCATTTTGGTGGCTGGGGGTGGAACACAATACTTTGAGTGATTCCATGTGTTGTATATTGCCACTGCAGTCTGCATCTGCTTTTAGTGGATCAGGAGAATCCCTGACAAAGGAATATGGTCAGATATCAGGGACAACAACTGAGACAGGAGGGAGAGAGAAAGAGTAATTAAAATTAAACAGAAGTTTGAGGAGACAGAATAAGCAGAATACAAAGGCCTAGCTTATGGGGAGCGAAGCAATTGGCTGACAATGCGAGCAAGAGCAATGTTCAGAGCAGCCCTGCAAGACTGGCTAATGGATGGACTCCCAAAAAGGATGTTCTTAAGGCAATGGATGCCAAAGTGGGGGCAGCTCAAGCAAACATTAACACTGGAGAGCGCCATGGAAAGATGTCTGACGCAGTAATAAAGGCTCCAGGTTTTTGCCAAGAGCTGCGCAGAATTCTTGCCATTGCATGGGAGAAAACATGCCCTGATGTTGTAACAAGCTAATGTGGATCATCTCTCCTAATAATGCCAAGGGAATTTCAGCAGACTGACTGTGAGCTCTTAGTCAGGAAGATTGGAAGACATGAGCAATGCATGTGTCTAGATGCATTTGGTAGAGTTCACACAGTCTTTGCCTTTAGAACCCAGAAAGAGGGGCCATCAGCCTGGACAACAGGGATTATTACCTGCGTATCTGACGGAGATGGGCTTCATGAACGTGATTTAACAGTTTTAGTACTGCAGCAATTCTCCTAACAGTCCTGCACTGCATTGGGCTCAAGTTCAGGCACAGGATGGGCCCGGAAGCAAGAGTGCTGCTAACAAAAGGAGGCATATTAGCAATCAGAACCTGGCCTGGGGCAAATGATTTTTGCAAACAAGGGTCTGGCTTTCCAAAAATAGTCAATTAGAAACAATTAAAATTAGACCTATTTTTTCCCAGCAGGCCTCTCTCTAATAGATAGTTTCATCTCAATCTCTATGTAATCTGAGTCCAGTTCCCAGTGAACAATCACCTACGTTACATAAACCACAACCAGGCTTGGCATAGGCTAGCCCTCTGGAGAGAGGCTGAGAACTGAAGTAATGTGGCCTAACAGTCAGAAATGGTTACAAGACAAATAAAGACAAGACATCACAAATGCCTAACTTAAACTATATTAGATTCAAACAAAGTTTCACACCCCATGCGCCAGCAGATTATTCACCAAACTCTCAGGTCAGGACCCCTCCCCCAGACTCCAACGGCTGCTTCCTTTTTCTCTTCAGGGGCAGTGAATGCAATGGGCAGGGGGAGAGACAAGGGGGTTTGCCCCTCCCTTTTATAGTTTCAGTCCCTCTCTTGACAAACATTTCCAGCTGGGCATTAGGAGACAAGCATCTGTGTGGAAGGATGTTCCCTGTTGACTTTTTCTCACCTGTTCGAGGTTTCTTTGTTTCCTTCCCTCCCTGTTTGATGACTCTGTTTACTGCTTAAATGCAAACTAAGCAGTGCATACATTGCTTTGTCTAGGACAGACATGTTTGCTAACCTTTGTTTGGGTAGGGCTGTGGGGTTTGGAACATGTGCTAATAACATCATACAGGGATATCTTAAAACTTTACATACAACATTGCCACACTTATTTTATCAGGACAATACTGACTGGCAAATCATGAGCTTTCAAATGATACTTTACAAGGCATATCTTAAGCAAATGTTATTACAACAGACTGTAGGGTGTGAACACAGAGGAATAGTCTGTGTTTTGGGGGAACAAGGAGATTTTCCCTGGCTGATATAGAAATGATGTTCCTTTGTGGGGCTGAGTGAAGAGTTATGGGAAAATAAAGTACTTTGGTCAAAGCTGCCCTGCTTGTGCTCACTGCACTAAATCCCCACAAAGTGAATTCAAGTTCAGGAACTAGTCAAATATTCCACAGAAACCATGGGAAAATGGTCTTTTTCCTTAAAAAAAAGTTTGTTTAGTTTTCCATCAGAAGCAAAAAGAGTGTACATATATTTTAGTTTTCAAAACCTAACTTTTTTCTTCTTGTCTTCATCTCTCCCTCTTTTTTCCATCTTGCCACTGGAAAAGAGGGGGTAGGAAAGAAGGAAGAGAAAGTGGGGGAACTAGAAAACTGAACATGTTTTGATTTTTCATTGGAAAGCCAAAAAAAATTTGCCGCAATTTTTGGAAAACCCCCCACAATATTGCCAAATTTTGAGCAAAAACAAATTCCTGACATTTTTCAACTAGCTCTAATGGCAGTCTGGAATGCCAGGACATTGAGTTGTGGCAAGATGACGTTCAAGCAGCAAGATCACTGCATCCTCCATCAGCTGTGCTTTCCAGGAAACCATAGCCACAAAAGTAGAAGGGGCCAATTGCTGGGGAGCTGACCAGTCTGTTCTTTGTGCAGTTGCCCCTCTTCTTCCACCTCCCTCGGTCCCCAGGACATGGTCTCACCTGGTCTAGCCATAGAGCATGGGGACATCAAAGTTATTATGTTGGATCTGGGTCTACTAAACTCTGTAGTTAAATTCAGAACCTGAACCACTTCTGAATCACCTAACCCAGGGAATGTCTTACTTCCTTTTTGGGATGAATGGCCCCTAATTCTTACTCCTCCTCTAGGGTATCCTCCATTGAGCAAAGACAAGATCCTCACTATTGACATGACATGATCCAATGGATTTCAGATGATTGCTATTGTAATTTATTCATACGACATCCTTGGTATGAATAGAGTTTTACACACATGATCAGACAATTTCCCTATGAGCTCACAGTCCAAGTAATCCTTTAGGACTGAGGAAATCTTTCCTACACTCTTGTATCTCTCTGCATCAGTAACAAAAGCACTGACGTTTCCACCCTTCCCAAATACTGCATTAAGGTTTGCACAGCCTGGGTTCTAACATGCTCACACGGACCTTGTCTATGAAGCCAGAGTTCAGACACTCTCCACCCTCTCTCTGACTCCCTTTGTGCAGCCAGCTCACAGATGCACCCACTGCTGGGCATACCAACTTGCACCAATATTACACATTTCTCTAAGGGACAAGTTCATAAAAAAAAATCTGGAGGAGGAAACACTTCTCCAGGTTTTGAATACCACTGGATTAACAGAATTGCTTATTCTAATTATCTCTTTAACACATACTAGCAAAGGGTCTAGGTGCCAATTGCTGAATATCTGTGTCAGACCCAGCGGAGCACAACACGGATAAACTTCTGCAGTGCCATGAATGTAGCATTTAGATAATTTGCACTAGAACTGGAGGATTAGTTAACACCCAAATGTTGACTGACTGGAACTGGAGGTGTAGTTTCCACCTCGAGGAGACATACCCAGCCTAGCTCTGCTCAAGGTAGTGCACTAAACATAGAAGTGTAGCCACAGCAGTGCAGGCTGTTTCCCCTCCACCTGCCCAAGTATGTACCTAGGATTAATAAATCCAGCCTACAACACTGCTGCTTCCAGTTTCACATCGGTCTCCAGCAAACATCCATGTTAGTACTAAAACTTTGCCCTTCTTTAATGCCTGCCAGCTGTGGATTTCAAAGCACCTTTGCTAACTTGAATCGATTTATTTTCACTGTGTCTCCGAGAGGTAGACAAATATGATCCCTGTATGACGGGGAGGAAACCAAGGCACAGAGTAGTGCTATGACTTGCCCAAGGTCATACAGGAAGCCAGGAACAGAAGCTCCAGGGGGGCTGTGCTGACTTACATCCACTAAAGAGCTAGCCGTATTTCCTTCTCAGCACAATGAGCATCAGGAGCGCTCGCGCGCTCTCTCTCTCTGTCATGTTTAGGAATTACTCTGATGCTCTTTGCCATCCGATTTTAATAATCTAAACCGCCTTCCTTTTGTGACACCATGGGGCCACTTAGGCAATTTGCCAGGTGCATGAAAGCTGTACCTAGTCGGCATATGTATTTAGATCATTTCTAATAAACACAGACAGCCACGAGCCCAGCTCGGATCTCTCCCTTTCTTATAGGCTTCCCCTATTTGTTGCGTTCCCCACTCTGAATTCACTATGAGACCCTCAACTGTATTTTGTTGGACGCCAATATGCTGCTTCCCAGAAATGGATACGTTAAGGGTGCTGGGACTCCCAGGCATCCTCTTCAAACATACACCTGGGAGACCTCTGCTCAGGCAACCCGGCCCCTGGAACCCACATTCCCATGCCAGGGGAGGCTGGTGGTGGGAATCGCCTGTGCTAATTTCACACCTTCCTCACCGCTCCCCACAAAATCCCAGGCAAACCTTCCACTTTGACTGACATTCAAAACTGTCACCTCTTCGCACACATTATCTTCCAGGGCTCTGTCATCCCTCACATTAAAAGGTGATCACTGGGCATCACCACAGCTTGGTTCAACCAATGGAGGGGCTGGTTCTCACCGCACCGTGGGCACGGCCAATTCATGCTTGACACCCAGGCTCAGTCTGACGGTGAAAGATGCACTCCTCGGAAGCCATTTGCTGAGCTTGTGTGCCCAGGTGGGGGTCACACTGCAAAGCAGCTTGCACCCGGGAAAGTGGTGATGCTCTCAGTAAGGCAGTCTCTTCCTCCCCATGACACTGTGGGCACCTTTGAAGGAAAGCAGAGATGGCGCCCAGCAGAGATTCCCCTCCCTCTCCACTTGCAGAAGATTTTGAGGGGCAGCTGCTCACCGCTATAGGCAGTGTGTCTGCTTGGCTCCTAGAATGGTGCCTTGACCAAGCCGCACTACAGGCGGTGGTTATCTGCCTGGAAAGGGTTATCCATCTCCAGAAGATGATACCTTCCTGGAGGATGTTGCAGACATTGGGGCTGTGTGCCTCTTTCACCCACCTGGGGTGCCAGGAAAGCCTCTGGCCCTTCAGACCCCAGCCTCAGTTTTATGGGCCTATCTGCTCTCACTGATACATCTCCTGCGACATTCATTATAGCCCAGCAAGTCACCAAACCTGGCCTGTCCTGGGCCAAGATCCAGTCAGAATCCAAGAGTCCTCACTACCACCGCCCTGCCAGCTGCCCCCTCTCCTTTGTAATGAGGAGGGTCCCACTCTTGAAGGCAGGGTTGTTGTAGCCACCTTGGTCCCCGGACATTAGACAGACAAGATGGTGGGGGGTAATATCTTTTACTGGACCAACTTCTATTGGAGAGAGACACGCTTTCCAGCTTACCCAGAGCTTTTCCTCTGCAAGCATGTCTCTCTCACGAACAGAAACTGGAGCAGAGCTGTGGCAGTCTGGCAGAGGGAGAGAGCAGGGCAGCATTTTTGCCATTGGTGGCACCTGTTTGTCTCAGATTAATGATGATGGCAGTAGGACCCGGAGGCTTTACGCCACTTGGCAGATGCCCTGGATGGAAGGAGAGGTCAGAGTCTCAGCTATTTGCTCAACAATCTTTCCTCTTCTGATCAGCATCACTCCAGTCTTGCCCAGGCTGAGTATGAGCCAGCTGCTCTCCATGCAGGTGCCAATCTCCCAGCAGCACTGTGACATCCTTGTGCTGGCATCTTTGGAGATGTCCGGAAGACAATGTTCTGCACTTCCTCTCTTACCCCATCTCTGAAATGCAGCCAGCTCCAGGAGGGGGTAAGTGATACAATGAGGAGATGGAGAAGGATTGTATGGGTGTGTTGGGGTGTGTGGGGGGGGTGAATCTTGTTTGATGAATGGTTTTGAAAAAAAAATTCCAGATCCTAGGATGAAAGGCTGCATAACAGGTGGTCAAAATATCACTACTTCTGTTATCCTCAGCTGGTGAGGATCTGGCCCTCTGTTTCCAGCCCAGTTTGCACTCACTTCTTCAGATAGCTGAGGCAGATTGCTTGTTTTTTCCCTTTTATGGGGAAGATAACATGAGAGATCAGGGTTCTGTTAAAGCGCTCAGTTTGCTGGTAAAGGCTCCAGCAGAAAGAACGTGACCCGTGTGTTAGACCCTCTCTTAGTTATAGGGCTGGGCATTTTTTTCCTCTCCTCTTTCATGGAGTAGAAGCAGCAGTGGAGCATGGGGTGAAAAGTCAAGGGAAGGACAAGTTGACTGATGGAGCTCGGGTTGTGGGGTCAGCACAAGGCGTCGTGATCGAGGCTCAGACAGAGCCATTTCCTCTGCGATTTTTATCTTTCGTCTGTTCACACGTCACGCCACCTGGATATAATACAGAACTATCCAAGAGCATAGCAAAAAACCCAACATGCTTAACCCTTTCCCTTCTCCCAGTAAGAAAACCAGCAAACCCCAGCCCCGGGCAGACTGCTGAGCAATTCCATACTGTGAGTCCTGACTTTGTCCGGCAACAAGGGACTTGTCTTTATGGGCATTGTAAATAACATAAGTTGCACTTTTTATTACCTTAGACATGTGCAAGTGGCAGTGTTAGCCTTCTGTGTTGACCCTGTGGCCCATCTTATGATTTACTCACAAAGTTCACATCACTGACGGGGTTTTTTTTAAAGTTTTATTGGTTTTAGGACTTTCTAGTTTTGTTCCCTCTCATTTCCTGGTTCTCCTTGAAAGCCCCCAGACGTTTGCTCATGATTCTAGCAGCTCCGGGTAAGGGGTCCTGCTTGTGAAAGTAATGGCAGAGAAAAACAATTTCACCTTGCTAAATGAATATTCACTTATGGTCAGCCAACTCAGCAAGGTGGAAGACACAAAATCACCATGCACCCTATATGGGCCCATAATAAATGAGGACCAAATTCCAATACTCATGGTGAATAACACCACTCCATGACTACTCCACTGAAGACAATGGGACCACTCATGAAATCAGGTGTCACTCAGACATGAGTAAAGGTCTCAGAACCTGGCCTTCAAACAGTCTACTTCAGGAGTTAAGGTAAAATCCTGGCCCCACTGCAGTGAATGATAAAAATCCTCTTTATGTCCATTGAGCCAGAATTTCACCCATGTAGTGCCTTAGGATCTCAAAGCACTCTATAAACATTACCAGACTGGGAGTGGCAAAGGTAGGAACAAGGCTCAAGTCTCCTAATTCCCAGTGCCCTGTTCTAACCAGCAGATCATGATGCATCAATATTGGATTCATCAGTGTTAGTTTCTTTCACCTCAATGGCTTGGCTGCCTGACTAAATATTTGCCTAGTAACTTCATTCTACATTGACTGACTATCATCTCAGATAGATATAGTGCCAGAACTCACAAGCTAAACAGGATGTAGCTTTGTAAGAAGCTGCACTGGAGACCATCCCGTTAGGGAAAAAGAAAAAATCTAGACTCCTGCAGGAAGCAACCCTGATGCATCAATGAATGACGCTCTTCCCTCCGAGATGTGAAACCAAAAGTTTGACTATTATTTCCTGGTACTTCTCACAAGAGCAGGGTGTTAGCTCCAGCATCATGATCAAATTCCAGTATGGTTAATTACAATGGGACGCCTGTGGAAACAACTGTGACCAAAAGAAGGCTGAGGGGAGATATGATTGCTCTCTTTAAATATATCAGAGGGATAAATACCAGGGAGGGAGAGAATTATTTCAGCTCAGTACCAATGTGGACACAAGAACAAATGGATATAAACTGGCCATCAGGAAGTTTAGACTTGAAATTAGATGAAGGTTTCTAACCATCAGAGGAGTGAAGTTCTGGAACAACCTTCCAAGGGAAGCAGTGGGGGCAAAAGACCTATCTGGCTTCAAGATTAAGCTAGATAAATTTATGGAGGGGATGGTTTGATGGGGTAACATGATCTTAGTCAAAGGTCAATTAATTGCCATCAATGGTAAATAGGACCAATGGTCAATGATGGGATGTTAGAAGTTACTACAGAGAACTTTTTCCTGGGTGTTTGGCTGGTGAGTCTTGCCCCCATGCTCAGGGTTCAGCTGATCGCCACATTTGGGGTCGGGAAGGAATTTTCCTCCAGGGTAGATCGGCAGAGACCCTGGAGGTTTTTCGCCTTCCTCTGCAGCATGGGGCACGGGTAACTTACTGGAGGATTCTCTGCATCTTGAAGTCTTTAAACCATGATTTGAGGACTTCAAAAGCTGAGACATAGGTGAGAAGATTATTGCAGGAGTGGGTGGGTGAGATTCTGTGGCCTGCATTGTGCAGGAGGTCAGACTAGATGATCATAATAGTCCTTTCTGACCTTAAAGTCTATGAGTGAGGGTGGGATAAGTTTTTTTAGGGTGTTATCATTTAAGTAACCCTATTTGTTTCTTAACTCCACAACATTAGCAACAGAGCTGATCTGAAAATGGTAGCAGTGAACAATTTAGAAAGAATGAAAAAATTAGTTCCCACCCACCCCCCAAGGAATTATAGAAGTTTACTTGTTTTAAACAAAAACAGAACAGCAAATCAGTTTATGGTTTTCAAACACAAATAATGTTTTGGTTTTCTGTAAAATTTCAGTTCTCAAAAACCAGAACTTGCTACTAAAAGTTGAGCATTGTTCAGTTTTAAAAAACCTGAATATTTCCTTGATTTTCAAAAAAACTGATTGATTTATTTAGATGAAAAATTTGAAATTTTGAAATGAAATGAGAATTTGTTTAGAAACACAAGCTCTTATGTTTTTAAAAAGTTGAGAGAAGGTTTTCAATCCCTTCTAGTTAGCAATATTTTGGATTTTCTTGTACATCCTCAACAAGAAATCCCAGGTATCGTTCATTAAACATACTATAAAAAACCATAGGGTGCAAACAGGGACATTTAAATTTCAAAAAACCTGCTCTTAACTTTAAGAGACTCCCTTATTTCCTCTCTCTTTATTTGCAGCGCCACAGCTGGTGTGAATCTGACTTCAAGGGAGACATGGCTCACTGACTTCAGGGGAGACATGCACAGTTTGGCACATCCATTTCTTCTGAAATGCAATATGGCAAAGTGGATGAAAATTAGACCTATGTTCCACGCCCAGCCCCACCTGACTAACCTGGTGCAAATTCTCACCTGGAAGATGGTGAAAAACAGTTGCTTCTTCCTATAGTCTGTGGCTTTGTTAATAATAAGGGTTACTGTACATAAACATTAACACTGGTCAGTGGAAAAGCTAGCATTAGAACTCCATGTCTGCTGGTCTGTTGCTCAATGCATCATCCTATAAACTGCAGAATATGGTGCAAAAAAAAAAAAGGGAAGGTCTCTCTTGGTGGCTCAGGTCACCATGTAAACCCATACATACAACACACATGTCCAACTCGAGTGTATATGGTGAGATGCATAACATGTGTTCTGTATTTCAACCACTCCAGCAGTTCCTAAGCTTCTTTGCAGGGCACTTTCACTTCCAATTCAGCACTTGCTCTGTCAGGCTGGTGTGCACCACCTACTCGCCTCAAAGGCTCAGCTTTCTCTGACAACTGCGTGCAAGTGTTTCTGGGACAGATCTCTGGCCAGCAGAACAGAAGTGGCCCTGTACTGCTCCCACAGATGAAGCAGAGCTGGGGAGGGGGGACCGATTACTGCTCTCCGCAGATGATTGGGAGGCACCCCATAAAGTCCCAGGGGTGGAAGTAAACACCCCCAAAACTCCAACATTAGCAGCAATAGGGAGCAAAGACCACTGGGCTCATCTCTCTGAGGGCATCTCAAATAATTAGTAAGAGCGAATAGGGTGGTGCCAGGGTTGGGAGAGGGGCTGCTCACATCAGGCTATTGCATGCTGGGACATGGGGTTTCCATCGGGCACACCTGCTCTGTGAAGAGGAGATGGCTATAATTTGTGCCGTTCTGTGGCGGTCAGGTGTGGCCTTTAGCCTCTTCGTTTGCTTGGGTATTTTATGGTCTCCCCCACCACCCCGCCCACACCCAGGCTGCAGCATAGTAACTGAGCCCCTCCCAAACACTGCTCCCCAGGCCCCTGTGAGCTTGGGAAGTGTGATCCATTTTACAGAACACCAGCACAGTACAGTTAGGTCATCTGCAGTGCGACCTAGCCCAGCTCTTCAAGATGCTGGAGCCAGACCTCTTAAAAAACAAAACACCAAAACCACGAGTTTTTTAAAAACAAATATTACATTCTTTGCCTTCTGGGTGTACTCAGGTCACACTTTCAAGCTTCTCTTACAGCTACCTGGTCTAGAATTTTTTTTTAAATGAAAGCTGAGATTCTCTTATAATCACCTGACTCCAGGAGCTGAGAAAAAACACCAAATACCATGAGACTCACGATAAAAAACAATCACAAGAGTTGGCGGCACCACCCAAGATTTCACAGGGAGCGTGCAGCAAAGACAAGAATTGAATCCAGATCTTCTAAGCCCCTTTCACCGTAAAGCCGTCATTCCTCCTTGCAACACAACCTGCGACAGCATCAATTTTGGGTGTCCTTGCTCTGTGGTCACCTCCAGTCAAAGCCTTTTATTGCTGTCCATTTCCACTCACGGCCCAAATTGATGTCCATATAGTTAAAGTGGCACATGGTTTATTTACTCATTAGCATATCCAGCTGTTAGCTTTCCTTCTCCCAATATTTCAGGCTAAGTAGTGGTTTGACATAAATAACACCCATTCAGCGAGGGGCTGAAAGATATTGTAAATATAAGAAGTCTTAAGCGCCAATAGCTTTTTCAAGTGCTTAGTACAAGCCCTAGTTAGCAGACGGGGCGGGGAGGGGGAACGCGGAAGAGACCAATGCTATTACTTAAACAGGCCCATTAAAATGAGCTCTGAGTGAAATACTGCTTTATTAAACAGATGACATTACATCAGGAATGATGAATCATAAAGTTTCCTTTTGGTATTACAATGGTATATGACCTTTTAAACTTTAATCATTCACCTCATATTCTGAACAGCCATCAGGTGTACAGGCTTCTCTGCTGATTACATGAACATGAGGCCAGCTGGGGAGCTGTTGGCACCCGTTCCCCACAGGCTCTTCGGAAGTAGCTCAGCTTGTGGGGGAGAGAGAAATAGCAGATCTTGCACAGAGTAAGTCAGTGGGGAAACCTGCTCTTTTCTTGCTAGAATGTTAAGGACACCTTAACCATTAAGATGGAGGAGAGATGGTTTCCCAAGGCGATCTTCTAAGGTACTTAGCTTTAACTCCCCAGCACAGTAGAAACGTGCTTTTATCTCCCTTTTACAGACAGGGAATGGAGGCACAAACAGACCAAGTGATGTGCCCAAGGAGACATAAGAAGTCTGTAGCAGAGCAAGGATTTAAACCGAGGGCTCCCAACTGCTAGGTTCATGCCCTAACCACTAGACTACCTGTCCTCCTTGGGGCTTTAACCGCTAATCTATTCTACCCCCCTTGTCTTCAGCATTCCAACTCTCCCCCATCAACCAGTAGCAGTCCTGCCTTACCCACCTCTCCTAAAAATGCCTCCCTCCTGAGTCCACTAATAGCCACACATTCCCTTTGGCTGACCAGATAGCAAGTATGAAAAATCAGGTCAGAGGGTGGGGGTAATAGGCACCTACATAAGACAAAGCCCCAAATGCTGGCACTGTCCCTACAAAATCGGGACATCTGGTGACCCTACATTCCTTGCTGACCTTTGCTGGGCTGCCAGACGCACCTCCCAGCATACCCACCACTGGTCACTGCTGCAGAACAACATCATGACACTTCGGCCAGACTCCTCCACTGCCTGCCACTTTGCGCAGTCATGTCATAGCTGGGAGAAGGGGTCTCATTAGGATCTGACGGTAGCTGACATCCAATTGGTACAGGTGCCAGGGAGTGGAGAATCAGGCCCACAGTTTCTTTGGCTGCATCTACACTAGTGGACTTTGTAGCTGTAATTCACCATCGATGGAAGCCGTAGAGTAAACAGAGCTCATGTGTCTTAGCCACTGTTACCTAATGAGATGGCAGTTTGATAGTGTAGACAAGGCCCTATTGGGGGTAGAATTTTCAAACACTTTCCTCTGCAATAGACTTGTCAGAACACCACTTAAGGAACTGAAAGCAGCCCAAATGCTCCGCCTTGCACCCTGGATAGCTAAACAATATCCTAGAGGATGCTTAACAGATTTTTCCACTGCAATTTATCCAGCAGTTAAAATGTGGGATAAGATGAGGGTCAAAAGAGCAAGGCTGGCTCCAAACCATTGAAGTCTACCAACAAACAGTGATTCACTGCCAAAGCAGGGCAGCTGAGTTAGACAGCAGCGCTGCACGTAGATCCCATTTAGGATGGCTTTGAAAGCAATCCCATTTTGAACTTTGCTTTTCACCCTGTTGCACAGAAAAGAGCCTCCTAGTGGCTGGCTAGACCTGTGGGTCTGAGACGGAAAAAGTATTTTCTCCCAGAGAGAGATTTCCACTCCAAATCAGAGAAGGTGTTTGTGGCCCACAAGGCCAATTCCTTCCATATTCACACCTTGGGGTATTTAACTAGGGTTCACTAATTTTAAAAAGCAGGTCACGGCTTCTAGGATTAGAGCCATCTAGCTGCATTGGCAACAGATGGGCTGTTCAAGGACTAACCCTCCTCTTTGTCCCCTCCACTGCCTGGTCCACAAAAAGGATGAGTTTATTTGGTAGCACAGTTTCCAGGTTTTGCAGGAACAATTAAACCACTACTTGTTATGCACTGCAAATGGCTTCCTTTGAGCAGTTCTTGTCATTGATTCTTAGCACATCCACCCCCTTTATTCCTGCTCCATGCTCTCTTCCTCAGGAAAATTCACGTGGTCTCTGGGGCAGGCTGTGTGTGGGAATTATAAAGTGTGGGGATTGCAGAGATGTTCCACTGTATGGTACTAAAAATTCTGAGTGTCTGAAAGTGACTAGAGCAGCCTCCAGATCTACATTAAAGTGTCCCACTGACCTCTCTGAAAGTCATGGGAAATCAGAGCTTGTCAGAGGCTAAATGTAAACCAGCTTCCTAGTCATCAACGTTAGCGCAACAATCTTAAAGAGAACTTCCAGTTGAGATTTTCAAAGCTGCCTAATGGATCTGGACGCTCAGTCTCCATTAAAGTTAATGGGAAGTGAGTGTCCGATTCCCCTTGGGTGGCTTTGAAAATCTCAGCCTTAATGTTCAGAATTTTAATGTTTTCTTTCATTTTTTTAAAGAGAGATGGAGACAAGTTCAGCAACACCAGGGCTCCTACTCCCACTGCCTTCCCAAGGGGCAAGATAGCCACCAGCAGCAGCAGCACCATCAGATGTCGTTACGATATGTAGTTTCAAGTGGTGAGACGTGCCTCTGCCTTGAATTTCCAAGGCTCTAGGCTGAGCACAGATGATTCGAGTTTTCCTTTAAGAAAGAAACTGGGGCGCAAAAGGGGAAGTTTTGGCCCAGTTGATATCAAAAGTACAAGGAATCTTTGGGAGGAATCATTTGTTCTCATGACATTTATAGCCCAGTGTCTGAACCAAAAGGGCTCACGTAACTTTAAGAAACGTATACAAACTGTGCTGAGTTGTCTTTGTCCCCCTCTAGTGGTTGATGCACATAAGATGATAAGGTCTGCTACTGCCAATAGTTAGTAGACTTAATCCTCTATCTCAGGGGTTCTCAATCAGGGGTATGCGTACTCCTGGGGGTATGCAGAAGGCTTCCAGGGGATACATCAACTCATCTAGATATTTGCCTAGTTTTACAACAGGCTACATAAAAAGCACTAGCGAAGTCAGTACAAACTAAAATTTCAAATGACTTGTTTATACTGCTCTATATACTATACCCCGAAATGTAAGTACACTATTTATATTCCAGTTGATTTATTTTATAATTATATGGTAAAAATGAGAAAGTCAGCAATTTTTCAGTATTAGTGGCTGTGACACTTCTGTATTTTTGTGTCTCATTTTGTCAGCAAGCTGTTTTCAAGTGAGGTGAAACTTGGGGTACACAAGACAAATCAGACTCTGGAAAGGGGTACAGTAGTCTGGAAAGGAGGTCTAGCTCAAGCATTTGTAGCTCATGTGTTTAGCACTGAAGGTAACGGGTTCATCCGAAGTGGAGTCAATTACAGTAACTATATTGAATTTACACTTGACAGCTCAGTAGAGGACACAATAACCTTTTGAAAGGTGTAAGCCCTAAGGAGGGTGAAGCATTCGCTTTGTCTAGATTAGAGTTCTAGGACACAAAGTTTCATAGGCTGAGTCACGTTACCAACACTTGTGGAGCCACTAGTAGTGATACGTCCCTGAGTGGGTAGATGGCATCAGGATAAATTGAATCTGGGACCTCTGCACTGAAAAGCGTGAGCCTTTGCTGCTTGAGTTAAAGACCCAATCCTGTTAGGAGAGGCTGTAGCAGGCTCATAAACTTCTCTCTGTGGTCCAGCCACCACTAGAGGGGCACAGAGCATCACACTGAGCCCTGGTCTACACTACGAGTTTAGGTCGAATTTATTAGCGTTATTTCGATTGATCCGTGCACCCGTCCACACGACGAAGCCCTTAACATCGACTTCTAGGGCTCTTAAAATCGATCTCGCCACTCCACCCCCAACGAGGGGATTAGCGCTTAAATCGATATTGCCAAATCGATGTAGGCTAGTGAGGACGCAATTCGACAGTATTGGCCTCCTGGATCTATCCCACAGTGCAACATTTGACCGCTCTGGACAGCAGTCTGAGCTCCAATGCTCCGCCCAGGTAGACAGGAAAAGCCCCGCGAACTTTTGAATTTCATTTCCTGTTTGGCCAGCGTGGTGAGCTGCAGGTGAGCGCAGATCTCATCAGCAGAGGTGACCATGATGGAGTCCCATCAAAAGGATTTTTTGCTCCCCCCTCAGTTGCTTTCACGGAGGGAGGGGGGAGCAAGGGTTAGGCTCATTTCCTTCTAGCTGCAGATGGTACAATATGCGGTGAGCAAGGAGGCGCCTTCCCTTCTAGCAGCAGATGGTACAATATGCTTGATATCCATCATCAGCTCCTGGCCCCCTCAAGGATTGAACTCGCAACCCCGGGTTTAGCGGGCCAACGCTCAGACCGCTGAGCTATCCCTCCGCCCGTGTTCCAGGCAGTACTGAATCTCCCTTAAACAAAACGTAAAAAAGAGAATGACCAGAGTCACTCTGGTCACTCCCATTTATGTCCAAGCGCCCCCGGCCAGCCACACCATAGGCCGCCAGCCAGGAGCACACGAATACCAATCATATTGTACAATCTGCTGCGAGAAGGAAAGGAGCTTCTGCTGTGTGGTCCCGCGACCACGACCATTTATGGCATATTGCACCATCTGCAGCTAGAAGGCAAGGCGCTCCTGCTGTGTAGTCCCGCGACTACCAGCCTCAGGCGGAATGGCCCCCTCAAGGATTGAACTCGCAACCCCAGGTTTAGCGGGCCAACGCTCAGAACGCTGAGCTATCCCTCTGCCCGTATTATAGTGTGACTGAATCCCCACTAGACCTAATGTCCAGGCGTACGCTGGAGATGTACGGTAATTGTGAGCTGAGCAGGCTTCCGTAGCAAACACGGAAACCCCGGAAAAAAGGCGCGAGAAATATTGCTTTCACGGAGGGAGGGATGACATGTACCCAGAACCACCAGCGACAATGTTTTCTGCCCCATCAGGCTTTGGGATCGCAACCCAGAATCCCAATGGGCGGCGGAGACAGCGGGAACTGTGGGATAGCTACCCGCAATGCAATGCTCCGAAAGTCGATGCTAGCCCCTCTACTGTGGACACAGTCAATCGACCTCATGGTCTTAACGCTCTTTAGTGGGGACACACACAATCGATTCCATAAATTCGGGTTTTAAAATATCGACTTCTATAAATTCGACCTAATTCTGTAGTATAGACGTACCCTAAGTGAGTGTGGGTTACCATCTAGACTTGCATTTACAGTCGGTGTTAGTTAACAGTGAACTACAAATAAAACAGGACTACAAACTACTCTAGACACAGCCTCTCTTGAGAATTATCTAAAGGGGTTTAATTGGAGATAATGGAGTTAAAAGGAAACGTAGTCTAAATATCAAGAAAAGTGTTCTGCTGGAGAGGTCCTTCTTTGACCATGGAATAGTCTCCCGGGAGAAATGATGAAAGCTCCATTATTCAGGACATCTTTAACACTCAGCGCTGGAGAACATTGCATGAGGGACTGAGTTCTCCCACAGCGGTCCACAGGGGAATGAGAAAGTTCACAATCCCCTGTCCCCACCCCAAATCACCAACATCCTGTATCAAAAGACATAACTGCGTCTTTCTCAAGGGAGCCACCACGCTTTGCACAGAATCCAAAATAGGTGCGTGAATCACTCCTGGTATTTAGTACCTCTTGGATTCTTTTCTCTCGGGATGTTATTGTGGGGCTTGTCTATAAATAACCATTTGTGGCATGGCATACTGACATCCAGATTTAAGCAGTGCTGCGCCACAGCCCTGTACAAGCAGGCTGACACACAGCTTCTATTTTTATATGCTTAGTGATAGAGCCACGTGTCAGTCATCAACAAAAAAAGCAGCAAATATGCAGATACTGTTCCCTCAGATCTCCAATACTCCTCCACCTTTTCATTCAGATCAATGACAAGTGCCAGTTGTCCCCATCTGCTCATCACCTGCCAGCATTTGGGTAACAAACACGTCAAATGCACAGCTCAGATTTTCACCCGTGGGCGTTTGTTGTCTTAATAATGAGGTCTTACATTTCTATCCTGCCTTTGGATCCTTCTGGATGAAAGGAACTTTAAATTATAAATGCCACCAGGTTTTTCAAGTAAATCTCAAAGCACTGTACAAAAAAAAAAAAAAAAAAAAAAGGTCCATATCATCTCATTTTACAGATGGGGAAAACTGAGGCACAGGACAGGACTTGCCCAAGGTCACCCAGCAGATTAGTTGCAGAGCCAGGAAGAGGACTCAGACGTGAGTCCCAATCTACTGCTCCATCCACTAGGTCAAACTGCCGTCCCTAATAAACGAACCACTTCATGCAGGCCATTCCTAAAATGCAGCCATTTCTGGGGTGGAAAGCATCAGCTGGCTGCTGTGGCCTGCTGAACACTACACAATGTTTTAGGGCAGGAAGCAAAGACTGCCTTACCCAACTGAATATGTGTAGACATGTTAAACTCAGCATTCTTCACCTATCCTGGTAATGAAAGTTGTGATGTCTTCGCTCACACTACAGTAACCCAGCTCTCACTGCAGCACCCACAGCAGGGACTTGGAAAGGTGTAAGTTAATTATCCATGCACATATTTGATCAAGACACTGGAGTTAATGGGCCTGATCCCCAGTCCCCACTCTGCACTTTGTGTAGTCATTTACACCTGTGCGGAGTGGGTGTAGAACACCCTCGAGAGTTAGGAGAATTCTGATTTGGGAGCATATCTGTGCAATGGCAATGGAAAAATGCCTGGCAGCACATGGCAATGGAGAATAAGGCAAACATCCCTTGTAGGAGCACAAGAGCTGCAGGATTCAGTGACTTCAGTGATCAGGAACCTGGCTTTACTTCTCATCTGAAAGATGACACTTTCAAAAGCACAGGGCCCTCTCAGACTGGATACTGACGCTTGTCATATGACAAGGATATTAACCTTTTGTAAAGCTAGCCCGCTTCAGGTGTCTTGGAACAGGAAACAAAAGTCCATGTCTATTCCCAGAACTCGTGTGTATCCCACCTTTATTAGAATAGCACCCAAACCCCAACCTGGGACACGGCTCAGCACTGACTCAGAGGATGATCACCACCTACCCAAACGCAGCAGTGCAACAAATTGATAATGGCAGTCTCTGCTTGGACTGTGAAATGTGACAAGGGCACAATCCAAGGTGTTGTGACTGAAGGCCACTTTCTCAGGTAGTTCTGATTTAAAGGAACAACATGTCTGACAGAATGGGGAAGGTGGTAAGTGAATGGACCAGCCCCTTCCCTCATATAACTTCAGTTATACTAGGGATGAATTTGGCTCCTCTGATGAATTTGGGTTGATGAAGTACACAATTACAAATACTTATCCAAATCCTTTTGCTCAGGACAGTAGGCCAGAGAATAGGTTCCCTTGAGATTTCCAAGGCTTCCCATTTCATCTGGCCCAGACATGCAGAATTTGCAGGATTTTGATCCCTCTGCCCCTAATCCTAGATGGAGCTGCAGTGACTCAAGGGCACTAAACACAAAAACCAAAAACTTTATAAAGTTTCATAAAAGATCCCAGTCAAGTTTGGAGCAGAGGTTTGGGTCATGTCTTATTTTTATCTAGGCCCGACCACCACATTGCACCTTGCGTCTGTCTCTAAAATCTTTCCTTTAAAAAAGAAGAGACCTGTTTGTCCATCACACTGCCTCTTGGGAAGTCATTTATCCCAGTGCAAAGTAGGTGTGTAACCAACACCCACTCAGTGTGGCACTGTCACCCTCTAGTGATGGCTGTGCCACCAACAGAGGTTGATGAGCCTGCTACAGCTTTGCCTAATAGACCTGGCTCAATCTGTAGTGAGTCAGATTCATGTTTTAAGACCCAGAGGTCCTGAGGATGACCCATGGGTGGGGGAGAGTGGCAGAACAGGTGTAAATTGCTTCACAAGATCCAAGTTAATGGAAAATCAGGCCTGGTATTTTCAAACTAATCATGCCCATGGTATTCATGTGGCTGCTTCTCAGGAATCTGTGACTAAGTGTTAAGGAAAAAAAATCATTAAATATGAAGTGGGTAAAATGAAAGCTCTAGAGCATCCATTTAACAATGGAAATAGCTGATGATGATTGTTGCAACTTAGGTAGAAGTGGTTATGACTAATAGTGTTAACAAATCCAATATTAATATGTTCCACTTAAAGTAGCCTAGATTTTGCTACAATCTAAAAGTGAGTCACTTTTCAAGTATCAGAGAAATGTACTTGTTAGAAAGATCTGAAAAATGTTAGATTCACTGCCCCTCCCTCCCGCCCCCCCAAAAAAGCTATTCCTTAAGGTCATTTTAAAGTTACTACAACTTAAACTAATGAATAGATATCCTTGCTCCACCTCTATTTCATTCTGTTCTCTAAAAGCAAGTGCTGTATAGTTGAGATGACCACTATGCCATTCATATAAATGAAACCCCAGCTTTTATTCAGTGTCACCACCATCACATCTCCATAATAATTTACAAAATAGTGAATCCTAAAATATATGAAAAGCCCATCTTTAAGGTTGCAAAGTCAAGGACTCAAAAGTTAGGAAATGCCAGAATTAAGGTTCCCTGTGCAACCTCAATTTGGCCCCCTTGTACATACACATTATAATTAAGGTCCTACTTGAATCGCAGGATGTTTGTCAAATAATTGCAGTTGAGTTGCGGACAAGACATGGAAAATCACGGAAAAGTAATAATGGACCTTTATTAATTGCGGCTGACAGCCGGAGCCCCACGTATGCCGAGGCTGACAGACGGTGCTAATTAAAATCAAAATTGCGGTGGAAGCCTAATAATGCAGGATCCGCAATATCGTGAATTAAATAGGGCCTTAATTGTAAGGCAGCCTTTAATTACAGGATCACATACTTTTCTTTTCTTTTTTTTACAGCAACCTACCTGACTCAGTGCAAAGGATGGATGATGAGCATGTAATGAGGCAGTTCTTTGTTCTCTTTTTATCCTCCTCATTCCAAGTGCAGGCCAATACTTTGTTTACTGTCTGCCTTCGAAACCCGTCATTGAATGCAGAATACACTATTTCCTCTTGGGCTTTTTTGTGAAGCTCATCACTACAGTATGAATGAATTTATTATTGGAACACCCCCGCGAAGTAGGAAGGTATTGTTATCCCCATTTCACAGATGGGGAACAGCTCAAGTGAAGGATACTTGTAAGAAAAAGTGTCCACTGATTGTGAGTGCCCATTTTGGGATGTCTGTGTATCAAGTTGGATACCCAGAAAAATGAGAAATACACAAATTCCAGTGTCAGTGATTTAACTAACTGATAATAAGAGCCTATCATTTGGAACCCTACCCCTAGCCAGGGAAGCCAGACCCTATGGAACCCTCACCCTATTCTGAGAAGTCTGACCACTTAGAATTCTAACCTTAGCCCTAACAGCCATGCCCTCGGAAGCCTAGTGTTATCCTGAGAAATCCCAGCATTTGGAACGCGAGCCCTAGCACCTAGAACCCTATCCTTAGGAACCCTCACCGTCGTCCAGGGAGCCCTATGTTTGGAACAGCAATCCTAGCCAGCCTGCTGAGCCCTACCCTAACCCTCACATGGGGAGCCTTATCCTTTTGAAGCACAACCTTAGACCAGGGAGCTCTACTCAGTAGAGCCCTAGTCCCTAGAGCCCAACATTTTGCAACGCTCCTCCTAGCCTGGGGAGCCCTACACTGTGGAACGCTCACCCAAGCCAGAGGAGCTGTACCCTTTGCAACCTTATCCCTAGCACCTAGAGCCTCACCCTAGCCCGATGAGCCCTACCGCTTGGAATCCTAACCCTGATCTGAAACCCCAATCCTTTGTACCCTTCTTCTAGCCCAGTGAGCCCTACCCTTTGGAACCCTAATCCTAGCTCCTAGAACCCTACCCTTTGGAAACCTATCCCTATCTCCTAGAGCTCAACAATTTCAAATCCTAACCCTAGCCCAGGGAGACATGCCTTTTAGAACCCTACTCCTCACCAGGGGAACACTACCCTTGGGGACCCTAATGCTAGCCCCTAGAGCCCTACCCTTTAAAAAATAAACCTAACTCCTAGAGAACTAGCCTTTGGAACCCTAACCCTATCCTCTAGACCCCTACCCTTCACAACCCTAACCCTATCCTCTAGACCCCTACCCTTCAGAACCCTAACCCTATCCTCTAGACCCCTACCCTTCAGAACCCTAACCCTATCCTCTATACGCCTACCCTTTGAAACCTAACCCTAGCCCTGTGAGCCCCACCTTACAGAACCCTCACTCTAGCCCCTAGAGCCATAACCTTTAAAACCTGATCCCTACTCTTTGGAATCCTAACCCTAGCCCCTATAGACCTACCCTTTGGAAACCAACCCTAACCCCTAGATCCCTACCTTTTGGAACCTAACCCTGCCTGCAAGATCTCTCCATTTGGAAACTTAACCTTAGCCTGGGGATCCCTACCTTTTGAAATCCTAACATTAGCCCAGGGGGTCCTATGTTTTGGAACTCTGATCCTAGTTCGGGGAGCCCTGCCCTTTGAAACCCTAAGACTATCTCCTAGAACCCTACCCTTAGCCCCGGGAAACCTACCTCTTAGAACCCTCACTCTCACCTGTGGACCCTACTCTTTGAACCAGAACCTGGGGGGCCTTAACCTTTGGAAAGGTAACCATAGCCCCTAGAGACCTACACATTGTCAACCCTAACTCGAACCCCTTCGAGCTGCCCTTTGGCACCCTAACCCCTAGAGCCAGACCCTTTAACATCCTAACCCGAGCTCTTCGAGCCCTACACATTTGTAACCTAACCCTAACCTTTGGAGCCCTCCTCTTTGCAACCCAAACCCTCGCCAAGGGCACCCAACTCTTTGGAAACCTAGCCTGAGCCCACAGAGCTCTGCCCATTTGAACCTTCTTCCTAGTCACTGGAAACCTACCCTATGGAACCCTAAAGAGCAGTGGTTTCAAACTCTTTAGGCTGCGTATCCCTTTCCAAATAATGTAGTCTACCATGTACCCCCATCTGAGATAAATATATTATGACCCTATGAAAACAGAAAATAAAAAAAGCATTGTGTTATCCCTTACAGACAACACAACGCACAAGCCCTGGAGTGTGTTGTCCCAGATATAATAATTAATACATGTAATGAACAATTTGTATATATATTTTCACTTTGGATAAAAATCATCCCTTGAGTTTCTAGTTGTTGTAAACATTAAATTGGACGTTTTCAACGTCATTTTATTGTAATTAATTAAAATGAATGAAGCCTTCACTGAAGGGCTCTTCTTTGAAGGCAGCACCACCATCACCAGCAGCACAGAAGTAAGGGTGGCAATGGGGGCTCTCCCTGCCTGGGCCTGGGGATGGCAAGGTGTGGGGGCTTCCCATCCCCTTTGCATGATGATCCAGGGGCTCTCCATCCATTTGCAAGAAGGATTAGAGGTTTCTAATCCCTTTACATGGATAAGGGGAGATGCAGGGGCTTCTCATCCCCTTATAGGGGTGCATAAGGACTCTGATCCCTCTGCATGGGTGATTTGGGAGGATTGGCAGTAGCGTAGCCGGGGGGGAGCAGGGGGAGCGGCCACTCCCCCTGTGAGCAGAAGCGGCGCCGCCCGAGCCCTGCTGCCGGAGCCGGGCTTGGGCGGGGATTTAAAAGGCCCGCAGCTCCTGCAGCCGTGGGGAGCCATGGGCCTTTTAAAGTGTCGCCTGAGCCCAGCTGCAGGAGCCGGGCTTGGGCGGTGCTTAAAAAGGCCCGGGGCTCCTGCCACTGCGGGGAGCTGCAGGCCTTTTAAAGCGCCGCCCGAGCCCCGCTGCCAGAACTCCAGCAGCGCTTTAAAGGGCCCAGGGCTCCCCGCGGCTGCAGGAGCCAGAGGCGCCCCCGGGTGAGTACAGGGGGATCGGGGAGGTGCCTTTTTATAGCGCTGCTCCCCCTGTGCTCTGGACCTGCCTACGCTACTGAGGATTGGAGGTGCAGGGTGGGTACTGGTGGGGAGACATCTGCTGAGAACAGCACGTCCAGCCATTAATGAGACAATTTTAGAGCCCTGCAGTGGGACTGGGATCCCAGAGAACCCGCTGCCATAATAATGGGAGCAGGATAAATATTCAAGAAACAATGCGGGAGCAGATGGGAGTGGGTATTGCAGGGCGGGATGGGAGCAGGATTTTAAAAAATGGTCCTCCTATGCTGAAGAAAACGAACACCCTGGCCAGCAGCTGCCACTCTCCTGCCACCCAGCTCTGTAGTTCTGTGCTGCTGCTGGCGGTAGCGCTGCCTTCAGAGCTGGGTGGCCAAAGAGCAGTGGCTGCTGGCCGGGGGCCCTGCCCCTGCAATTATAGAAGTCAAACTATGCCTATGGTTGTCTGCCATTGCAGCATTTTTCCTGTGTACCCCCAATGACCGCTCACATACTCATACCCCTGCTTGAAAACCACTGTGCTAGAGCCCTTTTTGGAACTCTAACCCCTAGACCCATACCCTTTGGAACCCTAAACATATCAAGTGGAGCCCTACACTTTACAGCGCTAACCCTACGTCTTGGAGCCCTACCCTATGGAACACTAACCTTTACCCGGGGCACCCAACCCTTCAGAACCCCAACTCTAGCCTGGGCCCCCTACCCTTTGCAACTCTAAAAGCAGCCTGCAGAGCTTCAGAGACTTCATGGGGGAGGCTGCCCCAGTGCTGTCTGAGTGGGATTGCTGTTCGGGGGTGGGGGGGAAATCAGGCAGATGGGGTCATTGGCAGGGGCAGGGCTAGTGTCCTCCCGAGTTTCAGGGGCACATGGTGTCCCTCCATGCTAGGCCAAGGGACAGTCTCTCTGGACATGCCCTGCATCTCAGCGGAGGACAGACTGAGCCTCACCCATAGAGTAACGGACCTGGTACAGAGCGCTCCGATAGGGCACCAGGAAGAACCCCTACAAGCTCTCCCCACCTCACACTGCTGGCGGTAGCTGAATCGTGACCTGATATGTTACAAGAGGACGGGGTCCTTGTAGCCCAGCAGGATACGGCTGATGGTTGAAATCAGCTTCCCCAGATCACAGAGGGGAAGCAGGAGGGCAGCATTGGGTATCACACAGAGGCCCACGTTCTTCGGGGAGGACAGAGGCCCCCCACCCAGAGACCTTTCTCCACCACCGCCTGGGCGGTGGCCTTTGGTGCCAGGAAGATGACCTTCCTGTGCATCCTTGACGCCGCGGGCCCACTGCCCAGGCCAACACCTACATGTGGGTCTCAACATGGGGCAAGGCAGCCACCACAAGGCAACAGAGGTCTGCTTCCTGGACAGGGTGGGGAAGGAGCATTGGCCACCAGGGATGTTAGGAGAGAGCCAGTGGGGGTGGCAGTGGTGGGCAAAGGGGGCAAAGCCACCTGCCTATATGTTCTAGGGGCTGAGGAGCGAATGTCCCCAGAGCTGTTTGAGGAGACGGCAGGGGGAGAGGGAGCTGCGGCTGACAGCAGGGCTGCTTTGGCAGGATTGGCCGCCATAGTGGCAGGCTTCACCTACCGGTGGGTGGGGGTGGGGCTCTTGCCCTTTTTCTTCCCCAGGCCCCTTCTACTGGCTCCCTCGCTGGTGATGGAGGCAGGAGCAGGTTTGGTAGCGTTGGAATCCCCACCTGTGCTTTTAATGTCCTTATTTTGTCTGGAGTTTCCTAGGTTTTTAAAACTAGCACTCTGCTCCTCAATTTCTGTCTTGTGCAACTGTAAAGGACCCCTCTGGAATTCTCAGCTGGATTTAAACAGGATCTTTAGTATTACAGCACAGACCTGCTCTACTTGAGCTCAACAAGGAAACTGTTACCTGGTGTGTGGACCAGGCTCTAGGGGGAGGAGTCACTCACTCTGCCAGAGAGTCACGGCTAGTTGCTAGAGAGCAGAACATTGGCCAGCGAGACACCTGGGTTCTGTTCCCGACTCTCATAGACTCATAGACTTTAAGGTCAGAAGGGACCATTATGATCATCTAGTCTGACCTCCTGCACAATGCAGGCCACAGAATCTCACCCACCCACTCCTGCAATAATCCTCTCACCTATGTCTCAGCTATTGAAGTCCTCAAATCATGGTTTAAAGACTTCAAGATGCAGAGAATCCTCCAACAAATGACCCGTGCCCCATGCTGCAGAGAAAGGCGAAAAACCTCCAGGGCCTCTGCCAATCTACCCTGGAGGAAAATTCCTTCCCGACCCCAAATATGGCGATCAGCTGAACCCTGAGCATGTGGGCAAGGCTCACCAGCCAGACACCCAGGAAAAGGTTCTCTGTAGTAACTTCTAACATCCCATCACCGAACATTGGGCCTATTTACCACTGATAGCCAAAGGTCAATTAATTGCCAAGATCATGTTATCCCATCAAACCATCCCCTCCATAAACTTATCTAGCTTAATCTTAAAGCCAGATAGGTCTTTTGCCCCCACTGCTCTTGTAGTGAAGCGTGGTCTAGAGATAGAGCAGTGGTCACAGAGAGGCTAGCTAAACACACAGATTAGGTACAGTTATTCTGAGAGGCGGTTTGGTTGATCAGAAGAGACTTGGGTCTGTATATGTGAGACCTACATCCTGTTCCTAGCTCTGCTAGAAGTGCCCAAGCCAGTGGGCTAATTCTCTGGCCTGTGCACTGAAGAACACTCTCTAGCCACAGGATTTCAGCCCCTTTGCTTCAAGAGCTTGCTTTTATTTCTTCAGAATAAAACCAGTTAACACAAGTTCAACAAACTCATCACATCCTTTCCCCTCAGTCCAGGGTCTTCTGCAGAAAGCTGTCTACTCCCCACCCCCCAAGGATTGCACACTGTTGTAGGCTACCTGCCTGGGAATCACATACAAACTGAGTTCTTTTCCATAACCCAGGGGACTCTTGCAGGAGCCTTCCTAGTCCCTGCTGCTCTCACTAGCAACTGAGCTCTTGCTGGCTTTTATGAAGACCAAGATATTGCCTGGTCCCTGCCCTCAAACGGGAGGCAGCTGATTAGTCACAGGTGGGGTTGGCCCAACTCCCCTTAATGGACAGCCACTCTGTGACAGTGACCTTGTGCTTAAAGAGGTTATGAAGTGCACTGAAATATTATGGATAATTCTGAGGTTTGCTTTCCTGCATCCCAGGCAAGTACACCTTCCTCTAGCTAAAGGATATACTGAGGGAGATCAAGCAGACTGGTTGGTACAGAGAACTCAGTGAGGCTTGCAAGCATTTGCAGTGCAGCTGGAATATTCAGAAAACAAAAGGGGAAGAGCTCAACATGCTCTTGAGCACATGTGCTTATAACTCAACCCAATGGGGACAGCAAATGACTGACAAATTTCAGGTCCCTTCTTCAAAGTCTGGAGGCACCAGAGCTCTTCAAAGAAGTGCTTAGGAAAATTGGTTAACATTGGCAAAACTACCTATTTTTCCCTTAACCCCATTCTGTAAAACAGCTAAACCATTTCTGATTGAACGTTCCAAAAATATTCCTTTGTAGGCAGAGATCCAGCATGGAAATTCAGTCCAAATGGTTAAAAGTTTGGCAATACTATAAGGAACGGAAAACAGAGGCTCATCAGGAGAGGTGTTAAGGTATTACAGGCTGTATGGAACTTGGAGGGAGGAGCGCAGGTTGTAGGAGGGAAGAGCATGGAGGAGGCACCCAGAAGTCAGTCTGTTTGCACATGGCTTTAATGCTAGCTGCACTTGCAGCATCTCTAAATAGCTCTCTTAATAGAGTGCCATTTTTCTAAAATTAAACTGAGTACTCTCATGTTATTACCCAATATGCAGCACATGAAACAATAGGAGGTGTTACCACCACTGCTTAGAATGAATGATATAAAAATGATAAAACCTGTTTTGTAAAAAAAAAAAAAAAAAAACCCAGAAATTTTGCAATAATTCCTCAAAAGTTTACTGGTATTTTGAAACTGAGAATTTTTGAATAATTCTATTGCTGGTTGAAGAACTGAAAAATCCAATGGAGATTTTCACTGAAAAATCAGCATCGTCCCTCCCATTCCCCCAATTAAAATTTTATTTTGAGAGAAAAAAAAAAAAGTTAAGCTACAGCTGAGCAAAAAAGTCACAAGTTCTGTCCCAAGGGAAGTGGATCTTCAGCTTCCAGCACAGGAATGGCTCACCAGGTCACCTTGTCACTGGGAGCTCAGAGTAAACTGAACGCAGCACAAAGCCAGCAGAACTGCCACAGATCTTACGGACAATTAGGGTGGACGTCCCGATAAAATGGGGACCGTCCTGATTTTTGATTATTTGTCCCGCGTCCCGATCGATGGTCAGGACGCCTTTTGTCCCGATTTCCAGTCTTCTTCCAGTTTTTTTTTTTGCTCAACAACTTTGGGTGGGAAGTCCCAATTTTCGGGTCTTCTCATGTGGTCACCCTATGGACAATGGCAGGAACAGTCTGCACTAGCACTCCCAGATCTAAATAATGTGGTTCAGGTCCACCTGTAGCATGGGCTAGCAGGAAACCCTTAGCAGATCCACAGCTGGGAGCAAACTGCCTCCCCAAAACTAAGTAACGATAAAGGAGTTCACATGAGAAAACTCAATAACAGGTTCCTAGCCAGTGACACAGGGCCTGCTCCTCTCATGCACACCCAACACAATGCCCTTTGATTTGGGGGAAACTATCTCAGAACCACAAGATGACTGATTAAAAGAATGTGCAGCCCATTTCTCTTGTAGATATGATTCCTGAGTTCTCAGGTCCCACAGCCTCAGCAAAACTAAGATGAACAGCTGGGTATAAATCTGAGCAATGCACATCTGCTCTGCTAAATTCATAGGAGCGGGAACTAGGAGGGCAGGGGTGCTGCAGCACCCCCAGGTTTTAAGCAGGGCTCCGCTCTTGGCTCTGCAGCCGGGTTCCCAGCCATCAGCCCCATGCCCAGGGCTCTGCACCTGCCCCCAGCTGTGGCCCCAGCCTCAGCCCCCTTGGCCCTATCCACATCCCCCATTCCCGGAGCCACAGTCCTGCTCCCGGCCCCAGCTCTAGGGGGCACAGACAGGGGCAAGGGAGGCGCAGCACCCCCATTCTAAGAAGCGTTCCAGCGCCACTGGCTAGATTATCTCAGCCTGTTTATGATTTTCGATAGGCAACTTAGAAACACTTAACTATCCTCAGAGAAAATCTATCACCTCAATTATATAATGTGTGTGTGGAGGGAAACCTGAAGAGGCTTAGAACTTTGGTTCTGTGAGCAGCTATGGAGCTTTCCTGGTTCACAGCAGCTGAGGACCTGGCTCTAAAGGTTTAGGTGCATTTCTGAATCTTGGGTTTACAAAACTGAGCTTTGTAACTTACAAGATTTCTGGTGCTTTCTGCTAGAGATACTGCAAAAGTGACTGTCTTTGCGGGATTTTGTTACTCCCATATTGGGGCCTCCTAGCCAGAATCCCAGCAGTGCAGACATAAGAGTGTGAACTTGAAAAATAGAATCAAACTTCTCCAAACCTCAAAAGTGGCTCAGGTTTCACTGATGGCTTTTTTACCCAAACTAACTCGTCCCTTCTCTTTATAAGACTCTCACTTTAGGGTCTGAAGAGCATCAATGGTAGTAAAGTTAACATGAACGTGGGCCAGGTCATCCTCTAGCAGCTCAAAACAGACCTAAGCCTGGTGGATCCAGCCACGTGAAGGTTTCCCCAGCATAGGGGAATCATGGTGCAGCGTGAAGCCAATGTAGCGACAGCGCCTCTGCCACCAGCCCAGGGAGCATGACTGGGGACAAGGGGCATGGACTCTAGCTTTGAAGCTGACCACTTGGAAGTGGATTTGCTGGAGATAGGGCGTGGTATGGGGGGCCTGCACATTTAAGTGCTGAGCTCCCCAGACAGAGAATCTGGGCAGGGCACTAATGCCCTTGTTGTTATGCACAGAATAGGAACTGGAATAGAGACCTCTTGCAAGCGTCTTATGCACCGAGCCCTAGATGCACAAAGAGGCTGCGGCATTGCAATGCTCAGCACTAACGCCCACCCCATAGGCACCTAAGTCTGGGCTGCAGGGAGGTGACTAGCGCCACTTGCGAGACTCAGCCACGAGCCCTCTACTGAGTTAGGACCTAAGGAGTTGGGTTTTTTGCAAGAAGACAATGATAACTCAGAAGCGAGGTCCTCCCTCCTTCTCCTCCTCACATGTAGCCCGTGGTTCGGGTACTTAGCTGGGATGTGGAGACCCCTGGTTCACATCCCCCTCCACCCGAGTCAATGGGCCAGAGAACGATCCTGTAGCCTTGTGGCTAGAACACTCCCCCAGGATATGGGATCCACTCCCTCTGCTCCAATGACTCATTTTTCCAGAGTGGAACAGCTTCAACAGGAGAAACTGAGGGAGCCTTCCCCAAGAATATCCCCCTAGCTCAGTGGTTTGGGTAGTCTCATGAGAGGTGGCTGATCCTTGTTCAAATTATCAGCAGGGGACCCGAACCAGGGGTTTCCTACAGCCTAGATAAGGACCTTAATGACTGGGCGAAAAAGTTAGGAGGAGGTGATCATCCTTGTCCCCCACTGGCTGGTTTGTGTGAGCTTGCCTGCAGGCTCTGGGCACGCCTCCCGCATTGGGCCCTACAGGTAAGTTATTTTCCCCTGCTTCGTACATTGCCCTTGGGTGTAGGTGTGGGGCGGTAGGAGTCCAGATGCCTCAAGCAGTGTGTATGCCCATCGGCTCCTGGGGACCTTTGATTGCAAGAAGTTAAAAACCTAGGGATCTTTTAGAGTGCAAATTTAGTCACCTACCTATTTTAGGTGACCATGGTGTTCGGCATGAGTTTTGTGTGTCACAGTGGTGCCAAAATTGGGACCTAGGCATCTTGTTCCTTTTGCGCATCTAGGCCTGAGTGATCACTGAACACGACACTGGGGAAGCTGGACCTGTGTCCATGCAGATGGCTCAGCACAGGTTCACTTTGTGGACTCTCCTTTAAGCGCTTCAGATTAGCTGCTTCCAGCAGAGTCATGCGGGGTTCCCCATGAAGCTAGAGAGGCTTGTGCGACCTCACCAAGCAGACCTGACACTCCTGCCTCCAATGCTCAGCTACAAGCACTGTAATGCAGTAACCCTGCTCAACAGCTCCACTACAAGCTCATTCTGAAGCCTCTGAGCTCCCTTCCTTGGGATCTGATGAAGAGGACTAGATCCTGAAACTGCAGCAAACAGAAGAGCTGAAAGCATATGCCAACATACAGAGAAGGCTGAGCGAATACATTTAAGCACTGAGAGAAAGAATGGGCTATCAACTTGCAGTAGCTGCAAGCCAGAGCACCACCTAGAAACCTATAGAGGTCACTGAACATAACGGGGTTGGAGATGCTAAAAACACCAAGGCTTGTCCATTCACAAGAGATGACCAGTTTAAACTATGTTCCCGAATTTTAAAAAATTGATTTAAACCAGCTATAAATCTGTTTTGGTGAGTCCACACGAGGTTTGCACCAGTTTAAAATTAATTTAGAAACAGAATTCTAAATTGTGAGTCAGGAGACACAGAAATGGAGATGAGAAGGGACTGTTGTGATCACCTAGTCGACCTCCCGTAAAACGCAGGCTGTAGAATTTCACCCAGTGATTCTTTCATTGGGCTCAAAAAGCTGAGCTAATCACTGGTTTTTGGTTCAGTGGCTGAACCAAAAAATCCCACCACCCCCAAAAAAATTTCAGTTCATTTCTAACCAAAATATAATTTCAATTTTAACTAAATACCACCTCACCCTCCAAATTTCATTTGGGTCGATTTGATTTGACCGAACAGTTTGTTTTGAAATCACCAATACAAGATGAAATGTTAAGACTGTTTGTTTCAAAATCTCTTCTCTTTCAGTTAAAATAATCTGTTGAATTTTATCAGAATTTGTAAATTTTTTTGGTGCCCTAGGAAAAAAGTTCCATTTTTTGGCAAATTTACTATTTGCCAAAGACATTTCGCTCATCTCCACCCCGGCGAGCATGTCACATTAACAAGCAGGGAAAGGCTGGCTTCCGGAGCCAAGGAACCCAGAGCATTGGCAGGCTCACTAAAGACCAAAGAAGCAAACACACAGGGCCGCTCCAGGCACCAGCCTACCAAGCACGTGCCTGGGGCAGCACCTTGGGGCGGGGGGGGGCGCTCAGGTGCGGTTTTGTTTTTTTTTTTAACATACTGCAGAGTTGTTGGGGCGGCTGGTGGATAGGCTTGCCGCCCTCGGGGCTGCGGCCGGCCAGGAGAGCGGGGCCGTGGCCGGGCTGGCCGCCCACCCCGCGGCGCTCCGGCCGCAGCCGGGGCCGGGAGAATGGGGCCAGGCTGGCCGCCCTCCCCGCGGCGCTCCGGCCGCAGCCGGGAAAGCAGGGCCGGGGCCGGGCTGGCCGCCCTCCCTGTGGTGCTCCGGCAGGGAGAGGCGCTGGGGGGGGGGGGGGGTATTGTTGCGGCGTAACACTGAGGGGGGGTTCCATGGGCGCTGTGGGGGGGTGGGTTTTTTTTGTTTCAGTGGGGCGGCGCTTGGGTTTTGTTTCGGGCGGCAAAAAAAGTTAGAGCCGGCCCTGCAAACATAGAATTGGCTTGCAAGTTTGCTCCCAGGCAGATCCCAGGGAAGCTCAGCTAGGAGCAGAGCTGAGAGGGCAGCTCTCAGAATGGAGGGGAGCTAAGTAAGGCTACCTCTACACTACACACTCCTTACACCAGTGTGTATGGACACTGCACACACACCCAGCACAGATATAAATGACAGTGTAGGTGGTGAGGCACTGCTTAGGTGAATAAAGATATGCGTGAACCCCGTGGATATGTACACTACATGGCTCTCTACAGGCCCAAGCAGTGCCTATTTTTAACTGTCCTAATGCCTCCCCACTGCAGGGAAACGCTCTGGTAGCAGGGAGCTGATGGAGCCTTTCCCCACTGCCATGTGTAGCTACACACCACAGTGTGGACCCAGCTTGCTTTTCACTGCAGTGGGTAGCGACATGTACCCTACATACCATCGCCAGTCGCATGTAGTGTAGACATACCCAATAAGTCAATGAAGTTTCAGGCCACATTAGCTTTTTGATAACCATTAACTAGAACTTGAAGGAGTGTTGGGGGGGCGGGGCAGAGGGGGAGATTTTTAGGCCAAAAGAGACCATTACACTCCTCCAGTGTGAGCTCCTGCATAACACAGACCAGAGTATTGCAGCCTATGATTCCTGCCCCGTGCCAGTCCATGAGAGCACAGGACAATGACAAAGTAACCACAACGAAAAGTAAAGATGAGGAGATGTCAGGTCAGAGGCATTTGTGTATAAAAGAGGAAGCTTTTTGCTTGTGTGTTTTGGCGACTTGAATGTGGCTGAACAGACACTTTACATGAAAAACAGTTTTATGTTGTATTAGTTACCACCGCTTCCTTCCAGAGTTCAAATCCTCGTCTTTTGTGAGATCAGATTACTCACATATCCCTACAACAAGCATGTCAGAGGACACGTCTATGCTTAAAGCACTGCATCAGTGCAGCTGCGCTGCTGTAGCACTTCAGCAAAGACGCCACTAGGCCGATAGGAGAGCTTCTCCCGTTGGCATACTTAATCCACCTCCCCGAGCAGTGGTAGCTATGCCAACAGGAGAAGCTCTCCCTTCTACATAGTGCTGTCTATACCAGGGGTTAGGTCAGTATAACCACGTCGCTCAGGGGGAGGAGGTTTCACACCCCTGAGCAACGTAGTTATACCGATTTAAGTTTACAGTGTACACCTGGCCAGAGTCAAAAGTGCAAGTGGTCCCAGAAGTTAGCACATCATTAATTCGCAATTAAGTGCCAATTTGCATGTTGCTGAGAAACACTGAAGTGCCTCAATTCCCCCTTAATGAGGCTGAGAACAAAAAATAATTGTGCAGGGAAAGAATTGGTAAAACAGTAGGGAAAATCAGTGAGTTGAACAGAGACACACACGCTCACCCCGTACCATGTTAACTGTTTGATATAAAGTGATACAACCAACCACCATAGCGGACAGTTACATCGATATGAAGGTGCTTTTGAGCTGTCTAGCTATTCCCATATGAGAGAGGGGAACACACTGGTATAGTTAAGACGCAACGATACCCACACTAGGGCTTGTCCTGCTTTCACTATCAGTAATGAGTCACACCACTATCACAATAGTTCTACTGGTACAATACATAGACCAGGTAGGGTGACCACTGATGCATCCCTGAATACCAGGCATTCTGGTACTTCCAGGAGTGGTGTGGGGCTGTACCTGTCTACATGATCCCCTACTAGCATGACCTCATCCCCGCCAGCGTGACCTCACATGCACTCGTTCTGGCGGGGACATTCCCATACAGTGCTTTAACCATAAAATCCATCCGGCCTTTCAAATCATGCAGCAAAACAGTGCCCATGAGCTTTATCTGGCACCTATTCAACAGCCCCCGGCAGATAACTTCCTATGCTCCCTCACTCATGGCACAGCAGCCTCCACCTTTGAGAGTACCAAGGTCTATGCTTCAGTCCCAACCTGCTCCGTTAAGCTTGTATGAATGCTGGAGGAATTGCACTGAAGTGAATGAAGACACTCCAGCTATTTCAGTGTAACTGGGTTCCACATTGGCCTTTGGTCACTGCCTAAAGGGCAGGCCTTTATAGAAGGTTGCAGCAAAATCTATGTAACTGATTGGGAATGATGAGAGAGTGGAGGGGAAATAACTTCCACTTCCTTCAGTCTAGCCATGCTAGTTTCTGCAGCAGAAAGTTAGAAAACGTGATGCGGAGCTAGGGCCTTGCTGGGGATTAGCACCTTTGCTTGCTTTGAAAACAAAATCTCTTTGATTTAATAAAGTTAGAAGCAACTAAACCTTGCATGATGAGCAGACATGGTGGATTTTATTCCCCTTAAAGATAAATATGATTAGCCTATTCTCAGAAATGATTAAAAGGCAGCAGTTAGGCAAAACCTAGTTGCTGCTTCTTACCCTGCCTCTCAAGTTTGCCATTGCCTTCTACAGTCATGGCCTGCCCTTTGAGGACTTTCCTCCTGGCCTAATTTAACACTATGACTTAAAATCTTATATTTCAAGTGTTGCACCCTGCAGCCACATATGTCTACAGTTAAAACGCTACAGCAGCACAGTTGGGAGGGGTTCTCCCATCAGTGTAGGTAATCCCCCTCTCCAAGAGGCGGTAGCTAGGCTGATGGAAGAATTCTTCTGTCGACCTAGCGCAGGAGTGGGCAAACTTTTTGGCCCGAGGGCCACATCTGGGTATGAAAATTGTATGGTGGGCCATGAATGCTCATGAAATTGGGGGCTGGGGTATGGGAGGGGGTGCACGCTCTGGCTGGGGGTGCAGGCTCTGGGGTGGGGCCAGAAATGAGGAGTTCAGGGTGTGGGAGGGGGATCCGGGCTGGAGCAGGGGGTTGGAGTGCGGGGGAGGGAGGGAGGGCTCCAGCTGTGGGTACGGGCTCTGGGGTGGGGCTGAGGGGTTGGGGGTGCAGGAGGGTGCTCCAGGCTGGGATCAAGGGGTTCAGAGGGCAGGAGGGGGATCAGGGCTGGGGCAGGGGGTTGGGGTGTGGGAGGGGGCCAGGGGTGCAGACTCCAGGCGACGCTTACCTCAAGCAGCTCCCAGAAGCAGCTTCCAGCTCCTCCATGGAGGTGCAGCCAGGTGGCTTGGCATGCTGCCCTGTCCACAGGCACCACCGCTTCAGCTCTCATTGGCCATGGTTCCTGGCCAATGGGAGCTGCAGGGGTGGCGCTTGGGACAGAGGCAGTGTGTGGAGCCCACTGGCTGCCCCTATGCACAGGAGCCAGAGTGGGGACATGCCGCTGCTTCTGGGAGCTGCGTGGAGCCACAGCACGCGTGGAGCGAGGCAAGCTCCTGGCTGTAGCGCCACAGCAGGGCAAGCCCCGGACCCCGCTTCCCCGCGGGGAGCTCAAAAGCCAGATTAAACTGTCTGAAGGGCCAGATGCGGCTCCCGGACCATAGTTTGCCCACCCCTGACGTAGCGCTGCCTACACCGGCAGTTAGGTTGGTACAGCTGCAACTCGCAGGCGGGTGAGCTGTAGCTATACCAAGGTAAATTTCTAGTGTCGACCAGGCCTTAGCACTGTGACAACTTCCGCTGGAAGTTCTTTGGCAGCCCCTCTTGTACTGGTGTGTATGGTGCCGGGCACATCTGTAACAAGAGAGAATTAGCAGAAGCCTGAGAGGTAAGATTACAGTGCTGCTACTGCACTGCCCCATTTGGTACGCCAAGACTAAAAGGTTAAGAATGGGGAGGCTACAAAAATGTAGGGTCCCTCAGTTGATCCAGCCTTACAGGTTATCAGGAAGGCCCAGCAGCATGGGTCAATCATCTCGCAGAGTCAGGAAGTAACAGCAGATAAATGCAGGTGACAGACATCCAAGCAGCAGTGGTAAGTAATAGGCAGAGACAGAATGTTACAGAGTACTAGTATTTTATGGGGCAGAACCAAAAGTTCCCTAATGCAAATGTGCCCCAATGCCAGTCATGGGAGCAGCTGATTTCATTTTAAAGGAGCTGGCATGCTGTAGCAGGTGTAAAGGAAGAAAGCTGATGGCTCAGATAGCTGGAAGCTGTGTGTCCACTTAATGCTTTCACTAGATTAAAAATGCAAATTCCCTGTATAATAGTCTAGCTTTGAAATAGCTTAGAGTAACAGGCAATTAGGGGAAGCGAGGCAGCAGTGACAGCAGCAGCTAGCCCGGCATCTTTGGAAAAGAAAATGATTTGAGTGAAAGTTATGATGTCCACCTGCTCCTCCCTCCCCTCCCCTCCCCCCATCTTAGGAATGGGCACTGTTTGGGCCAGCTGTTAGTATATACCGGGCGTGGCTAAACTTACTGACCCACCGAGCCACATACGACAATCTTCAGAAGTCTGAGAGCCAGGGCACACCTGCCGGGAGTCGGGGCTTCAGCAACTCGGGAGGCGCCTGCCAGGGCTTGGAGTTTCAGGACTGCTCCTGCTGAAGCCCTGAGCCCCGGCAGGCGCACCCTGTGGGGCTGAAGCCCTGAGACACTCCCCTCTCTCCGCTGGGCAGAAGCCCCTACCTCACCACCCCACTGCAAGACAGAGGTCCTGAGCTCCCCCCACCCCCAGCTTGCTAGGTGGAGAATGGAGGGGAGCATGGGGGGCTGCAACAGCCGCAGTTTAATGGTAAAAAAGCCGCATGTGGCTCGTGAGCCACAGTTTGGCCACCCCAGTACATACTTTGCATATCTAATGCCTCCCACTCAAGGAGCTCAGATCCAATTAGAAACCTGGGTTTGTTACTTAGCTTGGTAGGCTGCTGGGAGGTATTATTCCCATTTTACAGGAATGGTAAACTGAGGCACAGATTTTAAGGCACTTGCCCAAGTCCAACACATACGAGTGGCAGAAGCAGGGGTAGATTCCAGGAGTCACGACATAGCACTGTGCTAGCTAATAGAGGACTCCTTTTTTAGGTCTGGATCCAAAGCCCATTGAAGTCATAGGCGTCTTTCCATTGATTTGAGTGGACTTTGATCAGGCCTTCAGTGTATAGCTTCTCAAGGTGATGAAGCTTTCCTAACTGCTGTGGCAGGGGAGCAAGCATTTAAATGCAGAATTATTGACTTTCCCACCAGACAATGTTGCTAATGCTTATGATTTTATTGTGGAGTCTTACAATATTTGCTACTTTTCTTAAAGCCCCAGCTCCTGGAGTCATGTGGTTAGGCGAGAATCTCCACTATCATTTAAAAAAAGTACGTAGTCTAGCCCCCACGGTTGCACAGAAAAGCTTGAACGTGTGATCCAAATGCACTCTAAAAAAGCTCAAAAAGTGGAAGGAAAATAAACTCAAAACATTTTTAGATCTCATGAATATTTTGGGCCCAACCTATGATGTTTGAGTGCTTGAGGATGGGATGAGAATCCTACTTTAACCACAGCTTGTGAAGTAGAATTAATGTCAATAAAGCCATGTGGGAAATCCTCATGCACTAACACCAGGATGTTAATGTGAACCAGGAGCTGAAGCTGGCTGAAAACAGAGACTGGGGAAATTCTAATACTGAACTGAAGAGAGGAATCCAGAGGCAGATGTTAGGGAATGGGAGATCAATACAGAGATCCAGAGGTGGGGAATATCAGAGAGAAAGCCAGGGGCAAAAGATAGTGGGGAAAGCCAGAAAAAGTAACAGGATGGGGCAGAATCAAGAGACAGGAATACAGAGGTCTACTTGGTTATATGCAGCCTTACGTTAAATTTATTAAAATACTTCATTAATCTTCATTGCAACCATCTTAATTGCAAGACCTTTCACCAGCCTTGTTATTTGTGCACCTGTCACTGGAGACACTTGGTTTTTTGTTGTCATTTCTCACACTAATTAGAGGGGCTTGGGGTTGCTGGGAAGGTTTTGTTGTTGTTGTGATGGTGGCGGTGGTTTGTAATTCTCCTCAAGCACAGATCAACCTAATGGTAGCCCTGCCAATTAGAGTACCGCTCTCTAAGTGGGCTTTGCGTGGCCTTCCAGGCAGATTTCAAAGGATTGGAGGGGCTGTTAATTAAATACCCCTAGACTATCAAGGAAATATTTAGACCAATTTAACAATCTGCTGCCGAGTTGTTAAGCTTCCGATATATCTGCTTAATGTTCATTTGGGCATTTAATGGCCTATCTTATCTAATCCTATTAAATTTAAAGAGAGGCATCTAACTTGAAGTAGTTATTGCTTATTAATTATTTAATAGCTGCTGGTTATTAAAGCATGTTTGGGGAGTCCACGCCAGAGAGCATCCCTCGTGGTAGAGAAGGCACTGGGCTGTAATGGATACAAAGCCATTTTTATTTTGTTTTGTTTTTTAATTGGTCAAACAATGCCGAGATCCTGTAGCTGGCTTGCTGTCCATCTCCAGACTAACTAAACCCAGCAGGTGTCACCACACAGGAGGGAGGTCTCTAACCCCTGGCCTGGCCTGAAATGCCACGCAAGGTATGGCAGACTGCATGACAACATGGCTGGTTGAAAATTTTCCCTTGAGAAGTCTAATGAAAAATGGCCATTTTGTCCAAGTGGCCATTTCTGTGGGAAGTGATCCTGTTTGATGAAGTTTTGGGGGACAAAAACTGAATGTTTTTGGTCTTTGTTTTGATGAAAACTTGAACATTTTCACAGAAAGTTTGATGGGAAAAAAAGTGTTTTCATAGAAACACTTTTTTCAAGAGAAAAAAAAATGTTTTCCAACCAGCTCTTTACAACAGCTATGAAAGGGCCATCCAAGCAATGGGGTAACTTACCGGGCCAGTGGGAGGCCACTATCCTGTGATGATGTTCTAGTCCAAGGCTCAGCAACCAATGGCACGCGTGCCAAAGGTGGCACGTGAGATGATTTTGAGTGACACTCACTGCCCAGGTACTGGCCACAGGTCCCAGGGGCTCTGCTGCTGACCTGGGGTCCCATCCGCCGGCCCAGGACTCTGCAGCCACCCCCAGCTGTGGCCCACTGGCCCCAGCCTGGGGCAGTGAGGGGTGCAGACAGGGGAAAGAGGGGGCACAACTCAGCACCCCCACCTTAAAAAGTGTTTCGGCACCACTATACTGGGATATTTTTAAGTCCTGATTTGCTGCTTACATCACTATCACGTCATGTGGAACAGCACATTGCATTTGACGTTGTGCGTTGCCGTCTGTTGCTTTTCCCCTCTGTAAGTTGAGGGGTACATTTGACAAAATGTCAGCTCCTAAGAAAGCAAAGTTAGATGTCCGTTCATTTCACTTCACAGCAACATTTGGTGGCAAGTCGTGGCAAGGTTTTGGTGCGCTTTGTAAACTGTTTTGATGCTATCGAGGCCTTTGTGTCAGAAAAACGACAAAACTACCCCAAAATGGATGATGACAAATGGCTGTGTAAGCTCATGTTTCTAACTGACATCACCGCTCACCTAAATGAACTCAACCTCCCTCTCCAGGGGGCAGGGCAAACGGTTCCGGATCTTTATGAAACCTGGAAGGCATTTGTTGTAAAACTAGCAGTTTTTTCCTCTGGATATTCCAACTTCAACTTTCTGCTACTTCCAACACATAGAAGAGCTATCGACATGTTGCACTGTCAGTGTCGATGAGATTGGAATGTACATGCAAGAACTGGAATCAGAATTTGACAGATTTCAAGATTTCCAGCGATTTGGCCAAATGCTCTCTTTTCTAATTAAACCTAAAAAGTTCAACTAAAGCTTTGTCTGTATTTCAGTGGATGGGTGTTGAAGATTTCGAAATGCAGCTCATGCAGTTAAAAAGCTCAGAATTGTGGGCATCAAAGTTTGGAGATCTGCGGAGTGCACTTAAAGCTACTGAGAGAGATTATGGGGCCTCTATTCTTACCTGCTGGACGTCCCTGCCAGTGAAATTTAAACTGTTTGAAGAAAATTGTGTTTGCAATGCTTTCAGCATTGGGATCCACATACCTGTGTGAACAGGTATTTTCACACATGAAATCTGTCCTCTGTCCCTCTCGGAGCTGGTTAACAACTGATCACTCAGAAGCCTGTGTGCAGCTTAAACTATCCAAATACGTGCCAGACATTGGAAAACTCAGCAAGGAAAAGCAAGGGCAAGGATCACACTAAACTGATAAGATCTGCATTTTAATTTAATTTTAAATGAAGCTTCTTAAACATTTTAAAAACCTTATTTACTTTACATACAACAATAGTTTAGTTATATATTATAGAGAGACCTAAAAACATTAAAATGTATTACTGGCACGCGAAACCTTAAATTAGAGTGAATAAATGAAGACTTGGCGCACCACTGCTGAAAGGTTGCTGACCCCTGTTCTAGTCCATTGCTGTAACTCCTTATACACACACACACACACACACACCATTGTGATTACATATTTCTAAATTATGTCTAAGCAGGAAGCCCTGTCTCTGTCCTCCTTCCTGACCCAAGATGTTCTCCCAAATGACCGCAGGGAGAATATTCTAAGCACACCTTCCCACAGCAGTGTTTTCTAGTTTGATTTTTGCCCCCCCTCAACAAACGTTCTGTAGTCCAAAATGCTCCCTCTGCAGTAGTGAAAACTAGAGTTCCAGGCTATTACTGTGATGGAATCTCTTTGTACATGTGTCTGGCGTGCATGTTATGGTTTGAGAGGCAAGGAAGAGCAGGATCAAGGGTTAACCCTCGATTCGAATCCAATGAGATCACCTTCACACAGCAAGGAGTGTTTTCCACCCAGCTTCGATACACAGAAGCAGTAGATACAATAAAGTCTTATGTTCTCTAAAGCACTGTAGCCCAAAGCATCCCAGAGTGCTTTGCAAAGTGACATTTGCGAGAATTACTCCATCCCCCATTAAAGTGCAGCCACCTCCGAGCTTGAAGGTGGCACCTTTTAAACAGCCCATACTATGCAACAGTTTAAGAACAAGGAGTGAAAAATTCTTCTGTCCAATTTGAAACTACAAGGGGCCTTTAGAGAGAAAGAACAGAATTACCCATATATGGGCCACACATGAGAGTTACCACCCCTGTTCCTGTGAAGTTAGGCCAGAGGATCTTGAAGGTGGGCAAAATTCTCATTTCTGTCATGGGGAGTTTAGGCTTATGATTAAGAAGTGCAGGGGGGCCTTAATGTAAGCAACAAAAAGGCAAGAGCTGCTGATTCTCCATTGTCATATGCACCACCATAAAGTGTAGTGCACTAGGGGTATATCTAGACTGCAGTCACTGGGTATGACTGCAGCTCAAGCGGACATACCTGAGCTAGCTAGCTCAGGTCCCGGACCAATGAAGCCGCTGCATCACAAACGTCAGTGTGGGCTAGCGCTGCAAATAATTAGCCAGGGTTCCAGGCAGACTTGGACAGCCCAGGCTGAGGTTAGCATTGCTGCCGGTTCGTTGCTCCAGGACCCAAGCTAGCTAAATTAAACCTAGTTCTGGTACGTCAACACAAGCTACCATCACACCCTATGACTGCAGTGTAGACATAACCTAAGAATGGCAGCGCTTTGCTCTCAGACTACACAAGGTGCCAGATATCAGAGCATCAGGCTCTAAATGTGTCATTTCCATAGACACAAGAGTTGAGCGTGAAGCGGGACAGAGACAGCTTGTGATGCTCCGGGAACAATGTGATCGCCACAAGGATCCAGGCCATCAAAGAATCAAGGGTTATTGAAACAACACAAACCAATTTCAAATCCCCTGCAGAACATCCTTAACCCAACTGCATAAGCCATGCTAAGCGAGCCTCTCTCATCCAAACTTTAGGAACAAACATCAAAGGCACCAAGAGAGGGGCAGCCAGTGACATGTGTGGATTGATTCTTTGTTTCCCTGAGACGCTTGTGTCATTTGGGATGTTTTTGGGGGAGACACGTAAGTGCCGTGACAGATCCTGTCTTGTCCCATCAGCACCAAGGCTTCACCTCCCCAGCATAACACAAAGGGAATTCTGGGCCTGCAGGGGATGCTGCTCAGCAGGAGGGGTCACAGGACGCCTGTTTCTCTCATGTCACTCCCACAGCACACTGAGTCTTGCAGGGGTATAGGAAGGTTTAGAGTAGGAATGCAGCGTGAGGGGATTGGCGATTCCTGCTGCTGTCTGGCACAGTGCTCACCACACCCAATGACTGGTCCAACCAGTCTGGTATCTGGCCTCAGAGTGGTCAGTATCTGACATTTCAGAGGCAGGAGGAAAAACCCATGATGTACCTGCCCCCTTAGGCAGTGCTCCACAGGGTGGGGAAGGGATTCTCTCTCACTCCCTATGCCCATCAGCTAACACTGCAAAAACTGATCTTGGATTACATTTCTCAGTGTGCACAACTACCGGGGCAGTCCTGAGTCATAAGTTTGTCCAGCTCTTTGAAAAAGCCAGACAGAGTGTTTACATTGGAACTTCCTTAATTCCCAATACAGGCATTATTTTTTGCTCACACATGGAGATTGTGGTAGAGCAGGGAATTGGACTCAGTCTCACAGTCCCGAGTATGTGCCTGAACAGCTGGACCATCCTTCTTCTCGAAAGTCCAGTCCCTGTTATTGGGCAAGTTCTTGGAATAAGAGATTCAGCTGCAGAATACCGTTGCTCTTCCAGTATGAAGCAAATGGTTCCTGAATCTCCACCTACAGAAAGGATGAATCTCTTTGGATAGCTATTTTATCAGTACCCCTCTCGGGTCTACACCTAGCACCTCCCCACTGACTGCAATATCTCCATCCAGAAAGGTGAACCAAGAGACCCCAAAAAGTCCCCACTGAAAAGTTGGATGAAAAGTGGCTTCTTAACAAGACAAAAGCCTTCCTTAAAGATGTTGGAATGGAAAACGGAGAAGGGGGGAAAAGCACTGGGAAAAAATTCAATTCCATTTTATATGGAATTTTGCATTTTGACTAGTTTTGTCAAAATAAAATCTGAAAACTCCAAGAGGGGAATTCCCATGTTTTCAGCCACTCTTGGGCCCAGTACTTTCCCTTATATTGAGAACTTCACTCCCCATCCCCTGTTCTTATTTATTAGGTGTATTATGGTAGAACCTAGGAATCCCAAGTGAGATCAGGTCCACGTTGTGCTAGACTCTCACCATCTGTGTGCGCCGTGACAGCCCCTGTCCTTCTCCAGTCTAAATGGACAAAAGTGGGAGGAAGGTCTCGGGCACAGTGGAGAGGGGCCCTGACAGGGAGCGAATCACAGCTACCTGATTCTACTGGATGGGTGCGGTAAGCTTCACCCTACACCGCTGGAGAATTGGACAGAGCCTGTATCATTGTAGAGTCTTGACTGTATTTGAGTCTCCCACTCCCTCTTGAAGCTCATAGTGAACTTTGTTCATGCCACCTGCCTTTTAGGAGATCCCACCCTTGCAAGTCCAGGCCCTGATATTGTACCACTTCCTGCATGCCTTGGCAGGGACTAGTTTGTAAGTTAGTCTTATTACCCCAAACTCAAAGCTGAACAAGAGAACAGAATGCTGTGAACTAAAGCCAAAAAATTGCTCTTCTAAACTTTAGTAACCAAAATCAATTGAGTTTCACATATTCTAGCCCAAAGGCTGATTTTCAGTGGCACTCACACTGCCTGGGTCCTGGCCACTGGTCTGGGGGGCTCTGCATTTTAATTTAATGTTAAATGAAGCTTCTTAAACATTTTAAAAACCTTATTTACTTTACATACAAGTTTAGTTATATATTATAGACTTATAGAAAGAGACCTTCTAAAAACGTTAAAATGTATTACTGGCACGCGAAACCTTAAATTAGAGTGAATAAATGAAGACTCGGTGCACCACTTCTGAAAGGTTGCTGACCCCTGTTCTAGCCCTATGGAGTCTTTCAATGGACTACATGGGTCATCAATCAGGTCCTGTTAATAGAGCGTAGGTAGGTTATCCTTTAATTCAGGAAGCAGCCTGGTTTTCTGGAGCAAAAGGTCCTGTGTACCGTGCCATATGCAGTTTAACCAGCAGCTGGACAGACCATATATGGATCGACTGTATACACACAGACTTGCGACACAGGGGTTATGTGGAAGCCACCACAGTGTAGAGGCGCCGACTCCGTGGGTGCTCCGGGGCTGGAGCACCCACGGGGAAACATTGGTGGGTGCAGAGCACCCACCAGCAGCTCCCTGCCATCCCCGGGGCCCGCACCCAGCTCCCCACCAGCCCCGGGACCCACGGCAAACTCACCTCAGCACCGGGAGACGTTGTGGGGCCCCGCCCCCGACGCTGGGTGATGTTGCGTCAGCCCCCACTGGCGCCACCAGAAGTTGGCGCCTATGCCACAGTGTGCTTGGGACTGCATAAGGCACAAGTGTGTGGTCCCTGCCCAAAGGAGCTTGCTGTCAAAGAGAAGGACAAAGATTAGATGGTGGATTGATGCCTGGCATTCTAAGATAGGAGGGGGTGGATGAAGGCTTGGAGATGAGAATGAGTGACCCATAGGCACCGACTCCATGGGTGCTCCGGGGCTGGAGCACCCACGGGGAAAAATTGGTGGGTGCTGAGCACCCACCGGCAGCTCCCCGCCGGCCCCCACCCATGCCCAACTCACCTTCTGGGAGGCGCCTCCCGCCGAAAAGCCGCGGCTTTTTTTAGCCCAGCCACCGCCTCTCAGCTGTGCGGGGGGGAGGGGCCACAGGGGAAAGCGCCGGAGGGAGGTGCGGCCACAGCCCAGGCGGGCAGAGTGAGGTCGCGCAAGTGGGCATGCTGAGGCAGCGGGGCCGGCAGCTGCCCCGCGTCCCGTCCCGCCCAGCAACCCAGCCCCAGCCGCGATCGCTGGCCGGGCAGGGGGGGAGAGCGCTGCCCCCTGCCTGCGCAGCGCCTAGCGCAGCCTGCAGAGCCCAACCTGCATGAGGAGCGACCAGTGCCAGCCGGGCCGAGCTGAGGGCAAGCGGGGGCCGCTTCCTGGCCCCGGAGCGCAGCGCACAGCCCCGGCTACCACGCCTGGGGCGGCACCGCGCGGCAGGGCCAGGGACAGGCCGGCCTGGGCCAGGAGGCGGCCCCTGCTTGCCCTCAGCTTGGCCCGGCTGGCGCTGGCCACTCCTCATGTGGGACGGGCTCCGCAGGCCGCGCTAGGCGCTGCACAGGCAGGGGGGAGCACTCTCCCCCCGCCCGGCGATCGCATCCGGAGCGGCCGGGGCTGGGCTCCCGGCCGGGGGGTGGGATGGGACGCAGGGCAGCTGCCGGCCTCACTGCCTCGGCCCGCCCACTTGCGCAACCTCACTCTGCCCGCCTGGGCTGCAGCTGCACCTCCCTCCGGCACTTTCCCCCGCGGCCCCCCGCACCGCACAGCTGAGAGGTGGGCGGCTGGGCTAACAAAAGCCACGGCTTTTCAGCAGGAGGCGCCTCCCAGAAGGTGAGTTGGGCGCGGGTGGGGGGGCTGGCGGGGAGCTGCCGGTGGGTGCTCAGCACCCACCAATTTTTCCCCGGGGTAGGGGGCGGGGATTTGGGGAAGGGGTGGGGCCAGGGGTAGAGTTGGGGCAGGGCCGGGGTGGAGTTGGGGCAGGGGCAGGGCGCAAGCATGCACCGGCGCCGACGAAAGTCGGCACCTATGACGCAGACAGAGGGATGAGCTGCCATCATTGGCCAAGTGAAGGGACTGAGGAAGAGTGGAGCAGACTGCTGAAGATACCAGCAAGTGGGAGACAGAGGGATGTGACATAAGACCACAGTGGGGAAGGAAGAGGTTAGCGGCTGTGTTTATCCTGAATGTGGGCAGGCTACGACAGGTGATGTGAAGATTCCTGAAGGCAGAGGTTCAGCCTGACCCCCCCCCCCTCCCCAAGAATGCCCTCAACTCTGATTTTCAAATCGGATTATTTCTGCCCAGCTGGAGGATTTCTCTTACCCGCTCCTCCAGCTGGGATGAGGTGTAGTCTGAGAACTGAGCCACTGTGGTAGTACCAGAAGGCAGCTCTAGGGAGCTAAAATGGCATAGAGCAGTCAACAAACAGCCCAGTAGGGAAAAGCTCCGGCGACTCTCCTCCCTCAATAACCAGTGTCTCGGTGGTAGATTGTGCCTGGGCCATCAGCTCTTTAGGGCAGGCCTGTCTATATTACTTGTTAGTACAGAACCTGGCCCGATGGAGCTTTGATCAGGGTTCCCAGGCACTAGCCCAACACACATTAGCAATGAGCATGTGTTGACTTTCTTTTAGATTCCATCTCTCCTCTCGCTCCTGTTGTCTTGGGTGCTGTTTAATTGCTACCCAATGCATTGCCTTTGCCAGTATGATGTGCCGTGACACTGCTACATGCAATATAGGAAGTGCTTCAAGGGGACTGACAAGTCCAGCTCCCAAACCACAGGCTCAAAAGGAGAAACCAGTGAAGCCAATCGCACAGCAAACGATAATTTCTGTGCTGTGCAATTATAGCCTGGAAGGAGTAAACCTCTGGTGCACAGTCCTGCCAAGAGTTTACTGCCGACAAGGAAACAAAACCGACAGTTGACATTGGAACAGCTACAGATACCCTGTAATTAGCTTAAAAATAGACTCCGATAGCAAACCTGTTTGTTAGAAATGAGGGTGTATGCTTTGTTTTAAGGGGGGGGGAGAACCCTCAATAACTCTAAATATCTGTTTGATTCAGACACTTCAGTTTGGAATATCCTAAGTCTTTTTATTGTGTCTGCCTCCCATTTTCCCCTGGGGGAACCCCAGGGCCCTGTCCAAGTGCACCTCTCTGGGGTGAAGAAAACAGTTAGATTCTGATGCAAAAAACACAGATGCTTAACTTTAAGCACCTAATTATTGTGCCACTGTCTTCAATGGAAATACTCTTACTGCTCTGTTACCCTATGCATCATTAAAGAACCAAATGCTCTGTGTGTCTGTTCTCTCTAACCATTATCACCATCTCAGTCTTTGATGTATTTATCTTCACAACACCCTTGTGAGGTAAGGAAGAGCTATAATCCCCATTTTCTGAATTTTCATCTGAATCCTCCTCATGCTGTCAGATGTTGCTTAGGGCACAGACAAGGTTCCCCCACCCGTCTATCCTGGGCTATTCTATGCACGTGCCCTATGTCGCTACGTCCCCCAAATTATCCCTCTAAATACTGTTTGCAGGGATTCGTCTGGTCAGCCCCTTTTAATTGTTCCTCCAGCTGCCCAGCGGTATGTCTGCCATTGCAGATACTCTGGTTTCATTGACATAGATGGGGAGGAGAGGCACAGAAAGGATAGATGATTCACCCAAGGTCACACAGACAGACAATCTGTGGCAGGGGGAGGAGGGTATCACAGATGGGTCTCCCCAGTGCAAGGCTAGCACCCTAACAACCAGAGAATCTTTCCTCCATTCCATATTAACCATGTGCTTGAGTCACTTGCTAGATCAGGGCCTCAGCACTAAGCAGATGGAGAGGACAGAAAAATGCAACAAGACTATTTAGATTAAGGTTGCGCAGGTAAGTACTGAGATAGCCAGGAAATGCTGAAGTCAAGGTGGAATGAGCAAACTCCCCTTGTACATAAGCATACACTACAGCCATTAGTTTCACACTCATGTGCCATTTCTAATACAGTATCCTTTTTTCTAGTTGTTTCATGCATATATAGAGTATTTTGTAACACTTCTCCTATAGGTATGCTCCTAAGGTATAGCATATATGTAGAGGGAGTTTTCAAAGACGTAAGTGGTGGTTGGGCATTTAAATCCCTCTTGACTCAGGAGAAAAGACTGCACCTAGAGCAGGTAAACTAATATTTTTGCAACGTGGAACAATTTGGTTTGATGCCTCTTGAATGCCATCTTTAACTGAGAATACCAGAAACCCGGCACCCTTGATCCAGGCCTCCAGAACCTCACCATACTAAAACAAGGGCTCCATGGCACTTTTCCAAGGTGACATGTCATGATTTCACTGTGCACAACACAGTCTGTCTGATGGCTAGTGCTGGGGTGACTAATATTTTTACAATCCGCTCTTCAGGTTGCCATGGGTGCAGAGTTGACTCCAGTTGACACTGGACCAGGAACTATGCATAGTGCACTCATGGAAAACATCAGTTTAGGGCCTGATCCAGTGTCAACTGGAGTCAATGGAAAGACTTTCCTTGACCTCAGTAGACATTGATTAGGCTCCTCCAACTCTGTCTTTTTCCAGACCCTTTCCACTTCTCATGAATCCTTTCAAAGAGGAAGTGACAACAGCCCATAACTCAGCTGAAGGAGACGAAGATATGTGAAAACAAAGCCGTGCGTCTCAGCACTTTAGGACGGAGAAGGGAGAACAGCATATCAGCTGCAATTGCAGGGGGATTTCGGTTTAGCAATTACATCTGTTGCAGTTTTGCCAGGAAACCAAGGTTAACATCTCTGACCTTGCAGACAATGCTAGGGGATTTTTAATGACCACAGACACCCATAACCTCAATTTTGCATCCAATTTGAAAGACAACAGGTCTGGTGCTGTGCTGTGCTGCAGGGGGACAGGGACAAAAATGGCTTTAAGCCCAGATTCATGGCTGCAGGGGGCCAATGTGGTTGCTCTAATTTATGGCAATTTCCAGAGGCCTCCTAAACATGTCCCTGGCCACTCTACTCTGCACTGATAAGACCTCAACTGGAGTATTGTGTCCAGTTCTGGGCACCACATTTCAGGAGAGATGTTGATAAAGTCCAGAGGACAGCAATAAAAATAATTAAAGATCTAGAAAACATGACCTATGAGGGAAGATTGAAAAAATTGGGTTTGTTTAGTCTGGAGAAGAGAAGACTGAGGGGGGACATAATAACAGTTTTCAAGTACATAAAAGGTTGTTAGAGGTTAAGGAGAACAATTTACCTTCCTCCTCCTTGTGAGGATAGGACACGAAGCAATGGGCTTAAATTGCAGCAAGGGCAGTTTAGGTTGGACATTAGGAAAAACTTCCTAATTATCAGGGTGGTTAAACACTGAAATAAAGTGCCTAGAGAGGTTGTTGAATTCCGTCACTGGAGATTTTTTTAAGAGCAGGTTAGACAAACACCTGTCTGGGTTGGTCTAGATAATACATAGTCCTGCCTTGAGTGCAGGGGACTGGACTAGAAGACCTCTTGAGGTCCCTCCCAGTTCTATGATTCAATATTAGTAGGATACCTGATGAGACTACGTGTTGAGGGAGTATAGCTCCAGAGATCATTCTTTAGCAAAATGACTACATGTGTCATGAGTCCCTCTGATACTGGCTCTTGTGTTCCTAAGGTAAGTTACAAACTACAGGAAGAATTGCTGTTCTTTAACCTCTTCCTAACTCCCCAGCCATCCAAAGGTGTCCCATAAAATAGGAGAAAGGAGTAGGATCTTCATCCTTCAAACATTTCTTATTTACAGCACCATGTACTGTGGCACAAATTCTCTGTTGGTGTAAACTGCTAGTTTAGATCAGCAGAGGATTGGGTCCAATAACACACTTGTCGGTGTTGCCTTTACTGCATTACATTGGAATCCTGGATATTTTCACCCCATGGACCAACAGGCTAACAGAATTTTTATGGAGGCATTGGCCAGTTAGTTCCGGCTGATATTTCCAGCATGAATTATGAATTTCAGTGCACTCAGTTTCATATATATACACAAATACCAAGAAACACATTCTGCCCACCCAAAACCTTGAAAGCAAGAATTTAACAGCAAAGTCTCCAGCATGCCTTTCCACCTTCTCGTTGCCTGCAAACACCTTTGCTAGCACAACTCCAACACTCCATAAGGCTGTTGCTTCCAAAAGCCCGTTGCTTCCAAAAGCCCATATGGACCCCAGCTTCATCAAGCTCACAGTCTAAGGCAAAACCTTAACAGCAACTTCTTGCTCTCCTGTATCCACAGATCAGCATCTGACCATCATACCAGCCATTCATTTGGAAAATTGTTCTGCCTGAGCATTGCTGAGGAGACCTTAACAGCAAAATATCAGACATCAGGCTTTATTTGCTTGTTCCAGTACAGCAACTATGCATGTGTTGTCAGTTGTACTTTGTAGCACATTTTTAAAGTTACATCACTAAAACTCAGAAAGTTATCAAAGGATTAGTTTGTAGTCAGTTAATGTTGCTGCATTATTCAGTTTGCCATATGACTCACTGCCATATCAATTGGAGAGGAGGATATGGAGGGGCTTCTTATGTAATTCAGGTCTAATCTGCCATAAGTACATGAGGAGTCTAAAAGATAGTCTAGGCTTGCGAGACCTCAGACTTGTTCCATTCTCTTCTTGTGCTGTTCTCCAGAAGCCAGTTCTGGAGTCAGCTAACCAAGATGGGAAGTGGAGTCTAGTATGGGTGGCCACACCAGAGCCAGAGGTATGGGCCGCTATATTACTATGGCACCAGCACCAGCCATAGTATTTCCAGTGTTCTCTGAAATAAAAGGTCTGGGCTAACCTTGCTAATAGCCTTTCACTCAGCACTTCATGGGCCCTGGTTTTATGATTGAAGAAATTTGCTATTACAGCCTTGATAGTCTTGGAAGTACACACGAGAGAGAGAGAGAGCGCGCACTACACCACATGGGTGGACTCCATTGTGACGGGTTCAGTCACAGAGACCCCCTGGGGACTGTCACCTGATGTGCTGAAATTACCTCTGAGCCCATTTTCCCTGATGGCTTGGGACTCCAGAACCCTGCCTTGTTGAGGCAGACACGCTAGCCTGCTGCAACACAGACCCTGGTCTGAACCACGCCCCCAAAGCTGCAGGTTTTAACCAAAAACTGCTCAACGGGTCACCTCTCTCCAGCACCCAGACACCCTGCTCCCAATGGGATCCAAACCCCAAATAAATCCGTTTTACTCTGTATAAAGCTTTTACAGGGTAAACTCATGAATTGTCCGCCCTCTATAACACTGATAGAGAGATATGCCCACCAGCTGTTTGCTCCCCCAGGTATTAGTCACTTACTCTGTGTTTACTAATAAACAAAAGTGATTTTAGTAAGTCTAAAAAGTAGGAAAGTAAGTGGTTTCAGGTAATAACAGACAGAACAAAGTATGTTACCAAGCAAAATAAAACAAAACACACAGGTCTAAGCCTAATACATTAAGAAACTGAATACAGGTATGTAACGCGTCTCGGACTCACCCGGCGGCGCCTCCTGCTGGTCTCAGTTGGGAATTAGCTCACCAGCCTCGAGAGCGCCCTCTTCTGACAGTGACCCGCCTGACCACTCTCTGGCCCTCGAGTCCCTCCCGGGACCCAGTGCCCCTTTAACTGGGGTGCTGCCCCCTGGTGGTACCCCACAGGTCTGGGTCTCCCCTCCCCAGGGGACCCCCAACCCACTATCCCCACCTCACCTCAGTTGTAGGCTACTGCCAGTCACCAGCTAGCCCCCGCGCCCTGGGGCAGACTGCAGTATAAGCCACTCATCACAGGCAAGGTTGGGTTGGACCTGCTGCCTCGGCCTACCCGTGGGTTGCCCCTGCAACCCCAGTACCTAGTGGGGCCTAACCCTAGGCCACAGCCTGGGGTTTTCCTAGGCAGGAGCTCCCCAGATCTTTCCCCAGCCCTGCTCCACCCTAGGTACCTAGTCAGGTCCCTGCAGCCAAGCCCTTCTCCCTTTACAGGCAGAGGGAGTCTGTGTCTGTAGCGCCTGGCTGCCCTGGCCTTTATAAGGCCAGGCTTATCTGTTTGGGGCGTGGCCCCCAGCTGAGGCTACTTCCCCACTCAGCCTTGCCTTCAGAGCTGCAGCTCTCCAGTCCTTCCCTCAGGGCTGACTCTGACCCTGTCAGGGCTGGAGCGGTTGGCCACCCCGCTACAAGGTAAATCTCACCTTCAGAGATGTTCCAATAAGATCCTTTCACGGACTAGACTCTTTCCTAGTCTGGGCCCAATCCTTTCCCGTGGTACAGTCCTTGTTAGTTCCAGTTCAGGTGGTAACTAGGGGATTTCTCATGACTGGCAGCCCCCTTTATTCTGTTCCACCCCCTTTTATATCTTTGTCACAAGGTGGGAATCCTTTCTCTCTCTCTGGGTTCCCACCCTTCCTTCTAAATGGAAAAGCACCAGGTTTAAGATGGATTCCAGTACCAGGTGACATGTCCAGTGAGACTTCATTACTCACTGGCTGCACCCACATATACAGGAAGGCTTATAAGTGAACAGAACCACTTACAACCAATTGTCCTAGTTAATGGGAGCCATCAAGATTCCAAGCCACCATTAATGGCCCACACTTTGCATAGTTACAATAGGACTTCAGAGTAATACTTCACATTTCTAGCTTCAGATACAAGAATGATACATTCATACAAATAGGACGAACATACTCAGTAGATTATAAGCTTTGTAATGATACCTTACTAGAGAGCTTTTGCATAAAGCATATTCCAGTTACATTATATTTACACTCATCAGCATATTTCCATAAACATATGGAGTGCAACGTCACATCCATCTAATCAGAACCCAGCTTTTCACGAATGAAGCTTCAGATCAATAGTATTTCTACAGAACCTTCTCCTGGGGCCTGAGCCAAAGCCCACTGGATGGTCAATAGAAAGACTCCCTGGATTTCAATGGGCTTTGGGTTTGGCCCCTGGAACGTTTTGGTCCCATCAGGCTCTTTGGCTTGGTTGGGTCTAATATTTAACTAGCCTCTGCAACTGGACACCAGAAATCTGAATTCCAGGCCAGGTGATGCCTGTCAATGCAATGGTTTTTATCTTATTCAGTTAACAGAAACATGGAAATAAATTCCTCCCAGTCTCAGTTATGGCTGGAAATCCATTCCTCTTAGGCCAGCTACAGGATTAATCTGTTGAATGGTTTTCAGGAGTTTTGCTGACATAGGAACATTTTAAGAATATATTACTTTTTTCCTTCCCAATAAACCACTACTTTTTAGAACAAAACAAGTCCGTCTTTGTTCTGGCAGCCAAGAGAAAGGGTACAGCAATGCATCTCCTTTATGCCAACAGAAGCCGATTTATTTTTCAGTTTTGCAGCATACACTTAAATCCTTGGTGACTTCGTCCAAAAATGAACCCTTAAAGGCACTATTTTGCCTCTCAGATGCTGTTATAAAGAGATACTGATAACCAGTGCAGGATGCATTGACATCTTTTACACTATCATCATACTGGGCAGAATCCTCGCCTGGTGTAAGTCTGCATAGCTCTGTTCATTTAAATGGAATTACACTGATTTATCCCAGCTGAGGATCTCAAGCACTGCTAGGCTAATGGTATGAGCACAGGCAGGCTAAAGGACCTGTCCTGGCAGTTCCACCTTGTCATTCAAGCAGACCTAGGGATGTGAATGCTAAGAAACTTGATGTGACTTGGATCCTCTTGTGGTCTGATGCTTCTTAGCACAATGTAACCCCATTACCAATTAGCATCACAGGCATAACTGGCTATATCTATCCTGCTCCTTCAAGGACCTGGCCACCTGTGGTGATTAGATACCTTGCAGTTTTCTAGCATCATCTATTTCAGAGTCCCAAGGCACATTCATGGATTAAGCATCACAAACTAGCTTAAGGTAGGAAAATGTTATCTCCCTCTTACAGACAGAGAAATTGAGGTTGGTTCAGTCCCTTGCCCAAGGTCACACTAGCATCGCATGGCAGAGACCAGAAACTTGGCCTTTTTATGACCAGTGCTGAACCTTAATCACAAGAACATTTTGCCAGGCATGAAGTCTATTCACAGCTGTTTCATGCCTTCATGTCCAGCTTGAGTGATGCATCATCCTGAGTTTTAGTATAGACAATTATGGGGGTGATTTAGAAACAAAATTTCAATTTGCCATGTTCATAGCCTTTTCCCCATGCCCACTTCTCATGAACATTTTCGGGAGCCAAGTTTTGTTTGTACAAAATGTTCATGGAAAATGAAATTTCAGGCCAGCAGTCAAATTTCCCCCCTATTTACACAAAATGTATTCTGGGCACAAGTAGCAGATTGGCTATCTAAAGACTGGGGCTGATAAATTATATCCCATGTGACAGCACAACAGACAGCGGCAGCCTCCTCTCACATGCACACACTGCATCAGGTCTCTTCTCCCCAGAGCTTTCCTCCCCGCCCCCCCCCCCCGCCCCTTTGCAGGTGACCTGGCCTAGTAGCCTACCCAAATCCCTACCCTTTCCTCCAGCTGCATGCAGATGTTCAGGGAAATGGGGAGGGATTTCCAACTGTAGAACATGCTCTCCATGCTGAACTATATTGTAAGAAGCTAAAGATGATACACATTTACACAGGAAAACAAAGCAGCTCCCTTCCCATATGTCCCTAGAAGTTAGGACATCCCACAGTGCAGAAGATAATTGGTACAGTCTCATGTTTGAAACCAGAATGAACGAACACTTGCCTTGGATTCTCCTAGTTGAGACCAAACTTTTTTCCAAGGGGTTGGACTATGTGCTGGGAGTTTCTCTCATGCTAAGGATCAAGGAAGCTGGACCACAAGATTTGAGAGGGAGCAGAGCTGCTCCACAACCATTCCAGGATGGAGTCACCTCCTTGCTCCTCTACCAGGAGTGGAAGGAAAGTAGAAGTAGGTGGAGCTGTGCAGTGGTGGTCCATCAGCCCCTCTCCTTTCTCCATCCAACCCCAGCTATGCACTAACATGCAGGGAACCAGTGGAAAGCTCTCCAAATCCCACTCCCAGCCTTTGTGCATGAGAGCCAGGCTAGTGCTGCTCAAAGATGCTGATCCACATGTGCCCCTTGATGTGACCAGATGCTTTCATGTCAGTAGAGGCCAGAGCAGTGTAGTTCAGTGTGTGGGTATAGGCAAGGGAGAGCCTAGAATTGAGGAAAGTGGTGCCATTCATTTCTCCCATCAAATAGAAATATTTCCAATGGCTGGAGACCAGTATCAGCCATAGGTATGACTGGAGTGCCCAAGCAGGGACCCGTTTAACTCCAGATCATGGGCAAGATTCTCAGCTGCCCATTTGCTTGAAGAGAGTCAACAGGCTTGTTTGTGTTCCCCCATATTGTGGCTCCAAGTCAGAGTCTCATTCCTGGTTCCTTTGTGAACATAGTGGCACCTATGGGGCTCAGATCCTCTATCGCTCGGCACTTCACCCAGTCACCTACATCAGTGTAAAATGGGAACAAAATGCTACTCAGAGCAGAATGGTAACAGCGTGCACCCACTTTGCAGTCAGGAGCGAGGCTTTACAAGCCTTGAATCCACAGCATGGGGACACCAATAAGCCTGGTAATTATTTTCTCCTCTCTATCTTTCATTTCTTTTGCACAAGCTTTGAAACATACTGTGCATTGTGCTGGAGGAGCTGGGGGAAGGTTGGGGTTTCCTTTTTGCTACCATCTTGTCACTGAAACGCCTTGATAAGATAAGGGTCTCTCCTCTCACCAAGATATGAGACAGATCCATAGTAACTGAATAATCAATTAATTCTCCTGCAGAGCTCCATTTACATAATGAAAACGCAGCTTCCGGATATTTTATACCGCTAGTTTTCAGTTGTCTTGGCTGATAATATATTGCATGTGAGTGGGGCGGATGGGCGTGGGCCTAATGCAGCCTCTGTCGTGGAGATACTTGAACTGGAATTCTGCAACATGATAGCAACAAATATCTATTGACTCCATTTATAGATATTTCACCCTAACGTAGGCCTGTATCTATACAGCCCTCTTGAGACCTTGTTTTCATGTAAAAGCATAAGGTACATGCAGAGATTACATGTCCAGAAGGGACCAGTAGGATGACCTAGTCTCACCTCCCACACAACACAGGCTGTAGAACTTTGCCCAGTGACTCCCGCAAAGGAGGGTAAAGTGCATTAGCCCCATTTTACAGATGGGGAAAAGCAAGGTGCGAGGCCCAAGGTCACACAGCAGGTCACTGGTAAGCCAATGGGAGCTGCTGAGCTGGCACTAGGGGCAAGGGCAGCATGCAGAGGCCTTGTGGCCATCTCTCTGCCTAGAAGCCAGAAGGAGATGCTGGCAGCTTCCCAGGAGTCGCACAAAGCTGGGTAGGGAGCCTGCCTGCACCACCAACCGGACTTTTAACGGCCTGGTCAGTGGTGCTGACCAGAACCACCACGGTCCCTTTTCTACTGGGCATTCCAGTCAAAAACCAGACACCTGGCAACCTAACCAGTACCATGTCAGGATAGATGTAGGCAAAAGGCAACCGCAGGCAGGGACTCGTAGCCCAGGAGTCATTTACACCAAACGGGCTTCCACTGGTGTCGCGTAACAGTCCTAGCGACGTCTGTGCCAACATCCAAAGGTGCCTGTGACCGATCCCGTCAAGTGACTGAGGGGCCAAGTGATGGCCTGGGTGCTGACTGTGAAGAGATGGCAGCACATGCCCACCCAATTGACATGGGGCAGAGCAGGGTGGAGGTCAAAGTCTGCCAGGTATCCTCTGTGAAGCTTCCGCACAATCTGACAGGGGAGCAGGAGTTTCCTCCCAGGAAGCAGGGTGTCTGTCCCCGATGCCTTACAGATGGGGGAGGGGCGAAATCATCTAAAGAAACAGGACATCTGTGCAGACATGTCCCTCAGCAGCTTTCCTCAGATCCCTCCAAGCATGGCTTTATTGGAGCCTCACTGCCAGGCCTACCCACACATGGGGAAGCACCTAGACCCAGGGCTATATTAACCCATAGGCTAGTAAGGCTATAGTCTTAGGCCAGGGGTGGGCAAACTTTTTGGCCCGAGGGCCACATCAGGGTGCAAAACTGTATGGAGGGCAGGGTAGGGAAAGGCTGTGCCTCCCCAAACAACCTAGCCCCCACCTCCTATATGCCCCCTCCCACTTCCCGCCCCCTGACTGCCCCCCTCAGAACCCTCAATCCATCCAACCCCTCCTGCTCCTTGTCCCCTGACCACCCCCTCCCAGGACTCCACCCCCTATCCAACCCTTCCTACTCCCTGTCCCGACTGCCCCGACACCCATCCACACCCCTGACCCCTGACAGGCGCCCCCCAGACCTCCCCCTCCAACCTCCCCCATTTCCCATCCCCTGACTGCCCAGACCCCTATCCACACCCCCACCCCCTGACAGGACTCCCCCAGGACTCCCACGCCTATCCAACCACCCCCTGCTCCCTGTCCCCTGACCGCGGGGGAGGAGGGACAGCAGGGGAGGGGCCAAGGGCTAGCCTCCCCAGCCAGGAGCTCAAGGGCTAGGCAGGACGGTCCCGCGGGCCAGATGTGGCCCACGAGCCGTAGTTTGCCCACCTCTGTCTTAGGCCCTCCTATTTTTAGGCACACCATTCCATACTGAAGTAACAGCTGAGCGACGGTAACAGGGCCATCGGAAATTTTTTGTCTCATGAGATATTGCTTTGTACAAATTAATCCATAAAGATTGTGAATTCAATTTATGGTGGTTATGGGCCCAAGCAATATTGAACTTTGTACCTACACTGGACAATAGAAACTATGTTGAAGAAAGGCAGATGGCAGAAATTGAAGGAAGCCAAAGAAAGACGGCAAAGACAAGATGTAGTGCTGAGAGGTATTCCCCCTCTCCTAACATTTTTTCCTCTTACTAAGTCTGGTGATGAGGAAGTCCAGGCGAATACCAGCCCAAGTGAACCCACTGTGCCTGCACCTGATGAAAAGGAGCAGCCTCCTGTGACTTCCATAGCTGCAGTCTCACCCCACTCCTCTGAAGACTTTCCCAGTGATAGTAATACAAAAATATCCTTCTCCAATGATCCAGGCAAGTGGGACATGACTTCTCAAGATCTCATTGCATATTGGACTGAGAAGGGCCCACAGAAATGCCAGAACCTAGATGCTGACTTTTAATTTGACAAAGCGAGAGTACACCAACCAGAATCATTATCTGACCAAATCAATGTTTGAATATATGAAGCCTAACAAACAGATGAGCCATTCTTGCTTGCCAATCTATTCGCATTCCAAGAAGAAAGTGTACTGTTTTTATTGCCACCTGTTTTCTGTTACCAAAGAGTGGGGAATGTTCTGCGAAGGCTTCAATGATTAGAAGAATACTGCGTACATTACCAATCATGCAATGAGCGAGCAGCATACATTGTCAGTTAGCAGCTACTATGCCTGAAAGAAAGTTAGTGGCAGAATTGATACCCAAATGGAAAACCAGTTTTTGGAAGCTCATGCTTATTAGAAGAACGTTCTCAGATGCGTAGTTGAAACCATATTTTTTCTTGCTGAGTGTGGTCTGCCATTCCGTGGCTCAGATGAGACTGTTGGATTGAAACACAATGGCAATTACCTTGGCATTCTAGAGCTAATCACTAAGTTCGACCCTTTCTTAGCTCAGCACATCAATGAACATGCAAATTGTGGAAAAGGCCATACATCATATTTATCAAAGACTATTTGTGATGAATTCATTGCATTACTGGCAAAGAAGACGCTATCAGACAGTGTGGAGGAGATCAAAGATGTGGGATATTTTTCAGTGTCCCTCGACTCGGATGTGGCACATGTAGATCATCTGACTATCATCTTGCGTGATGTGCTACCCAACGGATCAGTTGACATTTCAGTACCTTCATAAACATCACCAGCCACACAGGGGAGAAACTTGCCTCATACCTATGCTATTTCCTCACTGAAAATGGGATTGACATCAGCCTTTATCATGACCAAAGCTATGACAATGCAAGTAATATGAGTGGCAAATATTCAGGGATGCAGGCTAAGATAAAAGAGCTCAATGCTTTGGTTGATTCTATACCATGTGCTGTACACTCACTCAAGCTTGTTGGCCAGTCTGCCATGGATTGTTGTGTTGAAGCAGTTTCTTTTTTTGGATTTGTTCAAGAATTGTACAATTTTTTTCTCTGCATCAACCAGTCGTTGGATGATTCTTAGAGATTCACTACCAAAGGGATGCCCAGGGCCCAAATCACTCTCAGGGACACAGTGGAGTGCCAACACTGAAGCTGTGAATGCAGTTGTTCTGGGATACCTCAACATCTTTGAAGCACTAGAGAGCATCAAGGATGATGAATCTCAAAAATCAGCAACAAGAAAAGATGTGAAGTTCCTGAGTGATGCAATGCGCAATTTGGAAACTGGTATTTTGTGAGAGGTCTGGAATGATATACTTCATCCATTTAGCAGGTACAGTCTAAGCTTGCAAAGTGCTCAAATTGACCTTTCCACTGCTGTAAACCTAATAAGGAGTTTTGGAACTGTTCTTCAACAAATGTGGGATAGTTTTGAGGAGTATGAAATTCAGGGGGCTGCAAGGACTGCTAACCATGAGTATAAGTCAGACAAATGCTGCAAAAGACAGAAAACATGCAACTGCCCACTCATTCGTGACAAGGAGACCTTCAGAGATAATACCTTCATCACAATCATCAACAAACTGAAGAGTTCATCAGAACATCGGACCAAGTCTTATGAAAATATTGACAAAACCTTTACTGTACTGACAAATTTTTCGCCTAACATTTCAAGTTCCGAAGTCAATGAAGGTATCAAACATTTGTGTCAGAAGTACCCAGACGATCTCCCAGTAGATTTTACTAAAGAATTTCTTCAATTTGTTGAATTCACATCACTCTTGGATATAGAGAAAAGATGACAAAAGGAAATCTATTTGGATGTGCCGAGTTATCGCTGAATCCAATTTGCTAGAATGTTTCCCAAATGTTGAAACTGCATTATGGCTGTATTTGTCACGAATAATCACTAACTAGTGGAGAACGTTCCTTCTCCTAATAAGGGTTAAAAATGTCCTCTGATCCACCATGACTCAAGAGTATCTCAGTGCTTTGTCCCTCTTGAGCATTGAGAATGAAATCATCAGGTCTTTGAATTACGATGACATCACTCATGACTTTGCCACAGCTAAAGCTACGGGGGGGAAATCATTTGTTTGAAGAATTGAGTGTAGTGAGAGTAGAATAAACTTGTTAATTTTACGTAAATGAATATGTAAATATGTATGTAGATAAATGTTTGATGACTTCTGTGACGGGGCAAGGCCAGAGGGCTATAGGAAAGTGGTAAGGAACCAGTATGTTAGCCCCAGGCTAAACAAATCCCTGATACCTTATGGCAGTTGCTCCAGGTTAATCAAGACACCTGGGGCCAATTAAGAACTTTCCAGAAGGCAGGGAGGTTAATTGAGACACCTGCAGCCAATCAGGGGCTGGCTGAAACTAGTTAAAAGCCTCCCAGTGAGTCAGTGAGGGGCGCATGTCAGGAGCTGTGGAAGGAGGTTGCGTGTGAGGAGCTGGGAGCAAGAGGCACTAGGAGCTGAGAGTAAGAGGGTGTACTCCTGGAAGATCCTGTGGTGAGGATAAAGGTGGTGTTGGGAGGAGTCCATGGGGAAGTAGCCCAGGGAGTTGTAGCTGTTGTGCAGTTGTTCCAGGAGGCACTCTAAACAGCTGCAATCCACAGGGCCCTGGGCTGGAACCCGGAGTAGAGGGCGGGCCCGGGTTCCCCCCAGAACTCCCAACTCCTGATCAGACACAGGAGGAGTTAACCTGGACTGTGGATTCTATTAGAGGGGAAGATCTCTGAGGCAAGCAGAATCCGCCAATAAGCGCAGGACCCACCGAGGTAGAGGAGGAACTTTGTCACACTTCATACATTTTTTTGCAATATGTAATTCATACATAGGCCCTTCCCTCCCATTAGCCTTAGGCCCTGCCTGGACCTCTCGGCCCCTTTCAGTTAGTGACACCTCAGGCAGTGGCGTGTATGAATGCGGGGCAGCTGAGGGGTTGACAACATGGGAAGCTTAAGGGTGTCTGCGCTGGAGGGTTTCTAGCCCAGACATGTATCATAGGGCAAGACAATGACTCAGACTGTGCACCCCAAGCAGAGGAATAAGAGGGAGTCAAGCTCCGCCCTGGTATGTCTACATGGACCTTCGGTCTGGGTGTACAAGGTGAGCAGGGCTTCTCCCGCAAGCAAGTTGGTTGTGAGTCGGCAGGGAGGGGTGTGGAATGGGGAAAACTTGGCTCCATTCCCCACTATTCACTGCCAACAGGAGTTGAACCAGAATGGCGGGGGGTAGTGATTTGCTGTCAATTACTAACCCCCCATCTCAGAGCCAGGGGCAAGCAGGAAGGGAACTGGGCCCCAGAGCTGAGTTGCCTGGGTGGAAGTTAGCACCATCCCCTGCTCACAACTATGGCTAAAGACACAGCCTAGCCCTAAGGGAGGAAGGGTCAGAAGTGTGGTATAAGTGAAGCATCTGTGCCTCCCTTAGCTGTTCACTCCCAGGCAGGGCTGGGGGTGGGGGCGGCATTTGAGGTCCCTTGGCGGCATTTCGGCGGCGACGCTGTATCTTCGACCGCCAGGGTCCTCGGCAGCATTTCGGCAGCAGCTTCTCCTGGAGGCGCCGCCTAAGGTGGCAAAAAAGCTGGCACTGCTCCTGCTCCCAGGTCTGTACACCTGAGGGCTTGTCTACACTGGCACTATAGAGCACTGCAACTTTCTTGCTCAGGAGTGTGAAAATACACACACACACCCCAAGCGCTGCAAGTTTCAGCTCTGTAACTTGCCAGTATAGACAGCGCTCCCAGTGCTGGTAGCTGCGCCCTTCATGGAGGTGGGTTTTTTAGAGTGCTGGGAGAGCTCTCTCCCAACGCTGTGCCATGACTACACAAGCCATGTTAAAGCCGTTACCAGCGTAGACAACCCCTCAGAGTGTTTCTGGAGCAGAAGAATAAATTAAAGGCATTTTCTGATTGTTAGACTTCGCCCCATTCCCAAGTGGAGCATTGTAATTAATTTATTTTCAATGCCTATGTAGATTTGAATGCGGGAGTTGTTAAAAGACAAATCACTCTCCATCTCAGGGCTCCTGTTGCTATAGTATCTAAGCAACGCCCAATCTTTAATGTCATTATCCTCGCCATGCCCCCGAGGCAGGGCAGTGCTGTTAGCTGCATTGTGCAGTACTGTGGCACAGGGAGGCTGGCCTGTCCCAGCTAAGTGACTTGCCCAAGGTCACACAGACAGTCTGTGGCAGAGAAGGAATGCCACTAGAATTCAATAAATAAACAATGCTAACATCAGATTAACATTAGGTCTCTGTGACACTCTTGCAGCTCTGCCTGCAGATGGCTGCTGGTACTGGCCATATTGAAGGGGTAATAGGGACACCTGGTGTCCTTGGGCACCTTTGGATATGTGAATAAGGGAGAGAGTGAGGAGGCCCTAAAGAAATTGAATACCCCTCTTCCCATCAGAAGGGATTAAGTGCTTGATCCATCAGCTCCTGTAACCTGCCTCCTACAATGGCAGATCAGACCACTCTCCCATCTCATGCAATTTCCTGCCTAGGAGTTCTATCATACCAGATCAGGCTGCTAGCCCAACTCCTGCCATATAATGGTGGCCCATCTAGTCCAATACCCCTAACAGTGGCCAATAATACCCATGGCCGACTGGGTAACACTATGCTGGAGGAAGGATTCCTTCCTGATCTTCAGGCCAGGCCTTGAAGCATGAGGACAGTTGAATTTTTTAGCCCATTTTATTTTCATGGACTAGGGCCCGATCCTAAGGCCCCATCTCTAGTGGGCCCGATCCTTTTTATTTCTTTTCATTTTGTTTCTTTTTAAACAAAAAATAGGACATTTCTGATTTCCTAAGCATAGCTACTATCCTTGTTTTCCTTCAACTTGCCTTCAGAAGTCCTCAGTTTCCTCTGTAACACTTTCATTATAGGGGAAAGGCAGATCTAATTAATCTAACATGGATAAGCAAGTGAGGTCTAATCAGTTATGGTTTACTTTTGCTTTCATCACTCTTGCCAAAGTCAGCAAATTCACTGACAGTTCAAATGCGACATTTTTAGAAGCCCAAGTAAATCAATAACAAGTAACAGTAATTTAGATGCACATTTCATGCTGCCTCTCTGTGGAGTGGCACATGAGGTGCACACACACACACACACACACACACACACACACACACACACACACACACACACACACACACACACACACACACACACACACACTTGGACATCAGCAGCCTGATTAGCCCCTCCATAGTAGCAGCAGCAGCACACTGGTCCAGCTTTTGCAGCACTGGGGACTGACTGTCACTGGTGGTTGGGGTCCCATAGTGCTAGGGGCTGTACAGCGACATGGTGAAATACACCTCCTGCCCCAAAGAGCATACAGTTTAAATAGACAAAAAAGGGTGAGTGGTGGGGAAAGAGATAAGAGCATAAGAACGGCTATACTGGGTCAGACCAAAGGTCCATCTAGCCCAATATCCTGTCTTCCGATAGCAGCCAATGCCAAGTGCTTCAGAGGGAATGAACAGAACAGGAAAATTATCGACTGATCCATCCCTTTTTGTTCAGTCCCAGCATCTGGCAGCCAGAGGCTTAGGATGCCCAGAGCATGGGATTGCATCCCTGACCATCTTGGCGAGTAGCCACTGACAGACCTATAAAAGGCCTAGAAAAAGGAAGTGACTTGCCTTTAAAAAAAATAAATAATTACACAGCTAGTCAGTGGTGGAGCTGGGAATGGCACCCAACTCTCTCAAGAGCTAATTTACTATGCTATCTACTAGACAGCACTGCCTTCTAAGGTGATGGGCCTCTCCGCTGTGTGGTAGGTCACTGGTTTGACTATAGCTCGGGTTGGCAACAACCAAAAGTTGTTACAGCAACGGATGTCTGTCCTGTGCCCTATGTGAGAGGAGTTGGGGGGGAGGGGTGTCTCTTCACAGCCTAGAGGACAGATGCTTGGATCACAAAACCACCAAAGCTCCCCCTTGCGAGCTATCGCAGCAGAGCAATCAAGGAGCAAATGGGCCAGAGACAGTTCCCCTCCTGCCTCATGCTCCTTCCCAGTGGGGGCTGAAGCACATTAGGGAGGCAGATGTAATTACTCAAGGTGCAAAGCAGTGGAGAATCAGGTCAAAGTTCTATGCAACTCTGTGTAGCTTTTCCAGTCTTTAGTTTGCATCCACAGCCAATGGAACAATTTGAAACCAGTGATTTGACAAAATTCACCTTTTTCCTGTTTTGGAATTCTGTGAACAGATCAAAAGAGTCTCTCAAACTGTCAGATGAAGCTATTCCAAGAGGTCTTCAGCAGTTCATTCTCGTCCTGTGGATCCATTTATTGCAAATATCTGCCATCCTCACTTGGTGCTGTTGGTTTATCACGCGACATTGTTTCTGCTCCCCAGATTGGCTGCAAAAATCAGTCCAGCTAACAGCAGAAATTGAACAAACATGGTCTGAGATTTGCTTTCAGCAAAGATTTGGCCCCGTGCAGCAGGCCAGTACAGGCCTACGTCCCAGAGGAGTCCCATTTAAGTCTTCAAAGCAAGATTGTAAGGGTGCCCAGACTTTGTGCTGGCTCTCTGCACAGGAGTGAATGCCCCTCTCCAGAGGTGTGCATGCCAACAGATGGCCTCACAGATAGAGGGTCTAAAATATGGTTGCATTAAAATTCTCTTGTCCTAATTTTTTCTCTGTTGGAGAAACACTAGCAGCATCCCAGGGAGAAACTGAGGAAGCTTTTACCTCCAGCAATGGGATACTGGGTACAAGAGAAGACAGACCCTTTCAAAACCCACTCATTCAGGGTCTAAACTACTGCTGTTGAAGGATGGGCTTGTAGCCCAGGCCCGAGGCTCAGCCTCGACAGCTCTGGGTTCAGATCTTGGCTCTGCAACAAACTCATTGTGCCTCCTTGGGCAAATCACTTGAACTAGTTCTGTTTTGTTGTTTGTTGGCATCCTTTTGTCTGCCAGAGACGGCGGGAATTGCAGCCTATGATGTAGATCAGAGGTGGGCAAACTACGGCCTGAGGGCCACATCTGGCCCACGGGACAGTCCTTCCTGGCTCTTTAGCTCCCGTCCGGGGAGGTTAGCCCCCAGCCCCTCCCCTGCTGTCCCCCCTCCTCCACAGCCACGCCGCTGCACGAGCGGCGCGGCTTCCAGTCCTGCCGCTCTGAGTGGCATGGTAAGGGGGCAGAAAGCGGGGGGCTGGATAAGGGGCAGGGGGTTCCAGGGGGCAGTCAGGGGACAGGGGGCAGTTGGATGGGGTGGAGGTTCTAGGGGGGGTGTCAGGGGATGGGGAACAGGGGGGGTTGGATAGGTGTGAGTCCCAGGGGGCCTGTCAGGGGGCGGGGGTGTGGATAGGGGTCGGGGCAGTCAGGGGACAGAGGGGATTGGATAGGGGGTGTGGTCCCAGGGGGGTGGTTAGGGACGGGGGGGTCTCAAGAGGGGGCAGTCAGGGGACAAGGAGCGGAGGGGGTTGGATGCGTCAGGGATTCTAAGGGGGGCAGTCAGAGGGCGGGAAGTGGGCAGGGGCGGATAGGGGGCGGGGGGCCAGGCTGTTTGGGAAGCACAGCCTTCCCTACCAGTTTCACAACCCCGATGTGGCCCTCAGGCCAAAAAATTTGCCCACCCCTGATGTAGATAGTTTGCAATGTCTCATGTGACTAAATAGTCCAATCCAAGATTTTCATGATCTTTGGCAGTTGTTGCAAATGTATGTATCTGGGTTGGGGACTGCTCACTTCCTACAGGCTCTTTTCTCTTCAAGCTGTAGGAGCCAGCTTCTGTCATGGACTTTGATACAGTTCTGTGCCCTGTAAAGTCAATATAAAGGCTCCCATTGACTACAATGGGCTTTGGAACAGCCCCATGATATGTGCTTCAGCTGTAGAATAGGGATAATAATGCTTCCTCTGCCCATGTAGATTATAAGCTTTTCAGGGCAAGGACTTCTCTTATATGACCAGTGCCTAGCACATAAGCACGGCCAGACTGGGTAGACCAATGATCCGTCTAGCCCAGTATCTTGTCTTCTGACAGTGGCCGGTGCCAGCTGCTTCAGAGGGAATGAACAGAGTCCCAGTCTGTGGCAAAGGTTTAGGGACACACAGAGCATGAGATTGTATCCCTGCCGATCTTGGCTAATAGCCATTGATGGACCTATCCTCCAGGAACTTCTCTAGTTCTTTTTTTAACCCAGGTATACTTTTGGCCTTCACGACATCATCTGGCAACAAGTTCCACACGTGCATTGCATGAATAAATACTTCCTTTTGTTTGTTTTAAACCGGCTGCCTATTAATTTAATCAACTGACCCCTGGCTCTTGTGTAATACAAAGTGGTAAATAACACTTCCTTATTCACTTTCTCCACACCAGTCATGATTTTATAGACCTCTATCATGTCCTCCCCTTAGGCTTCTCTTCACCACACCAACCGGTCCCAGCAGGGCCGGTGCAAGGAAGTTTCGCACCCTAGGCGAAACTTCCTTGCACCGGCCCTGCACCACCCCAATGCCACCCCCCCGCAGCCAGCTCCCCCGCCCGCAGGAGCTCAGCCTCCCCCACCCCCCGCCGCGGGCGCTCAGCCCCCCACCCCACCTGCGGGCCGCAGGAGCTGAGCGGGGAGCTGGGGGGCAGCGGGGAGGGGTGGGGGGCTGACCTCAGGCACTGACGGGGGACAGCAAGGCGAGGGGCTCGCCGCGGCTGCCCCCCACTCAGGCACTGAGCGCGGGGGCAGCGGGGCAGCTCCCCACGGCTGCCCCCGGCTGCCCGCTCAGACGCTGAGCGGGGGACAGGGGGGCAGCTCGCCACGGCAAGCCGCCCCTTGTCTCCCCACTCAGCAGCTCAGCCACTGAGCAGGGAGGCAGCGGGCAGCCGCCCGCCGCCCCCCAAATCTTGGCACCCTAGGCGACCGCCTAGGGTCGCCTAGTGGGTGCGCCGGCCCTGGGTCCCAGTCTTTTTAATCTCTCCTCATATGAAAGCTGTTCCATACCCCTAATCTTTTGTTGCCCTTTCTCTGTACTGTTTCCAATTCTAATAGACCTTTTATGAGATGGGGCGACTAGCACTGGACACAGTATTCAAGGTGTGGGTGCACTACGGATTTACAGTGTGGCATTATGATGTCTTCATCTAGTTCCTGACCCAAAGGGCTAAGGACCTCACATTGTCTAGAATACAGCACCCAGCACAGTGAGGCCTCCATCGTGGGGGAGGCTGCTCAATGCTGCTGCAGTACTCTAAAGGTACTTCTGACCCCCCCGCCCCCGCACCCATTACTGTAGTATCAGCACACACCACAATCTTCAATGTATTCACTGCCACAACACCTTTGTGAGGCAGGGTAATGCCAGTGCCACCATCTGTGCAATGGGAAACTGAGGCACAGAACGATCAAGTGAGTAGCCCAAGGTCACACATGGAGTCTGTGGCAGATCAGGGAATTAAGCCTTGCCCCCCACCCTCCTTGAGTCCCCGCTGAACACCCTAGCCACCACACCACCCTTCCTCAGATAATAAGTGGGTTACTCAAGTACTAATAAGCTTTGAGAAAGCCTGCTTAGATGAGAGCTCAGCCCAGTTTTGCAGACCCTAGAGGCATTAATAAGCTTTTAATCTATGGGGTTCATAGTCAAGAGATTCCAAGAGTCAGTCTGAATTGTTCCCCTCACTAGGCACAGACAGGCACAGAATTAGAAGCCTTCAATCCAGACCCCTGTAGTGTGCAATAGACAGGGTAGCACCAGGAGCTGACAGCACTCCTGAAATCTCACCAAGGCCACATGCAGCCCACATTTGCATAGCCTTGCTCTGGAGGTGTCCAAAACCCAGGCCATTCTGCCGCCTTGCCAGGTAAAAGTTGGGTCTCCTCCTATTGGTTTCTATGGAGACCTTCCATGCAATTTCTAGCTCTCCTGGTCTTTGTAACAAGAATGTCTTCACAGCTTCTTCTGGTACCCTGCTTTGGGGACAACTGCCCCCCACACAACAAGTTTCTTCTTTCATCTCTCTCTCTCTCGCCTGTTTACATTACGCAAGCTTGGATATGTGGACCGCTTCACATCTGGTGTAATATCATTGAATTTGATGGAACTATTCCCGATTTACCCTGGGGTATAAGGAGAATCAGAATGAAGCCTGTTGTGCCTGAAACCTCACCCTGGCTTTTGGCAGTGGGAGCAGAAGCTCTTTCCTCCTTTCCAAATACCATGGTACCCTTTACATTGGCCTCCTCATTGACCTTTCCTGCAGTCAGGAAGTGCATTGATTCTGCATAGGTATGTCAGGGACCAGCCACACAGCTCATCTCCATAAGCAAGAGAAAAACATCTGCCTGCCATTCTGAAGGAGGATTGATCCTGGATTTCCCCCCAGTCCACCCCCCATGGATTTTGACCGCTGCATGCTGTACTGAAGAAGGCCATTCCATGGTGTGCTACGGAGCCATCTCCTGGCTGAAACAAACAAGAGTCCCTAGGCAGAGCAGAGCTGTTTGATTGGTTACAGTGGTGGTGTTCCCATCTCCCGAACTAGGACAGAACAAACTGAGCTGCCCCAGCACCAGAAGCAGGCAGGGTCTGATGCTCCAGCCTCTCCCTCCCAAATGGGCTCCAGAAACCTAGGTGCTGGCTGCAGTGAGGATCATGTTATGGAATGCAAGGCAGCCGTATTTGAATAAATAACGGATTTGATTCAGCACTGTGTTAGTTACTGCATCGGTTTAACACCATTAACTTCAATGGAGTTAAACTAGAGCAATACAGTGCTGGATTTAGGGCGATCAGATGTCACAGTTTTATAGGGACAGTCCCAATATTCAGGGCTTTTTCTTACATAGGCACCTATTACCCCCAATTTTCACACTTGAGATCTGCTCAGTCTAGCTGGATTGGGCCCCAGATTTTACATTTATATGGAGCCTTTCATCCCAATCCTTCCAACCACACAGCCCCACTTCCCGAGTGGCGGGCATTCAGTGTGGCAAATCCACACTGCTGCACACTGCAGTAAGAGGTGAGGCAACTGGAAATTGGCTAAGTGACTGAGGCAGACTCCTTCTCTTCTAGACTGCATCATGGAATCCCTCGTGCCCATGCAGAGCAGGTAGCACCTTGGTGGGCAAGGCCTCACCTGCCTACAATTCTGGTTTTAAAAACAGAGAGAGCCTTATCCTTAGAGCTGTCAAAGGCACTAGAATTCTCCCTGCCTCACTTCCCAAGCTCTCCCAGATGGCACTGCTTTCTCCTCCTCCGGTTGCATTCCAATCACCTCCAGTCACCTGCTGGTGGGCAGAGCTTTGCACAAGTCACTGACATGTAAAGATGAACTCCAGTCAGATGCATGTGTCCCCCTTTTGCATTCTCTTGCTGTAAACATGCAACCACTCCAGGTCAGTGACAAACACACACAGAAAGCAAAGATGCTTGCCAGCTCAAGTGTCCATGCAGAGCGGAATTGCCCATTTGGGACAACAAAGTAAGGCTAAGGATGACGTTCAACCTGATCCCTTGCATCTGCCTGGGGCCTAAATGTTCTTGTTGCAACCCCGCTGCAGCCAGCACAAAGGATTCCATGGCCCACATGGGAGAGAAGCTCTAGGCCCTGTCTTGGTCTATGGTGCCGAGGCAGCCCACTACGACCATTTCTCAGCAGTGTGCGCTGATGAGCAGAAAAGGCAGTATAGGGTTTAAGTGGGACGCTGCTTAGCTCAGCAAGGGATAAGGCTCCCCAAACCGCTCCCTGACACAGAATTGAACAAGCCCTGCAAATACTTAACTGCACCTACTGCAGCCAGGACTGCGTCTACACCAAACATTTATGATGAATGTGAATAGAGAAAGTGAAATATAAGGTTGTTGGCGGGGTTCAGAGTTTACAGTAGCTTAATTTTACTAGCGTCTTTGCTTAAGGCAAGGTCTGTGCAGCCCGGGAAAGAAAAGGCTCATAACATTTTCTAAAGTTCCCCAGCTCTGCTACCTCCTGTATTCCTAAATGGCCTTTATGTCAAGCTCGTCTGGTTACTTCAAGCTCATCCAATCAGCCAACAACTAACATGTAATTTGTGACCAATCACAGCTCAAATAGCTCAGATTTCAAATAGAACTTTCAGTGCTCAATAAAATGTTTATGGTCAAGTAAAAAGTGTTGGGTAAGTTTAGATAGCAAGGAAATGGGCATCTCCTGGAATGTCCCTGAGCAGGAGGAGGCTAAATTTGTCAACAGAATTATTGCTCTCTTTTGCCGAGGCCCAGTCCTGCAGCAGTTAAGTCAATGATAGCAGGACTGGTCTTTGCTGAGTGAGCAGGGTAAATCTAGTACCATGCCAGCACCCTAGACAGCCACCTATATCACCTCGCCTGTCAGCCCATCTCATATTCAACTGATTATCTCTCAATGAAAGGTTTGAGATACTCTAGTGTTCTAGCGCATGTCCCCCTGCTCTTTTGGAAACTGTCACAGAGCCTTCGTCTCCCACCTGGACAGCCACCAGAGACACGGCAGAGTGGCTGAAACATTTTGAGGTGAAAGGACAGATACTGCACACATCTGCAGTGGGAACTGGGTCTCTGGAGCAGAGTGACAGATCGGAGATTGAACTGTCAGTCAAGATGTTTCCAGACCCTGCACGTGAGACTTTCATAAGGAAATGAAGAGCAGAGAGATGTTTTATGAGTAATGTTTGGGTTTTCTTTTTTTCCCTAAAGCTCTTTTGCGAGACACAGAGACTGATCCCCAAGTAAAGGCAGCCCTAGAGATCTCCCAGACTGGAGGCAAGACATACAGATCACCAAGGAAGATTGGCCTTTCTTCTCCTAGTTAAGCCACCAGAATAGTTCAGGCACCTATAAGAGGCATTGGGAGTGGGGATGAGGAGGGAATGACAGGAGATGGAGGAGTTGCACAATGAAATAGAGCTTTAAGGCTCAGACTTCACTGCTAGGCTCCAGATCCTTAGGCTCCTTGACACTGCAAACCTGGAGTACACCTGCCAACTCTATGTGTGGATTACATATTTTAGAAATGTCTTTGTCAACTTCTCTCTATGGAACAATATAGTAATAAGTGACCAAGAGCGGTCACTTTATGAGGGTTTGTTCTTTGATCCCTCTGAAACAAGTTCCAGTGTCAGTCCAGATCCCACAGCATCTTTGGCACCGCTGTAACTGGTGCTCAGTGACCCCCTTGCTTGAACTCTCTGCTGAGACTGAAGAGGCTGCATTATCCTCTTTCCCCTTGGAATGTGCCTTTCCGGGGTAATGGATAAAAGAGTTGAGAGAATAAAACAGTTGAGCAAATAACAAGAACAAATATTTGAACTTGCTTTAGCTGTATGCACCACTGTGCCTTGGCTTTCTGCATATACCCCAGTGAACTCATTCATTCGCATAAATGGGCATGAGCCAAAGCGTATTGAAGTCAATGGGAGTCTGACTTCAGATCAGCTTAGTGTTTAACCCAAAACCTCACTTTAAGAAGAAATTAGTCAACATTCACAGCAAGTCATAACATTTGTGCCAAAAAACATAGTTCTTAGAGTTCTACTCATCCAGTCAAGGGACAGAACAACCACCATGTGACCTATGAGTCTAGTCAAAAACCAAAAAACTCAGATATTGAGTATGTATATGAAAAAAACTGCAGCCCCACTGAACCCATTTTCTTCAAACTTGGCTTGTTTTGTTGATCTTGTGAGTTTTAGCAATCAAGACAGACTAAATTATATCAACGTAAGCCATATCTACATTAGATTGCTATCAGTGATGGCTCAATCAGCAACAACTGGCTTCTGAACTGGTGCTGACAATGATGTAACTACTCAGGCAGATGGACTTCTTGATCCTTCTTTTTGTAATGTTGCTGACAATAGTTTGGGCTCTTCTTTACTGGCAGTTTTACCACTGGTTCAGAAGTACCTATTCATGACAGCTGGTGTTAGTAGTGGACTTATTTCCTAGGGTAGTTAGGGATTATTACCCTACCCACACTTTTCAAACTCTCTCGTTATTACTAACACTGGATAACCAGTCAGAGCAGAGCTAGAACTAGGGAGGACAATGCAGTGGTTAGGGGTTAGCTTGGGTCTCTGTAGACCTGGTTTGCTTCCTTGCTTTGCCACGGACTGCCTGTGTGACCTTGGGCAAGACACTTTAGGCACCAAAATACCTTTAAAAATCTGGCCCCAGTGATGCAGTTGGCACCAGGGGGATTTTCAGAACTCTCAAGATAGGAACAGCACTGGCAGGCAATGTGTAAGTTTCTTCACTATGCTGCCAGTATTTTAGTCCTGATCCACAGCCCCTGGTATGCCAGCTCTGCCATTGTGCCTCAGCCTTGAGCCTACACGATCTGGGGTATTTCTCAGGGGAAACAAAGACTGTAGATGGTGCCAGACTTAGTAGTGTGAGGTTATCAAGTCACCTGTGTAAATGGAGACCAGGATGACTCCCAGCTCCTTTACCCATGATAACCTGTGTCAGGATTTAGACCTTTATCACCAGTGCTGAAGCCCAGTCAAATTACAAGTCACTATGGAATAAACACGCTAAGAAGGGAGACTGAAAACAAAAATTTCCCACTTCTGCATCAGAACAAGCACAGGAGGTTTTGATATTTTCCACAAGAGACCATCCCTAGAGTAGCCAATAACCCAGTAGGTCAGCCACTCATCTGGGACCTGAACCCAGGTGCGTGCCCCACCTGCCTGGATATCCTGGGGTTGGGGGGCAGGAAGGGTGCCCTCCTCTGGTTTTGAGCAGAAATTCCACCCTGAACCAAAGACGACCATCCAACAAACATTCCACTGCCAACCTCTTCCCAGGAAAAGCTTCAGGTTTGACAGTTAGGCATTTTCCAACAAAACCATGGTCAGAGAATTCCTGACCAGCTCTACTCCCATCTGAAAGGCAGCTGTGACTGTGTATTTGTCATGGCCACCACGTCAGGGACCACCAGCGCTAGACGCATGAGCTGCTACAGACTGAGCTAGAGAGCCAGGTCTCCCTACCTGGGCTGTAACTGTCTCATCCTTTGGGGCATGGGCAACCTGCAACCCACTCCCCTGTGGGTTACACATTCACTCCACTGTCCTTATGAAGCTCTCTTATAGTGCAATCTCTGGGCACTGGGCCATTGGCTTTTAACATCAAAAGAGTCCATTGCTGCTCCCCACTGGACATAGAATCATAGAATCTCAGGGTTGGAAGGGACCTCAGGAGGTCATCTAGTCCAACCCCCTGCTCAAAGCAGGACCAACCCCAACTAAAAGTAAGGGCTGCTGTGAGCCCTTACTTTCCCCACCGGAAGGTCCAAGTGTGTTTCTGCCTCTCACCAAGTTATTCCTTGGTGGGCCACAATGAAAATGTAGTAATTCTTAAAACATAGGCATCTCAGTATTTATTTTTCTACTGTTTTACGCCCATTTTACTTTTATGCCCAAATCCTGTAAATTCTGCCTGCTCTGTGTATGTCAAGTACAAACAAAGTCTTCTCCTTTCAGGAGAAGCCCAAGCCCAGCCTGTGCATGACCTCTCCCTGGTTCAGTACTTTCTTTTCCAAGGATAGGTCTTCCAAGCCACAGCCCTTCCCAGAATTGACCTCAGCTACCCCAGAGTAGAGCGAGGCTGACTAAAATAGACTCCAGGCCACTCCCACTCCCAGCAGCCTCTGCAAGATTAATGGTTAATTAGAGCCAGCCACACGTGAGTGCTAATTTCTGGAGAGTGGTCTACTACATACACCTACTTCCAGGGCCGCTCTTCTTCTGAATGATTTACCCCTTCTTTGATTATCATTGTCAACTGAATATCCAGACATTATCTTTTAACCCATTGCCATCCAGGTCTCCTCCCCATCCTTTGGGATAAGGTTGACATCAGTCCCAGTATTTCAAGGATCATACCAATTTTCTTGGTATTATTCCAAGTACTTGCACGGCTTTTAAAGAACTTGAAGACATTCCAAGTCTATCACCGACCATGCTGCCGTGCCACATGAAGACATCTGAGCATCAGGACATTGGGTAATGGCATGATTATGTTTTGATGCAACATAAAGATGTTGTGCTAAAAGCAATCTCACTGCATTTTAGTGTCCAGATGCTGTCATGACAATATCATTATGTTGTTCTCAAAGTGCACACATCACAATATATATTGAAATGTGGTGGGTACAAATGGATCTTCCAGGTACAGTGCACCATATGTCATAGCTGGAAGGCAAACTTTGACACATGTGCACTAAAATTGGGTTGCCATTTTGTTTGTGTGTCTCCTGCAGAACAATGTTTCTTCCCGTGATTTTGCATGCTCATGTCATATGATGCACCATCCAAGGCATATGGATGCAGTGTCCTCATGTCATAACTCCTTAAATAAATTCAAACATCCTGCCAGCTTACGGTCACAAGTAACAGTATCCCCAGGATGTCTGGGGATAAGTGGTGATCCCTAGCTAAAAAACCAGTTGCTCAGAAACTCAGATTAGCACCTTTCAGAGGGATGAATGTGCTAGAGGAGCAATTTCCCTGCCTTACAATACACAGAATGACATCAGAGTTCTTATGATGTAAAGCCCCTTCTCATGTTGCAGCATGTTGACCTGACAACATGCCACTGGAATTTCAAAAAAGTCTATCTACAAACCCTTCTCCCTGTCAACAAATATTTGAACCTGAAGTGAAATTGGTAGCAGAGAAGAGCAGAAGGAAGAGCTAATTACCCACAGTATCCTCTATGATGTGACAGAAAGCAAGCTCCAGTCTGTAGCTCTTGGGCTGAGTTCCGCTTATTACCAGTGCTACTAGAGGGAGAGGCAGCTCATCTCTGCAGTACCTTCTGAACTGCAACATTTCTGATCAACAACATCATCAGCAAAAATACAAAGTGCCTGTATGCTTTAAAAAAAGTCCAGGAGCCTACAGCAATGACCACAAAGAGTCGTAACATTATTCAGAGCTGCATACAAAGGGGATATGATTGCTCTCTATGAATACATCAAGGGGGTAAACACCAAGGAGACAGAAGAGCTATTTAAACCAAAGAACAATGCTGGCACAAAAAACAAAGGGGGATAGATGGGCCAGTCAAGATGCTACCCAGAAGTATTCCAAAGTTGGTCTTCTACATACTAAACTGCTATGGAAGAGTATCCATCTCCAGTATTGTACTAATGGATAACTGAAATGGAAAAATCCCTCTGGAACTTCTCCCAATATGCCACTGGATTCCCAGTGGTCTGCTACTGACAAACCCTTCAGTTTTCCCTGGGAGCCTGTGCCAAGGCATACAAGCCCTGCATCACACAAGAAGGGGTTAAAGAACAGCTATGGGCTCAAGCAGCCCCACCACAGCTAGAAGACATGCCGATCGTGGAGGAATCTTCCTAAGCAGAAAAGCCCAGTTCCGAAAGGGCCAGCCAGCCCTGGGAGGCTGGCAGACCTCTCTCCATGAGTTACCAGGAGGGAGACACCACTAAGAAGGCTGGTTTGCAGAACCCTCTGAATCTGGAGAGCAATTAGGGGGAAAGGAGCCAGTGGAAGGAGAAGTTCATGGAGGCTGAGGCTAAACATCCAGTTCCATGAAGGAGAGCTGGGGGACTTCTGTCTTGAAGAGAGAGGCCGAGGGACTGCCTGAATCACAGCCCCCGCCCTGGGAGGAGCATTGGAGGGGACCAGAAGGGCTGTTTGAAATACAGCCCAGCTACTGCTGGAAAGGCCGCGAGTGCCTTTGGAGAAGCTCCTTGGTAGTCAGCTGGGAAGAAGCTGTGAGGAGTCAAACTTACCACAGGAACAGCAGTGTTCACAAAGCCAGGGAAGATGCTGACAAGCAGGGGAAGGTAGGAGCAGGTGAGGGAAGCAGCCAGAGATTGAAGGAACCAATTTTTGCTGCCTAAAACAGGATACCAGGGCTGGAAACCAGAAGAGAGGGCACGCCTGGGTTCCCCTACCTCTCCTCCACACCAAGGTCAAGGTTCCAACTACAAGACCAAGAACGAGCCCGAGTTTGGGGCTGAGGGCCTGGCATAGAGGCTACCAGACACTGGGTTTTTCCTGACTTTTGGACTGCATTCTGAAAGGGGTGAGACTCAAGTAACCTGGCCAGAGGTCACTTGAGTCTCACCAGAGGGCAAATCACAAGGCAAAGGGAACCACAAGCCAGGGCCGGTGTAACCACTAGGCGAACTAGGCGGCCACCTAGGGCACCAAGATTTGGTGGCACCAAAAAATGGTGCCCCAAATTTATTTTTTTTACACTATTGCTGGAAAATGAATGAATAAAGAAAAGAGAAACATTGTTGACCTTGCATTTTAACTTGTCGTTCTCTTGTACATTACAGCTATAGCCTACGGCAGCTCTGCGTTGCGGGCACAAGCGTACTGCTTCACACTACGGTATAAAGTGGCAATGATGTCATTTTTCTCGTTGTGCACAGCCGGGGGGGGGGGGGGGGGGGGGGCAGGGAGTGGAGCGCAAGGTGGAAGTTTTGCCTAGGGCGCAAAATATCCTTGCACCGGCCCTGCCACTGGCACACCTGAATGACTGGTCAGCAGCACTATAGCAGAGAAAAACCCTGCAGTGCTGCACCTAGCCACAAGGGGATGCCCTTGCTGCAGAGCTACCACCACAAGTCCAAGAGAGGTAACAGCAATGGGTTTGTTTCAATCCCATTGTCAATATTAAAGTACTAAGTGCTAGTGCAACCTCCAGGGGAGTTGGCGTTACACGTCCTCTTCTGAGCCTGACCTACAGAGGAGTCAGCTCTAAGCAGTTGTAGAAACTTCTGCTTTTAGCTGTGGTGGCCCCAGTTAAGGCCCTGTTTTGGCCAAGACAGCAGCTGTCACACTAGGTCAGGGTATCTGAGAGCCATACAGGGTCAGACCCATGGTCCTCCTAGTCCAGTGTCCTGACTCTGACCGAGGGCAATGCCAGATGCTTCAGAGGGAATTAACAAAGCAGGGCAATTATCGAGTGATCCACCACCTGTTGTTCAGGCCCAGCTTCAATCAGTCAGAGGTTTAGGGATAAGTGGAGCATGGGGCTGTGTGGCTGACCATCTCGATTAATAACCATTGATGGACCCATCCTCCAGGAACTTCTCTAGTTCTTTTTTGAAAGCAGCTATACTTTTGCCCTAGACAAAATCCTCTAGCAAAAAGTTCCACAGGTTGACTGTGCATTGTGTGCAGCAGTACTTCCATTTGTTTGTTTTAAACCTGCTGCCTATTAATTTCACTGGGTAACCACTGGTTCTTGTGTTATGTGAAGGGGTAAATAACACTTTCCTATTCACTTTCTCCACGCCATTCATGATTTAATAGTCCTCCAACACACACCCCATATCATGAGGATAGCACAGAAGTTCATATAAACAGTCACCTATCTCTCCCAGCCTCCACTCCTGTGGCCTGCCCCACAGATTTGCTAGTTTATCCCAAATAACCTGCTTCCCCACCCCACCCTCAGCCATCCTGGCCTCCCTTTCTCCCAAGCTATGCAAGTGCACCTCAGCCCTTGAGCAGAGTGAAAATCCCAAGGTGGCTTGGGTGCAGGTTTCCAATGTTGACTCCTATCCGACTCCCATTTGAGTCAATGGTGGAGCTGAACTGAGATAAGCAGCAAGTTCATGAGCCTATTGCACCACTAAACCCTCCCACACTGTGTCTGAAGTTTACAGATTTAGGCAATGTCAGCTATTCGAGTTCCCTCTTCTGACTGGGGCTCTATCTGGTGTGTGTCTGAACATCCGAATGGTGCTTCAGTAACAGCCTTTCGCATTTGCAGACCTGAGAGTCCCTGGGGGCAGAACAGTAACGCACTTTCATTCCATTCCACCCAGAGCCTCTCCTGCCAATCTGGTTTAGCTGTGCCTACATGGAGAGGTTTCAAAAGCCCCAGCGATGGATGAGGCTGTCCACTGTGGATGAGCCACCAAGCTGATTTGACAATGAAGCTGTGTGATGGACTTGAACTACTGACCTGGCAAGTGAAATTCCAGCCACCCCAAACCCTTCTAGCATGGGATGCAGCAGGGAAATAAATGCCTTGAACAACAAAGGAATGGGGAGAAGGGAAAACTAAGGGCCAGATCCTAAGCTGGTGTAAAACTAGTGCCAATTTACCCCAGCAGATCTGGCCATAAGTGTATAAAGCCAGTTCACTGAAAAGCACTCAAATGATGGACTAATGCAGACCACAACAATCGCTTGGTACTAATGGTCCTCCTAGCCAGCAGTGTCAGTAGAGGGAAAAAAAGGGATCAAGTGGCATATAGCTGGGATATAAAACCTCAAACTTTAGGGCTTACAATGCTCTCTATTAGCGATTAGGATGAAACCTAATGGGGGCAGATCACTCCACATCTGCCCACTGCAACATTTATTATACCAGGCATCTGGCACTGGCCACTGTCACACTGGATTGATAGACCCCAGATCTGATCCAGTGTGGGATCCTATGTTCCTATATAGTTGATGCTTTCACTCTAACAGGCCTTTTTCAGCTGATCACTTATGCAGACTTTTACCTCTTGAGCTGACATTTCCCATGTTTCTTCTCAGCAAACCTGGGCAGGAAGTGGTTTTCCCTGACTCTCACATTTTCAAGAGTTCAAATATTTTCCCAACCTCAAACTGGGATGAAAAGTTGAAATCTCAAATATTTACAAACCAAAAAAAAAAACCAATTTTCTTCTCATGTCAGATCAATGTTGCTCCAATCATTTCTAAGTGTTTCATTTCAATAACTTCAACAAATTTCATTTCAGTTTTGACCTTTTATACTTTAAGCCTTTTTCCAGTCTAATTAGTTTAAATTTCTAGACAAAGTTGTAGGGAACCAGAAAACCAAAATTTTTCATTTTGAATGTGTCCACAGAAAAAGCTTCAACAATTTCAAGGTGGTTTTTTTTCCCGTTGGGAAATTCATTGGCCCCAGCCCTGATTCACTAACAGTTTGGGCTTTGATAAATTGATACTTTTTGACAAAAAAAGGATACTTATTCAAAAATTCCCAACCACCTCTAGTTCTCATACAGGGCATGAAGAAAATGTTTCAGTCATTTTCAAGTACAAAAAGAGCATACACACACACACACACATACTTTTGAATGGTAAATAAAGAAGTGTGGCCCATTTGGGAACTGGTATGGAATTGAAACGTGGCAGGAAGAATATTTTTATTTCTTTTGGTGGGCTAGTGAAAACTGTTTTTGATTTGACTAAGTTCAAGGATTCAAGAACTATACTTCATACAGACACAACGGTGGTGTGTGTTAAAGGATAACAGGTTTATGCCAATGTTCCAAATGCATGTGTATTTAAATTGAGCAGAATGTTTCATTCCAGATATGCTCTCTCAACATGCCACTGGCTCTTCAAGGTCTGATTTGTCACTATTGACATTAAGTGGGAGATTTGCCATTGATCTCGTCGTTATTAGGATCAGACCTCAAAGGCATGCCTGAGAAAACCCAGTGGCATTTCACTCAATGCATAGGTGCACAAAGAAGATGGTCTGTGAAGATACATTACACAGGTGCCTTGTAGTGATTCTAGAGTTTCAGTCTAAAATCGTCTTAAAATGGAACAAATTCCTGTTTTTCCTCTAAAAGTGGGTAGCCCATCTGTGAAATTACACACAAGGTTAGTTTTTGCCTCTGAATTTTCTATGCAGGTGTTGTTCAGTTTCTTGCGATGTTTAAGTGGGGAATCTTTGAAATTGGGCTCTGGTTGGAATTTGTCTTTGCCAACGCTACATTCCGTTTTTGGTATCTCAAACCTGATTTATTGATACAAAATCATCAGATAAAACTTTCTCCATCAGGATCTATGATTTTTTCCCTCAGATTTTATCCTACAAGGGGAAGAACTCATGTGTACCTACTGGCTTGTCTCATGCCCAGAGCTACTGGTGGATAACATCTTCTCCCTCAAACACTCCCCTCCCCGCCATCTTACTCAGCTCACCCCCCCCCTCCTCCCACACATTTTAATGCTTAAACATTAAAAGACCTAGGAAAATACAATTCAAAAAGAAATATTGCTGCAAAGCAGGGAGAGTTGCTACTCATGTTTAAATAGCTGACACAAACCCACAAAAGCTAAGCCACCTAGTGTTACATACCTTCTACTCCTCCACCCACAGATATATACCTTACCATTATCACAGTTGGAAGAGTCATTGCAGGCTGATTATAAAGAGGTCTCTTGTTGACTTATCTTTAAATAATATATCACAAGTAAGGATGGAAGTCTGACATTAAATACACCCTCTAAACAGTCACCATTTTGACAAAAGAAATTTTTCAGGAAAAAAAAATTAAAACTTGGCCTTTTGATGTATTGATCCACCACAATGTTGAAATTATGCCAGAAAATGATTTGTACGCCTCAATAAATTGTGCGAACTATCAAACTGCGGTTACTACCCAATCTCACAGAGTGTTTCAGAGACACGATACTGCATCTTCCAGATTTGGAGCCTTCTAATTACAAATGTATTTGTCTAATAAATATAGCATGCCTAGGACACACATTCAGTGAAGCCCATTCGCAATCCCTGGTTACAATTATCAAGTTTGTTTTCCATGCAGAGATATGTTTTTGTTAACCTGGGTGAGTCTAATTGTCCGGCTCCTCGCACAGTCATTTCAACCAGTGTAAATTGGGTTTTAAACATGACTATTCTGATTGTACAAAGTGGATGTCAAATGCTGGCCAAAGTGCAGGGCAAAAGGGAGTCACACCCTGGAATAGTTAGTGTCGAATATTTCTTGCTCATATAAAAATACTTCAGACCGTATTGTAGAGGAGTGGACTTACTGATAGTATGCCCCCTTGTGGCTGGGTATGGGGTAACAGGCTGTCATACAGGGTCCTCGCTGACAGCTGCTCTTGCCTTGCCCGTGGGGTGCCTCTTTTCAGGGCTTGGCTCTCCAGCCAGGTCATTTTTAGCCCCCACTTTCAGGGTAACAGAGTCCAACAAACAGAAGTCCAGTCAGGTCTTCGGCTCCTGACGCAGTGTCCCATGGGCCATACAAACCCTTGCCTCGGGGCTTTCAAGAGTCCTTATCCCCATATATCAAGGAGCTTCCGCTACCTTTTCTGTTGGCAGAGAAGGGAACCCAGGCCCTCTCACTCCTCTGGGTTCCAGCCCAGGGACCCTGCAGTGAGAAGCTAAGGTCTGTGTACTCAGACCCACCCCTGCTTCCTCCCTGCACTTCTTCCTACCTCACCCTGTCAGCTGACCTTTCCTACAGGCCCCTGCGGGGCCCACCGTGCAGCTGTAGTCTTCCCAGGCTCCTCACCCTCTCTGGGTTCTCCCTTCTTTCAGGGCCAGGGCACACACGATTTTCCCTAGAGCCCTCCCCCACCAAAAATAGAAATATACCAACTTCTGCCCTCCTGAGGCAGGCCCTTTCACCCTCTCCAATTACCCCCACTCTATCCCTCAACTGATATACCTCCCACAGAGTTCTCCCTAGGAGTCCAGATCCTCCCCTTCAATCAGGGCACACCACCACAGCTTGCTCCACCCCAGGGGCTGCCCCATGTCTCTCAAGCCAGCCCTCCTACCCCCTCCCCCCCACGAAGGCCTGGGACCAGCCCCCCCGCTCCCGCCCCACAGAGGCCTGGGGCCCCACACACACACACCCCGCAGGGGGGCGGGGGGGGAGGGGCTGCGTAGGGCAGGCCTGCACAACATGCGGCCCGGGGGCCGCATGCGGCCCGCGTGGGCTCACTGTGCGGCCCACAGGGGGGTGAGTAGGTGGGCTCACTGTGCGGCCCAAAATCTGGGACTGTGTCCGTTGGTCCTTTTTGCTACTTGTCTCTGGGCTGGGGGTTGTCCCAATGCTGCAAAGAGGGTGTTCCCAAAGGAAGGTGCTTGCTTCTAACCCCCGAGGCCATCAGTATGTCTGCTCTTCTCTCGTCAGCCCACTTGACAAGTCTGATTGTCCTTGGTCTGGTTCCCATCCCCTCTCCAAGGGTTGCAGCTGTCTGGAGGTGCCTGCCTTCCACGCCTTCCTCATTCACACCTCATTCATTCAACAGGGCAATTGAATACAAAATGGGGGGAAGATTTTATTCTACTTCTAGCAAAAAGACATTTTCTTTTACCTTAATTATACTACCTAAGGGGCCTGCTATAACATATGACCAAGGTTCAATACAAAGTCATATAAAAGTTATACAAAAATGCATAGTGCAGAGATTTATCTACAACTGCATTGACTGACTGTTGTGTGCAGTAATATAGTGACCCCTGGGAGGGTGAAGGGAGGGGTGATGATGGGGCCGAGTGGGGAGGGGGCGGGTCCTATTTTACTGCTGTGATCTGGTCACCCTATGCGCGCTGTTTCTTTCCCCCTCTACAGGCTTCCACACCCCAGCGCTGGGGAAGGAGGGGTTGTTTCCACGGGGTGGGCGGCGCTGGGGGGGGGGGTGTTTCCAGGGGACCGGCGGGTTTCGGCCCTCAGCTGTTTTCTTTGGAGTAATATGGCCCTCGCCGCTTTACGAGCTGTGCAGGCCTGGCGTAGGGCCCCAGAATAACTAGGGACAGCCCTGCCAGCAATCCTGTTCCGTTTTGGTTTAGGGGGAGCCCATCCTTCGTGTATAGGCTCCTTCTTTTGCAGAACATTCCCCAGTTCCTAAATCCCTCCTCTGAATGCCATCATCTTTTGTCCACACATTGAGACCCTGCAGTGCTACCAGTCCAACTGGCCTTGTGAGTGAAACTGGAGGCATTTCAGAGAATGCTCCCAGGAGCTGGCTTTTTAACCCCCTGTTCTCTGAATTAGCCCCCCTCCCCCGGTCAAGAGATCCTGACCAGCTTAGGGATCAAAGGATGGCAGGCTACTCTAGAGCCTCTTTAGGAAGCTCTCAGCCTTGCCTAGCAGGCCCTGGGCTCAGCGCACAGCCCTCAAAGACTTCAAGCAAGCAAGCACATGGGAGCTTTACACTGTTCAGCACTCCCCTCCCCACCCCACTCCACCCCATCCCTGCACTGAAGGGATGCCCCAGGGAAATCTCTGACTGGTCTATGTTCTCTTTGCACTGCACAGAGCCATGCTACAAACTCCACATGGGTTTTGTTTTGCTACCCTTGCAGATGAGAAGTGCCTTGAGGTTAGGGGGTCAGTCGAGGAATTGCACAGATCCATAATGTACCGAGCCTTGGGTGGGCAGATCACATCCTGCACTAAGGTAGGCAGCGAAGGGGTTATGTAGGGACTCGTTAGAAGAGAGGTATAAAAAAGGAAGAACAGGAGCTTCTCACTCCTCCAAGACCAGCAGAGCGAGCAAACTGAGCCCAGGCTGCACCATGGGACTGGGAAATTTTCTGGCTTACACAGACAAAAGGCATTAGGGAGTGCAAGCAAGTAAGGGTGACTGTGTGGTTAAAACACTGGGACTCAGGGGGCTTGGGTTCAATCCCAGCCCTGAGACAAGCGACCAGTGTGACTAAGGGCAAGTCATGTAACCTCTCTGTGTCTCAGTCCCCACCCCCCACCCCCAACCCCCGGAAAACAAGGATAACACTTCCTTACCTCACAGGGGGCTGTGAGGATAAATTCAGTGTTTGTGAGGGTGACATTAAAGCTGAGGGGCTCTCTTGGGTCCTGATTCTGCAGTGAGTGCTGTAGCCAGTGGGGATCCATAGAGATGTAGGGTTGTGCCCTGATGGATCTAGTTGCAGGAGCTGCGTCTAAAAATGTAATCTGTATACGCTCATGCACCCAAGAGGTCCATTTCTGGCACCTCAGTGTGTTTAAGAGGAGGCCTGCATGCCTCCCTGCTGCTTCCATTTCTTTACCAGGAATACTTTATGCAAATTCAATCTCTTCTTTTGCCATCTCCTGCTGAGCTGCACAGTACTGGGGGAGGGAGGGAAAAAGGATGGGGGGGGGGGGCGGAATGGAGCCTTTTCACTATCAGCTGCTCAGAAGAGCAGAGCCGGGACAAGATTGATGATGCTCTCTGGATGTAAGATCTCCTCCTTGTGAAAGGCTGCTTATGAGGCCTGATAGACTTGTCATCTCTTAATAAACATCACTGATATGTCAGAGAGGAGAAAGCATGAGAGAGGGGAGGACACACAGAAAGGCGGCTGACAATTTACTTAGAGCGACACTCCTTTCTCAACCCAGGCCTTGTGTGAAATTCAGACCGGCTGGTTCGAGGGCTGTGTCTCCTAACTAGTAATCAGGGCCCTGTGGCTCCTAACCAGCAATCAGCAGGTGGCTCCTTTTATGCTATCAGTTTCCAAATTCCTGCTTCTGGGAGTCTGGGACTCTTTCAATTAATTCATTAACGTCTATTCTCTAAGAGCCCAATCCTGGAAGGCCTTAACTGAGACTAAGACCAATTAACTCAATAGGATTCTTGCCTGAGTTATAGATACATAAAGACTCCTAAATGAATTTAGTGTAGGTAAAAGGCACTGCATCAGCAGCACATGGGGAATGAAACAGCATTTTAGCAGCTATGTTTCCTCTCTAAATAGCTCTTATAGTGTTTGGGAGCCATGGTGCTAAATTCTGCTCTTAGTTACATTGGTGTAAATTTGGAGTAACTTGGCTGAAATCAGGGGCCATGTTTCTTTCATTTGTTTCATCTCTGTACAGCACCCGGGAAAGGTATAGTGCTCAATACATTTTAACTAAACAAATTGCATAAATTCATCATCATCATCATAATGCATTAAAACAGACAGCAAAGTGTGACCTTGTATGTGTCACTTGTGTGTGGGTACAAACTAACCAGGTTACATCTGCAATAGTTACTATAAAGAAAGGATCGTACAGTTTAAACACAAAAGATTTCCATCAGGGAAGAGTATCACAAAATGCACACACACATAGGTGTCTGCACAGATATACACACACGCATTGTGATTTCACGTGCATAGAGCCATACTTTCAGTACATACACATATCTGTGTCCAAAGTTGGTTTGGATTTGACCAAGCTATGAGTACTTCAACATCCCCCTACTGATATGACCTTGATTTGCGTTCCCAATTAACAGTTTAAAAATAAGGAACAGAACCAAACTGAACTCTTTAAGGTTCAAGCCTCCAGGGTGGTTACTGATAATTTAATTCAATGGAGGACAGCAAACAACATGAGTGATAGAATTAAAGACTTTATTTAAAATAATTAGTTAAAGCAAACAGGCATTACAGCCATGACCATACGCTGCATTTATACTCACATTCCAAGATGAAATGTGCATGCAGGGGTGATCAGTTCCTGAGTGAGAAGAATGGGTATATAGTTCTTTCTCTAACGGTACCTTGATGGTGAATGAACATGCTAATCCAAAGTTAGCGTACTACCTTTTTAGAATCAATTATAACACCAGCACCCCTCAGCAGTAAGCCTACCTTTTGCCATATCTATATTTCTGCTACTATATTTAATCTTCTGTACCCCAAAACCCAAACACCTTCTACTTTGTTATTGGCTCTTAAGAGGAAACAACATTCTAATTATCATTTGTGTCAATGCAAATTCCAGAAATTCCCCTGCAATGCTTGCTAAAACCAGTTAAAACCAAAACACATTCACCACAGGAGCTGGTGTTCTCTCCTAACTTATCTCTAACCTGCCTCTGAATTGTCTCAATTCACTTCACTCGTATTTTATAAGGCCTTATTATTATCATCAAACCCAAATTTAGGTCCCAAACCTACTCTCTACTTACATTTCAGCACATATCTATTTAACATAAGCAAGCATTACCTCCATAGGGCAACACCGGGCATGTGCAGCAGATTGTTTTGCTCCACTCAGTAAGCACATGGCCTGAGGAACAATGTCCTGCATGTGCAGGCCTAGCTAACTGAGCTCCAGGAGGAGCAACCTATGCCCCAGCATGGCCAGCAAACCCAAGATAACATAGAGGGAAGCTCTTGAAGACTTCCTAAAGACCGCAAGAGCAGAGCTCTGCTCCTGGAGTTTTAGGAACAATGCCAGGCATTAGCTTCAGTGCAGTGGAGACCATAAGCTGTACAGAAATAAAACATAACAGAAAGCTCTGCCCCAGAGCTCCCCACCATTAATTCTGGCTCCCCTCCCACACTGCATAGGAGGGAGCCCAGCTCCTTGCACATTAGCGTCTGCTGAGCTCCTAAGCTTCCCCAGAACAAGTAGCTCTGCTCCTGAAGTAGCTTAACTGGGCCAGCTCCTTTTCCTGCCAACTCCCCTCCACATGGGTCCCTGTAGAATCTTTGGCCCAGATCCACAAAGGTATTTAGCCCACTCATTTACATTTAAATTAACCTTGACCCCGCTTCTAGGGCCAGATGTTTCATAGGAGAGTCTTTCATTACTCGATACCGTACTATTTCTCAAATAACACAATATAACAGCATTACTTTAATTTCCTATAGACTGTGTAGCATTTTCTTCCATTCTTACTTACACTAATTTCATTCTCACCTCAATTTACACCTTTATTGATTTAGAGCTAGTCCTCAGATGAATCCATTGAGTTACAGGTGTGCAAGCGTTGACACTTAAACTTTTTAACATTCTCTTTTCTCTAAGGTGTTGCATTAGTATTTTTCTTAGTATCCACATACTATACATTGAACAGGATTTTTGTTTCCTTTGAAGACAAATACAGCACTGGCCAGTAATGTATTGGTGCAATAGGTTATCAGAGAAATACACTTACAGAGCTAAATTCACTCTTATGGACATATGGACATGCAAACAGCCTAGAGACAGTTATAATGCAGTCAATAGATTCAATTGCTTTTAAAGTATTTTCTTACTAATATCTGATAGGTGAAATTAGTGACCTCGGATGATGTTACCTTCTCAGCTGGGAGGCCTCGCACCCTACATGACTGCCTTACAGAAGAAATTATCTTAACTCTCCCTAACTGTTCAATAACCTCTCTTGATAGAAATGTCAAATTTGGGGCTTCTCCCCCATAATTAGCATCCATAATGAGTGAGTTTTCCGAAGCTCAAGGCTGTAGCTCAAACGTGCACTTGAATGGTTCCAACTGGATAAGAACAAAGGATGACCTTTTGTTGACTTCTCATTCAAAGGTCAAAGTTTATCCCTAGTATTTCCTGATCTCAGCAGCCCATAACAAACATGTGTACCAAATGTCAAGATTCTACATCAAAAGGGCACTTGAACAGTTGAAATCCCGGAGGATAAATTGATGGACTTTGAGTGACCTCTAATTGTAAGGTCAAAGTTCAATATTTAAATTCAGGATTACTTTCTGCTGTACTCAACAGCCCATAAAGTAGGAGTGTACTCCGTTTAAAGATTCTAGCTCAATAGCAACATGGCAGCTAGAGTCATCACAAGCTTCCATACTTATTAGATTTTTCTTGGAATAACATTACATTGCAGTGCTATATCGAAGGATATTATTGTCATTAACATTTAGCCATCCTTACCTATTTGAAGCCGTTTGTTCTGCAGTCACCATATCTACAAGTCCTACAGCACTGCCTTTCTGTTTGCTAGATCCACAGCCATTCCTGGAGCAAATCAAAGGGAACTGCTGAGTGCTTGGCAGTTTTGAAAATCAGACCACATATTTAGGGGCCTAATGGAAGTATTGCCAACTCTCGCAATGTTTATAGTGCTTTTCTTGAAGTCCCAGCTCCTGGAGTTGTGTGATTATGAGAATCTCAGTTGTTGTTTTTTTAAAGTAAGTTTCTAGCCCTCATGATTTTAAAGAAAAGCTTGAGACAGAAGGCAAATAAAAAAGAGCCCCAAATGGATTATTTTTAAAAGCTTATGATTATAAGCCAATCTCATGATTTGGGGGGCCTGAATCATGATTTTTGAACACTTAGGGCTGGCAATGGTGCTTTAGGCACTAAAGCTTGTTGAAACTTTTTGTTCAAACCCTTTTTTTTCCATTAGAAAAATGGCTGATATAGTTAAAACAGAAATTTCCACAGGAAATGTCCAAACACTGAAAACCTCAAAACAGAAAAATTTTGGTTTTCAGCAACAACCACCACAACAAACAACAACAAAAAGGCTGTTGGGTGAAACGTTGGGCAATTTAAGAATGGGTTGAATTTGATGACCTGCCTGTCTGAAGGAATGAAACTGGCTTTTAACAAAATATATTTCTATTCAGAATTGGCTATGGTGATTGGGCACCTAAGTTTTATGACATGGTTTTTGTTGTCAGACTAGATAACCCAACCTTTATGAAGAGAAGCGGCAGAAGAAATTATTTAGTCACAGGATCATTTGAGACAGACACAGAAGGATTTAAGTACAATTATGAAACTTTAGGACATTTAAAATCTTTTCCCCAACCTTTTTCAAAGTTACCTTTTAACTGATGCTTTAACATGTAACAAATGAGAGGAAGCAGCAAGGTTTAACAAAGAAAAAGTTAGACAAGGAATAGAATAGACAAGTCCCCGAGAGCACTATAAATGCAATTAAAAAAAAAAATACACTTCCACAGCAGCAACGCGTACGGGTGGAAAGCACAAAATATTTGGCAGATAAACACACATAATTTGCACATAATGAATCTGACCCAAAAAATCATTCATATTCAAGAAGTGGCAAGACACAAAAACCAACATCATCTAAAGTCACCTCCTAAGTTTAAGTGTCTTATTGCTGAAGGCCCTGATTCTGCGATTGGCTGAAAGCAGCTAGATCCTTGCTCTCCTGCAGAGTTCCATTGACTTCAATGGGGTTCCATAGAGGGGTTCACTGGCAGGATTGGGACATTGCTGTGTTAACAAGGGCAAAATCTTTCAAATCACCTAAGGCCCAGATCCTCAAGGCCTAATTAGGCACCTTAATACCTTTGAGGATCTGGGCCTAAGTGATTTACATCTGGTTGAAATTAATGCCAACACTCTCACTGACTTCAATGGTGCAGGATCACTTTTGAAAATTGTACCTAAAACTCTCAGCATCAAAGTTAAATAAAAAACCAAAACATTCCTGATCTGTAATTAACCTTTGTTTGCCTGGGAACATGATATACGTCTGAAAACAAAGAACCAAACTAAAGATGTTGAGTCATTTTTTTTCTATATCTGGGATGAGTGTCAGGGAAAATCTCTGAAATACATCCTCCAAATTACATTAATACTCAGCTCTCTATGAAAATTTGATGCCAAGATAACTAAAACTGTCCTACTAAATATTTTCAAACATAGGAGAACATTTAGAATTAGAAAAAATGTCAGAGGGAATTGAAAATATATTAAAATATTGAGTGGAGGATGGAATTAACCTAATGAACTTAACAAGAAGACATCTGAATAAGTGGTCCCTCACCCTCTAAGAATACTAGAATGCTGAACATTTTTGTATTATTTGCTTTCATATAACGTCCATCATCTCAGGTTTTCCATGTACCAATATGTTATCCTTTTGTAGATCCCCTGACAAAGATATAGTGCTGTCATTTTGTATGTGTGTCTCCTTGATCTTCTTACCAAAAACATTTTTTCCTGATCAGATACAGCATATTTCTCCTAAAATGCTGTTTTAACAGACATTGAATCTAATTTAGACTCAAAGGAATCAGCTTCTGTATAGCAGTAAGGATAGTTTCATGTGAAACATTAAACGTTAACGTAGACAAAGAATTGTTCATCTGCATGCTTAATGGCCTCTAAAACTGTAACTGCCAAGAAAGAGTTTCCGAGCTTTACTGTATTAGTATAATCAATAATAAGAATGACACTATTGCAGCAAGAGAAGAGGGAGGGAGCAGAGATTCCCATGGTTCTGTTTTCAGTGCTCCCCAAAGGAAACCAGCACTGCTATCCGCAACACAGGCTCAGAACCTGGGAAGCAGACAAAGCTAAAATTCTGGATGTGGGCTCATTTTTCCCATCGACAGTAATGACTGATCCTGTGCAACTTGTCTGATGTGTCATTGGATGGTTAAGTGCAGACTCGGCAATAACTGGAGGGAACTTTCTTCCATGGACAATTATATTAAGCAAAATTACAGCGTCAGGCTAAAATTTCCCCCCATCAAAGTCAATGAGAGTTTTACCCATTGACTTCGATGGGAGCAGAGTTAGGCCAACGTTGAGTGTTTTTGAATATCCAACCAGTGTGCCCACAGGAGAGTCCATGTCAATAGTAAACAGCCACTGCCCAGGGTACTGCCCAGGGTACTGAGAAGGGCCAAAAATATGGCCAGAATCAACGGCAGGCTCCAATAGCAACTCCTACCTGTACAAAGACATTGGCATATAATCTGCTCCCCTCCTAGGGTTTCTAGGAGTTGAGAGCTGCTGAACTCCCTCCTGGGCAGTGCCTACCCAATCCTTTTTTCCTCAGGCAGGAAAGGCTACAGTAGTCACCCCTGAAAGGGTAGAGGGTGACCTGACTGTGGACTTGTGGACCAATAGTAATGTCACAGATTACTGATTACATGCCCAGTAGCACACACTGTATCAGCCTGAGCTGTGGCATTTGCCAGAACTCCATCCTCTGTGTGTGTGGATCTGAGACACAACATGAGGCCAGCAATAGATATAAACTGTGTGTGGTCAGAGAATAGATACTGACAGATTCCTCTAGGTCCCCGGGCTTCATGGCCTCAGACAATGGGCCAAATCTATAACAGACATTTCCTACAAGCATCCTACCGGTGCTCAGCCTAGTGAAGGACTTCCTTGGTGCTGATGCAAAAGGGTCCAGCGTCCTTGGCACAATCCAAGAGATCTGTAGCCACTTCAGCCTGTCCCACCTGATGAAGCAAGAGGTGGGGACATGGTGAGTCCCACGCTCCGCATGTTATGCTGGCTGTCAATGGTAGGCTGCCATCCAGAGTTGCCACCTGCACAGCTCCACTCAGGCCCAGAAAGACAACAGCCTGACCTTTGCACCATCTGATTGGCCACTGTTAAGGCTCTGTGTGACATCCTGAGACCTTACGGTGATGTGATAAGGTTCATCCCTGGGACGATGCTCACATTAACTCAGTTACTCCATCCATCTGTTTGTTAGGGGGGAAAGCGACTAAGGCTAAGCAAAACAACAGGGAAAACAACACAAGACTAGGATGACACCCTAACCACTGACCCATGCTTCCTCTCACTGGGCCATGCTTCCTCTCAGCACTGTTAGCTTTCACCTTTGGCACAACAACTCTTGCAAGGACAACTGAGTTTTCTAGGTCATCTCCTCTACCCCAGCCTCACACACCTGGTTATGACCTCTCTGCCTTCTTCCACATAGCCCCCTAGGCACAGAACAACCTCCCCGAACTCAACCACAAGTCCCCTAGCATGGCCACATTTAAACTCTCCTTAAAGATCCCACTTCTACCACGCTGCTTACAATGAATTGAGTTTGTCAACCATCTATTGTTTCCCTTCCTCTGACCTCTGCCTCTTCTGTCTCTTCTTAAGTTGTGGGCCCATTGGGGGCAAGGACCCGACCTTTGGGAATGTTTGGAAAGTGCCTAGCATATGATGGGCCCTACATAAGCAAATTATTATTAATAATATTAATATTGTTGGCCCTCTGCTGAATGGTGGCAGGCAACTGGGGCCTCACAGATCAGCTCCCGTTGGCAGGGAAATCAGTGATGTGGAGCCTGGGTATGTTCTGAGTGTTTATTTTACACTATATATGAGGTCCTGGAACAGAGATGGTCACAAACAGCATGCAGACAAGCCCCCCTCCCTCTGTCAGGAATCTCATCCCACCTACTAACATCCGATTTCCAGAGAGCAACTCTACCCTAAGAATTGACTCTAGTTAGGCTGCGTCTACACTATGAGCTAGGGGTGTGATTCTCAGCTCGTATAGACATCCTTTGCACTAGCACGATGAGAGCTAGTGTGAGTATAAATAGTAGTGTAGCCGCAGTAGCATGGACAGCAGCAGGATGGGAGTACAAACCGGACTGAACTTCATGGCTACATGTACATGTACAGCAGTTGGGAATCACACCGCTGGCTCACAGTATAAATGTTACCTTAGAGAGATTAAGGCAGAGTGAACTCCTTTGCTGCTTGCAACAACTCCCCCCAACACACACACACACAAAATAATCATATCAAAAAACTAACAATACAGCATTTCTTCAAAGACTGAGCAGTGTTTTCACATGATAAAAAAAAAGAACTTGTAAAACTATGTGTCACTCTTCCATCTGGTGAGTCTTAATATAACCATATCCTTTGGGGATTCAGAATAGAGTAGGTGAAAATTTTGGGACCCAACACCGGTTTTTGGCACACAAAAAATGTGGATTTGGCAACACCACCAAAACATTTTGGGATTCGTGTCAGTTTCCCCAAATTGTTTTGGTCAAAAGAAAATTTGTTTTAATTCCAAAAAATTAAAAACATTTTGTTTCAACATCTTGAAAACTGAATCGTAATTTTTCAGTTGAAAACAACTTTGCATTTCTAAATTTCCTTTAAAAAGATTTTTAGCTATCAAAAAATGATCAGCATTGAAATGAAACATTTTGATTTTGTCAAAACTAAATGTTTACTTCAACCCAAAACTTTGTGTTGTTTTTTTCACTTTTCAATTCACCAAAAATTTGGAGATTTTTCATTTCTGGTTCGCCCAAAATGATTTTTCCCCAATTTTTCTGAATTGCCAGTGAACCAAAATACAATCCATTATTCGCACAGCTCTAGAGCTGAATATATAAATGATCAGACATCAGACTCCTCCTAGCACTCTGGTTCTCCCTTCATTTTATTCTGTGGTTCATTTCATCACAAAGGTTCTCTCGAGGCCCCCTTCCTTCTGGAACACCAATCCTTGCTTCTCCAAAGATTTCATTCTGTGAACCATCAGAAAAGGCTCAATGAATCAGAATCTGAGTGCCACTGTCATGCCATTTGTCATTAGAAAGATATATTTTCCTGAGATGTGCAGTAAAGACATGGGTTGGGCCTGTGATTCCCATGTCACTATAATTCAGCCAACCTTAATACACACACCTATTCTGAGTGGGTTTCTCCATTACATTCATATACAGTTTTGTTGTCATGGCCAGGGGAGGGACGGGGGGAGTTATCTGGGAGTGTGTATCTAGTGAGGTCCTGCAAGGGTCAGCCCTGGGTCTGGCACTATTCAATATTTTCATTAATGACTCAGATAATGAAGTGGAAATTATGCTTAGAAAATATGCAGATGACAACAAGCAGAGAAGGGTTGCAAGATTAGAGGACAAGATTAGAATTCAAAATGACCTTGACAAATTGGAGAATTGTTCTGAATTCTATATGATGAAATTTAATAAAGACAAGTGCAAAGTACTGCACTTAGAAAGGAAAAAAACCAAATGCACAATTACAACATGCGGAACAACTGGCTAGGTGGTCATACTGCTGTAAAGGATCTGTGGGTTATAGTGGATCATAAATTGAATATGAGTCAACAGTGTGATGCAGCTGCGAAAAAGGCGGTAACTGTCCCGATCTACTCAGTACTGGTGAGGCCTCAGCTGGAGTCCTGTGTCCAGTTCTGGGCAACACACTTTAGGAAGGATGAGGACAAACTGGGGAGAGTCCAGAGGAGAGCAACAAAAATGGAAAAAGGTTTAGAAAATCCAACCTATGAGGAAAGATTGAAAAGACTGGTCATGTTTAGCCTTGAGAAAAAAGAAGTGGGAGGAAGGGGCGGCCTGATCTTCAAATATGTTACGGGCTGTTAGAGAGAGGATGACGATCAACGTTCTCCATGTCCACAGAAGGTCAGACAAGAAGGGTTAATCTGCAGCAGGGAGATACAGATTAAATATTAGGGGGGGGATAACTATAAGGGTAGTTAAGATCTGGAACAGGCTTCCAAAGGAGGTTGTGGAATCCCCATCATTGGAGGATTGTAAGAACAGATTGGACAAACACCTGTCAGGGATGGTCTAAGTTTACTTGGTCTTGCTTCAGAACAGGGTTCTGGACTTGTGGGGCTGGAAGGAACCTCCAAGAGTCATTTCTCTGATTCAATGATCTGCCATTAAATAACTCACTGATTCTTTTCAATAGGTTTGTTCTTAATATGGAACTGAATTACAGATCTCTCTGGGGATCATGTTTGCAGCTGAAATGCAGGTAATACTACAGTTCAGTGTGGCTCCCTCACCTTTTCTGTGTACAGCTAAGGTAGCACTGATGTGTCATTCTTTACCTCTTAATGTTTTGCTACAATGTGCAAACTCTGTGGTACATGATGGCACTGAGAAAAGGGGAAGTGGGAACACATTCTTTGGAAATATTGCAGTAGGGGTCACAGCATTTGTAAGTGGCTTCAGCATTTCCCATAACTAAAGCTAATTACCATCCGTATCATCCTGCGCATGCATTAAGAACTCAATAAGGCTTTGGCTGAAGGTACATTAATTACTTCAGATAGATCATACAAGCATGTCGTTATCATTCACTTACACACCCATGCACAAGAAACACAGCAGGGGGATTTTAGCTGGGAAACACTCAGAAAACTATTTTCTGCATTGATTTCACTACTGTGAATTAGATCATAGATCAAATACATTTATGCAAAAATTTCTGTAAGTAGTTTCTGTAAAAACTTTCAAACAAAACAAAAATGTGTTTCATTTTGTTTGAAATTTTTCATTGAATTTTTCAATTTTCTGATTAAGCAAACTGGAACAAACATTTTCATTTGAAGCAGGAAATGTTCAGGTTCATCCTCTCTCTCCCCTTTTTCCTTCCCTCTTCCAGTAGCAAAAGAGGAAGGAGAAAAAAAATAATCCAACACACTGACCACCAAAATGAAACAAAAAATTTCTAACCAAAACACTGAAAAACACTGAAGGAAATCAACATTTTTTTGTGAGAATGTGTTTCCTTTCAAAAGCCATTTTTCATCAAAAAACATTTTCATGTTCTGCCAGCTCCGGTATAAAGGTTGTCAACACTCATTTGAGATGGGCTGCAGTGTTTGCTCATGGTTTCACCACTTGTTGGTAATAGATCTATCCCAAACACATGCTGGTAAAATCATAACTATAGCATCATGTGTACTTGGTCCATCACGTCATCCTAATAATCCATCAGATCTTACAAGATAGGAGACACATTGGTCTAGTAGTTAAAGCAAATCAGACAGCATTCCTGAGCTGTAGTCCTAGCTTGGTTGCTAATTCACCGTGTGGTCCTTGGGCAAATCGCTTAACCATCCTGCAGTCTCAGATTACCTTGGTGTTAGATGGGGATAATATGCCCCAGCACATATCCTTGTCCTCAGAGAAAAGGCCATGTTATTTTTTATTCGACAGTGATCTCAGCAGCGTTAAGGCAAGCTGCCTTCCCAAATGCATCGATTGTGTCCCAGTCAGTGGTGCTGATCTCTTGAGACAAGCGCGTCTGAGGTTGCTGTTGAGGTTCTGCACTCGAGAGTGAGGTTGACGAAGTTGAGGTACGTATCGCTTTTCGGTATCTGTTGGAGAGGGAGGGGAAAGCCTTCGGAGTGTGTCATGGACAGTGTTATAGGCAACAGGAGATTGGCAAGGAATGCAGGAGACTTTGCCCATCACTTTTCATTTCCATGCTTTGAAAGTTTGGAGTTGGTGCGCTGTGTCCTGATGCAGCCTTAGACATGTGGTTAGAGAAACAGGCCTCCAGCAGCAGGGGACATGCACCCTATATCTTGCTCAACGGGATGATCCCACAGGATTCAAGCAGCATCCTCAACATCCCATGTGGCTGGTGGCACATTGGGGACTCAGGAGCCTGGGGTCAACAGCAATGCTTTGGATAATGGCGTGACAAATCTGGAGAAATCAACATCAGTTCCCAAAGGAGATCACTGAACACCCCCCACCTGCTCTGGATTCGGAGGGCGAGTCAAGAAATCAACACAAATCTCGAGTTTGGGTATAAAACCCCCACCCAGTCTCTTCCCCGTCTGAATATATAGAGCACATTACTCCTCTTTAAACGCCTATGAGCTGGGGTCTTAGCTGACAGGTCTTAGCTGACATTGCAAGCAATGCACTGAGAAAAATCCAGCCAGGCTCGGGAAGCAGTGGTGGCAATTCAGTGCGGCAGATGGCACCCTGCTCTCTTTGTCATTACTGAACCCAGTGCCCCAGCACAGCACGAGAGGGCGCCATCTTTCAAATGGGATGTAAACCTGAGGTACTGACCACTTCTGATCATCAAAGATCCCCTGAGCACTTTTTGTAAGTGTAGGTGCCCCAGGTCCTGGCCAAAATCACACAGATCTTGGGAGCTCTGGGACATTGCAGGCTGAAATCTCTGCCCAATGCACGGTAATAAAGGCAGTAGTGCTGGTAAGAGACTGATAGTTATTTCCTGGCCTTGGTCATATGGCATGAGTCAGGGCTGAGTATACCCTGATTCTTCACAACCAATATGGCTTCTGACAGTTTCTACTAGGTCAAAGGAGGTGTTGCATCTGGGAAAACTCCTTCCCCACCTCACCAGCATCCCCCCAACCTGCATCCAAACACTGCAGAGCATTCACCCATTTAACATGGTGGGAGCTGGACTGAATCAAACAGCATGATCTTAAGTCACACACAGAGACCTAGAAACTAAAACAAATGTCCCCAACTCCAAATATTGTCTTGCTTCTCAGAGCCTTTAAAGCCATGCGCACCTTTCGACTTCTCTGGAAAGATGGGAATCACAAGGAAGCCAAGGAGAGAGAAAATTATTTCACTAAGTAGAAGCTCCATACATTGATGGCTACTGCTGGTTCTTCCCTCACAAGTTCTTGGCCTGGGTTGCAATTTTTTTCCCCTGATCCTGGGCAAGGAAGAACACAATCAATGCATGAGGACTGTGGAGCAGAGCTTCTGCAAAATGTGAGTTCAGTGCAGCAAGCAACAGCAAGAGCTGAATTGCCATTTAAATAAAATGCCAAAAGGCAGTCAGTGAAAGTGACATTTATGGTGTTACTACAAATGCATTCAGTGGGAAAGCTGAGTAGCAGAAGCAGGGCGTGGGGGGGGAAACAAGCTGTAGTGAAAACTGCCATCTGTATATTGTGCCCCGTTTTTAATATTCTGTATTCTCATAAAAAGTGTTGTTTCTGTCACTATTCAATCTCACAAACTCACACGGAACACTGTTAAAAGTCAGCAGTGTGTGAAATGGTATTTTAAAATAAATGAAACCCGCTCGCAGAGCTGCGGAGGAATATTGCAATGCCGGGGTGCTGACAGACAGGCACTGAAAAGTAACAACCGTTATCATCTTAAAGCAAAGCGGATTAAATAAAAACCCACAGCTAGTGGTGCATTACCAAGTCTGATATTGACACAGCTGCTGTGGTGGTTATTTTTCATTGTCTCATCAAGACAAAGCATCATGGGATATCAATCTTCCCTCTGTCAGTCCATGCCTGGTATAAAGTTTTTCGTTTACATTTTCATTATATCCCTTTTATCTCAGCTGCCAGCCTTTTTTTTTTCCAACCCTGAGACTTGTTGACTTTAGGGTCAGTGCTGAGCTCTGGCCTTCTGACCACCAGGGCTCCCTCCCCCTGGGGTAGAGAGTATTTGCCTCCCTCTCTCTAGCTCCCCACCAATCACTTGCCTGGAATGGACTGAGCTGGCCATTATCCTTGCACACAGGAGTGAGATGAGAACCTGTGGTAGAACAGGGAGGGGGGATGACTCTTTTTCATCTCCTTCCACTGAAGAAGTGGTTGGGTAGCAAGTTGGAAACGGCGTGATTCCTAGAGGGCAGTACAGCCAAGAAACCCAATTAACCACCATCCTCATTGCACTGCCAACCATCCCCGGGCAGGCCCCTTCCCATCACCAGCTTTCATTGCAGATAAGCTTGGCTGGCCTATGAAACATATTTCAGTTTGGTGCGCGGAAAAGATTCTCCACGCAGTGGATTGGTTCCTCTGATCAGTTCTGCTTGCTGCCACATTTTCTCCTTTTTACTGCACGGGATGTTCTATGTCTCCAATTGTCCTTAGCCCTTATAGCACTTTACATAGCAGAGACCTTAGACACATTGATGAACTGCCCCTCACAACAGTGTAAGGTAGGCAAGGATCATTAGCTCCTATTTTACACACACACAAACTAAAGCATCATGCAGAGAGGCTGAAAATGCCTTGTGCAGAGTCACACACAAAGTCTGTGTCTGGAAACAGAGCAATAGGTTTTACGGCCCGAAGGGACCATTAAAGGCTCACTGGAGAGAAAGGATGGTCCAGTGGTTAGGGCACTGTGTTCAAGTCCCTGTTCCACCACATATTTCCCGGGTGACCTTAGGCAAGTTACTTAGACCCAGCTCCTCAAAGGTATTTAGGTACCCAGCTCCCATTGAAATCAGATCTGATGCCTAGATGCGAAGTCAATGGGAGTTAGGCATTTAAATACCTTTGAGGAGCTGGGTCTTAGTGTCTCCATGCCTCAGTTCCCCATCTGTACAATGGGGATAACAGCATCACCCGGCCTCCCAGGGGTGTTGTGAGGATAAATACGTAAAAGATTATGAGGCAGTCAGATACTGGGGTAATGGGGCCATAGAAGGACCTAAAGCAGATAGATTATGATCATCTGCCTAACACAGGCCATAGAATTTCACCCAATAATCCCAGCATCAAGACTTCTGGAAGAGCTAGAGCATGTCTTTTAGAATGGCATCCAACCTTGAGTGAAAGATGTCAAGTGATGGAGAATCTGCCCCTAAGTAAGTTGGTCCAATAACATTCAGTTAGAACAGGTCAACTACTGAAGTAACAGCAGCTCTGATGGGGTGGGGTGAAGAGTTTAAATCCTGAAATAAGTCACATCTATTTCTGTCCTTATATGTATTGTGCATTGTACACGGCACCTAGGTGATATGGTGATGAGTGCATTAGGAATGCCTATCGATAGGCTGGATAGACAGACGGAGTTCCTAATGCCCAGATCTGTACTCAGACGATTAGACCACATCTCTCTCTGCCTTTAACAGGTCTGGTTATTTCTCAGGGGTTCAAAGAGGATGGAGCTCGTCTCTTCTCCGGTGGCAGATGACAGAACAAGGAGAAATGGTCTCAAGTTGCAGTGTGGGAGGTCTAGCTTGGATATTAGGAAAAACTATTTCACTAGGAGGGTGGTGAAGCACTAGAATGGGTTACCTAGGGAGGTGGTGGAATCTCCATCCTTAGAGGTTTTTAAGGCCTGGCTTGACAAAGCCCTGGCTGGGATGATTTAGTTGGGGGTTGGTCCTGCTTTGAGCAGGGGGTTGGACTAGATGACCCCATGAGGTCTCTTCCAACCCTAATCTTCTATGATTCTATGTTAAAGGACACTGTCAGTTCAACTATCACACTGTTTGAATTTTTTTATCTGCTACTTTTACCCAATTACTTTTACCCCTATCGGAATAACATTCTTCCCTGGAGTCTGGGGAGGTCTGTTCTCTGAGACTTTTCCAGAGACAGCAGGCGATCCTTGCCAGGCCGGTCTTCTAGCCAGTGTCTGGGGGACCCCTAGCTGAGACCAGACCTTCTTGATGCTACAATCTTCTGTCTAGGAGGTTCCTCTCTCCAGGAGCTCCTATTATAGGCTTCCTATCCTGGCAGGTTCCCCAGAGAGCTCACTTTCTAGGTGCTGTTCAACCCTCTGGCTCAGGCTTATCTAGGGATCTCCCCTCCACAGGAACCTCCTGTCTTCCTTTGGAGTTCCCTCTAACTCAGCTTCCATAACCTTTATTAGATCCAGGTGCTCATTTATTAATCAGCCATCTGGGGTAGTCAATTACCCCCACATGGGGCCTTCATCAGGCAGTCATGGGCAGACTGGGCCCTGACTCCCTGAAAGAGCAGCTGCCCCGTGGCATGCCCATAAAGGAAGGATTAGAGAAAAGAACTTATCTCAATTTTTTTCCAGATGTTTAACTGTACATTTGACAGAACTTTGCATACAGTCAGAGTCTCTGATTTTTGGAGCACATGGAGCTCAAGGCCTTCAAAGAGACTCTCCTCAAAGCAAAGCAAGCTCATATGGGATCCAGCAGCCACTCCTCTGCAGGGAGCTCCCTTCATTCAACAAAGCTTTTTCAGACATTCCCAGCAATTAACTTCCTCTTCTTTTTATCTGCTTCAGGCCGGTTTCCAGAGAGGCTAACAGGTTCCAGCTGCTTCTGGCCCCTCTGTTCATTTTTGCCTCCCTCCATAGAACCCTAACCTGGATCTCTGAGGCCTTCTAACCCAGCCCCAGATGGGTAGTACCAAACCGCTACAGTGCAGAAAACAAGCTCAGCCAACTCCGTGGCACCATGGGCTCTCCCAAGAACCAGGGTTCACACTGGACAAAGGTCATCAGACTGGGCAGGCCACGGGTGGGGCCTACAGCCCCACAAGGTTCTCCAGAGATAATGATACATCATGGAGCTGTCCCTCAGGCATCTGGGGGGGCGGGGAGGAGCTGAGCTGTCAGGGAGCTGGGGGCATCACTGGGAACCAGAGACAGAGCACAAGTGGCAATTCAAGTTGCATGAGCAACTTTATCTTCGTCAGCACTATCTTTGGAGTCCTCAACTGGGCAAACTTCTTTTCTGAATGGTGTTTTTGGTATGAAATTATTATTTATTTCAAAGCACCCAGCTGAGGGGTAGGCCCTTCACAGAAGCCATGGAACAGAACACACATTCCTTGTTCCAAGGAGCTTCCAGTCTCAGGTCCTGAGCAGTACATGGATACAGGACTCTGCTTGCATGGAGCTCAGTGCAGGATCAGGGCCCAGCTGTTAGTCATGAGACAAGCAATGTTGTTACTGTTACTCCTTTGGTCTGAGTCTTTTGTCAATAGTTGGGGCCTTGGTGGGTTGTCTCCATTAGAAGGAGAAATTGATATGGGTCCGGTATTTCTTTGGTGCAATCCTGCTCATTTATTACAAAGAATGTACACAAAGTCTTGTTTCCCTGGACACACTAGCAACAAACAACAGCAGGCAGTACCTTGCTCACAATCACCAAGCCTGCCACACACACACACACACACACACACACACACACACACACACACACACACACACACACACACACACACACACACACACACACACACACACTTGCAATCAGTCCCAGGAAACCCCTCATTCTCCTGGAGTTAGTTCTTGCTCAGGCCTTGCCATGCAGCCCACTACCTTGGGTGCTGGATTCTCTTATTTCCAGGTATCACTAGGTAAAAGGGGTTTAATTGCTCCTTCCATTTCACGTGAATGAAGAGCTCTTAGCACAACCAGGTCTGTGGTTGATGGCAGCTATGAACACCTTCCAGCATAACAGTACAATTATTTATTTGCATTACAGTAGCACCTAAACAACGAGGAGTCCAGTGGAACCTTAAAGAGCCACGTGGAAGTTTGTGTGGAAGGTTGGTTTGTGTGGATACAGACCAGCTGTGCACTTTGGGGGAAAAGGAATTCCACACAGCCTCCCCGAACCACCCTGCCTCTTTCCCAGCTTCCAAACAGACTCTCTTTGTGTAAAGTCAGCCTGTCCCCGCCCCAGTTAACTTGTTATTTTTGTGGATACAGACTAACCCGGCTACCCCTCTGATAGTAGCACCGAGAGATCCCAACGGAGATCAGGGCTCCATGGTACTAGGCTCTGTACAGATGCATAGAAAGACAGGCCCTGCCCCCCAAGGAGCTTGCAGTCTAAACAGATGTAGCCACTACCCCAAGGTGTGACTTAAGTCTCATCCATTTTCTCTCCCTGGCGCTTGCTATCACTAACACTGAGAGCAACTCCCTCCTCCCCTTGCATGGGTTGGATCCTGGGTTCTTTTCCTGGCACCTGGTGCCTCCACTCCAAGTGACTCCTCACTGTGCCATGTACCTTGAGCAAATCAATGATAATGCCACAAGCCCAGTGCACAGGTGACAATAAGGTAAATAAAACAAATCCTGGCAAAGGAATTCAACAACAACAACATAACATGGGGGGGAGCTTTACTGGGAACAGGAAATGAGGATCTGGGAAGGAAAAGGTTATGTTCTCTAATAATCAATAAACAGCCAATTTCCCACTTCCTAACATTCACAAACTTCTCCAGTCTCAGCTCCCTCCCTGACACCCTCTCCCAAGGCGGATGGTATGGCCAAGGTAGTGGGTCCTGAGAGGAATGTTGCAGCGCCATGGTGCCGGCCAGCTTAAAACAAAAAGCACCTTATCTGTTCTTCACCCTTGGGAAGGGCGGGGGTCTCTGATTCCCTCGCTGGTTCCCTGGGCAGGAATCCTCCGGGAATCTTAGCTGGATCACAGTAGCCGGTGCCAGGTGGAATCTCTCTCTCTCTCTCTGGATTCTGGTCACTGAAGTGCTGGAGCCAGCTGATCCCTGCAGCTAGAGTCTCAGAGCAGTGGATGTGCCCTTTGAGGGAAGGGGAATTCCGCACAGCCTCCCTGATCCACCCTACCTCTCTCCCAGCTTCCAAACAGACTCTCTTTGTGTAAAGTCAGCCTGTCCCCTCCCCAGTTAACTTGCTGGGGACCATGCAGCCCTGGCTTGTCATTGCTCCAATGGACTTGTTGTCCAGATCATCCATGCAAAAGCCTCCCTAACCCGTCCCAGCAGGGGTTTCTAGTTTCTCCAGCCTTCACACCAGACTGAGGCTGGGAGCAGGCTCAGAGGGCTCCTGTAGCCATTTTAATTGTAGTCCTTTTGATAGGGCCCCCTAGAGGCTCAGATCACAGTTCCAGGAGCTGGAAAACTTCTAGAGGGGCTTACACAGACACAGACACAGGGTACTTTTGCACCGCACCATTCTTTCAGTGGCCCCAGGAGCACTAGTGATGGGCCAGGACTAACCACCGGAACAAACCACCATGACAAATAGTGGATTCTCGCTCTTAATGTCTTCTGATCCAGACAGGAGGCCTTCCTCCAAGATGTGTTTTAGTCAAACGAAAGTTATCGGGCTCGACCCAAGAGTAACTGGTTGGAATGGAGTGGCCCGTGATACAGAGGAGGTCGGACAAGATGAGCTAATGGTCCCTTTTGACCTTAAAATCTACGAACCTACACTACTCAAATTATGCTGTTGGCAGTGAGTTCTTTTTGTCGTGCAGACAATTAATTACTGGGGCTGACAAACAAGCTCCTGTGTGCGTGCAATTCTGCAAAACACCTTCTTGTTTGAACTCTTTCTGCTGAGTGACGCCGATCTCTGCACCTTGCCAGCCTGGCCCTAATTCAGTCAGACAGACGCCATGTCCTTCTTGCTTAATGCAAAGCGGGCAAAAATGCTGGCACTTGATTTACTGCAGTTCCCATTTGTTGATTTGGGGAGCTGAGTCTACCCTAGAAGATCATTCATTTCACAACAGGCATGCAGTCCAGCGGAATGCACTCTGTAAGGAGCTCTGTGCAGCGAAGCCCCTGTGCACAACTGGCATTCCCTGCCGCACTGGAGCTATGTGTGTGTGTGTCCCGCACCCGTTGGGTCAGCGGCCGGCAAGGAGACTTGAACAAGCAGAATTGGGAAGAGGAATATCAGCAACAGAATATATTTCTCTCTCTCAACCTCTTTCCTGCACAAAAGAAGAATTTCACAGGCTGTAGTGCCTCCACGTGGAACTTTGCAACCGTGACATTTTGAGCAAAACTTGAGTGGGGGGAGGGATTATTATTAGTTCACTTTTTAGAGCAAACCACAACTAAAACTAGTGCATCAAAATGTCACAGATGAACAACTCAGTGAGTGAATGAAGCAATGATGGATTCCCAGGAGGTGAAATTTCCCATAACAAAATAATGACTTTTTTTAAAAAGAGATTTTCACAGTGTTGCCAACTCTCACAATTTTATCTCAGGTCTCTCTATAGTTGATGTTTCTCTGAAAGCTCCAGCTCCTGGATGCATGTGATTGAGCTGACAATCTCAGTGGTCTTTTGAAAAATAACTGTCTAGCTCTCATGATTGTGGAGAGAAGCTTAAAACTGTGACTCGAGTGCACCTAAGGGTCTAGAAACTAGAAGATTAATAAAATCAGCCCCAGATCAATTATTTCTTTAAAAAGCTCATGATTTAAAGCCATTTTAGGGGGGGAAGGGTTAAAACAACAGCTGTCATTTAAGGACATGATTGAAATAGTTTTGTAGAAAACTGAAGCTCCTAGTCGAGATTACAGATGCAGGACACCCCAGTGTGAGGGAATGCAGGACTGTCTTTATTTCCAGTTTACAGACTCCTTACTACATACTCCCTAGTGGCCACCCTCAATAATGACTCCAAACATTCACTATTAACACCATGCCCCGATTCTGCAAAAGCTTAGCCCATCTTAACTCAAAGCACGTGTGTATTAGCAGCATGGAGACTGGGGTGCGTAGCTCATTTGCTAAGTGTCCACTGGGTGAAGGGGTTGGTGTACCCTGGAAAATCCTGTTGTGCTGACAAACACACTTCACTACAACTGATGTTGAACTCAGTCAACCCCAACACCAGCAGGACAACCATCTTCAAGATCTGTTCCTGGGGCTAACTGGGAGGCATGTTTGATGCCTTTTGTCTTTTGTAATCAATGGGGATTTTCTAGGGTAGACAGCTGATGGGCTTATTCATTATGATCGCTCCCTCCTCTATTGCCAGTCGCAACCGTTCAGCAGTCAGACCCAAAACACGAGACTGGCTTTAAAAAAAAAATCACAAGTTTTATTTTTTTAAAGAATTAATATGGGATTCTTTTTCTTTGCCTTCTACTTTCTGAGCCTGTAGGCTGCACTCAGGTCCTGTTTCCAAGCTTTCCTCCGCAGCCATGAGGGCTGGAAACTCAACATTTTATTTAAGGACGGCTCAGCATCTCATGTAATACCAGGACTCCAGAAGCTGGAACTTTGAGTAAGTACCAAATATCATGAGAATTGGCAACACTTTTTTTTCCTGGTGCATCAATCCCGCTCAAAATTGATTGTGTTAATTAGCTGAGAGGCAGATGGAAAGAGAGTGGCATTTTAGAAATAAAAGCATTCATTGTTATTTACTACTTTGTGTATCAAGGCCACAACTGAGAGCACTGTACAGACACATAATAAGAGATAGTCCCTGCCCCAAAGATCTTACAGTCTCAATAGACAAGGCAGTCAAAGGGTGGGAGGGGAAACAGAAGCACAGACCACGAAGGGCCAGGAACAGAACTCAGATTTGACTCCCAGCCCTCGCCCTGGACCATGCTGTCTCACCATATTATTAGTGATCATTAATATTAAAACATGCCTGTTTTGACTCGGTAAAGTCCCAGAGCTGGAATAGTACGGATGCTGCAGGTGTCCTGGCATAGAACAGGGGTGGTAGGTGTTGGGAGAATTGAGGAAGATGCTGCAGCATGGTAGAGCTGGGGAAGGAGCCAAAACTGTCATGAGTAGAGGACACTGCTGTTTGGGACTGAGATAAACCTGTAAAAGCCACTAGCCCACGTCAAGAAGACCTCACTGATGTGACTAATAAGGCCCCTTAAGCACTTGCCTACCTTTACACTCGTGAGTAGTTCCACCAAAGGCCATGGCATCCCACCTGCTTACCCTAGGTTTGAATTTGATCCAGAGGCCACATTACGCCTCCTCCCCTCAGTTCCCCATGGGGAAGAGTTACACAGAATCCTCCAGCAGCGTTTCGCTCTCGCCTTGAGCGGCAGAAATTGCCACTCCGCATCCTAATAGCAGCGTAATCAAAAGTTATGATGCATTTTTCAGTAATCAGAAGAAATGATCCCCACTTAGCGTTAAGTAAAGCAAATTCGCAGCAGGAAGAAAAAAAAAAGGAGTCAAAAGCATTTCAATTTTCATTTGAAATGAATGAGTCAGTGTCAATTTGGTAAAGCAGTTAACAGCGGCAGTGCGCCCCTTTCCCAGCCCTTAACAGGTACAATTTGCTTTTAACAAACAACCTCACGGAGGTCTCTTGCGCTATATTAACACGGTGGCATTCAAACCTTCTCTCTGTTGTGTGTTTAAATTGGGTAATAGAGTCAGTCGGAGGAGTGCCACCATGAATCTTAAGAGGCAGTGCAATTTGCCAGCATCTAAAAAACCTTTTATAAAAAAAATAATAACTGAATCTGTTTGCTGTTTGTGTGGGGTTATTTCAGAGCCCAATAATAATAATTATAAAAAAAGGCCCAATAAGATCAAAAGCGGCTCAGCGTGAGATGGTAGTGGCCACACCCAGCTCTGAGTGAGGAAGTCTTTATTTTGCAAAGAGCATCTGTGCATTAAGGCTCCCCCCAAACCCAGGTGTCAGCGAAAAGAGACAAGTGCTACATTTTAATTGGCTTTAGGAAGCAGACATTCCTCCCTTCTGCATGAGCTCACACTTTTCCACTATCCACAGAGGCTCTGGACAAAACCTTGCAATGCTTGCAATCTCTTGCAATGCTGTGGCCACACAAAACAGATTTGTAATAATGCTAAGAGAAATTCACTAGACCCTTAAATAATCACCACAGGGGTTTGTAGGGTATAAAAATAGGGTAGCATCCCTTTAAATAGTTTGTGAGCCCTCTAGCAGCGCTCACCATGTTCTGTGGTTTAGTGCCAAGAGGTTGTGGCTATCCCTTGCGTGTTATTTATAGTTAGTAAACATAGTTATTGGTAGGGTGACCAGATGCGGGAACCTAAAAATCGGGACTTGGCCGAGGTGGGGAACCCCTCCCGCCGGACTTGTTGAGCAAAAAAAAAAAAAAACAACAGAGGAAGCCCAAGATCGGGCAAAAGGTGTCCCGACCATGCATCGGTTGGGACGCGGGACAAAAGAAGAAAAATCGGGACGGTCCCAATTTTATCAGGACGTCTGGTCACCCTAGTTATTGGAAACCCAGCTGTGCCCATGTGGTTTCCTTTGTTCCTATTGTTATTGGTGTGAAGAGCAAAAGACACATGACATTTTCTCTTTGTCTCTGGGCGAGATTGGCCTTCGTGAGGTTCCCTTCAGACAGATTTCCTGGCATTGTTCCCATGGAGGGGGATGAGGTGGGTGGTTGCCCCTGCAGAATAAGGCGAGCGGTTCGTCTCCCAAACCAATGCACCTCCCGAGCCCTGAAGGGACCGGCAGAAATCCTCAGTGAAAACCACACTGAGAACCAAAAACACCAAACCCAAGGTGGTGAGTGTCAGAGCCTGGGTTCACAGACTTGGACTTGCAGGGCTCCGACTCCGGCACTAAAACTAGCAGTGTAGACATTCCGTCTTGGGCTGGAGCTTGGGCTCTGAGTTACCCCCACCAGGTGTCAGAGCCCGAACTCCAGCCAGAGCAGGAATGTCTACACAGTTATTTTCACACTGGAACGCGAACCCCAAACGCCCCGGCTGTAGACATGGCTTATGAGACTCTGCCGCAAGGTGGGGGTTTTTTTGCAGTGTAGATGTACCCAGCGAGGCCTTATCCTCAGTTATGGTCAAGCCTATTTACCCCATTCTAGGAGCACCACGGGGCCTTAAGGGGGCAGACTGTAAATCAGAAGACCTGTAGGCTGCTCACCCTTACCCCTGGGCTGAGGGAGCCCCCAGCTTCCCCAGAATACAAGAAGCACAAAGGTAGCTTAAAGCCACTGAGGAACCCCCAGCACAGGCACAAGGGCTAGCTCGCCATGCCTCAAGGCACTCTCCTCGGCCCCTCAGAGCAGGGACTCCCCCACTGGCCAGTCGCCCCGGAATTCCCTCCAAAGGGTGGGGACCCAGCAGGCTGAACGCTCTCCCTAAGCTGCATGCTGTATGCTGTGTTAATTCAGGGCTGGTGAGCCTGAGATGGGTACATGGGCAGCAGCCAGCCCCACAGCTTTGCTCCTCCCAGCCCTGCCCCCACCCCAGACAGCACCTGAGGAAGGGCTTCTATGGGGAAGGTGGGAACCATGCTACAAAAACCACTCACATCTCCACAAGCTCTCAGCTGCAGAGTGTCCTCCTCTCCCTCTCTCATTCCTTTAGTCTCTCATTTCATTATTTCACAGACTCCTCGGCTTTCTGGAGAATTATAGGAGGTCAATGAAAAATTCATGTTCTCAGTCAGTAATTGGCATTTTTGTTTAAAATCTGAGGATTTGAATGGGGCGGGAGCCGTCGCGCAATAGTTAAGATAAGGTCTCTACCCGTGCTCCCACCCAGAGCATTCGGGGGCTCGCACTGAAGAAAGTACAGCATCCTACCTATTGAAATTTGAAAGCATGCCTAGTAGTTTTATTAGAGCTACAAGTAATGAAAGCAGCCTGGACATACGCAATTTTTAGAGCGTAATCCGCTGGAAGTGATGTCAATCCAATAATGCAATGTTCTACTTTCTCCTCATTTTTTTCGACTTCAAAGAAGTGCTTCCCAAATTTCAGCCGAAGTTACTGTTCCAATCAATAGCACCAAGGCTCTAAGCATAAGACTCAATTAATAGGATGCCGGCAAAGGCTCGCTATTGATCTCCGGCTGATCTGAAACACAGCCCAGTAGTGGCAGAAAAGTACTTGGAGCAGAGAGGGGATATGCTAAATAAGAATACCTGTACAACAGGGACCAGAGCCGAAAGCTACCTGGAGTAAAAAGAAGCACCTGTACTGAAAACATATTGCATTCTATTAAAAAGGTACCTCCTGTAACATTACTAACGACCAGAATCTGCCTCTCAGAACTCCTAAACCTCTGGATTCACTGGAAGCTTTGCCATGGACTTCAAAGGGGCCAGGATTTCTCCCCCTGTGTTTGAAATCCAGCACGTTTCATTCACTTTAAAGATTCAGCCCAGAAGAGGTAGGAAGGAGACATGCCTCCCCCTATGGCTCCTGCTCACAGCAATCACACTGTCAGCTGGGAAATAGATCACTACATAAGTAGGTCCAAGGCTTACAGTGATTAAATCTATTAATACAGTGCATCTGATTGACCTCCAGGGCCCCGATGCACTGTGACGAATAGGGAGGGCTCGGCTTTGCTGAGCCGGGGCCTAAAATGACAACCTTCTTTCTGATGGCTGCTTGGTGGCCTGTGTGAAATGACTCTGTGGGTCTCAGGCAAGTTCCTACTAGGCAGATGTCCACATTAAAAAAAAACACCGTCACCAGTGGAACTAGTGGGCCCCCTAGAGGTGCTAAGGCAGGGGGAAGTGAGATGACTAGAGGATTTCAGCTTCTAGGGCAGTCACAGTCCTGGGTTCTATGGCCCCACCCTCATCTATATGAAAGGGTGGGGCTTTGGTCCTGATAGGCTCCGCCCACCCCTCACCAGGATTCAGATAGGCCTGGTTCTGTGGCCCCTCCCTCAACCAAGGAAGTGGGCATTTTGTCCTGGTAGACTCCGCCCACCCTTCCTGGAAATCAAATAGGCTTTGGTCCTGCTGCTCCCTCCCTTATTTTTCTTTTGCTTTAGTGGGTTCCACGTGCCCATGCCAAGATCTAAATAGGCTGGTACCTTTCACACCCCCTGGAATCATCAATGGGTGGCTGGTTTTGAGCCTTTGACCTCACTCCCATGCCCATTTCCTCAGTTTTTGTCCCCCATATTTATTTGCCATTTGTGTTTCTGTGGCCCAACCTTCTGTTGAGGGGATGCCATTGTTATTCCTCTGGGTAGGCTCCTTCCATCCTCAAGGATCAAATAAGCTGGTGCCCCCCAGGGACATCAGTGATGGCTCCTACATGGAGTCATGATCACACATGTTGGTGGCACAGTTTACAGAGTCCCCAGGACCCTGGCACACACCTACCTGCAGTGCTCCACGTTGCAGCCCTTCTTCCGCCTCCTCCAGAATCTGTAGTTGAGATTCTAGCTGCACTGCTCCCCGCTTCTCTTGCCTTTTGCACTCCCCATCCACAGTGCCACAAGGACAGTCAATGTTCTCCTGCCATTGGCCAGAACGGTGGTTCATCAATGCAGGGGGCGGAAGCAGGCTGGGAAGATTCTCTGTGACTCCTTCCTTGCACTCCTAAGAACATGTATCTAAGGTGAGTTCCTTGGGTGCCATCCACTGACTCACTGGACATCTTCTCGGAGCAGTGGACACTGTCTGTGGTTCTCTGCTCAGTGCCTCCTTGTAGATCTTCTCACTCCCGTCTATGTTATGGGTTTAGTTGTCCATCATATTTAGTGCAAATGTTGGAAAGAAATATTTCTACCCATCATGTTCTCTTCCCACCCACCCCCCAAAAAAACAAACGGTGAAACAGCTTATACAAAGCTGACTCCTGATCATTTATTTTCTCTGGGCCAGATTCTTAGCTGGTGCAAATTAGTGTTGGCCCATTCTGTTCAATGCAGATTGACACGTGCTGAGAATCTAGCCCTCTCTTCCATTTTTTCTTGCATTTTCCTGCTGCAGCCCCTTTAGGCATCTTCTCCTGCCATGGACACATCTGGAGAGAACAAGAGAGGCAAGGCAGACAGTTAGCTTTCCAAGACATTTGATACCACCTGCTTATCAGTGCCGATGCATCTTCCCATCACCTGCTGCCTGCTTACATGTGTGTGCACACACGCAGACTAGGGAAGTTAAAGGTGTTCAGTTAGCCCATTTATTACATGCTTATTAGATAACAGGCGCCCGGCATGATAAATTGGCTGCACAATTGCTCCGCTGCTGCTCTCGGTGCTCTGCAGGTTTTGCTAATTTTGTTTTGCACAGGCTCAGTCGAGGCAGAGTTGTTTTAGAGGCAGACAGGCTTTTAATGGCTCCAAAAAAAAACCTGACCCTTCAAACACCACCCTCGGCAGGACCCGTGGGGCATGTTTTGGGGATAGTTGTTTTGCTTTTCCATTGCAAGTGTGTCTCTGCAAATGTCATGCAAGTGACAAGTAGCAGATTGGCAGCTCTAGGGTCTGTCTATGCTGCAGTGTAAGCCCAGGGTTAGTAGAACTCAAGTTAGCAGATCCTGGGTTTGTTAACCTAAGGCTTGAGTGTCTACACTCATTTGTAACCCCAGGTTAGGAATTGTTGAACCCTGGGTCCCAACCTGGGTCTCCTGCATCTACGCGGCCTTATGCAGGCCCAAGTCCACCAACCCACATTCCAAACTTCCTAGAACCCACCCAAAATGTGGTCGCTCTAGCCCTTTGTTCATGGTGCAGTGTGGGAAAACTTGCCTGTCCACCAAACTTGCCTGTCCAGAGGACAAAAAAAGTTGGTCGGTGGGATTGTGGGATACTTTCGGTGAACTCCCAGAGCACAAGTCCAGTGGGGCAGCATCTACACTGCAAAGTAATAGGGCTGGAACATTCCACCCCCCTGGGGTGATGGGACCTTGGGTCTAAGCCCTGGGTGAGCTCAATTTGTTCCAAAACTCCTATGACATGTCCACACATGCAGCCTACCTTGCAATCATCGTACCACTGCATTGGCGTACCTATCCCATAGTGCTTGCCACTGGGAGCAGGTTTTGAGTTAACTTCCAGCTACAAGGCACTTCACTGTGGAGTTTGGAGGCTCAGCTGAGCCAATGAATCTGCAGCATCCTGTCCACACTGGGAGAGTTCATTGCAGACTGTGCAGATTTCACCCGAAATGAAGGCGTCATTCCAAGCTTTGCAACCAAACGATACAAGCAGCCCTTGTAAAACACAGCAGACACAATGTGCATGTGGACAGAGAGCATCCCACGGAAGCTGCAACCTCAAGATATTTCTAATAACTGTTTGCAGTGCCTTTCCACGTAGCATGGTGTGGCTGTTCTGCTCTCTCAGCCCTTTATAGGAATCACCTGACCACTTCCCAATTGGGTCTGATAATAGAACATGGCTGGCTGCCCCAGGGCCCGGTCCTTAAAGGGGCAGCTCCCCTTGTTGCAAACTAGGTTGGAAGAAGCAACCAAGAGGCAAATGACTCCATGTCCCAACCCACAGGTTTGCTTCTCTTGGAAGGCTTGGCTCTTTCATGATGACTTCTCCCCCGATCATTCTGAATTGTCACTCGTCAGTAGGACGCTGACACCTTATTATTTTCCTTCTCTCCTTTAAGTTCCGATTCAAACACCAGGAAGGAGGGAAGAGTTTGGAGGTTGGATCTTACACAGATTGTTCTGTACTGGCCTGCACTGTGATATGCCTTAGATCTCTCCCCGTCCATGTCAGGCCAAGGGCACTGCATGGTGCTTGTGTGAGAGAGAGTGCGAGTGTGAGAGTGAGAGATGCAAAATAAAAATCTGCTTCCCTACTAGAGTTATTTGTCTGTCCATCAATTGTTTCCCCTCCTTTAATCTTTCTCTTTTCACTCCCTTGGATTATTTGTCCTTGTTTGGATCAGGGAAGGAGAACGGCAGAGGATGATGCCAGCAGGGGCACCCACACTTTTCCTGTCTTGTCTTTATTGGCTTTGCTGAGACATATTCCAGCCCTCCTCAGCTTTTGTGTACAGGCGTGGGCAAGGGGGATTGCCAATCCCACTGTGCAACATTGGGCCTTGATCTGTGTGGCCAGGCATCAGGCTGAGGGCTCCAAGGGGATTGGTCTTTCACCTCAAGCTCAGGATGTCAGTGGCCTGAAGCCTGTGTGATAGACCCAGGCCAGTTCGGTACAACAGAATAGTCGAAGGCAGATATACTGGCCATTGGGTTAGCAGTTTTCTGTTCCCTAACTGACCAGAGCAGGGACTGCTCCAGGCTAATGAGAACACCTGACTCTAATTAACCTGCAAAGAGTCAGGTGAGGCCATTAAGGTGAAGTGAACACCTGACCCTAATTAAGGCTCTTCTGAGCATATAAAAGGGCTCACTCCAGTCAGGCTGAGGAAGAGCCAGGGAGCCAGAGGAGAGGAAGTGCTGCTGCTACTGAAGGGCTGAGTAAATAAGGCAACTCTCAAGCCATTGGTAAGGGAGCCCTAAGGTAAGGGTGAAGAAGGGAGAAGCGGGAGAGCTGTGGGGAAGTGGCCCAGGGAATTGTAGCAACTCTGGCAGTGAGAGGTTGGCTGCCAACAGCTGCTACCATTAGGGTCCCTGGGCTGGAACCTGGAGTAGAGGGTGGGCCCGGGTTCCCCCACCAACCTGCCACTACAAGGAGAAGACAGGCCTCTGGCAGGACAGGAGGCTAAACTGTTCTGCAATAAGCCCAGAGGGACAACAGGGACTGTGGGAGTTCTCTCACCATCCTCTGAGGCTAGCATAAACCGCCTAGAAGCGCGGGACCCACAGGGACAAGATCGGAGCTCTGCCACACCTGCTAATAACTAATAGCCATTTGGTGACCTCTGTGCAATGAGTTGGTGGGCCTCGATTCAGTTCTTGGTGCTTAGGTGTCCATGTCACAAGTGGCACAAATGGCCTTGCTGCTTGAGAGGGGCAAAGGAGTGAAGGAGTCATGGAGATTGAATTGCCTCTATGAATGGTCCCACAAAGTCAGGGGTGGGCATGCAGTCAGGTCCCACAAAGTCGGAGGGGGACTTCGCCCCGCTGCTGCTCTGTGCTATAATTGGAAACATCAGTCTCCCCGGGGCTTCCACCAGGGCTAACATCATCTCAGCAGAACTATTCACTGCCCTCTGGCAAATTTCACCTTCTGTCTTGGTATGGCCTCTATTGCTGTGGGACCTGAGCGCCTCGCAAGCTTTAGCACACTGCTCCTCACTACAGCCCAGGGAGGTTGGAAAGCATTAGCCAGTGTTACAAAGGGGGGACTCAGGCATAGATCTGTGAAGGTATTTAAGCACCTAACTCCCACAGAAGTCACTGAAACCAACAGGCACTAGAGTACCTTTGAGGATTAAGGCCAGAGAGGTGAAGTAACTTGTTGAACATCACTCAGAAGGTGATGTCTGGAGCAGGGAATTGAAGCCCAGAGTCCTAGGACAAGACAGCACCCTGACCACTGGACCATCTTACTGCAGCTGAAGGTAGCTGAATCCTTTCTGTCCTCCAGGAAGTTGACTGCGGCATCTCAGACAAGTTAAATCTTGGGAAGTTTTTCCCCCTTCCTCCATCATTGGAGAATTCTACCTCCCAGCAGGGGGAGGAGTGCGTATTACATACATCCCTGCTGAATTGTTACACGTTTCTGCCTCGTTCCTTAGACAGAGGACTTCGCTACTAGCGAACAGGAGAGAAACAGCCATCTGGGACTGCATGTGCTTTGTAGACAGATGGTTGACTATTCTAGTCGTGTCTTATTTCTAGCAATGGATCGTACAGCAGCAGCGCTAGTGTGAAAATGGGATGTGACAGGATATGTATTGTTGACACCTTCTGTAAAGTTCAGATGAAACCAAAATGTCAAATTCCATCTAATTAGGTAATTAAGAAAAGAGGAAAAAACATGATTTTATATATATGAAGTATTGTGTATATACACACACACACACACACTATATGCATGCTGTAATATAAATAAAGAATAATCCACACACACATACACACAGACGTATAGACACTAATATATGTATTCAGACATACCTAGTAATCAGGGGCCTTTGATCATTTTTTAGTTGTTGTCTATCTATTTGAGTTTGTTTGTCTTGTCTTTCAGGCAGTAAGTGCTTCAGGGCATCTTCCATTCTATGTTTATAGAGCCCCATTCCTGGCCAAGGCTGCTTGGCATAGTAGTAACAACAACATACACATACATAATATTATTATAATTTGTCTAATGATAGCACCTGGGAGCCCTTGGAATGGCCCAGGAGACCGTTGTGCTGGAGGCTGTACAAACCGAACAGAAAGATGTTCCCTGCCCCAAAGAACTTTCGATATACATATGTGGTGTGTTAAAAAAGGGAGGGACCGATCCTCAGCCGATGCCCATGAGTGCTGCTATTATGTCTTCAGCAGAGCTAAGCATTTGCTGAAGATCTGGCCCTACTGATCAGACAGATGTAGAGAGAGAGGCGCACCCCCACACGATAGACTCACTCTACTGAAATGTGCAGTTGTACATGAAAAGGAAGGACGAGTGAGTGCTGTGAAGTTTGGATAGGTATCCGTTTCCAAACGGCCCTCTCATTTGGGGTGCTTAGCTCTAGAGTTTTGGGTTGGTCCATTACACAGACAACCCTAAAGCACCAAAGTTTGGATCCAGATCTGAACCTCCTCAAAGTCCTGACTTGGTCAAAGATGGGGTGTTGATTTGGGCCCAGGGATTTCCCTAAACCCCCCCTGGGGGGGAGTGTACACCCGTCCACCCCCCAAATTTCCCCAACACCACCCAGTTACATGCAGTGTTGCCAATTTAGTTGCTGGCTGGAAATTAGAATTGAAATTGAAACATTACTACACACTTTAAAAGCATATACAGTATATGAGAAAATACTTGTACCTGAGAAAACATAATGGGTTAGAAAAGTATGAACAAAGACTAGCTTCCTTATACAGCTGTTATTTATGACAATGTCAGCACATTTGTTTCAGCTATATTGGCCCACCTAATAATTTCAAATTATTATTTATAAGCAAGGTCTGAATGAGCTCTCCCCTGACAGCTAGTGATGAGCCAGTGGTGGGTGGAAAGGCTTCAGGACCAGACTGTATTTACATGAACACACCTACTCTGCCTGATCAATTTTGGCTGGTGTTGGGTTACAAGTCACTTAAGTATTAAATGTGGGGTCATGAAATGTTGTTATCCATATTGTATGAGTAAAGAGCAGCAGAACTGTACTTAGCCTGACTGAATGGGGGGGCGGGATCTCCCTCAGTGCTTATTTTGTGCTAGGGCTTGCAGAGCTGAGCCCCAGCACCTCTAGGCTTGGCAGTTCATAGCCCTGGGACCGCTGGGCTTGTCACATCAGGTATGAAAGTAACAAACTTGCTTGAGCCCCGGCACCTCTTTCATTACTAATTAAGCACTGGTCACCCTCAACTGAACTGCACTCCCTAAGCAGGAGGTCTGGATGCCATATCCTAGTGGAGAGAGAGAGGGAGAGAGGGTGGGGCACAGGTATTTGCTTGGTGGTGTGGGCTCTGCCTAAGAGTCACAGGCACTATTTGACCTGCCCCTCTCTCCTGTTGAGAGAGAGAGAGAGAGCTGATTAGGCTTCATTACTGACCACTAGAGCTGAAATCAGTGATATCAGGTCTAAGTGCTTAGGCCTGCTGTGGGACAGAATTTCTGTGAAGAGACAGCCCAGCCTGCACTAGCAGTGAGGTTCCCCCACTGAAAGCTGAAATCATGGAGAGCTGGGTGGAACCTCGAGAGACCGATTCGCAGAGGTCACAGTGGAAGGTGGCAGCAGAAGGTGACAGTGCAGGGCCAATGGGGATGGAGCAGTAGAGTGAACAGTGGCACTACAAACAGCAGCCAGAGCATTGGACTACGTTTTAGTGACTTCACTCCAGAATGCTAGATTTGTGACTGGGGAACTTATATAAATATACGTTTCCCAGCAGGCCAAGATTTTTAAAATGCATTATTTGCCAAGGTCGTTATCTCACATCATCGCTATCTCAAGAGGTCATTATCTTGGGGAGTTTCTGTACTACAGTTTTTTATTATTATAATTACTATGTAAGAATGGCCATATTGGGTCAGACCAATGGTCCATCTATCCCAGTATCCTGTCTTCCGACAGTGACTATTCCAGGTGCTTCACAGGGAATGAACAGAACAGGGAATCATCGAGTGATCCCTGTCATCCACTCCCAGCTTCTGGCGAACAGAGGCTAGGGACACTCAGAGCATGGTGTTGCATCCCTGCCCCTCCTGGCTAACAGCCATTGATGGACCTAACCTCCATGAACTTATCTAGTTCTTTTTTGAACCCTGTTATAGTCTTGGCTTTCACAACATCCCTGGCAAAAAGTTCCATGGGTGACAGTGCGTTGTGTGAAGAAATACTTCCTTTTGTTTGTTTTAAACTTGCTGCCTATTAATTACATTGGGTGACCCCTAGTTCTTGTGTTCTGAGGAGTAAATAACACTTCCTTATTCATTTTCTCCACACCAGTCAAGATTTTATAAGCCTCTATCATATCCCCTCTTAGTCATCTCTTTTCCAAGCTGAAAAGTCCCAGTCTTCTTACTCTCTCCTCATATGGAATCTGTTCCATACTGCTAATAATTTTTGTTGACCTTCTCTGTACCATTTCCAATTCCAATATATCTGTTTTGAGACCAGAACTGCACGCAGTATTCAAGATGTGGGCATATCACGGATTTATATAGTAAACGTGGAGGAACTTGGTTTGCCAGACTGATCAGCTAAGCCAATACTAACAACCTATATGAAAAGGCTGCAAAACACCATGCCTCTGAACTGCTTCAACATGCAGAAAGCCTTATAAGCCAGTCACTGTCAAAGCCAATTTTAGAAGAACTTAATGAGGCTGTTGTGACGTTGCACTCCATATGTTTTATGGAAATATGCTAATGAATGTAAACTGGAATATGCTTTATGCAAAAGGTCTCTTGTAAGGTATCATAACAAAGGTTATAACCTACTGAATATATTCCTCCTATATGTATGCATGTATCATTCTTGTATCTGAAGCTATAAATATGAAGTATAACTCTGAGGTCCTACTGTAATTATGCAAAGTGTGGGCCATTAATGGTGGTTTAGAATCTTGATGGCTCCAATTGACTAAGACAATTGGTTGTAAATGGTTTCAATACCTGCATGCCTTCCTGTGTACATGTGGGCCAACCCAGGAAGAATGGAGACTAGGGGTCTTACAGTGACATGTAACCATGTCACATGATACTGAAATCCATCTTAATCCTTGTACTTTTCCATTGATGAGGCAGGGGTGGGGACAAGCACAGACAAAAGATTCCCGCCTTGTGCCAAAGCTATGAACGAGGGTGGAGCAGGAGAAAAGGGGCTGCCACTCATAAGAAAACCCCTGCTTACCACCTGATATGTCTGCTGGAACTAACAAGGACTGTACCAGGGGAAAGGATTGGGCCCAGACTAGGAAGGAGTCTAGTCTGTGAAAGAAGCTTATTGGAACATCTCTGAGGGTGAGATTTAACTGTATTCAGTTTCTTAAATGCATTAGGCTTAGACTTGAGTGTTTTGTTTTATTTTTCTTGGTAACTTATTGTGTTCTGTCTGTTTTACTTGAAACCTCTTAAATCCTACTTTTTATACTTAATAAAATCACTTTTGTTTATTAATAAACCCAGAGTAAGTGATTAATACCTGGGGGAGCAAACAGCTGTGCATATCTCTCTATCAGTGTTATAGAGGATGGACAATGTATGAGTTTACCCTGTAAAAGCTTTATACAGAGTAAAACAGATTTATTTGGGGTTTGGATCCCATTGGGAACTGGGTGTCTGGGTGCTGGAAACAGGTAACCCTCTGAGCTGTTTTCAGTTAAGTCTGCAGCTTTGGGTGCATGGACCAGACCCTGGGTCTGTGACCGAACCAGTCACAGCTGTTAGGAATGCTGGAGACACAACTCAGTTTATATGAACCAACATGGCTGTTGGATCATACTTTCTATTTAAGCAAGAGATACCACACACTACAAATTGGAGGCCAATGTTAAGTGCATTGTCACTTGTGAATCCTGAAGTTGGACACTGGTTTTGAACAAGACTGGCAAATGCTTGCTATCATTCTGAAAAAACTCAGCTGACTCTCTAGAAGCATGCAGAGCAACAGTGAAAGACTCAGCAGTTGAAAAAGTAAAGAACTCTCCCACCATATTCTAAATATGTGCATACATGGCTGATGAAAGCACCAATGCAAATAGGCATCAAGTATTAAGTCATTGTGTATGTTATCTTGATGTCTGTGGTAGACGAGTAGATGCATTTTAGATGTTCAGGTTATAGAAGACTCATCACCTGCCCTCTGTGACATCTTAGAAGAGTTAAATGCTTGTAAATTGAACCCCAAACAGATGACTGCTTGTGCATTTGATGGAGCTAAACTTCTCTGGAAGACATAGTGGAATACTAGCTTTGTTCAGAGAAAAGTGTAACCCTAATCTCTCCTATACACACTGCAGAGGCCATCTACTCCAGCTAGTGCTAGTACAAGCTGCAGAACCTTCAAAAGCTAGTACAAGCTGCAGAATCTTCAAAATGTAATGGCTTTTTATACTCTTTTTTTTTCAGCAAGAGTCCAAAAGGACTGAACATCTTGGAAACAAATAGAAGATACATTGGGATTGAAGTTCAAATTAGTCCAAGCTGGGAAAACCTGTTGGCTTTATCATCAGTGATTCTTGGCTGTTGTCTTAAAATTACTGCAACCATTATTACTGGCTTTGGAAAGTATCCATCAAGATAGGACAGATCTAAGTAGTGAGGCTGGTGGATTACTTTTGTTACTAAGTTCAGAGAAGACTACCGCAATTCTCTCTCTTGTAAATCTACTGTTGAAACCACTTGGGTCATTAAACAATGTCATCCAGGCATCTGCTACAACAGTAGTAGATCTTTGTCCAGCAATAGAAGCGACCCTTAGATCAATCAGAGATATCCATTGAAAATGTACTGGAAGAAGCAAAGACTTCAGCCCAGAAGTTGACTAATGAAGGTATTTATAGTGACTCCTTAAGAGAAGAGGACAAGAAGTGTTTGTTAAGCCAGCTGAAAAAGTACACAGACTTGATTCTTACAAATCTAAACTAGTGATTTCTGGATTCTAATCAACCTCCACGTAGCTTACAGATGCCTGTCTTATAAAAAAAACCATAGTTGAGTGGAGTGAGGCACTACCAGCAATAGGACTGCTATGTGATCAGGACAGAATAGAGAATTTTGAATGCAGAGTGGAATAGCATACGACAACGAATGAAGATTTAACTTCAACTTCTTTATCAACACTAGTGGTTCAACCCAATCTTTGTGCTATTTTCCTGGGATGAAAGGAGTAGGAATTCATCTCTTGCTACTCCCAGTCACAACAGCTACAGTTGAGCATTCTTTTTCCTCATTGAATAGAATTTTGTGTTCTGAAAGAAGTCGCCTTCCGCCTGATCATGAGCATATCATGAATGACTGGAAGTAACGGACACACAAGAAGACACCAAAGAGTGCAAAATTACAAGAAACTAAGAAGGATGTAGATGTCGTGCTTCACAGTAGGCTTGAGTAGCCAACTTTAATTTTTGTGATGATTTTAAAACATAAGTTAAATCTAATTAAATGGTCATGAAACATTTTTCAGTTTTTATTATGGTGCCATACAGCCCACCTTCGCCCTCACGGTCTCAACCCTCGTCTGCACACCCCTCCTCCCCCCAATTTCAATTCCCGGGGAACACACTGTTTGGGTGCCATTGCCACAAAAAGGGGCTGTATCTTAGCTCTCTCTCTGACAATTTGCCCACTTTTCACACAAGACTTTTCTTGGGCTTCACGTGTCAACAGAAAAATGAGATTACAAGAAATAAAGATTCAAAATAAAAAGTCCCTGATCCTTGATTATCAGTCCATGAAAAGCAGGAAACAGGGAGCATGAGAAGACTGAAAATTAAGCCTCACTTTCGGATAACAAGCACAAACTATGAATGTCTCAAGCTCTCTTATTTCCAAACACTGAACATATTCTCATAGCCTCAGACTTTAGGGCCAGAAGGGAACATCATGATCATCTAGTCTGACCTCCTGCATGTCACAGGCCACAGAACCTCACCCACCAATTCCTGTAATAGACCCAAAACCTCTGGCTGAGTTACTGAAATCCTCAAATCATCATTTAAAAAGACTTCAAGTTGCAGAGAATCCACCATTTACACTAGTTCAAACCAGCAAGCGACCCAGGCCCCATACTGTAGAGGAAGGTGAAAAAACCCAGGGTCATCTGCCAATCTAACCCGGGGGGAAATTCCTTCCCAACCGTAAATACAGCAATCAGACTCTGGGGCAGATTCTCTGCCCTTCTCCACTCTCTTTGCACCACTCAGACTTCCACAGCCTAGCTGAGGATGCCCCCACAGCGACAGAGTCCCCAGCAGGCGTACAGAAGCAGAGCTGTCTCACTCTGAAACCAAAGAAAGCTTGGCCTTTGACATTCATGGGCATGGAAGCCTGCTCTGGGGCCTTGATCCTGTAGTCACTTCCTCACAGGATCAGTCTCATGGGGGGTGTTTGCATAAGTGTAGGCTTGCAGGAGTGCTTTGTATTCTTTGCACATGTACCTGGAAGGGGTTTGGATGCAAACTGGGACCCTACATGGTGTCACTTGGTATTACAGGCCGCGTGAGCACAGCTTAAACTCCTGCAAATGTTGTTTTTCCAAGGGGTGTGATAAAAGCTGATAGGGCCACCAAGATCCCCTGGTGGAGCTGGGCTAGCAGTCCCTGCCGGAAGCAGTGCCACTGCATGGACTTGTGCATGGTCACAGGAAGCTGAAGTAGGCCTGCCAGCAGCAGCAGGGAAATCTGAAAGGCATCCTGATGCCTTGTGACACTGCTGCCGTGCTGGAGGGCTAAGAACATACGGTTCTGGCTGCAAAGCTGCAAGGAGAGCTTCCTTCTCACCGTGCATGGCTTCCGAGAGGCCTGAACGCATGGAAAGCACTCATGTGGAGGAGGACTTGTACCTGGCCAAGCCAGTAAGAGCTGGGCTCAGGGCTGTCCCTGGGTTCCATTCCCACTCTTTGCATATTCCACCGATAGCTGATGTCAACTGAGGCGCTGTCTTATTCTGCATCACATTCCAATTCCTTGGGCCAAATCCAGAGATGAGTCTCAAGGCTTGTCCCATCCCCTTAGCATATAACTCACACCATCATGGGGTCACACTCCCTTGGGCTCCCTCCTGTTCATAATTCACACCCCACTACCCACCCCCTCTGAGTTTGGCCTGCCAATTGACAAGGCAAGGAGCTGGAGCAGCATAAGCAACTAACAGGGGGCGTGCGCTGGATGGAACTAATGCAGAGCCCAGCTTTATTGACGATAAATGATATGACAGGAGTGCCACGAGGCCCCACCTGCGAGCAGAGTCCCCCGGAGCTAGGCACTGTACATAACATAGTAAAAGATGGGCCCTGCCCCAAGGAGCTTACAATCCGAAATGCAAGACAGTCAAAGGGTGGGAGAAAGGGTAGTGCCCTTTTGCAGATGGGGCACTGAGGCCCAAGAAGAGCGGGGATCAGTCTACCTGGCAATCGGGCAGGGTTCTGCAGCATGTGTAGACACACCTGAGCTCGCTTTGATGTAATGTAGATCAAAGCTAGCTGGAGTAACACTAACAGTGAAGCCGCAGCAGCATGGGCGGTGACTGCTCAAGTACGTACCCAGGGTCCCAGGTGGGCAGGGTTAGTCCATGCAGCTGCCGTGGCTTCACTGCTATTGTTACATGATCTAGCTAGATCAAAGCTAGCTCGGGTATGCCTACATGTGCTGCAATCACACCTCCTGAATGGACTGGCCCAAAGTCACCCAATGAGCTCTCCTGAGGCCCAGTCCTTAACCACAAGACCATACAAGGGGTGCCACAAACCAGGCAAGGTGGGTGCCACACGGGAAGTTAAACAGAGCCAGATGACGAACCAAACCTCTGAACCTTTTGCCACATCCCTAAAATAAGAGCTCCTAGCCTAGGCTGAGCACAAACCGGTGCCAAGTCCTCACGCCTCTGAGATATCTGCCTTCCCACAACTACAAAAGCAGTGGATTTTACCTCTTGCTCCTCCGTGTCTTGCAAAGGACAGTGCAGAACAGAGAGGATGGCTGGGAGTTTGGGGGATTTGAACAACAGCAAACTCTGTCTTTTTCACTTAGCAGCTCCCTGCATGTCACTCAAACGGGAAGGCTCCTGTCCCGTTGCCATTAGGCGGAGATGTGTTTTCACTTTTGCCTAGTGAGGTACTTTCTGTAGTGCTGACGGTTAATTACTTGACAATGAATGTACCACTCAGTGTAGGGGCTAAAAGGGGGAGGATATAAAGCATATGATGAACTGCGCACTCACACACACTGGAAAAAAACAAAACACTCTAGATGCAGCAAGCACTGCCCCTGCTGTTAAACTGAAGCTCCTCCATCAGCTCCTTCTTTTAGGATCAGAGAAGAGGTATTGTTAAGCTGCTGAAATGTTCAGGGGCATCTCATTGTACTTGGTAATGTGCGATGTACAAACAAAACAAAGCACACACGCACAAGATAAATTCAGAGTGGAGTCTCAATAAATCCCCCGGCCTGTACATTGGGGTGGGGGATTTTCTCTCCCGTTCCCTCAATGGGGAAATTTGGCTCTTTCGGAGGGGGAGGCGGGGTGGGGGAGAAGTGGCACAGGGCTGCATTGAAATGTAAATTCACTCAAATTATTAAGCACAAGAGAGCAGCTCCTGCCAGCCCTTTGTAACGCAGTCAGAATGTGTAATCTAGAAGAATAAATATAGTCAGTTATCAGCTAAACAAAGAGATCCAGGCCATGCATATTCAGTGACCCTCTCCTTCTATCCCCCAGGAATCCTCTGCCCCCTTCATCATGGAGGTTCTTACCCCAGTGAACAATTGGAGATCAAAATGCCCTGTTAATTGGGACCAGAATTATAACCCATTTCACACTCAAGATAGGGTCAGTTATGTCACTGTGGGAGCTGATATTCCCCTCCCCCCAATCCTGTCCCCAGAGGATGGGAGACAACTCCCTTTGAAGCTCATTAGCGTCACACCTCGATCAGGCAGATGCGGGGTGGGCTGCAGAGCAAAACCCCAGGGTCGGATAGCCAGCGCAGCTCCAAATGTTGACTCTGTTGTCCCACTTTGCTCCCATCTCCAGGCTAGTCCCAGACAAGTCAGAACAGAGCACCAACACCACGGCTTTGCAGACTGGCCTAAAATCCAGCACAATCGGCCAAATGTCCCTCGCCGCTAGATGCACGACATTACATTAGGGTGGATTCAGCTCAGCTGCTCTGATACCAAACAACCTTCTTGCTGGTGTGGTTCTGGCAGTTTGCACTGACGCTCCCCAGTTGCATCGCTACCAGGTTGCTCACCCTGGGGAAAGCTGAGTGTGCGGGAACTTGAGATGTTGCTAGGGTTGGTTGGCTTGGGAAACTGGAAAGAGGAAGGAAAGCGTTTCATCGCTAGGGTTAAGTTGTCTGGCACGCAGCCAGTGGATTATATTAAATTATAGGGCTGCATTCAGGGGGATTTTTGTCATGCATTTTTAAATTGCGTTCAGGGCATCTAGAGTGTATGAGTAACTGCCCTGGGTTTTTTTGCATTTGCATACATCTAAATAAATCCATTATTTGTGTTGTCGTGGCAGTATGGACCTATCTACCCTGCACACGGGAGATCACTGCAGCACATGTAGCGATCCCAAGCTAGGCTTGGTCCCACTAGATCAAAGCTAGCTCAAGTAACAATAGCAGGGAAGCTGCAGCTGCACTGGCTAGCCCTACCCACCAGGATCCTGGGTACATACTCAAGCGGCTAGCTCACTGTTGTTATACGAGCTAGGTCAATCAAAGCTTGCTCGGGTCTGTCTACATGTGCTGCAGTCACACATCCTGATAGCAATGTAGACCTGCCCCATATGACTTCAGTCAGGGATCCCATTGTGCGAGGCGCTGAACACACATAACAAAAAGACAGTCCCTGCCCCCACAGTGTGACTGCTGGGTAGTTGGCGGGCCCGAGTCTCAGGTGGTCGAGCAGTTACAGCGGCAGCTGGAATCAGCGGCTCACCCAGCTGTGAATGAGGTTACGGGTCTCAGTCTAGCTCCCAATGGTCAGGTGGAGCCATCACCGCGAGCCATGCTAATGAGCCGTCTCGGCAGAAAGGCCAAGGGCTGCACGGGCCCTGGGCTGTGACAGAAGGGGCTCCCGCGCAGTCAGAGCGAGGCACAGCTCCAGAGGGGGAAGCTTGCGCTGCCTGCGTTGCAGCTGTTCTGTGGGCAAACCCAGCACATCCATCTCCAGGGCTGTCAATCCAGCACCTTTCCCCAGCACTAAAGCCACTTCAAAGATTTACAAGAAGTGGGGGTGGGGGAATCAATTTGGCTGTTTTTGAGTTATATGAATATAATAAACTCCGAGTGTCCTGCTTTTGGAGGCAGCTTGTGCCTCCAATAACTCAGCAACAGATTCATTAAACAAAGGGAGAGAGGTAAAAGCAGCCAAGCCATTAAAATAAACTACTGGGAAAGGCAGCACCATACGGACTGTAAATATCTTTAACTCATTTTCAGACTTTTGTTTTAAAAAAAAAAACCACTGCTCATTTACCAGTTGACTGCTGAATTTGGCTTCCCAGAATCGTCCCCATCATCACACTTTGCCCTTCCAGGGTACCTTTTCTCGGAGGATCACAAAGCACTTTCTAAACTTTGGCTAATTAAGCCTTGCAGCTCTGCTGTGCAACAGGCAGACGGGAAACGTAGGCACCAGTTCACCCGCCTCTGAAATGCAGATGCTGCTGGACGTAGCTACCAATGCCATAGTTCCAGCAAACTGCAGATTTTTGGCAAATTACTTAATGACTTGATTTGCATGTTTGCTGCATATGCATCAGCTCATTTGCATAAATGGCAGGAAGTGGCCTGATTTCCAGAATTTAAGCCTCATAGCAAAAACTCCATGAGTACAACAGTTAAATTAATTCACAAGCCGATCTTGATTAGAGCGGTTCCAACATTGCTCAGCAGAACAATCCTGGACATACTTCACTCTGAAATGCACTAGAGTCTCGCGTGTTGGCATGGAACAGGAGCCAGCCTGTTATGCTCCAAGCTGCCATGGAGATCCCACAGAGCTCAGCAACGCCCTAGGAACCATGGGAGGCCATGTGTGACGGTGTTCCCCATAAAACTTTATGGGGAGATGCTTATAAATGTATATATGTAACTAGAATATGTTTTATGCTACATGTGCCATGTAACATATCTCTGTGAAAGTTATGACCTACTGAATTTACTCCTCCTGTTTGTATGCATGTATCATTGTTGTAGTTGGAGTTATGAAGATTGGTTTTATATTTGCTGGTTTTGTACATAGCCTTTGTAAGTGCATGGGATCATCTTTGGAGCAAAGAATGTGCCTGTTAAATGCGAGCACTTAACAGACAAAAGACGTTGCAGACCCCAATCCACATTGGGGCCGGGTCTGGAATGCAACTGGTTAGGCTGGTTGCGGAAGGGTGCATGGATAGGTGACTCGCCCAGGTGATCCCAAAACTCCATGGTAACAGGATGTTACACAGGGAGGGGAAAAAGACTATAAAAGCCCGGGGGAGACCCTTCCATTTTGTCTTCAGCTGGCTAAAGAGAGAGACTCTCCACCCCACCCCACCCCCAGGACACACCCGAAAGAGACTGAACAAAGGACAAAGACATTAGGGGGGTGAGTGATTGCTGGACCCAGGCTAAGTGGAAGATAGCCTGTTTACTGGACCTAGTGAGGTTTTTATATCTGTGTGAAGTTTGATTAGACATAGAACTGCGTGTTCTATTTTATTTTATTTTATTTAGTAATTCACTTTGTTCTGTCTGTCACTACTTGAACTCACTTAAATCCTATTTTCTGTACTTATTAAAATCACGTTTTACTTATTAAGTTTCCTTGAGTACGAGTTGGTACCTGGGGAAAGCGAACAGTTGTGCATATCTTTCTATCTTTGAAATAGAAGGCGAACTATTTATGAGTTTACCCTGTATAAGCCTTATGCAGGGTAAAACGGATGTATTAAGGGTTTGAACCTCCTTGGAGTTGAGCAGCTGGGTGTCAAAGGCAAGAGCACTTCCAGGGGCCTTACAGTGGTGAGTGGACTTGGTTCGGACCTGGGTCTGTGTTTGCAGCAGATCAGTGGAATCTGGCTCAAAACAGACAGGATTCGGGAGTCCCAAGCTGGAAAAGGCCTGGAAGCAGGGGCAGAAGTAGCCTTGGCATACCAGGTGGCAGCACCAAGCAGGTCTCTGTGGCCCCAACCTGTCACACCATGTCCCTATGGTTAGAGTTCCAAGGAGCAGACCACTCCTGAAGGACACCATAAAGGCCCAAACTACAGTATGCTTTCCAACCAGCCCAGTTCGACAGAGAGAGCCAGCACCATGCTGCCCAGGGTCACTCTAGCCACATCAGAGCTCTGTGCAATGGGCAAGCTGAGGGACTGTGCTCTTGGCAGGGTCTCTATAGCTACATGCCTCCCGGCTGGGTCTCTAGAGCTCCTCCACCAACACCCTGCAGTTCCCTAGTCTGTGACATTGGTGCTCCTGGGTACCAGCAGAAAGCAGCAAAGAACAGGAGCCTCCCAGCCAACACAGGAGACGGGTGTGACATTATTGACATGAACTGTGACCATATAGACCATTGTTGCAACCAAGATCCTATAGTTGCACCAAATCTTTTACAAAGGGGGTCAAGTAAGGTGTCTATGGAAAGATTGTAATTTGCTGGTTATGATTATGCTGTTTGTGTGTGTGTATCATTTTTGTATTTGAAGTTATGAATATTGGCTATGTACTTGTATCTTAATGTGTTTGATTCTAAGTAGCATCAGTGAAGCATTTGGTCAGCTTCTTGAGAAAGGACTATTCTCAGTAAGTGCCCAATCAAGAAACACTTTGGGAAACACCAATCCACATCTGAGCATTCCTGAGAACGTTTAAACTAACATGTAAACAATGGTGTCAGCCTGCAAAAAGCTGAATTATTCATGGACATGTAACTTGCCCAGGTGGCTACAAACTCCATCTTGTTGCTGTGATTTTGCACAGAACAACAAAGGGGTTTCCGCCCACAAGAGATAATATAAAAGGACCTGGAAACCCCTCCATTTCGTCTTCAGCTTGCAGAAGAGATGGCCTCTCCACCCCAAAGAGATGCCTGAAAGAAACTGGGACAAAGGACTGAAACTACAGGGGTGTGAGTGATTGCTCGGCCCAGGCCATAAACCACAATGTTGGTCTGAAAAGGATTGGGCTCAGACTACGAAGGAGTCCAGTCTGTGAAAGAAGCTTATTGGAACATCTCTGAGGATGAGATTTACCTGTATTCAGTTTCCTACTGCATTAGGCTTAGACTTGAGTGTTTTGTTTTATTTTGCTTGGTAACTTACTTTGTTCTGTCTGTTATTACTTGGAACCACTTAAATCCTACTTTTTACACTTAATAAAATCACTTTTGCTTATTAATTAACCCAGAGTAAGTAATTAATACCTGGGGGAGCAAACAGCTGTGCATATCTCTCTATCAGTGTTATAGAGGGTGGACAATTTATGAGTTTACCCTGTATAAGCTTTATACAGAGTAAAATGGATTCATTTGGGGTTTAGGCTCCCAGAAAGACTGAATACTGGGTGCTGGGAAAGTCCTTGTTAACTGAGAAGCCCCTGGGTTAAGTGAATCTTAGTTTTAGTGAACTGCAGAAAAGTGTGGCCCAACCTCTGGGTCTGTGCTGAAGCTGACTGGAGTGTCTAGATCAGCAAGACAGGAGTGGAGGGAAGCCTTCTCTGGCAGTGGGGTTTGTCCTTAGTAGTATCCCAGCACATTTAGTGACAGTCTTGAGGGAGTTTCTGTGGCCAAACACATCACAATGGCGTAGTCGAGCAGGATCTGTGCACAGCTGATTGCTTTGAGACACTGGTAGTGATTTTAAGTGAGTTTTGAATGTGGTGGCTGGAGAACAGACAAAGTGGTTAGAGGGTTGTTATTTTCTGCTTGTTTATTTCGGGTGAGGGAAATAAGCACTAGAAAGCAGGAAAATGACTACCAGTGAGGCAGCTACAAAACTAGAGCTGGCCAGACTGGAAGCAGAAGAGAGGCAGCAAGCCCTGGAACTCAGGCAACTGGAGGCTGATGAAAAAAGGCAAGAGAAGGAGAGAGAGAGGCAGCTAGCCCTGGAGTTAAAAGACAGAGAAATACAAGCCCAGATTGAGACCCAGAAGCATGAACTGACTGTAATGGAGTGGAAGAGACAAAACCCTTCAGCAGCTGGCTCCACTTCCCCAAAAATCCACAAATGGGAGAGGTTTTGTCCGCAGTATAATGAATCCAGTGATATTGCTGAATATTTCAGCACCTTTGAGAGACTGTGCACTCTCCACGCAATTCCTGAAGATCAAAAAATGACCACTTTAGTTGCAAAATTGACTGGGAGAGCTCTGGACATATTCAATAAGATGCCAATTGATTATGCTTCAAACTATGATAAATTTAAGGAACTAGTTTTGAAACAATTTCAGATTATACCTGAAACCTACAGGGTTAAATTCAGGAGTTTTAAGAGGGGATCTGGATTGAGTAATGTGGCTTATGTAAATGAAATGAAAGATTTGTTAGATAAGTGGGTGAGGGAAAATGGCATTACAAGCTTTGAAGAAATGTGTGATTTCGTAACTCAGGAACAATTCCTGAACATGTGCAGTGATGATGTAAAACAGTATTTGTGGGACAAAAAGGTGAATGCAGCGGGGGAATTAGCTGAGTTTCCAGACTCTTACGAGCAGTCACAAGCTGCAATTAAACATAAACCACTGGCTGAGAAGTACAGGGTTGGTGGAAAGCAGAATTACCCCTGGGAAAAAGGAGGCTGGGCATTCACCTTCCCATTCCTGCTACTCGTCTCAAATCTCCTGTACAAGCAGAGGAGCCCAAAAGGTGCTATAATTGTAAATCCACTGAGCACCTGAGGAATAAATGTCCTTGGCTGAGTCAGAACAGTCACCAGGTAACCCATGAAGCTGCTGCTTCTCGGAGCACAGGGGTATCCCAGGCTACTGCCTCTTCCCACACAGGATTGTAAAGGTTGCTTCTACACAACCAAACAGTGAGCATTTGCATGCTGTTAAACTTAATGGCAAAGTGCTCCAAGGATGAAGAGACACTGGTGCAGAAATTTCTGTGGTTAGAAGGGACCTGATCCAGGAGAAGGATTTGTTAACAGGGAAAATGGCAGAATTAGAATTGGTGGGAGGTTACAAAGTCCTTGCACCTTTAGTTAAGGTACACATGGAAACTGTTGATTTGCAGGCTGAACTGAATGTTGCAGCGGTGGCACACAATTTTGCACCGTTTCTACTGGGGAATGATTTTTTTGATGTGGCAGAACCTGTCCCAAGGTTTGTAAGCGGCAAGAAGGAATCTTGGGCTAAAAGCCCCACGGGGGAGGCTGAAGTCACGTGTGCTGCTGGGGGAATAGGAGAGTGTCTCTTTAATTCGTTTGGGGGCAGGGATGGTTGTAACCAGTTCCTATAGCCCCGGGGCTCAAGGCAAGTCCCTGTGGGAAGGGCTGGATAGAGCCAGCTCCTGTCTTGTAATCATCTCCCTGAGGAAGGAAGATGTTCCACCTTGTAACCGGGAGGCCTTCCCAGCTGCTGACTGCCAGGAAGTTGCAGGTCAGCAGGGGACAGGGCCTGCCCTGGGGTGCACAGAAACATGTATCCCGGAGATGGAGGTTGGGGTCCTGGTGACTTCTGTGGTGGGAACAGACCCCAAAGACTCTGTAGCTGGAAGCAAGCCCAGCCTGAGTGAAAGGGGGGGGATTTTGCTGGCTAGTGAAGGGTCGGTCATAGCTGGTAGCTGTGAGCCCACAGCTGGATATGGGTCACTTTCCCTTTTGGGGGACACAGGAGTGTCTGTGTCAGAGGGGAGCCCAGAGAGGGAAGTCCAGATGGAAAGTGAGGGGGGACAGGAAGGTCTGCCCACCTTTTGTAGTGAGGCTTTTCCCCAGGAGGAGGGTGGAGGATCTGCATCTGAAATGCCAGACCCCTCACCTGTGGATCAGGTGACAGGTCTTAAGGAAAAACTAGGGGTCAGATCTCACCCAGCTGACCTGTTGGGAACAGAGAGTAGGGTGACTGAGGGGATCTTACCAATCCAAAGCTCTCCATTACAGAATGTTGTTCCTACTACCCTTGTAAAAAATAACACTGTTTCTTCAAGGCTGAGGAGAGAAAAACTTTGCATTTGGAAGGCTTCACCCAAAGAAATTCCAAAGGGAGGGGCTGAGGGCAGGCATGGTTGCGGTGCACCCTTTCCTTGCCAAAGCCTCAAACACATGCCTGAATTGAGAGCCTTCTGCAAAGAGACAGGAGACTCTGTCTAAACCCCTACCATGTTACACAAAGGAATTGGAAAATGCAATAGACACTGAACAAGTTAAATTGTGTGAACAGAGTCTGTCCGCCATAGATTTGCTGTTAATCTTGTGTCTTTGTCTACTTCATCTAGGGGTCAAGACAAAGGAGTTAATACTAGTGGTAAACTCTTTAAAGATGTGTGACATACCTGATTTGTGGGGGAAACTGTTGTACATGCTAGGGATAGTGACAAGAAGTCCCACAAGCATGTTGCTTTTCAGCTTATACCTGTGAACAGGTTGGAAGCTTGGCAAAGCAGCAAAAGCATAACAGGCCTACACTGCTGTGTGGAAGGGGAAACTGAGGCACACCACCTCATGGCATTGGTGGTTAACTGCCAAGACACCTACACTTTAACAGATATTGCTATCTGCATTCTGTTAGCAATACTACACCCAACATGTTTTCAGGCACCCGGGGACCAGGAACCCCAAACCTTTCTAGAACACCTGTGAATGACATCATAGGGTTTAAAGGTACTGGGAGGATGTATAACCAGAGACAAACAGGGATTTTACATGTACTGCCTCCACCATGGACAGTGTCCAAGTCTCTGGCACAGTGCTCTGCAGGCTGTGACTGAAGGGCAGGCAGGGTGGGGTTGGATGGGGCAGACTTCAGGCAAGGAGACATGGCTGGAGCAGCCCTGCACTCCCACAGAGGTCCAGAGGTGCCGTTGCAACAGGGGGAACAGTTCATGGAAGCCACAGGGGATGCACTAGCTGGAGCTGGGGCCCATGCCAGCCGCATCCAGGGCACAGGGTGCTTAATATGGAGAGAGATAGTGGGGAGGGATAGCTCAGTAGTTTGAGCATTGGCCTGCTAAACCCAGGGTTGTGAGTTCAGTCCTTGAGGGGGCCATTTGGGGATCTGGGGCAAAAATTGGGGATTGGTCCTGCTTTGAGAAGGGGGTTGGACTAGATGACCTCCTAAGGTCCCTTCCAACACTGATATTCTATGATTCTATATGCCTATCTCATAGAACTGGAAGGACCCTGAAAGGTCATCAAGTCCAGTCCCCTGCCTTCACTAGCAGGACCAAGTACTGTCTCCTGACAGATTTTTGCCCCAGATCCCTAAATGGCCCCCTCAAGGACTGAACTCACAACCCTGAGTTTAGCAGGCCAATGCTCAAACCACTGAGCTATCCCTCCTTCCTTCTCTCTCGCTCTCTCCCTGAGTTGGGATGAACCTGGCCCTTCACTGACTCCCCGTTGAGCATTAGATCCAAAGTAAGGTCCTGGCTCCCATATGCAGAGCCGCCAGTGGGACACAGACCTTGCTCTCCATGCCACTCCAAGAACCCTGCCATTAGTATAAACCATGGAGCTGTCAGCACCCTGGAGCCAGAGAGCAGGGGGCCCATCCCCCACTGCCTGGATCCTGGTGCCCTCATTCAGACTGGTGCCAAGTGGGTGTCAAATACTACCTTTCTGCTGCGGTAGCATTTTCTCCTACTTTGCACTCACATGTAAGTGACAACACACCACTCCAGGGAGAATTGCTTTGCCCGGGGTGCTTGCTTCTGAATTTTGTTGTCTAAAGCTGGGTTTTTACAACCAAAGTCAGTAACCATTTCAACAACATTGTTGATGGTTACATTTTGGTTCACATTTTTTAAACGTGTTCCAGGAAACGGAAAATTTCAAACAATTTTTGTGAAAAGTTTTGGGTCTTTTAAACAGGTCATTTTTTCAACAACAAATAAAACCATGCAAAAAAAAATGTGACCAGCTCTAGGCCATGGCAGCCTGCAAATCATTTTTTTAAACACTAGACTTGTCCATTTTCCCTTCTTTCTGGGGTACCAAGAAAGCCTCAAAGAAATATTAGGATTTTCTAGACTGATGCTCCCTGATTTTGATAAAAGATTTCCAAGGATGGTGGAGTTCAGAGATGTGTACTGTGATCTCTCACCCCTTAGCTGAAGGGGAACGTGAATGCTGATTCATTAACAAAGACACCCTTTCTCCGAAGTGTTCACTAAACATTGGAGTTAAATGGGTATTAAATAGTTTGAAAAACAATCCTTGCCCACTTAGTTCATCTTTCACTTGTCCTCATCCTTGTGATGCCCCATTTTGACTAGGGCCCCCGGTCTTCTTTATAGAGAAAGACATAAGCACCGTTTTCTTTTCCCTTTGCAGGTTGCTAATAGAGCTGGGGGGGGCGGGGACGACAGCAAGAATCATTCTTTTCCAACATATTTGTGAAGCCTGGCAGGTGATTCCATCTGCCCACATTCATTCCCCCACCCCAGCCCCCTGTTCTACTCACTTTGCTGCAAATGTTTGTGCAGCCAGGTTTGATTCACAGGCCGGGACATAACTCACTGGTGGATCCTTGTGGTGGCCAGGCTGTCCTCGATAAGGTGGGGAGCCCAGCAGAACACCTGATCTGATGAATTTTGAGGTGGGAAGATTTCCCTGAATGGTGGTTGAAGCTCAGGGAAGAATGGATTTCCAACCTCCTCTTCAGATGCCCAGCAGAGATTGGGCAGAGTGGGGTAGCAGCAGCTGCTGAATACCAACTTTGTGCTGTAGCATTTTGGCACCTCCTCTTCCTGTGGGAGCATCCCACACTCCTAGCGTTACTGGTGTAGGATGAAGGAAAGAAGCACCCATGGCAGCTGCTGCAGGGCTAGGTTGTGCCTATTAGACACAGCCCTGAGCAGGGGACTAGCTGGAGATGCACCCCTGCAGAAGGCGGTCGCTGCGTGCAGGTGCATGTGCCCAAGCTCTGCTTCATAGGATGGAGTGAAGGAGGGACAGGGCCATGCACCACTTCCTCCCCACTTCCTGTGGGTCAACATGTGCTCCCTGTGACACATGGAGAAAGCAATCCCTCTGCTCCCCCAGGAGCAGGGTCTACATATGCCCCCAGCCCATGCATGGGGCATGCAGCAAGGTTGGGGATTGGGCCAGGCATCCTCACACTTGCTGTGGCCATGGCCAAACTGGCCCTGAGCGAGCAGCAGCTGGATCAGCTCAAGCATCAGAGGAGCCCGGTAATGTTAACAAGCAAGGACGGCCCAAGCTTTTCTGGGTGGTGCCAAGAAACAATCCCCTCCTCCCCCTGCTGCTTGGCAATTTCAACCCCTGCGATCAAGTTACACTTTCAGGGCGAGAAACTTACTTTGTAGAATAAACAAAAGCTGCGATTCTGCTGCCGGGGGACCCAAAGGTTAGCTCTGCTATGAAAGGGCTCACCCGGGCGCCCCTCAACTCCCCTCCGGCTCAGCACTGTTTTAGACACAAAGGTTTTATACCATTGCAACCTATTGGAGTCACTCCTGAGTTACATCAGAGTAAGTGTGAGCCCTGGGCCCCTTTGATCTAAATTAGTTTCCATGAATAAAACCAACTGGAAAAGGAAATTATTGTGCAAAGAATCACAGGGCAGTTTTAAGGAGTTGCACAATTGGCTGCCTAATTTTCACACACAGATTGCCACTGCACATGCCACTGCACATCCAACATCAGCATTCCCCCACTGCAGGTTAGATGTCACTTTTCATGCACTGGTTCTGTAATTTTACCCAAAGATTTGCCATGCGATCGTGTGCCAAGTCTTTAGAAATTCAAGCACCCTTGGTTTAAATAGTCGTGAATATTAATTTCAATTATTTTTCAGTTAAGTTGTAAATAACGTGGACCATTAAGTCAGACCTTTTGTGTTGTAATGTTCTAGTATATTGTAGTTTATATTTATATGTAGTATATATTTAACTACTGCAGTCTCCCACTTCACTTCATTGAATGTTGAGCTCTGTTCACAGACTCATTATCATGTGTGTAACCTATGTACAGTACCTGACTGGTCTACAGCCAGATTTTGTATTGGCATAAATATTTTGGTTAGGAAGTTGAGTTTTTAACTGAAGTATTTGCACCAGTACAATCCCTAGTGTTGGAAGCAGATATACTGGTATAAATGGTGGTGTATCTTACTCTCCTGTCTATATGGGAATCGCTATAAACAGTATAAAGCACCTGTCTAGCAATATAACTGCACCCACACAACAGGGATTGTACCACTAACTATACTGGTACATCTTTTGTGTGTAGACAAAGCCCTGCCTGAGACCTTAGACAGACTATGGATATGTCTACAAGGAGCTGGGAGGGAGCTTCCCAATGCAGATAGTCAGAACTAGCCTACTAAAAATAGCAGTATGGCCTGGCAACATGGGTTAGCCGCCCGAGAACAACCCAACTCCACCCTTGGGTATGTACTTGGGTGGCCTGTGACCAACAGCAACAAACATTTATATAAAAATGTAGAATAGTGACAAAGTATAGTAAACATTGGAAACACTGATTGAATTTTAGCATGTCGTGTATTGTGTTAAGTGTATGGCACAATGCACAACACACTAATATTTTGCATTTCTTCAGCACTTCCCATCCCAAGGTCTCAAAGCACATGAATTCAGCTTCCCAGCATTCCTGTGAAGTAGGTAAATGACTATCCTCAGAGACAGGAGCTCCCCATTCTGCTTCTCTGGTAGTTCTAATGGAATGGACAAGATGCCATAAATCAGGTGCTCCAATTTGCCCTCTCACAATACAAGAACTAGGAGATACACGATGACATCAAAAGCCCAAGCCAATGAGAAATAGAAATCATTGTGCATGATACCTACTGATGTCACTGTGACAAAATATTGTTGAATCCAAGAGCTTACAAGGATTAGATATTTATGTCAACAATAAGAATATCCATAATTACATTAGATAGGATGAAAACATGAAAAGGGATTATCTAAGCCATCATATTTCAAAGCATACGCCAAGACTATTGTCAAAGCTAAGGCACTGGGTTAGAGGGATCGCAGCTCTGATCTGATGCGGCAATTGCTGTGTTGCTTTAGCCACCGCTGTGTTGCTTTGGCAGAAGCAAACTTTATTTTGGGAAAACAAGAAACTCTGTGGGACTCTTTCCTACTATCCCCAAGACCCTGGGACTGAGAAACACTGGACAATACTGTGGCCCAACATCTACCCAGCACCCAGAACCAATGGCCCTTGCTGCTCTGTTCACCTTCCGTCGTGCCACTGTTTTCTTCCTCCAGCACAAACCATCTCTTCTGGTGCATTGGTGTCCATGATGGACATCAGGAGTCCGTTCCGTATCTGGCTGCAGTGCTCCTGAGCTATGCCCCTGTTTCAGAGATAAAATGTGCTATTTAATATGTATTTTGATGTGCTGAATTCAAATATGACAATTAAAACTACTGATTGGCTACTGTTTCTAAGATATTTAAGTTTTTACATTTTATGTCTATGTATATTGTGTAGATAGTAGAGTTTTAATCATAAATTGTAAACCTAGGTCTTTTCATGTTTATGGTTGCTTTACATGATACTATTTCACCTGTCCTGTTTATGTAACACTTTAAAAATCAGCAAAGGGGTTATATAAATAAAATTTATTATGAAACAAAAGGCAAAAAACTATTATGTACATAGTTTAGTCCTATTCTGTGTCTACTCGGCGCTTCTTGGCTTGTCTCTTGTATTCATTAAATGGAGCAACTCTTGTCACTGTCCAGCAATAGTCTGCAAGCATTGATGGGCTCCATTTGCCCTGATAGCGTTTCTCCATTGTTGCAATGTCCTGGTGAAATTGCTCGCCGTGCTCGTCGCTCAATGCTCCGCAGTTCAATGGAAAAAAATCTAGATGAGAGTGCAAAAAATGTATCTTTAGTGACATGTTGCAACCAAGGCTTTTGTATGCCTTGAGGAGGTTTTCCACCAACAACCTGTAGTTGTCTGCCTTGTTGTGTCCGAGAAAATTTATTGCTACTAACTGGAAGGCTTTCCATGCCTTTTTTTCCTTGCCACGCAGTGCATGGTCAAATGCATCATCTCGAAGAAGTTCACGAATCTGAGGACCAACAAAGACACCTTCCTTTATCTTAGCTGCACTTAACCTTGGAAATTTTCCACGGAGGTACTTGAAAGCTGCTTGTGTTTTGTCAATGGCCTTGACAAAGTTCTTCATCAGACCCAGCTTGATGTGTAAGGGTGGTAACAAAATCTTCCTTGATTCAACAAGTAGTGGATGCTGAACACTTTTCCTCCCAGGCTCCAATGACTGTCGGAGTGGCCAATCTTTCTTGATGTAGTGGGAATCTCTTGCACGACTATCCCATTTGCAGAGAAAACAGCAGTACTTTGTGTATCCAGTCTGCAGACCAAGCAAGAGAGCAACAACCTTCAAATCGCCACAAAGCTGCCACTGATGTTGGTCATAGTTTATGCACCTCAAAAGTTGTTTCATGTTGTCATAGGTTTCCTTCATATGGACTGCATGACCAACTGGAATTGATGGCAAAACATTGCCATTATGCAGTAAAACAGCTTTAAGACTCGTCTTCGATGAATCAATGAACAGTCTCCACTCATCTGGATCGTGAACGATGTTGAGGGCTGCCATCACACCATCGATGTTGTTGCAGGCTACAAGATCACCTTCCACGAAGAAGAATGGGACAAGATCCTTTTGACGGTCACGGAACATGGAAACCCTAACATCACCTGCCAGGAGATTCCACTGCTGTAGTCTGGAGCCCAAAAGCTCTGCCTTACTCTTGGGTAGTTCCAAATCCCTGACAAGGTCATTCAGTTCACCTTGTGTTATGAGGTGTGGTTCAGAGGAGGAGGATGGGAGAAAATGTGGGTCCTGTGACATTGATGGTTCAGGACCAGAAGTTTCATCCTCTTCCTCGTCTGACTCAAGTGAGAATGATTCTGGTGCATCAGGAACCGGCAGTCCTTCTCCATGGGGTACTGGGCGTATAGCTGATGGAATGTTTGGATAATGCACAGTCCACTTTTTCTTCTTTGACACACCTTTCCCAACTGGAGGCACCATGCAGAAGTAACAATTGCTGGTATGATCTGTTGGCTCTCTCCAAATCATTGGCACTGCAAAAGGCATCGATTTCCTTTTCCTGTTCAACCACTGGCGAAGATTTGTTGCACAAGTGTTGCAGCATATGTGTGGGGCCCACCTCTTGTCCTGATCTCCAATTTTGCAGCCAAAAGAAAGGTGATAGGCTCTCTTAACCATAGTGGTTATACTGCGCTTTTGTGATGCAAAAGTCACTTCACCACAAACATAGCAGAAGTTATCTGCACTGTTCGCACAAGTACGAGGCATCTCTGCTCACTTTGGCTAAACAGAAATGTGTCCCTTTGCAAAATCAAACACTGACAAATAAGAGAGCACGACACTGTATGATTTCTAGAGCTGATATAGGGCAATTTGTTCAGCAGAGTGATGTAAGCTTCGTTATGATTGCATCATCCATGACTTCTAGGAATAACATGATGCAATTCATATCATGTATGACGCAATACCAGCTTCAGATTGCATCATTCATTGTTTTGCCTAAAAAGCAAGTACTGTCCAAACCCAGTCATAGATTTATTCTTAGATCCAGTCAAAGATGTATTTTAGTCATTTCTGGTTTAAATTGAGATCCCTTCCCTTTATAACTCACTTATCCTCCGCCATTCCCAAGTCAAGGGTTGTATATACTGACCCAATAGCATGTCTTGAAAACTAGAGCCAATCAACAATTTTAAGCATCATTTTCGTTCTCAGTGACCCAGAATTAGTAAAGTTTGACTACATTTATTTCAGAAGCATTTTGGCTGTAGAGCAGTGTAATGGGTCACACCAATGGTCCATCTAGCCCAGTATCCTGTCTTCCACCAGTGGCCAATGCCAGGTGCTTCAGAAGGAATGAACAGAACAGGGCTATTATTGAGTGATTCATCCCGTCGTCCAGTCCCAGAAGTCAGAGGTTTAGGGATATGTAGAGCATCGGGTTGCATCCCTGACCATCTTGTTTAGTAGCCATTGATGGACCTAGCCTCCAGGAACTTATCTAATAATTTTTTAAGCTAGTTATACTTTTGGCCTTCTCAGCATCCCCTGGCAATGAGTTCCACAGTTTGTGCATTGTGTGAAGAAATACTTCCTTATGTTTGTTTTACACCTGCTGCCTATTAATTTCATCAGCTGATGCCTAGTTCTTGTGTTATGTGAAGGGGTAAATAACTTCCCTATTCACTTTCTCCATGACATTCATTATTTTATAGACTTCTATCATGCTCCCTTAGTCATCTCTTTTCTAAGATGAACAGTCCCAGTCTTAGTCCTAGTATGGGGGGGGTCTAGAACACCCCTAATCATTTTTGTTGCCCTTCTCTGTACTTTTTCCAATTCTAATGTATCTTTTTTGAGATGGGGCGACCAGAATTGTACGCAGTATTTGAAGTGTGGACGTACAATGGAATTATATGTTGGCATTATATTTCCTGATTTATTATCCATCCCTTTCCTAAAGGTTCCTGATAGTATTAGCTTTTTTGAGTGCTGCTGCACAATGAGGGGATGTTTTCAGAGAACTATCCAGGATGACTCCCATATCTCTTTCTTGAGCAGAAACAGCTAATTTGGACCCCATCATTTTCTACATATATTTGGGATTATGTTTTCCAATGTGCGTTACTTTGCACTTACCAACATTGAATTTCATCTGCCATTTTGTTGCCTGGTCACACAGCATTGAGAGATCCCTTTGCAACTCTTCATATTGAGCTTTGGACTTAATTATCTTGAGTGATTCTGTATTGTTTTCAGATGTTACCACCTCGCTGTTATATAGCCGTCGTTACCATCTTATCTGAGCCCCTCACAGTGTTGAATGGGTTTCTCCTCACAAGTGCCCCTGTGAGGTAGGGCACGGCTGTTATCCCCATTGTACAGATAGAGGAGGCACAGAGTGACCTGCCCAAGGTCACACAGGACATCTGAGGCAGCACAAGAAATTGAACCCAGGTCTCCAGATGGCACCCAAACCATCCTGTCAACTGGGAAGCCAGGTGGAGAGTTATTTCTCTTTCTAGTCCCGCTGCTGGAGGGAGGAATCTGACAGGCACCTGCTTCCCCTTTGCACTACTGCCCCAAGGGAATAATTGGCATTGAGTTGCTTCTCCCTGTGGATCAGGCTGGGCTGTCAGTTCTTTGTGTGTTTGAGGCGGGCTCTGACAGCTCCAAACGGAGCACATTTCGGCCCGCCCAGTCAGAGGGCATCTCCTAGGGCTCTTTCAGCAAGATCACCTCGGCAAGGTCATCTCCGAGCTTGCAACTGAGAGAGACCCTGTCACAACCACTCACAGTTCCTCCTGTGTGTCTCCCGTGCTGGTCCTGGCATGTGCGAGGGCTCCTGGTGGAAGTTGGTCATGTTCTTTGTGTGTGCCATGTCAGAAGTGATAGACATCATGCTCCTCAGCAATGACAAGACTGAGGGACCTAGGGTGGGAATTGGCCTTCGGGCTTCCGCTCTACATGGGGCTTCAAAGGCATTCGCACAACATATGAAATACCTTCCTAGGAGGAGAAAATGCAGCCAGGAACCACAGCACCCCTGAGAGCTATGCCTTGCAGAGAAAGGGCGTAGACTGGGCTAAGGCTGCAGGCTGACACTTGGAGCACCTGGGATCCAGGCCTCTGTTAGGCCCTGCATGAACTAAGTCTCAACATGCAAAGTAGGCAATAGTTCCCCTTTCAATCCCATCCCACCAGTAGGTGTCCTTGCCAGTTTCTCTGCTTCAAAGCCAGCTACCCTGGACTGGAAGAAGAGGGGATGAAAAGATCACGGCTAAGTGGCCCTAGCAAAGCAGAGCGCGCACGGGGACCAGAAGAGGAGGAAGTGCCACAGGTCAGGAATATGGGGGCAGGGGTAGAGCTGTGTCAGGGAATCTTGGGCTCCTTTCTAGCCCAGTAGCGTAGCCAGTGGGGGAGCAGGGGGAGTGGCTGCTCCCCCTGTGAGGAGAAGCGGCGCTAAGGAGCTGCCCGAGCCCCGCTGCAGGAGGCGCTTTAAAAGGCCCGCGGCTCCTGCCACTGCAGGAGCCACGGGCCCTTTAAAGTGCCCCCCTAGCCCCGCTGCCGGACCCGGGCTGGGGGGGGGAGCTTTAAAAGGCCCGCGGCTCCTGCAGCTGCGGGGACCCGCCGGCCCTTTAAAGCGCCCCCCCCAGCCCCGCTGCCGGACCCGGGCTGGGAGGGGCTCTTTAAAAGGCCCGCGGCTCCTGCCACTGAGGGGAGCCACGGGCCCTTTAAAGCGCCGCCCCCCAGCCCCACTGCCGGAGCAGGGCTGGAGCCCCGGGCCCTTTAAAGCACCGCCGGGGTGAGTACAGGGGGAGCCGGGAGGCACCTTTTTATAGCGCCACTCCCCCTGTGCTCTAAACCTGGCTACGCCACTGTTCTAGCCTGCACTATTATGATTATTATTTACTTGCATTACTGTAGCATCCAGGAGCAGGGCCCCATTCAGTCAGAGCCAGCAATCCCTCATTTTCACAAGCTCTAAATTCACAGTCAGAAGGAAAATACCTCTAAAGAAAGATATTCCAGAGCAAATTAAATCAAACCAAATACACCACAGAAAAAGGTGGTGCTGAGAACTCGAATGGTTTCATTTCCAGTTCAATAGTGCCCTCTGGACTCAGCTGAGTGAACTGTATACATCAGCCCACACCGAGCAATCTCAGGGCTGCCTTAAACCAGACCAACTCTGGTCTGTTGACTTGTGGGGAATAAAGAAGACAACTTCCACATGTGAACAATCATGGTGACCTTCCAACCCCATCAGGCAGAGCTATGGGCCTCACAGGAAAGTCACAGTTGAAGATCCCTCGGATGTACTCCTTTTCTGACATTTAATCATGCCAAAAAGAGACACGGATCCCTGGCTGTAATGAGTTGTTTACAATATTCTCAACAGGGGATGTGTGTACACAGACCTACGTGGAAAGACTAAGAAACATAACTATGCTACAAGGAAAACAAGAAGTACTGTACCTGTACTGTCTTCTGTCTTGCTTAACTAGGGGGCTGGAACAAACAATAGGTAGTAAAATGTCCCGACAAGTAATGCTCAACCAGAAGCTCCAGTGAAGAGGGTGGATCCTTGCCAGGAAATTTGGAGCCAGCACAGTTCAGCCATTTTTTAGTGAAAAACACACGCTTTTCCCATTCGAGCAAATCCTTGCAACCTATGAAACAAGAGAGGATCCAAGCTGCAACATTGCATGGAAATAGTTCCCAATCCACCTTTTCCAATAGGCAGCTGGTTGGATAAGAGCAGTCTAGGAGAATTTGGAAATTTTGCACTCGGCATCTGCAGTGAGTCGGGTGCAAAACATGTCAAGTGCATACTTAAGGACAGATAGATTCTATTCTATGTAGGTTCTTATACCGGGCTCATTGCTGTAGTATCCAGATATACTGCCCAGGTGTGAGTAGAAAATTGCATCCAGAAATTAGAGTCCCCAGAATGGCTCCTCGCAGGCCAGCACCTGCTTTTCAAGTTTTGTAGGAGACCCAGGATCTCCTGCTCCAATATGACCAGAACCAGGAGCCAGAAGATCATCCTTTGGGCCATTCCCAGCCTCTTTCCCACACTGGGTTTAACTATTCACTGAAAGAACAGCTCGCTTACAATAAATGCAGACTTAGAGATTTCTGGGATCTCTCCAGTAACAATCAATATAAAGTCTATAAAACAACAGCCAATAATATTAGTCTAAAATAACCCAGTGGGGAGATTAGGGAGCGGCAGGTATCTACCTTACTCCATGAAATCACTTCCTTTCTGCATGTAAAGCTGTGCTAACACACAGAATACTAGTCAATGGCACCACATGCTGTATAACATTCCCCCATCAATCAGGATCCCTTCTAAAGGGGACTGACTCCCACAAAATCTCCTCTCCTGCCCCTGTATCACACTGGGGAGCTGACACAGGACATCACAGTTGGACTGCAGGAGGTGTGAGGGCATGACTGCCACATGAGGCGGGGCAGCCCTGGGAAAGCAAACCTCACCCCATCCCCCTGTGGGAACAGACGTCTGGAAATGGAGAGACCGGGCTGCTGGAGATCCATGGCTGTGACATGAGACTAATCAGTATAGAGGGCAGTTTAGCTCTGTGTTTCTATTATACTGCTCTAAGACTATGTAGATCTGCAGCTGGCTACCAGAACATTTCTAATTCCCAGAGATGCTAACCAGGATCTAGGTATCCGAGCAGCATTGAGTCAAATTGCTTTTATGGCTACACTCAATTTCTGTTTACCTTTTCCCCCCAGCTGCAGTATTACAGATTCATTCCTTCTTTTACAATTTTTTCTAGACCAAATAATAATTAGTCAGATGTCATTCCTAAAACATTTCAGGGGTAGGAAGAAATCAAGCTGAAAAAAATAATTGTTTGTTTTGAGTAAGATGTACTATCAGTAAAAAAAAACACATTAGAAATGGGATATCAGATAGCATCAATTTTAAGAAGGCAAGCTTTTCTGAACCTTTCATATCTTTGCTGGGCTCAGTTATATATATATATATATATATATATATATATATATATATATATATATATATATATATATATATATATATATATATATATATATATTAAACATTAGTAGTGCCTAGAGAGCTCAGTCAAGATCTGAGCCCATTGTGGTAAGGGCTGTACAAAACACATCATAAGACTTGGTCTGCACTTAAAAGTTTTGCCGCGGTAGCTATATTGGTTAGAGATGTGAGAAATAAATCACACGCCAAGTCAACATAGCTGTGCTGGCAAAACCCAAGCGTAGATGCAGTTACGCTAGCAAAAAAGTCCTTTTGCTGGATAGCTTATTCCATTCGGGGAACTGCTGCTATAAGCTATACCAGCAAAATAACTCTTTTGCAAGCAAAAGCTGTCTCTCCACTGGAGGGTTTGCCAGTATAGCTCTAGTGGTATATTTATACCAGCCATCCCTGTTAAGCGTACACAAGGCCTAAGAGACAGTGTCTGCCCTGGAGAACTTACAGCCTACGTAGAGAAGACAAACGGTGGGGAAAAAAATAATTGTTATCCCGTTTTATAGATGGGTCTGCCCTTGTGGAGTCAGGTGTGTAAGGCCCTGATTCAGCAAAGCACTTAAGCACACGCTTGAACTAAAAGTAACTGCTTAAGTACTTTAGGTCATGAGTTAGTATTTAGTATGAGCCCTTTATAATAAACTACTCAGACCTGGAAAAAAGAACTTTACATAAATTGCTTCAAAGAGTTTAAAATCTACATCAATTACAGTGAAAAGGTGAGAAAAAAAGATTATCCCCATTTTACAGGTTGGAAATAGAGAAATTAAGGGCTTGTCTACAGATGGAAATTTACCAGCCTAATTATACTGCTACGGTTATACTGATATAATTATGCCAGTAAATTTCCCAGGGTAGACAAGTCATAAGGCAGTGATTTTCAAAGCTATCTAGGGGATTTGGACAGCCAGTTAAAGTCAACAGGAACCGAGCTTTCAAATCAGTTCTGAAAATCAGCCTGAGTGACTTGTCTGAGGTCACACAGGGTCTAGTGCAGAGCCAAAACCTGAAACCCAGTCTCCTGGGTGCAAGCCCAGTGCAATGATTGGCTCAGATAACCTTATAGAGAACATGAACACTTTTTTTTTTTTTTTTTTTTTTAAAGTGTGGTATTGGTGAAAAAAACAGCCTGACAGACCTGGAGAGTGAAGTCTTCTGTCTGTCCACATAACAGGCAGGTACAACATTGACACGAGAGCAGGTTGGAGACATTTTGACAGAACCACGTTCTGTTGCACTATGCGGTTCTACCAAAATAGGAACACTGTGAAATCTGGGCAATTTTGCCAGCATTTTGTTTCAGGAGGGAACCAGAAAAAAGTCCTGACAACGCTGAAACATCTGTGTCTGATGGTTTCTGTGCCTTCAACAGCCCCTCACAGCTGTTTGGAGTGTTTCAGTGTCTGATTCAGTTTCCCCCAATCCCTTCAATAATTGCTGTGTCTGTTGGTTTCCTGTTTTGACCCCAGCTCCTACTCCTCTGTGATAAGCAAATCCTGGCTGCATGACCACCACAACTGAGGTTCACTGTAAAGCTGTGCTAACACACAGGATACTGGTTATACTCAGCAACAGATCAGTCATGGAAATGATGGCCTGTAAAAATCTGCTGTGAGCCATCCAGTACTATTGCAGGCATGCGCTGACTGAATCCATTTGCCGACCATTAAAAGCTTACAACATTTATTTATTTATTTTACAACTTTACCTAATTTACTTTTATTTGGCAAAAAGTGAAGCATCAGCAATCCAATGTTCTTTTATTTTGGGGGAAGAAATGGAATATTCTGAAGTGGAACAGCTCCCATACACATTGTAGCTTGGCTTCATGTATTTATTATTAGTATACTTTCAAATTAACCATTTTTTTCTCTCATACTGCACACACTTAGCGTCTACAATGTCACTGCCCAGCCTGGAACATCAAAAAGATTAGTTTACGCATTTATTTTGTTACCACTACACCACTGAGGTTATTAATGGTCTCTCTCCTTCTGGGGCAATAAAGCATCTGGGAGCCCAGGAATCCTATGACCCTAGGGAAGAAGTTACTCACCTTGTGCACTAATGATGGTTCTTTGAGATGTGTCCCCCTATGAGTGCTCCACTGTACATGTGTCTGCATCCCTGCGCTGCTAAACAGAGAACTTCAGTAGCAGTTGGGCCCGCTAACCGTCCTCAGTTCCTTCTCTACCAGAGTCATCGAGAGAACTCCGAAATAGAGGGGAGGAGGGCAGGTAGCAGAGCACCCATAGGGGGACATATCTCAAAGAGCCATTGTTACTGCACAAGGTAACTTCTTCGAGTAGTGTCCCTATGGGTGCTGCACTGTAGATAACTCCCAAGCAGTAACCCCCCTTGGAGGGCTGGGACTTCGGAGTCTGGTTAGTCACAGATGCAAGTTCTGTGGAGCCGAACATGGCATCAGAGGCAGAGTCCTCAGTGGTCAAATAATGTTCTGTGAAGGTGTGGACTGACGCCCACATCGCCGCTCTGCAGATCTGAAGGCAATAGATGAGGAGATCCATCTCATAGAATCTGTACGGATCGAGTCCAGAGGGGTCATGTGACAAATTAGAGCGTTTTGGGGCTAATGTCGCTGAGCCCTTAGATCTATCCACCATGGAAAGAAAGCCTATGGGACTTCCTGAAGGTTTTTGTCCTATCGAGGTGGAATGCCAGGGCTCTCCTAAAGTCAAGGGTATGTATTATGGCCTCCCTATTGTCTCGATGAATAGACTGATTCACGTGAAACAAGGTGGTCACTTTGGGGATGAACCTTGGATGTGGCGTAAGTATAACCTTATCTGGGAAGAACACTGTGTAAGGGGGATGCGCCATCAGAGCTGCTATTTTCCCTATTCTTCTAGCCGAGGTAATTGCAAGAAGAAAAATTGTTTTCCTCTGTAGGTGTGTTAACAAACAGGTGGCCATAGATTTGAAGTGGGGGCCTAGTCAGCCCTTTCAGTACCTGGTTTAGGTCCCATGAGGGGGCAGGAAGTCAAGATTGAGGGAAGAGGTTTGTTATTCCCTTAAGGAACATCTCAGTGGTTGGGTGTGAGAGTACGGTTACCTGGGGTTTGCAGAACCCAAAACAGTGGTAACTTAACTGTTTCTCTCCAGGCAGTGTCAGGAATAAATCAATGGAAACACAGCACTTCCATCTGATAAATCAGGGGTGGGCAAACTTTTTGGCCTGAGGGCCACATCGGGTTCCCAAACTGTATGGAGGGCCGGGTAGGGAAGGCTGTGCCTCCCCAGACAGCCTGGCCCCCACCCCCTATCCGCCCCCTCCCACTTCCCACCCCCTGACAACCCTCAACCCATCCAACCCCCCCTACTCCTTGTCCCCTGACCGCCCCCTCCTGGGACCCCCCCCACTAACCACCACCCCCTAGAACTCCCCCATCCAACCCCCCCTTCTCCCTGTCCCCTGACTGCCCCGACCCCTATCCACACCCCCGCCCCTGACAGGCCCCCCGGGACTCCCATGCCTATCCAACCGACTCCCCGGGACCCCACCCCCCTATCCAACTCCCCCGCTCCCTGTCCCCTGACTGCCCCCCGGGACCTTCTGACCCTTATCCAGCCCACCCCACCCTCGCCCCCTTACCATGCTACTCTGAGTCTGGCGGAAGCCAGCCACGACACCGCACTGCCCGGCAGGAGGTCACAGCCCCACCGCTCAGAGCGCTGGCGATATGGCAAGCTGAAGCTGCGGGGGAGGGGAGACAGCAGGGGAGGTACTGGGGGATAGCTTCCCCAGCTGGGATCTCAAGAGCTGGGAAGGAGGGTCCCATGGTCTGGATGTGGCCTGCGGGCCGTAGTTTGCCCACCTCTGTGATAAATGATTGATACAAGCAAGCCTGCTCTTATCTAAAACTACTATTTATTAGATATTAAGTGCACCCACACACGCACAATAAGTTTAGGACATCGCACATATAGCTACCCACAGTCTGAGTAGTATTGAGATGTGAAAGTAGGCATCTTGTAAGTCGAGGGCCGAAAACCAGTCTCCTAGTTGCAGTGACAGGATGATCGTTGATAAGGTGACCATCTTGAATTTCTGAACTTTGACGAACTTGATAAGAGCTCTGAGGTTCAGGGTGGGTCTCCAACCTCCCTTCCTTTTGAGTATTAAAAAGTAATGAAAGTAGAACCCCTTGCCTCATAGATGTTGAGGAACTGGTTCTATGGCTCCTAATTGTAGGAGTCGATCTATCTCCTGCCATAGTAGACTCTTGTGAGAAGGGTCCTTGAAGAGGGACAAGGAAGGGTATTGTGGATGGGATGGGAAGTGAAGTGGATGGAATAATTGGATCTGACGATCTCTAGGACCCATCTGTCCAATGTCATGTGCTCCTAGACACTGCAGAATGCTGCCAAACAGTGACCAAATGGGTGCATCTTCACAGATAGTAGCAGGGAGTGGTCTCACGGCACCTTGACCTGCCTGTCAAAAGTGATGCTTAGGGGCAGGTGGTTGGGTCAAGGACTGGGCACCTGACAGCTTACGTTTTGAGAACTTTCCCTTTTTCCTCTGGGGCTCATAGTGCTCTGGTGTCTAAAATCCCAGTGACCTGAGAGTGGCCCTGGAATCTTTCAAGGAATGGAGAGAGACATTGGTCTTCTCAGCGAAGAGCTTCACCCCCTCAAAGGGGAGGACCTCCACTGCAGTCTGTACCTCCTTTGGGAATCCCAAGATGTGAAGCCATGACACCCATCTCATCACCACAGCCACGGAGATGGTCCTAGCAGCTGTGGTGGTGGCGGCGAGGGCCAACTGGAAAAATGTTTTTGCCACCAGTTTCCCTTCCTGGATGATAGCCTTGAAGGAATCCCAGGAGCTCTCTCACAGCTTATCAATAAAGTCATGTAGCTCTTTATAATTCGTGATGTCATACTCTGCTGTGAGTGCCTGGTAATTGGCAACTCAAAACTGTAAGGTGACCAAGAAGTATACCTTCCTACCAAAGAGATTGAGGCGTTTCCAATCTCTGTTGTATGGTGTCACCCTCGAATGGTGCTGATGGCCACAAGAGTTCACAGCATTCACCACGATGGAACTGGGTGATGTGTGGGTGAATAGGAACTCTGAGTCCTTCGCGGAGACGTAATATTTTTTTGTCCTCCCACTTGCATGTCAGGGCCAGGGTTTGACACACCGTCTCAGCCGGGTCTAGGATGGTCTTGTTGATTGGGAGGGCAATTTTTGCAGTAGATGAGGCCTGGGGATATTGATGAGCTGGTGGTGCATATATAATGGTATGCAGAGGGTGTCCGCCATTCTCTCTGCCAGTTCTTGGAACAAACATAAGTCATTCTGAGGCCCGCAATGCTGTGGCCAAGGGAGCATGCCTGGGAGGTTCTCGGGAGATGCTCAGTGCCCTCAAGGCAGGCTGTCGATGTGCCACCCAGGGGTCCCAGTATGGCCACTTCTGCAGAGGTGCACACAGGTGACCATAACAAGATGGTGGTGATGCCACCTGAACCCTGTTATTGGGTGCCATATGGAGCCTGAGAGGAATACTGAGAAACACCTTCCGATGCACTGTCTGATCCCTCACTTGACATCGGAGGGGCATGGCATGATTGTGGGGAAATGATTGGCCATGGCTCGGTGCTGTGATCTCAGTACCAAGTGACAGAGAGTCAGGCACTTCCAGCTTGGCCAGGTCACTGGCTTGGTGGAATTCAGCCAGTACCGAGTGTCCCAGGGCCAGGGCCGGGGAAGATGGGGACCTCGCCCGTACCAATTTCTCCAGTATTGGATGGGCCAATGCCGCTGGCAGTACCTATGTCAGCTCACATACCAGGAGCATCTTAGGACATTTGCCCTTGTCTTTTTGTGGGCCTATCAACAGTACTGGACACTGATGGCTGCCATGAGGAGTGGATGCCAGATAGTCTCAGTGCTGGCAGCACCGAGGATACCAAAAGAGATGGTGATCGCTTTTGGCTATCCCTGGGCTTGCTGAGGGGACTTTCCTGCTCTCTTTTTTGACTTGTGAGAGGAGTCTTCACACTGTTTCTTTGACCCACTATCCTCTGAAGACAAAGGCTGAGGGGAAGACTCATGCCTGCCAGAGGGATGTGGTTGGAGAACCGCCTCCATAAAGATGATTTTCCGGCAGAGCGTTCTGCCCTTGTGGGATCTCGGTCAGAGCCGCTGGCAGAGGGAACACTTTTGTTGGATGTGGCCCTCGCTGAGGCAGCAAATGCACCAGGAGTGCTTGTCCGTGACCAGGATCACCTCGCTGCAAGTGAAACACTTGAAGCCCAGAGAGCCGGGCATACCTTTGTCCAGGGGAGTCACCCCGCACCGAGGGTCAACACAAGAGGAAAGTCTTTTCTGTCTTGTTTTTTCTTTTTCTTTTCTTTTTTTTTTTTTTTGGTTGTTGTTGTTGTTGTTAAGGCAGAACCAAATAAAGTCAGAAGAAAGCAAAAGGATTTCTAAAAACTAAAGATTAACAACTGAAAAGGAGAGTTAACAATCTGCTAACAGATAGCTAAAGGCTCCGTCTCTAGCCAGAGGTGGTTGAGAAGGAACTGAGGATGGTTAGCCTATGCATGCTGGCTAGCCCCAGGGCGCAGCACAAGAGAAGACAACACATGTGCGGGCCCAACGGACACTGGTACCAAAGTTCTCCCATCAGCAGCACAGGGATGCAGAGACACCTCCAGTGGAGCACCCATAGCAACACTACTTGAAGGGTCAATAGTCCCAGGCCTCCCCTGGGGTCCTGACCCTTTTGCTCCAAAGTCCTTACTGGCCCTTTTGCTGGGGATGGTAGAGGAACTCAGGCCTGCCAACTCTTCTGGGTTCCAGTCCAGGGACTCTGTAAGGAGCAGCTCGAACCAGATCCTCTCATTCCCTTGCTACTTCCTACCTCACCTCTTCAATAGGCTTCTCCCTGACTCATTCTTTGATTTTCCTGCTCCAGAAGTCCAATTTCCTGGAAGGCTTCTTGCCAGTCTGCTGCTGGAGGAGTTCCCTCCCAGTAGCCTCTCTGGCAGCCACCGCTGTCCTCTAGTCTTCAGCCTTTTCATCTCCCCAGCTGATACAAGTCCAGCAATCAGCCACAGCTAATGAGATAATTAGTCTCTCTGTTAAACCCTTAGGGCATGTCTACACTGTGATAAAAGATCCGCAGCACAGCTGCGGCTGGCCCAGGTCGGCTGACTCAGGCTATGGAGCAGTTTAATCATGGTGTAGACATTGGGGTTTAGGCTGAGCCTGGGATTACATTAAGTGTATAGTGTAGACAAGCCTAAGTCTTTCCTCACACTACCTTCCCAAAATGTCATCACAGTTGCAGAGCTAGTGCACCCCTTTAAGTGTCAGGCTTTGTGCCTTCACCTCCCTCGAGTGGAACAGACAGTATCCCACCAGGCTTACCCAGCAGGTCCATTCGGCACCTGGGGCTCTTCCTTTCAAGAGTCTGTGATGAGGAACCAGACAGCCTCTCTAAACCAAATCGTCATTTAATCTTAACAGTAGGAACAAAGAAAACATTTAGAAATCAAAGGATTTCAAAACAGCCTGCACTCATCTATCCTACTATCCCCTCACGGTGCCCTAGGCAGGCCTAGCTTCTTCAGACACCCCAGCAGCTGCCTGTGTCAGCATGGTTTCCCTGAACAACTCCCCAGCAACTGCCTCCCCACTGGAAAGAGTATCTTTTAATCCAGTCAGAGTATCTTTGTTCGTGTCTGTTCCTGGACTTTGCCCAAATCAGTTTGCTAGGCTTTGCAGGATGCTGAGCCTGTCTCCTCAGAGCCAGGGGCTCCAGCCATTATTCTCTACCAGCCCTCAAGTGTATGCAAAGGAGTGGCTCATCTTGAGCGATTTTTCTTCCATTCCTGCTTGTTCTCCTTACAGACCCCTATTAAACTAATGTAGTCCTACAATAAGCATCCCAATGACCAGGTCAACAGACTATTCATAAATTATTACAGAGCAGCCCCACGTCCCTCACAAATGTCTCAACTGGAAGCTACATGGACCTCTTCTAGGGTGACAGGGAAGTTCATTCTCCTTGTCCACTCAATCCTTTGTCTTCGCTAATGAGATGCCACTTGTGTTAATAGCACAAGTGTGTTAGACACTTGCCCTCTAAGCCAGTCAACAACCTTCAGGCTATAACAACGAGGGTTGCCAATCCTCCAAGATTGTCCTGGAGTCTCCAGGAGCTGATGTTTAATCTTTAATTAAAGATGTCATATGATGAAACCTCCAGGAATACCCCCAGGAATACTAGGGTTGCCAACCAAAATTGGCAATCCTAGTAACAACCTGAGTTTGGATCCAAACCAATGACTGAGCGAAAAGCTCCATGTTCCATTACCGGTCTCTCCAAGCCATCGAGTTGAGTTAGCATGTTCTGCTTCACTGACAGTTGAAGCTGCCTTGGGTACACAACTGTCCTTGCCTCCTCAGCATCTGTAATATGAACAAGTTTAGGAGCATTAGCATCCATTTAATTTTCAGCACTTAGACTTCATAATTCTTCTCATTTTGTCACTCTTAATATTTATAAGACATCTGGCGAGTGATTGATTTTCCTTAGGACCCCTTGGTCATTCACATGTGCTTATCTCCAGCACGTAGGGGGCAATCAACAGATTTATAGCAGCCAATAAAAGTTGTTACCAAAAGTACAGTTTCTTTTTTCTGTGCGCTAATTTCTAATAACTCTTATGCATGATAGCAATTACTGACAAAAGTCAGCCTCTGTTAATAGAGTTTATCTCAGTTCATCATATATCCTTTGTCTGTGGAAGCATTTTGACAAGCCTGGGGTTAATTAAAACCAAGAAGACAATAAAATACACCTAATCAAACATTACAGGTACAGAAATCAATTAGCAGATTTATGGCACTTCGGAGCATTCTATAATGTGCAAAATTCAAAGAAACTGTCAGTTCCATCTCCCCAAGACACTGTAATTGAATTTCTAATTGAAACTATTTTTCAATAGGTAACACAATCCAGCAAAGTTTGATATGCATAAAAGTGGGGTCTGTAGAGGCCAGAGGAGTCTTCAAAAAAAAAAAAAAAAACCCATGAAGAAATCCCAAGCTGCTTCCATTGTTATAGTAATTATTATTATTATTAGCATATTCAAAATGTCCTAAAGTAATTTAGAATCAATAAAATGGCCGTCACTGTGCTGAGATGAAACTGGGATATGGCAGATTTCAGCAGAGAGATTTGAACTAGACTCTTCTAAAATAATCACGGTTTGGATCTCATTGCCCCAACAGTTTTACTGCAGGTCCTGAGGGAAGCCCTGTAGCAGGGCTGTCTTGGGGCCCAGAATAGGGTGCCAGAGTTCAGGACTGATCTGCGTTGGCACTGCTGGGTAGAGGATTTTTGTCCCATATCTGCTTGGACTATGTGAAGATGCTGGTAAATGCTACTAGCCCCTCGGCTTCATGAGCACAGGAGTAAGTTCATTCAAGCTGGAAGGAGAGATGAACAGTGTGAAGAATGTGACGCATGCACTGTCCAGGACTCAGAGCCTCCATTTGCCTCCTAAAAATCAAAACCACTTCCTGCATTTTCCTGAGTACCCACAGCCTCTCCTATCCATTTCTCCAAGTTCCCCCCTGCACAATCATGACTTCCCAATGCAGAAAATCCACAGCATGCTGAAAACTTGGAGACAGGATACAATAAACAGAATTTGATATCAACAGAAATAACTCAAGCAACCATGCTTTATTTTCATATTCATGGACTCTGTAGCAGAATTTCCTATTTGTTGCACCAAAGTGCCTAAGAAATCAAAAGGCCTAGTGTTAGAGCTAAGCAAATTTTTTTTTAAAAAAAAACCCCAAACCCTTGTTTAAAAAATTGTCTTTATTTAAAAAAAATTAAAAATGACTTTTTTGACCATTTGTGTTCCACAAAATTATTTTTTTCTCTGAAAATTTTCAATAATTGTTTTGATTAAAGTTTCTAATTAAAAATAGGAAAATGTTTTGGGAAAAGGGGTTATTCCAAGTTTGGAAAAAAGGCAACAACTTCAAAATGTTGAAGTTATTCTCCAGACAATGGCTCTGACTGCCAGATGCTGGGACAGAGGATGGAGCACTCGATAATTGCCCTGTTCTGTTCATGCACCCTGAAGCATCTGGCATTGGCCACTGTCAGAAGACAGGATACTGGGCTAGATGGACCATTGGTCCGAGCCAGTATGGTCAGTCGTAAGTTTCTCATGCTATTTTTTTCAATCAGCGCTACCTGTTGTGGTTCATGGATTATTTAGATGTTAGCTTTGAACCCCACAACTAGTATTTTAGGATTCTGTTCAAGAGTTCTAGGCTTAATTCTCGGTACATATGATGTTCAATCCTTCTAGCTTTTTGACCTAAATATGCATAAAAAACTGCAACTTAGAAAACCAGCTTTGTCCCTCAGCCCTTTTCTTGGATAATTGGATGTTAATGATGTCACAACCAAATTGCTCTCAGTTACTTACAAAGGTTCCAGGAACGATGAGTCAATTCCCCCAAACACACAGAGACCAAGAGAAAACAGGAAAAGGGGAAAGAAAAAAATGGATGCTCCTTTTAGATCCATTTATTGGGTGGTAGGTAGCTTCAGACTAGGGTCATGGATCTTTGCTTTGGGTAGGCAGGGTCTGCGGTCAATCTGGGATCCAGTTGGAAAGGCTAGAATGGAGGTGAAGTGCCATTATTGAATGAAGGGCAGGATCTGGTGGAGATAAATAGATTCCAAGGCCAGAAGGGACCATTGTGATCCTCCACTCTGACCTAGCACAGGCCCTAGAACTTCTCCAAAACAATTCCTAGAGCAGATCTTTTAGAAGAAACATCCAATCTCGATTTAAAAATTACAAGTGATAGAGAATCCACCATGACCCTTGTTCCAGATACCATCAGATGACCAGGCATACCCTAACCTGGGACTGGCTGGGGTATCTTGGTAAAATGCAAACAATCCCATGGCTGTGATCGATAGAAAACTACTAGTCTGGTCAGTTTTCCTGTAGTCTTTTAGCCCAAATTATTTTTACACACACATAATGCATCCCTGGGCAGTCTCAAGATATATCAACAGGAGCACAGGTCTTGGAACCAAGGTCAAACAAGTTTCCCAGCATGTAGGACTGAGAAAAAAACCTTAAAAAAAAAAAAGTCATCTAACCAAAAATCCAGAATTCACAGTGCATATTTCAAAGGTTTCCAATCTGTTGCACTCTCTCTTAAAGGCAGATCATGCTGCTTAATCCTATCCGGCCTTGCAAAAACCATACATAAATAACTGTATGGACTATTGCACTATGTAGATATACACAACAACTATATATATAGTTTATCATTTAAGGTTGAATATTGATTATAGATCTATGTTGATTTACACATTTCTTCTGTTGTATATAAGGTATCAATAGCTAACCATTATCTCTAATTTACGGGAGGATGAACAGAAATATAAACGAAAAAGTCAGAAGAAATGGAAATTCAAGAGCAATGTAAAACTAGATTTTTGTTTGCGAAACCTGATATGAATAGAAATGTTATCATTGTATTTTAAAGTTGACTGAAAACAGTTTTTAATTAAACCTTCCTTTGTGGTGCTGGGACCCAAACCCAAGAGCCTTGGGCTACTGCATAAGAAGCAGGAAGTGAAACTGACTAGGAAAGTCAAACAAGCCTAGTTTCCCTTTAGAAATGCAAAAAGGAAATCAATAGTGAAAAGGGTGAAAAGTAAAATGAGATTTTGAAAATTCTTCAAATTTTAGGAAGTAACCAAAGAATTTTTAAAATCAAAATAAAATTCCAGCTCTACTGTGTCGCAAATAGAAATAGTCAACTCCTGCAATCTGATCTAATTTTCTACTTGAAAATTATAAGCACGTACATTTTAATTGTATACTTTTTATAAGTATAAACTTTTCAAGTATAAAAATCAAAATTTTATACATACAAATTTAAACCCTTATAGTTTGCAAGAAGAAAACTAAGGTTGAGTTGGTGGAACAGTTGGATGGAGTGGATGAAAAAAGAGTTTTAAGAGCTTGTCTACACAGTAAATTACTGCCCAGCAAGACAGGGTGTGAATTTACTGCACAATGCACCAAGCTGACTCCAGGTCTTTCATTGTGCTATAGCAGTGTCCACAAGAGAGGTTACTGTGTGGCAAGTTGGTGCACTGTAGATAAACAACCTGGCTTTCCACAATGTAGACAAGCCCTAAGTTTTAAATACATGAGACACTATTACCTCTGACCTACTCCACCACCCCATTCTGCAGCTAATCACTTTATCCAGCCCTCCGCCCAATACTAGGAAATTCCCTCACAAAGAACTTTGTGAAAATTAGTTAAGGTTCTTCAAGTGCATTTCTTCAAAATGAAACACTAATAGCCAAGAAATCAGAAGTTAATTTATGCCCAACTCAATGCCAATCTCAAAGCATTAGCCCATTATCACAATATTACCACTGTCACACTAATACCCTCTAAACATTTTCAGTTCTACAATACTATCTCCTTTAGTAAGACAATGCCCTGCACATATATACATTGTTAACAGCATCACTTCCAGCATTATCTCCCTTGTTTGCATCCCTTTCTTATGCAGGATTACTCTTGTTGCTTGTTTTATGAATTTCACTGACAGCTCAGCAATATTGGAGGTCTGGAAGGAATGAGTATACAAAACGTGTCCAAAGTATCTATGTCAGCTAGATTGCATGGAGAGAGATTATAGAATGTAGTAGACAAATAGAAACTAGGCAGCTTGACTGCCAGGCAGGCTAGTCAACAAAGGAGAGCCAGATACTTAGGTAACTTCCATTTGTTTTCTCACCGTGATCTTCTCCCTGGGGCGAATTTCCCATTCCTTCTAGAACCAGTTTGTGGGAGATGAGGGTTTATTACCCCAGAACAGGCAACTGTTCATCCAAATACTACCATACTTGAGAAGAAATGCTGGTGGAGTCAGGGCACTGTCCATAGGGAGAGGGATTAATTCTGTTAGCGGAGCTGGTGGTCATTCACACTCAGTTATTTCTGTTATCACTGGGGGAGTGGCCATGACTCCACAGTTCAGGGTGCAATGGCGTTTCACATTAGAGGTGAATGCTCTAACACTTGTCTGCATACGCTGATGGCCTTGGAAATTGCTGTGCAACATCAGGGCAAGGCCTTAACTCTGCCTCTTGGAAGATCACAGTTCCATACCCCTCCCTTAGCCTCTGTCAGCCAGCAGCAAGTAGCCCTCGGAGCAATGGTGCTGCACGGAGCACAATCAGGGTCCATCGGACTGCATGAGCACAGAAAATGGCAGGTTTGGTCAGGGAGAGGTAAAGTATTGTTATAGTCTCCATTCTTGCTGCCGTCCCCGTGGGGGCAAGATCAGTAGCGTAGCTGGGGGGGAGCAGGGGGAGCGGCTGCTCCCCCTGAGCACATTTTCCAAAAGTGGCACCTTTTTAATTTTTGAAAGGGTGCAGACGGAGTGGACAGAGGTGGAACCACAAAATAACGCAGGGGTCCCGCCACTGGCCCCACCAAGAGCCCCTGCTGGACTGGGTGAAAGAACCCAGAGTGGCAACAGGCTGAGAGACCCCTGCTGGCAGGAGCCCGCGGGGGGAATCCTAGAGCGGAGGCTGGCTCAGCCAGCCACTGCTCTAGGATTCCCCCCGCGGGCTCCTGCCAGCAGGGGTCCTGCTGCTGGCCTGGGTTCTTTCACCCAGGTCGGGTCAGGTGACACCTTTTTTTAATGTGTTCGCTCCCCCTGGTGTTAGAACCTGGCTACACCACTGGGCAAGATTAAAGTTGTGTGGGAAGAGTCACCTTAAATCTGCGTTTCCTGGTTTTCCACTGCTTGCGTTTAAGGTAGGTGTGTGTGGGCAGCAGCACCGTGACTCTGCATTTCCTGGGTTTTGTAAGTCTGCAGGTGCTTTTTTCCCCAGTGCTGGTAACATTATTTAAGGGAACACACTTGGTTGCAGGGAGGTGGGACCTTAACTCAGCTTCTAACATTTCAGTTTGGGTTTTAAATGCTACATTCCAGCAGGGCCCAGGAAAGGTTTTTTGATAAGTGATCTTTCCTGTTCTGTTGTCCCCAAAGTGACTGAGCCTGTGACTAGGTCCCCTGCATGGGGTTGAGATACCAGTGCAGCACTGCCATGACATGTATTAGCCCTGATTACAGGCCTCTCTTTAGAACAGTGGGGCTCAAACATTTTCATACTGTGAGCCACTTACAACCCCTCTTCCCCCTGCCGTGATCCCACACTTTCTTTGAGCAACTGTAGTGCTTGGTAGGTCATCATAGGGTTGTAGAAAAGACACAAGAGGAAAGTAAGCTCACTTTGATGTGATGGGTACAGGTGCTTGGTTATGGTCCCTTCCTTCTGCAAATTTTGCTATTTACATCCCTTCCCTGCAATCTGAACTCACATTGGCGGCTTTGAGGGTATTAACCCCACATTTACTATGGTGTGATCCAGATCAGAATCTGGCCACCGATATGTGGGGGTCTTAAGTTTCTTAGGACTATGCCCCCTTCATTGCCTCCAATCCCCCTCTCCCACCAACCCAATCTCTGTGTTTTCTTTGCAGCTTGATTCTGGCTTCTTGTGTTTGCATCCCCTCCAATTTTGATGTCATGTACACATTTAATCACTATTAAATTCACCATCCCCTATATGCAAAAAAAGATATGAAGCAGCTACATAGGGGAAAACAGCTCACTGATTTTAAAAAAATTGTTTACCAAAAAGCTCCCCAGAGCCCAAAAGTTCTGGATAGAGCCGGTTGAAAATTCCCCAAAATGTGCCGTGCTGACAAAATTTCATTGAAATTTCTAATTTTGAAGGGAAAAAACTAGTTAAAATGATGGACAGAAATTTTTGTGAAAATTTCATCTTTTTTTTTTTTTAAACCAGCTCTGGCTCTAGACTGGAACTAGCAGGCGACCCCCAGCTTGAAAACTCTCATCAGGTTCAGCCTTGCAGGGGAAGCAACTGTACAGACTTCTCAGATGTGCTCTGTCCACAGACCACCGTTTGACGGACGACCCTTTACAGGACACAGAATTATACAAACCAAATTCTGATCTAAGCACCGAGATCAACTTTTTGTTTGGATTTTGAACAGAACCCACGTCAATGCATTTTGTATATCTAAAAGTGTTTTCTTTACCTTGCTGCTACCTCGTGCCCTGAATGGAATTGCTGCAATCCTGTGATACGGGCTGTTCTGGCTGGGATCCTGACCCATCCTGAAGAAACAAACAATAGAAATCGCAGAAAACCTATGCTGGTAAGTTTGATAGCCTAATTTTTCAACCACAAGAAGGACAGAAAGTTCAGATAAGCTTAGGGTAAGCACTTGAACCTAGTGTCTGAATCTACCGAGATGCTCCCATTGCTAATTACAGATGATCTAATAAGTACGTACTTCTCACACTGCCAAGGCCCAGATGTAGGATGGGACAAAGACCTAAAATGAGGGACGTGAAAAAAAAATATCCATGCAGGAAACTGAACATAACTTCAGGACTCCTTCCTTCAGAGTATATGGCCTTCTGTAGTTTCAGTTCATGGCTGTTTTGTACTTGTTTTTAAATCTTTTCTGCTGTAAATACATTTCCAACAATCAAAGGGAGGGGACACCAAATTTGTGTGGAACACAGGGAATTTGGGGACTAAAATGAGTGATGCCTCTCACAATAAGTGACACAGGAGGAATGTGTGGGAAGTTAACTAACCCCTGGGTAGAAGCCATCTGGGAACTGTCCCGTGTCTAGCTGTTGGAGGTACTCATTAGGGGGAGCTGATTGTGCCAGAGACAAGGGAGGATTTCTGGCCACTGAGAGGTGAGGCCAGTCTGGAATCTCAATGGCAGCTGGAATAGGAACCTTCATCTTCCCTCAGCCAGCACAAAACGCAACTCCAGTTCCTGACCCCACCCTCATATCAGGAGCTGGCTGGCATTGGGGTTGAGGCTGAATTGTTAAGGGGGGAGGGGATCAGGGAGCCCAGGTCTGTGGGGTCAATGCCGTCCCTGCAGGGATGGCAGGGCTCTGCCCTGCATGCAGCTGAGAAGCCGCTCCCAGCCGCTCCTCTCCCTGACTTCCAGCATCGTTGACAGTGGGGGCTTTATCCCTGACTCTGCTCCTACCTCTGGGCTCTCGGCTTGGTGGATCACCCCAGGTTATCCCTCCCATACCTCTTTCCGTGCAATCAATGGCAGGTACCCAGCCTGAGTGGTGCTATGCGCCCGTGTGCCAGGTTGCAATGCCATTCACTCACATTCAGCCTGGCCACCCCTTTGTCATTGTGGAGGCCCTTCCAAACGGGAGGCCCAGAGCACATTGCCCCTTGGTTCCTCCCCTGGGTGCGCTGGAACCAGGGGACGGACAGAGACGAGGAAGCCATTGGTCCATTACAGGCTGGGGAGCACAGGGTGACCCAGGGGTGGGATCGGAGGGACCTAGTTTTATTGAGGGAGGAAGCTGGGAAGCGCAGGGGTGGTGTTCTGAAGAAAGACTCCAGTGGTTTAAAAGGTTAAACTTACTGACCTGCATTTTCAAATGTGGGTGCCCGGTGGCCCCTAAATTCATACTAAATCAGTGGTCTGATGTTGAGAGGTCTTGAGCAACCACATCTCCTATTAGCCTGAATTTACCCTCTATGTAGGATGAAGCACACCCAAAGGAAGGGGCCTCTGGCGACCTCTCCTCCTATCTAACTCCCAGGCTGGCCCATTCCCCTCCCTGGCAGTGGGAGCAGGAGAGGCAATACATGGCCTGATCCTGCCATCTCAGCAACTTCAAGGCCCCACAAACCCTGAGCCCACACCAACTCCCAATCTCATGAACTTCAAATCAGCAGCTAGGTGCAACACAACCAAAGCACAGGCACAATGGCAAGGCCTAACTCTTTTGGACAATTCCAGGGAACTGGGGTGGAGCCAAGAGGGCCAGACACTGGCTAGCCAAGCCATCCGAGCTGATGCAGGGCAAGAAGGCTTAGGAGGACCGGGGGGAACTTGCATCCCAGCACATTCACAGCTTCTCTAAAACAGAGCAAAGTGCCCCAATCCCTATCCTATCCCCCGCCCCTCCGGACTATGCTCCCTTGTGGTCATGATGTGCTAACATGCAGTTTAGCTTCTTGCACCGCCTAACAATCAAGATAGAGTTCTGTCCAGCTGTTGCAGGGAAAACTCTCCCAGAACCTCTTTCTCCAGTAGTGCTTTCATGCAACACATGATATGAGCTTGCCCTTAGTTCCCTTTTACCAGGGGGACAAAGGAAGCATGGAAGAAAATACTAAGAAACCCCAGCTGCAAAAATCACATCTTTCTCCAATGCTAAAGTGCTTCCCTTTAAAAGTTTGCATCCTTTGACATCTTTGCAATTTCTTCGTGTTCCTGCTGCTGTTTCTTGGCAATAGATAAGAAAACTTCCAAACCTTGCTCTGTGCTGGCAATAATGAGATTCAAAAGAAAAGATTTTTTCCTATCTTTCTGCACAAAAAAACCCTATGAATCAGAGCCCAGCAGTTCACAAATATTACTCATGTCATCGGCACTAAGAAAAGGGAAGCTGTGAATAGAAAATGTTAAAAATGAACACAAGGAGCATTGTTTGCATATCAGAAAAATTAATCTACATAGAAAAGTGTAAAAGCCTGCAATTCAGAAAGCAAAGAATTAGGACAGCCCAGCTGAGAATAATTTTCTAGCCAGTTAATTTAATTGCATAAATCATTCCTTTGTTAGCAATAAAGAGATATAATTAAAATGAGATTGCTTCTCATTCCTATTCTCTAGAAACTAAAGGAATTGATTTTGGGGAAAGCATTCTTCCAAATACCAGATCGGCAAATTACATTTACCTTTTTAGAAACGCTAAATTATTTTACACTAATATCATGGAGGGTTTAATTAATTATAGATCTGCCATATGATCTTAAAGAAATAATTTACTTAATGCCCATAGAACAGAAGTTTGCAAGTGTGCGTGTGCGCGCATATCACTTTGATAGATGGCGTGCAGATTTTTGCAAACAGGTCAGAAGTTGAACAAGTGGTTGTCAGGAGAAATATGAGGAAATATAATAAATGTTTAAGGTGGAGGAGGGCTGCGTTACGATTGCCTTGTTTAAAGTACTGCTGCTTATTTGGTATTACACCGCACCCCTGCTAGAACGTGGGGTTTGGGAGCCATGCGCGGTACCACGTTAAGGCGGGGACCGCGTTATCCCGGGGGGGTGGGGGGGTTACCATGGATCCCAATGTAAACAATTTATTTTGGGATCCATGGTCGCCCCACGCTAATGCCGAATTCGCACTATAGTGACGCGCGTTCTAGCGGGGGTCTCCGATATACTTTGACTGGGTTTTTTTTTTCCTGAATTCATTTAATTGATGGCTTTATTCTAAATGATCATTATTTCTGTGTACAAATATTTGAGACCCAATAAGTCTAAACTGATCAGTAATAGAGGAACATTCAGATCAAAGAACATAAAGAGAAGTTTTTAAAAACACCAGTCAGGGATAGTCTAGGTTTATGTGGTCCTGCCTCAGGATGGGGTTGGACTTGATGACCTCAAGAGGTCCCGTCCAACCTTACATTTTATGATTCTGTATGAACCACCTATCAGGAAACAGAGGATTGCTTATGCATCTGCTGAATGTAAGAGACAATAGTCAGGTTTAAAATCCCCATAGTTTCCCCTAGCATCACTGTAGCACACCCTGCATGTAAACACAAATCTCTCTCATTATTACTAGGTCATACCATGTAGCCTAATCTTTCCCCAGGGTTAACCTGGACTGAGACTGAATCAAGTCAGCTTTAATTGTATTATGTGCATGTGGACAGAGGTCACTGCCATGTGAAAACATCTGGGGATATTAGTCCTCTTCCCGCTATCTGGAGCAGCTCACACCTTCCCCTTTCCAGGATCTTCAGGAGGGTGCCCAAAACTGATCCTGCCTGTTGTAATTAGGATGGTTTACTCCCTTTGAACTGCCCTTCTCTCAACCTCCTATGTTGCAAAAATCATCTTCATTATCGGCTACCCAGATCTGTCCAGGCCAAAATAGGACAGGAAAGGAAAGGACAAATTTGTCCAAAGATTGGCCCATTGAAAGTCAGGGCAGAGCTTTCCATGATGGATGTTGCTATGTATCATCATCATGACAAATCCCAAATTGCTGTAGCCTCCTTGCAGATCGAGTGCCATCTGCATTGATTTCCCACTAGGTCCTTAAGACGGTCTGGCGGGTTGTTCAGTCTGCGTCCATCATTGGTGATCTTATTGCACCACTGAAGCTCTTGGTGACCACGTGACCACTGCAAATGGTTGTGGAAATCCTGGAGCTGGAGGATTTGGAATTTGAGAGTTAAACAGACATTTGATCTATTCCTTTGAAATTCCCAGGAAAAGTATTACGTTGCTATGGAAACTCACTGTAACCTGGGTTTTTCATCTTTTTCTTTGCAGGGCCGTCATCGTCTACAGTCTCTGGACCTCGTCTCAGTCTGCTCCTGCTCCTCCCAAAAGCGGGGCATGGTTCCTGTGGGGAGACTAGATTGAACTGCTCTCCTCTGCTTCTGCCAGTTGCTATATTCGTCCATCTACATTCCTGCCCCTCTCTACATACCAGTCTGCATATCAGCCTGCAAGCTCTAAGGGTTCCTTCTTTGGCATGTCATCTGGCTTGGCTTTTGTTTCCCTCTGCCAGCCTCAGCTGTTGTTACAGCCCCTGCACTTTTTCCTTATGGGAAGAAAAAGAGCCCATATGTGAATCAAACAGTACACTTGGTCTTTGTTCAGGAAGAAACCCACTGCACTCTTCCCCTGTTGGATTACCTTGAGCCTTCCATATCTATCCATTGCCTACCCCTGTTGCACTGTTACTCTGAGAGTCTTTCTGCTTATCAGGAGCAGTCCAAGTCCAGACACTTCAGCCATTCCTTCCCAGGAATTCCACCAGTTCTCCCTGAAAACGTGCATAGAAAATGAGACCAAACGCAGAAGGCAGGATCCATGAAACAGCTGGCGAGGAGGGGAAACAGATTCAGCATCTGCAACAGGGCAAGCATGTGATTAGAGCAGTCGTGTTAAATCATAACAAGGGAGGTGTGAGGAAAGCTGGCCCAGCGGTTAAGGCAGTAACCTGAGATTTAGGAGACCTGGGCCTTATTCCCTCAGTGACCTTGGACAAGTCACTTAGGCCTGGATTTTTAAAGGTCATTAGGTGTTGTTGTGCCACACCTAACTGATTTAGGAGCCTAAACCTCATTTCCAAAAGGGATTTAGGCACTATGGAGCCAAAATCCCATTGACAGTCACTCAGATTTAGACTCCTAAGTGCCTATAGCACCTTTGAAAATGAGATTTAGGCTGCTAAATCAGATAGGTATTACACTGCTGAGCGCAGCAACCCACAGCTACCTTTAAAAATCTGGGCCTTTGTCTCTCTGGGCCTCAGTTCCCCATCTGTGCAATGGGAGAATAGCCAGGCCCTACCATACAGGAGTGTTGTGCGGATAAATCCATTCAAGATTCTGCGGCGCTCAGCTGCTATGGTAACTGGAGGGTGGGGGGCGGACAAGTACCATACACAGAACATGACATCCCATGAAACCTTGTCTCTTCTCTAGCCCGTGCCTTTCTGGGAGTGACATGAACAGCTTGAGAATGGCTAGGCAGGTGGGGAGCTGTGATCACCATTGTCAGGCTGAGGACTGTGCACATGGTGTTATATTTATTACCCTGCCTCCCACTCGGCACACCTATTTGCCTCATCCACCTGGTACATTTTATTTTGACTGCAAGCTCTTTTGGGCAGGGACTGTCACACACTGTATGTTTGCACAGCACCTAGTGCCGCCTGATTGTGGCCATTAGGCATCACTGACATATTAATGATAAAGAACAATACTGAATGAGCCCAGAGCCAAGCGCAGCATGGATAGTTCTTGCACCAGATTGAAGACACTTTCTCGCTTTATTTGTGAACACCAATGCAGCTTCTGGGAGCTGTCACTGGATCCTACCACTTTGGTGGGTCTGTCCTAACTGTTCCTACCAGTAAGAATACCAGAGCACAAAAAAAGAGCCAGGAGAGAGATGGAATCTTTCATGGAAAGCCACTGGCAGAGGAGAACAAAGATACTGCAGCAGCACTGATACATACAGGACAATTCAGGGACCATACACTCATGCATCCACCTGTATGTGAATATTCTTCCACATACTGGTAGTAGACTCCACAACAATTGGTGCCTAGTAAATGCCCATAGAGGTACCATACAATCACAGAAATTAGAAATGGAGAAGGCCTCGAGAGCCACAGAGGGAAGATGCTATCTAAGTGCCATGAAGTGACCTAGTCTCTGTCCCACCACCCTGCTACACTAGAATTCATCCTTCCAATGCTTTGTGCAGTCTAACTGGGCAATGGGTCTTCCACCACTTCCCATGGGAAAGTAAGACATTCTGCAGCCTAGTAGATTTTCCATATCCAGCTTAATTATTCCTTAATTACATCCCACTATTATGTGTCAGTTTACTATCCTAGTTATAGCCCTTGGCCCACCCTACATGATTTCTATCGGGTGCACACTACACCCACACCAGTGAAACTGACTGTGGAGGTTTTGTACCTTCCCCTGCAGCATCTAGTACTGGCCAGATAGACCTTGGGTTTGATCCCGCCTAGCTATTCCTAAGTAAGGTATATTAGTGTAATGCAGGAGACCAGAGATCAATATCCAAGCTCAGAGCCCCCTGCCCTGGATCCGGGGAGCTGGAAATATCATGGAGTCATTTCGTCAATTACTCCTCCATTAGGGAATAACATACACATACCAGTGAGTGTTTCAAAATCCTGCTTGGCCATAACTACAGTAGCCAACTGCAGGTGAGGAGGAAACACGGGGAAAATTAAGGATTATCCTGGGGGGGTCTAACAGAAAATTGAGGGATTTTCCTCCCCAGGGAACCCACTCCTCTGGCTGTGACGTTTCAACAAAGATACATGCCTGTCTGTCATCGTCTACGGGCATGAGGTCACAGTGATCAGAATAGCTTCTCCCTTTTAGGATAACTCGCATCAGGCACAGCCCGAGCTTGGGCGGACACTGCAGAGATGCAATGCAGCACGGCCCGTCAGCACATGCCCAGCCCTCCACTCCCACATCTAGCACAATCACTGATGGAAACAGACACCAGTAGACTGGCCTATCCCATATTTGCATGAGATTTATGCTTTCCATATAAATCATTACCTCATTCATATAAAGGACCAGATGCTTAGCCGTTGTCATTCAGTGTAGATTCATCTAAATCAATGGAGCTACACTGATCTATGCTAGCAGAAGACCTGGACCCAAAGCTATATCCCTCTTCCTTGCAAGATGTGAGCCACAATCCAGCAGTTGCAGTACCTGCTCACTTCCCTTGGCTAGCCACTTTGCATTGCCATCATCGTCATTGTACCTGATCTGTACATAGAGGACTGCAGGTTCCAGGGCTGTCCAGCTAAAGGCAGGTCAGGGCTTAGGCCAAATGAGAAGGCATTTTGACGTTATCCTGTTGCAATACAATGATTTTTCATGGACCATGAAAGCTAATTTGTGATGTGAAAATTCTGTCTCCTCCAAAACATGAAAGCTATTCTAGCAAAATAACAATGATCCCAGAAAATCTAGATGCCTGTTCCCAGCCTCTTGGGGTAGCCTGCTCTCACCAGTGCTCAAGGCCTCTCTTGTATGGAAATGCTTTTAATGTAGCTGGTAGAACACAAATGTTTTAGCAAATTATATATATATATTTTGTTTCCTTTCAAAATTCAAACAATTTTGATCCACTCTCCTAGCCAGCCTCTCCTTATTTTAGAGACATACAAGCCTGAAACTGCAAAGTCTTATTCCAAGGGCTGCAGATTCAGCAGAGATCCCCTTTGCATTAGCAGATCTGTGGGTAGAAACAAAGGTTAGTTCAGACTGGGCTCGTACATTTTCCCTGTGACAACAGTGCCACCAAGTGGCCAAATGTACACTTGTATCTTTCCTGTGCCTTCTCCTCATCTCTTTCACTATCAGACATTGGTCCAATAAAAGATATTCCTCCCGCATCCAGTCTTTCATATACCCTGGGACCAACGTGGCTACCACGACGCTGCAAACATTCTCCTTTTTCTCTCCTAATGCACAGTGAAGATAAATAAAAGTGTCCTATTTAGAACAGTTTAAAAACCCTTCTCCCCAAACCCAGGTTAGCCCTTACCACCTTCATTGGACATACCATGCCCAAAATGGGTCTCCTGGAGCCGTGTTTGACAACTGCTTTTTGAGCAAGGCACCATTCTAGACAGGTCTAAAAGGGTTCATTTCTTCCTGCAGGGCGGGCTCTAGGATTTTTGCCACCCCAAGCAAATACATTTTTGGCCACCCCCACTTTTTTTTCATGCTCCCTCTCGCCCCCGGCCCTGCCCCAACTCCACCCCTTCCCAACCCCTTCCCCAAATCCCTGGCCCCACCTCCCCCGGGCGTGCTGCATTTCCCCCACCCCATTGCTTCCTGCAGCGCCCCCCCCCGCAACCCCCGCCCTAGCTCACCTCCGCTCTGCCTGCTCCCCTGAATGCGCCGCCGCTCCTCCGCTTCTCCCCCCTGCCTCGCCTGAGAGGGAGGGGGAAGAAGCGGAGCTGCAGTGCATTCAGGGGAGCAGGCAGCGCGGAGGTGAGCTAGGGTGGGGGAGGCGCAGGAAGTAATGGGGGGTTAGAGGAACAGGAACCGATAAATCGAACCCAGAAGATCGATCCGACGCCTCCGACGCAGCGGGTAAGTGTAGACTAGCCCTTAGGGTAGGTCTACACTTATCCGCTGCATCGGAGGCGTCCAGTTGATCTTCTGGGTTCGATTTATCGTGTCTTGTCTAGACGCGATAAATCAAACCAGGAAGTGCTCCCCCGTCGACGCCGGTAATCCTGCTCCGCGAACGGAGCAGGCGGAGTCGACGGGGGAGCCTGCACGCCGCCGTGTGGACCAGCGGTAAGTGCTTTGAAGTTCGAAATAAGATACTTCGACTTCAGCTACGTTATTCACGTAGCTGAAGTCGTGTATCTTAGTTCGAACTTGGGGGGTAGTGTGGACCAGCCCTTAGGCACAAGTTTAACTGTACATGCATTGCATAAAGTTACTCAAGACATGGCTGTAGGATCAGATTTATTAATCCTACCCTACTGTTTCATGTTTAACTATTGCCATTTTCTGTGCCACCCTGTGTTTTCTATATTGCTTTTTATATTTAACCCTTGCCTTTTTGTTTATGTTACCTTAACTCTTAGCCTCTTTTATTGGAACCATAACCACTTTTAATCAGTAAAATAACTTGCTATTTTTAACCTTATTTTATTTCTGGTATTCTTATAGGTATTTCTTGCTTTATTCTTTTTAGCCTGTGCCTATTTTGATTGGTGAAAAAGCAGGTGAACACCCTGCAGCAGAACAGCAATAGTCTTTGCTGAAGATGTCTGGAGTCCTGGGGATGATGTTGAATTTGGCAGAAATCAAGCGATGATATCAAAAGGACAGAACAGCTGGAATCTGAAGTTGAACCTTCAAGGGAAGCAAGGGCTTCCAAGCCCAGGCCCCCATAGCAGCAGTCAGTACAGGGGGGGGGCTACTGATGTGACCCAGTACCATCATACAGTTGTTAAATTTTCAAACAGGTACCTTCATGCTTTCTCTCAGGCTTGGAAGAAGCTTCCTGCAAAAACCCACAAAGCTCATTACCCTCATTAAACACTCACCTTTCCCGTGATGCCTACAAAAAACATAACAGACCACTGTGTGCTGACACCACAGCCTATCATGCTGACCAACAGCATCTAGTTTCCTTGTACAACCCCCATCTGTCTGTATCCATGTGTTATCTCGTACTTTTAAGCGGCTGGGGACAGGGACCACCTTTTTGTTCAGTCTTTGTACAGCACCTAGCACAATAGGTTCCTGGGTCCATAACTACAGCTTCCTATGCTGGTTGAAAAGTTTGCCAGCCTGTCAGGCAGCAGACACAATATCATTGTTACAAGTCACAATCACACACCATCGGTCAGCAAGTAGTTAAAGTTAGTGAACTCAAGCTGGTCATTGAATAGTGATTAAAATTTGAAAAGAAAAGTCTGCTCACGCGATTTGTGAGCAAAAAAACCTGACAAATGAGGAAAATATAATTTTAAATTAGTAAATTGATCAGCTCCCCCAAGTAATTCAGAGTAATTATCACTTTTCACATCTACATCATCTTAACACTGTATGAATGGCTCGTTACAAATTGTGTGCACTTGGCATTGATGAGTAGTGCAACCACAACACAATTGATTAAGCCATTGTGCCTAGGGTATTTGTGGCCTTATTCTTCCTGTCAGTCTGAGCAGAATCTTTTTACTTAGCAGAAGTGCTCAATACAAAACCATCACAGCTAGCATCCGTGAAAGCCTAGTGCTTGGAACCCCAATGGCACCAGCCTCCTCACTAGAGGTACACAGAATACAGCACTATTAAATATTTTAAAAGGACTCTAACCACACATCTCAGTGCCTCTCTGCAGTAGGGTTGGCTACTCTATTAGCTACCTCATTTTGAAACTGGAGTAAACGCATCAGTTAGGCAGTACATAAAACATGAGATTGTTCAGAGCTGCAGGCAACCTTTTGCAATGCCTAACAATTTTATTAACCCTACAAACTTAGGAACAATGCTACATATCCTTGTTGCCTGATCTGTTTATTAGGTATCCTTTAGAGTCTCCAATGTAAGATGCCGTAGTCTGGCAAGGTTCAGCTGCCTCTTGATCGGTCTCAGAATTATTAGAATGAGGACTCTGGTGTACTCTGGAGAGGTACTCACACTTAAGGAAGACTTTTTGAACTGTAATAGTTTTATTAGATCAGCAAGATCAAACACTTCAGCACAGTAGACAGAGATAATTCAAAATGTCCACCACTCATATATTCACATAATCCTTTGTAGGGAACTGAAGCTGATAAGATATCAACAGCAAAATAACTGGCTACACACAAAAATATCTTCATACACAACACACATGCATTCGCTGCTTTTGTGTAGAGTTCTTGTAACAATCCTGATATAGAGGGCCTCAAAATTCATTTGTAAATGGTGATCTGTTCCACTTAAGAAACCAAACCCTCCCAGGAGCCACGTGGACAAGCACGAGAGATACTCTGAGGTACTCTGATCAAGTGATCAGGCTTATCATAACTCATCTTGAAGGGACTGGTCACTCATCTTTCAGAGAAGAAGCCAAAAGTTGTCTCACGCTATGAGAACCCTTGAGAGAGAACAGGAGATTTTCTCTCATCTCCTTCACCAGGGACTACTTGTGCAGGTCTATTACTAGCTAGCTAATCTGGACTGATTGCTTTCCTCCTTCTCCACCAGTAAGTGATGGGTGGAAGTGTTCAATTTTACACTCCAATGTCCCAACACAGGAGTTAAGCTCTTTTTCCCATTATGATGGGCTTGACAATTAAAAAGGCACTGATCACAGAATTAAAAATTAATGGTAATTTAGGTACAAGTGATGATTTGATCATGTTTATGATGTGCAAACAGAATAAAGTCCAGACTAGTGATATATATATCTAGAGAGAGAGAGAGAGAGAGAGAGAGAGAGAGAGAGAGAGAGAGAGCGCGCGCGCGCGCTTTAAAAAGGGCAATTTTACACCTCTGAAAATGATTATGAGCCAGATCAGATGGGCGGAAGAATTTTACCAGAAAAAGGTGACTGATCATTGAGAATTATTTAAGAACACTACTAGATGCCAAAAAAGCCACAATCAAGGAAGGAGGTCGTATTGGTTAAAAATCAACCTGGTTTAGAGGGCAAGTGAAGGCAATTATATATTTTATTTTTTATAACAATGGAAGAAAGGGGGAGTGGAGAGTAATGAATATAAATCAAAAGCTAGGAATTGTAGAAAATGGATAAGGGAAGCTAAGGGACACAAAGAGAACTCTATGGCCAGCAGAGTTAAGGAAAATACAACATTTAAGTATATTAGGAAGAAAAAGAATCTTAATGATATTGGTCCATTACTAGATGAATATAATAGAATCATCAATAATAATGCAGAAAAGGCAGAAGTGTTTAATAATTATTTCTGTTCTGTATTTGGGAAAAACATGATTAGTCATATATGACAACTCTTTCCATTCCAGTAGACCTTCAGCACAATGTTAAATAGCAACTATTAAAGTTAGATATTTTTAAAATCAGCAGGTTGGAATAACTTGCATCCAAGAATTTTAAAAGAGCTGACTACATAACTTGCTGAACCGTTAATGTTGATTTTCTCTAAGTCTTGGAACAGGAGGAAAATTCCAGAAGACTGGAAGAAAGCTAATGTTAAGCCAATATTTAAAAAGGGTAAACCAGAGGAACTCGGTAATTACAGGCCTCACAGTATGACATCAATCCCAGGCAAGATAATGGAGTGGCTGACACAGGAATTGATTAATAAAGAATTAAAGGAGGGTAATATAATTAATGTCAATTAGCATGGGTTTATGGAAGATAGATCCTGTCTAACTTGATATCTTTTTGTGATGAGATTACAAGTTTGGCTGATAAAGGTAACAGAGTTGATGTAATATACTTAGACTTCTGTCAGGCATTTGATTTGGTACCGCATGACATTTTGATTAAAAAACTAGAAAGAAAATTAACATGGCACACATTAAATGTATTAAAGAGCTGGCTAACTGATAGATATCAAAATGTAATTGTAAAGGTGAACTCAAACAGGTGTGTTTCTAGTGGCGTCCTGCAGGGATCAGTTCTTGGCCATAAACTATTTAACATTATCAATGACCTGGAAGAAAACAAAATCACTGATAAAGTTTGCAGATCACACAAAAAATGTGTGAGAAGTAAATAATAGAGGACAGGTCACTGATACAGAGTGATATAGATCACTCAGTAAGATGGGCTCCGGAAAACATTTTAATATGGCCAAATGTAAATGTATGCAGCTAGGAACAAAAAGAATGTAACACATACTTACATGATGGGGGATTATCCTGAGAAGCAGAGATTCAAAGAGATTTGGCGGTTGTGGTAGATTATCAGATGAACATGAGCTCCCAGTGCCATGCTGTGGCCAAAAGGGCTAATGCAATCCTTGGATGAATAAACAGAGGAATCTCAAGTAGGAGCAGAGAGGTTATTTTATCTCTGTATATAGCACTGGTGTGACCGCAACTGGAATACTATCCCCATTTCTGTTGTCCACAATTCAAGAAGGATGTTGATAAATTGGGTAGGATTCAAAGAGCCACAAGAATGATTAAAGGATTAGAAAACATGCCTTCTAGTGATAGATTGAGCTCCTTGAGTCTATTTAGCTTAACCAACAAGGTTAAGGAGGAACTGGAATACAGTCTGTAACTACATACATGGGAAGCAAATATTTGATAATGGGCTCTTCAGTCCAGCAAAGAAAGGTATAGCACAATCCAATTGTTGGAAGCTGAAACTAGACAAATTCAGGCTAGAAATAAGGTGTAAGTTTTTACCAGCAAGAGTAATTAACAACTGGAACAATTTACCGAGGGGCTTGGTGGATTCTCCATCACTGAATTTTTAAATCAAGTTTGGATGTTTTAGTAAAATCTGCTCTAGGAATTATTTTGGGGGTGTTCTATGGCCAGTGTTATACAGGAGGTCAGACTAGATAATTACAATGGGCTCTTCTGGCTTGAATCTATGATGGCTGTGTTGCAGACTGTCTTTAGGACAGCAGCTAACTGCCCAGAAAACCATCCTCATCTCCAAAATTTTTGTTGAAGATGGCCTTTTAGGTAATTTTGCCATGGACTAATTACAGAATCCTGCAATGAGACTGACTCATGAAGAGGTACTATTTTTGATCAACTGATCGAAAGGGTATGACAAGGGATGTGCAAGCCCACCTGCTCTGTGGACACACCAATATGGCATAAATGAGATCTCAGACAACAGTATATATGAACAGCGTTCCCTCCTCAGGTATTGGAGATATGCTCACTCATACACACACAGAGTCAGATCCTCCAGAGCGCTCACTTTCCCCCTAAAAGAAGCATTGTTATTCCCCCATCACCAAAAAGCACCTGAATTTGTGTGACCTCTATTGATCTCTGAAGCAGTATAGTCCTATACAAAGCTCTCCTCCCTTACCGGGTTTTCCATGCATATGAAAGAAAACAGCTTCCCTCCTTCGCCTAGTGGTACAGGATCAGGGTCACCTGTCAGGGTTTATAACCTTACACCTTTGTGTTATTTTACTTCTTTGGGGACAACATAATTCTGTCTACGTTTTGTTTACACACATTTTAGACAACTACATAGATATTATGTTAGCTGTAGCACGTGCATATTAAACCTATATATCAAGACATATGCCTTGGAACAATATAACCCCAAAATGTTGCTCCATGTACTGCAGGTTGCTGAGGCATTAAGTTAATTGGTAATAACTGGTAACGAGAGGCACCATAATCTTGTGCATTAAGCATAGAACTAAAAGCAGATTCCAGAATTCTAACCCTGTCTATGACACTTACACTTGCTACATAGACAAGTCACTTAACTGGTGTCTCGGTCTCCACATTTGAGAAAGGGGACTGTACTAATATACATGCCTACCTCACAGTGGTACTTGTGGTTTGCAACCTGTGGTTAAATAAGAAGTGTCATGAGGACCATGCTTCAGTTACACCATTGGTAATAAAATATTTTATGGTCTCAGAACTCAGTGAAGATATGGAGCATGTAACATATAATTATTGGACTGAAAATTATAGTAAGTTATATTCACTCACTTGAAAAATGATTGATGTTTAGATCATTAGTTCTCAAATATCCATCTGTGATAGTCAGAGAGTATATTTAGGTGATATGAAAAGTATTATTCCTGTAACTTTGTTCTAGACAGAGAAAGGTATGTTATTTAACAATTAAATACTATAAGAACTTTTTAGCTAATATATGGGGGGTGGGGTGCGCTACGATTTTGTCACGGACCTCCAAGACTTCAGCCCCAGCGGCTAGGAGCTGCAGGGTCACGCCACCTCCTGCAGCAACAGGGAGCTGTGAGGTACCCCCACTGTCTGAGGCAGTGCTGGCCCCCAAGCTCCCTAGCCACTGTGGGAGGGGCAGGGGAACCCCAACAGCTCTGAGCCCCCACAGGTGGTGGGGGCCTAGGAGCTCCCAGCCATCCTACAGCTGCCCAGCCCCTTCCCATTTTAGCATGGATATTTTTAGTAAAAGTCATGTGCAGGTCATGGGTAATAAAGAAAAACTCACAGAAGCCCATGACCTGTCCCTGACTTTTACTAAAAATATCCATGACAAAATCTTAGCCTTACTATTAAGTGACCTGGTTTTCAGAGGTTGTTGAGCATATCCACCACTCCTAGTGACATCATTGGGAGCTATGCATTGTCAGCACCTCTGGAAGTCACTTTAAAAACTTAAAGATTTTTTTGGCCAGAGTTTGAAATTACTGACATTTCTCCTGTACCTTTTTAGTTATATCCATTCTTATTAATATACTGAAACCAATGAGTAATCAAATTTAATGTTATATATATGGTACACAGACAGGCTAAAATAATCTAAACCAGAAGTTGTATAAACAAAAATGTTCCAACAGTTCAACTACTGGAAGATTTGAGATTAAGTGTAACATTTTCAAAAATTATCAAATCCTCTTTTTAAGAGCATCCAAGTTATTTAAGTGCTTTTGAAAATTTTACCCATGGTGACTTTAGAAAGTCTCAACGATCAAGAAAAAGACTTTGGGGGGAAAAAACAGATCCAAATGCAGAAAAGAGGCAACAAATAGACAAAAGTCCTGAAGAATTACAAGAACAGAGCCCAGAAGAAGTAGAAAATCTAACCAAAGAAACAGGATAAACAGAATGAGATCTGAAGAGGAGCTCTGAGTAACTCAAAAGCTTGTCTTTTAACAACAGAAGTTGGTCCAATAAAAAAAAATATTACCTCACACACCTTGTCTCAAGATAAACATAGGTCAGATATGAAACTCAAAAATTAAGAGACTTGCGCCAAGGAGAGAATGGCTGAAAGAACTCAATAGAGAAATTAGGCTATCCAAATCTTTACAGCAGCTATTTAAAAGTAGCATTTTATGTTCCCAAGGCAGTCTAGCCAAACGTTTTAGAAGAGCAGTTTCAATAGAAATGTACAATGAATATCAATCCATGTCATTTTATTTTTAATTCAGTTATCTGCCCAAACATGGACTTATCCTGTACAAACACAAATGGGTGTTCAATACACATCAAGCAGAGACCATGGATTCAAGCTTCCAGAAAGAGACATAGCAACACCAGCTGAAATTATGTAGTTCCCCAAATAGGACTCTTTCCTCTGAGGGCTTCTTTATCGCTGGACGTCAGAGGCAGAGCAAGCCAGAGTTCATATAAGAATTCACTCTCCCATCATGATGATCTCAGTAAGACTTGTCCCGAAATCAGATGGAACTTAAGATAATTCAGACTGTTCGATATACCTAGAATACTACAACCAAGATCTAAGAAGATACCTCCATTCAAACCAAAGCTACCCCAAACCAACATCCTCAGTGTAGTTTCTGCAAAAACTGTAGTTATGCTAGAAACCTAAATTAACCCTCAAACTATTTTATATAAGCAAGATAAATTGGTAAACTTATCGCTAGAAGAATCAGAACTGAGAAAGATAATGCAGACAGAATGTTCAAGTCCATTTTTACCAAGGTTAATCAGTTGACAATACCAGGGTCTGTCTATAATACTAAATGTGTTCTGAGGTGGTTTTTAGAAAAAGCTTCCCACATAAAATGCAATATTTTAAACCCAAACATGAGGATAAATACAATAAGCAGAGTCCAAATGAAAGCCGGTATAACAGCTAGTTCAGGAAGTCTGAACTCAAAGCATTCTCCTCTTTAGTTCAGCAGTTTTTTCATCTCGTGAGGCTGCATAGCTCTCTGCTATCTTTGCCAAAGCTTCATGGTATTTCTCCAAGCCAGCCCTCAGGTTAAGATAGATCTCCTAAGGTGAGAAAGTCAGTCAGTCAATTAGGTTCTCCCATCAGCAGTGTTAATGCTGATGCCTTACAGAGGATTTAAGAGACAGCAAGGCAGATTTTGGGTGAATCAGAGCTGCGCTCAGTGCTGCTCAGGAGTATCCATGGAACAGGAGGGGAAACGTAGAGCAGATGAGCACAGGGATGGGAGGGTGATGGGAACTGCCATCTCCTAAAATTCAGAGGAATCAAGCTATCCTGAACTCATCTTTCAGTTTTTCCTGGCTCCCCTGACCACAAGCCCTGCACACTTCAGAAGGGCCACAGGAGGGGAATTCCCTGCTGCAACAATGCAGTCCTCTCCCCTTCCCAAGCCCACTGATCCTTGTAAAGTTCAGAGGAGAGCGCTAATTCAGCAGACCACCTATTATCCACACAATTGGGGCTCTCATGCAGTATTATGAAGTCCGAATATGTTGCGCCATAGCCCCAAAGCGTCCCCTTGGTCCACTTCTCCTCCATCATGCAGACTACTTAAGGGTCACCTGAGAAGAGCCTAGCTCATATGGACTTTAGCTGGCATAGAGCAGGGCATCAAGTCTGCTGTGGGAAGAGTGCATGTGTTGGGAGGGAAGGGGTAGGCACAGGAGCTGGCTAGTTATATCAGAGCTACTTAACAAATTAGTTCAGGATGAACCAAATCCAAAACAACTGTGAAAAAATTTAGACGAATCAAAAAAAAAATCCATTTTGGGTTGAACAAAACAAGTAATTTAACCCAAAATATTTGATTACAGGCATTTTTAAAGGGCTGGAGGAAGAGGTGGTCAGGCCCTCATTAAAACGTTTGTCATCATTATGAATTGCCACTATGAATGTCCATTTATAGGACGCCAGGGAAAGAGTAAGAATGACTCTATGGCTGGTGGTTAAGGTACTCCTCAAGGATTTGGCATAACCATGTTCAAGTTCTTGCTCCTATGACTATTTATAAGAAGTGGAACAGATTCAACAGGAGAGACAGACGTTCACACCTGAATATCCCATAGCCTAATGGCTAGGGTGTGCTCCTGCAATGCGGGAGACCGAAATACAAATCCCTTTTCCACATCAGACAATGAAGGGAATTCAGCCTAGGTCTTCCACAGCCCAGGTGAGTGCCCTAAGTATTGAGTTAAAGTTCTGAAAGAACCATCACCTCCGCACCCTGGTTTGTGAATAGTGCCTAAGTGCCAAAGGAGTTTTGGAGGCGGAAGAGGAGGTTTGGGGGGATGAAACTATTTGGCAAATTTATGTCAAATTCACAAAGTTTCTGGTCAGCTGAAACTGCATTTTTTGGCAAATAAAAACAGTTTTGCCCAGCTCTCCTCCTCAGTACTTAATAGAGAAGAATTCCTGCTTACTTGTGCTTTCATTTTTTCCTTTTCAGTGTTCTCGTTCAGCTGCTGGACTTTGAATCTGATTTGCTGGATTTCCTTGTGAATCGCCATCACCTTCTCATAGACAGCCCCTCTCTTCTCCTGAACTCTGTTACAATACCTAAAGCAAGAAGGTAGGAAATAGTTCATGCTGAACCAATCACCTCACCCCAAATTAAATACAAATACCAAGATGGATTTCACACTGGATATGAATGTCAAGGAAAGTGATTTTCTTGTAAGTTACAGCTAGAACAGTTATTTGCAAGAGTGAAGGAAAAGTTGCATTTGTGGGGTAAGTAACATTTATCCATCTAGGTGTACAATTTATCTCCATCACACTGACATCAGAAAAGTTGACTCATTCTTAAATCCTAGAGCTATATAGCATCAAGAAACAAAACTCAAAGGAGTTAACATAACTTGTCAAACAGAAATTATTCAATTGACTTCATTGGAGCTACACTAATTTAAACCAGATGAGGATCTGGCCCTAAGTGTTTTTCTACTGTTGAGTGATGCATTCATCATACTCTAGAGCAGTGGTTCTCAAACTTATTTGATCGTGCCCCCATTCTTTGTGTCTGTAGTCATTTACAAACACACACACACACACACGCCACTGAAGTACACATACCTCTGCCCAGCTCTGAAGGCAGAGTGGAAAGCAGCGGCTGCTGGCCAGGTGCCCAGCTCTGAAGGCAACCCCACCGCCAGCAGTGGTGCAGAAGTAAAGGTAGCATGGTATGGCATTGCCACCCTTACTTCTCCACTGCTGCCTTCAGAGCTGGGCACGCAGACAGCAGCCACCACTCTCCCAAAGCTTCTCATGCCCCTGCAGAATACATTTTACGCCCCCCAGTTTGAAAGCCTGCGCTCTAGAGGCAGCAAGGTGTAGTGGGACTGAAATCTTGAGTTCAAAAGACAGCTCAGACAGACTTCCTACGTGATCTCAACTTTTCCTGTGTTTCAGTCTCTCCATTTTTAAAATGGGATTAGTACTGATCCATATCACTGATGTGAGAATTAGCTAGTATTGTGCTTCAAAAACAGTTTAAAAATTAGCTGTCTGACAATGCAGGGTCTGAAAAAGGATTTGGATAGTTCATGTTTTCAAAAAATCCTTCAGGACATAATATAGCTAGGTTTTGCACTGAAGTTGCACCATCACTAATTGAAATTGCTATTATGTCTAGACCTGTGTATTTTGCACCATTCTCTACCTATGGAACTAGCCATAGAATTCAACCAACCACAAAGCTGTGCTGCACAAAATAAGTTTTAATTTGAAAAGTACTAAGTCTCTAGCTCTTGGAGATGCACTGCGGGGAGGTAAGAGGGGAGGTAAAATGGGTCCAGCCATTGCCACCCCTCCCCAGCATCCCCCAGGACCCAGAATTGTGCAGGGAAGACCCACCCCACGGTGGGGGCAGTAGGCAGCTGCTTGCTGTCAAATGGGACAAGGCATTCAAGCTTAACAAACAGTTTTAAGTCATCTCTGCCCCTACCCACAAAGGAAAAGAAAAGATGCATTTTCCTGCTCACCACCAAAAATCCTTGTACTCCCCTGGATGCCAAAACCCAACGACACCTCCCTCCCCTTCTTCGCTGCTAAATCCCATAATTGTCAAAACACAGGAAACATCTACAAGGCAAGTATGTGTTAATGCAAAAATCTACAGCTACACTAAAACCCGAGAAGAGCATTTAATATCAAAAGCAAACAATTCTATATTGTGCTGTTTTCATTTTTGATTTAATTAAAACCTCTATTTACTTTAAGTTACTTCAAAATGTAGTAGAGGAGTGACAAATTCTAGGCCCAGCTTTCTGCAGAGAACAGAAGCCCTTAAGTAGGACCAGAGCACTCAGTTAACTTCCCCATCTAAATGAAGATGCTTCCTATACAATACTCCATTCACTTGGCCGGTAATGTTCTGTATCCCCTTTGACACTATTGAAGATTGGTGTTTAACATACGATCACAGGCCAGCTCCTCCTAGGTCTTATAGTAAAATCATAGCCCTGTGTTTACAATATTACAGTCTGCCATCATGTAAAGATTGTGATGTTCCAAGCCCAGTCTTACGACATGCCTGCAGCATCACATAGAAAGGAAGACGAGCTGCGAAGCTTTGATCAAATTACACTTTTCCTTTTGTTTTAGATGTGTCACATCAGGATAATACCCCCCTGAGATACAAGACCCCATTTCCCTGTGGGTCTTGAATGGCTTTGATAATGAGCAAAAGTGGCAAGGGAAATTATGAAAAATTCATGAAAGGCAAATGGGGCTTTGTTGAAGTCTGATGAGTTGGAAAATTATCCCAGTGTGACATTTTCTTCAAAAAGATAAAAAAAAAAATCAAGGCTAAGCATTATAAATTGAATTAGTAATCCACTGAAAGAGTTGCTGTCAACTCACATTGCAATTATTGATCCAAGTCCCCAAATGCTTGCCTACAGCATTACTGGTCTCCACAGAACTATCCCCCATCACTCCCATTTCCATCTATACTACTATGTTTTCATCAGGGATGTGAATTTTTGTAAGTGTATGTCAGATAAAGTAGCGCCAGGCAGAAATGCCAACTCATCCATACTCAAATACTGTGCGTTTGTACTGCTCAACGTCCTCATGTTTCTTCTTTATCCTTATTTCAGCCGTAGACAGCTTCTCACGCTTAGCGTTGACCAGTCTCTTTAAGGACATTTCATCTGTCGCGGCATTCTTCAACTCTATCTGGCCATTCTCAATCTGGTCCTCGAGATTTCTGACCTACAGTATTTTAAAAGAAAGACTGAAAAGCAATTCTATAAAATCAAAGAAATGCAATGTTCCTCTATTGGATATTTGCCAAAATAGAACTTTGTTCATTCTCATTTTGATAGTCTGAAAACAGTTAATTCTTCCTAGAAATCCAACAATTAACACACTTTGTAAATATTTTACAGATCAGATTTGGTGGATCACATCACCTAGACTTCCAGTAATTACTGCAATATACTACAGTAAATTATGTAGGACAAATATTCAAAACTTTCCTATGTTTTGCCAAAAGAAGTGAACAGTAAGGTAGCTATTTTTATCTTTACTTACTAAAATACTCTGTCATTCTCCAAAACTGTTAGCCCTAATTAGGAAGGCACCATATATCATGATCAAAGATGTTGTCCAATGAAAAATGGGCTGGTAATACTGATAAAATTAAGATGCTTGTTAAAATGATCATTTTGGATACAATGATATTTCCTCCTTTTGGCTTCCACTCTTCCCATAAGTAGAACAGTTTAAAATTCAAACTTCCCTCCTCCCAACAAATAACCCTCTAGAAAAAGAGAAGACAGTACATGCTATTTTGGCTTATGTTTTTATGGTAATAAGTGCTTCCACTATTAAAGATGGCAACAAATTTACAGGAGTTTGTCCCTGTGACCTTAAATCAAAAATTTCCCTCCTACCTACAGATGTGCTATGGGAAGTTACTGTACTCAACCCCAACAGAGGCTGCATTTTGATAGTACTGTTTATAAATAGTTTTAAAGCAGCTTCGGCTCCTTTAGGATAACAGGAACTATTGAAATGGAAGATTATGATTAATAAAATAGCTACGGTACTGGCTGTTATGTCTAGGTGGTGGAAGGCAGCATGCTTTGCTTTGAAATAGATTCCACTTTAGCAAATATCATTTGTACTGTTGCATAGCGGTTTGTTTTTTCAGATTCATATCCTAAGCAAAAAAATTAGAGCAACAGGGAGCAGCACTTGCATGAAATTAAAACCCAGTACTTAATTGAGAGCAATTTATTTCTTACATGCAGTTAGACGGGGACACACAAGTACATAATACAAACCTCTGATGAGATATTGGCCATTCTCTCCACATTTGCTCCTTGGCTTTGCATTTTCTTTTGGTATAATTGCACCTCCAATTGACATGATGGCAGAATCTCAACTAGGTCTCGATAACCTTCATACTTCTCAATAACCTCTTGCTTTATAAAAAACAACAAGAAAAAGCTATTTACTTAAAGAAATGAGTGAAATGTGGTTTCTGTTATGTTCTGCAGTAATGCATATTTGCTCTTGTAACTAATCCTTCAATTTCTGGATGCAAACTTGAATTAAAGAAATCAAGTAACTTCAAAATTGTTGCTGAAAGGAAGTAAATTTTGAGTTTGCCAACAAGATTATGCATCGGAGGAAAAAGCCATTGGTTTGGGAAGGCAGAGATGACACCTAGGTGCTGTACTCAACCAAACCTTCAGATATAAGGAAGTAAATTTATCTATTCAATGTGCTACAATGTCTGTTGGGGAAGAGAATGCAAGTTATACAATGGAAAATTCTATGTCAGTAGAAGTGCAATTATGTTCACAGTCTCAACTAGCATTACACAGGGATGTTTGATTAGAGTCAGATGGTAATAACTTTACACCTCAAAAACAAACTGTATAAACAGGGAGAGAAATCTGAAGAGCAAGTTGTGAGCTTCCCTGACGCATAGATGAATCAATCTGCTCACGAGACACACAACCAAACAAACCTCATGGCTGTAAGATTTGTACTTAAATATATACTGTCTGAACTTTGCCTACTATTTTTACAGGTAACTGAAAAGATAGGTATATAATTGAAGAAGTTAGAGGAACGTTTTCCTGTATTTTTCTCCTATTTAGTTTGTGCATTTCACAGATTATATATCTGGGGGGGAGGGTCAGGTTCCAATGTTGCCCCTGAATAGCCATTTAGTTTCTTCTTGTTTGTCATGAGTCTTCACACATCAGTAGGAGTGAAACATTTAAGAATACAAAGAAGCGATTAGAAAATCACAAATTGGAAAGGGGACTCAGGGATATGGAGTTCCTGAAGCTACTATTGCCTTTTTTTGCAGTTTACTAAGATTTCAAGTTGACTATGTACCTTAAATTATCTGCTTCCTTTTGATTTACTTCCTCTATCCTCTATTTTAACTGGAGTGAACCTATGTCAGATGATTTTGGAATTAGATTGTTATTTTGGGATAAAGTGTTCCAGAGAGAAGAAAGCAAGCTTCCAGATTCAGAACTACTGAGTGAGAACAGAGGTAACCCTGGAGCACCTGGTCAAGAGGCCAGGGTCTGGGAAGAGGTGTCAAAACAGTGCCAGCCATATGTGGTAGTGTCAGGATGGTGGATGCAGTCAGCTGGACAGGTTCAAGGGACCCAACATTTCTAAGTTTAGTATTACAGATGGAACAATCATCAATAGCACTACTTGTGATCCCAGGCTTAAAGGAGGTGTTCTCCAAATATCAGATGTCTTTGTTTTCTTTCATTATAAACTAAATACTTAAATTCCCTGCTAGTCACCTATTGCTGATCTTTTTGAAAATGATGCACAAGGAGCTCTCATTATTATGCCAGAAGACAGACTCATATCATTACTCATGTCTTGCCCATCACAGAGGGAATTTAATAGACTGTAATAAGTACAAAGCAGCCATAGTACAGTGATCAAGACTCACCTTGGTTTTCTTGAGTTTCTGGACAGTCTCTTTCATATGTTCTTTGTAATTCTTCAGTTCCTCTGGAGACTCTACAATTTTTGATTTCAATTGCTCTTGTTCTTCTTTCAAAGTAGCCATTGTCACTTTTAGCTGATTCTAATTAGCAAGACAGTTAAAATATGTGATTGATATCTCTATTTTACTCAATTTTAATAATGCTGTAAGTGATTATTTGTCTTCTCATGCTTTAAGTAGAAGGGAGAAGAGAAGTTCAGTGCGGCAGGGTTCTGCAGTGAGCATCTTGTGCAGGAGAGCATTTTATTGCTATCTAGCAAGGTGTTCTACATCATAACATTTTTTGTTTTAGTATTTTTCTTTTAGAAACCAAAATTCTATTAAATTCTCTTAAGAATGTTACAGTTGCCAAGCAAAGCACTCAGGTCAGCAAACGCCAAAATGAAGGCTGCCTTAATTCTGCTCCTTTTTGTACGTGCATGATGGTACAATTTTGAGTTACATGGTTGCGTGTTATTTTTGCTGCACTCATGCTTGCTGCAAACATTCATGCCAATAAAATTCACTACTCAAATGTTAATGAATAAGAGGTCACAAATACCAGTAGAGCTAAACAGCCAGCTGTATTCACAAGAATGTTCATAATTTTTCCCTCCATTTGCCCAGTTCTAGTCCTGGCCAATATTCTCCCTCTCTGTAAAATAGGTAATATCTAAGGAGGTAGGGGCTACTGCCAAAAATTTAGGGGATACCCTGTTTCCCCCACTCATTCTAGAGTGTTTTCACATTCTTTGAAGACTTAAAGGTGATATAGCTATTCCATCAAGAATTAACTATTTTAAAAGGATGTCACAGGTCTATAGTTAGGCATTCAAATCAGGAATTTCCAAAGGTAGCATATTCAGCCTTAACTCTATTATTTTATTTGCATGAAACAATATAGTCTTTAGTTATGGGATCATTAATTTCTTTAATACAGTGCAATATACAGCTGTTCTACAACTTTAGATACTAGCAATATTTCCACCTTGCATACTTACACAACTTTAAGTGTTATAATGGTCCACTATCTTTTCTGATTTAGGACCAGGTGTACTTAACACCTACATATTTTTCTTTCCAAAGAAGAAAGATGGAGGCAAGGCACAACAGGAATAATATATCCCAGGCACCTTACAGGATCAGTAAGAAGGAGCTCAGCTTCATTTGATGTGCAACATACAAAATGGGCATCATACCAACTGCACTGTGCATACATAAAGTTAAATTTTCAAAGGCTCATAATTTGATCAAGATAAAACCCAATTTTCAAATGCTTAAAAGGGACTTTTCCATGAGGGCTTCTTCTATGCCAAATTTCAACTTTACATCTCCAGCTCTGTCAGCATTATTACAGCAGTTCACAAAGTTGTAAGATTTTGTTTTTTATAACCACCTGCACACACACACACACACACACACACTTTTCACACTCAAATGGCTGAAATCTTTCAACTCAGCTTGCCCAAAGTATCACTTACAGGCAGAGACCAAGCCTGGAAAATTTCAGCCTGAAAGGTGAAAATAGGGGTTTGGAATGGAAGTGTTTAGGCTTTGGATACAAACAAAAGTTGTACAGCTTTTACTATACTAGTACAATTGGAACGTTACAAAACCTCTCGTGTGGGCACAGCTATACCAGGATAAAGATGCTTATACCTGTAAGGGAAAGGGAATAAGCTATACTGGTATTAGCACCATTATTCCAGTATAACTGCATCCACATTAGAGTCTGTACTGGGATAATTATTTCGGTATATAAAAGTCTCATCCTTAACTGAAATAGCTATACTAGTACCAAAATTGTGTTTACACCTGGAGTTAGAAACCTTAGTTACAAGAGCTGGAGTCCCAGATATATCAAAACCAAACTCTATTCTTATCATGCAAGTTTCCATAAAATACAAATATAGAAGTGGTTTTTAAAATGCAATCAAGTTTAATTATCTGAACCATTCACACTGCACATAGGTAGCAGAAGTCAGGCAGAAAAATCTGATGCTATATTAAAAGAAGCTCCATCATTTACTGCAAGCTACTGTTCAAATCCCATTTAAATTGAGTTATACTTACCAGACTTCGGGTTCTCTCTGCAACTTCTGCTTTCTTTTGGGAAGTCACTTCTCGCAAGGCCGTCTAATGAAGAGAACAATTGTTTGACAGTTAAAAGAGGAGAATTATTAGTATGGCTTCTGGTTTTAAGTTTGAACTTTTACTACAGAGAAGAGACTACTAAAAAAAAGCAGTTACCAGCTACCTGCACAGCTATCCCTACTCACGGTCTCAGCAAGTGCACCCCACAGGTGTCAGGCTTTGGGTGGAATTCCAAAGTTCACCCACTCTTAGACGAGGACCTGGGTTACAGCCCCCGGGTACCAACCATGACCACTTCAGCAAGTCCTGCTGGGGTTTGGACCTTGCCGTTGATGCATCTGGGAGTGGTTACTATTGATTTATGCACAGAGGCCACACAGCCTTCTCAAACAGTATTGCTGATTATTAACAGAACAGCTTTCTGAAACATGATGGGTTACAAACAACAAAAAGGGAGACCTAACTATATGCATCTTGCCTTTTAACTACTCCCAGCCTAGAAGCTTAGGCCCTGCTTAGAGAGAACATGTCTGCCTGCAGTTCCTATCTCTTCCCCCCCACCACCCATGTCGGCACGCTGACCACTTTCCCCCTCCCTTTCTATTAGGGGCATCTTTTAACCAGTCAGGGTCTTCTGATCTTTAGCATGTCCCAGTGATAGCCCCATGGTACTCTTAGCTGCTTTGAAGGTGTGTACCTGCTGCTGTCTTATCTCTTAGGGTGTCTACATTGCAATCGAAGGAGTAATCGCAGTTATGGTAAACACACCTGTGCTAGCGTGGCTAAAAAAGCAGTGCAGATGCGGCAGCACAGGTTTGAACAGGTAACCAGGGCCCCTGGTGTGCTTGTACTGCCCTTGTCACCACATCTACACTGCTATTTTTAGCCATGCTAGCACAGGTAAAACTAGTAGGAATACATCTACCTGAGCTGCCATCACACCTCAGACTCCAATGCAGACATACTCTTAAATCCCTATTTCCTGCCCAGGCCAATCCCCAGCTCTGGTTTGACTTAACCCTTTCAGTTCAAGTAGACAGCAACACAAAATTAAATGGGGAAACAGTCTCACAATATTCATTATAATGCAGCAGATATCTCAGTTCCTCACACAAGCAATGTGTTTCTGTAATGAAAAACAGACTATATTTCACACACTGCTTCTGATCCCTATGGACCCAGCTGTTAACTTCATTCCCTCATAGGTACCAGCACAAGTTAATTCTAGGGAGTACCATAGGACTCAGACCAGGATAGACGTAAATACCTTAAATATTTTGACTTTGCTTTTAGTTTTAAACAAATCTCCCCTCAAGTTTTCATGGGATAAATCCAAAGAAATAATAAATGCCCACAATCAGAAGTCATAGTAGTTGTACTTTGTGACAGAACTTCAGAGACCCAAATAAATAGGGCATACCGTTTTTTGATGATAGTCCTGGTTTAGTACTTCCTGCAGTTCTTGAATATCATCAGACAGCTGCTTGAACTCTGCTTTCTGCTCTACTGGAATCATGCTAAACACAAAGATATGATGTTTGATCTTGTTAGTGCATGCCAGGTGTCAGTGAGCTCAGGGCTGTGTAGTACAGACAGAAAGACACTTTTCCTGCCTCAAAGGGTCTTAGGATCAGCTACAGACAGTGACCTGGGTGACCAGTTGAAGACCTAATCTCACAATTTTATTTTTAATCTTGCTTTGGTGGGTTATTGTTGAAATATTTCATAGCTACCGTATGATTTAAGGAGTGATTTAAGTAAAGAGGGAGCACAAGGAGTGACAGCTGTAAGTTTAAGAGGCAACATGGAAGAAAGTGCAAAAACAAGAGTGAGAGAATGATACTATGACACAGATCTATGTAGATATTTGAATTATAAAATGTAATATTTTTGTAGCAATATAGCTTAAAGTGGTAGACTTAAAGCACGGGGCTAACATCAGATGGGAGACTTTCCCAGTGTGTACTGAGTTAGAACAACCTGAATTTTGAACTGGTGACTGGTCGTGGAGCAAGTCACTGGAGGGACATCCCAGAGAGAGAAAAACTGACCTGCAGTCCATAACAGTGACAAAGTATAGTGATGATAAACTTGAGTATTCTGCCAAAGGAAAGGGCATGAGGGAGCCCCATCTGGTGGGGCGGAAGCTAACGGAGAGCTGGAGGAGACGGAAAGTCCATGGAACAGGAGGAGTGCAGACTTGTTTAAATATGCAAAGGCGGTGAGTAAGACAAGGGAGCAAAAAGAATGAGAAATCAAGAGCAGAGAAGTACAACTAGACAATGAAGTAAAGCTGGACAAAGTCTTAAAGATACAGAACAGAACATTGAAAACTTGATGCAGGACAACTATTTAGCTTTTCTATGATGCTAGTCTACTAGTCTAAATAACCCCCAACATCTCCTGTGAGGTAGGTAAAGTAAGTAGCATAGTTCCCTTTAAGGTCAGCAGCTGCATACACTGGTAGCTGGTCCCACAGTGCTTGCTCCTCCAGTAGTGTTCACCAAGAGCTACCAGACAGTGCAGCTACAGAGCAGGCGCTTTGATGTGGCTTCCCTTCCTCTGCATGCTGCAGTTTAAGAAAAAAGCTGACCCTGGTTCAGATAATACAAGCAGCACATACTAGTGTATACAATAAATATAACTATTAGTGCAGAAGGTAAATGAAGGCAGGACTGGCAACTTTACATTCAACTGTAAGAGCTGCCATACTGGGTCCATCTTGCCCAGTATCCTGTCTCCGAGAGTGACAGAGCTTCCAGGGGAGTGTACAGAACAGGGCAATTATGGAGGAATCCACCCGTCTTTCTCTGCTGGCTTCTGGTAGTCAGATGGTTAGGGTGACCCCAAGCATGGGACTGCAACCCTAACCATCTTGTCTAATATCCATTAATGGAACTATGCTCCAAGAACTTATCCAGTTCTTTTTTGAATCCAGTTATACTTTTAGCAAACAGAACATCGCATGGCAATGAGTTCCACAGCTTAGTTATGCACTGTGTGAAAAGGTACTTTCTCTTGCTGTGTTAAGCCTGCTGCTTATTACTTTCATCAGGTGACCCCTGGTTTGTGTGTTGTATGAAATGGTAAACACTTCTCTAATTCACTTTTTCCTCACCAGTCAAGATTTTATAGACCTCTATTATAACCTCCCTTAGCCATTTCTTTTTTAAGATGATCAGACCCAATTTTTTTTGTCTCGCCTCATATGGAAGCTGTTCCATACCTGTGACAATCTTTGTTGCCATTCTCTGAACCTTTTCCAGTTCCACTATATCCTTTTTCATATGAGGCAACCAGAACTGGACACAATATTCAAGGTGTGGGCACACCATGAATTTATATAGTGGCATTATACTACTTGTCTTATTTTCTATCCATTTCCTAACACAGTGAGCCTTTTTGACCACTGTTATGCATAGAGCAGTCATTTTCACTGTGACTAAGATCTTTCTTGGGTGGTAACAGCTAATTTAGAACCCATCACTATAGATGTAAATTTGGGATTATTTTTTCCACTGTACATTACTTTGAACTTAATGTTGAATTTCATCTGCCTTACTGTTGCCCAGTCACCAGTTTTATGAGATCCCTCTAACTCCTTGCAGTCTGCTCTGAACTTAACCTCTTGAATAGCTTTGAATTATCTGCAAACTTTGACACTTCAACATATTTATTAATCATCTGGAAAAGGGGTTAAACAGTGAACAACAGGTCGGAGTACAGATCCTTGGGGGACTCTGCCGGTCACCTCTCTACATTGTAAAAATGGACCATTTATTCCAATCCTTTGTCTCCTATCTTTCAAACAGCTACTTGTTATACTACATTTTGGTTTTCATTTTTATTAATAGATTCACAGATTTAACACCAGAAAGTACCATTGTGATCACTTAATCTGGCCTCCTGAAAACACATGGGCCACAGAATTACACCCTGTAATTCCTGTAGCAAGTCTGTAGCTTGTGGTTGAGCTAGAGCATCTGTTTAGTTATTTAAAAACTTCAAGTGATTTAGAATCCACCACACATCCAACTTAGTTACTTGTCCCAATGGTTAATTGTCCTCACTACTAGAAATGTGCACCTTATTTCTAGTATGAATTTGTCTAGTTTCAAGTCCTAGCTGTTGATCTTGTCAAGCAGGCAAAGGCATAATTAAAGAGCCCTCTATTAGCCATCTTATCCCCATCCAGATACCTCTAGACCGTGATTGAGTCGCCTCTTTACCTTCTCTTAATTAAGCTAAACACAGTGACAGACATAAGCTCAGTCTAAGGCATATTTTCCAGACCTTGAATCATTCTTAAAGCTCTTTTCTGAATCTTTTCCACATCCATTTTGAAGTGTGGACATGAGAAATGGACACTAGTGTAGTAATGGTCTCATTAATGCAAAGGTTATACAGAGAATACCACTTCCTATTCAATATTCTGCTTATATATCCAACAGTCACACTGGCCATCAGCCAATGGAAGGTCACATTTAGCTGGTTATCCACCATGAACCCTAAGTTCTGAAAAAGACTTTAAAATACTTTAAACTATATCCACTATATATATATGCTCTCAAACACAGCATTCTTTCATTCTAACAAAATGGTACTGTTTCTGAAGTCTCTATCTCCCACAATCAGTTCTAACAAGACGCTCAGAATATCAAATCTGTAACTCTGAATATGACCCACTAGGGCACTGAAAGTAATCCCCACAACCTCTTAGGGAAACTAGTCAAAGAGCAACCACCAGCAAACAAAGATGCCATGGGGAAAGTTTTTTGTTTGCCTGAATTATAGTTATGGGCTAGCTAATCAAACGCCCATAGGATTGGCACTAGGTTCAAGAAAGTCCCTCCATCTCTCCATAGCTATGGAGCATTTGACCAACAGGAGAAGGTTGATCAGCTCAGAAGACAGAACTTTCATAGGAGCTGGAACTCAACTATGGAAATAAGAAAAACTGATCACCTGCCTCATCAATTTCAGAATTAAATGCAAATTCATCTTTTAGCTTTCCCCTCAATTGCTTTACACAGAAAAATAAGTCCATTCAAAAACAACTTAACCAAGCTATTTCTCCTACAGCCTGGAAGGAAGAAAGATGGTTACGTCTATCTTTAAAATAGATGGAAGATTCTCAGACACTGATGAGGCCATATAATGCCTCGGTTGATTTAGAAAAGTCAGTCAACAGCCACATCGCTTTATGTTCTAAGACAACAGCTTAATATTCCCTGTTAGATGTCACATGCATGTGTGCAAAATCCACAGAGGTCAATTACTAGACCCTGTACTCACTCAAGTTTCTCTAGCTTCACTGCTGCCTCCTGATTTGCTTTCTGCAGTTGCTGTATTTTTTCCAGAGCTGATTTCTGTAAATTAAGTTTAAGGTATTTTAGTGATTAGTTTACATTATATGGAAGAACAAGCAGATTTAGAATCAACCTACAACATGTTCCTCATACAGCCCAGTTGGTCCTACAATCCATGTGCATTTTATAATTTGTTTGTACTACTAGTCTGCCCAGTTGAGAGAATTACTGGCAGTTCTTGGTCTGTACTTGGTAGTTACTGGTCTGTAGTTCTAGCTTCATAGTTTTCTGCTTAGTGACTGTTACCTCTCATGCTCTCCTCAAAGTGAAAGTTTTCCAAGTGTCCAAGTCTTTGCTCTCTGTGCTTGAATATTTCACAAGATACTAGAGGGGGGCCCCAGTTGCTAGGCCTAAAAACTGACTTGACAATTACCCTGTACTGAAGCCCATATTTTAAAGATTCCAGTATGCATATTTATTTCCAGAAATATCCAAATATAAATGTAATGTGCAACAGGAAAAACAACAAGCACATTGATAGACAGATGGTCTAGTTTATACCAAGTTACAAGGATGGATATATTCAAATATTGATTATAACAAACTGCAGTTATGTGGCAACTGGTGTTCTTTAAGATACTGTCACAGAATGGGCTCCTATGCCTACAGAAACCCACATTCTGCCCTGTAAGAAATGTGACTTTTAAAGTTACTGTTCCACATATTTAGCAAGGGTCTGTCAACAATGTTTGTTACTTCTATCCTGTGCCTTTCAAGAGGCAAAGACCTGTAGGTAAGTTATGAAATCCAGGATGTATATCAGAATCAGCAGAAAAGCTATACACAGTTCATGTACTTCATCTTAGCTCCCAAGGCAGCAAGCATATTAGAAATAACCAAGTCTTGAGTAGAAAAGCGCTCCCCTTTAATTTCTACACCATGTTTTTTTGGAAGCCATTATTAGGCGAAGGCTTTATTGAAAAGGTGAGGTCTTAGTTTTTGATCTGAATGTGGTTAGGTTTGGGCTCAATCTGATCTTCTCTGACATTAAGTTACATACCCAAGCTCCATCAGCTGAAAGCATCTTGCCTTAAGTGCCCAAGTCTTATCCTGGGTATCACCAGCTGCATCATCCTTGTAGAGTGCAACTGTCAAAATAGTGCCAACAAGGCAGTCTTTATAAGAGATGGGCTCTAACCAGTTGTGGCTTCATAGGTTAGTACTCCCACTTCCAATTCAGGTTTGAAATGAATGAGAAACCAGAGGAGTTCATGGAGCACTAGTCAGGTTTTGTTGGCTAGGATGGAGAGAACTGTGTGCTTCACCAGCTGAATTTTCCATGTACTGGTCAGATTCAACGCCAGGTACAGCAGGTAGAGTAGTCTACCTGGAGGTGATCAAAGTGTACATCATCAAAACCAGATCATCCAGCAGGAAACAGTTTAATAGCCTTCCATCACAATATGTGGTCTAAAACATTAATTCAGTGGTGAGGTAAGACAATAGGCAAATTCCTAACTTCCCCTTCCTCCCATCACCACTACTGTCTTTCCTAGATTGACTTTGACTCAGCTTGTCCTTTATACAGCTGTTTATTTCTTCCAGACACTGAGGCATACTTAAATGGGCTGAAGTTAGATGAAAATAATAATTGACATGTTTCCTCAGAGTACCACACCAAAGTGTTTCTGAAACTATTTACCAATGCCTCATGTTTGATCAGAGCCTATAGCTCAATGGCACAATAAGACTTGCCTGTATTCAGCTGGTACCTGTAGGTGCTGCCTTTCCAACAGCTGGAAAAAATTAAGACTCCTTCCTGCCCTGTAAACACTTAAATGTTTTCCCTAATGCATAGGCAGGAGTCACCTGGATTTTATTTTTTTTTTGTTTTCTCTCCAAGATCTGTCTTACATAAAGACAAAAAGTTGTTATGGACCCTTTGAAAAAAGTTGTAACACATAGCAGGCTAGTGTAATTTCCCAAACAGTACTTAAGCCTCTAAACTTCCAGATATAAATTAATATTAATTATATTTTGATGGTCTTATCTGAGCTGTTTCTTACAAACTACATCATCTTACATATGCCCACTGGAATTCCATGTAGATCTCACGGCGTGATTCTTGGAAGTGAATAAAGTTAAGAATGCCACTCAAGAAACGAGCTGTCCGCTTTGCTTCTAAAAGAGAGGAATAGCAAAGAATGAGTGTTTTGGTCTCTATATGCCCCATAATTGGAAAACTTGAGCACAGCAAAACTCAAACAGCTAAATAGAGGCAAAGACTGAATGAAAAAAAGTACCATGTTAAAGATAGCTCTGGATATTTTAGTATTACAAATGTACTATACTCCAAGGAAAGTTAGGAGGTTAATTTACCCATATTGGCTTAGAAGGTAATTTCTTACAGAACTTCAATGTCAGTTGTTTTATTTGTTTGTTTGGTGTGTAGTTGGTGTTGGGTTTTTTTTGGGGGGGGGGGGTGATTGGGGGGGGAGGAAGAGATATTTTAAGAGATATCTATTACTGAACCAAGTATGTTTTAGAGAGGAACAAATCTTCCTCAGTAATGAAATGTACTTAAATTGATATGATTAAGTTATGTCAATCTCTGAAAAAATTAAACAAATCAACTGCACCAAGCCATGAATTTATGATGCATCGAGATGCATTGTCAAGGACCTTATACAATCTATAAATAAATTACAAACTGGGCATAACATCTCAGAAAAACAGCCATTCCCCTGAAAACACTGAGCACTGACTAATGTCAGTACAACAAATATCTGATAAAAAGAAAGAAGGGAGGCAAAAAAAAATCAGCAACCCAAACAGAAAAATCTTGTACTAAACCCTGAAGACAGCTACACAGGGACTCCAGCAGACATATTCAAAAAGAGAATCCACAGCTAGGTCCCTGAACTGAGAAGGCCCTTCTCCCAACTCAATTCAAATTGAATTTTGGAATAGAGAACAAGGACACTCTTGGCCAACCTCAAATGCTTTGGCAGGAAAACAGGAAGATGCAGAAATCAACTTAAAGAAATTTCTTTAGCCAATTCACAAAATCTTTCCTGAATGGCCTGTGCCACACCAGAACTGCAACAGTGTGTTGGCAAGAGAGTGGAAGAAAGGAGGAAATACAAGTGTTTTCTATAGATATATTTCCCCCAGGAAATCCGGATTATTGAGTTCCAGTCCTGTCACCTACTCATAACTATTTCTACTTTTTAAGAGTAATTATAACCACCATATATTGCAAAACTACTGGAAAACATAAGATTACTATCTAACCTAGTAGCAAGACAGAACTGTAATGTTTTGTAAGAGAGCTGAGATTTATTAACTAATTAGTATTAACTGGATTAGCTAAAGTCTTGTAAGAATTGTTTACTGAACTGGTCTTCTCTGCAGGCCATACCATGAGGTTCAAAAGTAGGCAGCTGCTGGCTCCACTACACCACAATTGTCTACCTCAGTGTAGAAAGTAAAATCCAAGAGTCTTCAAAGATATTTCATAGAAATGGCTCAGGCATCACATGAGCATGTGGAGACATGGATGGGTTAACAGATGCTTGCTTACTTGGATTTATGACATCAGCAATCTGAAAGTCATTAATACGGCAGACCGGAAGAAAACGCTCCCTGTGGGAAGAAAAAAAAATTTTTTTAAAGATACTGAATGTTAGTTATGTAAACAAGCCTACTTCAGATGGCCACTACAGTACTTTTGCCCTATATAAATCTAGAGTACATGGGTGTTCTCCCACAATAGTAGAGTCTGAATGTATCCTGGTACTGTACACAATGGTGATCAGACATGGCAGAATAAACCCAGAAATAGCATTTTAATAGCACTGCATTCACAAACTAGTATTATAGATCCTGAGTTGTTACAGTGCCTTGCATAAGGATTTTTTTAAGTTACTTTTCACAGGACATTTAAATTTAGAGCATGTTAGTGGGCAGTACCAACCAATGCTTTGTGAGGTGCTAGTAATGTTTAAGCAGATATTTGAAGAAAGAATTTCCATTCATGTTTAATTTTGTGGGATCTTTTCTTTAAAGATGGATAACACATTCAAAACCAATAGGTCTCTCAGTAGATTAAATTTAAGTTTTCTGAAACTTCTGCTGTAGGAAAGTGTATTCAGTTCACTTGGTTCTGTTGCAGCATGCTGCATAGACAGAATGTTTGGTTTTACACACCTGTTTATTAGTGCAGTAGAACAAGAAAGGGATTTTTCAATGCTTCTTCCATGGACTGGCACATGAGAACTGCAACATTTGTCTGATCTGGAAAACTTTCTATACTAGCCTACCAAATCTGAATGATGTCCTTTGCATTCTGTTCAACTAAGGGCTTATCTACTTAGTTAATGACAAGCTGAGGTGTAAATCTATCCTGCACTAGCCTGCCATGCACCAAGCATCCATGTAAACCCCACTGTGGCAAACTGAAAGTTCTGTAGAGTGCTTCCATCTACCCTGACTTGAATAGGAGTAGATTAAAGTGTATTAGGGAACTTTTAGTGAGCTACAGCAGGGTCCACATAGACACTTAGTGAGCAGCAGATTAGAGCAGGGTAGATATACACTCCAGCTTCCCAAAAACTCAGTGCTTGTGTAGACAAGCCCTAAACTGATCTCCAATATCCAGCATACTAATTTTAAGTTGTGTTTTTGCTAAGATTGTCTTCAAATGCTGATCCACTGTAGATCTTTGCCTCATTCACCATCCCACCCTGCACAGGAAAACAGGGAGGGGTCTGTCAGAAAAAAATTATATATGCTCATTTTATTCAAGGTTGAAAGTAAGTACACAAGGAGGCAGATACCATGGAGCAATTAACTTTACAACCTTAAAGTTCTCTTATTGTAGCTTTTTATATTAGTATATCTTTAGTAAATGCTGAGTTTTAACTGCCCATTTAGGGCACATCCTCTTCTTGTGGGGAATATCACATTAAATGCATTCTTCAGTTTTGCATTGTTTTCTTGTAATTTCCTTCCTTTTCAACATAGTACACCTGCAGCTTCTCTCAGAAGCTTAAATTTATTTTTTCAGTGTATTAGGACATGTCTACACTACAAACTTAAGTCGACCTATGTTAGGTCAACTTACATCCACCGCAGTAATTATTGCTGTGGCTGATGTCCACACCATCTTCCTTCTGTCAGTGGTGTGTATCCTCACCATGAGCGCTTCCACCAACTGAAGAGGAGCAGCATGGGGGGGCTGAGAGCCAGGGCTCTCAGTTCCCTGCTACAACCACAGGTGCCCCCCCAGGCTCTCATCTCCACATTCCCAGCCAGGAGTGGGAGGGAGGGATATGGGAGAGACAGCCACCTGGGACTTCTCTCCTCCCAGCCAGGAAAGGGGGGCAGCCACCCAGGGCTTCTGACCTCCCTGAGCAAGGAGCCTCTGGGCAGCAGCCTGGCTGGAAGCAGACAGCCCCCCCAGCAGGGCTCTAGCTGCCCAGCTGTCTTGTCAATTTCATGGCTCCAGCATGGAGCCATGAAATTGACAAGACAGCCAACAGCCTAAGTAAAGCAGTGTCTACACTTACATCCGCAGGGAAACACTGTAGTGTACACTGACATAATTGGACATAAGCTGCCATACATTGACCTAATTGTGCAATGTAGACAGGGCCTTAGAAATGAAAACAGAAAAAGAAATAGGAGCGGTCTAATATGAAACTTAAGTCAATCTGCTCAATGTCAATTATTCCACCACACGTTGAACAGAGCAGTGTCTGTTACAGCAGTGCCTCTAACAATGGTAGACATAACTAGGGTGATACTTCAGGCTTATGTAACAGCTACTCTAACACCCTTTTCCATATCTAATGATTAGCCTCTGCCATAGGCCTCAGTGAACTGCTTCAAGCTATTCCCAATTCAGTTGCATGCTCACTAACTTGCCATCATTTACTGTTGATCTAAACCTCAGTCTCACAATCCTAAAGCATTAAAGCTATCTCACACATTTGGATAAAAAGTGGCTGGCAGCAGAGATTCTTAGTCTACTAAACTGTTCGCTGCTTTAAGCTGCTTCTTGTTAGTCTGCTCAATTTTATTTCACACAAGCTCAACAAGTTGAAGGACCACCACAATTGCACAGAGCCCAATCACCTAAAATGAATTAAACTACAATCAAATAATGAATGAACCGTATGAAAAAAATCCATTTGTTGTACTCACATATTAATGTACAAGTTACAAATAGGTAGGAAGCCTTCAACAATCTGTGGATACATTATGTCAACAGTGACCGGCATCTAAACACAAGAGTCAATAAATAAGACGATTACAAGGAGTATTCATATGGGGCAAATACTAGTTTTTTTATGGGAAAGTCCCTCAGAGGTGATAAACATGGGTGGGGAACTTTATCACTAAACTTCAAGGCAAAGGCAAGTTAGTGGTTCTCAAACTGAAGCCTGTGGATCCCTGTCCTGGTGGCTCACAGAATAATGTTTTGAGAACCAAGTAGATGAAGACTGGACAGGCTGGGAAGGTTGGTGTTTTCAGAAGGGGGTTTCTCAAACAGCTGCTAAGTGAAAACATTGGAAGGTGCTTGCCTAGTCAATACCATCTGGAAACAAGAACTGTTTGCTCACACAATACAAAAATACAGCACCCTAACTAAAAAAAATAATCGCCTGGCCCATTGAATCCTTTAGATGGAATCAAAGAAATACAGTTAACTAAGGCTATGGTCAAGTAACATTACAGGCTAGAACAGGTGTGAATGTTCAGTGCAATAATGGATTTATGATGCACTGCCATATTTCAGACTAGAATTGAGCCTTAGATATTAGCACAAGCTGATAATTTGTACGGAAATTATCGGTTTACCCCCTCAAAACAATGTGGGTCTGGATTCTTGTGCTGCCATGTAATGTTATAGTATTCTTTTACACGCCTGCATTACATTTTAATGCACTCATTCAAGTATATTATAGCATAGCACCAACTCCACTATAATTAAAGGCTGAGTGTTGCTTTCTGTTTGAAGGTAGACTATTCTAAGTGCTCTAAAATCCACATGCTGACTCAGATTGTTTTGAAATTTGCTATGCCTCATGGGGGTGCTGAGTAGAGTCTGTGAGCCAAGTTGGTGTCGTTTGAGCAAGTGGCTCCCAAGAAACAGCTCTGCCCCCAAAAAACACAACATTTCACAAAATCATTTTGTTCCTCTTACTTTTTTTGCACATATCTGGGACTCAGACTACAGCTCTGATCCTTCCCAAACTGATCTCAGTTGCTCTGGATTTATCTCCACTAAAGCATGGCACCCACTGCCCCTGGTGGGAAGGGAGGACATTATACTGAAGAAGTTACTCAGTGTTAGTTAAGACCTCCAGATCAACACATGCCAAACTGACATGCCTAAAAGAGGAGGCAGCAAGTCTACGGCTCTGCTGAAGCAAGGTTTCCAGGCAGTCTTGCCACAGTACCTGGGTGACTCAAGGTGACATTCTGTGGTCACTGAAACATGCATTGCACACATTCTGCAGAGGCTCATTTTGGGAGTTTTGCCCTGAAACCAAAGTTTCTGGAAGCCAGGAATCCTTACATTATTCACGGCTCTGACAGACTTCCCTTGACCTTGGCAAGTTACAACTTTTGTACTTCAGTTTGCCCATGCGAGAGATGTGGCTAGTACTTATTTATCCACAGGGCTGTTTGGGATTAGTTATTATTGTAACACTTTGGAGACAGAAATCATTATACAGTGTTAAATTAATGAGGAATCAGTTTTTAGTTTGCCCAGGCTGTCCATTTCATTGACTGGTTTGTCCTCAACTCTATTTTTAGTAAAACGAAAAGAAGAAAGAAAAACTTGTAGCACCTTAGAGACTAACAAATTTATTTCAGCATAAGCTTTCATGGGTTGTTACCCACTTCATCGGATGTGGGTAACAACCCATGAAAGCTTATGCTGAAATAAATTTGTTAGTCTCTAAGGTGCTACAAGTTTTTCTTTCTTATTTTCGTTTTGCTGACACAGACTAACACGGCTACTACACTGAAATCTATTTTTAGTGGTATTTTTAAAGTACTTTTTATATTTACTTTGTCTTGTGAAAGAAAGGTTAAACCCAAAATACAGCAGACTGAAAAAATAACAGTATCCAGTATTTCTAGCTGTATTATACCTGAAGTTATCCGTTAACTAAATGCCGTGGATTAAATGCAAAATACCACAGGACTTTCAAATTCACATTCAGCTACACAAAGTGCTAGAAGGATCAGCTAATTTAAAAATTCAAAAAAAAAAACAGTGCTTTAATAACTGTTAATTTTCATTATTCTGGAAATTGAGTTTCACTTTTTTTTCCCCACTTAATTGTGCACCACTGTATACACACCATGTAGAAGTGCTCCAGACGGATTCCATACACATTCTGCAAGGTTCTCATGAAGATCATGTGCAATACCTCAGGCTACAAGAGGGAGAGAAAGAACATTTAGTTCCAGTAATTACAAGTACACTAATACCAAGTGACTCCTATTGATGAGCTTCCTCTCTGTAAATTACTATTTAGTCTTCCTTGTAATTTATAGCACACAGAATATATCACAAACAAGTAGTACTCTGCCTTTAACAAATGAAGAGCCATTTAATTTTTTCACCACGACAACAAATCACATCGCAGTACTCTCATGTTGCATCATGGAGATGTTGTAATGCAACATCTCGTGATGCAACTTTAAGAGGCAATAACCAGACTGGCCAATTGTAACTTTAATCAGTGTATTTACACTCATAGTTTTTAATTACCTATTTGTAATCCACAGTTATGATTATGTCAGCTTCACTTGGAGAATTTTCAAACTTGAGTAACACCAAAAATCTTGAAAAAGTCTATCACAGTAAGGCAGTGATTTTAAATAAAAATGTAACAGTAAACTCCTATAGTGAGTGGGGGAATAATTAAGAAAACATATAAGATATTGATTTATTCATTTAGACTGGAAATTAAGACTTAATCTCATGCCATTAATAAACTCGCAAACAATTGCAGGGGAGAATGATCTATATAAATCCTAAATAAGTAAATTTAAAACAAAAGATTTTGCTACAGATTAAACAGGAAGACCATTCAGGTCTTCAAGTAATCGCCTAAAGACATCAACTCATATGCAGAATTCCCTGAGCTATCCCAATGGATGGTCTATTGTCCCCAGTTAAGAAGAGAGTTGAAGTCTAAGCCTTATGAATTAAATTACAATGTGTAAATATACAGAAATTCAGATATTCAGTGCATTCTATTATTTGAATTCTGCAACTTCTGTACTGTAATACCAGAGCTTCAAATTTCACATTTCTGAATACTTGGCTAAGCCCCTTCACCTGGCTAAATGCATCGTCTTTAAGGCAGAACTGTTGCTAACAGTAATTAAGCAACAGACAATGGTATTCACTATCATTAGGCTAAATCTGTTATCCAGAGGATGGCCTAGTAAAGCAGGTTTCCCAATTTCATAAAACCAAGTTATGGGTTCCAATGTCCTAATTATGAAATTGCATGCAGATGCAGGGGTCTGTCTGCTCACGTGCACCTGTAAGATGGCAAACCACATTTGTAATATTTCCTCATGTGAATATTTTTTATCGCAGCCAGTGGGACTACTTTTGCAAATAAGTGTTATGTGGTCAAATCCTGAATACACTATTATATTTACATTGTCCTCCAGCAGCAAGCTACTCTGTTTCCAGAGCATTCTTACCTTGGGATTTGGAAACAAGTCATTTTTGGAGAGGTTTTTAGCTTCGGATCCTGTTAGGATCTGATTGCGGATGTGAGTTATGATGTCATTGGGATTATATCTGGGAAATGTTAAGAGATCCATTTTGCGGGTCTGCAAAGAAAAACAGCAGCACAGAGAATTCACCTTTAGAGCCCAACAACTGTCAGAGCACAGGCTGGGGAGATTATGCAGAGGAGCACAGGTCACTGACTGACCCTCCCAGGGCCTCTGCATGACACCAAGAAGACCTCCCAGCAGAGTCCCCTATGGAACTATCATAGAGGTAGATGGCTGCTATGGGCTCCAGCTCTATCCTCACACAGACCCAGCACCACCACAGAAAAATCCCTTCTCCCCACGTGGAATTGTCACCCACTCCCAGTGCCCTGTGACTGTTCCTCACATAGCCCGACATCCCTCCCCCAGGCACTGACGGCCCCCTGTCCCACTCCAGGGCCCTCCACAGATCTGCCCCGCCACCAGGAGCCCTGGACCTCTAGTGCCCCCATCAACCCTCCACCAAGCACTGACAGCCCCCCACTGCATCAGGCCCTCCCATGGACCCATCATACCCTTAACCGCAGTCACCAGGACCCCTGGTGCACTGCCGCCACCCCACCACCACCAGGCACTGACACCCCACCCCCCTCAAGGGACCCATCATATCTCTGCCCAAAAGACAGGGACCTCAGGCACCCCAAGGGATAGATAATACAAAAAATATAATATATAAATCCATGGTAACGCCCACATCTTGAATACTGTGTGCAGTTCTGGTCAGCCCGTCTCAAAAAAAGATATTAGAATTGGAGAACATACAGAGAAGGACAACAAAAATGATTAGACAAAGGAAATGTAGTAGATCCAATCTACCTAGATTTCACTAAGGCACGTGATACAGTTTCACATGGGAAGTTATCAGTTAAATTGGAGAAGATGGGGATTAATACAAGAATTGAAAGGCAGGTAAAGAACTAGTTAAAGGTGAGACTACAATGCCCTCATAACAATGCGTCATACTGAAAGGTGAACTGTCAGGCTGGAGAGAGGTTACTAGTGGAGTTCCTCAGGGTTCTGTCTCAGGACCAATCTTATTTAACATTTTCATCAATGACCTTGGCACAAAAAGTGGGAGTGTGCTAATAAAATTTGCAGGTGACGTAAAGTTGGGAGGTGTTCCCAATACAGAGGAGGACCAGAATCTCATAGACAAAGATCTGGATGACCTTGAAAACTGGAAAAATAGAAACGGGATGAAATGTAATAGTGTGAACTGCAAGGTCATGCACATACGAACTAACAAGAATTTTTGCTATAAGTTGGGGACATATCAGTTGGCAGTGATAAAGGAGAATGACCTGGATGTATTGATCAATCACAGGATGACTATGAGCCATCAATGCGATGCAGCCATGAAAAAGGCTAATGCAATCCTAGGATGCATCAGTAGAGCCCTGAAAATCTGCGGATATCCACTTCATATCTGTGGACCATTTTTGCGGATAGTAGATCAGATGTGGATACAACCGCGCAGGGCTCTACTCACTGGCGACGCCTGGTCCTCGACGTCCGGCTCGGGCAGCCCGGGGGATGCAGCATGCTCGGGGCCAACAGCCAGTGGCTGCGGGGCAGGCCGGAGTCACGGATGTCCAGGACCCACTCACCGCACTGTTTCCTATCCAGCAGCTCGGGCCCCTCAGACAGCACCAGCATCCCCACCGTGGCCCAGCCAGGCAGCATTGGCCACACACCCAGCGCGCTGGCTCCTGGGAAGCAGGGCCCGCCCCCAGCCACAGGGATTGGAGCAGGCAGGGCTCCGGCACCCCACCCAGAGCCCGCCCCCCGGCTCATCCTCTCCCCCACCTCAGTCGCTAGCCCTTGCGAGACAGCTTGGTGCTGCAGGTACAGATACACATACACATAAAAGATGGCCAGCGGATGGCAGGTTGGATGCACATTGAGTCTGGCAGATGTGGATCCACATTTTTGTATCCACGCACGGCTCTATGCATCAGGCAAGGTATTTCCATGAGAGACAGGGAAGTGTTATTACCATTATACAAGGCATTAGTGAGACCTTATCTGGAATACTGTGTGCAGTTCTGGTCTCCCATATTTAAGATGAAATCAAATTGGAACAGGTGGGGAGAAGGGCTAGTAGGAGGGTCAGAAGAACGGAAAACCTACCTTAAGCCAAGCTCTTTGAGTCTCCTCTCATGTTTAGCCTGGCCAAATGAAGGTTCAGGGGAGATAGGATTCCTCTCTATAAATACATAGTTGGAGGGATAAATGCCAGAGAGGGAGAGGAGTTATTTAAGCTAAAGGCCAATGCTGGCACAAGAACAAAAGCATATAAACTGGTCATCAACAAGTTTAAGCTTAAAATTAGACAAAGGTTTCTAACAATCAGAGGAGTGACGCTCTGGAAGAGTTTTCCAAGGAGAGCAGTGGGGGCAAAAAACCTACCTGGATTCAAACTAAGCTTGATACGTTTATGAAGGAGGTGGTATGCAAGATTGTTTACAATGGATGTGGCCATCTGCAACTGCCAGTAGCAAATATCTCCAACAGCCAGAGATGGGACACTAGATGGGGAGGGCTCTGAGCTACTACAGTGAATTCTTTCCCAGCTGTCAGACTGGTACGTCTCTCAGACATGGTGAGGGTCTAATCATCATATTTGGGGTCATAAAGCATTCCCCCACATCACATCAGCAGAGACCCTGGGGGGTTTTCACCTTCCTGTACAGCATAGGGCACAAGTCACTTGCTGGTTTGAACTAGAGTAAATGGTGAGTTCTCTATAACTTGAAATCTTTCAATCATGACTTGAGGACTTCAGTAACTCAGCCAGAGGTTGGGGGTCTATTACAGGAATGGGTGGGCGAGATTCTGTGGCCTGCAATGATGGTCCCTTCGGACCTTAGGGCTGATGAATCAGTATGGAACAGCTTGCATATGAGGAAAGATTTAAAAGACTGGGACTGTTCAGCTGAGAAAACAGACTCTGGGGGATATGATAGAGCGCTATAAAGTCATGACTGGTGTGGAGAAAGTAAATAAGGAAGTGCTATTTACTCCTTCTCAACACCAGAACCAGGGCTCACCCAGTGAAATTAATAGGCAGCAGGTTTAAAACAAACAAAAGGAAGTATTTCTTCACGCAACGGACAGTCAACCTGTGGAACTCTTTGCCAGAGGATGTTGTGAAGGCCAAGACTATAACAGGGTTCAAAACAGAACCAGATAAGTTCATGGAGGATGGGTCCAGCAATGGCTGTTAGCTAAGATGGTCAGAGATGCAACCCGATGCCCTGGGTGTCCCAAAACCTCCAACGGCCAGAAGCTGGGAGTGGGCGACAGGGGCTGGATCGCTGGATAACTGCCCTGCACTGTGCATTCCCTCGGGGGCACCTGGCACTGGCCGCTGTCGGAGCTCGGGTGACCAGATGTCCTGATTTTATACGGACAGTCCCGATTTTTGGGTCTTTTTCTTATATAGGCTCCTATTACCCCCCACCCCCATCCCGATTTTTCGGTCGGAGGGCAGGATACTGGGCTAGCTGGACCTTCGGTCTGACTCCGTCTGGCCGCTCTTATGTTCAGGGACCGCAGGCACCAGCACCTGGGAACAATGACACCCCCACCCCGGGGCCCCATCACCTCCGCCAGGCACTGACACTCCCGGGCTCAGCCCTATCAGCCCCCGTGCGCGCTCTCCCGTGCCAAGGAGCTGCCGGGCCGGGCCGCCGGGGGCTCGCAGCGGCAAGTCCCGGTGTGGGGGAGGGGCGAATGCCGGCGCGCGCCGCTCACCTGACCCGAGAGAAGTAAAGTTCACACAGGGAGGCCGCTGCACCGCTCGTCACGTCACTTTTTCAAATCTGGCGGGCGCTCCGCCCGCCGTCACGTCACTTCCGGCGCGACTGTGTCCCCGCCCACAAGCCGGGGAGGCACGAGCTAGAGGGGGGTCACGGGGCGGTGTCTGAACGCTCCGGGCCCGCCCCCAGCGAGGGACCTGCTGGGGGCCGACGCCTCTCGCGCACACGCCGCCTTGCGCATGCCCGGGGCGCCGCGGAGCTTGGCAAAGCTGGCGGTGGGACTCGCGTGTGCGCACAGCGCCCCCTACTGCAGGCTGCTTTGCAAGCTGGCCTCGTGCGGACGGGCGGGTGGTTAATTGCCCGTGGCGCAGTGCAGAGTGAACTGAGGACCGGAGGGTGTTGGCTGTGTGCAGCTGTCCCAGGGGAGTGGCAGAGAGCTCACAGGATTGTGCCCCTCCAGCGATTATTGCTAAAGAGCTTTGAGTGTAGTAGGTGGAGAAAATGCTGGTAGAAAAGTGTCGCTGGCAGGTGTGAAACACAAGGAACCTGACCCGATGGAAACGCTCCCTTGACCTGGACGGTCTTTGGTCAGACCCAAGAGCAAAATCCAGATGGTCAAATTCCACTGTTAATTTACATTCATGCAGGCAGGCCATTGACCCCAGTGGGTTTGCCAGGCAAACGTTAGCCTTCTCTGTAAGGTGGAGATCCTAAAACCATATTTAGGCTGACATTCCCAAATGTGTAACCACTTACGCCACTTCCAGAAGGTGCATATTCTGGCGTGGGCCCATAGCATGTGTAAGCAGGGTGCCCTCTACAAACAACATTAGCCTGGGGCTGGCATTTTCCAGACATTGTTAAATAAACATGTAGAAGATCAAAGATATATATAGACGAGTGGTTTTCACCTTTTCCATACAGGACCTGCCCATTTAGCAATATGGGAAGGGCAAGATGGTCCCTGATACCTGGTCACATGCCCCAGGCTGAGGACGATACAGCTAATATGTAGTCTCTGAAAGTTAAAGAAAGTATCAAGGGGACGCCATAGTTTTCTCAAACTTCTCTGGTATTGTTACCGAAATATCGGGTCCACCTAGCTGAGAGCCAATAACAGCCAGACAGGGATAAGGAAAGAAGAGGTTGCTTTATTCTGCCAGAGTAAAGGAGAGCCTTGCAGTTTGCCAAAGACTCTAACTTACACAGAAACCAAAGGTCTTTTATACACACTTAGACAAAGCCCTGGTCATGTTAACACTTGATTGGTGGTTGCCAGACCCTGGACGTCTGCTATCTGGTCAGTGAAAACCAGTTTGGGACCAGGTCCCTCTGCCTTGAGGCAGAGGAGAAAGACAGTTCAAAAGTTCAGGGTACTGTGTAGGTGAGGCATCTACTTCCCCCTAGTGGCCGCTGGTTGCCATAAGGGCTGCTAGTGGTTAAAAGGGGGGCATTGTACCTTATGACTTTCACAGTATTCTCATCAGCAAATACTGAAATGGGTTTTGACCCCAGTACAATGTATACTGCCATTGTCATCCCCCCCCCTCACCCCCCAAGAGAAATTGGCTCCCACTGGAATTCTCGGCTCAGGGGGGACGGAAGGTGGCCTCTTGGGTGTTGTTTCAAGGGCTTTTTTTTTTTTTTTTTTTGCTGAATATCAGAGTAATACTAATCCTGCACAGAGGGAATAAGGCAGAAACCATAATGACAGAATGAGCTGCTTAAGTGAATAACTGCGGAGTGACAAAGGGTCCTGTGGCACCTTATAGACTAACAGAGGTATTGAAGCATAAGCTTTCATGGGTGAATACCCACTTCTTCGGATGCAAGCAGTGGACATGTCCAGGGGCAGATATAAATGTGCAGGGAAGATTCAGGCTAGAGATAACGAGGTAAGCTTACTTAAAAACTGCGGAGTATTTCTCAGCATGAAATACATTTATATTCCATACACAGAAAAACCAGAGGATGGCACTGCTGTACTACCAAAATCCCTGTGTCAGTTCAGCAGACAATAACACAGTGGTTCTCAAACAGAGGCCTGATGGGCCCTGGGCAGGTTTCAGGGGGTCCGCTAAGCATGGCCAGTGTTAGACTTGCTAGGAATCGGGGCAGAAAGCTAAAGCCTCGCTGCACAGGACTGCAGCATGGGGCCCCGACTTCCACGACCCGGGACTGAAGCCGAAGCCTGAGCAACTTATCTTCACGGTGCCCCCTGTGGTGTGGGGCCCTGGGCAATTGCCCTGCTTGTTACCCCTTAACGCCAGACCTGGCTTTTATATGCAGTTGTTGTAGCACAGGTGGGCCATGGAGTTTTTATAGTATTTTGGGGGGCCTCCAAGAAAGGTTGAGAACCTGTGCTCATGACACAGAAACCCCTGCCCATGCACAGTTCTTTGACCACCTTTGGGGGGAACATTTTTGACCATTTTGTAGCTAGTTTGGGGCACTTTTTAAGAACACATTTTAAACCATCTTGAAGCTTTTTAAAAAAAACTAGTTTGTGTCACTTTGGGCATTTGGGGGACAGTTTTGATCATTTCTGTGCATTTTTTGTCCTCTTTGGGGGAATTTGGGAGCATTTTTAAACATTTTTGAGGGGAAGTTGTTTTCACCGCTTTTTGGCCACTTGGAGGAAAGTTTTATTTTTCTCACCATTTTTTTGATACATTTTGTGCCTAAAAGTTGCAAAACTCTGGCAACAGAAATGCCCCACAAATGCCCAATTGAAGTCAAGGGGCTCATTCAGGAGCATGAAGTTAAGCACATCCTTAAATGTTTTCGGGATGGGGGCCAAAGAGAGGAGGTAGAGAGTGCAATTTTTTGCAGTTGTGGTGACTGACATGTGCAGGGTTATTATTACTCTGGTTATTTACCTTTGATCATCATTGCTTGGTAATGTCAGCACTTACTGAAACCAGGGCCGGTGCAATGAAGTTTCGTGCCCTAGGCGAAACTTCCTTGCACCAGCCTGCGCCCCTGCCCAGCCCTGCGCCCCCCCCTCGCCCAGCTAACGCCGCCCCCCTCCCCCAGCGGCAGCCAGCCCCCCGCCCGTGGCAGCTCCCCATTCCCTGCGGCAGCTCCCCACCCTCCACCCCCCCACGGCGGCCAGCCCCCTGCCCGCAGCAGCTCCACCCCCCCCCCCGTGGCAGCTTCCCATCCCCTGCAGCGACTCCCCACCCCCCAGCAGCTAACCCCCCCGCTCGCAGGCCAAGGCAGCTTCCCCACCCGCCCGCAGCGACAGCTAACCCCTGCACTCGCGGCAACTCAGCTCCCCGCCTGTGGGCCACGGCAGCCTCACCCCCGCCTGCGGCGCCTTCCCCATGCCCGCAGCGGCTGGCTCCCCACCCACGGCAGCTAACCCCCCGCCTACGGCAGCCCCCCGCCCATGGCAGCTCCCCAGCCCCGCAGCAGCCAGCCCCTCCACCCCCCCGCAGCAGTCCCCCACCCGCGGTGGCTCCCCACCCCCCGCGGCAGCCAGCCCCCACTGCCCGCGGCAGCTCCCCATCCCCCTGCGGAAACAGCTCACCTCCGCCTGCGCCAGCAGCTCCTCTGAAGCTGCATTCTTGGCAGCGTTTCGGCGGTTGCTTTTATTGCCACCGAATCGCTGCCAGGAGTTGCCGCCGCAGGCGGCAAAATGCCACCCCCCAAATCCTGGCGCCCTAGGCGACCGCCTAGGGTCGCCTAGTGGAAGCTCCGGCCCTGACTGAAACTCCTCAGGAGCTAGAGGATGCAGTGTTGGAGTTTGTATATCGCCTGTGTCAGAACAGAGTTGAATGCACACTGTCCAGAATCCATTCCTCACTTAAAATGTTTTCTCCCTCCCAGCGTGAAGACACAGATTTCTATCAGACTCCAGATTTTCAGAACTTTGATAAACATTTTTTTTTCTGTTTTTCAATGCTTTCAAAGGATTGAACTTTTGGAACTTCACATTTCAATGACAATTTTCCCACCAACTCTATTTCTCAGTACACCACAAACAAGAAGTTTTGAATGCGTGCCTTCGGCTTCTCATCTCCCATGTCGGTTTCCTTTCAAACCTTAAGATGGAAGCAGCAGCCTAGCTGAACCAAAGCTGAAGGCCATGCAGATTAGCATCCTCATACACATGATCTCTCTTACTGAAAGGCATCACACAACAGACTTCATGCCTTTTAATAAAATACAGAAGCTAGCCCTGAACAGCACCAGCTGGGGATGCCTAAAACATCTGTGGTAGGTGGAGAGTTGTAGTGACTTTGCTGAAGAAAGTGAATTTTAATCGTGAATGTTTAAAAAAAAATTAAATTAGACTTTCCTTTTTGGGAATAGAACTAGAAGACTATGTCCCAGGTTATAAAGGAATAAATTACTATAATGAAGAGCTACTGCCGAGTTTAATTAACAGTGAGGAAAAATGGTCTAAGCAAGCCATGGTGAAACATTAGAACCTACATTTACCAAAGGAAGAGATGAGCAAATACAGAGAGCTTTGCAGAGAGCAGGCGTTGTTATGTATAGCGTAGGAATATCATAAATGATTACTAATTTGGGCAGTGCTGGATAGAAAGGCTTACAAAGTGCTCCAATTCGGTAGGTCATTTCAGAACTACATGCAGCTCAGACATCGGGGAACTCAGGTTCTGGGAAAGGATTGTTAATATCCAACGTTGGCACCCGCAGCAAGTACTTGGTTTTATGGATCTTTGGAAAGTCTTTCTCTGTCATTCCTATTTCCCACTTGGGAAAATCTGGCACGGCCTTCAGCCATAAGTCTTCCATGGGGCATTTTGCAGTGAACCACCACTCCTAGGGAGAACAAAAGGGAAATGAGAGGCCAGAATGAGACTGGATCTTCAGAGTCAGCATTTCCGAGATGGTCAGGAAGGGGAGAAGTCTGACAAGAGCCACCCTATTATTGCTATCGATCGCTATATATCCCACACTGCCCCACACGCAAACCAGGGAACAAACGGATTACAAAAGTTGCAGTTTGATCCTTGGTTCCCAGCTGGCTTTGGGGAAAGAAGTAATCTGCACCACGCCTAAACCAGACACAGATTTCTTCCCCCTCTATGCTGGCTCAGCACTGCTGGCTGGTGTGTTGGATTCCCTGCCCCTATGTAGGAAGGGAAGTAGGACCCCATTGAAACTACTCGGCTCCCCATGCTGAGACCCATGATACAGATAGCCCACACAGGGGTGTTGAGGCCCCTTAAGCCCCCTTACTTACACCCTTTTAGGGTGTAAGGTGAATGGTTTTCATTTGATAATTTACTTGTGCTTCATGCTACAGAGGTGCTATACTGGAAGTGTAAATATCGTAGTGACTTATCTTTCTACAAAATACTTTATTGCAATAAAGCAGGCCAGCTGCCTTTACAATGACACCAGAAGAGAACCGTCAAACCACAGAACTGTCCTCTGAGATGGTAAAAACGCATCTTGCCAGGGTAATTGTTCTCTCAGTTTGCCACCAGGGTGGTATTTCTCAGGCTAGGCTGGCAGAGCCTGTGGTTGGAAAGGCCGATTCCAAACTCAAGTCTTCCACATAGAAGGATCTTACTCAGGTGGTTAGAACTCTACCTGTGTCCATTTGGGTCTGGAAAAAGTTCTCACACATCCATATTTCAATCCCCGCTCTTCCTGGTGCATGTCTTTCTGATGAAAGTAGTTGGCCATGATTTGTTTGCCATCCTAGCAGTAGATTTCCCCTACTCTTTTTTTCTCCTTCTCTTCCAACTGTGACTGGAGCAAGCATATTTCTGGCCAATGTCTTTCTAAAAGGCCAATAGCAGGTGCTTCCTGGCCCCAAAGCTGTCAGCCTGTCTATTAGTATTATTATTTATTATTTGTATTGCCTCATTGTGCTAGGTGCTGGACAAACAGAACAAAAAAATGTCCCTGCCCCAAGGAGCTAACAATCTAAGACAAGAGTCAATAGGTGGATACAGACAGACGAGCACAAGGAAACAGTGAGACAATATTGGTCAACATGGTAGACTGTGGTCTCAGAGCACTTGGCATCATGGCAAAGGAGAGTTTTAACTCCAGCGCCCACACTGGCCTTTGTTGTCTTGCTCCAAAACAGAACTGTGTAGCTGGGGCCATGGTAGAAGGTCCTGTTAAGACAAACCAACTAGTTTTGAGTTTGCATCCATAGTAAGCCATCATACCTTTGTTAGCCTAATACTTTCAAGGGATGAGACAAATGTATCCATTTTGCTTAGCTTCTAAATTCCACATTATACACCCCTGCCATTTGCTCCAATCAGCTCCCTGGGCAGAAGAAGAAAATAGGCTCTGCCAAGAAATGCAAGAGCTACATTAGAGCACTGGCTTTGAGATATTTTCTGACATTACCTCACAAGATTGGGTTAAAATTAGGGCAGGAACTAATACAGTCAATGGTAAAACTCTTCCAGTAAGAATGCCACTGTTATATATCCATTGCTCCTGTGGTTGCCTTCACTTGTTCCATGTCCCGTATATGCAGAGTGTACCGTGAAAGCGCATATTACCGTGCACTGATTTTCATGCATTGCAGGTGTACTACTATCTGGCAGTGTGTTCCAATGATACCAGCCTCTTTGCAGGTGCTTCAGGGCACATGGCCCAGCAGATATGTTGTCATGTAGGTGTCTGGACCAGACTGCACTAAATCTTTAGTAATGCTCCTATTTTGAAGTCTTACTGCATTGCTGCTTGTGGACCTTTTACATTTTTCTCTGCTTGTCTGACATCTGACAACAGACAGGGACTGGGCATTTCTGTCCCTACTGGGAACAGTCGGCCAGGCAACTGGAAGGGGTGGGGTCAAGAAACAAAAATTGGGGTGCGGACTTGGGGTGCTGGGACCTATAGACTGTGCGATGGAGGTGTAGGAAGGAAGGAGGGAAAGAGTGGCTTGTGCAGGGCTCTTACAAACACACATTCAGGAGAACCTGGGAATACATTTCCTTCCCAACCCAAATCAGACCCCATCGGTACATTTTCACAACTAAAAAGTAGCTTACCGGATCTGAGTGGCATTTCTGAAAGTCTCTGGATTAAGTTTAGAAGTGTGAGCAACAAGGGTGATGTCGTGGTGGGAGTCTGCTATAGACCACTGGACCAGGGGGATGAGATGGACGAGGCTTTCTTCTGGCAACTAACAGAAGTTACTAGATCACAAGCCCTGGTTCTCATGAGAGACTTCAGTCACCCTGATATCTGCTGGGAGAGCAATACAGCGGTGCACAGATAATCCAGGACGTTTTTGGCACGTGTAGGGGACAATTTCCTGGTGCAAATGCTGGAAGAACCAACTAGGGGCAGAGCTCTTCTTGACCTGCTGCTCACAAACCGGGAAGAATTAGTAAGGGAAGCAAAAGTGGATGGGAACCTGGGAGGCAGTGACCATGAGATAGTCGAGTTCAGGATCCTGACACAAGGAAGAAAGGAGAGCAGCTGAATACGGACCTTGGACTTCAGAAAAGCAGACTTTGACTCCCTCAGGGAACTGATGGGCAAGGTCCCCTGGGAGAATAACATGAGGGGGGAAGGAGTCCAGAAGAGCTGGCTGTATTTTAAAGAATCCTTATTGAGGTTGCAGGAACAAACCATCCCGATGTGTAGAAAGAATAGTAAATATGGCAGGTGACCAGCTTGGCTTACCAGTGAAATCCTTGCTGATCTTAAATGCAAAAAAGAAGCTTACAAGAAGTGGAAGATTGGACAAATGACCAGGAAGGAGTATAAAAATATTGCTCACGCGTGCAGGAGTGAAATCAGGAAGGCCAAATCACACTTGGAGTTGCAGCTAGCAAGAGATGTTAAGAATAACAAGAAGGGTTTCTTCAGGTATGTTCGCAACAAGAAGAAAGTCAAGGAAAGTGTGGGCCCCTTACTGAATGAGGGAGGCAACCTAGTGACAGAGGATGTGGAAAAAGCAAATGTACTCAATGCTTTTTTTGCCTCTGTCTTCACGAACAAGGTCAGCTCCTAGACTACTGCACTGGGCAGCACAGCATGGGGAGGAGGTGACCAGCCCTCTGTGGAGAAAAAAGTGGTTCAGGACTATTTAGAAAAGCTGGATGACCACAAGTCCATGGAGCCGGATGCGCTGCATCCAAGGGTGCTAAAGGAGTTGGCGGATGTGATTGCAAAGCCATTGGCCATTATCTTTGAAAACTCATGGCGATCGGGGGAGGTCCCGAATGACTGGAAAAAGGCTAATGTAGTACCCATCTTTTAAAAAGGGATGAAGGAGGATCCGGGGAACTACAGGCCAGTCAGTCTCACCTCAGTCCATGGAAAAATCATGGAACAGCTCCTCAAGGAATCAATTCTGAACCACTTAGGGGAAAGGAAAGTGATCAGGAACAGTCAGCATGGATTCACCAAGGGCAAGTCATGCCTGACTAACCTAATTGCCTTCTATGATGAGATAACTGGCTCTGTGGATGAGGGGAAAGCAGTGGATGTGCTATTTCTTGACTTTAGCAAAGCTTTTGATACAGTCTCCCACAGTATTCTTGCCAGCAAGTTAAAGAAGTATGGGCTGGATGAATGGACTGTAAGGTGGATAGAAAACTGGCTAGATGGTCAGGCTCAATGGGTAGTGATCAATGGCTCCATGTCTAGTTGGCAGCCGGTATCAAGTGGAGTGCCCCAAGGGTCGGTGCTGGGGCTGGTTTTGTTAAATATCTTCATTAATGATCTGGAGGATGGTGTGGACTGCACCCTCAGCAAGTTTGCTGATGACACTTAACTGGGAGGAGTGGTAGATACGCTGGAGGGTAGGGATAGGATGCAGAGGGACCTAGACAAATTAGAGGATTGGACCAAAAGAAATCTGATGAGGTTCAACAAGGACAAGTGCAGAGTCCTGCACTTAGGACGGAAGAATCCCATGCACCGCTACAGACTAGGGACCGAATGGCTGGGCAGCAGTTCTGCAGAAAAGGAGCTAGGGGTTACAGTGGATGAAAAGCTGAATATGAGTCAACAGTGTGCCTTTGTTGCCAAGAAAGCTAATGGCATTTTGGGTTGTATAAGTAGGGGCATTTCCAGCAGATTGAGGGACGTGATCATTCCCCTCTATTCGGCACTGGTGAGGCCTCATTTGGAGTATTGTGTCCAGTTTTGGGCCCCACACTACAAGAAGGATGTGGATAAATTGGAAAGAGTCCAGCAGAGAGCAACAAAAATGATGAGGTGAGACTGGGAGGTGAGACTGGGAATGTCCATCTCTGCCTTATGCTGGGCAATGCCATCATACCATACACCTTCCCTGGTTGCTGTGGTCATGCGATACCACACCCCCTGGCCCTGTCCATAAGGCAGTGAGCATGCTGATGTCGGTGCTGGCCAGCTGGCAGCCTGGTCGGATGATCCAATGAGGCATTGTAGAGATCAGATCACAAATCAATCAGCAGAAGAAGCCTGCCACTGTGGAAGCACTGTGCAGCTAGGGGCCATCCATGTGTGCTGCACTGTTTGTACAGGTAGGTGGGTCCTGACCAGGCTGACTCCTGGGCAGTGGAATGCAGACAAGTGACCAGACAGACCACCTCTGCAGTATGGGATTGCACTGGGAGGTCCATTTGTACTCTTTGGACTAACACAACATTGCCCCCTGCTCACAATGACACTGAAAAAACGACTGAGGCTCAATCAAGGTGGACCTCAAAAAACACAGGTGGGACAGCACAGTCTATCGCATAATAGAAACCCAAATGTGTGTGTAGATGTGGAGCATGTTACGGCCATGCTAGAGAGAACATGCTATGTTAACCACAAGTTTGACCAAGCCATGATGGGCAGGCAGGTGTAGACAGAAGCATGGACAACATGAAAAGGAGATTTAATTTTGCAAATATAAAGTTTGCACTAGAGAGAAAACCACTGGCCCCTAAAAATGATGTTCCTATAGATCTTCCATCAAAATTTACTCCAGTCGAGGAGCCAAAGCACAAGTTCCAGGAGGCACAGAGCAGGAAGCAATGTTATTTTGGAATGGTTGGACTTGTACTAGAAATGGTCCTAAACCTGTTAAATATTTTGAATGGGAGTTTATGCTTCTTAAACCATAGCCCTGAGAACCAGCCCCGTGATGTCAAGGTAAGTGCTGTGCACACAATACTGAGTGAGACACTTGGGTTGAAATCTCAGGCTGCATCTCACTCCCAGCTTGGCAGATGTGGGCTTGTCTACACTTACCAGGGAATCAAGGCACGGCAATTGATACATCGACGGTCAATTTCGCAGGTCAAGACCCACTAAATCGACTGCAGATCACTCTTTCGTCAACTCCTATACTCCACCAGATTGAGAAGAGTAAGGGGAGCTGACGGGAGAGCGTCTCCCTTTGACATCACGTAGTGTGGATCCCGCGGTAAACAGATCTAAGCCAGGCCTGCACAACATGCGGGCCCGGGGGCCGCATGCGGCCCGCGTGGGCTCACTGTGCGGCCCGCAGGGGGGTGAGTAGGCAAGCAGCGGGATGGGGCAAGCCAACAGCTGGCTGGCCGGCCGGCGGGTGGGCGGGCTGGTGAAGAGGCCAGTGGCAGGCTGGGGAGTGAGAGTAAGCCAGCGGCAGGGGGCGGGGGCAGCGGCAGAAGGTAAGAGGCCTGCAGCGGGCAGGCAGGTGAGCTGGCGGCGGGGGGGCTGAGGAGGCGAGCAGGCGGCGGGGGGTGAGTAGGCGAGCCGGGCGGGGTGGGGGATGACGAGCCGAGTGGGTGGGCAGTGGCAGGGCGGCAGGTGAGCCAGGCTTCCACACCCCAGCGCTGTGGAAGGAGGGTTGTTTCCGCGGGGTGGGCGGTGCTGCGGGGGGTGGAGGGTGTTTCCGCGGGGCCGGGGGGTTTCGGCCCTCAGATGTTTTCTTTGGAGTAATATGGCCCTCGCCGCTTTACGAGTTGTGCAGGCCTGATCTAAGCTACATCGACTTGAGTTATGCTATTCATGTAACTCAAATTGCATAGCTTAGATCGACTTTTCCCTGTAGTGTAGACAAGGAGTACTAGAGTAACCCTGGCAAGAGTTGGGGGCCTATTTGTTGGGTTTTGTAAATAGTCACCACTGCAGGGTAAGCAGTAGCACAGTTAATAGAGTCCTTGAGAGATTCTGTTCCATTCTGTTGGAGGAGAGTCATGATGATGTGGGTAGGTGTGGACATACACAGCAGGGTAAAGGATCAGGTGCTGCGCATGCTCCTCCCCCAAGCCTTGTCCCCGAATGTCATGCCAGCCCCAGGCTGTCTGAGAATATACCACAAATGTTAGTGGAAATTAGCAGTTAGGTGGGCTTGGGGTGTATGTCACAATGGTGGGGCTGTTCCCCACCCGTCAGGAAGGAGTTAAAGAGCTCCTCCGGCACAACCAGCCTCAAGCCAGTGCAGCTGTAAGGCTTGTCCAGCCTAGGTATGGGGGAGGGAGGGCCTTAAAAAGGAGGATCCCAACTCAGTTTGAGGCCGCACTCTGAAGGAGCAGGACTGCAGTGCAGTGGTCCCTGACTCCCAGAAGCAGGGGTTGCTGACGGGGAAACGGCTAGAGAGCCTTGCCCACCCAGGCCCCCACAGAAAGGAGAAGGGCTGGTACTTTTGCTTTTTTTTGCTTTCTTTTTCTTTGGCTTCCCAAACTTTTTGTTTGGGCTACTTTAATTCCCCCCACCCCTGGGCAAGGGGGCAGAGGCCTTGAACAGCACTGGACTCTGCTACAGGAACAGTGCCCACCCTCTCCCCCAAGGGGTGCTAGGGAGGTATTGCCTACTGCAGGCACCCACCAACTCCATCCAGGATTTTGATCATTTGCCTTCACAACCCCTCCCTTGACTTTATCTATATTGCAGCCATTGACCTGCAGCCAGATCCACTTTCTTCTAAGGAATCCTGAATCCCTTCCCAGAGACCAGCTCATCTGGTGCTCAAAGGAAAGAGCTTTCAGATTACCAGCTCTTGGGACTTACATTGCTGATCTCCAGCCAGGATTTCTCCAGGAGGTTTCCATATATGTCACAGAGTTTGAATGCTTGAGATAGGTAGAGTTGGCTCTGTTCTTCATTGCCCAACACCAGTAAGATATAGGCTTTCAGGTGGTAAACGCTAGGGTAATAGATAGGGCTTGTGGCGCATCGAGAAAGAACCTGGTCCAAGTCCTAACAAGAGAACAATTGAGATTCATGTCAGGATGACATCCCAGAGCTTTGAGATCCCTTTGCAGGAATACAGTATGCCTGAGGAGAAGAGCCAGCTAGAAAGAAAGAGGAAATCTGCATAGAGATAAAAAGTATCAGGGGTGAGATAAAATCCAGGAAGAGTCAGATTGTATGAACTCATCTTGATCATGCACTTAGGCAGCACTCACTAACTTGGCTTTGCAATAGTCTCTTATCCAACCTACAGGACAATTCCTCTTTGGGAATTGTGCACTCTGTGTAGCTGATTTCTCTTCTACCTCCTGTCCAGAGGCCACTCTGAGAGGGTCCTAAAGATACGTTTCTTGCAAAGTGAGTGGGATGGGGACGAGGGGACATCTGTCACAGTCTTAATAGCATCTTTTTCCGCATCCTCACAATGTCAGAATAATCTGTCATGGTTCTCTCACCCCACAAATTACTGGCCCTGGAAACATAGTTGAAGGGCTATGATAATGAAATACTGCTGTTTGATCAAGGGTCGCCCCCACTTTCTGAGTCCTTCCACTGGCTTCCTGCCTCTTATTGCATCAAATTCATGTTTCTCTGTCTCCCCTACAAAGCTCTACAATGTAGATATAAACCTAGCTGCACAGTACAAAAATGTCAATGCCTTCTCCCCTCTTCCCTCACACAGCTGGACACATACAAATATAGAACATCACTTTTGACCAGTTTCCAAGTTCCATGCCAAAAATAGAAGTGTGTATGTGTGCTTTGGGGGCACTTCATTTTGTCTGGGGATTTTCTCTCCTCTCCATTGTAGTGTATTATGGGGAAAAAAGAGTTTTTGCAATTCTTACCATCAATTTTTGGATGAATCAACTGGAAATAAGCAAAATTATGATCAACCTCCCCCTCCACTTGTAATAGGCTTTGCACTGGTTATTGCTGAGCTGTAGTGTAACACTGAAGGGATTTCAAAACCAAACCACCACCTGAACAGCCATTAAAACCATTACAGGGGCCCGAATAGGGAACTAGGCAATTCAAGGGAAGAGAACAAGGCTAGTAGAGCTGAGTAGATACACAGGACTGGAGTGCTGCAGGTGTCAGGACCCTGGTATTGAATCCAAGTCCATTGGGTCCCTAAACGGTATCCCCAGCCTCCGTGCCATGACAGCATGCTGAGCCACTACCCCTGACCGGCAGTCTTAGTGCTAAAGGCCTACAGCCCCACAGCAGGTAGGCTCCTGATTGGCTGGACTGACAGCATTCTCATTGGGCACCTGGACTATATAAAGACCCTGACAGGAAGAGGAAGCTGTCTGAGCAGCAGGCCATTGCCTGCTGGTTGGTGCCTGAACCACCTTGCTGCCCTGCTGTTTTGCCTGACCTTGCCTTGCTGCCCTCTGTCTCACCTGACTCTGCCTTGCCAACCCACACCCTTGGATTGGATCTCCTGGCTACAGACCCCCTGCGAGAACTCTGACCATTGCCCCAGACTGCCTGTAATACCAATTGTCCTCCCAGTTACCAGATCACGCACACACCACTAGGCCACGACTCTGGACTGCCCCTAGTCTGCTTCCCATCCTGACCTACCATAATGCCCAGTGGCTGAAAGGGAGGTGTCAGGAAACTTGACAGATGGCTGCTCTCAATGGCCTGATTCAAAGCCTGTTGAAACCCCTGGAAAGACTTCTACTGACATCATGGGCTTTGGATCAGGTCCTTCATACCTAGCAGCCATCAGGAGATATCAGGCCTCCATTTGCAGAGGTATTGCATTTTACAGTCTTTCCACACAATGTGAACTACTTCTTCTCCCCCTCTCACCTTTAGCGTCTTAGTACGAGTCTCCCGGACACTTTCAGGCTTTTCCTCAATGTGTTTCCGTAGCAAAAGGACCTCACACTCCAAGAATCTACAGAATCCACTGGTAGAAAAGAATGAGGCGCTAGTTCTCCTCAGCAACCTTCTGGCCTTTTCAAAAGGCTCCTTGAAGTTTCCCCACTGCTCAAGTCTGGCAAACCTAGATCACCAAGCAAGAGATCCACATAAGATTTTCTGTAGGGGATTAGACTACTGGACCACCAGCCAATGACACCGATCAATAGAGGAAGATGGAAAACTCACGCTGCATCTAGCTACCTGCACAGTGCTATACAATGTGGAGAAAAATTCTTCCTAATGCATGCAGCAAAGCATGAGATATGATTACCACCAACTTAGATTGTACTTTGGGGGTAGTGACTGTCTCGTTGTTCTGTGTTTGTACAGCGCCGAGCACAGCAGGGTCCTGGTTCATTACTAGGGCTCCTAGGCATAATGATGTTGATTAGAATAATTTAGTGCAAAATAAAGATGTTTTTACTGGACCTAAAATTATCCATCCAAGGTATGTAACGATGACAAAAACTTTTCAGCCACCTGTCCCGCTCCCCCAGCTAAGGTGGCCTTAAGGTTCATCAATACCCCATTTAGTCCTCTAGTAGAACTGACCCAATTCTGCCACCCTTACTCACATTGAGAAGTACCTGATCAGCCAAGTAGTCACACTGATTTCAGCAGGACTCACGGACTAAGGAGCTGTTCAACATGAGTACAGATGGCAGACTCTGGCCCAAAGTTTCCACGTTCCAAGCCACCATATGGCAAAATAAAGACTAAATTAGTAACACAACAAAGCAATTTTGAGGAGACTTTGTATATTACCAAATGGCCAGGGATGAATACAGCCCCAGCATGATGCTGTTCTGAGACATAAGGATGCAGTTTTTTTCATTGAGCTGTATGAATTCCAGGCACTCTTTAAATGACTTAAATGAAAATCCTGTAAAAGAAATTTGCATTAGAGAAGCCATTTCCCCTTCTGGTGGGGGTGTATTTTCCTATTCTAAAACTACCATAGGTACAAAGATAGTCAAGAGGGATCTTGGAAGTAGCTGAATTGCCTGATAGAAAAAATCCTCAGATCACAATGAAAATCTAAAAGAAATGCTGCAAGATTTGGTTTTAACTGAGCTCCTTGGGGCTATCATAGGCTCTGTATCAGTGGTCTCTAGTGCCAGGGAGAAACCCTGTACTGGGCAAAAAAAATGAGAGCATCAATAACCTTTCACCCAAGCATGCAGTCTGCTTTTAAACTGTCCATGTTTCTGTAACACCGAGAGACCCTGGTCATCGGCAGCCAGGATTGAACCTGGGATCTCTGAAGCTTAGTGCATGAGCCTCTACTGCATGAGCTAAAAGCCAACTAGCTGTTAGCTAAGGCTGTAGAGCAGACTCATAATCTCTCTCGAAGTGGTCTCCGTGCCATTAGATGGGACAGAACAGCACACTCAGGAGGTGTGTGGGTTACATTTGTTCTCCACAATGGATGCAATGCAGGGATAGGCAAAGCAATTCCTATGTTGTGGAGCAGCAGCAGTCGTTCCATACGGAAGGTTGCCACTTGGGTCCCATTATCCATCCCTCTCTTTCTAAAAGGTGTTTTTGAAAGAGGACTTCCTTAAACTACAGAGCAGAAAGAGTTTCAAAATTCTTCCAACTTTTTTGCCACTTTTGTAGGGGGAAAAAACAAATAACCACAACCAAAAACCCAAAGAGAATTGGCTTCAGCAGATCACTGCCTTTGATCACGACTGTGAGAGAAACCTCACCTGCAATAAGTTATTGAACACATTTAACAGATACTCCAAGGAAAAGACATTCCTACACTGACTAGCTTGGTGTAGCATGTAAAAGGACTGCTGGAGCCCTAGACTTTCTCTGCAAGGAAAGTCTCTAGCCCTTTCCCTTGAAGAAGGAGAGTTCACAGCATAGTCAGATCAGTAGAGAGGCTAGACTTTTCAAAGAAAAAAGTTTCCCACCACCAATCAAAGACTCACAAGGGAGTTCTACCCTCTTGCAGATCTCAGGAAACCCACTGTAAGGTGGTGTGAAGTGACCACCTGATCTCCCAGCCAAGCCCCCTGTTCTCACCCAGTCCCCTGCTTTGTGGGCTTTCTGAAGTCTGTACGAAAGGAGCTGTGGTCCTGGAGACCTTAGGACAGGTCTACGATTCAATGTTTTACCAGCCTAATTAAGTCAGTTAGGGAAGTGATTTTTTTAATGAGATAGCTGTGCCAGCCAAAGCCCTAGCACGTAGCAGCTATACCAGGTGGGAAAGGGATTTTGCCAGTCCAGTTTATGTCATTCACCAAACTGGTATAAGATGTACCATCCAAAGGATTTTTTTGCTGGTATAACTGCATCTCCATTAGCAGGGTTTTGCCAATTCAGCCATACTGATATAGTTATACTGGCAAAGGATTTAGGTGTACACAAGGCTTTAGCTGTGCGGAGTGCCAGGGGACTAAAAGGAGCAGGGTGATTGGGGTAGAGATCAGGGGAATTCCTCCACGCCAGCTGAGTGAAGTCTGCAGAACCCCAGTTAACCTTAGGAGGTTTGTTGGCCAACTTTACAACCTCCCACCTCCCAGTATAAGGCTCCAGATTTGTATGAGAATATCCCCAAATCTTCAATGTTCACACAGATATCAACATCCCTGCATCGGATCTAAAACCCCTTTTCTGTTAAACCTTTTAGCTCTCTTCTTTAAAAGCATGTCAACTGCAGTGTAACCACAAACGAGATGCCAGAATGGTGCCACCATTTTTTGGCAGTGTTGACATAGCGACCGTCCCTGTCCAGGAGCGTCTTTGCAAAGCACGCCGTTATCTGTTGTCCTCATCACACAGTACTTACCAGCATAAAGCAAGAGTTCTAAACAGTAAGAAAAGAAACAAGCCATCCCAATGACTCTGTCCTCCTCAACAGCCAACTCCTCCAGCCAACTCAGCACTCGCACACAATCTTCGTACCTAGACATCATGGAGAATTATTGCACGACTCATTTTATTCTGGGGTGTTTCTCCCCATCCTTCATTTCCTTTTCTCTTTCCATGTCTCATCCTCTATCCTCCCATCCATCATTCCACTCGTGTATCTATCTTATTTTTCTCTCCAAGGATCTTTGCCGAACAAGCTTATGGAGAAGGGCTTCAAGGATGCCCGACAAGACAGCGAGTGTATAGAGACATTCCACTGTGGTCCTTCCCAGGTACGCGAAGTATCCCTATGTGCATATAAGTGTCTGCAAGGTCCACTGTGGATAGCTAGTTGCCTTTCCAGCTGGTCATTGAGAAGGAAAAGCACCAGGAGCAGTGCATATAGAAGCCAGGTGGCCAACCTATCACCACAGACAAACATGCCCCGGCAGAAGGAACAGTTGTGAGAACAAGTGTGTTCAGGAAGCCATTGTGGCTCAGAGCAGTGGCATAGCCAGGTTTAGAGCACAGGGGGAGCGGCGCTATAAAAAGGCGCCTCCCCACTCCCTCTGTACTCACCCGGCAGTGCTTTAAAGGGCCCGGGGCTCCAGCCGCTGCGGAGCCCCCAGGCCCTTTAAAGCGCCGCCGGAACTCCGGCAGCGGGGCTCCGGTGGCACTTTAAAAGGCCCACGGCTCCCCGCGGCTGCAGGAGCCGCGGGCCTTTTAAAGCGCCTTTCCCAGCCCAGCTTTGGCAGCGGGGCTCGGGTGGGGATTTAAAAGGCCCACGGCTCTTGCAGCCGCAGGGAGCCGTGGTTCCTTTTAAATCCCCGCCCGAGCCTGGCTCCGGCAGCGGGGCTGGGGCGGGGGGCGCTTTAAAAGGCCCGTGGCTCTCTGCAGCGGCAGGAGCTGCGGGCCTTTTAAGGCGCCCCCGCAGCCGGCTCCGGCAGCAGGGCTCGGCCGGTGCCTTAAGGCACCGCTTCTCCTCACAGGGGAAGCAGCCGCTCCCCCTGCTCCCCCCTGGCTACGCTACTGGCTCAGAGAGAGTCGTTATAGATGTCTAATAAGAGACAGACCAGTCTTCTAATCTGCTGTGGGTGGGAGGAAATAAGGTTGCCACATGACTCCAGTTGACACTTCTGAGCTATGTGACAGAGGTACCTGTATCCCAAGTATGGGGATCCAAACTGTCTCCTCGTGAGGAAGAAATTCACTTCAGAAGAAAAGTACCAGCCAACCAAAGCAAAAAGCTAAATTTAGCCTGTCCATATTTCCTTACTTCCTGGCTCTATAGACCTTGGTCCCACCTCTTTCTGTCAAGGGCACATTGTTCTCATCGATAGTAATTCACATTAAGAGCTGTTAGATATTGCTCAGTATTATCGCTCCATCTCCTCCTTGGTCAGCCGTGAGGCCAGACACCATAAATAGGGCCCTGTGTAAATCACATTTTCGTGGAGGGCATGGAAATTGAGAAAATGCCCCCAAACCGTGATCTTTGACATATTTTTCCTTATAGTTGACTACATTTACTTGTCAAATTCATTTCTTGCAAACTGTCGGAAATTTTCTAAAAAAAAATAATAAAAGGGTGATTTATACAGGGCCTTAAACATAAGGATGTCCTTCCTAGAGACACTTACCTGGTCTGTCTTCTGTCATTGTAACCACATGCCCTGCCCACTGAAGTCATTGGGATTTCTTTACTTTTACTATACTTGGATCTCCATCGACCTCCCACAGTTCCCTATTGGATTTCTTCTCCACACACCATTCCCCTTAGCCCATCCATATGGGAATATAAATTTGCATCATACCTGATGCTCAGAAAGAGAGCTTTGAAGAGCATGCAGAGAACCAGATAGTCCAGCTTGGGTTTCTTCAGATGCACACACATGTCATGGGCTCGATAGCCTGTGGAGAAAACAAACGTATTAAGTGTCTCTCCCTTAATACTGACACCTTCTCTTCACAGTGTATGATGAAAGCAGACTTACCTAATTGAATAGATAGGGGCAGGTTACCCAAGCACAGCTTCATATAGGCCAATGACTGTGCTAATTTAACTGTTGTTAATAGCCCTCCTCCGATAACCTGGAGGTGAGAGCTACGCTGGATGGCCATCAGCTCATATTTCATCCATTCATCTTGGTAACCCATCATCTGGCAGCAGAGTGAGAATTCCGTATAGGATGAAATGATCTAAAATGTTCCAAACAAGAAAAAACAAGAGCCTGAAACTGTTGACTGAATCGTTATCTGGTGTAGGTTCAAAAGGGACACATGGATAAACCAGAAACCCCCAAATTTCTTTGTTCCTTTTTCTCTTACAACATTGACCACTAAAAAAAAATTAGGATTATTAATACTAACATTTATTATGCTCATGTCTAAAGGCTCCATTCAGGATCCTGCCCCCCCATGCTAGGTGCTGTACAAGCACAGAATATAAACTAGTGTACATGAAATTAGCAATAGCTTAAAAATCAAAACCAAGCTAAACTGTTACAATAAAAAAAAATGAAACTGAACCTTGGATCAACTCTTTTGGGAGGTTTAAAAAAGCTCAGTGAACTGTAATTGTTTGTCATTTCACCACATCTCTGCCTCCCTCGTTCTTATCAGAGGCAGAAGTGCTGCAACATGACAAGGAAGACCATGGGCATGTTTTACCAGCCAAGACAGAAAGAAGCAAAGCATGCTGGAAATCTGACAAGAAAGCTGGTTTTCCATGAGATTTCCAGCCCCAGGGGCTTAGACTGTGTGAATGACAGAAAAACATCAGAACATTGGGATGATTATCCAAAGCAAAGCTTTTACAGGTCAACCCATTGCTCGTTGAAATCAGACATCTGCTCCATAACAGCCAGAGCTCCTCAATCGCAGGGTGTGTCCTGTCACCACAGTTACTTCCAGTGCTGCTAGTTACTTTCTCTTCTTTGGGGGCAGGAGGAGAGGGTTCCCAGTGGCAAGGGTGGACCCACCTGGCTCTCATCCTCCGATTCCTCTGCTGAGTTCACCTTCATGAGCGCTGCCAGGCGACAGAACTTCTTGCTGTTTGTAGCAGTGTCCAGGCTGAAGAGTTGCCACAATAAGGAAAGGCACTGGCCCTGCTGGTACAGGAAAGCTAATTTCTTCTCCCTGTCACACAAGAGACATCTTTAGCCGGAGCAGATCACAGCAGCACAAAGATCTCACTATCACTACTAATTAAACAGAGAGCGGGGGTGGGAGAGGAAGAGGCGGGATCCTGAATTGGACATTCCCTCCTCCTCCTAGGAGAGGAGATATGGAGGAGTCCAGGGGCAGGAAAGGGGAAAGGAGGAAGTAGCAATCGAATGATGGGGTACCAGTTGGGGGAGGGTCAGTCAGCAGAGAGGTGGCATTGTGGGGGAGGTGGATGTAGCAGCAGGGAGGATGGGGGTACTGGGAACGAAGGGGTACATCTGCTCCCCCACTTTGGCTGGCTGCGGAAGGGAGCAGCACAGAAGAACCTGATGCTGCTTTATGCAGCAATGCTGAGAACCCTCCCCCTTCCCTGGCCACTACAGATCAGCTGTTAGGTTCCAGCCAGGGGGGATTAGCAATTGTAGCCCCATGCCAGCAGGGGTTGCTCTGTCAGCAGAGGAAAGCAGGAGGGGCTTGGCCAGGGCATGAGAGAGCACCATTGTCTGGGGCAGACGCTTCTCCCACACCATCCCACAAGCATGGGAGGGGGCAGTTATGGGGAGGATCAGAGGGGACAGCTTTGAGGGGGATATGGGGAAAGCCATGCTGTCAACTCTCGTGATAGTTGGCATTTTAAAGCCCCAGCTCCTGGAGTCATGGGATCACAGGAGAACCTTGGCTGCCGTTTATTATTTCAAAAGAACAAGGTTCATGTTGTGAAGAAAAGCTTGAGAGACTGGTGATTTTGGGGGAAGGGAAGAGAAGCCAGAAGGGCTGAGGGGGGGAAAAGAAACTGCCTGGGGTGGGAGGCTGTTTGGGGCAGAGAGAACAAGGGGTCTGGGGCAAGAGGGAGAGAAGGAGTGAGAGTGTGGGGAAAGCAAGAGTGGAGACTGAGAACTGATGGAGGAGAATCTTGGCAGGCGGTGCAGCACAGCCGGCTCAGGGGGGAGCTGTTGGGGAGTCTGGATGGATTTCACATGGAGAGAAGTCTGGAGTGGGAAGGAGGGTGGAAGCTCAGCTCACCATCTGGAGACTGCTGCAGTGTAGGCTGGAAGCCTGCCACTGGGGACACTGTAGGGGGAGGCCAAAGTAGGTGTTGGGTGTTGTGTTGAGGGGTATCAGATGATAGGCAGTTGTGATGGGACATTTTGATGCTCCAGGGACGAGGGTGGCTTCATGGCAGGGAATGACTCTGTCCATCTCCCCCACCAGTGTGGGTAAGAGGTGAATGTAATGGGGGGGAGATTGTGGCAGCAGGAAGGGGGTTCCAGCAAAGATGGGGAAGAAGGTGAGCAGAGGAGGAGGGTGGCAGTAGCAGGGGGATATGGTGAGGTACCTTGGGGATTCCTGGGGAAGAGGTGGGACAGCCTGACTCCCCGCCGGTGCCTCAACCCAAACTCTGTCATCCCACCCCTCAGAGCCTCATCTACCCCTCCTGGAATCCAGCCTTTTCCTGCTCACTTTTTTCCCTATTCCTGAAATCCCCCTGCTAGACTCTCTGTCACTTCTACTCATCCTCACTACCTCACCTTCACCCCCAAGCACCCCATCTTCTGACTCCCCTTCTCCCCTCCTGCCTTAACCCTTCACCTCTGCAACTTCCTCCTTTCCACTGCCTTAACCCTCACCACCCGGTACCCCAGGCTGCCTCACTGACCTCTGCCACCAACCCCTCCCCTGCTGTTCCACCACTGCCTCCCCTCCACTGGGGCTCCCTCATCTCCCCCTGCTTCCCCCTCCACAGCACATCCCCCATTATGCACCCCACTCTGATATCTCCCCTTCCTGTGGTACCTCCATCCCCTCATGCTGCTACCCCCACCGCCTCACCTCTCTCTCTCTGCTTGAAGCCCCAACAACACTATCCCGCACAGCCCAAAGGGTCTCTCCATAACACCAGATGCTTTTCCTTGCTCCCTCTTCCCCCATAGGCCCCAAAGCCCATGGCTCCCAACAGAGCTTCTCCTAATCTCAGGTACCCCTTCACCAGGACATCCCTGAACCTCAAAGATGATGACTTCTTGCTCCACAACCTAAAAGAATGCTCGTAAACACATTACACAGCTATGCAGTAGAATACATTCTGCTAAAGCATTGGCACTGTTCAGGTAGATAATTTATAGTGCAAATAATAACCTTACAAACTTGTTTACATATGTTGCACCCATTTTTATCACGAACAGGTAAATTGAAGCACTGTTCCCAGACTGAAATATGAGCATTCCCATGACGAGGCTGGTTAGCAAGGAGAGGCCAACATTTGGAAATAATGCCTGCAGCAGTAGCAGGGAGTATAAACATATTCTCAAAAGCAGATGCATTTCTTTGCAATCAATTCCTGTTTTCCAAAATAAATGCCTTGCTTTAAAGTACTGTACCATTGGGAATGCACGTATCTGTAATTCCCCCTTCACTAGAGTATGTAAACACCACTGTTTAAAGCCCCCAGTCTTCACATGCTTAATGTGAAGCATGCGAGTTACATGTTTCCAATTAAGCATGTGCTTAAGTGTTTGCAGGATCAAGGTCTAAATGACAACCAGGGACTATGGTTTTTACTATGGTAAAATCCAAGCAACTTAGTTTTACTCCAGTTTTACTCCTACCCTTTACTGCGACTATACAAGAATTGCTGCTTCTTCTGGTGAGACGCGTGCTTTGACACTTCCATCAGAGTCTTAAAAACGACTCCAATCAAGGTAAATGGGAAACTTCTGTTTAATAAAATCAAAGCCTTCCTGATAAATTTCTTTGCCAAATTCATTTGGCCCATGTTATAACAGACCTGCAGAGGGGAAGGGAGAGTGAGACAAAGACCGTTTGTAACATTATCAGCCAACTGCACGTTCCGAAATGGTAGGGCTCTCAGCTGCCAGTTTCTAGCATGACATCAATGCTGGAGCCAAGGGCGGAGGTGGGGAGTATAGCGTGGGTTGGGTTAAACCACATTGAAACTGTTGTGACCTTCACCCCTCATTTAAGATAGCTGTGAGAGATAACTCAGTGGTCCCACCTAAGGCAAAGGGGGTATGTGAGCCCATCCAGTAGTTTGGACTTTTAGTTTTGGATGAGCTTGTACAGACATAGGAGGGAGACACAGGAAACCTGCAATCATCTTCCATGGATGGCCCTGACCAGATACACAAAGAGGTTCCTCAATGTCTTGCTGTCTCTTTACCTCACCCTTCAGGCTGTAGAAGGTAGCTTCCTCAAACTGGCTAATTACAGTTGCTCTGCGGTCCACCGATTTGATCAGATTCTCTGCTGTATTCAAATTGCAAAAGGCCTTAAGCAAAGCAAACCACAGAGAAGGGTGGGTGACCATCTGTGCCACACACTTTCTCCAATCCCACCACCCGCTGAAGAGAGAGAGATGGATTCTCCAGTCTGCTACGGCCTCTGCAAGCAGCCAGAGATGGCCAGTGAAGAATCCCCTCTACACAGGTGGAGGCAGGACAGCTCTGTGTCTCCTGCCCCCCTCCTCCCACACCCTGTGGCAGGGGAAGGAGGGAGTGTTCTGAGGGCAAGGTGTGAGCAGAATGGGGTCATGGCAAAGCTTTACACCTGATCTTCCACTAGTGGAAGCCAAAGCTAGGGCTGCCCTTGTGCAGCTCTCTCATGTCAGGGCAACACGGCACTGAATCACGGAGCTGCGGCTGTGCACCCTGTCTCTTCGCCACCTTAGCTGTGCTCACACAGGGGTGCATCAAGTCACAAAGCAAAGGAAGCTCTCTTCACCCTGCTTAGGACAGCAACGTTGCTTTCTTTCCCCCTTGGAATTACCCAGGGGAGCTGCTGGAGCTCATGCCCATGGGTTTCTTTGGCTGAATGTATGGAGGAAATGTAGTAGTAAAGGACTGCTGGCACTGAGTCCCAGTCATCCTTCAACGCGTCCCCCCCACACACCTTACTCCTGACCTGCATACCACCTCCTCCAGGCTATTCCAGTCATGGGCCAGTTCCACAGCTCGGTAACATACTCCAATCCTGACTAGAAGCACCCCATCTCTCCCGTGAGCTCTCCATGGTAGCGATTGCTAATTCCTATGATGATTTTTGTCATATGACTAAATATCACCCAGAGACTACGATGGGCCTCCAAAAATCTTGTCCCTAATGATCTCCTTATTCCCCCATCCCCCTCCATGCCCCCAGCCTCTCGAGGACTGGGGCTAGTGCCCTAAACCACCACGCCTTTGAACATTCCTCACTCCCCTCCCTCCACTATATTCACTATACTGGGGGATTTGGGTGAAACTGCCTTGAGGCTGGTGGGTGTGACAGCTGGCCTTCACTCCAAACAAATGTATAAGGCACTTGGCTTTTTTCTGGAACAGACAGCCAAAGCAATAGGAGCCTCCCCCAAAAACACAGGCCATGGGCAAAGCTGGAGCAGGAGTTGATCCAGGTGACCTAAGCGGTTTCCTGAGAGTCTAATAACAAACATAGGGCTGGGGACTGCACAGGCGTGTGGGTGTGAGAAACATCACAGAAAGACCCAGAGAAGGCAGAAGAAAGCCAAGGACAGTCACAGCAGGACCTGTAGCATGATCCTGAGAAAAAGATGAGAGAGAGAGCGTTTGGGCAGAGTGCTGTCTGGAAAGAAGCTTGGATCTGTGAGCAATTAACTGTCTCCAGCTGTTTGAGTCCTACAGTGTTCAAGGAAACAGAACTTTATGTACATTCCCTGTAAATAAAGAGGATTGCATCAATGAAATGCCTGACTCAGTTTCTCCTTCTAACAGAAACAACCCACAGGATCCCAAATTTTGACTAAAAGCTCAGGTCAAAAGGGGCAGTAATATAAACCATATGTATGCTTGTAATCTCCCATGTGCTATGTCTGTAACATTAAAATCCTGCGCCACAGCTCAGGGTCTCTAGCAAAGTAGGAAGAAGAGGGGAGGAAAATGTAGGGCCTAACCTACCATTCTAAAAGAACCAAAGAACGCGTGTTCCTAGATGAAATCTGGAATAACCTATTAATATGGGGAGAAGTAAGAGGGAGACCAAAGGAGAGGACATGAACTCGCATGGGCCCAAGGGAGCAAAGCAGCTCACCATGTAGTTGTTTGACAGGTGTAAGTAAGCCGCTGCACACTCCAACAAGTAATACAAGGCTCTGGCGTAGTCTCCCATTGCCATGCAGTGCCGGGCCAGGGGCACAAAGACAGACTCCACGATCTCTTCACATTCACAGGATCCCATGCGCCTGATCTTCTCCCGGCCCCTGTCAGAATTCTGAATGATCTCGTCCAGCCTCTCCAGAAACTCCTTCTCTATCTCTTCAGCTCTGGCCGGAGACAAGATGGCAGATAAGGGGCAGGATTCCCACGTCACAAGGCTTTCTTGTGTGTCCACGTGCGGGGGGGTTTGGTAGAATTCACAGTTCTAATTCCCTGGTGCTGTTTTTATGTTGTTCTCGTGACCCAGGGGACGGTGCTCTCTGGCCCTAAACTCCTAGGCCCCCTCCCCCCCCCGTGCCTTTATAGCACCGTTCTGGAGGAAGACTATGGTATCCCTTTATGCAGGGCAAGTTTAAGGCAATCTGCGGCTCTTGGAACACCCACATGGGGGTCTCGTAGCCACTAGAGGGTGGACATGTGGCAATGCTCCCCCACCACCACTTCCACCAGGCACGGGCGGCAGAGCCCCGCTACTCCCTGGGCCATGCCCTGTCTGCTGGGCGGTGGGCTCAGGCAGCTTCCTCCCTAGCTACAGTGGCTGCTGCTCCGCTGCAAACTCAGGCAGACGTCACATCCCTGCATCAGTTACTCTGCCTTCTGTTTTTTCAAGTTCTTTTTTTTTGCAAGGGCTGGAAACAGACTTCTTAAAAATGAAAGTTGAGATGCAGACGTCATTGCAGGGTTCCTGGAGGGAGCCCAGGCCCACAGCACAAGCCTGTGACGTTAGCCAGCCCTGGCACCCTGTGCTTTTGGCCAGGATGCAGGCAGCCCTTTCTCTGCCTTGCTTGAGAAGACAGAACTCCATCGCCTCTGACAGCACCAGCGCCTAATCCCTCCTAAACAGAACAACCATTTCAGCTTGGAGATCTTCCTGTCTCTTAACATGCCAGAGAGAAAGCAGAGCACAAAAGTTGGCTAAAATGTACCTGACTGAATAGCGGCTCTACAAGAGAACTTTGTAAGCAGGCCTGAGTACTTTACCTTGGATAGAAAAGAAATGTGACCTAAAAGCTTGCTTAATCTGTATCTCCTGTCCTTGGCTCATCTGCAGCAGGACTGTGAACCATAGCTGGCCCAGTATGGAGCTTTCATGACTATCTGTCTTTCCCGAGCAGGATCTTGAAAATGTGAATTGAGTGTAAACAGATGGCGAGATGCCTGCCTGAGTCTGCAGAGAGCCTGAAATAAGCATTCTGAGAGAGTGTTCTACCGCATCCAGCTCAACCAGGGCTCCATCAACTCTGCTCTTCCATGGCTGTGCAAGTTGCCATTTTTCCAGGATGCCACAGAAAGCACCATTTCTGCCATGGAATTCACTGTTTTGCTGCATTCAGGCACTCACCTTTTATCTTCCTGACCTGCCAGGACCTAACAGCAGCTACCTCTTGCTCTGCAGATTTCCCCACAACAGAGAGTTATTTCAGTGCACGCTCCCTGCATAGTTCCATGGAGCCAGGGAGTGGGGAAAGCGCCAACTCCATGGAACAACACAGGCTGGTGAGCTAAGCAGGCTGGAGAATGGTACAACAGCCAATATCTGAGAAGATGAGCCACTAAGCCATCTCCCAGCTTCCCACTTCTCTGGCATCCATGGGGTAAGAGGGATCTGGGGCAGGAGCTCAGGTTTGGGGTGTGGAGTCAGGCCACCCAGAAGTTGTAATGAAAAATCCATTCTTGGACTGTTGAAAATAAACAAATTCTACTGCAAGAATGTTTAGCTATGAGCCATGGGGAGATAGGAGGGAGAGTGAGTGGGAATGAAGGGCATTTCCCAGAGAGAGAGTAAATTAATGCTGCTGTAGAATGTAGGAGTCCCATTGTGCCATGGAATACATGGGGCCCTGACAGTAGGGAGAGTTCCATTCTAAGAGAGTCCCTCACACCCTCCAAACTCCCAGTCTCCGTGAGTATCTCGCCCCCCATCAGATAGTGTCTTCCCCCACAGGTAGCAGCCAAACCCATATATTCCACTCACAACCTCTGGAGCCCCTAGGAATATATTTCTTTGTAAAGTGGTCTGGTGAATGAAGACCTTGCTCCCGTACTTAAGATTTTCCTCTGGCAACATCTTGTGTTTCTTTAGTGCCTTTACAGTCTCTGGAAAGAAAATCAACCACTGGGTTCAATGCAACATCATATGTCCTGGACTAAGAGCCACTTTTTACCATTCTCTAGAGCTAAGATAATGAGATGAAATTCCATAACATAGGGAATGTCTTCACTGCAGACTTAAGTGTGTGACATACTAGGCAAGGAAACTCCAAAGGCCACAGTTAATGGGAAGAATCCCACCCACGCAAAAATCCTCCAAATACCAATGGCTTAAGGAGGAGAAACACCCACTACTCCCAAAAATGTTCTTTATGGCCCAGATCCTTAGCTGGTGTAAATCAGCATAGCTCCATTGATGTCAGCACAGCTACACCCACTTACACCAGTATATGATCTAACCTAGCGGTTTTCAACCTATTTACCATTGTGGGCCCACAACGTGTTATGTGGGCCACATTCAATACTACCTCTATAGCCCTGAGGATGTCACATGGGCTGCAGCTCTGTGCTGATTGGGCCACAAGCGGCCCACAAGTTGAGAACCACTAGGTGGGGTTTTTTGCCCAAACCTGTTAGTCCATAATGCTCTTCATCAAACTGTTAAGGTTCTTTTCAGTGCAGCATTTTGGGCTTTGGCTACAGTAGCACTTTTGTTGGCAAAACTTTTGTTGGTCGGGGGTGTGCGAAAAAACACATCCCGACTGACATAAGTTTCACCAACAAAAGCACCGATGTGGACAGGGCTATGTTGGTGGGAGAGCGTCTCCCGCCAACATAGCTACCGCTGCTTCTTGGGAGTGGTTTAAATATGCAGACGGGAGAGCTCTCTCCCCCCGGCATAGAACGGCTACACGGGAGACCTTACAGATGTGCCACTGTAAGGTCTGTAGTGTAGACATAGCCTTAGTTAGTCAGAGGGAAGGGGGAGAAATTCAGTTCCCTCTCACCACCTATTTTTGTTTGTTGCTTTCTTTTAAACAGTATTTTTCATTCCTGAATTTTTCAGGCTAATATATGATGCTGAGGAGCCAAATTCTGCTCTCTGTTACAAAGATGCAACCCCCATTGAAATCAGTGGAAGTCCTATGGGGGGAGGGATAGCTCAGTGGTTTGAGCATTGGCCTGCTAAACCCAGGGTTGTGAGTTCAGTCCTTGAGGGGGCCATCTAGGGATCTGGGGCAAAAATCTGTCAGGGGACAGTACTTGGTCTTGCTAGTGAAGGCAGGGGACTGGACTTGATGACCTTTCAAGGTCCTTCCAGTTCTATGAGATAGGCATATCTCAATTATTAAAAATTATATCTAATAAATCTGTAATTTGAGCTAGACAAGCACAGTTCTGTTTGGGTTAGAAGCTGTTATAGTCAATCATGAATTTGGTCTTTAATTTCTCACTGCTGCACTGACTGAGTTAAAAAGAACCGCTGGCTGGTCTGTTACATTCCAGGAAGATAAGCTTGAATTTACCTTTCTCAATGTCTTGTGGAAGTAACTTCTTGGAGACAGTAGAAGTAGTGATATCTGAAATTCAGAGAACAAGGGAGAAGGCATATCTAAGGGTGCCTGCTGCACACATCCTTTGTTCAAGACAAATGGGTCTGGTACATGCTGCCTACATAGAGAAGAATCTTTACCGGCATTGGGGGTCTGGAAAATTTCAGGAGATGGTTGTCTGGACACAGAGATCCTAGTCAAGGATGCACCTGTTCAACATGAAAAAGAATCAAAGAATAAAGTTCCTCTGAAAAGCTGGCTTAGAGTCATCACCTGCCTTTGCTTATTGGAAAGAGTGTGATGAGCTTAGAAAGAGAGTGCTGTATCTATGAAAGTGGTTGCCATCCCAATAGACTTGCCATTGGGCATTAGCCATTTTCTGTTGTACTCTTTTGTACATGACGACTTGAACATTCCATTCATTTCTTTCTGCAAAAGGACCACAACCAGCATAGTATGACTGTCTTTTGTATGATATGTTAAACTCAGGTACTGACCATTCATGGTCATGAAAGATTTCATAGCACTTTTCTCAAAAGTTAGAGATGGCAACCCTGATGTCCTGGTCTAATTTCTTTGTGGAAATGTACATTCGGCTCCATAAACACCTTTTGGAGTGTCATTTGAAATAGTTATTCCTTCCCTCCTACTCCTTAAAACACCCTGTTGGGTAATGTTGCTGACACAGAGTAGTTGCAGGACTCCACCCCAGAGAGGCTGCATGCCATTGGTGGATGAGTAATCCATGTTTAAATAAACTGTAAAACATGATGCCATTGAAAGACACTGTATAAATACTATAGGAAGTTTTATTGTATTTTCAGTTCCCTGTTTGGCCCTGTTTTATTACCGCAATAAGCGTAATGCCCCTACTCCATTTGTTACATTCTTAGTCCTGGTGCGATGAACAGCTCAGTGGTGTAGGGGATAATATATAGGAACTCCTCACTTAAAGTCATCCCAGTTAACGTTGTTTTGATGTTAAGTTGCTGATCAATTAGGGAACATGCTCGTTTAAAGTTGTGCAATGCTCCCTTCTAACCTTGTTTGGCAGCCGCCTACTTTGTCCACTGCTTGCAGGAAGAGCAGCCCGTTGCAGCTAGCTGGTGGGGGCTTGGAATCAGGGTGAATCAGCAGCTCCCCTATCAGCTCCCCACTCCCCTAAGTTCCCTGTGCTCAGCCTGCAGCTGCCCAGCAGGCTATCAAGTGCCCGCAGTTCAGCTGTCCCTTCCCCCACTGCCATGTGCTGCTCCTGCCCTCTGCCTTGGAGCTGCTCCCCGAGCCTCCTGCTTGCTGGGGGTGGGGAGGTGCGGGGGGGCTAATGTCAGGGTGTCCCACTGCTTCTGCACCCCACTTACCCCTTCTCCATATAGAGCAGGCTGGGGCCACAGACAGAGAGAGACAGAGAGAGCTTGGGGCAGCAGCAGCTGCTTTCTCAACTTCCTGATCCACTTAAAGGGGCAGTGTGCAACTTTCTCTCTCTCTCCCACACACAGGGTGTGTGTCTCTGTCTGCCATGCTGTGTCTCCCTTCTGCCTTGTAGTGTGAGGCTACATTAACAACGTGTTAACCCTTGAACTAGCTTTTGGCTGAGCCCTCATCATTTAGCAGTAAGGCATTCCCTGGGAAATATCCCACCCTCTTCCACCTCAACCAAGCTTCACAATCATCATTGCTGTATACAGTATTAAATTGTTTGTTTAAAACTTATACTGTGTGTGTATATATTTATATATAGATTTTTTCTGGTGAAAAAACTTTCCCTGAAACCTAACCCCCTCCCCCCATTTACATTAATTCTTATGAGGAAATTGGATTCGCTTAACATGAGGGGTGCCCACTAGGTGAGGATGCACTACTAGCACTACACTGCCCCTGAATCCTTCTCCACTCTCCATACCAATCCTTTACCTGCCTCTTTCGTTTTCTTTTTTGTGCTCTCTCTCTCATACCTTCACCCATATTATTTCACTCAATCTCTCTCACTCATCAACCACTTCCCTTTTCATCCCTCTTTCTCTCTGCAGCTCCCTGGGTTTTAGCATGGTGGTCTCGCCTCACTCCCTCCAGGTTACTGTGAGTTCTGTAGCTGATGGGACGTTTTACCTTCACTTGTCCTCTGGACACTTTCAGGGGAGCATGTGGTGACTAGGGAAGCCTCGGCTGTCACAGCTTTTCTCTCCATCCCTGCCAGGTCGGAGAGAGAAACAGATGTTAATAAAGAGCTGTAGAACAACTCATCGCTATCCACATGGCAGGGGCCAGCGGAAGCCAGTGGGCCATTGTTCTAGGTGCTATACTGACACAGAATACAAAGATGGTCCCTCTCCAAAAGCACTTACAATCTAAACATTTAAAAGACAAAACTCTAAAGGGTAAGTTCTCCCCTCAGTTAGACCCACTCAACCCCCACTGACTGCCCATGGGTAGAGCCCTACCAATTCACGGCCGTGAAAAATGCATCACGGACCATGAAATCTGGTCTTCTGTATAGTACAGGGTAAAAGTACACAAATTTTATGAGGAGAGACCAACGTTTCTCAAACTGGGGGTCCCAACCCAAAAGAGGGTTGTGGGGGGGTCACAGTATTGCCACTCTTACTTCTGCCTTGCCTTCAGAGCTGAGTGGTTGGAGAGCAGCAGCTGATGGCCACGTACCCAGCTCTGAAGGCAGCGCCCCACCAGCAGCAGTGCAGAAGTAAGGGTGGCAATACTGCGACCCCTCTACAATTACCTTGTGACTCCTACACAACCCCCTTTGGGGTCAGGACCATTGCAGTTACAACACCATGAAATTTCAGGTTTAAATATCTGAAATCATGAAATTAATGATTTTTAAAATCCCATTACCATGAAATTGACCAAAATGGACCGTGAATTTGGTAGGGCCCTACCGGTGGGGGTTACACAGCCAGCGCCCACTGTGTTCTGTGGAACAACTGTTATTTATTATTTGCATTGCCATAGTGCCCAGGAGACCCAGTCACAGATCAGGACCCCACTGTGCTAGGGGCTGTACAAGCACAGAACAAAAGGTTCCTGCCTCAAAGAGCTTGCAGTGGACCAAATCCTGCAGCGGACCAAATACTGCAGCAGAACTCCTAAATTCCACCAACAGGGTGTGTCAGGGTTCCCTCCCCACTCTAAACTCTAGGGTAAAGACGTGGGGACCCGCATTCAGAGCCCCTAAGCTTATTTTTACCAGCTTAGGTTAAACCCCCCAAGGTACAAAATTCCCTGCACCCCAAGAAACGCTTCTCGCTGCCACCATCAAATGTCTAACAGGAATCCAGGAAAGGAATCACTTGAACTTCCCTCCCCCCCAAAATACCCCCTCAAGCCGTACACCTCCTTTCCTGGGGAAGCTTGAGAACAATCTCCCAACCAATTGGTTACACAGTGATCTAAAAACCCACCCCCTGGGTTTTAACACCATAGAAAACAGTCAGCTTCTTAAAAGAAGGATTTTATTAAAAATAAAGAAGGTAAAATCATCTCTGTAAAATCAGGATGGTAACTATTTTACAGGGCACTTAATTTCCAAACTCAGAGAGATTTCCCCCTCTGGACAAAACCTTAACGTTACAGAAAACCATGAATAACCCCCCCCCCTTTGCCCTTTCTAACACAGGGGATACACCAAGCAAAAATAAACAGAAATCTATACGCTATGCTATCTAAACTTACTTCAGAAAAGGGAGGTTTGATTTTCTGTAGGTTCCTTCTGTCTTCCAAGATCACCCTCTCTCAGACAAAGACACACACTAAAACCTTCCCCCCTCCCAAAGTTTGAAAGTATCTTGTCCCCTTATTGGTCAGATGCCAGCCAGGTCAGGTGTCAGTCTGGCTACCTGCATTTCTTAACCCTTTACTGGAAAGAGGATTTTATAGCACTGCATCAGACCCTCTCCCCCTTCCCTTCATATTTATGACAGGGTGAATTCCTTGGAAAATTCTATGGCTGCTGAAACAGAGTCCCACAGGGCCCTTGTTGAGATGAATGGGACAGGTCACACCTCTCACAGCCATTTTTCCTCAAAGCCATTGTTTCAGGCTCTCGGCAGAGTCAGGCAGGTGACACTGCATCTGTTTCAATTTTCTCCATCATCATAAAGCTTATAACCATATCTGTTCCAACAGGAGAGCTCAGATTATGAAGAACAGTTCTGGGGCAAGGACTCAGTTCCCCAGCAAACCCTGTAGCCATGGAATTGTGGAATACTCTAGGCCCTGTGTCTAGGTGTAGCTGAAGGCAGAATTTGGGCCAGCTCAGGTTCCCCCTTCACATATCACCAGCCCAGCTAACATAGCCGCCTTCCCTTCCACTCCACACCTCTGCCTGCTTCCCACTACTCCTTCACAGCCCCACACTGCCCCCACCGCAGCCCTGGACTTTCCCCTACCCTTTAGCTCCTGACACCAGACCTAGAGGCTGAGCAGAAATGTGAGGGGGCATGGAAAGGTTACAGCATATGTGAGGCTTGAGGAGTAGAGTGGGGCTATAGGGGGAAATGAGCAGATTGGGAGGCCATGGAAAGGGGGCCAGGATGCCTCTCCAGATTTCCCCTAGGGTGGAAGGGGTTACTGGACAAGCCAACCGGGCTACTGGAGGTGAAGGAGAAGGGAGAGAGGGACTTGGCAAAGGTGTCTGGTGCATCCAACCAGCTAAGAGCAGAAGATGCCCAGAGGTACACTTAGTCACACCCACCAGGCCCCATGTCTCAGAGAACGCTGATGCTCAATACACTCCTGTGCAGAGATGCATTGTGGACTGTGCAGTCAGTGCATTGCCTGTATAGCCCTAGTCTATGCAGCAGAGAGCAAAGCCCTCCCTGTAAGATTCTGTCCCCTCCCAGCAGCACAGTCCTTTGGGGAGCCCAATCTGGGGAGCGCTGTAGAAACCAGGGCTTCCATTTACCTTCAAATGAGGGTGACTGAAGCTTTTTCAGGGTTGTATTAATGATCAGTGAGGCTGCTTCGCTGAATGGGTATTCCTTGTGCTGCTCAGAAAGGTCTTCCTGAGACTCAGTGCTCTCCAGCATCATCTCCACGGTGTGACGGTGAAATGAAATGAAGTCCCCTTCTCCACAGCGTCTGCATTTGTGAGCCTGCCCTGCTAGATAGCTCACGCACTTGAGATGTAAGGCTTTTTTCTGGCTCTTCAGCCAGACCTCATAGGCTGCTTCCTGCAGCAGCGGCATGCAGAATGCCATGGCACTGCATTGTATCACCAGCTGCTCTTGCTTGATTCGGTTATAAACAGAAGAGCGGATGTCTGAAAGATAACATGGATTTATCCATCAGCTCTCAGCTAGGCCAGCATTCAAGGCTCTGTTTCTGCTGTAGCCACTGATGGAACTGTCCACGTTGAAGGTGTAACACTGCTCTGGGGGGTGGGTCATCAGTGGTAGGGATCAAATCCAGGACCACCAGATCTGAAAGCATGAAACATTACTGACTGAGCTAAAAAATGCAGTCCTTAGCCATGGATGTAGCAGGCTCCTCAACCTCGAGATTTGGGGCAGAGTTTCACACTGTATGGATTATCACCACTTGCCTATACACTAGCAGATGCCAAAATAACCTCATCCACTTTAATTCACGCCTGTTGCTATTGTTGGTGTCAGACTTGCACCGAAATAACAAAAATGTGAAATAACAAAAGATGTGTGGTGATTTCTGTGCCAATCTGTGTGTAGACAAGCCCTTAGACACCATAGGGAGAGTTTGGTGGAATCTAGGTGAGGTAGGAGAACAGAACAAAATAAAAAATTCAGGTAAGACATATTAGCTCATACCAGCCCATTTTGACCTCTATTCGTCCTCACAGTATGAGTTTTTGAATGACTATAATTTAGTGCTTTAATGTATATGCTCCCACATCATGGTTATTATTGTTTGTATTAAAGTAATTCAACAGAGATCTCAACTGAGATGAGGGTTACATTGTCCTGGGCACTGTATAAACGCATAACAAAAGACAATCCCTGCCCCAATGAGCTTATTATCTACATACGAGTCAGACAAAGTGGGGGACGGGAAACTGAAACACAGAGAGGTGAAGTGACATGCAGGTCAGTGGCAGAGTCAGAAGTAGAGCTTAAATTTCCTGTGTGTGTCAGGTTAGTTCCCTATCCCTTGGACCCAACTGTCTCTCTCTAGGTACCACAGCGGTGACTTGAATGCATTTACAATAGCATTCCTAATGTTGCAAAAACTGAGTTTTTTGTATAGAATTTTCCTTTATATTTTTTAAAGAAAAAAAGCATTGATGATTACCCTGAAACAGATGCTTCTCAGGAGTTTATTTCAGAGTAAGATGCGAGATTCCATTGTGTAGGCTGTGATTGTCAGTAGATACATTTAAGATGCAAGCAAGTCCAAAAGGCAAAAAAATCTAATGATCTGTACAGTCCCTCTCTACTAGAGACAGCCCCTGCACTTTATGCATGTTAACAAGAAGGATTCACACAGCACTCTGGAAAGATCACCAAGAACACAGACAAGGAGCAGTGGGATTTCAGCACACTCTGATGCCCCCAGTCCCTGGCCAGCTCCACGTACCTGACTCTTGTCCAGTTGATCTCACCGTCCCAGGGCAAACAATTAACTCTGTGGAGGGCATATCCTGTGATTGTACTTTCTGGGAGTCCTTTCTTTTATTAAAACACTTGAAGATGTGGGACTCCACCAGGGCTGCAAGCGTCTGGTTCATCTTCCTCTTGGTCCATTCAGGAAGGATGTAGAGCAGCAGCTCAGTCGTGAAAGTCAGCCCGATGATAGCCGCACACTTCACTACCATCTGCTCCGAAGGGCTCATGTTGTCTAACTCAGCCAGTGCAATGCCTACCGAAAACAATTCATCCAGTAAATCATCATTTCTCCATGCAGGGTGCTCCTGAGAGACTGACAAGACAGTAAGATTACAGTGGTTAGCTTTAGCATTGGGGGTGAGAGGAGGATGGACGTCCTGTCTGGATCCTATCCTTTTTACCTTACAAATGAAGTGACCTGAGGAAGCCAACACCTCAATTATCTCTTCTGGAAGCTGCCTTCACCAGCAACTGCTGATAATGAGTAGTCATGAGGAATTCACTCACTGTATCACGCGCATTCTGCGTGAGGGAGAGGGTACAGGGGTCTTTGCGGGGAACTGTGACTCTCAGCTGCCGTGAGGTGGGCCGGGCGGCTCGGTATCCTTTGCTGCCTCATCCCTCTCTCCCGCCCCGGGCTGTGAGCCTGGGCTGCTGTCGTGCACAGGGGCACCAGTTTAATAATACTGCGTAGGGCCCCATAAATCCTAAGGACAGCCCTGCAGACTAGGCCCTGAGTAGAGTTGCGCCCTGCAGTCGGAGGAGACAGATGAGAATCCCCAAGGATTCCCCACCACTGTTAGGGCCCTGGGCTGAGACCCGATGGAGAAGAGTGGGCCTGGGTCTCCCTATTCGCTGCTGCCAACCCCACCCCTGGGGTAGCAGTCTACTCACCTTAGGCCGGATGGTCTGCACTTGCCTGCTTTTGCTCTGCCCCAGTCAGGAGGTTGTGGGCCATAGACTGCCTGTGCTCTGACTCTCCCCCACCCCACCCGAGGGACAGAGCTCCCCCATAGACTATTGATTACTACCTGCCTGTAGTGAGGCGGAGCGACCTCCATCCCACTTGAGAGTGAGGGACCACTACACAGACTTCTTGCCTAATTGGAAGGTCTGGCCTATTCCGCAGAGCTCAGACTTGTTCTTCTCTGCTTTGCTCCAAAGTTCAGACCTGCGCTGTCTGCCACATTCCAGCTCCCAGGCCCTCTTTAACTGCTGCCCTTAAAGAACAGAAACACTGTGTCCCCACTGGCTGGAGACATCAGGATCAGACCCTTACCTTTTAACGTAGGGGGCAGCATAATATTTTGCAACTTAACATTCTGGCGAATGGTGCAAATGTACAAGTCACTGTCTAAGCTGGAAAGCGATTCTGTTTTGGAGGGAATGACCTTGACTGCATTGGCTGCACGGAGAGAAAAAGGAAAAAAAACAATTACAAGAACTTACATTTTAATTTGTTTGCTTTTTAAATATAACCAAAGCAAAACAATACTTGGCAAGATCTAATGGGAACAGCCTTTATTGTCATTTTAGTGTGAGAATAAACTCTATCACGCAGAATGCAAAAAGGGTTCCGTTGCATTTCTACTTAATCACAGCATTCTGAGGCTGGCTTTTCTGGGGGCCAAAGCTTTCATGTTCGGTCCCTGCCCAAAGAGATCTCCTAGATGTCCCAGACTGATCAGATCAATGGCCCATCCAGGCCAGTATCCCAGCCCCACCAGCTGCTTAGGAGGAAGCCGTAACTCTTCTTCCCTAATGGAAATTTGGCACTAATATGTGAGGAAGTACCATCCTAATCCCAGGAAGTAAATGGCTGGTTTATGGCCTGAAGGAGCTGGGCTGCTATTTTTCTCTTCCCCCTTATTTATTTAGGAAGTTTTAAAAGGCTTACAAAATCATTGCCATGGAATTATTATCATTTTGTTTTTGATATTTACAACAGCTTTTATTTAAAGGAACATTATACAGCAATATAATAATCAGATCTCTCTGTTTAACAGGGTGTTACCTTTTCACTACGCAAGACGTTTTGTTTCTGGTGATTGTATTATTCTGATTACCCATTTATCAAGCCAGGCATGTCCATCAAATGTGAATAATCAAAAACAAGGACTGATATGCTGGGTTTTGTTTTGTTTTTAGGCAAATGTACTTTGTCTGAATATTGAACAACATATCTAAGAATCTATCCCCTACATTTCTCATATCTTAGCTAGTATAACTGCAAGTGATACCATTCCCATAAATATCAAAATCTTTTGGAAGATATTTGCCTCCATAATATGTTGTATCAATTAGTCCTGTGTGTGCTGAGTAGGAAAGTGTTTCCTTTAATGTTTTTAATTTGTTGCTTTTTCATTTCACTGGGTGGCAGCATATTCTATTGTGGGAAACTATAACTATTCACTATTAGAGGGGTAGCACATAGCTGAAACCTTTTAAGGTTGCTACCGAATTGCATTATTTATAACCCTCTTTTCCAGTCATTTACAACTTCATTAGGCATTAAGCTTTGGGACTGAAATTTTCCATGCTTGGTTCCTGCCTCAGATTGGGTTTTTTGAAAAGTTAAGACTTAAAATGGTTCAGCAGTTTTGTCAATGTTAAAAAATGCATATCCCCCCCCCCCCTTTTTTTTTAGCAGCTTCAGTGTCCCAAAGATTTGGAGCTAAAATAGAAATTTGTCAGGGACAAATAGCAACCAAGAGTTCTAACTCAATCCCATGCTTTAACCACTCGACCTTACTCCCCTGCTGGAGACAGGAATAGAACCCTGCCACCCAGCATTCTACTGCTGCCTAGCAAAGCGCTGCTCAATGTACACCTCTTACCCTCTGCTGCCTCCCCTGACCCTTGTCTCTCCTCCTTTCCTAGCCTGTGCAGCTACTCTTTCCATTCCCCGCAGCATGTCTCCTCCTTGCCCCTGGCACCTTCCTTCCTTCCCTGAATTTCAGCAACCAGTGCCAGGCTGACAAACATTCCCAGAAAGGATGAGAACTGCCTGGCAGGGTGATTCACTGTCCTGTGAACAGTATACAGTGGGTTGTGGCATTTAAGAACATAAGAACGGCCATGCGGGGTCAGACCAAAGGTCCATCTAGTCCAGTATCCTGTCTTCCGACAGTGGCCAATGCCAGGTGCTTCAGAGGGAATGAACAGAACTGGGAATCAAGTGATGATGAATTAATGACAAGTAGCTTACTGAAAAGGCCCTCCCACTCATCATCTACTTCTTCCTCCTCCTCCCACAGACGGAAGATGAGCATGTTGTTTAAATGGAGGTTCCGCAGCAGCTCCTCACAGTAAAATGGGATTCCATGGCTTCTCTGTGTCAAGAACCTAAAGAGAGGCATAACTATCACTGACCATTAAAATAAGGGACTGTGATGCTCCTCAGGCGATGATGGGAATGGTAGCCATGTAGACACCATGGTGACAGGTGCCTTAACAACATCTAAGGTTGCAGTTGAAATGGACAAGGCTGCACCAAGTGTCCTGTATGCCTGCTATGTGGTAGATTGCAGGGCTGCTACAAGTACGGAGTGTGAGCCGTACTGAAGATACAGTGTGTGTCGTGGGGTGAATGAGCATCAGGGCAGAGGGTCAGGCTCTTAGGAAAGCATCTCAATGTTCAAATGACAGTCAGGTGTAAATCAGCACTTAACATAGCTATGGCCATTTACAACAGCTGAGGATCTGGCCCCATGTTCTTTTTTAAATGTTACTAATAGCAACTAGATTACTAAAACTGGACCCATCCATGTCAAGCTTAAATAGTCTCTGCTAACTCCTCACATAGGTGGCACCACCTTCCTGCAGAGTTCCAACCCATCACAGCCAGCCTCTTTCTCAAACATCTTCCTCCTTTCTCCCATAAAGCCCCATCAGTCGCAGGAAAAGCTCCCTGGCAAAGTCCATCTAGTCCCCATCTCTTCCTTCTTCAAATCCCTCCTTAACAGTCACCTCTGCCTTTATGCCTGCAAGACACTGCCAGCTGACATTGGCTACGCAGATGGCAAGCCATAAGCACTGTTCATTGTGCTAAAATGTACTTGTTTGACTCTCACTCCTCCCATTCCCACCTCACCACCCTCTTTGGCTACCTGTTGTAACATACAGTCTCAGTGTTTTTAGGGCAGGGACACTGGAGCCCTCATCCTGACTGGCACCCTTCGGTGTTACCATAATATAAATAAATGCCAAGATTTTCAAAAATGGGAGCTTAAAGTGAGGCTCTTAAATCCATATTTGGGCACTTAAATAAATTGCATGATTTTTTTCAAAAGTGCTAAGCACCCAGCAGCTCCCATCGACTTCAACCATGCAACTTTAATTGTGCATACACACTATGATTCAATCTTTAATTAATTACTGTCCCCCTCCTCCCCGTGGGACTCCTTGCTTCAGTCAATGCACACAATGAAATCTAGGATCCTATGGTTATACCAGTTTGGGGGTCTCATAGGAGTCCTTAGAGTTATTTTAAGGGTCTCTTCTACATATACCAAACCAGGAGGAGGGTAAGGAGATTCACTTAAGCACATACAGCAGTTTGGCATCTAACTTCCAGATGCTCTTTTGAAAATCTCTCCATTTTATACTAGGCTTTTGGTTTGCAATGTTATTCATAGATTCATAGATTCTAGGGCTGGAAGGGACCTCGAGAGGTCATCGAGTCCAGCCCCCTGCCCTCATGGCAGGACCAATTACTGTCTAGACCATCCCTGATAGACATTTATCTAACCTACTCTTAAATATCTCCAGAGATGGAGATTCCACAACCTCCCTGGGCAGTTTATTCCAGTGTTTAACCACCCTGACAGTTAGGAACTTTTTCCTAATGTCCAACCTAAACCTCCCTTGCTGCAGTTTAAGCCCATTGCTTCTTGTTCTATCCTCAGAGGCTAAGATGAACAAGTTTTCTCCCTCCTCCTTATGACACCCTTTTTAGATACCTGAAGACTGCTATCATGTCCCCTCTCAGTCTTCTCTTTTCCAAACTAAACAAACCCAATTCCTTCAGCCTTCCTTAATAGGTCATGTTCTCTAGACCCTTAATCTTTCTTGTTGCTCTTCTCTGGACCCTCTCCAATTTCTCCATATATATCTTTTCTGTTGCCCTTATAAACAGGTTCGGCCAATATCTGCTGACCGGTTGCTATGACATTTTCCGCCTCTCAGCCACTTGAATTGCAAAGACTCAACATGTCAGTAAAGCTTCCTTTGGCACAATATCCCCCAGGTCCGCTCATTACCTGATGTTTCATTGATTCACAGATTCTAAGGCCAGAAGAAACCACTGTGATCAGCCAGTCTCATAGCCAGTATAACACAGGACATAGAATTTCCCTGAAATAATTCCTGTTGGAACTAGAGCATATCTTTTAGAAAAAACATCCAGTGTTTTCGTACCGTGATTAGCTTTAGTATCTTAGCAAATATGGAAACAGTAATGGCATGGCCATCTGCATTACAGTAGTAAAATGGAAAAACCAATAAGGATAACATTTTAAAATGCACTATGCAGGGTTTTTTTAGTTGATTGCTTTTAGCTGAAGGCAGGTATCAAATAAGGCTTAATGAATGTTTAGCCTTGCAATTTGAATGGGTGAAAGGACAACCTGGAGATAGACATTAGCTAAGTCTGTTTATAAAACTGGAGAGGGAAGCCTAGTACAGACTGGGTTTTACTGAAGCAAAAAGGGAACTGCTGCTACAAGCCTGAGGGCTCTTGGCAGGTCACAAATGGGTATAGCAATAGGCAGAAAGAGTCTAGAACTGGAAGGAGTTGCCCAAATTTGAGGTACTGGCAGCTGTGTTCAGCTGGCTGGAATAATGTAGATGGATGGGTGGGTAAGTCACCACCTGCCCCCTGTGGGACATGCTGAAAAGAGGTGTAGGAGCCACTGGCACTAGATGGCGGGTGGGTTACTCCAGAAAGCCTATCCTTTAATGTGAGGATTTTACTTTTGTTTGTGGGCTCTGGGAATTACTCTGAGGACATCCAGGCTTCACCCAGACTGGTGAGGACTTTGGGCCCCATCACTGGACCAACTGGATCCCAGACTGCCTAGGGGATGGGAGACTGAAGATTTCTGTTGGTTTCTTCTCTCTCACCTGTCCCCGCTGCCCGATTCTATGCTCCTCCTCAGCTTCCATTCAACTATCACTGAGGCCGACTGAACCACATTGCGCTATCATGACAGGCCAAGACACCGTCTCAAGCTCTGCAAGCCAGACATGCCACTGCTGAACCTGTCTGGAGCTGCCCTGCCTGCACTGATTCCTGGGACAACCCCAGACAGAAACCAGCATTTCCCCAACCTTTGCTGCCTCACCTTCCCTCCCATCCTGTGCCAACCCCTTTGCCTAAAGAGCTGGAATAATCTCTGACCATGTTGACCTGTTGACCTGAAACCCAGCAGCAAACCTAGCCTTTCTTTCCCTTCCCCAAAGGGGTGGGGCCTTTAAAATCACCAAAAATTCTGACCACCTTCCCTCTAAAGGACTCTGATAAACACTCCAGGCAGACTAGTCCCAATGCAGAGACACTTCCCTGTCAGAGCTCAGACAGCTCAGATTGTATTTTCCCTCTTTGCATTGAGTGAGTGTGATGTTATTGACATGAACTGTGACCGTATAGATCATTGTTGCAACCAAGTTCCTATAGTTGCATCAAATCTTGTACAAAGGAGGTCGAGTAAAGCTTCTATAGAAAGGTTGTAATTTGCTGGTTATGATTATGCTATCTGTATGTGTGTATCATTTTTGTATTTGAAGTTATGAATATTGGCTATGTACTTGTATCTCAATGTGTTTGATACTAAGTAGCATTAGTGAAGCATTTGGTCAGCTTCTTGAGAAAGGACTATTCTCAGTAAGTGCCGAATCAAGAAACACTTAACTGACAATGGACTTTGGGAGACGCCAATCTACATCTGAGCTTTCCTGGGAACGTTCAAACTAACATGTAAACAATGGCATTGGCCTGCAAAAAGCTGAATCATTCATACATATGTGACTTGCCCAGGTGGCTACAAACTCCATCTCGTAGCTGTGACTTTGCACAGAAAAACAAAGGGGTTTCCGCCCACAAGAGAGAGAATATAAAAGGCCCTGGAAGCCCCTCCATTTTGTCTTCAGCTGGCTCAAGAGATGGCCTCTCCAACTCAAAGAGATGCCCGAAAGAAACTGGAACAAAGGACTGTAATTACAGGGGTGTGAGTGATTGCTGGACCCAGGCCATAAACCACAATGTCGGTCTGAAAAGGATTGGGCCCAGACTAGGAAGGAGTCTAGTCTGTGAAAGAAGCTTATTGGAACATTTCTGAGGGTGAGATTTACCTGTATTCAGTTTCCTACTGTATTAGGCTTAGACTTGCTTGTTTTGTTTTATTTTGCTTGGTAACTTACTTTGTTCTGTCTGTCATTACTGGAACCACTTCAATCCTACTTTTAATACTTAATAAAACCACTTTTGCTTATTAACCCAGAGTAAGTAATTAATATCTGGGGGAGCAAACAGCTGTGCATATCTCTCTATCAGTTTTATAGAGCAGGGGTCTCCAAACTTTAGGAGAGGAGGGTCACATTAGATTTTTCTTTAGGAGACGAGGGCCACGCCACCGAAATGCCGCTGAGGTGGCAGCGGCATTTGAGCTGCCACTGACGTGCCGCCGAGCAGCGTTTGAGCTGCCGCCGAAGTGCAGCCGACGCAGCAGCAGCAATTGGTTGGGGGGCTGGACAAACTGAAGCCGCGGGCCGGGCCGTAGTTTGAGGACCCCTGTTATAGAGGGTAGACAATTTATGAGTTTACCCTGTATAAGCTTTATACAGAGTAAAACGGATTCATTTGGGGTTTGGATTTCATTGGGATCTGGGTGTCTGGGTGCTAGAGACAGGAGCATTTTCTAAGCTGTTTTCAGTTAAGTGTGAAGCTTTGGAGGCATGGGTCAGACCCTGGGTCTGTGTTGCAGCAGATTAGCGTATCTGGCTCAACTAGGCAGGGATCTGAAGGCCCAAACTAGCAAAGAAAACTGGCTCAGAGGTAGTCACAGCACATCAGGTGACAGTCGCAAGGGGGTCTCTGTGACCGAACCCGTCACAGTGAGTAGCTGAAGGAATTTTGACAGGGCGGTTTCTTACTAAGGTGCTCTCACACCTGACTGCTGAATAGTGGGACAGGAAACAAAGGTCAAGTTAACATCTTAGCCTTCTGTGCTCATCACTCTTCACCACAACAGAGGGGATGGATGGTACCACCTTAGCTCCCTGCCTAGAGAGCAAACTGATAGAGATCCCCCGAGCAACTGCCCTGGGATGTACTTGCAAGCCAGAACATTAGAAGGCAATGACAAGCCAAGAGCTCAATGTTAATAACAATAATACCTGGACTTTCTATGGTGCTCTTCGTCAGTAGCTCTCCAAGTACTTCACAAAGGAGTCGGTATAGTCATCCTAATTTTACAGATGGGGAAACTGAGGCACAGAGAAACAACGTGACCTGCCCAAGGTCACCCAATAAGCCAGTGATAGAGCCGGGCATAGGCGCCGACTCCGTGGGTGCTCCAGCCCCGGAGCACCAACGGGGAAAAATTGGTGGGTGCTCTGCACCCACCAGCAGCTCCCCGCCCCGCCCCCCCCACCCCAGCTCACCTCCGCCTCTGCCTCCTCCCCTGAGCACACCTTCCCTCCTTCTCCTACCAGTTCTTGCCACCACGAAACAGCTGTTTCACGATGTAACAAGCATTGGGAGTGAGCAGGGAGGAGCGGGAATGCGATGCGCTCAAGGGAGGAGGTCGGGAAGATGCGGGGCTGGGGCAGGGATTTGGGGAAGGGGTCCAATAGGGGCAGGGAGGGGGCGGAGTTGAGTGGGGACTTTGGGGAAGGGGTTGGAATGGGGGCGGGGCAGGGGCGGGGCAGGGTGGAGTCGGGGCAGGGCTGGGGGAAGGGGGGCACAAGCACCCACCAGCGCCAGGAGAAGTTGGCACCTATGGAGCCAGGAATAAATCTCAGGCCTGCTGAGTCCCAATCTAATGCTCTATTCACTAGGCTACAGTGAATCTTTGCCAAGCCACTAGATGGAACAGCATACAGTTAGGGCCAACCATGTTTTACTAGATGCTAGGCTATTGAGCTGTTTTGACTCTGCTTTCATGGACCCTACAGAGTCAGTCACTTGTCCATGAGCCATGTGGTTCCTCCTTTATGGACCTGCTCCTCTCTGTTTTGCGGAGAAAGGTTGGTTTGCAGCTAAGAGCACAGAGCAGGTGCCTATCACTTACGTTTCTAGCTCCCGGGGGATGCTGACCACCCCAAGGTCCTGGCAGGCTTTTTGCAGGATCACAGAAGGCTTTAGCTCCCGGAGCTGAACGTAGGTGGTCTTTGCACTGTTAATGATGCTTGCAGCGGAGACACAAGGCAGCCGTGGTTGGCGGCTGGGAGGAGATAGAGACATGACCATAAACACTGGGATGCTGGAGAGCAAGTTGTCCAGAAATTCCCATGAGGCGGGATCAATGAAGTGAGCTTCATCAATGACAAAAATGAGAATGTCTTTCTCCACTGCCTAAAAAAGGCAAAGAATCATCTGAATAAGGTGTTGCTTCGGTTACGTAAATCTTGCCTTCAGGCCAGGGCCCAGGGTGTCATACCCCCACGACTGCTACTTCAACCTATGGGTGGAAGAGCAGCTGCAGCTCCTTTGTGTTGGTTAGATAAGATACTGGGGTCTGCATACACATGGATCCATGGCCCCTCCCATGGCCTGACCCCCCGACCACCTCTAACATGACCTTCTGTGCTGACTAGGGAGAAGACAAGGTCTAGGGCTTTCCTCCCAGCCAGCTCACCCCGCCTCATTCATACACCTGTAAGAGGGCTGTGTCCCTGCACACCAGGGGCAATGTCACCCAAGATGATTACACTCTTTTCGAAAAGGGGGTTATTTATGTTTTTCTACTCTGGGGGTGTAGTCAGTGCATTTTAGGAGGAGATCCAAGCTTTGGGACAAAGCATGAGCCAGTTTCATGGAGAATCTATCCCATAACCTGAATTTGAGAAGGGCCATAAAGTGCACTTGGTGCTACAGAAAGACATAGTTCCTGCTCTCTAACTTTTGATATCACACAGTGAGTGCAGGTAACAGGAATTAGGATTGAGGAGGAATAGAGAGGATAAGGACATAAGGAAAATGGCCGGGGTACACCATATTCCCAGCCTGCAAACCAGCTGCTCATTAGCAGAATCTGCAAGTCCAGTGCAGTCTGGGGAATCATTTCTCTCTGTTTCACAATGAAGAGAGTGGTTCACCTTCTGTAGTATTTTCACAAGAAATAGTTCCACCTCCTCTGTCCTTGTTTCATTATCCATTTTGGAAACCTCGGCAGAGATAGGAAACTAGTCAGAAAAAAAGGAGACCAATGAGCAGAAAAGGCAGCATTCCTGTTCATAATATATACATTCATGGGAAAAACCCTGATTGAAATGTCCAGCCTAGTGAGACACACATGTTCATCTCAGTGTTTATCCTTTCCACACAGGGCTTGCATCGTCTAGGGCATGAGTATGTGAATATACCAAGGCCTCTGCTTCTAGATCCTCTGTCTAAGTCCAGCTGAACAATTAAACTACCATCTGACAGCTCTTTGGTGACGTATGTGAAAGGTCTTATAAACCGTTGGTCTTAGTCCTGCTCTTGGTAAGAGGGTGCCTGCAGCAGAGGAACTTTGGGTGGAATCCTGGCCCCACTGAAGTCAATGGGCATTGACTTCCCTTGTGGTTCAGCTGACTCTGGTTGACTGACAGTGGACAGGCTAAGAACTGGAGGGGCTGTGATAGCTGAACTGCCCTCTCACCCAGAGAGGTGGTCCTTTCAGAGCAGAGGTGGGAAGTTGTGTGTTGTGACAAAGTTCCTCCTCTATCTTGGTGGGTCCTGCGCTTATTGGCGGATTTTGCTTGCCTCAGAGATCTTCCCCTCTGGTAGAAACCACAGTCCAGGTTAACTCCTCCTGTATCTGATCAGGAGTTGGGAGTTTTGGGGGGAACCCGGGCCCGCCCTCTACTCCAGGTTCCAGCCCAGGGCCCTGTGGATTGCAGCTGTTTAGAGTGCCTCCTGGAACAACTGCACGACAGCTACAACTCCCTGGGCTACTTCCCCATGGACTCCTCCCAACACCTTCTTTATCCTCACCACAGGATCTTCCAGCAGTACGCCCTCTTACTCTCAGCTCCTAGTGCCTCTTCCTCCCAGCTCCTCACACGCAACCTCCTTTCACAGCTCCTGACATGCACACCTCACTGACTCACTGGGAGGCTTTTGACTAGTTTCAGCCAGCCCCTGATTGGCTGCAGGTGTCTCAATCAACCTCCCTGCCTTCTGGAAAGTTCTTAATTGGCCCCAGGTGTCTTAATTGACCTGGAGCAACTGCCATTTACTTATTCTGGTACCATGGATTTGTTTAGCCTGTGGCTAATATATCTATCTCCCACTACTTTCCTATAGCCATCTGGCCTTGCCCCGTCACATAGTGTACAGCAGGCTCACTCCGCCATTGTGGGAATTCTGTGGATAAGGAGAAGGGTTTCATTCTCCAGGGCTGCCGAGCCTGCACCTTTCACCCAGCTTCCATTTTTGAAGCCTCACCCTCCATGACACCTTTATCCCCATACACCACTTTTGAAACTTGATGTTTCCATGCTGTGCAGTGACAGGCAACAAAACCAAATCATTGAAGTGTGGAGAACAAGAAATGAACCCCCCTGCCCCCATTTACTTTTGTGGCAACCAGTGCAGATACCAGGGTGAATCTTTCCCTCCACATTCAACTTTTCTCCACTCCTGTTCCCCTTGAAAAGTCAAATGCAACTTCTCATTGGAGGGGGGCCCTCTTACCATAACTGACTAGCATCCACCCATTCCCTTAACTGCTTTGTAAGTGCCCTAAGCCCCAATCTGAACCCCCAACTCCCCAAGGGCTGCCTTTGAAGTCTTTCCTGGGATGAGTAAGCACTATTTCTTGCAACCTCACAAGTCTGTGTGGAATTTCTTCCCTTCTTCCTGTGTATTTGCAGATGGAAGACGTTCTGTGAATATCCTTTAGAACAGGGGTAGGCACCTATGGCACGCGTGCCAAAGGTGGCATGCGAGCTGATTTTCAGTGGCACTCACACTGCCCGGGTCCTGGCCACCGGTCTGGGGGGCTCTGCATTTTAATTTAATTTTAAATGAAGCTTCTTAAACATTTTTAAAACCTTATTTACTTTACATACAACAATAGTATTATAGACTTTATTGAAAGAGACCTTCTAAAAACGTTAAAATGTATTACTGGCATGCGAAAACTTAAATTCAAGTGAATAAATGAAAACTCGGCACACCACTTCTGAAAGGTTGCCGACTCCTGCTTTAGAATATATAGGAACAAAGTCCAGTGTGTGTGCACAGACTAGGATTCAGGCTCACCAAACAGGTCAGCTTCATGACTGCAAGAAGGCCAATCCCAGAATAAGAGTGAGGAAGTGAGACAGGTGAAGTGGATGGCATCAGATCGACAGCATGATGTCACTAACTCTTCCATGCAGATTTAGAAGCAAACATTTCTTCAGCCATACCCAGCACCCTGTATATCCCAATTATAACGACTGTGTTGAATTTCATGAGTATTCACACCTTTGATCCAGTGTGCAATTTCAGGCAAGAATAAAAAATGTTGAGATGCCGAATTGGTGTGAAGCAAGGTAAATAACTGAACCCAATTCCACAGACAGGCTTTTACCCCAGAGCAGAAGGGCTTTCTCCATTACCTTAACAAGAAAGATGCTATTCAGGAGGCAATAGTAGGTCTCTTCTACCACACCTCGGAGTTTGCTTTGGAGGATGTGCTGTCTTGCATCGTAAGATTTACAGGCATCAATCCCCAGAAACATGGCCATGAGTGTTCGGATGGCAAAAAAGTTCTGCTGCACATTTACCTTCGTCAGCTCCATAGCAACAACCCTGTATGGTTAAAATGAAGAGAAATTATAAGTTCTAACGGGGAGTAAGGAAGAGCCAGCACATTCTGAGAAAGAATTACAGAAACACAAACCTGCCACTTACCACATGGACATCTAGACATATAGAAAAAGTTTCCAAATGAAGGAGAAATAATGGAACCAGGGTTCTTCAGCCCTTTGTGATTGACCTCTAAGACAACTACGAGACATTTCAGCACCTGATTTTCCTTATGGATAAATGGCTGAGGACCAGCAACGGATTTGAGCAATGTCTCCTGGTCTCTGTTTCCTCCATGTCTGTTGCAAAGCAAACCAGAGCTCAGCCTCTCCATTTTTCGCTTTTGTTTGAGGGACACAAAAGATTAACTGCCCTGAACTGATCTCTGACCACACCTTTCCCAGCCACATCCCTTTGGGTTACTGTCAGAATCCAGACTGATCAGCCTGTTTATCATCTTCTGGAGAGCACACCCTTGTCAAAAGCACCTGGCTGCTTTCAGTTCAGTTCCAGGCATCCCCCTGGACTCTGAAGTCATCCTGCATTGAAAGACATGCAACTATACATACCTGTGAGTATCCGTCCCATTAGAGCCGCTCTCATTGCCATATCGCATACATCCAAAAATGCCTTCTCTCAGTGAGGGGCCATCTCCCAGCCCCTCACTGACATTTGACGAATGACGAATGACATTTTTAAAATCTGTCCATTTCTCTTGGGGAAAAAAACCCAGCACACTCAGGAGTTTTCGTCCACAGTTCAAAAGTTGCATTAGCCCATGACAAGCTAGTAACTCTGTGCCCGGATAGACAAAAAACACGGGCCAGAGCTGATTAAAACCCTTTGAATTTTGAAATTTCAACATTTTTAATGTTGAAATTTGAAAAGTAAAAAGGACTTTTTTTCTTAATATTGACAATTTTCATGGAAATCTTTCCCCAGCTTTCAACCAAGTACTGAGCTGATCAAAATATTTCAAATTTTGAATTTTCAAATTAAAGGGGGGGAAATGAAAGGAGAATTAATAAAACAAATTAGCAGAATGCCCCCCAATTTTTTTTTAGAAGCTCTGTCTACCAGATACACTGTCTTGCTAGATGTGTTTCCTCTTTAGCATTGAATAGCACTGAAACATGAATCTGACTTGATCTGGGTCATGACAGCCTCAACCAAGGAATCTCTCATAGGATGGATGGGAGAAATAGCCAGCGGTGTCTCTTTCTGATGCGTATTCATGCCCTGCTAGTTCTGAGGTTCCCAGAAATCACACTTCCCATATGTTGTCAGAAAACAGATGGACGGCTATGCCTTCTGATTCACGGAGGGTGGATGGCTCAACAAATCAACTGGACAAGAAGCCACAGTTAATCAAAGAACAGGTGAGGTTAATCCTTTGAATCACGAAAGGACCCATTCAACCATAAGTGAATCTCTCAGATTGCTTCATTTATTAAATGAAGAATTAGAGCAGTAGGCTAGTAGATTGGATAAATGGTTGTTTCATCTCCCCTGTGACTGTGCTGGCTATTCTTGTATGTGAAATAATAGGCCTTGGCTACACTCACGAGTTACAGCGCAATAAAACTGCCTAGAGTGCTGTACCTCACTAACCGTCTACACTTGAAAGGCACGTACAGCGCTGCATCTCCACAGGTACAGCGCTGCAGGTACTCCACCTCCCTGAGAGGAATAACGTTTGTTGCGCTGCCGCTGGTGTGCTGCGGCTCCAGTGTGGCCACCCAATGCGCTCCTATTGGCCTCCAGAAGTATTCGGAAGTATCCCACAATGCCTGTTCTAGCCACTCTGGTCATCAGTTCGAACTCTACTGCCCTGGCCTCAGGTGACCAACCGCCAGTCCCACCCTTTAAATTCCCTTGGAATTTTAAATATCCCCTTCCTGTTTGCTCAGCCAGGCGTGGAGTGCTCTCAGCGCATCTTTCCAGGTAACCATGCCTCCACATGCCAGACGAGCCCCAGTATGGCACAATACCGAGTTGCTGGACCTCATCACTGTTTGGGGGGAGGAAGCTGTCCAGTCCCAGCTGCGCTCCAGCCGGAGGAATTTCAATACTTTCGGCCAGATATTAAGGGCCATGATAGAAAGGGGCCATGACCGGGACGCAATGCAGTGCAGGATAAAAGTGAAGGAGCTGCAGAGTGCGTACCGCAAAGCCTGCGAGGCAAACAGCCGCTCGGGTACTCCCCCCACAACCTGCCGATTCTACAAAGAGCTGGACGCAATACTTGGGGGTGACCCCACCTCCGTTCCGAGCACCACTGTGGACACGGGAGAGCGGGAGGAGGAGGAGGAGGAGGAGGAGGGGTTGAAGAAAGCAGGAGCGAGGGTGCTGTGGCTGGGGGAGAAACCCCTGACTCCCTGGGGGCATGCAGCCAGGAGCTCTTCTCGAGCCAGGAGGAAGGGAGCCAGTCGCAGCGGCCAGTACGCGGTGGAGGAGAAAGAGAAGAGCAGGTTCACAGTAAGCAGCTTTTATTTTCGGGAAGGAGTTTTTTCGGTGCGGGGTCCTTGGGCGAGGAGGGTTTGGGCTGCATGCATGCCTAGATGCGGAAGAGTGCATTGATGTGGTCTATCACATCGCGGAAATCGGCCACTGTAATCTCTTCGAAAGTCTCAGCCAGAGCGTGGGCAATGCGCTTGCGCAGGTTTATTGGGAGAGTCACCGTGGTCCTTGTCCCAGTCAGGGTAACGTGTCTGCGCCACTGTGCCGCGAGGGGCGGGGGGAACATTGCTGCACACAGGCAGGCTGCATATGGGCCAGGGTGGAAGCCACATTGCAGTAGAAGACCCTCCCTTGCTTCCCCGGTCACCCTCAGCAGCGAGATATCTTCCAGGGCGAACTCCTGTGGAAAATGTGGGGACAGTGTTCAGCGTAGGTTCCCCCTGCAGTTGTTGGCTCTCCCCAAGGCACAGAAACCAGCCGGACAGTACATCCGTGAAACAATCAGTCCCCCTTGACCCTGTGCTTACTCACTGTCATAAATGAAGGGAAGGGGGAGAGGGTCTGATGCAGTGCTATAAAATCCTCTTACCAGTAAAGGGTTAAGAAATACAGGTAGCCAGACTGACACCTGACCTGGCTGGCATCTGACCAATAAGGGGACAAGATACTTTCAAATCTTAGGAGGGGGGAAGGCTTTGTGTGTGTGTCTTTGTCAGTCAGAGTGATCTTGGAAGACAGAAGGAACCTACAGAAAATCAAACCTCCCTTTTCTGAAGTAAGTTTAGATAGCATAGCGAATAGATTTCTGTTTAATTTTGCTTGGTGTATTCCCTGTGTTAGAAGGGGCGGGGGGGGCGTTATTCATGGTTTTCTGTAACTTTAAGGTTTTGTCCAGAGGGGGAAATCTCTCTGAGTTTGGAAATTAAGTGCCCTGTAAAATAGTTACCATCCTGATTTTACAGAGATGATTTTACCTTATTTTTAATAAAATCCTTCTTTTAAGAAGCTGACTGTTTTCTATGGTGTTAAAACCCAGGGGGTGGGTTTTTAGATCACTGTGTAACCAATTGGTTGGGAGATTGTTCTCAAGCTTCCCAGGAAATGGGGTGTACGGCTTGAGGGGGTAGTTTGCGGGGGAGGGAAGTTCAAGTGATTCCTTTCCTGGATTCCTGTTAGACATTTGATGGTGGCAGCGAAAGAAGCATTTCTCAGGGTGCAGGGAATTTTGTACCTTGGGGGTTTTAACCTAAGCTGGTAAAAATAAGCTTAGGGGCTCTTAATGCGGGTCCCCACGTCTTTACCCTAGAGTTTAGAGTGGGGAGGGAACCCTGACACTCACCATTTTGGAGCTCCCATGGGTTCTGTGCGCTCTGTTTGGGACGGGAAAATTGTGCTGTTTTGGAGACTGTGTGTGCCCTCCTTAAGTGTGGGGGAATCATTGCTCTGTCTGGCATAAAACAATTATGCCTCTGTTAAGTGTTGCATTTTGCCTTCAAGATGCAACCTTGAGATCTCTGCTGTCCTCATCACCAGCTGAGAGACTCCAAAGGCTCAGGAAGAGGCCCAGAAGAATGAAAGAAGACATGCTGCAGGAAGTTTTGAACCAATCTCTTAAAGAGAATCAAAAGGCTCGGGAGTGGAGGGAGAGCGAAAGCAGGCTCCGCCAGGAAAACGCTTTGCAACAGCGGCAAAGCATGCAGCTCTGGCATGAAAGCACAAAGGAACTGATTAGCATCATGGCGCGCCAAGCGGACTCTATCCAGGCGCTCGTCGCCATGCAGGCGGAGCACTACCGTGCCCACCCCACCCCTGCAGCCATTGTCCCAAAACTCTTTGCCTTGTGCCCCCATGTCACCTCCTGCCCACTTCACCCAACATCCAGGTTCTTATCGCCCACACCAGATGCCTCCAACACCTGTAGCTTCACCACCCAGCCCTGGAAACTATGACCCTTACCCACTGCACTCAACCCCCATCCCGAATTATAGACATCCTGAAGTGCAGCACTCACTGCACTGCACTCCAGACAGGAAGGCCGAGTATGAAAGCAGGACATACCATAACCTGTTATTGAACCGTTCCCCAGACCACCCACCACCCCCTTGCCCTTTCTGTCTCACAAGCAGCTGTGTTTCTTTTTAATACATGTATTTTCTCTTTAATAAATGGATGTGAAAACAGTCTTTATTATTGCATAAAGTAAAAGATACCTTAGCCCAGGAAAGAAACAGGCCACGCAAGTCAGCTGAGCAAACATAAATCAGCTTAGCAGAGACAGATTACTAATAACATTGGAACCACTTCACTTCAGGGCCATGCAGGGCAGCAGACATTTCTGGTGGTTTTCAGCCTCAAATTGCTCCCTCAAGGCATCCCTAATCCTTGCAGCCCCACGCTGGGCCCCTCTAATAGACCTGCTCTCTGGCTGTGCAAATTCAGCCTCCAGGTGTTGAACCTCTGAGGTCCACGCCTGAGTGAACATTTCACCCTTCCCTTCACAAATATTATGGAGGGTACAGCATGCGGATATAACCACGGGGATGCTGTGTTCGGCCAAGTCCAGCTTCCCATATAGAGATTGCCAGCGGCCCTTCAAATGGCCAAAAGCACACTCCACAGTCATTTGGCATCGGCTCAGCCTGTAGTTGAACTGTTCCTTGCTGGTGTCAAGGCTCCCTGTGTAGGGTTTCATGAGCCATGGCATTAAAGGGTAAGCGGGGTCTCCAAGGATCACAGTGGGCATTTCAATTTCCCCTACCGTGATCTTCCAGTCTGGGAAAAAAGTCCCGGACTGCATCTTCCGGAACAGGGCAGTGTTCCGAAAGATGCGTGCATCATGCACTTTTCCAGGCCAGCCTGCGTTGATGTCAATGAAACGCCCACGGTGATCCACAAGCGCCTGGAGAACCATGGAGAAATACCCCTTCCGATTAATGTACTCGGATGCTAGGTGGGCTGGTGCCAGAATAGGTATATGCGTCCCATCTATCACCCCTCCGCAGTTAGGGAAACCCATTTGTTCAAAGCCAGCCACAATGTCCTGCACGTTACCTGGAGTCACAGTTCTTCTGAGCAGGATGCGATTAATGGCCTTGCAAACTTGCATCAGCACGATTCCAACGGTCGACTTTCCCACTCCAAACTGGTTCGCTACCGATCAATAGCAGTCCGGAGTTGCAAGCTTCCAGATTGCAATAGCCACCCGCTTCGCCACCGTCAGGGCAGCTCTCAATCTCGTGTCCTTGCGCTGCAGGGCGGGGGTGAGCTCCTCACACAGTCCCATGAAAGTAGCTTTTCTCATCCGAAAGTTCTGCACCCACTGCTCGTCATCCCAGACTTGCATGACAATGTGATCCCACCACTCTGTGCTGGTTTCCCGAGCCCAAAAGGGCGTTCCACGGTGCACAGCATGTCCGTGAATGCCACAAGCAAGTTCGTGTCGTACGCGTTACGCAAGTCGATTTCATCGTCGGACTCCTCACTGTCACTGTGGATCTTAAGGAAGAGCTCGACTGCCAAACGTGACGTGCTGGCGAGACTCGTCAGTATTTTCCTCAACAGTTTGGGGTCCATTTCCCACTGACCGAAACGGAGCACAGATCGCGCTACAAAGAAACCGTTGAAAGATGGCGCCAAATGTGGCCGGAAACACAGGGATTGTTGGGATGCGAAGTGATGCATCACGGGGCATTGGCACAGGACCCAGAATGCACCGTACCCCACGCCCGCTTCCCACAACCCATGGCACCAGAATGGGAAGATGTGTTCTGTGGGATACCTGCCCATAATGCACCGCTCCCAAAGCCACTGCAAGTGCCGCAAATGTAGCCACGTCAGTGCGCTGGCAGCTGCCAGTGTAGACAGGCTGCAGCACTTTCCCTACTCAGCTGTACGAAGACGGGTTTAACTCACAGTGCTGTACATCTCCAAGTGTAGCCAAGGCCATAGTTGTACTAAAGGAGGAAGTTACTAAAAGCTCCTCTTCCCCACGCATGGCTCATTTAAGGCTAGCCATTAGAGGTCAGTTTGCAGCCAGTTAGACAGGCATTTGGCTGTCTCAGTCTGTGCCAGCCACACAAAGCCTCCATAGCATTTGGCATTATTGCAATCTCTGTAGGAATGTTGCAGCTCAGGATGTATCAGATGCAGGGGCAGGTGTATCAACGTGGGCCAGGTGTATTAAAGTGAAGTTAAAGGCACTTACCTGTGGCCAGCCTTCTGGCCTAAGTAGGCAATTTCAGCAAGTAACTGGCTTTTTCCATAGCCCATAAGGCCTTCATACATTATGACGCGGCCTTCAGTAGACCCCACAAATCCTTTCAATAAAGTGTCATAGATTTCAAGCTCTTTTTCCCGACCTAAGAAACATTGAGTGACTTTAAGAAAGCAAAGACCAATGCACTTCCCTTTCCCCCTTTGCTTAACAGTGGCAGCATGTCTCCACCCATATCGGAAATGCATACATAAGTCATTGGTTCATTTCCACCTCTGCTGCAATCCTTATCCATCCCTTTCTCCCCACTCATTTTGATAATTGCAGCTCCCCTCTGTAGTAGCGTATTCCCAAACCCGACTGTCCAGATTCCAGCAGACCACTACTACCCTCCCTCACATACACACAAAGAAGTGTGACTACATTATCCCTATCCTCACACAACCCCCTGTTCATTCCAATACCCAGTGTCACTCTTCAGATTTGTAGCCAGCCTCCTTTACAGACCCTGAGCTACATTCACTGGAGCTGGCCCAGGGAAGTATAATTGACATCTCTCCTTACCAGCCTGCCAACCAGGAGATTCACCTCCAGGGAGGGCAGAAAGTAGTTGAGTGCATCAGCTCCTACAGGGCAACAGGATTAAAATTCAGAGACAGGGTGGGGCTCGCCCGATATTGGGGTGCTGGGATCTAGCATTTTGCTTCAACCCCATTTGTCAGTAAAGTGAAAAGCCCTTAAAATGAAGTGAGCAGTTAACACCTCTGCTCGAAAACTTGTTTCTTCCACCAACAGGAACTAGTCCAGTAAAAGCTATTCCCTCACCCACCTTGTCTCTCTCCTATCCTGGGACCAACACGGCTACAACAACACTGCAAACATGTATTCCATACTCTTGTCTGACCATGGACAGGTCCTGCACTCCTTAGCACCACATAAGGCCTGCAGGATCAGGCACCACAACGTCAGTGTAAAGGCCCCGTATCTTTAAGAGCACCCTGAGCACATCTCAGAGCTTTACATTTCTGAATGATCCCAAAGGTCAGTCACTTAATAGTCTCAAGTAGTGGCTCCCCCTCGGACATTTCCCCCACATCCATCTCTTCCCTGGGCATTCTCTTCCCAGCAGCAACAACTGCTCCACAGGTTCCTAATGACAAACCAACTGGAGTTCCGAAGAGCTCTGTCCACCTACCCAGTAAGGGGTAATACTCAGACCTCTCCTTGGTGATATACGCTTTGCCAATCATTCTGCAAGGAGGAAGAGAAAGGAAAGCTGCAGTTAAAGAGTGAAAATACTCCTGGTCAGAATCTACATGAGTGGGGGCGCAGCAGGGCTGCCCACTCTCTCTGAATTCAAGCCCTGCTTCCAAGAAGGGTTTCATTATTCTTAGCCTCCTGCACCCAGAAGCTTAAGTTGACATGGGGTGAAGTAGTGTCATGGGGTTTCCCTTCAGAAGAGCACTAGAGGAACATCAATAATTAAGGAGCCTAATGAGCCTGGTGTAATGGGAGGGTGTATTAAAATCCATCGGTGAGAACTGAGGAGCTAAGAAGGAAATGAGACACAGCAGCCTACAATTCCTCTGGTAAAGAACAATGTAATGCCCACCAGTCTGGCTTCCTGAGGCTGCTCAAGGATCTGAAGGTAACAAACAATTCTGTACTGCAAATGGGAGACAAGTAGGAATAGACAGATTCAATAAAGCTTGCAGGGGAAAAGATAAGGAAAGCAAAAAAAGCAGAATGAGTTAATACTAGGAAAAGGCTGTAAGGGGAATAAGAGTTTCTATAAACATGTCATGGGAAAAAGAAAGTAAAGTCATTAATAAGTAAGAAGGTGGATGAAATCGGTGATTACTCTGAGCTACTGTGCTTTTTAAAATCTCTCTTTAGCAAGCTATACATTAACAACGGCCCGGCTCCTGCAAATTGCTTCCCACATACGGCCTCCCACTGACTTTAATGGGGCTCCCTCCACATAGAGGAACTTGTAGGAATGGAGCCTTGGATTTGGACAATGAGAGCAAGGCGCACAGGGCTGGTGCAAGGAAGTTTTGCCTAGGGTGCAAAACTTCCTTGCACCGGCCCTGGATGTGAGAAACTGCTTAGGCAAAGATTGCAACTTGCTAAGATTCAGTTTTCGTCATTAGAAAGTGTGTTTTGTTTTGTTTGTGACCTTGCCTGTCTCTTTTCCCTTGCTTAGTATCACTTAAACGCAAGGGCTTTGTGAATAACCTTTTTCTTGTTTTATTACAAAACCATCTCAGTGCTGTGTATTAAAGTGAAGTGTAAGGCCTCAGCTAACCTAACAGGCTGGTGTGTGCTCTGTCTCTTCGGAGACAGTGAGCGTAAAGTGAGAGGGACTGGATGCTGCAGGGAGACGTCTCTGGGGAACTCAGCAGCTGGGGCTTACTGATTGTTACCAGCAAGCCAAGGTTTAGACTGGCAGAGTCTTGAGGAGTTTGCTGCAAGGCAGATAGGCTGGTGTGTCAGGGACCTGTCACACAGCTTAGCAGCACCAAAGCTCTTGCTCTTGCTAAGGCAGAGTGGTAACAGTGGCTCACAGTTCTGAGTGTTTTGAGCATGACATCACAGGGGGCACGTACGTTTTCTCACTGATGCCAAGATATTGATAGACCACGCCAGGATTCACAACTCCTTTCATCTCAGTCTGGGGGAGCGCTTCAAAGAAGTAAGGAGGCAGCCTTGAGTTGGCGTAGGTCACTACATCACAGGACACTAACCCTGGATAATACATCATCATCCGGGCAGCGAGATTCACCTTCTGGCCAATGACTGTGTGGTGGAGAGAGCAAAAAAATGGACACTGAAAAGTCATCTGAGCTCCCGCTCACCCTCCTGTGGACAGCTCCATATGTATCCATGCATACATACCCCTCCACCAGCAAAAATACGCAGCCTACACACACACTCCATGGGTACCCAGGGGATACCAAACATGCACAGGACCAGAGAAACAGACTGTACCTGTGTATTCATGCCTTACACGATGACCAACTACTCCGCAGAACACTGGCCCGCTGGTAACCCCGATAGAAACTAGCCTACCAAGCAATGAGAGCAACATGGAGTCAGCAATCCCAAATGTCCAGTCCCTCTTGCTGCATCTGTTCACACACCCTCTCCCCACTCCCACTCCTATAGTGCTAATTTGTATTGATTATCCCCACATCAGCCAGCTAGGTCTCCCAACAGCTTGTGTGCAGCTCTGTGTGTGCGCAAATGGGATGGAGAAGGGGGCAAGGAGCTTCCCTCACGCACGTCCCCTTGTAATGACAGTTCTTGTGCTTCCTGGAGTGCAGAACGCTATGAGCTAGCATCGCTGTTGGAACTAGCCTCCCCAGAGAGATGGGCCACAGCCCCACCTGCTCTTCACCAAGGGTGACCAGACAGCAAGTGTGAAAAATCAGGACAGGGGGTGGGGGGTAATAGGAGCCTATATAAGAAAAAGACCCAAAAATCAGGACTGTCCCTGAATAAAATCGGGACATCTTGTCACCCTATCTCCACTCCAGCTAGCAGAGCTGACCCCTTGCCAAAGGGAGCCCGTGTCCATCCTTGGCAAGTGTGCCACAGAGGCCACATTCCTTAGGCAACTCCACAGACACAATGTCTCTTTGACCTCCCTGTGGGTCGTGAGTCCCTGTTCTACCTGTAATGCAAAGCCACAACTGAGCCCTCATTTCCTGGTGTGGAGCTGGAGGTGAAGCCCTGGATGAAAGTTCAGGGAAGTATTCACATTTTCTGAACACATTCATCTGCCCACAGTAGAAATCCTGAATGCTTAAAATGCTTCCACGGCTGGGGGAGTGGTGAGATGGGTGTAGAGTTTCAGCCCTCCTTTCTTGCATCATCCGGCTGTCCAGTCTGTTATACCACACCCACCGCTATGGTATGTGTTTGCCTCCCGTATTTATAATGGGCACACACAGCAGAAAACTGCTTAACTGTAATTGTCACTGGACACTGATCTCGCAGGGTACTCACGCCTAGAATTTAATTCTCTCACGTGTGACTAGTTGAATTTCCCTGCCTCTTCATGGTTTGCATGCCCCTTAAAGGGAGTGGCTACTGGGCAAAGGACAAGACACACACACCCTTACTGGCTGTCACGACGCACTGTTCCCGGCTGAATATAAATGCTGCCCTCTGAGTGTGCCAGTCTGAATTCTCCCTGCTGGAGAGTCAGGAGCTGGAGGAACATCCCAGCAGAAAAGGAGAGTCAGGTTACACAAAGACTCAACAAGGTCGGTGCCAGTGGTGTGAAAAGGGAGTGGGGTTTGGTTTAGTTTTGTCATTTATAGACACAAAAGGGGACAAAGGCTCAGGTCCCACCAACATGCAGGAGTTTAATCTGAAGCTTCAGTGAAGTCAGCAGAGCCTGCGTGCCAAGGCACAGGCCTCAAAAATTCAGCAACCAGACCAGAGTGTGCTGGAAAGTAGGAGAGGGAGAAATGCTCTCTCCAAGCACTGCTGGAGTCCTGCCGGCTGATAGGCCTCAGGGTCTCCTTCAGCCGGGAGCTCCTCCACCGACTGCAGTCAAGAAGGACTTGTTGGGACCTTCGGAGGCCAGTGGGGTGGAGGGTGACAGTCAGTAGGGGTTTGGCTCATGCTCTCTGTCCTGTTACCAATGCTCTCAAGGGGCAAAATGCCTTTAGAGCTCAAAGAATTTGCCATTCTCACGCAAATGGAGCTGAGAATCCTGCACAGCTGGTGTCATTAGTGAAAGACACATTGCTCTCTCTTGTCTGCAGGGACTGGACTTGGGGATTGGAGTTTCTTGGGCTGTTGTGGGATGGGTCAGTGAAGGTGGTTAGCTTTGCATTTTGCTCTGAAGAGTGCTGAGGTTCACGGTCATCCTAAGCAGGTTCCAGATTCATGGCCAGTCACCACAAAAGCTCCATCACCTGCACCCACCAGAATCACCCCTGAGGCTGCAGTTCTATTGCTCCAGTGTCACGTAGCTGTCTTAGGTGGTCAGGGTCATGTAGCGTGAGGGGGAGCCCAAGTAAACTGGGCTAATCCCAAATTTTGTCCCGGCGTTCATGTCACTGCCTCCTACCCACTAGGGGGGGCCCTCCTGTTGGGACGAGTGAGTTTTGATGGCAAACAAACCCAATAGCACCCCTGTAGGCAACATGGAGAACTCCACCTTCCTGCTTACTTTATTTTCATGAGCTTCTCAGAACAGAAGTTGAAGATTTTAAACGCGCTCTCCAAGGCGTGGGTGCTCTCGTCAGCTTGCTTATCCCCAGGGAGCCCGAACACACACAGGAACGTGCAGCCCTGCCAGGGAGGGGAAAGAAAACACCACAGGGGGGAGGGTTTTTTCCAAAGAGCAAATCAGTAACAATGTCTGTGGCAAACATTTCCACTGTGCTCCAGCTCTCCCACCCACCCTGTTAGAGTAGTGCTGTCATATAGTACCCCCAAAATGCTCTGAGAGGCCCCACCATCGCCTCAGACTCAGTCTCTTCAGCACCGAGCTTCTTATCATTCCTCGTGATCCCTGCCCTCCACCTCCCTTCTCTATCCCTAATGATAACGCCACTGGGTCCCTCCTGCCTCCTACTAGTCCTGGAGTCTCAGAGGAATGTTTGCTCCAGCTGCCCAGCTGGAATGGCCTTGAAGCTCTGACTCACTTTGTCAAACATAAAGACTTTGTTGATTTTGCCGCTGAAGACGTGGATGACGTCTGAGATCTTCACGTTGGCATCGTGGATGGCCTTGCATAGATGCAAGGTATTGGCACTTTCATCAAACTGCAGGTTCACAAAGACAATTGTGACTGGCCGAAGCTCAGATAAATATTCCAGAGGTTGGTTGTCGTCAATCTGAAAGAGAAGAGCCGGATGTACTCAACAGTCCCTACTCCTAGTGAGCAGGAAGCATTCGCTACTCAATATACCCCTCCTCCAGCTGGGCTGACTCTGCTCTCAGATGCAGGTGCTAACTCGGTGAGGGCAAAGATGTTTGATTAGCTATTGCCGTAGGAAGGAATGAGACCCCATCAATGGCAAGCACTCTCCAGTCTCAGGACGATGATCCTTTCAGCACAGGACTGGGAAATGAGGCTAGGCACCAAGGGGATAAAGGGGGAGATAGCTGAGCAGAGCCTGTCAATGTGACTTTGCTACAACCCAGGTCTCCCATCAACTTTAACATTTTAAATGGAACAAAGGAAAAACTTTTTCATACACCTTACAATTAGCCTGTGGAACACATTGCCTGCAGTCAAGAACTCAGCATATTTCAAAAAATGATGACAACATCCAGTGTTATAATAGTAAGGATTTTTTTAAAAATAAAACCCAAGAGTTTTGGAAGGGATCTAAACCCTCATGCCTCAGGTCATAAGCCAAGGGAGGGAGGAGGAAAAGCTTTCCATGTGGACAAGTTGATCCACAACTACCCACTGCAGGGTTTCTTGTATTTTCCTCTGTAGCATCTGGAGAACTTCAGAAAAATTCTAGCTGTGTAAAGCACGGACTGTCAAGCCAAAAAACAGAATTCTGTGAAGTTACTGCAGTACCTTCTTCAGAATGTTTCTCATTACATACTTCCGAAGGGACTTCTCCAGCTCATCATTAGGATCCAATGTGGAGGTTGCTCTGAGGATATCTAGGGGAGGAAATTCAATGCTTTAAATAGGAGAAGGAAGACGTGGTTAAAGCATAGGATTTTATTCCTGGCTTTGCTCAAGGGCAGACTTTTGTCAGTGGGGACTGGACAGTGCCTGGATGGGGCTGGAGATTCTTGTCTAAACTATTTCACTTACAATCTTGAAAATACAAATCACAGACAGTTGGGATTTTCTATTAGAAAATTCCTTGTGTGCTTATATCAGCACCACTGAAAGCTTGCTCACCCAGAAAAACTGTAGGCACAGAGCAGGGTTCCCTATAGTGTCTCTTCTTGCCAGCCAGGGGCCTCCATAGAGCTGACACAGAAGATAGGGAGAGGGTCTCTTCTCCTTCACAGTCAGTGTAGTCCTTGCTGGTGTCCAGACAGATTGAAGCCAGCAGGGGGGAGAGGGAGTTGAAATGCAGCTGGCTGCCTCGGGATTTTGGTGGCGGGGAATGGAGGAGGACAGAGGAACTCAAAGGGGTACAGGGCAAGGGCCCCCACATGCAGTCCATTCACCCTCTCACATTTACACTGACAGAAAACAAAGGAATCTCAGCCTGCCGTGTCCCTGGGGGTCAACGCAATAGAAGGAAGAGGGACTCACTGTTACTTTCACCAGTGGGGTAGTTCTGTAGGTAGTCAGTACATTTCCAGAAGAACTCATCAAACTCAAGCTCAGAGATGTTCTTTATGTATCTAGCCTGAAGGCACACAGAATTAAAGGAACCTGTCAGCTTCCCCAAGCCTAGTGTAGAATTATTCAATAAAACGCACTCCCATCCTTCACTGTCACCTCCATCATCAGCCTCCCTGTCAACTGGATGGAGTGCACAGCAGTAATCAGCAAAGATTTTTTGGCTGGAGCAAAACAAGTGACCACGCTCCCAACAAATGCAGCAAAAAGATTCTGCAGCCTCCAAAGCTGAGTGCAGAGCCTTCCAATTCCACAGTCTTTCTCCTGCTGGGTATCTGTCCAAGCCCCCAATCCTGCAAATGCTGACATACGTGCTTAACTTTAAGCACCTGATTGGCCCCACTGATTTCAATGGGCTTACTCATATGCAGGTGCAGGACTGAAGCCCAGCTTCTTCTCATGACGCCTGTCACTGAACTATCTCAGTGCCTTCAGAAAGATACTAACTAAAATCACAATAGGCCCATGGTGTGATTCTCCTCCCCATTCTCACAGATGCTCTCCAAGAACCAGTGCAAGGTGTAAGAGGGGGGTGCACAAAATAACTGGTGGGCTGCAGGTAGCAATGCTCCCACTTCCACTCCCTGGCAGGTTGGTCGTATTTTCAGAGTTCAAAGCAGGGACACCGGGGTTGGTGAGGGGGATGGGTCAGGGGAATTGTGTGTTATCCTGTCAGGATGAGTACTTGGGGCATTTTACAGGAAAAGGCAGGGCAAGTGAGAATAGTATTTACCCCTCTATGACCCCTTTCGTGTTCTCTCCTAGCCCTAATGTCTCCCATTCCAATCTGGCTGTACCTACCATACCCCGACCACCCCCTCCACAGTCACTGATTCACCCACACCCTCAGTCACCAACCAACTCCATCAACCTTCCCCCCCCCCCCCCGCAACTCTTCCCTCAGCTCCCCACCTGCTGAGAAACACACCCCACAAACACACTTTTCCCCCCAGGCTGAGATCCTCCCTATTCCTAACAGACCTCCACAGCTCAGGCCCACACCCTCAGCTCTGAGCCCTGGCCACCAGACAGCCCCAGGCTCAGAATGCCCCCACACATCCCTCCAGCTCTAGCAAATCCATCCCCAGGCTCCAAAATCTTCCCCATCCTAGCTGACACCCACCACCACCAATCTCAGATGCCCCCCCTCCCCAGGTCAGAACCCTGCCCTCTGCTCAGAAAGCTCTGGTATTCGCTGATCTGCACCTCCTCCCTCTGCCACTTGCATCCCTTCTCTTGCAGAGACTCTTGCAGGGGCTGGAGGCTGCAGGAAGCATGGGTAAAGAGCCCCATACTCTGGCTCTGTGGCTCTGTCCCCTGCAGTAGAACAGCTACACTACCCAGTTCTGAGATCACTGGTGGGGCTTACCCCCCTTATTCCCTAACCACCAGCCACTCCTGGCAAGAGTAAGCCAAAGTTAAGCCCATGCTTCCAGGGAACGAGATATTTCCCACATTCTACTATGCCTTCTTACTTCATCACCACTTTCAACTTTTGCATCACCATCCCCCTTGCTCCCCTCTGCCCAGCTGGTCCATTGGATACAAGCCCAATAACAGATATACACACAAGCATACGTGTGAGGTTGCATCCAGCAGAAGGCAATGGGGCACGTAAACATTCCTCAACCTAGATACGGCAATACCCAGTCCACTGGTTATGAACCATTGTTGCACACTCCACATTGCCCACCTTAACAGCTCTTTCATCTTTAATTCTTTCTATTTCTATCATGTTCCTATTACAGAGTTCCCAGCAGTTCGGCGATAGAATAACCTCGCTTGCTTTTGCTAGGTTTTGGGCCAATCGAACTTCATCCACTGCTCGGCCAATTACCAGAAAATATTGGTGCTTATTGTCTCCAACAACAACTTTGGAGATATGACCTGCAGATAGCCCTGACAAGAGAAACAAGATTGTTATGGAGGGCATTTTTACTTTACCATTTGTAATATATGTGTCTCAACTATCTTGGAAGCGGATTTTGGAGGCCAACCTATTTCTTTTGGGGCAGGATGTTTGGATCAGTTCTTGACAATATGTGATATTTATTCCTGGAATCTGAGGATTTCTAGAACAACACTCTCCAATGAATTCAACAGTATGTCAGTTAATAAATAAAAATGCACACATAATTATAAGGGTCACATGGTAGCATCTGTTATAAGGTTGCAAATCAGTTTTCATTATAACAATCTGTTTATATCTGAAGAAGAAAGCAGTGTGCTGTAATCTTGGACTCCCATTCAGACATTACCTGGATCTATCAAATTTGTAACAAGCTATGTCGCTCTCGAATTGGGCTTGTCAGCTGTAAGTGGATTCATCAGGCACCTGACTAGATCTCTTATGCGTACACCATGATCCAGTGGATCAACTGTTGCCTATTATTATACCTGATCATAAGTATCCACAAAGTTCACCTCTCGGCCAATGAGTAATTTATTTCAAATATGGAGCATAATGTTTACACTCTTCTCATTTAAAATAATTGTTGCCATGCTTTTTTCTTCACAGACAGATAACTCAAAAACAACTGGAGCTTGGTACTTAGCATGTAGCACGTGCCCACTGAGGCATAGATTCATGAACAAGTTTGAGAAACATTGGCTGGATAGCAATAAAGCGATATGCAATTCAATAATCCCTTCTGAACCTGCTCAGTGCAGCATCTACTAAGACTTTGAGTAGAACTCAGTAAAAAGCACTCTCTCATTTGGGACATCACTGTACATTCTGTGTATGTGGTCTAACCAGGGGGCCAGCAAGCAGAAAGGCTTTGCTCTCAGTCTGCTGCTGCTGGGAGTTTGCGTGAAGGGAACTTGTAAATGTCTACTTGAAAAAACACACAGAAAAAACATCCAGATGTAATCTAAAACTCCCCAGTTTAATATAAGGAAATGGCAAAAGAGCAAGTTCCTGAAGATCCCAAACTTAAGTGGCTTTACATTCTGCTGCCCAAACAGACAGTTGTGTGAACAGAGGTACTGTGAAGGCACTTCCCACAACCCTAATGACTAGCAACTTCCTGTTGCTTTCCATGGATGTGAAATACTCAGAAGTAGAGCTGGTAAAAAAAGGGGGGGTACTCTTTCCACTGACAATTTCAATTCAAACAAAAAAGAAATAATTTTTGTCTACATTTTGCATTAAAATTTTTGATTTTCAGCAGAAATTCAAATGTTGAAATACTTTGGCTGAAAACAAAACAAAAAAATTGATTTGGAAATACTGCCACTTTACTTATGGGAGTTGTAGTTCTGATGCCTCAAGCTCCCATTATCCTCTATAGGTTGGACTCTCTAGTTTGACTACATCACCCATGATGCTTCTTAATGTCCTCTCTTAGTGAGGGGAAGTGGTTAATAATCTGAGGAGTCCTTGTTTGTGGTGTACAATGGGAGATGTAGTCCAGCTCGGGAGGACATTAGATGACCAAAATACAATTCCCATGAGGCACTGTGGCAGGATTTCTAAATCAAAATATTTCTGTTTTCAGCTGTTTGAGGGTTTTTTGATGGAAAATTGAAATTTTCCATGGAAAACAGACTTCATAACAAAAATTGCTTCTTATTCACATTTGTAAAGTGCTTTGGGAATGTGCTCTCTAGTTACTGCAAAGTATTGTTATTCCACTAGTAGCCACAGTACCTATCTTCACTCGGAGCTCCAGACCCACTTCAGTCTCACGAACCCCATACTCTTCCTGGATCCTCAGGCTACATTTCAATGCCAATGTAATGATATCACTCAGCTGGTTTCGTTGCACTTTCCACAGTGCTAGCAGTGCATCCCCTGGGGAAGACAGTGTGACAGAGACTTATGGGACACATGCCCTGCTTGTTTCTAAAGTGCTGACAAAGCCACTTGGCTTTTCAACAAGCCACAGCAGATCTACCTGTACCAGCCCAGCACTCTGACCCACAGAGAGATTGTTCACTAACTACCCCAAACTTCTTAGCAGCTGCTGGCTGTGAACAGACCAACCCCTCTATGCTTCTAGCAGCTGTCAGTTGCAACTACCTCTTCCCACTCAGTAATCCCTGCAGCTGCTTTTTACAAGTGAACCCTCCTTCCCGGTGATCCCTTATAGCTACTGACTGCAAGTGTCCCTTCCTCATCAGTGACCCCATGCAGTGGCTTGCTGCATGTTCCCCTCCCCTCTCCCACACACACAAACCTGTGTCCGCTGGCTCAGGTACACCTAAGTCATTGCACCTCCTATCGCCCTTGGGCAACTGCTAGCACAGTCATTCAGGCCCAGATCCCCAAAGGTATTTAGTATAAGAAGGGTAGCCGTGTTAGTCTGTATCCACAAAAACAAGGAGGAGTCCGGTGGCACCTAAAGACTAACAGATTTTTTTGGGCATAAGCTTTCGTGGGTAAAAACCCCACTTCTTCAGATGCATGGAATGAAGAAGTGTATCCATGCATCTGAAGAAGTGGGGATTTTTACCCACGAAAGCTTATGCCCAGTTAAAGGTATTTAGGTGCCTAACTCCCATCTGATCTCAGTTCTAAAGGAAGCGCCAGCCAGGGTTTCTCAATCGGGGTTGTTTCTAACTGAATAATATAGTGTAAATTCTTGCTTCTTCCAAATCATAGATCAACCCTGTGGGAATAGGAGCCAGAGAGATGGGTACAATAGAACAAGGAAAGGGAGTCGGCTAGTGTGAGTGCCTCCACTGTCCAGAGCCTCAAAAGTCAAATGACAATGGGAGAGTAGGCCGCTCTACCCCACCCCGGTGCTTCCTCCTTAGATATCACAAGCTAATAAATACCTGCAAAGTTCAAGATATCCCCTCCGTAAATCAGCACCTCTGCAGCAAGAGAAAAGGTGAGAGAAGTTACACACAGCTTGTGTCAAAGAAAATCATGGAACAAATTGTTCTGTCGATCGGGGGAAGGGGCACGCGCGCATGAGTGTGTGTGTGCGTGTGTGTGTGCGCATACACATTGAGGGGGCATATTTTTCAGAGTAGGTGTGACTGAGTGAGCAAGGTGGTATATGTTTGAGCATGTCATTGCAACAAAGCTCCCAGCTGCTGAGGGCTCAGAGCAAAAAGCAGGGAATTAAACTCCATCTCAAAAGCCACAATAAGGAGGCAGAGCACAGTGTTCTCTATGGCAACTAGAAATATCCCCTCCCAGATCCACCTCTTCTCCCAACCCTTCAAATCCCATACTGCTCAGTTCTCAAAATGTCGCATCCAACAGGGAGGGCCCTGGGGACAACTTGAGAAGCACTGTTCCACAGGAAGTTTTGAAGCAGGTTCTCAAAAGCAACGTGACAGCGAGAGATAAGGAAGGATGATCCAGTGGTTAGGAAGCTAAGCCAGAGACTCTGGAGAGCTGGATTTGGTTCCCTGCTCCGTCACAGACTACAGGTGTGTCCTTGGGCAAATCAGCTGGCCTCTCCATGCCTGGGTTCCTTATCCATAACATGAATAATAGCACTCCCCTACCTCACTTCCTCACAAGGGTGTTGGAGACCATATAAGAGCTTAAGATAGACAAGGAAGGGCTACATTGTGCTCTCAGGCCGTTGGGGTGCTTTGTAGATCCTGAGAGGGAATTGGTAACTTTTGTCAGAGCTCAGCTCCCCAAATCATTAGTGTGCTGATGTCACAGGGGCACCCTACTCCTTGGCCACATAAACAACAAGACATTGCTCTTCCAGTGAAATGGGGTGGAGATCAGTGTTCCCTTTCATTTTTCCCACCCATGTGTGGAATGAATTTTGTTATGTGCATCAGTATGGAGGTGATGTGTGACACATAACAAAATTCATGTGGTGGGGATGGGGTCGGGGCCAAGGGGTTAGGGGTGTGCGCTCAAGGCTGGGGCAGAGGGTTGGAGTGCAGGGGGTGAGGGCTCCAGCTGGGGGTACAGGCTCTGGGGTGGAGCCGGGATGAAGCGTTTAGGGTGTGGGAGGGGGCTCCGGGGCTACGGCAGGGAGAGAGGACTCCCTGCAGCTCTTTGTCCCTGCAGCAGCACCTGGACTGGGGGGGAGAGGGGCCTCTCCTCGCCGCAGCAGCTCCGGGGATGGGGCCACAGGATAAGTGCCCCTCCCCACAGCAGGTTGGGGCCAGGGGAGGGGCGCCCCTTCCCCAGCAGATCCCCGGGTGGGTTCCCTGAGTGCCAGCATGGCGCTAAGAAGGCTGCCATGTGGCCGCGCAGCTTACAGGGAACTTAGGTGGAGGCATACACCAGGGTAGAGCCACAGGAATAATGGACCCTTCAAAGCAGGACACATTGTGCCAGTGAGGAGCAGCAATGACTGGTTCCCAAGGCAGCTCGATCCAGCCCTTCTAATCTTGGGAGATTTTCAAGGCTCCCTAAGTAACAGAGAAGATCCCAACCTCCAAGTAAAGAAGGGCCCAAGCTGCTTAACAGAACACCTTTCTGATGGGCATTTCTTCAGTTCCCCAGACCTGAGCCAAGGAAGTGCTCTCAGCAAGGGATCGTGCTGCCTGGTACTTACCTTCTACAATATCCCCTACGTAATGATTGAGGGTCTGTGTTAGCTGGTCAGCGCCACGGTCCAGATTGGTGTCCATGCTAAACTTCTCCGTCAGTGCAGTAAAACCTGTAACACAAACAGCAGTCAGGCAGCTACTGGAGGAGGCAAGAAATGGCAGAAGATCTCAGCGACTGCAGTCAGACATGCTTTGTGTTACCTGAAATGTGCTGGATACGTAAGAAAAAATGTTTAACAAAACTTATTTTTTATTTAAAACTGATTTATTAAGCAAAGGAAGTATTATCTGTAGTTAGTGAATTGAACTGGAGTTTCTAGGTCACCACGTCCTTCAAAATTTTAGAACAAGTAGATCTCATCCTCTTACACTTCGTTTTTGTTTGCAATTAGAAAAGGAAAACAAGCATTCCCTCTTTTTCAACTTCCAACTGGTTTCTTAATTTTGAATGAACTAGTCATTGAACTGAACTAGCTGAATAAACTGAAATGAAGAAAATATTCTCTCTGCACCACACAAGAGGCTACTGCTGCCAAAAACTGGGTTAGCACATCAGCTAACTCTGGTTCCAGGTGCTTAGCCAGTGACTTCCACCGGCTCATTTGAAATGAAATTTGACTTTCATTAAAACTTGGCAACAAATGTGTACTGCTATGTATTATTTTTGTACATGATTTAAATTATTTTAGTAGGCTATAAGTTTAGGCCTTAACATAAGTTGTTAATTTCAAGTTTAATTTTAAATAGGGTTGTTTTTTCTTAAAATAAATCTATATATAATAAATAAATAAAAATAAATAAATAAATAAAAATAAATAATAAATCCTATTTAAATAAAAATAATCCTATTTAAATTTAAAAAATCCTTTTATATTTTTTAATTATTTTTTATCCACCCTGCGTGCAACATTTCCTGATTTTCAAGTCCCTACTTCTTTCAGTTCACTTTGTTCCTACGCTGGAACTCTCCCTGCTTTCTAGTTCTGATCCTTCCCCCACTCCATTTGACCCTGTTTGCCATGAGATCATGCTGACCCTTCTGAGAAAGGTGGCAGAGATCCAAGGGAACATGCTAAAAAGCTTTAAGTCCTTTCTGGGTAGTGACGTGAAATTGCCCGTCTCCCACCAGACCTTTCACTTGCAAAGTGCCACAAGGATCAATTCTCCCTCCAGTCCTATACAGTACCTACAAGCTAGTCAGATAATAGGGACTCTAATGCCAGCAATATGCAGATGACACACAGCTCTGCTTCTCCTTCCGCATATACATATGACTATACCCCTACCACCAAGATGGCCCAGTGCTTGGAGGAGATCAGTTCATGGATAGAGAACACCTGATTAAAGCTGAACCTGAGCAAGACAGAGGAGATGCCAGTGGGTAGAGGCATTTGCAATCACAGTGCAGTCTCCTTTGGTTGATCCATCGTTGGTCAATTCAATCTGTAGTTTAGGAATGCTTGCTGATGATACACTCTCACAAAGTAGTATCCACAAGTAACTTTCTCTACAACATCCAGTTGGCTAGGAGAGGCTCATCCTAGAGGATGATGACCTGGTCTCTGTTATATATGTTTCCTCACCTCCCAGCTGGGCTTAGAGTGACCAGACAGCAAGTGTGAAAAATCGGGATGGGGTGGGGGGTAATAGGAGCCTATATAAGAAAAAGACCAAAAAATCGGGACTGTCCCTATAAAATCGGGAGATCTGGTCACCCTAGCTGGGCTACAGAAATGCAACATACCTGGGCATAAAGCCTTCATGCCTTAGAAAACTGAGAATGTGGCAGCAACACAAACTACCACAACCACATCAAACCTATCCTCCCACATAATATAAAGTCAAGTTCAAGGTCCCAGTCCTTATCTTCCAGGTACTCTTTGGCCTGGGCCCATCACATCTAAAAAAAATGCATAAAGTTCCAGGATGTGGACGGCAGTCGACAACTCTGCCCTGAGCTGCTGCTGCAACATCCTCTGCTACTCCTGTCCCAAACTCTTTTGAGCCTAAAGACGGCCAATTCTGCAAAACGGTCCAAAGTGCTATAATAAAGACGAAAGTCCTTAAGCCATTTCAGCTGTGACTTCAGCTAGATTTGAGTCCAAGCCTCCCATTACTGCAGACAATATCTCTTTTAAATCTTCCATGTACTAAGGGTGGGCTTTTCAGAAAGGCCTAATAAAGGAGTTAGGGCTCGTCTACACGGTGAGTTACTGCACAATAAACTAGGGTGTGACTCTACAGCATACCAGCTTGCCACCCAGTCACTCATTGTGTGGACACTGCTAACTCATGGATACAGCTTAGCATGTTGCTGCTTGAGAGCACAGTACATCAAGCCACACTCTGGAACTTTTCACTCTGCTGTAGCATTGTCCACACACCGAGCTAGTGCATGGCAAGCTGACATCCTAATGAGTCACACCCTGGCTTGCTGCACAGTAACTTGCCATGTAAACAAGCCTTTAGGCACATAAATCCCATTGATTTTCAATGGAAGTTGGGCACCTAACTTCCTTGGGCCATTCTGAAAATCTCACCCTTAATAATCTCTCTACCCACCTGAAATGTCTGCAAAGAGCAATACTCCATCAAAACTCTCAATGAAAGGCACCTCCTGGGAAAAATCGCCATATACGATGAGATCGGGGACATGAGCTGCTACTTTCCCAATTGTAGTGCTGTCACTTGATTTTCTTTGATCTATATTGGCCATGAATGCAACCTGCTGCCCAGGGCCATGCAACACTGATGGATAATTCAATATATGATCCTCCCACTCGGGGAAGGAGGTGACTCCCACTAGTCTGCCATAACCATGATCACTCTTGTGATGATCAGACAGCAGCACCATAAAGGACAGGTCACAATTCACTGACGGAAGGGTCTCAGCCAGTAACATTCTCTGTATATCACAGTCTATGTAGCAACAGTTGCTAGGTGAGACAAGCTTCCTTCATTAATGTATTTTTAACCCATTTACACAGAAATGGTGTGATGGGGTATAGAAACCCCACACGAGTCGGGGCTGTTGTGACTCTTGGGCCTACAAGAGGCTATCCTCTTGTAAACTCAAATGTAAAAAGTATGTACAAGTTCTTAAGATGTTACAATAACCATGAAAAATAGGTCAAGTTGTTTACAACCCCGAATGTTGTAAAAAGTCCAAAAGAACCAGACAAAGAAGCTGGATTAGTCTAAACCAAAAAGGCCATGTTGACATAATCCAAGAACTGTAGAAATTATGATTGGTAAAAACAGAAGAAGTGGAACCAGAAGTTAATAGCCCAAAACTGGTGTGATGAATATGAGGCCTAACTGGTGAGAGGAATGAACTATGACTCCCACTTTTCCCATTTTGAGTTCCTTAAAAAGAAACAGTGAAAAAAAAGACACAATCAATTCTGTTCAGATCAATTCAGTTCAGCTCTCCCTCTCATCTCTCATCTCAGCACCTTGCATCCCAGCTCATCCCCCGATCTACCAGCACTGCAACTCATCCCAGCTCACCTTGACACATCGAAAGGACTTGCTTCCTGAGAGGAAGGCTGGCTGGCCTTAATCTTGTTCAAGGAACTTTGTTTTCACCTGCGAGTGCTGAAAGTCATCACATGATCATGACATCCAATCCTCAGCCCATCAGTGGGGATATCCAATTGCCAGAACTGCAGAGGCATATGTAAGAGCCTGTATTGTTTTCCCTTCCCTTGCTGTGTTATTTTCTGCCTCCCCTCTTCTTTCCTATCTCTCATTCTCTTGGCTGTTTTTCAAATTCTGAAGTCAACTATGGTGTATTCAGCCAAGCCTGCCTTGTCTAAGAAGAAAATATCCCATCAGATGAGGTCTCTGACCAAATCGTAAACCAGGATCCAAGCTGCAGGTGTCATGGTTGACTTGCCAACCAAAAGCACCCCCTCATAACTAACCAGCAGTCCAGTGTTTCAGAAACATCAACAAAAGCCATATTTCACCCATCTTTTCCACCCTCTCTCTTCTCTACCTTGTGTCTGTTAGTTAAGAACAGGATAAGTAAATGCCCTCTACACATCAAAACTGAGAGCAAAATTAACCCTTTCCTTTTAATCAAAGAACAGTTGTTCTGAAAATATGAGAGTCTGCTATTTTGCCTCCAAAAGGAGAAGGGCTTTCAAGGTTTTGCCTACGTTTGTTTTGCATAATCATTCAAGCATAGTTTGCCTATAAATGACTGCTTTGATTTCTTGTTCTTTCTTGTTTTTAATCAATAAACTTTTAATTTAAATTAATGCTTTTGGGTGTTTGCCAAGTTATTGAGTAAAATCAAGCCCTCTGTTTAAAATAACCCCAAACCTACCTATCCCTGTTTGAATTTGGACAGTGAAAGAGTTTATAAACACCTTTAAGTCTTTGGGCTTTTGAGATCAATATCCACACAACAAGGCCCAGTCCATCCCGCCCTGTAACATGTGAACCAAGTGTCAGGCTTCATGGGAGGAACTAAAAAGGGAGAACCCAACTCAGTTGTTTTCTGGCTGGGAAAGAGAGCAAGTCTGAGGCTTTCACGGTGTGAGAGATTGGTTGGGGCCAGAAACTGGGGAAGATGGCTGCCTCCCAAGGGAAAGGAAGAATTTATGCTTCTTTGTGTTTATTTTGGACTTTGAGCACCCCGATAAGGTGGAACTGTTACATGACCTAGCTGAAAAGCTAAGTCACTTCAATCCAGAAGATGTTTGAGACTGGGTGGAGCAATGGAGGACCAGGAGGGAAACAGAAGCAGAGCCGTGGCCACACAGTGCCATGCCATGAGAGGATATAGCAGGAGGGCATGTGGGCCGCAGATGGCTAATGCCATGAGACTCTGCTGGTCTTTACTTTCAAACTCTGGGCTTGCTATGCTTCCCCACTCAATAGTTGAGTAGAAATAAGGAGGCTATATTACCTCTGGCACTGGTGTGACTGCTCCTGGAATAATATGTCCAGTTCTGAGGTCCACAATTCAAGAAGGATGTTGAGAAATAGCAGAGGATACATTGGAGACTATTCAGAGAAGAGTCATGAGATTGATTTATGGATTGGAAAACATGCCTTCCAGTGAGAGGTGCAAGGAGCTCAATCGGTTTAGTTTAGCTTTCTCTTTGTTAAGGGATGACTTGATCACAATCTCTAAGTGCCTACGTGGAGAACAGAAATTTGATAATGGGCTCACCAGTCTAACAGAGAGAGGTGTAACAAGATCCAATGGCTAGAAGCTGAACCTAGTCAAATTCAGACTGGAAAAAAGGTGCAAATTTTGAACAGTGAGGGTAATTAATCACTGGAACAATTTATCAAGGGTTGTGGTGGATTCTGCATCACTGGCAATTTTAAAATCAAGATTGGTGGTTTTCTAAGAGCTATGTTTAATCCAAACAGGAATTAATTCAGGGGCGTTCTCTGGCCTGTGTAATACAGGAGGTCAGATTAGATTGTCACAATAATCCCTCCTATCCTTTTAATAGTCCTCATATTTCCTCCAGCTCCCTCAGATGATACCTCTCTAAGTGCTCTCTCTCTTGCAATACCCCAATTTCCCCAGACTGCAGCCCCTGCAGAGAAGCTACCCATTTGCTGCCCTATTGTTCCCTGTCCCCTTCCAACAGAGACAAGGAAACAAATGGGAGTCGGGGGGCTGACTAACCTCTGTAAACCTCCTCTTTACAGTGTCCTGTTCCTTTTCCATCATGACCCATATAGATGTGCTATTCCCCCTAGAGAACTTCTCATAATGACCATCACCAGGGCCTACCCCTGTATATAAAGACCTGCTGCTCTAGAAATACCTCATTTGCTGTCAACCCTTACAGAGAATACTCAGGCTGTGACCACTCTGACCTGTAAGGGCCTCTCACAAACTTTCTACTCAAGAGATCTTGCTCAGAAGGCTCCCCCAACAAACCACACACACATAGCAACGACCCTCACCTGCTATTTCATGCAGATCCTACCCAGTCACATGCTAACCCCCCCAGAGAATTCCCACATGGCAACCACCACTCCACTGACAGCTCCTAGACACCTAACAGATCTCTGGGTTATCCAGCAGTGCAAGTAGGGTGGTACAGTACGGTACGCCATACCAGCAAGATATTTATAGCTGGTACAGCGTAACAAAAAGACACAGGAGGAGCCGGTGGCTCCATGCTCCTCTGGTGCGGCTGTACTGCCTCCAGCCCTGCCCCCTGCCCTTCCACAGAGCTGCGTCTCCTCCATCTGTATGGCAGCCCCACCGGAGGACAGGGCTGGGGGGCAGAGCTGGGGGCAGTACAGCCACCGAAGGAGCTGCCAGCGTTCTGCTCCTTTTCCTGCTGCCCCTCCCAGCGGGGAGAACTGTCTAGTGATTATCAACATAGTCTACACACACAACTAGGTTAAAAAGAACATGATTAAGGTTGCAAAGTCAAGCACTCAAAAATTATGAAACGCCGGAATTAAGAGGTCAGACTTAAGGCAATGAGAGTAATATTTTCAAAAGTACTTAGGTCCCATTAACTTTCAAGAAGGCTCTTAAGTGACCTAGGTGTTTTCAGGATAGCACTGGACTAAGGCTTCTAAGTCACTTAATTTTCCCTGATTGAAAATGCATGTGAAAGCCTCCTTTGCATGGTCTACATATTCAAGGAAGGGAAACAAAATACACACACACACACACACACACACAAACTTCCACTGTACATATTACATAAATGCAAAGAAACACTCCTAAGCACTGTATATGAGCTCTTAAAAATGTAAAATGCACACAGACAAAGTCCTTAAGAAGAAGGCATTGATCCTAAATAACACATAATACAATGCTAAGAGGTGCTTCTGCACACCAGTAATTGTTTGAGTAAGGGTTTGCAGAATCAGACCCTCAGTAAGAAAAGAACAAAGAAAGGGAGCTTGGAGACTGGTGTTACTACAAAGCAGAGTTGTGTTGAGTAACTCTATGCATTCTGTAAGCCCCTGCGGGTAGGAAGCTTCTTTTGTCATTGGTCTGTAAATGCTATACACACCTATGGAATGTGTAAAGAACCCATATTCAAACAATAACATTGTCGATGGGAGACAATGCACTGAGCCTTTTACAGGAGTGTAAGAAACCATACGCATTATTACAGGCACCAATACAAAAGAGGATTACACCAGATGACTGACTGCATCGGTCTTAAATCCCAGTGCAACAGCAGTGGGAAACTGGGGGCTTTGGTTATTTGTGTTTAATAATAGACATATATTTCTTGGCTGGGGAGAATGGTTAATCCCCATATTCAAATGATAGGTTTCACGTGTGTGTTGGAAACATTCTGGTGGGGGAAGGGAGGAGAAGGAGCAGCCCTTACTAGAACGGGGTGGGATTTTCCCAACAGCATCATGTCTGCTTCAGAGAGGAGTGAATGAAGAGTTGAAAGAAAAGGCAGAAGCCCTATATGTCAACTAAGGCAGCTCTCATTCTCTTCTCTGTTGGGCTTTGCTGCCTTCTAGCAACACTTTGTGTGTGAAATAAACAGGAGGTTTTGTGTTTCCCTGGTGGGACTAGTGTGAGAAGTGCAGTTAAACTTTAATGCTGTGGGTGAACATAACCAGGCCAATTGCCTTGGACCAAGAGCACCTCTCTTATAGCTGGGAGGGAAATAAGAAGCAACCTGTTCATGTGAGCCACTGCCACAGATACAGATGAGATGGCTCAGATAAGATGGATGTTCCATGCATTCAAACCCATCCCACCAATGAAGGAGGACTAGAGGGCAGCTGCAAGGGGAAGTAGGAGAAATACAGTATCAGGTGCATAACAATTAGTAATATACAGTCATAGGGTGACTGGAATGTTACATGTCTGTATTGATTTACCATTAAGACAATAGTGATATGTGAGAATTCACCTCTCATATTTAAGTAGCAATTTTTCCATCCATGTTTCCAATGTCAGATGTAAAAGCTTAAGAGTGCAATGTATTAAAAATAATAGCAACCCAATATGCTTAGCAACAGAGAGAGAGCTTACATAAACAAGCAGCAGCATTCTTTTTTTAAAATGCAAAAACTTTTACATATGGTATGCAGGGCCGGCTCCAGGCAACAGCTTTCCAAGCTGGTGCTTGGGGCGGCATCGAGAATGGAGCGGCAGTTTGAGTCCCGCGGCGGCAATTTGGCGGCAGGTCCGCCGCTTTTCCCACCACCGTGGGACTCAGACTGCCGCCCCATTCTCACCCGCCGCCGCAGCAATTTGGCGGCGGGCGAGCGGACCTGCTGCCGAATTGCTGCGGCGGTGGGCGAGAATGGGGCAGCCAGGGCTGTCCTTAGCCATAGGCAGAATAGGCAGCCGCCTAGGGCACCACTAGGTCTGGGGCACCACACACTCTGTGGGTGTAGTGTATTAAACTGCTCCACGTAGGAATGTGCTACCCGTAGCAGTTATACACCGGCAGCCTGATTTTTCACCCTTGCTGTCTGGTCACCCTAGGTAGGGGGTAAGTGGTGCCTATATAAGACAAAGCCCCAAATATTGGGACTGGCCCTATAAAATCAGGACATCTGGTCACCCTAGCTGGGGAGCGCATCTCTCCCCCGGGCTGGCAGCGATCCATCTCATCCGGGGGGAGCTGCGCAGGGCAGGATGAGCTGCTGTGGCTCCGTGGATGCCCCATCCCTGAGATCAGATGCTGTGCTAACTTCACCATGGTCTGTGGTGCTGTCGGTGGTGCCCAGTGGCATGTGATCAGACCTGAGGGTTTGCCGCTGCTGTTGCCACTTTGCACCCTAAGAGGTGGATTTTGGGGTTCTGCAGCTTTCCACCTATCTCCTCCTCTACTGCAGCTGTTGGACCAGCAAGCTGGGGGGTGAGCCAAGCATGGAAGCAGTATTGTGTTGCCATTTAGATTGTCATTTAACAAGTTTCTTTGCCAAAAATGCTTGCCAACAATCCTGAATCCAATTTCAATATTTTTTTAAAATAATCAATATCTTAGCCAAAAACCGAAAATTAAGTTGACAATTATTTGTGACAAGTTTGGTTTGGGGCAGGGAGTGGGCCAGTTTTTATCAGAGAAACAAAAAATGTTGACTGGCTTTCCTATAGCCTTGTTACTGCTAAATAGAGCCCTCCAACAACTGTAATTTGCTCATCTCCTGACTAGTGTATAGAGTGACCATATGTTGTACTAAGAGTCTCTTGCTTTTTTCCCCAGTGAGTCAGTATAGCTTTTGCCAGCCCTGAGGTTGGGCAGTCAATGTCTTACATTTTCACAATGTTTTGTCCAACTTTCATAAAGTAAATACATGGTTAATGTGAGTTAAAGAGGCCAGGGACACTTCCTTGTGAAGAATCTGTGCAGCAGATCATGCTAGAGCTGTGAAAATGTCAGTTTTTGATGGAACTTTAGAAGCAGTGATTTATCATGTATTTCTGGTAGTGACGAAAATGTGCTGTTATTGACAATAGGACTTCTGTAACATTTCTGTGCTACCTTAATCTAGATGAGATGATTCTGTGCTGACTTCATTTTGGTCACTTTGTGCTTTACCTAAGAATAAAACTAGGGTTATATTTTCCCACTGCTTGGAAACCCAGCTTATTAAACTGGATAATTCCATTGATCTATTTACAGTATAAGGTTGATATAGAGTTGTAACTAACATTAAGACTGATGCCCATTACACATTTAAAATTAAAAAGTGGCTTTGTAAAAATGACATGGGTTTCCAACTCTACTATGTTTCAGTCAGGGTGGAGCACCTTGTGAGGTGTCTTAACACTAGCTCAAGGTCACAGACTCACGGCTATCCTATATTAGTTATTTTAAATAATATTTCTGATAATCTGACAATAATTTAAGCAGTTATTTCTTTAAAAAACACCCTTGTAAGTTATGTCGCATCGAAAACAACTTTCCAGGTCACAAAAAGAAATAGGATTAGCTATACAAGCACAGAGGGGTTCTATACTTAAGTCTGTATGTCATGAAAACAATGAAGTTGATCAAGATCATCAAGTAACTGCCGAAGAAAATATTTATGCGGACGAAGCTCAAGAAACGCAACAACACACAGAACAATCATTTGAAACAGATGCAGACACAAAACAAGAAATTATAACAGTTGAAACTGTACTAGCATGGGATATAGATGACATTGGCACATGGCCGCAATCTTTAAACAATGAATTCCGTGCCCTTATACTTGAGAAAGGCCCTGTGAAAATAAAAGGTCTTGAATATCTTAAAGACAGAAGTAGGAAATTCACAGAAAACAATGATTACAAAAGACTTTCTAACAGTGAAATTGTCAACAGACAGTGGCTTGTGTGCTCTAAATGCAAGGATGCTGTATTTTGTTTCCCATGCAAGATTTTCAATAGTTGCAATTTTAAGATAGCAACCATGGGTGTTAATAATTGGAAAAATCTTAGTCACATATTACTGCAACATGAAAAGGCACAACACCACATTGAAAGTATGCACAAATTGTGTGAGCTGAGTGTAAGGTTAAAAAATCAGACAACTCTTGATGCCCAAAATCAAAGATTGCTGGAGTCAGAGAAGCAGCATTGGCATCGTGTTCTTGAATGTCTATTATCTATTGTTGAATATCTATCAACAAACAATCTTGCTTTTAGAGGAAGCATTGAGAAATTATTCCAGCCCCCAAATGGCAATTTTGGGGCCTTGTACAACTGCTGGGAAAATTTGACACAGTGATGAATGAACATCTCCGAAGAGTAACTGAAAATGAAATACATGACCACTATTTGGGACCAGGAATTCAAAATGAACTGATCATGCTAATGAGTGATAAAGTGAGAGACGAAATTGTTTCATTAGTTACTTTGGCAAAATATTTTGCTGTAATTCTAGATTGCACTCCAGACATAAGTCATCAAGAACAGATGTCGTTAGTAGTGAGATTTGTCGACATTAGTGATTCAGCACAGATTACAGTTACGGAATCGTTTATCACATTTTTAGAAGTATAAGATGCTTTTTTAGAAGTAGAAGAAAAAGTTTTCCAATACTGTAAGCTTATGTTTGTGTTGCTAAGAGCAAGTCAGGCATAGGGGCACCAGTTTAATAATCCCGCCTAGGGCACCATAAATCCTAAGGACAGCTCTGGGGGCAGCAGTCCGAGTCTCGCAGCGGCAATTCGGCGGCGGGAAGAGCGGCGGACCCAATTTTGCCGCCCCAAGCAGTCACCGCACGCTCCAGCTGAGCAAAAACAAAAACAAACCTCCTGCCGGAGCGGGGCCCCCTGGCCCTGCTTGCTGCAGTCTGTTAGGAACACAGTCCTCCCTCCTTGGGCTCCCCGCAGCAACGGAGACTGACTCTGCCCCTACAGAGTCTTTTGTACTAGCCTGCTAGGCCCTGAATGGCTGCTCTGTGCAGCCTCCCTGCAATTGACTGTTTCCTGTGTAGCTAGGGTGACCAGATGTCCCGATTTTATAGGGACAGTCCTGATTTTTGGGTCTTTTTCTTATATAGGCTCCTATTACCCGCCAACCCCTGTCCCAATTTTTCACACTTGCTGTCTGGTCACCCTATGTGCAGCCTTCCTAGGCTGCATGGAGGACTCACCACCCCTGCTCCTTTCCGGGATAGGGTATGGCAGGCCCCCGAAGCCTCCATTAACCCCTTCCATGCCAGTGTGGGGTGAGGACCCCATCACAGTTACCTTTTCATTCTGCTCCCTTTTGTTGAAAGAAGTCATGGTTATCTCATCGTCACCTACACAATATGATCCCATTTGTATCTTATTTCTGAACGTTGGGAATTATTTTTCTTTATAAACAAGCGTAATGGGGTGGCTGTTATGTTCCCAGCATACATATAGAAGTTAGATAAAAACCTCAATACTCTTCCTGGAAGGCTGTAATGTAACATGACTTTATTTTTTAGAATTCAGCACAATAACACACAAGACCCAAAACCAGGGAGAGACAAAGCAGGCTGCTCCCTAAGGCAGAGAAGCACCACTCAATCTGCTTTGCTTTGAGCTGGTTCTTTCCACAAAGACTCTGCTTGCACGCTTTCACACAGAGCCTCCTAGCAAGGTTGCCAACCTCAAAGCTCGAGTTTTTGCCAGTCACATGTCAAAAGTACCCAAAATCACTGAGGTTGGCACCATTGCGTTCTTCCACACCTCTCCTCTCCCCAGTAATACCCTCTCTGACCCCAAAAGCCTCCCCTCAAGTTGAGTCTGGGGTGTACACACAGAGGCTGCAGAATCTCTGTTTCCTTCCTCTCTCTCCTCCCCCCGTGCTACCCTCTCCCTGTTGCCTGCCTGGCTCTTTGTTTCCTGCCACAGACTGACAGGAGAGCAGCTCCTGCCACCTCTGCTGGCTCCTCACTGAAAGCAAACAAGCATCACGGCAGCAGCTGTGGGTAAGCCACTCCCCATCCCCCATACAACTCCATCCACTGAGACTGCCCACACCACACACATCACACACCATTGGCTGTGCGAGTGCACTGCCTTGTAGCCCTTCACAGGCTTGCAGGTGCACTGCCCTTAGCGCCCACTCGGATTCTTCCCATCAGTCGCCCAGCCCAGATTACTTCAAACAAAATACCCCACTTCACAGTTATGGTTTATTAATACTCACTTTACAGAGCACAAACCACTTCTTTAGTGTGTCAATTCACACCCACTGTTGGGCTGTGTAAGAGTCCTGGTAGATTTCCTCCCACTGTTCAGGAGGCCTCAGCCCTCCTCCTGGGCACTGGTGGTACCATAGGCCAGCTGTAGGGTCTCCACCAGCTACTCCTCCAGCTGGCCCTTTTCCTCCCAATTAGCCCTTTCACCCTCAGGCTAAGAAAGTTCAGCACGGAGGCCTCCCCCCAAGCTCATGTCTCTCTTGGTATGAGGTAAAAGGCAGCGTATAGGCTGGTCCCCTTCCCAAAGTTCATCCCAATTGACTAGGAAAGAGGGGAGCCTTGCTTCAGCCACTCTGCAAGACTCCCAGTCCTGGCCCCTTTAAAGAAACAGTCACGGTTTCCCCCAAAAAAACACTACTTGTTCCTGAGACCACTACCTCTTGGCCAAGGTATCTTATTTCCTAGATCCTTGCTTCCATAAGAGCTCCCAAAATTTTAAAAGGGCCATGCAGTGGGACAGGGTGGGTTGATTGCTAGACCCATCACAAGCTGGGAAGAGCAAGCCACCAACCGACCCCAATGGTGCCATATCCTTCATCAGGCAGTGGCCTGCTTCGAGGAGAAGCACCTTGCCCTCAAAGCTGAAAAGAGAGAGAGGAGGATGGAAAAAGAAATAACTTTCTCTCAGCTTGCTGCTGGCCAGCCACGAAATGTCTGTAGCTACTGCGGGCAGATTTGTGGTTCCAGGATCGGACTCCTGAGTCATCTCAGGACCCATATGTAAATCCGTGGTAGAGATCATTCTCGAATCGAGGGATCGCCAATCCTCATCAATCAATCATATTACTCTATTTGTAAGTGTGTGTGTGTATAAACCACCAATGCAAAACAACCACCTTAGTGTATCTAAATATTAAGAAATCAAGTAAAGTAGTTTATTAATTAATCGAAGGCCATTTCTAAAAAAATCGTTAAGGATTCAATATTGCGCCATTGACATTAATGGGAGCAGAATCAGGCTCCATAATAAAGCCCTATGATTGATTTTCGTTTTAACTCTTAGAAAATGAAAAAAAAAAAAAGGAAAAAGAAATTAATCTGTGAATTAATGATGCAAATACCCAGCAGTAAACACCGCTGTGTGTATTTTCCAGTATCACCTCCTTTGTAAAGCACTTTGAGAGCTACCGATGAAAAGCGCTATAAAAGTGATCATGAAATGAGACAGTTTCATGATTCAAAGAAAAGAAAGGAGTGAGAGCAGCAGAATAAAGACAATGGACTTCAAAAGAACAGACTTCAACGAACTCAGAAAACTGGTAGGTGTGGTCCCATGGGAAGGGTATCTAAGGGGGAAAGGGAGTTCAGAAGAGGCGCCAGTTTTGAAAAGAGATAATATTAAAGATACAACAGCTAACTATCCTGATGCAGAAAAAACATGAGAAGAACAGGAAGAGACCAATATGGCTGCATCAGAAGCTCTTTATGACCTGAAAATAAAAAAAGACTGTATAAAAAGTGGAAACAAGGACAAATTACTATGGATGATTTCAAAAGAATAGCGCAAGCATGTAGGGAAAAAATCAGAATGGCTAAAGCACAAATGAGTTACAACTAACAAAGGACATAAAAGGCAATAAGAAGATCTATAAATACATTAGAAGTAAGAGAAACGCAAAGGACAGTGTAGGTCCATTACTTAATGGGGAAAGAGAGCAAATAATGGATGACACAGAGACAGCTGAATTATTTAATGCCTTTTCTGCTTTCCACATTTACTAAAAAGATTTATTACCAGATGCTTACCACAATTACTATTGACAACAAGGGGGAAGTAATGCAGATCAGAATAGGGAAATAACAGATTAAAGAATATTTAGATAAATTAGATGTATTCAAATTGGCAGGGCCTGATGAAATTCACCCTACGTAAGGAACTAGCTGAAGCAAACTCTGAACCATTAGCAATTCTCTTTAAGAACCACACAGAGGGCAGTGAGGTCTCAGGGGACTGGAGGAAGTCAAACATAGTACCTATCTTTAACAAGAAAAGGAAGACCCAGAGATTAAAGAGCAGTCAGCCTAACTTCAGTAACTAAAAAGATACTGGAACAAATGACTAACCAATCAATTGGTAGGCACCTACAGGATAATAAGGTGTGAAGCAATAGCCAACATGAATTTGTCAAGAACAAATCATGCCAAAACATTGTAATTTCCTGCTTTGACAAGGTAACCGGCCTAGTGGATGTGAGGGAGGGACAGCTGATATGATATATCTGGACTTTCATATGGCTTTTGCCACAGTCCCATATGACGTTTTCAAAAACAAACTAAGGAAATATGGTCTCGATAAAATTACTATAAGGTGAGTGCACAACTGGTTGAAAAGCTGTACTCCAAGAGTACTTATCAATGATTCCCGTCAAAGGGGGAAGACATATCAAGTGGGGTCTCACAGGGGTCAAGTGGGGTCTCGACCTGGGAGATGTTGCAAGTACTTTGGAGAACAGGTTTAGAATTCAAAACGACCTGGACAAATTGGAGAATTGGTCTGAGTGGTCAATAAAATGAAAATCAATAAAGACAAGTACAAAGTACTACACTTACAAAGAAAAAATCAAATGCACAAAATTAAATACAAAATGAGGAATAACTGGCTAGGCAGTAGTATGGCTGAGAAAGATCTGGGGGTTATAGTGGATCACAAATTGAATATGAGTCAACAATGTGATGCTGTTGCAAAAAAAAAGCAAACGTCATTCTGAGATGTATTAGCAGGAGTATCTTATATAAGACATGGGAAGTAATTGTTTCACTGTACTCAGCACTGGTAAGGCCTTAGCTGGAGTACTGTGTCCAGTTTGGAGCACCACACTTTAAGAAAGATGTGGACAAACCGAAGAGAGTCCAGAGGAGAGCAAAAAAAATAACATGTTTAGGAAACCTGACCTTCTGGAGAAAGGTTGAAAGAATTGGGAATGTTTTAATTTAGAGAAGATAAGGCTGAAGGGAGACATGGTAACAGTCTTCAAATATCTAAAGGGTTTCTATAAAGAGGATGGTGATCAATTGTTCTTCATGGCCACCAAGAGTAGGACAAGAAGTAATTGGCTTAGTTTGCAGCAAGGGAGATTTAGATTAGATATTAGAGAAAACTTTTTAACTCTGAGGATTGTTAAGCACTGGAACAGGTTACCAAGGGAGGTTGTGGAATCCCCATCATTGGAGGTTTTTGAGAACAGGTGGGACAACACCTGTCCAGGATAGGCTAGTTATACTTAATCCTGCCTCAGTGTGGGAGGATAGACTAGATAACCTCTTGAGATCCCTTCCAGCCCTACATTTCTGTAAAAGCAAGGAATAATAAATAATAATAATATTAATAATAATAATAATAATTAATAATAATAATTCTGGTGTTTTCTAATTTTTTAGGTCTCGACTTTGCAACCTTAATAATGTTTTTAATGTACTTTTTGTGTGTGTAATTTAACATACATATTGCAGAAGCTCCTAAAGGCCATAACCAGGTAGGTCCCCACTGCAGTTGGCACTGTGCAAACACATAATAAGCGACAGGTCCTGCCTCAAAGAGCTTTCAGGCCAAAAGACAACGTAGATCTTCTCAATAAAAAGGCTGTTGTGCAGAGGATCATCAAGTGAAGGTTCTATAACACAAACTAAGCTAGAAGGTCTAAGCAGTTTAAAAATTTTACCCTGAGTGTACGTGAATGTGAAAGTCTCTTTTGTATCAGAGGGGTAGCCATGTTAGTCTGGATCTGTAGAAGCAACAAAGAGTCCTGTGGCACCTTATAGACTAACAGAAGTATTGGAGCATAAGCTTTCGTGGGTGAATACCCACTTCGTTGGATGCATGCAGTGGAAATGTCCAGAGGCAGGTATAAATATGCACGGAAGAGTCAGGCATATTTATACCTGCCTCTGGACATTTCCACTGCATGCATCTGATGAAGTGGGTATTCACCCACAAAAGCTTATACTCCAGTACTTCTGTTAGTCTATAAGGTGCCACAGGACTCTTAGTCTCTTTTGTGTGATCTATGTATCCAAGGAAAGGAAAAGAAACCAAGACACACACACACACACACACACACACACACGGGCATTGTAGATATAATTACAAGCCTATTTGTTCTATCAAGCAGATCTATATATCTACCAGAGCAAATGAACACCCCTAACCACTACACACTATGCCACCATTACATAAATACACACTTGTATACACGGGCACTGCACTCACATGGACTTCATTGCATCAAGCACTACACTCTTTCAGTACAGCCACACAGACAGAGCTTTGTGCCCTCATGAGACAGAGACAGGCACATTTGTATACACACACACACACACTCACACACAGATCTGCACTGCTGGCCAGGTTAGAATTCTCTCTCTGAAGCCAAGCTGCCTTTGCAAGCTGCTGACGTCACAAAGGTGTCAACTGGCAACAGGCGTGACTCAAAGATGTTCCCATTTGCAAGCAGCTCTTCTTTACTTTCAAGCACAAAGAGGGTGAGCTCTCTCTAAGCAGCCAAGTAGGCAATCTGCCAGGGAGCTGCATGAGCGAGGGACACAGAGAGCTTCCAAACGGCCTCACAGCTCAACTCCTCGTCGGTCTTACTGGAATGAGAAAACTGCTTGCACAGGGCTGGTGCTTTGTAGCTCTGCAGGGCCTCTGCCCCAGCATTCTCTGAAGGGCTGACGCAGTGTGGAGGAGCTACAGTAGATAAGGTACCGTGTCATGTCCCCTCCTAATGGACCCAAATCCCTGTGGCTGGTGCTTCTTTTTGGAATGGGAGTGATGGCAAAGAACCTGAACTGTCCAGCAAAGTGTACCTGTCAATACCTGGAAGTGAACTGCACAGGACAACAGCTGCAAGATTTCCCCACGACCATTCCACTGGACACAAGGCAGCTGATTCTGGCTACCAACAACATCTCCTACCTGCCATCGGTGGAGCTGAACTTCCTAAGTGACTTGGTCTATCTGGACTGCAGGGAGAATGCCATTAGTGAAGACCTGGATTTCGCCTTCATCAGTCTCAACAAGCTCATCTACCTAGACCTCAGTTTCAACAACCTCACCCGGGTCACCTTCACCACTTTCTCACAGCTTAGTAGCCTGGTGGTACTGAAGATCTCGAACAACCCAAATCTGATGGAGATTGAGAAGGATTCCTTTGCCAACAACACCTGGCTGAGGCACCTGGATGTGAGCCGGACTGGCTTGACGTTCCTGGATACTAGCATTGTCAAGGATCTGCCCAATCTGAAGTCCCTGGGCCTAAGTGAAAACCTCTGGAACTGTAACTGCTCCTTCTTGGACTTCACCCTCTGGATGAAAGAGAGTGGCGTTCGCTTCCCAGGTGAGGACTTTGTGGGCCAACCTAGGCACCCCAAGATTTGGCTGGAACTAAGCAGATGGTTCTGCTTTCTGTATCAGAATGTCACTGTTATTCTTTCACATTATGGGCCAGATTCTCAGTTGGTGTAAAGTAGCACAGGTCCATTGAAGTCAACTGAATTGTGCAAATTTACCTTAACCATGGTTTGGACCCTCTGACCATAACAATACACACACCATCAAACACATACAAGGGCACCCATGCATGCCTAGCTCATAGACTCATAGACTTTAAGACCAGAAGGGACCATCATGATCATCTAGTCTGATGTCCTACACATCGCAGGCCACAGAACCTCGCCCACCCATTCCTGTAATAGACCCCTAACCTCTGGCTGAGTTACTGAAGTCCTCAAATCATGACTGAAAGACTTCAAGTTATAGAGAATCCACTATTTACCCTAGTTTAAACCAACAGGTGACCCGTACCCCATGCTGCAGAGGAAGGGGGGGGGGGAAACCAACCCCCTGACCTGGGGGAAAATTCCTTCCTGACCCCAAATATGGCAATCAGTTAGACCCTGAGCACATGGGCAAGAGCCACCAACCAGACAGCTGGGAAATAATTATCTGTAGTAACTCAGAGCCATCCCCATCTAGTGTCCCATCTCTGGCTGGGGGGGATATTTGCTACTAGCAGTCACAGATGGGCCATGTCATTGTAGGCAGTCTCATCATACCATACCCTCCATACACTTATCAAGCTCAGTCTTGAAGCCAGGTAGGTTTTTTGCCCCCACTGCTCCCCTTGGAAGGCTGTTCCAGAACTTCACTCCTCTGATGGTTAGAAACCTTCATTTAATTTCAAGCCTAAACTGGTTGATGGCCAGTTTATATCCTTTTGTTATTCTGTCCACATTAGCCCTTAATTTAAATAACTCCTCTCCCTCTCTGGTATCTATCAGTCTATGTATTTATAGAGAGCAATCATATCTCCCCTCTGCTGCATACAAACAACACACACACTCACAACCACAAAATGCTAAACTAACAATAAAGAACGGCTTTAAGTGATAAGAAACAAGGAGATTGCTAGACCTTTAAAATTCCTGTTCTAGCCTCAGCTGGTGCCACTGTAGTCTGTGATCAGTTCAAACTGCCGTGTGTCTGTCCTGCTGTATTACCCACAGGCAGTTGTGGGGCAAGCTCTGGATGGGGAAAGCTGCTCCTCTGAACTTCCGGACATTTCTGGAGTTCCATTCTGTAATATAGTTTTTTGTTAGTGGTGTTAAATTTCTATGTTTCTAATGGTAGATTTTAAAAAAACCCTCTTGGGTTAAAATGCAAGAGGTACCATTATTCCAGCCCTGGGGCCTCACACACCATTCACAGCCCACCTCGATTATGACCTCTAGTACCTCGCTTTTCCAACTCGGGGCTCCCCATAGTTCTGCCAACGGAACCCCACCCTAACCTGTAAATCGCCCTGCTGTTCCATTCCTGGGTGTCTCTCCTTGAATGTAGATGTTCATTTGGGCCAACTATATGGCAATTTTGTTCTGTGCACAAACACACATGAGGATGAAACCAAGTCAGCTCCCTTTCCTTTGGGACCCTAGCTGGGACAGGATACCACAGGTGAAGATTTCAGTGGGGCCAGGACTTCACTTTACTTTCATAGCCTGCCTATATTTTTGTTACATAGGCAGTACAGGCAATGACCTTTTCCCTAAGAGTAAGAGCTGTTCTGCTGGAGCAGTGGTAAACCACTTCTCTAATCACACTGACTTTCACAGCACTTTTATCTCAGTCGTTTTTGCCCTGAATGCAGATATGTTTTGTACAGCACTCAGTATTAAGGGCCTGATACAGAGCTCATGCTGAACTCAGTGGGAGTCCTTTTATTCAGTAGCGTAGCCGGGGGGGAGCAGGGGGAGCGGCAGAAGCGGCGCCTTTGTTTAGCAGCACTAAAAAAAGGCGCCACTTCTTTTTAAGCGCCGCTTCTTGCACTCACCCAGTGGCGCTCCGGGTCTTCGGCGGCATTTCGGCGGCGGGTACCACTGAAGACCCGGAGTGAGTGAGGACCCGCCGCCGAAGTGCCGCCGAAGACCCGGAGTGCTGCCGTGAGTACAGGGGGAGGCGCCTTTTTATAGCACCGCTCCCCCGTGCTCTGGACCTGGCTGCGCTACTGCTTTTATTAACTACAGCAAGCTTTGGATCAGGCCCTACATTGAGAGGGGTTGACAGAGTATAAAATAGGATCGTATTCCGGAAATTATCTCTTGTGCATTAGCTATTGTGGGGCTCCCATATGTTCTCTCTCATTCTCAAGGATGCCAGAGCAAATTGACTCAATTTACAACATAAAGTCCTGGATCAGGAAAGCACATGAGCACCTGCTTAAATCCATTTGACTCCAGTGATACTTAAGTACACTCTTAAGTGCTGTTCTGAATAGTGATGCTTTCCCAAGTTGGGGCCTGAAAAATTATTTTTTTCTTAAGTCACCTGAAATGCCTAAATCCAGCTGTTGTTTTTTTTCTGCCTCAGATTATGTAACTGGATTGTAGTTGTTGCTTATGCACAGAGTAGAAGAGTCTCCATTTCACTTTCCCAGGGTCGTTTTGGTCCCAAGAGTAAGAGCGTGTTTGGGAGTCACTGAAATGTATGCTGGCTTTTCCCAACTCCAAATGTACACAAGCCCCAGTCCTTAAAGAATTACACGCAGCACAATGCTGAGAGAGGATTCTGAAAATAGTAATTGTTTAAGGATTGGCTGGGAAAGACCCTCAGTAAAAACAAAGAAAGGAAAATTGGAGGCTGGTGTTACTCAGTGCAGAGTTAAGATTATTTGAGTACCTGCCTTGGGGCAGGAAGCTCTTTCGTTTGCATGTAAGTGCTACTAGACATGCCTATGGAGCTGTGTAAAGAACTAACAGTAATAACATTGTAGATGGGAGAAAGTGCACCAGAAACTTATACAGGAGTGTAAGTAACCATGTGTATTATTATAGGCACCAATACAAGAGGGTTACAGCCGATGACTGGGTGCATCTGTCTTGAAGCCCCATGCAACAGCTGTGGGAAACTGGGGCTTTGGTTATTTGTGTTTAATAATAAGTGTGTTTTTCTTGCATGAGGAGAGAGGTCAATCTCCATATTCACATTACAGATTTCAGGTGCGTGTTGGAGACATTCACATGATGGCAGGGCAGAGGGAGGAGAAGGAGCAGCTTCTGCTAGGACTGAGGGGGAGAAGAGGGATTTTCCCTATCAGCATCACAGCTGCTGCTCACGGGTGCCAGAGTGGAATGAATAAAGAGTTGACAGAAAGGGCAGAAGGCATATGTGTCAGCTCTCATTCTCTTCCCTGTCAGGCTTTGCTACCTTCCAGCAACACTTTGTGTGTGAAACAGGCAGGAGGTTTTATGTTTCCCTGGGACTAGGGTGAGAACTGCAATTAAACTTTAATGCTGCGGGTAAACATACCCAGGCCGAGTGCCTTTGACCAAGAGCACCTCTCTTGCCAGCTGGGAGGGAAATAAGAAGCTCCCGGCTCATGTGAGCCACTGCCACAGATATAGGCGAGATGGCACAGATAAGATGGATGTTCCATGCATCCAAACCCATCCCACCAGCGAAGGGGGACTCGAGGGCAGCTGCAGCTTATGGGCAATTCAGGGAGCCCAACTGTACTGCAAAACAATGTCGCAGCCAGGCTTTTTAAAAGCTACTGATGCCTCATAAAGAAACAGAGCACCAATGTTTTATGCAGAGCTGTGTTTGGATCCACATGCAGAACTGAAGTTTCCTCAAGTTTGAGGGTGTTCAGGCTCATCCTGAATGTTATTCAGAAACAGAGATAAAACCACACTGATTTTACCCTCCCAGCATCCTTTACTACTAGGGACATTTGCATGAAGACAAGTTATTTTTCTAAGTTGCCTCCGGACTCCTATTTACTGTTGCTAAAGGCACACACAAGAGAGGGTTTCTTCTGTGTTTCCCCTACAGATCCGGAGAACATCTCCTGCTACAGCCCCGCAGCTCTACATGGCTGGTCAATGCCTGAGGTGGAGTCGAAGCTCCACTACACATGTCTCCTCCATTTACACGATACGGACTATGCCTTCCTGGGTCTGATTGGCTTCTGTATATTCTCTGCCGGCACTGTGGCAGCCTGGTTGGCTGGGATGTGTGTAGTGGTATATGAATTCCACGCAACAAAGGGGGGGAATGATGAAGACGAAGATGAAGACGAAGAAGCAACCACCTAGAACTAGCCTCTGAAGCCCTGGTGAATAACTATGCTGGGATGCCACAGAGACTGATCCTAGACGTAACTTTCTCTTGGTCCCCCTGGGCTTTCCCTCTATCTCCCTTTCCAGATGAGATTCTTGTGACCCAAAATACAACTGCAGGAATCCTTTTGCTGTAGTTTAACCCTCTTTTGGGGAATTTCTTACTTCCTCCTTTTCTCCAAAATTTCTTTCTCCACCTGGGCTTGGGCCTTTGACAAACTAATTGATGCCTGCCAAAAGTATGGTAAGTGCTCATCTATCAACCCGCCAGATAATTAGTACTTGTTATTTACGGAGTGCCCAAAAATAGCTAAGAACCTTACTGAATATGTAGAAAGCCATGAGCAAAGACATCCAAAAATAGGGGCCTAAAGTCAGGCTCCAAAATTCATATTTAGACTCTTGGACTATGTGTCCTGATTTTCAAAAATGTCGAGCATTCAGTTGCACCAATGGAGATCACTGGAAGTTGCTGAGAGATAAATGCTTTTGAAAATCAGGTTATTTATTTAGGAGCCTAAATAGGGATTTAGGAACCCAACTTTAGGCTCCTATTCTTGAAAATGTTGGCCATGGACCCTGTCCTAGACAGCTTGCAATCTAAGTATGATTTGTAAAGGATATACAAGTTATTCCCCAAAAGATGCTGGAGATGAAGCAGACAAGTATTACAGAAAGATCACTATAAAGTGACCTCTAGCTGATATATATGTTTAACATCTCCTTAATATTGCAGCCAGGAAGAGACCATTACCTTCTGAGAGCAGCTCAGCTTAGCTCTTCCTGGCTGAAACTAATAGCATGTCTCCTAGAATCTTACGTGAAAGATTCATGCAGATTGGTTTGGACATGAGCTGCTGGATAACAAACTACCTGAAGGACAATAAATATATGGTAATGCTAAACGGCAATGTATTGAGTTTGGGGAAGATGTCTAGTAGGGTGTTGCAGTGATCTGTTTGGTCTGAACTTCCTTAACATTTTCATGAAATAAACTAATTTGGGAGGAGCTGAAAATAAACAGTAAAGGCAGAACTAACTCAAAGAGACCAAGAGTGATTAAAAATGCAGATAGAAAATAATAATAGATATAATAAAAAGATTAGTCTTGTGAAAATGACACTAACACATATGGGGAGTACTATTCTTTGGATTGCAGTAACACTTAAGGTGTCCAATCAGGGCCCCATTGTGTTAGATGTTAGATGTTGTGCCCGTATATAATTATGCAGTCCCCATCTCAAAGAGTTTACAATGAAAGGGCTAGATTGTGAATCCCTCATCCATACTGGTGTGCAGTTACTCAAATAAGTATTGCCATTGACTTCAGGGGAACTACTTGTGTGAGTAATTGGTCACCAATATGAGTAATAGGGTTACAGTCTGGCCCATACTGATCTGAAACCTAGATATTCAACAGGCAGGAGAAATCTAGGAAACAGAAATGCTGCTAGGAGACTACAAATTAGACCTGAGTTTGCATTGAAAGTAGCTTATTTGAGTTTAGTTTAAACTGATTCCTAATTGACTTAAGCTAAACTGAAATAAGCCTTGTTTAAACCAAAATCAGAGTGTCCACACAGGCTTTTGCACTGGTTTAACTAAACTGGTTTAAAATGATGCCTTACATTAAACCAATGCAGCTTTCTCATGTAAACAAGACCTAAGAGCCACATTGGTGTGATAGTCCTCCCATTCAGACAAATGTTGCTTAGAAATCAAAGGTGCCCTACTTAATTGTGAAGAATCCCTGTAGACTTCACAAGGCCTGATAAATACAGTTTGGAAAATCAACCTTTTGCAGGCATCTCCTTAGCTATTGGGGACAAAGGCCCTGATCCCGCAAGTACTTCAATGATTCCAGCAGTTAAGCCTGTGCTTAACTTTAAGCATTTGAGTAGTCCTAAGTCAATGTTAAAGTTAAGCACAGGCAGAAGTGTTTTGCTGGATCAGTGCTTTAAAGAAGAAGGCTTGAATCCCCGCTCTGCCTAAGCTTTCCCACCAGCATATTTCCCTTCATATTCAAGGATGAGATGAGGAGCTGCTGGTGCAAGAGACAGAAGAATTATCTCTGCCAGGTTTCCCCCTGCAGAGAGTTCCCCTGGTTTCCACTGCTTGTGGCCTTAGAGGATGGGAGAATCCAGCCCCAAAACTCTAAATATTGTACCAGATGCTATACTGAAGCTGGAATTTTTTCATATTGTATGGGAATGTTCAAAACTACTAGTTACATGTGACAGTATTGTCAGAAATTATAGGCATTGTGATACAAATCACCTCAGAGTTATATATACAGAACATGACAGATGTAAAATGTATAGAAATAAGATCCTTAGTATCACAAGCACTGTTGATTGCCAAAAGAATCATCATCTTACAGTGAACAAGGAAAGCAACTCCATGTGTGAAACTCTGGCCTCTTGATCTGATTCAAGCTGCATCTGTTGAGGAAAAAGGACAAAAATGAGAAAATTTTAGCAAGCATGGTCAAAATTCACACATTGTCTCACAGCAATTATGCTATGACCTGCACATAGATTGTAAAACCGACTCATGAGCCTATGGCTGGAATTAACATTTAATGATCTTAAATATAATTTCATAGAGGATACACCAGAGTGTATTAAGAAAGCACTATACAGTATATATATATATATATATATATATATATATATATATATATATATATATATATACTGTAATAGAATGAGTTGCTTCAAAGGGGCCATAAAATGATCCTCTTACTCATGCTGAATAATTACAGCGTGAGTACTCACACTGAATTCAATGGAACTACTTGTGGAGGAAGATACAACTAAACATGAGTAAAGGTATCACAGTCTGACCCATGAGGTTAGACAGAAAATAGTCAGATAGTCTTAGATACTGTTGAAATTTTACTGTTCAGTTGATGTCTCCTATCTTAAAAATGAAAAGAGAAATTTAAACATATATCACAGACAAAGATGATTTATTAGGACTCACATACTCATTAGGGGCCATATGTCAAAGTGTCATTCTACATTGTGAAAGAAACTCAGATCCATCTGGTTTAAAGGATACACGACACCTGAAAAATGACAAATAAAATGATACTTCCTATAAATGTGGATGAATATATAACAGGTCTGGGTTTCAATTTTCAAAAATGACTAGTGATTTTAGATACTGCAGTCCCCAATTGCCCAACCTAAGACACCTTTAAAGGGCCTGATTTTCAGAAAGCGATAAGCACCCGCCTTTTGAACATCAGACCTGTTCAAGATATCTCAAGCTGGGGCTGGACACCCAAAAATGGAGAAATTAGAAACCCTTTGTCACTGGTTTCTTTTATCACTTGTGATGGTTTTGTACAGTCATACTAGATTTCTGGTTGAAGGTCAAAGATATTTCAAATGGCATCAGAGGACTCCACATTCCATTTTACCCAGCCATTTCCCCGCTTAAGATTCCATCCAAATACTCCTCTGAATAACTTTTATCAAAATCTTGGCAACATGTTATTATGATAGCTAAAAATGTAATCGGTCACACCTGGAAGAGGAAAAACTCTTAGCTTGACAGACAACTATACGGACTCTATAACTGCATGACCTCCTCTGAGTAGGTAGGAAAGAAGTCTCCCAATGCAGGAAGATCTAAAGGCTATGGACAAAAAATTCAAAAGTTTGCAAAGTAATATTTGGCAGTTTGCAGGTTTCATACACACAGCATCTTCATGGATTGAATAGAAATGTTTCCTGTTCCTAAAGGCTGCAGTGTTTCAGTTGGGAGCACTCCAGGAACTATGGGTGCTATGCATGGTTCCCAGCACCAATAGAAAATGGGCTCTCTGGTAGAACTTCCCCATGCTTGCTCTCATGGGGAAAGTGATGTAATCAGATGCCCTGCTGACTGTGGCATTCAGGAAGTCCTCAAGGCAAACAGAGGAATCAAATTGTGACATACTGGATGTGTCCACTATGATCATGTATATGAGGGGGAGGTTGCGCATCTCCTCCTTTTAAAAAAAAAAGCATTGTCAGAGGAATAGCAGAGAGCCAGGAATGGAACAGTAGAGGCTGATGTAGGTCTGCCACGTGAAACTAGACAGAGCTGTTTGTGACTCTCAGTCCAGGAATGTGTAATGGCTCAAAGCAAGAAATCCCAACCCACTAAAATCCTTTAAATTGCATCCATAGTTCTTCATGGCTGTCCCTTCACTACATACCCGCTTTTCATCACCTAAACCTTGATTTTCCAGCTAGGGTTACAGCTCGATAGTTCAGCTCAGCACCTAGAAAATTCTCCAGCAGGAATACAGCACCTCTTAGATTGGCTACCAAGAGACAATAAACCCATTCCTTAGGTCCAGCCAACAGGATCGCACAAAATTGTGTGAATGCCATCAACTCCACTCCTTCCTTAAGGGAGTCAGACTCTGGTTTTATTTGGTCTCTGGCTGCTGGGATCTCACAGCCAACATGCTGCTTCTTTAAGCCAATATTATGAGACAAACCTTTCTGCTCTGAACCACCACCAGTAGCCCACCTCAGCGAGTCCTGGACAACCAGGAATGGCTTCTTTAAGTAGTCCATAATCATCAGCGAAGATGAATCCATTGCAGGCTCCCTCATCAACTTAACGAACCACTGGTCTAAGGTTCAGATGCCTCCATCAGTATATGACTGAGGGTCATCTTCTGGTTCTGTTTTAGTCATCACCCCTTTCCTCAGGAGAAAGAATCATCTATACTACTCATAAGATTCATAGATTCTAGGGCTGGAAGGGACCTCGAGAGGTCATCAAGTCCAGCCCCCTGCCCTCATGGCAGGACCAAATACTGTCTAGACCATCCCTGATAGACATTTATCTAACCTACTCTTAAATATCTCCAGAGATGGAGATTCCATAACCTCCCTGGGCAGTTTATTCCAGTGTTTAACCACCCTGACAGTTAGGAACTTTTTCCTAATGTCCAACCTAAACCTCCCTTGCTGCAGTTTAAGCCCATTGCTTCTTGTTCTACCCTTAGAGGCTAACATGAACAAGTCTTCTCCCTCCTCCTTATGACACCCTTTTAGATACCTGAAGACCGCTATCATGTCCCCTCTCAGTCTTCTCTTTTCCAAACTAAACAAACCCAATTCCTTCAGCCTTCCTTCATAGGTCATGCTCTCTAGACCCTTAATCATTCTTGTTGCTCTTTTTTGGACCCTCTCCAATTTCTCCACATCTTTCTTGAAATGCGGTGCCCAGAACTGGACACAATACTCCAGTTGAGGCCTAACCAGCACAGAGTAGAGCGGAAGAATGACTTCGCGTGTCTAAGAGGCCATGACTTCTCGTGTCTAAGAGGCCATGTGCATATGAGATTTGAGAATTGTTACTGTGTGAGATTGCCTCAATGATCACGGAGGGCTGAGTGAGTTATTTTGGGAGTCCCTGTGATGGAGATTAAGAGGGGACTTTGTGAGTGGTGTTTGAGGGGATATTGTGTGTGGGTGTCTCAGAGATTATAGAAGGTTCTTTGGGGGTGTCCTCGTGATTATATGGGGTTGTGTGGGGATTTCCCAGTGATGAAATGGGAGCAGCTGGGTGCGCGTATTGGTGAATAAAAAGGACACTGCAGGGGGTAGTGTAAGTGACTGAGGGGATCTTTTGGAGGGAGCCAATGATTATAAAGGATTCTGTGGAGTGAGGTTATTGGCTATTAACCAGGATGGGTAAGGAATGGTGTCCTTAGCCTCTGTTTGTCAGAGGGGGATGATGGATGGCAGGAGAGAGATCACTTGATCATTACCTGTTAGGTCCACTCACTCTGGGGCACCTGGCATTGGCCACTGTCGGTGGACAGGATATTGGGCTGGATGGACCTTTGGTCTGACCCAGTACGGCCATTCTTATGTTATGTTCTTATGTTATGTTGTCACAGTGATTACAGGGGACTGTTCATTTGGGGGGCTTTAGATAGGTGAGTGTCACAATGGATATGAAGCTGGATATAAGTCAGAAGTGTGCCCTTGTTGCCAAGAAGGCTAACGGCATATTGGGCTGCATTAGTAGGAGCATTGTCAGCAGATCAAGGGAAGCGATTATTCCCTTCTATTTGGCACTGGTGAGGCCATATCTGGAGTATTGTGTCCAGTTTTGGGGCCCCCACTACAGAAAGGATGTGGACAAATTGGAGACAGTCCAGTGGAGGGCAATGGAAATGATCAGGGGGCTGGGGCACAGGACTTACGAGGAGAGCGAACTGGGCTTGTTTAGTCTGCGGAAGAGAAGTGCGAGGGGGGATTTGATAGCAGCCTTCAACTACCTGAAGGGGGATTCCAAAGAGGACGGAGCTCGGCTGTTCTCAGTGGTGGCAGATGACGGAACAAGGAGCAATAGTCTCAAGTTGCAGTGGGGGAGGTCTAGATTGGATATCAGGAAACACTATTTCACTAGGAGGGTGGTGAAGCACTGGAATGGGTTACCTAGGGAGTGGTGGAATCTCCATCCTTAGCAGTCTTTAAGGCTGGCTTGACAAAGCCCTGGCTGGGATGATTTAGTGGGGATTGGTCCTGCTTTGAGCAGCAGGTTGGACTAGATGACCTCCTGAGGTCTCTTCCAACCCTGATATTCTATGATTCTAACAACATAGGGTGTTGTGTATATGTGGTGTCACAATGATTATGGGGGTGCTGTGTGTTGTCCCCTCCCCTCGGGTCAGAGAGGGTGTTGTTGGGTGTCACAGTAATTATGGGGGCAGGATGTGTACCCCGTTAAAGGGAGTGTTGTGGGGTGTCACAATGATTATGGGGGCACTGTGTGTCTGCCCCAGTCAAAGGGGGTATTGTGGGGTGTCCTGGTGATTATGGGGGTGCAGTGAGCCCCCTAGGCAGAGGGTATCGCAGTGATTACGGGGTAGGGGTGTGTGGGTGTGTCCCCCGGTCAGAAGGGTGTTGTGGGGTGTCACGGTGATTATGGGGGCGCTGTGAGGGTTCTGGGTAACGAGGTGTGGGGAAGCCGCACCGCCAACAGTCTCCCGACGGCGACGGCGGGGCGGGCTGAAGGCCAGGGGGCGGGTGTACGCGGCGCTGCGGGCCCGCCCTGGGGGCGGTGGCTCGCCGGGGCCCGGGGCGGGTCCGGACGCGGCTCTGGCTCTGACAGTCCCTGGCCGGGCCCGGGCTGCCCCTACCTCCCAGCATCGTGTCAGCTCGGCAAAGGCAGCGGGTGAGTCCGGGCGGCTCCTTCGCCAGCTGGGAGCCAACCTGGGGCCTGGCGCCTCGGCCTGCGGCGGGCAGCCCGGCCCGTGGGCCCGCCTCTGTGCCCCTGGGGGGCGGGCAGGCACGGGACAGCAGCCCCCATCCGCCCCAGGGCAGCCCCTCTTCCCCGCCCCGCTCTGTGCCCCCGGGCAGCCCCTCTCTCCCCCACCCCCCGTGCCCCTGGGGGGCGGGCGGGCACGGGACAGCAGCCCCCATCCGCCCCAAGGCAGCCCCTCTTCCCCGGCCCCGCTCTGTGCCCCCGGGCAGCCCCTCTCCCCCCTTCCCCCCGCTCTGTGCCCCCAAGCAACCCCCCTTTCCCTGTGGCTCTGCACGGCAGGGCAGGCCATGGGGCAGCCCCCATCCCTCTCTGGCCCTGGGTGGGAGGAGTGGCCATGGGGACCTTGCCCCCAACCTCTGGGTGTAGGCCAAGGGAAGGAGGGGGAGAGGGAGGGACACAGATAATCTCCCTCCCTTGGATCTCTAGACCTAGTAGCTGGGGTGTTGCATAAAGTCAAAGTCATTCTCTTTGGGAGGTTAAAGTTGTCTTTGGCCCTTCAGTGTGCTTGGTGAGGCTGGGGCTTGGCCCAGGGGATGTTGCCGGTCCTTTTACAGCCACCTCCATGGCCTCTTCCTCCTGGTTTAGCTGTGTCAGTGTCCCTGTGCCCTCTGTCCCAGCTGCTGTTCCACTTAATGACAAGAGGTCTGTGTGTAGGCTCGGACCCTGCACTCTGCTGCTTCCTGCTGGGCTTCCCCAGGCTGGCAGTTTCCCCTGCACTTCACTAGTGGACAGCTTCTTCCATCCCTGGCTCCCTGTGAAGCCTGTGGGCTCTTCCTGCAGGCTGTACTGGTCCATGCCTAGCCCACAGCCACTTCTTGGTGACTTCCTGTCTGCTCTGGGTCCTCCTGCCACAGCTCTGCTGGGCTCACTGGCCCCTGCGGCTTCCAAGGTGCTTGTCTCCGTTGCCTCTGTAGGGCCACTTCATCCCATTTGACCTGCAAGCCACTCCCAAGCCCAGTGCTCACAACAAACCAGTGCCTAGTCAGTTTCCTGTTCCACATCCCCAGAGCAATCTAGGGGTCATTTTTCTTTGTCACAGTGGATCACACAATACTCTACTGATTAGACTCTGGCCTGAGTTTCTGGGCCAGTCCTCTCCCATCAGGTAACTAGGGGAGGACACCCAATAGGGAGCCAGAAGATGTATTTTAAAGTCCCATCACTGACTGGGGATTCCATTATATCTCCTTTCACAGTACAAATGCGGCACAGAAACAATAGGAGGGGGTTGCTCAACGGTGGGGGAGAGAACTATCACTTTCCTGTGCAAATGCTGCATCCTCTTGTCTGTCTCCTTTTGTCTCACTTGCTGCAGACAGTACCTTTTTCATTAGACCTGCCTGTGCTTTAATCTGAGGCATTGGTTATTGCATAGATCTTGCAAGTGAAGGAGTTGCTGCCAAAACTGATTAGCTCAAATTTGAACCTACCCTGAAAGGCCTGCAAGATTGTTAATCCCATGATCTCTGTTGGATGAACTACTTGCAAGAAACCCCCGAGAACTGGATTTGCTGTGAGCATTGCACACACTCTAAATTCATTCAACTTCTTGTTCCTATGAACTAAAACATTGCTCACAAGGAGTGGGGTATTCAGATATATAAAAACGTCCATCCTGAGAATCAAAACAAAGCTAACTTTTCAGACTTCCCAGCTAGGATGGTGTCAAGTATCAGGGAGTTGCCGTGTTAGTCTGTATCCACAGAAACAACTAGGAGTATGGTGGCACCTTAAAGGCTAACAGATTTATTTAGGCATAAGCTTTCATGGGTAAAAAAACCCACTTCTTCAGATGCATGGAGTGAAAATTACTGATGCAGGCATAAATATACTGACATGTGGCGAACCGGTGTTCACAGGGCCAATTCAATCAGGGTGGATGTGGTCCACTCCCAATTGATGAGGAGGTGTCAATACCAAGAGAGGGAAAATTGCTATTGCAGTGAGCCAGCCACTCCCCATCCCCATTCAAGCACAAATTAATGGTGTTAAATTTGCAAATGAATTGTAGCTCTGCAGTTTCTCTTTCTGTTTCTGAAGTTTTTTTGTTGAAGCTAGGATGGTGTGTATCTAAAAGGGCGTGTCTACTGGCAATTTACAGCGCTGCAACTTTCTCACTCCAGGGGGGGTTTGAAAAACACTCCCCTGAGCGCAGCAAGTCTCAGCGCTGTAAAGCGCCAGTGTAGACCGTGCCCCTGCGCTGGGAGCCGTGCCCCTCATGGAGGTGGGTGTTTTTAGAGCACTTGGAGAGCTCTCTCCCAAACTGGGCTTGTGCTTCCCCCCTCTCTTCACCTCCCCCCCCCTTTCTGTTTTGCTACTTACGATATATAAAGAAGGCTTGAAGAATGGGTTGGGTTTTGTTTCTAAAATGTCCTGCTTGTTTTACTACAGAAATATCAGGAATACTGAATGTGATCTACCATGGTTTTAGAGCGTAGTTCCAGGACAGTTATTGAGCCCTTACGCCTTAAAAGAATCTGTAGAGGTGCTGGCTATTACAAAGCCTTCCTTTATTAAAAATGTTAGTCAGTCAAGTTAAATAGGACTTAACAAAAACCAACCAACCAATGGCTTCTGAACCATCTTGATTTCTTATTGCAATTACTCAGCTTTCACTCTCAGCGCTTGTGATTTCACTGTTTCATTAGTTCTCCAGGCATCCAGCCTGGACAACTGACCCCCGAGCCTGCTTCTCCAATGTCCCTTGATCCAGACATTTTTAATGTGTTGTCATTACCTGGAAGGAAAATGCCACAGTCAAATGCATGATTCCTTCCCATCTGGAATGAAGGTTGTGCATGTGAGTGTTAATCTGGCATGGTAGGTGGCCATGTGTTGGAAGCTAGAGACTGTTGTGAAGCTGACAGGGGGGAGGGATAGCTCAGTGGTTTGAGCACTGGTCTGCTAAACCCAGGGTTGAGAGTTCAATCCTTGAGGGGGCCATTTAGGGATCTGGGGCAAAAATTGGGGATTGGTCCTGCTTTAAGCAGGGGGTTGGACTAGATGACCTCTTAAGGTCCCTTCCAACCCTGATATTCTATGACAGCCTATGAGGGTTACATGAAGTGTAGATGATGGTAATACATGTGCAAGTTTGCTCTGGATACTTGTGGCCTTAACTAGTGATCTCCTTGGTTTGTAGTGATGATGTTGAAAGGAAATGCTCTTGAATAACCTTATCTCCAAGCTAATGAAATGTTTAATGTGAATTCATTAATGTTTGTAAAGTGCTGTGAGATTTTTACTGGGTTGCTCCTAGAGAAAGACAAAATATTTAACTGGTTGTAAAGTACCAACAGTAGCGCACTGTGCACTTTGCTGAGAAACGTGCAGACAAACTTCAGGCTCTGTCTCAAAGAGTTTATAGCTAGATAACTATTATGTGTTATCACTAATTACAATAAGGAGTCCGGTGGCACCTTAAAAACTAACATTTATTTGGGCATAAGCTTTCGTGGGTAAAAAACCCACTTCTTCAGATGCATGTAACATTCTAATTACAATGTAGATTGAGTGTGTTTCTTTATTCATTACTATTCGTTGCCTACTGAGCTGCTAAAAGCTTTTGAGTCTTGGAATATGTATCAGAGGGGTAGCCGTGTTAGTCTGGATCTGTAGAAGTGACAAAGGGTCCTGTGGCACCTTATAGACTAACAGAGGTATTGGAGCATAAGCTTTCATGGGTGAATACCCACTTCATCGGAACTATATGACCACTTCATTGGAATATGTAGTGGTCTGCATCTTCTTCAATCCTTTGAGCTCAAGTTGTCTCAAGTCTCTAGTCTTGATCAAGATCTTGTCTGCTTGGGGAAACTGACTGGCCTTGGCTATTCTAGAATAACTATTCCATTATAGCTCTTCTGGGATAACTCCCCATGTAGACACTCTTATTCCAGAATAGTTGTTGCATTTTAAATTCACACTTTACCTTATTCTGGAAGAACAACTTTGTGTAGATAAACCCTAAGTACCTGCAATTCAGGGGGACTGAATTCAGCCTCATGACTCATGTCATTCAGTTTGTTAGCAGAGTCTGTATGGTTGCGGTCAAAGGTTGCTGATATACACAGTGTATCTGCAGGTCATAAAAAATAAGACTCAAGTTGAGTCCTGTTGAATTCCTTTGCCTGGTTTTACTGTACTTGGGTGTGACCTCCTTGTAGTCTTGTACAAGCATATAATGTTTGTTATAATATCGACTTTGATATAACCTATGCTTGTGTTGGCCTTTGCTACAACTGAACATGATCGTTCCAGCTAACCTAACCCTGAGTAGTTCTATGCCATGTGGTTGTAAAAGTTGTCAGTTGGCAATGCACTGTAACTGTGATTCTATTACTGCTAGACTGCTGATTGACTGTGCACAGAGGTAACCTATCAAAGTTTCCTTCAGTCCTGGCTCAGTTAGCAGAATTGTTCCACCAATGCTGAGTCAGGATGAAAAGCCAGGAAACATCTATAGCAGTGTTACAATGCCAAGGTCATTAAGACTCTTGTGACCTATGGACTTACGCCATTGTGAAGCAGAGTTAAGGCTCCATGCATCAGGTGAAAGTGTCTCTGTTGCTATCAGTATTCCCACACTTGTCTTCAGATGTTGTCTGCAGAGTCTTCCTTGGAACACTTTCTTACTCCTTCTTGCTTAGTCATTTATTTCGACTATTTATCTGGTTAACATGCATTTAGTGAGCAATGGACCTGTAAAATATTCAGTGACACACTTACAAGTAACTTTCTCGTTTATTTTTTTCTACTATCTTTGAAGTTTGGAATCATGTTTCCGTTTCCTTACTGTGTTTCATTTAATGATATTCTTAAATTATCATCTGCAGTTTTTAAAGTTAGTTACCTTTGATCTCATCTTCTTCATACATGTTTTGATTTTGTTATGAAATAAAACTGACTTCCAGTGTCTTTTTGATGTTGCAAAATTATAGATTCACAGATCCAGGCCCAAAGGCACTACAGTTATCATCTAGCCTGGTCTTCTGCATAACACAGGTCCTAGAATTTCACTTAGTCATTCCTGCAGTGAATTATTCTTTCATACCACATAAGAGAATGGTATTGAGACAGTAACTTGTGGATTTATCTAGATGTTCTTGGACATCTGGTCTTGACCTAAAGATTCAAAATGATGAGGAATTTACCCTTTCTTTTGGTAAGTTGTTCCACTGGTTAATTACCTTCTTCTGTAAAGGAATTGCTCAGTGCACAAGAAACACATTTTACTTACAGTATTTCAGGCTGGGAAAGTGCTGCTATATTCAACTATATGCAAACAGGAGGGGGACACGTTAAATAGGAAGTAAGGGAAGGGTGAAGCATGGCTCCAACCCATAATATTTTGAGTAACCCAGTTAATCCCTTGACCACTTTACTTACACCCTCACTGTTTAAAATGTTGCATCTCATTTCCAATTTGAATGTACATCTAACTTCCAGTCAGGAATTTGCTGGGCCTTTGCCTGCTAGAGTAAAGAGCTCTCTAGTATCTGATTTCTTCCTGTGCAGGGGTTTACAGCCCAGGATCAAGTTACTTTTTAACCTTCTCTTTGATAAGCTAAATCGATCTCTTGGTGTTCTCCAGAGCTAGAATATTTTTTGTAGCTCTTCTCTGCACCATCTCCAAGTTTCCAACATTTTTTTAAAGTGTGGACACCAGAGTTGGACGTAGTATTCCAGTAATGTTCTCACCAGTGTCCTATACAGACATAATATCACCCCTCTGTTCCTATTCAGTATATTCCCTTGTTTATACATCCAGGTATCGGTTTAGCCCTTCTTAGCCACCCCATCGCTCTGAGAGCTCATACTCAGTTTGGTAGCTACAATGATCCCCATGTCCTTTTCAGAGTCAGTGCTTCCCTGTAAGTGTTACCTACATTCTTTGTTTTTAAATGTCTGCCTTTGCACTTGGCTATAAAAATACATGTTGTTTGATTGCACCCAGTTTACAGATGTTCCAGACTGCTCTAAATTGGTGAACTGTTCTCATCAGTGTTTTCCTACTAATCCTAATGTGGAAACGTTATGCCTTTATTCCTAGCAATTTCTGTTCTATGTTTCCACTCTGTGTTTGGAGATAATCAGTGCAGAATGCTGTTGTACATGTTTTTAATAAAACCTGATTACCTGGACTATACCATTCTAACTTTAAAAAAAATCTTTGTACACTCCTGGTATGATTTTAAAGTATATTATTGACTTATAATGTTGTTAGCCTCTGGTCTGAATACTTGCAAGTGGGAACATACAAATGACCAACTATGGGGCCCCGACCAACTTCCACTAAAGTCAATGGAAATATTCTGAAGCATTGTCTAGGGCAGCGGTGTCCAATAGAAATTCGATGCCAGCCACACTGCTATCCACACTTGTGGTTTTGAATTTTTCTTATTAGCCACATTATAAAAAAGCCATATGCATTAGCCACAATTCAATAGCCTATTAGCCACGTGTGGGTAGTGGCGAACGTATTGGACACGGCTGGTCTAGGGGGAGTTTTACAAAATATATATCCCACCAGTTCAGCTGAAGAGGTGTTAGTGTAAACATGAGGCCCCTGCAGCCAGACCCATTTTTACCTGTTCAGCAGGTTTGACACTGGTAAAAACAGCATAGTCTTGTTTACACTAGGGCTTATGATGGGGCTTAACACCAGTTCAGCTGAACCAGTGTTGGAATAAGCAGGAATTCTTCTGTAAAAGTCCCTTGCGTAGACATGGTCCCACTGGCTTCAGTGGGAGTCATTTGGCTTCATGAGGCCCTATGATCTAGTTAGCTATTTGGAAAGCTGAGTGGGCTTTAATATTCCAATAAACATATTAAAAGTTCCTTAATTGGGGTACTGCATTTGATTGTTGGACTCTGACCCTTTTCTAGTGAAGGGCCCTGTATGAATGAGTTAGTACAGAGCTGAAATTGAGATGGTAATTTTGACTTTACAGAAACGTGAAGGGATGCTGAGCCAAGGTGGTGGGTTCATCATTTCATAGAAGGGGCCATTAAATCATTTAGTCTGACATGAATAGCACAGGCCTTAAACTACATCCAAATACCCCTGTGTTGAGCACAATGACAATAGTGAAACCAAAGCACTTTAGTCCATCAGGAGACTCAACTGTTGAGTGAAACAGGCAGAGAATAGCAGAAACTGAGGCATCACCTGTGCCCAACGCCCTTGCGATAGCAGAGAACTGAGAAGGTGAAAGATACCCAGATGATTCTAGCAGATTTGAGAGGTGACACCCCTTAAACAGTATTCTTAACTAGTAACTTATCTGGGTGTTTCACTGAGCCAAAGCTGGTACAAAAATGGGGGCAGGGCTCCTCAACACAGCCAATAAAGCACCCCTCAATTAACACAAGTGAAACCTCTGGAATCTCTTCTAAGGGCTTGTCTACACTACCCACCGGATCAGCAGGCAGTGATCGATCCAGCGGGGGTCGATTTATCGCGTCTAGTATAGATGCGATAAATTGACTCCGGTACTCCACCAGAATGAGGAGCGCAAGTGTAGTTGACAGGAGAGCGTCAGCTGTTGACTTACCGCAGTGAAGATACCACGGTAAGTAGATCTAAGTACGTCGACTTCAGCTACGCTATTCACGTAGCTGAAGTTGCGTATCTTAGATCAACACCGCGCAGTAGTGTAGACAAGCCTTAAGAGTGCTATATTCAGTATGGCCCCGGTGCCTGTGGAAGGAGAGCACATTTCAGAAGTGCTTTGCCTATACTCCACAGCTCCAGCCTTGCAGCCTCTGGGATAGGTAGTCATTCAGGCAGGCTGGTCTTATGCAGGCCAAGTCTTTTCAATACTAAACATAAGGCCTCGAATCTCACTTGTGGGCTAAGCGGCCTCAGTGGAGAGTGGGTATTTGCTTCCGTGGGTGAAAGCATTTGTGCAATGGAGCTGTTGTGTTCTGCAGTAGCAGCAGCCTGTGAGACGTTCTCAGGGTAGCCCCTGCCAGTGACCAGCAGAGATGAAGTCTGTGGGTGGAGGGCAGTATCCCCCGAGTATCTGAGCAGAAAAATGCTGCCCCTGATCACTACTGGCAGTTGGTGTTCTGCATTCAGCTTATGATAAAAAATGACCCTCAGTTTGATGACCTGTTGTGTTTGTGAAATGCTGATCATTTACAAAAGTCTAAATCAAGTGTAGTAACCGCTATAACAAGGGGTACTGCTCGTGCTCACAGCCTTAAATCTGCTTTAATTTTCAACGTTCTCGTGAATGCTTAAAATAACTACCTGCAAGATTTCATGTGCAAAGGCTAAGCCATTTTCCTTGATAATCTCATTCCTTTCCATGCTGTTTATAATTATCCTTGTAAGTGTGAAACTAAACCTGCTCCCTTATGAATTTCTGTTCCATTGCTCAGGAGTGCTGGCAGCGTTGCCATGGTAGGCTGCAGGTGCCAGTTCCCTAAGGTAGCATGTTCTTCAGGACGGCTGTGGTTCTGTGGCAGTGTAGGATAGGAGGCCCCACTGCACAGTGGAGTCACCAGATGGAAATGATCAGTTAGGTTTGACTTGACCCTGCAAAATGGAGAGAACCTTGTCCCGGTGGTGGGGAGAGGCAACTGAACTGGGAAAGCTCATTTGCAGGTCTAGGGGTTGGGTATGAGGAGACATGGTTTGTGTATAACAGCTCTGCAAGGCCTTCTCCTGATAGCCAGTGGAGCTGCATGTGCAACTATTGGTAAATACCAGAGACTAGAGGCTTCTGGAGGCTTGCTGTGTGCTTGTGAATCTGAGCCCGCTCCCTGGCACTGTTCTCTAGCTGCTGGGAGGAAGACCATTACTCATCTTGCCAATGGCTAGCTGGGCTGAAGTATGGTTTCCCCTTTTCACTCACATGGGTACATTTTCAACTTTGCTCTGTCTCCCACTAGCCCCCATACTGTGTGCAGTATCAGTGACCATTTGGCCACAGCTAGCGTTGGGATGAAAGGGCTTCTGGAAGGCAGTCTGCAGTGCTTTATGTCTACGGTTAAACCTCCTGTAACATCTCAAGTCAATAGTCGTCCTAACATTGACTTCAGTGGGAGGAGGACAAGGGCCCTAATCTAGAATTTGGGTCAGTTGTAACAGTAGAATTTACATATTTGCTATTAAGACTTATTCTAAACAATTAAGTGAATTTAGTGCTGTTGAAAATGCGTCAGCTAGACCTCTCAAAAGAGAGCTATCCCATCACTGGTCTTGTCTACCCTAAAAGTTGTACTGCTCTAACTATACCAGTACAGTTAAAGCAGAACAACCACCCTCCATGTGGGTGCAGTTATAGCGGTATAGCTATTCCTGGATGGGAAGGGAGGTGACGATACCAATATGTCACCTTTATACCAGTATAACTGAATCCACACTAGAGCTTTTATTAGTATAATTTTTTCAGTGAAAAGGTTCTGCTGCTATAACTGAAGTGTATACCAGACCACAGTCACAGACCAGGCACAAGTACTGGGGCAAGCTTCTACCCATTGTCTCCTTGCATGCACCACCCAAGGTTGCCTCATCTTGATCTAAAGAACCACTTACGGGGCACTCTGACTCCCGGGCCCAATCCATCTATGGCCCCTCTACTGAAAGTGCCAGTGAGGAGACACAGTTATGATGGAGAAGGTTATGCTGTACATACTTGCCTAATATGAACTGGACGTAGAGACCCTGACTCATTTCACATAGTACTTAACTGCTTGGGCTGAATTTCAGCAAGCAGCCTAGAGGTGAAAGCTCCATGATTTGTCACTTCCCTCAGGCAGCCAGGTCCCCATGCTGGAAGGACGTTGGTCCGTGCTCAGTAAATCTGGACTTTTCATACCAATGGGGATTAATAGTCTCTTGTGGATTCTCAGTCCTGTCCTGAGATTGTAACCGAACGCTCCTCTCTCAACAGTGTCAAGATGGTGGTTCTTTCCAAGGAATACGGCTACGTGGTCCTGACCGGTGTTGCCGGCTTTATCATGATAACGCACCTTGCTGTGAATGTGGCGAAGGCACGCAAGAAGTACAAGGTGGAGGTGAGTGGGTAGTGCGGGTGGTCCTGCCCTTGAGGCACCAAGAACACCTCCACTGGCTATCTTGAAGGAAAGAGGCCCAGGCATCTCATTAGCTGGCTTAGTATGGCAGAAGCACTGGGGGAAACACAAGACTTCGTGGACTAGTCCCCATTCTGTATGAGTAGTTTGGTGAATGGGAATCTGGTCTTGTCTAGATCCTAGTACATAAGGAACATCACAGTAGGGGATATCCTGAGAATATTGCACTTCTCCAGTGTTTGGCTCTTAGCCTTATGCCTCACCATGTCCTAAGAGCTCTCTGCAGAGGAGCATATCCATGGTGGTGGTCCACTCAGCAAACGGTGTTGTAACCCACTGGTCACTGTGTGTGTATTACATATACATCCCTGTCTGATGGGTCTGTTACAGTTCTGAGTTGGAGAGCCTGGTTCTTCACCTCAAGCTGTAGAGTCCCATGCTTATAGCTGTGGAGTCCCTGGTTCAGTCTGGTGTGTTGGCCAAGATGGCAGTAGTCACATTATGACTGACTCCGTGGGTTGTCTACACTTGAAACACTATAGTGGTGCAGCTGCAGCACTTCAGTGTAGACACTACCTATGCCAATGAGAGGGGTTCTCCCATCAGCATAGGTAATCTACCTCCCCAGAGGTGGCAGCTAGGTCAACAGAAGAATTCTTCCATTGACCTAGCGCTGTCTATACAGGGACATAGGTCATCTTATCTACGTCGCTCAGGGGTGTGGATTTTTCAAACACTTGAGTAACGTATTTGGGTCGATATAATTTTCTAGTGTAGCCCAGGCCTAAATGGGAGAAAATAGTGAGGTGAAGTAGTTCAGAACTGTCCAGTAATTCCCCATTATTGCCTGGGCCAGAGCCCTAGCTAGCTTGCCCCTACAGTGCTAGCTATTCTCTTATCCTTTGTATGATCCTCCTAGAGGGGTGCGTGCAATAACCCTCACAGTGGGTATTCTTACCCGTAAGATTTTAAATCAGTGGAAGAGAGCTATTGACTCAGCCCCAGTCTCTGCTTCTGTCTCCCAGTTGCAGCAGTCTCCTTCCAGGACCCACACAGATGCATTTGAAGGGTTTCCCCCTCTTGGTCGCTGTGCCAGATCTCCTGCTGGGCACCCTTGTTTCTTTCCCTAGGAAAGACAAGGTGTAGGACCTGGCAGCAACGGGCTGAGAGTTCAGGCTGGGGGAAACAGGATGGGACTGGTTCTGCTGAGGTGTTCTAACCTCTGTCCTTCGGCACAGGCTGCCACCTCCCTGCTACAGCACCTTCAAGCTCTATTCACCCCCACCCCCAACCTAGGCACCTGCAAAACCCAAGACTTTCCATTACTCTAAAACTTAGAACATCGCACATAAACAGGTTTTCACCACCCTTATAGCCTGGCAATATACCTCCATGGGTGTGTGTTTGTGGGGGGGGGCGGGGGTGGGGAGCTGGTGTTTCCGTGCTCTGATCTCCAGAGCTAGATCTGTGGAGCTAGTGATGTGGCAGATCAGCTGCTTGAGACTGTGTGGGGGCTGTTGAAGGGTGTCTGAAACAGAGAAACTTAAAAGACCTGGAACAAGCAAATAACCATATAGTCCCTGCCCTAGCTACTTATGCTTTTCCCTACTACTATATGAGTAGATCTTGCCTTTGGGAAAAACCCAGTTTGGATTTGGGGTAGGAGAAAGTGAGATGATCTTAGAGGAGCATTTAAAAATAGAGGGAGAAGGACTTATAAAATTCAAAGGAGACATTTAAGAGGAACAATAAAAGAGGACCGTTTGCAAACTAAACTTCATCTCGGAATCCCTGGGAACTATTAACAGCTGCCGCTATGAGTCAGGATGTTGACATGTGGAGCCTACTGTGCTTGGAAGCAGCTTTGGCACTTTGGGCACTTCCTCCAGGGTGTGATTCTAGAAACTTGAGACGGGGTGGAGGAACTGTATGGTATAGCCCTCAAACATCCCCAAGAGAGGACCAGTCGGTGGGTGTGTACGAGGCTGCAGCAGCATCTGGCTGCTGGGTTTTATGTGCACCTCGCGGCTCTTTCCCCACACGTGAGTGAATAGAATGGGGTGTTCGGCAGGAGCGTAGCCGGGGGGGAGCAGGGGGAGCGGCTGCTCCCCCACCGAGCAGAAGCGGCGCCTTTTTTGTGCTCCTGATGCCTTTTGCTCCTATGCTGCAGGCAGAGCGGAGCATTTTTTTTTGCTCCCGGCGCCTTTTTTTGTTCCTGACGCTTTTTGCTCCTGGCGCCTTTTTTAGCTCTGCTCCCCCTCTGCTCTAAACCTGGCTACACCACTGGTGTTCGAGGGGGACTTGGATCAGAACATAAAAGGCCGGCTGTGATGTATTGTGTATGGGGAGCCCATCGTTCAGTGTGTTACAGGCCCCTCTCAAGGCTGGTCCACAGAGGAAGAGTTCAGTGCAGTTCCCAGCTAGTGGAACTACCCCTCTTGTTCAAATAGGAAAGGCTTAACACTGCAGATTCTGGGTTCCACCCCTGCTGACAACGCATGATGGCGGTTCCTTCACACAACTTGAGAGTCTCTGTTTAAGGTTATGGGCTAGCTTTGTGATGTGGCATGACCATCCCCAGGGCTCCATGTGAGCACGGTATAGGCAAGGGAATCTCCATTCATGCCCATTTGTTGTAGACTTGAGTAGAAGCAATGGGCAATAAATTCAGTGCTGGGAGATGGCAAGAGAGAGCTTCACAGGATTACAAACAATGTAGACACTCCCGGATGAAATTCCCACCCAGACAGCAAGTGCATGCACAGAGCTCTAACCCCAGCTTGCTTCGGGAAAGTATCTGCAGCCAAGGATCCGCTCCTGCTTGCTGCTCAGACCTGCAGAGGACATGGGGGAGGCAGTGCGTCTTCCGTCCTTTTTCCCACCTGCTACGTTCTGCCCAGCTCTCCAGATGAGACAGTGACCAGGAAATTCTAGCCTCCATTTCAGCCTTCGTACTGGCTCCACAGAACAGATGGGATTGCACAGAGAGGGTCTATCCAACTCCTGGCTGCTGCTGCCTCTTGCCTTCTGGAGGGCGTATAGAGAGAAGCAGCCAAGAGAACTTCTGGGAGAGGACAATCTGACCAGAGCCAAAGGATGGTCTTAAAGTAGCAGCTGGGAGGACGGATCCTCCATTTTGTCACATCTAGTAGTGTTTGCAAAATCACGGAGACATGAGGCCAGGGTTCATTTTGTGCCACTGTTCAGCCAATGCGCCCAGGAGTTTGAAGTGCAGCCTACAACTCATTCTTGAAGGAGGACAACATGACACAACTTGGACTCCAAACCCCCCAAGGCAGTCAGGTGGTCTTGCCAAAGAAGCAGAGTTGAGATTCAGATCGCCCTGGGTTAGTGCTCTGGGAAATAACAGCCCCTGCAGGAAGCAGCGAGTGACCTTGTTGTTAGAGGCCGCAGAGCTCTAACGTGTTTGCTGACACTGTGTTGTCTTTAACAGTATCCAACCATGTATAGCACAGACCCTGAACATGGGCATCTCTTCAACTGCATCCAGCGCGCACACCAGAACACGTGAGTATCATGGATGGTCCTGAGTGCTGACTTGAAGATTTAAGTTATTAAGCACTTGACGCCTGGAGTGTAGCATTTGCTGCTGCTGCTGCTAAACGCTTTGTCTGTGTCTGGATTGGGCTGAGAAAATGTAAGGCTCTGCTGCAGTGTAATGCTTAGTAGGTGAGACAGGCCCTCATCCAGGGGTTCATTTCCAGCCACGGTCTGGCCCCACCTAGGTGGGGACTACCATATTATATCTCAGCCCTGGCAGTTTGCCCATGTGGACAGATCCTAAGGCCCAGGAAGCTCTGTTTCTCTAGTGGGGAATGTTGTGCCTTGCCTTTTGATGGTCTCATTTGGTCAGCTGCCTCATGAGTGCCTGACTCTCTCAGAGAATGAATGGCCTGTTGGTCACCAACCCAGGGAGACCTGGCTCTCAAACCGAGCATGGCTGGTGTGTTCCCATTCCCCAGCTAGAAAACAATGGCTTAGCATTTGGCAATGACTTTAAAAGGCAACTTCAGGCCTTGTAAACAGATGTGCTGCTGATCCTGGGCAGTGGCTCTGGGATCTTCAGGGTTTGTGCGTCCATTATTGCACACAGTGTGTGTAGACACCTCTGTGGTTGTCACAGCATTCTTGCAGAGGCAGCTCAAAGCTGGGCTTGGAGGCCTCTTCTGAGGAGTCCAGTCCCTTTCTCTAGGTCTCTATGCAGGCTGAGGGTGTTCCCTAAAATATGTTGCCCAATTCTAAGAAGTATGGGGGAAGGTGGGATGGGCAGGGATTGATAGTCTAGATTTCCACAAAGATCTTTTTAAAAACAACCAAAACAAAAAACCTCTTAGAGTTTAGTCATAAGTGCAAATCTCTGTTTTCTATTTTCAGATTGGAAGTGTATCCCTCCTTCCTGTTCTTTCTAGCCATGGGTGGAGTCTATCACCCGGTGAGTCGTCCCTGGCCAGGTTTGAAATGATTGGATTAGAGACTGTTCCTACTCTCCCCTGCCTTCGTGTTGGGTGCAGGAGAATATGCTAAGATCTCCCGAGGAGAGAGAGTCTGCCTGACCAATCTTCAGCATGCTCCACTCTAGCCCCATTGTGCATTGTACTTGCTCAGGAGGTGCTGGTGGGAGCCAATCAATCACCTTGCACAGCTGAGAGACAGTGTTCTGTAAGACAGGTTCCTGATCTGTGTAGTGCATCATACATTAGGCTGCTGCCTCCCAACTTGAACCATGTACCTGTGCTGGGCCAACTGGAGCTGCTGCTGCCTCCAGCTCGCTTGGGTGCATTGTAACCCCTATTGAGCCTCAGGCCTCTCCAGTCTTCATGGTGCGCTGCAGCATGCACAGGATTGCTGGTCAAAACTGTTCTGTAAAAAAAAAGTTTTTAAAGCCTTTATCTAAATGAAAATCTCCATGGAAAAATTTCCATTGAGAAACCAAAAATGTTTTTTCTTCTCTCTGCCGCTAGCAAAAAAGGCTGGGGATAAGGAATGAAGAATGTTCAGGTTTGGGTTTTTCTTCCAAAATCCAGATGACTTTCATGAAAAACTTACCAAGATTTGAAACTTTTTGCAAAAAACAATTGCCGTCCTTTGCCAAGCACTGGTGCAGAGGGACTGGAGGCAGCAGAACTGGCAGGTTCAACTGAGGTCCTAGTCTGGCAAACTGGAACCACAGCCTGAGAAGCAGGAACTAGGTTGTTAGGTGGAAATTTGCAGTGTCTGCAAATGGGGAAGTGCCACTCTTTTGTGTGTTTGTACTTGCTGAGATTTTTTGCAACATACGAGCAAGGGATAACTTCTACTGGGTTCCTATCTCTGGTCCACTCCAGAAGGTGGCAAAAAACAAGCTTACGAAAAGTGGTTGGTTTTGTTCAACATACCTGGTGGCTCAAGCCTGGAGCAGAGAATAACTTGTGGCTGTAGGGACTAGATATTTCTAATGACCATAGTCCCTTTAATGCTGTCAAGTCTGCACCAGGTAGTGCGCTCTCCACTGTGCTTAGGACACTGAATGAGGGGAAAGATCTGGAGCACAGTGAAGAAAACAGTTGGTAGATGTAAGAGTTTGGTTAACCAGCATCTGGTAAATTAGGGCTACACTATACTAGTGGCCATAGGTCTGGCTGGTCACTGGGGATGTTGGGAGGTGGATGGGAAGGAGGGCATGTCACAGACTGATGACCCTAGGATCAATTTTATGACAATGTGACATCTGGGTCTCCCTGTACTCCGGGGGAGGTGCGTGAATGTTACACTTATACACACCACATGCTATTTTTCATGGCATTGCCACACTGCTCCTCTGGGACACTGATTTCTGGTGCTGCTGACTGGGTGAGGACTCCACAGCTTAATGAGAGGGAATTATTAGAGACGCAGATTCCTTCTCTACACTGATTCCTTACCATGTTGATAGCCAGTGTTTATAAAGCAGAGTCCCCATTTGCATGGCCAAAGGAGCATGGTAAATTTTCCCCAGCTCCAAAATCCTTAACCTTTCCTGCTTTTCTCTAGCGCGTCGCTATTGGGCTTGGCATCACCTGGATCATTGGGAGAGTCCTCTATGCCTATGGCTATTACACAGGAGGTGAGTCTTTAGACTGACAAAGGATGAGCCTCAGTTGAGACCTGGGGTCTCCAGTGCTGACAACCTAGCCTTTTTAGTGGAAGGTTGCCCTGTGAGTTGTGAGGGGGGTGAATAAGTGCTGTGGTATCTATTGCTCCGCCCTGAGACTGAACTATAGTTCACGGTCCCTTGTTCACTTCTCTGAGTTTGCGAAGGCAGGTTCGTCTCCAAGGTACAGTATCCTAATTAGAACTGCAGCACATGTTCCCCCTTCCTAAGAAAAGAAACTTTGTCCACAGTGGGAAAAGACAGACTGATCTGTGTGTTGATACCTTCTCCCACCACACACACGTGGCATTCTTTGACTTAAAGAGCAAGTCCTTTCAGTCCTGACCAACTATCTCTTCTTCCCTCAATCCACGATAGGCATGCTCTTCTGGACCAAATCTGTACTATTTAATTGTGTCTACAGCACCTAGCCACTATGGTGCTGGTGCTTCTATAACTATGTGGATGATGATAGGGAAAACAGATTATTCTTCCCCATTATTCCCCAAATAGCAGTGCAAGCACTGAACAGTAGAAGGACAACAGCCCTTTAAACCTCCATCTGTAGGACTCTATTCAGGAAGCAGAAGAGCTAAAATTCCCTGTTGCTCATTTGCTGCTCACTTTTTCCAAAGTAGTTATTCACTGTGGCGTATTCTGTGTGGAGTGCTACAGCCTGGCAATCTAGCCCTGGAACCTAATCGGTGTTCGGGCAACTGGCTTGAGTGGCATGTCATAAAGTGATAAGGTTAAAGAATGGCAAAGCATTTGTGTAAAATGAAATACAAAAGTCACAAGTCTCCAGAGTAGTGACAGATTGCAGACTCAGATGGGAAATGCAACCTAAACCTGTATGTGAAAGTCATTCCCTCATCCATTTACCCGCCAAGTTCTGTTACCCCTGTGTGTAACTGATGATGCAGCTCCACAGGGTGTCAGTTACACCAAATGGAGCAGGGGAAGCTTGGAATCCTGAATTTAGACCTAAGGGGAGCTGTAGGGCTGAGCATGGAGGTTTCAGCCTGCAACAGTCTTACCCACTTGCTTTTAAATGTCCATGTTCCATAAAAGCTTTTGGGCTTCCCTTTCAAAAATGAACCAACTGGGCAGCTGAGAATTAAGTTTCTCTGCAGCAAGCTGAGCCCTGACCTGCACCCCTACTCCTCCAAGTGCTACCTTGTTAAACATGTATTAAACCTCCTTGTAGCAGGGGCTAGTGCTGAGCAGCATGGTACAGGATGGTGCTGCTGAGCTAGCTAAGTCTTTGCGCTCTCTCATCTCTTTCTACAGATCCCAGAAAGCGAAACCGAGGGGCTATTGGTTCAGCTGCACTCATTGGACTGGTGGGAAACACTTTGTACTCAGCCTTCCAGCACCTTGAGTGGGTCTCCAGTGAGTAGCCAGCCTCCATACCTCGTCGCAGCTTTCTGGAGAATCTCCAAGGTGTAGAGTGTTGGGGGTTTTTTTGGGGGGGAAGGTGTTTTTGGATAATAAACTTAATTTCCAACTTAACTAGTTTTTTCCAAATTAATTATTTTCATCTTAAAATATTGGGTAAAAGTGCTTTTTATAGTAGTCCTGGGCAATAATACAAAGAGGGGGATTGGGAAAAGCCTGTGCTATACATACTGGGATATACAGAAGTCCCATAAACTGGAACTTTTGTATAATATTAGCCTAGCAACCTATCACATGAGAGATCAAACTGGGCCTCCCAGTCCATTTTCCATCCCTGTGCTAGGACTGTACAGACAGAATGCTCACTTAGAGCATCTGATCTCTAACAGCAAGTGACTCCTCTGGGCAGGTGAGTAGAAAAGGTTGAGTTGTGTCCAGGTCCCAGCCAGGAAGATGTTTCTTCCTTTCCTTATAGTGAGCTGCAGGCACAAGTTTCTTCCTTTCCTTATAGTGAGATGCTAGGCCACAATGGTGTTGGCCTAGCATCACTACCCAGTTCTTGGTTCCTGGGTTGGGCTTTAGCCTCTGCTGCAGGCAGTGCTAGCTGAACTAGATAAAAAGCAGGATCACTGACACTTATCACCAGGATCTCATCCTGCTGACTACAGTTAAGAGTAATGGAAAGGAACAAAGCAGCTGAAGTGGGAAATTATGGCCCCTCAGAGACACTTTTCCTGCCCTTGGCCCAGCCCCTTGAATCCTGTGATCCCTTTTCTCAGAGAAGTACCACTGCTGCAGTCTTTGCAAGTGAGGCCTTGTCCGTGTTTTACCCTGCAGTCTGTATTTCAGGCAGATGAGGGTAACTTCTAAATTACATCTTTTAAATAAGGTATGCAGATGATGGAGGTGGTGAGGGCCAACGCAGCTGTGCCCTGGGGAAGAGCACTAGCTCCATCCTTGTATCTAGGCTTCTCCTGTTGGTATAATATTGCTAGCCTTCAGTTGCTCCTTGGAGTTTCTCTGCTGGAAAGGCCTCTGTGCTTTGATTTCAGAGATGGAGGATGTATTGGATTATCTAGGGCAGACAGTGCTGGTGGGTGTTTCCCTCTGTCTTAAGCAGGGAGGTGGAAACTGCCACAATTCAGTATTGTGCACTTAGTTTTTGTACAATAGGCAAAACTCAGTTATCCTCAATTTCACCCCTTTGTTCCTTATGCTCAATGCCTCCTTGGTGTTGTTAATCCCTTTACCTACTCTGGTTTAGCTAAGATAGCCATACACAGTTTAATTCTTCCTCACTCATTCCCTCTAAGGATGGGTGCAGTCTGCTCCGAATTGCTGCCAGTGCAGCACTAGCTTCCTAGAACTGAACACTGTGCCAAGAGCATTGTACAGTGCCACCTTTCTGGAGAAGTAGCAGAATCCCATCTCTTGAAAGAGCCACAGGAGGCAGTTTTGCACTTGGCAGTGCCTTTCTGTACCCATCATATCAGTTCCACTTCTGAGGCTTTCCCTTTGATACCAAACTTGATTTAAAAATCCTGTTGCCCTCTAAGTCCTTTATGTAGCGAGTGACCTAGGCAGTAGCTCTGCTGTAGGTGGGACTCTTACGAGTTAACTTTACTAAACTCCACGCTGGATGGCTTGTTCCCTGCTCACATACTAGTCCTCTACCCCACACTTAGAGAGGAGCTGCAACTCTCAAAACAGCTGGCAGGATTTCTTTAACTGCATTGCAAGTGACCCTTGTATTGACTGATGCAATACTAACGGTCTTCTCCCCCTGGAAGGCAGAACTTTGAGCTACAGCTCCCATTCTTCCATAAACAGATCTTTCAGATAAGGCCCTACACCAGCACTTTTATTTGATTGCTAAAATAAAGGAGTATAAAACTGTTTCTCCAATTGCATGTGTTCATAAAGAATAGCTTGCCTAATTGTTAGTGCCTTGGGGGATAAACAACTTTCACTACACCAGCAACTACCCCTAGGCAATTCTAGAGTGGCGTGCTAGCACTATTCCATAGCTGCAGGTGGATGCCATTATACACTGCTATCCTCACTGCACAATGAGCTATATTTGAAAAAAGACAACCAAGCCTCTGTCAGCAACCATCCACATATAGAGATGGCCAAACAGTATTCCAACACCCCTCGCTATGCTGAAGTAGCTTAGGAGAAGGGCATTGCTGTTCAGAACTGGTCCAGGAGAAGTCAGTCATGCTTCTACCAAGGCTCTCATACAGCTGTGTGCATGAGGGAAACCTCTGTCTACAGAGCCTATGGCATCACTATAGGTTTTCTCCATGCACAATGAGCTGTCAGAGCATGACCCAGTAGTTAATCCGAAATTGTTACACTAAACAGCTGCTACGTCTACTGGAACTTACTTCGGTAGCAACAGTTACTGGTGATGAATCAAGGTCACTTAATCCGATTTTAGTCCTAGGCTCCCAGGCAGATTATGGAGAATGGGACACTCAAACCTGAACCTCAACTGTTTGGGTGTCCCATCCCCCCTCACAAATGCATAGGATTGCAGCACACTGCCCACCCCCCAGCTTTCCCCATTGGCACAGGACATTCAGAGCACTTGTTACTGCCATCTCGAAGTTCCAGTAGAAATCTGTCTGGCTGAGTGGGACAGCCTGTTGCTCTCCTGTGAGGCCTATGCCATTAGAACACAGATTCCACATCACCCATCTCCACACAGATGGTTTTCAGCTGCGAGTAATACTCCATTGCTGCCTGGCCATTCTCTCTGCCGAACCCTGGAAGGGACAGACACCATATTCAAGAGTGAGATGGCAGTGCCAGTCATTGCCACCCTCCCTCTTACGTTATTGCTCTGTTGCCAGCCATGTGGTCAGACTCAGCCATGCACACCTCTGGCCCTTTGGGGAAGGATGACCCTGCCTGCAGGCAGCGGTCCAGCATCACTTAGCTTCCTGACATGGTATTTCAAGTTATCCCTAGACTAAGTAGCTGAGTCAGCTCTGAGTTAGGAGCCATAGCGGGTCATGTAAATCCCCTTCCCTTGCTTTCTCGGTGTGTAACATTGCAGCCCCCTCACCAACCCCCCACCTTTAGTTTCTAACTGCAGCCCTGGGTGCTCAGAATAGCAACCAAGCTACTGAGCGGCTTTTGGCTTCCTACAGGTGTGACAGCCTCCGTTTTTGGTATCTCAGCCTAGGATGACACCACTTGATTCTGCTATCACAGGAGTAGGAACATTTCTATATGCTGGAGAGGTTTAAAAGGGAAGTTCTAGTAGGTTTTGCAGAGCTGGTGCCCTGCTCACCTGACATTTTGTATCCTCCAAAGGGCAGCTCCACAGGGCTGATGTTATAGTTGTTAATGAAGCACATTCCAGCCTGGAGAGCAGCCACAACCCTGTGAGCCCGCTGGATATCCCTGTGGGAGAAGGACAAAGTTTAGTGCAAGCCTTCCCTTCCGTACCAATCTCCCAACCCTCTGCAGACAGCTCAAGTGGTAGATATTGAGTCCCACTAGCAGCCTTTGCTCCCCCATGCCCAATAGCAGAGCTGTGCAGAAGTGCACGAGAATCTCGTAGGCAGTGTTTTTGACCTTGAGGAGAGAGGCACCCAACCTGTGCCTGCTCAATGGATGTAGTAGCTAATTGCCAGGAAACCTAGGATGGCACTTAATTTAGAGCGGTTAGAACTAGGACACCAGGAACACAGGCTGTCTTCTCCCCCACCACTGCACAGAAAAGCAGGCAAGAGCTGCCTTTGGACACTTAGTGTGTGCATGTCCCAAAATGAGGCAGAGTGTCTTCCTGTGGCAGGGAAGACAGGCAGGGCTGTGAAGGAGTTTGAGTGGCAGCTGGAGACAGGTTGTTATGCAAAGGGGAAATGGGGGGGAGGGAAATCAACAACTGACTCATTTACAAGGTCTGTACTCCCAGCATGGTGCATTTTTGTTAATCTTTTACATTACAAACTCCTGGGGAAGGGGCCATTTCCTAATCTGTCTGCACAGTGGGACCCCAGTCCTACCTGGAATACAAATAGCAGCAGAGACTACATGTCCAGCACCCAGAGGCAGGAACTTTTTGTTCCAGGGTTTGTACAGCACTTAGAACAATAGGGTCTCAATCCATGACTGGGAAATCCTAGGTGCTATGATTATATACAAAAAATAAATAATCTGAGCCATCTTGCTGCTCTCTGTGGCTGTTAGAAGAGAGCATCCATGAAGCAGAATTACCACCAGGACATGGTGGTCTAGTTTGGTAACATTCTTCCCCTCTCCCTAGTCCATTTCAAGAATTGAACACTGCCCCCAACCTGTACCTGGTAAAGACACCACCTGCCAGTCCAAAGGTGGTGTTATTGGCTCTCTCCAGGACCTCCTCCTCAGTGTCAAATGGTAGGATAGACATGACAGGCCCAAAGATCTCCTCTTTCACACATGTCATGTCATCTCTGCAGTCCCCTGAAAGTATTGCAGCGCACACGTGTATTTGCAGTGCTGAGTTATGTATAACCCCAGCCCCACCACCACAGTCCTTGACAGCATCTTCATTGGCACTCCATTGGACAAGTTGGAAAAAGTTTAGGGTAGAATGTGGGTGGGGGAGGGTGGCATGTCCTACTTCTCACATGCAAAGCAAGCACTAACTTTTGCACTCATCCCTCTGACTAGTCATTCTGCTGGGCTCCAATCCATAACTTATGTGTCACTTCTCTGTCAAGGCCCCCATGCTCTATCCATTGTGTCCCTGTGTCCTATCAAAGTTCCTGAACTTATGAACCCCTATATGCCTTGCATTGCAACCGGAATTCATTATCTACATTACTTGTGGGGAATGTTGCAGTTCAGGATTGAATGTCTCTAGGCAGAGCTCTGCAGGCCAGTGATCTGCCTGACCACTCAGGCCCACGAGTCCCTCCCAGGACCCGGTGCCCCTTTAACTGGGGTGATGCCCCCTGGCAGTACCCCACAGATCTGGGTCTCCCCTCCCCCAGGGACCCCCAACCCACTATCCCCCCCTCGCCTCAGTTGTGTAGGCTACTGCCAGTCACCAGCTAGCCCCCACGCCCTGGGGCAGACTGCAGTATAAGCCACTCATCACAGGCAAAGGGGGTTTGAACCTGCTGCCTCTGCCTACCCCTGGGCTGCCCCTGCAACCCTAGTACCTGGGCTGGCCTTACCAGGCCTGCAGCCTAGGGTTTCCTTAGGCCGGAGCTCCCTGGTTCCCTTAGCCTTTCCCCCAGCCCTGCACCACTTCAGGTCCCTGCTTTGCTCCTGGCAGCCAGGCCCTTCTCTCTCTGAACACAGAGAGAGACTCTTCAGGCTTCTGGCTCACAGCCTCTTATAGTGGCCAGCTGGGCTCTGTTTGGGGCGTGGTCCAGCTGCAGCTACTTCCCCCAATCAGCTCAGCTTTCAGAGCTGCAGCCCTCTCCTAGGGCTGTTTCAAGCCCCTCAGGGCAGAAGCCGGGGTAGCCACCCCGCTACACTCGAGTACCGTGTGTTGGGTCCCACTGTCTGAGCTATACAAACTATCTGAAAAGGGTTACGCATTTCACAGGTTTCACTTTAGGCAGAGGGTCCAACTGAGCTCAGGAACTTGTTAGCATTAAACCTATGCATATAAGATAGCTCCACTGAGCTGAAGAGGAATCATACCTAGCACGCAGGGTCGCATGTAGTAACCATTCTTCAGCTTGGGGTCATCAGGAACATACGGCTCCCCACCACACAGCACCTTTGCCCCCTGAAAATGAGCCAAACCAGAAGGTACACAGGTGTCAGAGAGCCAGCACACTGCCCTAATGTGCCTGTTGGGCAGTCTTAGCAGAGGCCTACGGTGGATGGAGTTGGCCACAGTCGCAGGAATGATGGAATCCAGGAGTCTGGGGGTTTAGGGGGTGGCAACAGTTAAATCAGCTTCAAAGAGAGCTGCCCAGTAAAGACCCTGGACTGCTTGGGAGGCTAAAAGAGCAGGAGCTGTCACCCTGTGGCTATGTGGGGACCAGAGCAGGCAGTTCTCAGTGACAGGATTAGTCAGTTCCCCAAGAGCAGGAAGCCTCCTTCCCTTTATACTCATAAAGTACAGGAGAACAGCATCAGCTTGCACCACTTCTTTGGGAAAGCTAGGCTAGATTCCCAAGGTTATTTGGGTTCCTTCACCTCCAGCAGGTCTGACATTTCCCCTCCAGTGCTCCTCCAAGAGCTTCAACACAAGCTGAGATGCCTAAAGGCCTGAGTGGCATGTGACTGGCCAGATACATTGTGGGGATGTTCACCCCACCCAGAAGGGAAAGGGATCTGTTCTACTCTACCTGCACCACTGCAGGCAGCAGAGTGGAAGTTAGTCATTTGGCGTCCCCACCACCACCCTTGGATTGACCTTGCTCTAACTTTTTAAAGCATGTGATATCACCCAGCAATAAGTGCTTTTCTTGGGTGGACTGGGAAGGAAGGGGTTAAAGCAAATGTCTGCAGAAGGTACCCTGCTCTAGTGCCTTGTCCATCAAGTGGTAACTGCAGTACACCGCCACTGTGACCCAGCTGTCACTAGGGACAGCATTGACTCTGGAGTAAATCAAGCTGGGACCTATTTCCTCCCCCCGTGTGAATACAATTTATCGTTTGCTTTACTACACAAACCCATACTGAATAATTTTAGATACAGATTGAATTGCCTTTGAAAAACCAAGATATCCTTTATGGTTTATCTTTGCTACTGAACAGGAGCACCTGTATTCTAGCTGATGAGCAAACAAAACACTTCTTGCTTCATCCTAGTTTCGGATTGTGCCACTGTCCCTAGCAATCTTGTTTTCGTTTTGGAGATGAATTCAGGAATAATTCAATATATCTATGCTGCACATGTAACCTGTCCTTGGCCATAGCAGCAACTGCATCTTCATGAGTCTCAAAATGTACATCTGCTTCTCCTGTAGCTTTCCCATTGGAATTATATTCCATAGTGATTTTTGCAGGTTTCAGTGGAGCAAAAAAAAAAAAAACCAGGAAAGCGGCCAATGTCTTGGGCACTAGCTTGACAGGTTTTCATGTTTTCCCTGGCCAGTGTTTGTTATTAGCTAAGAATTGAAAACCCTTGACTTTAGAGCCACTCGGAGCCTAAGCAGACAGCATCTGCTGCTGCCCATGCCACAAAGAGAAAGCCTGCCCAAGCAACAAGCAGATAATACAAACAGCTGAAAACAGTTTTCTCCTTTAAGAGCTGGCCAGGGTCCAAAGTTCAGGGCTCTGCCGTTCTCCTGTTACAGATGATGATATTGCTAACATGGCTGGTGAAGCCAGGAGCTGCAGTCCCTTGTTAGTGTGTCAAAAAGGGTAATGCAGAGCCCTAGACTTGGCCTGTGGCTGGAAGAATGCATTTCCCACTGCTTTGTTTGAAGAACCCAGTAAGCTGTAATTTGAATCTCCCCAGGTGATCTGTTACTGGCCTGGCATGTTAAACAAAGAGCTCTGCGGTTAAACTTTAAACCAGGACTGTCAGACTCATTCTGGGGAGAGAGCCAAATTCAGCTTTTCATTGGGACACCTAGTATACGTTCAGAACAACTGTCTCCTCTTGACCCATAGCAGAGCTCCAACTGGAATCAATAGGAAGTTTGCACAAAGACCAAGAGTGAAATCTGGCCTGTATGTAATAAGTTTGGACCAGCCCCTCAGCTGGTGCAAATCAGCATTTCTCCAGTTGAGCTATGCCAGTTTACACCAGTTAAGGATCTGGCCCTTAGTTGTTCATTTCATGGTCATGTTCAGCAGGAAAATATTCTCCACTTCAGGATGACCCTTACTTCCATCATTTGTTTCTCTTCCCTCCCTCCCTCCTTTCTGTTTCTCTTCCTCCCTCTCTATCCCCTCCTTTATCCCCCTGCATTTCGTTCTCTGCACCACCCCCAATTCTACCCCCTCAAGGGTTCACCCCAGACCCCTTCCCTATTCCAGCTGCTAAAATGATCAGCAGCTAAATAGTTAGTGCTCACATATGAACATCATTAGACTTTAGCATGGCTAGACCAAAGGCATTAACGGGCTGGGAAGTTCACCAGTCTCAAAGCTATTATACCCAGGCTGCCTGCAGACCAGGCACACATCACTTCACTGGTTACACTTGGGTCAAGTCTAGAAGGTTCTCACTGCAAACGCAAGACCTACCATTTTGTTTTTAAATGAAAGCTGAGATTCTACAGTATTCAAATATGCTCCATAAACAGATCAAGCGAGCCAGGTGTTTGCCACCTCTGCTTTACATGTTACAGTGACCCCATAACCCTGCTGAGACACGAATATCTGAATGGTATGAGATCTTACACAATGGCTTAATGTTGAATCGGAGTGGTAAGTTTTAATCCAGGGGTCCCTTCTATATGTACCCTCTTGGCATGTATAATTCAACCTCAGCAGGGAGAGGGCTTCACCACAGAAAGGGGAGGGAGAACTTTCTGCCTGTCTATTAAGCTAGCAGCAGAGGGAGGTGGAAAGTCCTTTCCCCAACGTGTGTGACTCTTTCCAACAAGCCCCCTCAAATCCAAGAAAGCCAGATGCTCTCACCTGCTCCTTCGCCTGAGTAATGAACCCCAGGACTCGCTCCAGGTGGGGGCGGCTGATGAGGGCCCCCATCCTTGTGTCTTCTAGAAGTGGATCTCCAATTTTAATCTTCTGGGTGCGTTTCACCACCTCCTCCGTGAAAGCCTCCAGGATCTCCCTCTGCACAAACACTCGAGTGCCATTGCTGCAAACCTGGGACATCAGAATCAGCAGTATCGTATACAAGGCTCTTTAGGGGGGAGTATGTAACATACTATGGTCCCCCACAGAGCTCCCCACATGGCACATTATCCCACCCACTGAAGCAGCACATGCACCAGCCACTTGTTTCACTTGCAGCCAAATCCCATTTCTCATAGGTAGTGTAAGTGGCTATTAAACTTGGTAGCTACATTGATCATTTAACCCCCTCACTATCTTCCCTCAAACATATTGGGAGGGAGCTGAAGGATTTGAGCTCCTTTCCCTATCCTCACCAGCTCCATATGGGCCACTAGCATGATTGCTGTTTGCATGGCAGTCTGATTGATTAGAGAGGAGCTCAAAACAGCCCAGGCGCCTTCCTTCCCAACTCTGGGGCTGTTTGGACATGATACGGAAGTGAACTGCATTATACAGCTCAGTCCATCCCCAGGAGCAATAAAGGCAAAGAGATTGATTGCTGTTCCCTCTCTCACCACAACACACATCACATTTTCTCGGTGCCACCAAGTGGTGAAAATATATACAGCCACCAGCAGGGGATAATCACAGTTGGCTGTTCAAACCCCAAAGGGACATTTAAGCATTTTGCAATTATGGCAATAGATGGATGTTACAGAAAACCCCAAAGTGCCCCAGGGGCTGGGCCACAGGGGGTAAACATCTTGCAGGCTGGCATGGAAGCATCACACTGCTGCAGACTCTCAGCAGCTGATCTGGTCAGTAACGGAATCCAAACAGGCCACAGTAGGGAGGCAGAGCCATACATTGTGATCTCTGTACTGCAGGCTTGATTCCAAGAGCCAAGATGCATGAATAGCTGATCTTAGGGGCTGGTACCTTACACAGAAGAAGCTCCTGGAGCCACCACCTCCACTCCAGAGAATGATACTACCTGCTGGGACAAGTGAGGAAGGAGCTAGAGGGGCACAGGAGTAGGCATTCGAGCCCCAGTTTTGCTCTCTATTGTGATTCTCACTAGAGGCAGAATCCAGGAGACATCCCCTCAAACAACAGGGTTTGTGCTAGAGCCCTGCTTGGGACTATTCTTAATCCTGCTCCCACACGCTCCTGCGGACCCCGGTCCCACTGTAGGGTTCTACACCAGTTCCGTGCAGAGCTCTAGTGTGTGCCCTTCCCCAAGCCTATGAAAGAAACTTCATAAACTGGTTCCATCATGGGCACTGCTCCCCAGGGCAGTTTCTCCTATCATGTACAAGGAGGGTGAATATAACTTGAGTGTTTTAGGACGTCAATCGCTGTAGTATCTGTGGGACTGGAGATGGGGAGGAGAGGGAGTCATGAGAGTAGAGAGTAAGCAGGTAGCATTCACATCCCCTTGGAGCTACACACCTCACCCTGCGTGAGGAAGTTGGCCATCAGGGCTCCATTCACGGCATTCTCCAGGACGCTGTCAGAGAATATGATGAGGGGGGACTTGCCCCCCAGCTCCAGGGTGACTGGTTTGATCCCTTTGGCCGACATCTCCATGATCTAATACAAAGACAGAAGGGACAGGCTGCTTGGGGATGAACACAAACAGGACTGTGAGGGCCCAACCAGGTCCAGAAGGGCCACAGGAGACCTCTAGAATGGGGGGCATGTATTTGTGAAGGGGGTGAGAGAAGAAATTTACCCCTTGCCCCACACATACCCTTTGCAACAACAGAAGTCAGACAGAAAGTTGGGGACTGCTTTTTTTTTTTTTTTTTTAGTGGGGGGGGCACTCTGGACTGTTCCCAGACACTGCTGCCCCGTGATGGCACAAGAGAGACTTTTTTCTGATTAAAATGGTAGTTGAAACCCAAAGAGCTGTGCATGTTGAAAATTTACAGTTGTAAGGGTGTATACATTTTAACATGTAATAGACTGGATCCTCACACTCAATTAGATACACAGCACCAGCCAAGGGTGCACATAGGGCACATCATCTAGACTAGCAGGGCACGTGTGTGTGTGTCTGTGAAAATATCAACAATATCAGAAGCAAAGTGACCCAGTCTGTGCTGTGCTACTCTGCTCTTCAGGTAGTTTGAGGCCTCACCTGCCTCAGGGAATGGACAAGGGCTCTGGTTTCTCAACAAAGAGACTTTGTCAGGGACTGCGGGAGGTCGGGGGGGATTTTTCTTTCTTTCTGAAAAGGCAGCAACTAGAAACAGAGGAATGAGCTAGATCCCCATCCCCACCACAGGAAATGGCCAGGATCAGTCAGTATCCCACATTAATGGAGGACCCCCTGCTTGATGCTCCAGGGGGAAAATGCTTGAGTTCCAGGCTCACATGGCCCCAGGATAAATCTTCCCCAGCTCCAAAGAACTAATTGTTTTACTGTGTGCACATGAGCAGAATTTGCTGAAGGTCAGGGTTTATTCCCCAAGATACCATTGTTAGGTAAGCAGCTGTCCAATAATGTGGGGTAGAAAATTAACAACGATGATTGCTACCCCTCCTCCCTCTAGGAAAAGAGGAGCCTCTGCATGTTAATTTAACCTGAGTCTGGGTTGATTGGAGGGAAACATATTAGTTTCCAGTTCTCATGTGTTGTCTTGCTGCTTAGTTCAAACACATCCTGACCCAAGTTTACCCATTTAGGTACCTGTATTTATTCCCTGCTAGAGAACACTCTTCACCAAGCTATAACAGGTTGAAGTGTTTAAGACTATAAGAGCAGAGACTCTTCATGGATTTAATCAGGTTAATAGCTCCTCTCTAGAGCAGAGGCAACTTTCAAGCCCAACTCCACAGAAAAAAAAAACTAAAAAACCCACAATTAGTACTCCAGGGAGTACCAGTGCCCTTTTGCATAAGTATAGCCTTTTATCTGACATTTCCGTGCCATATCAGAAAGGCTGCAAAGCATGCCCCATGTGCCCAGCCATTCTCCAGGGCATGCTGCTTGTGCATAGGCTTATGGGAGGGTCTGCCTCTGCCGCATGTCCTCTGGTATTCGGACCATAATTAGAAGTCCCTTGCCTCCCTCCTAGCACAGAGTGGTCTTTACCTTGATACCAGTTGGTACGCTCCCGGTGAAAGAGACTTTGGCCACATCCCGGTGCTGACACAGAAACTGGCCAGTGGCAGCTCCACCTTGCACCACGTTGAATAGCCCATTGGGCACACCAGCCTGGGTGAAGATCTCGGCCAGCATTACCACTGAGATGGGGGTGAGGGGAGAGGACTTGTAGATCATGGCGTTACCTATGTGAATCGAGTATAGGGTGGAGAGAGAGGGGGTGTTAAAATTGGAGAGACACTGGGGACAGGGAGGCAGGAGATTGCACATTCAAATATCTCACCCTCCAGGAGGTGAACAGATTTTGCAGAGACTGAAAACAGGAGAGCAATTGGAAGTTTTGCCCCTTTCAATCTCGACAGGTATCCAGGCAGGGCAGTGACAGTGTTTACAAATGCAATATTCTCAGTAACTGATTAAATGGGGGCACAAAGGGGGGCAAATGCAACTGAGGTCACACAGCAGCAGGAAGGTGCTAGTATGGTACCTGCTACTAGAACTAAGTCAGGAGAAGGAGCAGGGACACTGCTTTGCTGGCCCTACCTCTTAGCTCCCTCCCCTTTCTCTTGTCTTTCACTGAAACTCTTACCTGTTTGGTGTGAGGCAACAGCAGCACCCGCTTCCTGTCATGCTCCCACCCCATAACTTATTTGCTAACTCTCCCTTGCCCTTGTCTCCCATCCCAGCCAGAAAAAGTTTCTCTTAGAAACAGACCCTTCATCACCCATTAATGGAGCTCTTAGTCCATGAATGCTTAGCCCCTGACCCTTCTCCTTCACCACATGATCACCCACATCACAAAGAAATCTTGCACAGACAGGGGGTCTCATTACCACAAGCCAAGGCTGGGGCAGACTTCCAACAGGCAATCTGGAAGGGGTAGTTCCAGGCTCCGATCCCAACACATACCCCAAGCGCCTCTCTTCGGGTGTAAGCAAAGGATCCCCCAGGAAGCTGGATGTGCTGACCTGGGCGGGGATAAATACAGGTGCATGAGAACATATGGCATTAGATGAGCAAACTAACAAAGAACTTTCGAGCCTCATCAGACAGCTTCAGACCCACTTCCCTGCCTCACTGCCAAAGTGGGATCTAGCAAATCCCTCTATACGAACAGGCTTGCAAGTGCCCCAAGACCAGTAGCACCAAACGGGGTTTGCCCAAAGCAGTCTTAAGATCTTGACTCAAGGAACAGCTCCACCTCTTAGTGAATTAGAGTGAACTCCCCACAATGCCATGGGAACCAGCAAAAGGACAGACACTAAAGAAAAAATTCACTGCCAGCCCAGGTGGGTGCCTACAAGCCCACTGAAACCAGCTACACTTGATTATGCCAAGAGTGGAAGGAAGGTCTTGTGGTTAAGACACTGGCCTGGGAGCCAGGCAATCCGAGTTCAATTTCCAGTTCTGTTACAGACTCCGTGTGTGACTTTGAGCAAGTTACATCTTTCTGTGCCTCAGTTTCTCCATCTGTAAAAAGGAGAGAGTAAGCCTCTTCTCCTCCCACCCTTTGTTTTGTCTATTTATGCTGTAAATTCTTCAGAGCAGGAACTCTCTCTCACTACATGTATAAACAACATCCTAGCACAATCGGCCCTGATCTCAGCTGGGGCTTTCAGGTCTGTACTGTGTAACAGTGAATTTGGTCCCTGAATATAAAAACAAAAAAAGAAATGACTTCCATTTGTTAGCTGCTTTACTACAGCCTCACCCATTTATATTTAGAGCTGTGCTCCCACCCCCAGACTATGATAAAGCCTTTATCAGCAGAGCCATCCTTAAGAGGAGATGTTAAACCAGAGTCCAGTCTGTACTGTCTGGTGGAAGCTGAAAGTCGCAAGGAACTTCTAAAAAGCCAGGGATATCATTGGAGGTGTAGCCAGTTACCTTTCTCCCATCACAATCAGCATCAGTGTCCCAAGACGATAAATGGACTCTTGCTACATGTAGAATGGCTGCCCTGTTTACCTGGTCACTGCATTCCAGCCCAATTTAATCCCCAGGCACTCCTGCTGAGGTCAATGGAGTCACACCAGTTTTAAAGCAGTACAGAATTTGCCCCCCATGTCTAACTCACCACTGCATAAAAAGTGTTGTGATACCTGGCATAGGAAACATAGTATCTGAAACCAAAGTTCTTACCCTATTCCAAATAGCCAGGGACTTTCTAGTGGCCCTAAGATTTATCATCATCTGACTAAACGATCATTGCAGTATACAAATGACCGACTCACAGCTGGGGAAAAGGAATGAGGCTCCAGTGACTAGTATAATCTCACCTGCTATAGCCCCCGCTAAACCTGCATAATACTCCAGGCACTGCCAAGATATGTCAACGTCCACTCTGGCTTCAAAGATGGATTTCCCATTATTGATGGTTTCCATGGTGGCAATTTCTTCCCTCCGTTCCTGTAAGAGCAGCACAGTAACAGCATTAGAAACACTGTGGCACCACTCACAACATGCTAGCTGCTTTCCAAACGCAGATGAAGACAACCTTTGCCATCAGTGATGACCCAACCTTCTCTACAAGAAGAGTTTTCCACTTGCCATTTACCAGCTTGTCAATGTGTTGAGCTGGGTGCAGAGAAGTATCTAACAAAGACCTGGTGGGGGTCTGCCATAGATCTACTCTTGCTTAACATCCTTGTTTAGATTTATTTATCATTTAGATTTAGAAATGGGAGTAAACAAAATATTAAGGAAGTTCACAGATGATAATATTGGGAGGAACTGCAAACAGCAAGGACCAAAAAAAAAAAAAAAAAAAAAAAAAAATCCTAAAGGGACCTAAAGAGGCTAGAACCATGGCTTAGCTACTACTGTCACTGATCAGTCCATCAGCCCTCACAGAGAGAGCACCGATCACAACACATCAGACATGTTGTTCTAGCCAGTCCTCCAACTACCCGCTGGCCAACCTGTCAGTAGCACCGGACACCCGATTGACATAGCGCACAGCAGCCTAGAACTCCTGAGCAATCCGCCAACTGTAGCCTCCCAAGAACCATGGATTTAAAAATAAATAAATTCTGCTGGTAAATCATCTTTATCATCAGACTTCCCTGAACATGGCATTACAATTCCACTGTAGGGGTCAGACAGCAAGAGAAGCTGGACTATGAAGGAAAAAATAAGCACAAATCCCTCCAAAAATATAGCAGAGGCAAACCTAAAACGCAGCCAAGTATACTTTTCAGTGTATGTATTCTTTCATTTGCCCTAGCAAGAGTCCCATTCTAATGCATTCCAGTTACAGGGTTACAGCACTAAGCCTGGGCCTACACTGAAAACTTACATTGGTATAACTACGTTGCTCAGAGGTATGGAAAATCCACACCCCTGAGCAACACAGTGATACTGACTTAACTCCCAGTGTAGAAAATGCTATGTCGATAGGAGGGACAGATGCTCCCCCACTGGCGTAGGCAGTGTCTTCACTGAGCACTACAGCTTACGTAGTTACATAGTGTAGTTAAGTGTACACATAGTTACGTAGTGTAGTTAAGTGTACACAAGCCCTTAGCAGTTATGAAGATAAGGCAGTGTAACAGTTATGCAATTTAAGTTCCAAAAGCAAATGGAGACAGGGATAGTGCCCTGTACTTTCTGCAGGCACAGAAGTTCTGGACTTTGGGACATTTCACTTCTAGCAAGCTTACGTGGATTTTTATATGTCTGCTGCAAACAAAACTAAGTTTACTATAAAGATACAGAAACTACAGTAGTGGGGTAAGCAATCCAGAGACATCAACTCAGGCATAAATTTGGCCTATATTCTTTGGGAAAGAGGAGCCCCAAGTGACAAGGGAGGCAGGCAGGCACATTTAGGGCTCTGAAAAGACTGAGCTAGTGGTCACAATTCCACAAACAAAGCTACCTTGATGAGACTGGAGGCCCAGCCCTGCCCAAGGAAATCTACTCTCTGTGCTGATCAAAGATGACTTTCAAACTGTGCATTATTCATGCAGTTTGATGAAATGTTACTGCATTAGTGGTCTAATCTAGTGCTGCAAGCACAGCCCAACAGCAAGCTGTCAAGGATTAAAAGAACAACTCAGGAGAAGGATCAAGCACAGGACCACGCCATTCCAACACAAGAGAAAAGCTTCACCACATACTCGGATAATCCTGGCAGCCTCAAGCAGAACTCTGCTCCGCTCCATGCCTGATTTCTGGCTCCATATCTTAAAGGCAGCTTTGGCACTCTGCACAGCCAGATCCACCTCCTTCTCCCCAGAGAAGAGAAACTTGCCCATCACTCGACCTAAGAAAAGAGAAGCTTTATATTTTAGAGCTTTCATTCAGACATTTTTGCCACTAACCTCGTCATCAGCAAGCGTTTATAGTAGCACCAATGTGATCTATGGTTTACAGTATCAGAAGAAGTGTTCAGTCTGTCTCTTACTGCTTTTGCATGATCACCTAGTCTGACCTCCTGTCTAGAGGATTTCATCTAGTAATTCCTACACTGAGCCCAATAACTTGTGGTTGAACTACATCTTAATTTAAAGATTTCATGTGATGATGAATCCACCACAACCCATGGTGAACTGTTTCAATGGTTAGTTAACTCTGCTGTTCAAAATTTGCTCCCTATTTCCAGTTGGAAGTCAAAGCTTGATAAATTCTATTTGTTGGATCTTATGTCTTTATCTGCAAGATTAAGGAGTCTCCTCCCTGTGTTGATTCTCTAGGACTTGGGATAACCCAACAACACCCCACTCCAAACATCCTGTTAGGCAAGAGATAAAAAATTCAGTTAACAGCTGAGACAGAAACCCAGGTAACTAACAAGCAGAAATACCAGAGACCCAAGGACAGTGGCAGCTGTAAACACTTGATAACTTACATGGTCAGATGTCTGCCCAGTAGCCTCTCAGTAAGAAAGAGTACAAACCCTCCAGAGCTCTCCAGATATCTGTGAACACTCACCCCATCACCTTAAGGGCAATCATAGATAATTGATGTAATCAGAATAGTTACTATGCCTGTGTTCTGCTCCTGTCACTATCATGTTAAGTGTTCTCTCTCTCTCAGAAACAATGTTTGTCTCTGTAAGTACAAGATAAATGCAAATGGATTAGAAAAGGTATATAATTGGTCACTGTAACACAGTACTTTTGAAGCTGTTCATCAATCTTCCCGGTGCTGTGAATAAACCTCTTCAGTATTGTCTGTGGGAAAAGAATCTCCTTGCTTCACAATCCTCTCCCCAAAACCCTTTTAATCCCAGCATTTTAAGACAGTTATAGTTTTTAATACATTTTGAACAGGTCATCTGCCAGTACCAGAAGTTGGTATTGGAAGAGATTTTTACTATCACCAATGGGCCAGATCCCGTAGAATTCTGCATGGATCTTCCATTAAAGTCAGTGGGCATTCTGCTTATGGACTGGGTGCAGTGCTGGGCTGCAGAGGTTGGTATTGGTATGGACTGTGCCAGCTTCTGGTATTGACACTAATTCCAAGTGTCATTTGCTAAAATACTGACAGACAGCCTCCCTCTGAATATGACCATTATGCTACTAGCACCAAGTCTTATCTGCTAGAACTATGATTTTCCCTGAGTGGCTAGCAATCAAGTGCCCTCCTTGAGACATCATAAAGGGATCTGACTTTCAGAGAATGGGTGCCCAATGCCTTCTGAAAATCAGAACTGTTTAAGGGGTCTCAACCTGAGACACTGAAAAGTCACAAGACACTTTTGAAAACCTTGGCATATTTCACTAGTGTGAAGGGTGGCCAGGGCAGAAAGGAGAAGCAGCTACATGAAGACTTGAAATCCTTCAAGCATTTGAGGAGCAGCACCAAAGGCAATTCCCACATAGGAAATGCAAGCACAAGCTTCTACTTTACTATCCTGTGGGTTACTGGCTGGTGTATCACTGCTAAATTTCCATCAGAGGTGGTCATTCAACCCAAATACTGGCTCTAAAGCAAATTCACACTTTTCCAAATGCCACTGCACAGCATCTACAGTATTCTCACAGACAATGCGATGTGAAGAGTGGTGGTGCTGGCAGGAGAGAGGGGGATGCTGGATATTCAGAGGTGGCAAAAGGAAGGGAACTAGGTGTATGCGCCCCACAAGGTGGCAGGGCACCCGGCTAGAGAGATGAAAAAAGTCCATGGTTTCCTGTCTACCTCATCACACCAGGGATTTGCTGAGTGCCTTTGCTGTTTCAACCCATTCTGTTAAGTATGAAAGAGCACTGGGCTCAGCCCACATGAGGACTTGGGACCCAACTATCCCCAGGGCTGATGCAATAGAATGGGAAATCCAGGCCACTTATCAGCTGCTGTGACAATATTTGCTGCACTCTCTTTCTCCTGAGCCCTTGTATCAGATAGCACTTCCTTTTCCTATCCCATGCAAGTCTAAATGAAAGAGAGAACCTGTTACTCATAAAGATATTGTTGTTTAATACAAGCTATGTAAGTATTACCCAAAATGAAGGCAGTGTTGGTCCCAAGATACTAGAGAGACAAGGTGGGTGAGGTAATATCTTTTACTGGACCAATTTCTGTTGCTGAAAGAGATCAGTAAAGAAAGCTGTGTAATCATGGGAGTTTGTCTCTTCCACCAACAGAATTTGGTCCAATAAAAGATATTATCTAACCCACCTGGTCTCCCCAAGTTGAAGGGACAGTTACTTGGAGACACTGCAATGTGCTGGGCCTCACAGTGGAGCTTGGGATTTCATCTGCTGTGTCTATCTAGTATTCCAATTCAGTTCATGGGCACTGGCAGGTTATTATATATCTTCAGGCAATTTCTACTGAGAATACAGCAGCTCCTCGTTGGCTCCAGGATCCCAGGCCCCATCACTGGAACAGAAAGCAGTCAGTTACCTGTCGCTGGCTCATACACCTCCTCATTGTGGCTTCCATCCACAGGCTGAATTCGGACCCCAGCCCGGTAGTTGAGTGGTTGCTGCAAGTGGAAGGTGCCGGTTTTGCTGCTCATGGTGGCGAAGGGGAGGAAGGAGCAGAATCGAGGTAGAAGGGACAGGCTGGGCCGTGGGAGCATCCAGGGGGCAAGGCAACAGGAACAGGCTATAGAGAAAGAGAAACAGAGACAGGTGTCAGTCACTGAGTGCCCAGGCTCATTGCTAGGAACCACCAGCACCACCCCATACAAGGAGGAGAAGGGGGGGGTGCAAAATCCCCACAATCCCACCAGGGGAAGGTACGCTGCTGTTGGAGAGTGGGAGGATGCATGAAATTCCCATAACACCCCTGCAGAAGGGACCCCAGCACAGAAGGGGGCAGAGGGGTATGAAATCCCCCATGACCCCCTGCAGAGGGGACCCTGGCACTGGGGGCGGGGGGGGGGGGGAGGAAGGGGTATGAAATCCCCCATAACTTCCTGAATAGCAGACCCTGACACTGGGGTGGAGAGCAGGGAAGGGGTATGACATCTCCTATAACCTCTCCACAGAAGGAACCCTGTCACTGAGGGGGGGTATGGTATCCCCCATAGCCCCCCTGCGGAGGGAACCCCAACACGGGGGGGGGAGGGGCGAGCGGAGGAGTATGAAATCCCCCATAACTCGCCGAGGGGGGGACAAGTCCAGAGGGGAAGGACCCAAAGCTACCCCAGGCGGAGGGGGCGGCAGCCCCGCCGCTGAGAGAAGGGAGCCAGGAGCCCGTACAGCTAGCGGGACTCACCTCGGGAACAGCTCCGTGCAGCGGGACGCTTCGACTTTACCCTGGGGTTCCGCCGCGCCGCCCCCTTTGTGCCTGGCCCCGCCTCGCGCCCCACCACAGGCCTCGCGCTGGAGCAGCGTGCGCATGGGCAGGGCAGCCCCTATTCCCCTAGCGGGTGAGCACGACTGATACCGAGGGCGGTGCCCCGAGCCCCTAGTGCTCGCTGTGTGACCCAGATTGAGCCCTCGGGGCGGGTCAGACCCCCACTCGGCCCCTTCCGGGGCTCTGCTCCCTCTTCCCACACATCGGGGCGGGAGAAGCCCGCTGCCTCAGACTCCAAGTATGCTGGCGGCCTCCTGTCTCAGAAAACCCCACACCTTCTGCAGACAGTTTAATCTACTCCACCCAACACGCACCCAAACCCACCCACTCTACCCAAATCCTACCCCAAATCCGCCCAAACCCTACCTATCCAACCCTGCCCAAACACTACCCAAATCCTACCTATGCCACCCTCCCCAAACACTACCCTGAATCCACCCAAACTCTGCCCAAATCCTACCTATCCAACCCTCCCCAAACTCTACCCAAACCCCACCTATCCAACTGTCCCCAAAAACTACCTCAAAGCCACCCACTCTACCCAAACCCTGCCTATCCAACCCTACCCCAAATCCACCCAAACTCTACCCAAACACTAACTATCCAACCCTACCCAAATAGACCCTACCCTCAACCTACCGAAACTCTACCCAAACCCTATCTATCCAATCATACCCAAACCCACCCACACTCTACCCACAGACCCTACTCAAAGCCTACCCAAACAGTCCCTACCCCAAGCCCACCCAAACTCTACCCAAACCCTACCTATCCAACCGTACTGAAACGCTACCTGAAACCCACCCAAACTCTACCCAAACAGACCCTATCCAAACCCTACATATTCTACCCTACCCAAACAAACCCAAATGCTACCTGAAACCCACCCAATCTCTACCCAAACCCTACTTATCCAACCTTACCCAACACTACCTCAAACCCACCCAAACCCTACCCAAACACTACACCAAATCCACCCAAACTCTAACCAAACCCTACCCCAAAGCCACCCACACTCTAACCAAACAGACCCTACCCCAAGCCCACCCAAATTCTACCCAAACAGAGCCTATCCCAAGCTCACCCAAACTCTACCCCAACCCTACCCAAACATTACCCCAAACCCACGCAAACTCTACCCAGACAGACTGTACCTCAAACCCATGCAAACTCTACCCAACCTTACCTATCCAACCCTACCCAAACGCTACCCCAAATCCACCCAGACAGACCCTACTGAACCCCTATGTATCCAATCCTACCCAAATACAACCAAACTCTATCCAAAACACATCCTACCCCAACCACACACAAACTCCACCCAAACAAATCCTACCCACACCCTACCAAATAAGTCCAAACCCTAGCCATACAGCCCTACCCAAACAAACTATCAAAACAAACCCAAATGCTCCCGTCCCCCCTGCCACCCAAGAAACCCTACCCAACCCAACCCAACCCCAGCCCTACCCAAGCAAACCCTATCAATCCCAACTCTAGTCCCATACTCATTTCTGAAGCAAAAACACACTGCTGGGGTGTTCACTCTGCTGGGGTGTTCTCCCTCTCCCCCTGTGTCAATCTGGTCTGTTTCTATTGCAATCTCTTTGGAGGAGGGACCAGCTACTACTCTGTGCCGCACCTAGTGCAATGAGGCCACTTTTTTGGTTGGCCCTTAGACAGGACTGTAATAAAGAATTATTACTTCTAATACAATGACAGATGTTAATCATGACACTTAATGCACCACTTGGAGGTGCTCAGGTATTACAGTGATAAGTGCAGTATGTGAACCTAGACGCCACTGACACTTAGGGTGACCAGACAGCACGTGTGAAAAATCGGGACGGTGGGGGGTAATAGGTGCCTATGTAAGAAAAAGCTCTCAAAATCAGGACCGTCCCTATAAAATCAGGACATCTGGTCACCCTACTGATACTTCACTGGCAGCTCCTCCTGGGCTCACTACCCCTCTCCCCTTATTCTCCCTTCTCTGCTCCCAGGCCTGTAAACAAAAGGACCCTAAATCGAGAGTGCAAGGTTTCAGTGAGGTGTTGGTGGGAGGAATGAAACTCCAGGCAGATTCTACAAGAGACTCATTTACCTTCGGCCCAATGGCAGCCGCTATCCTAAAGGCAACAGTTTATTTTTGCTAACTGGTGCATGGCAATTATCCCTCACACAAAAATCTCTGTTGTGTAAGAACTAAGGTTGCTCAACTGCAGCTCTTCAATGCAACCATTACAAAATCACTGAAATTGCCAGTCAAGGCAACATTTACACCCAGACCAAACCACAACGCACATGCCGTAATGCCACAAGCTTCTTCCACTCGCACACAGTCACAAACACTCTTTCTCATTCCTAATGTGGAAATCTATATACAGTGCTCATGTTCAGTTCCTCACAGTGTCGCTCAGATGAAAACCCTTAACTCTGATTTCAGCTACATTAAGAAATAGCTTCTGAAGGAATGCATGCAGTGGAAGTGTGTCTACATGTACTTTCTTACCTACAATTTATGAGGTAAGAAAGTTCCTTTTAAGTTTCATAACTTTAGCAGAGGAAACATTAAAACTGGCCCCTCTTTGAATGTTACTGTGAGATGCAGCAGCAGAGGGAGAGAATGGGTATGTTCAGGGCCGGTGTAACCACTAGGTGAACTAGACGGCCGCCTAGGGCGCCAAGATTTGGAGGCGCCAAAAAGGGGTGCCTCACAATTTTTTTTTACCACTATTGCTGGAAAACAGTACAAAGTGGCAATGACATCATTTTTCTCGTCGCGCGATGCTCCGGGGCGGGAAAGGCGCAAGGTGGACGTTTCGCCTAGGGCGCAAAATATTCTTGCTCCGGCCCTGGATATGCTGGTAGTCTGGGAGGACCTCTCATTAACCCCTCCCTACTCAGTGGCTAAGGAGAATTTTGTCCTTCAAGTCAATGGAGCTGCACTGATTTATACTAGTGAGGATCTGGCCCACAACATGTAGAATAGCTGCAATTTGTAGGTTTCTAGACTATGAGTCCTGCAAAGTGCTAAGCACCCTCAGTCTCACTGAAGTAAATTGGAGATCAGAGAACTCAGCATTTGTCTGGATAGGGTCCTTAGATGGAATCTGTGATGCTGGGAAGCCAAGTGCCAGCTCTGGCCAAAGCCTCAGCATCAGATGAGAACTGACAAACTCACAGCTGGAAGCTAGGCCAATTCACTTGTGTATTAGTATAGATCAAAGTGACGGTTAAATATATAAGAATGTGTTTGGAGTTTAAACTTAATGAAAACTAATGGGATGCTGCATGCATTGTTTTCACTTATCTGTATTCTGTCATAATGTCATGGAAAACATTTATACTGTATATACCCCTGTAACTAAATAACCCATCAAATGAGAAAGAAGCCTTTTGCAATGCAAATGAAGAACCTTCACAGGAAAGTGCTAATTCTTGCACAGTTGAAAGCAAGTGGTCATTGTGTGTGATGATCAGAGATTAAATGTACTCTCTCTCCACCATCCAAGAAGGACCCCACGTGGGTAGTTACCCTGTCAGCTTGTTTTCTGTGAGGAGAAGCTATAAGTATGGACACAAGGAAAAATTCTTCATCTCTGGACTGTCTGGATTCTAACAGGACAGAATAACTGAATGAGAAGACTGAGATCCCCAGTTACTCTGGGTAGCCTTGAGAGACTTTTGGGAAACTGGCAGATTACTACCTCTCTACTACCATTTGGATTTATAGACTGTGACTCATCTGTACATATATTTTGCCTGCTTTAGCTTTTTCAGTAACTCTCATTCCTTTTTCTTAGCTAATAAACCTTTACTTAGTTTACTACAGAATTTGCTAACAGCTTTGTCTTTGGTGTGAGATCTGAGGTGCAAATCAACATGGGTGAGTGACAAGTCTCTTGGGACAGGGTGTATCCTGGAATATTTGTGATTTCTGATGTAAGTGGCCATTTTTCACATAGTCCAGCTTGCCTGGGTGGCAAGATAGAGGAGTGTCTATCTGTGGCTCCATTATAAGAGTACTGTAGTACTTTGGAACTTCACATTTGGTACTAGGTTGGTGAAATCTAATTATAGAACATACCACCAGTTTGCAGTGTCTGCTTTTGACAGTCTGCGCTGAGGTAGACACTCATGGTTGTGAGCCACTCTGCACAGTGTGACAGAATCCGAATTAGGATCCACTAAAATCCATCATAGCATCTGCGTACTCCCAAAGTGACCTTAGAATTTGAGGAGAGGATCACATGCCAATTTGCTTTGACTACTTACTTTACGTTTTATTTAAAACTTATTTTTTAGCCTTCCAAAAAAATTCCCAGTGCTCAAGTAGGATTTGAACTCAGTCTTTCCAATGAAACAACTGGTGTTTAGACAGCAGAGCATCTCTGTTACAGACAAGCATCAACAGGTAGGCAGTGATAATTTCAGGGGTAAAAGGAGGGGCATGCAGCCAATCCTGCAAGCAACCACTCTATTGGTGTTATCACAGATGGGGGAAGCATGTGTGCAGATCTGTGCTAGCACCATGCCACAGATTGCCGGCCACACCATTACTGCATTTAGCCAATCTCCCAGGGAGTTGTGTGTCTGCAGAGGGTTAATGCAGCTTTGAGAAGCAAAAAGGATGCCAGTGAGGTTTGCAGGATTGGCAACCCCAAGTGTTCAAAGACACTGTAATGACTCATTGCCAAAACAGCATGAGATTTTAAAAAATAATAATAATACAATTTGTTTTTTATTTGCCTTCAGGTTTTTGAAGCATTTCAGAGTCACATTTTAAAACTTTACAACCCTTTGAATTAGAAACTTTTTTTTAATGAAAAAGGTGTTTTTCCTATAATCACATGAATCCGAGTGCTGGGGTTTTAAAGAAAAACATTATATAACATGAGATTTGGCAACACTGTAATAGAAAGGATCACATGAGGTGGGGGAGTTTGTTACAATCACACAGTTGCACTACACAGAAAAGCTTCTGTTGTAGAACTGGCTATTTGCTGCACTGAGGTCACATTCCTAAAATGCCCAAGATTGTGGCCATCAACCCAGAACTATCTCCCAGGAATTTATTGCTGTGTGGGAAAAACTTCCCCCAAGGTTCCAGTGTATCTGCCAATTCCCCAGAGACTTGTTGAAACACTGAGGTTTGAGTGGATGATGCCCCTCTATGTAAGCCAATGCTGCGTAGGCACGAGCATCAGGAATACTGGTTTAAAATATAAGTAACTGCATATTGGGAAAAACCCAGCCAAGGGAGTACAGTAACTCCTCACTTGAAGTCATCCCAGTTAACGTTGTTTTGATGTTAAGTTGCTGATCAGTTAGGGAACATGCTCGTTTAAAGTTGTGCAATGCTCCCTTCTAACCTCGTTTGGCAGCCGCCTGCTTTGTCCACTGCTTGCAGGTAGAGCAGCCCGTTGCAGCTAGCTGGTGGGGTCTTGGAACCAGGGTGAACCAGCAGCCCCCCTAGCAGCTCCCCACTCCCCTAAGTTCCCTGTGCTCAGCCTGCAGCTGCACAGCAGGCTATCAAGTGCTGGCAGTTCAGCTGTCCCTTCCCCCACTGCCATGTGCTGCTCCTGCCCTCTGCCTTGGAGCTGCTCCCCAAGCCTCCCGCTTGCTGTGCAGGGGGGAGGTGCGGGGGGTCTAATGTCAGGGTGTCCCACTGCTTCTGCACCCCGCTTACCCCTTCTACATATAGAGCAGGCTGGGGACACAGACAGAGAGAGCTTGGGGCAGCAGCAGCTGCTTTCTCAACTTCCTGATCCACTTAAAGGGGCAATGCGCATCTTTCTCCCACACACAGGGTGTGTGTCTCTGTCTGCCATGCTGTGTCTCTCTTCTGCCTTGTAGTGTGAGGCTACATTAACAACGTGTTAACCCTTGAACTAGCTTTTGGCCGAGCCCTCATCATTTAGCAGTAAGGCATTCCCTAGGAAATATCCCACCCTCTTCCACCCTCTGACTTCACCACCTCAACCAAGCTTCACAATCATCATTGCTGTGTACAGTATTAAATTGTTTGTTTAAAACTTATACTGTGTGTGTATATATTTATATAATATATAGATTTATTCTGGTGAAAAAAATTTCCCTGGAACTTAAACCCCCCCCTTTACAATAATTCTTATGAGGAAATTGGATTTGCTTAACATCGTTTCGCTTTAAGTCGCATTTTTCAGGAACATAACTACAACGTTAAGCGAGGAGTTCCTGTACACATACTTTCCTGTGTTCCCACTACTATGCTTAGTCACTTGAGGTTTGTTATGAACCAATGTGTTTAATTAAGAGCTGCAACAAGAGGAAAGAAACCAAATACAGTGAAATTATACTGACAACCCCAGAACATCATTGCCCTGAACAAAAGTGGAGAACAAGTATTTAATAATGGACTCTTCAAACTAGCACCAGACAGGTATAACATGACGATCTAATGGCTGGAAGTTGAAGGCAGACAAATAACGACTGGAAATAAGGCATAAATGTTTAACAGAGAGAGTAATTAATCTTTGGAACAACTTACCAAGGGCTGTGGTAGATTCTCCATCATTGACAATTTTTAAACCAAGATTGGATGTTTTTCTAAAAGATCTGTTTTAGGAATTATTTTGGGGAAGATCTGTATTCTGTGTTATACAGGAGGTCAGACTAGATGAACATAATGGTCCCTTCTGATCTTGGAATCTATGAGAGAGTAGGGGGCATAGAATTAATTTGCAAGGCAGCGCTTTCTGAAGGCTGCTTTGGCATTCAACTCTCCAGCTGCCCACTGGTGGGCAGCTGAGGTATAAGTGAACAATTCAGAACATTTAGAAGTGAAAAAACCAAAGGATTTCCAAAGTCACAATTCTCCAGACAAAGATTCCTGGACTTCCCACAGGATGCCAAGGCAATTAAAGTACTCAGGTGCTAAAGGTAGTTAAGCACTGCGATTTACCTTCTCACAATATTACACTACAAGGGCAAGGGGAAACCCAATGAAATCCAAAGGCAACATACAAACCCGATACTAGGAAATACTTTTAACACAAAGCATAATTAATCTGGAACTCACTGCTACATCAATGTGGCAAAAAGTTTAGTATTTTTAAAAGGAGTAAATATTTATATAATTTTTTAAAAATAGCAGTTAGATTACAATACAACAGGACAAAACTATAGAAGGGATACAAAACCTGCTGCTTCAGAACATAACACAACTATTAACTGACTAGGTTTAGGAATAAACTTCCCCTATAGGCAGGTTATTTCATATTTGTCTATTATGGAGTTTCTTGCAAGTTTCTTCATAGCATCTAGTACTGGCCACCATTAGGGACAGGATACAGGATAGACTGAGCTGGTATGGCAATTCCTATGTAAGATAAAAGAGGTATGGGTCAATGGGTCTAAAGTTGAGCTATATGGAGATGATTAATAGGCAGCTGTATTTCAATGAAAGAATATATCAGAAAGCGTAAATTACCATGGATTGTATCACTACTTGACATCAGTCCTACCTTTTCCATTGTAGCCACCTGTACACACTCACTCAGCTTTGACAGATTTTTTGTAGCTATCATCTAGTATACAGAACTGTTGACCTCAGTTGCTGTTCGTTTCTCTAAACTGAAGGCTTCATATGTGACAAAAGCACCTCATGAATTAAAATAACAATCCTTGTCAATTCCAAGACTTCTGATCTTTCAGTGACCTCCATTAGAAATGTCATATTTGGTATTTTGTCGCTATAATCAGCAATCCACAATGATAGACTGTACCAAATTTCAAGATGGCAGCACAAAAGAACATCTGACCAGTTAAAATCTGGCAAGACAGACTGATGGCCTTTTCATAGAATCATAGAATATCAGGGTTGGAAGGGACCTTAGGAAGTCATCTAGTCCAACCCCCTGCTCATAGCAGGACCAATCCCCAATTTTTGCCCCAGATCCCCAAATGGCTCCCTCAAGGATTGAACTCACAACCCTGGGTTTAGCAGGCCAATGCTCAAACCACTGAGCTATCCCTCCCCCTTTTAGGGACCCAAGCAGCCTATGGAGAGGTAAATTACCGTGGGGCAGGGGGCAGGGCTGGGGAAGCCCATGGGTGTCATTGTGGGGGTAGGGACCCTACATGCCACCCCCAGAGGTGAGGCATGGGGCGGTATACAGGGTCATATGCCAATGCCCCCTCCCCCCCGCCGCACATTTCTGCAGCACAGAGCTGCCCTCTATGCTTCACTGACTCTGCAGCTGGATGCCACTTCCTGGGTCCTAGTGCTGGTTTTTCTCCCCTTCTATGTGTGTTGGGTGCCCTGCATGGCCAGCATCCTATTTTCTGTACAACGGTGAGTGCCTGCGGTGGGCCAGGGTGGGAAAATGGGAGAAGGGTGGGGGGGAAAGACATTGGGGAAGAAAGGGGATGTGATAGGGCAGGGGGAGGGGGATGTGGGAGGGAGAGTCGGGGAAGAGGGAGTGGGGAAGGGGATGGGAAATGGTGGAGGAGAAAAGGGAACCCAGAATGCAGTGTCTTCTCAGCAGCAGCAGCAGCAGCAGGGGCTCCCCTGTTAAGTAGGCCCATCTCGACCCCCCACCCCCACCCCTGTAGAGCCCCATGCCCCCTGAATTACCTCAATGAACCCCCTGTACCTGGACCCCCACCCCACTGAGCCCCAAACAGCTGCACCCAAACCTCCACCCCACTCCCCCAGCCCCCACTGCTGAGCTCCCCCCACTAAGACCCCCCCCGCTGAGCCCCATCCCCCCACACCCAGACCCGCCACTGCTGAGCTCTGAACACCTTTACCTGTACCCCCGTAGAGTCCCATTGCCCCTACACACAGAACCCCCCACTGAGCCCCTGGGCATTCAGATCCCCCACTGAGTCACCCACACCCAGACTGCCCCACATAGAACCCTCTCACCTCACACCTGGATCCCCCTACCTCTAAGCCCCTCTGCACTTGGATCCTGCTGGGCTGAGCCTGCCTGCCCACACCAGGTGATGAGGGGCAGGGCGCTAGCGTGTTTCTGGGGCAGGCCCGGCCCTTGCACTGTGTCAGGATTGGGTGCAGCCTCACTGCCAAGTCCCTGTCTGGGGAGGGGGGAGCTTCAGGGTGATCTCTCAACTCAGTGCAGCCAGTGGCCTATGCTCTCCACAGCCATCCTGGAGCCTCCACATTATTGACAAATAAACCTTGCAAATTTTTAAAATAATTGTGTGCAGAATTATTACACTTTTTTGGCATAGAATTCCCTCAAGAATAAATGTGAGATTGTTTCTGTACTCAGTGGAATGACTTACTTGCAGTTCATTATTGAGCCATTAGCTGTATAAGAGGTCCAGACAGGGTGTGTGGTGCCAGATAAATAAGGGAGACAAAGCTGGAACTCAAACTGTGTGGAAGCTATTTTCTTTAACAGATCCTGCTTGATATAACTGATTCTATATTATGACTACCACTGAACCAAATTTCATGATTTTAGCTCAGTGGGAACATAGGAATTAATGGCATTTCATGACTGATTCCATTATAAGTGTTTATACAAAATAAGTCCAATAGGACCTGATCTTGTAGTTTCTATACAGGCCAAATGAGCCCTGGAACTTCATGGGAACTTTGTCTATGTAACAACTGCAAGATGTGGCCTATAGTTTGCTCACCCTGCATCTGCACAAGGAATTAACTCCTTTCTGTCTCTAACAGATAAGGAAACAAACATAATACATTGAACTATAAAATAAATCTTAACTATGATTTCATACTTCTTCTAAACACATCACACCACACACCTAACCAGTGCACAAGTTTCAATTCTGAATACTAGTTATTTTCGTGGAGGCAAAAAAGTTTCTTGCAGAGATGCAGAATCTGGAATTATTGGCTGACAATGCTATCTTCACAATATGATAAAAATATCTCTTAACTTGGCATTTCTTTGTTTTTAAGGGCTTGTGTTGGGGGTGTGTGGCATTTAAGCAACCTTAACCAGTTTTAAACCAAGTTTATATATGCACAGGCACTGTCCGATAGGATTCAAGGGCAGGGTTTATTATTCAGAACTCTCCCATTATTTATTTAAAATAATCCAGTGGATATGTCCCATCTTGACACATACAGGCAGTCTTGAATTTACCTCGAGCACATCATTTAACCAAGCACATCATTTAACCAAGCACATATTATCACATCTAGTTCAGTTGTTAGTGCACAGGTACTATGGATGATAGGTGCAACTTAAATGCCTCCGAAGACAGGTAGACTTACATCCTCTGGAGTGGTTTATGATTTGTGGCGGTAGAAGTACAGTGATGAAACTTAAGGCAATTCTACCTCTCAGCAGTTCTAGAACTTTGTCTATAATGAGCCTGATAAAAGTTTAGCTTCAAGATTTATTTTTTAAGTCCCCTCATAAACAAAGTGAGTTGGGCTCCAGCTAATAAGACTAAGCTAGGTAAATATCTAGCAATGTAGAAATAGCATAGGGAACTGAACTGATAACATATGGTTGAGTGGTAAGTTTAGAGGCCTTTAAAGACATGCAAATGGATCACTCAGCTTTAGAAGTACAGTGAATAGCACAGCAGCATTCTATGTCTGGTACATGCTGTGTGTGTGTACATTGTAACCCTTAGGTAGTAAAGGGTAGTTGCAGATGGTATCATTTGCATACAACAAACAAGAGATTATGTAACTGCTTAATCAAGGTAAGACTAAAGGCCAGGTTTGTTTTAAATTATGACTGCAATTGAACAGATTCCAGCTAAGCAGACAGCTAGAATGTGGGCACCGTTATGCTACATAAACCACTGCCAAGCTGAGCTCCTCAGGAAGAGAGGTGGAATGTTCAGAAGCATAGCGCCAACAACCTCTAATTGCAGCATGGCACTGTGGTCTGGGTACTACACCAATGAGGAAACAAACTCCAGCAGGCTTTTTCCTCCCATTCATAGAATGAAACTGAACATGCCTAGTTTCCCTATAGATGGTTCCTAATACACAGAGGTCTCTAGCCAGTTTGTCTAAGAGAACGGCGACACAATCAATACGAGAGCATGATGGTGCAGGGCTTTCCAAAATCTGTTTATTTTACAGATCCTTGTCACCTCACTCAGGTTCCCTATCATTGCTCCAAATAACATTTTATTATCCTTACAGTAGTTCTATAAGGCAAGACAGTTCCACTGTCCCTGCAATGGGATTAGGTGACTACATTTTAAATGCAAGGGGCCTAATCATTTATTACACAGACACACAACACATCTCATGTTATCTGCCAAGAATTTTGCTTCAATAGTGACAGGCTGCTTGTAGAACACTCCAAATACAAAGATGCTTCTGTGAAGGCAGTACCCATCCCAAAGGCTGCTTCAAATGAATAGAAAGCCTGCTGTGGAATCCGATCTTGTTACACAGGGAGGGCAGTCTGTCTTTGATATTGACATCAATGGGAGCTGCTGTGGAAGGTGCATGACTATACTTCATGAAAATTTCCCAGCTTGAGGAGGGGGGCCGAGGAAGCCCCCTGCCTGCTTGGTGGCAGCCCGTGAAGGAGCAAGGCCAAGCATCTTCTGAATATTCTGTGAAAATGAAAAACAGAATGATGTGATGGTGGTGTGGTGAGAAAGAAGCCAATACACAGGTGCAATCCTGGTTCTGTTTAGACCAGTGGCAAACCTCTCATTAACTTCAACCTCCAGGGTTTTACAACTCAGTTTAGCCAGTGTATATATGTGATATATCTGAAACCATGCAAAATGGCCAGGAAGAAATGCAACCCATTAACTGATTCATATGCATAATTAACTGCAATTAGAGGTGGGCCTAAGCTCCAGAGTTTGTTTCATGATCAAGCTTCCCACAGTTGGAGTGGGTTCCAGTCCAGGGCTGCAAGTCAATTCTATCTTCACATACATAAGTCATAAAGCCAGTGGGCAGGTAATAGAGTTTTTGTCGCAGACTGCAGCCTTTGCCTATTTTGTTTTCTTTAAATTAAGATGGTAACAGATATCTTTGCAATTCAACTACAATGCATACGCAGTAGCAGCTTCCTGTTCTCTACTCACAGGCAGAAAATCTAGGAGCAGCACTCCACTGTTTTCACACATTCCAAAAACCATTGTCAAGGGAGGCTGTAATTAGAGCCCGAGAATCGGCAAACGAGACAGGAAGGATCTCTCACAATACAATCAGAATTGGGTCGTCCACCTGGCCACCAGAGGAATTGCTGAGCTCCTGCCAAAAGTCTGAGTACAGAGTTGATTTCTGTGCTAATGATGTAGATGGAAACAGTGCTTTCTCTCCTGAGATACATGGTACAGTATACCTACCTATCAACAAAAATACATTTGTGCAGATGACCTCGTCTCTGCCTTTGTCCAATGGTTAGAGTTTTGAACATTGGAACACAGTATTTTAATGCAACATCACACTAGTGTTAATGGAACATTAAGACTGAAAAAAAAACCCACCACAAAAAACAAACGTTTTCATCAGGAAAGTCATACTCACAGCAGAATGCTTAAAGATTAGTATTGTACTGAGATTTATGTGAAGCTACGTTAAAAACAGCACAGTGCAATTAAACTACATTTATTTAGTTTCAACACTGGATCATGTTAGAAGCATGATATAAGCAGAGGGCATCCTTCACTATAATCAATACCAGTGTTTTTTACACGATGCAAGCTTAAATGGTGCTGGAGGGACAAAATGGAAAATTTGAATATGCATGAAGCAAAAAAGGATAAAACTACTGAACAGAGTTTCTTCACCCTTGAATGCCTTCCTCAAGAAGATTGTCAATTCAAGCTAACTAGGAAATTTCCAGCGTCTACCTTTTAGAGTCATGAGATTTTTGTGCTTCGAAGTGGAACATATGGAGAACTTCCCCACTACTTTGACACTCTCATAGAGCAGAGAACCAAAAATTTTACACACAAAAGACAGAAATCACTTTTGGGCAGAGGGTAAGGAAAATTTCAGCCCAAATACAAATATGTAAGAGTTACAAGCAATTGAAAAAGGAAAGGAAGTTAAAGGGAAGTCACGTCAGCTTTATAGCATTTGCTGATGGCAAGCATTCCATTTTTTACAATTACACACAAAACTATGTTAAAAGAACATTAGAGTTGCAAAGTCAAGCACCCAGAAGTTAGGAAATGCCAGAATTAAGGTCGTCAGTGTAACCTTAATTTGGCCCCCTTGTGCATATGCACAATGATGACACAGTATTTAATTATAGGATCACATAGTATTTTTTCCAGCCTGCTCTGGGGATCAATCAGGGCTGTGTAGTGAACGAGACTATTGTCTACTTCATTTGTTGCAGAAAGTGGAAGGTGTGTAGTGAATAAGGCAGGAAATTGAAGGAAGAGCAAGGACATTCTCATGGTTAAGACCAGGGGTAGGCAACCTACGGCACGGGTGCCAAAGGCGGCACGTGAGCTGATTTTCAGTGGCACTCACACGGCCTAGGTCCCGGTCTGGGGGGCTTTCCATTTTAACTTACTTTTAAGTGAAGCTTCTTAAACATTTTAAAAACCTTCTTTACTTTACATACAACAATAGTTTAGTTATATATTAAAGACTTATAGAAAGAGACCTTCTAAAAACATTAAAATGTATTACTGGCACATGAAACCTTAAATTAGTGTGAATAAATGAAGATTCGGCACACCACTTCTGAAAGGTTGCTGACCGCTGGTTAAGACAGTTGAATGCTGCCCTGCAGAACTGCATTCTCTCTCTACCTCTGTCACAGAGCTCGTGTGTGATGCTGCACAAGTCACTTAAACTAAGCTTTTTCACAAATGGCCACTAATTGTGTATGCCTCATTTACTGCATGCCCAACCTGAGGCAGGAAGATAGTAAACAAAGGGTAGGAATAGGTCAGTTTTCACAGTGGAGAGGGGTAAATAGCAGGGTCCCTCAAGGATCTGTGCTGGTGGCTGTGCTGTTCAACAAGTGGGTATTCACCCACGAAAGCTTATGCTCCAATACCTCTGTTAGTCTATAAGGTGCCACAGGACCCTTTGTCGCTTCAACATATTCATAAATTATCTGGAAAAAGGAGTACACAGTGAGGTGGCAAAGTTTGCAGACGATACAAAACTATTCAAGGTAGTGAAGTCCAAAGGTGACAGCAAAGAGATACCCAGTTTTGTGAGATCCCTTTGTAACTGGGCAACAAAATGGCAGATAAAATATAACATTGATAAATGCAATGCATTGCACATTGGAAAATATAATCCCAACCATACATACAAAATGATGGGGTCTAAATTAGCTATTACAGATCAAGAAAGAGATGTTGGAGTAATTATGGACAGTTTTCTGAAAACATCTGCTTGATGTGCAGCAACAGTCAACAAAGCTAACAGAACATTAGGAACCATTAGGAAAGGGATAGATAAGAAGACAGAAAATATAAACCACTATATAAATCCATGGTGCGCCCACACCTTGAATATTGCATGCAGTTCTGATCATGCCATCTCAAGAAGAATATATTAGAACTGGAGAAAGTACAGAGAAGGGCAACAAAAGGATTAGTTAGGAGTATGGAACAGCTTCCATCTGAGGACAGATTAAAAAAACTGGGACTGTTCAGTTTAGAAGAGATGACTAAGGGGGATAAGATAGAAGTCTATAAAATCATGAATGGTGTGGGGAAAAAAGTGTTATTTACCCCTTCACTTAACACAAAAATCAGGGGTCACCCATGAAATTAATAGGCAGAAGGTTTAAAACAAACAAAAGGAAGTAGTACTTCTTCACACAACGCACAGCCAACGTGTGGAACTCGTTGCCAGATGTTGTGAGGGCCAAAAGGATAACTGGGTTCAAAAAAGAATTAGTTCCTGGGGGATAGGTCCATCAAAGACTATTAGCAAAGCTGGTCAGGGATGCAACCCTATGCTTTGGGTGTTCCAAAGTCTCCAACTGACAGAAGCTGGAACTGGGCAAAAGGGGATGGATCACTTGATAAATTGACCTGTTCTGTTCATTCATGCTGAAGGATCTAGCATCGGCCCGTTAGGAGACAGGATATTGGGCTAGATGGACCATTGGTCTGACTCAGTATAGCCATTCTTATGTTCTTATGATTTGCAGACATGTTGAGCACTCATAGCTGCATCTGAAGTAACTGGGAGCTGTGCTCTGAACATATAAAGCCCTATAATGCTAAATACTCTGCAAATCAGGTTCCTCAGAATCTCAAATTGGACACCTAAGATTAGTGAATATTTTTGATCTTAATCTCTCTGGGCTGCAGTTATTCATCTGTAAAAAGGGGCTAATACCCCCTCATCTCAGATGAGTGTTGTGAAAATAAGATCAGTAATGTTTATTAAGCACAAAGTTAGTGTAGTGTTGAGCACGACAGAAAAGCCCCTGAGGAGATTCTGTCTTCAGAGCAGGGTTTGACTAGTGAGAGTAAACAAGACCTAGGTCACCCATTGAGCGATGAGGAGAAAACATAGTGAATACTTGCTAATGAAGTAAGCACTGTCCATCCTGTTCACTGAATGAGGCAGCGTCTTGTGGAAAACACAGCGTGTGGTCATGTGATTAAAGGCTGTATCATAATGCATATGCACAGGCAACCTTAATTCTGGCATTTCCTAATTTCTGAGTGCTTGGATTTGCAACTTTAATAATGTTCTTTTAACACAAAAACCTGTGTGTAATCTCCTGGGTTTTTAAAAAAGCAAACTGAAAAACAAATTCTGTCATGTGGCATTATATTGATGCCCACATGGTTCACCAGCAAGGTTGGAACCTTTAAATCCAACCCACAGACCTCTCCCACTTGCACTACCAGAGATAACTAATATCATGGAAAATTTCAGCCCAAAGGGTTAAAGTTTGGCCAGGTTATCAATAACTAAAAATAGGGCCTTGTAACGGGAAATGTTGGTGAACTTTAATAAAAGGAGATGCTACCACCCCCACCTGTGAGGAGATACATGTAACTATAGTTTAACTAACAAAAACATTAAACACAGTGGAAGGTCCCTAAGTAAATTGATAGTTCTTGCTACACCTTCCTACTTGTGGGATAGTTACTAGACAGGGAACACACTGAGATGTGTTGCATCATTTTAGGAGTAAGATCTGTATACAACACAAACACATTTTGCTGTGGGAGGCTCCATCTTGTGTCTCTTGTCCCAGTACTATTTGCTCCAGATATTAATAAAGAAAGGGAACAGCTATTCAAAAGGGACTCGAGTGACCAGTCCTGATCCTGTAGTACGCCCTACTGAGGTGCGCTGATAGAGCAGAAGCATAGTAATTCAAGACCAAAGTTACTACTGCAGAAATGGGGGAAGCTTACACTGCATCCTCCCGACTCTTGTCAATGCCATCTCAGCCCTGTACGTTCTAGCTCAGGGGTCTCACACACGTAACCCATGGGCCACATGCAGCCCACGGAGTTATTTTCTGCAGCCCGCCATAGCGCCGACTCCACTGGCAGCCAAACTCCAAACATTACTGAGTGTTTATATTTTATTATCAGAAGGGTAGCTGTGTTAGTCTGGATCTGTAGAAGCGAAAAAGAGTCCTGTGGCACCTTATAGACTAACAGACGTATTGGAGCATAAGCTTTCGTGGGTGAATACCCACTTGCATCTGAAGAAATGGGTATTCACCCACGAAAGCTTATGCTCCAATACGTCTGTTAGTCTATAAGGTGCCACAGGACTCTTTTTCGCTTCTATATTTTATTAAAACCCCTCTTTACATTACAGTTTTTTAAAAGTTAATACACTGACTTTTAATAGAATACTAGATTACTCTTCATTTTTGACTATACTTTTGTATCATTGTATGAAAAGGTTTCAGTGATGCGGCCCTTGGGCCAATTTACTAGTTCTCATGTGGCCCTGGTGGTGATTTGAGTTTGAGATCCCTGTTCTAGCGGGTCAGACAGATCTCACTGGTGGGAGGAGGGATTATGAGAGTAGAAGCAAACAGACATGTTGACCTGAGCCAACTATACCTGAGCCAAACTATAACCAATCAGAATGCAACACACTCTCTGGCCAGCCTTTCCTCTCCCACAATTGTAGAGTTCTCTCTCCAGCTGACATGTAGCTAGCATAATGCTGATAAATGACTTTTGCAAGACAGTGTGTTAAAATTGCACAGAAGGTCCCAGACACTGATGACAGGACTAAGTGTTATGGAGGCCTGCACCATATTGGGTTCCCACAGCATAGCACACGCTCTTCCTCCCTAAAAGGGATGCTGGGGGCAGCACACTATTACCAATGGGAGCGGAAGAAAGCAGCAGCAGGGGAGCAAGAACATTTGTACTACACTAGCCCCCCACCTTGCCCCTTATCTTTTTCTTTGAATCCTTTCCACCCCACAATCAATGCAGGAGAACGGATGTCATTTCTGCGCAAAACTTTTAAGTGCCCTAGGAGAAGAAAACTCATCAGAACTGACCTCCTGCCCCACAACAATCAGGACAGTTTGTGGGAAAGAAAGCTGTGCTCCCTCTCCTGGCTGCAGGGGGAAATCACTGGCCCCCTCTCCCACCAGGAGCACATCTTGAGTAGAGGGAGAGGACAGGTCTACAATTCAAGCATGTGTGAAAAGGAAACTAAATATTGGCAATCCTCTGTGTAATAAAGGTTTATTCTGCAACATAAACAGGACAGATGAAGGCTGTTAGTGCACTAACAGGAGGAGGGGCAGAGGATATAACTGACATTCCGCATCACACCCAATTCAGCAGCAGACTTCCCCAGCTGAAAGGCAGCAGCTCAATGGCCTGTAGAAAGCCTCTCCCAGCAGCAGCTCTCTCTCCAAACAGGAAGGCACAAGGAACCACTGGACAGGATTTACGTGCAGGGGGAGATGGGAACAGCGCAGAGGAAGTTACTCACTGCAAATTGGATATTTCAGGAGATGCTGGCCCCAGGTCACAGGCAAAAAGCAGTTGAGCCAGGGCTTGAGGAGTTTCCTCAAGCCTCACATGCCTCAGGACTATCAGCCTGGGTGAAGAGTAGCTGTGCTACCACTCCCCGCCCCATAAGCAATGCCTGTTTAAATCACTGGCACTTGGTCACTCCCCACTAGTTAGTCCTCTCCCTCCCATAAAGCAGATCAAGACACCCACACCCTGAACTAGATCCAGGCTCTGCCTCAACTTAATGAGTTCTGGGGATTCTCTCCCCCAAAACGGACCCTGCGATGTTCCCCTGTTCTCCCACTATTTAATTCCAGGGCCCCACCTCTCTGCAGCTCTTCTCTTGGGCTATTGCCCTCATGGACTGTAGGGGGGTTCCTCCACCTCCCAGCTCCATGGGGGCCAGTTTAAACTACAGCTTAGCGGTAAAGACTTGAGTATGAAAGGAGCAGCCACCTCTTTTAATGTATGCTGGAAGTACAAAGTACATCAGTTCTACGGGGAATTTAAAAAGTGTTAAACTAGAGAGGCTGCAGCATATGAAGCTACACAGCTGAAATATCCTTTCCAAGGCAATGGTGCTACTCCCCCCACCAACCCATTAGCAGGGACTCTCTGTCACAAGATCCTTACTGGAATTTTCTATTAAAGGCTTGTTGGACTGAACAAGCTGAACACCTAGCATTGAAAACCCGAGTGTTTATGCCTAGCCATTCATTTTGTGCTGCTTCTAGTCTGTTTCATTGCAGAAGGTGCCAGCAGGAAATAGTCAAAACTGGAATTTACCATGGGATTTTTTATTTTAAACATACAAAAAAACCACTTTGGGATTTTTCAGCCACTGAATTCCCCAATATCCAACTGGTGCAGAGCAGACATGCAGCAGCCAGCACAATCCGAGTTTCACTCACTGCTCGTGGCCTTTCAGGGTACAAAAGAAAGTCTATTGGTGTCAGAATAGAAAGGCGTAGAGCCCCATTGTAACACAGATTGGTGGCAAGGAGAGTTTCCCCAGAGTACTGCAAGGCACTGGCTATCTGGTGCGAGATTCACTGGGGGGGCAGTCACTGTGGAAACAACACAAAAGCTTCCCAGTGGGTGACACAGAAACCACAAAAACTAGACAAACGCCTCAGCACACAACAGCACCTGCTGTTCTAGTTCCAGGCCAGAAAGAGCTCTGGACAAGACCTGCTGTGCTGAGAGCATTTAATAAGGGGTCTGTGGACTTGATGGCTTTTGCTAATTTGTTTGCCTTGTTCCTTCACACCAGATTGGACACAGATCTGATTTAATGCAGGACCCTGCTGTGGAAGGAGGGAGAGAATCTGTTTGATCCATTAATATGCACTTATTTTGGGGTAAAGGAGCTTTCATTCTATTATTGAGCCACTTCACCAAGCCCATCCTGACCCCTCTGTTAGAAGTTGGCACAAGAGTCATTTCCTCTGCTGACCCGCTGTAAGGGTTTTTAATTCCCTTGGCACCTCCAGAGGAAAAAGCAACAGATATCTGCAGATCAAGGAGAAATAAGCAGCAAGTATTCAGGAAGTGAACCAAAGCAAGAGGAAAGATAAAAATAGAGAACCAGCTAAGTGCATCAGCATTAATCCAGCTTCTAGGGTCTATTAGCCTCTCCCCACTCCCTAGGGGAAATTCAACAAGCAGAACACACTTTCAGCAGCACTCAAGTCCCACTGGTCCTCACCAACACAGACCGACACTTCATCCAACCTAGTCGTGCTAATAGCAGCTCCACTGTCAGTTAAACAGCTACTTCACCATTATCCCTGCTTCAGTGCATTGCAGCTGATAAAATGATGGCATCACTGTGGCAAGCTATTCCCAACCACAAAGGAACGTCCCATTTTCAGGGCCAGCAGTTCCGCCTTTCAGCAGAAGGGCCTGTGTATGGGTCACAATCCATCATGGTGGTAAATTCTTAACAGTGTTCTCTAACATGGCCTTGCATTTTGTCACAGCAGACCCCCATTCTATAAATTACTCCACCCACTGGTGATTGGGAACAGACAATACTCTGAAGGGAAAGCTATTCAGCCTTCAGAGAGAGTCATGTATTAACCAGGCAAGGGGAAGGAAGAGAATAAGGCACTTGAGAAAACTGCAGGTTTGCCCTCAGACTTTCTTGCTTCCTCAGCAGATTTTTTGGACACAGATTGAGCCTTTTGGAGCATAAAGACAATTTACATTAAGGCTACATTGCACCTGGGAATGAGCCTTCCAGCCTGGGTCCACAGACTTGTGCTGGCAGGGCTCAGACTAATGCTCTAAAAATAGCATGTAGATCGTGCTTTGATGTTGCAGCTCAGGGTCTCAAGCCCACCCCCACTGGTTTCAGAGCCTGAGCCACAACATCTACACAGAACCATTTTTAGAGTGCTAGCACAAGCCCCACTACCATGAATCTGAGAATTTGGGCTTGATGGCTCACTCTCAGATGCAGTGTAGACATGCCCTCAGGGTACACTAAAGAAGGAGTGTTTTTCTTTCTGATGATGACTGTACAGACAGATTTTCAGTAAGGGCTTTTTCTTAGCAATCCTGGTGTCTTCTGAAGCCTGCAGTGAAGTCAGTGATTCGTGCAACTTGTCCCCTACCAACAACGATCCTGTCAATCCACAGAGTTGCCTGGAGAGACATAGCAGGGCGGAAGCTGCTTCCACGGGAATGTCCTGGAGCAATCCTGCTGACTTTAGCCAGGTCTCCCTCATGAGATAAGACATCATACAAAGTGAGACTTTTCTGCACTACATTTCCTTTGACAGCTAAGCCTATGGGAACCAGTGGTCAACATGAAAGCTTCAAACAAACCTAGATCAAAGACAGACTACATGTGCTAAATTGGTTACTGGGCACTTGCTACTTCTTACTGGGTGGCAAATCAATGCCTGCCCCCTTCCCCATCTACAGGAAGCAGCTCAGCACTCACCTGCCGGATAGACATGGTGCAGAGAATGTAGAGGAAGATGAAGGAGCAGTCAGTGTAATCCTCCCCCAGCAGGTTGCGATGGGACAGGCCCTGGATGTAGGAGAGGGGGATAAAAGGAAGTTTTGCCACCACTCGGCCATCAAATCTGGAAGAGAAGAGATCACTTAATGTGAGAAGGTACCCAGCCTAGAGAAGGGCTTCAGTCTGGGACAGTAATCGGGTCCCTGGATTGCAGAAAAACAGATCAAGTGTTTTAAGTGAAACAGGCCTCCAAGAGGACAAAACCAGATGCAAAATCAAGTCAAAAGCCTAGAAAAAAGTCATGTGACCCCCATCTTCACATGCACAATACTAGAGATACTAATATATACACACCTGCCATCCTCAAGCCCCCACATCACAGCAGCCTGCCATCCACTGAATAGACTGTGCAGGCCTCCCTCAGCAGATGCTGTGGAATGATAAGGGGTCCCTCCTGGAGGTCAACCTATCAACGATTATTGGTTGGATAAATTGCTGACCAAGGTTTGCGAGATGCAGACTAGGAACTTTCTAATCAATATCCTCAAGTACCGACACCTGCTATTTAAAAGCCAAGTCACGCACAGGTTTCTCGCAGAGGACTGTAACACTTGAGTCAAGAGACTGAATTACCAGCCTGTTGTAACACAGTTACTTTATGCAGATTGATGGATTTTTGTACTAGAGGTGTGCGCCCAACTCTCCGTTTTGTTTTTCCTCCAGATTTGCTAAATTTATCAGTTATCAAAAGGGATGTGGGCAACCGTCATGGAGAGAATTCCTTTTTATACAATACTCCTCCTCTGCATTTGCTCTTCAGAAGCAGGGGACATTGTATAGTCCCACAAAGTGCAGCTCCAGGAGCTGGGAAGCATTCAGCACTACATTCCAGATATGGAGACAGTGTGAATTTGGACAGACTGAAGAGATTCAGCCTCTGAAACCAGACAGCCAACATTACCCTTTGAAGCAATGTGTGTAACATGCTGCATCAGTGTGTGCTTGGAGTTTGATGTTATTTTCTCCTTGAGTACTGATTTTCTAACAGGTGTTTCTGGTTTCAAGAGATCCTAAATGAGCATTCTTTCCTGTGGAGAGGCATTCACACAGAGCTATGGCTCTAACATGTGCCGAGTTTGCTTACATCTCACAGGCAGTTTGGCAGAAGGGCTAGGAACGGATGTTTGTTCCCCTGTAACATCCCCGTGTTTTAGGATTCTGCATTACTCCTGCTGTGGGAACATAGAGTAGCTCAGAGGTGGTACCCTGAGGCATCTGCCTTCTCTTCTGGCAGGTAACCTATGTTTTAAGGCACACTCTTTTAGGGAATTCTGTAAGGTGTGATGCTTTGGCAGAGTTGCATGATTCAGGACTATGGAATAAGATGTTAATGTCCGGAGAGAACCAAGGGGCACAGCAGGTAACTTCTCTCACTAGATACCCCTATCTGCCTGGATCCCAGTCTAGTATTCACCTGCACATTGCCCTACCCCTAGCAGACATACCTTTCGCATGGATCCCACCAACCTACAAAGAGATTACCCTGAATGGATAATCAGGATCCCCATGCTAGATCCTCAACCTGGCATTCTGCTTTTAGTGTTCAAGCCAGGCTTCCTGCACCTGTCCCTCGCATCCCTCTACTGTGTATAACAGCTCCTATTTTCAACAGCAAGAAAGTTTCATGTAAGCATCATGGCAGAGTTGGGACTTGAGGGGGGACTGGAAAATGGCTTTATGGTCCAGTTCAGAGAGGGTGTTCCATACCAAGGGCTGCTCAGAAGAAACCACAAAGATGGCTGTGGGAGAGGTGGACAAATGAGGAGCTGAGGCTGGCATTACTGGTGACGGGGAAGGTGACAACACGAGCAGATAAGCAGGGCGGGGTAGATTTGTGAATGACCAGTTAAGTTTGAGACACCCACAAATCTGGAGGCCAACAATGGGACTACTGTCACGATCACTGTGGACAGAAATCCCCCAGCATTTTGTTTGTTTGTTTTTGGAGGGGTAGGGAGGAAGAAGAGTTTTGTAGCTCCCCCAAGAAAATTCAAGCACAGCTCTAGTATTGCACTCTTAAAAACAAAATATTCTGATTATTATTTAGACATATAAATATATGAAAAGTAGAGCTTATATAAATACCTTAGTCAATTCCAAAGTCTTTTTTTCTTTAAGAATCTCAGCTTTGGGGAAAAAAAACAACCAGTACTGCTTTAGAAAGCAGTGAAGCAGCCGATGCAGATGTGATAAAAAGGTCTGAAGACTGTGGACGGCTGCCTGATCTCTGCAGAGCTATTCTGAATTAGCCAGACTTTCATCTTGGTCATATATTCCAGAACAGCAAGCATGCTCAGTTATAGCTAAAGTGCTGCCTAGAGAATCCCTGGATGCAATGCTCCATGCAGAGCTGAGCAGAAGCAATGAGTGCTGTGACCTGCAGATTCGCAGGCTGCTCCTCCATATCAAAGATGAGGAGAGCTGCAGTTTGATCCATTTTATACAAATTAGGTGCAGCTCTCAGTGGGAGCCCATGAACATCGGCAGAATGAGTCAAAGTAGTAAAGGAGAGAGGGGATGGGATACATTCACTTTGAAGACTCAGGGAGGAAGCCAGAGAGAGTTGATACTTACATGGAATTGAACATGCCCATGAGGGCAGTAAAGCAAAAGCCGATTGCAAACATGGACTTCATCCGAACCTGCAACCAGAGAGGTCAGAGTCATTCATTACTGACAGTTAATGCAGAGAGAAACAAACAGATTAAAAATAAAGGCAAGTCTCACAGTTAGGGCTTGGGGGCTTTAATGCTGAATAATTGGTTTTGTGCAGCATCGTCAAGATCAGAAGAGACAGCAATCTTTAAACTCACTCTCTCAGCTTGTAGAAGAGGAGACCAGGCAGAAAACTCTTAGAAGGTTGAATAGCTACGAGTACTGGAACAGCCATGAGAGGGATCATAGGGGCGAAGAGTTTATGGAGGAAAGGGAGGGCTCAGGGCTGTCCTGTTAACCAAGAGGTGACCACGCATAAAGAAAGGGGAGTCCAGGGAACTGTGAGGAGGGAAGGGAAATAAATGCAGTGGGACCACTAGGAAGATGGGGTGGGTAAGTGGAAAGTCAGGAAAACTTTCTATTTTGGAAGCACTAGAGAGATTGTGGGGGCAGTGGGGGAATGAGAATGAATGAAGCTATGTGTGGACTAGTGTAAAACTCTGAGCCACATTGTAGCTTGCAGATGTCAGAAGTGCAGCCCATGGAGATATGCGAATATGAGCACCTACCATCTGTGCTTTAGTATATAAAAATTAAGGGTGATCCTTCACCTCCTGGAGAGTTCAAAATCTAGCCCTTCACTAGTTTGGGCATTGCCCCTAATTTACAGCATTCTTACCATCGACAGGTCCCTGTTGTTGTTCTTCAACTTCTCCTCTTGCCTCTCTGTAAAGCAGGGAAGAGCATAGAGGTTATACCAACCCACACACCAGAATGATTTCACTTTCAAGAAGTCTAAACCGTCCTTGCTATCCAAGCCAGTAATAGTTCCAAGACAGATTTCAGCTCTGTATGCCAGACATTACAGTGTGAAAACTGCACACAGCCAACTGTTCTTGAATCGGAACAACATGCAGCAGAACAAGTGCATGAGGTTTGTCAGCATTCAAAAGGCATTGCACAACAACTCAGACAATGGGCATAACGACATACAGACATGGCAACTGGAAAATTAGGTAGCAAAAATCAGGTTTGTAAAAATCAGGTAGTGCCAGTATATTGTATATTGGAAATAGTGTTGTTCCAAGAATGTTATTTGCATATTTAATCTTATTACTGTAAGGCAGTGGTTTTCAAACTACTGGGTCGCGGAATGCAAGGCACTAGATCACGGTGGCTCTGGTCAGCATGACCGACCGGGCCGTTAAAAGTCCCATTGGCGGTGCTGCCCGGCTAAGGCAGGCTAATCCCTACCTGTTCTGACACCGCGCTGTGCGCCGGAAGCACACAGCAGCAGGTCGGGCTCCTAGGCGGGGGGGTGGGGCCACAGGGCTCCACGCACTGCCCCGACCCGAGCACCGGCTCCGCACTCTCATTGGCTGAGAACCAGCCAATGGGAGCTGGGGAAGGGCGGTGCCTGTGGGCAAGAGCTGCACGGAGCTGCTTGCACCTCTGCCTAGGACCCGGACCTGCTGCTGGTCGCTTCTGGGGCACAGCGTGGTCCAAGGAGAGGCAGGAAGTCTTCCTTAGCACCCCCAAGGCACCACTGACCGGGAGCCACCTGAGGTAAGCCCTTGCCCCAGCCCTGAGACCCCCGCCCAACCCGGAGCCCACTCCTGTATCCCAAACCCCTCATCCCTGGCCCCACCCCAGAGCATGCACTCCCAGCCCAGGACCTTGCCCCAGCCCTGAGCCCCCCGAGACTCCTCATCCCCATCCCTCTGCCCCAGCTCTGAGCCCCTCCCACACCCCAAACCCATCATCCCCAGCTCCGTTGGGTCACAGGCATCAACAATTTTCTTCAAGTGGGTCACCAGAAAAAAAGTTTGAAAACCACTGCTGTAAGGAAATGCACTATATATGTTAACTTATACTTCACTACAGATGTGTCTGTAGGGATTCCAAGGTCAGATCACCAAAGCTGCACTTAAAGTAGGACAAAAATCCTACTGTTTCACACTTCAAAAACATCTAAGGAACCAAGACTAAATTTTCTATGCAATATGCAAGTAAGATATGCACTACTAGCTTTCTGCATAGAACACTTTAAAATACTTCTTTTGGAAACATTGCGCTGCATTGCCCCTCCCATTTCAATCACCACAAACTCCAAGTTTCACACATCCTGATAACGTCTCACGCAAACGTCACTTCAAATTTTTTTTACAAAAATTATTTTTATTTATTTCCCTTATTCAGGAGGGCTGTTTTGTGCTATGTCAAGGTCAGCCAATGGAACGGTCATGTTCCATCTGCTATTTCCACAGCCCCCATCTCGCCAGTCTTGAACCTCTCAGAGGATAAAGATCCAGAGGCAGCCTGGAAAAGCCACAGATATGGGGTTGAGTAGGAATGTGGAAAACCAAAAGATACTGGAGAGGAAATGTGAGCGAGGCTGGGGGGAAGTAGTCTGTGGCAATGCAAGTTGTCTAGGAGTCCAGCATCTCTATACTGGGGTATCAGCACAACAGGTAGGCCCCAAAGCACTGTTGCTGTAAGACAGCAGCACCAGGAGAGTCCTTCAAACACCAAAATTATAAGCAGCTGAATATAGGGGGTTACAATGGGAAGTGTTAGGTGAAGCAGTAGTAACACTTCTAACACCCTCCCTGTTTCCAGTTGCTCATAACTAGGGTTAACAATATTCAATTTTTTTAAATAATTTTGACAGATAATATTGATGTTTATTTTTAATCCACAAACAATCTCTCTTTTTACTATTCATTCATAAGTCCATTTGTAAGAAGCCTAAATCAAAAGTCTAAATCAGTGGATTTTGACTCTAATAAAAAGTCTCAAGCAGCATTTTTCTTACTTTGCCTATCTAAACTTCAATCATAGATGGAAATATTTTCTCATCAGTTTGTGTATATGTCATAAATATAAAGGGAAGGGGGAGAGGGTCTGATGCAGTGCTATAAGATCCTCTGACCAGTAAAGGGTTAAGAAATGCAGGTAGCCAGACTGACACCTGACCTGGCTGGCATCTGACCAATAAGGGGACAAGATACTTTCAAATCTTGGGAGGGGGAAAAAGCTTGGTGTGTGGCTTTGTCTGAGAGAGTGATCTTGGAAGACAGAAAGAACCTACAGAAAACCAGTCTCCTCACCAAACCTCACTTTTCTAAAGTAAGTGTAGTCAGCACTGCGAGTAGATTTCTGTTTATTTTGCTTGGTGATACATTCCCTGTGGGAGAGGGAAGGGTTATTCCTGTTTTTCTGTAACTTTAAGGTTTTGTCCAGAGGGGGGGAATCTCTCTGAGTTTGGAAATTGAGTGCCCTGTAAAATAGTTACCATCCTGATTTTACAGAGATGATTTTACCTTCTTTATTTTTAATAAAATCCTTCTTTTAAGAAGCTGACTGTTTTCTATGGTGTTAAAACCCCGGGGGTGGGGTTTTTTAGATCACTGTGTAACCAATTGGTTAAGGGATTATTCTCAAGCTTCCCAGGAAATGGGGCTCTGAGCTTGAGGGGGTATTTGGGGGGAAAGGAAGTTCAAGTGATTCCTTTCCTGGATTCCCGCTCAGACCCACTTGATGGTGGCAGTGGAAGAAACATTTCTCAGGGTGCAGGGAATTTTGTACCTTGGGGGTTTTAACCTAAGCTGGTAAAACTAAGCTTAGGGGTTCTTCATGCGGGTCCCCACGTCTTTACCCTAGAGTTTAGAGTGGGGAGGGAACCCTGACAGTATACAATGAAATTGACATTTACAAACATTTATCAATAAATATCTAATCCTTCCAAGCCTAGTTATAACTTTCTCAAACAAACCATTTAGGCTAGAATTTCCCAGGCTTGCTTTAGGACTCCAGTTTTGGAAAATTTCAGCTGTATTTGAGAACAATTATTTTCCTTATATTAAAACTGTTGACTGTTTTTTTGAACTCTAGCACCTTTGTTGTTTGAAGCAGGAATTTACAATTTCATAGGGGGGGTCAAGAGCTCAGAAAGGTACTTCTTGCTGTTCGCATGAACATCAACCCAGCTTTGGCTGAATTAGAAGCATTGGGGGGAGGGAGGGGGAAGACTGCAATTTGCACATGCTTGCACTAGCCTGCCTGCCATCCCCCTCATCGATATACCCTATAACTTTGGATGAAGTTGCACCGGGCTGGGAACCAGGAAACCTTGAGATGACATCTCACCTCTTCCACTGATAGGTTTTAATACTTCTGTTTTCAGAAATGGCCACTGATTTTGTGTTTCTCATATTCTAGATGCCCAGGTTGAGACCCCCCCCCCCCCCCCCCCCAGTTTGATTTTTCATGAGTGCTAGGCACTCGACTCCAAGTGAAGACAATGGGAGTATTCAGCATCTCTAAAGAAATTAAGCCCTACATCTCTCAAGTTAGGCACCCAAAGATCAAAGCATGGAAAAATTTTTGGTTGTTTTTACAAGTTTTAGTCTCAATCTCCTTGTGCTTCAGTTCTCCATCTGTAGAAGAGGGATTAACACTTCACCAGCTCAAAAGGGCATTATAAAAATAACTTCATTAGTGCTAGTGAGGCACTCGTACTCAAGTGATGAATAGGGGAGAAGTCCAAAGGGAAATAAGGCATTCCTTGGTCACAGTAGGGTTTGGATAGTGAGCTGTAAATAAGGTGAGTCCACACTGAATAATGATAAGAAGGAATAGCAAAAAGCTTCCTCTTTCACTAAGTACCTTCCATCCTATGCACTGACTGAGCCACAGATTCTGTGGGAAAGAGATGTGATTGTGTAATTAAGGTCTGTACCATAATGCACACATACAAGGGGAAGGAATTAAGGCTCTGCACCTAGGAGAAGTCCAGAGATCACAAGTTTTATATCTAGGAAAAGCTATTTTAAAATCACTTATCGCTAGGGTGACCAGATGTCCCGATTTTATAGGGACAGTCCCGATTTTTGGGTCTTTTTCTTATATAGGCTCCTATTACCCCCCACCCCCGTCCCGATTTTTCACACTTGCTGTCTAGGCCTCGTACAGAACTGATTATAACGAAGACACCTGGTTTTACAGGCAAAGGGGTGAAAATACAGTCCCAATAAGTTTTGTATCGGTCTAGGATGTTACTGAAAAAAGTTTTCTGTAACAATTTAACTGGTTGCTCTGCATCACTGACTCATGGATTTAACATTTGTGAGTAATGTGGCCATTCTAAACACATGCCCATACAATGTTTTTAAACACATTTTCTCTCACATATCCCCAGTCAAAACATTATGTTGAACTGGAGTTAAGGAGTATACATCAGTAACTTAAGAGGAAAAGACATATTAAAGAAATGTTGTAATTATCCCAAAAACAAATACTACAAATACAGCTGAGGCCAAGTTTGAAAGAAATGTGATCACATTTAGTCCCTGAAAACACTCAGTCCCTGGAAAAATCATAGAGCAGGTCCTCAAGGAATCAATTTTGAAGCACTTAGGGGAGAGGAAAGTGATCAGGAACAGTCAGCATGGATTCACCAAGGGCAAGTCATGCCTGACTAACCTAATTGCCTTCTATGATGAGATAACTGGCTCTGTGGATGAGGGGAAAGCAGTGTATGTGCTATTTCTTGACTTTAGCAAAGCTTTTGATACAGTCTCCCACAGTATTCTTGCCAGCAAGTTAAAGAAGTATGGGCTGGATGAATGGACTGTAAGGTGGATAGAAAACTGGCTAGATGGTCAGGCTCAATGGGTAGTGATCAATGGCTCCATGTCTAGTTGGCAGCCGGTATCAAGTGGAGTGCCCCAAGGGTCGGTGCTGCGGCTGGTTTTGTTCAATATCTTCATTAATGATCTGGAGGATGGTGTGGACTGCACCCTCAGCAAGTTTGCTGATGACACTTAACTGGGAGGAGTGGTAGATACGCTGGAGCGTAGGGATAGGATACAGAGGAACCTAGACAAATTAAAGGATTGGGCCAAAAGAAATCTGATGAGGTCCAACAAGGACAAGTGCAGAGTCCTGCACTTAGAACGAAAGAATCCCATGCAGTGCTACAGACTAGGGACCGAGTGGCTAGGTAGCAGTTCTGCAGAAAAGGACCTAGCGGTTACAGTGGACGAGAAGCTGGATATGAGTCAACAGTGTGCCCTTGTTGCCAAGAAGGCTAACGGGATTTTGGGCTGTATAAGTAGGAGCACTGCCAGCAGATCAAGGGACGTGATCATTCCCCTCTATTCGGCATTGGTGAGGCCTCATCTGGAGTACCGTGTCCAGTTTTGGGCCCCACACTACAAGAAGGATGTGGAAAAATTGGAAAGAGTCCAGCGGAGGGCAACAAAAATGATTAGGGGGCTGGAGCACATGACTTATGAGGAGAGGCTGAGGGAACTGGAATTATTTAGTCTGCAGAAGAGAAGAATGGTGGGGGCGGGATTTGATAGCTGCTTTCAACTACCTAAAAGGGGGTTCCAAAGAGGGTGGATCTAGACTGTACTCAGTGGTACCAGATGACAGAACAAGGAGTAATGGTCTCAAGTTGCAGTGGTGGAGGTTTAGGTTGGATATTAGGAAAAACTTTTTCACTAGGAGGGTGGTGAAGCACTGGAAGGGGTTACCTAGGGAGGTGGTGGAATCTCCTTCCTTAGAGGTTTTTAAGGTCAGGCTTGACAAAGCCCTGGCTGGGAAGATTTAGTTGGGGATCGGTCCTACTTTGAGCAGGGTGTTGGACTAGATGACCTCCTGAGGTCCCTTCCAACCCTGATATTCTATGATTTAGCTATAAAGATGCAGTTACGACACCCATACACCTGTCACTCCATCCTACAGTGATGCTATGAGGAAAAAACAAAAAATCTAACCTCTAAAAATATAGGTTTCATCCAATCTGGGACCACAAACGCTAACATGCATTACGATAGTCCCACAGTTACTGTATGGCGATAATGCATTGCAGCAATGAGCTCTCAGGGATAGCATCTGGGAACAGTAAAGGCTAAAAGACTACTTGGTCTGGGTCCATGTGACCAGTCCTGCTTAGGCAGCAGCATGCATTGGAATCCCAGTGCCACTGGGATTGCCCAAGGTCAATTTAGAAGGGAAGAGGCTAGTTCCCTTTAAATAGGCTCCATCAGTCCACGGAGAAGAAGAGAAAGTCACATTCTAGCCATCCCATCAAGAACCAAGTCTCCTCCCACCCCCAAATAAAGTGTTAAAGTTTTAAAGTGGGGGGCAGGTGTGGAAGGAAAGGGAAAGTCACCTCCAGCAGCTTCTCCTCACAGCTTCTCCCTCACTTTTGAAGCATCACACCTCCCCCTCCCCAAGTCTTACCTATTTTCTTTTTTTGCTGTCGGCCTGCTGATTCAGTTATCGTTTCCTTCTTCTTTTCCACTACAAAAGGCAAAGACAACATAGAATCACTTTCACACAAACAATGGAGAGTTATGCTACTAATCCCTTCTCTTTTCCTCTCCCTTACACCCAAAACCCTCATTCAGACTGGGGCAGGAGGAGGAAGGAAGCAAGATATAGATATATATGTCTATATGATATATAAAAATAATAAATAATAAATGGAGATATGCCCATCTCCTAGAACTGGAAGGACCTTGAAAGGTCATCGAGTCCAGTCCCCTGCCTTCACTAGCAGGACCAAGTACTGTCCCCTGACAGATTTTTTGCGCCAGATCCCTAAGTGGCCCCCTCAAGGATTGAACTCACAACCCTGGGTTTAGCAGGCCAATGCTCAAACCACTAAGCTATCCCTCCCGACTTATGAACATATGTTCAATGTCTTATAACCTGCCAGAGCTGGACTGGTACAAATGTTTTCAAGACCAGGAATATTTTCCAGGCCCTGATCCTAGATGAGGAAAAGAACAATTTCAATCCCTGTCAAAGGCCAGACATTTAAAGCCTGCCAAAGGAGCCCATTGCACTGTGAACCAAGGAGCTCGAGTATCATTTTGGTTTAAACAGCCCTTGCTGATTTGTCATTATGAATTCTAGACAGTACTTTCAATTCAACAAGTGTGATGAAACGAGCTTTATGGGAAACTCTGACCCTAGCTATATGCAGTGGGAAGCAGAACACAGAAAGGCCTGTGTTCTGTTATATCCCTTCTTCACAGGCAGGCATTCTCAGTGGAAGTGCTGCGCCAGCAGTCTGGCACAACCATCTCCATTCTTGCTGGTCATCCAATTAGGGCTGAAATATTTCCAATATTTTGAAGTTAAAAATTAAGTAGCAAGTCTAAACTTAGTTATCAAAGCTACCAAAAAAACTAGTAAGACAACCAATCCAGACAGTAGACACTCCACAGATTGCTGTAAGCAAAGCCAACAGATAGTCACAAACCAGAGTGCTGATCTGTTGATACTGTGATCCAGCAACTATACTTTTCAATCTGCAAATGGAATCACCTCCATTAGCAGAGAAATGTGATTGACATTCCCAGAAAGTGAAAGCCAAGTTTTAGTTTCAGGTTTATATAGCCAATATCACAATACGAAAATGGGATGATAAATATTAAAGTATGGTTATGATAAGGTAAGTGATATTGATTTCCTTTTTCCAACAGTACATCTGTATAATATCTACTTTATCAACAAACCTATTTTCACTCCTGTTGTCCCATAGGGTCAGCGCTGAAGACCTCTGTGTCACATATTAGTATATCAGTTCAGTTTTAATGGCAGAAATTCTACAGCTAAATTTCCAGATCACAGGAGAATTTGTGGTGCTAACAGATAAAATTCTTATGACTCAAACCAACCTTGCACAATTGTCAAAAAACAAACAGGTCAGGCACAAACCTACTCATCTGCTTTTACCACAATGCTGATGATGAAAAGATTAATGGTGAAGTTTACTTATCCATAAACTAAATCACACAATTCAGGCAAGCAGGCCAGGAGTTATGCAAGGGTGATGTAAACTGAGCAAGTTTGCTCAGAAAGGTCACTAGAAGTAAATAAAGTGGCACAACATCATTTTTATTCTCACTATAACCACACTTCAGTCTTGCAACTTCTTTCATTGCCAGATAATAATCAGACATCTATCCTGAAACTTTCAGGCTCACTGAGTTGAGACATGGCTGTGCCATATACCACAAGTAGGTTTTGTTGAGAGATTGAATTATAAACACCCCCTCAATCTAACAGTCCTAGTTTATTCACTTTCAACCCATTTGTGTTCTGTAGCTGTTACAGAACAGCAAGGCTCTGGCAGAGCAGCCTAGTGATCTTATCTGTGGGGTTGGTTTTTTTGCTGTTTTAGTGGTTGTTGCTGTGGGTACATTGACAAATGGTTGAAAGCTGTGGCAGGAGTGGTCTATTTTACAGTTGTATATTTAAGAATTGGCAAAGGACAGATAATTTGCTCCTTTTAAAATGGATATGTGGATAAATTGTGATTAATAAATGCTAATCAAATCTGAAATTGTAGCTAATATTTGTTATCCTCAGCTCTGCCACTTAAGCTCTAACTCACAATCCTTAACGTTAGCAATTATTACTGGTGTATGCACCTCACATCTGGCTCTTCATGGAAACAAACCAACCAGAAATAGGAGGAATTACAGAATAATCAGAGTAAAGTCTCTACAGCAATCATTAAACACCAGAGATTAATCTATACCAGCTGCTTATACGTTCCACAGCACCCAAATGAGTAGCACATTATCTCCAAACCAGGGGTGGGCAAACTACAGCCTGCGGGCCACATCCGGCCCATCAGACCTTTTAATCCAGCCCTCGGCTCCCGCTGGGGAGCTGGGTCAGGGGCTTGCCCTGCTCCACATGGCTTCCGGGAACCAGCCGGCATGACCCTCCTCCGGCTCCTACACAGTATGAGGAGGCGCAGTCAGGCGGCTATGCACGCTGCCCTGTCCGCAGGCGCTGCCCACGCAGCTCCCATTGGCCTGGCTGCGCCTCCACATAAGAGCTGGAGGGGTGACATGCTTTCGGGAGCTGCTTGAGGTAAGCGCCGCCCAGAGCCTGCACCCGAGCACCTCCCCAATCCCCTGCCCCAAACCCGATACCCCTCCAGCCCGCTGAACCTCTCGGTTCCAGCCCGGAGCACCCTCCTTCACCCCAAACCCCCACCCCCCTTCCCCAGCCCGGTGCCCCCTCCCACACCACGAACTCCTCATTTCTGGCCCCACTCCAGAGCCTGCACCCCACAGCTGGAGCCCTCACCCCCACCCCCAATTTCATGAGCATTCATGGCCCGCATACAATTTCCATACCCTGATGTGGCCCTCAGGCCAAAAAGTTTGCCCACCCCTGCTCTAAAACTTCTGCTGGGGTTTCATTTGCTTTCATAACTTATACCTAGACAAACTGGAGGATTGGGCCAAAAGAAATCTGATGAGGTTCAACAAGGACACGTGTAGAGTCCTGCACTTAGGATGGAAGAATCCTATGCACTGCTACAGGCTGGGGACTGACTGACTAAGCAGCAGTTCTGCAGAAAAGGACCTGGGGATTACAGTGGATGAGAAGCTGGATATGAGTCAGCAGTGTGCCCTTGTTGCCAAGAAGGCAAACGGCATATTGGGCTGCATTAGTAGGAGCATTGCCAGCAGATCGAGGGAAGTGATTATTCCCCTCTATTCAGCACTGGTGAGGCCACATCTGGAGTATTGCATCCAGTTTTGGGCCCCCCACTACAGAAAAGATGTGGACAAATTGGAGACAGTCCAGCGGAGGGCAATGAAAATGATTAGGGGGCTGGGGCACATGACTTATGAGAAGAGGCTGAGGGAACTGGGCTTATTTAGTTTACAGAAGAGAAGAGTGAGGGAGGATTTGATAGCAGCCTTCAACTACCTGAAGGAGGGTTTCAAAGAGGATGGAGGTAGGCTGTTCTCAGTGCTGGCAGATGACAGAACAAGGAGCAATGGTCTCAAGTTGCAGTGGGGGAAGTCTAGATTGGATATTAGGAAAAACTACTTCACTAGGAGGGTGGTGAAGCACTGGATTGGGTTACCTAGGAAGGTGGTGGAATCTCCATCTTTAGAGGTTTTTAAGGCCCATCTTGACAAAGCCCTGGCTGGGATGATTTAGTTGGTGTTGGTCCTGCTTTGAGCAGGGGGTTGGGCTAGATGACCTGCTGAGGTCTCTTCCAATCCTAATCTTCTATGATTCTAACTGGTCTTCTCCTGAAGGCTCAGGAGAGAGGGAGACAGAAGCCAAGCCGATCTTCTGTCGAGCTGTCACTTGCTTAAATCCCTTACTTCACTTATTTCTATTGATGCTTTTGCACTCCACTTTCACCTTATACCATAGGTCTTCCAACTCTTCCGCAACCTCTCTATCTTCTTTCCTCTATCTCCAGCCCTCATTTCCTTCTCTTTTCACTGCATTATACTCCCTCCCTCCTTCTCAAAGTCCTTTCAGGCTCATCTTATATAGAGAGGTTGTACTTAAACTGGTGCAATCAGTTTAAAAAACAATCTAAATTCATGCAACTTCTGTATGTGTGTATATAAGGTCTTCTTTCTTCTGTCACTTTTTTCTCCCACCACAAAAATCATCCTTCCTCATTCCCCTCTGGCACCTTTAATCTCACTCCTTATCTATTCCTCCCCAGTCTCTCATACCATTCATCCAACCACAATTCTTCCTCTTTTCAGTAACTCCTCCTGTTTTTCTCGCTCTTTCCTCCCCAGATTTGGGGTCCCTGTCGAAGAGCGCAGGCAGGATCCCTGAGATACCTCAGTGCAGCTGGTGGAGTCTATATACATAACCACTGGCTAACCGTGCTAAAGAAAGAGAGGCTTACACCAATCTCTGCTCCCCGCATTCTTCAGTGGAAGTTAGGTAGAGGGTGGAATGAACATCAGGACAGGTCTCTGTACTAATCCTTCTCCTTCCAGTGAAGGACAAAAAAGGATAAAGCTAGGGGCTGGCTCCCCCAGACCAGAATGGCAGTAGTCATGTTTAAAGCTCCCAAGTATTCTATGGTGAAGCAGGGACCCTCAGGAGCAAACAGAAGGCACCTCTTGCCAAGAGCAGAGCCTACTTTGAAAAATCCTGGAGCAGAAAACAATGAGAAGACAAGAACAGCCATATTATGTATGGTGTTTGAAAGGCAACACTTACATTTTTTGCTTTGTTTTTCCACTTCAGCTTTCAGTCTCTTGTATTTCTCTGTTCTGTAAACCAGCACCCATGTTATACCTGAAACAAGCATCAGAGAAAATAAGGGGAGAATGACTTTCTACACAGCTCTATTGCAACTGCCCCAGGGCTGAAGCAGCATTTAGATTTGGGTGCTTTAACAAGGAGAAAGAAACCCAGAGAACAGCAACATACAGAAAGCAGAGGGCTGTCTTTGTCAAGGAAGCATTAGATGCACTCACTGGCACAGACACCTCTGTGAGAAGCAGACCTCATATCTCCCCACACTTTTATTGCTGAAAGTTATTTACCTCAAAAATCTATAGAAACAGATACATACACAGCTGAAGCTGTAGTCATTTGCACTCTCTGTCAAGCCACGATATGTACACAGTTCCCACCACCAGAGCCCTTAAAAATCTGTAATGCATTTCTCCTCACAACCTCCCGCGAAGGATATTGCCCCCATTGCACAGATAATGGTGAATTGAGGCACGGAGTCACCCACGGTCGCTGTGGCAGAGCCAGGCCTGGCCCTTGGCCTCAAAGCCATCGCGCTCGGGGACCCAGGCTGGAGCCCCACTAGGGGCTCATTGGGTGACCAGCCAGGAGCCCCGGAGCCCCACTCGCAGCCTGCCTGCTCCTGACCCGGGAAGGGGCTGGCTTGGAGGCTGCTCACCGGGTTATGCCTGGCAGGCGCCCTCTCCCGACTGGAACTCGCCGGGAGCCTAGGAGACCAGCCCGGCTACCCCAGCGAAGGCCACGGCCCCGCTCACCCTCGGCCAGCAGCGCCGTGCACACCGAGATGAAGACGATGAGGACAGTGTCCGCGAACATAGTACTCATGGTGCCCCAAACCCGGAAGAGAGTCCCGCACACGCACACCACTAGACCGGAAGCTACAAAGGGTCCGACTAGCAGCCTAGCAACTGGCTCTACTCTCCGGAAGTGATGTTATTCAGACTTCCGTCAACAAGGCGCACCGCCAAACGGAAATCCCGCCTACAAGTAAGGGGCGCGGCGAGCTGCTGGTTGGGCAAGCAGCCTGCCAATAATGACGTTAAACTCCCCTGGCGCCAGCGCCCAGTCAACCAGCCTCCCCATGTAGGCCGGCTGGGCCCTGCCACTCCCGGGCCTTCCCCTCATGGGGCTCTGTCTGCAGCCCGTGGGTCAGAGGGCGCCGGACCCCAGCGTGCCTAGCTGGTGTGAGTGCCCGGCCGGGCCGCGGCCTCCCCCTCAGCCCGTGTTGGGGCGGAGCCGGGCCCAGCTCGCGGCGGCGCTGGCAGCCCCGCCCGGCGCCCGCGACGTGTTATCGGCGCCAGGCCCTGGAGAGTGTCGAGCACCCCCGGCCCCGCGGAGTCTGACAGGAAGAGGGGCCCTGCTGTAGCTAAGCCCCGGCCAGCCCCCCTCGCAAAGGCGGGGGCTCCCCAAAGCCCTGTCCTCTTAGGGGAGCCCGGTGCTGCCTTAGGTACGTGCATGGCCCCCGTCAGCTGAGCGCCTCCCAATGTCGCTACTCTCACTTCCTAGATGGGGAGCCCAGACACAGAGTGACTACGTGACTTGCACCAGGGAGCCCGTGCAAATCAGAGGTCTCCTGGGTATGGATGAAGAAGCCCTTAAACCATTGGCCCATGCTTCCTCCTCAGGGACTGAATGCCTTACTAGTCCCCGGATCATCTTGGGTGAAAATCAGGGAATGTTTCCACCATGATGCAGTCTTAGAAATAGATGACAAATATCCAGTGCATATTCCTTCAATGAGGGATTGTTGTCTACCTTACATTGTTCTTAAAATTAGACTGTCCAATACAAAATGTGGCTTCCTGGACTTCTGCTGAGAGACTCCCCCAAAGTTTTTCAGCATAATTTTTCTCTTTCCTAATTTCATCTCATTACTTCTACATGTATCCCTCTTACTGGCCATGGAATAACTTTATTTCTTTTTGCCTCTTCTTATAAACCAATCCCTTCAGCTCCCTAGTCATTTTCGTTGATTTCTCTAAATTCCCTCCAGTTTTGGCTATCTTTTTGGTGATTTGTTCTTCAAAAAAATACTCTATTTCAGGTATGGTCACATTAGAGCTGTACCTTAACTTGCTGTGAAATGATTACCCTGTGTCATTTTGCAAACTCCTATTTAATTTTCTGTCTTATCTTCTATCTCTTTTCCAAGTTTTTTCTTCCTTTTAGATAGGGTTTTGGATTATTATTCCCCAGATGTGTTAGTCTGCATTTGTTTTTAATTTTATCTCATGTTGTTGGTTTATATATGTTTCTATATATTTATCCTCTTTAAGGTCCTGACCCAAAGGCCACTGAAGTCAATGTCAAGTTGGTTTAAGTGGGGTTTGATTCAGCCCTTAGGTTCCTTTTCCTTATTTTCTCTGTGATCACTGATATTCACACTTCCTTCCACCCCGGTGTCATCTGTGACATCATTCTCTTTACTCTCTCCTCCAGATCATTATTGAGGGTATTAAATAAGACTGGACCCAATACTGACTTGTTAAAATCCTCCCTATAACTCAATACATTGCTATTACCCTTTGTTTATGGTCCTTCAGCTAGTTTTCAGTCTACATGACAGAATTCCTATTCAAGCCAATTTGAAGTAATTTCAAGAGTGATTCATAAGACAGTATCACATGCTTTAGTAAAAGTCAAATATAGTGCATCTACTTCAGCCACTAATTATGGGCTAGATCAGGGGTCTCAAACACACAGCCTCGCGGTTTCTGGGAGGGAGGAGCGGGAAGCGTGCGCACACAGGGCGGGTGGGGGGGAGAAGAGGCAGAGCTCCCCCCCCCCCCCCCCGTCAGAAACCGTGAAGCTGCCAGACAGCTGTTCTGGCGGCGGAACTTCAGAACGTAACTCGGGGGGGGGGGGGGGGGGCGCGGGGAGCCTGGCGGGCCGCAGGGAAGCGCTCTGCTGGACTCCCCCCCTCCCGAGTTAGGTTCTTAAGTTCTGCCGCCAGAACAGCTATCTGGCGGTTTCTGGGAGGGAGAGGGGAGGAGGGGGGGAGAAGAGGCGGGCCGCCGGGCTCCTCCCACCCCCCCCTCCCAGTTACGTCCTATGGCCGCCAACTCCCCTCACCCCTGCGCCCCCCCAGTTACGTTCTGTGGCTGCCAACTCCCCTCACCCCCCCCCCCCCCCACGTTACATTCTGTGGCCACTAAGATCCCCGTTTCCTCCGCACTGCTCCAAGGTTCTATTTTTACCCCCAGGCAGTTCCCGCTGCCAGAACAGCTGTCTGGCAGCTTCGCGGTTTCTGGGAGGGAGGGGGAGGAAGCCGCGCACACACACGGGAGGAGGCGGGAAAGGGGTGGGGCCTAATGGAAGGGGTGGAGTGGGGGCAGGGCAAGGGGCAGCGAGGGGGCGGGGTCAGTGATGCGGCCCTCGGGCCAATGCACTAGTCCTCATGCGGCCCTCGTGGTAATTTGAGTTTGAGACCCCTGGGCTAGATTGTGACTTGAACTATGCACTAGCACAGGAGCATGAGGGGGAGACTCCCCTTCCACGCTGCAGAAGCTACCTGGAACTTAAGTGTGCAAAAGTAAACAGGTGCTGTGGTGCCCGTTTACTCATTCTTTGGAGTTAGTGGGCAGAGAAGAGTAGGGAATATTGGAGACTGGAGTCTGCCTCCTCATGTGCTGGCCAGCACATCTGAGCCAGTGAGGGATAACATTACTCCCTTTGTGCAAGAGGGGAACCATGAGAAAGTGGTGCTTCCAAGAGATATCTCTGAGTCACCTTTCCTCCTGAAACTGCTTCTGGAGTCATGCAGTTTATGCACTGATCCTCGCCCAGGACTGTGTCTGAAAGTACAGTCTAGTCCTTTGGGTCTGGAGGTTCCACCACCCTTATTCATGCTGTGTGATAGGCCCACTGAAATCACTTTTATACTTGCAGAGTCTGGTACTTCACACCATGAGTAAGGGTAGCAGAATCTGGCCCTAAATAGGCCATCTCTACATTATGGGTGCTTTAGTGGCGTAGGGCTTGTCTACACTTGAAACACTATAGCTGCAGTGCTTCAGTGTTGACACTAGCCCCTACATTAATGGGAGGGGTTCTCTCGTCAGCATAGGTAATCAACTTCCCTGAGAGGTGGTACCTATTAGGTTAACAGAATTCTTCTGTTGACCTAGTGCTGTCTACACCAGGGTTTAGGTCGGCTTAACTATGTCGCTCAGGGTGTGGATTTTTCATATACCTGAGGTACATAGGTCAATGCAACTTTTTAGTGTAGACCAGGCCATACATAGCTACAGTGCCATAGCTATGCCTCTGTAACCCCATAGCATAAATGCAAACTACAGCGATGGAAGGGATTTCTCCATTGCTGTAGGAACTCAACCTTCCTGAACGAAGGTAGGTAGGACAACGGAAGCATTCTTCCATCCACCTAACTGCGTCTACATTGAGGGTTAGGTGGTGGGTTTTTCACATCCCTGAGCACTGTAGTTATGTTGGCCTAAGTTGTAAGCATAGACCAGGCCTATTACTGTTGTGGGCTGGGCAGAACATCATTGAAACTGATGAGTGTAGCAGCAGTCCTTCATTCAGAATAAATGTTAGAAACAATAGGGGCCTGAAACTAGTACACAGGCACACACATGAGTCTGCTCAGGACTTAGAATGATGTGGGCGGAGGGTTTTTGTTGGGTATTGTTTGGTGGAGTTATGTGTGTGGGAGAGAGAAGGGGATGGGGAGAAACACCAGAGAAGCGGAGAGAAAGCAGCAAGGAAGCTCCAGAGTCCAGACGGGTGTCCCGAACAAGCACAGTGTGTGGCCCTGAAAAAGAGCTTTCAAGGTGGGTGCTGCCAAAAAGAATCTTGAAGCTGTTAGCAAAGCTGTTGTTTGATTCCTGCCGTGTTCTGGGAAACATGACTTTGTACATTCTTTGTAAATAAACAGGATTACATCAAAGAACTACCTGACGCCATCCTAGTGGAAAAAACCAGCAGAGCCCCAAACTTTGGCCAACCACTCATGTCAAACGGGGTAACAATACTATAAAAACAAAGGCATCAAAGTTTAGGCCAGATTGTGGCCCATCCTGCAAAAGGGAGTAAGGGAGCAAAAAGCACTCCCTTCCTTCCCTCTGCACATGTGGGCAGGAAGAAATGGGGAATAGGCAACCTTAGCATCACAGCTTAGTGTTGGGGGATGTATAGGTATAAAGCAGGGTATGGTTTCCCCCCTCACCTGGAGCTGAGGGGACTAGTAGGCACATTAGCCAAGATCCTCAAAGGTAATTAGATGCCTAACTCCCATTGAAATAAATTGGAATCAGGCAGTTAAGTACTTAGAGAATCTCGATTCTCGGCCATTTTGACTTCCTCAGTCACAATCTGCTTCCTGATGTGCTCCTAAGGCAACACAATGCACTGGTCCATATGTGGGGCTTGTGCAAAGCCACAATTTGATCCCTTTTGATTTGCAATATCTGTGCTTTATAACTCTAGCTGTTTATTGACAATGTTCAGGTTTTTTTCCTCTTAATATTTGTTCCATTATTCTCATAGGAATAAACGTTAAATGTAAAGGATCCTTTCATTTTTTGAACACTGCTATTACATTTGCTTTAATCTGTGACAGATATTGCAACTGCATGCAGTACCTTTGGGGACCATATTGTATTACAGTTATGTAATATTGTATTAGAGCTTATGTATTACTGTGGGCCAGGGATTGTATATACCTACCGCAGAAAGGTTACCATGGCTCCTTCAGGAACCTAAAACAGTGGGGGGTGTTAAAATGAATCACTCAGATTATAAAATCTCCAAAAAGGTAGCACCCCTGGAGGAAGCTTGCATATATGGTCCAAACTGGATTTTCCAGAGACCAACATACAAATAAGAGGCTTTTGGTATGAGAAGGCTGCATTTAAACTGACTCAGGGCCTTCTTTCTGATCCAGCAAATGGACAGGACCTTCTGTCCAACAGAGACCCAAACCTTGTGGAAGGGTGGGAAAGACTTTGGCTGACTAGGGTCCCATAAGACTGACAGATGAGCTTTGGTAAGCTTTTAAGACAGATTGGACTGTGGGTACTAATACATGAGGAAATTCAGTGGTGGGCATCTGGAAGAGAAACTGAACTCTGACCTCAGAGAAGGTAGAATCTGAAATGGGTATTGGCCAGTGCAAAAAGTCATGGGCATGGTAGACATTTTAATCTCTCCACACAGTGCTACAAAGAGATTGGTGCAGGTCTGTGTGGGCACAAGGAGAGCAAATGACCTGAAGATACTAGACGTAGTTACAGTGATGGCTACAATGGGGGAAATGGAGCTAAGGCTCAGATCCTCAAAGGTATTTAGGTGCCTAATTTCCATTGAAAGCAATACCTTTGAGGATCTGGGCCTAAGCAATGCCCGGAGCACTGAAGGGCTCTGGCACTGTTGTATTGTTTGTTACAAACTTTTAATGGTTCCTTGTGCCTGGCACTGTACCCCCAGTCATAGCTTTAAAGTTAGTATGGGGTCATGGGAATCCCATTGGAAATCACCCTTGCAGGAGTCTCTAATTTTGTTTCTCTGTCTATAGCACTTCCTTACTTGGCACTAGCAGTAGAGCACAACTGGTGCTGAGGTGAGACCCTCTGACATTACAAGAAACACTCTGCAGGGATGTGGGGACAGGAGAGATGGCACCAATGAACAGATGACTCCAGTTCCTCTCAATGCTTCCTTCTCTCACAATTCATATCCTGAATGGTCAGTGCTGGAATTTGGGTCCTGATTGTGCTTAAGTTTATTCATGTGTGTAAAGTTAAGTGCATACATTATACACACAAGTACTTGGATCAGGGCTGTGGGGGGATAGGGTGATGAACCTAGGATGGATGACACTTGAGTTCCCATCATGGGCAATACTGTGGTTCAACCCAAGTAGCATTCCAGTGGAGGCTGATTTTGATCTCTGGAAATGGCTTGGGGATATTCATACTTAAAAGGGCTGCTCTGAACTGATTTAGGGCAGTAGGTAAAGAGAATGAATCCATCAAATGCATTCAGTGCAAACCCAGGCTCTCCAGCCTTGAAATGAAATGAAATGGGCCCAGCCTTGGGGTGAAGTGAGCAAAGTAGGATATTTGGCAGATTTGGTGCCTCAGAGCCATAACGTAAGTTAACTCACAGTGCGGTCAATCTGGAGGCTGGAGCAGAGGGCCTCAGTGCTAGAGGGGTTCCAGAGTAGTAGCTTAACCGTGTTAGAGAGGGTTAACTGAGCACAGGTGTTGTAGAAGGCGTTACCGGAGCACGTTTCGCTTTGTCCTCCGTCCTCAGCAGCAGCTGGAGGAGGCAGTGGGCGGAAGGCGGATAGATGCTGGGTCTGTGCGGCTCCTGAGCCCCAGCCAGTTTGCAAACCCAAGCATCAGCCCGGGCGGCGGGAGCATGTGCAGCTGTAGCAGGCACCTGGCAGGGAGCCGTACGCTGGGGATGTGAACCAGGCGGGGAGGAAGGCCTTTCCTTGACTCATCAGATAAATCCAGCCCCCCCAAGGCGATTAGTGAGCCGGAGACTGAGCAGCAGCGCCAGCAGCATGGCAGGGGATAGCGAGCAGAGCCTGCAGGAGCATGAGCAGCCCGGCGGCGGGGAGCCCTTCCTGATCGGGGTCGGCGGCGGCACAGCTAGCGGCAAGGTGAGCGAGGGAGCGCGGAGCCGGGGGTGGCTGGTCCCTGCGTGGGTGCCCGGGGAGCCCAGCGCAGCGGCCACATGGCAGCGGCGGCCGGGTGTCAGCCGAGACCCTACTAGAGAGCCCCCGGCCCCCTCTGGGCTGCAAGAACACGTGTGCTCGGGGAAGGGGGGGGCGTGTTGTTGCCGCGATGGGGTGCGGCTCCTAGTGAGACGTTGGGCGGAGGAGAGGCCGCCAGTTCCCCGCTCCTGCAGCGGGATCGCTCCGGCGGGCTGCGTGGAGGCAGGGCTGCTGCTGACTGGTGGCGCGGCTTTGTAGCACGTTGTCTGGCCGCAGCCCGCCAGCCCTGGGGGGCGAGCTGGGCTCTGCTGTGTGGGTGCCTCCGCTCTCCGCAAAGCGGCTGCTTCCTGCCTCGTGTTCTCCCTCTGCCCGGCACAAAGGCCTGATCCCCGGGCAGGTGGCACTCAGCGGCTTCGGCGGGCTCCCTCCTGATTGACACCCCTGCCGCTCAGCTCCGGCCCCCGGGGAGCAGGTGTCTGTGTGGCAGTTGTGCCGGGGTGGGGGGCCGACACAGATGGGTCCTGTTGGCTTTTGTGCTCCTGTAAACATCTCTCAAGTCGTCTAAACGGTTACTCTGTTTCTAACTCCCTCAACCGCCTTGCTCCTCTCCTCCCCCCTCCCCGCTTCTGCCTTGCTGGTGACGTTGCTCTGTGCCGTGGTGATTTCGTGCTGCACGGATGGCTAGGCTGCCTGTTCCCCAGTCCCTCCTGGGGCTGCCCAGCTTCCCCTCCCGTGACTCGGATCGCAGCTATGTGGAGGAGTCACTGGGGTTCCGTCAGACTGCCTGGAAGCAGGCTAATAGGAGCTGTTGTGAGAGAGCTAGGAAGTGGCAATCATGCCATTGTGTTAACTGCTCCTGCTGGAGATGCACCTGCGCTCCTAGACTGGGGAGACAGAAAATATAAACTAGAGTCACAGACAACGCTCTTATCAGAGGGTAGAGCTGAAAAATAGTAGCTGTTGAATATAACTTGAGTAGTATTTTTACCATTACTAAACTTGTCCACTTTTAATAAAGTGAGATAAGAGCAGCTGTTCCAAACTGTGTTCTTTATTTATTAATGAAGTTTCCTAAGCCCCCAGTTGTCTATGCCCATGTGTACAAGCACTCCTAGAAAAGCTGGTTCTAGGACTTTATACCTGTCCCTTAGAGAGAGGCTCTTGGATCCTCACTTTCTTCTCCACACTTATATTAAACTTGTCAGTGTAATCAGTGAGAGAGTAACAGCTTTAAAGCAACACTGGTTTCATTCTGTCAACATACACCCCCCTTTCTCCTCCTTCTCTCTTCTCTCCCCCCCCCCCCCCCCCCATACTCTGGCTCTGTTTAGCTCAGTGCAGGACTGGAGCTGTAATTATTGCCCCTTAGTTTGTGTGTGTGTGGTTCTGTCTGTGTACTTTCTCTGGTAACTTTAGTGACTTTACAATTGCACTTTCCTGTAATGTATTTAATGTGTATGAAAGACTCAGACAAATAGGGGAAACAGTGAAACTGGCTATACACAGACAAGAACATGGAGGGAAAGGACAAATATTTGCCCCTCTCTAATCCCTTTCTGTTCCAGTAATCTGAAGTGTTGCTTAGAATTTTTTTTTTTTTTCCAGGCGGATATGATGTGTCTGGTAGGGGCATGGGGGTGTTTTGTTGACCTAGATTGGTAGCAGGTGTTGGAATCTTACTGGGAGATGCTGACTCATAATGGCAGATGTGACTCTAACTCCACCCTGGATGTAAGGGAGTGTAGGAGAGTTCCTCTGGACACAGAACTGGGGCTAGGGGAAAACTCTAGGAACTGCCAATAGGGAGATAGCTTGGGCTGAGGTTTATGGTGAGTTTGTTGTTTGAATAACCAGTAGAGGCAAACCCTGGCAAAGGGTTGCGCTACGTACATTTTGCCTTTCTGTTCAGAGGGGGGAATGGAATTTCTTCCAGCACATGATGTCCATTTAAAAAGTGTTCCAGGTGAACACGCTCCTGTTCATAGGTGGGAATGCACCTGAATTTTTCCTTGTTACGGGGAGCACTAAATATCTGGCTGCAGCTGGAGGAGCATAGGGCTATGTGCACTTTTTTTTCTTCTTCTAAAAATGACTTAAAAAATACACCAGGCCTTCACTGCAGTGATGGGGGTGGCCTTTTTCTGTTCTGTTGCTTGTTGAAAACACACGTGCATGCTCCCCAATGAAAAAATCCCATAGAGATTTCCACACACCCCTCCACCTTCTATCTGGGAACCAATGCTGAATTGTTCTTGCATTACGTTTCCCGGTGACTCAAGTATTTTGGGCTCATGTGAGGTATTTCGTGTGTGGGCCTATCTCTGTATAGCTGTCTCAGTTGTGTCTGTCGCTGCTGAAGTGCTATGTCTCTGAGCAGCCTATTGAACCCACAAGGTAAGGCCAGGGATTACAGTCCAATAGGGCACAGTTGTTCTCCGCTTCAAAGTGAAACATGCTCAGCAGCAGTAGTAGGCTCTTCTGTAAAACAGAGAAGAGGTTCTTTATCGGCAGGGTGGTGTACTAAATGGCCTTTCCTTTCTCAGCTTTGATTTCCCCTCTGCAATGATTGCTTGCTGCCAAAACACACACACTATGCAATGCTGCCCTTTAAAAGGAACTCAACAGATCAGTGCGAACTTCATAGCCAGCTCTCTTGTAGTCCATTCTTAACTTGCTATTCTCAAGCAGAAGCGGCAGGAAGAGATTATTGGTGCTTATGCTTCTAGTATCCCAAACTGGTGCATTATAGTTAATGTGGCTCATGATGCAGCAAAGTGAGAACATACTTGATGGCAGCAGTAAGGTAAGGTGTGTATACAGCTGTGACAACAGGGATCTGCCCAGCTTGTTCCTGGCAAGGCCTCCAATTTTGGTGATATTCTTGAATGCCGTAATAGAGGGCAAATGGGTCATTGGAAGAACAAAGAATGCTGTACATCTGTGGTGATATGCACCACACTGAGCCCAGGCAAGAGGTTCCCTGCAGCAGGGCAAGTAAACTTTCCTGAATGTCCTGTGGCTAGCAGTATGGCTGACTATCAGTTCTGAAGGTCTACATGTGCTGGCCCTGGTTAGAAGCAGAGAGGATCTGGAGGGGGAAGGGGGGGAACAGATATTTTCCTATTCCAAAGCTGCAAATTCATCTAACTCTCAGGGCCAACTGCAGACTCTTGTAACACACTCAGTTTGCAACACACCAGAGTGAAGACAACAGAGGATGTTTTCCTCGCAAAGGTGTGCATGCAAAAAAAGCGCCCCCTCCTCCCCTGCTGTTGTTGTCGAGTCAGAGATGGGTAAAGGTTTCTCTAGACCAGCATTTCTCACAACAAATTTTTTGGTGGCCTCAGAGTGCAGCCACCAACTCTTGCTGGTGGCCACCAGCGACACTTTTTTCCCTAAAATACATATTTGTTTTTCCTAAAGTTAATTAAATATGCATGCGTACACATCCAGATCATTGTAATTTATTTATGTAGGGTTTTTTGCAGACTCAGTAATAAAAATAATGCTGTGAAAAGTAACAAACATACAAATATCAATCACTTTTTACAGCAAGTCCTGGCAAGCTAAGACCTGGGTGAGGTGGCAGAGGCCAGGGAGGGGTGAGGCAGCAGAAGCCAGGGGCAATGGATGGGGGGGGGGCCCTGCACCATGTGGTCAGAGGTGTGGGTTGGTGCCTGGGGCTGGGGATTGGCACCCTGGCCCAGTACCTACTGGAGCCCAGGATTGGTGCCCACAGTTGTGTGGCTAGGGCCAAGGATTGGCGCTCAGGGCTGGGGATTTGCATCCAGTGCCACGCAGCTGGGTGTTGGCACCCAGAGGCAGCGCCTGCTGCTGTGCAACTGGGGCCCAGGGTCGGTGCTTGGGGTCTGTGCCAGCTGCTGCTGCACAGCCAGGGCTAGGAGTCTGTGTCCTGGGTAGGGTGACCAGACTTCCCGATAAAATCGGGACTGTCCCAATTTTTCCTCCTTTGTCCCGACCAATGTATGGTCGGGACGCCATTTGCCCCGATATCAGGGGTTGTGTTTTTTTTTTGTTTTTTGTTGTTGTTTTTTTTTTTTGCTCGGATAAGTCCCGATTTTTGGGTCCCTTTATCTGGTCAATCTAGTCCAACCTAGTCCTGGGCCAGCACCCACCGGAGCCTGCTGCTGCGTGACCAAGACTGGAGGTCGGCATCCAGGGCCAGCACCTGCCAAAGCCTGGGGTTAGTGCCTGCTGCTGCATGGCTGGGGATCTGCACTCAGGGCTGGTGGCTGGGGATGGGTGCTCAGGGTCGACATCCAGGAGGTCAGCAGCCTGGGCTGGGGGTCGGAGTGCGTGGCTGGGGATTGGCTGCCACCAGGTTTGGGGCTGGCGCTTGGGGTCTGTGCCTGCTGCCCCAGGGCTAGGCGTCAGCATCCAGAGACAGCACCCGCCAGAGCGCGAGTTCAGTGCCAGGGATCTGAACCCAGATCCGGCAGCTGCTGGAACTCAAGGTTAGCGCCTGGAGCCAGCACCCAGGGTCAGTGCCTGGGGCCAGCGGCTGCTGGTGGAATTAGGGGTTGGCACCACACAGCCAGAGCCAGGGATTGGCACCTGCTGCCGCGTGGCCAGGGCTTGGAGTCTGAAGCCCCAGGGCTGGAGCCCTAGTCTGCAGCCAGGCTCCCTAAGACCCTGCCACCCAACCACCCCAGGGCTGAAGTCTGAGCCCCGTATAGTTAGAAAGTTTTTCCTAATGTCTAACCTAAATCTCCCTTGCTGTAGATTAAGCCCATGACTTCTTGTCCTACTTTCAGTAGACATGGGGAACAATTGATCTCAGTCTTCAAATATGTTAAGGGCGGTTATAAAGAGCACAGTGATCGGGTCCCACCCTCCCATGATTCTTCTTTTCTCAAGGATTAAATATCTCCTTGCCTTGTGGTTGGTTTGTTTTGTTTTTTAACTTTCCTCGTAAATTGGGTTATCTAAGCCTTGTAACATTTTTGTTGTTCTCCTCTGGACTCTCTCCAATTTGTCTATATCTTTCCTAAAGTGTGACACCCAGACACAGTACTCCAACTGAGGCCTCACCAGTGCAGAGTAGGGTGAGACAATTGTACCCCGTGTCTTACATACGACGCTCCTGTCAATACACCCAGAATATTATTAGCCTTTTTCACCACTGCATCACATTGTGTATGAGCCAACAATTTGTGATCCACTATAGCTCTCAGATGCTTTCCTGCAGTAGTACCACCTAGCCAGTTATTCCCCATTTTGTAGTTGGGTATTTGATTTTTTTCCTTCTTAAGTAAAGTATTTTGTACTTGTCGTCTTTGAATTTCATCTTGTTGATTTCAAAATGACCTTGACAAATTGAAGAACGGGTCTGAATTCTAATCCTGTCCTCCAAAGTGCTTGCAACACCTCCAGGATTGGGGTCATCTGCAGATTTTTATAAGCATGCTCTCCACTCCATTATCCAAGTCATCAATGAAAGTATTGAACATTACCAGACCAAGGACTGGTGTGTGAGCCCGCTAGATACACCTTTCCAGTTGGCCAGCAAACCATTGATAACTACTCTGCGTACAGTCTTCCACCCAGTTTTGCATGGAGTTTATAGTAGTTTCATCTAGACCACATTTCCCTAATTTGCTTATGGGAATGTCATGTGGGACTATATCAAAAGCCTTACTCAAATCGAGATTTATCATATCTACTGTTCGCTACCCCCCAGTGCACTAGGCCAGTAACTTCTGTGATCACACCCCACAAGACATTGAGCCAGCTGGAAGATTTTTATGCAGGGTTAGTTGGGGGGGAAGGGGGTGTTGGAATGGACCATGTATTTAACTGGCTCATCCCTCTCCCCTCCAGCTGCAAAACTGGAGCCCAGTAGCCTGTGCTGAGGTCTGTATGTAGATGCCACTGTTTGGCAAAGTATTTTCTAAAGAACAGCTGTCAAAATAAACTCTGATTCTGGGGGCAGCTTGGTCCTAGGGCACTCAAGGGTTGTATGCACCTTCTGATGAATTTTAGTGCTTGGGCAAGATCTTACAAATATTAACTACATGGTGCAACTCCTATATTTCTATGTGATAGGTCAGGACTATTCCCATTTTACAGATAGGAAAACTGAGGTGCAATTTAAGACTATTCAAATATGGGTGTGTCAAATTGGGGCCCTCAACTGTGGCTTTGTTTTGCTCAGAGGTACTGAGTACCCACAGCTTCCTGGCACATGAATTAATGTCCAAATGTGGATTTTGAACGTGGCCAGATAGCTGTGTGTGCTCAGCACCTCTCGGGGAGTTGGGGGAGATGATAAATCACCTTTACTGAGGTGCCCAAGTTTACATGTTTGTTTGAACACTTTGGCCTGTGTGACATCACCAAGGCCACAGAGGGAGTTGATGTGAGCACTGGGACTGGCTTCTGGTTCTTGGTCTCTTGCTCTGTCCACTAGACCATGCTGGTGAGCTGCCCCTCCTCGTGGCTAGAGGGCCTGCTGGCTGCTTAGAGGAGCTGGCTCAGCCTGTGGCAGGTGGCTGGATAGGGGAACAGCAGCAGGCCTAGCGTTGGCAGAATCCTAGCTGACACTGCCTAGCAATGAACTGACTGGGGTCCTCCCTGCATTCACGGACCTGTGGCTGTGGGTTTTGTGGCTCTATTGGCCAGAGCTGGATGGCTGTGGCGCAACTGTAACTAATTGGAGACAAGCTGTCAGCCCCACTCAGTTGCACAGTGAGGGAAGTCTCTTCAAGGGGATCTTCCTTCTCTATACATGGGAGTTCTCATGTTACATTGCTGGGTCCCACGCCTTAGCAAGGGGAGGGGCTTTGTGGGCTCCAAAGGTTGGCTGTGGGGATTCCTCTACATTGGTGGGGACTTTAACATAGTGGAGCGTGCACTGATCAAGAGAATTTCAGTGCTGGTTGAGGCACCCTGGTGACTGAAGTCATTAAAAGGAACTGAAACACCGTGCCTGGGATTTGCACCACCTCCAGGATGTTGCTTTCCTAACCAATAAAGGCTGAGGGTCTGATCTGCAAGGCAGTGGGGAAGTCACTAATACCCTCTCTGCATGTGTGTAACTTGGTACTGGTTGGAAAAATGCCGATTCATGGAGATCAAATGGTTCCATGGGAATGTGTTGATTTTGATGACATTCCAATGGTCCCCTGCCTGGTTCCCCAGCAGCCTGAGCTTCTAGGCTCCCGGCTTCTTTGCAAGCTCTCACAGCCTGCAATGAGCTGGGGCTTCCTGGGGAAGCTGTCTCTCTGCGCTGCCTTTCTAGAGCGTCTTCTCTGAAGTTCTGAGCTCTTTTTGATTCCACTACAGAATCCTTTTTTCCCAAAATCTCCAGTTTTGTGGAATAGAAAATCCTGCTCAGCTCTCATGTAAATGACTGCATGGGAGCAAGGCAGCAGAGAACCAGGCCCAGAGAGTTCACCTGGACTTCCAGTGAAAGGTCTGGCTGCACACTTCTACTGGTGAATGAGAACTGCTCTCTTGATCTCAGGAAAGTTTGGCTTCCTCACTGTCTCAAGGGATCTGCTACTCCTGGAGTGAAAGGGAGCAGTGGTGGGATTGCACCAGTAGGGTTCTGGATGAAGGGATGGGATTTCCCAGTGTTGTGTAGTCTGTCTCTCTGAGGAAGTGGGAAAAGCAGACTGAATAGGGATTTTCAGTGCCCCACAAGCCTTCAGTGTGCTACAGAGCCTGGCTCTGACATAGGAGGGGCTGGCAGTGCACCCACCAGACAGAGAACTCTGAAACGGGGAAGGGGTTGGCTAATGACTGAGCCCGTAGGCACTAGTCTTCACTCATTTCTTGTTCCTTGGTGAAAGGCATTCAGTGTGGACCTTGCCTTGCTTCCTGTTACCTTTTAAAGTTCAACATTAGGCATGGGCCAGTGAAGTGAATGGTCATTTTAGAATCCATCACATCTAGCCTCATAACCAGAGTAGCCACAATTTACAAAGCATCGTAGTCCAGGGCAATCGGATTACAGCATCAGGGTTAGGGTCAGTTCCTGTTCTCTGCTGAGCTTGATTGTGCTTCAGAGTGGAGAGGAGATGGTGAGAATTAGAAGAGGGATGGTTCTTTCCCGTCCCCTCTGCATTACAGAGGGATCTAAATGAGGAGAGTCCCTGTGGAAATGCAAAGCTTTTCCCAAGAGTAAAGATGATGGACAGTTTGCTCCAACACCCTCTGCACATCTGTCACATAGGCAGGTTTGCTTCCTTTTCCACTAGGATCAGTGCAGCTGTCTCTGCAGCAGGGTTCCCCTCTCTATCTGTACCTGGGGAGTAGGCGCACAGTTCAAATAGTTCTTCCTTAACATTGACTGAGCTGGGATTATCTGAGCATGAAGAAATGGGTCTTTGAGCTTGGTACTCCAGAGGTTAATGTATCTCCCAACTCTGGCTTTGCAGGTGTCTTTTTATGGTTGCATGACATGTACATGGCTAATAAGAACATCCAGTTACACTGGAGAAGATAAACCAACCTCTACCTGCCATGGGTTAGGAAGAAACTTCTTGATGGGCATCTTATTCCAGAGTTGTCCAGTATGGGCAGGCTTGGAAAAACTTACTGATACCTTGTAGCCTTAGAACTAAGCCTATAGCCTGGGTGAAAAATACCTGTACCACCCACCACTTCCAGATGTCATCCCTCTGCACCATAAAGGAACAAAGCAGGTGTACTGTTTGACAATGTTACTATTAAATGCAGTGCAAAAAACACACATGCTTCTGTTATACCTGTCTTCAAAATTTCACTTGTTAGTAGGGATGATTAGCCTATGGGATATATATTTGACTAATTCTACTATTCTAACAGGTTAATATGTTCTGAATAGTATCAGACCAGCTATCGAGCTGGTTAAATACCATGGCTGAGTATGAATTGAATACATTACTTGATGGATGCAGGTAAAGCTCATGAAATGAGCGTTCCACTGGTCCTTACTAGCTGCCATTCCTGAGTTCCTTCTACTCCACACTCCTCTTTATTATAGACCATGCTATATTTCTTCCTGAATTGCCTCAATATTCATTTCCTATTTCCTTTCCTCCCCTATATTTTTCTTCCTTATTTTTCCCCCTTCCCCTCCTAACATTGCCCAACCTTGCATCTATGCTGCAAACAGATATGAAAGACTGCAGGAGGAGATGCAGTCAGCACTGTTCAGGCATGATGCCTCCTTCAGCTTTCTGGCTGCTGGAAGGAAGATGTTTCCCCTACATAACCTTTGCCTTTTTTTGCTGCAGGAGGGGTAGGGTTTCCCCAGTGACTAGCTCTAGCACTTCCCCTGCTGTTACTCAGAATTTTCTCCAAGACCTAGCAGAATGAAATTGATCAGATTCTTGTCAGTTGCATTGCTACCACAGCACCTGAAATAGAGTAGTAAAAATGAAAAGGCCTTGAATCAGTTTTCACTCGACTGCAGCATGTGGAAGCTTTGAGCAGCAGCAGAGGCACTAGAGGTGTGTGCCTTCAGGCTTAGGGAAGACATCACTGCTCTGACTTCATTCAGTTCATGGTTACAAAGCCTTTCTTTGTGACCATGAAAGACAGACTGGTATGGTATTGATGATATTTAAGTGAAAGCTTAGATTCTGGAAGAGGTGAAGGCACTTCCTTGGGAAAGCATCCTATTCACTGAGGGTGGCTGGCTTTTTTTTTTTTTTTTTTTTTAAACCCCTATGTGACATGTGCCCCTCTATTTGCATGATATCCTTTTTGAGATAGCATATCTAAAACTGAACACTGTATTCTAGGTGACAGTGTCACATTAGTTTATATAAAGGGAGTTACTTTATATGTATTAAAGTAATGCCTAGAGGCCCCCACTGAGAATGGGGGAGGGGGGGCTTTATACTAGGTCCTGTACTTTGTGCTCCCCTGAAGAGCTTGCAATCTAAATAGACCAGCTAGAGGCGAAGGGAAGGGAAGTCCCAGGGATGCACACAGGTCAGTGTCAGGAATAGATCAGTTCTCTGGAGACCCAGCTCAGTGCCCTATTCACTGGACCATGCTGCTTCTCTAAAGGCATTACCATATTTTCTATACCATTTGTTATTGATCCTACTATGTTCTTTTACTGACAGCTGTTTCACGTTGAGTTGTCTAAAATGACACCCAAGTCTCATCCTGCAGCAATTACAGTTAATTTAGAGCCCAGCAGTATGTATGAGTCCAGATTACTCCTTCCAATATGCATTACCTTGCATATGTCAGCACTGAATTTCCTCTACTATCCTGCTGCCCATTCACCTAGCTTGGTTAGATGCTTCTGAATTTCTTCATAGTCTTCTCAGGTCTTGACTAATGTATAACTTTGTCACCTCGAAGCTTTGCCACCTCACTGGTCATTCCCTCTTCCAGACCACTAAAGGAGTTTTCATGTCTCTTCCTAATTGCATTCTCTTGTGTTGTACTGGGGATTTGTCATTCGTTTGAAGGAGATGCTTCCCAATGCTAGAGGAGTTTCTGTTCCCGTTGTGCAAGGGGAACTTATGACCTCTGTGTCTCTAGTCTTTCCTTTTAAGCCAGTGGCTGAAGTTTTCTCACCAGGGCACCATTGGTTTGTGTCTGTCAGAAGCAGCTTTGCAGAGAGGGACTGGATCTTTTCTCTACATCCAGGGCCAGATCTAACTATTTGGCCGCCCCAAGCAAAAAACAAAACAAAACCCCAGCGTGCCGGGGGCAGGGCAGCGAGCCCGGCCCGGTCTCCTAGCTACGGCTGGAGTGCCCGGGGCAGGGCAGCCAGCCCGGCCCGGGCCCCGCTCTCCTAGCTACAGCTGGAGCACCGGGGGCAGGGCAGCCAGCCCGGCCCGGGCCCCGCTCTCCCAGCCTGTTGAAGCCCCGAGGGTGGCTCCACAGTATGTTTAAAAACAAAAAACCACACCTGAGCGCCGCCCCCGCTAAAGTGCCACCCCAAGCACGTGCTTGGTAGGCTGGTGCCTGGAGCCGGCCCTGTCTACATCACCAGCTTTTTGGCAGGAATTTCCTGAGGGCTTTTCCTCATCATATGGTGTTAGCCTGAAAGAGTCTGGGGGGAGAGTTCTTCCCCAGCAGTACCAGACTGGAAGTGGGCAGTGGCTCTAAGAACGGCTGAGGGGGTCTGGTACTTGGATGGGATCCTATTTTTCAAGTATTTTAGACTCCTGCTCTTCCCTTCTCCACCCCCCCACCCCTCCCCAAAATTAGAGTGAGTGGGTATGGGGAGAAGACACTCTATCCTGTATTTCAGGAACTGGTGAGGGTTTTAATGGGTGGGGCTGGAGCGATTTAACTCTTTCCCTGCTGTACTGGCTAAAATGCAACAAGCTCGTTATGGTGCTGGAGAACTGAGGAAGTGAACCTGAGCTGTCTCATTTCACTGTCCAAGCTAAATGAAGAAAGTGGCTGTATTAATGGGTGAAGGAGGGGGTGGGTGTGTGTGTGTGTGTGTGTGTGTGTGTGTGTAAAACAAGCTCCAATTGTTAAACTACCCCAGATTGGTGACTAGCCACAGGGAGAGAGATGTGGAACTCCTTTCCCAAGAGTCACTCTTGGAAACCCAAACCCCTGTGACGCTTGGCTGTTTCTTTCTTTCCCCGTTGCTGCTCGTCACACAGGTAGTTCTATTTGTACACCAATATCTCCTTCCAGCTCCACCCCACTGCATTCTGAGCTGTCCCAGTTCCTTCCTTTTGAAGCATCATTCACGCCTGGCAGTCTTGGTTTGCTTTGATCCACAAGAGCCTGAAGTTCAGGGTTGGACCAGAGCTCTTCACAGTTGGAGGCTTAGGCTGTCTTGGAGCTGAATCAGTCTGTTATGTGGGAGAGGCACATGCTGTTTTGGAGGCCTTACTGCAACAGTTTGAGTTGGAGGGTAGCATCTGTGTCTGTCTTTCCTCACTAGAGAGCAGGAAATCCTCATGTATGCCTCCCCCATTGTTTCTGACCGCCCTTAAAATCCATTAAGAAAAATGAAGTAGGCTCCTCAGCCCACACTGTGCAGCCATCACTTCTGGTGCCTGATAGAAGCAGGCTGCTGGAAGGCAAATGCAGCTTGCACGTGCTCTGATCTTCACCCTTAAAGGGTCAGTTGAAGAGAAGTGGGTGTGGGGTGGACCCTGCATTCTGCCCTCAATCTTCTAAATGATAAAGGTGGAGGGGTGGCTAGCTTGTCCCCCAGTCACAGGCCACACTTCACAACTAGTGTTGAATTTTGTGCTGCTGAATGCTCGGGGTGCCGTGTGAGCTGATTGCAAAGAGAGAGAATAATCCCACTAAAGGAAGAGATGGAGAGCATCTGACAGCGTGTCCCCAGAACTCCTCCACTTCCAGTGCCAGAGCATAGCTGTACAGATGGACCCTCAAATATGCTATTCTCTATGTTCCTTACCATGTTCTGTAGGGTCAGCAGGCCAGGCAAGAGCCAATTATTGCTCGAACACAGAGGCCAGAAGTTACCCCTCAGTGTTCCTCTGCCATAACATCAGTTCTCTCTCGCTTCCTGGAGTGGGGAGATAGGGACCTTTAGTTTAACTGAGCCTGGAACTTTCTTCCTGTGTCTGACTCCAACTATGGGAACCCACACTCCCTCCCGCATCAGTTGGGCAAATAGTCTCTGACTAAAATGGAGCTACACTGACTGACACCAACTGAGGCCCTGCCCCTGTGTGAGACAGAGATGGCTAATTCACAAATGAAAAGTCCATGGGAAATTTGCAAGAAGAACCCGAAGGGGTTGCTGGCTGATGGCTCTGCCCATAGCACATTGCTGACTCCTGACAGAGTGATTCTCAGAGTTGGAATGTCAATATTGATGGGCAGCAATCTAGCTAGGAGAGAGAGATCAGGAAGAGGAGGTGGTGATCTGTGTGGCTAGTGTTTATGAAAGCAGTGGGATACAGCTTGATAAGCCAGAGTGCGATGTTGAAATGGTGCTGGGGAAGGAGGCAAGGAATGGGAAAACAAGGGAGAGGTGATGGCAAGCAACTCCTGATGGTTGGAGTCAGGAAACATGCTGTCCCACAGTGTGGGATGCTTACCGGGTCAGAGGCTCTAGTTGGATTCTGTTTTTTTTAACAAGAGAGAGTCTGGATAAGTGAATATCCATTGATAAGATCTACAGGAATTAAATATCCTGCTTCTGTGTGTCAGCTGTGCATTGCAGAGGTCAGGAAGGGATGCCACCTCCCACCTATAAACCACAATTGGCCAACAGAATCATTAAGTGAGGTGGGAGTGGGTTGCATAGCTGCCTGTGTGCGCTCTCAACCCCTACCCCCAATTAAATTAGCTCCACTTACTGGATACACTTACTCCCCCCCCCCCCCCCCCCCGAGCCTGAATGTCTTCACTTTTCATAATAAAAACACAAAACCTGAAATTTCCCAAATACTGCTGTTCAAGCTGAGTTCTGGGGAACTCTAGAAATTAGCTCTATCTATATACAGGGTGGCTGAGCTTCAGAAACTTAAGTGGTGACTCTTATCCTAGCTTCTTGTCACCTCTGCCGCGGGGGGCCTGACTAGTGAATTTAGAGCTCTGCAGGCCAGAGGCTGGTGAGAAGGGTAGCTCTGCCAGCCCCTGGACTCTGAGGTGAGGGCTGAGCTGCCCACAGAACAGTTCAAACAGCCCACCTCTCTAGAACTGAACCAGTTATAAGCTGTTTATCGGTTCACTCTGTACAGCTCCTGTGGCTAGAGAGTCCTCCAAGCACTGGCCCATAGTGCACTGCTCATAGCAGATGGGGCCCATCTGGGCTTGGAGGGGGAAGGGACATGGGGCTGTCAAATCCACTCATCTGTTCTCCAGCTGAAGGTCCCCCCTACCCACCCCCACAAACTTTCTGCCCATTGGCCTCTGATGATGCCCCTGGCTCCACCTCCTGAGCCAACAATCCAACTGTGGAACATCTGACTTGATATGGGGGTGTGGGGGTTGGAAACTGCAGCATGGCCACGGGGCATTTTTAGGTGTGGATGTTAATGCTGAGAAGCTCCACTAATGCCCTTCTTCACTGCCCTAAAGCACTTGGAGCTGGCCATCCAACTGGCATTTCCAGCTGGCACTCCAGAGCAGAATTTCTGGCTCAGAGTGCATAGCTGGAAGCTGGGGCATTATTTGTGGCTTAGGGGTGGGAATGGAAATGTGGGGGACATGGATGGGAGGGAGGTCCATCCGGGGAGCAGAGAAGGGAATGTTGGCTGGCAAACTAGGATGCTAGCTGAGACAGTAGTGGGAGGAGTGGAGCAATAGCTCCTGTTTGTTCCTCAGTCTCTGAGGCCCGCAAGCCAATGCAGTGTGTTTGGTACATTGTGGAATAGGTACCCAGAATGCCTTGCCAAGCACTAGTGTGGTTACATGGCTGCCTAAAGAGGTGACGTTTGGCAGGCATCTGCCTGCTTTCTGTAACTAATCTAAGTTCAAACTGGTCAGGGCTCCAGTGAGGCAACCTGCTAGTGACACAGCCAAGTGCTGCTGTATGGGACTGAGACCACCACTTGAAGTTAGGGACTGCCTTTTTTCCCCGGAGGTGCCTTGCTGCTGCAGCTCCCAGGGACTTCAGTGTAAGTAAGATGGAGTCCAGTGCAGCTCTCCTCTCTGTCCTGGTAGTTCACTTTTAAATCTTCAAACCTGTTTGGAGTAAAGCTCCTCCTCTCTACACCCATACTCTGCCACCTCCTTAATTCCCTCTATTCCGGTGCTCCTGTGCCACTCGCCTCCCTATTGAGTCAGTTGGGAAGCAGCAGTAGGGATGGAGCTGGGGAAGGCTTCCACCAGCCATGTGTCTGCTCCCCCAGCTGTTGGGACCCTCCCCAGACTAGCTTAATCTGGATTCCAAACAATCTGAGCTTGGGCACCCGAAAGGGTGATTTCAGACCTCTTCCCTACAGAGCAGTTCGGGATCCCCAGCAGCTCCTCCCTGAAACCTGTCCCCAGCTGCATGGCTCTTCATTCTGGTCTGCTCCTTCTGTCAGTGTGAATGTGTGAGATGTCAGCCAGAGCCACGGACTGAGCTGCTCATTCAACTGCTCCCTTAGCCTCTGCGCCAAGAGGCACCAGGAGGTGCTTTCTGCTGCTCCTCCAAGTCCTGCTTGCTGCTGCAGAACTCTCGGAGAAAGGCCCTCGTGTTTTCTGGCTGGTGCAGAATGAGCTACTTTCCATTGGGGTTTATTTAGGGTGTTAAAACAAACTTCTGTACAGATTTTCTCCCCTCCAACTTCCCCAATGAAAGCCTGATTTCTCCCCTCACTGGCGTAACAGAATTCAGCAGACTTCCCTGTGTGAGTGAGGGAAGAATAGAGCTTGTTGGCTTTTCTCCCACAAACACCACTCTTGGAGCCAGTTTGAGTGCAGCTCCTGAGCCTCTACTGCTCCTTGTAGGCCTCCTCAGCTGCTCTTTAGTGAGGGCAGACCCTGAGTCACATTGGCTGTCACTGCTGCTAATGGGAACCCCGTGGGCAGCAGTGCAAGTGACCTGGATCGGTTGGTTTCATGCTGCTGCTGCCTGAGGAAAGCTCAGAGCAGCCCCTGGAGCTACTCCCGGAATGGGGGACAAGACAGGCTGGAGGAAGAGTAGGATAGTGGAGTCTCATGGCAGCTAGGAGGTTTTGAGCTGGTTGAGAGAACAGGTCTGGGACACAGAGCACCCTCTCCCTCCCAGCAGCTAGAAGGCGAATGGGCAGGTGGCTTCACACCTATTAGCTAAATAAATGAGCAGTAGGCCACAAAACAGTGCCCTTAGAAAAGGATCCAGGGCAGCACTCAGATGGCTTTGGGATGTCTCAAGAGGACAGATGAGCTCTCTGCTCCTTGGCTAAGGAGCAAAGCATCAGATGAGGATGGGAATGTCTCCTGTCTGAGCCTGCAGCCTCCTGCTCCCCACCACCCCAGGCAAGCTTCTCCTCAGTCTGCAAGTCTCCTGCTCAGAATAGTCTCCATTTGCATCAGACTCTCTCCTTTCATTTTCCCCCTTGTTATGTCGCCTGAAGTCATCAGTCTGCGCCAGAATCGTCCAGCTACTGGGCCAGAATGAGGTGGATTATCGCCAGAAGCAGGTGGTGATACTGAGCCAAGACAGCTTCTATCGGGTCCTTACCTCTGAGCAGAAGTCCAAGGCACTCAAGGGCCAGTTCAACTTTGACCACCCAGGTGAATGGCGCCTGATCTTTGGAAGGTGTTGGGTTGTGTAGGGCTTCAGTGACACCTCTACTGATCTGAGTCATTCCTTTAATTCCAGAACCTCTTGGTAATGCCGGGGACCCAGCTTCTTGCCCCACTGCATTTAATGTGGGGTGGACGGGTAGCGATGCAGTGCACTGGCTTGCTTGGGACTGGTGTCATATCCTGGTTAGGTTCCTAGTGCAATGAACCTGGGTCTTGGCCTTGTCCCAAGAGGATGGTTGCACCATCCTATAACATTATTTGCGCTTCTACATCCGATTTCATCCGCTCTGCGGACTCTGCAAACCACACCAGTGAAAAGCAGCCGCCTGTGGGTTGACGTGCTCAGCACACTGCCCAGCTGGAGGGAATACTCTGCCCAAGGAGAGTAGGGTTAAAACATCTCCTCCTTAAAGGCTGGGATTTTAAGACTTGCCCCAGCTGAGGTCCCCCTACTGAGCAGGATCTATCCAGAAAACAAACTAGGAATAAATACAAAGGAAGCCCAATTCCTGTTACTACAACAGAGACTTTTTCAACCTCTTAATGGGCTGGTGGGAAATTCCAGAACCGCCTCACCCAAAACCCAGCTGCCTTGGGCAGCGGGCTGCCCTGCTAACAGAGCCCTTTCTGTGAAGCTGTGGGAGGGAGCTGTTCAGGGATAAAAGGCCGCTCTAGTCTCTGAGGGGTTGGGGTTCAGGAGGAGATTCACTCTTTAGTCTTGGCTTTAAACAAAATCAGTACAAAGATTGTATTGATCTTCCAGGGCTGGATCCTCAGCTGGTGTAAAGCAGCATAGTCCCACTGACTTCAGTGGAGTTCTGTCTCTTTTCACCAGCTGGGGATCTGGCCCAATAGCGCTCAGGCCTTGAGGCCGCAAGAACCTGCCTGCGCTCCTCCATGTCTAGCTCAGCAGGGACTCTGTCTAGGTTGAAATACCAGGATGTATGGGGGCAGAGCTTGGCAGGCAGCCTTCATAACAGCTTGTCTCTCCTCAGATGCCTTTGACAACGAGCTCATCGTCAAAACGCTCAAAGAGATCATGGAAGGGAAGACAGTCCAGATTCCTGTCTATGATTTTGTTTCGCATTCCAGGTAAGACACTACTCCTGCCTTGCTCTGCACCTGCTGCTCTGATTTGGGAGCGTGGGATGCAGCTCTGCTCATCCTCATTTGCAGCACCCTCCCTCCCCAACACCCCAGGCAATGATCTCTTGAGCACAAACTACCAATATGGGGTATTTTTGGAGAAGGTATCTTTATTTTGCCAGCTCTTGTATGCACGGTATATCACCCAAATGCTTGAGCTGAATAGCCCACACCAAAAGCACCCTAGGTTACAAGGGTTACAAAGTCAAGCACTCAGCCTGCATTGTGGCATTTTTATTTTTTTTTATTTATCCACTCAACCTAAGTTCTGTGTGTTACGGTTCAGTCACGTGCTATTTCCCTGGCAAATGGGGCTGTCGTCTGCAGGACACTTACCCTTTCCAGTTTCTCCAGTGGAGGAGGTATCTGTAAAGTTCGGGTGGGTGGGTCCCTGAGCGTGATTAATTAGTTTGACTCTTGCATGCAGCAGCTGCCTGGGGGAAATTGGCATGCACATGGTGGCAGCAGTGAGGGGGAAGGTCTAGCCTGCTCCCTCCTTTGACCATGTTTTAGGGAGGCGTGTCCATAGCCTTTGGATTCCCTGGTTAAGCTTTGCTGTACTGGGATGGGGTGGAGTGGGGAAAGCTGGGTCACAGAGAGGTGACGTCTCTCCCAGAGTTGGTGTCAGTGAGGCATAGAGCCAAGAAACCACCAGCCCCAACACTCCTCCCATCAGGGCAGCTCTTCCTCATGCTTTGCATCTTGTTCTGACATGCCTTTCTCGTGGGTGGCAGGAAGGAGGAGACGGTGACTGTGTACCCAGCTGACGTGGTCCTCTTTGAGGGCATCCTGGCCTTCTACACCCAGGAGGTCCGGGACCTCTTCCGGATGAAGCTGTTTGTGGACACGGACGCAGACACCCGGCTGTCCCGCAGAGGTGAGGGCGCATCGCTAGCCAGGGAGAAAGATGCTACCTGGTGCATAACTGACTTGGGGAGCTTGCTTCTGTGAGACATTGAAGGCATAGAGATTCTGAAGCAGGATTGGTCTGTTGGATCGATGGAAGGATATCTTCTGTGATTCCTAGCTAGACAGAAATGGCAAGAGTACTTGACCTTCATGATCCAGGGTATTGGATCAACCCCCAAGCGGCATCAGGAAACTCTTGCCCTGTATCCCAAGTGGTAGTGGGTTGTGTGGGTTTTATGCTTCCCAAAGCAACTGGCTTTGGCGAACATGAGTGACAGTATTTCAGATGAGATGTTTGGTTCTGTTGTGGCAGCTCCATTCAGTGCAGACAGCTGGAATGCCAGTTCTCTGCCAGTCCTGGAGTGTTAAAAGCAGCGGTACAGCAAAGCTGTTTAAAGACTAGTTCCAAGTCTATGCCTGTCGTGTAGGAGAGGGCATGGCGGGTGGGGATGGGCTTTGTAAGATCAGGGAGTGACTATAGGAAGGTAGTCCTCTGCAGATACGTCTCATGCTCTGGGTGAATAAGGGGCTGTCTCATAAGGAGAGACTCTTAGCGCAGGCCCTTAAATATGATGGCTAATGCCACTGCATCCTGGAACTCCTCACGTGCCTAGTACTGGTTGGGAGCAGAAGGTTTGGGGGTCATTTCCGAAATTGCTTTGCTTAGGTGGGATATTTTCTGGGAGGTGAAGGGCCTGCCTGGCAGGATTCCCCTGACCCGGTCGGCTCTGGCTATGAACGCTGGCCAAGACTGACTTGGGGGGGCGGGGGGGCATTGCATGGCAATTCAGGGTTGGGAATGGGGGCACATAGAACTTGGGAGGCAAAGGATTCATGACACTGGATTATCTTTCTTGGCCCCCTGTATAACTTGGGGAGAAATAGGTGTATTTAACACTAATGTATCTCCCTGGAGTCCTGTTGTCCCTTCTGTCCCCAGACAACCACTGCCACTCTAATAGTAATGCTAATGGCAGGAGCTGGCCTGCTGTGGAGGCTGGACTCTGATGGGGCAGTGGAAGGATGGGTATTGGGGGAGGTCATGTGTTTTCCAATTGGGATGAAGCAGGCAGGTCAGTTGGGTGCTCTGGTTACCATATTACCAGTCTCTGGAATTGAGGAAACTCCTTCCCCTTTCTGACCCGTGCAGTACCACTGAGAGCCTTGACAATACCAGACCCTGGTCCCCAAGCCCATGCAGCACATCACATGGGGTTGCAATACTGTGTGGGGTGGGCTGCTCCCACTGCAGTCAGCCCTTTTTGCTCTTAGCCTCCTGGCTTAGTATCGACAGTCTGGGCTGACTCTGGATGAGTTACATAAAGAACAGCTATGTTCTGTCAGACCAATGGTCCATCTAGCCCAGTATCCCGTCTTCCAGCAGTGGCCTGTTTCAGAGGGAATGAACAGAACAGGGTGATATTTGAGTGATCCATCCTCGGTCATCCACTCCAAGCTTCTGGCAGTCAAAGGCTAAGGACACCCAGAGCATCGCATTACATCCCTGATCATCTTGGCTAATAACTATTGATGGATCATATCATCCAGGAACTTCTCTAGTTCTTTTTTGAACCCAGTTATACTTTTTGGCCTTCACCAGATCCCATGGCAATGAGTTCTACAGGTTGACCGTACATCGTTTAAAGATGTACTTCCATATGATTATCTCAAACCTGCTGCCTATTAACGTTTTTTGGGTGACCCCTGGTTCTTGTGTTATGTGAAGGGGTAAATAACGCTTCCTTAATCACTTCTCCACACCATTCATTATTTTATAGTATATCCATTATTTTATAGTATACTTCTATAATATCCCCCCTTAGCTGTCTCTTTTCCAAGCTGAACAGTCCCAGTCTTTTTAATCTTTCCTCATATGAAAGCTGTTCCATACCCCTAATTATTTTTGTTGCCTTCTCTGTACCTTTTCTAAATCAATACATCTTTTTTTTTTTTTGAGATGGGCAACCAGAACTGCATGCAGTATTCAAAGTGTGGGCGTACCAAAGATTAATATAGTGTCATATTTACAGTCTTCTGTCCTTTTTGCTCATGGTTCCTAATATTCAGTTAGCTCTTTTGACTGCTGCTGAATATTGAGTGGATGTTTTCAGAGAACTATTCACAAAAACTCCAAGATCTTTCTTGGGTGGTAACAGCTAATTTAGATTCCAATATATTGTATGTATAGTTGGGATTATGTTTTCCAATGTGCATTTGCTTTTATCAACATTGAATTTCATCTGCCGTTTTAGCTCCCAGTTTCGTGATATCCCTTTGTAACTCTTCGCAGTATGCTTTGGGCTTAACTATCTTGAGTAATTTTGTATTGTTGGTAAATTTTATTACCTCACTGTTTACCCCTTTTTCCACATCACTTATGAATATACTGAACAGCACTGGTCCCAGTACTGATCCCTGGAGGACTCTATTTACCTCTTTCCAGTCTGAAAACTGACCACTGATTCTTATCTTGTAACCAGTTACTGCTCCATGAGAGGACCTCCCCTCTCTTCCCATGACTGCTTACTTTGCTTAAGAGTCTTTGGTGAGAGACCTTGTCAAAGAGGAGTTGGGATAGTTGCCTCTTCAGTAAGGGATTTCTTTCAAACTGATCCAGACCAATGACTTGAAGAGCCCAATAAGCACAATTCACAACCTGAGCCTTATTGTACTAGGACTCCAGTCCCTTGGTATTGTTCCCAACCCTCTACCTTGGCAATGCTTGATGTAGGGCTGCTGGCCATAGGCTGGGGAGGTGAGCTCTGCTTGAACTGCTCCAGAAGCTGAGCAGGGCTCTTGCACAGTTCATAGTCTTCTTGAAGGTCTTGATTGGAGCATGCACTGCGTGTAGGAAGCAGAAGACTGGCTACCATATGTGCACTCAGCGGAGGCTGGGCATTATAGAGCAAAAAGGGACCGTGGGTAGCACTGCTCTGTGGCTGGTGGTGCAGGGTGGTGAAGAGGCCTGGTTTAGCGTTAACTACAAAACACAAGTTGCCATGTTGCGGGATGGCATTGGGGAAATGCAGAAAAATTGATGCTGCTGTCACACTCGTTGCTTCCTAGCCACTTTGGAGAAAAGGGGTGGGTGTGTATGTGTGTGGACTTGGTGCCACGTGTTGCATTTTGTAAGAGCTGATGGCCTGAGCCAGCTGCAGCGGGTGCCATGTTGCAAAGTTAAGGCCTTAAATCCAACTGTTTGCTAGAATATTACAATATGATGGGGGCTAATTTAGCTACAACAAATCAGGAAAAATATCTTGGAGTCGTCATGGATAGTTCTCTGAAGACATCCATGCAGTGTGCAGCGGCAGTCAAAAAAGCAAACAGGATGTTCGGAATCATTAAAAAAGGGATAGGAAATAAGACGGAGAATATCTTATTGCCCTTATACAAATCCATAGTGCGCCCACATCTTGAATACTACGTAAAATTGTGGTCTCCTCATCTCAAAAAGGATATACTGGCATTAGAAAAGGTTCAGAGAAGGGCAACTAAAATGATTAGGGATCTGGAACGGGTCCCATATGAGGAGAGATTAAAGAGGCTAGGACTTCTTAGCTTGGAAAAGAGGAGACTAAGGGGGGATATGATAGAGGTATATAAAATTGAGTGGTGTGGAGGAAGTGAATAAGGAAAATATTTTTGTTCCCAAAATAGAAGAACTAGGGGCTACCCAATGAAATTAGTGGGCAGCAGGTTTAAAACAAATAAAAGGAAGTTCTTCACACAGTGTACAGTCAACCTGTGGAACTCCTTGCCTGAGGAGGTTGTGAAGGCTAGGACTATAACAGGGTTTAAAAGAGAACTGGATAAATTCATGGAGGTTAAGTCCATTAATGGCTATTAACCAGGATGGGTAAGGAATGGTGTCCTTAGCCTCTGTTTGTCAGAGGGGGGTGATGGATGGCAGGAGAGAGATCACTTGATCATTACCTGTTAGGTCCACTCACTCCGGGGCACCTGGCATTGGCCACTGTCAGTGGACAGGATACTGGGCTGGATGGACCTTTGGTCTGACCCAGTACGGCCATTCTTATGTTCTCTTTGCGCAGTGTAGGGAGGACTTTGGCACCACAGGGTCTGTGAGAGATCATGGGATCTCATCTACTGGCAAATGCTGGTCAAGATTTTTTTAAATCTGCCTGAGGGATTTAGAGACACCTTTTTAATAGGAGATGTCTTTAAATCCCCTGTGCTTAGAAGCTTGTGTAAATCACAATTTCCCAGAGGGCATGGAAATCGTGACAGTGCCCCCAAACAATATTTTAAATAGTTTTGTCTTAATGGACTATATTTTGTTCGTAAAATTAATTCTATGCAAACTCTGTGAAATTGAACAGTCATTCATGCTGTCATGAGTTTTCTAAAGGTGTGCTTTACGCAGGGCCCTGTCTATGCAGCCTTGGAAATCTCAGCCGAGGTGTCTGAGTATAGACAAAACAGGACACCAGAGTAGAACTCCATTAAGGGACTCTAGGGAAGGCCCACCCAGCACAAGTGGGTGTCCATCCTGCGTCTGAGATGGGATTTCAGTGCTGGTCAAGAAAGCTAGAGCCGAGGTACTCCAGGATGCCTGACACCGTCAAGCCAACGTTACTGTCTCATCGGTAGCTGTTGTTGTTGTTGGTTTTTTTTTTTGTTTGTTTTTGTTTACACCCATCTGTCTCCTCTGCCCCGCCCGCTGCTTCCACATGACTCAGGGAGGTCACAGTACAGTCACTGTCGGAGGGGAGGGAGAACTAGCAGGTCGCAAACACTGCATACAGACCTTACAAAACGAGTCTCCCATACCCAGTGGTCATGATATTGGGGATCTAGGATTTGCCATCTGTCCAGTTGCGTCTCCCACCTCTGCAGACGGCCTGTGTCTCATGTCCCAAGGGAAGGTGAAAATCACCTGCACTTGGCTGACTATACAGTGCTTTATATAGGATCACTGCCACAGTGGTCAGGCAGGTTTACAATCCGCTCATGCCCTGGAGCATGAGATTTGGTTACCTTTGTCTTAGCACATGATTTCTAACATCTTTGGTCTTAAAATTAGCTAGGAACTGAGAAATGGCCCTCACCCCAATGATAGTAACTGTGAAATGAACCCCCGTCCCACCACCTCAATGAAGAAACTGAGCCAGCTGATTTGGGAAAGACCTCTCTATTGATCGCTGAGGTGGGTGTCAGTGGGGCTTATAGGTCTTGGCTAATGGAGCCCTGGAAGCAAGGAATCTTAGGTGATGGACAGCCCCTAAAGACAGCAATCCTCAAATCCGTGCTCGATTACCCTCTTGCAGCCCTTGCCATAGGTAAAGGTCAGTGACTAGGAGCTGTTCGTTTTCATTCTTCTCTTCTTACTGGAGCAGTAAACTTGGGACTTTGGTTTTTGTAAATTGCTTCATGCTCTTTCTGCTAAGAGTGCTTCTGCTGCCAGATCGCAGAGCTCCAGATACTACCTTTTGCGATGGGGCTGAGCGATAATCTCCCATCAGTCAGCAGGAGTCTCTCCAGGGACTCTGATGGGAGATGCATCAGGCCTGATCTGATCTTTGCCAGCCTTCCTTGCTCTCACGTGTATATCAGGCTTTCTGGATGAGTGCGAATCCTACGTCAGCAAAGCATATAGACCACTAGAAATAAAAGACTAGCCATAGCAGGAGGTAAAGCCCAATTCCTGGGGGGAGGAGCCTTGTGGAAACAGAATTGGAGCCTCCCGTCATCTTGGGTGCTCTCCCTACCTATCTTGAGGGTGCTGCACCTACTCAGAGTATCACAGCTGACACTGTGGTAAGTCTGAGGGTGCTCGACTCCCTGCAGCTGTAACTCGTATGCTGAAGCACCTGGAATGTGCGGCAGAAGAACTGTCACCCAGAAACAGACCCATGATCAGGCTAGTCCAGTATCCTGTCTCAGACAGTGGCCAGTGCCAGTTGTTTCAGAGGAAGGTGCAAGCACTCCCCAGTGCGAATTTAAGGGAATAAACTGCCCCTGGGAAAGTTTCCTCGTCTCCCCTGTTAGCTACGGTCCGTCTATGCCCTGAAGCATGAGGATCTGTCTCCCAAGTGCCTCTGGGAATCTGTCTAGTTCTGGGCTTGAGCAATGGTTAATCAGCTCAGTTGTGTTAGAAGGGCTCTGTAGAAACCCCACCACACATGGGGTTGTGTGTGACCTTCGTACAGGCTTTCTCCCCCTCAGGCCAGGGAGTGCAGCATGGAACTGGGAAAGCTAAATTCTCCCTCTTCTTGACCATTTGTTGTGCTGCTCAGAAAGTCTGTGCTGGGTTTTATGCAGCTTTCTGGAGGGGGAAGAAGTCAATAGGAGCAGCCTGGAGTGGGGCTGGGCCGGTCTCCAGGCTGGGAGCAGACACCAGGCTTGCCAGTCTCTGTTCCCACCCCAGGATCCCATGGCCTGCACTGCGAAAGGCGTGTCTCGGAACTGACAGCCAAGCACAAGCAGGAAAAGAGAGAGATCGTCGGAGCTGCTGGCTCAGCTCCAAACTAGCATTGAGAGACCAATGCTGCCCTGCCTCCTGCCAGCACTCTGGATGTTCCCCGGGCCAGTGACTGGCTTCCTGGGGAGGCCGCTGTGCCCTGAGGCTGCCTGGCTCCTGACAATTGTCACAAAAAGCCAGCTAGCTGGTGCTGCAAGGTCTGTGCTGCCCTTGAGTGCTGGGGGAGAAGTTCCTTCAAGCTCTTCCTGAAAAGAACTCGGCACTATCTGCTCTGTGGGTTTGCCCCAACTTCAGCTATCAGCTGGCTGCACCAGGGCCAGTCCCTCATGTAGAGGGGCAAAACCACTCTACACCAGCAGAGCCCGACTCCTGCATGGGAGGGGGAAAGAAGCTGCGCTGGTGTGAATCTGTTTCTCTTGTCTTCACTGGGGCGGCTACAGCCGACTAGTGGAGTTGGCAGGAATCTCCAGTGCAGGCAAAGCCTGGCTGTCTCACCACCAGGAGAAGGCGGAGACTGTCCTCTCCTGATACCTACCAGGAGTCTGTGGGGAAGGATGAGATTGGTCCAGAATGCACCCTGGAACTCCCAAGCATCATGCAACCTTCTCTTATCCCCCACCTCCCACAAGCTGCACTCAGACCAGCCACTCCCCAAAAGGGGCTAGACAAGGATAGCAAGGCAGTGGCTTGTCTATGGTGGGGGAGTGGGTGGTAGGTTTCATTTCTCCACTCTAGAGACATTGGTGAGGTCACTTGTCTGGTTTGAAAGCCACCACCCTTGTGTTCCTGCCCCTTAGATAGAACTATCCAATTGACAGTGCGAAAGCTGCTGTAGAACTGTTAGCCTCGGCTACTGAGTGTTCCCACCTTGGGGGCCAGTGCAGGATTAAGGGGTATTCACAGATCTGTGTGAGGGGAGGGGCCTACGACTGGAATAGCAGGGGGCAGTAGGTCAGGATTGAGGGGCATCAGCAGAGCTGTGGGGAGACTCCAGTGATGCAGTAGCATCAGGGCCGTAGGCTGAGACTGGTGCATTGGGAGACCTTGGGAGGCAGGACTGGAATGTTTTGAATTGAAGTTCACTGATAGACCTGGAAGGGGGGAACATGCACGGCCCTCTGCTCCATGTTGCCTGGCTCAGGCCTGTAATATCAGCCCCCTGCTATCAGGAGCTCTTGCAACCAAATGGCATTAAACTGTGAGCCATCTAGCCTGCCTGGGGTGTGGCCTGAAGAGGCCCGTGCTTGGAAAGGGGCCTGTCTGGGAAACGGGGGCGGGGATGCATTGACCCATGCAATTGGCTCCTGACTGCCTTGTTTTTCTCCTCCTAGTGTTACGAGACATCAGCGAGCGAGGCCGGGACCTTGAGCAGATCTTGTCTCAGTACATTACCTTCGTCAAGCCAGCCTTTGAGGAATTCTGCTTGCCAGTGAGTGAGGAAAAACAACCACCCTACGAGCCGGCTGGGAGCTCTCTTCTCGCTAGGGCCCGCCCTACCGTGCAGCGACGTCACTTTGCTCAGGGCAGCGCCAATCTGGACAGTGCATCCTCTCCCTGAAGGCCCAGATAGCTGCATGGCAGGGCACGGTGTCTGTTGCTCTCAATGGTCACTTCCCTGTAGCTGGGATTTCCAGCTGGATACTGCAGCAGCAGGGGAAGTCCCTACTTGTGGGTACAGCGTGTACATAGCCCCAGTGGCTTACAGACTGTCCTGGGTGTGCTGGGAGACACTGATGTTCCCTTCCCCACCCCTGGGAGGCAGCTAGTGCGCACGCCTTCTGGATGAAACCAAAAGAGGGGCAGGGGACTGAGCTCTGTGCTGCAGGTCTTGGCCTGAGGTTCCCACTTCTGGCTGGCTACAAAGCTGGGTGCCAGCTGTGGATTCCTGGAATCGGAAGTGAAGTGACTTCAGGTGCTGCCAGTGGAGATGGTTTTGGCTCCCAGGGAAGGCGGGGGGCGTGGGGGGGCAGGGAGGTGAACACAAGGAGCCCACGTTGCCAGTCTGTGTGGTAGCACCTAGAGGCCTGGAACAAGATCAGGGCCCCCTTGCACTAGGCACTGGCCATGCGCCTAGTAAGAGACGGACCCTGCCCCACAGAGCACATCTAAGCACGACGGCCCAGGAAGGATTTTTATCCCCTTCTTGCACGTGGGGGAAGTGAGACACTGAGATGGGGTGACTTGCCTAAGGTTGCAAGTCAGTCAGTGGCAGAGGTGGGAATAGAACCCAGAACTCCTGACTCAGTCAAGTGCCTTAACCATTTGACCACCCTCCTCCTTATCAGTTTTTCTTTCCTATTCCCAGCCCTGCACTTCCTTCTCCTCAAGCCAGGGAGGGAAAGAGTGGGACAGGGCCTTGCTTTGCTCCACACAGAGCGCTGCGTTAGTGGGTACCTTGGGGATGCAAGGCCTGGTTAAGGAGGCTCTGGGACAGTCCAGGGTTGGACCCTCCTTCCCAGCTATCTGCTGTCCCACACAGTCATCCAGCCGTGTAATCAGGTCCATAGTACAGGGGGAGCAGAGCTATAAAAAGGCGCCTCCCCAGTATTCACCCGGTGGCGCTTCAGCGGAGGGTCCTTCACTTGCTCCAGGTGGTATCCGGTGCCAAAGACCCGGAGCGAGTGAAGGACCCTCTGCCGAAGTGCTGCCGAACAGCTGGAGCGCCGCCGGGTGAGTGCAAGAAGCGGCGCCTTAAAGAGAAGCGACGCCTTTTTTTTTTTTTTTTTAAGGGGGAGCGGAGCTAAAAAAAGGCGTCGCTTCCTTTTTAAGGCGCCGCTTCCGCTCACAGGGGGAGCGGCCGCTACCTCCGCTCCCCCCCCCCCCCCCCGGCTACGCTACTGCAGTCATCATTGGCTTCTGGGAGATGTGGAGCGGAGCAGACCTGTCATGGGAGCCAAGTCTAGCTCCCTCCTTGAAAGGGTCAGGGGAGGGTGTAGAGGCCCGACAGGCAGGGTAGGTAGTCAGCTGCAGAAAGGAGGCAAGAAACTGCATTCTAGCCACATTGGCACACTCCTCTCCTGCTCATGGATCCCCAGCAAAAGTGCCACTGCTGCCCTCGTCTGCTTCCAGAATCTGCTAATGGTCCTGCAGGAAGAGGCGTGTGCAACGGAGATGGCAGCAACATCTCTTCTCCTCCTGCCCTGGTGAATCCTGCCTCTGTCTGATCTGCACCCCCTGCTCCAAGCCCATGGCTCAAGGGGCAGCTATTCTACTTGCATGCAGTGCAGGACAGGCAACCTGGTGTGAGCACTGGCAATCCTGGTACTGATCTCCTAACTAGCTCTGGGTCAGACGGGCTGGGAGGGAATCCCCATGACTGGAATCTGACTGTTCCATAGCTATGCAGTGTTCTTGTTGCCATGTCAGTTCCAGGATCATAGAGAGACAAGGTTGGGGAGGGACTGTCTTTTATTGGACCCTCTTCTGTTGATGAGAGACGAAACTTTTGAGCCACACAGAGCTCTTCAGGTGTGGGGAAAGATAGGGAAAGTGTCACAACTAAATAGAAGAGCTAACAGGTCGTTTAGCATAAGTAGTTAGTGTACATTATCTGTTCGATCTTGTATGTAGCTGTTACGCTCAGAGTACCTTTCCCAGACCTGAAGAAGAACTCTGTGTAGCTCGAAAGCTTGTCTCCGTCACTAGCAGAAGTTGGTCCAATAAACAATGTTACTTTCCTCCACCTTGTCTTAGGGCTAGTCTACACTGGCAATGCTAGTGCTGCTGCGGCAGCGCTTTAACATGGCTTGTGTAGTCGCGGCAGAGCGCTGGAAGAGAGCTCTCCCAGCATTCTTTAATAAATAAATACATAAAAAAACAAAACGAAAAAACCACCCCACCTCCATGAGGGGTGTGGCTACCAGCACTGAAACTTGCTGCGCTCAGTGGAGTCTTTTTTTTTTTCCACACCCGAGTGAGAAAGTTGCAGCTCTGTAAAGTGCCAGTGTAGACAAGCCCTAAGAGCCAAAGTTAGGCCGTAATGGGCTCTCATAATGGGCATTATCTAAAGCCATGAATAATGTAGCAATTTGTTTGGACAGGCTATTTCCATAGCCTGGCCACCACCTCTGGGAGTCCTCAGGGTGTTGCTGTGCAGGGCAGATCCTGCAGGAGTGACAACTATTAAACACTTGGCTCAGTGCTCTGGTTTTGTTGCCGATAGCAGTGCAGTGTAGGTGGCTTTGCTGTGCTCCAGGTAAACGCCAAGATGGGGATGAAGCTGGCGTTGGCCTCGTGGGGAAGGAAGGTGTGAGCCCGCAAAAAGTGACATGCTGCATCGTTAACCTTCCAGAAGGGTGGTGTAAGCAACATTGAAATCCCATCCAAACAAACTAGTTGGCAGCTTCTCCCCACAAACTCCCTGTGCAACTCGGTCTTGTCAACTCCTGTGACCCTTATTGCGAGTCTGGTGATGTTTGGTGGGATGTTTATCTTGAAGCACCAGCTTCCGGAATCATGAGATTCTCACCTGATCACAACTTTTACTAATGACACTTTGTAGCCTCCATGGTTGTGGAGAAAAGCATAAAAATGTGCTCAGAGCATAGCCTAAAGCTCAAACAAGAAGGCAAATGAACACATTCTGGCTTCTTTTCAACATCCCATGGTGGGGTGGCTGGTTCGCTGGTTTCTGAGGCCTGACTGAGGTTGGGGGGGGGGGTTGGCACTGCTGGACTCTGGTATGAAATCTTCAGAAGTGCAGGAGCAATGAAAATACTTCAAGGCTCAGTCAGTTATACACTCTCTCTGGTCTCCCCAGTAACACTGCGCTCTCTTCTCACAGACCAAGAAGTATGCTGATGTGATCATCCCCAGGGGGGCAGATAATGAAGGTGAGTGGTGATGCTCCTCCTTAACGGATGGGGAGGCTTTATGTGGGGAAACTGACTAATGGGGCCATGGCTGCTGTTTGGATGTGGACGTGAATGGCTCCTGCGGGGCTGTGGTTAGATAGGAGCCACACTGGCTCCCAGCAAGGTGATGAGTCCCGTATCTGGCTTCCAAGGTCAGTTACAGGCTGCAGACTTGGTTTGAGGAGGTGCTTTCCCATGAGGATCTCCTAGATGCTCCCTGTCGCTGCATGGGTGGGCTGGCAGGCTGCAGCTTAATGTGTGAGCCAGAGTACAAGCCCTGGTCTACGCTGGCGGGGGGAATCGACCTAAGATACGTCAACTTCAGCTATGCTATTCTCGTAGCTGAAGTTGCATATCTTAGGTCACCTTACCTCATGGCGCAGGGTCGACTGCCGCCGCTCCACCCTCGACTCCACTTCTGCCTCTTGCCGTGGTGGAGTAAAGGAGTCGATGGCAGAGCGATTGGGGATCGATTTTATCGCGTCTACACTAGACATGATAAATGGATCCGCAATAAATTGATCACTACCTGCTGATCCGGCGGGTAGTGTCGATGTACCCCAAGAGGCAGTAACTCAGAGTAGCATGGGACCCCCTCTGTATCCTGCCGCGTGAACGCCTTCTGGAGGGAGACATGTTAAGGCGAAGGAGGCTTAGTATGTCTAAAGTATGTATGCTCAGATAGTCCCACTAGAGAGGCAGAACCAGCTCCTCAGCTGCTGTGAATGCGTTTTCGGTGTCATGCCACTGACTTGGGTGGCTCCTCTCTTGCTGCAGGAGAGGATGAGGTGCTGCCTGCATGTGGGAAGCTATCACTTGGTGACTTGGCTGGCATCACTGTTCCCTGCGGTGCTGACAGCCTGGCACTCCTGGGCATGTGCCCCACTGCATTGCAAAGGGAGCTGGGAGTGGCCCCATTTCTGTAGCTCGGGACTCATTTACGCTGTACAATCCTAACCCCATCTCTGTTTTCCCCCACACCCAGTGGCCATAAACCTGATCGTGCAGCACATCCAGGACATTCTGAACGGAGGACACAGCAAACGCCAGATCAACAGCTGCCTGAATGGCTACACCACTCCGTGCCAGAGGCAGCCTTCTGAGTCAAGTAGCCGGCCACACTGACCCCAGGCATTGGGGTGAGGTTGGGGGTGGATGGTGGTTGGGCTCTGCTGCAGCTGATCTGTCCGTACTATATCCAATCACGCCCCCCCCCCCCCCCCTGGATATTTAAGAAACCAGATGGAGACACATGCCTTTAATTTTGTATCTTGAAAATGAGAGAGGAGCATCTGGATACCCAGAATCCTAGATGCCGCTGGGGATGCCTACCGCTGGCTTTGCTCAGTAACCACTCCAGCACGGAACCAGCTATCAATACAGAATCACTCTATTTTTGTGTAAAAAGAAGAACCATGTAAAACTACTTGCCATAAGGTATTTGCCAGGCTTGGTATTGCTGGGACGGGGGGGGGGGCACATGGGTGCTGCTTGTGTGGGGAACTAGTAAGTGGGAGCGGGGAAACTGCACCAAAGGCTTCAAACTAGGTGACCAAGTGGCTTAGGAGCCAGAAGCAGCCACCCTATGGCTGTGGGGTGGGTGGCAGGTTCGGCGTGGAGCATACTGATGCTTTTGCTGCTGGCCTGCGTGGCTTGTCACACAGCTGCTATGCCTGTTCTGCAGGAGGGTGCTGGGTAGGGGAGAACAATGTCTGAAACCTCAGCTGCTCTTTCCTACTTTGCTTTCCCTCCCCCATCCCTGCTAGCTGCCTGCCTTGCCAAGGCTCCCCAGTGCTCCTGCCTGAGTCACTCAGCACTGCCCCTGTCCCACAGCTGACTTCCTGCTGGCTGTGGTTTTGGGGCTGGAGTGATTCATCCCACAAAGAACTGGGGTGGGTGTGGATTTTTAAGGGATTAAATTCTAGGCTTGGCTATTAACAGCTGCTGGCCTGTCAGACTCCTCCCACATGTCTGGGTGTCAGGAGCACCTTGCCCCTGTCTGGCTACAAGTGACTGGGAGCTCTCCCCAGCTGCCTGGAGTTTGGTAGGGGGTAGGCCTGGGGCCATGGGTGGAGCAATATGATAGACGTCGGTGTGCTCTAGCACCACCACTTGGCCAGATGCTGAAATAGCAAGAGCGCCAGGCAAGAGCTCGGCGGTGCCTGTGTAGTGTGTGGGGTTGGGGCGGGAGGAGGGAAACATGCATGCTGTCCTGTGGGGCCTTGCTCCTCTGTGAGAGGGGTTTGAGCTGAAGCTCTGCTTACAGCATCCCTGAGCCTGCTCCCCAACTGCTCTGCGGGGAGAAGAAAGGGCAGTTGGGTTAGAAGCTACAGAGCAGCCCCTCCTAGAAAGCCCTGCAGAGTAATGCTATGCCAGGGCACTGCAGCGTTGGCACAGGGGGTGGGTCCCATGCCCAGCTGGTTCTGAAGAGCCTAGCGCTGCTGGTACTCTGGGGCCATCCTAGAGCAAGCCCATCTGAGACTGGAACCTCTGCCCCTAGAGAAGCCCAGCCCCATGCCCAGTTTCTACTTGAAGCTACCAGAGCAAACCACTGAGTGCCTTGGCTGGGATTTGGGCTGGAGGATCAGACTGTCTCCACGTTCTCCCTGCTACCTGCTTTCTTTGCCAGCTCGTGGGATCTTCTCACCACTGGTGCTGGGCAAAGCAACCTCTTTTTTTTTTTTTTTTTTTTTTTTTTTTTCCTTTTCAGGGCCCTTGAATTAGCATTGGGCTTGCTGTTCGCTCGGAGCCCCCTGGGCACATGCCCCCTCTCCCCATTACTAGAGAAGCAAAGGACTGAGCAGTCACCGCTATTGGGAGTACGGTATAGGGCAGGTCTAGAGGGGCCATCCTGATTGGGCTGGGGTGTTAACCCTCCAAATTACTTCAGAATTGGCTTGGTTTAAGGATCTGAGCTGGATTGGACCTGGAGCGAGTTCTCTGCTCCCCAAGAAGGTGCTAAACCCACATGTGCCTGTGTTCAGGCCCCAGCCTGCCAGTATTGCCTTGGGAGACAGCATCCCGAAGCACTTGCTCTTCTCAGAGTTCTGCAGAGGCCAAAGCCATTCTAGCTCATTCCGAGGGGTGTGGCCTTGCTGGCTGTGAGTGACTGTGCCATGATGTGGCACAGACTATAGGACTTCATCAGTTTAGTGCCACTGCCCAGTGCTGCAGCTGTCAGCCCCTCAAGCACAGCTGTGCCTATCACTGCAGTGATAGGGACCCTCCAAGAGCCCCCATGGGGGTGGGGATGGGAGCAAAGGGATGGTTCTTCATGGGGAAGGAGCAGCATTGGAAAGGGGCTCTTCTGTTGGGTTCCCTTAAGAACTGGGGAATCCCCCAGTGCTAACCTTGTCATGTCCCATTGAGCTCTGTGCTGTGGCCTCTGCCCTCAAGCCTGCTGATGCTTTGCTGTCCTTTTCCCTAAGCAGCTCGCCGCATGGGACCGGGTGGCTTCCCTGGGGGCTCACGGTCTGCTTTGTGAGCTGTGTTCAGTACCAGGCTCCTGTGCTTTGGGGTGAGCCTTCAAAGCTCAGGCTTGTTCTTGCCCCTCTGTGGCCATCTGGAGTCCTGTGAGGCTGCTGCATGGTCCTGTTCTTGGGCTAACTAATAAGGAATAACCTAGAGGCCTAGCTTCTTAGAGAAAAGAGATGCTTATTGTTCACCTTCTGCTGGCTCTTCCCTCCCTTCCAGCTGAACGGGGATGGGAGAAGTAGCAGTGTGTGATAGGCTTTCTGAGACCCCCAAGGGGGCAAGGAAGGGAATAGATGCCCCAGATCAGCACTGCCAGGGCAAAACCATTTCCTCTCTTCCTCTCCTATTATGGGATGCGGAAGCCCTTCTCCCCTCCACCCTGTCCAGAACTCACCCCCCCCTCCACAACAAACTCCTGAGGCATGGCAGTCTCCCTACTCCTGAGACCCAATGATGCCTGGGTTGGCCCAGGAGGGCCAGAGGCCAAACCTTGGGTAACAAGTGGCTGGAGACCTACAGAGGGGGAGAGGTTTCCAGGGGCTGGAGACTGAGCCGGGGGTGGGGGGGGGGCTTTTGAGACTGATGTACTGTTCTGCCCTTCCCTGTAAATAAAGATGAAATAACTGGATACTGGTGCTTCTTGTCTCCTCTGTTAAGGTGATTGCCAGCTGGGTGGTCCAGGCTTGGGCCTGCACTGCCTCTCCCTGCTTTTCCTGTGTTATGCAGGAATTCAGACTAGATGACCCCAGTAACCTGCTGGCCCGGGAACCTATGTAATACTGCTCACTGCATGATGCTTTAGTAAATAAAAATTCAAGTATCAGAGGGGTAGCCCTGTTAGTCTGAATCTGTAGAAGCGATAGAGTCCTGTGGCACCTTATAGACTAACAGACGTATTGGAGCATAAGCTTTCGTGGGGGAATACCCACTTCTTCAGATGCATGCATCCGAAGTGGGTATTCACCCACGAAAGCTTATGCTCCAATACGTCAGTTAGTCTATAACCGGGGTAGGCAATCTATGGCACGGGTGCCAAAGGCGGCACGTGAGTTGATTTTCAATGGCACTCTCTCTGCCCAGGTCCTGGCCACCGGTCTGGGGGGGCTCTGCATTATAATTTAATTTTAAGCTTCTTAAATTTTAAAAACCTTATTTACTTTACATACAAAAATAGTTTAGTTATATATTATAGACTTGTAGAAAGAGACCTTAAAATGTATTACTGGTACGTGAAACCTTAAATTAGAGTGAATAAATGAAGATTCGGCACGCCACTTCTGAAAGGTTGCCGACCCCTAGTCTATAAGGTGCCACAGGACTCTTTGTTGCCTTAACTAAAAAGTCCTCATGTATTATAAGGCTGTTTTGCCCTGACTCCTTGGGCTATGTGGATTGGGTCTTTATATCCCTGACCTGTATTTTAATACACTTTGACCTCTTCCACATGGTGAGGTTAAACTCCCTTGTCCTGGCCTTCCTCTCCAGGCAGGGATTTCCTTAGACACCCTCCCCCGGGGGGTGAACACCCCCCTGAATTTCCCCAACCCACTCCCTCCACCCCCCAGTTACATGCAGTGTTGCCAATTTAGTCACTGGTTGGAAATTTGAATTTAAATCGAAACATTAATACCCACTTTAAAAGCATATACAGTATATGAGAGAATACTTGTACCTGAGAAAGCATAATGGGTTTGGAAAAATATGAACTAGCTTCCTCATACAACTGTTTGACAATGTCAGCACATTTGTTTCAGCTATATTGGCCCACCTAATAATTTCAAATTATTATTTATAAGCAAGGTCTGAATGAGCTCTCCCCTGACAGCTAGTGATGAGCCAGTGGTGGGTGGAAAGGCTTCAGGACCAGACTGTATTTACATGAACACACCTACTCTGCCTGATCAATTTTGGCTGGTGTTGGGTTACAAGTCACTTAAGTATTAAATGTGGGGTCATGAAATGTTGTTGTTCTTATTGTATGAGTAAAGGGCAGCAGAACTGTGCTTGGCCTTACTGAATTGGGGGGGTGGGGGCACAGGCCTCCCTCAGTGCTTATTTTGTGCTAGGGTTTGCAGGGCTGAGCCCCAGCACCTCTAGGCTTGGCAGTTCATAGCCCTGGGACCTCTGGGCTTGTCACATCAGGTATGAAAGTAACAAACTTGCTTGAGCCCTGGCACCTCTTTCATTACTAATTAAGCACTGGTCACCCTCAACTGAACTGCACTCCCTAAGCAGGAGGTCTGGATGCCATATCCTAGTGAAGAGAGAGAGGGTGGGGCACAGGTATTTGCTTGGTGGTGTGGGCTCTGCCTAAGAGTCACAGGCACTATTTGACCTGCCCCTCTCTCCTGTTGAGAGAGAGCGCTAATTAGGCTTCATTACTGACCACTAGAGCTGAAATCACTGATATCAGGTCTAAGTGCTTAGGCCTGCTGTGGGACAGAATTTCTGTGAAGAGACAGCCCAGCCTGCACTAGCAGTGAGGTTCCCCCATGGAGAGCTGAAATCACGGAGAGCTGGGTAGAACCTCAAGAGACCAATTCGCAGAGGTCACAGTGGAAGGTGGCAGCAGAAGGTGACAGTGCAGGGCCAATGGGGATGGAGCAGTAGAGTGAACAGTGGCACTACAAACAGCAGCCAGAGCATTGGACTATGTTTTAGTGACTTCACTCCAGAATGCTAGATTTGTGACTGGGAAACTTATATAAATGTTTCCTAGTAGGCCAAGATTTTTAAAATGCATTATTTGCCAAGGTCATAATCTCACAACATTGCTATCTCAAGAGGTCATTATCTTGGGGAGTTTCAATACTAAACTTGTTTATGATGATTATTTTCATGTAAGAAGGGCTATATTGGGTCAGACCAATGGTCTATCTATCCCAGTATCCTGTCTTCCGACAGTGACTATTCCGGGAGTGAACAGAACAGGGAATCAGAGTGATCCATCCTCTGTCGTCCACTCCCAGCTTCTGGCAAACAGAGGCTAGGGTCGGGATACTCAGAGAATGGTGTTGCATACCTGCCCATCCTGGCTAATAGCCATTGAGGGACCTAACCTCCATGAACTTATCTAGTTCTTTTTTGAACCTTGTTATAATTTTGGCCTTCATAACATCCCTGACAAAAAGTTCCATGGGTGACTGTGCGTTGTGTGAAGAAATACTTCCTTTTGGTTGGTTGTTTTAAACTTGCTGCCTATTAATTTAATTAGGTGACCCCTGGTTCTTGTGTTAAGTGAAGGGGTAAATAACACTTCCTTATTCATTTTCTCTACAGCAGTCAAGATTTTATAAGCCTCTATCATATCACCTCTTAGTCATCTCTTTTCCAAGCTGAAAAGTCCCAGTCTTCTTATTTTCTCCTCATATGGAGTCTGTTCCATACCCCTAATTTTTGTTACCCTGCTCTGTACCTTTTCCAGTTCCAATATATCTTTTTTGAGATGGGGTTGCACGCAGTATTCATGATGTGGACATATCATATAGTAAAAGTAGAGGAGCTTGGTTTGCCAGACTGATCAGCTAAGCCAATACTGACAACCTATATGAAAAGGCTACAAAACACCATGCCTCTGGACTGCACCAACATGCAGCAAGCCTTATAAACCAGTCACTGTCAAAGCTAGTTTTAGAAGAACTTAATGAGGTTGTTAAGAATGCTGGAGACACAACTCAGTTCATGTGAACCAACATAGCTGTTGCATCATATTTTCTATTTAAGCAAGAGATACCACACGCTACAAACTGGAGGCCAATGTTAAGTGCATTGTCACTTGTTAATTCTGAAGTTGGACACTGGTTTCAAACAAGACTGGCAAATGCTTACTGTCTTTCTGAAAAAACTCAGCTGACATTCTAGAAGTGTGCAGTGCAACGGTGAAAGACGCAGCAGTTGAACTCTCACCATATTCAAAATATGTGCATACATGGCTGATGAATGCAAATAGGCATCAAGTATTAACATATGCAATTACTTATCTTGATGTCCGTGGTAGACCAGTAGATGCATTTTAGATGGTCAGGTTATAGAAGACTCATCACCTGCTCTCTGTGACATCTTAGAAGAGTTAAATGCTTGTAAATTGAACCCCAAACAGATGGCTGCTTGTGCATTTGATGGAGCTACAAACTTCTCTGGAAGCTATAGTGGAGTACGAGTTTTGCTCAGAGAAAAGTGTAACCCTAATCTCTCCTATACACACTGCAGAGGCCATCTACTCCAGCTAGCACTAGTACAAGCTGCAGAATCTTCAAACGACATTAAAAAGCCACATATTTAATGGCTTTTTTTTTAATACTCTTGCTTGGGGGGGGGGGGGGAAGAAGTCCAAAAGGACTGAACATCTTGGAAACAAATAGATACACTGGGATTGAAGTTCAAATTAGTCCAACCTGGGAAAACCTGCTGGCTTTCTCATGAGTGATTCTTGGCTGTTGTCTTAAAATTATTGCAACTGTTATTACTGGCTTTGGAAAGTATCCACCAAGATAGGACAGATCTAAGTAGTGAGGCTGGTGGACTACTTTTGTTACTAAGTTCAGAGAAGACTACTGTTGAAACCACTTGGGTCATTAAACAATGTCATCCAGGCATCTGCTACAACAGTAGTAGATCTTTGTCCAGCAATAGAAACTACCCTTGGATCACTCAGAGATATCCATTGAAAATGTACTGGAAGAAGCAAAGACTTCAGTCCAGAAGTTGACTAATGAAGGTACTTATATTGACTCCTTAAGTGAAGAGGACAAGAAGTGCTTGTTAAGCCAGCTGAAAAAGTACACAGACTTGATTCTTATAAATCTACAATAGTGATTTCTGGATTCTACTCAACCTCCACATAGGTTTTACAGATGCCTGTCTTATAAAATATCTACAGTTGAGTGGAGTGAGGCACTACCAGCAATAGGACTGCTATGTGATCAGGACAGAATAGAGAATTTTGAATGCAGAGTGGAATAGCATACAACAACAAATGAAGATTTAACTTCAACTTCTTTATTCTCACTAGTGGTTCAACCCAATCTTTGTGCTGTTTCCTGGGATGAAAGGAGTAGGAATTCATCTCTTGCTACTCCCAGTCACAACAGCTACAGTTGAGCATTCTTTTTCCTCACTGAATAGAATTTTGTGTTCTGAAAGAAGTCGCCTTCTGCCTGATCATGAGCATATCATGAAGGACTGGAAGTAACGGACACACAAGACCACCCCAAAGAGTGCAAAATTACAACAAGAAACCAAGAAGGATGTAGATGTCGTGCTTCATAGTAGGCTTGAGTAGCCCCCTTTAATTTTTGTGATTTTAAAACATGAGTTAAATCCAAAGGGTCGTGGAACATTTTTCCATTTTTACTAAGTGCCATCCAGCCCACCTTCGCCCTCATGGTCTCAACCCTCATCCCTCCCCACCCCGCCGAATATTCCAACCCCCACATTTCAATTCCTGGGGAAAACACTCCAGGTAAGGGTGCTGGGGGGCAGGGGAGAGATCCATGCTGAACCACAGGAGCCTACAACGACACGGACAGTTCTGGTTCATGGCTTAAAACCTCTGTAGTGAATCTAGCAATGCTTCATGGGTCCCTAGAGGGGGCTCTTTCGGCCAGGGTAGCACTAGGTGGGAGCTCTAGCTTCTGTCACTCCTCCGGCATCACAGGGAGGGTGGGATTTTTGTTTTAAACACAAGCAATTTACATTTGGAAGTACAGTAACTGCTTTTGAGTTTTCTGAACGGTAATGGCTGCATTATCCAGTAGATGGCATCAGTGCAGCAATGCTGCTGCTTCATCTAGCTTTAGCAAAAAGGGAGAGGTGCTGTTTTCAAATGTATCTTGCTCCCTTTCCCGCTTAGGGGTTTCTACCACATGACACCTGCCTGGTTTTGTCCTCTTTTATTTAATACAATTAATGTTATGAAAAGATCAGTCTAAAACAATTATTTTGAGTACTTTCAGGTTTGGATGGGTTGGATTAATTAATCAGTTTGTCCGCTTAACTTACCTCTTCATAAACTCATATTCTAGAAGAGACAATTGTTCTGGCTTGGGGAGATGCAGTGCTCCACTTTTACAGCGATTTGCAAGAACCTGCTGTGTGCACTAGAATAGAAACCTGTTGGGGAGTGGGGGGGAATAAAGAGGTAAGATAAAGTCAGATCCATTGTGATAAGAGGCAGAATGTATGTAGTTTTAAGCATCAGTTACAGCCAGAAAGGCTTTAGGTTACGGTTACCCTCTTTACTCAAGACTAGACTTCATATAAGATAAAGGCTTCCTCTTTCAACAGTTCTTTTAAAATGATTGTTTTATAATGTTCCTTTCATGCCACTGCACCCCATGACTTAAACATATATAAACAAACAAATGGAAGTAAGGGGAAGTTGATAGTGATAAATGTAAATCAGAAGCTAAGAATTGTAGAAAATTGATAAGGGAAGCAAAGGGCCAAGGAGGAAATCTATGCCCAGAAGAGACGGTAGATCGTGCACAGAAGATCACTGAGCAGCCAGTTGCCAAGCATGCAAAATTAGCAATGGATCAAGAAGGCTTCCAAAAAAAAAATTTGCTATGATGTCAGCTGTATTCAGACATGAGTGAATGGATGTGTGTTCAGAGCTGGATGGGCCACCTACAGGGAGAGACCCTAGGATATACAAACATGAGTCTATGCTGCCTGAGCTAAAGAGCCAGTGTCATTGGGCGCTGCCACCTAAGGAACTGGGGTCAAAGGGAAAGAGCATGCCTTAGTTGTGAAGGGTGCTTAGGGTGCAGAGGCTTTGCTTAGAGAAATTAACTCAGAAGTGGAATGGGACCTTAACCATCACAACCACTGAGTGGGGTTGTCTGTGACCTCTCAGCCCTACAGTCAGAGCATTAGGTCAGGGATCAGGCTGTTATTCCTTTCTCCGGGGAAAGGGTTTGACTCTTAGACGAGCTCTTGCCTCAAAGGGTGAAAGTCACCTTTGTTCTCATAATCGGAGTGCTTGGCTGGGACTGACCCCCCCCCCCCCCAATGCCACCTGAACCCCTCATATGACACTATCGCTAGACCAAACTGGAGCCAGGCCACTGTACAAGTAGCATGAAAAGATTGTTTAGCAATCACACATGAGTTGTTACACCAGAGGTTGAAAACCCCCTCTAGTTCCACTCCCAACTCCTTCAGTTGGTGACTAGTCCACCCATACATCCCACAGCATGTGTTGTTGTTTTTTTTGCAAGCGCTTTCTAAATGACACATCTCAGCCTGTGCAAGATCCCTGTGTTTCCCCAACCACTACCAGCGCTTGTCAGCATATTTCCCCCCTCCCCCAGCCATGCCCCGTGCCTTGAGCACCATGCTGCACAGCAAGTGTGTAATTTTTACAAGCAATTTATAAATAAGACATTTTCATGGTACTGGAAAGACTCCCTCCTTTTCACTGGCAGTGCTGGTTACAAATTCACTACAGGTTGCACTGGATTCAAAGCCAACTCATGGGCCAAGCAGTGGGGTGCCTTTTTTGTTGGGGAATGACATTTGTAAATTAGGCATCAAACCCCAGGTCCTTGATTGCAGTGGGAGTCCTAAATACCTTTGAGAATCTGGGCCCAAGTTATTCTGGAGAGAAATGGAAAGGTGCCATCCTGACATTGCCCATGAGGGGTGGTTTGGGGCCCCAAATGTTCTATTAGAGTCTCCCCTTGATAATGTCCACTAATGAAGCCAACTTGGTGCCTGGCTTTCTCTGGGAAGGAATTTGCACATTAAGCAAGAGGAATGACCTCCAAAATTGAACACCACACGATGTGTCATAACCATTGCCCGGGTAGGATGTCTCACACACAAAAGCAGAACCATCCCCTCAGACCGAAACACACACTGCTTTTTCTCTCAGTGATAGGAACTTGTGATTCACCCACAAGCTGTTGCCTCAGAGTTCAAAGATATCTTTATTTTCACGTATTGAAATCAGCAGAACCGGCTCCCAACTTCACCAGCTACAGGAAGTGTTATTTCGGGAGTGTGCTACAATGAATTGTAAGTCCCACAGCTCACGTCAGCATGAAACATACCCATCTTTATTTTCCTCACCAACACAAAAGCTCATCAGGGACTGAACCTATGTTCTGTGCCCAAAGCACAGCCCTACTCTATCAAGCCAGCTGTAGGGTTAGTTTTTGTTTCTCTGGGATGGGAATTTAGCTATGAAGTCTTTTTTATTTATTTATGGTGGGTTTTTTGTCAGCAATGTGAAGGGACCTCAGATTTCACATCACTGTGAAGCATGGCTTTGCTTGGATTTACATCCAGGGCTTCTGAAATCTTAAATTACAGTCATTGGACTAAGAAGCCAGTCTAGTTTGCTTGTCTCTCAGGGAAAGGAATTAGTAAAGTTGGTTTAAGGAACTACCTCAAACTCTGCATACACTTCCCTGGCAGGCTCTGCTACCATACATGACCTGCCCATTCACACACCAGCAGAATCAGCTGGAGGATCAACACCATGTTAATAAAAACCTGATGAGGGGCATGAGAAAGTTAGAAATAGCTTGAAGGTAGAAGTTAGACCCCAAGGTGTGGCTCTTCTTCTGCTCCACTTCTAAGTTCTGGAGTTTAGGACTTTTTCTGTCAGGCTAGCTCAAGCTATCTGGTTCTGTCCCGTTCTGCCACAAATTCCTTATGTAACCTTGAGCAAGTCACTTAGCTTCTAGTTGCCTTAAGATCCCTTCTGTAAAACTGGGATAATACGTACATGCTTAGGAGGGGTGAGGTTTAGCTCAGGTTCGTGAGACTGTTGGTTTCCAGGTGCTACAGAAGTATTAACACAGGCACAGAAGTGCTACAGAGCCGGCAGCCCTAACAAAGCTTTAGCTCGCTAGATGAAAGGTTTCTTGTGTGAGGTAATGGAGGGACTAGGCTGTTCTTTCTAAATGTACTGCGCTATTCATGAGGAATAGGATAATACTGAGGAATACCACAGCATGATTCATCATGTTCTCCAAGCCATTAAGATTCTCCCTTTGGAACAACACAGTTTTAATTAACTTGTCTGCTCCCCAAAGCCTGCTGCAGCGCTGAGGCCTTGTGAGTATGTGACTGGAAACCCAATCACAGCCTCCTGCATAGCTGTGTGGGGTACTAACATATGCATAGCCTGAGATGAAGTTTCTTTCAGATCACTTCTTCCACCCACACATTGGAATCTCTGCTAGTGAGCCCAAAAATGCTGCCAAGGAGAGTGTACGTCAGAACAGTCAGACTGGGTCAGACCAATGCTCTATCTAGCCCAGTATCCTGCCTGTGACAGAGGCCAATGGCAGGTGCTTCGGAAAAAATTAACAGGGTTATTATCAAGTGACCCATCCCGTTGTCCAGTCCCAGCTTCTGGCAGCCAGAGGTTTAGGAACACCCAAAGCATGGAGTTGCATCCCTGACCATCTTAGCTAATAGCTATTGATAGATAAGTTCCTAGAGGATAGGTCCAAACCTTTTTTTGAACCCAGTTATACTTTTGGCCTTCACAACATCCCCTGGCAACGAGTTCCACAGGTTGACTGTGTGTTGTGTGAAGTATTTCCTCTTGTTTTAAACCGGCTGCCTATTAATTTCATCAGATGACCCCTGGTTCTTGTGTCATGCAAAGGCATTAATAACACTTCCCTATTCACTTTCTCCACCCCATTTATGATTTTATACACCTCTTATCGTATCTCCCCTTTGCTCAAAGCTCTTGGGCCCAGCTTTACCCTTCATCAGAGGGGCTCAGCTCCCAGTGGAAGCTGTGCCTGACTATAGAATTGCAGCCCATGGCTCACATGCAGACCAGCTGGAAGCAGGTGTGATTTTCATTGGAGTCGCACCAGATTTGATGTGGTTCCTTGTTCTTGAGGAGGAAGAGGAGGAATGTTGCAAGTGCTGGTGCTCTTTAGAGGCAGGTAATGAGGTTGGTGTCAGTTCTGATACAGGGGATTATACCAATGCTCTTCAGCTCTGCCTGAAACCTATGCCGCTGCTTGGCCACGTGCTGTGGATTCGTGGCCATGTTTCTATTTTCTGCTGCTTCCTCTGGCTCATGTTGCTATTGGTCACAGCACTTCTCTGTTAACACCCCATCATTCCCTTTTCTAATGTCACAGAGGGAGATGGTTATAGCCAAGAGGCAGAGCCTTTTCCAGCAATTCCAAGGCCTTGAGGCACAGAGCCCTCACCCAGCCTCTTAGAATTACCTCTGTGCTAGGAATGAACACCTCATGCCTATTTTGAGAGGGTGATAGGGCAGGGCTTCGTGCCCTGTGGGCTGTGAAGCTGCTCCTGTCACAAAGGCAATATCAGTGCCTCATTAAGCAGCAAGGTGACTGTTTATATGATGGTAATGCCAGGGGTCCCAAGGAAAACCAGACTCGCTGGGCTAGGGCAAACACAGAGGAAAATGTCATCTTTTCCCTCAAGAGCTTGCATCTAAATACACAAGACGAAGGCTGGGAGGGGAATCAGGCACAGAGGGGGGAAGTGATTTGTCTAAGATCTCACATAGGTCAGTGCCTGAACCAGGAGTAGAAGCTATGTCTCCTGACTCCCAATCCAAACTCGATCTACTTGACCAGGCTGCCTCCTAGTGGTTGCCTAGGCCAGGACTCTGAGCTTCCAGAGGCTTTCCTGACTGCCTAAAAACAGCTAAGAACGCTACAGCAGCCTGCACCACTGCTCCATCTCTGTCTTTACTGAGTGTTTCTTTGCTTTAAAGTTACTCATGCTCAAAAATGGGAGAGATACAAATACACAAGGGGAAGAGCCAAATGCAGCAAGGCAAGAGTGAATGTTTGCACACTCATTTGCACTTCACAGAATCACAGAATATCAGGGTTGGAAGGGACCTTAGGAGGTCATCTAGTCCAACCCCCTGCTCAAAGCAGGACCAATCCCCAATTTTTGCCCCAGATCCCCAAATGGCCCCCTCAAGGATTGAACTCACAACCCTGGGTTTAGCAGGCCAATGCTCAAACCACTGAGCTATCCGTTCCCCCCACTGAGCTATCCGTTCCCTCCACTTCCTGTGGAGAAGGGTAGATTTACCAGTTACAAGAGGGGAAAAACCCAGCAAGGGGCTCAGGTGAGAAATGGACCTCAGTGAAACAAGAGAGGCACTGAGAAAAAAGGAGGTCATGCTGTTGACATTGTGCCCAACATGAGACATGTATGCACCATGAGTGAAGACTGCAGATGGGAAGAAAGTGGAGGAAGGACCCTTATGCAGGTTGCAACAGCTTTCCCATCTGCCATGAAAGCTGTTGCAACCTGCATAAGGGTGTGTTGGTTTGACAATAGACAAGACTTAACGTAGAGATGGGCCAAAAGCACTGAGGTCAGCTGGAACTCAAAGGTGCTCTGCAAATCAATTGGCTATTTTTACAGACCCTTTTCTGACCATAACTGCACTTTAACTGAGGGCGGAACAGGTTTGATTACCTCCAAGTGAGTTCAGCTTGTTAACTGCCAGCTGCAAAGATATCTAGCAGCGGTAGCTGCTGGAATAGTTCCTGAGGAGTCACACAGCTCCAGGAAGGGATGCTTGGAGCAGACTCAGAGCCACATATACAGGTGCATCTAAGTTAGTGTCACTCACAGGGCCCCCCACAGCAAGTCCTTTACACTGACACCTTGAGGGTCATGTCCTCTTGCTTAGCAATGTGTCAGCTCTTTGTGACATTCTCCTCCCCTCATGCAGAGAGCCAGTGCAAGGCCTATGCTCCACTTAAACCTTCTAAGTCAGGTTTAAATGAGGCATGAGCTTTGCAGTGGCTATCCGCATAGGCTGAACTGCACCTGGAGGCACACTTTTTAAAGAGAGCATTTTATAAGGTGCCTGTGGCAATAGAGGGGCCAAACATAGCTGTTCCCTGACCTACCCACCGGCTTGCCTTAGGAACCCAGGCAGAGCTCAAATGAAGTGTGCATGCACAGGGCAGCTAAGTAATCGAAAGCAATGGCTCCTACTGCAGTGGATTTGACTCATTTTACGGCATGTTTGGTGCAAGCTGGCTTTCTGCCTGCTGCCATGGCAATGAGTCATGCTGGATGGCTGAGGAGCTTTTATGCTATTTGATTAATTTTTTGCATCATCAAGGAGATTATCTGAGCAGCCACATGCTGGCTCCACTAGCCAGGTGAACGGCTGGAATTCATTCCGATGGATCCTGGCTGAAAGCCTCCTGTGAGCACCTTGCTTGTGGATAGCACGTAGCACTACAGAATGGGAGGCAAATCACCGAGGCTCTGGCACCCAGGCGATTCCAGCCAGGGAAAGATGCCCCAGCATAACCCTTGGGGACCACCCACACTTGGTCCAGAACACGATGAGCACATGAAGGCCGAGCCCTCATCCCAGTCACAGAACGGGCTTGACCCGAACGAGAAAGAGACTGAGGTTTAAACCAGCATGGGAAAAACCCCCAGAAGCTCTACTAAGGACATCCAGGGTAGCCAGAGCACAGCCTCCAGCACATGCTCGGCTGGGTGATTTTAAACTGCACCTGTTGATTCAAGGGAGGGACGGGTGAGAGACTTTGCTATTTTTAGATTGCAAACTCTCCAGGACAGGGCCTTTGCTTTCTATGTTTGCAAAGTACCTCACATGACTAGGGCCTTATAGTAATAACGGAAGTGGGAGAGCGAGCCTGACAGTCCAGCTGTGCTTTGTCCTTCCTGTGTCAGGAGGCATGATCGTCAGAAGGTTTTCTGCCATCCAGGACAACAGCTACACCTGGGAAAGCATCAAAGAGGTACTGCAAGGTCAGGCTGGGTTTTTTAAAGTGGAAAGTTCAGGGTGAGCTGCAGCTGGGGATCTCATGCAGGTCTGCAATTAGTAGACTTGTGGTGCAAAAAAACACTAGAATGAAGACCCTGACCCTGAGAAGGGCTGCCCCCTATTGGAGTCCGTGGGAGTTGCAGGTGCCCAGCAACTCAAGATCAGCCTCTAAATTACCGAGGTGCTGAAACAACCAGCCTCTGGATCAGAAAGGGCTAGCAATGCCACCTAGCTACAGGAGATCTAACCCCAAAGACAGTGTCTAATCTCATCATGAGTGGGTCATCCCTGCCTCTGACAGAGTCCTGAGGGGCCTGTCCCTTTCTTATGCTTTGGCAACACTTGTAAAGCTTGTCATGCCAATAAAGTCTCGTTGAATTGAATTGAAAGTGCCACTGACCCAGATAACGTAGGGTAGCCAGCACCTCATCTGACCTTTCATGAACTGCAAAACAACCTTGCTATCTTTGCATTTAGAAACTGATCACAGATGGGTCCATGCTGCTGGGTCTGCATGTGGACCGGCCTCTCCCAACATTTGACTCTAGGGCTGTATGTTCAGATTAATGACTATATATGTGTGAGGCTTAAAAAAATAGAAGACCCGAGACAGGCAGGAGCTGTGGAAATGACGCTTCAGATTTTGCTGCAGTTCAGCGCCGACCTGGTGCTCTTAGCTGTCGGAGGACCTGCAAGACAGCAGATTTCCAAGTGATGCTTCATTGCATTCTAATACTGCTTTCTCTAGTGCAGTTACAGACTAATGGATACGGCTAATACAATGCGTTGCAGCTGAGAGAGTTGAGGAAACTGTCAACATCATCACCAGACATAGAGACAGGGCTATGTGCTTTGGTCACTTTTGACAGCAATGCTGAATGACCATTCCCTTGCCGTGTGCCCCTTCCTCATCAGAGCTATTGAATCTCAGTGCTTTTAGTCCCTGGGAGGGGTTTTAGTCTGAAGTCTCTGACGTGCTCTCCGTCTTAACTCCAGCTAACGAAGTCTTTGTCTGGGAATTTCCTTTGGTGTCTAAGGGGAGTCCCAGCACAGCTGGCACATGCAGAGCGACTCCTTTAGAGCTTGCAGGGTCTCTTCCCCATCACTTGCCTCCCCGCCCCTTCTGCTCTACACTCCTCTCTGGCTTCATTCTCATGACGGAAGATGGCTAGGAAAAGACTAGCCAGGAAGTGGGGACTGAGTGGGAAGATTAGGGCAGTCGACGGATTCGGGTATTGAGGAAAGCAGAGCCTGTGGCCTGGGCTGGAGAGCAGGGGTTTGGATGGAGGAGAGATGCGGGGAGTGGGGGCACTTAGGGAGGGCTCCGGTTGGAGGCAGTGATGAGTTTGGAGGTGCTGGCCCTTGAGTTTTGTGTGGCTCCAAGATCAGGGGAGAATTTGGGTGGCAGGGGTCAAGAGGTTGGGTGACTGAGGGATGCTGGGGTTTGGGAGCTACAGGGGAGTGGGAGGGCATCCAAGCCAGGGATAATCAGGGCTGGGATACATTTGGGCAAGGAAATCCAGGATTTCCTGAGGCAGTGGGAGAAAAAGAGCCCCCTGCATCCTTAGGAGGTTCCCTGGCCTCTGGCGTGTCCTTCTCACATTCCTAACTCAACAGTGAATAACTCTTCAGATTCATTCCTCCCCCATCTCTCCACCCACATTCCGTTATGGCACCTGTCTGCCTGGCATCTGAGCACCTTCTGTACACACAAGGACGGAGGTGTTTATCCATCCCTCCCTGCCTTCAAGTCAGCAGGGGTGAGACCAGCACAAAGCTAGCCTAAAGGACCAGAGAATTGGGCCCATAATCTTTCCACCACAGCACACCCTCAGGTAATCTTGTCCTAGAAATACCATATACTATGTTGCGTAAGGCAACACACGTATACCATTTTAATTGATATGGTCACTCAAGAGCCCACGCTGTATTCAGTGGCTATGACTATTTGAATTAATTTTCAGTAATTTATTAATGTCCATTAATTATTATTTTATTATATACAGATATTGATAATCATATAACAGATTCATCCTGCCCATCAGGCTATGAGCTCTGTAGCCCCAATACTCACGGGGCATGGCCAGCTTTGTGAAGATGGGAAGCATGATATCTTCCAGCTGCTGCTTCTGATCCAGGAAGTCTTGTCTGGTGGGCTCTTTGGTGTTCTCAAGCCAGTCAGATTTTACACGACAGGCGCTGAGAGACATGTTCTGTAGAAGAGACAAGGGACATTAACCTTTAGAAGGTGAGCTCCGGAAATCAATTACTTCGTTTTAGATGAGGTTACGAGTGGCCCCTCTCATCCAATCAGAAGGCTGGGTAGCAACCCAGGGTCAAACTGCCCGTGTGATCTTTTATATGCCTGCCTCTGCCAGCCACAAAAGAGAGGATGCAACACTGGCCTTCTTGAACTAAAACTGGCACGTTGATTAAGTTTGTATCAGTTAATTGAAGAGAGAGGTATGGTGTAGTGATCAGAGCACAGGACAGGGAGCCAGGAGCTCCCAAGATATCATCCAGAACCGGACGCTCACTCTTCCTGTCCCCCTGGGCTCAGGAGAACTGGGTGCGACTCTCTTCAGAGCCCATAAATGCTGTTGGGCTACAGGAGATGCTGCAAAGCAACATGAGGTGCCGAGCGATCCACCACTAAGAGTGCAGTGAAAGGGCTAGAGCAGGAGGGAGGAGCGCGGTCTCTGTTCTCCCTGTGTAACCTTGGGATAATCACTTCACCTCTCCGCGGGTTGCTTTCCCCACCTGTAAATGGGGATAACACTCACCTCACACAGGACCTATAAGGCTTCATTCATATGTGCAAAGCATTTGGGCTCAAATCCTCAAAGGGATTTAGGTGTCCAACTCCCATTGAAATCCATGGGAGTTAGACACCCAAATACCTTTGGGATCTGAGCCTTTGTGTTTATCCAGGGCCTTGTCCAGCAGGATAACAAAGTACTATCATTCATACGCTGATCTGCTCCCCACTACAAGCACTGCTGAGTGTAGTCTCGTCCCCTCTGGCTGGGGAAGCCTTTCTGCAAAGGGCGGTGTGAGCAGAAAACATATCCCCACATGGAATCAAGAAGGCAGTTCTAAACTTTACTGCGCATAGGTCAGTTCTCCTGATAAGAGCTCTGCACTGTACCTTGTCTTCCTTGTTCAGCCTTCCCTGCACCTTCTCTGGATCTGCAATTGTTGCCTGGATGTGGGTGATGAACGTCCGCAGAGCCTGCTTAGCTTCTGCGAAACAGGACACACACGACGAAGAGACAAGATTAGTCATGGGGAAGTACTCACAGAACGAGGCAGGGGCTTATACAGAGACAGACTGCTACACAAAAGGAACCAGCCTTGTGTCCCAGGTTGATCCAGACTGCTTTAAGGCTAATTAGGTACTAATTATTTGCCCTTCCTTAGAAGCCCTTGGGGTTTATAAATATTAACGAATGGTGCCTCACCACACTGCTGGGAGGTGGATAAGTCTATTGTCCCATTTTACAGATTGGGAAACTAGGCACAACAGGACAGATCCTCAGCTGGTGTAAATCATTGCCTTCAATGCCAATTTATGCCAGCTAAGGTTCTAGAAATGATGGGCCTGCTTCTGTGAGGTGGTGGGTGCCCCTAGATCTCCTGGACTTCAAGGAAAGTCCCAAGAGCTCAGCCTCCCACAGGGTCACACCTACACTAAGGATTATTTTTGTAGGCTGCAAACCTGAGGGGTTGTCAGTCATTGGCAAAACTGTGCGTCTTAGAAAGAGCACAATGCAGAGCACTCCCCTGACCAAGTCACTGGGGGGCCAAACTGTGAACCCCTGACTCATAACAGAGCAGTTACTCACACAAGGAGCTGTGACTTCAATGGGACTAGTTGTGTGCACAAGGGATTCACAACCAGGTGACACCAGGTTTCTCATGTTACCTAGTTCCATAAATATAACTGGCTGTACTAGAACAGTGACCTTAGCAAGTCAAACATCTGTATTAATAATAGTTTGCACTTATATAGCGCCTTTCATCTGTGGATTTCAAAGCCCTGTACAAAACGGGTCAATATTATCTCCATTTTACAAATGGGGAACTGAGTCACAGAGCGGCTAAATCAGTTGCAGAGCTGGGATTAGAAGTCAGTTTTTCTAACTCCCTCGTTCCCCACTCTCGCTGCTAGACCATGTTAGGCTGCTTATATCTTTAACGCAATACAGTGCCCACTGGGAAAAGCTTTGAGATCCTTATGACATCACAATACCTTTCTTGAAAGCAAATGCCACTGGCTGATGATGTCACCAGCCGACAACTTCTCTGGCACTCAGGACTGGAGCTTGGTCCCAAGCCACGAAACGCCAGGGTGGAGAGGTTCATTTGCTTAAAATCCATCCAAGACACTACAGTATGAACTTTAAAGGCTATTTGCTGCTGGATCTCTGGCTGCAGTTGGTACATGCTGACAATCAAGTCACTGGAGACCTTTCCTCTTAAAAAAAGAAGACAATGTTTGTCCGAGGTGTCTCCCTAGTCTTTCCTGTCTGGATTGCCTTCTTGTTCCAAGACAGCCTCTGCCTTTGTGATCGCCCAAGCTGGGTCAGAGTTGGATGGGAAATTCTTCCAGAGGATCTGGAGCAATTGCAGCTTGGAACTCCGCTTCAATCTAACTGCCTGCCCTACCCTCTGGACCAACTGTCTCACTGCTTTACTCACCTGGAAATAGCCAAAGGATGCTTGGAGGTTCTGTATGCCAGCTGCAAAGTTATACTTTTCATCCTAGGGGTCTTATGTGTACGTTGTCTTTGGAGCAATTTGAGAAGACCGCAGAAGAAGGTGAGTGATGTAAATGAGCAAAGTAGGAATAGTGCTGGTTAGATTAGAGCATGCGACTGGAAATTGACTAATTCCGCTACTGACTCACGGGGTGGCCTTGGGCAAGTCACTTAAGCCTAACTTTTCAAAAGTGTCTCCTAATTTTGGGTGCCTCCATTTTGAGGCGCCATTAAAGACACCAAGGCCAAGAGGTTCAGAAATAGGAGCCTAAAGCTAAATCCATATTTAGGCACCTCAGAAAGTGGCTTGATTGTCAAAAATACTGAGCACTCAAGATCTCCCATTGATGGTACCCATCTCTCCAGGAGCTCTGCTGTGTGCTTGGCACTTTGGGAAGTCAGACCACTTATTTAGGTGTTGAAATATCCTGTGTTGGCCAGAGGGCCAGGGGCGGTTGTAGCTTTCGAGTTTTGTGCCATGATACAGCTAGAGGCTATGAACAGCTAGAGTCAAGGCACTTAAATGTGGGAAATAGCAACCAGCCCAAGATAGCACTCACCACTTCGGCTTGGATCATCCCTGAGCCTTGAGTCCCATTTCCTGGAGGAGGTGGGAGCCCTCTGGGTATGGCCAGAGGTCTAGGGAAAGCCCACCCTTATGCTATTACTATTATTTGTATTAGAGCAGCACTTATGGACCCCAGTAAAGGATCAGAGTCCCATGGTGCTAGGTACTGTACAGACAGTAGTAAAACAAAAATAGTCCCGGCCCCAGAGAGCTTACAGTGTCGGTTAGTGCAGAGGTTCTCAACCTTTCTCTTTCTGAGGCCCCCCAAAATGCTATAAAAGCTCAACAGTCCACCTGTGCCACAACAACTGTTTTTCTGCATATAAAGGCCAGGGCCAGCGTTAAGGGGTAACAAGAAGAGCAATTGTCCGGGGCCCTATGCCACAGGGGGCACCATGAAGCTAAGTTGTTCAGGTTTTGGCTTTATCCCCGAGTGGTGGGGCTCGGGGCTCCAGGCTGCAGTCCTGCATGGCGGGGCTTTGGCTTTCTGCCCCGGGCCCTAGAAAGTCTAACACTGGCCATGCTTGGCGGACCTCCTGAAAACCTGGTCATGGCCCCCAGGGGACCCCTGGTTGAGAACCACTGGATTAGGGTTACCGAATGATGCTCTCTGAATCCGAAGAGGAAAGGAAAGGAGCAGAGGAGAGATGAGAGGGGTAACACTCCAAACGTTCGGTGATCACCAAACAGTCGATGCCTGGGGCCTTGCTGCTGCAAACACTGAGTGTTCCACATTAATCCAAGTCCAAGGATTTGCTCTGGCTCGCCAACGTGGCAGGGCTGCCGTCTGTACTCAGACCACATGGTGCCCTCAGTGAGGCAACATACTTGCACATGGGCTTTCAGATGGAGTCAGATCTTGGCTCAGGTCCTCCAAGTATTTTGGCTCCTAACTTCCACTGAAATCAATCGAAATTAGGAGCCTATCTACCTTTGAGGACCTGGGCCCTGGTGCTTTTGGGGCAGAGCTGTATGTCAACGGGACTATTCACAAAGCAAGGTACTGCTCAGCGTAAATGCATCAGGAAGTGGCCCTTACAGCTCAGTCCTGCTCAAACCGATGAAAAGTGGAGTTTTGCTGTTGACTTCAGCAGACCCAGGATTAGACCCTTTGTCAGCAGTCTCTAGAAGATGCTTAAGAAAGGTGACTTGTTGATCATGTAAAATGCTCTGGCTCCCTCTTCAGCTCTGTTCCAGGAGGCTTGAAACCTCTCCATGAACAATCAAAGAGAAAAGGGCTGATTTTAAAGGGACAGGTCAACTGGGCCTCATTGTTTTAAACTGAATTGCTATTCTGAAGACTGAATCTAACGGCAAAGGACTCTGTAGCATGGGCTCGCTCAAGAATTTAGCTCATGCACCATGAACATAACATAGGAACAGCCAGACTGGCTCAGACTTGTGATCATCTAGCCCAGTGTCCTGTCTCTGGCAAAACCAGACACGTCCAAGGAAGGTGCAAGAAACCCCTATAGGCAGATGTGGGGGGTGATCTGCCCCCAGGAAGGTCTCATCCTTGTCCCTAAGAGTTAGAGATTGATTTAAGCCCTAGAATGGGCAATGGAGACATTTGAAAGTACTGTAAATAGCCAGGGTAGAACCCAGTGAGAGCCTTAGCAGGTGGATGGGAGGATAAGTCTGAAGTTTTCTTATAACGACCTGCAGAGAGTAAATCTCTGGAGAACAACAGACTGGACAAGATCCCCAAGCTGGTGTAAACCAGCATACCTCCATTGAAGTCCATGGACCAGATCCCCCACTAGGGTAACTAAGAGTAATTCTGCTCAAGTCCATGGGCCAGATCCCCACGCTGGTGTAAATCAGCGTCGCTCCACTGAAGTCAGTGGAGGTGACTTACACTGGCTGAAGATCTGGCCTGCGGACTCTTCAGTTGGTAAGTAAGAAATAAAGCCAGGCTGATGGCTTTTGGCTCTCGATGAAAAGAATTACTGTCACAATGTCATCTGCTTTGTCTTTCCAGGTGTCCGTGGAGAGCTCTTCCATTTCTGTCACGACAGAATTTCATGCTAAGTGCACCTGCAACGTGGACAAAATGCTCTGCACGCTGGTGACAAACACGTCTATCATGATGAAATACCTGAAGTACGTATGCCACCATCAGAGGAAAGAAGCCAGGCACCGGAAGTTAAGTAAGAAGAGGAAGGAAGAAGAAATTAAGGATGAAGAGATCTTCCCTATTTGTCCGTACAGCCACAGCTCTAGCATGGATACCGTGATGCAGGAAGTGTAAGCGAAAGGACTCCTCCTCGGACAACAATCATATTTTCGTGCTCTAATAATTGTTTATCCATATTCTTTGCTAAGATGTTGCGAAGGCAGGAAAATGGGGAGATCAAGGACAGAGCCAATCTGAAGTCAATGGCCGTTTGTTTGAACGTTTATCCAATGATGACAGTTTGAGAGTTGAACGCTGTCGATGTTCCCGTGGACAAGGTGGGGAAGCAGGACGGGAGAAAGAGGGACTATTAAAAAAAGTCTTTCAGAAGCGTGGTGACAGCGGTTTGAATTTGGAATGTCAGTAAAATAACATTGTACTGGGCAGAAAGAAGCCCCAGTTCTCTTCTGTGATCCAGCTGTTTTGAGCCACTCCTTCAATGCAAGGCAGCTGGAAAGCTGCCTTATTCCAGCTAGTTAGGGACTCCTCTAGCCAAAGGTGAATCCCCATATAGCATGGAACCAGAATAAGCGCTGTACACCATCTCCTCCAGCACAGTGGGCATGGCCAAGGAACAGGGGGCATGACTGGAGAGCCACTGTGTCCAGCAACCCCTGGCTGCTAGAATGGCCCCTTAGGGCTGTAGCTGCTGGGTCACACCAGGGGCCAAACTGCTCCATAACCACTGTGTGTGTCAGGGAGCTGCACGGACAGGGTAAAACCAGCTTTGTCCCTTTTCCTCTGGTCCTGCACTGAGCATCGCTTGGCAGGAACCTCAGCCTGGTGCTTTATGTTTCTGCTATACAGGACTTTCCTTAGGGCATGGGCAGCCACCAAGGGTCCAACCACAGAGTTACTGGTGCAGATCTCACCTTAGGAGCTGCATTTGTTGTTGGATCAGTCACCTTACAGGTCAGGCCTAGAGTAGTATTTAAAATTCACTTTACCTACAGACATGGGAGTCAGATCTTCAGCTGGTGTAAATCAGCATAGCTTCATTCACTCCAGTGGAGCTCTGATGGACTTTCACCAGATGAGGCTCTAACCCATGGTGATCACAACCTCCCCTGTGTAGCTGGGCATTACCAGTCTCACCTGCCCAGTCCAGGAATTCGACGCAGTCTGTCTGTGCATAACGGTCGGCTATATCTCGGGCCTTTTCACCTCGGAAGGTCATCGCTAGAATATCAGCTTCCAGTTCTACCAGAGTTTTCAAAGTCTCCAGCTGGCCCCAGGCTGCAGCACAGTGGAGGAGTGTGTAACCTGGGGGATGATAGAGAAGTCATCAGAACTTGCGGGGAGGGATAGCTCAGTGGTTTGAGCATTGGCCTGCTAAACCCAGGGTTGTGAGTTCAATCCTTGAGGGGGCCATTTAGGGATCTGGGGCAAAAATTGGGGATTGGTCCTGCTTTGAGCAGGGGGTTGGACTAGATGACCTCCTAAGGTCTCTTCCAACCCTGATATTCTATGATTCTATGAGAACCAAAGGGAGAGGTATCTTGCTGGAGGTCAAATGCCAGCTAACAGTACTTTGCAGAACAGGAAGATCAATTTCTAACAGTGGAGAGTTACAGAAAGGGAACAGAGAAGAGGTCAGTAGAGGGGGAGTGAGTGAGCAGGGAGAGGAGGTGAGTATAAAGCCAGGGGGATCTAGAGTCAGATACAAAGTCTAGTGAAGTCAATGGAAAGGCTCCTCCCATTCCTTCAGTGGTGCTTGGATCAAGCTTCACAGAGGCTGAGTGGAGGGTGGAAGGAGAAAGTGAATGTGAATTCAGAGAAGTCAGGCAAAGCTTTGTTAAGTAAGAAGAGGAAGGAAGAAGAAATTAAGGATGAAGAGATGAACGGCTGATCCTGCACCAATGAAGTCAATGCTTCAATGGATGGGATCTGGGTCAGGGCCGGAGTGAGCAGGTGTGGGGCCCAATCCGTTGCCCGTTGCTGTCAGCAGCATACCTCTGGCTGTTTTATCCTTTATGACCACTCCGAATTTTGCCAGTGCTCTGATGACTGCACTCTGTCCAGCCATGCTAGTTGCATACAGTAGGTCTCTCCCTATGATGTCCTTTTCCATGAGAAGTTGCATGGCCTTTTCACCATCAGGGTCTTCTGGGTCGGCAAAAATCTGCTGCACACCCTCCACATCTCCAGTGAGAGCAGGTCTCAGGAGAGGGTTAGAATACTCTGGCTCCTTAGGCTCCCCTGTATCTGCTGGCTGTGTTGCTTCTACTAGCTCCATTGGCTCTAGAGCAATGTCTGCCAAAAAAGGAGGAACAGTATGGAATCCTTTAAAGCAGCTGATTGGTTTTGTGGTTTGCCCATATATATATTCACCAGGATTGTAACCTGGGTCTTTTCCGAAATAGAACGAGGCACATCCAGTGTTCACCAATGACCTTCCCTGATATGAATGTATTCTTTTTATTTACAGTGTGGCCAGCTCTCATTATTTTATCGTGGGTCTTGTGATTTTTCTTAAAGCCCCAGCTGTTGGAACCATGATATTGCATGAGAATCTCAGCTTCCATTTAAAAAACAAAGTACTCTTCTTCCCTCATGGCTGCAGAGTACAGCGGGAAAATGTCAACCCTAATGGCTTAAACCCCAGAGGGCAAATACCCAACATTTACTTTTTATAAAAAAATCTCATGATTTTAAAGCCAGTTTTGTGATTTGTGTGGGTCAGACTCATGAGTTTTGAACTTTGGGGTTGGTGATACTGATTTTACAGTGTTACCAATGCACGTGCCAGTTTTGCAGAATGTAGTGTTTAAAAGGGCTTGCCACCTAACTCAGGCAGAGCAGATCAAATTAACTAGCACCACATTAAGTGCAGATCAGTGTGATAAATTAAGACAGATTTCCATGAGTTTATACATCAAGCAGAGCTTGGTATGAGCAAGACAATGAACTTTCTTTGAACTCAGTAGCCCTTACATAAAGTTTTCAAATGTAATTTTTCTGCCCAGTGTCAATTTAGTTCCATTACTGTATATTCATCCCATTACTGGCTCCCCCTGCTGGCTAAAGGGAAACATAGCAATTCATGGTTTTACCTTTTACTAACTGGGCTGCTGGAGAAGGATAATTATTTTGGTATTGAAGATCATGAGCTCCTGTTCTCTTGCAGCTGTTGGGGAGTCTGCATAGACTAATTATTAGACTAGACCAGTGAAATCTGGGATTGCTGGGTTCTAGACCTTGCTTTGTCACTTATTAGCAATGGGCTTGCTCCATCACTCATTGAAATCAATGGAAAAACTCCCATTGATTTCAGTAGACATTGAATGAGGCCCTGTCTGACCTCAGAAAAAGTCACGTAACTTCTCCATGTGTTGATTTCACCACTGGTAAATTGAGGATAATAATGTAAATTTGCAGGGTTGTTGTGAGGCAAGTAATTACAGCCCTAGGAAGCTAGCAACAGTGATATTGGTTGGGGGATAGGGACATAGTTTTTAATCCCATTGAAACTGGGCACACTATGTTTTTTGAATATATAGAGAGAGTCAATTAATTGCAGTTAACACAAGCGATTAACACAAAACAAATTAACTAAATTAAAAAATAGTTATGATTAATCGCAGTTTTAGTCACACTGTTAAACAATAATGGAATACCTATTTAAATTTATTATAAATATTTTGGATGTTTGTTTACATTTTCAAATATTTTTATTTCAATTAAAACACAGAATACAAAATGTACAGTGCTCACTTTATATTATTTTTTATTACAAGTATTTGCACAGTAAAAAATAATAATGAGCTAAAGCAGTGCAGACCAATGCACCTTCATTTGCATCATCTGAGTCAGATGCCACCAACAGAAATTAACACATATTTTTTAATCATCAGCATGAAAGCATGTCCTCTAGAATGGAGGTCCAAGCATGAAAGGGCATCAAATGTTTAGCATATCTGGCACAGAAATACCTTGCAACACTGGCTACAACAGCGTCATGCGGATGGCAGTTCTCACTTTCAGGTGCCATTGTAAAAAAGAAGCAGGCAGTATTATCTCCAGCAAATGTAAACAAACTTGTTTGTCTTACCAATTGGCTGAACAAGAAGTAGGACTGAGTGGATTTGTAGGCTCTAAAATTTTACATTCTTTTGTTTTTAAGTGCAGTCATGTAAAAAAAAATCTACATTTGTAAGTTGCACTTTCACGATAAAGTTTCACGATAAAGATTGCACTACAACACTTGGATGACGTGAATAGAAAAATACTTTTTCTTTTATCTTTTTTACATGGCAAATATTTTTAATCAAATAATATAAAATGAGCACTGTATACTGTGTATTCTAGGTTGTAACTGAAATCAATATTTAAAAATATAGAAAAACATCCAAAAATATGTATATTTAAATTGGTATTCTATTATTAACAGTGTGATTAAAACTGTGATTAATTGCAACTATTTTTATCTGATGATTAATTGCAATTATTTTTAATCATTTGACAGCCATTATATATATATATATATATATATATATATATATATATATATATATATATAGCCATTGTTTATTTTAATTTTATCACAAAAACACTTATCCACAGATTTAAAATACACAAACAGAGATTAAGGAACAAAAACACAGGGGACTTTAATATCTATGTACTCCAGAGAGGGACTTTCTAGGGACAGTTTGGCATGTATTTTCCCAAGATCTGGGTCTAACTCAGTTAATTCAGGACAGAGGATTATGTGGCATCCCAGTGAAGTCAGTGGGACTGCACAGGAGAGAGGGTCCATACCTGGAAATTGCATCAGGCCCAACGTCACTTAAGCTGACAGGAACCATTTTGTTTCTGTTTTCTCATGAGAGGGCAAATACTCTTACTGTGATGCTACTTCTCTCTCCAGCCCATGAGAAAGTGCCATTTGCACAAACATTTAAGAAGAAAAGCCATGTGAGAGGAGGATGTGTCATAGAAGGACCTGATCGCGACTGGTGCTAAGTGTCCCAGACTCACTGATCCCAGTGGGAGCTGCTGGTATTATGCTCACGGTTTTCAGGGTAACTGTGTCGAAAAACATAGGACAAAGGGCCAGCTGCCAAGGGGAAGCCCCCTGCACAGTGGCATTGAAGCTCATAAGATGGGGGCCTGCTGCACTGGATTTGCACATGCTACTTCACTGTTCTCTGCTCAAATGCTTCTCAGTGGCTCCCGACTGGACCCAGGCTGCTATGGGACAACAAGCACCACACCTGGCACGTCCCACAGCTCCCTAGTGCAGATTCTCAGGATCAGGCCCTAAATGACCACACTGAACAATACATAATTAGGGCCCCGTGGCCCCTCTCGGGCTCACACAAACCTGCGCACAGCGGGAATGTTCTCACCTCCCAAGAAAGCTATTCCCGGCTCTGCCTGGCCCCACCCATGCAGACAGCTTCTGCTGTTGCTATAGCAACAGTTCTCTGTGTGCCACCTTCACTCTCCTCCGGATTCCAGGGCAGGTTGACATCACGGAATGGCCCCGCCCAGCCAGCGGGGGGACCAGGCCCTGCCAAGGGTTCCGGGGTGCACAATGCCACAGAGGCTGGAAATAAGAGGGAAATCACTGGTAGTGAATATGGCTGGAGGAATCATCAAAGCCTTATGATGCCAGCCTGCATCGCCTGACACTAATTTTTAGGGAAGGGATTTAAAAGCCATTTCCAAACGCTTGGTATCATGTCAGTGAGCTGTCTTTACAATTCCTCTCAGGTCAGTGATGTCTCTGGGAGTCATAAAAGATTTTGGACCAGACTGTGCATAGCCACTAAGCAGGGGCCTGACTGCAAGTGAATGGGAGACTTTCCACTGTGCCTGATCCTAGAACAAGAAAAGGGATATGCAGTGTTGTTGTAGCCATGTCAGCCCCAAGATATTGGAGAGACAAGGTGTGTGAGGTAATATCTTTTATTGGACCAACTTCTGTTCTCTGGTTGAGAACGGAAGTTGGTCCAATAAAAAATACTACCTTTCTCACCTTGTCTCAAGAAAAGGAATGGCAGCACACCACATAGCAACCTGCCACCTGATTGGGAATGGACAGTAATGAGCAATGGATGCAAGGGATCCAGCCCCAAGCACAGTGTGGGCCCAATCCTGGGTGGGTTGTACCTACTATAACAGATACCTGTCTTTTTTTTAAAAAACACTTTAACACTACTTGCATAGCTTTTCATGCCAATAAAGTCTCCTTGAATTGAACTGAAGTTGACTTTAGTGGACTTTGGATCAGGACCCAGGTGAGCAAGAGAGTTGTAAGACACATGAAGCCTCTCCTTTTGCCCATTCTCACAGTGTCTGGGTGCAGTCACAATCACTACAGCACACAGACTGCTCTCCCACTGCCCACTTGATATGCAAGACATGCCAAAAGCAATGAGGAAGAGGAGGGGACGGGGAGTAGCATTGGCTGATCGCAAAAAAAAGGCACACATCACAGTTTTCTCAGGATGGTGCAGCATCTGCACACTGGGGGCTTCTGGAGCAATTTCTGTGGTGGAGCAGAACTGACCCTAGGCAGAGTGATACATAAATGTCACAATCAAACCTCCCCAAATGAGTGCAACTCATCAAAAAGAAAGTGAGTTAAATCCACTCCATTTAAGAAATTAAAGAGATGCTGAGTTTGCTATGCAATTCTAAGACGATAGCACTTTGCATTCTTAGGTTGCCTCATCAGGGGATCACAAAGCACTATGCAAACATTGATTAAACCTCACAACCATCCCATTTCCAAGACAAAATTGCTACACTGGGGATAAGTCATAAGCTTGTGCTGCTACCTTAGCACCTGGAGATACAAAGGAATAATGTTTCAGAGATTCCAAAAGTGAGTTCAGGACCCATAGGCATCTGTAATTGCAGGATGCCTTGTGAAAAGCTATATAATCCTGACAATAAGAGGGTGACGGTCTTTCCTCTGAGATAGATGTTATACTATCTCCATTTTACAGGCTGGGGAACCCAAGGCACAAAGCAATTTAATGACTTGCCCAAGACCATACAGCAAGTCAGGGCTCTGAACCAGGAACAGAATCCAGGAATCCTCACTCCCAGGTTCCTGCTCTAATCACTAGGAAATACTTCTGTTTATTCACATCAATGCACAGTGAATTCCCAGAGTCTAGTGAAACTGATACAATAATTGATAATCACTCATTGAGCTGATAAGTGCTGAATGTTCGGCCCCTCATTTGTTTTGAAATGGGTTGTCATGCTTAGGAAGGGGCATAAGTCTTTGTAGAATCAGAGTCCAATTGAAGTACACTGAGATGAGGCCTTGCACTGCTCTTCTTTCATTTTTGACCCAACACAAATCTGCTATTCTCTGACCAGTGTTATTGCTTGGTGTGGAGATGGGAATTGTCTTGAGTCATTCTGAGCATCTTGAGTTATTCTGATAGGCAAAGAATAAAAAACACAACACACTTGTTGCAGAGGTTGCAATTTGTAGGGTACTTTAATATTCTTTGGGAGGAATGGTGCTCTAGAAATGTAAAATATTATTAGTTCAGGTTTACTTAGGCTGCTGGATAGTGCTGGAATGTTGGACTAATTCCTGAGTTCTATACCTGGCTCTGTCACTAACTCACTGTGTGATCATGGGCCAGTGATGTAAATTGTCCATGCCTCCATTTCCTTACCTGCAGAATGGGGATAATAATCCTTACCTAGCAAACAGGAAGAAATCCCATCTGTCCCCAAAATTTCCAGGGTCATCCCACTTTAAATAAGTGAAAATGTGCCAACCTTCGTAATTATGGATCCTAATGTAGCTTGAACACACCTACAAATTTGGAATGTTTAAAAAAATGTGACCCTGCATTTTATTATTCTGAATTCTTGTCATCAGGAGTGCTGAGTCATTAAGCCACATTTGGTGACATTTTGCACTGTGGGTTAGTGGCACTTCACCATAATATGGCTATGCTTTGCCCCAACATGGTGATGTGTCATTGAGATGTTTCTCCACAACAGTTTGCTGTGACGCTTTATCATGACACAGTCACACTTCACCGTGATGTGGTGACACTTTGCTTTCCTGTGGCCTGGTGATGCTCTGTTATGACATTATGACCCTTTGGTATGACATATTTCTCCATGACACACTGCCATGATGGAGGGATTCATTCCTGTGAGGTGAATGCTTCTCCAGGACACTATACTTGGTGGTGATCCATTGCCGTGACACAGTGACACTTGAGTGACCCATTATCATAACACTTTGTGGTGACTGTTGCCATGACACTTTCCCATGACACAGAGACACTTGACAGTGACCCATTACTATGCCACTTGGTGGTGGCTGCTGCCATGATGCTTTGCCATGACACAGTGATACTTAGCGGTGACCTGTTACCATGACACTTTGCCGTGACACTTGGCGGTGACTGTTGCCATGGCACAGCGACACTTGACAGTAGGGTTGCCAACATTTAAAAAAATAAGGGACTGTTTTCTTAGCACTCCCGCCCCACTCCTCCTCCCGACATTATTATGATCATCATTAATAATAATAATAATAATAATATAATAAGCAGTACTCACCTACATTCGCATGGGGTATTTCTTGCTGCTTTTTGCAGCACTCAATAACTCCCGATCTTGTTCAGAGATGAAAACATAAAAGACATCCTTGTAATAAGGGACTGGTGGCCACCTTCTTTGGCAGTGACCCACTGCCGGGAGGCTTTACATGACACTTCATGGTGGTGTGGGGACTCAGCCGTGACAACTCAGAGCGATGCCAGCGCAGTTCGCTGCCATGACAGTCAGGCGTTTGCCTTCAGCCTGGTCCCGCCATTGGGCCTCCTGAGCCCCCATCTCCGGGGGAGGAAAGGGAGCGGGCCGGTTTGAGCCCGGAACGGTGATGTCTGCGGCTGCGGTTCCGGGGGGAAGGCTGGGGAGAGCGGACCGCGTCCTGCTGGCTGAGGGGGCTGGTTACTCGCTGTTCCGGGACCCGCAGCAGCAGCACCCGCAGGCACAGACCTCGCGCCCGTGAGTGACAGGGCGGGGGTCGGGATCCCTCCTCCGCCGCTACAGCCCCCCAGGCGGCGGCTCCGTCAGGGGCAGATTCCCCCCCGCTCCCACGGTTCGAGCGAGGGGTCAGGCCTCCGCAAGGGATGTCCGGGAGCCGGGGGCCCGGGCCTAGGGGCTGGGACTTGGTGGGGAGGGATGATGGGGGGAGGAGTAGTGAGGGGAGTAGGGCGATGGGGGAGGGGTTCCAGGGATGCGGGGCTGGGGGAAGGAGTGGGGGGAGGGGGAGGGGCAGGGTGCCTGGGGTGCAGGGTGATGGGAGGGCGTTCCATCTTCAACTGTAATACCTTAAAATTCCCAATGCATCCGTTTGCCCCCCCGCCCCCCTCCCAGCCTGGACTGGGAATAGACAGTGGGGTCACGCTGGAGCCTTGTCTGTGTCTCGAAGGTACGGATGGTATCTGAGTGCACCTCCCATCCTGAGCTCACCGTACTGCCTTGCAAATGTGAACAGATTATCCAGCATCACGGTGAGATGAATACCTGATTTTGGGGAGAGTCTCAGAGGCACAGATGGCAGATAGAGGGCCCATTCACGTTGGAAGTCAATACATTTAAGTTCTTAACTGCTGTTTGTGCCTTTGAAATTCCCTCCCCCAGTGTTACAGATGGGGAAACAGAGGCATAGAGATTTAAACCTTATTGATGTGATATGAGGAGTGATGATGCACTTAGGGTCCTGATCCAGTATTTTTTTGGAGGCTGGGGAATGCAGGGAATAATGTTGCTTAAGTTGCTTTTCTATATTTCAACAACATTATTTGCTAGTTCTCTTGCCGACTTCTTTTTGCTTCATGTCACGTCTTATATATGACATCATGCAGAAGAAAGGTCTCATATCAGGAAGTGATAGAAAACCAGCTATACTTATCCATGAAAGCAGCAGCATATATCTGCTATATAGCTATAGTTGTTTATATCCTGGAGCTGGGACCACTATGAGAGAGTAAAGAACACTTAATTAAATGGAACAACAAATGGGACTAAGTATTACCTGCTGTTACTATCCCAGTGAGGACATTAAAGCAGGGACATTGTAGCAAAATTGTACAGAAATTTCTTTTCTTGATTTTCTTGATATTTCGAGGAGATTAATTCTGACACAAACAAAAGGACTGTGAAGAACATAGCCTCGCTCCCTTTACTGTACAAAATGCCTGCAGCATACTGTGAACATCGTCTATTCACATTCCTGTAAAAGGGTCAGGTTTGGACATGCCCATTTATCTAAATGTATACAGGTGATTCGTGACATGCAATACTGTTAACCTTGTAGTGGAATGATCTTTATAATTCCCTGAAGCCCCTTCATGCATGTGAAAAGTGTTTCACGCGTGGCATGGGAGTTGCGTGTGCTCACCACCCCTCAGGAATAGGTTCCAAATGATTTATTAGTCACATTTATTAGCAAATAATAAATAGGTACTGATAATTTGAAAAGCCTGCAGAACTAAAGATAGCAAATCCTAAACATCATCTTGATTAATCAACAACCTCAGGGCAAAATATTAAATTTTCCTTATGCATTCATAATATATCATGTTGATGGAATATACATATGATTGTTTCTTGATCTGACCACATAAGATTTTTATAAATTAGGCTGCAAAAGCAATATATAAAGCTAAACCTTTAATATATACAGGAGTTAGGGAATTATTATTATGCCCATTTTACATATAAAGAGCTGAGGCACAGAGATTGGTCATAAAGGAAATCTGTGACAGAGCGGAGAATTGAGTCCAGATCTCCTGAGTTCTTGTCTGGTGCCTTAACCACAAGACCATCCTTTTGAAGCTTTTTTCACACGCTGAGGATGTCTGCTCTTGTAGATGGTATAATTTACTGCTTTCCAGTCTCCTAGCAATATTGTGCATCTTAATTGTTTGTGAAGTGCTCTTTAATTCTTGGATAGGTGCTATGGAATTAGAAAGTATTGTTATACTGCTCTCGCTTCTTGAGTTCAAATGTTAAAGGCTGTTATGAAACACCACAATACAGAAGGGAGTATTTGGTGTTTCCGTAAAGTTTAGTTTATATATTGGCTTGATGTTCCTATTTTAAAAGAAACATGAACATTGCACTTCTTTTTTGTACCTACTAAGATTGAAAAGTTAGAGAGTATTTTAATAGATTTTTTTTTCATTTGTATATTTGACGGTGCTTTTTCTTAGTCAGTGTTATGATTTCCCCTATCAGTCAGCTTCTTCCTTGCTGAAAAGACAGTTATAATTATTAACAGGGGAACAGGGGGAAAAAAAGAGAGAGTAATAAAAAGAAGCTTCATGTATCATTTAAAGGATACTGTATCAGAAAGCAGAGTTTCATTATATTAGTCATTTTTTAAAATATCTAGTTGACAAGTTCCTGTAAAAAGTGGGTGTATTCAATATTAGAATTGGAAGTCTGAGGAGTACAAAGTATGTAACTATTGCTTCTACTAAAAAGTAAATATACATTTAATAGAATTGGAAAGTGAGTTACGGTATCATACAACTTCATCTATTTATTCTGTGGATATATGGCTTTGTTAGCATTCCTCTTACCTCTGGGGCGTACAGTTGTCCAGACCCAAACCTGATCTTATACCAAATACTGACCCTAGGTCAGTGCTGTACTGTTTAATGGATGCCATCTTTTTTTTGTAAGTGTGTGAAGTATAAATATCTCCTGGCACTTTTTTGGAAGTGTAGAGAGAGAGATCCCATTCCACACCCCCTGGTGTCCTAGATAACCTTTCCTTCCTTGATAAAATTGTTTAGCATGTCCACTGTAGTATGCAGTTTACTGAGCGCATGATGGGTGTCACATTTGCCTACACCATCACTGTGCTAGATGTATTAAACTCATATTTGTAAGGTGCTTAACTTTTCTTCTGTCTTATTCTCTACAACCAAGCCATTGTTTAGCGAGATTGTGAATTTTGCAGCTGGATAAGGGCTTGACGTTATACTATGTGGGTATGGTTAGTTATTGTTTGTATCATGGTGAAGAGCTGAAATAGGACATACTTTCACTTTAGTCATCCTTTCTTTTTCCTTAGGACAGGTCTTGAAGTGTAAGGTGCAGGCTTCTCTTCACGGTGCATGGACGGAAAGCCAATGCGCAGGTAAGGTGCAGAACAAGAAATGATTCTTCTCTGATCAAAACCTCACAATTGGTATTGAGTTGATTTTGTAAGTAGCTAGCCCATAAAATGTTTATTTGAGGTGTGTATTCTAGAACTAAGAATATTTACTTTAAGGGGCAAAACTAAACATCTGTTAACATGAATATGCTGTTAGAGAAGGGAAGTATAGAAGATGTGTGTTGCCATAATTATCCATTTTAAAATAGTTCACTGTGTTGCTTACAAAATGTAATTTGAACCACTTATTTTATGGTGTGATTATGTCAATATTTCCTCATGAACTATCTAGTAGTATTTCTTAAACCTAATCATGCTCCTGATGTGTGTTAGTGTGACCTTTAGTGTAGACTCCAGTTCTTTACAGGCTGTGGGGATTTCTCTCTTATTTGTGGATACTAATTGCATCTACTATAATAGGCTGTGGACACATCTGCATTCTCTTCCTGTGTAATACTGACATCAGCTGCTGTCAGAAACAGACTCTGTTCTGTAAAGGAAAGAAGAATTGTGTTGTTAAAAAGGGACATTGACCAGCCTGCTTGACATGAATTGTATCTGCCCATTTTGATTATTTTAATACTGAGTGTGCCATAGTTATGCTTTATAGCAGATATATTTTGGTATCTTTAAACAGGCTGCCTACAAAAGGCCTATCTGTGTTTGCAGGGTTGAGAATCACTTTTCAAAGGTATTGGACAGCCAAGACTCATGAATATCACTTAGCCTGATATGCTGGTTGTGTCCTTTAGGTCAAAGTATCTGTTAGAAGTGGGGAAAACTTATTAGATGCACACCAATAATCACATAAACATTACAGTAGGAAAAGAGGTGGGATTTTAGCATAAGCCACTTTGTAGAGGGATATTAATTACTGCATTTGCAGAAACAGGTACTAACCTAAACTTGGTTGTGTAACAGGGTGGTAGGAATTGCTTTGTGTATTAGCTCAGTAATGTCCCATTCTACAAACCCTTTTTGAGTTAAATGAACCCTTCAACAACCAGAAAAAGATTATCTATGCTACTACTTAAGCTACGTGACACAGGTGTCATTGTAGCCATGTATCATTCAGCATGTTGCTGAGACAAGGAGACTGATTTAGGCTGTGAGGGGACACAGTTGGCTTTCTATTGTGAGTTTTTTTCCTCAGAGGATGGACTGAATAACCTACCCCAGATATTTTCATCTTGATCTTCTGCAGTGGGAGCTGTTTAAACAGTTTTTAGCAACCACAAGGACACATCTATTCTATTCAGGTTCTTGTACTGCCCTCATCACTGTAGTACCTGAATGCTTTCCCTACACGCATAAAGCAGTGTGATAAGCATTTGCTATGTGGGGTTCTCTTATCCTCCCCCCTTTTTTTGTGTGTGCACAAGGGAAAAAAATATGTGAGGTCTTTTAATTTTCTGCATTTATTTTGGCTGCTGTGCTGTGTGACAAGGAATGGAAAGTGTTGAGGTTTGAAGTTGTTTTTAGATCCTGTGGAAGTTCATTTCTCAGCCTTAGCTCTGTCTCCTGCACGGACAAGTTTATCCTGGCAATGGACAGCTCCATTGTGCCTGAGCAGCAGATTTGTCTATCACAGTCCTAATCCTGGAACATTAGGCAACATTTTTTAGATATACTGGGTCCAGACTCTCTAGCACCTTGAAGAGAAGGACAGAGATCTTGAATTTGACTCATTGTTCTATAGGAAGCTAGTGGAGAGAACGGATGACAGTTGTGATGTGCTAATGCTAACTTGTGTTGTTGAGGTGTTGTGCTGTGTACTAACTGGAGTTTCCCAAGAGCTGACAGCTTCATGTCCAAGTATATTGCTTTGCTGTAGTCCATCCAGATGCTGACAATGGCATGGATCTTTTGGGGACAGGGGCCTGCTAATCTTGTGCATATCTCAGGGAGCTCTGTGTGGGTCATTAGGTTCCTGTTTTGTTTGTTATCCTATTGCTTATTTTCCTTCCAAAATATATTTCAAACAAATCTTGCTATGAAATCAAGTTATACTATTTGGGAAGCATTTATTTTTATCCTTAATCAATGCCCTGTAGACATAGTAGCACCTTGTGTGATGGTCTTGTCAGAGCTCGCAAGCAAAGTGTGGTTGGGCTGTGTCATTACTTGGATAGATGATTATGGTAGGTCTGTATAGAAAGTATCCAGCCTTTAGAGGAAACTGGTTAAAACTGTCTTCCTTGAGCAAAAAAAGAATAGCAGGTGTGGGTTTTGACTGCAGTGATTGCAATGGAGGAATGAGATGAAGTTAATTAAAGATTAAATTGTAGTTTGGGGAAGGCTGTTGCTTCTCACTGGTGAAGTCAGCCAGCTGCATGGACTGGGATCTCATCTGAGTAAAATTAGCTGCAGAAGGCATAGCAATCTTATTAAAAGACTCAGGCTGCAGAGCCTCATTGGTTCTTTTTCTTTCTTCATATACATAATCTCATAGTTGGTGAAACTGACTTAATTGATTTTAATAGACTAAACTAAGAATTGTCATAGTAAGCGGTGTAAATAGTGACAGATAAACTGGATTATTACAATTATTTAATTTTTAATAACCTAAGGCAGGCCTGCACAACTCATAAAGCGTCGAGGGCCATATTACTCCAAAGAAAACAGCTGAGGGCCGAAACCCCCCGGCCCCGTGGAAACACCACCCCCCCAGTGCCGCCCGCCCTGCGGAAACAACCCCTTCTTCCCCTGCGCTGGGGTGTGGAAGCCTGGCTCACCTGCCGCCCTGCCACTGCCAGCCCACCTGGCTTGCCTACTCACCCCCTGCCGCCCGCTCGCCTCCTCAGCCCCCCCACCAACAGCTCGTCGGCTCCCCCCGCCGCCAGCTCACCTGCCTGCCTGCTGCTGGCCTCTTACCTTCTGCCTCTGCCCCCGCCCCCTGCCGCTGGCTCACCCTCACTCCCCAGCCTGCCACTGGCCTCTTCACCAGCCTGCCCACCTGCCGGCCGTTGGCTTGCCCCACTCCGCTGCTTGCCTACTCACCCCCCCGCGGGCCGCACAGTGAGCCCACGCAGGCCACATGTGGCCCCCGGGCCGCATGTTGTGCAGGCCTGATCTAAGGTATTAGTATCAGGTTTTTGAAAAGTGCTTGTTCACAACTCATAACTGTAAACTGACAATGTCCCTTTAAACCCCAGCATCTGTGAAGAGTAGGGACACTGTTTTGTTCCCACTGTTGATGACTAAAGTTAGTACTCTGCTCCTAGAAGCCTCCACTGAACATCTAGTTGATCCAGTGCATAGTGTTGAAGATTTAATAGGTGGCATTCACGGTCGGTACCGAACTAATTTCCCAGCATGTTGTGAGTGGGCGCTGTGCTGTTGGAGGTAACTTATTCTGGCTGAGACATAGAATCAAATTCCTTGTGTTCTGAAAATCCCATGACAGATTTAGGGATTGGTAGCCTGGTGTACACACCAAATTCCAACTTTGATATTTATATTCTTCAAACCGAAATGCAGTCCCCTTGCAGCTTCAGTTGGATACTATAATCTTCACTTCTTTTCCTAATGAATGTTGCAGAGTGTTGTTAAGCAGCTGCCTGCTTTCCACCGTAGGGGGTGTGTGTGATTGCGGGGGGAGGGGCTGAGAGTCGAAAGGTGCTTAAAAGAAAATTATTACTGAAGTGTCAGTGTACATTTCACTTGGAAACATAGCCATAGATGTTTGGAACCTTGTAGGAGTTCCTTGTATACTGCAGGGATGGATGCCTAAGGGCAAGTCTACACTTGCCATTTAAAGCGCAAAGAGTTCCTTTTTTGCGCAAAAACCACGGAAGCGTCTACACTTGCCAATGACTTTTTGCGGTGAAACTCAGAAGTTTCACCACAAACAGAAAGCCACCTCCACGAGAGGCGTATAGTTCTTACCACTGATCCTTTTGCGGCGAGGTGCAAGTGGAGACATGTTCTTCCTATGTAAACAGCTTTTAGCCTCCGGAGGATATCCCATGGTGCCTAGGGTGACCACTCTGGCCAGCAGCTCTGCTGCTCTGACACCAGGTAAACAAATGTCCGCCCCTCCCCTTGTAAAGCCCCAGGAACTTTGAAACTCCCTTTCCTGTTTTGTTTGCAAGTGCTCATCTGGCCAAGTGACCATGGCTGCTCCACAAAGCAAAGGATCCCCCACTTGAACCCTGAGCTCCGCCCCCCCTTCCCACAAGACCTATTATGAAAATGGAGAGCTGCACTGTGGAATAGCTGCCCTCAGTGCACTGCTCATCTGTGATGGAACTGCTACAAATGTAAACGCTATCTGACCCTGTGGAAGCAAGTGAGTACACAAACCAGCACTTTTCTTCACCAGTTCCCTATCACAGGTGAAACAGTGCAAAAACTCTGCAAGTGTAGACATTAGCCTAATAAATGCTTGTGACAATGAATAAAGATCTAGGAGTCAGCATAGCCAAATACAGTGAGGAGATAAAACAGCCCATTTATTTAGCTGACTTGCGGGCTGGCTGAGTTCCTATTTGTACTTTTCAGCATTGTATGCTACAAAGTGATCTTGTCAGCTCTTCCTTAATCCCATTGTATTTGCTGATTTCCCCAGCCCTGCACACTGATGGAAGCTAATCCCTGAATATCTGCATAGCTGAGTGTGAATATTTGATCCTTGCATACACATTTCCTCTTCAGTCTCCCACTCTGTCTTTTAATCAACCCTGAGTATTCAGGAGCATCTCTCAGCCCTTTATGTGGGGGAAGGCAGCCAGCCTAGCATGTGAGAATCAAGTGCTGCCTTCAGTTTTTCACACCTCTAAGCCACTGAGTCATCATTTAATTCCCTGCACATATTTATGCATAATGCACACATAATGCAGTTAAATTATTATCCTGGTTCAGACATATGCCATCAGCTGGGTCCTTTTAATTCACTCTTTTGTGCCTCTATGTAGCAGCAGCCCACAGTACATAACATCAAGCATTTGGTCTGATCCAGTGTGAAAATTCCCAAATCCACTTATCTCCAGCACTATCCAGAGATAAGTTATGGATGAATTGGGAGTGTTGACTTTGAATTTCCTTGCATGTGTTCAGTTTGCTTTAATCATTAAGTAACACTCTTTCCTTTAGGAAATATACCAGATACCTTGGAGGTACTGGAATACCGTGGTGATGGACATGGTGTAAGAACCTGAATAGAATGGAATTCTTCTCATTAACAAGCCACATTTTCAGCTATTCAGTTTAAAACTGACTTCAGTCTAGTGGAAGGTAGGAGATGTCATTCTCCCCAACTAGAGGCAAGGGGCTAAGGTTTTTCACCACACAAATTCAACTAACTTATAATATAGCCTGACCTGGATAAAAAGCCCAAGAGCCTAAGATTGAGTAAAGCTCCCTATGAAATCTAGAGCAGTGGTTTTCAAAGTTCGGGTCGCGACCCAGTGCTGGGTCACGGCATGCAAGGCACTGGGTCACCTTGCTCAGCACCCAGGGACCTTGGCAGCCGGCCAGTAAAAACTAGTAGTAAAACTAGTAGTCGCTACCCAGAAGCGGCCAGCAGCAGGTCTGGCTCATAGGCAGGGGGGCCATGGGCATCTGCGCATTGCCCCCACCCCAAGCACTGACATCTGTAATTTCCTCAGAGTCACTTTGTAATTGATGGCAGCATATACCTTGCTCAGAGATGCTTTGAGCTTGGTCAAGAGACACTTCCAAAGAGGCGTGGGTGGTACACATTTTACTCATGCTCTCTCTTTTTCAGAGAAGGCTGATGCCTCTTAAAAATGGTGGCGCATAATGCAATCTAACTAGCTTTTAGTTTTGCCTAGCTAGAATTAGACCTCCTACAGGAGGGTTTTGTCACAAATGATTTTGAATCCCTCTCCATCTCCTGATAGAAGGATAAAGTACCTATCCTCTGGCCTGATTCACTAAAAATTATTAAACTAAACTGGTAAAGCAAGTACATGAATGTATAACCAAGTTTTCTAGGGTTTGCATGGGGATATTGCTGAGGTTAATTTACATAATCCACACCGGAGAGAGTTTCCCAACATTGTATGTGAAATTACCTTTCTGAAAATGGGACATGTCTTTGAAAATGATGAGAAAGCCCCACCTGGTGGAATGAGCTAGAAAAGTGCAGGAAGGGAGAGTTTAACACCAAAAGGATTTGTCAGAGGTGTTAGGAAGGGAGAACAGTGAGGTATATAAAAAGGATAGAGTTGGGGGGGGACCGACCAAGCCATTCAAAGTGTACAGAGACTGAATAGGAGCAACCAGCAAAACCTAGAGGGGAGACCCAGCTGAACCTTTGTAACCAAGATATGGGGGAAAGGTAATGGTCTGAAACATCTGAATAATGATGATTGGGGAGAAGGAGGGAAAACAGTCTAAGATGCAACTGAATTATTTGAAATGTCATGAATAGAACGATTTCCTTGTGGTTAGAAAGTGCATTTGACATCATAATGAGAGAAAAAGATGTGATCTATGTTTAATTCTTCCTTCAAGCATGCAGCAAAATGTACCATGCAGTTGCAAAGTGAGGCTAAATTTCTGTTTAACTCTTAGTACAGATTGAGTGAGAATGTTTTGCTACTAGTGGTTGCGAGCGGCATAGAATCATAGAACTGTATGGCTGGAAGGGAACTCGAGAGGGTAACAAGTCCAGCACCTGTACTGAGGCAGGATCAAAAATACCTTGAGCATCCCTGACAGGTGTTTGTCCAGCCTGTTCTTAAAAACCTCCAGTGATGGGGATTCCACAACCTCCCTTGGAAGCCAGTGCTTAGCTATCCTTATAGTTAAAAGTTTTTCCTAATATCTACCCTAAATCTCTCTGCTGTATATTAACCTTCAATGGATATGGAGAACAATTCATCACCATCCTCTCTATAACAGCCCTTACCATATTTGAAGACTGTTATTAGGTCTCTCCTCAGTCTTTTCTCAAGACTAAACACATTCAGGTTTTTTAACCTTTCCTCACAGGTCAGTTTTATAAACCTTTTATCATTTTTGTTTCTCTCTGGACTTTTCTGATTTGTCCACAGCTTTCTTAGTGTGGTGCCCAGAACTGGAGATAGTATTCCAGCTGACGCCTCACCACTGCCGAGTAGAGCAGGACAATTACTGCCCAAGTCTGACATACAGCACACATTAATACACCACAGAATTGTTAGCCTTTTTTGCAACTGTGTTCTCCCTATTTATAGCCAGTGCAGGTGGGGTACAGTGCATTTCCTACTCCTTTTCTGGAGGGCTTGTGTGGCTGGTGCTGATAGTATAAAGCAGTGGCTCTACTCCTAAGACACCCCGTGGCTGATACCAGGGGCAAGAGGGTGTATGGGAAAGGTAGTTGTGGCCTAAAAACCTAGTGGAGGACAGCAAAGAACTAAAGAATTGCAGCAGTGGCTGAAAACTCTTTACACCTTAACTAATGACATTGACATTGGTGAAATACCGGGGCAGCCCCCCGCCCCTCCAATCTTTGTAAAAAATGTTATTGTTTATATATCTTGCTGAATGGCTTCTAATTTCTAAGGTTTCCATCTTGACTTTATTTTCTTCCTTTCGGGGAAAGGGAGTTGATTTTCTTTTTAAGTATTGTTGAAAATGTTTTGACTATTTAGGATCCAATCACACTAATTGCAGTCCTTAGTATGCCATTCCTTGGAGAAATTAACAACCTCTTGGAACCCACCAGAAACACCAGGGTGTGTATTGTGTCTGAAGAGTCCAGGTACAAAAATCAGAGAGATAACAAATTAGTGGATGCGCCAGGAAGCAGAGACATAACCATGATAGTAGCCAACCATCTTACTTTATGAAAGTCTACAGGGCTGCTGTGTACTCAAATACCATGGTGATGGATGATATAAAAATCTACATAGAGGAAGCCTGACGAAGAGAAGAAGGTTGGTCTTGTAGTTAAGGAGTTTGACTGGGACTCTGGAGATCGGGGATTTAGTTTGGGCTCTGTGTTAGGCTTCTTGTGTGACCTTAAGCAAGTCACTCTCTTATTCCTTAATTCACTGCCTGTAAAATGGGGATATTATTTCCCTACCTCACAGGGCTATTATGAGGTTCAATTAAATGTGTAAGACATGCTCAGATACTACAGTGATGAGTACCAGAAAAGTCTATAAAATAGCTGTAAACATAAGCCTGTTGCAAGCTGGCTTTTGTTAACTCACTGGGATGCTTTGATTTAGACTGATTTTTTTTTCTGTAGCTATTTGATCAGAAGTGCTTATTTCCCTAGGTGGCCAAGGAAGCTGGAAGTGGTGCTATTTCTGTGTCCAGTTCAGACCAGACAGTGATGGACACAAAGCCACCAATGACATTTGGTGAGAGATGAGTCAATGATAATCCTGTTTCATGGCTTGCTCCTTTGCAGGTGTACCAGTACTCGACCAGGAGAGACCGGAATGGATGTGACGAGCCGTTGCACCCTTGGAGATCCCAACAAACTGCCAGAGGGGGTACCACAACCTGCTCGCATGCCCTACATCTCAGACAAGCACCCTCGACAAACCTTGGAGGTTATCAATCTTCTGCGGAAGCACCGGGAGTTGTGTGATGTGGTACTAGTCGTGGGTGCCAAAAAGATCTATGCCCACCGGGTGATACTTTCAGCCTGCAGTCCTTATTTCCGAGCCATGTTTACTGGGGAACTGGCAGAAAGTCGGCAGACAGAGGTAGTGATTCGAGACATCGATGAAAGGGCCATGGAGCTGCTGATTGACTTTGCATACACCTCCCAGATCACAGTGGAAGAGGGCAACGTCCAGACCTTACTGCCAGCTGCTTGCCTACTCCAGTTGGCTGAGATCCAGGAAGCCTGCTGTGAGTTCCTAAAAAGACAGTTGGACCCTTCCAACTGCCTGGGTATCCGGGCTTTTGCTGACACTCACTCCTGCCGTGAGCTGCTGAGGATTGCTGACAAGTTCACACAACATAACTTTCAGGAGGTAAGCTGCAGGGTGTGGGTTCTGCGCATTTCTTGTTTTAGTGCCTCCTTACAGATCCTGCCCTTCCACCTGCAATGTCTCTTGTTCCTGGTCAGTATTGACTAGCTTAGTAAGAGGGAGCAGCACTAGTACTGCAGCACTAGTCCTAAGTTGCATGATAACTGTTCTATATCACATACTAGTTATTTCTCAACTTAATGTTCTAATGTGAATACTGCACATATTATAAACAGTGAATGCTGAAAGCTAATTGGTAAATGGCAATGTGTATGGATTGCATCTGACACACTGTTCCTGAACAATAGTTTGTGACGTTCCACTCTCCTTTCAGAAGTGTTTGAGGTGCTGCACAGTTTAAAACACACACACACAATTCAAAAACTAAATATAGAGTTTCAATAAAGGGATTGGAGAGAACTGGGGAAGGTGTGGGGAAAATTGGAGAGGCCTCAGAGGAGCCCTCAACTCCCTTCCCTAATCAGAAACTGTGTTTCACATCTGTCATTCAGCAACAGTTTGAAAGTAATTCAAATGTGTATCTGCAGAGGTGACCTTTTTAAACCCAAGCCAGTTTTTTTACTTTTTCAGTTATTTCTAGAGTTGTGTTCATTTCAGTCTGGTGCCACTTAGTAAGTTAAGAGCAGGGGCAGACAGACTTGAGCTTGACTGTCTTCACACACATTGAAGACTGCTCCATAGCTAACTGAAGACACACTGCATCGATTTATGCTCAAATGTATTTGGAAGGCTTCTCAGACATAAGGGCTGGAAACTGAGTTTTTTAAAAAATGAGTCTACATTCTGTAGAACTTGATGATTTGCCATAGGTGAGTGAATTTTTCAGGCCCATGCTTCTAGCTGGCCATTCCACTCCACATTTTCTCTGTACTGCTTTAATTCTGCTGTTTTCTTGGGGAGGGACGGTAATCAGCTAATTGTTTATTTTCAATGCTTGCTGTTTTCAGTTATTAGAGCTGTGTTCTTTCCACTATTACATGAGTAGGGCATGACTACAAGCCTCTAAATAACTTTTTACAGTCCAGTATTTTTGTATTGAAATATTCAAGCATTGATACATGCATCTGAAATCTGAAAGTGTTATGAACTCCTTACCATTGGGACCTTTCTTCCTTTATGTTTCCACTACAGCCAGCTCCTTGTCTTCATAGTCTTCTTTCTCCCTACCCACATCAGATTACATACAGCACAAAAACTTTGGCTGTGGAGAAAAAAAAAAAAGCCTTCCCCTTCAAATATATTAGTGTATAAATTACTAAACTGAAGTGTGGCCTTTAGAAAGCTGCTGCCGTGATTACAACCGTATTTTTTTCTTTACTCAAACAATTCATATAAACTTGAAAGGGGCAGATGCTATTGTTTCTATGCCTCTATATCCATGTCCTTATCAGAGCCCTAAAGAACTCCCTATTTTTTCATCCTCTCTCCTCCATCTCTTTCCCCATCTTATTGAAGGCCACCATCCTTGCAGCCATCTTCTTTCACCTGAAGAATGGACCAGAATCCTGTGTGGAACCCAGTTACCTGGCTATTTAATAACCCAAAATGGAGACTGATAAGTAATGCAAGGCATTCCTTCCTCCACAGGGATTGCATGTACATACTTCTGTCAACCTGACAGAATGAAACAAAAGATGGAATCTCCTGCCTGGCAATGTAGAGGACTAACCACTAGGCAACTGGGCACAGCCAGTCAATTACTTTGCACACAGTTTTTGAATTAGTCCATATACTCTACTGTGCTAACCTTCTGGTTCTGTTTATTTTTATGTATGTTGCTGCAATACATCATTAATTCCTTGGTTAAGTAGTTCTCCAAGTTTTCCATTCCTCTCAGTTTAATCTGCCCTAGTGAATCTCATACATATAATTTGAAATGAATCTGTTAACAACTTTATTCTGTAAAGGTTTGTTCCTGCATAACTTTTTTGTTCTGTTCCTGACATCTGGGCAAAGGGGCGGGGGTGGGGGAATCGATTGTAGGATGGACAGCTCATGCCTTCATGTCAGTAGGCGAAGCTCTTACCATATATTCTATTTTCAGACATTTGTTCTGTGATGATGAACCATGTTGTCTGGTATATAAATCAAATAATCACAGCCAGTACTGTAAGATAAATACTCCTGATTACAATCAGCATGAAAACAGTAGTGTAGCCCATTCAAGATCTTGTGTAGGACTATAAGCTTTCAGTAAGGAAGCAGTCAAATAGTCTATTAATTTTAGCCAGATAATTATCTGGAAAATTGGGATAAAGATGATGTTTAGACATTTTTAAATGATGCAATTGTTAAATTATGTATGCTAGCAAGTTACACAGAGGTAGCAACTCGGTTGGCAGAAGCGCTAGCATTATTTTCAGGGTCTTAAAAGACCTCCCATTATGAAATAAATTGGAGAGTTACAGGATTTTGATCCCTGCAGTGCTCTGCTACTTTTCAGACTGACGCTTTGCAACTGTCAGGTCCAGCCTTAGGCACAAGTTGTCGTTTGGAGGCAGACTTGACAGACATGCTGGCAGCCCAGTTTCTACCTCCTTCCCCAACAGTGGGACTGCAGGGGCAAGGTAGTTTGTTGACCAACTTAATTTAAGCTTCTCCTATGACCATTGGAAGCTAGTCGGATAACTCCGACCTTCACTGCCTGCTTAGTCCCTTTTAGCAACGTGTGCTGTTGTAAGCATCTTGAATATTTTCTAATACACACACAATATTTTGAATTAGTTCTTCAAGTAACTAAATGGACCATGCAGCTGATCGCTAGAAGAGTGGAAATCTTTGCCAAAATAATTTATTTTTATTATGCTTAAAATCTTGCAGCCAGGAAGTTGAGCTCTTGCATGCACATTACTTATTGTGGAAGGCCAATGTTCAAGCAGAAGCGACAAAGGGTCCTGTGGCACCTTATAGACTAACAGAGGTATTGAAGCATAAGCTTTCGTGGGTGAATACCCACTTCTTCGGATGCTTGCATACCTCTGTTAGTCTATAAGGTGCCACAGGACCCTTTGTCGCTTCTACAGATCCAGACTAACACGGCTACCCCTCTGATACTAATGTTCAAGCACTTCATGTTGCTGAACCTCTTTCCCAGGTGCCATGGTAGAAACTGGGCACACTTGTGTGGAAGATGGTCTGTCTGTCAGCAATTGTGCCATTTCCATAGGTCTGTTTTATTTAGGTTATTATACCTCTTCCATTGTCCTGGTATCTGAGTGCCTGAGCATGATATTCAGTGTGTCTTATCTCCATAGCCACCCAGGAAGATCTGCAGCATGGCTGTGTAGTGCATTATCACTGTGCTATCATTTGGTCTGAGCATAGGAAGGAGAAGAATCTCCTAGGTCTTCTAATGGTGGCTAAAGTCTTCAGAGAAACTTGCTTCTTATCTTAGGTACAGAAGAAATTATTAACGTTTGCAAGTTGTCAGTGGCTTATATTTCATAGGAGATCAGTCCTTGGGGTTTTTCAGAGGCTCTGATTCCCTCTTAAGTGCATTTGCACTCTCTCACTCTGTGTATATATTTAGAGAGAGTGAAAGAGACAGAGGCAGGATCATATGAGTCCATCTGCTGGCCTGAGACACTTTCCATTCTGCTACAAATCAACATCAGATTTTTCCTACATATCTACAATGTCTCTGGTAATTTGTTTTTGAGACTCTTTTACCTTCGGTTCTAGTTTGGATTTGTTATTACATTACAAATAAAATGTCTTTATTTTGGTTCCGCTTTCCTCTCAAATATTTATCAGCTGCAGAACATTTTTCTTTCTGTTTTATGTATGCCACATGGCAAATGAGCCTGGCTTTAAACAAGGGCTTTGCTATTCCTGAATTTTGTAACTAGATTAGTGCATTCTCTGACTTACACTTTACATAACTTTTATATTCCCCATTCATTTGCATTGCCATCTAAAAGTTATCTGAACTGCACTGTTGGGGCCCAATTTTGTGAAGCACTGCAGATCCTCCACTTCCACTGACGTCAATGGAAGTGGGAGGTGCTCCGCACCTTACTGGATCGGACCAATTGGATCCTATCTAAAGGGAAGGATTTGTCCTTTAACCTTGAGGTAGAGTCCAGAAGCAGTGAGTGCTTTGAAAGACTGTCCTTACCTTTTTCTTTATCATCTTTTTGAACAGGTGATGGAGAGTGAGGAGTTCATGCTTCTTCCAGCCAATCAGCTCATAGATATCATATCCAGTGATGAGTTGAATGTTCGCAGTGAGGAGCAGGTGTTCAATGCAGTGATGGCATGGGTAAAGTACAGCATTCAGGAGAGGCGACCCCAGCTACCCCAGGTAACCTTGAGCATGGTTCACATGCATCTGCTTTGTACAAGGAGAGAGCGATTGGATTTTGTCAGTGTAAGTAGTGGAAATAATTCCCCTCCTGACTTCCCAGATGTGTTAGAACACTCACATTTTCCAGTCAGCTAGGCCTAAAAGTTCAGTGCCCAGGTACGTTAGTAACGGGCTGTTTAGAAATGCTTACAGATAGCAAATCTTAATGTTTCTATACTGGATCGGACCCCAGGTTCATCTAGTCAGTCCTGTCTTCAACAGTGGCCAGTACCAGATGCTTCAGAGGATTGTGAATGAACCCATAATGCAATTATGAAATAACCTGCCCATAAGGGAAGTTTCTTCTTAACCCCAGGCAGTTGATTTATGCCTTGAAGTCTGAGCGTTTATACTACAGCTGGTCAGGAAATTCTCAATTAAATATGCTCTTTTGTCAAAGCTGAAATTTTGTGGCAGCGTTATCTGTTTTGACAAAGTTTTTGTGGGGAAGGTTTCTGAGTTCCAGGATTCTCTGGTCAGAAATAATGAGAGAGAAAGAGAGACTCTTACTGCCCTGCTTTGCCCTTTTTGCTCCAAAAATGGACATTTCAGCACATTCCTTGACTTTAGCAAAGCTTTTGATACGGTCTCCCACACTATTCTTGTCAGCAAGTTAAAGAAGTATGGGCGGGATGAATGGACTATAAGGTGGATAGAAAGCTGGCTAGATCGTCGGGCTCAGTGGGGGTAGTGATCAATGGCTCCATGTCTAGTTGGCAGCCGGTATCAAGCGGAGTGCCCCAAGGGTCGGTCCTGGGGCCAGTTTTGTTCAATATCTTCATTAATGATCTGGAGGATGGCGTGGATTGCACCCTCAGCAAGTTTGCTGATGACACTAAACTGGGAGGCGTGGTAGATACGCTGGAGGGTAGGGATAGGATTCAGAGGGACCTAGATAAATTAGAGGATTGGGCCAAAAGAAATCTGATGAGGTTCAACAAGAACAAGTGCAGAGTCCTGCACTTAGGACGGAAGAATCCCATGCACTGCTACAGACTAGGGACCGAGTGGCTAGGCAGCAGTTCTGCAGAAAAGGACCTAGGAGTTACAGTGGACAAGAAGCTGAATATGAGTCAACAGTATGCCCTTGTTGGCAAGAAGGCTAATGGCATTTTGGGCTGTATAAGTAGGAGCATTGCCAGCAGATCAAGGGACGTGATCATTCCCCTATTCGGCATTGGTGAGGCCTCATCTGGAGTACTGTGTCCAGTTTTGGGCCCCACACTACAAGAAGGATGTGGAAAAACTGGAAAGAGTCCAGCGGAGGGCAACAAAAATGATTAGGGGGCTGGAGCACATGTCTTATGAGGAGAGGCTGAGGGAAGTGGGATTATTTAGTCTGCAGCAGAGAAGAATGAGGTGGGATTTGATAGCTGCTTTCAACTACCTGAAAGAGGGTTCCAAAGAGGGCGGATCTAGACTGTTCTCAGTGGTACCAGATGACAGAACAAGGAATAATGGTCTCAAGTTGCAGTGGGGGACGTTTAGGAAAAACTTTTTCACTAGGAGGGTGGTGAAGCACGGGAATGGGTTACCTAGGGAGGTGGTGGAATCTCCTTCCTTAGAGGTTTTTAAGGTCAGGCTTGACAAAGCTGGAATGATTTAGTTGGGGAATAGGTCCTGCTTTGAGCAGGGGGTTGGACTAGATGACTTCCTGAGGTCCCTTCCAACCCTGATATGCTATGATTCTATTATTCTAATTGCATTTCATGAAAACTTTCAAAAGTTGTTGTGAAACAGAATTGTCATCCTCCTGTCAGCTCTAGTTTATACCCCTTACAACTCTTTGGTCCCTTGTAGGACCATATGTTCATCTGTGTTTAATTCTGTATTCTATTATGCCTGCTTGTGCATGTAAAGTGTAAGCTGTTTGTGGCATGTTTGATGTAGTTCATTTACTGTACAATGCAGTGTACACTCAAAAGGGTAAATAGATAATAAAACTGCCAGCCAAACAAGTGCTTAGGACAATATGTATACATGTCTGCAGTTTCCTTAGGATTTTCAGTCAGGTTGTTGGTTTCATCCATTAGCAGTTTCATTGGATCAGCTCTTTTAAAATCTGATGAGGTCCTGCTGGATGACTACATTGGCTTATTGAAATTGCAAAGGTGCTATAGACAAAAAGCTGCATTGAGCCAGAGTGTCATGGTCTGAATTGCTGTTGGGATTGTTATTACACTCCTATTGCTAATCTTTCTGTCCTTGTGACTGCGTTATAACTTAATTGGATCACAAAGCATGTGGAAGCAAATTAGCTAATGTTGCTCTCTATTTGTCTGCTCCCTCCATCTATAAGGTGACAAGTGCGTTGCCTTTAATTGTGTTCTGTTTTGTCTCATAGGTGCTGCAACATGTCCGTCTGCCACTACTCAGTCCCAAGTTCCTGGTGGGTACAGTCGGCTCAGATCCACTCATTAAAAGTGATGAAGAATGCAGGTAAGTCCCGCTGGAAAGAGTGAAACTGAACAGTGCACTTCTATGAATTTCACTTCATATGGGTGCCTTATCTGTGTTTGCTGTCCAAGAATATTGTGATTTGTCAGTGGTAAAACTAAGGTGATACTTACCAGTTTCCTTTTCTGGGATTGGGTAGAGGGGACATAGAAGAAAGCACTGCATTGCAAGAATGTATTTATTTATGTAGAAGTTGCAGTGTACCCTCAAAGGAGCTTTTTTAATCAATATTTTGGTGGGAGAGAAAACTTTGGGTAGGCAATTTACCTTTCTGATAAATCACCCTTCACAAGATAGCCAAAGTGATATGAAAAATAGGCAGTAAAGCCCAGGTGCCTTAGTTACCATGAATCCCACTGAGCACTGCTCAGAGGTAGTCATATTCTAAACAACCTAAAATAGCTTTTCTGTATCTGAAAATGTCGTGACTTTAATGGCCAGTGTAGCCAGGGGTTCCCAAACTTTTTTTCCCTGAAGTCCACCCGTCCAGCTGCAATAGGCACTGCAACCCACTATTCATACTTCTTGGGGAAAATTATAAATTTTAATTATTACATACATATAAACTATAACACTATACACAATGTGCATGTTTCCTTTTCATTTTAATGTAAACAATTATAGAAATTCCGAGCAAAATGCACTCAAAGAAATGCTTCAAGATCTTTGAAACCAAACAGCTTTAGTAAAACTACACTTCACTTTAAAAAAAATGTTGAGAGCAAAATTTGGCATTCAGACAGGGAAAACGCAATGTGTAAATGTACAATGTATAAAACTGAACAATAAGCAACACAATGTTAACAGAATTGTTAAAAAAAGTGTTATTTGTTGATTTTAAAACAAAATAGTTGTCCAACTTTGAACGCTATATTGTGTTTTCAATTTTTTTAGTGTAAAATCTGAATTTTTGTGCTGTGTAAGTAAAGACCCAACCGTACTCTCTAATAACTAGAAAAGAATAAAATACTGTAAATAAAATCATAAAATGACAATTATATTATAACACACTGAGGCAATAAGTACTCATCTGATCTGGTAAAGGAAAACCCAAACTTCAAATATGTGTCGTCATATTTTCTTACCACTTCCTTTTTTTTTTTGGGTGTCTCATTTTGTGTAGCTGTAGATGGTCTGGGACTTTCAGTATCTTTTCCGTCAGAGCATTCTTCTCATTTTCTAAAAATAAATCTATCCATGTCAGATTGAAATACTTCTTGACATTTTTTTCAGTTGTAAATGGCGGACTGTGTGTACATTACTAGGTTACCTTGCAGTGAAATGAACCATTGTACTCATGAAAATTAAATTTGACATATTGCAGCTTGTTTTTAAAATAAATAAATAGTTTTTTCTATACTTTGTCCAACATACACAGCTCAAAACATTACATTTATATAGCGCTTACTTAGATTACGTGAGTCACATGAAATTAAATATTTACCAAGAGATTGGCTGGAGAATGCAGTTGTGCTAGCAGACCACCCGAGACTGTGTTGTGGCCCACCTCTGGGCCCTAGCCCACAGTTTTGGAACTCCTGACTATACCAACCCTCCTGGAACTAGAAGAGAATTCTAGGACTATGGGGAAGCTGCAACTCCCCTTTACAGTGGCATAAAGATCCCCTTTCTAATGCTGCAGGCTCACGAGATATCAGACTTTGAAGCTCTGGAGTTTTTATATACAGAAAATTGTCACTCGTGTAGGACTAAATTGTTCCCTTCCTGGTCTTTGGGCAGGTATAATACTTTGGTGCTGGAGGAGTTCAGTTTTGGTGGGGAGAAGGTGGAAGCTTTTTTGTGGCAGATTATTTAAAATAAATTTAAAAAAAAAAGCCGATTGAAGTTGCTCAGGGGTTTGGAATGTTAGAATTATTTGCAGGGTGATAGATAAGTGAGTAAGAGGGTGGGTGAGCTAGTTAAAGCTGAATGATGAAATTTTTATCATCTGGAATCTGCATCCATCTGTTGGTATTGTGTGTGAGGTTTTATTAACCCATATTTTGATCCTAAACAAAATAATTGCTTGTCAAGTGTTATCTTAGAGCAGATTGGTTTTTTTAGTTACTTACTTTTGGCATGGTTAAAATAGTAGGGTCTTTATGTTAACCATAGTATTTTGCATGTTCCATTCTTAGTAATATCTAATGTTGACACTGATCAAATGCTGGTGCCAATCTACTATTTCCAACGAGGGCATGTTCCAACTTCATTGAGGTAAATAGCAGTCTTTCTATTGACTTCAATGGACTTTGGATTATGCCTTTAGTTAGCAAAGCAATAGATGTCTTATGAATACCTAAGAGAGGTCATATGTATATTGTAATAAATTCATGCATATTCTGTTTAGTATGGCAATAACTGGAGCATGATTGGTGATGGCTGCTATTTTTAGGGATAGCAGGTCCCAAATAGTACTTCCTGAAAAATGCCACTGTCACCCAGAAATTTAGAATAAATGTTTTCTCTTGCACAGGGACCTGGTGGATGAAGCTAAGAACTACCTGCTGTTGCCCCAAGAGCGGCCGCTGATGCAGGGACCAAGAACTCGACCACGCAAACCCATCCGCTGTGGAGAAGTGCTCTTTGCGGGTGTGTATAGTGCCTGCAACTTTGGCTGTGAGATCCAAGTTTAAATGCTCTTTGTTTCAAAGTTAGTCCATATGGCCAACCCTAACTATCAGACTTTCAGAAGTGACATTTTATGTTACCCATCCCACACTTTGAGTTAACCTACACTTTCTTCTTGTCTTGCATTGTCTTTGGGTTTGTCTACACTTACCGGGGGATTGATGCGCGGCGATCGATGCATCAGCGGTCCATTTAGCGGGTCTAGTGAAGACTGCTAAATCGACCGCAGATTGCTCTCTCCTGTCGACTCCTGTACTCCACCAGATCGAGAAGAATAGGGGGAGTCGACGGGAGAGCATCTCCCATCGACATCACGTAGTGTGGACCTCGCAGTAAGTAGATCTAAGCTACATCGATTTGAGTTACGCTATTCGCTATTCGCGTAACTCAGATTGTGTAGTTTAGATCGAATTTCCTCTGTAGTGTAGACAAGGCCTTTGTCTTGCAAAATGGGTTTCTGTTCTACGATTTGGGCTCCCAGGCACTGTGGTAGCACTCATAATAATACATGCTGAGATACTTGACTTTCACAGGGACTTGTGCTCCTAAACTCACATAGGCACTTCTGAAAATACCATCCTGTTTTCTTATTGACAGTCCTCTGAGTGAATAATTCTGATAGGCTGTCTTCTTGGGATAATGTGTAAGAAGCATCTGTGGGCAGAAGATGTAGATACAGTAACTCCTCGCTTAACGTTGTAGTGATGTTCCTGAAAAATGCGACTTTAAGCAAAACGATGTTAAGCGAATCCAATTTCCCCATAAGAATTAATGTAAATGGATAGCAATGATGATTGTGAAGCGTGGTTGAGGTGGTGAAAGTAGAGGGTGGAAGAGGATGGGATATTTCCCAGGGAATGCTTTACTGCTAAATGATGAACTAGCATTCAGCTAAGCCCTCAAGGGTTAACACGTTGTTGTTAATGTAGTCTCACGCTACAAGGCAGCACGAATGGAGGGAGGGGAAACAGCATGGCAGACAGAGACACACACCCTGTGTGTGGGAGAGAGAGATGCACATTGCCCCTTTAAGTACGCTGACCCCACTCTTAAGTACACTGCCTTTTTAAGTATATCAGGAAGTTGAGACAGCAGCTGCGGCCAGCAAGCTCTCTCCGTCCTGAGCCCTGTTGGTGCCCTGTCGTGTCCCCACCCTGCTCTATATGATGGAGAAGGGGTAAGCGGGGGGCAGGAGCACAGGGGAGGGAGATACCCTGATAGCCCCCCTTCACTCCCTCCACCCCCCAACACAGCATGCAGAAGGCTCCCAGGAGCAGCTCCAAGGCAGAGGGCAGGAGCAGCACATGGCAGTGGAGGGAGGAACAGCTGAACTGCCCGGCAATTGATAGCCTGCTGGGCGGCTGCCGCACAGGGAACTTAGGGGGGCTGCCGGTCTGCCCTGGTTCCAAGCCCCCACCAGCTAGCTGCAACGGGCTGCTCTTTCTGCAAACAGTGGACAAAGCAGGTGGCTGCCAAACAACATTATAAGGGAGCATTGTGCAACTTTAAATGAGCATGTTCACTAATTGATCAACAATGAAACAACATTAACCAGGATGACTTTAAGTGAGGAGTTACTGTAGATTGTTTGTTGTAGACACATGCATGGTGTGTGAGTTTGATATACTATCCTGACACTATTTCTTGTGTTGATTCCCTCAGTGGGAGGCTGGTGTAGTGGGGACGCAATTTCCAGCGTGGAGCGCTATGACCCTCAAACCAATGAGTGGCGGATGGTGGCTTCCATGAGCAAAAGGCGCTGTGGAGTTGGAGTCAGTGTTCTGGATGACCTCCTGTATGCTGTGGGAGGCCATGATGGTTCTTCTTACCTTAACAGTGTAGAAAGGTAGGTCTCCAGCAGATCATTAGAGTTAACATGCATTCAAAACATGGTGCCATCTGTGATAAAGGTGTCCATTTTGCTGTCTGTGTTGCTTGAACAGCTGAAAGACTACATCTATACTATCTACATTTCCTGCTTCAGTACATAAGCTAATATGTGGCAGTGGTTACTAGCAGGGTGGATTTGATTTCAATCAGATTGATTGATTTAAATCATGATATAAATCACTAGTCAGGAAGACTTGATTTAATCATGGATTTCTACATAAAAGTGCATTCTTGTTGGTTGTTATAACCTTAATACATATTGTTCACAACTCAGAGATAGATGTAGGTTTCATTGTTAGAAGGTACAGACTGTACATTTTTTAAGTGATTTATTTTGAAAACTTTTCAGACTAGTTTTACAGTTATATCAGAAAATGAATGATTGTTTAGTTATTTCATTTATCAAAGGTAATTGAAGCAGATATTTATTAAGTCATTGGGAGGTGAATTATCTCCAGTTCAACAGGTTAATCATTAATATTTGGATAATTTTCTTGCCATGCTGTATTAGGAGGAGAACATCACAAGACAGACATTTAAATTGTTTTATTTAACTAAAACAACAATGGTGTGTATTATGGATTTTTTCCTTCAACAGCAAACATAATATTTTAACAAAATAAGCATATGAATTTTTGAATTTAAACATTCAAGTTTTTTAAAATCAGGTTTGTTTTTGTTAAAATTGTTTTTAACTAAAATAGTCGATTTTTTTTTTTTTAATATTTCATTTAACTATGTCAGCCAGGTCAACATGAGAAACTTAAAATATTGGCTTCTGCAGTTAACTCAGTCATCTTCATCTTCATTTTTCTGTTTGTTCATAATCTGAAAAAGAAAAACAAGTTTTCCTGCTTTTTCAGGTCCCAAACAATTTCTCAATTTGGAATGAATTAGTCCAAAGGAAGAAAATATTCTTTCTACACCTGCAGAAGAAGCTACTGCTGTTAAAAGTGAGATTATCACTTCAACAGTCTCTGAATCCAAGTGCTTAAGTGACTTCTACCAGTTCACTGTGACTTTCTTTAAAACATCATCAGCAAACATATTTCTTTAGCTCTGAAGTTTATTATTGTTGGCATTATGGAGGGATGATTGCTGGATGTCCATGTCATAGCCAACTCCCCTTCTTCAGCAGTTAAGGTTTGACCCTGGTACTGACTATTGAGAATATTTGCAAGAAAATGAGCTGGAGATAGTGCTTGTCCTATTTGTTTTTTTTTTTAATGCTTGAAATTTAACTCTGTCATTGCATATTTCTCTTTTTAAGATCTCACTCAGTTCCTTCTAAATTTCAACAGCATCAGCAATAAAACAGCTATTTCCCTGCATTTTGTTCAAGGCTACAGAAATAGGCAACAGGGTACTCAGCATGTGCTCAACATTTCTCTTAGGCCCAATGTTGAGAACTTTGGCTGTGACAGTGCCACCTATTTTTTCACAATTTTGTTCACAAACTGTCATCAGTTCTTGAAATAGTGCTCAAAACAGTCGACTACTGAGTTCCATCACATGTCTTGTGGGAGAGTTAGCTTGGTTCCTCCCACTTTTTTCAGAGCAGCTGCTGCAAAGTGGTTGTTACGGAAGTATTTTGCAATTTCAACAACATTAGCCTTTATTTCTGGAACACTGAAGTCTTTGGCTAGGAGGTGCATCAAATGAGCACTGCAACTGTATGTTATTAGCTTGGGACTCTCTTCTAAATAATTTCTTCTCATCTTGGATACATTTGGAGTATTGTCTGTGACCAAGCTGCGTACTAGACATTTGAATTTTTTTTCAGCTTGTTATAGCTTTTACTGCTACTTCTTGTAAGTATTCTGCTGTGTACACATTTTCTGATGTATCGATTGTTTCTGTAAGGAAGACATTCCCTTCTTCTGTTGTCACACAAGCACATACAACAGGACCATTGTGGACATTCCTCCACCCATCAAGACTGAAGTTAACAATTTTACCCTCTAGACCTTTTGCACACTGCTCAATTTCTCTTTCATACACTTTATCCAGCAATTTGCCTGCGACATCTGCTCTGTTGGGTGGACTGTATCCTGGTCTTAATGACTGAACCATGTTAATGAAGTGTGGGTTCTCAATCATATGGAAAGGAGAGTTGTTGCATAAACAAACTGGGCAATTTTTTCATCAATTACCTTTTTTTGTAATCTGCTGGTTCTTATCACAAATTTGTCTATGGTTGTTTCTGGATGATGGAGTTTTTTTTTCTTTTTGCTACAGGTGATATACTGTGGCTATGTGACATACATGATGTGACTGAAACATCATCATTGGCAGATAACTCTGAAACTATAGAAAATTATGGTGATCTTGAAGGTGAATAGTCTTCAGAATCCTGTATGTTGAGGATGGAGTCTCCTAAACAAAATAAGTCAATGCAGTTATTTCATTATTATTACAATACTGCTCATTTAGTATTACTCATTGCTTTGACTGACACTCAGTACTACTTTAAAGGTGAAATTGTAAAAGGAAGATCTGCCTATTTCACCTATTTATTTTTTATCACAGCTGCATCTAAAATAGAGTAACAACTATATTTTTTTCTCAAACATGAGAATTCAAGAATAGTCCAGAAGGAAGACAGGCAGTCCTTAAGAAAGAAGTATGAAATAAAAAAGTTTACTAACCTGAAGATCCTGCATGTTCAGACATGTTCCTTTCATCATCTTCAACGCAGCTTCCTCCTGAGAAGGAACACTTCTCACGATGTTGTTTCATTCGGGCAACAAGGCCTTGCATTTCTTTGTTGCACTGTTTGCATTTTGCACGCATGCCTGTCTTACCCACAGGTAGAGGAACTTCATTAAAATATTCCCAAACTGGGTCTCTTTTACAGCCTGCTGCCAATATAGATTTTCCCTTCTAGTGAGAGAATGATATGGTAGATCTCAAATCAATGAAGTCTACACTCAGAAAGACCTCAAGACTTCTGGAATATGCTGCACAAACAGTTTCACTTTTTTTTCTACTGCCTGTCCCTCCCTTCTCACATTTATCTCCAGACTTCTCCTTGTCCAGATCTATTCATTGAACTTTTTGAAACTTTGCACTTTTAGAGAGAGGTAGTGGATTGACTCTGTGTACACAAATTTGCAGAGGGACAAGAGGGTTGAGGTCTGTTATTTCTTACCTCTATATTTTATGTATTTATTTAAAAACATTTTTGCTGTTAACACGCATGTTCTCTCTGGAGACATAAATCCGCAGTTTGAGAACTGCAAAACTAAGCATCTCTGATGGTATCTTTTAGACTGAGCACTGAGTCCCATTGAGTAGATAGAAAGATTAACCTAAATAATCTATACAGAAGCCCCTGGAACCCCATAAAATTGGGTCCCTAATCCATGAACTATTGGAACTCATTTACAAAACTTTTCTTAAACATTACATGAATATATTGTGTCATACTATAGAACGGGTGAGCAAACTATGGCCTGTGGGCCACGCCCGGCCCGGCCCCTGAGCTCCCGGCTGGGCAGGCTAGCCCCTCCACCCTCCCCTGCTGTCCCCCATCCCCTGGAGCTGCACGGCAGCACTCGGGGGGGGGGGGCTCTGCGTGGCTGCCAGACATGCTGCTCTGATCGGCGTGGTAAGGGGGCCAGGGGGGTTGGATAAGGGGCAGAGGATCCCGGGGGACAGTCAGGGGACAGAAGCAGGGGGCGTTGGATAGGCGTGGGAGTCCCAGCAGGGCTGTCAGGGGGCAGGGGTGTGGATAGGGGTCAGGGCAGTCGGGACAGGGAGCAGAGGGGCTGGATGGGGGTGGGGTCCTTGGGGGTGATTAGGGTCAGTGGGGTCTCAGGAGTGGGTAGTCAGGGGACAAGGAGTGGGGGCGTTGGATGGGTTGGGGATTCTGAGGGTGGAAGTTAAGGGTGGGAAGTGGGAGTGGGCAAATAGAGGGCAGGGGCTAGGCTGTTTGGGGGGGCACAGCCTTCCCTACCTGGCCCTCCATACAGTTTTGCAACCCCGATGTGGCCCTCGGGCCAAAAAGTTTGCCCACCCCGCTATAGAATTAGAATTTATAATCCGTATTCCATTATGAGATATCTTTGAGTTATAATGTATCTTAATTAAAACTACCTTTAGGTAGGTTTTTTCCTCAAAAAGCATTTTATCAAAAAAGCCAATTTAAATTAAAAAAAAATCAGATTTTTTATAATTTTTTTTTTTGTTTAAATCACTGATTTTTATCCACCCTGGTTACTGCCTTTTTGACATCTGTATCAATGTTATACTAAACTGAGACATCAGACATAGCAGGATGTAGCCTTATATCCCTAACTTAATGGTAATCTTCGTCTGACCTCTGCTCTGAGCTCTCTATGAGGCATAGCCTTTGGCATGCAAAAGAGTAGGGAAATGAAGGGTGAGAGTGGGCCTGGCTGTAGTTTATGATGGACATGGCTTTTGCTAACTTACTTACATATGCATTCCCACTGGCTTGTTTTATTAGCGTTGCTCATGAAGGTGAGACTGCAGGCATATATTCACTTGTAAGGTGGGGAAAACTATGCAGACATTCTTTTCTGGGGTTGGTGAATAGAGAATTATGTGGACCTTGGAAATACATACAAGGGAGGAGGAATGGAGTTTAGATTTGGGCCTTTGAAACCTTCAGTGATTTAAAGTAAAATACAGTGGAACCAACTTTTAGTGAAGTCAGTAACTTTTCCAAGAATGACTTCATGCTAAGATGAGGTTTTACTGCAACCAGAATTGCAGTTTGCACTGCATAGTGCATTGGAACAATTCAGGACTTTCATCCTTCTTCTTTATAGTTTCCCTCTGAATTCAGGATAAGCAAGTTCCACTGTACCACTAATCCCAAGCCACAGGGGAGTCGGAGATTTCCGTAGATAAGCAGTGCAGACTTTAATTATTTGACACCCTTTTTAGATATGACCCAAAGACGAATCAGTGGAGCAGTGATGTGGCTCCCACCAGCACTTGCAGGACCAGTGTTGGAGTGGCAGTTCTCGGGGGATACCTGTATGCTGTTGGTGGCCAGGATGGCGTCTCTTGTCTCAACATTGTAGAAAGGTATTAAAAATAAGGAAGTGGGAGGGGAGGAGAAGGAAAGATCTTATAAGAAGATGTAATTGGTGCACATAAGTTTGAAAGGAGGCGACAAATGCTGAGTGGGTTTGTTAGTGATTGTATTTGAAGGTGGATGTTTTTAGTTTAACCCGAATTCCACCAAACAGCAACTGTCTGCCTAGCTGCCACAATGTGCATATGCTGAACTTCTTTTAGAGGCTAAAACCAGAACAGATGTGTTAGTATTACCCCATCTGAATGTGGAACTGTCAGAAATACTGCTCCCCACAGATTCCTTTGGTTGTTTGGTGCAGCTCCCAAGGGAAACAGGGCCTGATGTGTATATTTGGAAGCTCAACTGGTTTCTGCTTTTTCTTGTGGCAGGTATGATCCAAAAGAAAACAAATGGACTCGAGTGGCTTCCATGAGCACCAGGCGCTTGGGAGTGGCAGTGGCTGTGTTAGGGGGCTTTCTCTATGCTGTGGGAGGCTCCGATGGGACGTCGCCTCTCAATACAGGTATGTCATTTCTCCATACTGCACTGCAACCAGTATCTTCCATGGTCCCGTTCTTTTACCCATAAGCTTTCCCCAGACAGCTGGTAAATATTTTTGTGGTCTCTTTTCTGAGCGGGTTCCTCACCTGAAGTTGATTTTGCTATACATTAGCCCTGTCCCCATTCTCCTAAACCACTGCTAGCTGGTTATATGTTTGTGTGTCTGCTTCTCACTAGGAAGTTGCAATAGGCAGTTACTTTATGCATTTTCTTAGCACTTGCCTACAAAGAGCCAGTGCATCATCTCTGCAATATCTCTGGTCTTCACTGGCTTGGGCAACAGGATACTTACTTGAGATCACTCTGTCACAAGTGTAGATGGCAGTACAGACCAGTTGAAGCTTCACCAGATTGTCATTCTTCAGCTGAGGTGCATTAAATGACTGAACATCTGGCATTCCTGTCTTTGTTAGACTGGGGTTGGGGAGAGGAGGAGGAATAGAAAGCCTTCTAGAGAAAGCAGGGAGAAGCAGTGTGGATGGTGACAAACTGACACAATGTGTTTCTGGTGTGGGGAGGAAATGTTCTGTCTTCACAGTCTGATCCGTGTTATGGCTACAAGCACAGAGCCACTAATAGAAGGGCATTAGATGGTGTCCAAAGATTTGTAATGTGACTTTCTCCACAGTGGAGCGCTACAATCCCCAAGAGAACCGCTGGCACACAATAGCTCCCATGGGGACTAGACGGAAGCACCTGGGCTGTGCAGTATACCAGGACATGATCTATGCTGTGGGAGGCCGAGATGATACCACAGAGCTCAGCAGTGCCGAGAGATACAACCCCAGAACCAACCAGTGGTCTCCTGTGGTGGCCATGACATCACGGCGGAGCGGCGTGAGTTCTGCTTCATTTGCCAGCTTGTGCTGTGCATAGCTACTTAGCTGGAGCATAGGGAGGGCTCTGCTCTTTTCTTGCTTCTTTCACTTTTCCTGCATCTAACCCCCTTCTAAGTTAGGGGAAGTGTTTGTAAAAAGGCAAAGCACATTGCCCAGAAGGAAGTACAAGGTGTAGTAATAGTAGCTTCCTATGCTGCAAGGGGTGAGTGGGTGATGACGACAACTTTTTAATACCACTGAGAAGAGGGAATTGTTTTTAGGCTGCTTTTTTCCATAGGAGTTTTGACCACTAGCACTGAGTCATGAGCACTTAATTCTGAAGCAGGGAATTCTTAAGTGTACTACTTCAGTAAGTAGCCATAACCTCCCCCCCTGCCCTCCCAATAACATCAGAAGCCATTAGAGGAAAGAACATGCCATTAAACACAGAGGCCCTGTCCTGTTGTGCACTTTGGAGGAATTAGCAAACGAACATGATAGCTCTCCAGTCTATCTTGCCACCCAGACAAACTGGACTTCCTGATAAATGGTCACTTACACCAAAAATCACACCATATTCAGGTTGCTTCCAGTCCCAAGAAACCAGTCACTTACCTCAAATCAATTGGTACCCTAGATCTTACACCAAAGACAATGCCTTAGCCATTCCTGTAATAAACTATCTAAAGGTTTATTAATTAGGAAAAAGGAATGAGAGAGTTATTTACTGGTTAAAGCAAGCAAACATATACACACAAATGAGTTACCATCTAAATCCTAAGAGTGATTGAATTGACAGACCACTACAACTCTGAGTGTCTTTGAGGGCAGCCCCAGAAGGCAGCCCCTGGGGATCTCTGGCTTCAGTTTAGAGTCTCTGGCCACTCAGAGTTCAGATAGCCAAAACATTGGAAAATTTTCCTGTGGCTTTGTTTTATTTCCTTCATTCAGCTTCCAAGGCCTCAGGATGAGCTCTCTTGCATGTATCATTTCCCAGGTATGATAGGGCCATTAACCAGTCCTTTGTATTGCAATGATCCTTGATGCCTGTCTGATTTTGGTAGCCCTTCTGGATGGACGGGGAGAACGATTCCCATGGCTAAGTTCATAAATTCAGAGCAAACATTTTCAAAGTTATAAAGCAAAATGTACATATTTTCTTTTAGAGTGGAATACAGACATTATAAGTGTAATTAATGCATGCAGCAACTTACAAGCATTTCATAGAATCTAAACACTAAATACATTCTTATAAAACTAATACCTATTTTGAGCAAAACTAACATACAGGTGACCTGATCTGGTCTCCAGCTACTAGGTTGTCAGTTCTTAGCTAATGCCTGCAGCCTGGGCAAGAGCTGGCATCTGGCCTGCCAGCATCACAATGAGGTCCTCAGAGCCTGGGGCTGGAGGATCTTACTGTTCGCTCTGGGATCAGTGTAGTACAACTCCGATTGCTTATTGTGTGATGACTGTCTTGTTCATTCTAACCCTTGTTGTTTTTACTCTCCCAGTCCCTGGGGCATGAACTTGAATGTATCATTTGGGCTATTTGATGAGCTGAACCAGTCTTGAGAGCAGTGACATTTAAATTACTTGTAAAACCAACGTACTGCTGATGAGAGTAGAACACAGTTGCCAATGCACCAAGCAGCAAAACACACGTTTTGTCTTCTCTGACACAGTGGGAAAGCTCTAATCTTCTTTTCTTTTCGGTTAACTCTACTGAGCATCCCAGGGAAGTAGCCATGTGTTTTGGGGGAATCTGTATTGAAATGTTCTAGTTGAATACAATTTTATGCTAGGTTTTATGAATCTGTATTTTAACAGAAATACTAAAATACAATTGTCCCTTCTGTACCCCTACTGCCTCCAGAAACGTGTGTGCTGTGTATTGACATCTTCCCAAGGCTTGACTCTGCTGATTAATTAATGGCTTTTTATTGAAGTGTTTTTCTTGTGAGACAAGCCTTCAAGACCTGCAATGAAGTATGAATAATATCTGTGGGGGTTGTTTTCCAGGTTGGCCTTGCAGTAGTGAATGGACAGCTAATGGCAGTGGGAGGCTTTGATGGTACAACGTACTTGAAGACCATTGAAGTGTTTGATCCTGATGCTAACACATGGAGGTAACCTTTAAATTAATGAAACAGTGAAATTGCAAACCTTAGGCACACCTGCTTAAATTATGCCTATGACTAGAGTCTCCCCAGCGGAGTAGAGGTGTGTTGTGGCTCATCTTACTGGAAGTCTGGTTGATGGAGGTGGCCACTGTAACCCTTTGTGTGACTTGGCTGGTTTGTTTGAAAGGGAAACCAACAGAGGGAGCAGGCAATGTGATCCAGCATGTCATATGACTAACCTCCCATTTCCAGCTTGAGAGAGAATCACTTTCTGAATAACTGAGAGGTGGAGAAACTGTTTCTCTGCCACCCACATGCACCTGGAATGTGTTTCAGACCAGAAAGGACATTTACCACTCACAATGCTGTCACTTTAGTGCTGACAGACTGTATTAGTAGCAGTGAAGTCTCACTATGCAGCCATTTCCTAAAGAGAGGTAGCAAACCTCTACATAAGTGCTGGGCTTTCTCCAAAACAATCCATATCTGAATGGTCTGTAGTGCTGCTGTATTCCAATATGTGTCTTGCCCATTGCTCCTCCATGCATCTGATCAGAGGAGTAACAGCCATTTTGGAAATAGCTCCCCATGGTGAGGGCCTGCAGCTTCCTTTTTCAAAACTGCAGTAGCTGTGCTTAAAGTCCCCTCTACCATCTTCATTTTGAATATAGTAGATGTGATTCTACTATAGTGCCTTGTACTCAAGAACCGCAAAAACCTTTGCCCACTTTAGTGAATTAAGCCTCACAACACCATTAGGAAGTAGGGAAGTGTTGATTTGCCATCATACAGCTGGGGAAACTGAGATCCAGAGAAGGTGAGTGACTTATTCAGTTACATGGTGAACCATTGGCACACACTGTATTAGAACCTAGACCTCTTAATCTCAAGTGCTGTGACAGATTGCAGAGCCATTGGCCGTTATCTTTGAAAAATCATGGCAATCGGGGGAGGTCCCGGATGACTGGAAAAAAACTAATGTAGTGCCCATCTTTAAAAAAGGGAAGAAGGAAGATCCGGGGAACTACAAGCCAGTCAGTCTCACCTCAGTCCCTGGAAAAATCATGGAACAGGTCCTCAAGGAATCAATTCTGAACCACTTAAAGGAGGGGAAAGTGATCAGGAACAGTCAGCATGGATTCACCAAGGGCAAGTCATGCCTGACTAACCTAATTGCCTTCTATGATGAGATAACCAGCTCTGTGGATGAGGGGAAAGCAGTGGATGTGTTGTTTCTTGACTTTAGCAAAGCTTTTGATACAGTTTCCCAAAGTATTCTTGCCAGCAAGTTAAAGAAGTATGGGCTGGATGAATGGACGGTAAGGTGGATAGAAAACTGGCTAGATGGTCGGGCTCAACGGGTAGTGATCAATGGTTCCATGTCTAGTTGGCAGCCGGTATCAAGTGGAGTGCCCCAAGGGTCGGTGCTGGGGCCGGTTTTGTTCAATATCTTTATTAACGATCTGGAGGATGGTGTGGACTGCACCCTTAGCAAGTCTACAGATGACACTAAACTGGGAGGAGTGGTTGATATGCTGGAGGGTAGGGATAGGATACAGAGGGACCTAGACAAATTAGAGGATTGGGCCAAAAGAAATCTGATGAGGTTCAACAAGGACAAGTGCAGAGTCCTGCACTTGGGACAGAAGAATCCCATGCACCGCTACAGACTAGGGACCGAATGGCTGGGCAGCAGTTCTGCAGAAAAGGACCTAGGGGTTACAGTGGACAAAAAGCTGAATATGAGTCAACAGTGTGCCCTTGTTGCCAAGAAGGCTAACGGCATTTTGGGCTGTATAAGTAGGGGCATTTCCAGCAGATCGAGGGACGTGATCATTCCCCTCTATTCGGCACTGGTGAGGCCTCATTTGGAGTACTGTGTCCAGTTTTGGGCCCCACACTACAAGAAGGATGTGGATAAATTGGAAAGAGTCCAGCGGAGGGCAACAAAAATGATTAGGGGGCTGGAGCACATGACTTAGGAGGAGAGGCTGAGGGAACTGGGATTGTTTAGCCTGCAGAAGAGTAGAATGAGGGGGGATTTGATAGCTGCTTTCAGCTACCTGAAAGGGGGTTCCAAAGAGGATGGATCCAGACTGTTCTCAGTGGTAGAAGATGACAGAACAAGGAGTAATGGTCTCAAGTTGCAGAGGGGGAGGTTTAGGTTGGATATTAGGAAAAACTTTTTCACTAGTAGGGTGGTGAAGAACTGGAATGGGTTACCTAGGGAGGTGGTGGAATCTCCTTCCTTAGAGGTTTTTAAGGTCAGGCTTGACAAAGCCCTGGCTGGGATGATTTAGTTGGGGTTGGTCCTGCTTTGAGCAGGGGGTTGGACTAGATGACCTCCTGAGGTCCCTTCCCACCCTGAGATTCTATGATTCTATGATTAGCCTACAAAAAATGTGCGTGTGTGTGTGTGTATACGCACACATGCACGCACATTCATTGAGCCATGTCTGCTCAGTTTACCAACAAAAATAAACATGTACCTTAGCTGGGGTAGCTTAAAGATACAGGAAGCAGAACAGAATTCAGTGTGCTCCTTTGGGGCTATCTAGGCTTCACAGTGCTATGCTCTGATTCCAGAATCTCTATAGATGGGGATATATTGTATGAAGCAGAACAGTTTGAGTCTATGGAGTTCTGTTAAATCTGCAGGGCTAGCAGTTAGAAAAATCTTGTTTTGACTTGTAAACTAAGCAGGTCAGATATGAAACCACTGGTGGGAAATATGTATTGAACAGAGAGGGGCTGTTTTTCCAGAATCACCTTTCTGACGATAACTGCACTTGAAAACAACTATTTGTACATTAATCTAATCAGTGTAGGTTTTAAACTCCTATTTATATCCTTGAAAGGGATTTGATGCTTTAGAAATATGTTAGGATGCAGGGAATAGGAAGAAATTAATGTCCTTGTCCTATTGAGCTGGACTGAACTAGTATATTAACCCTTTCGTGCTGAGATTTTCTTATGTAGCGTAGGAGGCACTTCTCTCAGTTAAGCACTCTTTTGTGGTGATGTCTGTACAGCTCAGAAAGCCAGCCCAGTGGGGAGCAGTATATACTTAATACTCCTGAGGGAATTCTGCGCCAAAAAATTAAAAATTCTGTGCCAAAAGATGTTCTGCACACATTTGAAAATTCTGCAAAATTCTACAAATTTTGTAAATAAATAAATAAATGTGGAGGCTCCAGCATTGCAATGGAGAGCACAGGCCACTGGCTGCATGGAGGTAGGAGATCATCCTCCAGCCGTCCCTCTGGGGCACAGACTTGATGGTGAGGCTGCACCCAACAGTGACACGGCGCAAGGGACAACAGGTGTGGGCAGCAGGCTCAGCCCAGCAGGATCCAAGTGTGAGGGGGGATCCAGGTGTGGGATGCGAGGGTTCTGTGTGGGGCAATCTGGGTATGGGTGGCTCAGTGGCGGGTCTGGATGCAGGGGGATTCTGGATGCACAGGGGCTCGTTGCAGGGTTCCAAGTGCAGGGGCAATGGACTCTGCAGGGGGGTCCAGATGAAGGTGGTTGGGGCTCAACACGGGAATCTGGGTGAGGGGGGATGGAGCTTAGTGGGGGGTCCAGGTGCTGGTGGGGTGGGGGTCTGGGTTCAGGGGGCTTGTCAGGGTGGGGGTTGGAGTGTGGGGGGCTCACTGAGGGGGGATGGTCTGGGTGAAGGGAGTTGGGGTTCAGTGGGGGCATCTGACTGCAGGAGATAAGGCTCAACGGGGTGGGGGTTCAGGGGTCTGGGTATGCAGGGGTCTGGATGCACAGGGATTGGGCAGACAACGGAGGAGTTCCTCATACAGTGCCCCTCCCCCCATTGCTGAGGAGCAATGGGGTGTGTGTGTGGAGCTTCCTGCAGCTGGGGGAGGTTTCTTGGGGTGGGTCTGACCTGGCCCAGGCCGCTCCTTTCAGGGGAAGAGGAAGTCCCATCTGCCCCAGCCCAGCCAGAACTAGCAGCTGAGCCTGGCGCAGGGTAGGAGCCATCGGCCCAGGCATCCCCAGCCCTGCCTTCCCTGCCCCCCCCCCCCCCCCCCCACATACACACACACACACATCCCATGCAGTGATTTATCTCTCCGCCATCTGCTCCAGGTGCACAAAACAATGCACCTGCATTGCTGGAGTGGGGCACGTGACTGCTCTTGCGGCTTCCCTTTGCTTCCCCTTTAGAAAGTCCTTTTTCTGTAAGGAAGCAAAGAAATCTGTGGGGGACATGAATTCTGTGCCCACGCAGTGGTGCACAGTTCCCCCAGGAGTAACTTAATTCTGCCTTTTAACTGGATGGTGACAGCCACTCTCCCTGGCAGAAGAGGTAGGACATATAGTATGGAGAGCTAGCCAAAGCATGTGTTTGTAGCTAATACAGGTAGCTATTGAGGATACTAGCTTGTTTGTTACCAGCACTGAATTGAATAAAGCTGGTGATGTCTCCTATCATCTTCCCTCTCTTTATTGGCTGTGGGACTTCTTGCTGTGTGAAGTTTTTCTCCTGTGTGCGGAGCACCGCTGGGAAATCCTTGATATGCAATCTGGGGTTAATGGGTGGCATTGGTGACAGTTACTGAAAGAACTCCACTGTCCTATTTCTTCCAGCAGACTGTAACTATCTCAGCACATAGAGGAATATGCAGCTGAAGCAGGAAATGGGAGCTGATAGGCATCAGATTTCCATGTGAAATGTGGGCACTGTTTCAGTATCATAGCGTGGAGAGAACAGATAATGTTTGAAATGCATTATACATTGGTCTGTTCAGCTGTGTGTAGTATAAAGCAGATATGAGTCTCAAATTAGCTAAGCACCATGTAGAAGATTTACCCCCTGTTCCAGGGTTGCCCAAAGCATAGCCAGAGGGCCAGATGCAGCTCACAGAGTTGCTGCCCTCTGTTCCTGTAACTCCACAGGAGCAGAAAGGAAATTCAGTGCAGTTTTTTGTTGCTGGAAGACTCGAAGCAAAAAAAATTTGCTGTCCGCATCAAGGGAGATGCATATATGAGCAAATATGGCTATTTACTTTAGATGTGTGTTTGTATAGATTGGGGACCCCTGCCTTACTCATCAGACAGCTTAATCACAGGCATCACCTTAAATGGAGACCAACAGTTGTGCTGAACTATACCTGCTGCCTTCGGAGGCTGTTTCATGCTTTTACCAGAGAAGACAGTGCATTAAGAGCCTAAGCAGTATGACTAATGACAACTTTTCTTTGCAGGTTGTACGGCGGAATGAACTATCGTCGGCTGGGAGGTGGTGTAGGCGTTATCAAAATGACACATTGTGAATCCCATATATGGTAAGCATCTAATGGAGGGAAAGCCCTTGGTTCTCAATCCTATACAAACTGAAGAGACTTACTGACTCTGGAGCTCTGTGCGGCTCTAGTAAAATATAGATCCACCTTAATTCTTTGCTGTGCCTCTTTCTATGGAATTATAAATAAAATGACTTTTTTGAGCGCACGCCCAATGGGAGACCACCTTGTCAGACTCCAGGAAACCACCTACTACAACTAGAAGCTTTGCTTATGTCCATATTTTTTTCTAAACAGTCTCTGTTTTTGAATAAACTGAACTGTAAAAGTTACTCTAGCGTAAACAATGACCCAGGACTGCAAGCTGTGCCAGGAGTCTGGCAAAGAGGAGGGCCTCTCCTCCTCCAGCAGTGGAAGTGGCATCCATGCAGTGGATGAAAGAGGAAAGTGATACTGAAAATAGTGCTTTTGCCTTATTTACAGAGAGCTTCATTTTAAAAAAAATATGTACTTGACCAGAAAGGTGCCACCTTTGCACAGAAGCTTTTCTGAGTGCAGAGTATATTTTTTCATTTAATTTGTATCATGTATTTTCTTTGTATCACTCACAGTGAAAGATTCCATCTCTTTGAATTATTTGAGATTGAGTTCTGACAGGTTGATGGTTGGGGTGGGGCTACATCCTGTGATACTTCTGGATGCTACTGTGGCAAGCCACTTGGGCCTCTTAGAGCACAGGAGCGGTGAAGATTAGTGCCCTGAGTGTCAGGTTGTTTTTTGGGGGGAAATGAGAAGCAGGAGTGGAACTCCCAGCTCTTTGCTGAATTACTGATGCTCAAAAAGGAGGTTGGGGATGAAAGGTGAAAAATAGCTGGGCTCCAAAATTATGCATTTTTTCCAGTGTGTGGTACAAAGGTTCAGGATCTATGTCTTTCCTGTATGTGAACCTTATGAGAGCACTTATTGTCATTATCAATTCTTGTCTCTGCTCACATGGGAACCACTTGTTATTTTTGGAGAATCTAGAAAGATATAGTTGCAATTTCCTGGCACTCACCGCTATTGCAGACTTGAAATAACTCCTGCTGAAAAATGCTTTGGTCAGAATCAGCTTAGCTCCCTACCCGTCTCTCTCCTGTTTCTTTATAATTCACACTGGGGAACATTAGGATAAGGATCAGATGGTACCTCCCCTTAGTGAATTTTTATGCACTTCCTTATGTTGGCTTTAGAGCTGGAAAAGGTATGAGGCCTGCTTAATAGACTTCTGGAGGAGGTGATGTTGTGCAATTGCATTGTGAGTTATGGGGTATGTTTTAGTGAGTGCAAAAAGCATTGGGGCACTGTGCCATCCAGCTTGAGCAAACAAGACAAGTTTGCTGTATTGTTAAGCTCCAGAATGAGAGAATGTCATGATGCAACCGAGGTAACTTTGTGGCATACCTACTAAATTAGAGATTTGAAAGGGTGGGAGGAATGTACATCCTTGATATTAAAAGAGCAGTGCTAACATCTCAGTACGGTTTGATTCCTATAACTCAGCACTTTAATGTGCTTGAGAATGTAGAAAAATAACACTATGCTAACAAAAATGGGTCATTAAACAAGATTTTTTTTAACAAAAAAAAAAAAAGCCCCTCAAAGGTTGGCATTCTTGTTTACATTTGAAGATCATTTGCACCTTTACAAGGAAAAACAAGTATTCTGTAAACAATTGTTTACATGTATCATTTATGCTTTTTTCTAGCATGAGTAACTTGTATAAATAGTAGTGTTACCTTAATAAATTTCTTTTATGCTGTTATTTATTGTTTGTTCCTTTTGTCTAAAACAGCAGCAGGAGGAATAACTTATGGTTTAATTTTATGCTGATTTTGCTTCCTTTGACTTCAAGAGAAAAAAGAACAGGCCCATTTCAACATCTCTAACAAAAGCAGGACATACATGAAATTCTCATAAGCTGTTACTACTCTCCAGTTAAGTTATAGAGGCTCATCGCTGCTCCAACTTTAGGGCATAAACTGATCTGCAGATGGGAGTCAGGCAGAACTACTCTCCAGGGTATAGTATTTTTCAGTAGGGGTTTGACACCTTCCTGAAGCATTGGGCATTGGCCCAGTAAAGACAACATACTGTACTGAACAGATGGCTGGCTGAAGCAGTTCCTAAGCAAAACTGACTTATAGCTCTGCTGGTTGGGTGTCTGGTGCGGGGGAAAATGGCACATGCATCCTCTAGCCTAGAAGTGGATTGTTCAGGACACAGCTATTTGTCTAGAGGAAAAGGCGGCCCTGGTAATATAAGCCAAATCCAGCCCTAGTGTACTTCCACTGATTTGCAGACAGGCATTTACTTTAGCTCACTTTCCTAGAACTACGGTTATGTAACACTAAACATATGGAAACAAAGTTATTTAGCAGGCTGGTTGTAGATTAAATACCATTTTCAAAAGTGGAAGGTAGCTGTAGATCTTACAAGGGAAGCACTCACTGATGTAGAATATCTTATATCACAAGCACACCGTATTGATCTTTCTTTCAGTGCTCCTTTGTCAAAGCTGGAGTGAATGTGGGCTAGTGTTAGATTTTTATATTAAAATCAAATATATTTATTTCAGATCTTGTAATGACCATGCAAACGAGAGGGAGTTTGGTATCAGAGAAGGTGAGAGAGACTTGCAATTCTGGGATAAATGTAATAGTTGGATCTTTCTCCTAAACTAATCAGCAGTGCAAGTTAAGTCATTGGATTTCCGAATAAAACTCCTCAATATAAACAGGAACTGCTTCAAGCTGCCAATCTTTGTATCAGTTTTCAGTCTCTTGCCAAACAAGGCCTACAATGTACTTTTTTTTAAATGAAAACTTAAGCCAAGATTTTAAAAAATGGGACTATGAAACTAAGCTCTGGAAAAAAAAATCAATATTTAGGTACCTTTCATCCAACAGCAGCCATGAATCAGTGGGAACTGGTGAGTGCTCAGCACTTCTGAAAGCCAGGCCACATAAGCAGCTGTCTGCTAGTTGTATTATAGACGCACCTAGGAGCCTAGTCCTAGCCAGTGTGCCATGCGCTGTACAAACAACAAAAAGATGGTCTGTACCACAAAGTATTTAAATATAGATAAATTCAAGAATAGGTGAGGTGGTATTACTGCCCACTTCAACAGCACCAGTGCTATTATGTACCAGTCAACAGAAAAAGAATAGGATTATTTAACTGAACTAGCGCAGATTGCAGCAGGTAAAATGCAGCTTGAGCAGAAGTCTGGTTTCACATTGATTCGGAGCCAGTACATTCAACAGTAAAGTCAAGTAAGAGTGAAAGAGGTTGACACTCTTACTTGACTTTAGCTTCACTGACAAAGGAAGATAGAAAAACCCTCTCTGTGTACTTTCAGTGTGTGGGTGGGGAGGAGGATCTCATTTTATCTTACAACACTTTCATTAGTACATCTCAAACAGCTATATTAAATGTAACCAGTATCCCATTGTGTAGTTAATGAAACAGAGGCATCGAGGTTAAGTGATTTGCTTTAGGTCACTAGTAGCAGAGCTGGAAACAGGAGGCTTTTCCTTCAAGTGCTCTGATACCAAGGCCATACTGATTCTTCTGACTATCTTGCTGTTCACTCAACAAAAATAGGGGAGTGCTTTTAAACCTTGCAGAAATTAATCCCAGACTTTTCTGCCCTATATTACATGCACCATCCTCCGGCACTACTGTGTTAACATCTAAGCCAGTGGTTCTCAACCTATTTACCATTGTGGGCTGCTTATGCAGCTCTCTCTGTTATGTAAGCCACATCCACACTATATATAGTACCAGTATGGCCCTGAGGACATCACATGGGTCACAGCTGTGTGCTGATTGAGAGACACTGATCTAGGCTATGCAGCAGGAGCAGTGTTCCATCTCATGCCTGACCCTTTAAATGATACTTAAAGAAGCCACTACAAAATGTTACTTTATTGATGTGACCTTTTTATTATAGCAAAATGTGCATCTATATTATTTTCCTCCTATGGCCCTCTTTGCTTCATTACCCGTTGTGGATTTCAGTCCAGGAACCAATGAGGTCAAGTGAAACTAATATGCTTTCACTTCATGGACTGGAGTTTTGTTAGGCTAAAAAAATCTGCAGGAAAGCCAGCTTTCTGCAGTCAATGTCTCTCAAACATGAATCTACTGCAGATGGACTTAATGTGATCCAGGCAGAGCATCTGTAGTAAGTTTTTTAGGACAGTAGGTATAGAGTACAAGGTTTCATTGTATCTGTGAGATCGCCAGCTCTGTCAGCAGCATCAACACTCCTATTAGGTGCTTGCTATGTAGGATCTGCAAGAAAACCATGTAGTCAGAACAGAAATAAAATAAGCTATTTAAATCACTGATGGCAGTTGTCAAGGTGTGTTCTACACATTTAAATAGCAGAGGGGAATGAAGGATTTGCACTATGAGTTAATCTCATCACCATGCTACTTTCCCTGTTTTTTTGCAGGACTTCTCCTGTTGGGTGTACATGAGGTTCGCATCTTATCTCCTCCTCCTCTACATGGGCCCTTCTGATCTTCACTCCCATCTTGGGAAAAGATCAGCAGCTCAGGGGACACTCTGCTCCCGCCTCCTCTTTGAAAGAGGGAGAGAGAAGTCCCAGCCACTCTGTCCCCTCACTTCTCCTTGGAAGAAGCACCGACAATTGGCCACTCTGCTCTTCCACCCTCCTGCCAACTCAGTTTAGCAGTGATATCTGATGATCCTGCAGAACTCTTTGTTATTCAGGCCAGGCCTGACAAGTTGTTATTGAATATTTATACTGCTGTAGTGCCTAAGGATCATAACCAGGTTGGGTCACATTGTGTTGAGCACTGTACAAATTAGCATTAACTGCCCTAAAGAGTTCACATTCTAAAAAGGTCTCCTGTGCATTTTCCTATCCGCTAAATGAGGCAGGGTTCCTATAGTCAATCATTAAATAGGCCAAGCAGCCAAGAAATGAGAAAGATACTTCTTAAGATTGGCAGCACCCATTTGGCAGCTTCCAAATTTAAAACCTATTTCTTTAGCTATGCTGCTAACACTTCAGATCATTATAAATGAATCAATTTTTAGTATGATTTTCTTTAACTTTTCATTTCCCAGCGTGGACAGTGAAAAATACACTAGTCATTACCATGTTATATCTCAATCCCAACATTGTGCTAGCACCTAAATAAGGCTAAGATTTTGTCACGGATATTTTTAGTAAAAGTCACTGCCAATAAAGAAAAATTCAAGGAAGCACGTGACCTGTCCGTGACTTTTACTAAAAATATCCATGACAAAATGGGCAGCTCAGCTGTGGGGTCCCCACACCTGCCGAAGCAGCTGGGCAGCTGCTTGGGCCCATGCCAAACTGAGGAGCCCTGCTGCCCAGGAGCTGCGGGGTACCCCCATCGCCCGGGGTAGGGGGACCCTGCGGCTCCCTGCCCTGGGCTTAAAGTCACGTAGGTTGCTGAAAGTCACGGATTCCATGACTTCTGCGACCTCCGTGAAAAAATCATAGCCTTACACATAAATTCATTGGGATTTTCTTTTCTTTTTTTTAAGTTTTAATATAAAAAAAATCAATTGTAGTTTCTATTGGCTGTAGGTTTTGTATAAGTTTGGGATTTTTAAATCCAAATTTTAGCCAAAATGAGATAAGGGGTCTTTGTTCTGCGCTTGTACAATGCCCAACACCGTGACTGGAGGTCTACGACAATACAAAATGTTGACTGCACAACTGCCAGATGTGCTGTGGAACCCACTAGAAACTAGTTATGTCTGGTAGAGGCTGACATTTTTTTTATTGATTACGCGCGTGGGGGGGGAGGGGGGAGGAGGAGGAGAATCAGTTATGAGAATCAAGTAGCCTCCAACTTTAGGGCAGCTCTTTCTGGCCAGGCAGCACTATTTTAATTATACTAGCTAGAACAGTGTTAATCAAAACCTCATAGTTAGAATTCAATTTAGTACCTTTATATTCCCATCACAGTGCGCTGAAGCTATAGATGTAGAGACTTTCACCAGTCTTGTGGCTGACAAGTGGATCTTAAAGTGTCTATGGAAGTGAGAGTAAAGGCAGTCCATAAATAAATTCACTTCTTCTTGAGTAACCTCCCCAGGAGTTTTTTGCACTGTGTCCCATAAGGCTTTTGCATCCTCAGGGTGTATGGCATATGAAATGTCCAGAGACTGGGGAATGCAGGGCACAGAGAAAACAAGTTCTGTTGCAGCCATATGACTGTCCACTTTGCACCCAGTCCACATAGCAGCCATCCAGGCAAGATTGAGTGGGCTGATGGTTAAACGACTGAAATAACAGTCAAAGGTCTTCTGAAACCAACTACCAACTATAGCTGTGTAACTCTCTGCCCCATTTGCAAGGAACAAAGATAAACAGGTAAAATCCTCTGGTACACTCTCCAAAAGATCATCTCCAGATATACAGCAGAACCAGCCTGACCACACCACTTTGTCTTCTGCATTTTCAAATAGGAGCTGAGATCTTGATGCAATCTAAAAGAAAAAATGTCTGCATTACATCTCCAAGTTCTAGAGTGCATTTGACAGTTCTTAGCCAGAGCAAAATGGATTCTAATAAGAACTGCTAAAGCACAAGAATTTTCCCCAATATACCATTTTAACAGCAAGAGATCAGAAGGAATCAGCTCCAAATCAGTGGCTTGATTTTCAGAGGTGCTATATGGGTTTTGGTGCCCAATTTAAATATTTTGACCCAGCCAGAACCCTAAGTTTTGACACTGCATTGCACTGGTTTCTATGCCATTATACCACTTTAGATATCTTGACTGTTTGAAGACAGTTTTTGCAATTCATCTATTATGCCTATAGAAGCCTGGCTCCTCCCACTGAAGTCAGTGGAAGTGTTGCCATTTACTTCAGTGGGAATAGAAACAACCCTTAAGTCTACTTTAGTGCAGCTTAATGCAGCATTTCCATTGTGCATTAATTTTCTTACAATAATTGCAGTACAAAATGTTGCACTTCAATAGCATCTTTCCTCTGAGGACCAACAGTGTGTTAATAGGCCTTAACTATGGCAGGGCAGTAGCATTACATCCATTTTACCAATGAAATTAAATGACCCGTGCAAGATCCTACATCAAGTTGATGACAGAAGAGAACTGAAGAGTGTCAGCTCCTACTTCTGTGCGCTAACTATAACAAAGATTTGTTCCCAAGTCTATGTCTGAATGGATCAACAGTTTATGAAGAGTTCCATGAGGGTGTTAAAAACAGACAAGAACCATATTGGTTAAAAGAAAAGAGATGCAAACAAAGTTTGAATCACAGGATACATGAAAATTACTACAATAGCAGCCATAAATATTTTAACATGTTACAGTGAGGCAATTCAGAAGTGTTAAGACACCCCATTGCTATCAACAGTGCTAGCTGCAGCCCTTACCTGGACAAGGATTGCAACCTGGTCCTGATCCGTACCTTTCAGTCCTAAAACAGTGGACAAAGTCACTTTGATACCAAGATCATTACCCACTTCTACAGCAAGTCCTTTCTGCTTTTCAGCGGCAACAAAGGCACTCAGAAGTCTAGAATACTCCTTCAGATTATCATAAGAGAATTTGTACATGGGGGTCACACTATACAAGGTCCATTGTTTGCGTAGAAGGAATGCTATCTTCTGAGGATCTGCATTTTCCTGGAAGCAAGAGAACAGTATTCAGTTTTCTAGGCCTGCCCACAATTCCTGTAATGAAATTGAAGAAACACTTGTACACTGCATCAAATATGCAGGCTAATCAGTTGTGTTTATTCTATTAGCTATTTTTCCTAACTTGTCAGCATTTCTTTACTGTAAAGTATGTCCATGAGCACTGCTGAAGGACTGAACATGACAATGATTTCTCTAATTAGAAAATAGAGGTGGAGGATACCAAAGTCATTGTCCTCTATCTTCCCACCTCCTCTCCTAGCCATAGCATTCAGGCATTAAAGGCTGGATTATAGTAACAATGTTCTCCAGAATACAATCCTGGCTAATTTTTAAGAAAGATACATTGTGAGTCCTAGCAACATCCACAGAATCTAAACTTTCGTTTCAGAAAAGTTAAGTTTCTAGCTTTAGGGTTGCAAAGATACTCAGTTCAGGTTTGGAAGGCTGATAAAGACACATTCAGTACTGCCTGTGTGCAGAAGACAGTTTGAATGCCTCTGCGCAGAAGACAGTTTGAATGCCTCTGCTGCAGTTCATAGCTTTGCCAAGCTAAAGCACAGTTAAAACAGACCGGAGTTGTCAGTTTTCATTGCTGCTAGTGGACAGCAGTGGAACTGACAAAAATTAGGTTAATTTCACTGGATGCCTTTTGGGTAAGCTGTGATCAATAAAAGGGGCAGACAATGAAGATGTTCAAGGAGACAATGGAAAGAATAGAGTAGCACACCCGTGCCTACCTTGCAGCATAAGGAAGGCAGAGGGAAAGATAGCATATGGGAGACTCCCCACCCATTTTAACAGCAGCTAGGAGGCACCAAGACTGGGGTAATTGGGAAGGGAAGCCCATGAAACAGACTGCTCCTTCTCTTTTCCATCAGCCAAAGGGGCCTTGGAAGAGAGCTTTAAATTTAATCACATGCCTGAACAATCAGGCAAAGCCTGAGACTAAATGCACGAATCCCCAAACAGAGTCTAGAAATAGCAGCTTAGTAGCTCAACACTCTTCCCTTTCCCAGTGGCTTGGCAAGGAAGAAGGAAAGAACTGCATCCTCCCACCCTTCCTCACACACACTCCTTTACATCTGACTTTGGCTAGTAGTGTCAGTCCTGTAGCTATTGGATGTTTGGGTGGACAGGGGTGCATATGCACATGAATGTGTGGGTGGGAGGGGGGGGCACGAGAGAGAGAGCAATATTGATGAGAAGTTAGAAAAAGTACAGCAAAGAGACGTGAACGAGAGGAGAGATGTATACAATGTAAAATACAGTGAAGAAAAATAGAGTGCACCATGCTGGAAAAGAAAGTAAAGAGAAAAACACTGAAGATAATGCAGAAAGATGTATACCAGGATCTATTACAGGAAAGAAGACAGACAATTTATTACATCTCTTGCTTTAGTAGTTTTAACATTTTTTACACAATCAGCAGTATCACAAATAATACAGTACGTAACTTGTATTCCTTTAAAATAGTAGGAGAAATGGCTTCGGGTGCTTAAATATTTTTCACCCCAACTAATAGGCTTATTCTTCAGGCCAGTAAATATTTGGTGAGTGCTCCATACTGTTTTGAATGACTTAAGTGAAAGGAGTTTTTCCAGTTTTCTTAAGTTATTTTACAGTATAGAAAAAACGTCTCCCCACAAGGAGAATAAATTCCAGGAACCTTTTTTTTTTTTTTTTTTTAATTTGTTTCATTGCATTACTCCTGGTTCTACCCTTCTGGTTTAACTTGAAACTATGCTCTACAAATTTTATGCTCTACAAATTTTAAAGCCCATAATGACTATCCAAGCAATTGCAACATAGCTGAAAAGCCATTATATCAAAATAGAAATTACTCTGAGAAATACAATTGACATCATTAGTGACTCAGCATACAGATCTATTCAACAATAGAATGGTTAGAAAAAGCTGTCAAAGAAGATGTGACAGCTGATTTAAGATAGGAAGAGACATTTTCTTTTGTTATATTAAACTACTAAAAGCCCACCTGCAGTAAAGATGTTTGTGGAATTATTCTCCTAGTTGGGCTCTGACCAAACAGGGTGTGTGTCCTAATGAACGTCAAACCTCTTGAGAAACGTGTAGTACTTGTAAAGTTGATTCCGGTCTCTGCAGTTTTTCTTCCTAAAGGGGTCATGCCCCCAGAATCAGGAGTATCCATATCCTGTGCATGAAAAGAGCCCAAAGACTGAAAACTTGCTATAGTGAGGGTGGAGTGATTTAAATTATTAATTTAAGTCAATTAAGTATTTGTAAATCATGGATTCTGATCACACTGAGCCTTTGTAAAACTAATTCAAATTGATAAACTAAATTATAAATGTTTCTAATTCAAATGCCACTACTGGTATAGTCTCTTCTTTGAATTTTACAGAACTGCTATAGGCAAGAGACAAATATTTAATATTTATTAATAAATATGAAAATTAAGGTGTTGTTCCTGCAGACTCTTGAGCTAGTGCATAACTTTACTGACATGAAAGGAACCAATGTACTTAAAGTTTAGCTCAGACACTTGTGCACATGCTTAAGTTGTAGTTTTATTTTAAAAGATATTTTAACAGCATGAAATCAATCACTGAAGCAATTTTGTTTTGAACTGACAATGAAAAGTTTATTAGAGAGACTGCATACAATGAAAAGTTTAGACTTTCAATTGATTAACAGAGCTATTACAAATTGTTTTATAAACAGGCCAAAATGTTCAAAAATGGGAGCCTAGAAAATTAAGCTTCTAAGTTCATGCTTAATGGTGGAATTTTCAGTAGCACCCAAGTAACTTAGAAGCACAAATCCCATCGACTTGAAACTGCAAACCCTGATGGAGGAATATAGCCTGGTTGAAGCATTCAGCTTTCTTGAGTCAAAGTTCAGCATATGGGAAGGTGGTGCTGGCCGTAAACATAACCTTGGCTAAGCGTTGCTTATCGAGGTTGTTACAAGTCCCTGGACTTTGTTCAGCATAAAGGAACATTTTAAATGAGAGAAACTTTTTAGTAGAAAGAAATCTGTATAAAGTCTACTACAAATTAGGAAACTAACAAAAAATACAAAATGTTCACCTTTGCAATTTGACTACAAAATGGGATGGAAGAACTAGCAATATGCACATACAAATGTTTAATTTAAATTCAATACATTGATCTGTTTTCAAAAATAACCATTTAAGAGTTAAAAACCATGTTTTTAAACACCTTGTCTAAAGTAGAGATTGATAGTTTATTTTAATGTAAGAGCATTTCCCAGGATCAAAGTACTAAACACAGTTAAGAAATTGTAAAAGCTGTTCAGCATAGAAATCCTTGCTTTCCCCACAAACAGCAAGTAGGAACCACCACCTCAACAAGATTTAGCTTAATAAAATATACTGAGGCATGCAATTGTATGATGATACTCTCACAGATCAAATACAACGTGAGGAACAAAGCCACAGCCTAAGTGCCTTCTGTCACAAGCCGGTCCTGTCCCAGACTCTGTGTTGTTGGACGACACTGGTCTGTTCTGTGGGGATGGAATCTTCTGCTGGAGAATTTCCAGGGAATAAACCCCTTACCCCCGGGGTTCTGGTCTAACAGTGGATCAAAATCAATGGCCCTGCTGGTACCAAACTCATTCTTCTACTGGGGTAGAACAGTTCAACATTGATGGCCCTTGACTACTCTACCACAGCTTCCCAAACATAGGGCAGGTCTAAAACGCTGCATCAGTCTAGCACTAAAGCGAAGATGCTTCTATGCTGACGGGAGGGAACTCTCCCGTAGGTGTAGTTAATCCACCTCCCCAAGAGGTGATAGCTATGTGGATGGAAGAAGCTCTCCCATTGACAAAGCAGTGTCTACATGGGGGGTTAAGGTTGGTATAACTCAGAGTTTCTCAAATGCACCTTTTCTTGCAGCAACAGCCTCCTAGACAGTGATTGGGGAGGGGTGGGGGGAAGCAGCAATCCTGGGGCCACCAGCAGGGGCTGGTCTGTGTCCCCTTCAAGAGCCACAAACACTGTAGGAGCAAGTGGCCAGCATGGATTCCCCACCTTCCTGGGGGAGCTGGGGCTTGGGCCTCAGTCCTTGGGTGGTGGGCAGCAGTGTCTGGCCATGTGGCAGCAGGCTCCATCCCCCAGCCACAGGGCTTTGGGCTCCTGCCCTTGTCTCACCCCCCACCCCCATCCTCCTGGGCCCCACTGACTCCCATCACCCCTGGGCCCCCTACCCACCTCCCCATCCAGGGCTTAATTTGTTCCCCAGCTTGCCAGGGCAGAGTAAGGCTACGTCTATACTACCCGCCTGTTTCGGCGGGTAGCAATCGATCTTCTGGGATCGATTTATCGTGTCTCGTCTAGACGCGATAAATCGATCCCGGAAGTGCTCACCGTCTACACTGGTACTCCTGGTCCGCGCGAGGAGTAAGCGGAGTCGACGGAGGAGCCTGCCTGCCGCGTCTGGACCCACGGTAAGTGCTGTTTAGTTCGAACTAAGATACTTCGACTTCAGCTACGTTATTCATGTAGCTGAAGTTGCGTATCTTAGTTTGACCCGGGGGGTTAATGTGGACCAGCCCTAAGTCTGCTGTGAAAAATGATATTAACAAATATACAAATGTCACTTTTCACAGTAGCAGACTTACTAGCTAGCAAGTCTAAAAAAAAAGCAACCAAAAAAGCAAAACATGCAAAGTACCTTATTTGTGTTTCTATTCTGTTTAGGTCCAGTAAATAATAGAGACAACTGTACATTATTTTTAATTGAGTCTGCAAAAAAAACCAATCCCCTACACAAATAAATTATAATGATTTGGACACAAGTGCTAATGATTTTAGGGAAAATTGTCAGAGTGGCCACCAGCAAGAGTTGGTGGCCGCACTCCGAGGCCACACAAAAATTTGTTGTGTGAGAACCCCTGATATAACTACATCATTCACACACCCCTGAGCAATGTAGTTATACTAACATAGCTGTGTAGTGTAGACCTGGCCATAGAGTCTTCTCCTGGGGTATGTCTACTACACTACAAGCACCAAAACTCTAGCTATGCCGTAGTGCAGACACTTAGTGAGGAAGGCATTTTCCCATCACTGTAGCAAATCCACTGGCCTTAGCAGTACCTACAGTAGTGCTTAGGTTGGCTTAAATCTCTTTGGAGCATGAATTTTCTCAGTGAAATCGCTAGATCAACCTCAGTTTTAGATGCAGACCAGGGTGCTGGTGTCAAGTACCTGCTACAACAACAAATAGGGGGACGGGATAGCTCAGTGGTTTGAGCATTGGCCTGCTAAACCCAGGGTTGCGAGTTCAATCCCTGAGGGGGCCATTTAGGAATCTGGGGCAAAAATTGGGGATTGGTCCTGCTTTGAGCAGGGGGTTGGACTAGATGACCCCCTAAGGTCCCTTCCAACCCTGATACTCTATGAAATGCTCAAAGCCACACTGCGAAAGTGACATTCAGAGGGGAGGTGGAAATGTTCCCAAATCCAGCATGGAATTCCTACACTGACACAGACCTGTCCCCAAACCGTCACACCTTCAACCACCCTAGTAACGAAAAGTGTCCTACATAACTTCCCCCGCCTCCTTTTCCAATGTACTGAAGTCACCTTAACGTTAACGCCCGTGAAAGATCTTGTAAACGATGCCCGCCTCCTTCCAGTCTGCCCTGGGTTGTACGCTCGGGGGGGGGGGCGGGCACGGGGGCTTTGTCCCTTCTGTGCCCGTTACAGGCCCCAGCACGCTAGCGGCAGTGGATAACGCGGGCTGCAGGGGGAAGATCTAACACAGCAGCACGTCGAGGGTGGGCAGACGCTCCCGCCGCTGCTCTGGCGGCTGGTTCGCAGCTGGCTGCCTTAGGATGGGTGGGGCGGAGAGCCCGGACAGCGCCTGACGGGGGCTCTGTCATGCCGCACGGGGAGGACAGAAGGGCCCGCGAGGGGGGAGTGCCCCCGGGCGGCTCCCCAGTCACGATCCCCGGTGGGAGATCGGCCCCCGCGCCAGGCAGCTCAGCGGTACGAGCAGCCGCTCCCGGTCGGTGGGCAATACATCATTCTCCGTACGTTAGGCACAGGGCGCCGCGCACTCACCTGCCGCCGCCGGAGACTAGGCCGCCCCGAGCGCCTCATTGCGGACTCGGCTCTCGCGCGCTCCGCCAAGATCGTTTGAATCCGCTTCCCGGCAGCCCGTGCGCCAGCAACACTACGCGCGTGAGCCTGAGCCAGGAATCCCGTCACGTGAGGCACAACCGCTCCGTCGCCATGTTTAGTGCGGGCGGGGAGGTGGCTAATCAAACGCGGTGACGGACTGCGACGGTGGCCGGGTAGGGACAGTTGGCGAGATTCGCGCTGTCGCGACCCCTGAGGTAGGAGCGAGCCTGTGCGGAAAGAAAAGCGCGTGAGGGCGGCTGTCTGGGGTGGGGGCTCGAAGCCTCGCCCCTGCCGCCAGCAGCAGGAAGAGGCTGGGGCTGAGGGCCGCCCGGGGAGTGAACTCTCCAGTGCGGGGCTCGGGAGCTCGGACGCTTGGGGCAAATTACAGCCCCCGCCCCGCTGCTTGCTGGCAATGGCTTGTCGGCCCTGCAGCCCGGGCGGTGCATGCCCTGGCCTCACACGCTGGGCTGGAAACGGCCTAGGGGCTGGGGCTGAGCCGTGCCCTAGAGCTGCCCCAGCGGCGGGGGCGCACATGGTACCGGACCTGCTTTGGTCTGGCCACCCCCCCTATTTGTGATGCCTTAACGGCGGCCAGGGCCGCAGACAGGCTGGAGCCACCTAACTCCTCTACCCGCCAAAGCTCTGCCCCTGTGGTCATTCAAGTCACCCACGGTCCCGGTGGAGAGAGTCTCCATTGCTGGTCATTTTAAAATCAAGACTGGATGTTGTGCTAAAAGATCTGCTCTAGGGATTATTTTGGGGATGTTCTCTGGCCTGTGTTATGCACAGACTACATGATCACAATGGTGCCTTCCAGGCTTGAATTGAGGGGAAAAGCGGCAAGCCTCTTCCCCATTGTAGACGCAGCTATATGAACTCTTTTATACCAGTTTAGTTTATTCCAGATCACCAAAGTGAAATACACTGTACAGTATTGGTATAAAGTGTCGTATACAGGTAGAACTGCATCTGCATTAGGGTTCTTATCAGCATAGCTATATTGGTAAAAAAAAATCACACCCGTTACTGATATGAAAAAAAACCTACGAGGAGTCCTTGTGGAACCTTAGAAACTAACAAATTTATTTGGGTATATGCTTTTGTGGGCTAGAACCCACTTCATCAGATGCATGGAGTGGAAAATACAGTAGCAGGTATTTATACATAGTACATGAAAAGATGGGAGTTGCCTTACCAGGTGAGGGGGTGAGTCTAATGAGACAATTCAATTAACAGTAGAATACCAAGGGAGGAAAAATCATTTTTGTAGTGGTAATGAGGGTGGCCTATTTCAAACAGTTGACAAGAAGGTGTGAGTAACAGTAGGGGGAAATTAGTATGGTAAAATTAGGTTTTGTAATGACTTATCCACTCCCAGTCTTTATTCAGGCCTAATTTGATGGTGTCCAGTTTGCAAATTAATTCAAGTTCTGCAGTTTCACATTGGAGCCTGTTTTTTAAGGTTTTTTGTTGAAGAATTACCACTTTTAAGTCTGTTATTGAGTGACCAGGGAGGTTGGAGTGCTCTCCTACTGGTTTTTGAATGTTGTAATTCCTGATGTCAGATTTGTGTCCATTTATTTTTTTGCGTAGAGGCTGTCCGGTTTGGCCAATGTACATGGCAGAGGGGCATTGCTGGTACATGATGGCATATATCACATTGTAGATGTGCAGATGAAGGAGCCCCTGAAAAGGGCTGGGAGTAGATGAGTCACCCTCATTACCATTACAAAAGTGATTTTTTTCCTCCCTTGGTATTCTACTGTTAATTGAATTGTCTCGCTAGACTGACCCCCAACCTGGTAAGGCAACTCCCATCTTTTCATGTACTATGTATAAATATACCTGTTACTGTATTTTCCACTCCATGCATCTGATGAAGTGGGTTCTAGCCCACAAAAGCTTAGGCCCAAATAAATTTGTTAGTCTCTAAGGTGCCACAAGGACTCCTCATTGTTTTTGCTGATACAGACTAACACGGCTACCACTCTGATTGCTGATATAGCTATGCTGGTAACATTTTAAAGTGTACGCCAGCCTAAGTCTGTTTTAAATCTTACCTTTAATTATTTATTTATAAGTTTGTGGATAGGTGCTCTTATTTCAGATTGAGTGTCCTATTTTGACGTAATGTAAAAAAGATTGTTATATAAAAATAGGAGACCCTTTAACTGAAATAAGAGTGTCTGTAAGCAAACGTGCACTGGACTCAATAAGTTTACACACACACCTTTAGTTAAACTGGGACAAGTTTATATGTAGGTAAGGGCTGACTCTGCCATGAAGAGTCTGATCATCTCTATGGCATGTCTAGAGTAGACAGTTTTTGTACTGATTGAATTGTATGGAGTTGGAAGCAAGAAGGTGGAGCCCCTGCCATGGGACCTGACCTGTCTTCTTTCCAGACATAACCAGCAAGTGGTTTATAGACCTCCATTTGAGATCTTCCTTGATGATGGAAGATGCTATACACATACAAAATATTAATATTATGCAGGCCTGAGGGAGACAGGAACTAGTATGGATGACAGATGGGGAATAAAGGTGGAGTTTGTACATGCGATTATTATTTATATTACAGTATTGATGCCCCATTCTGCTAATCACTGTACAAGTAGATAGTGAGGTACGGTCCCTTTTCTGGAGATCTTATAGTCTAAATAGACACAACAGAAAAAGGTTGGGAGGAGAAGTAGAGGTACGGAGAGGTGAATTAACTTGTCCAAGATCAACAGCTGATCACTGGCACAGCAGGGTTGCAGGTCTCCTAATTCTCAGGCCAGTGCCCTAGCCATTAGACCAGAGGTGGGCAAACTACGGCCCGCAGGCCACATCCGGCCTGCGGGACTGTCCCACCCGGCCCTTGAGCTCCCGGCTGGGAAGGCTAGTCCCGGGTCCCTTCCCTGCTGCCTCCCCTCCCCCGCGTCCTCAGCTCACCGTGCCACCAGTGCTCTGGGTGGCAGGGCTGCAAGCTCCTGCCGGGCAGCGCGGCGACGTGGCTGGTTCTGGCCAAGCGGCGCGGCTGCCAGTCCTGCTGCTCTGAGCGGCATGGTAAGGGAGCTGGGGGGTTGGATATGGGCAGGGAGTCTCGGGGGGCAGTCAAGGGACAGGGAGCAGGGGGCGGTTGGATGGGGCAGAGGTTCTGGGTGGGGGACGGTCAGCAGATGGGGAATGGGGGGGTTGGATAGGCGTGGGAGTTCCAGGGGGCCTGTTAGTGGGCAGGAGTGTGGATAGGGGGCGGGGCAGTCAGGGAGCAGGGGGGATTGGTTGGGGGGGGGTCCCTGGGGGGGGGGGGTTAGAGGCGGGGGGTCCCAGGAGGGGGCAGTCGGGCACAAGGAGCAGGGGGCGTTGGATGGGTGGAGGGTTCTAGGGGAGCAGTCAGGGGGAGGGGGCGGGAGCCAGGCTGTTTGGGGAGGCACAGCCTTCCCTACCCGGCCCTCCATACAGTTTCAGAAACCCGATGTGGCTCTCAGGCCAAAAAGTTTTCCCACCCCTGCATTAGACCATGTGGACCCTTCTGGGAAATAAGGGCAGCTGGTCAGTCAAGGGAGAATTTGACACAAGTACTGATTGAAGAATAGAATCTGAGGGTTGCAAAGTGAAATTACTTTCCATGTTGTTTTTTCCTAAAACTGTCCAGAGTGTGAAAGATCCAGGACTGCCCCTCTGTTTCTGATCCAGCTGTGGCGGCCTGTAAGATGTCATTCTGCCACGGGCTGCGACTGCTATACAGTCAAGTGTCTCTGTTCTCTAAAGAACTAAACAGACCTTGGTACAGATACGTTTCCAACAGTTTGGCACTTAGCTCAGAGAAAAGAGCATCAGGTGAGCAGGGGTGGGGAGAAGTCTCCTGAATACAATATTTATATTCACATACTGAATTTACAAAAATAGGTTTTGTATCTTATTTGTCTTATCTTCAACTTTGCTCTTATTCTGGGTGACAGAGCCTCATATGGTAATCCAGACAGAAAATTAAACGATCACTAAAATGAGACATGTATTAGCACTTCCCTCTAGATATTTTTAAAATGTATATTTTAAAAAAAGACCTTAACCCATTTATGTTCTTACATTACTCCCACATGGGGCATGATCCAAAGCCATTTTTTGTGGCTTTCAAATCAAATCTGAAAACCGGTTTTTCCCTTTCTCCTACTGTAGTGTGAAGGACCTGGACAAACAGAGAAAATTGGTTGTGCCTGACATAAAAGTGAGGGAAATTATTTTCCCCTCTAATAATTTTAAGGGTCTGTAACAATAGTAGGTGAAATGTTTTCAGGCAGGAATGTGCCTAAGTTGAGTCTCCCTTTAACCTTCTAAAATACTATAAACTTTAAAACCCAAGAGCACTGTGTGAATGTTTAACAACCAGAGCGTGAAACTGACCAGTCTGGTTTTATTGTCTAAGGCCCTGATGCAAAGCCCATTGAAGTCAATAGGAAGACTCCCATTAACTTCAGTGAGCTTTGAATCAGGCCTTTGCTAGCCTTGTATAAAGCAGGCAGAGACTTTCAATTTTCACCTAAATGTGGTTTTGTCAATACATTTGTCAATACATTTAGACCTTGATCTAGTGCTACTGTGTTCCTCAACCCCCAACACAGCTCTGTCAACAATACTCAATCCATACCTGCAGCATCCTTTGCTATTTTTGTCCTGGGTCTTTTTTTAGAAGAAATTGGCAAATGTGGTGGATTATGCTTAAATGTCGTGTTAACCTCAAAGAGCACCATGCTGGAATTAGGATGAGAGATCAGCAAACCTGTTGTTACTTGTAGCATAAGCAGATCATCAACCCAAGCTGCCAGAATCGGTATATATAGGTTGTTTGACACACGGTAGGGCAAACATCATTATTGTGATTCTTAGAAAGCTGATTATGTTCACATATGGCTGTTTCAATTGTGCCTCCCTAAAGTTGTCTCTGTTGTTTTCTTTGGATATACAGTATTCTTTACAAACCATTTTAGGCAAGGAAGTAATGTTTCTAAGCCAGCAGCCTTTAAGGATGGCATCCACCCAAGAAGTCACTTTAATGGTGGAAGAAATGATCTGCTTATATATGGCCATAAAACACGTTTGGATTATTATTTTTATTTATTTGTATCACCATAATGCCTAGGAGCCCTAATCCTGGACCAGTACTCCATTGTCCTAAGCACTGTACAAACAAAAAACTCTGTAGGCTAGGAACTGTCCTTATTGTTCTGTGTTTGTACAGTGATCTTTGAATAACGGGACCTAGATAGCTCTCATTATTGTATAGCTACATTAGCATTCATGCTCCCATTGAAACTGTTTTTCTGTGGCTTTGTCTCAAGATTTCAATAGCTTTGTGGCTCGGACCAACACTTGTGGAGAGTTGAGTTCTGCTCATGTGGGCCAAGAGGTCACCTTGTGTGGATGGATTCAGTACCAAAGGTAAACACAACCCACACAGACGGAGGAGAGGTTACATTGCTGGAGCCAAGGAAGCTCCTAGGGCCTGATTCTTGGTTATGTTAACGGCCCTTTACATCACCCTGGCAGCATAAAGAGGCTTAAAAATGGGAGGAAACACCTTCCTGAGAATATCCTCTGTGCAGGGTGGCTTCCTGGCCAGTGTAGAGCACCAGCTCTAAGTGCCCTGTGCCCAGAGGTGGGTGTAGAGACAGGTCAGGGTCTGGCCCAAGTTCATGAACTATGGCTGTTCTCTGCTTCCCGGGCCTACTGAGTAGCTGCAGAAAGCACAGTGTAAATTAGAGTAGCTCTAAGGCTGCTTTAACTTATGTAGTGGTCAGGCAGGCCCCCTCACGGTCCCAGAAGAGGGGTTTAAAGTCACCTTTGCACGCACACATTCCTCCCAGCTCTGCCCAGTGTGAAGTGTTATTGAACAATGAGATTCATGTCAAATTAGTATTTAAAACTTGCAAAGACCCAGGAGGGAAGTGGGACTGGAAGCTATGGACAGGCTTCCTTATGTCTATTGGCTTTCACCGTATCCAGTGAAGCTCTCTGTGGGGGAGGCTGAGGAGCTTCAGTTGTTTTTCCTACCGTATTGAGGGAAGCATCCTGTTTAATCAGTCAGAGGGGATTCCCTCCTACTAACTCCCTCTTTTGTAAAGTGGGGAGAATACTACTTATCTCCTTTGTAAAGTTCTCTGAGATCTACAGGTGAAAAGTGCTATAGGAGATCTTGCTAGTAGTAGTTTAACAGCCGTCTGGAAGTGCACTGTGTTTCATCCTAGGTTTCATCTGATCTGGGATTATGCAGCACTCACAGAAATACCAAGGTGATAGCTGCCTTACAAATATCTAAGATAGATCTGAGGACACCTTAGAAATACTTGTAATAATTTTAATCACAATAGATACCCACTTTGCTGTGATTCTCTCAAATGTCCCAAATGAAGCAAGCTCAGCTCAGTACTTGGATGAGAACCTACAAGGATAATCTAGTAGTTGAATCAATAGCCGGAACCTTTTTTTTAGCATTTGTCTGAAATTTTTTCCCCACACCCTGTTACTCTGTGCTTTAGTACACGTGCAGCCATGTCACTGTGTGCTAGGATCATCTTGCTTTTCACAAAATAAGCAGGACTGCTTTGAGTCACTATTGATTGGGATGCAAAACCTCCAAAGAAAATTCAGGTACTGCAGGAAGTGGCACTGGTGATTCAGTAGCCAGCCATGTTCCCACCAAGTCCTCTTCATCAAGGTGCTGACCATTTACCTGTATTAAATATCCGCTGGGACCTTCCCCAAGAATTGAGTGTTAACCCTGGAGTCCTGACCAAGTTCGTATTTGGGTAACTACATTCTGCCAATTTAAACATCCACTGCTGTTTCAGTTGAAAACTGTTCTTTTTCACTTCCTGCCCTAAACCTTTGATTAGTATTGTTGTATGCTGTTACGCATTGCTCTAAAGGTCACTGCATTACAATGGGGATGTGACAAAGGCACTTTTGGAGTCATTTTCCCTAACACCAAATACTAGTGATTAGTCTTATTTGACTACTGAATACAAATCCTTCTCTCTTAGGGTTTTCTATAGCGACCACCACATGAGTATCTAAGTGTTGAATAATCAGAAATGACTACAGTAGTGTGTGAACATTATAAAACCTATTGCAGCATTGTTGATAAACTAGTTTTGATTACAATGTTTTGCACTTAGAGTGCTTTATATTTCTTCAAAGTTCTGCTCAAACATTAACTAATCTTTGCAACAACTGTGAAAAGTAGGTAAATACTGTGATCTCCACCTTGCAGAGGCAGAAACAAAGATTTTAAATATTCTATTTTAATAAGAAGCATGAGGTTTAAGTGTGCTTTTTTGACAACAGTACTTAATTATGCACATTGAGAATACACATGGATTATTCATAAAATATAAATAAGAAAAAATAAGTTGGCTAACTAGTTGCAGTGCTAATTCAAAGTGTTGAATATACACAATAATACATGTTTCAATGTACTAACTATGTTAGCATAGCTACAGTGATTACATTTTTTGCAAATATTTAGCAAAAAACATTAAATCTTCATTTAACAGAGACACAATATTAGTACTCTGACTTAATTATGGACACATTGGGCCACATTCTGGTTCTAACATGGGTTACATGCATGTAAATTGGGACTAACTCTGATGAGTTTAGTGGTGAGTGTAACCAAGATCAGAGCCTGGTCCTTTGCATTTTATAATGTAAAGGTGTTCTTTATCTGTTAGAAATCTACAATAATGGTCTATATAGATTTTATCAACAGTACTAAACATGTCATGGAACAGTCCTGGATGGAGCTCCAAGAAAAGGCTTTATAATTACTACAAGATTACCGTATGTTGTGCTTTCACCTTTCTACAGGCTCAGTAATGCATGCCATCTGGCAGTGCATGGCTCTGTTACTTATGACAGGTATATTTACCATATCTGAGGAAACAGATCCTATCACAGCAACTCTAGAGACTTGGATTATCCACATTAAGTTTCTTGATAGGAAGTTGAATATTACTTCCTTTGTTTTCATTTTTTCTTATCTCTCCCTGAACTTTAGTTTGATTCCTTAGCTAGATTTGTTCAGATAGACTGATGTTCAGTACCAAGGGGCTGTAAATGTTACGTTGTGTATTTAAAACTCTTATTCTTCATGGAGGAATGTTCACATTCAAGTGCTGCTGTTATGGTTATTTATAGTCTGTTTTGGTACCTGAATCTAATCCAAATTAAAGATTTGTTTCATCCCTGATTTCCAAAGTGAGAAAAGTGATTCCTAAATTCATGTTGTTTCTAAAGTGCTTTAAGATAAAAGCCACAATATCCCCAAAAATACAAGATATTAACATAGGCTTTGGCTTAGAAAGCAAAAAAGATTGAACCTTGGGAGAAACAACTTTCCATTTTGTTTTCATCATGTTCAGACAGGGCCTGTTCCTGGTTCTGAGGGACTTCCAGGGGCTGACACAAATCATCATTCCACAGGATGAGGTAAGGACTGCCAAGGGATGAGTGTCTAGATTTTTTGCTTTAAAGGCTTGTTGTCCCCCATGGTGTGCAGGGCAGAATGAACTGCACTGCATCAGGAGACTGAATTTATATTACATATTGCAGTCTGCTCTGATTTATGTACATCATCTGTGGCCCTCAGTCTCCTGGCAGATTGCTAGCGCAGCCCCGGGTTGGGCAAAATTTGAGCACTTCTGAAGTAAAGCAAAAGGACTGTGATTACTAAAGCTCTTAGCTGAGCTAGAGACCTAACTTGGAGTGAGATGTGCTCAGAATGTAAAATTTCTTAGATTGTAAGATCTTTAGGAAAGGGGCCATCTTTTTGTTCTGTCTTTGTACAGCGCTTAGCACAGTGAGGTTCTGGTCCATGACTGGGGTTCCCAGATGCTACTGCAATACAAGTAGTAATAATGTCATACAACTAGTTTATAAAGAATGATCTTTAAATTTAGTCTGAGAGGGGCCCATAAAGAAAACAGAAAAGCATCCAAGAATGGCACAGTCTACAGTGTGACTTTATTTTCCATGACATCTCAGTATTTTCTTCCCACAGGCACATTCCCATGTTAAGAAGGTCTTGTATGATGCCCCTGTGGAATCTGTTGTGAGGGTAACTGGGACGGTCATCTCTCGGCCCCCAGGGCAGAAGAACCCGGTTAGTGCTTTGAAATCTTCCTGGGATTTTCTAGAGTTTGGCACTCTGGTAAAGTGCACTGAATTTAGCACAGAGATTTGGCAGGTGGATTCATGCTGCACACGTTGCGTCATTGCTTTGCCATTAGCAAGCTTGTTTTCTCCAAGATATGATAATCCATCTTCGAGTGATGTAAAAGAACTGTGAATACAGTGAAATAGAAATAACTGCTATGGCATGCACCTTCCAGGAACTTCAAAGCACTTCACAAACACTAATGAATTAAATCCCACAATACCCCTTTAACAGGCTCTGGTCACCATTAAAAAAGGCCAGACTTTACCATCCATGTTTTTGGTTTTCTAGTCTAAATATAAGAAATGCCAAAGTACTTCTGCAGTAATTGTTGACCATTTTTACTCATGTCTGCTGTAGGTAAGTTTGATTAGCTCCATTTTATAGATAGAGAATTTGAAGCATCGAGGTTAATGGCCTGATTGTACAGAGTGTTCCATACCCTCAGCTCTCGTTGTCAGCAGCTTTAAGTGACTCTTCCAAGACCATACATCAGGGGTGGCCAACCTGTGGCTCTGGAGCCACATGCAGCTTTTCATAAAATAATCTGCGGCTCCTGCTAGGAGCCGACTCTGGGGGGAAAATGGTGAGTGCTCAGCACCTACTGGCAGCCCTATCAGTCCTCCCACCCTCCCTCCGCGCCTCCCACCTGCCAGTGCCCCCCCCCAATCAGCACCACCTCCTCCCTCCCCCATGCCTCCTGTCCGCTGTGATCAGCTGTTTTGCAGCGTTGAGGAGGCTCTGACAGGGAGAGGGAAGGAGCGAAGACGCAGTGCGCAGCTTCACCTCTCCCTCCCACAGTGCCTCCTCCTCCCTCCCCATGCCTCCCGCCCGCCGCAATCAGCTGTTTTGCGATGCGCAGGAGGTTCACCTGGGGGTGAGGGAGGAGCGAGGACATGGCTCACTCGGGGGAGGGGGCGGGAAGAGGCGGGGTGGGGACTTGGGGAAGGGGTGGAGTGGGGGGCGGGGCCTGGGACAGAGCCAGGGGTCCAGCACCTCCTGGCCGGCACCAGTGTCTCCTCGAATAAAGCACACGGTGACTAGCTGGTGTGGAAATTTTTAATCAAAACTTTTCGTACATCATCTAATAATAGAAGGCAAATGCAAACAGAAAAGAAAATACATAGATGAAAATTGAGGCTTCCAACAGGAGTGGGAGAATAAGTACTTTTTCATTGAACGTAATGGTAAGGCCATGCTTTGAGCAGGGGATTGGACTAAATGACCTCCTGAGGTCTCTTCCAACCCTAATATTCTATGATTCTATGTGTTTTCTTTGCCAGACGTGTATCTCTCAGTTCAAATCTTCAAACTTGCAGCATCATTTCGCTTCGAGCCATGCACATATGGAAAAAGAATTCTCACAAGGTTCTGAACTCCACACTTTAAAACTGAAAACTTTGAAAAAACAAACAGATGTAGAAGCCCAGTTCTTCACCAGATTTGCCAACTGATTACAGACAATAATGTTAGCCTCCTATTATGTGGCCTAGCACATAGCCCATGCAAAAAAGCCATACTCTGAAGGAGAGCTTATAAAAACCTGCCTCACTGATGTGATTTCAATATTGTCACCAGAGAACGAGAATCTACAGAAGAAAATTTCTGGCCTGCAGCCAGGTCTGGCTCCAGGCACCAGCTTTCCAAGCTGGTGCTTGGGGCGGCATCGAGAATGGGGCGGCAGTCCGAGTCCCGCGGCGGCAATTCAGCGGCAGGTCTGCCGCTCATCGCGCCGCCAAATTGCCACCACGGGACTCGAACTGCTGCCCCATTCTCACCCACCGCAGCAGCAATTCAGCGGCAGGTCCGCCGCTCTTCCCGCCGCCGAATTGCCACTGTAGGACTTGGACTGCCGCCCCATTCTTGCCTGCCGCGGCAGCAATTCAGCGGCGACTGCTTGGGGCGGCAAAATTGTTAGAGCCGCTCCTGTGTGCAGCTTTCATGCCACACAATAGAATGCAGAATCTCCAACCTGAACAGTGACATCGAATTGCAACTGCACTCGCTACTTCAGCAGTGTGAGTATTTGAGCATCGCTTTGGATGAGTCATGCCATGCACAGGATAAACCTCATTATCAGTTTTGTCTGCACTGTGTCTGACGACTGTGTTGTAAGGGAAGAATTCCTCTATATCATGTCACTAAAGGGCAGAACTCGTGGACGAGATTCAAAGGAGGCGTTGATGTTGGTAGTTGCGAAAAACCACTTGCCTTTACAGAAGCTCACTGCCATTGCAATGGATGGGGATCTGCGAATGGATTAGTAGGGCTTTGTAAGTCTGATGAGAGCTTGCCTGAATTTTGGACATTTCACCGTATTACTCATCGGGAGCAACTGATATCTAAAAATCTCAAATTTGATCACGTCATGAACCCTGTCTTGCACATTGTGAAATTCATTCTCTCAAATGCACTCAATCACAGACAGTTTCAAAATCTAATTGAAGAACTGGAAGAAGACAACTCCCCTGCTGATTTGCCATTTTATTGCGCAGTTCAACGGCTCTCGAGAGGTAAAGTTATTTCCCATTTTTTTTTAGCTCCTGGAACCAGTAAAATTGTTTATGGAAGAAAAGCACAGAATACATCCCAAGCTTACAGATCCTGGATGGGTTCTAGACTTGGCATTTCTTGCAGACATGCTGCTGCATTTGGATAAACTAAATGTGGACTTACAAGGAAAATTCCAGTTGCTCTCTGATCTAGTGCAAGACGTATTTGAGTTCATGAACAAACTGCGATTGTTTCACAGACAAATGCCTGAGGGAGAGCTGGCACACTTTCCCTCAATGTCACAATTTCCAGCCAGATCAAAAGAAGATGCATCAGAACCCCTTAAACAGAGCACAACTAGGTATGCCAGCGTGATTAAAAATCTTAAGGACAGTTTTGAGGAAAGATTCCAAGATTTGCAGAGGAAAAGACCTCAAATCAGATTTCTGATTGTCTCTTTTAGTGCTGAAGCCGATTGTCTGAAGCCCCCTTTAGTCACTGATGAAGCAACATCACAGATGGAAATAACAGAACTTTTGGAAAATGACAGATTGAAATCTGTTCAGAAGACAGAGGGGACCTTTACTTTCGGGAAATCTGTACTGAAGGATAAATACCCCAACATCAGAAGTGCAACCCTAAAATTAATCTTGATGTTTGCCTCGACCTGTCTTTGTGAGTCTGTTTTCTCAACACTCAAACATGTCCAAGCTCCGATCCGTTTTGACCGACAGTCAAAGAGTTCACTTAAGAGAACTGCTGCATGTGAGCACAACTGAACACAAACCAAACTTCAACGGAATTGTTGAAAGCAAAGATTGTCAGAAGTCCCACTAAGTAAAAGATTGTTGTTGTTATCGTTAACTATACATTATAAACGTATAATAAATATACATTATCAACTTATATACACATACATGTATAATTATTACATATTTCTTTGTCAATGTACATTGGTAAATTCTGGCTCCTTCTCAGGCTGGCCACCCCTGCCATACACCACCAGTCATTGGCAGGACTGAGTACAGAACCCAGGAGTTCTAATCAGGGATTTGGAGCCATCAGATTTTTGAATTGCTCCGCTTCGGCTCCGCTCCAGCTCCGGGCATAAACCTACTGCTCTGTGCTCCGGCTCCGCTTCAAAGCCCTGGTTCTAACGCCCAGTCCACTTCTCTAACCACTAGATGCTACCACAAAGTATGCCAGCTCTAGGCTCCACAGTTATCTTTTTTTTTTTTTAAGACACATATTGGAAACTTGAATGTGTTCTTCTCTGGTTAGTAGAAGGTGTTCCACTCTGTCCTGCAAGATGGGAAAGAATGGATAACAGAGTTTAGTGGTCTTTATTGTGGCAGCAATGATAGATGGGAGAAAAACTCAAGTCTACCTTAGAATTCTAGTGGGAACTCTACTGATGGAAATTGGTGTAACCTTTATGGTTCCTGGGTGTCATGGGGGCAATTCATTTACCAATGAGTTGAACCGTAGCTCTCCTCCACATTAAAGGTTAAGGGCCTGATACTGCCAACATTTATCGATCCATAGATTATTAATCCAAATGGGACATTGATCATCTATTCTGACCTCCTGTATAACACAGGCCGTAGAATTTTCCTGAATTAATGCTGGTTTGAACAAGAGCATATCTTTTAGAAAAACATCCCATCTTGATTTAAAAATTTCCAGTGATGAAGTATCCACTACTACCTTTTTAAAGTTGTTCCAATGGGTAGTTACCCTCACTGTTAAAAGCGTGCATTGGATTTCTAGTTTGAATTTGTCTGGCTTCAACTTCTAGCCATTGGATCTTGTTATACCTTTGTCTGCTAGACCTTCCATATCAAATTTCTGTTCTCCATGTGTGGGTAATTACAGATTGTGATCAAGTCACACCTTAATCTTCTCTTTGTTAAATTATATAGATTGAGCTCCTCGAGTTTATCACTATAAAGGAAGGTTTTTCAATTGTTTAATCATTCCTGTGGCTCGTCTCTGAACATTCTCCAATTTATCAACATCCTTCTTGAATTCTTTACACAGGTTTCCAGTAGCGGTCACACCAGTATCAAATGCCTCCCTACTCTTGTTTGCAATTCCCCTGTTTATACATCAGTGAAGCTGAGGAGATTACTCTTGTGCATAAAATTAAGCACGTGCATGAGTGTTGGCAGGATCAGGCCCTAACTCTTGCCTTGTAGTTGGTATGTGTCATAGGGGGAGAGCAGGTTATGGGCAAGAAAGCAGGTTCACTTCTAATAGGGATGGATACACTACTGAAGGAGAGTGAGACCCAGTGTGTCTTAAATAGGAACTGATTGGCCTTACCTGCCAATGAATATTGAGGAAGATTTGGAGAAACTGATCATTAAGAGACATTCTCTGCCCTGTGCTGTAAGGAGGTCAGACTGGATAATCAAATATCTTTTCTAGCCTGAAAATCCATTAATCTGGAAAGCAGCTTGTCCAAGTATTTTGCCTAGTGTTCAAATCTATTTTTCTCTGTTTCAGAGAATGCCGACAGGTGACATTGAAGTGAAGGTGAAAACAGCAGAGGTCCTGAATTCCTGCAAGAAGCTGCCCTTTGAAATTAAAGACTTTATCAAGGTGACTGCCTGCCTTTGGCATTAAGCACAGGCTCTTCAGAAGAGTTAGAATTTGCCATGCTGAATTGCAGAGCAGTGTCGTTGCACTGTTGTAGAGCATTTTCTTCTTACTCCCATCTTCTGTGCTCTGGGGAAAGAGTTGTTTACAATGGAACATGCCTAGAGTGAGCTCTGACAGTGAAATTGTAATACTGTAATAGCAAAGTAGAACGTAAGGCCTAAATCTGCTCCGTGCTTTGGGTTTAAAAATATAATGACAGTAAAAATTGGTGTTATTATGGGAACAAGGAAAATTTGGGCTAATGTCCATCTTTTGTGATTGTGAAACAAAAGCTGTCAGGAGGACTAGTGTGTTTAAAAGTTAAGGTATATAGCCTCACGCAGACATGCAACCAGCTAGCAAGAGACTATATCCCTCCAGGACAATATGATCAATCAGACTGATGATTAGGTATGTCTTGCATCACTGAATATTGTGTCCTTTCTCTTCCCTATGAAATGTGGACCAATGGATAGGGGTTGGGACCAGCATTCAAGAGAACAGGGCTCTATATTCTCTGTGCCACTGGTTCCCTATATGACTCTGGGCAACTCACACAATGTCTTGTATCTCAGTTTTCCCCATATGTAAAATTAGTTTAATAATGCTTGTTCACCTTTGCAAAATGCTTTGAGATCTATGATTGAAAACATCCCAAAGTCCCAAGTAGGATTATTATGATCTGTTGCTGCCAAGTGAAAAGTGAGCATTCCGGAATATAGAGCTTAGAGCATGCAGCTCCTATCACAGTTAGAATCAAAGTGTGACCTAGGCATCTAATGCTTTTCCACAAAGGTGATGAGCGACTGGCAGTAATGCAGGGTCCTATGTTTGCTTCCACCTTTCCATTGTGGTCTTTGAAGAAGCTTTTATGGGCATCTGGTTTGGCTTTTGCTCTTTAATCACAATCCTTTTCTCTTTAGAAATCTGAGGCCTTGCGCATGCAGTATCGCTACTTGGACTTGCGCAGCTTCCAGATGCAACATAACCTACGGTTGAGATCGCAGATGGTTATGAAAATGCGGGAGTACCTCTGTAATCTCCATGGTAAGAGAAATATATCTAGTGAGTATCTAGTTCTTACCACTTTATCATCTTTTTTTTTTTCTTCTCGTTGTTATCTGCTCTACTATTGCCTGACATACTAGGGGAGAGGTGCTGGGCAAAGTGATGCCCTGACATGGCTCTGTATCCCAGGAACATACCATGAGGTGGATATTGGGATGTCTAAAGAGCACAGCATCTATAAGTCCCATATCATGCCACAGATGATCGTTTCTGAATGAGCAGTATCTATACAATAAATGTTAAGGCCAAGATTTTAAAAAGTGACTAGTGATTTTGGGGCATCTCAATTTTTGGGTGTCTTTCTTTATATGCCTTTATAAGGGTCTAATTTTCAGAGGGCAGGTGCTCATCTTAAAATTACTGGTCACTTTTACAACATTTTAGCCTAATTCTTCAGAGTAGCCAGTGCAAATATAAGCAACTATGCAGCTTGTACAGGGGAGGCTAAAAACTAGGAATGGTGAGTGGTCAGCGCCCCTCAGGTCAGGCTGTGCCTGCATAAGTAATCCTTAGTCATCCTGAAAAAGAATCAAATGAGTCTGTATATGACTGAGGACCTGCGTGCTCTGCCAGACTACCTCAAGCTGACTAACCACAGTCTCAAACCAACTTGTCTCAAACCAACATTCTCAGCATATTCAATGTCTGAAGCTTATGTTTGTTTTTTAGGGTTTGTGGATGTAGAAACTCCAACACTATTTAAGAGAACTCCAGGGGTATGTATGCTCTTAGTTATCCATCTTGGCGTCCTGCAGTCATATAGACTACTTATTTGCTCATGTGTCCCTGTCTGCCCCTCTGCCTTTATTTCTGTCATGTGTTACTACTTAATTGTTTACCTGCCAGTCAGGAGCATCATTTCAGAAAATTACAGGGGTGGGAGGCAGGCAAAGTTGTGTCAGCATATAGAACATTATATGTGATTATATTGTATCCTGTGAAGTCGGGGTGGCAAACCAACGTGTTGAAGGGGAACTGTCTCCCTTGCCCCATAGCAAATGTTGCTCCTGCTGCCAGTTACTAATATGTCAGATGGGTCCCTTTGAGGCATGAGGGGGTGGATAGGACCAAGTGAGAACCCATGATTTGGCTCAGAATCTTCTAATATCATGAAAGAACAAAGCTGCTTTCTTGCAGTGCAATGCATGTGATGACTCTGAATCCTGTTTTTCGAGGATCATATTCCAGAAAACACCCATCCTCCAAGCACTGCATTCTATTGGCATGTATCTCTAGTGTAAGTCACTATAGTAGTATTCCCGTTTAAGGCTATTTAATTTCCAGTTTTATATTCTGGACTTTTATTTTGTTAAATAATAATGTGGTGGTAGAGACCGCTAGCCTAGTAATGAATGGTGTAAGGATCTATGCTCTAGCCTCTAACTGACATATCTTATAGTTAGATGGCCTTCTTAAATCCATATAGTTAGATAGCATGTTATTGTAGAAGTGATGAAGACAATCCTTGGGGATGTTTGAGACAAAATAGGAGAAAGTTTTATCAAATATACGGAAGGGAACCATCCAGTCCTGGCTGAGGAGATTCAACAAGCTGTACACAGGACATTTTCTTCTCAAACTTCTAGGGGATGCTGGTGTTTAAGTTCTAATTTATGTACACATTTTGTAAATGTTCAGTCCAGCCTCACACAACAGATTTTAGCCATTTATGGAAACCCATACCACAAGCATTAACAAAAGTCTACCCAGTTTCTGCACCATGTAAACGTAGGCCAGACTGCATGAGTCCTTCAGGAGTAAGTTTGTCAGAGCTTGCGTCATTGTTTTCTGCAAGGCAGAAGCCAGATTGTTGGTCCTGGATCTAGCTCTGGTCGCAGTGAGCTCAACACAGAGCTGCCTTTTACGTGCTGACATAGAAGTGTGACTGTAACAGGAGCAAAGATAGCGAGGGTCTGTCCAAAGCCCATTGAAAGCAATAGAAAGACTCCCGTTGACATGAGTGGGCTTTGGATTAGGCCCTTACAGGGGAATGATTTACCACAGTGACTAGAGAATTCTGAATACAGCCTGAAGTTTTGTTATGCTCATTTTCCTTTGTACATCTCATCCTTAACCAACATGCTAACCTCTCTTGAGAAGCCGTAGTAGGGCCAATGCTGCGTTGACTATTTCAGCTATTAACTTCTTGCCTAGGCAAGCCACGTCAGTGAATCCCATGAAAGAGATAGGAGGGATTAACTATTGAATTAGAAAATGAATGAATATAATGAGTTTGTAAACATTTTTCTCTTCTCTTCGAGGGGTTCCTTTGTATTTTCAGAGCCCAGTTCTCCGCTCCTCCCATTTTAATCCATTGTTAACCTGCCAATCAAAGCTGAACCCCAGTCACTAGCCTTCTGCCAGAGGACAGGAATCTTTTCGGGAGCCCCTGATGCAACTCCTTAAGTGACAAGAAGGGTCAGTGTAGAAAACACCAGGCATTTCCTCCCTTCGAGGCTGACCAAACTGCCAATCCCTGGTGACCCTTGGAATGTGACACCAAAACTGGGATTCACACCCACATTGTACACGTGCCAGTTCAAAGTCCTAAGCGCCCAGCCACTAGGGCTGGCCCCAGATTTCAGTAGTGATGATTAGAATAGTATTTTTCTTAGTTTTGCAAAAGACCTCAGCTCACTCATTTCCAGCTATTGTTTGTAGCCTGTTCCCACATCTGAGGTTAGGTCACCTGAGAAAACAGTGGCTGGAGTTTCCACTTAGCTCTGTCTTGCGAGACAGGCAGCCTGCCAGGAGCCAAAAAAGAACCAGCTTGTCAGCTCCCCTAGTATGCAGGGAAGGGTATTCGCCCTGATCACATAGAATTGAGGACAAGATAGTGACACACCCAACATTCCCCTCCCAGAGCCTGGATGCTGGGCCAGAGTCGGAGGGGATTTGCATGGTGGTGTATGAGCAGGGCCGGCTCATAAAAAAGCCGTGGCCGGAGCTGCCACCGAAGCAAAAAGGAAAAAAAAATGACCTTTGAAATGTGCCACCCCAGGAATGGCTGGAATGCCGCCCCTTCACATGTGCCACCCCAAGCACCTGCTTCCTTTGCCGATGCCTGGAGCTGGCCCTGTGTGTGAGTTTCCTGTTGGTAAGTCATTGTAACTGACCTGCTGAGAGGACAGAAAGCCAGGGTTACAGCAGAAGGAAAAGCAACAGGAGGGTGTAAGGAGCTGTAAGGTACGTGGGGTGGGCAGTTGTTTTATCTCATCCCCTCCTATTGGTTGTTGTTTCTGCCACAACCTCCCCCTCCATTGCCTAACTTACACCAAATTAAAGTGAAACCTACACCATCATGTACATCACCTCTGAGTTTGGTCCATCGTCACCTCAAAATATATTCACCTGTCAGGCAAGTCAGACACCTGAAGCTTGAGGCAGTTCTAATGGAAGGGATTTCTAGCTAGTAACCATAGGGGCGGGTGTGTGATCTGGAGAGAGAGCGTGAGATCAATGTCCCCTCTGGTCCAGTATCCTCTCCCCAATAGTTACTAATGCCAGATGTCTCGGTGGAAGGGCCAGCCTCTAACAGAGAGGCCAAGCAGATGGGATGGATTTATAAAGAAAACAGGTCCAGATAGCGTAAAAGAAATATAATGTATTAATCCTTCCCTGTGTCTTGGAAAATGGGACCAAAAGCCCCCTAATACAACAAAGGTCACTGTGAAATACAACATAAGGATTTTAGCCCACAGTAGCATGGGAATATAGGACTGGAAAGGACCTCCTGGACCATCAAGTCCAGTTCCTTACTATCACAGGCAATGTTGTTATACATTCAATCCCATTCATAAATTTACCAAGCTTCATTTTAAAACTAGTTAGATTGTTTGCCCCCACTATTCTTACTCAAAAGGTGTTCCAGAACCTCACTCCTCTGATGGTTAAAAACGTAACATGAAGTTCACTCTCAAACTCTAAATCAGAACTTCCCTGGCTGACCATCTCCTGAGGCTTATAACTTTTAACCCATTTCGTGTGCCTCAGGTTCCCATCTTTCTAGCAAGATTCGGCTAATCTGGCTTTTTGGTCGTTGGTAGCCTGGCAGCCATCAGAGTAGCTTTTACATGGGCAGCTGCATTTGCCTATTTCTCCTTTTCCTAGTTTTCTGGGGGAGGAGAAAGAAAGAAAAAATGCTGCAGCTATTAACAAAAAGAAGAAAGAAAACAAAGAACGTAACCCCTTTCACTCTGCATTCATATCAAATCCGCTCATAACACACAAAACAAGAGAACCTGGTACAGGAAAAATAGCTAAGGGGAAAAAAAACCAGAGGTAGACCATCCTGTCCTATCCCACCATACCATGCTGTTGCATAGTGCACCTAATTCTTCAGTTCTGTACCCTGGGAGGAGATTTCATCCTAACTCCATCCAGCTGTTGAGGATCTTCTGCCCCATTAGCATGAACTTTTGTAATTTTGATCCTAATTAGCGTAAAACCACAGGTGCTGTTTTTATTCATAGGGGGCCTGACAAAAAGCTCTTTGAAGTCCATGGAAAGTCTGCCATTGACTTCAGCTGGCTTTTGGTCAGGTTCATAATTGTTTAGTTCTCTTTTGAAACTTACTGCACTATTTGCGTCAATAAGATCCTATGGCAGGGTTCAAGATAGCAGTTGTACCCCCATTAAAAAGTTTCTCTCCCCTCTTCCGTACCAGGGTGCAAAGGAATTTGTGGTACCTTCCAGGGAGCCTGGAAGGTTTTACTGTCTGCCGCAGAGTCCTCAGCAGTTTAAGCAGCTCCTGATGGTTGGAGGTCTGGACAGGTGAGCATTCCTTTGCCTTTTCTCTGAAATATTAATGTTATAGGGTCCATTCTCTTTGACTTGGGAGAAGTTAAAAATTCCCCCACAAAATGATTTCAGTCAGAGTTAGGCAACTAAATTAACCTTTGAGGATCTGGGCCCTAGAGCTGGTTGTTTTGTGGGTAGGATGGCCTTAAGTGGATGACATAAATGACCTAAAGTGGGAGAAGCTTAGAAATTGTAAAGCATACTGTGACAAAGTTCCTCCTCTACCTCAGTGGGTCCTGCACTTATTGGCGGATTTTTGCTTGCCTCAGAGATCTTCCCCTCTGGTAGAACCCACAGTCCAGATCAGCTCCTCCTGTGTCTGATCAAGAGTTGGGAGGTTTGGGGGAAACCCGGGCCCACCCTCTACTCCGGGTTCCAGCCCAGGGCCCTGTGGATTGCAGCTGTTTAGAGTGCCTCCTGGAACAACTGCACGACAGCTACAACTCCCTGGGCTACTTCCCCATGGACTCCTCCCAACACCTTCTTTATCCTCACCACAGGATCTTCCAGCAGTACGCCCTCTTCCTCTCAGCTCCTAGTGCCTCTTGCTCCCAGCTCCTCACACGCAACCTCCTTCCACAGCTCCTGACATGCGCCCCTCACTGACTCACTGGGAGGCTTTTGACTAGTTTCAGCCAGCCCCTGATTGGCTGCAGGTGTCTCAATCAACCTCCCTGCCTTCTGGAAAGTTCTTAATTGGCCCCAGGTGTCTTAATTGACCTGGAGCAGCTGCCATTTACTTATTCTGGTACCATGGATTTGTTTAGCCTGGGGCTACTATCTCTATCTCCCACTACTTTCCTATAGCTATCTGGCCTTGCCCCGTCACAATACATTGTGACTCTCAAAGCCAATTAGTGGGTTTAGCCACATGACTCCCATTGAAATGAATGGGAGGTGTGTGGCTAAATCACATAGTTGCAGGTGTGAAATTATCCATTGTAGTCTGATTCTGAACTAAACCTTGGGAGGAGGCTTTTCAAGGAAGGGAATGCTTGAAAGCAGAAAATGAAAGCATGGTGCAGCCCTCGCATGGGATTGACCAATATAACCAACTCCCATTGAGATAAAACTAGACTATTGTGTGTGATTGAGACTTGGAAAAGAGACAGTCCCAGCACACGAGTGCAATGCCTTTTAACATGCCTGCTTCGTGAAATAAAAGCAGGAAATCCCAGAGTGGTAGGGAAACATTCTAGAGGAACTTCTATTCCTAGCAGCATCAGACCAGTTGGGAGGACAGCCCCATAAGAATTCTTCACATGCCATTGATGTGCTTGCATAGCCCAGTATAACATAGAAGAAGAGGAGGTTTGGTTGGGGATTTTTGCCTGGAATCTTGGATGGCACTGGTGGAGCGCCTCTGAGATGTTGGCCTCCTCCAAGAGGTGTCTGCTGGAAGGTGGCTCATCCTGGTTGGTATCTACAGCATGAATCATCAGGAGAAATCATAGGACTGGAAGGGACCTTGAGAGGTGATCTAATCCAGTCCCCAGCACTCATCTAGTCCAACCCCCTGCTCAAAGCAGGACCAATCCCAACCAAATCATCCCAGCCAGCATTTGTCAAGTCGGGCCTTAAAAACCTCTAAGGATGGAGATTCCACCACCTCCCTAGGTAACCCAATCCAGTGCTTCACCACCCTCCTAGTGAAGTAGTTTTTCCTAATATCCAATCTAGACTTCCCCCACAGCAACTTGAGAGCATTGCTCCGTGTTCTGTCATCTGCCAGCACTGAGAACAGCATACCTCCATCCTCTTTGAAACCCTCCTTCAGGTAGTTGAAGGCTGCTATCAAATCCCCCCTCACTCTTCTCTTCTGTAAACTAAATAAGCCCAGTTCCCTCAGCCTCTTCTCATAAGTCATGTGCCCCAGCCCCCTAATCATTTTCATTGCCCTCCGCTGGACTCTCTCCAATTTGTCCACATCCTTTCTATAGTGGGGGGCACAAAACTGGACGCAATACTCCAGATTTGGCCTTGCCAGTATCTAATAGAGGGAAATAATCACTTCCCTCGATCTGCTGGCAATGCTCCTACCAATGCAGCCCAATATGCCGTTAGCCTTCTTGGCAACAAGGAAACACTGTTGACTCATATCCAGCTTCTCATCCACTGTAATCTCCAGGTCCTTTTCTGCAGAACTGCCGCTTAGCCAGTCGGTCCCCAGCCTGTAGCAGTAAATGGGATTCTTCCTTCCTAAGTGCAGGACTCTGCACTTGTTCTTGTTGAACCTCATCAGATTTCTTTTAGCCTAATCCTCCAATTTGTCTAGGTCACCCTGGACCCTATCCCTACCCTCCAGCGTATCTACCTCTCCCCCCAGCTTAGTGTCATCTGTGGACTTGCTGAGGGTGCAATCCTGTAGCCACAATTTAATTTAGGGTGCCTTTAATTTCAATTTCAGGTACTTTCAGGTCGCCCGTTGTTATCGAGATGAAGGTTCAAAGCCAGATAGGCAGCCTGAATTCACTCAGGTAACGTATCCCCAAACAGACTCTTTAGCTGCTTAACTCTGGCAAAGTCTCAGGGCATTTAGGAGATCTCAAATAGCATTGTTAGGTGCAAGTATTATTGGTATAGCCCAGTGGTTCTCAACCTTTCCAGATGACTCTATCCCTTTCAGGAGTCTGATTTGTCTTGAGTACCCCCAGTTTCACCTCACTTAAAAACTACTCGTTTACAAAATCAGACATAAAAATAGAAGTGTCACAGCTCACTATTACTGAACAATTGCTGACTTTCTCCTTTTTACCATATAATTATACAATAAATGGATTGGAATGTAAGTATTGTACGTACATTTCAGTGTGATATTGAGCCTGTTTTTCACTCGTGAGCCTTGTCTGAAGCCCAAGCCTGGCCACCCAGGGCTGGAGCCAAAGCCCTGCAGCCTGGGGCTGAAGCGTGTAACTTAGCTTTGTGGGAGGCCCCTATGGCCTGGGGCCCTGGACAGTTGCCCTGCTTGCCACCTCCTAATGCAAGCCCAGCATTTGCGACCCCCCTAAACCCGTCCTATGAATGCCCGCAGGGCTGCAAGCCCCAGGTCGAGAAACATTGATCTACATTAGTTGAGTACCCCCAGGGTACACGAACCCCTGGTTCAGAACCACTGGTATAGTCCATCCATTTGGTATGAGACTTGCTCATCACTGTTCACCTTGGAAACATTATTTGGCCTAGTGTTTGGGAACATGTATTTCACGTGCCCTAGCGGGTATTCACTGAGTTCTGGGATGAAGGATGGTTTCAACCGCTACAGGTACCAGTGTCAGCTAGTTTAGTTATTTTGGCACCTTGGTGGTGAAACATGTGCTGCTATCCAGGGCTTGCCTGCTTCTCTTCCACAGGAGCTCCCAGGGCAGTGTGCTTCACAGCTTTTGGCTCCTGAACAGGACTGGTTGGCCCAGCTCACTCCAAGTCTTCTCCTTGTACCTTGAATTCACTAGCCATCATTAGGCTTCTGAACAGGGGGTTATTGCTGGTACCCTGGGCAGGATTCTCTGTGATGATGTATCTAACTATGTGAGGTTATCCACATGCCCTTTTTGTAAGGCAGTTGTGGTATACACAGTATATTGTATCTAATCATCTATATGATCACTTTATATACAAAGCCTTTGGGTCCCAAGAAGAGCTATAAGGGGAGGAATAGAAAGCAGCTTTCCTGGTGCCTGTAACTAATGTGTAATGATCTTCCTGTTATGTCTTTAAGATCGATATCGAGATGTCGTTTGTAAACCAAGCTGGGATCCAGAGACTGATTGAGGGCCTGCTCCAGTATTCCTGGCCTAATGAGAGAGGCCCTATTACCACCCCTTTCCCTTCCATGAGCTATGCTGAGGCATTGGCAGAGTATGGGACTGATAAGCCAGACACTCGCTTTGGTATGAAGGTGCGCTTTCTCCCATTGGAAACATCTATCCTTTCTCCTTCTCCTTTTTAGTGTTTCCTAATCATCTCTGTTTACACTCCACTTCTCCATGTGGATGGAAGTGAGTCTTGGTGCCATAACATCTACACATTCTAAAAGCCCTGCAATTGTAGCCAGCCCCTTATGTCACTGGAAGCTGTACTAATGGGATATTAAGGCAGTGATGCAAGATGGATTTGGGATCTTCCAACCAATTTGTTCTTTTGGGAGGGGTGTCCTGTCTTTCTGATTTATATCCTAACAAGGATACGTTAACACCAAGGACATGCCTTGTAGAGCAGGAAGGGTTGACAGTGCTGGGAACTGAAGTCCTCAAATCATCCATAGAAACCACAAGATTTTCTGGATTGCTCACCAATGTGTCTCGCTCCTGATCTGGCAGGACCAGCTCAAGAGATAGGCTAGTTCAATCTCCCCAGTCCAGTTCAGTCCTTAGTCTTTCTGAGGCTCTTACCAGTTGTGATTTTGGTTCTTTCTTCAATAATTTTTATTGTGCAGTAAATAACTGTTCATATATGTAATGGGTGAGCAGTATTGAAAAATGTTGCACAACATTTTATACTTGCTGCTATGTGAAGATTTGGAAGGGCTGCATCATGAGGATCTGCATCTGAGCTGATGTTATCCCACTGTGGGTATGTATTCTGGGGAACTTGGGCTGAGATCACCAAACTCATGTCTCATAGGAGCTCTCATCGATACTATCTGCTGACACCCTTTGGCCACTGCTGACTTGAGCCATGTTCAGACTGGTCACCTAGAGGTGAAAGTCTTTGGATTCCATTAGCAATCCCCTAAGCCATCCAGTCTCTCACTCAGTCTCGTATTTAGACTTTCTCTTCCTGAAGTCTGTGACTTCTAAACCGCTGCTCCATTTGTTTCTTTATAAATGCTCTGTGGTTTCTTGAAGTGTAGTTTGCTGTCTCAGGAGATCTTGCTGCAAATGGAGGACACCGGAAAAGTCCTCCACTGCATGTTCCTGACATCTCTTCTCTTTTATGTGCTCTTTCTCAGATAATTGATGTCAGTGATGTGTTTAGGAGCGTGGAAATCGGATTTGTACAAAATGCTGTCAACAAGCCCCAAGGCTCTGTCAAAGCCATTTGTGTTCCTCAGGGAGCGGTGAGTGGTTTAGTTCTGTATTGTTAGTGGCAAAGCACAGTATAAAGAAAGTAAATTTTAGAAATTAATAAGTTCTGTTGATTTAAGTTTATCCTTAATAACAATCCCTCTGTCACAGTGTGACTGGCCCCTTTCTGGGGACATTGGCCTAGTCCCACCTTTGACTGATTAGTTGCCTCTCAGCTGAGGTTGTGGTGTTAGGTCATCAGGTAATAGCGTGAAGAGCATCTGGTCCTTATAAAGGCCAGCAAGAACTCAGCTGAGCTAGAGAAACTGCCGTGTCCCTTGGTTAGGGCAAGAACCCAGAGGAAGCTGAGAGAAGCCAAGGGGAAAAGCCTCTGGGGACTACAGTCTGCTTTGGTTAGAGGAGCAGTTTTGTTTTGGGCTTGAATAATAAATTGTGCCCAGAGACAAGGGTCTGAAATAGACTTGGGCAAGGCATCACTCCTTCCTGGACTGGTGAGACAGACCCACAGATAACAGCTCCCTTCCATGTGGGCATTTGTTACCTGTGTGGAAATCATTAGTACAGTACCTCATAAGAATGAGGTCAGAGATCAAATCCAAGCTTGATTGTAAATCTAGAAGTAATTGTTACCATCTATTTTATTTATATATTTATACATTAAAAAATTAACCACTATTAATCGCAGTTTTAATCTCACTGTTAAACAATAGAATACCAATTGAAATGTATTACATATTTTTGGATGGTTTTTTACATTTTTTTAAATATTGATTTCAATTGCAATACAGAATACGAAGTGTACAGTGCTCACTTTATATTATTATTTTTATTACAAATATTTGCACTGTTAAAAAATGATAAACAAAAATAGTATCTTTCAATTCATGTCATACAAGTACTGTAGTGCGATCTTTTTATCGTGAAGGTGCAACTTACAAATGTAGATTTTTGTTTGTTTGTTACATAACTGAACTCAAAAACAAACAACGTAAAACTTTAGAACCTACAAGTCCACTCAGTCCTACGTCTTGTTCAGCCAATTGCTAAGACAAACAAGTTTGTTTACATTTACAGGAGATAATGCTGCCTGCTTCTTATTTACAGTGTCACCTGAAAGTGAGAACAGACATTCGAATGGCACTTTTGTAGCCAGCATTGCAAGGGATTTACTTGCCAGATATGCTAAATATTCGTATGCCCCTTCATGCTTCCGTGCCACCATTCCAGAGGACATGCTTCCATGCTGATGATGCTCGTTAAAAAAAAAAGCGTTAATTACTTAGTGACTGAACTCCTTGGGGGAGAATTGTATGTCTTCTGCTTTGTTTTACCCACATTCTGCCATATATTTCATGTTTTAGCAGTCTCAGATGATGACCCAGCACATGTTGTTTTAAGAACACTTTCACTGTAGATTTGACAAAATGCAAAGGTACCAATGTGAGATTTCTAATGATAGCTACAGCACTTGAACCAGGGTTTAAGACTCTGAAGTGCCTTCCAAAATCTGCGAGGGATGAGGTGTGGAGCATGCTTTCAAGTCTTAAAAGAGCCACACTCCGATGCGGAAACTACAGAACCCGAACCACCAAAAAAGAAAATCAATCTTCTACAGGTGGCATCTGACTTAGATGATGTAAATGAACATGTGTCAGTCCGCACTGCTTTGTATCGTTATCAAGCAGAATCCATCATCAGCATGGATGCATGTCCTCTGGAATGGTGGTTGAAGCATGAAGGGACATATGAATCTTTAGCGCATCTGGCATGTAAATATCTTGTGACGCCGGCTACAACAGAGCCATGCGAATGCCTGTTCTCACTTTCAGGTGAGATTGTAAACAAGAAGAGGGCAGCAAATCTCCTGCAAATGTAAACAAACCTGTTTGTCTCAGTGAGTGGCTGAAGAACTAGGACCAAGTGGACTTGTAGGCTCTAAAGTTTTACATTGTTTTATTTTTGAATGCAGTTTTTTTTTAACATAATTCTACGTTTGTAAGTTCAACTTTCATGATAAAGAGATTGCGCTACAATACTTGTATGAGGTGAATTGAAAAATGCTATTTCTTTTGTTTTTTACAGTGCAAATATTTGTAATCAAAAATAAATATAAAGTGAACACTGTACACTTTCAATTCTGTTTTGTAACTGAAATCAATATATTTGAAAATGTAGAAAATATCCCAAAATATTTAAATAAATGATATTCTATTGTCGTTTAACAGTGCAATTAATGACATGATTAATGTTTTTAATCGCTTGACATGCCTTGTATATATTGCGATTGCATCTACATAAACAGTCAAGTAAGTGAGTTAGTTGAAGTGTCTTAATGATTCAGAAGCTATGGGAAGGGCATTGTACAAGTCCATAAGGGAACCTGGTAGCCCTTGCCAATGGTTGCAGCCTGCAGGTATATTATCTACATTTTCTAACGGGCCACAGAGGCAAAATCACGAAGTCCCCACGTATAGTCATTAGCAGCACATCTGAAGCAATTGAGTTTTACCCAAAGATGGCCTAGAAAATCAAAGCCAGGGAGCTGGACTGTTGGATCTGTCATGAGCTAGGCATTGGGTATGTTTGAAGCTTGTTCTTTCCGCCTAACAATGATATCAAAGTTCCTTAAGGGAATTGTCCAAACAGGATAGCTTGAGCTGAGATGGTGGCCCAGTGGATTCAACATCTCTTTAAACAGGAGTAGATGTGGCATGTCTTGCACTTTAAGGAGCAGATTCTGCAAGGTGACTTGTTGTCTGATGTCAGAAGAGGCGATGTTGGACAGGACTGGCAGCCAAGCCAGCTTGGTCGGTCTCATGGTACCTATTGTTATATGCATGGTTTCATTCAGATGAGTGTCTACTAGTCTTGTGTGAGAAGAGCTGAGCAACACCCTGCTGCAGAATAGCACGTGGCAAGCCAAGAGTGTCTTAGTGTCTGCTCATTGGTTCCCCAGGTAGACCCAGCTAGTTTGCTGATCAGGTTGTCCCTTGTCTTTGTTTTGAGTGACATCTTGGTAAGGTGTTCCTTTAAAAGTCAAGGTACAGTCCAGCATAGGCCCCGACTCCATGGGTGCTCCGGGGCTGGAGCACCCACGGGGACAAATTAGTGGGTGCTCTGCACCCACTGGCAGCCAAGCTCCCCCCTGCCCTCCCCCCCGAGGGTGCTGCATGCCTGCTCCTCCGCCTACCTCCCAGTGTTTCCTGCCTGGCCATTGCCAAACAGCTGTTTGCATGCTCCAGGATGTGGGGGAGGAGCGGGAATGTGGCGAGCTCAAGGGAAGAGGCAGGGCTGGGGTGGGGATTTGGCAAAGGAGTTGGTATAGGGGTAGGGAGGGGCCAAAGTTGGGGTGGGGACTTTGGGGAAGGGGTTGGAATGGGGGCAGGGAAGGGGTGGGAAGGGGCGGGGCCTCATGGAAAGGGTGGAGTGGGGGCAGGGCCGGGAGTAGAGGTGGGGGTCGAGCACCCATGGAAAAGAGGGGAAATCGGCGCCTATGCAGTCCAGTGTACCTCGGTAATATATTACTCCTGGGGGAATACTGCACGTGTGCATAATTAATGAGGTGCACATATTTTTAATTTTTTGCGCAGAAAAAAGCTGCCAAAATGTTGCTGCAGTTCTGCCTTTTGTTCACCAGAGGGCGTTGTGACGATAGAACACAGCAGCAGCTCCCGGCCACCTAGGGAAGAGAAAGAGCCTGCCTTCTTCGCAGCACCTGTCAGGCCAGGTCAGGGGCTATAGGGAGAAAGACAGTGTGAGGTGCTGAGGAGGTCAGGCAGGCTCATAAGGGTTAATGCGGGAGGACAGACTGGGACAGGGGCTGAATGGGAGTGGAAGCACAGGGCCATAGCGGGGAGGGAGGTGCAGGGCCACATGGTGGTGTAGATAGGAGGGTGCAGGGACACATAGGGACAGGGGGTGGCTGAGAGGGGGCACAGAGACACATGGGAGAGGGGGTACAGGGACACATAGGGATGGGAGTGGCTGGGTGGGGGTACAGAGCCACATAGGGACGGGGGTGCAGGGCCACATGGGGTCAGGGGAAGTGGGTGTCTGAGTGGGATGGAGGGACACACAGAGATGCAGGAACAGATGGGGACAGGGGGAGAGGTGCCTGACTGAATGGGAAAGGCTTGGGGTCAGCCAGGGTCTCCGTGGGGGAAGCTCCCTAACAATCCCTCCCCGCCTCCCCAAAAAAACCTGTTCCATACTTTCCCCACCCATACCCAACTACCCTCCAAGTTCACACCCAGGCTCCTTCCCAGCAATTTACTTCCCTCTCCCTCAGCTCCTCCATTACCCCTGACTCCCACATGCCTTTGCATTGATTCTGAGGGGTGTGGGATAAACGGTTCTGTATTGTAGTTTAAATGAATTATTACTCAGAATTCTGTATTAATATGCCTAGTAAGGAATCTATTTGTCAAAAACCATTTCCTGAATCTTTTTTGTTGTCTGTATTATTACAGACATACTTGCTGATAGGTATTTTGAAATAAATGACCAAAAAGAATTGAAATTGGTGTGATTATATTGTGTTATTTTGACACACATGCAGAATTTTGCAGGATTTTAAAATACTGTGCACAGAATTTTTAATTTTTTGGTGCAGAATTCCCCCAGGAGTAATATATGGGCATGATTTTCAACTCCTAATAATCTAGGCAGAGTTAGTATCTAATAGTTGATGCACTGTGACTCTCCAAATTATACCTGACTCTGTTTTGTAACACATTGGCTTGAACAACAGTGGTACAAGAAAAATGAAATGTTGCAAAGGGTTTGCAAAGTAGTAGTAGGGATACTCCTCTTACAAAAATACAACAATACCGAGCTCCTATATAGCACTTTTCATCCATAGATCTCAAAGCATTTTACAATGGAGGGCAGTATCAAATAAGTGTATCATGTGATAAAATGTACGTTAGGTACAGAGGGTGGTAGATTCTGATTTATCTTTTTGCACTCTTGCTGCACAGCCTGTGTGGGGCTCTCCAGCCACAGTTTTTCACTAGTTATTGTTAGTTTGGCAGTGAAAGGTGCAAGTCTGTGGCATCCCATTAGGTGATGCTGTGGTGCGTATTTAAAAAAAAACAAAAATGGAATGTTGATCATGTCTCCCAAAAAAGTAATTCTGAAATCGAGGACTTCATGCAGGAAAGTGAGCTGAGCCACTGGATTCAGTTTCTGACTTGACTTACAGCAGTTATAACTGTCTAATGTCTCTATTTTTTTCCCTTTTTTCCAGAGACATCTTCAAAAGAAAGATTTTGAGTCTTTAAAGGACTCTGCAAAATCCCAGTTTAATCAGGTGAGGCGCAAACACTTCTACACTGTAAAGAGTTCATCTGAAAGGGGCAGGTAAAATGCATACATTTGCATGGAATTTGCAAGCAGATACTAGATAGAAAAGTACGTTAAGTTTTCCACCTTGTGTACATATAATCACCTTGTTTTGAGACCTATTAATATAAGTGGTGGCAACTTCTTGTCTGTTGAAGGTAAATAGCCAGGCAGCTTTATGTACTGCATTGTGCACTGCATAATGATTCTGTCTCTTTCTACAGTGCCGTCGAGTATTCTAGTAAATGAGATGGTAAATTATTTTAGGTGGTTTTATAGGATATAAGAACTTCAGGATGTAGGAGGTTTTTAATAATGCATCCTCTGCTGAGAGAGAAAGAGACAGTCTCTCAGCAACACAAAGACAAGGAACAACCTGATCAGATGTGAGGATAGTTCAGGAACTGAACGTGCTTCACATCTGTGCCTCTCTTTTGCAATAGGAAGTTTTGCACTTGATCCTAAAGCCTGATGAGAGCTTGAAGTCTCCACTCAGCAAGTTTCTCAGTGAGGAGCAGCAGTCTGAACTCATCCAAGCACTGAAGGTCCAGGCAGATGATGTGGTGCTGCTGGCAGCTGGAGAGCATGAAAAAGTGGTAGGGAAATCCCTGGCTGTCTGTGAGAACTGAACATCACTGTCTGTTAATATTAATACCTAGCATATCTGTAATTCCTTCCATCTGAGGATCTCCGAGTACGCTGCAAAGATTAATGAATGAAGTCCCACAACCCACTGTGAGAGAGGTGCTATGAACTCCTTTTCACAGATGGGGAGAGGGAGGCACTGAGAGATGAAATGACTTGCCCCAAATCACATATCCAGAGTAGAGCTGGGAAGAAAACCTGGATACATGTAAATGTGTTCTTTTCCAAGCAGCAGCAACAGGTGACAAGGTGTGTGGTTATGCAAAGTGCTTCCACTATCCAGAGTTGTGCGGCACAAGCCCAAAGAGAGCGACCATTTTTCTCTCTAGCTCACTTTGTGAATTGAGGGTACTGTGGCTAAAGAGAGCTCTTCCCCCACCTGCCCCCCTCCGGCTTAGGAAGTCCTTTCCTCAAAGCAAGGATAGTATCTCTTATGGAAATATTACTTTAAATGAGTGTCCGACTCTCGACAGAGACTAATGATCTCGGCTACAGCTCTGATATAGGGATTATAGTTAAACAGTGTGAATTTCCTCTGATCCTAACATGGGAATACAAAGTAAGTACAACTTGCAACTAGGATCTTAATGCTTGTGTTAGTCAGCTGTAAGAAAAGTTTTACAATAGAAAACGTACCAGTCAAGGTGGTGAAAACCACACTAAATCATGTTTAAAAATCAGTTCTGGTCCTGGAGCCAGATCCTCAGCTCATGCAAATTGATATAATGAAGATAGACTGGCTTACATCAGCGGAGGATCTGACCCTGATGTGGATGTCAGGATACTCCCGATTAAATATTATCTCTGAAAACTGTGCTTGCAATTCTTGCTGTTGCTGATTAGGGAGACAATGTTGTATCTAGTTGTTAGAGCCAGGAAGCTGTGAGTTAGTCTTGGATTCTATTCCTGGCTTTGCCATTAATGTATTCTGGACCTTGTGTGAGGTTGCCCTGCCTCACTCTGCCTCCATTTCCTGATATGTAAAATGGGAACATTATTGCTGACTTAACTCACGAAAGTGTTGTGAAATAATGCTTGTGAAGTGCTTTGAGATCCGTGCACAAAAGATGCAATAGAGGGGCAGAGTGTCTTTTTATACTGTGGATCACTGTGGTTGGCCAGGTGTTGCCCCAATGAGACTGGAGCATTTGGGAAAGATGAACTTTCCAGCTTCTGCTCATCCTTACTTTGCAGAATCTAGAATTCTGAGGGCTGGCAATAGCTACACAAATGCTTCCCCTGTTGTGATGCTGTCTCAGCAAAAGACTGATGTCTTCTAAAAATACTGCAGCTAATGCAAAAAATGCAGGGAAACTGACATGGTGTGTCTGCGTCTGTGTGTGATCCTGCCTCTGTAGAAAATTAACACACACCCCTGCCAGATGGTACAATGAGACCCTCCCTAGAGCTCTCTGTTCATGATATTAAACTGGACTTCATCATTCTCTGTCTATTCCCTTTCCCTCCCTCCCTTCTCCCCCCTTTTTTCAGTGCTCAGTGTTAGGAAATATGCGCTTGGAGAGTGCGAACCTTCTGGAGTCAAGAGGCCTGGTGCTCCGTGATCCCACTGCTTTTCACTTCCTGTGGGTGGTGGATTTCCCGCTATTCCTTCCCAAGGAAGAAAACCCTGCAGAACTGGAATCTGCTCATCACCCCTTCACGGCCCCTCACCCCTCAGACACCAGCCTCATCTACTCTGAGCCTGCAAAGGTGACTACGACCTTCATGCCTTTCACTCTGGCTTTGTTTTTCATATTGACTTTCCTTGAAAAAGTGGGCGAGGTGCAACTTTAGCTGCTGTATTAAGGGACATTAACTAATGCAGAAGAATATGCATTCTACATATCTGCTGAGGAAAGGTGGATCCCAGGTTACCCAGAACTAGCAAATATCTAAGTGTGTGTCACCAGCTAACTGGCTTACTTCCTGAAGACTTCTGGGAAACAATTGATTTAGAGTGAAGAGTTTCTCTGGAAGGCAAAGCTGGGTCAGAACTCTTCCCTAGAAGTCTCTGAAGATGGGTGTTACATTCATCTGTAGAGCTGTAAGGATTAGGCAGTTACTATCTGATGTGCTTCCGTCTTCATCTTGAGCTCAGATGTAAGGGGTTATTTAACAGGAGCCACCTAAGGGCTTCACTACCCGGGGGCAGTAAGAGAGGGATTTGATTAATTGTCAGTATTGCCAGTCCCAGGAGATTTGGGGGAATAACAGCTACGTCTACAGAAAGGGTTTGGGGGGTTTGGTTTTGTTTTACAACTTTCCTAAGAATCCAGTTGCAATGAGAACAGTGACCACAACCAAGTCTTAGTGGGAGTTTGTTCAATCTATGAAGGACTTTCTGAGAGAGAAGCCCTGTATTTGGCTTGCTGAGTGTCACAGATCAGGATTGGTGGTAGAGCACTGCCATGGCTGTGTGTGGTTCCCAGGACTGGAACAGCAAGAGGGAGAGCAGTATCACAAATGAGGCACTGGGAGAGCTGCGGGGGGGGGCGGGGTAGAGGGGAGGCTTACACAGCAACTACTTGCACTCTGCCCAGCATTGTGCATTGCTGATCCAAAGCCCGCAGAAATGCATCTTTCTGTTGGCTTCAGTGGGCTTTGGATCAGGTCCAGGGCAAGCATCCCTCACTTGCCAAAGCATGAAATTTGAGACCCACAATGGAATTGGTTGGAAAGATTCCTCCTGGTAGTGGTTTAAACATCCTGTTGGACCCATCCAAATGTCTGAGATTCCGTTGATAAAGCAAAATTGTAATGTGTCTTTTTTTCATCAGACTGTTGGCAATCTGAGCGACGAATGATCTGAGCACAGTGAACTGCACCCCGAGCATGCTAATGCACTTGTCTGTCTCCCATCCTCCAGGTCCGTAGCCAGCACTATGATCTTGTGCTGAATGGCAGTGAGATTGGAGGTGGCTCCATCCGAATCCATAATGCAGAGCTGCAACGTTTTGTTCTTGAGACAGTGCTGAAGGTAACAGCTTGCAAAAGTTTCCCATGTCCTCTCAGAATTTTTAAATTAAAATAGACACATTTAAAACCTCAAACTAGTTTGCAAATGGTGCAGTTATTGGTTATAGAAATCCAGAGGAATTAGGTTTACTAACAATGATGCTGTGCCAGTAGGAGCACACAGATGACAGATGACTTATTTGGGAGGACACTAAAGGGACACTGTAAAGTAAAAAATTATAGCACCCAATCCTGCAAACATTTATGCACCTGTTTACTTACGTGAGTAGTCCCATTGATACGATACACTGGCTTATTCCTCTGTTGAGACTGATATCTCTCATTCCTCTCATGCTTTTGGGAGTCATGCATGTAAATTTCTTCCCTCCTGGCTCTCTGAGAATGGTGATGCTCACGATATCTCTCTCTTATATACTGTTTTTCATCTTTAGATCCTACTGCTCTCATTTGTAAAGTACTTTATCATTTTACAGATGGGGAAACTGAGGCACAGAGCTATGAAGTGACTTGTCCAAGGTCACCAGCAAAGCTGGGAATAAAACCTAGGTTTCTCAAGTCTCAGTCCAGTGCTCTATCCACTAGGCAACACTGTCTCCCAAATCTAGATAGAACTGGAGGTGGAATACAGTTCTGTCTTCCATGAAGTGTAAGGAAAGTGTAAGCGTACCAGTATACGATGACTTCTGTTTCAGTTAAAAAATCCTGTGCTACTGGGTTGCTGAACCCTGCTTTATCTAAGTCTTGATGTCTCGCTAAGGAAGTTGGGAGCTTTTCCAAAGAAGCATTTATTGTATCGAAAACATCAAGCAAATAATTACTGGCTTTGGATACAAAACATAACTTATAAGTAGTGTTGCCTTCTGAAATAGTTTCACATATATTACTGGATGATAGCTGGTTTGCTTAGGACAAGTTACTTTAGGTGGTGGAGCTTCTTTGTTAGCCATCATGACAGTGATGGTGGTGGGGAGCAGAGAAGGATGCCAAGTGACCACCAGGGTGGCAATACAGGTAATGAAATGTGACGCTCAGCCCCAAGGAGTGGATGACTCAGCCGCCCCTCCATATCCACTACAAGTATTGGTTGCTAAAGATGACATTTTGTGTGTAATGTTCCAGGAGGATCCTGAGCTGCTTTCCCACCTGCTTGAGGCTTTGAAGTGTGGAGCGCCCCCTCATGGAGGAATCGCTTTAGGTAGGTGCACTGTAGCTCTCCCAGTAGGAGATGCTTCCTCAAGACACAGCTGTGCTGGTGACTTTTCACAGGCATATCAGGACTCAAATCATAGCAACAAACTAAATATCAAGAAAGGGGGCTTGTGCCTGTTAGCAAAAACCCTTTCTCCTTCTGATCGGGACTGCAGTGGTGGCATCACTGTTCATGCTCACCTAGTCTCTCCACTGCTGATCCTGCATTACTGTCTCTCTTCATTCTGCCTAGCGCGTGCAGAGAGGAACGTGGATCCCAGGCAGCACTTTTCCTGACAACACCAAAGGGGGGCACACAGTGCTCATAGGACTGCAGCGAGTGTGAGGGAGGAGACAGGTTCTCATAGTGTTGTGTTTTCAGTTCTTATATGCAGACTTGATTGCAGGCATCTGGGTCCTGAGAACAGTCCTTGTCTGCAGCCCTAAAGATAGCACCCTCATAGAAATTAAGTCATTTAGTCCATCTTGTCACTTGGCCACTGCAGAATTGTTTCCCTTCAGTGCATGTCCTAGTGTTTATATCCAACGTAGTCCTAAATGTCCCAAGCAACACCTACCCCTTCCCAAAAGAAACTAGTCTACAGCCTGAAAGATCTCACCATTACAGAACTTTAACCCATCAGCCCTTTTCTTAATTTCATCCCATTGGTCCTTCGTGTCACCTTAAATAATTCTTCTTTCTCCTTGGTATTTCCCCCTTCAAAGATCTGTAGATGCCTTTCCCCAGTCATAGCTCCTACTTGGTTGTCACTGAACCCTCCTAGTGCATATTTCGCTCTTCAAGTGCATTGCGAGAAGCTTTTCTAAAACTTAAAAGCAGGTTTTAAATCTCCAAACAAGATAAGGAGTATGTAGTTGATGTGTTAATACAAGTGCTATGATGTAAGAAAGCTACTTGGAAATCTGAGCTGCTTGCTTCCTGCTTTCTCTGGGGTGCTGTGATGTCACTCATTCTGGCAGAAAAACCAGGATGCCTGCATCTGAGATTGCTCAGGGCCTTAAGGATGTGGGAATCCATCTCAGAAGTGGTCAGACTCCAGTACTATTTACACAGCTTTACAGCAATGGCCACGTAGTGTTTTCCTCTTAGAATTTTGCACATTTGGGCTATAGTTTTTAAACTAAGGTTTGCATTTCACAGGCTTGATCCCCTCCAATCATCTGCTTGCTCTTGTTCTTCCCTGACACCTCCACCCTTGTTTATCTACATCTGTTAAGGTGCTGAGACCTGACCCCTGTGCTCTAGGTGTAGTCTCAGCCAAGCCCTAGTGAGCGACTGCCACTTTCCTGGTCTGTGGTGTGATGTCTCTGCCTTTTCAGCACAATTGCATTGGGCTTTTCTCTGCAACACTGCACTGCACACTCTTATTTAATTTGCTATTCACTGTCAGCCCTAGGCCAGCTTATCATGTTCTCCTGTCCATTCAGTCCCAGTTTCTGATTATTTTTCCCCAGATGTGCTACCTTCTCCTGGTTTCCAGTAATGTTATTTCCTACCTCGCACAAAGTTTTATAGATTCAGAGGGAAGGAATGTGGGGCTGTAACACAAGTATTTTTTTCTAATTTGGTTTCTGCTTCTAGGACTTGACAGACTGATCTGTCTCGTGGCTGGAGCTCCAAGTATTCGAGATGTCATTGCATTCCCCAAATCCTTCAAGGGACGTGACCTTATGAGCAACGCTCCAGATTACATCACCCCCGAGGAGCTGGAGCCATACCACATCCAGGTTGCATGGCCTGCCTCAGAAGCAGAGGCAAACAAGAACTGACTCAAAGCAAGTGATTGTAGCTGATCCTACTATTAGCATTGTTCCCACTCTGCCTTCCAAGGGCAGAAAACATCAGCTGATGTAGGGCATATACTACGGGTCATACCATTGAACTTCCAGAAGATAATAGTGACTACTTCCCTTTGGGAGGGTGGGAAGGATGAATTGAAGAGCAAAGGAAAAAACCCAGGTTGCTTTTCTCTCTCTAACGTAGTACAGAGGGGAAGTTTGGGACCACTGGCATGGGGTGTGGTGGTGGGTTTGGCATTTCTTTTCATTTTGAAATGCACCTAGTGGAGTATGGAAAAGATCACCTGGAAAAGATCACGTCTTACTTCTTTTTCGAGTCACCTGTATCATGAGAATCATGAAATCATGGTTAGCTGAGGACTAGACTTTCCTGTTAGTACAGAGCTGTTCCGGGCTGAGAGCCACATACAGCCTATGGAGAGCCCTAAACATGGCCGGGGTGGGGCTGTCCTCTTCCGGTATCTGCAGGATGAGGATAAAACAGATCAACTACAGCTTACTGCTGGTGAACTCAGCAATGACCAATATCTGTTCACTTATTGAGGAGCAGTATAAGCACACACATAGATTGTGCATTTATCTTTTTAAAAATCATGTACACATGTGAGTATGTGTAGCCCTTGGGATCTTGGCAAGTTACAAACGCTCTTGGGTCTTGCAGTTTTGGTTGTCCTTGCAATAGACCCAAATGGAAAGTAGATCTGTGTTGGGGCCTGTGGTCCTGGTGCTTTTAGGAGATGTATCTTTCCAACCTTTTATGTTTGTAAATAAAGTTCAGTCCAGGAAACAAGGTTTTAGTCTTTAATGGAACATTGCTTTGAACAGGGTTTTTCTCTTTAACACCCAAGAAACAGATTGAAAGGAACACTTACAGTGGAATTTACTTACAGATGAGTCCAGAGGACTCGGGCGGGGGGGTGGGGGGGAGGAGGGCAAGAAAAGCTGTGATCATTGAGAAAGTTTGACAACTCTAGATTCATTCCACCTCCCTCTACAAAGATTCTGCTCTAGCTGCGATAAAGCTGCATGTGGCTCCTTGAAAGCTGTCAAACATCCATTGTCACTCCCACTGCCACTAATGCAGCCAATCATAGGAGAAGTTCCTGTGTATCATACAGGAGTGCAAACTCAGGCAGCAGCCTGCCTACCCAAACCTCTCTGCTCTGCTTCCACGCTTCTCAGCTGTAAGAGCACAGCAGGCCCTGCCAAAGAAACCACCAGTAGACATCCTCTCTCTGTGGAGCATGTAGGCTCAAGTGAATGGAAAGGGGGCAGAAAAAAGATAAGGAGAAGATTGGCTGAAAAGGCTAGAAAAGTGGACCAACAAGAGAGAACGGAGCAACTGTGCCATGATTTGGTGCAGTAGGACATGGCAGGTGGGCCTTCCACATGAGTGGAGGGAGGCTTTCCCAGGTGTCTGACTGATGGGTCTCCCTGACATGCTCAGGGTCTAACTAATCGCAATATTTGGGGCCAGGAAGGAATTTTCCCCCGGCTCAGATTGGCAAAGACCCTGGAGGTGTTTTGCCTCCCTCTGCAGTGTGGGGCACGGGTCACTTGCTGGTTTGAACTAGAGTAAATACATGGTGGATTCTCTGTCATTTGAAGTCTTTAAATCATGTTTTGAGGACTTCAGTAACTCAGCCAGAGGTTATGGGTCTATTACAGGAGTAGGTGGGTGAAGTTCTGTAGCCTGCGATGAGCAGGAGGTCAGACTAGAAGATCATAATAATCCCTTCTGGCCTTAAAGTCTGAGTCCAAAATGAAGCTGGGAATTTCCAAGATAAACTGGAGATTCAGTGAGTAGTGTTCGTCCATCTGAACCAATGACTTCAGCTTGGAGATACCTTCTTTCAGGTGAGATGTAGCTGAGATCCTGACCAGCTGCAGTCATCCCTAGCTGTCTTTCTCCTAATCTGCTTGAGTGCATATGTGCCCTTTTAGCGAAAACCCAGCTTGCTGATTAGCAGTTGCTATATTGCCATGTCAGTAAGATATCTTCCTTTGTTTTATGCAGTGTTACTGTAGCCGTGTTGGTCCCAGGATATTAGAGAGACCATGTGGGTGAGGCAATATCTTTTATTGGACCAACTTCTGTTGGGGAGGAAGACAAGTTTTTGAGCTTACACATAGCTCTTCTGACCAGGGTGTCTCAGGCAGAAGCAACTCTGTCCTGCTCTCCGCCCAGCTGCCAGGGAGAGCGGCCAAACATGCTGTGGGGGGAGACATAGGGAGAGAAGGACAGAGCCTCCCCCCTCTCCTCCCTTCCGCCATGCAGGTAACGTGGGGTGGAGAGAGCGCGGTGGCCCCAGGCTGGCTGCAAGGCAGGGGGTGGTCACTGGGCACAGGAGACGTGGGGTGATCATGTGTCCTCCCCTTTAGATTGTGCCCGCCTTAGTATGGGGAGGCACCAGTCGTCTATGCTGGAAGGTGGCCTTCCTGGTTGCCATTACTTCTGCCAGAAGGGTCTCCAAGATCCAAGTTCTTACTTCAGAACCATTGTACACGGTCTTCTTCAAGGACCCGGTTTTGCAGTTCCATAGTGGGTTCTAACCCACGAAAGCTTATGCTTCAATACCTCTGTTAGTCCATAAGGTGCCACAGGACCCTTTGTCGCTTCCATAGTAACCAGTATGTCTTCCTACCAGTCTTCTATCCAAAACCACATGCTAACAGTGAGGAACCAAAGACTCCACTCGCTGGATGTTAAGCATGCACTAGCCTTATACATAGAAAGGACTAAACCCTTTCAGAAATGCACTCAGCTTTTTGTAGCCATTGTAGACAGAATGAAAGGCCTTCCAGTCTCAACCCAGAGAATTTTATCGTGGCTCACTTCCTGTATCCACACATGCTGTGACCAAGTGAAGGTCCCAGCTCCTCCGCTGACAGCCCATTCTACAAGGGCTCAAGCATCGGCGGCAGCAGCCCTGGCTCAAGTTCCGATTCAGGACATTTGTAGAGCAGCAGCATGGTCGTCAGTCCACGTTTCGCATCCCACCGCCATCACCCAGCAAGCTAGAGACTCTGCAGGTTTCGGCCGAGCAATGTTACAGTCAGCATGCCAATGAACTCCAAACCCTCCACCTGCGCAACTGCTTGGGAGTCACCTACATTGGATTGGACATGAGCAAGCACTCGAAGAATGAAAAGCGGTTACTAACCTTCCATAACTCTTGTTCTTTGAGATGTGTTGCTCATGTGCATTCCAAAACCCACCCTGCCTGCCCTTCTGTCAGAGCTAGCCAGCAAGAAGGAACTGAGAGGATGGCAGGTTGGCAGGGCCCTTTATACCAACTCTGTGAGGGTGTGACTCCAGGGGGCACCAGAGCCAACCCGATGGATACCACCTAGTGAAAACTTTCTGGCGGCGGTGCTCGGGGCAAGCACACACACCTACATTGGAATGGACGTGAGCAACACATCTCAAAGAACAACAGTTACGTAAGGTTAGTAACCGGTTTTTAGTCAGCATCTCTTACGTTTTGAAAATACCATTTAGTCTGCACATGCTAATTTAAATTGGAAACCAAACGGTGTTGTGTGTATGTGTATATAATTTATATACTATCAAATAGATTTATAAGACAATAATCTGAATGTCTAAAGATTTTACAAAGTATCAGGGAGTTGCCGTGTTAATCTGTATCCACAAAAACAACGAGGAGTCCGCTGGCACCTTAAAGACTAACAGATTTATTTGAGCATAAACTTTCATGGGTAAGAACCCACTTCTTCAGATGCATTCGAAAGCTTATGTTCAAATAAATCTGTTAGTCTTTAAGGTGCCACCGGACTCCTTGTTCTTCTTAAAGATTTTACAGATACTCGCTACGCCTCTTCTCACTCCCACCCAGCTGCTGCCATGTCCTTTCCATGCATGTGAAAAACAAAACAATGATGAGAAAACAACATCTCTGGAGAACAGTGGTGGTTGTTGTCCATGCCGTGGCCCCTATGTTAAGCACTGTTGCTCTTTGTTGAGAATAGAACTGTCAGCTGAGCATGTCGTGGATGGGGATCTGTTTTGTGTTTCTTTGCTTTAGACAGGATGGGAATTCACAACTGGTTTGCATTTCTTCTAGAATTTCCCACTCCCTTTTAAAGGCAAAGCCTGTCTGTGCTAGTTGTGACACTAGATTGATACGAACTGCTACCACTGGCCGCTACTGAGGCGGACCAGTGGAAGGTTGTTGTTGTTCTTTCATGAGTTTTATCTACACTAGAGAGTTGAACCCCTGGTACATGCTGCATACAGATACTACAGTGATGAAGTGACCTAAGGACCTCTGTAGAATAGAACAGTAGCCAATCTAGTGGAATAGCACTGGTGTAAGTACTGTGGACATGTATTAGCCATGCTGGTTTGGGTGAAGGTCACTTGTAGCTTCGCCCCACATCCACACTAGCAGCGTATCATTATTGCAGGTGCACTGCCCTCTGGATAACTGTCCCACAGTTCTTGGCACAGCTCCCCGAAGCAGTGGCTTGTGGAGGAATTCAGACTGGCCTTCAGGGAGCCCAGTGGAATTTTGGGAAAGGGGTGAAGTGACCAGATGTCCTGTTCTTTTTGCAGGTAATCTTGTTTTTCAGCTGTCTGTCTTGCAAATTTGGAGCCTTAAAACTGGCTCCTATTGTATGCTTGGCGGCTCCTCCTCCCTAGAAGGAGTGCTCTGGGAAATTATTCTCCACAGTCCCTGAGGGCAGCAGCACTTCCAGTGAGCGTGGGGTCCGGGGGTGAGATGGGGTGAGTGCAGGGAACAGGTTCCCCATGGAGTAGGTGTGACATATGGGCTCCCCCACTCCCCTGAACTTTGATAATCTGCTTACTTTAGAGAGAGGTCAAACTCCCATAATTCCCTGGGGAAGAGTTCCATAAATCTAAGGGTTCTGGCACCGTTTCCTAGTCCTCTCAACATGGGGCCAAAGTGAATGCTCTGCTCTGGCTCCTGGTTCAGCAAAGAGAGGCCCCTGATCCAGCACTGGTGAAGCAGCAGCAAGCTACCTTCAGTGGAGGATGTCGCAGTAGTAACTCTGGAGAGGCAGGTGCTGAGACAAGTGGTGCATGATGCACCCGCCTCCACCATCCTTATGCAACCCAGAAGCTAGTTACAAGGGCTTAGTATTATTTGTGGAACAGCTTTCAGTACCGATGCTGCTTTTACCCCCTTGAAAGGCCGACAGCCCTCTGTTCTCTATTTCCAAGTGTTCTATTTAACCACAGAACAGGCAAAGTGTGTGCAGCAGCTAGAGCAGCTTCCCCAAATGCCCTGCCGATGTGCTTCAGACTAGATCTGGAGGACGGTCCCTAAAGCTGAGAAGGGAGTTAATTCGCCAGGCCCAGTCAGTCATTAGTTTTTCTGCTGATGCTGCCAGCCAGAGAGAACACTTGTGATGAGGAATGTGTGGTTGGGTGGGAGTTTAGGCTCCAAATGCTTGCCCTTTAGGAACCTGGCTCTTGGCCATCCTTTTTTTTTTTTTTTTTTTTTTTCTTTTTCCCCCAAAGCCACGTTTATCCCTAATTATTTTTCCTTGTCCTGCTCTCCTCCTCCATCCCTATCCGCATCTCACACCAAGGTCTGCTGATGTAATATCATTGAAATAATGGCGTTATACCTAGAGAGAATTTGGCCCCAAGTTTCAGTCCTTAGCACGTTTTAATAGGCTTATTAATAAACTTCCATAATCAGGAGTTTATAAAAAAGAGACCCTGCCCCAGGGTTGTCATAGTAGGGAGAACTGTGCCACCTCAATCTGATGTCTCACTCCTTCCAATGTGGGAGTTTGTCCCTGAATTTCACAGTAGAATTCTCAGCAGGCAACAGACGCTTTTGCCAGAGCTTGGCTGGAAAACAGTAGAGATGGGCCTAAGCTGCAAAAATCAGATCCAGGTTTGGATTTCAACACCACAAAACTCAGGCATGTTCAGCTCTAGGGGTTTTGTTTAGACCACTACAAAGATAGGAGTTATTTGCAAAATTCAGATCAAACCTGAGATATTAATCATCCCTGGAGTATTTGGCTCTGGGTGTATCTTGAGACATATTTTGTTACATAAGGATGACTTTTCTCATCTGAAAGTTCTGCAGCCACTGCTCATCATCCCAGACTTTCATGACAATGTGATCCCACCATTCAGTGCTTATTTCCACCGTGGTGAATGTCCGTGAATGCCACAAGCAATCTCGTGTCATATGCGTTACTCGAGTCGATATCGTTGGAGTCCTCACTGTCCGTTTGGATCTTAAGGAGTAACTCGACTTCCAAACGTGACGTGCTGGCGAGACTCGTCAGCATGCTCCTCAGCAGTTCGGGATCCATTTCTGCAGACCGAAGGGGAAGACAGGGAGTGTGCAGTACAAAAATCATTGAAAGATGGCGCCAAATGTGGACGGAAGCACAGGGATTGCTGGGCTGCAAAGCGATACATCACGGGGCGTTGGGACAGGATCCAGAATGCCCCACACACCTCCACATCCCCTTCTCACAAGCCACAGCGCCAGAATGGGAAGAGGTGCTCTGTGGGATAACTGCCCATAATGCACCGCTTCCAATGCCACTGCAAGGGCCGCAAATGTGGCCACGCCAGTGCGCTTGCAGCTGATAGTGTGAACACACTGCAGCGCTTTCCCTACTGCACTCTCCAATGGATGGTTTAAGTCACAGCACTCTACATCTGCAAGTGTAGCCATGCCCTGTGTAATCTCAAAAGCTTGTCTCTCACCAACAGAAGTTGATCCAATAAAACGGGTAGGCAACCTATGGCACGTGTGCCGAAGGCGGCACGCGAGCTGATTTTCAGTGACACGCTGCCCAGGTCTTGGCCACCGGTCTGGGGGGCTCTGCATTTTAATCTAATTTTAAATGAAGCTTCTTAAACATTTTAAAAACCTTATTTACTTTACATACAGAAATCGTTTAGTTATATATTATAGACTTATAGAAAGAGACCTTCTAAAAACATTAAAATATATTACTGGCAAGTGAAACCTTAGAGTGAATAAATGAAGACTCGGCACACCACTTCCGAAAGGTTGCCGACCCCTGCAATAAAAGATCCTACTTCTCCCACTTTGTGTCTCTAATTCAGCTGACACATCCATGAAAGATGGACAAGAAGTGTTTGAAAATGCATTGCAGTATACACAGCTAGAGTCTATCTTACTATCACGCTCTAGCACCAATCTCCTTTAGTCAAATCTGTTACAGGGAGAAGTTATTTGTATATAATTCTGTCTTTGTCGGAGAGAACATAGAGCCAAATTCACATAAATGGGCACAGCCAAGTCAATGGAAGTTACACTAGGGCTGGATTTGACCTACGGCCTTGAAACTAATGAGCCAGGTCCCATACTAGGCATGCTGCAGCATTTGAACAAGAGGTGGGGTTATTTGGAGTGGGTGTTGGAGACAACCAATGAGAGCAATAAGGGAGAGCATGACTAGAATGTTATGTTTTTCATAACAGTGGTTCCCCCCCAGTCGGAATGGGGTGGAGTTTGCTAATAAAGCACAGAAATAAACGCTGAAAACACAGCATTGGGAAAGTGTACGCAGCTTGGAGAAAGGAACAGGAACGTAACCGCTAGAGGGGGAGAAGGACAATAGAGCGTAGACTTCAAAATGTAAGTGTCTTGTCCAATTTTTCATCCACTTTCTAACAGCAGATGCCTGTTGAATGGCAGGGCCAGGCTGCTCTCCCTCCCCACTGTTGCTGTAAGAAACCCTCTGTGACGGTCCCCAGTGTTTTTCTTCTCTCCCTGACCCCACAGTGAGTGCTGTGAGAGAACAGCCAGCCCATGTGAGATAGCAGCAGCAGCAGCAGCAGCAGGATGGAGTATGTAGATGGGACAGACTTGCCTTAAAGCTAGAGAAGAAGTGGAATCCTCAGGGGAAGAAAAAGTTCCTAATCTCCAGTCTAATGGGCAAAGCGAAAGTCCTATAAATCAGTAACAGAGGGAAACCCAGCTAAAGTTTACTGTAGATCTAACTGTAAAGCTGCAACTAACTATAAATGCTGGTGCTATTGTTCCCAGTTGGAGAACTGTCTGTAAATGCCAGGGCTATTGTTGCATATCAGAACATATTCTTTTGTCCAGTGTATCATTATGCATAGTCATACTCTGTTCTTTGCATTTCATAAGCAATGTTTACTGTAACTAGCACACAAAGGTTCCACTTATATTCAGGAATTAACAGCATTGGCCAGAGTGTTAGACCATGTGATGAGTTTTGGGGGCAGGAGGGATGGTGAAGTCAGTGCTAGGGGGAGAGACACTTTCTACTCCAGTGTCCAAGAGAAGTGGGAGCATGAGAGAGAATTTCCTTAAATAATCAGAAATGACCAAGTGCTTTTCATCAAAGAGCAGTGAGAAAAGCAGTGCTGAGACCTAGAAGAAAGGGGAGAGATGGCAGAGATACAGCATCACTGCCATCGAATCAGGAATAGACAGGGGTTAAACCCCCAAATACACTGTCAAGTCTGACCCTGGGCTGGTTGGGTATCTGCTTCTGACACACATCTTTGGAGTCTGTCACTCTTTTCTTACGCCTTGGTAATCCGCGTATCATTTATTGTGCCATAGGAGTGTGTGTGTATTACAGTTGGATCTTCTTGAATGGCCCTTTTGATAAGGAGCCTGCCTGCAGAACTGAGATGATCCCACTGCATCTGTTTGCTAGCAGGGCGTAGATATCGTGCCTGGCGTTCCCTGAAGCTAAGTCACAGGATTTTACTGATGCATCTTGAGGTTTACTGGCATCAGTGTCTTGCAGTGTGGCTCTCTGATGCCTGCGTGCTAGTTCCCTGCTCTGTTTTGACTGCTTAAAGCAGCTGCTCTTAATTTAGTAGAAGCTTTTAAATGTTTGAGTGCTCTGTATACTGCTTATTTGAAGGGTAATATGTGAAATCAGTATGAATAATTTACTTTTCTACAGCATCTTTCACCCTGAAGGCTCCCAGAGGGCTTTACAAACTAATACACAAATAATGTGGGCTCAGTGCAGCCACCTCTGAGGTGGAACATAGTAGCTGATTATCAGCACACAGCAGCGCTACAGAACAATTTAGAACAGGAAGTATAAATAAATGCCATCTCTGTTTACAGCTAGAGGGGAAATTTAGGGATGGAAAATTAATTGAGAGAAATTGACTAGGTCAAAAGGGTTATAGTTCCAATTCTTGCAAAAGTGCCCATGATCTTTGAGACAATAAACTGGTCTTATTTATATTTGCAAAGTGCTATGTAAAAGATTATAATATACTATATAAAACACTATAAGGCATGATATAAAAGATTTCTAATAAATAACTACTTATGGGTTCTTTACTGACTAGGAATGATCCAGGTCCTCAGTACTTTGTCTCAAATGAAATAGACGACTGTCAGTCAGCAGCACAATGTACAGTCAGGGCCGGCTCCAGGCACCAGATGGCCAAGCCTGTGCCTGGGCGCCTCGGCAGCGGCCATTTTTTTTTTTTTTTTTTTTTTTTTTTTTTGCTTTGGCTGGGGGTTTTTTTTGCTTCAGCACTTCGGTGGCGGCCATTTTTTATTTTTTTATTATTTTTTTTTTGCTTGGGGTGGCCGAAAAGCTAGAGCCAGCCCTGTGTACAGTAGAACCTGAGAGTTATGAACACCTCTGGGAATGGAGGTTGTTTGTAACTCTGAACAAAGCATTATGGTTGTAAACTTTTGAAAGAACAGCTGAACATTGACTAAATATAGCTTTGAAACTTTACTATGCAGAAAACAAAACACTGCTTTTAACCATCTTAATTTAAATGAAACAAGCACAGAAAGTTTCCTTACCTTGTAAAATCTTTTTTTGAACTTTCCCTTTATTTTGTTTAGTAGTTTACGTTTAACACAGTAATGTACCATATTTTGCATTTTTCTTTTCTTTTTTTCCGGTCTGTGCTGCTGCCTGATTGAATACTTCTGGTTCCAAATGAGTTGTGTGGTTGACCAGTCAGTTTGTAACTCTGGTGTTCATGACTCTGAGGTTCTACTGTATTGGTTTGAGCCTCTGAGAATCAAGATGATTGCCTAATTGGCACGTTGTTTGTCTTGGTCTGCACCAATGTGTTCCTTTTTGGGGAATTTATCAGAGGGCAGAGCTCCGTAGAATATGGTGTAGTGTGGTATTGCCAATACTAAGCATTCACATTATGAGCAAGCCCCTTAAAAATCATGAGGTTTTTTTTTAAGTGTTTTTCTTTGTTCCCAAAAGCTCATGTTTCAGGGCTTCAGATGGCCACCAGCAGGGGTCAGGATGGGGTTCCACTACCTCCACCCCCCAAAGTATTCTGGGTTTTTGTTTTGGTCTCCTTCCTCTGAAGCATCAGAGATTGCCCTGGCTGGAGATGGGGACATTGGATGGGGAGGCCAGGGCTCTAAGGTAGCACTGAGCATTCTCTCTCTGGTGCTTGGCTGGCTAGTTCTTGCTCACATGCTCAGGGTCTAGGCATATGTGGGGTGGGGAAGAAATTTTCCCTCCGTTCAGATTGGCAGTGATCTGGGCAGGGAGGGTGAAGAGTTTTGCCTTACACTGCAGTGTTTGGGTGTGGGTCATTTGCCAGGATTATCTGGGTGTAGCTCACTTAATCATTTCTCTGCCATTGCTGGGGCCTTGGGCACTGGTGCATCTCGGTCCCTCCTGTTCTCCGCCTGTGGCACATAACATTCTAGTCTCCTGTGGGCTGTAATACTTTGGTCTCATTTCAGTTGTTGGGTTTAGTGTGCAGGTGCTGAGTGGTGGTGGTGGCCTGTGATATACAGGAGGTCAGACTACATGCTCTGATGGTCCCTTCCGGCCTTCAACTCTGACTTTTTCTGTTTTTTGAGAATTCCAGAGTTCATGTTTTCAAAATTTTCTCTGCCTAGGGCTAGAAACTCCCTTTAAAATGTAGATTCTCACATGTCTCCAGGAGCCAGAGCTTTAAGAAAAACACGAGAGTCCGCAACACTATAGTGTGGACTTGACACCTCTTGATTTCTTGTGATCTAGAACATAAACCTCACTCCCAGGACGAGGTGGTCTAATGTTTTGTCTCCAGCCCTCACCTGCAATGAGAGTTTGAAAAGGCAGAGGTTTTCTCTTGACAGACATCTTTTTAATATTATAAATCAGGTGGGAGGAAAATATCTTACTTTTAGTGAACCAGTATGACGATGGAATGTGGGAGCTCTCCCCTTTGGGCTTTCACAGTGAATGGACATCTGGAACACTTGCCCGAAGAAGGGCTGGTTGGGTGGAGCGAATAGGAAAAGAGAATTTTAGGAGGGGGTGGGGGTCACAGAGGCATGTCTGTGTAGCACCCGGCCCCTCAATGGGTGTGGATCACAAATGGGCAGGTTTTGATAGCTGGCAGGAATGTGGAGAGAGGTTGAGAAGGCTGCACATTCTGTCCTTATATTTCCCAAGCTGAGTGAGCATTCACCAGCATGCAGTAACTGAAATGATATGGTACCCCGATGACTTTGTCTTGCTGGCTAAGTTTGGTGGGCCGCAGCAGGTGATGGCCCATCTGGTCAGGCCAGAGGCAGTGTGCATCGGTGTGGTTATTAATCCAGATAAAACTAAATCCCTGGCCATTACCATCAAGCAGCCTCCAACTCCAGAGTACAACTGTTAACCTATCCAGACCAGACATCAAGCAGGTGGCAACTGTAAAATAGTTGGGTAACATTATCAACAGTGTTGGGAATGCTTGAAAGATGTGGCAGCTGCTGCCATATTTCACGCTCTTCAGCAGCCTCCCTGGGGATGTCTTGACGTCACGCTTGCTATGAAGCTGCCATTCTATAGAACCACGCTTACGCCAACTCTGCTGTACGGAAGAGAAATGTGGGCACTGAGGAAAGCTGAAGCACTCCAGAATGATGTTTTTGATTCTTGATGGTTCCATCAACTGCTTTGTATCAAGTGGCAGGACAAGATCAGAAATGAGGATATTCTAAGCTGAACGCAGCAACTGCCTCCACCAGCATGGGTTTCGTTTTGAATCTTTCTTAGGTACAGAGGCATTATTAGAATGGTAGATCAATTCATTCCAAAGCATGTTTACCGAGGAACGATACGACACAGCAGGTGATCACGTGGGTGCCAAAAACTTTGGTGGCACAATAAGATTGCCAGTGATTCACATACACTAAATATACAGCTAGTCCACCTTAAGCACCTTGCTAGAGATCATTTGGGTGGTGCTCAATTTGCAAGGGGGCCACGTCCCGTGGGGATTTGCCATGATGATGACGAGTAACTGAGTTGCTTAGAGATTTACCACTTGCCAGAATTTCTGGCTCCACGTGGATCTCCTTCAATATGTGGCTTTCGGGTGGGCAGCCACTGATGGGGAAAGCGATGTGCATGAGGTAGTCTCTGAGGCACCAATGCAGCTACCCAGCCTGGTGTCAGAATCGCAGGTTCATCTGCCCAATAGTTGCTTCTGGGCTGAAAGGATTTCAAAGACATGGACAAAACACAGTGGGGTAACCCAACAGGCTAAATGTAAAAAACAGGGACATTCCCAGATTTCAGGGAAAGTCATCCTTTTTGTGGCCTAAATGGACAGCACCCATCAGGCAAGGGAGAAAAGGTGGAGGAGTTGCACTGTATGCAAGAGAGCAGTATGATTGCTCAAGCTCCAGTATGAAACTGGAGAAAAGCCTGTTGAGAGTCTTTGGGTTAAGTTTAGAGGCGAGAGCAACAAGGGTGATGTCATGGTGGATCTCTGCTATAGACCACCAAACCAGGAGGATGAGGTAGACGAGGCTTTCTTTGGACAACTAACGGAAGTTTCCAGATCACAGGCCCTGGTTTTCATGGGGGACTTCAATCACCCTCATGTCATCAGGGACAGCAATACAGCAGTGCACAGACAATCCAGGAAGTTTTTGGAGAGTGTTAGGGACAACTTGTTGGTGCAAGTGCTGGAGGAACCAACTAGGGGTCTGTGCTTCTCTTGACCTACTGCTCTCAAACAGGGAAGAATTGGTAGGGGAAGTAGAAGTGGTAGCAACCTGGGCAGCAGTGATCATGAGATGGTAGAGTTCAGGATCCTGACAAAAGGAAGAATGGAGATCAGCAGAATATGGACACAGGACTTCAGAAAAGCAGACTTTGACTCCCTCAGAGAACTGATGGGCAGGATCCCCTGGAAGACTAATATGAGAGTGAAAGGAGTCCAGGAAAGCTGGCTGTATTTTAAAGAAGCCTTATTAAGGACGCAGGAACAAACCATCCTGATGTGCAGAAATAATAGCAAATATGGCAGGCGACCAGCTTGGCTTAACAGAAATCTTCGGTGAGCTTAAACATAAGAAGCTTACAAGAAGTGGAAACTTGGACAGATGATTAGGGAGCAGTTAAAAATATTGCTCGAGCATGCCGGGCTGTAATCGGGAAGGCCAAAGCACAACTGGAGTTGCAGCTAGCAAGGGATGTGAAGGGTAACAAGAAAGGTTTCTACTGGTATGTTAGCAGCAAGAAGGTGGTCAGGGAAAGTGTGGGAGGAGCCTTACTGAATTGGGGAGGCAACCTAGTGACAGATGATGTGGAAAAAGCTGAAGTACTCAATGTTGTTGTTTTTTTGCCTCTGTCTTCACAGACAAGGTCAGCTCCCAGACTGCTGCACTGGGCAGCACAGTATGGGGAGGAGGTGAGCAGCCTTCAGTGGGGAAAGAACAGGTTAAAGACTATTTAGAAAAGCTGGACATGCACAAGTCCATGGGGCCGGATGCAGTGCATCTGAGGGTGCTGAGGGAGTTGGCTGATGTAATTGCAAAGCCATTGACCATTATCTTTGAAAACTCGTGGCGATCGGGGGGAGGTCCTAGACGATTGAAAAAAAGGCAGATATAGTGCCCATCTTTAAAAAAGGGAAGGAGAATCCAGGGAACTACAGACCAGGTCAGCCTCACCTCAGTCCCTGGAAAAATCATGGAGCAGGTCCTCAAGGAATCCATTTTGAAGCACCTGGAGCAGGTCCTCAAGGAATCCATTTTGAAGCACCTGGAGGAGAGGAAGGTGATCAGGAACAGTCAGCATGGATTCACCAGAGGCAAGTAATGCCTGACCAGCCTGATTGCCTTCTATGATGAGATAACCAGCTCTGTGGATATGGGGAAAGCGGTGGATGTGATATACCTTGACTTTAGCAAAGCTTTTGATACAGTCTTCCACAGTATTCTTGCCAGCAAGTTAAAGAAGTGTGGATAGAAAACGGGCTAGATCGTCGGGCTCAACAGATAGTGATCAACGGCTCAATGTCTAGTTGGCAGCCGGTATCAAGCGGAGTGCCCCAGGGGTCAGTCCTGGGGCTGGTTTTGTTCAACATCTTCATTAATGATCTGGATGATGGGATGGATTGCACCCTCAGCAAGTTCATGGATGATGCTAAGCTGGGGGAGAGGTAGATACGCTGGAGGGTAGGGATAGGGTCCAGATCGACCTAGACGAATTGGAGGATTGGGCCAAAAGAAATCTGATGAGGTTCAACAAGGACAAGTGCAGAGTCCTGCACTTAGGATGGAAAAATCCCATGCACTGCTATAGGCTGGGGACTGACTGGCTAAGCAGCAGTTCTACAGAAAAGGACTTGAGGATTACAGTGGACAAGAAGCTGGATATGAGTCAACAGTGCGCCCTTGTTGCCAAGAAGGCTAACGGCATATTGGGCTTCATTAGTAGGAGCCTTGTCAGCAGATCGAGGGGAGTGATTATTCCACATTCGGCACTGGTGAGGCCACATCTGGAGTATTGCATCCAGTTTTGCCCCCACTCCACCCCACACTACAAAAAGGATGTGAACAAATTGGAGAGAGTCCAGTGGAGGACAACAAAAATGATTAGGGGACTGGGACACAATTTATGAAGAGAGGCTGAGGGAACTGAACTTATTTAGTTTGCAGAAAAGAAGAGTGAGGGAGGATTTGATAGCAGCCTTCAACTACCTAAAGGGGAGTTCCAAAGAGGATGGAGCTAGGCTGTTCTCAGTGGTGGCAGATGACAGAACAAGGAGCAATGGTCTCAAGTTGCAGTGTGGGGAGGTCTAGACTAAATATTAGGAAAAACTACTTCACTGGGAAGGTGGTGAAGCACTGGAATGGGTTACCTAAGGAGGTGGTGGAATCTCCATCCGTAGAGGTTTTTAAGGCCCGGCTTGACAAAGCCCTGACTGGCATGATTTAGTTGGGGTTGGTCCTGCTTTGAGCAGGGGGTTGGATTAGATGACCTCCTGAAGTCTCTTCCAACTCTAATCTTCTATCATTCTATGATCTCTCTGTTCCTCCTCCACTCTTGGTGGAAGTGCTCACTTTAGTGGCATTGCTAAAAGGCTAGAGATTTTGTGTAGGCCTGAGAAAACCAACCCTAGAAGCCTGAGATTAGGCAAGGAATCTTGATCCCTTGCACTGTGGGTTACTCAGTGCCAATGAACTGTTTTCTTTCAGCTCAGGAGAGATGATCAAGTCCTTCAAACAGACATTTTTGTCGCTGGAGCTGCAGTCACCCAGGTGGAGCTCAGCAGAGATCGCGGTAAATGCTAGTTGCTGGGGAGATCTCTATATCAGAAGCTGATGGGTATTGTTTATGATGGGTAGATCCTTGAAGAAATAAACTAATTAATGCTGTCAGTGAAAAAGCCATTCAAGAAGGAAGCTGCCCTGAACATCTGGAGCTATAGGATAGTGGCCAAATATCTTTGGCCTTGCCTACACTAGAAAGAGTTCATGGGTGCATCTGTCCTGGCAAATCCTCCAGTATAAACACAGCTCACATAAGCAAGAAAGTGCTTTTGCCAGTACAGCTTTTGTTCCTGTAACTGGGTGGGGAGGGGGAATTGGGCTGGAGCCAATGCCATGGGGGGTGGGAGGGCTGTGATGGTTTGGCAACTGGGGGTGGGAGGTGCTGCCTTGTTAGGGGCATGTGACTTGTTGGGGAAAAGGTTGTGAGAGTGTGTAGCTGCCGAGATGGGCCTGCGAGGGGCACACTCCCAGGGAGGTGATTTTGCAGGAAGGTGGGGGCTGATTGGGACATTTCACTGACCTGGAAATAAAAGCCACACGTTCTCTAAGCCTTGTAACCTTATATCTGTTTCAGGTGCAAGATTACGAGCTGCGTCACTACGAGACGGCCAAATGGGCTAGCACAGTAATTAAAGGAGAGATGCAGGAGGTAGCACTGCGCCAGGGCTTCTGGAAACTCTTCTACTACATTCAGGGGAAGAATGAGAAAGGTATGAAGTCACCCAGATTTGGAACAGTCATTGGGAAACCCCTGGACCCAGCCCTCTAATTGTGGGCAGGGCACAAAGGAGACTGAGCTGGGAACAGAAAAGGTTCGGGGAGCTCTGTGGGATGGGAAGTATACTAGAAATGTCAGAGATGCTTTCCTGGTCTGTGTGAGTTAATGCATCAGTATTTTTCTTGTCTGCAAAGGGGTGTCCTTTGGGGCTTTCCCCTCATCCAGGGTGAGCTGCCCTATGCCTGGTGGGGGAGGAATGGGAATCTCAGAATGGGGGAGAAGGAAGAGAGGGAGTTTCTGTCCCTCCAGGGGTGTGTGGGATGGGAGGTGGGGAGGATCAAGGGCTGCGTGGAGGAAATGGAGATGCTCACTAGGGAAGCATTCACAGGCAATTATAAGCACTGATGGGTGAGAGCATCATGATAGGTACTCACATACCATGGGCAGCAGTATGAGTCCCCGAGCCAAACCTGGTGAAAGGGGCTTGTGGCAGGAGTAGTCCCTGCTGCACTGCGGAGATGGTGCTGCAGGAACACTACTGCCTCAGCCCTGAGTACTGAAGCCCCTCTTTGACATTGCCCCTGGTGGCTGCAGGTCCCAAGGTAGCATTCACCCTCTGCCTCCACTTGTGGCTGGTGTGAGACCACCTTTCTTATTCTCATTCTTCTAGAGAAGAAGATTGAGATGACTGTGCCGGTGACATGCCTGGTGAAATCTGGTTGCACAGACTTCAAGGTCTCATTCTTTGTGCCGTTCGAGCATCAAGACTCCCCGCCACAGCCCACAGACCCAGATGTGTTCATCGAGGAGCGGAAAGGAGAGGCCATCTTTGTCAGGTAGCACCCTCCTCTCTCTTCTTTGAGAGAGAGGGATTAAAGCATGAAGAGGGGGGCTGGTGCCTGCAGTTTCACTCTTTGCTGTTCAATATCATGTCTGGGGAAGAGAAACCCACCAGAGAGCACGGTTCCTAACTCCTTTCATTTGTAAAGCTCAAAAGCTTGTCTCGTTCACCCACAGAAGTTGGTCCAATAAACAGCTAACGCCAGCTGGGGCCATTATATATATACACACACACACGTGTGCCTGGTCACACCGTCACTTGCTGGATGAATCTGATAGTAGTTACACATGATCCTTAGCTACAGAACATGAAGCCAGATCTCAAACACCTCACAGTTTGGGAGTGTCTGGACTCAGGCTGCTAGTTCAGCCTATTTTAAAGATGAAGCCCCTACATGATATTCAACTCCAGGTCTGGTTTCAGATCTGCCCTCCATGTGGCTCTGGAGTTTTGGTTTGGGCTACTAGGAGCCAGCTGAACACTTCAGAATTTGGATCCTCCCCCTCTAAAGCTTGGGGTATTTGGATTGGGGGGTTTGGTTTAGGCTCATCTGTAACTGCAAGGTTTGTGTTATTAAAACTCCAACAATGCCAGTGTTACAAACCAGAGCCCCTCTCTCCCATTCTCCCCCAGGTCCTTTGGGGGGTTTGCCTCTCCAGAGAAGTATGCTGAGGAAGCCCAAGGACTGGCCAGAATCCTAAAGAATGTGGGTCAGTCATTCCATGAAGACTTCTATTACACTGCTGGCTATGACAGTCCCTTCAAGCTCTTCAATAGGCACAATGAAGTGTGGTATTTCAAGAAGTGATACTGGAGTGTTGGATGAAGACAGACCTTGCTTGTGCCTTTTGCATCCATGACTTTGTATGTACTGAAGACAGATCAATATGAGTAAAGTAGGTGCTAGCCAGTGTGCAGCGGCCTCCATTTCATTTTACCTAGGACTATAGATCACACATTGGCTTCAAAAACCCCTCACATTTCTGTGCTCTTTAGCATATCTTCAAGTACAAAATGCAGAAGGCTGCCTCTTGTGATCAATTTTAGTCTGTTCAGACCTGCTGCTTTCTCAGGGGTAGCAGGTGTGGCTCCAAGTCCATTGAACATAAGGAACAGCTGTGATGTGAAAGTGTACAATGTGTGAGTGATTTAGCTTCTAAAAAATTGTACCCAAAACAAAGGTAGAAAAATCCCCTAAGGTGGCTGCTGCTGCTCCAACTGCTACAGTGTGGGAAGGTGAGACTATGGTGGAGGACAAAGGCTACTGCCTTGTCAATAAGGTTTGATGCCACTTGCATCCAAGTGTAGTCACTTTTGTGGATGCTTGTTTTATCCTGTCCTCAGCAGTGGGACACCCATTTTTGGAACTGTCTGACAGCAATTATTAAACCGTTACTTTCAGAGCAATGACTGAGGCAGGTGGATGCACATTGGAGGAAGCTACTGGTGCCATCATGGTTGTCTTCAGGCTGAAGCCAATTAACCACATTTACACAGTGGTTTAATCACTCTAGATGAGGAACTACTGAGATTTTACAGGTGCCAAAATCTTTCATTTACACACTAGCCTCTTAATAACCTCTTTATAAAGTAGTATGGTGTGTACCTCTGAATGTTATAAACTGCTGTACTTTAACAGTAAGAAGGGCTTTTGTAGAGTGACTCCTGTGCAACATTTAGGAGCAAAAAAATGCCTTCTGATCCTATGCTGTGTTACGTGTGAACAGGTATGTTGGAAACAGCTGGAACAATTTTTATAGTGGGGGTGGTGAAAGACATTGAACCTAATGGTAAACCAGGTGATGGAAAGCAGCTGCCAGGGGGCCTTGGCTAGAGACTTGATCAATATTATGGTAGCAGCTGGAGTCCCTAGATCAGGGCTCTATTGTTCTAGATACTGTATAGGTCTATGTCAAGGAGTGTATCAACCAAGTCAGTTTGTCCACATTAAGTATCATCAGTTCAAGTTTTGCTTTATGTCACAGGCATTCTTAACCTAAATCAGATCCACTGTTTCCTCACTAAGGGAGGGATGTGAATAGAGATACCAACTCCTTGGCTAACAAATCACCTCATGTTCACTGCTATGGCCCCCCTCTAGCCCTGTAATAGCAGTGCTAGTGAGAGGACACTAGCAGTATATACATTTGCCAACTGCACCACAGAGGTGGAAGCTAGATGTGGAATGTAACTTTTAAAAAGGTACCCAAATAGCACATACACTACTACTGAAGTGAGTGAAGCTCATCTGTACTTTACCCCCTATCCCCCAAAAGCATGCACCTTGCTAAGCTACACTCAAATGAAACAGCACCACGTTGAGCACAAAACCACCAGCTCACTGCTTTGATATCACAAGACCCTCTGCAGCAGATAACTGAACTAGTCCAGGCAGTAAATTCTCATGTTCAGATTATTCAGAGTCCAGTTAGATGAGAAGGTTATTTCTCCCTCCATGGTGCTAGGACTATTCCTGGAATCTGAGAAACTTTAGTGCAGGATCAAAGTGTTTAAAGCAGCATAAAGCTTAAGCCCATTTCCTTTTCAGATTTTTTCCTTTCAGTACTTGAAGTGCTGTACTAACTTATATAGGTTGTTTACATTCATATCAGTTCCAGACTGATGGCAGGGAGTCTACAGGGTTAGACCTAGAACACTTAAATTCAAGGTACATTTTCTATTCTAAAGAAAACCCACATTGAACTCATACATAATACACACAACTACACCAGACTGGTCATTTCTGATGAGTTTATTTTAGCACATTTCTTAAACAGCTGTTATTTTACTGCTAAAGTCTACTTAGCACTGGTTAAACACATAGCAAAGTTTAACTTCACAAAAGGTCTCATTTCTTAATTGGATATTTAAGAAGAGACCAAAGTGTGTGTCAATGTTGCTTCTGCAAGACAGTCTGAACTTAATCTTTTCTGCACAAATGTGTAGAGGACTCTTCATCCAGAAGTCATATCACCTATTGTGGCAAGGATAGAGCACAGCCAGGATCCTGGCACTGCTGCCCCATCCATCCTTTCAACATGCTTGTAAGCCCCCTTAAATGGTCTTGGTGGGCTCCAAGTGCAGGCAGGACTGTGGTGCAAGGACTCCAGGCTAAACTGATAGTCTAAATGGTATGGCAGAGACTGCTGCAGGATTGACTCTGGCCCCTCCATGGCTATGCCCAAGCACCTCAGAAGCAAGGGCACTGTCTTCTGTGGGCAAAACTTAAGACATCAGAATGTGTATCTGGCAACCCCTCACACTGCAAGGAGAGAGACAAAAAAAAACTGTTATAGGGTGAAGTGTTGAACTCTCAAGCACAAGATGTTTATTGACAGGAATAGATCAGACCTTAGATTTTCCATCACTCATCAGAGAGAGAGTTCAAGCTAAGACAGTAATCATCATCTCTCCATTCCAGCAAAGGGATCAAAGCAGCAGTTCACTGTTAAGTATTGAAGCAATGCGAGTAAAGTGATACCCACCTTCCTGGTTCCTCAACTGTCCATTCAAACCAATCTTGCTCCCTAAAGAGAGGGAAGGAAAATGGATGTTAATTAAGAGTTCTTCCATCAGTAGCACCACCTCAGCAAGAGTGGAACAGAAATGGTTTACAGCACTGAAACTCATTTGGCAGAATCAAATATCAGTGGTTACAAGTGACCTTCCCCATCTGCATTTTAGAACCTGCACTGTAAAAATGCAAGTGCACCAGTCTCATGACCTTAACAGCTAGCAGATCTGTACAACTGGACCTTTGCCTGGAAAGGTTCCTTTGCAAAACTAAGCCACATTTTTATAGCCCGTCACAGCATTTGACTGGACCTCCTACAAGGCTCAACACCAGGGTATGTCCCTTATGGAGCAGGTAATGTGGAGTAAGAAGGTGCTATTTTCATGTAGTTGCTTTTAAGATCACAAGAGCCCTTTAACGTCAGGATTCAGCTGTAGCCAGATGCATCAGATAGGAGCAAGAGACAAAGCTGTGTTTGTCACGGTGTATTCTGCTGAACTATGTTATCATTGTATTGGCTTAATAGCACTTTCATTCACTGGGGTGTTTAGTTTCAGGCGGTTATCCCTCTACTGTTACATCTCCTACAAAGTGGGAGCATGAAATGTTAGTGACAGACTGAGATGTGCTGGCTTTGAAGCAGCTCTTTGATTCAGAGTTACTCCAAGGTAGAATGTGACTAAAATGGTTGAATGTTTGACCAGCTTTAATCTGTAACAATTCAATTTTTACAAACAGGTTCTGGTTGGTAGAATCTGATTCTTAGTAGAGACAGCTTGAAGTTCTGTACTGTTTCAGTGTAAGAGTCCTCCTCATTCTCTTTCAGAGAGATTCCCATTGTTTACAACAAAATCATCATTAACAGTACACACACCAGACAGGAAGTCAGCATTTTATCAAGACACTATAGTCAGCAGTGGAAGGTTTGTTCAATGCTGCTGGAGCTAAACAATACTCTCTCACCCTCAGGATAGAGCCAAAAGTCACACTGCAGCACACAACCTTAATTCCAACCTGCCACTGAGACAGTTAGCATATAAAAACAAATATTAGGTCAAACCATATAGGAGAGATTGAATAAATGCAATAGCCAACTTACCATATCAAGTCATGTCTGGTAATTCTTCTATTCTCATGTCTAAAAATGAGCACAGAAAAGAAAGTTTCACCTCTATACTGATATTAGACATCTATAAGCAGCAAAGCCTCAGCACTACATTCTCAGAAACGTCTTCAGTCCACTATGGCTTTGGGTCTGTGCAGATAGCTGCATGGCTTTAGAATTTACATAGCAGCCATACTGGGTCAGACTAAAGGTCCATCTAACCTCAAGGTTCTCAAATGGGGTGGGGTCATGAGGTTGTTACATGAGATGCTGTGAGCTGTCAGCCTCCACCCCCAAGCCCTGCTTTGCCTCCAGCATTTATAATGCTGTTAAATATTTTATCATGTGTTTTTAAATTTATATGGGGGGAGGGTGTAGCACTCAGAGGCTTGTGTGAAAGGGGTCACCAATTTCAAGTTAGAGAACCACTGATCTAGCCCAGTATCTTGTTTTCCGACAGTGGCCAATGGCAGGTGCTTCAGAAGAAATGAACAGAACAGATAATCAAGTGATCCATCTGCTGTCACCCATTCCCAGGTTCTGGCAACTGTCCAGAGCTAACTCTAAAAAATCAGAGCCACTCATAACAGCTGCAAACTTCATTCAATGCACATATCTAGCATAGTGTGTGCTTCCACTGGCAGCCAGAGAACCAGAGCAAAGACTCTACTCCAAGTTCAAGTGAAGTTACCTCAGCAAAGTGATCTTTTCCAGGTGTGCGCTCCAGCTCTGGAGGGGGAAAAAATAAATTCAAATGTTACATGTCATTCTTTGCTCTGCCTGCAAACATACTACTAGTTTCAAAGCCTCAGAGTGAAGTTTTCAGAAACCTGTTCTGTCCACTACTCTTATATTATAAGTCATCACAGGCCTCGATTCTAGTCCCAAGCCAAGCGTCGGTGTTTGTTCAGTTGTAAAGGAAAGCAAGAGGGAAGGGAACCGATATCATACAGCTTCAGGGGAGGCAGGCCTAGATATGCAGTTAGATTTTAATCTGGATTCCAAGTGCTCTGCTTTGACTCAGTCTAGTTTCACAGCCAGAATTCTCTGAACATCTACATTTTCCAGGCACTGGAGGAATAGCCTCGTAATCAGACACCAATATCAATGTTGGTGAATTTGCACCTATATCATGACTTGCAGACAAGTCACATTGCTATGGTCCAGTGGCTAGGGCCCAGGAGACCAAGGTTCTGCCCAGATGTGTACTATGCAGTTTTAGTCATTTCATCCCTCTAAGTGGGTAAACATTCATCCCATGAAATACTCTGCTGCAAGAATAGCATTTTACAGAGAGTGACCCAAAGTGCTATAGTAGGAATTTAAACTTTTTGAAAGCTACTCCCATGTTGCTTCTGTGACATCAGAGCTATTGCAGGAGGTATATTCAAAACATAAGAAAATTTAGGAGCATCTCAAGATGGGCAAGTCCCACCATACAAGCCTATTAACATTTTTTGTGAGTGCTGTGTTGGCCCCTCTGCTCTCATTTAAATAGTCAATGGGAGTTTTTCTCCACGGACTCTAGTGGGAACAGTGCTGGGCTAAAACTGAGTGTTTTTGAAAGCCCCAGTATCTTACAGTTGGAACAAGGGCTTGCTCCTTAATTGTTTAGAGGCGCACCTACCACAAATTTCTGCATGCTTGATAGTGTTTGACAATAGTACACATCTGTTTCTAGGACTAGAGTTTAAAACTGCAGTATTTAAGTGAAGCCACTGAGCTTCATATAAGCACAACAATGCAAGGTTGGTTCCATCACACAATGCAGTTACTTTTACAGGATTAAAACCCAGCTGGTTTTGCTACATATAACCCACAAAGGAAGAGTAAGATACAAACCTCTCACTTGAAATGCTGTCTTGATCATCCATCATCTTCTCATATTAATGCAGGGGGTGGGGGGGGGAGAGAAGAGAGAAAAGAGAAGAGAAAGTTGTTTAAAAAGTGTACTATAACGTGAGTTAGTAACCCACACTAGAGCTAGACTATAACCCGCTTGACTATAGATTTCCTCTCTATCTATAGTGTGGAAGCCTAACAGAAGTGACCAAAGTGAAGTATGAACCAGCTTTTTAAAAGCTTTGTTAATCATTTAATGGGGTTTGGCCCATCCTAAGCAGTAGAGGTTTCAGACCCTGTCATCTGAGAGATGTTCATCCAGACATAAGTGTTATTGAAACTGGTAACCTTTAGAACAAAAGGGACAGGTTAGAGTATTGTAACCGTTGAGAAGCCACAATACGCTTCATGTATTCAGTACATTTTTAAAATCCCTTCTACTCCAAGCTTCAACAGGCCAGTCTAAGTTTATAGGACACACTGCCTTTCCCATTTCAAACTTTGACAGAGCAAGAATGTAACCTCAGAGTAAATGGAACGGAAAGGAGTAATATCACAGACATTCATTTGGCAGAATCTAATTTCATCACTGGTTACAACAATGCTCCTACTAGCTGCAAGTTAACTGATTGGTCCAAACAAAAATACATACTCACCCAAGTTTATTCAAGATAGGGCCAGGACCTAACAAGCAGAAGTGAGAGCATTAGTTTCTTTTTGACAGCACTCCATGAGTAAAAAGGAAGCAATTCTGCATAAAGTAAAATAGTGTCTTCATTTCTGTATTATTTAATTTACAGGGTCTTTCAGTAATGAAGTAGTCCACATACTGATTTCAGGTCAGACATTTGTCAACATCATTATAAACCCTGTAGGAGACAGCTGCTGTGTGAATTAGCCTACAACCTTCCACAATTCCCTAGAACACAAGTCTTCAAAATCCACTGTAGCAGTTTATCCATGGGTCTCAAAACAAAGCATTAAGTTTCTGGTGAAGCACTACCTTGGATTATCTTTAAGTGAGCCCTACAGGCTAGCAGTACCTGAAATCTTGTGGCGGAAAAAGACAAGACAGGAAACCTCACAGGAATTTTACATTAAGAACTTTAGTATGATTTCCACCATACTGCATGAGACCCTTAGATGCCAGCACCTGGTCACCAGACTAGCAGGGAACCCAACTATTACATTATGCCAATAGCCAAGTTAAAACCAAAGCAAAAGTAGCAGACTGATGACTTACCACTGCTAATAGCAGCACTCTACACCCAAGTCACCTCAGTCCTGGAATGAAGCAGAGTGTCAGGACAACCCAGAGACAACCAACCATGAAACAGGAAAATCCAAGCCAGATGCCTGAAATCAGATAGAGCTAATTACAGATCTCCATGATTGAGTCAGTCTATTTGCATCTCATCATACAGGCTGCTTGTATGGACTGGGCAACAATCTGTTTTAACAAAAATCTGTGTGGTGGGGATAGGCCATGGTGGAGTAGCAGATGAGAAAGTGACGTGCAGTGTTATTTGCTGTGGCCCACCAAGCTCCCCTCCCCAAGTTATTTCCCACCGCCTCCCCCAGTATGCCACATCCCTGCTCCTCTGCCTACCTCCAGGCACTTCCTGCTGCCAAACTTAGCGCTTTCCAGGAGGGAGGGGGAAGGAGCGGGGAGTCAAGTGCTCAAGGGAGGAGGCAGAGAAGAGGTGGGGATTTGGGGAAGGGGCTGAAATAGGGGCAAGGAGGGGACAGAGTTGGGGTGGGGACTTTGGGGAAGGGATGGGAAAAGGCAGGGCAGGGCCTCGGCAGAGCTTTTGTATCTTTATATCTAAAGGTGTCAGTGATGCTGCCCTCAGGCCAATGTACTAGTCCTCATGTGGCCCTCGTGGTGATTTAATTTGAGATCCCTGCTCTAGACCCATCCCTTTCCCACCTCTAGTTACTCTAGTATTCCCATGAAGTTAAAAATACAGTACTTACAGGATACCCAAGCACCCCTTGGAAACCTGCAAGAGAAAGCTGGTATTAGCTGGGGCTCATAATAAGCTTCTACAGTATTTAATTATTATATAACTGTATCAGAGTTTAGTCAATTTTATCCTCATTAGGATCAGAGACCTGATTCAACATCATCTACAGTACACAGACAGCCTGTTCACAGAACATCCTCCTCTCTAACCTAGGAGATGGGTACTTGACTAAGAATCCTGCACCAATCCTATTAGACCTCAAGGAACTATTTTCCTGCCCCCTTCCTAATATGTCTCCTCACTGATGAGTTAACTCAGGTGATCAGCAGTTGGGTCTGAGCATCCAAGTTGGCTTAACCTGGGTGCAATCAGCCAGACCGTAAAGCCATATCAGAGTTACTGGTCTATACTGGTGCTGCATTTGTGTGTTGCTTAGGACTTTTGGGTGCATATCCCATGGCTCTATGATTTGTTCAGTGAGGTGTTGGAGAACTTGTCTGTCCTAAGCACACGGTTATGGGAAGGCACTGGATGGTTATCAGCACTCAGCTGGCTTAGCCAAGTCTTGACTGCAAAGCAAGGGAATTAAGCAGCACTCAGGTGTTTGTGTATACCCTGGGAAAGGCCAGCTAGCTTGAGTGTAAAGTACCACCACTCAGGCCACAGGGTTGTATGTGAACAGTTAGGTAAAAACATTAACCTACCAGAGTGTGTCTAGGCACCATAGACAGTCAATGTTCTGAACTGCTTACATTTTCAACAGGCGAAAGTTATTCTCCATCCATAAGATGGAGAAACGAGGCATCAGGAGATGAAGCAAATTACCCAATACTGAAGGAGTCTGCGGCAGAGCCAAGAAAGTACTCCAAGGGTACGTCTATACTTACCCGCTGCTTCGGCGGCAAGCAGTCAATCTTCTGGGATCGCTTTATCGCGTCTTGTCTAGACGCGATAAATTGAACCCAGAAGTGCTTGCCGTCGACACCGGTAATCCTGCTCCACGAATGGAGCAGGCGGAGTTGAGACGGGGGAGCCTGCGCGCCACCGTGTGGACCAGCGGTAAGTACCTTTTCGTTCGAACTAAGATACTTCTACTTCAGCTACGTTATTCATGTAGCTGAAGTTGTGTATCTTAGTTCGAACTTGGGGGGTAGTGTAGACCAGCCCCAAGTTGTGGTTCAGTCTTAGGATTTCTGCCCCCTTGTAGCAGGTTTAATACTATAAGAATATTCATTGTATACATTTGAACAGTCCTAGTGAAAATTGTCTAACAGAATCAGATGCTATTAGATCAACCTTACATACTACATTTCTTGTTTGTTCCATACATTTTCCCCTTCCTGGCTTCACTCCACTTTGAAAGCTCAAGGTTTCCTACTGCCAACATTCAAACAATCAATAGGCCAGAAACGAGAGTAAACCAGATTCAATAGATGACTGCAGGACAGTGTGGAATATGTAGTATTTACACTAGAAAGTGTGTCCTCCAAAGTTACCTTTTATATGAAGTGTCCTGTGCTCTACTCTCCCAACAACCAATACAGAACTGTGTTCAAGTTGAATTTTTAATCTCCATACATCAGGCAGGAGGTCATCCAAAGCCAATTTAACACAGCCTGTAAAGAAGAGACATTTATTGTACCCATACCTCTAGTTATTTATTTGTATTACTGGAGCACTTGGGAGCAATCATGGACAAGTACCCATTTCTGCAAGGCACTGCACAGACCGAACAAAGACCGTCTCTGCCCCAAAGAGCTAACAATGTAAGAATTAAAAAAATATATAGTAGATAGAAGACAGACCTGGGGGGTGGGGGAAGAACACAAACAATATAATATGGTCAGCAGGGTACTAGCATGTTCGACATTTAGGCTGGGTCTACACCAGAAACAGAAGTTGACCTAGCTACATCACTCAGGGATATGAAATTAAGTAGACCTAACTCCTAGGAAAGATGCAGCTAGATTGACAAAAAAGGGATAGAGGTGGAGTATCTACAGACAGAAGGTTTTTCAACCAACAGAAATCTCTATGCTGTAGTGTAGACATACTTAAGTGTCTTACCTTTAAGTGCTTAGATGGATTTGTAGTGTTACTATGCTAACTGTTCAGTCTGTTTTGCCCATTAAACTAGGAGAAGTAGCTTTACATTCAAGCTATTTGATCTAATGCATTTTAGGACACTCAATAGTATCCAAGCACAAAAGTAAGTTCTGCACCAAGTTATCCCTAATATAGTCTGTGCTTCACCATTTCTAGGTTAATTTGTGGGAACTAACTCTTCCCGCCCCCCCCACCCACCCCCCTTTGAGAGTTTCTCTCTAATCCAGTTACTAGAGAAGACTAGCAAAAAAAACCAGCCAGTCTTCAGAGCAGTTTTTGGTAGACAAGGGGAGAGCCCATTTATGACCCCAGCTTTCCATGCCAACTGGCTGCCAGAGTAAATCACAAGCAACTGGAGGATGCATCAGATAGGAGCGAAAGACAGTACAGCATGTTCTTCATAGCCAATCTGCTGAACTATGTTATCATCATATGCAGCCTCCACTGGAGATAAGAGTGAACGGCAGTTGAAAATACGGAGAAAAATCAAGTTTACTTTTAAATTTGTCTAAGGTGCATGAAAGACTTAGGTAGCCCAAAAATAAGCCACTTCTTTAGAGTCGATTTCTTCCCTAGACACTATTTACTAGACAAATATAACTTTTAATCAGCAGTTTTTGCCAGAGGAACAAACTGCCCAGGTCAGAATGACCTACCTTTCATCATCAGGATTCACCTTCCAGGCCTACATGAAGAGAAAAGGAAAAATTAGGCACCATTACCATTTTAGCATTTCTAATATGTACCAGGGAGGATCACATGATAGCCAGATACATCAGATAGGAGCGAAAGACAAAGCTTGTGTTCGTCACTGTGCATTCTGCTGAACTATGTTGTCATCACTGTACTGGCCTTGGTGAGACGGGTTCTAAGCTATTTTTTTGAATAAGGAGTTTGGTTTAGTGTGATCTACCAATAGGTGGGAGTGGCTCTGAATGAAAAGATGCTCTAGAGAAAGCTGCTCAACTGGAGAAGACAATCCAAGAGCCTCGGAGTAATAGCAAGAGTTAGAATTGTTCTGCTGTATTAAGCAGACACAGAACTCCAAACATGTTCCATAACCACCTGTTATTGCACTGCCAAGGAGAAACCCATGAATGGACAATGGAGATGTTTTTCCAAGAGACGTTATTGTTTCTTACCAGAGAATCTTCCTTCTATGGGGCTTCCAACTTCCTCCATTAAAACCTGAGAAAAGAAGAGAGTTATGAAGCAGGTTCAGACATCAATAGGTGAAACTGTTCCCAACAGTGTTGTGCCTCAGTTTGAAATACAGGTGGTTGAGAGCTCATCATTCTCCTGGTCAAGAGTAGCAAATAAGTGTCATCATTGTGGCACAAGAGGAAAGTCTGGTATTTAGCTATTGGAAATGTTTAGCTAGCGTACTGATCGGATTAAAAACAAGGCATCTAGACTGTAATTTACATTTAGTTATCTTTAAGTAACCTTGTTCCTAATTTATGATGCAAAACATTAAACAGGATTTTACCTTAGCAAGTGGCATCAGGTCTTGGTCTGCTAACAAAAGAAACAAAAAGAAAACAAATCAGGCATTGGTAAAACAAAGTCTGAGATCAAAGATAACAGACACTGAATAAAGCCTCAGAATAGAGTTCTCAGAAATCACTTCTGTCCACTACTCTTATCTTTAAAGCATCATCGGCTGTTCAGTTTAATAGCAGTCTTTCACTTCAACACCTCTTGTTATAGGCCTATCTGAAGAAAACGCATCTGAAGTGACTGTCCTAGAAGTCAGAATGTGAGCCAGTGACCTGACCTAAGAATCAAGCTATTGTTTAGCCCCTTCAGAATGGAGTATCCCTTTAGACTGATTGAAGCTATAAAGCGAGGGCCACATTGGGGTTGCAAAACTGTATGGAGGGCCAGGTAGGGAAGGCTGTGCCACTCCAAACAGCCTGGCCCCACTCCCTATCTGACCCCCACCTGCTTCCCACTCCGACTGCCCCCCTCAGAACTGCTGACCCATCATCCAAAGACCCCCCCACCCCTAACCACACCCTGGGAACCCCACCCCCTATGTAAACCCCCCTGCTTCTTGCCCCCTGACCACCCCCCTGAGACCCCACACCTTAACTGCCCCCCAAACCCCCATCTGTCTGCCCCAACCCCTATCCACACACCCCCATATGCCTATCCAACCCTCCCCTCCCATTTCCTGACTGCCTCCCCAGAAGCCCATCCAACCACCCCCCTGCTCCCTGTCTGCGCCCCCAGGACTCCCTGCCCCTTATCCAACCCCCCAGCCCTGGCCCCCTTACCACAGCTGCATGGCCCACCAGACATGAGGCCCCTCAGTAGCCCCGCCCAGGAGCTGCTGGCATGCTGAGGAGAGCCTCCCCAGCCAGGAGCTCAGGGACCAGGCCCATGGGCCATAGTTTTCCCACCCCTGATATAAAGTCTAGGGAAAGAATGGTGTTCTTCACCCACAGCAGGGTGAGGATTGCCCATACAGCCGTAGAAGAGGGCCAATTAAGAGCAACTTGCTATATATATCTTCCACTGCTTGCATCCAAAGAAGTGGGTATTCACCCACGAAAGCTTATGCTTCAATACCTCTGTTAGTCTATAAGGTGCCACAGGACCCTTTGTCGCTTCTACAGATCCAGACAAACACGGCTACCCCTCTGATACTTGCTATATAAACAGCTATTGGAAGATTCATGGAGCAATACTGGTCCTGCATCTCAAGAGATCAGCAAGGACTCCAGATTTCTTGAGAATATTCAAGCAGACCTGTACTAGGCCAGATAGTACCACTTTCTCCCCCCTCCCCCCCCCCAATTAAATCCTACATTAAAAAGCAGTTCCTACCAGTTTTGTAGTTAGCAGGGAAGGAAGACCTTGCTTGATGTATCATGGCTAAAAACAGAGATACAATGTATATGGTTACATAATTTCCTCAATCTCAGAAAAAAGCCTACCTAGATAGTCTGAAAATGCACCTTTTGTCAACCTGACATAACAAGACTAAAGACTCCAAAGCAAGTATTCCTGAACAGCTACAGCACACACTGCACTACAAATTAACTTAAATCTGTTCTGTAGGCACTATTGTTAAGTCTCAGACTATTAAAAGGGCCAGTTAATGCCAACTAGTTTTTTTGCAATAAGAAAATCCACACACACACACCCCCCCCCCCCCCGGACATTAATGATCACCCACCATTCCTTCTACAATGCAATTACAACTTTACACAGGCACCTAGTTACACTCAGGCAATCACTAAGACAACTTGATTTTGCCTGTCTAGACTGGACTAGAACATACTACACCTCAGCACTATGGGGGGTGGAGCTACAGAAATGCTTGAGGCCAAAGCAAGTTCAATATAACATGGTTTCACCTATAACACAGTAAGATTTTTTGGCTCCCGAGGACAGTGTTATATTGCAGTAGAGGTGTACATCCAAATTATTTATGCCATTGCCCAGCGATGAAGTCACCCCATGTCCAGCTCAGAGATGTTGGTATTCATCATACTCTCAGATGTCCCTACCAACATGGTTTTCATCATGTGCATGTACATGGAGGGCAAGTTGCACTGAGACATAACACTATCCCATTAAAAATGGATATCTGGGGCCTGGTAACTATTACTAAGGAAAAACCATGCTTGTACAAAGACCTGCTTGCTCTCCTACTACTGCAGATAGCATTATACTAGGAGAGAGTCAACACTGTCTGCCAGGTGTTCTCATGCAACATTCAGATATTCTTTCCAACTTACTCTAAGGGAGTTTCCACCTTCCAACTACACTGCTGCTACATATTTCCAGTTCCATCTCCACCTTCACCACATGGGCTGGAAGGAAGACCAATCCCTTCTCAAGCTACTTCCTACTGAGACCCTACCAATGGGCACCCAAGCTACAGCAAGCTCTGGTGATCTACTATGAGCCTACATAGGACTCTACACATCACTATAAAATAGAGGAACAGGGCCATACACTATTTTTGATCTATTCCTACAAATTGCTCGTTCGTAGAGCTCAGGCCTAAAATCCTGTGTTTGAACAGCTTTAGGAAAAGCAATGGGCTACCTTTTGAGAGCCAAGGACTGTCACACACACACACACACACACCAGACTTGCTTTTGCCAGTCTACTAGCAGGCGTTTCTCTAAAGCAGGCATTTTTCATTTGCAGCAACATAAAACAATTTGAGTGGAGGTGCAGACCCCTCTGGAAATCTTAGGCATCTGCGAACCATACTTCGCAAACCACTGCTCTAGAGTCACTTGAGGCTCTGCTGAAGACCCTCCCAGACGGTGGATGCCAAGGGCAGAGTTCAACTCACCTAGCACTGCACCACGTGCAGCCCCATAGTCCAATTCAAGACCCTACAATGCAGTGCCTCTGATGCCCTCAAAGTCAGAGCCCACCAAAGGCACCCTTACGCCGACTTAGCAAAGCGCAAGGGCACTGCAACCCCCAGCGTACAACGCTCCTCCTTCCACGAGGCCGCTAAGCTGACGGGGGATCGGGGAGGAGGCATCGCTGCACGCTGGGGTGCGCCGGCCTGCCGAGACCCCACGGGCCACGAGTTCCCCTGATTAACATCAATGAAGCCACCCAAGCTCCAAGCCTCCCGAGGAGCAGGAGCCCCCACACGGCTGGGGGGGGGGGGGGGCGAACAATCCGCCTCCATCCTCCTCAGCCCGCACTCATCGGCGGCAAAGCGCTTCCGACAGAGGAGCCACACCGCCCCGGGACCGCGATGCCGTCGGTATTGATCAGCATCGAGCCGCCAGAGCAGCCGAAAAGCGCGCGATACTCACCGAGCCACAACCCTACCACACTGCACACGCCGGCTCAGCAAAAGGAAGGAAGGAGGCGGTGCCACCGGTATATATGTCCGCCTCGAAACGCTGTCACGTGACAGTGCAGCGGCAATCATGGTCCCCGCAAAGCTATTCTCATAGGACCTACCCACAGAGCAATGGCGATGACGGAAGCCAGGCCCCGCCCCCAAAGAGCTATGGCGGCTGCATTCCAATGGGCGTGGTCACATGACGGGCGGCCGCTCCTTACCGGGGCACCGGGGGGCGGGGGGATACGAACTGGGAGAGGGGGGAGGAATTTTCTTCCGGGGTGCGGCCCGCTCGGGGGGTTTCGCTTCCGGGACGGTGTTCCGGCCCGTTCCCACCCCCGGGAGGTAGGTACCTGTTGTATTCGGGGTCCGGCAGCCCCCCGGGGTGGGGCGAGGCGAGGCCTGGAACCGCCCAGCTCCCGAGGCGCTGTCACTCTCACCCCCGCGGCACCGGCGCAGGGGGCGCCTCCCCGGCCCAAAGACCCCTGCCAGGGGGCAGCGCAGCGATCCTCGGGACACCCTCCCAGCGCGGGGCAGCGCCCCCCCGGGGCTGCCTCCCCCTCATCCCAGCACCGTCCCACGGGGGGCAGCTCCCCGCCATATCCCCCTCCCAGGAGCTGCTCCACCCCCACCACCCACAGCCCTGTCCCATGAGGGTCAGCTCCCCCCTATCCCTAGGGCCGCTCCACCCCCAGCACCGTCCCACCAAGGACAACTACCCCTCAGCCCCTCTGTGAGTGGCTGCCCCAGCCCACTCGGAACGAGCTCCCCTCATTTCCCTCCTTCCCCCGGCGCTGTCCTACCCATCGTACCTCTCCCGGCGCCCCATCCCAGCGCTGTCCTTGAACCCACAGCCACATCCCAAGGAGGTGCTGTCTCTCTATCCCACCAGGAGTAGCACGTCTGCTCTTTTCCTAGCAAAAGGCAGGACATGCCCATCCAGCAAACTCTTTAGCCACCCGCCAGCCTGGAAATCCTCCTTAGCAATAACCTCCACTCTGTGATCTTGTGTACACTAGACTTTTTGGGGAATTCTCCCTTAAGTGCACAGCCACCAGGCAGGGTCAGTGATCGTGTGACTGCTTGTGTATACAAGGCATGGACTGCCACCTGTGTTTTTAGTCACTGTGTCCTCTAGACCTACTCCGAATAGAATTAGATGGCATGCCCTGACTAAACCTCCACACAATTGTCTTCATGGGTGACGGCGCAATGTCAGTGCAAGCTATGAGCGGCAGACCCTCTCACCCCTACCCTGGCCCACAAGTCCTCCCACCCTCTACCCTCCTCCCCTTCCATATGAAGGGCAGAACTCTACCTACTTCACCTTGGGGGACACCCCCCCCCCCATGTTATTTATACAGCACAACAAGCTTGTAGTTGCCTTGCAAACATAAGATGCAGTCCCTTCCTTGAGGAACTTACTATTAAAGCGCATGGGTAACAATATTTATCGGGAGGTAGAGGCCAAGAAAAAGATTACAGTGATAAGATCATGTGGTTGCTTGCATTTGTTATAGACACAGGCCACGATGGTTCTGCATTTTAACTTTTCTTTAACAGTGAAAGCTTTTACTTTGAATTGTGTTATTCTGATGGAACTGGAGTGATTGGAGTAAAGGAGGCTGGATAGTGTGCAAGCACCACAGGTTGTTAGGAAGACAGAGGGGAGGAAAGTGATTGTGGGGAAAGAGGTACAATAGGGAAGGATAAAGAGTGGCAGGGGTTCAAAGAGATAGAATCAGGTAGTACACATGAGAACAGGCAAGTTGTGACACCAAAGTTAACTAGTTGGTGACGGAATTCAGGCTTCCAGAGATAAAGTGGTGGAAGGCAGTGGTGAAATTAGTTTGTAGTGAAAGGCCCTGAAGGCGGTTCCTTGGGGCTCCAGTTTTGGAAGAGCTGGCAGAAGCAGAGTGATGATACTGTAGAGGAGCAGCTTTTGTAGCCCAGTTATGTGAAGTATCTCTTGTGCAAATCTCCCTCCCTTAGAGGGCTGGTCCTGGAGCAGAAGTGTGTGGCTTGCCTGGGACCGAAGTGAGAAAAAAAAAAAGAGTAGCATCAAGAAATTAGAGAACAGTGACTTGAAGTATGCTCAGGCCGCTGGCATCAGTGTGAATCCAGCAGAGCTGAAGTCTTTAAGAGGCTGTTTCCAGAAGTTTGGCTCAGGTGACTCCTGCTGGTTATGTTGGGCTTGTGTGCGCCCCACCATCTGGTGCTCTGACTACTGGCAGCAGTGGTTTGGAAACACCCCACTGCCCCCAACACATTCTACACGTGCTAGCCTAGCAGCAGTAGCTACCAGAGACTTTCCATTTGTCACCTACTCCTGTGCAGGAGTTTCTGAAGAGAATCAGGAGTGAAGTGTTCTTTAGTCTCCAGATAATGTCAGACTCTGCATGATGTACTGATAAAATCTAAGATGAGAGCCCTACTATTGCTAACTCAGAGCATTCAGAAGTCATGGTTAGCCTCCCCTCCCCTCCAAGATTTTAACTGAATAAACTTGAGGTTTTTATTTGCCTTGTTTGAGCCTTTAAAGTTCATGATTTCAAGCTTCTTTGCAACCATGAGAGGTAGAAGCTTTTTTTAAAAAACAAAACAAAAACTGCAAGTTATCACCCAACTCCAGGAGCTGAGGCTTTGAGACACCAAATATAAACTCATGCTAAAAAACAAGAGCTGGCAATCTTTGTCAGTTGATGGGAAAAGTTGGTGATTTAGAGTGACAAGATCCCCCATTTTAGTTCATAATTGACAAGTTCTTGGTCTACATTACATTTTACAGTTCAAAAGCTATTCAAGTTGGCCAGTGCCAACAATTAATACTGTCAGTCCACAAGTACTAAGCCTCTCCTGTTCAGTTCAGCCCCTCCACCACAGGGTTTGCAGCTTTCCCTGCAAGTCATCAAGCCTGCTCTTTATGATTAAGAGTGTATCTGTGCTAAAGGGGATAAGTTCAAGTTGAGGGTCTGTCACTGAAAACCTGTCCCCCAAACTTTAGGCAAAGACTGGTGGCCTCAACTGCTATGGCACCTCAATGTGAGGCATTTTCTAATAAAAGCAGAAAACAAGTGTTATAAGGCCAATACCTTAAATGTATTTAAAAATACATCAGAAGCCTTTGCAGCATCTGGGGCACAAGTGTAATATGCTCCTGCAAGTAGTACTGCCCAACTGATGCTTCCAAAGGCTCTTCAGGTGAAGACCTGGAGGGAGTGCACATGTGGTTCGCAGTCAAGCTGGAAGAGCATAAGTGGGGTCCCCAAGGGATCAGTTCTGGGTCCCAGTCTGTTCAATATTCTCATCAGCGATTTAGATAATGGCATAGAGAGTACACTTATAAAGTTTGTGGATGATACCAAGCTGGGAGGGGTTTCAAGTGCTTTGGGGATAGGATTAAAATTCAAAATGATCAGGACAAACTGGAGAAATGGTCTGAAGTAAATACAGTTAAATTCAATAAGGACAAATGCAAAGTACTCCACTTAGGAAGGAACAATCAGCTGCACACATCCAAAATGGGAAGTGACTGCTGAGGAAGGAGTACTGTGGAAAGGGATCTGGGGGTCAAAGTAGACCACAAGCTAATGAGTCAACAGTGTAACACTGTTGCAAAAAAGCAATGTATTAGCAGGAGTGTTGTAAGCAAGACAGGAGAAGTCATTCTTCCGCTCTACTCTGTGCTGATTAGGCCTCAACTGGAGTATTGTATCCAGGTTACCACATTTCAGGAAAGATGTGGACAAATTGGAAAAAGTCCAGAGAAGAGCAACATAAGTGATTAAAGGTCTAGAAAACATGACCTATGAGGGAAGATTGAAAAAAACTAGATTTGTTTAGTCTGGAGAAGAGAAGAATGAGGGGGGACATAAGAGTACAAGGAGGAGGGAGAAAAATTGTTCCCCTTAACCTCTGAGGATAGAACAAGAAGCAATGGGCTTAAATTGTAGCAAGGACAGTTTAGATGGGAAGTTTTTCCTAATGTCCAATGTCAGGGTAGTTAAGCACTGGAATAAATTGCCTAAGGAGGTTGTGGAATCTCCATCACCGAGATTTTTAAGAGCCAGTTAGATAAACACCTGCCAAAGATGGTCTAAAACTTAGGCCTGCCTTGAGTGCAGGGGACTGGTCTAGAAGACCTTTTGAGGTCCCTTCCAGTCCTACAACTCTGTGATTCCAAGTTGCATTACACAGGTTTTTTGCAATACTAAGGTTAGGAACGAATATACCAAAAAATGCAAAAATCGAGGTCTCACAGCAATGTTGACCCATACAGTGTATGTTTATTTTTTATTGCTTGGAATTTACCTTCTAAACAGTGGGGGCAAGTTAAAGGTGATTTTCAAAGGGAAAGGAGGGAACTTGTCTGTGGAAAAGCTACAACTATAAGTTCTCACTTAGGCTTACCCAAATCCTAAAGTGTCATCTCTTCTGAGTCAATGTAAACAAAGGTCTTCAAATCCCCTTGCTTTTGGGGCAGGGTGGACAGAAATCAGATTTTTTTTTTAAATTTAAATCGGATTTTTTTTTATAAAATGCTTTTTGAGGAAAAAACCTATCTACAAATAGTTTTAATTAAGATACATTATAGCTCAAAAGATATCTCCTCATAGAATAGGGATTATACATTCTAATTCTATACTATGAGACAATATATTCATGTAATGTTTAAGAAAAGTTTTGTAAAGGAGTTCCAATAGTTCATGGATTAGGGACCCAATCTTATGGAGTTCCAGGGGCTTCTGTATAGATTATTTAGGTTAATCTTTCTATCTACCCAATGGGACTCAGTGCTCACTTTAGAAGATACCATCAGAGATGCTTAGTTTTACAGTTCTCAAACTATGGATTTGTCGCCAGAGGTAACATGCTTGTTAACAGCAAAAATGCTTTTAAATAAATAATATATAGAGAGGTGAGAAATAGTTAAATAAAACAATTTAAATGTCTGTCTGGTGATGTTCTCCTAATACAGCATGGCAAGAAAATCCTTCAAATATTAATGATTAACCTGTTGATTGGAGATATTTATGAAGTCATTGGGAGGTGAACTATCTGCTTCAATTACCTTTGGTAAATGAAATAACAAAACAACCATTCATTTTCTGATATAGCTGTAAAACTAGTCTGAAAAGTTTTCAAAATAAATCACTTTAAAAATGTACAGTGTGTACCTTCTAAAAATGAAACCTTCATCTATGTCTGAGTTGTGAAGAATATGTATTAAGGTTATAACAACCAACAAGAATGCACTTTTATGTAGAAATCCATGATTAAATCGAGTCTTCCTGACTAGTGATTGAAATCAAATCCACCCTGTTTAGGGGGAAACAAATGCAGGTTCTGATTTTCCTCTGCCTTCAGGGTTAAGGCAAACAAACCCACAGATTGTTTTTAAGAGGCTCTACCAAAAACAGCTGACTTCCCTTACCATGCCTGTAGAATAGGACTGCCAGTAGCCAACACCTAATTGAGTCTTCCTTCTCTTATATATCTCAGGCTGGTTTCCTGAGAGGCTAATAGGCTCCAGCTGCTTCTGAACCTTATCCGTTAACCTTGCCTCCCATCATAGTCCTGCCTGGAACCCTAGAGCTTCCAGACCCAGATGTGTAGTATACCCTGATGCAATGCCTTTCGGTGTTTATGGTCAGAAAGACTACCTGAATGATTTAACAAGAGAAAAAATACCATTTATTTTTACATTAAAAATGTGCAAGCGGAGAACTTAGTAGGATTATGTGATCTCAGGCCTCTGATCCTGAAAACATTTAAGCATGTGCATAACTTGATGTCAATGGGACCACTCACATGAGTGAAGTTATGCATGTGTTTAAATGTTTGCAGGATGAGGGCTATAGATATCAGACAAGTCACACCAGATAAATTAAGAGAGGAAGTGAAACTTTTTTTTGTTACCATCAATTTACTCAAATACCCTACAAACAGTTGGATCCGGTTGTTAAAGATTCAGCATTGTTGTCCCTTCATTTAAGGAGCGAGAGAGCTCATAATGCACATCTGACACCTCTGAGACCTCCAACAAACCAGGGAAGACAAGACTTGACATTCCAGATACTGCTAAGGAAAACAAAAAAACAGAATAAAATGCTTCTTTAAAAAAAATAAGACAAACCAACCCACCTTTTGGCTTTCCTACTACATCAGAAAAAACAAAAGGATACCCATCCAATTTACTTTCCTTTGTACATCACTGTTAACAGTACAATCAAGACCATGGCTTTTATATTTCCTCATGTTTAAAATTCTAACCTTAGCATTGCATTAACTTAGACCTTTGCACTCCATTTTCTTGTTTGTTTTTTAAGAGACAAGAAAAAAAGGAAGAACCTTTAGATACGGCACTGTGAAGTTGCACAATTGCTTTGCGCAACTTATGGGTTTTAATCTTAACCACCCTGTAGATACACAACATTTCTACCTGCAGCATTGTACAGTTTTGCAATGTTTTGCACAGCTTTGTGGTATGACAGACAGTTAGTAGCTTCAAGCTTGGTATCGTATTTTGCTGTGCATGGACAAACCCCCCGCAGAGTGCCATTTAAGCCTTAGTCCCCGATCCTGGAAAGACACACAGGCTTAACTTTATGCATATGACTAGTCCCATTGACTTCATGATTTCTCAGAGTAGATACAATCTAAATCAGGATATTCCTGGATTCCCCAAAATTGTTTTGATGCCTGCTGCAGTCTGTCTAATCAGCATTTCAAATGCCATCCAAGTTGGAGCCTGTTTATGTCACAAGTGGTTTTTATTGAGTGCTATTTACTTGGTCTGCATCTATAGTTTCAGTTTTTAATCATTCTTATCTGTAATTACATCTACATTTGGCTCATTTGGAATTTTTACCATATATGGCCAAGGCTCATTTTCAGACTTTGCCAACAAGATACACGAGGACCACAGAAAAATGAAGGAAGGAAAACTAATTAACTTGTTGTCATTAACCATCATGATCCACAATTAATATTTTGCTGTATTCATCTCTTTGCCCAAAGAAACAAAAATGTTAGCTACTGTATTTTTCATTGTCACAGCGGCAGCTTGGCCAGTTTATAAAGCACAGGACTTGCAGTTGAGAACTGGATTCTCTTCTAGCCTCAGTCACTGACTTACTGTGTGATTATTTTTTTTTGGTCAAGTTTCAGAAGTGTCTACTAATATTGAGAGCCTCCATTTTGAGTGCCCTTCCTGAGACACCTAGGGCACCTAAGTTATACGGGTTGAGCCCTCTGAAAAGTTCTTGGACGCTTGGCAACCAAAGTTAGTGGACATATGGAAATTTAGGCCTCAACTTTGCACCTTTGTTTCCCTGTCTATAAAACATGGGTATAATGATGCTTGCGCTTCTTTGTAAAGTCCTTTGATATCTATAGATTAAAAAGATGTATAAGTGCTAAGTATTATTATCATCCATTAGGCAATCAATTACATATGTTAGTGTCTCTACCATTTTTAATGTTTTCCATGCCAGAGAAAATCAGTCCTACTGAGCTCATTTTGGAGGCCCACAGAGTGAAATTTTGAGAGCTAAGCAGCGGGAGTTGTGGAGGTGGGTCCATAAGAGGATTAATTCTCTTATAAAGTGATCCACAGAATGCAAAAGCTGAGACCCAGTGCAAGCATTAGTAAATCAAGCTTCACAATACCTCTGGGAAAATCAAAGTGCTTCAAGATTCATAGATTACAAGGCCAGAAGGGACCGTTGTGATCATCTAGTTCAGGGATTTTCAAACTTCATTGCACCACGACCCCCTCCTGACAACAAAAATTACTACGTGACCCCAGGAAGGGAGACTGAAGCCTGAGCCCACCCTAGCCCTGCTGCTCTGGAGAGGGGACCCAAGCCCAAGGGCTTCAGCCCCAGGCAGGGAGCCGGTAACCTGAGCCCCGCCACCCAGAGCTGAAGCTCTCAGGCTTCAGCTTTGGCCCTGGCGGCAGGGCCCAGGCTTCGGCCCCAGACCCCAGCAAGTCTAACGCCAGCCCTGGCAACCCCATTGAAAAGGGATCCCGACACACTTTGGGGTCCTGACCCACAGTTTCAGAACCGTTGATTATCTAGTCTGACCTCCTGCATAACCCCAGCCAGAGAATTTTATCCAACATAATTCCTAGAGCAGAGCTTTTACAAAAGCATCCAATCTTGATTTAAAAATTGGCAGTAATGGAGAATCCACCATGACCCTTGGTAAATGGTTAATTACCCTCACTGTTAAAAATGTACACCTTGTTTTCAATCTGAATTTGTCTGTCATCAACTTCCAGCCATTGGATCATGCTATACGTTTCTCTGCTAGGTTGAAGAGCCCATTATTAAATATTTGTTCCCCATGTAGGTATCTATACATTGTAATCAAGTCACCCCCCAAGATTCATGGGTGAAAGGTTCTCCAAGTGCAAATTATCACTAGTCCTATTAATCCTGTTTTTCTTTCCAGCTGGGTTGTACACCTACAACTGGGGCAGCCATGGAGAAAAGTGGAAACATTCAGCTGGAGATCCCTGACTTCAGCAACTCTGTCCTGAGCCACCTCAACCAGCTGCGCATGCAGGGCCGCCTGTGTGACATAGTGGTCAACGTGCAAGGACAGGCTTTCCGTGCTCACAAAGTGGTGCTGGCTGCTAGCTCGCCCTACTTCCGTGACCATATGTCATTGAACGAGATGAGCACGGTCTCCATTTCAGTCATCAAGAACCCCACTGTTTTTGAGCAGCTCCTTTCCTTTTGTTATACCGGGCGGATATGCCTGCAGTTGGCTGACATCATCAGTTACCTAACGGCAGCCAGCTTCCTGCAGATGCAGCACATTATAGACAAATGCACGCAGATCCTCGAGGGAATTCACTTCAAAATTAATGTGGCAGAGGTTGAAGCTGAACCGAGTCAGACTAGGACAAAGCATCAGGAGAGACCCCCAGAGTCTCACCGGGTTACCCCGAATCTAAACCGCTCTCTGAGCCCACGCCACAACACTCCAAAAGGGAGTCGTCTAGGCCAGGTCAGCACTGTGCTGGACATTCGGGAGCTGAGCCCCCCTGAGGAGTCCACCAGCCCTCAGATAATTGAGCAGAGTTCAGACGTGGAGAGCAGGGAGCCCATACTGCGGATTAACAGAGCAGGACAGTGGTACGTTGAGACAGGAGTGGCAGACCGTGGGGGACGGAACGACGATGATGTTAGGGTGCTTGGAGGAGTGCGCATTAAAACAGAGAACCTCGAGGAGTGGCTGGGAACGGAGAATCAGCCATCGGGAGAAGATGGGAGCAGCGCTGAGGAGGTCACGACCATGGTAATTGACACAACAGGCCACGGATCGATGGGCCAGGAGACTTACACATTAGGGTCATCAGGAGCCAAAGTGGTTAGGCCAACCAGCAGTGAGATTGACAGGTGAGGTTCCTTTAACCCATTTACTGAGTGTGGTTGGAAGAGCAGACTCTGCAATATTTGTATCTGGCTTGACCATGTGTCTTCCCTGATCATCTATCACTGTTTATTTCACACACTATTCTTAGGCATATGTGCTGAGAGATTTTCTTTAAAAGTATATCTGTTACTAGTCCTCAAGTATTTGCTGTGTGGTGAATAAGAACAGCATCTCCAGTTACAGGCTAGATAGGGTAAAATCATAAGAGTATCAACCATCCTCCTTCAGAAACAAGCTGGTCACCAGCAGTAAGTCAGGAGGAAATCTGCCTCCCCGTGGTACAGGATTGCAGAATTCAGTGTGTTGTGGGGGGTGTTAAATCTTCCTCTGAAGCAGCCGTCATTTGGCCACTTTGAGAAAGAGAACACGGGATTGGATGAACCACTGTTCTTTCCTGATGTGACAGTTTCTCTGGTAAGAGCAGAAGGCCTTCATTTATAAGAGGTGATTATATTTGTGTTGTCAACTCCCTATCCCTCTGCTTCATTTGTTCTGATTAAAGCAAAAGGTTCCGGCTGTATTTGTGGTGCTTTTCCTCACCCTTCCTTCTCTTCTCTCCCATCCCAAACCCTCCAGTCCTCTGGGAGAGCAGCTTCCTGGAAATGGTGGATACCCCATCATTTAAAACTATAAAAGCTCTGTAAACTATACTGGAGGTAACGATCCTGGGCTGGCCTTCAGGGGAACAAACTAGCTCTGGACAGGTCTCATTTCTAACTTCAGTGATTCTGTTCATTCCTCTCCTTAGATCAGCTGGCCTTTGACACTTGGGTATCCATCGTTTTTCACCACACACAACTTTCACCACTCCTTCCCTGGAGCCATCTGCATCATCCGTGGGACATCCCTCAGCTGTACTTGCCCAGGGAGTTGGAAGACTGGAGGTGCCTTTTGAGCAGAGGTTTCTTCTCTTGCAGTGCTGCCTGAGTCAGTGGGCTATCCCATTTCCCTTTTTATTTTAGTAGCAACCAAAAATCTGCCTATTCCTGGATCAAGTTGATTTACCCAGTTTCATATTTCAGATATTAACACTGGAAGCACAGACCAGTCTGTCCCGGTGTTTTTTACATTTACACTGCTCCACGTTATGTCTCCTGATTGGGAAGCGAGATTCTCTGCAGGTGCTCCCCTTGCCCCCCAGTACATGTACTGACCATATTGCACCGATAGCCATTAAAAACTCTATTTACACTCTTCCCCCCACAGATTTAGCCCTTCTGGCAGCATGGTAACTGTAACTGAGCGGTACAGATCGAAAAGTGAGTCTCCTGGTCGGATGGATGAGCCTAAGCAGCCCAATTCCCAGGTACACAACCTAGCACAGGGGTTTGGATAACCGGTGAATGATGGTGTTGGAAAGTTACAGTTACTGTATTGTGACCACATATGCATGTTATACTTGATAGAAATGCTGTATGTGTCAGTGGCAACATAAGACTTAGGATGACCTTTGCTATTTATTCCCTTACTTTTTAAGTGCTTGGGTTTTATAAATGACGTAAGGGGTAACTCACACTTTGGTTAAAAGAACAAGAAGACCGCCAAACCACGTTTACACAAACTCCTGCTGATGCTGCCATGGGTGCAGCTGTGTTGATTGTGATCCTGGAGGGATTTTCCCCCCTGAAAATGCCCTTAGATAGCTAGAGTCATAGAAGATAAAAGCTGTCTATGGCTTCCAGCTAACTTGAATAGTTCAGTGTTAGTTGCTTGTGCTGATGGTTCTGGGTTCTGTCTTCACTGATGCCCTTGGTGGGGTGGTAAAAGTGCACCTACGGTCATTTAAAAACATGTCTTTGAGGGATAGAGGAATACAAGGAAAAAGACATTTTGCAAAGATGTCAAAAAGCAGCCATATTAAAGGCTTTTACTCTCTGAATGTACGTACTCAATGCAGTAAATGTTTAGCACACACTTTGCTTGCCACTGGTCCATAAACCCGGAAAGCATAAGGATTTTGTTGTTGTTATAATGGGGAACTAAAATCAACCTTAACAATGGGAGACTACCCCCCTCTCCAGATTAAACCATGCACAGCTACAGAGCCAGGACTACAGCTTTAAAAAACTTTGCATCTACTGCTTGGGCCAAAGGAAGAGCTCTGTAAGAGGTCATCTGTAGAAGGACTTTTGTGTTCTTACTAAGCTGTAGTTGGCCAATAGAGTTGGCCACCATTTCTCTCTTTCTCTCTCTCAGGCATAGGACCCAGGACTCCAGCTGAAGTTCAGCTATGGGCACTGCGCATCTCTGAAATCCAGGCCCAAAGTGACTGCTCCTGATCCCATTGAGGTCAATGACAGAAAATACCCTTTGACGTTAATGGTGCTGGATTGGGTCCATAACCGTCAATGGGAGCAGGATTGGGCCCCAGACTGTCCATTGTTAATAGCTTTATGACAAACTGTTTTTTTCACATAGAGCAGGTGCCTGAGTTTTCAAGGAGACTTAACTTTATGGGAAGTTTGAAGGTTAGTAACAGGCCTTTGTAAGCTCGAGGGAAGACCAAGAAAAGTTAGACAAAAGTCAAAAATTCACATTGGTAGGTTTGTAATGTGCCATAAGATAAAAATACCTTGAATTTTCATCATACTTTGCAAAAACATCCTACTGTGCCTTCAGAAGAAATCCAGAAATGTTCAGTTCGAGCTAAACATATAGGGCAGGACAGACAGGACTTTATAATGGAAAGCGGTTGCTACCCTAAGTATGAACGGGCTACTACATCTCCATACAGAAATGGCCTTAAACTCCAGTTGAAAAGACTGGTTGGAATTGTGCACTTCTAGCCACACCATTGGTCAAGTGTCACATCACCCTGCTCCCCTGGGCTTGGTATGGTGGGTGCCGTAAAGCCTGCCTGTAAATAGAGTACCTGTGGGCAGCACTTTCATATAATGTGCTGTGGTTTTGTTCCTTTCATTTCATCCCAAGTAGCTTTCTGTTCTAAGCATGATTGAATGGTGAGGCACCTGGCATTGGAATGTTCCATGCTTCCCTGCTGAAGGGATGGCCCTTCCGGGGTAATGTGGGCTACCTGTCTGGGGGTTTGGCATTTGATGAAACTGGCATAACACTTCAGATGCAAGTGCTGTGTCCTCCCAACCTGCAGGCAAGAGTGCAGGTATCCAGGAGACCATGTATTTGCGTCAGTTAAGTATGAGTGTGGTTGCTGGCCAGGAATAGCAATGTGAATGGCTGTCCTAGCTTCCAAGCTTGTGGTTAAAGAGCCACCCTTGGCTACCTTTCTTTCTAGCTTAATAAGATAATGGGGGGATTAGGAGATCCGCATGCTGTTCCTTGCTTTGTGACCTTGAGCCAGTCATTTAAACCCTCTTTGCCTGAGGTTCCCATCTGTAAAGTGGGGTAATACTGACTTCACGTCCCATTGGTGAGATATAATTCATTGCCTGTGAAGTACCTAGAGCTCTTCAGATGTAATTTCCATACACTTATTTTGCCTTCATCATACTAAATCTCCGTCCATTCACTTACTTTTATTTTTACAAGTAATATCGAAAAAGGAACCACCAATATTTTAATAAAAGGGCACAGGTCCAGGTTCTCAGGTGGTGACACAGCATTGGTATATTTGATCCAAAACTCGATTCAGCTAAGTGCCATACTGATTTATCTTCCCAGATCCCAGGGAACAAGATAGGACCTATAGCAGTGCCTTTTAGCTGGTGATCTATTAGTCTTCAGACCGAAAGCCCCATTGAGCTAAGCACTTAAGTGTGTACTTAAGGCTAAGCATGCGAGTAGTCCTATTGACTTCAAGGTTTGGCATTTACTTAAGTGTTTGACTGGACCGGTGCTCAAGAGAGGATTAAAAAGATCCTGTTTCTTTCTAGCTGATTATCTTCCTTTTTCTGTCTTCAATGTGTCTGGCCCAGGTGGAAGAGTCCGCCATGATTGGAGTGAGCGGTTATGTTGAGTATCTCCGTGAACAGGAAGTGTCTGAGCGGTGGTTCCGGTACAATCCGCGGCTCACCTGCATCTACTGTGCCAAATCCTTCAACCAGAAAGGCAGTCTGGACCGGCACATGCGTCTCCACATGGGCATCACGCCCTTCGTCTGCCGCATGTGCGGTAAAAAGTACACCCGCAAGGATCAGCTAGAGTACCACATCCGCAAGCACACAGGCAACAAGCCCTTTCATTGCCACGTTTGCGGCAAGAGCTTCCCCTTCCAGGCCATCCTCAACCAACACTTTCGCAAAAACCACCCTGGCTGTGTGCCTCTGGAGGGGCCGCACAGCATTTCCCCCGAGACCACCGTCACCTCCAGGGGGCAGGCCGAGGAAGAGTCTCCCCCACAGGAGGAAGCTGTTGTGGCAGGGGAGACGGCACAGGCATCTGTGTCCACCACCGGGCCAGATTGAAACAGGTTGTGGGGGAGGACCCTCTTCCCGTTTGGCTGTAAGCAGTCAGCACCGAGACGGCGGGCTGGTACTGTAATCAGTGCAATGCCACCACCGGACGGGATGTTGCCAAAAGAGAAGATTAACAAAAACAAAGTGCTAAAAGCTTTTCCCCTTTTCCTCACCTCCTTGGGAAAAAACAAAACTGGGTCAATCGACTTCTGATTCAGGGATCGACGGGATTTTTTAATGTTTTTAATATATTCAGTAGCGATCCAGGAGAAGCAGTCGTTTTATTTCTTGACAGCATTTTGGCTCAGCACCTCGGTCTCTGTGGTGGTGTTGGCTGTAATGGCCCCAATTCAGTGAGTGCAGTGCACAGGTGTCTGTCTTCGCAACAGCTGCTGGTCCATCACATGGGGTAGCAGGGGCAAGGAACACTTACCCTCCCCTTTTCCCAGGTAGTTGTCATGTTAAAGAAATATCACTCTCCTGGTGGATCTTGCCCTGCCTGAGTGTATTTATCCTGTCTTATTTTGGTGTGTCTCTTTTAAAATTTTAATTAAACCATTATTTTAGGGCTTTCTGCTTGCCCTTTCCAGGCATATGGCATTCTGCCCGCTTGTTAAAAGCGGGCAGCAACCTTTGAGCAGTATTCTAGAGGTCAGCAAAATCTGAAGCGCTTAGGCTACTGAAAGTGAAATTAGCAGCTGTGAGGTTTGCATTAGACTCGTCTACATTTTTTGGGGAGGGGATTTGGGACAGGGTGCGCTTATTGGTGCTAGTATTAATAGCACAGAGCATTCCAACTTCCTGACCGGTTTCTGCACACTGCAGTGCTTCACATGTTGCCAAGAGTTAGGAAGAGGTTTCTTGTCTGGATGAATTGACAAACAAGAGGCTGGCTACCTAAGTCATCTTTGGCTTTCCCTGCACATGGTCTTACATAACAGCAATACTATATATCGAAACAGTCCAACCCCAGTGAAATTATCATCGGTTGTTGTTTTTAACTATGTTTCCGTATACTAGTTTGATAAGTTTATATAAATCAGATGCAAAAAAAAATGACATTAACTCCTCAAAATGGTTCAGGAAATTCAAAGTTGCTGCTCCTACAGTAATCGTAACTCTGTTCCTTGCACATATTATATTCCAAGTAGCTCTGAAGTTAAGGGTAAGTCTACCAAACCCAGAGAGACATGCCTTCATCACGTCTCAGACATGTTTGCACGTGCGTATGTATAAATTAAAAAATAGTACAGGTACGTTGGTGCAAATTCAAAAGAGCAAATGTCTTGATGCCCGTTTAAAAAGTCTTTAAAAATATGCAATAGTTTAAGTGTTGGCTTTGGCTTTGGTGCTGGGTTGTATGTAAGTGCAAATAGGAATGAACTGCTGGTCCTACTGCTTTTGGAGCTTGGAATTAGGAGAGTCTGCTTGTCTGAAGAAAGTCTGTCTTCTGATGGATGATAGTGTGTGATGGGGGAGGATGAACATCTGGCTAGTGGGAGGAGCAAGGAGGTGTTTGAAAAACAGTGTAAACATTAGCACAGAATTGGCGGACAGGAGACCTCAATTTTATTCCTTTCCCTCATAGTGACGTGGGGTACATCTGCATAGCCAAAAAAGACCTGTGGCAGTGAGTCTCAGAGCCTGGTCAGTTGACTTGGGCTAGTAGGCCTCATGCTGCAGAGCTAAAAAATAGCAATGTAGACATTTGGGCTCAGGCTGGAGCCAGGGCTCTGAAACCTGTCAAAGAGGGACAGTCGTGGAGGCCAGGCTCCAGCCCGAACCCGAACGTCTACACTGCTGTTTTTAGCCCCACATCGCAAGCCTGAGTCAGTTGACCCAGGCTCTGAGACTTGTTGCCACAGAATATTGTGTTTTGCTGTGTAGATGTACCTTACAGTGTAACCTTGGGCAAACCAAACCTTCCTGTGCCAGTTTCCCTATCGGTAAAATGGGGATAATAATACTTCCCTACCTCAAAGCATGCTTGGATGGAAGAATCTCTAGAAGGGCAAAGTATTATTATCCACTCTCCTTCTGTGTAATGCAAGGGTCACGCTGCTTCCTCCACCTCTTTCCCAGCTAGCAAAGGCCGTGGTAGTGTGGTTCTGTGCGTGCCATGTAGGGGAGGGGAATTGGAATAGGCAGTTTGAATCTGGTGGTGCCATGATAGAATGCAATGAGGATGCTCTCTCAGAGGGAAGCTTTAGGGATGTTCTGAAGTAGGATAGTTGCAAAGTACAGTTCTGTTGATTACAGTAGAACCTCTGAGTTATGAACACCAGAGTTACGAACTTATCAGTCAACCACACACCTCATTTGGAACCGGAAGTACACAATCAAGCAGCAGCAAAGACAAAAGAGAGAGAAAAAGCAAATACAGTACTGTGTTAAATGTAAACTACTAAAATAATACAGAGAAAGCAGCATTTTTTTTCTGCCTAGTAAAGTTTCAAAGTTGTATTAAGTCAATGTTCAGTTGTAAACTTTTGAAAGAACAACCATAACGTTTTGTTCAGAGTTACGAACATTTCAGAGTTACGAAGAGCCTCCATTCCCGAGGTGTTTGTAACTCTGAGGTTCTACTGTATTTAACATGTAGACATTGATGCCATACCACCTGTCAAGTGGCAGAAGAAGAAAGTGAAAGCTGTCTAAGCAGTCACCCCCAGGACCATCAAAAGTCAGCGATCTAGTGAAGGTCAAACAAAATAGGACCGGAAACCTTAAGAGTGTTTGAAAGTGGCCACAGAAGAAAGGATAGAGGTGGTTGTTAGTGTAGATTGCTCCAGAATCAAGGCAAGAGGGGAAATGGGATGCACAGAATATGCTGTTTTAGTCATAGCTTTTGAACTTACCAAAAAAAACCCCAAACTATCCTGTTCACACTAGAGAGCATCAGAAAATACTTTGTTACCTACAAAATTTTAAGTGTTTAAAATAGAACTTGTAAAATACTACCAACTGTAAAACATAAATTTTTATATATAAACATTTATGTTTTACAGTTGGTAGTATTTTACAAGTTCTATTTTAAACACTTAAAATTTTGTAGGTAACTATATATATATATATATATATATAGTGGGAAAGTTTCCCTGCTGAGCTTTTGAAGAGAAGGGTGAAGGTGCAGTAACTGCTATACAAGCAAAATTTTTCCAAAGCCGATGGCAATAAATCCATTAAGCAATGAAGGGCTGAAATGACATAGTGAATGCCTTGTTCGTATGGCATGGCTGTGAGTTTCTTGAACAGGTTTTTACTGTATTGATACTGTGAACAGAGGAGATCCCAGTAATCTAGGATCATATCAGCACCTCCTTGCTTGCTGATTCACTCCTCTTCATTGGCCTGACAAGAGCCATGAAATTGTTTTTTACTATTAGCCTAGGCTAGTCTAAAAAATAAACAATAATAAAGCTTGTGAAAGAATTTTGTGTGTGTGTGCAGCACTCGCTGTTGTACAAACAACCATTTCTGATTGCATGTGAAAGAGCCAATATTCTTGCCCAGGCCTCGTTGAGGTGAAGTTTATAGCTTGTAGCTAGGGTAAGTGTAAAGTATGGGAGTGGGGATCATTAATACTCTTTCTGTACATTTACTGAATGTGTATGTGTGTATATTTGTGTGTGTGGAGATTCTGGTGTCTCTAATGCTTTCTGTAACAATGCTGAAAGCTATCTACGCTAGCAATTTGAGAACCAGGTCAGAAGGGGCTGTTTCTTAAATTATCATCACTAATGGTTCAGTTTTCTAGTGAAAATGAGGCCACGATGGGAGAATAGAAATGACTGGTGTCTTGCCTACAATAGAAAAAAAATTTCAGTATGGGTGCAGCTGCTTTGAGCAGCTTTTCATGACACAGTGATAAAAACCTTAGGCCGGTGTACATTGGTGATTATACCTTTGTTGCAGCTCCACTGATGTTGGGGGTGGAAAGGGCAATATTTTTCTAGTATAGACATATCCTGGATTGGCTGGGGACCTGGCTTTGCATTTCAGTGTGTAAGTGCAACTTTTCACCTTGGCCAAACTCTGATTTCAACCGTGTTTTAAAGGGGGATGTGTAGAGAAGAGCTCTGTGGTATATTAATACTTCTGTAATTAGCCTTTCTGTTAGAGCTTCAGAACCAGGGCTTAAAAGCCCACTTGCCTATGTGCCCCTGGCAAGAGAGAAACTTGGATCATCAATTTCTGCAGAATATTGTTATTCTGTAGTGGGGAAAAAATAAGTTTCTAGCTCTTGACGATTGCAAAGATAACCTTCCAAATGTGAACCGATGCAGGCGTTTCCCTGAGTCTGCAGAAAGCTCTGGTCCCCTCACTGCTGGCCATAGCTTTGCCAAGTAGCAGCAGCGTGAAATTAATGCCACTCTGGGCAGTTTTGCTGCTGCCGTTGGGTTTTCTGTGAATAGCTGTGGAAAAACCAAGAATCGTGTCAATATTGTGCTGCTGCTTTTCAGGAAAGCTAAAGCTCCTCCTTTTGGTTCTCCTTGCCAGAAGGCTGGGGAAGGGCAAACTCTTCCCCCACACTCTTGCAGCAGCCATGAGGCTCTGGGGCTGTAGGAAGGGGAAAGAGAGCTGCTTCTCTTTTCCCACAGACTGCTAGAGAAGGGTGGATGGCTGTACAACATTTATTTGCATCTCTAGCCAGAGGCTGATACAAAAGATCGAGCCTCCTACCAGGATCCAGGGATAGCAACCTGATAAGAATCCAAGCAGTTGAGCTAGTTGGGCAGCCCCTACTTATCTTTTGTATCAGTCTCTGGGTCTCTCATCAGGTTATTGCCCATGGAGTTCCCTGGTGGGCACCCATTGATCATTTTCCATACTCTGGTCAGTATGTTTAGTCCTCTGGTTAGTCAGGTCGTTGGTAAATTTTTCAAGCCACCTTCTGTAGAATTCAGTTTTCAAAGGCCTGGATGACAAAATAGAAATGGAATATGGATACTTTCACTTCTAGATCACTGGTTTAGATCCCACTGAGACGGGTAGTGACTAAACTTTGTTATCATCTGACAGCTATCCAGTGCAGGAAATACATTTGGAACTAATTGGCAGTCTTTCTGAAAGTCTTCGCAGAGAGACGGTGGATTGAATGAGCATAGAGCCAGAACATGCGTAACTCCACATATGGTCCTTCCAGACCAGGGTTGAAACAAATTAATTGGGAAAAACTCTCTCTCCTACTGCCTGTTCTGTATCTATCCTGTGACACCCACATGACCTCACTTTCCAGTGCTGTCAGTGCCCCAACTTTCACCAGTAATAAATTCACTTAAAAATGTGGCCCCAATCCTGCAAATGAACTAAGAGAACAGACCCTTACACTTGTGTGGAACCCATTTGACTTTAATGGGGATCTGTCCATACAGATCCATTTGGAGGATTTGGGCCTTAACTTTTATGTGCTACTGCAGAAGCTGATGAAAAATGATCTGGAAGATGCAGTTTACTTAGTGCAAATTAGCCCGCAAGATGGATACTTTGAGTCATGCATTTTAATTAATAGCAAAAATTAGCACCCGGAAAACCTATTAGTTAAACTTTATAAAAAATCTGCTGTTTTGCACATAATGGTGCCTGACTAATTTAGAGGTGCGATTAGAGTACGCAGATGATTTCCATTTTCAGGACTGCTAACTGCTTTGCTTGCTCTTGTGGAAATATTTTGGGGATAGGAGAAGCCAAAGGAATGCTGCTTCGTGGAACCTCAAATTGTTTGAGCTTTTCGTTTGGGGTTTTGTGTAATTCAAGTTTGTCAGAGAAAAATATTTCCCTTAATTCTCTCTTTCATGAGAGGATGATCTATAGTGGCTAATGCTTGGGGTCTGAAGTCAGAAAATCTGGGCTCTTTGAACAGCTCTTCTACTGATGGGCTATGTGTCATTGGGCAAATCTCTATACCTGAGTTTCCCTTCGTTGAAATGGAGATAATGATACTCTTTGGGGTGGAATACATGTTGTGAGGCAGAACTCATTGATGATTGTAAAGCGCTTTAAGATCCTCAAGGGAAGGCTCTAGAGCTAGCAACAAATGTTTCTTCTTTAAGCCATTGTCATTCAAGGGAAATTTTTATATAAAAATATGTATATCTGTGACCAAATGGAAGCTAGTACTATGCAAACACTACAGGCTATTGTTTGAACGCAATCCGTGTCAGGCCTTTTAGGGCCGTTTGGGGAATAGAATACGTTGGTTTTTAAAAAGGCAGCAGTCCAGAGCTCATGTGCCACAGCCAGGGGAACTGGAACCTCAAATTGTTGTAAATCTAGAAGGGTGCAGGGGAAACAACCCGTTTCAAGTATCAGAGGGGTAGCCGTGTTAGTCTGGATCTGTAGAAGTGACAAAGAGTCCCGTGGCACCTTATAGGGTCCGTTAGACTATAAGGTGCCACAGGACTCTTTAACCCATTTCAAGTGGGTGCTAGATTTTGGCCAGAAGTGTCCTCCCATCTCTAGTTACCGTGGCGCATTGTTGCATGTGAATGACCAACAAAGTGCATACTAAAAAGGCTGTCTTTGAAAATGTAGCTTTTTGACAAGCATAATGGGAAATACAGAGCCTGGAGTTTGGGAAGGTGGATCTGAAGTATTACGGACGCTAGCTAGAAAAGGACAGAAGATCTCGAGCAAAGGTTCCCAAACTGTGTGGCATGTCCCCCAGGGAGGGGCACCATAAGGTTAACGGGGGTGCAAGGACATGGTGGGGCCATGCTCAAAGGCCAAGGTGAAGGGGGGGGGTCTGTTCAGCAGGGGAAGCATTTGGGGCTCTGTGCAGCCAAGACCAGGCTCCCTGCCCATCTCACTCCGTCATTGCAGCAGCCAGCAGTTACCCTCCTCTGCTGGGGAGGCTGGCAGGGACTCTGTGAGCAGGGAACAAACCGCTGCACCCTGTCAATAATGTTACCCTGCTCTGCCCCAGCACCCATGGGCCTCCTCCGGCCCCCCCATGGGAGCCAGCCACCCCAGTTCCCCTGTGACTGAGCCCCCCCTCTTCCCTGATCCTTCCCCTCCCCACAGTTATGGAGGGGTGAGCATGGGACATGAATCTACGAAGGGGGGGCTCAGCAAAAATGTTTGGCAACCTCTGATCTAGAGAACTAGGCAGTGAAATTTGCATGGTTGAGTGGGAGTCTGACTGGGAATGTATGTCTTCCATACCAAGGGTTGAGTCAGCTTCACAGGAATCTTCTTATCCCTGAATATTACTGAGGGAGAATGTCTGGGGCCTATTGTTTTAGTGTCATTGTGCTGAATCTGGTCCCATTGAAGTCACTGGAAATCTTGCCATTGACTTTGATGGGACCAGAATTTGCCCCGTGGATAGCAGAGTCTGATGTGGTTTGTACCATTTCTCCATGGCAGGTAATATCTCTGCTTCTGGCGCGAATCTTCAGTCTTAACTTCTGATGTAAACTCAAAATATTCCTAGCCAGAAACTTCATAGCTTTATTTTACTTCCTATTCCTGGGGATTTTAAGAATTCAGGTTTCTTGCTGTGTTCTCCTCCAAACTGTGAAGAAGTTACTATTGTTTCCTTTAATTTATTTTGTTCTTGTTCATAAAAGTCAGTCAGTCTGTGATTCAGCTGTATCATCAATGTCACCATCCAGCGCTTTGGTATCTTGTATGCCTTGGGAATGGTTGCAATGAATAATATATGTTAAGGTGGGGAGAAAAGAAGCCTTGGGTGAAGAAAGCAGAATTTTTCTTACTACAGCTATCATTAGGGATGTATAAACCTTTCAATATTAAGATCGGCTGCAATATTCTAATCGAGCGTTAATTTTAATCTGGTCACGAACTGCAGATTGCTAGATGACACATCTTGGCAGCAGAAGGGCACTTGTAGGAGATGATTCTGAGCAGTTCTTAGATGTCTTATTTACATCCATATTTCTGACTTGAGACCCAGCGTTGGTGAATCTCTTAGGAATTTTAACCTTGAAACCTTTGAGACTGGGTGGGGAAGAGAATGGATTGTGGATTAAAAAAATCAATTTCTAAACTGTATTTTTCTCTTCCAAAATAGTTAAATATTTACATTTTTGGAGAAACAAGCTTTCTCCTTTTGAATCTCTTACTGGTTTCTCCGGTCTCTTCCTCAGTGTCAGTTTTTCAAAGTTTGGCTTGTACGGTTAGTGTCTAATTAGATGGGACAGATTACCCCATTACAATCCACACGCCTGGCAGCTACCAGTCCCTAAAGAGGGTTTCAGAGCCGTTTCAGAAGAGGCACGTATCTTACTGTGGTGGCTAACCAGAAAGCTCTCAAGATGAGATCAGAGAGGTGACATTGGGACTGATAGCTCTCGGCATTATGGCTTTGCTGATTTGCTAGTTCTTTTGTGCATTGGAATGAGCTGCTTTTCTTTTGCATCTGACAGCAGCACCCTTTATGTCTACTGGCTATTGACAAATCTCTGTTTGACATGATGGGAAAGGGAGAGCTGACAAGCAATGACATTAGCAAAGCAAATTGCATCTGTCCATACATTTTGACTCTCTTGTAGCCACAGTAAAACATTAGTTACTGCCACTGTGATTGGCCAGTAATGAAATGACTGTTAGATTGCAGAGAAGTGGTTATTAACCTGCCTTGAGTATAAAACAGCAGTCGCATACGTGCGCATTCTCAGCCTGTAACACTCCTTAAGAGACCACCTATGCCACCAGTACAGCTGAGTCAGGGCTTTAGCCTGGTATGGAACAGAGGTAAAGCATTGTCTCAACTATAATGTCACTATTCCCCTGACTATTTCATCTGTAATGCAGATGGGTCCTACGAGAAGTATTGCAGCATTTGTATCTGGTTCCCTGCTAAAGCTAAGGGCTGGTTTACACGGTGCAGCCATGCACAGCAGAGGAGAGTGAATTCTGAAGTGCACCACCATGGAAGGGGATCATTATTTATAATTACAAGCAGTACTATGTTAAGGTGGACTAGGGTACTTTGAGTGCATGCCAGCAGGGCCCATGCAGGCCAGTTAGCATACAACACCTTTGGTGTGCTTTAGAATTCACACCACACTCTAGTGCACATTGTGGCAGTGTGTAGAAAAAGCCCTAAGTCTCTAGCTGGTGAATCAGAGGGTTAATTGTTAAGAATACATTGATCCAAGAAACTACATGGTGATGGCATGGCTTTTCTGTTAGCACTAAGGTTTTATTGTATTCAGATAATTATGGAGCATATTCTGAAACGTATACTCTTTTTGCAATAGTGGGTCATTCATCACTGTAATTTAGACATGTTTTTACTTGGTAGGACTGGGAATTCAGGCTCCCAGCTGATAGTTATAGTGGCAATCACTGGAGACAGAGCCCTCTGATCTCACTGTACTAGTACCACTTCAACGGAAGTGGGGGGCAGGGGGAATAAATACGGAATGGTGTTTGGTCTATGTGAGCAGGTATCTTTCCCAGTCTGCTCACAAACACAGTCCATACACGGTATACAGTCCAAACTCACTCCCCTCACAGGGTTCTGTTTTATTACCACATAAATTAACTATAACATACATTGCCTCTCTCCAGGCATGGCTGCTCATAGTGTTCCTTCCGCTGCATTACTCAGCCCACACCCTAGATCACCTCCTTCTAGAAAGCTTCTCCCTCTTCCCTTGTATCCAGTGGGATCATGAGCCACCTACCTCTGTGAGTTAGCAGAACTCACTGTGCATTCCTCAATATAATCAATGCCTGTTAGCAAGATGGGGTGTTTCAGGCAATCTCTGCCAGCTAGGTACAGTCCAGTTTGCATTTACTGATTCCAGAGACTCCTGATAGACAGTGAAGAGTAGGGGAAGGCTCTCCTGTTCATATCTGCAAATACAAAAATATTTAAGGTAACCAGTTTCTGACTGTGACCGCTGGGTACTACTCTGTGAGGACTGGTTGTTCCGTTGTGCGAGATACTGTACAAACACATAGAAAGACATAGTCCCTGCCCCAAGGAGCTTTGTCATACGTCAGTTTTGTGAGGAAAAAATTCCTTTAGGCCAAGGCTTCCCATAGTAAACCTCATCTTGCAGCCAGCCTGTGTCCCTTCTGAGGTTATAATGGACATACTAGTCTCAGCCTTTTTTAATTTGCAGACCCCTAAAAAATTTCAAATGGAGGTGCGGACCCCTTTGGTAATCTATTGTTGAATTCTGTTAAGTCAGATTTCAGGCCAAGTCTTTTACAGAGCCCTTAGATGTAGTCCACGGACCACAGGTTGAGAACCACTGCACTAGTGAACCCCTAAGTGCAGTTGTCTTTAGCAGGAACCACTGTAATAAACCTGTTAAAGGGAAGGAATGTAGGATCCTCGGAGGACACACACCTAAGAACAAATATCCCAGTGGGGCAGAAAAGAATCATTGAACAAATGGACAAATATTTAGGGTGTACATGGTACTTCTATTGGTATTTGTGCTAAAATAGTTTTAAATCATGTCACTTTTATTAAGAAGAAAATAGCCCTTTTTTTTCTTGGAAACGGGCAGAATAAATTTAAAATTACACTAATCTAAATCAGCTATAAACCCCCACCCTGATTGCACAGTGGCTTAGTAAAGAGACTCCAGGCAAAGGTTTTGGTGGGCGGTCTGGCGATTTAATTTTTTGTAAATGCATGTTTATGGCACTGCATCCACGTCACCTGTGACCATCTTGATTGCATAAAAGCATTTAATGTGAATGTGCCACGTTGTTTTACAGCTTTAATGCTTGTCCTGGAAATTTGGCTGCAAAACCACAGACTTTTTTTCCAGTACAATGACTTTTTTGCACTTTCTGTTTATTGTTAATATCGTTTAGTACCCTTCTCTAGGTGGGTCTCTAGGGCAGGCTGATATCAGTGTTACAAGCAAGGGGCGTGTTATAAAATGTGGGGAGAGAGGATTTTAATGGACTGCAGCCGTGTGTGAGGAGAACCAGCATATACCAGAGATGGAGTGGGAACATCAAGTACTGAAGCTTGCTGACTATGGCCTAACATTTAACATGGAAATTAGCTTTTCCTCTAAAGTTTTCATTGTGAGTGGCCACCTGTTGCATGAGTGCTTTGGCTGTAGCGTCTCTCTCCAGTGTAGATGGCTGACTACAGATTCTGCTACCTTGGACGTCAGGAGCAAACGTGTATTGGATGAATTGTCTGGCCACCAGCATGGATTTCATGGAGCCTTCTGTGTTGGTTTCTCTACCACAGAGTCCCAGAGTGATCAGAAAATTGCTATTTTTCAAAGAGAACTGGACCCAGCCCAGTTATTTGAAAGCTTCAGAGTAGGCAAGCACTTCTCACCATGGGCAGTTACTAAACTCTGTCTTCTAATTATTAAATCTCTTTAAAACCCATTTTGCATGAGGGTTTCCATTGCTACAGTGTGGTCAAGAGGGTTAATGGCTCCAGTGCAGCAGTTGAAATTAAAGCCATTGTAGGTGTTCAGCTTAATCAGGAGGCGAGTACCTAAAAACTGAGCAGAGATTCTGTGAGAATGGAATTACTAGAGGGACCAGAGCAGGGTCATCACAGAACTCAACCCCAGAAAAAGACATTTTCATTTGTCTTTTACAGTGATCATTGCAAATGATGACCAAAATCCACTTTTAGCAAGACGGCAGTCATTGAGGGACTGCACCAAATGCCAGTCACTATATTTTATATAGTCAAATGGTTCAGTTTCCGCATGGTGAAATGGGCTGCTCTACCCACTACCAATTTACCATTAGACATCTGTGAAGGAGAAAATGGCTGGAGAGTTCCATTTACAAATCCTTAATGGGCCTGGTGGTCTCCTTGTTCCAGGGCTTCCATTTCAAGTGTCTAAATCAATTTTTAAGTCTAAACATTTCTAAAAAGCCCTTATGGTATGCCGATAAAATACGCTTTTGCACACACAAGTAACTGCACAGTTACCCATTTTATGATCCCCTGTATGTTTGCCTGAGCCTTTACCTATTTGCACGTGCACACACATTTTGTTGGTGTAACCTTAGAGCCTTTTGTGTGTGTGAAAATATAGCTCTATGTATGCACTTTCAGTGCAGGGCCTATTGGTCTCTCTGTAGAGAGGGATAAAGCCCTGTTGTAGCTCAGCAATTTGTATGTTTCTTCCGCTAAGGAGAGACGAACAATAATTTCTCCCTAGGTCCTCTTGCTATCGGATGCCTATGGATATTTGTGGTGATTTTCACGGCGAATCAGATATGTAGGAAATGATACAATAGCAGTTCAGGGGACAATGCACTACAAGCACTTATGGCAGCCACTACAGTAAATCTAGGTACCATCCTTGAATCCACGTATCACAGCTCATGTATGTCCCCTTTCAAGGCAGCTGAAGCAGTAATAAATATTGAACTCACCCACCCCCAGACCAGAAAAGTCATTAAGGCAGAGCTGCTGGCCCTGATGACTCTCATTGTAAAAAGCTCGGGGCACAGCTGGCCAGTTGTTCACTAAGGCTAATTGTCCCAGCCTAAATTGTGGAGATGGCACAGTGAAGTCCTGTCCGAGAGACCACCTCTCTCTTCACGTCATAGGGCCACAGCTGAGAGCACAGTGAGCCAAACCCCCTGCCTCTAGATCAGGGGTTGTCAAACGGGGGGTAGGGACCTCCTCAGGGGGTCGTGAGGTTATTACATGGGGGGTCGTGAGCTGTCAGCCTCCACCCCAAACCCTGCTTTGCCTCCAGCATTTATAATGGTGTTAAATATATTAAAAAGTGTTGTTAATTTATAAGGGGGGGTCACATTCAGAGGCTTGCTATGTGAGGGGTCACCAGTACAAAAGTTTGAGAACTCCTGAGCTAGATGGGCAGGGACTTGCTAGTATGGTGTTCTCTGGGAGGAGGCCAGATTTGAAATTCACGCTCCCCCAGCCTGCCAGAGTCCACATCGTTAACCTTCAGGGCATATTCCAAGGTCTGCCTGTCCCCCTTCCCTCCACCCCCCCAACTACAGCTGCGGGGGGGGGGGGGGGAAGTGTTCAGGCTGGAGCTGTTTTGTGGTTTGTTGTGTTTTATCCATGGGTAGACAATTATTTCACATTGGGGAAAAGGAGCCTTTAAACTTCGTTATGAAATTAAATTAGGCCAGGGAGCCCAGCGTTTCGGATGGGCACCCAGTCCTGCTTTTATAAAGCAATAATACACTAAAGAGGGTGGAGGCCGCTTCACTGTATTGCAAACCATAGCTTCCCAGCGTCCACGAGAGGCTGTGTGTTAGGTGATGGTGAAATAGCAAGTCAGGCCAGGGGTGGGGAAGTTATTGGAAGAGAAGTTATTGGACTCACACCAGCACCCCCTACTGGAATGTCAGGCTTTGCCAAGCTAGTCCAGTCCTCGCAAGGGAGGGAAGTGTGTTGTCAGAGCAGCATTAGAAAAATACGTATTCACTCCATCTGATAACAAACGGATTCATTTAGCGTATACAGTGCATGGCTCAGTTTGCTGCTGGGGCGCATGAGCCCGCTTTTTCTCTTGCAGTATGTCTCTGTTGCTAAGCAGTCACAAATCCTATAGGCAGGTGCAAATTCCCACCTGGCAAAGGCCTGTTGTCTTGTGCAAATGGGAAATGTCCTTTCACTGGTGATGGATCCCAAACACAGGTGTGGTGTTAACGTGAGCAGGGCATGTCTGAGTCCCAGTTTTAAAGCTTTGTGTTTTATGTAGCTGGTAGGTGGGTGACTGGGATGTGTACTCTTATGGCCTTCAAAGGGAAAAACAGGATCATGTTAAGAGCTGTGCTACCTGCATCTCTCTGCTTAGCCTGTTTTGGCGCCAGGGGAGGAGAGTGTTGCAGACCAATGCGTATAGTGTTTAAAATGCTGAGCATTTACACGAGCTAATTGGAGACATTAGCACTTTGCTGCAAAAGTAATGGATCTGTCTGACTGACGTGTCCACCTGGCTCTCGTGCCAGAATTCTTCCCAACCCAGGCCATTGGGTAAGCAGTGAGAGGATGTCTGCAAAGTGTAATCAGAAATAAAGTGGAAAGTAAGGTTGGTTTGGTAACATTAGCATGATAATGACAAAACATGGGGAGAGGAGCCGGGTTGGGCCAAGACAAGGAGTTAGATCATGTAGTTCCAGAGCTGTTTCTGGTGGTGTTTCAGTGCAAGTGTTGCTTTGCCTGTTTCTGGTGGTAGCCAGCAAGAAGCATGGGGGAGAATGGGAATGAAATGCACCCGCAAAGCTTGATGGGAAAGAACTGTTTGTCTCTAGCATGTTTCAGATGTTGTGCATAGGGAGGGAGCAAATTAAAAACCTGGGTTCATTTAGGAGCACCCAGTGGTGCCTCTACCCTAATAATACGTGTGCTGTTTTTCAGCAACAACCAGCAATGTGCAGCTGCAGCAATGTTAAGCCACCGGCACAGGCATTTCTGGCCTCTTGGCCACTGTGTGATGCATGATGTGCAAGGTGCCTGAACCCTGGCTATACTAGTGCTGATACCATTGCTGCCACCGGTGCAGCTGTAATACTGCACTTAATTTTTCTAGCCAAGGTCAGGAAGTGATGGCAAGCTTTTTAAAATGTGTGCTGTGTGGCTGAATCAGGTGCAGCAGGCTTTGTCCTCAGAGGGGTTTCAATCACTGCCTGAAATTGTCAGTGCTGCCTGAGGCATTACAGTTAATGGCAGGTAAGCAGCCAGATTACCCTAAGTGACTAAAAATCCCTTTCTCTGAAATGTAAATGCTACAGACCCTGTAAGCAGTTGATCATCTGAGTTTAAATGGGAGAATGGCCGAAAGGATTGTGTCAGCACTGAAGTGAAGTGAAGTGTAGTGGAATATCAAGGAGTTTCCAGGCACATGCACCACTTTAAAATGTGACTTTCCCCAGGGGCAAGTGGCGTATGTGCCTTTGAAAATCTTGCCTTAGCTCTCTATCTTTTGAATAATCAGTGATGGATGTGTATGTCCATGAAATTACATTTCTTACTTAAAACGTGCCATAGAAATCTGCTGATTCCTGTGTCAGACTGCAGCTCTGATTTTCCTTGGTTTACAAATAAACCAGGCTGTGTTTACCATTATCATTTAAATGATCTCTCCTAAGAGGCTGTCCCATTCATATCAGTGATGCTTTTGAAACGTGTTCAGGTATCTTTAAACACTGCTGTGCAACTTTCTTGTTCAATTTTACATATTCTGATTACATGAATAGTCATCTAAGGCAGTAATAAAAAAGCAAACCTCTGCATTATTTTTCCATGGGAAAACTCAGTCCTCCCCCCCCACCCCCCACCCCGAATAAGTATTTTCATTGTTTTTGTATTGTAGGGAAATGTATTTATTTAAACCTTCCCTGTTGGGTTTGGATTTCAACTACACCACCATTGGATAGGGCACGAGAAACTGTGAAATGGATTTTAAAAAAAAAGTAAAACTGGCCAGTCTAGTTTCAGACAATCGTAGTGAAATACAGAAAATAATGGTATCAATGGGGAAAAGTAAATTTTAAATTATTAAATCTGAAAAAGCTTAAAAGCCTACCTTGGACAAAGACCATTTTTGATAGTGATTTTTTGTAACCTGATCACGTCACTGCAGCAGTTCCTGTTCTGCTTAGTAAAATGTGTACATTGCGAGGCACATAAAGCCAACAGAGGGGTGGGGATGCGGAGCCTGTTTTTATCCAGATGTCTAGGGCATTCAGTACAAATGGGAATTTGTGCTTCCCATGATGCTATACCCCTTAGGGTTTTCACATATATGGAAGCTCTCTGGGTTACTGTGAAGCTTTTATTTAATAGCTTTATCTCATGCAAATCAGTATGTGAACACACCTACCACACTGACTTAACGGGATGGGAGTGATCGGTAAGAGCCAGGTCCAGTTTGTATTTGAAGCCAGATATTATGTAAGCTTCACATTAACAAAGTGTTGACAGTGAAACGCTCATTGAGCTTACAGCTCTGATTTTACAAAAAGGTTTGAAACATTCCACTACTCTCTCTTTCTGCTGAGGAATTCTCTCCTCCCCCCCAGAATCCCTTCAAGTCTGCTGTAATATAAATTTGAAGTACCCTCAAATTCTTGGTGACTTACATCAGAGGCTTACTCTGTTAAAACGCAGTGGTAGGATTCAGTTAACATAGTGTGCTGTCTGGTTACACTCAAAATACAGGCTTAGGGCACAATTTGTCTCATATCTGCCACAGTGGAGCTAGATTTTTGGTGTGATGGGCTTCTGTTCTTCCTAAGCATTGGGAACATCCACGTGGGGGTCTCTGCCTATAGGGAAAGCAGCATGTCTGAGCTGAGATCAGCTGTGTGGCATAGTGTGGAGTTTTGCATTAATCCTACAATGCCACTTACCGAAGAAGCATTCCCTTTGGCTTTCTGAGTAGCCTCCCTTGGCACCACATGACTTGCAAAGGATTCTGGGGCTATAGCTTCAGCAGGACAACTGAATCAGGGAAGTGTTTTTAAATTGAAGGGGGACGTGTTTTCTCCTCTCAATTATAATTTTTCTTTTATGCTTGTGTGTGTAAAGTTGCTGATTGATTTTTAGACAGGGCAACACGATATGAGAATCGACCTCTCTCTTGGAGGAAAACATGGAGACGTATGGACTTGCCCACAGCCTTTTTTAAAACATGAGTTGGAAAGAATAGGATGTTGGCTCTGTCGCTGAGTGTTCCAGTTGTACTGTGATGCCTCATCTTGGGCTGTGCGTAAGGGGAGGGCAGATGAGTGACAAGAGAGGGAAACAAGGTAGTAGTGATTTTTATTCTTTAAATTGAAAGCAAGCTATTCCAGACAGCGCTTTGGGGGGGGGGGGGTGTGAAAGGAAGGCCCAGGTTACCCCCCCTCCCTTTGGCATCTCAGCCTGTATTCGATCTGGAATTGTCCCCATGGAGGGCTCCCTCCCCCACTTCCTCCTGACCAAATCTCCCATTTCCCAACCTCACCCCCATCTTTTCTACACAAGGCTGTGAATGTGAGCCTCAGCCTCGGGCTGTGGGGCTACTGGCTCTTTTTTTCCTTGTAAATGTGTCCAGTAACATTGCCTCTTGCATCAAATGTTGTCCTATGCAGGCGCATGGTAACACTGAGGAAGAATAGCTCTGACTGAGAAATCCCCACCCATGCAGAGTGATGAATGGGTGCGTTCCCAAGGAGAATGGAGCATTTAGTTACTAAAGTAATTTAAACTTACGATAAGTGGCTTTTTATTGCAATTTGCTAATCAAATTTGATTAATAATATACGAAACTGACAATCAATTTCTAAAATACAGAAACCCCTTAGAGGGGGAGGATTGAATATGTTTTCAATAGAAAAGAACTGGGGTAACTTTGTCCTTAGAAAAACAACAGCAGAAACGGTTTTTGTGGTGGTTGTTTTCTGGAGCAATCACTTCATCCACCGAGTTGCATCACGCTGCAGAAGATGTACAGGACAGTAACTACCTCCCTGGCTGAGCGCTGAGGTTGCCATGCTACACATGTTGCTATTTACAAAGCTTTTACATAGAACAGTGGTTTTCAACCTTTACTCACTTGCAGACCCCTAAAAAATTCCAAATGGATATGTGGACCCCTTTAGGAATCTATTATCTGTACATGTAGTTTAATGCTGTTCAAAGTCTTTTGTAGACCCCTTCGACATAGTCTGTAGCCCCCTCCAGGGGTCCATAGACCATAGGTTGAGAACCACTGATGTAGAACACAGATTTAATTTTGCCCCACCTCTGTTTTTAAAATGCAGGTCTGCTCTGTTAAGTGACTCTGTGAAAATGGCATCCGGGGTTGTATGTTCATTCTTACTGACCGCAGCTTTGGTTTACAAGCAAGATCTTTTTTCTAACAGCCAGTCCTACAACCTATCTTCAGTTCTGAAAGTAAAGCTGGGTGCTTTTGGGCTTGTTCATGCTCTAATAATGAAGGCCAAAGGCCAGTAACACCTGTAACACTGTGGGCTTAACTTCTTGCAGATGGATCTGAGTTAGCAATCCTATTACAGTAGGGGAAGAATCCAGCTCCCTCCCTCCCTCTCCTGCAGAGTTGTCTGTGCAGAGCTGACAGGTGTGAAAAGCAATAAATACCTTATTTTAGTCACTAGGCAGCAGATCTGACTCCAAATAGACAGGGGAGAAACAGACCGGCTAAGTAAAAAGGTGCCATTTTTACAAAGTCCCTTTTCAAATGAGAACAGCACTTTACCTAGGTTACGTTAAGGAAGAAAAACCCCATGCCTGAAGAAATGCACTTTAAATCTTAAAATGGGTGTGGCTGTTGCTGGCTTTGTAGCCACTTGTCCATGCAGCTGGATTGTTTTAGCAAGAGAGTTTTGGAGGGAGTGATGTTGCTAAACCTTTGGCTGCTGCCATTGCCTGCTGCAGCCTCATAAGCAAATGCAGCTCTACCTCCTACCTCAGCATCCCCTTCTCGTGCAAGATTGTGGCCCTGGCTACACTAAAAAAACCCAGGAGATTCCCCACCACAGCAACAGTGGCTGTAGCTCAGCATGGCAATAGCATTCTCGGAACAGGCACAAATTGATCTGTGTGAATGCTTTTATAAATGGGCCGAAAAAAAGTGCCCTCAGCTGTAGTGTGTGTTTAACACCCATTTATAATAGGTCAGAAGTTACACCAGTTATAGCACAGCAGATAGACCACCAACCCCAGGCTTAACTCTGTTATAACAGGACTGAGCCACACCAGAGCTGTTACTGGGTTTTTTTTAGTGTAGATGGGGCCCTAGTCCATTGTATAGTTTTAAAATCCAAATGTTATTGTCTCACATGGACCCTGCTTTTGCCTGGTGTTTAGAGTAACCAAAAATATAATAATTGGGACATCTCTTTAAAATGCTGACCTAGGAACCTGGTGTATGACACCTGTCCTAACACTTGAGACTTTTTTCACAAGAAGTTTCATGCTGTACTAACTTCTCTAATTTTTTTTTTTTTTGGCGTGGGGCATTGGTAGAGTCCTTATTTTAAAAAGGCAATGTTCACACTGAGGCTGCAGTAGGTTGAAGTGGGGCCCTGCTATGTGTAATTTGTGAAGATCAGAACTGGTCTTAAATGATTTTACAAGCTTCTCCCACGTTGATCCTCTAATCTTCCTTTCCTCTCGGTGACCCAGGCACGCACCAGCACTTAGTGAGGGCTAGCTGGTGCTTGGCTGGTAGCCCACACTGATTGTTGATGGTGCTAACAGGGAAGGGAAGCAAGAGGACCAGGGTTTGAGGCATAAGGGGGAAGATAAACAATTTTGTACAAAACATTTAAATCAGTTTAGAAAAAGCTCTCAGCAAACAGCTTTAAGAACAATGTGAATGAAACCGTAGCAACTTGGTTAGGAACCTTGGAAAATTCTATAAATGTATACTTGAAATTCTGTTTGTATTAAAAACAAATTGCATTTTCTTCTTTCTTTTAACACTGTAAAAGAACATTATGCATGTGAGTGGTTTGAAAATTAAATGGTTTAATACTCACTGTTGTCTTTTTTGGAGCTGACTAGTCTGTTATAGGGCTACAGTTCATTCAATCTGTTCTTTACACACACTAGTAACATGCCATTCAAACAAGCTCTCCTGTGGCTGGAGCTGGCCCTGGGCCACCTTGTCCCTAGTCTTTTGATGGCCATTGTGAGTCCCTTCCTATAGGCATTAAGCCTGAAAAGGCCGTTCTGAGCCAGGATTCCTCTGTTCCTTGTGCAGCCTGACAGCCTCTGCAAAGAACACAGCAGTCTTGCTGGGGCCGCACTTCCCCCTCCAACAGCTGGGAGGAGCAGCAGCAAACGGCTTGCTGCAAGCTGAAGTGATAGAACCACGGCCTGTGCTGCCCTATGAAACCTACTCTCCCACAGCAAGCAGGAAAGTGCTCAGTTGCAGAGAGCTTCCCAGAAAACACTGAATCAGAGGGAAAATAGCCTTGGGCCGGCACCTGAGGAATTTTTCCTGATATACAGCCTCATCTGGACCTACACTCCTAGGCTGGATTAACCAATTCTTCGCAGCCCACAAGTGAAATGGAAGTCAACTCCTCCACACCCTCACCCACAGGCCACCCCTACAAAACTAGGGCCTCCATCTGCATCTATTTGAACTCCAGGAACTGAGCTGCTGCCCTTGAAGCTCCACTGTTCGCACGTGCAAGTGATATGGAGGCACTGCCCTGAAAACTGGGCCCAGTACTTGCTTGTTCTTGTACCCTCTTTAACCAGTGAAGGGATAAGTCCTAGGAATGGGAGGCAGGAGATCTGGCTTCTAATCCTAGCTCAGCCACTGCTGTTGGGTAAGTTACAGCCAACACTTTTAACAGTGGCCACTGATTTTAGTTGCTCAACTTGAGATTGGGGCTGGTTTTCAAAGGAGCTGCGCATCCTCACCTCACACTGGAGTTTGAGTGCCCAGCACTTCTAAAAATCAGGCCTACAAAGTTCTCAAGCTGCGCACCCAAAAATCAGTGGCCAGTGTGAAAAAGTTGAATGTAGTCTCGAGACTTCCCTGCTGTAAAATGGGTACACGTGTCTCATAGGAAGCTGAGACTTAAGTGCTTTAAGATCCTCACCATAGTGGTATGGCTAGCAAAACAGCATTAAAAGTCACTTGGTGGAGTTCACCACTTGTTACCTGCCCTTAGAGGGAAAGTCAAGCCAGGGACCAGGTTATGGAAGTGAGGGACCAGAAGTTGGTTTGCCACAGTCATGGAAGAGACAGAAGGTGGAGAACAGATGATTAAAGAGATGGAGAGCTACTATGCAAACACCTCCATACCCCTTACATAACCCTCCATCCTCCACCTATTGTCTTTTCCATGATTCTGGCAAACAGTATCCCCCTGACTTACTCCTGTAACTTTCTGTGAGCCTAGGTGGCAAACTGCAGTGATTCTGAACTCTACCTATTGGCAAGTCTGTGAATAGACTGAGCCAAAGATACTCGTGCAAGTAAATGGCTTCTGGCTGTGGTGGCACAACAGATTGCGACACTGTATCCATCTTTGTAAGCTTCTGTTCCCCTTCTGCAGAGTTCTCAGGTGATCAGCTTTTGACGAGGTTCAGTCATTTTTGCTCCAGTGTGTTTATATCCATGTGGACTATAGCCAGTAATACAGGGCACAGTGGGACAACGCAGCTGCAGCTGCATTACAACATAGGTCTCATTACCCCATGGAGTTCCAGCAATGCCTTTGGACTCTGCTCCTTTAGCTGGGGATCTGGGCCTTCAATAACTAAACCTACCAGGCTAAAGCACTTAACATTCCAACTGTGAGAGGTGAACTCCACCACTGACTGGACCAAGGATGCAACATATTCGGTCGGGCACATCTTCTACCTGTGAGTCTTGGCCAAGCACTAAGACACCTGATCTCTTTGCTACCTTTTCTCAAATACACACCAGCAGGTTTTCCTGGCTGCAGAGTGCGCGTAGCTCCTCTGTGCAAGCCACAAGGCCCCTCCTGGGAGCAGGGTTCTCCCAGCTTCTGGCTGCAGATTTTGTTTTCTCTCGGTGCAATATGCTCCTAGAACAACTCTCACCTGTTGCCAGGCAGCTCGTCTGTGCCTTTGTTCTTCCTCTGAGCAGCTCTTTCCGGACCTGCCTCTGTGCTTCAGGGGCTGAGCGCAAGCAGCAGGCTGGAGAGCTGCCTCCTCCTTGCCCCACACCTCTCTCAGCCTTCCTCTTCACCACCAGCAGCATCAGCACCTCACCTCAGGGTCGAGGGAGTGAGATGAAGGAAGCCAGAGGCTGCAGAAGGAGATGGATTTTAAGGGGTAGGGACTGGAGCTGAGAACTGAGGTCCAATGAGCAAGAGGAAGAGGCTGCCCTGGAAGAGAAGCAGCAGGGAAGGCAAATATAGTAGTTTGGCAGCTCTCCACCTATAGACAGCACTGCAGTCAGGCCATCTCATCCTCTCAGAGAGGGGTGCTCTCTCAGACCCCAACTCCCATGGAAGAGTAGCAGCAAGCAGTACCGGGTTTACAATGGCGCGCGCCATGGCGTCAGGCCCAGGCTCTAAAGGGGCCCCAGCCGAGCCCAGCCTGCTCTGCTTGGGCTGCAGTCCAAGGCCCCGCCAGCTCTTCTCTGCCCCTCCCGCTCCCAGCACTTCCTCCGCCGCCACGGTGCTCCTGGAGGTAGGGGGAGAAGTTGGGTCGCAACGCCCTCAGGGGAGGAGGCAGAGAAGAGACGGGGGCAGGGCCTTGGGGCCGGGGGGTAGGGGGGTGTAGAATCGGGGCAGGATGGAACAAAGGCAGGGCCCCCGCACTTCCCCTACACATACCCCCTCCCTCCAGTCCCCTGCCATGAGCCGCTCAGGGCAATGGGCTGGGGCAGGGGGCTGGGAGCATGGAGCACCTCCATGCCCCGACTCCTGCATCCCCCCCACATTCCCACCTGCACCCCTCGCACCAAACAGGAGCTGCCCCAGGTAAGCGCTCCACCCCCCCAACCTCCTGCCGCAACCTGAGCCCCCTCCAACTCCTGGCCAGCCCCTGCACCCCAACCCCCAGCTCCTGCACCCCAGCCCGCTCCTGCACCCTAACTCCCTCCCAGACCCTGCACCCCCAGCCCTGAGCCCCCTGCCGCACCCTAAGTCCTGGCCAGATCCCGCACCCCAACATTTTGTTTACATTTTTTTTTTATAAAGTGCTCTTATCCAAAGCGCTTTACAATAGTTAGCTAACGGTACAAACAATATTTGGAAAGATCATGAAGTGGTCTGCCGAGACCCTCAGCGATTTTCGAGTGGTCTGTGGAAAAATAAGTTAGACTACAAGAACAATCAAGGTACCTCACTTTATTTTCATTTACTTGCTATTACTTATAGGGGGCGCTGGGCATAGAGAGTCGGGGGCTGCGTGACACGGCATGGGCCCACCCCCGAGGGGAAGGGGCACGCTGGCAGCACAGGGCTGGGCGGGCCAGTGTGCATCTGGCAACTGCTGGTCTGTATACAGTGCCCTTGCACTGGGCTGGGTGGAGCGGGGCCAGCCCCACCATGCTATGCCCCAGTGCCCCTGGCCGGCCCCTTGCTCTGGGGACCGACCTCCCCACACCATGCTCCTTTGCCCCCATGGGGGCCCACAAATATGTTTGGCGCCAGGCCCACAAAAGGTTAATCCGGCCCTGCAAGGGATGAACCAAGGGGTCTGCTAGCCTTTTCTCACTTGTGTAGAGTATAAGTTTTACGCCAGGCCAGTTTCCACAAGACATGAGCCCAGCACCTCTGGGAAATAAAATCATTCAATAGCCTAAGAGTTTCAGTAACATGAAGCTGCCTGAAACTGGGGTTATAGAGTTAAGATATCAATTTTTTTTTTTTTGGGGGGGGGGGGGGGGGGGGGGGAGGGGGAGAGTGGAGGACTCAAAATTACAACATGCTCATAATACAAAAGCAAAACCATAGTCAGCCACTTGGTCTTTCCTTGTTGAAGCTCCACTTCAGGGAAAGATACTGAATATTAGTATGGAAAGTCACAGGCATTCAGATCCTGGTTTAGAGAATCCATATAGAACACCCTTAACTCTGCCCCAGACCCATTGAGAACTAGGACACAATCTCACATGCAACCAACACACCTCTCTGCATTGGTGATTCCAGAAACTGGCAGATCATCTAACTTAAGTACCTTACAGTCAGTCACTGATAGGCCTATAGTGTCAAGAGCTGATTTAATGAGTTGCATAGGGAAGCTATTTACAGTGCTCCAACAAACCCCAGGAACTATGCTACATAACCTTGAGTGCCATCTATTGGCACCTTATCTATAAACTATATACATATACAGAGCCCCGATAACATGTTACTGTAGCATTTAGACTGAAATACACCTCCCTGCTACTACATTAAAACCTTATAATACCTCTGCCTCAACGCCATGGCCTTGTCATTGATAAGAGACAGACTTTTATAGCTCTTCCAACAGGGGGCCACATTCAAGACATTCAGGATTCAGAAACTGACAGGATAAAGTACTGTGAAGTATAGCACAGACGTATAGCTACAGACCTATTCAGTGGTGGAGCAAAAGTTAAGGATCAGAGACCACACTTGTATAGGAGACAGATGCACAAAACGAAAGCCACACAAGCTGCAGTTTCTCAGCTCCACAAACTAACTGAAATGAAGTAGATAAAGGAATTCTTTAAGCCCTTAATATGGGTGGGTGATTAGCAGGGGCTAGAGGCAGAGTGATGGCTGTTGGAATTACCTTAAGTGTGGATTTCCGTAATTCTGAATGGAAGTGTAACATGGAGCTTTCAGGACTCATTGCAGAGTTGATGAAAAAACCCATTTGCTTACGGGGAAAACCCTTTCAGTAACTGACAGGTATTTACAACTTTGACTGGCAGGTCCTTTTACCGGTGAACAAACAGATTTCAGTCAGGCACATCTGACAAGTCAATACCATTTCAAAGCAGTATAGTAGGGTCATGCAACTCTTCTGGCTGTCCAATGCTTCATGTACCACCATCCAGAAGTGTTTCTGCCACAGCTACTGGGCCAAAATTTCCCAGTTAAATTACTGCAATTAATTCACGTGTATTGGGGTCCTGCCTAGAGACTAGAACTTCCTGAAGGCCAACAGAGGGGTGTACTGAGCACCTGCTCTCTACACTGCATTGTAAGCCCAGGGTTAGTAGAATTCAAGTCCCGGTTTGAACCTGCCACCCTTGTGGGGTCTTAAGATCCTCACTCCGAGCCTTGGATTAGCATGATGTGTGTGTAGATGGAATGGGGGTTAGGTTTGAGCATGAGTTTGAACCCTGGGCTTACATTGCAATGTAGATATACTCTGACAGTTTTGCCATTGACTTCCATGGAGCAGGGTTAGGCCTTAATTTAGCATTGTTCTAATGCAAAATTTATTTATTCAGTTTCGAGACATCCCCCTTACAAAATGGGACTTTCCAATGTAATCTAGATGGAACAATACATTGCTTCCACTAAATGGATTCTACTTTAAGTAAATCAGTCTTTTGATCCTGCTGTCTATTTTTGCATAGCCTTGGAAACCTTTCCAAAGCACATAACTTAATATGCAAAGCTTTCAGGGCAGTATTTCTCAATTTGAGTCTCAGCGTGTTAGTGGTCATTGTAACACCACTCATTCTAATATGGCCCAGCCTCCCCTGTCATAACAGAGAGGCAAGGCAGGCCAAATTTCAAGAAGTGGCATTATGACCCCATGAGTGAGTGGGAAGATTCGCCACACCCCAGCAGGAAGTTTGACATCCCCATCTACTAGGATAAGAGTGAGCTGGAGAGAAACACCCATTTATTAAAGATTGAGGGCTCTACGGGCCGAGCCTGCTCCTTTCTCGTGTACTGAAAAGTTTATAACAAGGAGGAAACTGGCCATTCATATTTTAGCTTGCTGGATTTGTTTTTAATGGAAGGTGTGATCAGAGTTACAGTTGAGGCCTGAATGAGGAGGATGATACACAACATAAATCTTGGTGCAAAATACTGGGAGAATCCAGCCTCCTTTTAATAGAGAGAATGCAGGATGGGACTTCCTCTGATGCTGAGAGCACATCACCTGAGACGCATCACCCTCCCTCGCCCGACTGTGACAGCAAGGGGGTAAACAATTTAGTAGGTTACAGTCCCTAAGTAAGGGTTGTGTCAAATAACAGGACAGCTGCCCTGAGAGAAAGCTGGGCCTTCCCAGGAGGCCTTCCAAACTGCTGACCAGCAATACTGCAGAAAATGCTGCATAGGAGACAGACATGGGGAGAGGATATTTTATTAACTGGATGCCCATGTGGACCTGGCCGTGACTCCTTAAGGGCAGGGATTGGATATTCGGCCCATGAAGATGATGGTGTTGATGGCAACTTCCCGAATGAGCAGCAGGAAGGGCCTGTTAGCATTGAAGATCATTTTGTTCATGGGAAATGAACGCCCCGAGATCATGACTACGGTAGAAGCTGCTGCCTCACTGCCTTCCTCATTCACCTGCCAATCAGACGGAAAATAGGATTAACATACAATCCTCATACACAGGGCAGATGTGCAGGCTGCAGCCCCCCCCACTTACTTCCAGGTTGGCTGGGAGTGCATGAGAGAAAAGTCACAGTCACCTGGCTGTGAAATGCTCACTCCCTCTTGTGAGAGGGGCAACGCTTTCTGTGCAGAACTCCCAGGCCCTGCCGGCTGCAGGGGATACACCAGGCTTCTCCATGTGGTACCACAGAGCACCAGCCCCCTCTGCTACAGTTAACAGAGGATTTTCAAGGAGCTGTTTTAAAAGGTTTTCCCCATTGTTTTATGGATCTGAAGCACACAGAAGAATATACAAGCATCATCTTATGTGATAAAGTCATGAGACAGTCCTTTACACCTGGTTAACACTCGATGCATCCAGAGCTAAGAGGCCAGATTTTCAAACTCTGATGCGTACGTGTAACCCCATGATTTCCAGCCCATATGTAAGTAGGGTCCTGTGCAAATCGGAGGGGCCTATGCATGCCTGAAAAACAGGCCCACAAACCACCTGTGCTATTCTCATCAATACACTGACAATCCTCCATCAACAGAGGGAGGAGGGACTAGTGCCCAGACTCTCAAAGGTTCTTAGGCACCCGACTCCTACTGGTTTCGGTGGGACTTCAGCGCCTAGGTACTTTTGAGGATCTGGGCCTAGCTGACTTAGGAGAATCTAGAGCTGAAGAAAGATGCATCTAAGTTCTAAAATGTCAACATTAGCTGTTTAAGCAAGACCAGCATCACGATCACTGGCTATTGAAATGTTTTTAAGCAAGTTTTATTGTTAAGTAAAAGGATATTTGTCGTCTCATAACTTCCCAGGACAAACAACTTTAATATTAAAGCAGCAGGTCAGAACTGTCTAACCAAAATAGTGACATTGAATTCGTTGCCCTGCCAAAACCCTGGATTCCCTCCCTCCCCCCCAATTATTTGACAGCCAGCCTTGCAAGGTATTTCTTGTATAGGCCCAACAATGCTGTGGGGGTCTGATCCAAAGCCCTCTTAAGTCAATGGGAAGACTTGACTTCAACAAGCTTTGGCTCAGGCCCTAGGTTCTTTACAGACTCCGAACCACATGTTCTACTTTTGTGCTGTTGGGCTTTGGAATTCAATTATTGGTGGTTTCGGTGCCATATCTTCACCTGCCACAGACTGGACCCCAGAAGAGTCACAGGCTTAGGTCGGAAATGAGTGGCACAATTTTAAGTTTATCAGAGGGGAGAGGAGGGAAGGGAAAGGTTTTTGCTGTTGTTAACAAGACTGAACAAAAAGTTACATTAAAAGAAACAAACCACAGGAGAGCACCAGAAAGCAAGGCTTACCTCAAGGAACGCTTTGTGGAAAGCATCAGACACATACAGGTCTGTACGGCCCTCTGCAACTATACCTAAAAAGAACCCAACAAGCCATAAACAGACAGGGAACTTCAAGAACAGCTTTTTGAGACGACAACACCCCGAACACCAAAGCATTTTGCTCTCACACCAGAGGGAGTTTGAAGCAATCGACGACACTGATGGGGAAAGGGCAAAGGTCAAGCTAAAGATCCAAATTCTGCACTGCTGCCGTTGCATTGGGCCCACAGTGACTTCAGTGGAAATCCTAAGTGTTCGTATCTAAGGGTAGATTTGGGCCCTTAGCACTGAACAATTTGCAGGCAAGTTTAGTGCTGGTGGAAGATGCCAGTCTGACAGCCCTTTCTCTGTAGATTCAACCCTGACCCACACAGGCCACCCCTAGGACTTTGGGGACTTTGCCCCAGTGGTAACAGAGGGTTTTGTGATCAGGACACTTGTGTCCTGCTCAGTGGAGAAGCCACTACAATTCTAGCACTGCTTTAAAATACTTGGCCCCCCCTCCACACAGTGCTTCTTCGTTTCATTTCCCTGCCCCTGCTCTCAGTGTGGGAACCTGATAGGACTGACCTGGCAGCTTGGCACTTTCAGGGCTGAAGAGATCCACCAGCCCCATGTCCTGCAGCTTCTTCTTCATGCTGAAATTGTCTTCGATGCGGAAGCGGGGGAGGTAGATGGAGAGCGAGATCTCCTTCATAGAGCCCAGCCAGCTCTGCAGCTGCTCTAGGGTCAGGTCCTGCTCCACTTCTTTAAGAGATGTGCCCATGGTGGGCAGGATGAGAACCATGGTGATGTCATCCCCTTTGTATGGTAGCTCCACCACCTGCACGTGGTTGCTGGGGATGGAGACGTGACGGAACTTGTTCTCTTGGTACATCATGGGGGTGCTACAGATCTGGCCATCGCTTCTATAGAACTTATCCCTTTTTGTGTTCTGAGCAGGGAACTCCGATTTCCAGTGGCCCTAGGGGACCATGGTAAAGACAGACAGTAATCAGCCACAGATCAGAGAATCCCAGCCCCACGGCCCAGCGCATGCTGAGCCACCGGGAATCAGTGCATTTCTCTCCTCTCTTCAAAAAGGGACACTCTCCGGACCATCATTGGCTTCCCATTTGTTACTAGCAGCACCTCCCATTGTCCATGCTAGAGATGGGCAGGACTAGGGGTGGTTTTGGCTGTTGCAAAACTTCAACAAGGATTCAATTTTTCAGGAGCAAACTGAGATCAAGGTCCCATTGAACCTGAATCCCCCAAAGTTTTGTGAGAGAAGAAGCTGGCTCACCACTGCTGTGTTTAATAGTGCTTTGCATTTCTGTAGTGAACAATGAGGTTAGCCTCACAACCTCCCCGCCCCCCGCCCACAGTGGGGAGGGGGCTACGGATAGGGAAACGGACACGGAGAGGCTAAGTGATTTAGCTGACACCGCATAGCAGCTGGGTGGCAGAGCTGGTTAGGAAACGGACAACTCCCCTATCCCGGAAGGATGCTCTTCCGCACCCCCACTACCTCCCCGAAATGAAATTAATGTACAGAACTCACTGGCTTGTCCCCAGTTGTGCTGATTGTTGACTGTGCATCTCACCCCACCTTGGGCAATGAAATCAGACCAGTCATATGTACGTTCTGGGCTGCAGAATTTGGAGCTAGATTCAAATTTCAGACCCTTGCCATATCTTAGGGGTGTTTGGATCTGGGATTTTGGCACAACCCAAATAGGGGCGAGGCAAGGAATTCTGATCTGGATTCCAGACCTCTCCCCACAACACACACAGATCAAGGATGGGAAGGTCCAGGTTTTTGGTTTGGGTTGCACCCCTCTCTACCTTATAGTGAGCTTCACTTTTCAGTTCTCTGCCCAATGTTGGTGTGTTTGGGTTTTCACTGCTGTCCCCTATTTGACTCTCACACGAGTCATCACAGCTGATAGGTCTGAGCCAGTATCTCCATTTCTTAAAGATTCAGTGTGTCTGGGTTAGGAGAATGATCTACTGCAGGGTTAGGCAACCTATGGCATGCATGCCAAAGGTGGCACGTGAGCTGATTTTCAGTGGCACTCACACTGCCCGGGTCCTGGCCACCAGTCCGGGGAGCTCTGCATTTTAATTTAATTTTAAATGAAGCTTCTTAAACATTTTAAAAACTTTATTTACTTTACATACAACAATAGTTTAGTTATATATTATAGACTTATAGAAAGACCTTCTAAAAATGTTAAAATGTATTACTGGCACATGAAACCTTAAATTAGAGTGAATAAATGAAGACTTAGCACAGCACTTCTGAAAGGTTGCCGACCCCTGATCTACTGATTTCTCATCACCTCACCCAAAGCCTGGCTATAGATCCTCCCCCTCTCCCTAGGGGAGCAGATTTCCCCAGAGTTGGTTCCTGTACCTTAAAGTAAATGGTGTTGACCAGCACCAGGACAGTGAGGTCATCAATGCCTCCCTCAGGGATCACATCAGTAATGCGCTTCTCTGTTTTATTAGCAATCCACTCGTTAATTAGAGTCCTGGACTGCTCCGGCTTTTCCTGGAGGAATAGACCCAAAACAATAAGTTACACAGAGGATTTTCAACACCCCATTGTCTCTCTCTGTAGGAGGCAGCCACCGACAAGTGAGGGGCACGTTCCCAGTGCAGACCGTGTGTTCTGAGCACCATGCTGCAGTACTCAGAAGTGAGAAGCTGGTAAATGGATAAACCAGAATCTGAACTTAAAGCAGGTTCGGTCAGTAGCAAAACTGTGCTGCATTCAAGCACACTCCTCACACGCAGCCCCTGGTTCGCAGCCCCTGGTTCACAGCACCCACTAGGTCGCTCAAGCGAGGTAAGGGAGAGAATTTATCAACAGCACAAAGAATTGGAAAGGGATAGAAACCAAAGTCCTTCGGACTCACTTTGAAGTTCAAGGGCCAGAGTTTGGCTCCGTAAACCACCTCACTGATGTTCTGGTAGGTCTCATTGAAGGTCAGAGATTTCTCCCCGAAGAGACGATTGGCCGACACCAGCTCTGAGGATTTGTTGGCCTTCTTATAAAGCCGGCAATTCAGCTTGGCAAAGAAGAAGTGGATCTGATCAGATGTCTTCTCTGAAATGGTGTCAAACTGGAAAACCTAGGAAACCAAAGGAGTGAGAAGGAAACCCAGACCTGGCTCCACATTTCCTGTAGCCACAGGCAGAGGGGACGGGCTGATAACCACTCATTAACTCCACAGACACAGGGACACTGGACCAACCACTCTGGACTTGATGAGAGCTCTTGGCTTGTTTGGTTTTATTCACATGGAAACAGAGATAGGCCTGATCCAACCCCCTGGATAGGGTCTGGAGATTTGTGGACTTTAGACACATCCACAAACTTTGCAGCTGAGCCCCCACCCCCACCCCGCCCTCTGCATGAAAACTGGGTGCAGTTGTGCAGAAACAAGGCTTTGACATTTCCAGAATACAAACACCATTTAACAAAGAAAAAGGACTATATAAAAATTGTACGACTGCTCCTCTTTCTCCTCCTCCCCTTCAAAGCACAGATGTCTCCTCTCCCATGCTCAGACTATACCCTGGGAGGATAAATACATTAAAAAGTGTGAGGTGCTCGGATACGATAGTAATGGGAGTGCATCTAGGTACCTTAGACAGATGACTCTGCTACAGGGGAAACTGGTGTCAGCCGAAGGACCAGCACATCTAGCTCACAGTCCTGTGCCCAGAGCACATCTCTCACTTGGTTAGTCAAAGTGGAGCAGTACAAGCAAAATGAACAGAGCTAGAATCCCAATTATAATTGGGGGCTCAATCAATCTGCCATTCGGGTAATGGGTGGTTCTTGTTTCTGGAACTGCTGCTTTGCTACAGCCCATGCAATCATTTACTCATGAGGCAGGAGCCCTTACCTTGCCGCAGTAACTTCTGCTTAGAGATCTAATGCCAAATACAAATGGGCACAAGCCATTTATATTCTCAGCTGCACTCCCCTCTATTGTCTTCTATCCCATGGAGCTTTCAGACACACTGTGGAGGAGCCCTCTGAAAACTAACACTGCCATTGCCCTAGTAGGAAACTAGAGACCCTGAAAGTCACAAGAGTTACAGCCTAGTGACACATGCCTAAAGTGCCCTTTGCTGGCTATTGAGAGAACCAGAAAACCCTGCTCCTCACTTCAACTGCCCTCTGTGTCAGCTTTATTTTCCATCTTTCCACTCATGCTGGTGGAAGCTCATTTCACTCAGGCCACCTGAGAGTCACCACCCGGCAACAACTGGGTGTGGATCTGGAGAATGCCACTGAGCTGGCTCCAGGGAGATGCGTCAGGCACCTTTTCATTGATTCATAATTTTTGCTAATGGGTTCCCAAGCAAAGTGAAGACACTCAGCCTTTCTTGCAAGTCTACTGCAAATGGTGCTAGCTTAGCTGTGCACCATTGGAAGCAGTTGCGCATGTGAGCTCACAAGGGGCTGAATCCAGCCATGTTAGCATCAATGGGACTTATGCCACTGACTTCAATGGGAGCTGCATCAACCTGAGGTTCATTAGAAGCACACTGGTGGGACTACTCAGCGGTTAGCACCAGAGATTTCCCTAGGGCAGCCACAGACTGTGATAACTGCACTGAGGGTCTCCTAAGTGCCTTGAGATCAGTAAGGACTCAGCTTCCTGGATATTGGGTGATGCTGTGAATTTATTTTGTTTGAACACAGAAGTCAGTCTGTGGTCTCCACCCCATCCCTTATTCATTCCAGGAGGCAGCCTTTGTCCGTCAGCATTTCCATGGAGCGATAGGAGAGGTCTTTTCCCTTATCTGGATAGTGGGATCCTGAGTTTGGGCTGCTGTAAGAAACGGGAGGAGATCTAACACTAACCCCATGCCCAGGTTTCATTAGGTTTCCCTCAGTTTTCAGCACAAGGATGTTCTATCCCTGCGTGTTAACATTGCCTAGCTACAATTGTCAGGTCCACTAGGAGCCAAGTATTTGCCTTCGCCTCCATGCCCCTTAAAGAGTTTCCCACTCCTCCATATGGAGCCAATAGCCCCGAACCCAGCGTGCATCACAAGAATTTACTCCAACCATTGGAGCTAGAGGAGTTGGGATTGCCCAACAGACCAGAGGAAAGCCAGCCTGGAGCTTCCTGCAGTGCTCTCCACGAGGACAGGTGTCCTGACAAGGGGATTGTTATCCGAGAGATCGTTCTCTCTAAGCAGGGAAATGTCCTGAGTGGAGGAGCCCTAGAGAGAGCTTAATCACCTACAAACAGCTGACAGCCAGCCTTTAGTAACCTTGCTCTAACTTCAGTTGCTAGGATAGCAACTAGGCGAGGCTGAGATGGTGCCACTCACCTTCATGAGCTGCTGGAGTGTGTTACCGCAAGCACCAAGTTTGGTCATCGCAAAGGCTGTGGAGATGCTGAGGGGTGACATGAAGATGTTTTCATTGTCATTCTTGGAGTCTGCCAGGTATTTGTAGAATTTCATGGCGAAGCGGGTGTTGGCCTTTGATAACTCCCAGACACGGGGATTAGTAGATTCTGGGATCTTCTCATTCCCTTGCTCTGACCCTAGCCCCTCGCTCTCCTTCTTCTCAGGGTTCCGGTAAATGCACATGGGATTCACTGGGATGTCCCTTGGCTTTGCAGTGCAGATATCTTCCACAGGGTGGTACTGAGGAGCTACTGCACCCCAGAGGCTGATGATCAACCACACAAACAGATGCATCCTCCTGAAACCAGAAGGAGAAGTTACAATCCAGCTGCAAGCCTTGCATGAGCCATCCCTCCAAATGGACTCACGGACATGACAGCCACTGTATCAGTCTCCTCTCCAAACTCACTGGTCCCATTGTAATCTTCAGATGGAAATTGTTCCATTCCTCAGGGCTGTCGATTAATCACAATTAATTCACACGATTAACTCAAAACAATTAATCACAATTAAAAAAAGTAATTGTGATTAATTGCAGTTTTCATCGCCCTGTTAAACAATAGAATACCAATTGAAATGTTTTTCTACATTTTCAAATATATTGATTTCAATTACACCACAGAATACAAACTGTACAGTTTATATTATTTAATTATTTATTAGTGCTCACTTTATATTATTTTTGAATACAAATATTTGCACTGTACAAATGATAAACAAAAGAAACAGTATTGTTCAATTCACCTCATACAAGTACTGTAGTGCAATCTCTATCGTGAATGTGCAACTTACAAATGTAGATTTTTTTGTTACATAACTGCACTCAAAAACAAAACAATGTAAAACTTTAGAGCCTACAAGTCCACTCAGTCCTACTTCTTGTTCAGCCAATCGCTCAGACAAACAAGTTTGTTTACATTTATGGGAGATAATGCTGTCCCCTTCTTATTTATAATGTCACCTGAAAGTGAGAACAGGCGTTCACATGGCACTGTTGTGGCTGGCGTTGCAAGGTATTTACATGCCAGATATGCTAAACGTTTGCATGCCTCTTCATGCTTTGTCCACCATTCCAGAGGACATGCTTCCATGCTGATGATGCTCATTAAAAAAATAATGCATTATTAAGTTTATGACTTAACTCCTTGGGGGAAAATTGTATGTTCCTGCTGTTTTACACGCATTCTGCAATACATTTCATGTTATATCAGTCTCAGATGACGACCCAGCATATGTTGTTCATTTTAAGAACACTTTCACTGCTGATTTGACAAAATGGAAAGAAGGTACCAATGTGAAATTTCTAAAGATGGCTACAGCACTTGATCCAAGGTTTAAGAATCTGAAGTGCCTTCCAAAATCTGAGAGAGACGAGATGTGGAACATGCTTTTCAGATGTCTTAAAAGCACAACACACTGATGTGGAAACTACAGAACCCAAACCACCAAAAAGGAAAATCAACCTTCTGCCGGTGGCATCCGACTCAGATGATGAAAGTGAACATGCGTCGGTCCTCATTGGTTTTGACGCTGTCCTCTGGAAGGGTGGTTGAAGCATGAAGGGACATATAAATCTTTAGCACATCTGGCACATAAATATCTTGCTAAACCAGCTATAACAGTGCCATACGTTCTCACTTTCAGATGACATTGTAAACAAGAAGTGGGCAGCATTATCTTCTGCAAATGTAAAAAAATTGTTTGTCTGAGCGATTGGCTGAACAAGAAGTAGGACTGAGTGGACTTGTAGGCTCTAAAATTTTACATTGTTTTATTTTTGAATTACGTTATTTTTTGGACAGAATTCTACATTTGTAAGGTCAACTTTCATGATAAAGAAATTGCACTACAGTACTTGTATAGATGAATTGAAAAATACTGTTTCTTTTGTTTTTTACAATGCAAATATTTGTCATCAAAAGTAAATATAAAGTGAGCACTGTACACTTCATATTCTGTTGTAATTGAAATCAAAATATTTGAAAATGTAGAAAACATCCAAAAATATTTAAATAAATGGTTTTCTATTATTAACAAGGCAATTAATTGCGATTAATTTTAATTGCTTGACAGCTCTACTCTAAACACGTTCCTAGTCCTTAGCAGGAGATGAGCTCCATGCTCAGTGCCAGCTCTACTTGATGTTATTGAAAGTTACTAACATGGGAAATACCAAGTCAGAAGAGTGAGTGGACAGTAAAATGGTCTTTTAGGCAGTCCTACAAGGGGCTAAGCAGAGGTGCCCACCCAGTATCAACCGCTGTTTGAGGAGCTCAATGCACTTTACATTCATTAACACTCACTGTGCTCCTGCAAGTTACATCAGTATTACTGATCGGGAAATCAGGCCAAGCAGAAGAGGGTCTATCAGAATGTCATTCTCAAGGCACAGGTTAGCCAAATAACTATCACTGACTGATGGTCACACCTCTGCTTGTGCAAGGATTATAAATCCCACCACCTCTTATATTGCTCTGATCAGCAGGAGCATAGCACCCCAGCCTAGCATAGGCACAGTGGAATGCGCAGTATTGAATAAATCTGTTTGTAAGGCTTCCATCACTATGATTTCCACATGCATTTTTGCATGGCTTAACATTGGGTCTGATCAGATATCCTATGCACTGCAGGACACAGACCACGCTTCTGTCTAGCTTGAAAGAAAGGAATGGAGACTTGACTACTCTCCCAGGACGCAATACTCCATGGAGAGCCTTTGCAAAAAGATGGGTCTATCTTAGGTTTTCCCAGACTGCCCATCACCACAGAAACCCAGCATGGCATACTTTATGGCTAGGTGCAAGCAGAGGTGCATTTATCTAGAGTGATTCCATAGATATGGTTCTACTACCAGGAAAGTGTGGCCTCTGGCAATACAATTTTTACTCAAAAGCATTTCAATACAATGGTATCAGGACGGAAGGGTGGCTTTGTGGTTAATACGGTGGCCTATGACACAAGAGATCTGGGTTCCATTCCTGGGTCTGTCCCAAACACTATGTATGACCTTGTGCAAAAATCACATAAGCTTTGCCTCTCTTCCTCCTCTAGAATGGAGCCAATAATCCTTCCTCTCAGTCTTTGCTGTCTTGTCTCTTTAGACTGCAAGCTCTCCAGAGCAGAAATGGCCTTGTTAGGTGTCTGCAGAATGGCTAGTACAATGATCTTGCTTGAGGGTGGTGGCCGTTTTTATTATTTACATAATAATAAACAATGCAGTGGTGACAAGTGCAACAGAGATACCTAGAAACAGAATGAAGAGCTGCAGGCGAAGAGCCAGGAAAGCTACCCACTTCTGAACGTTTCATTCCCAGTGGGAGCAATGGGTCAAGGCAAGATTGAGACCTGCACCCAAGGGTCTGATGTGTACATGGACAGCCAGAACTGCTGTTGCTTTTCTCACTTTTAGACTACTATCTTCGCTGGAGAGGGTTTCTCTGAGTATTATAACTGCTCCTCCAATAGTGTATCGGTGACTGATTTTGCATCATATCTCATCTCCCATTTCAGGAAGCTGGGAGGAGCGGCAGCAAGCTGCAGGCCCCAACTCAGCTCTCAGTCAACTGCAAGGACAGGGTTATTTACAGGCACAGACATGCTATTTCTGACAGCCTAATGTCCAAATTTTCAAAGCGAAAAGCCCTTGTAATGACGCGTGCCTTAGTGCCTATCATCATAGTATCTAGGCCAGGGGTGGGCAAACTTTTTGGCCCAAGGGCCACATTGGGGTTGCAAAACTGTATGGAAGGCCGGGTAGGGAAGGCTGTGCCCCCCCAAACAGCCTAGCCCCTGCCCCCTCCCACTTCCTGCCCCCCTCAGAATCTCCCACCCATCCAACACCCCTGCTCCTTGTCCCCTGACCGCCCCCTCCCAGGACCCCCAACCCCTGACCGCCCCCCTGAGACCCCCACCCCCTATCCCCCCTGCTCTTTGTCCCCTGACTGCCCCGAACCCTATCCACATCCCAGGACAGGCACCCCCGGGACTCCCACACTTATCCAACCCCCCACCCCGAATCTCCACCCCATCCAACCGCCCCCTTCTCCCTGTCCCCTGACTGCCCCCCGGGACCCTCTGCCCTTTATCCAACCCTCCAGCTCCAGCCCCCTCATCATGCCCCTCAGAGCAGCATGTCTGGCAGTGGCATGGCACGGCTGGAGCCAGACAAGCTGGTGCGCTGCCCCACACAAACGCGCAGCCCTGCTGCCCAGAGCGCTGCCTGCGCAGCAGCAAGGCTGCAGGGGAAGGGGACAGCGGCAGGAGGGGCTGGGGGTCTAGCCTCCCTGGCTGGGAGCTCAGGGGCTGGACAGTCGGGCTGTAGTTTACTCATCTCTGGTCTAGGCATTGCTTTTTCCATAACCAGGCTGAAGCTCAGATACATTCTTCAGGAGTCAAAAAAGCTAACAGAATATTGGGAATCATTAAGAAAGGGATAGATAAGACAGAAAATCTCATGTTGCCTCTATATAAATCCATGGTACACCCACATCTTGAATACTGCATACAGATGTGGTCAGACCATGCCAAAAAAGATATATTGGAATTGGAAACGGTTCAGAAAAGGGCAACAAAAATGATTAGGGGTATGGAACAGCTTCTGTATGAGGAGCGATTAAGATGACTGGGACTTTTCAGCTCGGAAAAGGAGACAACTAAGGGGGGGAATAGGATAGAGGTCTATAAAATCATGAAGAGTATGGAAAAAGTAAATAAGTGTTATTTACTCCTTCTCATAACATAAGAACTAGAGGTCACCAAATGAAATTAATAGGCAGCAGATCTAAAACAAACCAAGGACGTATTTCTTCACACATCGCACAGTCAACCTGTGGAACTCTTTGCCAGAGGATGTTGTGAAGGCCAAGACTATAACGGTTCAGAAAAGAACTAGATAAATTCATGGAGGATAGCCATTGATGGACCTATTAGCCAGGATGGACTGGGATGGTGTTCCTAGCCTCTGTTTGCCAGAAGCTGGGAATGGATCACTTGATGATTAGCTGTTCTGTTCATTCCCTCTGGGGCACCTGGTATTGGCCATTGTCAGAAGACAGGATACTGGGCTAGATGGACCTTTGGTCTGACCCAGTATGACCTTATGAGTGAATTCCACAGACTTGTGGCCATCCCTGGCAATACAAACCTTACTGAAATGTGCTCAGATATCACTGCAAAGGGCATGCATGCAAACCTAAATAGAGCAGAGAAGAGTGGCTGGTCCTGCCTTACTCCACCAGAGAACTGAAAGTGGTCATGTTTTAAACACAGATGGTGGAATTCTAGTCTGACTGCAGTCAAGGGCAAAACTCTCATAGGTAAAAGGGGGTGGTTTTTTGCGCCCTTCAATCCTAATGCTGGAGTGGGAGGGTCAGGTAGAGAATTGCTTAATCAGCTCAAAATTGCAAGGCTCCAAGCAGTCTCTTGCATTGTTCATGGGAAGTTCAGGAGTCAACACCCAGAACGCACTTTAGAAACAACCTCCTCCTCCCACACCAGAGTCAGGGTCTGCTTATCCCAGTAATTTTCCACTCCAGTATCTTTGCTCAACAACTGTTGTCTTCTGACAAGGGCAGCGGTTCACTAGTGTTACAAATTTATGGCTAACGGTGTGCTCCCTCCACACCATGCTAGAAGTAGCGCTAAGAAATCAGTCAGTATTATTTGCTCCGAGTGCTTGAAAGCCTAACTAATATTAAGGAGCTTAAGCCTTTGTGGAATTGCTTCCACCAGAGCTTTTTTTTTTTGGTGAAATTCCCAGGAAAAGGAGTTGCTCCTCTGAGGTCCCCAACCTGAGGCAAATAGCATTTGAGAGAGACAAGTGAGAGAAAGCCAGGACTTTCCAAGCCTCCTTGAAACAATTGCTCCCCACTTTGCAGTTTAAGAAGTGAAGGGTTTGCAGGCATTCTAGTGAGCAGCACATGGAGTAACCAGGATCTTGTGGCAATCTAGATGGAACTCTACAAAAACGGCCTCTCAGCACTACAGTCAGGGATCACCGACAGACAAGCAATCCAGCAGTGGCTGGAGTTTGTAGGTTTCTACAAAGTGGGATGAGTCCATGAGAAACCATGTTAATCAACATGAAAATCTCATTGGAAGCAAGCAAGCAGGACTGTGGAACCAATTCCTCTTACCTTGTGGTGTCTCAGATTCCTCGCCTACAGGACGTGATCTGCAACGTACAGTGACAGGCACGCTTGCTTTAGAGCAGAGAAAAAATCAGAGACAAAGCTAGTCAATAGTAGCTTCTGCACTGAATTTCTGCACTCCACCAGCGCTCAGTCAAGTCAGGGGAGAGAGGGAGGGAAGAGGTGGGATGTTGAGGTCAAAGGTTGATGACCAACCCTGGAAGGTTAAGCAAAGAGTTGAACAAAGCAATGTTTGATCTGGAAAAGGTTTTAAAGTTCAGACTGAGGAGGGAAAGTTTGGTCACCTTCTCCACACACACTCCAGGGCTCCCCAATTCTGGCTGATAAAACACAAGTTTTCCAGAATTCACAGGATTGTAGATTTAGAAACTTAGCTCAGGCCAATTCCTCTCACTCCCCCTCAAACAAGTTGGGGAAGAGAGGCATATTTTCCATGCTGCAGCAGTTTGGGCTAAATCACACACTTCTGTTCTTTAGTTTTCCTATTGGTAAACTGGGGATCATGATCTTTCACCACCTCACAAGTGGCACGGATGGGAACTGGGTGCTGATTTAATTCAACACTTAGATGCAGTTTGCTCCATAGTTTGATTTACAAAAGCCAATCAGATTGGTTTTATCATGCAATAATCAGTAACATCTTCACAATAGAGGCCAGTGCAAGAGCACATGCGAAACCTGCTACCCTCCAGACACTGCCAGCAAGACGCTCAGGATTGTGTGCAAAAAACCCAAGTGTTTGTGAAGCACTGTCCTGTTTTCACCCCTGCCAGAGAGCAGGTTTTGGCACAACAGGATCGTCAGCCAGAGCTGCAAAGTAAGTTACTGAATCACACACACATTAGCCCTTTTAAGGCATTGTTTGAAATGCCTCTCCATGGAGATGAGCCATAAAGCTACGGTCTTTAGTACAGATAAACCTTTCAAGCCCTCTTTCTAGTAGGTTATCAGACTGGTTTTCCAAGGTGCTGAGCACTGACAGATCCCATAGACTTCAACGGGAGTTCAATGTTCTCAGCACCACTGGATGGGGTGGGGGGATGGGGGGGGGGGGGGGGAGAGAAAAATCAGGTAATTGGTTTACATTTACCAAATATCATTTGTAAGCCTTTTAACTGAGAATAACTTTCAACATAGCCAAAGGAAGGCACTTGTCATGGCCCCCTCCCCTTCATTCATTGGGAATGTGTATTTCCCACCAGGACAAGAAAAGTACATTTGTATTACTGAGAAATGATCAACCTGTCCTGCAGCATAGGGCTAAGAGCCTGGCCCAATGCACCCTGAAATTCACGAAGATTCCCACTGATTGTAGTGGGTGTTGGAATGACACCAATTAGAAAGTTAAGGTTGCAGCAGAATTGTGATAAAACCATCCACGTACATAGGGCAGCTTACATTGGCAGAGGGTGGACTATAGTGCAGATTTGGAGCCATCTAGCCAGGATACAAGCCTCTCTCTGCTCCAAAAGTGATTAGATTTTTTGAACTGATAGGTTTTTACAGCATGCAGGGTTGTAGCCATGTCAGTCCCAGGATATTAGAGAGACAAAATGGGTCAGGAGCTCTCTTTTAGTGGACCTTCTGTTGGTGAGAAGCTTTCAAGCTATAAAGAGCTCTTCAGTCACCTTATCTCTCTAGGCTCTTACAGTGCTTTGTTGGATCGTAGAGACACTGCAGCTGGGGGAGTCCCCCAACACAGAAGACATATGTCAAGACTGCATAGGCACTATTCTTGTGTCTAACATGGAAAATGCATTAAATCAAATATTGTTTGCTTTTCGTCTGGTTCTGTGGAGCAGGCACTTTTTGTCTTGATGCCATGCTCTGTTGCACTGGGCAGGTGTCAGCATCTCAGGTTCCTCAAGTGAGAGATGGAACCGGTGACCCACCCACACTCTCACCTGATAGCTAAGGTTCAGAAGCATCAGCCATAGTGCTGCTAAGGTCTCCCATCTTCAAGTCTAGGGGAGAAAAGTCATCATTCACAACAGAGAAAATAAGAGGCTCTGCAGGTCTCACCCAGTACAGCTGGGAAGAGCAGACAGGCCTCCAGAGTGTGTCACTCACCTCGGCAGACTGCCTTTTGAAATATTACAGGCCTTTGGATAGGGCCACACTTTTGTGCAATGCATAGAGCACCATGTTGGCCCCAGTGACATCGAGGAGGGTGTTGCACATGAGGCAGTGGTGTGCATGCCTCAGTTTCCCCATCTGAAAGAAGTTTTACTCTTGGCAGAGCCATGAAGAACCTATTTTGGGTGGCTTATGGGTCAGGAAACAAATTGGGTGGGGCTGTTTCTGAGCACACTAGTAAGGCTTTCACAGTCACTCCTCACAGGAGGAGAAAAGAAAGAGGTATTGAAGGATATTTGAGGCAGCTGTAGGAACGGTGGCTATGCTTTCTGGCACAGCTGCACATTGCCAGGTTCTTGCAGGGAGCTGTAGACCAGGAGACTCCAGGCACATCAGAGGAATCCAGCACTTACAGCAGAGGACTGGGATTCAAGCAGCCCCATGCTCCAGCCCATTGCAACAGATTCCCTCAGTTGCTTTTGGATAAACATGACCTCTTCCTCAGTTACCTCATCCATAAAATGGAGAGAATAAATGCTCGCTCTCTCAAAGGAACAAGGTAGGGGTTAATTAGGGTCCGTAAAGCACTCTGAACATGGAAACTGCTAATCCTCAGAGCAACCACTGATGCCTTCCTAAGGGACCAAACAGATTCATCACTTAACTTAGGATTTTCTTTTTATCCCACTTAGGGTGGGCTCCCCAGCATCCTGGGACCCAGACTATTTGGGAAGAGTGGTGCACCTTTCAGCACAGTGCACTCTGAGCATTAGTCTCTCCAAAGGAGCTTATGCAATCTGAACGTTACAACCACAGGCTGAGAACAAATGGACTTGCAAGGGGGCCTTAAATGCAGTCACAACCACCACCACATCGCACAACAAAAAAAATGCACGATATGGGATGAACAATGCCTGGGGTGCAATGTTAGAGATGAATGTAGCATACACAAATGTCTGAGTGAGTTGCTAGTTGCAGGGGCTGCCCTTGGTTGGTGCTGAATGGGATCAGGTAGGGCAAGACAGAATTTTCACTGGTTCCCCGCCGTCAATATATCTAAAATCTGCACCTGTCGTAGGTTTGCTAATGCCAACAACAAGCAGGGGGTCAGGGTGTGAAGAGAGTGCACAAACACATAACAGGTTGGGGGCCAGGCTTACTCTCATTCTGAAGCAAGTGTACTAAAACAACTACATATTTTAATGAGGTGAACTGCTTGTGTTTCAAACCAAATTTAGGCTGCTAGGAGACACTGAAATCCAAGACCTCTATGGTGGCATTCTCAGAAATGCTTCCAGTTCCACGCACAGGGCCAGGTAGGCAGGCAGAGCTTCAGAGTCTCAAGCTGTGGATGAGACGATGGTGTAGAGAGGAGAGGTTTAGATTTATTAGGAACTGAGGAAACTTTTGGGATGGGGGAGCCTATACAGGAAAGATGGGCTCCACCTAATCCAAAGTGGACCCAGACTGCTGGCACTTAACATTAAAAAGGTTGCAGAGCAGTTTTTAAACTAAGAGATGGGGGGAAAGCCGATTGCTGCAGAGGAACACGTGGATCGGACAGACTCTTCTCTTAGAGGAGAGTCTATTGATAGAGATTCTCTAGGTTTTAGTCAGGAGGAGAAGATGGAAGAAGATCAAACGAGAAACATTCACATAAAAAAGAATCTGACACACCAGAAAAGGGCAAACAGTGACAAGTTTTTAAAGTGCTTGTACACAAATGCTAGAAGTCTAAATAATAAGATGGGTGAACTAGAGTGCCTCGTGTTAAAGGAGGATATTGACATAACAGGCACCACAGAAACCTGGTAGAGTGAGGACAATCAAGGGGACACAATCATTCCTGGGTACAAAATATATCGGAAGGACAGAACAGGTTGTGCGGGGAGGGGGGTGGGAGGGAGTGGCACTATATGTGAAAGAAAACGTAGAATCAAATGAAGTAAAAACCTTAAATGAATCCACATGTTCCATAGAATCTCTATGGATAGTAATTCCATGCTCTAATAAGAATATAACACTAGGGATCTATTAGCAACCACCTGATCAGGACAGTGATAGTGATGATGAAATGCTAAGGGAGATTAGAGAGGCTATCAAAATAAAGAACTCAATAATAATGGGGAATTTCAATTATCCCCATATTGACTGAGTACGTCACCTCAGGACGAAATGCAGACACAATTTCTCGATACTTTAAATGACTGCTTCTTGGAGCAGCTGGTACAGGAACCCACAAAGGGAGAGGCAACTCTCGATTTAGTCCAGAGTGGAGCACAGGATCTGGTTCAAGAGGGAATTATAACAGGACCGCATGGAAATAGTGACCATAATATAACAACATTTAACATTCCTGGTGGGAAGAATACCTCAACAGCCCCAGCCCAACACTGTGGCATTTAATTTTGGAAAGGGGAACTATGCAAAAATGAGGGGGTTATACAGAAATTAAAAAGGTACAGTGACTAAAGTGAAATCCCTGGAAGCTGAATGGACACTTTTCAAAGACACCGTAATAGAGGCCCAACATAAATGTATACCTCAAATTAAAAAAAACACAGTAAAAGAACTAAAAAAGAGCCACCGTGATAAAGCCAAAAAGGAGTTTGTAGAACAGCTAGCCAAAACCTCAAAAGCTAATAAATTTTTTTTTAAGTACATCAGAAGCAGGAAGCCTGCTAACCCAACCAGTGGGAACCCTGGATGATCAAGATACAAAAGGAGCACTTAAAGACAATAAAGTCATTGTGGAGAAACTAAATGAATTCTTTGCTTCAGTCTTCCCAGCTGAGGATGTTAGGGAGATTCTCAAACCTGAGCAGTATTTTGTAGGTGACAAATCTGACGCATTGTCACAGATTGAAGTGTCACTAGAAGAGGTTTTGGAATTAATTGATAAACTTAACAGTAACAAGTCACCAGGACCAGATGGCATTCACCCAAGAGTTCTGAAAGAACTCAAATGTGAAATTGCAGAAGTAATAACTATGGTTTGTAACCTGTCCTTTAAATCAATTTCTGTACCCAATGACTGGAAGATAGCTAATGTAACGCCAATATTTAAGAAGGGCTCTAGAGGTGATCCTGGCAATTCCAGACCAGTAAGTCTAACGTCAATACTGGGCAAATTAGTTGAAACAATAGTAAAGAATAAAATAGACACACAGAAGAACAAATTGTTGGGCAAAAGTTAACATGGTTTCTGTAAAGGGAAATCATGTCTTACTAATCTATTAGAGTTCTTTGAAGGGGTCAACAAACATGTGGACAAGGGCGATCCAGTGGACATAGTGTACTTACGTTTCCAGAAAGCCTTTGATAAGGTCCCTCACCAAAGGCTCTTACATAAATTAAGTTGCCATGGGATAAGAGGGAAGATCCTTTCATGGATTGAGAACTGGTTAAAAAGACAGGGAACAAAGGGTAGGAATAAATGGTAAATTTTCAGAACGGAGAGAGGCAACTAGTGGTGTTCCCCAAGGGTCAGTCCTAGGACCAATCCTATTAAGCTTACTCATAAATGATCTGGAGAAAGGGGTAAATAGCGTGGTGGCAAAGTTTGCAGGCGATACTAAACTGCTCAAGATAGTTAAGACTAAAGCAGACTGTGAAGAACTTCAAAAAGATCTCACAAAACTAAGTGATTTGGCAACAAAATGGCAAATGAAATTTAATGTGGATAAATGTAAAGTAAATCAAACTGGAAAAAATAACCCCAACTATACATACAATATGATGGGGGCTAATTTAGCTACAATTAATCAGGAAAAAGATCTTGGAGTCATCGTGGATAGTTCTCTGAAGACATCCATGCAGTGTGCAGCGGCAGTCAAAAAAGCAAACAGAATGTTAGGAATCATTAAAAAAAGGGATAGAGAATAAGACGGAGAATATCTTATTGCCCTTATATAAATCCATGGTATGCCCACGTCTTGAATACTGCATACAGATGTGGTCTCCTCATCTCAAAAAAATATATACTGGCTTTAGAAAAGGTTCAGAGAAGGGCAACTAAAATGATTAGCGGGTTGGAACATGTCCCATATGAGGAGAGATTAAAGAGGCTAGGACTTTTCAGCTTGGAAAAGAGGAGACTAAGGTGGGATATGACAGAGGTATATAAAATCATGAGTGAGTGGAGAAAGTGAATAAGAAAAAGTTATTTACTTGTTCCCATACTATAAGAACTAGGGGCCAGCAAATGAAATTAAAGGGCAGCAGGTTTAAAACAAATAATAGGAAGTTCTTCACACAGCGCACAGTCAACCTGTGGAACTCCTTTTCTGAGGAGGTTGTGAAGGCTAGGACTGTAACAGGGTTTAAAAGAGAACTGGATACATTCATGGAGGTTAAGTCCATTAATGGCGATTAACCAGGATGGGTAAGGAATGGTGTCCCTAGCCTCTGTTTGTCAGAGGGGGGTGTTGGATGTCAGGAGAGAGATCACTTCATCATTAACTGTTAGGTTCACTCCCTCTGGGACACCTGGCATTGGCCACTGTCGGCAGACAGGATACTGGGCTGGATGGATCTTTGGTCTGACCCAGTATGGCCGTTCTTATGTTCTTAAACCTAAGACTGCCAGCCCTGCACTTCTAGAGCACAGGCTCTTTGAACAATAACAGATGGTCTCAAACATCCTTTTTTGTGAATGTCTGGAGGATACACAATGCACAAAAATCACTCTGCGCAAAGGAAAGGATTCAAAGTGAGTGTTACCACTGTGCCTGAGCCTGCCATGACTCTGTGACCAGAGAAGAAAAGGAAGAAGCCTTCAAAAAAGGGGCACAAGCTTCTCTGCTCTGATATTGGGAAGCTCCCTACCATGTAGGAGTCTAGAGGCTGCACTGGAGAAAGAGCTACATGATTAACAGGATCACATCTCACAAACTCAGGTGACCACACACTTCAATCCAGAGAGAAAATGAGAGATATTTCAAATGTGTTCTCCATTAGTTTATCATTTAATAAAAATGCTGACAGAAAAGCCGATAAGACCTTATACACACTTCCATCTGTTTACAAACCTAAAGATGAATCACCCCCTTTCTACTTTTTCAAATAAATCCTCCTTTAGGAGCCTTGGAAAGTATGCTGGAGCAATATGAGGCTGAGTCAGTTTCAAAAGGGAGGAAGGAAACAGCATTTCATCATGTTGCATTTTTTATATAACCACCACACACACAAAATAGATTTTTTTTAATACAAAAGTGAAATTGTTTGCTTTGCACTTCTAAATTAAAATCAAGAGGGAAAATATTAACTTTCCGACCAGACACCCTCCTGGTTTTAGTATCCGTCAACCCCCTTCTTCCCCTCAACATAATATGCAGAAGGCCTTTACTTTTAAATTTCAGTTTCAGAATACTGCGAGGATTAAAACACAGGGGAAGGAAGAACAGGCAAATTGCGCTGTCTCCCCAAAATGGCATGTAGGTGCCTAACTCACACTGAAAGATACCTAACTGCCATACGTGCCTTTGAATAACTCCCCCAAGCCAAACCTCCATGTACCAGGTTTCAGTTTCCCTGTGTGCGTGCAGAATTCTATTCTGTTCTATTTAATCTCTACTCTTTAAAAAAAAGAGAGTGTTTTGAGAGGTACAAACAGTATTTATAATAATCAGCAAGTGTCAAGTGTGCTGTCCCTTTAAGTCTCAGGACATTTTGTTCTTGACAGAGAGGAATAAAGGGGAAAAGCAACAAGGGGCCACTTCAAAAAAAAAGAAAAACAAAGAAAAATAAAGACATTTTGTTCAGCGCTGACCTACAGGAACAGCACACAGGGATCCTTACTTATCCAAAATACTAAATAAGTTCAAGAAGTAATTCATGACTCGACTCAAATCTCATGGTCTCCTTTATTATCCTATTTTTTTAAATTTTATTTATTTATTTTTTTTGTTAAATATACCTCTGCAGGGCACAATCACATACAATCAATACGATTGGTAAATTACACAAGCTCTATCCCAAGCATATATGCACCAATGTTAAAAAGTTATTTTTAAAAAACCAAAACGAAAAAATGAAATAAATTCCACCCAAAAAGGTGATAATGACTGCAGAATGTCTCGGGGAGACCGGTATGAGCCTAAGAAACCAAAGAAAACTAGGCTTACAAATAAAAATATTTCTGTAGAGAAATCCCACAACTGGAAACAGGTGGCTTCTGAAGTGGGAAAGCATGTGGTTGTGTGTGTTCTGTCCCTTAACTGTCACAATCCTCCCAGCTCCCACACACACCTAACACCCACTTCCCCACAGAGTGGAACAAAATGGGGACAGAGCTCTTCCCATTACTATCAACGGTTATCAAAAGCAGAAAAAAATAAAATAAAATAAAATCAAGCTACAGTGTAGCTGATAAGCTGACCTTCAAGGAAAGCTCCTCTTAGCACAGAGGCTGCTTACCTGGCAAGCAGAAGCCACAGGGAACGCAGAAATTCCTTACACTAGAAAAGCTAAGAGTCTCACGTTATTGGCTATTTTGCCCACATTGCAGCTGCCCACTTAGGAGAGGCTGCAAAGGAATGGCATGAAAATTACGAACAATGGATCAGCTATGTTGCTAGGGGGGTTATTTCTCCTCTCCTGACTCAAGCTGTTTTCTGCAAGCAGAGAACGCTTCTGCCACCTCTAATAAAAGCTAGAAAGGAGCTCACTGCATAGGTCCAGTTGTGGGATCTATCCAGTACACAATCTGGTTTGGATGCCAAAGACTTGTGAGTATTATCCGCCACAAATTAACAACTTTAATGTTACAGAGAAGCAAATGATTTTTAGTTTATACCATAAACATCAAATACACCACAGGATTTTGTTTTTTAGTACAGATAGATATACATATTTCAGTATATTGAATACTTTTTCTTTTCATGGACTGCATCTCCCTTTGGTTGTACTTTCCCCAAGACAGAACCTTTTTTCTATTTTTAAGTTGATACTGCTGTTTTTTCCTTTTGGCCAAAACTTTCAGAACCAGGAGGAACTGGTGAAACTTACATAACTCCAGATCTATTGGGCAAAAAGCGTCCAGAATCTGGTGTCTGGAGCTCAGCCCCTAAATGGTAGATGCCTGATTTTCAGAGGTGCTGAACATGTGCAGCTCCTACTGGACTTAGAGGTTAACTTTGTGGAAGCTGCAGGGGTTCAGTAGCACTGAAGGTCAGACCACTTATTCAGGTGGCTAAACTGTCGACATCCAAGTTTGGACATTTTGGCCACAGTGTTATAAAGTTCCACCTGCACTGGGAGGCTGTTGAGGAGGAAGTCCAGTGTACACAGAGGAAGAGCCCAGTTCTTCATGCACTCCTTCACTAAAAGATTGCAAAGAAAGCTCCACTCTCTCTGCTTATAGTGTTCAGAGTTCCCATGACATGAAACAGCTCTCACCACTTATACAATCAAATGACATTAATGCTCCTTTCCCCTCCAATTAGGGTCCCATTTACATCACAAAGATCAACTGCTTCCAAGGATGAGGCATGATCAGAGACACAGTTAACACCTGGTTTTTACTACAATGTAGAACCTGTGTCAGGAGACTCTGTTGGAATAAGGTTCCCCAGACCAGTTGACTTGACATGTAACTTAACTGGCACTTAAGCCTCTTCCCAGTATCTGCCATTTTGTCAGAAGGCAAGTAGTTGATGGTATCAGTATTTAATTTTTATATTTCATATTAAAGTTACAGTGAGAGCAAATCAGTTTCAATGTCATATGAACAATCTTGGCCATGTACTCACAAAGGACACAAATGTCACTTCTCAGCACCAAGACTGTGTTTAGAAGGTGCCTCAGAAGTGCTGATTAATTTTTAATATAAATTGAGATTACATTTAGCATGACAGGCCTTTCACCAGGTCAATGTCTGAATCACTACGCTGAACAAGACGGGAAGCATTTTAGTATGTTAAAGAGATGTATAAACTTGTGGACAATAGCGTCAATCACTGTCAATGCTGCCAATATTAGGAGGTGGGACAGAAAGTGTACATGTTTTAGAGACAAGGGGAGGAGAAGGGAATCAATATAATAGATGGTTATGGAAGTGAAGTCATGCCAGTTATTCTGCCTGCTCTTTAAACTACTCTATGTACTTCTCCACACTCAAACAGCTTTTGCACAGATTTGTTTTCCTTTTGTTAAACAGCGGAGGCTAGCGGGCAGCACTGCTACTCAATGCTCTCATTTTTAGCACTGAATTTCTTGGGCTTTTTTCTTAAAGTTTAAGTCAATCTTTAACTGAAGATAGCTTCCTAAGTGCTCCCTCTACAAAAAGCTGCCCTGAGGGTTGGTGCTTATCAGTGACCTGTGGCTGTCAGAATATTTTTAAAAGCTCCATACTTTTGTGAATGGAAACAGCAAGAAGCTGAGGATTTTCTGATTACGTGTACTGTTTAGGTATTCCCCTCTGAATTTCAAAAGCATAACCTGCAAGAGATTTCAGTGAGCCCATGAAAAGTAGTGTTAAAAAAAAAAAAAAAAAAAAAAAAAAAAGGGCTTTACTGTATTTCAAACTCGAAAGCCCAATTCTACTTCTTTGCAGTTCAGTTAGTTTGTCACAGATATTAAATATTTATCAGTAGGCAACAATGTCCTTGCATGAAGTATTTGTACCATATTTGATTTAAAGCAATGGTATAGCTGGACAGGAGTCTTGTCAGTCTCACTGGACTTCCTTAGAAGTCAGCAAAGTTTCACATTTGCAGCAAACTAGTTTTTAGAAATTTTAATTTTAAATCAGCAAAATCCAACAGGTTAATCAAGGAATTTTAATAAACATGGCTTTTTTTAACTATGTAAACTAAGTGCCTTCTCTGCTACCTGTAAATTAGCTGAGAGAGTGCATGGGAGTGGATGAAAGAACAAGTATGAAAGTTAGAAGACTCCAAAATATATCAGGTGCTTAAACACACCCTTTTCAAACTGTGTAACTAGATGAACCGATGCCACCATTTAAAGTAAGTTTAAGGCTTGACAATCATTAACTGTGCAAACTGCTACCAGGAGAATACAGTCAATTCACAAAATTCTACAAAGATTTGACTATCAAAACGGCTATCCTGGGGGAAAAAAAGGTGAAAAAAGTAAAGCACAAGTCTTTGGCTCTCCTTTAAAGAAAAACAGCAGTTTACCATGTTTATACAGACCCCCTGTTTGCCTACCAGTAGGGGCAATATCACATTTGTGCATCACTGAGTAATAACACCATTAGAAAAGGCAACTTCACAGAAGTTATTGGCTAAGCGAATTCATTTGAATGCTCTGTTTTGAGGCAGCAAGCTGTCACTGTTGCACGATCAGGGAGGATGATGGGCAAGTCAGAGGGGTGGACCAAGACATCGGAAGAATTTGAGGTTAAAGTGGTAACAGCACTACATGTATGAAAGGTGCTCAGATCCACAGGATTTCTATTTTGAAATGGGACAGGGCAGCCTACAAATGGCTAGAAGATAAGCATATAGAATTCTACCATTAAGATAAGGGAACTGGGGCACATGTAAGAAGGAAAAAAACCGTGATACTACGGGAAAAATGAAATTGTTTATACTCCTAGCGGGTCAACTATTTGTGTCCGACATTGTCAAGACTAGCCTACTATTGGAAGTGTTTCATTTTTAGGGCTCTGTGCACATTATGGTTGAAACTCTGCAGGCAACAAGCACTCAAAAGGTTCGATCTACACCAGTAAATCTACCCTACTTGCCATACAACATGATAGTGCCCCAACAGTATTCCAACACTGTTCTTGCTGGAGTAGATGGGACCAAGCCAGGTTGTAGCAGTTTCATTTAACTGAAATGGACAGTGTCTTGGTGTAATAGGGACAGGGATAGGGCATAGAAATGAGTGAAGCAGTAAACATAGCTGGTCCATGACAATTTAGGTTATCTGCTTTAACAATCAGTCTTTGCACTTGAAGATTAACGGGTTCTCTCAGCTCTGCTGGCAGGATTTTTTCACAGAAAGTGGATTTCAGGTGCTGTCTTCATGAAAATTTAAAGCCTTTTTCTGGTTCCCTATTTCACTAGTTTTATCACCCAAACTTCTCCAAAGAAACATAGGGAAAGGGCAAGAGCAGGAGAAAAAGGAAACAAAGCCAAAATCAATAAGGTTTTCACATATTAAACAGACTAGTTAACAAGCCAAACTACAATGTTGAGCAAACAGGGCATTCACCTAGAGAGACTGATCACAACAAGGACACTTTGCACAAAAAGTACAGCACAAACGGGAGGAAAAACAACATAAAGGTACTCTTTCTAATCTGTAGGTTTAGGAGCATTTACCCTTGCTGACCTACATGTAGTGATCTGAGCAGTTCTTATTGTAGAATTTTTCTTTCCCTAGGCTTAAAGAGAAGAGGATCAGTTCTGAACTGGAAATGAAACTAGTTGGCACAACAGATAATGGGCCAAAATTTTTTGCTCCCTCCAGATTTTCTTCCTACAGCGAAGGAGAATGTGCCATAGCATGCAAATTTTGTTAATAATTTTAATTATTTTATGTAAAGAAGATTTTTCTAGTCAAAAGTAGAAAATCTGGCATTCTGCACTTGCCCTCCTAGATTAGAACACTGCACTAACTTATCTTGACTAAAATGAGCTTGTGTTAATATAAACACAGCAGAAAAAAATGTTTCTTAAAAATAACGAAGTCAAAGCTGACCTGGTGTTGGTGACCTTCACTTTAGGAGTAGAGACCACAGGATGGGTCCCTGAATCAGCTCACTCACAAGCACGCTGTCAAGACAGCGCACTGAGCCCACCCTAACAGAAGGATGGAACAGAAATAATCTCTCAGTGAAGTCAGTCCAGTCCTCCCACGCTGGAAGGACGGAGGCCATGATCAAGGAAGGTGCATGGTGTAAGCATGTGTGAGTGGGAGAAATAGTGCAGCTGGTGAGAATCCAGGGCAGAGAAAAGTCTTCCCCACAAACCAAGGAAAAAAAACTGCTTTCCTCGGCAATTCTGGGGCCAAAGTTCAGGTAAGAGTGAAATAAATGTGCACAAATGCACGAAGAGTGTGGCTGTGAGCTGAAAATGCTTTATCTCATTCAGTGCTTCTACCTCCCCATCAGACATTTGATCAGAACAGCTGCACTCATGTGAAAAAATTCTTAAAACATACTCAATATATATACAGATATAACTATGTATATATGTATATATATATATATTTATATATATAAATTTTTATTTAAATAAAAAAGAAAGCTCGAATCCCAAGCCAATATGTGTATCAAATCCTTGACCAGCCAGGTCTGTAGGGCATAATCAAATTCAATGTGAAATAGTATATAAATGCGGTGCCTTGACTGGGCAAATTAAATAATCGCTACTCAAAAGAGTCTTCTGTTTGGACACTCTACTGGTAGGCAATAGTGAGACTGTATCTCTTCTCCCCTCCCCCCCCACACACCCCATTTTGTTTAAATTAACAGTATAATGGATGCAAAGCTTAGTCCAAGGTTCCTATGACCTCAGCAGGAGTTAAGGGTTAAGAAACAACTAAACAAGAAAAGTATTAACTCTTGCTTTTACCCAACCAAAGCAATGCAATAAATTTATTACATAACCAGTGCTTTCTGATTTAGTAGTCTAATCCAGAAAGAAAAACAAAAAATAGGCCACGGGGGCATGGAGGGAGCAACACTGCACAGACTCTTCTCCACTGAGCTTTCTATTCAGAAAGGCTCAGTTCAGTGCAGGCAAAAAGGGTCAAAATACATGCAGCAAGAGCAAATCCTCACTGATTTTTGTGCCTGTTAAAGGGAACTTGTCAGTGGAATGATACCACACAGAACTGAAAGGCTTGTGACTTCTTAAAACCTCTTCCATTCAGGTGTCATCTTCACCTACCCACCTCCATTGGGAGACTTGAGCAAATGACATAGGTCACAAAAAAATCCTGGCTTTCAAGTATTCCAAATGCTTCTGGCAAGATCGCTGTCTGGCATTTCTGGATGCAACGCTCCTCCTACAGAGAAGAAATGCTGGCTTCTGAAAGGATTCCATGCAGCACTGACAGGTAAGGCTCAAGAGCAGCAGCTAGACTTCCAGTCATTGCTGGCATGCATAGATCTTACCAAGCATTACTACTACTTCTACACTTGCCCTCCTCTACTTTTGCTAATTGCCAAGTTTTATACATGTAAACCAAATTTCTCTTCCTCTTCCCATGAGAAGCCTTCACTGACACCACAAACAAATACATTTCAGGCCAGAGGTGTCACATTATAAAAGCAGAAGACTTCTATTTATACACAAGCCGCTCAGTAATTAGCAGTAAGGGGGAAAAAGGCTATACTTGAAATAGTGTTTTAAAAACAGGCAAATGGAAGGCCTTTTCCAAACCTCATAGAAGTCAATGGAAGTTTCTTCACTGACTGACTTCAGTGGGCTTTGGATCGGGTCCATAACAGGTAGTCCATGCCCTTTCTGAAACAACCCTGGATGCTATCATGATTGCTAGAGGCTGGGCCACAAAAAAGACCCGTTATAAAAGACTACCTTCCCATGCCCTAACAAAGGAAACTTCCATCTTTCTAATGATGATGAAAAAGGGTCTTTGAAAGCTAGTTTTCAGTTATTTTCCTTCCTTAAAATCTGTGTTCTCGCTCTCTTTTTACCTTCCTAGGGATGGAAACTTTTTCGTGCCTCTGTCATGTTGCTCAGTGACAACTGCTGGTTGGTCAAGCAGCTCAGGCTCAGGAGCCAGACAACTAATTTCTTCAATCTCTCCTGGAAGTCTGAAACATACAGGTCTCAACTAGTTGAGACCCTCTGTCTTTTGCTGATCTCTAATCCCAACCACAAAATACAATGTCACATCAGTTCCTTGGGGATACATGCTGCAGTGGGATGGATATTATGGAATGCTTTCACTGGATTGAGACGATTGCATCAACTGTGGCTAAAAGCCAATGGGTATAAGTAGAAAGATATTGTAGGTATTGAAGAAAAAACTCTAGTTACAAGAAATTCATTAAAAAAAACCCTACTGATGTTTGCTGCATGTTTTCTGACACTGCAATTCATAGCCTCCCTCCATCCTACGTCCCTCATTCACCTTTAAATTCATACAAGGAGGTGGCCAACGTTGTTTGGAGGTGAAAGGGAGTGGAGGTGGTATGGAATTATACACTGGGTATGTAATAATACCAAAGTAAAAGAAAAAACCTACTTCATTAAGATCATACAATTAATCAAACAGAGTATATATATATAATATCTTTTTTTTAAAGCCCTGGGGATCCAAGGCGTCCGAAGTTATTAAAATAAAGTTCATTCACAGAACAAAAACAAATTTAATCTGAATTGCTTGCAGATACTGCTAATTTTTTTTTTAATTAAAAAACGCATTAATGTGAACTATGTGCAGGGTTTGTTTCTAGTAGTGGTGTTCGTGCACATTGCCTCCGGACATCCTGCTGCTGCTGCGTTTCTCTGACCACCTTTAGAGGGAAGTGTGATGGAAGCTACCAACTCCTCCTCCCCAGTAGAAACTGTCGGGGGGGATGCTTTCCTCACTTCATGGAGGAGAGGTGGGTGCAACTCCTGTTCTCTGGGAGTCCTGGTGGTCTCCTCCCCCCTCTGGGTCCTCTGACAGGCTCAGAGATGTGGTCTTGTTTGATAGGAGGCTGATGTTCTCTTGCGTCAAGACTGACCCATTTGGAACATCACTGGGGAAGGAAGGATGCGGAAGGAGAAAAGAAGGATAAACTGATTAAAAAACCAACTGTACAACAAGGCCCTGACTATTGTTGCTGCATTGCCACAATGACCATCTGAGATTAGTTCATGAGATAGGCACAAGCTTGCCTTGTACAATGAATCTATTTACTTTTCACAAATACTCACCAGATCAGGAAAAAAAAATACATTAAGGATAGTGGAAAACCAACAACTCTATAAAGGAAAAACTGTACAATTTCTGTAACAGCACTCAATAGTATCCATTTTATGAAATACATATAGAATTAATTAACTACCACTCAAATTATACATTGCATAAACATAATATAGCCCCCCCAAAAAAATCCAGAACAGTTTTTCGAGATACTTGTAGCTGTTTCATTATTTCCATAGCGCAGATGGAAATTGCCATCATACTAATACTTCCCACTAGTGGCTTCCGTTTCATGACGTAGAGTAGGGCAGATTGTGCAGGGCTGACAAAGGGGAAAGCGAGGACTCGACTTTAAAAAAAAAAAATTGTGAAGAAATCTTCATTTTATATTTTAACTGGCTAAATTACAAGAGTGGGAAGTATTGGCTACTTTTAAATTAATCATTGAATTTAATTTATGGTTCCTCAACCACTCTGAAGGTCTCTAATTTCTCTGGACAGCTAAATGATCTCTATGTTCCCTCCATTAGACTCCAACAAAGTCGTGCTATTATCAGCAATTTAGGACCCTACGGTCTTGACATTTGAGTCACTGTTAGGATGCAAAAAATATTAATATTTTAGTGATTTATTATTCTTTGCAGTTAGTTGTAGAGATTAGAATAACTTCTAAATTACACTGGAAAGACAAAATTAAGTGTGAATACAGCATCATTACATCACAGATTCAGCGCTGTCCCTCTGCTTACCCGATGTGCAAAAAAATCCAGGAATCTGTAATAGCTTGGTGGTCAAGGTAAACACCAGCTAACTACAAATCTTCACTGATTTCCAACCACCGAGCTAATATCAATATTTAAATTATCTAACTGACATTATACAGACTAGTCTAACTGACAGCTACAAAGCTTGCCAAAGCTTCTGATCATAGTGAAGAGAAGCCACTGTAGGCTTTCCTAGTTCAACTACATCGGAAGTAATGACCTTACTACTGTTATAACCGATGCTTGTAAAACTCCTGAGATGACTGATGTGCAGACCTCTAACATTCCAGCCAACAGCATATTGTAATGCTTTTTGTTTATAGGGTAGATGCAGTCCTAGTCCAAGACTCTCAGAGATCAATCACCATTGGAAGCTGTGATGTGATGCAGCAGGGAGAGGGGGCAGATTTGACCTGGGAGTGTTGTTGGGGAGGTTCACTGGGACTGTCTGCATTGGGGATGGGAGACTTCCCCTGAAGGAAGATACTTGAGGCTGTAACATGAGCCAGGAGGGGGGGGTTGGGAGAGGTGACACCTTTGCCTGAGAAACTGGACAAAGGCTAGAGGAGGAGCTGGGGGGAGGGGGAGAGCGCCTGCTGGACGGTTTGTTTTTTTTTGGTTTCAGTTTTGGAGCTGTGTGGTGAAACTCAGGGAACCCCAAGGCTGGGGTCTAAGCTCCCTGCTCCTCAGAAGGGCCCGACTGAGGGGTCCTGTTTGTACTTACAAGCTCTGTTTGGACTGTGTTCCTGGCATCCCTAATAAACCTTCCGTTCTACTGGCTGGCTGAGTGTCACGGTGAATCGCAGGAAGTAAGGTTGCAGGGCCCTGACTACCCCACACTCCGTGACAGAAGCTTCGTGCAGGTACAAAAGCAGAATTTTGATCCGATTTTCAGTATCTTCATAAACATCCCCGTTTCACAGCTAATGCCCCAAAAATATTCCTGCTACTAAAACCAGAATAGAATAATCCATTTTACGTGGGACTAGTTAACAATTCACACACACATTCATTTCATTCCTCCACGTGGCTGAAATCACCCCAAATTCATGGTAATACTATAAATTGAATAATTCCCTTCTTCACTAATGTATATTCAATATAAAAATGATACAAAAGCAACAGGTATCTGATGCTCTTTGTATTCCAAAAGAGACAGCCCTGACTAACTTATCCTCTAAGGACCAATGGAAACTCCTGTTACCTGAACGTCAGTGTGAGGTCCTCAGCTGGAACCTTGCTTTGTGGTTCTAGTTGTCCATTTTCTGTCTGTTTATTGGTGCCCAGGTTGCTTTTCATGTCCAGTGAAGACTGGGTCTCCTTTGAAAGAAGAGCACAGAAAATATTGTTTCACACTGTACAAATTCTGTGGCTTCATTCCATGGGAACAGAAGAGAATGCCTGTAAATCTTGCACAAAGCAATGCACAAAAGCCAAGAGACAAGAAAACACAGATTCGGAAAGATCTGTCCATCCCTCGCAGGATACAGAATTTCCCAAAAGATAGGAATGATTTGAACACTGCGAAGCAAAGACCAAGGACTTTTAACACCACGAGCTGAATACTGAACACTGGCCCTCTCCTGGATGGAACTGCAAAATTCTTATGCATGTTACAACACAGTATGTGTTATAGTCAGCTGAAAGGCTACATTTATAACCAAAGGAAGACTTGGACAGCAATTTGATACTAAGAGTTTGTAGTTAGCTGTCCAGTTATAAGAATCAGTCCTACCTTTGCTTTCAAAAGGCTACAAAAATGAAGTTGAATACTTTAAGCACATTATAATTCAAATCCTGGACACAGAATACTACTAACCTAGAGGTTTTGACTAATAAAATGGTGACAGGGAAATGACGAACACTAGTAGCAGTCATCCAACAGAGAGCCTTACTGGCAAGGGTTAAAGTCCTGCAGCCAACCAAGCAGCTCTACATTCCACCTTGCCACATCCCACACCCACAGCACTCACCATGCTCAGCTCACGGGTTCTCTTCCCGATTTCCCTCTCCACCTGGTGCAGTTCCATACTCAGCTGTTCACTTGAGATCATTGCAGGCCATTTATGAGGTGGCGGCTGTGGCTGGCCTGCCAGGGTGGTTGCCTCCCTCTGCAACAGCAGCCTGTTATTAACAGCCTAAATGCATAAAGCCAAGCACATACACAACTGAGCACACAACAAACCAAGCGTGGAGTTGGACCAGACTGTAATTCAGGAGTGTTGCCTAGTTGCAAAACCCAAAGCCTTCCCCCCCCTTAAATGGGTTATAATGTCATGACTTTGAAAGCACTTCCAACAATATTTCAAAGTGTATCTCTTATATCCAGTTAAAGGTCTTTTTTTGCATTTTTTAAAAAAAGATGTCAGTATTTAACATGCAGTTATTTTAATATTGTGACAAATCATCAATCCTAGTAAGTGGTGGTGTGCCCTGATTTTTATTTTTCATTTGCAAATGAAGTCACAATACATTCCCATGCGTAAATGTTTTTTGCTCAACAAAAATTCCCGAAGGATAAGCAAACCCATGTCCTTGGAATAAGAAGCAAAGGGGGTTGCTACAGTAGAGATCACCAAATCCCTACAATATAACTAAATGTAGTTACAATATTACTACTTTTATAAAATTGTTTGAAGATCCTAAGATGGGAGGTGCTAAGTAAGTACAGTCAATTAATGGTTCTTCCCCAACCCATGCGAGGAAGTGTGGAGGAAAGATTAAGCACAGAGAGATCAAGTGACTTGTTCAAAGTCACACAGTGATTAAATAGGAAACCCAAAAAGCAGAGCATAAGACTGAGTCCCAGTTCTGTACTTTAACTGAAAGGCCATCCTTCCTCATAGTAATCACAGATTACTGGTCTACAGTTAGCACAGACACTTACCCATTACAGTAAAACATATATGGCCAAGGTTGGTTTATACCCAAAGCTTTGACCTACCCCTCTAGTACTTAATTTGGAAATGCCTCCTGGATTATAAACAGCTAGTTGCGTCTAGAAACAAACATGACAGCTAAAGCTCCTGTGACCTGAACAGCAGCTTTGCGCTCAAGGTTTTAAACTTATAGTTAATGTTCAACATCTGACCATTTAGGATGTAAGACAATCAAGATCAATCATAGTGGTATGTGGGGGAGGGAGGCCAGGTAGAGGTTTTGAAACTTTCCAAAACTCCATTAAGGTATCAGCAAAAGCAAGCATGCACAATTTAAATACAATTTCCTCTTGTTCCTGAATAAGAGCACAAGAACGCAAACAAGTCACTTTTCAAGTAACTGGGAAATGTGTGCTTCTTGAAATTGTCATTGCCGCTCAGACATTGTGAGTGCCATGAACACCTAATAAATGCACAATGAGAAATCCTGCTTTAGGAACCAAGCTCTTACTAGAGCAAAGACTTCTTACCGAACAATGATCCTTGCTGAGAGAAACCTCAATCTGACTAGAGGGGAGGTGCCTTAGAGTAGTTCTCTATTGCTTTCTGTAGGAAGATAAGGCTTTCCCTTCCAGAAAAGGTCAATAGTACAGTAACTAAGCTTTCCTACAGCAAGAATTCCTTAGTTTTGTTTTACAACTCCCTCCTACCACAAGGTCCCATAAAATGAAGTAAAGCTATACATACTGCTCATTGTTCCTTTTACAAATATAAACTTCCCATACCATCCCACTGTGCAAATTACATTCATTTTAAGTAGACTTCAAAATTGAGCTTTTATTTTTAAAGTTAAAAAACTTAAACATCTGTTTTGTTCAGTTTTGTGGCTTGTGCTGGTTAGGAAGAAAAGGGCTACAGCACAGAGCCAAACACCACACAAAAGGGTTTAACTTTCTACAGGTAAAGTCTGATTAACTCAAAATCTGAAAAGCCGAGAGCTTTATTTGCTTACAGATTAATGGGCCCAGAAAAGACCAGGAGAGAGAAAAAGCAAGCAGACACGAATAAACAAACACACATGGTATGCTATCTTTAGGCTACAAATAAAATTTATAAAAAAAAAAAGTTTTTTTTTGTTTTTTTTAAGTGAGCAAATCCTCAGTTCCTGCTGCTAAATCAGGCCTGCACAACATGCGGCCCAGGGGCTGCATGCGGCCCGCGTGGGCTCACTGTGCAGCCCGCGTGGGGGGTGAGTAGGTGGGCTCACTGTGCAGCCCGCGTGGGGGGTGAGTAGGCAAGCGGCGAGGTGGGGCATGCCAACGTCCGGCCGGCTGGCGGGTGGGCGGGCTACGAGGCCAGTGGCAGGCTGGGGAGTGAGGGTGAGCCAGCGGCAGGGGGTGGGGGCAGTGGCAGAAGGTAAGAGGCCAGCAGCGGGCAGGAAGGTGAGCTGGCGGCGGGGGGAGCGGACGAGCTGGCAGCAGGGGGAGCCGGCGAGCCAGCAGCGGTGGTGTGGGGGGCTGAGGAGGCGAGCAGGCGGTGCTGAGGAGGTGAGCCGGGTGTGTGTGTGATGAGCCAAGCAGGTGGGCAGTGGCGGCGAGGCTTTTTGGGGGGGGGGGGGGGGGGGGGAGGAGAAGAGGCGGTGAGCAGCGAGTCGGTGGCTGGAGGGGGGCAAATCTCCCAGATTCAAAATCTGGGACTGTGTCCGTTGGTCCTTTTTGCTGCTTGTCTCTGGGCTGGGGGTTGTCCCAATGCTGCAAAGAGGGTGTTCCCAAAGGAAGGTGCTTGCTTCTAACCCCCGAGGCCATCAGTATGTCTGCTCTTCTCTAGTCAGTCCACTTGACAAGTTTGATGGTCCTTGGTCTGGTTCCCATCCCCTCTCCAAGGGTTGCAGCTGTCTGGAGGTGCCTGCCTTCCACGCCTTCCTCATTCACACCTCATTCATTCAACAGAGCAATTGAATACAAAGTGTGGGGAAGATCTTATTCTACTTCTAGCAAAAAGACATTTTTCTTTTACCTTAATTATACTACCTTAGGGGCCCGCTATAACATATTACCAAGGTTCAATACAAAGTCATATAAAAGTTATACCAAAATGCATAATGCAGAGATTTATCTATAACTGCATTGACTGACTGTTGTGTGCAGTAATATAGTGACCCCTGGGGGGGGTGAAGAGGGGTGTGATGGTGGGGCTGAGCGGGGAGGGGGCGGGTCCTATTTTACTGCTGTGATCTGGTCACCCTATGCGCTCTGTTTCTTTCCCCCTCTACAGGTTTCCACACCCCAGCGCTGGGGAAGGAGGGGTTGTTTCTGCGGGGCGGGCGGCACTGGGGGGTTGGGGGGGGGGGGGGGTTCGGCCCTCAGCTGTTTTCTTTGGAGTAATATGGCCCTCGCCGCTTTACGAGTTGTGCAGGCCTGTGCTAAATAGTCAAGGGTTTTTCCTTTGTGCTGAAATGCTGGAAAGTCCTGATGTCAGGTATCATGGATTTAAATTTTTGTACTATGTGCAATATGAGAGAAGAATCTCTGGCTTATAATAAGCAAATCTGCCAACTCCATCTCTCCTGCTCTCTCATGCCCCTTCCAAGGCACAGGTACCAACCTCCAGTCCTCGTAACTGTGTCTGCTGGCTGATCTGATGGTTTAGTTGCTGCAGTTCCAGCCTGAGCTGCTGCTCCCTCTCAGCTGAGGGTAAGGATTTCCCATGACTGGCCACATCTGACATGGACAATCTCTCCCTTTGAGGGGCAGGAAAGGGATTGGAAAGAAAATAGCTTTACTAAGTTTGGTAAAGAAGAAACTATTATAAACAGAGTAAGTACAGACAAAAAGAGTGAGCGTGTGCATGAGACACAGAGACATTCTCACCTGTCACTGAAGCGTCCCTGAGAAGGTATGTTTTGGTGGGGTGAATATGGAGAAGTTGCCCAGCTGCCAGGAGTTCCATATGGACTGTAATCTGCAAAAGAACAAAAGGAGTTACCAGATAACACACGCAATGTTTCAATGCTTTGAGTTACAGAAATATCCCATATATAATCCAATAGACTGGTATAGAGGTTGCAGAGAATATCCGTAATAGCTGGGAAGGAAAGATTAGTTTAACCACAAAAATGCTTTTTCCATAGGAATGCTATGCCTGAACTCTCTCATATACAGCAAATTTTCAGATGGTAAAAAAAATCATTTTTCCCCATCTCTCTGCAACTCTGCAAGTACAGTAACCCTTGTAGGAAAAACAAGTGGAGGCGGCTTCCTCACTGAAACAAGGCCAACTAGCATTTCCATCTTCCACTCAATATTCTGTGGAAGATTCCAGACTTTCAAGTCCTCAAGGAGAGTAAATCTCACTCAGTATTAATTTACTATTTATTATCCATATTATATTAGCCCCTGAAGACATCAGCTGATTCATTGACAAATCCAGTAATCAACCCGTTTGAAAAATGAGTTCTTAGAGAACTCTAAGGTATTTAAAGATCTGGAACTCTAGAAATCCGATATGCAAATCCACTATAAACAAGGTTTTTATTTTTCAACAATTAATTTCTGCACAATCCAGGAAGATAGTTTTAGGGAATTGTAAAACCGTAATTAGGCCAATTCTCCAGATGTTTTGTTCACTATATCTAAAATAAACCATTTCCTAGAGTGAAAATTTTATCAAATCAATGGTGTGGATACAATAAGAAATGGAACATTGTTATGTGTTACTGGCTTTGCTGAGAATTACACAAAAACCTTATGTTAAGCTTGCAATGATAATTATTTATAACCTGACTATAAGTGCAGTACTTTCAGTTGTGTTATACTTCCAACTTCTTAGGAAAGGAAGTCTCAAAATAAAATCTGAAATTGTCCACAAGAGGAACTACTCCAGAATAGCTATTGCATTTTAAATTCACATCCTACTTTAATCCAAAATAACTTCTACGTGTAGGCAAGCCCTAACGGGAAAGGAGTTCATAAACCCCACCAAACACACACACACAAAAAGCCAATCTATACATATCTGAAGGGTGTAAACACTAGAGAGGAAGAAAATGTATTGATGTACATGAGATGAAACTGAGAAAGGGTATATTTAAGGAAGAATATTAGGAAAGAGTTTCCTGACAGTGAGATCTATTTGGCTTTGGAACAGTCTCTCTCAACGGAAATGATGGGAGCCCCTTTGTGTGGGACTTAATACCAGGTAAAACACTAAAACATTAACTTTACAGAACAACCCTGCACTGACAGGGAGACAACGGGTCTTTTCCATCTTTAATATCTATAATTTATTAATCAGAACCTGGTGGCATCAGGTACCATTTAAGATTCTGACAAAACATTTCCTAGGACATTTTTTACCTGCACTATATATACTACCACATTAAAACCAAAACTATGGTAAAAGAAAAATAACCATGTGTACCAGTTATACCTGAAATGTTGATAGATTTGGGGGAAGCTCCCTGTACCGCCATGGCCTGCATGGGGCCAGAACTCTGGTACATCGCTTTGGAAGTACGCGAGATGGCCCCAAACCTTGATACAGTTGGCCGGTCTCCAAATGGGATGAGGTCATCATCCCCAGCTTCTGCTGCCCTTCTCTGTAGGTCCAACCGCTGGTCACGCATGCCTTTACTGTCTATGTTCTGGACAAGAGGTAAAGAAAAATAAAGTTGACCACAGCAGTAACAGAATATATGAAGTGTCTCTTTCCTTGCTGCTTGTCTTCTAGAATGTGCCAACATCACTATGGACAAGTCTTGCTCAGGGTATCTGTCAGGTGGTAGCTTATCCATTATGGGATTATTGCACCTGGTTCCTTCCTCTTCCTCTCAGCATCCAGAGAAGCTTCCTATTTCTCCAGTTTAGAACTTCCACAGCTGAGTTATACTATCATCTGAATTGACTGAACCTGTGTGTCTGCCACCTCCATGAATTAATGGCTCTGACAAGCAATGACCACACCCAGATAAGAAAGATCTGCAAAGAAACTAAGATGGAGGATGGCTACTATGACAAAAAGGGAGAATCGTGGGGGACAAGAGTGATGAGGAGAGAAGGCACAGCCTACTGGAGTGAGTGGCCCTCCTTCCAAATCTCAAAGGCAGCCCTTATGGAACTTGGCAGCTGAAGTCCCCATCAATTAACGGCCTCTCCAAACTCCATTGAAGTGGTGGCAAGGAAACAACGTTAAGCTGCCTCAGGAACCGATCCAGGGAGTAAGTAGCCAGGATGCTCGCCCCTAAATGCACAGAATCTTGAATCATGCCATTCAGAGAATTAAAAAGAAGCCACTTAGAGATGTCCTGCCTACCAAGGAGGGATGTTTGTACAACTGGTTGCTCCCCTGGTATCTTTGGGAGCCACTGGATGGCTGCCCTTGAGGTTTATGAGGCACAGACTCCAGTAGTAATTTGAGTAGCACCCACTCTAAAGAGCTGTTTAACAGCCCTTTTCACCTTCCTATCCGGGTGCCAAAACACGACGCAGTGTGTCCTCAGGCAGGTCTCAGGACTCAGAATGGGAAACTGTAAGTTCACCTTTGGGTGGAGTAGCTACAAGACCTGGAAGTCAAGGCTGCCTGGGGGAAGAGGAGGGGGAAGAGAAATGTGAGCCCCTCCTCATCCCTGTAGGATTTCTGTTCTAAAGAGATAATGGTTTCATTATGTGAGTGACCAAGTAACCCCACTCTTCTGGCACGACCCTACTATGGTTTTCCAGGAAGGAGAAAAGATCCCAGTACAGCAAGATGGTTCAGATCTGATTCTAGCTCACGCTCTTTGAGAGACCATGAGAGAAGAGAAGGATGAGGCTTTTCCTGCCCCTAGGAAAGAAGTCTTTTCAAAGGACAACAGAAAAAGGGGCTCAGGAGGTGACCTGAACCCAATGGTGAGTTTCTTGCCAAGCTTTTTCAGTGGAAGGGTGAAAGCAGTGAGGCAGCAAAGGTCCTATTTATTTATTCAGTACAGTAACTCCTCACTTAAAGTCGTCCCGGTTAACGTTGTTACGTTGCTGATAGGGTGACCAGATGAAAGGACCCCAAAATCGGGACACATAGGGGAAGCAAAAACAAACAAACAAAAAACCGCAGAAGCCCCGGCATCGGTTGGGACGCAGGACAAAGGACGAAAAAACGGGACAGTCCCAATTTTATCGGGACGTCTGGTCACCCTAGTTGCTGATCAATTAGGGAACATGCTCGTTTGAAGTTGTGCAATGTTCCCTTCAAACGTCATTTGGCAGTCGCCTGCTTTGTCCACTGATTGCAGGAAGAGCAGCCCATTGCAGCTAGCCGGTGGGGGCTTGGAACGAAGGTGGACTGGCAGCCCCCCCGCATCAGCTCCCCTAAGTTCCCTGTGCAGCAGCTGCTCAGCAGGCTATCAATTGCCAGCAGTTCAGCTGTCCCTCTCCCCACTGCCATGTGCTGCTCCTGCCCTCTGCCTTGGAGCTGCTCCCCGAGACGCCCGCTTGCTGTGTGGGGGGGAGGGGAAGAAGAGGGGGGGCTAATGTCAGGGTGTCCCTCTTCCCCTGCACCCCACTTACCGCATCTTCCATGGGGGGGAGGGAACACAACAGGGCTCAGGACGGAGGGAGCTTGCTGGCAGCAGTTGCGGTCTCAGCAAGCTGATCTAATTAACAAGGCAGTGTACTTAAGAATGGGGTCAGCTACTTAAAGAGGAAATGCACATTACACACACACACACACACACACACACACACACACACACACACACACACACACACACACACACACACACACACACACACACACACACACAGTCTCGGTCTGCCACGCTGTCTTCCCCTCCCTCCACTCCTGCTGCCTTGTAGAGTGTGAGTTAACCCTTGTGGGCTCAGCCAATTGCTAGTTCATCATTTAGCAGTAAAGCATTCCCTGGGAAATATCCTACCCTCTGACTCCTCCACCTCAACCAAGCTTCACAATCATCATCGCAATTTCCCTGGAACCTAACCCCCTCATTTACATTAATTCTTATGGGGAAATTGGATTTGCTTAACATCATTTCGCTTAAAGTCACAATTTTCAGGAACATAACTACAATGTTAAGTGAGGAGTTACTGTATATGGCTCAGGTGGAGGAATTTCCTTTGTGGTGATGTCAAGTAATTCCCCTCCTCCCACCCACAAGACTGGATGACACACTGAAGGTGGAGGATATCTTGTCAGCCCCCATCTGTGACCTGGTCTTTCTGGGTGGTGGAGGTAAGCAGGGGAGAAACTTAGGAGGACCTACAGAACAGCTCCGAAGTCCATAGAGGGCTGTTAGAGTGGAAAGCAATTGCTTCATTTAGAATACTTCCTGCAACTTCTCAGACCTAGCTGTGGCAATTCTGCATTGTGAGAATGTGCAGAGTGGTAGAGGCAGGACAAACAAAAATGGACCAGCTGCCCCAAGCTGCAGGGGAAAGGCATTTATGATGCCTCTTACTCTTCTTTTTCTGGGAGTAAACCAATTTTGCCTTTCCCTGATACACATAGCTCCACTGAGGTCAGAAAGATGGAGGGCAACTCAGCAGTGAAGCACCAGGTGCAGCTGCTTCCAGTAAGGTAGGAGAACTGGGGAAACTTGCATGCAGAGGAAGAGGAGGAGCTGGGCAGAAAACCCTGTCAGTCAGACAGGTGGCAGCCAGATGAGAACTCGTTCATACAGGTATCACAGATTTAGGAGTTCTGAAAAGTAGTCTCATCCAGTTGTCTTTGTCCTAAGACAGGCCACGACGTAGGACAGTGAAGAAATGAGGTGGGAAATACAACAAAGGGGAGGAAACAGGGGAATTCTTCATAAAGAACATTCCTCCTCCTCTCCCACCCCCTCTCAAAAAAGAGAACTGGCTTCTGCTTCATTTACAGACAGTCACAATGAAGATGAGTTACACATACATTTTTCAAAAAAGCAAAAGTGTTAAGGTTCTGTGTGACTGCTTTAAGTTTACTAAAGGCAAATTTCAGCACTTTTTGAATGTTTTTCTAACTAGGGGTCATGTAGAAATGTGGTGTTATTGCAAGATCCATGCCTTATTCTTCCCTTGCAATCACTGGTTTCCAGCAGGCATCTTCCTGGCAAAATCAGTCCTGCAGAAATACAGCACCACTGAGGCATGCCTGTTTGAGCCAGTTAATCCCTGATCCCCTGCACCACTACTGTGCTTTTAATTAAACTTTTAAGAATTCTCATATTCTTTAAAGCAGAGCAATTCCAGTCACTAATAGCTTTGGATTGTGTGTGTAAGAGAAAGGAATCAGAAAAATGCTGAAAGGCACTCAGGACAGTACCAGACTACAGTATCATGTTACATTTGCAGCACTTCTGAGAAATATTTGGGGTGTTCTCTTGGTCCTGGATCCCAACAAAGACAGTCACTGAGCCAGCCTCAAAACAAAAAAAACCCCTAACTAAACAGTGTTAACTTGAATTATGACCATAAAAGCATTTAAAATGTTTTTAAAACCTCAGGTCTTCTTCCATCTCAGTGAAGGAAACAAAAGGTGAGCAGCTCCAACTAATTAGGACTCACTACAAATAAATTTTGGATTCCAAATTAGTGTTGAGAAACTGATGACATAACATCATAGTATCTCTCTCACTAAGTGGCTTCAAGTCGGGTAGGAGGTATTAGTTTATACTTATACCCAGAACCGAGAGAACAAACAGATAAATAGAAATGATATTGTGGCTTTGAAACAATTTCTCATTTTGAAAACAGCATTTTGTTGCAACTGTAAAACTATCCCCTTGACTGTCAGATATATTTGGTCTGGGGAAAAAAGAAAAAAAAAAAAAAGGCACATGTTGCAGTCAGTCTAGCTAATAAATAAAGGAGGTCTCTCGCAATTTAACTTTTTTTGCATTCTTGCATCCCAACTTACCGCCATCTCTACACTCCCTGCTGCCACAACATCTTTGGGTTTTGCATCTTTGGTTCCAATGTAGGAGCCAATGGTGTCACACGACCAAGGAGAGTACTGGCTATAATCATTTCCTTTGTATTTCCCAGCTACCTTCAGGTCTTCATCCAAGTACTGTACAAAAACAAAAACCTGGTTCTGTAAGTAAAAGGCAGGAGGCGTATCGCAGGCATTGTTGACTCCTGTGACACAGTTCACTTCAAGCAAGATGCTGGCAGGACTTCAACCGGATGTACTATATATAGGAAGCTGCAAACTTGTATTTCATATTATTTGTGAAATTCAAATCACCTGGCTGGGCTCCCAGTATTAAATGTTCAGTGCACAGCAAGAAGAGGTGACATTTTGACCTTGAGCTGGTTGAAGACTTGCCTTATTACTTAATTCTATCCTTACCAGGTGTAAATAAAGCCAAGCCTAGCAATGGTATTCCGGTCATTAACAGAGACATTCAAAACAATCTAATAGTGCTTCCACACATTAAAGCAGCAAGATCGCTCTTATGGCTACATAAATAGGTAACTAAGGACCACTGACAGATCAGAGGTCTAATGGAGAACCAAGAACAATCTTCCTCAGATATGGACCTCCATAACTGGAGCACAAAAGTTTCCCTAAAATGTTTAATACAAGATCCTAGGAGATTTATTATTGTTCTGTACTGTGCTAATTTATTAATCTACCCTTTCTTATCCTATAGGGTCATCTCAGCATTTCAGAAGGTCAGGATCAGTGAAACACACTTCTTAACACTGCATATCCCTTGTGGCATTACGCCTCATATTCTTCATAGTAATAATATTAAGACATGATTATGGCACCTCTGATGTATTTTATGCAAGATAGGTCATATGAGATATAATTGAAAAGGTTATGATTTACTGAATACGATTATCCTACTTGTATGTATGTATGTATCATATTGGTATCTGAAGTTAGGAATATTGTCTATGCATCTATTACAAATCTGTTTACACCTGGGGAATGCCAAGTAGGCAGAATGCACTCAGTCTAGATGGTTGGCTGGGAAGGGCCATTCGGGAGAATAGGTCTTAGAAGAGGCTAATCTCCCACCAGGAGCCTTCCTGAGGATGCTACAAACAGCCTTTGAGTCACAGCTGCTGTGTTCCTACAGGGGCATGAGACCAAGTCACTTGGTACTGGACTCCATCTTGGAATACCAGTGTTTTTCCATTGACCGGGCATGGGAACCAAAAGGGGAGACAAAGGGTTCCCGCCATATGCAAAAGACATTTAAGGCATCATCATGGTTCTTCACTGACTCCCCACCCAAGAAGATTGCTGGAAATACCTGAGGAACAAAGACTGGATGAGGGGAGAAAGACTAAACCCAGGCTAGAGGGACTTCTAGCCTGTGAAAGGAATACGTGGGGTTTTAAGCTGCAAGCAAGTGCAGCTTGCCCTCAAGAACCTCTGCAAACTGCCTAAAACAACAATTAGGGTGACAATTTGCTGCTCATATCCAATCTCTAATATATTAAGCTTAGATTACCTAGAAAATAAACAAAAACACAATCTGCTTTGATCTGTTTGCTATCCCGTATAAATCACTTAAAATCTATCTTTTGCAGTTAATAAACTTGTTTTTGTTTTGTCTAAAACCAGTACGTGGAAACCGTAACTGGGGGCAGAAAGCTGTTGCATCTCTTCCTCAACACTGAGGTGGCAAATTTCATGAGCCTACACTGTATGGATCCCTGTGCAGCGCAAGATGGTATAATTTTGGGTTGACACTCCAAAGGGACGGAGGTGCAGGCCTTAGGAACTGGGAGGAGCCTTAGCTGAGTCCTCCCATGCAGAGCTGATCTTTGCATGTGTGTAGCTGCAGCTGCGTGTGACCCTACCTGTATGTGTTCTAGAGGGGGCTTGAGGGCCTGTCACAGCAGTACAGTGTAAAGAGAGCCTACGCTGGTGAGTCAGGCGAGGCGGGCTCAGTGGTACCCCAGTTCCAGGTGGCACCCCAGGGGAACCAGTCACACCCCTAAACTAATTTATGACCATATCAGCAACCCAAAAGCTTGGCTAAAAATATGCTTACCTCCTCTGGGTGGAAGGGGTGAGTCAAAGTTGGTGACGCTGCAAAGGGAGGTGGGGAGATCACCTTCCTCTCTTCTAACTGGGCCATGATTTCCTTCCTTCGGCGATGAAGCTCATCCAGGCTGGGATGGGTTTGAGATGGAGGCGGAAGTCGGTTATAATGCTCCTAAAGTTTTAATATAAAACAACTTATTGAGTAACTTATGCAACACAAAGTAGAGCAACATCACCCTACAAGAGGAAAAATGTGGTGAAAAAAAAATCTAACACCAGAACAAAGTTCATGTTGTAAGAAGGGGAAAAAAAAAAAAATCTATTTGCAAGATCCTTCTCTAAACTTTTACCTGAATTTAGCGCTCATTAAAGTTGTCCTGGAGACTGCAGCATCTTATTCACAGAAAGAGTTCACATGGGTGATAATGCAAGCTTCCCTAGAAATATGCAACATACACAAGCTGCCAAAACTGACTAGACCCTGCCTTAGTGCAGTGGATCCTAGCTTTTTTGATCCTCAACCCACAAAAGGGCCAAACATTTGTCTTGCAAACCACACTGGTGTGGAGCAGTTAGCTTTCAAGTGGCTGTGCACTCCAAGGTGGAGAATGCCAAAGCTGTCATTCATCCTGGGGTACAGTAGCTGTACAACTCTGCAGGATTTAATCTTAGCTCAGTTACTTAGGATATCTGGGGATATTGTACATCTTATAACAGAATTATACCACTTGAACAGATTTATCAGATCTCAGACTTGAGGAAGCTACACACTGGGTAAATTGAAAAGTTTAAGTTAATTCATGGACCAGATAATGGGAGACAGAGCCCTTAATCTCCACATCACTCATTTGACTCTAGCTATGTTGTGCGTGACTATTTTCATCCAGTGGCTTATGAGCAGCAAGTTTTGACTCTCTAGTTTCCACTGGACTAATGTCCACACAAAACCATAACACATGGATACTCCAGTTGGCAATCCCAGTCAAGGGGCTAAGTATAGAATGATCAGGAAAGCAGAATTCCTGGCCCATTCCGGAGGCAGTCTCTCCAGGTCAAGAGTGGGCAGTGCATGGAATCTCTCACATTACCATGTGTCCATGCTGTATGTGCACTGTGCATAAAGAGAGGATGTCAGTTTCCAGCCATGTCACAATCATGTCACTACACTTGAAATCAAAAAAATTAAAGACACTATCTTCAAATTTTATTTTGCCATAAAAGTCAGGGTCATCGAGGGTTTCATGTGAATATATGACATTTCTTTACTTGAAATGATTTATACAGCACTACGTTCTTTCAGGAGTGACCACCACCAATGCTCAGTTTTTATCAGTCACCATCATGAATTTTAAAATTTGGCACAAGGTGTGTGTATGTGGAGGGGAACAGCAGACTCCTGAGCCACCCATTAAAGCTTGAGTTGGCATTTAATTATCCTAAAAAGTGCTTCACCTCCCCTCCTTCAGAAAGTGCTCAGGTCCTCAAAATTAATGTTCCCTTAACATTCTCTCTCTGAGCAAACTACAAAAGTATATAGAAAACCGTACTCTGTGGAATGAAGTTCTGATCTGACTGAGATGTGGACCCACTGGATAATAACCCTCTATTTGCTGGTATCGGTCTCTGGATTCAGGTACGTAGGGAGGTGTGGCTCCATGTGGAACGTCAATGGGCACGGGGCTTCCCCGGACAATCTCTTCCCTCTGGTATGGTTGGGCAGAGGGGTACACACGACGGCTGTCATAGTGTTGGTACACAGGTTGTCCCATGGGAGGATACTGCTGCGGCTGTGTGCTGTACTGCGAATTCACCATGCGATCCTGAAGGTAGGGTGGGTAATGGTCTGGGTAAGGACCACCAGATTCAGGAGCAGATGGTGGAGGTCGGACAAAACGAGGTATGCACGGTGAGGACTGAGTAGGATAGTACACACCTGAATTTATGTAACAAGGATACAAAGTCAGTACATGATTGGACATATTAATTGTTCATCACAATTTATTCTTAAAAATTCCAGTCTACAACAGTCTTGAAAAGTGGCATCCGTAAGTCATTTCTTGACCACACACCTGTCATCTTCGTGCTATAAATAATGACTTTTTCCTATATGAAAATCTATTATAAATCAGCCACAAGACATCTGAGAATGCAAAGGCTGATCCAGAGCCCAGGAAGCAAAGTTTAAATTAACCCAACCAGCCCAGGTGAGAAGGTGCAGCCTGTGCTCTTCAGCCTAGACCACAACCGGGCCCAAAGACTAATTCCCACAACTTCGCAGAAGGAACTCATTAGGTGTCCCTCCAAGTTCACATGAGTGATCCTGCCAGTCAATGACTAGCACTCTTCTGGACACACTGCTACTGCTCAGTAGCCTCACCCTGAACGAAGGAAGGGAGGGCCTGAGGCAGACTGCCCTTTTGGGGGGATTATCCTGCTGTATGAGTCTTTGAACTCATTTGAGGGTCCATTACTCGACAAGAGCACCCCAGCAGGAGAGAGCCTTTCCACAATCATGGGATAATTGTGTGCGTTAATTCCCCCTTTTTCTGTTAACTGACAAGGCGGAAGGGCTGGAATATCTGGGGCTAAAATGGAGGGTGGAGCCTCTTAGGACTGGAATTGGCATGGGGGAAAACACCCTGGACTTTACAGAGCAGTGTCCCATATGTAAACAAAGGGGTCATGGTCAAATTTTGTGGACTGCTCAGGTTTCCCATTTGCACATGAAGTAAAATATTCTACATTTTAATTTGTTGGTCTGGGTATCTTGCTTTTATTCTTCCTTCTCTTTCCTTTCTAAAACCATATTGCACTCCTTCCATCTCTTTTCCCTCACACTGATTTCTCCTTCCTTATTTCTACTTCTCCTCAGCCTGACTCATGTTCAATCATGAGAATCCTCTCTTCAAAGCAGTACTACCTTCTCTTATCCTTACCATCCCCATCAGTCTCTTCCTCCTCCAGAACTGTCCTTTTGTTCTCTTTTCTAAACTATTCCTGTGGCTTCCACTCCTTGTCCACATTCATTACACTCTGGTGCAAACATTTCTGCAGGAGCCATGAACCTTTCATCTGAGTACCTCAAAATATTTTAACATGAATGAAGTCTTATAAACACCCTGACTGGGAAGGTACTGTTGTTCCCATTTTCCACAACACCTTGTGATCTTCACTTCATCTCATCCACTTCCTTAATGTGGCAAGAGAGACTTTTTATGATGCTGGATGAGCGCAAACTTAAAAAGCAGAAGAGCGAGTTCTCATTTAAGGGCACAAAATCCCCTCTGAATGTGACTGGCTGAATGCTATCATATTAGAAATTTATTAACTTAGGCTGAAAAAAAAATTCTATAACTAAAGTACACCTTGTCTCCATGCTGGACTTCCATTTTACTATGCTGTTAGCACATTAAGCTTTTAACCTTCATGCTCCCACAGGAAAACCCAAAATTGAAGAGGTTAAATAAATCACTGGTGAATGAGGAAGCACAGGCACAGAACCAATATTTGGGGAGGAGGGTAAATGACTCGAACACTTTTACCTTGTTGATAAGGTGATGGCTCAAATGGTGGGGCAGCTCCTCTAGGATCCTGATAAAACACATCTGCTTGTTGAGCAGGATACAACTGTGACCCTCGTGGTACCATTTGGGGTTGTTTGGAGACAGACATTGGAGGCAGGTCTGTAGGTCCTCTCGGGGGCACAGGGTGGGGGTTCACTGGTAAGGCAGAAATAGAGCTCTTGGGGACAGACTCCAGCCTAAAGTAGAAGGAAGACATCAATAAAGATTAGGCCACATCATACAGCTTGATGTGCTTTCAATATTGAACATGTCTAAACATCGTATGATTTCCAAGCTCCATCTTTTGATGGCTCTCACCACTTTTCCTTATAAAAAGCAGGAAGTAAAGCATCTTTTTTTTCTAGGCCATTTTAAATCACTAAAGGTGCAAGGCAGGAAAATTGTTGTTTCATTTCTAGAATGGATTTACTGTCCCTTATATTTCCTCCATCACACATTTACACAAACGACACTTCGAACAATAGTTAGGAAGATCCGTACAAGTCAGGAGGGGATCCAGGGGCACTGCTGCTCAGGTGGTCGATCTTCCCTGGCTTCATAGCAGAATCATAGCTGGAGTCGGTCCCTCGGGAGATAAGCTGCGTCACTGTGCTGCCCGTAGACACAATCCCATTCGGCAAGGCAGAGGATTTTCTATTGGGCAAGTCCACTGCCCCTTCATCGGAGAGGATAGCTGCTGAAGGCAGGCCCACCTCATTTAGCTGGCCCAAGGAGGCACTCAGGGGTCTTCTGGGAACCAGGCGTTTGTTCATTTTACGAAATCTTCAGAAAAAGAAATCACACACCAAAAAATGAAACAAGAAACTAGAAGGAGTTGGGTTTCAAGATTTTTCACATAGGTGCTACAGAAAGAGCTTCAATTTTTAATTCAAGCTTCCTGAAGCTTTGCCAGAAATTTATTGCTAATATCTGGTGAACTGGAGTTTCTTGGTGCTATTTGAACAAAATGTTAGCAAAATGTTTTCTTTCAGAGGAATGAGTATGTATACTACATATTCAGCAAAGATATGTGCCTATATTAAGATGCAAAAAAAGTTGTAATGCAATATTAAGGATAGGGTTTTTTAAATGACAAAAAGTGTTCCATGGATTTCAGAGTTAAGATTCCCACAGTAAACTTAACTTGGTTCTTTCTTTGCATACATACATTACAAGAATAGGGTCTTCGTTTACATGGGAACAACATACATTCAGGTGTTCAAAATACTACATCTGTGCAGTTAGGGTTTTAGGAAAAGGGTCACAATAGACAGTATACAAACTAGTTTATTTACACAGCATTACTGAATGAAAAAATACAGGGGAAGAAAACATTCTCTTCTATCCCACTATTTGCCTAATAGGTCACTTCACTCAGTGTTGTGTGATCACTTTTTATTTTAGGACATTTGCAAAATATGCTGAGACCCCTAGTGCATGCACAATATTCAACACATAATATGCACTGTAAAATAAACTGAGTGATTTCTTAAGATTCAAAGATAAAAATTCAAACCTCCCCACCCTCAAATAAATCTAACTCCACCTCCTCGGCAAAAGTCTGAGCAAATATGAGCTTCACAGTGTGCCCTGAAAAACAGCAGACTAGAGCTCTGTTGGACCAGCCCAGAGAGGGAATTCCAGGTGAATGCCCTTTATTAAAGATGTCCTGGCATCAGCTCAGTTATTAAAATCTGGAGGTGTGTTAGCTTAAACACAACAACTGTTGGGACTGAACAATAAGCATTTCCTACAAAGGCAGACTCCAAAACTTTAAAGGATTTTATAAATCAAAACCAGCACCTTGAATTGCACCCAAAAGCAAAATCAGAAGCTAATGCAGACTTCACATTGCAGCCAAGATTGCAAGAAATGCCACTTAAAAAAAGTGGACTGCTGCATTCTGCACTAGTGAGTTTCTCAGGTCTTCAGATGTAGGTGCAAGCACAGCACAATAGCAATCCAATCTAGAGGTGATAAAGGCACAGGTAGCGCTGGTGAAGTTTGCATTGAGGGGAACAGTTGTAGTTTTGCCGTGCTTAGATTTAAAAAAAAAAAAAAAGCACCGTTTGTTGTTACTACTAATCCAGTCAAAAGCAGGTGAGGATCCATCAGGACCGAAAGAACGCACAGCTCACTAACAGAAGGCAGGCCCAAACCCTTCTAATCAAGGGAACATACATCAACTTTTCCATCTCCTCTGGCTGTAACTCAACCCTCTGCCAGCCAGCATCACGAAGGTCTCATCTGGGTTAGACTTCAGCCAGACAGCCCCAATTTCATCTAGACAGGGAATGTAGAGTGCACATCATTTGGATATGATGAAAAGGAGCTGTAGAACAGTCTCATTAGCACACAAAGCACTGCAGGCTGGAACACCTCATGTTCCCAACAGTCTCATGCATATTCAACAAAAGGTGACAGAATGGATCCTTGTGGCACTTCACATGAGAAAGCCTTCAAGAAGAAGAACAGCAGCTGCACAATACCACCCTCTGGTGGTATTTTTTTTCGCTCAGAGGAAAAAGCCATTCAGGCAGTTCCATGAATCCCTGTTGTAGTCTGCAAATATACCAAGTCTCAAAGGCAGCTAATATACTTGAAACATGGACACTTGGTCTTTGCCTATTGCCAGAGAGGATAATCCACCAATGAAACCAGGGTGCTGACTATCTCATAAGCAGTTGTGAAACCAAGTTTGGAATGGGCCCACAGAAGCCTGAGGACTCCAGGCATTACCAGAGCTGCTTCACTACAACTTTCCTCTAAAAAGGAAGGCTACACAGGAGACAATTAGCAAGAGGCAGTTTCTTGAGCAGGTCTCTAGCAAGAGTTAATTTAAGATATCCTGACACCTTGTGTCTCTCTTTTAGGAAAACACTGGCCCTCTAATACCAATAATAAATCAAATAGCTTTTCACTGGAGTTTAGCAGAAGGGAAAGGCACAGATCAGGAACACAGCTCAAAGTTACCCAGCCACCTTTAGAACTTCAGTGAGCACACAATTTGAAACTCAAGATGAGATGACATTTTCCCCCTCCCAAAACAGAACTACTGCCACTGAAGCTGTCAATTGAGTCTGGATACAATAGATCTCATCTTCAAAACACATGGAAATAACAGCACATATACTCAACTGTTTCAGAGCTGAGGTAGCCTGGATTCACCAGAATACCAACTGGCTAGAACAGCTTTTCTAGTCAGTACTTTATGGACACCACAGCGAAGGAAAAGAAAACTGTTTCCATCACAATGATGGCAAAGGACTTTTACTAATTGTGTCATAGCTGATCAAACTACATGAGATATCTACGTTTGGTACGTCAGCCTCTTCCCTGTTTCATCTATCAAAGTTCATCTATATACCATGACAACCTGTGAGGATGACAGGTAGAGCCATGCTTAGGAGTAGAGAAGAACACACAGTTGAAGATAATTATGTTCCAAACTATGAGTACAGTATTCTATCAAGCTGTAAAGCCTTCCCTCCTAAAGAGATCTTATTCTAACGTATAAGAGGGCACAATTGTGGTTCATTAATTTTATACAATTAAAATGTGGCATTGATTTTTTTCTCTCTTTTTTAAATTTAAAGAGAAAATTAAAACATGACCATGAGGTAACATTTCTGAATCTCTGAACTGGTATTTTTCAAAGTTAAAAAAGGTAACCTTTGGGCTAAGAACACTCATGAGTAATTTCAGCCCATAATGCAAAAATTTTAAGAAATAAGCCATATAAAATATAAATTTTTAACTACATAATGAAATTCTAATCTTTAAAAGCATCATCACTTCTTAGCTTTTAAAAAGTCAAAAAACCCAACCTGAGACATTCAGACCAACACAATACTGCTCTTTCAAATATTCAGCTCTCTCTAAAACTACAGCTTCTATAATTTATTTATCCTAGGATTCACTTGCACAGATGGCATTTCGTTATGTTGCAACATTAGCTTTCACGATTTATAAGCCATTGTGTAAATGATAAGTTCAAAAGAGTTACTTTTGCAAGAAGAGAGATCTGAGCAGGGTTAACCCTGAGTTTCAAGCTCTTCAAGGTAGTGTAAAACCTTGAGGTACAAGACCAAGAAACAGCTGAAGATTTGAAGGATTACCAGCTCCAATCTACCTTTCTCACCTGATTATAAATTGAGGTAACGAGAAAAACAAACACTTGGGAACACAGTCAAAGCAGTACACTTTGGAAGTATGTTTAAAATCAGGAAGAAAAACAATGCACTAAGTATGCTTGCTACATGATTTTCAACTGTTTATAGCTGTATTACTGCCAAACAAGGCAAAGCCTGAATTCTACATTCAGAACTATGTATATGTCAAGCTCAAAATCTTAAAAGAAAGCCTGTTGATTGAGAGTTTAAGAAAGCACCAGAAAAACTTCTTAACTGGTAAAACACACCCACCCACCCCTTTCCTCATTCTCACAATTCTGATAAAAGGCTTCAATTGATAACGGCAGGGGGGAAAAGGCAAGGAAAGGTTTTCACTATACAAGGCACTCTTACTTTTCTAATTCCTCCTGTGAGTGTGCAAAGGTGCAGCTGGCTCCACGGGGACACCCGCCTCTCTGTTTCATGTCTCGGCACATGTATGTCTTATACTTGCTGTGTTGAGGAGGCTATGAAGAGTAAAGACAACAAAATAAGGCACCCGAGTATAAATTAATGCACGTAATTAACCAGGAAGGTACTTTAGACTACCATGTTCTCAATAAAATAGGATGTTCAAAGTGAATAATTATTGACAAACTTTATTCAGAGACTACCGCAGGGTGAGAAGAGAAATTTAAGGAGTTATGTGTGATAATTTGCTACAACTACACTGGACTCAGGATTAGGTACTATGTCAGCAGATCCAGTGCCAGATTTAAATGACTCATCCATATCCGTGATTACATAAGCAAAACTATTTATTGAGGCTGGATTGGAACAGCCTGTGGCAGGGGCGGCTCTAACAATTTTGCAGCCCCAGTCACCTGCTCACCACTATTTACTTCAATGGGAACTGAATAGTGCATTGTGTATGTGAGCATGTTGCCCTCTACTGGCCAGTTGCACATAAGAAAAAAAGGAAGGAAATTTCTATCCGAGATGAGAGAACAGAGCTCTGCTAGCTAAGTGGCACAGGCCTGTTTCTTGGGAGGTAGAAGGATTTGGTTTCTCGTCCCAGCTGTGCACGAAAACTGTGGATAGGTGATGGCCTGCACACAAAGGCTGCAGTTACAATCCCATTCTAACGCAAATTTTGATCCTCCTTGCTTTAAAGACTACTAGGTTTGGTAAATTTTGTGATAGGTAACAACATTGTTTAGCTACTTCAATTAGTTCTTGAAACAAAGGTTTTCAGTTTGGGGATTTATAATAGCACTTCACTCGAGTTCCAAGTGTTTAAGCTTTACAGAACCATTACAAGCAATAAGTACAGGTATGTATTGCGTCCCTGAAAAGGTGCCATCTCATGTGTGAAATAGGTCAGTTTTTTAAAAAGCAACATTGGCACAAATTTTTTTTGGAAAGGGGTTTGCCTATTGATTTCCCTGTAGCTTCAGATGGATTAGATTTTCTCCTCTTCATCTTGATCTACTGTGCAAAGATGTGTGAGATGATTGCCTACTAAGAATAATACTCACTAGGCACTACAATGAGACTCCCAAACTAGTTTTATTGAAGCATATTTGAAGCCAAGTCTCCAGAACTGACATACATATAAATCTGTGCCTCTTGCTCCAACCACAATTTAGAGGCTAATAGTTTCCCAGATTCCTAATGCTTCAGTCTTTACCTGCTGCTGATCTGTTCCTTTCTTGCTGTGATTCTGGATGTAATCAACTAGTCCATGTACCACTGTCCTCACAGCAACTAATCCATTTTCTAGTTGTTCCCATGTTGGGGGTGGGGCATCTGCAGCATTCACAAGAAACAGAACATTCTTTACAATTAAAATTAAGATGTTTCCACAACTGGTTATCAAGAATATTTCAATGTTAAAAAAACCCAAAATACACAAAAAAAAAAAATCTAAGTAGCAAGCCTCAAGGAGTGCCTTACCAGGAATCAACAAAAAAAACCCTCACAGTCTCAGTATTGATCATTTAAAGAATTAAATTTACATCAGAGAATTGAGCTGCACAGCAAGTGACATAAATCAGCAAGCCAGTATCTGGCACGTTTGAAAAAATTCAGGAAATGTTGGTGCTTTAGTTCCTAGTTCAGCTTTGAGAGACTGACAAGCAAAATCACTGCACATATTTTGAGTTTGACAGTACTACAGAAACTTGACAAGCACACAAGTCTTATGCACAGAAAATACTTGATCAAATTATTTGTTTTCACACCACTCTTGTACAACTCATTTTAAAAATGCTGCACCAAAACCAAATTAGTTTAATATATCTAATTCTGACAGAACAGCTCTGACATACATTAGTGTTTGGTGCATTGGAAGTGGAAACAGGGTCTTTTCTGCAGGACAGGGCCTGTACTCCAGCTGCATGATACCTCTACAAGGCCCTATATCACACAGACATTATTTCAGGCAATATTATCTACAAAGGCTATCAACATTACCCTAGATCAGAGGTTTCCAACCTTTTCTTACGGAGTACACCCTTCTAGATCTACCAGCTGCCTGCATACTCCTACCCTTCTCATCACTGATATTTTGTATTCTTCTTAACACTACTGCTCTTTAGCCATTTGTCCATATTTCACTGTTACATACAAATATAGTTAGAGCACAACATATACAACTGGAAAAAACACCCAAATCTTGATTATGTTCTGATTTCAGTTAGATTGGACAGTTGCTGGGCAACTGAACCTGAGCTATACGGTGAATGGAGGTGAGGGCTCTGTACATCAGCATGTCTGTATCTGAGTTCTCACTGGTACATCTTGAAGTAAATTAACTACAGCAGAACCTCAGAGTTATGAACACCAGAATTACGAACTGACCAGTCAACACACACCTCATTTGGAATTGAAAGCATGCAATCAGGCTGCATCAGAGTCAAAAAAAAAAAAAAAAAAAAAAAAAAAGGCGAACAGTATTAAATGTAAACTAATAAAAAATAAAGGGAAAGTTTAAAAAAAGATTTGACAAGGTAAGGGAACTTTCTGTGCTTGTGTCACTTAAATTAAAATGGTTAAAAGCAGCATTTTTCTTCTGCATAGTAAAGTTTCGAAGCTGTATTAAGTCAATGTTCAGTTGTAAACTTTTGAAAGAACAACTTTTTGTTCAGAGTTATGAACATTTCAGAGATACGAACAACCGCCATTTCCAGTGTTCATAACTGAGGTTCTACTGTATTGTATTTTATATAAAATTCCCACAATTTTCAAGCTTCGTCTGAGTAGCCTATTATGAAAATGCAGTAAGTTAATAAATAAATTAAAATCCACCATTACTTAGTTTTTCCTGCATTATCCCCCTTGCCCCCGCGAGATGTCTCACAAACCTCCCAGGATACACTTACCACAATTTGGGAACCCCTGTCCTAGATAATCTAGAGGGGCACTCGTAAAACACCACAAGTTTCTCTCTCTCTCCCCCGCAGATGTGAAACAGTACAACTCCACAAATCAACCACTATTAAATACATGACAGAATCAGTAACTATAGGGCCATCAGCCAGAATAGATATTTATTCTTTTATCTGGTTGATTTCTCTTCCAGCTATTTAACCTAATCCAGGAGAAGATAATACCACTGGACACGGACACGGACACCCACCCACCACGAATCAGTGGATCTCAAAGTGCTCTACATACACTGAGTCTCAAAATCTTGTAACAGAGTTAAATGTCATTACACCCAACCAATCTAATTTATCAGACACCTTTTAGCTAGAATATTTATGAAAAATGTAAGCTGGGTCCAGGCACATCATCAAGATGACAAGTTTATATCCATTGAACACTCATCTGCTGGGGAAAGGGAGGGGCACTGATGACTCCATCTTCTATAATCAGCCTCGGTCTAGTAGGTATCTGATACATTTGAAGTTCTGCCCTCCTGTAGTTTCAGAAGTGAAAAAGAGATTTCTATCCTTTCTCCCTGACGCATAGTAGGAAGTAGGCAGGGGGAAGATCTGATATTCTCCACCCCCACCCCGGCGCTTTAAAGGGGAGGATTTCCATGACCAATACTCCTTACACCTTGTGTTATTTTGTTATTCTCTCAATTCTCTCTTCTGCGTCTTAGTTTTCTCAAGTAGCAGCAGCTGTCACTGCCCAGAACACTGCCATGGTACGTGATAGTTCCAGCGTTGCCAGGGATTGAATAGCAGCAATGCTGTAAAATTCACTACTCTTCTTTCCCACAGGCGTAAACAGCAGTAGCAGAGCTCTTTGGCAGATTCAGGAAGCACTGCATTTTTGGTTGCTAAGCACTGATTGGTCCATATTTTGAAGGTTCTCTTTGCAACCATAAGAGTCAACTTTACAAACAACCAAAAAATTTTATCACTTCCTGTAGTAATAGATAGCTTAGGCCTCCACACTCACCAGGGAAAGCTTCCTACTGGTGAGTAGATTTAAGGCTATACATTTTATTTGACAGGTGGGTAAAGAGCAGTCTTCAGCCACATGAGCCTAGGTTCCCTTCTCAGGTACCCACCTAACCTCTACCATCTATTTTCTCCTCTCTAATCCTTCCCCGCCCCCCCACCCCGCCCAGCCCTTCCCCTCTCCAATCTGCCTTTTCTTCTTCCTTCCCCACAACTGAGATTCCCCTTCCCAGACCCTACTTTATTTCTCCCCACTTCCTTCCCCCTGCAGGGTTCCCTCTCCCATTCTGTGATCTTGGAGAACTTCAACAGTCATTCAAAATATCTGAGAAGCCAGCAAAATAGCATGACACTTCCCACAATAAACAAACTGCTTGTCTATCTAGCCTGACCTTTTTCTACTCTATGTAGTTCCAGAGTATCAGAATTAAGATTCCTCAATAATTCTTTCATGTAAAATGCTTTCTGATTTAAAAAAAAAAAACGAGTTTGAAATCCAGAATTCTGAGAACCTACCACTGTAGAGAATATTCAAGACAAAAACAAACCGCTAGGGAAAAATTTAAGACACAGTTTTTGATTAAACAGTAAGGCCATTCTGTTAAAGCAGACACTACTATGACCTTACAAGACATTCACAGGTTTACCTGGACTAGGGTCAATATTTGCCAAGAGCTCTAGGTGAGGTCGAAGCCGGTTCAGGTTGGCTGGGTCTCCAGTCCTCTGGAGAGCAATGGTTAGTTCTTGAACACTCTGTGCAAACGAGGCTGGGGTCTGCAACTTAAAAAATTGTAACAATTAACTTTCTACAGGCAAGGCAGCCCTCACTGCTTCTGCAGGCTGCTCCACTAGGTCACAAAGTCATCTTTCCAATTGTTTCATTTCATTTTAATCCAAGATGATTTCTTCACCATGTGCTTCCTTTCTTATACAAGACTACACCTCAATCAAAGATACACCAGAGCCTTGGGTTCTTCCTGGATGTTCCAAGTAATTTATATTCCAGTAGCATCCAGTGACACCAACAAGAATTGGAGCTCCATTGTGTTAGACCTCTACTAAAGGCCCAAAGTTTTATTTGGCCTCTGGACCAAGAAGTCTGCAACCCAATTTAACACAAGTGTAATAAAGAAAAGAAAGAAGGGGGGAGGGGGATGGATGACAAGGTAACAGTAATAAAAATTCTTCCTAGCTACCCCCTCTATGGGAAGTGGATTAACTATGATGATGGGAGAACGCCTCCTATCACTGCAGTGAGTAGATACACTGAAGCGCTCCAGATGTACCACTGTAACATTTCAAATGTAGACTAGCCCTTTATTGACTCTACTAGTATTAGGTTACAAAACAGCTGGGGAAGATAACAGATGGTTGGGCTGATTTGAGGTGGCTTTACCTTGTCAATGATGGACTGCATGTGGGATTTGTGGGACTGGTCTCCATATAACAGCGAGGACCACTGATCCGGTGCAATGCGTAAACCTGCTTCCATGGCAATCTGCACAATCTGGGAATCATGTTCCCTTCGCAGAGCTTCATAGGTACGGAACTCCTCCTTCAGCTGCATCAGGGAAGAGTCCTCATCACGTTTAGTCACCTGATAGGGAGAAAGTTGCCCATCACAATGAGCCAGGGATAAATCAGATGGTAGTGCCAAGCTCAGAGCAAATGAATTCTTAGATTAGTACCAAGTTCTCTCCTCCCCAGACAGTATTAATTACTATCACAATGCTACATAGTAAACACCAACAAATCAGAATGGTTTCTCCTGACTAATAAGGGATAAGATTTCCTATATTCATAGATTGAAATGTTATGGAATACATTAACTCAAGTGTATAGAACATCAGTGACTTGAAGCCTGATTCCAGATGTTAGAGAAACATTACATTGTAGATTTTTACACTGGTACCCATCACCATTGTGCCTGAGTTCCTTCACTTCATCTTGGGAATCTTTCACCAGCAGCAACAACGCAACATAATTTCAGTTTAGTCTCTTTTCACTGTAACTTCATTTTGGTGAATTTTTGTGCAAAGAATGGACATACTATAAACACATGGAGTCAGCAACAGCATAGGCTTCCCTCATGCAGCTTTGCCAATGAATCTCATCCTTGATGTGCAGCACCCCACACTATTTTAATCCTAACCACCGTACATACAACTCAGTCAACATATCCTAGGGTATTCTACCAGCAAGTCTCTCCTAAGCGGACAGAAAATAAGCTAATTTGTTTGGTGGTTTTGATACTGTTCATCCACTATGACCTACTCTGAGCCCAAACTTGCATTTCACTTGCAACTTAAAACCAAATTACAGCCAAAGTCACCCCCCATGAACTCGCTGAACATTCGGGACTTCACAAATGAGACCCATTCTAAAAACACAAGTGTCTTATACATTGAATCATAGAATCATAGACGTGTAGAACTGAAATGGACCTCAGTAGGTCATCTAGTTCAGTCCCCTGCACTCAAAGCAGGACTATATCATAACTAGATCATTCCTAACAAGATTTTGTCTAACCTTTTCTTAAAAATCTCCAATGACAGATTCCCCAACCTACCTAGGCAATTTGTTCCCATGATTAACCATCCTGACAGTTAGGAAGTTTTTCCCTAAATCCAATCTAAACCACCCTTGCTGCAATTTAAGACCTCTGCTTTTTTTCTTATCCTCAGAGGTTAAAGGAGAACAATTTTTCACCCTCCTCCTTGTAACAACCTTTTATGTACTTGAAAACTTATGTCCCACCTCACCCTTCTCCAGACTGAAAAAAAAAAAAAGTGTGTGTTTTTTTTAATCTCCCCTCATAGGTCATGTCTTCTAGATCTTTAATAGTTTTTGCTGCTCTCCTCTGGATTTTGTCCAAATTTGGCCACATCTTTACTAAAATGTAGCACCCAGAACTGGATACAATACTCCAACTGAGACCTTATCAGTGAAGAGTAGAATGGAAGAATTACTTCCTGTGTCTTGCTTACAATACTCCTGCTAATACATCCCAGAATTATGTTGCCTTTTTTTTTTTTTGGTGTGTGCATGCCTGCAATACTGTTGACTCATATTTAGCTTGTGATCCACTATAACCCCTAGATCTCTTTCCACAGTACTCCTTCCCAAGCAGTCATTTCCCATTTTGTATGTGGGAAATTGATTGTTCCTTTCTCAATGGCGTACTCTGCATTTGTCCTTATTGAATTTCATACCATTTACTTCAGACCATTTCTCCAGATCATTTTGAATTTTAATCCAAAGCACTTGCAACCCCTTTATTAGTGTATTCACTCTGCCATTATCTACAACATTTATGAATATATTGAACAGAACCAGATCCAGAAATGATCCCTGTGGGACCCCACTCGATATGCCCGTTCAGCTGTACTGAACAATTGATAATGAATAACTACTAATAACTAATGGTATAGCATAACTATAAATTCAAAGATGCAAGCAAATACAAGCCTTCTTTATTTGCAGGACAGATTGGCGAGTGGTTCCAAATTTAATGAGGTCTTTTAGCATTTTCTGGGGTATAATAAGTAAATCTTCCTTGCGTTGTGGAACCTCTAAGCAGGGTTTACTTCATACCTTGAAGCAGGAAGCTCTGTAAAGAAGCTGGACAACATGCCCAATGCTGGTTTTAGAAGCTTGAGGAAATCGTGGCTCCAATCTCTGCACCACAAAGAGAACCAAGACTTTTCGTGACAAAGCAGATCCATCTTCCAGAGCCAGCAGAACCAGCTTCAGTGCTTCCTCTTGCATTGCTGGAAAATACAAAGCAACAAAAGAAAAAAAAATGAAACACACCAAGAACGATCTTGCATTAATAACATGCTTTCCCTACAAATGGGTGCAGTAGGTAACCGAAAGGGGCAAGCAAGTCACTCCAAAGCTCCCAGGTAGTAGGGCATGTGGAAGACACTTTCAACACTCTTGCATTAATAATGGAAGGAGAGTGCAGGGATAGGAACCAGCAAACCAGCTGCCTGAGCACCAAACTTCTCAATTACCTTCCATCCCGCTGCAGTCTGAGCCCCCTAGCTTGTTGGTCCCACGTTACGGAGAAGCAGATGGAGTGTATCCAGCCCTCTCTTTTTATGAGCTTAGGAGGAAAAAGGAATCCCCCATTTTCATAGGAGGGCTGAGCTCACACAAGTCAGGGGCAGAGCTAAGAGAAGAATTCATATCTATTCATCCCTAATGCCGTGCTCTCCTCACTAGGGCTATGTTCTTGCAAAACAAGAACAAACGGAAGAGGCAAACCAGGGTGGACAAAAATAGATTTAAAACTTAACTACGTTTCCTTTTAAAAATAAAAAAATATTTTAAATAAGTTTAATTATGAGAGCCTATATTAAAGGCCTAAACTTATTCTAATCTATTACAATTATTTAAAACACTGAACTCGCAGAAGTTTGTTGAAGTGCTAGACCAGCTTTTGACAGCAAGAGCCTTGTCTGCAGGTACAGAGTATTTTAATTCAGTTTATTTCAACTAGGTCAGTTCATTGACTAGTTCACTCAAAGTTGAGAAATGAACTGGGAGATGTAAAAGCAGGAAAGCTTGTTTTCCTTTTCCAACCTATGAATAAAAATGAGGTACAAGAGGATGAAATTTACCAGTCCTAAAATCTTGAAGGATGTGATGACTGGCAGGGGCGGCTCTATGATTTTTGCCGCCCCAAGCACGGCAGTCAGGCAGCCTTCAGCAGCGTGCCTGCGGGCGGTCCCTGGTGACGCAGATTGGACGGCATTTCTGCGGGAGGTCCGCCGGTTCCACGCCATCAGCGTCCCCGCTGCCGAATTGCCGCCGAATCCGCGGGACTGGCAGACCACCCGCAGAAACACCACCAAAAGCTGCCTTGACTGCTGCCCTCGCAGCTACCGTCACACTGCCCCTTCCCGCTCACGGCTTGCTGCCCCAGGCACACGCTTCCTGCGTTGGTGCCTGGAGCCAGCCCTGATGACAGGAAACAAACAATCAGTTCAAGTCACTAGCTACAGATGCTTCCTTTGTTTAATAAATCAGTTTTAAATGCAAACCTGTTTTGATAATCCTTTTCTCTGATGTATACAAACACATTAAGGGAGTAATATATAACTAAAAAAAAATTTTTTTTTTAAGTATGCACTTAATTTTAATTTCCATTCAAATGCAGATGTACACAAATCACAAGTAAAAATTAAATAATTTAGTAAATAAAAAAAATGCACCATTCACCATTTTCTAACATAGTTAAAACATAAAAATTAAGAATATGTACGTTAAGCTACAATTAAGGATAAGGTTATGTCACAGAGGTCATGGATTCCATGACTTCCAGAGACCTGTGTGATATTTTCCACCTGAGCCCTGGGATGGCGGGGGACCACCAGGAGCAGCAATCTTCCAGTCCCCTCACCTTCAGTCATTCCCTGTCAGCCCCCTCCCCCAGCCCATTATTTTTCATAAAAGTCAGACAGGTCATGGGCTTCTGTGAATTTTTGTTTATTGCTCACAGCCTGTCCCTGACTTTTACTAAAAATAAACATGACAAAATCTTAACCTTAGTTATAATTGCTTTTATAGCCATGTATAGGTATTGCATACTCTCCTGGCTAGCAAAAAGTAATACCAAATTTAGTGTAGAAGCTTTATTTAGTTACAAATCCATATGTTTTAATGGTTATCAATCTCTCTTTTCTGTTTCCTAAAGTACAAACACAAATTAATCACTTTAATCATGGTTTAAATCAGCGAGCAGGAAACCTTCATTTAAGTTCAGTGATTTTTTAAATCACTGATTTAAACCTCTCCACCTTGAGGCAAACTACTCAGTCTTCTCTGTTCATGTCAACAACTAAAGACATCAGATTTTTTTTGAGTTTTGCAAAAACAACAAAAGACAGAATAAGCCCTAAAAATATTTGACAGACAATACAAATAGTTCAATGTTATCAGTAAGTTAGAAGACCTACTGCAAAATAGCTAAAGAGAAGCCACCGCCCAATAACACTGCCAAGGCAGTTTCCAGCCATCTTTTTTTCTCCAATCCCTGAATCCCACTACTGCAGAAGAACTCACCAATACGTGATCTCACCAATACGTACCTGGCCCAAGGAACTGGCAGCCCCTGGCCCTCACTGCAGCCCAGAGGTTGGAAGAGAGTTGCTGGGGATTTTGATGTTGAAGAATGAGCTCTGTGACTGTTCTTTCACCCAATGACCGTGCTGCACGCATAGCCCTGATCCGCCCTTCTTCCTCTACTAGCTGGCAGTGAACTAGCGTCACAAGCTTTCTCTGCATGGGGCGACTTAGCACACTCTGAGTGGTACTGTTCAGACCCACACCTTCAGGAAAAAAGCATACAAAGACAGTGAGACAAATTTCTTCTTCTACAGGATTATCTAAATGCACTACAGATATCACATCCCTCTAGCCAAGCCAACTTTCAACTTCTGTGTTTTGCACTTTAAACATCTTCTAACCAGCTACTGCTGCACTTCATTTTAGTACACTGAACACTACATCGAAACCTGTCAAAAATGCACTGTGAACTTTGAAAGGTTCATTTCAGGCAGTGCTTAAAGGGAAAAAACCCAAACTGCTCACTAGACAGCTTTAGTGCTTCAGCTGCTCATAGCTTTGCCAGGAGACTCAGAATGGGGTGAAGATAAATTTGTGAAAAACCTTTTAACCTGAGGCAGATATGAAAGATGAAACCCTTGAGCAGGTCTAGAGAGAGTAGCCCCGTAGAAATCTTTAGTAAAAGGCAAAAAATTTGTTTGCTCTAAAGAAAAACCCAAATATTACTAGTACAGTACCTACTGTACCCCAGACTCACTGATGGGGCCTCATCTCTGTCTCTCTCATCCTCTGTAGCTATCTCTGGCTAGCAAGTATCTAACGTATAGACATTTACAATCACCTAGACCAGCATACAGATATTTAAATAAAAGAGTTCTATTGTTATTACAATTGTTCAAACAGGATTACTCAGATGGATCCAGTTCCTATACAAAGAGATGTGCAATCAGTGGTGGCTAGCCCCAGCCCTCCAGCCATTAAGAGTCAAGCCACCCTGTTATAGCATGACACTGAAGTTGCTCGACTTCCTGTTCCCATCTGCTAGTTGGACAATATAAATCCAACTTTCCTGGATTGACCCATGGGACATTAAACAAATTTTTACTTTACCTGTTTCAGGCTATACCTTCACTACAAAATGGAGTTTTTACAGTGAGATAGTTAAGATAAGACAGGTGACTTACCTCGATGTAGCTAGTGGAGGTCAAGAGTTGAGGGATGGCCTTGACTAGCTACATCAAGGTAAAACCTACCAGAGACTTGTATCACTATGATTTTAGAGCAAGATATCGTGCTCTCTCTTGCTCTCTCTCTAAAACCTCTACTCTTTTTGTATTAAAGAAATAGCTTTAGTGCTTAGAAAATCCATTTCTTTAATAGGACTACCTTTTTTCAAGCAGGTTTAACTAGAATTATTTTAATGGTGTAAGGTCTTTTTAAAAGAAGTGATGAACTATTATCTGTTACCAGTTCTCCCTTCCAAGGCAGTAGGGCAGTGCAGAACTTACCTCTCGCACTGCTGAGTGGTTTAAGGTACAATGCTAGTTCTTCCACACATTTCTTGGCCTCCTCATAATGTTTGGTGTCTTCTGCTCCACTGCACAAAGTAATTGGCTGCTGCTCAGGAACCTGAAAACAGATGAAGGTAAACTTACACACTGTAGTATGCACACACACAAAACCACCATACCAAGCTCTTGAATGTCAAATATTCTCTCACGCCCACCTACCCAACCTTTCCACAACATTAATGTGGGAACATGCTCCAGCTTTAGAACCCTTGACATTTCACATCATCCATGGTATTCTTAACACTTGAAAAGCTTTTAAAAATTGTTTGATATTAAACATTGTGTGATGATGCTAAAATGTCTAACAGTTTCTCTTTACATAGCTAGTTGTATTATATGGCAGCACAAGGGCACTTTAGTAAGCTTGGGGCACAAATCAATGTATGCCTTAGAATGAAGTTTAAAAGAAATGCTGAAGCTTGCAATGATTTCAAGTTTACTTGGAATGTGTGTCAACACAACCATTTTGATTTAGTGGTTGAAATGATAAAAGCAAAACACTTATAATTAACTGGAACTCCCTCCAGTATATCAGATATTAAAGCAACACACCAGTAGTTTCATATGTACTGGTGATTAGTCTTTGATGCTAAAGCAAGATATTTAGAGAGACACTCAAAGCTAGTAGGCCTAAAATTAGACGTACCAGCTGGTTTGGTTTGCAGGTTTGTGCAGATCCACATTGAGGACTTGGCTGCGCTAAAATTTTCTATAGAAAGGCAAATAGTCAAACTGCTGCACTGCACATTAGACTTGTGGCTAAGATGAAGCACACAAAACGGACGCATGTAATTGCTTTATTTTCTCCCCTAACTTGGATCACTTAAGGCAGTGGCTCTCAACCTTTCCAGACTACTGTATCCCTTACAGGAGGAGTCTGATTTCTCTTGGGTACCCCAAGTTTCATCTCAATTAAAAACTACTTGCTTACACTTGTATTTTTAGATCTGATTTTGTAACAGCACACTTACTCTCTCATTTTACCATATAATTATAAAATAAATCAATTGGAATATAAATATTGTACAGTACTTACATTTCAGTGTATAGTATATAGAGCAGTATAAACAAGTTATTGTCTGTATGAAATTTTAGTTTGTACTGACTTCTGTATTGCTTTTTATGTAGCCTGTTGTAAACCTAGGCAAATATCTAGATGAGTTCATGTACCCCCTGGAAGACCTCTCTGTACCCCGAGGGGTTCGTGTACCCCCTGGTTGAGAACCACGGACTTAGAGCTACTGTCATTTTCAGTTTAGGGAGACAATGATAACAGCACATGTATCAGACCACACTTGCAAAAAGGGCCAGACTAAAATCCCAGTAAACAACTAGTGACTGTGCTAGGTGTACACACACACACACACACACACACACACACACACACACACACACACACACACACACACACACACCCCCCTATACAGCATAAGTTATTAGTCTCATCCCTGGTCTACATGACGAGTTTAGGTCGAATTTAGCAGCGTTAGGTCGATTTAACCCTGCACCCGACAACAACAAAGCCTGTTTTGTCAACTGAAAGGGCTTGAAAGGCGGCTTCTATGATGAGCTGCATGCATCGGCTCTTGAAACCGATTTTGTACTCCTCCCTGGTGAGGGGTTTAGCGCTAAAATTGACCTCGCTGGGTCGAATTTGGGGTAGTGTGGACGCAATTCGACGGTATTGGCCTCCGGGAGCAATCCCAGGATGCTCCATTGTAACCGCTCTGGACAGCACTGTCAACTCAGATGCACTGGCCAGGTAGACAGGAAAAGCCCTAGGAAATTTTGAATTTCATTTCCTGTTTGGCCAGCGTGGCGAGCTGATCAGCATAGGTGACCATGCAGAGCTCATCAGCACAGGTGACCATGCAGTCCCAGAATCGCAAAAGAGCTCCAGCATGAACTGAACAGGAGGAACTGGATCTGATCGCTGTATGGGGAGATGAATCCATGCTGGCAGAACTTCGTTCCAAAAGATGCAACGCCAATATATTGGCCAAAATCTCCAAGGGCATGATGGACAGAGGCTACATGAGGGATGCACAGCAGTGTCACATGAAAATTAAGGAGCTCAGGCAAGCCTACCAAAAAAACAAAGGCGGCTTCTATGATGAGCTGCATGCAGTTCTAGGTGGGGACCCTACCACTACCCCACCACGGTCTGTGGACACCTGCGAGCGGGGAGTCTCTCGCAACAGGGATGAGGATTTTGTGGATGAGGAGCAGGGTTTTGTTCAATATCTTCATTAATGATCTGGAGGATGGCGTGGATTGAACCCTCACCAAATTTGCAAATGACACTAAACTGGGAGGAGTGGTAGATACGCTGGAGGATAGGGATAGGATACAGAGGGACCTAGACAAATTAGAGGACTGGGCCAAAAGAAATCTGATGCGGTTCAACAAGGACAAGTGCAAGTGCAGAGTTGAAAGAATCCCATGCACTGCTACAGACTAGGGACCGAGTGGCTAGGCAGGAGTTCTGCAGAAAAGGACCTAGGAGTTACAGTGGACGAGATGCTGGATATGCGTCAACAGTGTGCTCTTGTTGCCAAGAAGGCTAACGGCATTTTGGGCTGTATAAGTAACATTGCCAGCAAATAGAGGGACATGATCATTCCCCTCTATTTGGCATCGGTGAGGCCTCATCTGGAGTACTGTGTCCAGTTTTGGGCCCCACACTACAAGAAGGCTGTGGAAAAATTGGAAAGAGTCCAGCGGAGGGCAACAAAAATGATTAGGGGGCTGAAGCACATGACTTATGAGGAGAGGCTGCGGGAACTGGGATTATTTAGTCTGCAGAAGAGAAGAATGAGGGGGGATTTGATAGCTGCTTTCAACTACCTGAAAGGAGGTTCCAAAGAGGATGGATCTAGACTGTTCTCAGTGGTATCAAAGTACAGAACAAGGAATAATGGTCTCAAGTTGCAGTGGGGATGGTTTAGGCTGGATACTAGGAAAAACTTTTTCACTAGGACGGTGGTGAAGGACTGGAATGGGTTACCTAGGGAGGAGGTGGAATCTCCTTCCTTAGAGGTTTTTAAGGTCAGGCTTGACAAAGCCCTAGCTGGGATGATTTAGTTGGGGCTTTGAGCAGGAGGTTGGACTAGATCAGGGGTCTCAAACTCACGGCCCGTGGGCCGCAGCTCGCCAAGCTCCCTGCGCCCCCGCCCCCTTTACCTACCCCGTGGCACCACAAGCAGCTGCGTAGGGCACCAGGAAAATTTCCTGGTGCCCTGCGTAGCTGTGTGCTGCTCCAGCCCCTGCTCCGTCCCAGCTCCGCCTCTTTCCCCCCCAGCCCCTCTCCCACTCCCCTGAAGACTGCAGCCAGGCTCGACCTACTCACCGCAAGCTAAGTGGAGCGACCCGGCCCCAGCCTGCTCCGTTCCCCTGGCTCCCAGCCGCGCCGCTGGTGAGTGCTGTGGGGCGGTTCCCCCCTCCCCCAAGCCTGGCAGCCGGGGGAGCAGAGCAGGCTGGGGCCCCAGGCCTAAAGGGCAGGAGGAGGAGAGCTGGCCACAGGCCTCGGGGGGGTGGGGGTGGGGCGCTGGGGGGGGTGGGGGGGTGGGGCTGGAGACTAGCCACTTCCTGCGGGAAGTGACCCGGCCCTGGCCTGCTCCGCTCCCCTGGCTCCCAGGCTTGGTGGGAGGGAGGAACCGCTCCTCTGCACTCACCAGCAGCGCGGCTGAGAGCCGGGGGAACGGAGCAGGCTGGGGGTGCAGGAAGTGGCCAGCCTCCGTCCCCCACGTGGAGGGCTGGGGCCAGTCACTCCCCCGACCAATTTATATAATTTATATAAATGGAGATATGCCAATCTCCTAGAACTGGAAAGACCTTGAAAGGTCATCGAGTCCAGTCCCCTGCCTTCACTAGCAGGACCTAGTACTGTCCTGACAGATTTTTGCCCCAGATCCCTAAATGGCCCCCTCAAGGATTGAACTCACAACCCTGGGTTTAGCAGGCCAATGCTCAAACCACTGAGCTATCCCTCCCCACCCCCAATTCCCTGCCCTGAGCCCCCTGCACCCCTCCTGCACTCCCTGCCCTGAGCCCCTTGCAACACCCTGCACCCCGATCCCCTGCCGCACCCCTCCTGCACCTCACACCCCAATTCCCTGCCCTGAGCCCCCTGCCACACCCTGCACCCCAACCCCCTGCCACACCCTGCACCCCTCCTGCACCCCTGGGGGCAGGGAGGTGGCAGAGTTGGGGTGAGGACTTCAGGGAAGGGGTTGGAATGGGGGCAGGGAAGGGGTGGAGTGGGGGCAGGGCTAGAGGTGGGTTTCTGATGCGGCCCTTGGGCCAATGCCCTAGTCCTCATGTGGCCCGCGTGGTCATTTGAGTTTGAGACCCCTGGACTAGATAACCTCCTGAGGTCCCTTCCAACCCTGATATTCTATGATTCCACGATTCCTTTTTTCAGCTAATTCATCAGAAATCAAAACCATTCTAGGGACACTGAAATTTTTCCCTGGCTTTGACATGGTTTCTTGATTGGGGAGGAGCTTTAAACCTGACTGAGATTTTAGTGTATAATCATACTGATGTCCACAAATATTTCTGACAATATGATGTGTGTTTTCAACTTCAGTTTTGCATTTGCATTCAAAAAAGTATTTAGCTACACAACATTCACAATGCATTAATTTTTTGTTGGTTAAAATTAAAAAAAAAAAAAAAAAAGTAAGCTGTTTTATGCAGTTTACAAGCTCCACCAATTTGAAGAGCTAAACTTCTATTATCCAAACCTAATTTACACAGAACAGTGTCATCTCCTCCATAAAAGGTTAAGATTCATATTTCACCACCACCACCACAACGCGTGTGTGCACACACTTGAGAAGATAAGTTAAACCTTAACAACAAGTTTAATCCTGGCAGGAGATCAAGGGCGGCCTCCAGGGTTCCTCAGAGTATTACTACTATACTGGAACTGCAATCTACCTCCTCCCCTGTCAGCAAGAATCTTAGGGTATGTCTACACTACGAAAATAGATCGATTTTTTAGAAGTCGATTTTTGGGAACAGATTGAATAAAGTCAAATGCATGTGTCCTCACTAAGCGCATTAAGTTAGCGGAGTGCGTCCACAGTACCATGGCTAGCGTTGACTTTCGGAGCGGTGCACTGTGGGTAGGTATCCCACAGTTCCCGCAGTCCCCGCTACCCATTGGAATTATGGGGTGAGCTCCCAATGCCTGATGGGGCAAAAAAAAATTGTTGCGGGTGGTTTTGGGTAAATGTTGTCAGTCACCCCTCCCTCCGTGAAAGCAATGGCAGCCAATTGTTTAGTGGCTTTCTTCCTGGAGTGCCCGCGCACGCGCCATTGCTCTGCAAGCGGGAGACCGCTCAGATCACCGCTGCAGTTGTGAGCATTGTAAATAATCACCTTGCTTTTGCCCTTGGAGATTTTGGCATATATATTGGTATTGTGTCTTTTGCAACAGAGTTCTGATAGCACTGATTCGTCTCCCCCAAACAGCGATCAGATCCAGTATCTCCCATTCAGTCCATGCTGGAGCACTTTTGCGATTCTGGGACTACGTGGTCACCTCTGCAGATGAGCTCGCCATGCTGGTCAAACAGGAAATGAAATTCAAAAGCTCGCGTGGCTTTTCCTGTATACTTGACTAGTACATCTGAGTTGAAAGTGCTGTCCAGAATGGTCACAATGGTGCACTCTGGGATAGCTCCCGGAAGCCAATACCGTCGAATTGTGTCCACACTACCCCAAATTCGACACGGTGATGTCAATTTCAGCGCTAATCCCCTCGTCGGGGAGGAGTACAAAAATCAATTTTAAGAGCCCTGGAAGTCGACAAAAATGGCTTCATCGTGTGGACGGGCGCAGTGTTAAATTGATCTAACGCTGCTAAATTTGACCTAAACTCGTAGTGTAGACCAGGGCTTACTCATAACTTTTACTCAGATATGAAGGAAATTCTATGAGAAAGAGGGCTTTAGGATGAAATGTTTTGCCACTTTAGTCAGTGGTCACTACCATAAAATGCTACAACAAGAGCTACCCCAGATGGCTTTTCTCCCAAATCTCTAGACACCAGTTTAACCAACACCTTCAATATTAACCATGATTCTAATACTACTATGTTTCCCTTACAAGGCCTCTATTATTGTAACAATCTGCTTCTGTCTGGGAAAGTACCCAAACAGAAACTGGGTAAAGAATGTGAGTGAGGCCAAACAGCAAAAATTAAGATGTTTGTACACCAATGCGGGGAGCCTAGGTAACAAAATGGAGGAACTAGAGCTACTGGTCCAGGAAGTGAAACCAGATATTATAGGAATAACAGAAACATGGTGGAATAGTAGTCATGACTGGAGTACAGGTATTGAAGGGTATGTGCTGTTTAGGAAAGACAGAAATAATGGTAAAGGTGGTGGAGTAGCATTGTATATCAATGATGAGGTAGACTGTAAAGAAATAAAAAGTGATGGAACGGATAAGAGTCTGTCTGGGCAAAAATCACATTGGGGAAGAAAATTACTAGAACCTCCCCTTGGATAGTGCTTGGGGTATGCTATAGACCACCGGGATCTAATTTGGATATGGAGAGAGACCTCTAATGTTTTTAATGAAGTAAATACTAATGGGAACTGTGTGATCATGGGAGACTTCAACTTCCCAGATACAGACTGGAGAACAAGTGCTAGTAATAATAATAGGGCTCAGATTTTCCTAGATGTGATAGCTGATGAATTCCTTCATCAAGTAGTTGCTGAGCCAACATGGGGGGATGCCATTTTAGATTTGGTTTTGGTGAGTAGTGAGGACCTGATTGAAGAAATGGTTGTAGGGGACAAACTTGGCTCGAGCGATCACAAGCTAATTCAGTTCAAACTAAATGGAAAGATAAACAAAAATAAATCTGAGACTAGGGGTTTTGATTTCAAAAGGGCTAACTTTAATAAATTAAGAAAATTAGTTAGGAAAGTGGATTGGACTAAAGAATTTATGGATCTAAAGGCGGAGGAGGCCTGAGATTATTTCAAGGTAAAGTTGCAGAAGCCGTCAGAAGCCTGTATCCCAAGAAAGGGGAAAAAATTCATAGGCAGGAGTCTTAGACCAAGCTGGATGAGCAAGCATCTCAGAGAGGTGATTAACAAAAAGCAGAAAGCATACAAGGAGTGGAAGATGGGAAGGATCAGCAAAGAAAGCTACCTTATTGAGGTCAGAGCATGTAGGGATAAAGTGAGAAAGGCTAAGAGTCATGTAGAGTTGGACCGTGCAAAGGGAATTAAAACCAATAGTAAAAGGTTTTATAGCCATATAAATAGGAAGAAAACAAAGAAAGAAGTGGGACCGCTAAACTCTGAGGATGGAGTGGAGGTTAAGGATAATCTAAGCATGGCCCAATATCTAAACAAATACTTTGCCTCAGTCTTTAAGGAGGCTAATGAGGAGCTTAGGGATAATGGCAGCATGACAAATGGGAATAAGGATATGGAGGTAGATATTACCATATCCGAGGTAGAAGCCAAACTCAAACAGCTTAATGGGAGTAAATCGGGGGGGCCCAGATAATCTTCATCCAAGAATATTAAAGGAACTGGCACATGAAATTGCAAGCCCATTAGAGATTCATTAATTTTTTTTGCTAAACTCAGGGGTTGTACCATTTGACTGGAGAATTGCTAATATAGTTCCTATTTTTAAGAAAGGGAAAAAAAGTGACCCGGGTAACTACAGGCCTGTTAGTTTGACATCTGTAGCATGCAAGGTCTTGGAAAAAAATTTGAAGGAGAAAGTAGTTAAGGACATTGAGGTCAATGGCAACTGGGACAAATTACAACATGGTTTTACAAAAGGTAGATCGTGCCAAACCAACCTGATCTCCTTCTTTGAGAAAGTAACAGATTTTTTTAGATAAAGGAAATGCAGTGGATCTAATCTACCTCGATTTCAGTAAGGCATTTGATACAGTATCACATGGGGAATTATTGGATAAACTGGAAAAGATGGGATCAATATGAAAATTGAGAGGTGGATAAGGAACTGGTTAAAGGGGAGACTACAGCGGGTCATACTGAAAGGTGAACTGTCAGGCTGGAGGGAGGTTACCAGTGGAGTTCCTCAGGGATCAGTTTTGGGACCAATCTTATTATTACTGACCTTGGCACCAAAAGTGGGAGTGTGCTAATAAAGTTGGCATATGACACAAAGTTGGGAGGTACTGCCAATTCAGAAAAGGATCGGGATATCATACAGGAGGATCTGGATGACCTTGTAAACTGGAGTAATAGTAATAGGATGAAATTTAATAGTGAGAAGTGTAAGGTTATGCATTTAGGGATTAATAACAAGAATTTTAGTTATAAGCTGGGGACGCATCAGTTGGAAGTAACGGAAGAGGAGAAGGACCTCGGAGTCCTGGTTGATCACAGGATGACTATGACCCGCCAATGTGATATGGCCGTGAAAAAAGCTAATGCGGTCTTGGGATGTATCAGGCGAAGTATTTCCAGTAGAGATAAGGAGGTGTTAGTACTGTTATACAAGGCATTGGTGAGACCTCATTTGGAATACTGTGTGCAGTTCTGGTCTCCCATGTTTAAGAAGGATGAATTCAAACTGGAACAGGTACAAAGAAGGGCCACTAGGATGATCCGAGGAATGGAAAACCCGTCTTATGAAAGGAGACTCAAGGAGCTTGGTTTGTTTACCTTAACCAAAAGAAGGCTGAGGGGAGATATGATCGCTCTGTAAATATATCAGAGGAATAAATACCAGGGAGGGAGAGGAATTATTTAAGCTCAGTACCAATGTGGACACAAGAACTAATGGATATATCCTGGACATCAGGAAGTTTAGACTTGAAATTAGACGAAGGTTTCTAACCATCAGAGGAGTGAAGTTCTGGAACAGCCTTCCAAGGGAAGCAGTGGGGGCAAAAGACCTATCTGGCTTCAAGATTAAACTAGATACGTTTATGGAGGGGATGGTTTGATGGGATAACATGATCTTGGCAGTTAATTGACCTTTGGCTATCAGTGGTAAATATGCCCAATGGCCGGTGATGGGATGTTAGAAGTTACTACAGAGAATTTTTTCCTGGGTGTCTGGCTGGTGAGTCTTGCCCACATGCTCAGGGTTCAGCTGATCGCCATATTTGGGGTTGGGAAAGAATTTTCCTCCAGGGTAGATTGGCAGAGGCCCTGGAGGTTTTTCACCTTCCTCTGCAGCATGGGGCACGGGTCACTTGCTGGAGGATTCTCTGCATCTTGAAGTCTTTAAACCATGATTTGAGGACTTTAATGGCTGAGATGTACGTGAGGATTATTCCAGGAGTGGGTGGGTGAGATTCTGTGGCCTGCATTGTGCAGGAGGTCAGACTAGATCATCATAATGGTCCCTTCTGACCTTAAATTCTACGAGAGCACAACTAGGTCTAACCATGTGCCTCTATCTACGTTTGTGTTGAGGCTAGCACTCTACAGCATCCCTGCTGTAAGATTACTGTGTGCATGTTTCCACTTAACTCTGCTTCACTCAATCTAGGGACTATGGGACAACGTGAAATACAACAACATTATTACATTTAGCAGAGAGATGGCTTGGAATAGGCTTGAGACAGGAACACAGAGGTCAGCAATGGATTTATATCCTGAATCAGGGTAGATTTAGCAGGCATTCACAGTGTTGTTTAGGAATGCTAGACACAGCAGAACTGATCTAGTGAGAGACCAGGACTGTCTAGGCAACCAACGAGAAAGCTTTCCCCAGCCACAAATAGTACAAAAAACAAAACAAAAAAACCAACATAAAAAAGCTACCCAAAGGCAAATAAATCTACACAATGAACAATTCTAAATCCAAGATATTTTAAGTCATACCTAGACGCTCAATCTCTGTTTCTCCCCTTCCCACTGGAAAGCTCAGCTTGAAATGTAGAGTTTCTTTTAAATTTTACTTTTTGCAAAGTAACTGCTAAATGTCTGTGAGATAATCTGGCAGTTTGATAGACAGTGTAATGCCTCATACAGAGGGAAACTTGAGTTAGAACAAGTCTACACTTAAAATGCTACAGCAGCACAGCTGTAATGCTTCAGTGTAGACATTCACTACAACAATGGGAGGGTTTCTCCCAACACTGTAGTTAAACTACTTCACTGAGCCCTGGTCTACACTACGAGTTTAGGTCGAATTTATTAGTGTTATTTCGATTGATCCGTGCACCCGTCCACACGACGAAGCCCTTAACATCGACTTCTAGGGCTCTTAAAATCGATCTCGCCACTCCACCCCCAACGAGGGGATTAGCGCTTAAAGCGATATTGCCGAATCGATCTAGGCTTAGTGAGGACGCAATTCGACGGTATTGGCCTCCTGGATCTATCCCACAGTGCAACATTTGACCGCTCTGGACAGCAGTCTGAGCTCCAATGCTCCGCCCAGGTAGACAGGAAAAGCCCCGCGAACTTTTGAATTTCATTTCCTGTTTGGCCAGCGTGGTGAGCTGCAGGTGAGCGCAGATCTCATCAGCAGAGGTGACCATGATGGAGTCCCAGAACCGAAGACGAGCTCCAGCATGGACCGAGCGTGAGGTACGCGATCTGATCGCTGTATGGGGAGACGAAACCGTGCTAGCAGAGCTACGGTCCAAAAGAAGAAACGCCAATACATATGCCAAAGTCTCCAAGGGCATGCAGGACAGAGGCTACAACAGGGACGCGCAACATGCCGCGTGAAAATTAAGGAGCTCAGGCAAGCCTACCAAAAAAACAGAGATGCAAACAGCCACTCTGGGTCACAGCCCCAGACATGCCGCTTCTATGATAAGCTGCACGCCATTCTAGGAGGTGCAGCCAGCACTGACCCACCCATGTGGTATGACTCCGTATGTGGATCATCAGAAACCACAGAGGAGCATGATGATGATAATGATGCTGAAAATAGCGCCCAGACACAGCAAGGAAGCGGAGAAGCCCTTTTCCCCCCCCGACAGCCAGGAACTCTTTGTCACCCTGGAGCCAGTACCCTACGAACCCACCCAAGGCGTGCTCGATGCAGGAGAAGGGACCTCTGGTGAGCGTACCTCTGTTAATTAATACATGTTTTATAAGCAAGCGTGTTTAATGATTAATTCACGGCCAGTACAGCTACAGCTACTGGAAAACTATGTTAACATGTTCGGGGATGGAGCAGAAATCCTCCGGGGACATCTCCAGAAAGATCACCTGGATGTACTCCCAAAGCCTGTGCAAAAGGTTTCTGGGGAGGGCAGCCTTATCCTGTGCTCCGTGGTAACACACTCTACCACGCCAGGCCAGTAGCACGTAGTCTGGAATCATTGCTTTGCAAAGCATGGCGGCGTATGGTCCCGGTGTTTGCTGGCATTCAAGCAACATCCGTTCTTTGTCTGTCTGTGTTATCCTCAGAAGAGTGATATCATTCATGGTCACCTGGTTGAAATAGGGGAATTTTATTAAGGGGGTATTCAGAGGGGCTCCGTCCCTGCTGGGCTGTTTGCCTGTGGCTGAACGGAAATCTTCCCCGCTGTGACCCACGCGGTGGGGGGAGGGGGAACAGCGAACATCTTGGATGTGTGTCTGTGTGTGTGTGTGTGTGTGTGGGTGTCGATAAGGTTCGCGCTGCACGTTAACCCAAAAACCGCCGCCCCTCCCTTTTCAATTGCCAACCAGTTTTAAATTGCCAGCCCAAAGGCTGTTTGTTATGGGAAATGAGGGGGTTGCTGTTTGAAAACATTCCCACATGTTATGAAGGTTAAAGAAGCCTATAGACTGTGGCTTATCATGGCTGCCTGCAAGCCGAATTCTGTTGCCCGCCGGACCTGCTTGTGTGATCTCTCACACCAAACCGGCAGACCCTCAATATAACAGGCAAAGTGCAACCTTGGACCAAATGCACATGTGATATGTAATGTTTGGAGCATTGTTCTCTAATATGTGTCTTTTAAACTACTCCTCTCCCGTTTGTTTCCTCCCGCAGCTGCAAATGTTTCAACGCCACCCCCTTCATCACCGTCCCAGAGGCTAGCGAAGATTAGAAGTAAAAAAAAAAAAAATAAGGAATCGAGACGATATGTTCTCAGAATTCATGGAATCCTCCCACACTGAAGCTGCCCAGCAGAATGCGTGGAGGCAGACACTGTCGGAGTCCAGGAAGGCAGAATTTGATCGTGCGGACAGGTGGCATGCTGAAGACAAAGACTGGCGGGATGAAGAGAAACAGCGGCGGGATGAAGAGAGTAGGTGGCGTCAGCGTGCAGAGAGAAGGCAGGATGCAATTCTGAGGCTACTGGAGGATCAAACGGAAATCCTCCGGCTTATGGCTGAGGAAAGGCATAGGGTTCAGGAAAGGCCGCCTGAGCCCAGACCGCCGCTACAGCCCCTGTGTAACCAACAGCCCTCCTTCCCGAGTCCCATAACCTCATCCCCGAGACGCCCAAGAACGCGTTTGGGCGGCCTCCGTGCACCCAACCACTCAAGTCAAGAGAACAGTCCAAGCAAGAAAGGGCTGGCATTCAATAAGTTTTAAAGTGCTGTGTGTCCTTGTCCTTCCCTCATTCCCTCCTCCACCACCCATCCTGGTGCTTCCCTTCCTCCACCAGCTATCCCGGGAGACTGTGGCAGTTACCCCCATAGTTCCCCCTCTTTGTTTTACGAATTAATAAAGAATGCATGATTTTTAAGCAACAATGACTTTATTTCCTCTGCGAGCGGTGATCGAGGGGGGGAGGGCAGGGCGGTTTGGGTAAAGGGAAGTAGAGTGAATGAAGGGGCGGGGCTTTTCATTACAGGGGAAAAACAGAACTTTCACACAGCATCCTGGCCATTCATGAAACTGGTTTTCAAAGCTTCCCTGATGCACAACGCACCCTGCTGTACTCTTGTAATAGCCCCGGTGTCTGGCTGCGCATAACCAGTGGCCAGGCGATTTGCCTCAACCTCCCACCCCGCCATAAACGTCTCCCCCTTACTCTCACAGATATTGTGGAGCGCACAGCAAGCAGTAATAATAATGGGAATATTGTTTTCGCTGAGATCTAACCTAGTCAAACTTCGCCAGCGAGCTTTTAAACGCCCAAATGCACATTCCACCACCATTCTGCACTTGCTCAGCCTATAGCTGAAAAGGTCCTGACTACTGTCCAGGCTACCTGTGTATGGCTTCATGAGCCATGGCATTAAGGGGTAGGCTGGGTCCCCAAGGATAACTATAGGCATCTCAACATCCCCAACGGTTATTTTCTGGTCTGGGAAGAAAGTCCCTTGCTGCAGCAGCCGAAACAGACCAGAGTTCCTGAAGATGAGAGCGTCATGTACCTTTCCCGGCCATCCCACGTTGATGTTGGTGAAACGTCCCTTGTGATCCACCAGTGCTTGCAGCACTATTGAAAAGTAACCCTTTCGGTTTATGTACTCGCTGGCTTGGTGGTCCGGTGCCAAGATAGGGATATGGGTTCCGTCTATCGCCCCACCGCAGTTCGGGAACCCCATTGCTGCAAAGCCATCCAGTATGAGCTGCACATTTCCCAGACTCACAACCCTTGGTACCAGCAGCTTGGTGATCGCCCTGGCTACTTCCATCACAACAGCCCCCACTGTAGATTTTCCCACTCCGAATTGATTCGCGACTGACCGGTAGCTGTCTGGCGTTGCAAGCTTCCACAGGGCTATCGCCAGTCGCTTCTGTACTGTGAGGGCTGCTCTCATCTTGGTGTTCTTGCGCTTCAGGGCAGGGGAAAGTAACTCACAAAGTTCCATGAAAGTGCCCTTACACATGCGAAAGTTTCGCAGCCACTGGGATTCATCCCAGACCTGCAGCACTATGTGGTCCCACCAGTCTGTGCTTGTTTCCCGGGCCCAGAATCGGCGTTCCACTGTATCAACAAGCCCCATTAACACCATGATGTCCACCTTACAGGGGGGCCTTTTTTGAGAGAGGTCTGTGTCCACGTCCTCAGGGCGCTGCTGTCGCCTCCTCGCCTGCTCTAGCTGTAGCAGCTCCTGGTTCTCGTTCTCCATATACTCCTGGACAATGCGCGTGGTGTTCATAACGGCGAGAACAGCCACGGTGATCTGATCGTGCTCCATGCTTTCCCTGGTATGCTGTTTGCAGGACAGCAGAGTGGCAGCAGAAGCGGCGGGTGGATAACAATGGAGTCAGCAATATGGCGCCCATATGAAAAAAGGCGCGAAAGGATTTTTTGCTCCCCCCTCAGTTGCTTTCACGGAGGAAGGGGGGGAGCAAGGGTTAGGCTCATTTCCTTCTAGCAGCAGATGGTACAATATGCTTGATATCCATCATCATCTCCTGGCCCCCTCAAGGATTGAACTTGCAACCCCGGGTTTAGCGGACCAACGCTCAGACCGCTGAGCTATCCCTCCGCCCGTGTTCCTGGCAGTACTGAATCTCCCTTAAACAAAACGTAAAAAAGAGAATGACCAGAGTCACTCTGGTCATTCCCATTTATGTCCAAGCGCCCCCGGCCAGCCACACCATAGGCCGCCGGCCAGGAGCACACGAATTTCAATCATATTGTAGGATCTGCAGCTAGAAGTCAAGGAGCTTCTGCTGTATGGTCCCGCGACCACGACCATTTATGGCATATTGCAGCATCTGCAGCTAGAAGGCAAGGAGCTTCTGCTGTGTAGTCCCGCGACTACCAGCCTCAGGCGGAATGGCCCCCTCAAGGATTGAACTCGCAACCCCGGGTTTAGCGGGCCAACGCTCAGAACACTGAGCTATCCCTCTGCCCGTATTATAGCGTGACTGAATCCCCACTAGACCTAATGTCCAGGCGTACGCTGGAGATGTACGGTAATTGTGAGCTGAGCAGGCTTCCGTAGCAAACACAGAAACCCCAGAAAAAAGGCGCGAAAAAGATTGCTTTCACGGAGGGAGGGAGGGACGTTTGATGGCTTGACGACATGTACCCAGAACCACCAGCGACAATGTTTTCTGCCCCATCAGGCTTTGGGATCGCAACCCAGAATCCCAATGGGCGGCGGAGACTGCGGGAACTGTGGGATAGCTACCCGCAATGCAATGCTCCGAAAGTCGATGTTAGCCCCGCTACTGTGGACACAGTCAATCGACCTTGTGGTCTTAATGCTCTTTAGTGGGGACACACACAATCGATTCCATAAATTTGGGTTTTAAAATATCGACTTCTATAAATTCGACCTAATTCTGTAGTATAGACGTACCCTGAGAGATGGTAGCTAGATCAATGGAAGAATTCTTCTGTCCACCCAAAACTGTCTAAGGGCATGTCTTCACTGGCAATGTTAAAGCGTGGCTTGTGTAGTCGTGGAACCCACCTCCACGAGGGGAATAGCTACTGGTGCACCCAGCGCCGGTGCACTGTTTACACTGGCACTTTACAGCGCTGAAACTTGCAGCGCTCAGAAGTATGTTTTTTCACACCTCAAGCGAGAAAGTTGCAGCGCTGTAAAGTGCCAGTGTAGCCAAGCCCTTACTCTGTTGGTTAGGATGGCATAGCTACGTCTCTCAAAGGGTGTGGATTTTTCATACTCCTGAGAAATATAGCTATGCCAATGTAAATTTTCAGTGTGGACCAGCTAAGCATCTCATGTTAGGCCTGAGTAGGCATAGTGCATGGGTAAAGTATTACAGACATTTATCTTGTGGCATCAGGGCTCTCTTCTCTTCAGAAAGAGAGAAGGTACATATGTGATTGTTTCACTTGAAAAGATAAAGAAAGCATGACATTTGCCAGCAGATTTTACAAATAATTAAACTTTTCACTGGCAATATGATGTTAATTCCAGGTTTGTTTTTTAATTATTGTATTTTAAAAGGGTAAAGAACAGCCTTTAAAGAGAAAGGATGGTCTTGTGGTTCACTAGCGCATGGAAGATTTGGGTTTTATTCTCGGCTCTGCCAGAAACTTGCTGTGTGACCTTGAATAAGTCACTTATGCTCAGAGTGCCTTGAGTTCCCTATCTGCAAAATTAGCAATTCACCTCTTTATTCACAAAGTGAGTGACACCCTATATTCGTTAGTGCTTGCAAAGCACTTTGAGATCCTCAAAATAGATAGCACTGAAGCATTACTTTATTTTCATCTTCATCACCTCATTACCACATCCCCACCCCAAGCCCACCACGGTTCACAGTGCAAACTAGTCTTGTATAATACTCTAGAGTCCTACAAGAGAGCCAATTAGTGTAAGGAAAGACAGGCAAAATATCAAGGATATTTTGGTGCTTTAAATGTGCCTTTATTTTCCATGCATCTTCCCCTACAATGAATAATACTGAGAATGACACTGGAATGTGGTCCATAAGCATAAGCAACTGCAGTTGAGGGCAGAAGCTGGTTATGATGAAATATATGGGGTGGGGGCTGAAAAAGAATGCTAAGGATACATTTCATAGAATCATAGAATATCAGGGTTGGAAGGGACCTTAGGAGGTCATCTAGTCCAACCCCCTGCTCAAAGCAGGACCAATCCCCATTTTTTGCCTCCGATCCCTAAATGGTCCCCTCAAGGATTGAACTCACAACCCTGGGTTTAGCAAGGCCAATGCTCCAACCACTGAGCTATCCCTCCCCCCAAATGTGCATAGCATGCTGAGCGCAACTACAAGATTCTGAATTGATAATTTAAAATGTTTGTTTTGGGGGAGGGGTATCAGCCTCATCCTTTACAGCAGTGGTCCCCAAACTTTTCAGGATCACACCCCAAATTATCCCATCCATGCTCCCCCCACACCAGGAGCTGGGTTTGCAGCTCCCAGGGTGGGATGTGGACATAGGCACGGGTACTAAGGGGAAGGGGGGGGAGGGAGGGAGGGGAGAGGTGCTGCAGCCCCTTCAGCTGCTGGCCCCAGCCTTGACCCCGCTTACCCCATCCGGGTGTCCCCCTCCCAGAGACAGGGCCAGTAGCTCGGTGGTATACCCTCCCCATCTTCTGTGGGAGATGGCTCAGACCGCACTGTGCTCCCCGAATGTTTCTCTGTACCCCTGTAGGGGGCCATGCCCCACAGTTTGGGGACCTTTGTTTTACAGTAACAGTCATATTAAAATACTGTAAGAGTTTAATTGCACAGAATAAAGATATACTAAGCAAAGGCATAGCCAGTTTTGTCCAATTCCAGCTGTCAGCCTCCCTTTCTCTCCTCTTAACTCCTCCCCCGTTTCAAACAGATGCACATTTAGTTTCATGGGAAGAAACACTGCTCAAAGCTTTAAGTTCCTGAAATGTGCCAGGCAGTGTTCCTCAGCACAGAATTCCGTCTTAAAGGAGCTCAACTGTTGCACATCTTCCCCTCTTTAAATATTTCTATACTTCAATTTTGCACGTGTTCGTTTAAACACAAAACACTGAAAGAACTGCACGCAGTAAAGCTCTTATAATGCTTCATTCTGAACAAAGAGGGTAGAACTCGACCCATTTATTGTCTTCCACAGGGCTTGTGAAAACAGACAAAATGTCACATTCACACACAGCATTTCATTTTTCTGACATGGCCTGCTGTACCACCAATTTAACTGATGATAGACACTTAAAAAAAAAAATCCACCTCTGGAGAAAGAGGGTTAATCTGGAAGAAAAAGCTATCCATTATGAGTACCCCACCTAATCTGTTGTCACATTCATTCCTGCTACATCTAGTGCATGGAACTATACTTAGCCCATCGGGAACTGGACTTAAGAAACTAAAGCTTGACATGTGGATTCCAATTTAGTTTGGAATGTGCACATTGCCGTTTCATGTGTCACAGAAAAAGGCAGGAGGGCAGACAGACTGGATGTCGAAGCAGTGACTATACAACCTCAAAAGCCCTTTCTGGTAGATATTTAAAATGGCTACGCAGAGTAAGCACTGAAGGGATACTTAAGGTGGTCTAAGTGGTTTATTTAAGAATTTCTTCTGTATTTTAAGTTTTTTTAAAAAACCCTGATACTCTACCACCACAAAAGCATAGTAACGATAACAAAAAAGAGTGTTCTTTTAATGCCTGTGCTGTATCTGTAGCAGTTAGCACATTATTCCTAGAAACATATACCGTTCTGCTTACTTCACCAATGATGCTGGTACACAAACAGGCCAATGTGATCCATTTGTTTTAAGTGAATCCTGTCATTACTTCTACTCTCCTTCAAATAGTTTTGCTTCTTAAAATTATTATTTTTTAAAAAACATGAAGGAATGAACCCAGGAAAACAAACAGTTATAAATTGGTAATCCCTTACAAAAGTACTAAACTGAAAGAAGGGGCTCCTTTTCCCCAGATACAAGTTTTAAGTGTCTCCTGCATCATTTCCTTCTACAATTAAACTTCAGCTTTCTGGATTTCATGCTTCCCTTTTTAAGACATTAGAGCCATTAGATGTACAAGGACTGAAACTCAGAAGATTTACAAGAGGGGGGGGGGGGGGGGGGGGGGGGGAGAGGGGTCAAGCAAAGAGTGGACCTCTCTAGTGTTAACTGGGAAGTGGAAGCCAGAACAGAGCAGTATTAGACGATGAAGGCTGGCAAGAATATTCTTGAGTGACATATACTTCATAATCATATTTTGTTGATCCCAGCTCAGTTTTGTGGAGATGTGCCAAAGAGAACACATTCTTTCAGTATGGAAGAGCTCAAAGTGGTTGTAGCCTCTTTCAAATGCCTTTTTTCTAAATAGTCAATGTGCCCTGCATTTGAGAAAGACTAGGGCAAAGTGGTAGCCTTCTTGATATTCAGGACAAAAGTTAGGAACAGTTACTGTATTACAGCAATGGCTAGAAGCCCCAACCAAGATCACAACCTCATAGTGCCAGGTACTGTAAATAAGCATGGAGACAGACATTCCTTGCCCTGAAGAGCTCACAATCTAAAAAGAGATGGAGAGAAAGAAAACATCCTCTTTTACAAGTATGGAACACGGGCTCAGAGAAATGAAGCCAACTGCCCAAAGTCACACAGGAAGTCTGACAGAGCCAGAAATTTAACCCCAAGTTTTAACCCCAGAAATTTTCCTGAAACCCAAGCCAGTGCCTTAATCATAAGACCGTCCTCCCTTTCTAAATACCTCATCCAACTAAAACTATACAGCAATAATCAATTAGAATGCAGCTAGAATTCGCTTAACATCCTTAAATCTAGCAAAAATTGCCATGGAATCTTTAATAACTAAGTGGTCAGGACACTGCAATTTTCCATCTCATCAAAAAAAAATTATTTTTGAGGAAGGATTTAAAATAAAATAAAGCACAAGCAAAAGTCATTGTAAAGTTTCTTTTTAAAAACAAACAAAAACACACACCACTACCTGTCCCTTTACTGTCTGATCAATTCACCTGAAAAGCCTCCCAACACACCTGGCAACACCCAGCAACAGCAGTCATGTTAAAAGTCTACCTTGGAAGGTCTCTCTCATCATCAAGTGTTAGTTTTCTAGACCAATGGAAAGATGAAAACTTGAAAGTAGCATTCACTATATTTTCCACTCTTGTACTCATGGCCTTGATTTACGCAACAGCACTCCCTGCAAGAATCACCATCATAAATCCAGATATTTGGCCACAACTGATGCATCCTTTTCAGGAAATGCCCAGGCCTGGAAAATTCACAATACTTAACTGCGATTAATTGACAGCCCTAATAGGAACATTCATATAACTCATGTGATTAACTGAAAAAAAAAAATTAACTGCAATTAATCGCAGTTTTAATAGCACTGTTAAACAATAGAATATCAATTGAAATGTATTAAATATTTCTGATGTTCTATATTTTCATATATATTGTATTCTGTGTTATTGAAATCAAAGTGTGTATTATTGTTTACTACAAATATTTGCATTATAAAATGATAAAAGAAATAGTATTTTTCAATTCACCTCATACAAGTACTGTAGTGCAATCTCTTTATACTGAAAGAGCAACTTACTAACGTAGATTTTTTTGTTACATAACTGCACTCAAAAACAAAACAATGTAAAACTTTCGAGCCTGCAAGTCCACTCAGTCCTACTTCTTGTTCAGCTAACCGTTAAGTCAAACAAGATTTGTTTACATTTACAGAAGATAATGCTGCCCTCTTATTTACAACATCACCTGAAAGTGAAACAGGCATTTGCATGGCACTTTTGTAGCTTTTGCGTGCCAGATACGCAAAACATTTGTGCGCCCCTTCATGCTTCGGCCACCATTCCAAGGGATATGCTTCCATGCTGATAATGCTCGTTAAAAAAAGAATGCATTAATTAAATTATTGACTCAACTCCTTGGGGGAAAATTATATGTCCCCTGCTCTGTTTTACCCGCATTCTGCCATATATTTCATGTTATAGCAGTCTTGGTATAGTATAGACAAGTGTTTCCCAAACTTGGGATGCCGCTTGTGCAGGGAAAGCTCCTGGCGTGCCTGGCCAGTGTGTTTACCTGCCGCATCCCGCCGGTTTGGCCGATCGCGGCTCCCACTGGCCACGGTTCGCTGTGCCTGGCCAATGGGGGCTGCGGGACGCGGCGCGGGCCGAGGGATGTGCTGTCCACCACATCCCGCAGCCCCCATTGGCCAGGCACAGCAAACCGCAGCCAATGGGAGCCACAGCAGGTAAACACACAGGCCGGGAGCGCCAGGGGCTTTCCCTGGACAAGCAGTGTCCCAAGTTTGGGAAACACTGGTATAGACGACCCACCACACATACGTTTTAAGAACACTTTCACTGCAGATTTGACAAAAAACGCAAAGAAGGTACCAACGTGAGATTTCTAAAGATAGCTATGGCACTCGACCCGAGGTTTAGGAATCTGAAGTGCCTTCCAAAATCTGAGAGGGACGAGGTGTGGAGAATGCTTTTAGAAGTCTTAAAAGAGCAACATTTCGATGTGGAAACTACAGAACCTGACCCCGCCCCACACACACAAAACAACCCATCAACCTTCTGCTGGTAGCATTTGACTCAGATAACGAAAATGAACATGGGTCGGCCCACACTGCTTTGGACTGTTATCGAGCATGGACACACGTCTCCTGGAATGGTGGTTGAAGCATGATGAGACATATGAATCTTTAGCATATCTGGCAGGTAAATATCTTGCGACGCTGGCTACAAAAGAGCCAGGAGAACACCTGTTCTCACTTTCAGGTGACATTGTAAACCAGAAGCGGGCAGCATTATCTCCTGCAAACGTAAACAAACTTGCTTGTCTGAGCAATTGGTTGAACAAGAAGTAGGACTGAGTGGACTTGCAGGCTCCAAAGTTTTACTATGTTTTATTTTTGAATGCAGTGTTTTTGGTACATAATTCTACATTTGTAAGTTCAACTTTCATACAAAGAGACTGCACTACAGTACTTTATTAGGTGAATTGAAAAATACTATTTCTTTTGTTCTTTAACAGTGCAAATACTTGTAATCAAAAATATAAAGTGAGCAGTATACACACTTTGTACTGTTTTGTAATTGAAATCAATATATTTGAAAATGTAGAAAACATCAAAAAAATTTAAATAAATGGTATTCTACTTATCACCACGATCAATATTTTTTTAATCGCACGATGAATCATGATTTTTTTTAATCGCATGATTAATCATGATTAATTTTTTAAATCGCTTGACAGCCCTAGTTCCTATACAACTAAAAAATATTAAAGGATTTCAATGTGGTTTGCAAACATTAATGAAGCCTAACGACAGCTTTTCTCAAGTAGCAGCATACACGTTACAGAAAGGGAAACAGAGCCAGCAACTTGTCCAGCATCCCAGATTTCCTGACTTTGCCAGTGGTTCAGAGAACCTGATTTTCAGTCTTCTGATGTAAACAACAGATACTAATAGGAAACCCATAAATGGGAGAGCTGAGAAACCAAGAAAAAAAAAAAACATAGTAAAATCCCAGACTCTAATTATATGGCAGGAGATAGTGAAAAGGAGCAACCTGCTCCCTTCACCCTCCTTCTGTAGCTGCATCCCCTCCAACTTCTATGCAATTGCAAAGCAGCTCTTCAGCACATGCACACACACAAATCACTCCTGCAGCTCCTCTCATCTTCCCTTAGTGGGAAAGGGCATGTCAGGAGCAATTTTCTGCTGCTTCCTAAACAGAAATAAGAAATGAGTGGATAGGAGAGGTGAAAGGGAACAATCCCCTGCCCATCCTCAGCTTTCTCTCCCTGAAACACCCATCCAGGCCCTTCCTTCCCACCCTGGCTCACCACGCAGAAGCCAGACAGTTTTTGGAATGACCCCAATCCCACAATCCTTTATGACCCACAAAGTACCATGGGCTTGTGTTGGACACAGAAAGAAATTATGAATGCCCCAGGTAGAATAAGGTTAAGAACTACTGAATTAAAGCAATACTGCCTCAGCACATTGCAGGCCCGAAACCTGCAACTGGTAAAGTCACACAGGTGTTTGTCTGCTCTACACCCATCTAGCCACCATTATTAGTCCCACAAGTTTCATTCACTTGTTCTTGCCTTTAAAAAAATGCAAGGAAAAACTAAGTAACAAACGAAAGAACAAAAAAGAAAGAAGTGTGTTGTTACCTGAGCACCCACTAGCTGCAACAAGGCTGAGTTCACAGGGAGGAGATCAATATCTGTATTGATAGTGGTCTGATCGAAGGGGCATGCCTTACGGTGGAGCTTGTTGAGGCACATCTTGCAGACAGTATGGCCGCAGCCCAAGCTGATGGGCTTCCGGATTGTTTCGTCAAACGTCTGTGTGCAAATTGGGCAGGAGAGAAAATCCGTCCATTGTGGAGCTTGTACAGGCATTGTTTCAGAAGTTAATTCACAAGACAAAATCACAAAATCTAAAGCACAGATTCCACTGGAATCAAAATCTTTGACAAAAATGTTTGTTTTTAAATATCTTCTGTAAGTACAGACAGCCAGCACAGAGTGTGAAACATAACCTGGAAGAAGAGAGAAAAATGAAGTTAGCCCTCTGTATTGGAAGTGGTATTTTAAGTCCTTAATGTTATTAATCTAATTCTTGATACTGGCCTAGTTGAAATGGGAGTGCAATTCAGTATTTAGAACAGGGGACTGAGTCATGACCTCTGGTCTACTGACAGCTTTGTCCTGACCTTGGCCCAGTCACATAAACCTCTCAGTTTTTACATAATCGTAAAAATGGGAATTATCTACTTTATGAATAAAACTGGATAAATTGATATTTGCAAAGAAAGATAAGGTCACGAAAAACAAATTGAGCAAATCAATATAAACCAGGTTTAAATCATATAAACGTCAACATAAGGTTTTCCATTGGATTTAAAAACACACCTTCAGTTAAACTGACACAAAGTTGTTTAGACAAGGCTTGATCCAAATCCCTTCGAAGTCAATGGAAACGTTCTCATTGAGTTCAACTGGCTTGGGATCAGGCACAAAAGGAAAGTTCAAAAAATAGCAATGTAACATGTGCACCTGGAAAACAGGACTAGTCACATCAAACTAATTCAACAGTCTAAGAAATGAGAACACAGCCTGCACTAATGATATGACCCAAATATTAGATATGCACAGACTGATATGAACCTTGTTTTCAAAAAGAATTTTCCGTTAAAAAGTGAACTACGAATCAAAAGCAGAAAACCAAGTTAAACCACAGGTTTACAAGCAGCATTCAGCCCAGAAATTAAAAAATAACAATTTCCCCCTTCCCAACATCTTGATGCTTCCTGATTCACTGAAGATATCCTAGAACGTAGAGTTTCGTGACATTACAAATATAAGAATTTTATTAAGATAATGTTAAAAATAAAAACAACGGTACAGAGTTTAAGCGTAGAAGTTTCTGGTTATCAGGGAATAAGGTACAGATTATCAAGGGGAGCGAAGTTTGGTTTAGGATCGAACAACATAAGAAATACATAATCTGCAAAATCCGCAATTGGGGGTAAAGGCTTAACGGGTCAAAGTACAGAAATTGAGATAGGAGGGTAAATTGTGCATATATAATGGCTATGTTCAGGTGTGGAGTAGAATGAGTGGGTACAATGATGAGGATGGATTTACCAAGTAATTTGCAAGTTAGACTTCGGGTATGGGGGGGGGAGGGCGGGGGAGGGAAGAGGCAGCAGGTCTCCATACGCTGCCCGCACCCACAAGTACTGCCCCCGCAGCTCCCATTGGCCAGGAACCGGTCAATGGGAGCTGTGGGGACCGTGCTGGGGGCAACACACGGAACCGCCCCCTCTGCCCCCCCCCCCCCCCCGCCCAAGAGTGGCAGATACACACCAGCAGCCAGCTGCTTCCTGGAGCAGCATGGGGCCACAACAAACAGGCATTCTGCCTGAGCCCTGCTGGACTTTTAGTGGCTCCGAGATCTCAATCGACTGGCAGAGGCGCGAAGATCGACCAGTCAATCGCAATTGATGGGTTGGTGACCACTGTTCTACAGACTGACGGAGACAGTGTGCTGCAAGTAAGGGAATCCTCATTGTGTGTCCCTGGCCTTGGGAACTAAATCAACTAAAACCCTGAGAGACAGTGAGAAGAGGATTCTTCAGGAAGCCAACTCTGGACCACAATGACCAACAGTGACTGGTTCCAAGAGAGACACATCCAACCCTTCTTCATTGAAAGAACCACTGCCACAACATGGGGTCTTTCTATATTTTAAGAAATGCAGCACAGACACTTCCTATTGCTCTTGCAGATTTCATTTGGAGGGAAGGATAGCTCAGTGGTTTGAGCACTGGCCTGCTAAACCCAGGGTTGTGAGCTCAATCCTTGAGGGGGCCATTTACGGATCTGGGGCAAAAATTGGGGATTGGTCCTGCTTTGAGCAGGAGGTTGGACTAGATGACCTCCTAAGGTCCCTTCCAACCCTGACATTCTATGATTCATTGAAGTATTTCAAGAGAATTATAACCTGGGAAGTCTTTCTTACTAGGTTCTGTTACATCAGATCATGATCTGAATGCCAAAAGAGGAAATGAATGCTGATAAGTGTAAGGAAGTACAAGATAAAACATCCCCTTGCTGCAAAAAATAATTAAACAGAAGAAAATAAACAAAACTGCATCATGTACACTATGAGAAACAAGGTAACAGACTAAACATGAATAAGAACAAATGATTAGAGCAATATCTTTATCACAGAAAAAGCACTGTAAATGAGATACAACAAATGTCTTCAGTCTGAAATTTATCTTCTACCAAAAGTTATTAAAAGCCAGTGTGGCTGCATGGATTTAGTTCCATTCTAATCAGGATTTTCAATAAGAACTTTTTATTTCTATTGTACACAACTCGAGTAGTATTTTTGTAAAAAGTATTTCCCCCCTTCCTCTCCCGCTTTATAATTACTCCTTGGAACCTTGAAAATCATTTCCTCACTGCATTGGTTTTCCCTTCAATCAGGAAGGAGCATACTTGTTTGCTAGAAGATATTCAAATAGAAAGTTACTATGCATGCTGAGTAGTAACCATTTGTCAAACGTTAGTAGGTTGGGCATTTTTACTTAAAAAGTACACAGTTTTAAATGGAAGACACAAGTAACGGCCTCCAAATTAGAACCTGTTTTAATCAGACGTACTCTATAAACATTCACAGCTAATCAAAATATTTTGTTGAAAAACCTGGTTAAGTTTCTGTCCCAGAGTTTAGTGTAACCGTTGTTCACAACTATTCTACCTGATCAAAGAAAGTTACCAGTTAATCCACGGCCAAGACTACCATATAACATATGAAGAAGACTGGTTCAGTCAATAGTATCATATCACTACAAGCACTCAGACCAAAAAAAGAAAAAGAAAAAGAGGTTTAACAACTGTGTACATCCCAGAAGTGTCACATTTTTCTCCACACTTGAAGCCTTAAAGTGTGGCCACTATCTTACCACCCAAGGAGTGGATAGGATACACTCAATATAATACAACTCATTCTGTTAATGAAGCTGTTATTGACCACCACAAGGCACTAGCTGGAGGCTTTGCCTATGCCAAACTCCTAAACCATACCAACCTATGGAGTGAGAATTTGGAAACTTATTTTTAAAACAACCTCCATACCCCAGAATAAACACATTTCTATTTCATCCATCACTGAAAAACAAGCCTGCTAGTAACACAGACATGCAAAGCAAATAGTTCTACTTCTTACAGGACTATCATATCATTAAACAAAACTAGGGAAAATAATCATTGATTCACGTGAACCATACGAACCAACTATAAACATCACAGAAAATTTGCTTCCTATCATTTGTTTGTACGTCTATCTCAGACACCTGAAGTAGAGTCACTCTTAGTTAACCAAACCAGCTTTTGTAGGGTATCACTATGCTTTCTTAAGATTTCTTCCTGCAGAAGCAGGAAGCAAGACAAAAAGTAAGTGAAATCGAATATATGCACTACTTCCCATAAAGTAGTATGAAGAAGTTTGAACACGTAAGTGCCAGCTGTTTGAAGTTCCTTTCCATCAAAAAGGTGAAATTTAAGAAGCCAGAAGAATTCATTTCCCAAAATAATGTATATAATTCAAGAACAGTAAAGGCAAGTTATTTTATAGCTTGAAAAAAAAAAAAAAAGCTATAAAATAAACCACCACCACTCATGGCCTTAAACTAAAAATGAGAAATTTCAGGCTCAAAAGAGCTGTTCCCTAGACAGTGAGAAAGTTTTTTTTTTTTTTTAAACTTATAATGGAATGGGTAATACTACTTTAACAACAGCTTCTCTACCAAGGAATTTAACCATGGCTCCATTCCATAATGCAATCCAAACAGTTTCAAATGTGAATTTTAATACAACAGGACATTTTGCATTCATATTCCTATCCTGTATTCTACTTTTTCTCTCTCTCTCATATTTACAGACTCATTTCTTTTGTTTTTTTTAAAAGATCCTGGCTATCCCAAGACAAGTGGAGTAACAGGTAATATTTATCCCTTGTCCTAACAAGGTTCTTATATAAAACTTTCAGTTTTCCACACTAAGAATAAAGCCGTGGAATCATCCATCTCTGTGGCCAGACTGCAGAGAAGACAGAAGGAAAATGCCCATAAGGAAAACACTTGGGTGGCTCCTAATCAACCTAATCAAAAATACATTGAATTGGTAGATTGCTCACTAGGAAAGTGCTGACTTAATGAATGCCAATAGGCAAAAGAGGAAATATAAAATACAGATAAAGTTGTCTAATCACAGTCCTAGAAGCAAAGCTGCAATCCCCCCAACTTCCACTTGTCTAGAACAGGACAGTAAAAGTATACTTGTTTTTCATCGTCATGGTAAAGGGTGGGCAAGCAGACTTTATGCCTCTGCTGGTAAGTTTCCATACTAGTTTTGGAAGGCTGGTACAATACCACTTACAAAACTCAGCTGAAATTCCCCTCTTCCTTGAGAGTATTTCAGCTTAAGACCTGTGACAAATGTTGCTGTGCAGAGTCAAGCAGCAGATATGTAGTCAAAAGGCTCAGAGCTGGTCCCCTGGTCAAGAAAGGAGATAGCAATGAGGTTGGTGGTATATGCACTGGTAAAGTATTTAAATTAATTAGCTCAAAGTCTTGAGCTGAGGAGGGGTACCAACCAAATGATATGTCAAAGAGTAGAAAGGAACCACCAAAGGCAACGTGCATCAGTGGTAGTAAAAGAAAACAATGCCTTTTTCTCTAGCCTTAGAATCCTTCTAAGGATCTGAATGTTCTCTTTCTTTCTTCTTACCCCAAGTAGCAGGGTGGATAAAAATCTTTAAATTTTTTTTTTTTTAAATAACCAATTTGAAATTACGACAACCTATACTAAGCCCTAAAATCATAACCTATTAAAATAATTTACATTAATTACAAAAATAAGCAGTACGTGTGTGCTGGCAAGTTTTAAAGGAAGTGAAACCACTGAACTGGTTGAAGTCACTGGCAAAGCACCTAGAACCAGAGTTTGAAGTGCTAAATCAGCTTTTGACAGCAGTAGCCTCTTCTGCAGGTGGAGAAAAGCTATTTTCATTTCAGTTTATTCAACTACTTCAGTTCAGTGACTAGTTCATTCAAAGTTAAGAAACCAATTGGGAGGTTAAAAAAAGCAGAAAAGCTTGTCCTCTTCCACGCTATGAATAAAAACAAGGTGAGGATGAGATCTAACTCTAAAATCTTTATGGACATGGTGATCTAGAAACAAGCAGTTTCATTTACTAACTACACAGAATACTCGGTTTAATAATTATTTTCGTCTGGAAAAGCATTTTGATAAAATATTTTTCTTATCTATTCAGCACGTATAAAATGTTTTTTTTAAACTAAAAACTATTTTAAAATGACATTTTTGTGCATTTAGTTGAATTTGAATTTCCAAAGAGTAACACAAATCATAAATTAAAATTTTATCTAGTAGAGATACATGTACATCATTCACCAATTTCCAACATAACATGGTAAAAAAATTAAGAATCTGAATAAATATAAGATAATCTATATAATTGCTTGAATGTATACATATATAGCATACCCTCCCAGACAGCAAAAAGCACCTAGCTTAGCGTAAATGCTATATTTAGTTGCAAATCAACATGTTTTAATGGTTAGCAACCAAAGAGAATCAGCCTCTCGGAAAATAACTAAAATACAAATGCAAAATAAGATTAAAATTGATGCTTTAAATCAAGTTTTTCTGCTTGCTGATTTAAACCATTATTAAAATTGGTGATTTAAATTGCTTTGATTTAAGTCAATCCACCCTGCCTAATTGGTTCAACAGGAACGCAGGAGCCTTGCATCTCACTTGTGGCACAGATCACTGTCAACTCTAATGACACGGAACAACCTTTTGTGCCGATGGTGCAATATGGGAGACTTTTTGGGGGGATGGAGCTTGCAACACTGGATGGTGACAGATGGGAAGCTTAACCCCGGTTAACTGTTGTCTTGGAGAGAGACTTCTTGGCCCAATAACATCAAGGGCAGCACCAAGACTGGCACAACAGGGCATGTCTCAGGTCTCTTTTCAGAAGATCTCAGCACAGAGACTGGCCTTCTTACACCCGAAGGAGTGATGGAAACAGCAGGTTGAAGGCTTAAGAAAGCCAAGGGCATGTCTATTCTTCCTTGTCAAGGAGTGAAGGCACAGCAGATCATGCACTGGGATATGATGCTGGTTTTGCTCAGGGACACAAGACAGCCAATGTGGGTATTTATCTTGGACTATATAGCTCAGCAAAATGCCCATCTTTTTAACCCCATGTGGAGTTTGGGACTTAGCATACATAGCTTCAGAGTTAACCTGAGGTGAAAGGCCCCTTTACAATACAGTATAATTAAACAAACAACACTATAACTAGCTCGTGAATACCAGGTAGTTCTGTAAGCTCTCTGTGGCAAAGGAATTAAGGTGATTGGGAGTGCACTCCCTTCTACAGAGCCAGCTGTGTCAGCCCAGCACTTTCACTCACCAAGGATATTGCTTTTCTACACAATTGTGCAGCTCGATGCCAGAGGCAACAAATCTTGTAACTGGAAATGCACAGAAGCCCTTGATGAATATTCATATACAGTAACTCCTCACTTAAAATAATCCCGGTTAATGTTGTTACATTGCTGATCAATTACAGAACATGCTCGTTTAAAGTTGTGCAATGCTCCCTTATAAGGTTGTTTGGCAGCCTGCTTTGTCCACTGCTTGCAGGAAGAGCAGCCCGTTGGAGCTAGCTGATGGGGGCTGGGAACCAGGGTGGACTGGCAGCCCCACATCAGCTCCTCGCTCCCCATGCCACAGCTGCTCAGCAAGCTACCAATTGCCAGGCAGCTCAGCTGTCCCTCCCCCCGCCCCCCCCCCCCCCCACTGCCATGTGCTGCTCCTGCCCTCTGCCTTGGAGCTGCTCCCCAGAGCCTCCTGCTTGCTGTGCAGGAGGGGAAGAAGAGGGAGGCTAATGTCAGGGAGTCCCCCTCCACTGTACCTTATTTCCGCGAGGGGAGGGGAGAGACGCTGGACAGCACAGGCGCCAACTTCCGTCGGCGCTGGTGGGGGCTGACGCCGGGCGACGTGTCGGGGTCCCGCCCCCAGGTGACGTGGCCCCGCCCCCGATGCAACGTCGCCCGGTGTCGGGGCCCCGCAATGTCTCCCGGTGGTGAGGCGAGCTGGGCACGGGCCCCGGGGCTGGCAGGGAGCTGCCGGTGGGTGCTAAGCACCCACCAATTTTTCCCCGTGGGTGCTCCAGCCCCGGAGCACCCACGGAGTCAGCGCCTATGCTGGACAGGGCTCAGAACAGAGGGAGCTTGCTGGCAGCAGCTGCTGTCTCAACTTGCTGATCTACTTAAAAAGGCAGTGTACTTAAGAGTGGGGTCAGCGTACTTACAAGGGCAATGCACGTGTCTCTCTCTGCCACGGTGTCTCCCCTCCCTCCATTGCTGCTGCCTTGTAGAGTGTGAGGCTACATTAACAACGTGTTAACCACTGAGGCCTCAGCCAAGTGCTAGTTCATCATTTAGCAGTAAGGCATTCCCTGGGAAATATCCCACTGTAGCAGGGTGGGGGATACCCCGCTCCTGCCCTGAGGGGCTTAAAACAGCCCTGGGAGAGGGCTGGGCTGATTGGCGAAGTAGCCATAGCTGTGGCCAGTTTAATCAGGACCCACCTGGCCCTTATAAGAGGGCAGTGGGCCTGGAGCAGACACACTCACTCTCTGCTTCCAGAGAGGGAGGGACCTGGCTGCTATTGCTAAGAGTATACCTAGACTGGAGCAGGGCTGGGGGAAGGCCAGAGGAGCTGGGGAGCTCCAGCCTGAGAAACCCCTAGGCTGCAAGGCCTAAAGCCAAAAGGGGTACCGGGATTGCAGGGGGCAGCCCACAGGTAGGCAGAGGCAGGTGAGCTGATTCCCTGGAGAGACCAGCAGGAGGCGCCACAGGGGTGAGACCACCTGCTTACACCCACCCTCTGACTTCACCACCTCAACCAAGCTTCACAATCATCACTGCTGTGCACAATATTAAGTTGTTTGTTTAAAACTTATAGTGTGTGTATGTATGTGTATGTGCATGTCTTTTGTCTGGCAAAAAAAAATAATCCCTGGAACCTAACCCCCACTATTTACATTAATTCTTATGAGGAAATTGGATTCACTTAACATCGTTTTGCTTAAAGTCGCATTTTTCAGGAACATAAATACAATGTTAAGCGAGAACTTACTGTACAAACTTCCTGCTAAAAATCAGCATAGTCCCTTCTTTCTCAGTCTTCCCACTATATGGATTTTATACATTCTCTTCACCCACCACCCACATCCTCAACATCTTATTTCTGCCAATTTCTCTTCAGGCTCTATTTTGGTCTCTCCCTTCTTTACCACAAGTAAACAGAATAGTGATAGCAGGAGATAAAGACTTTAAGCATTGCACACCAGAAACTACAAAATGGATTTCAGACTGAAATTCAAGTTCCACCAAATACAAGAGCTGGAGAGGGGTAATGGGGGATGCATGGAGTTACTGTATATGACTGACTTTACCTGAAAGGCCACACATCGGTGACCCTCTTAGCAGCTGAGAAGAGCTAGAGGTAGTTCACTTGGCAATCTGCTAGTGGCTGGTCTTTCACTTGGGGCAAGGTGAGTCCTAGCAAGTTACATCAGTGAGCTTTACTGTCCTCTTCCCCACCAGGCCCCAAACTTGCTCATGAACTCAGATGCAATGTAACTTTATTGATGAGCATGGTCCCACCCTTGTGTGCCTCTGTCCCTCCTTCATTGACTCAACAACACCATCTTTCTTTTTTGCATCTCTGGCTCCTGACTAGAATCATACTTGTGCTAATGTTCTTGCCCAAAGCTCTTGCTCTACAGCACCAGAAAAAGCAGAACCAACTCAGAATAGAAGGAAATTCTGGTCAGTTTCATACTTCTACATCAGAGTTTAAAAAGTAAAACTGCATTGAAGAGTAGAACAGGTGTAATCCTCATAAGAGGAGGAAGTGGGTGGATGGAAGGACAGGAGATTCCTTTGACCCCCACAACTACATTTACTTAGGGATACTGGACTCAAACAAAAGGAAGACAGCAGCCCAGAATGAAGAGATTGTTGAATATTTCAGTACTTCCATTCAGTACCTCCACTCAAACCACATTATTCTACACTCAGATCACTAACTCAGAGTTTTAGTGAAAGTTAAAAACGGAGTTGGTTCTGCAACCCCCCTGGGCTCCCTGGCTGTGCCTCCAGATATTACTGCTCACTTTTTTATGATCTGCAGCTACAAAGAGCTTAAACTTTATATACCATGTCCAACATCTTGATAATCTTTTCCTTTCCAAGCTAAATAATCTTCCTCAGTCTTAATAATAATAATCATCTTGATCTTTTATAGAGAATTCTCCATGGTCTCTACAACATTTTTTGTTGCTCTCTCCTGAATCTTTTCCATTTTTGCTAGGTCTCTTAAAATGAAGCAAAGAAAAGCTAATGAAGTATTCAGGGTGTGAGACTACCTGTCCAGTATACATAGTGCAGGTATAAACAGTGTAATACTTTTAGCTAATCCTTAGTGCAACCGAATATCTCAATTATTAAGTTTTGGCCACTGAGCAGACATGATTAGTGGAACATCCAATATGACTTTTGGCTCTTTTCCCCCCTGCCAAGAGGTTACAACAGATTCATAAGCCAACTGGATATGAATTGTTTCAAATTATTCCTTCTGGTACGCAGTGATTTGCTCCTGTCTCTCATGAAGTTCACCAGCTTTCTTGATGTCCAATTACCACTTTTTACTAGAGTTTATCATAGTTCTTCCTAGTGTTTAACAACAAAAATCATGTCACCATCAAATTTTTCCACCTATTTCTTCATCACAGCTCAGGGCCTGCCTTAAACATAAGCAGAGCTAGCAAACTCAAATGACCACAAGGGCCACAAGAGGACTAGTGCATTGGCCCGAGGGCTGCATCACTGACACACCCCCCCTCGCTGCCTCCGGCCCTGCCCCAACTCCACCCGTTCCGTGAGGCTCTGCCTGGCCTCTTCCCACCCCTTCCCTGCCCCCATTCCAACAGCTGTTTGGCAGCGGGAAGCACCTGGAGATAGGCAGAGGAGTGGGGACGTGGCACACTGGGGGGGGGGGAGGGAGCTTGGCGGCTGCGGGAAAGACACGGGGTGGGGGTGGGGGGCAGCAGGAAATTACATGGGGGGGGCGAGGGGAGCTTGGCGGGTCGTAGGAAATAATCCTGCGGGCTGCATGTTTGAAACCCCTGTGCTAGAGGCCCCAGAATGCCTCAACAATTCATGGCTTGATTCCCCACTCCCACACTAGGAATGAGGTGAGACTGGAGATCTATAAATTGAGCTCATGGAATTATATATTTTTATATATATATATATATTTTTTTTTAAAGTGTGTGGTTGGGGGGAGGGTTACGCTGAAGGGGGAGGGGAGATTAATCCAGGCTGGGGAAGGACCAATTAATTATTATATTCCTCCTACACTCAGGTTTATTAAAAATAAATACAAGTTGGTGGCCCAAGCAAAATGAATTGCTTGTGTCAGGCCAGTTCCCAATGGGCAAGAATTAACATATATGAGAGAGAGAGAGAGAGACACACACACACACACACACACACACACACACACACACACACACACACACAGAGAGAGAGAGAGAGAGAGAGAGACAGACAGACAGACCATATTTGAAAACCTTGCAAGCATACACAGAACAAGGGTTTAAAGCGCTTACAGAATAAACCACCTTCTTTGGACCCTCCAGGACAAGGCTGCAACCCAGTAGGAGAACAATATGGGGGAGCTCGCACTGCCACTGTCATGTAGGACCTAAAGTGAGAGGAATTCATTCTCCAAGCCTGTCAATGACTCACTTTTCACCAGCACTTTACATTAAAATAAGTTATCTGTTAAGAGAACTGTTTTGAGTTTGGCCTATCTAGCAAAAAGCATTATGAACGCACTGCAATATTTTCTTTCACTTCCCCTCATGATCATTTTTTAAAAAATCTTTATGAAAACCTTATAATTTCACTTTACCTTTTAAAATAAATGTAACTATTTTACCTTACTCCTTTACGACCCAGAAGAAAATGGTTATTTAGATACAGTTCAAAATTGTGCAGCTTTTTCTTTCTTTAAAAACACACAGAGCAGCTAACTGCAGCATTCATGAAAAGGGAAAATTGTTACACAATGTTTCCACACCCAGCTCTGCAGAATAGCAGCTGAAAATGAAAGCTTACTTCTGATCACAAACAATTTTTGGAGGTGGGGGAAGAGTATCAAGAGAAGAGATTCTTACCTTCGCTTGTGGAACTCCATAACCATCACAAATATGCTTGGGATATTACTGCATGGTTACTGTATTTTAAGAACAATGAAAGGGAGGAAAAAGCTCTCTGGACTAGTCGTACACAGTGTGAGTCAAATGACTGCACGTTCCGAGTGCTTCACTTCCTCATTCTTTTTATATATATATATATATACATATATATACATATACACACACACACACACACACAAACAGCCATCCACCTAAAAGATAGTAGAGTCCTGTGACAAAAGCAAGTCCTGAAAAAGCAGCAAAACCCAGGTGGTTAATGCCTAAAAAATACTCTCCCCCACCCTTAAAAGGATACTGAACAGTAAATCACACAAAATACAATTTGCAGAGTATTAGATAACTCCACATTGAATGAGAGTTTGTTTGTGCACACTTGTTTCATTTTTAAGCTAAAAAAGAAACCATAAAACCATGTACAAAACAAGAACGCTAACTCCAACTCACACAATCCAATCAAAGTTAGGGCTGAAGTTTATTACATATCAAGGCTGCAGTAGACCAACTCCCATTAGCACAAATGGGAAAGTCAGAAAGATCCCCTTCTCAACACATACCTCTGCATTATGTAAAAGTCACTTGTCTGGTAGCCAATAAAATACTTTAGCAAAAACAAGGACCTGTTAAGGACAAGACAGTAGCCTTCACTTGAAACTTCCTAGTTTCTAAGAACATTTAAAAAACAAACAAACAAACAAAAAAACAAAAAAAAACTTACACCACCATAGCACCTCCTATCAGAGGATCTCAGAGCACCTTCCTGACATTAATGAATTAAGCTTCACAACATCCTGAGAAGCAAGAATATTTTTACAAGTGGGGAAGCCTGAGGCTTACACGGGTTAAATGACTGAGAGACCTTGGGTAAGAGCTAGGACTAGAACTCAGTTCCCCCTCCTCAACCTGCGAGACCTGTGCTTCAGCCACAAGACTATTCCTTTCCACCAAGGTTAAAAAATTGAAGAACATTTACATCCTTTATACATTTGTTGTGGTGTATATATGAAAGTTGTATACATTTTAATATAGAATAGCTACAGCTCTCTTTATAGGATATAAGACAAGAACTGTACATTTTTAAAAGCCAACAGTCAGTAAATTTTCAATGAAGTATACAAGAGTTAATTTAGCAGGCCATAACAGCTTCACATTTTATGGTAGAAACTTTGTATCTCTACAGTTTATTTAAAAGAAAGGGGCAATCCTTAATATATCAGTAGAGTAGACTCTCAGGTCATTAGCCAGAAAAAAATTCTACATGTCACCAGCTTAAGTGGACAAGGTTTAGGAGAGGTTAGGGGAAAGAGAGGGAGATGTCCAGAACTACATCCCTTCATTGCAACTAGAGGGTCTTCACATACCTCTAAAGCAGCAGACCTTGTTGTGCACACATTTTCCTACCAAGCAACTGCAATTTAGGTATATGGGCCTCTAACTAGCAGTTATGCGCTAGGGCTGAAGTTGGGGAAGAGGAGCCAAGGAAGTGAAGAGGAACAATAATAAATAAATAAATCACGTTTTCAGAGAAAAGATATTAGATCTATGGGTCAATAGTCAAAAGAACTCCTCCATCCATTAACCTTCCAAAGCAGAAGTCACAGTAAATAAAACATCTGTCCTCTCCAAAAGTAGATGTTGGGGTTTGAAGAGCTGTTGTCTAAACATACAAATAAACAAACTTGAATTCGAAGGGGGGAAAATGCAAGTCTGAAAGCTAGATGCTGACACCTCAACGATTTAAAACTGATTTTATATAAACCTATTCAGCTAGATACTTGTATGGTTTCCATCATCAAAACATCCCGGTGGCTCCCAGGTATTTTTTTTTAAAAAAACAAAAACAAAAAAAAAACCCGACTTCTCCATCCCAGTAGGGTAAATTTGCTCAAATAAAGTTGTTTATGTGCATGTGCAGACTTACCACTGGTAAGGTCTGCCCTGAGCTGCATGCAGCTAATCCACGATAGGGAAGATTTTTTACAGTTCAGCCAGTGTAATTTGATTACCCTGGAAATGATGGCAATTATGGAGAGACAGACAAGCTCAACTTCTAACCTCCTTCAGCGGGTTCACAATTTAAAAAGTAAGTTAAAGAAGCTGTAAAATAGAGATGAGGAGATTCTTATCCTTTCAAAACTGCTTTGGACCTATGGATAAAAAGCACTGTGTGTAAACTATTACTAATAAATATCGTAGTTATTTCCAGAGACCAAACTTCTAGAGCCTGCACCTTACTTTCTATAAATACTACTATTTAATATTAAAGGAGAAATAAAACAACAAAAAAGATAGTAAGAGTCCCTTTTCCTGCAGAATTAAAAAAATTACCATCACCAGTTTGGTACTAGAATCTAATCATCCATTTCTGACAAACTTCTGCACAGCAACCAATTAAGATCTGAATTTAAGAAATCCTAAAAAAAAATCCTGTTTCCACAGTAGTCTTCACCATGTTTCAGACTGCAAAAACTGCAAAAAAATATCAGGGTTGGAAGGGACCTTAGGAGGTCATCTAGTCCAACCCCCTGCTCAAAGCAGGACCAATCCCCAATTTTTTTTGCTCCAGATCCCCAAATGGCCCCCTCAAGGATTGAACTCACAACCCTGGGTTTAGCAGGCCAATGCTCAAACCACTGAGCTATCCCTCCCCCAGTAATATGCCAGTAACTTTTTGAATTCCCATTTATTTTAAAACTTTATATTTTTAAGTGAGTTCTCCCATCAGCCTCATCCTGCAGTGAGGTCATAATCCTGTTTGTGACATCACAGAGATACCACAGATATCACAACACTATCATAATCTCATCATTACAAGACCACAACAGGATAGAGAATGAGACGGCCGCTGAATGGAGGTGTCTGTGAAAACTGGCAAAACCCCCAACCAATACCTCTTAATACTTGCTTTGGCAGCTTATATTCTTCAGATGGGACATAAACAGAAGATTAGCTTAGTCCCCATACAAGCATAAAACGAATTTGTGAAGCATTGTACATTTTTCATCCTATTCTTTCTTTTTAAAGAGATCAGTTTCCGGTTTGTGGAAATGCAGAGAACCCCAGAATTAATCGGCAACAACTTTGCACTCAAGAGCACAAGATGTACACGTTGTTACTCTTGGGCCTGTAACCTAAGTTACCATCCTCTAGTGGCTTTTCGCAAAGCAATGCCTGACCTAGATCATGATGGAGCATGGTGCTTTTCACCAACTCCACCTTTTCAGCCTTTCTCCAGAAAACAGAACAGACATCCCAGAACAGTCACATTCAATTTCTTTACATCTAGAGGAGATGGAGATTAGATAGACAGATATCTCAACATTAAAAAATTGCCTTTAAAAAAAACATACACAGCTACATTTGTAAACAAATAAGGTCATGCTACAATTGCTCCCTAAGAGGATCTGCCTCATGCTCCATCCAACTTTCTCTGGTAGTTCCACAGAGCTCCCTCTCTTTTCCCTCTACACCTTAACTTTTGATATTCTCACATTAAGCTACCATCTTTATGCTAATGACTCTCAGATGTACATTTCTACATCAGATTTGTCTCCCTTCTCTCCAAATTAAAATCTGTGCCTCTGTCACTGACATCTCCTTGTGGATGTCTAGCTCTCAGCTCAATTCAACATGGCTAAATCGGAGCTCCTATTTCCTCCCAAACCCTCAACTCCTCCCACCCACCTTTATCATAGTGGACAACATCATTCTGCCTGTAACCTGGGTGCTATCTTCAAATCGGACCTCTCTTTAGATCTGCACATCCAACCTATGTCTACATCTTGCAGATTCTTTCTGTAGAATATCTATAAGCACTGGTCTACACTACAAACTTATGCCAGAACAACAACATCACTCAGACACAGGGCTAGTCTACGCTTGCAACACTAAAGTGCTGCCACGGCAGGGTTTTAACATGGCTTATGTAGTCACAGCAGAGTGCTAGGAGCGAGCTCAAAAAAAAACCCCAAAAAACCCCACCTCCACCAGAGACATAGCTCCCAGCACTGGTGCACTGTTTACACTGGCGCTTTAGTGCTGAAACTTGCTGCACTTAGGGGAGAGTGTTTTTCACACCCCTGTGCAAGAAAGTTGCAGCACTGTAAATTGCCAGTGTAGACAAGCCCACAGTTATAACTGCCTAACTCCTGGTGTACACAACGTTATGTCAATGGGAGGGCTTCTCCCATCAACGTAACTACCACCTCCCAGGGAGCCAGAGTACCTACACTGATGGGAGAAGCTCTTGTATTGGCGTAGGTAGTGTCTTCACTAAGCACTGCAGCACTGTAAATGTAGACAAGCCCTAAGATAGAGCCTTCCCTATCCATTCAGGCAGCTAAAACTCATGTAGACTCATCACCTCACATCTCAATTGCTGGAATATCCATTTCTCTAAGTTTGGCAAATGCAATCTTGTACCATCCATCCATTCATTCAAAGTGCCTCTGCTAAGATCATTTTGCTAGCCCACTGCTTTGACCAGATCACTCCTTTCTTTGAATCCTTCCCCTGGCATCTCCAAAGGATGGTTTAAAAACCGTGGCGCAGCACTGATCCTGTAGATCAGTGATGCTCTCCTTAAAACTCTCTTTTGCCATGGATCCCTATTAAAAAAAAGTGACAATGGTCAAGTCACTGGTGTGCTGACAACAGTGCCTATTGCACAAACCAATATTTCTCACGGTTTCCTTGTACTCCCCAGTCTGTCTGACTAGAGCCATCTATTATTTGTCTTATGCTTAGACTATAAGTTCTCTGGAAAAGGCACCGTCTTTTTGTTTTGTGTTTCTACAGCACCCAGTACGATGAGGTTCTGGTGCTTGACCCGCACTACGGTAATACAAATAAAAATAATTTGAATGAATGCTACCCTGTGGGGGGAAAGTGTTCCTTATTAAGAGACTTGTCATGTGACTATTCCACCAGCATAAGTAATTAAATAAATTCAGAACAATGGACCCATGAACAGGATTTGCTATGAGTGGGATTTTGATTCAGAACTTCGTTTTTCTGATGAAGAATGGAGAAATGTGGGAGAGATGCTTGTTTTCCACTGTAAGCTATGGATTTCACAGATGGTCACTTTACCTACCTCTTCTCATTAATCCTAAAGCAACTATATCTCTAATGGAAGACACACTGAATCTTTTTATTCATATACTGTAGATAATGCTGTAGCAAATGAGTTTTTGGATAAAGCGCTGAAATGTACTGCAGAAGTATTACAAACTATGAAAATGACTTTTCCTGTACTCCATATAAAAGATGAGCTTTCCAAATTAAGAGGTCATCCAGTTGTAAACCACCAAGTAGTGACATCTTCCTGCATATTAAGTAATAATGTTTTAGAAATATCCTCACTGGCCTTTAAACTCTGCTTCTCCAAACACACACACTGAACCGTTCAAAATGTATTCTCTTTTACTCTGCCTGGCTCTTCATATGTACTTGTAATGATACTGACAAACTTTTGCTAAGCTACCAAACCCCTCCAAAATTGCATATACTAGGACAATTGTTTTAAATCTAATCGGGTAATTCCACAGTTAATGCTTTTACTTGTATGTGGTTTGTCCTCAAAAAAGTTAAGCAGCATTTACAGCATGAAAATTTTTTTATAAGATACACTGCCAACTTTCAAACAAGGATCCCAAAAGAACTTCACAAAGTTTCTTGTTGTTGTTTCTTATAAATGTGGAAACAGAGGGATTATGTGATTTACTCAACATTATACACACAACTTACTATCAGTCAGGAACCCAAATCTTCCAATTCCTAGTCCAACACTAAAACTTGGACTCTAAGGAAAGGTCTACAGTGCAATTAAAAACTTGCAGCTGATCCATAACAGCTGACTAAGGCTCATGGGGCTCAGGCTAAGGTGCTGTTCAACTTGCCTCTAATTTTTTCCATCCATGTGCAGGATGAATTTTGTTATGTGCACCAATATCAAGGTGATGTGTGCCACCAGTAGAAACAAAATACCTAGATATAAATCACCATCACATATTCTATAGTATATGACATTTCACTCCATATTCTTCATAAAAATATGCTTATGATAGGAATATGACCCAACTGAGATACACTTTATGCAAGATGAGTCTTGTAAGATATCATTGGAAAAATTATACTTGACTGAATGTGATTATCCAATTTATATGCCTGTATCATTTCTGTATCTGTATTTCAACTATGCTACTTTGGGTGACGCACACTGCTAACAGTTCAGGTACAACAATGGAAAAGCCAGACGGGCTGATGGCCCATCAGTGAGGACAATGGACTGAAAAGGCTTGGCAGTCCCGCTGACACTCCACACTGCCACTGACTCATGGATGCTGAGTCAGGTGGTCTTGTCACCCGATACTAAACATTACCTGGGACTTCTTGTAACTTTCCACTGGAAGGGAAAGGGGGTCAAGTTTGGGAAACAAAAGATTCCCGCCTTACGTAAATCCTATTTAAGGGTGGGGAGGAAGGCAAAAGGACTCCTCCTCTCCATGACCTGTCTGCCCAAGAAAAACAGACTGCTAAAGCCACCTGAAGGAAAGGCAGGGAAAGGGTCCAGTCTGAAAAGGAACACAACTGGAACTCTGAACCACAGAAACTTTGCAACCTGCCTAAAACAACATTATGGGTAAGAAATTACATTTTGTAACTTGTTTCTTAAGTATATTGAGCTTAGCTTATGTATTTTGCTTTATTTGGTCAGTTATTGGCTTTGTTCTGTCTCCTTTCTCTTATATTCACTTAAAATTCACCTTTTGTAGTTAATAAAACATTTCTTGTTTATGTTTAACAGGGGAGGGGGGTTGGGGAAGAAGTTGTGCATATCTCCCCACACATTGAGGGAGGGGGTGAATTTCATAAAACCTTTGGGTTTGTACCCCCTAAACGGAGTGGGCACCAGAGTGTTGGGGCGAGCCCCTAAGGCTGAATCTTTCCAGAGCGGATTTCTCTCTCTCTGTGAAGTGGGGTGTGGCCCTGCCTGTGTGCTTGGCTGGAAGAGGCTTGTGAGCCCAACCCAGCAAGGCCAGATAAAGGGGACCCAGGCTGGCAGAATGGGATGACTCAGTGGCATCCCAGCACACCAGGTGACACCCCAAAGGGCCCAAACCCATCACAGTATAGTTTAACCCAACGGTTTATTTTTCCATTCATGGTAAGGCAGCAATTTATACAAGGGCCAAAATCTATGCTCCTCACTTGAGCAGAAAGCCCATGGGAGTTTTGCTTAACGATGGCAGAAATTGGCCCTAGAGGTGAATACTTGCAAAAAAATTGACAATCAGCAGCATATTTAAACCTGGATTGTCACCTTCAAGTTCAACAAATTTAAAAATTCAGTCCATCCGCTATCTGGCAACATCAAATGTTCAATCTGTTAGTTTGAAAACAAAACATCTGGAGTATAATTATGCAGTGAAGTATTTGTACACAGTATTCTATTAACGTGAAATCTGCAAACAAAATTCAAATCTTTATGTACAAGCTTCATAGATGAGACCTGTTAGCAATGCATGCAATCTGAATATTTGAATCCCTCTTAGTCTTCTTTAAAAGTGAGTTACACATACAGAGCATATCTTTGAAAGGAAATTACTTGGATACTAACAGTAGTACATGCACCGTTAAAGTGCTCTCCTCTTTTTTTAAAAAAATTACATAGTACATTTATATTCAAAAGGAGAAAATTACCTGATTTTAACACTGGATTGTGAAACTACATGGCGCTTGTAAAAATGCAGTATTGATTGTTACATTATCTCAGTGGGTTGCTATTGCTACATATTGAACTGATGGTTAACATTCGCCAATTTACTCAGCACAAAGTTCATGGGAGTTTTTAGGATTAGTATACAATGAAGTACCCAAACAGATGAATACCAAACCCTTTTATTTAGAAAGTGGTTTGAACAAAGTTTAAAGATTCAAAATCAAACCACCTGGATCACCTGGATCGATCGGACTTCAGCTGTCGTTAAGACTGCGCCGATCACAACACGTCTGCAATTCTTCTCGCACTCTTGCCTTTCTTCTCCATGTTCGTCCGAAACGTTTAACGATGTCATCTTCCCATCTTCTTGGAGGCCGACCGGGGGGGGTCTTTTCTGTTCTCGCGGGTACCACTCAGCAATGATTGCGGTCCACCTGTTATCCGTGAGCCGTGCTGTGTGGCCCGCCCATCGCATCTTATGTCATGTCTGCTTTCCACGACAATATCTTTCACACCGCTGCGTTCTCTGATGATTTCATTTGGTATACGATCCAGAAGGGAGATTCCCAACATAGCTCGTTCCATTGCCCTTTCAGCTACCAACAGCCGTTGCTCTTCTCTCTTCGTCAGTGCCCACGTTTCACTGCCATACAGCATGGCTGGCAGCACTGCTGAATTGAAAATATTTTTACGTGTGGTCTTGTCAATTTTTCCTTTGAGGACGTCCTTGATGGAATTAAACACACACCATCCTGCCCGAATCCTTCGCGAGAGTTCTCCGTTCAGGTCTTGGCCTGAACAACATACATAATCACAAAGATCAGGCTTTCCCTGAAAAAATGAATAAGAAACCACTCTCTCTGGACGTGCAAGTTGTTTATCTAGACTCTAAGATTAGCTACAGGTAGCCCTGAATTAGTTTCCAAGTGGAAACTTTCAACTATAAAACAACGGGCATCTTCAGGTTGTTTTTTTTAAAATGAAGAATTCAAAGAAAAAAAGTAAAACAATTACATGATTGAAAAAGCACAGACTTGTGCCACTAAAAATCTACACAGAGAATAACTGCTGCTTTTTGGAGAAGCAACAGTAAGTTGATCAATCATTTCTGTCTTTGACGATGTTGCAGCTGAACTCCTGATAGAGTGGACTGATTGATTGATTTATAACAACAAATTTTTAAAAGTACTTGATAACTAGGATGACTCTCTAAGGTATTGCATGAGCTTTAAAAAAGAAAAAAAAAGTGTAGAGCAGGGGTGAGCAAACTACAGCCCGTGGGCCACATCCAGTCCACCAGCCAATTTAATCCAGCCCTCGAGCTCCCGCTGGGGAGTGTGGTCTGGAGCTTGTCCCACTCCTGCACTCCAGCTGGGAAGCAGGATTGGTGGCCACTCCATGCAGCTCCCAGAAGCAGCGGCATGTCCCGCTCCGGCTCCTACGTTTAGAGGCAGCCAGAGGGCTCCAGGCACTGTCCAGGCCCCAAGCACAGCCCCCGCAGCTCCCATTGGCCGGGAGCTACAGGGGTAGCGCTTGGGGAAGGGCAGCACACAGAGCTGCATAGCCATGCCTCCACTTCCGGGAGCTTCTTGAGGTAAGCGCTGCCTGGAACCTGCACCCAAGCCCCTCCTGCACCTCAACCCCTTGTCCCAGCCCTGATCCCCTTCCCGCCCTCCAAACCCCTCGATCCTAGCCCGGAGCACCCTCCTGTACCCCAAACCCCTCATCCCCACCCCAGAGCCTGCACCCTCAGATGGAGCCCTCACCCCCCCCCCCCGCACCCCTGTCACAGCCTGGAGCCCCCTCCCACACCCTAAACTCTTCGTTTCTGGCCCCACCCCAGAGCCCATGCCCCCAGCCAGAATTTCGATACGCAGATGTGGCCCTCGGGCCAAAAAGTTTGCCCACCTCCGGGGTAGAAGGAAGTGCAATTAAAATTTTGCTTTAAAAAAATTAAATAAATAAAAGTCAGCCCTAGCATTTTCAGTGCCCTCCCTCCACTTCCGCAGAGTGCAAACAGCATCAGTAGCCCAGAATCAGAGCCATGCCTTTGAGCCCAGAGAAGTGCCCACTCTCTCCCCGGACCCAATACCCCTGAGCCCAGGTTTCCCAATTCGGGTTCCCTTGTGTGCACCAATCACGCCTGCCTGGTGATTTGAAGCAGACCCAGAAGTTGCTGGTGCTACTCACTTGGGGTTGCAGCTGCACTAAGCACAACCAAGGCAGCTCAGCTGCTTGTCTCCCCGTCCCTTTGTTTTCGCCCTGAACTCCCAGCCACTTTGCAGCCATTTACAAGCCTCTGCTCTAGAGGGGTAGGGGGCCCAGGAGAGAAGATCATCCCCATTCTGGCAACACAGCATGGCCCACGGGTGGAGGATGGGGAGGGGGTTTCGCAAAAATCGGAGCGGAGGATGCTGTGCAGCAGCCCCGCAAGTCCTGGGGCAGGGATTCATAGATTCTAGGGCTGGAAGGGACCTCGAGAGGTCATCGAGTCCAGCCCCCTGCCCTCATGGCAGGACCAAATACTGTCTAGACCATCCCTGATAGACATTTATCTAACCTACTCTTAAATATCTCCAGAGATGGAGATTCCACAACCTCCCTGGGCAGTTTATTCCAGTGTTTAACCACCCTGACAGTTAGGAACTGTTTCCTAATGTCCAACCTAAAGCTCTCTTGCTGCAGTTTAAGCTCACTGCTTCTTGTTCTATCCTCAGAGGCTAAGATGAACAAGTTTTCTCCCTCCTCCTTATGACACCCTTTTAGATACCTGAAGACCGCTATCATGTCCCCTCTCAGTCTTCTCTTTTCCAAACTAAACAAACCCAATTCCTTCAGCCTTCCTTCATAGGTCATGTTCTCTAGACCCTTAATCATTCTTGTTGCTCTTCTCTGGACCCTCTCCAATTTCTCCACATCTTTTTTGAAATGCGGTGCCCAGAACTGGACAGAATACTCCAGTTGAGGCCTAACCAGCACAGAGTAGAGCAGAAGAATGACTTCTCGTGTCTTGCTCACAACACACCTGTTAATGCAGCCCAGAATCATGTTTGCTTTTTTTGCAACAGCATCACACTGACGACTCATATTTAGCTTGTGGTCCACTATAACCCCTAGATCCCTTTCTGCCGTACTCCTTCCTAGACAGTCTCCTCCCATTCTGTACGTGTGAAACTGATTGTTCCTATCTAAGTGGAGCACTTTGCATTTGTCCTTATTAAACTTCATCCTGTTTACCTCTGACCATTTCTCCAATTTGTCCAGATCATTTTGAATTAGGACCCTATCCTCCAGAGCAGTTGCAATCCCTCCCAGTTTGGTATCATCTGCAAACTTAATAAGCGTACTTTCTATGCCAATATCCAAGCCGTTGATGAAGATATTGAACAGAGCTGGTCCCAAAACAGACCCTTGCGGAACCCCACTCGTTATACTTTTCCAGCAGGATTGGGAACCATTAATAACTACTCTCTGAGTACGGTTATCCAGCCAGTTGCGCACCCACCTTATAGTAGCCCCATCTAAGTTGTATTTCCCTAGTTTATTGATAAGAATATCATGCGAGACCGTATCAAATGCCTTACTAAAGTCTAGGTATACCACATCCACCGCTTCTCCCTTATCCACAAGACTCGTTATCCTATCAAAGAAAGCTATCAGATTGGTTTGACATGATTTGTTCTTTACAAATCCATGCTGGCTATTCCCTATCACCTTACCACCTTCCAAGTGTTTGCAGATGATTTCCTTAATTACTTGCTCCATTATTTTCCCTGGCACAGAAATTAAACTAACTGGTCTGTCGTTTCCTGGGTTGTTTTTATTTCCCTTTTTATAGATGGGCACGATATTTGCCCTTTTCCAGTCTTCTGGAATCTCTCCTGTCTCCCATGATTTACCAAAGATAATAGCTAGAGGCTCAGATACCTCCTCTATTAGCTCCTTGAGTATTCTAGGATGCATTTCATCAGGTCCTGGTGACTTGCAGGCATCTAACTTATCTAAGTGATTTTTATTTTATCTTCTAAACCTTCCCCCTTCCCATTAGCATTCACTATGTTAGGCATTCCTTCAGACTTCTCAGTGAAGACCAAAACAAAAAAGTCATTAAGCATCTCTGCCATTTCCAAGTTTCCTGTTACTCTTTCTCCCTCCTCACTGAGTAGTGGGCCTACCCTGCCCTTGGTCTTCCTCTTGCTTCTAATGTATTGATAAAAAGTTTTCTTGTTTCCCTTTATTCCTGTAGCTAGTTTGAGCTCATTTTGTGCCTTTGCCTTTCTAATCTTACCCCTGCATTCCCGTGTTGTTTGCCTATATTCATCCTTTGTAATTTGTCCTAGTTTCCATTTTTTATACGACTCCTTTTTATTTTTTAGATCTTGCAAGATCTCGTGGTTAAGCCAAGGTGGTCTTTTGCCACATTTTCTATCTTTCCTACCCAGCGGAATACTTTGCTTTTGGGCCCTTAATAGTGTCCCTTTGAAATACTGCCAGCTCTCCTCAGTTGTTTTTCCCCTCAGTCTCGATTCCCATGGGACCTTACCTATCAGCTCTCTGAGCTTACCAAAATCCGCTTTCCTGAAATCCATTGTCTCCATTTTGCTGTACTCCCTTCTACCCTTCCTTAGAATTGTGAACTCTAGGATTTCATGATCACTTTCACCCAAGCTGCCTTCTACTTTCAAGTTCTCAACGAGTTCCTCCCTATTTGTTAAAATCAAATCTAAAACAGCTTCCCCCCTAGTAGCTTTCTCAACCTTCTGAAATAAAAAGTTGTCTGCAATGCAGTCCAAGAACTTATTGGATAGTCTGTGCCCCGCTGTGTTATTTTCCCAACATATATCTGGATAGTTGAAGTCCCCCATCACCACCAAATCTTGGGCTTTGAATGATTTTGTTAGTTGTTTAAAAAAAAGCCTCATCCACCTCTTCCACCTGGTTAGGGGCCTGTAGTAGACTCTAGCATGACATCACCCTTGTTTTTTACCCCTTTTAGCCTAACCCAGAGACTCTCAACACTTCCGTCCCCTATGTCCATCTCCACCTCAGTCCAAGTGTGTACATTTTTAATATATAAGGCAACACCTCCTCCCTTTTTCCCAGTCTGTCCTTCTTGAGCAAGCTGTACCCATCCATACCAACATTCCAATCATGTATTATCCCACCAAGTTTCGGTGATGCCAACAATGCCATAGTTGAATTTATTTATTAGCACTTCCAGTTCTTCCTGCTTATTACCCATACTTCTCACATTTGTATACAGGCATCTAAGATACTGATTTGATCTTGCCTCCCAGTTTTGCCCTGACCCTCTTATCTCTTTGCCATTAGAGCCCACGCTCCCTCCTATTTCCGACCCATCTCCCAGGTCCCCATGTTCTCCACTTACCTGTGGGCTTTGCTCACCTGTCCCCGTTGAACACCAGGGGGCCCGCCTGGTGCTGAGCCTACCTGCTGTGGGGAGAGATACTCCACTGCTGCTCCCTCCCCATAAGCTGGAGTGGCCAGGGCTCCCCGGTTCCTCTCCAGCTGCCGGACCCTGGATTTTCCCCCCTACCCCTCCCTCAACTCCACAGCTGCCCCCGCTGCTGTTTTCCAGCCCTGCCCCTGGGCGCTGCCCTCCCGCTGTCGCTGAGGGTGTGCACTCCTGCATGGCTGCTGTAATCAAGTGTGTGGCACTTTGTGCGCTTGCGCAGCCACACAGCACTCCGCTTAGAGGGAACACTACAACTGCAGTTAAACAGCCCCTTAGCCTTAGCCCTGCGAGCCAAAGTCAGCTGCCCTGGATGAGCTGTGGGTTTTTAACTGAAGCAGACATACTCCCAAGAGCTCAATAACTCTTTGTTGGTGTGCGGTTCAGACAGAAGGAATAGGAGGAACAAGGCAAACCATAAACACATAGAAGCAAACATTTTATTTCCAATAGATTTTAAATGTTCTGCAGAGTGAAAACTTTGGCTTGAAAAGCAAGCCATGCTTTTAGAAAACACAGATGAATACACACTAGTAAAAACCATCAAAACCAGATATATGCCCATCAGAGAGAACTGCTATAAAAACAAGTTACTTTAACAAAATAAAATCTCCATTGCTCATCAATTTATTTTAGAAGAGAGTGCTTCTGAGCACTGAACTTAGAATTCTTTGTCCGGGACATAGCACAAGAGTTAGTCATCATAAGCAATGAAGACACTTGATTTCATTTCTTAACTACTGAAGTAATTTTTAATTAAAAAAACCAACAACAAAAAACCCACAACACCCCCTCCCCCCCCCCCGCCCCCGCAAATAGGAGTGGTGTGTTCATAATTGGCTATCACACACCTCCCTCTGGGCTCTAATTGCTTTTATTTTCTTTTCTTTTTTTGTAGTACAGGAAATAACCTCCAGGTTCCCATTACGCTATTTCAAGATGCACTGGGACATCGTTGCTTGATATACATATATTTCACCATGGCAAGAGTTATACCACAAACAAAAGCTTCAATTTATGCTGCAACAAATTATGCTTTTCTGAGACAGACCACAATTCTATATACGCCTGGGGGTCTCAAACTCAATTTACCTTAGGGCCAGTGCCAGTCCTCAAATCCTCCCAGTGGGCCAATAAAGTGACTCATGCCGCCCAGAACCCGCCCCCCAAAACTCCACCCCCAACCTGCCTAAGGCTCTGTGAGGGAGTTTGGGTGGGGGAGGTGGTCTGGGGTAGGGGATTGGGGTACAGGCTCTGTGAGGGAGTTTGGGTGCTGGGTGCAGGCTCTGGGCTGGGGGGTGCAGGAGAAAAGGGTGGGGGTGCAGGCTCTGAGAGCGGGTCAGGCACTTACCTGGGGCTCCAAGGCAGTGCGGGCCAGGGGGCCTCCACGCGCTGCTGCCCCCAGGAACCACCCCCGCAGCTTCCCATTGGCAGCAGGGGCACTCAGGGCGGGGGCAGCGCGCAGAGGCACAGTCCCGCCCCAGGGCCGCAGGGAGGGGTCGGCAGCCAGTGAAGCGAGTAGGCAGACGCTGCTCAGCTCCACTAGGGCCCTGGGGGGAGGATGGGGGAGTGCCTCGAGGCCGCAGGTAGGATCAAGGGGGGGACCTGGCCCCAAACCTGCTGGAGCCCCGCAGGCCACATTGGGGAGGTTCTGCAGCCCGTGGGCCAGGAGTTTGAGACCCCTGATATACGCAAGAGAATCCTATGCACAATACTGGGTAAATAACCCCTCATGCTTGTGAACTGTGTTAACTAAAAACACTTTTAAAATTAGTTTAGTATCTCTAGGTTACTCACCCCACACCCTTGTCCCTCGCTAACCATGTAATTGGATTTCCAGCAGGTAATGAATCATATAGCTCTGTCTACATTAGAGCACCAAACTGTCCCAGTGACAACTGTTTTCACCCACTGGCAGCCAAGCTTCCCGCTTCCACCCACCCCACTCCTCCTCCTCCGCCCATGCGTGCACTGCATCCGCGTCCCCGCTCCTCTGTCTACCTCCCAGCACTTCCCACTGCCAAGCAGCTGTTTGCATGCTCCGGGGGGCGGGGAGAGGAGTGGGAACGTGGCACACTCAGGGGAGGACACGGGGAAGGGGCAGGGATTTGGGGAAGGGGTTGGAATAGGGGCAGGGAGGGGGCATGTTTTGTTGTTTGAGTGAGGTGGTTTGGCATTCTGCTTTGGCTGCTGTCTGCCGAAGGTGGAGGGTTTGCAGCGCTGTGGGATGAGCGTTTGGGTGGGAAGTTCTCTTCAAAGTGGGGGTTGTATGGTTTTGTTTACTTGAATCAAATCTATGTGCCTCTATCCCCCTATGCTCTCAGGACAGCACCTCCTGCTACAAGACATGTGCTCACACACTGCACATGCTCCCTGCCTACAAATTGCAGCTGGCTGCTGCCTGCCTCTTCAGCATTTTCATTCTGTTGTGTACATGAACTAGGAGGCTCTTCCCCCACAGGAATGGTTACAACATATCACCACCTTGTGGAAGCTAGTGTCCTCTTTGCCTTTAACCTCAGCCCAGGTGCTCAGAGCTGGGGGAGTCTCAAAGGCTGCATCATGCACATGTTGCTGCCATACCTCTGGCCCCAGGGCCCTAAACTACCTTTAAATCAACAGGCAGGAGTCACAAGAGACTTGACCACCAGAGCCTAAGCTGAGACCAGCAAACTCATATCATGTAACATCAGTTTGGCTTTAAATCCTAGACTCAGGAGGTGAGAGCCAAGTGTCTTGCCCAAGCTCTTCATTTTCCCTTTCAGATCAAATCCCTCTTGGTGCCTCCAGAGTAGCTGACGGGGCAGGCGAGCCATGATATGTTCAGCAGGACCCCACAGGTCTCACTTAGCTGTAGTTGTTCATTTTTTACTATACTTTTGTATCATTGTATTAAAAGGTTTCAGTGATGCGGCCCTCAGGCCAATGTACTAGTCCTCATGTGGCCCTCATGGTAATTTGAGTTTGAGACCCCTGGTTTAGGCTATGTCTGTATTAGGTAAAAGGGTATTTTTAACCCATGTTAATTAATCTTATCTGTGTTACAATCCTAGTGAAGATGAGGCAGTTATAGTTTTAACCCATTTTAGCTGGTGAGATAACTAACATGCATTAGCTATCTTGCTATAAAATCTTAGTTAAGACAAGGCACAGGTAATTTTTACTCTGATGTAAGTAGACAAGGTCAACACTATACTCACCATCTATGGTTGACCTCTCCTAACTAGAGCACGGAAAGACTTCTCACCACTAGAATTTTACAAGATAACACATTAGTTATCTCCCCAGCTAAAATTAGTTTAAACTAAAACTGCCTGGTCTTTACTAGGATTGTAACACGTTAGTTTAACAAGTTAAAATATACTTTTCCCACCCCAGTGAAGGCCTTAAAATCTATACTAACACCTTTAGTTTACTATCTCTAGGTTACTCACCCCACGCCCTCGTCCCTCGTATAGTAAAGGCAAACCCCACGATGAGCCCAGACAAAGGCTATGTCTACACTAGAGAATTTTACAAAAAATCCCACTCAACTGATAGTAGCTCAGGTGAGCATTAGTACAGAAGAGATTCTCTTTTCCCTACATGTGTTAATTAAACCTGTAGAGGGGGAAAGAAACAGCGCGCATAGGGTGACCAGATCACAGCAGTAAAATAGGACCCACCCCTTCCCCGCTCAGCCCCACCATCACACCCCTCTTCACCCCCCCGGGGGTCACTATATTACTGCACACAACAGTCAATCAATGCAGTTGTAGATCAATCGCTGCATTATGCATTTTGGTATAACTTTTATATGACTTTGTATTGAACCTTGGTAATATGTTATAGCGGGCCCCTAAGGTAGTATAATTAAGGTAAAAGAAAAATGTCTTTTTGCTAGAAGTAGAATAAGATCTTCCCCACACTTTGTATTCAATTGCCCTGTTGAATGAATGAGGTGTGAATGAGGAAGGCGTGGAAGGCAGGCGCCTCCAGACAGCTGCAACCCTTGGAGAGGGGATGGGAACCAGACCAAGGACAATCAAACTTGTCAAGTGGGCTGACTAGAGAAGAGCAGACATACTGATGGCCTGGGGTTAGAAGCAAGCATGTTCCTTTGGGAACACCCTCTTTGCAGCATTGGGACAACCCCCAGCCCAGAGACGGGCAGCAAAAAGGACCAACGGACACAGTCCCAGATTTTGGGCCGCATAGTGAGCCCACCTACTCTCTCTCACACACACACACCACACAGTGAGCCCTCGCAGGCCGCATGTTGTGCAGGCCTGCTCTAAGGTATAACTTCTACCAAGGCTACTTACACTGTAGCTACACCAGTTACAACAGTGAGACAGAAAAAAAAATAGAATTTTCACAGATGTTTATCGCAATTATTTTTGCAGCATATTCTGAACCAACGCTCCGATCTACCATACAAGTACAACCTTGTTAGTCTTCTAAACAGGTCACCTATCTACTCCTGGGGGAATTCTGCATGACTGTGCACCAGCAGAAAACACCCCCACAATTTCTGTGCTTCCCTACAGAAAATGGCAGGGAAGCAAAGGGAAACCACGAGGACGATCATGGGTGCAGGTTTTGGGGGGATTTTTTTTGGGAGGGGGGAGAGAATTGTCCTCCCCTCAAACTGAGGCGAGGCATGGGGGGGGGCACACAGGGTTACATGTCACTGTCCCCCGTCCTCCCCATTTCTGCAAGCACAGAGCTGCCCATCTGAAGGAGGCTGTCTCTTAGCTCTGCTGACTCTGCAGCTGAATGCTGACTCCTGGGTGCTAGTGCCAGTTGTGCTCCCCTACTGTGTGCTGGGAGCCTTCCTGTTTTCTGTGCAACAGTGGGTACTCATGGTGGGGCTGGATTGGGAGGTGGAGGAGGGAGGAATGAAGGAAGGAGGGATGAGGGGGGAAGAGGCAGTGGGGAAGGAAAGAGCAGAATAGAGGAAGGGGAGGGAGATGGGGCATGGGGATGAGATGAGGAAGAAAAGGGGATAGAGGAATCACGGGGGGTGGAGGGGGAAAGCGGAGGAAGCGGGAGCCCGGCATGCAGCATCCCCTTGGCAGCAGCTAGGACTCCCCAGTTAAGCAGGCCCATCAAACCCTCATCCAGATAACCCCTGGACCCCGCCCCCCGATTAGCCCTCCCACAGCCAGACCCCCAACCAGCTGCATCTGGACCCCCACCCCATCAAACCCCACTCCCCCCAGCACCCAGACCCCCTCCCCCCACCAAGCCTCCCACACCCAGAACCCCCCCCCGATCCTCTGCACAGTCCCATTGCCCCTGCACCCAGAATCCCCCAATGAGCCACCCACACCCAGATTACCCCACACAGAAATCGCTCACCCCACACCTGGATCCCCTCCATATTTGGATCCTGTTGGGCTGAGCCTGCCCACCCTGGGATGTTTCTGTGGCAGGCCCAGCCCGTGCACTGTCGAGTCCCTGTACCGGGGGAGGTGGGGGCTTCAGGGTGATCTTTCACCTCAATGCAGCCAGTGGCCTATGCCCCCACTGCCATGCTGGAACCACATTTGTTTACTGACAAATAAAATTTGCAGAATTTTAAAATATTGTGCACATAAAATTTTTTGGGGGCACATAATTCCCTCTAGAGTAACTAACATCTCACAAAATGTCTTTGGACTTATAGTACAAGTAATAAGTAACTGTGTCCCAGGACTGGGTTAAAGCTTTGCACATGTCCAAGGCTTTTGCGCAGTCAGGGTACGCAGTTACAGTGCCATCGACATGAATGACTAGAACAATGCCATAACCAGCTCTCCTGACTATGCTGTAATTGTAGCATAAAGGTAACATAAGTTAGCCAGCCCTGTGCTCAAGGATGTCCCCATGCCCTTTAACATGGATTTGCAGTAAAACTGAAACAGTGAATAGTGTGGATAAACTTGCTAGTCACTCTTCAGGGGCTTAACTCTTCAGTCATCCAGGGGGAGGGAGAGGTCACAAAACACTTGCTGAAAAGCAGGTTAATTCAGGCACTTCTGACTATGTGTAATTGAGCTACATTGGCTTAAAATACGACTGGCACCTGGTAATTTAATTTGTAGCAACACTAGAGAGCACAGATCCAGAGACCAGAACTAACCTTGGGGCAGGGCACTAATTCAGAGTGAGATTTTTCATTTAACCTTACAAAATACATATTAAAAAAGGAGTGCTACTTTGGCATTAGTCCCATTTAAATTTATCTATCTGAAGGGTAAAACAATCTCCTCTCTCATATAGGGGTTTATAAAACATTACATACAACTGTTCACGTGGTTTCCGTAAATGGAAACAAAAGGTTTTCGTTTCAGGGTTTCCACTCACCCACCTATTGATATCTGACAACAGGCATTATAGAACTTAACCACAAAAGAAAGAATGCTGCCTCACATTTTTTTAAATGCAAAACAAAATGAGATTACTATCTGTTCTAAAGGAAAAGCATCAGTTAACTCAGGTACAAGAAGATCCATCAGATTCAAACAGTAGACTGAGACTTGTACTTTGGAGTAAGACAGAAGTCACCTGTTTCCAAATGCAGGCCTTTTAATTAAGTTTAAAAGAATGAAGAGAGGGAGTGAAGGACACTGAACAGAAGTTTTAAGCTATACATTGTCCTATTAGGCTTCAAATTACAGACCCTGAAAACAACCCAGGCAAATGGGTGATCATAACCTATTAAAAATATATTGGCAACATATTAAATTATTTAAATATTTTGCTTGTTGTTCTTAAATTATTTTAAAATAGTTTCATTAATGACAGATTTTGTGGTTTGGGAAAAACATTCTCTCAGCAGGTTTATACTGTTCTCTCAACACAAAATTGTTGGAAGCGGATTAGCTTCACAAGGCTCCTGTTTTCTGGTTCTTAACTAAACAAACTCCCCATGATGCTTACCACAATGACTTTTGGTGTAAGCCAATACAAGTTTTGCCAAAAGAAAGTTGGTACTGAGAACTCACTGCCATAAACTGGGGGTGGGGGTGGGGGTGGGGGAGAAGTGATGAACTCAGAAGAGTTATGTGGATTTAACACTGTGAGCACCACCAAAGATCTATTAATAAAAAAAAGCAGGATCCTGCAAGCCATGCTGTGGTGATCTCAACATTTTTTAAGCAGATGGTAAGGTATATTTAAGTCAATATAACCTTATTCACAACAGCCTAGATCTTACTTATGAAAGTGAAGACTGTAAAACATTAAGGATATGTCTACAGAGACAATGTTAAAGCACCGCCACGGCAGTGCTTTAACTTGGTTGTGTAGTAGCGAGTCCAGCGCTGGGAGAGAGCTCTCTCAGTGTTGTAATAAAACTACCTCCGCGAGGGGAATGGCTCCTAGCGCTGTAGCATTATCTACACTGCCACTTTACAGCACTGAAACTTGCATTGCTCTGGGGGGTGTTTTTTCACACACCCAAGTGAAGGACGTTTCAGCGCTGTAAGTGGCAGTGTAGACCAGGCCTAAGAAAAGAAAGAGGAGAATGCATTTCTTGTATGGCAGAATTGTGTTTGTGGCTGTGATCTACAGAGCATGCAGAATTAAAGCATCCCTTTTAAACCAGAGGATTTTGATTTTTAGTTTATAATAAAAATTGGGCCTAATGATTCAGATTCATTGTGAATTAAGGAGTCAGACTGCATCAAGGGTTTAGTTTTCTCCCTTTTATTTATTTTTTTTTAAAGGTTTATGCCATAGCTATTAGGAGAAAAACCAAGAGGTTTTGTCTTCACTACTAGATCTGAAAAATACTGCTCAGCAGATCCCTTAGTTGCCAATTCAAGTCTCTCCCATTGTGAGGAAAATCTCTAGGTACTTTATGGGAGAAGTTGCTCAGATTATGGCCATCTCTACCCTAGTACTTATGTCGGCAAAACTTTTGTCACTCAGGGGTGTGCTGCTGTAAGCTTGTAAGGGCACGCCTACACTTGCCATTTAAAGCAGAAAAAGTCCCTTTTTTGCATAAAAACCGTGGGAGTGTTTACACTTGTCAATGACTTTTTGCCGTAAAAAGAAAACCACCTTCACGAGAGGCATATAGCTCTTACCAGTGATGCTTTAGTGATGATGTGCAAGTGAAGACTCATTCTTCCTGTTTACAGAGCTTTTAAGTCTCCTGAGGATACCCCACAGTGCCTAGGTGACCACTCTGGCCAGCAACTCTGCTTCTCTGATGCCAGGTAAGCAGACATCCACCCCTCCCCTTGTAAAGACCTGGGAACTTTGAAACTCCCCTTCCTGTTTTCTTGGCAAGTGCTCACTTATCATCTGGCCAGGTGACAATGGCTGCTCCATGGAGCAAAGGATCCCCTGCTTGGAGCAATGCTGAGCTACTGGAGCTGATTAGTGTTTGGGGAGAGGAAGCTGTGCAGGGACCCAGGATGCCCCATGATCACCTCCCACCCTTCCCACAAGACCCATCATGAAAATGGAAAGACCTGCACTGTGGGATAGCTGCCCTAGAGCGCTGCTCTCATCCACAATGGAAATGTTGCTTCCAGTCTAAACACACTCTGATGCCTGAGGGAGTTAGTACACAAAACCAGCGCTTTTCTCTCACTGGTGAAACTTACAGCGCAAAAACTCTGCAATTACCCCAAGTGTAGACATGACCTCAGGCAGAACTATCCCTATCTTGAGAGAATAAATGCATATTCTTTTCTGCTTGATTTTTGGATTATGTTTCCTCTGATGTTGGTGGCATAAGGAAACGCCCAAACCACAACCAGTGTCCCAAAAGTAATTTATCTCAGGGTGAATTATCCTGATTTGAAACAGAGGAAAACCACATCTGTGCTGAACACCTACACTAGGAATTTGTCAGCGTTAGCTGCACAAGTGCAAAAAAAAAACACACAGTGTACACAAGACCAGAGAAGTGGCTACTGGCGGGCATTCTCTGTGAGGACTCCTCAACTACGGAATTCCCTCTCCATCTGAACCAGACCTAATCCACTGATTTTAAGGGCATGCTGCAAAGCCCATCTGATTTCTGGGAAAGATGAGGGCATGAGGGTCTGAGGATGCATGAGTCATTAACTTGCTCAGTTTTTAAAATTCCAGGTGGATTTTGTGAGAGGTATGGCTGACCGCGGTTGTTTTATTCTATCATACAATTTTGTACAAATTTTTAGCTTGTAGTCTTCAAAGGAGCCAGTGGGAGTTAGGATTTGGGCACTTAAATTCTGGTTTTGCCTTTAAAAATCTCTGTAAAGCTTTTTGATTGGGGCTTTTGTATTATAGGCATCTAAATGAACAAATGCATGAGAGTATGAGATCCATTTCAGAAGCTGAACAGTATAATATTGTACTGTTGCTCCATAACTGAACTACACAGAATATTTACTGAGCCCTCAAATCTTAAAAGATGGAAATTTTGAAAATGAAGTGGAAGGTGTGTATGTGTGTAACTGCAAATGAATTTCCATCACTGCAGAATGAGCAGGTTATAAATAACTCTTTCAGTCTTAGTATTTGCATGAATACAGCAGTTAAATTCCCCATCTGTCTTGCATTGCTCAAATCCCCATTTTAAACAGCAGTTTAGACAGACAACAGCATAAGGGGGGAAATCTAGAGTACTCAAGCCACCATTCCGTCCACACCAGCCAATATCAGTGTCCCTTCACACACTCCTATATTCAGCTACTCACTGCTGTCACAGCAAAAGCAAGGACAAAGAGAAATTAAACAAAGCAATCCATCTGAAGAGGGACCTTTTAAAAATGTGAATGAATTTCATCCTTAGTGTAACTCCACTGAAGCCTGTAAAGTTCAACCGGGATGAAATTTGTCTATTATGTAAGAGACAGGTTAGTAGCAAACTTCTTGAAGGACATTTTGCGGAATGTTGCAGGCGCTGTCCCATAACAGGCTAACTGCCAATTTTCATCAAGAATTAAGAGCTCACGTGTCAGCATGTCACACCAGCATGACTATGACTGTACTCCCACTTTTAAATATTACAGTGATTCATGCAATGTAGTTTCAAAATCTGTCAGATGCGCTCAAGAGGTCTGCTGGTGACCCTCTCCTAATGAATCAGAGGCTCCCTCTACCATTATGGTAGGGATAGCCTAGATAATAGTTAGTCCTGCCTCACTGAAAAGGACTAGACTAGTTGACCTATCAAGGTCCCTTCCAGTGCGTCATTTCTAGGATTCTACAATCGCCACCTGAGTGGCTAGATAAACCATCCAACATTTTTGCCCTCCCGGAGAGCAACAGCATTTTTACTTTGTGTGAGACTTCACCCACTGCTAACAGGAAGAAACAATGGAATCAAAACTCTTCAGATTCTCCATGAGAGAAGTTTCTGAGAAACCCAGCAGATCATTCTAATGCTTGAGAGTAAGATAGCTATCACACCCCCTTGCTCATGAATCGGCAATACTATTACCGCCTCAGGTATTGTTTACATCTCACCAACAGCTTCCATTCCTATGAAATCTTTTCTGCCTGTGTCCTGAAACATTTTACCACACCTGAATTCCAGCTGAACATTCAGATTAAATTGTGCAAGTTTAAACTGGTCCAGTAACACTATTTAACTATCTACATACAAAAGTGGCTGCAAATCCCATCAATCCTCTTCAGAAACACACACTCAGATTCCCATTCCACCTCTATATTTAGTTTGGTTACAAATATTATACTGAAGGTATGTCTACACTTAAACTGCTGCAGCAACACTACTGTAGCACTTCAGTGTAGTAGATACTACCTATGTCAATGGGAGGGGTTCTCCCATCAGTGTAGGTAATCCACTCCCTGAGAGGCAGTAGCTAGATCAACAGAAAAATTCTTCCGTCGACCTACCGCTGTCTATACCGGGTGTTAGGTCGGCACAGCTACATCTCTCAATGACGATTTTTTACACCCCGAGATGCAGTTATGCCAATGTAAATTCCCAGTGTAAACCAGCCCTGAAATATTCCAATGCAAGAGGAGTGACCAGAAGAACTAGGTTGCAAATCAGTACTTGCCTTAATTGTGTAAAAACTTATGGTTTGAAAAGTCAAGGAAGAAGCAAATAAACTCCTACTGTTAACACATAGCAAAGATTTGCAATCCTTAATGTGAACCATATTGTATCAGGTGTATCAAAAATAAGAAATCTCAAGTTTACTAAAAATTGCTTTCAAAGATTGATTTGTGCACAATGCTTGTGTAATTCAAACAATCCTACTTTTAGTTATTTTCTTTTACAACAGTTACAATGAGGAGAAAGAGCATCATGTAAATGACATACGAAATTTCCTGTGAAAATAAAATTTTATTTTCACAGGAACTTCCCTTACATTGCAAAAAGCTACCTTACATTGAGAAAGGAGGACAGTGTGTTTGTCCACTTTTCACTAGTACAAGATACAAGTTTTTATTAAGAGTACATTATGGAATTTACTTTGCTTCACAGTCACAAGGTTTCTGGGTCACCATCCAACCCACCTGGGGAATGCTTAACCAGCAGGAGTTACTACTTTACCATTATCAGACCTTAAAGAAGAGGCTGGAAGGGAAATCCTGTTCACTAAACTCATACAGGAGATAAGAAGTGGATTACTCTCTAAAAGCTAATATGCTTGCTTTGCGTAAGCTAAAAATTGAATACAGTATTGAAGAGTAACCACTGTTTCATGTAAACACTAATCCAGCAGGATGCCATACCAATTGGAACTACTGCGCCTTCAGGTTCTGAATTGCTCTGCCAGCAGCAGCGCAGCTTTCAATAGTGCTTAACCCACAATCTTATTACTTTTATAACACTAATACTTGGAATCTGAACAGCTCCTTTCATCCCTGCTCTCAAACCTATTTACAAAACATGGGCAAGTACCACCATTTTACTAAAGGAGAAATGGAGGTGAAAGAGGCTATGTTCGTTGCTCACAGTCACAAAATGTATCAGAGAGAGAGAGAAAAAACCCAATCACTTAGGAGTCCCAACTTCCAGTTACTGGGATACTATTACCACTACATCAAGCAGCCTCATGCTATTTAAAAGAGAAGAATTCATAAGGCTGCATGGTTCTGAAAGATTCCTAGTGGACTATGAACCCTTTCAGCTCTTACTCAATGGTTCAAATTCAGACTATGCCATTAGTGAGCAGAAGGCTGTTCAATGACCTATGTGAACCGAATAGCTCACCTCCCTTCAGTTTCTACTAGAAATATGCTGTCAAAATTGATGCCTGTAATGGAAGTTTCAGAAAAGGCAGCAACAACTCAGTGGGAAAAGAAAAATAAACTTTCTTGTCATGTCTACACAAGGGTTCTCAAACAAAATTTGAGGCATTGGTTGAATGATGTGTGAAAACCAGAAGTGATGCTGTATCTGTGGACAGGAGTTGTCAATATGGCCTCTTCTACAATAACATTACTTTAATTAAAACAAAACAAAAAAACAGGATAATGCCTTAGTACCCCCTCAGCTAAGAAGTGCTATATGAGTGCAACACACACACACACACAAAAAAAAAAAGTTAGACTCCCATCTTGTCCACGAGACTTTCATTACAGGGAATGTTTAAGAGGTAAAACAAATCATATTACAGATAACATTTGCTCTAAGTTTTTCATGTTAATCTTTTTGCATCTAGCCAATTTGGCAGCCACATTCCTAATAAACCCTGTTGTACAGTGCAGATGGTGAGAACTACAGAGAATTGTCAACAAGGTGTGGTGGGGTAGAAATTAAAGCACAGTAGATTGATCACAATCATTTTCTAAGCTTTAATTGGCTGGTTCAAATAATGCACTTCACTAATGCAGCTTTTTTAAAAAAAATAAATAAATACACTTATTCTACAGTCTATAACCTGTTCTGAAGACATGGTGCCCAAATCCCAACCCCTAAAGCTTGAGTGTTTAGCAAGTGAGATCAACATTAAAGTTTTCCACTGACAAGAAAGCCTCCTCTCTGAGGCCCGGTCTACAGTGGAAAGTTTCTGCGCAGTAAAGCAGCTTTCTGCACTAACTCCCGGGGCGTACACACTGCCAAGCCACTTAGTGTACAGAAACTGCACAGTTGTAGCATCTTAAAAAAAACCCCCACCCCAATGAGAGGTGTAGAGCTTTCTGTGCTGGGGCTACAGCGCTGTGGTGCCAGTGCAGACACCATGGCCATTACAGCGCTGTAACTGGCCTCTGGAAGGTGTCCCACAATGCCTGTTCTCAACTCTCTGGTCATCAGTTTGAGCTCTACTGCCCTGCCCTCAGGGTGACCAACCGTCATCCCCACCCGGTAAATTCCTTTGGAAATTTGGAAGTCCCTTTCCTGTTTGCTCAGTGATGCATGAAGTGGTCTCAGCGCATGTTTCCAGCTGGCCATGCCTCCTCCACGCACCAGGCGATCCCCTGCTTGGAGCAATGCCAAGCTGCTGGACCTCATCAGCATTTGGGGAGAGGAGGCTATCCAGTCCCAGCTGCGCTCCAGCCATAGGAATGATGATACCTACGGACAGATTTCATGATGCATGATAGAAAGGGGCCATGACCAGAAAACATTGCAGAGCAGGATCAAAGAGAAGGAGCTGTGGAACGCCTACCACAAGGCTCGGGAGGCAAACTCCCACTCCGGTGCTGCGTCCGCGAGCTGCCGGTTCTACAAGGAGCTGGACGCGATACTCAGCGGTGAACCCACCTCCACTGCGAAGACTACTGTGGATACTTCGGTGGCTCACATGCCAGTTGAGAGTGGACCGAGCAAGGAGGAGGAAATCTTGGATGGGGAGAGGGACTCAGAGGCAGAGGATGACTCAGAGGCATGCAGCCAGCTCTTTTTTTACCCCAGAGGAGACTAGCCAGTCGGAGATTGGCAAAGTGCAAACAGGAGAGGAGGCCCCTGGTAAGTGGATCTGATTTTGGGAATTGCTGAAGTGAGCTGTTGGGGGCAGGAAGGTTGCAGAAAGCAGGCTTGTCTCCCACTGCATGCCAGGTCTGAGCAGCGGAACAGGCTTGATTGACTCCCTCACTTCATGGGAATCTCCATCCGAGATCTCCAGGAAACTCTCATGGAGATCCTGGGCAATCCGCTGACACAGGTACTTCATCAGAGCTGCTTTGTTTCTTGCCCCATTAACGGTAACTTTCCTGCACCACTGTGCCATCACAGGAGGTGGGGGGGGGGGAAAAGAGAACACCACCATTGCTGCACACAGGTGAGCTGCATAGGGGCCAGGGCAGAAGCCACAGGCTTGGAGAAGACCCTCCCTTGATTCCCTGTTCACCCTCAGCAGTGAGATATCTTCCATAATGATCACATCCCGTGGAAAGTGTAGAGACAGGAATGATTATCAGGCCCCCCGCTACAGTGCTGGCTCTCCCCAAGAGCCACATGCCCAGTGTACAGAAGGGTCTTGGAAGAGTGATTTACCCTGCCGCTGCGGCTACTCATTATTTTGTGGGTCTTGTGGCTCATGTGTTCTTGCCTGAGGTCAGCCAGTTAGTGTTTTAAAGCACTGAATCAGTGTTGTCTGTGTAGCAAACTACTGTTCTGTAAAATGTTGCATTTAAAACTTAAACATCCTAGCATTACAAGCACTGCAGTCCTGAGCATTGCAACACATTAGTGGCTTTCAGCTTCAAATTGCTGCCTCCTGGCATCCCTGATTCTTATGGCCCCGAGCTGTACCCCTCTAATAATAAGTCTCTGGCTGTTAAAACTCAGCCTCCAGGTGCTGAGCCTCTGCAGTCCAGTGCTGAGTGAAACTTTCTCCCTTCCCTTCACAAATATTATGGAGCGTACAGCACACAGCTATATGTATAGGAATATTGTCTTCAGCCAGGTCCAGCTTCCCATAGAGATCATGCCAGAGGGCTTTTAAACGGCCAAAAGCACACTCAGTCATTTTGCACTTTCTCAGCCTGTTGTTGAACAGCTCCTTGCTGCTGTCAAGTTGCCCCGTGTATGGCTTCATAAGCCACGGCATTAAGAGGTAGGCGGGGTCTCCCAGGATCACAATGGGCATTTTGACTTCCCCCACGATGATCTTCTGGTCTGGGAAGAAAGTCCCTGCTTGCAGCTTCCTGAACAGGCCTGTGTTTTGAAAGATGCGTGCATCATGCACCTTTCCGGACCAGCCTGTGTTAGTGTCCATAAAATTCCCACAGTGATCCACAAGCGCCTGGAGAACCACTGAGAAAGACCCCTTGCGATTAATGTACTTGGTGGCTAGGTGGTCTGGTGCCCGAATTGGAATGTGCGTGCCATCTATCAGCCCTCCGCAGTTAGGGAAGCCCATTTGTGCAAAGCCATCCACAATGTCACGCACGTTGCCCCGAGTGACAGTCTTTCGGAACAGGATGCGATTAATGACCCTGCACACTTCCATCAACACGATTCCAACGGTCGCCTTTCCCCACTCCGAACTGGTTAACGACCAATCGGTAGCAGTCTGGAGTAACCAGCTTCCACAGTGCAATTGCCACACGCTTCTCCAACAACAGGGCAGCTCTCATTCTTGTGTCCTCCTGCTGCAGGGCTGGGGCGAGCTCATCACATAGTCCCATAAGAGTGGCTTTCCTCATCCACAAGTTCTGCAGCCACTGCTCGTCATCCCAGACGTGCATGACAATGTGATCCCACCACTCAGTGCTTGTTTCCCGAGCCCAAAAGCAGCATTCCACTGTGGTCAGCACCTCCATGAATGCCACAAGCAATCTCGTGTCGTAGCTACTACGTGTGGCGAGATCAATGTCACACTCCTCTTGCCTTTGTAGTTCAAGGAATAACTCCACTGCCACTTGTGACATGTTAGTCAGAGCAAGCAGCACACTGGTCAACAGTTTTAGATCCATTCCTGCAGCCCAAAGAGGCAGGGTGCGCAGTACACAAATCGTTGAAAGATGGCACAGGAATTTCTGGGATGCGAAGCGATGCATCACAGGTCATTGGGACAGGACCCAGGATGCCTTGCAAGCCCCTCTGCCTTCCCACAAGTCTTTGCGGCAGGAGAGATAGCTGCCAAGAGTGCACCGCTCCAAATACCGCAAGTGTGAACACGCTATAGCGCAGGCAGCTGACAGTGTGAACACACAACAGTAGTTTCCTTTCAGCGGTCTCCGAGCAGCGCTGTAACTGCCAGAGCTGTAACTCTGCCAGTGTAGACGTGCCCTGAGCTTTTTGCTGCACTAGTTGCTTCCTTTTTAATTAGTTCTACAGCAGGCAACTTTATGCTATTAAAGTCCCGAGTCATACACGGGAACGGTGGCCAAAGTAGTGGCCTCTGGTTTAACCTTCCAATCCATTCTGTGAAGCCAGTTCAACCTAGTCTAATTTGGTCTTTCACCTTTCAGATTAACAGCTATGGCCAAAGCAGCAACCAGGGAGTATGCTATGAACAATACTCACTAACTTCTCACCCTCTCCAGAGACGAAGCTATGATACTCCAGAGGCCACAACACCCAGTGGACAGTGTCCCACAGTTGCTCATAAGACCACATTGGTCTTCCACAATGTATTTCAGCTCTATTATTGGGAAAAAAAGCAACCCGAAGTAATTTTAAAGTGCCAATGTGATGCGATTAATAGGCAACATGCCATCTCTGTTGCCTGCATTAGATATTAGAATCTATTACTGGCTAAACCTAGCAGAAAGTAGCAGCGGGAGCATCAGGTAGGAGGAGACTGGCAAACAGCAGGAGAAAGAGAGATAAAGAGGAGCAGGAACAGAGCAATAGAGTAGTGGTCCCCAAACTTTTTCAATTGTGCTCCCCCTTTACCAAGTCCGTGCCCCGCAGGAGACAGGGTAGGGGGTTGAGTGGGGGAGGAGTAGCAAGCCACCAGTACCGTCCCTGAGTGCTCCTCCAGACTCCAGCAGCAGCTACTGCTGCTGCTCTTCCCCACCCCAGTGGCAGAGGCAGTTACCGCAGGTAGCCAGACTTTTAGTGTCTGGGCAGCTGGGACTGGGGCCAGAGGACAATGGTGGAAGAGTGGGGCTAGGTAACGCTCCCTCCCCACCTCCCAGGGGGCTGGTCTAGGCCCACACCGCTCCCCTAGATGATCCTCTACACCACTAGAGGGTGCTCCCCACAGTTCGGGGACCACTGCAATAGAGGTGGAGATCAATGGACTCAGAAATGTTACCCCATTAGAAATAGTGCCTGTTGTCAGACAAAAAAAAGCACCGTCTACAGAAGTGTTAATGCAAGCATTGGAAAAAGGCAGGAGAGATGGTGAGAGTTTAATCATCTAAGGGTATGTCTACACTACGAAATTAGGTTGATTTTAGAGAAGTCAATTTTTCGGAAGAGATTTTATACAGTCGATTGTGTGTGTCCACACTAAGCGCATTAAGTCGGCGGAGTGTGTCCTCACTACCATGGCTAGCATCGACTTACAGAGCGGTGCACTGTGGGTAGCTATCCCACAGTTCCCATAGTCTCCGCCGCCCACTGGAATTCTGGGTTAAGCTCCCAATGCCTGATGGGGCAAAAACATTGCTGCGGGTGGTTTTGGGTACTTGTTGTCAGTCGCCTCTCCCTCTGTGAAAGCAACAGCAGACAATTGTTTTGCACCTTTTTTCCTGTGTTCCCGTGCAGACGCCATACCACGGCAAGCATGGAGACTGCTCAGCTCACCGTCACCGCTGCAGCTCCTGGGTGCCTTCGCAGCATATGGTACAGCAGGACTGCTAGCCGTCCTCGTCCACGGTGTACGGTTCCACCACTTCCGTTCTGCTCTAGAGCAGCCTGGAGGCTTCTGCCTCAGACTGCTCTCCCAGCTGGCAGCACCGCACGGTCGCACCTACCCCAGCCTACCCCTTACTCCCATGGCTCATGAAGCTTGGACAGTAGTAAAGAGCAGTTCAACTGTAGGCTGAGCAAGTGCAGAATGGTGGTAGAATGTGCCTTTGGACGTTTAAAAGCTCGCTGGCGCTGTTGGTCAGACCTCAGCGCAACCAACATTCCCATTGTTATTGCTGCTTGCTGTGTGCTCCATAATATCTGTGAGAGTAAGGGGGAGACGTTTATGGCGGGGTGGGAGGTTGAGGCAAATCGCCTGGTGTCCGATTTTGAGCTGCCAGACACCAGGGCGATTAGAAGAGCACAGCAAGGCACGCTGCGCATCAGAGAGGCTTTGAAAACCAGTTTCATGACTGGCCAGGATACAGTGTGACAGTTGTGTTTGTTTCTCCTTGATGCAAACCCGCCCCCTTGGTTGATTTTAATTCCCTGTAAGCCAACCACCCTTCCCCCTTCAAAATAAAGTAACGTTTTGAAACCATGCATTCTTTATTAATTTTTGTTAAAAATGAGATAACGGACAAGGTAGCCCAGGTGGGGTGGGGGAGGAGGGAAGGACAAGGCCATGTTGCTTATTGTAGCCACACTAAAAATCAAACTGTTTGAATAACAGCCTTCTGTTGCTTGGGCCATCCTCTGGAGTAGAGTGGCTGGGTGCCTGGGGCCTCTCTTCTTTCCTCCCCCCACCGCCACCCCCCCCGGTGTTCTTGGGCCTCTGGGTGAGGAGGCTCTGAAACACGGGAGGAGGGTAGGCGTTATACAGTGGATGCAGTGGGGGTCTGTGCTCTTGTTGGCTTTCCTGCAGCTCCAACAGACAGCTTCATCATGTCCATTTGCTCCCCCGTTAGCCTCAGCATCACATCCTGCCTCCACTCTTTGTGCTCACTTAATTCTTTCCTGCCTCTGCCACTGAATGCCTCCATGCATTAAGCTGTGCCCTATCAGTGCAGGAGGACTGCATGAGCTCAGAAAACATGTTATCATGAGTGCGTTTTTTTCGCCTTCTAAACTGCAATAACCTCAGGGACGGAGATGATAGGGGGAGCGTAGAATGATTCTGGGGCGACTACGATACTGGGCTTCCTGGAGCTCCTTAATTTTCACGTGGCACTGTTGTGCGTCCCTGTTGTAGCCTCTGTCCATCATGGCCTTGGAGCTTTTGGCATATATATTATATATATTATATATATATATTATTATATATATATATATATATATATATATATATATATAGATAGGCATTACATCTTTTGGAACGGAGTTCTGACAGCATGGATTCCTCTCCCCATACAGCAATCAGACCCAGCACCTCCCGTTTGGTTCATGTAGGAGCTCTTTTGTGATTCTGGGACTGCATGGTTACCTATGCTGATCAGCTCGCCACACTGGCCAAACAGGAAATGAAATTCGAAATTTCCTGCGGCTTTTCCTATCTACCTGGACATTTCATCCGAGTTGACAGTGCTGTCCAGAGCAGTCACAATGGAGCACTCTGGGATACCAATACCGTCGAATTGCGTCCACACTACCCCAAATTCGACCCAGTGAGGTCGATTTTAGCGCTAAACCCCTCGCCAGGGAGGAGTACAGAAATTGGTTTTAAGAGCCCTTTAAGTCAACAAAACAGGCTTGGTCGTGTGGACCGGTGCAGGATTAAATCAACCTAACACTGCTGAATTCGACCTAAACTCTTAGTGTAGACCAGGGCTAAGATAAGGAAAACTTGTGAGACCCACTCATCAATTTCTCATGCTGACACATTAGTATATAAAGCTAGCCAGCTTCTAGTGTCAAAGAAACTCTTCCTATGCTAGAGGATTACTTAAATTTTGAGAATTTTAAGCATAAAACTCCCACAAGTGGCCAGTACCAGTTAGTAAACTTCACTAGACAGATCAAAGGAATTGACATATTCTAACAGGCCAGTATTTGTAAATATACCATACATTTCTTGTACACAACATGGAGTAACTGAACTAAAACCACAATTATGGGAACAGTTACAAGACAGACAATTTGTCAACTTGAAACAACTTGACACAATCTGTAAACATCTGCACTTTCCATCCAAAAGTCTAAAAATAATCACACATGTATTGGCTTGCAAAACAGACTTTTGTTTGTTTGACTCTGAAGTTATTCTAGAAAAACAACAAATATAGGTTAAACACACAAAATTGCACTCAAAAAAGTAGAGACAAGATGGGTGAGGTAATATCTTTTATTGGACCAACTTGTGCTGGTGAGAGAGAGGCTTTTGAGCCACTCAGAGCTCTTCTTCAGGTCTGGGAAAGATACTCTGAACATAACAGCTAAAGGCAAGGTGGAGCAGATTGTTTAGTATAAGTAGTTAGCACGTATTTTAAGAGCCCAATCAAAGTAGAGGGGCCCATTAACACTTCTGCAGTGATGTATTCAACTCATAAAATGTATCACTTTGAATCCCTGATTAAGAAGCCTACTCTTCTACAAAGACCAACTGCTGTTCTCCAGACTGAGTGTGGAAATATTGATCCTGTGCCTATTTACAAAACAAACAAAAAAATCAGGGATTTTTCTAAATACTGATTTCCCAAAGCAATAGCGTTTGCCTTATATGATTTTGTTGAGTCCTGGAACTATCCCTAGTTTTTAGAAAGGAGACATTCCTTCTTGCTATAAACAGCACAGAGAACAGCTGCTTAAAAATCAACATCACATGCAATCCCTTAACAAGAAGCAACACTTTGCAAATGAGAGAAGTAAGCATAACAACAAAATAAACCAGTTTTAAATGCATCTCTTCACCAACTACTCTAGACTTTACCCCCACGTAAGGCAATGGAAAGAGGATTCCATTTCCTATTCCTCAACACTGATGTTTTCTCCTGAGCAAGCACTTCTACTTAAGTTTTATAAGGGTATCCAGAATGTAGCCTTTACTAAGTTGGAAAGTTCTTTAACTCTCTTCTTTCTTTACATATACCCTGTATTTCTTGTTATTGTTGGGGAAGGGGAAAGGCACTATGCTACTCTTGTTCAAATTATTATTCAGTCAATATCACTGAAAAAGTAGAATGAATCTAAATGAGCAAGGACCATAATCTTCTCTATATTTTTGAGGTATTGGAAAACATTGGGATGAAGTTAAAGCTTCAGCTGCCCTAAGACCCTTTAATTTACTGATTCTTGATTTATAGTGGTGCATATCTACTTTCTGTTTCTCCCTCCAGGCATCCTCTAATTTATATACAGATTTACGGTAGCCCAGTGACAACCAAGAAATACAACATTAAGGTAAACCCCCATGCAACCTTTACTCTGACCTCTATAAGCAATTTTTACCTTCAAGAACAGCAATGCTTCCTCTGCAGCACTCCCAGGTATTACCTGTCCCTAAATAGAGAAGATGCATTGATTTATGTGATTATAAAGGACAGCGGAAGTTTTCATGTAACATGTGTTGTTTGTCCTTCAAGTTCGAAGATGACCATGACATCAGTGGTTGGTTTGGTCTCTGTGAACATGTGAGTGACTGATCAGGCCAATTTGAGCTTTGAACTGTCTGTGGCACACTGAACAAGAGATGCCGCTATGTGTTATTTGATTCACAGTGGACATGCTGCTGTTGAGAGATTCAGCTTGCCGGTGTAGACATGCCCTAAAAGATCGTTCATGTAGCCGCTCTATGCCGATGGGAGAGAGCTCTCTTGTCAACATAAAGAAAAACCCATCTAAACAAAGCGGCAGTAGTTATGTCAGGAGGAGAGCTGCGCACACAAGCATTTATGCTGGCAAAACTTAATCTGTCCCTGTACCCAAGGGACGCAACTCTCCCGTGCACCTAGGGCTATTAGATTTTGTGGGGTCCTTATATACAAGCCTTTTTCCTAATTTAAAACAAAATGATCACAGTTATGGCATCAAGGCTATTAACGCTATACTAAACTTGCCTTTTAATTATCATAAAGCTGTTCTGTGGTTATATTTCAGGCTTAAAACATGTAGAAGACAGTTAATTCAAAATAGCCTACTTCTTACCTTAGAACAGCTGTTACATTCTTTCTGGGAAGGCGTTTGGGTGCAGGAGGAGGTTCTAGGCTGAGGCAGAGTGTTGGGGTGCAGGAGAAGGTGAGGGCTCTGGGAGGGAGTTCGGTGCAGGAGGGGATTCTGACCTGGGGCAGAGGGTTGGGGTGCAGGAGGAGGTGCAGGCTCCGGCTGGAAGGTGCTTACCACAGGTGGCTCCCGGCTGGTGGTGCAGCAGGGCTTAGGCAGGCTGCCTGCCAACATGCTGTGGCCACAAGCCGCTCCATGAAGTGTCCGGCTGCTGGCACATCTCTGCATAGCCCTGGGGGGAAGGGGACAATGTGTCTCAGTGTGCTGCCCACGCCCGCAAGTGCTGCCCCTGCAGCTCCCATTGGTCAGTTCCCAGCCAATGGGAGCTGTGGGGACAGTGCTGCGGGCAGAGGCAGCGCATGGAGCCGCCTCCTCCCTTGCCATGTGCCTTAGAGATGCGCTAGCAGCCAGCCGCTTCCGGGAGTGGCATGGGGCCACGGCATGCAGGCAGCCTGCCTGAGCCCTGCTGCACTAGGGCCCCCCTTAGCCCTGGGCTGCAGCCCCTAAATCCCCTGTGTTAATCAGGCCCTGCTTGGTGGGGGGGGGGGGGGGGGTGTTTTCCCCCCACGGGCAACGTAAATTTTGCTAACATAAGCAGAAGTGTGGACACGTCCTTATGCTGCTGGCACTTCTGCTCTGCCTCAGCAGTTCTCCTCTGCTCATAGCCTGTAGCTCCAGTATGGATGAGAGGCTTCACCAGGTAGAACAATCATGTGAGAGATCTTCCCAAAAGTCAGAGTCAATGTTGAAACACCCCAGGGATAACTTGAGGGAGACCTTGAAACATTTCTTTCAGCCTCTCAGAGTGCTTTCCTTCCTTTAGCTTACTGTAAAATATCATCTTTGGCAGTCGATCATCTGACATTCTGTTGACATGGCCAGCCCATCTCATATGTGATATCCTCAGAATATGGATGCTTGAAATGCCTGGTCATATGAGAACCTAAGTATCTGGAACCTTGTCTTGCCATCTGATGCTGATCAGTTTCCTCAGACAGCCCATGGGGAAGTGATTCTGTTTCATAGCATGGCATCTGTAGACCATCCAGGTTTCACATGCATACATCAAAGGTGGCAACACAATAGCTTTGTAGTCCTTCAGTTTTGTTTGTTTGTTGACTAATGCCTCTATGCTCCCACACATCTGCACATAACCTGCCAAAGGCCACACTCCCTTTCGCAATTCTAGCATTGGTTTCATTACCAATGTGAATGTGACAGTGTATTTCCAAAGTAGGTGAACCTGTCCACTGCCTGAAGGATTTGGCCATTCACTGTGATACTAGGTTCTACGTCAGACTTTCCTGGTGCAGACTGGTACATCACTTCTGTCTTCTTGATGTTGAGAGATCAAAGTTGTCACAAGCTGAAGAAAAATAGCTCATACTCCGCTGTATGTCAGACTCAGATTTGGCATTCAGGAAACAGTCATCAGAAAGCTGAAGATCATGAACAGTCACTTCCTGTACCTTTGTCATCACCTGTAGTCTCCTCAAATTGAAGAGCTTGCCATCAGTCCGATATCTGATGACAAATCTTGTTGTGACAGTCACATAAGGCATCTGTAAGCATGGCAGAGAACATCATACTGAAGAGAGCTGGGGCCAACACACAGCCCTGCTTGACTCCCATTGGTGACTGGAAATGGTTCAGATGACTCATGGTCATCCACAATTTCCAAACCATTGCGATTAATTTCTCCAGACAATGTACTCTGCATGCAAAATCCCAACAAGAGGTAGTCTCCAGCTGCACAGGAATTGCCTGGTCTTGTAGAACTAGCTCATGTGAGTATATACAGTACCTCTGTTGATGCTTCTAATCTCCAAATACCCTTTCTGCATCCTAAATTATGCCCCCAACACTCTTGGAAATAATAGCCTCATCAATGAATCTCCACACATCAAGATAACCACTTCACAAATTAAACTACTGTCCAACACATCTTAAAAGCAAATATTGCAGGATTTGCCACACTATATCAGACCAGTAGTTCATCACATTCTGGCAGTAGGCAGTACCTGATGGCTGAGTGGAAAGTACAAGACCATCCAACAACCATGCAATGTTGCACATGCCAGGGATGAAAAAAAAATTCCTGCTCGACCCCTTGAAGGAGAACAGCTTGTTCATGCAACAGGAAAATGTAAACTGTCAATCTCTTTGTATAAGCATGTGTAACAGGCTGACAGTCCTGTGAACCCACCCCAACTGCAGTTATTGTTGATTCTGCTAGGAGAGACCAAGACTACAGTAGATTCACTAGTACTAATGAAGTTCACTAAATTCCACCACTGGTATAAGTTAGACGGGAGTGGCTCTCTAGGTTGGATCTGCAAAAGAGAGGATTTAGTAGACAGGTGTAGCAGTCCTTTGACCATCTCTAGGAGCAACTAAACATGGAGGGAAGGCCTGGGGTGAACTTCGTTAACAGTATGATGACAAAACCAAATCCCAGGAAAAGGACAGCTTTGATCACACATTACGCGAGCTGTGTTTTAAAACATGTTGGAAAAGTTGTCTGCTCACATCATACTATTAAGTGTAAAGATAAACACTATGAACACCTAAGAGGCGGTACAATACAAGATGAGTACAAGAGCTAACATGGATGCAACACTTGCATGTGAATGTTTAACAGACAATTATATTGTCCTATTAACATTTAATGAATTTCTGTCTTCCCTCTCTTCCTCCACCCTCCACTTTCTTCAAAGGAACTATTCCAAAGTTAAAGACTAACAGATTTATTTGGGCATAAGCTTTCGTGGGTTAAAAAAACCCACTTTTTTTACCCACAAAAGCTTACGCGCAAATAAATCTGTTAGTCTTTAAGGTGCCACCGAACTCCTCATTGTTTTTGTGGATACAAAACTAACATGGCTACCCCTCTGATACTATTCCAAAGTTGGCATAATCCATTACTACTGAGGAGAAATTCAGAATATTTTGGGACAAGAGAAGTGTGCTTTTCCTTTTCTGGCTTTCATTTTATCCTATCACAATTTCTATTCTATATAGAAAACATAGGAATTGTCATACTGCACCAGACTCTGTGGTCTGCCTAATCCTTTTTCCTGTCTGACAGTGGCAGTACCAGGTACTTAACAGGAAGGTGCAAGAATCACAATAGGCAGATGCGATATAATTTATCCAAATGAAGCTCTAATCCTAATCCCTGATAGTTGGACACTAGTTTAAAACATGAAGCATGGAGGTTTTTTTCATCCCTTCCAAAACTCTGAATGCATCAGTGGGAATATTCTTGTCCATATAAACATTTAATCTCCCTCTGAATGCTAACTAAACTTAGCTTCCACAACACCCCAAAAGCCCTTTTGAAAATCTAAATAAATTATGACTACCAATTCTGCTGTATCCACTACTTTGACAATACTTTCAAAGCTTTATAAGAGTTTAGTGAGACAACTTTCCATTGCAGAACCCATGCAGGTTAGATAGTATATCATCAGTAAAACCTCCTGGAAGATCATCATATGTTCTGTTTTTAATGATCATTTCAACCAGTGTACTAGGTACAGAAGTAAGTTTTACTGTTTTTAATTCCCTGGATCACCCCTGGGTACAACATTTGTTACCCTCCAATGCTCCTATATAGTAGCTGTTTTTAATGAGATTGCATGTTTTTGCTAGAAGTTCAGCCACTTCATACTTAGGAAGTCATGGATATGCACCATCTGGACCTTGCTGAACCTCTTCTAACCCTTCAATCTCAGATAGCACCTCATCGTCACTTTGTCTGAAAGTCCACTTATTAAAAGACTGTCAGGGTTTTTTTAATTTCATTTAAGGCAAGATCTAAGATTTGAATCCTGGCCTCGCCTTATATACAGCAAAGTTTAAATAAGATGAATTAAAGATGGGATACTAGCCATCATGGTACGCTGGCAGTAGTTCTGAATTCTTGCATGAGACCTACAAGTCCAGAAGCAGCGCTGGGGCTCTCAGGCCTTGTCTACACCAGAATAAGTTTCAGTGTTGCTAACACTGGTTCAGCTTTACCAGGAACAATGTGGCAGTAACAAGGATAATGTTACTGACTTATAGTAATTTGAAGTCAACATTAAACTATTTCACTGATGATCACTTTAAAAGAAACATCCAACCAAAGTAGATCTTGTCTACGCTACAAAACTGCACTGGTTCGGAAAATCCCAAACAGTAAGTAGCAGGGAAGTCAACACTGTGTAAATTTGAAGGGATGGCTCCAGGACAATAAGCACTTCAAACATGTTTCAATCAACGAGCCATCCCTGCAACTGAAGGCTGAAAGTTGTATTAATACCCTTTTTATTTAAAAACAAAAAAACAAAAAAACACAACAGGTTCTCTCTCTCTCAAAGTTATATGAAACACACCCAGCTCCCCAACACACATATCCACACACACATCTACCATATGTTCTGTGGAAGGAAGTAAAGCTAGGAGAGAGAGGAATCTTTTTTCTCTCAGGCGCATTGCTTTCCATTTCAAGGTAGCAGAGAGCAGACAAAAAACTTGTTAGAGAAGATAAATGTTTTTTATAATTGCTAATTTTGTATTTTCCATCTACTTCATTTTCTCTCACTCAATCATTTTTGGTCAAATATGAAGCATGGAAAATTTCAGCTTGAAGCATAAACTACCAAGAGGGGGGTTTTATGGATGCTGTTCTGTAACTTCAACTATAGGAGGACACGACCAGTGCCACTCTAACAGCATGAAACTGCAATGAACAAATAATCATCCAGAATCTTCACTTAATCAAACATCAAAACAAGTTCCTCTCACAGCTGATATACGAGTAACTGCTGTGCTGCAACAGGGGCATTATTTCCTGAAGCACTGTAACTGATTTCCCAATATGTGGGGTGGGGAGGAGAACAAAACACCTATGCATTTTTAATATCACACTGAAACAGATTAGTGCCCATACTGTTTTACAGACATTAAGACTTCTCCTCAGTTATGTCATTTCACAAATATAGAAGACATAAGTCATTAATTCCTTTGAAACTACTGTAGTATGATGTCACCTCAAGTTTTACTACACAGGCCACCAATTAAAACAATGAGATTGTGTGCAAAAGACAGTTTGTCCTACCATATTTCTCAAGACATGCTCATGACCACATTGGCACTAACAGGAGCTACACCTGGATCAACTCAAAAGGAGAACATATTTTACAACTCAACACGTTGTTAATATTTTTGTACAGTAAAAAAAATTATGCATGATCAGTAGCTATTTGTGGATGTCACGACAGTTACCCAACAATCTCCAGACAACGTACCCTCCATACAGCTAACCTTAAAGGTCACACAAACTTCAACCAGTGTAGAACGCAGCTACCTGCTCACTTACTGCCATTTCTCACAGGAAGCACATGTTTGTGCTCCCTTGACTATACTAGCTTCCAGTTCACTGTCAGATGCACCTCAAAGGACTGGCTTTGATATACAAGTTCAGTAACTCTTCACTTAAAGTCATCCTGGTTAACATTGTTTCGTTGTTACGATGCTGATCAATTAGGGAACATGCTCGTTTACAGTTGTGAAATGCTCCTAACATCCTTTGCAGGCTATCAATGGCAGTTCAGCTGTCTCTTCCCTCACTGCAATGTGCTGCTCTCCAAGACCCCTGCCTGCTTGCGGGAGGGGGGGGGGGGGGGGCCTGCGGGCGGGAGGGCGAAGGGACGAAGAGGGGGGCTAATATCAGGGTGCATGCTTGCTGCATGGGGGGGAGTGGAAGAAGAGAGGGGCTAATGTCCCCCTGCACCTTGCTCACCGCATCTTTCAGAGAGCAGGGGGGACACATGAGGGAGGGAGCTGCTGCCTTAGGCAGAAGCTGCAGGGCTTGCTGGTCTAATTAACAAGGCAGTGTACTTCTGACCCCGCTCTTGATACCTAATTGGAAATGCGCATCTCTGAAACACATCTTTCCTGCTGGCTTGTAGAGTGTGAGAGTTAACCCTTGAGGGCTCAGTGGAGTGACCAAACTTCACTATCATCATCGCTATGGACCAGTATTCGTTTGTTTAAAACTTATATTGTGTGTGTGTGTGTGTGTGTGTGTGTGTATATATATATATATATAAGTCACATTTTTTAGGAACATAACTACAACGTTAAGTGAGGAGTTACTGTTTCTTTACGGTTCTGATCATGTGTATCTTAGGTTAAAGCACAAAAAGAGAGATGGTTCCAGTATCCAGTTGATCTCAGCTGTTAAAAGACCAACAACCACTTGCTTTGTACATATGGAGACAATTTTCTGTGGAGTTCCATCCACAAATGGAATTTGCTTCCCTCCTCATCTATCTCCATTGAGAGGGGAAGGTTGCAAGACCTACCTGTTTTCTCAGGCTTTTCTTGAAAGCGGTTTGAAAGGGTGGAAGACCAAAAGAATTTTTATAGAAGGGTTATTGTTCGTTGACTTTGGTTCACTTGCTGAGTTTTGGTATGTGGTGTAGTTATTTTACACATACCTAACAGTCACAATAGACTTTTTGTAAAATGAAAAATTATTTCCCCCCCCCTAGATGTACGCATCTCCACTCAGGATTTGAACATGTTTGTGTGATCAATGGTCCAATGGCAATACCGGGGAAAATTTTCTGGTTTTAAACACTAGTCCATCAAACTCAAGCAGGCTGCAGTATACCAGGCCTTGGGAGGCTAGGGGATAACCCACACTGATTATGTTCTTATTTGTCATCTTCTACTTTGCAGATACTTAAAATCATGTTGCAATTGATTTCAGTGATGGTAAGAGAGAAAGGTCAAGATTTAAAAGAAAGTTTGGTTAAACCACGTACGGGAGCTTCCGGGTGCTTATCCGTTTTGGAAAGTCAGGCCACATATTTGGGAGCCTAACTTTAGGCACTCATTTTTAAAAACTTCAGTCTTATTCTTCTTAACATTTGAAAGCTGGGATTTCCAAGCTTTTCAAAGAGTGTAAATAAATAAATAAACAAAACTAACTAGGTCTTATGCTATCTACTGATGGAAAGTACTATAAACAGCTTTACAAAAGTAGCAAGTATCATTATCCCTATTTTACACTTGAGGAATTTAAAGCTTCGTTTTGCAGTCATCTGTTTTCTAGATATCAGACAGTAAAATCATGTTGGAATTCACACGGAAAAAGAAATATGGTAATCACACCATGCATAGCTAACAAACAAAAAAACAATTCCTGTTTTCTACCTGTTTTCATACTGCACACCTTTTTCACAATGACCAGTCATGAGATAACAGAGCGACAAAGAGTCCTGTAGCAATAGACTAACAGATATATTGGAACATAAGATTTTGTGGGCGAAGACCCACTTCATCAGACCAAGTGGCGTCTTCACCCACGAAAGCTTATGCTCCAATAGATCTGTTAGTCTATAAGGTGCTACAGGACTCTTTGTCGCTCTTGCAGATCCAGACTGACACGGCTACCCCTCTGATACCTGATTCATGAGATAAACCTTAACACTATCATTTTGTTAATCTAGCAGTGCTTCTCTTGGGCACTTGTCCAGTATCATATACGTCAGATTGGCAGGATTTGATTTAAATCATTAGTCATCGTTAAACATTAATTACACCTCACAGAGAAATCAACAAAAAATATCTACAACAGTCAGCAAGTGCAACTTCCTTCACAGCTAACACCTGCAGGGATTTGGTGTCACCAGCCTGGTGGCCATGCAGGGAGCACTCTGCAGCCCCACTGTCACCTCCCCGCTCGTTCATTCACAGTCAGGTGCACAGGGGCCAGTCCCACGCAGAAGTCATTCATCAGTACACTGGTCTCCCCTAGGGCTGGGAGCTCACCCTCTTCCTCATGGAGTCTGGACCACAGCCTCCCCTGAATGTTGTAGCTAGGTGTCAGGTTCATTGGCCATACAGGGAGTCCCCTAAAGCCCTGCTGTCAGCACTATCCTAACACTAACCCCCCCCGCCCCTTGATGTCCTGCAACTGTGAAAATTAAATGATTAAAAATATTAAACATTAAAAAAATTTTAACAATCAAATTCTGCCAAGCCTGTGCATATAGCAAGTCTCAAACCGGTGAAATTTTCAATCTTTGCCATCATTTTCAGATTCTTTCCAAATATTCAGATATACCAGAAAAAGCAATTCATTCAAATCTTGGGTGTATGTATTTTCTGAATTCACCACTACTCAAGAGTACCAGATTGACAGCATTTGTGATAGAAGGTCTCCATCCAGATAGCTGGTAGGTCATAGGCAACAGGAGTTCAAGTTTCTGCAAACTGTCCCATCAACATTAGTTCAAACCTGCTTTGAAGGACCATCTTTAAATAATTTAGGTCTTCAGCACTTAACTCTGTTAAACCTTTCAGTTAGCAAAACTGGTGCTGGGCTGTGTCATGCAGACACTTACACTTTGGGAAGTGGGCTGAAGTCATCATTAAGGCCAGGTCTACACTACAGACCTGGCTCAGGAGTGTGAAAAATGCACAGCTCTGCACAACGGAGTTATACAGACCTAGCCCACCCTGTACACAGTGCTATGTCGACAATAGAGCTTCTCTCATCGACATAACTACCATCTCTCTGGGAGGTGGATTAACTACACTACACCAGCGCAGCTGCACCAATGCAACATTTTACATGTAGATCTGCCCTTAGTTTCATGAAACACAAACCGACATTAGGTCAGACCTTGTAGTCACTATCAGCCCAGCCCAACTTCAAACCAACAATCTAGTACATTTCGTTTTAAATTAAGTTGGTTTTGGTACAAAGAACAAGCAATTTCCTCCTCATCCCCATTAATTTTAATGCTGATCAAAGGTGTTTTACTGACAGCAATGGAAATCAGAGTCCATCAAACAAACAGAACACACGTAGCATCAGTGCAAAGGTCTCAAAATAACCTGCTAAAGCATCTGCTCTGGAGGAGCCTTTTCTAGGGCACAAATAATAGGCTGAAACAATTTCAGGAACGGGGGGGGGGGGGGGGGAGAGAGAGATCATCTCCCTTTGATGCACCCAGCTCTTATTAACTTTAATGGAAACTATATCTTCACATCAATGGTAGAAATGAAACACTGCATTTATGGATTGATCATTTCTATGCTAATTTCACTGACTGATAAAGATGTGAACCCCAGTCCTGCCAGCACTCAAGCATGTGCATAACTTTATTCATGTGTTAATAGTCTCAATGAAGTCAATGAGACCACACACAAGTAGTTACCCATATGCTCAGGAATTAGCAGGGGGGCTTAAAACAAGATTTATATATCCCTGAAGACGGGGAGGGGGGAATTTAGTGGAAAAGGTAGCACACTTCCATATGTTACAGATACTAGGCATCACTGTAGTATAGTATAAATGTAGAAATAGTCCAATTGTCATCTTACATGAGAGTGATCAAAGGGTAATATGTCACTAAAAGAGTTAGTGGTGAAAAAGTAGCATTCCTACTGATAGGGTTGAACTAGCTGTTTTAACATGAACTCATTTTTGCAATTTAATAGTTTGGCCATTTTAAATTTATCAAAATTGCATTAAAATAATGGAAGCTCCTTACTAATGGATAAAATGTCACCAATACATTTTTTCCATAACTGACTGAAACAAAACAAGTTTTAAAACAACTATTCAGGAGAAAGAAGTGTGTGTGGAAAGAATTTAATGAAATATCAGTTTCCCTACTCATGGGCTCTTAAAATGGCACAGATCTCACTCAATATGGCCTCTGAAGACAAAACATCATTTCTGGGCATTCTTCTTTTCCCCCTCCCCCCAAACACATAAGGGTAGCTACTCAGTGCTCTGTTTCCTGGCAGGAAATCCTTGCCCCATCTTTTAACTCTGTGTCTAAAGTAATACCAAAGACAAAAACAATGTCAAGTTAGTTGGGTCTTTTTAGATTCACATTTCCAAAATGCCAGGCTCTCAGTTTCCAGGCACACACAGGAGTCACTGGCCAACTTACCCTGAATGTTCCCTACAACTCTGAAAGGCACCCAAAACAGCAGCAGGCTGACTAAGCGGGGAAAGAGACACGCACACAGACATTTGTAGATATATTTTAAACAAAGCATCCAATGTGTGTCACATCAGCTCTGCAAATCCACAGTGGGGTCTGAACCCCTTTGAAGGCAGGAACCAACTTCCCATCTGTGTTGTAAAAGACTACATACCTTTATAACTGGGGCTGGGGAATATATTCTCTCTCATACTTCTGACACTCTCCCCGCAACCAAAAAGGTGCCCTCTGTCCCCACCCCGGAGGGACACGAGGCCAGCCACAACTCCCCTAAACCAAGAGCCCCTGGAACTACCACCCCCACTCCTCTTCCACGGGCAAAGGAAACCTCTTCCTCCCGGCCCCCAGCTTTATAGAACCAGCCTCCTCGGCCTCCTCCAAGACAGAGCAACTCGGAAATGGAGATCGGTCAAAGCCTGAGGCCTAGAGATAGAGGCAGGAACACAGGCTAGAGCCCCCTGCAGTGACCCCCTGTCACCTGAAAGCCCCAAGTAAGGCAGGGCCAACCCCCGACCTCCTCTAGGCCAGGCCGGAGAGAAGCCACCTCCGCCCCCATTGTTCCCCGCGGCGAAGCCCACGACCCGCACTCACCGCACGGCTGGGCTCCCAGCAGCAGCTCCTCTCAGCTCTGGGACACGGGGCTGGCCACAGCACCCACCGCCGGCAGCGGCAGCAGAGGCCGCCTGACCACCGCCACCTCCTCCCCACGACCGGCTGCTACTGCTGCCTCTGCAGCAGGGGCCATCTTGTGCGTCTGCCGCCTCCCCCCGGGACTGCTCCTCCCTCCCCCGGCCTGCCTGGGGCTTCTTCCGCCTCCCCTTCCTGCCGCGGGAGGCCGGGTACCGCCAAAGGGGAGGAGAAAGGCAGAGTCCCTGGCGGGGGCTACACTGCTCCCCGGCTGGGGACAAATGCTGCTAACCACCCTCCAGCTGCTTGGCTTCCCCCCCACTCAGCCGCCCCTTCTGGAGCAAGCTTCAGCTGCCAAACAAACCCCTTGGCTGTAGCCTTTCGCGTCCACCCTGGCTGTTCCCCCAACAACAACCAGGCCCTAGCCCTTTCGGGGAAGGAAACACGCAGGTGAAACCGCCTGCCTACTCCCCTTCCTCCTCCTCCTCCTCTAGCAACAACACCGCCGCCCCCCCATACACACACGTATTTCCGAAGGGGGAGGGAGATTAATGGGTGCCCTTCCCCGAAACGCTTTCTTTCTCCCTCCGCTCCCAAACGTCACCCACGCTTCTGGACAGGGGGTGGAGAAAGATTAATGGCTCCCCACCCCTTGTACTCCAAGGGAACCTTCCATAAGTGGAGGCTTCAGCTGTTGGTGTTGTTAGGCCTATGTATGCCAAGTGTCCCAGTTTAGGAGAGGTGAGTCCTTGGTTCCCTTAGCAGAAGGGCTACGCTGTGATACCTTTCTATACTGCTGTTCAAATAATTTAGAACAAAGGTAAGATATTTCAGGATCTCCCCCAAGGATTCCTTTGTCACATAATACCTGGCACTGCAAGCCTGTCTATTTGGGGATTTTAAAATACTTTTCAAGCATTTATGAAACCACTGCATTAATTAAATAGCAAATGTCCAAAGTTTAGAAAATTTAAACTGCTTTGTGAGAGCTAAATATTATTAACTACACCTCTGTTTTACAGATGCATAAACTGAGACAGAGATTGTGACTTGTTCAAGGACATATTGGCAATACAAACCTTACTGCCCAGTCCTGTGCTATAAATACTAAACAAATCTGGATTTCAGTTTTGCAACTGGCTCTGTGTGATCACACCTCAGTGCCCACATGGAATCCACTTGGCTTCAATAGGGTATTCAGACCCATTTGCAGGATCAGGGCCTCCTACTATTTCATTTCACTCTAACCTTTCAGAAAGTTAATTGAATCACAATGTATTTTAAAAGTGGGTTTACAACATATCTTCATCCCTCCCCTTCTACAAATTGGTTTCTTACATAAATGATAATATAGCTCCGAAGCACCTATATTATACCACTCATGGACCAGGACCCCATTGTGCTAGGCACTGTATAAACAGAACAAAAAGCCCCTCTTTGCCCCAAACAGCTTACAATCTAAGTATAAAACAAGAGGCAAGGGATGGACACAGTTCAACAGGTGCTAATAATTAGGCTTGGCAGGATTTAGATTATTTAATTAGTAAATAGATTTTTCACACAGACTGACAGATAAATATTTCCATTAATAACATTCAGAATGTACAGATAGGTAAAGTAAGGAAAATGTTGCTTGAGAACATAGAGTTTCTCTTAAGGATAATTACTTTGTACATTTTGACATGCAATGTTGACAATTTGCTTTTTAATGGTCATAAAGCTTTAACCGAATTGTCTACTGTCATTAAATAATTATATGATCCCCCTTTTATTTCCCACAATTATGAAAATTTAAATTGATACAAATCTAAAAAAAATCCACAATTTTGTGCAACTGTGAAAATTTTAATAAAAATAAAAATGCTTTCAGATAAACTAATATTATCCATTAGTTATAAAAAAATTAATTTTGCCAAACCTACTAACAGTAATTTTTTTTTTTCCTGGTCCGTGTCAAGCATGACTGGCCTCTTTGAGAAAGAGAAGAGTCCCATGCACTTCGACTGATCACCTGCTGCCTAACTTAGGGGAAGGCACCTGGACCTTATAAGGGCCTTATAAGACAGCTACAGGTGAGTGTTGGCAGTTGCCTATAAGGAGTAAGAATGGCCCTGCAGGGGCCCGAGTTAGTAGGGAAAGATACAGGGAGGGAAGAGAGCATTTGGCCTTCTCCACAGGAATTTCCCCCAGTAGTGTTTTCCCCCTGCTGACTCAGGGCCTTGTAGGTGCTTTCTTATTTCCCTGCATGCATATGTTGACACCCACATACAGCTATTTTCTTCTTTATAAGGCCTCGGTGCCTTTCCTTAAGCCCAGTTGGGCAGCAGATAAGCTGTCCAGGGGCACTGGACGCTGATCCCTCTTAAAGGGGCAGTTCTCATGGGACATTCAGCTTCCCTGAGCTGAATGATTCTAAAGTGTTATCCCTGTGGTAGTCTATGCTGATATGGGGCCTGAAAAAGTTGTGGTGTACAGCTTAATTAACTATGATAGTGTAATGGATCTGTTCACTCATTACCGGGGACTGTATTCATCCCCAGTTCAATATCTAGCCAGCACAGGACTCCATAACCTCCTGAGTACAGGAAAGAGAAGGGCTACCTGAGGTCAGAAGTGGTGACCTGGCTGGCTCATGTGGAAGTACAATGCTTCATGTAAACAGAAGAAGGCTGGAGACAGCAGCCTGAGAGCTGGTCAAAGAGAGAAGACTGGAGAGCAGGTAGCCTAAGCGTTCGGTCAAGTCAGATGGTTGTAGGCACAGGGCTAGTAGTATCTGCAGCGGCAGCATGATGCGTGGCTGTGGTCTGCAAGCAAAAGGATATTAGGAAAGGGTTACACTGAGACTCACAGGTCTGCTAGACACTTAAAAATTAGGTAAACCTAGCTACATCACTGAGGGCTGTGAAAAGTGTTGCGCCATGGACACTGTAGTTAGATTGACCTAAACCAGGGATCTCAAACTCAAATCATCAGGAGGGCCACATGAGAACTAGTAAATTGCCCCGAGGGCCACATCACTGAAACCTTTTCATACAATGATACAAAAGTATAGTCAAAAATGAAAAAAAATAAGAGTAAGATAGTATTCTATTAAAAGTCAATGTATTAACTTTTTAAAAACTGTACTGCAAAGAGGGGTTTTAATAAAATATAAACACTCAGTAATGTTTGGAGCTTGGCTGCCAGTGGAGTCGGCACCTATGGCGGGCCGCAGGAAATAACTCCGCGGGCTGCGTGTTTGAGACCCCTGACGTAGATGCCAACCATCACCTCTTGGAGAGATGGATTCACTACACTGAGGAAAAACCCCTTCCGTCGACGTAGGAAGCATCTAGTGGCACAACGGCTGTGCCATAGCTGTGCCACTGTTGTGTAGACATACCCTTACTTTCATATCCCTGTACTGGACTGCTCTTAGGGACTGGATTGGGAACTGTTCTTTTGATCTTTGTGTTGTGCCTTAAGCAATTGTGCCTAGGGTAACTGCACTATTTATTTTGGCAACTCTTATAAAGGAATCTGCCCTGGCACACGAAGTGTGCAACTGTTTCTGAGAACCCACCAAGGACTAGAGCCTGAAGAGCCAAGTGTTTGGAGCACAGACAGCACTCACCTCCAAATCTGTGGTACACTCAGCATGCTATCACATACCTAGGGGTTGGTGTACCATAACACACTCCGACACATCCTGCAGTAGGGTTAGTTACAGTAGTATCATTAATTGGAAAATTTAATTGACGCTTAAGGGTAAAATTTGAACAATAGGGCTTACAAACAAACAGACAACAGTGGGCTTTAACAAACGGGGTTTTGAATTCTACTTTAAATACAGTAGGATCTTCCTATGTTAACTGCTGTTCCTGATTTCAGAATCCAGTGTGCCATCCTGACACAACTGAATATTATAATTGCAATGATAATTTTATCCAAAATATTTCAGACTCAGACATCACAGATAATTTTATTTGATCAGTTTATTATTAAATAATCTTTTATCAAGTAGGTTATTATTTATATTATTGTAATGCCTTGGGGCTAAGTATTGTAGACTCTCATAACAAAAACATAGTCCCTGCCCTGAAGAGTAATCTTTTAGATCTTCAGTCAATGCATGATTGTTTCCAACACTATATAGTTTTAAACAACTAACAGAAGATTTCCAACATATCACATTTCTTGGAATATTATTACACTAAGTAATAGATCTCATCATCATGTGTCCTGAATTTCAGCACACCTTACCCCATTAGTCTTATTTAGAATTATAGAAGTAGGAGATGGAAAAGACCCACGAGGACATCCAGGCCATCTCCCTGCCAATGCAAGATGGTTCCCTATAGTGCACTGTCTAGTGTTTAGTTCAGCCTGGTTTTAAATATTCTAAGCACAACATAATACATTTTATTGTTAGTAAGATTTTCCTGTTATGCTGCCTACATTTTATTTTTTAATTTCTCCTGTAATCAGTGGTTCTCAAACTTTTCCATACAACAACCCTCTTTTCTGTACAAGGACCACCCAGGACCCTCTTCCCATTGAGGTGAGATGTAGCTGAAGCCCTACCTCATATTCACCAATATAGGAAGGGCAGAGTAGTTATGATCCCTTTACCCTTGTTCGGGACACCCTAGATGGTGAACCCATGCTCTAAATAATTCCTCTCCCTTCTGGATTTTAAATGTTCAGATATTTGTAGGATATCTTATTGCCTCTTCCATCACAAATCAATCCTCTAACCTCCTATCATTTTTACTGCCATTTTTCTGTTTTCTCCAATTTGTCAATATCTTTCTGGGACTGAGGCATCCAAAACTCAATGCAATGAGTTCCAGTTCCAGAGCATTATAAAATGAAGCATCCACTCCCTCCTCTGTGACATGATGTGTTTGCACACACAACTCAAAATAGCATTTGCTTTTGGCTATCGCCGTTGCCATATCTCATTACAAGCTAATTTTTAATTTGTGATCATTTATTACCCCAAAACCTCTTATGATTCTGCCATGAGGTAAAGGGTCCTCAAGGACCCACAGGAAATTTTGATCTTTGGTCCCACAATATGATGTCTCACTTTCCATTCCTTTATTTTCTTTATTTCTTTGAAAACAGAAGACCTGATGCAGTTATACTTCCAGTGTTTCATTTATTTGGGCCAACTAGCAGTGTTCTTCAGGCTCTGCTTTTGGAACTGATCCTACACAAACATGTCTGACATATGGAGAATATGTTGAAGTTTTTTTAGAATATTAGTGCAGGAGCTGAACTAGAGCATTTTAGCTATATAACTTTTTGACCATAACACAAAATGCTTCCATTTTGGTAATAAATGGTCTCAAAAAAAACAAGCATACAGATTTTTAAAGCTTAAGAGAGATTTCAGCTGCAAAAGAAATTGTAGCCAGGCATCTCAATGATTCAAATGACCTGCAATGCTGATGACAGGTTTAGAACTGAAAGATGTTCTAGAATTACATCAGAATGAAAGGCAAGGATCAACTGTCCTCTGTTCCAGTTGGCTGAGTGAGTGTTCAAAAATCCCAAATATTTGGCACAGCCAAGATTCTAAACCAAATCATGTTATCAAACATAACAAAATAAGACCCCAGTCATGCTAACAGTTATGCATTTGTTTTATTTTAAGCATGTTTGTAAATGTTTTCAGAATCAGGGACTAAGTAACTGCACTTTTCAGAAAATAAAGCTGACAAAAGCAGAAGAGTGAAGCATGTTTACACACAATGACATCACAACGAGAGAAAGTCAACATCCATTTGAAAGTATGTTAATACCATACAACCATGATATCGTTTAAGAAAGGAGAAATCATTTCTAAAATGACTTGCATAGTTTTTATTTTGTAGCAATTTAAAAAAAGGAAAGGATGACAGCAATAATGCCCTGCACTTTGGGGTGACTGTTGATTTGTATATATCTTTATATATGTGATGGGGTGTGTATCCCACACAGGCGTCAAGAGAGTTATTGTGCCTGAGAGTCCAATTAACATACCAGGCTTCACCTGCAGAGAAAGCCAGGCTTAACTAAGGGTGAAGCCCATCTCAGGAGGGGCTGACAGAGGACTATGAACAGAGGAAGGTCAAAGCAGAAAGGGGTATATCCTTAACAGACAAGAATTTAAAAGTGTGGTCATGAAGGAACTTGCAAAGGGATAGCGAGAACCATAGACTAAGGAGACAAAAGGATGAAGGTTTTATGATATATGCTCAAAAATCACAGATAATAATATATTCCATAGTCATGATAGAAAAAGTGAAGTACTCATTTTTAGAATATTAGCCAGTCATTGTACCTTAAATGAAAAGTTAAACTTATTACAAAGACACAAGGATGGGCTGAGTAATGTGCACAAACCCAAATAAACTGTTGATCATGTTCTATGGCATTGTCCTATGGTAAGAAAGTTCCTTTATAAAAAATTTAGTTGGCTTAAAATCAAAGATTTTTCCCCTAAGGGGACTAATGAGAATGTCAGGAAAATGGAATAGTGCTAAAAAAGCCTTGCTGTATTTCCTTAAGGATACTAGAATGAGTAAAAGGATTTTTTTTTAAAAGGGGCTCAAGATGAATGATGAAAACGGTGGTTGTAACCTCCTACAATGACACTGTTGTGCCAAAAGTAAACAAAGATAAAGAAAGGGGGCTGCTGGGAGAGAGTCCATAGTGAATAGAATGAGATAGAGATACCAGGGAGGAAGCTCAACAGGCAGAGTAAGCCCAGGGATCCTCTCCTGACTAGAGAAGTCTGGTAGGAGACTAGGAGAGAGATTATCCCAGGGATCCACGGACCCAGGGCCGGCTTTAAGCCGATTCCTCCGATTCCCTGACAGGAGAGTTTGTTGTTTTTTTTTTTGCTCCGACAAGTCCGGTGGGAGGGTGCGGGGCCCCGCCGTCGTTCTTTGCGTGGGGCCCCGCACCCGGTAAAGCCGGCCCTGCACGGACCACAGGTTGAAAACCACCATGTTAGGGGATTTCAGGGGAAGGCCTAGAGAGGTTGTGGGGAAGAAGGCTTGAGAGAGACTGCGTAGGAAGAAGTCCAGGGATGCAACAGCAAAGTTGGATGAAACAAGTCTTGAACAACTTGGCTTCTGGTTATAGGGTCCATGGGCTGCAACCCTGGTGTAAGGAGAAGGCCTAGGTTCCCCCTACAAGCCACTGATATGGTGGCATGAGGCTGGAGAAGGAAAGAAGAGTGACAGAGGCCTCTGACAAAAGGGAATGAGGACCACAGAGAGCAGGTTTGGTGCTAAAGACGATACAAACAAGTCTTGATACAAACAAGGACATTGGTTTTGTCGTAACCATACAGCTAAGGGTAGCCTAGAATTCCTCCTTACCTGTAAGGGGTTAAGAAGCTCAATAACCTGGTTGGCATCTGACCAAAAGGACCAATGGGGAAAGAAGATTGTTTCAAACCATCCTAAAAGACTCACATATTACAAGAATTGTAAGTAAAAGCCAGGCAAGGCATATTAGATTATCTTTTGTTTTTGCTTGTGAATTCTTCCTTTGCTGCAGGGAGGTTTATTCCTGTTTTTTGTAACTTTGAAACTAAGCCTAGAGGAAGTTCTGCTGTGTTTTTGAATCTTTTGCTACCCTGTAAAGTTATTTTCCATCCTGATTTTACAGAGGCGATTTTTACCTTTTTCTTTTAAAATAAAATCCTTCTTTTAAGAACCTGACTGTTTTCCCATTGTCTTAAGACCCAGGGGTTTGGGTCTGTGATCACTTTGTAACCAATTGGTTAGGATATTATTCTCAAGCCTCCCCAGGAAAGCGGGTGAAAGGCTTGGGGAGATATTTTGGGAGAAGAGGAACTCCAAGTGGTCCTTTCCCTGATTCTTGTTAAATTACTTGGTGGTGGCAGCATACCGTCCAAGGACAAAGGATTTGTGCCTTGGGGAAGTTTTTAACCTAAGCTGGTAGAAATAAGCATAGGGGGCTTTCATGCGGGTCCCCACATCTGTACCCTAAAGTTCGGAGTGGGGAGGGAACCTTGACAGGTTTGTTGGCCTTTGTTACCCCAGAAGGGGTGGACTTCAATCATGGCATGCATGGAGGACCAAGTTATGGGAAGAGGTGGACTACAGAACACCAGAGCAGCCATCAGCAGGGGATCCCAGATGTGGAGCGAGTCACTACGCCACACCCAGCCACAAGGAGGTACTTCAGTGGTGAGTCCCTCTTGTTACAATATTCTAATCTAATTTTTCCTCTTCTTAGCTCATCAATCTCTCTCTAGATACAGGGTTTGTTTCTCATTTACACTAAAGCCCCTTTTCACCATTCAGGCAATGTAAAGGGGCCTTTGTGTAAATGACTGTCAGGCCCAGGGCCGGTGCAACCATTAGGTGACCTAGGCAATCGCCTAGGGCACCAAGCTCTGGGGGCAGTATTTTCGCGTCCTCGGCGGCATTTCGGCGGCAACCCCTCCTCTTCTCGGCAGCATTTCAGCATCAACTCCTCCTTTCCTCTTCGGTTCGCGGCGAAATTTCGGCGGTGACTGCCGCATTTCGGCGGCAGCTCCTCCGCTGCGGCATAAGGGTTTTTTTTCCCCTCTTTGCTGCCTAGGGCGGCAAAAAAGCTTGTGACGCGTCTGGTCAGGCTTAGGGTATATATCACTTATTTACTTTCTGTGCCTCAGTTTCACTATCTGTAAAATCAAGATAATACCTACTTCACAGGTATATTATGATTGATTAAAAGTGTATGACGTATTTTGTAATTCTGAGATGGAAGGTGTTAGATGTATGAAGTATTACTATAGTTATTAAATTCTGATTTAGACCACCCTTCCAGGCTGACCCTAGGACTGTACCAAGTGTACAGTCATACACCATACCCTCAGTTACTAAAACCCTCCTACACCTCCTAATTAGAAGCAACCCAACCCATCTAACTACCACACCCTATCACCGCGGATGTTACGCATTGTCATCTTCCAGGGATCCCACGTCTTACTTCTTATTAAGTCCCACAAAATCTAAAGCTGGTCCTGCCTGTCTGGTTGCCTAGACGTTAGTGATGTGCACTGTTTTAATTCCTGATCTAACTTGTTCTCCAGCACTCTTGGTCCATGAAGGTGTATCCTGTGTCACTCAGCAGTGAAAACTCCCCTGCAGTCATGACAGACCAAAAAAAACAAACCCACAAAACAAACAAAAAAACCATCCAAGAAGTCATAGTGCAAAAGAATGAAGGGCTGCAACACCAAGAATGTCAAAGTTTTGTTTAATATTAGGTGAGCAGTAAGTCGTAGTTGACTTAACACACTCAATTGTTCTCCTGGTGCCCTCTGCTGAAGTAACTACAGCATACTAGCCAATGATTCTGAATGCCTATGCCAAGTGCTACATGCTGCTGCCTCTTCATGTTGCAAACTGCTAGCACTTGCCCTTTGGTTCCCTGGTTTATTATGAAACGTTTCTTTTTCTCCATATCCTAATAGCATGAAGTATGCACCCTTTATTTTTCTTTCCCTTCACCCAGTAGTGCTTATGTTACAGTCTGTTCTGTCTTCCTCTCTTGTAAAATTATTTCTTCACGCTTTGCATTAACACCATTTCCTTTAGCTCAAGACGAGGATCATTGGATGGTGACTATAAAGGATTATGACAGTCTTAACTTTAAGGATTAATTGCAGCTGCTCTGCACGTACACATGATACTAAGCCTAAATATAATTTAACAATCCATTATTATTTTAGTAACAGAAGTTACATTTTTCAGAGAGGGTCCTCTATAGCAGATTCTTCATTGTACTCATGAGACAGTAAAGTCTAGGACAGAGGTTCTCAAACTGTGGTCTGTGCGCTCCATTCAGATGGTCTGCAGATAGTTCCCTCTAAGTTTTGTGGCTGGGTGGCCGCACACGAGAGAATGAAGAGCCATCCACCTAATTAGTGGAGCCATGCAGGCGTGGCTCCATTAATTAGGTGCCTGGACCCTGGAGAAGACGCACATGTATGGTAAGGCAGTGGCCTTGGGGGGAAGAAGGGGTAGGTGGAAGGGATCAGTGGGGTGAGAAGAAAGGGTGGGGGGAATTTGGGACATGCAGGGCTAGGGCGACCAGAGAAAGAGACGACTTTCCCCAGCTCCAGAGCTGCAGCTGCCGGGGAGAGACGGCCCTCCTTCCCAGGCTCAGCTCTGTGGCAGGGGAGAGAACCCCCTCCTTCCCAGCCCCAGCTCGGGGGCTGCCACAGCGGGGGCGAGAGGGCACATCCATTGCATTAGAAAGGTACGACTACTGATATTAAAATATGAGTTGTGTGCTTTTATTTGTAGAACAACAAAATGTTAATAATTATTAAGGTTTTTTTTATATAGCGCTTTTATCCAAAGTGCTTTACAATAGTTAGCTAACGGTATAAACAGCATTTGGAAGATCATTAAGTGGTCTGCCAAGACCCTCAGCAATTTTCAAGTGGTCCACGATAAAAAAAGTTTGAGAACCATTGGTCTAGGAGAAAGAGTACAGAACTGGAGTGTCACAAAATCCAGGTTCTATTCCAAGTTTTCACACTTATCTGTTGTGTGACCTTGGGCAAATCACTTACACATTCTGCTTATTTTCTCTCCCACCATTTGTTTGTCTTATCTATTTAGATAGCCCATGCCCCAGAGAGCTTGCAATCTTTGCTTTGTTTGTACAGTGCCTAGTCAAAGGGCCTATAGGTGCCACTGTAATACAAATTATAAAATATAATCTCCAATTTAAACCTACTCTCTCAAATCAGCATATCATAGGACTCTCTTAGGGAGAAATAACCTCCATGTAAGAGGCAATTTGAGATCTAGATACTTATAATTTAACCAAGCTATTAGAAGTGCAGATTTTAAAAAGTTTACCTTTTATTTATTTTTTGAAATTTTCTATCAAGCATTGAGTTCGGAGTCCCATAACATTATGTAATTATCACAAACCCTTTCCCCATGTGAGACAGGTATTAACCTCTCTGTGTCTCAGTATTCTCAACTATAATGTGAGGATAAGTGAATTGCGCATGTTCATACAGCAAGTACTGACAAAATGAGGAATGAAAACTAGATCTCCCAACTCAGTCTCCTGTTCTAACCCCTAGACACATTGCATCATCCAAACATGTACTTGAGAGCAATTATAACACCAGTATAAATGGTCCCTAAATAATGTTCCCAATGGAATTGGTCTTCACCTTCTATGCTAATGCAGAGTACGCTGATAACTAAGGCTATGATTTAATCACTAGTATTTTTAGTAAAAGTCATGGACAGGTCATGAGCAAGAAACAAAAAATCACGGCCCGTGATCTATCTATGACTTTTATTAAAAATACCCGTGATTGAATCTTAGTGGAGGAGAATCCCGCAGCTCCAGCTGCCGGTGGGAGAGCGAGCCCTGGGGGGCCAGCAGCTGCTCCGGCCACCGCTGGGGGCGGGAAAGGAGCCCTGGGGCCAGCCGCTGCTCCAGGTGCCTGGGACTGCTGCTGGGAGCCGCAGTTGCTCCCGCCACCCCCAGGACCACTGCTCAGACGGTCTCTGGGACTAACTGCCTGGGGGTACGGCTGGCTGTGGGGCCACCCAAGTGGCTGGCTCCAGAGCTGCTCCAGCAGTGGCCGGTGTAGCTGTCCCCAGGGTCACCTGAGCAGCTGGCCCCTACGCCATCTGCTTGGGCAGCCCTGGGGTCAGCCACACTGGCCACTGCAGAAGTCACAGAGGTCACAGGAAGTCACGGAATCCGTGACTTATGTGACCTCCATGACAAACACGGAGCCCTACTGATAACAAATAAAAGCATCTCTCTGTCTTAACTGTATGCAGTCATATATTTTTACACCATTGGTAAAAATGTTGCTATGAAAAATTGCTTATCTCGTGTTTTTCTTGGTTGATGCTATCACCAGTGAATTCTTAGTTCCATGCAGCTGTAGCTTAGTTTGTGATGGCATCAGACAGGAAACCCCATAAAAACATTTTCTAGGAAACATATTCTTCAGTTCCCTTAAGACAGGCCTGCACAACATGCGGCCCAGGGGCCGCATGCGGCCCGCGTGGGCTCACTGTGCGGCCCGCAGGGGGGTGAGTAGGTGGGCGCACTGTGCGGGCCGCGGGGGGGTGAGTAGGCAAGCGGCGGGGTGGGGCATGCCAACGTCCGGCCGGCTGGAGGGTGGGCGGGCTAAGAGGCCAGTGGCAGGCAGGGGAGTGAGGGTGAGCCAGCGGCAGGGGGCGGGGGCAGTGGCAGAAGGTAAGAGGCCAGCAGCAGGCAGGCAGGTGAGCTGGCGGCGGGGGGAGCCAGCGAGCTGGCGGCAGGGGGAGCTGGCGAGCCGGCAGCGGTGGCAGGGGGGCTGAGGAGGCGAGCGGGCGGCAGGGGGTGCTGAGGAGGTGAGCCGGGGGAGAGGGTGATGAGCCAAGTGGGCGGGCAGTGGCAGCGAGGCTTTATACTGGGGGGGGGGGTGAGGGGGCGAGCAGCGAGTTGGTGGCTGGAGGGGGGAAATCTCCCAGATTCAAAATCTGGGACTGTGTCCGTTGGTCCTTTTTGCTGCTTGTCTCTGGGCTGGGGGTTGTCCCAATGCTGCAAAGAGGGTGTTCCCAAAGGAAGGTGCTTGCTTCTAACCCCCGAGGCCGTCAGTATGTCTGCTCTTCTCTAGTCAGCCCACTTGACAAGTTTGATTGTCCTTGGTCTGGTTCCCATCCCCTCTCCAAGGGTTGCAGCTGTCTGGAGGTGCCTGCCTTCCACTCCTTCCTCATTCACACCTCATTCATTCAACAGGACAACTGAATACAAAGTGTGGGGAAGATCTTATTCTACTTTGAGCAAAAAGACATTTTTCTTTTACCTTAATTATACTACCTTAGGGGCCCGCTATAACATATTACCAAGGTTCAATACAAAGTCATATAAAAGTTATACCAAAATGCATAATGCAGAGATTTATCTACAACTGCATTGATTGACTCTTGCGTGCAGTAATATAGTGACCCCTGTGGGGGTGAAGAGGGGTGTGATGGTGGGGCCGAGCAGGGAGGGGGCGGGTCCTATTTTACTGCTGTGATCTGGTCACCCTGTGCGCTCTGTTTCTTCCTCCTCTACAGGTTTCCACACCCCAGCGCTGGGGAAGGAGGGGTTGTTTCCGCGGGGCGGGCGGCGTTGGGGGGTTTCGTCCCTCAGCTGTTTTCTTTGGAGTAATATGGCCCTCACCGCTTTATGAGTTGTACAGGCCTGCCTTAAGAAAATAAAGATAAAGGGTCAAATTAATCCCTGGTGAAACTATTGTCTTCAGCAGGGTTAGAGTGGGGTGAATTTGTCCCCATACAGAAATATGCATTGCAGGCATGGTACTTTATGTTTACTGAAGTAGAGAAATACATGTTGAAACATACAAAAATAGAACAATATCCTAAAGTTTGTGACTGTAAAGAGCACAGTTAGTTAAGAGAGGAATCCATAGGAACTAACCTCTTATTCAGATCTCACTCCAGGAGAACTCATTTTTTAGAATATGTGTATGTTTAGCTCATTGGAGAGACATTTTAAAACAACCCTAGTCTCATTTTTTGAAGAGTGTTGAGACTATAAACAGAAAAGAAACAAAATAAAGGTATAGCTGCAGTTTGTGTTTGGTAAGCTGTTCACAAGAAGATCCTCTTTGGCTGAAGTATGTTTTGTCAAAAATGTCTTTACATGTTTTTTTAGAAGACTTTTTTGGAGGTTACAGCTGTATGGCGAATTCCTTACTTATTTTATCAGATTCTGCTTACCAGTCCCAGTGTCCTGGCCAGATTCCAACACGGATAAAAGCTTTCTGCTTGCCTAAGATTTCCCCTTCATGCTACAATTGACACAATATTATTCTTCACTTATTGTCTTTAGTTATTGTGCAGTTAAAAAGCTGCCATGTTACATCACAAAGGTTTAATTTCAGTTCTGAATGCAGAAATTTCTGAATTATAATTGACTATCCCCATTGGTTCCTGCAATATACATTCACTTATCTTTGGCAAGCTCTGACTTTTACATGTAACATTATTTACTTTTCTATTTTAAATTGAAGAGAACCAGGGAAGTGACATCACTGGAGCTGAATGGCTGCTTCAGCATTTAGCTCCATGTTGAAGCTGCCATAATTAGTGGACATTGCTGCTCCCCAGCCCCCATGACTTTCCAGGAAGCCTCTCCTAATTCTTAGATTGTTCTCTTTACATGGAGTACCCATCTTCCAGAAAAGGAACTCACAAGGCAGTGAGACTGCAGATGAGCTGAGCTGGAAAAATTCAAGATTGCAGCTGCCAGGCCCAAATCCCTCAGAAGAAAAGTAGCAGGAGAGAGGGATAGGCAGGCCATTCATCCAATTTTAAACCAGACAGTCCTCTTTTTGGGTGGTTTGTCCCCATCTGGTAAAACCGACGTAGTTTTATCCGGTATCGGATGGTGTATGCCATTTTGAAGAGCATGCTGCTCCGCCCTGTGACCTTGCAGACGAGGTCACTCCAGTGGGGATGGGGCCATGCGGTTCCTGGAAGTACTGGAATATCCAGTATTCTGGGGATGCATGAGTGTACACCCTAACAGGGATCCCTATCACTAAAGATGATTTTTGTGAGCTAATTTCTGAGTTTAGATCTCAAAAATCCTTCCTAAATATCAAACTGGATGAATTTAAGCCTATCAACAAACTGGGGTTAGAGAGAGTGGTCTGGAAACAGGAAAAGGGGAGAGATTTGAGACAGAACAGAATAAAAATGCTAGAAAGAGAGAGCTGACAGAGAACATGGAAGACATCTCTCATAAGCATGAGTGTGTGACTCCTGGAGCCATCATCTTCTAAAGGTAAGCAGTTACTCCTTTTAAGTACCTAACAGAATATATACAAGAATTGATATGATTCTAATCTTTAGATCTTTACTTAATACAGGAACATCAGCACAGCAAGGCTGCGTCTCCTGGTTAGATCACATTCCAGTTTGGCGGCTGCTTAGAAACTGGGAAGACAAACCTACAATGAAAAGATGAGGATAAAATATCCCACTTCTGTATGACTAGAAAATAATTCAAGCTATCAGGCAGGAAACTAAGCAATAATTTAACGAAAAGAATGCAGACCAGATTTTAAGAAGTCCTCTATAGAATGCCTTCCAAGTAGTGATTAGGGGCAGTTTAATAAATAATCCTATCTCAAAAAAGAAGTGCAAACATTGCTTAAGGAGGTTGAACAATTTAAATTTACACCAGACAAATCAATCACAGAAAATATATTAAAAATGAAGAAGCTAGAAGTAAGTTAGAATTATTTGAAACAGAAAAAAGTGACCAGGTAAGCAGATACACAAAGCTATACTATGAAAAAGGGTAATGAAAGTGATAAATAATTAGCTAATATGCTAACAACATTAAAAGAAAGTAAAATCATATCTCCAGTTTGGAAGGCTCCAAATGAATTGGCAACTGGCCCAAAATGGGTTAGGCTTTTGCAGACTTCTATAGGAGGCTTTACTCCTTAGAGTCAGCTGACCATAAGCTGATAAAGAAATAATTAGTTAAAGCTAATGTACCAAAACTAGAACACCTAGATCTAGATGCCATGGAGAAAGATATTAAACCAGCGGAAATCCTGTAAGTTATTAAGTCCCTTAAAAATTATCAAGCCATTGGCTCTGATGGATTTCCTCCAGAATTCTCAAATTTTTTAGTGCACAATTAATATGACAATTAATAGATGTCAATTAAATATCAAAAGGAAATACATATCCTATATACTGTGAGAGATGCACAAATTCTAGTTATTGCGAAACATGCCAAAGAGTTATCCAACTATATATCTTACAGGCCCATATCCCTATTAAATCAAGATGCAAAAATTTATGCTTCAGTCCTAGCAAATAGACTGGAAATTGTTATCTAGATGTACTAAAAGATCAGACAGGGTTTGTCTGACAACAGAGAGCTATCTGACAACATTCAGAGTTTTATGCCTGATCTTCTTCAGACTACTAATGAGATCCATCATTTTTTACCACTAGATGAAGATAAAGCTTTTGCCTGACTGAATTGGCAGTTCTTAAAAGATACTGTAGATACATTTGGTTTAGGCCCTACATTTCAAAACTGCATTTCCAACCCATATGCTACCATAAAAGTTAATGGATATCTATCAGAAAAAGTCACCCTTTTTATAGGCACATGCCAAGAATGCCCATTATCACCTTCTTTTTGCATGGTAATGGAGTCATTTGCCCAATCAATCAGAAACAATACTAATATAAATAGGAAACAACACAAACTAGCTTTCATGTGGATGATGCCATGGCATTTGTTACAAATCCAGCTCACATACTACTAGAATTGCAAGAAAAAAATCTTATAATGTGGCAAAGTGTCAGAATTAAAGTAAACTATAATAAGTCAGATTTACGAGATGTAGGTGTGGGTTCTGATCTACAGAAAAATATAAAAGATAAATACAAATGAGTAACTACTTCAGTAAGATAGCTGGGAATACACATTTCTAAAAGATGGCAAGACTTACATAATAATTATACTCTTCTGATTAAGAAAATCAAAACAGATCTAGAAAACTGGTTGAAGTATGAAATTTCATGGTGAGGCAAAACTGTGGCATTTAAAATTAATCTTACCTTTAATTAACTCCCTTTTCCAAACACTACTGGTTTTAGTCTTGGGAAGTCTTAAATCAATAGCAATCCCTGATAAACAAATTCAGCTGGGGAAATAAGAAACCCACAGTTACGCATCTACTTAACAAAGGCCATGTAAAAAGGGAGTATTCACTTTACCAAACGTTAAGATCTATTACCAAGCCAGTCAGATTAGAAACTTGATGTAGTGGATAACACCAAACCTTAAAAAGCACTGGGAAGAGATTCAAGCTTACTGTTGTGCAATCAAACTCCATGTGATCTGGATAAAGAAAAGAGAAAGTTACTCACCCTCTGCAGTAACTGAGGTTCTTTGAGATATGTGTCCTTGTGGGTTCTCCACTTCAGGTGTTGGTGCTTCTCGGGGCTGTTGATCAGAGATTTCAGTAGCAGAGTCCATCTGGGTCACGTGGGCAATGGTTGTCTTGTGGTGCCGTTGGCGCCTCAGCTAGTGCAGACACAACCTGACCCTATCACTTTTTTCTCTACCGTAGAGTCCATACTGCGAACTCCAAAGTAGAGGGAAGTGGGGAGGGGGAGTGGAGCACCCACAGGGACACACATCTTGAAGAACCTCTGTTACTGCACAGGGTGAGTAACCGTCTCCTCTTCTGTGGGTGCTCCACTTCAGGTGATTATAGAGCAGTGCCCCCTTGTGGATGGAAGGGTCTTCAGAGTTGTATGTAGAGATGAGGTTAGTACCATTACTCCTGGCATTGCATCTGAGCCCTGGTCTACACTACGAGTTTATGTTGAATTTAGCAGCGTTAAATCGATTTAACCCTGCATCCGTCCACACGACAAAGCCATTTTTATTGACTTAAAGGGCTCTTAAAATCAATTTCTGTACTCCTCCCTGACGAGGGGATTAGCACCGAATTCAACGTCGCCGTGTCGAATTTGGGGTAGTGTGGACGCAATTCGACAGTATTGGCCTCCGGGAGCTATCCCAGAGTGTACCATTGTGACTGCTCTGGACAGCACTCTCAACTCGGATGCACTGGCCAGGTATACAGAAAAAGCCCTGGGAACTTTTGAATTTAATTTCCTGTTTAGCTAGCGTGGCGAGCTCATCAGCACAGGTGACCATGCAGTCCCAGAATCAAAAAAGAGCTCCAGCATGGACCGAGCGGGAGGCACTGGATCTGATCGCTGTATGGGGAGATGAATCCGTGCTATCAGAACTACGTTCCAAAATATGCAATGCAATATATTTGCCAAAATCTCCAAGGCCATGATGGACAGAGGCTACAGCAGGGATGCAACACAGTGCCACGTGAAAATAAAGGAGATCAGGCAAGCATACCAGAAAACCAAAGAGTCAAATGGACACTCGGGGTCAGAGCCCCAGACATGCTGCTTCTACGCTGAGCTGCATGCAATTCTAGGGGGTGCCGCAACCACTACCCCACCCCTGTCCGTGGACTCCTGCAATGGGTTACTCTCACTGGCCTTGTCTGAGGATTTGGTGGAGGAGGAAGATAAGGATGAGGTTGATCATAGCACACAGCAGGTCCCCGGCCCCGCCCCCATTCCACCCCTTCCCCAAATCCCCGCCCCCGCCTCCTCCCCCGGGCCTTTCCCCTCCACGCTGCATTTCCCCTCCACCCGCCCTCCCCTGCCAGGCTTGCAAGCCTGGGAGGGAGAGGGGAGAAGCAGTAGAGCACCCACCGGCAGCTCCCCGCCGGCCAGCTCACCTCTGCTCCACCTCCCGAGGAGGCGCCGCTGCCGCTCCGCTTTTCCTCCCTCCCAGGCTTGCTGCGCGCCAGCTGTTTTGTAAAATGTATCTTTTTAAATACTACTCTCCCTTTTTTTCCTCCCACAGCTACAAATGTTTCAAACCTCCCCCTATCATCTCTGTCCCAAAGGGTAGCGCAGATAAGGCAGTGAAAAAAACGCACGCGCAGTGAAATGTTCTCTGAGCTCATGCAGTCCTCCCGCACTGAAAGAGCTCAGCAGAATGCGTGGAAAGAAACAATATCACAGTACAAGAAAGCGGCAAATGAACGTGAGGACAGAAGGGATGATCGAGATGAGAGGTGGCGGCAGCAAGATGAGAGAAGACAGGATGCAATGCTAGGGCTACTGCGGGATCAAACAGACTTGCTTCGGCATCTGGTGGAGGTTCACGAAAGGCAGCAGGATCACAGACCGCCTCTGCAGCCCCTGTGTAACCACCCTCCCTCCCCAAGTTCCATAACCTCCTCACCCAGATTCCCAAGAACGTGGGGGGAGGGAGGCTCCAGGCACTAAACCACTCCGCCCCAGAGGACTGCACAAGCAACAGAAGGCTGGCATTCAGTAAGTTTTGAAGTGCAGTGTGGCCTTGTCTTTCCCTCCTCCCCTCATCCGCCACCCCAACCGTGGTACCTTGGCAGTTATTCCCCATTTGTGTTTTTAATTAATAAAGAATGCATGATTTTGAAACAACAATGACGTTATTGCCTCTGCAAGTGGTGATAGAAGGGGGGGAGGGTGGTAGGCTTAAAGTGAAGTGGAGTGTACCAAGGAGGCGGGTTTTCAGCAAGGAGAAACAAACAGAACTGTCACACCATACCCTGGACAGTCATGAATCTGGTTTTCAAGGCTTCTCTGATGCGCAGCGTGTCCTGCTGTGCTCTTCTAATCACACAGGTGTCTGGCTGCACGTAATCAGCGGCCAGGCGATTTGCCTCAACTTCCCACCCCGCCATAAACGTCTCCCCCTTACTCTCACAGAGATTGTGGAACACACAGCAAGCATCAATAACAATAGGAATATTGGTTTCACTGAGGTCTGAACGAGTGAGTAAACTGCGCCAGCGAGCCTTTAAACGTCCACATGCACACTCTACCACCATTCTGAACTTCCTCAGCCTATAGTTGAACAGCTCCTTACTATTGTCCAGGGTGCCTGTGTACGGCTTCATGAGCCAGGGCATTAAGGAGTAGGCTGGGTTCCCAAGGATAACTATAGGCATTTCAACATCCCCAACGGTAATTTTCTGGTCTGGGAAATAAGTCCCTTCCTGTAGCTGTTTAAACAGACCAGAGTTCCTGAAGACGCGAGCATCATGGACCTTTCCCGGCCATCCCACGTTGATGTTGGTGAAACGTCACTTGTGATCCACCAGTGCTTGCAGCATCATTGAAAAGTACCCCTTGCGGTTAATGTACTGGCTGCCCTTGTGGTCCGGTCCCAAGATAGGGATATGCGTTCCGGCTATAGCCCCACCACAGTTAGGGAATCCCATTGCAGAAAAGCTATTTACTATGACCTGCACATTTCCCAGAGTCACTACCCTTGATAGCAGCAGTTCAATGATTGTGTTGGCTACATGCATCACAGCAGCCCCCATAGTAGATTTACCTACTCCAAATTGATTGCCGACTGACCAGTAGCTGTCTGCCATTACAAGCTTCCACAGGGCTATCGCCACTCACTTCTGAACTGCGAGGGCTGCTCTCATCTTCGTACACTTGCACTTCAGGGCCAGGGAAAGCAAGTCACAAAGTTCCATGAAAGTGCCCTTACGCATGTGAAAGTTTCGCAGCCACTGGGAATCATCTCAGACCTGCAACACTATGCGGTCCCACCAGTCTGTGCTTGTTTCCCGGACCCAGAATTGGCGTTCCACGGCATGAGCCTGCCCCATTGCCACCAGGATGTCCAGATTGCCAGGGCCTGTGCTTTGAGAGAAGTCTGTGTCCATGTCCTCATCACTCTCATCATCACGCTGCCGTCGCCTCCTCGCCTAGTTTTTCAGGTTCTGGTTCTGCATAAACTGCACGATAATGTGCGAGATGTTTACAATGGTCATAACTGCTGCAGTGAGCTGACCGGGCTCCATGCTTGCAGTGCTATGGCGTCTGCGCGGGCAATCCAAGGAAAAGGGCACAAAATGATTGTCTGCCATTGCTTTCAAAGAAGGAGGGAGGAAGGGAGGGTTAACTGACGACATTTACCCAAAACTACCCACGACAAATTTCTGGCCCCATCAGGCATTGGGAGCCCAACCCAGAATTCCAATGGGCAGCGGGGACTGCGGGAACTGTGGGATAGCTACCCACAGTGCACCGCTCAGAATGTTGACACTTGCCACGGTACTGTGGACGCACTCTGCCGACTTAATGTGCCTAGTGTGGATGCATGCACTCGACTTTATACAATCTGTTCCCAAAAATCGATTTCTGTAAAATTGGACTAATTTCGTAGTGTAGACATAACTCAGGGCTCAGATTCAGGGTATCGCATAGTCATGGGTGCCAGGTTTGTATAATTTTTGGTGGTGCCTAGAATGGGTCCCAGCTGCAGCCCACCCTGTGCTGCTCCACCCCGCCAGCTCCAGGCATCGCTCGGGGGAGGGGGTGAAAGATGGAAAGAGACAGGGTGGGGACTTGGGGGAAGGGATGGAGTGGTGGCGGGGCATGGGTGGAGCAGGGGTGGGAAGAGGCGGGGCAGAGCAGGGTGGGGTGGGCTGGGGCCAGGTCATTTGCTGCTGCCAGCACCGGGCCCCCTGCTAGTCCCCCAGGCCACCCTGGACCCCACATCTCCCCAAAGCGAGGGGCCCCCCAAAGCGTGGGGCCCAGGGTGGTTGCCCCAATCCTTCCTATTAATGGGATGGCTCTGAAAATATAAGCCCACACATTGGTGGAGGCAGGCCCACCTTCCTGAATACTGGTGGAGCACAGGCACCACGGGCCCATATAACTCTCCACCTATGCGCATAGTGATTCATGAAAGTATGTTCTGAGGCTCAGGTGGCGGCTCTACATATTTCTATGATCGGTACGTTGTTCAGGAAGGCTATTGAGGTAGCCATTGATCTCGTCAAATGAGTTCTGATCCCTGACAGGGGATCCATTTTGTTTTGTTGATAACAGAAATGGATGCAAGTGGAGATCCATTTTGATTGTGTCTGTGTGGATATGGCAGAGCCTTTGGAATGCTCTGTCATGGAAACAAAATGCCTTGAAGACTTTTGGAAAGGCTTAGTTCTGTCCAGGTAGAATGCAATTTCATGTCCGATGTCCAGGGTATGTAGGATAGACTCCTATGTGTTTTCATGAGGTTTGGGATAGAATGTAGGCAGATGGATTGGTGTGTTGAGATGAAAGGAAGATATTTTGGGTATGAATTTGGGGTGTGGTCTCAAAGTGATCGTGTACCTGAAAAATATGGCGTATGGAGGGTACGCCGTGAGAGCTCCTATTTCGCTTACTCTTCACGTGGACATGACTGCGACCAAGAATGCTACCTTAATTGATAGGTGAATTAGGGAGCAGTATCTAATGGTTCAAAAAGAGGTCTGATGAGGCTTCTGAGGACCAGATTTAAGTCCCATGCCAGTGTAGGGTTACGTATTTCTGGATAAACATTCTGCATCCTTGTGAGAAAGCATTTAGTAATCGGGTGCACACATATTGACACTCCGTCGATCTTGTGATGGAAGGTGGTAATGGCAGTGAGCTTATTGAAAGTCCTGAATTTTTAAATTCTAGTATGTAGTCTAACACCAACAGAAGTGGTGCTATAACTGCGGTTATTCGTTTGTTCTGATGCCATAATGAGAACCTTTTAAATTATTGGAGGTAAGTATGATGCGTGGTTAATCTCCTGCTATTTAATAATACGTGTTTAACCTGTTCCAAAAGGGATAACTCATCATGATGGAGCCATGGAGGAGCCACCCCTTCAAGTGAAGTTTTTCCAGATCCTGGTGGAGAATCTGACCATCGTCCTGTGAGAGCAGGTCTGGCCTGAGTGGGAGAGTTCATGGAGTGCAGGTAGCTATGCCTATCAAGTAAGGATACCAGGTCTGTCTGTTGGCCACATTGGGGCTACTAGTACGACCTTGGCTTTGTCGGCACATATCATGTGTATCACCCATGAGAGCATTGGTATCGGTGCGAATGCATAAAGAAGAGGTGCATCCCATCTCATTAGGAAGGCATCCCCTAGAGATTGGGGTCCCAGTCTTGCTCGTGAGCAAAAGTATGGGCATTTGTGGTTTTGTGATGTAATTAATAGGTCGATGAGGGGGAACCCCTATCATTGGAATACGGGTTGTAAGACACTGCTGTGAAGTTCCCATTTGTGGTCCTGAGAAGATTGTCTGCTTAATGTGTCCACTGTCATGTTTTGGTAACTGGGTAGATAGGAAGTGGTGATGCTGATGTGGTGGGGTTATGCACCAGTTCCACAACTTCTTGGCCTTGATGCATAAGGAGCAGGAGCAGGCTCCTCCTTGTCTATTTATGTAGAATATGCATGCAGTGCTGTCGGTCATTATTTGCATTGTTTTGCTCTTTATCACTGGTAGGAAGTGAACACACGCATTGCGAACTGTACGTAGTTCGAGGAGGCTGATGTGCAACTGTGTCTCCGGGGAGACCACCTCCCTTGGATCGTATGCTGGTTTGCATGGGCACCCCAGCCAATGAGCAAGGCATCTGTTGTTGTGATCAGTATAGTTGGCGGGTCCTGTTGAAAGGAAACCCCTATGCACACGTTCTCCAGCCGTGTCCACCACTGTAGTGATTGCTGGACATTTGGTATCACTGTTAGACTTTTTTTCTGGCTGTGCTTGTTTAATATGTATACCAAACTTAGCCAGTCTTGTAGGAAATGCATATGTAGTCGAGCGCATAGGCTTTGACTCCATGGGTGCTCCAGGGCTGGGATACCCCAGGAAAAAAAAAGGGTGCTCAGCACCTGCCACAGCTATTCAGGATCTGGGGGAGGCACTTGGAGGATCGTGGAGCGCAATGGGCGGGGCCTCAGGGGAGGGGTTGGAGCAGGGCAGGAAGAGGCAGAGTGAGGGTGGGGCCTTGGGGAGAGGGTGGAGTGGGGGTGGAGCATCCCCAGGGGAAAAGAAAACTCAGCACCTATGGTCGAGTGTGCTTACTATGAAAGTGATCGCTGCCATGTGACCTAGTAGTTGTAGGCAGGTGCGTGCTGATACCTGTGGGCTGTTTGTGACTACTGAGATAAGGTTGTTCAGTGTCAGGAATCTGGGCATTGGAAGTGATGCCCTGGCCTCTACTGAGTCCAGGTGGGCCCTGAAGAAGTCCAATTGTTGTACGGACACTAAGGTTGATTTCTATTTGTTTATTTGTAACCCTAGGGTCTGAAAAAGGGTGATAGTCCTTTGAGTGATATCTGTTGTTTCTGATTGGGTGGTACCCTTCAGTAAACAATTGTCTAGGTATGGGAATATCATTATCCCTTGTCTGCGTAGATGTGCCACTACTACCACAAGGGTTTTGGAGAAGACTCGGAGCAGTCAAAAGTCTGAATGGTATTACTCTTTATTGGAAGTGGTCATTTCCCACTATGAACCATAGGATCCGCCTATGTGTGGGATATATGGTGATGTGGAAGTAGGCATCTTGGGGTCGAGGGCTGAAAACTAGTCCCCCCTTTCCTGCACCAATGTGATCATCTTGAATCTTTGGGTTTGTACGAACTTGTTGAGTTTTCTGAGATCTAAGATGTGCCTCCATCCTCCATTTTTCTTCTGGGTTAAGAAGTAGTGGGACTAGAAACCCTTCCCCCTGTGTTGTGGTGGAACTTGTTCCACAGCACGTAATTGTAGAAGATGGTTTACTTCTTGTCATAGAAGGTGCTTGTGAGGATCCCTCAAGAGGGACGGGGAAGGGGGTTGGGTGGGTGGGTAGGATGGAAGTGAGTGGGGCTTCTCCGGGTGCAGGGGGGCCTCGGGGCTCTGTTATAGTGCAAGAAATTGCTACCTGTAGGAATTTGCGACCTGTAGCAGTTACTCATATGGAAGGGATTGTAAAAAACTGCTATCTGACGTAGCAAATTCCTACAGATAGCGGTTGTTCGCACTACACAGGCCACGGGGATTGGGAGGGGAGTCTCAGGGCTCCGGCCATTGGGGGGAGGGGGCCACAGGAGGGGCGGGTGGAAGGAGCGGAGCCTGAGCTAGCCTCCCCGAAGCGGGACTCCACCAGCCACCCATTGAAGGATGCCTGTAATGCTGTTCTGGCCATAAGTTGTCCCTCACTAATGATAACCTACAATTGTTCCCATTTTTCCTTGGTGATGTCATGGAGGAGTTCATTCCATTTGTTGTAATTATCATAATCATATCTCACAAGGAGGGCAGCATAGTTGGCTGTGAGGAACTGTAAGGTTGCTGAAGAACAGACCTTGCGGCCATAGAATCATAGAATCATAGAATCTCAGGGTTGGAAGGGACCTCAGGAGGTCATCTAGTCCAACCCCCTGCTCAAAGCAGGACCAAACCCAATTAGATCATCCCAGCCAGGGCTTTGTCAAGCCTGACCTTAAAAACATCTAAGGAAGGAGATTCCACCACCTCCCTAGGTAACCCATTCCAGTGCTTCACCACCCTACTAGTGAAAAAGTTTTTCCTAATATCCAACCTAAACCTCCCCCTCTGCAACTTGAGACCATTACTCCTTGTTCTGTCATCTTCTACCACTGAGAACAGTCTAGATCCATCCTCTTTGGAACCCCCTTTCAGGTAGTTGAAAGCAGCTATCAAATCCCCCCTCATTCTTCTCTTCTGCAGGCTAAACAATCCCAGTTCCCTCAGCCTCTCCTCATAAGTCATGTGCTCGAGCCCCCTAATCATTTTTGTTGCCCTCCGTTGGACTCTTTCCAATTTATCCACATCCTTCTTGTAGCGTGGGGCCCAAAACTGGACACAGTACTCCAAATGAGGCCTCACCAGTGCCGAATAGAGGGGAATAATCACGTCCCTCGATCTGCTGCCAAATAGGTCTAGTCTCTTCCAGTCTTTACCTATAGATGTAGACCTGTAGTGGAGCTGTTTCCCTCATTGATTTGCCGCATCCATCACTAGGGAGTTGGGCTGGGGGTGCAAAAAAAGGAAGTTCATCCCCTTTGTGGATACACAGTATTTTTGGTCAGCTCTCTTACACGTTGGGGAAATGGTTGCTGGCATTTGTCAGACTATGTCTGATGGTTCTATCAGTGTATCGTTGATAGGTAGAGCTATCTTCGACGTGAAGGAAGTGTGTAAAATTTCAAGGAGTTTTGCTTGTTTTCTGTCACCTCCTCAAGAGGGATGTTCTGGCTTTATGCTACTCATTGGAATTGTTTAAAATCGTCTGCTGTAGTCGGGGCGGGTCCAGTGATGAAGACAAATTGTGGACAGGAGAAATATCCTGCTCTGTGTCTTTGTCTCCATCCTCTCCTGTTTTCTCAGGGGCTACAAAGGCTCCTGTAAGGAGGCTGTTGTGGAGCATACATGTCATTTCTGAGGGGCAGGTGGTCTGTGATTATGTCCCCTATAGGTCACCCATGGGTCGCACTGTGGCCATTGCATTAGAAAGGCCATGGGCGGGTACATCCGTGGATGTCCGTACCAGAGCTGCATGTCTCAGGCGTGCTGGTCCCTGGATCTCATGGGTCCCAGAGATGACTCTGTGCACGTCGGTGAGGAATGCTGTAATTAAAAGACGCCCTCCTCCTGGTCGTCATCCTCATTGAAAAAAAAGGTGGGGCGATGGGGGAATCTGGTTGCTCCAGTGCCATCTGCACTGGGGAGCCATCAGTGACGAATAATGGAGAGCCCGGAGTGGAAGACACCATCATGTCAGCATGTTGTGTAAAACAACAAGATGCGAGAATTTCGGTGCCGAGTCCGTCAGTGCTGATGATTTTGATGGTACCATAGTCGGTGGCAGTTGAGCATGCAGCAGTTTCACTGGTGCTGGTGGTGACGTCTTAGATCTCTCCATCAGTGCCGATATTATTGGTGGCACTGGTGGCGGAGGCATTGCCACTGGAGATGGCTGTGATGCCATCACTTTCACTGGCTTTGTCAGTGCCGGGGAGAAGTTTGGCTTGTGTTTGCCTCTCAACTCCTTAATCTTGCCAGCAGAGGCCCTGGTGTGGGCAGTGCCAGAGGTTTCAAGCGTCTCAAAAGTCCTCACTCTCAACGTGGTTGGCACCAAGGATGGCAACCTTGCAGGAGACCATTTTCTTTTCAGCGGTTCTCTCTGTGGGGAGGATATGACTAATTTCCTCTTTTTCTTGGAGGAATGGGTTTTTGCCATGTCCTATGAGTAGGGCCCTACCAAATTTACAGCCATGAAAAACGTGTCACAGACCGTGAAATCTGGTCTCCCCCTGTAAAATCTGGTCTTTTGTGTGCTTTTCCCCTATACTATAAAAATGTAATGAGGGAGAACAGCATTTCTCAAATTGGGGGTCCTGGCCCAAAAGGGAGTTGTTGGGGGTGGGACGGGGGTTGTTAGAAGTTTATTTTAGGGAGGTTGTGGTATTGCCACCCTCACTTCTATGCTGCTTTCAGAGCTGGGCGGCTGGACAGCAGCGGCTGTTGGCCAGGCGCCCAGCTCTGAAGGCAGTGCCCCACCAGCAGCAGTGCAGAAATAAGAGTGGCAATACCATACCATGCCACCCTTATTTCTGCACTGCTGCCTGCAGAGCTGGGCGGCCGGAGAGTGGCAGCTGCTGACTAAGGGCCCAGCTCTGCAGCCAGCAGTGCAAAAGTAAGGATGGCAATACCATACCATGCCATCCTTACTTCTGTGCTGCTGCTGGTGGGGCACTGCCTTCAGAGCTGGGTGCCTGGCCAAGAGCCGCTGCTTTCCAGCCGCCCAGCTCTGAAGGCAGCATAGAAGTGAGGGTGGCAATACCATAACCTCCCTAAAATAACCTTGTGTCACCCCCACCTTTTTGGGTCAGGACACCTACAATTACAACATGGTGAAATTTCAGATTTAAATAGCTGAAATCATGAAAGTTATGATTTTTTAAATCCTATGACCATAAAATTGACCAAATGGACTGTGATTTTGGTAGGGCCCTATCGATGAGGAGGTGCCTGGAGAGTCCCTGGTCAAGCAGTTCTGTTGTTCGGGGTCATAGGCTGGCCGGAGAGACTTTTCCATAAGGATAAGTTTCAGGTGGAGATGTTTATCTCGCCTGGCTCTGGCTTTTAGATTGCTGCAGTGAGTGCATTTTTGTGGTATGGTGTGACTCACCTAGGCAGTGGACACAAAGTGAATGACCATCTAAAATAGGCATAGTGTCTCTTCATGAGTTGCATCTCTTAAAGCCTGGCAAACCAGACATGTTGTTATGGTCCCTCACTGAGGTAACTTTTAATGAAAAACCAAAGGGTGGGTGGGTTGGTTGGTTGGTTTTTAGGAGAAAAAGGGTAAACTGTCTAGCTAACTACTAACTGAAACTTAACTATTTCTAAATAATGCTAACTATTTCTAATTCTTTTTCTAGTTTCGTCATCGACGCTGCTACAGAGCTTCGTCTCAGGCCGAGGGCAGTTGAGAAGGAACTGAGGTCATCAGGTCGCAGGTGCACTAGATGAGGCACCAATGGTGCCTCAAGATGACCACTTTGCACGTGTGACCCAGACCACATTGCTACCGAAAATCTCTGATCAACGGTGCGGGGACGCACCGACACCTGAAATGGAGCACCCACAGGGTATCACTTGAAGAAGAACCTAGATGTCAAAATCAATATATAACCACTCTTCCACGAAAGCAACAATAGAAACTTGGGATAATTTGCTTAGGAAAGCTAAGCCTATATCCCTCACTTCTAAAGCCTATACTAGATACTATAGAATGTGACCCCAATAAATGCCTGGGAATTTTTGACATTTGGGAATGTATAGTGTGACAGGGTCAGGCCAGATGGCTACAAGAGAGTGGTTGAAGGCAGATATATTAGCCCCAGGTTAAGTAGGTCCCTTTTCCCTGGGTAAGGTAACAGGGAAGGTTCCAGAACACTCAGGAACTTTCTGGAAACAATTAAGGCAGACAGGCTGATTAGAACACCTGCTGCCAATCAAGAAGCTGCTAGAATCAATTAAGACAGGCAGGCTAATCAGGGCACCTGGGTTTAAAAAGGAGCTCACTTCAGTTTGTGGTGTGCATGTGAGGAGCTGGGAGCAAGAAGGCGTACTGCTGGAAGATCCTATGGTGTTGGGAGGAGTCCATGGGGAAGTAGCCCAGGGAGTTGTAGCTGTTGTGCAGCTGTTCCAGGAGGCACTCTAAACAACTGCAGTCCACAGGGCCCTGGGCTGGAACCCGGAGTAGAGTGCGGGCCCGGGTTCCCCCCAAACCTCCCAACTCCTGATCAGACACAGGAGGAGTTGATGTGGACTGTGGGTTCCACCAAAGGGGGAAGATCTCTGAGGCGAGCAAAAATCCGCCAATAAGCGCAGGACCTACTAAGGTAGAGGAGGAAGTTTGTCGCAATAGGTATAACAAAAGTTGGCCAGTGGTTTAGAGAGAATACATTTAGATCAGTTGATGAAAGACACCGACTTGCAAAAGACACCAGTGTTCCAGTATACCAATATCTATGATTCAGACATTTTTCACAAAAAGGGAAACCTATGCAGAAAATTGATGGAATCTGAAAAACTATTCAGTACATCCATGAAACTTTTCACTTTATACAAAGTAATTTTGAACTTACTTAGAGGAAATAATTAAATTTTTGAAAAGTTGATGTATCCATAGACACCAAAATTAAGGAATGGAAGAATATATGGGACGATGATGCCCACACCTCAATAAAGACATGAATACATGAAAATTGCTACAGTTCTTTTATCTTTGTTACCTAATCGCTTTAAAGTGAATATATGGTACAGGGATGGGCAAAGGGTGGAGAGAATGTGTTTAAATGGGAGAATTTCTCCATAATTGGTGGATATGTCCAAAAAATAAGACACTTTGGAAAGCCATTGGAGACTCCATAAGGGAGATAACAGGGTGCCAGCTAGTCAGATAACTCTGTAGTATTTTTATTAAATTGTCCTAGAAACTAGGCATCTTATAAAAACCATAAAAAACTGATTACTCATTTCCCAGTTGGTGCTAGAATTATTATACCAAGGTGGTGGAAGAGGAGCGACTCCCCTAAAACTATAGACTGGTATCAAAATATCTGGGAAATTCTGGTATAAAAAAAAATAATTAAAGTCAAGTTCTACAGTGGAGAAGGAAAAAAGATAATTACTGAGGCTATGTCTACACTATGGAGACTATCTTGGAATAGCTACATCTCCATAGCTATGCCGGCATGGCCCTGTAGTGTAGAGGCAAGCCTATGCTGAAGAGATTTTTCTTTAGGTGTAGGAACACCACCTCTCCTGATGACTGTAGCTACATCAACGGACGCATTCTTCCATCAATATAGCTATACCTATGCTGGGGGCTAGGTTGACATAACTATGTTGGTCAGTGGTGTGTATTTTCATTTTTGTGTTTTTTCACACCTCTCAGCGGTGCAACTATGTTGACCTAACTTTTAAGTGTATACCATGCCTTAGAAATCTGGTGGAACTTTTTGGAGTTTGGTGAAAGAGGATCATCTCCTGCCATCAAGGCTATAGTTTGAGAACTTTTTCTGAATACTAGGGTAGGGGGAAACCCCTTCAACAAGAGTCAAAATTAAACTCAAAATTAAGATCTTAAAATAAGGAAAATAGGAAGAAAAAGGAGAAAAGCTTAATCATAGAATTGTAGGCCTGGAAGGGACCTTGATAGGTCATTTTATCCAGTCCCTTGCACTGAGGCAGGACTAAGTATTATCTAGACCATCCTGACAGGTGTTTGTCTAACCTATTCTTAAAAACCTCAAATTGTTGGAGATTCCACAACCTCCCTAGGTAATTTGTTTCAGTGTTTAACTACCTTTAAGGTAGGAAACTTTACCTAATATCTAACCTAAATCTCCCTTGCTGCAATTTATGCTCATTACTTCTTGTCCTGTCCTCAGTGGGTAAGGAGAACAATTTATCACACTCCTCTTTATAACAACCTTTTATGTTCTTGACGACGGTTTCCCCCTCAGTCTTCTCTTTTCCAGACTAAACAAACCCATTTTTTTCAATCTTTCATCATAGGTAATGTTTTTTAGACCGTCAGTCATTTTTGTTGCTCTCCTCTGAACTTTCTCCAATTTGTCCACATCTTTCCTGAAGTGCAGAGCTCAGAACTGGACACAGTACTCCTGTTGAGGCCTTATCACTGCTGAGTAGAGTGGAAGAACTACTTCTCGTGTCTTGCTTACAACACTCCTGCTAATGCATCCCAGAATGTTTGTTTTTTTTGCAACAGTATTATATTGTTGACTCATATTTAGTTTTTGATCCTCTATAACCCCCAGATCCTTCTCTGCAGTACTCAGGAGCGTCGCCAGCTTTTTTGCCACCCTAGGCGGCGCCTCTGGGAGAAGCAGCCGCTGAAATGTCGCCAAGGACCCAGGTGGCCGAATATCCTGCCACCGAAATGCCGCCGAGGACCCGGGCGGCCGAAGATCCTGCCGTCGCCGCTGAAATGCCGCAGAGGGACCTGAAATGCCACCTCCCAAATCCTGGTGCCCTAGGCAACCGCCTAAGGTCGCCTAGTGGTAGCGTCAGCCCTGGCAGTACTCCTTCCTATGCAGTCATTTCACATTTTGTATTTCTGCAGTTGAGTTTTCCTTCCTAAGTGTAGTACTGTGCGTTTGTCCTTATTGAATTTAATCATATTCATTTCAGACTATTTATCAAGATCATTTTGAATTCTAAGCCTGCCCTCCAAAGCTCTTGCAAGGCCACCCAGCTTAGTATAATCTGGAAACTTTATATGTGTACTCTCTATGCCAGTGGTTTTCAACCTGGGGTCTGCAGACTATGTCTAAGATTTCTAAAGGGGTCCACACCTCCATTTGAAATTTTTTAGGAGTCCTCAAATGAAAAAAGGTTGAAAACCACTGCTGTATGCCATTATCCAAATCATTTATGAAGATACTGAATAGAACCACAGCCAGGACAGATCCCTGTGGGAACCCACTCAATATGCCCTTCCACCTTGACTGTGAACCGTTGATAACTACTCTGAGTACAGTTTTCCAACCAGCTGTGCACCCACCTTATAGTAGATTCATCTAGACTGTATTTCCCTAGTTTGTTTGAAAATGTCATGTGAGACAGTATCAAAAGCCCTACTAAATCTGAGATATTAATATTGTGTAGTGTTCTTATAGGACAACCAATAAACAGGTTGTGCACCTACATGTACCAAAAACAGAAGTTTGGGCCTAAACATGAGATAATGAAAGACTTTAACCAACACTATCAACTGCCAAAACAAAAGAGTAAGATGAAGAGTAGTGTATCATGAACCACAATATGTGATCAAGACCACAAAGTTGAATGACTGGTAGTAGGCCTTGTGAACACAGCTTTAGGGAGTTACATAGGTCAGTTCAGAATTATATATTTGTGTATGTTTGTCTTTAAGGTGCAAAGCATGTTTTATAAGATTTATGTTATAAAAGAATGGATCTATTAATAAAATAAAAAATAGCCTGTTATAACCAAATACAATCTGAATTTCTAATCTTAATCAGTTTATAATCTTTGTTTATAAGATTTCAGTTGCTGAGTAACCCTTCTTCATTTTTTAAGATAATTGAAATAATGAATTTCAGTAAAATTTAACTGATTATACTAATTATAGAACATTGTATTTTTCCATAAGCAAAGAGCGAGTATGGTAGGCTGTGACTCATTTGATAGTAGTTCAAGAAGAGCTTCCGCATCACATGATGCTGGTTGCTGCTCCTCTTTGGTTCCAACAGGTACAAGGAAGAAATGGCCAGGTAGTAGAGAAACATGCACACAGGAAGAGAAAAAGGAACAGAGCAGAAGGGAGTGGGAAGATTGTGCAACATCCCTTAATTGCAGTGTTCAGAATGGATAGGAGGGTAGTCTGCATCACTGCAATTGGGAGTGGAGGAGATGTGGTCCACAGTATAAATACAGTTAAAGGCACTTGAATGGCTTAATTCCAATAAAAGTGACATATTGCCCCTCAGATTAAATTTGGGATTTTTTTCCCATACTCACTGGTGCATAATAAATTAATATACCAATTAAAAAATTCTAGCTCAGTGCTAAAATGGACACTAATTGTATCTGCTATTCCAAGCATCTGCATTTTTTTATCTAGTAGAAATACATATACACCTGGGTGGACTCTTGCTGTAATGTCAGGTCAAGCTTTGCACAGAGATCATATGTGTCCTTCTTCATTTATGGATATATTTCATTAGGGGGGCTCAGGGCCCAGGCTGGTGGTCTGGTCCAGGGATTAAGTCAGAAGAAAAGGGAACATCTGAAAAGAAAGAGCAGTTGGAAATGATTTTGGACCAATAAATATTAAGTTGTTGCAGGGTCCCAGCATAGGACCCTGGTCCAGAAATAGCACTCAACTTTGGTAAATCTAATGCTAACAAAGCGTTAAGGAAGTCATTAATGTGAGACTGCTGTGACCGGAACAGCATCCCAGTACAAGAGGGTAAGGGGCTCATTGGTATCTGGTAGCGAGTTTCAGCTGGTCTGACCAGTTGAATGTACCTCAACTCACTAATGTCATAACCTGTATCTAGAAGGTGTCATATAAAATATCAATAGAAAACTAATTTCATTATGGTCATTAATATTAGTGTGTGGTGTTTGTACAGAGGACAAATTCAAAATTACAAACATATTGGGAATCAGTGGTTTGAGCATTGGCCTGCTAAACCCAGGGTTGTGAGTTCAATCCTTGAGGGGGCCATTTAGGGATCTGGGGCAAAAAAATCTGTCAGGGGACAGTACCCGGTCCTGCTAGTGAAGGCAGGGAACTGGACTCGATGACTTTTCAAGGTTGTTCCAGTTCTAGGAGATTGGCATATCCCTATTTCTTTCTTTCTTTCTTTCTTTTCTTTTCTATGTTATCAACATGTGTCTCTCAGGCAAGGCTAAAGTTACCCCGTCTTAGACAAAGGAATGTGGTTCCTTGGAAAGTATTTCCTAGGTACAGTAAGAGACAATGTGAATGCAAATTACATAGACAGTGAACAGGACCATCAAGACAGCAGGGGGAGGAGGTTGCAGGAAACAGATCAACTTGCAGTTTTGCAAACATCAGGGGGGGAAAACCAGCATGAAACTTCCTGCACCAGGAGACTCCACGTCACCTTCCTCACAGTTTGAATTAGGGTGACCAGACAGCAAATGTGAAAAATCGGGACTGGGGTGGGTGGTAATTGGAGATTATATAAGAAAAAAGACCCCAAAATCGGGACTGTTCCTATAAAATCGGGACATCTGGTCACCCTAGTTTGAATTAACTTTTCTTTGGAGGTAATCTTCAAAAGAATCAATTCCTAAGGTTCACTGGACTGTAGCGAGAAGGGCAGAGAACCCCAAGTGATCTTTTACTTAGGGAGAAAAAGGAACTGGGTTATTTGTACTTTGTGGGAGATGCTAACTAGAGACATGGTCAGCCATCTTTCTGGAAGGAAACTACCTTGTAGTTTTTTTTTTAAGTCCGAGCATCTAGAAAGTATATTTAATTTTTATTTGTTTGTAACCAGTTTTAGCTCTATCCTTTATTCTTGAACTCACTTCAAATGCTATCTCCTTTTGTTAATAAACTTACTTTTAATCTAAACCCAGTGCTGTCTTTGATTTAAAGTGAGTGTGGCAAGCTGCTGGGTATTGTATCTTTAAAGGAACAAACAAACATTAATATCTCCCTGAATGGGCTAGTAGAGGGATGGATATTGCAGAGCACGTTTTTGGGAAAATTCAGGACTGGGGGATGACGGTAGGGTGACCAGACAGCAAATGTGAAAAATCGGGACAAGAGGTGGGGGGTAATAGGAGCATATATAAGAAAAAGACCCAAAAATCGTGACGGTCCCTGTAAAATTGGGACATCTGGTCACCCTAGATGGAGGGGTCACTTGCCAGGTGAAACCAGAGTATGGCTAGGGTGTAACAAGCAGGCTACTGGAATCAGAATTTCAGAGTCAGAGCTGCTTAACACAGGAGACACTCAGTACTGACAACCCCTCACTGGTCTAGATTGCACCCCACAATGTGGAGATGCTGACCAGGCCTGGAATATTCTAGGATAGTTGTACAAAATTTCCAAATAGTCCTCTGCTCTCAGAATACTGCAGTAGGTCAGTAGCCATTCTGGCAATTATCTAAAAGACACTAGCTCTGAGCTATAGTACTACACACTAGGGTACAGGTGCTTCAGGTGTCCCAAAATATACTAGTATAATCACACACAAAAGACCAGCTGGGTGGGCAAGACCATTTTGGCTTTTTCACAAACCCAGTGTTGCTACACAGAATCATAGAATCTCAGGGTTGGAAGGGACCTCAGGAGGTCATCTAGTCCAACCCCCTGCTCAAAGCAGGACCAACCCCAACTAAATTATCCCAGCCAGGGCTTTGTCAAGCCTGACCTTAAAAACCTCTAAGGAAGGAGATTCCACCACCTCCCTAGGTAACCCATTCCAGTGCTTCACCACCCTACTAGTGAAAAAGTTTTTCCTAATATCCAACCTAAACCTCCCCCTCTGCAACTTGAGACCATTACTCCTTGTTCTGTCATCTTCTACCACTGAGAACAGTCTAGACCCATCCTCTTTGGAACCCCCTTTCAGGTAGTTGAAAGCAGTTATCAAATCCCCCCTCATTCTTCTCTTCTGCAGGCTAAACAATCCCAGTTCCCTCAGCCTCTCCTCATAAGTCATGTGCTTCAGCCCCCTAATCATTTTTGTTGCCCTCCGCTGGACTCTTTCCAATTTATCCACATCCTTCTTGTAGTGTGGGGCCCAAAACTGGACACAGTACTCCAAATGAGGCCTCACCAGTGCCGAATAGAGGGGAATAATCACGTCCCTCGATCTGCTGGAAATGCCCCTACTTATGCAGCCCAAGATGCCGTTAGCCTTCTTGGCAACAAGGGCACACTGTTGACTCATATTCAGCTTTTTGTCCACTGTAACCCCTAGCTCCTTTTCTGCAGAACCGCTAACCAGCCATTCGGTCCCTAGTCTATAGCAGTGCATGGGATTCTTCCGTCCTAAGTGCAGGACTCTGCACGTGTCCTTGTTGAACCTCATCATATTTCTTTTGGCCCAATCCTCTAATTTGTCTAGGTCCCTCTGTATCCTATCCCTACCCTCCAGCGTATCAACCACTCCTCCCAGTTTAGTGTCATCTGCAAACTTGCTAAGGGTGCAGTCCACACCATCCTCCAGATCGTTGATGAAGATATTGAACAAAACCGGCCCCAGCACCGACCCTTGGGGCACTCCACTTGAGACCGGCTGCCAACTAGACATGGAGCCATTGATCACTACACGTTGAGCGTGACCATCCAGCCAGTTTTCTATCCACCTTACCGTCTATTCATCCAGCCCATACTTCTTTAACTTGCTGGCTAGAACACTGTGGGAGACTGTATCAAAAGCTTTGCTAAAGTCAAGAAATAGCACATCCACTGCTTTCCCCTCATCCACAGAGCCAGTTATCTCATCATAGAAGGCAATTAGGTTAGTCAGGCATGACTTGCCCTTGGTGAATCCATGCTGACTGTTCCTGATCACTTTCCCCTCCTTTAAGTGGTTCAGAATTGATTCCTTGAGGACCTGTTCCATGATTTTTCCAGGGACTGAGGTGAGACTGACTGGCCTGTAGTTCCCCGGATCTTCCTTCTTCCCTTTTTTAAAGATTGGCACTACATTAGCTTTTTTCCAGTCATCCGGGACCTCCCCCGATTGCCATGATTTGTCAAAGATAATGGCCAATGGCTCTGCAATCACATCGGCCAACTCCTTTAGCACCCTCAGATGCAGTGCATCCGGCCCCATGGACTTGTGCTCGTCCAGCTTTTCTAAATAGTCCTGAACTACTTCTTTCTCCACAGAGGGCTGGTCACCTCCTCCCCATACCGTGCTGCGGAGTGCAGCCGCCTGGGAGCTGACCTTGTCTGTGAAGACAGAGGCAAAAAAAGCATTGAGTACACTAGCTTTCCCCACATCCTCTGTCACTAGGTTCCCTCCCTCATTCAGCAAGGGGCCCACCCTTTCCTTGACTTTCTTCTTGTTGCTCACATACCTGAAGAAACCCTTCTTGTTACTCCTAGCATCTCTGGCTAGCTGCAACTCCAAGTGTGATTTGGCCTTCCTAATTTCACTCCTGCATGCCTGAACAATATTTTTATACTCCTCCCTAGTCATTTGTCCAATCTTCCACTTCTTGTAAGCTGCTTTTTTGTGTTTAAGACGAGCAAGGATTTCACTGTTAAGCCAAGCTGGTCGCCTGCCATATTTACTTTTCTTTCTACACATCGGGATGGTTTGTTCCTGCAACCTCAAGAAGGATTTTTTAAAATGGATGTAATGAACCATTTCAAGGACAAGCACTGTAAATAGCAACTCGACACAGTCATTGTTCTCCTAGCATAAGCCTGCCTGAAGTGCAGTACTGGACTTACATTTTTTTAGATGAAGAATGGGTCGCGGGGTGAATGCTACCCTCTTCTATTGCTGTCCTTCCTGGTATGTGGTTCTCTCCTCTTCTTCCACTGAAACTCTCATCACATTCCCTATTCCATCATTTTCCTATTACACACAATTGCATTGTTACCATTTTCAGCCAGAATTTTGGCCACTGATAAGCACACGAAACAAGGGGAGCCATTCTGTTCTCACATACACTCCAGTTCTGCCTAAAGGCTTGTGTACATGGAAAAGTTATAACAGGGTTTGTGATAAATGAAGGGGGACGTAGCTCCCTTTTATGGACACCCAGCAGCTATAAAATCCCCCTTAGTAGCTGTTCTCTATTTGCTCTACCTGAAAAGGGTTAAAAAGTCTTACTGCTATGCACAGGTAAAAGGAAGTGAGTGGGTACCTGGCCAAAAATGCCAATGGGAAGGCTATACCTTTTTAAAATTGAAAAACGATTCCCCTTTTGTCTGTGGTTGTTCTCCCAGAGACAGGGGACAGGGCGGAAGCAAGATCCCTGGGATAAAGCCAGTCTCTAACTAGCTAAAGAAAAAGTTCACAGCAGAATAAGATTTAAACACCAGGTTTAAACTTGCTAGGTTTTCAGATTTATTACAAGAGTTCTGGGTTAACCAAAATGATGCAAACTTGCTAGAAGTTTCTGGGTGCATTCCTTCCATACAAATTCACAGTTACTATATGCCAAAACAAATACCCAAGCATCATATTTTCCCAGATCTGCCCCAGATATATTGGTCCATAATTCCATCCTCTTTAACCCAGCCCTTCTTTAAAGTACTGAGCCTAACCAGCTCACATAAATAACTTTGTGGTGGGAGTGCCTCTTTGAATTCAGAAACCTTTCTAGCAATGAACCCGGAAAAATGCATTGCTTTTTGACTCAGTGGGGCCTGCTCTCAGGGCTGCCATGTAAGGGGACTACAGGGTCCTTCCTGCGGGTGCAGAAAGACCTATTCTTCCCAGCACAGTCCTTCAAACAGAGAGCAATTGCTCTGTTCCATTTACACTTACAGAGAGAAAGTTCTACTTCTGAGTACCATCACATGAGGTCAGGGTGGGGGAATGACTAGGCCACTGCACCATACACCTCCTCTTAATTAACTAAGCAGCCTAACTCCTTCACACAATCTACCTGGCAACACGTTACCCTGTGGCTCCCCCTAGTGGATACGATAGGATACTGGCATTGTAGCTTTGGTAGATACATTTCAAACAAAAAGGATCTAATTTGATTAAACTTTGGAAAAATTACCGTAGTGTGGAATAGTCTATCTTTTAGTCACCTGATATTTGTAGTGCTCACTTGTAAAACAAAGAATACAAATAATTCCAATGAATAAAAGAAGAAATGTAGTTAGGAATGTTGTCATTTTCTATGTTTAAAAAAAAAATGCCTCTAGAAACACCTCACTTATGTTACTGGATTTTTTATCTCACAATAAGTTTCTTTGAACTATCAATGAAGTTATCTGCTTGAGGATCTGGATATGTTAAGAAGAGACATCTTACTATGACATGAAAGTAATAGTCTAAGTTTGAGACTTTCCATAGCTAGGAAAAATTAATTTTCCACTGCCATATGGTGAGAGTGTCAATGCCTAATAATTTGGGATATATTCAGTGTTGATATTGAAACATACAGTCTCTCATTATATTATGTAAAATTCAGTGCCCCCACATGAGATAAAGACCACAGTGGTATCCAAATGTGATGAATACCAAAACTAGAAAAAATGTTTCATAAAAATCTATGAAACACCTGGGCTATTGGGGGACTACTGTACTTTGCTGTGTCAAGCAATTTAGAAGCAAGTAACCGCTGGAAATCTATTCTCAATGGTGGTGGAGATCATGTACAAATGATGCTGTTGATCTCTTATAAACATGAAAAATGTAGGCTGACTCATGTTGCCTTATTTTCGGAAGAACATGGATAATACTTTCAGAGAAAATTGTAAACCAATTGGGCTCCATTACAACAAAAGGAAACACAGGAAAGCCAGCAAAGGCTTTTGTTTAGAAAAAAAAATTGTGGATTCCGCATCTTTTTTGGCGGAATTTACTAGATTAAAAGCCTGATCCTGCAAGGCCTTGACTACCAGACAGTTCCTGATGTCTCCCAAAAAAGGCCTAGCCGAATGCCCATTGATATCAATTTAAAGACTTCTATTGACTTAAACAGGCCCTTAAATATCCACTATCTAATGGTACATCAGCTGCTCCAAATCCAGGTCTTATATAGTGCACAGGAAGGGACTAAACAGAGGCTAATGAAGAAGACAGGAAGGTGAAGGCTTGAATATCAATATCCAGATCCTTGACCTGGTACCCACTGAAGTAAATGAGAGTCTTTCCACAGACTTAACTGGATTTTGGATTGGGCCCTACACACTCATGCATCAGCTCTAGTGATGAATACCAATGGCTGGGAAGCACTGCTACACTTTAATTATAAAAAAAGTATTTTCAGCAAAAGATAGTAGCATTTTTAAGACAAAATAAATTGAACACACAAAGCTAAGTATGGCTATTGCATTAGAAAGGTAAGCTGAGATGCACTACAAAATAATAAGGAATTAAAGGCATGTGTTATTGTATTTTCATTGCAATTTAATTATTATTTAATCATATCCTTCACTGTTGATATGCACTACAAAATAACTAAGAGAATAAATTATATTAAAAGTTTGATATGCATTTCATATTAATGAATGGTGTTTGAATTACAAAATAACCAATCCACAGTCAACTGCATGAATAGGTGTTATGCAATACAAATTAGATGATTATGAATAAATTTAATTTATAGTTGATTATATGAATTGCAATTTAATAGCAATTGACTGTATTAATAATTGGCACCATTATCAATGAATGATTACTCTATTGATTACATGCATTAAAATACCAAAAGGAAAATCTCAAAAGTTTTCTAGATGATAAAATAATTATTCTGCTATATTTCTGTGGCCTTTGCAACTGCAGGGAAAATATCTGCTTCTTCTTAGTGAAGCTAATGTGAAGGTTGCAACTTAATTATATTAAAATTTAAAGGTCAAACAAGATTATTAAATAATCCTACAAAAGGCTGTAGCAAGCACCTCAGTAAACCAAATAATTAAAAGGGAACTCATGGCTGCTGTGCAAATCAGGGCTGTGCATGCAAAGGGGACATCAAATTTAGCTTTGCACTCTCCTGATCTTGCTGCATGTCTGTGTCTAACCACAGGCCAGGTTGGAACAGCCTGAAGACTGTTCTAACGTATGCCAGCTGAAAACAGCCACCATCGGTCAAAATACAGTTGGAGACCGGCATGGTTTTAGAGAGGTATCAGTCATACTTCCTTTCTTCTGACCATGACCTTTTCCCTGCGAATGGCCAGCTTTAGTGCCAATTTATGATGCCAGTGCAGTGCAAAGCAGCCCTTCCTCACTATAGAATCTGGGCCTATGACTGTATATGCAAAACTTGCTGTCCTTTTCTTACAGTATATGAATAATTATTCATCTGAATGGAATGTTTGGATATGTCAATTTTCTCTAGTCACACTAAATAAGTTCAAAGAACACCAGGATCTTGAAAAATCACATTTCCATGTGTAAATGCTGTATTTATTGTTGTTACAGTAACTTCTAAGGTCTTGTCTGCACTAGCTTTTTCCCTTAAAATTTCCCCCCAGAGCATGCTGGTAGCAATAATAGAAGTGGTAACATAGAGATGATGCTGGTAGCCACTTGTATTTTTACTAGTGTTGTCTAGACCTGTTGAACTATCCAAAAGCATAGAATTTTGGCCACAGGAGCCATATAGTTGCTCATCCCTGTCCAAGATCCCTACCAGCATACCCAGGTTCCTTGCATGGGAAATTAGTGTAGAACGAGCTTCTGTGGAGAGAAACTAGTGTAGAACATTGCATGAATAAGATATCCCTGCACAACATTTCCTAAATCCTACCTAATGATACAAATCATGTGCCACCTCTACAAATTTGCTGCCTTATGTTATTTGGGAAAATATCTGCCCCACCCAGCCCAGTCATTCATACAATAAACAGTCATTATTAAACATTCTGGAGTGATGCTTCTTAACACACTGCTGTTCTAGGCAACCACCCCTGATCTATATTTGAGGTAGAAGCAGCCCTGACAAGCTCTATAATATGTATATTTAATTTTAATTACAATTTATTTTGTATGGTTTGTTTCAGCATAAACGGAGAATAAGAGTGAAAGAAATAGAGAAAGGAAACCAACAGAACAATCTCCAGTTACATAAATGGATACATAATTGTTGAGAGGCCAATCATTGGAAGCAAATTGGTATAATCTGCTGGAATTATATGGCAATATAATCCCCCTCATGTTGAGCCTTTATATACCTGATCTAGCAGGACCAGAGGCAGTAGACGCTCAAGCAGAAAAGTAGAAAGGCTCCAATTTACATGGGGGTTGGGAGAATAGGATAGTCAGTAGCAATTGACTTTTTGGGAAAGAAGTGAAGGTTTTGTGCTGCTCCATGTGTGACATTCTCCAATATCCTTCACATGGATCCTGGTCCCCCACAGCAAGCAGTAATGGGAAACTATATAGGATTAGGATACATACATTAGTGACTTTCTCACTTGTCAGAAATGTTACAGGTGGAGCTGCAGACGCTTTGGCAACTATGGGAATAGGTGGCTGCCAGGGCTGGCCAGGAAGAAAGCAAGGTTATGAGACTTGTGGACACCTGCACCACAACTGCATGAAAGCAAGTGTTCGCATTATTTCCACAGCAGCTGCAGCAGGAAGTGCTTTAATTTGCAAGAGCTGGAAGTAGTGTGACGGACACCCACCCTGAGGGCTTGCATGGGGAGTCTGCAAATCAGCTACCTGCAATGCTTAACTTGTAATGAGAGGTGCCAGGGCTCAATTTTTTTTCCCCATCCATAACTGATGCAGCAAGCCCAGAGATGGTAGTTTATAGTACTAGCAAATCTACAGATGTCTAGCTCAGCTCTAGCACATATTAAGCATTGGGTGACAGACAGAAAACCACACCAGACTGTTCCAAAGAACCTCATGACTTGTACGCCCATTGCACCTAATGGGTTTTTTTTTTCCGGAGGAGGGGGGCTGACTCTGGATTTTCTGACCTCTGTGGTTATTACTCCTGTCACGCTAGAGACAGGCCGCAGCAACGCATGTCACCGAGCAGCCACGAATGCCAATGGTTTCAATTGCCTGAAGCTAGGGACCAACATAATTAACCACACTAAGGCAGCCCGCCACCCCCCAGGCGCCTGTGGGCAAGGGGCTGAGCTGCCAGAGCCGCTCCTCTCAGGAGACGTGCGGTTACCCCCCTTGCAAAGCTCAGCCCAGGCCTCTTATTTTGGGTGCCTAACCACCACCATGGAAAATCCGGGCCTACAGCGGCTCTCCCTGACGAGCAGCCCACAGCGCCCCCTTCATACGCAGGAGCGGGCAGCGGCTGCCCTGAACCGCCGATGACTGATTGGGCGCGAGCAGCGGGCCCCTCACTCAGAAGGCCGTAGATCGCCTCGCGCGCGCGCCAACGAGGAGGAGGCAGCAATAGCCGCCGGGGGCGCGCTCACATCGCCCTTTCCAAGGGCCGCCCTCGACGGCTACTTGGCCCCCGGCTCTTGGCCCCTCCTCGCGCGCCCCCACCCGCTTGCTCCGCGGTCGGAATGTTGGCCTCCTCTCGAACCTCAGCGCGGCTGCGCGACTTCTCCCCTCCTGCTCCGCCCCGCCGGCTCACTCCCCCTCCCACCTCTCGGAGCGCCGGTGGTGGAGCGAAGCCGGGACGGGCCGGGCTGGAGTCAGCGCGCAGAGTTCTGCGGCTGGTGAGCGAGCGGACCGGGAACAACGTCTCGAGGTCCCCGTCCCGGGCTGTGCCTGGGCTGTCCCCTGTGTGCGGACGGGAGGGGGTGGTACCTCGCCACTGTTCACCGGGGCGCGAGCTGTTCTCTTTTGGGCCCGCCGGTGCCAGGAAAGGGGAGGAAACGGGGGGGGGGGGGGGGCTGCTTTCTTTCGGGTCCGCGCGCCTTGAGTCTCGCCTTGCCGTGCCCTGGGTGGGCGGCCGGAGCCTGTGACAGGTCCCCGTGACCTCGGGTGGCTTCTCCTGCCGGGGGGCGGCACTAGCTGTGACCTGCCGACATTGCTGCTGCCTGGGTGTTACCCTTCCCCCCCGTGCTCTGGGAGCCGCCGGCTGCGCCTCCCCCGCCCCGAAGGGAGGAGGAGACGCGAGGTGTGTGTTTGTTTTGGTGCGGGTGTTGCTGTCTCGTCCTGCTTCGTGTCCAGGTATTTTGTGTGTGTGTGTGTGTGTGTGTGTGTGTGTGCGCGCTTCCCTGCAGTCCAGTGGTCCTTGGGTTAGTGCAGCGTTGGGGGTGGGGGGTGTTGTGAAGCTGGGGTGTAGTGGCAAAGTTGCTCGGAACGGGGGATTAGGTGGAAGGGTTCCTCTCTTCCCTCCCCTCGGAGGAAAAGTGAAGTCACTTCCCAAGTCTAAAGCTAGCAAAACAGCAGTCTGCATCTGTCTGTGTGTCTGAGGAGCACAAACACTTAATTGATACACACAGCAAACCCCTTAATTCCCACATGGAGACACTTTAAAAACTCCTTAAAACTTAATCCCAAACGAGGGAGTCGTTCTCGGAAGGAGTGAGACTTGACAGGTGTGCTCTACTGTATGTTTCTAAAGTGTGGCAATTACTTTAATCTCACTGTCAAGGGTTCAGGGCTGGTTTCTTTGTATTTGATTTTCTTGTATGTTAATTACATCCCATATATCAGTTTTCTTAGCAAGGGATTCTGAATGTGTTTCTGTTTTAAGCTATAGAAAAGATATGAAGTACCATCTGCTTTAAAAAAATAAAAGCAACAACCAGAAAAAACCTTTCTATTTAAAAGAAGCCTGTGTAGAAACATTTCTCATGTTTTCATTATCAAGCTTTAGCCAGCCTCATGATGATATTGATGACATGATGCCAAATCCGACTTTGGTAAAGAGCAGCTGCACCCCCTATCTCCTTCACAAACTTCCTGCCTGTTGGGATTGAAAGCAACTAATTCTATTCTCCGCAAATCCATGTTACCCCACTGAAGTGATCACTTGATTTAAGAAAACTCCCAAGTTCTGTATGTCAATGTGCTTGCATGCTTTGGGGACTTAAAATTCACTTTATCCTGTATGTAAGACCATCTGCAAATTATTGTAACAAAGTGGCTGTGTACAAATGGATTTTCAAAATATAACTCTTTTGCCTTTTTTAAGTTATCTGCACATATTGAAGTTTTGGTAATTTAAAGGTTAATGCCCCAATTCTGCAGACTTCCTGTGTTCATGTACTCACCTTGATACATTGTGAATAGTCTTCAGAAGTTAAGCTCATGCATAAATCTCTGCAGGACTGGGGCCAGAATTGTTTGTGCAGCACATTTTGGATTGTATGGTACATCTGACATAATTAAATATCAAATGATACTGGTATGAGGTAAATGTGCAGTTTGAACTTGAATGGGCCTGAAATACTAACTGAGCTGTTAGCACAGAATGGTCTGAATGGTGTTTCTAAAAAGTGAAGCTAAATCTGAAGAACTGATGGAAGTACTTAACTGTATTTCTAATTAAAATCTCGTAGAGATATGGTGGAATATTGAGCCTCATTTTGTTTAGAGGGCTGAATTCAACTTTAAATTTTGGTTCATGTGCTAAGGTGTACATTTAGGGCCACATACTACCCATGTCTGCACTGAAGCGTCCAATGATGCCAATAAGAGGCTTGCATAAAGATCTAGGGTATAGTGTGCTTTTTATTTTGTTACCAAACTTTTACTTACCATCACTATTAGTTCCTTATTTTTGCTTTCAGCATCACAGGGTGGGAAAATTTACTTGCGTTTACAGTCACCTGTAGTTCTGCCCCTTGTTCCTCTCCTTCTTTCTTCCCTCTGCATTTCATTCCCTGGAGCAATTCCCATTTCCTCTCTTTGGGCTTCACTCTCACCCTTCCCACCATTGCATCTTCTAAATTATTGAATAATGTTGACATATAAAGTGTTATCAATAGGCGTCATATTGTTAAAATGCTAATGAGATTAATAGGGCAGGGGAATTCTCAATCATTGTTTCAGCCTGTCTGCTGATTCAGGAAGAGAACAGTACATCAGCTACTCTTAGTTCATGATAGAAAGGTTATCTTTGCAACTGGTAGGGCAAGAACCTTTGTTTTTACTGAAAACTCAGATTTTGCAGAATTTGAATATTCTATGTGGGCCATATAAATACACAAAGTGGAACAGATCCAGCCCTTGGTCTGGTTGTCTGATGTTTATGACATGTTAGACAACTTAAACATAACATACTTATATAATTATGGCATTTGGAACATGTTAATCCCATTGACTATCCAAACAGTGTTAGTTTCTTTTCTGGTAGTGGTATAATTCAACCTGTGCTTCATTGGCATTTGTTTAGTAACACATCACTTGAGAATCTGTGTCTTTCACTTTTTTATTCCCTTTTTTGCCGGTGTAGGTAATTGTTCTTGAAAGATATTTGCAAGTCTTAAGTAATCTGGCTGGTAGCACCCCCTGGGGCATGTACACTTGCTTTTGAATGTTACACATTTGCCCCCAAGAATACAAAAAGGACTCTTTCCCAAATGCTTGTAAACAGTGAGGATCCCAGAGCCCAGGCTCTGTCCTGAGCCCAAACGTCTACACAGCAATTTTCAGCCTTTGAGCCCAAGCTCCTCGAACCCAAGTCAGCTGACCCAAGCCAGCTATTTCTATGCTGTGGGTCTTTTATTCCAGTGTAGACATACTCAAAGTGTTTCCCAAATGCCACTCTTCCTTCTTGATGGTGACCTGTGTGCTTTCCTCCATCTCCTACGATGTTTAGTATTAGCCAATTTTTTTTTAATTTAAAAAAGTATTTTTAGTTAGTTTCCCACTGTTGCAGGTACTGTAGTCTTGGGGGGTTCCTCTGTTCTCAACCTCGTTTCCACAAATATGGACTTCATTTTGAATTAATTCCCATTGTGTTGCCCCTTCTTCTTTGCAGCTGTTAGACCATGGAGCTCATGGCTGATACTGGTAAGAAAGCTAGCTTTTGACTTAGTGGTAACTTTGGTATTCCAAGATGCAGGGATGACTTTGTTCAGTGTCTGCGAGGTATTGTGAAGAGCATGGTCCCCACCAGTGCTCTCTCTCTTTTTCCTTCACTCTAGGAAAAGGATCCGGAGGGCCTTATCAAACTCCTGTTAACAGAGGCTCTTGTAACAAAGTTGACTAGAGTAGTGTCCTCAGTAGTGTCGATGAGCCGCTCAGTCTGGACACAAATCACAAGTAAATTAATTGTGTGCAGTGTTATTGTAGCTGCGTTGGTCCCAAGATATTGGAGAGAGACGGTGGATGAGGTAATAGCTTTTATTGGCCCAACTCTCACTAGCAGAAAATGGTCCAGTAAAAGATATTATCTTATCTACTTTGTCTCTTTGTCTCTACAGGAAACTACTTGTAATCCTGAAATAAGAAATGCATCATTCACGAGTTTCTAACATAAAAATGTAAAAATTAAGAATCTGAATAAATGTAAGTTAAGCTATATAATTGCTTAAATAAATGTGTACTGATACATTATATCTTCCTGGTTATCAAAAAGAAGTACCAAATTTAGTGTGAAGGCTATATTTTAGTTGCAAATCACCATGTTTTAATGGTTACCAATCAGTGAGAATCAACTTTTCTTTAGGAAAATAACTAAAAAGTATTAAATGCAAGACATAATTTAAATCATTTAAATAAAATTTTCCTGCTTTCTTCTTGAAATTATGATTAAAATTAGTGATTTAAATTGCTTTGATTTAAATCAATCTACCCTGTCTCATTTATATGTCCTAAAGCAGGGCTGGGCAAATTATGGCCTGCGGCCGGATTCGGCCTGCCAGCAGTTTTAAACTGGTCCTCGAGCTCCCGCTAGGGAACAGGGTCTGGGACTTGCCCCGCTCTGGCACTCCAGCTGGGGAGCAGGGTCAGGGGCCGTTTCACGTGGCTCCCGGGAGCCGTGGCATGGCCCCACTCCAGCTCCTACATGCTCCAATGGCTCCGCTCCAATGGCCCCCTCCGGCGCTCCAATGGGAGCTGCAGGGCCAGTGCCTGCAGAAGGGGCAGCGTGCAGATCCCCCTTGCCGCACTTCTGCGTAGGAGCTGGAGGAGGGACGTGCTGCTGCTTCCAGGAGCTGCTTGAGGTAAGCACCGCCCGAAGCCTGCACCCCTGAGCCTCCCCCTGTGCCTCAACCCCCTGCCCCAGCCCTGATCCCCTTCCTGCCCTCTGAACCCCTCGATCCCGGCCTGGAGCACACTCCTGCAGCCCAAACCCCTCATCCCCAGCTGGAGCCTGCACCCCTTCCTGCACCCGAACACCCTGCCCCAGCCCTGATCCCCCTCCCATCCTCCAAACCCCTCGGTCCCAGCCCACAACACTCTCTTACACCCTAAACTCCTCATCCCCACCCCAGAGCCCACACCCTCAGCCGGAGCCCTCACATCCCACTCACCCCCAGAGCTTCCTCTTGCCCCGTGAATTCCTAATTTCTGGCCCCACCCCGGAATCTGCACCCCCAACCAGACTCCTCACACACTGGTTATTTTTCCTTTGCAGATCACCTTAGAATAGGGTGACCAGATGTCCCGATTTTATAGGGACAGTCCCGATTTTTGGGTCTTTTTCTTATATAGGCTCCTATTACCCCCCCCCCCCCCCCCCCCGTCCCGATTTTTCACATTTGCTTTCTGGTCACCCTACCTTAGAAGAGCTCTGCCACAAATTAGGACATCAAGGGGATATACTGTTTTAGAGTAAAAGGGCTGGGAAAAATGTGAAATGGGTCTGGACTTGAGTGACCCTATAATGATTTTAGGCACATGGTGACCAGAAATGAGAGAAATATCCCCTCGGAATAGTGTAGCTGTTCCCCAGTGAGATAGATGTTCCTATGGGCCCACAAACAAGGAGGCTGCTTGAGTGTGGACAGACCCATTGGTAGGTAGAAGTATGTCTAAATTAATCAGTTATGACTCAGACCTAGAATGAGGCATGCAATAAAATATATGCTTTAGTTAAACCAGAGTAATGGACTTGATTCAAAAATTACTGGGTGAAATTGTACGGTCGATGTTATGCCTGAGATCAGACTTGATGATCACAGTGGTTCCTTGAAGCCTTAAAATCTATGAATCTATAAAATGTGGAAAATTGAAAAGGATTTTTTTTTTTGTTACTATCAATCAGGTTTTCTCTAACCTCTGTTAAAACATATTTGGAATTAATGATGTAAGGAAGAAACAGTGAAACACCAGGTTTGAATGATAAGGCAATAATTTGTGACTAAAATGAGTGACATAGCTTGAACTGAGATACAGATGAAACCACCAATAGGAAATATGAACCATAGAGTAACTATTTTTGTAACAACTAAAAGGAAAAATTTCAGGTAGAAACTTTATTATGCCTATGTTTTCTGTCGTTGGTATGCTATAAATATAATCAAGGCCTCAAGTACTCTGCAGCAAGCTGGTCTTAAATGAATTAAATGTGAAACTGACTAATACAATCAGTACAGTAGCCCTTTATATTGCTATTAAATTTGTTTCCGCTACATTTTCAGCCTGCCAGAAATTTTTTTTTATTGATGCATAACTGCATTGTAGAATTCACTAGGAATAAAACCTAAAGATTTTGGCAGTTGAATTGTATGATATCTGGGAAGTTAGGGTAGACATTTTGGGATTGTGGGATGAGACCATTCAGCTTTTAAGTTATCTTTACATTTCAGGCTTCTTAACCCATTGAGATAAATGGGGTAGTTCTCAGAGGTGTGAACTATTGTTTCAAGCTGCTTGCATACAGAGAAAAACAGCATTGCATTGGCTTCAATTCTGCTCACATGCTCAGGGTTGTCTTGGCCTGGTTTACACACACTGTGGTCTCTGCCCCCGACTCCTCCAGTATTATTTTTGGTTAGTAGTGAGATTCTTTGACTGAAAAAATTGTACCAGTACAATGACATTGGTATGAATGCAGTTATACTGGGTTGTGAAGATTTCTTCTACTGGTATAGTTTATTCGCCTTCTCTTATAAAGGCACCTTCATGCAGTTGTAACTGTGTATACGCTACAGAATTTGAACTGATTTTAAAGCAATGCAACTTTTTGTGTTGACAAGTCTTTTACATCCATAAGATTTAGAAACCTAATTTTCTAACTTGAAAGCTTGGATTCTGCAGCACCCTTTTGTGGCAAATATTGTAGAATGGTAGACTACCTCCTGAATAGAATGACACTAGCTGTTGTCATACCTTCTGTTTTCTTGGAAGCAAGGCCATGCTTCCCTTCTTTTAAAAATGAACTTAATGCTTATGGGTAGGGCCCTACCAAATTCACGTGAAAAACGCGCCATGGACCATGAAATCTGGTCTTTTGTGTACTTTTATCCAGTGATGAGCTGCCACAATCTTGACAACCTGTTCCCCATAAAAGTTCTGATTTAAGGGATGTGCCACAGTATGTATTTTTTGTACTTTTCTCCATAAGAAGTGGCAATGCATTGAGTCATTGGGAGTCATACTTAACAATAAAAAAAATAAAAAACATTTTTACCTGTTTATTACAATAGAAACAAAGTATTGCTTTATTAAATGAATTTAAAATACATTTGAAAAGAAGAAAATATAAAGAAGAGATGTATGAGTAAGCAAACGATAATAATATTTAAGAATGCGCGTATTAACATAACGAACGAGGCAAGTGCGATCTCTGTTAATAAAATAATAAACCAGACCACGTCGGGGTTGCAAAATTGTATCGGGGGCTGGGTAGGGAAGGCTGTACCTCCCAAAACAGCTTGTCCCCGCCCCTATCTGCCCCCCACCCACTTCCTGCCCCGACTGCCCCCCTCAAACCCGCAACCCATCAACCCCCCCGATCCTTGTCCCCTGAGCACCCCCTCCCAAGACCCCCCCCACCCTAACTGCCCCCCAGGGACCCACCCCCTAGCCAACTCGCCCTGCTCCCTGTCCCCTGACTGCCCCGAACCATCCTGCCAGTGGCAGCGCAGAAATGAGGGTAACAATACCATACCATGCCACCCTTACTTCTGTGCTGCTGCCTTCAGAGCTGGGTCAGGACCCCTACAATTACAACACTATGAAATTTCAGATTTAGATATCTGAAGTCCATAAATTTATGATTTTTAAAATCCTATGACCGTGAAATTGACCAAAATGGACCATGGACTCTCCTTATGGGGAAAAAATGCTCTGTTCATGCACAGAAAAGGTAAAGGACAGGCAGTGATAGTACCTTCTTAGTTTATTCCAGAACTTGAATTTGCACCATGAATCATGGTGGATTGATTTAAGTCACTCTTGTTTTGCATTTGTACTTTAGTTATTTTTTGTAAAGAGAGGCTGATTCTTATTGGTTAGTAACCATTAAAACATGTTGATTATCAACTAAATGTAGCCTCTACACTACATTTGGTACAATTTCTTGCCAACCAGGAGGATATACTGTCTGTATATGTTCAAGCAATTAAATAGCTCAACATCCTTTTTTTCAGATTTTTGCACAGAATTTTTTTGTCAGGAAATGATGAATGGTACATTTCTTATTTACTAATTGATTTTTTTTTCCTTTTTGCTCATAATTTGTGTCAAGCTGTATTTGGATGGACATTGGAATTAAATTAAAAATTCACAAACAGGATTTTAATTTTTTTCTTAAATAAAATCTTATGTGCTGGATACACAAAAAAATTATCAAAACAGGTTTTGCATTTAAAAGCACCTGATGTATTAAACAAAGGAATTATCTATAGTTAGTGAATTTAACTGGTTGTTTCTGGTTACCGTGTCCGTTAAGAACTAGTATATATCATTCTCTCTCACCTAGTTTTTATTAATAGATTGGAAGAGGAAAACAAGCTTTCCTGCTTTTTCAGCTCCCAATTGATCTCTTAACTTCGAATAAACTAGTCGTTGAACTGAACTTGTAGAATGAACTGAAATAAAGAAAATATTCCCTCTGCCCTTGAAAAAGGCTGTCAAAAACTGGTTTAGCATTTCAGCAAATGGTGATTCCAAGTGATTAGCCAATGACTGCCACCAGTTCAGTGGTTTGACTTTCTTTAAAACTCTAGCAGTAAGCAAATAGTGGTTGGATAGTTTTTAATTTAATTTTTAGTTTAAACAATTGTAATAGATTACAGTAAATTTAAGACTTCACACAGTTCTTATAACTTCAAATTAAATTTTAAGTAACTTTTTTGAAAAAAAATTATTTAATTAAAAAAATCAGTTTTAAATCCACTCTGATCTCCACCTATTTTAGCTGAAAACTGAAATCCAGGTACAATAAGGGTAAAAAAGCAAATCCTGTAAGCAGTGCACCCAGCATCTCACAAGCATGAGGGAATTTATACCATTATTTCTGGAATCAGAAAGCCAGTGAAAATGCTTGCAAAAATTTCTAGGCCCCGTCTTTGGAAATTAGATCTATAGAAAGTCTTTTTCTGGTTATTAGACATGAATATGTGTGAGTACAGCACTGACGGAGCAAGCTGAAATAAATCCGGTATTTCAGTGGCATTTTCATTTTTTTGAATAGCCTTCAAAGTTCAAAATATATTTAGAATGTTATATGAAGCCATTAAGTAGATGCATTTGTAGAAACAAAAGTTTCTAAATGTTGCTGTTACTTTTGAAGGTTGAAAATCCAGTTTGGTGACATGGGAGTTGCAGTATTTAATTTCATGGGTACTTGTATCAAGCTTGCAAGTATAATCAATTCACTTCCCCATTGCATTTTTTGCCTTCCTATTGGCATACTGAAGATTTCGCTTTTCCCTCATCATCTGCTTTCCATTCTTCCATCACTGAGGGGGAGAGTAGATAGGCATCCCACCGAGGGAGGCTGCACATGGTTCCCCTTCAGATTCCTCCAGTGTTACTCAATTAGCCAGAGCAATTATGGTTGAGAAACTCATTCCTTTTGTGCGTAGCCACAGAAACGCAGAGAGCATTGCTTCCAAAAAATTACTAGCTCCTGCTGGCCAGGGAGTCAGAGTTGAGGACTGGGTCTCCTGTTTAGTATTACAGAAAGCTGCTGCTATGTCAGTTCAGTCAAAAAAATGTTTGAATAGATTAGTATTTCATTTGATGATAGAGTAGTAAGTACAGCAACTAAGCTGATCTGACTTAGCTTAGAATGTCTATCTGCAAAATCATGAGATGTTGACTTAGTACAGTTTCTGTGGGAATAAGTAGCATGGCTGAAAGGTCTCTTGATCATAATTTGTAATATGAGCAAATATGGTGGGATGGTCTTATCATGAAGTTACTTTTCCACAAAAAGGACCTTAGTATAGGCTGTGTTTCAGTGTGAAATTGTGATCTGCACATTACAAGGCATTGGAAATTTGGGACTGTAATTCATACTTCGCTGTATTAGAATTCATTGAGCCAGCTCCAGTGTCCTAATTGTGGGAGGCAACTTCATGGCTCTCTGTTTAGAAATCATTGTATGGGAGATAGTAAAAGGAATTAAACAGGAAAAATGAGAGTAAAAGGATAAAGGAAAGGAAGATATTAAGAAATTGACTTTACAGATAGTTCTTCAAGTCGTTCTAGATATATGTTCTACTTAGGTATGTTCACACCTAGCACACTGATGTCGGAGATTTTCCCCTCTAGCTGTATATGTCAGGACGGCACGTGCATCTTATGTTTTCCCATGGCAGCACCACCCTTATGTAGCCTCAGGAGGGGCCCAGACTCCAACCTCCTCCCCTCCCAGTTCCTTCTTACCTCCAGTGACTTTAGTCATAGCTCCCTGTGCGCAAATCTTCTCCTCATGTTTTTTTTCTCTGCATCACATTTGTGTTGCTGAGTTTTCACTTTGTAAACAGTTTTTAATAACTGTTAGTAGTAGTACTCATGGTCTAGTTTAGTTTTAGTGTAGTTTTTATAATTAGGATGTTTGTGTGTGTGTTTTGTGGTGTCTGGATGTGAGGGTTATGCAGCATTCTCCAGGATTCAAACATTATCTGTTGTATGGGGTCTCTATTCCAATCAGTAACCCATACACTTGATTCTTGCTCTGCGTATGAGAGGGTCATATTAAAAAAAGGTGTAGTATCTGCGTTCTTTTAAAAAGAGAATGCAGATTGCAAGAGACCATCATCTGAAGCAGTACTTGATGGAGCAAGCTATGAGGCATGTGTCATCACTGTGACCCTCCACAACCTCCGGTTCTAGTCACCTTCATCCAGCTTCCCAGGGCCGGATTAAGACCTTTAGAGGCCCTAAGAACTGAAAAGATTATGGTGCCCCCCCCATATGTGATTCAAAATAAAAACAATACTATACCGTAAAATGAATTTTTTTTTTCGAAATGACACAAAACTTACATGTATGCTAAAATTAAAATAGCTTCTTTTTAGATTTTCTGATTGCAGAATTCTGGATAAGTTCATCGAAGCTGACTCAACAAAGCATGTCCGCTTCCATACACAATAGGGAAAGTGAATCAAGTCTGTCCTGACACATTGTTGTTCTCTGAGGGTTTTTTATTCTTTTCAGCTGAGAAAGTGTTCTGCGGATCAGTTAGTAATCATCAATGTTAGAAAAATACGTAGTGCGATCTCTACATTTGGAAATACACATTGTATTCTGTCTTTCAATATTGTGTCATGAAGATCAATGTGACTGAATTTCATTTTTCCTGTTTCATTAAACTTTGCGCACATATAACAGTGGAACTGCCATACTTCTCCCCAGAGATTCATGTTCAAGTCAACAGGGTATGAGTCAACTAGCTTTTGGGAACCTTGTGAATATTGTTCATAAGTCCATATCGTTTAGAAAAGAAAATCTATTTGATACTGCTTAGTACACTTCACCTCTCCTCTTCATATGAGCTTCAAGTGTATCAATTATAGTGTAGTAAGTAGATATGCGAAATTTGTCTCTAGTATTCAATGCTGTTTCTGTTGAACTGCTATAATTTGCTTGTTTTTTCCTGATTCGCTTGCGGGACTGGGCTTCTGTGTAGTTAGTATCAGGCAAGATATCTTTTGATATGTCTTCAAATCTTTCGAAATCATTCCTCAAAGTGTGTAAGTGGTCTGCTAATGATTGACAGGGGTCTGCACATGTTTTTAAATCCAATTCTTTTTCTTGGAGAGCTTGACTTGTGTGGTAAAAGTGTTGTAAAATTTCATTCCACATGGTCAACATGAATACAAACTCTAGTTCTTGCATCTTGTTTGCAATGTTTTCTGCCTCTCGTATAGTTTCTCCCTTTTGTGATTGGTCTTCAGCTATACTTTCTAATGCATCCACAATCTTTGAGTAGGACTCCAGAATTGCACTTGTTGCCACTGCATGTGCCTCCCAGCGAGTATTAGAAAGAGATTTCAACACATGATCATTCCCCAAATATGTTTTAAGAACTGCCCATCGGTGTGCTGAGGCAGAGAAAAATGTATAAAGTAACTGGACTGTTGAGAAAAACCTTACTGCCACTGGACAGCAATCAACAGCACTGCGGCCAACAAGATTGAGAGAGTGTGCAGCACTATTTTTATGTGTATATATAATATATAAGAAAGGGAAAAAAAACCTAATCAAGTACATATAACTCAGAAGAAGATATCAATAATAAAACATAAATTTATTGCAATACATGACAGGATCTGATTTCCTCGCATTATTTCTATCGACGTTAGTAGGACACCCCTCTGGTTTAGGTGGGGATAAGTAATAAAAAGAGAACAGAAAAACGGGGGAAGAGTGTGTAGTGGAGTATAAGGAAGTCTAACAAAGTTCTGATTTTTCCCATGATGAGTACTTCGATGTTTTTTTTGAAATATCAAATATCATTTTTTCCAAAAAAAAAATAAATCTTTTTTTGGTGCCCCCTGCTTTGTTGGTGCCCTAAGCACGTGCTTAGTCTGCTTATTGGGTAATCCAGCCCTGCACCTTCCATCTCTGAGGAAGCGGTGAACAGACCCCTCGTTCTCCTTCAAAAAGAGAAAGGGGTCGTCTTATGTCTCAGGAACCACTTTGAAAAAGGACCCACAAAACAGATTGGGGCGCCTGAAAGAAAGGAGGGATTCATCATCTTCCTCCTCAAAGGCAGCCTTGAGACATCTGCAAGACCATGGTACCCAAGGTATAGCTGGCCATTTGGCCTGCATCTTCCTGGTACAAGGGCAGGAGATTTCCAGTACTATATCATTTACTTCAATCTGTTTGGGGGATGGCCATCAAATCCAGTACCTATGGAAACAGTTGTGGCACCACTGCTTTTGGTATCTTCAGCCTCGCAGGCCTATGTGGCAGCAATGAACTTGTTCTGTTTGTCCATTCTGGCATTGCCTACTTCATGAATCACCAGGATTATCAATACCAACTGCCCTTCCGCTTCTTCAGCATCGAGGCTAAGGTTGATGCTATTGACATCCTTGGTACTGAAGTTGAAACAGACACCATCATCAGGGCAGGAGGCTGTAGGTTTGGTAGAGGTGCACTACTCTATCTCACCGTGTATATTCTTCACCTTGTCACTGGGAATCTCGATATCTAGACTCCCCTTTGAGCCCATACCAACTCCATTGTGGTTCTCTGCACCAATAAGAGATGATTTCCTGAACTTTTGGGCAATGTGTCCAGTACTAACAATGCTCCCATCCCTGGACTGACTTTGCCATTTTATTCTTTGTTTGTGGACAAGTCAAAATACCTTGTAGTCCCATCTGGCTGGGCTCCACCCAGCCCACAGACTATACAGAGGATTTATCAGATTATGCTATAAAGTCTTCCAGTTCTTCTCCACCATGGTGGAAGAAATCTTGAAAATCCCTTAAGCACCCTGCAGAGAGTGTCTCCACTCCTATAGAAAGGGCAGACCATCTTGGCTCCTGATGTATTGTTCTCCTATGCCTTGCCATTTCTTGCAGTGCCACTCCTGGGAACTGTGGAGTGCCTCCTGCTCACATAGAGTTAGGACTCCATTCCCATCAGCAAGCAGATTCTCCCTACCCTCAAAGGGACCAGCCTATAGAGAAGCCCCTATCAAGGATGCAGGAGGATGTCCATCCTCTCAAGCCACAATTCCTGGAGGAGCATTTGTCAGAGCGACAACCTTGGCTAAACCCAGTTCCCTCCCTGCCACCTCAGGAAGATCAGTAGTCCCAGATTCCTCATGTCCTCTCCAGAAGACTTTAAATCTTACCAGGACCTGCTTTGAAGGGTGGCTTCAGCTCTGAGTATAGAGGCTGAACTAGTCCAGGAAAATACTCAGATAACTACTCCAGGGAGGGTTGTCCTTCAGATTAATGACTCCTTATTACAACTTGAGAAGGCTTTATGATTAACCCCTGCTTTGCATCCCCCAAAGGCTAAATGTGTGGGTAAGCATTATGACATACCTGCTCAGGGGTTTGAATGCGTTTTATACACATCCAGTGCCTAACTCTTCAGTCATCACAGCTGCCAATGAGAGATCGCTGCAGAGGAGGTCCAAAGCAACCTAGAAAGAAAAAGCGGAAAAGTCTGGATTTGTTAGGAAAGAGAATTTATTTGACTGCCTCGCTCCAGATGAAGATGGTGAACCACCAAATGTTCTTGGCAAAATATGATTTCCTCAGTTGGGAAGGGATGGCTAAGTTCTTTGACAAGCTCCCAGAGGACGCAAGGGATGAGTTCCAGGCCTTCCTCACTGAGGGTAGGCTGGGAGCAAAGACTTCACTCCAGTTGGCATTGGATGTTGCAGATGTCTTTTCTAGGCTATGGCCTCTACAATAAGAAGGGGATCATGGTTACAATCTGGAATACACTAGACATTCAACATTCTGTTGAGATGAGGACTTAACTTTTGGTGGACAGTAGCTATTCTCTGATAAGATAGATGAAGTCTTGCATTCTTCTAAAGACTTCCGTGCTACCCTCTGTTCTCTGGGAGTGTGTACCCCATTCACCAAGAAGTGCCAATACAAACCTCCTCAACCTTATCAACAACAGCAGAGGCTACTATACTATCCCTCAAAGGACCAGGACACCTCCAGAAGAAAGACCTCAAAAGAAGATATTGTCTAACTCCAGTTCAAACCAGTTGTCTCTGCCTCCACCTACGACAGAGAAGCAACCATTTGACTCCTTTGAGGGCAGTGACACAACCAGCAGCAATCTTCCTATTCCTTATCCTCATTTTGGAAACAGACTAGCTCTTTTCCTCAGCACTTGGCAGATGATAACCTCAGACAAGTGGGTCTGGGATATTCGATCGAATTCTGCTAATTTCCCCCTTTCTTCACTCTTCCTCCATTTCCCTTTTCAGGGACCAATCTCACAAGACTGTTTTCCTTCAGGAAATCTAGTCACTGCTTACCCTGGGAGCTATAGAGGAAGGTACTCAACTGTTTTGGGGAAAGGGTTTTTACTCCTGCCATCTTTTAATCCCCAAAGCCAAAGGGTGACTGCAATCCATACTCAATCTCTGTGCTCTCAACAAATTCATCAAGCATGTGGGTAACCATATGGAATCTCTAGCATCGATCCTCCCTTCCCTGGACCAAAATGATTGGGTGGTTGTCCTCAGTCTTTGAGATGTGTATTTCCAATTATGGTGCTTCCTGGTCACAGAAAATCTCTTATTTGTTGAAAGGGGTCATCAGTATCAGTATATAGTACCCCCCTTTGGCCTCTCAACAGCTTCCTTTTTTCTCCTGCAAATTTGTGGTAGTGGTGGCAGCATTCTTAAGGAAAAAGGGTATTCATATCTTCCCTTACCTCAATTCTGGCTGCTTCACGGGTCATCTGAGAGTCAGGTTCATTGTCGCATCAAATTCATCATCCCCCTCTTTAGTCATGGGGGACTCATCCTGAATAAAAAGCATCACTCATTCTTACTCAGAGAATTGAGTTCATTGGGATCCTATTTGATTCTATGAGTTCAACTACGTTTCTGTCTCAGCAGAAATTTCAGGTGATCCACGACCTGTGCTTGTCTCTCAGGACTCACCCATCCACCATGGCTTGGACTGATCCGAGGTTGGTTGGCCATATATCCTCATGTACATAAGTAACCAAGTATGTCAGACTGTCTTTGCACACTTCAAATATGGATAAGATTAGTCTGTTGGCCCAGGAGGCACCATTGAGACAAGTTTGTCTGACTACATCAACAGCGCCCAGAGTCATTAGTGGTGGATGAACCCAGGCAATGTGTGTATAGGGGTCCTCTGTTCTTCCCCAGCCTCAGGAGTTGGTAGGTGTAACGGACTAATTTCTGAGGGCATGTCTACATGTACAGTGCTGCAGCGGCGCAGCTGCATCAATTCTGGTGAAGATGCTCTATGCTGACAGGAGAGAGCTCTGCCATCGGCATAATAAAACTCCCTCCACTAACAGGAGAAGTTCTCCCGCTGACATAGCGTAGTCCACATTGGCACTTATGTCGCTCAGGGGGGTAGTTTATTCCCTCCCCTGAGCGACAACATTTCTGCCAACATAAGCTGTAGTGTAGACATAGCCTAATAAGATGGGGCACTCATAAGGAGGGTTATACATCAAAACTTCACTTTACATGCATTACACCCCTCACTCCCAATCCTTTCCTCCTGATCACAGAGCAGTTTAAGATGCACTGTATCCCTTGTATTCATTTCCTATAAATTGTTTTTTAGTCCTTCCTCTATCAAACTTCAATATGGAATGGATTTTTGTATTGCAATGTGTAACTGCATTGTAGAAGTTGTCAAGATGGAAGCTTGAGGTTTTAATAACTAGTTTGGGGATTGGAGGCAGTTTTCTTAACACCTAACAGGTGTTTGAGACTTCTGGTATGCTTTGGGGGAGGTATTTCCTCTTTCCATCTTTTGATGAGGGGTGGAAGGTGTCAGTTTACCTGAACATCATTAAGTTTGGACTCAATCTATTTTCTCTTTCCTCTGGGGAGGGTCTCCTGTCTAGAGTCCTCTGCCAAAGACAACCTTCCTGCTACAGTTGAAAACTTTCTTTCATGGATCTTGATAGGTGTAAGAGGATGATGTGTCTGTGACAAATTAGCCTTAGACCGTTAAGAGCCTTTTATTAGAATCTTTAATTAGACCTATAATCAAATGGGAGTTACTGAAGTGCATGGAGCACTGTTGTTATGATCATGTGCGTCTGGAAAGCGCAGAAGGGATGCTGCTACATTCAGTAAAAATAGAATATTGAGCCTTCTGGACTTTTTTGGGATGGGTTGGTAAACAGGTCTTTACTTTTCTTGAAGGTGCTTAGATGCCATGGTGATGGGTAACCTTATGAAAAAAACTAGTGAAATGTTAACTTCCTAAGAGGTATGGGAGTTGCCCTTGGAGTTCTGAGAGGGTTAAATAGTTTTTAATTACAAGAATCCCACCCAAATATTATTGGGTTCTTGAGTAGATTGAAAGTTGCGTTGGATCTTAGTCTCTTGTTTGTTTGTAGTCTTTGAAGCTGTTAGGTAACCATTTCAGTCTAATTGGAGGCAGAAATAATTTACATAGCTAACATTGTTTTTGGTGACCACATTTGTCCCATCTAACAGATGAATGATTCTTAACTTCTAGACATTTTGGGCAGTTGAGCTGGGCTAACAGGCTGCAGTTTTACTTCAAGCATGATAAGATTAATCTTACACATAGTATGTCAATTCTATGTGTTTTAGGGACATCATGCCAATTTTTTTTATAGGAAGGATTCATATCTCAAACATCTGTACACATGGATAATTCAGCAGTTAAGTAAGAATTTTAGCATGTCTTTTGGGGTTTTGACTTCTAGAGGAAAAGACCTTATTTAAGGATTGACATTTTGATGGGAATTAGATGCCTAATTTATCTGAAAACTTCCCCAGTGTCTCAGTAAGAGCTGATAAATATGTCTGTAGTAGATCGTTTGTCACTTCTGTTGCTTTGCTTTTAATTTTAAAAATTGGAATTATTTAAAAACTGTGGCTGAAAGGCAATAACACAGGGGTGGCCAACCTGAACCTGAGAAGGAGCCAGGATTTACCAATGTACGTTGCCAAAGAGCCACAGTAATACGTCAGCAGCCCCCCCTCCCATCTGCTCCCCCTGCTCCCAGCGCCTCCTACCCACCGGCAGCCCCACCGATCAGCATGTCTCCCTCCCTTCCCGCACCTCCCGCACAGCTCTGGAGTCGGTGGCCTGTACAAGGAGCCGCATATTAACTTCTGAAGAGCAGCATGTGGCTCCGGAGCCACAGGTTGGCCACCCGTGCAATAACATTTCAGTGTGTTGCTAGCTGAATAAATAATTTTACTAAGCACAAAAGAAACTTATAAACTGTAGCCTATAGAGTGGAGAATCATAAATGTGTAACTTGGATTCCGTTTGCACATATAAAAATAATTGCTGTTGGTCTTGAAAAAGATATCTCTCCCTTCCCTCTCCTGGAAACTATTCAAATTAGTTAGATATTTCAACTTGAATACTGGATTTCAAAGGATTTAGAGTAAATTTAGCTTGCTTATCTGCAGCATAAGCAGTAATCAAGAAAGCAAGTTTTTTTTGTTATCCCTGTACTGTGTGTAAAATCTTAGTTGTGATTTTTCTCTGAAATGTGACTGTACAAAAATGACTTTGCTGGCAGTGGGACCCCAGGATCCATATCTTTTGTCCATGATTTCTGTATCTAATGTGTTTTTAAAAAAATAACTGCCAGCCCTGCAAACTTTACATAGTCTGAAGGCCATGCTTGGTTTGTTCCTTTTCTTGCATCGTGCTCTGTGCATGAAAAGGAGGCTGAGAAGAAGATGCTAGCTGGTGGTCTGAGGTTGAAACTTGCTTTCTCTCCCTCCTCAAAAAGTCCTCAGCCTTTCATTTGGCAGGTTCAGAATTAATTTGAAAATAAAAATTAACTCCAACAATCTACAAATCTAAACAAGATTACAGAGGAAGGCTGGTGGAGCAGGGAATTGAACCCAGGTCTCCCAAGTGCCAAGCTAACACATCTAGGTCCCAACTGTTGGCTGTACGTCTTTTTTTGTTGTTAATTCAGTGATGCAATATGTAGCATATTTATAGCACATAGAAAACAGTAGCAGTCTGTTTAGTCAAACTCTACTTTAATTTCTGTCAGAGAATCAGGAAAATCTATTTGAAAAATAAAATCAATAGTTTAGCTTCATGCCTTGTTTGGGGCCCTTTTGGGTAGCATATCAAAGGACTTGATATCAGTTAAAAATGTGATGACACTGTAGGGGTTTTTTCTTGGTGGGGAGAAAAGGGGGCTTGCACAACTAAGAGCCTGACTTCTGGTCTAGAATTAGCATTTTAAGATCTCTAAAGATGATTAGTAAGAGGCTTGTCCTTTGGCTTTGCTTGTTTACATCCCTCAGCTTGCTCTGGTTTGTTTCTTCTTTGTGATTGGTGTTTAGGCTTCATCCAGCATGCTTACCGTAACTACCTCTGTTCCAATGCCATGTACCCCTTGGTTTCCCTGGCATATGTTAATTTTTAATAGTTTCGGTACTTGTAGGATATTACTGCCTTTACAGATAGAAGCTGTACTGGTTTATGCATGCTACACAGTTATAGGATAAAGATATATATTCTTCCCTTAACCATAGTTGATCCCAGCTGTCAACACTTTAAATGATAGCTTGTGTTAGTAATATAGAACTTCCAGTAAACAGAGAACCACTTTATCCTTCTCGGAGATAAAGGAATGGTTCACCACTTCAGTGGAAAGAGAAACCTTTAAGGGCAAGTGCTAGAAAATTCAATAATTTTTAATTCTTATGGTCAGTACTGCTGCTTATCTCTTTTTCTTGGGGATTGAGTCCTGTGCGTGCAAAAAAAAAAAAGATTGTATTGAAGGAAGTCTTTTGCCAAATCCAGAAAGGCAATTAGGTTGGAAATTCCCTTTACATTTAAAATTTCTCTTGGGTTCCCTGTCCTATTGCTGTGACCACTTCATTTCCCTCTTTGAATCCCTTCGCTTGTTTTTCTGCACTATATAAAATGCAAAATTCTTGCCCTAGCCTTCCAGGTCCACTACGCCCTCAACTTGTCTGCCCTTGTCCTTATTATATTGATGCCTGGCATCATATTGAGAGGGAGGGGGGAAAGTAGTGGCATTCTTTTATACTTCACCAACAAACCAAGTTTGGATTACTTGGGGAGACACCATTCTCAGTAGACTGTGCAGATGTGCAAAATACAGTGTTGTTCTGCTAGGATCCATTGGACTCCTCAGGCTTGGCTCCATGTTGGTGAGGCTTGAGTGCTTTGCTGGGCACCTTGAAGGTTGAGCTCAGCTCCTCTTCAGTTGGGCTCAGATGTACCTGTGCTTGATTACCTCTTGAAAGGAGCTTGGATGCCCCTCTGGCTATTCTGTGTATATTGGTCTTGGCTCTTAGTGAAACTTGCATACCTCTCCTGGCTCCTCTCTAGTTCATTGGCTCCATGGGTCAGATTGGGATCTGAAATAAATGGGTGAAACTTTCCCAAGCCATGTCCCCACTCTCTTCTCATCCAAATGTGATTTATGAATATGCATAAATGACTATCCATATTGTTTGTGTACTTAGGTCAACAGTATAACCATTTACTATGGGTGCATCTACACTGTGAACTAGGGGTGTGACTTTCCTGCTTGTGTGTATATATATATAATCAAACTAGCATGAGTATCAATAGCAGCGTAGCCATGATACCATAGGTAGTGGCAGTGGAGGCACGGCTGAGCTGTGCTGAGTACAACCCACCTGAAACTGGTAGTGATGTACTCGGCATAGCTCAGCTGTGCCTCCACTGTTTCTGCTTGTGCTACTGTGGCTGCATGTGCCCTAGCTTGATGAGAGCTAACAACGAGCGTATACAAGAGCAGGAGAAAAGCACCCTTACTTCATTTTATAGACATAGCCTGTGTTGACACTTAACCTAACAGAAATGAATAGGAGAAGTTCACACCTCTCAGCTATTGTTCCGGTTCTCTTCAGATTTAGGGGATGTCTACTCTATAGGCGCTACAGCGGCACAGCTGTAGTGGTGCAGCTACGCCACTGTAGAGCATGTCTACACTGCAAAATTCGTTAAATTGGTATACAGCCGCTGCAGTAATTAAATTGCTTTTGCTTGTCCACACTATGCTCGTTTTGTTGGCGGTGCGCGTCCTCACTAGGAGCACTTGTACTGACTATAGTCAGTGCAGGGCATTGTGGGACAGCTTCTGAAAGCCAGTAACAGTTCATAGAATCATAGAATATTAGGGTTGGAAGAGACCTCAGGAGATCATCTAGTGCAATCACCTGCTCATTATTGATTATAAGCAATGCATTGTCTACACTGACACTGTGTCTATCTAACTACATCCACGTTGACTTTATGCCTCTCATGGAGGTTGAGTTAAGTCAGCGTAGTGGGGCAATTACATAAGTGGGATTGAAATTTTAGTGTGGACACTTACATAATTAGGTCGATGAAAGCTGCCTTGCGTCAATCTAACTGTATAGTGTAGACCAGGCTTTACTACAGCGACTGAAAGGGTTTTTTCTGTTGCTGTAGCTAATCCATCTTAAGATGTGAATTGTTGCTGCTTACCACTCTCTCTGCCACAGTGTTGTCAGCTTCTTTGTTAGCTTTTCCCACACTAATGTTTTCTCGGACATTGGCTGTATACGTCGGGGTGCTGCTGCCATCGCCTCTTCTGTTGCTCTATTTTCTGTCTTGATTCTGTGTAGTTGTCATTTTACTAAGTTCTATGGTCATTAGGTTCTTCCAGGCCAGAAAAGACCTAAACTTCTGAGATGAAAAACAAGCAGACTTTTTTTCCTTTGGTCTAGAGGACAAAATCTTTGAATCTGATTTATGTGTCATAGAGAAGTAAAAAGGATATAAGACCAATTTTTCTCCTCTTGCTGGTCATCTTTCTGTTGCAAAATGACAAATTAAGTAGATGAATTGGGATAAAGCAACTAAATCTGTATGTAGAAACAGTTTGAAGAAAGATATTCATAGGTAAAGTGATCAGATTCAGTTGTACAGTATTCAGGGAGAATATAACTGAAAAAAGCAGAGACTAAAAGATAATGAATTTAAAATGTTCAGATGGATATGTGCTTATTTGTTATGTTGTGTAACACAGAACATGACCTTCTTTCTTCGTTTTCCTTAGAGTGGAAAAAGGTTTTATTATTACGTGTAACTTCCTCATCTTTATGGGAGTATAAGCATTCATGTGGGGAGACTTCTGTGGTAAATATTTAATGTACTGTTTTGTGTGTGTGTGTGTTAGGTTTTTTTATACTGTGTGCTTATAATATAATACATTATAAGTGACAGAGTCCTGTGGCACCTTATAGACTAACAGATGTATTGGAGCATAAGCTTTTGTGGGTGAATACCCACTTTCTACAGATCCAGACTAACACGGCTACCCCTCTGATAATACATTATAAAATGTGTTGAAGAGACCTCTATAGCATGTTCACGTTTGGAAGGTTATCTTTGCATAACGGTTATATATAAATTTGGATTCACAAGATGACAACTCTTGCCCTGGAGAACTTCTTGCTTTTCAAGGGCAAGTGGATTTTTCAATCTTCAATATGGAGAAATGAGTGCAAATATTCACCTTGTGTGGGAGAAAGAAAGTGAAAAGTGCCTCATAACCAGCAAATATATGCTGCAACAGTTAAAATTCCAGGTATTATTCTTCTTGTTAATTCACCACAATAACGAAATGCTGGTTTTGTTTGTGATTGTGGGGGAGATATATACACATTCAGGTTGCTTGGGTTATTGAAGTTCACAAGAATCTGGTAATCTTTTAAGTAAGATTACATAAATGTATTACACAAATGACAGCTGTATCTGGCTGCCAGTTTTCATGTTATGAGCAAATACATTTCAGTACATCAGATTCCCCCTGTGTCTTACTATTGTTAGTTTTCAGCCTAGCCTGGGGCTTGTCGCAAATGTGTTTTATAGAGTTTCAATGGGAGTTTTGTGAGCTGGGTGCAACCTTGTTGTGGGTGGAGTTAAAACCTCATTGAGATTGGTAGGTGTGAACTCGCCCTTCAGTTAAGGTAGCTGTAGGGATCTGCTCCAACCTTAGGCTTTGGCTACACTTAAATTTTATAGCATTCTAACTTGCTGGCTCGGGGGTGAAAAATTACCCCCTGAGCGCAGCAAGTTTGAGTGCTTTAAAGCGCTAGTGTGGACAGGCTCACAGTTATTCCCCTCCCAGCTCTTCCACAATCACACTTCGCTTTGAAGTTTCTAGTGGTAGACATAGCCTAGGAGAGCTCTCTCCCAGCGCTATGCCGTGACTACACAGGCCACGTTTTAACTTTGGCAGGGAAGACGTGCCCTGAATCTCTCCAGGAGCTCTTGCTGACTATAGGTTGGGGTTATTTTGGGGGGAAGGGGAGGGAACACAGGGAGGGTGTGTGAGAGAGAGAAGGAACAGACAAACTGGGTGAGGGAGCCTGAGGGAGCAGCTGAAAGCATGGTGGCGAACCCTGGCTGGAAGAAATGTGGGGAGAGGTTTTTTAGGTCTGGGTGCAGGCTGAAAAGTGTGTTCTTGGTGCTATGACCAAAAGTTGTTTTCTACTATTTGATTCCTTCTGCATTCAGAGACACAGGACTTTGTACGTTCTTTGTAAACGAATAAAACTGTGTAAAAGAAATACCTGACTATGACCAGCTGCTCCTCCTAATTGGATCAACCTGCTAGACCCCAATTTTATGTCTAGATTCTTGGGCCAAAAGGGGTAATAGTGTCTTTAAATTGAACTAAAGATTAACGATTATGCATGCCGTATAGAAACTGGATATTTAAAGGTGATCTGCATAAGAGATTAAATCTGTTTGTGCCCTTCTTTGTACAAAGAAGTTCTGAAATATTTTCTTGGGAGAGATAACTGTTTTCATCTTAAAAATACCACAAAGTTTTTTGTCATGAGTTTAAGGTTGATGGGAATTGTCTTACAGGAAATGACTGTTGGTCCGTCTAGCGGCCAGTATTAGTGTCCAGCAGTGGCCACATGCTTTAGAAGAAGCTGCAAGAAATCCTGCAGTGGCAGTTATAGAATAATTTACCTGTCAGGAAAGTTTCTTCCTACTCCTTATTAGTTACAGATTGGCTTATGAATGGAGGCATGGGGGTTTATAACTTTTAAAAAAATCTTTATTATAATCATTCTGGATGTTTCTTGTTAGCCAAAAAATGAGTTAACAAAGATATATTTTAATATATAGTCGCTCAGATTTCAATTTTTTGTGATGTCAATTCTACTACCAGCAAAAGCAACAAACAACGAAAATAAGACTTGGGAGTGTGTGTGTGTTGGGAGAATCTCGTGTGTCATGGGAGATTTTTGATAGAATTAAAGTGTGCTGCATACTGAAGCACTCTAGTTATGCAGAAATATGACAGACTTGATCACTGCAAACTAGGCTGGGGTCAGAAGATACTGCTTTAGGTGATAATAGGCAAGACTTCTCTGCTGTGTCATGCTTTCAGGTATAGCATCATACAGGGTGGATTTAAATCATGATTTAAATCACTAGTCAGGAAGACTATTTAATCATGGATTTCTACATAAAAGTGCATTCTTGTTGGTTGGTGTATCCCTAATACATATTCTTCACAACTCAGAGATAGATGTAGGTTTCATTGTTTAGAAGGTACACACTATACATGTTAAAAGTGATTTATTTTGAAAACGTTTCAGACCAGTTTTACAGCTATATCAGAAAATGAATGATTGTTTGGTTATTTCATTTACCAAAGGTAATTGAAGCAAATATTTATGAAGTCATTGGGAGGTGAACTATCTCCAATTCAACAGGGTAATCATTAATATTTGGAGGATTTTCTTGCCATGCTGTATTAGGTGGAGAACATCACCAGACAGACATTTAAATTGTTTTATTTATCTAAAACAACAACATTATGTATTCTGGATTTGTTTCTTCAACAACAAACATATAATAATTTAACAAAACAAGCATATGAATTTTTGAATTTAGTTAAACATTCAAGTTTTTTAAAATCAGGTTTGTTTTTGTTAAAATTGTTTTTAACTAAAATAGTTAAATTTAATTTTTGTTTTTTAAATATTTTATCGACTATGTCAGCCAGGTCAACATGAGAAACTTAAAATATTGGCTTCTGCAGCTAACTGAGTCATCTTCACCTTCATTTTCCTGTTCATAATCTGGAAAAGAAAAACAAGTTTTCCTGCTTTTTCAGGTCCCAAACGATTTCTCAATTTGGAATGAATTAGTCCAAAGGAAGAAAATATTCTTTCTACACTGGCAGAAGAAGCTACTGCTGTTAAAAGTGAGATTATCACTTCAACAGTCTCTAAATCCAAGTGCTTAAGTGACTTCCACCAGTTCACTGGTGTAACTTTCTTTAAAACATCAGCACATATTTCTTGAATGGTTCACCCGTAGCTCTGTAGTTTATTATAGAGGGATGATTGCTGGATGTCCATGTCATTGCCAATTCCTCTTCTTCAGCAGTTCAGGTTTGACCCTGGTACCGAGTACTGAGAATATTTGCAAGAAAATGAGCTGGAGATAGTGCTTGTCCCATTTGTTTTTTTTAATGCTAGTAATTTAACTCTGTCATTGCATATTTCTCTTTTTAAGATCTCACTCGGTTCCTTCCAAATTTCAACAGCGTCAGCAATAAAACAGCTATTTCTCTGCATTTTGTTCAAGGCTACAGAAATAGGCTTCAGGGTACTCAGCATGTGTTCAACATTTCTCTTAAGGCCAATGTTGAGAACGTTCGCTGTGACATTGTCATCTATTTTTTCACAATTTTGTTGATAAACTGTCATCAGATTAGGCCAGTTCTTGATATAGTGCTCAAAACAGTCCATCGCATATCTTGTGGGACAGTTAGCTTGGTTCCTCCCACTTTTTTTCAGAGCAGCTGCTGCAAAGTGGTTGTTACGGAAGTATTTTGCAGTTTCAACAACATTAGCCTTTATTTCTGGAACACTGAAGTCTTTGGCTAGGAGGTGTATCAAATGAGCACTGCAACTGTATGTTGTTAGCTTGGGACTCTCTTCATGGTCTTTTAATAATTTCTTCTCATCTTGGATACATTTGCAGCATTGTCTGTCACCAAGCTGCCTCCTAGACATTTGAATTTTTTTCCACTGTTTGTTATAGCTGTTACTGCTACTTCTTGTAAGTATTCTGCTGTGTGTGCATTTCCTGATGTATTAGTTGTTTCTGTAAGGAAGACATTCCCTTCTTCTTTGGTACACAAGCACATACAACAGGATCATTGTGGACGTTGCTCCACCCATCAAGACTCAGGTTAACAATTTTACTCTCTAGACCTTTTGCACACTGCTCAATTTCTCTTTCATACACTTTATCCAGCAATTTTCCTGAGACATCTGCTCTGTTGGGAGGACTGTATCCTGGTCTTAATGACTGAACCATGTTAATGAAATGTGGGTTCTCAATCATACGGAAAGGAGAGTTTGTTGCATAAACAAACCAGGCAATTTTTTCGTCAATTATTTCTTTTTGTAATCTGCTGGTTCTTATCAGAAATTTATCTGTGGTTGTTTCTGGATTATGGAGATTTTTTTTTCTTTTTGCTACAGGTGGTATACTGTGGCTATGTGACATACATGATGTGACTGAAACACCATCATTGGCAGATAACTCTGCAGCTATAGACACTGATGGTGATCTTGAAGGTGGATAGTCTTCGGAATCCTGTATGTTGAGGATGGATTCTCCTAAACAAAATAAGTCAATGTAGTTATTTCATTATTATTACCATACTGCTCATTTACTATTACTCATTGCATTGACAGACACTCAGTACCCTACTTTAAAGGTGAAATTGTAAAAGGAAGATCTGCCTATTTCAGCTATTTATTTTTGATCACAACTGCATCTAAAATGATATTACCATAGAGTAACAACTATATTTTTTGCTCAAACATGAGAATTCACGAAAAGTCCAGAAGAAAGACAGTCCTTAAGAAAGAAGTATGAAATAAAAAAGTTTAACAACCTGAAGATCCTGCATGTTCAGACGTGTTCCTTTCATCATCTTCAACGCAGCTTCCTCCTGAGAAGGAACACTTCTCATGATGTTGTTTCATTCGGACAATCAGGCCTTGCATTTCTTTGTTGCACTGTTTGCATTTTGCATGCATGCCTGTCTTACCCACAGGTTGAGGAAGTTCATTTAAAATATTCCCAAAGTGGGTCTCTTTTATGGCCTGCTGCCATTATAGGTTTTCCCTTCTAGCGAGAAAATGGTATGGTAGATCTCAACTCAATGAAGGCTACACTCAGAAGGATCTCAAGACTTCTGGAATATGCTGCTCAAACAGTTTCACTTTTGTTTCTACTGCCTGTCCCTCCCTTCTCACATTTATCTCCAGACTTCTTCTCCTTGGCCAGATCTATTCCGTCCCCAACAATCTTCTATTCATTGAGCTTTTTGAAACTTTGCACTTTTAGAGAGAGGTAAGGGATTGACTCTGTGTACACAAATTTGCAGAGGGATAATAGTCTGTTATTTCTCACCTCTCTATATTATTTAATCATTTAAAAACATTTTTGCTGTTTACAAGCATGTTATCTCTGGAGACACAAATCCAGAGTTTGAGAACTTCAAAACTAAGCATCTCTGATGGTATCTTCTAGACTGAGCACTGAGTTCCATTGGGTAGATAGAAAGATTAACCTAAATCTATACAGAAGCCCCTGGAACCCCATAAGGTTGGTTCCCTAATCCATGAACTATTGGAACTCATTTACAAAACTTGTCTTAAACATTACATGAATATATTGTCTCATACTATAGAATTAGAATTTATAATCTCTGTTCCATGATCTTTGAGCTATAATGTATGTGTTTTCCTCAAAAAGCATTTTTATCGAAAAATCCAATTTAAATTAAAAAAAAAAGTCCAATTTTTTTAATTTTTTAAAAAAGTCATTGGTTTTTATCCACCCTGGCATCATATAGCTTTGCAAAATTCTTCTCCTTCAAGGTAAGTTGCTTTTCTGATATGGAGTAAAATATTCTTAATCCTTTCATTACTGTAGAGTGGGCAAATACATTTGGTCCTGGGGCTGGTAAACTTTCATGCCACTTCTTTAATAGTAATTCTATCTTGTATTCTAAAATGGATTTTGAGATACCTTGAATATGAAGGTGAGACACAACCAAAAATCTCAAGGAATAAATGAGCCTGAAGATTTAGGATATAACTTAGTTCTACCAAAGTAAAGTAATACATTTTTCTGAAAAATTTCATTTGGCTTGTTTCTTAGTATCTATGTGTTAAACATTTTAATATGCACATGTACAAGTTCCTTGGAGGAATTTAGTATTTTGAGTAGGGCTGTTGATTAATCGCAGTTTTAATCGCACTGTTAAACAAGAGACTACCAATTGAAATTTATTAAATATTTTGGATGTTTTTCTACATTTTCATATATATCTTGTATTCTGTGTTGTAATTGAAATCAAAGTGTATATTTTGATTACAAATATTTTCACTGTAAAAACGGTTAACAGAAGAAATAGTATTTTTCAATTCAGCTCATACAAGTACTGTAGTGCTATCTTTGTCCTGAAAGTGCAGCTTACAAATGTAGATTTTTTTTGTTACATAACTGCACTCAAAACCAAAACAATGTAAAACTTCAGAGGCTACAAGTCCATTCAGTCTTGCTTCTTGTTCAGCCAATCGCTCAGACAAACAAGTTTGTTTACATTTACAGGAGATAATGCTGCCTGCTTCTTGTTTATAATGTCACCAGAAAGTGAGAACAGGAATTTTCGTGGCACTTTTGTAGCCCGCATTGCAAGGTATTTACGTACCAGATATGCCAAACATTTGTACGCCCCTTCATGCTTCGGCCACCATTCCAGAGGACATGCTTCCATGCTGATGAGGTTCATTAAAAAAATAGTGCGTTAATTACATTTGTAACTGAATTCCTTGGGGGGAAAATTGTACATCCCCTGCTCTGTCTTACCCGCATTCTGCCGTATATTTCATGTTGTGGCAGTCTTGGATGATGACCCATCACATGTTGTTGTTTGTTTTAAGAACACTTTCACTCAGATTTGACACAATGCAAAGAAGGTACCAATGTGAGATATTTGTAAAGATAGCTACAGCACTTGACCCAAGATTTAAGAATCTGAAGCGCCTTCCGGAATCTGAGAGGGATGAGGTAGAGAGCGTGTTTTCAGAAGTCTTAAAATAGCAGCACTCCGATGCGGAAACTACAGAACCCGAACCAAAAAAAGAAAATCAACCTTCTGCTGGTGGCATCTGACTCAGACAATGAAAATGAACATGCGTTGGTCTGCACTGCTTTGGATGGTTTTCGAGAGGAACCCATCATCAACATGGATGCATGACCCTTGGTATGGTGGTTGAAGCATGCGCATCTGGCACGTAAATATCTTGCGATGCCGGCTACAACAGTGCCATGAGAATGCCTGTCCTCACTTTCAGGTGACATTGTAAACAAGAAGCGGGCAGCATTATCTCCTGCAAATGTAAACAAACTTGTTTGAGCAATTGGCTGAACAAGAAGTAGGACTGAGTGGACTTGCAAGCTCTAAAATTTTACATTGTTTTGTTTTTGAGTGCAGTATTTTTGTACATAATTTGTAAGTTCAACTTTCATGATAGAGATTGTATTACAGTACTTAGGTGAATTGAAAAATACTATTTCTTTTGTTTTTACAGTGCAAACACTTGTAATAAAAAATAAATATAAATACACTTTGTATTCTGTGCTGTAATTGAAATCAATATATTTGAAAATGTAGAAAACATCCAAAAATATGTAAATAAATGGTATTCTGTTATTGTTTAACAGTGTGATTAATGGTGCGATTAATTTTTTTAGTCACTTGACAGCCCTACTTTTGAGTCATGTTAACACAGATTTCAGGTTTGTGGAGAAACTCCTATTTATCATCTTTAGATGGATTGTCCAGGCAGAATTCCAGGAAACCTGTTTTCTCTTTGATAAATATATATTGTCTCTGTAAGTATAATGGAAGTTGCATGTATGTAGAGTAGATAAATGAACAGGTTTGTATTCTTAATTGGATGTATGCAGTACCCAACGAAACACATGGTCAAAGTAAAATTTTCAGCTGCTGTTCTTTACCAGTGACTGCTGCTGTTTGAAAATAGTGTATACAATGAACTTTCTTGGAAAGTAGTAAAATTTGAAGGGGGGAGCTACACTAGTGTGTATTTTTTTAACTATACTTAAGGTAAAACAAGTTAACTTTTACCAAATCTGAAAACAAAATTAACAAGTTGCTCTTTTGGGAAAGTTAGTCTACATGGCAGAAATCTAGCTTTATAAGAGCCAGCTAAGCAAACCTTCCAGGAGAAAGTCCAGGTTTAAAGTTGTTTTGTTTTGGGGAGATGAAAAACAAAATAGATAAATTATACAAAAGTTAACCTTCACCCAGGTGATTGTATTCTAAGCAGGAACTTGAAAGAGCTTTACTTATCATACGTGAGTCAGAAATAAGTTCTAACCTTCCCCTCTTGCCCCTTGATGATTGCACACTTCCACGAGGTAATTGGTTTTCACCTTTGCTCAGCCACATTCCTGCATTTTGGGTCACCTTCCAGTTAGGACGTATTTACCTAATTGACCCTGCCATATTTTCACATGGTGGATTCTATTTGCATTCCAGGCCATTAAGACCAAAACTGAACAGAACTTTCAATTTTCTATGGATAGGCATTTAACCCCTCCATGGTTACAATCCTTCAGGGAATCTATTTTCCAGTGATTCCATTCTCCTTGATTTAACTCAAATCCTAAAGAACAAGTTGAATTCATTACAGATCCACTGTATTAGACCATAACGACTCCTTTAGGCTTATTCAAACTAGTTTTTTGTAGGAAATTTCCCACCATTTGCTACAACTGGTGCAGCTCTGTTGGGGGCAACAGTGGTGGATGTGCTGGTGTCAGAGTGCAGGTGTCTTTACTATTATGTCTATTACTACTATTACTACATCTAGACCTGTTCTAAGCAGAGGGTTAAATGATGCAATAGTGAAAATGCCTGTTCCCTGTGTACACTAGTTCTCTCATTGCTGCCATCTGTGGAAGTGTATGACCTTTTGATTTGAGTGTGAACGGGGGTCAACTTTCTGAGGTGACAGATTTCAGTTTTAAAATCTAGCAAACCATATTTGCAATCTCTGTAAATGTTAGTCAAACCCAATTAAATTCCATTCCAATATTGACTCCTTATTGAGTGCAAGGAGTCTTAGCTTATTAACATTAGTACTAGATTCTTTCCAAGTATACTTTTACCTGCCTGGTACAGTATTCCTCAGATCAGGACACATGGTTATTCTTAATCAACAGTTAATTCAACCAGAACCACATAAGCAACCAATCACAATTCATCGATCAAGTATAGATACAACAAATGTTCTAGGCACACATGGAATACAGTATCAAATTCAGTTTTGTAAGCAATTAGTATAGACCAGTGTGGGGGCCCAGCAGCTCTACCAGGGAAGAACACAACCCACCTAAGATCTTTTATTATATTTACGTATCAGTTACAGACCATTAGTACCCCTAATTCATTTTCATGTTTCCAGTAGGTCTCCAAGAAATAAGGATGCCCTTGTCTTAAAGCACTTTAGGAATATTGTCCTTCTATTTCAGTTCAGTCTGAAAGGGGAGGGACTAATTAAAAATATCGAGCAATTGCTTAAAGGTATTGTTTGAGGTTCTCAGGCCGATTTGCTTGGACTTACAAAGGAGAACATGCATATACTATTATTTAGTTAAAATTCAAAATATATGAGGTTACTTGATGTCTCGCTAGAAAGAAGGTAGACTAGCAGTACCTAAATATTTTTCCCTATATGACCCCATTTTCAGATATGCTATCTGGGATTGTGGGAAACTCTATAAATGGCACGCTCCCTGCAGTATGACTGTACATGCAAGGTCACGCTTCATGGAGGATGCCATTTTGCTTTCCAAAATGGTATCCTCCACACTGTGTGCCCTTGGACATGCACGGTGTTTGCGAGATGCTGCTGCATGGAGGGCACTATTGTGTAGAGAAAAATAGCATCCTCCGTGTGACGTGGCCTCATGTGTGAGGTCATGCTGTGCAGAGAATGCCATTTTGTAAAACGGAGGAATTGAGAGCTTCATTAGTGGGAGATAGGTGTCAGTTACCTCCTACCTCAAGTGAACACCTCAAAGGTATGTCATCTTCTGATGAATTGTCTTAATTTCAAGTCCTTTAAGAGCATAATTTTGAGTATGGATACATAACTCCTTAAATGTTATCCATAAATATATTTTGCAATTATTATGATAAGTGGGCTACTGGTTCTTGGTTGAGACCTCACATGACACCCTTTGGTGAACTCTGATACAGATACCCGACCCAGGGTTTCCCTGTCGTGCACCCCTTGTCACCTGCCATTTGGCATCAAGAGCTCCCTGGATCACAGCATGGTGGCTCAGATTTAGGGAGGCTGAGCCCCAGCCTTACTGCCCACGGCCTTTTTGCTCCTTAGACCTCTCCCAGGGCAACTGAGCAACTAGGGGAAGAGTGTGGCCTTTTTGAAATCCTTTGTGGGGAGGTGGGGTTTCCATCCAGACTTAAGGTCTGTAAGAATTATTATTAATAATTAAAATTATTGATATGTGAAACTACCAAATACTAATTTAACTATGAATTTCTTTATTAAATCCAAAGGCAAGATGATGCTTATACAATTGCTCTAAACATGCCTAAAAAGCCTAAATCATATGCAATTTACTACATCCAAACAGTTAAAAAAAAATTATAAGCATTTGATCAAGATTCTTATAAGCGGGCCAAACCCAGAGGTGCTTAGACCCATATTGGTTGGCTCCAACATGGTCAAGCAGGTATTGGCAATGAACCCTTTAAGAGTTGACAAATTTTTATACCCTTTAATAAACTAGTGATGTCTTTGCCAATTACTGACTTTAGCTAAAAACCAATCTGAGACAGTTCCACTTTATTTAGTTTTAATCCAGATAAAATTTATGACCTACTTTCTTCCCATGGCCTTTCCTCCCCTCCTGACAGTTTTTCCATTGCACCTGGGTTCACATAGGCTTTAACACTGGTATGTGGGGTGGGAAGGCCATGTTGGCTTATTTTAAAACAGATTCTCTTTGTTTTATTTAAAACCATCTGCAGTCTTCCTTATTAGGCCAGAGGCCTTCTTTTTAGAAACTTCCCTTAATCTCATTTAGTTATTCTTTGAACCATGCATCCTCCCTACTTCATTCCTTCTGGCCTTATAACTCATTATTTTCAAGGCCTTCCTTCTACTTCCTAATCAGGGTCTTTCTTTACAACACATTTTTCTTAACCAAATTTAAGATAACTCTAATTCTTTAATTTCATATTTATCCTATATGGTCCTCATTGCCTTGACGGCATACCAATAAATCTCCATCAAGGCACTGTACTTTCTTCAGTATCGAGCTTGGTACCAATTGTCCAGTGCCTGACCCTTCCAATACAGAGACAGCGGGAAAGAGGGATGTTACAGTGCGCTCCCTACACTTCATCATCATCCTTGGATGAGGCCATTGTCTCAGAATCATCCTCCCTGGTTCCTTATGATTACAACATACCAGGAACTTATGAAAAGGGTATCTGCCTCCCAGGGTGTTCAGACAGAACTAGTCTAGCCCAATCCACACAAGTTAGTGGATATTTTACCTATTAATGATGTCATTGTGGCACTCAGAGAAATCCTTTGACAAATTCCATTCTCTCTCATGCACATGAGAATGGAATTTGTCAAAGGATTTCTATGGGTGAAAAGTACCAAGTTCCTTTCCAGGGACATGAGTATTCCACGATCTGTGCTGTTGCTGATGGCTGTGAATGGAAAGGCAATGCAATGGTGGTCTAAATCCACTCCCAAAGACAAAGATGCAAAGAAATTGGATTTCTTTGGAAGGAAGGACTAATCATCATCAGGATTTCAGTTCAGAATTGCGAATGAGCAGGCTGTCTTAGCCTGTTATGATTATTTGGGACTCAATGCTAAAATTTGTGGATAAATTGCCAGATTAGAGTAGGGAGGAAATTATTGATCTGTGAGGGCCACCAAGTGGAAATATAATCCTTGCAGGCCATGTTGGACAGAGCTGATTCAGTGGCTTGAGTGATGGTGATGGGAGTCACTGTACATCGTGCATCTTGCCTTAAGTCATTGGGCATTCCAGCATACAGTTGAGGATTTATGCTGAAACCCTTTTGAAAACCCAAATCTATTTTCAGAGAAGACAGATGAAATTCTGAATTATCTAAAAAATTCTTGGGCAACCCTCAAGTCTTTGGGCATTTTATGCTCAAGGCCCTAAGAGAAAGCAGTTCAGCCCTTTAGTCCAGCTGTCTAATAAGGTAAAACAGATACCTCTGCTGGACCTATCGAGCAGGTGACATAAGATGCACAGAAACACCTCCTCAACCTTCTGTTACTGCCAAACAGTCTGTAGCATCTAAGCAGTCTATTTGACTCTTTACTGATTGATTTGCTTGCCCATGACTATTACTTCCCCTCCTTTATCAGCAGGTTTTCCCACTTTCTAAGTGCTTGGACCCACATTACACCAGATGGATGAGTTCAAAGTACAGTAGAACTGGGCTATACCCTGCAATTCACTTCTATCCCCCATCCCTTTTCAGGGACCATTCTTATGAAACGCTACTAATTCAGGAAGTTCAGCCTGTTACTTCTTCTGTGGCCCCTAACTGTATCACCTCACCATCACTGTATGTGATTTTGTTCTCATTTTCCAATTCCAAAGTCCAAGGGGGATATCAGATCTATTTTAGACCTACGAAACCTCAACAGATACGTAAAAAAGATAGCTTCATATGGTTACCATAGCATTTATTATCCTATCCCTACACCCAATGACTTGTTTGCTGCCCTCAACTTAACGGATGCCTACTTCCATGTAGCCATTCACCAGAGATACAGGAGGTTCTTAAGATCCATTGCAGCAGATGTTTGTCAGTTTATGGTCCTTCACTTCAGCCTGTTGTCAGCGCCTCAGATCTTCACAAAGTGCATGGCATTAGTTATGGCACATCTCAGGAAGGCAGGGGTCCTGGTATACCCGTATCTGGGTGATTGGTTAGTTCAAGATCAATCCAGACAGCAAGTAGTAGTGGCCATCAAAAAGATTCATCCCCTCTTCCATTTGCTGGCCTTTTGATCAACAAGGACAACTCAATTCTTCTCCCTGTACAGAGAATCTAATTCATAGGAGTGGTTCTCCACTCATTATAGTCAAGTCTATTTACCTCAGGCCAGGTTTCAGGCAATATTGCACCTGTGCAAAGACTTCCAGGTGTACCCTTAAACGACAGTGAGGAATTTCCTGAAATTTCTAGGCCATTATTGCAGCTTTTACATATGTGACTCAGCATGCCAAACTTCCTCAGTTATGCAGAAGTAGTTGAAGTCTACCATTCCTTATCTACTGGTCTTGCTGACTCACATACTTCGAAGTGTTTTGTGAACACTGGACTGTTGGATTAAATCCTGCTAATGTATACGGCGGGGTTCCTTTTGCCTCAACCCTGCCCTCTATGACCCTAGTCATGCTTCATCTTTTTGTTGTGGATTTCTTTTAGGTAATTTTCAGACTTAGGGGCTCTGGTCAGATCAGGATCTCTTTCTCTCTCCACCTCAGTGTTTGAGAACTTTGAGCTGTCTGCCTGGCCTGCCAAGTGTTTCTTCCCCACGTCAAAGATGGTGCTGAGAGGTGGTCTTGGACGACAATGGTGCAATGTTCTATCTAAAGAAGCATGGAGGTACTAGGACAGAATCCCCTTGGTCAAGAAGCAATATACCTCTAGATTTCCTGCAGAAAGAATGGAATTACGCTCAAAGCATCTCACCTCCCTTAGGTCTCAAAATTGTCTAGTGCAGTGGTTTTCAACCTATTTACCACTGTGGGCTGCATATGCAACTCGCTGCATTATGTGGGCTGCATCCACACAATACATATGCTACTTCTATGGCCCTGAGGATGTCACATGGGCCACAGCTGTGTGCTGATTGGGCTGCAAGTGGCCAGTGGGTCACGAGTTGAGAACCACTTGTGGAGTGGATCATCTCTGCAGGTCATTGATCAGAGATCACAAATGGTCCCTTCAGACCTGATGTTGCAAAACCTATTTTTTGGATTTGGTGAATGCCAAAAATAGACTTATTTCCCACCGTACAGAATAGGAAGTGTTACCAGTTCTGTTCAAGGGCAGGTCAAGCACTGGATCTTTCAGACAGCCTTTCTAGTGTGTTGGAGGGGGAAAATGTCTGTGCATGTTCCCCCCTCATTCCTGTGGTGCCAAGAGTTTTTTGTGCAAACCCAGACAGGATCACCTCTTGCTAATTTTGATAGTACCCGCCTGGTCTGATCAGCATTGGCTCTTGGACCTGTTGAGCCTTTTGATTTGAGATCCAGTATCTGTTCTTCTGGTCTCAGATGCAGTTTTGCAGGACCATGGCCAGACTCTGCATTGCAGCCCTTTGAGCCTGTACCTGGCTGCCTGGATGCTCCCTGGGTAACTCTCCAGGAAGCTGCCTGTTCCCTTGGAGTTGAAAATGTTCTTTTAAATAGCAGGAAGCTTTCCACCAGATATACTTACCTTAAGGAATGGAAGAGCTTCTCTGTGATCCCAGCAGAAAGATACCTCTCCATCATGGGCTCCTCTTCAGTTTATCCAGGATTACCAGCTTCACCTAAAGGATGAAGGATTTACTGTCAGTTCCCTGAGAGTTCATCTGACAGTTCTCTCAGCATTCCATCCTCCTCCTTTAGAAGGAAAGATCTGTTCTCCCCCACCCAACCCTATCACTATTAGATTCTTGAAACGTTTGGAGAGGCTCTTTCCAGTTGTTAGGGACTGTGATGGGGTGGACTAGGCCCTGAGGCTTCCTGCTGGAGGCCTCACAGCCCTGCCACACCCCACCCCAGAAAAAGGCAGTGGAGAGGGTCCTCCAAACAGCCTAGAGTGGCTGCATTCCACACAGCCAATCAGAAGGGGCTGCAGGAAGAAGCCAATCAGGGCCCAGCAGGGTAGTATAAAAAGAGCTGTAGGGCAAGAGTGCAATTCTTTGCTGGAGCGGGAGAAGTGTGGGTGGTGTGCCGGGGTGGCTGAGGAAGCTACAGGACCTTGGACAGAGCAATGCTGGTAGAGACCTGAGGGGAGCAAGAAGGCACTCTGGTCTGGTCTGCTGGGACTCAACCAGGACAAGACCCTGAGGTAAGGGTGAAGAATATGCTGTGGCTGTGGGGAAGTGGCTTAGGAAATTGTAGCAGCAACGCAGTTTACTTAAAGGAATGCAGTTTATTTAAAGGGACATAGCTGTTATCAATAGGGTCCGTGGGCTGGGATCCAGAGTAGTGGGTGGGTCTGAACCCCCACCCCCTCAATTAGCGACCAGGGAAGTGTCTTGGACTTTTGATGTACCCCAGAAGAGGGAACTGAACTCTTTTTGTGGCCCAGCAGGAGAGCTGGGGACAGAAAGGCCCTGAGAGGGTGAAGACATTGCTTCCAGGGAGGGAGCACAGGAGCACTGATCTATACCAGAGCAGGGACAATTTGAGAGAGACCAGAAGAGGTGAGACACCATTCAAACCAGGGTACTGCGATAGGCCTTGCTGGACTGATTGAGGAGTGAATCCAGGGGCAGGGCTGTAGATAGACGTTACAGAGGGCACAGAGAGGCCACTGTTGGATTTGTAACCCGGCAGGGGTTTCCTTTTTATTTCACATACAGACTGTATATGACTTGACCGGCCAGAGGGCTGAGTTGCTGAAGACTCACCCCAAGGTAGAGAGAGAGTGTAGCATATGCACTCTTCCAAGAGGGGAGCTTATGAGAGGTGAGTGTCACCCTGTTACAGGGACCCCACATCATCCTGGGATCTGAATTTGCTTCTTTTGGTTTTAATGGGGGCCAGCTTTTAAACCTATGACTACATGCTCTTTTTTTCTCATCTCTCAATGAAGATAGTATTCCTGATGGCTATTACTTTGGCTGTGAGGGTAGCAGAATTTCAGGCTTTGATGACTAACTCTCCTTTATACAGGGTTTTATAATGCTAAAGTTAGTTTGAATTCACACCCAAAATTTCTCACTAAATGACTTTAAACTAAATTAGCCTATGTACTTAGCAAACTTTTCCCCAAAACCTCATTCATGATTGTAGGGAACCACGGAAGACTTTGTTACGGCATAGCAAGGGTGCATTCGCTTTCTCATGCTCGCCAGGGTGTGTTTGCTTTCTCACACTCTTTTGGTGGCCGGTCACTGTCATGGCCGGCCAGCTGCACTTTGTTTTGAGCTCATTAAAAGTGCTTTTTGCTTTGTATGGCCTTGAGCCAGGAGGCGGCCCCTGCTTGCTTCTGTATAAAATGTCTGTATATAATTGTATGAGCCTGGCCCCACTGTGGACTCCGTACCAGGCCACGCTTTCGGTGAGCTGGGTTCCCCGCCTCCGTGACCGCAACGCCAGGAGTCCCCGTTGCAGGTGTGTCACTTTGCCTTCAATAAAGCCAATCACTCACAGACTGTGTGGGCCTCATTCTTGCAGAGCACCCTGGGTAGGCCCGCAGCCTCCCAAGAACCTAACATTGATGATGGAAAAACTCCATAATTTGGATGTTTGTAGGGCGTTAGTCTCTTATCTGGACAGACCTACAAACTTAGATATCTCTGCAATTATTTGTCTCCTTTGCTGACAGAATGAAGGGACAGTTTGTCCCTTTGCAGAGGATTTCTTCCTGGATATCTTCATGTATTAGTCTGTACTGTGATGTTGCTAAGGTTCCACTACCTCAGAGTTTTAACAAGCAGTGTCGGCTGCATTCTTAGGTCAAGTTTCCATCAGTGATGTTCGTAGGGCTGCGACTTCATCTGTTCATACCTTCGTTGCTTGTTATGCTCTCACCCAGGCCTTAAGAGTGATGATAGAATTGTGAGACTGATATTTAGGTAGACTCCAATACCCTTCTCCATTTGGAACTGCTTGTGAGTCACTAAAGCAGAGTGGACATATGGAAGCAAATGGTTACATACCTGTTCTGTAACTGTTGTTTGAAATGTGTTGCACATATCTATTTCACAACTCCTGCTCCTTCCCCTGTATGTCAGGGTCACAGCAAATGGCGGCTTCAGGTATAAAGGAAATGAGGGTGCTTGGGGCTGCTCTGCCTTGGTATGCCCTTGGCTTGCAACATGAGAATGTGGAAGGTGCAGCCACTGCCCCAATGGATACTGCTCTAGGAAAAGTTCTCTGATGAACTGGTACATACGCGCCAAAAGTGAAAGGACGTGCAACATATCTCAAAGAACAGTGGGCACTGAACAGGTATGTAACCATTTTTTATTTGTTTGTCATTTGCTAAGGATTCTTTTTAGCCACAACAAGAAAGATGAAAGTTTCATCCTCAAGTTAATTATGGGAGTCTTCAGCTTGAGGGGCCTACAATAGTTGGAAGACTCTTTAGTCAGTATCTGTAACTTTGAGATTCATCAACCATTGTTTCTAGTTCCTTTAGAAGGAACTAATGTCTGGAAAAGGTGATTACTGGAATCCTGGTTGTTCTGGAAAGGGGGCAATAGGGTTATAGTTTCCTGATTATGTAAGCAGAGAAAACGCTATAATTTATTACTGGTATATATTCAAGGAACGTTTGACATGTGTACATCCGTCATTGAACAATGGTGGGAATATTTCTGAAGAAGGCTGTTGTAACTTTTTTGCCTGCTCATGTATATGTGCTCGTCAAATGCAATGCCCTTGCATTCCCATTCCTGGTTATGAGTGTCTGTTTTTTTTCAGAGCTATGTTCTCCATTTGTGGTCAGCAGAACTATATCTTTTGAGGGTCAAGCAGTGCAGGATTCATAACATAACAGAACACTCTGAAACCTTTTGTGCCTTAGGAGTGGTCTACACTACGTACTTGGATCTACTTACCATGGTGTCTTCACTGTTGTAAGTCGACAGCCGACGCTCCCCCGTTGACTCTGCTTCCGCTTCTTGCTTTGGTGGAGTACCGGAGTCAACGGGAGAGCGCTCAGCGGTCGATTTATCGCATCTAGCCTAGACACGATAAATCAGCCCCTGCTGGATCGATCACTGCCCATCAATCCAGCGGGTAATGTAGACAAACCCTTAGTTATCTTATGTGCTGGAAAGGGTTAAGCGTCCTGCAGGATAAATGACTCAAATTCAATCCTTAAAGACATGGAGGGAGATGATGTTTGTATTTTTGTGTATTTACATATATATGGGTAGTGGTCAACAATGTAATCAACTGTCCCTGTCTATGCTGTATTCTGTTAATTCAGAGAGAAAAAAAAATCCTAGCATTTAAATGAACTGTAAACATGGGATATCACTGTATTCATCTCTCTTTGAAATGTATAGCCGATCATCTGCGAATGGTGAAAAACAGGCAATTGCCTTATGCTAATTCGTGTAGCTAAGTACTGGTGATGGACCTACTTCAAAGTCACCCTGATTATCTATTGTAAACCAAGGGACTCCGACCTGTCAAAGAAGGCTTGAAATTGTATAAAAGATCCTTAGGTCCCAATACTTTTTATCTCAGATCTGCTTAAGTGTCGTACAGAAACTGCTTAGTGCTGGCTTGGTAAATCTAAGGCTACGTCCACACTACCTGCCCAATTAGGCGGGTAGTGATCGATGTTCTGGGATCGATTTATCGCGTCTCGTCTAGATGCGATAAATCGATCCCAGAACCTCTCCCTGTCGACACCGGAACTCCAGCTCGGCGAGCGGAGGAAGCGCTGTCGACGGGGGAGCCTGCCTGCTGCCGTGTGGACCGGGGTAAGTACTTTTAAAAATCGATCTAAGATATTCGACTTCAGCTAGGTTATTCACGTAGCTGAAGTTGCGTATCTTAGATCGATCCCCCACCCCCTACTGTGGACCAGCCCTTAGTATTGAAATATCCACCAGCTTTGGGGTTTGTCTGCCCCATTCTTTGCAGTTCACCCTAATGGAGTGCAGTGACCTCAGCAGGCTCCCTCTGGGACCCCAGTCACACCTGTACATGAATGCGAGAAGCCTGGGAAACAAGCAGGAAGAATTGGAAGTCCTGGCACAGTCAAGGAACTATGTTGTGATTAAAATAAGAGATTTGGTGGGATAACTCACGTGACTAAAGCACTGTCGTGAATGGATATAAACTGTTCAGGAAGGACAGAAAGGGGAGAAAAGGTGGAGGAGTTGCACTGTTTGCAAGAGAGCAGCATAATTGCTCAGAGCTCCAGTACGAAACTGGAGAAAAGCCTGTTGAGAGTCTTTGGGTTAAGTTCAGAGGCGAGAGCAACGAGGGCGATGTCGTGATGAGCATCTGCTATAGACCACCAGACCAGGAGGATGAGATAGACAAGGCTTTCTTCAGAAAACTAACAGAAGTTTCTAGATCACAGGCCCTGGTTCTCATGGGGGACTTCAGTCACCCTGATATCTGCTGGGAGAGCAATACAGTAGCGCACAGGCAATCCCAGGCAGTTTTTGGAGCATGTTGGGGACACTTTCCTGGTGCAAGTGCTAGAGGAACCAACTAGGGGCCGTGCTCCTCTTGACCTGCTGTTCACAAAAAGGGAAGAATTTGTAGGGGAAGTAGAAATGGGTAGCAACCTGGGCAGCAGTGACCATGAGATGGTTGAGTTCAGGATCCTGACAAAAGGAAGAAAGGAGAGCAGCAGAATATGGATCCTGGACTTCAGAAAAGCAGACTTTGACTCCCTCAGGGAACTGATTGGCAGGATCCCTTGGGAGGCTAATATGCAGGAGAAAGGAATCCAGGAGATCTGGCTGTATTTCAAAGAAGCCTTATTGAGGGTGCAGGAATAAACCATCCCGATGTGCAGAAAGAATAGCAAATATGGGAGGTGACCAGCTTGGCTTAACAGAGAAATCTTCGGTGAGCTTAAACACAAAAAGGAAGCTTACAAGAAGTGAAAACTTGGACAGAGGAATCTAAAAATATTGCTTGAGCATGCAGGGGTGTAATCAGGAAGGCCAAGGCACAATTGGAGTTGCAGCTAGCAAGGGATGTGAAGGGTAACAAGAAGGGTTTCTACAAGTATGTTAGCAACAAGGAGGTCAGGGAAAGTGTGGGACCCTTACTGAATGAGGGAGGCAACCTAGTGACAGATGATGTGGAAAAAACTGAAGTACTCAATGCTTTTTTTGCCTCTGTCTTCACAGACAAGATCAGCTCCCAGACTGCTGCACTGGGCAGCACAGTATGGGGAGGAGGTGAGCAGCCCCCAGTGGTGAAAGAACAGGTTAAGGACTATTTAGAAAAGCTGGACATACACAAGTCCATGGGACCGGATGCATCTGAGGGTGCTGAGGGAGTTGGCTGATGTGATTGCAGACCCATTGGCCATTATCTTTGAAAACTTATGGCTATCGGGGGAGGTCCCGGATGATTAGAAAAAGGCAAATAATAGTGCCCATCTTTTAAAAAAGGGAAGAAAGAGAATCCGGGGAACTACTGACCGGTAAGCTGGCTAACCTAGTGAGGAGGGCTTTAAACTAGGTTCGGCGGGGACAGGTGAGCAAAGCCCACAGGTAAGTGGAGAACATGGGGACCTGGGAGATGGGTCGGAAATAGGAGGGAGCGTGGGCTCTAATGGCAAAGAGATAGGAGGGTCAGGGCAAAACTGGGAGGCAAGATCAAATCAGTATCTTAGATGCCTGTATACAAATGTGAGAAGTATGGGTAATAAGCAGGAAGAACTGGAAGTGCTAATAAATAAATTCAGCTATGACATTGTTGGCATCACCGAAACGTGGTGGGATAATACACATGATTGGAATGTTGGTATGGATGGGTACAGCTTGCTCAGGAAGGATAGACGGGAAAAAGGGAGAAGGTGTTGCCTTATATATTAAAAATGTACACACTTGGACTGAGGTGGAGATGGACATAGGGGACGGAAGTGTTGAGAGTCTCTGGGTTAGGCTAAAAGGGGTAAAAACAAGGGTGATATCATGCTAGGAGTCTACTACAGGCCCCTAACCAGGTGGAAGAGGTGGATGAGGCTTTTTTAAAACAACCAACAAAATCATCCAAAGCCCAAGATTTGGTGGTGATGGGGGACTTCAACTATCCAGATATATGTTGGGAAAATAACACAGCGGGGCACAGACTATCCAATAAGTTCTTGGACTGCATTGCAGACAACTTTTTATTTCAGAAGGTTGAGAAAGCTACTAGGGGGGAAGCTGTTTTAGATTTGATTTTAACAAATAGGGAGGAACTCGTTGAGAACTTGAAAGTAGAAGGCAGCTTGGGTGAAAGTGATCACGAAATCCTAGAGTTCACAATTCTAAGGAAGGGTAGAAGGGAGTACAGCAAAATAGAGACAATGGATTTCAGGAAAGCAGATTTTGGTAAGCTCAGAGAGCTGATAGGTAAGGTCCCATGGGAATCGAGACTGAGGGGAAAAACAACTGAGGAGAGCTGGCAGTATTTCATAGGGACACTATTAAGGGCCCAAAAGCAAAGTATTCCGCTGGGTAGGAAAGATAGAAAATGTGGCAGAAGACCACCTTGGCTTAACCACGAGATCTTGCAAGATCTAAAAAATAAAAAGGAGTCATATAAAAAATGGAAACTAGGACAAATTACAAAGGATGAATATAGGCAAACAACATGGGAATGCAGGGGCAAGATTAGAAAGGCAAAGGCACAAAATGAGCTCAAACTAGCTACAGGAATAAAGGGAAACAAGAAAACTTTTTATCAATACATTAGAAGCAAGAGGAAGACCAAGGACAGGGTGGTAGGCCCACTACTCAGTGAGGAGGGAGAAAGAGTAACAGGAAACTTGGAAATGGCAGAGATGCTTAATGACTTTTTTGTTTTGGTCTTCACCGAGAAGTCTGAAGGAATGCCTAACATAGTGAATGCTAATGGGAAGGTTTAGAAGATAAAATAAACATCACTTAGATAAGTTAGATGCCTGCAAGTCACCAGGACCTGATGAAATGCATCCTAGAATACTCAAGGAGCTAATAGAGGAGGTATCTGAGCCTCTAGCTATTATCTTTGGTAAATCATGGGAGACAGGAGAGATTCCAGAAGACTGGAAAAGGGCAAATATCGTGCCCATCTATAAAAAGGGAAATAAAAACAACCCAGGAAACTACAGACCAGTTAGTTTAATTTCTGTGCCAGGGAAAATAATGGAGCAAGTAATTAAGGAAATCATCTGCAAACACTTGGAAGGTGGTAAGGTGATAGGGAATAGCCAGCATGGATTTGTAAAGAACAAATCATGTCAAACCAATCTGATAGCTTTCTTTGATAGGATAACGAGTCTTGTGGCTAAGGGAGAAGCGGTGGATGTGGTATACCTAGACTTTAGTAAGGCATTTGATACGGTCTTGCATGATATTCTTATCAATAAACTAGGGAAATACAACTTAGATGGGGCTACTATAAGGTGGGTGCACAACTGGCTGGATAACCGTACTCAGAGAGTAGTTATTAATGGTTCCCAATCCTGCTGGAAAGGTATAACGAGTGGGGTTCCGCAAGGGTCTGTTTTGGGACCGGCTCTGTTCAATATCTTCATCAACGACTTGGATCAATATCTTCATCAACGACTTGGATATTGGCTTAGAAAGTACGCTTATTAAGTTTGCAGATGATACCAAACTGGGAGGGATTGCAACTGCTTTGGAGGATAGGGTCATAATTCAAAATGATCTGGACAAATTGGAGAAATGCTCAGAGGTAAACAGGATGAAGTTCAATAAGGACAAATGCAAAGTGTTCCTACCTAAGTGGAGCAATCCGTTTCACACATACAGAATGGGAGGAGACTGTCTAGGAAGGAGTACGGCAGAAAGGGATCTAGGGGTTATAGTGGACCACAAGCTAAATATGAGTCAACAGTGTGATGCTGTTGCAAAAAAAGCAAACATGATTCTGGGCTGCATTAACAGGTGTGTTGTGAGCAAGACACGAGAAGTCATTCTTCCGCTCTACTCTGCGCTGGTTAGGCCTCAACTGGAGTATTGTGTCCAGTTCTGGGCACCGCATTTCAAGAAAGATGTGGAGAAATTGGAGAGGGTCCAGAGAAGAGCAACAAGAATGATTAAGGGTCTAGAGAACATGACCTATGAAGGAAGGCTGAAGGAATTGGGTTTGTTTAGTTTGGAAAAGAGAAGACTGAGAGGGGACGTGATAGCGGTCTTCAGGTATCTAAAAGGGTGTCATAAGGAGGAGGGAGAAAAATTGTTCATCTTAGCCTCTGAGGATAGAACAAGAAGCAATGGGCTTAAACTGCAGCAAGGGAGGTTTAGGTTGGACATTAGGAAACAGTTCCTAACTGTCAGGGTGGTTAAACACTGGAGTAAACTGCCCAGGGAGGTTGTGGAATCTCCATCTCTGGAGATATTTAAGAGTAGGTTAGATAAATGTCTATCAGGGATGGGCCAGACAGTATTTGGTCCTGCCATGAGGGCAGGGGGCTGGACTTGATGACCTCTCGAGGTCCCTTCCAGCCCTAGAATCTATGAATCTATGAATAAGCCTCATCTCAGTCCCTGGAAAAATCGTGGAGCAGTTCCTCAAGGAATCCATTTTGAAGCACTTGGAGGAGAGGCAGGTGATCAGTCATGCCTGACCAACCTGATTGCCTTCCATGATGGGATAACTGGCTCTGTGGACATGGGGAAAGTGGTGAATGTGATAAACCTTGACTTTAGCAATGCTTTTGATACAGTCTCCCACAGTATTCTTCCCAGGAAGTGTAAAGTAGTATGGATTGGATGAATGGTCTATAAGGTGGATAGAAATTTGGCTAGGTCGTCTAGCTCAACAGGTAGTGATCAACAGTTCGATGTCTAGTTGGTATCCGGTATCAAGCGGAGTGCCCCCGGGGTCTGTCCTGGGGCTGGTTTTGTTCAACATCTTCATTAATGATCTGGATGATGGGATGGATTGCACTCTCAGCAAGTTTGTGGATGACACTAAACTGGAGGGAGAGGTAGATACTCTGGAGGATAGAGATAGGGTCCAAAGAGACCTAGACAAATTGTAGGATTGGGCCAAAAGAAATCTGATGAGGTTCAATAAAGACAAGTGCAGAGTCCTGCACTTGGGACAGAAGAATCCCATGCACTGCTACAGGCTGGGGACCGACTGGCTAAGCAGCAGTTCTGCACTCGTCTACAGTGGATGAGAAGCTGGATATGAGCCAACAGTGTGCCCTTGTTGCCAAGAAGGCTAATGGCATATTGGGCTGCATTAGTCGGAGCATTGCCAGCAGATCGAGGGAAGTGATTATTCCCTTCTATTCGGAATTGGTGAGGCCACATCTGGAATATTGCGTCCGGTTTTGGGCCTCCCACTACAGAAATGGTGTGGACAAATTGGAGAGAGTCCAGCGGAGTTCAACGAAAATGATTAGGGGACTGGGGCACATGACTTACGAGGAGAGGCTGAGGGAACTATGTTTATTTAGTCTGCAGAAGAGACGAGTGACAGGGGATTTGATAACAGCCTTCAACTACCTAAAGGGGAGTTTCAAAGAGGATGAAGGTAGGCTGTTCTCAGTGGTGGCAGATGACAGAACAAGGCGCAATGGTCTCAAGTTGCAGTGGGGGAGGTCTAGATTGGATATTAGGAAAAACTATTTCACTAGGAGGGTGGTGAAGCACTGGAATAGGTTATCTAGGGAGGTGGTGGAATCTCTATCCTTAGAGATTTTTAGGGCCTGGCTTGACAAAGCGCTGGCTGGGATGATTTAGGGGTTGGTCCTGCTTTGAGCAGGGGGTTTGACTAGATGAATTCCTGAGGTCTCTTCCAACCCTGATCTTCTATGATTCTAAGGACTGGGACTTGCCATATGAAGTGTTAAACTAGTCCCAAAACCAATATTGCTAGTTTGAGTAACAAATGACACTTTTAGAATCCACTTATTGCATAAACCACCATGATTTAGGGTTGCCAACCCCCCCCCCCCGGATTGTCCTGGAGTCTCCAGGAGTTAAAGATTCATCTTTAATTAAAGATTATCATGTGAGAGAACCTCCAGGAATAGGTTCAACCAAAATTGGCAACCCTAGCATGACGACAGTGAAGTACTTGGATTTCCCACTTTTTGAGTGGTACACACTGCATGGTTTTTCAGCCCTGGCAGTGTGTGATATATCAGACCTTGTTACCTCATGTTCTTAACTTTTCTATTGTTGCTCAAAGTTTGTATTGGGCTTTGCCTAAAGCAGACACATAAGATTCCCTGTCCCAAGCAGCTTGCAAACTAAACTAGACGTGGTAATTAGGAGGAGAAGGAACAATAGGAAATGAGATGAGTAACAGCAATAAGACCATGTGCTTATTCAGTAGGGGTAAGTGCATGCCATAGTGTAGTATAAAGAATAGCTTATTTTATTTTACCATGTGGGATGGTTAGTTGACTAATATGTAGGTTTCATGGCAGAAGTAGTTTTCAATGAAAAGGGAAGGGCTTTATGAATTAGGCTTGTAAGAAATGCGTTTGTTGGGGTGTTGAAAGAATGTAGAAATGTTTGTGGAAATAGATGTATGGGGTATCAAGGCTGTGGTATCATTGGGTGAGGTCTGGGGGGACGAGAAGAGTCCATGCAAAAAGGTATCTCTGTGTTAGACGAGGCAAGGTTGATGGAGGATCTTGAAAGTGAAAATAAGATTCTGAAAGTTTGGCGCAGAAGAGAAGGGGTAGCTAGTGGAGTGATGAGCTCAGTGGGTGAGGAATATGCTCCCAATGACAGCTTTGAAGAGATGGAAGGGTATCGTGGGCAGGGAAGGTTATGTCTACAGGGATTTAAAAATAAGAGAGTGCAAGAGAGTTGGGAGGGAAGATCAGGAGTTCACTTTTGGTTGTCTTGACTTTAAATTGATATTGAGACATCCAGGTAATGACTGATCATAGAATTGAATTGAAAGGAATTGGTCAGGAGTTAAAAAGGTGGATTTGGGAGTTCAGTGTAAAGTTGTTAATCAAGGCTGTGTAAGAGGATGAGATCACCCAAAGAAAAAGGGTGGGAGTTGGAGAGAAAAGGAAGGGGCTGAGAATGTAAATCTACATCAAAAGTGGGAGTCGATGAGGGCCAGCCACTGAAAATAGAACGAAGGAATGGTCATAGAAATGCTAAGAGAACCAGATCAGGAGAGGATAGCATAATGAAACTGAAGGGGGAACATAAGACTGGATAGGTCTCTGAAAATGGCCATAGTCGGGGCAGATCAGTGGTCCATCCAGCTCAGTATCCTGTCTTCCGAAAGTGGCGGATGCTTCAAAGAGAATGAACAGAACAGGGCAATTATTGAGTGATCCCTCCCATTGTCCACTCCCAGCTTCTGGGAATTGATGGTTTGGGGACACCCAGAGCATGGGGGTGATTCCCTGACCATCTTGGCTAATAGCCATTGTTGGACCTATCTGCCAGGAACGTATCTTTTTTGAACCCAGTTATTGTTTTGGTCTTCACGACATCCTGTGGCAATGAGTTCCACAGGTTGACTCTTGTGTGAAGAAGTACTTCTTTAAGATTGTTTTAAATCTGCTGCCTATTCATTTAATCAGGTGACCCCTAGTTCTTGTGTTTATGTGAAGGGGTAAATAACATTTTCTTATTCACTTTCTCCACTCCATTCATGCTTTTTATAGATCCGATAGTCATGTCTTTTCTATGCTGAACAGTCCCAGTCATCTGGTCTTCTCATACGGAAACTGTTCCATATTCCTAATACTTTTTGTTGCCCTTCTCTGCACCTCTTCTAATTTTAATATTTCATTTTTGAGGTGGGGTGACCAGAACTGTATGCAGTGTTCAAAGTGTGGGTATACCAGGGATTTGTATAGTATCATTATGATACTTTCTCTTATTATCTATCCCTTTTCTAATAGTTCTTAACGTTCTGTTGGCTTTTTTTGACTGCCGCTGCACATTGAACAGATGTTTTCAGAGAACGATCCAGGATGTCTACAAGATCTTCCTTGAGTGATAATTAATTTAGACCCCATCATTTTGTATGCATAGTTGGGATAATGTTTTCCAGTGTACCTTCGTTTGCACTTATCAACATTGAATTTCATCTGCCATTTTGTTGCCCAGTTTAGTGAGATCCCTTTATAACTCTTTGCAGTCACTTTGGACTTAATTATCTTGAATAATTTTGTATCATTTGCAAACTTTGCCACCTCTGTGCACCTCTTCTTCCTGATCATTTATGAATATGTTGAACAGCACTGGTCCCAGTACAGATCCTTTGGGGACCCCGCTATTTACATCTCTCCATCATGAAAATGACCATTTATTCCTACTGTTTCCTCTCTTTTAACCAGTTACTGATCCATGAAAGGACCTTCGCTCTTATCCCATGACTGCTTACTTTACTTAAGAGCCTTTGGGTGAGGGACCTTGTCAGATGCTTTCTGAAAGTCCAAGACTATTACATTGACTGGATCACCCTTGTCCACATGCTTGTTGTGACACCGTCAAAGAATTATAATAGATTGGTGAAGCATGATTTCCCTTTACAAAAGCCTAGTTGACTCATCTGTGTCAATGACATAGTTTCAGCCAATTTGCCTGGTACTGAAGTTAAGCATACTAGCCAGTAATTGCCTATGGAGCCTTTTTTTAAACAAATCAGCATTGTTAGCTATCCTCCAGTCATCTGGTACAGAGGCTGACGTAAGTGATAAGTTACATACGACAGTTAATTGTTTTGCAATTTCATATTTGAGTTCCTTCACAAGTCTTGTGTGAATACCATCTGGTCCTGCTGACTTATTACTGTTTAATTGATCACTTAGTTCCAAAAACCACCTCTATTGACCTCTTAATCTGAGACACATGGGGTTGGGGGTGAGAAATCAGATGTTAAACATATACTTCTCTCAGTTCCTCAGATTTGTCCTCTAAATAGAATGTCTCATGTATGTCCCTCACATCCTCTGCATTGAAGACCAGTGCAAAAAATTAATTTAGCTTCTCTGCAGTGGACAATGGACTTGTCTTCCTTGAGTGCTCCTTTAGCATCCTGATTGTCCAATGGCTCCAATGATTGTCTGGTAGGCTTCCTGCTTCTGATGTACTTACAATTTTTTTGCTATTAGTTTTTGTGTCTTTGGCTAGTTGCTCTTAATTGTTTTTTTGAATTTGGAGCACAAGATTTTTGAGTATGCTTGGCGTCAAAAGCAGCAGAGAGGTTGAGGGAAGATAAAGATGGAGTAGAGGCTCTGAGATTTGCCTTGTATCAAAGGTGGCACAGAGATGCTTGTGCCGAAGCTGACGTCCTCCCTGAACTCATAGGTAAGGCCACAACACTCTCATTCAAATTCCTACCCAAGACATTCCTCAACTACAACCCTTGGTTGAATGGGAGAAATGAATATTTAACATGTGATCTTTCTCCCCATCCTCCATGTATCACTTGTCATCTTACATTGTAAACTCTTTGGAAAAGAGACCATGTCTTTTTGTATGTGTTTATTTTATGGCATCTACAGGATAGCAGGATCCTGATCCTGGGGCCTTTGGGTACTATACAAATATAACCAGAATAAGTAAATCTGTGAAATGGTAGAAATTCATAATAATCAGTAAAAAGAAAATCAAATACTTGTGGCACCTTAGAGACTAACAAATTTATTTAGTCTCTAAGGTGCCACAAGTATTTGATTTTCTTTTTGCTGACACAGACTAACACGGCTACTACACTGTAACCTATAATAATCAGTGCTTGTCTGGTAAATAAATGTCTGTCACTTTTTATCAGGTTAAATGAATGGGCTAAATTCTCAGTATAAAAACATGACTGGCCATACTGGGTCAGACCAATGACTCATCTAGCTCTGTCTTCTGACAGGGGCCAGTGATAGGTGCTTCAGAGAGAGTGAAAAGGATAGGGTGATTATCAAGTGATCCATACCCTGTTGTCTAGTCCCAGCTTCTAACCAGTATGGTTTATGGTGATTAGCTATGCTGTTCCTATGAGCAATAATGGTCGTTTTGTGCTCCCTTCCACATGTGATGCTCCAAAAGTGAGTGTATTCTAGTTCGTATCTTCCCTTTATAAAGTCTTTTCAGTCAAAGTGATAGGCTAAAGGAACAGACTTTTTCCTTTTGTATTCTAGACATGTAATAATGTAGTTGTGTAGCAGCAGAGGGCCCTTCTTGTTTGGTACTCCTAAAAATCTTTGCTGGATTTTCAAAATCTGGAACACCAGTGGATGGCTTGTTTATTTTTATATAATAAAAATACAAGTCTCTCTTTTTTTCCCTATGGAATTTGCTGTGGACAGTCTGTAACAAGGTGGTCTGTCTCTTTAAGAGCCTGGGGCCAACCAGTCCTGTTCAATTATCAGACCCAGCTGGAAAGGAGTCAGGTGATCCCTATGAAGGATCCACCTATCAGAGGTGAAAGTAAGCCAGTACGTCCTGGTATGACGTACCAGCAAGAGCCAGTGCACTGTACCGTACCGGCTTCCCCAGGAGGCAATTTAAAGGGCCAGGGGCTCCCAGCCGCCGCTACCGCCTGGGCCCTTTAAATCGCTGCCCGAGCCCCGCTGCCGGAGCCCCAGGGGTTGCGGCAGCAGCCAGGACCCCTGAGGCTCCGTCGGCACTTTAAAGGGCCCGGGGCTCCACTGCGGTAGCGGCAGCTGGAGCCCCAGGCCATTTAAATGGCCCCCGGGGCTCCCAGCCGCCTCTGCAGCTGGTAGCTCCGGCAGTGATTTAAGGGGCCTGGGGCTCCCAGCTGCCACTATCGAAGCCAGAGCCCAGGGCCCTTTAGAACTCGATTTAAAGGGCCTGGGGTTCTAAAGGCCATGCCCCTTCTGGTTGAGGCCATGCCCCTTCCAGTTGAGGCCTTGCCCCCTGCTCAGGACTCGGGAGTACCGTTAAGTTCTTTAAGTTACTTTCACCCCTGCTGATAGGCCATGGAACAGAGACAAGGGTGCAGAGTGAAAGACTTCTGAGCCCCTGCAGCCTGTGCTGGCGATGGGAATAACTTTGTTTGGGCACCACTTCTATAGTCTTTCAACGGAGACCTGAAAATGAGGTTAGGTTTGCTCAGTGTGAAGAGCAAAGATCCAGTGGAGTTTTTGTGAGAGTAGACACTGTTCTGATTCCTTGCCCAAATTATCACCTCTGCTGACTATGTAGTGTGATTATTATTTGCCCAGCCACTGTTCTTCAGAGGTGGATACATTTCAGTGGTGGTTGAAGTGACTCCTGTTCATAAAGCACTTCAAGAAGAACAGAGCTGTGCTATCGTAAAATATTACTACTATATTATCTCAGACAAATTTCTCACATGGTCTCACGTTATTAGAAATAATAGCCTGCAGAGATGGTAGCTGGCAGGAACACTCAATATACTCTACTGTGCACTTGTTTCAGTGGCTAAATTAACACATCACCACTGTTCGCACTATTTTCTGAAGTAGTACAATATATTAAATAAATTATTCCAAAAAATGAGCCTCTTATGCTGTTGCTTTCCACTCTGGAATACAATCCATCACTCTAAACTGTGTGGTCATAACATTTAGTAACCTGCTAGTCACACCAGGATTGAGCTTGACCGAGAGCTTGAAAACAGCAATTACTAGGGAACAGTAATGCGGTTTTTTGTTTTTATTTTTTTTGCCTAGCAGAACTTGACTCAAGTAGAATCATCTGTTCTGTCTTCAGCACTACCTCATACTTTCCAAAGTCAAAAACGAACTGTTGGATAGCCATGTTTTCCCTAAATTACTCAACTTTAATGAGTGTGCTTAGTGACAAGGAAGCAGCTTGAAATAATATTGCAGAACTACTTTAATTTGTAGCAGTTGCACTGCGGTACCCTTGACTCAGAATTGCTTACTCAACAAAAACTGGATCTCAGGAGACTGAGTAGCATACATGCATAGTAAATACTTTCAGTATTACTTTTCTAATCCTTAACATGCAAATATAGTATACATTTTGTTCCTTGTGCTTTTATTAGCACTAAGATGTGCATAATTAGTCATAACTTCCTGGAGATGAGGACAGTTCTGCTACTAGTCCTGGTTTACCAAAATATGTAATTTAAATAAATGAGGTAAACTGGTGGGAAAACTATGGGTGGACATGCTTCAATCAACTTAAACCTAACTTACATCAGTTAGCTTGCATTGATAAATTTACAGGCATAAACCTAAGTAATATAACCAGTTGTAATCTGATGTGTGTTCACACACAGGTCTGCACCAGTGTAACTAATGGCTTATTTACACATGGAAACCTCAGGAAAATTAATCTGAATTAACTAAAGGTGTGAATATAAAGTGGGTTAGTAAAATCCCGTGAGGATTCTTGTATTTAGGATTGACGTGGCTTTCAATGTGTTTAGCTTAATACCTTTTTAAAGTGAATGAAACTAAACTAGGTGAAGGTCATTTTAATTCTGAATGAGAGCATCCATACATGGATTTAATATGGTTTGAACTAATCCACTTTAAATTCAGACTTCTATACTTAGGATTAACTCTCTTGTGTCACCCTACAGACAAACACTAAACCGGTTTCTAAATAGATGCAGGCCTTTACCTGTTGTTAAAAGTAAACATTTATTTTTTTATTCTGTTTTTAATGCGATTCCTCAGAGGCACCGTTCGATGTCCCCGACATTGAGTAAGCAGGGCCCGGGACCGGCACCACCCCTGGCGCCGCTGCAGCCGCAGCTGATTCAGGACCACTCGGCCAAGTCTTCCGGCCCGGCGCCAGCACCGGTGACTCCGGTACCGCAAGGTCTGTTGAGCTCGGTGCCCTTGTCTAAGATTCCCGCACCGTCGACTCCGGCTCCGCAAGGTCCGTTGAGTTTGGTGCCACTGATGATGCCGGCACTGGCCCCCGTCGACTCCGGTACTGCAGAGCCCGTTGAGTTCGGGGCCGCCAGCTAAGACTCTGGTACTGATGACTCCGGTACCGCAAGGTCCGTCGAGCTCGGTGACCGCCAGCTCCCTGGTGTGCACCGAGGTAGAGCTCATGCTGTCGTCCACTCAGGACACCTTCTCGGCAGCAAGGGACTTGATCACGATGACTGATCTGGCACCGCATCAATCTCTGGTACCGCCATTAAAAGTTGTCCCATCCCGAGGCAAGCCCGCCATGCTACGCCTGGTACCGCACTCAGAGATCAGCCGACATTGGTCCAGAGCTCAGTCTAGGCGCCGCTCGCAGTCCCGGCACCGATCCTCTTCTCGGCGCCGGTCGTACTCGCGGTGCCACTCAAGGTCGACCTCCGGACATGGTCGGCATTACTATGACTCCAGGTACCGCTCCCGGTCCCGCGGCCAGTCACAGCGTAGATCCCCGGACGACCGACCCTGCTACCGATCGCCGAGACGTATGTGCTCCAGGTCGGGCTCCCGGTACCGAGATAGCCATCAGTACCAATCCAGGTCCCGGTACCGATCCAGGTACCGGCACCGATCCCCGTCGCCACGGCTCCGCGGACTGGATTACAAGCCCACTCCGCTGCGCCTTGGCCCTCTTGCTCTGCCTCTCGGTCTTCCAGGGCTGGCAGTGGCTACTATATGGACCAGAACCACGTGATAGAGGGCCCTAACTGTTGGCAAGACGATATGCAGGACCCGGCCAAGGGTCCACAACAGTGGCCTTTCTGGACACCGATGGCATTCCACCAGTCCCAGGGGGCCCCCTCCAGAGCTTCCCAATTGGCTCATTCGGAGTCCCGGGCACCGGAGGCAATGGTGTCCCGTCCTCCCCCGGAGGCCCCAGAACCACCGGTCCAATCATCGGCCGAGGTTCCAGACCCTGAGGCCACGGACTTGGAGGCAGCGGAACTTCCTCAACAGGACCTACCCCAGGACCCTCTAGTCCCAGGATTGTCGTCCTCGTCCTCCTCCTCCCCGGATGAGGCAGTGGCAGGAGCATCATCCTCAGGCCCGCCTCCTATTGATCTCCGGGACCACCAAGACCTGCTTCACAGATTGGCTCTCAATATGAACCTGCAGGTGGAGGAGGTGGTGGAGCTCGAGGACCCGGTGGTGAACATCCTGACAGCCGTTGCCCCCACCCGTGTAGCCCTACCGTTTATACAGACTATACATACCAACGCCACTTCAATTTGGCAATCTCAGGCTTCGATACCCCCCACTACCAGGGGGGTGGAGAGAAAATACATGGCGCCCCCAAAGGACTTTGTGTACTTGTACACTCACCCCCAACCATGCTCCTTGGTTGTTCAATCTGTGAACGAGAGGGAGAGGCATGGCCAACAGGCCCCTGCGCCTAAGTCTAAAGAAGACAAACACCTAGATCTGTTTGGTAGAAAGATCTACTCTGGGGGCGGCCTTCAGCTCAGAGCGGCTAACCAGCAAGCCCTCCTGAGTCGTTACAATTACAACACCTGGAACTCGATGCAAAAATTCAAAGAATTTGTGCCCCAGGAGTCCAGGCAGGCCTTGATAGAGGAGGGCAAAAAGGTGGCCAGAACATCATTACAGGCCTCCTTGGACATAGCCGACTCAGCGGCCAGAACAATAGCTTCAGGAGTTGCCATGCGCTGTATCTCCTGGCTTCAGTCCTCCACCCTCCCTCCGGAGGTGCAGTATACGATTCAGGACCTGCCCTTCGATGGGCAGGGCCTGTTTTCTGAGAAAACAGACTCGAGGCTGCAGACCCTGAAAGATGGTCGCACCATCATACGTACACTGGGGATGCATACCCCTGCCACGCAGCTCAGGCCCTTCCGGCCCTTTGCGCAGCACCCCTACACCGTGCCCAGGCCTAGACAGGACTTCTCAAGAAGATGCGGCCGGGGCGGTAGAAGGAGGCAACCGGGTCATCAGACTGGCCAGAGCCAGGGCCCCCCTAAACCATCGGCGGGGCCCAAGCAAAACTTTTGAAGCCACGCCCGAGGGCGGAGCATCAGTCAACATACAGGACCCGTTCCCTCCCTTCAAAGAACGCCTTTCCCATTTCTTCTGTGCGTGGTCGAATATAACCACAGACCGTTGGGTCTTGCGCATGGTGGAAAGAGGATACCAACTGCAATTTGTCTCCCCCCCCCCGCCCCCTCCCAGTCCCTCTTCAGGGACCCTTCTCACGAGCAACTCCTAATTCAGGAGGTGCAAATGCTCCTCACTATAGGGGCAATAGAGGAGGTTCCAAGGGATTTCAGGGGCAAGGGATTCTACTCCCGCTATTTCCTGATCTCCAAATCAAAAGGGGGCTACTTCCTACCCTGGACTTGCGCAGACTCAACAAATTTATGGTAAAGTTGAAGTTCCGCATGGTTTCCCTGGGTACTATTATCCCTTCCTGGATCCTGGTATGCTTCCCTCGACATGAAGGACGCGTATTTCCATATCGCAATCTACCCACCACACAGACGTTTCCTCCGCTTTGTGGTAGACCAAAGACACTTTCAATTCGCTGTCCTTCCCTTCGGCCTATCTGCTCTTCGTCGACGGCGGATTCAAGTGTTCCCCTATCTCGACGACTGGCTTATCCATGGCAACTCCAGCAGCCAAGTCCAGTCGCAGGTTCAGACGGCCATGAGCATGTTCAGCCAGCTCGGCCTGCTCCTGAATGTAGAAAAGTCCACTTTGGAGCCAACCCAAAGATTAGACTTCATAGGGGCAGTACTGGACTCAACTCTCGCCCGAGCATTTTTGCCAGAGGCACGCTTCCAGGCCCTAGTAACCATCATACACGGCCTACAGAGCTTCCCAACCTCAACAGCTCGAAGCTGCCTGAGCCTACTCGGTCACATGGCGTCCTGCACATTCGTGACCGCACACGCCAGATTACGCCTCCGTCCATTCCAGGCATGGTTCTCGTCAGCATATCGCCCATGCAGAGACAGCATGGACGTGGTATTGAAGGTGCCATCGCAGGTCCTAGCTTCCCTAGACTGGTGGCTGGATCCCAAGAAGGTGCTGGAAGGGGTGCCATTCCATGCGCTACAGCTCTCCGTAGCCCTGACCACAGATGCGTCATCCCTCGGTTGGGGGGCCCACCTGAAAGATCTTCAGACACAGGGCCTGTGGTCGGTTCAGGAATTAGCCCTCCACATCAACGTAAGGGAGCTGCGGGCAGTGCGCCTTGCCTGCCAAGCCTTTCGCAAGCACCTTCAGGGTCGTTGTGTCGCAGTCCTCACGGACAACACAACGGCCATGTATTATATCAACAGGCAAGGAGGGGCACGTTTGTCCCCGCTCTGCCAAGAAGCCATACGGTTGTGGGAGTTCTGCATAGCCCACTCCATCCACCTGGTGGCCTCCTTTCTCCCAGGGGTTCAGAACACCTTGGTGGACCGCCTCAGCAGATCCTTCCAGGCGCACGAGTGGTCCATTCGCCTGGATGTTATCCACTCTGTCTTTCGGAGCTGGGGATTTCCCCACCTGTTCACGACTCGCGAGAACCGGAAGTGCCACGTGTTTTGCTCGCTCCAGGGACGCTCCCCAGGCTCCCTGATGGAAACTTTTCTCCTGCCTTGGACAGACCACCTGTCCTATGCCTTTCCATCTTTGCTGCTGGTCCACAGGGTCCTGCTCAAGTTACGCAGGGACAGGGCCCTACTAATCCTGATTGCCCCGGCGTGGCCCAGGCAGCACTGGTACACCACTCTCCTAGAGCTCTCGGTGACCGCCCCAATCACTCTCCCGTTGTGGCCGGACCTGATTACTCAGGAACACAGCAGGCTTAGTTATCCCGACCTGCAGTCTCTCCACCTCACAGCGTGGCTGCTGCATGGCTGAACCAGTCCGAGTTACATTGTTCCAGCCTGGTTCAACAAGTTTTGCTAAGTAGCAGGAAGCCCTCTACCAGGTCCACCTACTTGGCCAAGTGAAAACATTTTTCCTGCTGGTGTGGCCCTCAGTGTATCAACCCTTCACAGGTGCTGGTGCGTACCATTCTGGACTATCTTCTGTCTCTGAAGGAGCAGGGTCTAGCGCTTTCCTCATTGAAGGTCCACCTGGCAAAATCTCGGCCTTTCACCCTGGCGAGAGTTGACGCTCGATCTTTTCCAACGCCATGGTCAGCAGGTTCTTCAAGGGGTTAGAGCGATTGTATCCATTGGTTGGCCATCCGGTCCCTATTTGGGACCTCAACCTTGTGATAACCAGGCTCATGGGGGCCCCATTTGAGCTTATGGCCACCTGCTCGCTCCTGTACCTCTCCTGGAAAACTGCCTTCCTTGTAGCCATCACCTCGGCGAGGCGCATATCTGAACTCAGAGCGTTCACTTTGGAACCCCCTTACACGGTGTTCCACAAGGACAAGGTACAGCTGCGACCACACCCGGACTTCCTTCCCAAGGTAGTGTCGGCCTTTCATATTAACCAAGACATATTTCTGCTGGTCTACCGTAGCCGCATGCCTCTCCAAGGGAGCAACAACTCCACTCCTTGGACGTCCGTAGGGCCCTCGCCTTCTACATCGAGCGGATGAAGCTCTTCCAGAAAACGACTCAACTCTTCGTTGCTGTGGCAGACTGGATGAAGGGCCTCCCGGTCTCCTCCCAATGCATCTCGTCCTGGATCACGTCGTGCATCCAGGCGTGTTATGACTTGGCTGGTGTTCCCACCCTGCACCTTACTGCCCACTCCACCCGAGCTCAAACCTCGTCCTCCGCTTTCCTGGAGCATTTACAAATACAGGAGATATGTAGGGCAGCAACCTGGTCATCGGTGCACACCTTTGCCACTCATTATGCCATAGTCCAGCATTCCAGGGAGGACGCTGCGTTTGGTTCAGCAGTCCTAGACTCTGCAGTATCTCACTCCGACCCCATCTCCTAGGCAAGGCTTGGGAGTCACCTAATTGAAATACGTATGAGCAAGCACTCGAAGAAGAAAAGACGGTTACTCACCGTTGTAATTGTTCTTCGAGGTGTGTTGCTCATATCTATTATAAACCCGCTCTCCATCCCCACTGTCAGAATAGCCGGCAAGAAGGAACTGAGAGGGCGCTGGGCCAGCTGGGGCATTTATTCAGCGCCGCAACGGCGCCACTCCAGAGGGCGCCAGCCGGCCCACCGAGTATTGGTAGGGTAAAAATCTTCCGACGATCGTGCACGCCGCACGCGCACACCTAATTGGAATAGATATGAGCAACATATCTCGAAGAACAACAGTTACAACGGTGTGAGTAACCGTCTTTTGTCCACCCACTCTCCCCTCTGCTTCTGAATTTCTATATACCTTGGTCTCTGAGGTTTAGGTGAGGAAACTGAAGCAGTTAGGACTGCACTTCCCTTACGATCTCGGGTACTGATTGTTCAGCAGCAGAAGATGCAGCTCATGTAGCCCCAATGGACATAGCTTTTCAGAAAGTTCCAGGAATTCAGATGCCAGGGGGCACCTTTCCCAAGAGTACATATAAGTACAAGGCAACTCTTCAAGAATCAGAGTTACTGGTAAGTAACTTTTCTGATTAGTTTTCTTTTTATCACACTTTCATTTTGTGATCAGTTGGCAAAACTGTTGCGTTTAACTGATCTACTTGAATATAAAATAGGTCAGCTTTACTAAGCGAAGGTTTGCCTGTCCTGCCCTTGTTAGCTTAGATGAGAAACGTGCACATTAGGAGCTTGCTTTTGGTTGCTTTGAGAGCACAGGAAACTTACTTCCTGTTAGAAACTGTTAGTGTTTTATATTAAATCGTTTCTATTTCAAGGAAGGAGCAATGAGGTTAATTAAATCTCATCTACTGTGGTTTTCTTTTTAGTTCATAGCACTAAACATGAAAAGCTGTTTGAATCTATAAGGCACTACTGTAATACAGTCAACATCAGGGCCCCATTGTGCTAGGCACTGTACAAATGCATAGTAAGAGACAGTCCCTTTCCCAAAGAGCTTATGCTCTAAGTACACAGAAAAAGGATTGGAGAATTGGTAGCTGCATATAAGCAAGAATTGGAAACTGAGGCCCCAAAAGATTAAGTGACTGGCCCCAAATCACATAGGAAATCTGTGGAGGAGACAGGCAGCAATTTAATTCAGATCTCCTGAGGTCCTGTCCATTGCCTTAACCATCCTATCTTCTACAGCAGGGGTAGGCAACCTATGGCACGGGTGCCAAAGGCAACACGCAAGCTGATTTTCAGCGGCACTCTCACTACCTGGGTCCTGGCCACCGGTCTGGGGGCCGCTGCATTTTAATTTAATTTTAAAGTTAAACTTATTAAACAGTTTAAAAGCCTTATTTACTTTACATACAACAATAGTGTAGTTATATATTAAAGACTTCTAAAAATGTTAAAATGTATTACTGGCATGCGAAACCTTAAATTAGAGTGAATAAATGAAGACTCGGCACACCACTTCTGAAAGGTTGCCGACCCCTGTTCTACAGTGTCAGCACAATTCTTAAGACTTTCCCAACGTAGATTGTTGCATGTGGTCTTTCTATTTTAAAACTAGATCAAATGGAACACGTTTAATTTATGTGAAGTCCAAAATATGTAATCCTCTTCAAATTTAAACACAGGACTCAGTTTTGGAGTTGAAAATGTGACTTATTTGGGCAATGTTTTCTGCATTCCTAGGAGGTATATTACTAGTTTATGTAATGCTAAATAGTTTAAACAAAAAAAGCACTTTTTTCCCCCCTAGGGGTTTCTGCACCAGCAGGTGTACTGTATTTCTGATCAAGGCTTGATTAAATAAATTTGCCTATGGGAGTGAGTGTGGATGCCCAAGCCATTATCTTATGTAGAATTTAAATGTTTACAATAAATATAAAGCTCTAATCTGTACAGGTGTGGAGAGAACTTTTGAAATGTAAAGTTGTATACTGTTGTCTTTCTAGTCAGACTGCTCTAGTGCCTCTGCTGCTTTCAGTAAGTTTGATAGCAACAACAGTGAATTTAACAAGACTGTGGTCAGCGTAAGTGCTCTTATTCAGAATTTAGCAAGGGGGATGTCAATCAACAAGAATTATCCTCACCCAGAGGTGTAATTTGGGGTTATTCATATGGAAAGTGGACCTACAAAATGGAGGTTGAAGGAGGCATAAAATAATAGAGAGTTCTTCTCTTAGGTTTTGAGTCCAGTTGCTGACATTCATCATTTTCCATTACCCAAAAGTGGAAACCAATACTGCTACTTCGAGTGCTTGTTCACGTCCATTCCAATTAGTTGTGCGTGCGTCACGTGCACGGAGGTCGGAAACTTTTTCCCTTAGCAGTTCCCATCGGGACAGCAGAGGAGCACCCTAGAGTGGCGCCCTTTTGGGGCAGTTTATAGTACTCTGCCGGCCCGACCCCCCTTTGGTTCCTTCTTACCATCCGTGGTGACTCATAGACTCATAGACTTTCAGGTCAGAAGGGACCATTATGATCATCTAGTCTGACCTCCTGCACAATGCAGGCCACAGAATCTCACCCACCCACTCCTGGAATAATCCTCTCACCTATGTCTCAGCTATTGAAGTCCTCAAATCATGGTTTAAAGACTTCAAGATGCAGAGAATCCTCCGGTAAGTGACCCGTGCCCCATGCTGCAGAGGAAGGCAAAAAACCTCCAGGGCCTCTGCCAATCTACCCTGGAGGAAAATTCCTTCCCGACCCCAAATATGGCGATCAGCTGAACCCCGAGCATGTGGGCAAGACCCACCAGCCAGACACCCAGGAAAAAGTTCTCTGTAGTAACTTCTAACATCCCATCATTGACCATTGGTCCTATTTACCACTGATGGCAATTAATTGACCTTTGACTAAGATCATGTTATCCCATCAAACCATCCCCTCCATAAACTTATCTAGCTTAATCTTGAAGCCAGTTAGGTCTTTTGCCCCCACTGCTTCCCTTGGAAGGCTGTTCCAGAACTTCACTCCTCTGATGGTTAGAAACCTTCGTCTAATTTCAAGTCTAAACTTCCTGATGGCCAGTTTATATCCATTTGTTCTTGTGTCCACATTGGTACTGAGCTGAAATAATTCCTCTCCCTCCCTGGTATTTATCCCTCTGATATATTTAAAGAGAGCAATCATATCTCCCCTCAGCCTTCTTTTGGTTAAGGTAAACAAACCAAGCTCCTTGAGTCTCCTTTCATATGACAGGTTTTCCATTCCTCGGATCATCCTAGTGGCCCTTCTTTGTACCTGTTCCAGTTTGAATTCATCCTTCTTAAACATGGGAGACCAGAACTGCACACAGTATTCCAAATGAGGTCTTACCAATGCCTTGTATAACGGTACTAACACCTCCTTATCTCTACTAGAAATACCTCGCCTAATGCATCCCAAGACCGCATTAGCTTTTTTCACGGCCACATCACATTGGCGACTCATAGTCATCCTGTGATCAACCAGGACTCCGAGGTCCTTCTCCTCTTCCGTTACTTCCAACTGATGCGTCCCCAGCTTATAACTAAAATTCTTGTTATTAATCCCTAAATGCATAACCTTACACTTCTCACTATTAAATTTCATCCTATTACTATTACTCCAGTTTACAAGGTCATCCAGATCTTCCTGTAGGATATCCCGATCCTTTTCTGAATTGGCAATACCTCCCAACTTTGTGTCATCTGCAAACTTTATTAGCACACTCCCACTTTTGGTGCCGAGGTCAGTAATAAAAAGATTAAATAAAATTGGTCCCAAAACTGAACCTTGAGGAACTCCACTAGTAACCTCCCTCCAACCTGACAGTTCACCTTTCAGTATGACCCGCTGTAGTCTCCCCTTTAACCAGTTCCTTATCCACCTCTCAATTTTCATATTGATCCCCATCTTTTCCAATTTAACCGATAATTCCTCATGTGGTACTGTATCAAATGCCTTACTGAAATCGAGGTAGATTAGATCCACTGCGTTTCCTTTATCTAAAAAATCTGTTACTTTCTCAAAGAAGGAGATCAAGTTGGTTTGGCACGATCTACCTTTTGTAAAACCATGTTGTAATTTGTCCCAATTGCCATTGACCTCAAGGTCCTTAACTACTTTCTCCTTCAAAATTTTTTCCAAGACCTTGCATACTACAGATGTCAAACTAACAGGCCTGTAGTTACCCGGGTCACTTTTTTTCCCTTTCTTAAAAATAGGAACTATATTAGCTATTCTCCAGTCAAACGGTACAACCCCTGAGTTTAGAGATTCATTAAAAATTTTTGCTAATGGGCTTGCAATTTCATGTGCCAGTTCCTTTAATATTCTTGGATGAAGATTATCTGGGCCGCCTGATTTACTCTCATTAAGCTGTTCAAGTTTGGCTTCTACCTCGGATATGGTAATATCTACCCCCACATCCTTATTCCCATTTGTCATGCTGCCACTATTCCTAAGCTCCTCATTAGCCTCATTAAAGACTGAGGCAAAGTATTTGTTTAGATATTGAGCCATGCCTAGATTATCCTTAACCTCCACTCCATCCTCAGTGTTTAGCGGTCCCACTTCTTCTTTCTTTGTTTTCTTCCTATTTATATGGCTATAAAACTTTTTACTATTGGTTTTAATTCCCTTTGCAAGGTCCAATTCTACATGCCTTTTAGCCTGTCTCACTTTATCCCTACATGCTCTGACCTCAATAAGGTAGGTTTCTTTGCTGATCCCTCCCATCTTCTACTCCTTGTATGCTTTCTGTTTTTTCTTAATCACCTCTCTGAGATGCTTGCTCATCCAGCTTGGTCTAAAACCCCTGCCTATGAATTGTTTCCCCTTTCTTGGGATACAGGCTTCTGATAGCTTCTGCAACTTTAACTTGAAATAATCCCAGGCCTCCTCCGCCTTTAGGTCCATACATTCTTTAGTCCAATCCACTTCCCTAACTAATTTCCTTAATTTATTAAAGTTAGCCCTTTTGAAATCAAAACCCCTAGTCTCAGATTTATTTTTGTTTATCCTTCCATTTAGTTTGAACTGAATTAGCTCATGATCACTCGAGCCAAGGTTGTCCCCTACAACCATTTCTTCAATGAGGTCCTCACTACTCACCAAAACCAAATCTAAAATGGCATCCCCCCTTGTTGGTTCAGCAACTACTTGATGAAGGAATTCATCAGCTATCACATCTAGGAAAATCTGAGCCCTATTATTATTACTAGCACTTGTTCTCCAATCTATATCTGGGAAGTTGAAGTCTCCCATGATCACACAGTTCCCATTAGTATTTACTTCCTTAAAAACATTAAAGAGGTCTCTATCCCTATCCAAATTAGATCCCGGTGGTCTATAGCACACCCCAAGCACTATCCCAGGGGAGGCTCTAGTAGTTTTCTTCCCCAATGTGATTTTTGCCCAGACAGACTCTGTCTTATCCATTCCATCACTTTTTATTTCTTTACAGTCTACCTCATCATTGATATACAATGCTACTCCCCCACCTTTACCTTTATTTCTATCTTTCCTAAACAGCACATACCCTTCAATACCTGTACTCCAGTCATGACTACTATTCCACCATGTTTCGGTTATTCCTATGATATCTGGTTTCACTTCCTGGACCAGTAGCTCTAATTTCTCCATTTTGTTACCTAGGCTCCTCGCATTGGTGTACAAACATCTTAATTTTTGCTGTTTGGCCTCACTCACATTCCTTACCCAATTTGGTATGGACATTGTACTGCCAGTATGACCTATTTGACTAGTATCCACTCTGCCCTTCCTCCTTATGTCCATTCTCCTACCCCCGGCTATATCCTCTCTTACTTGGTTGTCTTCCCTCTCAATGTTAAAATCCAGCGTGGAGATTACCTGGACATCTCCCAACCGTCTCCCCCAAATTCCTAGTTTAAAGCTCTCTTGATCAGTTGTGCCAGCCTCCATCCTAGAAGTCTATTTCCTTCCCTACTCAGGTGAAGTCCATCCCGAGAGAACAGTCCTCTGTCCATGAATGCCTCCATGAATGCCAATGACACTGGAACGTGCTCTCTTGCTTGTGAGTGATCCCTTAGCAATCTAGTTTTACCAGTTAGACAGTTTGTTGTGAGATAGTTAATCAGTTAGGTACAATTTAGCAAGAAATTCTCCACCGAATTGCCCTTAATATGGGCCTTCAGGCAGAAGAGGCTGTCGAGCCTGAGGATCTGATGGTTGATATCCTGGCTCCGGAAGGACCCTCAAGGGTAGCATTGCCACTGACCAAGACTATCCAGAGTAATTATAAGACAATCTGACAAACCACGGCTTCTATTACCCTGACCTCTTTTTGGCGCAAACGGACTCCAGGCTGCATAGCCTCAAGGATTCCAGGACTACAATGAAATCCCTGGGAATGCATACACCAGCAACCCAGAGGAAACCCTTCAGGCCTCAACCTCCATAGCAGAGGCAATACCAACCTCGCCCCAGACAAGACCCCTACTGCAGGCGAGGCAGGAATAATAGACGCAGACCATTGAACAACGTGTCTAACCAAGGCCCAAATAAGCCTCAGTGAGATAACAAGCAAGGGTTTCGAAGGCACACACGAGGACAGGATACCAATCCAACCCCAAGATCCATCCCCACCGTTTTTAAACCAGCTATCCCACTTCTACCATGTGTGGTCCCGTATAACATCAGACTGCTGCATCCTACGCATGGTACAGGTGGGATACTCCCTTCAGTTCTCCTTCCCTTCCTCTCACCCCCCTTCCCTTCCCTCTTCAGGGACCCCTCTCATGAGCAACTCCTTATGCAGGAGGTGAGTTCACTCATCGATATAGGGGTGGTGTAGGAGGTTCCCCAGGAGCTAAGGGAGATTTTTAAGATTTTACTCCCATTATTTCCTAATTCCCAAGGCAAAGGTGGGAGGGGGGAAGTCTATGACCCATTCTAGACCTTCGCAGACTCAGCAAACCTATGGTCAAGCTCAGGTTTTGCATGGTCTCCCTAAGCACTACTATCATCCCATCACTGGATCCGGGAGATTGGTATGCTGCCTTCGACATGAAGGATGCTTATTTTCACATTGCCATCCATCCGGCACACAGATGCTTCCCATGGTTTGTGATAAACCATGAGCAGTACCAGTTCACGGCGCTCTTGTTTGGCCTTTCCACAGCCCCCCGCATGTTCACCAAGTGCGTGGTGGTGGTAGAGGCTTTTCTGCGCAAAAGACAGGTTTGAGTGTACCCGTACCTCGACGATTGGCTGCTGACAGGGCGCTCCAAAGAGCAGGTGCTGTCCCACATTATACTGGTCAGGGACACCTTTCACAGACTGGAGCTCCTTCTCAACATAAGCAAGTCATCACTCATACTGACCCAAAGGATGGAATTCATAGGGGCGGTCCTGGACTCAGTACAGGCAAAAGCGAGCCACCCAGAACCCAGGTTTCAGGCCATAGAACAAATTGTCAAGATGATATTAGAATACCCCACTACAACTGTGAGGGGTTGCCTGAAGTTAATAGGCCATATGGCAGCCTGTACTTACGTAGCAAGCATGACAGACTGCGGCTCAGATATCTACAAGCGTGGTTCGCATCGTGTTACCGCCCGACCCGAGACAGCCTGGACATGATGGTAACAGTACCTGGCCAAGTCCGAGAGTCTCTGCGTTGGTGGCTGGACCAACCAGTAGTCTGTGTGGGAATCTCCTTTACCACAACCCAACCTTCACTGACGATAGTAACAGATGTGTCAGATCTGGGTTGGGGTGCACATCTAGTGGAACTGAGAACGCAAGGTCTGTGGACGCAGGACGAGATACCCCTCCATATTAACCTGAAGGAGCTCAGAGTGGTTAGTCTGGCCTGTCAAACCTTTCATGCCACTTTGCATGGTCACAGCGTGACAGTCCTGACAGACAACACCACCGCCATCTTCTACATAAACAGGGCGGAGCTGGCTCCTCACCCCTCTGCCATGAGGCTCTTCTTCTCTGGGACTTCTGTATAGTCCAGTCCATGCAGCTGGAAGCATCCTACCTCCCTTGGGTGAGGAACAAGCTGGCAGATCACCTCAGCAGGTCCTACCATGCTCACGAGTGGTCGAGCCGATCAGATGTCCTGCAGTCAGTTTTTCAAAAGTGGGGTTATCCCCAAGTTGATCTATTGGCTACCAAGGACAACAAACAGTGCCCTCGGTTCTGTTCATTTCAAAACCACAGCCCGGGCTCCATCTCCGATGCATTCTTAATGCAGTGGGGAGAAGGCTTGAAGTATGCCTTCCCTCCAGTCCCGCTGGTCCACTGGATCTTGCTCAAGATACGCGGGGACAGAGAAATAGTGATCCTACTTGCCCTGTCCTGGCTACGTCAGCATTGGTACACAGCACTCCTAGAACTATCAGTAGATGCCCCAATAGCCCTACCTCTGTATCTGGACTTGATCACTCGGACCACGGGAGCCTTCTCCATCCGAACCTACAGTCCCTGCACCTCTTGGCTTGGAAGCTCCATGGCTAAACTTGATTGAGAGCCATTGCTCTCAGCTAGTGAGACAAATACGTCTTGGCAGCAGGAAACCTTCCACTAGGTCAACTTGGCCAAGTGGAAAAGGTTCTCCTGCTGGTGTGAACCCAGAAGTCTTTTATCGCTCCCGGTATCTATCCCAGTTATTATGGACTACATGCTTCACCTTAAACAACATGGCCTATCACTTTCATCTATCAGAGTACACCTGGTGGCTATCTCAGCTTTCCATCCAGGGGAATTTTGGTGCTCGGTGTTCTCAAATCCAGTGGTGGTGCATTTCCTCAAGGGATTGGGGAGGGTATACCCTTACTCTCGACCACCAGTACCAACCTGGAATCTGAACCTGGTCCTCTCCAAGCTCATGAGCCCACTGTTCAAGCCCCTGGCCACTTGTTCCCTCCTTTTACCTTTCATGGAAGGTATCGTTCTTGGTGGCCATTACATCGGCGAGGAGAGTGTCTCAACTAAAGGCTCTCACCTCCGAACCCCCTTATACGGTGGTTCATAAGGACAAGGTGCAACTTAAACCGCACCCTAGATTCCTCTCCGAGGTGGTCTCCCAGTTCCACATAGGCAGACAAATGTCCTGTCCCGTGTTTTTTTTCAAAAGCCTCACATGAGCCCGCAGCAGCAGAGCTTGCATACGCTAGATGTTCGAAGAGCCCTAGCATTCTATATAGCATGCACAAGGCCTTTTTGCAAATCAACCCAACTGTTCGTGGCCATAGCCGATAGAGTGAAGAGCCTTCCAGTATCTTCTCAGCGCAACTTGTCATGGATCACAGACTGCATTCGCACATTATATGAGCTGGCTAAGGTCCCAGCTTTGGCAATCACGGCCCATTCAACGAGAGCGCAAGCATCTTTGACTGCCTTTCTGGCACATGTACCCATCCACGAAATCTGCAAAGCAGTTACCTGGTCCTCAGTGCATATGTTTACAGCCCACTATGCCATCAACTAACAGGCCGGAGATGATACAGCGGTCAGCAGCGCTGTCCTCCAATCAGTCATTCCTTGACTCCTACCCACCTCCAATGGTCAGCTTGGAAGTCACCTAATTGGAATGGACGTGAACAAGCACTCGAAGAAGAAAAGACGGTTACTTATCTCTTGTAACTTGGTCTTTGAGATGTGTTCATGTCCATTACAATACCTGTCCCTCTTCCCCTCGGAGTCAACGGCAAGAAGCAACTGAAGCGGGGTCAGGCCAGCTGGATACTATATACCAGTGGTCCCCAACCTTTCCGTTGCAGTAGCATCTTCATGTTCCCGGAAGAGAAGGGCGGGCACCGGACGACCAGCCGCCAAAATGCCGCCGAAAAGCGGTGACAACGCTTCTTGGCGTTGCCACTTCTCAGAGGCATTTCGGCGGCTGGTTGTCCAGCAGCCGCACTCCTCGGCGGTGGGTTGTCCGGCGGAAGCACTCTCTTGTCGATAGGTGGGCGCACATAAATGGCCCGGCGGGCGCCATGGTGCCCGCGGGCATCGCGTTGGGGACCACTGCTATATACAGTGCCATAAGGGCGCCACTCTTGGGGGCTCCTCTGCCATCCTAACAGGAGCTACTAAGGGAAAAAGTTTCTGATGTCAGTGCACACAATGTGCGCACACCTAATTGTGATGGACGTAAAGAACAACAGTTACGAGAGGTAAGTAACTGTCTTTTCCTGGGCTCTAGGAGTGCCTCTCTCCTACGAAGCTGCTTCCCCATCATTACTACAGCCATATATGTTCCAGGGAAGAGAGCTTCTAGAGCAGCATTGTCGTCATATTGTGGGTTATAACCTGCCAAACTTGAACGTGTGATATTAAGATTTAATTTAGAATATATAAACCTGTCTGTCTGCCTGCCACATCATAAGTTTGATCTTGTTCCATGAAACCAAACACATTAACACTTCTGACATTTTAAATTGCTACAATTTAGGAAGGGAAGAATTTAAATTCAAAACCACTGGTAGAGAGAGAGAGAGAGGGGAAGATGCTAATATACAAGAGTAAAACTAGCTATGAAAGAGAGAGTCCTCATAACCTCCTGTTGTCTAGAAGCGACCGGAAAGTCAGTAAGGAACTGCCTTTGTTTTCTTTCTGTAATAAAAAAGTATGTTACATTATTACATTACTGTCTGTGTGCGGACCTTCCCCCTCCCCCAAAAGATAGTCAGTTGCCTCATAAAGATCTCTTAATCTGTATGGATCACTTGACAGGTTTTACTAGATTATTACTATGTGACTTCATAAGTGTTCAGCTGTATGATGTATCAACATCCAAATGTTTATTATGTGGTATATGTGAATATTTTTTCTTATAGGCAGCTCATTTTAAAAAAATTGGGGTAACTTCTAAATTTGGTGTGCATTTTGGGAGTGTATATCATGTTGTGTTTAGGCAGTCATTCTAATACTTATGCTATTTGCTCTGGAATGTGACTCAAGCTGATAATATTTAGTACTTGGTGGCTAATTTGTATATGGTATGGGAAGCTAATTTCGCTCATGGATGGTGTCATACTGACTTGTGTACAAAACCTTTGCTATCAAAATAGCACATGACTAGACTGGGCTAAGGAGATGAGAAATCAAATCACTTCTGTGGTTCATTCATGCATTTCAGCATCAAAAAGGTACTGAGTAGCATGTTCATTCTGCCGCTGGTACTCTGGGGAAGCCATTTTTACTTTTGTACCTCAGTCCCGTCTTTCCTCACAGCACAAGACAAAAGTACTGACACCCATTTCTGTTCTATATTGTGGTGCTAAAAGTTGCTGAATGACTGTCATCTGTCTCTGAGATGAGACTGCTAAAGTTACTCTTGTGACAGAGAAGAAATTCTATATTAGAATACAAATGCTGCTGTAAAGTTGCTGTTTGCCATATGACAATATAGCAAAACTCTTTAGTATCTAAAAGAGGGTAGCTTGAAAAGACACCAGGCCTAGATTTGAATCTGAAATTACCCTCACATTCAGGCTATGTCAAAATCTTTGAGTCTTTTTGCATAACATCTCTAAGATATGACCAGGGCTGTCCCTACTAATTATGTCCCTCCCCTTCCCCCTGAAGGGTCTGGGCTGCACTCAAGAGGCAGGAGCTGTGGGAGCTGCTTTGGGGAGCCCCACAGGCCCAGAGCCCCTCGTCACTTTAACCATGTCATCTTTCTCTTTGCATCCATTGGCTCCCCTTTCTCTGTCACATGAAACATACTTGTCTTCACTTTCAAGACCCTTTCAAGCCTAACTCCATGCTGCTTATTCTCTTTCGCTAGTGAGATGTTGACTCCCATCTCCTGCCGATGAAGCCAGTCTGTTGCCCACTGGTAAAATTTTCAGACAAGCACTTTTGTGCTTTAACCCATAGTGCCCCTCATGCTTGGGAGGAACTTTCTGTAAACATTTGCAAATGTACTTTGTTAAAACTGTCCTTTGCCAGGATGTCTAAAAAAACTTGACAATGGCTAGACAACAAGTGTGCTGAGACCATTGCCTGTCATACTAATCAGCAGGATCCTAGTTTTCCATGATAAAAAACCAACATTCTCTGACTAACAAAAATACATAAAAATCTGTGTTTTTCCACGATTAAAATGAAATGCTGAACTTTAGTTTCCCCAGCCACAATATATAGGTATCAGTTGATAGGGTGGATTTGATTTAAATCACTAGTCAGGAAGACTAGTGATTTAATCATGGATTTAATCATGGAAAAGTGCATTCTTGTTGGTTGTTATAACATTAATACATATTCTTCAGACCTCAGAGATAGATGTAGGTTTCATTTTTAGAAGGTACACACTATACATTTTTAAAGTGGTTTATTTTGAAAACTTTTCAGATTAGTTTTACAGCTATATCAGAGAATTAATGATTGGTTATTTCATTTTCTGTTAATATATATTTTTATTTTTTCACAAAAGGTAAAAATTAAAGATTCTCTGCAAAAATACAAATTCCACTTTTTCCTGTGGCAAATGGATTTCTAGGATCCCTGCTGATCAGTATTGCCTCATTTCTTGTGCGTCCCTGCCTTTTTTCCACCTGTTGTCTCTTGTCTTATACTTAGATTGCAAGTTCTGTGGGGAAGGAGTGTCTTTGTTTTGTGTTTTTGTATAGCACCTAGTACAGCAGGACTGGGGCTCCTACATTGTACCTGAATACGAATAACAAATAACATTGATGTTCATCAAATAGGAACTTTGTCTAAGGAAAACAGTCTTGCAGGATAACATTATTTCTTGAGGAAACAGGGTGTTTTAACTGGACATTTTTGTTCCAGAAAGACTTGATTTGCTGGTAGAATTCCGATTACTTAATAATCAGCGTAATAATCAATTTAGCACAATCTTCATATAGTGTAGTCCTGTTCTTCCCCCCATTTCTCTTCACCAAGCATATGCAAAAATTCACTAAGTGGAGTTTCACTATAAAGAAATGAGGCCTACTTGGAAAAATATCCTCCCGCCCGCCCACCAAATATGTTTGGAGTAGTGGTAAGGACTCTTCTTATTCCATGTAGCTTTGAGGCCTTTATCAGCAGTGTTTTCATGGGGCCCTTTACAAAAGCCCAATCTACTTTCTAAGGGAGCAGCATCAATAATATTGAGAGGCATACTTATGGTTCCTCACCATGGTGGGGGTAGTGGCAATTTCTCCTCCCAGCTTTTCAGCCGAGTCTTGTCTATATTAAAATATTTTGTTTTGCAGCAATGGTGCAACTATGGGTGCTAGCAACAGTAGGAGTTCTAAGGTAGACAGGGGCTGAGCATATTTGTCATGGTGACTAATTGCTGCATTCAAAGAGGGCAATAAAATTTTATTCTAAAGTGAATCTTCAGTGAAAATCAGAGCAGTTCAAATCCCCTGAAGTGCATTGAAGCACTTTCACTCCACTTCATTATGACAGGAATTTCTCTATAATAGAGTAATATAGTAAGTGAGCTCCACGCACTTATATAGCATGTTAAATTTTCAAAGCCCTTGTACAGACATTAAGTGTTGTAGTTAGTGTAATAATCACTTCACTGCACTTTCCTCCCTGTGTCTTTATTCTCATGCATTTCTAATGTGGTGCTGGAGGGGATTATTCCTTTGCCATTAAGTGAGAGAGCGTTTTTAGCAGAGATTTTTAAACTCTGGAACAAAGCTTATTGCAACAGTGAATCTCTAAACTAGGCTTGGGTGGAGCTCACATTACATCATTCTTCTGAAAATATTTCTTAAATATGTGGGTGTTTTTGAAACGGTGAGGAGATGATGTCTGAAAGAGCACAGGTATAGCTAAAACTTTAACCCCAGCTGGTAATCTCTACCATAGTACTTGCCACCATAGGGCATGGCTTTTCTGAAAGCACGGCCTTCTGACAAGACTGTACTGTATAAAATCTGTATAAATCAGTCCCTGGCTAGAATGGAGTTCTGCAGTGTTTCCAAGATTTCTGTTTATAATGTTTACAAGCCCAGGGGAGGTCAAATTTTCAAGGTCATATTTATGTTCTTGATCATGGGTGGAGTTACATGTGTTGATATGGGTGCAATAAAGCCACCATTCTTTAGGGAAGAGCCAAAGACTTGTTTTGGCTCTAGAGCAGGGGTTCTCAAACTGGGGGTCGGGACCCCTCAGGGAATTGAGGTTATTACAGGGGGGGTGAACCTCCACCCCAAACCCCACTTTGCATTTATAATGGTGTTAAATATATTAAAAAGTGTTTTTAATTTATAAGGGGGGTCACACTCAGAGGCTTGCTATGTGAAAGGGGTCACCAGTACAAAAGTTTGAGAACCACTGCTCTAGAGCCACCATAGAGCATGCCAAACAATTGTATTTTGTCGTTGTGGCTTTGAAATAATGAAAATAACTATTCAGAATGGAGTATTTTAATCCCTTAGTATAATTTTAGATTGTTTTCACCCTCCCTTTAAATGGTCAGGAAGGGAGGGAGAATGAATGTCTCTTATAGGGTCTTGTTATCTAAAATAATGGTTTGGGAGACCGAAAATAAAAACTCTGAGTTCCCATTAACCATGATGTTTATATAATTTAAAATAGTCTGTTATTTTTGTTAGGCACTATTTTTCTTCTGCAACTGCTATTAAATATATGTATCAATTAGAAAAGGATAGCTGCATACAGTTTCAGAGCTGACTCAGTGTTGCTACATTTTTTTATTAGGTGGGTACAGCAGGAGGGGATTGCAGTCCTGAAATGGAAGTCCGGTCGTCATTTGATAAATTTAGTCAATCATCTGAATCCGTGTCCACATTAAACAATGAAGAATTTGTCTTGGTTCATCAGCAACTTGAGGATCCCCGTGCAGAAGATGAAAAACCTCAACTAAAAGTACACTTATCTTTTGTTTTTAATGCATAGTAAGAATCTCTTGCACCAAAAGGTTGTGATTTATATTATAATTTATTTAAGTTATTTAACTTTGGTGTTTGAGCAGATTCTTAAAATCTTTTACTTTTGTTCTTGCTGTATATATTTGCAAAATGAACAGACCTGAGTGAGCAAATCTGTTTGTCTAATGAAGGGTTCAGTCCAGTCACTTATGTAATAATTTGAAGTGTCAAGACTTAGCCATCTGTGCATCCTTCTGATTTATACAATCAACAAAAGAAACCAGTTATTCTTATAAATTTAAAAACTTCAAATTGGGAGATAGGAAACAATGTGGCTTTATGATTCAAAGACTCAGAATGTTGTTTCGCTGTTTGTATATGAGATCAGGATTAAGCTATGTATGTATAGACTGCACTGCCTTTTGCCCTATTGATCTGCCTTCCTTAGCATTGTCTATACCAGTGTTTCTTAACCTGGGGGACATGACCCATAGGGGTCGCGGGACGGTTTAGGGAGGTCGCAAGTGCAAGGACAGCATTAGGGGGAGGCAAGCAGGGCAATTGCCTGGAGCCCCATAAGGCTAAGTTACATGCTGGAGTCCCGGGTAGCAGGGCTCGGGCATGTAACTTAGCTTCATGGGGTCTCCTGAAGTGTTGAGCCCCGGGCAATTGCCCTGCTTGCCACCCTCTAGCGCTGGCCCTGAGTATTATTCATAATTTACTTAATTATATTTAAGGTAGGGGGTTGCAATTTTTCAAGTATTACGGGGGGGCGGGGGTCACAATTTTTTTTTTTTTTAAGTTCAGGTTGAGAAACACTGGTATACAGTAAGGACACTTTATAAAAACTTCCCACTGTGGATAACATTGGAACACTTAATACAGGCAAAACTTCTGCAAACTGGAGCCACTTTTAATACCATGTCAGACTTTCTCTAAGCATTTTTGGCTGATAGTGGTACACATGGTTCTGGCTGTGGGACCTTGTCTCATAAGGGTTTCTAACAATAGTGAACTTTGGTGCAGCTATAGAGTTGTAGGCACAGGTGGGAAATTTGTAGAAAATGACCCAACTTCCATTGCTGACATGCTTATTACTACGCTATACTTTCAGCCTAGTTTCTGTCCCTAAGCTCTCTACCCAGACAGGTTTTTCTCTTCAACCCCACCTTTTCCCTTTAATTTAGCAGCAGTTTTGGTAGGGAGAGGGGTTTTGTCAAAAGTTGAAGGGAAGCTGGAGACTTCCTTAACTCAGCGGGTTTCTACAGTGGTAGAAGTGATTAGAGCACTAAGGGCTGGTCTACACTAACCCCCCAATTCGAACTAAGATACGCATTTTCAGCTACGTGAATAACGTAGCTGAAGTCGAACTATCTTAGTTCAAATGAAAAGGTACTTACCCGGGGTCCACATGCGGCGCGCAGGCTCCCCCGTTGACTCCGCCTACTCCGTTCGTCGAGCAGGATTACAAGTGTCGACGGGGGAGCACTTCCTGGTTCGATTTATCGCGTCTAGACAAGACGCGATAAATCGAACCCAGAAGATCGATTGGACTCCTCCGACAGGACGTGTGAGTATAGATGTACCCTAAGATCAAAGGGGCTGCTCTCAGCTCCATGTGTTTGTACACACAATAGCCTTGGCAGCAGGAATTTTCTGGTGCTCTGCATTAGCCAAGTCCCAATCCAATGATTTAGGTTGTCTGTTCTGTAGGATGAGGTTGAGCTGCTGGATCGCACTTACTGCACCTTAAATATTGCAAACCTGGCCACCCAGCTCAAAACCGTCCTTAAAATGAAATGATGGGGAGAGGGCAAAACTGCCTTCCCAATTCAAGAATATCTAAGGAAATAGTGGCCTCAGAATATTTGAAGATGCATGGCATGCAGCTGGTTAAAGATCATACCATCAGGACTGTCCAGTGAGGTACCAGAAGAACTCCTTAATTTCAGCCACAGGAACTGGTGCACCTGCAACTGTCTCTTGAACAAATCTGAAACACTTCTTTTAAGAAACCACACAGAGCCAGGAGAGCCCATTGTTTTAAAGTCTTGGCATCTAGTTTTGCAAGTGCTCACCAAATTCATTAAATGGTTGGGTGTGGGTTTTTAAAAATTTGTTAAAATTAAATATTTTTTAAAATTTAAATTAGTATTTATTTTAAGGTCGCTCTTAGATGAGATTTAGAATTTATTTCCTGGGAAAAACACAACCTTCCACTTGAGTCAGTGTTTTCTTGCCCTCTTTCTACCCCAAGCCACCTCAGACCATGAGAAGTACTGAAATGTTTTGGATGTGGTCAAGGAAGTGAAGTTTTACTTGCATAGGACAAAGCCCTGGGGAAAGTCTGATACAAATTTGTCTTTATATGGACGATCTAAAAAAGTGAATAGTTAAGTCTACTATTGCAAGGTAGTCATGTAACTTTTAGGCCTATCGGTTATACAATAAAACTCCCATGTGAGTGAGCGCACACACTAGCGGGTGCATGAGTACTTCATGGGCTCAGCAACACAGAGAATCTTTGAGGAGATGTGTTGGGTTTCAGTGCACTTGGTTTTCAGTGCTCTGTTCTACTAGGCCAGGGGTTCTCAAACTTCATTGCACCATGACCGCGTTCTGACAACAAAAATTATGACCTGACCCCAGGAGTGGGGACCAAAGCCTGACCTGAGCCCCATCGCCCTGGGTGGAGGGGCCAAATCTGAAGGCCTTCGATTTGATGGATGTCTTTTTTACTGCTTGCTGTTTCCTATAAGTACTTGTCTCATGGGGGAAGTGGCTGTTTATATGGGAGAAGCGTAAAATTAGTTTCCTTACTGTAATTTTATCATCTTTAAGCTTCTAGTGCATTGTCAGAAACCAATCCCTTATAAGAGCTTATTTGAATGTGAATTATTCTTCACTTTAGCAGGCAAGTAACTGACAGATGGGGGCGGGGAGGGGAAGCTCAGTAGGAATATTATTCTCTTCATCCAAAATGTGTCACAAGTAGAAAACTTGTCAATACTTTACTGACAGAGCACTGTGCTCCCACTCAGAGGAGAAAATTATGGTGAGGAAATTAATTTTAGATTAACTTCCAGTGGGGCTCAAAGTTGAACTGTGCTGAAGAGATGGCAGATATGAAAATGTCTCTCCCAGGTAGTTGTTTCAACTGACTACATGTGTTTTGTTATGATTAGGTAGTTTCCCTTTTTTCTATATACAGAAACTGAATTGAACAACATTTTTACTATTGTCTGAACACCTGGAGAGAGCTCTGTTTCTAATTCTCATTTTTAAAAGTAACGATAAATGAAAATAGAATAAGGAACAAAACCTCCAAATTAATTTTGCCATTCATTACAGATATATATTAAAAACGAGGGGAGATGGATATACCTAATTACACTTTATTTTTTGTTTGAGTGGTAGCCGTGTTAGTCTTTATCCGCAAAAAGAATGAACAGTACTTGTGGCACCTTACTATCTGAGTATAGCTCACATTCATGACTCATGGATGCCATTTTAATACTATATAAAGTATTTGCAGAGGTGAAATCTGTAATGTATATAGTAAAAGATTTTAGGACATATAAATTATCATTACCTGAGCAGTTATACCGGATGCTGCATTGTAATACTGGATGGTGAAACCTTTGGTAGTCAGATGTATTCTTCCATTGTGCACATTTTATTTGTTGGTTTAATGAACACAGATGAGCTTTGGGTACATTCGTGGCTTTAGCCACATGAATGTCTGGTATAATTAGCCGAAGAAGTGTCAGTTGGCAAAATGTCTTTTTTTAAAAAGTAAAACAAATTTTAAAATATTTTTCAAATATTTGTGTAATAACTCTTAAGTCTTTTGTGTCTTGATCTTTGTACAGATATTTTCAAATGGAGATGAACAGCTGGAGAAAGCCATGGAAGAGATACTGAGAGATTCTGAAAAAGGCCAAATAAGTTATACTATTGATTGTAGAGACTCCAATGATGCTTGCAGACAGTCAGCTGAAGATGTGTCAGCCAGTCAGACAAACCAACCTTCTTTACATCTAATTCTGGACCCTTCCAATACAGGTACTGGTTAAGATATTTTTGGGTATGTAATGAAGTTATGGGATGAAACTGAGCAAAGGAAAAATTGAGATGAGTCTAACTATGCAGAGGTCTAATACTAGTCCCAGGAATCCCCAGACCTGGGGGAGAACCTCAAGTTCCTGAGATTCTGGGCGTCTCTGGCCTCCCTCTAGCCTTCCTCTCTCTCTCCTGTCTCTTCCGGTCTGTCTTTTAACTGTCCTCAGCTGACTAGCTGAATTACCTTGCTAATTGCTCAATATCCAGTCATTAACCAATTATCTCCTCAATATGGCCCACGTGGGGATGCTTGCAGAGTGCTCAGATTGATGAATCAACCTTAGACTTTGGCTACACTTAAATTTTATAGCGCTCTAACTTGCTGGCTCAGGGGTGTGAAAAATCACCCCCCTGAGTGCAGCAAGTCTGAGCGCTTTAAAGTGCTAGTGTGGACAGGCTTTGAGCACTGGGAGCCGCGCTCCCAGCACTTGGAGCTAATCCCCTCGTGGAGGTGGATTACCAGGAGCACTGGGAGAACTCTGTCTCAGCGCTCGCGCGCGACCACACTCGCACTTCAAAGCGCTGCTGCAGGAATGCTCCCTTCAAGTGTAGCCAAGCCCTTAGGCTACTCTCACTCATTCAGCAAGCTATACCTGTAATCAGTAGGGAGAGATTGACATGACACTAAATATGGAGATGTTGTTAAAATGTGTGTTGTTTTTTTTTTTGTTTTTTTTTTTTTTTTGTAACCTGTCTGCCCCTCATTTATTACTGCAAAAGCTTCACAAATATTAAATGGCCGTAATTCAGTATAACTGCCCTTCCAGGTCCATGTGATCAATGTCTAGGGCAGGGGTGGGCAAACTGCGGCCCACATCCGGCCCGTGGGACCATCCTGCCCAGCCCCTAAGCTCCAGGCTGGGGAGGCTAGCCCCTCCCCCCTCTCCTGCTGTACCCCCTCCCCTGGAGTCACGATGCCGTGCGGGCAGTGCTTTGGGGGGGCGAGGCTGTGCGCTCCAACCAGGCCGCATGGCTGCCAGACATTCTGCTCTGAGCGGCGTGGTAAGGGGGGCGGGGGAGGGGAGCTGGATAAGGGGCAGAGAGTTCTGTGGGGGGCAGTCAGGGGACAGGGAACGGGTGGGGAGGGGTTGAATGGGGGTGGGTCCTGGGGGGGTGATTGGGGTCGGGGGGGTCTTGGGCGCGGGCAGTCAGGAGACAAGGAGCTGGTGGGGGGGTTGGATGGGTCAGGGATTCTGAGGGGGGCAGTTAGCGGGTGGGAAGTGGGAGGGGGCAGATATGGGGCAGGGCCAGGCTGTTTGGGGAGGCACAGCCTTCCCTACCCATTCCTCCATACAGTTTTGCAACCTCGATGTGGCCTTCGGGCCAAAAAGTTTGCCCACCCCTGGTCTAGGGTAATGCTTCAGTGAGCCTGTTCAGATACAGTGATAGTTTCTTTTAGATCTACAAATGTAGGTTTGCAGCTTTTAACTTGCACTAATTTTATGCAATGGCTGAGAGTTTTGTTGTTAACTTATATTTTCTTCATTTTCAGAAATCTCGGCACCTAGACCCTGTTCCCCTAATGAACCCCCAGAAGAGGACAGTGTATTATTTAACAAACTGATGTATCTAGGTTCTACGAAGGTTTGTGCTCCTCGTAGTGAGTCAGAAGCTCTACGTGCTATGGAAGCTTTGAAATCCTCATGCCAGTCCTCTTTTCCTGTGACTCTCTATGTTCCGAATGTCCCAGAAGGCTCTGTAAGGTGAACTACAATGCTACTTCATTACTTACGCAGACAGAAAGGGTTCAGATTCTGACCTGGGTTGCAAACACTGGGCTTCCAGTGAAGCTGAACTGCATAGGTCTGTCCAAAAGCATAATTTGTCACCAAACTCTGTTTGTTGAAGAATATTATAAAATGAATAAAAAGTAAGGATATTTAAACCAATAGGTAAAACATCCAGTGAGAAAAATGCATAAGTTGAACTTAGAATCTTGAACCCTTTAATATTAAACTAGTTTTATTGTATGATGATGGTAGGACTCAGTCATGTAAATTCAATCTCCCTGCCTTACGGTAATATTCCCAAAAAATCCTGTATGCTCACTAAATGGAGTATTTTTGAAGACTGCAAAAGTAATGTGTACTTGCAAAAGGACAGCTGCGAAGATTCTATTGCTGACCATTGTGTAGGGCTAGAACTCGTGCCATTCTTTCACTTTATAATTTCCGTCTGTGACAAAATCTTTTAAGAGGGTAAACATACATTTACAATGAGATCTTGATACTGTGACCCAAATTCAGAACTAAAGTAAGTGGGCACAGATCTCATTGATTTAAATGATGATTTTATCTGCTTTATATTGGTTTTATAGATGTTGTGCTTGAGCTTAATTCTGTAAATACATTATAAGATATAAGTGCATATTGTAGGTCCTGTTACATAAAATGAAGATCCTTGATGTTTTTTCCATAATGAAATTATATGTATTAGATAAGTTTGCCTCCTTTTGAAAAGACCCACCTTTTTGTTAGCTTTCCCTTACTGACTCTGCTTTTCATTGTTACTCTAGTTAGTTTCCCTGGCACCCATTTCTAAAGCAAAAACAAATAAAATTACCTTCATTAAATAAGTTCTGAATGAGCAAAATCTTTCAGTAATCTGGTTTTCCTGCACAATAAAATATTTGTTACTTTTTTTGGTGGAAACCACAAGGTGGTGCCTGGGAAATGCTTCCAGGTTAATATATAATTGAAAATGATGTGACTTTGCTAAAGCATCAGATTTGCAGGTGTCATGCAAGAGAGAAATCAAGAGAAATGGAGAGAAAGAGGCTTCACTTCTAACAGAAAAAATATACATATCATTGGTACTTAGATATTTTGCTGATCTGTGGATGCTTTTACTCACTTCATGAAAAACTTAGATACCTACTTTTCTGTTTAAATAAAAATGGTGTATTTATGCATTGCATATTGTAGCAGATTATGTAAAAGGTGACTTTTCTGATTTAGGGAATAAAGTATTAGTTTAAATGCACGAGAGCAAATTATGTTAGCAAAATTGGAAAGATTGAGCTGTCAGCATAGCCTAATGTTTGGAGAAATTCAGTTTATAAGTTGTATAGAAATCATTTGGAGTAGCATACCTGCAGTGTTGGTAACTTTTGACAAATTCTAAAAAGGAAGCCTTTCACATATTCCAGCAAAAATTAATTTCAAGTGATTTTATTCCAAACACCTTTGAATATGGGTACTTTCTACTAGCCCTAGATTTACTTTTAGAAAGGAGCTGGTGCTTGGGCATGATATGACAGGGGAAGTATCTCCAGTTTCTTCAGGGCACTTTCAAGACCTTCCTTGGGCAGAAACAGTTTGTGTATCTTCTTTTTCTTTATGAAATGCAGGAGCTGGAGTTGCCTTGAGGTTTATTACTTTTGGCTGAATTTTTTTCCTATTGATGGTTGTCAGGAGGTAGTACGCCCCAATTTTATCCAAAAATAAAATATCAGGCCCTTAAAATAGCTTGCAGGACCGAGTAAAGGAAATCTTGATCAGAAGTTGACCTCAAATGGAGGTCGCGTGCCTTTTATTGATATTTTTAGAGAGGATATTAAGGTCAGCTTTCACCATTATTTGACATTTCAGCAGTATACAAGCATAACAGCCTACATTTCAGACTACTAACGACATATCAGACAGGGAGTTTACAGAATCTCCCTTTGCTGAATTTCTGGGTCTGTATGTATACAAAGTGCATTTTCACAATTTCCGTGGTTCCTAGTTAACCAAACCCTTTGATTCTGGTGATGAACTGCAGAGCAGTGATTTTTATGATAAATACTGGTCCTATATAATTTAAGGTATTATATGCGTCATATTTTATTTTGATATAAATTGTATTGAAACAAATGTAGTTGCAACTGAACATTTTTATTGCTTACATTTCTTAATTGTATTTTAATGTTGGGTGCTTGTGTTGAATAGTAGTTATACTTTGCATAATAGCTCATTCAGTTACACAGAAAAGCTGGTGGATATCTTTATTTGGTTCCAGTTTATTTAACTGACTTCACGTTTGTCACTTCCCCCATGCAGAATAATAGACCAAACCAGCAATACGGAGATAGCCTCTTTCCCAATCTATAAGATATTATTTTGTGCACGTGGACAAAATGGAACTGCAGAGAGTGACTGCTTTGCATTTACTGAAAGCTACTGTGGGACAGAGGAGTTCCAGATTCATGTTTTCTCCTGTGAGATTAAAGAGGCAGTAAGTATAAAATACTACCACAGTGACTTGTTACCGAGCATAATAAAGGTATTTTCTATGATTGTTCTCAGTCTTTAAATATATGCTGTCACATACTATCATGTAAAATCAACCTCAGTACTTTGGCATGTGTGTAGTAGATTTCACAAGATGTGCAGCTATGTGTTCTTGAATATTAAAATAATTTAGGATGTTACTTTAATACCTTTTACCAAAGTTTATATCTTGCAATGGGTCCTGCCCAAACATAGTCCTAGTTTACAATGTATTGCACTACAATGTAATAGAGAGATTTGAGAGATAATCCTTCACTCCTGCTTTGAGTATGGGTTGAGATTAACAAGGAGATAGTGTGCTTGGGCCCTGGAGTTATAACGGAACATCTTAAATCCCTCGGTAGGGATTCCTCTTGATGGTTGAAGAGCATTGGGACATTTGAGAGAGGAGACTTCTGCTTTCCTTCAGTTAATGATGATCAGCACAATATTGGGTCTTGAGGGTGGAGACAAACAGAAAAAAGTAAAGCGAATGTGAGTTTAGGACCTGGCAGGTACAAACAGTAAATGTTCAGATTTTTAAATGTAAAAATAATTACAATAATATAATCTGCAGGTCATTTAGCAACAAAATCACATTCATGAACTGTGTAGGCCAGTGGTTATTCAACCTTTTTTCATTTGTGGACCCCTACAAATTTTTGAATGAAGGTGCGGACCCCTTTGGAAATTCAACCTGTGGTCCACAGATCCCTACCATAGTAGTCTTAAGCTGAAAATGGACTGAATAGAATTCAACTATAGATGTCTCACATGCTCAGCACTGCATTTGACGCAGCATGAGAAAGGGTGCTAAACTCTTGTTTTTTATGGTAATGAGAACGCTTCCGGGTTTTGACCTGTAGGTGGTGGGATTCACATACTTTTGATTAGAAAATGGAATGACTTTTCTGGGATCTGAAACTTTATTTTCATAGTCACCTTTCATGGACCCCTTAGACATAGTCTGCGGACCACAGGTTGAAAACCACTGGTGTAGGCGAAACTTGCTGACTACTTAATAATTTTTGAGATTTTGCATCAGAAGTGAACACACTTCTGTTACTCTAAAACCATGGTATCTCAACACGTATTCTTATTAAACACTTGAATTGAGCGGGGGAAGAGGAGAGAAGAAAGGTAAAATTATTTCCTTTTAAGAATTTCAAAAATATGCTTGCTGAGAAATGATCCCTTGAGGGAATACATCACAACTCTGCATGTTCTCCATAGGAAGATGACATCAGTGCTCTTATTCTTTTTTCCCCTCCCTTTTTCAGGTCAGCAGAATTTTATATAGTTTCTCAACAGCATTCAGACGGTCTTCCAAACAAGCCTCAGACCATGTTAAGGAGTCTGTCCTTCCTACCGCAGATAGTGATGTGTTCACTTTCAGTGTCTCCTTAGAGGTCAAAGAAGATGATGGAAAAGGAAATTTTAGGTAATTTGAAAAACGGAGAAAAATTAGAAGCCTCCATGAAACGTGCAGCTGTTTTGAGGGATGTATAGCTAACCAGCATGTAGTGAAAAAACTAGTTTTGGTTTACTTTTTGCTGTATGCTATTTTTTTATGAGGTTATTGCTTTGTTTTAAATACATTTTTTATAGAAGCTTAACCTGATTCAAAAACAGAAAGCAGTGTAGAAAAACAATATTAATCAAGTTTTGTAACTGTTTAAAATCCTAGTTCTTGGTGAACATACTCAAGTGTGCCTATGGAACTTGGAAAGATAATTGAGGCCTACCTTGCTGAAAATTTATACCAGTGTTTTCTGGGGTTTCTTTCAGTACAGTTATTTAACTTTTAATTGAGTTTTCATAAGCCAATAAATTTGAATCAGTATGTTGAAGGTACAGAAGAAAATCTTGGAAAAATGTCTTGAAGCATTGTGGAGGTGGGAAAGGAAGCAAATTTCACTAAGCATGGGCAGCTTTCTCTTAACACATAGTCCTCTTTGGGTATGATTTAAGGCATACAGATATGTGAGAATTTTGGATGAAAAGGGGTAGTAATGGGAATTTTTGTTTTGTGTAACACTTGTTTCCGCTTTTATATTTTGCATGGTGCCCAGCTATGGGCACCTAATATTCTCATACTGTAACTTAAGATAGCTACTGATTGAGAAGCAGTCTTAAACTATAGTAGATAAATATGCACCACGTAATGTCTGCAAACATGAAAATAAAACATACAGAAATTTAGGCCCCTGAGGGTGGGGCAAAGATTTCTCTTGTTCAGTACCAAGCTATTAATTTGCTGATAAAAGACAAATAAAGGGGAAGAGGAGATAGCAAATGATTGCAGACAAAGGTGGCATTGGTGGAACAAAGTGGGTGGCTATCACTAGAGCCCTGTGGTTTTTCACAAATATGAAATAACACACCATAAAATGAAATAAAACAAAAAATCTACCCTGTTGGTGGCTCCTGCTGCTCATGTCCCATGGGTTAGCCAGGCCAAACCCCAGCAGCTCTGCAACCATGTGCACCAGGTCATAACCCTTGGAGTGGGGAGCCATGCCCAGCTCCATGGGACCGATGGCACCACTGTGGGATGAGTGCAGGGTGACCTCACTCTGCAACACCCCTCCCAAGGCCTCCCACTCCTTTGGGGAGTCAGGCCCAGACACCCCTCCTCTGGGGCTTCCCACTATAAAATAAAGTGAAATGCCCAAAAAATAAAATTAAAATAATTTTATGAGGCTCTAGCTATCACCACATCATATTTTTAATAGTTATCCACCTATATTGTGCTATATCTGTGCTAATGGAACTAATTCTTTCTTTTTAGCCCTGTACCAAAGGACAGAGAGAAATTTTATTTCAAACTGAAACAGGGAATCGAGAAGAAAGTTGTGATCACAGTCCATCAACTCTCAAACAAAGAATTGGCCATTGAAAGGTAAGCATGATATAAAGTAAAACAGGTTAAGTGTAAGAAAGTGGTCTCTAATGTGCTTATCATCGCCCTCGCAAAATACCTGTGATTCAGTGGAACTGAATACATTGTGTACTAATAATACATATGTACTAAATTCAGATTTGGCGCTCTAATGAGTTAACTTGTGTGTATGACCAAGTGTTTCTTCTTAAATATCCAAAGGAATAGAAAAATATAGGTTAATTGGTTTAGTGGCAAACACCTTATAGCTAATCTATCACTTTTGGAATTATTTTAGTGTTAAGACCAGTGTTCACTATTATTAGGTGAATTCAACAAATGTTGGCTCAGCACAGGACCAAATACTTGGAGTTACGGTTGATTGAGGCCCATTTTATTTTATTTTTTAAATCTGCATGTTGGTTGAAGATTTGTCCACTTACTTTGGTATGTAAGGGAGGGGGTCAGATATTTTCTGAAAATCTCATAATACTCAGACGGGGCTTTTTGTTTAGCGTCACCTCTTGGTTTCATTTTTGGGTTTGCCTACAATTCTTTGTTGTTTATGCACTTTGACTGCTTTTGATGTTGTTTAATGTGTCAAATATGTGGGACAAAATGTAGTACATCCATTGCAGCTTTTGTGTCTAGTATGTTCCTATTGAAATTCTGGCAGCCATATCTGCTAAAGCCACATTTGCTATACTAACATCTTAAAAATAGAAACAGTGGAGAGTTAGTGTCTCACTGAATTGCTAGTGAGACATAAATCTGTTTTCAATACCTTAATTTCAGATCCAGCAAACTGTGAGTTGGCATTAATGCCCTGATGCCCATTAATTGAAATTCTTGAATCTGTAGGTTTTCCATTTTGTTTTCTTCCATGGATGTCTTGTACTGTTCAGATCTGGCCAAGGTTTCTTAAAGCCCCTGTTTGATTCTTTCTTTTCCTAAGGATTGTTTTGCTTCGTTCTTGGTTAAAGGTTTAATTAGTGCACAAAGTATGTATTGGTGTTTGAATGCTGGTGCTGCTTTTTTGTCTTAAAGAAATCCAGATTCCTGATGAACTTTTTAGCTTTCTGTTCCATTTCTTCTGATTCCTGTTTCTCTGCAACTGTAACAGGTGTGAAGCCTGCCAATTTGTGGTTTGATTCTAAATTAGTCTTAGAAAGTTTTTATTCTTTTCAGTGTAGTGGGGTGACTGCCCCACTCCTGAAGTACAGGGGGTTAAAAGCAGCCCTGGAGAGGGCTGAGGCTGGGAAAGGCTGATTGGGGAAGCAGCCACAGCTGGGCTATTCCCCAATCAGGCTACAGCTGGCCCTTATAAGAGGGCTGGGGGGCAGAAGCTGGAGAAGTCTTACTCTAGCCCTGGAGTGGAAAGGGCTAGCTGCCTAGGAGCAAGGTACCTGAAGTGGAGCAGGGCTGGGGAAGGGGAGCTGGGGAGCTCCAGCCTGGTAAACCCCCAGGCTGCAGGCCTTGATGAAGACCTACGAAAAGGTACTGGGGCTGCAGAGGGGCAGCCCGAGGATAGGCAAAGGCAGCAGGTCGTAACCCCTTGCCAATGATGAGTGGCTATTACAGACAGCACTCTTCCCCAGTGAGACGGGGGTAGATGATGACTGGCAGTAGCCACTGAGGTAAGGTGGGCTTAAGAGGTTGGGGGTTCCCCTGGGAGGGGAGACCCAGAGCATGGTGGGACTGCTGGGGTAGAACCCCAAAGTTAAAGGGCACCAAGGTCCAGGAGGGACACTGGGCCTGAGCCAGGCAAGACATCGGCCAGCAGGGGGCGCTCCAAGGCTGAAAAGAGCTAATTCCCAGATGACCAGCAGGAGGCGCCGCACGAGTGAGTCCTCGCTTCACTACATTCAGCTTTAAGTTTTACGAGAACATCTCGCCTGCTGGATGGCTAGGCCCATCTTTCTCCAGTTTTGTCTGGACTATAATGTCTGTGCAAAGTCCTGTGATCTTCCTCCATTCATGCAAAGTTTGGATTCTTGAATTTGTAATATGTCTTCTAATTTTATAATTTTTAGTGAACGTTTAATAAAATTATTTAGGAAATAATATGCACTGAATGTGTTCAAGTAATGGTAAAAGTAGTAGGGCTGTCAAGCGATTAAAAACAATTAATCGTGATTAATTGCACTGTTTGGAATACAATTTATTTAAATATTTTTGTATGTTTTCTACATTTTCAAATATATTGATTTCAACTAGAACACAGACTACAAAGTGTACAGTGCTCACTTTATATTATTTTTGATTTCAAGTATTTGCACTGTAAAAACCAAAAAATTCACCTAAAACAAGTACTTTAGTGCAATCTCTTTATCATGACAGTTGGACTTACAAATGTAGAATTATGTACAAAAAATAACTGCATACAAAAATAAAACAATGTGAAATTTTACAGCCTGCAAGTCCACTCAGTCCTACTTCTTCAGCTAATCGCTCAGACAAACAAGTTTGTTTACATTTGCAGGAGATAATTCTGCCCACTTCTTATTTACAGTGAAAGTGAGAATAGGCATTTGTATGGCACTGTTGTCACAGGCATCACAAGATATTTATGTGCCAGATGTGCTAAAGATTCATATGTCCCATCGTTCTTCTACCACCATACCAGGGGACATGTGTCCATGCGGATGACGGGTTCTGCTCGATAACAACCCAAAGCAGTGCAGACCGACACGTGTTCATTTTCATTATCTGAGTCAGATGCTGTTAAGGCTAATTCCCCACTCTGGCACTTTGAGTGCAGAAGGTGGGGACTCATGAGGATTCTAAAAATTAATACTTGCCACTTCTGGCTTGTGTTAAACTCTCAAGATTACAGCTTTTCTCTGACCTTGGATTGGTAGATGCTGCCACCATCCAAATGCAGAGCCCCTTTGAGAGCCCAGGAAGGTGCACTTGGGAATTCCTTCCTGTGGGGTACCCTCAAACCTTTTCCTCCCTGGGAAGAGCTGAGAAAGGAGAAGGGGGAAAAAAAAAAAAGGAAAATCAGCTGTTGCCACCAGCTAATTAAACAACGTGCACAAACCTCTTAAGGCACAAAAATCCAATTCTGTTCTTAAAAAGTAAATTTTATTTTTTTTAAAAAAGGAAGAAAATACATCTGGGAACTTAGGCTATTGTTAGATTTTAAAAGAGCAATTACAGGGATTAAGCACCAAAAATAGCTTCTTTGAGGTCCAGCTTAAAGGTTACAAGCAAAACAAAAGCACTTGGGGTTAGCACAGAGGAATCCACAAGCCATAAAGAAATAAAAGGGATAACTCTGATTGCGTCTTCCTAGACATTTCCTGATCTACTTACATATCTGGGTCTTTAAAGGAGTAGTTTCTAGGTATGATACTGATGATTTTTCATACCTGGCCCACGCTTTTTACAACATAGCTCTGCTCTGTCTACCTCTCCCCTGGAGAACAACAGACCGACAAAAGGGGAGTTGTTTTTCAATTTTAAAAAGTTCTAGCCTTCCCATTGGCTCTTTTGGCCAGGTGCCCCCTCACTTCCTTTTACCTATGTATAGCCGTGAGACTTTTTAACCCTTTACAGGTAGAGCAATTAGAGAACAGCTGTGAAGAGGGATTTCATAGCTGCTAGCTGGCTGGGTGTCCATAAAAGTGAGCTACGCGCTCCGCCCTTCATTTATCACAGATGCCACCAGCAGGAGGTTGATTTTCTTTTTTTGGTGGTTCAGGTTCTGTAGTTTCTGCATTGGAGTGTTGCTCTTTTAAGACTTCGGAAAGCATGCTCCACACCTCGTCCCTCTCAGATTTTGGAAGGCACTTCAGATTCTTAAACTTTGGGTCGAGTGCTGTAGCTATCTTTAGAAATCTCACATTGGTACCTTCTTTGAGTTTTGTGAAATCTGCAGTGAAAGTGTTCTTAAAATGAACGATGTGTGCTGGGTCATCATCTGAGACTGCTATAACATGAAATATATGGCAGAATGCAGGTAAATCATAGCAGGGGACATACATACAATTCTTCCCCAAGGAGTTCGGTCACAAATTTAATTAATGCATTTTTTTTAATGAGTGTCATCAGCATGGAAGCACGTCCTTTGGAATGGTGATTGTAGGCTCTGAAGTTTTATATTGTTTTGTTTTTGAGTGCAGTTATGTAAAAATAAAAATCTACATTTGTAAGTTGCTGTAAAGGCTCGGACTCACCCGGCGGCGCCTCCTGCTGGTCTTTTAGGGGAATTAGCTCACCAGTTCTTTGGAGCGCCCTCTGTCAGCCAGTGATCCGCTACCTCTGGGCCCCCGTGTCACTCCCAGACCCCAATGCCCCTTTCCACTGGGGTGCTGCCCCCCCTTTGGCAGTAACCCCTCAGCTTCAGGGTCTCCCCTCCCTGGGGAACCCCCACTCACTATCTCCACCTCGCCTCAGTATAGGCTACTGCCAGTCCCCGCTTAGCCCCATTCACTGGCACAGACTGCAGTGTATTAGCCACTCATCACAGGCAAGGGTCTTTTTTTGGACCTGCTGCCTCTGAACCCCAGTACCTCTCTGGGCCCTATGCCAAGCCCTGCAGCCTGGGGCTTGCCAGCCTGGAGCCTCCCTGCTCCCCTGGCCTTTCCCCAGCCCTGCTCCAAGCTAGGTCCTTGGTTCACCCGCCAGGCCCTCCTACCTCTGAAGGCAGAGAGAGTCTGTCAGTTCCTGGCTCACTGCCCACTTATAAAGGCCAGCTGAGCCCTAATTGGGGCGTGGCCCTCTTGGAGGGGCTGATTTCAAGCCCCTCAGGGCAGGAGTGGGTATCCACCCCGCTATAGTTGCACTTTCATGATAAAGAGATTGCACTACAGTACTTTTATGAGGTGAATTGGAAAATACTATTTCTTTTGTTTATCATTTTTACAGTGCAAATATTTGTAATAAAAAATAATACTCTTTGATTTCAATTGCAACACAGAATACAATATATATGAAAATGTAGAAAAACATCCAAAATATTTAATAAATTTCAGTTGGTATTCTATTGTTTAATAGTGCAATTAAAACTGCTATTAATCACGATTAATTTTTTTGAGTTAATCGCGTGAGTTAACTGCGATTAATTGAGAGCCCTAATAATTAGTAATATGTAGAAGTAAGCATAAGTATTGTATAAGAATATTTGACAATGCTCTTCGGTGCTAAGACTCCTCCCTGGAAACTGAAAATTTTTGTGTGATTGGTCCACTTTTGGTGTGCTTACGCCCCACGTGCAGGACTGGTGCAACCACTAGGTGAACTAGGCGGTCGTCTAGGGCGCCAAGTGGTTGTGGGCGCCAAAAAGCATCGGCTTGTGGGGGCGGCGAGCCCCAGCCATGGAGGAGCTGGCATGGTGCAGGGGGGGCAGCAGCCCTGCAAAGGCGGCAGTGCCGCTAGCATGAAGCAGCCGCGCCCCCCGACCCTACTGCCCAGGCTGCGGCCCAGCATCGGTACCCCCCGGGGGCTCCTGCAGGTTGCAGGAGATGCAGGCAGGTGCCAGCCCCCGTGCGCCCCCCGGCTTCTCCCTCGCCGCGCTCGGGCTCTGTGGCTCTCGGGAGTATGAGCCGCTGCTGCCCCTCCCACTGCCTCAGCACTCTGCGGGGGAGGGGCTGTGAGCAGCAGCCTGACAGCGTGTTTTGCCTCCACGTGGAGCTAACGGCTCCAGCGGCATGGGCATGGTAAGGGGAGTCCCGGGGGGCAGTCAGGGAGCGGGGTGGGGGGGGTTGTATGGGTCGGTAGTTCTGGTGGGGCTGTCAGGGTGTGGGGGTGTGGAGAGGGATCGGAGCAGTCAGGGGACAGGGAGCAAGGTGGGTTGGAAGGGTAGGGAGTCCTGGGAGGGCTGTCAGGGGGAGAGGGTGTGGAGCGGGATCGGAGCAGTCAGGGGACAGGGAGCAGGGGGGGTTGGATGGGTCGGGAGGTCTGTGGGGGGCCTGTCAGGGGGCGGGGAGTGGTTGGATGGGGCGTGGGAGTCCTGAGGGTCTGTCTGGGGGTGGGGGTGTGGATAAGGGTTGGGGCAGTCAGGGGACAGGTAGGGGGTAGGGTCCTAGGGGGCAGTTAGGGTGGGGGGGTGGGTCTCAGGAGAGCAGGGCAATTGGGACAAGGAACAGGGAGGCTTAGGTAGGGGGTGGGGTTCTGGGGGGCAGTTAGGGGCAGGGGTCCCAGGAGGGGGCAGTCAGGGGACAAGGAGCAGGGGGGGTTGGAGGTTCTGAGGGGGGCAGTCTGGGGGGTGGGAAGTGGGAGGGAGTGGATGGGGGTGGAGAGGGGGGAACCTGGTCTGAGGAGCAGCCCCTGGGCACGGCTGGCCCCTGGGGTCTATAAAGGCTCATTGGAATTTGCCCCTCAATGAACTGATGTGCGGGGGGGCGGGCGCAAGGTGGAATTTTCACCTAGTGCGCAAAATATCCTTGCACCGGCCCTGCCCACTTGTGTGAGATTGGATTCTTTTGGCCACCAATGTCTGGTGGTGGTGTGCTTACATCCTTCGCCTGAAGGCGTAAAGAGTGGAGTAGCCCAACAGTCCTTCCATTCCATCTTACTACCTGTGGCAACGAGACAGAATCCTTACACTGTCTGCTTGCTTCCCTGTGCTCTAGTGTTAGTAGGTACTAGTATTTGCTAATTATTTACTAGTATTGGTCTTTTTATCAGTTCCCTCAAGCACCAACCTTTTAGTCAGACATTCAGTTTATAGGGAGGACCACCATATACAGGGTCTCTGACAATATGACAAAAGCAAAATCCCTGGAGTTCAAAACCTGTCCTCTTTGTATGAAGCTTCAATAGGTGCATGTGTGCTTCAAAAAACAAAACAAAATCTCCCCCTTCTCGACACAGCAGCAAGTCTCGGAGCCTCTGTCAACTGACTCTGGCTTGTGGGGCTTTACTACTTTTAGCCATGTAGCATGTGTAGATGTTCCTGCACAGGCTCTGAGACCCACCCTTCTTGCTGGGTTTCAGAGCCTGAGCTCCAGCCTGAGCGGGAACGTGTACACTGCTATTTTTAGCCCTTAAGTGTGAGCCTTGCAAACCTGAGTCAGTTAGACTCAGGCTTTGAGACTTGCTGCTGCATGGTTTTTATTTACTTCTTTTGCAGTGTAGATGTTCCTGGTCCTCTTTTGTTTAGGAGAGGGACACATTCCTAAGTGATTGTTCAATATATTTCTCCTTCTCTAAATGGACTCAAAAAGCTAGAGGCCCACCTAAAATTGCTCCTCCTGGAGTGCTATGTACAAGCAACTGTGGATGCCAAAAGGAAGGACGTAGCTCGACCTTAATCCTCCTGTCAGTTCCTCCTCATGAGTGCCACAGTGAGTTGAGATTCCACCTGAGCTCCTGTGTTACATTGACCAAGAGGCCCCAGTTCTCTGCCTCCATTTTGGTGTCTGTGACCTCAGAGAAAGGTAGGAAGGAGCACCACTCCAGATATGAACTAAGGTGTAAGTCACCCTCTCCTGCTGATTCTTACATCTCAACTTGCTAGGCACCAGTGTCTGATTTGTCTCTGGCTCAACAATCAAAGGGCAGACAACTGCTTGACAAATGTCTCCTGGTGCCAACTGTAACCTTGTTTGATGTGTTTCCAATTAAGAGTTTAAACATAAGGAATAAAACCATACTGAACTCTTTAAGGGTTGAGCCTCCAGGGTGGTTACAGATAATTACATTTAGTGGAGGACTGTGACTGACGCAATAAGTGATCGAATTAAAGACATTTAATTAAAGTTACTTAAAGCAAACAGGAATTACCATATAACTATATGCTGCGTTTATATTCACATTCCAAGAATAAATGGTGCATTCTGGGGTGATCAGTCCCTGGATGAGAAGAAGTGGTGTATAGTCTTTTTTTTTTTTTTTTTTTTTTTTTTTAACGGCACCTTGATGGTGGATGAGCATGCTAATCTAAAATTAGCATAATACCCTTTTATAATAAATTATAACACACCTTAGCATTAAGCCTACCTTGTACTATATCTATATTTCCGCTACCACATGAAATCTTCCATACCCGAAAACTCAAATATCATCATCTTCTTTATTGGCTATTAATATCAAACACCATTCTAATTACTATTTGCATCATTGCAAATTCTGTGGTTACCAATATTCCAAAACATCCAAAAATTCCCCTACAACACTTGCTAAACCCAGTTAAAATAAAAACATATTTACTACATGACCCAAGGTTATGCCTTGTTGTAATATCACCATTCATGCTAACAACATAACTTTAGCTAGTGTGACTCCTGCTCCCTACTTGCATTTCAACATATTTTGAGTTAGCTTAAGCAAATATTACCCTCATCGTCTACACCATGAAACCCGTGGACTGACCTTGCTGTGGAACAGTCACCTTAGAACTTGGGGCATTGTTGCTGTCTCTAGAGCATATATGGACCCCAAATGATTTAGCTGTGGGCCTGATTCAAGATCACTTTCACTGGATAGGTTGGTGCTGGTGCTGGCTAGACCACTCGTCACTGAGACCTTAATATTGCAGACAAACAAAGTATTGAGGGCACGGCTCCAGTCCCCTACTTGAAATGAGGGAACGTAAGAGCATCCTTGTAACTACTGAAGAGGCAACCCCATCTTTGTAGGAGGCTTACTTCTTTTCATCCTCCCCACTGGTGCACATTATGGGCTCATTTCCCAGTCAACTTACTCCCCTCAGTGAAATTCCGGGATAGGCTCCAGCGACTGCTCTCTCAGTAGGAAAAGGCATGCATCTCAGAGAATAGGCCCCCGGTATCTTCTTGTCCTCTAGTCCAGCATCCATATACCTATCGCTGAAAATCATTAGCTAATTGTTCCCCTTTCCAGGGCTAGATCGCCCTTCTCTCAAAAGACAGCATAGACCTTTCCAGCCAGGTCAGTTATTGCAACATCAGATACGAGAGTGACAGGAGGAGGAGAGCTCTTTCTCAAGTGTGGCACACTTGATGTCTTCCTCAGACCAACAAATTTACCAACACCATTGAGAGTCTATCAGAACCTCCTACAAATCTCCTCCTTCCCCCTTTGGCAACCATCTCTTTTTTGGAAGCTTGGAATGGGATCACCTCAGGCCAGTTTGTCCTAGATATTGTCAGCAAAAGGTACTGCTTTCAGTTCCAATAATTTTTTACCTCTCACCCTCCTTCAGGGGCACCTTTTCATGTGACACTGTTGAAACAAGAGTTGGACTCCATCTACTGCTTACAACAGTGCAGAGGCATGACATTTTATTCCCATTACTTTCTCATTCCAAAGAAGAAAGTAGTATGGCATCCCATATCTGGACTTTCAGCATCTCAACAGGTTCATCTGGCATTTCAGGTTCAGGATGGTGATTCTGGCCTTCATAATTCTCTTGTTAGATTATCAAGACTGGCTCACATCTCTCAACTTTCAAGATGCCCATTTTCACATGTTAATGCATCTTGCCTTCATGAAATTCCTCCAGTTTCTAGTAGGCACATCTCATGACCGGTACACTTTCATCAGTCTCCTGCCCTTTGGTCTTTCCACAAGACTGAGGGAATTCAGAATGCTTGGCAGTCCTGGCATCTCATCTAAGCAAACAGGTAATCCACTTCTACCCATAGCTTGATGACGGGGTGATCTTCCTCAGATCAGTCAAACACCAACTTGATTTAGGTGACCCTTACAACTCTTATCATACTGGGCCTCAAAGTCAGCAGAGAAAAAGCTACGCTTTCACCTACTCAAAGCATACAGGTCGTAGGAGCTGTGTTAAGTTCCAGGTCAGCTAAAGCTTACCTTACACAAGTTTACAAACTAAGGTGGACCCAGAGAAAGTGAGTGAGGGTGGGGGAAAGTGAGGCACTGAGGGAGGGGGAATGTAGTGAGCGGGGAAGGGGCGGGGTAGGGTGTTCGGTTTTGTGCGATTAGAAAGTTGGCAACCCTAATGTTGCCAGACTTCTACACTCCTTACAAGAGCAGTTGACATCAGTGCATCTACCCAGCAGACACTACGTGGACATGATATTCGCAATCCCATAAAAAGTTTTCTCCTCGTTACGTTGGTGGAAAGACCTTCAGATATGCAATAGAATACACTTTTCTTCACCTTTACTTAGAGAGAGACTGGTAACTGATACCTTCACTCAGGGATGGGTAGTCATCTAGATCACCTTAAAACTCAAGCTTTATGGTCCCCTCAAGAAGCTTGTCTGCATGTAAACATCCTGGCCATAAGCGCCGACTCTGTGGGTGCTCCAGGGCTGGAGCACCCACGGGGAAAAATTGGTGGGTGCAGAGCACCCGCCGGCAGCTCCCCGCCAGCCCTCCCGTGCCCAGCTAACCTTTGCTTCCTCCCCATACCCCTCCCCTGAGGCACTGCCGCTGCGCTTCCCCCCGCCCTCCCTCCCAGGCTTGCCGCGTGCCAAATAGCTGGCGCGCAGCAAGCCTGTGAGTGAGGAAAAGCAGCTTGGCGCCACTGCCTCACGGGAGGCGGAGGCCGAGGCGGAGGTTAGCTGGGTGTGGGGGGGCTGGCGGGGAGCTGCCGGTGGGTGCTCTGCTGCTTCTCCCCCTTCCCTCCCAGGCTTGCAAGCCTGGGGTGGGGTGGGGAATGCAGCGCACCCGGGGGAGGAGGTGGGGACGGGGATGTGGGGAAGGGGTGGAATGGGGGTGGGGCCGGGGGTGGAGTTGGGGCAAGAGCCCCTACTGGCGCCGACTAAAGTTGGCGCTTATGCCTGGAACTCAAAGTCATCTGCCTGGCATGCGTGGCATTTCTACCTTTACTCCAGGGATTCACAGTTCAGATGCTGACAGACAACATCCTGCCTATGGATTATGTCAGTAGATATGGAGGATTCAGGTTCTCTCCACTCTGTCAGGAAGCCGTTTGGCTCTTGATTTTGTATGTTGATCACCCTATTATGCCTGGTCCCCACATCTTCCAAACTTGCTAGTAGATTACATCAGCAGGCAGTTCTCGGACAATCATAGGTGGTCAGTCAAGGATATAGTGTTTCAGAGCATCTTCTGCAAATGAGGATAGCCATAATTAGATCATTTGCTCCAGTCCTGGCTCTCTGTCAGATGGCTTTCTTGTCCCCCGGACACTGGGACCCATGTGTGCCTTCTACCAACCATCTCTATGATACAGAGGGTCTAGAGGAAACTGAGGCAAGATGCTGGATTGATGATCACGATCTCCCAGTTTTCTTCCCCAAGCATTACTCAACCCCAGGGGATTGCCATTTTACCTTAACAGGTCAGAATCATTCATGAACGCCTAAACTGCTGGTAGCCTTTGATGATAGGATATTGCCTGATCTTAATCCTCACAGAGATTATAAAAATGGGTCAAGTGTATAAGAACATATTGGGAGCAAACCAAGTAACAGCCACCTAGAGCTCAGGCTTTAGAGCCTCTGCTGCCTGTTAGAAGACTGTCCCTCTTTCTGAAATTTGATGAGCAGCTACATGGAACTTCGTCCACATATTTGCAAGACACTGTATTTTGGTAGAAACTTCCACATTAAATGCTCATTTTTGGCAGGTCTCTCCTGCAGTTATTGTTTAAATAGAATAGCTACTATCCACCTAGCACACAGATAACTGCTTGTTAGTAAACAAGAATGAAAGCCACATGGACAGTCAGTTTTCAAGATGTGTTGTCCACATGGACTCCATGACCCACCATCCTTCCCTGACTATGGAGTCCTACTCCTTTAGGATTCTGCACTGGAACAGAAGGGTGCTTGGACCTGCTATGCCCTTGATATCCTTGGAATGAAGGATGGGGGGCAGGGTGAGACCATCAAGGGTACAGGAATGGGCTCTGTTGGTCAAAAGATTCCAGTTTCATGTGTGTGGGGCATATATGCACCAAGAGTGGAATTAATGTGGATAACACATCTGAAAGAACCAGTTACTGTAAGGTAAGTAACTGTTCTTTCATAATATAAAATACTAACTGCCCTTAACTACAGTGGTGATGGGGGTGGTTGTTATGGTATAATTGGGAAGTTCCTTCTGAATAGTAGCATTAAAAATATTAAAATAAAAAAATCCACCAGGTGGCAGTTTTACCAAAAGAATTAAAATACATTTTCAAGTCTCATATAGTGAAAAAGTTGAGGAAAGTACTATTCTATTCAGTGATTAGTAGGAGACAGTACCTTGAAGTGATCATCTGTCTAGACCATCCCTGATAGACCATCTATCAGGGATGGTCTAGACAGAAATTGGTCCTGCCATGAGGGCAGGGGGCTGGACTCGATGACCTCTCGAGGTCCCTTCCAGCCCTAGAATCTATGAATCTATAAGAGAGTCTCACCATAGAAAAAAAACAAAAAAACTTGAAAAAGACATGTATCTTTCACCTTCTTCCAGATCTGTCATAAAATGAAAATTAAACTCTTTAGACAGTTAAAATATAATAAAAAATTACCTTTAAATGCGATTGAGTGATTTTCTGTATCCTGAAACTCCATTCCTTCTCTATGGGAGCTTTTAAAAAAAATAACTAAAAATAGGATTGAAAACAGGATATAGAATAATTGCACCTGTAAATCCACTCTTGCTGTCATGATACAACTTCATTTCTGTACCCAGTAACTGTCTATAAGTGGTATGTCAAATATAGCCTTAAAATAGATGGATAGAGATTATACAACCCTTTCTTTGCTGTTGGAGTGGGGGCATTATGGTAGTCTGCAATTACATAAGCAACACTAATTTTTCCAAAGGACCCCTGCCTTATTCATTGTGCAGACTGGGTGGAGGAGGGATACAAGAGGGTACAATTAAGGTTTTATGGGCAACTGTAAAACTGGCATTCCCTACCTTTTGAGTGTTTGAATTTGCAACCCCAAAGAACTTAGTTTTTGAATGGATTATACATATTTGTGTGTAAAAATATCAAATTGTGAAATAGTAAAGCTAATTTCTAAGTTTAGTATTTAAACAAGATTTTGTTTATAACCCCATATCTCAAAAATGGTTAAACAGATTTTGCTCAAACTTCACAAAAATGCTCTCTTTGATTTGAAGCAAGCTATGGGAAATTTCAGTTCTAGAGTCTGGAGCACAACACAAAGGTTTTGTTCGACAGGAATTATTCTCCTTGTGTTGTGTATGAGGCCTTGCGGATACATAGTTGACCCTAGCTGGTGAGTTTTTCACTTTCCTGAATTTCAGTGGTATGTTTTGGAAAGGAAGTAATTAGTGTTCCGTCTTGTCTTTCTGAGATGGAAACTCAGCTTTTTGCAAAGATGAGAATTTATACTCCTGGTGAGGATACATATAGATAATATATTGTGGAAATTCATACAGCAAATTCTCCTATAGCAGACTATCCTGATCAGCACAGAGCTAAGTCTCTTTATACCAAGATGATCGTGTGTATTTTTGTCTTCCTGTATTCCAGTTTGATGAAGCTCAGTTTGGGTTCTGTAAGCCTTCATGTGTTAAGTTTCCTCTTGGGGGTAGTGGATGAAAGTGATTTTGAGTTAATTAATGACTGGCTCATCGCTCATGTGTGATCCTCAGAGTCCTTGCAGCTCCTAGCAACCAGTGACAATTTAGGAATAGTTGTTGCATTGGTGCCTAATTATTTAGTTTTTACAGAAATGAAATTGCCTCTAGCTGATTTCTTTTTTCTTCAAACAGTGAAAATGCATATTCTTGGGGAAACACTAGGAATTACTTTTTTTTTATTCTGTACTTCAAAAACATCAATTTAAGCTCTGTCTATAAAGGTTCGCACTTCTTTTTAATGCCATTCAGATGGTTTTCCAAGTTCTGATAGGCTACAGAATTAATTTCTAATTTCTTTGTAGCTGGAGGCTGTGGGGCATCAAAGCATTTGTTTAATTTTTTTGTAGTTTCATGCAGACTTCCAGATTTGTGAAACATTTGATCTTGGGTAATCTTAAATGATGATTTGATAAGAGTATCTTGTTAACTACTTTCAGTAAGTGCAGTAAGAAACCTATATTATAAAAAGGTTCACCTGCTTTAGAGTAATTGACAGTTCAGAAGCACAGTACCTGGAATGCTTATGGATCAATGTTCTAACTGACCGATTACAAGATGGGGTACTGATGGGAATCTGTTATGGACCACCAAATCAGGCTAGAGAGCAGGATAAAGAGCTCCTTTAAGCATCCATTTATAATATGTAGAAAGAAAAATTGCACTATTGTGCGAGATTTCAATCTGGGGACATATGCTGGAGGTCTCATGCTGCCACTAGTAAAAATTCCTTGGAGTTCCTAAAAAATTATAGATTTTCTAACACCAAGTATTACGCCTTACTTGAAGTAATTCTAATAAACCTCCTAGATATTGTGTTTTGTGATTACAAGTTTGATTGACAAAGGTAACTGCGTTGATATAATATACTTAGACTTCTGTAAGTCATGTGACTTAATACTGCATAAGCTGATTAAAAATAACTCTACAAAACCAGTGCAGCACACATTAAATGAATTAAAAACTGGCTAACTGATCTCAAAGTAATTGTAAATGGGGACTTATAATACAAAAGGGGAGTTTCTAGTGAGGTCTCAGAGGGATCTGTTTGTGGCCGTGTGATATTTATTATCTTTATCAGTGGTCTAGAAGAAAATATATTATTGCTGGTAAAATTTGCAGATGAGACACATTGGCAGAGTGGTATATAATAAAGAGAGGTTAGTTCTGTAGAGCGATCTGCATTGCAGAGTAAACTGGGCACACATGAACAACATGCATTTTAATACAGCTAAATGCAAGGTTGTGCATCTAGGTATCTAGAATATGGGTCACATTTTTAGGACAACAAAAAGAACAGGAGTACTTGTGGCACCTTAGAGACTAAGAAATTTATTTCAGCATAAGCTTTCGTGGGCTACAGTCCACTTCATCGGACGCATAGAATGCGATGAAGTGGACTGTAGCCCACGAAAGCTTATGCTGAAATAAATTTGTTAGTCTCTAAGGTGCCACAAGTACTCCTGTTCTTTTTGCTGACACAGACTAACACGGCTGCTACTCTGAAACCTACCATTTTTAAGATGGGATTATATTTTTGGAAAGTAGTGATTCAGAAAGGGGCATGATTGTCATGGTGGATAACCAACCGAACATGAGTTTGCAGTGCAACGCTGTGGGTAGAAGAGCAAATGTGATCCTTAGGTTTAGACATGGGGAAGTGTTAGTATCCCTGTATATGGCATTAATGAGAACTTTACTGGAATGCTATGTCCAGTTTAGGTGTCTACACTGTACAAACGATGTTGATAGATTTGGAGAAATTTAAATTCTAGAATTTGGATGGTAAGAAGGAATTGGATTCTACAAGATCTTGTTAATGTGATATAGTTTGTCATATTTGGGGCCACTGGCTTCAGTCTTCCTCTGGAGGAGAGTGACTGGTTATTGTTTGGTGAAATGAGTTGTTGATTTTCTCTGTGTAGGTATACACATCAAATATTTTAACACTCTTAGCAGAGAGGCTAACCAGAGAATTTGTAAAAAGATTGAAATACTTTCATTTCTAGAGGCAGTGGACTTGACTTGACCTCAGTTACAAATGTAGAGGAGTAATTCCACTCACTTCTCCAGAGAGACTGATTCACACCAGTGTAACTGAGGTTAGAATCTTGACCAATATCATTAGATCGTAGTTGCAGAACATCAGCTGGGTGCCCATGATTGAAGGACTCATTAACCTTAACTCTGATTTCCTGCATATTATGTTAAAGACTTAACCCATGGATAAGGCTTGTTGTATAAATGGAAATCTGTATTAATGTGAAAATGATCCCAATTTATTTTCAGGGTGGTCCTGGTGCTACTACTTGTTGCATGCAGGCAGAGTGGCGTTCTTCCGTGTAGCCCCACTGTCTTCCGTGGGGCTTTGTGCAGATATAGTTGATGTCCCACATGCAACAAGTTGTGGGATTGGGGCCTAAAGAGGCAACCGGCAGTTCTAAATTGTGTGCCTGTCTTTCAGTTTCACTTCTCTCTTCCCTGGTAACCCTATTGCTTTTATGTACTCTCTTGCCTTTTGAAGCCTGTGTAGCTGCTATTGATCTTTTTTATGCTCTATTATAATATGTGAAGAGAGAAAAATATAATTTTGTATATAAATTACTACCATGTCTTATTTCTATAATGAAGCAGAAAAAGAATATCACATGCATAAAATGAACAAGAACAAACCTGGCTAATAGGGTAGTAATCACTTATGTGGAAAAACTTGTGTTTGTAAATTTTTTAATATAATGATATTCACTCTGCTAATGTAATTGCATTGTTTATTACATCTCTACTCATAACACACCATGCTCACCACAATATTAATTAGTTAGCTGTCAGCCATTTGAAAGCTATGAAACTGCTTTTGTGGTATCCTATGAATGAATACTAAATGTCTAAACTGTCTATTCCTTATAATCCCTATTTGTTGTAAAACCTAAATATTCATTGTGAAACAGTCAAACCTTTCTTCCATTAGAGAAAATTAGGCTATTGTGCAAAAGAAAACTGTCAAAAAAGACTACAATATCGTCTGTGCTTTTTATAATTCAGCCTGTTACTAATAATGCTGCTCAGGTACTTTCTTGATTATGAGATCTAGTTTCTTAAAAAATATTCTGTGTAATATTGCATGACATTTGTCCATTATAAATATGCATACAGCTAACCACTCTATTTGTGATGGAGCAGCTACGAAGGGGAAGATCTACAGGTGACATACCAAGGATTTTTTAAAAACTGGCTTTGTGCCTTTGTTTCCTTATCCTGTATAAAGGAAGCCTGAAAAGATGGTTTAAAAAAGTGTTATACTTTTTTAAAAAAATGTGAGGCATATTAAGTCTGTTTTTTCCAGCTTTTGCTGGAGATTTCTTTAGGATCTTAGAGGAAGAGGGTTTTTTTTAAATTTATTCTTCTGTAGAAAGATAGCCTTGTGGCTCAGGCACCAGACTGGGTTTCAGTGCAGACTCCTTTCTGATCTTGGGCAAGTTACTTAATCTCATGGTATGTCTACACTGCACACTAAGGCAGAATCTATGACACCCAGGCTTGTGAACTTGGTGTTTCCAAGCCTGCACTTGAGAATCCACATTGCATTATTAACTTGGGTTTACAGTTACAGAACCTGGGTCTCACGGCTCTGCTAACACGTCGATACTGCACTACACAGAACTTCTGACTTGGGGCTGTTGCTTGACTTGCGTCCACACTGAAAAATGACAGGGCTTGAACCTGAGTTACAGTGGGACTCAAACTTTGACCCATCTCCATAGCAGGGTCTTTGCTAACCTGAGTCAGGTTGATTTATGTATGTGTGATATTGCACTCCATATGATTTTATGAAAATATGCTAATGAGTGTGAATATAATGTAACTGGAATATGCTTCATGCAAAAGGTCTCTTGTAAGGTATCATTACAAAGCTTATAATCTACTGAGTGTGGTCATCCTATTTGTATGTATGTATCATTCTTGTATCTGAAACTAGAAATATGAAATATAACTCTGAGGTCCTATTGTAATTATGCAAAGTGTGGGCCATTAATTGTGGTTTAGAATCTTGATTGTAGATGGCTACAACTGACTGTAGATGGCTCTGTTTACTTGCAAGCCTGCCTATGAGTCAGACCGGGAAGAATGAAGGCTTGGGGTCTCACAGGACATGTGACCATGTCACCTGGTACTGGAATCCATCTTAAACCTGGTGCTTTTCCATTAGAAGAAGGGGTGGGAACTCAAAGAGACAAAAGATTCCCCCCTTGTGCCAAAGGTATATAAGGGGGTGGAACAGAACAAAGGGGGTTCCAGTCATGAGAAATCCCCTAGCTACCACCTGAGCTGGAACAAGGACTGTAGCAAGGGAAAGGATTGGGCCCAGACTAGAAAGGAGTCTAGTCTGTGAAAGAAGCTTATTGGAACATCTCTGAGGGTGAGGTTTTATCTGTAATCAGTTTCTTGCTGTATTAGGCCTAAACTTGCATGTTTTTGTTTTATTTTGCTTGATAACTTACTTTGTTCTGTCTGTTATTACTTGGAACCACGTAAATCCTACTTTTTATATTTAATAAAATCACTTTTTGCTTATTAATTAACCCAGAGCAAGTATTAATACCTGGGGGAGCAAACAGCTGTGCATATCTCTATCTGTGCTATAGACGGCGAACAATTTATGCGTTTACCCTGTATAACCTTTATACAGAGTAAAATGGATTTATTTGGGGTTTGGATCCCATTGGGAACTGGGTATCTGGGTGCTAGAAACAGGAGCACTTAAGTTGTTTTCAGTTAAATCTTCAGCTTGTGGGGGATGTGGTTCAGACCTGGGTCTGTGTTTGTAGCAGGCTAGTGTGTTCGGCTCAGCAAGACAGGGTACTGAAGTCCCAAGCTGGCAGGGAAAACAGGCTCAGGGGTAGTCTCAGCACATCAGGTGTCAGTCCCAAGGGGGTCTCTGTGACCCAACCCGTCACAGTGTGGACAGAAGTGAAGGTTGGGCTGAAACCTGAGTCAGAGACTGGGCTTAGTGTGCAGTGTAGACATACCCCCAGTACCTCAGTTTCCCAACTGTAAAATGTAGATGGTAAATACTTCCTTTGTTTGTCTCGTCTGTTTAGATTTCTGGGTCTCTAGGACAAATTGGAGGGCAATGAAAATGATTAGGGGGCTGGGGTACATGACTTACGAGGAAAGGCTGACGGAACTGGGGTTATTTAGTCTGCTGAAGAGAAGAGTGAGGGGAGATTTAATAGCAGCCTTCAACTATCTGAAGGGGGGTTCCAAAGAGGATGGAGCTAGACTGTTCTCAGTGGTGGCATATGACAGAACAAGGCGCAGTGGTCTCAAGTTGCAGTGGGGGAGGTCTAGATTGGATATTAGGAAACACTGTTTCGCTAGGAGGGTGGTGAAGCACTGGAATGGGTTACCTAGGGAGGTGGTGGAATCTCCATCCTTCGAGGTTTTTAAGGCCCGGCTTGACAAAACCTTGGCTGGGATGATTTAGTTGGTGGTGTTCCTGCTTTGAGCAGGGGATTGGACTAGATGACCTCCTGAGGTCTTTTCCAACCCTAATCTTCTTTGATTCTATGACAAGGTGCTGTCTATATAAACAATTAACACAACGGGGTCCTGATCTCAGTTGGAACCTCTGCAGGCTAGTATAATGTGTTTTGTAAGCCCCTGTACCTTAATTGAAGGGGCTGGAGTACTGAACATTGAAGAAGGATATACTTTCTTCCAAATGGTCAGCAGAGTGGGTGTGCATGTGTATATATATACTGTTTAGAGCTTTATATATTTTATACTTTGATCCTTTCCCATATCAATTGCTCAAATTTGAACAAAACCCTTCAGCTTATTTGATGTATCCATAAAGAAGTACAGAAAAAGAAAGCAACCTTAGTGTTTTTTCTCCTTTACAATTCAAATGTAAGGTTAGCAACGAACATGACACTAAAATAGGGAATGAACAAAAAAAGCATTTTCATTTTTAAGGAATGCTGATACTGTGTTGTAAATGGTAGAAAGGAACATTAGAAATAGTATTTAGTCCTTCTGTACAGAAGTAGGTTAAATTTTTATATATATATATATATATATATATATATATATATATATATATATATATATATATATATATAAATATTCCTTGATGTGGTGAAATATTGAATACCTTGCTTTCAGTCTCAAATACTTCCTGTGTATCAAAACTGTTTTAACATTTAAACTGTATACTTTAAGCTTTGTACTTATTCAAGAAAGGTTGGCTGTTCATAACAGAAATTAATACTTGATTTTGCCTTTATCTTTTCAGTAGACCATTTCTTGGCCATGTCTAGTATATGTGGTGACGTTTTCTAAATGTGTGAGATAATAGCACCAGCAGCAATTTACTGTAAAAATTATTCTACTTAAAGGGAAAATAGTGGGTGATCTGTGTTGTGTGCACACTCAAGAAGGTATTGCTGTATTTTTCAATGATTTTCTAATGTCTTTAATTTTTAAAAACCTTTTGCAGATGCTTTGGGATGCTGTTAAGCCCAGGTCGAAATGTGAAGAACAGTGACATGCATTTACTTGATATGGTAATAATCATCTTGTCTAACAAATTAGAGGCTATGGGGTGCAGTTTTCTGTTCCTTTTTTTTTTAAAAAGGACACTGTCAGGGTGCCCATTGTAATTCAGTCTTTTAAAATCCCAGCTTTGAAATCTGAAGCTGAAATTTGGTCCTTTACCAAAATGTTTCCTCCATTATATGCATATATTGGTTTATTATTGTAGAGCTGTTCATGAATTTTGTTTTATTAAATAAAAACATTTGAAACATTTTTGTCCTGGAGAAGAAAGCATATCTAAAAGAATTAAGTGGACTTTACATGCAAAGTTAAGAAAAAAAAAAAATTCAAATGCCAGCCTTGACAGTGTCCCTCTATGGGGGGAAAAAAAATCTATCCTTAAAGAAAATGGTCACTCAAATTAGGAAATAAAGGAGAGCTTTCCATGTTTGTCTGACTTTATTACCTAAATCTAGCAAAGGTCTGATAATTTGCATCTTCAGGAGTTTTGTTGTCACATATTTATAGCATGACATTAATCTAGAATATGTGACTGACACTGCAGTTAAGAGTCCCTCCTCTGTTCCTTCTTATTTTCAAATTATTTGGTCTTAATCCAGTGCATATGCCTCAGATTTCTAGAAACCAATGTGACAGGTTGGGATCACAGAAACCACCTTGGTGCTGCCACCTGGTGTGCCAAGGCTACTTCTGCCCCTGCTTCCCTGCCCTTTCCAGCTTGGGACTCCTGTCTGTTTCGAGCCAGATCCACTGATCTGCTGCAAACACAGACCCAGGTCCGAACCACGTCCCCTAACAACTGTAAGGCTCCTGGAAGCAGCTCAGGAAGTGCGCTTGCCTTTGACACCCAGGTGCCCAACTCCCAATGAGGTTCAAACCCTTAATAAATCCGTTTTACCCTGTATAAAGCTTATACATGGTAAACTCATAAATAGTTCGCCTTCTATTTCAAAGATAGAAAGATATGCACAGCTGTTTGCCCTCCCCAGGTACCAACTCATACTCCAGGTAACTTAATAAGTAAAAAGTGATTTTAATAAGTACAGAAAGTAGGATTTAAGTTATTCCAAGTAGTTAGACAGAACAAAGTGAATGACTAAGTAAAATAAAATAAGACACGCACGTCTATGTCTAATCAAACTTAACACAGATATAAAAACCTCACCAGCTCCAGATTCTTCCTTTTACAGGCTGTAGAACTCATAGCCTGGGTCCTGTTGTCTTTTTCCTTTGTTCAGTTTTTTTCAGGTATGTCTTTGGGGGGTGGAGAGCCTCTCTCTTTAGCCAGCTGAAGACAACATGGAGGGGTCTTCCAAGGGTTTTTATAGCCTTTCCCCCACTCCCTGTGTAGCCTTATCTTACCCTGGAGTTTTGGGATCACATGGGCAAGTCACATGTCCATGCACCCTAACCAGTCCAGCCAGTTGCATTCCTGGCCAGGCCCAGATGTGGATTGGGGTCTGCACCTCCTATTGTCTGTGTAAGGGTTTCTTGATTGGTCTCTTTACATGCACATACCTTTCTCAAGACATGATCCCAGGCTCTTACAAAGGCTATGTACAAAACCAGCAAATATAAAACCAATATTCATAACTCCAACTACAACAATGATACATGCATACAAACAGGAGGAATAGATTCAGTAGGTCATAACTTTCACAGAGATATGTTACATGGCACATGTAGCATAAAACATATTCCAGTTACATATATACATTTATAAGCCTCTCCCCATAAAGTTTTATGGGGACACTGTCACACCCAAATTAGAAGCAACATATATTGTGTATGCAGATTGCATATTCAGTAAGTCAAATGTTAATCTCTGACAAGTTCTGTATAGTGTTCCATCTCTTATATGATGACTCTTCAAGCTGCATTCTTGTAAATGAGAAGCAAACTGCCTTCCTCTGAATTAGGTCAGATTTTCAGCAAGGATATCTTGCCACTCCAGAGCTCTTAATGTCATCAGAATATGTGCTTGAACAAACACTATGTAAATATATTTTTGGGATATACCTTGATGATGATAACCTCACTGACATCAGTTTTGCCAATGGCATAGCACTCTTTGATCCCCGCAGGCCCACAACTGTCACAGATCTACAGGATTGGCGCTACGCCCCCAACTTTGGAACAATTTCTTGAAGGAAATCCTTCGATGTGCCTAACCCCAAGGGGTCTCTCTTTTCCTTCAGCTTAGGCCATGGATACCTCACTATCTCCTGAGACTGAACCTCTGCGGCTTAAGCACTGCTGCTTCACACTGTGAGTTCTGTTCAGTGAGTCCAACTGAGATAGATTCCTGGTAAAGACTTATACACTCTTCAGGGACTAATGCACCTCACCCAATATTTGTAGTGGCATCAAAACAGTGGCATTTTAGTCAAGTGGACCACAGCATAAGAAGTCCTTTGGTTAGCATAGAGAAATTAAGGTTAAAGCATAGTTCATTCTGGTCAGCCCAGAGCCCCATCCAAGCTGTAAGAAACTCCATTTTCAAACTTGTGCTTGTGCGCGTGTGTTCTCTCTCTGATCATTCATTAGTCAGTTCCCAAGTGAGAGAGTTCCCAGCTACTTCTGGAAACCAACCCTTCTACCCCCCCAACACCAGTCTCTGTCTTTTGTTCTTCAGCTGGGGTCTTTGCTCAGTTTCTCTGCTGAGAGGCCGGAAATCCATGAGTCATTGGAGCTTGCATTGTGTCTCCAGCCCTCTTGTTGATCTGGGTTGATTTCAACCAATTCCTTAAGGACTCTTCATTCCACCTATACAGGGAGGTAACACACACACCTGTGTCTTAGTCTGGCCACAGAGCAAATTTAATCCTTTTCCCCTAGCTGGGTAGCAGTGCACCATAGAGGGGAAACTGAAGTACGCGTAGGAATCATAAAAATACTATAGAAAATTCCCACTTTTTCATATCCGCTAATTGCCAAATCAGTGGAAAAGTTTATTGTGGCATTTAAAGGCTGGAAAGCTCAGCACAAAAGCTGGCCTGAAAATTAACTGAAGTAAAACCAAAATTCTTCCAGCTGGTGACTTTGAATGTGGTGTGGGCACTAGCATTTTAGTGGGCAACCACCTAGTCGATATGACTGCGTTAGGCGATCATCTATCTCAACTACATTGTGGATAACATGGGTGGCATCAAAGAAGAACTTGAAACCTGTATTGCAAAAGCGTCACCAGTAATGGGGTGCTGCTTAATCAAGAATGTCTTTTGAAAACCAAACACCATGATAAGTGAGAGATGCAACTGAGGATATATAGTGGTCAGTATCCTGATCTGTTGGACTGAAACACGGCCCCTCATTGTCCAGCTAGAAAAGAAATTGGACACCATTCAGATAAAACATTTCTGAATCATTGGAAAACATCCAATGGTTGAAATTCAAGTCAAATGAAGAGATCAGTCTTCTAACTAAACAGGTTCTGCTCTCTCAAATGGTTGCCCAGTGCTTTCTAAAGTAGCATGGTCATTTTGCTTGAATGCTTACCAACTTCCCTGTGGGAGTCATCTTTGACTTTTGACCCAGTAAAAGCAGAATGGAAAAGACCATCCGGAAACCTAAAACACAGTGGCTGGATGGTGTCAACAAACGCCTGTCCCTTAAAGACATTCTAACTGTCCCATTTCAGGGCAACTGCACCTGTATTTCCTCTTTGTAGTCCAGCAAGGGCACCCACCCTCAGGCTTCTGGCTTTCCAGCCATCAGTTGTCTTGAGTGGAGACCTGCCTCTCTCTCTCTCTCTCCCCCTCCTGACTGGGGTTTTCCCAGGTTGCAGAGTTCCCCCAGCAAGGCAGACTGATTAAACAGGCCCATGTATGCACTTTGCTTTTCTCATCAGAGGCTATAAACAGCATAATTGCCAGTGGTTTAAGTTACCACACAGCTGTTTCTAAGCAAGCACATTTATTCTTAAGATAAGATTATCAAGAAAACATATTAAAACAAAAAAACTACAAGCATGCTAATAAGCTTACAAGAGATCGCTTTCCCCCATCTCCACAAGAGCTCTGATCGGTGTCAGTCCTTCCAATCATTCCCTAAAGATTGAGGCCCTGCCTTTGGACAGAAGATCCTCTCTGTTTGCTGGATCAGAAAGAAGGTCTTGACTCAGTTTAAACGTAGGCTATTTATCCAAAAATCCTTTTGGTCTTTTGGCCTCTAAAAAATCCAGTTTGAACTAGTGTAGGTGAGCCTCCCCAGGGCGTGGTTTCTCTCTGGAGGTGTTACAACTTAATTGAATTTGCCTGATCAGCCCACACTTCTTATTTCATGGATGGCTCTGATTACCCTCCCTCATACAATCGTTGGCCCACAATGATACATAAACTTAATACGGTAAGCTCTCCCAAAGAAATCATAGGCAATTGCCATGTCTGTCACACTGTCTTGTAATATATCAGATTTGGTTCAGGACAGAACATCATGGAGGTACATAACTCATTTGGTGGCCTCTGTCTAGGCTGTCCAAGCAACAGCATGAGATCTAGTTATATCTTAATTTAATTGATGGTGAAAATGAGCACTAAAAAATATTCACTGAGCAGAGGGGAAGCCAAAATCAGTCCTGCCTTAAGAAAACCCAGTTCCACTGAAGTCAGTGTAATTGTACCTACCCATTTATAAGAAGGGCTAAATTTTGCGCTCGGATTTTAACTAAACATTGAGGAAAAAGGTACTCAAACCATATGTAGCTTGTCTAAAGTAGTTGCTTAAGACAAAGAGTTGCCCATTAAAGGTTGTCCTTTTGTGCAGGTTTCACTATATTAGGATGTCTCAACCTGTAGCCATCAGTTGCTTTTAATGGTAGAGGAGTTTGCTTGGTGAGCTGACACTTAATTGTTAGAAGTAACTGGCTTTCAGTATTATGCTAGGCATACAAGTCAAAATTTTCAAATATGTGTAATTAAAATCAGGTACCTACATTCATACTTGGACATCTAAATAAGTGACCTGCCTTTTTCTAGATGCTTAGAAACATTCAGCCCCGCATTTGCTTCATTACAACTTAAAATTTTGGCCATTGCTCTTAACTACTAGTTGACCTTTTTCAGCTTTTAACTTTTCTATTGTTTATAAGTTAAATGCAAGTTAATAGTTTCTGTAATATTTTAATTTTTTGAATTTTGATTAGTGTTCTACAATATTGAAATCTCAACATCTAGACGTGCTTAACTTGAACTGGTTAGGTGTTGCGCATCAGTACAATAACCTTGATTTACTTCCAGTCCTTTTATGTCCCTCTGGTTTCCTATGTAAGGTGAGAAAATGGTTGATCAGGACAAGTTGATCCTGGTGTGTTTCATAGCAAGCAATTAATGTTGATGCCATTAAATTGTTTTAGGATGTCTCTCTAGCAGTCAAGGCACAAAAATCCTAGATCCTGACTAAATACGCCTCTTTTTCCAAAGTGTTAGTTGTCAGCATGAAAGATAATTCCTGAAGACTTCATGGTAAAGTAATTTTTAGGAGTGAGGAGGACATTCCTTTTCTTTTTCATGGGAAAAGTAATCTTCCTCAAATGAGATTTGACTCAAGTTGAAAATTTCCAGTGATGCTTTGAAGATGTCAAAGCATTCTACGTTGTCCCATACCAGCAAGTCAAAAAGACATGTCTGTGCAGTGAAAGACACTTCAGAATGTTGGGGGGTTGGCTTTGGCTCAGATGTTGAGGATATATTTTACTCCCTGTGAAGATCAGAGTAATGCACCCTGATGTGATCTCTACCACCTGTAGTCTTCACTGACATCCAAAACCCTCAGTCACTTTAAAGGATTCTTCTTCCTGGCCTGCTGCAGCATGTTTTTTTCCTAATGAGATTCCTGCTACAACCACTTTTTTTTTCACTTTTAAAAAAAAGTCATACTGATAAGAGCAAGGGACTAAATGATACTAGTTGAGCCAAACACAGAGTGTGCAAATAGTGGGCACACTTACAGAATCACAGAAATGTGTGGGGCTGGAAGGGACCTCAAGAGGTCATCCAGTCCATTGCCCCGTGCTGAGGCACAGTTATATATACCTAAACTATCCCCAACTTATCACCATCCTTTTTATAACAACTTTTTACATATTTGATTACGTATAGTGGTACCCCTCAGCCTTCTCCAGTTATCTACATATCTCTGCTGGTGCATCTCTTTATTGACATGAACAAATCTGCTTTTCCAGTTCTATCCTTTGATTAGGAAATGGAACAACAAATTATAGTAAACTTTGTGGTTGCTTTGTAATGTAGACAAATGTCGACTGAAACATCTAAAAAACATATTTAATATGTCATCTTAACTAGGATTTGAATCCAGGTCTCCAGAAAAAAACCCATTGCATTAAACTACTTCATCACATAATCTGTTAGTTTATTTGTTTAAGTATAACAAATATTGTGAAAAGTGCTTTTTCTGTTTATTTGGAGAATTCAGCACTAGAATTGGGTGAATCATGGATTTTTCAATTCTCCGACAATTCCAAAAAAAAGATGTTTTGGTTCAGGTGGAAGTGAAAACAATTTTTTTAAAAATTTGCAGTGAATTAAAAAGTACAAAAAAATTCGAGCTGGGTCAAGTCAAACATTTTGTTCAACCCGACTCCATGTCTTTCATTTCAGTTCTGATATTTTAACACAAACAGAGGAAGACTAGATTCACAAAATCGGTGGGGATGAGGGAGTGCTCATTTCCTCTTTATAACTTTAGTCCAGTAGTTAGGATAGTCTTCTGAGATGTAGCAGACCAGGTTTCAGTTCCCCCTGTGGCCTGAAGTGGGAGAGGGAATTTCAACTTGAGTCTCCCACATTGCAGGATAGTGCCCTAGCCGTGGGGCTGTGGAATATTCCCATGTGAGTCTCTCGCTCTCTCCTTTGTTGTTCATAGTGGCAATTTTTAGTCATCCATGATTGCAATGAATAGTTATTGGGCCAGGGAAAGTATGTGAGAATGACTCTATAGCCAGCTTTTTAGGGCACCCACCTAGGATGCGGGAGGCCCAAGTTCAGATCCCTGCTCCACAAAGGGCAGAGGGAGAAATTGAACCTAGGTTTCCTACATTCCAGGAGACTCTGCCCCAATGGATTATATAAAAAGGGCACCACCACCAGCCTGACAAATCGAAAGGTTTTGACAATGTCAGACCAAACCATTTTGATTGGAAAAAATCAGAATGTTTTGGAAATGTTCCGTTTGGTCGAAACTATTCGGCAGACTCAAAGTGACTTTGCAGATAGTTTCAGGTTGCCTGAAAGTTTTCTTTTTCAGTGAATAAATTATTCACTCAGCTCTTTTGAGCGCCTCAGATTAATTACCCAGCACCCTGACAAATTTGAGGTAGAATGGAAGATACCTCTCTCCTCAAGATCCGTGGAGAGGCCATTCTGCAAGGCCCTCCTTGATCTGAGCAATGAATCATAGAATATCAGGGTTGGAAGGGACCTTAGGAGGTCATCTAGTCCAACCCCCTGCTCAAAGCAGGACCAATCCCCAGTTTTTACCCCAGATCCCTAAATGGCCCCCTCAAGGATTGAACTCTCAACCCTGGGTTTAGCAGGCCAATGCTCAAACCACTGAGCTATGTACTAAAACAGGGAGAGGGCTTCAAGAGTCTGGTGTGCATGCGCATATGACCACAGACCTGGCAATAACCTCTACACATAACTCTGTGTTCAGACTTATTTCTCCCAAGATTATGAATTTTTTTTAGAAATGGGGGACACTGCATGGAATTGTCTTTTAGTGCAAACGCGGAGACATTAACAGAGATTTTAGTGCATGTATGTACGGGGGGAGGGCGGGGACCACTGTTTTGTATGCATCTACATGTTGCTCTGACATTTGCCCCTAAGGTTAAGGTTTAATTCTCAAATACATCTACTTCAGTGGTTGCACATACAAATCTACTAGCCAGCAGCAAACATCAAAGCAGGTGCAACAGGTACAGCTGAGAGATTTCTGCTTCCCCTCTCCCCTGGAAGTTTGGATATTAATGAGTTCCTCAGAGAGTTTTCCTAGTTTTCACTCTGAATGCTTTCTCCCTGGTGCTGATTGGCTCTTTTATTCCTGCACAGTCAGTTTTCCTGACCCTGTCCTCCATGCCTGCTTTCCCTGCCTTCCCCTCATCACTCCCTTCGTTGTCTCTTCTCCCTTCATTTGTTTGTCCATTCCCACACTCCAAAGCAGTAAAACATAGTCATAAACACCCTCCCCCAAAATAAAATACTAACAAAAATAATTCAACTTAGGCCTTGGCTACACTTGCAGATGTACAGCGCTGTGAGTTAAACTCGTCTTCGTACAGCTGAGTAGGGAAAGCGCTGCAGCCTGTCCACACTGGCAGCTGCCAGCGCACTAACGTGGCTACATTTGAGGCAGATCGTTGCATTTGAGGCTACATTTGCAGCTGTATTGGGAGCGGTGCATTATGGGCGTTCAAGTGGCTGCAACGTGCTTTTCAAATGAGGGGGCGGTGAGGGGGGAATGTGACAGGAAGCATGTGGGGGGAGAGAGTGGATTTTTGGGGTATCCACAGAGTGTCAGCTCATTATCTCCTAAGTTTACACACCTCCACATCCCCTGCCTCTCTCTCAATCACTGAAAGCAAGCAGCAGGGGCTTTGTTTGTTTTTAAAGAGCAGATAAAAGAGAACTCGGGGAAACGGAGCCCGCTCCCTCCCCTCCCCCCCGCCGTTCTTTCCGACCCCCACCCCCGCCTCTCTCCAAGCCAACTTTGCTGCAGCATTCCTAACGGAGGCCTCCCCCCCCCCCCCCCCCCCCGTCTGCAAACAGTAGCTGTTTGCTTTTTTTGTGTAAAGCAGCTCCAGACGGAGCTCTGAACTCCAACCCGGAAGTGCCGTTTCAAAACAAAGGGAGCTTCCGGAGGTAAGTTATTACGAATTCCCTGGCTACATTGAAGCCCCAGCGTTCCACCCACTGTGCAACAAATGTTATTCCTCTTGGGGAGGTGGAGTACAAGCAGCGCTGTATCTGAGGAGATACGCCATTGCACGTGCCTTGCAAGTGTAGCCAGTTAGTGAGTTACAGCGCTGCAGGCAGTTTTATTGCGCTGTAACTCGTAAGTGTAGCCAAGGCCTAAATGAAAATAAATGAAATGTTTGCAAGCTATCATGTTGTTCACTTTTCTTGTATGTTCTATCCCTTTCCCACCTTGTCTATCTTCACTGTTTAGATTTGAAGCTCTTTGAAGCTTCAAATGGGGGAGGGGAGGAGCAATAGCTCAGTGGTTTGAGCATTGGCCTGCTAAACCCAGAGTTGTGAGTTCAATCCTTGAGGGGGCCATTTAGGGATCTGGGGCAAATATTGGGGATTGGTCCTGCTTTGAGCAGGGGGTTGGCCTAGATGACCTCCTAAGGTCCCTTCCAACCCTGATATTCTATGAAGCATGGGATTATCTCACTGTATAATTCCTAGCACAACTGGGCCCCCAATATTGATTGGTATCTAGGTGCCACTGTAATGCATATAATACATGTGTTTGTTTTTAGGAGTCCATGGGAAAGAGCTGTGATGGGAGAGCGTATGTTATTACTGGAATGTGGAATCCCAATGCACCTACTTTTCTAGTTCTTAATGAGGAAACACCTAAAGGTAAATGATTTTTTTAACAATGCTTTTTTGCTTGCTTAGTAATTACTTAATATGGTAAAGAATACTTAACCTCATTTAATAAATGTTCTCTGTCTTTGCCTCTTTGAGACCATGCTGTATACTTCAGTTTGGGGTTACCATCATGTTAACATTAAAGGTCTCAGTCCAGTATCACAACCTCACTGTGCGAGGAACTGTATTAACACATATAACATAAAGAATTGCTCATACTGGCATGTGCTCTTGTTGCCAGGTCCGAATCCTGTAGGAGAGCACAGGCATGTTCCCCTGGGGATCAGAATTTTCAATCCCAAGGGCACTTAGGAGTCATTTCCTCACTGTGCATAGTTCCTGTTTTACTGCTTGGTTGAATCTGGAACTCCTATCTTTTTTTTAACCTTGGTTTTGGCCTTTAACGTAGTGTCCTAGGGCAGCGTACTTTTTCTTATTCTTGGATTTTTCTTTGTGTCTTTTAAAATATTATATAGTTTCTTACTTCTAGCGTGGTGTAGACTTGGCTCTTGCTGTGCAGCTTGACCCTATTTCCAGTTCATGACTTGACTGCGTTCTTTCCATTGTCCATTTGTGGTCTGATCACATAACTATCCCAGCTGAGTGCATTTGTTATTTCCTGAGGCTTTGTATCATATCCCTGATCACTACAAATGAACTCTTATTTTAAAAGCTGTGTTTCCTGCAACAGTAAAATCACATACTTAAGGGGTCTTATTTGTAACTTACAAGTCATAGTGTCAAGTATCAAGGGTAGCCGTGTTAGTCTGTATCCACAAAAACAACTAGGAGTCCGGTGGCACCTTAAAGACAAACAGATATATTTAGGCATAAGCTTTCGTGGGTAGAAAACCCACTTCTTCAGACACATGGAGTGAAAATTACATATACAGGCATAAATATACTGACACATGAAGAGAAGGGAGTTACTTCACAAGTGGAGAACCAGTGCGGACAGGGCCAATTTGATCAGGGTGGATGTAGTCCACTCCCAATAATTGATAAGGTGTCAATTCTAGAAAAGGCAAAGCTGCTTTTGTAGTGAGCCAGCCACTCCCAGTCTCTATTCAAGCCCAAATTAATGGTGTTAAATTTGCAAATGAATTTTAGTTCTGCAGTTTCTCTTTGAAGTCTGTTTCTGAAGTATTTTTGTTCAAGTATGGCTACTTTTAAATCTGTTATAGAATGTCCAGGGAGATTGAAGTGTTCTCCTACTGGCTTTTGTATGTTACCATTCCAGATGTCTGATTTGCGTCCATTTATTCTTTTACGTAGAGACTGTCCGGTTTGGCCAATGTACATGGCAGAGGGGCACTGCTGGCACATGATGGCATATATCACGTTAGTAGATGTGCAGGTGAATGAGTCCCTGATGGTGTGACTGATATGGCTGGGTTCTCTGATGGTGTTGCTAGAGTAGATTTGGGGACAGGGTAGGCAATGAGGTTTGTTACAGGGATTTGTTCCTAGTTGAGTGTTTCTGTGGTGTGGTGTGTTGTTGCTGGTGAGTATTTGCTTCAGGTTGGGGGGCTGTCTGTAAGTGAGGACTGGCCTGCCTGTGTAATTTTCACTCCATGCATCTGAAGAAGTGGGTTTTTTACCCACGAAAGCTTATGCCCAAATAAATCTGTTACTCTTTAAGGTGCCACTGGACTCCTTGTTGTTGTTTTTACAAGGCACAGGCATCATTCATCCATTTTGTACCCGAGTGCCAATGGGGCTTGGGACAAATGGAGGATGATGTAAGGGATGCTTGACACTGAGTATCTGGCTTCTGACACTCACTTCTTCACCATTAGATGATACCTTCAGATTTGTGACCTGACCCAGTGTAATTTTCCAGTCATTTGACCTCAGACCATGGCTCTGGTCCACAGTTTCTTCATTCCCTCCCCCGCCTCACTCCATATGGGACATTTTGCCTCCATTCTTGCAAGTGCTTACTTGTGTGAGAGAACTATCAGATTTATTTGGTATTAAAGGAGGATATCCCGTTGGCTATTGTGCATTTCATTCTATGTGGATATGCAAGATATAAAACAGAAATGAAATATGTGTTGCAGAATCAATAGATGTATTTAATATGAAGGGATTTGGACCTAAATAGCCATCTATTTCTGTGGGGTTTTTTTAATACTGCTCAGTACCTCGAGAAATTGAATCTTTTTGAGGCTGACCGCTTTTGTGAGTGTGAATTTATTTTTGTGTTCCAGATAAACGTGTGTACATGACTGTGGCAGTGGATATGGTGGTCACTGAAGTGGTAGAGCCAGTCCGCTTTTTGCTGGAGACTGTTGTTCGTGTGTACCCAGCTAATGAGCGTTTCTGGTATTTCAGCAGAAAAACCTTCACAGAAACTTTCTACATGAAGCTAAAACAGGTAGAGCAGTGTTTTCTAAAAAGAATAAAATTGTCTTTCTTTAGGAAAAATTGACTTTCTCTGAGCATTAGGTCTACCTTTTCTAATTATTTGTTTCTGTAGCTATTTCCAAGGCCCCTGATAATGGCGCAGAGCCTGCTCTAGGCATAAACAGACTAAGTAATTGCTTAGGGCCCTGAGCAGCTCAAGGAGGCCCCCATTCACTGTGGTGTTGGGGGGAGGGAAGGGAGAACAATATTCCTGCTTAAGGGCCCCCAATGGGCTAGCACCACCTCTGTAACGGCGATTAAGAATAACATTTAAAAATGAAGAAAAGTCAATCCTTTGGTCTTAATTTTATCATGTTATCGTTTATCTAGTTTTATGTATATGCACGCACACATACAATAAATAAAAGTAATGAATTTAATTTGTTTTGGTAAAATATGTTGAAGTTCACGGGTGCAATTTGTTTACAAATGCACTTTGCCTAATCTAAAATATTCCTTTTCATGCTAGTCAATGAAAGGACCATTATTCATCTCTAGGCATTTGAGTTTGTATTCCCTGGCATTACACATTTTAGAAATGCTTAAATTGGAAGTTTCCTATCTAGTTCTAAATTGCTTACTGATGCAGTGGTATACTTCTATGTAGACTTACAATAATGTAGCTCTAACATTAAAGCAACCCAGGCATCTTTATATATTTAAATATCAACAGCTCACACTAGTACTGTAGTTCATTACAGCATCATCAGGGCCCTACCAAATTCTCAGTCCATTTTGGTTAATTTCACAATATTGTTAACTCTAGGGGTCCTGACCCAAAAAGGAGTTTTGGGCGGGGGCAGGAGGTGTCATCTCAAGGTTATTGTAGGGAGGGTTGAAATACTGCTACCCTTACTTCTGTGCTGTTGCTGGCAGCAGCGGTGCCTTCAGAGTTGGGCAGCCAGAGAGCGACCGCTGCTGGCCAGGAGCCCAGCTCTGAAGGCAGAGCTGCCGCCAGCAGCAGCGCAGAAGTAAGGATGGCCTGGTATGGTATTGCCACGATTACTTCTGCGCTTCAGACCTGGACCCTTGGTCAGCAGTCTCCACTCTCTGGCCGCCCAGCTCTCAAGGCAGCAGTGCAGAAGTAATGGGGGCTTGGTATGGTATTGCCATCCTTACTTCTGCACTGCGGCTAGTGGGGGACTCCCCTCAGAGCTGGGTGCCCAGCCAACAACCGCCGCTTTCCAACTGCCCAGCTCTGATGGTAGCGCAGAAGTAAGGATGGCAATACTGTAATCCCCGTAAAATAACCTTGTGAGCTCCCTGCAACTCCCTTTTGGGTTAGTACCCCCAATTTGAGAAAGGCTGGGCTCCCCTGTGAAATCTGTATAGTATAGGGTAAAAGCACCAAATTTCGTGGTTCATGATGTGTTTTTCATGACCGTGTATTTGGTAGGGCCCCAAAGATAATACAAAAGTGAGGGCAGAAACTTTAAAACTGACGTAGACTTCAAAAATGATAAGCCCATTTGATTGGTAAGGATCAGGAAATGAATCTTTCCTTGATTCAGTGTACAGTGAACTGGTGAGTAACAGGCAGCTGGAGGAATGTGATCAGGCATCGGGCGAGAAGCCTGGTGTATTGGTTTAAAAGAAAATCCAGCTATTACTACATTCTGTGAAAATGGGGCTGTAACCTCACCTGGCTGTGTGGCTTTTTTTTTTTAATGTACAGAAGGAGATAATTTACCTGAATATTCCCATGGTTCTGGTGTGTGGAGAAGTTTGCCATATTGTCTCCTCTTGAATGTTGCTGGTGAGGTTGCAAAATTGGCGAAGTTCATGGCCTGCTTGAATGAATGTCATAAGAATATAAGAATGGTCATGCTGAGTCAGACCGAAGGTCCATCTAGCCCAGTATCCTGTTATTCGACGGTGGCCAGCACCAGATGCTTCAGAGAGAATGGACAGAACAGAAGCATTATGGAGCAATCCATCCCTTGTTGTCCACTCTAACAGTTAGAAGTTTTGAAACATCTGGGGCATGGGGTTACATCCCTGACCATCTTAGTTAAGAGCCATTGATGAATTGATCTAATTATTTTTTAACCCAGTCCCCTGGCAATGAGTTCCACAGGTTGAATGGGTGTTGTGTGAAATAGTATTTCTTTGTTTGTTTTTAAACATTGTTCATATTAGTTTCACTAGGTGACCCCTAGTTCTTGAGTTAGGAAAGTTATTTATCCCTTCACATATTCACTTTCTCCACACCATTCGTGATTTTATAGTCATATTTTTCTAAATTGAATGGGCCTAGGCTTTTTAATCTCTCCTTATATGGAAGCTGCTCCATATCCCTAATCATTTTCGTTTCCCTTTTCTGTACTACTTCCAATTCTAATATATTTCTTTGAGCTCGTACCACCAGAACTACATGCAGTATTGTTGTTTTTCTACATTTTCAATATTGATTTCAATTACAACACAGAATACAAAGTGCACAGTGCTCACTTCGTATTATTATTTTTGATTACAAATATATGCACTGTAAAAATGATAGACGAAATAGTATTTTTTGATTCATCTCATACAAGTACTGAAATGTAATCTCTTTATTGTGAAAGTGTAACTTACAAATGCAGATTTTTTTTGGTTACATAACTGCACTCAAAAACAAAACAGTGTAAAACTTTAGAGCCTACAAGTCCACTCAATCCTATTTCTTATTCTGCCAATTGCTAAGATAAACAAGTATCAGAGGGGTAGCCATTACAGTAACTCCCTTCTCTTCGTGTGCCAGTATATTTGATTGTATCTGTAATTTTCACTCCATGCATCTGAAGAAGTGGTTTTTCACCCACGAAAGCTTATACTTAAAAAAATCTGTTAGTCTTTAAGGTGCCACCAGACTCCTCATTGTTTAAGATAAACAAGTTTGTTTACATTGATGGGAGATACTGCTGCCTGCTTCTTATTTACAGTGTTACCTGAAAGTGAGAACAGGCGTTCGCATGGCACTTTTGTAGCCGGTGTTGCAAGGTATTTACATGCCAGATATGCTAAACATTTGTATGCCCCTTCCATGCTTCGGCCACCATTCCAGAGGACATGTTTCCATGCGGATGATGCTCGTTAAAAAAGTGTGTCAATTAAATTTGTGACTGTACTCCTTGGGGGGAGAATTGTATGTCTCCTGCTCTATTTTACCCGCATTCTGCATATATTTCATGTTATGACAGTCTCGGATGATGAGCCAGCACATGTTCGTTTTAAGAACACTTTCACAGCAGATTTGACAAAACGCAAAGAAGGTACTGATGTGAAATTTCTAAAAAATAGCTACAGAACTCGACCCAAGGTTTAAGAATCTGAAGTGTTGTCCAAAAACTGAGAGGGATGAGGTGTGGAGCATGCTTTCAGAAGTCTTAAAAGAGCAACACTCTGATGCAGAAACTACAGAACCCAAACCACCAAAAAAGAAAATCAGCCTTCTGCCGGTGGCATCTGACTCGTGATGAAAATGAACATGCGTCTGTCTGCACTGCTTTTGATCATTATCAAGCAGAACCCATCATCAGCATGGAAGCATGTCCTCTAGAATGGTGGTTGAAGCATGAAGGGACATATGAATCTTTAGCGTATCTGGCACGTAAATATCTTGCAATGCTGGCTACAACAGTGCCATGCGAACACCTGTTCTCACTTTCTGGTGACATTGGAAACAAGAAGCAGGCAGCAATATCTTCTGCAAATTGTAACCAACCTTGTTTGGCTGAGTGATTGGCTGACTAAGAAGTAGGACTGAGTGGACTTGTAGGCTCTAAAGTTTTACATTGTTTTATTTTTGAATGCAGTTTTTTTGTACATAATTCTACATTTGTAAGTTCAACTTTCATGATAAAGAGATTGCACTATAGTGCTTGTATGAGGTGAATTGAAAACTATTGTTTTGTTTTTTACAGTGCTAATATTTGTAATAAATATAAAGTGAGCACTGTACACTTAGCAGTCTGTCTTGTAATTGAAATTAATTGTAAATGTAGTAAACATCCAAAATATTTAAAATAAATGGTATTCTAATTCTAGTTTAGCAGCGTGATTAATTTTTTGAATTGCTTGACAGCCCTACTTCATATGCATTAATGGTATACATATATGGATAGAGAAATGACTTTCAGCAGATCATACCTTTCCCCTGATACCTTACAAGGCATGTTTTATATGTAATACCACAATTATATACAGATGAGGAATATGGTGGGTTACAGGGTGTTCCACCAGGGTACAGAATGTCACAGCAGTCATTTATGGTATCCAGAAATGTTTCTGTCTGCATCCCTGTCTTGAGGTGACACATACCCAGTCAGTACGGGGATAGTTGAAATCTGTCTTTATTGTTGGGTTTTCTGTTTTTGTAGCCTCTGTAAACTCCCTGAGTATTTCACAATCACTGTCACCACTCTTATTATTCATGTATGGAATTTCTGTCCATAGAGATTCGATAGTAAAGTTTGATTTATCTAAGTTTTTTACTATATTTGACTCTGCTTTCTCTCACAGATAGTAACACCCATCCACCAGTGCAATCTACTGGAATTCTTACATATTTTGTGCCCCGGTATTACTGTCACGTGGATTATCCTTGTTCCACCAAGTTTCTGTAATGCCTCTTATTTCAATACCCTCATTCAATCCCAGGCACTCAGGTTCACCCATTTTAGTAATTAGACTAATAGCATTTGTATACAAGCACAATATTTAATTGTCTGCCTTCACGTGATATTTCTTGTGATGTCATCTACACTGCCCCCCTGGTGTGTGGAAGGAGCAGTGAGGGAATTAATGTTATAAATTGCATCATTAAATGATCCTTATTAATGAAAATCACTATATAGATGATTGTAATGTTATATAATGCTTTAATAATATCGACTAAGACACATACCTTCCTCAGAATAACACACAACACATTTCTGTGCAAGTTATATTTCCTCCTGAATATTTCACTTCATTAGAACTCCCCCCCCCCCCCGGTTTGGCATTATTTGTATGAAGGGACTGTGTAGTTCGACCTAGGGGAAGTGGACCCAAGATGCAACATACTGCATATTCCATATTCCCTCTGTGCGGCTTTCCCAGGACTGTGAGTGTGTGATTTAAATGATTTTGCATCCGTCCTTGCCGTGCAGTAGAAGGGTGTATATGCTCCTTAGTATGTGTAAACTTTACTGAATAATGTTCAGTAGAATAGAATCCAAAGGTCCTCCCTATAGTTCTTCTGTCCTGCCTGACAGCCATTACTTGCAGTTTCCCATTATTATTCAGTTAATTCTGGAATTATGTAGAGTTTTATACTCCTGCAATAAACATTGATCCATTTTCTCTAAAGATTTACACATCATATTGATATTGGCTCAAGATCTGAAGAGTGGAGTCTGATCTTCTAATTTGTGTTGTACTGCAGTGGAACCACAACCCCTGTGGCTGACTTAAATGAATAGGACTGACTTAATTTTGTTGATCCTAAACTAGAATGACAATTGTCGCCTTATTGAGGGATAAAACAATTAGTGCTGAACAGCTAGTGATGTTTTTACTGTGCACTAAAGGCACAGACTACACTAAATGCCCACCTGTCTAAATCAGTCTCGTGCAAGCTGTTTTCTTTGGCACTCCAGCTCTTCAGTTTTACAATAGAGATAAGTGAAATACAGTAGAATTTATAAAAAACACAAGTATGTGGAAGACTCCTGCCCTTTCCAGTTTTAAAGAGTGCACACTATAATCCTTTTTATTTGCATTTGCTTGATACTTACCTCTAAAATATAGCTTCTTTCTTGGTCCAAGTAAACTTGAGTCAGCAGGGCATGTTTCAAAGAAACCTTTGCCTTTTTTTTAGGTGATTTTAAGGGTATCGGTGGGAAGTAATTGAGGGGGCATTTTTGGTGGTTAGAAGAGTGCTAAATGTTGGCAGTGGGCTAATCTGAAGTTCTTAATGTATTTTTAAAATGTTTGTTTCTTCATTGAATGGTGTCCCTGTGGGTGGTCCTCTGTAGGTGTCGGTGCGCCCCTGCACTGCAGATCGGAGAATTCTCGCAGCAGTACTCGGTTGGGGGATGGGCGCACGCAGGAGCTGTCTCATGCAGCCGTTGGCTGGTACTGTAGCGCGCGCTCCCCCAACCATCCCTCAGTTCCTTCTCAACCGCCCTCGACGGCAGACGGAGCTCCGTGGCAGTGCTTTCTTTGATACTTTCTGACAGGAAAAAAGAGACAAAGAAGAAAACAAAGTTACAAGTCTGTAGTGTATACTTAGTTATGTTGTTTGCTTAGTGTTAGTTGATAAGTTGTTACATAGTCTCCTTAGTTCCTCTCAGAGGCTTTTCTTCACAGGAAAGAAAAAAAAAAAGGAAAAAAAAGATAGAAGATCTTTTTCTCTCTCCTTAACCCCCCGTTGGGGAACTGTTTTTACAAGTTTAACATAACAATTATCTCCCACCCTTATCTGCGAGAGGCGGGAGAGGCTTAACAGCTATTATGCCTGGCTTATCAGGTTTCAAAGGGTATGTCTACACAACGAGAGTAGTTCGATTTTACTTAAACCGATTTTTTGAAACCGATATTACAAAGTCGAACGTGTGTGTTCACACTAAGCACAGTAATTCGACTTTGTGAGTCCACAGTAACGGTGCAAGCGTCGACATTCCAAGCGGTGCACTGTGGGTAGCTATCCCACAGTTCCCGCAGTCCCCGCTGCCCATTGGAATTCTGGGTCAAGCCCCCAATGCCTCATGGGGCAAAACATGTGTCGCGGGTGGTTTTGGGTAACTGTCATAATTCAACCCTCACATCCCCCCTCCCTCCGTGAAAGCGGCGGCAGGCAATCATTTCGTGCCCTTTTCCCTTGATTGACAGCGCGGACGCCATAGCACCGCGAGCATGGAGCCCGCTGCGATCATCGCAGCAGTTATGGCCGTTGTAAACACCTTGCACCTTATCGTCCACCTTATTCAGAGGCAGATGTTGAGTAATTGGGCGAGGAGGCTATGGCAGTGCAGTGAGGACAGTGACGATGACAGGGACACAGACCTTTCTCAAAGCACGGGACCCCGCAAAGTGGACGTCATGGTGGCAGTGGGTCATGTTGATGCAGTGGAACGCCGATTCTGGGCCCGGGAAACAAGCACAGACTGGTGGGACTGCATAGTGCTGCAGGTCTGGGATGAATCCCAGTGGCTGCGAAACTTTCAAATGCATAAGAGCACTTTCCTTGAACTTTGTGAGTTGCTGTCCCCTGCCCTCAAGCGCCAGGACACCAGGATGCGAGCAGCCCTGACAGTCCAGAAGCGAATGGCCATAGCCCTCTGGAAGCTTGCAATGCCTGACAGCTACCGGTCAGTCACGAATCACTTTGGAGTGGGCAAATCTACTGTGGGGGTTGCTGTGGTGCAAGTGACCCTGGGAAATGTGCAGGCGATAGTAGATGGCTTCGCTGCAATGGGATTCCCAAACTGCGGTGGGGTTATAGACGGAACTAGCATCACTATCCTGGGACCAGACCACCAGGGCAGCCAGTACATTAACCAAAAGGGCTACTTTTCAATGGTGCTGCAAGCACTGGTGGATCATAAGGGACGTTTCACCAACATCAACGTCGGATGGCCGGGAAAGGTTCATGACGCTCGCGTTTTCAGGAACTCTGGTCTGTTTAGACTGCTGCAGGAAGGTATTCCCGGACCAGAAAATAACTGTTGGCGATGTGAAGATGCTTATAGTTATCCTTGGGGACCCAGCCTACCCCCTAATGCCCTGGCCGTACACAGGCGCCCTGGACAGTGATAAGGAGCTCTTCAACTACCGGCTGAGCAAGTGCAGAATGGTGGTGGAGTGTGCTTTCGGACGTTTGAAGGGGCACTGGAGAAGCTTACTGACTCGCTCAGATCTCAGCGAAACCAATATCCCCATTGTTATTGCAGCTTGCTGTGTGCTCCACAATCTCTGTGAGAGCAAGGGGGAGACATTTATTGCGGGGTGGGAGGTTGAGGCAAATCTCCTGGCTGCTGATTACGCACAGCCAGACACCCGGGCGATTAGAAGATCCCAGTGGGATGCGCTGCGCATCCGGGAAGCTTTGAAAACTAGCTTCCAGACTGACCAGGGTAACCAGTGACTCTTCTGTTTGTTTAAACATGAGGTGAACCATCCCCCGTTTCTTTACCCTGTTAATATTGCCTACCCTCTCCAATTACCAATCCCCTTCCCCCCCTTCCAACACACCTTCCTTTAAAAAGAAAATAAAGCCAACATTGTTCAACAAAAACGTATTTTTTATTAAGGATTTTCCACTAAAGAGAGGGAACTATGATGGCGGCTAAGGTGGAGTGCGGGTGGAGGGAAGGAAAGGACGCTTTAAAACTTGGGGTATGACAGCCTTCTGCTACTTGAGCAGTCCGCAGGGGTGGACTGGTTGTTTCCACGGAGCCTGCCACCCCTCGTTTTTGGGACTCTGGGTGAGGGGGCTATGGGAGTTTGGGGCGGGGGAGGGCGGTTAGAGATCTCCTGCAGTGGGGCTCTGTCCTCCTGCCTCCGGTCCTGCAGAACATCCACCAGACGCCAGAGCGTGTCCGTTTGCTCCCGCATTAGCCCAAGCAGCGTCTCAGTCACCCGCTGGTCTTCCAGCCGCCACCTATCATCGCGAGCGTCCCTTCTGTCCTCACGATCTTCCTGCCTGTTCTCACGGGCGTCCCGCCTCTCCTCCTGTTTGCTGGCTGATCGCTTGTATTGTGAAATGGTCTCTCTCCACTCACTCTGCTGTGCTACCTCACTGCGGGAGCACTGCATGAGTTCGGAGAACATCTCGTCTCGTGTATGTTTCTTTTGCCGCCTTATCTGTGCCAGCCTTTGGGAGGGAGATGCCGGGGGAACCCTAGAGACAGTTGCAGCTGTGGGATGAAAAAAAGGGAGTGAATTCTTTACAAAGATAAATTTCCCAGAACAGTGAATATAGTCTTTCCCGGTGAACAAGACCATGCACACTACCTATCTCATTTGCTTTCAGTACAGGGTTGCATTTTAAATCTTTATATTGAGTGCCTGGGGTCTTGGTGTTGTGGCAAATTGCCGGCACTACTATGATAGGTCCCGCACTTTCTCTTCTTGGGGGGGGGGGGGGGGGAAGGTTCAGGGTGCCATTTCTTGCCCCTGAACTGGGGTAACAGCTATCCTACTAGTATCCCAGGGAAGGGGAGTGGAGAGGGAGGGACCTGGGCCCGCCCTCTACTCCGGATCCCAGCCCAGGGGCCCTATGATAGCAGGTGAACCACTTGTACCAGTGATTCTTTCCCCTGGGCTACTTCCCTCTCCTGACCTTCAGCTTGTGGGGCTTCCTGCCTTCCCTCTGCACAAGCCAGGTGTCCCTTTACCTAGGATCTTGGTCGTCTTAGCCCGCTGCAGCACTTCTCAAAACTCTCCTCCGCTTTCCTCCGAACTGCTCTTTGTTCCACCACCAATCCACTCTGATTCAGCTCCTCCAAACTGCTCTCTGCTCCACCACCAAACCACTCTGCTCCAACTCCTCCTCACTCTGCTCCAGCTCCTCATCTGGCTGATTGAAGCAGAGGGATTTTATCAGGTGACTGGCTTCAGGTGCTCTAATTGGTTTCAGGTGCTTTTAATTAATCTACAGGGAATAAGGCTTCTACTCATCCTAGATCACTCTCCTGCTGCCTTCTGGCCATGCTGTATCACATAGTGCAGATCACACAAGCGGGGCCGGGAAACGGAATTCGGCTAGCAGGCGGACATGGTAAGCCATAGACTTTTGGCTGCTGAAAGCTTACTTTACAGCAGCGCCCTCCTTTTCCGTTCCAAGCAGAGCTCCTACAGTTGGCCAGTTACTGCTGCGCTGTGCGTGTTAACGTGCAGTGGCAGAGACCACAGTAACCCCAGCCACCCATTCTGTGGGATGCTCGGTTTAGCCTTCACCTGAACGCTTGGCTGGTCTCTGGGAAGGTCCCTGCAAGCTGCCGGCGAACCGCTCAGCGTGAACAGTCCGCCTCCCTGCCCCCACCGCGTGGCTGGTCTCGGGGAAGCTCCCTGCAAGCTGCCGGATGCAATAAGGCCACTCTCCCCAGAAACCTTCTGCAAGGGCTTTCACAGTACCTCCAGGAGAGCTTCATGGAGATGTCCCAGGAGGATTTCTGCTCTATCCCCACACATGTTAACAGATTTTTCCAGTAGCTACACTGGCCACGAATGCAGCTAAAGTGCCTAGGTCAAATTAATCATAAAAACCCATTGCTAAAATACCATGTTTATTCTATTCAAAAGATATGTTTTGAACACTCACCTACTGATCCTTCCCCTGATTCACGGTCTGGGATACCGCCTTGGGAGGGTTGGTAGGGGATCTCCGTCAGGGTAATGAAGAGATCCTGGCTGTTGGGGAAATCAGCGTTCAAAGCGCTGTCAACTGCCTCGTCCTCCTCATCTCCTTCATCATCTTCCCCATCCGCGAAAACCTCTGAGGAGGCGATCGATGAGAATGCCCCATCGTCGGAGTCCACGGACAGGGGTGGGGTAGTGGTGGCGGTCCCACCCGAGATAGTATGCAGTGCAGCGTAGAAACGGCATGTCTGGGGCTGAGACCCGGAGCGCCCGTTGGACTCTTTGGTCTTCTGGTACACTTGTCTCAGCTCCTTGATTTTCACGCGGCACTGTGTTGCATCCCGGCTGTATCCTCTGTCCGTCATGGCCTTGGAGATCTTCTAATAGATTTTAGCATTCCGTTTTTTAGATCGCAGCTCTGATAGCACGGACTCATCTCCCCATACCGCTATCAGATCCAACACTTCCTGATCAGTCCATGCTGGAGCCCTCTTTCGATTCTGGGATTGCATGGTCACCTCTGCTGGAGAGCTCTGCATCGTTACCAGTGCTGCTGAGCTTGCCACGATGTCCAAACAGGAAATGAAATTCAATCTGGCCAAACAGGAAATGGAATTCAAATGTTCCCGGGTCTTTTCCTGTGTGGCTGGGCACAGCATCCGAGCTCGGACTGCTGTCCAGAGTGTCCAGAGAGTGGTGCACTGTGGGATAGCTCCCGGAGCTATTAGCGTCGAATTCCGTCCACACTAACCCTAATTCGACATGGCCATGTCGATTTTAGCGCTACTCCCCTCGTCGGGGAGGAGTACAGAAATCGATTTAAAGAGCCCTTTATGTCGAAATAAAATGCTTCGTTGTGTGGACGGGTGCAGGGTTAATTCGATTTAATGCTGCTAAATTTGACAAACTCCTAGTGTAGACCAGGCCAAAGAGTGTGACTCCTGCCGTGAACCGATGCCGGTCTCTGACGGTCACACTTCCTGCATTTACTGCCTGGGAGAAGCTTATATCTCGCAGAAATGCAGACATTGCAGCAACTTAACTACAAGGGCGAGACATGACAGGGAACTCCGCTTGAAAGCGCTTCTGCTGGAGAAATCCCTTCAACCTTCGCAACAAATGCCCTCAGGAGACTCTCACAAATCGAGATCTCTGCGCTCTGATAAGGCTCCGACTTCCAAAACTGTCAGGAAGCGAGCCTCGACCTCTCCATCAAGGGTCTCTCAGACAAAGAGAGTTTCCCCGGCGAGGTCTTTGCCCTCAGTACTCCACTCATCTAGAGTGAGCACTTACGAGGCACCGGGCTCCTCCGGCACCGTCCCTCAGTGGACCCCTGCCGAGCCCCAACAGGCGGCACCGGAGTTGAGACATCAAGTCTCCTCAGCTGCACCGACTACTCCGGTGCAGAGTGCGGCACAGACAGCGGCACTGTGCTCAATGATGCTGCCGCTGGCACCGACCCACAATTTATTGCTGCCTAACAAACTGAACCCTGCACTGGTCAGTGCTTCAATGGTCGACCGCAACACTAAGGCGGGACCAGCACAACTTTTGCATCCTGCTGACATAGCAGCTTCGTCGGCACCACACTCACCACTGCTCGGCACCGAACACTCTCTGAGCTGCACAGCACAGTACCAGCATCCATTTCCTGCACCACTCTCCATCCATAGTGGTGAGGAAGGTGACGTGCAGGACAACTGCCTTTCGTCTCAGAGTTCGTCCCCAGCACACGAGACCTAGCTGGAGTGCTATGAAACCTAAGTCTCATCCCTCCCAGCACTTACAATCCTGGTATGGGCAGCACTGGCCTTACCCTTTACCACCTTACCCCATGCAATGGACACAGTGGGGTCCTTGGCCCACATACCAGAACCCCTATTCTGGTCCCCCTTCCCCAGCAACAAGAGGTTCCAGATTACACCAGTCAATACCACATAGAGAAACCTCGGACCTCCCTTACACAGAGATGGAAGAGGAAGAGATGCTATTGCAGGCAGACCTAGATGATTCGTCACCTGCCCCACACGCATCTTCTGCACCAGACGAAGCGGTGACCCCATCTACCTGTACAACGCCAGATGACCTGAAACAATTCCAAGAACTCTTCAAAAGAGTAGCGAACAGCCAAGAACTTGCCTTACATGAGGTGCAGGAGTAACAACATAAGTTGTTAAAAATCTTACAACCGGCATCATCGACCAAGATTGCCCTCCCCATGGATGAGGCTATAATAGAGCCTGCAGAACTAATATGGCAAACACCAGCATCAGCACCACCCACCAATAAAAGGACTGACAGAAAATATTTCGTTCCAGCCAAAGGCATGGAATTTTTGTTTTCACACCCTCAAGCTTGTTCTTTAGTAGTAGACGCTGCCAATCAGCGTAGTAAACAGCCTCATTCCGCTCTTCACTGGAAGATAAAGAACACAAGAGATTGGACCTCTTCGGGCGGAAAGTTTACTCGTCAGCCACCCTGCTGCTGAGAGTGACCAATTACTCTGCTCTCCTAGCAAATTATGACTATTCTAACTACAGTAAAATTCAAGAGCTCGTGGATGACCTCCCCGAGCATAAACGTCCTCAACTCAATGCCACTATTAACGAGGGTCAGTTAATAGCCTGCACAGCGCTGCAAGCCTCAATGGATGTAGCGGACACAGCTGCCCGAAGAACCGCAACAGCTGTGGTTATGAGAAGAACATCATGGTTGCAGGCTTCAGGAAACCCAAAAGAACTACAGCTAAAAGTGGAAGACCTCCCCTTCGATAGGGATAAACTATTCTCGTCTCAAACAGACGACGTGCTCCATACAACGAAGGACTCCCGAGTGACATTGCGCATGCTAGGCATACACCCACCGCCTGACAAACGCCCACGCTTTACACCATACCAGAGGCCACGAAACACAAATTTGGTCACTGCCTACGCCCATTTTACCATGCCTGGGCTGCGATAACCACAGACCAATGGGTTTTGGAGATCGTACAATTTGGGTACACCATCCCATTCACAGACATCCCCCTGCCCTCCCCCCTTCCCCGTCCCTCTTCAGGGACCCCTCTCACGAGTACCTTCTGCAACAGGAGGTAGACCACCACCTACTGCTCGGAGCAGAGAAAAAAGGAGGGGGATAGAGACCAATCTTAGATCTCCGAAAACTCAACAGATTTATTCGCAACCACAGGTTCAAAATGGTCACCCTGGCCACAATCATACCAGCCCTAGACAACAGGGATTGGTTTGCAGTCCTCGACTTCCAAGATGCATACTTTCATATTACAATACATCCTGTCCAAAGACCGTTCCTAAGGTTCACAGTAGGACCCAATCACTACCAATACAGGGTCCTTCCCTTCGGACTGTCCACTGCACCCCGCGTATTCTCAAAAACGCTCGTGGTAGTAGCAGCACATTTAAGACGCAAAGGAGTCATAATCTTCCCCTATATGGACGATTGCCTCCTCAAGGGTGCCAGCCGACAAGAAACGACAGGCATGCTAAAGACCACAATAAACCTGTTTCACCAGCTAGGTCTACAGATAAACGGAAAGAAATCCACCCTGGAACCAACCCAGAGATTGGAGTTTATCGGAGCCGACCTAGACTCCGATAAACTCGGAGGGGGGAGGGATAGCTCAGTGGTTTGAGCATTGGCCTGCTAAACCCAGGGTTGTGAGTTCAATCCTTGAGGGGGCTATTTGGGGATCTGGGGCAAAAATTGGGGATTGGTCCTGCTTTGAGCAGGGGGTTGGACTAGATGACCTACTAAGGTCCCTTCCAACCCTGGTATTCTATGATTCTATGATAGACTCCATACAAGCCAAGGCACTATTGCCAAATCACAGATTCACGACATTAACCAATCTAATTTCCACGGTAACCATCAGCCCACAAACTTCTGTGAGGACATACCTCCAGATTCTGGGACATATGTCCGCTACGACTTTTGTAGTAAAGTATGCCAGGCTCCATATGCGCTGTCTGCAGCACTGGTTGAGCACGGTCTATGCACTCTCTCAAAAGACGGGTGACACTACCACCAAGGGTTATCATCTCCCTACAATGGTGGACACACCCAGGGAATGTATGTTCTGGAATTCCCTTCCAACAAGACCGCCCCCCATCAGTGACTATTACAACAGATGCCTCCCTGATAGGCTGGGGCGCTCACTTGGGTCACCACAATGTACAAGGCAAGTGGTCCCCAACAGAAACCCGATTACATATCAATCTCTTGGAACTCCCTGCGGTACACAATGCATACCCACACTTCCTCCCACTCATACGAGGAACCTCAATTTCTATTCTCACCGACAACGTGGCGTGTATGTTTTACATCAGTCGCGAAGTAGGAGCCAGGTCTCACTCGCTCTGCGTGGAAGCCATGAATTTATGGAACTTTTGCATCCACAACAATATAAACATCACAGCATCATACCTGCCAGGCTGCCAAAACATTACTGCCGACAGCCTCAGCAGACACTTCTCACAAGAACACGAGTGGGAAATCCACGACAGAGTTCTCGAAACAATATTCCAATAATGGGGCCACCCAGTAATCGACCTTTTTGCCTCAGCGACAAATCACAAATGTCCACTATTTTGCTCCAGGGCAGGCCTGGCACCGGGATCGCTAGGAGATGCCTTTCTCATTCAATGGAATGCATCACTCATGTATGCCTTCCCATCGATACCGCTGATCCCTCGGGTCATCCGCAAAATATGACTAGACAGAGCATACATCATTCTCATTGCCCCCACATGGCCCAGACAGACTTGGTTTCCTTACCTCGCACGTCTGGAAGTCTGTGTCCCACAACCGCTGCCTTTCTGGACGAACCTCCTGTCCCAGAACAAGGGCCTGACACTCCACCCAGACCCAGCGAAACTCCATCTAAAAGCATGGTGAACTGAACTGTTCAGAGAAAGTAAAACAAGTATTCCTAAATAGCCGTTGCCTCACCACTAGAAATACTTACCATCACAAGTGGAAAAGATTCTCCCTTTTGTGCCAGCAAAAACAGCTGGACGCATCCAAGACGCCTCTGTGATCCTAGATTACCTACTAGAACTGAAGGAAACGGGGCTAGCCATAAGCTCTATTAAAGTGCACCTTGCTGCCATTACGGCCCTTCACGAACGGGTAGAAGGGGCTTCAATTTTTGCTCACCCAATTACATGGCATTTTCTAGCAGGTATACAGAACATGTACCCAGAAGTACGTCAACCTGCACCACCATGGGATCTTAATCTTGTGCTCAAATGTCTCACACGCCCACCCTTCGAGCCTCTGGCAACCTGTTCGCTCCTACATATGTCAACGAAGGTCGCATTCTTAGTGTCAATCACATCTGCCAGACGTGTCAGCGAAATAGGAGCATTGATGGCTGAACCACCATACGCTATATTTACCAAAGACAAAATCGTGCTACGTCCCCACCCAAAATTCTTACCCAAAGTGGCTACAAATTTTCATATTAACCAAACCATACATTTACGGGCCGTGGCCTTTTACCTGGACAGAACTAAATCTTTTCGCTAGTCGCCAAGACTATTCGTCTCTATAACAGAGCGCTCCAAGGGCTCTACAGTATCGACCCAGAGACTTTCCAAATGGGTCTCTACCTGTATTAAAACTTGCTACCAACTGCAGCACAGAGAACCCCCCGTGGGCATCAGATCCCACTCAACATGAGCCATGGTGACATCGATCGCTTTCCTGAACAATGTTCCCTTAATAGATATTTGTAGAGCTGCAACCTGGACATCAGAGCACACTTTTGCAAAGCATTACGTTATCACCCAAGGCCTTCTCTCAGACTCTATTGTTGGCCTCACAGTGCTCTCATCACACACTTATGCATAACTCCGAAACCCTACCACCCCTGGTGGGGTACTGCTCTACAGGCACCTACAGTGGACCACCCACAGGAACACCACTTGATGAAGAAGTTGTTACTCACCTTGTGCAGTAACAATGGTTCTTCGAGATGTGTGTCCCTGTGGGTGGTCCACTACCCACCCTCCTCCCCTCTACTTCGGAGTTCACATAGCTGAGCTCTGCAGTAGAGAAGGAACAGAGGGACGGTTGGGGGAGCGCGCGCTACAGTAGCAGCCAACGGCTGCACGAGACGGCTCCTGCACGCGCCCATCCCCCAACCGAGTACTGCTGCGAGAATTCTCCGATCTGTGGCGCAGGGGCGCACCGACACCTACAGTGGACCCCCCACAGGGACACACATCTCGAAGAACCATCGTTACTGCACAAGGTGAGTAACTTCTTATATGTGCCTTGAGTTTCAGACAAACACATTTTAAAAAAATGAGACATTTAAACAGATTTTTGAATACTATCCCAAGTTCTCAGAGTAATGCTAAAGCTAATGCAATGTTCTCAATAACACTCTCTATCCTTTCAAAAGGAATGTCCAAGACTTTGATAAATGATGAGATTATCAGTATCGACATAATTGCTTGACCAAGGGCCTTGCAATTACCTGATACTGACATCCTGGGGATGAAACGTGTATGCGTTGATAGTGGACCCAATGTCTCCCTGCTATATTTTACTAATCACAAGGTTAATGGATCTAAATTATAAACTGTTAGCCAGAATTTCATCCCGCACTTCCAGAACTGTATGGAAAACTGTCTGATCGGAGAGAGAAAAGAGGACCCTTGCCCTGTTTTTTCCCAACATGGAATGGTTATAATAGAAACAGGTGTGATGGACGGATCAGAGTAGGGGGGCAATGCTTGATTTTGTCCAACCACAGGCAGTCCATATTTAGACTACCCCATGAAACAGTTCCACCAACTGGAATTGAAACTACAGGAGGTATTTAGAGTGGAAGATGTTAATTACTGCGGGTGGAAATAGGCCAGCAAGCTGGAGTTAATGCTCCTTTTTTTTTTTAAAATGGAAGGTGCCAGGGGCTCTTAAGTGGCAAGTAGTCACTGCCTTGGTTTTACATGGCAGGTTCTCATATGTTACTCTTATTTTTTTGCTGACAGAGGAAACAGTAATATCTTATTCTAATCCTTGGTAATTTTATTTTAACTGTGATTATGTAAGGTTTACAAAGAGTGAAGCAGGCTGAAAAGACTCTGATCTAAAACCGGTCTTAAAATGTACTTTTTGGCTTTACTTTATCTCCAGTTCACTTAATAACAGGTATTTGGCTTTATTATTGTACAACAATATGAAAATACATGTATCACAGTACTTTTTGAATAATACTATTGAGTACATCAGAGAAGAAACTTTTTAACATGGGAGTGGGCAGTAAGGAGAGATGTATATACTGTTTTCTGATTTCTGGGAAGCGAAGCAGCACGAGTCCTCATGTTGGAGAGGAGACATCTAGGAACAGTCCTGGTGTCTGGTTTTCTTCTCTTCCAAGATTTAATGTGGACACACTAAAGAGCTATTTTATTGGGTTTTTTTCTTCTAGACTTATAAAATTCATTAATCCAATGTTCAAGATTTAAGTACATTACATTTTTAAAAATATGAAGTACAAGTTGTTTTAATCAACAAAAGAATTTGATGGGTCGTTAATGAATCATTTGTCATACCTCATCCATGCTAAATAAAGCATGTCAGAAAATGTATTCCTTTCAGTGTGCCTTGAAAGTTATCAAACTCAGGCACAGTCAGGTATGAAGCTACTTTTGAGTGTCAAGTGTCCTCCAGTGAGAGTGCCTTACTCCCCAAATGGTTATAACTAGGGATATTGAGCTCAGGCATCCCAGCTAATTTCAGCTACTGGTAAACATAAATACACTGGATACAAATCCTAAAGGGCTCCTGGGATTAAATGGAAGATATTGTGGTCCCTGGAGCACAGGTGAATGTGTGCACTGTACACAACCTACTTCTAAGGATCCTTTCATAGCATGTTGCTTACGCAGTGGGTATTGTAATCTTTCTGATGCGGAACATGCAACCTACTGCCGACTCTCAACGTTCTACAAAATGCCTAAAAAACTTGGTTTCTCAAAAATGTTTGGTACTTACTTTTATTATCACAATATTTTTCCTGTCTGTTCTTTGCAATATTTTCTTGCCGCAGTCCCCTCTCTGTCTCAGTTTGTTAAATCTAAATTGTAAAGTTTGTGTAATAATTTCTCAAATACATAAAGGTTGTTGCGGGAGGAGCTTTAACAATAATTGTTGTTCTGTCTGTTTTCATTGCTGTTTTTCTTCTTCAAATTACATTCAGCAGTGTCATATACTAATCTCAATCCACAGGTGCAACTTCCATTGAAATTGAATGGAATCTTGCCCCCAAACTACTGTATTAGTCCTTGGTTTAAGCCTATTTTGAACAAACCAGCAGAAACATGGAGTTGGTGAATAGCAGGAACCTAACATTAAAACTCATTTTATGTCCTTATTTTTAGTCTGAAGGGAAAAGCCACACAAATGCTGGAGATGCAATTTATGAAGTTGTAAGTCTGCAGCGGGAGTCTGAGAGAGATGATGAATCAGCCAGTCCAACAAGTGGAGGGGGTCCACTATCGCCACAGGAGGATGAGGCAGAAGAAGGTAAGAGTAAAATGAACATGTACAATTCCCGTATATGCTGCTTTTTTCATAATTTTTCTGCCTTTTATTCCCATATAGGATTCTTCCTATTTGTGCCCATCAGGGATGTATTATAATAGCCCCTCCAAAAAAATCACCTGTCATTCACAACTAGTGCATCTTTACTACCAGGAGTAGTGTCCGACACTTTTAGACTGTCCTATCTAGACTGTTTTATCCAGATGCAGCAGCAGACTGGGTGCATCCATACAGCACTGTGCATCAAAACTTGTCATTCCTCCTCACCTGTAAGGCTAACAAGATAGCAAGCTCCTGTTAAAGGGTTTTTCTTCCAGTCAAAGTCCATTATTCTGTAGAAAGAGCTGTCGTAATTAACAGTGATGCCAGGAAGCTCTTTGCTGTTTATAGTAGTAATGATTTCTGACTCAATCCCTGGTGCCCGTGGATCATTTTTACATAACTTAAAAATTTTGTGAATTTTTTTCTTCGTGCTGGCAATCTATCCTGAGTATATTTTAAATGTATAGTAAGTGTCCTTTCAGCAGCTTGTTTGATGGAGCAGGCTTCAATAATTATTATTGCACTATTTATTCCTTTTTTTCCAGTGATTATTATTGAGACAGACTAACAAGTGATTGTTCCAGAATTTAATGAACACTGTGCTATTAGAGAATAAATATTCTCAAAATCTTGCCCTCTTAATGTGTAAAACAGTTTTATTTAAAAATAGGGTAAATAGTAGTACAGAGGTGCGCATAGCAGGAAAAATAAAATAGTAAGTTAAACCTAATGTTAGTTTTCATATGTTAAATTCAAAATACTTTCAAAGGAAATAATCCTCTTTTAAAAATGTCATTATGATGTAACACTGTTCTCATGGAAACTGCATTTAGAGTACTTGCCTAGAAGTTATCCATCCGGCTAGATGTGCAGATTAAATGAGTCACTGCCAGTTGTTCTACATACATTTCCATTCTTATGTACTTCTTTTGCAGATTATTAATTATTATTGTGGGGAAATATAATAGTTTAAAATTCCAAAGTTTTTTTTCATTTGTACTTTAGATCTTGAACTAAGATTTATTTATTTGTTTAATATCTGTTTAGGGTCAGGGACCATAAATACCTGGCTCCATGCCCCCCCCCCCCCCCCCCCGCTTTTATTGTAGGGACTTTCCCACCTCATAGGCTAACAGTTAATTCATCCATGTGTGGGTTTTGAGAGGTTTTTCTTTATTCTTTATGAAGTGCTGTTCCCCACTCCATTAGCTCCATCATTTTCCTCATGATTCATCGTATGACATTTGAAGCCTGCTATATTATTTATTTATATAATGCCATACAAGTGTATGATGCCTTATTTGCATCCTCTTCTTGCTTACCTACCCTTTGCAGCTATCTCAATTTCTGCCAACCCCAGGACTAAGCATCCCGTGGTCCTTTGTGAGCTAGATGACTCATACCATGATTAGGAGTGGAAATGTCACTTTAAGAAATAGGACAGAATATTCTTTCAGTCCATATATAAAGAGAGTGGTTCAGTAGGACTTTTGTGCTGCTGTTCTCCTGGCAGACGTGTGGATTTTCTTCCCATCCTGGTTTTAAGGTCATTAGCATTTTACTGCGAATGGGAAGTACATTTAATTGTGTCATAAGAGCATGAGTTTATAGAAAATTGGGATAATGTTTTTCTAATAAATAAAGCATGCCTTTGTTCTTTCTTGGTTTCATGACACTAACTTCCAGTTTCTTTTTTAAAGATCTCTGCAAAATTATACAGTGGCCATTTAGGAATTTTTCATATCAACCTAACATACGTTTTCATTACGTTTTATCAGTAGCACTGCAGCTCATATTTCTGTCAGCTCAGTCATCAAACCTGAGAGCTGGAGGCGGCTCAGAAATGTTCCCCTGCTTAGGGGATCACTATAGTCTTATTTAATTAATATTAACAGTTTGCTTGTCAAAGCAAAAGAATGCGTTGAACCTCCACACTAAATTGCCTTACCTTGCTAACAAGGTTTCTTAATTCAGACTATAATTTAACTAAAAAGAGATCCAGATGTATATTGACTCAACTTTCTTTTATATGTTGTTGGAAGAGGTCTCAAGTGAAATGTATTAGGGTATCTGTGCTCATGTTCATAATGCATGGTAAAGTAGTGGGAGAGTGAATTATTAATGTGTAATTTTGAATTTTGACAAGGTGCAAGGCATGGCTGGTTCAAGCACACTCACAGGGGCCTCCTTTGTAATTATTTTTTCATTTCCTCCCCCATTTAAATTTGCCCTGACAGAAGTCCCCAGACAAAGGGCCATCAGTGGTCAGGAAAGAACCCCAGAGGATGCACCTAGATAGTGGCAGCATGAAGCATCTGAAAGTGGGAATCTAGAGGCATCCTCTAGAAAAGGGGCAATATGAAATAGCTAGGAGGGTGGAGACTTAGAAGACCCCCATGAGGGGCAACATGAAATGAAGTTAGGCAGCTTAGGTAACTAGTGAGGAAGACAATTCTCCCTTATCTCTCCTGGTCATCTAAGACCTAAACTTGAAGTTCAGGTATTCCCCTCATGCTGCTGTTTCCTCACATGCCTGGCCAAGCTTCCTGAGAACTACTTCTCAGAACAGAGCAGATCTGTTTTTTGTAAGGCTCGGAGGTGGCTGGGGAGGGGAAGCAGTTTTCAGGTATAGGAAGTACAGCACAGGGTTTCTCACATTCACTCCTTATAGTGTGTGATGGAAGAATAAGTAGGCACTGAACTATGGGGAAAAAAATGAAGCTGTTGCTCATTACTGTTGCAATGGTTGCAGCTGAACTGGTTTTCCCTGTTTTTCCTTCCACTGTGGGTTCTATAGCCTGCCAGAATTGGTCCTGGTGTAAGGTCACTGAATTGTAAAAGGTGTTAACCTCAGTTTCCTCCTCCTCCTACACAGATACTTGGGGAAAGAGTATAAACTGGTTGCTTAGCCCTGGTCTACACTACGAGTTTAGGTCGAATTTATTAGCGTTATTTCGATTGATCCGTGCACCCGTCCACACGACGAAGCCCTTAACATCGACTTCTAGGGCTCTTAAAATTGATCTCGCCACTCCACCCCCAACGAGGGGATTAGCGCTTAAATCGATATTGCCGAATCGATGTAGGCTAGTGAGGACGCAATTCGACAGTATTGGCCTCCTGGATCTATCCCACAGTGCAACATTTGACCGCTCTGGACAGCAGTCTGAGCTCCAATGCTCCGCCCAGGTAGACAGGAAAAGCCCCGCGAACTTTTGAATTTCATTTCCTGTTTGGCCAGCGTGGTGAGCTGCAGGTGAGCGCAGATCTCATCAGCAGAGGTGACCATGATGGAGTCCCATCAAAAGGATTTTTTGCTCCCCCCTCAGTTGCTTTCACGGAGGGAGGGGGGAGCAAGGGTTAGGCTCATTTCCTTCTAGCTGCAGATGGTACAATATGCGGTGAGCAAGGAGGCGCCTTCCCTTCTAGCAGCAGATGGTACAATATGCTTGATATCCATCATCAGCTCCTGGCCCCCTCAAGGATTGAACTCGCAACCCCGGGTTTAGCGGGCCAACGCTCAGACCGCTGAGCTATCCCTCCGCCCGTGTTCCAGGCAGTACTGAATCTCCCTTAAACAAAACGTAAAAAAGAGAATGACCAGAGTCACTCTGGTCACTCCCATTTATGTCCAAGCGCCCCCGGCCAGCCACACCATAGGCCGCCGGCCAGGAGCACACGAATACCAATCATATTGTACAATCTGCTGCGAGAAGGAAAGGAGCTTCTGCTGTGTGGTCCCGCGACCACGACCATTTATGGCATATTGCACCATCTGCAGCTAGAAGGCAAGGCGCTCCTGCTGTGTAGTCCCGCGACTACCAGCCTCAGGCGGAATGGCCCCCTCAAGGATTGAACTCGCAACCCCGGGTTTAGCGGGCCAACGCTCAGAACGCTGAGCTATCCCTCTGCCCGTATTATAGTGTGACTGAATCCCCACTAGACCTAATGTCCAGGCGTACGCTGGAGATATACGGTAATTGTGAGCTGAGCAGGCTTCCGTAGCAAACACGGAAACCCCGGAAAAAAGGCGCGAAAAATATTGCTTTCACGGAGGGAGGGATGACATGTACCCAGAACCACCAGCGACAATGTTTTCTGCCCCATCAGGCTTTGGGATCGCAACCCAGAATCCCAATGGGCGGCGGAGACTGCGGGAACTGTGGGATAGCTACCCGCAATGCAATGCTCCGAAAGTCGATGCTAGCCCCGCTACTGTGGACACAGTCAATCGACCTCATGGTCTTAACGCTCTTTAGTGGGGACACACACAATCGATTCCATAAATTCGGGTTTTAAAATATCGACTTCTATAAATTCGACCTAATTCTGTAGTATAGACGTACCCTTAGAGATAGTTGGAGATTGCTCCTGGAAAGGCAGGGTTCCACACTTGAGGTCCTAAGACTGGATTGATTAGGGGAAGGGGAAAGGTATTATTTTTGAGTTAATTTGTTTTGCTTTCTAATTATTTTTGTTACCCTTTGAAGACAATCCTTGATGACTAGGTCTGTTTTTTGTTTCTGCTGAATCAGTCCACCAGCTCAGCGCTGTTTTGAAATGAAGTTGATATACAGCAACTAGGTGTAAATAATTTCACGAATTAACTTGTCATCTTTGTATCTCTCACAGTCATTAAACTGTTATTGCAATGATGGCTTTTGAGTTCTCTTGATATAGTTTTGTATGATTTCAAAAACTAGGGCTCCCTGCTGTTGCCCACATAAAGTCATACTTAATATTCAGTGCTTTCAGAAAGTAGTTCAGAAGTAGGAAATAGATGATAAATAAAATGCTTTCTTTACAAACGTGCCAAAATTATACAAAAAGTTGAATTTATTTAGTGTATAACCAACTATAAGATAGTTTTAATGGCACCGTTTTCCTAAGTAAACTTATATTTTTGTAAATTGGCAAAGAATAGTCTTCAAAAAGTGATTAATCCTTTTTTTTAAAAAAAAAGAAAAGAAATAAGTAACACTTTATTAGTCAGGTGACACTTCTGGAGACAGTAGCTTGATAAGGAAGAAGCATCTACCCAAAGGTCAGTCATCTTATAGAACATTCTCATGATTTCCTGAAATGCAGTGCTGAATGGAAAACTAAGGAACAGTCAGCCTTTTGCTATAGCAACAGATTTCTTAAAGATGATTAGGCCTCCACCGTGGCTTACACACCAGGAATTGTAATTGAGCGTCCTCCAGATAAGAAAGCATGAGTCTCTGCGCTGGTGCAGAAGGAAGGGATTGTGCTATTGGAGCCATGTTGGAATGTGATTAAACATACGTGAATCTTAGTAGGGAGGGGAAGTTGAATTTTTTTTGTTAACAAGCTGGGGGTAGAGGTAGAACTTCAGGAGGGAAGAACAAATGTGTAGCAGAAGTCCCCTGGTCCGCGGACTCTTGAGATGGCTTCACTCTCCAGAAATAAGAACAAAGTAATAGCATGTGAGGATTGAGACGTGGAGGAGAGATTGGTGTTACATGTAGACAGCATGAAATTTGAAGATGAGAGGGAGATCAAAGTGATGGAGGGGTCTGAAAGCTGCAGAGGAATCTGAGAGTTATGTATTGGAGGGCCCGGAAAGAGAGAGTAGGCAAAGACAGAGTGAGCAATGTAAAATGATCTCATCATCATCTCCGAGTATGGTAAAAAACAAAAAATATAGTAAGACGAAAAACACCACATCACCTGTGCATGAACAGTTTTCATAAAGCGATCACTCCATATCTAATTTTTCAATACTTGTCCTCAAAGGAAATCTGCACAACTTCTTCAAAAGGCAAGCCTGGCAACTTAAATTCAAACTCTGATAGACAACAAAAGCCAAGAACTTAACGGGGACATGGTTTTGTGGCTCATTCTAACAGTTTGTAACACACCACATTGTCTTCTATCCTTAATTGCCCACTTCAAACCCTTTATGTGTAACAGTCTATCCCCCAATTGCCCTCTTCATTTAGTCTGTCCCAACTGGTATTTAGTGCAGACATTCCAATTTCCTTCCCCAGACTTAAAGAAGAGCTCTTGGTAGCTCAAAAGCTTGTACCTTCCACCAACAAAAGTTGGTCCAATAAAATGTATTATCTCACCCACCTTGTGTGTGTCATACTCTGAGACCAATATGGCTACAACAACACTGCAAAGATTTATGAAATTGACTTTGAAAGAAGAAAAGTTGTGTGGTGGAGAGGGACAGAAAACATCAAGAGGAAAGAACCTCAGTGACATCACCATGATCTCTGGGGCAGGAGAAATGAGGATGAGAGAATCAAGGAGTTACAGAAGCAGAGTTAGTGGGGGAGAGGAGTATCTCAGGGCAGATCTTCACTACTCGCTGAATCGGCAGGTAGTGATCGATCGATCCCCAGACACACTCCCCGTCGACTCCGGAACTCCAGCTCGCAAAGGTGGAAGCGGAGTTGACGGGGGAGCAGCAGTGGTCGACTCACTGCCGTGAGGACGGCTAGGTAAGTCAACCCGAGATAGCGTAGCTGAAGTCGGCGTATTTGCATAGCTGAAGTTGCGTATCTTAGGTTGACCCTCCCCCCACAATGTAGACCAGTGCTCAGAATGAATTCCTGTTTTGTGAAAATTACATAAGAACTAATAAATTACATAAGAACCGTTGGGGGGAGTAGTCAATTCTGCATTTTTTTATACAAATTACAAATAGCTGATATTTTGTTTAATTCATAAGAACTGTCAGAACCCAAAAATAGTCTGCTGCTGTTGGGTCCTCCTTCAACCAAACAAAACTTAAATATGCTTTGCTTTTTAATTCCCATTGTTGTCATAAAAATAAAATATTAAAAATGTTAAATTCATGAGGACAGTCTGTTGGAGGGTAATTTTATCCTATGTTCAATCAGAGAGAAACCTTTGTTGCAATCCCACAAGATTTAACTTTTTTATACAGCAGCTTCTAATGTGTGCAAATCCATAGCATTTCACTTAAAAAAATTACATCTGAGACGAGTCAATATCTCATTTTTACAGGTTGTACATTCTGTTCTCTAACATTAGACCATTCTTACTGCATTGCAAGTTAACCTTTCAGTTATTAAAAATACATTGAATCAACTCCTGCAGCAATATTATTGTGCTATTGGATAGTTTCTAATCCCTTCTTTAACTGGTGAAAAATGGAGTACAGTATATAACATTTTGTTCTCACTCTGAATGATGTAACGCACACTTGATAGTTTAATTTGATTTATGTTCATACTGTAAAGTTAGTGATTCAAGTGTGAATTCTCAGTTTAAAAAAAGTAAATATTTAATGCAAAACATTTCTATGGGATGCAAACCCACCTAGAGTTGTATGACATGTGAATTTTTCATGTCAAATGTTGAAATTTGGAATTTATGGATGGAGTCAGAATCTTCCTTGTCCACTTTGATCTTTCTTTACTGTGAACCCATAAATATCATTTATAAATAGTTGCAAATAGTTTAGTTTTTTAGTGTTTTTATAGTTAACGTAATTAGTTTAGTTCTTCCCCCCCCCGAGAGAGCTTCTCCTTCTGAAGAGGGACTGTGCCAAGAGTTCCGGTGTTCAAGAATTGTCTCTCCTGCAGCTGTTCCTTTTCCATCAGCAACTGCCACCAGCACTGCCTTTATTGCCTTGGGGAGACGCTTATTGCCACCAAGTGCAACATCTGCTGCTCCTTCCCTCCCCAAACTCATAAGGGACGAGCTTTTTCTGCAGAAGCACCTCATGGAGCAGGACATGAAATCTCATTTAGATGCAGGCTGGAGAGACCTTCCCCATACAACAGACTCAGACTATGAGCAGCAGACCTCCGAGCATGACCTCTAGAGTCGAGGCAAAAGCTCTTAAGTCTAAGAAACCCTCTCACAAGAGAAGGGGACATGAACATAGGCATAAGGACAGATCTCTGTCCAGATCTGCTTCTAAGAGAGAGGATTCCTCCCCATCCTGTCAGAGTCGAGTGAGTCCTCATGTATGGGTTCTAAAGAGTTAGGTCTGCATAAACCTTCTGTCCTAGAAGGACAGGCATGAAGGAAGAAGGATCCAATCATACTGGGTCCAGCTCCATCCTGCAAACCTAATGATTGGTACCCACCAGTTCAGTGTAGGAGTTCAATGCTGGGATCCCATCCGATGACTCCGATGTTCTCTCAGTGGCAGATTATCAACTGCACCCACAGGACCCATGCCCAGGGGCTCTGGCCAATTGGGAGATCCTGGAAAAATGGACACCCTGCCCCCAGCAGACAAGCGCTGGGCAGGGCAGGGGAAATCTCTGCACTCCACTAACCCCGCTCCCTGGCAGCAGTGCCGGGTGGGTGGGCGGGGGAAATCCCCATGCCCCAACCCTGCTAAACAACTGGGGCGGCATAGAGGGTCCAGTGCTCCTCAGCAGCCACCCAGGCAGGGAGAGGAAGGGACGTGGCCAGACTCAGAGCTGGAATGAAGGGGCGGGGCCAGACTCAGAGCCAGAGAGAAAGGGATGGGGCCAGAGCCTCTCCAGCTATGCTGGGACACTGCCTGCAGAGCTGCCTCGGAGAGAGCCTGGGTGGGGAAGGGCAGGAGCCCGCTCTCTGCCCAGGCTCCGCAGAAATGCAGGGCAGTGGGGGAAGCCCCAACGCCCCGACCCCCGCTGCGGTCCCGGGACTGAAGGAGATCTGGCTCCCTGCTGCAGCCTCAGGGCCCAGGTGAGGGGGGGCTGAGCTTTCTGGTCTTGGGGCCATAGCATGGGGTGGGGCAGAAAGGAGCAAATGGGGGCCATAATAGGGGGGTGGGACAGGAGGTGGAATGGGTAGGGAGGTGTGGGGCTGTGGGTGGAACAGGGGTGGGGCTGCAGGCAGAGGGTGTGCTCTGGCCCAGGGCCTCATGAAACCTTAATCCACCTCTGGTTCTCTATGCCAGATCTCTCAAACACAAGACATTCGCATGACCTGGATCCACTGATCCACTCCACAGAAGCCCTTGAAACATTAAGGAGGACCAAAGCCTTTACCTCGCTGGAGGACGTCTTTGCTCTGTCCTGCCCACAAGCTCCCTTGCTCTCATGCTTGGCTCCTTTAGAAACATACCTATACCCGGGGAGACCACCTTGTGGGGAAGAGTATTCTCCCCTACTGTGTCCCCAACCTGGAACATCCTTCCCCTGGTATCATTGGCACTGCTGGTAGAACAGGAGCCTATCATTTCATCAAGTGACTGGCACTCCAGATGAGGCTCCGTCTCCCCCGTTCTCCCACAAGGGAAACTGTCTGCCTCCTTCCAAATGCGGCTACACCAGGGACCACTGGTATCACAGCGAGGCAGTCCCAGGGGCAACTCCACACCCTCCCTCCACCTTCTTCTCTCCCCCTGCCCCTCTCTCCTGGTCAGGTTGGAGGCGGGAAGCTGGAGCTGGGCATTGTGGGGCGACTGCTGCTCTGGCTGGTGCCATGCAGCAGGCAGCTGCAGAGCTTCCCCATCTGCTGCTGGTGCCCAGGGTTGCGACTGCTCCTCAGCTCCCAGCCCCCTTTGACTGCTCAGGCAGCCAATAAGAGCCTCCCTGCCCGTGGCTCCGGAGCCTGCAGAGCCCTTGGGGACACAGCCTGGCACACAGCCGCTAGTTATCCCTCTCCCTGCACACTTAGCTACCCCCTACCCCTACACAACCCCTAGTTTCTCTGCACCCTGAGCTACACCCCTCACTGCACACAGCCCCTGGCTACCTCCTGCCTGCACTCTTGAGTGGTTTTCAAGCTTTTTGAGCTGAGCACCCTCAATCTTTGAGTTATAGTTTTTGGTTGTGCCCCCACAACCTGGACAGGCTGGGTGGTCTGCCGAGGTCAGTCAGGGGGTGGAGGTGGCACTCCTTCTCCAGGCCCCACTGTGGAGCTGGCCTTGAGCCCCTCGGGACCCTGCCCCCCCACCCCCCCCCATATACAAGTCAAACCACAGCAGGGATCGGCAACCTTTGGCACACAGCCCACCAGGGTAAGCCCCCTGGTGGGTCGGGCCGGTTTGTTTACATGCCGCATCTGCAGGTTTGGCTGATCGTAGCTCCCGATGGCCGTGGTTCGCTGCTCCAGGCCAATGGGGGCTGCGGGAAGTGGAGGCCAGAACATCCCTCAGCCTGCGTCGCTTCCCGCAGCCCCCATTGGCCTGGAGCGGCGAACCGTGGTCGGTGGGAGCTGTGATTGGCTGAATCTGCGGACGCGGCAGGTAAACAAACGGTTCCGTCCCACCAGGGGGCTTACCCTGGTGGGCCACTTGCCAAAGGTTGCCGATCCCTGAACTACACCTATGCCTGAGGTCCCAGAGCCCCAAGTATCCTCCCGTGCTGGGCCCTGGAGTTTTTATAGCATGTTGGGTGATGGAGAGTTCTCAGAAATAAAAAGGTTGAGAACCCCTGCTCTAAAAGAGTGTAGCATACCCCTCCACTCCCTGGCATTTACATCCTGGCCCCAAAGAGGAACCATCACAAGCAACGCTATAGGCCCAGACCACCTCCTCAGACGTTTTATCATCAATGCCCATGTGAACTCCTACGTAAGAAGCTAAGAGCTCAGAGATCCAGATATATGACTACTTCTACCTCAACAGTCACCACCCAACCCCACCCACTCTGCCTTCAGCTGGGCAACAATAATTACAGACAAGTGGGTACTAGACATCATCCACCAAAGCTACATAATCAAGTTTATTTTTCCTCTCCACCACAAACCTCCTTCCCAGCTCCTTTTCATATTCTTTTCCTTGAGGTGGTGAGAACCCATTCCATCAGAGCGTAAGCAACTGCAATGACATCTTTTCAAGATGTACTTTTATTAGAAATACGTAGACCTGGAGCACCTTACACACCTTCACAAGACACAATGCCTTGGTCTACTGTTCTGGCACAGATACAGCTGAGGGGACAGCTGTATTACAGACCGACCATAACATCTGCATCCTCACACCCTACCTCCTGTTTGACTACTGCTTACTAATGTCCCACATGTGGAATATACATAGGGACCGTCACTCAAAGAAATGAAAGTTACTTACCTGTAACTGTAGGTTCTTTGAGATGTGTGGTCCCTACCTTTATTCAACTCCCCACCCTCCATCCCCTCCACTGCAGATGATAGCCAGATTCGTGGTAAGAAAAAGAATTGGAGAGGCGTCTGTCCACACTGCCCTTAATACTTAATGTTTGAAGCACAAGCAGAACAATTGCAATATGTAGACCAACAGATGCTGCTTACTAAAAATTTCTGGGCTCAAGCAAATGGTGTGCATGCATACATATAGGGACCACACATCTTGAAGCACTTCAGATACAGGTAAGTAACCTCTATTTCTTTGGGCAAGTTCTCCTCACTACTATTGCTTGGGGCAAGCCCCACTCCTCCAACAGAATGATGAGTAGAAACAGATAGCAAAAATTTGAGGATTTTCCAGTCCCCTGTATGGAAATAGACCACATAGGATATCTTGGGGCCCTAAGTGAGGTTCATTTTAGGAACTTCATTTTTGTTTTAGGCTAAATTTGTAAAATTCTTTTCTCTGCACATTCAATTTTGTGTGGGCAAACATTTTGTACACTTTTGCACAGAGTGTGTGCAAATCATGAAGTTTACGTTGCAGACCTTGTTGTTGCACCCAATAGTGCAAACAGAACAAATGGATTATATGCATGGATGTGTTAACACCTATACATATTTTAAAAATCATTTTGGAATCTGCATTGACACTTTCGAAAGTCTGGTCTATCAACTCTGGTTCAACTCAGTTGGCTTTCTGGAATGCTTAAAAATGTGATTTTGATAACAATTTTATCTGCTAATCTAATCAAAGGCTAAAATATAGTGTCTTCAATTTATGCTCTGTAAAATTGACATTTTACCTTTTAAATAATAAATGACAGTAAATTGATGTAGTTTGTGCAGAGCGCAGAAATGAGCCTGCTCATGAGATTGAACCACTGTGATCACATTACACCTGCCTTGCGTTCTTTACCTTAGTTACCTATAAAATGGCATATTGATTTTTTAAGGTAACCTTGTTGGTTTATCAAGTCTCCAAGGGGGGGATGGAGTTACCTATGCCCTCGATAACCTCTGTGACCTTTTTTCTGGTGAGTGTCTGGGTTCTGATGCAAATTACATTTTAGGTTTTCACCTTTGTACCTTAGGTTGATTGACTTGAACCCTTACTGTTGTGGTCCCTAGGGGTTATGAATTGCTCCCACTAGATATCCAAGTATCTCTCGTTCCACTCTTAAAAAAAACAACAAAAAGCACTTCTCTTTTTTGCCTTTTCATAGAGATGTCAAACTCAGATGGTACAGTACATTTTGAAGGAATTTACATTTTTAGGAACACTTATCTATTGTGCAGCATTTAATTGGCTTTGTCATCAATGTGGGTGTAAAACTAGTGAACTGTAAAGAGAATTATGCTGAGTGAAGAGTGGGGGAAAATTATCTATTAAGATTTAAGTGAAGTATATACCAACTTTTAATTTTCCATGGTTAGCACCCTTTTGTATTTGCTATTCGTGAATATACATGAGAGTGAAGTTTTCTCTTTTTGTACAAATGTTTTTACAAACCAATTTTTGCTCCATAGCTGACATTTGTTCAATGAGTAAACAAAACTTGTTTTGAGTGAAAGTAGGGCAGGGCCCCTATAGGATTTTATCTGAAAGTGAAGAAGGTAGGGATCCTGGCAGAGTGGGCTGAAAAGGTCTACTGGACCATGTTTGCTTCAGAGGCTGCAGGGAGAGGGACTGTTGCTATCTGCAAGTCAGGTGAGCCAATGTGCCCAGAATAATATTGCTCTAATCTGCCATCACATCACCCCATGAAAAGGAGCAGCAGCAGGGAGGAGATCTGGAAAAAATTCATCCAGAGGATCCCTCATCTGTGAAGTGGGATTGCTGGTTTTCCTTTTTTAGGGTCTGTGCCACCATTCCACCAAGCAGTAGGTTGGAAAGGGGGAAGAGGAGGGAAGGAGAGAACGGGCTGGTTGTGAAAACTATTTGCTGTGGACGTGGAAGCAGTGTGACACGCACCATAATATTGTTTAAATGCAGAGGTCACAACTTTATTTAAAGTATTACCTAACTGGGGTAACCACCTCAAACTACCCGGTAAGGTTGTTCCACTGCAGCTCTCTTAAGTGGTATAGCCTGATGTACTATAAACCTGTGTGTGATTGTGAAAGTCATGTACCCTCTCCACCCTCAGCTCTGCTAAGGGACCCTGACTGGAAGCCCAAGTCTCCTGCCTCCAATGTGGAGAAGGAGAGAGAAGATGTGGAGTTGCAAGCAGCATGAGACACATCGGCATGCCCCCTCACCATGCTATGCTGTGACCAGGGTCAATGCCCAAGTAGGCCACTAGATTACAGCACTCTCAGTAGGACCCTTTCTAACCCGCCAACTGCACTGGAATCTGCCAAAGTTGAAATAATTAAACTCCAAAGCCAGACCTCTTGAATGCCAGGTGGAAGGTAAAACACCCCCACACAGCAATTTGCCAATTTTGCCTTATGAGAAAAATCCTTTCCAGATGCCCAAACTGGTGATTAGCCTAGCTCCCATCATCACTGCAGACCCAGCAACTAGTTTGAGATGGGCAGGGCTGAAATAGGGAGCCCACAAGGATTACCCTGTCCAGGTAGAAAACGGCATCAACCCTCCCTCATGCTCCACCTGGCCCACACCACCCACATCGGGCAGGGGCAGTGGATGGTCAGGTCCAGATGTAGCATGTTATCTTCTCACTCCCCCACCCCATGCAGTATGAGGAAGGAGGTAGGGAGGGGAGAATGAAGCAGCCCCCATGTGATGAAGTCAGCCGGGATTGCAAGAGCGAAGGGACATGGAGCACTGCCTCAGCTGCTGCCAGTTGAGATGCCAGAAGCTGTTGCCATTGTTCCCAGCCACATCAAAGCCATGTTCACCCCACCCTGGATAGTGGGGTGAACAAATATTTACTTGACTGAGAGGTGAAATGTCTCCCCTCTTGATTTGTGTCCTCCTTCCATCAATGTACCTCCTTTTCCTCTACAGGCAATGTCTGTCCTTACTCTACTTATGCCATCCACCTCTAGCTTCCCATTCAATCTGAGCAGGAGACTTGTGTCTGGAGGAAGTGGGAGTGTGTGTTTACCGTGTTAACTTTTCATTCACACTCCCCATATTTTAAGTTTTTGCTTGAATAGTTGTGTTTAATGTTTGCTAAAATTATTCTAACATATTTTGAAACAAATATGTTAGGATGGGGGAACTGTTTTACTGTTAAAGTAATTCATGGGTGACATGAGGTGAGCATTTCTAATTTTTAAGTGGAGTACTAAAACATTTCACTGCACAGTGAATTGTTTGAACATTAAAGCTCAGAGTTGGGCCATTTGTTATATTTCTCCAGTTGGTTTCCTGACAGACCTTGCAGAATTCTGAAAGTATCATACAAACATAATGTGTTGGTATTAATAGAATAGAAAAATTGTTTTAAACAAGCTTAAAAATTAAATTGCAGAACACTAGCAGTAGTAACACCCTCTTTAGATGTACCAGGTCTTTCATTCCCCAGATTTCATGAGCAGACTTTACTTTAGCAGTACTGTTAGTGTAGCCGAGCCTGTTAAGCTAGGCCAATATACTGCCCTTTTCCACAACAGATAGCAGATGTTCAAGAGAATATACAACAGTTTCCCTTTACGGGTCATACAAATCTACAATAATGCTAAACTATGAATAGACATAAGTAGGAAGATGTGGCCATTGCCTCCTACACATTTTTAGATTTCATATGCGTACAAAAACACAGATGAATGCAAACATAGTGTAATCAAATGCAACAATAAAAACATGGTCAGACTGAAAGTTTTGATATATTGACTTGCACTAGCACTAGGTTGTCATTGATGCTGCGTTCCTGCTGAATGCCAGTCCTTGAGTACTGAAGGTAGTATTTCAGTGGTTGCTCTAGCCTTGTCTTGCAGGCCCTTGCCTACTCCCATACAATATTATATCACCGAAGCCAAATGGTCTGCAAAAAAAGACAGTATATGTTCTCTTTGAAGATCAGACAGTCATTTGCAGATTTTCACCAAGGAGCACATAGAGTCCATGAATGTTGTCCTCATTCATATCCACCTCCATTTTCTGTTCTTCCCTGCTGCTACTAGATAAGTGCTCTATTTTTTTTAGCACGGAAGAGGATGTTTGTTTTGATTAAAGTGATTCTCTTCACATTACCTGTGTATTACCTTCCTTTCTAAAAAGTCACTCAAAATAAGTTTGGGGGGAAGGGAGGACGAAACTGTACAGGTGAAACAGTCCAGTTGCAGATCCCTTTCATTATGAGAATATAACTAAGGGGCTTTATTGGGCAGTACAACAATGGGACTTTGCATATATCCTACCTGTGTTGGGGAATGAAGGGGAGAGACACTGTCATAAACATACAGCTAAGGGGTTAAGATTCCTCCTTACCTGTAAGGGGTTAAGAAGCTCAAATAACCTGGCTGGCACCTAACCAAGATGACCAATGAGGAAAGAGGATACTTTCAAATCTTGGGAGGGGGGAAGGTTTTGTTTGTGCTCTTTGTTTGTTTTTTGTGCTCTCTCTTGAAAATGAGAGGAACCGGGCAGAAATCCATCTCCTCCAACCCATCCTCAACCAAGTCTCCAATATTGCAATAAGTAGGTTAGTCAGACATTGCATATTAGATTTTCTTTTGTTTTGCTTGTGAACTTTCCCTGTGTTAAGAGAGAGGTGTTATTCCTGTTTTTCTGTAACTTTAAGGTTTTGCCCAGCATGGGGGATCCTCTGAGTTTTGAATTTGAGTACCCTGTAAAGTTATTTACCATCCTGATTTTACAGAGATGATTTTTACCTTTCTTATAAAATCCTTCTTTTAAAAACCTGACTGATTTTTCCATTGTTCCAAGACCCAGGGGTTTGGGGTCGTTGATCACTTTGTAACCAATTGGTTAGGAGATCATTCTCAAGCGTCCCCAGGGAAGGGGGTGTACGGGCTTGAGGGGATATTTTGGGGGGAAGGGGAACTCCAAGTGGTTCTTTTCCCTTGTTCTTGTTTAAATCACTTGGTGGTGGCAGTGGTTACCTTATTCAGGGTACAAGGGAAAATTTGTACTTTGGGGAGTTTTTAACCTAAGCTGGTAGAAATAAGCGTAGGGGGTCTTTCATGTGGGTCCCCACGACTGTACCCTAGAGCTCAGAGTGGGGAGGGAACCCTGATAGACACGATGAGCATGATATAAATATTAATAAAGTCTGTGGCCATCTGTGCAGCCCTGGCTTCAGCTGAATCTGCTGGACGCTTGGGGAAAATGTTGACAAGTCTGAAGTTCTTCAAGTTGCTTCACCTCTTTTGGTCTTTTCACCTCTGAATTGCCTCTGTCATGCTGCTGCTGTTATTACTGTTGCAATCCTCTGAGCAGCATGATGCTACCTGATGTTTGGATCAGGCCCTTACTGAATGTATGTTGCCAGTCTGTTAGTATTTGCTACCAGTTCTTTGCCTGTTGCCCCCTCAGGAAGGAAGGGGAGAAACACACATAAAATACATCTGGTATTTTAAAAAGTGCGGTTCATGTGCATAGCCACAATGTAATGGTCCTTTGCTCATACTACTTTGAGGGGGCAATTGTCTGTCTGTGTGTCCTAACCCAAGAGCTTTTCCCAGAGTTTTCATGTAAAACCTTGATGACTTTAGCGTTGTAGAGACAGATTAACTTCCCATATGAATGGTTTGTGTGACAGTCAGATATGCCAGTCTGCTCGTATAAATGATATGAACACATGAGGTCACCATTAAGGCTTTGTGCAACAGCATGAGTTTGAAGCTGGTCTATGTATTGCTTTTTGGTATCTGTTGGAGAGAGACGTGAAAGCCTGGCGAGAGTGTGTTATTGACTGTGTTGTAGGCAATGTGAAAGTAGCAAGGAATGCAGGAGACTTTTCCCTTTATTTATTTCCATGTTTTTAAGGTGTTGAGAGGGTATAAATATATGTTTTGTTTTTTAACATAAACTAAGCTAGAATATGACACAACCTTTCATGGATGAAGAGGGGACCACACATGCCCTTCCCAGTTAGTTCATATTGATGTGATGAGATAATTCTGTATCTGCCCTCAGCCTCTGTTACAATAATCCGATTCAATCTCCCCCAGCCACTGTTTTAATTGCTCTTCCAAAGAGGAAAAAGAAGCAATACCATGTGATGATGACTAATCTCATAGTGGTAATTAAAATAGCAGACACTCAGCAAATAATTTGCAAATAATCAACATGTTGGAATTTGTCAGCATGAAATGGTACTTGAAGAATTTTGAATAGCAAACAAATTCTGTAAAAATTGAAGTCTGTTCAAACAATTCATGAACAGAAATAAGGGTGATACTGAAGGGAAACACTTGTTTGCTACAGCTGTTCACAGAGCTAGCAACACAGTCATGTAGTTTTTTAAAGCCTCCCCCTTTACTCCCCCCTTTTTTTTGCTCTGTATTTAGATGATCTTTCAAGTAGCTGTTGGGAAATATTTTTTCTCCATACCAGTTCAATATGTAATTTATAAATATCCAGCCTTTTTTTCTCAAGGGGCAGGAGCCAATATGGCTAGTTTTGTTCACATTCATGTCCAAATTTATAGCTGCATCTACAAAGCCATTGCTGCTTCCTATGAACTGATCTTACCTCACTGTGAACTATTTTACGTTAATGTAAATGTAATGTGCTTCTACTTTACAGTTACGTTGATTAGGGCAGTCCAGAGAAATAAGTTTGCGTCATTTGTAGAACTGGCTGATTTTTTTCTTAACAAAAAATGTTGTTTCAATAAAATAGAAATTTTTGTGAGAGGTTCTTTTGCATCTTTTTTTGCATTTATATTGAAACAAAAAATCATATTGTCATTGAGAAACTTTTTTTTTTTACACATTTTTTTTTCATTTTTGTCAAGTTTTTGTGGGAAATTACATGTTTCCTGACTAGCTCTGATAATTTATACCCTTTTCTCCATAATTACTGTCAAAACACTCTCTGGTTCATGCTCTGGTGCTTCTTATCTCTGCTTATCTACTGTAACCTGCTTCTCTCTGGTCTTCCTCACTGACATCTCTCTGTTTTATTTAATATGTTCAAAATGCTGCTGTCAATAGCATCTTCCTATTGTTACTCTGACCATACTTTGTCGCCTTCAGTCTTTCTGTTGACTTCCCCTATTCTCCTACATTTAGTTTAAACTTCTCACTTACAAAAACATTGCAATGACATTACCACCTACATGTGACCTAATTTCCTTCTCCTGTACATCCCTTCCCACTCCCTGTGCTCAAGCTTATCTCCTGACTACTTTTTTGTCACCCTCACCCACTCCAAAGTTTCTTTTGTTTGTAACAGGTTCTCAGTTAAAACTCGTCATGAACCTTTTCTCCTCCTTCAGATCACTACCAAAAATCCACCTGCTTAGCCAAGCAAATGTGCTTTAATATTCATGCACTACTACTCATTGTTGGTAGTATGTACTGCACTTATTTATGCGTTCAAACTGTAAGTTCTTTGGGGGCAAGGATGTGTTTATTTGCATGTGCTATAGATGGCACTTAGAATAATTACTTCCAAGTTACTTTATGAGTTAATAATATCATACTCATTGAATCAGATCTACTGTGCCTGGCTGTTTAAAGACAGCTGCAGTTATTGAAAAGGTAGTGCTAAGTACTCTATATATTGTGACAAAGTTCCTCCTCTACCTTGGTAAGTCCTGCGCTTATTGGCGGATTTTGATCGCCTCAGAGATCTTCCCCTCTGGTAGAACCCACAGTCAAATTCCTCCTGTGTCTGATCAGGAGTTGGGAGGTTTGGGGGGAACCCGGGCCCGCCCTCTACTCCGGGTTCCAGCCCAGGGCCCTGTGGATTGCAGTTGTCTATAGGGTTTCCTGTAACAGCTGCATGACAGCTACAACTCCCTGGGCTACTTCCCCACAGCCTCCGCCCAACACCTTCTTTATGCTTACTGCAGGACCTTCCTCCTGATGGTCGTCTGATGCTTGTACTCCTCAGTCCTTCAACTCTTCTCACTCTCAATTCCTTGTGTGCCTCTTGCTCCCAGCTCCTCACACACCACACCACAAACTGAAGGGAGCTCCTTTTTAAACCCGGGTGCCCTGATTAGCCTGCCTGTCTTAATTGATTCTAGCAGGTTCTTCTTAATTGGCTCCAGGTGTCCTAATTAGCCTGCCTGCCTTAAATTGGTTCCAGAAAGTTCCTGCTTGTTCTAGTGCAGCCCCTGCTCTGGTCCCTCAGGGAACAGAAACCTGCTTCTCCAGTGGCCAGTAGATCTGCTTTTGACTCTTCTATTGCACCCAACTGGTCTGGAGAGAAGAGGGAGGTAGAGGGCTGCTGCTCCCGCTGCTGGGGCTGCTGCTAGGCCCTGGGCTTTCCCAGCTACTGCTGTAGCTGCTGCTGCTCCAGCTACTCCCCTGGCTGGGCCAGACACCCCTCCCACTACTCTAGTCTCTGGTTGCTGGCTGGCTGGTAGCTGAACCCCCCCAAACATCTTGGTTGCTGCTACTCCTGCTACTGCAGCAGCCCCTGGGGAGGGGCCTGCTGGCCCTCTCCCCAGAGGAGGGGTGTGGGGGACCCCTGCTCCAGCCACTGCTGTGACCACCACCGCTACCACCATCCGTGAGGGGTCCTGCCTGGCCACCGGACCGCTGCCTGGAGTTGCTGGAGCTGCTGCAGCAGCCATATTTGCTGCCAGGAAGCTGGTGGAACCCAGAGGAGGAAGACCCGGAAGACCGTCGGCTGCTGAGGGAGCGTAGAATCTCTGCAGTCCACCGTGGAGGGGGCCTTCAAGAACTGAGTATTTTTTCGAACTGTGCTCTAGTGGTGGGGGTATTGACTGCGTTTGTAGGGGCACAGGGGGTGTGGCATGGAGCCTGCCCCCTGGTTCATCTGTGCCCCCCCCGAACCCCCACCACCACCGCTGCCCCCTCCACCACCTCTGCTCGCTGCTCACCATCTGCCCTGGTTCCTGCCTCTGGACTCAGCTGCTTGCTTGGCTTGCCAAGCTTGTTTCCACCCTTTGGGCCTGCAGCAGCAACCAGCCCACCATTGACTTTGTACAAGCGCACGTGGGTGCATGTGCCCCCCCCATTCCCACGCCCCTTGCTTTGCCCTTTACTACATGCCCCATCTGCCCCTTGCAGCTGTTTGCCCCCCCCGCTCTTTTTGTCCCAGCCCCTTGCTAGCTTCGGTTTAGTTGCCTGCCCTGACCTTTTCCCTCTACAGCCTTGGTTTTGTTTGCCCCGCCCCAGCCCTGAAGCTAGCCCCTTGGTTTTCTGCCCCATTTCCAGTCTGACTGTCCCCCTTCCCTGCAGCCCCCGCTTGCCCTGATTGGCCCCTCCCCTCATGCGCCCATGCCCCCTCCCATGCGCTTGTGCCCCTCCCCTGTTTGAGTTTGACCCTATCTCACTGCACACCCCCCCATGCTGTTATACCCCCCCCCCCCAGTGCAACAAGAGGAGCCAGATTTTCCATTCTGAGTCGGTGACTGAACCCTACCCCCGCACTAGTCCTTGATAACCCCGAATCCAATCCCCACTTTTAGTGCCCTCCTCCCCTGCCTGCAGCCTAGCAGGGAGGAGTGGTCACCCCAATTCCTCTCCCCCCCGCTCTCTCAGGTGTTTTCCCTTCCCTCCCTGTTCATTATGGCAGGCGACACGGCAGGGGCGGGCCCTCCAGAAGACCCGGCCGCCCCTCCCCCGCCTGCCCCCCATCACCCCCCCTAGCCTCTACCTCAACCGCCGCTGCCAAACCACCTGCTATTGCCCCTGCTGGGGCACCGGCAGCTGGGGCACCGGCAGCGGCGGCCGCCAAGGTGACCTCCGCTGCTGCCACGTCCCTTGCCCCCCCCCCCCCCGATTCTGGGGGAGTTCCCCTAGCCGGAGGAAAGGGCCAGGGTGGGAAGAAGGGTAAGGGCCCCGCCAAAAAGGCCAGGCCCTCCATGGCAGAGGCTGCTCCTACTGCCGCGGCCCCACCACCGGCCGCGGCGTCCCTCCCTGCGGGTGCCCCTCCTCCGGCCCCCAGGGCGTACGCCCAGGTGGCGGCAACCCCCCCGCCTGCCGCTACGTCGTCTCACCCGCCCGCCGCCTCTGCTACCACCTATAGCGGCTCGGGCCCTTTCCTCACCTTGACCAGGAGGCATGGCGTCCGTTGCCTCCTGGTACCCGCCTCGCCCCACGTAGAAACCTATGTGCGGGCGTTGGCGAGGGTGGTGGGGCCCATGGCCATCGTAGTGGCCTCCAAAATGTACGGGAAGATCATCTTCCTCACATCGGAGGCCGCGGCCCAGGAGGCGGTGGAGAAGGGCCTGGCGGTGGGGGGCGTGTTGGTCCCTCTGGAGCCGCTAGAGGACCTGGGTGTCCGGATAGTCCTAACCTCTGTCCCTCCCTTCCTCCCCAATGCCACCCTGTTACCCGCCCTCTCCACCCTGGGGAGGCCCATCTCCATTGTCAGCCCTCTTTCGCTGGGCTGCAAAGACCCCGCCCTCCGTCACGTCCTCTCGTTCCGCTGGCAGGTGCAGGCGGCGCGTGACGGAGAGGCGCTCGAGAGGTCGTTTATGGTCCCCTACCGGGGGCCCACTACCGGGTGCATTACTCGACGGGGGAGGCCCGGTGCTACCTCTGCCGGGCGATGGGACACGTCCGGAGGGACTGCCCTTTGGCCCGGCAAGGAGGAGCATCCGAGACCCCCGAGCCCCGGCAGGGCGCTGGCCCCGTCATCGCCGGCCCCCCTGAATGCCCAGCGCCCAGAGCCACCCCTCCTTCCCAGTCCACCGCTGCTCCCGCTCGGGCCCTGGGGGTACCTCCCTCGGTGCGCCCAGACGAGCAGGAGAGCCCCGCCTCTGCTGCATGCAGTCTGGCGGCGCCTGTGGAGGAGAGAGCGGCAGGGATTTCGCCGGGTGTGGGAGAGGGCCCGCCCCAGGGGGACCCTTCCCTCTCTTATGCCGCCCGACCACTACCTCCTTGAGCCCCTAAAACATTGCCCCTACCACCCGACCCGAGCCCTGCTAGCCAGCCCCCAGATGATGCCATGGAGGGCTGGGCCCTAGTACAGGGGAAGCGGGGCAAGCGGAAGGCTCGAGCTCCGCTCCTTTCCACCGATGCGGAGGCCCCCCGGAAGACCAGGAAGGGGGGCACCGATGCCGAGCCTTTCGCTTTGCCCCCGAGTGGCAATTGTCCACCAGTACCGGCTGGGAAAAACGTGGCAGCACCGGAGGGCAGTACCGCCCCTCCCTCGGAAACCCCCAATGGAGCCGCTCCTGTCCTTTCCCGGTTGTCGAACCTGCGGGCCATGAATCAAGCATCACTTTGGGTGCCGGCGGGGAGAACCCCGAGGTGGCGGATGGTGAGTTACCCTCTATTTATGAGGAGATCGAGGCCCTGGGTCTGACCCCAGTCACCCAGGGGGAGGACGACCCTCTGCCAGTGGGCCTCGATCTCAACGACCTCACCCCGGCTCCCCTCTCCCCTCTCTCCCCATGCTCCCTCCCCTTGACCGCTCCTTCTGCTCCCACCTCCAAGGACCTCCTGGGCTCTTCCACCTGCCCGGTCGCGAGTGGCACACCACTGACGGCCGCTGAGCCTATCGAGGTGACGGCCGGTGCCACGCAGCCGGGACCCGAATCCCAGGAGACACCCCTCGTTGGTGTGGGGCAACTGACCACCTTCCCGGGCGGGAACCCTGCGAAAATCCGTCCACCTCTCGATGCCGTGGCTGTTACACCAGCCACCGAACCAGAGCCCGGCATCGCTGGGGGTCCCCTTCCCACCCCTATCTCCACTCCCTAGATCCCTGAGCCTAATCAAGAGGGGCCACCTCCCAGTGGCCCAGCTCCTACGGCTCAGGATCCTTTTTCCGTTCCTCACCCTGGCCCTACTCATGACCCCCCTCCTGCCCCTACTACTGACCTCTGCCCGGCCCCCATACCTGATCCCTGCCCTGCCCCTGATGTAGTCCCATTCCCTTCCACCTCCCGTGCTGCCGTTGCCGCCCCCGGGGCCGTCTCCGTCTCCTTCCCCTTCCCAGTAGATGACTCCCGGAGAGTGGCCTTTGTATTCCACTGTCCTGACCCACCAGGGGCTGCTCTCCTTCCTCCGCCGCCTCTCCCCATTGAACCACATTTTGCAGCGGACCCCGTCGCGCCGGCCCATCGGGCGCCACGTCTGGGGTCCACCCCTTGCCTCCCGGTCTTGGTTGGCCGTGGGGCTGTGTCAGGGGCCCCTTCAATAGATAACCAGGGGCCAGTGACCCCGGCCCCCCATACGCTGCGAGAGGAGATGCGGGAGTTCCTTGAGGACGTCCGGGGCTCCCGTAACTAAGTGCAACTCGCTCTCCAGCGATGGGGGGATTTCCATCAAATCCTCCGGGCCGCGAGGGCCCTTATGGGGGAGGGTAAAAGGACCGGGAAGCAGGCCACTGCGGCCTACCAGCGGGTCCGCCTCTTCCGTGACTCACTACTCACCTACGGGGTGGGTCACGGATTGATGTGCGGTCCGACGGAGGCCGTGAGCGATCCTGCCGGCAAGGATCCCCCCCAGCGCTCTTCATGGCATCTCTCACCTACGCAACATTAAACACGCGAGGCTGTAGGATGGGTCTCCGCAGGAGCCAGGTGCTCTCCTTCCTTCGGGAGCAGGGGTACTCTGTGATTTTCCTGCAGGAGACGCATACGGTTCCGGCCGCCGAAAACAGTTGGCGGCTGGACTGGGGGGACAGGGTCTACTTCAGCCATCTTACCGTTTGTCAGGCTGGAGTGGCCACCTTGTTCTCCCCCGACCTACGGCCTGAGGTGCTGGGGGTTGCTGAGGTTGTGCCGGGTCGCCTGCTGCACCTCCGGGTCCACATGAAGGGGCTCGTGGTCAACCTCGTCAATGTCTATGCCCCGACATCAGGCCCGGAGCAGCTGCGTTTTTATCAGCAGGCATCCACCTTCCTCGGCACCTTGGATCCTCGTGAGTGCCTGGTCCTGGGCGGGGACTTTAACAACACCCTTGAGGAATGGGACCGCTCGGGGACCGAGCAGTGCCCGGCTGCCGCAGCTGTCCTCCAGGAGATCGTCGATCATCATTCCCCGGTGGACGTCTGGCGTGACCACCACCCGGACGACATCTTGACTTTCACCTTTGTCCGGGTGGAGGCCCATCGGTCGCGCCACTCCCGGTTGGACCGCATCTATTTATCATGCTTTCACCTTTCGCGGGCCCACTCCTCCAGTGTCCGGCCGGCCCCGTTCTCTGATCATCATCTAGCTACCGTGACGGCCTCTCTCTGCGCAGAGAGGCCAGGGCCGGCCTATTGGCATTTTAATAACAGTTTGCTGGAGGATGTGGGCTTCGTGACGTCCTTCCGGGAGTTCTGGCTGGCCTGGCGAGGGCAGCGGCGCGCCTTTCCCTCGGCGCGGCGATGGTGGGATCTAGGGAAGGTGCGTGCCCGGCTCTTCTGCCGAGACTACACCTGGGGCACCAGCCGACGGAGGGATGCGACGATAGAGCAGTTGGAATGGGAGGTCTTAGAGCTGGAGAGGCGTCTGGCCGCCAGCCCCTAGGATCCATCCCTCTGTGGGGTGTGCCGGGAGAAGTGGGAGGAGCTCCGGGAACTCGAAGACCATCGGGCCCGGGCGCCTTTGTTCGATCCCGCGTCCGTCTCCTTCGGGAGATGGATCGCGGCTCCTGCTTCTTCTACGCCCTGGAGAAAAAGAGGGGGGCTAAGAAACACGTCATCTGCCTTCTCGCAGAGGACGGCACCCGCCTCACGGATCCGGTGGAGATGTGCGGGAGGGCCAGGGCCTTCTACGCGAGCCTTTTCTCCCCAGATCCGACCGATCCAAACGCTTGCAGAGTGCTCTGGGACGAACTCCCTACGGTCAGCGCGGGCGACCGAGGCCGGCTAGAGCTGCCTCTCACTCTGGCCAAGTTCTCGGAAGCCCTCCGTCGCATGCCCACTAATAAATCCCTGGGACTGGACGGACTGACCGTGGAATTCTACCGCGTGTTCTGGGACGTCCTCGGCCCAGACCTTGTCACCATCTGGGCCGAGTCCTTGCAAGGCGGGGTCCTCCCTCTTTCGTGCAGGCGAGCCGTGCTCGCCTTATTGCCGAAGAAGGGGGACCTCCGCGATTTACGGAATTGGCGTCCGTCTCGCTCCTCAGCACGGACTATAAAGTTGTGGCGAAGGCCATCTCGCTGCGGCTGGGGTCCGTGCTGGCGGACGTGATCCACCCAGACCAGACCTACACTGTCCCGGGCCGTACCATCTTCGACAACCTGTATCTGGTCCGGGATCTCTTGGAGCTTGGGTGTAGGGATGGTCTGTCGTTCGCCCTCCTGTCCCTGGATCAGGAGAAGGCGTTCGACAGGATGGATCACGGGTACCTCCTGAGCACTCTGCGAGCATTTGGCTTCGGACCCCAGTTTGTGGGTTTTCTCCAGGTGCTGTACGCCTCCGCAGAGTGTCTGGTCAGGCTCAACTGGACCCTGACCGAGCCGGTCAGCTTCGGGCGAGGAGTACGGCAGGGGTGCCCCCTCTCGGGCCAGCTGTACGCTCTGGCGATCGAGCCCTACCTCTGTCTCCTCCGCAGGAGCTTGACGGTTGGTACTCCAAGAGCCAGAGCTGCGGCTGGTCCTGTCAGCGTACGCCGACGACGTGCTCCTCGTGGTCCAGGACCCGGGCGACTTGGCACGGGTGGAGGCTTGCCAGGCAATCTACTCGGCGGCCTCCTCCGCCTGGGTGAGCTGGGTCAAGAGCTCTGGCCTGGTGGTAGGGGATGGGTGGCAGGCAAGCTCCCTCCCACCCACGCTTCAGGCCATCAGGTGGAGCGCGGGTCCGCTGCTCTATCTCGGCGTTTACCTTTCTGCCACGCATCCGTCTCTGCCAGAGAACTGGCACGATTTAGAGGGCAGGGTGACCGAGCGGCTCCGGAGATGGACAGGACTACTCCGGTGCCTCTCCTTTCGAGGGAGGGCACTGGTGCTCAATCAGCTAGTCCTGTCCATGCTCTGGTACCGGCTCAACATCCTGGTCCCGGCCCCGGATTTCCTGGCCAACCTCCAGAAGTTGATCCTGGAGTTCTTTTGGTCAGGACTGCACTGGGTCTCTGCAGGGGTTTTCCACCTACCTCTGGAGGAGGGAGCCTGAAGTGTCTACGCACTCAGGTCCATGTTTTCCGCCTCCAGGCCCTGCAGAGACTCCTTTATGGTGCAGGTAGTCCGGCGTGGAGCATACTGGCGCACGCCTTCCTGCGCTGCTTCCGAGGGCTCCGATATGACTGGCAGCTCCTTTATCTCCATCCGAGAGGTCTTCCGCGAGACCTCTCCGGGCTGCCGGTCTTCTATCAGGACCTCCTCCAGACCTTTCTTCCTGGGTTACCCGTGCAGACGCCATACCACTGCTGTGTTTGACACATGTAACAGCTCTAGGGCTTTTGCTCTTTTGCCTTAGCCAAGGTACCTTGCCCTACTAGGACCTCCAAGCATTTAACACAGAAGCACCTGCAGCAGCTGGCGTTGCTACACAGCTGCAGCTCCTGGGTGCCTTCGCAGCAGACGATGCGCTGGGACTGCAAGCTGTCGTCATTGTACATGGCGTATGGCTCCACAGCTTCTGCAGTAACTCTGCTCTCCTGCAGTCACCCCTAGCAGATAATCATTTCGCTCTCCTGCAGTCACCCCTCGCAGACAATCATTTTGCGTCCTTTTTCCTGGATTGCCCACACAGACGCCATAGGACTGCAAGCATGGACCCCGCTCAGATCACCGCTGCAGTTGTGAGCATTGTAAACACCTTGTGCATTATCCTGCAGTATGTGCAGAACCTGCAAAAGCAGGCGAGGATGCGATGAAAGCGCTGTCATGATAGTGATGAGGACATGGACACAGACTTCTCTGAAAGCATGGGACATGGCAATTTGGACAGCATGGTAGCATTGGGGCAGGTTCATGCTGTGGAACGCCAATTCTGGGCCCGGGAAACAAGCACAGACTAATGGGACCATGTAGTGTTGCAGGTATGGGATGATAGCCCTCTGGAAGCTTGCAACGCCAGACAGCTACTGGTCAGTCGGTAATCAATTTGGAGTGGGCAAATCTACTATGGGGGCTGCTGTGATCCAAGTAGCCAACGCAATCATTGAGCTGCTGCTATCAAGGGTAGTGACTCGGAACCCCATTGCAGCAAAGCCATCCACTATGACCTGCACATTTCCCAAACTGTGGTGGGGCGATAGACGGAACGCATATCCCTATGTTGGCACCGGACCACCTTCGCAGCCAGTACGTAAACCACAAGGGGTACTTTTCAATGGTGCTGCAAGCACTGGTGGACCACAAGGGACGTTTCACCGACATCAACGTGGGATGGCCGGGAAAGGTGCATGACGCTTGCATCTTCAGGAACTCTGGTCTGTTTGAACAGCTGCAGGAAGGAACTTACTTCCGAGACCAGAAAATTACTGTTAGGGATGTTGAAATGCCTGTAGTTATCCTTGGGGACCCAGCCTACCCCTTTAATGCCATAGCCCATGAAGCCATACACAGGCACCCTGGACAGTAGTAAGGAGCAGTTCAACAATAGGCTGAGCAAGTGCATAATGGTGGTAGAATGTCCATATGGATGTTTAAAAGCTGGCTGGCGCAGTTTACTGACTAGGTTAGTCCTCAGCGAAACCAATATTTCCATTGTCATTACTGCTTGCTGTATGCTCCACAATATCTGAGAGAGTAAGGGGGAGACGTTTATGGTGGGGTGGGAGGTTGAGGCAAATTGCCTGGCCACTGATTACGTGCAGCCAGACACCAGGGCGGTTACAAGAGTGCAGGAGGGCGCGGTGTGCATCAGAGAAGCTTTGAAAACCCGTTTCATGACTGGCCATGCTAGGTGTGACAGTCCTGTTTGTTTCTCCTTGATGAAAACCCGCCCCCTTGGTTAACTCTACTTCCCTGTAAGCCAACCGCCCTCCCCCCTTCAATCACAGCTTGCAGAGGCAATAAAGTAGTTGTTTCAAAATCATGCATTCTTTATTAATTCATCACACAAATAGGGGGATGACTGGCAAGGTATCCTGGGAGGGGTGGGGGAGGAGGGAAGCACTGGCCGGGTGGGGTGGTGAATGAGGAGAGGAGGGAAGGACAAGGCCACACTACACTTCAAAACTTATTGAATGCCAGTCTTCTGTTGCTTGGGCAATCTTCTGGGGTGGAGTGGTTGGGTGCCCGGAGCCTCCCCCCTCCCGTGTTCTTGGGCATCTGGGTGAGGCGGATATGGAACTTGGGTAGGAGGGCAGGCAGTTATACAGGGGCTGCAGCAGTGGTCTGTGCTCTTCCTACCTTTCCCGCATCAGATCCACAAGATTCCTGAGCATTTCAGTTTGCTCCCCAATTAGCCTCAGCATTGCATCCTACCTCGTATCATCGCGCTCCTGCCTCCTCTCATCCCGTTCATTTAACGCTTTCCTCCACGCATTCTGTTGAGCTCTATCGGAGTGGGAGGCCTGCATGAGCTCTGAGAACATGTCATCGCGAGTGTGGTTTTTTTGCTTTTGTATCTGCGATAGCCTCTGGGAGCGTAGAAGCGCAGATGATAGAGGAGCGTAGAAACATTTTCAGCTGCAGGAGGAAAGAAAGGAGAGTAGTATTTAAAAAGATAAATTTTAGAGAACAAAGGGAAGACTCTTTCACAGTGAACCAAGCTATTCACATTATATAGCACTTGTGCTTTCGGTACAAGGTCGCATTTTGTCTCTTATATTGCGTGCCTGCCGGTTTGTTCTCTGGGATGATCGCTTCACCCCTCCCCCCACCACATAGCTAGTATCAGGGAAGATCCCTGTCAGCCAAACGTGAACAGCTCAGCATGAACAGGCCTTCCCCCACCGCATGGCTAAACGCGAGGATGATTTCTTTTCAGCCAAAGGCAAACAGCCGAGCAGGAACGGGCACCTCTGAATGTCCCATTAAACAAATTTCCTGTATTTCAACCAGGTGACCATGAATGATATCACTCTCCTGAGGCTAAAACAGAGAGATAAAGAACAGATGTTGCTTGAATGGCACCAAAGCCCAGGCCCATTCACCGCCATGCTTTGTTCTGCAATGATTCCAGACTACTTGCTACTGGCTTGGCATGGTAAAGTGTCCTACCATGGAGGACGGAATAAGGCATCCCTCCCCAGAAACCTTCTGCAAAGGCTTTTAGAGTACCTCCAGGAGAGTTTCATGGAGATGTCCCTGGAGGATTTCCGCTCCATCCCAAGACACGTTAACAGACTTTTCCATTAGCTGTACTGGCCGCGAATGCTTCCCTAGTTTTCAGGGCAAATTAATAAACACACTTGCTTTTAAACCTGGTACTATATTTACAAAGTACACTCACCAGAGGTGTCTTCTCCGGCTTCTTGGTCCAGGAGCCTGCCTTGGGAGGGTATTGGCTTGAGGGTGATGAATAGTTCCTGGCTACCGGGGAGAATGGATTCTCCGCTTGCCTGCTGTGCGCTATCCTCAACCTGCTCCTCCACCTCCTCCATCTTCCTCATCCACAAAATCCTCATCCCTGTTGCGTGAGACTCCCCCCTTACAGGTGTCCATGGACAGTGGTGGGGTAGTGGTAGGCTCCCCCCCCTAGAATTGCATGCAGCTCATCATAGAAGTGGCATGTATGGGACTCTGATCCGGAGCGACCGTTTGCCTCCTTTGTTTTTTGGTAGGCTTGCCTGAGCTCCTTAATTTTCACGCGACACTGCTGTGCATCCCTCATGTAGCCTCTGTCCATCATGCCCTTGGAGATTTTGCATATATAAGGGCATTTCGTCTTTTGGAACGGAGTTCTGCCAGCACGGATTTGTCTCCCCATACAGCGATCAGATCCAGTACCTCCCGTTCGGTGCATGCTGGAGCTCTTTTGCAATTCTGGGACTGCATGGTCACCTGTGCTGATGAGCTCTCCACGCTGGCCAAACAGGAAATGGAATTCAAAAGTTCCTGGGGCTTTTCCTGTCTACCTGGTCAGTGCATCTGAGCTGAGAGCGCTGTCCAAAGCGGTCACAATGGAGCACCCTAGGATTGCTCCCGGAGGCTAATACTGTCAAATTGAATCCACAGTACCCCAAATTTGACCCAGCGACGTTGATTTTAGTGCTAAACCCTTCGCTGGGGAGGAATACAGAAATCAGTTTTAAGAGCCCTTTCAGTTGATAAAACAGGCTTTGTTGTGTGGACGGGTGCAGGGTTAAATCGACCTAACGCTGCTAAATTCAACCTAAACTCACAGTGTAGACCAGGGCCCAGTCTTGCACCTGAGCGGGAACACTTTGTCATATTTAGCCCATTCCCTTTTCAGTTGTGTGAGCGAATACCCTATGAGATGAATCTAGTCTTTAATCATGAGCCTTTCTAGAAAGAGTTATTTCTCTACTTCATTAAACTTCCCTCTGTGAAACAGCCCACACTTGAGGTTTGGATGTGGGGGGGGAAGCTTCAGAAAGAACCCCTGGGCTGTAGATATATATCACAGCTAGCAAAGCATATAACCATTTAGAGTACGCTTTTCAATAGTGAAGTCCCATTTTTAGAAGTGATTTAGGAACCTGAACTCAGTGAGATTTGGGGCTTGTCTCTCCACAGGGAAATAGCAATTCTGGAATAACTGTTTTGCAATGGCTCCCTGCATAGATGATCTATTCCAGAAGATAAGTGATGTAATTCCAGAATAGTGTCCATATGGGGGAGTTATTCTGGTATAGCTAAATTATACCAAAATAGCTGTGCTGGTCAGTTTCCCCCGTAACATTTGAAAATGGGACCTAGACTCCAACTCACTTAAGCTGTTTAGAAAATGTTATCTGTAACCCATATCTTCAACGTAATTTTTGATTCACAGGCTCATCCCACCCATTTTACCTCTGTATCTAACTCTCCATTAAAGCCACTTATCCTTAACACTCCTGAGATTATTGTCTCTTCACTTCTAATTTCCCATATACTTTCAGCTTCCAAGTCACAATATCATTTTTGCTGCTCTTCTGTGGATCTTTTTCAGTAAGATACTATTTCATCTCTGTGGAGTGTGATCAGAGTTCCTGAGGCAAGAACTGTGCATGGTATGCTAGGTGTGGTGCAATGTAAAGGACTAATATAATCTGCTCTACTTGATGGGAAATTTTTCTGTATATAAAACCTGGAAATGGAATTGGCTTGTATTTGGCAGTAGTATAGCACTGAGTACTCTTATTTAATATATCACTGATTGCCACCAAGTCTCTTCACATAATGCCTTTCTAGATAATAGTTCCCTAATCTATGTCTGTTGTGTATTCTTTCCTAAATGTGTTAATTTTAAACTTCTGAATCTTACATTTCATCCCGCACTTGTCTGCACAAATCCTCAAGCTTTGCATATTCATTTGTATTTTCTATCTTTTTTTGTGTAGTCTCATATAACTGTTTTTTGTCAGAAAAAAATGTTATTCTATAAATCTGTTATCTCTCTGATAAATCTATGCATGTTTTTGTTTCTTTGCAGAAAGCGATAATGAACTCTCAAGTGGTACTGGTGATGTGTCTAAGGATTGTCCTGAGAAGGTCTTGTATTCCTGGGGAGAATTACTGGGGAGATGGTAAATATTAACTTTCTCATTTAGATTTTTAAATATTGAACCTTTTCACCCTTCAGAAAAGCAGATAATGGCTCATAAAACAATACAAGGCCTAAAATTCCCTCGGCTTAAGTTTTAATTTTCTTTCTCCATTTAAAAAACCCCCAAACATTTTAGTTTTGATTAAAAAGTAGAGATGCTCCATATGAAAACATGTATTTAAACCCAGAGCATAAAGAATTAGCACTTGTATTTTTAATTGGTGGTTATTCTGGGGATCTCTCTCTCAGTGCTTCCATGGAACCCTTGGTCCCTGTGTTACTGCGTTTTCAGAAGTTTATTTGACTAATTATTCTCCTCAATCTTGGTGCTAAAAATGGTTCATTTCATTCTCCCCCCCCCCCCATCCTGTTTAAATGCTTATCTTTATAGCCTGATTTATTCATTTGTACTAGATTTGTCCATTCCCAAATCTTTCCTCCTTATAATGTTACATGTTGTAAATTATGGTTTCATTGGTGTTGATTCTTTCTGTTGATCCTATACATGATAGTATCCCAAGGGGACACTGATCTGTTTTCTCAGCTGCCAGGCAGAGGTTTTTTTTTTGTTTTTGTTTTTAAATCATGTAACAGAATTCAAATTGCCTTGCTGAGACAAAATGAAATTTGATCAAATGTGGTTTTTTTGGCAAAATTCTCAATTTCAAGTTAACATTCAAATGCATATTCACACAAGGCTAGAAAAATTAAAATTGAGGTCTTACATGTTTGAGGAACTTCGTCTTCCCAGGTGAACAAATGCATATTTACATCTTTCAAAAGAAGGCAATCCAGGATATATGAAAGGCATGGTGAAAAGGTAGAATTTGGTGAAATATCTTAGAAATTCTCAAATACCTAAAAAACAGGTTGCAACTTTTTTCAGACTGATTAAAAAATCTTAATTTCACCTTTTCACAACTCAAAAATGTCCAGAAGAGTTTTGCCCAAATTAAAATAAAACCCTGTTGAGATGAAAACCAAACATAAAAACTTTTAGGCCATAACGTAGAGGTTGAAAGTTATGAGCATCTGCAAATTGAAGGTTGTAATAGAAACTGTTTTGCAAATAACTATAGTGGGTACTGCCTATGCTTGTGAAAATAAACACAAACATGGAATCAAGTAGCTACATGGATAATGCCATTATGGATGGAATGTTATTTTTGGGACTTGAGAGCTAAATGGGAAATAGATTAGAACAAAAACAGTGTGTGTGTATTATGGAGCTAGCAAAATATGCATACGCCAAACCAGATTATCCTCATTCCCTTATTATTCCTTATCTTGCCTCTACTGTTTGTTGCTTTCACCCATTGAATCAAGTCTATTAAAATGTAGGATCTTTAGGTGTGGGGGGTATTTTATTTTTCTGTAAAGTACCTAGCACTCTTTGGGTGCTAATACAGAGGTAGGGTTACAATAATAAGATTGTGGTTGTTTCTGCTAAATTGTCCCACTACAGAGTTATACCCAACTTTCATTTAAGAATTTAAAATTTTAGAAAAACGTAATTGAAGGAATGGGGTGGAATGGCTCTGCTGCGGGATTTAGCTTCAGCACTCACTCAGTCTTTAAATAAGATCAGATTGGAATGCAAAGCACTTTTCCATCCCCAGTTTTCATATGCAAATTCTCCTGAAAAACACCCAGGGTCTGAGTGGTGAGCCTAGAAGAGGAAGGACCTCAGCCAGCTTGAAGAACAGCAGCTACAGGCCCCTGCCTGCCAGTTTATCTGAGGACTTTCTCTGTGGGGACCTTCTGCTATTATTAACCCAGCAGAGCCCTCTGTCTAGGTGGTGGCAGCAGGAGCCATCCTCTACAGAAGTGGTGCTTAACCTTTCCAGACTACTGTACCCCTGTCAGGAGTCTGATTTGTCAAGTCTCAAGTTTCACCTCACTTAAAAACTACTTGCAGACAAAATCAGGCGTAAAAATACAAAAGTGTCACAGCACGTTATTACTGACAAATTGCTTACTTTCTCATTTTTACCACATAATTATCAAATAAATCAATTGGAATACAAACTTACATTTCAGTGTGATTACTTAAGCCTGTTTTTCACTTGTGAGCCTTGTCTGAAGCCAAAGCCCCGACACCCAAGGCTGAAGCATGTAACTTAGCTTTGCAGGGGCCCCTGTGGCAATGGGCCCTGGGAAATTCCCTGCTTGCCACTCCCTAACATCAGCCCCACACTTGCGACCCCCCTAAACTGGTCCTGCAACCCCCCTGGGATTCGCAACCCCCAGGTTGAGAAACTGATCTAGATGTGTTGAGTACCCCTTGCAAGACCTCTACATACCACCAGGGGTATGTGTACCCCTGGTTGAGACTTACTGCTTTACAGGGCCTTCTGTTGGGGTGGTAGAAGGGACCCCTCTTCATTGAGACCTCTGTGGGGTTGGGGTGTGGCTGGGGCATTGCTGGTCTTGTGCTGAACCCAGCATGTTCAGATGGGACGTGAGAGATGGGTTTGGGCATACTGTATAAATATAAATTGGGTATACTGTAGAAGTTCTCCCAAAGAGGAGAACAGGTAGGCTGTCCACTGCCCTAGGAGATGATTCTTGTGTGGATGGTCTTCGCTACTACCATCACCTCAGACGGGGAGTGGGCTTGGAGATGTGCCTGATTGCCTTAATCAAGGCTTGCATTGAGAGGTAGGAGGGAATGGATTAAACCTAAAACACGCTTGCCCAAATTCAGCTTTAGTGCAGCTGCACTGATGTTACGTCAGAGATGAATTTGGCCTGTGCAGTATTTGAACTTTTGAGGAGTGGTTTAGTCTTTCCAGGATTTTTTGAAATGTATAGCATTAAACAGTTGATCAGAAATGTAACAGTTTGAAAATTAAAAATAGATCAAATAAAATAAGCTCCTCCAACGTGCCAAACACTACAGCATATGCTGAAAGAAGATACATGCCTTCGTAAGAAATTAACATTTCCGTTTTGAGAATTGGTGCACTGATTGTTTTGGAGATAAAAACTTCTTGCATGTTAATTGCTACCTGTCATTTAATGTTACTGTAAACTAGTGGACTGATACGACAGAAAAATTACATAGATATAGTCTGTAAGAGAGATTTTTCCTAAAAGATAATGTATATACTGTAATTAGAAGTCAAAACAAGAGGAGCAGAAAAAAACAAACAAATGGAAGATAGGGGACTGTCTTCTCATTTATTTAATAAGTCACAGTATGTAGGGCATCCTTAGAATGAGGTTTTCTGAGCTGAACTTCTGTCATAACCAGCTGAATTCTCAAAAAGATGTGGATAATAGCTTCTGATGTGTACATAGATAATGGTGATACTTAGTAGTCTTTAACCAGAAATATTTATAGTAACTGTAATTTTTTATTATTCTTTTGTTATGTCCTCCTAGGCCATAATCATATGGTCTTGGCATCTCTGATAATATCCTGTATTTGTTCTTTCACCTATTAAGTAACAGCTCCTGAAGTGTAGCCAAGATAATAAATGCATTTTGTAAGAAATTAAAGATGTGAATTCACTAGTAACCATGAGAGACCTAGTCTTTTTCAAATGCCAAACTGTGTATGTGATGAAGATAAGCAGATCAGCAAAGCTTTGTGTTTTTTTAAAATAAAAAATGCTGTTTCCACAGCCAAACAGATGGCAGAGGGTCATCTGGCAATAGAGAAAGTAAAAAGCATACGTATTTATTTTCTACAGTAAAATGGACAGCAAGGAATATTAATAGTTTAAACTATTTCCCAGACAGACATTCAAATACCTGAAGAATTGCTAATTGTAAAGGTACAGAATTTTGCTTGACTGCATGGTTATTTTATAACGTAAACTGAACTATCTAATACTATCAAGAGAAGTGCTATCTGTGCAGTAAAGTTAATGTATTTGAGTATTTATGTAACAAATCAGTTATGATCCTGTGCATACAGTGCTCTAACATGCTTGGAAGTTGGAAATATATGATGGTACTAATACATGGAGTACATTATTTAGCTCTCTTGGCTATCACTGTACATTATTATGTGTGCTCTTGCTGCTGGCAGTGAAGAATTGCTTACTGTCTTTCATGTGCATGTGAAAGCTTACCATCTTAGCTCTGTTAGATTTATCTACATGTTAAAAGGCTCAGAACTAAGTAGGCCTTTATGTTTACTTACAAAGAAAAATTGTGTGCTGTGGTTTCTGTAAATTACCTAACAAAAAACAATTGTAGTTAAATGTGCAGGTGTGGAAAACTCACTCAGAAGTACAGCATGTACCTTATGGAATTATTGCTTCCGAATTGATGAACTTCATCACCCCATTTCAGACTGTTCAAACTTTGTGTATTTTGGGGGTATAGTTATTTGTTTGGTTTTATGACCATAGTATTCAATTCTTTTCTCTTTTGTTCCCTTCTTACCACTTGCCTGGTTGGTGGTTGTTTCACTTTCAGTTTAAATTAAATTATAAATTGGGGGGTGGGGGGCGGCAGGGATTTTGTTTTCTTTCTTGTCTGTACGTAGCATATTTGGGATCGGGAAGGAATTTTTCTCCAGGATAGATTGGCAGAGGCCCTGGAGGTTTTTCGCTTTCCTCTGCAGCATGGAGCACGGGTCACTTGCTGGCGGATTTTCTGCATCTTAAAGTCTTTAAACCATTATTTGAGGACTTCAATAGCTGAGACATAGGTGAGAGGATTATTGTAGGAGTGGGTGGTTGAGATTCTGTGGCCTGCATTGTGCAGGAGGTCAGACTTGATGATCATAATGGTCCCTTCTGACCTTAAAGTCTAATGGCACTATATAAATAATTACCAAACACATCTTGAACTACTTGCTCATGGGTATGGATATCTTGCTAACTAGTTCATGCTCACTGTGTGTGTAACTTGTTTGAGATTTAATTCACACCCACTTATTTGCTCCTGAATAGAAATTTCTTTACTTTGAAGATGCTTAAAATATCTAGCATTTAAAATATATCTGTTGGATAATAGCTTCTCCTCCTATGAGAAATCCATTAGTCACAGGCAACCCACTGTAAAACATGATACAAAGTAGGAAAAGACAGTTATGTCTTTTGTTTGCTTGACCGGAGTGGTGGAGTTTGAATGACCTGTCCAAGACTTTTAACCAAGACTTGGTTTTCAACAAAACAGAAAATGTTCATGTTTATGACCAGTCACTGAAAACAAGTTTGTTTTCCAACCGAGTGCAAGAAAGAAAGGCTTCTTTGGAGAATATCTCATAGTAGTTGAGTTAGAGACAGAAGTCTGTCTTCATGTTTCCATTTATTAGGAAAACCATGATTATTATTTTGAACATTGATTAAAAAAATTTTTGTTGGCACAACACAGAACTTAACACTCCAGCAGTCTGCTAGCATTTTGTCTAAATTGGTGCTCCCACTCTTGCTACTCTCAGTGAAGCTGAAATGGTGGTAGCAACAATGAAAGAATCTGGCAAGCATTTCCTCGGCTATATCTACACTACACGCTACTGGTGATGGTGTGTTAGTGTACATGTAGCTACATGTACATGTATCTACAGGATGTGTCCACACTGTGGTGTGTGCATGTGTTAGTGAAGGGCTCTGGCAGAGGGAATGCAGTGGGGAAAGGCTTCAGCAGCTCCCTGCTGCCAGAGCCTTTCACCACTGCTGGAGTCTTCCGCTGTGGTAAGAGAAGGGCCACTGCAGTGGGAGCTGGCAAAGCCTTTTTCCACTGCTGGAGCCTTTTGCTGCTTCTGGAATCTTTCCCTGTAGTAGGGGAAGAGCTCCAGCAGTGGGGAGCTGGTAGAGCTTCCCGACATTGAGGGAAGGGCTCCAGCAGTAGGATACTACATTGCTAAAAATAGCACTGTAGACGGGAAGGCACTGTTTGGGCGAGTAGTGAGTCATGTACGTTATGTATTCGAATACGTACCCACACCCTTCAGGTGTGTCTTTACTCACCTAAGCGTGCCTCACCATCTACAGTGCCATTTATACCTAGGGGTGAGGAGGCTGTGTGTGTGTGTGTGTGTGTGTGTGTGTGTGTACATGTACCCACTACACAGTGTCGAAAGAAGAGTGCAATGTAGACACACTGCTTAGTGTACACAAGACCAAAGAATCAATTCAAACATTGACCTCCTGCTGCATTTTTGGAAATTGCCGTGCTAGATCAAAGCAATGGTCCATCTAATTCAGTGTCTTATCTCTGACAGTGGACAGTATCTGATGCTTTAGAAGAAGTTCTGAAACCTCTATAATTGAAAATTACACAATATACTTATGGGGGGAACTTCACCCTACTATCAGATGATTAGTGGGTGGGATTTTTCTCTGTGAAATATGATGGTTGATGTGTCGTAAACGATCAACCCATTTAATGTAATTGCACGTGATACCAGTGATGCTGTTATCATTATGTAATCCTTTTAAAATTCTACTAGGCCCTTTCCCTCAATTTTGGAAGTGAGTTCCACAGGTTAATTGTTTTAATTTTTTAAACACGTGTCCCAGCCATGCATGAATCTTTTCCATCTTCTACGCAGGGAGTGGGACTAGGTGGAGAAGCAGTGGACAAGAAGTCTAATAGAGAAGTGCTAAATTATTTTTTAAATTACCTATTTTTAATTAATTTTAACTCATTAATTAATGGATTTACTTGTAAATTCTTAGGAAAATTAATTCAGTACTCAGAGGAAGTGCTGTAAATTGGTGGAGACACTGTATACTCTTCATAAGTAACAAAGAGGTTGAATCCTTCCTTTACAAGCAAAACTCAACTCAGCTTTAACTATGGAGCTGTAACTAGTGCCTCCATAACAATAGTATTAAAATATTCTCAATGCCTCTTTTTATAAAACCCAATGTATTTTATTTGCTTTTTTTAACTGCAACTGTACATTGAGCAGATGTTTTAAATGAACTTCTATAATGACTATGCCTTTTTCCTTAATAGTTAATTAATTTTGAGCTCACCTATGTGTATGAATAGTCAAATTGTTCTGTGCACTACAGATTGTTGCACTTGCCAACAATGAATTTCATTTATCAGTGTGTTCTCCATTGACTAGCTTTGCTCCCTCTTCAGTTCTTCACTTTTCTAGTCTTGATTAAACCTCTCTAATGTTGACCTTTTGGGTAATGAGCAAATTTTGATTTTGGCTATTCAGCAAATTTTGTCCGCGATCCTGATATGAATTCTTGTGGCAGTTTTGCTAGTAACCTGAGAAGTACTTGCAAATATGAGCAATGAAACAAATATTTATGATTTGAATTAGTCGTGACTGTACTTTCCGGAACAACACACATACTCAGAAAACTTTCTATGTATTTCTCATACTGGATGTTTTTGTCTCCTCATATAGGAGAGGTAAACACTTAATTTGTTTTCTCAGGCACACTAACCTTGCTGTGCGACCAAAAGGACTGTCTACACTGGTGAAGAGTGGCGTTCCAGAGGCACTAAGGGCAGAGGTTTGGCAGTTGCTAGCAGGATGCCATGACAACCAGGCCATGTTGGACAAATACAGAATTCTCATCACAAAGGTAAAAATTATTTATGCTTTTGTTTTCTAGAATAAACTATATAGAACCTCAGTTTTGTGTGGCTGCAAAGTAACAAGTGTGCAGAACTGTTTTTTTTTAAAAAAACATAATTGAAATGGTGATGAACACACTTTACCCCCTGCAGTGGGTAGCTGCTGGATGGCATTAATTAACAATAGAATCCAATGACCTATATCCATAGTAATGCTTGACATTTAACTTTCTCCTTCCCTTGATAAACAACCACTGCATAGCCTTGTTTTTTAAAGTGTTGGATCTTATTTAAGATTTACTGTTTGTTTAGCATCAGCCTCTAATTGCTGTTTATTTTAATTTTTGCTCTTTATTGAAAGAATATGATCTTGGCAAAGGCTTTTTTATATAAGAATATTAAAATGTATATTTAAGTATGAAGAAACTTGGCTCCTCTTATTATCACATGGTTTCCAGTGCATAGCATCATTAGTAGTCTGGAGCAGTGGTTCTGCAAACTTTTCATTCTATGGACCACTCTGTGAGTGGAATATCCTCTCATGGATCACCTCCCGTCACCACATCCCAATGCCTCTGCTGCTTGGGTGTCCTAATAGTTTTTGAAGATTATCAGGAAAGGCTTCTCAGACTTCAGATGCCCATGGACCACAGTTTGAGAATCATTAGTATAAAGTTACAAAGCTACTGTGCATTTTCAGACTAGTCATTCTTCTTTATAAGATTTATCTATCTTATGTTTCTAAAACACATATCACTGTTATTTTATCTGATTTAAAACAATAGCCACAAAGATGAGTGTGATGGAAGCAAGTAATTACTCCAGTTTTACATTGCGCTTATAAAATGTACTGGATTTATAGCCCCAGAGACTGAAATTTTCTGTCCACAGAAAACATACAGCATGGGCAATGGCAATGGAAACTTCCTCACAATGTCCTCCCAGTATGACTCAATCCTGACTACTATACTAGAAGTAATTAGTAGCATACATAGGGTGCCATCATTTTAGTATCTGGTGCCTTTACAAGTCTTAAATAGAGACATTAGAGAGATGGAACTCTATCTTATCCTGTTGTTGCTTGTACCTTTTAATCTGACCAGTCAGCTAGGGTTTTAAGGTGAGAAAGTTGCTCCTGGAATTGAGAGAAGAGTTTGGTCTTCATGGCCTATTTAGCCTTGCCAGCAGGAGTATCAGTTGATAGTGTTTTTTGATTTGGACACAGTTTTCTCTGGGAGCCATTTTGAGACCACCATTTTGTTGTGTGCTGCATCAGATTCATTCACTGTTATTCCTCCCCTCCATTCTAACAGTAGGGAAGCTGTTTATTGCAGGGTAAAGAAGTTTATTACTTTTCTGTACGACTCTGATCTTCAAACTGTTGCCATACAAAAATATATAACTGCAATTTGGGCTTTTCATGAACTAGTAGAAGATAAGGATTTCTAGGTGGCTTACGTTTTTCAAGATTATTAAGGGACAATTGCATCTAACGTTCCATATGAAATTTTTGCAAACTCAGTTTTGCTGAATGGAAATCATTTTCTCTTTGCCCCATCGACTACGAATATACAAATACTGGTGACTAATTTGGCATATGATGGATAAAATGGTTAGTGAAATGAGCTGAAGTGTTTTTTTTTCCAGTGAGGATGTTATTTTCCACTTTAAATGTTCATCATTCTGCTTATATCTTTCACTGGCCCTCATGCCTGTCCTAGTGAGGTCTTATTCTATCAGTGAGAACCTAAAGACCTTATGAGATCTAGCAGGTATTAACAAAGTCTATACAATTTGTGTTGTTTTAACATCCTATGTTTCAAATTGTTCTGAGGGGGATCTTGTCATTCAAAGGCTTACGTTTAAAATTGGCTGTAGCACGCTTTTTGTTAGTCCTATGTGGTGTAACTGTGCCTGGGGTAGATGAACGGGAGGAAGAGAAAAATGCAAAGACTTTTTTTCATTAGTATTGCAGCAAGTATCATTTGCTTCCATTCTCAATGTGCTGGGTGCAGAACCCGAGAAGTTATTCCCGTGATTATCTTAGGGGAATGGAGAGAAATTCAGCTGTTAGTAGGAGTTGTCAGTGATGCCCTTTTAGCATCTTTTAAAGAAGCAGGTGTTAGACTCTTGATACAGAGAATCTTAATTACAGTAATGTCTACAATCTCTCTTTTTAAGGGAGGTTTATTGAGTAGGCTGTGGCAAAGCAGCTCAGGTAATATCTAGAGTGTCAAGACATCTGGGGACCCTTATTTTAGGCCTTATTATGGTATGGAGGTTGCATTGTAGGATGATCATCTTCTGGTGACTGAAGATAAAGGCTATGTGCCCATTCTGTTGGAGCCATCATCAGTCTTTGATCACAAGATAGTTAACATGGACATTTGTGGACCCTGGCATGGGTTGTTGAACTATCCCCATTCTTTTTTTCTCTGACAGGACCAAATTGTTTTGCCAGTTGCTTATCTGTGGATGTCCAGGCTAATCCCCCACTCTGACACTTTGAGTACAGAAGGTGGGGGCCCGCAAGGATTCTAAAAATTAATACTGACCACTCCGGACTTTTATTAAACTGCCACCACCCACGTGCAGAACCCCTTTGAGAGCCCAGGAACGCGCATTTGGGAATTCCTTCCTCTGGGGTACCTTCAAGTCCTTTCACCCCCCATCCAGGGAAGAGTTGAGAAAGGGGGGGGAAAAAGGGAAATCAGAAGTTGCCACGAGCTAATTAAACAACGTGCACAAACCTCTTAAGACACAAAAATCCAATTCTGTTCTAAAAAAGGTAAATTTTATTAATAAAAAGAAAGAAAATACATTTGGGAACTCAGGCTATTGCTAGATCTTAAAAGAGCAACTACAAGGAGTAAGCATCAAGAATAGCTTTCTTGAGGTCCAGCTTAAAGGTTATAAGCAAAACAAAAGCACCTGGGGTTAGCATAGAGGAATCCACAGCCATAACAAAATAAAAGGGATAAACCTAATCGCGTCTTCCTAGACATTTCCTGATCTACTTACATATCTGGGGTTTTAAATGAGTAGTTTCTAGGTATAATACTGATGATTTTTTCATACCTGGCCCAAGCTTCTTACAGCATAACTGCTGTCCTGTCCGCCTCTCCCCAGGAGAGGAACAACAGACAGACAAAAGGGAAGTCTTGTTTTAATTTTTAAAAGTTCTAGCCTTCCCATTGGCTCTTTTGGCCAGGTGCCCACTCACTTCCTTTTACCTATGCATAGCAGTGAGACTTTTTAACCCTTTACAGGTAGAACAATTAGAGAACAGTTACTAAGAGGGATTTTATAGCTGCTGGGTGGGTGTCCATAAAACGGAACTACTGCCCCGCCCCTTCATTTATCATAGTGGACACTCTCATGTGCAGTACTCCAGGATTCTGTTCTGCCTCCTACTCAACACGTGTCTGAGGCTGTAATGGGAGATAGTTAAGTGGTGTGAGCTGCAGTGCCTTTAGTATACATATGATACCTACCACTATGGTCTTCCTATATCAGACCCAGACTGCAGAGTCTATCAGCTTTTCCAGTCTCTGGTCAAAATAGAGGCTTTAATGAGAGCTACTTGGCAGAGGCTCAACTTAGGGAAAACAGAGGTAATGTTGACAGACAGGGAAGAAAAATGGGAGAGAAAACAAAGGTGGCATGATGAGGTTCCTTGAATGAAGGAATTTGTTTGCCTTTTTGTTGCTAAGGTTCGCAGTGTAGGGTTCCTCTTGGTTCCTTGTCTGTTGCTGGATTTGCAGATAGGAGTGGTGACTCATAGACTTTTAAGGCCAGAAGGGACCATCGTGATCATCTAGTCTGACCTCCTGCACATCACAGGCTACAGAACCTCACCCACCCACTCCTGTAATAGACCCCTAACCTCTGGCTGAGTTACTGAGCTCCTCAAATCATGGTTTAATGACTTCAAGTTACTGAGAATCCACCATTTACTCTAGTTTAAACCAGCAAGTTACTCGTACTTCATGCTGCAGGGGAAGGTGAAAATCCCTTAGGGTCTCTGCCAGTCTGATCCGGGGGAAAACTCCTTCCAACTCCAAATATGGCAATCAGTTAGACCCTGAACATGTGAGGGAGACCCACCAGCCAGACACCTGGGCAAGAATTCACTGTAGTAACTCGGAGCCCTCCCTGTATAGTGTCCCATCTCTGGCCATTTAAATTGTTTGGTAATAGAAGTGACAAATGGGCCACATGCCTTTGTAGGCAATCCCATCATACCAGGCGCGTCGCAAGCTTTTTTGCCACCCTAGGAGGCGAAGAGGGGAAAAAAAACTTGACACCGCAGCGGAGGAGCTGCCGCCAAAATGCTGCCGAGAAGAGGAGTCGCCGCCACCGAAATGCTGCAGTCACCGCCAAACTGCCGCCGTGAACTGAAGAGGAAAGGAGGAGTCGCCGCCGAAATGCCGCCGAGAAGAGGAGGGGTTGCTGCCGAAACGCTGCCGAAGATGCGAAAATGCCGCCTAGTGGTTGCACCAGCCCTGCATCATACTATCCCCTCAATAAACTTATCAAACTTATCTACAGAAGAGGACAGAAACTTAAAATCTATCCTATCTTAAGAATCCACCATACTTTATTGTTTCTCCACTCTCTAGACAGAAACATTCAACTTCCTGTTACTGATTCTGGATAATGTAGTCCAATAGGAAATTTCTTGTACTAAGTAGTATCGTAATTAGAAATACCACTAGAGAGCACTCAAAACTCTATGTGCACATATCAGTACTTTGTAACAGTGACTGCCAAATTTCCCTGACTTGAAGGAAAGAAATGTGGGAGTAAAAGAAGGAAGACAGACATTAAATTATGAGGGGACAAAATCCAGTACTACACACCTCCCCCAACATAAGCAATCCAAGAAACCAGACCGGACTGGTGCAACATAAGTAAAATACAGGTTGTTGGCACCTTGGATGCTGGCCCAGGCTCAAAGGCACTGGATCCCTAAGAGCTACACACAAAATGAATGCAGGTGCACCAGCAGTTAAGTGTAAGTGCCTCCCACTATTCTATTATTTGGCCGCACACGGCATTGCAATACATCACAGACCCAATCTAAGAACAAATATGCCTGGTAGAAATCTGATACACGCCTGTAATACTGGCAGACCAACAGTGAAAAAAGCACATTTCATACCACCCAAGAAGCTCGGCACAACTTCTTTAATTAGCTCACAGAGTACTTTTTTTCTAGCTGTACTTTGTTAGAAGGTTGTGACTTTTTCCTACTGCATGCCTTTGTCACTTCCAGATTGGAATGCTGCCCTGCAGTCTGCCACATTGTGACTAGCTTTTAAAGGGGTGGGGTGCAGAGAAGTAGCCTTTCTATGTACCTGCACAATGGAACAACCTTTGCACATGCCACTGTGTATCAAGAAGCTTGCATTTTGTTTCTGGGTGTGACCTGCTGAATGCTGGCTGCCTTGTAGACTGCTTCTTTGCTTGCATGATACTGCAACACTTAAGGTCAGGTGTGGTAGTTGCGCTAACAGCCTTCATGTTTAAATGGAAGTGGGCTGGTGGCATGGTGTTTCCAGTTAGGGACCCACGACAATAGATCTTGCCTCACTCCCTTTAGTTTCATAAGGTTTGGATCTTTATCTTAATGGCACATTGCAAAGATTACCTGTTTTCTCATGCTTTTCTTGGGGTTGAGTGGTTGGAGTTTGCATTGAGAGATGTTTGCTTTTACTTTACTGGATTTTGAGGGGATTCTTTTTGGTCAGTGATGACATTTATTTTGTTTTGTGTTTTTTAAATCTGTATGTGCGTGAAGAACTTCGGACATTTATTACAAATTGAAATAAATCTCTGATGGCCGGCTGGCTTGGGCAATGTTGTACAATTAATCCAGGTTCTACTCTTCTGTTCACCACAGCGTATTTTTAAATTGCTAGGTTGAATGTCACTTCACTTTGTATGTTAAGGTCATTTTGCCTTATGTATACCTTCTTCTAATATTGTATATAGTTTATTTCTCTGCATGTAGTTATTGCTCATATAATACTTTTTCTGTTTTCTATGAAAATCTCTTTAAGCTGTTACAAAACCTAGGGACATAGGAATTGCTATAGTGAACCAGATAAAAGGTCCATCTGTTCTGATGTCTTGTCTCTAGTGATGGCTGATACCAGATATCCTTTTAATGGACAATTATGAAATAATCTGCCAATAGGGAAAGTTTTTCCTAAACCCTGTCAGTTCAGGGTTGGTATATATTTTGAAGAATTGGCATTTTTAAAAAATGTCAATTTAATCTTGGATAATAAAACTCAGTTTTTTATCCATATAAGGTCTGCTCCTCTTCTGAATCCCACTAAGGTCTTTGCTGCAATACATTTTTGTGATAATAAATTCCATAGATTGTTTTGTTCTGTTTCAAAATTTAAATTCCCTGTCTTAATTTCATTGTGTCCTTTTGCCCTTGTATTATGAAAAGAAGGTAAATAGGAATGCTCATCTTATTTTTTTCTGTACCCTTCAGTGCCTCTGTTGCCTCTTCTCTTATTTGTTTCCTTTCTGAACTAGTCATCCTCTTTTTAGCCTTTCGTTGATGAGAGGTCTCTACATTCTCCGATTTTCATTGCTCTTCACTTAACCTTTCTTATTTGTGGATATTTGCATACCCTGTATAAGTATTCAATGTTTAGGCTCATTTCTGGAAACTCAATGTCTTGTTGGGTTTCTTGCCCTCTTGGTAGCATAGTTTCTGAAAGTAGGAATCTTTACAGTAGAAGACTTGGATGCTGTTAGGGTTTCCTTTCCACTCTGAACTCTAGGGTATAGTCGTGGGGATCCGCATGAAAGACCCCCCTAAGATTATTTCTATCAGCTTAGGTTAAAAACTCCCCAAGGTACAAATTTTACCTTGTACCTTGAAAAAAAAAAGTTACTGCTGCCACCACCAAGTGATTTAAACAAAAACTAGGGAAAAGGACCACTTGGAGTTCCCCTTCCCCCAAAAATATCCCCTCAAGCCTGTACACCCCCTTTCCTGGGGAGGCTTGAGAATAATATCCTAACCAATTGGTTACAAGTGATCAAAGACCCCAAACCCTTGGGTCTTGGAACAATGGAAAAATCAGTCAGGTTCTTAAAAGAAGGATTTTATTAAAAAAGAAAGGTAAAAATCATCTCTGTAAAATCAGGATGGTAAATATTTTACAGGGTACTGAATTTCAAAACTCAGAAGGTTCCCCCCCCCCCCCCCCCCGGCAAAACCTTAAAGTTACAGAAAAACAGGAATAATGCCTCCCCCTTAACACAGGGAAAATTCACAAGCAAAACAAAAGATAAGTTAACGCATTCTGTGATTAGTACTTACTAATTCGAATGTAGCTGGATTGATTGTTTCTTGCTCTGTCTCCGGCAAGATCACACAACAGACAGACAAAGCCGGCCCCCCCAGGATTTTAAAGTATCTTGTCCCCTCATTGGTCCTTCTGGTCAGGTGCCAGCCAGGTTACCTGAGCTCCTTAACCCTTTACAGGTAAGAATATTTTATAGTACTGTATACAGAAAGGTGGTTACCCTTCCCTTAATATTTATAACAGATGCAAACCAGTAAATCAGTTGTCTTTAATTGAATGCTTGCAAATATGGATTTTGTGACCTAACGAGGCACAAAGTAGGAGAACTTTGGCTTTAGTCCCTAAGCAGGAATGGGGTACTGACATTTGGAGTCTCTAATACTGAATGTATAATATCTAGCCATCATTGCTTGTGACTATCTCAAGTCAAGAGAAGAGAGTTATATTAGTGTCTGGAGGCTTTGAAAATACTCCAGCACTGACCTGTCATAACCCACAGTGAGGATCTATCTGCTTGACTTTATGGAAAATTACTACTTGTAAGCAGACTGCAGGAAACATATATATATATATATGGACCCTAAGATGAATTACATTGTGGCAGATACTAAAAATACATTTTATTCTAATTTGGAATTCTAGTAATCTACAAACTTTTTGAAAATGTCATACATCTGACAAAACAGTAATGCAAAAATAGTTCTAATTGTCTAACCATGTATTGTCAAATAACTTCACAATTAATGTTCCCACATTTCAGCGTACAGTTCAGGGACAACATAAAATGGTTTTTATTTTCATTTTTAACTATGCAACCATATCAAAATAGCATTTTAAATACATTTTGTTTTCGTTTTTTTGTGAGTGTTAGAGTCTGTATTTTGGGTGGGGTTGGGGGGTTTTAAACTCAGCACAGGAAAGAAAGATTTCTCCCCTTATTAGAAAGATGATTTATAACATACCTTGTCCTCCAAGAGACACGTCTGCTGTTCTTGACACAACACTGAGAGAAGCAACCTGCAGAAGCAGGAAAGCCAAATGGAGCCACCTGCTATGATGCACAAATGGCATGTAACATAGGGAAACTGAAGCAGGAAAGCATTTCTGAAGAGAGAAAAGGAATGGGTGGTAGTGTCAAGCTGTCTGGAGTGGCTCACAAATGTGGGCGGCAACTTAGAGCAGACTGTTACAAACCAGGGCACAAACCCCAAACTAGTGTGTTCTATAATTAGATTTCACCAGCCAAGTATGAACTCTTCAAGCACTGTAAGCCTCAACATGGAGTCACAAACAGTCCTGTTGGGTATTCCAGTCTCTTGCCACCCAGGCAAGCCTGCCTTTGTGATAGATGATCCCTTACACCAAAAATTGCAACAATATTCAGGTTACTCCCAGTCCGAAAGGACCAGTCACTTACCCCAGGTCAATTGTACCTTAGGTCTCTCACCAAAGACAACACTTGGCACATAGGTATCAATCACATTTTAAAGTTTATCAGGTTTTGTTTACAGTTCATAAGCCTTCTCCTGCCCACAATGTCCTATCCATAAATCAATTTGCAAATCGTTTAAATGAAAGGCTCTATATAAATGTAAATTTTTATTGAATGATGCAAAAATGGCCTATCACTTAGAAATAAAGGCACCTCACTGCAGAGGACTTGCTGGACTTGAAAATGAACAAAATCTTTCCTATCCTAAATGCATCTCATTAATGTTTCACGTTCCCTTACATTTTGTAGCTTGATTCTTAAGGAAAAAACAAACTTATATAGAACAAGGCAAACTATTATTAGTGTTGCCAGAATTGAATCAGCTAGAGAATTATTGTTCTTTAAAGTTCTCTGTGATTACTTAATGGGATGCTGTCAGTTTAAAATCACATTTCTCTGTTTGCTAAGGTGCTAGATAAAATATTAAATGTTTCCTAACTGCATACATAGGAACAAATGATCAAGGACAGGCAATTAGCAGACAACAGTAAAAGAGAATTGAAAGTGATTTATTTAGTATGCTGAGAAAAAGAACAAAATTGTCATTATAGGATGTGTTTGGGGTTATATGGGGTGATAAATTTGGATGTGAATGCAATACAAATTTCCTTAAATGGACTGAGATTTGTATGAAGAACCTCAGGCAAGAGTTAATGGCTGTATTTCTGGAAGAATTGACTTGTATAGGGGAACCAGACGAGTCTGTCCATGATTGTCATTATTATTGGCTATGGAAATAGAAGCGTTTGCCCAGAAAATTAGATACAATCAACTAATTAAATGAATAGAAGTGGGAAAAAATCAGCCAAATATTAGCTCTGTTTGCTCACTGTGTAATGCATGTATCTGGGCCAAGAATGTAATTGCAGGCCATTCAGTTGGAGAGCCACCTTTCCAGAGATTCTTCTGGGTTTCAAAGTATGGGAAGTTTGATTCTGGGATTAAATTACAAAATCAGGAGAACAAATCTCTTTAAAAAAACATAAATTGAAATGGATATAGAGAAGCAATTGCCATCCAGTTAGGGGCCAGTTGAATCAAGGTAACTATAAATGCCATTGTTGACACAGGTCAGGGGAGTTATGGAAACATGGAATATATATACTATTTTTTGGCTGGTTAGAATCTCATTGATTAAAAAGAATAAACTAGGTAGTACATTCATTCTGTTTCAAGCTGTAATCATATTATTGTGATATCAGATAGGAAAAATTTATAACTTGTTTCATACTATCTCAATTTAAATGGGAAAAGAAAAGACCCAGAGTTAAGGCTTCAGGTCTTTATAGATCGTTTAAATAAGGAGGTTTTATGGTCTCTAATGTAAAATTAAACTTGCAAGTATGTCCTCTGAAAAAAAATTGCTTGCAGTAAAATAGGGTTGCCAACTTTCTAATTGCACAAAACCGAACATCCATCTCCCACCCCTTCCCCAAGGCCCTGCCTCCTCTGAGACCCCACTCTCTCCAGCTCCCCTCTCTCTGTCACTTGCTCTCCTCCATGCTCACTCACTTTCACGGGGCTGGGGCAGGGGGTTGGGATGTGAGAGGGGTTGAGGGCTCCAGCTGGGGGTGTGGGCTCTGGGGTGGGGCCAGAAATGAGGGTTCAGGGTGTAGGAGGGGGCTCATGGCTGGGGGAAGGGGTTGGGGTACAGGAGGGGGTGAGGGCTCCCTCTAGGGGTGCAGACTATGGGATGGGACTGGAGATGAGGGGCTTGGGGTACAGGAGGGCGCTCTGGACTGAGGCCAAGGGATTTGGAGTCCAGGAGTGGGCTCAGGGCTGGGGCAGGGGTTGTAGGCTCTGGGGTGGGCTAGGGCCAAGGGGTTTGCGGTGCAGGAACGGGCTCCGGGCTGGGACCAAGGGGTTTGGAGTGCGGGAGCAGGCTGAGGGCTGGTGCAGGGGGTGTGGGCTCTGGGGTGGGGCCGAGGATGAGGGGTGGGGGTGCAGGAGGGGGCTCAGGGCTGGGGCAGTGGGTTGGGGTGTGGGAGAGGGTTCGGGGTGCGGGCTCCAGGATGGAGTTTGGGTGTGTGGGGGGGCTCGGGGCTGGGGCGCGGGGTTGGGGTGCAGGAGGGGGCATGGGGCACGGGCTCTGGGAGGGAGTTAGGGTGAGGGGGGGTTCCGACGTGGGGCAGGGCATTCAGGGGGCTGGCTCTGGCTGGGCAACGCTTATCTCAGGCGGTTCCCTGTCAGCGGCACAACGGGGCTAAGGCACACTCGGTTCCTGCCCTGGCTTCCCGGCCAACGTGAGCTCTGGGGGCGGGGGACAGTGCGCGAAGCTTCTCTGGCCGCCCCTCCACCTAGGAGCCTGAGAGAAATGCTGGCTACTTCCAGGAACTGCACGAAGTCAGGGCAGGCAAGGAGCCTTCCTTAGCCACTCTGCGTTGCTGAGTGGACTTTTAACCAAAAAAGTATAGATCTTTCAGTATTTGCAACTATTGATTTAGAAAAATGACTCAGGAATTCTGGGATAAGGTTTGGAACAAGTTTCTTTATTTCTATAACCATTGTTACCAGTTGTAGATAGTCCAGCTTTTAACCCAAACCGTGTTGGTGGGTTTTTGTGAAAAGGTTAGGAGGGACTTTGTGGAAGACGGGCAAAATTAGGTGAATGAATCAGCTGCTTAGGGCTGAGATCTTCATGTTTTACAATGAGGTCAAAACAAGATATAAAACGCCTCTCTCAACATTTGTTAGTATATGCTATGCAATACTGTGTTAACAATTTAGGCAGAACTACAAAGATTAATAGACCTCTCCCGGTCTGAGACAATAGAATCCAAACAGGGGGATAATAAGGGATTAACTTGTAATGTATACAAATTTTATGAGAAGACAGAATACAGATGCAAAAAGAGAAATGTTACATGAAGAAAGGGAAAAGGGAAATTACAAATACTGTATGGAAAAGGGAAATTACTTTGAAATTTTCAGTGGTGTCTGAAGTTAGGTTAGAGCATGGTTTCAAAGCAGGAACAAACAGATACTGGAGGGAATATGAAGAAAGATGAAGTTTTCTTACCTTTTTCTGTGATAGACAAGTCCCTTTGCCAGTAGTCTCTGGTCCAAAATTAAAGAACAAATAGAACTAATAAGTAGATTTTGCATTCCAAACCACCCAGGGTTTAGGTAAGGATCAGGATAAGAATTTTCCCATTATGTCTTCTTTTCTTCTATTCTGGTCAACCCTGGGGTTTTAAAAAGTACTTAGTTTGAGCTCCTCTTCTAGAGGAGCACATTCTTCCACAGAGCTGAACTAATTTTATGCTAACAGAGTTTTAATACAGCTATTTCTATGCATTTTCCTGTTAATTCTGTGCACAAATTGAGTATAAAAGCTCGAAGTAAAAGATCAGCCTTCAAATAACCCATGTAAACCTGTTAAGAACATGTGCAAGCATTTATTTTTTCAACATTTCAAATTCTAATAACTATATTTGTACAGTGGGAAAAACTTCACTACATATTTAATATACTTTGCTTTTAATACACCTAGTTAATCTTTATTTTTCTAAGTTAACTAATGCAGCTGGAAGATAGAAGGTGAAGAAAATTGGAAGTGAGCCAAAGCTTATATAAATGTGAGTAAATCCAGTATACTTTGAAGTCCTTTGAAAGCTTTGTAATTTCTGTTTCTATTAGGAAGCCCCATCTTAATTTCCTACTGCAAAAGTAGCCTTGAAATGTTCACTTGTAGATTTGAGAATTATTTCTAACATGGAAAGACGCCATTGATTTGGATAGAAAATAGATCAAGCTTGTTATTTCTAGCAGCAACAGAGGATATTAAGTTAGAACCAAGAGGGAGAAGCATCTTTTATCCCAATGCACAATGCAGGCTTACATTGTTAAATGTTCTGGGACTAATTAAACAATAAAGGACTCTAATTAAAAAGGGGATTGCACACCAGCTGCCTGTGCAGGCTGTTTTAAAGAAAGAAACTAGAAAAGAATATTTGCATATCAGCTTTCTGACAAATTTCTCCTGTACGGGACATTTCATCTAATTTGTCCTAGCTGAGGGTGGGCGAGTTTATGCTTCCATTTAGAGTAGAGCACCTTCTGTTTCTCCTGTCAAGTGTCCTGGGAAGCATCACTTGCCATTAAACTTGCTGCTTAGTGGTCTACCTCTAATATTAACCTATATGAGAGCACCAGTAGTAGGCAAGATTTTGTTCATTTTCAAGTTCAGCAACTTGCTATTATTATTTCTATAATTAGAAATAATAATAGCAAGAAATAGACTTCTTTCTCTTCTTCTAATAAGACAAGTATTTACCGCAAAGACCCTTACAAACTGATTTATGGCTAAGGGATGTAGGTTAACAACTTTATTTTTGTGAAAATTTGTCTTGAGATCTTTGGAGACCACAACTTGTCCAAACTATGGTTTCAAACCTGCTTAGGAAAAAAAAGCACTTCTGGCTGCACATTGTTTCCTGACGCTGTTTTACAGTGGGAAATTTGCTCAATACTAACACTGTGGAAAGCTCTCACCTACTGAATTTTTCTTAAAGTGTCTGGCTTGTTCCTTGACTATGTTCTGTTTAAATATTGAGTAGGCATGACTTCCTTACCTGCTTAGAGATAAGATCACCACCCAGGGTGGTGTGACTGCAGGGTCATATAAATCTTCTGTAATTGATAATGTATAAGGTATTTTTCTCAGTTTGCTAAGAAAAAAGAGGAAAAATATCCAATGATTTAAACATTATACAGGCAGTTAAGATTTTATCCTTCTTATTAAAAGGTGAAAATGACGTATAAGTAATTCTTGTTAATCATATCAGACTTGGTCTGTGTTGTAAATCAGTTTCTTAATGATTGGCTTGGGTATTAGGTGAAATAATTCTTGCAAAAACGTATCTTCAGGTATTAGTGTGCTGTCTGAGCTTGTTACCCGATTTTATTTTTAATTTCAATTTCTTCAATATCTATAGCAGATTCTGCTGCCTCAATTTTATCTACTTTTCCTAGGAGACAAAGGATAAGGTGGTTCTCTCCACACTCTTAGATTGTTCATGCCATGTTTTGTGAATCCCCAATCTTTTTTAAGTGTCATACATTTCGCTCTTCATGAAGGAAGGTTATTTCAAGTGTCTGTTCAGACTGACAGGACAGCATGGTCATTTTCTGGTGTAAATTAATAATATTCTGAGTTTTTATAAGTGCTGAAAGTTAGGAGATAGAAAGGTCTCATGTTTTACAACGTTTGTAGTAGCTTTATTTATTTATTTCGGTAGTGCTACATTTCTGCAGCTTTGAAGATTTTGGGCTATTATATCATATGAACTGAAAACATTTATTACAGATCATTAGTAAATGTTGAGGCATATTATTGCACTTGGAAAGCCAACCCATTCTTGTTTTCCTCAGTGTAACCTTTGTTGTTGGAATGAAGTGTGACTCATAAAGAAATATCTTTTATTATGTTTTAGTAAAGTAATTAAACCCAGATTTTCAATTAATTGGGTACACATTTTTGTGCATATTTGAGTTGGTGTGTGAAGCTCTGATTAGTGCCCACAACCCCAGCTTATATGGCACACACAAAAAATGCACATATACCTGTTTGAAAATGTGTTCTCTAATCTGTTGAACCTATTGAGATGGTATTTGCATAGTGCACAGTGCCAAACACATTAGTGCCAAACAAATAAATAATAATGGTTTATTGTACACTGCTTCTTCAGTACGATTGTGCAATAAATGAATATCCAATTAAGGAATACAATTGTTAAATACAATGAGGTACTTTGATGTCACATTTGAATGAAATTATCTAATGAAAATAATGAACAGGAGTTATGACAAAAGATCATATTTAAAATCAGTGATGTGTATTTGTTAAAACACTTTACCTAAAATACAGTTACTAGAAATTAGTTTTATTCAGCTTTAAAGACTTCCTTAACGCTTAGAGCTTGATCATGTGACTTGTTCTTGCCCTCAACTTCCATTGACTTCACTGAGAATTAAGGGTGCTTGGCACCTTGGAGAAGAGATGCAGTATATTGCAAGATCAGGTACTTAACTATTGTGGATTTTCTACCATGCTTACCTTTTTTGCTTAGTAATTGTAACTGTTTTTATGCCGCTGCCTTTTGTTTCGCCTGCTTGAAGATAAACAATGGCAAAATTCTGACAAATCAGCAGCAAGCCTCGGTGATAAAATTTGATGAAGCATTAGTCTCTCGTCTTTCCTCTAAGGTGACCAGACGTCCCGATTTTATAAGGACAGTCCTGATATTTAGGGCTTAGTCTTATATAGGCACCTTCCCTCGCCCCCTCTCCCAATTTTTCACAGTTGCTATCTGGTCGCCCTACCTCCAACCCAACCATTACTGTTTGTTAGGTCTCATGTATTGGACAGACTTACCTGTGAGGCATATTTTGTATGAAAACAATAGGAGAAACTTATAAATACAAATAACAGGCCAGGTTCAGTGATTTGCACCAGCTGAGAATCTGGTCCATAATTCTTGATTTATCTGTGAGAAGGGAAGTGCTTAGAAAACTCAGATTTTAGGCTCTTAATGCATAGCTTTCCCACTTAAGTATTTAAAGAGTTGTTATAATACTACATAATAAACTGAAATAACTAGTTGTCACTTGTGTCTGAAGTATTCCTTCCTCCCCTGGCCTTGTGCACATTACTTTGAAGATAGTTTGTCTTTCTGAAAGTATATCTAACATGTTCTTTCAGGTCATTTATTGGTAGGGCATCCTTAATTTTTCCATGTTAGGAAAGTCCTAATAAGGCCACAAAACAAACAAACAACTCTTTGCTTTGCTCAATGTAGCACAGTATAGGACAAAGGGTAGATTGAATTTTCATTTTATCTGGCCCCAAGTACTAGAATAATGCTGATTATTTAGGCAGTGGGAAACTCATGGCATGATCGTTCATATTCTTGCATGATGTGTGTGCAGGATGTGTACACAAAGTTATGAATCCACACTAGAATTATATTATAGAATTATATTCTTAAAATTAGAATTATATTCTTAAAATGTATTTGACAGTGCATAAGCACTGTCTATCTTAGCCAAAGAATGTGTATTTTATTCTCTGACCAGCCTGGTCATGAGGAAAAGACAATGAAGGCCCATTTTTACATATCAGGTAAAGAGAGGTATCAAGCTAACAGGTGAGGGATGAGACAGCCTGGTGTCTCTGCACCCTCAGGAGAGAGAAGCTTGGTCTAGGTTTTATTTTTCAAAGAATATGTTACAAAGATTTACTGCTCTGTAAAGACGGGGGACTGAACCCCAAGTGATAAGCAATTGAATCAACCAGCTGTATAAATATTACTGTTTTATAAAGTGTGTGGAGTGAGGTCTTTTCTGAAAGCTAATGGGACACTGGTGATTTATGTCACTTGGAAATCTATATTTTAACACTATATACAGAAATATGGATACTTAATGATATTATGCTTTAAATTATGTGGCCAAACAGGAGAAACAGGTTCCCTCCCAGACAAGAGAGAAGGCAGCTATCTACTGTCTCCGGTGAGATTAAGCAAGGTGTGGCCAAACACAATGCTCTCTGTCACAAATGCTCACCTGTTTCTTCCATTAGCAGCTGTGGTCTATCCAGTGCATTATCTTGTATGAGCGACCAGTACCAGACCTTCATAGGAAAATTTGTCCACAGTGGAAAAATTGTGCAGTAGATGTAGTTGCCAATAATTGAAGCATTTTTCCAGTAGCAATGTTTTAAAATAACCTAGGGATCTGGGATCAAAACCAGCTAACTCTGGAGAATTGTGTGTATATTTTGGTGAGCTTTAATTTTATTTATCTTTTAAAAGTTTGGGATCAAATCACATATCAAAGTTTAGATGCTTATTCACTTCAATGGGGGCCCAAACTAGACTCCACATTCCTCCATCCCCACATAAGCCCCTTCTTGCAACAGGCACCCTCTGTCTGCAATTGTCTTGGGGATGTGGGGACATGAGCAGGCTAGCTGCATACCTCTGATATTCCTAATGGAGAACAGCTTTCCCCGCCCACCCATTTCTGGTATTTTCTTCCCTCTTCACACCACTCTGGGAAATGGGGGACCATAGGGCTTCTCCCTTCATTGAATCTCATCTTAGGGAACCTCAAGGGATCTCCCGCATTTACAGTCTTTTGGTAGTGGGATGGTATTTGAAGCTTCCTGCATGTCTCCTATCAGCCTTTTCCCCATTTCTTTCTCCTTCAGCCCTAAGGTGGGAGTCTGAGTGGGAGAGAACAGACTACATATGCAAGGACTGTGCTGTCTCACCATCATTAAGGGACCAGACTAGAGGGTTGACAGTGGTCCCTTTCTGACCTCTACTAGCCTCTGCTGCTCAGCGTCTACCTCTTGCAGGTATGGGGAGAGGGTATAGCTCCCCGTTGTGGCCTACTGACTAGACACCAGATTTCTTTTAGAAAATGGAGCCAGTGTATAGCCTGGGATTTTGGCTTAGATTGAAAGTGCCCAGGAAAAGGTTTAAACAGAGCTGTCAAGTTTTGTGCAGCTTCATGTGTGACAGGCAAATTATTTAATGAAAACAATTGCACATAGCCACAAACGTCAACTTAAAACAACAGCGTGGCTCTAGTGCTGGTGAAGGGTGTTGGCTCTGTTTATTCAATATGCATCAGCTTTGACATAGGGGCAGAGGAAGTTTCCTCTTGAGGTAACGGGTAGTTCAGCCTCCATGACTCATTCAGTTTTTGGGGCTCTTTGCTGAGTCTACCAGTTAGTGCAAACTATGGTGATGAATTTGTGATGTAGGAGCTGGAACTGAGATCCATCAAACTCATCTCCTTTTGGGACCAGCAAACATCCTTTAAATGGTAGCAGCTTTTAATCTTTACTGATACAGGCTGGGTTCAGGCTAGTGACCTATAGATAGAAGGTTCTGTAGTTTTTTAATAATTCCCCGAAGCATCCAGTCCCACAATAAATGCTAGGCAAACTTTCTGGGAAAATAAGTGTAATAAATCAAGTTCTGACATTTTGGGAGCTGACATTTTGCCTCTGCTCTCTGTCTGGATACAGAGGCAAAATTTTCCCCCCACTGCTCTGTCATCTTCAAACATATTCTACAATTAAAACTGTTCTTAAAGGAACAGCTCCCATTGACCAAAATACAAACAATAATAATAATAATAGAGCAATAAAACAAATATTAACAATCATCCAAATTCATTCTAAGTACAATATTTTGCAATATAAGATCGTGTCAACTACTACAGTTATTCCGGGATACTCACTAATATAAGAAGTAGTTCCATAGATTTAGCTCTTTCATTTGTAACTCAAGATGGCATTGCATTGTTGGTTATTAGGATACAATTCCTGGCTCTGGGAGGCAGTGTGTGGCCTACTAGCTAGAGACAGCATATCCAAGTACATAATTTGACACATTTCTTCTGAAGGTTAGTGAATGAGATTTGGGTCTGTCGTATCAGAGACCTGGCTTCTATTCCTATCTCTAGGTGACTGATAATTGCCTCTCCCCTAAAGTAGGGTGATAAAGTCTTGGCTATAGGGCTATGAAATGTGCAGATGTATTAACAGCAGTCATTGGAATAGATTAGAATTTGTGATCTCTTGGTTACAGTTTTGTACACATTCCCCTAGGCATCGGCATTTTGTAGTGGAGGGTCAGGTCCTTGTCCACTGTTCCCTCTAAGCTGTGCGCGTGTGTGCGCGCACAGAGATGCTAAACCCCGCGCACACAGGGAAACACCGCGCACACATGAAGCTGCATCTTTGGGATGCCCAGTCAGGATGGGTGGGTTCCGTGCCCCGCTTGGGGCGGGGGCAGGGGGCCAGCGGTGCGCGAGGGCTCCGTGCCCCGCTTGGGGCGGGGGCAGGGGGCCGGCGGCGCACGAGGGCTCCATGCCTGTGTCCCGCTTGGGACTCTTACTGGTTTATAGCAATCTCAAAAGGTATTTGAACATTTATTTTAATATGAAAAATCTGCAGTCAGGAGGAAAAACTTTACTAGGTTTTTAAAATTTATCATCCATTCTATGAATGATCTTTAGAGTTTCCAGAGTGGCAGTATTAACTGAAGGTGAAAAGGCTGCTACTTTCCATGACCACTTTCAGCATAGTCAGCAGCTGGTGACACCTTTAGGTTGAGTAAGAGGATCAGCCTCAAGATATTGCTTTGGCTTTAATTAAGGTATCTGCCATTATGCTGAAAGGTCGGTCTAGTCCAAGTTCAAGCATGCTTGTCTTGCATGAATGTGTTTTCATTGTGGTTTCATGCACATGTGATATTGTGCCAGTTTTCTTGCTATTTGGTGTTTCAAATCTAAAGCTTAATAGCAGTATCCTCCCTGGTTTTGAATGTCACCATGTCAGCTGTAATACAGTTGCTTGCACTAGTACATGTTAGTATAACCCAAAGTAGATTTTGGTCTAAGACTATTTTCCCCAGCACATGGATAGTGGGCGTGACCCAGATCAAAGGTGTGACAGAGGGAAAATGAGACACAACTCACCTTCTCTTGTTAAAACAGAGGGCAGGACAAGGTGGACACAAGAAAGAAATATCTAGTAAGAATCTGCTAGTCCTTGAGATATCATATTTATTCATTCATCCAGATTTCAAAAATGTATACATGCCCATCTTGTGCCCTGGGGCCCCAATTGACAAAGGCACGTAAGCACAATTAGTGTATCCCTGTTCTAGAAAGTACGGAAACATCTTAACTTTTAAGCTGTGATTAAGTCCAATTAGCATGTGGTGGGGCTGTTGGTGAGGGGAGGGGGCGGCTGCGCTCGGCAGTGGTGGTGGTGCGCACAAATTTGAACTCTGCTTCAAAATTTGCACAGAAGAAATTTTTTGCGCACACGGCCTGTCAAAAATTAGAGGGAACATTGTCCCTGTCTCTCCTTCCTCTTTCCATACACATTTTTGAATGATATTTCTGTCCGATGCTTGACGCTAGGCGGCAGGTCAATTTAAAAAACCAGGCTAATCCAGGCCAAATTGGGACAATTAGCAAAAAGGGTAATATAATACATATTGATTTCTTCCTTACCCTAGATATTTAGTGGTATGTTTTATGTCCTGAGCATGAACACATAGGTGTTCATACAGCAATCAGAGTGAAAATATTATTAAAAGTAGGTGTTTTGTATACCATATTGTAAAAGTATCTGCTAATGTTTCTGAAGGCAAGAATAATTGTTCTTAAGTACTCCCCCGTTGTGGACTGTTGTATCTAATTTGTGTTCAGTTTGTATATAAGCACCTAGCTGGCACAGCCAAAGGAACTCTATAAAATGTAAAGAATTATTGCATATGTAAACTATTGACAGATCACTGTACTTTCTGAGAAAATAAAATAAAAAAATGAGCCTCCTGTGAACATTACAGTCTCATTTCAAATTGATTGCATGCTGACTTCTTCCTAACTATCCACCATCTTCAAACAAAGGGTTGCGTAATTGCTATTCAGGACACTGCATTACTAAAGGACGAGATTTGTTTGAAGGTGAGAGAGAGAGCTAGCATTAACCTTTCTATATTACTGTGTGTGGAACAACTGCTAGGGGACTTGTGCCTCTAGGGGAAGTAGAGACAGTGTCCCATATAGTGTATTTTGGTAGTTTTCCATTCTGGAACTCTGTCTGGCATCATTGAAATTCAGAGAATTATGATTTAACATTTACCTCTGGTTTTAGGGCTAATTCACTTCTTCCCTTAACACACTGATTGTAAAGGAAATGTAAACCTTATTCATTAGAGCAAATTTCAGCCAGCCTGAACTTGGCTTCTAAAACTGCAAACAGATTTGGCAATGTAGTTCAGGTGGTTGAATGCTGAATTACCACATTTGCTTGTGTCAGTGCAGATTTGCATGCCCAAATACAGTGATTTTATGCAACATTAGACTGTGACTGTTGAAAAATTGGGTTCTCTTTACTTTTTGAACCTGACAGCCTCCTGTACTGTCCTGTACTGTATAAAAGTCAGTTTTTAAAATAGTATTTTTTGATGCAAGTGTTACATACAAGTTAAGATCCATTTGTGTCTCAGATGTTATATGTTATACACAAGGTAAGATCAATTTGTGTCTAATGCTAAAGCCGTTCCTTTAAAAAATATATATACTATTTATTTCTAGTTTCTGTATAATAATATCTATTATGGTGTCAGTTAAGCATACAGAGTTTTAAACACTAAAACAAGAAGACTACAAAACTATTTATCAAAAACTGAGTGAAATAAATACATGAACCTGTATACTTTGCATTTAGTTTCTTTTCTCAAAGAATTTTGGTGCTGTACAAAAAAGTGTTGATACCTCTGTGACCAGGTGAACAAATGACCAATGATGACTAGACTGTACAAATCCAAGCATGTGGACTTTCCATTCATGTCCACAAAGAAATTTAAAAATGTCCTTTTCTCTTGAAATGCGCACACTCTTTGTCTATCTTTCTCTTCTTGGATAAAGGCATGATGGCCTTTTGTCACAAGCTGAATAAAGAAATGAAGCAAGGGATGTGTATCCCCCCCCTTTACTTTTTTCGTTTAAATTTGTATTTAAAGCGGAGTCTGCCAGACTACTGACTGCAATAAGTATTCACCCTTTGACTTATTTGAAGTTTCCTTTTCCTTGCCAGGTTGGGGTATCTGCCTTCCATTCAGTGGGTATCACATTCCAGGGATGTAATCCAGACCAACGAGGAATGTTTCCTTCTGTCCTTCAACCTTAGGTGCTTCACAATGCTTTGCTGCTGTAGCTCCCAACTTGGGCTGTTCACAAATAGTCAAACAGCATGCAGTGTCTGTGTATAGTTGCAGCCTGCCAGCAACACTCCACGCACACTCTGGCTTCCACCAGCCTTGGTTACCACTTGCAGGGTGACCCCAACACACTCCCAGTCTCAGATTTTCCCAACAGTGTGTATAATGCACTCTCCAGCCCTCTCCTGGCGAGTTCAGATATTAGAGATCCGTTGAACATTGACCCTTTACAAGGACAACACTTTGCTTTTTAACTGGAGTTAAACAGTTCAGTTTAAATACAACACTGGATAAGTTTTGATTAAAGAATAAAACAAGTTTATTTAACTATAAAAAGGAGATTTCAAGTGAGTGCAAGTACAAAGTATTAAAGTCAGAAATGGTTACAAGATAAATAAAGATAAAACGCTTTCTAGTAGCTAAACCTTAACTAGACTTGGTTCAAGGTAAAATCCGTACCACATGTTCCCAGCAACAGGGCTGACCACATTTTCAAATCCCCCTCCCTCATCCCCCACTCCCATGAAAGTCAAAGGGCTAGTTCCTTTTTCATCTAAGGTGAAAGAGAGTGATAGGGAGAGAAAGGAAGAGACTCCTGGGGTATTTTCACCCCTCACATTTATAGTCCAGTCATCCTTTGAAATGCATTTTCCCTAGGGCTACCCCTAGATAAAATTTCTTCCAGCTGAGAGGATGGAGCAAGGAGTTTTGTGGAGAAGGAGGTTCCATGTTGTTGTTTGCTACAATATCTGTTCCGGCCCCCTTGTTGCCAAAGAATGGCCACTGGACAGGTGATTGCCAGTCAACGTGGACACCTGGCTACAGGTGTTAGCTTGTCCTTTGAGAAACAGGTTTACTCCCCCCCCCCCCCAAACTTGTCTGGTAAACACATTTCAGCTATAATTTCAGCTGTTGTTCCTAACTTTACATATAATGTTGCTACACCCATTTTGCCATGATATTATTGACCAGTGAGTTTAGTTTTCAAATGATACCTTGCAAGGCATATTTTGTACAAAGATTATTACAACAGAGTGTAGGGTATGAATACAGGGTGTATTTCACAGGTCTTCAGTGCCATTTCCCCTTGTCTGGACATGTACCAGCTTCCACCAGACTTATGCCTCTCTAGTGCCTCTTAAATGCAACCAGGTGGTTCTACACCTGTACGTGAGGTTTTGCTGGATTGCTGCACTGGACTGCAGGGTTGTGATTTGTAGAGTGCACCAGTGTATTGCACTCTAACTCTCCTGTGTGGATCCTGCCGGTACACACTAACTGTTCGTGTTCCTTGGAACAGGACTACATCAATGCACAATAGCAGAGTCTACACAGGGGAACTAGAGTGCAACACCCTGGTGTGCTCTACAGACCACCACCTATAGTGCAGACTTGAAGATTCGTGGGAAGCTCCTGGGCTGGATTAAACTGTTTCATGGGCCAGATCTGGCCTGTGAGCCATACATTTGACACCCCTAAACTCGATTGTCTTCCAAAATGAAAACACAGAGCTACGGCAAACCTTCTCTTGATAGTCAGAATACAGTAATTTTTGTAAAAACAAACTTAAGTGTACCCATCTGTTATTGAAACACTGACCTAATTTTTCAGAATACTCCCTATTTTTTGGAGGTGGCTAAAGCATGAAAAAAATTCTTGTGATTAATAAAAAAACAACAGAATGTCAATGTATATTCCTTGGGATATCTTCAAATCAGATTTAATTTTTAAAAAAGGGTAGGGTGGAAGCTTATACTATATTCACTGTTACTGCAGAATAGAATATTAGGGTTGGAAGAGACCTCAGGAGGTCATCTAGTCCAATCCCCTGCTCAAAGCAGGACCAACACCAACTAAATCATCCCAGCCAGGGCTTTGTCAAGCCGGGACTTAAAAACCTCTAAGAATGGAGATTCTACCACCTCCCTAGGTAACCCATTCCAGTGCTTCACCACCGTCCTAGTGAAATGGTGTTTCCTAATATCCAACCTAGACCTCCCCCACTGCAACCTGGGACCATTGTATTTTAAAATGGTCTACAGTTCTCATTTTGAGCCCAAATACCATAATAAAATCTTGTTTCCCTTGATATCTTCTAACTTAGTACAGTCACCCCAATTTTAAAGTCAAAGGAGCAATTATTTTACCTATAGGTAACTAGCAGATGCTGAAACCAAAAGCAGACATGAGCAGACATGATCACACATTCACTAAGCCATTTTTATACGCTATATAATCTTTTACCTAGATTTCCACTGGAGTATTCAAGTTTTTCAGCTGCTGAGAATTTTCCCTGATCACAAGGATAAGCTGTAGTCAGTTAATGTAGAAGTTGGTGGCTGAAAGTCATTGGTATGGAGTTGTGCATCATGTTTTTCTAAATCATACATTGCAAGATAATGGAGGTGGGAGTGATCAGTTTGATTCAGAAGTAGTGGTTTCCTTGGTCTGATTCTTTTTTTGGTCTGGTAATGTATTCACCTGGATCTAAAAATAAATTGACTTGTCAAATCCGAGTACCTTTATTACGGCTTATATTTTAAAAGGGAAAGTATGTGTTGGGATGAGAGCTTTGTCATCACAAAATCTTGTTAATATTATAAATGCAGATGCACAGTTAACTTTGTCCTCACTTGAAAGCTTCATAATCTTTCCTTCTCTCTTTCTATGACATGGTCTCTTCAGTTACTTCACTTGTCCTTTGGTGCTAAATATGAATACAGAAGCAAATAAATGTATTTAGGAATTAAGTTTACCTTGCAAGCAGCAGAAGAAATATGTTGTATCCATTGTAAAATAATTTGATCACTTATGCTAGTAAGAAAGAAATGAGACTAGTGGATGCAGAATGCTAATCTTTTACAGTGGCTATAGAATGAATACAAATTACACGAGACTGGCATTTGGATTTCCCTTCTTTCTCTTATGCCCTGGAAGGCACCATCCTGGAGCCCAGCACATACGTAATTAAAATTCAGCATCACTTCCGATGAAGGAGCTCATTCCATGTAGAACCAATGTTAAATCAGAATGGCTTTGTCCCCTCTGTTGGCTAGGCCACACATATAGCCTTTGAGCTATGGAACCTGGTTCTTTAGCTCATGTAATAGAGGCTCATGATTTTATATCCAGATATGTCAGATTTAATCCCTTCAGATGATGATTTATCCAGAGGCATTGTTCCACATAGGAGTTTCTGGAAGACAAAGATATTGAGTAGACTGCTTAGCTGTCATAGCATCTCAAATCCATATCTGCATCCAATGATAAGAGCTATGTTTCCTTGTCATCCTATCTCCTCTCCCAGCCTCAGAGGGTACCTCTTTACTGAAGGGTAGCCTGGGTTAGCCTAGCAGAGGTGTGAGCAGCCACACTGTAAAGCCACAACTGAGTTACTGCATCCTGACTGTTGCTGGACTCCACCATGTGTGTTGCTAGGACTTTTGGAGGCATATCCCATGATTCTTTGTGCTGAAGTAAGCTGAGCCATTCCCTGTGAATTGTGGAAGACCTAGTCTGTCCTCCTGGGCACACGGGGAGGAATTTTGGGAAGTCATTGGAGGACTGCCAGTGCTCGGAGTGGGTTTGCCATGTGGATGCTGGTTAAGTGGGCAGGATGCCAGCTGGAGTGAAAGTGGAACCTAGTCTCTAACCCAGGGGTTCTCAGGATACATATTTTGGTGGCCTCAGAGTGCGGCCACCAACTTTTGCTGGCGACTGCTCTCATACTTTTCCCTAGAATACTTAATTAGCTTTAAGAAAAACAAATAAATATGCACATATACACGTCCAAATCATTGTAATTTATTTATTGCTATCTAGTAAGTCCATTGTGAAAAATGATATTAATATACAAATATCACTTTTCACAAGACTTACTCATCCCTGCCAAGCCTGGGGACAAATTAACCCCTGGATGAGGGGCTAAGGGAGGCATGGGAGACTAGAGCCTGAAACCCCGCCGTGGAAACCTAGGGCCTGCTACTGTGCAGCTGGAGCCTGGGTCTGGAGCCCAAAGCCCTGCTGCCAGAGCCTGTCAGCTCACCACCCCAGGACTGAAGCCCAAAGCCTGAGCCTCACCACCCTTGGGAAGGTGGGGAACTCACCGGCTGCCTGCTCCTCCAGCATTGTGCCCCAGGTGTCTCCAGAGGGGACAGAGCTGAACCCCCGCTGGCAGCCCTAGCAACCAACACCAAGGTGGTGCATCCAGGAGCAACATGGGGGCGGGGGGGCGGGCGGGCGGGTCCTGGTGGCTGTATGCAGCCATTGTGGCTGCATTTGAGAAATGCTGCTCTAATCTATATCCCCAGCAATGCCAGCTATCCCAGGTTGAAAGCACCACCAAACCTGGGTAAGAGGATTTTGTGTATGGATGGGAGTGGGTTAGGGGAAACACTTGCCAGCATACCCCAAGACACATGCTGTCTTCAGTTGTGGCCCTCAATATTGTTATAGTTGGAGTGCTAGCAACAGCTACAGTATACAGTTCAGGTTGCCAAAGTATTTCCATTTATACGTTATTTTCAGTTACTCATAACTTTACAGCATTTCATCCAGGTTGCTGAAATTTTCTGTTCCTTGATTCTGCTTGAAGGCGGGTTTTCAGTTTAAGGAAAAATGATTCCCCCACATAAATACAAAATAAAAAACCTTTCAATCTTTTTAAAAACAGAAATACAGCCAAACTAATTAGAAAATTGAAATTTAAAAAAAAATTAGGTCTTACTAAGAAGAGACTTTGAGTATTTTGGTCAAAGATTAGTTAAGATTTGGCTGAGTTGTGAGGCTTTGAAAGTGCACGTTGAGCATATCTGTTAAATTTTTAACAAAAGTGGTAACTTAACAATCATCTGCCAGTGCTTGGGGAAAAAGGCATGCTGTGCTAAGATGACTTGCACAGCAATTTAGCTTTATAGCAAATGTGTACCTCTAGCTAGGATCCCTAAAATTGTATTATGTACATTAGAAATTTAAATATATTGTGGTATTTGAGAAAAATTGTGATCCATTAATTAGTCTGCTTTCTAATGCATACACATAAAGAGTTAACTTTCGGAAGGCCTGACTTGACTGCATAATTTTTAATAGTATCTTAATGCAAGTTTTAAAATGTCATTTGTTCCCACCATTACAACGAATGCCATAAATGTTATTTAGCCCTGACTTACAATAAACTGAGGTAGTTGCTGGCCTAGATAAAGCTGCAGGGACACCAGGCTGAGTCTGAGAAGTCTGAATGACCAATTTATTATTTTCCATTCACTTTTATTTTCCTCACATTCTATTACCCTGAAGAGTTTTTAAAAAGTTATACTGTAATTCTGGTCTCTAAAGGAGATTCACAAAAGCAAAAGAACTTGTATCTGAGAGCTCTTCTGAAAATTGAGTCATAGATGTTACATTTTAAGGCAGCTGAAGGTTTGATTATTCTACTCTTGACTGCTTTTAAATTTCCAGTTGCCATAACAACTTTGATATTTCTTTATTTTTAGCACATCAGTTGCCATAACAATAAAATACAGCTTTTTGAATGTAACCTTTTTTCTCTTTTTTTTGGTCCTTTTTGTTTTACCGAGAAACTTTTTCTGGGGGGGAAATGTTTAAATGCATAGCAAAATTTCCCCTATAATATGAACACTTTAGTAGAATATGATTGTTGCCAAAGTAAATGTTTTCATATAATTTTAATGAGTTTTCACATGAGGTCTTTGAAGGCTGATCCTTTATTTCCATGAATTTGAATTGTTTGTGCACAGGTGTCTTAGGAAAATCAATGGAGATACCTGTATGGAACCTTCGCTTGGGTAGAAAATTAATTAGTGCTAGAATTTTGTTTCATGTTCAATACATTTTGTTCTTGGAAAGAGTTTAATTCTTCTAGATTCAAACAAACAAAATCTAGCCTTCCCCAACATGTTTGTTTATAGTGATTGGTTATTTCTAAGGAATAACATATCTTCTACAGAAAGAAGCCTGATTTTTCCCCCCTTTTTGCTGTTGAAAGTCCATCTCTCTTTTCTTCTGATGTTATCATTTGCATTTTTAATTCTCTAAAGGTTACCTTAGAGACTTGGTCTTTCAAGATTTTTGTCGTTGTCTGAATAGACCTGGCATTTAACATTCATATATATTTTTTTAACTATACGTTATAAATAACATGCATGAAAGAGCACAATACTTTTTGACACCATATTGGTACATATTAAAACCAATACATTTAATTTAATTTTGGGTTGCTAGTAGATGTCCAAAGGAGGACATTTTGATGTAGTTGGGGATCATCCATTTAAACAACTTAAGTTTTTTAAGCTTACAGTATTTCCAAAATAGCTGGCCATTTTGCTCTCATTACAAGGATGGTGGAAAATTCTGGGCTCTGTTTACACTTAAAATGTGAAGTGGAGGCATGTTGTGGAGAAGAAAGGGCACTGAAATTATTCCAGCAGTGCATGGAATTACTTGGCTTGTGTAATGCACATTAACTCCAGAGGTCCTATGGTGTGGAACCTGTAATGAGGCCAGTGTGGTTTACTTACAACTATGTAACAGGTAGACAGTGCTTCCTGGAAAGGTGGGAGGATCTTCATGGGAAAAGTGGCAGTTTCCTAGAACCAAGTAGAAATCTAAGACTTGTTCTCCAGCCCACACAATATTTATAACACATACCACTTTATTTCTACAAAGGGTGAATTTTCCTCATTAAACAATAAGGTCATACTAATGTTGAGACAAAAAAAAATGTAATTATTGGAAGTTAAAGGTAATTAAATAGCAAATGTTAAAAAAAATCTGTAAAAACAATCAAAAGAGTTGTAGAGTGTTACAGTTGATCTTTATGTATTTTAACTTAATGTTCCATTTTGATTCTTGGGAGAAAATTAGAAGCACTTTGCTTGAAGGGTCATCTGGTGAGGTACACCTAGGCTCATTCCATGGCTCCCTCTCCACTGAGAACCACCACTGAAATCTCCTTGGAGATCTGCTGTCCTTCCCTAAATCTCACCTTAGCTTCTTCTCAGCAATAAGCTACTGTTGGTTCTTCCCCAAGACCCTGGTCATGCCCAGCTTATTGGTGCTCCAGGTAGCTCTTTTCTCTGCTTGGGAACAGGTGCCTCTTGTATATCCCACCAGGCCTGTCTCACCTTTACTTTTAGGAGGAAAAGCAGGCACAGGTAACTAGCTGACCTTGTGGCACACTTCAACTTAAAATGTTTATGCCCCATCTTCTCTAAAATCCCATCTTCTTCAGTTGGCCCGTGTGTGTGGGGTTCTGAGCAGTGGGTGTGATGGAGGGAATGTTGGAGAAGCTGGAGAACTGGTAGGGGAATCTGGGTATTTTGTGGGAGGGAGTCTGGTGGTCAGTGCTGTGAGGGGAAGTGTTGGACCAGTGTAGTGAAGAGTGGGATGTAAAAGAGGGGGTCAGAGGGGAATGTTGGGGACTTAGCTCTGACAGAAATGGAGATTTTGGAGGAACAATCAATGATAGGTAACTTATGTGGTTCCCCTCACCATAGTATCTGGGTCCCTTACCATCTTTAATGTATCCATCTTCATTACAGATGGGGAACTGAGACACAGAGACTGTGACTTGTTCTAAGTCACCCAGCATGTCTGTTATGGAGCGTGGAATTGAATCAAGGTCTCCCAGGTCCTAACCACTGGACCATCTTTCCCCTCATGCCCCCTATGTCTAGCCCTCCTCTTTCAAAAATGCCCCCACAGACTCCATGCTAGTCACTTAACTGTTCCTGACATCTCTCCTGGATTCTTAGCCTTCCTGTCCTGTGCTGATACCGGCCTCTCCACGGGGGAGGGGAGGAATGGTTGGGAAAGGGGAACCAGTCAGAGGGAATGGAGATGATGCAGAGACACTGAAGGGACCAACATGCAGCCAGTGCATTCTGTGGCTGGGGTAATCATTGCCAAAGAGCCAGAGACAATGGAGCGGAGAGAGCTGTGCTGTGGTAAATCGGGGTGCTGATAATTTTTTTTAAGAACTAAGAAAATTAAATGCTCCAGAGCTTCATTAATGGAGAATTAAGGTTGTGCTGTGGTATATCGTGGCCTTCTAGAATGCAGACAATGCAGAAATGTAAACTTTTGACAACCAAGATGTACAAAGTTAAGGTACACACCACTTGTACATGATGGGTAAGAGGGGGCTGGCTTGGGGAAGTGAGGGTGGTGACTGGGTGGGCCAGGGGTATGGCTGTGGAAACCTGGCTGGAGTAGGGATGGGGTGGCCCAGCTGGAGGATGCATAGTGGGGTTGCATGGTGAGGACATGGGGCCTAGTTCTATGTGGAACTCTATCTATATAACCAAGCAGGTATGCAGCCTTCTAGTAAGCCACTGCCTGTGATGTGTACACAGCAGCAGAAAGCACCAGACAGCAAGGAGCAACTTTTTACACCAGAAATTTGGTGGTGAGGTTATATGTTGCAGGTGATGGTTGAGGAGAGAGACCTCTGACTTCTCTCATGTGCTTCAAGTTACTGTAATCAGGAAAGGGAAAAAACCCCAAGATTACTATATCTTTGATTTCATTCCCTGCCCTGTTAGCAGCTCCCCCCTACAAACACTTCTCAAAGCATGACCATTATCCCCATTACACTTTAGCAAAGTGTACAAGAGGGGTCAGGACCAGGTAGGAATCACATAGAAGCTGTGCACATTAGCACCTCAACTGCAAACCCACATGACAGTTAAAACTGCCTAAATTACAACTAACACCTACAAAAAACATTTATATTTAAAAAACCTTTGTTAATGCTGTGTTAAGGTTGCCTGGTGGGATCTTATGCCCTTCCACAACATAGAATTCAGCAAAGCTCACACCTCTGAAAACCAAGAAATACTAAGTTAAAATACACACGAACCCAACTCTAACTCACCCCTTTTTGAGTGATGTATCAATACACCCATACCAACATACTTGCAGTCAACCGTTGCAGGTATTGTAGAACACTCAAGGAATAGGGCCCATGACTGCTGTAGGACAGAGTCTAATTTTTTTTGCCAAGTCAAAACTTGTATTTAGGGTGAGGTGCACTGAACTGAAGCTACCTGGACCTACTGTACACTCACACAATGAGCCTACATCACAGATACAATCTTACAGCTACTACATTTTACAACCCCTTCACCTTTACACTTTATCACCCCTTCATCTAACGCCACACTTTTACTTATAACACCCACACACCACTCTCCTATTCCACCTCACTGCTAATGAGCCCTAGGGGAAGAAGGCCCCTGGGCACCACTGCGAACACTCACTACACAACTTGCTGCTGAAATGAGTCAGACTGCATTCCTCAGTCATCATAATTCTTTGCATGTCTGGAAAGGCTGCTTCAATGTTGCCAACTCGTGTGTGATTTTTATTAGGAGTCTTGTGATATTTGGTGTTGTTTTCTTAAAGCCTCAGTTCCTGGAGTCATGTGATTGTGACACCCTCACCTTTCATTTTTTTAAAAGTAAGTTTCTACCCTTCATGGCTGCAGGAAAAAAAGCTTAAACGTGTGAACCCTAACAGCTCAAAAATGGAAGGCATACAAAGAACCTCACATTTATTATTTAAAATCTCATGAGTTTTCAGTCCATATTATGATTTTTTAGAATCTGACTCACGATTTTTGAACACTTGTGTTTCGCTATACTATGTGATCATTGGTTGCGGTGTCTAGCTCATTTGGTTAGAATGAGATGCTAATAACACCAAGGTTGGGGGTTTGATACCTGTGTTGGCCACTTAATAACTGCCTTTGTGCTGTGGCTTTGTACTTAAGGTTGTGGTGGATTCTCAATCACTTGAATTCTTTAAATCAAAAGTGAATATTATTTAAAAAGATGTACCCCAGAACATCAGTCGCAAAACACAAATAAAGAAGCAAGACATTTGGGTAAGTTGTCAATCAAAACATGTAATAACCTTGAGCTGGTTAGGTCAGCAAGTCTCAACAAAACATTATAACCGTCCAAACAGCAGATGTGTAGTGGCAAGCCTTGAGTAACTGCACTCACCCAACACGAGGCACACAGTTCTTCCCCATCCCCCACAAACAAACAGGCACAGGAACACTGAGGTCAGGGAATAGGAACCAGGAACTTAACAGGGAACCGGAAGGTAATGCGCACACACCAGTCATCACAATTTCCTTCCCTTCTCCCCAGAAGTTTGATGGTACCTGATTGAGGCATCAGGTGATTCCGGGGCCGTAGGTTATACCTCCGATTCAGTTCTGGGGATGAATGCTGTTGCTGTGGTGCAACTTCCCCAGTTGGCCACATGACATCAGGTGCAGAAAGAACATCCTCTTCCCTATCTGTTCAGCTTTCAGTAGGCAGTATAACTTGCTGGTTAACAATGCATTCTTCCTGTGGTAAATGCACTCACCAACGTTCCATACCCTGCAGCCCACAAAATCAAACCACGAATATTGAAAATGCTTCCAGCCCTTGCCGAAGACTTGAGGTATGTCTACACAGTAATTAAACACTTGTGGCTGGCCTGTGTCAGCTGGCTTGAGCTATTGGGCTGTAAAATTGCAATGTACACATTCAGACTCAGGTTGACGCCTGGGCTCTGTGACCCTCCCCACTTGCCAGTCCTAGAGCTTGGGCTCCAGCCTGAGCCCGAACATTTACACAATAATTGTACAGCCCCACAACCCAAGCCCCGCAAGTCTGAGTCAGTTGACACAGGCCAGCTGCAGTGTCTAATTGTTGTGTAGACCTACCCGTGAAGTCTTGCATGGGAATGCTTGTTGAAACTCATATATTTCCTAATCACATCACTTGGCTTCTAGGACGGTGATCATTGGGATGAACCTTTTCTGTCAACATAGACAACTTGGTTCTCATAGGTTGGCTGAAGAGCTGATAAAACAAAATTTCTGCAGTACTTTCATGAGGTGTATTCTGAATACCTTATAAAGCATGACTTAATGCAATAAGGGGAAGGGTGTATCTCAGTGTTCCACCAGTATGCAAACTACATGCTTCTTCAGAGTTCCATGCAGTCTCTCTGCTATTCCATTTCCTTGGGGATCGTACATAGTAGATTTGTATTGTCCTGTACCACTACTCGTCGGAAAACCTTCAAATTCTCTGGATACAAAAGATATCCCATTATCTAAAACAAGGCGCTCTAGTAGGCCAAAAATATCAAATTAAGTGGTTAAGCAAGAAATGAACTCCTTTGAGGTGCCTTGTGAAATTATGAATGCTGAAAGGTAACATGAGTAAGAGTAATAATCTATAACAATCAACAGTGTGTAGCCATGCAGTGCAGTTGAGAGGCCAGAGATATCTACTGCAGTTCTCTGCTATGGTCTGTCTATGACTACCAGTTTCAAAGGGGCCAGAGGAACAGTAGTTCTATGCTTGTGCGGACTGAGCATGCTTTCTCCTGATGCTCAGTGTCTGAGCGCAGCCCTGGTCACCAAGCATAGCTATGCACAAGTTTCTTTGTAACTCCTAAATGTTACACATCCAGGACTGCATGTCGCAACCCTGCTGGGATGACCACCCAGGCTCTTTTTCATCAGAGATGTTGAGTAACACGTCTTCACTGTGATCTTGGAACGAGTTTTGTAGAATGGACACAACATTTTCTTAAGGAGTGGATCCATCCAAACCACTTCTACAGCACATAATGCCTTTCGCAGCTCAACATCTTAAAGAGTGGCATCAGCAGTCCACCGCATATGTTTCAGTAAAAAGCATAGTGTACTCTGCTGTTTCTGCTTATGAGGGTGCCAACTCAGAAGACTTTCTTGAAAGATCATTGGCAAATAAATTGTCTTCCTTTGGTATATACCAAATCGAAGTCGTACTGCTACAACTGAATAATACACCGCTGCAACTTCACACTCAGCAGGTCAATGGCCTTATGATAAAGGCCAGAACAGGCAAATAATTGGTTTCTAAAGTGAAATGTCTTCCCACTAAGTAGACCTTGAAGTATACAATAGCAAGAACTCTAGTTCAATCTGGAAATGCTCTGCTTCCATCAGGGTGAGAGCACAACCACCTATGTATTGAGGCAGGCCAGTGAATGAATGTAAACTGCTATGACCAGACTACCCTGGTAGTCAGGGTAATGGTAGTGAAACAGCAGTTTGTAGCATTGGCTACACTCGATTGGTTGACAGATACTACACTACAAACTCTACAGCATCTTTTGCAAAACTCTACGTGGCTGCATTTAACTTTATGCCATCTTGTTGGTGTTGGGTTAGCACCTGGTCCAGAAAAGCATTATGCTCAGGAATGGTTTTAGCAAAGAGGAGAATATTGTCCAAATAGCAATATGCACCCTGGATATTTTGAAGGAGCTGAGAAACCACTCTCTGAAATATCCCAGGAGCAGAGACTAAGCCAAAAGGGAGCCATTGATAGCTGTACCTCTGAGATAGCATGCTGAAAGTCAATAACTACAAGCCACAGATCTTTGCTAATAACTGGATTGGTAATCCAACACAGAGAAAATCTGGGATCCACATACCCAGCTAGTTACCTCTTCAAAGGTTGACAATTAAAACTCCCCACATCTCATATATTTGAGTGCCATAAAATTTGTGCAGTTGAATATCACAATTTTTCTCGTATATGATCACAGAGAGTGAGCTCCAATCTGTAAGCCCTTCCCCCTCCCAAATGTTACCATTATCTTTCATGCACTGCAGTTCTGCTTGGAGCTTATTTACAAGTGGGAAAGGTATATGATGTGCAGGTGGTGAAAAGGGTATTAGCAGGGTGCTAAGTACTTTGGGAGCTTTTAATTGCTAGTCATTTGTCCAGTAATGTACTTAGCAGTTCAAACTTTTATTTGGCACTTAAAAGTACTGTATAGTGTATTTAATAGCTACTTTATTTCAGATGACTCCAGTGTAATGTCCATGCGCTGAGGCTATGTATTAACATTAAGCTAGCTATACAGTGGATGGGTATGTGGTGGTATTTGGAATGCATAAAGGGCAGTTTTAAATGAAATGCATGTTTTTAGACCTTAAATATACATTCACAAGCCATTAAATACACATTAGTCATAACCAGAAGGAGAGGTTAAAGGAAAAGACAATGCAAATAACAGTGCCCTTGATCAGGGTTCCTGGGGCAGTGGTAGTTTAAAGCTGCTTTGTATATTTATTATTTTTGCCTGCCTCTTACTATTAGTAGTAAGACCGGCCTGTTAGGGCTGGTCCACACTGGGGCGGAGGGTCTATCTAAGATACACAACTTCAGCTACGTGAATAACGTAGCTGAAGTCGAATATCTTAGATCAATTTTAAAAGGTACTTACCGCTTGTCCACACGGCAGCAGGCAGGCTCCCCCGTCAACTCCGCTTACTCCTCGCGTGGAGCTGGAGTTCCGGAGTCGACGGGGAGCGGTTCTGGGATCGATTTATCGCATCTAGACGAGATGCGATAAATCGATCCCAGAACATCGATCGCTACCTGCCGAATCGGGTGGGTAGTGTGGATGTAGACTTAGTTTTAATGGCAGTGTCCGTAGCCACATGACCCTGGCTGAGGGCCTATACATGATTGTTGCTATTTTCCCCTTTCTAAAGCAATGCCTTGAGATGGGTACCCAACTAAAGTGAGTTGTTTCCTTCATGCTAGGTCAGCTATTTTTTTTTAAAATATATATTCTCTTTCCACTTAATAGATGCTCAAACAATGTGTGATTATCTAACTTGACGCTGTAGTGCTACTTTTGTTGCCAGATATTACAGCCTCCTACTAAGTGGTGCAAGAGAGCAGTATTCTTTACACTTCTCCACATCCTCCTCCTCATGTAAATCATCCTCCAGCCAGTTTTCCACAGGGCTTTTAATTTTCATTGACTTGAGAAGTGAAAATATTCCATGTATGTCCACCATTTTGTTAGTCAGATGTATGTTCAGCTCTGAATTGAGTTTGTAGTTTCAAAAGTGTAGCCACTTAATCCTTGAGGTTCCAAACATTTTTTTAAAGAAAAGCTACAGTGATCAGTTCTAAGAACTTAGCTTAATATATACAAATACAAATATATGAATGGAGTCTCGATGTTGGTTATTAATACCAAGTTTTTAATCATTATGAAAGGTCATTGTGTAATACACAGGGACATAAAAGGACCAGACAGAGAACTTTAACATATTCATGGCCAATTTCCTTCACTGATCCAGTTCTGCCCAGCTTTTTCCATTTGTTTTCTCATCAGTTCCCAAATTCTCAAGAGCTGCCCAGGCACAGATATGAGAACCCAGCAATTGGTTAGCTGTCTGCCTAAGTGATTCAGTCTCATGTCTTTCCCTGGGTGACCAATTCTGCATAGTTTCTTGCAGGTCTGATTACTTCCACCATGATAATAGCCATGGTGGAAATAACTTTCTTAATGACAACTTTTTTTAGTGCCGGTGGGTGGAGTAAATACAGGATGGAAAGCAGTGGGAAGGGAAGTACTTGACATGGAGAAGAGAATTCCTGCTAGCATCTGACAGGTGAGGTGATTTGGGTGCAACCTGGAAGAAGGGAAGAGACTAGGGGCTGAATTTGAGACTACAAGGCAGAAGGTAGACAAACCATTTATATTTACCTTAAATAAAGAGGTGGAGGAAAACTAAGGAGTCAGCAGGGCTTCTTTTGCAGCTGAGAACAGGAAAGATTTCAGGGGAGAGGCAGAACTGAGGAGAGCAGAAGGGAAAGATGTTAAGGGATTGGGGAACAGCAGCAATGGACAGGATGGAGAACAGTGAGCTCAGGGGGAAGAAAAATGTGAAATAAAAATATGAAAATAAATGTACAGAAAAAAATATTTAGAGCTGAAACTGAAATAGATGCCTGGGATGAAAAGGGAACCAAGGTAAACCAGCTCAGGGGAGGAAAAAATCTAGAATAGAAAATAAAGAAAAGGTTGGAATTAGATAGAAATGAAGTAAACTATAAAGAAGTTAGATATTTTTAGAAAAGCTTGAGCAAGTATCCACTATTCTGGGCCTTGCACAGTTTTTTCCTTTAGGAGAAGAAATTGATCTGAGTCAGGTATTTCTTTGGTGCGATCCTGTTTATTTACAGTGAATGTACACAAACTCCTATTTCCCAGGGCTCAGTAAGAAGAAACAACAGCAGGGAGTTTCCTAGATCACAATTTCCAAGTCTACTTCTCCAGTGATTTTTGTGTCCAAGAAGCTGTGTGTGGGCAAACCCCTGTTAATCTCCCTGGGATGATTTTTCTCAGACCTTGCCATGTGGTCTCTTGCCCGTGGGTGGTAGCTTTTGTTGTTTCCACCTATTTCACTATATACGGGGCATTTAATTGTTCCGTTCATTAAAGCATGAAAGAAGGGTATTTAGCACACCCCGTAGTTTGAACCATGTCTGCAATTGTCTGTAGATTAAACAACTGCTTGATGGCAGCCATTAACACCTTCCAGCATACCACTGTATATAAAGGGGAAGTAATGAAACAGAACAAAAAATGAGGAAAAATTTTGTTTAAAAAAATAATTTGGGGTATATTGTCTCCTAATGATCTACATGTGGAGGCCTTTGTTATGTGTGGCTTTCCCCCTGCCCATGCAGAAATGGGGCAGTGATGCCTCCAAGGCATAATATCAGTTTCTCCAAACCCTGCAAACTGCATGGGTTTGGCTCGTTTCTGCTTAATTTGCGCCCCCATCCCTCAACATGTAAAAAGACAATATAAATTACTGTAGACAGTTTGTAACTTGCACTATTTCCCTCTCAGCTGTTTGAGAAAATCCATAATGAGTTGGGCTCTAGGAGCAGCTGAGGTCTAGGGAGCCACTGGCAGCTTGCCACTTGGCTTCTTGTCTGACTTCACTCCCTGAATGGAAGAACTAAAACTCCCCTACTTTTGTATGGTAATTCTCACACAAGGAAGAAGGGGCACTTTCAATTAATCTAGTTACTTTATCCCTTTTATTGTAATTCATGAAACAGTATCATTTTACACACACTGAAAAAGAGTCAACATATGTTGACATTTTTCAGAGCAGCAGCCGTGTTAGTCTGTGTCAGCAAAAAGAACAGGAGTACTTGTGGCACCTGAGAGACTAACAATTTTATTTGAGCATAAGCTTTCGTGGGCTACAGTCCACTTCATCGGATGCATAGAATGAATATGCATCCGATGAAGTGGAGTGTAGCCCACGAAAGCTTATGCTCAAATAAATTTGTTAGTTTCTAAGGTGCCACAAGTACTCCTGTTCTTTTTATATGTTGACATTGTTTCCACACTATGTTACACACTGGCTAGTTAGTATCCTCCTGGATTCCTTTTACAACTTTCAAAATATGAGGGCAGGGTTTCTGCTTACAAGTATGTGTAGGACTCTTTCTGAGCCCAGTAGAGTTTCAAAAATCTGCTGGACCAGATCTAATGAGTGAGTTGGTTCTCAGTTGACAACTTCTTCTGTTCTCAGTTGACAACTTCAGTGATGCATCTCTGCAGGAAGCCTAGTTTGATTGTGCACATTAGGGCTTGAAAGTATGAGCTTCAACACTCAAAATTATTATGTGGAGCCGTCCCAGATTGAGGTGCAAGCTGGATGAGGTAATATCTTTTATTGGACCAACCTCTGTTGGTGAGAGAGACAAGCTTTCAAGCTACACAGAATTCTTTAGGTCTGGGAAATATACTCAGAATGTCACAGGTAAATACAAGGTAGATACACCAGATTGAGGTGTCAGAGGAGATTTTGGAACAGACTGATCTGTTAAACAGTAATAAGTCATCAGGACCAGATGGTATTTACCCAAGAGTTCTGAAAGAAACTATCACTTAAATCAGCCTTTGTATCAGACAACTGGAGAATAGCTAATGTAATGCTGATTTAAAAAAAAAAAAGACTCCAGAGGCGATCCCGGCAATTACAGGTTTTTAAGACTAATTTCAGTACCAGGCAAATTAGATGAAACTGTAGTAAAGAACAAAATTATCTCTCACACAGATAAATATGATATGTTGGGGGGAGAAGAGTCAACATGGCTTTTGCAAAGGGAAATCATGCCTCGCCAATCAATTAGTATTCTTTGAGGATGTCAACAAGCATGTAGAAAAGGATGATCCAGTGCATATAGTGTACTTGGACTTTCAGAAAGCCTTTGACAGAGTCCCTCACCAAAGGCTCTTAAGCAAACTAAGCAATCATGGGATAAGAGGGAAGGTCCACTCATGGATTAAAAGACAGAAAACAAAGGGTAGGAATAAATTACCAGTTTACATTATGGAGAATACTGTGTACAAATGTGGTCTCCTCATCTCAAAAAGGATATACTGGCATTAGAAAAGGTTCAGAGAACAGCAACTAAAATGATTAGGGATCTGGAACAGGTCCCATATGAGGAGAGATTAAAGAGGGTAGGACTTTTTAGCTTGGAAAAGAGGAGACTAAGGGGGGATATGATAGAGGTATATAAAATTATGAGTGGTGTGGAGGAAGTGAATAAGGAAAAGTTATTTACTTGTTCCCATAATAGAAGAACTAGGGGCCACCCAATGAAATTAGTGGGCAGCAGATTTAAAACAAATAAAAGGAAGTTCTTCACACAGAGCACAGTTAACCTGTGGAGCTCCTTGCCTGAGGAGGCTGTGAAGGCTAGGACTGTAACAGGGTTTAAAAGAGAACTGGATAAATTCATGGAGATGAAGTCCATTAATGGCTATTAACCAGGATGGGTAAGGAATGGTGTCTTTAGCCTCTGTTTGTCAGAGGGGGGTGATGGATGGCAGGAGAGAGATCACTTGATCATTACTTGTTAGGTCCACTCACTCCGGGGCACCTGGCATTGGCCACTGTCAGTGGACAGGATACTGGTCTGGATGGACCTTTGGTCTGACCCAGTACAGCCATTCTTATGTTCTTATGAGAAAAGTAAAGAGTGGTGCCCCCCAAGGATCTGTACTAGGACCAGTACTGTTCAACGTATTCATAAATGACCTGGAAAAAGGGGTGAATGCTGAGGTGTCAAAATTGGCAGATGATACAAAATTACTCAGAGAGTTAAATCCAAACATGACTGTGAAGAGTTACAAGGGATCTCACTAAACTGGGTGAGTGGGTGACAGAATAGTAGATAGAAAACAAGAAAAATACTTGTGGCACCTTAGAGACTAACAAATTTATTTCAGCATAAGCTTTCGTGGGTTAAGAACCCACTTCATCGGATGCATGGAATGGAACATACAGTGAACAGATATTTATACATTCAAAGAAACATGAGAAGGTGGAAGTGTCTATACCAATGTTAAGAGGCTAATTAATTGAAAGGAACTGTTATCAGTAGAAACTTTTGAAGTGATAATCAACAGGGGCCATTACAGACAGTTGACACAAAGGTGTTAAGGGGGGAAATAAATTCAATTAACGTATTGACTGAGCCATCCACGGTCCATATTCAAGCCTAAGGTAATGGTATCTAGTTTGCATATTAATTCCAATTCCGCAGTTTCTCGTTGGAGCCTGTTTTTGAAGTTATTTTGTTGTAAAATTGCTACTTTTATATCTGTCATTGAGTGATTAGGGAGGTTGAAGTGTTCACCTACTGGCTTTTGAATGTGATGATTCCTGATGTCAGATTTGTGTCCGTTTATTCTTTTGCGTAGAGACTGTCCAGTTTGGCCAATGTTGAAATAAATTTGTTAGTCTCTAAGGTGCCACAGGTATTTTTCTTGTTTTCTTTTTGCTGACACAGACTAACACAGCTACTACACTGAAACCTGTCAGAATAGTAGATGAAATTCAGCGTTAAGTGCAAAGTAATGCACATTGAAAAATAATCCCAACTATACATACAATATGATGGGGTCTAAATTAACTGTTACAACTCAAGAAAGAGATGTTGGAGTTGTTGTGGAAAGTTCTCTGAAAACATCCACTCAGTGCGCAGCGGCAGTCAAAAAAAGCTAACAATTTGAGGAACTATTTGGGAAAGGATAGATAATAAAATAGAAAATATGATAATGCCACTTTATAAATCCATGTGATGCCCACATCTTTAACATTGCATGCAGTTCTGGTCACCCCATCTCAAAAAAGATAGATTAGAATTGGAAAAAGTGCAGAGAAGGGCAAGGAAAAGGATTAGGGTATGGAACAGCTTCCTTATGAAGCGAGATTAAAAAGACAAACTGTTCAGCTTAAAAAAGAGACAACTAAGGGAGGGATGTGATAGAGATCTATAAAATTATGAATAGTGTGGAAAAAATGAATAGGGAAGTGTTATTTACCCCATCTTTTAACACAGTAACTTGGGGTCACCCAATGAAATTAATAGGCAGCAGGTTGAAAACAAACAAGAAGACATACTTCTTCACACAACACACAATCAACCTGTAGAACTCGTTGCTGGGCGATGTTGTGAGGGCCAAAAGTGTAACTGGGTTAAAAAAAGAATTAGATAAGTTCATGAAGGATAAATTTATCAATGGCTATTAACCAGTATTGTCAGGCATGCAATCCTATGCTCTGGGTTTTCCTAAACCTCGAACTACCAGAAGCTGGGGCTGGACAACAGGGGGTAGATCACTCGATAATTACTAAGGTTAAGATTTTGTCAGTTATTTTTAGTAAAAGTCACAGACAGGTCACAGGCAATAAACAAAAAAGAGAGGGAGCCGGTGACCTTTCTGTGACTTTTACTAAAAATAACTGGGAGGAGGGCAAATGGGGGAAGAGGAAGGAATGACAACTGGAGCCCTATGCTTGGGGGTGGGGGGGTAAGGGGAAGGCTGACAGCCTGAGCTGCATCACCACAGCGGGGTGCACAGCCTAGCTGAAGTCTCTGGCCACTGTCAGAATATTGAGCTTGATGGTCCAGTGGTCTCACTCAGTATGGCTATTATTATTTAGAAATCAGTAAGTTTCAAAACTATTGTCATGTAAACTTTATTTTTTTTAAATTTACCTTTTTATGGTTCCCTTAATGTTAGCTTTGACTGCTGCTAAATTTGAAGTGTCTGATTTTCAGTGTTTTAAAAGGTGTGGAAGAGCCCTTCACTTTTAGCCTGGATCATGTGTGGAGTCCAGCAGAAAGAAGGGAGGAGTAGGGATGTTTCATCCACTTTTCCTCTCCCAAGCCTTCTCCTCATCCCATCACTGGCTGCAAGCAAGTGGGAAATGAGAGGAGTCAAAATTCCTTTCATTTGCTCCCCTTGTGGTGCAGCTAGGTGTTACTCAGAGCTGAGCCTAAAGGCTTAATCTAGTTTGAAAGCATTTTGTTGCAGCAATTTACAATAGCAAGTGATTGGAATATCTTTCATATTGCACTAAAGTACTGCTTTATATTTCTCTTAAATCCCTCAACTGGAGGAATACAGTATCACTGCTATACCAGTGTATTTCGTAGTTATGTTGCTTCAGTTCAGTATGCAGTTTGGATTTCTAGAGATTTGTCATTCAGCCTTGAAAATTTGCTCCAGGCTGAATTTGAAATACAAGGTGTTAACCCAGGAGCAACTTTTGCCAAATTTGGTCTGTGGTTTGATGTAGCAGAATTAGTAATTAGATACTTTATTCTATTTTATTCACTCTCTAAAACCAAACCTGTGACAAATATATTTTGCTGGCCCTTAGCCAAAATTGTGCTGTGCTGTATTGGTGTATGATTGGGTATTTTCTGAATATACTGAATGTTTCAATTTTGTGTTAAAAATGTGTCTAGTGTGAATGTAATCATTTTACTTTATGCTCATTTTGTATCATGGAATGAGAAAACACATATATTTAATGGATCCATAACCAGAAGAGGAATAATATCATGAACATGTATTGGTATTACATAAATCAGTTAATTGAGTTTAAAAAATCTGTAGACTTTAACACTATAGTGGTCTATTACATTGTCTCACTCACCTACTGAAAGAAAATTGTTCTGACCAAAAATCTTTTTTTAATAATGTACTAAGTATACAATAAGACATTTTGAATTATTTTAGGGACTTATTTTAATTTACCCCTTTAAAATCCATTCGTAACTCCCCTAATTTTTTTTTACATTAAACTAAAACAAATAATTGGTTAATGTTAAATCACTTAAATGTTTAGAAACAATAGATGTTAGATTCATTCCTAACAAATACTGTGAGAATAACTTTCTAAATATTGTATTTAGGTATTGCAGTAGATAATGTTGTGTACTTCATAAATATACTGTGCCGAGACCTCTGCATATCTAGACATAATAGAGCGAATTAATTAGGTCGTTTCAGCCTTAATTTTAAATGTCTTTGCATTTGGGTATTTATTTTGAATCTTAAACATTGCTTAAATGTATTTTTTATGATTTTGTAGTTACGTTAACCTGTCTATATTTGTCTTGTTTAAATAGTTCAGTAATTTGAATTGATAAGAAGGTAGAAGCTGATTTTAAACTTTTACAGATCAAAATAGAACAGCATATTTTTGATTTTAAAACAATCAGTTTGACTTTATGGAGGTTAGCACTTATTTGTTTAATAATTAATAGGTCTTTCCTGCCAATAAGGATTAGATTACTGCTGACTTGCTTTAACTGGTGATTGTTATAGTAATATTATGGTAGTTTCTATGTGGCATGCAAAGGTACATCTATGAATAATTTCATGTTTTGCTAATCTGCAGGATATAACTCTGTGGAAGTACTAGAAGGGAAGCCTTTTTCAGAAGTTTCCAAATGCCATTAATATATTATAGGGAAATGGTCAGTTACATTGTCTTAATTTGTCATTCTTATTTGCCTCTTGCTGTGTAAGCCTGCATTGTGCCTGGCAACTGTTACCTAGTGACAATTTCAGCTGCTTTAGCCATTGGCTGTGCTGTTGATTGGGGCAGAAGGACCGAGTCACCTTTCTGATAGTGAGTTCTTCTGCATCAGCTAAGGATAAAGAGGAGCAGCAGGCTCAGGTGCAAGCAATAATTTTGAGAGAGAATGTGAGAAATAGTGACAGCATCCTTGTAACTGCCTCACAGTAAATAGGACTTCTGTATCAAGCAGTTCACCGTAGCAGCTGATAAGAATGAACGTAGGTGAGAAACATTGGTTTATTGCTGTAGCAAGAGAATTTTGTTTAAAAGTAGTAATTTTGTAACAGATTAAATTACTTATAGATAGAGAGAATGAACAACTGGCAAGTGTTTTGGGGATGTTATAAAATCAAAAAGAACCTTCTGTACAGCATGATGGTGCACCTTGGAAAATTAACTTCAAAAGAATGCTTTCTATCGAACTACTGCATCAGAAGTGGAGAAAATGCTTCTTTTCTAGTGAATGAAATTCCTTCAGAAGGAGCAGCAAAGACTATCAAAAGCATCAGTGAGATGTCCATACTTTTAAAGGGACGTTAAACAAATGCTAATATAATATCTAAATGACCTTGGAAATCTTTTTATTTGGATTGATTCATTCTTGTCTGCCTCTTCCTAATCTCAGGAATTCTAGGATTAAAGATATTTTTAGTATTTCTGGGGTTTTTTAAAAACAAGACTGTGTACATTTAGTAACCTAGCTAACGGTTCTTGCACAAATCAAGCAGTTACTCAAAAATGAATACAGAAGAGGCTTTCTTTAACGTATGGCTGCTCCATAACTGCAAATACAATTAATAGGTAATGTCCAGCTATTAGAAGATCTGGTTTTTAAAGCAGTGATTTATCATGCTAATAATCTAATAAAAACAGAACGTCTGTGGCAGCCTAGAAACTGAAGCTGAATGACAGAATAATGGAATAAACAATGGCAGCTTTTCTAGTCTGATCAGCATTTCATTAGCTTCACAGCAGAATGCAGATGGAAGTTTCTGTTCTTGTTGTATGGAGCTTGTGAAAGGATTCAGGTGTTGCTACAAAGGTGAGAAATATCATGGATATACCTATGAACTTCACTGTACTGATCCACTGTAGCAGATACGGCATTATTTTTGAAGAAAATTATTTTTGATTATCACTGCTGAAATGAAATGAAAGAAGGATTTATTTTGTCTGTGAGGACCTTGGATTGTGCTGCTGACATTGATAGTTGGAGTGGACTGTAACTGTTTAAAAGAGTTTTGAATACTGACTTAAAGCTCCAAAATTTATTCTTGCATTTTCTGATTTTTAAGTGAGTACACATGCTCTTCCTCAGTGTACAGGTAGATGTATGTTTTCCTTCCTGGGAGTCAGAGGACAAACCTGGCTTTCCCCATACCCTTCTCCCTCCAAATAAAATTCATTATTCATACACAAACTGTGGTGAGTCTATTGGAATTAACCTGGACAGAAATGTTTTCCTTACCTCTCTAATGAATAGGATAGATGAAGCAAAGATCTCCTGAACGGAGCCAAAAGACACAGCACGATACGGTGAACTTTTCCTTGGTTTTCCTGTGATTTAATTATTTAAATGAACATAAAACATTAATTCGTTTCTAAAGATTGCTGATTCAGGAAACCTGTGTTGTACTGAAACATTTCCCTCTTTTTATTATTTGTATTTTTCTAGCTAATTCCAAAGAAACTACCTTTCTCAGGAAAAAACAATCACAGAATTTTTTTGAGGCAGTTGACTTTTTCCTGTTCCTCTCCCCTTTTGTTTTTGTTTTTTATTTTCATCGTCCACAAATACAGTAAAAAGAACCTGTTTTCTTTAGAAGTGCCTTGTGTTTGATAAAGATGGATCAAGAGCACTGGAGGAAACCGGTCAGTGGCCTTTTTTCTGGCTTTTTTTTCATTCCTCAAAGCTAAGGTATGTCAGAGCGTTGCATTGATGCTGAAGAGGCATCAACAGCTATGAGACTGTAACCTCCCTGATAGAAGCACTGGCTGTGTCTACAAAGAAAGATGATGAGACTCTGAAGCAGAGTTTAGCTGATGTTGGGCAGGTCACCTGCTCACCGTAGCTTTGATTGCAGTGTTCCCTAATCCTAAACCATGAACCACTCCAGATGGACTGAATGGAGGACTCTGAACATGAGCAGTAGCATTGTGAATGTGTCTGATCATCTCTCCTGTCCACTAGGATTTGGCCACTACAATGCAGTCGACATCTGCATCCTAGAGACGGTCATTATTGTTTTGCTAACATTTTTAATTATTGCTGGTAATTTAACTGTAATATTTGTCTTTCACTGTGCTCCGCTCTTACATCATTATACCACCAGCTATTTTATTCAGACCATGGCCTATGCTGATCTTTTTGTTGGAGTTAGCTGCCTGGTTCCTACATTATCATTGCTTCACTACTCTACAGGTGTCCATGAGTCCTTGACTTGTCAGGTTTTTGGATATATCATCTCTGTGCTGAAGAGTGTCTCCATGGCATGTCTTGCTTGCATCAGTGTTGACCGCTATCTTGCTATTACAAAACCTCTCTCCTATAATCAACTGGTCACACCTTGTCGCTTGAGAATCTGTATAATTTTGATCTGGATATACTCTTGTCTGATCTTCTTACCTTCCTTTTTTGGTTGGGGAAAACCTGGTTACCATGGTGATATTTTTGAATGGTGTGCTACCTCCTGGCTCACCAATGCCTATTTTACTGGCTTTATTGTGTGCTTACTATATGCTCCAGCTGCTTTGGTAATCTGCTTCACATATTTCCACATCTTCAAAATTTGCCGGCAGCACACCAAAGAGATAAATGACCGGAGAGCTCGTTTTCCCAGCCATGAAGTGGATGCTACTGGAGAGACTGGGCACAGCCCTGACCGCCGCTATGCCATGGTTTTATTTCGGATAACCAGTGTGTTTTACATGCTTTGGCTCCCCTATATCATATACTTTCTGCTGGAGAGCTCTAGGGTGCTGGAGAATCCAGCACTTTCCTTCTTAACAACATGGCTTGCTATAAGCAATAGTTTCTGCAACTGTGTCATATATAGCCTCTCCAACAGTGTTTTCAGGCTGGGACTCCGGAGACTGTCAGAGACAATATGTTCATCTTGTATGTGTTTAAAAGACAAGGATGTACGGGGCCCCAAACCTAGAAAACGGGCTAATTCCTGCTCCATTTAAAGAAAACTGGGACAACTAATGAAATGCAATCTAACATTGGGTTTGGATAGCATTTGATACATCTGAAAATTTGCCACAACAGAAATATTTACTTGAATAGTTCCTATGACATGAGATGTGGGTTTGCAAGTGATTCGTAATAAAGGAAAAGGTTACTATTAAAGGGCACTGAAAGGGTACACAAATTATTATGAATATGGGTCTTGTGAAATTGTGTGGTGGTATGACAGAAATTTAACAGAAGATGAAATAAATCAATATCTCATATCTTCCGCAGGGCATGAAATAACTGGCACTTCAAAGCAGGCCTCCCCTTAGGATAAATTAGTGACTTATTAATTTTTTTTTCTTTTAGAGAAATTGTCATATATTATATATGTGGCAGGATATACAGTAGCCTCTGGCATTAAAATATACTTTTTTAAACACAGTGAGTGGCTCTCCATAAATGATATCGACAGAGGATGCATAATAAATGTTGCAATTTAACAATCAGCTGCACATAGTCTTTGCTTGTGTCTTGTACTATTTTCAGTTGTACAAATATCTGCTAAACCCTTTCCCTCTCCCTCCTTCCCCCCAAAAGCCCATAGAAATTAAAGAAACTGATGGGTACACTTTTTGGATAAAATTAAAGTTTTGTTTTTTGCATTGCTCATGCAGCTTCCACAAAGCCTGCTTCGTCTTCCCCCCGCCCCCACTCCATTTCCATTTTTTCATGCCCTGCACGCTGGGTTCCATTATTCAGAAGTGACTTAGTTAATGAAAGAACCTGTCAAATAAACCTAATTTCAAATAACTTCTTCCTTCAGAAAATTCTGGCTATTTTTAGTAGCTGGATGATTGCAGTCACCATATTCTAATTACTTTTACAAACTTTGTTCTCTGAATCCTGCTGAATTAGCAGACAGTATTGATGTGGTGTCCTTTAGGATGTACTAAAGCTTTTCCTTTAACAGTTACACAAAGAATCCTAATGCAGATATGATACCCACACACAGCAGTGTAACATCACTGCTTACTGAATTAAAAAAATTTTTGTAATGGGAAATAACTTTTCTGTGGGGTCTGAATAGCTTACTGTTGTAGCTGCCAAACCTTTGTGTGAACCTAGCTTGCACATATTGTATTTTTTTAAAAAAGAAAATGTAAAGTATGTGGTCTGTGCCTAATGTTTTCATAGCATATGGAGTAGGTCAATTTTAAGTCTACAGGATTTTAAAAAAGAATTACTTGCTCTAAGAGAAATACTTTTGTGCAGTTATTAAATAGATATTTATTAGAGGAGAAGGTGGAGAGACAATTTAGTATAAAATACAGATAAGAGCCTCAGTATTGCCTTTTGTAATAAACTGCCTTTCAGGTTCACCGCTTAAATAAAATACTTTGCAAGGGCACTACATGTGTAATAAATTGCCTGGGGTTCAGATATAGTATGGCAGGTAGTGAAATATTTTAAATATTATTTTTGATCCAAGGTGCCATTTTCTCAAATGGTGGTTTGTTTTGTTTTTTAAAAAGGCCTAACTATTGCTACTCTTAACAGCTGCGCTATAGTTCTTTATTTTACCAAAATGCATATAATGAAATTGTGCCTATGACTTTCCATAACGGAAGTCAACCCTATTTGCACACCAATGGTTTGACTACAGTAGTCCCTTTAGAAATAAAAATGTATGCATTGTTTTATTGAGGTGGTTCTGAACCCCTGTACATTTTTAAAACTGTAAGAAAGGTAAGAAAAAATAAAAAGAATAAAGTAGTATTATGTATATCAAAACCAGACTTGGCTTTAGTTCCCTGATGTTATTCTGTGTTCTCTGAAAGTCCAGATGGGTGACTACTAAGTAATTAGAATTTTTTTAAAAAGCTGTAAGTTTGGGGTTTTTTTTCTTTCCCTACATCATGCGTCTGTTTCTAATATTTTCCCTACATCATGCGTCATTGTTTCTAATATTGTGTATTGGTGAGGCAGGTTTAAGTGCCACTTGGAACTTTCCCCTAGTCTAGCTAAATTTATTTGGTGTTGATAATTACCCCAGGTTAATACTCCAGATAAAATTTGAGAGGAATTCCTTGGTACCTTTGTCTTTACCCCATATATCTCATAGTTTTCCTTTCTAGACAGATGAACCTATTCCTTCCCTTCTGAAGACAATGGGTGAAATTTTAAAAAGTGTTTAATTGGCTTAGTGCTGTTTTTTTAAGAGTTTTAGGCATTTTGGTGCCTACGTGTCCTTGAAAGAGAGTGAGATTTAGGCTCCTAAGTGTCCAGGGTTGGTAAAAAATTATTTAAAAAGAAATCAAAATAAGTTTATTTAAATTAAATTTTTCTTTTTAAAAACAAACCTTTTAAAAATGACCTATGTTAAGGCCTAAATTTACTATAATCTATTAAAATAATTTAAATACATAAAAGAAAAATGCTGCTTTAATGAGCCCTCCTCAAATTTTAATGAGTTAATGGGTTCAGCTTTTTTTATGATACAGAGAATCGGGGGGAAACATCTAACTTTTGCAGTCAGTTAAGCTTTATAAATGTCACAATACTGCATTCAGTATTTATATTATTTTTAATCTTTGCAATTGAGTGAATGCTAGTATTTACATTTATTTTCAGTTTCTGCTAAACAGAAAAGCTTTTGCCTTAATTACTTTTGTTTTCAGTTAAACTAGCAGATGAAGAGAAAATATTTTCTTCATTTGGACTAATTGATTCAAAACGGAGAAACCAACCGGGAGTTGAAAAAACAGGAGAGCATGTTTTCATCCAATCTATGAATAAAAACCAGGTGTGAGAGAGAATTAAATCTATTAAGTCTAAAAGTTGAAGGACAAGGGGACAGATTTTCAAAAGTATTTAGGTGCCTAAATATGCAGATAGGCTCCTAGTGGGATTTTGAAAAGTACCTAACCAGGTTACATGCCTATCAGCACTGTTGGCCCCCAGATTTTTTTATTTCCTGGTCACCATAGGCTAGATTTACAATCTGACAATTCACTAACTACAATTTATACTTTGTTCAATAAATCATTTAGTCCTAAATGCAAAACCAATTGATAAACTTATGTATTCAGCACATTTAAGGTAGTTTTATTTTATTGATAATTTTTAAATGTTTTTCTTGTGCATTTTAAAATTAATTCCAATTGCCATCCAAGTGTAACTCAACATAAATCCAGAATAAAAAATTAATCTAGTAAATAAAAAATGCATCATTAACCATTTTCTGACAATAAAAAGGGAAGAATTAAGAATATGAATAAATGTATGTTAAACTGTACAATTGTTTAAGTGTGTATAAATACAGGGTATTCTCCTGTTAGCAAAAAGTACTACGGTTAGTGTAAAGGTTATATTTACTTGCAAATCAATATGTTTTAATGATTGTACCAACCAATGAGAACAAACCTTTCTTTAGGAAAATGGCTAAAGTATAAATGCAAAACAGGGTTAAAATCAAGGCTTTCTTGCTGATGTAAATAATGATTAAAATTGGTGATTTAAATCAATCCACCTTGTAAATGCTTGAATCATTTTTGAAAATGGGATTAAGATCCTTCTGAAAATTTTACCCAGTGGATACGTCATAGATATCCCCAACTGTTCTGTAGTGCGCGGAATCAAGCTTTGGTCTTCACGCTGCAGCTAGTTTTGCTAAACTCTAAATGGTGATTCTTCCACCTTTTGGGGGAAGTGTAACCTGTTTATTGGCCTAAGACCAGTCTGTGCCCACAAACTCATAATTCAATTTGTAGTTAAGGGTGCCTATGGGAGGGTGAAGTAGCACTATGCCAGTCTCTAATGAAATAAGCTAATTTTTTAAGGTAAGGAGGGGAAAAACTAAAAACCTGTCACCAAAGTCTCAAGTTACTAGTTTTGGTATGCAGCACAGTGGTTCAAGTCTTAAAGGTGACTTGAAGAGGGGCTTTGCCTCTTCGTTCTTATAGCCGTCCCGGCACCCGCGAGCTGGACGGCTCATTCGATCCCAGCACTTCACCTTCCTCTTCATCCTCCTCCTCGCTGGTGCTCTCGGAGCCCGAGTCCTGCTGTTGGGCGTGGCTGGGCTTCTCCTCCCTGCCCCCGGAGGGAGGTCCCGCCTGCGTGGCTCGGTACTTATCCTTGGCCACCGCCCAGTCCACAGCCACCGTGCGCCCTTTGATCTCCTTCACGTTCATCCCTTTCAGGGCCTTCCCCGCTTGCAGGATGTTCTTGAACTGAACGAAGGCAAAGCCCCGCATCTTCCCATCTGCTTTCCTGAGGACGTTCACCTCCAGGACAGCTCCAAAGGGAGAGAACAGAGCCTTCAGGTCATCTTCTGAGCACTTAAAGCTCAGGTTGCGGACGATCAGCCTGGCTTTCTTGGGGGCCCCTTTCGGCTTTTTCGGCTTCTGCTCTTCTGGAGGGGTCTCCGGAGCGCCCGGCTGCTGCTGCTTCTTCTCCCTCAGCTTCTTCTTCGCAACATCCACCTTGATCTCATGGCCTTCGAAGGTGGTGATCTCCCTGAGGGCTCGCTGGGCATCCTCCTTAAGATAGTTAAACTTAAGATAGTTCAAAAGGGTTTGATTTCTAAAATAAATGAATGTTTTGGGGGGGGTTTAACTTTTCAGATATCAGCCTTCCTTAGGGGACCCAAAGATGTGGTTTGGGAGATTTTACAGCACCTACTTGAAAGGAAAGGGTGAATGTGTAGCAGAAGAGCTTTTCTTCCAATTCTTTGTTAGGTGTTTGAGTTCAATAGCTGCTAAGAAAAACAAACAAGAAATCAGTTTGTAAAAATCACTCCCTCTGAATTGAATAACAAACTTGTTTGTTACTTGATTGGTATTTGTGACATGATAAACAAACTATATCTTGAGTCATCTGCAAAATTTGTTAAGTGAAACATGATAGACAAAGCCTGAATGTATAATGTAAATAAAGAGGGAAAAAATTCCTTTCTGGCAATTTGTTATATTATAAAGATGTAACAAAATCACAGATTAACCTCTTTTCCTTAGTAAGTTACCTGTAATTGTGTGTGGTGATATTAATCAACTTAACAAACCTCTTAAATCACTACTTTGGCTCAAAATGCTTTCTATTATTTTTAATGTCTTTTTGATTTTCTCTAAATCTATTTTTTATGAGTCATCATACCTGAAAAAGTGCCTGATCCATGGGACAACTATATAAGGGCTTGCAGGATTGGTATTAAAAAAAGATTTTTCTTCAGATTTACTACTATTTTTTAACTAGTTTGCCTACCATTTACCATTATTTGAGTATGCAAAAACGTGTGCTAGCAATGTGTCTCTTGCATTTGAGGCTTTGGGTTTTTGATTATGATGCTTATCCATCCCTTTATAATTATTTCCATGGGTGAGTAGCCTGAATATGCTCTGTGAGCCTCTAGGGTATCACAGCTACAATAAAGTTGCTTTTATTCCAGAGAATTTCCTCTATCTGATTATATCTTTTTATAGCTGCCTAATCCTACTCCATTCTCAGAAGCAGACTTGGATCATCACACCCAGCCTAAATATTCTATATAAAAGTAAAGGTAGGGGATGCCCTGAGCCTGGTCAGCATATCCCAGATATGCAGGGAATGGCAGCCAAGAAATAAATGAAAAAGCTCATTTAACTATGTTTCCTGGCTTGTCCCACCCATGTCACCCATAGCAGCCTCATAGCTCCATGCTCTTCAATTGGATACTCTTCCCCTTCATACTCTTCTCTGACCTTCCTGGTCAACCCAGTCAACAAGCCCTATATGTGATCTACTGAAGTTTATGGAATCCAGAAAGCTGCATAAGTTCTCTTCTAAACAGGGCTATATGATCTAGATATGCTTTTGTTTTCTAGAGATTAGAATGAAATCTTTAAAAAAAGAGAAAACATATTGAAGGTCTGCTTGTTTTCTGGAAGGACAGTTTCCAGTTATGCAATTGGAAGTCCACTGCAGCAGTGACAAGGTGGGGAAAAGCAAATTACATACTGCATACATATTAACTGGTTAAAGGTGTTTAATTGACCCTGTACATACAGATGACTAACTGGGGGTATTTTTTTTAATAAGGTAATAACAGTTAACAAGTATCAGAGGGGTAGCCGTGTTAGTCTGGATCTGTAGAAGCGACAAAGGGTCCTTGTCACTTCTAACAGTTAACAGTTATTCAGCAAGTTACAGAAATGTCTTAAAGTTGAACAAATCTTTTACTTTTCAAAAATAATATTAGTTTAACAAATTTTTACTATAGCACCACAGGTGTACATGATGGTTTATAGACCTAGGGACTAATTCACTTCTGCTAGCAGCGCCCTCGCTGCAAGCCACCTTTGTGCAAATAGCAGTGGAGAGGAAAGTTCTTTTGCATATGAAGCGAGTCTTCCGTCATATAGGGACGCAGAACCTGGCCATACTGAACTTCTGTTTGGAGAGCTGGCTGGAACTCTGTTATCTGGCAGTTAGAATTCTGAGATGGCGCTCCACCCTAGAGCTGCTACAGCAGAGTGTATATCAGGTGGTTTGCCTTTGCTCCTTGTCCAACAGGCAGAATCTTACCTCCCCATCCCTCTTCTCAGCCTTTGGAGATATCCGCTGTGGGAAAGAGTCTCCAAAGGCCAGTTGCAGGAGGGTTAGGTCAGAATGCCTTCTGAATACACCCGTGTCCCCACTCAGTGGGAGATCACTTTGTTTCCTCCTTTCTGGTCCCTGCATTCTCTTTCTTGTAACAGTTACATGAGTTTACTGCTGCCTTAGGCTGCAGGAACCTCTGTGAGTGGGGAGGGGTGGATATTCTGAATGCTGGATGGGAGTATGGCATTCATTTGCTAATGTAGGTCCTGGAGATGGGGCTGCTGTGGAGATATTACTTCACCCACCATGTCTTGGAATCTGTCAGACTAGTTGCTGAACTTTCTAACTCGAGAGTTAACAACCAGTATGTCCCTTACTGCTATGTGTCAGAATATTGGTCAAAATCTGGCCTGTAAAGCAACCATGGCTACCTATAATTTTTATTTATTTTTAAGTTTGCTCCTCTGAAGAAGGGGTTCTCTAATAAAGGAATTCTCTGTAAGGTTTGCATAAAGGTTTTTCTTTTCCTTAGCATGCATTGGATGATTCCACAGGAGGCTTAACTCCTTTTGATGGACAAAAGGAAGTACAGTAGATATTTCTTATTATGTCAGGCAGCTGCCCAATTTGTCCCATGTCCTGCTTTTCCACAAAGTCTCCCAGTATGATGATCTCACATTCTTGCATGTGAAAACCAGATTAAGGAGACAGCTCTGATTTATTTTCTTCTTAAATTTGTTGCCATTTCTATTTCTTTGTTAACTGTAAGTCACATAAATGTCTTGTTAATGGAATACTCCTCACTTCCATGTGCCTACAGACCTTTTGAAATAAGAATAAAATGTAGGAAATAACAGTACAGATATTAACCAAATAAATCAACATGTCCAACCAAGTCATGAAATCAACGTGGTTAATAAAATGAACATAAAAACCCCTCCCTGTGCCATCAGAATGCTGGAGTTCTCTGAAACATTTTAGGAAATGGCGCACAATAATAAAAAATTAGCTGCTAAAGCAAAAAATTAGAATGAAAAGGTTGAAATGAGGACATATCCTGTACTGCAGGTTAAGCAAAGCAAAATTGCTTACATTTATGTATGAGATTCTCCTTGTGCAAATGTGTATAGATTGCATATATTGTGCCATAGCGTTTGCTATTCCATTTCTCCTGAGTATTTGTATTGGTACTTTGAATCTGATTTTACATTTAGTATGAAAGAGGATATGTGAAGATTGGCTTCTACTTAGGTGCAATTAATGCCTTCGAGGGTGAAAAGGACTGAATACTTGGGTAATGGAAAAAAATTATTAGCTATTTTCTGATTGTAAAAGTATTATCCATGCAGTGACTTTTTTCCAAAGAAATGTTCTTCTTTATTTTCTTGAATTGGCAAATTTAATCTCTTTCTAAGATGTCTCTCCAGAGAAAACCATAAGTAGTGAAACACAATGCCACATTTAAATGTGCTTTTTTATTGGAAGATCTTCCATGTTTGCTGAAAAAGCTAAAATGATACTGTGGGAAGAATGACATACTGTGTTGTATGCCCTAATGACTACTGTGCTGTAGTTTTTGTACCAAGTCTGTGCTCTCCCCATCCCCACCCCCAAAACAAGGTGTTTTTTTTTTTCCCCTTGTGGATGTAATATTTTTTATTTTTGGCTGTACAGGGTCTATTAAAGATCATTTAAAAATTGTATTTGCTATTCTGTTTCCGCAAGTATTTTTAATGTCCATTGATATTTCCCTATTGAATATCCTTGATCATTTTTAGATTTTACTCTCAGCAAAATCTAATTAGAATATCTTTTAAAAGTAGTTTACCTGTCAAACTGCATAGTATCACTAAGTGGCTACAGAGGGAAATATATCGTTGTGATGGTTAGATATTGCTCTAGTCCATTATCATGTGTATAAGAAATACAGTTTAAATATAAACAAAAGTTATAGTTATTACAATAGCACATCAAGTTGGCCTGGCAACATATCAGATATTACAGTACCTGTATCAGATATCAGAGTACTTTCACCACCATGAAATTACTATATCCTCTTTTCCTATCATTAAAGTTGTAGACAAGCAAATAAAAGTGTATGGTAAGTTTTTTATTATGTTGGCAAGTTTCTGAGGGCCTTGCCATACCCCAGGATCCATGCCCCCATCCACAGTTGGAATGTCTGTCCATGGTCCTATAGTCATTGCAGAATGCCTGGCAATGTGACTCCATTGGAGCTGATCTGCCAAGGAGAAGTGCCAGTGGCACATGGGGCCAAAGATGATGTAGAGAGACAACTTCCATGAAGATGGCCAGGGCCTTCTGAAGATATATGAAGTTTGTTTTCTTATCCTTCAGTGGGATAAGTGAAAAATCCCCCCTTGCCTCTTTTTTTCTCGCATGGGTTTTCCATGGGAAGGGGGCTTAGACTCTGTGTTACAATTAGTGGAAATACATTTTTAGTCATTTAAAAATCACTATGGCTTTCTTATTATTGTTGTGAACATTATAATTTGAAATGAGAAATTTTATACATTAAACTGCTAAATGTATAACGAGGCAGATTCATTTTTGATTAGTTTCTTCAGAAAAGAAAAGATGAGGAACAAAATCAGTGTTGAGGCTGGACTCTCTTGTAATGTGCAGTATTTCCAGGAGTATTGCTTAAAGATGGCATTTCATTTATTAATGGGTGCATAATCATAAACCGTGCACAGCCAAAGTACAGGCAGCATGTTTTTATTTCACTTTTTATGTTGGCAAAAAGATTCCTTAAATGAAAAACATTTTGATTCAGTATTTTATTTACATTGTAAATTCTATGGACTTTCCAGCTATTAACATCATTTTGACGATTAAGGGTCAATTCATGCCCTCGATTTGAGCCTCAGAGGGGAGAAAAGAGTGGAAGATTCTCTCAAATCACTAGTGAGTCTGAGAGTTAGAAGGGAGTTGCTCTTTAAGTAACATCACATCCTCCCTTCCTTTCCTCTAACACTGCAGAAATCCTTCTGTAAATTGTGATCAGAGCTCCCTGAATTTTTGAGTGTTGAGGGAGCAGAGTCTGGGAGAAGGGAGAAAAGCACTGTACACAACACAACTTTGATCTCCAGCAAACCCATGGGAAAATACAGGCAAGATTTGATGCTGACCATTTCACAATTAATTCCTGTGGACTCCTGGTGTAGAACTTCAAACTCCCCTCAAGGGGTAGTTTGGAGCACAGGTGGGATGCAAGGACAAGCTTTTTCAGCCAGGCTGACTTAGGAGGTAGGGGAAAGGTGGGACAAAGAATGCCCCAGCCCTCTATGGATTCCATGAAATGAGTGTGATTTTTATCAGATCTCAGGACAAATGCAGACTTGGCCCCTTTCTGCAGTGCCAAGCCCCAGCCACTTGAGAAGAATGTGACGCATTTTGAGGCAATACAGATATATATGGTTACTTAAGGCATGCCCACATTTTGATCGTATTATTTTTTTTCTCCCCTTTGTTCTTGTTCCCGTCTATAAATATTTAATTTGAAAAGGAAAATTGAGATGAGTGAATATTACTGAAATTCAATGAATAAATAATGAGTTATTGTGGGCATCATGGAAGAGATCAGTTTTGAGGAGACATTTAAATAAAAAGTAGGGTAGGGTGTTCCATGTATTGGTAATTACATGGAAAAAAGCATGGACCTGCAACTATGTTGAATTCTCATACACCTCAGATGTGAACCTCTTCAGATACCTGCACACAGTTATAGGAGTTGTTTTTTATTATGAGTATGCAACCTTTTAAAGTATTATACAATCTGTGTGTTTATATTTAATTTGTTTTTTTTCCCCCAGACGTTGCTTCTAGCAGTTCTCCTTGTTTGACTTCTAAGTTTAGAACTGTAAATGGACAAATGATATTTTTCAGTGATTAGGCAAATTTGTCCTGACCCATGAAAGGCATGTAGGGTACCCACAGGGCTTGGAATATTTATTAACCAATTAAATTGTTCATTTTCCTGTTAGTCATTTTATTATAGGAGAATAAATAATAAGATTTGTGTATTAAGGCAAAAAAATTAATAAGTCTACAACTGAGCTGCTTTTAATCTCTTGAATGAATTTATTGCAGCAAACAGTTTTTATATTTGAAATAATTCCTTGGAGTAATGGTCTTGGGCCAAATCATAGAATCATAGAATCTCAGGGTTGGAAGGGACCTCAGGAGGTCATCTAGTCCAACCCCCTGCTCAAAGCAGGACCAAACCCAATTAGATCATCCCAGCCAGGGCTTTGTCAAGCCTGACCTTAAAAACCTCTAAGGAAGGAGATTCCACCACCTCCCTAGGTAACCCATTCCAGTGCTTCACCATCCTACTAGTGAAAAAGTTTTTCCTAATATCCAACCTAAACCTCCCCCTCTGCAACTTGAGACCATTACTCCTTGTTCTGTCATCTTCTACCACTGAGAACAGTCTAGATCCATCCTCTTTGGAACCCCCTTTTAGGTAGTTGAAAGCAGCTATCAAATCCCCCCTCATTCTTCTCTTCTGCAGGCTAAACAATCCCAGTTCCCTCAGCCTCTCCTCATATGTCATGTGCTCCAGCCCCCTAATCATTTTTGTTGCCCTCCGTTGGACTCTTTCCAATTTATCCACATCCTTCTTGTAGTGTGGGGCCCAAAACTGGACACAGTACTCCAAATGAGGCCTCACCAGTGCCGAATAGAGGGGAATAATCACGTCCCTCGATCTGTTGGAAATGCCCCTACTTATACAGCCCAAAATGCCGTTAGCCTTCTTGGCAACAAGGGCACACTGTTGACTCATATTCAGCTTTTCGTCCACCGTAACCCCTAGGTCCTTTTCTGCAGAACTGCTGCCCAGCCATTCGGTCCCTAGTCTGTAGCAGTGCATGGGATTCTTCCGTCCTAAGTGCAGGACTCTGCACTTGTCCTTGTTGAACCTCATCAGATTTCTTTTGGCCCAATCCTCTAATTTGTCTAGGTCCCTCTGTATCCTGTCCCTACCCTCCAGCGTATCAACCACTCCTCCCAGTTTAGTGTCATCTGCAAACTTGCTAAGGGTGCAGTCCACACCATCCTCCAGATCGTTGATGAAGATATTGAACAAAACCGGCCCCAGCACCGACCCTTGGGGCACTCCACTTGATACCGGCTGCCAACTAGACATGGAGCCATTGATCACTACCCGTTGAGCACGACCATCCAGCCAGTTTTCTATCCACCTTACCGTCCATTCATCCAGCCCATACTTCCTTAACTTGCTGGCAAGAACGCTGTGGGAGACTGTATCAAAAGCTTTGCTAAAGTCAAGAAATAGCACATCCACTGCTTTCCCCTCATCCACAGAGCCAGTTATCTCATCATAGAAGGCAATTAGGTTAGTCAGGCATGACTTGCCCTTGGTGAATCCATGCTGACTGTTCCTGATCACTTTCCCCTCCTTTAAGTGGTTCAGAATTGATTCCTTGAGGACCTGTTCCATGATTTTTCCAGGGACTGAGGTGAGACTGACTGGCCTGTAGTTCCCCGGATCTTCCTTCTTCCCTTTTTTAAAGATGGGCACTACATTAGCTTTTTTCCAGTCATCCGGGACCTCCCCCGATTGCCATGATTTGTCAAAGATAATGGCCAATGGCTCTGCAATCACATCGGCCAACTCCTTTAGCACCCTCGGATGCAGTGCATCCGGCCCCATGGACTTGTGTTCGTCCAGCTTTTCTAAATAGTCCCGAACTACTTCTTTCTCCACAGAGGGCTGGTCACCTCCTCCCCATACCGTGCTGCGGAGTGCTGCCGCCTGGGAGCTGACCTTGTCTGTGAAGACAGAGGTAAAAAAAGCATTGAGTACACTAGCTTTCTCCACATCCTCTGTCACTAGGTTCCCTCCCTCCTTCAGCAAGGGGCCCACGCTTTCCTTGACTTTCTTCTTGTTGCTCACATACCTGAAGAAACCCTTCTTGTTACTCCTAACATCTCCGGCTAGCTGCAACTCCAAGTGTGATTTGGCCTTCCTAATTTCACTCCTGCATGCCTGAACAATATTTATATACTCCTCCCTGGTCATTTGTCCAATCTTCCACTTCTTGTAAGCTGCTTTTTTGTGTTTAAGACGAGCAAGGATTTCACTGTTAAGCCAAGCTGGTCGCCTGCCATATTTACTTTTCTTTCTACAGATCGGGATGGTTTGTTCCTGCAACCTCAATAAGGATTCTTTAAAATACAGCCAGCTTTCCTCGACTCCTTTCCCCCTCATGTTATTCTCCCAGGGGACCTTGCCCATCAGTTCCCTGAGGGAGTCGAAGTCTGCTTTTCTGAAGTCCAGGGTCTCTGTTCTACTGCTCTCCTTTCTTCCTTGTGTCAGGATCCTGAACTCAACCATCTCATGGTCACTGCCTCCCAGGTTCCCATCCACTATTGCTTCCTCTACTATTTCCTCCCTGTTTGTGAGCAGCAGGTCAAGAAGAGCTTTTCCCCTAGTTGGTTCCTCCAGCACTTGCACCAGGAAATTGTCCCCTACACTTTCCAAAAACTTCCTGGATTGTCTGTGGACCGCTGTATTGCTCTCCCAGCAGATATCGGGGTGATTAAAGTCACCCATGAGAACCAGGGCCTGTGATCTAGTAACTTCTGTTAGTTGCTGGAAGAAAGCCTCGTCCACCTCATCCCCCTGGTCTGGTGGTCTGTAGCAGACTCCCACCACGACATTACCCTTGTTGCTCCCACTTCTAAATTTAATCCAGAGACTCTCAGGTTTTTCTGCAGTTTCATACTGGAGCTCTGAGCAGTCATACTGCTCTCTTACATACAACGCAACTCCCCCACCTTTTCTGCCCTGCCTATCCTTCCTGAACAGTTTATATCCATCCATGACAGTACTCCAATCATGTGAGTTATTCCACCAAGTCTCTGTTATTCCAATTACATCATAATTCCTTGACTGTGCCAGGACTTCCAGTTCTCCCTGCTTGTTCCCCAGGCTTCTTGCATTTGTGTATAGGCATTTAAGATAACTCACCGATCGTCCTGCTGTCCCAGTGTGGGGCAGGAGCCCTCCCCTCTTGCACTCACCTACTTGTGCTTCCTCCCGGTGTCCCACTTCCCCACTTACCTCGGGGCTTTGGTCTCCTTCCCCCGGTGAACCTAGTTTAAAGCCCTCCTCACTAGGTTAGCCAGCCTGCTTCCAAAGATGCTCTTCCCTCTCTTCGTCAGGTGGAGCCCATCTCTGCCTAGCACTCCTTCTTCTTGGAACACCATCCCATGGTCAAAGAATCCGAACCCTTCTCTCCGACACCATCTGCGTAGCCATTCGTTGACTTCCACGATTCGACGGTCTCTACCCCGGCCTTTTCCTGCCACAGGGAGAATGGACGAGAACACCACTTGCGCCTCAAACTCCTTTATCCTTCTTCCCAGAGCCACGTAGTCTGCAGTAATACGCTCAAGGTCAAATAGTGGCTTCCCGTGGGTAAACCCTCAGGGGGAGGAAAATTGTCCACATTCTTAGTTTATGTTAATACAATTGAGGGTGCCATATTTTTATTTTGGTTCTCTTCCCTGATTCAATCAAATGAATTCCAAGCACAAATTAAGTGTCACCTTTTGGCCATGTTGCAAAGCCGCTGGGTCTGTCTTTCTGCCGTCTGGGCTGCAGACTAGAAAGTTAAGGCCAGGCCCAGCACCAAAGGCTCCTTGTTGATGGTGCATCCTTCGGCACCACCATTGTCTTGGCGGCAGATCCCATCATCGAGTTTGGTATAGGCCTTGGTGCTGATGCCTCTTCTGGTACCAAGTGGGAATGTCTCATTTGATGCTGCTGGTGCCGATTCCCCACTCCTCTTTGGCACCAAATTCGCCACCTTTATTGGGCTTCAGGTGAGTCTGACTGGTGGTTTGCCTCATCAGGGCTGGCTCCCCCATTGTCACCACAGAACCTCTTGGTAAAGGGAATTCATAACTTCCTATATCTAGACGATTGGTTATTGAAGGGCAAGTCCAGAGAGGAAGTCCTCTCTTATGGTCACATCACACTATTTCTACTTGATCATCTAGGACTCATCCTGAACCCGGGAAAGCGACATTCGTTCCAGCTCGGTGAATTGAGTTCATTATGGCCCTTGTAGACTCAAAAAGTTAAAGATTGTTTCTACCGACCTAGTGATTCCAGGCAATCTACTGCCTATGCCAGAGCTGTGGTCTCATTTCTCAACCACAGTTCAGATATATGTGGGCTGTGATTGCTAGGCCACATGCACGCAGGTAGTTCAATATGCCAGGCTGCGCCTGCATCCTATTCAGATGTGACTAAAATCAATCTGTCTCTCGGACGTGCTGGTCTGACTACCTCCATTGATACTGGTCTCCTTACCGTGGTGGATGATTCAAGACAATGAGTGTCAGGGTGTTCCTGTCACTTGGCCTCCACTGACTAGGACTATAGTCTCTGATGCCTCCTTAATAGGTTGGGGAGTCCATCTGGACTTGCTGAAAGTTCAAGGCTTGTTGTCAGAACAAGAAGCTTCTCTGCAGATCAATGTCATGGAGCTACATGCCATCTACAGTGCCTCTCAGACCTTTCAGGATCACATCGGGGCTCAGTGGTTCTCATACTCACCGACAGTGCCACCACAATATATTATGTGAACAGGCAGCAGGAAGCACACTCCAACCTGCTTTGTCTGGAGACAGTCAGGTTCTGGTAGTTTTGCATTGGGGGAAACATTACGCCCATAGCCAATCACTTGTCTGGAATCCACAGTCACCTGATGGATCACCACAGCAGGAATTTCTGTGTGAATCACAAGTAGTCTTTGAAGCTCAGTGTCCTGCAATTGGTCCATCTTTGCAGTTTGTGGTATCCCGACTATCGATCTGTTGCCTCTCATGGAAAACAAGGCATACTGTCTGTTTTGCTCCCAGGGACGTCTCAGTCTGGGCTCCCTGACGGATGCTTTTCACCCGCGCTAGGAATCAGCACTCCTTTTTCCCTTTTCTCCAATTCCGATCATCCCGTGGGTCATTCTCAAGCTGAAATTGGACCCTGCCAAGCTTATTCTCACTGCTTCAATATGTCTGAGACCTCGTTGCATTACACTGCTCTACAGCCAAAATGCTTCTGAAATAAATGTAGTCAAACTTTACTAATTCTGGGTGACTGAGAACAAAAATGATGCTTAAAATTGTTGATTGGCTCTAGTTTTCAAGATATGCTATTGGGTCAGTATATACGACCCTTGACTTGGGAATGGCGGAGGATAAGTGAGTTATAAAGGGAAGGAATCTCAATTTAAACCAGAAATGACTAAAATACATCTTTGACTGGATCTATGAATAAATCTATGACTGGGTTTGGACAGTACTTGCTTTTTAGGCAAAACAATGAATGATGCAATCTGAAGCTGGTATTGCGTCATACATAATATGAATTGCATCATGTTATTCCTATAAGTCATGGATGCTGCAATCATAACGAAGCTTACATCACTCTGCTGAACAAATTGCCCTATATCAGCTCTAGAAATCATACAGTGTCGTGCTCTCTTATTTGTCAGTGTTTGATTTTGCAAAGGGACACATTTCTGTTTAGCCAAAGTGAGCAGAGATGCCTCGTACTTGTGCGAACAGTGCAGATAACTTCTGCTATGTTTATGGTGAAGTGACTTTTGCATCACAAAAGCGCAGTATAACCATTATGGTTAAGAAAGCCTATCACCTTTCTTTTGGCTGCAAAATTGGAGATCAGGACAAGAGGTGGGCCCCACACATATGCTGCAACACTTGTGCAACAAATCTTCGCCAGTGGTTGAACAGGAAAAGGAAATCGATGCCTTTTGCAGTGCCAATGATTTGGAGAGAGCCAACAGATCATACCAGCAATTGTTACTTCTGCATGGTGCCTCCAGTTGGGAAAGGTGTGTCAAAGAAGAAAAAGTGGACTGTGCATTATCCAAACATTCCATCAGCTATACGCCCAGTACCCCATGGAGAAGGACTGCCAGTTCCTGATGCACCAGAATCATTCTCACTTGAGTCAGACGAGGAAGAGGATGAAACTTCTGGTCCTGAACCATCAGTGTCACAGGACCCACATTTTCTCCCATCCTCCTCCTCTGAACCACACCTCATAACACAAGGTGAACTGAATGACCTTGTCAGGGATTTGGAACTACCCAAGAGTAAGGCAGAGCTTTTGGGCTCCAGACTACAGCAGTGGAATCTCCTGGCAGTTGATGGTAGGGTTTCCATGTTCCGTGACCGTCAAAAGGATCTTGTCCCATTCTTCTTCATGGAAGGTGATCTTGTAGCCTGCAACAACATCGATGGTGTGATGGCAGCCCTCAACATCGTTCACGATCCAGATGAGTGGAGACTGTTCATTGATTCATCGAAGACGAGTCTTAAAGCTGTTTTACTGCATAATGGCAATGTTTTGCCATCAAAACAATTCCAGTTGGTCATGCAGTCCATATGAAGGAAACCTATGACAACATGAAACAACTTTTGAGGTGCATAAACTATGACCAACATGAGTGGCAGCTCTGTGGCGATTTGAAGGTTGTTGCTCTCTTGCTTGGTCTGCAAACTGGATACACAAAGTACTGCTGTTTTCTTTGCAGATGGGATAGTCGTGCAAGAGATTCCCACTACATCAAGAAAGATTGGCCACTCCAACAGTCATTGGAGCCTGGGAGGAAAAGTATTCAGCATCCACCACTTGTTGAATCAAGGAAGATTTTGTTACCACCCTTACACATCAAGCTGGGTCTGATGAAGAACTTTGTCAAGGCCATTGACAAAACACAAGCAGCTTTCAAGTACCTCCGTGGAAAATTTCCAAGGTTAAGTGAAGCTAAGATAAAGGAAGGTGTCTTTGTTGGTCCTGAGATTCGTGAACTTCTTTGAGATGATGCATTTGACCATGCACTGCGTGGCAAGGAAAAAAAGGCATGGAAAGCCTTCCAGTTAGTGGCAATAAATTTTCTCAGAAACAAGAAGGCAGACAACTACAGGTTGTTGGTGGAAAACCTCCTCAAGGCATACAAAAGCCTTGGTTGCAACATGTCACTAAAGATACATTTTTTGCACTCTCATCTAGATTTTTTCCCACCGAATTGCGGAGCAGTGAGCGATGAGCACGGCGAGTGATTTCACCAGGACATTGCAACAATGGAGAAACGCTATCAGGGCAAATGGAGCCCATCAATGCTTGCAGACTATTGCTGGACAGTGACAAGAGATGCTCCATTTAATGAATACACGAGACAAGCCAAGAAGCGCCGAGTAGACACTGAATAGGACTAAACTATGGACATAATAGTTTTTTGCCTTTTGTTTCATAATACATTTTATTTATTTAACCCCTTTGCTGATTTTTAAAGTGTTACATAAACAGGACAGGTGAAATAGTATCATGTAAAGCAACCATAAACACATGAAAAGACCTAGGTTTATAATTTATGATTAAAACTCTACTATCTACACAGTATACATAGGCATAAAATGTAAAAACTTAAATATCTTAGAAACAGTAGCCAATCAGTTGTTTTAATTGTCATATTTGAATTCAGCACATCAAAATACATACTAATAGCACATTTTATCTCTGAAGCAGATGACTTCTCAAAAATTGTAGACCAGTGTTATTGGTCAGCTCCCCATCCCTCTTCTTCATCCTGACCTCGTAACTCAGCATCATGGTCAGGTTTTGTATCCAGTGCTTGGCTGCCTGCATCTCACAGCATGGATGCTGCATAGTCAGATAAGGAGGGAGGATGTTCAGAGGCGGTCCGGCAGGTCTTGCTTACTAGTAGAAAGCGCTCCACCAAAGCTGCCTGTTCAGCCATGTGGCAGTGGGTTTCATTATGATCATTAGCATGGGAAGTTCAACCAATGCTGGCTTGTATCCAGGACATCTTAGTTGAAGTAATTGTTACACCTTCAGTCTTTTGGTCTTGCACTTAGTTGACTGAGAGTGCACCTGACAGTGATTTCAATCCATGGGAAGTTAGTGTGTTCAAACCCCATGACAGTGAGGTTCTTGAAAGGGGTCGTTCATCTCCACCTATCAGTTCAAGGGCTGGTTCCCTTGTGGGACCTTAATATTGTTTTAATGGCTCTCATGGGATCTCCGTTTGAGCCTCTGGCAACTTCTTCTTACTCCCTTCTGTGTTAGAAAACTGCCTTCCTTGTGGCAATAACATCTGCAAGGAGTGTGCGCGAGTTGCAGGCTTTGATGGCGGAGAACTCCTTGCATGCCTTTTTCCAAAGACAAAGTAATCCTGCAGCTGCACCCTACGTTTTTTTTCTAAGATGGTTTCCCAGTTTCGCTTGAATCAAATTATATATCTGCCAGTGTTCTTCCCTAAGCTGCATTCAACCCCAGAGCAGTGGCATATTATCGCCTAGGCCAACAAAGCCTAGGCCTAGGGGGGCAAATTTGCAGGGACGGCAAATTTATAATACCAGCCAGAGGCGCCAACTTCCCCCGGCGCTGGTGGGTGCTCACGCCCCCCGGCCCTGCCCTAACTCCACCCCTTCCCCAACGTCCCCGCCCCAACTCCACCCCCTCACTGCCCCTATTGGTCCACTTCCCCAAATCCCCGCCCTGGCCCCACCTCCTCCCCTGAGCGTGCAACATTCCTCCCTCTTCCCCCGTCCCTTCCTGCTGTGTGAAGCTGTTTTGTGCATAAGCGCTGGCAGGGAGCGGGGAGAAGCAGGACCCGGCGGTACGCTCAGGGGAGGAGGCGGAGCGGAGGTGAGATGGGGTGGGGCGGGGTGGGGAGCTGCCGGTGGGTGGAGCACCCACGGAGTCGGCATCTATGGACACCGCAGTTCTACCAATAATAGCGCGTATTGAAACCACCATGGGGCGGCAATTATTTCAGGGCCTAGGGCGGCAAAATCATTAATCCGCCACTGCCCCAGAGGAGCAGTTTCTTCACACATTAGATGACAGTCAATGTTTAGCTTTTTTTCCGGAGAGAACTAAACCTTTCCATTCCTCGCCTCGTCTTTTTGTTTCATATGCAGCTCAAATGAAGGGCCAAGCAGTCTCTTCACAAACAGTCTCCAGGTGGATAACTTCCTGTATCATGACAGAGTACAAAGTAGACCAGGCTACACCTCCTCAGGGCGTATGACCTCATTCCACAAGAGCTCAGGTCACATCAATGGAATTTCTAAATGATATTCCTATATTGGACATTTGCAGAGCGGCTGCTGCATACTTTTTGCAAACCACCATGCCATTGTAGCTGCTCCAGATCAGATGCAAACTTGGGAAGGCAGTCCTCCTTTAAAAAGACTGAGCCCCCACCTCCTGCGAATATTGCTTGTGAGTCACCCACATGGAATACATGACTGCATCTACTTGAAGAAGAAAAATGGGTACTGACCTGTAACTCTTGTTTTTCTAGATGTGATGCAGATGTGTGTTCCACGACCCACCATCTCTCCCTTCTGCATCGAGTCTCTATTTCTGATGCTCGGTGTGAAGGGACTGAGGAGGTCAGGGTGATGCTGTCCGTATACAGCCTGGGTAGAGTCTATGGCCACAGGGTGTCAGCACTGCCCGTACAGGTATTGCTAGGCAAGGTTTTCTCTGGCTCCAGTGTTCAGGGTGTTCATCCCACATGGAATACACATCTGCATCACGTCTTGAAGAACTACAGTTAAAGGTAGGTAACTGGGTTTTATTTTGGGGGGAAGGGATTGAGAGGGGATTGAGGATGAATATACCTAGCAGTATCAGTGAAACATTCCTCCAAGGTCCAGTTTGATCTAACAAGGTCTATGGGGCAGAGATATACAGTTGTTTATCTGTCCTATGCTTAAAAATTATCTCACGGAGAGGCCACTAATGTTGGAAAAAATGAGAGGACAGATCCTTGAAGGATGCTGCATTTAAAGTGTCTGTGTATGGTGATATACAATTGTTCACCATGACCAACTGACTCATATTTTCTCAGGTCTCATTGGAAGTTACAGATATCCCAGCAACTAAATTCCTTAGTCACCAAAGCAATAATCCTGGTCATCCATAACAAAAGCTGTTGAGAGATCATGTGTGACTAAAAATGGCCAAGTGGCTGTCACCATTCCTCAATGGGTTACAGCTGAGGATGCCAGATTTGGGACAAACTGCTGAGAAATAGGGCAGACTCACCTCAGACTGGTAGTTATTTTATCATTAGATATACCAAGCCAGTAACAAAAGTAAACTTCTGTCTCACCACACTGGTTAACAAGAAGTCAAAAATGCTGTCTCCTTAGGCATCCTAGCCCTTGTTTCACCATCCAGATACTAGATTTTCTGATGAGTTGTTATTGAAAACCAATTTAATGAAACAAAGGGTGGTTCTGATCTCAAGAGATCACCCCCATAGCCAAGTCAATATATAACTCAGATATTACCCAATAATCATGCTACTGCCGAGCTTTTACTAACTGAAATCTAAAGGTTTATTTAAAAGAGAAAAGAAGAAGAGAGGTAAAATGGTCAATAGATCATATACATAAAATAATGGCCAATGTTCTTATATCAGGTTGGTAGCAGTGATGTTATAGACTGCAGCTTGTAAAGTCACAGGGGCAACCATTGGCCATTTGGAGGCTAAGCCATCCACAGAAAGACTCTCATAGGGCAGGAGGAGTTTCTTCTATGGTCCATTGCTAGAGCAAAGTGTCCTTTAATGGTCTATCAAACTTGAATAGTCCATTCACAATGTGCTGGCTAGACTGGCTGTAAATTACCATAGGGGTGTTATCCCAGGAACGACACATTTAACATATAGATACATAACCAATATTCATAACTTCAGATACAGTGATAATACATGGTTTTAAACAGGATAATCATCTTTAGTACAGTAACTCCTCACTGAAAGTCATCCCAGTTAACGTTGTTTCATTGTTACGTTGCTGACCAATTAGGGAACATGCTCATTTAACGTTGTGCAATGCTTCACTATTACGCTGTTTGGCTGCCTGCTTTCTCCACAACTGGTAGCCTCCCTATACCCCCTACCCTCCCCACAGCGCCGCCCGCCTGCTGGCAGACCCCAAGGATCAGCACCTTCCACCTGCTCCCCCCTCCCGCCCGCAGCAATCAGTTGGCTGGTGGCGTTTTGGAGCAGGAGGGAGGGGGGAGGAGCGAGGACTCCGCGCGCAGGCTCTCCCTCCCTTCCCTGTCGCAAACGAGCTGATTGTCCTGGGCAGGAGGCGGGGGGGAGGGAGGAGGAGTCTGCACGCCAGGTCCTCGCTCCTCCCTCCCTCCCTGCTGCCTCCTAAACTCCACAAGCCAGCTGATTGCCCCGGCGGGAGGGGGGAGGAGCGAGGACTCGGCACTCCTCCCCCCCCTCCCCCCGCCTCCTGCCTGCGGCAATCAGCTGGCTGGCGGCATTGAATCAGCAGGGGAGGCAGGGGGAGCCTGCGCGCTGAGTCCTCGCTCCTCCCCTCTCCCCCCTTCCTCCTGTCTCCTAAACAGTACATTACCGGATTTACCATGGCGCCGGTCCAAAGGGGTCCCGGCGTGGCCCGGCCTGCTCTTCTCCGTCCCCCCACCACCACCCATGGGGGAAGAAGCTTAGTGCTGCCGGCTCTTGCTGTGGCAGCCAAACTCCTCCCCCACCTCTTTCCCCAGCATGCTACGTTCCCTTCCCTCCCCCTCTCTCCCTGCTGATCAGCTGCTTGCCAGCAGGAGGGGGAATTGAGGCATACCCCCTCCAGCCCCCTGCCGTGAGCACTCCCACGACCCCAGCCCACACCGCCAGCCCTCTGCCCTGACCCCTGCACCCGCCTCACACCTCCCCAGATCCCTGCACCCCACTCACACCCCCCATTCCCCTGTACCATCCTCACACACACCCTGCCCTGACCCCTGCACCCCCCTGTCACACACCCAGCCCCCTGCACTGCCCTCACACACTCCCAGCCCCCGCCCTGACTCCTGCACCCCCTCACACCTCCCCAACCCCCTTCCCTGACTCCTGCACCCCCCACACACCCAACCCCTGCACCACCCTCACACATACCCAGCCCCCTACCCCGACCCCTGCACCCCCCCCCCACACACCAATATTAAATTGCTTGTTTAAAATTGTTTAAAATGTATATAATACCTTTTGTCTGGCAAACAATTTTTTCCCTGGAATCTAACCCCCCCTATTTACATTAATTCTTGTGAGGAAATTGGATTAGCTTAACATCGTTTCACTTTAAGTCGCATTTTTCAGGAACATAACTACAACGTTAAGTGAGAAGTTACTATATATCATAACTTTTCCATGACACCTTACATGATATACTTTGTACAACTTTCGTTGCAATTGTCTAACAGTGGCAATATCAATTATATACATAGTCATATTTCAATCATCACAGTGGCCACCACATTTTAGAAACAGCAGAGAATCTTTCAAATCCTTAACTAGTGCACTCTCCATTCAAATAGAAGGCCACAACCCAGACTGGGACCTATCCTTCATGTCATTGGTATTGAGGTCTGTGTAGCTGAAAATAGAGTTTAATATGCTGTGTATGTATACCTTTACATCAATAGAGCCATGGCTAGACATTTGTAGTGGAGGGAGGGGGCTTTGTCTTTGTATCAATCTCTTTTGGTTTACAGTTTATCTGCTGATAGGATGGAGTGTTTAAAAGACACGCATTCAGTCCTTCCTTCTCTAGATTATCTGACCTTCTCAGTTTCCAGTCCCTGAATAGTTAAATCATGAAGCTCTAGTTCTGTTCTGAATTCTGGTTTCCTGTGTTGCAGTTTAGAGTGCCATTGGACCTTCAGGCTAGCCTGAGTCTTTCTTGTTTATGAATTCAAGATGTTGAAAGAATGGGAAAATGTCAAAAGAAATCACAGCTTAAAACAGTGACGCTTCCATGTTTAAATTATTTCATGACTTAAAACATCCTGTTCATGTTCTTGCAGAAGGATGCAAGTGACTAGACAGATACCAGCAACACCCTGGGAACTTGTAAAACTATTTTTTATTCTCCTTCCTAAAATGAATTATTTTGAGACCAAAAGGACCATATTCTGTATTAGACAAAATATATTCTTGCACAGTGAATCTTAAAGTTTCAGATGTGTACTTCGATTATGTCTCTTCATTTGTCTGTTTTCCTGGGAGCCTTATTTTAAAAAAACAAAAACAGAAGAAATCTACCGTCGTGTCCCAAAGAAAAAATGTCCTTGCCATGCTTTTGTTGACGTACCCAATGGTGGATTAAAATATACTAAAGGCAAAATGACTGGAAATACACATTTATGCAGTGTAATTGTAGCCATGTTGTCCCAGGATATTACAGAGACATGGTGGGTAAGGTAATACCTCTTATTGGAACAACTTTTGTTGGTGAGAGAGACAGGTTATTGAACCACACTGAGCTCTTCGTCAGGTTGTTTAAACTGTAGTTGTTAGCAATTTCATTGCTAGCCCCAATCCTTTATTTCTGTGGTTTCATGCCACAGGAGCCTTTTAAAGATCTTAAACTTGCCACTTTGTACATCTTTTTGAACACCTATATTTAAGGTTGCAAAATGGTTTCCACTAACTCTTTTCAGATGCTCATAACTTTCTGAAAATTCCTTTTGGGCTGCAGCTTTCCATGCTTGGAATTTCATTCTAACCACACATTCTGCATGTAGCTATTGCACAAATGGTTGAAGTTTGAAATCAGGCCCATGATTTCTTGAAAATGTATCTGGTCTTCGCTTTTTCAAGATTTTCCTAACTGTTTTGGCTCATCATCTCTCTAAAATGGCTTGGCTTGAAAACTTTTTTTTGGTTTTCTTTGCCTTGTGGAAAATTGCTTTTTAATTTTCGAGAGGAGTGTATATGGGGCAAGAGAGAGATCATGGAAGGATAGTGCTTTAGAGGGATACATGAGAAATGCCAAATCTCTTCCTATAGGCATTATATGTCAACTCAATTAATTTGTTTTGCACTTACTCAAAAACAGGGAAATTCCTAAACAAAATCTTGAGCAAAAGGTTTTAAAACTGTATATATCCAAAACCCAATACTACACATTTCTTACAGAAATCCTAAAATTGCAAACAGTCAAAGCCTTACCAAGTTTGGAAATGAATAGTTAAAGGATCTCGGAATTTGGTATTAGTGAAGTATCTCAAGGTCTCTGAGATCAGGGCCCCATTGTACAAGCCCATAGTGTGATGCAATCCCTGCCCCAAAGAGCTTGCATTCTAAATAGACAAGACGAAGGGAAACAGAGGATAGACGAGTCTTGCCTAAGTTCACATTGCAGGTCAGTGGCCAAGTAGGGACTAGAATCATGATCTCCTGGCTCCCAGTCCAGTTCTTTCTCCACTAGACTACACATGTTATATCACCCTTTATCTCACACGATCACCCTGCCTGATGTATGCCATCTACCCAACCTTAACTCTACTTCCTAAAATTTGGAAAAATATATGCAATGGTGAAAGTAAACTACTCATTTATGCTATGGTTGATCTGTGAATCAGAATCAAGTATATATTACAGATTTTTATATAGAGGTACTATTCATTGTTGTATGTAGGGATGCAGAAACCACATACCCACAGGCTTGCATGGTGAACGTAAGCATAGGGTGCCGTAAAGCACTTCTAATTTCAGTGGTAAGTCTTTACTTTACTGTAGCAATTTGCACATGTTACATGTGTAAACATTAATCTGCTACAGTATGGATTTAAGAGCAGCAAATGAGAGATTTCACTGGGAAGCTGACCTCCTGTATCTATCTGTACGTTATCCAATTCTAAAGGTATTTTTACAGGGCAGTTGCAAAAGATGTGGATACTTGATCACATGAAGAATTGCAGCACTAGGTATCAAGTAAACTAGAGAAATGAATACATGGTTTGACATAAAAAGAAGTTGATCTCCCACAACTTTTTCTTCATTGACACTATTTTCCCTGTTAAAATATTCTGTATATTGTCTCTTTTTTCCTCTGCCAGATGTTTCTTCTTCCAGTTTTCAAGTGTTGAAGATGTATGCACCAGCAAAAATTTGCTTCTTTACAACCATGTATATATTCATTCAAGAGATTTCAGTTAAAAAGTCAATATAACTGCAACATTTTCAATCACTTAGATTATTTTAATGTGGCCTTTTCTTAACATAGATATTTATTACTTACAAAATGATGCTTTCTTTACGCATCAAATCTCCCATTAACTTTAGTGGGAGTCTTAGATTTGCAAGGAATCTTAGCTTGGTGGTTTTGCATGTCCAGTTTTTAGTTGTGGATTTTAATCAGAGCAATATCTAAAGCTCCAATCCTTCAAACTCTTTGATGCATAACTTACTTATAAGTAGTCCCATTATAATTAAGAGAAATGCACAGAAGCTTTAATAACTGTACTATTTGTGTAGGATTATCACAAGTATAATTATGCATCTGCTTAAGTGTTTGCATGGTTGGGCTGAAGAGGATATATAACATGTTCAACAAAATCTTATGTCTAATCCCTACTTCATTCTTGATTGAAACTATTAAAATCCACAGTACGTTAAAGAAAAAATGGAAAGTATGCTGTAGCTCCAGTTTGCCACATCATATCTAAAACTTTGCTTTTTCATGACAAGCAGATTAATTACCCGAGGCTTTACATTTAGGATAACTTGATTATTTTTTCTTGTTATAAATCTGAGCTCCTCAAAGAAGAGATGAGACTTGTAACAAAATTGTGCTGCTTTACTGGACTACCAAAGTCCTTAATACATGTTTACTATATAGTATCTGGGTAACACACCGAAAAGAGCATAACTCTTCTAACAGGATATTGTTCTAGGGCTGATATATTTCTGTGAGACAAAGAGCACACTAATTTATCAATGTAATTACAATCTTTTGTATTTGTGATTGTGTAGAAATAGTCCAATGATTAATACTGTATATACTGCTCTCATTTGTAATTAAACAGTATATTGAACATTCTGAATTTCATTTTTGGAAGTATAATATGACCACATATAAAGAAACTAATGGTACTAAAATATTATACAAGCAATTTATTAATAACTTTAATCATTTATGTATTTGTTTTTATTAATCAGGTCACGTAAAACTATAAAACTGCACAGTTAATTAACATATCTCAGAAAAAAAGGTTGTGTAATAACTATATTTGACAGTTGAGTAGCTAAGATTTTCATATTTCTCTGCTGGGAGGACTTTGTTCCTATGCAGTCTAGTCAATAGTATCAGTTTACTCTGTAAAGTGGGGCTCTTTAGGGGTAGTGATTTTATTTTAGGTTCAGACATTTATGTACCCCCTTTCTTTAAAGTAATGAGAACTTTGTGCTGGTGAAAGGGGCCAGTGTAATGTAATCATGTATGGGGAAATAGACAAAGCTCTTGCAAGAGGCCTGCTTTGGGGCAACAAAGCCCCCACTCAGTTATATGGGAGGGATCAAAGGGAGTTGGTCAAGTGAGGCCAATGGAGTGTGATCATGGGGGAGGGGGAGACACTGAGCAGGGAACTCCTCACAGTGATAGGAAAGGAACCGTCTTTCCCTCAGAGTGATGGGGACCCTGGACAGGCCTCTCCATGGAAAATGGCCTCCCTTTCAGGAGAGGGTAGGAGTGCAAGAGGCCACAAAGAAACAGAAGACAGCTAAGTACATGGGACAGATTGAAAAATGGAGTGCATGGGATGAGGTCAGAGGTGTAACAATGGAGGACATCGAACAGAGAACCCCAAAGTGAAAGGGGCTATCTTATTTGAATTGGAAAAGTAGGTCCACCAGGAGCAGAAGGCCTGCCTCCTCGGATGAGGGAAGGGCCACAGGACTAGAAATCAGTTAATTGAGTGGGCAACAAAAGAGGAACCTGAGTAAAGGTGAAAGAACCGATCAGCAGAGAACTCTGGACTACGTCCACAGCTTTTTGAAGTAGTCCAAGGAATCGGCGGACGTTACCCGGAAGAATTTGGCCCAGATACATGTGACAATTAGGGAGTGGAACAAGGCCCCATACTCTCAGAGAATTTACCTGTCAAGCTTTCTCCTTCTGGATTGGTGGATGACCATTTTGGCCAGTGCCAGGAGGTTGATTAGGTCTCTGACTTTGGTGGGCCATGGATGGGGAGTGCGTCCTGGGAGGAATGTGGAGAGAAGTGCAGTCAGAACCTACGCAGATAGTTTTGGAGGTGCCAGAAGCGGGGCTGCTTCCTGACACACTGCAGGTAGATGTATGCAGGGTCTCCCCCTCTCTGCAGAAGGGTCAGGCATCAGGGGCAACCATGAACCACATCAGCCATGTATCCATGCTGTCATGCCATGGGATGAAAATGGATTAGAGATGACCCACCAGGGGGTGATTTCCTTGCAAATGGTAGGATGTTGACAGCATGACAGGATGAAGAAGCCCTCTGTTTATCCACAGCATCTATTTCCATGGTCCATTCAGTCCTTGGCATTTCTGCTGTGATTATCATTATTGGATGCTAATCATGGTGGATGATTTTGCCTCTTGTAACTGAACTGAGAATACCAACTCATTTTACAAAGCAATAGAATACACAACAGCCCCTGAATGGCAATGACTTTGATGTACAAGTTTTATTTTAACATCACATCTGAGCCTTCAAACCTTGCAATCTTGTAATCTTCAGACTCTGGCTCAGCCTTCTTAACCAAGCTGTCTGCATGCCTTTATTAATACATAAAGTATATTGGTTTAAGAGGGCAGTATGCGCTCTTCCAAAAATACAATGTGAAGACTTAGAAAATATATTTCCCTCAAAATGTTATGTTTCTTCAAAGAAGTGTGATCATATTTTTTCCACATAAACCAAGTTATGAAATGGTAGTGGAAACATTCCTTATAACATCTCAATCCTCCATTATTTCGTTAGCAAGATCTTTTTCAAATAAACTGGACAGATCTTCTATGGAATTTTTGGAGGTCACCAGCATTACTAGACAGTTTGTGTTGCAAGTGTTCATAAAGGTCTCTGTAGTGGGCAAAATAGGTTGAACTAGGAGGGGGAACTGCTGAGATTGCTGCTTACCCAGGCCAGAGAAAAGAGGGAGCCACCCCATAGCTGTTAACAGGAGATGAGGAGCTATATTCCCACCTTCTTTAACCTGTCTGCATCACTGAGTTGTTGTAATGATATGTTCAGCTGTAGCTTCTGGATGAAAGGTCTAGGAATTCACAAAAGCCCTTTATTGTTAGCTGGAGTCTTCAGATTTGTCACGGAGAAAGATTGTAAATTTAATTTGGCTTGTTGGCTCACTAAGCAATATTCAGTTTAATTTATATTCTTTTCAGTTTGAAATTTGTGTTAATTGCTCTCATGTTAAATCATAATTTGTACGACATAATACTGAATACTTTAAAGTTTAAATAAAATCTCTAATGCAATCTTGTAAGAAGAATACCTCATTTCAGGAAAGCGCATGTTCATTTGTGTATGAGAGGCTGTAAATATTCAAAGAATATTAAGTTGTTACTTAATACTGAATATTATTTAGAAACTTTTTTGTCACATATGTGCATGAGTTAACATGGCCTTTTGGTTACCAGAAATGGTTCTACTTATTTTTGTGGAAGATGAATTTAAAGCTGTAGGACTAGACTACTATGTGGTTATAGGATTGTGCAATAGGCAAAAAGAAATTTATACCAGTTGTATTATTAAAAGACTGCTTGCAGAATGTAAAGTGATCCTTGGAAATAGAGATGGGCCAAAACTGAAGCCTTTTAGCCTCATCCTCCTGAACTTTGGTTTAGATAACATTGAACCCAGATGCAAATTGCCCTGGTTTTGATCTTGCAAACCCAAATTCCACCTGAGGTTTACAAAACTAAACCCAAACCATGCCCTTGTCATCCCATCTTTAAGGAAGTTAGATCTCTTTATACAATATCTGTGTGAGAATGATTCAGGAGTGTACACAGTTAATCCCAGATGAACTACTTATTAGGCAGAAGCTGAATATGTGTGTTACATTCAAAGCAGATGTTTTTGTTAGTGCTCTGGGACTGGTAATGATCTGAAATTCTTGTTTTGCATGAGCAGTATTTTCCTTGGGATTTATTCTGCTTTCTGTGTCTTGGGAGTTGATCTGAAAACATTTTAATTCTGTTATGGTTATGTATTAAGTAGAGCAAGGCATAATTTTGGGGACTTTTATATTGCTTGCAATCTGAAATACAACACTTGTATATTAAGGAGCAAATCTTGCGTCCACGTAGATTCAGAGACTCCTCTAGCAGCAGATCTATGTAAGTACTTATTACCATCACCAGAGAATGTTAACGCGTCCCAAACATTAGTTTTTATCCTCACCCAAGTTTGAAAATGTTGGTTGTAAAATTTTCTTTTATCTAAGTATGAAGAAGAAAGGTATATAGAGAACACATTCTCCCTTCTTTGTGTTGGTGGCAAAAATTTAACCATTCGACCTTGGAGGTTTAAAATTAGTCTATAATGTATATTTTCTGTATTTACAGAAAACGAGTACTATTCTGCCTGCTATTATATCAGATCTAAACATCTCTCGTCAGCAACTCTTCTGCTTTTTTTACAGGGTTATTTCATCTTATATTTTTCATTGCATATATACCATATTTCAGTACATACATTAATAATAATAATTTATTGTTTAAAATTTCTGTCGCTTACTAAATTTTATCATGGTACTGGATTGTGTGTGGGCGGAATGTCAGAGGGCGGGCATGCACCCGTTTTGAGTGGGTGTTTTTTTGGTGTGGGTACTAGTTCAGCACTGCTGGGGTGCCTGTTCGCTGACACATGGGGCAGTTAAGAGTGAATCGTCCTGGTCCCACTCCACTGTTGATCCTCCTGGCCTCATATTCCTGTCATGACAGGACCAGGCTGACTACTTCAGCACCTCCACAGCTGGAGGGGGGAGCATCTTTCCTCTCCACTCTCCCAAACACAGAGATACTTTCTGGGATAGCCAGGATGTGCTGCAGATGGGATTTGGTACTAATCCAGTACATTTTACAAATCCTTGAAGCAGGCAGGACAAATTACAAGGAAATATACCATAGGAAATCCTTCACTGGCAGAAAGATGCACTAGATGACCTAATGATTCTTTTCCATGTCCACCATTTATGATGTCATAAAGCATCAAGTTCTCAGACTAAAGTTCAGTGTTCTTAGTTGTGGATTGTTTTTTGGGGAGGTTTCAGTTATATTATCTAAGTAGCATGTTGGCTAAAAGCTTGTGTCTTATTTTTGAGAACATGTCTTTTGGAGTTCTCAGCTGTTCCCTTGCAGCATTGCTCTTTTTGTGCTTTTGTCTGATTAATTGATTTTCCTCAGCAGGACTCAACATGAAACGGGAGTGATTTACACAACCATCCCTGCATTTCCTGTCTCTCTCCATCCTCTAATCTCTCAATACTTTGATTTTTAGGAAAAAATCATTCTCTTGGCTCTGTTAACTGAAAGGTTACTCACAAGAGTGAGAATTACTTTCTTATTAGTATCTTTCATGGCTTTAAAATGACAATTGCTATAATTGCCCTTTTTTTTTGCTTTCCAAGAAATCTTTATGGGGCTTATGTTCATGTGTTCTGGCTTCTATTTTGGATACGTTTTTTGTCGTCAGTCTCTCTTTATTTTGCATTCTTTTAATTCTATTCTGTCCATGCCACCTAGACAGCCAGCCAGGTATAGGTTGTATGTCAATATTTATTGCTTTTACTGTGCTATGAAGATATTGTGTACACTGTGAAATATTATTATTATTATTATTTATTATTATTCAGATCACATCAAGAACTGAACCAGTACAGTTTTAGTGAGGAGGAAAAAGCTTCCAACCTTAGTTTTAACAATGAGGAATCCTTGTGGCACCTAGGATTCCTCATTATTTTTGCTAATACAGACTAACGCGGCTACCCTTCTGAAACCTTAATTTTGTCCCTTTAGCTCTTCCCTGAGCCAGAGCCTCAATTGAGTTGACCCTTTAAGCCCAGAGACTGTGCTCACATTCACAGGAGAAGCTTGCTCGCTTGCAAGCAGCCAGTCAGCAATGGGTGTTCACTCACAGAAGCCATAACACTTCTCCCCTTCAGCTACAAATTGGTCAGAGTTTCCCTTCCCACCCCGCAAAAAATTTAGGGGGTGTAGGAGAGAGAGAGAGCCACAGGCTTCCTGGGCCTTAAAGGTCATTGCTGGGTGGTATAGAAAGGACTGAATAACTAGGGATTTTTAGGGAAAAGGTTACATCAAAAGATTTTTAATGCACGTAACTGGTCTACTGTTACATTTTGAAGACAGTCCCCACAGCAGAAAGAGCTAGGACAAAATTTTCAAAGCTGGGTACCTAAAGTTAACATACTAATTCTATATTTAGGCATCTAGGTAGAGGTGGCCTGATTTTTCACTGTTGCTGAGCAACCCAATTTCCCATTGAAGTCGAGGGAGGTGTAGGCACTCAGTGACTGAGGATTCACCCTGGTATATATTTTGGGGGAAATGCAATCTATAAACAGTTTGATGGCATAGTAATGTGAGACTTTTCTTCTAGCCTTTCATCTTATATTGTAAATTATTTTATACCTAAGTCAGGTTACTTGAGCTTTTAATACAGCTCCTTGCCACCCTTCTGCACTGCCTTCAGAGCTGGGTGACTGGAGAGCGGCGGCTGCTGGGTGGCCAGCAGCAGCGCAGAAGTAAGGGTGGCAATACCATACCATGCCTCCCTTACTTTTGCGCTGCTGCCTTCAGAGCTGGGCGGCCAGAGAGTGACAGCTGCTGACTGAGGGCCCAGCTCTGCAGACAGCAGCGTAGAAGTAAAGGTGGCAATACCATACTATGCCATCCTTACTTCTGCACTGCTGCTGGCGGTGGCTCTGCCTTCAGAGATGGGCTCACAGCCAGCAGCCACCGCTCTCCAGCTGCCCTGAAGCCAGCACCACCGCCAGCAGCAGTGCAGAAGTAAGGGTAGCAGTACCACAAACCCCCCTACAGTAACCTTGCGGACCCCCTCCCCCCAACTCCTTTTTGGGTCAGGACCCCTACAATTACAACACTGAAATTTCATATTTAAATAGCTGAAATCATGAAATTTACTATTTTAAAAATCCTATGCCATGCAATGAGGTACTGCTTAGGCAAGTAGAATATAGAAATGCTAGAACCTTAGGTTGGTCTATAGCGTACATGGCTCTCTACCCAACAAAGCAGAGCCTCTCACATCCACACTGCTGCTTTTAGCAGTGTAGTGTCCCGCTGCTGCTGGAGCCTTTCCCCACCGCAGTGAAAGGCTCCAGCAGTGGAGAAAGATTCTGGCAGGGGTAGACAGCAGGGAAAGGTTTCAGTAGTTCTCGATTGCTGGAACATTTCCCATCTGCCAGAGCCTTTTATTGCCATGTGTAGCTACATGAATCCTACACACCACTGCAAGTGTAGACAAGGCCTAAGTGGTGGACCACCCTATGGAAGGATTTGGGACTCCCCATATTAGACAGTCTAAACTGGATTTTAGAGAAGATTGTACTTTATCGAGAAATGAACTGCATAAAGAATCGTGTGGAAGGACAGTTTGTCCAGGATCACATAATCTTCAAACAAGATCTGTATGATTACCTTTTACGTTATGAGGATGAAGAACATTTTGGCAAACATACTGAAACACATTGAGACAGATCCTTATGAGGAGTTAATGGATTAGGAGGTAAAAAAGAAAAAGAAAAACAGAACATGTTCTTCCTCCTCCCCTACTGCACCCCTTAAAACGTCATCATTCAGGATTTAGACAATAAGTAATGAGGAGGTATTACCTAACAGACATCATTGTTAGACTTTAGAAAATAAGGAATTCATAGTCAGCAGTAAAACAAATTAATTCATTTGTTATTTTTATTGTTGAAGGGTAGTTGGAGAGATTAAAAAAAAGATTTAGTAATAATATCAGTACTATACTGACTAGCAGATTTTTTTCTTTTTTTGTAGTAATAGTCCCAAACCTTTCCATCTAAAAATAAATCATATCAGAGTACAAAGTACCGAGAACTTTTATGGGACAAATGCTCCTGCAATCTTTTTACTATTGTACATATTTAATCACAAGCATTTTATATAAAATGGCTTTCTGGCTAGTCTCAGTGTAAAAAGATGAGTTCACATCAGCAGCTTGATGAAAATCTGGAGTAGTATAGGAATTCTTATGCTACGTAACATGGTATTACCTCATCTTCAGCCATAATTTTCCTTTAAATTTTCAAATGCTAATAACATATAAATCAGTGTTTTAATAAAGATGAATGTAAAAGATGAATGTAAATTTAAAGTTTGCCTGTGCAAGGCTGCATACATGTACAAAATAACACTGTTCCTACAATTGGGAACTGTAAGCAAGGGATATACTTGTTGCATCAGTGAACATAACAAACATCATACAAACGGCAAGATAGATAGGTTAGTTCTGAAAATCATAGAAATGTAGGACTGAAGGGACCTTGATAAGTCATCTAGTCCTATCCCCTTCAGTGAGGCAGGACCAAGTATTATCTAGACCAGTGGTGTCCAATAGAAATTCGATGCTAGTTTTTCTTATTTGCCACATTATAAAAAAGGATTAAAAAACATACTACAAATGACATTTCAAATTATTGTTATTAATATAAAAATAAGTAGATATTACAAAAAATATTAATAGGTACTACTAACACAAAATTACTTCAGTGTGACACTTTGCATTCTTTTTCTTGTACCATAACCCTGAAATCTGGTATGTAATTCATACTGACCGCACATAGGGTGACCAGATGTCCCAATTTTATAGGGATAGTCCCGATATTTGAGGCTTTTTCTTATATAGAAGCCTATTACCCCACGCCCCCATCCCGATTTTTCACACTTGCTGTCTGGTCACCCTAACCGCGCATCTTAACTCAGCCTCCAGATTTTCATCCATAATACTTGATCTGTACTTGGATTTTATAAAATTTACTGCAGAAAAAGTGGATTCACAGACCGATGTGGTTCCGAATATACATAATAGCTTCACAATAGCTAAGTTGAGTACCAAAAACTCATTTCCTTTTAAAAGACGAGCCCACATCATCAGAATAGACTCGTCATTTACAGGACAATCGATTTGGCTTTGAAGCAAAAGCATATCTGTTTCAAGACTGCGCCTGTCCAAACAAAGCAGACTTACGATCTCTTGTAGGGTGACCGGATGTCCCAATTTTATAGGGACAGTCCCGATTTTTGGGTCTTTTTCTTATATTGGCTCCTATTACCCCCCACCCCCGTCCCAATTTTTCACACTTGCTGTCTGGGCACCCTAATCTCGTGAGATAACTCAGAATTATTGATGTCAAATCGAAGTGGATTTTGCATAAATTGAAAGGCAGGTCTGAATTTTTCAAAATCGTTCTTCAAATTTTTTTTGCAGATTCTGTCTTCAATACACCAACACATTGCTCATGCATTAGCCACAATTCAATAGCCTATTCGCCACATGTGGTTAGTGGTGAGCGTATTGGACACCGCTGGTCTAGACCGTCCCTGATAGGTGTTTGTCTAACCTGTTCTTAAAAACCTTGTATGGTGGAGATTCCACAATCTCCCTAGGTAATTTGTTCCAGTCCTTAACAACCTTTACATTAGGAAGTTTTTCCTAATGTCTAACCTAAATCTCTCTTGCTGCAATTTAAAATGGTGATGAAAATTTAAAATAATTAAAAAGGTGGTCAGTATATACAGAACTATACCTTTTTTGATTAAAAAGATAATATATGAATGTCACCAGAGCTAAAACTTAGCAAGGAATATTAAAATTATGGAAATGAAATGTATTTCTAAAATAGTCAAGCAACATTTTGCTATAATCTGATTCAAGAAAATAATACTTAGGAAAATAAAAAGAATAAAAATATCAGAATGGAAGTAAAGATATAATATATAGACTTGAGCTGAGGTTTATAATAAAAATGTATATCTGTTGGGTGAGAGTAAAGCCACAAGCTTAGGTTATTTCCTAATAGTGGTCACTTTCTTGACCCTAGGGACAGTAGCTTTTCCCTACAAGCTTAAACTCCAGTTTACATAAGGTATTTTTATTATTTCCTTTAAAAATGTTCCTTTACTTTATATATGCTGCCACTTGTTCCTTTCTGAAGCTTCTGTTTGAAATTCAGTGAGTCAAATTAAGCCCTGATGTGTTTGCAGCTCTCTTGTAATCGGTGGAGTTGAACTAGTTTACAGCAGGATTGAATTTTCCCCAGTAGGTTATGCTGATATTCAGTCCGTATGAGAGCTTGAGCTGTATGGCAACTGCCATCTTGAATACATACAGTCAGTGGTCCCCAACCTTTCTGTTGCAATAGCATATTCATGTTCCCAGAAGAGTGTGGCAGGCGCTGAACGACCAGCCGCCGAAATGCCGCCGAGAAGCGGCGTCACCGAGAAGCGTCACTGCCGAAATGCCGCCGAGAAGCAGCGGCATTTCGGTGGCAATGCTTCTTGGCGTTGCCGCTTCTCGGCGGTATTTCGGCAGCTGGTTGTCTGGAGGCTGCACTCCTCAGCGGCGGGTTGTCCGGCGGAAGCGCTCCCGTCAGTAGGCGGGCGCACATAAATGCCCCGGCGGGCGCTATGGCGCCCACGGGCACCACGTTGGGGACCACTGCATACAGTTATAAATATTTTCCTTGGTTTTTTACAATATTTTTTGTATTTCATTCATACTTAATTTTTTCCCCATAGAATGTTTGTGGGCACCTCCTTGTGTCCCCTCGGGGAGAGGGGAAGAGAAGGGAAGGAAATAGATTATCTGTGACTTAATTTCAAGGGTCCACATTCAGATTCTTTAAATACCTTCAGTTTACAATAGGGACTGTTTGCAGTTTATTTGGCAAGGTCACCAGTTGTTGGTTCACAAATTCCTCTTGTGCTCACTGCTGTTTCAGTAATGTAGTTTGTTTTATCACAGGGGTAAGTGCATCTTCCCTGACATGCTGTTCCCTGACATTTCTGTAACTGTGTCTTCAGGAGTGCAGATCTCTAGCAGATAAGAATGGAATAGAGAAAGTTACTTGCCTACAGCTGCAGCACACTTTTTTTTTTTTTTTTTTGAGTATGCTCCAAGGAACATCTATCATCATTCATGTTTTCAGGTTGTTTCAAAGAGAGAATTAGTAGTAGTCAACTGGAAATGACATTGATATGCTATTAAGAAGGATTATTCATTTTAAATGTTGAAAATCCTATAACACTTTCTAATATTCTGAATACGTTATCTAATGTGTAGTATAAATTGAAGTAAATTGCTATAATTACAACCAAAAAGTCATTCTGCTCTAACGGGATGAATGGCATTTCATTTCTAAGTGTTTTATTATTTTTATGCTGTACAAGTTTCTTTTAGTATCATAATCAAACCTTTTCTCTTTGCAGTTTCTTTTTAATCTCTTTATGAACTTTTCCAAACCTCCTTTGCATTATTATTATCTATTTGCATATAACATGGTTCTCTTTACTCTACATCTGCTGCGTGCCTAGCTATGTAGTGGTCAGATTTACTGATTCAGTTTCAGAGGTGGTAATATAGGATGTGGTCTCATTATTTTGATTTCTAGACACATCAACAGGCCGGGAACTACATGCATGAAAGATGCGATAGAAAAAGAAATACATTGGTTTATCTCACACCTACCTTCCTTGCCATGTGATCTGCTTTACTTTTTATATAATAAATAAATACAAAAATAGGGTAGCAGTCTAGTCACTACTGCTCCTGTCAGTCCTCTGCCAGCTATTATTTCCACTAGCACAGTGGTTACTATTAAAAAGTCATTATTTATTAACTGTTATGAAACTGCAATGTTTCCTGTAATTTGATAAGGATATAAGATGTTGTAACTGTTGGTAAATGCTTATGTTTTAATGCAGACACCGTAAGTTGCTGCTCCCAGTGACGCTACCAGAGCATTCTGTGGTACCATAATTGTTTGCCTCTTCTGTCACTAGTTCCGATTGTATGCCGAGGAGAAAGAGAGACAGGTGAAGAAATGCTGACATTTATCTCCTTAACAGAGAATCGCATTTGCTATAACACTGCAGTTTGTTTTCTATGAAAACATCTAAGGAGTTTCCAAAATGCATAAGGAAGCTGTTAAGGTTGTTCACAGCATTACTGATATTGGGACTTTCACAAACTCCATATGTATTTACCCCTTCTAAGCTTTGGGGGCAGGGATGGTGTCCCTACCTTCTTTGCCAAAAGCTGGGAATGGGATGGATCACTTGATCGATTACCTGTTCTGATCAGACTCATAGACTTTAAGGTCAGAAGGGACCATTATGATCATCTAGTCTGACCTCCTGCACAATGCAGGCCACAGAATCTCACCCACCCACTCCTGGAATAATCCTCTTACCTATGTCTCAGCTATTGAAGTCCTCAAATAATGGTTTAAAGACTTCAAGATGCAGAGAATCCTCCAGCAAGTGACCCGTGCCCCATGCTGCAGAGGAAGGCGAAAAACCTCCAGGGCCTCTGCCAATCTACCCTGGAGGAAAATTCCTTCCCGACCCCAAATATGGCGATCAGTTGAACCCTAAGCATGTGAGCAAGACTCACCAACCAGACACCCAGGAAAAAGTTCTCTGTAGTAACTTCTAACATCCCACCATTGGGCCTATTTACTACTGATAGTCCAAGGTCAATTAATTGCCAAGATCATGTTATCCCATCAAACCATCCCTCCCATAAACTTATCTAGTTTAATCGTGAAGCCAGATAGGTCTTTTGCCCCCACTGCTTTCCTTGGAAGGCTGTTCCAGAACTTTACTCCTCTAATGGTTAGAAACCTTCATCTAATTTCAAGTCTAAACTTCCTGATGGCCAGTTTATATCCATTTGTTCTTGGGTCCACATTGGTACTGAGCTGAAATAATTCCTCTCCCTCCCTGGTATTTATCCCTCTGATATATTTAAAGAGAGCAATCATATGTCCCCTCAGCCTTCTTTTGGTTAAGGTAAACAAACCAAAGCTCCTTGAGTCTCCTTTCATAAGACAGGTTTTCCATTCCTTGGATCATCCTAGTGGCCCTTCTTTGTACCTGTTCCAGTTTGAATTCATCCTTCTTAAACATGGGAGACCAGAACTGCACACAGTATTCCAAATGAGGTCTCACCAATGCCTTGTATAACAGTACTAACACCTCCTTATCTCTACTGGAAATACCTCGCCTGATGCATCCCAAGACCGCATTAGCTTTTTTCACGGCCATATCACATTGGCGGCTCATAGTCATCCTGTGATCAACTAGGACTCCGAGGTCCTTCTCCTCTTCCGTTACTTCCAACTGATGTGTCCCCAGCTTATAACTAAAATTCTTGTTATTAATCCCTAAATGCATAACCTTACACTTCTCACTATTAAATGTCATCCTATTACTATTACTCCAGTTTACAAGGTCATCCAGATCTTCCTGTATGATATCCCGATCCTTTTCTGAATTGTCAGTACCTCCCAACTTTGTGTCATACGCAAACTTGATTAGCACACTCCCACTTTTGGTGCCGAGGTCAGTAATAAAAAGATTAAATAAGATTGGTCCCAAAACCGATCCCTGAGGAACTCCACTGGTAACCTCCCTCCAGCCTGACAGTTCACCTTTCAGTATGACCCGCTGTAGTCTCCCCTTTAACCAGTTCCTTATCCATCTCTCAATTTTCATATTGATCCCCACCTTTTCCAATTTATCCAATAATTCCCCATGTGGTACTGTATCAAATGCCTTACTGAAATCGAGGTAGATTAGATCCACTGCGTTTCCTTTATCTAAAAAATCTGTTACTTTCTCAAAGAAGGAGATCAGGTTGGTTTGGCACGATCTACCTTTTGTAAAACCATGTTGTAATTTGTCCCAGTTGCCATTGACCTCAATGTCCTTTACTTTCTCCTTCAATTTTTTTTCCCAAGACCTTGCATACTACAGATGTCAAACTAACAGGCCTGTAGTTACCCAGGTCACTTTTTTTCCCTTTCTTAAAAATAGGAACTATATTAGCAATTCTCCAGTCAAATGGTACAACCCCTGAGTTTAGAGATTCATTAAATTTTTTTGCTAAAGGGCTTGCAATTTCATGTGCTAGTTCCTTTAATATTCTTGGATGAAGATGATCTGGGTCCCCCAATTTACTCCCATTAAGCTGTTTGAGTTTGCTTCTACCTCAGATACGGTAATATCTACCTCCATATCCTTTTTCCCATTTGTCATGCTGCTATTATCCCTAAGCTCCTCATTAGCCTCATTAAAGACTGAGGCAAAGTATTTGTTTAGATATTGGGCCATGCCTAGATTATCCTTAACCTCCACTCCATCCTCAGAGTTTAGCAGTCCCACTTCTTTCTTTGTTTTCTTCCTATTTATATGGCTATAAAACCTTTTACCATTGGTTTTAATTCCCTTTGCACGGTCCAACTCTACATGACTCTTAGCCATTCTCACTTTACCCCTACATGCTCTGACCTCAATAAGGTAGGTTTCTTTGCTGACCCCTGCCATCTTTCACTCCTTGTATGCTTTCCGTTTTTTCTTGATCACCTCTCTGAGATGCTTGCTCATCCAGCTTGGTCTAAAACTCCTGCCTATGAATTTTTTTCCCTTTCTTGGGATACAGGCTTCTGAATGCTTCTGCAACTGTAACTTGAAATAATCCCAGGCTGCCTCCGCCTTTAGATCCATAAATTCTTTAGTCCAATCCACTTCCCTAACTAATTTCCTTAATTTATTAAAGTTAGCCCTTTTGAAATCAAAACCCCTAGTCTCAGATTTATTTTTGTTTATCCTTCCATTTAGTTTGAACTGAATTAGCTCGTGATTGCTCGAGCCAAGGTTGTCCCCTACAACCATTTCTTCAATGAGGTCCTCACTACTCACCAAAACCAAATCTAAAATGGCATCCCCCCTTGTTGGTTCAGCAACTACTTGATGAAGGAATTCATCAGCTATTACATCTAGGAAAATCTGAGCCCTATTATTATTACTAGCATATTCTCTACTAGTATTACTTCATATCTCCAGTCTATATCTGGGAAGCTGAAGTCCCCCATGATCACACAGTTCCCATTAGTATTTACTTCATTAAAAAACATTAAAGAGGTCTCTATCCATATCTAAATTAGATCCCGGTGGTCTATAGCACACCCCAAGCACTATCCCAGGGGAGGTTCTAGTAGTTTTCTTCCCTAATGTGATTTTTGCCCAGACAGACTCTGTCTTATCCATTCCATCACTTTTTATTTCTTTACAGTCTACCTCATCATTGATATACAATGCTATTCCCCCACCTTTACCTTTATTTCTGTCTTTCCTAAACAGCACATACCCTTCAATACCTGTACTCCAGTCATGACTACTATTCCACCATGTTTCTGTTATTCCTATAATATCTGGTTTCACTTCCTGGACCAGTAGCTCTAGTTCTTTCATTTTGTTACCTAGGCTCCTCGCATTGGTGTACAAACATCTTAATTTTTGCTGTTTGGCCTTACTCACATTTTTTACCCAATTTGGCACGGACATTGTACTGCCAATATAACCTATTAGACTAGTATCCACTCTGTTCTTCCTCCTTATGTCCATTCTCCTACCCCCAGCTATATCCTTTCTTAGTTCGTTTTCTTCCCTCTCAATGTTAAAATACAGCATGGAGATTACCTGGACATCTCCCAACCATCTCCCCCAAATTCCTAGTTTAAAGCTCTCTTAATCAGTTGTGCCAGCCTCCATCCTAGAAGTCTATTTCCCTCCCTACTCAGGTGAAGTCCATTCCGAGAGAACAGTCCTCTGTCCATGAATACCTCCCAGTGGCCATACATCCCAAAGCCCTCCTTATAGCACCACTCCCTGAGCCATCTATTGAGCATCATAATCCTGTCACACCTTTGTTGCCTTTCTCTAGGAACAGGCAGAATCCCACTGAAGATCACCTGAGCCTTGATTTCCTTAAGCGTTTTCCCCAGCTTGGCATAGTCTCCCTTGATTCGTTCCAGCAAGAGTCTAGCTGTATCATTTGTTCCTACGTGAAGGATGATCAGTGGATTCTTTCCCGCACCCTTTAGGATTCTCTTCAACCTCAGGTCCACATCCTGTATCTTAGCACCTGGCAGACAGCACACCCTTCTGTTCTCTGGATCAGCTCTGGTTACAGGCCTGTCTATTCTTCTCAGTAAGGAATCCCCAGTCACGTAGACCTGCCTTTTCCTGGTGACAGTGTGATTCTCCAGTCTATCCCCTGTTCCCTCTGGCTGCAAGTCCTTTCCATTCCTATTTTCCCTTGTAATCCTCTTCAACCCATCCTGTATCCTCCTGGGGCTCATATTTGGTGTTGTCTCCTTTAACTCTTCCCCCTTTTCTATGGGACTAGCTGCTCTTCTCTTCTTCCTTGCCCTTCCACCTTCAGTGACCACCTGCTGTACCCCTTCTTCATTCTCCAACTCCGCAAACCTGTTCTTGAGCTCTATTTCTCCTTCACTGGACCGTCTTTTCCTCTGCCTGGTTCTCTTAGTCACATGCTTCCACTGTCTATTTTCTTCACCCATCAGTCCCCCCTCAGAGGCCTTTGCTCCTGCTTCCATCTGCATGTCTGAGCTTTCCCCTTCAGCCACCTCGTGCCTTTGCTCCATCATCTGCTCAAACCCCCTTCTAAACTCGAGCAGATCCAATCCTCAGATCTTTTCTTCCATCAGCTCTATCAGGCGGCACTTCATGCAAATGAAACTCCTTTCAGGTACCCCCTCCAGAATCATGTACATACTGCAGCTGCCACATCCAGTCATCCTCATTATGTCCTCCACTGCTTGGGTCATGACCACTGCTGCCTCTGTATCTGTCAGCCTTCTCACCTAAATCCTGGTAGTCCGGAAAACACAAACCAAAACACCACCAACCACAGCAAAAACAAACCCCAAACAAGCACCACAATACAAACTCCCCTTACAAACTCCCACTCAAACTCCCCTGTTTACAGCTCTGTTTGCTGGCTCCTGTTCCGCTGCAGCTGTCTATGCCACTGCCTGACTGGCTGGCTACCTTTTATAGGACCCCCTAATCAGAGAAGCCCCGCCACCTAATCTGGGCTCAGCTTCTCTCCCAGCACAAAGCCCCTACAAGCCTTCATTTCCTCTGGTGCACCTGGCATTGGCCACTGTTGGAAGACAAGATACTGAGCTAGATAGACCTTTGGTCTGACCCAGTATGGCCGTTCTTATGTTCTTGTAGGTGTGAACCTGCATTTCTCACATAGGATCAATTCCCTCGCTTCTCAGCACCCTTGCCTGTCCTGCCTCTTTCTCCTACTTACAAGCTGCATTGTGATACCCCAGGATCATAACTGAGCTTTTGCTAACCAGAGTTGAGTCAAAGAAGAATGGTGTGTCTCTTGGTCTTCTAGTAATACAAGGTTAGGCATGGTTGAGGGCATACAATGGTATATTATAGTAGTTAGTATGTTAAAAAGATTCCCACAGTACCCTTTAGGAAAATAGATGTTTGGTTTGAGCGTTTAACTGTATTTAAGTACTGCAGTGCAAACACTGCGTTCCCACTGTCCATGGAATTTCGTAATAAAGGCTGGAATTTTCAAAGGAGCAAAATGGGGGCTTGGCATCCAGCTTCTATTGAATTTCAGTGGGATTTGGGTGCCTATCTCCCCTGAAACAAGTGAAAATTCAAAAGTGCTTTTGCTTGCCATAATGACTTTGGTCAACCATTTTAATGTATATTAAAATATAATATGAGAATAAGTGATCTTTTTTGGAACTAATATTATTTCACAATCAACTATAATATTTAGATGGAGGCCTGTAGACTAATTTATTCACACAACTGTTTGTGCATACATTTAGCATAAGAACATATAAGAACAGCCATATGGGGTCAGACCAATGGTCCATCAAGTCCAGTATCCTGCATCTGACAGTGGCCAATGCCAGGTGCTTGAGAGGGAATGAACAGAACAGGGCAATTATCAAGTGATTTAGCCCCTGTCATCCAGTCCCAGCTTCTGGTAGTTGGAGGTTTAGAGATACCTGGACCATGGGATTGCATCCCTGACCATCTTGGCTAACAGCCATTGATGGATCTATCCTTCATGAACTTACCTAGTTCTTCTTTGAACTCTGTTATAGTTTTGGCCTTCACAACATTCCCTGGCAACGAGTTCCACAGGTTGACTGTGCATTGTGTGAAGAAGTACTTCCTTTTGCTTGTTTTAAACCTGCTGCCTATTAATTTCATTTGGTGACCCCTAGTTCTTGTGTTACATGAAGGAGTAAATAACACTTCCTTATTTACTTTCTCCACACCATTTAAGGTTTTACAGACCGCTGTCATATTCCCTCTTAGTCGTCTCTTTTCTCAGATGAACATTCCCAGTCTTCTTAATCTTTCCTCATACAGAAGCTTTTCCATACCCCTAAACATTTTCCTTGCCCTTCTCTGTACCTTTTTCAATTCTAATATATCTTTTTTTGACATGGAGCGACCAGAACTGCATGCAGTATTCAAGGTGTGGGTGCACTGTGGATTTATATTGAGGCATTATGATATTTTCTGTCTTATCTATTTCTTTCCTAATGGTGCCTAACATTCTGTTAGCGTTTTTTACTGCAGCTGCCCATTGAACAGATGTTTTCAAAGAACTATCCACAGTGACTCCAAGATCTTTCCTGAGAGGTAACAGCTAATTTAGACCTCATCATATATATGTATGTATAGTTGGGATTATTTTTTCCAATATGCATTACTTTGCATTTATCCGCATGGAATTTCATCTGCCATTTTGCCACCCAGTCAAGTGAGATCCCTTTGTAACTCTTTGCAGTCATCTTTGGACTTAATGATCTTGAGTAATTTTATATCATCTGCAAATTTTATCACTTCACTTTTCCACATCATTTACGAATATGTTGAACAGCACAGGTCTCAGTACAGTTCTTTGGAGGATCTACTCTTTACCTCTCTCCATAGCGAAAACTGACCATTTATTCCTACCCGTTTTTTCCTGTCTTTTAACCAGTTACTCATCCAGGAGAGGACCTTCCCTCTTGTACCATGACTTCCTACTTTGCTTTAGTGAGGGACTTTGTCAGAGCTTTCTGAAAGTTCAAGTATACAACGTTGACCAGATCACCCTTGTCCACATGCTTGTTGACCCAGTCGATAATCTCCTTGAGTATTTCACAATCACCATCAACATCCTGGTCAGGTGGTCAATAGTATATTCCAACTGCTATACTCTGATTGTGCAAGCATGGAATTTCTATCCATAAAGATTTTATGGTACAGTTTATTTCATTAAGACTCTGTGCTTGTTTTCACATATAGTGCCATTCCTCCACACATGCAAGGAATGCTAGTTCACTAATCTTACTATTTAGACTTCAAGCGTTTGTATGTAAGCATTTGTACATTTTCTCAATGCTCATGTGCCTTCATGTGCTATATTTAAACGAGACACTTTGACATTTGACTATTTCTTGCTACCTGTATTTTACCAACTTGTTTCCTATCCTCTTTACTTAGGATATAGAGTTCCCCCTTTAATAAATTAATCCCTAACGAATGTCTCCACCTGAACCCTGTGCTCCTCCACACTTGTTGGCTTTCTCCCAGATCTTACTAAAAATATTGTAGAGGATTTTTTATTTACATGGCAGCAGTCTGATTTCATTTTGGTTTAGGTGGAGCCCATCCTTCCTCTATAGCTGCCTCCTTTCCCAAAAGGTTCCCCAGTTCCTAATAAACCTAAACCCCTCTTCCTTACACCATTGTGTCATCCATGCTTTAAATTCTGCCTGTCTTTCTGGCCCCACATGTGGAACTGGAAGCATTTCAGAGAATGCTACCATGGTGGTCCTGGACTTCAAGCAGCCTAAATTTGGCCTCCAGGGCCTCTTTCCTACCTTTCCGTATGTCATTGCTACCTACATATACCATGACTACCAGCTCCTCCCCAGCACTGCACATAAGTATGTCTAGATGTCTTGTGAGATCTGCAGCCTTTGCACCCAGCAGGCAATTCACCATGTGGTTCTCCTGGTCACCACAAACCCAACTATCTCTATTTGTAATAATTGAATACCCATTATTATTTCTTGGCTCTCCCTAGTACCTTGGGCTCCCTCCCCCAGAGGGGTAGAGTCATGGTAAGAGGATACCATGACATCATCTGGAAGGAGGATTCCTACTATGGGATTGTTTCCCTTTCCTTGTCCAAGCCTTTCTTCCTCCTTAACAGCACAAAGGCTATCAGATCAGGGGTGGGACCATTCTACTGTGTCCTGGAAAGTCTTATCTATGTACCTCTCTGTCTCCTTTAGCTCCTCCAGTTCAGCCGCTCTGGCCTCAGGAGCTACGCACTGTCTCTCGGAGGGCCATGAGTTGCTTGCAGTGAATGCACACGTACAACACCTGCCCACAAGGCAGATAGCATACATGCTGCATTCAGTGCAATTAACTGGATAGCCCCCACTCTGCTGCTTGCATTTATTTTATTCTTACAGTGTGGTTTTTTGTGTGTTGAGGGGAGTGTTATTGGCCTACGTTTAGCATATGTTTTTATGTATCTCTGCTTCTCTAAACTCCCTTGCAAAACTCCTGTTTGCTGCTCCTAGAATCAGCAAGCAAGTAAGCACACAATAAACAAACTCACCCTAAGGATCACATAGTCCTTCCTCCTTCACCTGGAGAACTCCCTCACACAACTCCCATTTGCTGCTCCTGCTTGGGCTTAGGAGCTGGCTCTTTAAACCTCTGGCCTCCCTAAGTTAGCCCTGCCCCCTCGTCAAGGCTTTATTAAGGCTTCTGACAGTTCCCATTATAAAATCCTGTTCTTAGTGGCTTACAACTTTGTCAAATTTTAAGGGTTTGGGCTGAAATTCTTCATCCCATGTGTCTGCCACAGGCTGACTTCTTTTTAATACTTCAACAAAAAAGATTCAGCTGTTTCCAAGAACAAGGTTACGGAAAACTGTTCTTTTGCCTGTGGATGACATCTTCCATCACTACACAACCCTGATTCATCCTTACAGCAGCTCCATCCTGTGTGTTGAATGCAGAAGGGGGTCCTGTCGAAAAATATCATATGATCAAAGACTGTATCATCATGCATACACACAAGGAGATTTCCTAACCATTGAGTGCTTGACTTTGCAACCTTAATAATGTTCATTTAATGACGTGTGTGTGTAATTAGACAATATTGTGTGTGTAATATTGATAGTGATAGGTAAGGTCCCATGGGAATCAAGACTGAGGGGAAAAACAACTGAGGAGAGCTGGCAGTATTTCAAAGGGACACTATTAAGGGCCCAAAAGCAAACTATTCCGCTGGGTAGGACAGATAGAAAAGGTGGCAAAAGACCACCTTGGCTTAACCATGAGATCTTGCAAGATCTAAAAAATAAAAAGGAGCCATATAAAAAATGGAAACTAGGACAAATTACAAAGGATGAATATAGGCAAACAACACGGGAATGCAGGGGCAAGATTAGAAAGGCAAAGGCACAAAATGAGCTCAAACTAGCTACAGGAATAAAGGGAAACAAGAAAACTTTTTATCAATACATTAGAAGCAAGAGGAAGACCAAGGACAGGGTAGGCCCACTACTCAGTGAGGAGGGAAAAACAGTAACAGGAAACTTGGAAATGGCAGAGATGCTTAATGACTTCTTTGTTTCGGTCTTCACCGAGAAGTCTGAGGGAATGCCTAACATAGTGAATGGGAAGGGGGAAGGTTTAGAAGATAAAATAAAAAAAGACCAAGTTAAAAATCACTTAGATAAGTTAGATGCCTGCAAGTCACCAGGACCTGATGAAATGCATCCTAGAATACTCAAGGAGCTAATAGAGGAGGTATCTGAGCCTCTAGCTATTATCTTTGGTAAATCATGGGAGACAGGAGAGATTCCAGAAGACTGGAAAAGGGCAAATATCGTGCCCATCTATAAAAAGGGAAATAAAAACAACCCAGGAAACGACAGACCAGTTAGTTTAACTTCTGTGCCAGGGAAAATAATGGAGCAAGTAATTAAGGAAATCATCTGCAAACACTTGGAAGGTGGTAAGGTGATAGGGAATAGCCAGCATGGATTTGTAAAGAACAAATCATGTCAAACCAATCTGATAGCTTTCTTTGATAGGATAACGAGTCTTGTGGATAAGGGAGAAGCGGTGGATGTGGTATACCTAGACTTTAGTAAGGCATTTGATACGGTCTCGCATGCTATTCTTATCAATAAACTAGGGAAATACAACTTAGATGAGGCTACTATAAGGTGGGTGCGCAACTGGCTGGATAACCGTACTCAGAGAGTAGTTATTAATGGTTCCCAATCCTGCTGGAAAAGTATAACGAGTGGGGTTCTGCAAGGGTCTGTTTTGGGACCAGCTCTGTTCAATATCTTCATCAATGGCTTGGATATTGGCATAGAAAGTACGCTTATTAAGTTTGCAGATGATACCAAACTGGGAGGGATTGCAACTGCTCTGGAGGATAGGGTCCTAATTCAAAATGATCTGGACAAATTGGAGAAATGGTCAGAGGTAAACAGGATGAAGTTTAATAAGGACAAATGCAAAGTGCTCCACTTAGATAGGAACAATCCGTTTCACATGTACAGAATGGGAGGAGACTGTCTAGGAAGGAGTACGGCAGAAAGGGATCTAGGGGTTATAGTGGACCACAAGCTAAATATGAGTCGTCAGTGTGATGCTGTTGCAAAAAAAGCAAACATGATTCTGGGCTGCATTAACAGGTGTGTTGTGAGCAAGACACGAGAAGTCATTCTTCCGCTCTACTCTGCGCTGGTTAGGCCTCAACTGGAGTATTGTGTCCAGTTCTGGGCACCGCATTTCAAGAAAGATGTGGAGAAATTGGAGAGGGTCCAGAGAAGAGCAACAAGAATGATTAAGGGTCTAGAGAACATGACCTATGAAGGAAGGCTGAAGGAATTGGGTTTGTTTAGTTTGGAAAAGAGAAGACTGAGAGGGGACATGATAGCGGTCTTCAGGTATCTAAAAGGGTGTCATAAGGAGGAGGGAGAAAACTTGTTCTTCTTAGCATCTGAGGATAGAACAAGAAGCAATGGGCTTAAACTGCAGCAACGGAGGTTTAGGTTGGACATTAGGAAAAAGTTCCTAACTGTCAGGGTGGTTAAACACTGGAGTAAACTGCCCAGGGAGGTTGTGGAATCTCCATCTCTGGAGATATTTAAGAGTAGGTTAGATAAATGTCTATCAGGGATGGTCTAGACAGTAATTGGTCCTGCCATGAGGGCAGGGGGCTGGACTCGATGACCTCTCGAGGTCCCTTCCAGCCCTAGAATCTATGACTCTATAATATTAGACAATATAGGAACTAGCTGACACTGGACCCTTATAGTTACTATCGTAGGAGGTGTCACTTTTCACCAACACACAAAGCAGAAGCCCCAAAATGTCCATTTAGTATATATATCTTAGCAGAACAAGGTTTAGTGAATGCTGCATTGATCTAAAAGGTTGGGTTTTCTTAATAACTGTGTAAATAACCACATAATGGTATCAAATGATGTATTGTAGTTTGGATTTTTAAAAGAAAGTGCTGTTTTGTTCCTGTTTGAGATAAGGGATGCCTTGGGCTTTCACACAAATTCAAAGTACTATGTTTTTTTATGTTAATGGAGGGCACAGTAATAATTGTACTTTCTCCTCCAGAAGGAACATTTGTGGACAGTTTTGTCAGAATACTACATGTAAGCCAACATTTCATTGTTTATTAATCTGCTCAATTACAATCGCCATCATGGGCCACAGCATTAGGTTTCAAGCCCTGATGTTTGTCATACAATCTCAACCATTTTGTTTTTTTTTTTTAATGAAAGTTTAATTGAAATAGGTACTTAGGAGTTATTATATAGACACACTCTGGGAGGTGGTTATACATTTACTGTTCACCCTGCAGGCCTGGATTCAAGGCTGGATTGTTGCTAGATGATTAATAAATAGTAATTATTGAACGTCTTTACCAGCCCTCCCATTTGCTGTTTACCATTTCTTACATTGTTACTTGCTGGCAGGAATAACAGGTAGGATTCCCTTAAACTTTAGAATTTTAAAGCTGCTAAACTACCTCACCAGATTAGAAAAAAGGGGTTATAAGAGAGAGATGATTGTCTCTAGGACTTTAAGAACTAATTGTTTCCATTGGGCAGTCTTAAAAGATGACAAAGTATTTTTGTTGCTATTACTTTGATTAAAAACATATACATATTGAAAAGTAACTGAAAATATATAGGGATTTGTATTAGAAGAAACATGATAATGGAAACATAAAGTATTCAGTTGCTGCAAATAAGGCCTACAGGATTCTGAGCTGCATCAAAATGAGAATGACGAACAAGGGCAGGGAAATATGTCATTGTACAAGGACATGGTGAAGTCCCTGCTGCTGCTGTGTCCATTTTTTGATCCCTAACTCCAAAAGGAGGGTATGAATTCTAGGGAAGTCCAGGGAAGAGCTGATGGTGTTCATCACTCAAATCTTTATAATTTTGCCTTTTTCCTAATTAATATGTCAATGATATTAACAGGGAATATTGAGAATACTATGGTAATATTAATTACTTAAAAAGAATAACTTAAATTGATCAAAGATTTCATGGACTTAATAGTAATGAAAGGCTGATGGTTTGGTTGTTTTCACACTTTAGAAAAGTGAAGTTTGTGGATAAGTAACAGGCTAAGCTTTAGTAGTTCATTTAACCCACATGTGGTGCCCTGAAGGTCAGTGCCCCATTTCTAGAGAGAAACCACGCTTCTTGCTGGGATTTGCTGATAGTTGTTACCTTGGGTTAGGACCAGCAGCACCATGGACAGCTCAAGCGGCTGCTCTTGCTCTAAGAAAAATGTCTAGAAAGACATTTGTACAGGGAACACTTCCCATTCTGGGGGTATAGAAAAAAGCACCATTGCCCCTACAGTAGATGGGAGCTGTATCAAGAGCAGAGAACAGCTCTGCAGTAAGGGGGCAGTGTGGGAAGCTGCTTTAGAGAGGATGCTCAGAGTATTTATTTTGGGAGTTCAGCAAGCAATGAGATTAGCAAGATCACTGAGCTGTCATGGTTCTGCTCGTTGCAGAATTGAGCCAAGTCCATCCATCTCTTATTCCCACCTGATAGCCCTTGAACTCTTGACAGGACCCTCTGTCCTATCTTTTCCCTCATGTCCTGTCTCAGAGTGGGGGGGATTCAGAACTCCACAGAGGGAGAGAAATAAGGGCCAGGTTTTCTCCCAACACCAGATAAAAAGATCACCTGGAGAGGATTAGAGTGGGTGGTAATGGCTCTGTAGCTGGATTCAAAAGGGTGTGGGCTAAAGCTAAATGACTGGTCCAACTGCCTGCTACTCTGTCCATCTAGTATCCCTTTATATCCTACTCACTGTCTCTGGTTCTTCCAATACGGTTCACTCTAGCTTCCTTCTCTCAAGAGAGCGTCTTTTGCCCTTCTCACCTATTCCCTATTTTGTGCAGGTTGTGGATGAGATTGCTTTTCTTCTCCCCCCTCCCCCCAGTTCACTGCGAAGAGCCCTCATTTGTTGGAGGTATTCCTTCTTTCATGCTGCTAGAGAGCCACAACAGCAGCCAGAGACTGCTTTTGTCAAAGCCTCGGCTGCCTCTGGTGCTGTGGCTGACACTATCTCTGCTGATGATGCACGAGTAGGTGGTAACTTTTGGCAGGTGATCGGAATCTGCTCACTAGAAAAGGGGGAAATTAGAAATTTCTTTAAAGGCCCCCCAAATGGGATAAATTAATTTAGATAGCTATATAAATTTAACTAATCTGCTACAGGTACATGAAGGCCAGTCCTGGAAATTTAAAAAATAAAATCAAAATTAAATAGCCCAGGGCTTCCACTCCCAGGGTGTGATCAGCCTTTGGAATTCTTTGATTTACAAGGCCTTGATAAAATCCACATTACTGGAATTCAAAAGAGTGGACAGTTATTTGACTGCTTTACTGATACGTGTATGGCATAAATGGGATTTGATGCTTAACTATGGATATCCCTGCTTACAGGGACAGATGATATCCTTATTTTTTACTGGATAAATAATGAGACACTGTTGTCTGTTTTGTTTTTATTTTCAGTGTTCACATTTTAAAAGTAATTGTTGAAAAACTTCAGAAGGATTGCACCCAGAATAAAGATCCCAGCAATCCTTCTGTTTCACAAACTACATTCTTCACTAGAGATGCTGACTAAAAATATAAGCTGCTTATCAGCTGTTTCCACTTTATTTGTGGCTGAGAGTCTCTGTTAATGTCAGGGAGATGTATGTTGTGGTATTAGCAACTCTGACATTGATTACTTAGAAATTAATTCCATTCTTTCTTATTCCCATCTTCAAGACCATGACAATTCAGTAATTACAGCAGTCTCTCCCAGAAGGGAAGACAAAAGGTCTGCAAACTCATTGCTTTACAGACTTGATTTGATCCTAGATCGTGTTAGTTTCATGGACTCAACCTCATTAGAGTTATTTTTTATTTCATTTCTTTCCATTAAATCTACACATGTTGTCTGCAGATTAGATATCTTCAGTTAATTTTTTTATTAGGTTTTATTAATTGGATTTGGAGATATTGATTTATATTTATCTTAATTTAGGGCCTAAAGTACAAGGTGCTAAGTGTTCCCAACCCCTTTGAATTGTAAAGAGAGTTGAGGGCTCTTAAACCCTTGTAGGATCAGGCTTTTAGTGTTGAAATGTGACAGTCTTTCTAAAGGATGTGTAGGTCAGTCTGGGGCACAGCAAAATAAACAACTATGTGAAATCTTTTGGAAGGGCAGTGTTCATATTTCTAAAATGCAAACTGATAATTATAGGTGGGGCTTGTAGCACGGCCTATTATTAAGGTTGCCCAACACTTCCCATTATAAGACCCTGTTTTAAGTTATTTTTAATTTTGCCAAATTTACCTGTTTAGGCTAAAATTTTCCATGCCAAGTGTCTGCCTCAGGCTCACCAGATTGTGCATGCTCCATCCCCACAGAGTGATTGTGCATGCTTCTTCCAGCCCAGGGCTAGAGGGATGAAGCGGGACTTTCCTGGGGATGGCTGATTCAGGCCAGGGTGGGGCTGGGCACTTGAACTGACAGCAGGGAGCCCGTCTCTCCTGTGCTCACTGTGGGGGGGAAAAAAACCAGTATGTAATTAAAGACTGTGTTACAATGCATGAGCACAAGGGGGTCAAATTAAAGTTGTGCAGGCCACCTTAATTCTGGCATTTGCTAACTTTTGAATGCTTGAAACTAGGGCTGTCAAGCCATTAAAAAAAGAAATCGCGATTAACCGAACTGTTAAACAATAATTGAATGCCATTTATTTAAATATTTTTGGATTTTTTCTACATTTTCAAATATACTGATTTCAATTACAACACAGAATACAAAGTGTACAGTGCTCACTTTATATGTATTTTTGATTACAAGTATTTGCACCATAAAAAAACAAAAGACATAGTATTTTTTAATTCACCTAATTAAAGTACTGTAGTACAATCTCTTTATCATTAAAGTTGAACTTTAGAAATGTAGATTTATGTATAAAAAGTCTGCATTAAAAAATAAAACAATGTAAAACTTTAGAGTCTGCAAGTCCACTCAGTCCTACTTCTTGTTCAGCCAATCGCTCAGACAAACAAGTTTGTTTACATTTGCAGGTGATAATGCTGCCCGCTTTTTGTTTACAATGTCACCTGAAAGTAAGAACGGGCGTTCTGATGGCACTGTTGTAGCCAGCATCACAAGATATTTACATGCCAGATCCACTAAAGATTCAGATGTCCCTTCATGGTTCAACCACCATTCCAGGGGACATACATCCATGGTGATGACAGGTTCTGCTTGATAACAATCCAAAGCAGTGGGGACCGATGCATGTTCATTTTCATTGTCTGAGTCAGATGCTACCAGCAGAAGGTTGATTTTCTTTTTTGGTGGTTCGGGTTCCGTCGTTTCCGCATCAGAGTGTTGTTCTTTTAAGACTTCTGAAAGCATGCTCCACACCTCGTCCATCTCAGATTTTGGAAGGCACTTCCGATTTTTAAACCGTGGGTCGAGTGCTGTATCTATCTTTAGAAATCTTACATTGGTATCTTCTTTGCATTTTGTGAAATCTGCAGTGAAAGTGTTCTTAAATGAACAACATGTGCTGGGTCATCATGCAAGACTGCTATAACATGAAATATATGGCAAAATGTGGGTAAAACACAGCAGGGGACATAGTTCCTCTCCAAGGAGTTCAGTCACAAATTTAATTAACACATTATTTTTTTAACGAGTGTCATCAGCATGGAAGGTGGCCGAAGCATGAAGGGGCATACGAATGTTTAGCATATCTGGCATGTAAATACCTTGCAAGGCCGGCTACAAAAGTGCAATATAAATGTCACTTTCTGGTGACATTGTAATTTGGGGGAACATAAGAATGGCCATACTGGGTCAGACCAAAGGTCCATCTGACAGTGGCCAATGGCAGGTGCCCCAAAGGGAATGAACAAACAGGTTATCATCAAGTGATCCATGCCCTGTCACCCAATCCTAGCTTCTGGCAAACAGAGGCTAGGGACACCATTCCTGCCCATCCTGGCTAATAGCCATTGATGGACGTATCTTCCATGAATCTATCCAGCTCCCTTTTGAACCCCGTTATAGTATTGGCTTTCACAACACCCTCTGGCAAGGAGTTCCAGAGGTTGACAGTGCGTTGCGTGAAAAAATACTTTCTTGTGTTTGTTTTAAACCTGCTACCTGTTAATTTCATTTGGTGACCCCTTGTTCTTGTATTATGAGAAGGAGTAAATAACACTTCCTTATTTACTTTCTCTGTGCCACTCATGATTTTATAGACCTCTATCATATCCCCCCTTAGCCGCCTCTTTTCCAAGCTGAAAAGTCCCAGTTTTATTAATCTCTCCTCATACGGAAGCCGTTCTATACCCCTAATAAGCTGTTGCCCTTTTCTGAACCTTTTCCAAGTCCAATATATCTTTTTTGAGATGAGGTGACCACATCTGCACACAGTATTCAAGGTGTGGGCGTACCATGGATTTATATAGAGGCAATATGATATTTTCTGTCTTATTAGCTATCCCTTTCTTGATGATTCCCAACATTCTGTCTGCTTTTTTTACTGGTTGTTGGAGAGGAGGCTGGTTGGAGCTGCCTTTGGATTGCCCCACTCTGGGTAAGACACTGCAGTTTGGAGGGGGCAACACCTTTATGCCCCCCCAACTCTGCCCATGGGCCCAGGACGTCTGCCCGTGGGAAGCACTAGGGCTCGGGGCTTTAGTCCTGTGTGGCTCTGAGCTTCAGCAAGGTTGGGTAGGGGGCGCTGGTGCTCCTGGCTTCAGCCCCGCGTCACTCCCAGCTTCGGGGTGGGGTGGGGACCGGGTTTCAGCCACGGACCCCCACGTGGCCCTTGAAAGGGCTCGCGGACCCCTAGGGGGCCACAGGCCCCTGGTTGATGAGAACTGCTGATCTAATCTATCAATCATGTGCTTCCCATTACCGTAGTATTTGAGCACCTCACATTGTTTTAATGTATTTATCCTCACAACACCTCTGTGAGGCAGGGAAGTATGATTATTCCCATTTTACAGATGGGAAAGAGAGATACAAATAGACTTGCCTGAGATCATAAAGGAAGTCTGTGACGGAGCAGAGGAGTGAGCCTGAGTTTCCAGAGTCTCAGGCTAACTACTGAATCATCCTTCCTGCTCTCATTTACAAATATTCAGCTCCCACTGAAGTGAGTATGGGTTGTGTATCTTTAGGCAGAACGAGGCACAAAGTGTAGTTACCCAGCCTTTTCCACTCCTTGCATCCGAAGAAGTGGGTATTCACCCACGAAAGCTTATGCTTCAATACCTCTGTTAGTCTATAAGGTGCCACAGGACCCTTTGTCGCTTCTACAGCCTATTATGATAATTCAGCAAACTATTTAATGTAAATTAAAACAGTCCTTGTCAGTTTTTGCTGCCCTTAGTTTTTATCTTCTATGCTGAGTGGGCTCTCTACTTGCCTCTCAGTTGGGTATTTGCTCTGTCTTTGTAGAATTTACTTCTCTAGTCTATGTTTTTCTGGCATCCTATTTCCACTTTTCCATCTCAATTAGCCAATTACTTTGTTCCATCTAATTGGTTAGTTTTTCATCTGGTAAGATAGCCCTCATCATTTCTTCGTGCTACTTTTCTTGATGTTTTTGACCACTGCAATTAAAGGGACCTACAGACAAGAATCAATTGGTTAAAATCTGCTGACACATTATGAATTAGCACATTATTTGCAATTGTGTAACCTGTCCAATAAATGGTCTTATATTTTGGCCATGTTTTCTAGTGAGGCGAATGACATCCAACCTTACACAAAGAGGTTAGTCCTCTATCAGAAATATTAGTCATACTAGTATAATTATTAACCTAAACTTCCTCATAGAGAGAGATTTTCCTTTTTAGGTACACCACAAGTATAAATTCATCTAACATCTCACCAGTGAACTTGACTGAAATGCGGGATGCATTTCTATTATGTTGGCTTGAAATGATATAATCTATTCCATATTAAATCTGTTCCAAAATTTAGATTTTGTTTAAAAATAAACAAAACCAAAAACCAACCCACCCTTTTAAAAACATATAGACAAAAAAAATCTATAATTAATAAAAATGTTACTAGTTTTTTTAAAGAAAAAATTCCAGTGGAAAACAGTTTTCTCAATAAATATTTCCATACCTGCAGTTATTGACAAGGTTTTCTGCAACTGAAAATTTAGTCTAAAGTGAAATTGACTAGAAACTGACTGTAAACAAAAGTAAAACTGACTTTTGTTTTCATTGTCCAGACTGAGGCATAGAAAAACCAAGCAACATAAATAGTTGTACATTAGTTTTAATGACATTTAATTTTAATATCAAGTTTTATTTGTAGCATATGTAATGAGTTATTTTAAAATAAGATTTTTAACTTGATCATATCTCTTTAATGATGCTAAGTACACTTTATAAACAAAAATCACCTACTATTAAACTGTGTTGTAATGCTAAATCATTTTACTAGCATATATTTCCTTTTTACTTTTTTTGTGTGTGTCTGTTATTCTGAGAACCTAACCATCTCCCAGCATGGTTTCTGAAATTAAGAAAACATACAAATTGGTGTTTTGCATTAAATTAGGTGGGATAAATATCATAAGGAGCTCTCTACAGAAATGAATTTGTAATCTTTAAATATGCAGAGAGCTCTATAGGTAGGGTTGAACTAATCTATTTCAAGGGAAGGTAATTACAGCATCACTGGTGAGAAGCAATCTTTTAAAAATAGCCAGTCTCAGGTGGTTGAGAAAAGTAATAAAAGCATAAAGAGTAATGATATGCACCTTTTTGCTCTGCTGCTCTACTTTACTGGTTCAGGCATAGTGTTTTACAATCAAAACTAGTTTCAAGCCCCGGAAGAATCACTGTGATGGAAACTAACTTGTTGCAAAAAGGGAAAAAGAATGGTATAAATTTATCTGATATATCACATCTAACATATCTTTAATGAAATATACCTCCACAAAAAGTAATAATACATAAGTTTTATATGCTAGGCATTTATGTCAATATTCCTCGTGAAAAAGAAAGTGCCATCTTAAAATATTTTTTAAATTGTCTTCTTATTCTTTTCTTACATGTCTTCATAGCTTTTCTTTTGTTTGCTAATATACTTAAAAGGAATGTGGTACTGGTTACATAATACATTTCTGGATGGTTGCTTTCTTGTGAAAGCATCACTTATTAGTAGCTATTGCCATGAATGTCCGTAAGTCTTATTGTATGCAAATGCAATTCCAATTCTGCTGTGAACAGAATATATAATATACATGCTGCTTATAGTCCCAACATTGTCCCTCCCTGGAATTTTGCTTTATTGGTCATTCAGATAATAACCAAACATAAGCATAGTCTTTCTCCCCAAACTTGGCTGTAGAATTTTCCTTACAGGACCTCTTACATCCTGGTTGGAGTTAAGTCTATCTGTAGTGTGAATCAGCAGTAATTATACTTGCCATTCATATGTAGGGTTCAAATGCCTGACAATCAGGATGAGTCAACAGAAAAATCCTGCCTCCCTGTGCAGAGCCCTGAGCCTGCCATCCTTTAAAACTAGTTATAAAAAGAAATATATGCAGTTCTTCAAAACAGGCAGACCTTTTCTGTTGAGGCTAGGTAAGGAAGGGCACTCCACTGGAGTCACCAGATAAAAAGTTGATGTGATTTCCAGGAATAGTTACCAAAAAACAGTTATCCATTTGTGTGATGAAGCAAATGACACGTCATTACAAGAATCTGGATGAACGCAGTGGTTTTGTCTTAGTTAAATGTCTACAGGGAGGCTGTCTTCTCTCAAAAGCTGCATGTAACTCCTGGAAAAATGCTCTCAAGAAAGATGCAGCAGAGATTAAGAAGTCCAAAGGAGAGATGGTAAAAATACTTAGACCTATGGCATACAGGGAGATTGCAAAAGACAGGGCTGGTCCTCACTAGGGGGGGGATCGATCTAAGATACGCAAAGTAGCTGAAGTCGAATATCTTAGATTGATTTCAGAAGTACTTACCGCTGGGCCACACTGCAGCAGGCAGGCTCCCCCGTCGACTCCGCTTACTCCTCGCGCGGAGCTGGAGTTCCGGAGTTGACGGGGAGCGGCTCTGGGATCGATTTATCACGTCTAGATGAGACGTGATAAATTGATCCCAGAACATCGATCGCTACCCGCCGAATCAGGCAGGTAGTGTGGATGTAGCCTAAGAGCATAATGTTAGGACATAAAGGATTTAAGAGACTTGGCTGAGGTTTTCAAATTGATGAATGGTAAAGTAAGAAGTAATCAAAAAGGCTGTGACCCTGCAAATATTTATGACCTTGTTTAAGTGTCTTCACATGAGTAGTCACACTGACTTCAGTGGGATTGCTGATTTGAGTAAAGTTATTAAAATGCACAAGTGTGTGTAGGATCAGGATGTGGCTTTTTGCCCTGTTGCTTAGTGAGAAAAGTGAAATTAAAGTTCAGTGCCTTTAGAATAAGTAAAAGGAAATGCTTTTTTAGAGAGCATATAGTCAGCCTGTAGCACTGAAAGCTCTAGGAGGTGAAGACAAATACAGTGACTGGACTTAAGAAAAACATTGAACAATAAATAAAAATCCCAAGGGTAATTTAATGACTATTAACATTTCTAGCTATTCAAACTATAAGAATAAGAAGAGTGATCAAACATCATGTTTAAGAATGTCTAAGTAATTGTTTTTCCCTCCAGATGAATAAAACATGTTGCAATTGTATAGGTGCATTATATTGTGGTTTGGGGGGCTGTATGCTGGGTTGAGTGTTTCCTTTGGTGTTCACTGCCACAGGTATAGTGCTGGACTAGGTGGACAAATGATCTGATATGACAAATTCTGTGTTTCCACGAAAGTGCTCTTGAGATAAATTTTTATATGATTTGTTTTTTTAGAAATTGGTCTTTGTTTTTCCTCTCACGTTCTATTTACGGTAAACTTACTGTGCACTAGAAAAATCTGGACGAATTATCATTACAGTATTATTAGACATGAGAAAAAGTACAATGCGGTTTATTGGACCACTTGAGAGAGAAATTACCCAGAGGACTAGGAGAGTCAGGTAATTTAATCAGAGAAGAAACCAGCTCAGAACACATGCTGGTATTCCATTTGCTTTGTGAAAGCGTTGATGTTCATTTTCTTTTTAGCTGAAAGATTAACTTTTTAATTCATTTAGTAATTGGAGTCCAAAATGTGTGTGTTGTGCAGAAGGCAGACTTGATGGTAAATTTACTGTGCCAAACACAGAGTATTAAAGCCCCACTCCTACAAGTGACTTAATAAGGACAACATCAGCCTTGGTACAGAGTCCCATTGAAACCAGTGGGGTTCCACCCAGGTGCAGTAGTCCGTCTTCACAGTTCCTTGCAGAACTGGGACTGATGTGTATAACATCTGTAAGTGCTAATTGGGTTGCTCACTTTGCTGTGCATCTTACAGAGGACCTGATTGTCCTGTCTCACCCCTGTTAACATTAGTATAACACTGCTGACTTCAGTTGGAATTACTCCTGCTATAAAAAAGAAATCCAAGCCCATAAACTGTAATGTAATATGTACTCTATGGGCATGATCCCACAGTCTGTTTTAACACAATTTCCATTGTGTTCAACTAGAGTTAAGCATATAAAGAGACCACAGAATTGGGCCTAATGCTTCTTTGTACATGCAATCCACTTAGAGAACTGAGTCTTCTAAAAATTCACTTTCAGTTATTTCCGTGACAGTGTATGCCACAAACATAATGTCGTATCATCATGACCAAGGTATATGAAACGTTTGATCGCTTTTAACCATATAATTTTTTATATTAATGATTGCACTACAACTTAATTATTGTTGCCATTGACACATGTATTCCAGTTTTTGTTCTTTTGTGATGCCTATAAAACCCTGATGGCTGACCATGGCTAGGCAGATGGCAAATTGTGATTCCTACCTACCATGGAAAATGTAGCCCCATTTCACTCTTTTCCCCCATCCTTTCCTTTTACCTCATCTGGTGTTTGTTTTGTCCACCTGCTGCATCTTGTTAGCAACTAGAATTGTTCTTTGTGGCAGGGACTGTCTTTTTACTTCATGTCTGTACAGTGCAGTGGGTCCCTATTTGAGTGCCTTCTGGGACTTCTGTAAAATACTAATGTCAGAATTTAGCTGCTTAAAATATTTGTAACTCAGTTAGTTTTGGTCATATTAGTCCAGCATTGCACCTAACTGGTGGTATTGTTTTTCTTTTGAACAAAACATTTTATAGTTCTGTTGAGTATACATGGAATGTTCTGTGGTTTTATTTCGATCTTATGGACTTAGTATACTCTGTGCTCTACTTCAAATATTGTTAAAAAGAGAGCGCTAAGAAGGGTATGTCTGCACTGCAGTAAAACAGCTGCACCTGGCCTGTATCAGCTGACATGGGCTTGCGGGGCTATAAAATTGCAGTGTAGATGTCTGCACTCAGGCTGGAGCCCAAGTCAGCTGACACGACCCAGCCGTGGTGTTTTACTGCTGTGCAGGCATACCCTCTTACTTATATTCAGACAGTTCAGGTGATCATTTTAGAGATAATATATTACCTCCTGACTAAGAAGATGTAATAACATGTTAATGTGAATGTACAACTGGGGGAAAGATTTCTTTTATAAAAATAATGATGCAGTCGTAAAATTCTGTCTTTTCTGCGTAAACGGAGTGTCTGTCTTTTACAGGGGTTGAAAGTATTCAGTGCATTACCACATGCTGGGTAGGTGGAAATTTAAGATTCCAGGATTGTATAGGTTAAGTAAAGTGCTTGAATTAGGGCTAAGTTCTGATAATATGCTGTATTTATCTGGGATTTTTAATGGAAAAGGCAATAGATATTTTTTTACTGTTCAGATTCCAGAGGACTGAAAAGATCCCAGTTTAAGTCAATTAATTTAAGGAGGCCCAAGTTACAATACACCTTGTAGGACAGTAATGTCAACCTCACTTGTTAGGAAAATATTAAAAACAGGTTTGCTTGATTTAGTGAATTAGCTACTTTGAAACATATAGCTTCAGTAGATACAGCCAACATGGATTTATAAAAGGTAGGTCTTTAAAACTACTTCTCATTCTTCAAAGATCTTGCTATCATGGTAAAGAAAATACAGTAATGTCATGGTTTCCATATCAAATGAATTGGCTTAAGGCAGTCATGCTTTGGGAGTAAAACAGTTTTTATGATAAAGGTTCTAAAACAGTGAAATAATTTTTCTGGATAAAAACAGAAAGTACCAATGGAACAAAACAGATGATAATTTTGGGAACCATGTAAATAATATAAATACATTTTATATGAGTTAACTGATATAAAATATGGAAAATGAGTTAATATTTCAGAAAGATTCTTAGCATTCATGTACATAAAATGAAAAATTAGTTTAATTTAGATAGGTGGCAACTAACCAGAAGGCTATTGTGCTTTGAAGGTACTCAAAGTGTGAAGGGGAATATGTGAAATATGGCACATTTGACTCAAAGAAAAGCAATAGTGTATTTAAAAAAGCAAATCAAGGCAACATATATCCAATTACATCCATTGGTAAAAACTCCACATACACATTTAAAAATGGAAAAATACATTTAATAAACCATACTCAATTTCCAAACGATTTCAGAAGCGCTCTCGGGGGATAGCTTGCTTAGCTAGTGGCCTGATCCTACTTCTGTTGAAGTCGATGAGAGTTTTGCCATTAACCCAAATGAGGGGAGGATCCAAGTCCCAAGCACTTCTCAAAAAAAAAGACATTTCTTTTCCACTTAGCCCCACTAAAGTAAGTGTAGGTTACAGCGATTAAAAGCCAAATCAACTGAAGAAGAGACCCAGACCCAATTGTGATAATTCCATTGCAATTTACATTGTTAGTAACTTTATAACTGGGTCTCTTGTTTATTAGGCTGTGGTTTTGTAGCAGTGTTACTTTATGCATGACGATAGTTCCATGTGAAATGTATTGCTTAATTGTTTGTAAACTCCAGTGTTTAATAATGTTCTTGGGGTGGAGGGTAGTAAGTTCTGTAGTGAATTAATACAGTAAACGTTTACCTCTGAAGTACTGCGTTGCCATCTGGATTATGTAGAAATGAGAATGAGTTTGGTCATCTCAGCCTATCTATCTTGGCTGACATTTCTCCACATGTGAAAATAAAATTGCTGAAATCAGTCTCTGTTTGGAGATCAAATCTTGAAGTCAATTGAGTGAGCCAACAGCTTGCCCTGTAAAACAGGCTGCTGTTGATTTGAAGGAATTGGAAAGATAAAGAAAATTCTCAGCTTTCATTAAAAAACAAAACAAAGGCCCCAATACAGCAAGTACTTAGGCAGGTGTCTAACTTTATGCATGTGAGTAGTCACCTTGAGGTCAGGCACATGCTTTAGTACCTTGCTGAGTCAGGGCTTAAATTTCTTACCCTTTTCCTTGCAAAGATGGCCTTGAAAGCATAAATATAGATTGTTGTAAATGGATCTCTAAGGCTGAAAGAAATGAGCCCCTGAATTCCGCTTTGTAGATGTAGTGTGGGGAGACCTATGAAAACTCTTTCCCTTATGTTTCTGGACACAATTTTTGGGCCAGATACTCATCACTGGCAGGAGTGGTGCAAAAATAGTGGAAAGCTGCCTGAACACGGCAGCTGGGGTTTCTCCTGACATAGGGGAACACATGGGTGACCAAAGACCAGAACAGTTTTCTCTACACCACCTACATTCTGCCCTCTCCCTCCCCATTGTGGAAGAAAACGAGTCTTCACTGAGTTTGGTAGCAATAAGTCAGAGACAGTTTATTTCGAGCAGTTGCAAGGGAAGACTGCAGTTGGACAGGAGGGTTTCCCCGCCCCCCTTGTGCAGAACTTCAGATACAACCAGCTTAAAGGCAAGTATTTATACTCTCCAGTTACATACATCAACGGCTAACTGCTTCCACACCATATAGAGAGAGAATGCCAAAGCAGGCCAGGGGCATGAGGGGGAGGAATGGGGTGGATCTGGAGCACACTGCACTGGGAAACCCTGAACAGCCAGCAGGGGACAACAGTAACCAACTGCTGCTCTAAGTTACACTGGGGGCCAGGTTGGCCTCTAGGTCATGGGAGCCAAAAAGCGTCTAGGAGCACCTCCCCCCACCCCACCCCACCCCGTTTCTTAGGTCCTGTGTCTTGCTCAGTTCAGTCAAACATAGCAATATGGTTCTTTATGTAAAATGTATCCATATAAATTTGGGGATTTGAAAATCATCTTATCGAACCCTTCTTAAAATCCTTAGGTTGGCCCTATGTATAATGGCGGATACTTGTTGGAGGGGACAAAACCTTGTAAACCCACCCAGAAATGCTGAGTCTGGCTCTTGTTTCAAAAGCGCAGCACCAAGGTTAGATTTGTTCCCCTGACTGGAGTATCGGGGGCGGTCACAGATCAGGATTGAGGTGCGTTATTGTACTTGTTACTGATTGTGATAATTAAAAGTGCTTGAGTGAATACTGTTAGACTGCAGAATTATTCTTTAGTGTGTCTTACTGACAGGATATACACAATATTGCTAAATATGCTTTTAAGATTCTCTTAGCACCAGTATGAATTCTTTACAATAGTGAATATCAAAACACAGTTAATTATAGTAGTACCATTTCTGTTCCTCGCCTCATTATCTCTGTCTTGCACTATTATTTTCTATTGCTGCTGGCTATACAGCATCAGGCCTGGCATCACTGAAGTGTGAACACAATGCCAGCACTGCATTCAGCACAAGAATAGAAAGGCAGATGGCAGAATGTGCTATTTATAGCTTGAGACAATCTGCCTGAGGTGAATGATGCTGAAATGGTTATCAGGAATAACTATTAAAGGGATAAGGAAAAAGAAAACCAGATAAAAATCCAGAGATCCTGGGCCTCAGGAGCTTTGGTGGAAATGGGAAAGTAATTCAAAGTACTGATTACCTATTTCATAACTGGAAAAATAAAAATTTTTCCTCTTGCTACCTCCGCCTGCCAATCCCCCACAAACTTTTCAAATACAGACTTCATTTCAGCTTTGTAGCACTATTCATGATTGAGCTTGAGGAATTTATTGTTCTCTGGAACTACGGCTGCCATAGCAACTTAGGCACACTGCATTTTAATTGCAAGGCACTATGTAGGTTTATGAGAATAACTAATAAAAAAATTAGTATTGGAGATGATTTCAGTGGTGCTACTAGTATAGTTTCTTCCCTACTTAGGTCTTTCACTTCTGTTAGTTTTGGTAGAATGGAGGGACAACTTTTTTTCATTCCTAGTTTTAATTGTTTTATTGTGAGGAATCATCCGTATGTCCACCTTCCTAAACATCGTTTTCATATAAAAACAGGCCTAGATTTCAAACCCATGTAAATCTGTAACAAACTTTTCTTAGTGTGCAAATTCTGGCTTTTACGTACAAGTTGAGGTTCTTCTTTGAGTAGTGTCCCTATGGGTGCTCCACTGTAGGTATGTGCTCTTGATCAGAGATCTTTGATAGCAGTGTTTGTTCGGCCTGCACATGTGCTCTCCCCTCCTCGTGCTCTGTCTCGAGGCTAATTAGCACTGTGCAGGTGACCCACCCTCTGTCAGATGCATGCATTTCTGAAAATTAGGGCCATTAAGTAGTGTGAAAAAGGGGAATTGATAGCATTAATTTTAATGATCTAGGTATTATAACAGCAAACATACATTATACCTTCAATTTTTTTCTCATATTTTTGTTTCATATAAACATTTGTCTAATTGAAAGTACAGGTTCCTATGGAACTATGGACAAAAATCTATTTTTGCATGTAAAGAGCTTCTAGCCTCATTCATGTAAGAGAAAGTTAGTGAATTGCTGCTTAGTTTGTGAGCTCCTTTCTCCAGCCACCACATACAGCAAGCCCGAAGGGCAAAGCCAAATGACTCCACTGTGGGGAGTGCTAGGCCCTGCCTCCAACTTGTTTTGAGCCATACATTTGGGGAGGCAGGAGAAAGAGTGAATCAGGCTTGAAAAACTATGCATTGAGTTCAGTACCATGTATGGGGGCTCCATTTCTCCAGCTTGAGAAGGCTGGTGGCAGGACAGAACTGAAAGTATTACTTAGGGTTTTTTGGGGGTGGGCGTGAGAAATATACCCATTACTCTCCTCCCCTCAATCCTCCTTCCCCACCCTTCAGTTCAGGGTAGCTGCAGAGAGATTATAGCAAGTGCCAGAAGGGAAGCTTTCAAGTCCAATCATGAAAAAATTCACACAACTACTAATTATTTTTTAAAAATCAGTCTGACTCCATTTTCATGGATGGGGCAATACAAGTTAAGATTCAGAGGGGTAGCCGTGTTAGTCTGTATCCACAAAAACAACGAGGAGTCTGGTGGCACCTTAAAGACTAACAGATTTATTTGGGCATAAGGTTTCGTGGGTAAAAAACCCACTTCTTCAGACATCTGGAGTGAAAATTACAGATGCAGGCATTATTATACTGACACATGAAGAGAAGGGAGTTACCTTACAAGTGGAGAACCAGTGGTGACAAGGCCAATTCAGTCAGGGTGGATGTGGTCCACTCCCAATAATTGATGAGGATGTGTCAATACTGTCACGGAGTGTGGGGGAGTCCGGCCCTGCACCCCTCTTCCCCGGATTCACTGGGAGTCTCAGCCAGCCAGTAGAACAGAAGGTTTATTAGAGATGCCAGGAACACAGTCCAAACAGAGCTTGTCAGTACAACCAGGACCCCTCAGCCGGGCCCTTCCGGGGGGCAGGGAGCTTAGACCCCAGCTCGGGGCTCCCTGCATTTCACCCCACAGCTCCAAACGGAGGCAGGGAGGCCAGACCGTGTCTGCCTCTCTCCCCTCCTCTCCAGCCAGTTCCAAACCGAAACTCTCCAGCCCCTCCTCCCCCTTTGTCTCCTTCCCGGGCCAGGAGGTCACCTGATCCCTTTGTTCCAACACCTTCATCTCTCACCTTTGCAGGGGAGGGGCCGGGCCATCTGTTGCCAGGAGACAGGGCCAGTCTCTGTGTCCAGGCCTCTGCCCACCCCTGCCTTCTAGGGCTTTGTAACAATCATGCACCGTTGTCCCACCACCTAGATACTCAAGCACTGCATAGGGGAAACCGAGGCACCCACACAGTACTCAGGGAAACCTTAACAACAGTCCTAGTTCGTCACAAATACCAAGAGGGAAAATTGCTTTTGTAGTGAGCCAGCCACTCACAGTCCCTATACAAGCCCAAATTAATGGTATTAAATTTGCAAATGAATTGTAGCTCTGCAGTTTCTCTTTGAAATCTGTTTTTGAAGTTTTTTTGTTAAAGGATGGCTACTTTTAAATCTGTTATTGAATGTCCAGGGAGATTGAAGTGTTATCCTACTGGCTTTTGTATGTTACCATTCCTGATGTCTGATTTGTGTCCATTTATTCTTTTACGTAGAGACTGTCCGGTTTGGCCAATGTACATGGCAGAGGGGCATTGCTGGCACATAATGGCATATATCACATTAGTAGATGTGCAGGTGAATGAGCCCCTGATGGTGTGGCTCATGTGGTTGGGTCATCTGATTGTGCTGCTAGAGTAGACATGGAGACATAGTAGACAATGGGGTTTGTTATAGGGATTGGTTCCTGGGTTAGTGTTTCTGTGGTGTGGTGTGTAGTTGCTGGTGAGTATTTGCTTCAGGTTTAGGGGCTGTCTGTAAGCGAGGATTGACCTGCTTCCCAAGGTCTGTGAGAGTGAGGGATCGTTTTCCAGGATAGGTTGTAGATCATTGATGTGCTGGAGAGGTTTTAGCTGGGGGCTGTACGTGATGGCCAGTGCTGTTCTGTTATTTTCCTTGTTGGGCCTGTCCTGTTGTAGGTGACTTCTGGGTACCCATCTCGCTCTGTCAATCTGTTTCCTCACTTCCCCAGGTGGGCATTGTAGTTTTAAGAATGCTTGATAAAGATCTTGTAGGTGTTTGTCTCTGCCTGAGGGATTGGAGCAAATTCGATTGTATCTTAGGGCTTGGATATAGACAATGAATCGTGTGATGTGGTCTGGATGGAAGCTGGAGGCATGTAGGAAAGTATAGTGGTCAGTAGGTTTCCAGTATAGGGTGGTGTTTATGTGACCATCACTTATTTGCATTGTAGTGTCCAGGAAGCGGATCTCTTGTGTGGACTGGTCCAAGCTGAGGTTAATGGAGGGGAGGAAATTGTTGAAATCCAGGTGGAATTATTCAAGGGCCTCCTTCCTATGGGTCCATATGATGAATATGTCATCAATGTAGCACAAGTAGAGGAGGGGCGCTAGGGGACAAGAGCTGAGGAAGCGTTGTTCTAAGTCAGCCATGTTAAACAAGTTCCTAAAGAAAACAAAATTCCAGATAGTTACTCTAGGACACATGGCAGTGTGCACTTGTGTGGTGCAGCATGCCAGGCTACACCTCGCAGAACTAAGGATTGGCTAGTAGTGCAGCATTGGCCTGTCATCATGTGGACATGATGTTTCAAGTCTGAGGTCTCGTCCTCCCGGGACTGGTGGGTAGAAAACTGTCAGTGTTTTCAAGGGAGTTCCCTTTCCCCGTCCATGACAGTCACTTGTTCTAGTCACAGATGCATCGAATCTAGGTTGGGAAGCTCCCTTAGGTCTGCTTCAGACTTGGGGTCTGATTGGAGATTCTGCTTGCTTTATCTAATAACCCCAGTGTGGCCCTGTCAACGTTGGTTTTCGACTCTACTAGCCCAGACCTCCGCTGCTGCTCCCAAGAGAGGTGGATGTGATCTTCCAGGACCCAACTTTCAGGCCGTCCATTTGACAGTGTGAATGCTTCATGGCTGACAACCTCAGAACGAGTTTGCTCTAAGGGAGCGCAGGAAGTTCTGCTAAATAGTAGGAAGCCTTCAACTAGTTCTACTTACTTTGCTACATGGAAAAGATTCTCCATTTGGTCCATAAAAAGAGGTGTCCCCCCAGCTCAGGCTCCAATTTGCCGTATCTTGGACTATCTTTTGTTTCTGAAACAACAAAGGTTAGCTCCTAGTTCCATCTGAGTCCATTTGGCACCCGTCTCAGCGTTCCACCCTCCTTGACTGTGGATAGCCAGTCAATTTTTTCAAATCCGGTGTCTATCAGATTTATAAAGGGTTTGCACAGATTATACCCTTCACAGCCCAATTCCACAGTGGAATTAGTTCTAGCAAAGTTGATGGCTTCCCCCTTTGAGCCTCTAGTCACTTGTTCTCTGTAACAACTGTCTATGAAGGTTGCTTTCTTGGTTGCTATAACCTCCGCCAGTAGGGGAGCTGTGAGCTTTAGTATCGGAGCCTCCCTATACAATTTTATTTAGGGACAATATTTTCCTTCGACCTCACCCAAAATTCCTGTCTGAAGTTGTTTCTGATTTTTACATTTATCAAGCAGTTTATTTATTGACTTTCTTTCCAAAGCTGCATTCAAGTCAAGGGCAAGAAAAGCTCCATATTCTAAATGTTAGAAGAACTTTGGTTTTTTACTTGAATCAGACTAGGCCTTTCAGATTTTCTTCTCAGCTCTTCGTTGTGGTTTCAGACAGAGTAAAGGGCCACCCACTATCCACCCAAAACAGTGGTTCTCAAACGTTTGTACTGGTGAGACCTTTCACATAGCAAGCCTCTGAGTGCGACCCCCCCCCCCCTTATAAATTAAAAATACATTTTTATATATTTAACACCATTATAAATGCTGGACGAAAAGCGGAGTTTGGATTGGAGGCTGACAGCTCCCAACCCTCCATGTAATAACCTTGTGACCCCCCTGAGGGGTCCCGATCCCCAGTTTGAAAACCCCTGACTCAGAGGATCTCTTCCTGGATTTCCAGTTGTATTGGTTTATGCTACCGATTGGCTGATATGGCATCTCCAAGTAAAGTGATGACTCACTCTACCAAGTCGCAGGTAGCTTATGTAGCCTCTCTGGCTCGTGTACCCATATTGGACATTTGTAGGGTTGTCAGTCCATACATTTCCCTCTGTTTGCCATCTGTCATCACTCTAGAGATAATGCCAGATATGGATGAATGGTCCTACAATTCCTGTTCAAGTAGACTCCGAGCCCACCTCCAGTTCAAACTGCTTATGAATCACCTACAGAGGAATGGACATGTGCAATCACTCACAGAAAAAATAGTTACCTACGGTTCAGTAACTGTTCTTTGAGATGCGTTGTACATGTCCATTCTACGACACCCCTCCCTCCTTCTGCTCCCTATTGGAGTCTTTCCAGTAGAAAGGAACTAAGGGGAGTTGGGGCAGTACATCCCCTTATACCTGCATGCAGTAACATGAGGCACCAGTGGGAACTGCTGAGAGAAAAATGTCTGACACCTGTGCATGAGGCGCGCACACATCTACAGTGGAATGGACATGTGTAACACCTCTTGAAGAACATTTAGAGAAAGGTAGGTAACAGTTTTTTCTTGTCTGTAACCCTTAATTCTGTCTTGTTAGTAGTTAGTATTGTTTTGCTGTATTGTATTTGTCGTTTCAGTTTTAAAAGAATAAAAAAAACTTTATTATTGAAGGCTATATAGCTAAATTAGATGAATTAGCCAGAATGGTGATCGTGGTACTAGCTTTTAGTTTAATTCTTTGTTGTTGATTATTTTTAAAGTATGTTAACTTCCAAAGCTGTCATTTCTTTTTCCTTTTTTTAATCTGCTCCTCTTAAGTGTTAATGCTTTGTAAATACCTCGTCATGACTTCATTATTAAGCAGGTAGCAGGAAAAGCCATCTCTAATGTAATTTAAAAAAATTAATGTAATTCATTATTCTGTCATGACTGTATCCCTCAGGTGTTTTAAGAATAGTGCATCTATTACCATCATGCGTTTAGTTTGCTAGATTAATGGTTTGCAAGACTCTCTGATATTTTTCAAACTGGTAGGAAAGCAAGAATTCATTCTGTTCATTACAGTTGTGTGTTAAGTTCAGTTTCATTAGTTTTGATTAGGGCTGAGTTTGTGCCATCTGTACTGTACGTCTCTTATATAAAAGATGCTAGATTTGAAATCAGCTGCAATTTTCTCATGATATAGTGGCCTTTATTTTGTGTGGTTTAGCATAAAATTAACTCAGATGGATTAAGTCAATTTCTGAGTTTATTTTTGGCTTCAATTAACTTGTAATACAGTCTTTGTGGCAGATTCTGATCTTGTGCGTAAGTGGTTACAATTTACATTTTTTCTTCCATTTAAATAAGTACCTCAGGCTTGTTGGATGCAACATAATACAGAGTTGGTTTGAGGAACACAGCAATACCCTGTGGAGATTAAAATAATTCTAACATGGCTGAGATACTTTTTAAACAATATTTTCTTAGTGAAGCAAATAATGAAGTATAGATTATTAGGAAGAGCTGAAAACATAAAAATATTTACTGATTTTAAATAGCAGCTACTGTATGGGAATCTATTGGGGGAAAAATAGCATAGAAACCATCTGGTTTAGATCATGAGCCAAGAGTTGCTAAATAAATTAGCTAATAAATGTAGTGAACCACTGACAATTATTATTAGAAATCATGGAGAACTGGAGAGCTACAAGAGGATTGGAAAACATCAAATGTAGTATTGATTTTCCGGTATATAGCAATAAGTCTAACTTCAATGCTAAGTAAACTAGTGGAAAAAAATATTGAGAGGAAAAAATCTGTAAAAGAGGTATACAAAAATCTAAGTAGTGGACCTATAAATGATAATAAATTGTGTGAATTTGTAATTCATGCCAGACAAACCTGGCCTATTTATTATTTATAGAATACCATCCATTGACATGGTGCTTCAGAGGCAGAAAGTCGTTGGCATATACAGTACAATCTGAGTGATAAAACCAGTGGATGAAGGGATATAATATATCTGGACTCCAATAAAACATTTAATACAGACTCTCAAAATCCTACATAAAATATGTTCATATTGGCCTGTAGCTTGTATATGAGCACTCTGACAGAGCCTGAAAATTGACATAACCAAATGATAATTGTAAACAGCAATGTTAGAGGAGACTCTAGATACTGCACAAGTTGTTGAATGTTATTTCTACTGTGGGCAGTATATGCTTCCCTCAAAGTTACTGCTACACTAAGGCCCCTGCATGGTTTAAGGGAGAACTGTGCTGCTGGAGGCTGAGATCTTTTGAATAAGATTTCAATGTGTGGTAATATGATCTTTAAAGATGTAGTGGCTGTGATACTTTTGGACGTTACCAAGGGTGTCTAGGGTGAATCACTGACACCTGCTGTGGTAAATGAAGGGGGGGTGGAGGAGAGCTTGCTTTTATGGACACCCAGCCAGCCAGTTAGCTACAAAATCCCTGTTAGTAGCTGTTCTCTACTTGCTTTACCTGTAAAGGGTTAAAAAAAGCCCATAGGTAAAAGGAAGGGAGTGGTCACCTGACCATAAGAGCCAATGGGAGGGCTAGAACTTTTTAAAATTGGGAAAAAAACTTTCCCTTTGTCTGTCTGTGATTCTTCTCCTGGAGAGCAGGGACAGGGCTGCACTATGCTGTAAGAAACTTTGTCAGATATGAAAAAACATAAAATCATACCTAGAAACTACTTATTGGAAAACCCAGATATGTAAGTAGATCAGGAAATGTCTAGGACCACACGATTAGGTTTATTTTTTATTTCTTTATGGCTTGTGGACTCCTCTGTGTTAACCCTCAAATGCTTTTGTTTTGCTTGTAACCATTAAGCTGGACCGCAAGAAAACCATTCATGATGCTTAATTTTTATATTTGCTATTTTAAAATCTAGCAATAGCCTAAGTTCCAGATGTATTTTCTTTTTTTTTTGTTTTTAATAAAATTTACCTTTTTTAAGAACAAGATTGGGTTTTTGTGTCCTAAGAGGTTTGTGCGTATGTTGTTTAATTAGCTAGTGGCAACAGCTGATTTCCTTTGTTTTCTTTCTCAGCTCTTCCCCGGAGGGGGGGGGGTGAAAGGGCTTGAGGGGACCCCAGAGAGAGGAATTCCCAAATGCGCCTTCCTGGGTTCAAAGGGATTTTTTTGCATTTGGGTGGTGGCAGCATCTACCAACCCAAGGTCAGAGAGAAGCTATAACCTTGGGAGTTTAACCACCCTGGAGTGGCCAGTATTAATGTTTAGAATCCTTTGCGGACTCCCATCTTCTGCACTCAAAGTGCCAGAGTGGAGAATCAGCTTTGACATCTGCTCACAGCGGGAGGGAATTCTTCCTGAGCCCACCAGGGGAAATAGTTCCCAGCCACTGGCTGCTTTGCAATACATGTGCTCTACTCCAGTCTCTGAGAACCCTGCTCTTTCTCTCTGCAGGCTAGCAATTTACACACCCCACTGTGTTACACTCAAGTGCTCACTTCTCTATCTTCTGGACACCTGCAGTGTATACTGGTCTGCTGTTTCTGTGGAAACGGCACCACAGTTCACTGGTTTCACATCAGTTCAACACTCTCCTTAGCACAAGGCACTTAAATAAACTTTCATTTGGTTTTACTATAAACTTAACAGAGCTTGAGATAAATAAAGGCAAGTAAAAAAATGTGAAAACATGAGGTTACTGGTAAATGCAATCTATAGTCTATACTTATTAACAAGTTACTTTCCTGACTAATAAAGCATTTCTCACCCTATGGTTAGTTCTTCCAGAGCTTGTCCAACCCTTAAAGCTGGGATCCACTGTTGGTGACACCTCCATCTCCCCTCACAGAGGGTCCCCTCCTGTAATGGATAACACGTGGGACAATCTTCTGCTTTTATACAATCTTAGGCTATTGTCTCAGGAGTGGGTGGGTGAGGTTCTGTAGCCTGCAATATGCAGGAAGTCGGACTAGATTATCATGATGTCCTTTCTGACCTTAGAGTCTGAGTCTCTTAGCCCACTGGCCCTCCCTTTTTGAGAAGTTACTTGGGGTTCATTTATCTCTGTAGCTCTCCAGTTTGCATCTACTCCAGATATAGATCCAGTAACCACCCCAAATGCATCAAGAAATCTGTTATCTGCAGCCAGGCACTCAGATGCCACAGAATATGATCTGAGGAGAAAGTCCAGGGAATATGCACCATAACACACTCAAAGCTTCCTTCAACAAACAAGGACACTCCACCAGAGAAGTACATGGCATCATGGAATGAGCCGGCCTAATATCCCAATAGAATCTGCTTCAATACAGAAATAAAACCCCCTTCAACCTCACACCCCTAGTTGTCACCTACCACCCCACACTGGATCCCATACGGGGTATCATCAAACAACTACAACCCATACTTGATGAGGACCCCATCCTGAAATAAATGTTTCCTGAACCCCCTCTTCTGGCCTTCGAACAAACCCCCCAGCCTAGTTGACCATCCAGAAGCAAGGTCTCCACAGACCAGGACACACCAACTCAGAGCAGCACCAGACCTGTCAGAACAACAGATGCAAAACCTACAGACATATCTCCACTGCTACAATGATCAACACCCCTCACAACACCGCTTGCAATATCCATGGTCCTACAAATGCCTATCACAACGTGTGACGTATCTCATCCAGTGCACTAAATGCCCCAATAACAACTATGTGAGTGAAACCAGACAATCACTGCACTCTCGAATGAACTCACACAGGAAAATGATAAAAGACAAAAACACCACATTATCTGTGGATGAACACTTTTCACAAAACAATCACTCCCTATCTGACCTCTCAGTCCTCATCCTCAAAGGAAACCTGCACAACACTTTCAAAAGATGAGCCTGGGAGCTTAAATTCATAATTTTGCTAAACACTCAAAATCCTGGTCTTAATGAAGACACTGGATTTATGGCTTGTCACAACAATCTGTAGCCCGCTAACCCCTGGTTTTGTCCTATGACTGCAGGGGTTTTTAATGGGACCCTTCACCTTGAATGGTCCCTTAGAATATCTGCTAACTACTTATGCTAAACTATCTGTTCAATCTTGTATTTAGCTGTGACACTCTTAGGCCATGTCTACACTACCACTTACGTCAGGAAAACTTATGTCACTCAGGGGTGTGAAAAAAACATCCCCCAAGTGACATACATTTCACCGGCATAAGCGGTAGTGTCAAGGCTGATTCCCCACTTTGGCACTTAAAGTGCAGAAGGTGGGAGCCCGCAAGGATTCTAAACATTAATACTGGCCACTCCAGGGTGGTATTAAACTTCCAAGGCCACAGTTTCTCTCTGACCTTGGATGGGTAGATGCTGCCACCACCCAAGTCCATAAAAACCCCTTGGGACCCAGGAAGGCGCACTTGGGAATTCCTTCCTGTGGGGTACCCTCAAACCCTTTCACCCTGTCCCTGGGGGAGAGATGAAAAAGAAAATAAAGGAAATTCTCTGTTCTCCCCAGTTAATTAAACAACATATGCACAAACCTCTTAGGACACCAAAAATCCAATCCTTTTCTTAAAAAAGTTTTATTAAAAACAAAAAGGAAGAAAATACATCAGGAACTTAGGCTTTTGCTAGATTTAAAAAACTCACAAAACGTAAACATCAAGAATAACCTTCTTGAGGGTCCAGCTTAAAGGTTACAAGCAAAACAAAAAGCACTTCGGGTTAGCACAGAGGAGTCCACAAGCCAATAAGAAATAAACAGAAATAAACCTAATTGCATCTTTCTAAACATTCCTGATCTACTTACATATTTGGGTTGTTAAATAAGTAGTTCTAGATATGAGCTGACGATTTTCATATCTGGCCTTCAGCTTCTCACAGCATAACTGCTCCCTGTTCCCCTTTTTCCCGGAGAACCACAACAGAGACAAAGGGAAGTTTTTTTCCAATTTAAAAAGTTCTATCCCTCCCATTGGCTCTTTTGGTCTGATGCCCGCTCCTTTCCTTTTACCTGTGGGCTTGTCAAACCTTTACAGGTAAAGCAAGTAGAGAACAGCTACTAAGAGGAATTTTATAGCTAACTGTCTGGCTGGATGTCCATAAAAGGGAGCTACCCGCGCGGCCCCCCCCACCCCCACTTCATTTATCACAGGTAGTGTGCACAATGCTATGTTCTCCTGCCGACATAGTTACTTCCACTTGTTGGAGCTTTCCCATCCACATAGAACGGCTACATGAGAGAACATACAATGGCGCAGCTGCATTGGTATTGCTGCGCCGCTGTAAGCTTGCTAATGTACACATGGCCTTAGTATCTTTCTCAGACCTGAAGAAGAGCTCTGTGTGGCTCGAAAGCCTGTCTCTCTCACCAATAGAAGTTGGTCCAATAAAAGACATTACGTCCTCCACCTTGTGTCTCTACTCCAGATAATAAACCTAGGGTGTCTCCATGACTGTCCATTGTTCTCATGTTGATTGGGTCAGCTTGCAGACTCCCCTTCCTCAAGTGATAGGTTTCCCACCCAGCAGATTTGGAACACAATATCCTACATATTGCATAGCTCTAAAATTATTTCCCATACCAACATCTCACAATAACGATGACAATAAACTAAAATTTAGCTTTCTGCAGAGACAGCGTGCACCCTCCTTTAAAAGATATTACCTCACCCACCTTCTCTCTCTCATATCCTGGGAGCGACACGACACCCTTTGGTTTAATATTGAGAAAGTGGTCAGACACAGATATACTGTTTCTGCCAGGACATGCCTGGGCCTGTTGGAACATGGCTATGTCACAGTGGCAGTTTTCCCAGAAGTTTAGGATGCCAAACCCATATGTCCTACTCAAAGTCCAGTTTGGGTAAGTACAGTCTGATGACCTAAACTTCTCTCTCCAGTGATAACTGGAAGAGAGGTTTTGTAATGTAGCTGGCAGTTGTTTATTTCATTTTTAACTGCATGTAGTGATGGAGAACAGAGGTTTTCAGTGTTTTTGTTTCTGAGGGCCCTCTAACATGCTATAAATAACAGGGCCCAACAGGGGGATGGCTGAGGCTCAGGGCTTCAGCCCTGCAGGCAGGGGGCTTAAGGCTTCTGCCCCGCAGGGTGAGGGAGGGTGTCTCAGGGGTCTGGGCTTCAGCTGCTAGGCAGGAGACTTGCGGCTTCAGCCATGTGGGGTGTGGCGCTCAAGGCTTCAGCCCTGTGGGAGGTAAGAGGCTTTAGCCCTGTGGAGGGGTGGGGGTGAGAGGCTTTAGACCCGCAGGGTGCTGGGACTTCAGGCTCTCGGCTTTAGCCCGGAGGGGCCTAGAGCTCTAGGCTCCCAGCTTTTTACCCCACAGTGCGCTGGGGTTTGGGGCTCTTGGTTTTAGCCGTATGGGGCTCTGGGGCTCGGGGTTCTCGGCTTTAGTCACATGGGGTGCCAGGACCCAGGGCTCCTGGCTTTAGTGCTGCAGGGTGGGGGGCTCGGGATTCACAGAACTCCTAAAATGGCTCGCAGACCTCTGGGGGCCACAGTCTCCCCAGTTGAGAACCACTGATGTAGAATGTGATCCTTATGTATAGTTATGCAGCCAGATTTTCAGAAGTGACTGATGACTTTGGGTGCCTCTGTTTTTGGTGCTCAACTTTGGTACACCTTGGGCTGACCTTCAGAGGTACTGAGCACCTGCAGCTGCCATTTACTTCAGTTGGGATTGTGGGTACTCAGCAGTTCTAGACATCAAAGCTAAACTGTCTCAAAAGTGCAAGAACTGCAACTGTGAACTTGCTGTGGTGTGGGGGGGGTTGCCCCTTTCACCTCATGCAACCATGCAGGGGCCAGCTGTCATATAAAACCTAAGCATAATGTAGAGGCTTAAAGAAATGTTAATCTTAAAGTATTAACTGTGGGAAGGCTAACAGTGCTCAATATTTGGGACTTCTGTTTGCAAAGAACCAGTAATCATTTTTATTTTTTTCCAAAATAAACTGTCTACTTAAAATATAAATCCACACCACGAGCTCAGCAATTGGAAGAAACCCTATAATAACGAGGCAATGTGAAAAAATATATCTTAAAATGATTAAAAATATAGTTACAATATTGTTTAAATCACTTTAATTTGTCAGTACCTTTCGATTCTTTCAACATGCTGAGTGTCAACTTTTTTTCAGTGAACTCAGGATGTAGCATGTGCTTTTTTTAATCAGTTATCAGACTTTGTATAGTTTCATGAACATAGAATTCTTTGTGACCCAGAAAGGATGCATCTGGTTCACAACTTTACCATGTGACCACTGAAGTGATAATAATATCCGGGAATATTAGCTTGAACGGTAGTCCTGTAGTTTCTGTAAGCATTTTGTGTCCTTACTTCACTCCAGACCTTTCAACTACTGTTTATTTTTTTCTGTTGCAAGTCTCCTATCAGTTTATAAATTATTGATGCGGTCTGCACTTGGACCATTTGTTCATAATGAATAATTCCAAAGGCAGAAAAAAAACACTTTGCAAATTTAATGTATTGTCATTTTGTAATGTTTTATATTGCGTTTTCTTAGAGTGCTGAGTTGGGAATGAAAAATTCCAAAGCAGAAGCCATTTGTTTTGTTTGAAATGTATTGTGTACTGTATATTTCTTCTACGAAACTGTAATGCATGACCTATACTTACGATGACTAAGAACGAAAAATTGTGTGATTCCCAAATAGAAAAATATTGTCCCTTTATGTCACTCAGGCACTTTATTTCTTTCACTTTCTTATTGTTTTTCATTCAAACAAGCATTGTTACATGTGTAGCAAAGGATGGATCAAGAAGAATATAAAATGAGTGTTTGGCTAGGGGTAAAAATCATCTTCCAGAAATGATACTTCTATGAAAATCAAGTAAACAGAAACAAATTTTTATGACAGCATGTCTTCTCTGCCTTTTAAATGAAGATTTGCTTATTTACTTTCAGTGCAAAGGGCATTGTTGTGCTCTTGAGAATTTAATTAAAACCTGAAATACTGACTAATTATATGGCAGGCCTGGGATTAGGGACTAGATTATCCAATTACCTATCTTTTCTTTACAGATAGAGGGCTCGAATCATGACTGTGTGGTGCTGGATTCTGCATCTGCTCTTGAGAGCCCAGCCCAAAAAATGAGCAATGCTTGGTTTGGGAAGGGTGTGGCTAGGGCAGCTGGGCAATGTACTGAATTAACATGTCTCCCGGACATTGTCCACCGGTAATTCTGTGTGCATGTATGGAATGTCAGCCACAACTAACAACTGCCTTCCTTGGTGGGGAAGGTAGTAGAGTCAGGCCCTTCTTAGGTTTTATTACCATCTCTTTTGCCCTCCTGAGGGTTGGTAGTTAATGCAAACAATATTTGACTCTCCTGGGGATGAATCACCCTTGGGGAACAAATCACTGATACTAGAGGTGTGATTTTTTTTTTTACTCCTCTGCTCCTCTTGTGAATCAATTGAAGAAACAGCAGCATGTATGCATCACTCTGAAATAATTTAAAATTTAAATGAGTTTTGTACCATATTTGATATTTCTAGTGCTGTCTGGAATTTCAACCGAGGAGCATTTTTTCTTAAAGTAAATGCCCAACCATTTTAAATTTCCCATTTCTTTTTCCATAGTTGGCACTGCTCCTTAGATTGGCCAACGCTTTTATCTCACTTTTTTACTGCTTGCTTTGAAGCTGTGAATTTTGTCCCAGGAAAACCATGAAGGTAATTTTAAACCCTTCCTTCAAGCTGAACTTTTATGGTCTGTCTGTTTTTCTATGATAAAAAGCAAAAGTGAACTAAAAATAGATCTTAAACCTAAATGTGGGTAACTGCTGAATGAGCTGCTGTCACAATGTATTTTTAAGAAAACCAGTCACTTAACAGGATTTGATAAATTAAGTAAAATCTTCCCAAAGTAACCAGCTCCCTGTCCTGGAATATGATGTATTTATTGTTGGATTTTTTGGTCTCATTTACTTTTTTTTAATAAGTGTCGTTAAGAAAGGGATAACCCTGGAAGATATGGTGTTTTGATAGTATTCTGTGGTGCTGTGCAGGAATCCAGGATCAGGCTAGGAGAGAATACTCTTTCACCCTGTGTAGGCTGTAATATTCTTGACCATTTGAAAAGGAAAGTACTGGCTGATTTGTTCTTCAAATACCATTTGCATTGACTATAACGTGACATCAGACATCTTGCATCCTGGGGTAGCATTTGACAAATGGCAGCAATGTGGGGAGGATAAAGAAGTTGTCAGAAGATTATGATAAAGGGAATTTATAGAAAAAAAGGAGGCAACTCTACTTTAAGAAAGCCATGTGATCTTGTAGTTAGAGTATAGCACTGTGTCAAGAGCACTCTCCTGTGTTTTATTCCCATCTTTTCTGCTGACCCACTTTGTGGCCTTGGGCAAGTCACTTAAATGCTGAATGCCTGAGTTTTCCCACCTGTAAAATAAAGAGAATACTTAGCATACTTATCTTGCAGAGGTATTGTTAGGTTTAATCACTATTTATGAAGCTCTTTGAGATCCTTGGATGGAAGGTAGCATTAAAGGGCCTACTATTAGCTATAACTACTAGTAGTATTCATTATGAAAAAGTGGTTTATAAAGTTCTCTTGGATATACAAAAGTCAGTTTAAAAAGAATAGATTTTTCACATTTCCAAGTAGAAGAGCTGTGAATGTATTTAATCTAAAAGCATTTTTCCCCCTTCTGATATTTGTCATGTAGAGGTGAAGGACACAGAATCTGAGAATGAGAGATCCCAGGTGTTTTCCTGACTTACATTTTTTGTGTTGCCTATAAATAGCAATCCATGTTTATATTTACTGATTCTTCCCAGATAGAGCTGCTGATACTTCATGGAAAACTTTGTTCTACATTCTATTTAAAATCAAATCTGTCTGTATATAATATTTTCAATGTTTTCCTTCCTTTATTTTGCATCTTGAAGGACATTTATGTGCAAAAATGTTCATCTGCTTCTGTGCTTATTCTCCTCACCAGAAGTCATCTATCTATGCAACCATATTTAGACAGGAAGGCGGGAGGCCTTTATGCAGGGATTAGTTTGCGGGAGGAGTGGAGAGAGAGGTTGGAAACAGGGCTTGGAAGAGTACCACCAAGTAAGTTCTACCAGCTCTAGATCTAATTGCTATTAAGATTTATAAAGAAATCAGGAGATTCACCACGTTTTATAGCAGGAACCTGAGGATGCATGTTCTGGTGCAGTTTTGCCAGCAGGTAACATTGTGCCAGCAGAGTCTTTTGTTTCTGCATCTAGCTCCCAGAGATTCTAATACTTGCAGAAAGAGGGAGTAGAGGGTTGGTGAATCTTCCATGTAAACACCAAAATTATAACCATAACCCAGATTAGCAAACAAGCATGTGACTGAAATTTGCTGATACTATTTGTTTTGTTCCTGAAAGAACATATTGAATCTATCAAAGCACAGCATAAAACTTTGCTGTTTGAAACTAGTGGTGGTGAAGACCTTGTAGGGGAGCCCTAGGCATCATAGTCTTACAAAGCTTTTTCTAAATGCATCAGTAAGTGGTGTACTCTGGTTGCTCTTCAGAATTATTTTACCTTATTATGGATCCATTGTAAGATATCCATTGAAGGAAAATTTAGCAGTATCCAGAGATAGCGTGACTCCATTAGAGGAGTGTAATTCCCACCTTCTCTCAGATTGGTGGTAGAATTTGAAGAAAAGGCTTTGAGGGGCTCATCACATCAATGTTCAGAGTTCTTGTGGAACTATATTTACATTCTGCTGAAAAAAAAATACAATTACTGGTAAGGAACCTTTGTTTCTCATACTGTGTGATGTGACCTTGAGTAAATTCTGGGAGTAAGATTAATATTGAGTTCTAGTTGGGGCATGAAATAATTCCTTGAAATATAGATCCATATTTTCAGCATTAGTATGTAACCTAGCACAGAATGTTTCATTATAGTTCTATTGTGTTGTGCTAGGGAAGTAATCCATTTGTTTTGCTTTTTGTTAAGCAAGGTTAAATTTAGTTTGGCCTTGGGATGATAAATTTAGTCACACAGCACAATTGTAATTGCAACTAGTAGCTCAAAGATGGTCTCTATGGCAACATGTCTTTTTATACCAACCTTGATGTCTCTGCACTTCATTCAGTACCATCTAGCCTTTAGTTTCTTAAACATCTTTACTCAGATTATATAAACTCTGTTTTAGCACAGACCATGTTAGGAAGGACACTTTAAATTGTTTATCAAACCTTTATTCTGGGCTAGGGTGGTAGTTGCGTGAGAGCATCAATGCACTTCAGAGTGGGGAAACCTGGTTCAAAGATTTGGATCCCAGGTTGTCAGAGCTCAAGTGTATCTCAGAGTTCATGTGCTTGGACTGTGAAAGTGCAGATTACTAGGCATTGCTTGCTGAACGAATGCCTTCTGCAGGCCAATCATTTGTTGTAAGAAGCTGGCTATGTAGATAGTATATGATCTTATCTTCAGATTTTTGGCAAATGATTCTAGGATTTAACTGACAACGACTGCCTTGTGGTATCCTTATTTAAATTATAATTTATTATTAATCTGTGTTTGCTGTGGTACTGCCTAGGGACCAATGCACATCAGGATTCTGTCATGCTAGGCACTGTACAATCACAAAGTAAAAGACAGTCCCTGCTTCAAATAACCTACAGTTTAAGTGGATGAGACAGATGACGGGCGAAGGGGTGTAACACATAAGCAGATTGAACAATATGATGGCAGGAAACATCATGTTAGTTTCTTTTTGTTGTTGTTGTTTGGGTTTACCTGGGAGAGGGTTAGCTAAATGGAAAGACAAAGAAAGGGAGAGGGGATGTTAACGGGAGGAAAGAGGATGGTAAGGACAGGTGGAATGAGGCCAGGTGAAGAGGCTGTGTAGTTTGGTGGTGGTTGTCCCTCCCCCTCTGGGTTGGAGGGAGGTCATGCCACCTCACTATGCCATCAGGACCATGGCCTAGTATTTGGGGGGAATTAACATTTATGCGTTAGTATCCCGACTGGCCTAACGGGGTTGAATTCCCAGATAGGCAATTAGCTTCAGCCCGTAGGCAGAAACAGGTTCTCCCAGGAGCCCATACGCCTTCGCCCCGAGGTGGGGGCTGAACAGTGAAGAGTCGATAGCCTTAGGGCTTTTTAAGCAGGGACTGTGCAAACACCGGAATCAATTGGCCCTGGTCTCTTGATGCACAGACAGAATACACCCAGTTGTCAATTAGCTCTGGTCTCTTGGTTCAGAAACAGAGCACACCCAGGAGACAATTAGCTCTGGTCTCTTGGTTCAGAAACAGCACACCCAGGAGACAATTAGCCCTGGTCTCTTGATGCAGAGACAGGGCAAACCAGCACTCAATTAGCCCTGGTCTCTTGATACAGAGCCAGGGCAAAGCCAGTACTCAATCAGCTCTGGCCTCTGGTTGCAGAGACAGAGCAACCCCAGGGATCCAGGCATCCTAGCTCCGGTGGACAACCGACAAACGCAGGCCACTGGATCTGGTGAGAGGAGGCTGCCACCTCAGGGGTGGGGTTGCAGGCAGGGTCCAGTCCCATCGTACTCCACCGGTCCCTGACCCAGGACCCTAGCAGTGGCAGCATGGTCCACCACTGGGTTGGCGGGGATCCCAACCGCAACACACTGACTGTACCTCCGGCAGTGCTGTAGCCAGATTAAGGTCAGCTATCCCTGGGCCACTTCCTTGCCTCCCCTCGGGGTGTACTTGGGTCAGCGGGGCGTTCTCTGGCTTTTCTGGGTAGGTGGCCCACAGCAGTCCCAGCAGGTCCATGGCAGAAGCAAGTTCCCCGGTGGGTAGGGCATCGCTGGGTTCAGCAGCAGGGGCCAGGAGCGAGCAGGATCCCTCTGCTTCCCTCCGTGTCCAAGCTCCAACTGAGTGGGAGGCCCTACCCTTTATATTTCCTGTTCCGGAGATGTACTTCTGGTGGGAGGGGCACGGAAGGCTTGGCTCTGCCCACTTGGGCAAGAAGGGTGGCTCCTTCCCCTCTAGCTTGGAGGGAGGCCACACCACCTTACTACAGGCTGTTTGGGAGAAGGTAGGTGGAGGTTGGAGTAAACAGCCAATCATCACTGGACTGAGAAAGTGCAGTCAAAACCATAAAAAATACTCTGTCATCATCAGTATCCAAAACATCCTGCTTAAGCTGCTGCTTCAGCTATTCCTCCCAACTTGTGTTTCTGGCTGGCTGTTCCTTTTTCCCCAAGACCACTTTGATGTGGGGAGGGGGGAGGTATGTGGGTCCTAGTGCCCTCAGGGAAGGGGTTTCCCTGTATAAGTCTGAGTTGTAGAGGTCCTAGTGGGAAGATATGTGCCTGGGTGGGCCCCATTTTACTCCCTACCCCCAGAGGTGCCCCTGAATACGCAGTAGAAAATGTATTAAATGTCAAATTCAGTCCTGGCACAAGTAAGTGCAGTTCCATTGATGTCAGGATTTTTGTGATATGGGCGTGATCCTTTGGGATCAGATGAGACTGGTGTAATAAACATGGGGGAATTTTAACACAATGAGGTAAAGATAAGTGTGTCTTACTCTAGTCCAGTCCTTTTAAAAGTTTTTAGAGGGGACAGATTTTGGGCCTAATGAAGTTGACAGGGCTGCTATAAATGTACAGGTCTATTGAGAAATACCTTATTTGTTACAAAACTATTAACATTACAAACTACCATTAACTACGTTATAATAACAAAGGTTACATTCTACTTATTTATTCCAATGTAATGACTTTTGTCAAAGTGCTTTTGTTTTAAATATGTAGATGTTCCATTGCTGAGCTTTGAGTTTAGGGTTACATTTTCAGCACAAGAATTGTTAATTTTGGGAATTACTTGCCTTGTTGCTAACTTCCATGCTGAAATGTACCCAGCAGCATATAAACAAAAGACAAGGTGATAATATAGTATTCTTAGGGCCGGTCTATACTACGGCGTGGATCGACGCTGTGAGATCGATCTATTGGGGGGTCGATTTATCGTGTCTAGTGTAGACGTGATAAATTGATCCCCGAGCGCTCTCCTGTCGACTCCTGTACTCCTCCGCCGCGAGAGGCGCAGGCAGAGTCGACGGGGGAGCGTCAGCAGTTGACTCACCGCCGTGAAGATGCCGCAGTAAATTGATCTAAGTACGTCAACTTCAGCTACGCTATTCTCGTAGCTGAAGTTGCGTATCTTAGATCGTTCTTTCCCCCTTCCCTCCAGTGTAAACCAGGGCTTAGTATACTTCTCCAAGACTTTAAACATCTAAATAATGACACCGTCTATTTTAACAGTTCAAGAAGATATTTTGAAATCATGGCATGTGCAACAAATACAAATTGTTGAATGTGAGAAAAATGCTAAATGAGTTGTTTCAGTTTCTGGGGACTCTTGCACATCTCTAGCTCAAATACTGTCCCTCCAAACATATTTATTCCATGCTTAAGGCAAAACTGTTCAATGCTGATAACGCAGAAGGCCAGCTTTCCAAAGAGTTTTAGGAATCCGAACAATGGTTGACAAATGTCTTAGTATTTTGGGGCCAGAATGTGCTGTGGGTGAGGGAACTTGCAGTCTGGTTACTGTTGAATGGGATCTTTCTAAGTCTTAGGGTAACGCTAGAGAACTTTACATAAAGTCATAGAGGAAGGTACAGAAGCCTATAAACACTGCATTGCCTCCTTAGGGAAACAGTTGCTACTGCAATTTGGGTTTTTTACAAAGGGTGTTATTTTAAAATGATAGCAGACTCATTATTTGGGAGCTCTCAGCTCACTAGTTATTGGCACACCTCAACCAATGAAGTCTTATGCAGTTTTGTAGACAAAGAAACCAAAAACAGAATTTACTTCAAAGGTTTTACTTCAGTTCATTCAGCAAGTTGGTGGATGTCGAATTCTGTGGATTGCTTTGCAGTACTGAAATAGAAGAGAAAATTATAGTCCTTCATCACATGGCAAACATTTCTTAAGAAGTTTTTTAAAAACCAAAGAACACTACTCTGTTCCTAGAGGAACCCTTCAGCTGCACTATGGCCATGTAAGAACAGGATAAGAATTTCCTCACACCTTGGCAGAAAAGATCCAACATAAAATAAGTTGTTTGCAACATTCAGAAAATACTATGATCCTTTAAGCACTGAAAGAGGAGGAGTGAAACAGGGCTCAAAACATCTTCCTTTTCAAAAGAAAGTTTGCAAGACATAGTGAAATTACAGAATTTTGCACACACCAAAATGGGAGTGGGGAGGAAAACCCCCAACTTTTTGCTTAAGGAATCAAAATTTTCAGTGGAAGACTTCAATGACCTTGAAACTTGGGTTCCTAGGGGCAAATCCTGCCCAGGCCTTTTCAACTACAGTGTATGGCAGTGGAACCAGTGTTGCTCTCCTGCATGGGATGTGGAGCAGTATTCCACCTCCCTGACTCCTATGTAGTATTGCCCTTTGCTCTGGGTCTTATCCTTATTCATTCAAGTCAGGCTGTTTCCTCCTCTACACTTCTGGATTCCAGCAGGGGAAGCATTGAGAGCAGCGGAAAGACAGTCTCTTTTCTCTCAGTACCTAGCACCACTGCAGCTCCAGTTGCAGGGAATGTTCTGTTCAATGCCAGGTTTGAGCATTCCTAGCACGGATGGACTCTTGAGGGAATCTAGCTGCCAAACTGTCCCGAACAAGTGAGAGAGTGGCCAAACTTGGGCATTTTTTCACAAGGAGCAGAAAAAGGCACATCTCGGGCTATAGCTTCTGAAAGAAAAGGTTGTAAGGACTTTTTTTTTTTTTTTTTTTACCATGAGCAAGCCAATTTATTTTTCTTAATTTTGTTTTCAAAATGACTGAACCAGTTTTGCCAAAACTTTCCAAATAAAAATTCAGCCTGAGGCAGTCAGGTACCTGGCATTGGAAATTTCAGCCTAAGCAGCTGAAGTTTGGCAAAGTTATAAGCAACTGAAACCAGGGTGTTATAATGTGATGTGTCGGGCAGCTTAACTATTGGTGGAACAGGTAGTGCTGCCTATAACACATTTTTTTTGTAATGTATATTATAAAAAGTAAGGCTGTGGAGAGAGAGCACCTAAGGGTATTTAGTAGTAATTGAATGTTTCTACATTAGAGCTTGTGTTACTGTAGAAAACTTTCTTTATAAAGCTGTTATTCATATCTGGAACTGGCTGATTTATAGTCTCCAAATCATAATTCATGAGAAAATTACAGGCCATTCATTTCAAATAATTTTTGCTGACTTTCAGAAGAGTAGATCTCGAATTGTGTATGGTACTTTAAAATGCCACAGATTTGGTCAAATATTTTAACTTAAGAACATAAGAATGGCCCTACTGGGTCAGACCAAAGGTCCATCTAGCCTAGTATCCTGTCTTCCAACAGTGGCCAGTACCAAGTGCCCCAGAGGGAATGAACAAAACAGGTAATCATCCAGTGATCCATCCCCTGTCGCTCATTCCCAGCTTCTGGCAAACAGAGGCTAGGGACATCATGCCTGCCTATCCTGGCTAATAGCCATTGACGGACCTATCCTCCATGAATGTATCTAGTTCTTTTTTGAACCCTGCTATGGTCTTGCCCTTCACAACATCCTCTGGCAAGGAGTTCCACAGGTTGACTGTGCGTTGTATGAAGAAATACTGCCTTTTATTTGTATTAAACCTGCTGCCTGTTAATTTCATTTGGTAACCCCTAGTTCTTGTGTTATGAGAAGTAGTAAACAACACTTCCTTATCTACTTTCTCTACACCAGTCATGATTTTATAGACCACAATCATATCTCCCCTTAGCCGACTCTTTTCCAAGCTGAAAAGTCCCAGTTTTATTAATCTCTCCTCATACGGAAGCCGTTCCATACCCCAGTCATTTTTGTTGTCCTTTTCTGAACCTTTTCCAATTCTAATATATCTTTTTTGAGATGGGGCAACCACATCTGCACACAGTATTCAAGATGTGGGTGTACAATGGGATTTATATAGAGGCAACATAATATTTTCCTATTTTCTATCCCTTTCTTAATTATTCCCAGCATTCTGTTCGCTTTTTTGACTGCTTTTTTGAATGCACATTGAGTGGATGATTTCAAAGAAGTATCCACAATGACTCCAAGCAGGGGCGGCTCTAACGTTTTTGCCACCCCAAGCAAAACAAAAAAACAAAAAACCCCAAACGCCGCCCCCCCACAAACGAAAAAAACCAACAACCCCACCCCCAGAACAACCCCCGTCTCTCCCACTCGCGGGCGGCATGCCCGCGGCCCTACTCCCCCGCCGACGAGGAGCGAGCGTGGCATGCCGGCTACCCCGCTTTCCCCGGCCGGCGGGGAGCGAGCGTGGCATGCCGGTGGCCCGGCTTTCCCCGGCAGGAGCGCCAGCGGGGAGCAAGGGCGGGGAGCGAGCGGGGCATGCCCGCGGCCCCGCTCTCCCCGGCCGGCGGGGAGCGAGCGGGGCATGCCCGCGGCCCCGCTCTCCCCGGCCGGCGGGGAGCGAGCGGGGCATGCCCGCGGCCCCGCTCTCCCCGGCCGGCGGGGAGCGAGCCGGGCATGCCCGCGGCCCCGCTCTCCCCGGCCGGCGGGGAGCGAGCCGGGCATGCCGGCGGCCCCGCTCTCCCCGGCCGGCGGGGAGCGAGCCGGGCATGCCGGCTGCCCCGCTCTCCCCGGCCGGCGGGGAGCGAGCCGGGCATGCCGGCTGCCCCGCTCTCCCCGGCCGGCGGGGAGCGAGTCGGGCATGCCGGCTGCCCCGCTCTCCCCGGCCGGCGGGGAGCGAGCCGGGCATGCCGGCTGCCCCGCTCTCCCCGGCCGGCGGGGAGCGAGCGCGGCATGCCGGCTGCCCCGCTTTCCCCGGCCGGCGGGGAGCGAGCGCGGCATGCCGGCTGCCCTGCTCTCCCCAGCCAGAGTGCCGGCGGGGAGGGCGGCATGCCCACGGCCCCGTTCTCCCTGGCCGGGGAGAGCGGGGCATGCCTGGGAGGGAGGGAGAGAAGCGGCGCGCGAAACACCTGTTTCGCGCGCCGCTGCCGAGCCGGCGGTGGTGCGCGAAAGCAGCACAGAGCGGAGGTGGGCTGGGGCACATTTCTAGGGGCGGCATGGCTAGTGCCAGAATGCCGCCCCTAGAAATGTGCCGCCCCAAGCACCAGCTTGTTTTGCTGGTGCCTGGAGCCGGCCCTGACTCCAAGATCTCTTTCTTGCATGGTAACAGCTAATTTAGACCCCTTCGTTTTATATTTATAGTTGGGATTATGCTTTCCAATGTGCATTACTTTGCATTTATCAACATTAAATTTCATCTGCCATTTTGTTGCCCAGTCACTCAGTTTTGAGAGATCCTTTTGTAGCTCTTCGCAGTCTGCCTGGGTCTTAACTATCTTTAGTAATTTTGTATCCTCTGCAAATTTTGCCACCTCACTCTTTACCCCTTTTTCCAGATCATTTATGAATATGTTGAATAGGACTAGTCCCAGAACAGACCCCTGGGGGACACCACTATTTACCTCTCTCCATTCTGAAAACTGACTATTTATACCTACCCTTTGTAGGTATACATTTTCTGTCTGTAATCTTGTGAACCTACTGTAGTCTGAGTATAATTTCTTTCATCGGGTCACTTTTTAAGCATTTATTTTATTAGATAACTATGGTGTTAGCCTATGTTGAGCAGCACTTCATCTGTATGCAACACTTTGTCTATAATTTTGTAATTTAAAAATGTATAATTCATGTATTAGAAAACCTTAAACACTGCTTTTTTGATCAAACAAAATCCCTAGAGAACAGTGCCAAGCTTTCATGTAGCTGTGATTATATTTATTTCAGTGTGTATTGTGAGTTGGACATAGTCACATTCGCCATGTTGATAAATTTCTTGGTAAAATCTTTCAATCTTTTATTTATCAGTGAAGGAGCTGAGTTACTTCAAATCAGGTCATTTTCATTCCTTATTTTGAAAGAGTTATGTCCTGCTCCTGTTGTCACAAGTTTCATTCTTTCTGTTTCTTCTAGATAATTCACCTTTTCCCACTTCCTTTTTAAAGAAATACTGTCAAGTAGTTTTGACCCAAAGTTTAGATTTTTGTAAGAAAAGAGGTTTACAAAACCCAATATAAATAGAAATGATTACACAAAATTGTGTGTAACAAATTCTCCTGCATTGTTTGGAATCCAAGCCTGACAGCACTATGTTTTAGAACTGGAAAAAGTGATACTGGTCGATATAGTTTTATTGCTCAATCTGACAAGAAAGCAAGATTAAGGACATAAATTGAGACATTTTTAAAACGTTGTTTTCATAATGTAAGATTTTCTTGAATAGAGGTAGAATTTGTTTTTGTCTTGATAATATCCTTTACTTTATTTGTATATACTGTGTCCCCTTTGAAGGCATGGGTCACCCAAGGCCAAAATCTCAACAGCATTCTCAGCCCTAGTAGCTGGCCTGGTCAATGGACAGGTGTGTAATGGAGTAATGAGAAGAAATCTTCTTCCCAGGCTGCAGAGGCTATTTCAGACCAATGGCACCCTGTGGCCTCCAGTACATGGCCCGCCCCTCTCCTGTGGAAGTAAACACCAGAGGATCAGCACAGTGGCAGATCTTCTGGCCCCAGATTCCATCTGCGTCCTCCCTGATGCTGTGTAGAGCTCCTACACAGCAGGGTTCCATTCCATGCAAGGGCCATGTATTTCCTATGTAGTCTCCACCCCACCCCCCTTTAATTCTGCCCATCCACCGTGTGCAGTGGAACTGCATCAATTACACTGCTAGAGCATTCACCCCATCCATGGTGAAGGAGGCAGGATTTTTCTCATAGTAAATTGTGGGGGTGGAGATTATGGATTGTTAAGGGAAACGTATCTTGTCTATTTACTTCACCTTCACCTGGAATAGGCATCATTCTAGTTACACAGTCTCCAAGGATGAGTCCTTATCTGAAAGTATCATTCTGAGAACAGTAGGTCTATCCTCCCTAACCATCTTTACCATGTGGAGATTTCAGTTGCTTCCTAGCCAGTATTTGGTCCAAATGGACCGGATATTTGAGAGCTTTCATGTGATACATTCCCTAGAGGCTTGAGCCATTGCACCTCCCCCGTACACAGTCATCAGTGTGGTCCTCTGGAGAATAATACTTTCAGAGCACAGCAGTGATATAAGAAAACAAAACTATGTCAGTGCTACTGCCCTTTAATTCTATTGTTTTACATTTATAACCGGTATTAAAATTTACTAATGCCTTCTGTGTAACAAAGCAATGATCCCTGAGTATGACTGATTTTCTGCTTAGACTGATATTAGCTATGCAGAAACCTATAAGAAGCCATCTATTTGGCCTGCAGGTTGTCTCATTAATTCTAGCAGGAGATCAGCCTGGGTAGACAAAGAAATTGTTACTGTAGGTTTGGCTGCCACTAGAAAATCAGTTGTCACGTTTAAAAACCTCTCCGTACTTTTCAGAGTGATATATTTCAATGCCTTCTGTATATTAGTGTTGTCTTTTATGTAGGTACTGCTCTGTGTAGTGGGAAGAGAGATGTCAATAGGCTTTTAGAATTATGGACAGAGTCTCTTACCCTGGCACCTAGGCCCCAATTCTGCAAAGCATTGCAGTACTTTGCTGAATCACAGCTCTGTTTCCCAGAAAAACATTTTGACTTAAAATGTTGGTTGCATGCATCTCACACAGTAACACTTAAATAATTTGAATACAATAATATTGTAATAGGATATTTGTGTTAAACAATGTTCTTAGGAAGTAAAATATATAAATGATTACTTATCCCAAACTGAATGTTGTCTTTCTATTACTTATTTCTCTTATGCATATATTTAATAAGGCAGGATACAAAGAACAACTGAAATAGCAACAAATACAGTTTTCAATAAGCCAGTTTAGAATCTTGAAAGGTGGTGAGCTCCGCAGTGCCAAGCAACTGCTTTGAAAGCTTTACCTGATGAGAGGGGAAGGTAAATATAAGATCAACAAGGGATCGCAAAGTTTTATGTAAGTAAATAAGCCCAAACTTTGTGATACTGAGGGCTGCACTGATAACTTGCTGTGATGGGAGGCATTGCTCCCATATATATTTATATGCATTTCAAATTTTTAAGAAAAAAAATCACACAGCTATAGTATTTGCACACAACCATAGTATTTCAGTTCTTCCTTGATAGATGAATTGCTTATGTTTATCAGCAATAAAAATAGCATCAGTAAACTAGTTTTGCCCTGACTTGTAGTTGCAGGAAGAGTGTACCTTGGGGTAGCATTTTGTGTCTCTGTGGGCCTCATTTGGCCCTTAGACCATATTCTGTGCATCTCTGACACAGTTATGTCTGATGCGCAAAATCCTATTCTGAATAATTTATACAGTATTTGTGTTTCAAAACAGAAGTAAGCATCTGTAAATAATAGGAATCCTAATAAACCATTTGACCTTTCCAGTGTAAACTTCTCCACTTGGAAGATCCCAAACTTGGACAGATATCATCTGAACTAAGCTAGGTTATAAATATCCTAAAAAACAGAAAAATACAAGTGTTATGTGAGTCAAATAATCTCTACATACAAATATAAATGCTAAAGAGTGCAGATTCCACAGTGGGCAAAAAGTAATTTATCTTTGATTTGCAACATTCTTTGATACCTTTATACGTTTTTAAAAAAATACCAATGTTGCTAGATATTTTATACCTTTGATTTTACAAGTTAAGCCATAGCACCTAGAGGCAAAGATGTCAAACATATGATTATAAAAATACTGTATGATAAATACAACATGAGCATTGGGCATCCAGATAACCCATCACACCTATTAACCAGACCAAAGCAACCAAAAGCTATTTAGATGTGCAATGCTCATATAAAAAATTTAGGACATAAGTAACACTTGTCAGAAAGACAAAGAGATAGAAAGTGAGCCAAAGCACTTGTAATCTGGATCCATCTTCCCGCAATAAAAATAAATACACAAGATTCAAAAAGGAAACGTGTCACTAGGATGAGCCATATTGCTCACAATCTAATTTTCCACTCACTCATAGCAATTAAATACAAGTAGTGAGCAATAGTATCCAGGACAGGAGCATCCATCTGCCTAAAGTAACTCTGGGGGTGGGGCGAGAGCAGAAATTTAAGCGCATTAGCATCTAGCTATTTAGATTTTAGGGTTTTGGAAGCAGTAGAATTTTGTAACAGATCTAGTGATAGATTCTATAGGGCTCAGAAAGGAAAAAGCCATTCTTCCATTTCATAACTATATGTGGCTCTTATAGATCTTTATAGCCTGGTCAAAGTAACAGAGTACAACTGATCTTAGTTGTCTTGCTATCTCTTTTACCTTGGTTCAAACTGAAGGTAGGATGCTTGATTTATAGACTCCGTTTGTGAGTGAATGAGAGCAAAATATAATCAGTCTGATATCGCCTGTCTTTTTTTGTCTGTATCATTTATCTTGTTCTGTTTCCCCTGTATGTCTTCCTTTCTCTATCATCTTTCTCACCATGTCCTGTTGATCCATTCCCATCCCTTTTATGCTATTCCTCTTTCTTTCTCTTCTGTCTTTAGCTCTTCCCTCCAGCTCCCCTCTTTTTCCTCTCTTGTTCTCTATTTTTTGTCTGTTGAGTATCTTGCAGAATTTCTTTCCTGTGTTAACACTGATCTGACTGTCATAATCACATCACATTTATAAAATATTCAAGGTCAAGACTTAACCACAGGTTAGAATCTTTTAGGCACAATGCAGATATATTTATAATAAAGGAACAAAATTGACATGGTAAAATATTTCAGATACAAAGCCATAAAAGTATAGGAGTAAAACAAAAAGTTAAGGCAATGATACCACATCACTGTAACTCTGTCACCATATGCCTAGACTCTTTGTTAAACAATACAGTATGTGCTGCAGTACCACAATGCTGAAGGATGTCATTACATGTAACACAGGGGTTAATTGGTTCTGCTTTATGAAAAGTCTTTTTTTTTTGCTATTGGCTGTTTTGTAAGAGTATCAGAATTGGCAAACATTTCTTCTCCCCAGCTGTGTCTACCGAGCCCTGCATGATATGCCTGGTTACCTTCTGGGTTTGTCAGACATGATTACAAAGTTAGTTTCTGGTTAGCACTGTGTCACCCCCAAAATCTTTGAGCACTTTTATATGCCTGGAGTTAAAAAGGACATTGAGGTAGAAAAGTAATATGGCAACTGGTTGGCCAGGGGGGAGGGGGGGCTGTTTTTAGCTTACCGGGTATCTGTCAAATAATCATTGTGTTGTCCAGCCTTCCTAGAAGGGTTTTGTTTCATTTTGGTTTATGTTGACTGGTTTGGAAAGGAGTGAAATTCTCATGATAAATTGTATTTTAAAGGGATACCATCTTGAAACATAATCAGTTACACCAATTGAGTTAAAAATAGTCTCAAATGCTACAACTACAACCACATTTTCCTGTTGAAAAAACAAAACAAAACAAGCTGTTCCCTGTTGTGGTGTGAAAGACCCACAGAAATAGTGATCTATCTACCTAGAGGAAATAGTTAAACTGACTATGGAAAAACGCCAAGTGCACAAAGTAAATAAATGTTTAAAAACATGAAAAAAAAATTGTCTTTCAGTCATAGTATTCTAGTAACAATTTAAGTTAAAAATAAATTAGACAAAAGTGTTTTTAATTGATGATGATCCTTTAAATATATTGTAAGAAAATGAACTCTTTGTTTAACTTCAGATCTCTGCTTTTAATCTGTTTATTAATGTAGTTTTAATTTGACAGGTTAAATAGCTGTTAACCTGTAATGCAGGAAAATGTGTAATTGGGCGGTATGTTATTAAATTAGTGAAAGTTGATTCTATAGCTTTCAAAGCAGGCCCTGTCTTCTGATATTTTCCCAACAATATCCTTTATGTGAAGGGATTAAATCTTTTTTGTGTGTGTGGTTTGTTTTTATTTTACAGTATAACTTTTTCATTCCTCCATGCCTGAGGGTACATACTGAATGTAGTTCACTGCATTTTCTGATAATGAAAGTAGCAGCTTTCATGTGTCTTAGGGTTATTTGCTTCTGTTGAGGTAGGAGATCAGCAGTTTTATATCTGCTGCTGCTGACTGACATGAATGTTCAAGGGCACTGAGAAAAAGGGTATTGTCAGTTAATTTATAAATTTACATATTTAAACAGATTCTGGGGGTTATTTTAGTCATGGCAGAACATTCATATATTCAAGGAGTATGTTTATGTGCTATGTATTATTATTTTGAAAATGTCATTCAGTGAGAGGCAACTGAGAAGTGACAGTACTGTCTAATGAGAGAGCCTCCCCACATAACCAGAGCAATTAGAATAAATTAAGTTAATAAATGAATAGCAGGGAAGGAAAAAGAAAAGAAGTACCTACAACCCAGGAAAGGAGACGAGAAGAAGACTTCCTGAAGTCCACTAGAAATCTCGCAGTGCCCATGTAGTTTATATGGGAAGTGCTTAGATATTATGATAATGGGTGCTATAGAAATAGATGGATTAAAATCAGTGATTAAAATGAGATTTTTAAAATTTAAATTAAATACTTCTTTAAAAAAGTTATTTTAAATTAAATTTTAAATTATAACAATCTATTCTAAGACATAAAATTACTCTTCTTCCTTGTATTTATCCATTCAGATGGGGTCCGCTATACCAGTCCTCTCCCTCTAAAGTGCTTTTCAATGCCATGTCCTCTATCACAACCCATAACATGTTTTCCTTTATGACAGCCTGCCACTTTTCTTGGGTTGGACTCTCTTTTTCCTTAATCTTGATGAATTTACTATAATCTACTTAAAATCATTTCAATTAAATAAAAAAACAATATTCAGTTAATACTTGTTTACTGATGAAGTTTTAAAGAAAATCAAACTTCTGAACTGTTGGAAGTTACTGGCTAAGAACCTCGGTCCCCAGTTGGTTGAAGTACTAAACCAGCTTTTTACAGCAGTATCCTCTCTTCTGCAGAAGCAGAGAGAATTTTTTTTTTCCAGTTTATTGAACCAGTTCAGTTCTATGACTAGATAATTCAAAGTTGAGAAACCAATTGGGTGCTGAAAACACAGGAAATCTTGTTTTCCTCCTCTGATCTGTGAATACCAATGGGGTGTGACAGAATCTGATCTACTAGGTCTAAAATCTTGAAAGACATGGTGACCAGCAACAAGCAATTCATTTCACAGCCTACAGATAATGCTTCTTTTGTTTAATAAATCAGTTAGTTTTCAATGTTCATATGTTTTGATAAACCTTTTTCTGCTGTATCCAGCACAATTAAAGTAGGCATTTTTAAACTAACAGCAATTTAAAATGCTGTTTTATGCATTTTTACTTGAATTCCAATTTCAATCCAAATACAGCTTGACACAAATCATGAATGTAGGGTCAAAAGGATTAGTTTTAAATTGTTGGATGCCAGGTAATTTTATTTTTGAAATTACTAAAAATATTTAGTTTAGAAGAACAAGAAATGGTAGGCCGGCTCTGCTAATTGTTTCTCTGACCACCAGCTCAGGGGTGTGGTTCTCACTATTTAATCACTGTAAAATCATTCTTTTACATGTCTTAGGGAATACTATGATCGAGTCGAAGTAAAACAATTACAGTTATTAACCATGACTATGTTGTTGTTAAAAAGAGGAAAATAAGGCATTGGACAAAACCACACAAATGACTGAACTCAAACAATAAACTGATTACTTCTGGTACAGTCTCTTCCGCATGTCTGTCTGGAGAACTTTTAACAGAGTTTACATCCTTGAGAGTGAACTGCCTTTTGTGACATTTTTCACCTGATAAGTTTAGACCAAAATATATTATTTTCCAAAATTATTGTGAATTCAATTTTAGTATCTTATTAGATACTTAAAACTGTTTATGCATAGACAAAATAATGTCAGGGCAAGTGAAGTCTGTCTAGTTGTTAATAATCTTAACAGTTTATAGCTGGGCAAAGTAAGGAATTTTAACTAAATCCTATTAAATCAAAGAAGAAATTTAAATTAGTGGTTACTTAGAAGAAGCCATTTAAGGAGCTGTCTTAAGATAGACCATTTACGAATATTAAGAATCTTAAATCCAGTTACATTTCACTGTTTCTGTTTACCAATGTTTAGCCCTGTCTCCTGTCCAGGAATACATTGTCTAACTGGTTGGTGATTAACAAAAGAAACTTAGTTTTTTAAGTTACAGCAGCATTTCAGTATTCTAACAAATCATTTAAAACGTTTTAAATATAATCCCTTGGCTGTGTTTTAGTTAATTTCCGCTCACCAATCCATGTTGAAATCTTGGCAAGGTTTTCCTTGCGTTGGTTTCTTCTTGAGTCTTCTGTTTTTCTTAATTGTTTTTGGCAGCTTGCTTGTGGAGGGAGACCTGTGTTTGAGCTGGGTAGCAGAAGGTGTGTGTGCGTGCTGCTCACTTCAGAGTTTTTATACCCTTCTTCTTCATATTTTCGTGAAATTCTAGAAAAACACACACCGCTTTCAGGCTTGTTAGATTCAGAGTTGGTTGTTGTCACCCTTTCATTGACATCCTGCCTTCAGGGTTGGCTAATGTGACACTTTCAGCTCCTGAATATGCAATCTGTTTGATGAATATGTAACATTTTTTAATTGCCTTTATTCTTCTTGTGGCAGGGAAGATCCAGATAACTTTTGAAGTTAGTTTTAACTCTTTCTTTTTATTCAGTCCAGTTTCTGAGAGATTCTTTAAATTTTATTGGAATTTGGAAGAAAATGAAATTGTTTTTTCAAAAAGTCCAAACACACTTTTTTTATACAAAGGTTTTTAGTTCTCAAAACATTCTTTTTAACTTAAATAACTCTTACAAAATCTATAGCTTTAATAGATAAAAGTTGTTGACTTTGGAGAGATGAGTTTTGTTTTACAGAATTGATTGACAGTTTGCTTGTGAACTGCCAGTAATTAAATCATTTCCCATTAATATAAGTATTCTGCGTTAAATAGGTTCTTACACTAGTTTAGTGTGGTCATTAGATTCGATGTTGGTACATAAAACATCTTACCATGTACATAGCAGTGACAGTAGGAACTATATTAGGAGCTTTCCATTTAGCTAACATATTTGTAAGTATGTACTTGTCATTTGATATCTTTTTTTAATGAGGTTACAAGTTTGGTTGATAAAGGTAGTAATAATGATGTAATATATTAGACTTCTGTAAGGTGTTTGACTTGGTACCACACGACATTTTGATTAAAAAAACTAGAAAGATATCAAATTAACATGACACACATTAAATAGATTAAAAGATGGCTGAATGATAGATCTCAAAATGTAATTGTAAATTAGGGTTGCCAACTTTCTAATTCCAGAAAACCGAACACCCTTTCCCCGCCTCCTTTCCCGCCCCTTCCTTGAGGCCCTGCTCCTTCCTGAGGCCCCGCCCCTGCTCACTCCATCCTCCTCCCTCCGTCGCTCTCCCCACCCTCATTCATGTGCTCATTTTCATTGCAAGGCACAAACAGGCACCAGGAGAAGGCCCTGAGCTGCAACAGTTTGAATGTGGGAGATGGAATGGGTGATTCAAATGCCCTTCATCTCACCAGGGAGAGATTTTAAACACTACTGGAAAATTAAACTTTTTAAACTTCTTCCTTTTCTACACCCTCTCCAATTTTTCAACATTCTATTTAAAATGTAGACACCAGAAACAGATATGGTATTCCAGTATTTGTTTCACCAATGCCGTATACATATACTCCTGCATGCTGGTGTTGCTCTCCAAAATGGATGAATGATAAAAGGGTGAATAGGTCAAAGTGAATTTAAGCTTCGAATGCAGGTGAGTAAGACAGCTAGTAAGAATATAACTTGTAAAACAGAAATTGGGGATCTATTTTACTTTCTCGAGGGGATAATGGGTAATCCAAAAGGGAAACTAAGAATTTTCTCCAGCCTTAGCTCTATTTTCTTAATGACTTGTCAGATATTGCTCTGGACAATACAAAACCTGATTTGTTCATGTCACATTATCTGTATACATGTTTTGTATAATGCAACATTGGTGCAACAGTTCTGTTCCATCTATAAGAAAATGGACTATAGTTCACATTTGTCAATGGTAGTAAGTTGTGGAAATGATAGACCAATTAATATATTTTGATTTCATAAATGCCTATATTGTAATTTTATGTTTGGAATTAGGACCACACATTATCACAGCTGCAATGGGTCCATTAAAGTCCCACTCCCGAAGCCCAAATACAAATCCATAGAGAACAACCACAGAAATGCACACCTATCCAGATACCTATATAAATAAATCTGTAGAACCTGACTTCCACACCTACAGGCAGATACACACGTTTATTCATGTGCACGCATGTAGCATGCACTAACACATATACTTCCACATTATTTATTATTACAATTGTTGTTTAGTCCCTAGAGACCCCAGCTAAGATCAGGGCTCCAGGGTGGTAGGTGCTGGACATACACCTAAAAAGAGAGAGTCTGCAACAAAGAGTTTATAATGTAGCTAGACAAAGGTGGGGAGAAATGTATGATACATTGGCTCTTCTGCAAGTACTAGTCAACAAGTTTTAATTTTTAAGAAATAATACATTTCTTTTAGAGTTCCCTTCCTTTTAAAAACTTATGAAATGAATACATACATATTTTATGTCATCAATTTAGGGGCTGCCTAAATCACCAAGCCGGGAAGGGAGGAGGGTGGGCTGGAGGGGAAAAGATTATGCAGGAGAGAGGATGGGGAGGGAAAGAGACCAAGGACGAGAGCAGGGTGGGGGTAAGAGGGGGCAGTGAAGGAGAGAGGAGGGGGTGCGAGGGTGTATGTGGGGTGGATGGGGATGCAGGGGGAAGCAGAAGGCTACAGTTACATGAGGTTGTGGGGGGGCACAAGGGTGTATAGGGACATAATGGGAGTGCAGCAGTGTATGGAGGTGAATGGGGTGCAGGGCTGTGGTGGGTGAGGGACATGGCGGCTCTGGGAGGTGGAGATGATGGGTGGGAGAACGCTGTGAGGGGTATAGGGCTGGGATGGGTAGGTGTGGCTGTTCAGGGTGGGATGGGACGGGGGAGGGATGCAGTGACGAGGGTGCGGGGGGTGGGATGCAGGGAGGGTTGGGGAGGGATGCAGTGAGGGGGGGATGGGGGTGCGAGGGGGGGTTGGGACTGGGAGGGATGCAGTGAGGGGAATGGGGGTGCAGCCCCATTCCCAGCACTCAGAGATGGGGATACGCGTACCTCTCAAACTCCTGGGTGCCGGTGATGGAGCGACAGACTGCGGTTCGCCACAGGTCACGAGTGGCAGCTCCAGCCTAGCAGCCACAGGAGGAGAAGAGAGCTAGCAGCAGCCGCCAGCTGAGCGCTCACGAGTCGAGCTAATTCATCCCCTGCCCTGACCCAGCCAATGGGAGCTGCGCCTGCAGGTGGGGAGCGGGGCAGCACGTGGACCCCCCTGGCCGCCCCTACGCCTAGGAGCCGGACATGCCAGCTGCTTCCTGGGAGCTGCGCGGCAGCTAGCAGGGGGCCTGCCAGCCCCATGGCATGGCGCCGCCAACCGGACAGTCAATGGCCCGGTCAGCGGTGCTGTCTGGAGCCGCCAGGATCCGTTTTCGACCAGGTGTTCCGGTCGAAAACCGGACACCTGGTCACCCTATTGTAAATGGGGAATCATAATTGAGGTGTGAGTGATTGCTGGACCCAGACTAGGAAGGAGTCCAGTCTGTGAAAGAAGCTTATTGGAACATCTCTGGGGGTGAGATTTTATCTGTATTCAGTTTCCTACTGTATTAGGCTTAGACTTGCGAGTTTTGTTTTATTTTGCTTGGTAACTTACTTTGTTCTGTCTGTTATTACTTGGAACCACTTAAATCCTACATTTTATACTTAATAAAATCACTTTTAGCGTATTAATTAACCCAGAGTAAGTAATTATTTCCTGGGGGAGCAAACAGTTGTGCATCTCTCTCTGTCAGTGTTATAGAGAGTGGATGCGACCCCTGCAGCAATGGCTGCCGATGGTCTATTCCCAGGCCAGAGATCATGTGGAGAAGATCGTTACCATCCCGTGGATGATACTTGCCTCACTGTGATGGTGGACCGATCACACGACGGTCTTAGAGGGGGTTCCGTTTGACACCCCCCCTCCCATTACTCCATCGAGTTGGTATCGGACACCTCAGACTTTGGCTGGGCATGCACCCCGACGATCTCCAGACCCAGGGTATGTGGTCCCTGGAGGAGATGACATTACACATAAATGTCAAAGAACTCAGGGTGGTCCACTTGGCATGTCGGGCAAGGTGGTGAAAGTCCTGATGGACAACACAGCCTCAGTGTTGTTCTACATCAACAGGCAAGGGGGAGCACGCTCGTTGACTCTCTGCCAAGAGGCACTCTATCTGTGGGACTTCTGCATCAGCCACGAAATCCATCTGGAAGCTTGTAACCTCCCTGGCGTCAAGATCACGCTAATGGATCACCTCAGCAGGGACTTCTCTCACCACGAGTGATTGCTCCACCCAGAGGTAGCCTGCATGATCTTCCAGAGGTGGGGAACTCCCCAAGTGGACCTGCTTGCCACCAGACAAAACAGGAAATGTCACTGATTTTGTTCTCGGCAAGGCCTGGGCAAGGACTCCCTCTCCGATGCCTTTCTCCTGTGGTGGTCAGGGAACCTGATGTACACATTCCCTCTGATTCCTCTCATCAGCAGGGTTCTAGGAAGCATCAAGAAAGACAAGGCACAGATTATCATGATTGCCCCGGCATGGCCTCTCCAGCACTGATTCGGCACTCTCATGAACCTGACAACGGTCCCTCCCTGGCCCCTGTCCAACCGACTGGACCTACTGTCACACGACCACGGTCGGCTCTTGCACCCCAACCTCGCGTCCCTCCACCTCTCTGCATGGATGCTTTGTGGCTGAACCCAGAGGAATGGATCTGCTCGGATGAGGTCCAACAGGTCCTCCTGAGGAATAGGAAGCCCTCAACCAGATTGACTTACCTGGCCAAATGGATGCTGGGCGTCCAAGAGTGTCATCTCTTCCTCATGCTCTTCCATACACTCTATCTTAGACTACTTGCTTCATCTGAGGAACCAGGGCCTGGCACAGTCTTCCATTAGAGTGTATCTCGCAGCCATCTCCGCTTTTCACCCACTGATCCAGGGCCAGATGGTGTTTTCTCATGACATGATGGTCAGATTCCTGAGAGGCCTCGAGAGACTCTTCCCGCAGGTATGGACCCCTGTCCCACAGTGGGATATTAACTTGCTCCTCTGCAGGCTCACGGGCCTGCCCTTTGAGCCACTGGGCTCCTGCTCCCTTTCCCACTTGTCATAGAAGGTCGCTTTCCTGGTGGCGATGACATCAGCGAGGCAAGTCTCTGAGATTAAAGCCTTGACCTCAGAACCACCATACATGGTCTTCTACAAAGACAAAGTCCAGCTGAGGCCCCACTCGGCCTTCCTGCCGAAGGTGGTATCTACCTTCCATATGAACCAGGACATCTTCCTCCTGGTGTTCTGTCCTATGCCACACAAGACCAGTGAGGAGAGGCAGCTGGACGTCCGAAGGGCCCTGGCTTTTTACCTAGAGTGTACGAAGCCTTTCCATAAGTCAATTCATCTCTTCATCGCCACAGTGGATAGGATGAAGGGCCTTCCGGTGTCCTCGCAGAGGATTTCTAACTGGATCACCTCTTGCATATGGACTTGTTATGATCTGGTGCGGGTCCCACTGCCACCGATTGTCAGAGACCACTCGACTAGACCTCAGGCATCCTCGGTGGCCTTCCTGGCACACATCTCTATCCAGGACATCTGTAGAGCCGCGACGTGGTCCTCTGTCCACACGTTCACAACACATTATGCCATCATTCAGCAGGTTAGAGACGACACTGGGTTCAGCAGAGCTGTGTTGCAATCTACACGTCCTTGAACTCCTACCCGCCTTCAAGGGTACTACTTGGGAGTCACCTAATATGGAATGGACATGAGCAAGCACTTGAAGAAGAAAAGACAGTTACCTTTTCTGTGACTGGTGTTCTTCAAGATGTGTTGCTCATGTCCATTCCATGAGCTGCCCTCCTTCCCCACTGTCGGAGTTTCTGGCAAGAAGGAACTGAAGGTGGGGGGAGCCGGCGGCGCCCCTTATACCGTCCATGCGGGCACCACTCCAAAGGGTGCCAGAGCCAGTCCCCTATGGATACTGCTGGGGGAAAAACTTCCGGCACTGGTGCATGTGGCGAGCACACACACCTAATATGGCATGGACATGAACAACACATATTGAAGAACACCAGTTACAGAAAAGGTAACTGTCTTTTCTGATAACACACTGTACATTCCTTTTTATAGTTAGGTCTCTATTTAAAACATTTATGTTTTACAGGGTCTGTCTTCTCGAAGTGTGGTTGTCCTTGGAAGATAGAGGCATAAACCTTCTGGAATTTATTTGATTAGCGTTAACATTTTGTAACATAACTAGTTAAACATATGCATTGTTATATTTCCAAGCATCCTGACTATAATGTTCTTGTAGCTTTATCTTAATATTCAGTAAAGGTGCAAACAGGTTTGTAATTATTTAAAAATATATTGTTATAATAATTTTATTAATATAATTTTGGCATCAATCTTGAGATCTCTTCCCCACAGTTTCCCACCCCACATGAGTAAATATGAAATGCATCGTTCACTATCTTCTAACTGAATAAAAAACATGTTAAGCATGTGTATAACTACAGTATATCCTTCTGGTTAGCAAAAAGTACCAAATTATACCAACCAATCAAAATAACCTTTCTTCAGGAAAATAACTAAAAAGTACAAATGCAAAACAAGATTAAAATCAGTGATTTAAACCAAGGTTTCCTGATTGCTGTTTTAGATCATGATTAAAATTGGTGATTTAAATCACTTTGATTCATTTTGATTTAAATCAATCCACCCTGTATAGCGAACTAATAGATATAGTTTGAAAGGAACTTAAGGGAAGAGTATCTGTTTTCCCCAGTTCCTCCTTGCCACTGTTTGGTCATTATTATGACTCCTGTGTATTCTCTGGGTCACAGATAACTGCTTTCTAGGGCTAATGTTAGTTAGCATTACAGAGACGCTGAGTATTGGTAGTTTAAGAATAATGCTCTGCACCTTTATGATGACTTCCATCTAATGTATCAAGATGATTTAAAAACATTAATTACTTTCCCTGTGAGTGTTATCACCCCAATTTTAGAAATGAGGGAACTGATGTACAGAAGCTAATATGCATCAGTCAGCCTATGCAGAGGTCTAACAGGTTGCATCCGAACCAGGACTAGAAGGCATATTCTTTGATTCCCATTTCTGTTCCTTAGCCCCAAGACCACCTTTCATCTCTTGGGATGCATGTTCTCCCACAGAGGAAAGTAAAGACTGTTTTTGGAATTGGCTGACAAGTGATGTTGAAAGAACATTGCAGCAAAATTCCACCAGCCTAAGGAGCTGGAGTCTTACTTTTCTTCCAAAGCAAATGTCATTGCCAAGTATGCAAAGAGCTGCCAACCCAACACAGAAACACCAGGCCACCACTGATACTGGTTTTTCTTCTATAAAATGCAAAGATGATTGACTCCAAATAATTCTTCCCTTTATCCAAAAAATGTCTAGCTGATCTCCTGTCAGTGAACCTTCTTGTCATTGTACAGAGCTTACTCTAACTTATAATGAGATTGTTAATCCTTAACCATTCTGGGAGGAGGGTGGATTCAAGAGATGTTTCAGAATAACTTGTCTGTTTCCAAATTAGGAGACTGAAAAAGCAATGTTGTGATGGCAGATATTGACAGGAATATATTCGGGGTATCAGAATGCTTGCTGGACTGTATGCCTAGCATCGGAGAGCTGGCAGGTGATCAACTGGGTATCCTTATTGGTTGGAATAAGATACCCAGTCAACTGAAAATACTTCTGTAGAGTTTCTGCTTGGATTATGGGGGGAACTAAACTGTCCCAGAAAGGTAGAAATCAAAAATACAAAAAAGCTCATGTCTCCTTTTGATAAGGATCACTATGTGCAAATAGACTGATTTAAAAATATGTTTATCAGCAACTCTTTCAGTCTGTGTAAAGCTTAAAGAATGCTGTTCCATGACAAAACCCAGAAATACTGAAGACACAAGCTTAATAGACTTCTAAAATGAAAATGCTGTAACATCAAATATTAATATTTTGCTAGCAGCAGGCAGTACAAATGTTAGTGGCTGCCATGCATTTGAAGGCCTATTAAACTGAATTTTATTAGGGCCATTCCTCAGAGCTGGAGTCGCTCAACTTGCAAGTGAAAAATAAGCCAACTCTGGAGAACAGCAGTTCCTTAAAATCGAACCATTTACACTGGTCTTCTCATCTCCAAAACTAGGTTTAATTTCGGAACACATATAATAAATATGCAGAAAGAGACACAGCCAGTTGAACAGCCTCTCAGTCTGTTGAGTAAACATGTTTAAAAAAATACCCTCACTTTAGTGACCTTAACCTCTTTTTTTATTTGACTGAAGTTGTCTTCTGAAGCAATAAAAATACTTCGCCCTTGTATAGTGTCTTCCAGTGCAGCTCTCAAAGTGCCTTATAAAACTTGATAAGCCTTGCAACACTACCAATTTATAGATGAAGAAATTGAGGTGCATAGGAAGTAAGAGCCCAAATCTATCACCTTTGCCATACTCTGCAATTAATCAGAAATCGGTACTCTGCAGTAATCCGATAGTGAAGTAAAGTACTATTTATTGTGAGTTAAGGTGGCTAATTGGATGTGAAGTGACTTGCCCAGAGTGGCACAATGAGTCAATGGCACAGTCAGGAGTATTCTGACTCAGTCCAGTGCTTTAACGGCAAAAGTCTCCTTCAATTAAATTCCTTGAATCTGGTTATCTTCTACATTCTTTAGTCTGATGAAGGAGACCTAAACAAGGACATAATATAAAATTTAGGAGAGAAAAAGAAAACCAGGAACTTGGAAAAAAATTAATTTCATGCAAGCGCTAATAAATCCATGGAATAAGTTTTCAATTGCTTGTTCAGGAAGAACTGCTGAGATTTGCTTCTGGAGAAGGGAAGGGATTAAGAAGGCTGATGGAATTAAGAGCAGTATAAAAAGTGTAAGCAAGCATGTTGGATCAGATGGCCTTTACTTGGGCCTTAAATATCTTCCATATACAGAATCAGACCTTCCTAGTTAATAACAATGTTATTTTTTCAATATTCAGAGCTGCCCAAAAGCATCTCCTCACTTTAATTAAAGAAGATTAAAAGACATATTTATCAAATTTCAGTGTGACCCAAATAAAGCACAGGGCAGGACAAAAAGGAAAATAAAATTCTGTCATTTCGTCTCCGTGATTACACTGAGGTCATGTGCAATTTAAAAAGAAACCAGAAAGGTCTTGAGTTCGGTCCTCGAGGGCAACACAAATTATATATGAAGAAGAGCTCTCAGGAGCTCGGAAGCTTTTCTCCTTCACCAACAGAAGTTGGTTGAATAAAAGATATTACCTCATCCAACTTGTGTCTCAGATTATCTCTGGCATTTGCTGAAGTGGAGAGGATTGTTTATAGTTTTGCAAGTGTGTTTTTTATTATGGTTTTTTAATTTATCACATACACACCCACTGTAGACCATGGAGGGGCAGTTTTGAAATGAATATCAAAACTGCCCTTCCTGGTCTACAGTTATCATTCAGGTAATGGCTAATTGGCTTGTCTTGAAATTTGAAGTGCCACGCCTGTAGAAGAGTTAAAAAGAGATACCCTCCCCCCTACATCTTGATTATCTGTTGGAGACGAAAAGGAGGAGCTCAGTACCTCAAACCAGCTTGCTATTTCAGAATTTGGTCTTAAATTTCAGATCATCCATTCAGTTTCTCAGTGGTTTACAGCCATGATATTCTCATTAAGAATGAGAGTAGTACTCTCAATCATTTATCTCCATGCCCTCAGTTTTCCTTTTGGACTCTTAAACCAAAGTTTCTTAACTCTGTCTCCAGTGCAGTCACTTGAACTTTTTAGTAATATTTGCTGATTCTTTACTAAGTAAAATCATCAGCTTGATAAATCAAATCAATACCTTCTAATGGAACGAAGCAATCCGAATGCGCAGCTAATGGAAGCAGCATGAGAGCAAAATATAAAATATTTAGCAAGAGGCACTACAGTAATACAAATAAATAATAATAAGTAGTGCAGGATTGTCATCTGTTTATTTTTTATAATTAGATTTCTTATGGTTCCCAGTAGCAATCATTCAGAATCTCACTGCCACAGAATCATGTAAAAATAAGGAAAGTAGAAGTAGAAAAGAGCCTTCCAGAAGAACTAGAGGCTACTATAGCTTTATGCCTGGAAGAAATGTTGAATGACACTGAGTATGCACACCATGATCTGGGTAACTTCCAGAGGACAGACACCCCTCCTTTTTTTTTGTTTTTTTTTTTGTTTTGTTTTTTTTGTTTGCAAACCACACCTCCAACTCACCTGTGCCACAGGCAGAAACACTCTGTGGTATACAGAGTCTTTGTCTTCTGCATGCAACTTCAAGAGGCTTGATAAGCTTTTAAGGACCACTTTAAATTTACAGTACTCCATCACAGTGGGTCATACCAACCACCGGGCACTCAATGTCCTGAAGCAAAAGGGACCTGTGGGATTTGTTGGGTTTTTTGAAAGTGCGAACAGATTGAGACAGACTAAAAGTATCAGTATGTAGCTGAAAAAAGAGAGAGTGCAGAATAGAGAGAGAAAAGGGAAAGAATAAAGAAAAACTCAGGCAGAGTAAAGGGTTGTGGGGTTTGTTTGTTTTTAAAGAAATGTTGCATTATTAATTGTTTTGTATCAGATCTAATAGTATAACGAATGTTTACAGGAAAAAAAATTAAAATTCACCTAATCTTTTAGCTGGATGGTAACCTTTCTCTGGGTCTGACCAGCTGTTACCTGACCCCTTTGAACTCTGCATATTACCTTATTTTTTTGTTCTGAAAAATGGACAAGCATGAAACAGTATCTACATCTGTATTTAGCTCTTTTAAACTATTAGTATTATAATTTTGTATTTTGCAAAGTTCTTTGGCATGTAGGAATTGCCACACTGGATCAGACCGAAAGTCCATCTGGTCTGCTATCCTGTCTCTGCCAGAAGTGAGCACCTGATGTGCCAGAGAAAAGTTAAGGAAACCCCACTGTAAGCAGATGTGGTGGTATTTGTCCCCCACATTAGGTCCCATTCTGAGTTCTGATAGTTAGAGATTGTCTTAATATGCCTTCCAAAATGTTTGTTACTAATTATAGTTCTTTTCTTGATTTCTATATAAATATTCAAATGTCTTTGAATCGTGCTAAGTTCCTTGCCTCAATGATGTCCTGTGGCAATGAATTCCACCGTCTAATTATGCAGTGTGTGAAAACATATTTTCATTTATCTGTTTTGAATTTCTGACCTTTGAATTTTGTTAAATGTCCCTTTGTTCTTGTGTTATGAGACAGGGAGAACAGAAGTTCCCATTCAACCTTCTCTAGGCCATTTCTTATTTTATATAGTTCACAAAGGTAAACAATCCTAATCTTTACAATTTCTCTTTTTTCACACACTCTTGATCATTCTTGTCACTCCTCTCTGAACCCCTTGTAATCCTGCAATATCCTTTTTGAGAATGAGTAACCAGTACTTGTACATTACTCCAGATGAGGTCATGTTTTGCAGTGCCACTGTTTACTTGTGAAATTCACACGTGATATATAAGGGTGGTATAGGTTACTTTCTCAAATCAGTTTACTAATCTCTAAGGAAGAGCTGGTGTAAGTACACGCCGTGTAGAAGAAAGCAGTGGTGAGACGGTGTGAATTAAAGTAAGGTGTGGGCTGCTTTCACATATAGATTGTTATAGCCTCGGTTGTTTTCTTTTCTAACCCCCTGCTCCCCTTCTAGCTCCTCAATGTATACCATCCTAAAGTCCTTTAATTGCACTTACATTTAGTTAGACTCTATTGGGCCAAATTCAGAAATGATGTGCAGTGGGTGATGTAAGTTACAAGATGGTAGGTGGTTCTGAGTATAAGTAGCTCTAAGAAAGCCTAGAGCAGGGGTGGGCAAACTTTCTGGCCTGAGGGCCACATCTGGGTGGGGAAATTGCATGCAGGACCATGAATGTAGGGCTGGGGCAGGGAGTTGGGGTGCGGGAGGGAGTGCAGGGTGTGGTGAGGGGGTGCGGTGTGCAGGAAGGGGCTCAAGGCAAGGGATTGGGGCAGAGGAGGGGTGTGGGATGTACAAGGGGGCTCAGGGAAGGGGGTTGGGGTGCAGGAGGGGGTGCGGAGTGCAGGAGGGGGCTCAGGGCAGGGGGTTGGGGTGTGGCAGGGGGCTGAGGATGGGGTCGGGTGCAGGAAGGGTGCGGGGTACGACAGGAGGCTGGGGGGCAGTAGGGGTGCGGGGTGCGGCAGGGGGTTGGGGGGCAGGAAAACATATTTTCCAGAAAGGCATCTGCTGTTGATCTGAAGACATCAAAAATGGATATCAACCGCTTTCCTTGGTAATTTGTTCCATTAGTTAATCACCCTCACTGTTTTTTTAAAAAAAAAAACCAACTGGATCTAATTTGAATTTGTCAGTTTTACTCAGGACCAAACCAAATCCAAACTTCCTCCATATGAAAATGATCCACCTCCTTAACGGTAAGCTGTTATAATACCTAGAAGCCAAGATTTTTTAAATGACTGGTAATTTTGGGTTCCCAAACTGAGGGTCTTTTAAGGAGCCACATTTTCAGAGGAGAGGTGCTCATCACTTCCTGAAAATTGGTCCATTTACAATGTTTCAGTTTGGGTGCCTGTAAATCGAGGCATGAAAAATCACTTGTTATTTTTGAAAATCTTGGCCAGAAAACAGGCTGAGGACAGTGGGAGACAGTTGGATGAAATAAGATTTCTACCGTCTTGAAAAAAGGTGAATTAATAGCCCACAGTACTGTAATGATCAGAGATGGGCCTAGGACACACAATTCATAGTCAGGTTTGAATTCTCTGAAGTTCAGGTCTGTTCAGATCTAAGGTTTTGGTTTGGGCTCATTTCTAGCAAGACTATTATATTCTAATGCCAGTACAAGCTATTTTTGCTATGACTGCAGTTAATATGTTTGAGACTAAGGTAGCATACTACAGAATGAAATTGACCAGTGTATTTATTGGGCTAACCTAACCATTCTCTTCATCCAAGTAGCTTGATATCTAACTGTTAAAAGCCTCCCAGGAATAGCCCCTTCTGGTTTTTCTCAATTCCTGTCTCTCTTTTAATTAGTACAGTTGGATCAGTGTATTTTATACTCCCAGATGAATAAAAGATGATGATAATTGAGAGATGGTCTATTTATGGAAAGGAGCTGAACTGAACTACACACACAAAAATCTTACAAAAATCTTGTTTTTCACTCAATACCAGGAGTGGCTCTAACCATTTCGCCACCCCAAGCAGTCACCGCGGCCCCGCCCCCGACGCAGACAGACGTTGCGGGCCCCCGACGCAGACAGACGTTGCGGGGCCCCGCCCCCGACGCAGGCAGTCCGAGTCCCGCGGCGGCAAGGGAAGAGCGGCGGACCTGCCACCAAATTGCTGCCACGGCGGGCGAGAATGGGGCGGCAGTCCAAGTCCTGCGGCGGCAATTTGGCGGCAGGAAGAGCGGACCTGCTGCCGAATTGCCGCCGCAGGACTCGGACTGCTGCCCCATTCTTGATGCCGCCCCAACCACCAGCTTGGAAAGCTGGTGCCTGGAGCCGGCCCTGCTCAATACACAAAACTCCAACATGTGACATACACATTCTAATGTGAGATATTTTAAAAGGAAAAAGCCTACTGAATTTTTAAATAATAGCTGATAGTGAACCTGGGATTGTGTGGGATTATGTACATGCTGGGTCAATTTTATATATTTTTATATAAAAATGTGGAGAATGAGGAGAGGAAAGGGAGTGAAAGAATGCGCGTACAGGGTTGTGCGATGTAAAGTTTTATTGAGGCATGAGTTTGGGAAAGCCATACTAATCACAAGTGGCAAAGACATATTGTCATCCCAAACCAATGCTGACAAAACCTTTATACTACACCACATCTTCATATATTGTGTATGTGTCACATTTACAAATATTTTAGGGAATTTTAACAAAATATGTTGAGATTATTTTTCATATTCCTGAGCCTGTAAAGCCAGATGGCTTAGTTACTCTTGCTCAACTCTGTGGGGCCCAGAGGGAGCCATAAAAACTTCTGAAAGTGTCCTAAAGTAGCCTTTTAATATCTAAAAATGTCCACTTCAAAGATCCATATCTCTGGACCTTCCAGAACTGGAAACAAGTGATGAGCACCAATGAAAATCTGGGAATTCCCTTCTCAAAGATATAAAGCTTTCATTTCTAGCCCTGCAGGAGCATGAGATATCAGATATCAAATGTATTATGTTTTCATATATAGAAATCTGATTGCTGGTCCAGGACTGAATCTTGGTTTTCCTGGGCCTCCAGAAGCTGTGGTTTTGAGGGTCAGAAGGAAGGAAACGTTGCTAGGATAATTTCACAAATAAATATCAGTTGTTTGAAGTTACTTAGAGGTCTGGAGTGTTAGAATAGGTCCCGGGCAGATGGATTAATGGATAGGTGAAGCTGGCATAGGTATGTGATTAAAATACATGCCTGTGCAATTTGTCACGTCAACTTTACTTCATAAAGTATATCTGCTCGTTAAGTAAGGCCATTCATTCTGCGCACTGAATGAAGTGGAGGTCCTGTGTAAAAAAATAAATAAAAAAAATAAAAAATAGTGCATGATCATGTAATTAGAGACTGTGTCAAAGGCACAGGCAACCTTAATTCTGGTGTTTCCAAACTTTTGAGTATGTGAATTTGCAACTGTAATATGTTATTTTAATATAGTTTTTAACATAGCCTAGGTTTTTAAACCAGCAAACTGAAAAACCAGAAATTTCATCATGTGGCCTCATACTGGCACTCACGTGGGTCATCAGCAGGGTCAGAACCTTTAGATCCACCACTCGGGCCTTTGCCACTTGAGCTAATGTAATAGTTGATACCAGTAGCAGATTATCATTCTTTATTTGGAACAGCATTAGAGAGGTATTGGACATTTTGCCATTGAGTTTCACAGATACTTGCAGACAGCAGAAGAATGAGGAGATTCAGAATTCATGGGTTCCAGTTGAGGTTCTGGAGGAATGTGCTCCAGTGGGCACAGATTCTTCTTCCAGTTCCCTGCAAGTGTGAGCCTTTCTGCCCCATCCCCTCCAATTTATTTCTCTCTTCCCCCTTCCCCTTGCTTCCAGTCTGTCTCCATGCTCATCTGTTCTAGAGCCTTCCCAGGTCCCTGACCCAAGTCTCCTTGCCCAGTTAGTCCCAGTTCCCCAACTACTACTCTTCATACATTCTGTCTTTCTTCCTTCTAATTGGCCTCCAGTCACCCCTTCCCCGGCCAACATTCCCTATCTCTGCTGGCTCCCAGGCCCATTCATCCTTGTCCAGTCTCTTCTCCCTTTTGTCCCCCTGGTTCTTTGTCATAGTCTCTTTTCCCAGCCTGTCCCAGTTCTCCCCCTGCACCCTGGCTCCTCATAAAATCTGTGTTCCTTTCCCCACTCTCTCCCCCACTGGTTCCCAATCTTCTTGCCCAGCCAGTCCCACTCTCCCTTGCTGGCTCCTCGTCTGATCCTAGTCTCTTCTCCCTCTCTCCCCCCCCCCCCCCACACACACCCGTCGATTTCCTTTCCTGGGTCCCTGTCCCAGTTTCCTTTCCCAGCCAGTCCCAGTCCTTTGATGTTAGACTAAATGATATAATGGTTCCTTCTTCCCTTAAAATCTATCATTCCTCTCCCCCTACCCAGCTTCCAGTTTGAATCTCCTTGCCTAGCAAGTCCCTCTCTTCCCTTTCCCCCTCTGTCTCCCCCAACTCCCAGTCCCAGTCATATCTACCCCCATTCTTCAATTCCTTGTGCCAATTTGGAGCCCCCCCCCTTCAGTCTACCTCTTATCCTCTCTGCATTTGAGTCAGGCCCCTTTCTCCTGCCCACTGGCTGGGCTCTGCCAGAAACGGGGTCATTGAGAGCATAGGAGAGGCCGCCTGATACAGCAGCCCATTAGCAGCAATTGCAGGGAAAGTTCTGCTCCACACCGGGCTGGAGCATGCTCAGTGCAGATGGAATCTTCAGTGCTTTTATCTGCAAAGCTCTAGCAAATTTCTGTTCAGCAGGTGTAAACTGTGAGTTTTCAAAGACTTATAACTTGGCCAAATTTGGACAGATTTTCACATGGGTGGTAAAAGCCACACACCCCTGCCAAATTTCAAGTCCCTGATCCAAAGCTTGGGGGCTTGCAGCTTTTCAAAGAAAAGGTCACCCAGAATTTTTTAACATGGGCAAAACCATGTATTTTCTCAGAAATGGCTGACATTTTCTAAAAAATCCAGCTGGAGGCAGACACACAGCATGGAAAATTTCAGCCCAAACAGTTAGTTTGGCAAAGTTATAAGCAACTAAAAACAAGGACTTAAAATGGGATGTGTCAGGCAGCCTTAATAAAAGGTGGTGCTACCAGACCACCTATAATAATAATATAAACAAATATTTGGTAAAGTTTTGTACTCACCTCTGAGAGGCACAGCACAGAACTCACAGTCCAGTAAGAGCAGGGGAGGAAGGTACTAATATGGTATTGTGTCTTCTTGACCCTGTGCTGCTTTGGGGGCTAGGAAGCCCCTGGTGTAACTTAGTAAGCCCCGAGAGCCTGTCAGGAGTTGCAGCAGCCTTCTGGGCCTGCCTGAGGGCTGCTGCATTGTTCAGCATGTCCGTGATGCTGCATTCGGCGACCCTGGCATATCCTGTGTGCCAAAGCTTGTAAGATGGTCTAAGAGGCTCCACAGTGTCTGCACTAGGGTATTTCTCTGACAGCCAAATCCAGGCTTTTAGGGCCCCTTTACACCACTGCAACCCTTTTATCTGGCATAAATGGGCTGGAGCAGAGTTGAGGATCTTGCCCATCGTATATATCCATTTTAATTTATCATAAGGCTCTGCGGTTTATCATATGGATATCACTGCCATATGTGTGGAGTGTGTGCAATTATATCTCACATATACATCTTGCCTGGAAAGAAGAGTGATCCTCTGGATAGGATACCAGATGGTAAATCAAGAGCCTTGAGTTTCTATTTCCAGCTCTACCATTGACATATAAAGTGTTAACAAGTCTCAAATCTGAAATGTGTAGGCAGATAATTCATTACCTCCGAAAGGAGATGTTGATTGAACTGAGGTGCTAAGCCACACCAGGATCTCTCATGTGTAAGTGCTAGGAATAGCTCTTTAGTTTAATGTTTCCTTTATGTAAATTGGGTCACAGACACATTCTTGTTGTATGGTAACTAAAAAACAAAACCAAACCACATAACCCCTGGCCTCCATGTTATTTGTTACTTGACCACTGTCCTCAATGTCTGTGTTTATGGTATTTTTTGGTAGGGTAAATTATTTCCCTGTCCTAGCATTAGAAAGTACTTGGTTATAGTTGTATTGCAATTTTTTATAATGTTCTGGGGTCAATTTTGCTTTAGTCTTTGTATGGTAGTTTATTATGGAGTCTGGATGCTGCCTATTATACCCCTGTCCTCTGATTCATCTTCTTGCTATGTCTTAGACCAGTAGTCCCCAAACTGTGGGACATACCCCCCGAATGTTCGGAGGGGTACATGGTGGGGCCGAGCCACCCCACCCCACCCCAGAGGACGGGAAGGGGGTACCACACTTCCAGCCCCGCTCTGCCATCAGCCCAGCTCCAGCGGCAGCTCCACTCCACCCCCAGCCCAGCTCTGTCCTCATTCCCTCTCTGCCCCCAGACCAGCTCTGCCTCTAGTACCAGCTCCTCCCCCATCCCCATTTTTCGCCCACCCTCAGCTCTACCTTCAGCCCAGTTTCCACTGCTGAGGAAGTCTTGGCTGTGCAGTAATGGAGACAGGGTGCGGGCAGATTCTGCTACTGGTAAGTGGGGGTGGGGTGGCATGACAGGAAAAGTTTGGGCACCACTGTCTTAGACTATCTCCAATGAAGGTTGTGTTTTGTAGTGCAACATTGGGAACTTATTCCTAACATAATTTATTTGTCTGTCTTACCTGCTTCACTATTCACATAATTTAAAAATTATTGATTAAACTTGAAGAGAAAAATGCTCCTTCCATCCCCAGCAAGATGAAGGTAACCTAACATTTCTATGTCTATTGTGCAAATTGGATCTGCTACTGTAAGCCCTGGGCTACACTAGGGGGCGGGGTCGATCTACAATATGCAACTTCAGCTACGTGAATAACGTAGCTGAAGTCGGTGTATCGTAATCGACTTACCTGGCCGTGAGAACGGCGGCGAGTCGATCGCTGCCGCTCCCCCATCGACTCTGCTTCCGCCTTTCACCGAGGTGGATTTGCGGAGTCGACGAGGAGCGCGTTCAGGGATCGATTAAGCGCGTCTAAACGAGACACGATAAATCGATCCGCGATAGATTGATTGCTCCCCGCCGATCCGGCGGGTAGTGAAGACAAGTGTGATTAGAGGATACTCCAAGTGCACCTACCAGTGGCACTTCAGAGTAGACCTGCCTCCAACCTAAAACTAAAGGTAAGGGTCCCAAATATGGAGCTAATTTAAATAACTATAATTATAAAATAACCAACTAGTTTTATATACTGAATGAGGCTCATATTTTAAAATAAGTTTGTTGATGATAACAACACTTTAACAATGTAAAGTAGCATTTAAAGGTTAAGGTACTAGCAGTGCCAGGGAGTATCTCAGTTCAGTTAATGCCATTGTAGTCTATGTTTAGCTGTTTTGGGAAAGTACCACCAGAGAGTTCATCTGGATCTTACTTTTATAAATCTCCTGTATAGAGGATGAATGAAAATAGTCCTTCCCTCAATCATTCCTCTGAGTGGGCAGCACAGAAATCATTGTATGAAATATAATTAAGATTATCAGAACTGTTAATGCCAGGGCACCTGAATTTCTTTTCTCTTTCTCACGAGAAAGTAACTGTTTTCAAAATGATAAAAGAAACCCTCTAAGTATGCGAATTACAATAACCATATTGTATCCCAGATCTTTGCAGTAGAGTAGTGTGATTCTCCTAGCAGCAGAATTGTAAACTGAACTCATGTGAACTGGAAAGTTTAACGAGGTGCTTTTCATATATTTTACAACGTTGTCCTACACTGGCCTTTGTCACAGACTCTATAATGGCTTTTGTTGGAACGTAGGTTTTATCACACTTCAGACTCGTGGTCTTTTGAGAATAAGTTCATTCCTGTGCCATTTGGCCCAGATTATTTTTGGACTATCTAATTGCTTCCCTGTAATTATTCTAGGAACACCCACTCTTAATACTGCTGGGTGATCTCACTTTGAATCCTGTTCGGTCTCCCTCAGTAAAGGATTTGAATTTGGGGCTTTATACAGCCAGAAAATCTCAATCTCTATCTCTTCTCTTCCCCCCCCCCCCCCAAGGAAAACTATGTTGTTAAATCTTATATACCTAATTAAATGTTCTGTTCTCAATAAAAGCCAGGGGCGGGGGGGTGCGGAGATGGAAGTCGAACCTGAACTCTCTTCCAGATAGAACAACAACAAAAAACTGGGTCTGGCAGCTTTCCTGTAACTTACTTTAAAATAGCCATGTGCTTTTCTTGTATAAGTACATGGTGAAGAATGAATGGGACAACTGGGTGTATTAATATGGAAAAGCAGCTTGTTCTGTAGAAAGATACTGATATGAAGTGCGTATGGGAGTGGGTGGGTGTTAATTTAGGTTGGTATGTAGGAGAGGTAGCTGAAAGGGAAATTAAAGCAATCTATGGCACATTCTAGATATTTTATCACAGTATCATATTGTTAGGCATTATCTTCTTTTCAGTCTCGTTTACTGTTTACATGACGTTTAAATGTTTTGGTTATGTGCTAGAACTGTCACTACGTCTGAACCAATAAAGAAAAAAAAAGATTCCCTGATAGCATTCTTGAGACAAATTTGGGTTGTAGTTCTATTGAAAAAGCACTAGAAAATATTGTAGCTAGAGTGAATGAAGCACTAGAAGTATATTGTAGGGTTCAATCTGGCCCTAGTTGGGAGGACTCTGACCTAACAGGTTTCCAGTATCTCAATTTTAGTGGTCTGGATTGCCCTCTCTGGGATAAAAGCCACAGAAGTTGACAAAAACTCCACAATTATCTTCCAGAAATTCCCTCACATTGTTCCATTGGGAATGTGGGTCAGCTTGCCCTGTGGAATTAACTGTGTAGCCTACCTAAAAACCCTGCATGCCCCAGGGGATTTATAGGAGCTCGAACTATGTATGCCTCTTCTGTTCTAGCGCTGGCACTTGACACCCTCCCTCATCTCTACCAGCATGAGATAACTGGGAGCTACACAGTTAGGGACTTCTCCGGGTGCAGCAATTGCTGATGACTGCTCCTTGTGAGAAGATCCCAGCCATGGCGGAGGCTTGGCAGGAAAGATAATACAACCTGATGCTGTACTAGCTTTTCCTGAAAAGTGTTTGTATGTTATCCCCCTTTGGCCATGCAGAACTGCTCACTCTTCTTTTCTGTGTGTAACAGCATTTGTGTGTTAGTGTCTCTGTGGGAGAAGACTGTTTTGCTGGCCCTCCTGCTTGAGAAATAAGTGGTCACAAAATATTTCCTTTAGTTCAGCATTGGAATGCATTGGTGAAACTGCTGTTGTAAGTTACAGTATTTGAAATTTGGTTAATTTATATTTTAAAAAGTAGAAAGAGAATGATGTACCTTCCATCCGCTCTGAAAGTCTCCTCCTTTCTCATGAGTTCTAGTGGTGAGTGGCTCCCAGTCGACCTACATAATCACACAGTCAAGAATGTGGTTTCCAATTTATTTTGAACAATTTCTCTTTATTCTGGGATAAATCTTGAGTTTACAATTTGCCCTGAAAACAGGGTAGCCCTGAGATGGAGATTATGACTCCCTGAGTCACAATCTTCCTCTTGGTTTCCCTGTTGCTCTGAGGAGGGAATAAATTGCATTTGTTCTATACCTAGTACAGCATATGCTCCCTGATGTGCTGGTTTAGCTGTGCCTCTGGGTGTGTTGGGGGAGTTGGGGACTTGGCTCTGCCCTGCCCTTCCACCAGCGTGGGGAGGGGATGTAGCAACTTTGTAGAGCCTGCTTCCCTTCCTGTGCTGCTACCCATGATATAAGTAGCTAGCACCTGGCTGCAAGGGGGCACTGTGCGTTCCTTTGACCCCCTGTGCCTCCATGCTAGCAAAGCCACACTTTGGCCCAATATTTGACATGCTTTTAAAGATTTGGGGGGTTTTAAATACAGAGGTACTGTCTTCTTTCTAACTGGACATAGGGGTTAGAATAGTTTGTGCTATTCTGGGATTTTTCTTCAACATTTGTACTGTGATGTTTTTTTTAAATAGACCAAGGATTCACTGTTGTTTAGTGTACGCATGCAATGTGAGACATTCTCATTTGAGTAGAAGAAAATAAAACTGTTTTCAAGGGTAGCTTTTAAATGCTGAAATGCATTCATTAAATTTCTTCCTCAATATACAAATAGTGTGGTTTGATTGCTACAGTAATTGTTGAACTGAATTACTATTTGACCTGTTATCTTAGGACTACATACTGGACCTATTGTTTATTCACTAGCCAGAAAAGTATAAGCAGTTCTTGTCAATGAGCTATTTTAGTGAAAATGTTCTACCTCTTGACCTAAACTTCCATTAAAGGGATTACACAACCGTGTAACAGAACTGATAGACTGAGACTGAGTGAGGGATAAGAGAAGGGCTGCAGTTTATTTAGAGAGTTTGTCCTAATTTAGTCTAGGTTAGGGTGACCAAATAGCAAGTATGAAAAATCGGGACAGGTGGGGTGGGGCCGGTGGCTATATATATATAAAAAAAAAGCCCCAAATATCGGGACTATCCCAATAAAATCAGGACATCTGGTCACCCTAGTGTAGGGTGACCAAACATCCCGATATTAGGGAGTTTGTCTTGTATATCCCTGAAAAAAAGTGTTCTGATTTTTCACACTTGCTATCTGGTCACCCTAACTCAGTTGTGCTTAAAAATTATTCCCTCACGTGGTTTGAGAGCTATAACTAGGAAAATACTCATTTGAAAAAGGAGGCTAGGCATTCACACCAGGCTGAGAACCTTGTTAAGAAACTGTGTTTATTAACTATGGTTTTCTTGCTGTTTTGTTATGTATTTATGTAGCATGGTCAGTTGCTCTCTTTAATTGTTTCACACTGCATAGATAACACAGTGATAGGTACCCTAGGAATATTTAGCATAGATTAGCAAACAAGATGCTTTTTATAAAATAGAGACTAGATCAAAGTCCCTGCACTGAAGAGTTACAGTTAAACAAAGGCAAAACAGCTGTTCAGAAAACTGAGGGTGAGGATTCATTGGTGAGGAGTCTAGTATGGAAAGGAATCATGGAATGGGTTTTAAGGAGGGATTTCAAAGAGAAAAGAGCGAGAGCTGGGTGTGTAAGAGAGGGAAGAGTGTTCCATAGGGAAGGTGGAGCTTGGAGGATGGAGTGAATCTCAGAGTAGGAAGAGGAGGTGAAGAAGCAGTTGGGAGTGAGGATTGGCAGGGTCATAAAAAGCAAATGAGAACTGAACTAGAACATGGTTTTAAAGAAGTTTTGGCCTTGTCTGCGCTCTTCAGTGCACTAGTGTTAGAAGCCAGTTTAAGCTTAGATTTCATTTATACAAAGTTACACCTGCGTCTGTCTTTTCAGCGGCAGCTGAAGAGTGCTCAGCACAGCTGGGTAGAGAGGTTCCTTTTGTGTTCTCCTAATCCTGCAATGGGTTGGGCACTTTTCCAATCCCTAGGTGCAGATAATAGCAGTCTGAAGTATGTTCTAACATGCACCAGCTGCTAATGGCCCCAACCGGCTATTACTGTTTCAAGGGAATGCTGTCGAAATCTGGCCATACCCCTACACTGGCAGCTGTATGATGGAGTGGCACAATTCTCTTACAAGGCTCTGAGACTCAAGGATCCACCTAAACAGAGGAGATTTTCTGGAAGCTGGATGTACTGATTTTAGGGATGCTTTGTGCTGATGGCTGACAATCATGAACCCTGTTCCTAGCCCAGTTTAAGACAGGAGTTTAGACGCCTCTGTAGAGTGAACACAAGTGTTTTATTTTTATAGCAAATATACTTTAAAGGAACCCTCTTCCATTTCATTCTGTGTAACATGCCAGGGTTCCTTGACATTTTACCTGCAAGGTCGCAACAAATAGAGAAGAGCAATTTCTGTCCTAGAGCAGTTTATTTGCAAATTTGACACCATCCGCACAGGATTAAACAAAGACTGAATGGCTAGCCAACTACAAAAGCAGTTTCTCCTCTCTTGGTGTTCACACCTCCAGGTCAGCTGCTAGCAGTGGACCTCATCCTCCCTGACTGCATTAACCTTGTTATCTCAAACCTGATTCTGGCCTGCATATTTATACCTGCCTCTGGAAATTCTCACCAAATGCGTCTGACGAAGTGGGTCTTTGCCCACGAAAGCTTATGCTCCAATATATCTGTTGGTCTATAAGGTGCTACAGGACTCTTTATCCTAGGGCAGGATATCCCACTCTACCTCCCCTCCACCCCCAATCTCCAAGGAACAAGTTTAAAGCTAAGGTGACTGATAGTGTTGTGTAGTGTAGTGATTTGGTGTCTGTAGTGTGTGTGTTTGTATTTGTGGTGTACTTACTGCTTGACTGAAATATACTGTGTGGTCTGTTTGTTTGGGGGACTATGTGCTGAGCCTAGTGGCCTGCTAGGCAAGACTGAGAGCTTCGTAATGAGACTTTGATACCTAAGCATTTAGCATCCATCAACCCTTAACCAAGGGGCACGGCTACTCAGGAAGACCAGAGCTTTAAAAAGCCTGCTCTGAGCAACCATGAGCTGCTAACGGGAGTTTTGCGAGGGAGTTCTCCAGGTGAAGGAGGAGCGATTACATGACCCTTGGGGTAAAATTGTTGTCTGTAGTGTATGCGTTTGTGGTGCACTTGCTGCCTGACTGAAATATACCGTGTGGTCTGTTTTTTGAGGGGACCCGTGTGCTGAGCCTAGCAGCCTGCTAGGCAAGGCTGAGAGCTTCTTAATGAGGCTTTGATACCTAAACCCTTTAGCACCCATTAATCCTTAACCAGGGGAGGGGGACTACTCAGGAAGACCAAGGCTTTAAAAAGCCTACTCCTAAGCCACCAGAGGAGCTAGCGAACAGGGGAGTTATGCGAGGGAGTTTAGGGGAAAGCGTGATGGGGGGGCTAGATACACTTAACATTCTTTAAACTTAAGGCCAAAAATACCCCCTGATAAAAACAAAACATCAACAAAGGAATGAGCTGCAGGAGTAAAAATAGAATGCAGGCAGAAGTCCAGCAACAGAGTGGGGGCTATCCAATTTATTACACTCAATGCAGCATGTATGATTACCTACCCTATGGGCAGGTGGCATATGTGTGCATTCGGGACAAGGAGCTCCTGGCTCTCAGAGACTGTGTACAGGCTTTGGAGCCCAGAGTGGCTGAACTTGATGAGCTAAGGGACACAGAGAGGTACATAGATGAGACTTTCCGGGACACAGATGAGACTTTCCAGGACACAGTAGAACGGTCCCACCCCCGGTCTGACAGCCTCTATGCTATTGAGGAGGATGAAAGTCTCAGGAAAGGAGACCATTCAGCTGGAGCAGAGGGAAACCCCATAGTTGGGACCCTCCTTCCAGATGATGTTTTTCAGATGCAGAAGTGGGGTGTTTGCCCACGAAAGCTTATGCCCAAATAAATCTGTTAGTCTTTAAGGTGCCACCGGACTCCTCGTTGTTTTTGTGGATACAGACTAACAGAGCTACCCCTCTGATACTTGGCAAAAATGAGGAGGTTAATTAAACAGAAATTAAAAGGTACAGTGCCAAAAATGAAATCCCTGCCAGCTGCATGGAAACTTTTTAAAGACACCATAATAGAGGCTCAACTTAAATGTATACCCCAAATTAAAAAACATAGTAAGAAAACCAAAAAAGTGGCGCAGTGGCTAAACAACAAAGTAAAAGAAGCAGAGAGAGGCAAAAAGGTATCCTTTAAAAAGTGGAAGTTAAATCCTAGTGAGGAAAATAGAAAAGAGCATAAACTCTGGCAAGTGAAGTGTAAAAATATAATTAGAAAGGCCAAAAAAGAATTTGAAGAACAGATAGCCAAAGACTCAAAAAGTAATAGCAAAAAAAATGTAAGTACATCAGAAAGCAGGAAGCCTGCTAAACAACCAGTGGGGCCACTGGACGATAGACATGCTAAAGGAGCACTCAAGGATAAGGCCATTGTAGAGAAACTAAATGAATTCTTTGCATCGGTCTTCACGGCTGAGGATGTGAGGGAGATTCCCAGACCTGAGCCATTCTTTTTTAGGTGACAAATCTGTCCCTTCTCTGACAAATCTCAATCCCAGATTGAGGTGTCATAAGAGGAGGTTTCAATACAATTTGATAAATTAAACAGTAATAAGTCACCAGAATCAGATGGTATTCACCTAAGAGTTCTGAAGGAACTCAAATGTGAAATTGCAGAATTACTGTGGTTTGTAACCTGTCATTTAAATCAGTTTCTATACCAGATGACTGGAGGATAGCTAATGTGGTGCCAGTTTTTAAAAAGGGCTCCAGAAATTATCCCGGCAATTACAGGCCAGTATGCCTGACTTCAGTACTGGGCAAACTGGTTGAAACTGTAGTAAAGAACAGAATTGTCAGACACCTAGATGAACATAATTTGTTGGAGAAGAGTCAACACAGATTTTGTAAAGGGAAATCATGCCTCACCAATCTACTAGAATTCTTTGAGGAGGTCAACAAGCATGTAGACAAGGGTGATCCAGTAGATATAGTGAACTTAGATTTTCAGAAAGCCTTTGACAAGGTCCTTCACCAAAGGCTCTTAAGTAAAGTAAGCTGTCCTGGGATAAGAGGGAAGGTCCTCTTATGGATTGGTAACTGGTTAAAAGACAAGAAACAAATGGTAGGAATAAATGGTCAGTTTTCAGAAAGGAGAGAGATAAATAGTGGTGTCCCCCAGAGGTCTGTACTGGGACCAGTCCTATTCAATATATTCATAAATGATCTGGAAAAAGGGGTAAACAGTGAGGTAGCAAAATTTGCAGATGTTACAAAACTACTCAAGATAGTTAAGTCCAAAGCAGACTGCGGAGAGTTACAAAGGAATCTCACAAAACTGAGTGACCGGGCAACAAAATGACAGGTGAAATTCAATGTTGATAAATGCCAAGTAATGCACATTGGAAAATATAATCCCAAATACACATATAAAATGATGGGGTCTAAATTAGCTGTTACCACTCAAGAAAGAGATCTTGGAGTCATTGTGGATACTTCTCTGAAAACATCCACTCAGTGTGCAGTAGCAGTCAAAAAACGTAACAGAATGTTGGGAATCATTAGGAAAGGGATAGAAAATAGGACAGAAAATATCATGTTGCCTCTATATAAATACATGGTACACCCACATCTTGAATACTGCATGGAGGTGTGGTTGCCCCATCTCAAAAAAGATATATTGGAATTGGAAAAAGTTTTGAAAAGGGCAACAAAAATGATTAGGGGTATGGAACAGCTTCCATATGAGGAGAGATTAATAAGATTGGGACTTGTCAGCTTGGAAAAGAGAGGTCTAAGGGGGGATATGATGACGTCTATAAAATAATGATGGGTGTGGAGAAAGTAAATAAGGCAGTGTTGTTTACTACTTCTCATAACACAAGAACTAGGGGGTCACCAAATGAAATTAATAGGCAGCAGGTTTGAAAGAAAGTATTTCTTCACACAATGCACAGTCAACCTGTGGAACTCTTTGTCAGAGGATGTTGTGAAGGCCGAGACTATAACAGGGTTCAGAAAAGAACTAGATAAATTCATGGAGGAAAGGTCCATCAATGGCTATTAGCCAGGATGGGCAGGGATGGTGGCCCTAGACTCTGTTTGCCAGAAGCTGGGAATGGGCGACAGGGGATGGATCTCTTGATTATTACTTGTTATGTTCATTCCTCCTGGGGCACCTGGCATTGACCACTGTCAGAAGACAAGATACTGGGCTAGATGGACCTTTGGTGTGACCCAGTATGGCTGTTCTTATGGTAGAAGGAGGTTTAGGTTCTCCTCTTGTTGTAGCAATAATGGGTTCTTAACCCACGAAAGTTTATGCTGAAATAAATTTGTTAGTCTCTAAGGTGCCACAGGTATTTTTCTTGTTTTCTTTTTGCTGACACAGACTAACACGGCTACTACACTGAAACCTGTCACCAATGCTTAGTTATCGCTCCTTGGTACGGAGATGCCAACCCTCCCTAATTTTCCACAATCCTCCTGATTTTTACATGTAATTACGAAATTATTAATTCCAGTGCAAATCTACTAATTTTGCAAGTGTGTGTTTGTGTCTCACTCACAACCACCAGGATCTGACAAACACAGGAAATAGTGGTGTGGCCTCGGGGAGGATATTCTTCTCCACCACCCCTCTGGCAATATGCAGACTGTGCAGTGTGGCTCTGATAAGAGGCAAGCCACAGTGATTTTGAATGTGTTGGGTGCTGCTGGATTCACTGCCCAAGTCCCAGGCTATGTGTTGCATTCTGTTTGCCCTGTGTGGACTCTGCGGGACTACGTTAGTACCCTCGAGGCACCTGGAGTGTGCCAGCAGGGTCCACATAGGGCAGGTATAGCACAACACGCAGCCTGTGGCTTGGGTGATGAATCCAGCGCCCCAAGCCCGACTGAAGTCCCCGCGGCTTGTCTGGTATCAGACACTTGCTGCGCAGTCTTCAGGAGAGGAGAAGCCAGAAGTGGAGAAGGTTGCAGTGGCAGAGGAAAGAGGGGAATGCAACAGAAGAATGAGAAGACAAGGAGTATCATCCCAAGAAGGAGGTCCAGGCCTGGGACTGGCCAAGGCCGTTAAGAGCCCTAGTGGAATAGGAGGGCAGCTTACCTAGGGCTATTCCTCCATTTCTCCATGTTTGGGGGTGGGGTACAAGGGGTCCAGGTGTCTCCCAGCCCATGGGCATAGACAGGAAGAAGAGGGGACAGGGAGAGTTCCCAGTTTCTGTGGGGAGAGCGGAGAGAGAGGTCCAAGCAAGCCTCTAATTCCTTCCTAATTATTTTTACAAACATCCCTAAAAGTCTCAGAACCAGGTAGGCATCTCTGCTTGGTGTATGCTAGTAGAATTTTCTCAGGATTGATTTGCAATAATTTGGCTGTTTTTTTGACATACATAGCTTTCCAAGCAGTCTGCTTCCTTTTGCACACAAACAGACAGATCTAATTACTAGCCAGCATGAAAATTCAGCTGAATTAAAGAGGTACTGGTACAAGGGAAAGTATGGACTTGTCTTACAATCACTTAATCCTTCCTTTTGCTGTTTTGAGAGAGGCAGGTTATGGATTCTAGTATAACAACATTTTCTGGCTTGATATGTTTTGAAGAATGCATCTGTAAGGTTGCTCGAGGCAGTCTGACTCTGTTTTCTCGATATTCAGTGGGATGTAGTATGCAACATTTCCAGGGGAAAAGCAACTACAATAAATGACTAACCATTTCCTTAAAGTGCTACCAGAGTTTAAGCTTTTTGGACCCTAAGCCTGGAGGAAGAAAAACTTGCCACGTTGCTCTTACTAAAGCAGCTGTCAACTGGTTATTGGAGTTGAGGTTTTTTTAAGTGCATTTTTGGGGGACGAGTCTGTAAGGCAGTTATGTGATGTATCCATGTTGACTGCAGATATAATTTTACACTCTGCATATTTAATTATACTGTAACCGTTAATATTTTTTTTCTCTCACTAGGACTCTGCTCAGGAGAGCGTCATTACACGAGACATTCATCGAACATTTCCAGCACATGACTATTTCAAAGACACAGGAGGAGACGGGCAGGAATCGCTATACAAGATATGTAAGGTATGGTCAGTTTTTTTCAGTTAAAAAAAAAAAAGTTGTTTGAGATTTTGCTGTGCTTTTACTCCCTTCTTGTAACTTTGGTCTGGTTCAAATCAGTGGTCAGTAAGATCTTAAAACTTATTTTGAATTACAGATGTAATTTCAGTGTTCCTCAGGATTAGACCTACTAAAGTAGATCTTGTAACTTCCCTATATTCTCTATCTCCTCAAGTGAGACTGTGGGAATATTACAACCTCAAATCGGCTTTGCTGATGGGCAGTACAATCTCATAGATCTGTTGCAGTAGAAGCATAGGGCAATTGAGCTTTGTCACTTGTTCTGCAGTAGAGACCTGCCAGGGCAGTATGAGCCTCCAGAGCCAGTTCTGCAGTGACAGTAGCAAAGAGCCTCCCTGCAGCAGCTAATTAAAGAGTAGGGCAGCTGACTCCCACAAATAACACTTAACTCTTATGTAGCACTTTCACTCATAGATCTCAAAGCACTTGTTGGAGGAGGGTATCATCAGCTCCATTTTACAGATGAAGAAGCTGAGGCACTAAGGGCTGGTCCACACTAACCCCCCGGTTTGAACTAAGATACGCAACTTCAGCTACGTGAATAACGTAGCTGAAGTCAAAGTATCTTAGTTTGAACTAAAAGGTACTTACCGCGGGTCCAGACACAGCAGGCAGGCTCCCCCGTCGACTCCGCGTACTCCTCTCGTGGAGCAGGAGTACCGGTGTCAATGGTGAGCACTTCCGGGATCGATTTATCGCGTCTAGACAAGACGTACCCTAAGAGAAGTCACTTGTTCCCAGGCACAAAAAACAGACCTGCCACAGTGGAGAGATGCACAAAGTGGGGCATCACAGCTAGATTTGTTATGTTCTTCCACCGTCATAATTTTCAGCCATGGGTGGGAAATAAGATTAGATTTTATTTTCTTTTTGTCAGCAGGAATTATTTTGGTGAAGCTGCGGTATTATTAGTTATGTTGAGTTATATCTCATCAAATGGCTTCTTGCAAGTTTAGGTATTCTGTTGCAAACTGACATGTCTGCCCTAAGTCAGTTACTGGCTATCCTATGACTTTCAACATGCAATTTGAGCTGATATACCTGGGGTGGGCAAACTTTTTGGCCTGAGGGCCATATCTGGAAATAGAAATTGTATGGCGGGCCATGAATGCTCACAAAATTGGGGTTGAGATGCGGGAGGGGGTGAGGGCTCTGCTTGGGGGTGCAGGCTCCAGGGTTGGGCCAGAAATGAGGAGTTCAGATTGTGGGAGGGGGCTCCGGGCTGGGGCAGGAGAGTGGGGTGCAGGGGGGGTGAGGGCTACGGATGAGTGTGCAGGCTCTGGGGAGGGGCTGGGGATGAGGAGTTTGGGGTGTAGGAGGGTGCTCTGGGCTGGGACTGAGGGGTTCAGAGGGCAGGAGGGAGATCAGGGCTGGGGCAGGGGGTTAGAGTGCATGAAGGGGTGCAGGCTCCAGCTGGGGGTGTGGGCTCTGGGGTGGGGCTGGGGATGAGGGTGATCTGGGCTGGGATCGAGGGGTTCGGAGGGTAGGAGGGGGAAGAGGGTTGAGGCGCGGGGAGAGGCTCGGGGTGCAGGCTATGGGCTGCGCTTACCTCAAGCGGCTCCCGGAAGCAGCAGCATGTCCCTTCTCTGGCTCCTATGTGGAGGCATGGCCAGGCGGCTCTGCGTGCAGTCAGATGGTTCTGCGCGCTGCCCTTGTCTGCAGGCACAGCCCCTGCAGCTCCCATTGGCTGCAGTTTCTGGCCAACTGGAGCTGTGGGGGCAGTGCTTGGGGTGGGGGGCAGCGTGCAGAGCGGAGGCTCCTGGCTGCCCCTAAGCATAGGAGCTGGAGGGGGAGCCATGCCACTGCTTCCGGGAGCTGTGTGGCGCGGTCCCCAGCCCTGCTCTCCAGCTGGTGCGGGGCAAGCCCCAGACCCCGCTCCTCAGCAGGAACTCGAGGGCCAGATTAAAACGGCTGGCAGGCTGGATTTGGCCCACGGGCCATAGTTTGCCCACCCCTGTGATACACAGTAAAAAAAAACAAACAAAAAAACTTCTGAGATCTGATTTAATGTAACCGAGTGTAACCTGTACAAGGGCCTTTCCCTTTACAATCTTTGATTTTATCCAGTTACCAAAACCAGGAGGCTCGTGTCTGCCCCTTTCACAGGTTTGCAAAGCCCAAAACACAGCAAGAGAGCTATGATTCTGCTGCATGGGGAACAGGCCAAAGAGAGGTCATCCAGGGAGTGCTGCATTCTTTGGCAGTTCTCTCCAGGACAGGTCAGAGTGGAGTTTTATATGTGGGTCTAGGTGGGGTGGCTGGATAACCAGTAGATTTACGAACTTTATGGATCCATTTGCCAAAACTTCATTGTGTATGAGAAATGTAGTGGCTGTGCAGGTGTTCTGTGGGTTGGGGAAGAGGATTCCATCCCTCAAATATTTATATAAGTCACTTGTCTAAAGCCAGTTTGAGCAAGTGACAAATTTCACACACTCTTCATATTTTTACATCCCAAGAGATCTTAAATTTCTGCTTTAAATAATATATACCTATTCCGGTAGGCAGACACAAGTGTGTTAATTGTGTCTCCCTCCTTTTATAGGGATGAGGTGGGGGGCAGTAGTGACAACCTGTGCCCCCACAAAGACTTTTACTGGGGTGGCATCACTGGGGGACCTCTGACACAGTGATCCACGCTCCTAAAGATGGGGCTGGCACCTTTTCCTAGGGACCCCTTTTGCAAGGGAGTGGGGGTTGCATCCAGTATTCCCTTTAATTATTTTTGGTGTGCAGAATGAATAACTGCCTAAGCACTGGCTCTGCCAGTCCCCGTCCCTCTCCCTGTTACTTGTCTCGTCCTCCATTTCATTACTAGACAGAAATGGTAGAATTGTCTATAATAATGCAGAAAGGCAGAAGTGTTCAATTAATATTTCTGTTCTGTATTTGGGAAATAGCTGGATGATATATTCAAATTATATGATGATGGTGAAATTCTTTCCATTCCAACAGTAATTCAGTAAGATGTTAATCATCAGCTACTAAATGTAGACATTTTAAAATCATCAGGTCCAGATTATTTGCATTCAAGAGTTTTAAAAGAGCTAACCAAGGAGCTCACTGAAATGTTAATATTGGTTTTCAATGCATCTTGGGACAGTTCCAGAGGACTAGAAGAAAGCTAATCTGCCACTATTTAAAAAGGATAAACAGGATGACCTGGGTTATTACACGTCTGTCAGCCTGAAATTAATCTTGGGGGAAAATGATGAAACTACTGATACAGGACTCAATTAAAGAAGAGTAACATTTTAATGTCTATCAGCATGGTTTTGTGGAAAATAGATTTTGTCAAACTAATTTGATACCTTCTTTTGGATGAGATTATAAAGTTGGTTGATAAAAAGGGAATAGTATTTGACTTGGTACCACACAACATTATAATGAAGAAATTAGAACAATGCACAAAAAACTCCAACATATCTCGAATGGATTAAATATGGCTAAGTGATAGGTCTCAACATGTGATTATAAATGGGGAATCATCATCAGTGTTTATAGTGAGGTCCTGCAGTGATCAGTTCTTGGCCCAGTGCTCTTTAATGTTTTTATTAGGTCTGTCAGGTGATTAAAAATGTAATCGCGATGAATTGCACTGTTTAACAATAATAGAGTACCATCTATTTAAATAGTTTTGGATGTTTTCTATATTTTTAAATATATTTATTTTAATTACAACACAGAATACAAAGTGTACAGTGCTCACTTTATATTTATTTTTATTACAAGTATTTGCACTGTAAAAAAAAAGAAATAGTATTTTTCAATTCATGTAATACAGGTACTGTAGTGCAATCTCTTTATCATGAAAGTTGAACTTACAAATGTAGAATTATGTAAAAAAAAAAAAAAAAGAAGCATTCAAAAATAAAACGATGGAAAATTTTAGAGCCTGCAAGTCCACTCAGTCCTACTTCTTGTTCAGCCAATCGCTCAGACAAACAAGTTGGTTTACATTTGCAGGCGATAATGCTGCCCACTTCTTGTTTACAATGAGAACAATGTCCCATAATCCCCTTAAGTCAAGTGGCCACTCTCGTCATTGTTTTGAACTTGGCTGTAGAAATGCGGATATCCCCTTTCAAAGCTCCGTTTCTGACAGCCGGCATGCTTATCTGCTCCGGGACAAAGCAACCATTACTGCAGAATGCTGCTTGCTGTGAGTGTGTGAGAGAGAGGTGGGGGGAAGAGGGGGTCTACTGCTGTCTGAACTTGCAAGACAGCATGCTGACACACTCAGCGCCCCAAAAACCCACTCTCTCTCCCCCCACATACATGCAACACACTCCCTGTCATACTCCACACCCCCCCCCCCAATTTGAAAAGCATTTGCAGCCACTTGAACGCTGGGATAGCTACCACAATGCACTGCTTTCTGTGGTGTTGCAAGAGCTGCTAATGTGGCCACGCCGGTGCACTTGAATCTGACAGTGTGAACACACTGCAGCGCTTTCCCTACTGTGCTCTCAGAGAGCTGGTTTAACTCACAGCACTCTACATCTGCAAGTGTAGCCATGCCCTGATGCAGCTTGTTCAGGAAGGACAGTTAGGGAAGAAAGGGAGGAGGTGTTGCTTTGTATATTAAAGATGTATTTACTTGCACCAAGGTTGAGACAGAAGTGTAAGGCAGACGTACTGAAAGTCTCTGCGTAAGGATAAAAGTGGTATAGAACAAGGGTGATATCATGGTAGGGGTTTCCTTCTTCCTAACCAGGAAGAAGATGTGGATCAGACTTTTTTTAAACAACTAACAAAATCATTCAAAATACAGGACTTAGTGATGATGGGGGACTTCAACTATCCAGACAACTGCAGCAGGGTATAGATTATCCAACAAGATCTTGGGATGCATTGGAGACAACTTCTTGTACAGGAAGTGGAGAAAGCCACTAGGGCAGGGGCTACTCTGGAGTTAATTCTGACAAACAAGGAGGAACTAGTTGAGAATCTGAAGGTGGAAGGCAGCTTGGGTGAAAGTGATCATGAAATGATTGAGTTCTTGATTTTAAGCAACAGTGGGAGGGAAAACATCAGAATAACGACAGTGGTCTTCAAGAAGGCAGATTTCAACAAACTCAGACTATTGGTAGGTAAGATCCTGTGGGAAGCAAGTCTAAGGGGAAAAAGAGAAAAGGACAGTTGGCAGTTTTTCAAAGAGATATTATTAAGGGCACAAAAGCAAACCATACCTATGCATATGAAAGATAGGAAGTATGGTAAGCAGTTACCCAGGCTTAACCAAGAGATCTTCAATGACCTGAAACTCAAATAAGATTCATACAAGAAGTGAAAACGTGGTCAAATGACAAAGAATGAGTATTAAAAAAACCACAAGTATGTAGAGACAAAATTAGAAAGGCCGAGGCACAAAATGAGATTAAACTAGCTAGAACATAAAGGGTAACAAGAAAGCATTTTACAAATACATGGGAAGCAAGAGGAAGACCAGAGATAGGGTATGCCCATTACTAAATGAGGAAAAGACAATAACAGAAAACGCAGCAGTGGCTGAAGAGTTGAATGCCTTTTTGTTTCAGTTTTCACCAAAAAAGTTAGCATTGATCAATGAGAGAGAACATAGAGAACAGCAGTGTAAATGAAGTAGGATCAGAGGCTAAAATAGCAGAATAACAAGTTAAGAATTACTTAGAAGAGTTTGATGTCTTCAAGTCCACAGGGCCTGAGGAAATACATCCTTGAACACTTAAGGAACTGACTAAAGAGATCTCTGAGCCATTAGTGATTACCTTTGAGAACTCCTGGAGGATGGGAGAGATACCTGAGGACTGAAAAAGGGCAAATATAATACCTATACATAAACTCTTTAGGTATCCCTCAGTGCGAGGATGATGTCTGCCAAGGGGGTTCTTTGGTGGGTTTCTAAGTGGCCGAGGAGCCCAATTCATGCTGTGACATTACACTCCATATTCTTTATGGAAATGTGCTTATGATATGAATATGGCGTAACTGAGATATACTTTATACAAGATGGATCATGTAAGATATCATTGGAAAGGTTATGATTTACTGAATGTGATAATCCAATTTGTATGCCTTTATCATTTCTGTATCTGAAGCTAGGAATATTGACTATGGCTATGGTTACACTCGCAGCTGTAGAGCGCTTTGGGTTAAACCAGCCTTCGGAGAGCATGCTAGGGAAAGTGCTCCAGTCGTCCACACTGACAGCTGCAAGCGCACTGGCGTGGCCACATTTGCAGCACTTGCAGCGGCACTGGGAGCAGTGCATTATGGGCAGCTATCCCAGCGTTCAAGTGGCTGCAACATGCTTTTCAAATGAGAGGGTGGGGTGGAGTGTGTTATGTGTATGTGGGGGGGAGAGAGAGAGTGGGTTTTTGGAGTGCTGAGAGTGTGTCAGCACGCTGTCTTGTAAGTTCCGACCCCCCTACCCCTCTCTCTCTCTCTCTCTCTCTCTCTCTCACTCTCTCACTCAAAGCAAACAGTAAATGTTTGTCGGATCAGATAAGCAGCCGCTGTCAGAAACAGAGCTTCGAAAAGGCGCTTCCACATTCCTGCAGCGATTTCACAACAAAGGGAAGAGTGACCACTTGGCTTAAGGGGATTATGGGACGTTTCCGGAGGTCAATCAGAGCGCAGTAACTGTTCACACTGACCCTGAGGCATCTCAGCCAATAGGCAACAGCAGTTATCCCTCTTGTGGAGGTGGAGTACCAGGAGTGCTCCAGCCGCGGAGTCAGAGCGCTCTGCGTGTCTTGCCACTGTGGACAGGGAGTGAGGTAGAGTGCTCTAGATGGCTTTATTGCGGTATAAAGTGCAAGTGTAGCCAAGGCCTTGGTATCTGTATTTCAAATGTGCTACTTTGGGTGTCACCCACAACTAGCCCTTCAGGTACAACAATGAAAAAGCCAGACAGGGCTGATGGCCCATTAGTAAAGACAATGAACTGTGAAAGAGCTTAGTCTTCCTGTGGATGCTCCAGACAGCCGGTGAGTAATGGCTGCTTCCACCCTGCAGAGACATGGGTCTGAGTCACCTGGAACTGGAACTCCCCCCCCCTTGGAATGCCAGTGTTTTTCCACTGGAAGAGAAAGGGTTCCCACCATACACAAAAGCTATATAAGGCAGGGGAGTGACAGCATTGTGGTTCTCCTCTGCCTCCCTGCCCAAAGAGACACTAGGAAACACCGGGAAGCAAGAACTGAACCCAGGGGAGAAGAGTTGAGCCCAGGCTGGAAGGGTGTCTAGCCTGTGAGGAGTAATACCTGAAGTTACAAGCTGCAGGCCAGTGCAGCGGGCTTTCAAGGATCTCTGTAATCTGCCTGAAACAACATTTAGGGCAGGCCTGCACAACATACGCAGGAGGCTCTTTGTGCGTCCTGCGGGAGGCTGGCAAAAAAAAAAAATTTTTTTTTTTTTTTTGCTCAACAACTTTCCTCGCATCTGGCCCTCGGCTTTTTTCTTTGGGGTGATGTGGCCCTCACCGCTTTACGAGTTGTGCAGGCCTGATTTAGGGTGAGTAATGACTATTTGTAGTCAATTTCTTTAGTGAATCAAGCTTAGTTTGTGTGTTTTGTTTTATTTGCTTAGTAATCTGCTTTATTCTGTTTGCAATCCCTTATAACCTCTTAAAATCAGCATTTTATAGTTAATACATTTGTTTTGTTTATTATTAAACCCAGTTTGTGCAAATTTTAACTGGGGAGGGGACAAGAAAGGGTGCACTGCATATCTCTCTTCATATTGAGGAAGAAGGCACATTTTTATGAGCTCACGCTGTGCAGATTCTTTTATACAGTTCAAGACAATATACCTTTGGGTCTGCACTCTAAGGGAGGTGGGCACCTAAATGCTGAGGCAAGTCCCTTAAAATGAGTCTTCCCAGAGCTAATCTCAGTGTCTGTGTTTTTCTGCAGCTGGGTGTGGCCCTGCCTGTGTGTGTGCTAGAGGAGGTTTAAGAGCCTGGCTCAGCAAGAGGGGCCAATGCTGGCAGAAAGGCGGGCTCAGTGGTATCTCAGCACATCAGGTGGCACCTTGAAGTGGGGCAACCCATCACACATGCCCTGCAGATTTTCCCACAGAAGTGACAGGTGTAATCTTGGAGGAGACATAGTTGTTGGCTGGACAGTTGTGCCCTTTCTTTCCTCCTTTGTCACTTCTCTGTCTCATGAGTACATCTGTTCTCCTCAAAATGAGCTGTGGCTTGATGTATGATAGTGGTCCCTAACATGGTGCCCCGCCCGCCATCAGGGCCGGTGCCAAGGAAGGAAGGAAGAGGAGAGGGGCATCCGCCGGAGAAGCGTCGCCACTGAAATGCTGCCGCGCAGCGCTTCCGGCGGAGAAGCTTTTCCGAAATGCCGCCGAGGAGCGCTTCCGGCGGAGAAGCTTTTCCGAAATGCCGCCGAGGAGCGCTTCCGGCGGAGAAGCTTTTCCAAAATGCCGCCGAGGAGCGCTTCTGGCGGAGAAGCTTTCGCCGAAATGCCGCCGAGGTGCACTTCCGGCAGAGAACCATCGCTACTGAAATGCCGCCAAGAAGTGTCACTTCCCGCCACGCTCTGATGAAGGGATGAATGTGTTCTTGGCCACAGAAAGGTTGGGGACCACTGATGTATGGTATGGTGCCACTGTTCTGTTCTGCACGGAGTCCTCCCAGTTTGTTGGGTTGATGCCTCCCTTTTTAAGATGTACTTTCAGTATGTCTTTGAAGTGTTTCCACTGCCCTCTGCGAGCCCTTCTTCCTTGACTTAATTGAGAGATTACTTGCTTCAGGGGCATACATACACAGTGGACAGCCCAGCGGAGTTGGTGTTTCATGACCTGCACTTCTATACTGCTGATGTTGGCTACAGAAAGCGCGCTGATGTTGATGAGTCAGTCTTCCCCCCTGATCCTGAGTTGGGGGACATAGCCTTCAAGTACTTAAAAGTTGTTGTAAGGAGAAGGGTGATAAATTATTCTCCTTAGCTACTGAGGACAGGACAAGAAGTAATGAGCTTAAATTGTAGCAGGGGAGATTTAGGTTAGACATCAGGAAAAACTTCCTAACAATCAGGGTAGTTAAGCACTGGAATAAATTGCCTAGGGAGGTTGTGGAATCTCTGTCATTGGCGGCTTTTAAGAACAGGTTAGACAAACACCTGTCAGGTGTCAAAGTCAGATTCAAGATTCACAAAATTTGTCAGACCACTGTTTATTAGCAAAGTGCTTTGCCAGTGCACCCAGATATATGTGAGTGCCATGCAAAGGCACAAGCTATCTTATTTATACAGATAAGAGGAGACAAACCTAACATAAGTAACAAAAAGAAGCAGAAACTGACAAAAATACATACATATCTTATTTGCATACTAACTTTTACCAATCTCCTAGCTCAGTAGGAGCTCTTTACGTTCATTAGTTTGAGGACTCATTGTCTCACACACCTTAATGTTTCTCTTCCTGACAACTATATTTCAACAAACCTTTCAAACAGCAAGAACAAGCAGCATTTCTTTAATGAATTATAATTACAATATCATTCATTCCACTTTCACACAGGGATGGCCTTGATAATACTTAGTCCTGCCTCAGTTTGGGGAACGGGAGTAGATGATTTTTCAAGGTCTCTTTCAGTCCTACATTTCTATGATTCTATGATCACAGTGAGTCTGGCCTGAAAATCTGTGAATCTATATACCCTCTCATAAACTCATTCCCATGACCTGTCCATTTCCTACTCCATCTTCATTATCAGCTCCTCACTGGCGCTTTTGCTCCTAGTTTTTCAGCTTGACGGCTGACAGTTATTGTGCATCCAGAAAAAGAAGGGGGAGGGAGGGACAAGGGGGAGGGGAAGCCCTAGGCTTCCACCCTGCTAGCTTGGGAGCAGCAGAGATATCAGGCTCTCCCCTCTCTCAGGAGCAGTAGTAGAGGATACCACCCCCCGCCCAAAGGCTGGAAATTGCAGGCAGTAGTGGCCCCTGCTCCTCCTGGCCAGCCAGGGACTGCAGATGCTGGACCTTCCCTTCCTCTGACCACTGGGAGATGTGACAGTGACTTTGGCCCCCTTTCCACCTCCTGTAGAGTGCCATCTCCCCCAGTAACTGGGGCTCTTGCTCATACGGACCCCTGCAGCAGGAGCCTGCTTCTTCCCCAGGCTGCTCTTGTTGTTACCTCAGCTGCCTGGAGGAACCAGGAGGCCCCTTCTCCTCTGGACTGTTGACTTTGGCTGCTCCCTGACCCTCCAGCCTTGCTGAGAGCACTGGCAGGGCTCTCTGAGAAATGGAAGGGTGCCCCTTAAACCTTGGCATAGTGCTCTCCTAGAATAGCCTGGTCTGCCCCAGTGAGTGCTCCTCCTACCTCTGCTGCAGGCTCTGTGCAGACTTGTGCAGACATGATTGCATTAGTTACACTAAGGGTCATGTTTTCAAGCTCTTATTCACACCTGTAACAGAATAACTGGCCCTTTATATGAAATCAGTCTCAGTTATTCTGTTCTAGTCCAGGTGCATGCTAGTGGGAGACAGCCCAAAGTCAAGAGAGAGCTCAGAGTTGAGAAAGGGAGTGAATCCAGCGAAAAAGCTCATAAGAGCAGGACTAGGTTGAGAGCTTTAGCAAGGGGATGTCGCTGAAGGAGGGAGAGTTCACAGGTGAACAGTGGAGCCAAATCAGGCTGGTGGAAGCAGAAGGCAGGAAATAAATTAGGGGAGTCACCTACAGACTTCTTCAGGTTAGAGAGCTATGCCCAGAGATGGCTGGAGAGGGCTGAAGGCTGCGAGCAGAGGACGGAGATGCCTGTTGGCTCTCTGACTTAGAGAGCTGAAGCCGAAGGGCCAGAGCAGGCTGAATGCTGGTGAATGATGAACTTGCTGATGTCTCCGTGTGAGAGCTAGAGCCAGACCTGAAAATGAAGCAGGGCAGAGAAGCACCATAGCTAGTGGGGCTGGGGCAAGGCATAGTGTGAGACACCAGAGCCATACCTGGGGGAGGTGTGGTGAGAAATGCCAGGACCGTACCTGAGAGTCTAAGGAGAGATGCTGGAGCATGGTGAGAGATTTTCAGAGCTGTATGTGGTGTGTTGGGATTTGAAAGAATGAATGTGCTGTTCTGACTGTGCTGGGGAAATCTGAATTGTGTTTGTGTGGGACCTTTTGTAATAAATTAACCCCGATAATAGCTATTTATACTTGGAAAGCTTGTGTGGAGTTACTGGGGACTCTGGAAGAAACAGGAAACTGAGGCTAGTGCGCTGGTTGTGCCGTGGCCTGCTTCAGGTACACCTGCCAGGCATGGCCTCTTTATCACATATGGTGGAGAATATGGGCGGGCGATCAGTGCCTGAAAGAGGAAAATAGAAGCTGTGGGCTGTTGAGGCCGCAAAGGGGCACCCAGGAGACAGCCACCTGATGATAGTACCATAAGAGCTAGAAACATAATTTAAAAAAAACAAACCTCAGAACTCAGTCTGATAGCATCACATGTCTCTGCGAGCCAGGGCCCTGGGAATGTGCCTATTGTGCCTATATCTAATCTGGTCCAGCGTTTGTTACATAGTACAAGAGCCGTGTCAAGTTTTAGAAGAACTGTTTTTAAAAGTTAATGAACTTGCTTATAAGAGATGATTTCATGAAAACCTTCAGTTCTGAAAGCAATGGCCTGGCAGCTTTTTATTGGAGAGAGTCTTTTAACAGATACTGTGCACTCCTGCTGCTCTCCTCATGTGAAAACAGGAGACATTTGAAGAATGCTGCTGTTTAATAGGGCCAGGAAAGGTCTCTGTTTTCTGCAATAGGAGAGTAGAAAGCTGGAGAGGAGAGAGTTTCTCTGTGCCCCAGTGAAATGAGAAATGATCAGAGCCGTCAGATAAGAAGGAAGACTTCAAAGCTCACTGCCATGTTTTTAATGGATCTGTCAGTTCTTGTTTCTTCTCTTAATCTCTTCAGAATAGAAGGAAATCAGGAAAGCTTGAAGCTTTTTCTCTTGCAGCACATGTGTGATGAAATTAAGACTCTAAAAATGAACTTATAAGGCTGAAGATGGTGATGGGTGATGAGAGAAGAACCAGCAGTTACTGGCTATATAAGACTCATTTGGGGGCTTCAGATTGGCTAGTCTTTTACAGATCAAGTGTTTTCTAAAAAGGGTTTTTATTTCGTGCACTTTTGTAAATTTTATGAAAATTTGTGCTATTTTTGGAGAGTTCATTTTCTGTGTCCCTGGGTGTAATGGAATAGTGCTGGTGACCTACTTCCTACACATCTAGTTAAAGGCACTATGCTATAGGGATACAAAGCAATTGGCAGAAATAGTCTTCTCAGCTGTTTGGTTTGGAGTATCTGCAGTGCACAATTTAATTTGAGGCATGTTGTTTTTTCTCATTTTCTGATTAAAGCAGCTCCTATTTGATGGAGAAACAACTGCTGTGACTTTAATAGGAAGTATCAAATACGTTACAGAGAAATCAATATCCCAGTTTGTCTAAGTTAATAATCTTATACAAAGAACTAAACAAAAATAAATGCAGCACTCACCTGTTTCTGCAAACATGGTTGTGTTTTATTTCACAGGCTCAAAGCGGGTGTCAGTGTTTCCAATAAAAACTGAGGCACTAGAGGAGGGTCCGCGTCATTTGTGACATGGCACCTTTCATTGCTGGACACTTTCTCTTTTTGCTTATCTAGTTTATTCTTAATCCTAACCATGCTTGTGGAAATGGGGATGAATTATTCAGCACAGCAGTTGGTTTACAATGGAATAACAATCCCACTGTAGCAATTGACCAAGTCTCTGGGTGTTTTGTCCTCAGAGAGAGAATTACAAGCTGTTTTTATGCAGCGGCTAGGACTGATCATGCCCAATGTACTTTCCTTTGGACTCTCTTAGCTATAGGAGATAATGTAATGGAAACACTGTATTGATTCATGCTATCATGACGTTACTTTTATACCATAATGTGCCTATTTTGATTGTTTGCTCTTTGGCTCACTCTTCAGTGTGGCAAAGCTGCTCCATAATGCTATCCAGTTGATTTCTCTTTTGTTTATCCTTCAAACCTCTTTCCTGATTCACTCCATTACAGTGTCCTCTCCTTCAGTGCTCTCTCTTCTTCTTTATATGCACTTGTCATAACCATACAGCTAAGGGTAGCCTAGAATTCCTCTTTACCTGTAAAGGGTTAAGAAGCTCAAATAACCTGGTTGGTACTTGACCAAAAGGACCAATGGGGAAAGAAGATACTTTCAAATCTTGGGGGGTGGAGGGAAGGCTTTGTTTGTGTGTTCTCTTGGGAAGCAGAGAAGCATCAGGTCAGAAAACTTCTTATCTTATAAACCATCCTGAAAGTTTCTCATATTACAAAAATTGTAAGTAACAGCCAGGCAAGGCGTGTTAGGTGTTTTTGCTTGTGAACTTTCCTTTGCTGGAGGGAGGTTTATTCCTGTTTTTTGTAACTTTAAAGTTTTGCCTAGAGGGGAATCCTCTGTGTTTTGAATCTTATTACCCTGTAAAGTTATCTTCCATTCTGATTTTACAGAGGTGCTTCTTTTACCTTTTTTCTTTATAATAAAGTTCTGTTTTTTAAGAATTTGGTTTACCTATTTGGTTGGTATGTTACTCTCAAGCCTTCCCAGGAAGGGGGTTAGGGCTTGGGGGGATATTTTTGGGGAAAAGGAATTCCAAGTGGTCCTTTCCCAGATTTTGTCTAAATCACTTGGTGGTGGCAGCGTACCAACCAAGGACAAAGGATTTGTACCTCGGGGAAGTTTTTAACCTAAGCTGGTAGAAATAAGCTTAGGAGGCTTTCATGTGGGTCCCCACCTCTATACCCTAGAGTTCAGAGTGGGGAGAGAACCCTGACAGCACGTATCCTTACTGTGACCCTAGGCATCCCCTTGTTCACACCCTACACACTACTGCAATAATGTTTGGACAAAATATGCCTTGGGAGGTATCATGTGAAAGTTAATAACATGCTGGTTATTAATATCACTGTAAAATGCATGGTTTAATGCTATATATGAAGTTATGAGTTCCCTTTCTTTGATGTTACTAGAACATGTTTAAGACCAGACAGCCTAACCTAGGTAAAGGTGATAAACAGGTGTGTCCTAGACAAAGGAATGTGGGTTTATCTCGATTTGTAGATTAGCCATAAACAAAGCTGTCAAGCTAAACTGGTAGGGGTTATCCTGATCCTGAATTCAAAAGACAGAGAATTACCATGGGTCCTGTACCCTAGAGAGAGACAGGAGACTGAATCCCCAGGAGGCCTTCCTGACTTGTTAGACAAAGACAATCCTTTTGGGGATATAAGGGAGAGACTCCCTCTTTATCCTTCTCCTTAGTAGACAAAGGAACCAAGCGATTTGATCTCTGGGATAGGTCCTGGCCAGTAAAAATTGGAAAGGAGTCTGAGTTAGAGAAACCATCTTTAAAAAAGACTGTATCGTTCTAGATTCAGTTTTAGTCTTTTAGATGCATGTTTTCACTATTTGCTTGTAACCATCTCTACCTTTATCCTTTTTACTTGGTATCACTTAATCAATGATCTGGCTTTCATTATGAATCATCAGTGTGTAAGATCTGTACAGTGTGTGCTTCTAGAAGGCTAACAGGTTGGAATGTGTCTGTAAAGGCGGCAAACTGAACATTTTTTCTGTGAGGGTCCAGTGAGAGGGGCTGGTCCCTGCAGTAGGATGATTTGGGGCTAGAAGGGTACTAAGGTCTGCCTGCCAGGAGTAGTAACCAGGTTGGGCAAAGCCAGCGTGAGGATTGTGTGCTGCTGGCAGGCTGTTGGGGTCAGAGCTCTGAACCAAAGCTGCACGGCCACAAGACACCCAGGGCTACAAGGCAGTCGGTTACTGCAGGACTGGCCTTAGGGAAAATTGTGCCGAGTGAACTTTATTTTGCCATCCCTGGTGCCCACGGGCACATCTCTCCCATAGCTCCTGGTCCCCATGGGCACACTGGGCTTCCCCCCACCATCGCCTGCAGGAAGGGCTGCAGAAGGAGGCATTTAGGAGCCCAGCCATACGTCCCCTGAGAACTGTGCCCATGGGAAGCTGGCCCCCTGGCTCCGGAGGGGCAAGCCCTGCTGCCTGCGCCTCACTGCCAGTCTGTTGACATTGCTCACCTCATGGGGGAGACCCGGGGCTGGCCCGCTGGCTCTGCGGGGCAAACCCTGGTGCCTGTGCCTCCCTCCCAGGCTGGCAGCCCTGGCTGGCATCACCCATCCCCTGCCCGGCTGGCCAGGGCTCCAGCCCTGGGCTCTGCTTCACTCACCGCTGCTCCTGCAGCCTAGGCCTGCCAGTTTGCAGCATTTGGATGGCGTGTTCTCTCCCCCAGCCATGGTGCCCTGGACGTTCACCCACCTTGCCTACCCCTAAGGCTGGCCTTGGGTGACTGAATCCCTTAGTGGCCTGGGTGAGCCCCAAAACATCACACTTTCTTAATTGTCTCCCCAGTGTTCCCCATAAGTTACAGTATGAAAAGTTGCTTCCTTCATCTACTACCTTTTTGTTGCCAGTCAGTGGGCAGGCCTGACTCCTACAACAGCCTGTTGTGCCAGCCCGTGGAGATGCTTAAAGCATAAACAGTATCAGTTTAAGGATTTTTTAAATGTAATTTTAGTTTTTTTTTACTCCAGGGTTAAAAAGCGATTTTGTAAACATTTTCTTGTTTCAAGCAAAAAAAAAAAAAAAAAAAAATTGTAGTATTATCTTGTCCTCTTCAGTGTACACATTAATAAGACTCTCCCTCTGTGCATCAGCTGGGAAGGAGTAATGCTGGTCTCGCTTATGAATTTTCTGCTGAGACTGCACCAGTTAAAAGGTCAGGTTTGTGAGGCTACAGTGCTGGAAAGAAAATAAATGATGTATTGTGCTAGGAGGCCTGCCTGAAGAGATTGTAAATATTTCTCCATTCTCCTGGTCTCAGATTGTAGTTACAGCTCTGCATGAGGCTTATTGTGTGAAACTGAAATGCCTTGCAGTGGGTACTTCATAAATGGATTAAATAATTCAATAATCATAGCTATATGTAAACGCAGTGGTGTGGGAGGGTGTATTATATGAGATAGCCAAGATATCCCAGCTTGTTAGATAAAATAGTAGGAATACTGTTATTCTGCAACCTGGACATACATTTAGCTGTTCAACTGATTTGGATGCAGAGCTGTAAATTACTGTACAACCAAAATTATTAAGAGATCAGACACGAAGTAAATAATTTTCTTCCTAAACTCTCAACACTATAAACTGTTAAATGAGAGACCCAGCTCCAAGATCAGGTGGAACCTTGGGATAGTCACACTGCTGCCTGGGGACTGAAGACAGTTTCAGGGGTGATACTCCAAGACTTCAGGAGACTATGTTACAGCATGCACAGTCTGTTTGAATACCCCAGCCATTGGTGATAGAGCAGTGTTGCTTTTTCTGTGCAATATGCTTTCTCCTGCAACCCAATTATGAGAGCAACATACAGATTCTTGCAGTGGGTAGAGCAGAAGAAAGAAGAGAGGTGAATTATATGAGGGTCAGAAAAGGCAGTTCAGAGCAAAGAGAGGTGAAAACCCTACCGCTCCCACTTTGACACTACTTTAGGTGGGAGCCTGCCTGTGTATAAGGAAATGGCAAAGAGCTCAGATTCTTATATAAGACCCACTGTTGCACAGAAAAAAGAAACTTAATTCAAAATCACCCCCTGGAAGTACGGTGTCATTGAAGTGCAGTATAATTTTGTTAATACAAGTATAATCCAAGGCCAGTTCTATTAGAGTAAAACTTGGGTAATATAAAGGTTTAATTCCTTCATCACACTTTGTTGGCATATCCCTCAGACCATCCTTAGAAATAAGGTACTGACACAAAAATAGATAGTACAAAGGTAGCTGGGATTGCAGTAGTCCTGAAAACCTGCCTTTGACTCCCAGTCTCTGGGTATCCTCTGCATCCAGTGTGCTTGATACTTTTGGGAGAGGGAGCTTGCTGTGTTGTTCACCAATGACCCTGGCAGAGGAGAGAAAGATGCTGTTACCTGATTCTAAGGTGTACCCCATAAAGCTTTATGGGGAGAGGCTTATAAATGTATACATGATGTAACTGGAATATGTTTTATGCTACATGTGCCATGTAACATATCTCTGTGAAAGTTATGACCTACTGAATCTATTCCTCCTGTTTGTATGCATGTATCATTGTTGTAGTTGGAGTTATGAATATTGGTTTTATATTTGCTGGTTTTGTACATAGCCTTTGTAAGAGCCTGGGATCATGTCTTGAGAAAGGTATGTGCATGTAAAGAGACCAATCAAGAAACCCTTACACAGACAATAGGAGTTGCAGACCCCAATCCACATCTGGGCCTGGCCAGGAATGCAACTGGCTGGACTGGTTAGGGTGCATGGACATGTGACTTGCCCATGTGATCCCAAAACTCCAGGGTAAGATGAGGCTACACAGGGAGTGGGGGAAAGGCTATAAAAACCCTTGGAAGACCCCTCCATGTTGTCTTCAGCTGGCTAAAGAGAGAGGCTGTCCACCCCCCAAGGACATACCTGAGAGAGACTGAACAAAGGACAAAGACAATAGGGGGTGTGAGCGATTGCTGGACCCAGGCTAGTTCTACAGCCTGTAAAAGGAAAAGACTTAAATCTGGAGAGGCTTTTAGCTGTGTTAAGTTTGATTAGACATAGACGTGTGTGTTTTATTTTATTTTACTTAGTAATTCACTTTGTTCTGTCTGTCATTACTTGGAATCACTTAAATCCTACTTTCTGTACTTATTAAAATCACTTTTTACTTATTAAGTTACCTGGAGTACGAGTTGGTACCTGGGTGGGGGGGGGGGGCGGCAAACAGCTGTGCATATCTTTCTATCTTTGAAATAGAAGGCGAACTATTTATGAGTTTACCATGTATAAGCTTTATACAGGGTAAAATGGATTTATTAAGGGTTTGAACCTCATTGGGAGTTGTGCACCTGGGTGTCAAAGGCAAGCGCACTTCCTGAACTGCTTCCAGGAGCCTTACAGTTGCGGGGGGGACGTGGTTCAGACCTGGGTCTGTGTTTGCAGCAGATCAGTGGATCTGGCTCAAAACAGACAGGATTCCGGAGTCCCAAGCTGGAAAAGGCAGGAAAGCAGGGGCAGAAGTAGCCTTGGCACACCAGGTGGCAGCAGCAAGCTGGTTTTTGTGATCCCAACCCGTCACAGTGGCGTAGTCGAACAGGATCTATGCACAGCTGTTTGCCCCTCCAGGTAACTTAATAAGTAAAAAGTGATTTTAATAAGTACAGAAAGTAGGATTTAAGTGATTCCAAGTAATGACAGACAGAACAAAGTGAATTACTAAGTAAAATAAAATAAAACACACACGTCTATGTCTAATCAAACTTAACACAGCTAAAAGCCTCACCAGATTTAAGTCTTTTCCTTTTACAGGCTGTAGAACTAGCCTGGGTCCAGCAATCGCTCACACCCCCTATTGTCTTTGTCCTTTGTTCAGTCTCTCTCAGGTATGTCCTTATGGGGTGGACAGCCTCTCTCTTTAGCCAGCTGAAGACAACATGGAGGGGTCTTCCAAGGGTTTTTATAGCCTTTCCCCCACTCCCTGTGTAGCCTCATCTTACCCTGGAGTTTTGGGATCACATGGGCAAGTCACATGTCCATGCACCCTAACCAGTCCAGCCAGTTGCATTCCTGGCCAGGCCCAGATGTGGATTGGGGTCTGCACCTCCTATTGTCTGTGTAAGGGATTCTTGATTGGTCTCTTTACATGCACATAGCTTTCTCAAGACATGATCCCAGGCTCTTACAAAGGCTATGTACAAAACCGGCAAATATAAAACCAATATTCATAACTCCAACTACAACAATGATACATGCATACAAACAGGAGGAATAGATTCAGTAGGTCATAACTTTCACAGAGATATGTTACATGGCACATGTAGCATAAAACATATTCCAGTTGCATCATGTATACATTTATAAGCCTCTCCCCATAAAGCTTTATGAGGTACACCGTCACAGCTCCATCCATGACTTTTGCCAGAAAGAGGGTAGTTCTGTTGTGTGCGTATACTGGTGTGAAGATGGGGGTAAATGCGAGCTCTTGAAAAAATACAGCTCTTCCCGGAGCAGAAGCTATAGAAGGATATTTGAATGTCATCTATTGTAGTTTAGCATGACTGACTCACTGTGTTAAAGACAAATTGGCAATATGATTGTAATTTCACATTTCCTAGTTAGTATGTTGAAGTTTTATGGGTTCTGAGTACAATGGAACCTTGCTGAGCTATCATGTTTGAATCAATTTTCTTGATTGGGAAGGCAAAATGATCAAAATCCATCTCACTTTGGAGCTTTGAGATGCATTCCTTAGCCTGCTTTCGTGTTAGTGACATCATCCACAGTAGAAGCAGAATCCCAGAAACCTGAGGGTTTAAGTTCAGGCCAGAAGTCTTTCTGTTTACCTTTGAAATGTATATATTTCTAATTTTTAAATCTGCTTAATTCTGTTAAGGGCTAGAATCTCAATCAATTTTCTATAACAGTTTTTTAAAGAGCATTTATGTTGACCCTAGACTTCTGCATTCTTCTATTTGGATCAGCAGACTACTCCATATCAGTAGTGCTATTTTAGGAGGCTGTGTTGATCCCAAAAGGTGCTATAGATGTTGTGATAACTTGAAAATCCCTTACAAGTTCTAGAAGACTGATAGCTGTTATAAAGAAGCTATTGATCGTGTAGAGGTGGCTCAGATTCTGTTTGTTATTAATGAGTTGAACAAGATTGCCCAGTAGAGACTTACAGCCTGTCTGTTGTTTTAATTTAAAAAACTCCTATATCATTGTGGGGGGAAGGGAAGGTGTAGGAATCTCACTCTTCACTTACAACAGTAAGCAAAGATTTCTGAATAGCAGTCAGAGAGGAATACTAGCATAAAAGTTTGCTAAATTGTCCCAGGTCATTAAAGGACAAATCCTGTTCCTATTCAAGTAAATGATAAAAGTCCCATTGACTTCACTGGGAGCATGAGTTTGTCTTAAGAGGTTTCTAAAAACAACCTAGGTGCTCCTAAAAGGATGTTGTCTTGAAAAATTGCTGTGGATGGTCTTGTTAGTTGCATAATATTGTGATAGTCCCTATAGGCAGCACCCTTATTATTGAGGGTAAATTGATGAAATAAAGCTTGCAGTGATGCTCTGCAATGTAAAGTTTTACAAGTTACTGAACAAAAAACAACTGAAACAAAAGAACAAGAACAATAAATAAATAAATAAAACCTTGTCTTTTGAAATATCCTGAACATGAAGCTTGAAAACCACTCATCTGGGATGAGTATGAAACTTTCCTGGGTGAATGCTATTCATTTCTTCAGAATCAAATATTTCATTAAAAAAATAAATCTCTAGCCCTCATGAATGTGTCTTTGGAACCTGGCAGCACAAGTCTTTTTTACCCTGGCTCTAGAAGGCTTAGTGCTCAGACTAGCAGGTGCTAGGTAAATTACCCAAATCCTGCCTAAATATGACTGCCTGTCATTTCTTTAATTCATCACTAGCCACTACCAAAGTTTTTAATCTTTTCCGTACTATTTACATGTATCATGAAATTGTGGTTTTAATATCTTGTGGCAGTGAGTTCCAAGAGTGTATCAAGAATTTAAAAGGGGTTAGACATTTATGTGAACAATAAGAACATACAGGTACGTAAGAAACGATTAAAAAAGTTACAGGGGATGTATATCCTTATGCTTCAGTGTATAAGCCAACCTCTAACTTCCTGAGGTTAGGCAGAAACTCCCCCGATGGGCATGTTACTCCATAATTATCCATTTTGTGGTTTTTTGCACCTTCCTCTGAAGCATCTGGTAGGATACTGAAATAGAGGAAACATTAGTCTGATCTGTTATCACAGTTTCTATGTTTCTATCTACAAGTTCTGTACCATGAAATGAAAATCTGATGATGAAAAAGGAACATTTACCTCATGAATACTTCCTGTTTTATGTACCAGGATATTCTAACAATAATTAATTGACGTAGAATATACTTGTTTTAAAATCTCTTTGAACTAGTTAGCTGTTGCTATTTTTAAACCAATTAACTATTATGTAATTATTGCCCACCACCGATAGAACCCTGTGTAATGTCTATCCCTTGTTATTAGTTCTGTGTTGCGATTTAGATAACTTTTAAAAATAGCAATGTTTTTTCTTCAAAGTGTGAAAAAAATAGTGAATGTTGTTATAATGCTGAAAATAAATGACTGGCTATTTCTTTGTGTATTTGCTACTGAAAGGCACTGCCCTTTAAAAGGCAGATATGAAACAACTTTCGGAAGTACTAAATAAATAAGGGATTAAGTACCCACAGACTGGTAGACATGTGGGAATTCAGATGAAAAAAACATATTCCCTTATTGCTTTTTCTTAATTAACACTCTTTTTTAACGAATCCTGGCACTGTTTAGGACATGTCCAGAATCCATTCCATTTTAACTCTTAATTAAAAAAACATTTTATATTGATCCAATGCTTGGGGTTAGTAGACCAGGAGACCAATTTTAATTAAACACTTACCTAAACTAGCATCCATTTACAAGAATGACACCTCCTGCCAGTTATTAAGCACTATGGAGTTCTCCTACCTTGTAACCTCAGCAGCTAAATTTGTTGAAATTAGTAATCAGGTTTCAGTTTTAGTATTATGCTGTTTATATGAATGTTTCCTTATCTAATTGAGGATGTTTATCTCTTTGCATTTGAGCAGATGATAAAAAGAATGGATCTGGACTGTTGTGGTCTCCGTTCTGGTTACTCCATGTTTAATACAACCAAAAGATTAGTAGGCCATATAGACAAAAATATATTATCTCTGGGCCACAGCTAGTTTCCAGCAAGGGTAGCTGTAAATGCAGTAGGAAATATGAGTGCATGAGACCCCCTGTACAGGACACTTGTGGGCTCCTTTTAAGAGAGACATTTAATGAACACTCTTAATAGAAACTTTCTAAAATTGTTACTCTACAGAGGATTTCAGAGCTGCTTCTTCCTTAGTTTCTGCCAATCAGCGGCAAAAAGGGGGGATAGTTTAGAGTCACTGCATGCTTTGCAGCTCCCATTTATATCAGTTTTAGACTTTCCCCGCAGAAATCATTGGTGATTGTGTTAGGGCTGTTGTCCAGAGAAGTTAACTGTCAGCTAGGATAAGTTTCTCTCAGCTTTTGAAAGAGGTAAGTAACCCATCCACTGAGACATTGTGTGATAGACCCAGATGGTTTTGATTTCATATGCCACAATGTATACATGAAACTGGAAACCCCTGATTTGGAAGATTTATAAGTGATATTTAAAAGCAATTATTTCCTTTCTTTGTAGCTGGTTGCTTCAGATGAGTAAGAGCAAGCATAGTTGTTTTTCAGACCACATTGATATTTTAAGAACCTGTCATCTTGTCTGGAGGTATGAGAGTGAGAAACGTGCTAGTGAGTGTGACACATGACATTGTGGGCAATAGTGATGACATTTCTGAAATGAGGAATGCTATATTAGCTGCCCCTTTGTTACCACCACAGCCCCTTTATTTGCTGCTGTGTATGTCGTTAACACCCTGAGTCTGCCTCAGATTGTGCTACAGTTGTTGCTAGCCTCAGTGCCAAAATGGAAGCAGTTAATTCAACAGATATTTTGCAGGACAAATGCTTTGTTAGCACTCATGACAAATCTGTTACTCTCATTTAAGTATTTGAGATGGTCACTATCAAATGTATTTAATTTTCAGCAGTAGCAAAGAACAGTTTCTGGATATTTTCTTTGAAATGCACGTTCACTTTTGTTGAAATTCCCAAAATATTTCAGTGTTTTGTGCTTTTGTTGGGCAAGCAGTAGGGGCTGTGGGAGAGCCATGCATTTCATGATTGAAATATGGACCAGCAGTAAAAGAATCTGATATGTATTTTAATGTTCCTTAGTTCCTCCCCCATCATCCACTGTAAGCACTGCAGCAAGACCCCAATAAAGATGCACTACATGAAAATTTTATATGGGTGGTCTTGCAGTAAAAATTTGCCAAAAGAACTTGAAACAAAACTGGAAATGGCTTTCCTCCCCGGGACTGAGAAAAGGGTTCATTGCCACTGACTGCACTTGATGATGGCAACTTCACACACAGCATCTTTTTCACTTTTTAGTTTAGAGGGGCTCCAGAAGAACAGAAAATACAGAATTTGGTTTCTGTGAAAACATTGTGGGTTATATTGGTAATTCTCCCAATGCTGTGAATATCCTTTTAGATACAAATGCAAGGGAAAGGTTGTCCAAAAAAAATTTGATCCAAGATGTGACTACAATGTATAATTCTACCTTTCATTTGTTACCACACTTTTCAAAATATTGCCTACATTAGCCTATTCCCATACTATCCAGTCTAATCCCAGCTAAGTAGAATTTGCAACCTTGTCTCATCTGAGACTTACAAACAAAACACTTATGTAGGGTCCCAATTCAAACCATTATCTTGCAGGATCAGATGTTTGGGAGGGTGTGGAGACTGTTTTGTGATTCGCACTTATAGCAGTGTCATATTAAAATTAAATTTATTATTTGGGGCAGGACTATGTCTGTTTTATTTTGTGAGTTACTATCGTATTTCTGCAAAACGAAAATAAGAAAGAAAAACTTGTAGCACCTTAGAGACTAACAAATTTATTTCAGCATAAGCTTTCATGGGTTAGTACCCACTTCATCGGATGCATGGAATGAAACACAGTAGACCGAAATTTATACAGTCAGAGAAACATGATAAGGTGGAGGTGCATAGACCAACCTTAAGAGGCTAATTAATTGAGAGGAACCATAACAGCAGGGGAAGAAAAACCTTTGAAGTGATAAACAAGATGGTCACACAGGTGTGAATGAGGATCGTTAACTTAAGGGAAATAGATTCAATTAACGTAATGGCCGAGCCATTCCAAGTCCTTATTTAATCCTGAGGTAATGCAATCTAGTTTGCATATCAATTCGAATTCAACAGTTTCTCTTTGAAGTCTGTTTTTGGAGTTAATCTGTCGCAACACTGCTACCCTCAAGTCTGTCGGTGAGTGATTAGGGAGGTTGAAGTGTTCTCCTACTGGTTTTTGAATGTTATGATTCCTGATGTCAGATTTATGTCCATTTATTCTTTTGTGTAGAGACTGTCCGGTTTGGCCAATGTACATGGCAGAGGGGCATTGCTGGCACATGATGGCATATATCACATTGGTAGATGTGCAGATGAACGAGCCCCTGATGGTGTGGCGGATGTGATTAGGCCCTGTGATGGTATCACTTCAACCTCCCTAATCACTCACTGACAGACTTGAGGGTAGCAGTGTTGCGACAGATTAACTCCAAAAACAGACTTCAAAGAGAAACTGTTGAACTCGAATTGATATGCAAACTAGATTGCATTACCTCAGGATTAAATAAGGACTTGGAATGGCTCGGCCATTACGTTAATTGAATCTATTTCCCTTAAGTTAACGATCCTCATTCACACCTGTGTGACCATCTTGTTTATCACTTCAAAGGTTTTTCTTCCCCTGCCGTTATGGTTCCTCTCAATTAATTAGCCTCTTAAGGTTGGTCTGTGCACCTCCACCTTATCATGTTTCTCTGACTGTATAAATATCTGTCTACTGTATGTTTCATTCCATGCATCCGATGAAGTGGGCACTAACCCACGAAAGCTTATGCTGAAATAAATTTGTTAGTCTCTAAAACTTGTAGCACCTTTCTTTCTTATTTTCGTTTTGCTGACACAGACTAACACGGCTACTACACTGAAACCTATCGTATTTCGGGTTGTTCAAAATGTAATATCTCCCAAAGAAGAAAAAACTTCCTAAAAAACCACTTTCAGCTGAAGCAAAGTGCAAAATGTTAGCAGAGAATCAGAGACAGATGTTGAAAATTTCTTTTTTATTAGTCTTGTGTTTATCCTGTACTTTATGTCTATAGCAGATCATTTGTGTACAGAGGGCAATGCATCACTTACATTGATGGTTTAGTGAGAATGTTGTGTGGGTGTGGATTTGTTTTAAAATCACAATACATGTTTTACTTGTTTTGGAGGTGCAACAATATAATCAAAGCTACATTTGGGACACTAGTCAGATATTTGGATGACCTGGATGAATAGTGCTATAATAAAACTATTGCTGTGTGTCATTAATTGTACCCTCAGGAATACAGGCAACATGAAACTTCCATGTGAATTATATCACTAGGTTACTCATGGTACCCAGTTGCTCATAACATATCTGTAGAATTTATGGCTGAAGAGCTTGATTCTTCGCATAGAGTGTGAGGGTTAGGCAGGGAGCTGTTTGCAACTCCCTGATTCAGAAATGCCCGGCTCCAGCACAAGTTAGAGCTACACAGGTGCAATGCTAACCTCATGATTAGCATACGATCGCTCAGGAACCGTACACCAGTGGAGGATAAGGTGAAGCAATTTTTCTCCAGTTTCATCTTTTTTTTCTTTTTTTTCTTTTTTAAAAGTAGTCTCTAGCTGTTATGGTTGTGAAGAAACTTTTCAAAACATGAGCTAAAATGCAACTGATGTGATGTCTTCCTGAGCTTTCAGAGAGCTTGAAATGAAAGCTCTGAGATCTGAACGGAACCATTCATTTCAGTGAGTTCCAGTTCAGATGTCGATGATATTTTATTTTCATGTCTACAGTAACTGTTTCACTGCTTTTCAAAGCATGTAGGAAAGGAGAGTAAGTATCATTATTAAGATCTACCAAATAAAAATATAGGGACATAGATCAAATTGTATTTTAAAGCCCTTTAATTAAAATTCTAAAATATTGGTAGACTTTTAACAATGCCAGGATGGCTTGAAAGGAGGTGCGGTTGGTTTCATTTCCTGAAGGGAAGCTTTCAAATGTTTGGAAAACATTGTCTTTTAAGCCTCATTCCTATGATGTCACCTGAAATCCTCCGTGGAATTACAACCTTGTATCTGCAGTTGAGTATTATTATTCCTTTTCAGTATGCTAATAAGGCAGGGACAGCTGTCTTATGGAGAAAATTTCCGTTTCAAATTACCTTTAGTGGTTTTCTTCTTAACACCCTCAGGGCCCAGAATTTTATCATGTAACAGTTTGTTTGGCTTTTTTAAAGGTAACTGTTCTAATTCTCCTCTCATATCAGTTTTACACTGATGTAACTCTATTGATTTCAGTGGAATTATTGCTGATTCACACTGGTTAAAGTGGATGGAGAATAAGGCCCAACATTTTCAGCACCTTTGCAAATATACAGTGTCAGTAAAGGACAAACAGCGATCTATACATGCTTTATTTAATGCACATTAAGCCTACACCAAAGTGGTTACAATTCCATGCACTTCAGTGCCTCTAGCTCCAGAATATCACATGATCTGAGTACTGCATTAGTTATACTGCATTATGCGACAAGAGATACATGGATTTTAAATATTCAATAAAGAAATTAAACTTGCCTTTATTTTTTTCTAGGCATACTCTGTTTATGATGAAGACATTGGCTATTGTCAGGGACAGTCCTTCCTTGCTGCCGTGTTGCTGCTGCATGTGAGTAAATTACAAAGTGAAAGCTCTGACATGATGAAGCTGAAGCAGTTTTTAACATTTTAGTACTGTAACTTGGTGTCAGTCATATATTCACCAGTGCTAGTTTTTCTGTTCATTTTTTCCTTACCTGTGGAATCCTTTTAGCCTGATGCCAAGAGAGAGTACATGTGGTTTGTTGGCGTCCGTTAGTCTCGAGAGCCGATGGATATGCGCCCATAGGGAATGTTTAGTTGATGGTTGTGCAGCGTCTATTGTGGCTATAGAGCCCCACACGAGAGTGGCAGTCTCGATTGCATTTGCTGCATTTGAAGGCAGTGTCAACTGTGGGTTGGAGCCGCTGCTTCCTTTTTTGTTGAACCCGCTTTTCCTCGGCAAGCTGCCACAGCTTGTCTTCGCCAGTTTTCAATCCAGTGGTCAGAGCGTGTCTCCATCTGCATCTGTCCTGGGCGAGCTCTTCCCAGCTGTTGATGTTGATTTGAACAGTCTTCAGTTCCCTCTTACAGACATCCTTGAAGCGAAGGTGGGGCCGTCCTGTAGCTCTGTTTCCAGAGGCAAGTTCAGCATACAACAGGTCTTTGGGGATCCGTCCATCTTCCATGCGACTTAGATGGCCAAGCCATCTGAGATGGCGTTGACGGAGGAGAGTGAACATGCTGGAGATCTTGACACGTTCCAGCACCTCGTTGTTCGTCATTCGATCACTCCAAGTGATCCCAAGTATGCGACGGAGGCAGCGCATGTGGAAGGCGTTCAGTCTCTTTTCTTGCGAAGCGTAGAGGGTCCAAGTTTCGCTGGCGTAGAGAAGAGTGTTTAGCACACATGCACAGTACACAGCGACCTTTGTGTTGATGGTCAGCATGTTGTTGTTCCATACTCTCTGTGACAAGCTGGCCAAAATTGTGAAGGCCTTGCCGATTCTACGGTTGATCTCAGGGTCCAGTGAGAGGTTGTCCGTGATGGTAGATCCGAGATAGGTGAACGGACTGACCACCTCTAGCACATAGTCATTGATGGCAATGCTTGGATGTTCTGCATCCTGGGCCATAACTTTGGTCTTCTGAAGACTGATTGTCAACCCGAACTCTTTGCAAGCTCTGGAAAAGTGGTCAATCAGACGCTGGAGATCGATTTCTGTGTGGGTGGCCAGGGCAGCGTCATTTGCAAACAGCATGTCTCTGATTGTTGCCTCCCGTACCTTGCTTTTGGCCTTTAGTCGAGCCAGATTGAAAAGTCTCCCTCAGACCGGGTGTGGAGATAGACTCCCTCTGTGGAATTTCCAAAGGCACGTTTCAGCAATGCTGCGAAGAAGATGCCGAAGAGTGTGGGAGCAAGAACGCAGCCTTGTTTTACTCCACTGTGGATGTCGAAGGCATCGGAGGACAAGCCATCATACAGTACTGTGCTTTTCATGTTGTCGTGAAAAGACTGGATTACGCTCAGCAACTTCGGTGGGCAGCCAATCTTTGCCAGGATCTTGAACAGCCCATCTCTGTTCACAAGGTCGAAAGCTTTGGTCAGGTCTATGAAGGCAAGGAGTAGCGGCTTATGCTGTTCTCTGCATTTCTCTTGCAGCTGCCTTAAGGAGAAAACCATGTCGGTTGTAGATCTCCCTGCTCGGAACCCGCACTGTGACTCTAGGTAAACTCTGTCAGCAAGCTTCTGCAGTCTATTCAGGATCACGCGTGCGAAGACTTTACCCACAACACTCAGGAGTGATATGCCTCTGTAGTTGTTGCAGTCGCTTCTATCACCCTTGTTCTTGTAGAGGGTCACGATGTTGGAGTCTCTCATATCCTGAGGTACTGCACCTTCATCCCAGCACTGACAGAGGAGGTCGTGAAGGTGTTCTAGGAGGACGTTAATGCCACACTTGATAACTTCTGGTGGGATGCCATCCTTTCCTGGAGCCTTTCCTGTGGACAAGCTCTCAATGACTTTCTTCAGTTCTTCCATGGTGGGCTTCTCGTCCAGCTCAATTTCAACGGGAAAACCATCCACGGTATTAAGGGCAGCTTCGGTGACGGTGTTTTGCCTGGAGTACACTTCAGAGTAGTGCTCCACCCATCTATCCATCTGCTTGCCCTTGTCCTGGATGTTTTCGCCTGTTGCAGACTTTAGTGACACTCTCCACTTCTTTGTGGGTCCCATGGCCTTCTTGATGCCATCATACATTCCCCTGATGTTTCCAGTGTCAGCAGATAGTTGAATGCTCCGGCAGAGCTGGAGCCAGTAATCATTTGCACACTGTCGAGCTAGTCTCTGTACTTTGCTCCTGGCAAATCGATACTCTTGTAGAGTCCTCTGACTGGGGGAACGCTTGTACTCCAGGTGAACAGCGCGGCGTTCTTCAATGGTTGGAGTGAGTGTGGCGGAATTAGCCTCAAACCAGTCATTGTTCATGTTTCGTTTCTTTCTAAAAACTTTCATGGCTGTGCTGTGTACTGCATCTCTGATGTGTCCCCATCTCTCTTTGGCGCAGCCACCAGGAGGCATACAGTTCAGCACCTCGGAGAGCTCATGGGTGAATTTCTCTGCCTTGTCTGGGTGTGCGGTCTTGCTCACATCGATGCGGGGTTTGCCCTCTGGCCTAGAGCGGTGGATCTTCTTTGGCTGTAGCCTCATCTTGCTGCACACCAGCGAGTGATCACTGTCGCAGTCAGCACTGTGGAAGGTGCGAGTAAGCAGGACGCACTTCAAGGCAGACCGCCTGATGATAATCAGGTCGAGTTGGTGCCAGTGCATGGAGTGAGGGTGTCTCCAGGACACTTTGTGTTGAGGCTTTGTCTGGAAGAATGAGTTGTTAATGCTGAGGTCATGGTACGAGCACAGTTCCAGAAGTCGTTGTCCATTCTCATTTCATTTCTCCAACGCCAAACTTTCCAAGACAGGATGGCCAAAAGTCGTGGTCAGTGCCCACTCTGGCGTTGAAGTCACCCAGTAGTATCAAGTAGTCTTCTTTAGGGATACTCCTGATGATTGTGTCTAACTGGTCATAGAACTCGTCCTTGGTATCCCTGGTGGCGCCAAGTGTTGGTGCATACACGCTGATCAGGTTGACGGGTCCAGTGGATGTGTGGAGTCGGAGTGATAACAGTCTTTCAGTTCCTTGTTGACCAGGTTCCACCATCCCCAGTAAAGAATTTCTCACAGCAAATCCAACACCACTCTCTCTGATTTCTTCGGCACTCTTCCCTTGCCAGAAGAACGTATAGTTCTTTTCTCTGAGAGTCCCAGCGTCTGACAGCCGTGTCTCCTGCAAAGCGACTATGTCGATTTGGAGTCGTGCTAGCTCATCGTTGATGACTGCAGTCTTCCGAACATCGCTAATTGCCTGAAGATCTTGTGATAGGCCAGTTGTCATGGTCCGTACGTTCCAGCATCCTAACTTGAGGGCTGGTTTCTTAAACGTTTTTGTTGTTGCCTGGTCCATGGTTCGCAGTCCACTTGTCGGGTACTCACATACACTAAGCCCCATGCACCCAGTGAAGCAGGTGAACTGTGGCGGGACAACACCTTATTGGCTGGGGGCTGCCCAGCTTGAGGCGGGCGATAGTTGTCCAGTGAGGTGGTGATCCCTCCCACCGTCGGAAGCAACCCCTGGCGCCAGCTCTACGCCAATCGAGCAGGAGGCTTATAACCGGTAAACTGTTGCTTCCCGTGTTGTGTCGATGCTGTGAGGCGAAGCTGGAGTGTCCTCTCCAGGGCGCAAGCCAGGGCAGGGTGTTATGGAGGAACAGCTGTTGCCCATGCAGCAGAACCCCCCTCTCCACACAACTGATGGATCTAAGGGAAAGACAATGTCGATACAACTTGGCACCAGTGGCGTCGCAGGAGTTGCCGGAATGACGTTGAGGACAATGTCAGACCGCCATCGGGACTCCGACATCGGATTTGGTTTCAGGGTTGACTCCCTTAGCCTTTCCCATGAGTGGGTATTGCCACAAAGCAGCGGAGGTTTTAAATCAGAGTTTTCCTTCTCCTAGGTGGGCTGCCTTCCAGGGCTAACGAGCCCCACCTGCCCGACATGTAGTTTATACCTCTACAAATGTGTGATTCATCTACAAATAAGAATATGAACTACTCAAATATGAAATTGCAGTGTTACTAACTGTAGTAGGTAACCTATTGCTTAAATCAGCCTCTGTACCAGATGACTGGGGGATGGCTAATGTAACTCCGATTTTTTTAAAAAGGCTCCAGAGGTGATCCCAGCAATTACAGACCAATTAGGCTGATTAGTTGAAACTATAATAAAGAACAAATTATTCAGACACATAGATGAACACGATATGTTGGGGAAGAGTCAACACCGCTTTTGTAAAGGGAAGTCGTGCCTTGCCAATCAATTAGAATTCTTTAGTGTCAACAAGCATGTGGACAAGGGTGGCCCAGTGGATATAGTATACTTGGACTTTCAGAAAGCCTTTCCGAAGATCCCTCCCCAGAGGATCTGAAGCAAAGTAAGCAGTTATGAGATAAGAGGGAAGGCCCTCTCATGGCTCAGTAACTGGTTAAAAGATAGGTCAGTTTTCACAGTGGAAAGCAGTAAATATTGGGGTCCCCTAGGGATCTGTACTGGGACCAGTGCTGTTCAACATATTCATAACTAGGGCCCTACCAAATTCACGGTCCATTTTGGTTAATTTGACAGTCATAGGATTTTAAAAATCATAAATTTCATGATTTCAGATATTTAAATCTGAAATTTCACGGTGTTGGAACTGTAGGGATCCTGATCCAAAAAGGAGTTGGGGGGGGGCAGTCGTAAGATTATTGTAGTGGGGCTTTGCAGTACTGCTACCCTTACTTCTGCGCTGTTGCTGGCAGCAGTGCGGCTGTCAGAGCTGGGCAGGCGGAGAGCAGCAGCTGTTGGCCAGGAGCCCAACTCTGAAGGCAGAGTTGCCTCCAGCAGCAGCGCAGAAGTAAGGATGGCATGCTATGGTATTGCCACCCTTACTGCTGCTGGTGGGGTGCTGCCCTCAGAGCTGGGCTCCCAGCTAACAGCCACCGCTCGCCAGCCCCCCAGTTCTGAAGGCAGCGCAGAAGTAAGGATGGCAATACTGTAACCCCCCTAAAATAATCTTGTGAGCCCCCTGCAACTCCCTTTTGGGTCAGGACCCCCAATTTGAGAAATGCTGTTCTCCTCCGTGAAATCTGTATAGCATGGGTAAAAGCATACAAAAGACCAGATTTCACAGTCTGTGATGCTTTTTTCATGGCAGTGAATTTGGTAGGGCCCTATTCATAAATGATCTGGAAAGAGGGGTGAAAAGTGAGGTTGCAAAGTTTGCAGACAATACTAAATTACTTGCCCGGTGTGGTGGCGTGTGTCTGTAATCCCAGCTGCTTGGGAGGTTGTGGTTGGCGGAACGCTCAGGAGTTCTAGGCTGCTGTGAGCTATATCGATCGGATGTCCGGTGCTACTGACGGCTTGGCCAGCGGGCAGTTGGAGGACTGGCTAGAACAACATGTCTGACGTGTTGTGATCGGCGCTCTCTCTGTGAGGGCTGATGGACCGATCAGTGACAGTGACTAAATTACTCAAGATCATTAAGTCTGAAGCTGACAGTGAAGAGTTACAAAGGGTACGTGGGTATGTCACAGGATCCCACTAAACTGGGTGTCTAGGCAACAAAATAGCAGATGAAATTCAATGTTAATAAATGAACAATAATGCTCATTTCCAAACATAATCCCAACTATACATACAAAATGATGGGGGGGTCTAAATTAGCTGTTACCAGTCAAGAATGATCTTGGCTAGTTCTCTGAAAACATCTGCTCAACGTGCAGCGGCAGTCAAAACAGCTAACAGGAAGTTAGGAACTATTACGAAATGGATAGACAATGAAACAGAAAATATCATAATACCACTATATAAATCCATAGTACATCTATACTTGAATACGTTGTGCAGTTCAGGTCATCCCATCTCAAAAAAGATATTAGAATTCAAAAAGGAGCAGAGAAGGGCAACATAAATGATTAGGGTTATGAAACCGCTCCCATATGAGGACAGATTAAAAAGACTGGGACTGTTCAATTTAGGAGAGAGACAATTAAGGGGGGAGGATATGATAGTGGTCTATAAAATCATGAATGGTGTGGTGAAAGAGAATAAGGAAGTGTTATTTATCCCTTCACACAATACAAAACTGGGTCATCTAATGAAATTAATAGGCAGCAGGTTTAAAACAAACAGAAAGAAGTACTTCTTTACACAACATACAGTCAACCTGTAGAACATTTTGCCGGGGGATGTTGTGAACATCAAAAGTATGACTATGGGTTCAAAAAAGAATTAGATAGGCTCATCAATGGCTATTAGCCAAGATAGTCAGGAATGCCACCCCAATCTCCGAGTGTCCCTAGCCTCTGAAGCTAGGACTGGATGACAGAGGATCGAAAACAGGGTAATTGCCCTGGTCTGTTCATTCCCTCTGAAGATTCTGGTACCAGCCACTGTCAGAAGACAGGATACTGGGCTGTATAGGTGGACCGTTGGTCTGACCCATTATAGCCATTCTTATGTTCTTAAGAAACCATTAGGTCAGGAATAATTTTGCTTTGTTATTATATATTTTGTAGTGGTCAGTTTTTATTTGATGGTAAAGAATACCTTTTTGAATAATTTGTGTGTCAAATCCTGAAGTTTTTTAATGGATTTTCATTTAATTTTTAAGCTAGTCCTCACCAGGCAAACTCTTATTGAAGTTAGTGGGAGCTTGTCTGAGGGTGGGATTCTCACCCAAATGGAGCATAAGTGTCATTGACTTTCAATAGGTCTTGTGCTCCCAAGTTACTTGAGCACTTCTGAAATCTCCTAATGAGCAAAAATTGAATAAAGGATTTGACCAATTCATTGAAAGACATACTTGGCATACTTGATTGTTAATTTGTATTGTCATCTTTCATTTCCAAGATACTAGAACAGTTGAAAAATACAAGATATTTACAAGCTGCTAAACAAATGTATTGATACATCTATGGAGTTAAGAAATGGGATATCGTGAAGAGCATTATAAAAAACCAGTTATGCAGGCTGTTGCTTGTTTTCAGTGCCAGGCTTTTGTTGGTAACATCACATTAATCACTATCAGAATTTATTTCCATTTAGAGTACGGTTCTTTACAAGACCCCAAAAGATTTATCCCTCACAGGGACAACTCAAGAGGAAAGAAGTTACTAAGTAAGATGTCTAAAAGAAAAATTCAGACTGTTTCAGGCATAAGTATGATCTTATTAAAAGGCAACTATGATGTCTTGAAGATCTAAGCAGCCAATAACCCAATAAGAGCATTGTGGAGAGATGATAGTCTCTTCATAGACACAATTGAAACTAGAACCACATTATCACATACACACCCCCATATATTCCAAAATCAAACATTCCAACAGATATTTTACATGGCATTTCTTACCCAACAGTAGACTTTTTTTTTAAAGTTTGGTTCAGATAAGATAAGCTATTTGTAGAGACACAAGTGTTCAAAAATGAATAAGCTGCCAAATTCCAAATATGATTAATTTTCGTTTGGCTCCCTTTATCTCCAAATGTGTGATGTTACATTGGCATTAGTATGTAGAATTGCCTTTGAGTGTTTTTAGAGTTCGTGATGAAATTTGAAAGATATTTCTAGGGTCCACCAAATGGCAATTACACCTATTTTAATATGTCTTTATAATACATACATTCATAATAAGAAATGAAACTGAAATGATCAGAGAAGGGGAGGAAGCAAATTCTCTCTGATGTAGCTTAGGCTACATCCAGTGGGGGAGAGGTAGAAGATCACATCCTTCAAGCCCCTAGCTCCCCCAGATTGTCCATGCCCAACTAGTCCATTGTCCTGAATGCTTACTGACTCTGTTCTGTTTCAGATTAGCAGCCGTGTTAGTCTGTCAGCAAAAAGGAGTACTTGTGGCACCTTAGAGACTAACAAATGTATTAATTTGTTAGTCTCTAAGGTGCCACAAGTACTCCTGTTCTTTTTGCTGACTCTGTTCTGAACCTCTCTAAGGCTTGTTAATCTCTACATGGTTCCATCATCCCCAGTATGTATCTGGGATGGGGGTGCTTTCCTTCCCCTGCAGTTGTCTTCTAGGGGTGGATGGGTAGCCTGAACCTCCATCTTGAGTCTTCATAGTTCTCCTGTGCTGGAGAAATCCCCACCAAAATATGAGCAGAGAATTCCCAATCACAGGGAACCATTTGTCTCCAGCTGTCATGATTTTACCACAGGACTTGCAATATTTTGTGTGCTTCTTGAAGCCCAGCTCTTGCATTCATGTGAATATGTGAGAATCTTAGCTCTCATTATTAAAACATTGATAAGTTTTTAGCAATCATGGTTGGAAAAGGGGCTCAAAAAAAGGCAAATTAAAAGAAACCAAAATTTATTATTTTTTAAAATCTCATTCTTAACAATAATCTCATAAATTTGGGGGATTGATTCATGATTTTGGACTCTTGGGATTGGTAATACTGGGGAAATCCCTATCCCCAGAGAGTAAAGTCTCCATGGCCTCTCCCTATAAAAGACTTGTCCTCACAACAAACTCCCAATCCCTCCCTACTCCTTATAGATATGTCTTCATTGCAAAAGAAGGTCTATTCTTAACTTGGGTTAAAATACCAGTGAAGACACAGCAATTTGGCATTTAACCTGGGTTAGCAGCTTGAGTTCAACGCCAGGTTCCCTTAGAGGTTTAAACTTCACCTGCTAACCCAAGTTAAAACCTGAGTTACTATGTCTTCACTGCTCTTTTAACCTGAGTTAAGAACACACATTTTTTTATTTATTTTTTTTGCAGTGCAGACACACCATATGTGTTGGATGGGGATGAATGTGTGTGTGCATGCACGTGTCTGGTTGAACATGCATGTGTGTGAGAACATAATTTCCTTGTTAGTATATGAACAAATAAAAGAAAGTTTACATTTATGTTTTAGAGAGAACAGACCCAGTTCCCCAAGCTCTTCATTCAGGATAAAGCTATTAATTTCTCTTCTTAACTTGGTCTCCAGCCTTTATCTGTCCTCCATAGGGGTTCATCTTTTCAGATAAAATTGTGGCGAGAGATCTAAGATCTCATAACAGCTTATTATATCTGATCTTAGTCTGTACAGACACCTGGCAGCTGGGCTGGCAGTTCTTGAGGTTCAACAGCTACTTTCATGTAAACTGGCTAAAGACAAAGGACTCAGCACTAATTTAGGCCTAGAGGCAAGGCATGATCTTAGTCTGGGCACTAAAAAGTGAAACCCTAGAAGTCAATAAAAAGGGACTGAAATTCTCTTTGAAGAAAACTATTCAGCTTTTATGCACTGCTGACATTTGTCTAGAGAGAGATTCTGCGTGCAAGCGGAAACAGTAAAAGGTCAGGAGTTGTCACTCAGGCTATGTCTACACTATGAAATTACTCCGATTTTACAGAAGTCTATTTTTGGGAACAGATTGTATAAAGTCGAGTGCGTGTGTCCCCACTACGCATATTAAGTCGGCGGTGTGTGTCCACCGTACCATGGCAAGCGTCGACATTCCGAGCGGTACACTGTGGGTAGCAATCCCACAGTTCCCGCAGTCCCCGCTGCCTGTTGGAATTCTGGGTCGAGCTCCCAATGCCTGATGGGGCAAAAACATTGTCGTGGGTGGTTTTGGGTAAATGTCGTCAGTCTACCCTCCCTCCCTCCATGAAAGCAACAGCAGACAATCATTTTGCGCCCTTTTCCATGGATTGCCTGAGCAGACGCCATAGAACTGCAAGCATGGAGCCCGTTCAGCTCACCACAGCAGTTATGACCATTGTAAACACCTCGCGTATTATCGTGCAGTGTATGCAGAACCAGAACCTGAAAAACTAGGCGAGGAGGCGATGGCAGCGCGGTGACGAGAGTGATGAGGACATGGACACAGACTTCTCTCAAAGTACGGGCACTAGCAATTTGGACATCCTGGTGTCATTGGGGCAGGTTCATGCCTTGGAACGCTGATTCTGGGCCCGGGAAACAAGCACAGACTAGACTGGTGGGACTGCATAGTGTTGCAGGTATGGGATGATTCCCAGTGGCTCCAAAACTTTCACATGCGTAAGGGCACTTTCATGGAATTTTGTGACTTGCTTTCCCCTGCCCTGAAGTGCAAGAATACGAAGATGAGAGCAGCCCTCACAGTTGAGAAGCGATAACCCTGTGGAAGTTTGCAACGCCAGACAGCTACCGGTCAGTCGGGAATCAATTTGGAGTGGGCAAATCTACTGTGGGAGCTGCTGTGATGCAAGTAGCCAATGCAGTCATTGAGCTGCTGCTATCAAGGGTAGTGACTCTCGGAAATGTGCAGGTCATAGTAGATGGCTTTGCTGCAATGGGGTTCCCTAACTGTGGTGGGACTATAGACGGAACGCATATTCCTATCTTGGGACCGGACTACCAGGGCAGCCAGTACATAAACCGCAAGGGGTACTTTTCAATGGTGCTAGAAGCACTGGTGGATCACAAGGGACATTTCACCAACATCAACATGGGATGGCTGGGAAAGGTTCATGACGCTCGCGTCTTCAGGAACTCCGGTCTGTTTAAACGGCCGGAGGAAGGGACTTACTTCCCAGGCCAGAAAATTACCATTGGGGATGTTGAAATGCCTATAATTATCCTTGGGGACCCAGCCTACTCCTTAATGCCCTGGCTCATGAAGCCGTACACAGGCACCCTGGACAGTAGTAAGGAGCTGTTCAACTATAGGCTGAGCAAGTGCAGAATGGTGGTAGAGTGTGCATTTGGACGTTTGAAGGGTTGCTGGCGCAGTTTACTGACTCATTCAGACCTCAGCAAAACCAATATTCCCATTGTTATTGCTGCTTGCTGTGTGCTCCACAATCTCTGTGAGTTTAAGGGGGAGACGTTTATGGCGGGGTGGGAGGTTGAGGCAAATCGCCTGGCTGCTGATTAGGTGCAGCCAGACACCAGGGCGATTAGAAGAGCACAGCAGGGTGCGCTGCGCATCAGAGAAGTTTTGAAAACCAGTTTCATGACTGGCCAGGGTACCGTATGACAGTCCTGTTTGTTTCTCCTTGATGAAAACCCACCCCCTTGGTTGACTCTAATTCCCTGTAAGTCACCTGCCCTCCCCGCTTCGATCACAGCTTACTTGCAAAGGAAATAGTCACTATCATTTAAAAACCATGTATTCTTTATTAATTGATTATAAAAATAGGGAGATAACTCACAAGGTAGCCAGGGTGGGGTGGGGGAGGAGGGAAGGACAAGGCCACACTGCACTTCAAAACTTGTTGAATGCCAGCCTTCTGTTGCTCAGGCAGTTCTCTGGGGTGGAGTGGTTGGGTGCCCAGAGCCTCCCCCTCCCTCCCCCCCCCCCCCCCACGTTCTTGGGAGTCTGGGTGAGGAGGCAATGGAACTTGGCTATGGAGGGAGGGCGGTTACACAGGGGCTGCAGCAATGGTCTGTGATCCTGCTGCCTTTCCTGAACCTCCCCCAGATGCTGGAGCATGTCCGTTTGATCCCGCAGTAGCCCCAGCATTGCCTTCTGCCTCCTCTGATCTTCCTGCCACCATCTCTCATCTCGATCGTCCCTCCTGTCCTCACGTTCATTGGCCGCTTTCCTGTTTTGTGCTATTGTTTCCCTCCACACATTCTGCTGAGCTCTTTCAGTGCGGGAGGACTGCATAAGCTCGGAGAACATTTCATCGCACGTGCGTTTTTTTCACCGTCTTATCTGCGATAGCCTTTGGGATGGAGATGCTAGCAGGAGGATTGAAACATTTGCAGCTGTGGGAGGGAAAAAAAAGGGAGAGTAGTATTTAAAAAGGTACATTTTGCAGAACAACCGGTATACTCTTTCACGGTGAACAACACTATTCACATTACATAGCACATGTGCTTTCGATACAAGGTCGCATTTTGCATCTTATATTGAGTGCCAGCGGGTTTGGTGTCAGAGACCACACACGCAGAGCCAGGCAACAGAATTCGGCTTGCAGGCGGCCATGGTAAGCCATAGTCTTTCGACTTCTGCAACCTTCTTAACAGCAGCGCCCTACTTTACCATAGCAAGCAAAGCCCGTTGAGTTTGCCATTTAGTGCTGCGGTTTTTGGGTTAATGTGCAGCAGAAACCCGACTTAACACCCCCCCCCCCCCAATTCTCTGGGATGATCGCTTCCCCCCCACACACACACACACACACACACCCACACCGCAGGACTGGTATCAGGGAAGACCCCTGCTAGCCAAACACAAACAGCTCAGCGCCAAAGGCCCCCCCACCCACCGCTTGGCTAACTGTGGGGGGGATTTCTTTTCAGCCACAGACAAACAGCCCAGTAGGAATGGCCACCTCTGAATGTCCCCTTAATAAAATTCCCCTATTTCAACCAGGTGACCATGAATGATATCACTCTCCTGAGGATAACACAGAGAGATAAAGAACAGATGTTGCTTGACTGCCAGCAAACACCGGGATCATACGCTGCTAGGCTTTGTTACGCAATGATACCAGACTACCATGCCAGGCTAGTAGCAAGTAAAGTGTCCTACCATGGAGGACGGAATAAGGCTGCTCTCCCCAGAAACCTTCTGCAAAAGCTTTTGGAGTACCTCCAGGAGAGCTTAATGGAGATGTCCCTGGGGGATTTCCGCTCCATCCCCAGACACGTTAACAGAATTTTCCAGTAGCTGTACTGGCCACGAATGCATCCCAAGTCCTCAGGGCAAATTAATCATTAAAAAACGCTTGCTTTTAAACCATGTATTATATTTACAAAGGTACACTCACCAGAGGTGCCTTTTCTGGCTTCACAGTCTGGGATACCACCTTGGGAGGGTTCGGAGGGTACTCTAGTCAGGGTGATCAAAAGATCCTGGCTGTCGGGGAGAATGGTGTGCTTTGTGCTATCCTTAACCTCGTCATCCTCATCTTCCTCGTCCGCCAAATCCTCAGGCATGGCGAGTGAGAGTACCCCATCATCGGAGTCCACGGACAGGGGTGGGGTAGTGGTGGCGCCCCCACCCCCTAGAATTGCATGCAGCTCAGCGTAGAAGCAGCATGTCCGGGGCTCTGACCCAGAGTGTCCGTTTGACTCTTTGGTTTTCTAGTACGCTTGTCTGAACTCCTTAATTTTCACGCAGCACTGTGTGGCGTCCCTGCTGTAGCCTCTGTCCATCATGGCCTTGGAGATTTTGGCATATATATTGGCATTTTGCCTTTTGGAACGTAGTTCTGATAGCACGGATTCATCTCCCCATACAGTGATCAGATCCAGTACCTCCCGTTCGGTCCATGCTGGAGCTCTTTTGCGATTCTGGGACTGCATGGTCACCTGTGCTGACAAGTTCTGCATGGTCACCTCTGTTGATGAGCTCACCACACTGGCCAAACAGGAAATGAAATTCAAAGGTTCCCGGGGCTTTTCCTGTATACCTGGCCAGTGCATCCAAGTTCAGAGTGCCATCCAGAGCGGTCACAATGGTGCACTGTGGGATAGCTCCCGGAGACCAATACCTTCAAATTGCGTCTACACTAACCCTATTTTGACCCGGCAATGTACGTTTCAGCGCTAATCTCCTCGTCGGGGAGGAGTACAGAAATCGATTTTAAGAGCCCTTTAAGTCGACAAAAATGGCTTTGTTGTGTGGACGGGTGCAGGGTTAATTCGATTTAACGCTGCTAAATTCGACAAAAACTTGTAGTGTAGACCAGGCCTCAGATATTCAGAAGTAGTTTCTGCTCATTGGCACTTGCGTGGTATTTGCAGAAGTAAGACATTCTTGTGATTAAAGTCCTGATTTGTGTCTGCAATAGCTTCCGCTCACACATACCCTGTTACGGTATCCCCTGAAGTCAGGGATTCTGTCAAGGGAGGTTATGATGACACAAGACTTCCCACAACCTCCCCTCCCATAGGGCATGCAGCCAGCCAGCACAACTCCAAAAGTGAGGTTGGCTGATTTAGTGCAGCCCCTAAGTGCGTCTTGAGTAGAGCCCCAGCAGGGATTAAAGCTTTCAGTATCATTTGGATGAGGAGGGGTTGCCATGGTGTAGCAAGGCTTCTGAGGGAGTCATGCTGCTGGGAGAGGTCTCAGGATGGTCACATGTTTGGAGGGCCAACCTCATTGTTGCGTCCTCAGTCATGGAAAACCTGACCTGGGTCTGCTTTATGCACCTGGAAGTTGGCTGTAAATGGGCCCTTTCTGCATTTTTTTTCCATGAGGGTCTGATATAGCCTAGAATTTTTTAGAAGTCTTTTTCTAATGTCCAGTTGACACAGACTGTTTTGATGACAATTCGTTTTTTACCATGGTTTTCTAGATGAGAACTACGTACCAGCTAAGCTAAATATTCTAATTTACCTTTGTAGTGGGAATGCTAATGGCAGTTGTGTGTTTACAGCCCCAACCATTGAATTGAGACTATAATACTGTTTACACTGTGTTTGAAGAAGGTTCTGAAGAAAGATCCTAACACTGTTTCAAATCAGTATAAACAAGGCCTAACTAATGTTTTCCTCAAGGAGAATACATTATTCCCCTAAGATTTTTTGGTACCTAATAGAACTGTGTGAATAACTCTTTTTTTCTGGTTTGCTAGCAGTTCAAATATTTTTTTAAATTAGTTTCAGGTTGACTCAAAAAAATTTTTTTTCAAAAACTGTAATGAATTGAAAAGAGGAAAAAAATTAGTTTTGGATCAAACCAAACATTTCATTTGATTTAAAACAAAACATTTGGTTTTTATTTCAAGGTTTTTAATGTTTTAAAAAATAAAATTTCAGAAAATTTCAAAATTATTGAATTTTAAAAAATTGAAACTGTTAGATTTTTTTCAGAATCTCTTACAATCCCTTGGGCAAAGGGAATTTTAAAATTTTACAGCTATGGTATTTCAAATCTCTGCATTGTCATTCAAAGTGTCTTTGTGTATTTCTCCCTGTAGATGCCAGAGGAGCAGGCCTTTTGTGTGCTGGTGAAGATCATGTATGACTATGGCTTACGAGACCTCTACAAAAATAACTTTGAAGATCTTCACTGCAAATTTTACCAACTAGAGAAATTAATGCAGGTAGGACCAGGATCAAGAACTCCTGTCCTTTCATACGTGGTAATGTTGGGTGAGGAAGAGGTAAATTCTTCTCTTTACAGCTTTAGAAAAATACAGCTTTAGAAAAATACAACTATCTCCTTTCAGAAGTGTATTGGACCAGATTCTTGAATCCTAAGAGCCCCAAAGTGAGGGACATTTAAGATCTGAAGCCAAACATTGCGGTTGGGTCTGTGTCTGTTTTCTTTTGGCTTCCATATACTTACTCTTGCTAACGTTTTTGATTCAGAGAGGATATTTATGGTTCTCTCTCCCCTTCTCTTTTTATTTGTTAAATTGATGTGTCTACAGTAGAACTTCTGAGTTCTAACAAAATATGAGAATATTTTGGTATAGGATTGTCTTAGTTTGCATGACTTGCATTATGAGTTAAGATATACACGCTGGGACAATTCTATGAATATGAAAAATAAGTCCAACACGGGTCATTTTGCAGGTCATGGGTCATCTTATTTTGACTCGATATGCATCTAGTTTTTCCTCACATTTTAATTTTTCATATTAAAAGCAATTTAACTCTGACTAAACCATTTCAAGTTTTATACGCCGTTGTCCTGACTAATAAGCCATTATTAACAGTCCATTAAGATTTGACCTGTGGTGCAGTTACAATAATGGAAGCTTTTTGTTGGAATCAGTTAACCAGAGTAAAAATACAACTGTTCTGCAAACTTCCCTTTCTGAGATTTAAAAACTAAAATACAATCTTGGGCACACAACCCCTTTGAAGTCACTTTCCAGGATGACAATTTGTGTATGTTAACACTTTATCTGAAAAGTATCAGTAAATTGTAATGTGGTGCTACATAAAAAAACAACAACATTCATTGGTTTTCAGTATGTTTTTTTCAATATTTGTACCAAACAGCTACAATGAACTTTATCGAGTGAGTGTATTTTTAGTGACCAGTGTATATAATCTACAATTGACATTACTACATACCTGGTAGTTAATGTTTACTGCATTCCTGGCCTGTGGAACTTGCCTCGTTGTCTGATTGTTAATGTTTTTTAGTTTTTTGCTTATCTTTCATGATCCCTGAGGGTGATTTAAACTCCCTGCTCCAATGTCCATAATTTCATTGTTTTCCCAGAATAAACCATTTATAACAAAAGCATTAACGATTTTTTAAAATAGATAGTTATACACATGTTATACTTGGCACAACTACTCTACCTTTCCATATTTAATGTCCTATAATTTCTCTCTCTAATCTCATGGTAGATTATTGATTTGATTTTGCTTTTAATAGCTAGCATGATAGAATCTGTGGTGGGAAACACAGAAGCCACCAAAAAATGAGTGTGAAATCCTGTCCCCACTGAAGTCTGTGGCAAAACTCCCATTGGCTTTAATGGAGCCAGGATTTCACTTTGCTGTTTTCTCAAACCTCCAATAACCTTGCTGGCAGTGTGTTTCTGAAGCTGGAGGATCCTTGGGTGACATTTAAGCATTTCCCCCCATCCCCACCTTTTTTCTTTTTTTTTTTCTTATTCTAGGAGCAGCTACCTGATTTATATAATCATTTCTCAGACTTGAACCTGGAAGCTCATATGTATGCATCCCAGTGGTTTCTCACCCTCTTTACTGCCAAGTTCCCACTCTGCATGGTCTTCCACATCATTGATTTACTACTCTGTGAGGTAAAATGACACTGTCCTTGAATCAGAAGAAATGCTTTTTGTCCAAAAAATGTTGTTAACTTTCCTTTTTTTACTTCATTTGGTTGGAAGATTTAGTCATTTGTTGCTCAGTTTCTATCAGATTAATTTCTAAATGAATGCTGAATGTGTTAAACTGAAGATGCCAGCAAGGCACCTTGCTCTTTATAAATGTAATTTTGCACTAGCTGTAAGTGATAAATTTTTTCAGGATGGACTTTTAAATAAGTATAAGTTCAGTTAGTTAGCCAATTAATTTTTTTAATGGATAGTTCATCCAAGTTTAATAAATCTGGCTTCTGGCAACCATCCAATTGCTCACATAAGACTGCTGTGGTAGAACTTTACATTGTCTCCCCAGATCAGAGCATCCAAAGACAGTGTGAATATTACATGTTGTTTCTGATAGCCTGGTATTTCACAGATAGTGGAGAATTACCAAACAGTGCTGGTACATTAAACTCTTAGGTCTGACAGGTAGAAAATAATCAAGCACTGCCTTACTTCAGAGAACAGAGTTGCAGTTTCTTGGGGCATGTCTGCACTATAAACTTGAGTCAACCTATGTTAGTTCAACTTACAGCCACTGCAGTAATTACTATGGTGGTTGATGTCCACACTGCTCTTCTTCTGTTGATGGTACGCATCCTCACCAGGTGTGCTTCCTCCGACTTAAGAAGGGCAGTGTGGGGGGCTGACAGCAAGGGCTGTCAGCACCGCGCGCATCTCCCCACTGGTAGTCCACTAACCGCCGGAAGCTCAGCAGCCTCTCCCCACCTGGAACAGGGCAGCTGTACCCAGCTTCTCTGCTCCCCGCTGGGAATGAGGAAGTCGCACCAGGCTTCTTGGCTCCCCTCCAGGAGCCTGGCTGCCCCACCAGGCTTTTGGCTCACCACTGGGAGCATGGCAGCCAACCATACTCTGGGTGCTGAGTTCCCAGCTGGGTGCAGCTGTGCTCCCAGTGAGGAGCGGGGAGCTGAGAGTCTGGGGGGTCTCCCGGCAAGGAGATCCATGCCTGGTGACCAGTCAATAGGAACTGAGAAGCCCGATGCGGCTGCCCCATTCCCAGGGGGGAGCTGAGAAGGCTGGTGTGGCTCCCCCATTCCAGGTGGTGAGCAGAGAGCCCGGGGGGCAGCTGGACTCCTGGCGGGGAGATCTGCGCCCAGAGTCTGGTCAGCTCCCGTGCTCCCAGCGAGGAGTGGGGAGCCTGGGTGGCAGCCTGACTTGGAGAAGAGACTGGGCAGCAGCCTGGTTGGGGAGCCGGCTTTTTTGTCAATGTCACGGCTGCAGCAGAGGTGGGGTAAAGATTATTTTATTTACTTTTCGGCATCACAGTGTGTTCCAGTTTGGGCTCAAACCATTTAGTCTTCTTTCTCTAACAATTTCTTAGTTGTGTTAGTAAAACAGAGGAGAAGAGAACATCAGTGCCACCCATTTCACGTGCGCGCATCCTATTCCTTACAGAGTAAATCACACACTGAGTTCAGCATTTTGATCTCTTTGGAATTAAGTTAGCAAGTTTATTTTCAAAACAGAATTGTGTCTGCGGGTGCGATCAGTCTCTGTCAATCTTATGTATCCCTACACTCTGGTCCTTGAAGAGAAAGTCATGTCTGTTCACTCCAGTCTCTTTCAGCCACTGTCATTGTAAGAAACAGTGCAGACAAGAATCCACAGCTTATCACAGCAGTGATTGCCCGTCTGACAGTTGAACCACACTTCACCCTTTATTGTATTAACCCCGATAAGAAAGTACAAATGCTGAAGAGAATGTAGGGTTTTTTTTAAAACTCAACTCTAGAAACATTGAAATACAGATGTCAGATCTCATCTTGTTTGGCAAAAACACACAGGAAAAAAAGATGAAAACCTTTTTTTCCCTTTTTGGGGGTATAAGTAAAGCTGTGTAAGAGGAAAAATTGGAATCTGCTAGAAAAGTAAACCTAGCATTTGAGGGAGGAAAACCCTTTAACTCTAAAGTAGCCTCATTTATGAGGCTAAACAATAATCAGAAATATTAAAGAAATGGATGGCTAGTGGGAAGCACGGCCGGCTCCAGCTTTTTGGCTGCCCCAAGCAAAAAAAGAGAAAAAAAAAAAAGGCTGCTGCCGAAGCAAAAAAAAAAAAAAAAGGCTGCTGCCGAAGCAAAAAAAAAAATGGCCGCTGCCAAAGCGGGGGGGAATGGACACTCCACATCCCCAGACTGCCGCCCCTTACAGGACGCCGCCCCAGGCACGTGCTTTGTCGTCTGGTGCCTGGAGCCGGCCCTAGTGGGAAGTCATGAGTAAAAATCTCAAGCACCAGCAGGAAAATGTCTGACAGAAAACCAAGCAACAGTACAGACCAGCCAGAAAATAACTCTGACTTCCAGAAAGAATCCAGCCTAAAAATACTTGGGCTCCTGAGAATTTGTTAGAGGAGATAATGGTCAAAAATAGTATTAGGGTTGTCCTATGGTTAAATCAAAAATGTGTCTGGCCCTCAACAGAGAAGGAAAATTAAACCTAAGGGCATATGGGGCTTGAAAAAAAAAAAAAAAAAAAAGACAAGAAATAGGTCTTTAATTTAGGACTGCAGTCATATTGTCAAGGTATGTCTCCAAGCGGCCTCCAAGAAGAGCTATGCAGCATAGCATTGTCTGAATTAAATAGCTCTTTCCTTTATTTCTCAGCATATCTGTAATTCCAGCAACTGGAAGGAAAAAAATAAGTGCAGCAGTTAACAATGGAAAATGTCCATTTAAAAAAAACCTTTGAAGTGAGCTGTGTTGTGGCTTTTTTATGGGTTTCCAGCCTTTTCATTAACTTGTCTTTGTCATAAATACAGATGAATTTTGAACAGCTTTTAACTTCCTTCCTGGCTGTGCTTTCTCTGTGTCTCTATCCTGCCTGTAGTTGACAAAATATTTACATCTAAAGTAACTCTTTCATACAGGAAAAAATGTCTGAAGAAAGAAAAATGGGTAACAAAATGCTGAATAGATGGTCAGAGCTGGTCATTGGCAATGAGATTCTCTGGTCCCCATGAAAATGATGTTAATTATGGCTCTAATGGACTAACACTTTGTGCCAGACAGGGATAATTTCAGATGCAGTTTATCAATTTTGATTTTATCTGTGCTGGGAGAGGGATGAACATTGATAATTCAAAGGGGTATTTTAAATCCTCATTCCAGAAAGGAAAAGCATTTTTTGGTGACAGCAGCATCTTACAACGAGCAAGTATGCTGCTTTCCACTGAAACTCTCATGGAAGAGGTCACTAATGAACCTTAATATGTGGGGAAAATAAGAATTTTGGTGGATGGAGGATAGGAAAGAGGAGAAACTAAATGGCAAACTAGTAATATAGTAATAGATATTGAACTGCTGTTAAGGATTTCTTTTTTTAGCATTATAGTGGTGTTTGTGCGTCTACAGCAAAGGTCTTTTAATCTTTTCCTTATACATAGTTTGATGGAGATAATATCTTCCTTGTTAAAATTCATAGCAGTCTGGAACTTGCCATGCAAGGTCACAGTGAATGTTGGGAGAATATCAAATGGTTAAGTTTGAATGTGCGTTCAAAGGCTCAGATGTGTATCCAAACCACTGCCTTTTTTGAGCATTCCCCCCATCCCACCATCATCCTCCTGGACCCCCAATCATCAACTTCCCCTCTATCCATCTCCCAACTGTTGAAGATGTGATGTTGGCCTAGGGTGTGCCACATTTCCAATGTCCCTACACTAATGCCTCCTAGGAATTCTTCATTATTTGTCACCTCGGTGTCAAAGATCTGTCTGGAATGGGGAGGATTTTACGGCTGAGGGACTTGAGCAGAGGCTATTGCTGCTGATGGCTGGAGAGGATTAGGGTTGGGGGTATGCTTGTCACTGTTGATTATTTATTTATTTATTTAGATTTTAGCAATAGTAAGAAATAAGCCAAACAAAATGCTCTAGGCACTCTTAATAATTAATCTTACAACAACACAGCAAAATTTTAAAAATCACATATGGGTTGCAAATGTAACCCGTCAGTAGAATTAAACGATCAAAAACTGTAACAAAGTAACAGGAATATATCCTCATACAAGAACAACAGGCTACAACGATCAGACATAAAGGAACATATCCATATCCTAAACCTTCCCCACAAACCCTGTGAAGTAAATGGCTTTTGAAGCTTAACGAGAACGTCATCAAGTTGGGGCTCTCTGGACCAGTCTGCAGGATATTGATAGTTGGAAGGTGAGCAGCAGAGAATTAAATCTAGGTTGAATTAAACCTAGATTTAAGGAGTGTGGAGTTCTACATAATGGAACAGAGTGTTAGGAGAGCTAAAGGTCTCCCCCATCTAATAGATCTCCATATAACATTCTTAAATAGCTTACTTTTGAGTAGATCACCCCAACCCCAAACGAGAAGTGCTCTCCTTTCAATGCAGTTCTCATAAAAGTAGGTAAGATAGGATCACCCTCTATTGTCGGCAATCCTTGAGACTCACATTCCTCAATCTCATTTTATCTCCAGTAACCTGATTCTTCACTGTGCTACATCGCTTGCCTTTAAACACTTACTCAAATTGGCTTATACCAACACTTTCTTCCCCATTGTTTGCATTTTAAAGTCAAACTTGCCATCCCTCCTTGATCATTGTGGAGATCCCAAGAGAACTGGTACTTCCTTTTTAAAAATTGTTGTTGTATTTGCTATGTAGGGCTTTCTTATTGTGATGTACATAAATTGGTTTAGAAATACTAAAGATCATATTTAATAGATCAAGGATCTCTTATCTTACTCTTTTTGTTTCTATTTGACAAGTTGCTTTCTTATGAGTGATCTTTCTTAGTATTTTGTGCCACACACTCAGTTCTTTCACAACACTGAAGTCTTGGTCCATGTATAATAGATATTTAAATAATTGTATTGGATCTCAGTGAGTTAACATTTTACATATTTTTTCATAAATACACATTTAAAAAAAATGTGTTTACACAAGTCTAACTATGCATTTATTAGAGAGAAAAAAAATTCCTGACAGGTAAATTAGATGCCTTTTATAACCTTTTCATGACATTTTCTGTTAAAGGAAAATGTTCAATATGAGGAGTCGTGATACAAGCAGTATTGTCAAAAGCCAGGAAGTTCAATGCTAAAGCTGTCACTCCATTATTAACTTTGAATTTCCTGGTGCTTGTTGGTTTGTGTCGCAACTTTAATAATAACTTGAAATCTTATGTTTAGTTTTTGTGCAAAACTTTGAGGATATTGAAGTGCGTAAGGATTACGTTTCTCTCCTAAATATACATTAAATATTAGCACACATCTGGTGGGGCTTGGTGCATGTTCGGTAGTATCAATCATACCAGAAAGAGACAGTTGTCACAAAAATGAATGGTCTGGATGTTGAGCTGCCATTTTGGGATCAACATTTCTGAGGACTGAGTAGAAATGACCTCAGAAATGAGTTACTGAGAATTCAATCTGTTATTTGTAAATTGTGTGTATTATAATTATAGTATTCAGAGACTGGAAAATCTGAGTCACAGAGAGGTGAAGCTAACTTTCCCAAAGTCACACAGCGACATAATGGGAATAGAACAGATCTCGTGACTCCTTGTCCTATATTAGAACCCTGGGCCAGTCTCCTTCCATGCATATTCAGCCCAGAATTTGTGTAAAATAATGTTCAGAATCAGCCTTTGTAGATTATTGGTATAACATAATACACGGATAGATTTGATTGTAAATAAATCTTAGAAAATGTTATATAAATCTAGTGAGTGGGCATGAATTCAGAGTTAAATTGTGGAGCTATATTGTATAGCTATGGTTCTTGAGGAGCGCTAGGTTTCATAATGAAATAGTTAAATTCTCAAAGGGATTATACACATTGGCATGGAAGGTTTGATTTTTCCAGTGCAGTGTCTTGCTGGAAATGTAGGGGCTCGGAAACACTAAGCAGAATGGTATAGCTTAGACCATAAGACTGATCGGCTCGGCACATTAGTTCTGACTCTAGGACTAGAAGTCATAATAGCCTGTTATTTTTTATCTATCGTTGTCAAACTCTGCTGTGATTCCATCAACAAAGCCAAGTTGAAAAAGAACAGATTAATATTTTAACCTGTTAAACTTCCTCAGGAATTGGATCTGGAACAAACCCACTTCCTTCCCAAATCTACAGTTGGGTAAAATGTGAATTTAAAAAAATAATGTACAATATTTTATCTTACCACGGTTCTGTTGACAAAAATGATGGAACTTTTCAGAATTAGCTATATTGTCTATCAAACCTGTAATTAACCATCTGTCAGCATTTCCATTATGCATGTTTTATTAAAGCTTATTAAATGATGGAGAGGGTTCTCTAAAAATAAACCCTATTTTAGAGCTGTAACAGTTCAGACTTAAAAACTAGCTTTAGATCAAAATTCTGTGCAGAAAGTTTCAGCGTGAAAATATACATTGCAACAGTCGCACAGATGTGTGTTAGGTTCTGTTTCCCGTCATTCCTGTAAGTTAAAAACAATTTTATTTGCTTTAAATAAAAAGGGTGTAGATCAGTGTTCCCCAAACTGTGGGGTATGCTGAGGAACATTCAGGGGGCGCAGTGGGGCCTGGGCCCATCCCTATGGGGGGTAGGGAGCGAGCACCATCCAGCCCCACTCTGCCCCCAGCTCGCTCTCGGCCCACCCCCAGCCACAGTTCGGGCCCCAGCCTTAGCCCCGCTCCTAGCTGCAGCCCCGGTCCTGGCCTTGGCTCCCGGCCCCAGACATAGCTCTGCTTCCATCCCTGGCTCCCGACCACAGCTCCAGCCCTGCTCCTGTCCATGGCTTCTGGGAGGGGCTGGAGTGGGAGGACATGGACAGGTTCCATTATGGGTAAGGGGCGGGCGTGACAGAAAAAGTTGGGGGACCACTGGTATAGATGATCAGACTTTAGGCTAAATGCCCTTGCCACTTTTTATTTCTCTTTAGTTCACAGCCCTTCTTCCACATCTCCCTCAAATCCTATGAAGACGTTTTCTTTTCTTGTGTCAACCACCCTCACAGCATCCAGTGATAACTGGGTGAGATTTTCTTCTGAGCCCATTAACATTAGTCTTTAATTGACCTAAGAGTTTATTCCAGGGTGGGCTGGGCAGGTTATCAGCAGCACTCAAGTTTAGGGTACTAAAGGGTAGGATTTAAACCTGTATGTCCAATATGGTACGCCAAATCCACTAGACCCACTATTTACACACACACACGCACACGCACACACTCTCTCTCTCAAGGTAGTGGAGTTAAGTCAAGTTTGCTATCTCTGAACTTTCTTGCTTTCATGGGTTTACGTCAGACACTGACACCTATTTTAAACATAACTGTAGTTGAATTTATCTTATGGTTACTACTTTACCCCATGGGGTGGGGAAGAGAGTTTCCAGTACTGGAACAGAAATAAATGCAAACAATTCAGCAATTGGTGTAGTATATGGCTGAATGAACCTTTAAAGTTTTTGTTTTAAATGGTTTAGATTAGAATCATAAAGGTCTTAAAACTAGTTTCAAACTAATGCTCACAAAAACAGAGGAAGACTAAATTGCTTGAGTGAATGAATATAAAACTGCAGCCACACACAGTACCAGTCTCTTTCATTGCCACTGGATCATCAGAAAACAGACCATAATTACCCACCTCTAAAGCTGTATAGAAAAAAAAATCAAAGCTTGGGTCTAAGAGAGGACTCCTTAATGGAGGACACCCATAAGGGCATGAGGTGGCCACAGGAAGACCCAAGATTCGACAAAACCCCTTTTGTTGCCATCCAACTAGTCCTCTGTGCCTCTGTAATTTAGGTACCTTTCATTCATAGATGCAGTTTATTTATCCCACAAGTAATGTGCAGTTTCAGGACAAAGCTGATGACAAAATATGAGCAAAGTGAGAACTGTCACAGACCAATCTGTAACTCAGGATAACTTGTGAGCAGAAGTTGCCTTCTTGGTCTTGTTCATTTTATGACGAGGAGCAGATGAAGGGGAGAAGGGTTGGGATTAAATTGCTTTGGCTGTTTTTCTTTTTTTAAAAAAATTCCTCTTTTTGAAGGTGTGTGTTGTGGGGTAGGTGTGGGGCATCAGGTTGTGGGGGGATCAAAACTGAGATTTAGTGGCCCAAGTGGCCTTGCCTCCAGTATTGCCACAGCTACCCTGGCTCCCAGGACAGCACGGCCCAATGGCCAGACTCAATGCTATGCAGCCGCCCTTCATAGAATCACAGAAGATTAGGGTTGGAAGAGACCTCAGGAGGTCATCTAGTCCAATCCCCTGCTCAAAGCAGGACCAACCCCAACTAAATCATCCCAGCCAGGGCTTTGTCAAGCCAGGCCTTAAAAACCTCTAAGGATGGAGATTCCACCACCTCCCTAGGTAACCCATTCCAGTGCTTCACCACCCTCCTAGTGAAGTACTGTTTCCTGATATCCAACCCAGACCTCCCACACTGCAACTTGAGACCATTGCTCCTTGTTCTGTCATCTGCCACCACTGAGAACAGCCTAGCTCCATCCTCTTTGCAACCCCCCTTCAGGTAGTTGAAAGCTGCTATCAAATTCACTCTCACTCTTCTCTTCTGCAGACTAAATAACCCCAGTTCCCTCAGCCTCTCCTCGTAAATCATGTGCCCCAGCCCCCTAATCATTTTTGTTGCCCTCCACTGGACTCTCTCCAATTTGTCCACATGCCTTCTGTAGTGGGGGGACCAAAACTGGACACAATACTCCAGGTGTGGCCTCACCAGTGCCGAATAGAGGGAAATAATCACTTCCCTCGATCTATTGGCAATGCTCCTACTAATACACCCCAATATGCTGTTAGCCTTCTTGGCAACGAGGGCACATTGCTGACTCATATCCAGCTTCTCGTCCACTGTAATCCCCAGGTCCTTTTCTGTGGAACTGCTTCTTAGCCAGTTGGTCCTCAGCCTGTAGTCGTGAATGGGATTCTTCCTTCCTAAGAGCAGGACTCTGCACTTGTCCTTGTTGAAACTCATCAGATTTCTTTTGGCCCAATCCTCCAATTTGTCTAGGTCACTCTGGACCCTATCTCTACCCTCCAGCGTATCTACCTCCCCCGCCAGCTTAGTGTCATCTGCAAACTTGCTGAGGGTGCAATTAATCCCATCATCCAGATAATTGATAAAGATGTTGAACAAAACCGGCCCCAGGACCGACCCCTGGGGCACTCCGCTTGATACTGGCTGCCAACTAGACATCGAGCTGTTGTTCACTACCGACAATCTAGTCAGCTTTCTATCCACCTTATAGTCCATTCATCCAATCCATACTTTTTTAACTTGCTGGCAAGAATACTGTGGGAGACCGTATCAAAAGCTTTGCTAAAGTCAAGATATATCACATCCACTGCTTTCCCCTTATCCACAGAACCAGTTACATCATTATAGAAGACAGTCAGGTTGGTCAGGCATGACTTGCCCCTGGTGAATCCATGTTGACTGTTCCTGATCACCTGCCACTTCTCCAAGTGCTTCAAAATGGATTCCTTGAGGACCTGCTCCATGATTTTGCCAGGGACTGAAGTGAAGCTGACCAGTCTGTAGTTCCCTGGGTTCTCTTTCTTCCCTTTTTAAAATGTGGGCACTATATTTGCCTTTTTCCAATTGTCCGGGACCTCCTCCAATCGCCACGAATTTTCAAAGATAATGGCCAATGGCTCTGCAATCACATCAGCCAACTCCCTCAGCACCCTTGGATGCATTAGATCTGGACCCATGGACTTGTGCACGTCCAGCTTTTCTAAATAGTCCTTAACCTGTTCTTTTACCACTGAGGGCTGCTCACCTCCCCCCCATACTGTGTTGCCCAGTGCAGGGCCAGCTTTAGTGAGTGCGGGGGCCCACGCAAAGAACGACAACAGGGCCCCGCACCCTTCGGCCGAACGTGTCGGAGCAAAAAAAAAAACGCCAGAGCGGGGCCCGATTCCATGGAATAGGACGAATCGGCTTAAGGCTGGCCCTGGCCCAGTGCAGCAGTCTGAGAGCTGACCTTGTCTGTGAAGACTGAGGCAAAAAAAGCATTGAGTACTTCAGCCTTTTCCACATCATCTGTCACTATGTTGCCTCCCCCATTCAGTAAGGGTCCCACACTTTCCCTGACCTTTTTCTTGTTGCTAACATACCTGTAGAAACCCTTCTTGTTACCCTTCACATCCTTTGCTAGCTGCAACTCCAGTTGTGCCTTGGCCTTCCTGATTACGCCCCTGCATGCTCTAGCAATATTTTTATACTCCTCCCTAGTCATCTGTCCAAATTTCCGCTTCTTGTAAGCTTCCTTTTTGAGTTTAAGCTCACCGAAGATTTCACTGTTAAGCCAAGCTGGTCGCCTGCCATATTTGCTATTCTTTCTGCACTTCAGGATGGTATGTCCCTGCGCCTTCAATAAGCCTTCTTTAAAATACAGCCAGCTCTTCTGGACTCCTTGCCCCCTTATATTAGCTTCCCAGGGGATCCTGCCCATCAGTTCCCTAAGGGAGTCTAAGTCTGCTTTTCTGAAGTCGAGGGTCCATATTTTGCTACTTTCCTTTCTTCCTTTTGTGAGGATCCTGAACTCAACCATCTCATGGTCACTGCTGCCTAGGTTGCCACCCACTTCTACTTCCTCTACCAATTCTTCCCTGTTTATAAGCAGCAGGTCAAGAGGAGCGCGGCCCCTAGTCAGTTGCTCCAGCACTTGCACCAGGAAGTTGTCCCCACCACTCTCCAAAAACTTCCTGGATTGTCTGTGCACTGCTGTATTGCTCTCCCAGCAGATGTCAGGGTGATTGAAGTCCCCCATTAGTACCAGGGCCTGTGATCTGGAAACTTCAGTTAGTTGTCCGAAGAAAGCCTCGTCTGCCTCATTCTTCTGATCTGGTGGTCTCTAAACTTAACCCAAAGACTCTCAACAGGCTTTTCTCCATTTCAAACAGGAACTCAGAGCAATCATACCACTCTCTTACATACAATGCAACTCCTCCACCTTTCCTTCTGTACCTATCCTTCCTGAACAGTTTATACCTATCCATGACAGTGCTCCAGTCATATGAACTGCCCCACCAAGTTTCTGTTATTCCAATCACGTCATAGTTCCTTGATTGTGCCAGGACTTCCAGTTCTTCCTGCTTGTTTCCCAGGCTTCTTGCGTTCGTGTACATGCCCTACTTTCTCAGTATGAATCTGGAGGCTTCCCATCTTGTATCCTCCTCCTTGTGTTTCCTCCCGGTATCCCACTCCCCCACTTACGTCTAGGTTTAGGTCACCATCCCCTGGCGAACTTAGTTTAAAGCCCTCCTCATTAGGTTAGCAAGCCTGCCTGCAAAGATGCTCTTCCCTCTCTTCGTTAGGTGGATCCCATCTCTTCCTAGCAATCCTTCTTCCTGTAACAACATCCCATGGTTGAAGAATCCAAAGCGCTCTCTCCGACACCACCTGCATAACCATGCATTCACCTCCACAATTCGACGGTCCCTACCTGGGCTTACCTGAGCCTTCAGTGCAGCGCAGCGTGGCCCAACGGCCAGAGTCAATCTAGCAGCTCTGTAGATCAGAGCAGGATGGCCCAATGGCTAAGGTCAGTGGGGCAGTCCTGCTACTGCGCCATTCACTCTCCCGGTGCTGGCTGCCTCACTGGCAGGGCAGCTGGGGTAGGGAGGCCCGGACCCACCCTGCTCCACCGGGTCCTGACCCAGGGCCCTAGGAAACCAATGCTTCCACAATCAGTCTTGGTCACCCAGTACCTCAGTCCCGCTCCCTGGGTCGCTTCCTACCCTTCCTTCCAAACGGGTGAAAGTAACTTAAAGGATTTACCGGTACGCCGGAGTCCTGAGCGGGGCGCAGGGCCTCAATTGGAAGAGGCGGGGCCTTTAAACCCCTGGGCCCTTTAAATCAAGATTTCAAGGCCTGGGGCTCTGGCTGTGATAGAGGTGGCTGGGCGCCCCAGGCCCTTTAAATCACCGTAGGAGCTACCAGCTGCAGAGGCGGCCGGGAGCCCCAGGGCTCGGGCAGCAATTTAAAGGGCCCGGAGCTCTGGCCGCCGCTACCACAGCAGAGTCCCGGGCCCTTTAAATCACCGCCGGATCCCCGGGTCACCGCCGCTACGCTGGGGCTCTGGCGGCAATTTAAAGGGCCCGGGGCTCTGGCCACTGCCAGGAGCCCCAGGCCCTTTAAATCGCCAGCCTGGGGAAGTCAGTACTGTTGGCGGTATACCGGTTCTTGCCAGCTTACTTTCACCTCTGCTTCCAAGGCTGGTAGTCTCATGGCCTCGGCTGTCTCTCCTCCATCGTCGTCAGCTGGGGGTTTGTTGGAGCCCTAGCCTGACTGACTTCTGGATCCTGGAGCTCTGGCAGTCTCCCTGTAGGAGCCCGCAACACATGTCTGGTCTTGTCAGCGGCCAGCCCAGCCTGAGCTGAGCTACTTCCTTTTATACTCTGGTTCCAGATGGAGCATGCCCAGCAGGAGTTAGGGGGACGTGGCTTCCTCAGCCCACAGAGTGAACCACTTCTGAACCAATGTGGGGTAAGTACGCCCCGTCACAATGTGGCTGAAAATTTAGCAAATTTGTGTGTCCTGTGCTGAATGCCCTGAATTATGGTGGAGAGGAGAGAGACATCCAGCACTTAATTTAAAAAGTAACTTTAAAAAAAATCTTTGATTCTAAATCAACTGGGTGGATCTCAGTTCTTTGTTGATGTCTCAGAAGTCATCTTTTTATGGCTTCAGTGCTACCCTGCTGGAAATCTTTGCTGTATCATTGAGCAGTCTCATGGGAGATTGGAAACATTTCCCCCCCCCCCTTTTTTTTTTCATGTAGCATATTTTTACATTTTGTCTTTTTCTTTTTAATTATTAATTTAAGGGTAAACCTAAAGATTAAACAGGGACTTATGTTAATTCTCAAGAGTCTGGTCATTGCTACAGCAAAGTTTCCTGATTTGGTGAAGCTCCAGAAAGATGCATTCAGGGACCTCCCAAGCAACCCACCTCTTGCTAACATACATAAAGAGTGCACGTACATTTTGTTATAATGTGCTGAATGCACCCCATAGCTTGAATGACATTGAACATGTATTTCTGATCTTAGTTTAGTTTTAAACTTTGTTTTGTAGTTCATCATTAATAAAATTCCTCTAAATGTTTTCTAAGACTGTTGCTATGGCCAGAGTTTAAGGCCTTGTCTACACTAGAAAGTGTTTGTCAGTACAGCTATACCATTATAGATATACCAGCAAGCCCTTCTACATGGGAGACAGATTAAAGAGTTCTTTGCTGGTTTAGCTTTATAGCAGTTTCCCCCACAGAAAAATAAGCTATACAAGCAAAAATAGTTTTGATGGTATAATTGTGTCTACACTTGTCTTTTGCTGGACATATCTATGTTGATTAGGAAAGTGATTCTCCTCCTCCTCCCCCCCCCCCCCCCCCCGGCTAATAACTGAGCTAGGTAAAACTGGCAAAACTTCTAGGTGTAGCCCAGCCCAGGCCTGAGAAAAAAGTTGCCATTGAGATCTGAGCACCCTATTTAACTTGCCTCACTCTTTCCTTCTCTAGCTGTGAGTTTTATTAGTTTCCCTTGTATTAAACTTACTTGCTCTCTGATCATTTGACATTCATTAGACAGGTATTCTTCTGCAAAAAGGAACTATTCAGAAGTCGAATAATTCCCAAGTACAAGAAAGCAGTTGGTGAGAATGTCTTTTTTAAGTTACTGAGCATGCCTGTTAAATTCCCACTGAAGTATGCACCGTAGGGGTACTGGTAATAATTGGAATAAGGGTCTAATACAGATTTCATTGAAACCAATTCCTAATTTGTCAGAATCAGGCCTTTATAGAGGCAAAGATAGCGTTATAAAAATGCAGTCAGTGCCTTTCAAATATATCAGTCTGTGGTCAGACCCAGATTAGACCCTGAGAGCAGAAGAGCATTTGTTGTCCTTTGGTGGATACTCTATTGTTACTAATATATATACTAATATATTAATATATATACTAATCTGTATATATTTTCTCTTTATTTTTGTAGAACACTATACAGGCTTTCCTTTATTTTCTTCAGCACCAGCTGTGAACCACGTAGTGCATTATCACAACATGCTTTTGAACTCTGTCTCCATAATTTTACTTGAAAAGCTTTTGAGCCACTTTCTATCTAGTCTCCCTATGGACAATTTTTCTAGGAGTACAGTACATTTCTATTATTCCTACCTAACATGTACTGCCATCTGCTGCTTGTGGATAGGAGCAGATTCTAGTCATTCCAGGCAGAACATAAAGTAAAACCACAATTTCAAAAAGAACTTAAATAAATATTACAAATGGAGAAATGACATTATATTAACAATTGTTGTATGCACTGTTGTTGTATCTGTGTCGGTCCCCGGATATTAGAGAGAGAAGGTGGGTGAGGTAATATCTTTTATTGGACCAAATTCTGTTGGTGAGAGAGACAAGCTTTCGAGCTTACACAGAGCTCTTCTTCAGGTCTGGGAAACTAACTCTGAGTTATACCCTGAGTTAGTTTCCCAGACCTGAGAAAGAGCTCTGTGTAAGCTCGAAAACTCGTCTCTCTCCCCAACAGAAATTGGTCCAATAAAACATTTTACCTTACCTACCTTGTCTCTGTTATATTAACCAGTCCAGCAAGATCAGCTGCTTTTTTTGTTTGTTTTTTTGGAGGATGATGCTATTGAAGCACGTACTATATTTCTTACTCTGAATATGGTGAAATACTGCCAGCCTCTCAGATACCAGTGTAGGCACTTAGCTTACGACATCCTTTTACCTTGACACTTGAGATTTACTGGGATGCTTGTGTTTCAGCCCTCATATTTGTAGGTAATCACTTTATACAATCATTTACTTGTGTTATCTATGGTTTTGATTCATTCATATGTAATCAATGTGTGATGAATAGATTTAAGATGGCGGTATAGGAATAAGTAGGATTATATTATACAGGTATAAGGCTGACAAGCATTTATGAGTGATTAAGTATATAAGCAAAACAAAGTAAGGCTGTAACACAAGGCCTGCAGGCTGAGGCCTGTAAGGTTTTAACTTAGCCACATTAGGTCATGAGAAGGTAACCCAAGAGTAACCCTGTCCCAGTAAAGTTACAAGATTACTGTAAAATATGTGCTAATAGGTGGTGATTGGGAAAATATGCCACAATAAGCCACATGATGCCCAATTGTAACATCTTGGGAAATACTGCAGCAATCACAGGTTACAATGGGGACTTGTTGTAAATGCTAATGAAAATAAGGGGTACTAAGAGGATAGCCTCTGAAAAGTGGGGCATCTCAAATTTTATAGGTATGGAAATCCAATTAAGGGAAAAGAGGTTGGAACCCTCAAGCGTATGTATAAGGGTTATGGGTGTGAGTGTATCAGAATAAAAGGACTGAATAGTGAGGAAGAATGCATCAGCAAACCCTCCACAGATGACCACTTGTTGAAAATTTCTCCCATCCTTATGGTACCCTTGGGGATATGAGTATGAAAACATTGATGCTGGACATCTTATGGTATTCCTCCACTTTACTAGGGTGTCTGTAACTGTGGCATGAATTATCTGTGTAGTAAAGTTTTTAATAAAGGGAATATTAATAACTTGTGAATGCTGTTGTGGTCACTACTATCATTCCTCATGTGCTCCTAGAGTCTCCTGCCCTAATGATATTTCTAATAGTGGGTCTCACCCTGCTGATTCTGATAATGTAGCCTTTAGGAACTGCGAACCTTTGGCACAAGTTACTATGGTTTAAAATACCATTGGTAATATCAACCCCTCAATAATATAAAGGCACCGGAAGTAGCTGATTGGAAGACCTTTTCTCAACTTTGGAATCCATTTGATAATTGAATTTTTAATGTAATTGTAAAATGCACCTTGAGGTATGATGAGAGCTATATAAACTGGATTAAAGAGGTAGGAGCACGTCCTTTGAGTGTGCCAAGTGCATTTGGTATAATTAAAAACTCAACATGCATTGTTCCATGTACTATACTTACAGTCACAGCAGTATCTTCCTGTGCTTTGGAACAGAGAAACTATGGTACAGCAATTATTTTTGCAATGGGAAATATACACATTTTAATGGCGTCCATTGTACTGTCATTCTGAGATCCTTCACATGCAGTGTATGTAAATCAAATATAGGCAAGTTGAACTCATTCACTGACTGAATTCATCTATACCTCTTAAACTCACTGTACCAAAACATGTATCCCTCAGTATGACCTGTTAAAGAAAAAACCCAGAATAATGAATTGGGGTAATATTCCACTTACAGGGAAGAAAGAAGACCTGTATTGGGTGCCTGTGATTTACTGGATTAGGCATAAATCCAGAATCCTGGGTTCTTTTTCTTACCTTGCAACTGACTCGTATATATTTAGGCAAGTCACATGTTGGGAAGAACTCACAATTGGGACAAGATTGTCAAATGATCTCAATTCCTAGTTAGTCACCAAAATAACGGGTCACGTCTTCTAAAGAACTAGGAGTTAGGTGCTGACCTTTTTTTTGAAAATTTGGCAAACAATGCCATAATGCGGACTGCTGGGGGGCTGAGCACTTTTAATAAATATTGAATCCATTAATACTGTTTTTAGAATCTCGGTTATGTACCAAGCTATTCAATTTACTTGCCTATTTAATCCAGTCAATTGAATCTAATTTAGATTCTTATACTAGTTACATCACCGTGGTATCTGAAAGAAATACCAGTACAACAGAACCCCCGTTTATCCGATCTAATTGGGACTGGGGCAAAATCCTATTATCAAACATTTGGATAATCCAAGGAATGGGAAAGTGCGAGTCTGCAGCGCCATCTAGTGGCCATAGGGGAGATTCCCGCTTCTGGACCTGTGTGTGCTAGTTGTGAGAGCTGGCTAATGGAGGGTTGAATGAACAGGGTTCTATTGTATATTAAAAAATAGACATGAAGATTTCAATATTTTCCTTTCTCATCCTTCTTACGATAGGGACTCCATTTTTTATTATTGTTATGTTTTTTATTATAGGTGATTTTGGTGGGGCTATTGAAAAAGGCTAGGTTGAAGAAGTAAGTTATGTCTTCTACTTTGAAGACATTGGGGTTTGTGGTCATTTTGATTTCTTTCAGAAGTGAGTTCCATAGCTGAGGACTAGTTACTAAGAAAGCTGTGTCTGTTGCCTGCCAAGACTTACTCTCTTACAGAATTACAAGTTCAATGTTTTTTTCAAGCTGCCTGCCCTGGAAACTCACCCTGGAATGTGAGAATCAAGTAGGATTCTTTCTGGCTGTCAGAACAGTAACAAATATTTTGCAATTGAAATTTAGCAATTCTGTTAATGATAGAAGAGCCAAAATAGAATTCAGGTCTCTCTCCCTGACTTCTAACAATAATCAACAATACTAACAGCTTATTTTAGTCAGTAAAGCAAGCAGCTATGACTCTGAATACACACAAGGAACAGATAGATCTTGTGAGTAAGACAATGCCATTTTTACATAGTCACTTTTCAGAGTTGGATTTAACCTCAGTATCCCTATTTTACTGATGAGACAACCGAGGCGCACATGTGCTTACCAAGCTATGAGAAGTGGTATGTAAGTGTAAATTATTATTATTTATTAAATTAATTCAAAACCAATCCCTGCAAAATGTTCAGCAGGCCCCAGGACTTACAAATTGAAGACTGTGCCACAGACCTTTTACTCTATATAGTTATAGTCAGCAAAGAAGAATAACTTATTCCTCAGGCCCTTTCATGTGCTCCCCACAAATCATAGCCACCAAACATTCAGCTGGACCCAATCCAAAATTTAAATAGAATTGTAATTCCCTTTTAGAATCTGTAACCCCAATTACCCTTTATGGCACCTTTGAAAAAAGTTCAGCTGAACACACAATTACAAAACAGCTTCAAATTAGCTTCAGATGAATAGCTAAATTCTAAAAACCAGATTAGAAACATTTAAATATCAGAATTTTGAAACAGAGTTGCAATGACTAGTTCTCTTGATACTATCCATTTTGGTCTGAGATTTTTCAAATGTTATTTAAGAGCGACTCAGACATCTCTAACACGTACCTGATACATCGGAATATAAGCTGTAGAGAATGTTTTGTCAATATCTCCTTTTTATTTCCTCCTAGAAGCCATCCTTATATAGGAGTAAAACCACATGTATTCACCTCCGTGCACTCCCAAATCAGAGATGAATATATTGAATGAATTTCCATTAAATCTGTTCGGCCAGATTCACTCTCTGTGGTGGTGGGTGGTAGAGTTAAGAACATTGCTCTGTGACCACAGAGGCATCTGTGTCAAAGTGGCGATGCCTCCTGGAGAGGGGAGGTGCCAGTACCAACACTACCTTCCCTTGGGACTTCTGCCATGTGAGAACAGATTGAAAATCGGACATGAGTTCCATAAAAGCCCCACAGGCAAATGCTCTTCAGGAGATGTGCTGCGTCACTGTATTCTAGGTTACTTGGTCCTGCCTCAGTGTAGGGGGAACGACTAGTTGACCTCTTGACATCCATTGCAGACCTACATTTCTATGATTCTATTATTCTGGTCCCACCCACTTGTGGCCAAGCTTCTTGCCCTGCTGTGAGTTTTCTTATTTTAGAATTATTTGAGCCTAAATTCTGCCCCAGAGCCTCAGTGAGGATTAATTGGTTTGACTTGTGAGAAGAAAGTATTTAAATTGAACCCAATGAACTGAGCAGAAGTATGAAGTGGTCAACAACTATGTTCAGCCAACAACAGGAATTTCAGACTCTCCCTCATGTCAGCAAGCTCCTCTGTTTGAAATAACTAACACAGGTGGCATTTGCCTTGGGTTTTGATCAAGTTGAGGGAAACATTTTCTTTTTTCCTTTTTTTTTAATGGAACCTCAGCCTTTTACAACAGAACTAAAAATATTAGAAAAATAATCCCCGTATTTCATCAGGTATATTGTTTACAATTCATGTTACATTTGTTTCGAGAATACTATTCATTAGCATATATTTTATCAACATCACTTACTAACAAGCCAATACACCTGTTCAGCAGCCTCCTTGCTTCTGTTTCATTTCCTTATCGCCAGCTGTGCACTAAGTGTCAATGAGCTTTCTTTTCTAAAACTGGTTTTACTCACACTACCCATATGACCTTAAAGTTGTACTTTGTATGAATATGCTGCCCTACAGGAAACTCAGGATAGATTCGGCGGGGGCGGGGGGGCGAGGTTAATATCAGTTCCTCATTTGGAAAAGCCCTTTGGATAGGGCCTTGGGGAAAGGTAAACTCGTGAGTTTCCCCTTCCCTGAGTCTTACCCAAACTTTTCCATTGCAGGAGGGACGAGAGTTGCCCATTTTAGAACAGGTTCATTCCCCAAAACCCATGGATCATATGAGACCTGCTAAAAGCACTAGGCCTCTGCACAGGCTCACGCAGTTCTCCAGCACTAAGGGGCTTGCGGAGAAGTTGATCTTTCCAGAGACTGTCATGCTGGCTGCTGGGGGGCATGCTATGCAGATGGCCATCCCCAAGGAGGGGTTGCATGTGATGCCATGAAGTCTGCTGACCTTTCTCTGTCTCTGTGGAGGAAGTGTGGGAGGTCAGTGCACAAAGGGTTAGTTCCAGGCATGGATCCTAGGGGAACAGCTCCCTCCCTCTGCTTCAGGGCTCTTGACATAGATGGTTGCCTTACAACTACTTGACTGGCTGTAGTCAAGGAGCACAGAGCACATCTCAGGAGGGCTGTATGTATAGGAGGTTTTAACTCACTTTGTGCTCTCCTGATCCTGGGCTGCCTAAGTGTTTGACTGGTTGCCCAATGACTGGAGCATTGTCAGGGCTGCTGTCAATTACACTGGCTGTCAGTCGCCCCAAGGGGCTATTAAAGCTGCTGGGGATCTTCAGGGCACAGGGAGGTGCTCATCACGTCCCTTTTGCTGTCCATTGGAAGAGAGGTGATATAAGAGGTGTTATACTAACTTCAATAACAAGAACATGGTAGAAGGGAGCTGAAAACAGTATATGTTTAGAGCTGAGGCTGCCAGTTACAGAGAAGAGTTCTTGGGAAGACAAACCAACACTCTTGATTTTTTCATGGGACTTTTATAATGCCTGAAATTGCACACATGACAGTAATCATCAGTAATTCTGCAGGAGTAGGACAGTGTGTTGGCATAAGATAACAAAATCTGCTTCACCAGTCAATCTGTGCTGATTGTGGGGTTTTGTAATGCCCATTGGCCGAGGTGGGCTAGGTGGCAGTCCAGAACAGTAGTCAAGTGTGTGCTGGTGGTCAGGTAGCCGGGAGATGGATTGGTATCAGAGGTATTCTGGGGCAATGGTCGGAGTTCTTGCAGAGGTCAGTAGCTGGAAGATCCAATCCAAGGGGTTGGGTCAGTGGGTTAGGGAGGTGAAGTCAGGTGAGGCAGGAGGCAACAAGGTAGGGTTAGGCAAAGCAGCAAGGCAAGGTGGTTTAGGCAGCAACCAGCAGGCAATGGTCTTGCTCAGATAGCTTCCTCTTCCTGTTGGGGTCTTCATATAGTCCTGGTGCCCAGTGAGAATGCTGCCTGTTCATCCGATCAGGGGCCTGAGGTAGGCTGCTGTGGGTCTGTAGGCCTTCAGCACTAAGACTATTGGTCAAGATGGTAGTTCAGTGCATTGCTGTGGTGCAGCAGCTCAGGATGCGGCCTATGGACCTAGCGAGCCTGGCTTTGATACTGGTTCCTGACAGTTTCTTGTTTGAGCACATCACTGTTCATTCTGACAGCAGTTATCACTTTGACACAGGTGACTGTTATGAGATACAGAAGCTTTTCATCTAGAGATCATGTGCTCAAACCTAGTCCAATTCAGTTGTGGATAAAAGTTGTTACCATCTGATGACTATGTGAAATGAATTGTTGGTTTCAATTACATTTTTAAAGGATTGATATCACAAATGACAAAAAATTCCATACTTATTGGCACTCTTGTTGGCAGTCTCAGCAGAGAAGGCAAGGATTGAAAGGCTATGGAGCCTGAAATACCCTTTTTACCACTAAAAATGTTCTGTCTAGAATTGGGTTGAGAGATTCTGGAATGGCAATATTGGGAGCTTCGGCTGCTATCAATGCTTTACCTGTTGCATGAATTTCAGTTAGCATGGTTGACAATCTAACACTTTTCTAGTAAAAATAAACAAAATCACTTTTGGTGTATATTTAAACTGCTGCTATCGCTCATGGAACTAGGGATTGCTCAATAAATGCTTCTCTGGTTTCAATGCTGCTACAGTTCTGACTTCTGGTGGAAGATGTGTGATCTGTTGCCATAGTTATTAAATACAGAATTACCAAACAACTTGCTAGCAACTGCAACTTTTTTATTTTATTGTGGTAGCACCTAGGAACCCCAGTCATGAACCACAACACCATTATGCTCAGCACTGCATAAACATGACAAAAAAGATAGACCCTGCCTGACAGAGCTTACACTCTAAGAAAACTTCTTTCTAAAAGGTTCTGCAGCTTTTGATGAAGTCTGGATTGTGCAGGACATGACAAACTCCACAATTTTGCATTTATACTTAATATATTGAGCATCACGTTTAGGGGGAGGCTTGGAGGACTTCTCATCGGCAGAATCAGCAAGCTTCTCTAGGAGAAGGCTACTTCTACCTCCCCCAACCAGCAACATTTTTCTAAGGGGCAGAGCAGATGGCTCCACAGCCCCTCCCTATGCTATTGGACCTTAGGGGTTACATGCTGCCTCTTTAATTTTGTGTCTCTGGGTTTTCCTAACAGAACCCACTCCTATAAATGACACAGCATGTCTGGAAACTCCTGACAACATGTGAGCTAGTTTCCAAGGAGTGCTAGGCAATCTGATATGTCACGAACAGGGAAGCTTTAGACAGCAGGATAGATCTTGACAGCATATTGTTGGAGGTGAAATGTGATGGAGGGAATTTACATCAATATTTCTGAACCTTACAGAAGGCTTGGTTCAAGGGATTGGCAAAAGTTTAAGGGCTCTTATTCTTGCAAAAACCAATTCACTCAACCCTAATTAATAAAAATATGAGAGATTACCTCAGAAACTCCATTATGATACTGTTAAAACAAATTACAGAGTGAAATTAGCAAGGAACGCATTGAAATCTTGTTATTGTACAAGGGGAGATTACTAAGGAAATCCTGTGCTAATCCCGTAACAGTGTGTATTATAATGGCAACATTATTTCTGAGCAAGTCTGTTGGAACTCTTTCATATGTTAAATCTGAGTGAGGCAGTGTAGTAGGTAACCTGCTATTGAATAATCTACATTTGTGAAAAAATGTAAAGTTATAGTGATAAATACAAAAGAGAGTCAAAATAATACAATAATTGTGGGGTTTATATAGTACAATATCTACCATACCCAGGGTATTGCAAAGCCCTGTAAAAAGTTAAATGGAGTTACGTATGGCAAAGAAGTCATAGATAGTAGAATCTGTTTTATTGACAGAGGGAATGTTTGATCCTGCACAATACAGCTGTACTGTACTAGCCTGGTCTATACTTGCAAGTTGTACTGGTATAACTATAGGTGAGGAGTGTGATATTTTTACTGATATAGTTGTACTGGGACAAGCCCTCATGTGGATGCAGTTATACCAGTATAAAGGTGCCTTGTCATATAGGACTACCTTTACTGGTATAAGCATCTTTATACCGACATAGCTGCATCCACACGAAGGTGATTGCACTGCTTTAACTATACCAGTTAAGCAGTACAACTTTTATGTATAGTCAGAAAGAGGCTCTAGATCTTTATCTTTGGACCCAGAACGGCACCAGATGAAGGCAAAGTTGTCCTGTTTAAGGTCTGTTAGAAAGGCTAGGAGGGAGCACTAGTACCTTTAATTCAGCTCCGCTGAGCCTAGAAATTCCAGCACTGTCTTCTCTCAGGGGATCTGAAATCAGTGGAGCATCATTATTTTATCATTATTTCCTTTATTATATGTATTCATGTTTGTAGAGCCATATGTTTGCAATGTAGTGAAAGTGGCAAGCACAACAGGGCTGATTTACACATCTAGCTCCCTGACCTCTGAACTGTCTTGCATTTGAGTTGATATCAGAAAACGTATGTGTTTGACTTGGGATTTTTGTGAGTGTTTAATACAAAAAAATGTAGATACAAGCTGCTTTCTTTGGACTGGCAAAAATTGTATTGATTAGAATATTTGGTTCTGGTGGCTTTGAAGAAACAGGCTGTCCCAATGGTCTGTTGCTGGTAGTGTTCTGTACTGCTCCATGAGAGACCAGATTTGACTGATACTCAGCCAAAGGACAGAGAGCTGCCCAAAAGCACCTGTCTGACCAGTGAGAGAGCAAAATTGCTGGAGTCCAAAGAGTCTCAGTCCCCGTCAGCTATAAGTTTGGAAGCTGCATCATGGGGCCTTAAGCGTCAGATGTGAAGTGGGGGAAATTGGGGGTACCTCAGGACTCTGACAAAAATCTTGCAAAACTCCCTGGTAATAAATGGTGGGAACTAAGGGAGAACTAAAACCTGATACAGTGGGACTGATTCAACGTTTTTTTTCTTCTTTTCCTTTTCAGGGTCTGCACATAATCTTTCATGTAGCCTTGGCACTCTTAAAGGTAAGTCATTTATTTTAACCCTTTTGTTTATTATAAAGTAGTATGAGATATTCACAATAAGGGATTGCTTAATTGAATATGCCACACCTTGTAATAAAACCACATTGAAAAGCCTCAGGCAATAGTGGTTGGTCTCTCAGAGTTATCATGGAGGAAAATGAAAATATTGCAATGGGTGAGGTGGGGGGAGCGGTTGTCTTTAAAAACTTCAGCTTTGTTGTTTGTATTAAACTGCTTCATCATGCAGTGAAGTTCCTGGAGACAAAGGTAATATAGTGATTAAGATGCCTCATAGATGTACCTGCTCAGAAGAAAACAACTTTGCTTCACTTCACAGTCCCATACTTCCGTGCTGAGGTATTTCATGAAGTTATTCAATTGTAGTTACCTCCAGGAAATGTATAATTGCATATGAAACACATTTGTAATGACAGGGGAGAAACTAGAAGTCTGTTAGTGTAAATGAAAATAATCTTTATTTTATGGCTATCTTAGATACAGAAAAATTCCACTTGACAGAACATTTGAGGTGAAATCCTGGCTCAGTTGATGTCAATTGCAGAATTCGCATTGACTTCATCAGGGCCAGGACTTCGTCTTTGCTTTTGTTTGGAAATGGAAGTGGTGCTGGAATTGGACAAGTGCTCTGCAGTATTCCCAACACGCTACTGTCAAAAAACCTCCATATTGTCCAACAGTCTGCTGTTTAAGACCTTGTCTTCACTGCAGTTCACTCAAGTTATAACTCACATCCTGACTCAAATACTGTCCACACACAAAAACCCTTAATTTATGTGTGATGGTGCTTTTAACTGAAAGTGGCTGACCCCTCAAGGGGTAGAGACTACAGCTCAAATTAGCACAGCTCATCAGTTGTTAACATACCTACTCTGTAATGTGTATGCAGGCTAGCGCCACTCAATTGTCACTAGTCCTCCAGTGTCTTCCCACAATTCCCCATTTGTCCAGAAAGGACAGACAAGTTCTCCCACAATTTACTGGTAAATTATTCATAGAGCAGCTCAGCTTACTGTAGCTCAAAGAAGCATGGGATATACCCCCAGAAATCATAGCATCACACATGAGTGAGTGCAGCACCTTTGTGGACAAACCAACGTGAGGGTTATTTCACAGTGTGGCCATTGTCACTTGAGCTATGCTAATGTGAGATATGTAACTCAAACAAAGACAACGCGAATTAGCCTTGCAGTGAAGATGTATCCTCAGTAACTGGAGTTTCCTTAGCAGATAGCCAGTTTGTGCCAGATTGTGTGGCTACTTTATTATATTGACACATCTTCAAGGAATAGCCTGGAACAAGGAAATTCATTTCACATGCATTTCCACAGGGCTGTCAGTCTGCAATGCCACTAGCTTCCACTCTCAATTTTCAAAGTGACAAAGTGTTTGTGCTCTATTATTGTTCTTGGGAAGTGGTGGGCAACCTGCGGTCTGCGGGCCATGAGACATTTTGCTGACGTTGACCATCCTCAGGCACGCGCCCCCCCCCCCCCCCCCCCGCAGAGCCCAGTGACCGCGGTTTGCCGTTCCCAGCCTATGGGAGCTGTGGGAAGTGGCAGCCAGCTCCCATTGGCCAGGAACGGCGAACCGCAGCCACTAGGAGCTGCGGGCAGGCTGTGCCTGCGGACGGTCAACGTCAGCAAAATGTCTTGTGGTCTGCAATCAGATTACCCTGATGGGCCACCTGCGGCCCATGGGCCGCAGGTGGCCCACCACTGCTCTGGGATGTATGTGTGTGTGAGAGAAAGACCAAGACCTGAAAGATTTTAAAAAACAACAACAAAACATCATGTGTTTGCTGCTTGTTTCTTACGTTACAAACTGAGAAGTTGATTACCTGGTGTGGTTTTTTTTCTGGGAGATTCTGTGGATGACTGGGAACTTAGCAGTTTGACATGACACATACCTTGTGAAAATTGAGTCCTAAATGGTCAAGCAGGATTGTGGGAGAGTATTGGAGGACTAGCAGCAATTGAGTAGTGCTAGCTTGCATCCATGAGACAGAATGGTCATGTTAGCAGCTGTGAGTTGGTCACTAGGGTTTTGCCTATGCCCTTAGTTCTGGCGGCCAACTTGAGTTACTAGTACAGCAGTACAGAAGAGAGGAGTTTTTGAGTGTGAATGGGAGTCAAATTAACAGGATTACTTGAACTATAATGTGAATCAGCTTTCCAGTGAAGACAAGCCCTGCAAGGGGGAAAGTGATTTTTATCCAGAGTGTTGAATGCTTTTTTGTTTTTGTTACTGCTCGTTTAACAATGTATTATGTCTAATGAACCGTTAACAGGCAAGCTCCCATTTTCAAAGATTCAGCATCCCGTTATAGCAGGGGTAGGCAACCTATGGCACGGGGCACGCGAGCAGATTTTCAGTAGCACTCACACTACCTGGGTCCTGGCCACAGGTCTGGGGGGGCTTTCCATTTTAATTAATTTTAAGTGAAGCTTCTTAAACATTTTAAAAACCTTATTTACTTTACATACAACAATAGTTTAGTTATATATTAAAGACTTATAGAAAGGGACCTTCTACAAACGTTAAAATGTATTACTGGCACGCGAAACCTTAAATTAGAGTGAATAAATGAAGACTCGGCACACCACTTCTGAAACGTTGCCAACCTCTGCGTTATAGCAATGAAGGGCCGAGAGCACCCAGTCCACTTCTTTGGGTTTTCCAAGGGAGACCTCCAGCAAAAACAAGGAAGACAAGATATGTGATACCTGAGATTTCAAACATAAAAATCATGCAGAATAATCCCAGGATCCTCAAGGGATTTGTTTTCGCAACTGAAGTCAAAAGTTCTTACATGTTTTCCTCAAATATCTCTAGTTTCCAGAGTCATCAGAAAGAGCAAGTGGGACAAAGTGTTATTGATAGCTCAAAACTGGATCAAACAGCTCTTGTTCTTGGATTTCATGGATCTAGAATTGGACCTTGAAGTCTCACTTCTCAATCTCCTGGGTGTATTCTCCCAGGATCAAAGCTATGTTCTTCACATGGAAGTTGCTCAGTCTTACAGGTTGGCTGCTGGCCTGTCGGGGGGTTTCAGCTCTGACTGTTCTGCAGAAGTTCAGGAGATCATTTCTGGAAGCAGAAAACCTTCTCATAGACAGCTGTTTATGCTGAAATAGAATAGCTTTTCTATCTGGATTTCCCAAAGTTAGTGAGTTCCAAATCCTGATAGCTGGTCCCTATATCCTCACCCAAAATGTATTTTACTAAAGTAGTCTTTTATTTCCATCTTAATCAGCTCATTAGTTTACCTGTCTTCTTCCCTAAACCCCATTTGATTCTGAGAGACATTAGATTATACACCTTAAATGTTGAGAGCTTTTACTTATTTCCTAGACAAGACAAAGCCAATTAAATAAACTTTTAGGGCTTGTCTACACTACTCATCGGATCGGCGGGCAGCTTGTCTACACTACCCGCCAGATTGGGGCAGCGGGCAGGGGGGGGTCAATTTATGGTGTTTAGTATAGACACGATAAATCGACCGCTGAGCACTCTCCTGTCAATTCTGGTACTCCACCAGAACGAGAAGTGCAATCAGAGTCGACGGGAGAGTGTCAGCTGTCCATTTACCACAGTGAAGACACCGCGGTATGTAGATCTAAGTATGTCAACTTCAGCTATGCTATTCATGTAGCTGAAGTTGCGTATCTTAGATCGACCCCACGCAGTAGTGTAGACAAGCCCTTAGACTTCTCATAGCTCGTGCGGCTAAGGTAGGGGCCTATTTATCTCAGCACAGAGTCTCTCTAATGGACTAGGTTATGTGTACACATGGGCTGTGACCTGGCAGATGTTTTACTATTTGGGGTATTGGAACATACTCTGCTACATCCAAAGATGTTTCAGCTGCATGCCTCCATGACATTTCTATCATAGACATATGGGTAGGCTGCTGGCCGTGTTTTAACACCATGTTGATTAGACTTGCTCTGAACAGGGTTACGTGATACGGTTTTAAAAACATCTGCATCAGCTCAGTCGTCTGTCTCCAGTAGTGCTTCCAACATTGCTAACACTTGTGCAGCTGAGCTGATGTTAGCAACAGTAGTATGTTTCTAGAAAAAATTTCAAGTGTAGGCAAGGGCCTTGGTGTTATGTTAGGAAGAGGATTGAACCCCTAAACATCTACCTTTAGAAAGGCCTTGTTAAGATTAAGGAGACTTCTTGTTTAAATAATTAGCCCTGGTTATTTGTAACATAAAGCACTCAATCTAATTACTTGATGATCATCTGTACATTCCACCTCCCTTGCCCACTGAGTCAGTTCTGTATTGACTACCCCAGAAGATTAAAAGGGAAAACTTTTAAGAAGGTATTCTGAAATCACTTTGTTATAAGCACTTTATAAGCTTGTAACTGTCTGCATTTTGGTTTGTTACTCTGCTCTTAGCAACTCTTAAGATAATAGAGTATGTTGCATCCATCCTCATGTTGTGGCAGCAATAGGCACTAGACAGTAATAGAGAAGTTATCTTGATAAAATATTTCCCTATTGGAAAGCAGAAAATAAACACAAAGAGAATATAGTCATGTAAGATCAGGTCTAAATTAGAAACCACTTATTAGTTTAAAAGGATGTACCTTTCACTTTGTTACAGAAGACTCCATTTCCATAGCAGCAGCAACATGGAAATGATGATCTAAATTAGAGCTTGCGTTCAGCAGGAATCGCTCTCCTATTTGAGAGGAGAGGATTTTTGTATTCTGAGTTCTGGAATAAATATTTGCCACTTAAATGTATTTGTCCCCAACTTTTATAGCTTAGAAACCATATGTTTTTAGTTTATCTGTCTTTCAGATAACAGTAACCAAATCTGAGTGCTTCAGAACATCTTTATGAAACCATATGCTTCTGGGGAGCTTGTTCCTTACCAGAGCTGGAGTTGGATACTGCATGTAGCCCAACAGCTCTGTGGGCTTGGTCTAGGTAGACCTCATCCCAGGCCTAAATTAATGGCAACTTTAGTCGTTTTTTCTCCCCCACAATCTTTTGGGTGATTTCTAATTTTAGGAATCATTAATCAACAGGCTATTAAAGAGCCTTTACCCAGTAAATGTCATTTCTTCCTGGCAGTGGTTTCCCCAGGAATTGAAATGGGGGGGGAGGGGTGTTCGAATTTACAGGGGGGGTGTCACTAAATTGGCATGTAACTAGTTCACAAAATTGGGGGAGTGTTGGGGAAATTTTGTAGGGAAATCACTGCTTCCTGGCATGTGAGTAATGTTCAGTAATGTCCTCTAATTACCAAGAGAATTATAACTCTGGTCCTGAACTGTCTACTAGCCTAGTAAATTTGGTGTCACTGCTCTACCAGGTGCCTAGATTAAAACTAAGCTTTCACAAGAGTTTAAAATGGCAGTGAAGCTCCTCTGACCAATAACCTGGGCGTGCTAACCTCCCTCAGGGGCGAACTAACCTGCCTCAGAGAATAAAATGATAGTCACAGGAATCAGGGAGGAACCTGCTCCCATCCCTACCTCCATGATCCAACACTTTCACAGCAATGCACAGTTGATTAGGCACAATCATCATGTGTTTTGGTTGCTTTCCTCTGAACAACAGGCATTGGCCACTGCCATAGACTCCCAGACCTGATGAAGTATTAGTCTGATCTGGTATGGAAAATAGAGTGTTGAAGAAAATAAACTTTCCCTACAGTGTCCAAGTTGTAAGTGTTCCATTTCGTCACATCTTCCTCCAACAGTTACTACCTTTCAGATACTGATGTAGTTGTAGAATATATAGCAGGGGTGGCCAAACTTACTGACCCTCCAAGCTGCATCCGATAATCTTTAGAAGTTCGAGAGCCGGGCATACCTGCCACGGCTTGGGACTTCTGCCTGGCAGGGAGGAGGGTTATCTTGGGGATCAGGGCTTCAGCAAAAGCGCCAAACCCTGGCAGGTGCACCCCATGGGGCTCAAGCCCTGAGAGCCCCCTCCTCACTGGGCAGAAGCACTGAGAGCCACCACCCTGCTGCAGGGCAGAAGTCCAGAGTTGCCCTCCCCACCCCCACCCCCGCCAAGTCTGGCAGGTGGAGAATGGGGTGGGGGGCATGGGAGGCTCTGCGAGTCACTCTTTAACTGTAAAGCGGCTTGCGAGCCATGGTTTCACCACCCCGATATATAGCATCCACAAAGTATTCTCAATTATAATTTTGTCCAGTTGGTGGCAGTATTATACAACTGCTTATTGTTTAGCTATTTAATATTGTAATTGTAACTGAAGCATTGTTAATAAGTTGAGCTCATTGATGTAAACAACTTTCTTTGCTCTCACCTCCGAGTTCCCATAAGAGAGAGAGACTAAGGCATAGCAGCGTAAAATGAACATTCATGTTTAAATGGCAGATACACTGTTAATGACATAACATTCAAAAACCAGTAGGAGAACACTTCAACCTCCCTAATCACTCAGTGACAGACTTGAGGGTAGCAGTGTTGCGACAGATTAACTCCAAAAGCAGACTTCAAAGAGAAACTATTGAACTCGAATTGATATGCAAACTAGGTTGCATTGCGTCCCGATTAAATAGAGATTTGGAATGGCTCAGCCATTACGTTAATTGAATCTATTTCCCTTAAGTTAACGATCCTCATTCACACCTGTGTGACCATCATGTTTATCACTTCAAAGGTTTTTCTTCCCCTGCTGTTATGGTTCCTCTCAACTAATTCGCCTCTTAAGGTTGGTCTATGCACCTCGACCTTATCATGTTTCTCTGACTGTATAAATATCTGTGTACTGTATGTTTCATTCCATGCATCCGATGAAGTGGGTAACAACCCACGAAAGCTTATGCTGAAATAAATTTGTTAGTCTCTAAGGTGCTACAAGTTTTTCTTTCTTATTTTCGTTTTGTTAATGAAGGACAGTTTAGAGCACTTTCACAAGCAATTTACTATCTTGACGTTTTCATAAAAAGGACGCTCATTAAGATTATAGATTTAGAATGGTGAAAAGGAAAATGCATTCCCATTCCAGTGCATGGCACATATTCAAGTGCCTTTTATCCCCCGGACAGCCAGCTTCCTTGTTATGGATTGCAAAGTAAACATTAACATATTTGCATGTTAGGAAACCTGTTCCATTAAAAAGTGTCATTTGACACCCCATTTTAGACAAATATGGAATGCAATTTTAGCCATTGCAGGCTTTTTTATTTCCACTCAAAAGTTCTTAATTGAGTGAGCTGCAAGTGTAAAGTAAGGTTTAGGTTGAATTTACATTTTCGATTAATTGCATCCAAACTTATGTAGCTATATCACAAAGTGTGACTTCTGAGCAAGTGTTCTCTTGTTTATAGTTTAGTAAACATCAAAGTAACATAGGGAGACTCAGGAAAGTCAGGTTTTTTATCAGATTTTTAAGTTCTACACATTATGTATTGTTTCTTTACTTTAATCTTCCTACTCTGTTACCTGGAAAATTAAATGCACACTTTTCAATTCAATTTTGGGGCTAGCAAAATGAGGCAAGTATAAAAATACATAATCATACAGAAGTAAATGATTAAATTAAAATACAAGAAACTGAAACACAAAGAAAATAGTGTTCAATAACTAAAAGTGTAACAAAACATCGTGACTTCTTGGACATGCATACTCTCTTTATGGAGATGATCTACTTACAGACTGTGGACAAAACAAAAATCTTATCCACAGTTCATAAAAATCCCCAAACCCTGGCTATTGATCAAGTGCATTGATGTAGGCAACCACTAAGAAAATATTGATTGGTTGCTAACAGATCAAGGCCCATCCTTTGGTCTGTAAAAAGATACTAAGTTCAAATGTACAGGGGTTGGAAATCTTTTTAGCATATGTTGTTATCTAGAGTGTCTTAAAAATTAGTGATAGGGAGTACTTCAGACAGCTAGCTGGGGGGTGGGCAGGCTCCCCATTTCCAAAAATAAATGAAAACTAGAATGAAAAGGGTGTATTATTTGATATCATTATTCCTCTGTATCTCTCCTTTCCCTTCTTTATACTTTGCTACCTTCACTCATCAAACCAACCTGTTAGGGATAACTTGCTCTCATGCAGTGAAATGTATCACTATGCAGAGGGCCATCACAACTGGTGCACCTCTTAAAGCCAGGGTTATGTGGGAGGCAAGTGATGCATAAGGGTTATACTGGCCCTCTGCATAGGAGTAAATTTCCTCTATAGCGAACATCTTGCCAGTAATGCAGGGAGCCCTTTTCATTCTTCTCTCATGCTACCTTGTCAGCTCCTTTGGGTGGAAACTTACACCTACCCAGTCCCAAATTATGCCTCTTGTCCTCTGGACGATACCAGGACATTAAAAATCAAGGATAAGATTTTGTTCTCTGCCTCTCAAGGCTTGTCTTCACTGCAACGGTCAACTCAATGTAGTACACTCCAGTTACTGCTTTGGGGACAGCCTTGCTTGAGTGAAAGCGACCAACTTCAACATAGCACTGCAGTGCAAGCCAGAATGGCCATACCTGTGTCTTTTATGGCAACCACCTTTCATTGTCAGCCACTCCTCCTATGCCAGGGTTTGCAGCGGGTACCTCGCAGGACAGCATAAATTGCCATGCACCAAGCCTGCACTAGGGGGAAATCTTTCCAGCTTGGATTCAGGGCTCTTTTGGCCCTTAATTACTTGATACCAATAAAGTTATTGCAGACTCCTGCATTAGTAGGTATCAAATCTGCTAGTCATTTACAGTAGTTATGTAGTTTTAATTTCTGTTGTTTTAAACAATGATTTCTGGTAGAACCTCTAGAGTCTACCATTGTTTTTTGCAAGGTCCCATCACTTGCCAGTTGATGTGTTTGCCCTGGAGTATTAGTGGCCTAGTAATCACTACTACAGAGAGGGGAGTGGGGTGAATGGGGGAGGAGAGGAGAGTACTGGACTGAAAAGTTGTCTGTCTGAGTTTCACCCATGGTTTATTTAAAGTAGACATTGATTTCTTGGAATTCTACTAGCAGTACTACAGGTATGTCAGTGAAGCGTAGGTGGGGGACAAGGAGGCACTGCATCTCTTTGCTCACTCTGAATAAAATTTGCACTATTGCCAACCCCAAATGTTTAAAAATCATGAGTCGGCCCTGAAAAATCTTGAGATTTTAAAATATATGTTCTGTAGTCTTTTTATTTGCCTTCTGATTCTGAGCCTTTAGAGTATACGAATGTCACATTTTCACGATTTCTCTGCAACCAAGAGGGCTAGAGGCTTTTTTTTAATGGGAGCCAAGATTCTCATACAATCACGTGACTCCAGGTGCTTTAAAAATGTTGTGAGACTCACAATAAAATTGTATAAGTTGGCAACACTAGGCCAGCACAATGCTTGTGTCTCTCACTTAAATCCCACTTAAGCTCTACATATAGGCTTCTTAGGGTACTTTGCAGCTAGGAGTGTGCCTCCCATCCTGGGTAGACAAACACACACTAGCTCTGCTTGAGCTAGCGCACTAAAATAGCACTGTGGCCATTATGGCATGAGTGGCAACTCAAGCTAGCCTCCCATGTAGAAACCTACCCTACCCCTTGAGTCCATACATGGGTGGCTAACGCATGCCACAGCATCATCTTTTTAGCACGCTAACTTGAGCAGAGCTAGCATGTGTCTACCTACGCAGGCTCCCAGCTGCAGTGCAGACATACCCTGACTGACCTTCAGAATGAGGCTGTGAGAGTTGGGGCTAATTTCACCCCTTGCAAATGGCTGGGGTATTTCTGAGGCTTAGGCTGGCACAGGCCACTTCCCCAGGAAGACTGAGTGTTCTGGGAGATGGGGTTATTTGTCCTTTCCTTATCTTTAGTTTACTCCAGGCTCTCTCTGAGCATTGTTGAAGATGTCTGACAGTCAATCCTCTCTTGATTATTTGTTGACACTGTTGATGTCATGCAGGATTTTCTTTCTGGTGAGCGTAACTTGCTTGGCAGGAACCGTGAGACACAAGGATTTCCTGAGAAAAACTACACGAGAAGTAGATTTTTCAAAGATGTTGTTTTTGGGGCTGTCTCTAGACACGTCCAAGAGATACCTCTGAATTCTCAGCAAATTACAAGAACTGTCTAAGTGCAGAGCCAGCCTCATATCATTTTGGGTAGCCCTGCAAAACACCAACAATAATTTGTTTTCTCCCTCAGCATCCAAAGTGTAACCGATTCGTGTCCACCATTATCACACTACTATGCACAGGGCTGGCCTAAGGATTTGAGGCAGGGCTAGTGAGACAGTTATTGGAGAGGCAGAACAAAGTTAAACTTACTCATTTTACATCAAAAATGTGTGCAAGGGGAGCAGGTGCGCAGGGGCTTGTGAGGTTCTTTCCCAAGGCTCCTGCTGCAGAAGTGGATTCCAGCTAATTATTCTGTGATTAATTAGTGATCAGTGGATATTGTTCTGTGTTTTCAAGACTGTCTTCACACGGGAGAGGCCTAGAAATTTACCTTTTTTAAAAAACAAAGCAGAGATTCTCCTTTATGTTTCTAGTTCCCCCAAGCTCAGGGAGGTCAACAGCAGCGGGTTTTGCGGGTTTCAAAGCCCAGCTCTACCGAGTATATTTATTGAAAATTGCCTCTTTAGACACACGGTCTGTAGATGAACCCTTTAACTCCCATGTGAAAATGTTTGCCACAGACAATTTGTCCTAATAAGCTAAGGATCTAGGGACCACTATGCTGGAGTGTCATGTACACAATCATGTGAATTTTAAGCTTTTTTTTTTCTTTAAAAAGGTTTGAGAATGAAAGCAGGAAAAATAACTCAAAATTCACCAGAATTCAGCCTTTTAGTGGCCCCAAGCTCCTGGCTTATTTGATAAAGTAGCCTCTGAAAACTGCTGCCCACCATTCTGGTGTCCTTCCACCTCATTCTGCCGTCTCCTGTCTTCCAGTGTAAGAAAAACATGGTCTTCATGTATTTTCAAATTTATTCTCATTGCAGCCTGTGTTTTATCTTTTCATAGGAAGGCATTTTCATTAAAGAGAACATCTGTTTTTTCAATGTTAGAGTCTCATTAGCTTTTTAGTGACTCAGTCTTTTTTGCTACTAAAATACTAATGGTAATCCAAAGAGACACTTTCTTTGGACAGCTCTGTAGCTCAGAAACTATCATACAAAAGCAATAGTTTATGATGTGGGAACTATTAGTGATGCTTGTTTTGTTATCAGGGCTGGCTCCAGGCACCAGCACAAGCTGGTGCTTGGGGCGGCAATGTTGAAGGGGCAGCAGTCCGTGTCCAGTTTGGGTGGCTGGAATAAACAAACCCAATTTTTTCAATCTTCCCTCATAGGCCATGTTTTCTAGACCTTTAATCATTTTTGTTGCTCTTCTCTGGACTCTCTCCAATTTGTCCAAATCCTTCCAAAATGTGGTGCCCAGAACTGGACACGATACTCCAGTTGAGGCCTAATCAGCGCGGAGTAAAGTGGAAGAATTACTTCTCGTGTCTTGCTTACAACACTCCTGCTAATACATCCCAGAATAATGTTCGCTTTTTTTGCAACAGCGTTACACTGTTGACTCATATTTAGCTTGTGATCCACTATGACCCCCAGATTCCTTTCCGCAGTACTTCTTCCTAGGCAGTCATTTCCCATTTTGGATGTGTGCAACTGATTGTTCCTTCCTAAGTGGAGTACTTTGCATTTGTCCCTATTGGATTTCATCCTATTTACTTCAAACTATTTCTCCAGTTTGTCCTAAACTAAAATTTCCCTTCTCAGCTATCACAGAACCCTAATCTCCCCCAGATAGAAATCCACAACCTCATCTAGAATCCCTTGAACTTCATCCGTCCACAGATTCCTTCCCATATGTATGTTTGTTTTGATTGATATCCTAGTTCCATAAAAGAAGTACCTATCCTTTGTTTTAGGGGCTCCTTGACACATTTTCAAATACAATTATATATTAAAGTTACATCAGAGAGATGGTTTTGAACCATGCTCTAAAGGTCAACAAATGTGGGCTATTTTGAAACCAAGTTGGGGAGTGAATTCCAAAGTTGAGGAGCCCTCACAGAGAATGCCCTGCCAGCAGCTACTTCTCCAGCAGGCTACTTCTCTAGCAAGGAGCTCTTTCTTCATCATGCATCTCTGCTGAGCTCAACTGCGGCATTGTCGCATGGGCAGAGAGACAGTCTCTTGGAGGAGAAAGCCCTAGGCCAGTTAGGGATTTATAGGTCAGAACCAATACCTTAAAGTCCACTGAGAACTTTAAAACAAAAAACAAAACCGAGCGCCACTCTCCCCAGCAAAAAAAACCCCCCAAAACCCGAGCGCCGCCCCACTGAAACAACAACAAAAAAAACCCCAGCGCCGCCTCACCGAAACAAAAAACAAAAAATCCCCGAGCGCCGCCCCACCGAAGTTTAAAAAAAAAACCAAAAAAAAACACCAAAAAACAAAACCCTGAATACCGCCCCAAGATTGGCCACCCCTTAGAAGGTGCCGCCCCAAGCACGTGCTTGGTTGGCTGGTGCCTGGAGCCGGCCCTGCTGAGAAGCTAATGAGCAGCCTGTGAGGATTCAGGGTACTAGTGCTGTGTGCTGACTGCAAGACAAGCGGCTTAACTTGCACACTTTGCTCTCAGTTGCACCAGCCTCAGTTTCTGAGTTGATTTAAGGAGTGGCCCTTTGAAGAGTGCATTGCAATAGTCTAATGTTGCATGAATGGCAGTAAGATCTGCATCAGAGAGAGAGGGCTGGAACTTCCTGACAAGAAACAGATGGAAATAAGATGTCCTGCTTACTTATGCTATAAAACTGCAGCAGCTGGGAGTGTAACAAGACCATCAAATTGCAAATTTGAATGACAAACAGCAGACCCACTCTCAATCTGAGGGGTTAAGGTAACCATTGCCGTATCTTCCAGTTGTTTCTCCCAGCCTACTCATATCAGCTCAGTCGGGGTGGAGACTTGGCTCGCTCACGCTCATTCGTGTGCCAATTGCAGTAGGTTCTGCTTAATAACAACCTAGTTAATAACAGTTAATAGAACCATTCTGCCTGGAACCAATACCATACAATGGGCTACAATGTTAATTGGTCTGGATACTGGCAACAGGCATGACGGCTATTGACAACTTTTTTGTGGAAAGCCCCAGTCACTGGCAGGTTTGCGGGGCTGCAGCCAGGGATGGAAGTCCTGGGACATGTGGAGCCCATGCTCCAGGGTAGGCTGCAGGCAGATGCCCAGATGCCGGGGCTTTGCATAGGGATCAGGGCACTGAGGGCCCATGGGCCTGCACAGTTACCTCTCCCCGCGTTCTCCAGGTTGTGTCCTACCCTGGCACCAGGACCTGGATTCCACACATCCCAACACCCCTGCTCCCCATGGAAAGCCCCAGCTGCAGGCAGGATTGTGAGGCTGCAGCCAAGGAAGGAAAAGCTGACCTGTGCCAAGCCCAGGCCCCCTGTGCCAAGGCAGAATGCAGCCTGGAGAGTCCAGGGAGAAGTACCTATAGCCCCAGTGCTTCCTTCTCTGGCTACAGCTCCCACAAACCTGCCTGCGTCTGGAGCTCAGGACATCCCAGCGCTTCCTTCTCTGGCTGCAGCCCCGACAAATCTGCCTGCGTCCAGAGCTCGGGATGTCCCAGCGCTTCCTTCCCTGGCTGCAGCCCACACAAACCTGCCTCCGTCCAGGCTCAGGCAGTCCCAGCGCTTCCTTCCCTGGCTGCAGCCTTACAAATCTGCCTTTCGCATACTGACAACTGCTGGTTAATGGCAACTTTTGGCTGTCCACTGAGGGGTTGCTAATAAGCTGCATATACTGTACTCCATCCACAGAGGAAAACATTCTACTGTACCCTCTGGTTCGGATGCAATGGAGACACCAGAACATTATCGGCTTATTAGAAAAACACGCACTCCTCCAAAAAAAAAGATTATTTTCCCAAGGAAAAAACTGGGAGGGGGTATGCAGTGAAAAACAAAACAGAAAAAACCCTTAAAGGTTTGGTAAAATGAAACGCAAAAGACACACGGTCAGTCATACATTTTAAGCCCAAAAGGGACCATTATGATATTCAGCCCTGACCTCCCGCACAACTCAGGGCATAGATTGCACCCCCTGCATCAAACCTATAACTTCTTAGTTGAGTTAGTGTTAGAGTATGTCTCTTTTTAGCAAGACCATCAATCTTGACTTAAAGATTTCAAGGAATGAAGAATGCACCACATCCCTTGGGAAGCTGTTCCAGTGGTTAATTATCCTCACTGCTAAAAATCACACTTTATTTCTAATCTGAAATTGTCTTGCTTCAGCCCCCAGCAATTGGATCTCATTATTTCTTTGCCTGTTAGAGTAAAGAGACGTCTTTGTATTCACTTCACAAGCATATTCATTCTTCATACATAAAAAGAAACAAACCTTGTCCAAAATGAAAAGTCTGTTTTACTTACAGAAATGCAAAAGAACACAATAGCTGAGCCCCCCCCCCTCCCCACTAAAATTAGCTTGAGGTCTGTTGATCAGAGTGCAGGTCTTTCAAAAATTGACAAATGCTGAATGGAACTGTTCTGCCTCCTGTTGATTCCACCCACTAGCCCTGCCTCTCTCACCAGTCATTCCACCCTCTATGCTTCTAGACAGTTCTGTAAGTTCCTTCGTGTTTCCCAGTAGGCATAACAAGAACCTTCATATTCGCACTGTTTCCTTTTTAATGTTTTTAGAGTAAAGTTTTCATTTTGAAAACTTTGATTATGATCATGGGCTCCTCAACCTAGCAAACAAAGGTTGAACAAGACCGAAAATTCAGACTGAATTTACATTTTTAAAAGTGAGGGGAATTAACCCTTGAAGCAACTTACTAAGGGTCATGGTGGATTCTTCATCATGGGAAATTTTTAAACCAAGATTGGATGTTTTAGTAAAACATCTTCTCTAGTTCAAACTGGAATTATTTCGGGAAAGTCCTGTGGCCTGTGTTATACAGGAGGGCAGAGTAGAGGATCACAGTGGTCCCTTCTGGCCTTAGCATCCATGAATCTATTCACAGATTGAAACTTGATTCTAATATTTTTAGTATCTGCAAACTCTCCAACATATGTTCATGTAAATACTTCAAAAATGCAAAAACAAAATTGGAAAAAAACCCCACTGTGGTGGTGGTTTTGTTTTCCTGCGTGGAACCCCTCAGCTTTTTCCCAACCTGGTTAACTCATCCCTTTCCCAGTAGCCCCCACAATGGACCCCCACACATTGTATAGACGTCATAAGGTAGAACCTTCGGTAACCACACATGAAACCTTCCGTGCACTAAAACAATTACACAAGAGCATTCATTGGAATCATGTTACAAGGCAGCCTTATATGTTCCTGCTTGGGCCTTAAGCAAGTCAGGACCACCTCATGATGAACAGTGCTGAAGTCTGCTAATAAATCTATGAATATGGACTCCTGATCTTTAGTCCTCAACCAGTACTTCCAGTGCAGTCTGAATTCCTAACTGGTCTGAAGCCAGTTCGGCAAGGATCAAAGATCTGAGGATTCTAGAATATCAGAGCTTTCTCCATAATCTTAACCCAAAATGGAAGATTATAGTTGGTCAGATTGTCTGTTACAAGTAAAGATTTATTGTGCAAAGGTCATATACACTTTCTCTTAAGAGTGCTAGGACAATCTGCCAATCATGAACCTACTACTTCCCTACCAGCCTTCAACAGCCAGGTGCAGTGGGTGGATCAAAGTACACCCTGTATATCCCAAACCTCAATGAGTATCACTAACCTTAACTAAGTCAGAGATGATCTAGCCTCCACTCCTTCAAAATTCTGTTCTCCAGACAGCCCAGTCCAAACATGAATGATTTGCTCTGCAAAATAAGATATTTCCTTGCAGCAGGATGTACTCAAATCAGCTGCCAGGAGAAGATGGCTTAGATTAAATAGGCTATACGCTGCTAGAGCAAATCTGTAGGTGCTGTAAGATGATGAATTTCTTTTTTGTCTCCTGCACGGCCATGCATAAGGCTTTAAGGAATCTTGGACACAGTCAGCCGTCGCTAGCCCATAGTTTCTTCCACTGCTGCTCCAGACATTTTCCCATACACTTCATCTGTCACAGTAAACCAAGATGAACTGTGAGGATGGAGTTATTTTTGCTAACACTTTTCCCGTAAAGTTCTTTGTCAGTCCAAGAAAATGTGTTCATGTTTTAATGGAGTTCAGTATAGATGGTGCATTAGCCTGAATTGTATCAACTTCAATTTAGTATTTTTCACTGCTGTTGCAGAGTTTATCCAGACTTGTCTTAATAAGTCAAATCTTCTTCACTTTTAGACTATACATATGAGAGCATTCTGACTGTGATTTCAATTTGGTGACCATGTATTGTGGAATTTCACTTTTTATAAAATAATGTTTTGGCCAGTAGCTCTGCTAAAGGGGTTTATCCTGAATATAGGAAGTCTAGGGACAAATGCTTTTTGCAAGCTAATCTGTATTTGCAGAAATGTGTGCAATTTTCAAAAATTAGAAATGTGTAGAATTCCATTATGTGTCTGCCTAGGCAGGAGTATTATTTTAGTTTTCAGTCTAGTGTGTGAATTATTCCAAAGATATGCTCTGTTGTACAGTCAGTTTTCTAACTGAATGATTTAAAGGCAGAACATCATAAAAGGCATGCTTTCTCAAGCTCCCAATGAGATGAAGCAGAACCTGGTACAATATATCTAGCCATATGGCAGAGGTACCTGGCCTGTTCCATGCATGGGAGAAATGCAAGATAATTGAAGGTGTGACATCACAGGATTTCCCCCATCAAATTTGCAGTTCTTTTTCTTTTCTATGATATTTTATACATTGTAGAAATTCTGTTCCATCAGTGCAGATCTTCTCCACATTCAGAAACACCTCCTGAAGTCATACTACCTGAAATTACCTACTGTAATTAGTGCTGTTCAAACATAGGGCGTGTCATTCCAGCTTCTTAGAATCCGGGTGTTGTGCTCTCTCTATCAGTAGTCCATCAGTGCGCCCTGGCATCTCTCACTGTTCCATGCAATAATCTAGGAGGGACTGTAGTGTCTTGCTCTACCCACATTTATGTGGACAGTATTGAATCTGTTCGTGTTTTTCGAAAGCAGATATGAATAAGGTGTATATATTGGTTGGCAGTCTGTTGATTTCCTCTGAGCATCAAATGGTAAGAGGATGTAGTTCATAGATCTGTGAGTTCAGGATCCAACAGCAGAAACTGTCTGACTAACATTGATTTAAGGTAGACTGGGAGGGGGAGCTCATCGGTTCAGCAGCTCACGATTGGCTTCTTATTACAGCATTCTCCCCCGAGACACACTCTGCATGCTCATTCACCTACCTCCTCCTCTCCCCTCCCCCTCCTTTCCTACCCCTTCATTACTGATTCACAGCAAGCGGCGGCAGCAGCAGCAGCAGCAGCAGCAGCAGCCAGGATTGTCACGAATCAGGGATTGCAATGAGCTCATCCTTTTCTCTTTGCAGCTTCATAACTGCCCTGGTTTTATTGCTCTTATTGCTGCTCCTGTCTGCTCACACACACATTCATAGATGCACTGGGCCTTGCTAGCTATCCTTTGCCTTTCTCCCATCAGAGCTTTCCTGCTCTCCTCTGCCATTTTCCTGCTTTCCAGATATATTTAGATGCATGTGTTCTCTGGTTTGTTTTTTGTAATCTACTTTGGACTCCTGCTAAGCCATCACAATGGATCATATTCTTCTTTGATTCATAGCAAGATGCCTTGCTCTCTCTGAGACATTAGCTCACATTCCTTGCTGTAGGCAGAAGTGTGAATCTATTTGGGAGACCTGAGGCTAGCTCCTATAATATTGTAGTTTTTCAGATTGTGGCTAAGAGACTGCTCTTCTCACTCTGGATCCTTACTGCTTATTGCTCATGGAAGAAGGGGTACCTTGCACAACCCCAGCTGCCAAGCTCACGCCACCCGTCAAAAAGTCACAGGACATGCATGACGAGAGGAGCAAGCTGGTGAATGAGTATGCATGTCGTGTGCTGGAACTTCTGGGGATGGGGCATCGCCTGTTTGTGCCTCGGCTGCTTGCGGTGAGATCACATTTTCTTGAAATTAATTCATAGTTTATCTGCCATCCTCCTTTCCCCTCTCTCTCTGCCTCCAAGGATCCTCTGCAGTTGTTAGATACATGAGGATTCCCCCATTTCCCCCCCCTGCTTTACACAGCCCACCTAAGAGCCACTGAATCCTGCTCACTGCCATTCTAGCCAAGGAAGACTGGATGGATACTCTCTTCTGAGCCCATCAGTGCCACTCCTTAACTGGTGTGAGGGGTCATAGTTAGGGCTGCATTAGAGAGGTGTGAATGTTTTTGTTCTCAATTTAATTGTGATTGCTAGTGCAGTATGTCCTACTCATTCCCAAATACTAATGCAGAATGCATTGGTGCTTAGCATTCGGAATTCTTAACTCCTGATGCCAATGGTTAATTTCAGACATGCAGGCAATTTCATCCATAATTTGAAGCAGTGATGCTGTATATTTGCTTACTTCTAACATTTCTGTGCTTGACTGTGAAAATCCAGCTGGCAAGGTATAAAATACCTAAATTATCTCTGAGAAGGAAATGGTTAAAGATGCTCTTATCTGCTGGAGCACCTGAGCTGTCTGTCTGTGAAATGGCCTGAAGCTAGTGTGGCTTGTTATGGTACAGAGATGCCTGACCTGCTTATCATTTGTACAGCAGCACAAGAACAAAGCCAAACACACAAAATAGTTAAGGTAAAAGACTGAAAATCACTAGCCAGTCCTGTCCAGTTCTCTTCCATGGTTCTGTAACTAAACCAGGCTACGCTTCTGTAGTATAATTGGTCCAAAGCAGTTCTGTTATCTAATATCCAGTATTTCATAGGTGAACATACATATTCCAACTAATCTGGTTATTGTGTGTTGGAGGGAGTTCTTTAGCTGGACCCAGACAGTTTTATAATGGGGAATTGGTTTTCTAGAGGGATAGGGGTTTTTCTTTACTGCAGAAAATGGAGATCAAGAATAGGTTTCTAAAGTACTTGTAAAAAAACAAGCTTAGGTCACTCTATGAATAGTACAGGATTAGTTAGAGGATGGCAATAGACACAGATAAGTGACAATATGTTCCTTATAGGATGTTTACGGCATAAGAAGTTCACCAGAATACTCCCTTCCTTCTGCATCATGAGACATTAGATCAAAAACTAAGTAGTTTCAATTACTTGATGACAAATTTGAATAACATCATTTGGTGTATGGATTTAGTGCTCATCATAGAGAGAGGCTAATAACAGGTTTGAATCAATCAAACTATAAGCATTATCCAAGCTTCCTCCCGTAGCACTCCTAATGCGCCCAAATCCTGAGCTGTATGCAGAATGTATTCCATTAAGGAGTTATGTGAAAAATATGCTCTATAGCAATTACATCAGCCTATAAAATTATCACCTGAGTCAAGTACACTTGTTGAAAGGCAACTGAAATAGCATTAATTTCGTGTGGGTTTTCCCCTTCATTATCATCATGGTTAGACTGAGTATGTCTAGTCCTTGAATTTGTGTTTGGGCCTATACATTTTCATAATTATTTTGCAAGTCTTAACTTACAGTGCCTTTTGGAAGTCTGTGAGTACACATACTTGCACTGGAGAGATTTAGCAAGAGACGTGTATGTTCAGTCACAGAGTTATTAACAGTGCACTTGTGGATGTCAATCCATTGTGCATAAGACTTAGGACAGGTCTACACAAAAACTTTTGCTGGTACTGTTGGTTAGCATTGTGATTCTTTTTTTTTTAACAACATTTTTATACTGGCAAAAAGTGCTTTTGCCAGTATAGCTTGTTTTGTTCCAGGAAACAGTGTAAGCTATACTGGCAAATGCACTCTTTTGCCGTATAAACTGCATGTACACTAGAAGACTATACAGGCAGATCATTTTCTAACATAGACAAGGCCTTGGTTCTCAGAAAGTTTACTCACTACGCCAGTAGAAAGTACAGTAGTTCAGCTTTATCTTATTGGAGTGGCTAATGACATGGGATCCATGACTAATACTTACAGGGCAGCAGTATGGGGAACCATGTCACATATAGCATTGCAGACTTTCTCCTATCAATGGAAAAGGAATGGATTCAAAGCTTTAAAAAAATTAGCAGATAATCCTTGATTTTAGCTTACCAGATTTATAATATGTAAGAGGTTAAATAAGAGACATACAGTCTGACCTATTTGTCTTAGAAGAGTACATTTTATATTGTGTGAGATCAATAATAATAGTAATACCAAGCTCCTATCTACGCGCTTTTCATCCATAGAGCTTAAAGCACCTTGCAAAAAGAGGTAAATATCATTATCTCCATTCTTCAGATGGGGAAACTGTATAGGATAAGATTATTTCGCATAGAAAACAGATATAATGGTAGGGAACTTAGTAATGAATTAGAGAGACTCTCCACTGCCTTGCACTCTGGACAGACATTCATCTCTGGTCAAAGAGGGTGTAAAATGCAACCATTTTGATGTGGTAGTGTTTTATATTTTCTACAAGTAGGCGAAAATGATTATACGAGATGCAAGACAATGAAGAATCAAGTCCAGAGAGTACAGTGTAGATGACATTACTGAAGCAGGCTGGAAATTTCTGCAAAGCAGGAAAGAGTAATTACATTAAAAAAAAAACAAGTCAGAGTTGCATGTTCCACTTTGCGTGTTCTTAACTATTTTGGGGAGCTTCATTGTGTACTCGCCAAAAAAAGTAATCAAGATGGATATGTTATACTGCCCATAATTTCAAAACTGTGCATTCTCTTCTCCTGTTTCATGCTTAGGGTTTTCCAAAACTGCACCTTTGCAGTGGAAAGTGCTTTTTCTGAGTTTCAGCAAAATCCCTTGAAGGGCTTTTACACATCTACAAAAACACACTTTATCCATTTAAAAAAAACCCTAAACATTTTTACCCACCCTTTTAAAGACACAGCTATGATGAAATAGGCTGAAGTTTAAAACTTCAACTTGATATGGCCATGGACATCTTTGAGAGCTAGTATTTTTGTTTGGTTTGAAAGAAAAATAGTTTAACAAAAACACAACCATTTGAAAGCTGCTTATTGAGTACTAGAAAGTCCCCACATACACACAAACACAACATGGCTGCGCAGGTAATTAAGCTGGACTTGTTGGTTCACCAAGTTTACACATTTTTTTGGTAAAACAAGCTGAGTTTGTCAGCTCCACAAGCTGATTGACTGCAGACCAAGACGTTTATAGATCTTTGTATGCTGAATGGCTCCAGAATTCGTCCTTGATCCATCATTAAGGATCACAAAAGGTCAAAAAATGGAAGGCTTACGATGTCAACACCAGTATAATTTGTATTGCACACTGCGATGGGTGTTCACCCCACACTTATCCTGAAAGGGTTAATGCAGATTGAGAAGGGGGCTAATTAACCCAAAAGGCCACAGCTGAGGGGAATCAGGTGGCTAAGTAGTCCCCTGACTTGAGGGAGTGGCACTGACTGGGCAGTGAGCGGGAAGAGTGCCTGAACTGGTGCCACTTCCTCACTAGCTGGTAGGGAAACCCCTGGCCTGGGGTCCTCTAATCAGCAAAGTCTGCACTCCTATTTTTGCTGTTTTCTCCTGTGCCTTTCCTACCTTGCTGACTCTCCCACCTCTCTGGGTATGCCAGCCCAAACTCCCTCCGCCCAGGGACTAACTGTAGGCTACTCTCTCTAGCCCCAAACACACCTCCCAGAGGGCAATTGTAGACTACTCCCCTGCAGCCTCCTCCTGTTCTCAGCTCCTGGACTTTTATACAGATAGGCTCTTACTGTTCCTGCCCAGCTGAGCCCCATTTAATCAATTCCTGCTCTCTGGCTCCTGTTCTAGGTGCAACCTGGGCAGTTAATTGGTCCACCTTAACCCTTTCCAGTTTTGTGTGGGGTGGACACTGTTTTCTATTGCTTTTTTCTTTCCTGTTCTAATGAGTAGCTAAATATTTCTGTTGGTTGAACAATTTAGAGCATAAGACGTACACAAATGCAATCAGTGAACATTATTCTTAGAATCTTTACTTTGGTATTTTTTGACTTCATGTGATTTTTCACTGCAAAACTTCAATGTTTCAATTTACGGGGTCATTTTTTTAAAATTAAAAATGCACAGTGAAGTAGAAAAGTCCAAATATTAAGGCTTCAGCTAAACATTGTGTAGATGCTCTAAAACTTCATAACTTATAATTTGGCTATAGGCTCAATCCAGCAAACTCTTACTCATATGAATAGTTCTTAATTACAGGAGTAGTAAATATTAGTAAATGAATAGCTTGGGAGAACAACAAAATAATACGTGTAAATTATACAAAACAGAATTTGGTTCTTTGCTTGCATCAAAGTTTGGTTCAGTGCTTTGAGTGTTTTTTATAATCAGCTATTGCTTTGGGAGTGTGCTGCTTTTGCAGTTCCAAGGGCTTGACTTTCTAGCTGCCTAGAAGAACTGCATTCATAATGGTCCCAGCAATGTCCTGAACCCCAAAAATGTATATGGAATACATTTGAAAAGTCCCATCGCTGGGTGGGGGGAAATTGCCTCACAGCATATTTGAAGACTGATACTTTGGTGCCTGTTTTCAAATAGCGCTTTCTCGTCTCTGCTACCCCTATATCATATTAAGACATACTGGAGCAATTGTAATGTGTATTTGAGTTGATTTAACTGATTTATAGGGCATCTATCTGAAGCTCTTGGCGCAATACATTAGTTAAGAAATACAAATAGAATACAGACAACACAAGTGAGCAGACTAACCCAGGCCAATTCAAACTAAAAAGTCACCTAAAAATAGGATAATCTAATTCCAGCACTCAATCTCCTGCTTTATCATAGTCTGGCAAAAAGATGGGATTTGCAGTGTGGCTCTGGCATCAACTTTTGAAGGCCAGAACCTGGATGGGAAGCATTCTGTCAGCAGTCCTTCCATCCGTTAGCGCTCCATCAGGGTAGTATCTGAGCTCCTTCTACATAAAATCAGTAGGACTTCATGGAGTCTCTGGCACGTCTCCCTTTACAGGGTCAGAACTGTACTTGGGGGTAAGTTTTGTTTGTTTGTGTGGGTTTTTTGAGGGGGGAGGGGTTTGGGAATAAATTGTGAATGACACTCATTGTGGAAATACTTTCTCAAAGAGGAAAGTTTTGTAATATAATGAGGGGCTGCAGCTCATATGCCTCCCTTGATTGCAAATGTGGCAGCAGTATCACACATGGGAGAGAGGTGATCATTCAGGTAGTCATTTACCAAATCATTTATGTTTTTTCAGTCAACACTAACCCTTTGAACTTGTACCTAAAAGCTGATAGGCAACCAGTACTGTATGCTCTCTGAATGAGGGACTGCTTAATAAGCAAGCCAACACATTCTACAAGTTCCATATAATAATCACAAAAGTGTCGCCCTATGTGGAATACACTACAGTAACGCTGTCTCGGGTGATAAAAATGCAGATAGCTCAGGTGAAGCCTGCATCCAAAAGAAATGGTTTCATGTACAGTTTAAACCAAATATTTTTTTGGCCACAGCAGCATTGATGAACAGCCCCAGATCAGTTAAATGCATCAGCATTCCAGCAACATTGCCTTATTCCTGTCTGGATTGAGCCTCAGCCAGAGTCAGATATGATCGTTTGCAGGGCTGCTGGAACAATTTGTGTAGTGGGGGTGTTGAGAGCACCCTGTATGTGATGGAAACTACTTCAAGCCAGGGGGTGCAGCAGCACCCCTAGTTCCAGCACCTATGATTGTTTGTAGAGCTGCGTGTCATCAACATGCTGAAGGTACCTTTTCTAATGTTCCTTCACTAATGATCCCAGTGGCCTCATATACTATGAACAGAGGAGTAGCCAAATAGATCCCTGTGGAACCCTACATGAGAATTTTTGGGGCAGAACAACACTTGCTCTCTGGAATCACACACACAAGGGAACAGTGCTACTCAGGCAACTTAAACCATTCCTTGAGGGGTCATGAACCCTATCAACCATATCTTGTGATCAGTGGTGGCAAAGATTACCAACACACCCCAAAAAATCAGCATGGACATTTGATCTTCTTCTGTCATTAGGAGGAGATCATTAGTCAACACATCCAGTGTAGTTTGTCCCCCATACATGGGCCTTAAGCCTGACTGAGGAAATCCGAGGGCTCCAAAAAACTGCCAGAGTTCCCCTACTACAACCTTCTCCATGACGTTTCCCAAAAAGGGAGATAAAAACAGGTCAATAACTGGCAACATTGTCAGTGTTGAAGTGGCATACTTCAGGTGCCATCCTCATGTGCTAAACTATTCAAGAGATTAGTGACCAGAAAAATTCACCCTGGCTCTTCCTACCACTTTAACAAATTAGATACACAATTTGAAGGAATTTTAAAACCTTTTTTCTGATGTGTGCACTGTATTCTCTCACTATGAAAAATGGTTTATAATAGAAATGGGAGCAAAAATGTAAATACCTGCACAATCTTGAGTACTATTTAAAAATTGTATTAAGGTCAACTAGATTGTTCCTTTCAGGCCCCTCCTTCCATCTTTTCTGGGCCTAGCTGCTACTGCACTTTCAAAACGGCTGTTGTTTGTGGCCAGCTGGGCCATTTCCTATGCTTGACTGTTTCTGGTTCATATAGTTAATTTAATTATTTATATGTAAATGAGCCAATCTGCAATAAGAATATCCAGGTTCACAAGGCGTGCAGCGCTGATTCATAACTGAAAGCATCAGGGTCATTTTCTTCAGTTAGATTTTCATAGATTTTAAGACCAGAAGGGATCATTAGACTGTCTAGTCTGATCTCCTGCATAGTACAGGCCATAGAATTTGATCCAGTTATGCATGTATTGAGCCCAGTCACTTGTGTATGACTAAAGCATATCTTCCAGAAAGGCATCCAATCTTCATTTGAAGACTTCAAGAGATTTTGAACTGGTGAGGCTACATTTTTGAAACCAAGTAATTCACTTTGGGGATTTGTGCACACACACACCTATTGCATATGTGTAACCCTTACCTGTGTGCAAACATAGTGCGTTGTACACATGGAAGTTGGGTATTCACACTTGAAAATTTTAGCTGTAGTCTTTTGTAGTCTCTCAAATGCAGAAGTTAATCTTATTACATTTTACATACATTTTTAGTAAAGTGTGAGTAACAGAAACAAATACTAATCTCCATGCTACTGTTCATATTACCCTGTCAGCAGCACTACTGGATTTCTGTTGAATCTTAATCTCTTCGCTTTTCCAAGTACAGTACTGGCTATGGTTGTAGCTCAATACCACTGTGATAAGCATTAAATTGAAAAATATAGAGGTGGGGTGTAATGCTTTTCTGGCACAGTGCTACATATGAATTTAGTGTCACAGGCTCCTTCACATTAATGATTTGCTGATACCTGTTATAACTCAGAAGCACTTTTACTTCTGCTGATCATGTCTGCAGCCATATACAGTGTCTTTCTAGCAGGGAGTTAATGAAATCAGCAACAATCTAAGAAGCACAAACCATCTCAAAAACACCATAATTCTCCTCCTAGCTTTTTCTGTCCCTGAGTTCCATCTTGACAGGCTTTGCCAGATTCACTTTCTCAGCCTCCAGGTATAGAAAGATAAGTACATCAGCTTGTTAAAGTCCTCTTATCATGCTGCTTTGCCTGGGATTTTTCTGGATGTGCTCTTGACTTTTTATTTCATCTTATAAGGTATAGGTTAGAGAATCCTTGTCCTAGAGAATGTTTTTTGAGCTAATGTGAACGCTGGCTGTTTGGAATAAATTTAGCAGAAGATAAATCCAATAATAGAGCAGGTATGGATGTTCTGTGTGTTTATAATAGTTCTTATCTGTATTTCATTGCAGACCTCAAAGGAGGACCTTTTACAGGCTGATTTTGAAGGGGCTTTAAAATTCTTCAGAGTTCAGCTGCCAAAGAGGTACAGAGCAGAAGAGAACGCTAGAAGACTGATGGAACAGGCCTGCAACATTAAGGTAAGAGTGATCTTCACCATCTCTAATTCAGCCAACGTGTATAGTGGGAAAGAGGCAGCAGAGCATGGAAATAAGTGAAATTCTTACTCTTTATATTTAAACAAAATAATGCATCAGGCTTTTTTCCCTCAAAATCTGCTTTGAATAAAGCAACTAAGTAGAATAGGGAAATTGTTTTATAGTTAGAAAAGCAAAAGTAGAGATGTCACTTAATTAGGTAATTTGTAAATAGTCAAAAGACTGAAAAGCTGGATGGTATGTCAGAGGCTCACACAGCCATTTGTCAATTTGGGCTACCAGGTGTCTTGCCTTTGGGGCTATTCATCTGCCAGGTATTGTTTTATAATGTAAATGTTTTGGAGTAGACGACAATCTCTCTTGCAGTTTAAGCTTACCGAGACAATGGTCCTCTGTCCAAATGGCACCCTAGCCAAAGCCTTATCTGCAAACAATGGGCTTCTTAGGAGCTCTGCACTAGGGTCGTGTTTTTGTAGCAATGGATTGCTAACCTGGGGCAACTCACAGTTCTTCCATAAGTCTATGCTAGGGGAAATAATGATTTTAAATGGGTAAAATGCAAGAGGATGTAGAGGTGGGATGTTTGGGGGGGGGGGGGTCTTCTCTTCGACCTGGCATTTTTCTGTTGGAATGATTATAGAAGTAGAGCATAATCATTTGGTTGCAAATTTTGGTCCTAAATACAAAGGGGTATTATTCTTAACTCAAGTCTTGAGGCTTTTCTATTAATTGGAATTGTGTAAGTAATGCTCAGCAAAATGGGCTGAGAATGTATCACCGGAAAGTATGATCTTCCCACTGGGAAAAAAATTAGAAAATGAAGCTTTTATTTAATTACAGTACACTACTGAGAACTATTTTTTTTTTCTGTTTTTCTAGTTTAATACTTTATTAGGCTAGTACTTCGTATGTATTTAATTAATACTAATATTAAAACACTTATCTCATGAAAGTGAGAGACTCTCAGCACTAGGTTGAGTCCAGCCTATAGAAGGCAAATGCTGTGCAAATGTTTCCAAACAATGCTGCCAATGCACCTCAGCCTTCATCTGGAACACCGCTGCTAACTCTAATTTACTTGTACATTTGAACGAAGATTGACAGTTATTCTTCAAAGTGATCGCACATGTGCATTCCACTGGAGGTGAGTGTGCACTTGGTGAATGTTTCTCAGAGATTTTTTCGCTCAACAGAACCTGTCGGGGTGGCTCAGGTGCTCTCTGCTGCCGTGCGCCATTGTGTGCAGGTATAAAAGGTGGAGCCAGTCCCTGACCCTTCTCAGTTCCTTCTAACTGCCCGTGACAATTGTTAGAATGAATTCAATCTTGCGACTGCAAGTTCTTCCCTCATTCCAGTGTAAATTATATCCATTTTGTTATAAATAGTAGTTAGTTGGTTAGTGTTAGTTGTAAGTTTCCGTTTTAGGTCTTTAGTCAGTTTAAATTTTGGTACTGCTACTGTGGGGGTCTGCAGCTTAGGATTGCATATCAACAGGCTCTCCAAGGTCGGTATGATTTCACCTTGTGGAATAACATGTTGAAGTTTAAGGACAGGTTACGAGACAGCTGAAGGCAGGACTTAAATGCGATGGTGGACAAGGGTAAGCTGGTGGCCAGAACAACTCTTCAGCCTGGCTTGGATGCAGCTGACTCAGCAGCTGAAGTCATGGTGTCTGGAATATCTTTTGAGAAGGTGTTTGTGGCTGCAGTCTTCTGATCTCCCTCCAGAGGTTCAGGAGCCTACCCAAGACCTTCCATTTGCAGGTCCTTCTCTTTTATCAGATAGGCTCCATAGCCTAAAGGATTTGAGACACTGAAGTTGCTTGGAAGTTGCATGATGGTGATGAAAAGGAAGCAGTTCTGCCCACAGCAGACCCACAGATTTCCAGGCTTTGTATCTCAGTCCCAGAAATTACAGGAGGTGACCACCGCCACCCTTCTCTTCTGCAGACTCGGGTTCCCCCCATCTAGTGGCTTAGTCCAAGCAAGTGTTGGTCAAGGACAGACTACCTGTCCCCAGAGTGCAATCTGCTCCTACCCTTCCCCCCATTTGCCCACTGTTTACCCCACTTCCTAAATGCTTGGTCCCACATCATTTCAGTTCAGTGGGCCTTAAGCATGGTGGATTTGGGATTCATCCACCAATTTGTTTCTTTTCCCTCTTCCCAATCCCCTTCTCCCTCTCTCTTCAGGGACCACTCTCACGAGACCATTCTTCAACAGGAGGTCCAATCTCTTCTTCAAATGGGGGCAATAGAGGAAGTTACTCTCTTCCTCACGGGGAGGGGTTTTTAATCCCACTATTTTCTTAGTCTGAAAGCTAAAGGTGGTCTCACGCCTCTCTTAGCTCTAAGAGAGTTAAACAAGTTCCTGAAGAAAATAAAATTTTGCCTGGTTACTCTAGTTTCCATTATTCCTTCCTTGGAACAAGGGAACTGGTATGCTGACCTCATCTTGAAAGATGCTTACTTCCATGTGGTAATCCACCAGAACCACCGGAAGTTTCTCAAATTCATGGTAAAGGGGATCTACTACCAATTTACAGTGCTTCCAGTCAGACTGTAGGAAGCTTCATGCGTTTTCACAGAATGCATGGCAATGGTAGCAGCGTTCCTTTGAAGGTTTGGGGTATGTGTGTTCCATTACCTAGATGACTGGCTGGCGAGAGACCAGTCCAGGTCTCAGGTACTGGCCAGTGCAGCCATTATCTGGTCTAACTTTGATGTGCTGGGGCTCCTAGTCAACGTGGACAAATCAATTCTGAAACCAGTACAGCAAAGAGAATTTATCAGAGCAATCCTGGACTCTACAAAAGTCAAAGCTTTTCTACCACAATCAAGATTTGAAATGCTGCGGAGTTAGTTCTGCAACTAAAAGCACATCCTGTCACCTGAGAGTGCAGCTGCCTTGGAAACATGGCAGTGTGTACTTATGCACAGAGTGAAGCACGCCAGACTGCATCTCAGAAAGCTACAAGGGTGGCTAGCTTCAGTGTATTCCCTGAGTCGTCATCATCTAGACATGGTGGTTCAAGTATCAGTGCTAATCTTGTCATCTCTGGACTGGTGGACAGACCCTCTGAAAGTTTGCGGGGGGTCCCCACTGCTCCCCTGCAACCAGCTCGCTCTTTAGATGCATCATCATTGAGTTGGGGAGTACATATGGGGTTGCTGCAGACTCAAGGTCTGTGGTCTTCCCAAGATCTAAAGGCTCATATAAATGTCAGAGAATTGCAAGCTGTCCATCTTGTGTGTTGGGCCTTTCTTCCACATATTAAGGGAAAAAATTAACAGACAACACAGCCATCATGTTTTATGTAAACAGACAAGGAGGAGCACATTTTATTTGGTTGTGTGTGGAGTTCTGCATAGCCAACTGTTTACGTCAGAGCTGCTTTCCTTCCGGGGGTGCAGAATATGCTGGCAGATTAGTTGAGCAAGTCCTTCTCAAGTGGTCACATTGTCCAGACATGGCCAGGTCCATCTTCTGACTGTAGGGCACTCCCCAAATGGACCTGGTTGCAGCAAGGACCAAAAGAAAGTGCCATCAGTTCTATTCCCAAGGAGGTCACAGCCTAGTTTGTTGATGGATGCATTCCTGTTGCCCTGGAAGAACACCCTACTGAATGCCTTCCCTCCGATCCTGTTACTGCCCAGAGTCTTGTCCAAGATCAAATGAGACCATGCTCGCCTCATACTTATAGTACCAGTGTGGCATCGGCAGCACTGGTTCTCGACCCTGATAACCTTGTCAATAAGACCTACATTGTCCCACCTGCTGAATCCAGACATAATTTCCCAGGAGCATGGCCGCCTCTCCATCCCAACCTGCGGGCCCTCCACATGACTGCATGGATGCTTCATGGCTAACACTGTTAGAAAAGACTTGCTCAAAGAACATGAAAGAAGTACTTCTAAATAGAAGAAGTCGAAAATCTTCAACTAAGAGTACTTACCTGGCTAAATGGAAGCGTTTTTCCATCTAGACCAACCAGAAAATTGTTCCTCTGGAGCAAGTCCCCATCCATCACATGTTGGGCTATCTTCTGTACTTGAAACATCAAGATCTAGCAGTTAGCTCTGTCAAAGTTCATCTGGCAACTCTCTCTGCTTTCCACTCATCCATAAATAACAGATCTCTTTTTTCCAATCCCATAGTTATCAAGTTTTTGAAAGGGCTGGACGTACAAGAACTTCTGTCCCATGTGGCAAATTGCCGGCACTACTATGATGGGTCCCGCACTTTCTCTTCTTGTGGGGGAGTTTCAGGGTGCCATTTCTTGCCCCTGAACTGGGGTAACAGCTATCCTACTAGTATCCCAGGGCAGGGGAGTGGAGAGGGAGGGACCCAGGCCCGCCCTCTACTCCGGGTCCCAGCCCAGGGGCCCTATGATAGCAGGTGAACCACTTGTACCAGTGATTCTTTCCCCTGGGCTACTTCCCTCTCCTGACCTTCAGCTTGTGGGGCTTCCTGCCTTCCCTCTGCACAAGCCAGGTGTCCCTTTACCTAGGATCTTGGTCTTCTTAGCCCACTGCAGCGCTTCTCAAAACTCTCCTCCACTTTCCTTCAAACTGCTCTTTGTTCCACCACCAATCCACTCTGCTTCACTCCTCCAAACTGCTCTCTGCTCCACCACCAAACCACTCTGCTCCAGCTCCTCCTCTGGCTGATTGAAGCAGGGGGATTTTATCAGGTGACTGGTTTCAGGTGCTCTAATTGGTTTCAGGTGCTTTTAATTAATCTACAGGGAATAAGGCTTCTCCTCATCCTAGATCACTCTCCTGCTGCCTTCTGGCCATGCTGTATCACATATCCTCCCCCCCTGCTCAACACCATGGGGTTGGGCAACTTGGGACGAGAGGCAATGCTTTCGTGACAAGCCATCTGCGTTGCCGTGTTGGCTTCCGGCCCTATGCTGTACTCGGAAATGAAAAGGTTGCAGAGATAGGAACCATCTAGTCACTCTTGCATTCTTCTCCTTGTTTCTGTGCATCCACTGGAGCGGGGCATGGTCTGTCACCAGGGTAAATCGCTGCCCCAGTAGGTAGTAACGGAGAGTTTCCATGGCCCATTTTATCGCCAGACATTCCATTTCAACGACGGCGTACTTTTGTTCCCTGGGGAGGAGCTTCCGGCTGAGGTACAGGATCGGGTGTTCCTCCTCCCCTACCATCTGCGAAAGGACGGCTCCTAGCCCTACCTCCGAGGTATCTGTTTGTAGAACGAATTCTTTCTTGAAGTCTGGGGCTATGAGTACAGGATGGCAGCAAAGGGCTGTCCTTAAATCTGCGAATGCCCCTTCTGCTGCATCAGACCACTTTACTATCTCGGGGCCCCGAGCCTTTATCAGGTCAGTCAATGGCCCTGCTCTTGTGGCAAAATGAGGGATGAATCTCCGATAGTACCTGAGAAATGCTCTGACCTGCTTTTTACGGATTGGCCGAGGCCAATCTTGTATTGCCTCCACTTTGTTCCATTGGGGTTCTACCAAACCTCTCCCTACTACATACCCAAGGTATCTGGCTTCAGCTAGTCCTATCACGCACTTGAGAGGGTTGGCAGTGAGGCCAGCCTTCCTCAGGGTGTCTAGTACCGCTTCTACTTTTACTAGGTGTGTTTCCCAGTCAGGGCTATGGATGACTATATCGTCTAAATAGGCGGCGGCATACCTGGCATGGGGTCGCAACAATTTATCCATAAGTCATTGGAATGTTGCTGGGGCCCCATGGAGTCCGAAAGGGAGGACAGTGTATTGGAACAGGCCATCAGGTGTAGAGAAAGCAGTCTTCTTCTTGGCATTCTTGGCCAGGGGAATTTGCCAATATCCTTTAGTCAGGTCCAGAGTGGTTAGGTATCGGGCCTTGCCTAACTGATCAACTAGCTCGTCGACACGTGGTATTGGATAGGCATCGAATTGGGATACTTCATTCAACTTCCGGAAGTCATTACAAAACCTCCAGGTGCCGTCAGGCTTGGGTACTAAGATGATAGGACTGGACCACTGGCTGTGGGATTCTTCAATAACCCCAAGTTCCAACATCATCTTCACTTCTGTCCTAATTTCCTCTCTTTTAGCTTCCGGTATCCGGTATGGTCTTATCGTCACCCTTATTCCGGGCCTGGTGACGATATGATGTTGGACCAGTGTCGTACGGCCCGGCTGTGTACAGAACACATCTTGGTTCCGTTGGATCATATCAATGACCTCTGTTCGTTGTTCTGGGGCTAACTCAGGGGATATCCTCACCTGCCCCTGTCGGTCGTCCGTCTGGGATGGAGCTCTCCGAATGACCAGGCACGTCTCTCGGTCACGCCAGGGCTTCAGCAAGTTTACATGGTAGATCTGCTCTGGTCTTCGGCGGTCTGGTTGTCTGACCTTATAGTCCACTTCCCCAATGGCTTCCACTATCTCATACGGCCCATGACAGCTGGCTAGGAGTTTGCTTTCTGCTGTCGGCACTAGCACCATCACCCGTTCTCCTGGCTGAAATTTCCGTACTTTCGCCTGGCGGTTGTAATATGTCCGCTGGGTCTCTTGTGCTTTTTCCAAATGTTCCCGTACTATAGGGGTTACTCGAGCTATTCTCTCTCTCATCTGTGTCACGTGCTCAATGACATTCTTTCCTGGGTTGGGTTGTTCTTCCCAATCCTCCTTGGCGATGTCTAATATTCCGCGTGGGTGGGGTCCGTATAGTAGCTCAAAGGGAGAGAACCCGGTGGACGCCTGAGGGACTTCCCGTATTGCAAACATTAGGTATGGTAGAAGGGTATCCCAGTCTTTTCCATCCTGTGCTACCACCTTCCGGATCATACCTTTAAGGGTGCGGTTAAACCGCTCGACCAGGCCGTCTGTTTGAGGATGGTAGACTGAGGTCCTTATGGCATGGATGCGGAGCAGGGTACATAAGTCCTTCATTAATTTCGACATGAAAGGGGTTCCTTGGTCAGTCAGGATCTCCTTAGGGATGCCCACTCTGGCAAAAACCTGGAGTAGTTCTTTTGCTATTGCCTTGGATGTGGGGTTTCTTAAAGGAATGGCTTCTGGATACCGTGTGGCATAGTCAAGGATGACTAGTACGTTTCGGTGACCCCGTGCTGATCTTTCCAGCGGGCCCACAAGGTCCATGGCTATCCTTTCGAACGGGACTTCAATAATAGGCAAAGGTACTAATGGGGCCCGCAAGTGAGGTCGAGGGCTATGCAACTGGCATTCTGGGCAGGAGGCACAATAGCGTTGGACCTCCGCACGTATTCCTGGCCAATAAAACCTTCTTAGGACACTATCCAGTGTCTTGTCTATTCCTAGATGTCCCCCAAATAAATGACTGTGAGCTAGCTCTAGTACTGCCCTTGTGTGTTTCCGTGGGACTAAGAGCTGCTCTACTTCTTCCTCTCGGATCTGCACTATTCGGTACAACAGATCACGTTTGATCACATAATACGGTCCCAGGCCTTTGTTCTTTCCTTCCACCGGTACGCCATTTACTTCCACTACCTCCTCCCTCACATTCGCATATAGCGGGTCATTGGCTTGGTCCTGCCTGAAATTCTCACAGGCGGTACCGATCTGACCTAATTCCAGGGGGCCTATTTCTACTCCGCCCACTGGGTTGCCCCTACTTGGGCTAGGAACTGACTCTGAGTCCTCACTGGCCTGAATTGTCTCCTGGCCTCCTGAACGGGTTCGCTTACCAGCAAGGGAGGCTTTCTGGTTCTCTGCTAGAATCCTGGTCCCTAGCCTTTTATCTGCCCTCCTTTCCCGCCTAGACTTTCGGGGTTTCCCGGGGGATGAGAATAGCTCTGGGGCAAATTCAGCAAAAATTGGGGTGAAGCTATCTGTAGGTGCCTCCATTTCAGCCCGGGGGTTGCTACCCTCCCTTGGCTCTACTGGGGGGAGTAAGTTCTCAAACCCAGGGAAGTCCCTACCAATTAAGACCGGGTAGGGGAGCCTAGGGACCACCGCTGCAGTTACCCTGGTAGTGTTCCCCTGGATCTCAATCCGTACTGGGATTGTGGGGTAGAAATTTACGGTGCCATGAACGCACGTTACCCCTGTGGTTTTGGCCCGGGTTAGTTGGTCTTGCCCCACCAACTTCCCCGAGACCAGCGTGACAGCACTCCCGGAATCTACTAATGCTGTGGTCACAATACCATTCATTTTTACTGACCTTGTATACCCATGTGGGGTCATTGCGACCCCTACCAGGCCAATTAGGCCACATTGTTCCCCAGGATCCCCCAGATTGCACTGCATAGGCTCTTCCCTGTTGGGGCATTGGGCTGCTATATGCCCCAATTCCCCACACTCGTAACACCGACCCCTTATCCCAGTTGCCGCTCTCTGCCTGGGGCTATTTGATCGGCCCCCCCAGCCCTCTCTTCCCAAACCCCCAGGTCCCTTCTTGGACTCCGGCCATTCCTCAATGTCTTTCCTCCCAGTTATAGTTCTCCTGTAGTTCTCGGCGGTCCGGGACCTTGGGTTTGGGGCTGGCTTCCTGGATTGCCATGTTTCACCCCCTGGGGTCTGGAACAGTTCACGGGCTGCTAGCTGTCTTTCCACAAGGGAGACCAACTCATCATAGGTGGAGGGGTCATTCTGGCCAACCCAAGCCCGGAGGCCTGGTGGTAGCCCCCTCATATACCGGTCCAGTACCAGGAGCTCCATCATCTTCTCAGAGCTGAGGGCCTCTCCACACAGGAACGGGGCAAGGATACCGGACCACTGGTCTCGGGGCCAGGCCTCCCGCAGGGCTGCTCTCTCAAAAGCCAGGAGGTATGCCTCCACATCATCCTCCCGTGTCATTTTCTGTAGGCAGTGGCTGGCCCGTATAGTCTGGATCCCATCGCCGTTCTGGCTTCGCTCCATAAGGGCCTTCATCTGGTTCACCAGCTCCTGCAGCAGGGCTCGGTCCTGGGCAGCCTGACTCATCAACAGACGATTAGTCTCTTGCTGTACCCTAGTCGCCTCCTGTTGGGCGGTTGCTTGGACCCGGGTAGCCTCCTGCTGGGCCGCGGTGGCTTGTATTAGGGCCTTGATTACGTCGTCCATCTTAAGGACTGGATTGTTTTGGCTAACCCTGGTTTAAGTCCCCAGTGCGGAGATCCCACCCCTGACACCACGTGTGGCAAATTGCCGGCACTACTATGATGGGTCCCGCACTTTCTCTTCTTGTGGGGGGGTTTCAGGGTGCCATTTCTTGCCCCTGAACTGGGGTAACAGCTATCCTACTAGTATCCCAGGGCAGGGGAGTGGAGAGGGAGGGACCCAGGCCCGCCCTCTACTCCGGGTCCCAGCCCAGGGGCCCTATGATAGCAGGTGAACCACTTGTACCAGTGATTCTTTCCCCTGGGCTACTTCCCTCTCCTGACCTTCAGCTTGTGGGGCTTCCTGCCTTCCCTCTGCACAAGCCAGGTGTCCCTTTACCTAGGATCTTGGTCTTCTTAGCCCACTGCAGCACTTCTCAAAACTCTCCTCCACTTTCCTTCAAACTGCTCTCTGGTCCACCACCAAACCACTCTGCTTCACTCCTCCAAACTGTTCTCTGCTCCACCACCAAACCACTCTGCTCCAGCTCCTCCTCACTCTGCTCCAGCTCCTCCTCTGGCTGATTGAAGCAGGGGGATTTTATCAGGTGACTGGTTTCAGGTGCTCTAATTGGTTTCAGGTGCTTTTAATTAATCTACAGGGAATAAGGCTTCTCCTCATCCTAGATCACTCTCCTGCTGCCTTCTGGCCATGCTGTATCACACCCCCATGGGATCTGAACCTCCTATTAGCAAAGTTAATGGGACCACCCTTTGAACCATTCAAGACTTGTTCTCTCTGTGAAAGTGTTGTTGTTTTTTATTGCAACTACCTCAGTTAGAAGAGTAGGCGAGTTGAGAGATCTGGTATCAGAGTCTCCTATAAGATCTTTTTTAAGAACAAGGTTTACCTTTGCCCTCACCCAAAGTACCTGACAAAAGTTGTTTCCAACTTTCACATTAATCAGGCAATCTTTTTGCCAACTTTCTTCCGGTAGCCTTGTGCTCATAGAGATGAAGAAAAGCACCACTCTTTAGATGTCAGATGAGTTTCAGCTTTTTACCTAGACAGGACTAAATCATTTAGGTCATCGTCACAATTGTTTGTCACAGCGGTGGACAGAATGAAACGTCACTCGGTATCCTCTCAGAGGATTTCGTCTTGCATTTCTTTGTATATGTGTTTATGTTGCCAATTGACTAATGTCATTCCACCGGCTAGCATGCTAGCCCATTCAACGAGGGCACACACACAACTGCGGCTTTCCTGGCACAAGTCCTACTCTGGACGTGGTCATCAGTGCTCTCGCTTGCTTCTAATCACACTGGAGCCCTTTAACCCAAGAATGATGCCACTTTTGGCCATGTTGGTCTACAGTCACTGTTCAAATAGACTCCAGGCCCACCTCCAGATCGTTCTGCTTGTGAATCACCTACAGTGGAATGGACCTGTGCAATCACTCAAAGAAGAAGAAACAGTTGCCTGCCTTTCCATAACTGTTGTTCTTTGAGATGTGTTGCAGATGTCCATTCCGTGACCTACCCCTCTCTATTGGAGTCTCTATTGGAGTCTATGCAGTAGGAAGGAATTGAGGGTGGTAAAGGGCAGCTCCGCCCTTTATACCTGCATGCAGTGACACATGGCAGCAGAGGACACTTGAACTACCCCAACGGGTACTAATGGAGGAGAAAATCTTCGACAGCCATGTGCTGGGCATGGACATGTGCAGTGCATCTTGAAGAACAACAGTTACAGAAAGGTGGGTTACCATTTCTGTGTCATGTTGGTTGACAGTTTTTTGTTGTGCAAAGACCAGATTTGTAAAGTGAACATAAGGTTGAGACTAAAATCCCTTTTACTTGACACCTATGCCGGGACTTGAATCCTTCCCTTCAGATATGAAAGTATGGGAGAGAGAGAGGCTTAAAAGGTTAGGCTTCAGGTTTGGCATACCTATATTCAGTCAGACCACGGTTCAGATCCTGGTTTGAATAATTTCAGGTCTGGTTTCTGCTGAGCTAAATACATTGATTTCTATGCTGTTTACTTTGTATGCATTTTTCAGAGATCTTAAATATAGAAGTGCCTTAACTCTGGGTTGGCATCATGGAGATTCGTATGGCACTTTTTGTAAGAGTAGGTGTTTGCCCATTTTCTTAGGCCCAAATTTCCCTCACCTTACTCTTGTGCAATTCATTGTGCGCCAGCTGATTGTATTTCACTGATTTTGTGTATATACCTAGTTTGTGAATTATTCTGGAATCATTCAGCGTAGAAGGTAGTATATTAATTATGATATTATTAACTTACTTTCAGATACAGCTTTGTTATTATTACCACCCCATATCATGGCTACTGTGATTTTGGCTACATATGCTTAAGTCTTTTTTTTTTTTCAAACTTAGAATGGCTTTCACTCTATTTAGTAAATTAAATCTGTGCAGAGAATGGAATTCTCAGCATACTCATGCTGTGTCAATTTTTCTTCCAGTCAGTTCATTATTCTTTTAAAGGATTTTGCATTAAAATCTTTTGTCATTCATTGTTTTTGTTCTCCTGCAGCTTTTCTAGCGGAGTATCTGTTTGCTGGTATGCAGCCAAAGCTATTAGACTATTTTGAGGTTAAAAATTGTTACAAAGTTTTTCACACATAAATCACACATAAATCACACATAAATGCAATCCCCAAACTAGTAGAAATTACCAAAACAGCACAGTTGCAATATGTCTTCTAATGAATTCTTCTTAGAATAGTTAATCCTAGTTTTTAAAAATAAATTTCGATAGAGTACAATTTTATTTTCTATATAAGAACATCTTTTATATCTGTTGGGTTAGCAAACTGTATCTTTAAATGATTCACAACATTAATTAATACAAGATAATATTATGGTCTACATTACAAGAAACAGTGGTGTGTGGTGAATAGATTAAAGCAGTCTAAGAGCTGCAGAAAGGAGTGTTCTTTCATGAAAGGTAGCCGTATTGTGGAGAGAAATGGAGCCCAATACTAGTTTAGCAAGCAGGGCCGGCTCTAGGATTTTTGCTGCCCCAGGCAAAAATAAATCCCCCCCCCCCCGTTTTTTTCTTACCCCACCCCCAGCCCCGCCTCAACTCCGCCCCTTACCCAAATCCGCCCCTTACCCAAGCCGCTCAGGATCTCCCTCCCAGGGGGGGAGGGATAGCTCAGTGGTTTGAGCATTGGCCTGCTAAACCCAGGGTTGTGAGTTCAATCCTTGAGGGGGCCATTTGGGGATATGGGGCAAAAATTGGGGATTGGTCCTGCTTTGAGCAGGGGGTTGGACTAGATGACCTCCTAAGGTCTCTTCCAACCCTGATATTCTATGATTCTATGAAATCCCCAGCCCTGCCTCCTCCCCCCATGCTCTCAAGCCTAGGAAGGAAGGAAGGAAGGAAGGAAGGAGGGAGGGGGAGAAGCGGTGCGTGCGAATCAGCTGTTTCGCGCGCCGCAGCCGCTCGGGATCTCCCCCTCCCTCCTGGGCTCTCAAGCCTAGGAGGGAGTGGGAGAAGCGGCGCGCGCGCCGCAGCCACTCAGGATCTCCCTCTCCCTCCCAGGCTCTCAAACCTGGGAGGGAGGGGGAGCAGCGGTGCGTGAATCAGCTGGTTCGCACGCTGCGGCCGCTCGGGATCTCCCCCTCCAGCAGCGGCGCGCGAGTCAGCAGCGGCAGCGGAGGTGAGCTAGGGTGGCCGGGGCACATTTTTAGGGGCGGCATGGCCGGCGCCAGAATGCCGCCCCTAAAAATGTGCCGCCCCAAGCACCAGCTTGTTTTGCTGGTGCCTAGAGCCGGCCCTGTTAGCAAGGGAGGAGGAAACCAAGTCTGTGAGGTCAAGTCTAGCAAGAGCATGGGGTCTTTTTAAAACAGGGAAGGGAATTCTGAACTAAATCCCAAAATGAATTGGAAGTCAGCTGAGTTGTTTGAGGGTGTGATGTGGACACAGTTGTTTATATGGATAAGAAGGCAGAAAGTAGAATTCTGCACATACTGGAGTTTGAAGGGTGAGATAAAGGCACAACTGAGTTCAGCAGAGGTGGAATCAAGGCACTGTCCTACTTAGGCTATGTTGCAGAGGTATGCACATCCAGATAGGTAGTGTTGGAGGGAGGAGAAGGACAGCTCAAGGTTAAGAATGATGTCAAGTTCATCGGCAGTGGAGGGAAATGGGAGGGAAATGGAATTAAATTAAAAGAAAAATGTCAATTTAGATGTAGTGTCAGGCTGGCAGTGTGTATGTGAAACACCCCACACCACCCTGTTAGAAGGTATTATTCCTGCGAAGGAATGTTAAGTGGGTTCTGCTGACTCACTGAAGCAAGTGGTTCATTAGCTTACTTAAACAAAAGAGTGGTGGGAGGGGATCTAGCAGTCCTGTTATAGGAAGCCTAGGAGCAGCCAGGCCTGGTGAAAAGATTTCAGATGAACTTCACTTATCATTAATTTCTTCTTTGAGAGATGGCACATGAGCATTCCACTCTTGGGGTTGGTGGGCCCAGCGTAAGGCTGTCAGAAACTTTTTCTCTTAGCAGTACCCATTGGGCAGCTTGAGCTCCCCCTTGCTGTCGTGCACCACTGTTTGCAGTTATAAAGGGCAGAGCCGCCTCTAGCCCCCTCAGTTCCTTTTTAGCACCCATCACAGTCATTGGAACTCTGTTCAACCAGAATAGTGCTCGCTCATGTTTCAAATTTGTTGTTTTCCCCATTTGGGTGGTTTCCTATTCACAAAACAGAGTTTCGTCACCAGGCTTCAAGCCATGCGCTTCTTGCTCGAGGCCGATGCTAGTGAGTGACTGCACACATAAGGGGCTGGAGTCAGATTTGCAGAGTTCAAGCCTACAACAAAGGAGGACAGGGAGGCTAGGCTGAAATTCCTGCTGATGGAGGTGGCGCTCAGGCCGTTGTGGAGCCGTCCTGGTCTGACTCAATGCCAAGTGCTGCAGCATCAGTGAGAAACTTGCCTCCAGCTTTAGCAGAATATCAGCACCACTCTCTCTCGCCTGCACCAAGGAAGAAATACAAAACTTCCAGTGAGACCCCAGCCAGGGGAATGTCTCCACCCTCTAAGTCTGTTAAGGAGTTGAGTACAGTGCGCCTGCAACCTAAGCATTCTTTCTCCAAATGAGTGCCTAAATTGGCTCAGTCGGCTCTGGCACTGCAAGGAGCCATAGAGGAGGTTCCAGGTGGTTTCAGAGGGAAGGGATTTTATTCCTGATATTTCCTAATCCCAAAAGTGAAGGCGGGGGAGGGCGGATCTCAGACCAATTATAGACCTGCATCAATCTAACAGATTCTTAAAAAGATATCCCTGACAACTGGCTGGTCAGAGGCCAGTCCAGACTGCAAGTACATAAGTGTCGCCCTGATTCAGTCAGTATTCAATGTTTAGGGACTGTTAATCAACACAGAAAAATCTGTCCTCTCCCTGGTCCAGAAGATACACGGTTCATAGGGGCAGTACTGGACTCATCTCAAGTGAGTGCCTTTCTTCCAGACTCCAGGTTCCAGGCCACAACAGCACAAAACTGTTGGAGGTTTCTAAGTCACATGGCCTATTGCACCTACATGCACTCTTGCACCTGGTTCAATATGCCAGACTGTGCCTTAGAACTCGGCAGGGCTGGCTGTTATCAGTCTACTCGCCAGGCTGCCCTCATTAGACTTAGTGATAAGTGTGTCCTCCCATTGCCTCACATAGATTGGTGGACAAATCCCACCAATGTATGTGTCGGCATTCTGTTTACCTGCCCACAACTGACTCTCACACTAGTGACAGATGCTTCTGCTGTAAGATGGGAAGCCAACCTGGGTTCTCTGCCGTGCCGCGGTCAATGGCCCTTAGAGGATTTAGCTTTTCACATCAGTGTCAGAGAACTGAAAGCTGTGACACTGGCGTGCCAAGTATTTCTATTGCAGATCAGGGGAAGCAGCCTGCTAGTCCTCACAGATAACACAGCGGCAATGTTTTACCTCAAGAAACAGGGGAGAGCCTGCACTTCTCCACTTTGTCAGGAAGCCACTCTACTGTGGGAGCTCTGTATTGCCTATTTGATAAATCTAGAAGCATCTTATCTGCCAGGCATACAGAACAGCCTAGCAGACCACCTGAGCAGATTGTTTGAGTCACCACGAATGGTCTCTTTGCCTAGATGTGACCAGATACATCTTCCATTTCCTTTTAAGAGAGACACCTAATGAACACTGTTCATAGAATTGTTACTCTACAGAGGACTTCAGAGCTACTTCTTCCTTAGTTTCTGCCAATCAGGGCAAATAGGGGGATAGTTTAGAGAGACTGCATGCTTTGCAGCTCCCATTTATATCAGTTTTAGCCTTTCCCAGCAGAAATCATTGTGTTGGGGCTGTTGGCCAAAGAAGTTAACTGTCAGTTAGGACAAGTTTCTCTCAGCTTTTGAGGAGAGAGGTAAATAACTCATCCGCTGAGATATTGTATGATAGACCCAGATGGTTTTGATTTCATATGCCACAATGTATAAATGAGACTGGAAACCCCTGATTTGGAAGATTTATACATGATATTTAAAAGCAATTATTTCCATTCTTTGTAGCTGGTTGCTTCAGATGAGTAAGAGCAAGCATAGTTGTTTTTCAGACCACATTGATATTTTAAGAACCTGTCATCTTGCCTGGAGCTACGACAGTGAGAAACGTGCTAGTGAGTGTGACACATGACATTGTGGGCAATAGTGATGACATTTCTGAAATGAGGAATGCTATATTAGCTGCCCCTTTGTTACCACTACAGCCCCTTTATTTGCTGCTGTGTATGTCGTTAACACCCTGAGTCTGCCTCAGATTGTGCTACAGTTGTTGCCAGCCTCAGTGCCAAAAAGGAAGCAGTTAATTCAACAAATGTTTTGTTAGAACTCATGACAAATCAGTTACTCTCACTGAAGTATGAGATGGTCACTATCAAATTTATTTAATTTTCAGCAGTAGCAAAGAAAAGTTTCTGGATGTTTTCTTTGAGATGCAAGTTCACTTTTGTTGAAATTCCCAAAATATATCAGTGTTTTGTGCTTTTGTTGGGCAAGCATTGGGGGCTATGGGAGAGCCATGCATTTCACAATTGAAATATGGACCAGCAGTAAAAGAATCTTGTATGTATCTTAATGCTCTTTAGCTCCTCCGTCATCATCCACTGAAAGTCTTACAGTAGAACCTCAGAGTTACAAACAGACAGGTCAACCACACGCCTCATTTGGAACTGGAAGTACACAATCAGGTAGCAGCAGAGGCCAAAACCCCCCCAGTTTTTGCAGGTTTCCTTTAGTTCCAAAATATCAGTTTTCAGAGTGTTTGGAAATATACACAAAGGATTCTCTGCTCCCTTGCTTCTTGCACCTGTGAAAAATGGGTATAAAATGTTGCCATTCAGCATTTTACTGCTACTTTACCTAGGCCTAAGTTATTGTAAAGGGGGAAGGTGGGAGAATGTGGCCCGGAATGTCCACAGAGTGTAAGCATCTGCTCTGAGAGAGAGTCTGTGTGTTTTACTAATACGAAACTGGAAAGTGGCTATGTCAATAAATCAAACAAATATGGTTCTCTTTATGAATCTCAGAGTGTAAGTGCCATGGGGTGCTTTCTATAAATTGCTAAACTAGTGATTAACAGGACTGTTTCTAAATACACCCAATGCAGTAGCGCAGCCAGGTCCGGAGCGCAGGGGGAGCGGCGCTATAAAAAGGCGCCTCCCCCTGTACTCACCTGGCGGCGCTCCAGGTCTTCGGTGGCACTTCGGCGGCTCACTCCGGGTCTTCGGTGGTACCTGCCGCCAAAATGCCGCCGAAGACCCGGAGCGCCGCCGGGTGAGTGTAAGAAGCGGCGCTTAAAAAGAAGCGGCGCCTTTTTTTAGTGCTGCTAAAAGAAAGGCGCCGCTTCTGCTGCTTCTGCTCAAAGGGGAGCAGCCACTCCCCCTGCTCCCTCCCTGGCTACGCTACTGACCCAATGCCCTCTGTAGTTGTACCCAAAAGGATAATTGGAAAATACACTGACCTGTGAAACTAACATGAGCAAAGCTGTTTTATTCCCTGATCTTAAAAATGTGTTGTATAAAACAATACTGACGATTACTTGAAGTCAGATTGCATGACTAGTACCTTTACACAGCCAGTTCTAGCAAAAAGTTGTTGTTCTTTGATTGTCTTACATTTTGAAGTGTTCTAAATGGCCCAGTCCCAAACATATGTGAAAAGTGAGGTTGCTGTTAATGACTCAAGCCCTTTTTAAAGTTTTATTTCCTATGTTCGTGTTTTTAATCAGTGCTGCTCTTAGTGCTTTCTCGTCCTAGTAGTGCAAATGTGAGAAATGCATAACTGCTGAAAATAACTTAACATTTCAGTGAATTAATCATTCGTCCCTTTCCGGATAGCACAAGCATATTCTCCATTATCTTATCTTCAAACTAGTAGTTCTCCATTTGGCCCCCTTATCCTCCATCTTCAATATCATGGCTAGAAAGTAGCATAACAGGCTGCTAAAGCCCCTTCATTAGTTTTTGAGAGATGACTGAGAAAGTGTCCTGAGGAAACCAAAAGTGAATGTAACTATCTCCAGGGCAGCTCTATGAGCTTGCTTCCCTGCAGCCTAAACATATTGGTTAATGGCTGCTCTTCTGCCTTTGTATAGTTCACATATGACAGATGGTTTCTCTTCTAATCCCTTCTCACCCTTTTCCCAGTGGGAGGAAAGACTTGGTAGCAGCAGCACATTAAGGCCCTGATGAGAGCAGCCCCAGCCAACCTTGTAACTATGTTTTTTCCACCCACACTTCAGAGCAAGTAGGGTTCTCCCATTGGATTGGTAGTGTAAGAGGACAGAGTGGTGCTCTCGCCACCTCACATAAACAGCAGCTGACAGGTTCAACAAAATTGTGGCTTTTTGAATATGAAACAGTTACCCAAACTCTTGTCACAGGTGCATGTTAACAAGGTGATCTGTGCATCCTGGGAATAACCTTGGCTCTGCCTTGATGCAAAACCTATGTGGTACATAGCTAATAGTTTTACTAGCTGAGCCAAAAAGAACAAACTAAGCTAGTAGGGACTATGCTAAATTTGTTTCAACTGGAAGTTGTTCTTTATGTAGCTTAAAACAACATTCATTAATAATGTTGCTATTTAAATAGTTCCAACTAGGCTTTGAAGCTAACAGCTCTGAGGTGAATGAGTGTTAATGTTCATACCTTTATTGAAACTGCTGTTTGGCCTGGAAACAGTTTCCTGCCAGGCTGGATTAACCAGTAACCATGCATTGATTTGTGTGTAAGGGAATCTATCTTTGCAATGGGAAGGGCTAGAAATCTTGTTTTTTGCCATGAGAGGGAAAAAGCTCACCCAAAACCCAGCGGAAAAGTGAAGGAGATCCTTGTAGAAAGGCTCCAAGGTTGCGAGAGCTGTTCACCCTCCTGGCTCTGCCAGCGATGCATCAAATTAATTTTCTAACATAAGGGACAGAAAAAAATTGCTCGTTTATCAATTTCTGAAGAAGAAGCCAAATCAGACTGGAGAGAATTGTTTTCAGGCCTATAGAAAGTGCTGCCGTGTCATGTGGTATTTCTTATTAAAAGCTGATGTTCAGTTCCACTTATTATCCGTGTGCTGTTATCTCCAGTTTGCAGAACTGCAATCCTGTTGTCATAATAAGGGAGTCATGTTTTTTACTGCGCACTCTATTCTCTACTTGGGCTACATCTCTGATTCATAGTATAGCATCGTGCAATGAACAGGCACCTCTGAATGTCAGATTGAAGCGCTACAAAAGAACAGTACTTTTCTTGCATAAGCTTCTACATTCATAATTTCCCTTAACTCAGTTAAGATAGGACCTTTTTGTTAGGATGCTGTGCATTTATTTCTGCATAAACAAATATATTTGTCTAGCAACATAGAATTTATCATACATATTTGGTATTTCTTTGATCTTTGCAGTCCCATCTTTTTGGGTATGGGTATTTGCTGTGGCTGTGCATGCACTCCATGCGCCCAGGACCAGAAATTCTCATTCGTCCACACCTATGCCCTGGATCTCAGATGCTGCAATCCGAGTGTATAATGGTGGAGTGGATTGACCTTCTCTCCAGTTCCCTTTCGTTACTGGCCATCTGGGACAGAACCCTCCTGTGTCCATTAGTCTTCTAACTTCTACTTGATCCATTATCTGTAAATATTGTACGTAGTTTTAAGTTTTGTTATTTTGCTCTCTTTATTAGTTAGTTAGTGCTTTTTAAATAGCAGTTAGTTAGTGGACAGCAAGGGTTTCTGCCCCCTCCTCTTTATTTCCCCTATGACCAGGTTACTTATGCCCAAAGTCCCAGGTTTCAAACCTTGCCTTGCCTGCCCTCTGGTCTTCTTGGTAAGTGACCGGCACAAGATCTCTCTCTACTGTTTCAGGGAATCTCACATCCCTTCAAAGTGTGAGATCTGCTGCTCCTTCTCCCTTCATATAGGCAATCCTGGGAGTTCAATCTTTACAAGCACTTGATAGAGGTCTCCATGAGATCTTCATCTGATCCAAGCCCTTCCCGTCACCACAGCATTGAGTGGAACCTGGAACTGATTGAGTTTGAATGAGAATGTGAAGTCTCCTATTCTGTAAAGACCGAGCAGCCCTTTGGTGAATGTCCTTCATCCATATATTTTAAGCACTCCAAATCCTCATTTGTAATCAATATTTTATTGCTGTAGGCCTCATAGCACTTGAAGCCCAACATTTTGCCAGCTTCAGCCATGATCCCTAAACACCAGGGTGGATAAAAATCAATGATTTTTTTTTAATCAGATTTTTTTGATAAAATGCTTTTTGAGGGAAAAACCTATCTAAAGATCATAGACTATCAGGGTTGGAAGGGACCTTAGGAGGTCATCTAGTCCAACCCCCTGCTCAAAGCAGGATCAATCCCCAATTTTTGCCCCAGATCCCTAAATGGCCCCCTCAAGGATTGAACTCACCACCCTGGGTTTAGCAGGCCAATGCTCAAACCACTGAGCTATCCCTCCCCCTAATATAGATTGTTTTAATTAAGATACATTATAGCTCAAAAGATATCTCATCATGGAATAGGGATTATAAATTCTTATTCTATAGTGAGACACAATATATTCATGTAATGTTTAAGAAAAGTTTTGTAAATGAGTTCCAATAGTTCATGGATTAGGGACCCAATCTTATGGGGTTCCAGGGGCTTCTGTATAGATTATTTAGCTTAATCTTTCTATCTACCCGATGGGACTCAGTGCTCAGTCCAGAAGATACCATCAGAGATGCTTAGTTTTGCAGTTCTCAAACTGAATTTGTGTCTCCAGAGATAACATGCTTGTTAACAGCAAAAAATGTTTTTAAATAAATAAATAATATATAGAGGTGAGAAATAACAGAACTCAACCCTATTGTCCCTCTGCAAATTTGTGTACACAGAGTCAATCCCTTACCTCTCTCTAAAAGTCAAAGTTTCAGAAAGTGAAAAAAGATTATTGGAGGCGGAATAGATCTGGATAATGAGAAGAAGTGTGGAGATAAATGTCAGAAGGGAGCCACAGGCAATAGAAACAAAAGTGAAACTGTTTGAGCAGCATATTCCAGAAGTCTTGAGGTCTTTCTGAGTGTAGCCTTCATTGATTTGAGATCTACCATACCATTCTCTCAGTAGAAGGGAAAACCTAATGGCAGCAGGCTGTAAAAGAGAGAGAGTTTGGGAATAAGAACCATTCAAGAAATATATGTTTGCTGCTGATGTTTTAAAGAAAGTCACACCAGTGAACTGGTGGAAGTCACTTAAGCACTTGGATAAGGAGACTGTTGAAGTGATGATCTCACTTTTAACAGCAGTAGCTTCTTCTGCCGGTGTAGAAATAATATTTTCTTCCTTTGGTCTAATTCATTCCATATTGAGAAATTGTTCTGATATAGCTGTAAAACTAATCTAAAAAGTTTTCAAAATAAATCACTTTAAAAAAGCATAGTGTGTATGCTTCTAAAAATGAAACCTATGTCTATCTCTGAGTTGTGAAGAATATGTATTAAGGTTATAACAACCAACAAGAATGCATTAAATCGAGTCTTCCTGATCAATTCAATCAATTTGATTTAAATCAAATGCACCCTGCTAAACACACATGGTCCTGTAATCAGAACCAATGACTGATGCCACAGAATAGCTCAGGAAAAGAACAACAATTAGTCTCACATTCCAGTACAGAGGAGGAAAGTGGCCAGGCCTGTGCAATGGTGTGGACAAATAAAATGAACCAATGTATTCTGATTTGACTCAACGGTAAGATAAGAAACCTAAAGATTGTGGGGGAAGGGGAGTTAACAAAAGTGAAGGCAAAAAGATTAACAAGAAAGAGGTCCGTTGTGTTTTCAGCCCCATTGCTGATGGAGTTAAGAAAGATGCTGAGGGACCGTTGGGGCCATGGTCCTTATTACCTGCCCTTTTCAGTGAATGTTTGGTTTAGCTAGTAGGGTGACCAGATGTCCTGATTTTATAGGGACAGTCCCCATATTGGGCTTTTTCTAATATAGGCTCCTATTCTCCCCCCCGGTCCTGATTTTTCACACTTGCTATCTGGTCACCCTATTAGCTAGGGACTGTGCATGAAGTTGAAGTTCACTGCTTTCCCAATAATTTTGAGCATGGAATGGTGAGGGCACATTCCAAGTGTTGTAGGGATTTTCAGTGACAGTGTACCCTGAGAATTTCAGTTCCAGGTGAGTAACTTTCCTTTACATACCTCAAATATTATTTCAGTTGTTATTGGTACCTGTTCTGGGAGACTTCAGAATTAAATGCAAAGAATAATTTGCATCTCTGACAGACTGGAAGTCTGGCTGGAAGTTTCGTAGTAGTGGTATTAATATTTTCAGATTCCCCTTATATCACTGCTGTGGCTTTCCCCAGCTCTGTGTGATTAATATTGTTTTCTAACAGCCCAGGTTTCTTGTGGGGAAGTAAATGAGACAGATCTGATATTGTTAAATAACCTGTGTAATAAAAAAATATGCCATGCTGGAACACAAGTGCAAAGATAGGGAGGCAGGGCTTCTGAACTGACACAGAATGTGTCTAACAGCTGAGGTGTTGAAATATTCAGAGAAGAGGTTATTTAAGTAACCAGCTAGATGGAAAAGTCACAGTATTTTTTTTCACCTTTTACAGAGGTGTTTCCTTTTAATTGAGAGGCCTGTGTAGGACTATACTCCTTCCCCCTGTTTTCAGTGGTGTCATGGTGCCTGGGGTTCTAGCATTGTTTAAAACCGAAATATTTATCTCGTCATCACTTGTTGTTATAGTTTGATTTTCTGTACAGAACCTTAAGCACCTAGGCAGGGAGAATCCACTTTGATGCCAACTCCTGACCACATTATAATAGGAAATTTCTCTCTGTCTCCCCAAGGCTGCTTCACATCCACTCCTGCAGCTTTTCCAGGAGGAATGGCCAATTTTGGAAATCCAGTTCTTTGTCAAAGTCATCAAACAAGATGTTCAGTAGTAGTGTTGAAGTGAATCCTTACACTCATAAGGGTCATTATCTCAGGGTGTGCTGCCCTGTGCAGTGGCTGTGCCAGAACACGACCCTAAGGGGTGAAGGTGGTTGAAGGCGCAGAGTGGTCATCCTGCACTCTCTCAACCCCCACACTGCTCCAACAACCCTCACATTCCCTTCCCTTGCGCCAACCCCCATATTCCCTATCTGTGCTACCACAAAATCTATACAACTCTAAAAAGGTATGAGCAGCTCATTTAGAGGGCTATATAGCAGAAATCCATTGACCAGATGATCCAGTGACTTGCTTTCCTTTTATAACAGTCAGATCCATTGTTCAAGAAATATTACTTTAACTGCTTTTATTACTTTAAATATTAAAGTAATATTAATATTAATATCAATATTTTATTACTATAAATATTACTTTAACTGTTTTCCACTGCTTGCATCCGAAGAAGTGGGTATTCACCCACGAAAGCTTATGCTTCAATACCTCTGTTAGTCTATAAGGTGCCACAGGACCCTTTGTCGCTTCTACAGATCCAGACTAACACGGCTACCCCCCTGATACTTGAGACCATGCAAGGCACTGCATTTAGCCGTATGGAGTGGAAATCCGTCAACCTCGTGAAGAAACTTGCACAAGTACAGACAGATATCATCTTTCTCTCCAAATGCAAACGGATGGACATCATACCAAATGGACTGAAAGTGAAAAATCCATTGCTATCTACATACTGCACAGACCACAGTGAGAGATTATGCCATACACTATCAAAGAAACTGAGGAACCACCTGATCAGCATCCTATACAGCAAACAGGAAAACATCAAAAAAGAGCTCTCCAACCTGGAAACTTTCATAAATAACCAATCTTCCACACAAACGGACTTTACTAAAATAAGACAGGAGATCTACATTAAACACTTCACCTCTCTACAAAGGAAAAAGGACTGTAAGCTGTCTAAAATCCTACCTGCCACATGGGGCCACAACAGTGGTACCCCCAATTCACCCAGCAATATCGTCAATCTATCCAGCCACACACTCAGCCCGGCAGAAGAGTCTGTCCTATCTCGGGGACTCTCTTTTTGCCCCACCACCCCCACCAACATGATTCAGTTCTGCGGTGACCTGGAAGCCTACTTTCACCGTCTCCGACTCAAAGAATACTTTCAAGATAACACTGAACATCGCACAGATACACAGATACCCTCCCACCAACAGCACAAGAAGAAGAACTCCACATGGACTCCTCCTGAGCGTCGAAATGACAGTCTGGACCTATACACAGAATGCTTCCGCCGACGTGCACAGGCAGAAATTGTGGAAAAACAACGCCGCCTGCCTCATAACCTAAGTCGTGCAGAACGCAATGCCATCCAAAACCTCAGAAACAACCCTGACATTATAATCAAAGAGGCTGATAACAGGTCTGACTACCAAAAGGAGGCTGCCAGACAACTCTCCAATACCAAATTCTACAGGCCACTCTCCTCAGATCCCACTGAGGAATACACTAAGAAACTGCACCATCTACTCAGGACATTCCCTACACTAACACAGGAACAAATCAACATACCCTTAGAGCCCCGACCGGGGTTATTCTACCTACTACCCAAGATCCACAAACCTGGAAATCCTGGACGCCCCATCATCTCGGGCATTGGCACTCTCACTGAAGAACTGTCCGGATATGTGGACTCTCTACTCAGACCCTATGCCACCAGTACTCCCAGCTATCTCCGTGACACCACTGATTTCCTGAGAAAACTACAATGCATTGGTAATCTGCCAGAACACACCATCCTAGCCACCATGGATGTAGAAGCTCTCTACACAAACATCCCACACACAGATGGAATACAAGCTGTCAGGAACAGTATCCCTGATGATGCCACAGCACAACTGGTTGCTGAACTCTGTGATTTTATCCTCACGCACAATTATTTCAATTTTGGTGACGATATATACCTCCAGACCAGTGGCACCGCTATGGGCACCCGCATGGCCCCACAATATGCCAACATTTTAATGGCTGACCTGGAACAACGCTTCCTCAGTTCTCGTCCACTCACGCCCCTTCTCTATCTACGCTACATTGATGACATCTTCATCATCTGGACCCATGGGAAAGAAACTCTGGAAGAATTCCACCACGATTTCAACAGCTTCCACCCCACCATCAACCTCAGCCTGGACCAGTCTACACGGGAAGTCCACTTCCTAGACACCACGGTGCAAATAAGCGATGGTCACATTAACACCACCCTATACCGAAAACCCACTGACCACTATGCCTACCTACATGCCTCCAGCTTCCATCCTGGACACACCACACAATCCATTGTCTACAGCCAAGCACTGAGGTACAACCGTATTTGCTCCAACCGCTCTGACAGAGACCAACACCTACAAGATCTTCACCAAGCATTCTCAAAACTACGCTACCCACATGAGGAAATAAGAAAACAGATCAACAGGGCCAGACATGTACCCAGAAGCCTCCTGCTGCAAGACAAACCAAAGAAAGAAACCAACAGAACTCCTCTGGCCATCACTTACAGTCCTCAGCTAAAACCTCTCCAACGGATCATCAGTGATCTACAACCCATCCTGAACAACGATCCCTCACTTTCACAGGCCTTGGGAGGCAGGCCAGTCCTTGCCCACAGACAACCCGCCAACCTGAAGCATATTCTCACCAGCAACTACACACCGCACCATAATAACTCTAACTCAGGAACCAATCCATGCAACAAACCTCGATGCCAACTTTGCCCACATATCTACACCAGGAACACCATCACAGGACCTAACCAGATCAGCCACACCATCACCGGTTCATTCACCTGCACATCCACCAATGTAATATATGCCATAATATGCCAGCAATGCCCCTCTGCTATGTACATCGGTCAAACTGGACAGTCCTTACGCAAAAGGATAAATGGACACAAATTAGATATAAGGAATGGCAATATACAAAAGCCTGTAGGAGAACACTTCAACCTCCCTGGACACACAATTGCAGACCTAAAGGTAGCCATCCTGCAGCAAAAAAACTTCAGGACCAGACTCCAAAGAGTTCATTTGCAAATTTGACACCATCAGCTCAGGACTAAACAAAGACTATGAATGGCTAGCCAACTACAAAAGCAGTTTCTCCTCCCTTGGTGTTCACACCTCAACTTCTAGAAGAGGGCCTCACCCTCCCTGATTAAGCTTACCTCGTTATCTCTAGCCTGAATCTTCCCTGCACATTTATATCTGCCTCTGGACATTTCCACTGCTTGCATCCGAAGAAGTGGGTATTCACCCACGAAAGCTTATGCTTCAATACCTCTGTTAGTCTATAAGGTACCACAGGACCCTTTGTCGTTTCTACAGATCCAGACTAACATGGCTACCCCTCTGATACTTTAACTGTGTGCTAGAGTCTTTCATCTTCCCTCTGTTTTATTAATGTGAATTTCCTTGACAGTACTTCTCTAAAATTTTACTTAAGAACTTTAAAACATAGCTCTTAAACCAGAACTTTTGGTCTCTGGGCAAAACATCCAGAAGGAGCCCCAGCAGAATGGAGGCAGAGAACAAAACGCACAACATATATTCTCTGAAAGCTGCCAGAGGGTGCCCCTTAATGTCACAGGGCAAGGTCCAGCTCAGGTTCAATGACCATAGCATGTCCCCTTGACCCACCCAGTTACTGTGAAAACAGACTGCCTGCAGAGCCCTGGTCTTGCTGCACATGCACATTTCACTCTTTTAGGTCATCGGTATATCTCATGCTGACCTAGATTCTACATCTTGCCCTTCATGATTTTTCAGTATAGTTTCCCCAAGGGGGCAGTGGGTGCATGCACTAGTTGAGATAAATATTGAGTGGTTGAGGTCAGTATGGGGAAGGGGAGGGCCATAGTTTGAGCCCCAGGTGGGCACAAAAATGGTCAGAAGAACTAGGTGATTTTGTACACAATCTATTTTTAGGAGGTGCTGTATCTTGGGAACCCCTTTCACAAATAACTCCAAATTTGGACTAATAACCCTACCCTTGACCCCCATGAAGCACAGCAAATGTCAAGATAATCAAAGTAAGCATGTGGATTTTTGAGCACTTAGAATAGTTGCCCTTTAAACAGTAAGCAAAGCTCAATATTAACTATAGCAGAGCTCCCACTCTGCTGTAATTTCAGAAAACTGAAACTAATCAGAACTTTGATTCCCAGATGTATGATCAGTCTCTTAAGGGCGGTCTACACTCAAAATGCTGCAACGGCACACAGCTGCACCATTAATCCACCCCCGTGAGAGGTGGTAACTATGTTGATGGGAGAAGCCCTGCTGTTGAGATAGTGCTGTCTACACTGAGGTGTAGGTCGGTACAAGTGCATCGCCTGGCTGGGAGGCAGCGGAGGATATTTTCACACTCCTGAGCGATGTAGTTATACTGATGTAAGTTTATAGTGTAGAACTGATCTTAGACTTGCTCCTCTCTCTCCACCAAGTAACTTGTTCCTAGGTACCAGTAAACATGGCATGCAATATCTAATATAGTATTTTCCTGGCTTCTTCTCACTATCGTCTTAAACCCACATTGGCACCATAAGGAAAGATATGTTACGAAGTTGTAACTCCGATGACCTTCCAGTCTGGCGTGATTGGCAGAGAGGGGGGAAAAGCCTCCTCTTATCACTGCCTGAGTTATTTTAAAATACCAATTGGTTCCTACAGTGATTCCTTGTGACTTCTTCATTCCTGAAGTTGAAGAGAGAAGTGACTTTCGTATTGAAGGAAATTCGATAAAGTTTGGGGTCTAAAGAAAATAGATCCTGGCAAACTCATTGTCCACAATAGTATTTATGATGGTAATAATATCGTACACATTTGGCAATAGGTATGTTGATATAATATTTGTACTATTGGGGGCTCTTTCTTTACGTGAAGTAGGGTAATTTTCCTCTTCTCCCTTCAACTTCACTTGGGCCCATTTCCGTCCTTAGATGTACATACACAGTTCCCATTGTCTTTAGTGGAAGCTGTGTACACACAAAGGCAGAATATGGCCCTTCGTTGCCTTGTAATATAAAGTGAGATTTGGGTTTACTTGTAGTAGAAACCGCAAATACGCAGGATAGAACTTGTCCCATGCGTGAGTGCAGTTTGGAACAGGCAGTATCCGTGCTCTTTAAAGTGAAGGACCCAGCACAGAAAGTTCTCTGTTAGCCCAGTGCCTGGGATGGTGACAACAACAACCAGGCTGTCGTCATTTCCCCTTTCTGGCTTTTCAGTTCTGCATTGTGAGGCTGGCGTGTTTTGATGATGTGTGGACACAGAGGCAGGTGCCATCTAGTCCAGAAACAATATTTTTAATTCACTTTTTGTGCCATATTCTGAGATTATGCAGAACCATCCACACAGACTGATGTGACACACCTGATAAATAAATTGCAGAGACAAGGTGCGTGAGGTAACATCATTTATTGGACCAACTTCTGTTGGTGAAAGAGAGAACTTTCAAGCTACACAGAGCTCTTCTTCAGTTCATTTCTTGCAGTTATCTGTCCAAAGAAATCACATGATGAAAACAAGAAAGATGCTGCATTTTGGACGCTTAGAAACCATTGAAAATCTTCCTCCTTTCCTTGCTCTTTGGTAACAAACAACCTTGCACTGCATGGAGTGAAAGGATTCTTTACAGAAACAATATTAATTGCTGAGGTGAAATATGAAGATGGATGGGGTTTGGGTGACTAGATGCCAAGAGTCCATCTTGTGTTCTGATTACTATTATAAATCTCTCTCCATTAGCCATTTTTTCTCAGGAAGTAGATTAAGGCCTAATGGCCTAAGCAAGCAGGAAACAAGCAACATACTTCTAGATTTATTGCTGGATTGGAAGCTCATGTATTTGCCGACTGGGAATCCTGGCTCCAATGGAGAGAATCTTTTCATTCCTTAAAACCCCCTCCACATTCCAGTGGTTCCTATTGCATCTGATCCTGACCTATGATTTCCAAGTATAGAATTTTTAGTAAAAATCATACTGAATTGAAGGGATTTAACTGAATGTAGCAATTAGCATTTGGTAGAATAACTTGTTTTTTAGCTGGTGTTTTATTTATTTAAGGCAGTGGTCTTTAACCTTTTTATGCCCAAGATCACTTTTTGAATTTAAGAGCAACCCAGGATCTACCCTGCTCCCGCCCCTTCCCCAAAGCCCCGCCCACTCTATTTCCCCCCCCCCTAGGAAATTTTTCCTAATGTCCAACCTAAACCTCCCTTGCCGCAATTTAAGCCCATTGCTTCTTGGCCTATTCTCGGAGGTTAAGAAAAACAATTTTTCTTCTTCCTCCTTGTGACAGCCTTTTACATACTTGAAAACTGTTACGTCCCCTCTCAGTCTTCTCTTTTCCAGACTAAACAAACCCAATTTTTTCAGTCTTCCCTCATAGGTCATGTTTTCTGGACCTTTAATCATTTTTGTTGCTCTTCTCTGGACTCTCTCCAATTTGTCCACAACCTTCCTGAAATGTGGCACCCAGACCTGGACACAATACTCCAGATGAGGCCTAATCAGAGTGGAGTAAAGCGGAAGAATTACTTCTCGTGTCTTACTTACAATACTCCTACTAATACATCCCAGAATGATGTTTGCTTTTTTTGCAACAGCGTTACACTGTTAACTCATATTTAGCTTGTGGTCCACAATGACCCCCAGATCCCTTTCCACAGTACGCCTTCCTAGGCAGTCATTTCCCATTTTGTATGTGTGCAACTGATTGTTCCTTCCTAAGTCACAAGGACATACAAACAATCATATCACCCTTGCCCTACACATTTTTCAGCAGGTTCCCCACCTACTTACTTTTATTTATACTGTGGTAGCACACAGTGGCTTCAATCAGGACTGTGCTGGGCACTGAACAAAGACAGAGATAGTCCCTGCCCTGCAATCTATGAATCATAGAACTGAAAGGGACCTTGAGAGATCATCTAGTCCAGTCTCCTGCACTTGTGGAAGGACTAATTATCTAGATCATTCCTGACAGGGACAGTGGTGCAGGTGGACCCCTTGGCCCCCGGGACAGGCCCAGCTGGATACTCGATCGGTCGCAGGGGCATCCGAGGCTCCCTCGGCCACTATATCCAGGGCTCCAAGAGATAGATCTGCGGACCAAGGGTCCTCGGCACCGCATGCGGACTCCGAGCAAGGCGTCGAGCCCGCGGTGCCAGCAGATTCACTAAGCTCCGTACCAGAGGACAAGGTCGCAGCCCCGCCACCCTCCGCACCGCAGGAGGATTTCATGGCTCACCAGGAGCTATTGAAGCGAGTCGCCTCAAACCTCCAGCTCCAAGCTGAGGAGATGGAAGGGCCCTCAGACTCGCTCTTCAATGTCCTTTCATCCTCGGCACCGGGCAGAGTGGCGCTCCCGCTACATGAAGGAGTTGCCCAATATCACAAAAGCCCTTTGGCATACGCCAGCCTCACTTGCACCCATATCCAAAAAGGCGGAGCGCAAGTATTTTGTCCCTACGAAAGGACACGAATTCTTGTACACCCACCCGGCTCCCAACTCCTTGGTTGTGGAATCCATAAACCACAGGGAGCGTCAGGGTCAACCGGGTCCTACTCCTAAGAATAAGGACTCGAAAAGGCTGGACTCCTTTGGAAGGAAGTTTTATTCGTCCTCGAGTTTCCAGCTCAGGGTGGCAAATCACCAGGCCCTCCTCAGTCGCTACGACTTTAACCTGTGGGGGTCCCTGCAAAAATTCGAGCTCTCCCTCCCAGAGCGCAACTGCAAAGAGTTCAAGGCGCTGGCGGAGGAGGGGGCCGTTGCGAAGGCTGCTCTACAGGCAGCATCGGATGCGGTGGACACGGCGGCGCTATCCATCGCCTCAGCGGTGTCCATGCGCAGGGCGTCGTGGCTCCTCCTGTCGGGGCTGTCCTCAGAGGCACAGTCCATGATGCAGGATCTTCCGTTCGACGGCAAGGACCCCTGTTCCACAGTGGGACCTGAACTTAGTGTTATCTCGCCTCACGGGGCCCCCATTCGAGCCCCTGGCCACATGCTCCTGGTCTCACCTCTCTTGGAAGGTAGCATTCCTCGTGGCCATTACGTCAGCCCGTCGGGTGTCGGAGCTCCGGGCCTTGACCTCAGACCCCCCCTTTACGGTCTTCTACAAGGACAAGGTCCAGCTCCGACCACACCCAGCTTTCCTTCCTAAAGTGATCTCCGCTTTTCACATGAATCAGGATATTTTCCTCCCTGTCCTCTGCCCAAAGCCGCATGCCTCGGGCGAGGAGCGCCGCCTCCATACGTTGGACGTGCGCAGGGCGCTGGCTTTCTATTTGGATCGGACTAAGCCGTTCTGTAGGTCCCTGCAACTCTTTGTTGCCTCAGCCGAGCACATGAGGGGTCAGCCAATCTCTACCCAGAGGCTTTCCTGGTGGATCACTTCGTGCATTCACACATGCTACGAGTTAGCGAAAGTCCCCTCACCGCCTATCGTGAGGGCACACTCGACCAGGGCGCAAGCCTCGTTGGCTGCCTTTGTAGCCCATGTCCCTATCCAGGACATCTGTAGGGCCACTACCTGGTCCTCGGTTCACATGTTCATCTCGCATTATGCGATCGTCTCTCATGCTAGGGATGACGCTGGCTTTGGTAGAGCTGTGCTCCGGCCAGACAGGTTGTGAACTCCTACCCTCCTCCATGGCATATTGCTTGGAATCACCTACGGTGGAATAGACACGAGCAATCACTTGAAGAAGAAAGGACAGTTACCTGTTCCGTAACTGGCGTTCTTCGAGATGTGTTGCTCAGGTCTATTCCACATCCCGCCCTCCTTCCCCTCTGTCGGAGTTGGTCCGGCAAGAAGGAACCGAGGGTGGGGGGAGCGCGCAGTCCCCTATATAGCGCGCTATAGCGGCGCCACTCCAGGGGTCGCAGCGGTGCTCCCCCCTACGGATACCGCTAAGGGAAAAACTTCCGGCACCGATGCACGTGGCGAGCACGCACACCTACGGTGGAATAGACCTGAGCAACACATTTCGAAGAGCGCCAGTTACGGAACAGGTAACTGTTCTTTCTTGTGACTCAAAAGAAAATTGTCTCAGTTTAGTTGCTCACGTTGTTCGAATACATAGAGCTGACAGTATTTTGCATTTTTGCCAGACATTTTAACTATCACAATATACATTATAAATATTAATGAACTGAGCTTCATAACACCTCTGAAAGATGAAATATTGTTATCCCCCTCTCGCAGAGGGGGATAACGAAGCGGAGAAAAGAAGTGACCTGTGCCAAGTCACAGTAGATCAGTCAGTGTCACAGCTGCAAGTAGAACCCAGGTATCTTGACATAGTCTGCTGCTTTAACCGCAAGACCACACTGCTACCAATTAACTACTATATTGCATAACTCACTTCTCTGGCTTCTATGCTCTAAGAATCTCTCAGGACAGATTTTGCAGTCTCCATCTCTGTTTCTTTCCTGTGAGATCAGATAGACCAGATAGACCCCTTTGGCAGGTTCTCTTAATTGGCTCATTAAGGAAATGGATGCCATCTGTCCTAACTATCCACCTCACCAGTGAGCCTCAACTGCCTTCCATCAGGCCCCAGACAAACTGTGAAATACAGAAGAACATCAGAATTACAAAAACCAGTTACGAGCTGACCAGTCAACCACACACCTCATTTGGAACCGGAAGTATGTAATCAGCAGCAACAGAATCACCCCTCACCCCCACCCCACCCCAAAAAAAGGTAAATACAGTACTGTGTTAAATGTAAACCACTAGAAAAATAAAGGGAATGTTTAAGAAAATTGACAAGGTAAGGAAACTGTTTCTGTGCTTGTTTCATTTAAATTAAGATGATTTAAAGCAGCATTTTTCTTCTGCATAAGTTTCAAAGCTGTATTACATCAATGTTCAATTGTAAACTTTTGAAAGAACGACCATAACATTTTGTTCAGCGTTAGGAATGTTTCAGTTACACGAACAACCTCCATTCCTGAGGTATTCATAACTCTGAGGTTCCACTGTAATGTGGGGGTGTTTAGGTCATTTGCCCAGAGGATGAAAATGTCATCCATGTATCTCTAGTAGATGTGGTATATAGTCAGCTGTCACTCTAGCAGGGAGTGATGGAGTTTGTCATTCAAGGTAGTTTAATAAATAATCACATAAGATGACTATAATGGACATCATTTTAATAATGATTACATTATTTACTTAGGTTTCAGTGTAGTAGCCGTGTTAGTCTGTGTCAGCAAAACGAAAATAAGAAAGAAAAACTTGTAGCACCTTAGAGACTAACAAATTTATTTCAGCATAAGCTTTCGTGGGTTGTTACCCACTTCATCGGATGCATGGAATGAAACATACAGTACACAGATATTTATACAGTCAGAGAAACATGATAAGGTCGAGGTGCATAGACCAACCTTAAGAGGCGAATTAGTTGAGAGGAACCATAACAGCAGGGGAAGAAAAACCTTTGAAGTGATAAACATGATGGTCACACAGGTGTGAATGAGGATCGTTAACTTAAGGGAAATAGATTCAATTAACGTAATGGCTGAGCCATTCCAAATCTCTATTTAATCCGGATGCAATGCAACCTAGTTTGCATATCAATTCGAGTTCAATAGTTTCTCTTTGAAGTCTGCTTTTGGAGTTAATCTGTCGCAACACTGCTACCCTCAAGTCTGTCACTGAGTGATTAGGGAGGTTGAAGTGTTCTCCTACTGGTTTTTGAATGTTATGATTTCTGATGTCAGATTTATGTCCATTTATTCTTTTGCGTAGAGACTGTCCGGTTTGGCCAATGTACATGGCAGAGGGGCATTGCTGGCACATGATGGCATATATCACATTGGTAGATGTGCAGGTGAATGAGCCCCTGATGGCGTGGCGGATGTGATTAGGCCCTGTTAATTGAATCTATTTCCCTTAAGTTAACGATCCTCATTCACACCTGTGTGACCATCATGTTTATCACTTCAAAGGTTTTTCTTCCCCTGCTGTTATGGTTCCTCTCAACTAATTCGCCTCTTAAGGTTGGTCTATGCACCTCGACCTTATCATGTTTCTCTGACTGTATAAATATCTGTGTACTGTATGTTTCATTCCATGCATCCGATGAAGTGGGTAACAACCCACGAAAGCTTATGCTGAAATAAATTTGTTAGTCTCTAAGGTGCTACAAGTTTTTCTTTCTTATTTTCGTTTTATTATTTACTTAGTACTCATGCCTTGGAATTTATCAGTACGCATCCAGAGCAAAACCTCTGCCACATCATTTAAGGTCCCTGAACACTCAGAAGATGCCCACCTTAGCTGATTAACAAGTTATTGCTTTTCTCCCTTTTGCCATTGAAATGGCACATCCCCAATTTTATATTAAATTTGTCTTTTTCTGAAAAGCTGCTAATTTCATGCTGCTTTAGTCCTGCAGCGCAGAGCCTGTTACTTAGCAACCGCCAAAATAACAAATTGGCCAATATCTAGCTACTTGCTTGGAGCTTTTTATTTTTTTGTTTGTTTATAGTTCTTGGCCACCAGAGCTGAACAGATTTGTCCTTAACTTGCAAAGAAGGCTCTAAGCCTCTGTGTTTGAACATGTTAACTTTATTTGGATATTGCTTTGTCTTCTTTCTAACAGCATTATTTGTCAAATTTTTATCCTTTTCTTCCTGTCCATCATCTTAACAAACTTCTTGTCGTATTTGCTGAGCAAGAGAATCTCTCCAAAGATGCTGAATGTGAATTTTAGGAGCATAGCCTGCTACAGCTGGGGAGAATGTCTCATTCAACAAGAGATAGCAGCCCTGAATCTCTGTTCAGTCCCAGTGATTCTTGATACAGGAAAAGAGGGGATGGGAACAAAGGTGGCTTTATGCCACATTTGTGCTTCCTTTATACTCTGGCTGCTCTAACTTATGCTCAAGTGCATGTGGTGCTAGTCCATCAGACAATGAATACAGTGGTGTTCGTCATGCCCCTTTCTCCCTGGCCATAGCCCCTACACTAGAATCCCCTTTTGCCAGAGGTATTTCCCCAGTGGTGAAGTCCGCTGACGTAATGGTCACCTTATACCAACAGAGCAGCATAAAAAGAGTTGTAACACAACAGAGAATCTGGCTGTAAGAGTCATGGTAACCCTGATTATGGAATCACAGTTGTTAGGTTGCGAAAGCTATTTCCTTACCACTAATAAAGTACTATATTATAAAGGCTCCAAACACTGAATGAATACTATTATAAGTTGCAGTTGTTTGCACCACAGCTGTAGGATAATACTGTAGTCAATTAGAAAAAGGGAAAGCTGAATCCTGTGGAGAGTTATTTAAAACTAATACGGTATCATGAATTGCGTCTCTGGACTATGCTTGTCCTGTTACTTGTGCTCTCTGGTGCCCTGCATCACACTACCTTTGGCGACACACTGATTCTTTCGTTGTCTGTCCATTGCAGTTTTGAGCTTACACTCCATTTTGGTAGGAAAACATTTTTCTGCTTTGATGCTGCATCTCTCACTTGCCCCTCTCTTGAGAAGAACAAAGAGAAGCAGATAGATGCTTTTCAGCCTGCCTGTGATTCATTCAATATTTGGGCCTTAGCACAGTAAGCTCACACAGTACAATACAGTATTCCAGCATTGTGGGTTCAGAGGTCTGGATATTTACAGTGAAAATATTTGTAATAAAAAATAATATAAAATGAGCACTGTACTCTTTGTATTCTGTTTTATAATTGGAATCAGTATATTTGAAACTGTAGAAAAATACCCAAAATATTTAATAAATTTCAATTAGTATTCCATTGTTTAACAGTGCGATTAAAACTGTAATTAATTGCAGTTAATTTTTTTGAGTTAATCGCATGAGTTAACTGCGATTAATCGACAGCCCTACAAATAATAAATAAATAATAAATGACCAACAGCACTTAGATGCCAAGTTAGGACTCTCAGCCCTTAACCCACCCCAAGATTCTTTGTTGCTGCTGTTGTTTGGTATTGTTATGAGGGAAGGTACGAATGTGAACTTCTCTCTGAAATTTCTGTGCTTTCTCTGTGTTGCAACTTTAAACTGTGTGTGACAGAGTGCTGGGAGTTATCAGGTGAGCCAGCACTCTGATCACTTAGGCATCAATCAGCTCCCTGGGAGATGACTGGGGATGTGCAAACTAATTGTCTGATTGGGCTCAGGGGCTAGATGAGCCAATTAGTCTGTCAGCTGAGGGGTGTAAGAAAGACAGGAAGGAAGTACCGGGGGAGAGAAAGAGTAACCAGGGCTAGTTGAGCCAAGCGAGTGCAGAGATCTCAAAAAAGGGAGACCTCTGATCCTGTAGGAAAGGGCTAAAGGTAGAGAAGCTTTATATATAATATCGCTGCATGGGATTGTATTAGTATTGGTGATAGGAAAATAAATAAATCACACGAAGTTGCCACGCAGCAGACTGAGTCTGAGAGGTTCCTGGGGCATCTGAGGACAAGAAGGAGCGCACCCATGTTAGAAAAACAGATATTTTCTCTTTCATGACAAGATCAGTAGAGAATAGCAATAATCACAATATTATGCAATGTATGAAATAGAACAAGCTGCATCAAAAGAACTACCAATGTGAAAGTCTACTTTCATACTCAAACACTGTGAAAAGTCCAGTTAATGTATCTGCTGAACTAATCACCCCTCCTTAGGGGGCTCCTTAGGGGGGCAGTAGAGTTGCCAAGTCTATTTGTAGTCCTCCATATTATTACAAAGAGCTGCAGTAAGACGCTTCACTCCAGGACAGCTACGCCAACAGAAGAAATGCTGGTGTAGCATTCCTGTAAAGTAGCCATGGCATGTTTTGCAATGTGGATCAAATCCCTCACCTGTTTCACAGCATAATTAGAAATTGAGTCATTCTCCCACAAACATAGCAGGAACAATTCTTGAGACAACAGACATTTGGAACCCTTCTAAATGTTATAGGCCAGCGTTTCTCAAATGCAGCTACTGTGGCTGCAGGTGGCCTCAAGGGGATTTTTCTGCAGACACGACAGCTTCCTGGGTGGAGATGAGGGGGAACGCAAAGCAGCAGCCTCTTCCTGCAGTGCCTAGCCATTGTTCCTGGCTGCCTTGGTGTTTGCTGGCACCACCAGCAGGGGATCAGCAGTCCTCACCAGGCAGCCTCCTGGGGGCTCCGGGCAGCACCACTGCAAACATATGGGGCCAGTGTGTGTGCTCAGTGGGCTTTGGGACCTGGGCTCCGACTCTGGACTTCAGCCTGGGGCAGCGGGGCTCGGGTTTGGACAAATGTTCAGAGTGGCCACCAGCAAGGGTTGTCGGCCACACTCTGAGACCACCAGAAAAATTGTTCTGAGAACTCCATAGGTATCCACAGCACTAGATTTACATTATATGTGGTCAATCATATGGGAGACAACAAAATAATGTCTCTTTTTTCACGTTAATTTTAACATTTGCTTGAAAGCACCTCATTTTGTGATCAACTTCATGTGTTAGTTTAAAGCAGTGCTGTTATAGAGTAGAGAGAGAATTCTCAGAGCTTTTTCTTGAGATCCCAAATAGAGCCTTTTGTAAACAAAAGAAGACAAAGACTGATTTTTCCCTCTTTAATTTGAGTGGTGAACACAGACTTGGAATCTAATAAAACCTGAACCTTCTGCATACAAATTGATGTTAGACAGGAGCTGCCACATTCTTACAGTTCCTACCCAGCCTAGAAACTGACTGTTAGGAGCAAAAGAGCAAATCAGGGTTAAAGGGAATACTGTCAACTTGAAATGTAGCGAATTTTAAAGCAAATGTGTTAAAAGTCGTGTCAGGTACACACCTGCCTCAGAGTCTCCTGCACATTTTTATGGCTTTACAAACCAAATTTTCTTCTTTTAAACATTTTTTCTAAAGTTTTGTGAAAGCCCAAATGAGTGATGGGAAAATAGTGACACTGACCATACACGAAATGCTGTCAAATTCAGAAAGTAAACCAACTCCACATATATATAGAAATGTTTTTATTTATTTCTCTCATCTGCTAGAGTAATCCTAGGTGTTACTATGTAGTTACAATAATCCTAAGCGTTACTTGTAACAGGCAGAGGTATGATGGTGTCCCTTGAAAAATCAAGGGAGGGTATCTATATGAGGCAAAATCTACCCTCCATTATATCTGACAATCCCATTGTAATCTGTGCGGGAAGAATTAGGCCTGAAGAGTTTTTCTGCTTGTAGAAAGCATGCCGAAAATGCGGAGTAGGATTAAATATTATAGCTCTATTGTGCCTTTAAGACATAGCCCTGTTTGGGGTGATGTGGGGAGACACCACACCAGCAGGATCTCTAGGAGTCATTGAGCATCCAGGGAGCATGAGGGAGCACAGCCACTACATCACCACTGATGGAAGTGCAGTGTCCTCTTCTTTCTGCTGCTGGCCAGCTCTGCCACATGGCAAAAGCACTAGCTTTGAATAGTCCAAGTGGTAGATTTTGTCCAGCCCTTGCAGACAGATGCCAGGAGAAGAGACTCCCTACACTCCCATCTCTTCTCCTGTAGGTGCCTGCACTGGGCTGGGTATATTCCTTTGTCTTTCTTTAGGGAGTGGCTCGTTTCCATTAGCTACATAGACTTAATAGCAGTGATGATACTGGTGTCATGGTCCAGATCGTATCTTACTTGAATAAAAGGCAAAATGGAGTCAGAGGAGAAAAGCTGAGGAGATGCCAACAGGACATACAAATGTTTGAAAATGCCTGGGGTCTCTTTGATCGAGTCTGAGTAAAGAAATATTTCATTAGCATGGAAAGAATAGTTTCACTAAACTCTGTAAGATGCTCCCTTCCCCCTCACATACCACTCCAAGTCCAAAGATAAGCCAGTTCTGTCAAATCAAGAGAAATGCATCTTGAAAAAAATCATAGCTTTTCTAATTATATTACATTTTATTGAACCATTGGGTAGTAGATGCAGTTTCCACATTAGGAAACTGGATCGACACAATTAAGGATTGAAACAACTTGCATACTGACCCTCGGATAAAATAAACCTTTGAGGAGAAATTGTCCTTGCTTCTGAAATCTTATTTTCTTCCAAATGTGGACTACATTTCTTTCACCATAGAGTGCAATGATGAACAGAGACTTAGTGGCAAAGGATAACTTGACTCTTAGATTAAAGTGCGGTGTTGCTGCTCATTGTATATATAATTTAACATCTTGTGCAACATGACCGAATCTAAATAGTTTCCGAGGGAAAATGTTTAAAACTAGAATAAAATAGTCACTGAAAATTAAACAAACAAAAAAACCCTCCCAAAAATCTTGTGAATTTTTAGAGGTGAGTTTAATATAAAAATTTCTCCTTGAAAGTTTCTCAGCATTCACTTCCTAGCATTCACATCATTTTAATCAAACTAAGGGTTCGATTGGGGAATATGTGGACACAGCTCTGCATGGAGTTGGCACAGTGCTTCTCACATTTCCACGAACATCACAGCCACTGCATCCCCATTGCAGAGGGTGCTGTCTCCTCTCCTCTCTGAACTGGTGAGCTCTTTTGGCTGGAGTGGAGGGAGTAATGTAATGACAGCAGCATTGCAGAACTCTTTCACTCTGTGGGTATGTCTCACAACACAGTTCGCTCAAGTTAGAACTTCAATTTTGCCCTTAACCCGACTCCCGTCCACACACAAAAATCTCTAGCTTGAGTTTAGTGGCCTTTAAGCTCAAGCTAGCTAGCCTGTCACTGGGGTGGGTTGAAGCTCAAGTGCTGCTGATGCTGGAGCTAGTAATGCAGTGGGGATGCACGCTCAGGTTACACCAACTCAGCAGCAGCTAATGCAGTCACTTGGTGTAACTTGTTGTTTTGCAGTGTGGTCACTCTCACTCAAGCTAGGCTAACTCAAGTGCAGAACTGGAGTGTGCTAACTCAATCTAAGGCCATGTGTACACTAGCAAGCTTACAGCGGTACAGCTGTACCGATGCAGATCACTTGTGTAGCCACGTTATGCCAACAAGAGAGAGCTCTCCCATCGATGACATAAAACCACCTCAATGAGCGACATAGCGCTGTGCACACTACCACTTATGCTGGCAAAACTTATGTCACTCGGGGGTGTTTTTTGCCAACATAAGTGGTAGTGTAGACCTGGCCTAACTGTTGCAGTTAAGGCAAGCCCTGTGAGTGAAAGAACTTCTCTTTGCATCTGGTCCCCCAGGTCTCCCTTTTTGCTGCCTCTCCTTCCCTTGTGCACAGTATGATCTGACCCTAGCAAGAGTACACTACACACGAGCTCGGAGGTATAATTCCCAGTGTGTGTGGATATGTGCGTGCTAGCTCTGCTCAACATAGCCCCTAAAAGTAGCAGTGCGGCCCCAGTGGTATGGATGGCAGCTCATGCTAGCCAGCCTAGTATGTACCCAGCGGGTCGGGCGGGATTGTGCCCATGCCACTGCAGCTACACTGTTTTAGGTGCTAGCTCAAGCAAAGCTAGCGTGTGGACATCTACCCCTGCTGTGAATTGCACCTTCCAGCTGCTCTATGGACATGCCCTCGATGATCAAATAAAAATTAAAACCAGTTGTGCTAGGAGGCACAGCACCAGTTGTGATGTGAGGCATCCAAATAAATATTTCATTGTAATCTTCTTCTGTGTCCTGTTCACCCTGCACGGGGTGGCAGTCTGCCAGTTAATAAGTTGTTTTGACAGCAATTTGGAGAGAACCTGACAGCCAATCTCCAAATAATTATACTTAGCATTTTATATTTTCAATGCAAATATTAACTAATTTTCACAATGAAATAGGCAGGTAACCTAACCTCCATTTTGTGGATGGGAAAACAGAATCAGAGCAGTCCAACTAGCAGAAGGCCACACAGCAAGTCAGGTGCAAATTTTGGATTAGAACCAAGGACTCCTGGTCCACGGTGCCATGCTAACTTCGAGTTTCTTCATATTTGCAAATCTCACTTTATAATGTGTTGTTCAATGTTAATATTTGTTCTCATTTGCTATTCAAATACAGTATATGACGACAGTCATTGTAATTTAAGGACAAAGGTAACAACACAGATATAAGCTTATGAGTGTTTGTGAGGAGCCCATACCAGCTGCAGGTTCACTTTGCCCTGATAAGTCTTCTGTTTGATACAACCGTGTTCTGGTCATTCACATTTCTGAGGAGCCCCATTCAGATAGCACAGCTAGTCCCTGACTCAAACTATGCTGCCAGCTACCTGGGCCAAACCAAAATTAATTAAAAAATTTCAACTGCAAATCATTGTGGTGTTACATTTGTGTACAAAAATATATTTGAGCCTCAAAACTCTTTTAAAGCACTAGATCAGCTGGCAAATGTTGCCATTTTAAACAGTTTTCATTTCAAAGGTTATTGTTTGGGATCCGTTTATTATTTAGTGCTTAAAATGTGCAAAGAGCTATGCACGCATTATTTAGTTCTTAGATTAATATCCTCTATAAGGTAAGTACGTACTATTATCCACATGTACAGGTGAAGCACAGAGATTTTTTGGTACCTTTACCCATTCCTCTGTCATGTGGACTTGCTTGGTCTGCTCTAAGATTGAGAGTGAAATATATCTAAAATAGCCCTTTGCTTATCATGCAGCAGAACTGGGTAACATCTCTGGCTGCTGCAAGTAGCAAAAATGCCATATTGGTTTTGCATAATGAATCAGATGAGTGAATGGCAGACTGTACTCTATCGTACCACAGATTATGCTAGGTACTCTACAGTATCGCCCCACCCCGCCCCCAAATTGTAGTGCTAGCTTACAAATGACAAAGGGTATAATTTTCAAAAGCCTGCAGATATGTCTATTCTACAGTCAAATGTATGATTGCAGCATGGGTAGGTATACAATAGGCCAGGTTTGCTCTAAAAAGTTAGGTCGACCCAGCTACATCATTCAGGGGTGTGTAAAATCCAAACCCCCTCAGTAATGTAGTTAAGCCAACCAGAAGAGTGAGTGTCTACACTGAAGCACTGCGGCTGTGCTGCTGTAGCAGTTTAAGCCTTAGGCTCCTTTGAAAATCCCACCCAAAACGTAGGTGGAGGGTGGGGGAAAGGAACTGCTACACACAAACACAGTGTTCAGGACAGTGGTTTGCAGAAATGATGATTTTTTTTTTAATCTCTCTAAGCATTTTCTAGAGAAGAAGGACATGAAGTGAGAAATTCACCATTGATTTCTTGAGAAAGCTGAAGAGGGGAGAGGAAAGTAAGGAAATAAGGCACTAGCAATTAGGCCATGTCTACACTAGAGACCTTACAGCGTAATAGCTGTACTGATGCAGCTGCGCCGCTGTAAGATCTCTCGTGTAGCAGCTCTGTGCTGACGGGAGAGAGCTTTCCCATCGACATAATTAAACCATCCCCAGCAAACTCTCCCACCGACCTAGCGCTGTCCTCACTGGTGCTTATGTCGGTGTAACTTATGTCTCTCGGGGGTGGTTTTTTACACCCCTGAGCGACGTAAATTATACCAACATAAGTGGTAGCATAGGTGCCAAGTTCCTAATCTGCTGGGGAGTGCTCCCCCCAGGCCTTGCCCCCACTCCACCCCTTCCCCCAATGCCCCACCCCACCCTGCTCTTCCCACCTCTTCCCTGCCTCTTCCTGCCCAGTTCTGCCCCTCCCCTGAGCACGCTGTGCCCTCTCTCCCACCACCTCCTGATGCCGTGAAACAGCTGATCTGTGGCAGGCAGGAGGTGCTGGGAGGGAGGGGGAGGTGCTGATCTGTGGGGCAGCAGGTGGGCAGGAGGCGCTGGGGGAAGGAGGAGGTTCTGATGGGGGGCTGCCAGTGAGTACTCAGCACCCACCATCTTTTTCCCGTGGGTACTCCAGCCCCGGAGCACCCATGGAGTTGGTGCCTATGAGAGGTAGTGTAGACATAGCCTTAAAAAGAAAATGAAATAGGGAATATAGGAAAGAAATGTCAAATGTTTACATTTAAAAATCTGGATTTAATTCAGTAAGAAATGAGAGAGCCATAATTGAAAAGGCTGGATGGAGCAGAATGTTGCTGGGTCTCAATATGTAGTTTAGAACAGTGGTTCTCAACCAGGGGTACGTGTACCCCTGCAGGTGCTAGGAGGTCTTCCAGGGAGTACTCAACTCATCTAGATCAGTGTTTCTCAACCTGGGGATTGCAGCCCCCAGAGGGGTCATGGGACAGGTTTAGGGGGGTCACAAGGGCAGGGCCAGCATTAGGGGGTGGCAAGCAAGGCAGCTGTCAGGGGTTCCATGCCACGGGGGGGGACCTGGCAAAGCTAAGTTGCCTGCTTCAGTCCTGCCACCTGGGGCTCAGGCTTCAGACAAGGCTCACAGGTGAAAAACAGACTCTAGTATTACATTGAAATGTAAGTACAATATTTATATTCCAATCAATTTATTTTATAATTATATGGTAAAAATGAGAAAGTCAGCAATTTGTCAGTAACAGTGTGCTGTGACACTTTTTTGTATTTTTATGTCTGATTTTGTAAGCAAGTAGATTTTAAGTAAGGAGAAACTTGAAATAGGCAAGAAAATCAGATTGCTGAAAGGAGTACAGTTGAGAGAGGTTGAGAACCACTGGGTTAGAATCACAGCTACAGAGCTTTATCACCTGTTTAAAGTCCACACAGGTTTTAGAAACCAAATGGGGTGGATTTGGTTTGGCCAGGTTCACATCCTGCAGGTTTACTTGAAGCTTCAGCTAAATGCAAAACCTGAAATTCCACATAAAGTTGAGATGAACCTTTTTACACCCTGTTTAGAAAGGAGTGGCCTTCAAAATCACTTTATCGCCAATGTCTTGGGGAGCCCACAGCTGGCCTACTCTCCTTCCCTTTTGCATTTCGGGTGTGCTGAGGGATGTAATAGGTCTGCTGTTGTGCACAGCCAAGGAAAGAGCGTCTGGGAGGTGGGTCTCAGATTTTTACTCAGCAATAACTACAGTGGGAACCTGGGTCACAGCGTTAGCTTTCTGTGTGGCAAACAGATGATTTGCAAGGATGGGGAAAGGAAAGGAGGAGGTTGGGTTTTGCAAATTTGCTTCCAAAGGCCTGAACAATTTTAAAGTTTTTGTTTTTGTTTTTTTGGATTTTTTTTTTTTTTTTACTTTAAAATAGGAGTAGAACAAAGTAAGGGAAACAAATCTAATCTCATCTCCCCTTCCTTCACCCACGCATACAGTAAATAATTCAAACACAGTCAGAGCACAGCCATAAAATAAAAAAGAAGCAAAAATTTTGACCTTTTCTCTAAAACTTGCTACAGATTTATATTGAGGGGGAGAGAATTCCACAGTCACCGGCTTGCTGGAAAAAGCCCTGCCTCAGCAATTCCAGTCCTGCTAACCTCTGCTACCACCACAAGAATAACAGTAACTCTAAAGTATATTGGTTTGCTAGCTTAAATCTGTAAAATTGAGTGCACAATTTTTCCTGCACCCAAGTTACAAGGAAGGCAATACACTTGCAAAAGTCAAGGATTCGCATGCATATATATCTTACTGATTTGTACACATGCGGGTGGGATTTTTGCAGGCACAACTCAGGTACACACACACACACACTTTAGAAAATTTAGGCCATGTTATATGACACTTAAAAGTAAACCCATGAAAAGCATTTGCCCAGAAATAGGCAGCTGGTGCAGCATACACCATTGCTATGAAGTTACATATGACACTCTCCATGAATATCACTTTATACTTAATGTTTGTGTAAAAACAGGAAATCCCCAGAGGTTCCTAATTAATTATGTTTCTCTTAAAATTTGAATTAGTTCATAATTAGAATATGAGCCTTTACTATGATCGTTCCCAGCCAGTTACTTTTTTAATGGTTAATATTCCTTCTCAAAGGTATGTCTACATAAGACTGTATTGATTATCACTTAACTTGAGGTAGTTAACTCCTAAATCAAGGCTGGTCTGGCATTCCCCAGGCTACAAAAGTTTGATTTACCCTAGGAATCAGTCTAATGAAGAGTGTGGGATTAAACTCTTTCTGGAGGGCAGCAGTGTTGTCTGGGGTTGCCCAGGTTTGATCAGCCATTTTACAGTCCTGAGGGGTTTTTCTGTGATATTTAGCTGTGTGGGGGAGTAATATTACTCCCTATGCAAATTAAGAGCTAGAAATTTTTTTTTTTTTTTGGTCCACTCCTTTGGCTTCTTAATTGCCAGTAATCCTCTTGGGGTAAGGAGGAGGGTAGACCTTTGATGTGGGATAAACAAGCTTTCTATTCTAATCAGCTATTTTCCACTTTAATGGCTGCATTTGAAACAAATCTTACCTTTCATTATATGGTGGGGAAGTTATGAAAGGGGTATTATAGTATCATTGTTCATCCTATATTGGTTGAAAAACTATGCAAAAATCTCTTAAACGCTGCAAGTAGCACTTCAAGTGCTATACAAACAGGTTTGAACATAATTGTCTGAAGTCTGTTATGTTAATGAATCTGGGAAGGTCACATGAAATCCACCTTGGAGTGACTGAAGAAAACTCCAAACTCTGCTTCATAAAAGGAGTGGCTGCAGTGAATGCTTAGCAAGAATCTGGAGATGGCACTTGCTCAGCATATGTAACTCTTTTCATGTTAGTCCTAGGATATTAGAGAGACAAGCTGAGTGAGGTGGGTGGTGAAAGAGACAAGCTTTCTAGCTGTACTCTCTTTCACGTCTTTTTCAACAACACAAGTTACCTCACCCACCTTCTTTCTCTAATAACTTTTCAGTCATTCAGGGGAAAGGTCCCTTGTCATAAGTTGCTGGAGGTAGGGTGGGAGGGAATCTTATCTGAGTAAGCAGAATTTTGTTGCATAAAGGCAAATGTTATGCAAAATTCAGTAATATTCCATTCATATTTTCTTTTCCTCCAGATATCCCAGCAAATGTGATTCAGGTCAATTATATTAGCCAGTGTAGTCTTGGGCTGCTTTCCTAGCCATCTGTTGGCTGGCTAAGATTGCCCTCCTGTCTCCTCATGGCCACCTGGTTGAAATACAAATGACACAGGAAAACTGCTTTACCACTTCCTTGATGACTGCTGCTGCAATACCTGTGTGGTGTTATGGAAAGCAGCAGCATTTGTTACAAAAGAGGGGGAGGAACGTGAGGCAGCTCTAGTCTGCACATAGATTTTACATCATGGTCTGATATGTTATTCATCAAAGGAGTGCTTACAAATCTTTGTTGCTGAGCGGCTCGGTATTCAAGATCAGAAAACACGTGGGCAGACTTGAAGAGATTATGAGCTGTTTCTGTAGAAAAGGCATATCCCCTCTCCCAGTTTCAGTGAAATGATACTCTGGGCCATGTCTTGATAGGCAGACAGGTTGTGTTTTTAATTATGTTGGCTCAATCAGGTTATCGTAATATGACTGAAAAGCCCTGTTAAGATGCAGGTGCTGGCCATGTTGCAGCCTAGACTCTTCCTGGGCTACAACCCAGCCAGTCAGCACAACTCGCCTCTATTCTAACAGGACTTTTCTGTCACATCAGGCTAACTCGACTGAGCTCACGTTTGAAAAAATATCCTTTTAAGTCAGTGATCTGTTCTGCTGTAAAATGAGAGTAAAATCTGCACCAGAATCTCTGGCCAGCAAAAAGTTGATTAGAAGAATTTAATGATCTGAGCTAGGTATTATTTTGCATATCTGCATTCTCTACCCCCTACCCTTGTTGTAGAATTAAGTTGTGCTCTCACTATCGCAGGAATGCTTGTTGTTGTACTGTGCTCACTCCCTCGGTACATACATGACTGTTCAAATGTAATTTCAGTCCCTGTTTACAGCCTCTGTACAGCTGCCAGCAAGGAGTGTGGAATTATGGGAAGTTTCTTTCTTCACCTCCTACAACAGGTGTCTTTGTCAGCACACCTCAGATACAGATACTATCCGCACACACTGAGTCACCGTGACTGAGAGAAATGTGAATTCAGGAAGAACTGCTTTCAGTGCCAGCAAGTGTTGCTATAAGAAAAACCTGAAGCCATGAAGCAGAAGAGAATATATGTGAAGAAGTTCCCAGTACAAGTTACAGCACTTCTGAAAATATAAGAAGATTTTAGAATACAAGGTATGATCTATCGGCTGGACTCCTTGATAAACAAATTGTTTACTGGATATTACTCTAATTTTTTTATCTGAATTACCTCTACTGAGCAAAACAAGTACAAGAAATATTGTAAGACAACCTCATCTAAGCAAAGCAGAAATATACAGCACAAAAGCTGCATTGCGGATAAATTTCAAGTGAAAATATTTTTCTTTCTCCTGCAAGGGTTAAACACAATCAGAAACTGTCTTAATCTCAAGGATTTCACCTCAAGTGCCTCATTTTTGTTTGCCATAAGCCTATTAGAACACTCTTCTGTTTCCTAGCAATAACGTGTAATTTTTTTCCTCCCCTATTTAAGCAAAAGAGATGTTGGTTTTTAATCCTGAACACTACAGCTGTTGCTCAAGTTTCCTATTCAAATGCAAATAGCACGTGGTGCTATTTAAATACGCATGTTATCTTTGAAAGATACTTCAGGAAAAACAGGAAAAAGAGAAGAGCAACGTTGATCTTATCCTGTTTGTTCTGGAAAGCAAGCGTGTGACAATATGCTACTGGCAATTTGGACTGGAAATTTCTGTAAGGTTTGCAGTGTCCAGCATTCGCTCTGATTTGGGAAAAACACCCAACTGAATCGATTTACATTTCTTGCACAGGTCAGAGTTTTCATCGCTGGAAAAAAATGCTACCAGAGGGGGTAAAAATGTAATAGATGGGTCTAAATAGAAGCACAGACCATATAATTTTACTCTGTGTTCATTTGGCAGTGATTACTTTTCCTTGTAAAACTGAGCTTAAAGGAGTTTTTCTCAGAGGGTATGTTTTGTTTATATCTTTAAATCAATTCATACTTTTCTGTAGAGCTATATTTTCATTTATAGTTTGATAACTTTCAATTTCTTTATCATTTTCCAAACTATTTTTTTCTGTTTTGGCAGTTTTTCTTTGTCATATGGATGTTTAAACAAACAATTTGACAAGACTGATTCTCCGGGAAGCAACCAATAGGGTTACTGTACATTATCTGTCTGAGACCCTATCACTTTTGTAATTAAAAGGAACAGAAGTCCTGGATATTTCATGCTAAGGACAGTCAAGCCTGGGAAAAATAATGTGGATTTCTGTTGGTTTTCTTTTGCTTGAAAATGTATATTTCCTTTTTAGAGTATACTGTAGATAGTTTAGATAAAAGATTATTGATTTTTCATCATATTCTTCCCTTTTTGAGGTGACTTTTACTCTCTGGGTTACAAAAGGAAACTAACATCTTTAAATCTCCACCATAGCTGGGACTCTTACTTGCTTGTAATTTGATATCATTGCCGTAGCAGCCCTACTTGTGCTTTAATTTTAATACAGGTTTTCCAAAAAACCCTAAGTGACACAAACGACAATCTAAAACTGTGCAGAAGAAAGTGACTACTATTCAGAGTATTTCTGAGGATAGATTTTATCAACTTGTGAAAAATTCCATGGAGGGCATACGAGAGGTCATTTATACACTCCTTTTCTTTGAATCTGCAGAATAAGCATTAAGCAAGAATTCAGTAGAAAACCAAACTGCCCCAACAAGAAGAATCATCTGCCTGTGGATCATTTTGGATTTAAAGAGTGAATCATTACAAAGAATTTTGGGATGAACAGCGGGAATTAAATAGTTTCCTAGGATTTAAGAAAACTTCAGTAAATTACTTTTCTACTTTCTCTGAGAATGTGAGCAGGCGTTTATAATATACATTTCCTGTAAAGATAAGAGACACCCCCCCCCCCCCACACACACACACCTCAAGAGACAAACTACATAGAAGAGCTGCTTTGGTTGGTTGGGGTTTTTCTTGTGACACTCCACCCACTCTAGCTTCTTCAGGTGGGTGTGGGCGACCATCGCCCACAAAGAACTGAGATAAGATTCATTGTTGTATAGTGAACCTGCTGCTGCTGCTAACGGCTGGGAGCTTGCTGACAAAATGATGGAAGAAATCTCCATAGTGGTGGCCTACAATTCCCATATTTTTAGCCAGCTGTATGATGAAGATTTTCTGGCCAGTCTGGTGGCAATCAGCAAACCCAAATCTGTGGTAGGTGTTGCTGTTGTGATTGTGAACTTTTGTTCACAGGTTGTTGATCCTTTGATTGTAACATGATGGTTATACTCCTACAGGAGAGGAGTCCTTTCATTGAAAGCATTACAGTTATTCTAAAAAATTATATAAATCTCTCTGTAATTTGTCTATATGTACTGAGAAATAGCATACATAGTAATAATGATAATAGTAATTTAATTTGCAGTAATAATTTCAACTGTTCATATTGAGTTAATGTCTTTTTGAGAGACAGGTGAAGAGAGGAGGAATTGCTCAGTAAAAAAGCTAGTTTTGTAGCATGTATAATATATGTTTTCTGTGTAATTTTGATTTGAACTTTTATGGTTCTCAAGTGTGTTGAGCTCTCTAAAAGAAGTAAAAATGAGACTGGAACTAATTCCAAAGTATTTTTCTCCTAAAAACAGAGCAAGTACTAAATAACCTCAACACTTCTAGGTCTTAGCATGACAGTTAAAGACTCAAGGACAGATTCTCAGCTGGTGTAAATCAACATAGTTCCTGTGAATCTGAGCTGTGAATTTGGCCCACATGATGGTTCATAAACTTCACACTCATTTTATAGGAGTTGTCCTTATATATCCTATTTACTATGCATAGTATAGTCATGATCCTGCATTGGGATCTGTTAATGCAGCAGACTCCTGTGGATATGTGGGGTACCACTGAAGTTAACAGCTTTGTCTTCAATACAAAAAGAAAAAGGCAAGATAACTCGTGCATTAGCTATCCTGCTGTAAAATCTTAGTCCAGACAAGATACAAGTAATTTTTACAGTGCTAATTAGGTGAACTCAACTGCTGGTTGGCGTTATAGGGTTGACCTCACCTAAGTATGTCAAAGTAAAAGCTCCCTGCACCTTACCTTGTCTAGGATTTTCAGAGTGCCTAAAGTTGGCCTCCCAATTCCACATTTTTAGGGTCAGCTTCTGTGAATGACTTCATGCAAGGGTCTGCCAGCACTAAGTCATTGGTGAGATCGAGGGTTTGCAAAATACAAGCCTGATTTTTCAGAGGTGTTGAGCGTAATTTTTTATTGACAGATGCAGATGCTAAGCATCACTAAACATAAGGTTTTGTATCTAGGAGCCTGTGTTTAGGCACCCTGTTTGCAATTTTTGGTCTCTATGTGTATACTACAGTATCTGTGTAAGTAACTATCAGAGGGAGAGACTTTATTTAGGTAGCAGTGCTTGGATTCCTCCATATGTGGCAGATCTATAATCTTCACAAAAGGGAAAATAGGCCATATCCATGTATTTTAAAAATATATTAAATTCACGACCACTTTAGCCTCCCCTCACCACCAGTGGAAATTGCAGTTTATGTGCACCTGACCTCTCTCCATTACACCTGTTGAGGACTCCAAAGCTAAGCCAGTTTCCTTAGATTTTGTCCAATAACATTCATTCTGGTGCCATTTTTCCTCCTTGCCCTTAGACTAGACTAAGATTTAAAGATATGTTGAAACATATTAGCTAACATTAGGGTGACCAGATGCCCTGATTTTATAGGGACAGTTCCGATATTCAGGGCTTTGTCTTATATAGGCACCTATTAGCCCCCCACCCTCTGTCCCGATTTTTCACACTTGCTATCTGATCACCCTAGCTCAATGGCTCTCAATCTTTCCAGACTACTGTACCCCTTTCAGGAGTCTGATTTCTCTTGTGTACCCCAAGTTTCACCTCACTTAAAAAGTACTTGCGTATAAAATCAGACAAAAATACAAAAGTGTCTCAGCACACTGTTACTGACAATTTGCTTACTTTCTCGTTTTTACCATATGATTATAAAATAAATCAATTGGAATATCAATAGTGTACTTACATATCGGTGTATAGTATATAGAGAGTATAAACTAGTCGTATGAAATTTTAGTTTGTACTGACTTCGCTATGGCTTTTTAGGTAGCCTGTTGTAAAACTAAGTATATATCTAGATGAATTGATGTACCTTCTGGAAGACCTCTGTGTACCCCGAGGGGTACGTGTACCCCTGGTTGAGAACCACTGCCCTAGCTAACATGTTTGAAAACTCTACTGTCGACAAGACAGTGCATTCTTTAACATGTGCTAAACTTGGTTGAGTAAAAGCCAAAGCACCTCCTAAGCTTTCACGTGACCAGCTTAGCACATGTTACAGGCTGTGTGCCTGGTCTACACTGGGCTTTTAACATGTGTTAGCTAACATGTTCTAACTGCACACCATTAAATCTTAGTCTAGACGAAGCCCTGTCTTAGGCAATTACCATAACAGCAACTGTCTTCCTGACCAAGAACACAGAATAAGATCAAGACATCTAGCACTGCTGTAAATTGGCTAGCAGAAGCACTGTTAGAGCAGTTGGTTGTCATGTGCATAGCTATACTTGGGTTCTCAAACTCTGGCCTGCTCTTGAGTTTCACCAGCCCAGAACCAAGAATATTTTCCTGAGTGTCTCCCACACTGAATTGCTTCCATGCTACTAGGCTATTTCTCATGAATCATTTAGATAAAATTTTCATGGTAAGAAACACTGCATCTGAGCCTAAGCCTACAGTTTAATTACTTGGGAAGTTCCGCTTACATAGATCTAGCAATTGCATCCATGCTTTGTACAAATTCAGAGAAGTTCAGAGACAACACCTTGTGCACAGTTTAGTCTGGATTTTCTACAACATTTGTTTCCCTGGTCAGATGTGAGTCACTAGTGCTGAGTGGTTAGAGGAGGAATTGGTGTCAGAAATTCTGAGTTACAGCCTTGACTGATTCTATCACTTTCTCTGTATGATGAAATAACACTGTGGTCACTTTTTTTTTTTTGGTTTCAGAGTAGCAGCTGTGTTAGTCTGTGTCAGCAAAAAGAACAGGATTACTTGTGGCTCCTTAGAGACTAACAAATTTATTTCAGCATAAGCTTTAGTGGGCTACAATTTATGCTGAAATAAATTTGTTAGTCTCTAAGGTGTCACAGGTACTCCTGTTCTTTTTACTTTTTTTTTTGCTCATCTGTGAAATGGAAATAGTGCCTCGCAGTATATTGCGATCTTTGGATGAACTACACTGTGGAAGGACAAAGTATTATTATCACTATATTATTTATTTTAACATAACAGAACATATGTGCTTATCAAGCGTACATGGTTTGGTTCTGAAGCACAGGTTGCTGCATGTGTTTCAGCACACTGGCCAAATCCTTAGCAAAGATGAAAACCTACAACTGTTAGTGGAGGGACTGAAAAATGCAGATACAGGACACTTCTGAAGTTGGTTAATTTTTAGTCATGTCAGGCTCCATTTTGATACTATAAGGCAAATACAGTACATCGTGAGTATTTCTGCTAGTGATTTCAATCAGCCTTAAAATACATTTAACCGTCTCATACTGGACTGAACAGCATGTGATTTTGGAATGAAGTTAAATAGCAAATCCTGTTGGGTCTGCTTTGGTCACTTGTACCAGATAGCCCCATGAGATGGGTTTGCTACATTGAACGGGATTCTGCAGAAATAGTTTGTAGGGATTTGACTTTGGAAATGGTTACAAGTTTGTTTGCTTTCTTTTAAATGGTAAGTAAGTTGAGGCCTTGGCTACACTTGCAGATGTACAGCGCTGTGAGTTAAACCCATCTTCGTACAGCTGAGTAGGGAAAGCACTGCAGCCTGTCCACACTGGCAGCTGCCAGCAGAGTAAGGTGGCTACATTTGAGGCATTTGCAGCTGAATTGGGAGCGGTGCATTATGGGCATTCAAGTGGCTGCAACGTGCTTTTCAAATAGGGGGGTGAGGGGGACTTTGACAGGGAGTGTGTTGGGAGAGAGAGTGGGTTTTTGGAATCTCCACAGAGTGTCAGCTCATTATCTCCTAAGTTTACACACCTCCACATCCCCTGCCTCTCTCTCAATCACTGAAAGCAAACAGCAGGGGCTTTGTTTGTTTTTAAAGAGCAGATAAAAGAGAACTTGGGGAAACGGAGCCCTCCCCCTCCCCCCCCCATCTCTGTCCAAGGCAACTTTGCTGCCGGCATTCCTAACGGAGCCCCCCCCACCCCGCCCCCCGCCTGCAAACAGTAGCTGTGTTTGTTGTTTTGTAAAGCACCTCAAGAACGGAGCTCTGAACTCCAACCCGGAAGTGCCGTTTCAAAACAAAGGGAACTTCCGGAGGTCAGTAACTGCGGAATTCCTCTGCTATATTGAAAGACCAGCGTTCCACCCACTTCGCAACAGTTGTTATTCCTCTCGGGGAGGTGGAGTACATGCAGCGCTGTATCTGAGGAGATACACCGTTGCACATGCCTTGCAAGTGTAGCCAGTTAGTGAGTTACAGTGCTGCAGGCAGTTTTATTGCGCTGTAACTTGTAAGTGTAGCCAAGGCCTTAGAAGCAATGTTAAGTTCTTCCACTGTCAGACATAACAGTTTACCTGTGGAGTTAATTGTACCCCTCCTTGGGAATAAGGTTCCCCTTACAGTTTCCTCTGCTTCTTCCTCTTTAATGCCAAGGCTTTGCCTTCCCACAGAAGTGACCGGCTGTTCTGGGTCAGACTGCTGCTTGCCCCTGCCCCCCATAGCCTGTCCCCAGGTGCAGATCCCTGGACTTCTCTTGAGCCCTCTGCAGGGAAAAAGAAGAGTGCTGCTGTGAAGGTGGTTTATCCCCCATTCCATGTGGGAGGGGGAAGGTCTGTGGAGGGAGAAATCCCAAAGTTACAAACTAACCTGATGTGGTTTATCTGAACTCCAGTGCCTCACAATTTTAAGCACCCCAAAGCTTCCAGCAAAGGTTTGTTCTGTGACTTCCTTTCCTTTTCCAGTCTCACTTTTGGACTGGGGTAAAGTACATCAGATTATGAGTTTCTAGTGTTGGCATCTTGCATGACTTTATCATGAAACTAGTGATACTTGGTGATTTTCTTAAAGCTCCAGCTTCTGGATTCATGCAATTACATGAGAATTTCAGCTTTTTTTTAAAAAGGCAGTTGCTAGCCCTCCCAGAGAAAACTTGCAGAGAAAAGCTTGAAAACATGAACTCTAAAGGCATATATATATATATATAGGAATCTTTTTATTTGCTTTTTATATATATATTAAATCTCATGCTATTTTAAGACAATCTCATGATTTTGGGGGCCTGGGTCATGGTTTTTGAATGTGGAGTGTTGGCAGAACTAGTTTCATCATAATTCCTCTTGTCTACTAAGTCCTATCATAAGTGTGTGAGACACAGGAGTACTAGAAAGACAGTCATCTGACATGGGTCAGGGTCACAAAAGGTTAATGGTAAGTAAGAATAACAAACACACTTGTTTGCTATCGGTCCCAGTGCCAAGATGTACAGGAGGGAATCAGCCTAGCCTTTGAGTTGCCAAATTAGCGTAAAACTATAGGGCCACAGTCTGTTACTTATGTCTAAGACCAGCCTTACTTAACCTTCTGGTGCTGTTGAGTTCTAATCACTGTAACAGTAAGGACCTTGCATGAGCCCTCAGCAATAGGGGAAACCGCTTCCCCCACTACCATTCAGTTTCAGCTATTTCCCAGCTCACATCCATTTCAGCCACAGTTTCCACAGGAAATGGAACAACTTTTCTTTTGCCTCAGAAAAATACCAGTGAGTTAAGTGAGATTACAGCACTTACCATATAAAGAAATCTCTCTAAGGCATTGGCAATGTTTTACTTTGTGTTTGTTCAGCACCTAACACATTGAGGTCCAGCCATAGGTTCTGGAAACAGGTGCTGGGGGTGCTACCGCACCCCCTGGCTTGAAGTGGTTTCCGTTTTATAAGTTTGGTTCAATGGATCTCAGCAACCCCATTATAAAAATTGTTCCAGCGTCCCTGGGTCCAGCTCCTAAATGGGACCTTTGGGCAGTCCCACAATACAAAGAATAAATAATTGAATACGTAAAGTGCCAAATATGTAGATTTCAGATAAGGTCTTCTTAAATTACATTCCAAAACCATCACTATGAGAGCAGTACTTCTGTATGTTTTTCATGCTGAAAGTTTATCATATATTGTAAGTAACATAATTTGCTATACTGCAGTTACATATCTAACATTATTACCGTGTAGTAAATTAAAAAGAGGTTTATGGGCCTGATTTTCCACTTGTGTAAAGTGAGTGTAAAATGCTATCGTTAAGATGTAGTAGTGTTTTACACTTGTTTTGCACTGGTGTAAATACCTACGGAAGGTGCAAGGCAATGGAGAATCAGTTGCATAGATTGCTAAATAAAAAGATATGAAGAAAAGAGCAAAATATTTTGAGCAAACAGCAAGCTTAAGGCTGGAATGCATCTCTTTCTTTCAATTCAGTGTCATTAAAGAGGAAAGATGACTATTTGAAACTATTGTGCACTTAATATTCTGAACTTGACAGAAGCAAATCAAAGTTGGTCATTGTGCAGTTTGTACCAGAACTGAGTGGTTTTACTCGAGGGAATTTTAATTCTCAGTTTAGCTGCAGAAAACTTGGATCAAAGAGGTTTAAATGGTATAATCCGATGTAATCCAGAGTTCAGGTAAATTCCATTGGAAAGCTTAGTTGTATTTTCATTTGACTGCCTGTTCTATTGTTTTGCGCCTCTTTTGGGGGGACTTTGATTCATTTAATAGAACTCATTCGTTAGCCACTAGCCAGCGCCATCATAATGGTTTTCATGGACACTATCTCCAAGCAAACACTGCAGCGTGAAAGGCTATTTTTAAAATACATGCTGCAAATGTTCTTTTTGACCCTCAGGCTTTTTGTACCCAGAGTGTGTAAGAATAATGTTGCTGTGGCATTATAGGGCTCCACTTTTTCGGCCAGTATATTTTGTATGTGCAGCAACCTAAGTAAAACTGATTTCTGAATAAATCACATGGAACCAAAATTTACACTAATCAGGTTATAGCCAACTTTTTGGGTACCTCTTTTTGGGTACCTACTACAAATCAAGTTCTGAGCACAGCCACACCAAGTCAGGTGTTAGCCTGTTACAGATGGGGTGAATATACATCCCAGTTAGATTGGTGTACTGGTATTGAGACCTGTTTTGTTGAAATTGGGACTTTCATTCTGGATTTAGTGAAGCCTCATAATATCTAGTCATTTGTGTTGGCCTGTCTCCTATATGTACAGCTGCTGTGTTGTGGGCCTTAGATCATTTGTAAAGTTACCCTGCAAAGGAAAAATGTTGACTGTGCCCTTTTTATTCTTCTTTCATTCCTTCTCCCCTCCAACAATGTTCCCTCTAATTTTTGACAGTGCGCAAAAAATTCCTTCTGTGCAAATTTTTGAAGCAGAGTTCAAATTTGTGCGCCATGAGGCAAATGCGCCCAAGCAAGCTAAATGCTTATACAAGGAGATGTGCGGGTCCCGACTGTCCTGACATGATCAACGTTCCACGTTTGAAATGCTGGTGGGGAGGGATACGATTCATTGCCCTCCTTTCCCTTCCCTCCCCTTGCCAGCTAGTAGAATCTGGCTGTGTTGATAGATGGCGGGCGAACAATGTCAAAAGTCGCCCGTAAATGATATTTCGGCCTGGCTCTGATGTAGTATTTCTTTTTTTGTGCGTGCAGTGTTTCGCCATGTGCGCTGGGTTTAGGATCTGTGTGTACACGCACAGCTTAGAGGGAACAGTGCCCATCACCCCCCAAAAAAGTAGTTTTTTCCAGCCTTTTTTTTAATATTAGCAGTATCAAGAGTGTCAAGTTTTATCTCCTCTGTGGCAGTGGTGGTTGTTTTCTGGAGGCCTTCTAGAAGGACTAGAAAAATAGAGTGGGAGTTCTTTGTTCTTAGCCTGAAGGGGAAGGTTATTGAAATTTTTTGAGAGCTTTTCTCCTAGGTGCTTTTCATGAGCTTGTGTTAAATTGGTGTTTTTAAAAAACCAAAGAAATTAAAACATTCTTTTTCTCTCTTCCCGCGTCACCCAGTTACTCAGAATTTAATCTTCTGACTTTTGTGATTTCACAAACCAATCACCCTTACTCTGATAGTTAAACACACCCTATGGCAAACCTCACCCAATCTCTTTAACTGCCAAGACTCTTCTCCAAAGTCCAAACTCCTCCACCCAATCTGACCTTTCCATCTACCAAATACTTCCTTATCACCATCTCCTGTGACGGTCTCCAACATACTACATAGGTTATGTCTACACTTTGGAATTTTCCTAGTAATTCCACTAGTACTGACACCTGTTCTGGGATGAGCCTTCATGTGGACAAGGCTCCAGTGGCTTCTCTGTTAGTTAAGGATTGATTGATTGTACATTAGAGTTACCACACTTCATGCTGGGATTTTGTTTATTTTAAGGCCTTGTCTGCATACAAAAGTTGCACTCCTTTAATTTAAAGTGGTACAGTCCCTCTAGTGTGGACACAGTTATACAGTACTGGTATAAATCCTGTATGAAAAGACTGAAATAGTTACACTGGTCCAAACACTGTGTGGACCTGGCCTTAAATACCCCAGTGTAGACAAAGCCTAAAAAAAGCAAACATAGGCCTCGTGTTTTCTTTGTTCTCTATTTGCTCTTTCTCAATTATCTACTCCTGGAGAGGCCACAGGGATGTGAGAGATAAATAGATACTTCATTTGACAGATTGTTAAACATTCACAAATATATTTTACTTTCATTGTGATGCCAGAGTTCTTAACCATGTAACCATGATGACACATCACTTTTCCCTTAACAGCATCACGAAGAATGTCAGCTGCACAGAGACGACCTGTGAAATGTTGATCCTTTTGTTATGTACAGAGGCCTCAAGCCTGTAATGAACTCTATCACCCACAAACCCATTGACTTCTCTGAGTGTAGGGGTGTGCTTGTATGGTGCTAATTAAAGGATTGGGGCCAAAGTCACTGGATGCTATAGACAGACTTCAGCTTAGTAGTTCAGTAGCTTACCTTTTTATTTCAGTCTTTGAAAGTGAAAATATTTTCTATTACGATTTCTCCAGCACTCAAATAATTTTTATTCTTCTTTTCTGAACCCTCTCAAATTTTTCAATATCCTTTAAAAAAAATTAGACTTTAGAACTTTATGCAGTATTCCAGTATCATTCTCACTGATGCTATATACAGAGGTAAATTCATCTTCCTACTCCCCTGTTTAAACATCCAAAGATCGCATTAGCCCTTTTTTGCCACAGCATCACACTGGGAGCTCATGTTGAGCTTCTTGTCCACTATGACCCCTAATCCTTTTCAGAGTCACTGCTTTCCAGAATACAGTCCCCCTCTCTGTCGGTGTGGCCGGCCTGCATTCCTTGTTCCCAGAGGTATATGGGTATATTGCATTTGGCTGTATTAAAATGCATTTTGTTTAAATGGGCCCATCTTACCAAGTAGTCCAAATCACTCTGTATGCCTGCCCTAACCTCATCGTTATTTAACTTTCCGTCAATATTTGTGTCATCTGCAAATTTTATCAGCAGTGATTTTATATTTACTCCCAGATCATTGATGAAAGTATTAAATAGCATCAGGTCTAGTACCGATCCTGGCGGAACCCCACTAGACATCCCAACTCGCTGATGACTCCCAATCAACAACTAATTTTTTTATGTTAGCCAGTTCTTAATCAATGTAACTGACAATCTTATGCTTTATTAATATTGTATAGTGCCAATTTTTAATCAAAATGTAATGTGGTTCAAAGTATATTCTATCTGAGCAGTTACCTTTATCAACCAAACTTGTAACCTCCTCAAAGAATGAAATCAGGTTTGTTTGACAAGACCTATTGTCCATAATACTGCGTTGGCTGCCATTAATTATATTCCTGTCCTTTAATTTTTTATCAGTTGAACCCTATGTCAGCGTTTGCATTATTTTGCCAAGGATTGATATCTGACTAACTTTCCTATAATTACCTGGGTCATCCCACTTGCCCGTTATGAATCTTGGCACAAGATTAGTACTCTTCTGGTCTTCTGGAATGTCCCAAGATGTATTAAAAATGAACACCAGTGAGAGAGATCTCCTCAGCCAAGTCTTTTAGGATTCTTGGCTTCAAGTTATCTGGGCCTTCTGATTTAAAAATGTTTATCCCTTGTAGATATTGTTTAACGTCCTGTTTAATTACTAGTGGACTGGAAAGTACTTCTTCATTCTCATTCTACTTATTTTCAAATATTTACTGAATATTTCTGCCTTTTCTATGTCATTAATAAAAATTTTACCATCTCCATCAAGTACTGGGCCTATGCTGTTGCTAAGAAATCTTTTGTTCCTAATCAACTTTAAAAACTCCTTATTGTCCTTAGCTCTGCCAGCCTGGATTTTTCCTTGGTATCGTTAACTTCCCTTATCAATTTTCTACACTTAATAACTTCCAATTTATATTGATTGCCATTTCTTTTCCCTTTTTTCCTTTTGTTATATATTGGTGGGTTTTTTTAATTTCTTAATCCTGCCTTCACTTCACCATTAACCAGGATAGGCTGCATTTGTGGTTTTGACCATCTAATAAACTCTTCTTAAAGAACTTCCAGTTTTCATTCACATTTTTCTGTCTACATTTTTCCTCCCATTTAATTTCACTAATAATTTTCCTCAGCTTTGGGAAATTAGCCCTTTTGAAGTACGTGTGTGTGTGTGTGTGTGTATATATATATATGTGTATATATATATATATATATATGTGTATATATATATATATATATATGTGTATATATATATATATATATATATGTATGTATATATATATATATATTACTAGTTGGGACTGTCCTTTATTTGCCCATATTGAATGTAATCCGGTCATGATCCCTGGTTCCTAGACAACCAACAACTTCCAGTCCAGTGATGAATTAATCCTTATGTATCATAATGAAGTCCAAAATAGTACCTTGTGTTTGGTGCTATGCCTTCTATGTTAGAAAATTATCATCCATAATTTTTAGAAGCTCTAATGATGTTTCACTGATGGCTACATGAGACCTCCAGCATATGTCTCTCAAACTGAAGTCCCCTGTAACAGCAGCATTTTTCTTTCCGTGCATTACAGTGTGCTTGGAAGATGAAACATGATTCACGGCTGTAAGCACTAAGTATTTGTTGCATAATTAAGACAATAACAAATGCAAGCTTCACTTCTCTGTTTATGTTAGCTAAAAACCACCCTCTTTGGAGGGATTTTCATAAGAAAGTGAATTAGCTAGGATGACAAAATCAAACTTATCTGAAACCAGTTTCCAGTGGAAAAAGCAATAAAACTCTTTATAGAAGCCTGTCTTTTACCTAACTGGTGGATGGAACAAAATGTAATGCTCGCCTATCTAGATGAAATTCTGAGTTAAAAATAACTCTCTCATTTAGCCCTCAGTTTTATGATACTGTTTTCACTCATTCTGAACCCATTTATTGCAAAAGTTTTATCATGTTGCTAATCAGTACAGAGCTTGAACAGTGCTTCAGTATTTTTTTTTATCCTTGCTCTTCAATTTGTGCTCTCTCGCCTCATTCACTGCACACCATTGATCCAATCTATATCTATTTGCTCTACTCCCCTAGCCCAGAAGATGCAGGAAGGGATACAGCTGGTATCTTCCATAGAGAACATCTGTGAATTCTCCTCTGGCACCTGCTATCCACAAACCCAGCTCTCCTTCGTGGCACTCAGTTCACAAATTGTCTGTCAGTCTGTGGTGCTTATAGCCTCCTTTACCGGAATATCTGAGCACCTCCTGGTTTTTAATGTTTGTGTACTCACAACATCACTGTGAGGCAGGGAAGTGATATTACTGCCATGTTACAGAGGGGGAACTGAGGCACAGAGAGACTAAGTGACTTGCCCAAGATCACACAAGAAGTCTGGTGGAGCAGGGACTTGAAACCTGAGTTTCCCAAGTCCTAGGTTAATGCCGTAACCACTACATATCCCTCATGTCAAGCACTGCGGTTTTTCAATAACCTTTTCTGTACGATCTGTAGACAACAAGCCATGCATTATGGCTTGTATCATTCAAAGGCATCTGCTTATCCAGTTTGCTGGGCAGATGGTTTTCACCAGTCTAATTGCAGGTTTCACAAGATGCACTCCGTTGATTGCTTGTTAGCTGAAAGCTGTTGGCTGTGCTAAATATGTTTAATGTGGAGTGTGTACAGCTTTTGCAATCTAGAAGTCACTGAACCTGGTTAAGGGCACATTGTTAATAGGATAGTGGCTGCTTACACACTGTGTGCCCACAAGTTGTAAGATGATAAAATTAATTTGCATTCGTTTCCACATACTGGAAGTAAGAGGTTGGGAAGTTAACCCTCACTCAGTTTAGTTGTGGTCTCTGGGCTTCAGGGATTTTTTCCCCTTCCCAGTATAATTCCAGAAAATTGTGGAGGGTATTTTCCTAATTTTCTAGCACTCTTGCTCTCTTCTATGTTTGCTCTGGCTACCAATTGCAAAATCAACTTTTTCTTTTCCAACCAGTCCTTCACCCTGATGCTGTGGAAGTTAACAGGCACGCCAGCTCCACCATGGTAAAGTGAATAGGATCCAGAATTTGCTGATTCAGCCAATTCTCCTACCGCATATATTAGCCACTGGCCTCAGCTTTACACTCCCCTGCAATCCCTTCAAGGAGTCTGAACTGTTGTAAAGGGGGTTGGAAAGCCAGTTTAACTGGTTACCTAGGAATACCTAGCACAGGATTGTTTACTGTGCAGAGTGGGGCTGGCCCTGTGCAGCTCCTGGCATGGGGTGTGTCTGTCTGTCTGGAGATGGCTGGAGAACTCTGGCTATTCTTTGGGAAATTGCTGTCAGTTAGAGGTCTTTGGGTTCAAAGTCTCCTTCCCCTGGGTTCAGCGCTATATTTAACTCACATGTTACAGCACTGCCTCCTCTTCCCTGTGTACTGTGACACTGTTCTGCCATCCTCTCCTAGCCCCCCAGCTGCCCTCCTTCTCATTGTAGTGACTAGCAGAAGGATGAGTGGATTGGGGGAAGCTGGGAGAAGAAAGCCTCAGCTCCTTTGGATATATTGCCCTCATTTTCTTTCTGAAGAATTGACAGGTCTGTCAGCAGAGCCAGCTGTGCCGTTCTCTAGTTAGCCCTGAGTGATCCTTTTCCTGGGACACATTTCTTTAGTTTAGAGCCAAATTCTGAGTCCCATGCAGAGCCTGCATAAACCAGCTTGGAGCCAGGGTACAGAGTAGTAGCATTACCATGACAGGGCCACTATGGCAGTCTCCAAGTTGGAGTAGTGGCTGCAATCTACAATGTAACGTGCCTTTTGTATTGGATATTTGGCTGGTGGACCTGTAGTGTTGGTGGGACCTGCTGACAACTCCCCTCACCAACCCCTGCATTACCATGGGTGGAGCTGCCATACAGCAGTGCTCTGTGGCATACAGTGTGACAGCCTCCCTCTGCGGTGTCTCTGTGGTTTTTCTCCCCATGCAGAGTATAGCAGAACCCCAGCAATTCCACTCCTTTGTGAGCCTTGTGAACTTGCCCAAGGAGCAATCACACCTTGTATGTAACATTCCCTTAGACTTTTCACTGACTTGGGCCTGGGGGAAAATTGAGTCAGAAGCGCCGGTGTTGGCAGCATTATGATGGTAGGAGATGCTTTCCTGCCCGCACAGCTACTGCCGCTCGTTGGAAGTGGTTTAATTATGTTGACAGGAGAGCTCTAGACCTAGAGCATCGCTACAGCTGTGCCACTGTGTAGACATAGTCTAAACTTTAAAAGTGAGAGACATCCCTCATACTGAGTTGAAGCGTGATGCTACAATCACATAAGATAAACAGGAGCAACAGCAACAAATCCAAATATATGTTAAACTTGACATTTACAAAAATTAAAACATGGCAGTGGATTGAGATGAACCAATGAACAAACCTGATGGTGGTACAACCGCAGTTATCCACAACTCTGTTATCCTGAACAGGCTCCTGTGCCCAGTGCCTAAACAAAGTGACATTTCCCCTAATTATCTGATCTCATGCCACGTTCCCCAGGATAAACTTACTTAGATTATAATCTTTTGGAGGTTCTGGAATGTTGGTCCTGGCCTTCCTTAAATGACAGATAGTAAAAATATTCTTTTCACCTGGTACTTAACTATCTCACATGGGCATTCTGAGGCCTAATTAATAAAAACCTTAGATGAAAGGGCTATAGAAATGCAAAATGTCATGCCATTGATAGCAGGCTTTAGGTATATGGAGATTCTTTGGAAGGATTAACTCCCAACCTTAGACGTGTCCAAAGCATCTCATGTCACTGGCTCTGGAGACTGCCATCTGGAATCAGGATAACTCATCACCACCGTACAGTGGAATATTTTCAAAATGTCTCTCTAGAATTCCGTGAGTTCCTCTTTGTAGTCTAATAGCAACCTATGCATTTAGATAGTGAATTGATGATCCTGTTGTTAGGATAAAATAAAAACTGACCCAAACTTCAGCCCAACCAGTTTTCCTTGGCTTCCAGTTTGGATTCAAATGGGATTCTTATTCTTCTTCAGATTCTTTATTCATGAAATCTGTGTATACAACATGGAAAATAAGGTGATTTGTTTTAACAAAAAAAAGTTCTCTCACTGTAATGAAAGAATATTGGTAGATGTGATTGCTACGGGAAGGCTGCCTTGCTGCTATAAAAGGAGAATCTGTGTAAACTCCTCCTATCTGGAATACTAAATGGAGATTCATGCTACATGTAAAAGGAGCCTTTTCAAGTAGGTTTGCACCAAACAATTGGGCTTATGCAGCAAAACCTTGCCAGGAAGCTTTTACGGAATGTCCCCCTGTTGATAGTGTAGAAGGTAGAATGGCATGAGGCACTCAGATCCCATAGTGATGCATGCCATGCAAGAACCTATATAGACTAGATTAGCATCATTGATTCACCTCTGTCCTTCACTATGCGGAGGTTGTTAAACAGAGCAACATGCACTGTTCTTTGAGTGCTCGTTCGTGTCCATTCCATATTAGGTGTGTGTGCTGGACGTTTTTCCCTCAGCAGTATCCGTAGGAGAACGGCTTTGGTGTTCTCTGGAGTGGTGCCTGCATGGCGTGGTATAAGGGGCGCCACCGACTCCTCCTACCCTCAGTTCCTTCTTGCCGCCAGTGATGGTGCTGGACCATCTGCTGCTTCAGCTAGCGTTGATTCCATCTCTGATCTTGCAAACGTTGAAATCCTGTAAAATAGTTATACGTAGTTAGTAGTTTTCTTAGTTACCCTTAGTCGTAGTTCTCAAACTCTCCATTAGTCCTGAATGGGACCCAGCCGGGGGTTGGGGCATGCCCCGGTCCCCAAGCATTAAGCCCTGTGATCACTGCAAACAGCCTATGCCCATCAGAAATCCCCTTACCAGCTGTCTAAAGTACTTAGGCGAAGGGCACATAAATGACAAGTGCTGTATCTGCAAGTCCTTCAAACCTAGGACAAAGAAGGAGCGCGATATCCATCTAAGGGCTCCTAATGGAGTCAGCACGCATTCCGGCACCGGAGCAGCGGTCTGACTCCGCACCGAGCACCGCAGCCTCCGTGCGCAGTGCTCCCCCGGCGCCGTCCACGATCCGGCACCGGTCTCCCTCCATGCGGAGGGCCTTGGCATTCTACTTAGAATGTACCAAGCCTTTCCAAAAATCGACTCAACTCTTCATCACTACAGCAGATAGGATGAAGGGTCACCCAGTGTCCTCACAGAGGATTTCTAATTGGATTACCTCGTGTATAAGGATTTGTTACAACCTGGCGGGGGTTCCGCTGCAGCCGATTGTCAGAGCCCACTTGATGAGAGCGCAGGCGTCTTCGGTGGCCTCCCTGGCACACATCCCTATCCAGGACATCTGTAGAGCCGCAACATGGTCTTCTGTCCACACGTTTACCATTCATTATGCCATCACTCAGCAGACCAGAGAAGACGACGCTGGGTTCGGCAGAGCTGTGTTGCAATCTACACGTCAGTGAACTCCTACCCGCCGTCAGGGGTACTGCTTTGGAGTCACCTAATATGGAATGGACATGAGCAAGCACTCGAAGAAGAAAAGACAGTTACCTTTTCCGTAACTGGTATTTTTCGAGATGTGTTGCTCATGTCCATTCCACAACCCGCCCTCCTTCCCCACTGTCAGAGTTTCCGGCAAGAAGGAACTGAGGGTGGGGGGAGCCAGCGGCACCTCTTATACCATGCCGTGCGGGTGCCGCTCCAGAGCTGGTCCCCTATAGATACTGCTGAGGGAAAAACTTCTGGCACCGGTGCATGTGGCGAGCACACACACCTAATATGGAATGGACATGAACAACACATCTCGAAGAACACCAGTTACAGAAAAGGTAACTGTCTGTCTTTTTCTGTGCCATGACCTGGCCTGAAGCTAGACTGTAAAGCATATTGCGGAAGGTGAGGTTCTGTTGGAAACTGCTCTCTGCCACCTTCTTGATAATCTTGCCTGAGAGAGGTAGGAGACTAGCCAATAGTTAGTGAGATTGTTGGCATCCAGTATTTTTTAGAATGCATGTTTCAGGGCACTTGGTAGAGGGAAGCATTCTCTCTGAGGGAAGCATTGTCTGTAGTTTGATCTCAAGACTACTATGAAACAGCATGGTCACTGAGCCACCAGTGAGCTGTTCTCAAGACAGTGACAAAAGGAGAAATGTGGAATCCCTCTACCACTGTCCCAGTTGTTCCAACCTGTGAATTTTCCATGTGCACAGGCTACTTGTTATGATCTCCATATTTCTTCTTTAACAGCGAGTCAAAAGTTTTTCACTATAAACCTTAACTTTACCCAGTAAAAATAAAATGTTGCCAGTTCAAATTTTCCCTTTTTCTCCCATGGAGACTTGATGCTTGTGATTAAATTGAATCTCTCTGGAGAATTAAATTCTCTGGATTGCCTTGCATGGTATCATGTCTGGTATATTAGTCCTCTAGATTAGATTTCTTATAGATTACAAGAAGGATGAATGGAGTCTACTGTATTCTGCCAAAACCCCACTGTGGCTTCTTTTTCTTTTCCTAATTTTTTTTTATGTGGACAGAATACTTATCTTATTTTGAATCTAATCCACTGTGACAAATATCTCAAGGTACTGCTTGAGCCCTCTTAGAAATCTTATTGTTATTGAAAGGACAGTTCAGTGATCTGCATCAATGATTACACAATGCAGTGAAGCTTTAAGACAATTTCATTGTAAGTTTCGCTATTACATTCAAGCCTTAAATAAGCTTAATCAACTGTTTGAATAGAGCTGTATTATCCTTCCTTGACCCTAGTTTAGCTGAATACATTATTTTTAATACAGGATATTAACTGGGAGAAACTGGTACAATAACTTGTAATACAAGCCAAGATACTACACATGATCTGAATTTGTTTTCACTACTCTGTATTCTGAGTATTGGTTTAGAATTTAGTCTAAACCTTCTGGTCCTCAGATGACATACTTCAATAAGCCAAACGCCATTATAAAATTAACTGACTTTTAGCATTAGGTATTTTTAGACTGTAAGTGTGGAGAAAGTTAAGCATTCATTGGTCTAAAAAATCAACCCGCCCTCCAGATTATGGTGGCATCTTGACTTTGAAGTAATTTAATTTCTCCCCCTAATCTTGAAATACCAAGTAGGGTTGCCAACCCTCCCGGTTTTGCTGGGAGTCTCCTGGAATCGGATTCTATCTCCTGGAGGCTACTGTAGCCAAACCAGGAGATTTGAGACTGCTAAAAGTCAGGCGGTGCAGCGGGGCTAAAGCAGGCTCCCTATCTGCCCTGGCCCCGCGCCACTCCTGGAAGCAGACGGCATGTCCCTGCGGCCCCTGGGGGGGAGGGGCAGGGGGTCTCCGTGTGCTGCCCCAAGTGCTTACTTCGTAGCTCTCATTGGCCAGGAACTGCAGCCAATGGGAGCTGCAGGGGCTGCGCTTGCGGGCAGCACATGGAGCCCGCCTGGCTCCCCTCCAGGGGCCACAGGGATGTGCCGGCTGCTTCCAGGAGCAGCGTGGAGCCAGGGCAGGCAGGGAGCCTGCCTTAGCCCCGCTGCCCCGCCAGCCGGGAGCCACCTGAGGTAAGCGCTTCTCAGCTGGAGCCCAATCCCCTGCCCCAGCCCTGAGCCCCCTCCCACACCCAAACTCCCTCCCAGAGCCTGCATACCACACCCCCTCCTGCACCCCAACCCCCTGCCCCAGCCCGGAGCCCCCTCCTGCACCCAAATTCCCTCCCAGAGTCTTCACCCCAACCCCTTGCCCCAGCCCTGAGCCCCCTCCTGCCCCCTAACTCCCTCCCAGAGCTTGCACCTCTCACCTCCTCCACCCCAACCTCCTGCCTCAGGCTCAGCCTCCTCCCACATTCCGAACTCCTCAGCCTCAACCTTCAGCCCGCAACCCAGCCCGCACCCCAACTCCCTGCCCCAGCCCGGTGAAAGTGAGTGAGGGTGGGGAATAGCGAGAACAGAGGGAGTGGGGCCTCGGAAAGGGCGGGGCAGGGGCGGAGCAAGGATGTTTGGGTTTGGGTGATTAGACAGTTGGCAACCCTAATACCAAGGAAAGAGAAACAAGTGGAGCCAAAAACTTAAATCACCTACTTCAAGGAAAGTGAGAGGAAAATATTAAATGTTTGGTTTATTTATTTTCCATATAGAAACCAGAGAGCGGTAGAAGACTGCAGAAATAAATCTAACGGAATATTAAAGTTAGCCAATTGAGTTGGCTATTCCGTTATTAGTGTGTATGAAGCAGTATATAGAAAGGCTATGAGGAGCTGTGGGTCTATGGTTAAAGGAAGACCACTAATAAATAAGAGGTAAAGAATGAAAATAATCTGCCATGGCAAGTCACATAACAGCTTTTTGCCTCAGTTTCCCTGTCTATAAAATGAGCATGATAATACAAACTCACATGGAACTGAGGCGTAATGACTGTTTGTAAAGCATTCTGAGATCCTTGGAGAAAAGGGGATGTAGATGCGGAATTCATTAATACAGCAAGATCGGTCTAGATTGTCCAATAATTACTAGAAATATTGTTGGATGAAAGAAAACTCTCCAGAAGTTGAGTGAATCCCTTCTCGTCCTGGCCACCCATGGCTGGTAGAGAGCAGTGTGTTGCCATGCCTCAGACTCCTCCTCAAAGAGGGTGACCTTATAGCAGTTGTAGATCTTTTTGTTCCTGTGAACCGGGAGAACAAGCTAAAGATACAACGTATTATTTTTCCTTATCTGACAGCTCATTGTAATGATCATTTGAATGTTCACTCCACTTGACAACGGCATTGTTTTTGCCCCACTGAGAGTCTTGTGCTTCTTCAGAGGGAAGTTTTGTTTGTTCAATTCCTTGTGTTTGAGTGTTTTATTGAGATCTGCATGACTGGCTCTGTGTGTGTGTCTGGTTGTGAAGAATACAATACAATAAAATAAAAATCAAATGTATGGGAATGGAATATGAGATACACGGTTAAGCAAGGTTTATAAATCCTAAATTTGATACTGCACCATCCAGCCAGCATATGCCTCAAGGTGTTAAAGAAAGAAGAAATCAATATTGCAGAAGCTTTCATGGACACTTTTATGAGCATACTCAGTTCAGCCACAATCCATGAAGAGTGAAACATGGCTAACAATGCAATTATTTATGAAAGGGTCTAGAGATGTGTCAGATGTTTGTAAACTAATAGATCACAGTTTGAGATCATGTGTTGGGCAAACTGTATCAAGGAGTTAAAGTGCAAAACAGCATGGATCCAGGAAAAGAAAGAGCTATAATAATTTGTGAGACTCCTTGGAGACTACTACTACTGGATAGTAGTAGAGACCACATGTCAGTTGTTGTGCGTATGTAAAGTTTATAATATATGGATTATTGTTCTAGAGTGGAATGTTTTCCGAGTGGAAGCTTTTTCTCAAATTGCTGGAACAGTATTTTGCTGTATTTGGATATTCTTTTCCAGTGATGATAGGAATGTGGCATAAGTGGAGATATATTTGTCTGAATGGAGATATCTCTCTCTGAGCATTGAAGCCTCTTCTAACTACATTAGCCTTGCATCTTCCAACGTAATTCTATCCCTGTCTAGTAGTAGCGTTAGGGAGATTGTATTACTCACCTTTAGCACCAGTAAGAGAATACAAGTATAACATAGTGGGATACCAGGTGCGCAGCTTTTGCTCCCTCTCCCACCCTCCAGTTGCAATTGGATTTGGTCCTAAGTAGATGGGGAGGGGGCCGTCTTCCCTGTACAAACACATAGGATCAGGGTACGATCCTGCCATTAGGAAATCAGAGGAGAGATTGTACAAATAGTTTGTATGGAAGCTGTGATAGACCCAGGCCAGTTGGGTACAGCAGAGTAGTAGAAAGCAGATATACTGGCCACTGGATAAGCAGTTTTCTGTTCCCTGAGTGACCAGAGCAGGGGCTGCCCTAGAGCAATCAGGAACCTGCTAGAACCCATTAAATCAGGCAAGCTAATTAAGACACCTGGAGCCAACTAAGAACATACTAGAATCAGTTATGGCAGGCAGACCAATCAGAACACCTGGTTTAAAAAGGACCTCCCATCAGTCAGTGGAGGGTGTGCACGGAGCAGGGAGTGAGAAGGTGTGCTGCTGGAGGACTGAGGAGTACAAGCATGATCAGGCTTCAGGAGGAAGATCCTGCGGTGAGAATAAAGAAGGTGCTGGGGGAAGGCCATGGGGAAGTAGCCCAGGGAGTTGTAGCTGTCACACAGCTAATACAGAAGACATCGTAGACAGCTGCTATCCACAGGGCCCTGGGCTGGAACCTGGTGTAGAGGGCGGGCCCGGGTTCCCCCCATTTCCCCAACTCCTGATCAGACACAGGAGGAGTTGACCTGGTCTGTGAGCAATACCAGAAGGGAAGGTCTAATTTGGAAAGGGGCCTGGCCTGTCCCCGACCCACTAGGTGGGACAACAGAGACTGTGGAGATTATTCTCCGTTCCCCCCATGCTGGCAAGTGATGAGGTTAGCTGAGTGAATGGCAGGTTTGAGCCTCTAGCAGAAGCGGCCAAACTGAGGGCTGCCATGAACCTCGGAGGCGAGCAAATCCGCCAAAAAGCACAGGACTCACCAAGGCAGAGGACGAACTTTGTCACAAAGCCTATAAAAAATCAAGAACTCATCACTGATCTCATCTGAACTCATCACTGATCAGGGCACTGGGGATGTTCAAGGTGGAAGTAGAAATTGATAGAGTCTGGTATTTTCTTTGACACTGTCTTGTTTATTTACAGGGTGTGACAGACCCCGAGGTACAACCTGGACTGTGGGACCTCTGTGTCCTCTTTAACTCTCTGGGTCAGGGTACCTCTCATACTGCTCTGCTAGTGACAAGCAGCCCCTTCAGGCTTCGCTCTCACACAGCCATTAGCATGTGAGGGCACACCCAAAGTTACATGCAGGCTCTCACAGCCTCTCATGAACTTTACATAGGGAGACACCACCAAATCCCCCCAGCCCCAGCCTTGGATTCCATAAATGTACCATCTTACACTGCTCAAGACCTTCCCTTGAGCAATGCAAGCTCATTAATTAGTTCGCCGTTTCACCAAAGGGTAGTAGGCATGCACTTTGTAATCTGAGCAGATTCCCCAAGCACTTTAGACAAACTCACTGGTAAAGATAAAACATTAAAATAAGTGTATTAACTACAGAAAGATAGATTTTAAGTGATTATAAATGTTAGGATAGTGGTCAGAGTTTGTTACATAAGAAATAAAAGAGTAATAAAATAAAATCACAGTCAAATCCTAAACTTTATCAGACTAAGCAAGATTTGAATGAAGCAGTTTTTCTCACCCCACTAGGCGTTGTAAGCAGTTCACCATTTTTAATACTCAGGCTGAATTCCCTGTTCAGCCTGGGACCAGTTTCCACAGTTCAGTCTTTTCTAAGCGTTCTTGCTACCTTGAGAGTAAGTGGGGGAGGAGAGAAGTGGACTCATGATGCCACTGTCCCTTATTTTATCCTCTCAGTTCATGTGCCTGGAAAAAGACTGGCTCAAACATGGAGTCAAGCATCACAAGTCCTGATACTTGGCTGAGTCATGGAGTTAAGCAATCCTTATTGTGTAGAGCTTGAGCAACTGTCTCTTACTGAACTGTAAATCTCTTGTTTACAGTTCCCCTATTGGTCAATGGCTGGTGATGGTTGCTTAACACCTGTCTGGGTGTGGGTCACCCATTTTGTTGCCACTGGCGAGCTAGCTGTGGGCATCTCCCAGACTTATAACATATTTCAATAACAACCATGTAGCAAAATCTCATAACTCCGTATACATTGATGATATACATATTTTAACAGAATGAGTTCCAGCAAATCATGACTTTCATAGGATACCTTAGAAAGCATTCTTTGTACAAATATCATAACCATATACAAGTGGTGAATGTGGTGGTTACAGGGTGCTATTTTGAGGTACAGTATATCACACAAGGAATGTATGAAGTCTTGCTTCTACAAATGCAGGAGAAACCAAGAACAAAAAGGAACGGTTTTTTAACTTACAGCCTCCAAGCCTCTCTAGCCAACAGAAGAGGCTAGCTTTTCCCAGGTCACACTATGCCCACAGATTACTGCTTGACTCTTTTGCTGTTTGCTTTTGGTTCCCTCTCTATTCTGTTTGTTCTCGGTTCCTGTGTTCTGTTTTTCTGCACGCACACCTACCTAAAACAATACTCAGCAAAAGCAGGTGCAGTGGCTGATTGCTTAAAGCACTCAACTACAATACTGAAGGTTGTGGGTTTGAGTCTTGCTCAATCTCATGCTGAAAGGCGACTTCCAGTTTACCCAGCTGCAAAATGGTACCTGCTCCTTTAGGTTAGGGCAGACTATGGCAGGTGGACATGAAGCTGGCCACATTGCTCCCTTGTGTACCATTGGCTATGAAATTGACATGCCTTAACCATGTCAGCCTGATGAACCATTGGCTATGGGGTACTTCACTTTTGTCCTAGATGGGGTCTTATCCTCATGTTAATTGAAGGGTGTGTTCACACCTCTCAATCTCAATGTGGTTTTAGCAACCTATAACAAGGTTTCAGCCAGCTCACAACAATACCCTAAACCAGACAAGTAAGGCTGCTCCCAGCAGGTGGCCAAGTATGTTTTAAAAATTTAACAAGGAGTTCTGCATACTACTGGCTTGTGTGTTTAGGTTCCTGTTAACGGCCTCTAACACAGTCCCAATAAGGAGAATGAGTCCTCATCCATTTCACTTACAGAACACTAAACTGGTGCCATAAAGCCTCGATACACTGCTCTTTGTAGTTGTTTGTTTCATGACGATGTCTCGCAGCCCTCCTCTAAACATCCTAGTATAGGTTATTGCTTACCCAGCCCATATCTTTATACTGCCTTTCTTCTGCCTATCTATCTTGTATTACAAAGAAGAGAATAAGGCTGGTCTTGCATTGAACTGGGACTCAGATGCCCTGGGTTCAATTCTCAGCTCTACCACAAACTTCTTGTGTGAACTTTGGCTTTTTTGTGCTTCAGTTACCCATATGTAACGTGGAGTAATAATCTATACACCTGTGAGGTGGAGACGTGATTAATGTTTGTGAGGCACTTGGATGCTATAGTGATGGCAGCCATATAATTACCTAGTTAGATATCATAGAATCATAGAATATCAGGGTTAGAAGGGACCTTAGAAGGTCATCTAGTCCAACCCCCTGCTCAAAGCAGGACCAATCCCCAACTTTTGCCCCATATCCCTAAATGGCCCCCTCAAGGATTGAACTTCACAACCCTGGGTTTAGCAGGCCGGTGCTCAAACCACTGAGCTATCTCTCCCCCCTAAAAAAAAAAAAAAGAAGCTATCTCTCCCCCCTATATCAAGATATAAAACACAGGAACTTGGGCCTCATGCTTCCTTTGTAAGCTGTGCAGAAACTCCCTCAGCTCTTTTAGATATTTGGACCTCTGAGGAACTGGTAGGTGTGTATGAGGCCATGCTTTAACCATCACAACCTTCCAGCAAGTCCCTTTCACCGTCCAGGAGGACTGCAGTGGTGGATGCAATAGAAGTGTGCATAATATAGAAAGTAATGATAATGGGCCTGCTTAATTGGTAGTTCTGTTGAACAGTAAATATGAAATAAACATTCATGTGTGATTAAGGTTTCACTTAAACTCACAAATACCTGAAAGTAAGAAGTACAGGTGACCATGAAATCTTTCTCTGGCCTCTTCTGCTTATCTTCCTGTCTAGCCAATCTAATTTATTTGTATGCACCCTGTGTATGTAGAATGTGTGCCCATCACGGAGGTATGTAAGTGAATGTAGATATATGCATGTATGCAAACCCAGACCTTGTGAGAGTAATGAGATTTAGCGCACACACTTTTGCATGTGCACCTTAAGAATTTGATCCACTATTAATTAAAAATATCAAGAAGCAGGTAAGTTGGTTGGTACAATTCATTTACTATTTTTCTCCCTCACTGTGCCCCTTTCTTTACACTGGAGTCTGGTGGCTTTGTCCTGTCATTGATCTGAAATTTCCAATGCAGATCTGAAATTTTCAACATTGTCCAAAAGAATTGTTTACCTTGCACTACAGCACTTCAAGGTGCAGCAATTTCTAGTCTAATTCTCCTTTTGCTTCATAAATACTCCTGCTTTTTATATCTGTACATGCTTCTCCGCCTGTCATTCCCTTCTTTTTCTCGCTCTGTTTTGGGCCAATAGCCGGTAGATGCAAAGCATCACACAACAGCACAAGAGACATAAACTTGGAAGGTATCCTAGCGACACGTCATTCTGGTGTCTATTTCTCTGAGCAAGATCAAAGTAAACATCATGGAATCCCCGCAGGGTGGGAATAGATTGGGTTTTGTGTAGGATTGGTTCATTTCCGTAAAATCTCACTTTGAAGTGTACATTTAGCGATGAATGTTAAGGTAGCCTTAACAGCCATAGCATGGTAGGAAAGAGGAAATGGTTTGTACTTTCCCAGGAAGCCCTGCTTTTCATATAGTTAGTAGGGGGCAATTGACATATAAATGAGCATCTCCTGTTAAATTATTTTCATTCAAATATGTTTTCAGGTAGTAATAATAATACCATCTCCCTCTTATCACTTAGCACTTTTCATATATATTTATTTAAGAGGCATCCAAGTAGAATTCTTATGAACATTTATCCAGAATTACTGCATTGCTTGTATTCTTCCCTGTTCTCCTTATTCTCTTCAAAGTCTTTATTTTAGGGCTGTAGGTTTATGTTTAACAATAGGCTGCAACTGTTCCATTGTGCTGTATTAGCCCTTCCTGCGTCTAGCATAGAAACTCACTGTGACGGTGCACTGCACCTTGCAAGCAGGATTGGCTTCCACATCTCCCAGCTGTAACTCCCCCGACCCTTTCCGCTGTGACTTTGGGAACCACCTCGACCCTTTCCTATGGCAGGGGAAGAAAATCCCCAAATGGAAAATTGAAGAGAGAAATTATATTAAGCCCCACCCACATGCACGCACACACACACATACTGTACCCTCTAGTGGCCACATGGCCCGATGGCCACCTTCTCTTCCCAACAACCCCTGTGACAGGGTGGTTGTGGAGCAGCCGTGTCCTGCCAGTAGCTGCAATGCTGCTGTCACATGACGCTCTGTACTAGCATGTAATGCTCCTGATTTTAGTCAATTGCTTAATAACAAGGGGAGCGGGGACTAGGAGACTGACTAGAAGAGGAACAGATCAAGGAAGATCATGTATCGTTTTATAAATCACTCTGACGTATTCTTTCACTGATGTCTTTGCCTGATGCCAGTGTATGCCGTACAGCTAGCAGCTTTGTTGTTGCCTATTCTGGGTTGTATGGGGATGTTAGAGTGCTGTTAACGGTCTGTCAAGGGAGAAATTAATGGGAGTATACACACAGCTACATTATAGCCAATTAAAAAATAAATGTAAAGCTGAGTATCTCCATTCTACACCTTAGAAAAATACAGATGCTGTTTCTATATCTTGACTGATTTTGTTTTTTTTTGCAAAAAAAACCGCATGTTTTCGTGTTAATCCAGCTGTCTGTGACTTGACCTGTTTGCACAGTTGTTTACCAAATCTGTCTGTGATTTTCATCTGTGTAGCTGACTCACTGTTTCCCTGCTGTGGCTGGAAGTGAGCAATGCAGCTTTATCAGTGTCATAGGACATCACTTAACTCTGGGACACAGATGCCCAGACTTGGTGTGGGCAGTGAGTGGGCAGGTGAATGAGAGCAGAGCCACCTCAGTCACTGGTAATCTTCTACCACAAACGTACCAACCATGTCTCCAATGAGACTTCACACAGACTAGGACAGGTCTGAGCTCACTATTTAAACAACAAGTAATGTAAGTGATGTGGGCAGTATATGATCTGTTCCTGTTTGATGGGAAAACTGATTCTCACTGGCAGGGAAAAAATCTCTTGATTCTCCCCTAATTCATTCCCCAACATCCTTCTGTTGGACACACAACATTTTGATAATTCAATTTTCAAAGCATTTTGTCATCACCGCTCTCAAACTCTTCCCGTTAAAGTTTCAGTGGATCAAGGAAACCAAAAGAACCATGTTCTCCTTGCCATTCTTCGTTTATTCCCCATATTTATGCCTGTTCTCCTCCTCCTCATTCTTATTCAAAATGTTTCTACTTCAGGATGCTGGTTTCCGTTTGAAGTATTTAAAAATAAATGCCATTAAGCTTACTAAGGATCCTCTCCACATGTGTTGTATTGATAACTGTTTGGTGTGCCTCTTTTTCCTGTCAACAAAAGTAGAGTGCAAAAATGTTACTTTTCCCCCAGCTTTCATCCCAGCTTTCTAGTGACAGTGGGATGAGGAATTAATTATTCAGTAGGGAATATCCAGAGCTTCCTCTACTTGATGTTTGCGAGTAAAGACTTCTGGCAGCCTTTTCCTGTGCTTCTCTAAGAGCATGTTTTTTCTGAATGTATTCCACAGGTGCCCACAAAGAAGCTGAAGAAATATGAGAGAGAGTATCAGACAATGCGAGAGAGTCAGCTGCAGCAGGAAGACCCAATGGACAGATACAAGGTAAAGGAGACACTATATGGAAACCTACTCCATTGACTAAATTACATGGACTAGTGATCAGATTTCACTAGTCAGCAAGTGGTGCCTATGTCAGTATTTCACACATACTGGGATATGCCAGTACAGTACAGAAAACTATACTGGGAATTAAAGTGGTGGGTCAAATTCATCTAATTTCTTTAATGATCACTTTGGCTACTTGGAGTCATTCTGATTTTCCAGGAGTATTTCAGTCAAAAAAGTTGAACATTTGAGAAGCCCTCAAATAGCCACATATAATATTTTTCTTCTTTCAGTTTATATGTTTGTAGGTAACTCTCCTGCTGTTGCGCTTTTACTGGGAATCTGCATGAGACGCTGAGAGACTGAGGGTGATTCTCAACTACTGACACAAAAAGGAGGAAATAATACTTACTGTTTAGCAAAAACTGCATAGTCACATCCACAAAGACTTTAGGAAGGTGAACTCTTCCAAGACTGACATTAATCTCTGTTTGTTGCAAGGTTTAATAATTTTTGTTATTTTTGTTAGTACAAGGGGGCCCTGATCCCTGCTTGGGGTCCCTTGATGCTATTGCAATAGACATCATAATGAACAGAAAAAAAAATAAAGCCCCAGTGATGTGTGAAGCAGAATAATGTTGGTAGTTATTACATTTATTTGAATGCATATCAATTACAGCTTAATGGGATCAACAACATATGGCCATAGGTTGAAAGTCAAATGTCTTGGTTATTGTGGAGCAGTCAAGTTGTTAGTCTGATAGGTTGATGGCTCACAAAAAAGGATTAGCTCAACAGTATATCTGAATTTCTGATTTCCAGGGTAACTGGGCCCCAATGCTGAAAGCTGCTCTCTGCAGGCAGGACCCCACTTGCATGTAGCTCCAGCCACACACAGCAGCTTGCTGGGTGAGGGCCTGAGTGTGTGACTATCCAATATCTTGCCAGTATTGTGTTATGTACAAGCAGATATAAGTATGCATGATGTTATCCTTTCTTGTGTTTGTTTTCTGATGCTGCATACACAGGCAGATCAGGAATCATTCAGTGAAGCAATTTGTGAATAATTTCAAATAATGAATAAATTTGACAGTTCCATGATCTACTCATGCACAGCTATGAACAGGGGGAAAAGGCAAAAATGTACTGAATACATTTACAAATTATGGCCCAGAACCTGCATTGAAAACCAGGTATGCAGACCCCTGCACCTGCATAGGGCCCCATTGGCTTCAGTGGGACCTGTGCAGTTGGAGGGGGTTTGCCCATGCAATTCTCAGTGTAGGATCTGGGCCTAGAGAACACACTTTGATCAAGCTGTTGACATTTCATCATGCGGGTGGGGGGACTTTTTACTTTATAAAAGTAATTGCCCTGTTTATGGCAAAACTTGGAAAAATATTATTGCACATGTAGGGTACCTTGCCACTCTTACAGAATGGGGTTCGGAAAAACATTATTTTGCATCTACCAATGTTGGCCATTATTTGTGAAACAATACCGAGGGAACATTTGTCAGGAATGTTGCAGATAATGCACAGATAAGCCAACACAACAGACATTGTAAAACTTTGCTGAGGATTAACTCAGTACAGTGAAACCCCGCTATAATGCGCCCCACGATAACGCGAATTCGGTTATAACGCGGGGCGAGTCTGGCCCTGGCGGCTGAGGTGGGCGCGGGGCGAGTCCGGCGGACGCGGGGCATTTGGGATCCACGCCCCGGCGGCTGCAACAGGAGCGACTCTCCCTGCAGCCGTGGCATGCCCCCGGGGTTCTCGCCTCTGTCCCCGGCGGGCGTGGGGCGAGTCCGGCAGGCGCGGGGCATTCCAGATCCATGCCCCGGCGGCTGCAGCAGGAGCGACTCTCCCTGACGCCGCGGCACGCCTCCGGGGTTCTCGCTTCTGTCCCTGGCGGGCGCGGGGCATTCCAGATCCATGCCCCGGCGGCTGCAGCAGGAGCGACTCTCCCTGCAGCCGTGGTGCACCCCTGAGGTTCTTGCCATGCTGCTCCAGCAAACCCCTAGCTTCTGAATACTGTACAGTGAAACCCCGCTATAAAGCGACCCCACATTTACCGCGATCGATTTTCTTGAACCCCAAATATCGCGTTATAACGGGGTTCCACTGTACTCATAAAGTCACCTTTCTGCACTCAGGTCCTACTCCAAGCACAGTTCAGTGGACTAGAGCCTCTGAGCTTTGATTACATGCCCAGATGTTGTGCCTCTGATAATACAATATAGTAATATGTCAGTTTTTTTCTACAAGCCCTAATAAACGTGGCACCTTGTAATATTTTTCAAATTTTTTATTGTAATATATTTGAATTTCATTATCGTTATGATGATCATATATTCTATTGATTTAAACTTTTATAGGGTAAGTTCTTTCTAAGGTTTGTATTTCATTTAAAATTCAGGACCCTTTTACTCCCTCCTCCTCCCCCTCCCCCCCCACTCCCAGCAGCAGCAGCTCAGCTTTCCCTAGGTGCATTTCTCAGGGATGAGGCACTGAACTACCTATTGGGTGACTTAGCTGTGAACTTATGTGGCCAGCATGTGCCAGCAACTTTTTTACTGTTACTCAATATTATACATAATATATAAGTGCCATTTTCTATGTACTTTCTACATGAATTACATTCATGTATTCTGTCTGGCATACATAGAGTAGTAAACAGTTCTACAAGATACTACAATTGTGTACAGTATCTAAGGTTGTAGAAAACCATGTATGATGCTGAGGAATAGTACACGGTCATGTAGTGAAAGACTGTTGTAATGCATACACGTGAAGAGGCAGAGTTAAGACTGTGTGAAAGTGTAACTGGCTTTTCTTGATTTCTGAGGCTAAACTGCAAATTAACATTTTTTAACATAACTTGAATCCATCATAGATCTGATTTTCTGTCAGAACTTGGACTGCATTCATGGCCAAGGGTACGTCTATACTTACCTCCGGGTTCGGCGGTAAGCAATCAATCTTCTGGGATCGATTTATCGCGTCTTGTCTAGATGCAATAAATCAATCCCAGAGCCGCTCCCCGTCGACACCGGAACTCCTGCTCGCCGAGAGGAGTACGCGGAGTCGACGGGGGAGCCTGCCTGCGCCGCATGGATCCGAGGTAAGTGTGTTTCAGTTTGAACTAAGATACTTCGACTTCAGCTACGCTATTCACGTAGCTGAAGTCGTGTATCTTAGTTCGAACTGCGGGGTTAGTGTGGACCAGCCCCAAGAGAATACTAGTTAATTTCCCTATTTAGAAATAACCATATTTACTGCTTGTTAACTCGGATTGTTTTCTTTCTTCAGTTCGTTCATTGAACTACAATAGAAAATGTTAGGGTACTGTTCATCTTCAAAGCACTGTGCAAGCATATTAGCTAATTAAACCTTACAGCACTCATGGAAGATGGATGAGCAAGGATTATTATTCCCATTTCGCAGATTGTGAAACAGGTGAAGTGACTTATTTGGCCACACCCACAGTGAGTCACTGTCAGAGGCAGGACTAGAATTCAGGATTCTGGCTTGCAGTCATGCAACTCCTTGTGTAACTTTTATCGGGATTGGATCAGGTCAACATTTTGTTGATGCACTGATTAGTAGAGAGATACCTCACAACCAGCTGAGCCACATTTAGTTCAAGCTTTTTATTTGATAGGTTTCACACATGGGAAAGAGGTTCTCTCTCTTAATGGGAGACCGTCTTTTATGGTAAGTGTATTAACTCCAGTTTTGTATGTTTAATTTTATTAGTATGTCTTGATGAGAATGGTGAGAATCAACATTTGAAGACTATGCATATAGGGGTCAGTCAGTTATGATTGCAGGCCTACATGGATGTACAAGGGAGAGAAAGCAAAAAGCCCTGCTCATCCCTTAAAAGACACCATTGCAGCCCCTGTGTTCAGGAGTGCAAGGACTATATTCACACCACTGCTAGTGCTAGGCTCCTTAGAACTGGAGGATACCACTCTGCACCTTGTCAAAGGGCCTAAGCTGTCCTTGCATGATGCTCCAAGAGCTCCCATTGGGGGTGATGCTCTCCATGTGGTGGTCCAGGGTTCAAGTCCCTGGTCAGGTGATGGGGGAGAGGGATAGCTCAGTGGTTTGAGCATTGGTCCGCTAAACCCAGGGTTGTGAGTTCAATCCTTGAGGGGGCCATTTAGGGATTTGGGGCAAAAATTGGGGATTGGTCCTGCTTTGAGCAGGGGGTTGGACTAGATGACTTCCTAAGGTCCCTTCCAACCCTGATATTCTATGATTCTATGTGGGTTGTGGCTTAAAGACTCAGTTTTCCTAGCAGAAAAAAATTATTTTCAGTTCACCATTCAGTAGTGGGGATGGCTTTTGTTTAATGATTTCTTCTGAGCTCCGTGGAGCAGGAGTCTGTGCAGCATGTTCACCTTTTAGATGCAGAACACATTTATTCTCTCCCTTGTTTTCAGCTTGTGTTTTGGTTTGTTTCACTACCTGTGCAACTTTGGGGTGATCATTTAGATATACACTGATAGCCTTCTTGTATGTCACTTTGCTCAGATCCATTACGGTTCTTAAAGACTAAAACTGTCCTATGCATTATCCTCCCCTCCCATGTGGGGGGCAGGGCTTGGGGGACTGCGGAGTGGTTCAAGCCTCCCAACTTTACAGATCATGTGGATCCACAGGAAGGGGCCTCTTAGACTGACAGAGCCAGGAGCTGTCTGTTCAGTGGGCCTTCTCTTCCTGTTGCTAGCAACATGGCTCTAGTCGAAACCATGCTGCTGTTGGCATGGTGGCTACTCAGTGGGAGTCATGGAGCGGATCTGGGAGAGCTGTACAGCACTCTTAGCCACATTTTCACAGCAATCCAGTGAACTCCAAGTGGTGATGATGCACAGAATGGCTAGTCTCCTTCTCCTGCCCACCCTGCTCAACATCCAGTGGAGTCTCTTCTGGGTAGTATACCTACAGAGGGGCATCCGGGTGTTCTGGTGAGGGGGAAAGGACTGCTGAGGAAGCACTCCTTCTCCCGCAATGCAGATCTCCAGAGGAACAAGCGTGGACGTGGAGATTAATTTTTCTGCAGTAGACTTTTTTAAATCAGATGTAAACAATCCACATGACATTCTTCACCAGATATGGTAGAGTGGTATGTCCAAACTGACAATATCCCTATAAGGTATGGACAGAATTGTAAATTTATGATTATTACATTCTAAGAACTGTCCAACCCCAAACCATCTGTAAATTCTGAGATAATTTAAAATTGGGATTTTTACAACATCTGATTAATCATCAGCTAGCCAGATCCTACACAGACTGAGTGGAAGCAATGTAGTACACTATGCTACATGTACAGTATGATGCAAGAATTAGTTATTGGACATGCTTATTTTCTGCAAGTCAATTGTGGCAGATTTCATTCACCACACATACACACACACACACACACACACACACAAAAATCAGAAATAGTGCTCTGAAATTCACTTTGGGGTTTATTTTCTTCTCAATTTAGAAATATTTCATTTAGGAAAACTAAATACATACAGACACATTTGTGCAACAGGATAACTTTACTGTTGGGTTTTTACATTCAGACAGATATAACGTCTGACATTTTCATAGACTACAACAGAAACACAGCCTGAGTTGCCATCCTTCAGTAAATGAATCGACTCTTAGTTAAAACACATCACAAATTGTAAGTAGAAGCCAGTAAAAAAATGGGAGTTGCGTGTCCAAGAAAAGTATCAAAATAATTCAGACAAATATTTTCCCCATATTCTGGGTGATTTTTCCAGCCTCTGAGAACTTCTCACATATAATATGGGTTTATAGGCTGTATCAGTAAAGAAAACTTGGATCCTGTAAAAAAATGTCATGTACAGTTCTGCAAACAAAAGCTAGAATCCTACAGGCAGACCCTACACCTACGCAGAATCCCACTGACTTTAGTGGCAGCTCTGTGTGCAAAAGAGTCTGCTCACAGAGCTCACAGCAGATTAGGACCAAAAATGTTAAATGTCTCTGCTCTATTTACCTTAATGAAATAAATTAGGAAAGTTTCCTATTCCTACAGTGTGACCTTGCTGCAATAAGGTAAATATATTCACTTTAGTTTTTACTGCGAAAATATGACCCTTAACAAAAGTTGTTCACATCCAAAATCGCTTTGATATCCTAATTTTGCACACAATAGCCTTGATCCTGCAAGGGGATCTGTGAGTGGGACAGTTACACCTCTGTGGCTCCACTGCCATATAGGAGCAATTTTTTATCTGTATTAATCTTTTTGTATGCCTGAACTGTCAATAAGTAAAAGATTAATATTCTAATAATTGTTATTTTGGTGCTAGTTGTTGCATTGGCATTCCTGAATACGAATGCAGGGGAAGAAACATTTGATAACTGTTAGAGTGGTTTTCTTCTTTGTTTAAAAAAAAACACACAAAACTTTGCACTATGTCAGTTGAAGGAATGTTTCTTTAAAACCAGAGCCAAGAGTTCATCCTAGTAGCAGAGAACGCAGTGAAAAACTTTGTGACACCTTCCATAAAACCTCTTTTGTCCTGGATAACTGTTCCTTTAAAGCTTTGTGGCTTTTTAGCCATCTTACAGTTCTCAATTTTACCATCTTGGAATTAACCTAATTAACTGCTCTTTTGGATTGATTGACTCATGAAACCTTCAACCTACTGCCATCCAGGATTGTGAATTCCAATCAGTCTTTTCATTTCCATCAATAAGAAACTGTCCATGTTTAAATATCCGCTTTTTGGTACAACAAAATGTGAAAATTAAGATTTCAGCAAGGTTTGTGACACAAAGTCACACCCAGTTTTAGTAGCAGCAGTGAAAACAATTTGCATCATCATTGGTAATCATGTATATTCATCCTTCATGCTAGCTTGATAGCAGAGGGTGGAGTTTATTAGCCTTTTAGTCTTCCTGAGTGGGGACTTGCCTGCAAGTTTCAAATCAGCTTTCTTCTTTAAATCAAATGTTTGTTTTAATAAGTGGAAGCTGGAGTAGACCATACCTTTAAAAAACAAAGTGAGAAAATCCCAGTGTAGGATTAGCAAGTCAGGAATTTTTGTTTGTTTTTTAATTTCCTAATTATTTTGTTTGGTATTTAAAATTCACTGGATATCCTGTTTTCACTGTGTTGACACCAATGATTGAAAGCAGTAGTTGGTCTGTGACTTTGCAGGAGGTAAGTTTATTTGTGTGTGTGTATGTAATGTAAGTGTTTGTCTCTATTGGAAATGCAGAATCCTCCTTTTACAGCCACTAACCAAATGTAACCAGCTGTCTCCTGTGACAAAAGGAAGGAGACTAATTTGGAAAGCTGCATCTTTTATTTTACTGCTTGTGGAAACAGTGATACCAACATGGAGGGAATACTTAGTACAGTCGGTAAACTTCTATAAATGCTGTGTATTTAGAGACAAGGCAGGGAGTGATTGGGAGTCTCTCTCTACACCTGTAGACCATCTAGCAGGTCTGACTGGTCAGCTCATGTGAGGTTACAAAATGCTGGTTATGATGTTAGCCTGGTTGTAGCTAACAAACTACATTTAAAATGAATCTGAAGATTGCTCCCCCTGCAAATGAGACTGTAAAACTCTGCAAAACACTTGACAGGCAGCAAAAGTAGCTCATTTCCTTTTGTGAGAGGCACAGTTTAGTTGCTATCTTCCTCTTTTTTGTTTTGTTTCTTTGGATTTAAATAGATTTGAGAACTTGCTCTTGAGGAAGCATCCAGTTCTTCATTGGTAGGGGGTGGGGAGGGGCTGGAGAAGACTAGTCATGGCTAATCATACATTGCATCCTTGTTCTGAGGGAAAGGAAAGGCAACTTGATAAATTATCCTCAGCTAGAAAATAAATATGTAGAATCACAGAGACTAAATAGCTGTTGGCTGGTATAATGAATAGGACTCATCTAACATTTTAAAACTTGCCATGCAGATTCCTATTTAAGAGGAGGATAGTGCATTTCCAACAACATTGCTTGCTTTCCCACTTGTCTGTAAGTGCAGAGCAGGAGTTTGAAACCTCACGTTATGCTGCTTGCTTTGCAGACACTGAAGCTTCTGGCAAAAGCATAGCAAAGAATGTTAAAACCAACCAACTTTCAGGGTTATTTCACACAGGTCTGTAAGGAGTCCAGCTGATTTCTTCCTTATCTTTAAACAGTATTTCTATAATCAGCATTACAGCAGCTATGTTAGTAATTTCTGTCTAGTGAGAAGTTTTTAGTTAATTTGGTCTCTTTTTCAGCTATATCTGCTGTCAGGCAGCTATCTCTGCTAATGAAATTGGCAATCCTTTGATAGTGGGAACAAAGTATTGAACTAAAGACACTTGATAGCTTTCTATAGAAGATTGTAATTTAGTTTTACATCCAAGTATATATTACCCTTACCTGAAGAACTAGTTTTAACAATTTTATATTTATAGCAGAGTACAGTGTAATTTAAATAAAAATTTAGCAGAGGTTTTTGTCCTTAAAATATGTTTGCTTGACTTGTGTCAAATCATAGTAAGGTTCTTTCATTTAAGGCTTCAGTGACCTTCAGTAGCAGTTGTTTAATGTATGATGTCTTCAAAAGGAAACAAATCTACCTTCCTGTGCAATATTTCAGGCACTGTTGCACATTAAGGTCACACTGAAGACTAGGTATTTGCAAAAACTCCACTTCCTGGCACAGAGGAAGCTGTTTAACAACAGGAGAGGGTTTTTTCTTTTTTTAAAACATCCTTTTTGAGCAGTAGTTCTCCTTGTTTGTTTTGGCAAGCATATGAAATACTCTTGCAGCAGGAGGATGTTGGAGCAAAAACAGGACTGTATCTCTGTTGTAGGGTTGCCAATTTTGGTTGGAGGTTTTTCTGTAGGTTTCATCATGACATAATCTCTAAAAATTAATCTCTAATTCCTGGAGACTCCAGGGAAATCCTGGAGGGTTGGCAACCCTACTCTGAGATTTAAAGAGAGGAAATGCCTTACTCATATCTTCCATTAGGATTGTTAGGAACATAGTTGTGGAGTAGGAGGAAAATTAAGAAAGCTGAGTAGCATGTTTATGCAGTGGGTTCAAGGATTCTTTGTTTTAAAGCAACGTATTGGTTGAGTAATTTATGAACGTTTATTACAGAGGCAGTATCTTGCTATCTTACAGGCTGTCATATATTTCATTTTATTTTTATTCAAAGGAAAAAACTGACATCTGTCCTCAAGTGAAGAGATTATCTTTGTAAAATGTTATTCTGTGGAGAATTCCATTAGTCAGTCATAAGGAAGTTCTTCATAAAAACTTGAAATTTTGTCTTTATTTTACATAGCTCATAGATTTCCCCCATCCCTTCTTTGGTATGAAAGACTAGAGGCCATTAAGCAAGGGCTAAGGCAAGCAAATCTGCTGCTCTTTGCAAATTCATTTGATTAAGATCCCCATATTTAGCCCATTCTTCTGAAGCCAACTGCTTGATGGGGACTCTCAGAATATGTTTGGCAGCCTGTCTGCTCACCCTGAGACATCTTTAACAAATGTTTTTAGCCTTACAGCCCTTGGACAAGAAACATCATTCCATGATTTAAAAAATCCATTAGTTATTCCTCTCTCCCTTCTCCCCTAATTTACTTACACTGGTCTGGTAGTGTTTTACAACTACTTTGCACAGGGATAGGTGACTACACAAGGTGCAAGGCAGGGGAGAATCAGGCCATAGTCTTCTGTACATTGAATATTTTTTCATTTCTGAGTTGATCTGCATCACTGTTCTGGAGTCTGTATACATTTCAAAAAGAGAGGCCTTCTCCCCATTTGCACTCTTTCTTGGCAGATGTCATTTGAATACACTAGAATCCACTGGCACAGATTTTGGAGAAAGCAAGTCAGCAGAACTGTAGAAAGGTTCATTACTAGGCTGCCCTGTTTTGAGATCCAGCAGAGGGAGGACAGTTGATTCTACATCATTTTCAGAACATAATATTCCAGTGGAAAATTTGAAATCAGTATTTGGTAAAATGGGGCAGGACAGATTCTATTTTGCACCTGAATAGACTATTAAGAGCATCTCTTAAAAATGGCTCTTGTTCATTACCACTGTTTTGTGTGGGATTTTGTTATCTAACCAATTTCCCTTAATGATCACCATGTAGAAGCAGAGTATTTTTGTGGTAAGAAGGGTGCTTTTGCACTCAGAGAAACCTACAATCAGCGTGTCATTTGGGCCTGAACATAAATGTTTGTAAAGAGCACCAGAGGGATGGAATTGGAATCACTGCCCTTCAAGTTACATTTCCATAGCACTGTTTCAGTTTTTCTAACCAGGCCCTGTCAGATGGGATACTGCATCTGCTGGCTTAATTCAATGTTGTTTCCCACAGCAGCAATCCTGCCTTAACTGTGCACTCATGCCTTCTTGTTTTTTACACTTTTTCTCACTCTCATACAAACCCACAAAATATTCACTTCTCTTTGTTCTTTCATTTTAAAATGGATAAGAATTAACTTATTCTCCTATTTGTTCCTCTCTTTCTGCAGAGGGAGAACCGCAGGCTCCAGGAAGCCAGCATGCGACTGGAACAGGAGAATGATGACCTTGCCCATGAACTTGTAACGAGCAAAATAGCCCTCCGAAATGACTTGGACCAGGTAACACAGGCACTGATTTGTAGCCAGGCCTGAGCCTGAACTCCTAATGTTCGGTGGTGGGGAGGGCAACGGCAGCATTTTGCGTTCACAATTGAATGAGTGCAAAATTGAAGGCATTATTATTAGTGCCTTTATCTGCTCCCACTGAGATGCCTAACTACCTGATTTGTAACTGCAGTCAAGAAGTATCTAATGGATGCAGTTGTAGGCACAAATATTGGCACCAGTGGACATCAAATTGTGCTATTGCAGTCTGTTTTGGAAAATGTAGGCCTTAACCTCTCATGCAAATATCAGAATATGGCTACTAACTTGAAAAATGTATGCCATGTTCTCTAAAACTTTACTTTGCTACGTCATCCAGTATGTCTCTCACCTCACACATTCCTCTACCCTTCCAAAACCATCTAATCCTAGCTCCAGTTACCAAGAAAGCTGAAGGGGGCTAGCCCCAAAAGTTGAGATGTTTAATATTTCCATCAGTAATCTGCTTCCTACAAAACCTAAGCTATGGCACAGAGGACAAGTGCTGGGGGAGCTGTTCACATGATTAGGCTGATTTTGGGAAGGTTATACACACAACTGGGGTGTTGTCTATTTGCAATAATGCAGTGCACTTCAGAGCTTTGCAATGTATTCTGCTACATTCTTTAGAGGTGAACTGTTAGTTATTATTACTGTATTAAATAATAAACAGGACAGATTCTGCACTCGAGTAGCATCTTACTCAAACTGAAGCCAGTAGGCGCTGTTGTGGGGTAAGGTGCTCTTCGGTATGAGTAAGGGTATCTGAATCCAGCTGTGCATGACTGTGCTTGGACTGTTTACAATTCCCAACTTGCATAAAGAAATACAGTCCATGCCACAACCCTGCAGTTACTCTACTTCTTGAAAGTCTGTGTCTGCTGTTTTGGGCTCAGTTATGACTAAGATCCTGAGCCATGCTGGTGGGGGAGATGCACAAGAGGCAGAGGATAGGGGCAATGTCTCTGGAGGCCAGGAGTAGACGATAAAGCCTTGTGGGATGCTAGGAGATGTATCCTCCCCAGCAGCAGTTGAAATACATGCCAAATTGTAACACTTGCTAGCTCCACAGCTGCTTATTTTTCTGCCCATTCCTACTCTCATATTTTAGCTGTCTTCTATGTAGGAGACTGAAGTGGCTCTTTTACCTGCAGTTCACCCCTGCTGGGGCAATAGCTTTGCCTCTCTATGTGCAACTGCTGTCTTCCTTCCCCACAAGAGTTAATGACACTTATGATGGTGCTAGGCAAATGAGCACCTGGGACTGAGCAAAGAGGAACTGATATTCAGATAGTTCTTTGAAGTGTTTTTAATATTTATGTTGAACTATGTATTATGTTACTGCTCCAGGACCTAAAACGGGTTTGTTTTTCTTTTTAAAGTTGGCAGGTCCCCTTTACTATCCCCTTACCTCCTTTGCTCCATCAGATGCTAACATCACTATCCCCTTCCTTTCACTATTCTCTTCTTTGTGCCCTCTTCCATACTGCCACTATGTGTGGAACGACCTACCGATCCTCCCACCTTCCTCTCATTCATAACCTTGCTAAAGACTTGCTTCATCTTCCCTCCCTCCCTCCCCCGAATACTAACTCCTCTCACTGTGTTTGGGAGTGGGGGGAGAATCCTGTGGGTGTCCCCACTGCATTTTGGTTATTCTTGTAGATGTAAGCTTCTAAAGGTAGGGACATTCTTCTTGTCTCATAGCACCTTGAGTGACATCCTGGCCCCATTGAAATCACTGGCAAAACTCCCATTGACTTCAGTGGAGCCAGGATTTCACACATCCTCTGCATTTAACTGCTATTAATAACCAATGGCAGCATGGCAAAGAAGCAAGCCATAGTGCCAGTGATGGTGGGAAAACATGGTGCAGGTCACACACACAATTTCTGCATTAGGTAATCGATCATTTTGCAGTGCTTTTTCCCATGATTTTGCAGCGAGTTTTTTTCTGGCTACAACCATTGCCTGTTCCATCAACCTGCTTATCAAACAGAGTGAGTGCTGCGATGCAATATATTTATCTATGAAATGGGGAAGTTAGCTAGCCAGTGAGTATACTTAACACTGACAAAACCTCTTTTTCATTGTAATCAGCTAGGCCAGCAAGGTACCCTCACCATACCAAGACATTTCTGGTACTCTTGAACATCTCATAGTCATGCCTAGCTCTTCAAATGGGGGACCAAATTCACACATCCTGACCAACATGTATTATCTGGCTTCTCCAGAAAATATTTTTGAATGTTTTTACAATGGTAGATAATGCTCTTCTGCCTCTTATATTGGCCTGCACACTAAGTATTGTAATACAAACAATACTTGAAAGTGTAAAGTGCCACACAGACTCTCAACTCTTCTGTGATGTAAATATCTTCCCCATTTTACAGATGTGGTACCCAATGCACAGAAAGATCAAGCCGCTTGCCCCAGGTCACACAGGAGCTTGATTGAGAACCTAGCCCACTATACCATGTTGCCTCCCTTCTGATTCATAGTCTTCCTTTTATTTACATCACAGTCACACATATCCTAATATAAGCCAGGAGACTCACACGGGATTCAGGATCCTTAATTGCTCTTAATATGGCCCACCATATTTTCTGTTAGAGTATCAAATAGTCGTGTGGCCTTTGCACAGCAGCTGAAACATAATCAATAACCAAGCAAGCAGTTACTAGAAAAAAGTGAGTGTGGGAGAACATAGGAGGAAGAGTTGCATCAAATTTTTTTAGCTCATCCCTTCTGATTGTCAGGCTGAAGACAAAGCAGATGTTCTGAACAAGGAGCTTCTCCTGACTAAACAGAAACTAGTGGAGACTGAGGAAGAAAAGCGGAAGCAAGAAGAAGAAACTGCCCAGGTAAGACTTGTTTGAGTGTTCCCACCTAAACAGACACACAAACCACAAGAATTTGAGGGTGGGTATTAAACAACAGTATCAAATGTTTGTAAATATTCATTAAGTCAGAGTGAAAATAAAAAATTCACATAAAGAGAAAAAATTAAAATTCTCTATTTCTGAGCATCTTTTGTGTTCCTACTGGAGCTCTGAGGGTCCCATTTTCCAACTTTAATCCCATCTCCCAATGTTGAATCCCGTCTCCCAACATCTTTTTTACTGCCACTATGTAAAACACCCACACCCAAGGAGGCCTAATCTGACCCTCTTCAGAACCTACAAAAGTAGCTGGAGGCATGACTGTTGCATAGAATTTGCCATGCTGGATCAGCAAGTTAAAGCTATGAGCTGTTAAGTGCTTCCAGGCCCTAAGCCCAAGGACAGAATGAAAATGTTTTTCCCTACTGGTTCTCACCTGATACTGGTTTACAGATTATGATTTTTTTAAATGTTTAGCTATTTTAAATCCTGAACAATGCTATTGAAACACACTTATATGTAGGTCAAAAACCCCTCTCATCATCCTTGAGCATTTCTTTGCTACCTGTCTGTAAGCAGAAGCTGGAGCAATGAGACTTATTTGCTTCATTGCATTAACAAAAGGTTATCAGTCTCCCACAAAAAAAAATTTCATAGTTCTGTTTCTCTAAATTGGAGAGTCCCATGCTTTCTCCATGTGTTGCTAGAGCTTTGCTACCTCTGGCAAGAGAGACCTTCACTTCTGTTGAAAGGTCTCTGTGTTCTTTATGGTGCTGAACGGCAGAATGGGATTTAATGACATTTTAATACACTGCCATATAGGTGGTCAGTACTGCGATTCTGAGCCATTTGGACTGGAGAGGTCATTGTGATAATCCTGGCAAGTTCCTCTTTCCTTTTCACCCAGGAGAAAATTATATTTGAGTATGGATCTGTGGAACCCAAACACTAAACAACATTTGGCAGTCTAGTGGGCTTGTTTGTATTCAGTCATAATCAAAGATGTTCCCCATACTCTAGTGCAGAATTTCCCAACCAAAGATATGCAGTAAATGACCCTGTTCTTAAATGGCTGTTCATATTGCTGAGCATACAATCATACTACTAAAAGATAATTGCACATTGAGTGAAACAGAGGCTATAACAAGGCTTTTGAATGCCAGGCTTTATCAAGTAGTGGGAATTGGTAATGAGCTATAGTGTTGTTATAGATGCAGAGTATGTTCAAGAGTGATGTCATCACTCACATGCTGGCAAATTCCTCAAAGCCCACCACTAATATGATTTCTCTCCTTGAACTTTCCAGCTGAAGGAAATCTTCAGGAAACAACTAGAGAAGGCGGAATCTGAAATAAAGAAAACCACAGCCATTATTGCGGAATATAAACAAGTAATGTGCATAGAGAAACTCCTGTTTCATACAGTTATTTGTAAACCATTTTTAATGTGTTCCTACTCTCCATCTCAGGCAAGCTGACTGTTCAGCGTTTTAGTATTAGTACCTTTGACCAGGGCATGTCTCATTTCAGGCTTTCTGAGAGCATGAATTGTAGACAGTTATATTCTTTCTGGAGTTGTCCAAGTGGAATCTGCCACTTTCTGTAGAGAAGAATACTTCCTTATCAAGCCATTCCAAACCCACTACAATGCAACTGCCTCTTTTGCCCTGCTCCTGGCTAAGAATGTAGGCTAGCTCCCCATGAAATTAGTCAAATCAATCTCAGTGTTAAGGTTGCATCTCGAATACTACCATTTAGACCTTTTTTGTCAGCCTTGCTACCACTAATGGATTAATTCTGAGGAAATGACTGTGTATGACTTTGGTAAAGTTGTAATAAAATACTGCTGAAATGTACCACAAGAATTTTTTTTTATATAAACTTTATCAAAAGGGTTGTTTTCTCTCTTCCAGATTTGTTCCCAGCTGAGTACCAGGCTGGAGAAACAACAGACAGCAAGTAAGGAGGAACTGGAGGTTGTGAAGGTGAGAATGAGGCCTCTGTATGTGAAGTTTGCGTTTAGCAGGGTACCCACATTTCCCACAGGTGGACTTCTGGAGATGGTATGCCTTGGATCCGCAGCAACAGCACAAAGTGTGGGTCTTATTGCTGCGCTTACCGACTGACGAAGGGAACACTGTCATTCGGTAGGCGCCGCAATAAGACCCACACTTTGTGCCGTCACTGCGGATCCAAGGCATTGTATGTGAAGTGTCATTAATTCAAATATTCATAGATGCTGGCAGTAAAATACTGAAAGGAATTTGAACTGCAGCCATATAGTAGCAGCCTTGAGAGCCAGGAAGATGGTCTAAAATACTCTCTCAGATGTTTCACAGGACGGAAACAATTGTAGAATACATATCCACAACAGCATGGTGAAGGGACAACGGGTATGCTGGAGCTTCCAAACTGGAGTGCACAGAGTGCCTGTATTTTTCCCCGCAGAAATGTATGAATTTGGCAGGAAGCATGGAGGGATAAGTCTTTATACGTTCTAATAAGATGAGAAAGGGAGCCCTTTGGGGGAGCTTTTGAACTGCACCTCCATTTTGCACAGTGCACACAGGCACAGCCCAAGACAGAGAGAGCAAAGGTTGCTTTGTACCTGATGGATTCAGGCCAGGGAGCTGCTCTTAATTATGGTGGGCTGGCCTGGTCTGCCCCAGACTTTCCACAACCATCACCCTCCTGTCCTGAACACCAAGGCCTTGTAAGATCTACATAGAGCTGTCTCTGGTTGTCCTACATTGTCTCCACACTGGGGGAATTTTCCCCAGTAAGGGACTTCACAGCACCTGTATGCTGCCACAGCAACGTACATGGAATCCCTCCCTCTGTTTCTGTAGTTCTCAAACTTTCTGAAGTATATAATCTGTTGTTATGCAGTGGCAAATGTCTGCCTTGTGCTAGGGTTAAATATTTTACTGCCTGCTATTTCTGATACATTAAACCAAGGGTTTTACACATGCTTTATAAGTAGTTGGCAGTATAGCAACATACATATCTTCCCTTTCATGCAAAAAAAGACATTTCTGAAATGAGAATGCCAGCCACTCACTGTTCTAAAATTACAGTTTCACAAGAATAAAGACTATGATTGACATTATTGAAATACTTTAAGAAACTTTAAGAATGTTTTTTTACTTGTTTACTCTTGCTAAGTGGTCTGAGAACCATGTCAGCAGGATTACATTAGCAGACACTGGCTATTGTTAATGGTGACCAGATAGTCAACCCAATATTAACACATATTTAGATAAATTAGATGTATTCAAGTCAGCAGGGCTTGATGAAATTCATTCTAGAGTAGTTAAGGAAATAGCTGAAGCAACCATCTTTGAGAACTTATGAAGGACAGGTGAGGCCCCAGAAGATTGGAGAAAGACTAACATAGTACTGATCTTAAACTAGGGGAACAAAAAGGACTCGGGGAATTATAGACCAGCCAGCTTAACTTTGATACCTGAAAAGTTACTGGAACAAATTGTTAGTCAATTTGTAAGCACCTCTTCAAGCCAACCCAGTATGGAACTTGCTGTTGTCAAGTGTTCTTGACACTAGGAGCATTCTGTAAGATAATATCACTATTACATGTCGGTATTAATAGCAAAGTAGTGGCCATTGCATCCAGCATAGAGTGCTTGCTTGTGACGAGTAGGGAAAACCTGGGTGGGAGCAGGTTTCTAAGCAATATCACATGACTGTAATATTTCCTTTGCCAAAAGCCATATTAACCTTAATATTTGATCAAAGGTATTCTTTTTTTAAAGCAGCAAGTTTAGTCAGAGAAAAAACCCTGCAATCTACTTTATCAATAAATATGCTAACATTAATGCAGTACTGCAAAAATATCACAAGTCTTGACAAGAAGAGGGTAAATGTGACTTCCAAAGTCTAGATGTGTTGAAAAAATGCTGAAAGTATTAGGAATTCTTATCCTGGTGCATGCGCCCATATCTGTTGTTCATGAACTTCTAAAATCATTTGAGGTAACACTCCATGTGACAATCTCACATGCTTAATGGCTCTACCATTACCACCAAAAAGCAAATCTAACATAAGAGCAGCTCTTCCAGGAAACAGGACATCTGTAACATGGCTAAAAATGGATTCTCTGGCTGTTCCCAGGATAAAGTGATGGCTTGCAAACACTGCAGTGAGATTTTCAGTAAGGAAGGAGCATTGAAGCTGCCTGCTATAAGCAGAGAGGCCCAGGGAACAGAAAGAGATGATGAGAAGGATGCACTCAAGAAGCAGCTGAGGGAGATGGAGCTGGAACTGGCACAGACCAAATTGCAGCTTGTGGAAGCAAAGTGCAAAATTCAGGTATATGTACAGATATCCTACTGCAGAAAAGACTGATTGTATTAAGCCCTATCTACCCTATGGGGAATTTAGTTGCAATGTGACCGTCTCCTTGACTTTGGTTCTGTTCTGTAGTGTAGATGGTGCTAGAATTCTGCTGTGCTTTTATGCAGCGACACTAAGGGCTACATTTACACTGGTACTGCTGTTGGTAAAACTTTTGTCGGTCAGGGGTATGAAAAAACACACGCCCCTCACTGACAAAAGTTTTATCAACAAAAAGTGCCAGTCTGGACAGAGCTTTGTCAGCTGGAGACTCTCTCCTGCCAACAAAGCTACCGCTGCTCGTTGGCAGTGGTTTTATTTTGCCGGCAGGAGAGCTCTGTCCTGCTGGCAAAGAGCAGCTATACAGGAGACCTTACAGAGGCATAACTGTAGAGGCACAGCTGTGCCACTGTAAGATATGCCGTGTAGACAATAGCCAAATTGTAAGGAGTCTCCTCTTCCTTTCATTCCTGCACTAAAACTGAATACAGTCATCCTTGCACTACCTACAAGGCTAGCCAAAGGGGGCTAAGATGACTGCAGAAGAATGCATACTGCACCCTCTAAAAAGGTGGCACAATGGCCACATTTAACCTACATGGTAGGGAGCTCTGGAAAGGGTATGAAACTCAGTGCCTCCTGTAGATCTGCTGGGGCTAAATGTAACTATACACCATTCCCAGTCATGGCAGTGACTATAAAACACAATCCAGTCTTTTAGTAACATAGTGCTATGTCCAAAAAAAAGCTCTCATTTGTGGCCCTAACTTACCCCAGTCCTGTCTGGCATATAATTGTCTGTTGTCTACCCTTTTGTTCTTGAAGTACCCTCTCCTCTTCTGCTAAGCTTGTGGAGTCGTTCTCACCACAAGTCACGACCTCCGTCATGGATAGTAGTATCCCTTGCGGCATCTGTCAGTACCTATGGCAAGGACTTTCATGCAAGCAAGGCAGCCCTCCACTCCTCAGACACTACCATTTCTCTATTGGTTCAGTGGCAGCTCAAGATACGCCCTTCCTTTCATACTATTGTTCTACTTCTAGACATCTTTACACACAGCTGCCAAGCCATCCAGGCACCATACCATTGGTCTTTTACCCTCATATAGATTAAATTTTGTTTGCCTTCAGTGTGTGTATGCTTGTCTGTACCATTGCTACACCCACACATCACCTCTGAGGGTTTATTTTATGCCGATCTAATTGGATGTCACTGATTTTGTGAATTCCCAGGAAAATGGGATGTTATTTTTCACTCTTCCCTTCTGGTCTTCAAAGAAAAAGGGTTCTAATTTGTAGTAGTATCTTCTGTAGTTCTACTGCTGCCTCTCCCCTCCCCTCCCTACCCCCTGACTGTAGAAGGAAAGAACTGAGTTAAAGGGATTGACTTTGAAGATGCCTCTCTGTAATCAATGATTTTCAGATCAACTCTGACTATTCTACTTCCTTAGGAGCTGGAGCACCAGAGAGGAACCCTTATGAATGAAATCCAAGCTGCTAAAAACTCTTGGTTTAGCAAAACCCTGAACTCTATCAAAACGGCCACAAGCACACAGCCACCCCAGCAGCCTCCGCCATCCCAGCCACCCAAAGAGAGCAGTACATAGTTCCAGCCAGACCCCAGGCACAAGAGCACAAAGAACAAAGCAACTGAAACCCTGGAGGATTTTCCCAGGGAAAGGACAAAAGGCAGGAGTGCAGGCATTGAAATGAAATCCTTCAGTGTCTTTACTCATTCTGGTGTGACCCTTTCCAAAGGGAAGTTATTTAAAAAATCCAATTTTATGTTGAACACTTATTTCCCACCTGCCTTCCTGAAAGCCACGTTCCAATACCTTCATCCTTTTACACTTTATTTTATATGCTTAGATGTTAAGATGGATAATAAATAATTCAGAACTAAGTGTTTAGTAGTGAACTAATTATAACTATAATTATTTTTATCTTGCATAAAATAGATGTGCTCTTTTTGGGAAAGAAGGAGGGCAGCATAAAGTACTGAAGCATAAATCTTGTCAAAGAAAGCACAGTATAATGCCAGGCTCTATACTCATGCCATGAGATCATCTCAAATTTACAGTGGTGACTGCATCCTGCAGCGAAGTATTTCCCATTCATTGCAAGTCTTAAGTCACAGCCAAGGTAGTCTTGTGCTCTCTCTGGCATAGCACAAGTGTTTATAATCTTCCCTGTGAATATTCTGTTTGATTATGGCAATTAGTTTCCTGCACAAATTCAAGGAGTGCAGGTCTTCCAGGCGCTGAGTGGCAGCACTGTTTAATTCTTGTGCGTCGCACCTGAACTGGAATTTAAAGTGAAATCTTCTAGTTCCCTTCTTATTCTATGTTTTATTTTCAGAACTGGAGAAATTATTCCCTCCATTAGAACAAAGGAAAGGCTATATTCCTTGGTTTGTTGTTGTTTTTTTTGTTTGCCAATAAGTAGATTTGAAACCTTGCTTAGTTTTGACATTCTACTACCCCTGTGCAATAAAAGCTGTTTTTTTCAGGGTAAAGTTGGTGGAAACATTTTCACATGAAACACTGGGCCAAGGTTTAAGCATTGCACTTGGCACAAAACTGGAAGCATCGAATGAAAAAACTCTTTGCACAGGAGAAACAAACACCATAGAAAAGTTTATTTGCTTTTGACACTTTATTAGGGAACCCTAAGTTGCTGTGTCTTTTTTTTAAAAGGACAAAATATTAAAAATGCAAGATAAAATACTTTATTCATGAGGTAAACTTTTCTGATGATTATTTCTGAGTCTGTCTGAAAACACGATTGTCTTGTTTTATATCTCTAAGTTGAAGAAGTGCAAAAGCAGTTGTGACTTTTTTTGATTGAACATAAATGTTTATAGAAATACTTATTTCATGAAAAATTAAACTATTGCTTAAACTGATGGAAATATTTTTTAATTATATTTAACATGTCTATAAGGTCTCGCAGATAAATATTGTTGCTGGACAAGAGGTTAGTTGTGCATTAAGTTTCCTCATGTTATAAAATGTTCCAGAGACATTAGCCCTGTTTTGATTTTAAGCTTTAAGTAATGCAATCTCTTACCAGCTCTGTACAATAAAGTTTAATGATATTCACATCTTGCTTCATTTTCAAGCATATTTTCAGAAGATTTTTACATGTAGTACAAGTTTAATATTTACCCTGTGCCAAATGAGACATTTTGAAGAGCAGTCAGCTGTTTGAAGTAGAGATCAAAATGTAGTCACTATCCTTAGGCAGCGAAAGTCCTGCAATTTGGTGATGTAGGTTCTTTTTTCAAAGAACAGAGCTGAATAAAGAGTTAAGTTCCTCTCGTTAGAATGGTTTATAAACTTATCTGGAAGAATGGTGTTTTGTCTAGATGTTGTTACAGAGTAGAACCAAAATAAGAGGGTTCTTCAAATGAAACTGAATTTTGGTATGCTTTCCATAATCAGCTTATTGCTATTAATACTTATCTGAATAAAGACCAGTGTTCCTGTCCAGTGGAATTACTAATTTCAGCATTGAGATGTCACTGGCAAGTGAATTAACAAACTTGAACTAAGTTATGTAATAAACTGGAGGTGACAATTATATACAATTAAATACATTAGGATAATTACCATATTGTAATACTTGGAGTACTGTGCTCACAGCCAACACTATTACTGGTATCAAACCACCAGTTCTGTCCAAATTTCTCATTTAATATGTATCTGTTCAAACAGCACTGAAACAGTTAACATAACTCAAAGTGTGGAAGTAATTTTTTTTTAATTCAATATCAAAATGCATGCCCAGTTCCAATGGTTGTACTAAAGGTAATTTGTGTCCGTCCATATGTAAGGAACAAGTAGTATTGGGGATTTTTATTTTTACTTCAGTTCAGAACAAGTAATTTTGAAATATGGCCTTAATTTCACAAAGAAACAAATCTCTGTAAAATATATATATTGGTGCAGTTATTAATCTTGTGGATACTAGTGCCTCACTGAGGTGCACAATGCAGAAAGAACAAGTACATTTTTTCACTTTATGCAGAAGTTTATTTGGGTGAAACAACAGGATAAATAAAAAGTTGGATTAATTACATGGTACATCAATTCACTAATCATATCTTTGTGGATCAAAGTTGAATTTATGTAAAATAGTAGTGCATACTTCATATCACTTAAAAAAAATTGAAAAGTTAACGACTTGCCTTCAATCAGATATACTGCTCAAGGTTCATATGCTTCAGTCCTCTGTGGAAGGAAAGCACCGAACCATGTACCCAATATAGCCAGCCAACACACATATCCCAGCCTCTGCCCTGCTCATTAGATTGTACATCTTCCCATTTGCTATAGCTAAGTTATCTTTAGATAAACAGAAAAATCTTTTTGTATTAAAAGTTGTATGGCAGGACTTATTTAGCCATTGAATTTCCTGTTTTATGCTGGCATACTTTGTTTTATTCTCTTATTTCATTAAAAAGCTATTTTGAAGCAGAAACCAGGTGTGAGGTATCTCTGTTCACTAGAACAAGAAAGGAGAGTCAGGCAGAGCAGAAACTCATCCGTCGATACCAGAGTATATTAGTCATAGCAGACTCTTGTAGTCTAAGAAGAGACAAATAGGTTTTGTTGCAAACACCTGGGGTGAAATCCTGGCCCCAGTAAGACAATGACAAAACTCCCACTGACTGCAGAGGGGCCAGGATTTCACCCATAGAGTTGAGTTTGTGATATGCTGACTATCCTTGGTGATAGTGTTCTTTAACAGAGTAAAAAAACTGCCTGTACTGGCTGCTACAGTATCATGATTTACAAATTAAGTATGAAAAATCTTGCTTTACTAATGCCACAACCTCTTGCTAGGAAGTGTGCATGGCTGAATTCTGACATCCCCGTACTGAGTAATATCTACTGAATATGTGAACTTTGTCATATAATGGTATGTTATTTTTCATCTCCTAGAGAAGCCTTTAGTACATGTTTTACACTCTGAAGATCTAGGCAGTGGTTTTAACTAAGAGCTGAATGATAGTTCTCTCTTGAACCCACAGCAGCCATCAGTGGATGATGCCTTGTAAAGTAGTCGATTCTTCAATAGCCGACTTTACCAGACATATGATACTGCATATGCCCATAGATGTAAGCGCAGCACTGTACATTTTCCTCTTAAAAATACAGACTTGTTCTAAATTCCCTTTCTGGTTATTACACTAACCATCCCGTGGAGAGCTGTCCCACTAAAAAAAAGGCATTTCCATCCAAATAGTGCTAAATGCTCACGCTACATCCCTTTCACTTTGAACTATTCAATGTAGAAAATGTCGCAAGTTGACTTCTGAACACCCCACAATGCACCCTCTAAAACTGGGCTATGATACACAGAAAGCATCCAGTTTTAAAGAGATTCATAATGAGAACTAAAAAATGGAGCATATAAGGGCACTACACACAAGCACTAATAACAACCCCACCTTTCCTAGTTCAGAGGCCTGCAAATCAACATTTCACGACCATTATTCACTATGTACAGGTTTGCCCTTCAGGAATACAGAGCTGTCATTAATTTCTTCAAGACTGCCAGTGGTCTGCTATTGAATGTATTTCATGCCTATTTGTACCTGGAAAAAATATGGCTCAAAAATAAGAACATTACTTCCTTCCCTTATTTTCTTATTCAGTGAGACTTGTTTTTATTTAACCTGTAAAGGAGCATATATGCATCTTTGAAAACTATATATGATATATAAAATAATATATAGGAAACCGAATTAGGAGATAAAATACATCAGAAGGGTCTAGTGTCACCAATTTCACTCATGTGATTTGATAACCACCAGAATCCTGGGCTGTACTAATTTCCTTTCAGTTTCTCTTATTTTTGTATTTTATATTATACATGGATCCTACTATCAATTCATATAATCAAGAGAAAATGTTATTGGCCTCTTTCCCTGATTCCATCCTTTCAACAATCCCCTGGAAGAAACTAATGTGGATGATGTTTTCAAGAATTGTATTGGGAGTCATTTCACTTAGAACCATCACCTTCTCTTAGAAAGCCCAACTCTGGAAAGAATCTTCTTTATAGTTTAAGTAGAAAATACAATGATGTCAAGTGCAAGCAGAGATGGGCCCTATCCAGATCCCTAGTTTTCCAAAATGTAAAGAGGGTTCAGTTCCAGGGGTTTTATTCAGCCTCTTGAAATAGGGACCAGCTGCAAAGCTTGGATCCAGAGTAAAGGTTCCCCATCCGTTGGGGTTATTCAGCTGCACAGTCTTGATTTGGGTCCATCCCTAATTATAAGAAAAATACACTGCTAGTGGACTAGGGAGCTACAGGAGCTTTGTTGTGTTAGACCTATGATTTGGGAACATTTCTATACTGCCAATCAGTTGCTGTATAACCAATCCATGTATTATATGAAAATATAAATGTAACGCTTGTTATTAAAAGTGTAATTTAATGTACATCACCACAAGAAATGTTTACTTTTTTAATTGTTAGACATGTTTAGATCAGTATCTTGTTTTCATTGTGTGAATGATACCTTGTAAAATAAACAGAAATGCAAACAAGATGGGAATGAGATGATTGTTTTCATAAACTGCTCACATTACTGATACCCTCAATGTCTGGTCAAGAAATGGTTTGACCTCTATTTACAATAATAAATCTTATTAACACTGGCACTTTTGATATGCTTACAGCAACTCAATTTGGTCACTCTCAGGCATGCAGCATTAACGTATCAAGTCCTATCACTAAGGTTAAGATTTTGTCTCAGTTATTTTTAGTAAAAGTCAGGGACAGGTCATAGGCAATAAACAAAAATTCTGACTTTTACTAAAAATAACGGGAAGAGGCGCTGACTGCCTCGGGGGACTGACGCGTATGTCCTGGGCGGAAGTGGGGAAAGGCACTGACAGCCCAAGCAGGGGGGGACGGAAGCCAAAAAAGTCACAGAGGTTTGTTAAAATATCTCAGAATCCTTGACCTCTGACTGAATCGTATCCTTATCTATCATTGAATTCACACTTAGAAAGTCCGCTAATGGATGTTACATAGCAACCAACTAATTGCAAGGGTCTGGGGCAGGGGTAGTCAATAGGCAGACTTGTGGGCCAAATCTGGACCACCAGATAATTTAATGGACCCCAAAATCTTTTTTTACTTAGTATCATCATTATTGTTATTTTTTTATTATTTTCTCTGGAGTCTAGATCTTGACTATACGTTGACCAAGAAATTTGTACCTTGACAAAAATAACTCACTACCCCTGGATGGGGTAATGCAGTACCGCACCCGTGTCTGTGGTCCACAGCTCAATTGCTGGCAGTCTGTGAAGAACTGATACATGACATGGCTCCTCTTTTCCAATTGTTTCTAGAGATGCCTGGGGTCTTCAGATTCTGCAGGCTTACGAAAGCTGCTGGAAGTAAAGGTGCCAGTCTGTCTATATACAGTATACACCACTCCTAGAGGCTGATGCTACAGAAGGTGTGATGTTACAGGGTCTTGCATATCTCCCTAGCAGAATACACAGTGGAAGCAGGCAATGGGGCAGCCAAGCACTATACCCAAGAAGAGAAGGAGAAGGTGGCTGTGCAGTAAGGCCAAGGGAGCAGACTAGAAAAGAGACAGAAGCTTGTGCTGGGGGAGAGGAGCAGAGAAGAAGAGGGCCAGACAGCTGGGAAGCGCGGAGGAGGGAAGATACGGAATAAAAGTCAGACCACAAATCCATCTTCCTGTCTTCCAACAGTGGCCAATACCAGGTGCTTCACAGGGAATAAACAGAACAGGTAATCATCAAGTGATCCACCCCTCTCACCCATCCCAGCTTCTGGCAAACAAGGGACACTATCCCTGCCCATCCTGGCTAATAGCCACTGATGTATCCTCCATGAATTTATCTAGGTCTTTTTTGAACCCCATTATTGTCTTCGCTTTCACAACATTCTCTGGCAACGAGTTCCACAGGTTAACTCTGCATTGTGTGAAGAAATACTTCCTTTTGTTTGTTTTAAACCTGTTGTCTATTAATTTCATTTGGTGACCTCTAGTTCTTGTGTTATGAGGAGTGAATAACCCTTCCTTATTTACTTTCTCCACACCAGTCATGATTTCATAGAACTCTATCGTATCTCCCCGTAGTAGTCTCTTTTCCAAGCGGAAAAGTGTGTTTTATTAATCTCTCTTTATATGGAAGCTGTTCCATACCCCTAATAATTTTTGTTGCCATTTTCTGTACCTTTTCCAATTCCAATATATCTTTTTTGAGATGGGGCGACCACATCTGCACATAGTAGTCAAGATTTGGGCGTACCATGGATTTATATAGAGGGAATATATTTTCTGTCTTATCTATCCCTTTCCTAATGATTCACAACATTCTGTTCGCTTTTTTGACTGCCACTGCACACTGGATGTTTTCAGAAAGCTATCCACAATGACTCCAAGATCTCTTTCTTGAATGATAACAGCTAATTTGGACCCCATCATTTTATATGTATAGTTGGGATTATGTTTTCCAATGTGCATTACTTGGCATTTAGCAACATTTAATTTCATCTGCCATTTTGTTGCCCAGTCACCCAGTTTTGTGAGATCCCTTTGTAACTCTTCAGTCTGCTTTGGACTTAACTACCTTGAGTAGTTTTGTTTCATCTGCAAATTTTGCCACCTCACTGTTTATCCCTTTTTCCAGATCATTTATGAATATGGTGAATAGTACTGGTCCCAATGCAGACCCCTGTGATGTACACCACTATTTACCTCTTCCTATTCTAAAAACTGGCCATTATTCCTACCATTTCCTATCTTTTACCAGTTACTGATCCGTGAGAGGACCTTTCTTCTTATCCCGCTAACTTCTTACTTTGCTTAACAGCCTTTGGTAAAGGACTTTATCAAAGGCTTTCTGAAAAATCTAAATACAGTAGAACCTCAAAGATACAAACACCAGAGTTACAGACTGACTGGTCAACCGGACACCATGTGAACCTGGATGTAACCAATCAGGCAGGAGCAGAGACCAAAAAAAATTAAAAAGCAAGTACCACACTGTGCCTGTATTGCATCTTAAAGGGCCTCCATTATGCTGTCTTCAAAAGGTTTCCATGCAGCTTGCAGTTATTTCACTTTTGGCACTGTACCTTTTAATTTCTGTTTAACTAACTTCCTCATTTTTGTGTAGTTCCCCTTTCTGAAATTAAATGCTACCCTGGTGGACTGCTGTGGTGTCGTCACCAGCACAGGGATGTAAAATTTAATTATATTATGTTCACTATTACCAAATGGTTCAGCTATAGTCACCTCTTGGCCCAGATCCTGTGCTCTATTTAGGATTAAATCAAGCATTGCCTCTCCTCTTGTGGATTCCAGGACTAGCTGCTCCAAGAAGCCATTATTTAAGATGTCAAGAAACTGTATCTCTGTATCTCATCCTGCAGTGACATGTACCCAGTCAATATGGGGATAGTTGAAATCCCCCATTATTATTGAATTTATTTTTATAGCCTCTCTAATCTTTCTGCGCATGTTGCAGTCAGTATCACCATCCTGGCCAGCTAGTCGGTAATATATCCCTACTGCTATAATCTTATTATTCGAGCATGGAATTACTATCCATAGAGATTCTATGGCAGAGTTGGGTTCATCTAAGCGGGTCACTTCCTTTGAGACTACGCAGCGCCACCCTCCCGCCTGTCTGACCTGTTCTTTCCTTCCAATGTATTTCATACCCTGGTATTCCTCATCCCACCAACTTTCTGCGACGCCAATTACATCATTTAGTACCAGGCACTCATGTTCGCCCATCGTATGATTTAGACTTCTAGCACTGGTATACAAGCACGTCAAAAAACTGTCTAGGGCTAAGGGTGCTCTCACGTACCTTTCTCCGGCTACTGGTCCATGACTGCTGCAGTCACCAGCGCCCACTGTGCAGGGGCGAACCGAAGAGCCCCTCAGGCAGGGGGCAGCGAGCGCGGCTAGGAGGCAGCCTAGCCGGATCTAAGGACGCTGCCAGCCTGGTACCTGACCAGCACCGTTCTCCGCGGCTCTCCTGGCAAGGCGCAACCCCTCCGCCGCACAGCGCCGGCTCCCCCGTCCCCCGCGGCGAGTGGGTGGCTCCTCGGCCCTTTCCTGTGGGCGGCCATGGGCCAACCAAGAGCGACCCCCCCCCCCCCCGTGCTCCGGCCAGAGGAGAGACTCGCTACCGCTGGGGTGACGGCCCCCAGCTGAAGGGGGGTGAGGGTGTACCCGGGACAAAGCCCCTCGGGGCGGGCGGCAGCGGCGGAGCACCCTGACCAGAGGCGCCCGCCTCCCCGCGGCGAACACCCCTTAACACAGCCCGGGCGCCGCCTCAGCTAGGCTGTCTCCCTGGAAACGTCGCGCCTTTGATAGCCCCGCCCACTCCGTTCCCGCTCGAAGCGCGCACGGCGATAAAATGGCCGCCGAGCGCCTAGGACGTCCCTACTCCCGCGAACTCTATGCCTCTTCCTGCGGGGAGTGAGAAGGGGCGTGGTTTATGTGACTCTGGTCGCCAAGGGGCGTGGTCCTGGCTCCTGCTCTGAAGCTGAAGCCTGAGAACGTTACTAGGGGGCGTGGCGGACGGGGGCTCCGGAAAGTTCCAGAGGGGCGGGGCGGGAGCAGCCGCCGCTGCGGCAGTGTCAGGCTGTCCCTCCCCCCAGAGCGGGTGCTGCTCGTACGGAGCGGGCACCGCGGCATAGCATCACCGACATGGCGTCTGCGCGGGAGGAGGTGAGGGGCGTGCGGGGAGTGAGTCTTAGGGGGGCCTGGCGGAGGGCGCAGTGCTCAGAGGAAGTTTTGGAGGGTATGGGAGGCACAGAGCCCGGGGGGAGTGGGTCTGGCAGGGTGTGGGGGGCACAGTGCCCAGAGGGCGGGTCTGGCAGGGTGTGGGGGGCACAGCCCCGGGGGGGAGCGGGTCTTGCAGGGTGTGGGGGGCACAGTGCCCAGAGGGCGGGTCTTGCAGGGTGTGGGGGGCACAGTGCCCAGAGGGGCTGGCAGGGCACAGAGCTCAATGGGGGGAGCTGCAGAGCCCAGAGGGGCTGGCAGAGGACACAGAGCTCAATGGGGGGGGGGACCTTGCAGGGAATGGGGGGCCACAGAGCCCAATGGAGGTCTGGTAGGGGCAGGTCTTGCTGGGTTCTGTTGTCCCTTCCCGGAAGCATGCCTCCCTGTGCCCCAGCATGCCCTGCCCTTGCTCCAGGTGCGCGGGTAGCTCCTTGTTTCCAGCCAGGCATACACACACGGGCTCTGGGAGGGCCACCACACCCCATACTCCTGCGAGCACAAGAAATATGGCAAATGGGTGGTACCCTGCCTGCCTCCTTGCCCTCTGAGCTACTGGGCACTCAGCCCTGCTGGCCCTCCAGCCTCGAATTGGTGGCCCTGCAGACTGCGTGACTGAGCGACTTCCTGTGTGATTAGGAGTTACCTGGTGCTCCCTGAGCTGCCGTTTTAAATGGATGGGTTTGGTCCTGTCCCCACCGGAGTCAGTGACACCCCCCCCCCCTCCCAACTTCCCCTTACTGCCCCTGCAGCTGCTGGTCCTTTCCTGCTGCAGCTATTCAGAGTGCCTGCCCTGCTTCCCTGCCTAGCTGTAGGAGCCCCACAGAGAACAGCTAGGAGCTCTGCCTCCAAGGGGAGTGCCTTGGAAGGGATGGCTCTCCTCCCCCGCAGCGAAAATAGAGGAGAAGCTCCCTGAATCTGCCCCAGCCCAGCTACACATTAGCTTGTTCCAACTGCCGGTGGTCCACATGGTACATATCCAGTTGGGGATAGCTGCGGTACAGGGTGATTCCAACCACCTCCACCAGGGTGCACCCATTAAGGTAAGTCCAATACCTAACAACCTTTCAAAGCTAGAAACTGGAACTTTGTGCCATTAGAAGGGGGAAATTGACAGCTTTTTCCAGTGCGGGACACATTGGAATGTAATGGTTGTAACTGCTCTGAAGGCAAAAGGCATTGCATTAGTGCTTCACTAAGTAGTATTAACCCATTGCCCTTTAACCCTCCTCCTGTCCAGCTTCCCTTAGATACTTAGCAGTTCAGCACCCCCATGGGAAGGGTCCTCACCCAATCCTCTTCTCCTCTGAGTGCCCCAAAAAGAATGGAGGAACAAAAAGTGTAATTAGTTATCTGTAATTCAGTTTCTGTGAAAGTATTTTGCACGTCTCACTTCTGGTCTCTGCTCCCTGTCATCAAACAAGTGGAATTCCCACTCTAAAGATGTTTTTTTCTAGGCCCACAGGGTAGTTGTAGAGGTAGGAATGTGTGATCTTGTGCTACTATGGAGCTTAACTATTGCACTTAAACCTTTCCATTCAGTTCCTGAGTTGGGAGTCTGTCTACACAGGGAAACTTACTGGCATAACTATACTGTTGATGGTCCAAAACTGACTCATGGGATGGGGGTGACTCTAGGAGGCAAGAGAGCTTGAGCTCCCCTACTTTGGAAGGAGGTCTGCCAGACAGAGAACAAAGCAGGATTCCTCCCTAGAGGCAGAGTCCAAGCAATAGTTCTTTGTAAATGTATGGAGCAAAGAGCAGGCAAGAAAGGCTGTTTTGCCTAAGTCTGCAACAGAAACATCCCTGAAGCAACCAGTAGCCCTGCTTTTCCTTGTCTCAGACAGAATGAGCCTAGAGATTGTGATGGCCTGTCTGGTTTAAAGCTTAACAACTTGAAATGCAGTCAGCCATTTAGACATGGTCCTCCTAATGACGAGGTTGTGTAAGGAATTAATATCAAAACAATGTCCAGTGGCATAGCTATATGGTCAGTATCTTTTTGCTGCACAGACACTTCTTGAAGACACTGAATGGTCTTCCCCTTTCCACCCAGCTGAGCAGGTGGGGGCAAGACTGAACAACATGCTAAGACGATGAAGAAAGCAAGCACATAGTTTTGGGTTTGAACTCAAAACTCCTTGAGCTGAGGCTTGGTGTGATGCCTTCTGCGTGTGCCCAAAATAAAGGACCAGACCATGGCACCAACATTCTTTAAGGCCCAGCATCCTTTTGGACAGGGTGGATTTGATTTAAATCACTAGTCAGGAAGACTTGATTTAATCATGGATTGCTACATAAAAGTGCATTCTTGTTGGTTGTTAGAAACTTAATACATATTCTTCACAACTCGGAGATAGATGTAGGTTTCATTTTTTAGAAGGTACACACTATACATTTTTAAAGTGATGTTCATCATCATCAACGCAGCTTCCTTCTGAGAAGGAACACTTCTCATGCTGATGTTTCATTTGGGCAACCAGGCCTTGCATTTCTTTGTTGCACTGTTTGCATTTTGCACGCATGCCTGTCTTACCCATAGGTGGAGGAACTTCATTAAAATATTCCCAAACTGGGTCTCTTTTCCGGCCTTCTGCAATTATAGGTTTTCCCTTCCAGTGAGAGAATGGTATGGTAGATCTCAAATCAATGAAGGCTACACTCAGACCTCAAGACTTCTGGAATATGCTGCTCAAACAGTTTCACTTTTGTTTCTACTGCCTGTCCCTCCCTTCTCACATTTATCTCCAGACTTCTTCTCCTTGTCCAGATCTATTCTGCCCCCAACGATCTTCTATTCATTGAACTTTTTGAAACTTTGCACTTTTATAGAGAGGTAAGGGATTGACTCTGTACACATTCGCAGAGGGACAATAGGGTTGAGGTCTGTTATTTCTCACCTCTCATTTATTTAAAAACATTTTTGCTGTTAACAAGCATGTTCTCTCTGGAGACACAAGTCCACCGTTTGAGAACTGCAAAACTAAGCATCTCTGATGGTACCTGCTAGATTCAGCACTGAGTCCCATTGGATAGATAGAAAGATTAACCTAAATCTATACAGAAGGCCCTGGAACCCTATAAGATTGGGTCCCTAATCCATGAACTATTGGAACTCATTTACAAAATTCTTAAACATTACATGAATATATTGTCTCATACTATACTATAGAATTAGATTTTATAATCCCTATTCCATGATGAGATATCTTTGAGCTATAATGTATCTTAATTAAAATTATCTTTAGATCGGATTTTTTTGATAAAATGCTTTTGATTTTTATCCACGCTGCTTTTGGAACTGCTGGGCCTGTGGTGGGCAAAAGGCTATGGGATCACCGAAATAAAAAGGGCTGAAAATAACCTGACTAGAAGGCACAGAGAAAGATAACTGAAGAGTCAGAGGATGTAAGTGTGACTAGGGATCTGGGTGTTTTTAGGGCTGTCAAGCAATTAAAAAAATTAATTGCAATTAATCATGGGATTAATCACACTGTTAAACAATAGAATACCATTTAAATGTTGTGATATTTTCTACATTTTAAATATATTGATTTCAGTTACAACACAGAATAAAGCATACAGTGCTCACTTAATTTTATTATAAATATTTGTGCTGTAAAAAATAGTATTTTTCAGTTCCCCTAATACAGGTACTGTAATGCAATCTCTTTATCGTGAAAGTTGAACTTACATAGGTAGACGTACAAAAAATAACTGCATTCAAAAACAATGTAAAACTTTAGAGCCTACAAGTCCACTCAGTCCTACTTCTTGTTCAGCCAATCGCTTAGACAAACACATTTGTTTACATTTGCAGGAGATAGTGCTGCCCACTTCTTGTTTACAATGTCATCTGAAAGTGAGAACAGACATTTGCATGGCACTGTTGTAGCCGGTGTTGCCAGATGTGCTAATGTTTCATATGTCCTTCCATCTTCAGCCACCATTCCAGAGGACATGCATCCATGCTGATGATGGTTCTGCTTGATAACGATCCAAAGCAGTGCACTTTCATCATCTGAGTCAGATGCCACCAGCAGAAGGTTGATTTTCTTTTTTGATGGTTTGGGTGCTGTAGTTTCCGCATTGGAGTGTTGCTCTTTTAAGACATCTCAAAGCATGCTCCACATGCTGTCCTGATCAGATTTTGGAAGGCACTTCAGATTCTTAAACCTTGGGTTGAGTGCTGTTGCTATCTTTAGAAATCTCACATTGATACCTTCTTTGCTTTTGTCAAATCTGCAGTAAAAGTGTGGTTAAAATGAACAATGTGCTGGGTCATCATCCGAGACTGCTAACAACATGAAATACATGGCAGAATGCGGGTAAAACAGAGCAGGAGACATAATATTCTCCCCCAAAGAGTTCAGTCAAAATTTAATTGACGCTTTATTTTTTTTTAAACTAGCATGGCATGGAAGCATGTCCTCTGAATGGTGGCCGAAGCATGAAAGGGCATACCAATGTTTAGCGTATCTGGCACATAAATACCATGCAACTACAAAAGTGCCATGCGAATGCCTGTTCTAACTTTCAGGTGACATTGTAAATAAGAAGCCGGCAGCATTATCTCCCATAAATATAAACAAACTTGTTTCTCTTACTTCTTGTTCAGCCAATCGCTAGGACTGAGTGGACTTGTAGGTGCTAAAGTTTTACATTGTTTTGTTTTTGAGTTCAGTTATATAACAACAAAATCTACATTTCTAAGTTGCACTTTCACGATAAAGAGATTGCACTATGGTATTTGTATGAGGTGAATTGAAAAGTACTATTTCTTGTGTTTCATTTTTACAGTGCAAATATTTGTAATAAAAATATAAAGTGAGCACAGTATACTATTCGGTGTTGTAATAGAGATCAATATATTTGAAAATGTAGAAAAACATCTAAAATATTTAATAAATTTCAATTGGTATTCTATTTTTAATAGTGTGATTAAAACTGATTAATCGCGATTAATTTTTTTAGTTAATCGCAAGAGTTAACAGCGATTAATTGACCGCCCTACTTTGTTTTATTAGTTGGCTGAGGTGTCTGGTTTCAAAGCTAAAATCTAAAACAGTAGATTGCTAATTTTATAAACATTAATCAATATTGGAATGGAATTAGGATAACCCCTGCTTTATTGAGTCTGGGGAGTACTAGCTTACTAACGTCAATGCCAGGGTTTTTTCAGGGTTATTTTTATTTTGAATGCTACTCTTCGAATCAGGATGCTTAGGCTGTGTCTACACTGTGCACCTTCCAACTGTGTGGCTGTGCTGCCACAGCCACTCCATTGTAAGGTACGCAGTGTAGCCGTTCTTTGTCGCCAGGAGAGAGCTCTCCTGACAACAAAATAAAACCACCCGTCCTGCTGACGAAGCGCCGTCCACACGGGCACTTTGTCATTAAAACTTGGTATTGTTCGGGGGGGCGGGGGGAGAGAGGGGCACTGTTCCCTCTAAGCTGTGTGCGCCGTGCACACGGCAAAACACCGTGCACACACAAATTTGCACAGAAGAAATTTTTTGCGCACATGGCCTGTCAAAAAATAGAGGGAACATTGGCTGGGGGATTTTTTTCCCCCCACACCTCTGAGTGACAAAGTGTTAATGACGAAAGTGCAGTGTAGACATAGCCTTAGTTATTAAAAAGTTTATTCCTATAGTGTTGTTGAGTTTGATATAGAATATTCTAGGCATGTATTGAATACAACATACTGTTTTGCAAGCGGTTGACATACAACTGCTTGGCCTCAATGCTGTTCTACTACTGAACAACAGGAATCACTGAGATTTCTTATTACACTTCCCACCAGGCATCATCAATTCCTTAGTATCTCTAGTGCATTTATTGTGCTTTAAGTAATTTTCCAAAAAGGATACCCTTGTCTTAAGGTGCTCTTATGAATATGGTTCCTGTTCTTTCCAATGTTTGGTTTGAATTGGACAAGTTTAAAACATGAAAAGGAATTGCTAAAAGTTATTGTTTGAGGTTCTCTTAAGTCAATATGCTTTGACTTACAAAGGAGAAACATACAGCTAGCATTGCTTAGTTAAAATCCAAAATATAGTTACTTGAGGTCTCACTAGAAAGTGTAGACTCAACACGAGAACTTTCAGTTACTTACATTAAAAACAAAGCAAAACTACTCTCTCTGGAGTGAGTCTCACCACTTCTCAGTTTTGTTAACTCTGATAGGGGAGTTCTCTTTGTGCGGTTAGTCCAAGCGTCAGTAGTGCTTCTGAATTTTGCAGCTTCTTTTGAGAATTCAGCAAAACTGTGGGGTCCCACATGGTGACCTCAGTCTATATATGCTCTTTCAGGGTTCATCGGGGGCCAGGCAGGGCTCATACACATGAAATTCTTATTTCTGTTGTCAATTTGCCAGATAGGCTCTTGGATTGCAGTTCTCAGTTTCTCTGCTGTTGCCATGGATAGCCAGTAGATGGCATCAGTATATAATATTTCTTTGATATTTTTCTTAACAGAGGCTTTTTTCATTCATTTCACAGTCTATAGTTCAGTAATTTTCTGCATTATCCAGACTCTTATTTGGAATTTACCCTTTAAGCAATTTATTTTAATATTTCAAGGCTATATACAGATGCTTATCTTTCAATATTTTTTTCCTTCTTGTGCCGTACAATTCATACCCCTTCTACAGGAACGCCTCACTTAACATTGTAGTTATGTTCCTGAAAAATGTGACTTTAAGCAAAACAATGTTAAGCAAATCCAATTTCCCCATAAGAATTAATGTAAATGGGGGGTTAGGATTCAGGGAAATTTTTTTCACCTGACAAAAGACTATTATATTTACACACAACAGTATAAGTTTTAAACAAACAATTTAACACTGGTACACAGCAATGATGGTTGAGGTGGTGAAGTCAAAGGGTGGGATATTTCCCAGGGAATGCCTTACTGCTAAATGACGAATTAGCAATTGGCTGAGCCCTCAAGGATTAACTCGTTGTTAATGTAGCCTCACACTCTACAAGGCAGAAGGAATGAAGGGAGGGGAGACAGCATAGCAGACACACACACACAGTGTGTGTGCGTGTGATGTGCATTTCCCCTTTCAGTATGCTGATCCCTGTCTTAAGTACACTGCCTTGTTAATTAGATCAGCAAGCTGATACCCACCTCAGCTGCTGCCTCTGGGACTGTTGTGTGTCCCCGCTGCTCTATGGAAGATGGGGTAAGTGGGGTGAAGGAGCAGGGGAACACCCTGACATTAACCCCCCTCTCCCCAAGCAAAGAGGAGGCTCAGGGAGCAGCTCCAAGGCAGAGGGCAGGAACAGCGCATGGCAGTGAGGGTGGGAAAGTTGAACTGCCAGCAATTGATAGCCTGCTGGGCAGCTGCTGCACAGGGAACTTAGGGGAGCAGGGAGCTGATAGGGAGAGCTGCCGGTCCACCCTAGTTCCAAGCCCCCCACCAGCTAGCTCCATTGGGCTGCTCTTCCTGCAAGCAGTGGACAAAACAGGCGGCTGCCAAATGACATTAGAAGGGAGCATTGCACAGCTTTAAACAAGCATTTTCCTTAATTGATCAGCAATGAAACAACATTAACCGGGATGACTAAGTGAGGAGTTCCTGTATAATGTCACTATCACTTAGAGAAACAAAATTCCATATAATTTCTGTCACTCACTGCTGGAGTGCATGGAGTTGCGTCTCTCTCCACATCTGGCACCCTCTGCTGATAGAGACGGACCACTACAGCAGCTTTCTGTGACTTGGCCCTCCAGCGAGGTCATGATTTAGTCCACTCTTTCCAGGAGAAAGAAGTCCAACAGAAAGCAGTCTAATGCCCTCACAAAAAGATGTACCCCACGTCTGGGCCCCATGGTTTTCACACACTTCTCTCTGGGCTTTCTACTGTTTCTCTCTTTCTGAGAAGTCTCTCCCTTGGAATCCCCATAAAAAAAATCCCAAATTAAAAATAGACAAATTAAAACCAATTTCTGCCCTCCTTCAGTTTGATCTCTTATCCCTGCTGTTCCTCAAATGAGCACCTCCCTGGGCTCTCCCCCAGTAGTCCAAATCCTGTCCTTTTATTAGGGCTTACCACTGGAGCCTGCTCCACTCCCAGACCCTGCTTAGTTAGTCCCTCTCCTGGCCTCTTACCAGACTTCCCCACTAGAAAAGGATCCCAGGGCATGTGCTCACTCTCTCAGCTTTCCTTTCATAACCTCTCTACTCCCAGAGTTCTTCACTTTCTACAAACCACTCCTTTCCGTTCTCAACTTCCTGCCTTTATAATTGTTCCTCCCCAGCTGGGCTTCATCCTCATTTAAACCTAGCCCACTCTCCAGGTGCAGGCTGGTATATAAATTGGCTTCTCAGGCCCACATTAACTTTTTCACAGCCTGTGTGGAGTACACATCCTATCACAGTTTCTCTAAATTTAGTGGATACAGTCCATACATTTTGATTATATTTAATACCTTTCATTTCACATCTTTCAGGGCTTACACTAGAAAAAGAAACATTGTGAAAGAACAGGTTAACCTCATACAAAGAGTGAGTGCCTTTGATTCATAAAGCAGACAAAATATACAACTTTTAATTTGGGGTGGTTTGGATTTCTTGGCATAACAGGCAGTTTGTTGTAATTGATCTTTGGTTTGTTCTGGGATCAACTAACTAGTTATTTCTAGTCAGCTTACCGCCTATATAGTTTCTATACTCATCTGTGGTTCTTAACACATAGGAGGAGATGATAGAGCACTTTGAACAGGATGTGAGGAAGTTATTCTTGTCTCTCTCTTTAGCTTGACCAAAAGAGGTAGGAGTCACTGCTTTGAGTAGCCGGAAGACTCCTTTCCAGGGGAATGTGTATTTCAACTTCAGCTTAATTGATGGTCCTTGGGCAAGTGTCCCGTATGTTGGGATGGACATATTGATTTCTATTGTCTTTAGTTCTAAGTGGAAGCTAAAATTTTGGAATATGCTTTGGGGTGATTAGTTACAATCTTAGTTGTCATGGAGAAAAACTACTTGTCTGCATTTTAAGATCTGATCCTTCAGAGCCTACCAGTAATAGAATAGTTGCTGTGTCCCCCACTGGGAAAAGCTGTCAGTTTTCCCCCTTCTATTGGCACAAAGTTCCAGTTTCTACCTTGGAAAGGTTGTATGGTATTGACTACCATGTTGCTGGTCCAAGACTGAATATTGTCTGTCTTGTATCTTAAAGCAGTGTAACTTTTGCAGGGGAATTTCACATCTGAGAAGTGGTTAGAACTGAGGAACCACTTCTCCAGTAGGTTGATTTTTAAGGCTGCTGTTTGAAAGTGCTCAGGTGGTTAAAATAAAAGTGTCCCAAGAAACATTTAGTGGGCAGAGTGCAGGTGAGATGGCGAAAAATGCAGGATAAATAGTTACCATATGTTTCTGAAATTTATCATGTGGGTATCACCATAATGTTCTCATTGATCAGTAACTGGTTAAAAGACAGGAAACAAAGTATAGAAATAAATGGTCACTTTTCATAATGAAGAGAGATTAACAGCATGGCCCCCTAAAGATCTGTTCTGGAACCTGTGCTGTTCAACATATTCATTAATGATATGGAAAATGGAGTGAACAGTGAAATGGCCAAGTTTGCAAATGATACAAAATTATTCAAGATAGTAAAGTTCAAAGCTGATTGCAAAGAATTACAGGGGAATCTCACAAAACTGAGTGACTAGGCAACAAAATGGCAGATGAAATTGAGCACTGATAAGTGCAAAGTAATGCACATTGGAAAAAGTAATCCCAACTGTACATATAAAATGGGGGTCTAAATTGGCTGTTCTGTTATTACTCAAGAAAGATCTTGGAGTGATTGTGGATATTTCTCTGAAAAGTTCAGCTCAATGCCCAGCGGCAGTTAAAAATGCTAACAGGATGTCAGGAACTATCAGGAAAGGGATAGAAAATATCATAATGCCACTATATAAACCCGTGGTGCACCCATATCTTGAATACTGTGTCCAGTTCTGGTCTCTCCCCCCCATCTCAAGGGTATAATGGAACTGGAAAAGGTTCAGAGATGGACAACAAAAATTATCAAGGATATGGAACAACTTCCAAACAATGACAGACTAGAGGATTAGGGCTCTTCATCTTAGAAAAGAGACAATTAAGCAGGGATATGATAGAGATCTGTAAAATCATCAGTGATGTGGAAAAGTGAATAGAGGAGTATTATTTACTCTTTCACACAATACAAAAGCCAGGGGTCACCCAATGAAATTAATAGGCAGCAGGTTTAATACAAACAAGAGGAAATACTTCTTCATGTAACACACAATTAACCTGTGGAACTGGTTGCCAGGGGATTTTGTGATGGCCAAAAGTATAACTGGGTTAAAAAAGAATTAGATAAGTTCATGGAGGATAGGTCCTTCTGTGGTTATTAGCCAAGATGGTCAGGGATGTAATTCCATGCTTGGAGGACCCTCAGCCTCTGACTGCCAGGAAGAGAAAACAGGTGGAGCTTTCCAAATTGCCCTACTCTGTACGGTCTGGTATTGGCCACTGTCAGAGACAGGATAGTAGGCTTGATGAACCATTGGTCTGACCCAGTGTGGGAGCTCATATGTTCTTATTTATTATTTGTATCATAGCACCTAGGAGCCCAAGTCCTGGACCAGGATCCTGTTATGCTAGTAGAAACACAGAAGGAAAAGTCTGTGCCCCAATGAGTAAAAACAACTTAAAACATCTGTTTGGAGTTTTTAGAGGGAATATGCAAGCTAAATATTGGGAGAAATTTGCAGACTGTTGAATAGGGAAGTGGCAATATTCTTGTTGCTTTGCAATATTTAATATTAGACTGGACAAAGCACTATAGATAGCAGTCCTACATTGGCCCCAAGGTATGGGGTTGGGATGGATAAGACCTGTTCAGTCATCTAATCCATCTCCAGTTTCTGTGACTGAGATGAGTGAATGGGTTCAGCAGTAAACCGCAGATAAAAGAGGCATGTGTCTAATGTACATATATGGTCTTCTGTTCTTAAACCCAGCTAGAGAAAGATTTGGAAGAGGTGAAAGAGCTCCTGAAAAAAGCCACAAGGAAAAGAACTCATGATGTCTTGATGGCAGAAAAGTACAAGCTAGAGATGGAAATCAAGAACCAGCCGCCACCCAAGCTAAAAGAAGATACTACGGAGGAAGAGAAACCACCAGCTGGGGGATACACAGTGAAAATCAACAGTTATGGTAGGATTGCTCTTCCATCCCCCACTTCCTGCAGATCTAAGTGTGACTGAAGTCTCAGGGGGGCCACACTGAGGTTACTTAATTAGGGTAAACTGCAGAATGGGGCAGACAATCTGCAAAGCTGGTGGTCATTCCAATACTTAGATCCACCAAGCTAGCCACAAAACAGCTTCTATAATACCTTACTGGTTACCCAGAAGACAAAACACAGTTCCCTTAAAGCAACCCAGCCGTGGGCTTCCACCCAGACTGCCAAGTCAAATATGAAAGTTCTGCCAATCCGAAAGGATTGGACACATTACCTCTCAGGTTAATGAATATTTCAGATCTTACCCTAATACATGCTTACAGCCAATTCTTATTAACTAAACTAAAAATTATTAAAAAAGAAAAGAGAGTATTGGTTAAAAGATCATTATACATACAGACATGAGTACAGTTCTGAGATCAGTGTCATAGTAGAGATGGTGAGTTTTAGTGTTGCAAAGAGTTCTTGGATAAGGCTTGAAGCAGTGATGGCATAAACTGCTAACTGGTTAAGTCTCTGGTTGCTCCCAAATCATTGGAAGGTCCTCAGTCCCTTGGTTAGAGTGCTCCCATTAGTATAAGTCCATAGTCCAGAGATCAGAGCAGGAAAGAGGCAAAATGGAGATGTTTCCAGGGCCTTTGATAGTTTCTGCCATGTAGAGGGAAACCCATTGCTTCAAACAAAGCCCTCCGCACAGTTTGTGGAAAAATACAGGTAACAAGATGGAATTTAGGGTCACGATTTAGTCACATGCCCTTGCATGCTTTGCTGAGTTATAGTAGAGGCCATTACCCATACTCTAGTTAGAACAGTCACATGAAAGTCCATCAGGTGTGGATAGGGTTGCCAGGCATCTGGTTTTCAACCAGAACGCCTGGTCAAAATAGGACCCTGGCAACTCCGGTCAGCACAGCTGACCGGGCCACTAAAAGTCCAGTTGGCTGCAACAGCCAGCGCTGTGCAGCTCCCGGACACTGCTGGCATGTCCCTCCGACTCCTTGGCACAGGCAGTGCCCTGAGCGCTGGCTCCACAGCTCCCATTGGAACTCCCAGAGCCCCCTGGCCTCCACTACTCCCCAACTCCCTGCCCCCGCCCTGAGCAACCTCCAGCACCCAAACTCCCTCCTAGAGCCCACACCCCAACCCTCTTCCCCAGCCCAGAGCCCCCTCCCACACTCTGAACCCCTCATTTCTGGCCCAAACCCCCAGCCCAGATCCTGTACCTCCCATAACCCAACCCCTGCCTCAGTCTGGTGAAAATGAGTGAGGGAGGAGGGGGGTGGAGTGAGCAAGGGCGGGGTAGAGGGTGGGACAAGAATGTCCTGTTTTCTGCAATCAGAAAATTGGCAACCCTAGGTGTGGGTTTTCACCCACGAAAGCTTATGCTTCGATACCTCTGTTAGTCTATAAGGTGCCACAGGACCCTTTGTCGCTTCTACAGATCCAGACTAACACGGCTACCCCTCTGATAGGTGTGGATAGGCATCTTCCATGGTGAGTTAAGTGTTCCTTGATGGGCCATTCGATTTGAATAGTCCCTTCACAATGTGCTGGCTAAATACCTTGTGGGTATCACCCAGAAGCAAACGCATTTGAAATACAGGTATAGAGACAATACTCATAACTTTAGATATAAAAATGATGCACGCATACAAATAGGATAATCATATTAAGCAAATCATAACTTTTCCATATACCCCTTACATGACATACTTTGTACAAGATTTGTTGCAATTGTATAACAGTGGTAACAACAATGATTCACATGGTCATATTTTAATCCTGTAACATCAAACTAAGATTAATGGAACAGAGCATTAGTGCCAACTGGTGGTTAACTGGTTATCTCAATTTGTCACTTGTACTCACCTTGTGTGTTTGTTTAAATTACAGGGATAATTGCCCAATATGGGCATTGGGTTTTAAAGGTGGGAGGATTTAAGGGAGCCTAAGAGCTCTGGCTCCAAAGCAAAAATAAGCCTCCGTCCCCGCTTTCTCTGAGGAGGAACCCCTTTCCTGGCACCAGCAGGAGGTCCAGCGGGCTAGGTAGCCTAGCAGCTGCCACTGTGGGGGCATTGAGAGTCTCTTCAGTTGTAGCTGCAGTATAGGGGGAGAGTGGCAGGTTTAAGCAGTCCGAAATCCTCCAGCATTAATAGGGAGGGGATTACTGGTCCCTGTCCTGCTCACCCCTAACCCCTCCCAATACTTGGCAGATATAGGGAAAGAGCAGGTGCTCTTCATTTACAATCCAGGCAAAAGGTGCAGGGAGTGTCCAACATGCTGATCTGTGGAGATAGTGCCTACAGTCCAGTACCCTGCCCCAATTGAACAGAGTACTGTGTGAAAGTGGGCATCAAAGGAGGAGGCCAGGAGAGATGCAGCCAAACCTGCCACTCGGCTCTGATCCTGCCCACCCCTTTCCACTAAGTCAGGCAGAGGTGCCTTGCTTCTCCCTGCTGTGGTAGAGTTGCTCTTTGATGCACTATGGGGACCAGGAGAACAGAGCCCAAAAGGGCATTCCTGGCTTCCCTCTGAAGGCAGTTTTAGTAATGTATGACCTATAGTGGAAGGCATGCTCTCTTTTGGGGGAGCTATGGTTGTTTCAGAGGAACACCACTCATGAACAGGCAGAGGAAGGCTGGAAGAAACCGATCTGATTTTCTCCCTTTCAGGTTGGGATCAGTCGGATAAGTTTGTGAAGATTTACATCACTTTAAATGGAGTGCAGCAGCTTCCAGCTGAGAATGTGCAGGTCCACTTTACAGAGAGGTGAGTCCAGACTGTTGCTATGCGGTACCAGGAAGAGCATATTGGAAGAGCTGTTTCTGAGATTCAGAGGCCTGTTGTATTGAGTCCCCTTCTGGGTTAAAATCTTAAATTGTCCAACAATACTTTGGCACATACATATGTAGCTGTCTTCAAAGGATCTCAAAGCATTTTACTAATGCTAATTAAGCTATAAAACACTGTCATAGGGGATGTGTTATTAGCCCCATTTTATGAGCGACAAAACTGAAACACCTGAGAGGTTATGTGATTTCCCCAAGGTCCCACAGCAAGTCGGTGGCAGAGCCATAAAAAGAACTCTGAGCAGGACTTCTGCCTTGTAGTTCCCTGTAATCTTTAGACAATAGTCCTTTCAAGGAATCTTCCAATATTGCAACAAGTAGGGAATTGGAAAGTCCCGGAGAAACAACAAACGTTTGTGGGTTCAGTTTCCCAAGGAGTGGGGCTGTATCCCTCTCTTGTTAAGGGTCAGTTTGCATATCGTATATGATAGGGAAGTAAAGTGTGTGCATTCATTACACACTTCCTTTCTTTCTCCATTCTAGGTCATTTGATCTGCTAGTGAAGAATCTGAATGGGAAGAATTACTCCATGACATTCAATAACCTTCTGAAACCCATCTCTGTGGAAGGCAGCTCAAGGAAGGTCTGTGTATCTTATCTTTGTAGGTACTTATATAGAACCCCCTCACTATCTGAGTCATCTTAGCCTGATTCAGCAGAATCCTCCAATTTAGCCTTATAGGATTGCTCTAACCTCAAACCTTCTCTCTTGTTCTCTTCAGCCTCTAAAGGGAATTATTCTGTGGCTGCAAAATCGACTCCTTGCTGCAGAATTGTGTGCCAGAATCCATGCTTTTATTTTAAAACATCAAGGGACAGATTTTCATAGGTATATAGGTGCCTAAAGCTGCAGAAAGATGCTTAGCGCTTGTCTTCACTACCCGCCGGATCGGCGGGTAGCAATCGATCTATCGGGGATCGATTTATCGCATCTCATTTAGACGCGATTAATCGATCCCCGAACGCACTCCCTGTTGACTCTGGAAATCCACCTCAGTGAAAGGCAGAAGCGGAGTCGACGTGGGAGCGGCAGCGATCGACTCGCCGCCGTCCTCACGGCCAGGTAAGTCGATCTACAATACGCCGACTTCAACTACGCTATTCACGTAGCTGAAGTTGCGTATCGTAGATTGACACCCCCCTCTAGTGTAGCCCAGGGCTATGTGGGATTTTCAAAAGCGCCTAAAGACTTTGAGGGTCTGGGCCCTAACTTCTACTGAAATCAATAGGAGTTAAGCACCCAACCTGCTTAGGTTCTTTTGAAAATCCTGTTAAGTGTCTGTGTGCATCTTTAGGCTCCTAAATATCCCCATGTCTAGCCCTTATGGTTGCAAAAAATTTTTTTCCAAACATGAAGAGAGGGCTTGTCTACACACACTTAATTCGTGGCAAGCGGGAGTGTGAATTTACCCCGTTCTAGCCTGCTATGCACTACCTGTCCATATGGGCCCTACTGAGGTGCGCTAAGTGTTTGTTAGGTTTCAGAGTAGTAGCCATGTTAGTCTGTATCCACAAAAAGAACGAGGAGTACTTGTAGCACCTTAGAGACTAGCAAATTTATTTGGGCATAAGCTTTCGTGGGCTAGAATCCACTTCATCAGATGCATAGAGTGGAACTTACAATAGGAAGATATATACACACACAGAGAGAACATGAAAGGATGGAGATGGTTGCCATACCAACTTTAAGTGGCTAATCAATTAAGGTGAGCTATTATCAGGAGAAAAAAAACGTTTGTGGTGATAATCAGGATGGCCTGTTTCAAACAGTTGACAAGAAGGTGCGAGTAACATCAGGAATCATAACAGTCAAAAACCAGTAGGAGAACACTTCAGTCTTTCTGGTCACTCAGTAACAGACTTAAAAGTGGCAATTCTGCAACAAAAAAACTTCCAAAACAGACTCCAATGAGAAACTGCTGAACTGGAATTAATTTGCAAACTGGATACCATTAAATTAGACTTGAATAAAGACTGGGAGTGGATGGGTCATTACACAAACTAAAACTATTTCCTCATGCTAATTTTTCCCCCTACTGTTATCACTACAAAAGTTTTTTCTTCTCCTGATAATAGCTCACCTTAATTGATTAGCCACTTAAAGTTGGTATGGCAACCGTGCATGCGTGCGTGCGTTCGTTCGTTCCACTCTATGCATCTGATGAAGTGGGTTCTAGCCCACGAAAGCTTATGCCCAAATAAATTTGTTAGTCTCTAAGGTGCCACAAGTACTCCTTGTTCTTTAAGTGTTTGTTAGTGTGCTTTGATAAATCCTGAACAAGCTCTTAGTGCGCCTCAGCAGGGTCCAAATGGACACGTAGTGCGCCGCAGGCTGGTGCGGAGTAGATTCACATCCCAGCTTTCCTTGCCACAAACAAAATATTTGGGTAGACAAGCCCAGAAAGTAAATAGATGCTTGAATCTGTACACAGCCTGAAACAAGAGCTGAGCTACCCCATTTGTCTCAGTGGGATGTTGGCTTTGAAGTTGAAGATAATCAATGCTGGAATAGTTAATGACATTTTCTATCTTAACTTCCAGCTAATGTGCCTATCTGCAAACCCAAATCACCTCTCATACATTCCTATGTGCCAAAAGCCACATGTGCCCCATACTCAACTGCCAACATTTGCAGCTTCCCCCACTGACATATATAGAGTGACCAGATAGCAAGTGTGAAAAATCGGGGCAGGGGGTGGAAGGTAATAAGCATCTATATAAGACAAACCCCCAAATATCGGGACTGTCCCTTTAAAATCAGGACACCTGGTCATCCTAGACCAGTGGATCTCAACCTATTTACAATTGTGGGCTATATGCAATACTACCTCTATGGCCCTAAGGATGTCACATGGGCCGCAGCTCTGTGCTGATTGGGCCCCAAGCAGCCCACAGGTTGAGAACACTGTCCTAGACAGATATAACATAAAAATGTGGGTTGTGGTCCACAATTCTGTAGAGCAGTGTAAAATGAATTGAATTTAACATCAGCTTAAATAATGAGGGGATACTCTAGAGATATTCATTTTTCATATTGTATTGAATTAAAAAACTGAGGTTTTTATTGATCTGAAGCAGAATGCAGGGGTCTGATTACAGAATTTAGGTCAAGGTTACAGCTGAGAACACAGGGTCTTGCTTGTAATTCACTGGGGTACTGCACTGAGGCTTGGTGGTGTCTTCAGACTAGCTTTTTATCCCTAGAGATATGGGTTCAAATAGAGTTGCCCCTGATTTAAATGTTATCATTACTGGACTCTTAGGCCATTTAGCCTCATCACAAAATACTGGAATAGCAGAGGAAGGTGCAGATCAGATTAGAAGTGGGTTGTGGGTCTGAAGTGGAAAAGCAGAGGCTGTTGAGAGTCTAGTCTGAGATGCATTGTGTGCCTCTGCAGGTTTTTTTTGAGTCCTTAAACCAAAATCCACATACTCTTTGAGTAAAAATTGCAGAGGTGGACTGGCTGGAGTCACAAGATGGGATGCTGTGCTACTAGCACAGACCATAGCAGATAACATCTTCTAATTCCAGGTGCTAAGTAGTGCTGGGGGTTAGGTGGGTGGTGCGCCTGAGTTCCAGGGGTCGAAAAGGTCATATCTAATCATTGATTCTGAGACAGTCCTTAGAAAAGCTCATACTAATACTTTTCCCCAGTTTTCCACTGGAGTGTAATATTTATGAACCACCACAGAAAGAAACTAGGTATAGGATCTTTAACATTGATTGGTCTCTAGTCCCTCTGACCAGGAAAAAAGGCTGTTGACCAGACCGACCACGATGTTTTCAGGATCTCAAGTATTGTGGGCTAGTCTGCTCCTGCAGTGCGAGTGTGTTTTGGAATTCATAGAGTATTTTCCATCTCCTTTTTAATACTGACTACTGTTAGACATGACTGTGTCCCTTTTAGAGTGTTCAAAACAAAGTAACCCTTAGTGCCCCAGAGCCAAATACTTACTATTGATTTTAAAATGTCCTATATAAGAGAAAACTAGCCCAGACGGCAACTCTCTGAGAAAGTTATGAGCATCCAGCAATAGAATAATACCAGAAACTGTTCTGCTACTTTAATTATTGTGGATGCAACGAGTATCTCCTATAATAAGTATCCTTAATTCACCTCTTACCGTCAGATTTTTTTTTCTTTGCCTCCCTTTACAGATCAAGACGGACATGATCCTTGTGTTATGTAGGAAGAAACGGGAGGAAAAATGGGATTGCCTGACTCAGGTGGAAAAAGAGAGCAAGGAGAAAGAGTGAGTGTCCCTCCCTTCACTCCACCCCTAACAAAATTGCATTAGTGTCACCAAAGAAAGCAGATGTGAACTGTGACTTTAACATCTCTAGTCTACAAAATGAGAATTGTTGGTCCAAGGGCCTAGCATTTAAGCTGTTTTACGGCCTGAGAATTATTTAATAGCTGTTTCCCTGATCTTAGTAATCAACTGATCTGGGGATTCCTTTGGCACTAAAGATTAGTGCACTGGGAAGGAATTTGCACTGAGTTGATAAAATCCTTCTGCCTTCTACTGTTTGAATGCTCCAGGTGGGATACACCTAGTACGTCCTTAAATGATTTTAATAGGATATTGATGAATGGTGCAGCACAGGAAGTGTGGTGGTGAAGACCAGCAATGAGAGGCTTAAAGTTAACTGTTCATCAAGCCACATGTTCCAATCTTGGAGGCTGTATTCCTGAATAGGAGCTTTGCTAATTGGGACTAAATGCTCTTAGGCTAAGGCTACTCTTGCAGCTGTACAGCGCTGTGAGTTAAACCCGCCTTCGTACAGCTGAGTAGGGAAAGCGCTGCAGTCTGTCCACACTGACAGCTGCCAGTGCACTCAGGACCAGCTCCAGGCACCAGCCTACCAAGCATGTGCTTGGGGCGGCACCTTAAGGGGGGCGGCGCTCAGGTGGTTTTTTTTTTTTTTTTTAAACATATAGTGGAGCTGCCCTCGGGGCTGCAGCCGGCTGGGAGAGCGGGGCGGGGGCCGGGCTGGCTGCCTGGCCCCCGGCACTCCAGCCGCGAGAGCGGGGCCAGGGCTGGGCTGGCCGCCCTACCCGCGGCACTCCGGCCGCGTCCGGGAGAGCGGGGCCTGGGCCGGGCTGCTTGCGGCACTCCGGCAGGGAGAGGCGCTGGCGGCGGGGCAGGAGGGGGGAGAGGGAATTGTTGCGGCGCAACACTGAGGGGGAAGGGTTGGGTTTTTTTGTTTCGGTGGGGTGGCGCTTGGGGTTTTTTTTTTGTGGTTTTTTTTGTTTTTTGCCTGGGGCAGCCAAATAGTTAGAGCCGGCCCTGAGCGCACTGTCGTGGCCACATTTGCAGCACTTGCAGCTGTATTGGGAGCGGTGCATTATGGGCAGCTATCCCAGCATTCAAGTGGCTGCAATATGCTTTTCAAATGGGGGGGGCGGGGGTTGGAGTGTGACAGTGTGCGGGGAGAGAGAGTGGGTTTTTGGGATACCCACAGACTGTCAGCTCGTGATCTCCTAAGTTTACAACTCACTCCCTCCCCGCTTCTGTCTCACTCACTGAAAGCAAACAGCAGCTGCTTGTTTTTTTCTCATAGACCAGATAAGCAGCCACTCGCCGAAACGGACCCCAACCCCTCCCCCCTCTCTTCAAGCAAACATTTGCTGTCAGCATTCCAAACAGTGCCCCCCTGCCTGCCTCACTCATTCAAAGCAAACAGTAGCTGTGTTTCTTTTTTTGATAAGCAGCCCCCAGAACGGAGCTCTGAACTCCAGACCCGGAAGTGCCGTTTCAAAACAAAGGGAGCTTCCGGAGGACAGTCAGTGCGTATTCCCCGACTACACTGGAGCTGCAGCGTCCCAGCCTATACGCAACAGCTGTTATTCCTCTCGTGGAAATGGAGTACCAGCAGCGCTGTAGCCACAGAGACACAGTGCTGTACGTGCCTTGCCAGTGTAGACGGGGAGTGAGGTGCAGCGCTCTGGGAGGCTTTATTGCGCTGTAACTCGCAAGTGTAGCCAAGGCCTTAGAGGCTTTTTCCCTGCAGGTGGTAGTGGAGTGTTTTTCACATGGCCTGAGGCTCTTTATGCCCCTCCTTTGTAGCTCAGCCCTGCAACCTTTTAAGGAGGAATATACAGGAGCCTGTCAGTATTGCCAGCAAATCCTCTGAGGGCTCACTGGTAGAGACTGGGCCTACCTGCAAAGTTTGGATTCAGATCAAAACTACCTTCTTTCTGCATCCATATCTCAGAATTCATTAGCAGTTTGTTTCTTCATTCTGGTGCATGCTGCACAAAGGATTGGGTACTGGTCATTGAACCTATGTCTCCTGCAATGCAGTACTTTACAACTAAGCCAGCCTCTAGTGGGGTAGTTACCCCACTCCTACCCTGAGGGTCTTAAAACAACCCTGGGAGAGGGCTGGGCTGATTGGCAAAGCAGCCACAGCTGTGGCCAGTTTAATCAGGGCCCAGCTGGCCCTTATAAGAGGGCAGTGGGCCTGGAGCAGAGTCTCTCTCTGAATGCAGAGAGGGAGGGCCTGGCTGCCTGCAGAAAGGTTACTGGGAGTAAAGCAGGGCTGGGGAAAGCCAGAGGAGCAGGGGGGCTCCAGGCTGGCAATTCCCCAGGCTGCAGGGCCTGGTCTAAGGCCCATAGAGGTACTGGGAGAGAGAGGAAGGCAGCAGGTCTGAACCCCTGTGCCTATGATGACTGGCTATTACAGACTGCAGTCCGCCCCAGGGAACAGGGGCTTGATGATGACTAGCAGTAGCCCATAGGCTGAGGCAAGGTGAGGATAGAGGGTGGATGGGTTCCCCTGGGAGGGGAGACCCAGTGACTGAGGGGGTAATGCCAGGGGGCAGCACCTCAGTTAAAGGGGCACTGGGGTCTGGGAGGGACACGGCCAAGCAGCAAGCGGGACACCGACTGGCAGATGGTGCTCCAGTGGCTGGTGAGCTGATTCCCCAGAGAGACCAGCAGGGGGCGCCGCTGGGGTGAGTCGCCGCATGCTTACACAGCCCTGTGAAGGTCTGCACTGACTCCCTATTCAAGGTGTTGTTACCACAATATATAAATCCCTTAAAGTTGCAGGACCCAGCCACTTTGTAGATCAGCTCGGACAATCTTGCTGTCACACTCTAGGGCAGTGGTTCTCAACAGGGGGTCCATGAACCCTTTCAGGGGAGCCACTGGGCCCTGTGGCTAAAAGCCAGAGCTCCAGATGGGCTGAAGCCAGGAGCCGCGCGATTGGAGCCACAGGGTTGAAGCCCCAATCCCTGGAGCTCCCAGTGGGGCTGAAGCTGGGAGCAGCTGGGCTGAATTCCCAAGCCCCGACGCTCCTCACGGGACAGAAAGCCCTGAGCCCATGGGCAGAGTTGAAGGGACATGGGGATGTTCCACCCCCTGCTCCCCTCCTTCCCTGAAGCTACAGTGCAAGAACAGGGCAGTCATGGGGCAGCTCCACACACACCCCCTCCCTCCACCTCCTCTCGCTGCCCACTGGTCAGGTTGGAGGCGGGAAGCCAGAGCCGGGCAGTCCAGGACAGCTGCTACTCTCTGGCTGGTGCCATGGAGCAGGCAGCTGCAGTATTCCCTTGTCTCCTGCTGATGCGGGGAGGTTGAAGCTGCTCCTCAGCTCCCAGCCTCCTTTGCTCACGCAGCCAGTAAGAGCCACATGGGCAGGGAGACCTGGCTCCCTGGCTGACAGAGCCCTTGGGGAAGGGCAGAGCCCTCCCGGCACACAGCCCCTAGCTCCCCCCTCCCTGCACCCTGAGCTACCTCCCAGCAAACAGCCCTTAGCTTCTCTGCACCCTGATCTACCCCTCTCCCAGCACACAGCCCCTAGCTACTCCCTGCCCACACACAGCCCCTAGCTACCCCTCTCCCTGCACCCTGAGCTGTTTTCAAACTTTTTGAGCTGAGCCCCCCACTTTTCAGTTATAATGTTTAGTTGCGCGTGTGTGCACTCTTCTTCCCCCCCCCCCCCCCCCCCCCCCCCCCCCCCCCCCCCCCCCAACCCAGGCAGGTGGGTGGCCTGCTTAGGTGAGTCAGGGAATGGAGGTGACGTTCCCTCCCCGGACCTCCCTGTGCGGAGCTGGCTCAAGCCCCACTGGCCCCTGCCCACCCAAAATAGAAGTCACACTACACCTATGCCCACGCTCGCCCAGAGCCTCCTCCTCCCTTGCTGAGCCCTGTAGTTTTTATAGCATGTTGTGGCGGGGGGGCCTCAGAAAGAAAAAGGTTGAGAACCCCTGCTCTAGGGGTCAACGTTTGGAGACTGGCTCTCATCATAGAGTCCTGTAACTGGGGAACTTGCTCCCCCTGCTGGTCTAACCCTTTGCTCTTTAGTTAGCCCTTCAGCTGATTAGTACTGTAGCCAAGGGGTTTCAAAGGCAAGATAAGGGGAGAAGCTATGGGGCAGGTTTCCCTATGCTAGCCAGTAAGGGCAATGTATGTGCTTATGCTTTATATTTGTGATGATATGCAGGTGGTAAAATTGGGTACCAAATAAGGTAGGTGCCATTTAGGTATCAAAGTAGGTGCCGTTTATCCTTTGGCTTCTTTAGCAGTGAAAAACTCAGTGAAATATGTTTTAAGGGGCCAGGCCATTGGTGGTTTAACAGGTGTGATCTAGTAAAGGTGGGGGATACTTTAGGATTGTCACCTTGGTAGGAGGCTGATTAAGACATAAGCTCTTGCACTGATTTCATGGTAATAGCAGGGATTGATTTTTTTGGTATTTCCTGGATCCAGTGCTAAATTTAGTTACCATCTCCATGAACTTAATCTACACCTGTTTCAAACCCTAATACCCTCTGCAAGGTTCTTCCTACCCCCCTTACTGAGACAGCTCCAACATAATGTTTGTTTTTATTTTCCACTTAGTCTAGACAATGCCCTCTCTCTTTTTGAAGATGCCAAGCTCAGAGGACTCCGCTAGAGACTCCATAATACCTTTTCCCCAAACCCAAGACAAAATTCTACATAATGTCAATTTTTTGCATAAGAATTGTTAAAGCATTTAAAGTTTGGCAGAGAATGGTTACAAATGACTGAGGCTCCTAGGCATTATGATAAGTAATACAGTGATAAGCTTTTTTCATGCATATCCACCTGTCTTACAGGAAAGCCTCCTATGACACCTCAGACCCTGGTGAGGGGCTGATGAACCTTCTGAAAAAGATGTATTCAGAGGGAGATGATGAAATGAAAAGAACCATTAACAAGGCCTGGGTTGAAAGCAGAGAGAAACAAGGCAAAGGGGATATGCCGTTAGATATCTGAAACTACTCCAAAGGCTGCCTTGACATGGACCTTCCATATGGGACTTTTGCTGTGCTGCAGAGATCAGTTCTAGAAGTGCATTGTTTACACAACCTTCTTCCAAGCAAAGACACTTACCTGTTTTCCATTTCAGGTTGGAGAAAATATTTAAATAAAATACTTATAAAGCATTTCTTTCTATCAAGTGGTTTCCTCCTCTTCCCTGAAGAGTATGAAGTGTTTGTATCTCTTCTCTTCCCTCCCCTTCCCCCAAGAGCTTTTTATTGGTCTGCTCATCTGAAACATTTGTGAAACTGATAATTAGCAAACGTAAAAAGGAAAAAAAAAATCCTAAGATGTTGTGTGTTAGTCAACATGTCGCTTGGCTGCCTTTGGCTATTTGGTTCCTAGCCCTAATGTATTTAACCCAGCTCAAGCGACTTTGTACATGCAGGAAGCAGGAGAAACTGTCAAACAAACCTCAAAAGGACAGATGTCTTAATTGCTGAAGACAGCTTAATTATAGGAGTGGAATCTGCATCTTTGACTCTAGTTACTAGCTCACTTCTTTACAGTTCTTTACAGAAGGGCAATGGCATGAATCCTGTAGAAAGCATGCTGAGCAGATGTGTTGCTAGTCAAGAGACTTGCTTAAGTGCACCTAGGAGAAGTTGAATGTGACAAGATTACCCAGCATCTGCCTGCAGCAGGCAATCCACCCATTTTTCCAACTGCCTCCCCAAATGCAGGAGCCATGGCTGAGTAACAGCAGTGCAGTTAGTAGCCATAGAAAGGAAAGATGCAAGAACAATGTCTGGACTAGCACAAGGCAGAAGCGTAACTACTCTCTACCCTTTGTAAAGTTCTTGAGCGTTGACAGGAAGGTTCTGTACCAAACTAATGAATTAATAAGCTGCCATAAGCATAAGCCCCTTTCTTTAAAAAAGGTGGTGCTGTCTACAACTCATGACTTCCTCCTGCCCTACTTTGAGACGTTTAGGACCCTACAGGTCAACAGAACTAAGCGTTAGACCCCATGTTGGTAAATGTGGAATTCATTGTAGCTTCCCATATTAGCTGCAGGAAGCTGCTCAAGAACACGAGCCTCTGCAGGCCTGGCAACTGGCATGTGAGTAAAAGGTAGGATCGAACACATGCTCCTCCCAGCAATGTGAGGGATGGGGAAGGGATCCTTTACACACCAAAACATCTCCTTGAATGTGGAGGGTGTTACCTGTCAGCTCTATGTTCTTGGGGAAGCAGGGTGCAGTACCCAGCCTGTCTCACGAAAGACCTTCCCCCACACAGCCTTTGCTTGAACCAAAACTGATCAGAAGACTTACAAAAAGCAATGAAAAGGCCATAGGAGACACACCTAAACCCTGGGACAAGGGTGACAGGATTAAGGAAACTCCCCTAGCCTCATTTAATGGCTATTAACCAGGATGGGTAAGGAATGGTGTCCTTAGCCTCTGTGATGGATGGCAGGAGAGAGATCACTTGATCATTACCTGTTAGGTCCACTCACTCCGGGGCACCTGGCATTGGCCACTCGGTGGACAGGATACTGGGCTGGATGGATCTTTGGGCTGACCCTGTACGGCCATTCTTATGTTCTTACAGCAAAGATGGGACAGGGAGGCATCTCTGTTAGCATACAGAATGGAGAACGGAGATTCCAAGGCAAGAACTGCATGGAACTCTGGGAGCAGGAAAGCACTGCATGATGGGGGAATCTCTGCTCCAGATGTTAATGAACCCACAGTTGCACACACCCAGCTCAGTAGTTGTCAGACCAATTCTAGTAATAATCCTTTATTGGTATCCAAAATAGTGAAGCTCCCTAACTGCATTCTGAGCTCCCTCCAAGGAACACCGGTTCCTATTGTCTGGCCTGAACAAAACAACTTTGGTATACTCCTTTGAGCCATCAGTTCACCCATAAACAAATCTAGCGTGGTGTTTCCCTACAAAAACCCCTACCCTTTCTCAAGTAAGTGTTCTGATGCCTGGATCCAAAATCTGCATCAGTTCCATTGGGACTTCATCTTCTCCTGACCATGCTGGGGGCTCTGCCTGTCTCCAGCGATCTGGCCCCTCAGCTACCACCACCGCCTGGAACGTCCAATCAATTCAAGCTTCATGAAGTGGTGAGAACCCAGCTCTCTCTCTCGGTATAGCCTTCTGACCGTGACTTGTGTGATCAGTTAGAGTTTTCTAAACCTGACTTTTATAATCAAATTTGTTAGATTGAATAGAACTTTTTTGTTTGTTTGGCTCCACTATGGTTATTACCTGGCAATAAATAACTTTCATGGTTAAGCTGGTTGCTTCTCTCTCTCTCCCCCTTCTTTCCCCCTCCTCCCCAAATGTTTTTTGGCTTCATTTGCCCTGCAGCAATGCTGCTTGTACCTAAGCTAAAGATCCCTGCAGCGCCCAAAAATCCTGTGGGGTTTGCTAATCAAGTGGGTTACTATCAGAACAATTGTAACATGGGAGTGGAGATAGGGACATGCTGAACCTGGCACATATAAGGGTGGCAGCTTGGAAGTGCTGCTCAGGCATACTCTATTCCAATGCAGTGCCCATGGCAGATGAGGGTGACAGCTTGGAAATGCTGCTTGACCCAGCCTACTGAGTCCAGGGACATATAAGGGGTCAGCTTGGGAGTGCTGATTAACCCGGTCCTCTCAGACGTGTTCTGTTAACGTGTGTGTGTTCATCTGATTCTGGGCCTGGAAGAACCCAGCCCTGGGGAACCTAGGTCCTGCAGGATAGCTCCATTGGGAGGGTACTTGCAGCAGGGAGAAGTAGCGTGCTGTAACACAAGTGATACAAGCAGTACATTGATAGAAATACAGAACATCCCCGCCCCCCAGAAGAGTAACCCTAATAAATGAGCATACCCCAAAGTAATGGGCAAATCTGGTAACAAGGGCTACTGCCAAATTCACTACCTGTGCTGCTTCACCATAGCAGTGAGGACGGCCTCTGCACACATTGCCTACAGTAGGGTATTCCTCTGCAGTGTGAAGAGAGGGAAGCTACAGGCGGTGACTAGCTCACTATTGCAGTCCTCCCTGTGCCACATTCCTTTCCCACAGTCTACTGCAGCAGGAGAGGGAGGTTGAGTACACATTGCAGCATTATAGCGCTGATTGAAGAAGGCAGCAGCTCTCTGCTCTTCCACCCCTGTGCCCCAAAGCAGAGGTAGCATTTGGTGTTAGCTCACCTAACTCCCAGGGGATATGATGCTCTTGTTCCTATTTTGCAGATGAAGGAAAAAGCTAAGGCCCAGAGATGTTAGTTCAGTGACATGATTCAGGGGGTCGATAGTAGAGCAAGGTCTAGGATCCAGGTCATCTACCCCGGCCTGCTCTTGAACTACTGCACCAGGCTCCCTAACTGTGAACGAAGGAGAGGAACCTCAGTACACTTCAGCTTGATGGGATGTTTGTACACTGCCATGCCTGGCCTGCCCATAACATATAGAGAAACTGAACAGGTGCAGTGTCTAAATACCTGAACTGAGGGTGGGCATAATTTCAGCTATTTGGCCGCAGTAGTTGGAGCTTGTCTTCATATTCACTGCAGCATACTTCCCTGCTACATTGTGAGATTCCTTGTTTTTAGTGATACTTTTAACCAGATAACTATGCAAAAGAGGTCATTGCAATCTGAATGTAAAGAGTGAACAGGAATCACTGAACAAGTCTTGTACTGTAATGTGTTTTTAATTTAGATGTTCCTTTTAATTACACATCCCAGCTTGATTTTATAACAGGGTAGCAACTCTTCCTGGCAAAATAAAACTGCCTCTAGCACAGCCTGGCTTGGTGCATTCCTACTCGCCCCTACACATATCTCTTTGCCATCAGATTTGCAGTAGTCCCCTCACAGTGGTATCCCAGTGACAGAACTGCAATGACTGCTGTTTGCATCCCTCTCTATCCCCTCCCCCTACTTGTTTCTGGTACATTTATGCTAGACTTTAAACAAAAGGACAGTCTTGCTTTTTCAGTTACAGGAATGCGTAAATTGGGCCCAGTCTGCCTCTTTTTGACTGAGCAAACAAGTCCTGGTGGTGATTTACCACATAGCTCTCTGTATCCCAGACATCTGACTGTGGTCAGCCAGGTGGCGGAAAACAATTCGACTAAGTCTCCAGCGCCGCTTCACGCCTCGTGGACGGGATGTCAGGACACATCTATTCCGGATCCTCACAGGGCAGCTGTCACGTGGCAGGGCAGCAATCTCTTTATCAGCTATTTCCTGGAGCCAAAGGAAGGGCAATTACACACACACACACACACTGAAGTTGCTATGCTGTATTTTGCCCAGGGTTAGGTTTTTTAAGACAGTTTAGTGAATAGGGTAGTGATGGACAGGACTGAAGGCTCCTTTACCCACAGCAGAGGTACCAGCATGTGCCTCCTTCCTACCCTGGGGCCATCACCTCTCCACTAATGAGAAGTCAGTTTGCTCTCCATGCTCTTTTAGGGTCTCTCTCCTCAGACTTCCCATGGGATTTAATGGTTCCACTTGCTGGATGAGGACCCTGCTCCATTAGGAACTGAAAAGTGTCCTCATGCATTTCACACAAGTCACTGAACAGTCCAGTTGGACAATTACAACTTGTCAATAGTGTCTCTGTTAGAGGGTGGGCTGGCCCTTTAAGGGAGTTGAGATCAGCCCCATATGTTTCATGTTAGCTACCTCCCCAGCTGAGAGGCTTCCAGGCAGATAAAGGAGTCTGCTCAGTAGGGGAGAGAGACCTACAGTGAGCAGGACAATACTTGCAGGGGACCCAGTGCCAGAAGAGATTGGGGAAGGTATCTCAACTTCAGCCAGAAGTTAGGACCTGGCTGGAGCAGCCTGCAAGGAGGGGGAGGAGTAGAAGCTGTGAGAAGAAGAGGCTTGAAAAAAGCAGCAGGAGTTGGGTTTTGACAAAGAACTATTGAGCCCAGCAAGGGGCTGTGAAACTGATAGTCAGGGAGAGGCTTGTTTTGAAGTAAGTTGACATTTGAACTGTGATGTTTTTATATCCTAAACTCCAAGAAGAGGTGTTTGATTCAGAAGAATCTGGGTATAGTCACATTGAGAAACCAAAAACAGGGAAACTGAGGCAGTGGCAGGGTCTAATGCTGGATCAGGTAAAATGGTGTTGCATTCAATTACTGTTTCCCTGAGGCTTGCAGTACCCCTGCAAAATGTCCTTCTGCTAAAAAGGTCATGTGATCTCAAAGGGATAAAAGGTCAAGAAACCGCACAGATGGCCTACTTCTGTTTATCTTTGTAAAGTCAGTGTAACTGTATGTTTTACCTTCAAACCAGATGCTTCAGGGCTTTATGTACAAAGCCTAATACTTTCAAACAACCCTACAAGAGCAAGCCAGTGCAACCACATTGGGGAGTGAAGGTAGGTAGGTAGGGAAACAAGTCTTTAAGGAAATACATTTCAAGCCACAATTTGTCACAGATAGCAAAAAAAGATTTTAGAAAATCATGGTGTCCTTTAAATTAGCAAATTAAAATTTTCAATAGGGAGTTTGTAGCATCAGCTTTTGGAGGCTGTAAGTTGTTATATTTTTTCCACATTACAGCTACAATAGATAGACAAGTCTGATGTGTACAGTAGGGTTGCTCAGAATTAACTGGTGCCTTTCTGATGCTACTCAAAGAGGAACAGTTTCTGAAAGGCACATATCTGGAGTCTTGCTTAAGTGTTTCTTTAGAGCCCAAGTATCACGCTGTGGAAAGCAATAGCATAGATCTTGTTTTCCATGCTCCTCTTCCCTACTTCTGAAGACTAGTAGGGGCACTAAAATGACAAGGGGATTTTATACCAAACAGTTCATTTCCCCACCTAAAGTCACATTCACTACTACACTAGCTAGCTGTGACTCTGAAAGATGACCACCACCAGCTGGGGAATAGAATGAGCAGATAAACCAATACCAATCCTTGTTTTTATACAAAATGTCCACTGCAGGCTGGTGCTTCCTCAATATTGCTGGGTGAATAGGGCATGTAAAGGCCAGTTCATAGCAATGAGTACAATTCATGCAATATCTCACTCAAAAGGGTAAGTAAAGCCATCCCTGTGAAGGAAACTCCACAGAAAATGGAGAGATAGAGAGAAGGAAGAATGTTCCCCATGAGGTATCAATTGTTCCTTTGATCTCAATTAGTTTCTATTAGGAAATGAGTTTATATGCTAGTTATGTGAGCAACCACCCAGAAAATACTAGGGCACTCACTCATCCAGAGAAGTCAGAAGGTTCTCTACTACAAATCAATGCTTTCTGCACCCCTTTAACAAACTGGTCAGAGCAGAATCCTAACTTATTCCCATGATCACCCCTCACAGCAGCAGCTTGGGTGCATTATTCCCTGGTAAATCTATAAGGAAGATTGCTAGCTTTATTTTAGAATATAAGTAAAGCTTCCAGACAAATAACTGCTCAAGACAGAGTTCTGAGGGGAAGTCTTGCTTCCTGTTCTCAGTCCCTCATTGGTTTGAGTCAGCATCTCCTGTTGTAAATGCTGGCACTGGGAAATAAGGAAACTGATGGCTTAGCTAGGGGAAAAAAGCTACCTCCAACAGGATGTTTTAACTACAGAGTTAGATCAGCAGCACTAATCTTTCTCCTTTTTTCCCCCACTCTAGCAATTTCCATAGCCCTGGTGACACGTGCTGGCTTTATTAGGGTTTTCAGATGGGTCAGTTGAGGTAATGGTGACTAGACAATAAAAATTCAGAAATATGTATCTAAAGGTCCTGATCCTGGAAAGACTTGTAAAAATCTAATTTTAATAGTGCACACAGCCCTGTTGAAATCAATGAGACTATTTACATATTTGAGATTAAGCATATGGATAAGTCTTTTCAGCATCATGTCCCAAGATTTTAAACTAGTGTGGGAGCAGAAATCAGCTTGAATGTACAGCAGGGGTCCAGACCCATCCAACCCTTCCTGCTCCTTGTCCCCTGACAGCCCCCTCCCAGGACCCCACTCCCTATCCAACCCCCACTATTCCCTGACTGCCCTGCCCCCATTCACACCCCTGCCCCCTGCCAGGCCCCCCCCACAACTCCGCTATCCAACTGTCCCGACCGCCCGCCTCCCAGAACCTCCCCCCCCCCCCCCCCCGCATCCAACCGCCCCCTGTCCCCTAACTGCCCACCCCCCCCCAGGACTCCCTGCCCCTTATCCAACCCCCCCACCCCATCCCTTACCATGCAGCTCAGAGCAGCAGGAGCTCACAGCCCCGCCGCCTGCCCGGAGCCAGCTGCGTTGCCCGTGCAGTGGCATTGCTGCAGGGGAGGGGGGACAGCAGGGGAGTCCAGGAGCTCAAGGGCAGGGCAGGATGGTCCCGTGGGCCGAATGTGGCCTGTGGGCCGTAGTTTGCCCACCTCTGATGTACAGAGTTTCTTTAGAAACTAGTAAACTAGACCTGTGGTGAGCAAAACTGTGGGGCACACCCCCCTAGGGGGGCATGGAGGAATGTGCAGGGCTGAGTGGCAATGCCAGACAGCTTGTGCCAGCCCCCTTGGGGGCAGGGAGAGAACACCTACACCCCCAAGTCACTTCAGTGGGCCACCTAGCCCATGGGTCAGGGTGCTGTGCCAATTTCCACTCCCAGCATCCTCTGCAGAGTGCTGGCTCCACCCCCAGGCTGAAAACCCGAGAGGGGACGGGGCAGAGGGGCAGGTATTTGCCCTGTCCTAGCGGTGCAGCCTGTTTGCAAGGTAGACGCAGCTTGTAGCTGAGGAAGCCTTGGCTGTGCAGTAATGGAGGGGGAAGGCACGGACAGATTCCATTAATGGTAAGTGGGGGCGTGACTGGAAAAGTTTGTGCATCACTGAACTAGACAGTGAAACCATTAGTGACAGTTACAGAAGGAAAAACAAGACTTCAGGAACATCCATAGGAACAATGAGGCTGTTCACTGTACCCCTGAAGGACATAACCACTTCCTGTTCTAATACCCTCTGATGACTTCTGATTTTAGCAGTGGCAAAGGAGTTCTACCCAAGAGATTTTATTCCTGTTGAGAATGACCCAAAGGGGACAAGGCTCTGGAGCTGAGTATTAATACTAAGTAGATAGCTACATGATGTGAAGTGAGCTTGTGAACAAGATGGATGCAGGTATTCTAGACTGACCCCCCCAGAATCTGAAGCCTGGCATTGGCTGCACAATTAGATTCATACAAAGTAGCTTGTGATGCTCAGAGAATGCTGCTGCAGCAGTGTGGGTGTGCAGACCTTCTCCCTAAAGTTATGGTCCCGCAGGAAAGTACAGATGGACTTGACTTTACCTGCAGTTCTTTAGGCAGGATGTTGTTTTTTCGGAGAGCGTTGATCCGCAACCTCTCATCTGCATATTCATAAGCCATCTTCCGTCTCTTAACATCACGCAGCATCCTCCAGTTCACGTAGTAACCCCGCACTTGCCCTCTACAGGGCAAAGGGAATATCTAACAAAAGGGAAAATATAGAAGTTAAATCTGCAGCTTCCAGTATTTTATCACTCACACAATTCCAAATACTCTTTCTAGCCTCTACCTCATTTGGATTCAATCAGTGCCTTCTCTGACTCCTCTGGTCTTCAGGCCTGACAATACTGGCAACAGTCACCCTCTTCACCCATCCAGAGAATTTTGCTAAACTACAGGATTAATCACACCAGCTAGCTCTCTTGTTGGCCTGGCCTAGGTCATGAAATTCTATCATGTCTAAGGACATAATTGTTGACAACGGCGATCTGTCATGTTTAACAGTCAGCGTAGACCAGGACAAAAGTGTTAACATGGTGGTTGACAGCTATGTTCAGACACAAAATACTGTAGCATAGACAAGGCCTGCAGGATCATACATCTCAGCACAGGTGTGTTTCTTACACGGCATACAATGGAGTCTTTTAAGACTGTCAAGATTTAAATAGAAGCGACAGAGTCCTGTGGCACCTTATAGACTAACAGACGTATTGGAGCATAAGCTTTCGTGGGTGAATACCCACTTCTTCAGATGCATGCAGTGGAAATGTCCGGGGCAGGTATAAATATGCAGGGAAGAGTATGCAGGGAAGAGTCAGGCTAGAGATAACGAGGTTAGTTCAATCAGGGAGGATGAGGCCCTGTTCCAGCAGTTGAGGTGTGAACACCAAGGGAGGAGAAATTGCTTTTGTAGTTGGCTAGCCATTCAGTCTTTGTTTAATCCTGAGTTGATGGTGTCAAATTTGCAAACTGAAGCTCAGCAGTTTCTCTTTGAAGTCTGGTCCTGAAGTTTTTTTTGCTGCAGGATGGCTACCTTAAATCTGTTGTTGTGTGTCCAGGGAGATTGAAGTGTTCTCCTACAGGTTTTTGTATATTGCCATTCCTAATATCTGATTTGTGTCCATTTATCCTTTTGCGTAAGGACTGTTCAGTTTGGCCGATGTACATAGCAGAGGGGCATTGCTGGCACATGCTGGCATATATTACATTGGTGGATGTGCAGGTGAATGAACCGGTGATGGTATGGCTGATCTGGTTAGGTCCTGTGATGGTGTCCCTGATGTAGATATGTGGGCAGAGTTGGCATCGAGGTTTGTTGCATGGATTGGTTCCCGAGTTAGAGTTATTATGGTGCAGTGTGTAGTTGCTGGTGAGAATATGCTTCAGGTTGGCGGTTCGTCTGTGGGCGAGGACTGGCCTGCTTCACAAGGTCTGTGAAAGTGAGGGATTGTTGTCCAGGATGGGTTGTAGATCACTGATGATCTGTTGGAGAGTTTTGAGCTGAGGACTGTAAGTGATGGCAGTGGAGTTCTGTTGGTTTCTTTCTTCGGCTTGTCTTGCAGCAGGAGGCTTCTGGGTACACGTCTGGCCCTGTTGATCTGTTTCCTTATTTCCTCATGCGGGTATTGTAGTTTTGAGAAGATTTAAATACACAGTCCATAGTCTTAATAAAATGCCCTACTAACACATAGCACAAGGGGACTTTGATCTTCGTTAAGGCCTGTAGGCACTATTGGAATACAAATCATCATAATAAATAAAAAGGCTGTTGGCACCGCCTAGAACCCGTATAACAAAATCTAGTTTTTTTTAAGGGGGGGGTTGGTGCTGGGATCCAGTGTAATATCCTCTATTGAGACTATTAAACTGATATGTCATGTGAGACACACACACATCAAATATCCTAAAGGGCCTTTTATCACTAGGAATTTCCATGAAAACAGGATTTTTTCTGTAGCTGAATCTCTTCTGCTGCTGCTGGTTCTTCACCTGCAGTAGTTTGGAAAGGTTGAGAGTCACTGTCCTAGACAACACTGCCGCTCTCTAAAGCCAAGTGTCACACTCCTGCTTCTCCAGGCAAGTCACCAAAATCCTTCCCGCCTAAATTAACCAATCTGAAGACAGGCGCACTGCAATTCACCTAGGGGCGAACCCAGCGGGGCACCCGGCGCGCTGCACGGAGAGCTGAAGATTAGACACAGAACCAACCCAGGGGCGGGACAGGGGCCACTAGGCAGCGCCGCAGAGCGAGGGCACCGGGCCAGGCTACAGGGGCTGCCGGGAAGGGCTCCCTAGGGCAGGGAATACAGGGTAGGGACTGCAGGGGGGGACCCGTGGGGACGGGGCGGGGCCAGGGGCAGGCAGAGAGGTTGCGCCCGGGGGCGCCGGCGGCGCGCGCTCAGCGGCCGGGCGGTGGCGGGACAGTGACCGGGGGCCCGGCCCAGGGAAGTTACCAGCCCCAGCGCGAGCCCCGGGGAGTCCCCGCGCCGGCCGCTGCCGCCCGACGGGCCTGACCTGCCGAGCGGCCCGCAGCGCCCAGCCCAGCATGGAGGCCGCCATCTTCCCCGCCTGCGCATGCGCCTACAGCCACCCGCCGGGCGGAGGGAAGTGGGGGGAGCCGGGAGGCGGTGGGGGGTGGGCTGGGGTTCGTAGGAGGAGGGGGGGCTTTGGGTGATGGGTGGTTGGGGGAGGGAGGGGGGGCTGGGAGGGGCTTTAAGGGGGCTTGGGGGGAGGGAGAGGTTTGGTGGAACCAGGCAGAGCCATGGGTTTGGCTGATAGGACACCTTGTTCATTTCCCTTCTGCCCCCAACCCCTGGCACCGCTCCTATTTCAGGCCCACAGGACAAAGCTGCTGATGCTGACCTGTGTGACAGAGTGAAATCCACGGGAGGTGAAAGCTCCTGGCCCGGAGTAGGAGATCCTGTCCCGTCTCCCCACGAAGCCTGGAGTTCACAGCCCCGAATGGCACCTTCGAGTTTGTCAGTCTCTGCCAGCATGCTCAGCGCTGTTATGAACAAAGGAGGACACAGGCCCTGCCCCGTGGGTCATGCCCCACACAACAGGCTCAACTAAAGAGATGAGGCCCGGAGGTGTCTGTGACAAATTAACCATTAGACCTATGCGAGCAGCTGGGCTCCTCTGGCTAGTCTAGCTAGCTATATAGCATGCTCTGCTCAGACCTGCACTGTGGCATTACGGGGTCACTCCTGCTTTACCTCCTCCATGGGCTGAGACTTCCCCACACCCATGGGCAGCAGTAACACCACCATGTACACCATACACTAGCTTTAGACACGGATGGCCTGATGTTCCTTGGCTCTCTGTAGAGAACATAAAGATGCACACAAGGGTGTGCATCTGGAATTGGGGCAAATTCCCAATATAGACAAGGCCAAAGTGGAGGAAAGTCGGCACTGTGCTGGGGAAGGGAGAAGAATCCCTAGTTCCTGATCTTGTTGCAGCTGCTTCTATATATAGGGAGCAAAGAAGAGCTGGGTTAGACTTGCTATAGCTGCTTCCCAATGTGACAGAAGATACTGCTTTCAGAGTCCATCATTACTGAGGCTGCTGGCAACCCGCTACCACTGCAGGGCTGATGAGAACTCTTGCCACCACTCTTGGAGTAAAAGGGGTGGATCTTTTGCTCTGTATGTCTTTCCTTTTATAGTGAAACTCTACTTTAAAGTGCTTTTGTGGGGGAAGAAAAAAAAACCCAAACTGTTTTCGAGGTTACACTGTGTAGGAACTTCATCCCCGTGCTGATGTCAGTCTGAATAAATACCTCCCTCATTAGATTAAACTGGTAGCCTTTGCAAAACCTCAGGCTAAGCCTTTGTGCAGACCACAATGATCTGATGTTGGGAGGGGAGATCTTGTAAAAATGATGGGGATGGAGTTCCAACAGGAAAATATGATGCAATGCGATTCAGCAATACACCACACAATGTGGTCACTTTCCATTTAAGTATGTCTGTGCTGCATGTCCATAATTACTACACATTTGGTTTATCTCTCAGTCTCTTTTTCTCATCTCTGTCTCTCAAGCTGCCTCTTCATCTGCCTGGCTAGTCATAGGTCTTGTTCTTGGTTTTTAGTAGCCAATTTACAGTGGCAAAATTTCACACCACCTCAACTCACAAATTTTGATTAAGTATGTGTGGTTTACAGACAAAAGAACAATCATGACCTTCTCACCAGTGAAAAATTACTGGGAAATTCTGCATGTGCGGGTGTGTTTCTTCCTGTACTATATTCCCTCAAAAGAGTAACTGCCCTTTTGTACTGTGTGGAATCTCAATCGAAGTGCGTTAAAATAATTTTTTGCTGCAGTAAACAGAGTTGTGACTTCAGGTGGAACATATTTCGGGCTCGTCACTTTGAACTCAACCTCTTGATGAAATTAACAATTAATATCTACTGGCTGGAGCATCCAAAAAGTCTTGCCTTTGAAATTATCTCCTTTCACAGGCCTGACCTGCTGCCTTTTGTCCATGTGACAGGTTTCCTGTTGAGACGTCTGAGTATAGACAGAGGGGTTCTAATGTGTTACAATGGAAGCACAGTTCCTTGCGGTTTGAATCCTGGGTATTGAAGTCTATTTATGCACAGCAGAGTCAGTAGCATAATGAACCCTGACACTGCCAAAGAACATCAACCTTGTCCATGGCCTGATGGGACTGATTTTATAGTTGAGAGGATAGTTCAGTCTCCAGAGCCTATTATATCCTTGATCTCCCTGCCAACCTCGGTGTTACTTGTGGTGGATCGTTTCTGTCATGTGGACGTCTGTCTTCTAGGCACTGGACTGAAGACAACTAACTCGCATCACATAGGCTACCAAAGTGCCATAGTATGGTAGCAATTTTCAGTCACTACTCACCTGATATGGCTCAGGACCAGCAACCGAGAGGTTGCAAGGCAATGGGCTAAATCCTGGCAAAACAGTGAGAAAGCTTACCTAGGAGGGTAATTGAGGTCTGGTATAGGAGACACTACAGCTGTTCTTACATCAAATGAAGATTCCCCTACACTGAAGGAATCCCCCAGCACGTGAGGAGCACAAAGCTCTGGAAATATGGCATAGCCAGGCTCTTGGTCTGCAACTCATTTATGAGCAGTTTGTTGTGAGTATCTGATACTAAAAACTCAAGCTATGTGCATCTGAACACCTAAGTTATGTGTTTCTGGTCCCTGACTGGCTGAATGGAATGCTTAAAATCAAGTTTCTGGTGCTTGCAGAAAGAATGAAATATTTGCTTTTCATAGATATTTTCTAGTATTTGCTTGAATTCTCTGTTTCTGAAATCCTGCTGGCCAGTGAGCTCATTTGCTAGAATATTTGTGGAATGCAAATGCAAAAAGGGACACAGACACAGTCAGAGATTTTGTTTAAAAAGCAGGTTATCTGCTCACAAACCCGAGATCCAAATTCTCCTCGCCAGTATAGCCCCTTTATACCACTCACAAGATGCAACGGGGCCAAAGCAGGACAAGACAGGGCATGTCTGGAGCCATACTGCTGTGCTCCAGCAATTCTTAGCTGTGGATGGTTCCTTGGAGACCATTGTTAGCTAGTGTAGGTTAGAGCAGCCCCCATGCTAGAGCTGGAGCCACTCAAGGGAAAGAATCAGGGAACTGTAGCTGGATCTCTGATAGCCACACTCCTCTTCCTCCGCCCTGGGCAGATCTCAGCACAAGAGAATCTGCCCCTGAGCTGTTTTATTTTCTCCAATAGTTTGAGAATAATACAGTTTGTCATGGATATAGAGCATAACATCATGGGGTAAATACTGCTCTCGGAGCAGTCTGATGGATTGTGATTCTGCTGTTCTCTGCCTGTGTGGGCAGAGCCCGCTGGAGTTCTCAGGTCAAGTTGAGATCCATTGTGCTTATCAGAAAGGTCAGGCTTGACAAAGCCCTGGCTGGGATGATTTAGTTGGGGTTGGTCCTGCTTTGAGCAGGGGGTTGGACTAGATGACCTCCTGAGGTCCCTTCCAACCCTGAGATTCTATGATTCTAAGCACAGTTTTGCCGTTTCCTGAACTTCTCTTGGAGTCCTTTCTGCTCTCCTGTTGCAGCAACCATTTGGAAAAAGCAAATGAACAAATATGGCATATCGGAGTCCTTTAAACCAGGGGAGCCAATAGTTTCTTTAATATGGATCTTCAGGATGTCCGTCAGCATAAAAAGTTATGTTCAAGTGGTTTCAAACAATGTCCAGAATCTCTTAAAAGTATGACTTTGAATTCAATTCGCCTTAGTTGACACAGTTTTCAGAATGTCTTTTTTTCCCCTTCTAGCAGTCCATTGTTGTTGAGAATTATTTACCCCAACAGCTCAGACATGACACCTTGACTTGCAGTCATAGGGAGTGTTTGGAAAAATACGCTCAGTGCAACAAAGTGCACCATACTTCATATCAGATCCCAGCAGATGAGAGAAGGAGTGATCGATACATGTCTATGATACTTAGCATTTGCATAGTGCCTTGTATTCCAGAGCGCTGGAATCCTCAACATCCCCATGAGGCAGGTAAGTGTGATTGGGTCAGATCACGAGCCCGTTCTGAGCCAGGGTGGTCCCCTAGTGTAAGGTAGGGACAGCCTGCACTCTAAATTGCTCCAGCGGCCATTGGTTCCAAGAAGCCTGTGTGGTAGATGGGAATCAGCAGGGCCCAGAGACAACCTGGGCATGGCCCCTTTCTCCTAACTATGCCCTCTGTGCCAGCAATCATAGGCGCTGACTCCATGGGTGCTCTGGGGCTGGAGCACCCACCGGGAAAAATTGGTGGGTGCAGAGCACCCACCAGCAGCTCCCCGCCATTCCCGGGGCCCGCACCCAGCTCCCCGCCAGTCCCGGGACCCGCGGCAAGCTTACCTCAGCACCGGGAGACGTTGCGGGGCCCCGCCCCCGACGCTGGGTGACGTTGCATCGGGGGCGGGGCCCTGCAACGTCAACCAGCGTCAGGGGCGGGGCCGGGCGTCAGCCCCCACCAGCGCCACCAGAAGTCGGCGCCTATGCCAGCAATAGGAAAAGATGGTGGCATACAAATTAGGCTAGTGGAGAATTGGCCATGGCCAGCTCTGCTGGTTCTCACTCCCCTAGTGGGGAAGCATAAAGTACTGCACAATACTGGAAGATCTGGGCCATTGTCACCATGTCACGGACTGGGAAACTGATATTGAGAAAGATTAATTGACTTGCACAAGGCCACGCAGTTTTTTCAAAATAAAAAAGGGGCTAGAATGCAGCTACTCCTGACTCAGAGTCCTATGGTTAGACCATTGGACCATGCTACCTCCTCTGAATCAGTTCCCTGTAGGAAAAAGATCAAGTGATAACGAATAAAGAAGGCAAGAAGTAAACCCAGAGTTCCAAGCCTCAAAAATAAAGGTACCCAAGGCAGCCTCTGGTTACAATAGGGTTCAATCTGGAGTATTGGAAGGAAAGTGGTGTAACTTTCCCTGGCCCCCCCAAAATGGCTCCCCATGTACACGGCAGAAATCTTTTGTCATGCTGGTGTTAGAGCCCCCTTTCCCTCACTCCCCCTTATGAATCCCCACTCCAGTGGTGTAGTATCATAAATTCATAAGGCCTCTGCCATTATGAAGCTTGTCATTAGTTTGTGGGTTTTCCCTAGTGCCTAACAGTTGCCAGACTCCACCCTAGAAAATGGCAAAGTCTTGGAGGCTGGGTTATGCCCCTGACAAAATCTGTGTAGGCTGCAGGCTTCATTTGAGAACCATTTCAATAACATTTTCAACAATTATGTTGATACAAAGTTAGATTTTTGTTTAAAAGGTATTACATTTTTGCAAAAAATTGGCAACATTGTTGACTTTTCCTGTGAAAAATTTGTCTGTTTTTGGTACATTAAAAATTATAGAAAACATTTAAATGGGAATAGAAATATCTAGTTTACCAAAAATCAGGTTTTTGAAAAAAAAATTGTATACTTTTTTTTATATATATCATTTTTTAAAATCTATTTGTAAAAGGTCCATTTCAAATCTTCTGAAATGAAAAGAGCTTCAACATTCTGAAAATGTTCATGAAAATAGGTTTTTATATTTCAGTCAGCTCTAGTACTTTGTAAGAATAATGGCTCAGATTCTATGGAACTGTGCCAATTTACTCTAGTTTAGGATTTGCCTTGTAGGTATATAATTTCATTTTGTGGGTGATATAAAAGAAGTGGTATCCTTAACTTTTAATTTGCTTTCTTTTAGGTACTTGAGTTTTGCAAATGATGTGATTAGATAAAGTGGATGAGGTAATATCTTTATTGGATCAGCTTCTGTTTGTGAAAGAGACAAGCTTTTGAGCCACAGTGTTGTGATTTAATCTTAACTGGTTTTGAAGTGTACTATACTTTTCCTTTTTTTTTTTTTGGTGTTGAATACACCCAGGCCTCAGCAAAATAATGCTTTTAAAAGTGCTTCTCCGTATATGGGACTTCACACAATTCTGAGATCTCTGCTCCTATTTTTGCAAAAATATAAACATCTACTGGTTTTTAGTCAAAATCTAAACATAAAGTGATAGGGTCTGATAGAATGAGAGAGTGAGACACAGTGAAGAATTTTTCACCATCTCTCAGACCTTCATTCCTTATGAAAAGCTCAGAAGGGAAACACCCAAGTGTCTCTATTGGCTCCTTTCATCTAGTCTGTAGGAGATTTAAACTCCCAGAGGGGAAAAGAGGCATCAGAAGCTGAGCTGGGAAGAGAAGAGCAGTTGCTAACCTTTAGCTTGCTCCAGTTTCCCATTGCAGGTAGCAGCTGAAACAGAAGGATCCTACTGCTTATCAGACAGCTGAAGAATATCCCAGAGGTAAGGGGAACATTTTTCTACAGTTTCCTTTAGGACAAGAAATGGGAATAGTCTTAGACCTTGATGAAGCATGAATAATCATTCTTTCCCCTTTTATAGCACCTTTCACCTAAAGACCTCAAAGCACTTTACAAACTAATGAATTAAGCCTCACAACACACCTGTGTGGCAGGTAAATGTTATTAGAATACATATTTCACAGAAAATGGTGGTCTAGTTAATATATAATATATATTCCAAGTTAAAAGGTTTAAACTTGCTCAGAGTGTTTTCCTTCAAAGAAACAAATATCTAGAGTGAAATGCTGTCTCCATTGAAGTCAATGGGAGTTGCCATTGACTTCAATGGAGTCAGGATTTCACTCCTAGACTGGTTATTTCAGGATCTGTGGTGTTCTTTACACTTTCTATTTCAGACACTAATTTCTATGGTTTTTCATTTGTTTTAAAACGCTCTTCCTCTTGTCATGGGATCATACTAATGTTGTTTATTAATATTTACATGTTACAACTGCAACACAAACTAATAACAAAATGCTTGATATATAAATTATCTACCTGCTCAGCAGCCTCTTTCATGCCTTACAGTGCACATGTCTCTTCACAAACTCCATAGGGCCAAATTATTTGAAGCTCTTTATCATCAGGTCAAATTAAATAGACTATTTATTTTCCTTAATAAGTATTTTATTTATTATACTGTTTATGTCAAAAAGATGACATACCACTAGCAAAACAAAACTAAAGAAAATAAACAGAAGTGATCAGTTATAATAATTACAAAAATTGTGAATTATACAGCATTTTAAAAAATTCTTTTCTCTTAAAGAGAGAGGCTTACTTTAATAAAATAACAATCACCGGTAAAAAGCCCCAACCACATGCTGAATGAATAATGTAAATATCTAATTGGTAACTAATATATATAATAAAAGGAAGCCTCGTAGCTAGTGTTACACCCTTGCTGCAAAAACCTTATTATATTAAACAACTCAGTCGGGAAATAAATAAATAAAAAAAGCAAAGATGCAGAGATTTTCAAAGCAGTCTAGGGGATTCAGACATAAATCATTCAAACTAATTAGGAAGCCAGGTACATACAAAAATGTAGACTTTGTAGAAGAGAAAACACATGAGAAGGAAAAGAAAGATTGGGCTTATCTAAGATTTGCCCGACTGGTTTCCATTCTGTTTTCTAATAACTGAAATCATCCCAAACTTTTGTAGACTTAGGTAAAGAGTCAATTGGTGAGTGATGTCCTTGAAAAAGGCAATAGACTCATGCAAAGAAACAGTCTAACCAAGTTGGCTTCGGCTGTATTCAAGCAGAATGTGGTCAGCTCATATTGTAGCTACGATAACCCATTCCTTTTAGAGCCCCAGATATGTTTTGTGTTTCACTAAAATCAGAATTAAACTTAAACGTGCATGCACACACAAATCATATTCAAAACATCATCCCACACAGGAAAATAAAATTGTTAGGAGCAGCTTTCTACAGGAAATGGTGTTGGAAATAGCAGCACAGCCTCAGTGCAGAAAGTCAAGATGAGAAATTCAGTCATTTACATTAAATGAAGTTTATGGAAACTCTGTAAAATAAGTAACTTCTCTCTTCAATCCACATGGCTGAGTGCCCCACTAGACTGGATAAAACGAGCAAATGTATAATAGGAAGAAAATGACTGGGAGATGGACTAGAATATTAGAGAACTGAATAGATATTTTTGATTTCTAGATTCTGTGAAACTTGGGCACAGTGGATATTGGGTATTTTGTGGGGTGCCAATGAATATAGAAAACCTTCATTTGTGAGTTCTGCTTTTCACTGTGGCTGGTAGCTATTTAAGCATTTTTCATTGCTACAAAGTTGCAATATCAACAACACAAAATGGGCCAGATTCTGCTCTCATTTACACTAAGATAAATCAGGAGCAACTTAACTGATTGATTGCAATGGCATTACTTCAGATCTACTCCAGCGTAACTGGGAACAGGATTTTGCCATGTACCTCTGAGGATGCACCCCTTTCCTATCTGCAAGCTGCTATTGCACATCACCCTGCTTCAGAGCTATTGAACTCTTAGGGTCTTAATACAGCAAATAATTTTATAGCCAGTGTCTGTGTTATGGACACTAAGGTGGAGCTAATGGTGGCTACTCATACTCGATAGCATTTGAGTCTCCTGAACCCAACCCCGACGTTCCCAGGTTCAGTTAACCAGGGATGGAATTACTACTTTGCACAATATTGGTTGCAACATACGTGGAAAATGTTTGGCCACTTCCCCTTAGCTAGCCCAGAAAAGGGCCTCTTCGAGGAGCCAATCCCCACCACCTTCTTCAAGAAATGTCCCCTGACCTTGATGCTCAGACCTGTCTGTGACCTTCCCTTTCTCAGCAAAGAGGTTTAGAAGCAGCCTTCTCTCACCTCTCCAATAACCACAATATCCTTGGCACTTTCATTCTGGCCTTATCACAGAAACTGCTCTTCTTTGGGAATAGCACAGCACTATGGAGTCCCACAAGGTTCAATTCTCAGCCCCCTGCTCTTTCTCCTATTTCATGGCCATTTTTCCTCTGCCTTTAATTTGAGCTAACACTGCTAACTTTTACAGTATGCACATATTCACCGCCTCGCTGCCTGTCTTGACTACTGTGTCTCAACTTCCTTTAGCTAAATATCTCAAAGACTGATGTGCTTCCTTTGGGGAAAAAGACCATCCTCAAATATTACTCCATTTCCTCAGTTTCTCTCCTGGATGGAGACGACATATTTGACTTCACTGTCTGCAATGTTGAAGTTACCCTTCACTCTGGACTCTCCTTCTCCCAGGCTTCCTGTGTCTGTCTATGAATCTCCCTATCTCCACGTTAGCAGCACTGCTTGCATATGTTCTTCTCAGTCCTACCTCTGCTGAAATCAACATCCATGGTTTCATCATCCCTTGCCTTGATTATAGTAGCTTCCATCCCTGCAGTGTTCCCATGCTTTAACTAACTCATGCATGTACTGAACACTGCTCACTACCTTCTTGCCTATAAAAAGACTTGTAACCATATCACCTACATCTTCAAACAACACCCCTATTTTCCCTCCACTTCAGGATCTGGTTGAAAATTAACCCCCTTATTTTTAAAACCCTTCATAGATTTGCTGCATAGACTCTGGGCCAGACCCTCCGCTGATGTAGATCATTATAATTCCAGCAAGTCAATCAGGCCATGACGATTTACACTAGCCAAGCAGCTGGCTCTTTGTTGCTCCCGTCCACTTTCTGTTCATCCCACTTGCCTAGTGCCAGCATCTTCTCTGCCTCGTATTACAATCTCACCATTATTGATCCAAGACCCTTCTCCTTTGCATCTCCTGCCATCTGGAACAACCTTTGTGCATCTCTTCACTTTCCTGACTGTGCATCTATTTTCATCTGAAAATGTCTCTCTTCCACCGCAGTTATTTTTTTTAAACTTTGTAAATCTAATATTTAATATATGGAGTGTTTTGGGGGTACAATTAGTATGTCAGGCACTATTCCAAGATAAGTTGTGTTATATTTTACAGAGTACAGAGAAGTTATGTCATTTCCTTCCAGGTCACAAAGCGAGTCAGTGACAGAAATAGGAATAGGACCCAGGATCCTTATGGGTATGGTTTAAGAACTAGTTACATGAGACTTAAATTATTCTTTCATTTCATTAGGGTTGGCAGAGCATGATGGGAGCTGGGGAGGCAGTTTGTCCAGCATCTGCTGACACTATATCTGGTGGCTTTGTGGTTTAGGTACATCAGCCTTGCATAAGAGGTTGTGGGTTTAAATCCTATGAAAGCACTCATAGTAGATGTTAAAACTATGGTACCTTTTAGATGTTTGCTTAGATAGTAAATTCCATGGGGCAAGGACCTATTTTGCTTTATGCTTGTACAGTGCCTAGCACAAAGGAGCTGAGGTGATAAAGTGGCACTGCAGTACAAGTAATATATACAACGGCCAGTTAACTTGAAGAAATACTGTTGTCCATAACAGCCAATTGCAAAATTCAGTACACTAAAATACGCAGGCATAGACATTAGGAATGGAAAAGACCTACAGGATTAGATCATCTTCTCCTTCTCATGAGAATCCTGTCTGTTCTCTACAGTGTCTTATTATCTAGTGTGTTACTAAGTTGAGGTTTAAATGTCACAAGCAATGTATCTTCCACCACTTTCCTTAGGCGACTATTCCATTGTCTAACAGATCTGACTGTTAGGAAAAAAAAATCCTGTTGTTCAATCTAAACCTTTCCTTTGCTCGGTTTCACCCTATTACTTCCAGTTACATGATCTTATACATATGACATAATTTTCTCAATGAAGGATTGGTTACATCCACCCTCTTTTTCTTAAACAGCAGGGGAAAATCTCTTTATTACATGATGTTGAAGCCAGAAGTACTGTTATCCTCTTTCATTACACTTGACAGAAGTGCTATGTTCAGGAGTTTTTCTCTTGAGTGATCTGTTTGCCCAGGAAAATCTGAGATCAATTTGTGGTGCTCAAGAGAGCCTAATTAGTAGAGACATCATGTTACAACACAGAATGGCATGCGATACCCAGAGATGAGAAAAGGGGTGTGTGTGTGTGTGTGTGTGTGTTTGTTTGTTTGTTTCATTTCCAGGGCTTTGCAAATAAACCCTGTAAAACAAGGTTCTGGACACCCTGTCTGTGGTCTATGGTGAGAATCTGTGGATCTCAAGTACTATGTTGGTTCAAAGCCTTGAGACAAGGACAACCCTTATTACTTGATATGTTTCAGAGGGCTACAGAGAGATGAAGGTAGTTAATTTCTGTGGCTCTTTGCCTAAGAAAGGGGAGGTTTGGAAATGAAATGGAATAGCAGATGATTGGGGATGGGAGAGAGGATTAAAAGCCTCATCTTCCTTGGCTAACAGGTGGTTGCAAAACCTCAGAACAAGGATGAAGAAGTCCTGTGTCAGCAGAATAATGTGCTGAGAGACAAAAAATAGATTAGATAGAGTTTGACAAATGCTGGAAGGAAAAAGCTACAGATTGTTTGTTTGTTTGTTTTTCTCATTTTTAAATTTTCTTTGTACATAATAAAGGCTCATGGACTGAATCCTGAAGTCCTTATGCTATTTCACTCACTCTTTCCCCTGGCAAAACTCCTGTTAACTTCAGTGAGTGTTCTGCCTAAGCGTGTGCTAAATAAGGTGTTGAACATTTGGCCCTACATACATTTGTTATTGGGGTTTTTGTTTTTTTTAGGAGCCAGAGCCCCAAGCTTCTGAATAAATAGGGTACTCTTCCTGAACTCTGCTTAGGTTATAAGCCAATGAGGCTCTAAAGGACAACTCCATATGCCATGATTTCAGGCTCTGGATAGTCAAAGTGAGGATCTATAATGTCATGGGGAGATCTCATCCATTTTCCTAGGCAGGATTTGGGACATGAAAAGTAGGTTTGTCCCTGGTACGTGTGTGTTTGTGTGTGTGTGTTTCTATAACAATCTTCGCTCTTAACTACAAGTGCCACCATGATTAAACCTGCCAGAGATTATCTTTCCTATTGGCATCAGTGAGTGACAACAGGTCTGACAAACCAAATCTAACAATGAGGTTACCTGGTGTGGCTCCTGGATTAACCTTTACAGTGACTATAAAGCAAATCTGACATCCAGTTATAGCAAGCACTTCAAATCCTTAAAGAGACCTCAAAACTCAGGATGGCACCATGTCATCATACAGTAGTTTAAAATATAATGTGGGGTAACATCTTGACTTCCCCAGGTTCACGACAATGCAAGGGTCAAAATGTGCAGCAACCCTAAGAAGAAGCAGAATTAATTTTCCAAGAGCATGCACAAATTGAGTCCCATTCTTTATTTCACAGTGGCCAATAACATGATTTAGACTGGAAAGGAGTCTTTGGAGTGGTAGACTGAATGGCTAAAGAATTGGTAGTACGAGGCCTTGAACCTTTAGATACTGGTTCAAATATCACCAGGCTGATGGTAACCAAAATCATGACCAGCTGATAGTTATTCAATGACCCATATGAAATGAGCTGATGTCTCAGTCCAGTTCATAATGTACAAGTGTCCTCATCACAGTTAGTGCCCTTGTCTGCATGCCCAGCATGGAAGCTGTGCTTCCTCTCTCTCTTAGAAGAGGGACTTCCAGGTCAGGGTTCAGGCACACAGACAGGGCAGTATGTGAAAGTCTTGCCCTGGCATTGTCTGCACTGAATTTGTTGTGTGGAGAGAACTATTCAGCCTCCCAGGTTGTGAGCCTGGTACCTTATACCAGCACTAAATTCACTGTACACTAAATAAAAATATTGTATATTTGTACAGTGCAGTTCCTCCCAAAGGATTCCGTGATATTTTCCAATTAACAAACAGCTATGTAAACTATATGCAGTGAAATCTATGCAAGACACCATCTGTATTAGCCAACCTCTTTTCATAAGAGTCTGCCCTACAGTATTATCCTGAATGTGCCGAGAACAATTCTGCTACAGCCTTTATTGGAAAATCACCTCTGTTAAGGAGCTGATTTTTGTCAGTCTCTTGAATGGCTGCCTTAAAGCATGTTTCACTGTATAGGGTTTACTCCATCCACCACAGAAATGCAGCAATCTCTGTGGTGAACTATGTTAAACAGCACACTGCAACAGTGTACAGCAGCTTAATGTAATAAGTGAGGGAAAAATAGTATATATGGGGATATACAGGGGAATTTAGTTAGACCTAATTTCAGGTAGGGCCAAACCTTTACTTGTACTAAAATAGCAACGGGATAGTTAATAATCATGATAGAGCACAGTGCCTGCTAATGATGGGTCAGAACTCTTAATTCAGTACTGACTCATAAGGAAGAGTGTCGCCTACTGAGTCAACACAATTACCATTTTCTGTATCACCCTAGGTATTCTTTGTATATGTCTTATCCAAACACTGACCAACTTGTCACTGATGGACTTGTGAGCTCACAGCACCAGATAGTATCGCAGCAGGCCATGGTCTCCTATGGTTTTATGGTAGAATTTTTTCATCTTTTTTTTTTCCCCCCTCCTTGAAACCAGCTTCACTGTTTTTATAGGATCAGCCTTCCCTCTGAAGAACTACAAGATGAGTGTCTGGAGTTGGCTTACTTTCCCTCAGGGGATGTTACTGTACCTTGCTCTCCAAACAGCTGCTGTTCAGCTCCCCCCTGAACCTCACAACTGTACCAGCAATGGTCAGAAAATCTCCTTCAGCCACTCATACAAGATTGACCTTCCCAAATCATCCCAGATCAAGGTGGAGGCAGACCCGTTGCCACTCAAAGACGACAGTCATGTGCTGCTTGCTGCTGGGGATACGGACGAGGAGGAGGAGCAGAATATCATATTCAGGCACAACATCCGAGTTCAGACACCGAGAGGTGACTGTGAAGCTTTGGGACACATCAAAGATCTGCTGGAAAGGATGGAAAAGATGGAGAAAGAAATGATGGTGCTCAAGGAGGCCTGCAGTATACAGAGGTGCTGTGGGGGAGTCCAAGGTGTGCATCATACTGTGATTTATTTTTTTGTAGGTGTTCTCTCTAACTCCAGTAGCTTTAATTGTATATCTCTTTTTGTGCTGTGCTATTCCCTACTGGAAAAGTCTTGGGCAGGCTGGAGCCCAGGTTTCTTACATTTGGGGTATGAAAGTCTGAGGCCATATGGAAAGAGGGATTAATGGGAGCAATTAGTTTCCTGAGTTTGAGGTGGGGAATCCTGGAGTTCCTGACACGGAGACAGCCAAAGTCCAGTGAAGCCAATGGAAAGACTCCCGTTGACTTCACTGGGCTTTGTGGGGACTCAGGTTCCAGAGCTTGGGCTGGAATTCTAGTGTTTGAGTGATGGAGTGCTTGGTTTGCTGTGCTCCCCTGTGGTGATGTGCTCCCCCAATGGGCAGGGGTAGGGGTGATTTCAAGTGTCCTCACAGTGGCAAGGAGCTCAGACTCAGCAGCGGGGTGTGGAATTCTGGGGTTTCTGGAAGAGTTTGGGCTTGGATTAGACTCCTGCAGATCCAAGATAACTTAGTTTCTTGATCTTGAGGGAGTGGAACTCTGGAATCTCCAAGGTGGGGTGGGGCTTAGGTTCCTGGGCTTGGTGGGGAAAGCTGAAGTTCCCAAAATATGCTAACACGTGTCTTTCAGCTTTGAGAGGAATTCTGGAGTGTCTGAGAAGTCAGGGCTTGGAGTTCTTGAGCTTGTGAGAGGGGACATTCTGGAATTCCACATCAGCAGGAGGCATGGTTGTAACATTCCTAGGTTTTTTGTTTTGTTTCTAGTCCCAGAATTTTTCATTTTAACGGAAAATGTTGAGAATTTGTTTGTTTTTTCTTTGCTAGGTAACTGTCCAAAACAAAGAAGAATGCCCAGGTGATGGTCTCATATGACACTAGTGGGTGCAGCTATAATCAGTCCATTTAGTTTCTCTTTCCTACCAGTGGTGTTGACTAGACCTTCTCTATATCTGTCTATGGCTCTATTTCTAATGCTGTTTTGTCTGCCTCTTTCTCTCCTGAATGCTACCTGCTGATGTCGGCTCTGGGTCCCCAACTGGACAGATGTCTCGAATTGCAGTGGCCGTGGAACTTTCATCCAAGAAATCTGTGGATGTGACTGTGATGAAGGCTGGGAGGGCAGCGATTGCTCCCGCCCCAGCTGCCCCAACAATTGCAATGGCAATGGACGCTGCGTTGATGGCAAATGCATCTGCAGCAAACCCTACGTTGGTGAAGACTGCAGCCAGCGGCTGTGCCCTACGAACTGCAGTGGCAATGGGATCTGCAACAATGGTGTGTGCCAGTGCTATGAGGAGTTCATTGGAGATGACTGCAGTGAGAAGAGATGCCCCAATGACTGCAGCGGCAACGGTTTCTGTGACAGTGGCGAGTGCTACTGCCACGATGGTTTCATTGGGCTTGACTGCTCTCAGGGTGAGAAGCACCTTCCTTTTATTCCTTCCCTCTGTCTTTTTATCCTGGAGTGTCCCCTGTATCCCACTTCCTTCCTGTCCACTGTGGCATATGTTTGGTTCCTTCTGCAGCTAACCGCACCCAATATCCATTCGCTGGAGAGGATGCTATCCAGTCTTTGGCTATGGGGTGGGGATATGGAGGTCTATAACCAAGGAGGGATGCTAACCAAGCCCATCGATCACTCCTGGGAATAAAGGCAAGGGGGTCAGCCAGGTCTGCCTGCCTGCTGCAGTCTGCACTGGTTGTGAGTAAGCCAGAGGATTCAGTACAAGCTGTGACCAATGGTACATGAAAACCTTCAATAATCTACTCTGAGCTGAGGCAGTTAGGAATTTAGGATTGGAAGGTACCTTGCAGGTCATAAAGTCCAGTCTCCTGCTGTCTCAGGCAATGTCATCATATAATCCTGTTTATAAACTGATCAAGCTCTATCTTAAATCTAGCTAGGTCGTTTGCTCCCACTGTTGCTGTTGGAAACTCCCATTTGAGAAGCAATTTCTTGTCCTGTATCTTCACAAGGCAGTGAGGGTTGACTGATTAGACCTGAGGTGAGCTGACCCTGCTCTCTGCCCAGAGATTCCAACTGGACTGGGCCAGGAGCAGAACCTCCTTAGTTTAAAGACACTATCGGTGGGGCTCCTTGCTGCAGGATGTCTGCTAAAGTCCTTTTGTAGCTGTACTCAAGGCTTAGCACACGGCCTTGCTCTTTGGGTCATTAACCTTAGCCTGCATTTGTCTGGTTTAACACAGAATGACAAAGCTGTAAACAGTTACCATAATCCCCTTCCTTGTGCAGGTCTGCCTTCGCTGGAGAGTCTCTACTAGGGAAGGTTTTATGTTGCTGTTTCTCCAAATGTATCTGTTAAGTTGAATCCATAGTCTGAGACTTTTCAAAGGGACCTAAGGGAGTTAGGTGCCCAAATCCCATTGACTTTCAGTAGGAGTTGGGCACCTCATTCCAGTAGGTCTTCTCTGAAATCTCAGCCTCAGTCTCATTCAAGGTCTTTTAGCATAAAAAGTGCCCTAGGAGCCCTAGTCAAGTAGTGAGTGAATCCCGCTATGGACAACCAGCTCAACCCCAGCTGCCAGTTTGAGGCCTGGCTGCTATTACTACTTCCCATCCTTGAAAAGCCTTAACGCCCATAAGAATGGCTCAGTGGCCTAGTCATCCAGTTTGAAATGTCTTTAAAATCCCTATAACTGCAAGTTCATATCCCAGCCATGTCACCTCAGCCCTTCAACCTTCTGAGGCAGGTGAATTAAGTTCATGCAGATTATTGTAAGTGAAATACCTTATAAATCAAGATCCCCAGTGCTCTGAATCAGCATCAAAGCTCTGATTTTGCTCCTCAAAAACTACATTTGCTCATTGGTTCACCTTTTTTAAAAAAAAGTGCTGGAGACAAAATTCTCCCCCTATACCAAAGCTTTTAACCAACACCTCACCTGATTCAACCCCCAGTCTTTCTTTCCAGGTTCTCTATTTACCTCTCTGTGTACGATCATTCTGTGTACAGAAATGAGCAAGGAGTGCATGCTGTCAGAGGGGCAGCCAGGTCTGTGAAGGGGACAGCCAGAATTGTCTCTGGTCTCCCAAGGGGGTTCTGGCCCTGCCTCCCAAGGAGAAGGGTCTGAATGCAACCTGGCTTCCTCCTCCCCATGCTGTTGTTCCTGCTGTTGCTCCAGTAGTGGCGTGGACACGTTGTACAATTAATACACATTGCACAATGCATTTTGTATTGTAACTTACGACTAGATCAGTAAGGTCACAAAAAGGAAAAATAGTTTTCCTAAGTCCTGTGTGAAATGGTTTACATTTCTGCAGCATCTGCCAAGCTCTCCTCTTCCAATGTCATTAAACTGGCTTTTATATTCTGAGAAAGAGACTTCTGGATTCTGAAGGATTACTACCGAGTGCTGCTGTGGTACAGTTTCACTGGTGTTTACATCTCTTTGCACACAACAAGACACATTTAATAATTTATTGTCATTATTACTGGCATATCTGAGCAACTAGAACGTATCTACTCCCCAAAGTGCACAATTATTTGCACTCATTAATTTTTACAATTCATTTATGATCAGTAAGGAGCTATGGAGGGAACTAGATGTTAAACCTCAGGTACTGACTTGTGCTCTTTTTGAACATCACTCTATAGAGCACTTTGGGATACCTTAAATAAACGTGGCACCTGATTAAAACCAAATTTTTCTATCAAGTTATTGCCTTTGCTTGAAAATCATTGTGTTGAGCAGAAGCAATAGGAATGGTGGAAAGTGGAACAGGTTTTAAAGAATGAGAAACTGAGACTCTCCAATGGGGCCAGGATTCCTAACAGGCAGATATGTGAGCTTTCAACCCAGCAGTGAATTTAGAAACATGTTGCTGGTTTCCTGCTTGTTTAGGCGATAGGACCTTTATCTATTTTCTGAGTAGCAACTGGCTAATGGAGAGAGATTTATAATAGTAATTAGAACACAAGATGGACTCTTGGCATCTAGTCCCCCAAGCCTCATCTGTCCTCATACTTCTCTCAGCAATTAGTATTGTTTATGTAAAGAATCCTTTCACTCCATACAGTGCAAGTTTGTTTGTTACCAAAGAGGAGGGAAAGGAGGAAGATTTTCAGTGGTTTCTAAGTAAGTGTCCAAAATACAGCACTTGTTTACCTTTCTTGTTTTCATCATGCCATTTCCCTGGACAAGTGACTGCAATTTATTGATCAGGCCCAGAAGGGCTTTGGTTTGTCACATCTGGCTGTGTGAATGGCTCTAGCTGATCTCAGAATTTGTATTGTTTCTAGATGAGAGGCAGGTGCTTCTGTGTCAACACCTCATCAAAACATGCTGCTGATTATGCAGAACTGAAAAGCCAGGAAGGGGAAATAGTGACAGCTTGTTGATGTCTTGTTGCAGCCACCTGGGTCACTATTCCATGCAATTGGCTAATAGACAACTTTGTTTTCCTGTGCTGGGTCCTTCACTTTAAAGGGTGCAGATAGTGCCTGCTCCATCCAAACTGCACTTAGATACAGAACAAGATCTATCCTGTGTGTTTGGGGTTATTTTACCACAAGTAAACCCAAATTACATGTATGTTCCAGGGCAACGAAGGGCCATATTCTGCCCTTGCTTTACATAGCTTCAACTAAAAGCAATGGGAACTGTGTACGTGCCTCTAAGGATGGACTTTGGCTAGAGCTGTGGATGAAGTGAGGCGAGATCGCTGGGAAAATAGCCCAATTAGTTTCAAGAGGGAGCCTTTCCCAGTAGGACACATTACACTACCGTCATATTTAGTGGCTTCATGATTGCTGAAGCAATGTATCTTTTGACCAAATGGGTAAGATGTTATTCCCATCAGAAGGGCTGTGGTGTACACTGGATTTTCTAAGATCTGTTTTCTGCAGGGATCAAACTTCCTTTAGTTTTCTTCACTACTGTGATGCTCTCCTCAGGGCACCTACAGCCGTAAACCACTGTGTTACCTCTCTGCATCAGCAAGAGAGAGCTTTGCTGGAACTTAGACTGTGTGTCAGCTCTCTGTCATGCCTGCCTGTCTGTTTCACCAGCAAACTCCCTGAGACTCTGCCAATCTTAACCTCGCCTTGCAGGTAACAATCAGTGAACCCCATTTCCTGAATTCCTCAGAGACATCTCTGCAGTGTCCAGTCCCTCTCACTGAGCACTCACAGACATTATTAAGTTCGCTGCCTCTAAAGAGACAGAGCACACACCAGCCTGTTAGTTTAATTGAGGACTCGCATTTAATTCAATATAGCAGCACTGAGATGGTTTTCTAATAAAACAAGGATTCGTTTATTAATAAAGGTCAGAGGTTTAAGTGATACTAAGCAAGAGAAAAAGAGACAGGTCTGGTTACAAACCAAACCAAACCGTACACGTTTTCTAGTGACTAGACTTAATTCTAGCAAGTTATAGTCTTTGCCTAAATAGGTTTCTCATTTACGAGTTACCAGCAGCTCCTGCCCTTCAAGCCACGAGGATCCATTTTTTACAGATGCAGAGGGTTCTGTTCTTTGTTCCTTAAGTGATGGATTCTCTGCCAGTAATCCAGCCAGTCAGCCAGGAAAATCCACATTTCTGTATTGCTTCTGAAACACATTTTAAGAACATATTTCCAGCACACACATGTAATTCTTTATGTACAACCCATACATACATCACACAATGATATTGATGACCAGTGTATCACCAGCCTTCATAATATATTATCAAACTGCGAGTTCCAATGATTTTGCAGAGGGAAAGAAAACTCTCTCCTTGTCCCTGAGTTATTTCAAAGGCCCAAATAATCCCTAAAATTTGTGCATGTGACTTCTTCATTCCTGAAGATGTAAACTGACTTCTGTAGTTGTGACAATCAGGGTCCAGACACCCCAGAGGGAGGACAGAGGGCCAGAAACTCAAATAATAAGCAATAGAATCAACTGGGTGTTCACATTATTACTGCACTATAAGAAGTGTATCAAGTAACATCTTTCTTTTTTTTTTTTTGGTGCCAATGTGAGCTAAAGAAGATAGTGGGAAGAAGCCAGGAAAATATTGTAGTAGATACAGCAAGCAGTATTTATGGCAGTTAGCAATAGGCTATTTGGTGGGGAGAGAGAGGCAAGAAGATCATGCAATTGGGAACCCCAGCTCTGGTTAGTCTAAACTGTGTTTAACAAATTTGTACTTGGTCAATGTAGACCAGAGTGGCTGTAAAGCATTTTAAACCTACAATAAAGTAACTTTAAGAGTGAAGATCTAAAGGTCGGTTTAGTACAATAAAATAAACCATTAAAACCAGCACATTAATCCACTGGAATAAACTGTAACACTTGTTTCCCAGCATAGGAAGAGGAAATGAGACAGTCTTGTATAGTGATGGGCCAACCTCAACAGATTCAGAAGTTCAGTTCGGTCGCCGAAAGTTCAGCTGTTGCTTATCTGAGCCTATGTGTTACTGAAATCCGAGCAGATGTTCACTATTTCCTGGTTTGGGCTGTGATACGGAATAGCACCAAGAAATACCCTGGAGGTATTTCTGCTTTTACTCTTGGACAAAATCAGGGAGTTCCAAGATGTGAAATATAAAAATAAAGAGCCCTACGTATATTAAAAAGTTAATCCAGCTTTTTTGGTGCTGGAAAAATCATTGGGTGTTTGATTCAAGTTTTGGGAAAGGTTCAAAAAGGTTTCGGGTAAAATTGTCAAAAGTGCCTAAGTGACTTAGTCAATTCAATAAGACATAGGCGCCTAAGTGCCTAAGTCATTCTTAAAAGTGGAACTTAGGCTCCTCAATAGCGTAAGCTCTTCTGAAAAGTTTATCCCAGACGTATTGTATCTGAACTGGTGGTTCTTCCTCCTTCCTTGGAAAGGAACTGATAGTATCCCTTTAAAATAGAATTTACAGTTATAAAGAAGAGTGTATAAAAATTTACTAACTTAAAAGCATGAGAATGGTTAGTTTTCTGAATCCTTCAAAAAGGTATAAAAATATACTGCACAAAACTTGAGTTAATTAAGGCTGGATCCTGTTGAGCGTCTGTCACCATTATTTGCTATCACTTATCACTTTTTGTAAACTTAGTGGGCTCAGGTGTCCTTACAGTGTAAATTGACTGTCAAAGAGCAAGTGTGGGATTTACTCAGCTCAAGATGTGATAGAACCCAAACTGCTACTGAGAAGGTTCTCTTTGACCTGAGGTGCATCAAATATCGAGCAGGATTTCTGCAGAAACTGAAGGCACAGGGTCTGTGCCCAATGGATAGAGCAGGGGTAGGCAACCTATGGCACGGGTGCCAAAGGCGGCATGCGAGCTGATTTTCAGTGGCACTCACACTGCCCGGGTCCTGGCCAGCGGTTTGGGGGGCTCTGCATTTTAATTTAATTTTAAATGAAGCTTCTTAAACATTTTAAAAACCTTATTTACTTTACATACAACAATAGTTTAGTTATATATTAAAGACTTATAGAAAGAGACCTTCTAAAAACGTTAAAATGTATTACTGGCACGTGAAACCTTAAATTAGAGTGAATAAGTGAAGTCTCGGCGCACCACTTCTGAAAGGTTGCCAACCCCTGGGATAGAGAATTGTTATTGATGCAAGGGGAGCATCAATATTGACTTCATGAAACAACCAAACTAGAGATTGTGGATTTTTATTTCTCTCATGCATATACACATATGGGCATTCCGACATACTCATTTATATACATACGTGCAGTCTGGTGCACTTGTTCTTTCTCTCTCATACATGGACTTTCTCCTTCATGCTCCCTCGCATCTTAACGTCTCTCTACACCCTTGAAATCACTTTTCTAGTAAGCAGTTAGTTCCTGCAGTAGCCACCTGTGACTGTCTTTTACTGTGCGACTGACAGCTGTAACTCATCTCTGTGTTTGGTCTCCTTCCAGCAGCAGCAGTGGAAGTCAGTGCATTGAAAGTGCCTGACTTACCTTCAGAACTGCAGTTTTGGCTTTTTGTAAGTGACTGAGCAATTGTAGAGTGAGGAGAGTTCTGTTTAGCTGCTGCGATAGCTAGGTAGTCTTTCTGAGGTTCAGGATCAAATGTCATGAGAAGCGTTAAGGCCTGATTTTGCTGCCGCTCGAATTCTGTGATGAAGTCATTCCCCGGCTGTAGTTGAACTTTGCAGTACTATTGCAGAGTTACTGCTTTGGGTGCCTGTAGGGGTTTCTTGCCCCTCTCTGGGGCGGCTGGGGACCAGACCGCCCGCTACTCTATTGTAGTTTGGGGAATAAGCGCAGTTAACGGTGCCCGGGCCCTTGGTCGGGGCGGGGCAATAAACAGTTCACCGCTCAGGCCCTTAAGCAGGGGCTGAGCAATCAATAGTTAATAGGCCCTGGCCCTTGGTCAGGGCGGGGCAAGGAGCAGTTTTCAGCTCAGGCCCTTAAGCAGGGGCTGAGCAGTTAGGAAGTCAATAGGCCCTGGCCCTTGGTCAGGGCGGGGCAAGAAGCAGTTTCAGCTCAGTTAGTAGCGAGCCCAGGTCCTGGCTCTGGCGAACCTGGGAGAGGGGGAGACTGCCACCCACAGGTTGGGTGGCAGGGGGGACGCAGGCCCACCCACTCCACTGCGTCCCAGCCCGGGGCCCTAGCAGCGGCAGAAAAGCCCGCTGCTGAGTCAGTGGGGATCCTGGCCGCAACACACTGACCTGGGCTCTGGCAGTGCTGCAGCCAGACTAGAGTCGGCTGCCCCCGGGCTACTTCCACCTTCCCCCTCTCCGGGTACCTGGACCAGGGGGGCGTCCTCCAGGAGGTCGCAGACCATCGGCACCTCGGCGTCGTCTGCGGGCGGCAGGCTCGTCGGCTCCTCGGGGTAGCAGGCCAACGGCAGGCCTGGCAGCTCCTCGGGGTAGCGGGCCAACGGCAGGCCTGGCAGCTCCTCGGGGTAGCGGGCCAACGGCAGGCCTGGCAGCTCCTCGGGGTAGCGGGCCGGCGGCAGGCCTGGCAGCTCCTCGGGGTAGCGGGCCGGCGGCAGGCCTGGCAGCTCCTCGGGGTAGCGGCTGGGCGCCGGGGCCTCCCGGCGGGGAGCTGGACCTCGGGCGTCCGGCCTCTCCAGTGGCTGCCGCCCAACTGCGGTCTGAGGGCCGGCTTTTCTACTTCCTGTGCCGCCCCCTGACCCTTGAGGGGCGGGAACAGGATTCTCTGGCTCCGCCCACTTAGGCATCCGGGAAGGTTCCTGGTCTTTCTCTGGGGCAGCTGGGGACCAGACCGCCTCGCTACACACACCCCCCCTCAAGTCTGGCTCCCGTTCATCGGGGCCAGACCCTTCCATACCTCCCAGGCGGGACAGGAAGTCAGCGTTAGCGTGGTCCTTGCCGGCCCTATGGCGAACCGTAAAGGCGTAGGGCTGCAGCGCTAGGTACCACCGCTGTATCCGCATGTTGTTGTCCTTCATTCGGTTCAGCCACTGCAGGGGGGCGTGGTCCGTCACCAAGATGAACGGGTTTCCCAGAAGGTAATAGCGGAGGGCATCGCAAGCCCACTTTACCGCCAGGGCTTCCTTCTCCACCACCGCATAGTTCTTCTCCCGCGGGAACAGCTTCCGGCTGATGTACAAGACGGGATGATCCTGCCCATCCACGTCTTGGGACAGGACCGCCCCCAAACCCACCTCCGAGGCATCCGTCTGGAGGATGAAGCCCTCATCGAAATTAGGGCTGTAGAGGACCGGGCCACGACAGAGACTTGCCTTAAGTTCCTGAAAGGCGTCTTCGCAGTTCCGGGTCCAAACCACGCGTCGCGGGCTGTCCTTAGTTAGGAGGTTGGTTAGCGGGGCGGCGACAGATGCAAAACGGGGGATGAACCGTCGGTAATAGCCGGCGAGTCCCAAGAACTGTCACACCTGGCGCTTTGTGGTAGGGGGCGGGCAGGTTGTCAGGGCCTGTACCTTACCCACAAGGGGCTTCACTCGTCCATTCCCTATGGTGTAGCCCAGATATGTCGTTTCCTGCCACCCGATGCGGCATTTTCTTGGGTGGGCCGTCAACCCGGCGGCCCGCAGGGATCTCAAGACGGCCGCTACCCTTAGCAGATGGTCTTCCCAGTGGCGGCTGTAGATAACCACATCGTCTAGGTAGGCAGCCGCGTAGTCCTGATGGGGCTGGAGGAGCTGATCCATCAGCCGCTGGAATGTGGCAGGGGCCCCATGGAGGCCGAAGGGCATCTGGATGAATTGGTATAGACCCGTGGGGGTGGCAAACGCAGTCTTCTCCTGTGACTCAGGGTCCAGGGGTATTTGCCAGTAGCCCTTGCTGAGATCGAGGGTGGTGAGGAAGCAGGCCCCCCCCAGCCGGCCGAGCAGCTCATCGATGCGCGGCATCGGGTAGGCATCGAATTTGGAAATGGTGTTGACGCGCCTGAAGTCGATACAGAAGCGCCGTGTCCCATCGGGCTTGGGTACTAGCACGATGGGGCTACGCCATGCACTCCGGGAGGGCTCAATCACCCCCAAGTCCAGCATGGCTTGCACCTCCTCCTCGACACTCTGGCGCATTCGGTGGGGCAGGGGCCTGGTCACTTCGCGGATCACCACCCCGGGTTCCGTCTGAATAGTATGACAGACTAGGGTGGTGTAGCCCGGGTGACTGGTGAAGGTCCGCGGGAACGCCTGCAAGAGGCACTGGACTTGCTTCCGCTGTTCGCCGGTGAGGGTCCCCGCCAACTGGGGCCCTTCCGTATCCTGGATCAGGGCGACGTGGGGGCCCAACTCAGGCTCGGGGGGGTAGGGGTTAATTAATAAGCCCTCACGCTCCCGCCAGGGCTTCAGGAGGTTGATGTGGTATCTTTGAATTTTTTTCCGTCGATCCGGTTGGCTGACCTCATAAGTGACAGGCCCTACCTTCCGGACCACGTCATAGGGGCCCTGCCAGCGGGCCAGGAGCTTTGACTCGCTGGAGGGCAGGAGGAGCAGGACCCAATCCCCAGGTTTAAAGTCGCGGCTCTGCGTGCCCTGGTTATAAGTCCGCGCTTGGGCCTTCTGAGCAGCCTTCAAGTTTTCCTGGGCCAGCGCCCCGGCCTGAGTGAGCCGTTCCTGGAGCTGAAGGACGTACTTCAGGAGACCCTGGGTTGGTGATGGTGTTTGCTCCCAGGTCTCCCGCATCAGATCCAGGAGACCCCGTGGGCGGCGGCCATAGAGTAGCTCGAAGGGAGAAAACTTGGTCGAGGACTGGGGCACCTCTCGGACCGCCAGAAGCAACGGCGGGAGGAGTTGGTCCCATTGGCGCAGGTCCTCTGGGGGGAACTTGCGTAGCATCTCCTTCAGTGTACGGTTGAACCGTTCCACCAGCCCATCGGTTTGTGGATGGTACACCGAGGTGCGCAGCTGCTTAACCCCCAGGAGTCCACACACCTGCTGCAGCAGTCGTGAGGTGAAGTTGGTGCCCTGGTCCGTGAGGATTTCCCGGGGCAAGCCTACCCGGGCAAATATCTTCACAAGCTCCCCGGCGATGGTCCGGGCGGTGATGCTCCGCAGTGGCACTGCCTCCGGGAAGCGGGTAGCATAGTCAACGAGGACCAGCACGTACTGGAACCCCGCGGCGCTCTTGTGTAGGGGCCCGACTAGGTCCATGGCCACCCGCTCGAAGGGTGTCTCGATGATGGGCATGGGGACCAACGGGGCCCTTGGGGTCCACGGGGGGGCAGCTAGCTGGCACTCTGGACAGGAGCGGCAATAGTCTCATACTTCCTGGTGCACCCCAGGCCAGAAGAAGCGTGTCACGATTCGTGCCAACGTCTTCTCAAGGCCCAAGTGCCCGGCCGCCGGGATATCATGGGCGAGTTTCACGACTGCCCGCCGGTGGCATCGAGGCACGAGCAGTTGGCTCCGGGGTTCTCCGGTGCGCGGGTCCCGTTCCACCCGATAGAGTCGGTCTTGCCTCAACTCAAAGTGGGGCCACTGCTTTGCCCGTTGAGGGTCGATGACTGCCCCATCTACCGCGGCTAGCTGCTCGTACGCGTGACGGAGGGTGGGGTCTTCCCGCTGGTCTCGACAAAAGTCCGTGTGGAGCAGGGGCGCCGCAGCTGTCTCCGGGGGGGGGGTCTGGGCGTTCCTCGTCTCGTTGTCCGGGGTCGGGTACACTCTCCCTCTCCGACTGGGTCCCCGGAAGGTCCCCTTCCAGCACTGGAGTGGTGATGGGGACCTCGCCGGCCTTTGACTGGAGGACCTCCGTGAAGGCAGGCCAGTCCCGCCCCAGGATTACTGGGTAGGCGAGCCGGGGGGCCAAACCGACCACCATCGATCGGGCGACTCCATCCACGGTCAGCCAGACTTGAGCACTGGGGTAGGGACGTACGTCGCCGTGAATACATTGGAGCCGGATCGCCCCCAGGCGGGGGTCTGGCTGAAGGCCGAGGCTCTGGCGAACCAAGGTCTGTCCACAGCCTGAGTCAATCAGAGCCACGGTGGGGTGCTCCCCGACCATCACCGGGACCGTAATCTTAGCCCCCTGGGGGCGCCGGGCGCGAGCTTCTCCCGTGCAAACCTGGCCAAAGCTACAGTCCATCTCTGTACAATCCCGCTGTAAGTGGCCATGTTTCCCACAGGAGAAATGGGGGCCAAGGTCCGTGCGCCCCAGCCGGGACGAGGTTCCGGCCCGGCTCCTAGGAGGGCTTCGGCCAGGCCCTCGGGCGCCAAGTCGAGGTGCAGGGGCCTGTCGAGCCGGGCCCTCGGCAGGTCGGGGTCGGGGCTCTGGGCCACGGGGTGAATTCCGGGGCTCCATCCGAGCGGCCCCCTTCCTCTCAGGGGGAGTGCGCTCTGATCCGGGCAGGACGGCTTGAGCGGTTGGTCCCACTGGGGCCTCTGCGGCAAGGAAGTCCTCCATCAGGGTGATGGCCGTAGCCAACGATGCGGGCCGGTGCCGAAGAACCCAGGCCCTCCCGCGGGGCGGAAGTATATAGACGAACTGCTCCAGGATTATCTGGTTGATAATCTCGTCCAGCGTCCGTCCTTCGGGCTGGAGCCAGCGCTTGCAGGCCTCCCTCAGTTCTTGGGCTACTACCCGGGGACGGGCTCCCGTAGCGTAGGCCAAGCTCCGGAACCGTTGACGGAAGGTCTCGGGGCTGATGTCTAAGGCATCCAAAATCGCTGCCTTCACCCGGGGGTAGTCCCGGGCTGCGTCCGTGGCTAGGCCCCGGTATACGGTTTGGGCCGTCCCGGTCAAATATGGGGCCAAAATGGTCGCCCATTGGGCGGGGGCCCAGCCCGCAACCAGGGCCACCCTCTCGAAGGTTACTAAAAATGCTTCGGGGTCGTCGCTGGGGCCCATCTTGGTCAGGCGGAGGGGGGGTGCGAGGTGGGGTGACCCAGCAGCACCCACCGGCTGGGATTCCGCCGGACGGGGCAGCGAGGCCGCCAACTGCTGCAGACCTTGTTGTTGCTGCTCCTGGAGTTGACGCCCCAGCTCCAGCATCAGCTGTTGCTGTTGGGTGCCGAGCTGCTGGAGCAACTGCTGCTGCTGCTGGAGCTGAGCGGCTGCCTGCTGCTGCTGGAGCTGGGCGGCCTGCTGCTGCTGTTGGCTCTCGGCCAAAAACTTGACGAGCTTCTCTATTTCCATGGTCGCTCGGGCGGGTCCTCCGCAGATCCCTTCTCACAAGGATCGGGGGACTCCTGCCCGCATTCTCCACCACGTGTAGGGGTTTCTTGCCCCTCTCTGGGGCGGCTGGGGACCAGACCGCCCGCTACTCTATTGTAGTTTGGGGAATAAGCGCAGTTAACGGTGCCCGGGCCCTTGGTCGGGGCGGGGCAATAAACAGTTCACCGCTCAGGCCCTTAAGCAGGGGCTGAGCAATCAATAGTTAATAGGCCCTGGCCCTTGGTCAGGGCGGGGCAAGGAGCAGTTTTCAGCTCAGGCCCTTAAGCAGGGGCTGAGCAGTTAGGAAGTCAATAGGCCCTGGCCCTTGGTCAGGGCGGGGCAAGGAGCAGTAGCCCAGGTCCTGGCTCTGGCGAACCTGGGAGAGGTGGAGACTGCCACCCACACGTTGGGTGGCAGGGGGGATGCAGGCCCACCCACTCCACTGCGTCCCAGCCCGGGGCCCTAGCAGCGGCAGACAGCCCGCTGCTGAGTCAGTGGGGATCCTGGCCGCAACACACTGACCTGGGCTCTGGCAGTGCTGCAGCCAGACTAGAGTCGGCTGCCCCCGGGCTACTTCCACCTTCCCCCTCTCCGGGTACCTGGACCAGGGGGGCGTCCTCCAGGAGGTCGCAGACCATCGGCACCTCGGCGTCGTCTGCGGGCGGCAGGCTCGTCGGCTCCTCGGGGTAGCGGGCCAACGGCAGGCCTGGCAGCTCCTCGGGGTAGCGGGCCGGCGGCAGGCCTGGCAGCTCCTCGGGGTAGCGGGCCGGCGGCAGGCCTGGCAGCTCCTCGGGGTAGCGGGCCGGCGGCAGGCCTGGCAGCTCCTCGGGGTAGCGGGCCAACGGCAGTCCTGGCAGCTCCTCGGGGTAGCGGGCCAACGGCAGTCCTGGCAGCTCCTCGGGGTAGCGGGCCAACGGCAGTCCTGGCAGCTCCTCGGGGTAGCGGGCCGGCGGCAGGCCTGGCAGCTCCTCGGGGTAGCGGGCCGGCGGCAGGCCTGGCAGCTCCTCGGGGTAGCGGGCCGGCGGCAGGCCTGGCAGCTCCTCGGGGTAGCGGGCCGGCGGCAGGCCTGGCAGCTCGTCGGGGTAGCGGGCCGGCGGCAGGCCTGGCAGCTCCTCGGGGTAGCGGGCCGGCGGCAGGCCTGGCAGCTCGTCGGGGTAGCGGCTGGGCGCCGGGGCCTCCCGGCGGGGAGCTGGACCTCGGGCGTCCGGCCTCTCCAGTGGCTGCCGCCCAACTGCGGTCTGAGGGCCGGCTTTTCTACTTCCTGTGCCGCCCCCTGACCCTTGAGGGGCGGGGACAGGATTCTCTGGCTCCGCCCACTTAGGCGTCCGGGAAGGTTCCTGGTCTTTCTCTGGGGCGGCTGGGGACCAGACCGCCTCGCTACAGTGCCAGTGAAAATGTAGGCCACGGATTACAACACCAGAGCACTGGCTTTAGAGAATAACCTGCTACCAGCTGTCTCCAGTGTAGAACACTGAGATGTGCTGCCCTTCCTAGAGTTCTGTTCCTGCCCCCAGATCTCCAAGACAGTCTTGATCTTCCTGGGTCCATATTTCTTACAAGCCTCTTTGACTAGGCAATTAGAGGGTCCTGCACTTATTCTGGATGTTGTAACATCAGCACAGAATTATTTAGTGCCACAGAACAAGAATGATTAAATGGCAACTGCACTCGTCCAGCCAAGCAAGGAGGAGCGTCTTTCCTCGACAGACACACCTGGTACCATGGGTGACACTGAGAGTGTTAAGGAAGTTGTTTCTTGGCATTCTTTTGATGCTTGACATGTCCGCTACAATGTGGCGCTAAGTATACCCAGGTTATTGCAGTGCTGAGCATTCTCAATTCCCATTGGCCACTGCAACTATACCGCTTTGTGGATAAGCAGAGGACTTCAGCCTCCAGGGCTGTCTATATAGTCCTGTTCACCAGCAGTTCATTCATTGTACCAATGCAAAATATGGGCCTGATCCAAACCCCATTGAAGTCAGTGGAAAAACTCCCATTGACTTCAGTGGACTTTGGACCATGCCCCAAGATGAGATATCAGTCTTATAATTTCTTCTCTTTTTCTCCTGTAGTCATTGCTCCTCAGAATGTGCAGCTGCTGAAGACCACGGAAGATTCTTTGACCTTCAGCTGGGATCAGGTGCTTGACGTGGATTATTACCTCCTCAGCTATTATCCGATAGGGCATGAGGCCTCTGCAGTTCAAGTCCGAGTGCCCAAAGGACAGCTCAGCTATGAGATCCCGGGCCTTCATCCTAGCACAAAGTATCAGGTCACGCTTCGTTATGTGAAGAAGGGGATTTCCAGTAACCCAGAACACCTACAAGCAAGGACAGGTGGGAGCACTAGAAAGTCCCTTTCCTCCAACAAAGGATTGGCTGGTCTTCAAAGTCAGGTTCAAACTATAGGGGGAGCAAACTGCTAGGCTTTGGGTGTGTATGGCACTTCACATGACTTCCTGTCTGAGCTTTTGGAAAGGCCTATTCTCTAAGCCTTTCTTCTCCCATTTAAAGATGTTTTTCCCAAAAGGTTTTTTGGGGTGAATTTTCCATCCCCACAAAGTCCCAGCCTTCGTTCCTTGCTTCTGAATTCAAGGGAGTTCACAGTGCTGGGGCCAGTTTACTCTCTGAGTCCAGGAAGCAGGAATGTTTCACTGTCACGCTGTCTGGAGTGGCTCACGACCGTGAGTGCCTACCTCAGGGCAGACACCCCAAATTGGTGGTATGTTCTATAATTAGATTTCACTGACCTAGTAACAAATGTGAACTCCTGGATCACTATAACAGTCTTACTAAGGAGTCACAGACAGTCCCCTTAGACTCTCCAGTCTATCTTGCCACCCAGGAAATCCGGACTTGGTGATAAATGGTCACTTACACCAAAAATCACAGAATGTTCAGTTTGCTCCCAGTCCCAAGAGACCAGTCTCTTATCTCAGATCAATTTGCATCTTAGATCTCACGCTAAAGACAATGCCTGTAGCCAATCCTGTAATCAATTAACTAAAGTTTTATTAACTAGGAAAAAGAAATGAGAGAATTATTTACAGGTTAAAGCAAGCAAACATACACGCAAATGAGTTACTGTCTATGGTTCCTAAAGACGACAGAAATGTAGTAATCTGTCAATTCAATGTGTCTTTCAGGGCAGACCCAGGGGTAACCCCTGGGATCCCTGCCTAAGTTTAGTGTCTTTGGCCCTGTGAAAGTTCAAACAGCAAAGGAGGAACAATTTTCTTGTGACCCTGTTTTATATTTTACATTTCGCCTTATAGTCCATGAGATGAGCTCCCTTGCACATGGCATTTCCAAGGTGTGATAGGGCCATTCAGCAATCCTTTGTATTGTGATATTCATTAATGGCCTGTTTAATCTTGAGGATTCCTGTGCCTGGGTTCACAAGTTCAGAGCAAATATTTTCAAAGTTATAAAGTGAAACTTACGTATTTCCTGATAGCTCGGAATACTGAGATTACAAGTGTGATTAATGCATGCAGCAATTTACAAGCTTTCCATAGAGTCTAAACCCTCAATACATTCTTATAAGGCTGCTACCTATTTTGAACAAAATTAACATAAGATGAGCTGATTTGGTTTCCAGCTATGAGTTTGTCAGCTCTTAGCTAACACTTATGACCTTGGCCAGATCTGGCACTAGGTTTACCACTGTCATAGACACATCTCCCACACAATCTTCTGTCACCTTCATTGTCCTCCTGTCAATCTCAAATGCCCTGCTGGCCTTCAGAATTCTCCATGGACTCTTTCCACCTGACCCCTCAGAACTTATATTGACCTATAACCCTGCCCGCTCTCTCCACTCCACCAATCTCTGCCTGAGCGATCTTTCCTCATATATACTTCCTCACTCCACTCTTTTGATCTTAGCCTTCTCTCTGCTCCCTCTCTGCCATTGGAGGTAGAGGAATTTGCTTTTTAATTTGTGCCATCCTCTCTCCAAGAAATTGCAGCTCCTTACTGTCTGAGAACCATCCATTTGAATGGACACAGAAGGGTTTCAAAGAAGGAGAATGTAATTACCCAGGTGGGGTTTGGCTAGGGGATGAGAGGTACTACCTAGGCAGTACAGCATGCTATGAAGATCCTTAAAGAGTACAAGTAGTCAGGACTTCATTGGTACGTATGGCAATGCCAGGTGCGCAGCACTTCCTAACATCATGCTGGAGTGTTGTAGCATTATGGACTCAGAGGGCAGAGTGCCAGTTTTGAATTGTCAGCACCATACCCTGCAGTAGCTATGTTTTCCTCAGGTATCGCTGGGCCAGACCTGAATTAGTCTGACCCTACTTAGGTGATGAGATCTTCATACTGTGCTACCTCAGTGCCCTTGATAAAGCCAGTAAAGGGTTGGATTATGGGGAGTGTGTATTTATTTGTAACAGAAGACATAGGAGCCGGAGTCTTCTATGGCTGGGATAGAGCTTTACAGTGAGTACAGGCAGGCCTGTTGAAAGAATAATTGCATTCTGCCTAGTTAACAATCCTTCAGTTCATCTGAGAAATTGTATCTCGTTTTGAGGCCTGAGACCCCTGGGGGAGGTAGTTTGGCTCTTTCCTGTCTTGTGTGCACATATGGAGGAGGGGTGGCTTTGCTGCTGCTGAAATGATAATGTGCTGCTTGCTCATCACCCTCCCCACTCTGTCTTCCGTAGCCCTATCTGCAGTTAGCGCTGCCTGGGTGACAGAGAAGATGGAGGACTCACTGGAAGTGGAGTGGGAGAACCCCCCAACAGAGCCGGACTATTTTAAACTGAGGTTCAGCTCACCGCAAGGACAGGAGAAGGAGGTGATGGTGCCTAAAAGCAGTGACCTGAAGAGCAGATACATCATCAGCGGTAAGTGATTGGGTACAGCCCAAACGGGACACGGCCAGGGAGAAATGGGGAGAGACAGACACAAGAGAGAGGTTGACTCTTGAACTATAACCTGAGAAGAGCATCTCTTTTGTTTCTGTGTGGCTGATGCTCGGAGCAGACACAGACAGTTAGCAGAACTCTTTCACTTCATGCCCAGGCTGCTGCTGTGAGACACCTACAATGCACCCCTCCCCCCGAAAAAAACCACCCAGATGAGCCTTTATCCACGAACCTTGTAGTACATAGATGAAAGTCTGCCAGGTTAACCACCTCTAGCACCCACTGGCCAAGTTAGTTTGAAACTATACTGAGTTCCCTTCAGCACATATGTTCGCTAATGAGGGATCGGGGCTGGAATTTAATTGGCAGAACCCAAGGATAGGACCCATTTCCATTCAATCTGATCTCAAATCACGAGAGATTCTGAGACTCCTTTGTGAATGACCAGAGCACTTTATTTAGCTTGCTCTTGTAGCAAAAGAGGAGGTATTATTTACTTTTTGTCTGGCTGGAGTCTCACTTTCAATATCGCCAATCATATGGGGCAGATCCACCGCTGGTGTACACTGATTCAGTGATTTACACCAGCTGTGAATCTGACTCTACAGCTTTACTTGCTTCTTTGCACCAAGTCCAGCACTTGTTCACATCTTCACAGGTAGCCAGCATGAGGATATTCTGTGTGTGTGTTGAAGGGTGATACCGGACATCACATGGAAAAGCTCCCCATGTGGTATGGATAGTAAATGTCAATGCACGTTCATTCAACTTTAATTCTACTCTCATATAAATAAAATTTACTCTTTCATTTCAGACCTGGGAAGAGGTAAAATGGAATTCCCCTCAATTTATGACCATTATGACCTGTAGAGATGAGCCTAAACCAAAACATCATATCCACATATTCTCCAAACAAGAAGTACAAATCCCAGTCCCACAACTCAAACTCCTCTGTAATGTAAAATCAGAGAGCAGAAGATGCAATTTCTTTAAGAAAATGTTTATGTACTTTATTCCCTAATTGTTGGGACTGCTCTTTTTGTTTTCTTATAGGCCTGAAGCCTGGCACAGAGTATAAGATCACTGTCATATCCGTGAAGGATGAGATTGAAGGAAAGCCATCTATAGTGAATGGCCGGACAGGTATGTATCCAAAAGTCCCAAGGAGGAGCAAAGCTCCATTGTGCTCAGTGCTGTACAGACACAAAGGGATACAAGGTCCCTAGGTGATGATGCTTGTTTTGAGTTGATTCATGTTTTCAAGCTTCTCTCCACAATCATGAGGGTTAGAAACTTAAAAAACAAACAAAAAATAAAAACAAAAACACCCAACCTGAAATTCTCAGGTGGTCACCAGACTGCGGGAGCTGGGGCTTTAAGACAAACACCAGATATCGTGAGACTCAGCACCACTGCATTGTAACTTACTATGTAAAACATCATCAGTCCAGATGAGCGTGTGGGTTACAGATGGGAGGTGAGGAACAGTAGCAAGGGGAAGTGACTGGGATTCATGGAAGGTGGAGAGAGGCTGGGTCCTCTTCTCAGAGGAGCGAGGAAGGCATATAGGGGGGATGTTGCCCTGCTCACCACACTGTGCAGAGGACAGCTAGCTGGCCAGGTCCTCCGTCAGCCAGCAATCAAATGCTGCATGCAAACAGCAGGGCAATTCCGCCTTGTTCTCACTCTGACTGCATCTGATTCTCATCTGTGAGATGGCAATCCAGGATTCCCACACTACTGGAAACCTACAGATCCCCAAATGGAATCAGCATTCCGTCCCTCCCACATCTCTTCTCTGTTAATGGCATAGCTGGGTGGGTTTGGCACTGCCGAGGTCTCTTTTGTTGGCCGCTGCCTGGCTGGAGTCTGCTGGACCTTTCTTTTGATCAGAGCTCTTGTTTACTCTTGACATCTGATTCTAGTTACCCTTGGAAGGAAGTGGGGTTGGGAAGCACTGCTGCCTTCGGAACATGACGGCTCCATCTGTCATCTGTGTTTTCAAACATTGGGAACGTATAGATTCTGTCTCCTTTTTAGCTGTTATTACTTGAACGCTCTCTGCTTTGCATAGGACCATTCTAGTGCTGCACAGCCCCAAGGATTTTCATGAACGTATTAATTCCTCTAATATTTTCCCCTCGTTCTCTTCAGTGTGACCAAATCAGCCAATTCATAGAAGTTTAAGGGAATTTGTAGAACGTAAGTGCAACACTGTTGCATAAAGTGTGCTGCCTAGAGTGCCAGCTGTGTAGTGGTTTTGTGGAACAAGAGCTCCTTTGGGAGAGACCCGCCCAGGTTGGTTGGCTGCACAGATGCTGCAGAGTACATGAGTTGTTTGCATAGCCTCTCCCAACACTCCAGAGTTAGTACCAGAGAAGGGGTGGAGAAGACCATCCTCCATTGCCAGCACTGGGTACAGTTCCTCAATAAAGGACATCTCAGATGTTAAAGTGATCTTAAACTAGGTCTCCAAAAGCATTAACAAAACGCATAATGAAATCCAGTGGCTGGAAGTTGAAGTTAGACAAATGGAGACTGGAATTAAGGTGCAAAATGTTAAGTGACGCTAATCATTGGAGCAACTTGTCTAGGGGATTCGCCATCACTCAAACTTTTTGTATCAAAACTGGATATCTTTTTCTAAAGGAGATGCTGTAGCTCAACCAAAAATTCCTAGGTGAAGTTCCTTGGCCTGGATGATTCAGGAGGTCAGACTAGTATTGATAATCACAATGGTCCTTTTTGACCTGAACATCTATGAATTATTCAATATTCAAGGCTACCAGTTTTCCTTTAAGATGGTTCTCCTGCCATCTCTGGATCATTCTCTCTCCTCCCTTCCCCATGGTAGTGCATGGAAAAGCCAAGGGGCCCCTGGGATGCTTTAATGGAGAATACTAATTTCTTCTTTAAAGGATCCCTGTGTCAGGCACTTAATAAGTGGACTAGTCCATTCCTCTGAGTATAAAGCTGGGAACCAGGAACTTCTGATATTGACTCCTGTGTCTTTGGGAAGTCACTTAGCCCTTCTCTCTCACTGTCCTCATCCGCAGATAACAGTACTTGCCTCTGTGGTGCTATTGTGAGGATGGATGGGTTGTTGCTGGTTAACTAATTTGAAAATGAAACATACTGAGTATTATTATTTTCCCTAAATTTCCCCTTGAAATGGTATCAGTCTAGTAAGGAGTGCCTCCTGGATTCAAAACAGCTATTTAAAAGATAATTCTGCCATTTTGTCCACAGATAAGGTATTTCAAGTTTTTAAAGGCCACCATATTTGTAGGAACCACCAGTAATATACTCTGAGCCCTGCTCTCTGGCTTTGCACCAGGATTTAACTCACTAATTGTATTCTCAAAGCTACTGCCCTCCTGCTGACCAGACCAGAAAGTAAACCAAATAAAGCTAGGTATGTCTCTGCATTGTCAGGAAGAGAATAAAATTGGGTGATGGAAAATACTTTCAAACTCTTGAAAGAGTTTGCTGAGCACTGTAGAGTAAAAGAAATGCAGAAATGCTACACATGACAAGGAATGTGACTGTTGGGATCAGGCAGAATATTGTTCGGGGAGTCTTTTAACACTGCACTTTCAAACTCTCCCTTGAAAGGAATAGACAGCCCAACTCACCTGCAGACCGACCGAGTGACAGAGGACACAGCCACCATCTCCTGGAACAGGGTCCAGGCTCCCATAGACACATATATGGTGAGCTACACCTCAGCGGATGGGGACACCAGAGAGATAGCTGTAGGGAAAGACCAGAATACCACCACCCTGATGGGTCTGAAGCCAGGAATGGAGCACGTGATCTACATCTGGGCTGAGAAGGAAGGCCTGCAGAGCAAGAGAGCAAACACTAAAGCTGAGACAGGTAACTAATGGCAGGGGAAGAAATGTGGAGCTTGATCATGACCTCACACCAGTTTATCAACTCCATTGACTTCACTGAAGTTACTCCTGATCTACACTGGTATTAGTGAGACAAGAATCTGTCCTGTGAATTGTAATTCTCACTGGTAGGCTGAACTGGCCTTTAGTTGTGAAAATGAAGCCTTTTAATCACAAGTGCTGGTAGGGATCCCTATTCACAGATGCTAGTCATTAATATCAGTACAATAGTCAGCTGAACATGGAGTTAATGACTTGCCTTCAGAATGCCATAAACAACCTCAGAAACCTTCCCTAGGTCACCATTCTGACCTTTCCAAGAACTACCCTGGAAATTGAGAGATAACTGGTGTAAGGGCTGCTCTCCCTGTGGTTTAGTGGCTGCTCAGTGTGCTGAGGCTTAGCACATCTGGCGCTCATGGGATGTTTTTTTTTAACAGAACTGATACAGTTGCTCTCAGGGTAGATGGATGATAGCAGCCAGTCCCTAAGAGGGCTTTTTCCTGTGTGCTAATTCATGTAGGAGCTTTGTTGTTGTCCAAAGACACAGTATCATCTTCACAGCTGTGGAAGGGGCAAGGACCATGAAAAGTGGGGAAGGACTGATGGGTCTCCTAATGAAGTGTTGGGGAGAATCCTCACTGTAGCTCTTCACTGTTAAACCTTCTCTAAAAGAAATTGACAGCCCAACTAACCTGGTGACCAATCGAGTGACGGAGGACACAGCCACCATCTCCTGGAATGAGGTGCAGGCTCCCATAGACAGATACGTGGTGAGCTACACCTCAGCTGATGGGGACACCAGAGAGAGAGCCGTGGGGAAAGACCAGAGCACCATCATGCTGACAGGTCTGAAGCCAGGCCTGGAGTACATCATCTACATCTGGGCTGAGAAGGGAGGCCAGCAGAGCAAAAGGGCAAACACTAAAGCTGTGACAGGTAACCAGGGGAATCTTTGGGGTGTGATACTCAGGGGCGGCTCCAGGCACCAGCGCAGCAAGCGTGTGCCTGGGGCGGCCAGCCGCGGGGGAGCGGCACTCTTCTTTGGAATGTGATACTAGCTAACTGCATACCACAAACTGCTCCCTGAAGATTAGCTGTGTTTTCTTCTGTTTTCTTCCAGCTTATTGCACGGTGTACATTATAGAACAATTTGTCATGTGGCCAAACATGGCATAGGTACATACATGCTGCAGGCCATTCCAAGAGTGAGATTTAGGATTTACCCCCACTCCCATTTACTCAGTTGCAAAATTTCATTGACTGTAATGGGGTGCTTGACTGGTCCCATATTGCACATAGGTCAGGGGTGGGAAAACTTTTTGGCCTGAGGGCCACAGCTGAGTATAGAAATTGTATGGCGGGCCATGAACGCTCACAAAATTGGGGTTGGGGTGCAGGTGGGGTGATGAGGGCTCCATCTGGGAGAGCGGGCTCTGGGGTGGGGCTGGAGATAAGGGATTTGAGATGCAAGAGGGTGCTCTGGTCTGGGACCAAGGGGTTCAGAGGGCAGGAGGGGGATTGGGGCTGGAGCAGGGGGCTGGGGGGATGAGGGGGTTGAGGGCTCCAGCTGTGGGTGCAGGCTCTGGGGTGGGGCTGGGGATGAGGGGTTTGGAGTGCAGGAGGGTGCCCCGGGCTGGGATCAAGGGGTTCGGAGGGTGGGAGAGGGATCAAGGTTGAGGCAGGGCGTTGGGACGTGGGGGGTGTGTGTCTCAGGGGTGCAGGCTCTGGGTGGCGCTTACCTCAAGCAGCTCCCGGAAGCAGCAGCATGCCATCCTCCGGCTCCTACACGGAGGGTGCGACCAGGCAGCTCTGCGCGCTGCCCTGTCCACAGACACTGCCCCTGCAGCTCCCAGAAGCAGCAGCATGCCCCCCTCTGGCTCTTATGTGGAGGCATGGCACTGGCCAGATGGATCTGCGCGCTGCCCGTCTGCAGGCACCGCTCCTGCAGCTCCCATTGGCCACGGTTCCCGGCCAATGGGAGCTGTGGGAGGGCAGCTCTTGGGGTAGGGGCAGCGTGCGGAGCCCCCTGGCTGCCCCTACACGTAGGAGCTGGAACGGGGAAATGCCGCTGCTTCCGCTCTCTGGTGGGAGCTCGAGGGCCAAATTAAAAGTTCTGATGGGCTGAACGCTTCCCGCGGGCCGTAGTTTGCCCACCCCTGACATGGGTTCTGTGCAAACTTCCCCCACAGGGCTGTGCCAGTGCACCACAATCTTCCCCTATGGCATCTCCTGCTATTTTAGTCCTGGAGTATGCACAGCTCTGCCAATGTATCTAAATCCTGACCCACAACAAGCTTATTACTCCAGGCTAGGGCCCCCTAAAAGTTCTGCCAAGTTCTGAGTCCTCCAATCGTGAGTCCTGAACCACTGATAGCAAGAGCAGTATTTACCCAGTGAGACGTGAGTGATAGAGCTGACAAGTAAGCAGCCTTCTGTTTTCCTCCATCTCACACAATATCTAAGGGTGTGGAAAGGTTTGAGTCTAGAAGACATGGTGCCCTAGGGGAGTCATTTGAGAATCAGTCAATAACATTGTAATAATCAAGGCATTTACTCACAGAAATTGACAGCCCAACGAACCTGGTGACCAATCGAGTGACAGAGGACACAGCCACCATCTCCTGGAACAGGGTCCAGGCTCCCATAGACAGATACATGGTGAGCTACACCTCAGCTGATGGGGACACCAGAGAGAGAGCCGTGGGGAAAGACCAGAGCACCATCATGCTGACAGGTCTGAAGCCAGGCCTGGAGTACATCATCTACATCTGGGCTGAGAAGGGAGGCCAGCAGAGCAAGAGGACAAACACTAAAGCTGTGACAGGTAACCAGGGGAATTTTTGGAATGCGATACTACAGTAGCAGACTGGCTTCACACTGGATTAGCTGTGAATGTGTCCTCCCCCTAATTTGTTAGACAAAATATAAAACATAGGACTTTTTGCCACACAGCTATGTGCTGTGGGAGTGTGCCCTTTGAAGGCATCTCAAAGCTCTCAGAAACTGGTTCTCCTGTGAGAGGAAATAGAACTGGCAGAAGTGAGATGTAGCATAGGTAAATGCTATGTGTACTTCTCCCTCACACCTCTGCCAGTGTACCCCAACTGTAGTCTGTAGGACTCCTACTGATTTAGTTCTGTCCGAGCTGTTGGGCCTCATTCCTGACCTGCAGCACCCTTGCTATTCCAGTCCCAAGTCCTTTCACAGCTCAGTTTTGAGCTTGAGCCCCTAGCCAAAAATTCCACTCCTGGCTTTCCCAGGGAGTTCAGCCATTGCACTTTACCTGCAGCATCACTTGCAGTACCAGTGCTGAGGCATCTGCCAATGCACCTCAGTTCTGACCTTCAATTGTCCCAATATTTCAGTCCTAAAACCCCAGTACCAAGAATGATGCTTAGCCATTGAGACATGAATACTGAAACCTATGTACATATTGTCCTTTACCTGACTAAAGTTCTGAGAGTATGAAAATAAAGTTTAGCGACCAAAAGAAACAAGCTTCAAGGAGACAGTTTGGAACAGGGGTGTCAAACACGTGGCCCGTGGGCCACATGCAGCACGTGGAGTTATTTCCTGTGGCCCGCCAAGCTCCCCTCACCCCCTGCCCGCCTCCCGAGTATGCTGCGTCCCCGCTCCTCTGCCTACCTCCCAGCGCTTCCCACTGCCAAACAGCCGTTTGGCGGCGCTTAGGATTTTCCAGGAGGGAGGGTGAGGAGTGGGGACACGGCATGCTCAGGGGAGGAGGTGGAGAAGAGGCGGGATTGGGGTGGGGATTTGGGGAAGGGGTTGGAATAGGAGCACGGAGGGGGTTGAGTTGGGGTGAGGACTTTGGGGAAGGGGTTGGAATGGGGGCGGGGAAGGGGTGGGAAGAGGCAGGACAGGGGCGGGGCCTCATGGAAGGGGTGGAGTGGGGGAGGGGCCGGGGGCAGGGGAGGAGGCTTTAACCGAAGTAACTTTAAAATAAATGCGTGTTTTGTCGTTTGAGTGAGGTGCACTACTGGGTGTTTATATTTTATTAAAACCCTTCTTCGCATTACAATTTAAAAAAAGTTAATATATTGACTTTTAATAGCATACTATATTACTCTTCATTTTTTTTCATTTTTGACTATACTTTTGTATCATTGTATGAAAAGGTTTCAGTGATGCGGCCCTCGGGCCAATGTACTAGTCCTCATGTGGCCCTCGTGGTGATTTGAGTTTGAGATCCCTGGTTTAGAATCTGTTAATAATGTTCTAATAATCCACACTTTTACTCAGACATTGACAGCCCAATTAATCTGGTGACTGACCGAGTGACCGAGGACACAGCCACCATCTCCTGGAACAGAGTCCAGGCTCCCATAGACAGATACATGGTGAGCTACACCTCAGCTGATGGGGACACCAGAGAGATATCTGTGGGGAAAGACAAGAGCATCACCACTCTAACAGATCTGATGCCAGGCCTGGAGTACATCATCTACATCTGGGCTGAGAAGGGAGGCCAGCAGAGCAAGAGAGCAAACACGAAAGCTGTGACAGGTAATGGGGTACAGGAGTGAAGGGAAGTTAGATGGAGACACCTCTATCCCTTTCTTATCTGGTGTTGAATGATCTCTTTTGGTATCACTGTGTATAAAGGTAACTTTGCCAATCAGGTATTGGCTCCTTGAAATTCTGCAGTGGCCAAATCATCATGAAGATAACTGGATAACTATGAGCTGTTAGCAATGGCACAGAAAGCAGAACTAGATGAGGCAAGAGCTATATGCACCCTGAAAACTTGCAGATTCAAGGGTAACCTCACTTTTAACGCACCTCCTCTGTGGTCCACTCCAGCAGTGCCCCTGAAGGCTGAGGCCCCTAGCCTTCACTTCTCTCTGGGCAGGGCCCCATGTCCCACTCCCTTCCAACTTGGAGTTTTAGGCTGCAGCCCCCTGCTCTTTACTGTGATTATCCTAGGCAGGCCTGACAAATGTCCAGCCCCTGCTCCTTAGTTTCTTTCCAAGGACAACAACCCTGTTTTTACCAGTGACCACACAACTCATCCAAAGTAAGCACATTTATTCAAAGACAAAAGCATCACAGAAAAAAGGTAAAACAAAACAGACTCTAAATGCACACTAAATGAAACAGAAACAGCCCATCAGTTCTATAGGGCCCTGGTAGCCCTAAGTCCTTCCAACTCTTCAGCGTGGGTTGGGGCTGCCTTAGGACCACAGGTCCTGTCCATTTCCTGAATCCAAAGAAAGACCCTAAGGCTTGGTCTACACTTAAAATTTAGGTTGACATAGCTACGTTGCTCAGGAGTGTGAAAAATCCACACCCCTGATTGTGATAGCTATGCTGACCTGAGCCCCGATGTAGACACAGCTGGGCTAGTGGAAGACTATTTCCATTATCTTAGCTGCAATTTCTTGGGAAGGTGATGTTCCCACAGCGATGGAAAAACCCCTGCCATTGGTATAGGTTGTACCTGTACGATGGGGTTATGCTAGCATAGCTACAGTGCTGTAGCTATGCCGCTGTAGTCTCTGTAGAGTAGACATGCCCTGAGTCTGTGTAAACTCAGCCTTTTAAATACCAAGTTCTTACTTTTTCTCTTGCCTCTCCTTTGGTACTTCCCTAAATGAGTACATGCAAACCACCCCAGGAGGTGATACTTCTCTGGAGCTGTTTGCAATCTCAATCTGTTGGGCAGTAATCTCCCCCCACTTTTTCAGTTCTTGGAGGAGCTGTGGTACTCCTCCCTCCATGGATCTGCATACAATCCCTGGTCCATAATGCTACATAAAACATTAATAAACTTAATACAATATGGTCCCCAAAGATATTGCATATGGTTTCAATTTCTGACATCTAACTTATCCTGATACTCTTTGAATTTGGTAGCATTTTACACCCTCTTTGCACCGGTATAAATGACTGCACAGGGCAATGGAGAACCAGGACCCTTATATTTTATCAGAGTTACTCAGGTCAGGCTATGCCTGCTATCGTAATGAAAGTAGATGGCACTACCTGTGGCTCATCAAACTCACTGCCTTGTGGGTAGCCCAGGAGGGCGTAAGGCTAAGGGAGCACCCCAGATAGAAAAGCCCCACTGCGTTGTGGGTGAATTCAGGAGAATGAAAGTGTATGAGAGTAAACTCAGACAGAAAATCTGGAGTGGAGCCCCAAAGGTGGTCAGACTAACATCTTAGTATCTTTCCGGCAACTCCTGCAATGGACCGGGGACCAGATGTATTGATTCTTCCTCTCCTTTGGATTTTATCGGTGATGCCGAGAGAAGGGGGGTTGCAAAATATGTTGGTGTCAACAAAATGGCGTTTTTCAATGCCAGAAAATTCTCGACCTGCTCTGCGAATATCTTTAAAATCTTACTCAAGACAATGGCTATGTATTCCCAATGGTTAAAATAATAGGCTTGTAAAAGAGACCTTGTATGGAAAGTTTTTAGGCCAAGAGGCAGTTTGTTTTTGGTGTCCAAGTTGTAACAGCTCCCTGCACCTCAGACCCTTAACAGTAGCACTGTGAATTGATTGGGAGAGCACAGGTAATGCTGGCAGCAATATCACTGGAGTAGGACAGTGGATTCCAATACCCTATAGCTCCCTCTGCTGTCCACGTTTCCACAGTACTAATCTGAGAGGATTTCTGCTTCCATACGTAATAAAAATTGATTTTTTTCTTAATCTCGGGAGTTCAGTAAATAGTTATTTTAATTAATGGGAATAACAGCTCATTGAATATATGGTGTTTCATTCACAGTTAATAGCTCCTTATGTGCACTTTAATATACCAGTTCCTGCCTCTCTCCCTGATAAGGGATCTTTGTGTAGATATCTTCTCTCTCTTTCTATTTTATGAAAAAAAACCTCTCTAAACATAAGAGAATGAAAGTGCTCCTGCCTCCCAACCCTGTGTTCAAGCCACTGCTGCTCCACTCTTTCCATCTGTCTAACATAGGTACTTATATGGCCCCCATTACTGTAGTATCCGAATGCCTCACAGTCTATAATGGATTTATCTATCCTCACAACATCCTGTGAGGGAGGGCAGCCCCATTGACGGATGGGGAACCGAGGCACAGAGAGTAAGTGACTCGCCCCAGGTCACACAGGAAGCCTGTTGTGGAGCAGGGGATTGAGCTGAGTATTTCTGTGAGCTCCATGACGCTCTGCCGGGTGTGTGCGTGCGTGCGTGCGTGCATTGGCTCCTGTGTAAATAGTTCTGTGATTCATGAGCGTGTGTGTGTATGCGCATGTACATAGGCTCTCATGTCAATAGTTGGTGCTCTTTCCTGAATACCAGCACTGCCCATCCGACACCCTCAGATTGAAACAGGGAGGGACCGTATGGATGGAGGTCTTTGTGAAATTTACAACAGGTTATCAAAGAGCCCTATCCCAGAATGCACCAAGCATTGTGTGAAAACTGGGACAGATTCTTCAGCGGCTGCCTCTGCTTCTGTTATTGAAAAATTCTGATCAGGAGCTAGGAGGGGATCATTCTAGGGAACAAGTGTCAGAAACCACCCTGGTCATAAAGGATGCCTCGTACCCTTCATGCTTGTATGTCCAGTATAAAACAATATCAGAGGCTATTTATGATTGCAGTGAAATGGTATTGGTTAAAAATAAAGCCAGCCTGCTTGTCACACTCGGGAAACAACCACACAGATATTTGAATGTATGGCTTAGTCTTTGCTGTTAGTGAAGGCGGTCTGGATCACACAAAATACCAGAGACCAGAACCATAGAGATGTGGGTTATTTTGTACTTGTAAATTGTTAAAGTAAGCAAACACATTAAAATAAAATGTTTCTGGTGCCTGCAAAGGGAGCTGCTTTGCCATGGATGGGTTATGTGGTTATAGATAGTTAATGCAAAGCCCCCAGGTTTGGGGAAGAGAACCCCAAGTGTGTTGCAGTGTTTACCTCTGGAGAAAGAGAAGGACCACCTTAATTCATGTCCCTGCACCATAACTGTAAGGGTCCGTGAGACTAGAATCTGGGTTTGTGGAGCCCGTTGCCACATCGCCAGGAAGTGGCCATAGAGCCACATTCAAGGGGCACTGTGGAGATTAGGCACTGCAGTAAGTACCACCCAAAGGATGCAGAGCGACAGCACCCTGTGGCCTTCTGATTGGCCCATGTTCACTATTTAATCCTAGAGGGTGCCCCAGGAAGTTGTCTGGGCAACCACACAGATCTCTGGCTTGTGTGACTCCAGACCTCACCTCGCTTTCTGATCTCCAGTCTCTGACCCCAGCCTGACTCTGAGCCTCACTATGGCCTCCTGATCCCAGTCTTGTAACAATCTCTGAGCTCAGGCCTCCAGCCCCAGCCTGACTCTTGCCACCTGATTCCAGCCTGGTAGCTACCTCTGGTCTTGGGTCCTTGACCCTGGGCTGACTCTGACCCTTCCTTATCAATCTTGGCTCTAGTGATTACTTTGATCCCTGCTTGCTGATTCTGCCTCATGGCCATCCTTGACTGATGGCCACCAGCCCAGCCATGATAACTAGGCCAGAGCACCTATGCCCCAGTCCCTTACACTGACCCTTAACGCCTCAGTCTTTAGAAGTGAGAAATACATATTTGCTTTCAGGCCGGTTAGCTTGTTTTTAAGGAAAAAGGGGTGTATTTTGGTGATCATAAACATGTGGGACAGGTAATACTGGCTGAAGATGAGCTTGGTGTTGGCTCAGGGTGCAGGCACACGCTGTGTGAGCTTCTCCGATGTAGTTCTGCCAGTGAACCCAAATTCAGATCATCAGCTATTCCAGCTCTGGATGCCCTCACAGCTTTGCCAATGCAATCCCATCTTCACTCGGTAGCACCCTATGCTATTTCAGTCCAGGCTGCCACCTCATATCTGACCTACAACACCCCATGCTATTTCCATTTCAGCTCCCGTGCCAGTGCATCTGAAGCCTGATCTGCAGCAGTCTTTACTATCTCAGTTCTGGGCCCCAACACTCTTGTACCTCACGCATTCCTCCTTGTTAACCATGAAATATAGTTTATGTAGTTGCAGAGTCCCAGTTAACAATACTGGGAACTAAAAGCTCTATGCCTCCATGCCCTATGCTGAAGATCCACTCTATGGGTTGCTTCTTCTCAGAGGTACTTGTACAATCAGAGAGTTTGATTCTGTTCTCTGCTTTTTGTTTGAAATAGAAATTGACCCTCCCAAGAACCTCCGTGTATCAGATGTGACACAGTCCAGTGGTGTAGTTACCTGGACACCGCCTGCTTCACAGATCAATGGCTACACTCTGTCCTACCAGGCTCCAGATGGCACCAGCAAGGTACTGTGAGCTCTTCAATTCCTGCTTCTTACAAACCACCCCAGTTTAAAGTGCACATGGGATGTTGGGTTTAGCCAATCAGATCCCATTATCAAGAACACATGCACAACTTTAGAATTTAAGTGAGAAGGTGCCTTGGAGAGTGGAATATTCCATCTTAATTATACTTGTTGGGAGGAGCTGGTGCCCTACTGGACGGTACATACCACTGTGACTGCAGCTGGGTGTTGTGGATTGGGCAGATCCTTCATGCAATAGGAGAGTTCCATCGTAACTGGCCTTTATGTTGGGGGCAGGGATGTGTTTTTAACTTTGCTTTTCCAATGTGTTTATACATGTCAGAGGGCACCTTGCACGTGAGGTATCTCATTCATGAATGTGCATACAGCCTATTCTCTGTGGATACAGTTGTCTGTAGGGTCTGTGCAAGTTCACTCTTTCCCCCAAATCCTCATTCCAGGGACAGGGAATCCTCAACCTACCCACTATTATGCAGATAGCCCTGTATTTACGGGGTACACCCTGCTACCAGCATTCTTCTGACTGTGCCCTGCTCACCTCTAAAAGCATGCAGAAAATGGAAGCAGCATGGCTGGGAATAGATGACGCGGACCATGGAGCTGGGCAGATTTTTAGTCTATCTTTTCTTTTTTTGGCAGGAAGTGCAACTGGGTCCTAATGAGCAAAGGTTCATACTGGAAGGCCTGGGACAAGGAGTGAGGTACACCGTCTACGTGGTGGCCTTTAAGGGAGACCGCCGGAGCAGAAAGGCAGCCAACACCTTCTTGACAGGTAGGGCTTGGCACTAATAATACTTAGCACATCTCATCTGTAGCATTTCACAGTTAAGGGTTAGTGGTGATGGTTCCACTTTACAGAGGCCCAGAGAGATTAAATGACTCGTCAAAGGTCATCCAGTAAGCCAGTGAGTTGGGAATAGAACACAGATCTCTTGACTCCCAGTTCGGTGCCTTGAGCCAGGCTGCATGGTGGGTTGGCGATGCAGTTGGGGAAGAGTGTGAGGTGACAGTGTTATGGTTTATATGGAGATTCAGATCGGTCTGGATGATGTTGCTGACAGAGCCTACCAGTTGAGTATAGTAGATCGACTCATTGTGAAAAGCTGATTGGAGGTAGGGAAGGCGATCACCAACTCTGGATCTGCTTGCATCATCCCAGTAGCATAGGGGCAACTTGTATCTTGCAAACACTGCTTGTGGCATTCAAGAGGTGCCCAAATTCACTAACAGGGTCCAGGAAACTTGCATCAAAATGGCATCCTGTTAAGGTGCCTTTCATGCTAATGTGATGCAGGAGTTTGTCCTATTGGGGAAGGTCACAAAGGCATTGCCCGTTCCGGACAAATGGTGTAAGTGGGGAGGGGTTAGTGAGCTCCCTCCCCATCTAGAACCAGTATTTCTCTACACATCCATCCCCACACAAATCCTGCTTTCCCTGAGACCCTCTCGAGGACCAGGCTGCCTCCTGCAGCCTCCAGTGACCCCATTCCTGGGCCAGGTAGACAGCAGGTAAAGCTAATATGGAGCTTAGGTGGAGGTCAGTCTTTACTGACATGGCAGGACCCAGGGCATCCGGATTTGTACTCCAGCTGATAGGTGCCTGTGGGTGTGTATATACTGCAGGACTCTATCTGATCCCATAAGCCTAAGGCTATCATTCCTGTGCTCCTGTTCAAACCACATCCTCTTTAGGAGACTCAGTTGGGAATGCCTCTCCAGCTTCCTTTTCAGACTTGCTGATGTGAGTTTTTCCCTGTCTTGTTCCCACAGTTGCCTTCCTCTACCCATATCCTGCTGACTGCAGCCAGACCCAGCAAAATGGGAATGCCACCAGCGGCATATACACTATCTACCTGAATGGTGATGCTGGCAAGCCCATGCAGGTGTACTGCGACATGACCACCGACGGAGGCGGATGGATAGTGAGTGGTGCTGGGGTCTTTGCACATCTGTTTACTTTTTAAAAAAATCAAGTGACTCTAACGTGCGCTGACATCCCTGGAGACTGAAATCTTCTGTTTATGGCCAGCACAGGCATGGCATGGGCAGCAGCACGGAAAGTATCCCTCCTCTTACTCTGCAGCTCCATATCAGTGTTTCTCAACTCTTGCCTGGGAAGTACCATCTTTAGGGGCAAGGGGATAGTTGCCTATATGCCTGTTCAGTCCTTGGCCTCTGCTGAGACTGCCAATGAGTATGCCAGTTGTGGTGTCATGGCATGCTCTACTCACTGCAGGTAGCGCCTCCTCCTGGCTGTTCTGGGGATTAGCTCTCTTCCAGATCCAACTCCTCCTTTTGTGGTCTCTCTCTCCATTGTTCTCTCCCTCACTCTGCAGCCCACCTCTTGCTCCAGGAGCTGCAGCTTTGTCTTCATGACTCAGCTCTCTGGCCAGATCATTATGTGGTTTTGCCTTCTGGGGTATGGAGTCCAGGCACTGCCACTCTGTCAGTGGCAGGTAGGGGAACCCGGGGCCGCCCACTACTTCAGGTTCCAGTCAAGGGCCCCTGCAACATGCAGCCAAAGTCTGCTCAGTGTTCAACCTTGCTTCTTTCTCCCTGGGATGCTTCCTACTCTGCCTCAAACAGGCTTTCTTCTCCGCCCTTTTCTCTCCCAGGTATGCCCTTCCCTCAGGGCCAGGGTCCCACTCCTTCTCTGGCCTCCTTCCTTCCCTCTCTAATACACAGAGGGTGGATGCAGACGTCCTCACTGCAGCCATTTCTGTTGCCAGCTTCCTGGCTTTGTATTAGCCCAGCCCAGCCCCCCTCCCTCGCTACACACACCTGCTCAGCTGAGCTCCATCTTCCAATCAGGAGTTGCTTCTCCAGCCTAATCCCCTCATGTGGCCTATCTCACTATCAGGCCCTTTCTTAGCTTCCTTAACCCTTTTGGGACCGATGTGGGGTGAACGCCAATCACAGGTGTGGTGGTTGAACCTGACCCAGTCCCCATTGAGATGCAAAGCATTTCACTGGTTCGTCCCTTACTCCAGTCAGGCCAGTGGTGTTAGTGACTGAATTTCCTTAGCACCTGATAACTGCATGATGGCTCATGTGAAATGAATGAGCAGTCTTGAGTCCAGTTCCTAGTGGACTGCTGGCCACAGCACAGAAACCATGATCTAAGGGCATTGTACCTACGGGTACCCTGCCTAAGGGCAGGAGCATAAAACTGTGTGAATTTGGGAGTGTGTCTCTGTGCAGTGACCCCATTCTCCACTAGAGTAAGATTATCTTCATCTCTCTTTTTTTTTACGTTTTTATTTTAGTGAAGTAATAATGCAAACAGTTTCTCATGAATATTTATTCACATATCAAAAAAAAGTTCTTGGTGGTCCTAGTGTATATCTGGTACCTGCTTATTTACGTGTTTATACCACGTTTGGGAGGTTTGTGTTCCTTTTATCCTCACTATTCACAAACACGAGTGTGATTTGAGTTATACTAGGGCAAACATTTGTGGAAAGCAAATTTTAAATTTCCAGTCACAAGTATATGCATTGGAAGAGCTTGTGTGCTTATCCAATGAGAGAACATTTAAAAAAAGCATGTGAAATCATCTGGCCAATCCCATTTTTCCAACAGCTTGAATTCTGAACTCTCATTAATGCCCCCTCTTTGTGGGCAGATCGGAATCATGGATAAATGGGAGGAAAGTGCAATCTGCTAGTGAATATTCTACACACACAGAAAATGAGGATAATTTACCCAATGGTTCATGACTCATGCAGCAGTGCTTGTTTTGCAGGTGTTTCAGAGGCGGAACACAGGGCAGCTGGATTTCTACAAGCGCTGGAGGAATTATGTCGAAGGCTTTGGAGATCCCCTGGGGGAATTCTGGCTTGGTACTGTATCTGTATGTGGCAGGTGAAGGGTGGACAGTTAAAGACAGGCTTTGTAGAGGCTGGCTGGCATTTTGATGCTTATCTGAAATATGCAAACTTCTCAGGTCTGCAGTCAGGGTAAAAATACCATGGGAACAGCTCTGGGCTTGGCTAAATGAAACAAATCCAGTGCCCACTGAATTTCATCAGGCTTTCACTCAGAGTGAACCAATATTTTCCATACCTCAGAAAAGGTTCAGTTCAGGGGTTTTGTGATCCTGTACCAGGAGAGGAGTTACAAGATATTAGTGCACTGATTTAAAAGAGAACATGGCGTTCGCTGAAACATGAAGAATAGGAACAAAAAGTACTGTATTTGGAAAGTCATTTTCTGTGTTTCCTTTCCTGCTGTTTCAGCTGACTGTGCTTAGATTGGCGAATTCAGCACCTAGATCAGGGGTCGGCAACCTTTCAGAAGTGGTGCGCCGAGTCTTCATTTATTCACTCTCATTTAAGGTTTTGCATGCCAGTAATATATTTTAATGTTTTTAGAAGGTCTTTCTATAAGTCTATAATATATAACTAAACTATTGTTGTATGTAAAGTAAATAAGGCTTTTTAAATGTTTAAGAAGCTTAATTTAAAATTAAATTTAAATGCAGAGCCCCCCAGACCAGTGGCCAAGACCTGGGCAGTGTGAGTGCCACTGAAAATCAGCTCGCATGCCGCCTTCGGCACGCATGCCATAGGTTGCCTACCCCTGACCTAGATACAACAGTGGTTGGGGTCTTTAGATTTGCTTAGAGATAGTGAATGTTCCTTTGGAGTCTGGATTATTCTCCTTGATCCAGAAGTGACATTAGACTCCTGTGTTTCTGATGTCATTCTCTGCTGCCATGAAGCCGCATGCGATGGCGCAAACTCATCCTTATCAGTACGATGTAACTTCAGGATCAAGTAGGGGGAGAAGGTGGGATGAGGAGGATCAAACCACTGATTTAACCACAAATGTGGCAAGAAGAAACCTTGGAACAGAGAAAGTGAATTAATTTTGACACCTGTTTTCCCTCTATAGAATAATTACTTTGGATTCTTCTCCCAGGTCTTGACAAGCTGCACAACCTCACTAGCAGTACTCCCATCCAATATGAGATCCGAGTGGATTTGCGGACCTCCAATGACTCTGCCTATGCTGTCTATGACTTCTTCCGGGTGGCTTCGAGCAAGGATAAGTACAAGCTCTCTGTGGGGAATTACCAAGGCACTGCTGGTAAGGAATGCTTTGTATCCTTGCTGCTTCAGTCTTCCATAATGGAAGCAAGCACTGGAATCTGGGACACTTGTTTCCCCATCAGCATGTGGGTTGGAATAGACTGGGATGCATTAGAAGTCCCATAAGCCAGGTTGCTTCCTGGTGCTTCTCTAAGGAGAGAAATATACATTGGTATTTCTGGCTGGACCTTGGGAGCGGGCCCGCCAAGCCATCTCCTGAGAAGGGGGGGACTAGGGGTGGCTCACCTGCCACTGGATAAAGAGGCAGAGAAGAGGGAGGAGGCCCATGGAACTGTCCTCAGACTGGATTGGGGGGAGCAGGCCCAGCAGGCCACCGGCTGAAGAATACAGAGTAGGGAGTGGTTCCAGCAGATGAGCCTGTGAAAACATGGGAGGGGCTGTTGGGCATTCCCAATCAAAGACGACAATATTGGGTGGGGGTGGGGGTGGGGGTGAGAAGGTGTGGGGAGGAATGGCAACCTGATCCTGAACTGAACTGGAATTCAGACTCCTTGGGAGTTTGCCCAGCATTACTTCCCATCCTGATGATATCATGGCCTTTGCCATCTGTACTCCAGGTATTCCCTGCCATGATGATGCCTGTGCCTTTGGCTTCCAATCCTCTCACCTGCCCCATTTACCACCTACCCCTCCATCCCTTCGAACCCCCACCCTCTGGGGATCGCCAACTCTGTGGAACTGCACCTTCCTAGCACCCACCCCCCTAGCAGTGTGATAGTGGCACCCCCAGATTGCTGTGCCTAACGTTTCCTTCTCCCCTCTTTTAGGGGATGCGCTGACTTACCACAATGGCTGGAAATTCACCACCTGGGACAGGGACAATGATGTGGCTCTGAGCAACTGTGCGAGGTCGCACCATGGCGCCTGGTGGTACAAGAACTGCCACTTAGCTAACCTCAATGGCAAATATGGAGAAACAAAGCACAGTGAGGCGAGTGCCAGTGTTCTGCTGCATGTGTGCTTCTTCTCACCAACTGCAGGGACACGTGTGACGCTGGACAGCTCAGATGGTGTCTGAGTCAGGAAGGGCTGTCCAGACTCATCCAATGGTTATAGATCAGGCAGACTTCTTCCCTTTAAAAAGGGTTTATTGTAATCAACCCATGGCAGCCCAGGAACCTCACAGTCGTTACCAAGGTTCTCACCATAACCACCTGTAACTTCAGAGTGACTGCAGGGATGGAACTCGCAGCATTCAGCCCAGACAGCACAGAGCCTACTGCTTGAACTAAATGAGTGTCCATTTATAGTAATCGGTATAGGGCCTACGAGACAGACAGACACAGGCCCACTGAGTGGTTCCAGTTCTATCCTTTGAAACACAGCTGAAGACACACTGCCACTAGCTAGCTGATCACAGTACTGAACAGTGAATTTAGTGGTGCTGAAAGGTGCTGGATTGACAGCCTGGAGACTGGAATCCTGTGTTTATCCAGAGAGCAAGGAGCATGAGTAGTAGAACCTCTCTCATGTGATCTAAGCCAGGATTTGAACCCTTGTCTCTAGAGGTAAAAGGCTGGGGCATTATCTCAGACAAGTTGCTTCATCTTTCTGCCTCCGCTGACCCATCCAAAAAGTGGAGATCCTGCTACCTGCCTTCCTTTGTGATACGCTGTAGCTCTGCATATGAAAAGCGCTGTATACGTGATACTCAGGGCAGGGGCCCACCTAATTAGGTGGTGGCAAGATATGTCACTGCTGCCCCATGTTCTGCGCTGGCTGCTGATTGAATTCAAAGTGGCACTTTTAACCTATAAAGCCGCAGAAGATGTGGGACCTTGCTACTTGTGGGTATGTCTATACTGAGGCAGTGTGGGCGTTGTGGCACAGGCTGTGGCTTGGACTAGGCACCTGAGATTAGACCCGGGGGAGGGGAGGGCAGGGCAGGCGGGCTTGGACTGGCGGCCAGCCTCAGCTTCTACCGGTGTTGCAACCCCCCCACTGCTATTTTTAGCTTGCTAGCTCAAGCAGAGCTAGCGTGAATCTGTCTACCTGGGGGCTGGGAATCACACCTCCCAGTGCAGTGTAAACACACCCTGAGAAACCACCTCTCTCTTTATGCCATGCTGCTACAGCTGCAAATGGGTAGGAACGTTTGAACTGGAACTTCCTAATTTTCAAAGGTGGGGCGGTTGGCAGTATAACACACTCCACAAGGGGAACCTCAGCTCAGAAATGGGCTCCCCCCTCAGACACCTTTTCTGAAATAGTCCTGGTCTGTTGGTGTCAGGGCATGACACAAAATACATCTATTTACATAGGTTTCTGTATGTGTTATGCATGTAGGGGGTTCAATCCTGGTGGGTGCCCAACTGTACGTATATTCACTTGTGTTAGAGGTGTCCAGAGGGCTGGTTGGGACTCCCTCTTCTTATTATGGTAGAAATCTAAATAAATAACAACCCTCCCAATATCTGAGTTATGTATTATAGTATCCCAGTGCCCCACACAGGGTTTACATGCTTAATAAAGGGAATTCCTTGTTCTCTTTCCAGGGGGTCAACTGGGCGCCGTGGAAAGGCCATTTGTTCTCCATCCCTTACACTGAAATGAAGATCCGTCCTCAATCATCCAGCAATGAACCAATCCTGGGGAGGAAAAAAAGGTCTCAGGCAGGGAAGAGGAAGACGACCAGGGCCTAAAATGACCTCCAAGCAGGGCCGAGCCTGTTGATTCCTGACAATGGAATTCCATTATTTTGTAACAAAGTGTAAGGACTTGAACAGCGTGTTCCAATACTTATGTAACCAATGGCCAGCCTGCTTCAGCCCCTGCTCAGAGCTCTCTGGGTTCACAACCCAGCCTGCTTTAAGCACTGGGAGGCTATTGACTAAAGTCACCAGTCACAGAGTGTGAGGGGATTGATGGGGAATATTAACATTTACAGCTATCCTGATTGGCTGAACTCGACAAGGACCTGACTGGTCCAATGCACACAGATGACCTATTTTCCCTAAACATTATGAGCCTTACAAGCAAGCTTTAAACTCATGCTGCTGCTTCCCACAACCCAAGTTGCTGACCCTCATATTTGCAAATGCCCTTCACTACTAGATATTGCTACCAGCTACTACTGTAACTTCTCAGGCCTCAAGGGGGCATTGTGAAGTTAAAATGCATCATCTTGTCAAGTTAAGTTAAAATGCACCCTCATCTATGTTGGAAATAATCCCGTGGGTTGATAATTTTAAGAGTCTAGTTTACTTGCTTCTGTTTTTGCTCCGTGTTTTTCTTCTTCCGGTTTCCAGCTTGGATGATGAAAAGAGGCCATTGCGCTTCACTTTTATTAATAATCAGCCTCTAGTCACTTTCTCTTTCAGGTCCTCATGCACTAGCACAACGCCACAGTCTTTGGGTTGTCTACACTATGGAGAAAGATTTGGTTTTCAAACACTGCTTTTTTTGGAATTTTAAAAACAACATGGGAACATTTCACCTAGTTTTAAGTTTTTGTATAAGCTTCTTTTTATAAAAACCTACATTTCCAATATAAATTAAACCTAACAGTGTCACTTTAAAGCCTCTGGTTATGAGGCCCCTGAGTTCAGGTTTATTTGTAGCTCACCCCTGAGCTGCTCCATAATTCTCTTTGTCTACAGGTTGGCCGTTTTAGTGCCACCTCCAAGTGCCCTGTGTAATGCTCCCCTTGCTGACATGGGTTCTGCTGTGACAAGAGGAATGGCTCTCCCTCTAGTTGGTTGGAAAGGAAAACAAGGACTGGAATGAGGAATATATACCAATAGGGGATTTATTGTCAGATGGCATCAACATCAGAATAGCTGAGAGCACCTGAGTTCTCTGAATAGGATTCTCTTGGTGACCTCGGACAACTCATTTAATCCCTCTGCCTCAGTGTTCTGATCTGCAAGATGGGGAGAATAATAGTCACCAACCTACCTCAGAGGGGTGTTTTGCGTGTTACTTAGGGCTTGTCTACACTTACATTTTATAGCGCTCTAACTTGCTGGCTCAGGTGTGAAAAATCACTCCCCTGAGCGCAGCAAGTCTGAGCACTTTAAAGCACTAGTGTAGACAGGCTCCGAGCGCTGGGAGCTGTGCTCCCAGCGCTTGGAGCTAATCGCCTCATGTTTTGAAATTTCCACTGTAGCCATGTCCTTAGTTAATGCTGGCAAAGCGCTTTAAAGATAATTAAGTACTAAATATTTTGAATACAACAGCTAATTCTTCACAAGAGAGAAATCTCTTCACTCATCCCTCTCTCTTCCTTGGTCCATGCAGTACCTGTCTCCTGTTCCTTCACCTCTCAGTGCCAGATGCAGAACATTCTCTACTCTTAAAGGTACAGTCCCACCAGGACGAGCGTTGAGCATCATGAAATGCTTTCTGTTAAACTGCTGATAAAGTTAATCAACCCTGGTTTAAACTCTGTTGTCTTGGGTCCTCTCATTCCAGCTCCATGTCTCTTCATGCTGAAATCCTTCCGTATAATTTAATTGTAACCTTTAGAAAGCTGGTGTCTTCCAGCCAAAACAAATGCCTAGGAGGGAGTACAGTATATTCACGTTCACAAACTCCTAGGCAGGCTTCATAAAGAGGTGGAGGGGCAGAAAAAAGTGTTTGTGCTATCCTAAGCTCTGCGTGCTCATGATGCCAAAATAAGATGCCACTCACAGGTGACTGTGAAGAATTTTCACAGTATAAGGCTTGTCTTCACATACAGCACTAGTGCACTTAAGTGAAGACACTCCTATGCTGACAAGAGAGCTTCTCCCATCGGTGTAGTTAATCCACCTTCCCAAGAGGTGGTAGCTATATGTCGATGGGAGAAACTCTCCTGCTGACAAAACCTCCCATGTAGACAGCGCTAAGCCAGTATAACTGTACTGCTCAAGGCTGTGGATTTTTCACACCTCTGTGCGACGTAGTTATACTGATATAGCTCTGTAGTGTAGACCAGGCCTGATTGTCCCTCTCTTTCCTTGCATCCTTTTCATCAGCGCTGAAATAATTACAATGGTGACATTTAAATGGTCATAATTAGGCCTCAGAATTAGCACATTGACATGAACAAGGGTAGTTCATGCTGTTCTTTGACCTGTTGTTTCCAGCAGATTAAGATTATAAACCCATGCAGCGCTGCCTATCCATTCACAATGTAAAGGTTTTCTTCACAGTCTTAAGGGTGAGACATCATTCGCTTTTGAAGAAAAGCTCAGATCCTGGAGCACACGATGCAGGTAGCAGGGGAAAGTACCAGCTCACCAAGACTGGTGTGAGCCAGTCACATTCAATCACTACCCCAAAGGGTTAATCAGCTGTGGCAGTTGGAACATGTGCATCCTGTGTAGCGGTGTCTCTTGCTAGTTCATAATGCTGAATTGAAATGGTTCTTAAATAGAAAGAATGCCTAGGAATCATAAATCATTCACAGACCACATGGAGCCCCTTAAACATTACCAATTAAGACACTTCGAAACAAAAATCTTGCCCTCCTGGGAGCCTTTCACACCTACTTTGCCCTGGTATAAATGAGAACACAAGGGGTATGATTCTCATTTACACTAAGGTGCCTTTATGCTGCTTGGGCCCTGACACCCCCCCACTTTTGGACCCCTTTTGTTTCCTCCCCCAGCCCCACGATAAGCAAGGGGGGATAGTTCTTCTTCCCCTCCCCACAACACCCAGACTGGGAAAGGGGTGAGGGGACCTTGCGGCAGCCCCATGCCCAGTTTGGAATGGGGTGGGGGTGAAGAAGCCCAGGGTCTACAGGAGGAACAGAGGTGAGGCTGAGGGTCAGAATTGGGGGGGCACAACTAATGTGGGGATGGGATTAATTTGGGGGTTGGTGGGCTGAATTAGCTGCTGGGAAGGGGGAGGGGCAGATGTAGGGGCAAGAGCTCCTGCAGCAGGGGACAACTCACCTCAATAAATCGGGGAGGGGGCAACATGAATTGTCTCACACACTGGGGATGGGCGGGGGGAGGGTTTCAAATATCAAAAGCCATGCCAAACCCACAATATAATTACAATAAACAGAATTTTAGGGGGGTCTGAGTCATGATTTTTAAACCATTGAAGTTGGCATGGGCCCCTGGTGTCTGCTCCCAGAAGGGGATGAGAACCGTGTGTGGGATAATCACTGGCTTAAGGTCTGAAGGCTGTGAACTGATCTGAGACTAATAGGGTACATCTACACTGTGACAAAAAACCCCTTGGCACAGAGTCTCAGGGCCTGGGTCAGCTGACTCAGGCTCACAGGGCTAAAAATTGCAGTGTAGACCTGGCTTGAGCCCAGGCTCTGAGACTCCTCCCACAAGTCTCAAGGCCCCAACTCCTGAGCCCCAAAACATCGACACTGCAATTTTATAGCCCTGCAAGCCTGAATCAGCTGACCCAGGCCAGCCATGGGTCTTTTATCACAGTGTAGACATACCCTTAGGGTCTATTTGAGGGTCATTGGAACAGCTTCCCAAGGCATATGGTAAAGTCTCTTGGAGTCTTTAAATCATGACTGGATGCCTTTCTAAACGAGGCGCTCCAGTTCACCCAGAAGCGCTGGCTACTGTGGATCTACCCTTTGTGGAAGGGAAGCGGCAATTGCTGGAGGAAGGCGTGTTTCTCTTCAAAGTGCCCTTGTCCCACTCAGGCTACGTTGTCCAGCGCTAGCCAGAGACAGGTGCATTGTTTTCCACATTGTAACTGTGGTGGAAATTCCCCTTCTCTCTCAGTGCTAATACTGAAGATCCCCCCCTCCTAACCAGCCTTTGGTGGGCTCTGCAGAGGCCCCAGGACCCCATGGGAGCCAGGTGAATGGTCCTGGCCTGTAGAGATGACCCCTGGAAATAAGAAACCCCACAAGTCTCATTTCTCAGCTGTTGCTTTTAGCTTCTGGGCATTTCCAGAGCTGCTGTTTTCTGTACTACCACTGACAGCTTTCGCCTAGGCCTTTACTAAGCGCTTTCAAACACGCTTTCTGTACATTGTAATCTCACTCCTACAACTCAGATAAGGTTTTGTTGCCATGGAAACATGTAGTTTGCCTTTCAGGTGTGTATGGAGCGATGCATGGTAATTACCATGGCCCATGCTGGGGGAACCCACCAAAGCCATAAGCTTCAGCTAACTCCAGAACTGGGGACTCAGTAGCATAGCCAGGTCTTGAGCACAGGGGGAGCGGCGCTATAAAAAGGCGCCTCCCGCTCCCCCTGTACTCACCCTGCAGCGCTTTAAAGGGCCCGGGGCTCCAGCCGCTGCGGAGCCCTGGGCCCTTTAGAGCTCCGGCGGCAGCGGGGCTCCGGCGGTGCTTTAAAAGGCCCACGGCTCCCCGCAGCGGCAGGAGCCGCTGGCAGGGCCGGCGCGCCCACTAGGCAACCTTAGGTGGTCGCCTAGGGTGCCAAGATTTGGGGGGCGGCGGGCAGCTGCCCGCTGCCTCCCTGCTCAGCGGCTGAGCGGAGAGACAAGGGGCGGCTTGCCACGGCTGCTCCTTGTCTCCCCGCTGAGCAGAGAGACAAGGGGCGGCTTACCGCGGCTGCCCCTTGTCTCCCCGCTGAGCTGCTGAGCGGGGAGACAAGGGGCAGCTTGCTGCGGCTGCCCGCTGCCTCCCTGCTGAGCGGAGAGACAAGGGGCGGCTTGCTGCGGCTGCCCCTTGTCTCTCCGCTCAGCGGCTGAGCTGGGAGACAAGGGGCGGCTTGCTGCGGCTGGAGCCGCGGGCCTTTTAAAGCACCGCCCACCCGCGACCAGCTCTGGCAGCGGGGCTGGGGAGCGCTTTAAAAGACCCCTGGCTCCCCGCAGTGGCAGGAGCCGAGGGCCTTTTAAAGCGCCGCCCTAGCGAGGCTCTGGCGGCGCCTTAGCGCCGCTTTTCCTCATAGGGGGAGCGGCCGCTCCCCCTGCTCCCCCCCGGCTATGCTACTGACTGGGGTTCAGTGTGAAAGTCAGGGGGAAGAAAGGGGGTGGGGGGGAAGCTGTAGATACAAATGAAGGGAGTTTTCCCAGCCCCTGCTCTCAGTGCGTGCGAGGCTGGAGCTTGAAATGAACAGCACATATGAAGGGATTATATCACTCTATGAGCTGCTAGAGGCAGCTTTTGGGGGATGGGGTTGGGAGGAGGCTGAGCTGGGTAACCCCCAGAGCTCTTCAGGGCCAGAGTTTCTGGACAGGCAGCATGAGTGAGTCATAGGGGCCAACATCTGTCATGGAAGGCAGGGCTGCTGTAGCCTCTGGCAGGGAGCACTGCCAGTTCCACCCCCCTCCCTCCCAGCAGTGGGCCCAACACAGGTGCAGCCTCAGAAAGGATTACGGGCCCCCAGTGTGTGTGTGTATGTGGCTTATTCTGAGTGAAATTCCTTCCAACACTTCGAGGGGAGGTAGTTAGAGAGGCTGCTGGTTAAAGACAATCCCCTTCCCAGTCTGCCAGGGGTTATTCCTGCAAAAGGGGGCTCCCGGATTCCCACTATCCCCTCCCTCCTGCCTAATAAGGGTCACCCGGAGAGACATTAGCCCTTGCTGTCACTTCTCAGCAGAGCTGTAGGCAGGAATGAGCTGCAGCACCAGCTTTGTTGCCCCTGCTGGCTGCTCTCGGGGCTTCTGAGCAGGCAGCCAAGGCTCCTTCTTCCTCCTCCCTGGTTCACAGCTCTCCCGCCCTCACCCCGCTGCTCCTCTCAGCGCAGCACAGCTAAGGCAGGCCATGGAGAGGAGAAATCAGCACACAGAACTGCTGCAGTTCCTCACAATGAGAAAAGTTTAGAGCAGATCTTCATACCTGCTCTGTCCTCAAAGGGCCAAAGCTGTATAACCTGCTTAACTCGCTCAACAATACACAGATGGGTGCTTTCCAGTGTCTGACCAGCTCTTCAGCTGCTGTAAATCACCATAGCTCCATTGGCTTCAATGCAGATTCCCACCAGCTGGGGACTTAGGCCTCTAGTCAGCACTTCCCCAATTCCTGGTCTGATGTTTCTAAGGCTACAGCTGTGTGAATAGAGGCCAGCAGCTAGGGACTTAGCAGGGTGCTATTGCAGTTACCTGGAGTTACCCCAGCTGCTGAATCAAAGATACCCAAAGAAAGAAGGAGAATGTCTGGCAAACCTATGGGTGTGTCAGAGGGTCTCAGGTAAGTGACTCTTGACTATGGTGATGTGACAACCCCACACTGGCCTGTATGTGATGAGCTATTCCACTAAATCACCCAGTTCAGGGAACTGTATAGGTATGAGTAGGTGCAATTGGGGCTGGGTAAGGGACTGTGTGTGGCAAATGAGGCTATAATTTTAGCTACTGCTGGCTCTAGAGCAAAATTCAAAGGCAGCATATACATACTGAGTTGGAAAAATGTATTGTAAAGGTGCACCATGTCACTGTATTAAATTTAGATAATCTGATAGAGAGACTCATGTATCTCTTCTTGCAGAGCAGGAGACTCAGCTGCTGCCAGCAGCTCTCTGAGCAAATCTCAGAGGACAAAGTGGTCCACTCTAAAAGCTGGACCTTAGGGAAGGCTGTCAATGCAGGAGAATTCAATAGGCGAGGTGGGCTTTGTATGCGACATCGGACAGTTTCTGCTTCTTTCCAAAATGGAGCCCGCCACAAAATATGAGAACCACACATTTATGTGTAGCTCCAGATGGAATTTTATTTTTGCCTGATTATTTTGGGTTCCTATCTTTCACCAGGAGTGGCGCTCAACATGGGATATGTTTTAATCCCCTGGAAAAGCCATTTGACATGGGAATAGGGCACTGCTATACTCACAAATGGCCACAAGATGGAACCCTAGGTCCACTTCATTTTGGGGAACCTGGCCATGAAACATCTGACCCAATGAAAAGATCTTTCAATGTTACATCCTGTCCACGCGGAAATCTTGATGTCACTCTGCTTCCCAGCCCAGACAGTGCAGATGTTTTGCTCTGTTGCCAGGGAGTTAGTGAAGTCAGTTCATAAAAGGGAGGGACTAGTTGTTTTGCTTAGAGTCAGGGCTGGCATAACTAAGTGCTATGAAAGCTTCCTGTCCTCTCCTCTTGCTAGCTTTGCCTATACACCTAGATCCTGGCTCATAGCCACTCCCAGCCATCCAGTTCCATGCTCCCACCTAGCTCTGCCTATGCCCCTCACTCCTGATGTGAAGCACCCTCTGCCATTCCAGTCCTGAGAGGCACATAGCTCTCCCAATACACCCCAAGCCTGGCCTGATCAGTCCTCGGTCTTTGTTAAGGACTAGATTTTTTTTCAAAAGAGCTCAGGGCCTTATTTTCAGACATGCTCAGCACCCCTAAACAGGAGAGATTTTCAGGAGTGCAGCACCCATTAATGCATGAGAACAGGAGAATGGCCATACTGGGTCCATCTCGCCCAGTATCCTGTCTTTCGACTGAGGCCAGGGCCAGATACTTCAGAGGGAATTAACAGAACAGTGCAATTATTGAGGGATCCATCCCCTGTTGTCCAGTCCCAGCTTCTGCAAGTTGGAGGTTTAGAGGCACCCAGAGCACGGGGTTGCATCCCTGACCATCTTGGCTGATAGCCATTAAAGGACCTATCCGCCATGAATTTATCTAGTTCTCTTTTGAACCCAGTTATACTTTTTGGCCTGCACAACATCCCATGGAAAAGAGTTCTACAAGTTGACTGTGCATTGTGTGAAGAAGTACTTTCTTTTGTTTTTGTTTAACCTGCTGCCTATTAATTTATTGGATGATCCCTGGTTCTTGTGTTAAGTGAAGAGGTAAATAACACTTCCTTATTCACTTTCTCCACACAATTCATGATTTTATAGACATCGATCCCATCCCCCCCTTAGTTGTCTCTTTTCTAAGCTGAACAGCCTCAGTCTTTTTAATCTTTCCTCATATGGAAGCTGTTCCATCTGGTACCTTTCTCTGCACCTTTGCCATGTCTAATATATCATTTTTGAGATGGGGCCACAAGAACTATATGCAGTATTGAAGGTGTGGGTGTACCATGGATTTATGTAGTAGCATTAGGATATTTTCTGTCTTATCAGGAAAGGTAGTGATGATGATTCCTAACACGGTTAGCTTTTTTTGTCTGCTGCTGCACATTGAGCAGATGTTTTCAGGGAACTATCCACAATAACTCCAAAATCTCTTTCCTGAGTCGTAATAGATAACTTAGACTATCATTTTCTATGGATAGTTGGGATTATGTTTTCCAATGTGCATTACATTTATCAACATTTGAATTTCATCTGCAATTTTGTTGCTCAGTCACCCAGTTTAGTGAGTTCCCTTTGTAACTCTTCTCAGTTGCTTTGTACTTATCTGGAGTAGCTTTGTATCAGCTGCAAATTTTGTCATCTCACTGTTTGCCCCCTTTCCCAGATCACTTATGAATATGTTAAACAGTACTAGTCCCAGTACAGATCCTTGGGGGACGCTGCTGTTTATCTCTCTCCACTGTGAAAACTGACCATTTATTCCTCCCCTTTGTTTCCTGTCTTTTAACCCGTTATTGACCCATGAGAGGACCTTCCCCCTCATCCCATGATTGCTTACTTTGCTTAAGAGTCTTTGAGGAGGACCTTCTTAAAGGCTTTCTGAAAGTTCAAGCACATTGGATCACCCTTATCCACAGTCTTGTTGACCCCCTCAAAAAATTCTAATAGATTGGTGAGGCATGATTTCCCTTTACAAAAGCTGTGTTGACTCTTCTCCAACAAATTGTGTTCATCTGTGTGTCTGATAATTTTGTTCTTTGTTAGTTTCAACCAATTTGCCTGGTTCTGAAGTTAGGCTGACTGGCCTGGAATTGCCAGAATCCCCTCTGGAGCCTTTTAAAAAAACAGATGTCACATTAATGCTACTCCAGTACAGCTCTGGTACAGAGGCTGATTTAAGCAATAGGTTACTGTAAGCAGTGCGACTCACCCGTGTAGGGTGACCAGACGTCCCGATAAAATCGGGACCGTCCCGATTTTTGAGCATGTGTCCTGCATCCCGATTTTCAGTTTGGATTCTGGAGGCAGATGCTTTTTTTTTTTTTTTTCTTTCGGTTTTTTTTTTTTTGCTCAACAACTTTGAGCCTCTTCCGTGTTGTGTTTTTTTTTTTTGTGGGAAGTCCCGATTTTCGGGTCTTCTCATCTGGTCACCCTACCCCTGCGCAGCGTCTCCCACTGGTCAGGTGGGAATTAGCTCATCCAGCCTCTGGAGCGCCCCCTGCAGGCTGGTGTCCCACCTGTCTTGCTGGCCCCAGGTCCCTCCCAGACCCCAGTGCCCCTTATTCTTGGGTGCTGCCCCCCCAGCAGTACCCCCACTCTCAGGGTCTCCCCACCCACTATCCTCCTGTCACCTCAGTCTTGGCTACTGCCAGTCACCATCTAGCCCCCACTCCCTGGGGCAGACTGCAGTCTATAAGCCAATCATCACAGGCAAGGTGGATTTTGGTCCTGCTGTCCTTGCCTACCCTGGGCTGCCCCTGCAACCCCTGTACCACTCGGGCCCTGAACCAGGCCCTGCAACCTGGGGGACTGCCAGCGTGGGGCCTCCCTGCTCCCCTGGCCCTTCCCCAGCCCTGCTTCCGTTCTCGTACCCTTCCTACAGCCAGCCAGGCCCTGCTTCCTCCAAGACTAGAGAGAGCCTTCTAAGCACCTGACTGCCCTGGCCTTTATAGGGCCAGCTGGGTCCATTTGGGGCGTGGCCCCCAGCTGAGGCTGCCTTCACCATCAGCCTAGCCTCCGGCTCACAGCCCCAGCCCTCTCCCAGGGTGGGCTGTAACCCTTTCATGTCCGGAGTGGGTGACCAACTTAGTAGTTCTGCAATTTCGTATTTGAGTTCCTTCACAACTCGTGGGTGAATCCTATCTGGTCCTGGTGACCTATTACTGTTTAATTTATATTTGTATATTGTTTATATTTGTTCCAAAACCTCCTCTAATGACCCCTAAATAAGCTGCATGTAAATAAGGTCACATTTTGAAAAATGCTTAGCACCTCACATATAGCCAACACGCTGAGCTCTTTTGGCATCTCCACTTCGGCCCAGCTTTTCAATCTGGGTGTTTGTGATATATACAATACAAAGAGCTACGAGGGACTGGATGAGCGCCATTAAGCTTTCCTCACTTGTGACCTAAACCAGACTGGAACTAAGATCGACTGAACCTCTGGAAGGAAAATATTGTGTGCATCCTAACTCATACAGAGCAGAAGCATAACTCTTCTTCCTCCCACTTTTTTTTTCCTGCCAAGAGAGGTTTGCCTGCACTCATTTACAAGGAGACACATTAAACATTACATTATTCTTAAAAGGGCAGTTTCCGATTAGTATCTGTGACTGGCTGAAAAGAGGTGCCCTTCAGCATTCCTCTCCACTGATGTCAACAAAGGTCTCATCCAAGGCCTGTGAGATGATGCAAAAAGATTTTCCCAAACAAAGAAATGGCTGAGATCTGGAGACAGAACCTCTCTCAGGAGTTTGAAAAAAAAGTTTTATTTTAAAAAATTTCTTGAGCATGAACTGTGCAGAAGAGGCTGATGCTGAAATCCAGATCCATGCACGTGAAGAACTGCCTGCAAGGCAGAGGCTGTTCACAGTGGCAGAGCAGAGCTAGCTATAGGAACCTGAGCCCAGGTGGGCCTTATCAGGGTGTACTGAACATGCATCCGACACTGCCTTGTCAGTGGCTGTGTAGATGGAACCTGCTGGTTAGCATGTGTCTCACAGACCCATAGAGGACGTGGGTATTCTGCAGCTCAAGCTACAGACGCTCTCACTTTCAGTTCTGGAAGTGCTGGTTCGATCCTGGTATTGGCCAAGGGAATGGCTCTCATACAAGCAGCTTCCTAAGCTTTGCTCTTTTGACTGAATGTGGTGGGTAGAGATGGGGCCAAGTCATCGGGAGCTGGAGTTCTGGACTGGTGGGTTCAGTCCATTAATGAGATGACTCAGGGCTATAAAGTTTGGGTAGGGTTTTGAACTTCCCCAAAGTTTGGGTGTGTTTGGATTTAATGGTTTGGGCCTGTGGTAAAGTGCTGATATGCAGACACGGCCCTTTCCTTTAACTTTCTGGTCCTGACAGGGTTGAGGGCCCTCACAGGAAACATTTTTCCAGCATGCCTTTCTGGGTCTTTTAACTATATGGCAGAGCAAAACAGCTGTAGCCCTAAGGTAGCCATGTCACAACTAGCTATATTTTCCTTTCTGCCAGCCAGTAAGTGCTTGTACTGCCAGTTATTCCTCTAGCTTTTGTGTGTGTGTGTGTGTGTGTGTGTGTGAGTGTGAGAGATGTTCAAGGAGAGTAGGTATCTAGGATCAGGCTCCCCTTAAAGCTGTTAAAGCTCAAATCTGACTCTTATTTGTTGCCTCTCAGCCTTGAAATTGGGGGTCCCTGTGTTTTTAATGGAGATGAAGTGAAGGAGCTCAGTGGCATTAAGGGCCTGGGTGAGGAGGAGTCTGGGGTTGAGGCCCCGAACAACATAGTTGAGTGAGGGCCAAACCCCATGAAGCGATGTCACAAAGTCGGACAAACTGGGCTGCACTTTGAGGGTGCAACAGAAGTGGCTGATTCTGTAAGCCCCAGGCCCAGCTCTCCCTGCTGCCCGCATACCCTAGCAGAAGGGTATCCTAGGGACAGAGTCTTCTAGTGGAGGGTGTGTGAGACACCCTGCTGCAGATGAGGTCACCACACTGGAGTCTGCCATGCTGGAGGCTGTGCCGTTTGGCGCGCTCCGCCAGGGGTGGTCCGGATGGGTTTGTGTGTTTCCCTGAACTGTCTGGGCAGTCTGCTCTGGGGGCTAAAAATAAACTAAAGCAGAATGTTCCCAGCAAAACCTTTAGAGCAAAAATATTTGTCTCTTGCTCTGGCTTGTTGGAAAGACGATGGTGTCCACCCACTGTTTATTTGCAAATCATGTAAATGAGAGTTAAATAAGCCTTGATGATAACTACAATTGTGCATGGAGGGGGAGGAGTCAGGCAGGACCCCTGGGAAATAGACTTTGCAGTCAAAGAGGGCGTGGGTGGGGTCAGAGGTGGAGCAGGGGGCACAGATGGCTGTGCCCTGCTGACTGGCTTACCTGCGGGGATGGGATGAGCTGCTTTGCTTGAGAAGAAAAGGAAGGTCTCAGGAGTGGGAGGAGGACACTTCTGTGAAGTGTGTGTGTGTGGGAGGAGGGGGTTCTGTCTGGGACAATCTCTCTTAGGGCTGGATGGGGAGGGAGGGAAGTTTTGGTGGGCAGGAGCTATGAAGTGTATCTGGATTTCAGGCTCCCTTCTATGTCTTTGTGCTGGATTCCAGAGCCAGCTGCCCTTGCAGTGATCCCTGGACCAGCGGCATGACAGGAGCTACTCCCCACCAGTGTGTGCCCATTTGTGTGTACCAGTCTGGGTGTGCTACATGGGCATGCCTGTGTGTCAGGGGGAGTGTGGCTCGCTGCGTGTGTGTCTAGTGTGCCGGGGGGTGCATGGCCTAAGTTACTGCATGGAGTCAATGTTCCAAGGCCCGACTAGTATACATGGGCCTTTGGTCCACGAATGAACCCTTTCTAGCTGTCATTAAATAAATAACTCTGATGCTGGAGCCAAGCTTCTTTGCAGCATCAGCTGGAGTCTCCTTTCTCGCTGCAGTATAGAAATGAAGCCACCTTCCCTGCAGCAGAACGAGCTGCCAAAGGACCAGTCTGCACTGAGACCAGTCTTAGACGGGCTTTGTAGTGCCAGTGCAAAGGTTTCAGTCCCTTACCGTGCCATGTTTGATCTGTTCTTGCCATCCTGTGTTCTGGGGGTGGCTGCTAGCAGTAGAGGTGGCTGCTTTGCTGCCTTGGGGGAGCATCTTTTGGGCTGTAAGGCAGGGCTGGGGTAGGAAGCCCCATGGGAAGTTCCAGCAGTGGGCTGGATACCTGTGTCTTCAGGAGCTGTGAAGCAATAGCTTGCCAGGGTGTGGAGGAAAACCCTTTTCATTGTGCTGTAACTTGTGCTCATCTCTGCACAGGAGCATGTGCCCGTGTGCGCACAGAGGAGTGCCAGGGTGGGTTAGTTTTCAAGTGCATATGTGTATGTTCTTGTGTACATGTATGTCCATGTGCCTGTCAGGGTGCACGTTCCTGGGCACGCGTGGCTTTGTGCATGTGACATTGGGCGTGTTTGCATGGCAGTGCAGGTATGTTGTGCACATGAAGGTGAATTTTTATATGCTCATAGCTGCGTGAATGCTTGTACATGAGAGCGCATGCATGTCCTTGCACACATGGATGTGTGTGTCCTGGAGCACGCTGCCTAGTGCAATGCTGGGTGTGCATGTAAAGATATGCAGGACTGCATGCCCTCTAGTGATGTCTCCATGCTCTCACTAGTTGTTTGGCTTGTGCTGAAAGTCCTGGTTTTAAAGTCATTATCAAAGGAGACGGAGCCATCACAGCAGCTCCTTGCAGCGCATGGCCAGAAGGGCTCACTGGGAGGAGGGTCTTTGCTCCGTCCCTCCGACTAGACTGGCAGTGACGGTGTCTTGTCCAGCAGGAGCAGCTTGGGCTGAGCTGAGATCCACAGGTCCTCTTCACCCTTCTTCTTCCTCTTTTTGTTCCTCTCTGCTGGGACCTGCCCATTGCTGCTGTTGATGCTGCCTTTGCTCTGCCGTCTACAGAAGCAGCAGTGACAGCAGATGACGAGGAGGACGAGGAGGACGAGGAAGGGCAGCCCCAACAGCACGGCCAGGCAGACAGTGTTGAAGATACCTTCCTGGTGCTTGGTGTGAATGAGATTCCAGAGTGAGTCAAAGAAGGAGCTGACCCGCTCCATGGCGGTTGGCTGGCTGGGCACTTGTTCTCCCCACCTGTGGCTGGTGCAGTCCCCTTGCTGGGCATTCAGCCCTGAGGGAAGGCAAATGGAACCCAGCAGCAGCTCCGGTCAGTGCCTGTGAAGACAGAGGAAACAACAGGAAATCAGGAGGCTGCCCTGAAATCCACGTTTGATCAACAAAGCTTGAAAGCTCTCCCTGGGGCCTGCCAGCCCGGTGAGTGCTCAGCCAGCTGCAGAGATGAGTCTGCAGCTCCCAAAAAGGCAATGGTTCAGGACGCTTGGTCTGTGGCCTGAATCACCCAAACCTTCTGCCCAGCAGTGCTGAAGAGCCTCCAGCAAACCTGCTGTGTCCAGGTTCCCAGAGAATTCCCCACTGGTCACAGCAATGGTGTAAACCCAACACTATAGCTGTCTTCCTAAAACTACTGAGTTCCCCGAAGGGCTTGAGTTCTGAGGGGCCTGGCTTACACTGCCTAGGCCATTCTCACTGCTTCTGCTGAACCACAGGACTTCTGCAGAGTAATGCCCATGGATCCCCTCCTCCTATGGACTGAAGGTGCTCCTTGCACCATATTCCCAGACCCCTTCTGGGCCAGAGCAAATGGGACCAGAGTCAGGCATCAAACTCCCGCCTCTGGCATGGCAGCATAGCGTCCGAGCCGCAGGTGGACGTACTGCTTTGAATACAATAAGCACTCCAGACACTACGTTTGAATATGGGCATTTTCAGAGTTTGGGGAGTGTTTGGGTCTGGGCTTTTGTTTGGGGCTCAGCTCTAATAAGAATTAATAAGAACATCTAATAAGTTCAAAGTAGTTTGAATAACATTTTTCACCCCCGTTTTCCTTGTCGCACAGCTCTGTGCTTCTGGGTTCCCCTGGAGACCAGAAGCAGTGAAATACATGAGAGGGGCTTGGAGAGGATAAGATAGTTATCCAAACGTGTGAATGCTTTATCTGGACTGACTCCTGAAACCTTTTGAGGCTTGCTCATTCCTACCTTGACTACTGGGCTGTACATCTGTATGGGCCACTGCCCCCTAAGAAAAGGGGTAGCATGTGTCCGCGGCTGGAAAAACAAACTGAAATGGTGGAGTGATGGTAAACAACGCAGATGGGGAGGGACGGTTTCATTTCTTCACTTGCTTTTACAATGATCTTTTGCAAAGGAAAGTTAGTGCAAGGTGCCAGTTCTATTCTATTCAGGTTCCTATGCTACCCTCAATATGGTAGTGTCTGAGCACCTTCCAGTCATGCATTATGTGACATGACTCATGTTTGTTGTGTGGGGGTCATTCTCTTTCTCCTCCTTTCCCCAGCAGAGAACTGTGTGTGTGTGGTGCAGTGTTTGTTTTGGTAGGGTTTTTTTAAGTACATGCGGCTCTGTATTGAGGCTGGAGAAGGTAGGTCGAGGAAGTGCACCTTGCACGTGGGGTAGAAGTTGGTCAGGCTTTAGCTGGGAGTCTCTAGTCTTCCCACAATGCCTCAACCTTGGTTAGGCACGACAGCCGCTTCTGGTGAGCTTTGAGTGCAGCCTACACAGTGCACTCAGCAGTTCACCTCTGGGCTGAGACAGTGATGGTGGCTTCCATAATGAGGACCAGAAAGTGGGCTGACCCCTCCAGCATACCGACTACCACACAGGGTATGTCTGTGCTGCAGTCCAAGGTGTGATTGCAGGTTGGGTAGAAAGGTGGCTAAAAACAGCACGGAGAAGTGGTGGCACAGGCTAGCAATGTAAGTACGCCCCCAGGGTTCCAGCGGGCTTGCACAGCATCTATTCTGCTATTTTTTAGCCGTTCTAGCGTGGGTAAACCTAGCCCGGGTTTGCCTCCCTGAGCTGCAATCACCGCTCAGATTTAGATAGTAACATTGCTCAGCCTGTGCAGACTGGCACTAGATTTCAACTTATGACTCTGAAGTTAAAGGCTTTGTAGCTCGTCCCCCAAGCCACCCACTCCCTGCAGCCCTCAGTTTTATTTTTTAACCAAGTTGTTTCTCGCAGTCGAGGTTTCTTGTACAGAGGATAATGGTTCGCCTCTCACAAGTTTAAACAAAGGTTGACGTAACAATGGAATTCCCCTAGCTGTGCACATAACCAGCAGAGCACTGCATTCTTGGCAGCGGCCCAGACCACTTTCCCCCTTGTCAGCGTGCTGCATTGCTCCTGCCTCTCCTGGTCCAACTCTTACCTTTAGTCATTACTATCATGTTTCGTATGGGTGATGGCCAAGTTGTCAATGAATCCACAAGGCCTGCTTTCAAGTGATTCCATAGGGGTTGTGTTGGCACCCTGATTAGTCCCCGAGCTCCCAGCAGTTAATCTGGACTAATTTTTTTGGGGTGAATTTACTATTCACTGAAAATGCATTTTCCGGGGAACCGAAATGCTTAACAAATTTGAGTTGAATTAAGTGAATAGCTTTGGCTGAAAAAACACCTGAAATTTTTTCTGGGGGAAATGTTAAAACATTTAGTTTCAACTTTTTTTTTTTTTTTTTTTTTAATGAAGTGTTTCAACATTTTGTTCCGAAAATGTCAATTTGAATCAACATTTGAATAGTGTCATTTGATCCAAACAAAATGTTGGTTTTTCGTTTCAGTGAGAGAAAGGAAACAAATTCAATTTTGGTTCAAAACTACCTGAATTTTTGTGTGTGGTTTTGGTTTGGTGGCCAAACCAGAAAATCATCATCTATTTCAGTGGCTCACAACCTTTCCAGACTGCTGTATCCCTTCCTGGAGTCTGGTTTGTCTTGCGTACCCCCAAGTTACACCTCATTTAAAAACTACTTGTTGACAAAATCAGACATAAAAATAGAAAAGTGTCACAGCACACTAGTACTGAAAAATTGATTACTTTCTCATTTTTGCCATATAATTATAAAATAAATCAAATTGGAATATAGTGTACTTACATTTCAGTGTATAGTATATAGAGCAGTATAAAGTTATTGTATGACATTTTAGTTTGTACTGACTTTACTATGGCTTTTTATGTAGCTTGTTGTAAAACTAGGCAAATATCTAGATGAGCTGATGTATCCCTTGAAAGACCTCTGTGTACCCCCACTGGGACATAGACCAGTGGTTCTCAATCAGAGGTGCATTTGGGGAGGGAGGGAGAGAGAGTGTGTGTGTGTGTGTGTGTGTGTGTGTGTGTGTGTGTGTGTGTGTGTGTGTGTGTGTGTGTGTGTGTGTGTGTAAATATGGTCCCATCCCCCAATGTGCCTAGGGAATTGTGGGGTTTGTTTTATTTTTTTATTACCCCTTGTCCTACTGCTAGTTTAGTGCTGTCCTACTTGGTCTAACTTGGAAGGTAGCCAGCTCTATGGAAGGCTGCTCTGACTAGAGCTGACAGACAGTAGCTGGGCTCCTGGTGGGCTTGGATGGGGTACAAAGCCTTTAATCACCAGGTCACTGGTTCAGGTCTAGATTGGTGATGACCGAACATTGCTACTGACTGATGCCTGTTTGGCTGTCTGAGGGAGGGTAGTAACATCTACCCAGCTATAACTGGCTGTGGTGGGCAGGCTCAGCAGGGAGGTCAGGAGATGAGCTGTAGACTGAATTTTCTTCCCAACTCAAGGTGATCCCAGCAGGTCATGGCCTGAGGTGCATGACGTGGCTTGATCTAATACCCACTGAAATCAGTGGGAGTCTTTCTATGGACCTTAGTGGGCATTGGAGTATGTCTGGAGGTAGGTAGGTGGGAGAAGCAGGTCCTTGGAGAAGCAGGTCCTTGTGGCTACAGTAACAGAGGACCTCAGTCTCCAGGAGTATCCGAGAAGCACCTTTCACTCAGGGCTCAAGTCACTTAAAGAAGAGTGTCAGAAAATGCGGTGGGGTGAGCACGTCTCTTTGACCCAGGGCAGAGCCTGACAGATGATGCAGCTGCTGTGACTCACCTAGCAATTATTGCAAGAAGTGGGTGAGGTTGTGGAGGGGAAGAAGCAGCATTTTTGTGGCCTCGTGTAAGGTTTCCTTCCCTGTGGGAGAGGGTGAGGTGCTGCTGACCTGCAGGTTCCCTCAGGGAAGCTCACCTCTTCCTGGGACAAGGTCAGAGGGCTGGCTCTGCCTCTTGGGTTCACACTCAGCCTGCCCAGAGACCTAACAAAGCCCTTTGAGGGGCTGCATGAGGTGGTGCCTCATGGCAGTGTTTCTCAAACGGGGGGTACCGACCCAAAAGTGGGTCACAAGACTATGGTGGGGGGGGGGAAGGCAAGAGCAGCATCTGGTGGCAAGGCACCCAGGTCCAGCAGCAGCAGTGCAGAAGTAGGGTTGTATGGGATGGGGGAGGATCGTCACAGCTTGAAATATTTTTTTAAAGAGGGTCCCAGCCCAAAAAAAAAAAAAGTTTGAGAACCCCCTGCCTTATGGGCTTGAGCTGTCTGAAAGGGCGGTGCCTCGGGAGGCTTTGATTCCCCACAGAGGTGACCAGGTTGAGGATGATGCTGGGGTTGTGGTTGGAGAGCTGCTAGAAGAACTGGCAGGTGACTTGGGGGCTAATAAATCGAACCTCGTGCTTACCTAGTGTTTTCCACTCAAGGGTTAGAAGTGCTTTGAGATCTCTGGCTGAAGAGCTGCTATATGAGAGCTAAGTATTGTTATTTATTAAAGGGCTTGACCTGCATTAACAACTCACGTCCCAGAGCCTCTCTGGGAGGCAGGGTGAGTATTGGAACACCTGTTTTACAGAGAGGGTCAGGTCCATATCTTTCAACTATGGATGCCTTAAACACGCCCACACTTAACTTCAGAGGTTTCAGTGTGTGTTGTACTTGCTCTCCTCCTTTGACAATCAGACCTTGTTCACACACAGTCTGTTGTAGAGACAGAACCCGGTTATCTCTGCTGTGGTGTGTGTGTTTTTGGGGATCACCAGGGATCCTAGTTTATTAAAGGACCCATGTTTGTATTGCTGTTGTCCTGTTGTGGGCGGCATTTATTGCTGTCTGACCCTTTCTGTATCTCTCACAAGCAAAGATATCCAAGGTTTTACCCTCTCGCTCGTGTCTGTGGTGCTGGCTAGTACATTTGGCCTGTGGACCAGTACATCTCGTTAGTGGATGGATGCTGCTACTTGCCCAGGCCTCTGGATTTGCAGTCACGTCCTCTGTTTTAATGAACAGCAAAACCTGGGGTCTGTTTTTTCTAAACAGTAACTCAACATGTATGGTCTCCCTTCACAGTCTTTCACTGACCTGCCTGGCCACAGGGAGGATGTGATACCCTTGCAGGAGGTGTTAATCTGTCACAGAGCATCTTTGTCTGCCCAAAATAGGGCTCTCCACTGCAGTTTGGGCCATGTGTGCACCCTGGCCTGTCCTTTGCTACCCTCCACCTGCAGCGACATCCTACTCTCCACCAAGTCAGACCTGCCATTTGGCACTACCACAGTAGGCACGGTGCGTTCCGTGGCCTGAAAGAGAATGAAGACATCTGCCATTAGAAATTCTGCCCCCGGGAAATTAAACACTGTCTGGAATCCAGATCCACGTCTGTCCATCCCCGGCTATGTCTCTTGTGCTGAATCACAGAAAACCAAGAGACAAATTCTCAAGGGCTCAGCACCCACTGAGGAAGCTAGATTTTTCAAAAGAGCTCAGGTCTTATTTAAACACCAAAACAAGGGACAGATTTTTCCAAAGTGCTCAGCACTTAACTGCTCCCACTGGGATACTTACAGCTGGATTTTTAAAACACTGCAGCATTACAGCTGCATGGGAAATGGTTTTGATTTTTTTAACAGTGAAAACAACAGATTATGATGAAAACAATTTTTTAAATTCTTTTCATTTAAATTTTCTACATATTTTTTGGGTGGCTGATGGTTTTTTTTTTAAAAACCCGTTTTCAGCAGTCAAAATAGAAACATTTCAAAGTTTTGGTTTTTGGCGACTTGAAAATGTGGAGCCAATTTTATTTTTTTTATTAATAAATGACAATTTTGGTTGAAATCTTCAGGTTCTGGTTGCTGAAAACAGAAATAGTTTTGGAGTTTAGTTGCCAAAAAACTGAAACAGTTTCAGTATTTCAACACCCCCAACCCCATTTAATCAGAAATGGACATTCTGGCAAACATTTCTGCTTTGACAAAACACTATTTTTTTCATTAAAAATGTGTGTGTGTGTGTGTGTGTGTGTAATTCTGAATGAAAAATTGCAGCCAGCTCTACTCAACACCCAGTGGACAACCAGGCTGCTCTTTTGATGATCTGTCCCCCTCAAACAGTGTAACTCCTAAGGCCCTAAAGAGGAAAGGAAGCATTCATCTGGAGCAGTTGGTTATAATTTATATCAGTAGCAGACTAGAGTCTATGATGAGCATTAATTCTTCTGGGTAGTGTCCCTTCTCATGACCCATGTCAACCTAGGCAAGCTACCCCCTTTAACTGCATGCACATACAAACCCAAATGCTCTGTGATGCTTTGGCCTTGGCTGAATATCATTGACACTGAATCCTGGCCCCAAGCCCCATGTCACTGTTCTGGTGCAGAGTTGGCTCTCTGAGGTGGTGCACTCTGCTTGTGTATTTCACAAGCAGCAGCAGGAGGAGAACCCATGCCATGGCACAAGACCGCATGGGTGGAAGGGCGTTTGCACTCTCCTGACCCTACTTGCTTGCATTTTGAGTGGTCCCTGAAAGTAGGTGTATTGTGTGATGCCAACCCAAACCTGATCTACATATGGTGAACACATCATAACTTTGCTAAGCATGTTCATGTTTGAACCACATGGCTTTATTTGCATGTGACTCTGCAATGCCTGGATGTGGCTGGAAGCAGAAGCAGAAATGCCAGAAAACTAGGGGGGAGAGATTTTGGGGAGAATGATCTGGTGGTACAGGCCTGGCAGCTAGGAGATCTGGGTTCTCTCCCCGCCTCTGCCACTGAGTGCTCTGTGACCTTAGACAAGTCACTTACTTGCTCTGTGTCTCAGTTTCCCTACCTGTAACATGGGGATAGTGCTGCTGCTCTACCCCAAAAGGGGATCATGAAGTTTAATTCATTAATGTTTTAAGACGGGCTACACTGAAAACTCTCTTTCTTTAGGCTCTGTAGAAGTATGAGGCACCTGACCTGGCGTCACGCCTTGGCACATGGAAAGTTGTTATTGCCTCCAGGAGCAAGTGCATCACTGCCTTGCACAATGTGATTGGCTGACTTAGAGATGTCACTTCTGGAAGCTTTCAGGAGCAGCATTTCCCAAATCAACACGTAACCCCATGTACCCTAGCCAAGCAGAGCGAGTGTCTTTGGGCACCTGTGGCTGGGTGGACTGATTAGCTGACAGATACATAAATGGCCTTCATTTGTCCACAGACAATGACCGTAGCCCCTTGTCACAGTGGGGCTGCTTTATGCTTCATGGAGGGGTGTATAGTGTGTGGACAGCATCACAGCACATCAACTAGGGGTTAAACAGCATGCAAGGGGTAGAGCAGGATTTGAAAAAAGAAAGCAAACCAGGCTGGTGTCCAACTACTCCCCCGTTTCCAGCCTCGAGGGTTGCCAAGTGGCGTGACTACAGCCGCCTTAGCAACAGTCAGACAGATTACACCATCACAGCCACCACTCCTCCTCCTTCCTGCATTCCAGCCAGGAGGAGCTTTTATTGTGACACGATCCCCTCGAGGGCAGCCTTTGGGACAAACTTGTCATGCCTGATGTTTGCGTCTTAAGGGAGGGAAGTGTCACCGCCTGGCAATGCAGGGGGGTGGTAAAGTGGAGCTGCCTCAGCCCCAAAGAGCTTGGGGGAGGGTTTCCCTCCAGCACCAAGGCAGTGTCGCAACTGGGAATGGCTGGCAAAGCTAACTGAGAGGAGCTAGATGCCTGTATCCATCCATGTGTCCCCCTAGGGCACGCAGTGTCCCCACTTGCCTTCCAACGCCTATGGGTTACTGGCAAAAGCCAGCTGGATCGCAACAGGGCAACCCCAGTTATTAGGTTCTATAGAGGGGACCAATCTGGCCAAAACCTGCATACTGCATGCCCCCCCACACATGCGGGCATGGTGTGAACATGTGCCATACATACCGGCACAAATGTGTGTACATGGCACACTCCATCACAGCCCACACCTCGCCCAAGGTAAGAAGGAGACTATAGAGGAAAACTACCATATATGGGGTGCTGAGGAAGGGAGGGCAAAAATATCCAGCCTGGAATTTCCCTCTAGCAGTTACAGACGAAGCTGCCTTCTGTCTGTTCGCTCACTTGGAACTGGGCAAAGATCCCACCTTAGATTTCTGTGCTACCGGGGATGGACTGTGGGAGTAGCCCCTGGTGATGGAAAAACCAGATCTGGATTACCGTACCTGTCTGGCATAGACCCAAGGTACATCTGTGGATTCTGGTGCACCCTTTACAGGCCTAACTGTAGGAGTGCACCCGAGACCCATTGCTTCAGGGTGAAGGCCTAAATGGCTGAAGCTGGATTTAATTCAGTGGGCCCAAATCTAGAGGAAGAGACTCCCTTGGTACATTGTGAATGTACAGGGCCGAACACAGTGGGGCTGTCATCTCAGTTGGGACCTCTAGGGCTACTGTAATGGAAATAATAAATAACATTAATAACCTACAATAGGGAATGAACACTTGCAGCAAAATGTTGCTTCAGTCAAGTTTGGTGCCTCTCTCCTTGATTATTGTTATTTAAATAGCCTTTTTTATTTAAATAGGAAAATGAATGAATGACGATACCTAGCTTGTTAATAGCACTTTTCATCAGTGGATCTCAAAGTGCTTCACAAAGGAGCTGTTTCAACATCCCCATTTTACAGATAGCCAAACTGAGGCACGGAAAAGTGACATGACTTGTCCAAGGTCACCCAGCACACTATTGGGTGAGATGGGAATAGAACCCATGTGTCCCAAGTCTTAGACCAGTGCCCTAGCTATTAAACAACACTCTCCCTGGCATGCCTAGATTCCTACCCTCCTGCACAGGGGCACCACGGGGACAAATTTGAGAGCCTCTTGTTTAAAATATTAGAATCCCAACACTCAACCCCCCCACCCCCAGTCTCCTGTAAATAAGGTAATTTTTAGAACTGACTGTATTTCCCTATTGCCTTTATCTTTGTGGAACTGAAAAAAATAGTAATCAATCTTCAAAACAAACAAACAGAATATCTTGTTTTTGTCTGGATATTCTGTGTGAAGCTGTATTGCCATTTATCCATAAACGGGAAGTCAAACTCCCATAACACTCTACTCCATAAGAAAAGTAATTTTAGCCAAAACAGGATGTGTATATTTTAATTCCTGCATCAAGACACTTTATGTTTACTGCCTTGAAAGTTTTAAGGGGGTTGGAAATTTTCTTTTTAAAATTGTAATTACTTGGTTACAGAAAAGCAGAGCTGTTTAAAATGCTGCCACGGCAGTCTTTTCCCTTTAAAACATAGCTGAATAAATTGAACGTGACTCTTAACGTGTGTGTAAAGTATGTAGCCCAAGTGGACCCTAATTTCTTGCCACAAGCCCTGAGTAAGGGGCAGTGTACAGCTGTGCTGCTCGAGGAGCAGACCACAAGCCACACTGTGGTTCTCCCCTTACTTGAAGGGGAAGTAACATGCATCAGCCCTGGATCTGGTGAGGTGTAAATTACTTCCCCCCCCCCCCCCCCCCTCCGTGCTGGCTCAGTTGTGCTGGTGATGCATTGTGGGAGGTGGAGCCTGCAGAAATTCTCTCCCCACACAGCTACTAGGATCACAGGTAGTTGGCCCAGGGCAGTAGGGGGACTTTCCACACCCATAAGGCCTAGTTGCCAGGGTCCCAATCTGACCCTCCATTAAGCCTGACACACAACTGACTTTAAATGATTATTTAGGGCCCATGTTGCCTTTTGCTCTGTAGATGAAGATTGTTAATGCAATAATTGGGGGGGCTCATTGACATTTTTTTTGGCATCCCTGGCTAGAAAATTTCAGTTTAGAGCTGGCAAGGCTCAGATCAGTCACAAACCGCCTTGTCAGTAAGGCTGCTGAAGGGTGTGCCTCACTAGTCTACACCCCCATGCAGCCAGAGGGGGGTTGTTGCACAGATCCCTGTGTATGCACCTTTCTAACTAGCAAGGAAGTTTGATGTAACTGACTTTCTTTTGATGCTCCAGGCCCACATCTGGAGGAGCAGGGGGTGCAAGTTGGGATTGAGGAGCTGTGTCTTGAGTGCTCAGGGCTGGAATAGGACGGGGATCTACAGACTGATTCATTTGGATAGTCAGAGTTTTTTTGGGAGGGTGTCAGAACTGATTAGAGCTGAGGATGGTACAAGCAGGTACGGTGCAAATGCAATCAGAGCCCTGATTTCAGGAGAGCCACTTAGTTCACTTGTAAACCAGTTATGGAAAAGAGAAATGAGTGCATTATAATGACCCTTTCATAGCACTAGGCATGGAGTAAGAATGAGTCAGAGAAAAGTTTGTTGTAACTTGAAGAATTTGCTGCAACCAGAGCTTCAGGCACCTACTTGATGTATCAATAGGACATGTTTGTGTTTTTGTCTCTTATATATAAATTGTCAAACTTAGTTGTCTAAAGTTAGGCTCCTAAATAAAGGATGTGACTTTCCCCCCCCCCCCCCCCCCCCCCCCCCCCCGCCCCAAGGTGCTGAGCACTTGCAGCTCCTATTAAAGTTAATGTTAGCGACAGGTTTCCAGAACCTTTGAAAATCAAGTCACTTATTTAGGTACTTCAATGTGGATTTAGGCATCTTATTTTAGAGATCTTCATTTGACAACTTGGACCTACAAAACCCAAATAATTAGCATTGATACTCTGTAAAGGTTGCAAGGTCAAGGACTAAAAGTGTCAGGAAATTTAAAATTATAAAAGTTGTTCCGGCAACGTGAGTTGGCCACATCCTGTATATTTTGTAATAACCATGTATTTTAAAAAAGAAGTTTAAGATTTACACTGAACAATGGGAAAAGGACTGGAAAGCACTATATCTGTGTAATGTGGCCGAGTTAATAGGACTGCAGCAACCTCAAACCCTGATCCTACAAATCGATCTATGCTCTTATGTCTCATTTCACTGGGACTCCTTGCAGGCTCGTCTGGATTCCTTTGCAGAACTGAGGCTTTAACTTGTGGAATATGGTGACTTTTGAGTGCTTGTTCTCACAACGCTGACGCTTTGTATATTTAATGTCCTAGAGGTGGTGGCTGTTTTTAAGGGAGGGGAATTGGAAGAAAATAGAAAACTTAAAATCTGGAGGGTAATAGCTTGAGCAATTCCCTGCCCTGCACTGGAACAATTCACCAAGGTTCATCATGAATTCTTCTCCATCACTGACAATTTTAAAATCAAGATGGGCTCTTTTGCTAAAAGCTCTGCTCTAGAAATAATTGGTGGGGCGGGGGGAAGTTCTCTGGCCTGTGCTATACAGGAGGCCAGTCTAGATAATCACAATGGTCTCTTCTGGCCTTGGAATCTGTGAAATATATACATACAAGATCCTGTCTACATTTAAGAAAAAAATTTGCCCTGGTGTAACTGCATGGATGTAGTTAACACCACTACAAACCCACAATGGAGATGGCGGGGGGGGGGGCGCTGCACTGCACTGCTCCAAAGTGGGACTTATGTACTTTAATTGGGTAATTTATCAAAAAGCTACACTGCGTCCCACTTTGTGCTAGAACAACCTGCCTGCATTTGGAGTTTGCATCAGTGTAAGGGCTTGTTTACACAGAGACTTAGGGCATGGCAAGCCGGGGTGTAAATCTACACAAACTAGCTTGTTGTGCATTGACTGTGTGGACCCTACTACTGTGTACTAAAAGGTCAAAGTGCACTACAGAACTTTTGGGGCATGGTAGCAGATTTCATGTGGCCAGTTAGTGGGCTAGAGCACTGTAGATTTACACCCTGGCTTGCCACATACTAAGTCTCTATATAGACCAGTCCTGATCAATGCACTTACACTGACTCACGTTTTCTTAACGTAGACAACGCCTAACCTCTATTGCCCTGCACTGCACTGTTACACTGGTGCAAAGCGCTAGCATTCTGATCCGGTGGTGTTCCCCTTCCCTTCCTTTCCCTTCCCTTTGCACAGGCTCTGCTGACTTCACCAGAAGAGCTTGTGTAACACCCACACCTTCTGGGTGTGTTCTGTCCCATCTAGTGGCACTGAGACCACTTGGGAGTGAGATAAAATTAGTCTGCTCTACAGCCTTATGTAACAGGCAGTTGGCTTTTAGCCAGTAGCGTAGCCGGGGGGGAGCAGGGGGAGCGGCCGCTCCCCCTGTGAGGAGAAGTGGCGCCTTAAAAAGCGCTGCCCGAGCCCCGCTGCCGGAGCTGGGCTCGGGCGGGGATTTAAAAGGTCCGCGGTTCCCTGCGGCTGCAAGAGCTGCGGGCCTTTTAAATCCCTGCCCGAGCCCCGCTGCCGGAGCCAGGCTCGGGGGGAGGAGGTGCGCTTTAAAAGGCCCGTGGCTCCTGCAGCCGCGGGGAGCTGAGGGCCTTTTAAAGCACTGCCGGAGCCAGGCGCCAGTGGTGCTTAAAAAGGCCCGGGGCTCCTGCCACTGCGGGGAGCCGCGGTCCTTTTAAAGCGCCGCCGGAGCCCCGCTGCCGGAGCTCTGGCGGCGCTTTAAAGGGCCCGGGGCTCCGCAGTGGCTGGAGCCCCGGGCCCTTTAAAGCGCCGCCAGGTGAGTACAGGGGGAGCGGGGAGGCGCCTTTTTATAGCGCCGCTCCACCTGTGCTCCAGAGCTGCCTACACTACTGCTTTTAGCTCATGCTGTAGAGACTCATGCACTAAGCTCCAGAGGTCCCTGGTTCGATCCTGCCCGACAACGACCAGGGTCTGTTGACATTACACTTACAAGTTCTTTCTTGGACCAACATGGACTTAACTTGCCACACCTATGTACTGGGGCTATTTTTCAGTGCATACCTGAAGACTTAAGGAAATGTTTCATTGCTCATGGTCAGTGCAAGTTTCACAGTCAGCCGGTTTCCTTGTAACATTACCTAAGAAAGCCTGGTTTGGGTGTTTTTGAAATGGTGAATAGTATGTTCCCTTTGCTCTTCCAGAGCTCACAAACAGCTCATGGGATTTTGATCAAACTTCCATCCCCTGCCCCCCTGAAAAAATCAGACAGAAGTCAAGCATAGATAATTTTCTCCCCAAAGGTAAATGATTTGGCAAGTTATGAATGTTTAAAAACATGAGGTTAAAAGTGAAACTATTTTGAAAATGTAACCATAGAAGCATGCACAGGCCCAGACATAAAATGTAGATACTGTCTACAGTATGTAGATACTGATAGTGCAATAAAATTAAAGAACAATGATCAATTTGACCCTTTTTATAATCATTCAAACAACAATAAAATGATACTGTTTCTATCTGACTTTGCATGCTCATAATGTTATTAATGAATTTTGTCCAAAACAGCTTCTAAAATGAGATTTAGTAAATGGTCTATCCTTCACAATATGCTATAACAGAGGTGGGCAAACTACGGCCCGCGGGCCACATCTGGCCCTTTGGACTGTCCTGCCTGGCCCTTGAGCTCCCGGCCAGGGGGGGCTAGCCCCTGCTGTCCCCCCTCCCCTGCAGCTGCACGGGCAGCGCGGCTTGCACCTACTCACCTCCCAGGCTTTCCAATAAGCCAGTCCTGCTGCTCTGAACGGCATGGCAAGGGGGCGGGGAGGTTGGATAAGGGGCAGGAGGTCCCAGGGGGTAGTCAGGGGACATGTAGCAGGGGGCAGTTGGATGAGGCAGTGGTTCGGGGGGGCGGTCAGGGGACGGGGAACAGGGGGGTGGATAGGAGTGGGAGTCCCGGGGGGGCTGTCAGGGGGCAGGGGTGTGGATAGGGGTCGGAGGGGCAGTCATGGGACAGGGAGCGGGGGGTTGCATAGCGGGTGGGGTCCTGGGGGGCAGTTAGGGGCGGGGGGGGGTCCCGGGAGGGGGCAGTCAGGGGACAAGGAGCAGGGGGGGTTGGAGGGGTCGAGGGTTCTGAGGGGGGCCATCAGGGGGCAGGAAGTGGGAGGGGGCGGATAGGGGGCAGAGTCCAGGCTGTTTGGGGAGGCACCTACCCGGCTCTCCATACAGTTTTGCAACCCCGATTTGGCCCGAGGGCCAAAAAGTTTGCCCACCCCTGTGCTATAAAATACCATCCCCTAGTGTATCTACTATCTACTGTTCGTGGCCCAGCAGCTCCAATCCAGCAGAGATTCACCTGCATGGAGCTTATTGCAGGAGTGGGACCCTAATAAGCATTGATGATGCTATTTGATACCAGCTGATCTCTGTACAGGGCTGATCCCTTCCTTGCTCGTCTTAAACACAAAAAATCAGCTTACAAGAAGTGGAAGATTGGACAAATGACCAGGGAGGAGTATATAAATATTGTTCAGGCATGCAGGAGTGAAATTAGGAAGGCCAAATCACACTTGGAGTTGCAGCTAGCCGGAGATGTTAGGAGTAACAAGAAGGGTTTCTTCAGGTATGTGAGCAACAAGAAGAAAGTCAAGGAAAGTGTGGGCCCCTTGCTGAATGAGGGAGGGAACCTAGTGACAGAGGATGTGGAGAAAGCTAGTGTACTCAATGCTTTTTTTGCCTCCGTCTTCACAGACAAGGTCAGCTCCCAGGCGGCTGCACTCCGCAGCACGGTATGGGGAGGAGGTGACCAGCCCTCTGTGGAGAAAGAAGTAGTTCGGGACTATTTAGAAAAGCTGGACGAACACAAGTCCATGGGGCCGGATGCACTGCATCCGAGGGTGCTAAAGGAGTTGGCCGATGTGATTGCAGAGCCATTGGCCATTATCTTTGACAAATCATGGCAATCGGGGGAGGTCCCGGATGACTGGAAAAAAGCTAATGTAGTGCCCATCTTTAAAAAAGGGAAGAAGGAAGATCCGGGGAACTACAGGCCAGTCAGTCTCACCTCAGTCCCTGGAAAAATCATGGAACAGGTCCTCAAGGAATCAATTCTGAACCACTTAAAGGAGGGGAAAGTGATCAGGAACAGTCAGCATGGATTCACCAAGGGCAAGTCATGCCTGACTAACCTAATTGCCTTCTATGATGAGATAACTGGCTCTGTGGATGAGGGGAAAGCAGTGGATGTGCTATTTCTTGACTTTAGCAAAGCTTTTGATACAGTCTCCCACAGTGTTCTTGCCAGCAAGTTAAGGAAGTATGGGCTGGATGAATGGACGGTAAGGTGGATAGAAAACTGGCTGGATGGTCGTGCTCAACGGGTAGTGATCAATGGCTCCATGTCTAGTTGGCAGCCGGTATCAAGTGGAGTGCCCCAAGGGTCGGTGCTGGGGCCGGTTTTGTTCAATATCTTCATCAACGATCTGGAGGATGGTGTGGACTGCACCCTTAGCAAGTTTGCAGATGACACTAAACTGGGAGGAGTGGTTGATACGCTGGAGGGTAGGGACAGGATACAGAGGGACCTAGACAAATTAGAGGATTGGGCCAAAAGAAATCTGATGAGGTTCAACAAGGACAAGTGCAGAGTCCTGCACTTAGGACAGAAGAATCCCATGCACTGCTACAGACTAGGGACCGAATGGCTGGGCAGCAGTTCTGCAGAAAAGGACCTAGGGGTTACGGTGGACGAAAAGCTGAATATGAGTCAACAGTGTGCCCTTGTTGCCAAGAAGGCTAACGGCATTTTGGGCTGTATAAGTAGGGGCATTTCCAGCAGATCGAGGGACGTGATTATTCCCCTCTATTCGGCACTGCTGAGGCCTCATTTGGAGTACTGTGTCCAGTTTTGGGCCCCACGCTACAAGAAGGATGTGGATAAATTGGAAAGAGTCCAACGGAGGGCAACAAAAATGATTAGGGGGCTGGAGCACATGACTTATGAGGAGAGGCTGAGGGAACTGGGATTGTTTAGCCTGCAGAAGAGAAGAATGAGGGGGGATTTGATAGCTGCTTTCAACTACCTAAAAGGGGGTTCCAAAGAGGATGGATCTAGACTGTTCTCAGTGGTAGAAGATGACAGAACAAGGAGTAATGGTCTCAAGTTGCAGAGGGGGAGGTTTAGGTTGGATATTAGGAAAAACTTTTTCACTAGTAGGGTGGTGAAGCACTGGAAGGGGCTACCTAGGGAGGTGGTGGAATCTCCTTCCTTAGAGGTTTTTAAGGTCAGGCTTGACAAAGCCCTGGCTGGGATGATCTAATTGGGTTTGGTCCTGCTTTGAGCAGGGGGTTGGACTAGATGACCTCCTGAGGTCCCTTCCAACCCTGAGATTCTATGATTCTATGATAGTCTGTGAGAGCTTTTCTGGTGACTTGAATAGGTTCCATGCATCTACACAGGATATATTTAATTGATGGCTCTCGTAAGCTCTGGCTAGATCTATGTAAAACCCGTATAATCAACCTGGCATGACTCCTCTGCTTACCTTTTTCTTTCAGACTGATCAGAAACTTGGGCTGGGTTTGCTGTATGCTTTACCAAAGCTCGCAAGCCCTTTGGGAGGATTGTCCAGGCAACCTGGGCTGCTTGAAGATTTGAGGTGGCAGCCCTGTGAATGTTGGGAGGCTTTGGCTGAATATTGCTTGGAGCTGTGGGGCATCACTCCTTACTGGGAATTGTCTGTGTGAAACTGACAATAAAAGTTCTAACTAGAGATTGGCTGGAACCAGCAGCCTTGGGATCTGCCCCCCTCTGCCCCCCCCTCTGCCCCCAACATTGGAGCTAAAATTTATGGCTTAGCCCCATCTCTAGATCTTGTGACTCCCTGTGAACTGAAACCCTCATGCTCAGCAAAGCTGTTGTTCTGACCCATGTTCCAGTACCCTGGGGGGAAAGGCAGATTTTCATCAACAAAACTCTAAAGACTGGAGTGTTTAGCCACTCAGATTGACTGAAGGCTGGGCAGCCCTGCTCCTGCTATTCCCAACTCTCAAAGTCTTTCTCCAGCCTCCTTTTGGAAGCCTGAGGTGCCCTGCCTCTGCTTGATGAATGCCCTGGCTTAGAGATGGCTGCACCTCTCCGGTGCACCAAGCTACTTCCAGATCAGCCCCAGAGGTCTTGTCAACACAATGTTTTGTATCTGTTCTGCAGCACTGCTGCTAGCCATAAATGCAAGCACCGGTGCAGCCTGAGCTCTGGCACGTCCAGCTCTATGTCACAAAACTCTGCCCTCAACACCAGTGCTGCAAACTGGAAATGAAATTTTGTAGTGCGGGGGGACCCAGAAATGGAAGCCAGACATCCCCATCCTCTTCCCCCTTGGGCAGGGCCTACACACTTTGCCTTCACAGTGTGACCAGCCCCTATCATTCCAGGAAGCATAGAATCATAGGACTGGAAGGGACCTTGAGAGGTCATCTAGTTCAGTCCCCTGCACTCATGGAAGGACTAAGTATTTTCTAGACCATCCCTGACAGGTGTTTGTCTAACCTGCTCTTAAAAATCTCCAATGACGGAGATTCCACAACCTCCCTTGGCAATTTATTCCAGTGCTTAGCCATCCTGACAGGAAGTTTTTCCGAATGTTCAACCTAAATCTCCCTTGATGCAATTTAAGCCCATTGCTTCTTGTCCTATCCTCAGAGGTTAAGGAGAACAATTTACCTCCCACCTCCTTGTAAACAACCTTTTATGTACTTTATAAGTATTATCATGTCCCCCCCACAGTCTTCTCTAGACTAACCAAACCCAATTTTTTCAATCGTCCTTCACAGGTCATGTTTTCTAGACCTTCAAATCACTTTTGTTGCTCCTTCTCTGGACTTTCTCCAATTTGTCCACATCTTTCCTGAAATGTGGCGCCCAGAACTGGATACAATACTCCAGTTGAGACCTAAGCAACACGGAGTAAAGCAGAAGAATTACTACTTGTGTCTTGCTTACAACAGTGGCTCTCAACCTTTCCAGACTACTGTACCCCTTTCAGAAGTCTGACTTGTCTGCCTACCCAAGCTTCACCTCACTTAAACTGCTTGCTTACAAAATCAGACATAAAAATACAAAAGTGTCACAGCACACTATTACTGAAAAATTGCTTACTTTCTCCTTTTTACAATATAATTATAAAATAAATCAGTTGGAATATAAATATTGTACTTATATTTCAGTGTATAGTATATAGAGCAAACAAGTCATTGTTGTATGACATTTTAGTTTGTACTGACTTTGGTAGTGCTTTTTATGTAGCCTATTATAAAACTAGGCAAATATCTAGATGAGTTATTGTAACTCCTGGAAGATCTCTGTGTACCCCCAGGGGTACACATACCCTGGTTGAGAATCCCTGGCTTACAACACTCATGCTAATACAACCCAGAAGGTTTGCTTTTTTGCAACAGTGTTAAACTGTTGACTCATATTTCGTTTGTGATCCACTATGACCGACCCCCCCCCCCCCCATCCCTTTCCGCAGTACTCCTTCCCAGGCAGTCATTTCCCATTTTGGATGTGTGCAACAGATTGTTTCTTCCTAGGTGGAGTACTTTGCATTTGTCCTGATTGAAGTTCATCCTATTTACTTCAGACCATTTCTCCAGTTTGTCCAGATCATTTTGAATTTTAATCCTATCCTCCAATGCACTTGCAACCCCTCCCAGCTTGGTATCGTCCGTAAACTTTATAACTGTACTCTCTGTGCCATTACCTAAATCACTGAAGAGCATAGGGGAGGAATAGCTCAGTGGTTTGAGCATTGGCCTGTTAAACCCAGGGTTGTGAGTTCAACCCTTGAGGGGGCCACTTAGGGATCTGAGGGGGGAAAAAAAAAATCTGTCAGGGGACAGTACTTGGTTCTGCTAGTGAAGGCAGGGGACTGGACTCAGTGACCTTCCAGTTCTAGGAGATTGGCATATCTCCATTTATTTTATTTTTTTTAATATTGAACAGAACCAGACTCAGAACTAACTGATCCCACGCAATATGCCCTTCCAGCTTGAGTATGAACCACTGATAGCTACTCTCTGTTTTCCAACCAGTTACGCACCCAGTTTATAGTAGCTCTGTCTAGGCTGCATTCCCCTAGTTTGTTTTATGAGAAGGTCATGCAACACAGTATTAAAAGCCTTACTCAAGTCAAGATATAAGATCCAAGAACCTGAGTATGAGTTGTCTTGAACTAGGATCCCTGCAGGATAGCGTCCTTTATGTAGGCTAGGTCAGACAGGTCCTCTGACTGGCACAGCCAATGTAGAAGAATGTTTGTAACAACTGTGGGTCAAATATTCCCGTTACACCAGGCTCAGCTCCCAGCCGAGGCATCTGAGGTCTGGGAGAGATGCCCCTTGCCTTTTAAAACTCAAGGAATTTTATTTGGAAAGAAACTCTACTTTACAGCTCATGTCAGTTTCCATACCTCTATAGGCTCCAGCTGCTGGAATGGGAGAAGGGCCCAGGCAGACATGGGGGGCACAGGGTCACTCCTGTTGGAATCAGGAGGAGACCCTTTGGCCAGCTCACAGAGGGGAGAGGATGTGTCCCCTGATGTCTGAACTGCTCATAGTGGAAACAGCCCCAGGGCAATACCAAGTCAGGAACCCCGGAGCTGTTCATTATAAACAAGGACAACTGTGCTAAAAGGTTCAGCATGCGCCACTTTAATAATGAAGCTAACCTACCCCCCATCCTCCCAGTACAGTGCTGAGGAATGGCAGCTCCCACTTTCTGAATCTGCTGTGCGTGGTTGTTTCCAAGCTCACAGCTAAATAACAGTGCAGAATCCAGAGCACCAGCCCTTTATTATTATTTACTTGGATTCCTGTAGCTGCCAGAGGCTCTAATGGGGCTCCCGGCCCCATCATGCTGGGCACCGTACACAATCCCTGGCCCAAAGATTTTATAGTGGAATAGACAGGACCAGCAAATGGGGTGGGGAAACTGAGGCACAGAGCAGGGAAGTAATGTGCCTATGGTCACCCCCCAAGGCCAGTGGCAAACCCAGCTCTCCTGCCTCCCAATCCAGTGCCCTAGGGGCTGGATCACAGTTCTGGCAGCTGGCTGCTGCATAGGTTCAGTGTTGTTTACAGAGCCGAGGCGGGGCGCTCAGGCTGCATGCCGGGTTCCGGCGCTCGGGACCTCAGGGAAACCCCTGGCAGCGCCGCTGCCGTGCCTCAGTTTCCCTTTAGCCAAAGGAGGACAATACTTTCGCTCGCTCCCGGTGATGTCCGCCCAGCCCCGGGAGCGCGCCTTGGATAAAAGGGGTCCCAGAGCAGCAGGGCTAAGCAGGGTGCTCGCTCCGCCAGCCCACGGTCTGTGAGCACAGGGCGCAGTGACCGAGCGCTCCAACGGGGAGCCGCTTCCCAGGAGCGCCCCGCGCGTCCACACGCCCCGGCACGGCCGCCAGCAGCTTACCTGCACTCCCCGGGGCGCCTGCCCCTGCCCGGCTGCCGCCGCCTGAGAAGTTTCGCAGCAGCCAGAGGAAGTGGTGAGCTGACGGCTCGGGGTGTTTGCTGCCAGCGGCCTCCCAGCGCTCCGCCCCTTGCCCTGCCCGGCCTCCCCGCGGGCCCTGGGGCTGCTGCCGGCTCAGGCCGCCCCCGGGGCTCCCGCCCTGCCTGTCTGAGCTTTCCCGCTCAGCTCTGCTCCCGCTGGCTCCCTCTCCCCCGCGCGGCAGCTTTCCACGCGTGACCCACCCCCAGCCCTTCTGTCCCACGCAGGGGCCCGGGGGGGAGCACCTCGTCCTCCGGCCATGGGACACGCTGTACAGACGCTGGCCCGCGGGCGACCAGTCTGCACATAGGGTGACCAGAAAACACCCAAAAATCGGGACTGTCCCTATAAAATCGGGACATCTGGTCGCCCTACCTGCACATGCTGCAGCGAGAGACCTGGGGCCACCCACCCCGAGCCAGATAAGAAAACCCACCACCTGGCACAGACACACCCCACAACACACAGGCACCTGCTATCTGGCAAGGCAACAGGCACAGTCTAGCCACAGGCGCACATGCTACCAGGAAGAGAGACGCCCACACTCTCAGGGACACAGAGCCACACACACAAATACACAGCATTACACACAGACCCATGCACTATACACACAGGCATACACAACACACATGCTACAGGCAGAGAGACACACGACGACCACGCACAGAGCTACGTTTCCACTATACACACAGGCATACACAACACACAGACATACTATCCACAGACACGTGCTACAAGCGGAGAGACACACATCGCACACAGATCCATGTGCTGTACATACAGCATACACAACACACACAGATGTTATCCACAGGTGCATGCTACAGGCAGAGAGAGACACACACCACACACACAGCCATGTGCTATACACACAGGTGTACACAACACATGTACACAGACATGCTGTCCACGGACACACATGCTACAAGCAGAGAGACATACTACTGTACACTGAGCCATGCACTGTACACACAGCATACACACACATACACACAGACATGCTATTCACAGATACATGCTACAGAGACACACCAGTGCGCACACATACAGATACCCCCTCACAAAGATACACACACCCTAACGTATGTGGAGAGAGATCTGGTAGCTGCTTCCCTGAGTAAGATACTGTATTATTAACAGAACAAGCTAGGTAACAAACACTGGGGGAAGGAATCAGATTGCTGATAGGGAAGAATGGGATGTGTGTGGCCAGCCTTATCAGCTGGCTCAGGGACATTATGCAAGCATTTCAAACCACATGGCAGAGAGACCTGGGTGGTTCAGGCCTCCTTTGCCTACTCTCAGAGCATCTGAGCTCAAACTGTCCAGCAATGAGAGTGGCTGTGCGTTAGGAAATTTGGCAGCAGGTACAAATAGCTCCCACCTGACCCTGGCTCTTGAGAGTGGTGCTAGTTTGAGAGAGTGGAGAAACGCTGGTCAGAAGATCAGGGTGGCTGGAAAGTACCCTGGGGGCCATATTTTTCAGTCTGGCCTTTATCAAGACTGTGTTTTTGCACCTGTAATATTGTGGGTACAAATAAACACAGGTGGGATTTTGTCCCATAGTTTAAGAGCTTTAAGTCCAGCAGGTACCTGGTTTGTGGGCGCAGTCGGGGCTGAGGTGTCCGAATGACATGAACTGTGGCTACAAGTTATTTACATCCAGAGTTTGCAGGTCCTAATGGGGAGGCTGGTGTTTGAGAACCTGGCTTGGGACCTTTAACTTCTGCCTGCCCAAGCAGATGAATGACATAGAGAGGCCATTTAATAACAATCATAGAATATCAGGGTTAGAAGGGACCTTAGGAGGTCATCTAGTCCAACCCCCTGCTCAAAGCAGGACCAATCCCCAATTTTTGCCCCAGATCCCTTAATGGCCCCCTCAAGGATTGAACTCACAACCCTGGGTATAACAGGCCAATGCTCAAACCACTGAGCTATCCCTCCCCCCCCAATCCCAATGACCAAGGCTCACAGCCGATAGGCTACAGGGCAAAAACTGAGCACCAGCGGAGGGACAGGAAAACAGTTACAGAGTACGTAGTATACCGTATCCCAGGGAGGATAACTACACATCTAGGTGAGAGACAGAGGGCTCAGTCTTCATTCACTGAATCTGGTCATCACATGCCTGACCCTATCCACGTAGGCATCTGGCAAGCTAGGGGCGCATTACAATGGGTGCTGCTGTCTCTGGATGGAGGGAGTGTGGTGCCCTGTGAGCTGGCATGTGCATGTCTCAGCTGCTGACTCAGGGACATAACTTGAACCAGCCTCAAGTGAGAGGAAAGAAACCGTTGCTGCAAAAGCAGTGTGGGTCCGCCTTCCAGCTGGAGAAACCAGTGGCATGCCCCTGTGGGTCACCTGGAATAAAAGTTTCTTACACTAGTTTGCAGAGGGTGTGAATCGATTGACCGAATGGTGTGATGCTAGCTCAGAGCCCATAAATGTGTATTATTCTAGGGTGCACTCATGCCACTCTTAAAATAGGTGCCAGATACTTGTGGCATAAGCGGAATGGATCATGCTGATGTCTATACTGATGAGGAAGCTATGCAGTTATCAGTGAACTCTCTAAATAAAGTTTAATAGCAGCTACTGGGTTGTGGATGGTAACCAGAACTTCCGGAGTGGCACATTGGAATGGACCTTGGTGCACTGCCTCTGACAGTGGCCGATTCTAGAGGCTCCCTCCTCCCACGTAATGCACCCAGTTTTTCAATCCTGCGCTAGTGTGAGTGTTTCTTCCAGCCCAATGATGTGCCTTTGGCTTGGCTTCTGCTCCAGAAGGATTGGCAGCTGCTGTGACTTTTGTCCCAGTGCAGATTGACTGATGGTTTTAGATTTATAACAAGCAAAAAGCCTCTATCCTGGGCCCTAGGTGTCTCTGACATAAAAAAAAATCAGCCACTTCCCCAAGCCAGCAATTGACCACCCCCGCAAATTATGAAATGGACGATACCCCATGAAAGTCACACCCTGATCATCCCTCCCTCCTCAAAAGAGGGGCCTTGCAGCTTGCCCTGACACTCAGATTTGGCCTATTTGAGAGCCAGGGAGGGAGGAGGAAGGTGAAGTACAAAGGTGAAGGGTCCCTTATGGAGCGCAGGGGCTCTGTCTCTTTATACTGAAAGCCCCTGCTGGGAGACACTGTCCTGATTTATAGCTTTTGAAACTTCCTAAGCTATTTGTCTCAATGATCTCCTGTAGTGTTAAATCCTCCCAACTGCTGGCATGTACAGATTGTATTTCACAGCAGCGTTGCAAAAGGCTTTAAGCCCCATGGCTGTCAGGCCTGAGTAGCGCTACAGCATGGCGTGGTAATGGAGATCTTGTGACTTGGTAGAAGTCAAGTAACCTCTGTCACAGTCTGAGTGCATTCATGCCCCAACCCCTTGAATCCCCGAAAGACTGTCCCTTTAAAAAAAGATGCTACAGTTCAACTGCAAGTGATGGGTCTGGATGCAGGAATCACTGGGTGAAATTCTATGTCCTGTGCTATGCAGGAGGTCAGACTACATGATCGTTTTTGTTCTGTGTTTGTACAGCACCTAGCAGAATGGGGTTCTGGTCCAAGACTGGGGGGTCTTAGGTGCTACTGCAATACAAATAATTATAATGGTTCTTTCTGGACTGAAAACCTATGAGCCTACTCCTCCAGTTGTCAGTCTGCTGAGAATTCAGCTTGGGTTTGGAGGCGGCTGAAATTGTGCGAGAATTGTCTGTCTTCTGTAAGAATTGTGCTCTTTGAGGCCCTTGCCATGCAGTATCAGCGATGCCTTTGCTGGTGATGGACACATGGAGAATGATTGACTCTGGCCATGTTGATCATATGGCTCATTTTTTCTGGGACTACCTTGAAAGAGACATTGGTCTGGGAATGAGGAGATCTGAGTTCAGTTCCCAGTGCCAAGACAGCCTTTGGGCAGGTCTCTCGGTGCTTCAGTTCCTCATCTACAAAATGGGGATAATCTTTCTCCCACCCTTTGTCTGTCTTGTCTATTTAGACTGGCTCTCACCATGTATCTGTTCAGCACCTAGCACCATGGGGCTCCAATCTTGCCTGGGACTTCCTGGTGCTACTGTCATGTAAATAATCTCTTTCTTGCTGGTTCAGAAAAGCACCTGTGCCCATTGCCCGTCCCACCTTCTGTATTGCTGGATCACTCCTTGCAGCTGCACACCACACGCAGTGCTGGTTACAGAGACACCCTGCGCTGCTCTGTACCAGAGCTGCAATTACAGGATGTGACCATCGGAGTCAGTGTGGGAAGCCAGCGCACATGTGCCTTGTGAACATCCCAGGGCAGCACTAGGAGCACAGTCAAGGAGAAAATGGATGAAAACCAGAGGAGGGGGGCAGAGGAGCAGACAATAAGGTGGCAGCATGGGAATGAGGACAAAGGAAGGAAAAGGATAATAAAGACAGGCATAGACGAAAACATTGGGGACTCAGGGGTGAAGGGAGGGTCTGTGCTGGTACTGCATTTAGGAATATGGCCCATGCCACATTGCAAACACCCAAAGGTCCATCTAGGGTTGTCTCCCAATGGTGGTCAGTGCAGGATGCTTTAGTGGGAGGAGTAACCTGGCCGTAAGACACCTACGTGTGCAATTTATATCAGGAATTATCTTCCTGACCCCACAGCTGGGGACTCATTTATGCCCTGAAGCATGTGGACTCTTAGCCCCAGTCATTGCTATCCTAGCTATGTCACAAGCAGATGTTGTTTTTTATTCATACTAGTCATAGAATTATAGAATATCAGGGTTGGAAGGGACCTTAGGAGGTCATGTAGTCCAACCCCCTGCTCAAAGCAGGACCAATCCACAATGTTTGCCCCAGATCCCTAAATGGCCCCCTCAAGGATTGAATGTACTACCCTGGGTTTAGCAGGCCAATGCTCAAACCACTGAGCTATCCCTCTCCCTAATCTCTTTTTTGAATCCTGCTGACCTGTTATCAGTTGCTAAGAACTGGTGGTGTGCTCGGTGCTGCACCAGACTCAGCTAAAGAGAGTCCCTAGTTTAGAGCCCAATCTCATTGTCTCAATAATATCCTGTGGCAGGGAGTTCACATGCTCCACAAATAAATTCTTCTTACCCACTTTAAATTTGCTGCCTGTTGATTCCATTCTGTTTCCTGTTGGTTTGGTGTTATGGAAGGGCTGGGAAGAAGCTTCCAGCTGTGCATAGCACTCAGCTCATCTGTCAGGAACCTCTGCCCTGTCTTTTCTAGCTTGGCTTCTTTCCAAGCGATGCTAATTAGTTTGTCTCTTTAATCTCCGAGTATGGAATCCCCCCTCCTTCCTCCACTTGCTCCTCTTGAGAGCTCTTTAAAATGAATAACTTTTGAAGCCACAGTTTAATTTCTTACAGGGCATCAGAGGTGAGAGGGAAAAAATGTTCTGATTATCTCTCTGGGCATCTGAGCTAATGGGGGCCTGGGAGCTAATGGGGAAGGCTGGGCAGTGTCTCGGTCCCTCCCTTTTTAGTTGGTGTGGCCCATTTTTTAATGACTAAAATACGATCACCTTAAAATCAGTAGCTTTAAAGATTCTTGAGCAGGTAAGTGGCTGTATGTGAAGCAAAGGGGAAGCTGGCAAGGGGATGTTCAGTGGCCTGTGAGAGATGGAGGCTTGTTCACCACTAGTGAAAGCAGCCGGAATATAGATACGGCCAGGTATTTTCAAGAGAGCTCAGCTCCCATTTAGCCACCTCAGGGAATCCTCCCTGGTTCTCAACAGCAGGTGAATTCTCCTTTGTTCTCAGTGGGAGCTGCTGGGTATGGCTCATGTCTGTAGATTTGGGCCACTTCATTTAGCTAAGAGCTAAACTCTTTTAAAAATCTGTCCAATAGGGATTGATGCTGCTCTGCTCAGGCAAAGCTCCCATTGATTTCAGCCCATAAAGGTGCCTGCCAGTTTCCCTGCCTCTCGTTTATTACGGTGGGGTAACATCCGCTCACAGTTCTCCCTTTCATAACTGTTTATGCTGCTCCACTGACGGCAGGCGTTAAGCCGGGCAGCTCCGCAGTTCAGGCTCGTCACAGAGATTCAGACATGCCCTTTGTTCTCTGTGTAAACCATGTGTGTGTCAGGGTCTCAGGTTCTTGGCACACCCACGTCATTCCCATTGTATGCAGTGCCTCTCTTGGATCCCTGTTCAGCACAGTATTTAAGCATGAGTGTAAGTCACTAAGGCACTTAAGTCTGTTGTCTTCAGTTGGACATTAGCACTTGCTTAAGTCCTTTGCTGAACTGAGGCTTCAACTTGTAACGTTACCAAACTCCACCGTGGATTTATGTCCTTGAACCATAGGTCCTCATTAGAATTCATGTACTTGGTAAATATTAAGGCTTTATAAACTGGAGATGGGGCCCTAACCACAGCATCTGCTCTAACCCACGTGTCTGAGACTTTAGGACAAGTCCAGTTCTGGAGCCAGTCTAGCAGCAGTGCAGCGATCTGAATCCGCATCCCAGAATTGTGGGGCTTTGATCTCAGGCCTGAGAACAAACTTCTCATCTATTTTTGTTTGTCCTCTGGGACGAAAATAATTGGGTCTGCAAATTGCAGTGCAGTCTCTGCCAGGGAGTGCTGAGAAATGAGCACGCATAGGTCCTAGGAATAAGCAAAAAGCGCCTGATGTTGCTGTGTAGCACCCCCTTCTGGATGGGCCTGGCACAGCACTGCATGATTCTGGAGGAAGCTGCATGCAGTTCTGCTTGGCCAGATGTATGGGCCAATTCCATGGAATATCTGGGGTGGAGGTAGAATGAAGGTGAAACTAAAGGGATAGCAGAGTGACCTTGGGATTTAAACACAAGACTGGGAGTCTGGAGACCTGGCTGTCCTTCCTGCCTCTGCCACTGACTCACTGTGTGACCTCAGGCAAGTCCCTTAGTTAAACTCTCCGTGCCTCGGTTTCCCCATCTGTAAAATGCTGATTGATTACGGAGCACCCAGAACTCCAGATGAACTCAGTGGGAGCTGTGGGTGCTAAGTTCTTCTGAAAATCAGGCCCAAGGCATCTCAATTTGGGCACCCGAAAACAAATGGCTGTTTTTGGAAGGTTGCTCCTGACTGTGCCTTATGGTGTTAATGTTAGTCCTTAAATCGGCAAGGAGGGGAATGAAACCCAGGGTTTTCCTCTTTTGAAGCATGAGCTGGTGGTTAGGGAGGAGCACAACTCTGTGTGGCCCCTTCGTACCCCCTGGGGCATTGTCTGGTGTCCGCTTCTGAGGTCATGTAGCTGAATTCCCCTCAGGTGGGTGTGCACCCTGTCTGCTCTTCAGCCATTGCAGGGACTTATTCCTACGTCAGCTAGGGTCCTTTCCGGATAGGGAAGTCGTTTTGGCCTAGTGAGTGGTCTGTAGGAGCTCCCAGGAGAGGAAATCCATTCAGCACCTCACCCCACTGTGGCAGGTAAGGGGCTATGCTCAGTACAGAATGCAGAGCAGCAAGCCCTAACGAACAGTTCCTGGCAATCAGGGGTTATGAGCAGGATAGATGCTAGCCTGGGGCCTGGCTTCCATTCCTTGCTCCACCCCAGCTTTTCTGTGTGACCAGCAAGTCTGGTGTCCCTGTGCCTCAGTTCCTCATCTGCACAATGGGGATAACAGCCCTGCCCTGCCTTGCAGGGGCGTTGTGAGGTAAATACGCTAAAGATTATGAGGCGCTCAGACACTACAGTAATGGGGGCCATGTAAGTACCTTAGCCAGACAGAGTGCAGAGGGGGGTGAAGCCTCATAGTCCTCATCACTTCCTTATGGCCCATCAGACCAAGGGTCAGAACCCCACCCCCTTTCTAGACCCAAGTTCTTCTGCAAAGTGTTCTCTCCATTTTCCTTGGGCTGTGTGGAAACCATTGAGCAAAGGGGCTCTCAGGGAGCCTAGTACTGGTGGTATATACTGGGTGCACCCCTGGGTTCAGAGTGCTGCTGGAGTGTTCTCACTATCGTGCAAGCCTAGTTCAGGGTGAGGGAATAGGAGTTATCCCGTGCAGACTGGGGGCAGGCGGCAAGGTGCTGTGCAAAGACAGAGGGGCCAAACGAGCGATCCAATCCCTGGAGCGTCACCAAGTCACTCCAGCAACAGGAGACAGTTATTTGGTTTTATAACCTTGAAGGAAGAGGAGGCATGTACGTGGGGGAGGCTTCCCCCAGAGCAAGAGTTGGGCCCTCTTACCTCACACGAGCATTCTGACCTCTACATAACTGTTGTCTGGCTTGTGGGAAGAGAGAGTCTCTCTCTCTCTCTCTCCCTGCCCCAAGCAGTATGAGGGGTGGGGACAGGCAGGTCTGAAGGTTTTAACCTTGTTGTACTGCACAATCCACCGCAATTCTCTTCTCTAATCTGCCCCTCCCAGCAAGAATGTGTTAATCTTTGCTTAGATATTACATTTTAGGGTTTTCTGTGGCACCCATCAGTGTAATATCTAAATGCTTCCCAGATAAATCTTCGTAGTGGATTTCAAGATGGTTTTTCTGCTCTTCTGTCTTCCCTCTGCCCAACTTTTCACTCAAGAGGCTGACATGCCTTGGTTTTGGTCTGCGTTTGGCATGGTTTGGGATTTTGGAACAAAATGTTTGCAGTGGCTCTAATTGTGAAGTATAGGAAGTTAGTTAATAGTAGAAATGAGCCCTCGATCTGCTCACAGAACCACATGTCTGAAAATCCTCAGACTTTGGGTTCTGTTTCATACATAAGTGAGATCCCCATCCCTATAATGGGCCAATGCAAAATCCCAGATCCAGCCCCTCTTTCCCATTCATTGGGAATATTGAGATGTAGGCCCAAATTTTGTGGGTTGTTTCGGACTCTTCTCCAGGACTCCTTGCATCTCTCACTACAGTAATGTTTTTGCCACCTAGTATCTTATACAAGGTCTGAATCGCCTCTCTTCCCCCAGTTTTACATGGGAGGGAGCTGCTCCTGATTTACACCAATATGAGAGCAGAATTAGGCTCACAATATCCATGGGCCAAAGCCACTTCTGGGATAAATCAATTCAGCTCCATTTAATCCAGGGGAGTTTCATTCATTTCTACCAGCTGAGAATTTTGCCCCATATCCTTGCAGCACATAAAACAGTGTTAAAAACATATGAGCAAATATAATACACTTTTTATTTTAACATCTGGGTAGAAGCCAGAGTGGAGGAAATGTGGCCCAACCGCAGGTTAAACTTCAGGCAGGAACATACCTTGTTTGCCTGGCCTGCAGCTCTGTTGGCTGTCTGGATAGCTATGAGTTCTCTTTGCACATGCTGGCTGGGATTAAAGTAAGCAATGGAAAATTCGACTCCCGGAGCTGCATGCCTCTTGTTTTTCCAGGGCGCCTGCTCCTTCTCTTCTTCTCTGCCCCTCACCTCCAGGGCTTCATGTTAAACACTAAAAATAAAACTCACCCATCTGTAGGCCAGCTAAAAATAGACCCGTCAGTTATTTATTTATTTATTACATCAGCAAAGGCCTTTCCTGCCGCTGCTCTGGAGCAAAACTCCAAAGTTGGGAGCTGGATGGGATGTATGACCCCTCGGAGAGCAGTCCAGCCTCTCAAAGAATAAACACAGAGCTCTATGTTGGCTGAGATCCATGCAGCCCAGGACTGACAGGCTCCAAGTCAGCCGTTCTGCTGCCTCCTGTCTTCTTTTCGTTTTTTTTTTTGTTTCCTGTCCTGAACAACCAGGCCAGCTTCTCTGACTGTCTCTCCTGAGCTCTCAGCTGAGCTCTAACTTCTATGCAAGCTGTAGAGGCATATGGACAGGCTGAGATGCTTGACAGTGGCATAGCATACAGGCCAAATCCTGCAGCCAGCCAGAGTATTCAGGCTGGGGGGAGAGGGGCAACTTGTCCCCAGGCAGCTCTGTAGCTGTAAATCTGAGTATTCAGGCTGGTGGGAGTGACGACGCGAGGTGCAGGGCGAAGGAGGCTAGCCCACTGGGGAGATCATCTTTAGAGCTGGTGGGAAAACTCCCAGATTTCACGTTTTTTCAAGGGAAGCCAGGGACACGTTTTTCAGGAAAATGTTTGCGACAAAGTCTCTGTTTTTCGAGGGGCTCCAGTTGCTGTTCAGCCAAAGCTCTCAGAGCACATTGCCAGTATTAGGCCTCAACAGCCCTGCGGGGTGAGCGATCTCCCCATGTTAGAGGCAGGGCCGGCTCTAACTTTTTTGCCACCCCAAGCAAAGGTTAGAGGGGTCACGTGGCTTTCCCATAGCCATACAGCAAGGCACAGGCAGAGCGGGGGCTAGAATGCAGTGGTTAGCGCTCTAACCTGGTGTTAGGGGAATCCAGGTTCAACTCTCCTCCAACTTCCTGCGTGACCTGGGGCAAGTTGCTTAGGGTCAGATTCCTAAAGGGATTTAGGCACCCACTGGGATTTTTAAAAGCAATCCATTGATTTCAGTCGGGGGGGGTAGGTGCTTAAATGCTTTTGAAAATTCTGCCAGGCACCTAAATACTTTTTAAAAATCTGGCCTTTACCCTCTCTGTGCCTCAGTTCCCCATCTGTCCAATGGAATAATATCACTGACCTGTCTCTCAGGGGTGTCTTGAGGCTAAATACCTCAAAGACTGTGAGTTGCTCAGATACTAAGGGGATGGGGGCCATACCTACGTTGGATGATACTCACTCCATTAAAATGCAACCCCTGCTGTAGCGAATTCTTAGATAGCATGGTCTGTTTCAGGGCCAGAGCCCGAGGGTCCAAAGAAAGCAGAGTTCTTCTTTAGTGCTGTCAGAGAAATGTGATGCTTAGGGACCTAGGGAAACATAGGCTTGTAATCTCCAGGGTTGGGAGTGGACAGAACAGTCCTTAGAGACATTCCTAAGTCCCTGCTGCGGGTGCTGCAGCATTTGGAAAGATGGCAGTGGTGGTGGTTGTTTTTCTGACAAGACCCATTTATTTTGCTGTTTTTTTGGCTACGAACAGGAATTCCTTCCTGAGGAAATCCTAAGAGCAAAGCTCTCTGTGGGAGCAGAGGGAGGGGGTGAGGGGCAGGCTGAAGAAGCCAAGAGAGGTGGGGCAAAGAGGGGGTGAGCAAGCCCAGGCAGGATGATTTCATGTGTTTAATTTAGGAATTGCCTAACGATCACCCTCATTAATGCTGAAGGATAAAACCAGCTCTGTTAACGGCTGGGACGCTCACTTCCCAGTGGAGCCTGAGCGGGGCGGGGGGCAGCATGTTCTGATGCTTCATTTATTTGAATGGGCATTTGTATCAGCAGCAGTGAAGGGGTTAGAAAGCAATCTCTCTCTCCATCCCCCCCACCCCCCACTCCATGACTAAGAGGGGGATGGAAGTATAACTGATGGGACAGATAATGTGAGTACTTTGCATGAATACAGCCCCCGCTCTCTGGGGCTCTCCGTGTGTTTTGCAGACATTACTGGCCATGCCTGTGAACTTAAAACGAAGTTGCAGACTGCTCGGCCCATTGTTTCGCATTCACACTGGTGGTGACACTGTAACCAGCCTCCAAATAAGGAGAAATAAATGGCGTGGTCCAACCTTCGCCCCTCTGCTGCAGCCCATCTCTAAGGCACTTCCGCTGCGACCCAGCTGCACAGCAAGAGAGGCAGCACATCTGCAATAGGTCCGTAAAGTTCGGACACAGCCTCCAGCCAGGGATGAGAAGGAAGGTGATGAGGATGGCATCTCCCCAGAAGCAGGCTCAGAGACTGCAGCACCCACTCTAGTGAGGGTGAACCTTAGACCTCTGTGCAGCTGGACAATGAGATGTGGCTCTCTGCAGAGATGAGTCCCTCCCCCGCATTGTCCCCTGCCAGTGTAAGACATGTCTGCATAGCTGCTAGAGGGAAGTGGTGGGATTGCAAGCCAGAACATGGCTAGGAGGGGAGGCTGATCTGGCCGCTGGCCTGTGCTCTGAAACGGTTTGAGAGTCTGTGGTAGGGGACTTGTCCATAAGGGTCATTTTATGAGATCTGGCATACTCCATCCATGGTTACTAGCAGCTCTGCAATCCCCCACCTTGAGTCTATGCACTTTGCTCCAGCTCCCCAGGGGTTAATGCACTCTTCCCCTGCATTAGGTTTTGTTATTTCCTTTTGGTGCTCTGAACTCCTGGTTTCTGCATTACAGTCTCACTGAGGGCTCCCGACACTGCTTTTAGGTATAAACAGGAGTTACTCTTGTTACAGGATCCACAGCTCTTCTGGATGGGCTCCCACCCTTTTTGCTCAGCCTTTAACTCTCCCTGACACTGGTTTTTATTCATTCTTGGGGGCGAGCACGGAGCGTTTGGGGAAAGGAGATGTGAACTGTTGCGAATGCATCTGAGCCTGGAGTGTCACGTCACATGGTCCCCGATGGCCCCTGCTTTCGTCCTGTTCTGCACTGCACAGATAGTTTGTGTTGCACTTTTGGCCTAGTAGTAGGAGGGAGAATGCTGAATAGTATTTTTAAAGGAGGTCATTTGTGAAATTGAGGAGTTTGTAGTTTTGCTAATAAAATATCAAACTTCCTCACATACTGTCGCTCTGCTAATGCACCTCAGTCCTGATCTGCCGCACCCCCTAATACCCTAGCCCTGGATCCTATCCTCCTACCCCTTGACCAATGCAGCAGACTGCCGGTGTGAGGCTGAAGCCCTCCCCCCCCCCCCGCAGTCCTGGTGCCATCCAGAACAGTTACTGCTAATGAGGGCAATATTAGGTAGTGACTTGGTGATGCAGACTCAGGGGGCGGGTCTCCTAGTAGGAACCAGGCTGAGATCTCCAAGCTTCTCATGTACTAGTGACCGTTTAACCTTTTGGTCTTCACAGGTGAAATGTGCTGCTTAGCGTCCCTCCTCTCCAGCTCATTTGTTAATGGGTTCCCCCCGAAATTCTCCTGGGGAGGATGCATCTGTGGTTCCAAGGCTCAGTCAGGGTGTGTTGCACTAAAGTCACTTCTGCAAATCATTACAGCTGTCAGTGGAACCCACCCACAGTGGGAAGGAAAGTGAAACGCAGATTGAGTCTGTTGAAAGAAAGAAACACAGAACTCGGAAGGGGAAGTGGTGGGTCTGTCAGCTCGCTGGAGGAGAACTGCTTGGTATACTTCATTTGGATTTTCAAAAAGCTGTTGACCAAGGTCCTGCTCAAGAGGCTGTTAAGGAAACTAAGAGGTCAAGGGGTGAGAGGTGGAGTTTGATCACGGATGAGCAACCGAGCAAGAGACAGTAACAGACCGACCGGTGTTCAGTTCCCAGCGTGTCTGACGGGTGACAGTGGGTGCTCCCACGATTCTGTCCTAGGCCTGGTATTCGTCACAAAACTAGCCAACAGTTAGGCAGCAGTTACTGGTGGAGGGAAGGCGGGAGGGAAGCCAGTTAGTAACTTCTGGGACCAGAGGACTCCAGGGAAGGCCCTGGACTGTGGCTAAGGCCCCACTGGGCAGCCACTGACCCCTTTTTCTCTCCCCTTCTCCCTAACAAGGGGGAAATCCCTGGATGCTGCGAAGGGAGCTGGGAAGCCATGATGGACTGTCTGAATCACTGAGGCTGCTTGAGCAACCCTCTGCAAGGAGGGAAGCCGAGGGCTGTGACCATGCCCAAACTGAAGAGAGCACTTCGGGGGGGAGGGCAGTAGGAAGTGGCCTAGGGGAGGATGGTCTGGGGTATCAGCTAGAGGGGATGAAAACAATCCCATCCTTCCCCCGCTTGGGCCAGGAACCAGTGGACAAGGAGGTGTTGGGTCTCCTTATTCTTCCCTTGGCCCTTAGTCCAACCGGGGGGTGGGGAAGGGGAATGGGGAGAATAACAGACTGTGAGTTGGCCGCCAGGCCCCCAGTTGGCCTGACAAGACCCCCAAGACTTTGGAGATTGTTGAGCTGTGGCCTGCTCCCAAGGTCTGCTGGCTCCTAAGTGAACTCTGCTACATGGAGATGTGACAGGGTAACAAGCCTTGTGGCTGCGGGGAAGCAGTAGACTTTAGTAAGGCTTTTGATATTGTCTCCTATGACCTTCTCATAAACAAACTAGGGAAATACAACCTAGATGGAGCCACTATAAGGTGGATGCAAAACTGGTTGGAAAACCGTTCCCAGAGAGTAGTTATCAGTGGTTCACAGTCATGCTGGAAGGACATAATGAGTGGGGTCCCACAGGGATCGGTTCTGGGTCCGGTTCTGTTCAATGTCTTCATCAATGATTTAGATAATGACAGAAAGAGTATACTTATAAAGTTTGCGGATGATACCAAGCTGGGAGGGGTTGCAAGTGCTTTGGGGAATAGGATTAAAATTCAAAATGATCTGGACAAACTGGAGAAATGATCTGAAGTAAATATGAAATTCAAAAAGGACAAATGCAAGGTACTCCATTTAGGAAGGAACAATCAGTTGCACACGTACAAAATGGGAAATGACTGCCTAGGAATGAGTAGTATGGAAAGGGGAATCTGGGGTCATAGTGGATCACAAGTGAAATATGAGTGAACAGTGTAACACTGTTGCAAAAGAAAAAAAAGCAAACATTCTGGGATGTATCAGCAGGAGTGTTGTAAGCAAGACATGAGAAGTAATTCTTCCTCTATACTCCGCTCTGATTAGGCGTCAACTGGAGTACTGTGTCCAGTTCTGGGTGCCACATTTCAGGAAAGATGTGGACAAATTGGAGAAAGTCCAGAGAAGAGCAACAAAAATGATCAAAGGTCTAGAAAACGACCTATGAGGGAAGATTGAAAAAACTGGGTTTGTTTAGTGTGGAGAAGAGAAGACTGAGAGGGGACATGATAACTGTTTACAAATACATAAAAGGAGGAAGGAGGTAAATTGTTCTTCTTAACCTCTCAGGATAGGACAAGAAGCAATGAACTTAAATTGCAGCAAGGTCAGTTTAGGTTGGACATTAGGAAAAAGTTAGGTGGAAAAAGCATTAGGAAAAAGCACTGGAATAAATTGCCTAGGGAAATTGTGGAATCTCCATCATTGGAGATTGTATAACCTGCTTTTAAAAAACACCTGTCAGGGATGGTCTAGATAATACTTAGTCCTGCCATGAGTGCAGGGGACTGGAGTAGATGACCTCTCAAGGTCCCTTCAAGTCCTATGATTCTGCGATGATCTAACGGAAATGAATTCTGGTTGTAGGAATAACTGCTGCAGTTGATTGCTGAGTACTTGATGAAGCGTAACCACTGAGGAGAAAGACCCAAGTGTCATTGTGGGTGGGTTAATGAAAGCCTCTGCATGGTGATAGCCAAAAATCAATCACAATGTGAAGGTATGTAAAAAATGCGATAGAAAGTGATACTGAGTGTATTAGAATGCCATGCTATGTATCAATGGGATGGACTCACCTGGAACATTGCGTTCAGTTCTGGTCACTCGACCTCAAAAATAAATAATAAAAGGGTCCTAGAGACAGGTGCTGAAAATGATGAGAGGCATGAAAATAGCTCTATCTGGAGAGAAACTGACGAGACTAGGACTGCTGGATTTAGCGAGGGGAAGACCAAAACGATACATGCTAGAGTTATGTAAGGTAAAGAATGGCACAGAGAAGGGAAATCGGGTACTCTCTTTGACCCATTCTCATAATATAAGCAACAGGCTACTTTGATGAAACTTAAAAGCAAAATGGAAATACTGATTCACACAATGCATAATTGTGCTAAAGAGCTCCCTGCCACCGAACCCCAAAACTTGGTAGATTCAAAATAGGATGAGATTTTTATATGGGTAATGAAACCATCTATGGTTCTAGAAGAATAAAAAGGAAAAAAATAGATGTGTTATAAACTCTCATGCTTCAAGGCATAAACCAGCCACTAACTGAAGGGTCCAGAAGAAATGTTCTGCTGGGAAGGTTTTTCCAGAATTGTCCACTGCAGGGTTTCTTGCACCTTCCTGTGAAGCAGCCGGTACTGGGCACTATTGGAGACAGGATATTGGATGAGATGGCCTGCATGTGATCCAGTTTGGCAGTGGTGGATTACTGGCAGGGATTATGTACCTGTGTTGGTGTTAGGGCTCATGCCATGGCATTTTCATAGCTGGCCCTAGTCCTTAGGTGTAGATGGTTAGGGGGACATGTTCCCCTGCTAATACTATTTCAGGATGATATACACAAATTTCACCAGAGGGCAAAGTACATGGTTATGAAAGCCCCACCCCACCTAACCCACCAGCAGGTGCTGTATGAAACACTGGAGAAGCACTGACTGAAAAGAGTGTGCTGTCTCCAACTCAGCCTCTTCCAGCAGGAGGGAATATAGAAAATGCTGGAGGAGTGCTAGCTGGGAGGTAGCTAGTCCTGGTCTATTCCTGCAGGGATCACTGCAGAGAAGTGTCTGATGTCAATAGTCCCAGCCTTTCCCAGTAGGAATTCTTGTAAAGTGCTCATGCGGTGGCTGGGAGGATGCTGTTCTGGTTGTGTGAAAGGGTTAAATGTCAACAGGGACAGTTTGGCCCTTCACTTAAAAACTCTTTTTAACTTCTCTAAATACCAAGTTCTCTCTTGGTTGTTTATGGGAGAGGCCCAGAGCACAAGGCGATATACCCAGATCACATCTCCACCCCCTTCTTCCGCAGATCGGTGGGTGGAGAGGGGAAAGTCCTGAGCAGAACAGGAGAGCCCTGGGTTGACCTTTCAGAAAGGGAGTTTGGTTCTGGTGTCATCTTCCATGTGGAAGCTCTCGGCCGTGAAAGGTGGGGCTGTCACTGCCTTGTATGGCTGATTTCACAACCCGCAATGTCACGGGTCTGTGGTTAGCGCAAGAATGAAAACAAGTGGTGTGAAAAGGCATTTCTTTTGGTCAGTTTTGAATTTTCCATCTTTTCTTTTCATTGAATGTCCCTGTGCTCTTGGGTTAGGAGACAGGGAGAACAGAAGCTAGCTCCCTTTTCTAGCCCCTTTATTATTTTATAGATTTTTGTGACATCCTCTCTTATTCTTTTTTTTTTGCCAAGGTAAGCAATCCCTGTCTTTTCCATCTCTGTTCACATGGGAGTTTTTCCATGTCCTTGATCGTCCTTGTTGCTCTTTGCTGACCCTCCTTTAGTTCTGCAATATCCTTTTAGAGATGGGCTGGCCAGAACGGCACATAGTATCCAGACGAGGCCACACCATTGATTTTATATAAAAGACTTTATAATATGCTTTGTATTAGTCACCAGGCATTCCTCATGCCTGCTAACATCTTGTGTGCTTTTTTGACCACAGCTGCACATTGAACTCAGGTTTTCATTGAGCTGTCTACAGGGACACCCAATCCCTTTTTCTGTGCGGGTACAGTAATTTAGAACCCCGTCAGGTGTATGAATAGTTTAATCCCTCCCCCCCCAAATCTGCTTTCTGAATCTTTACTGTCCTACCTGACATAGTTTAAGGTGTGAACAAGGCTCCGCAATCCCTGTCTATCACGCTGTTTGCCGGAATGGCTACCTTGTTGTGTTTCTATAACTCAGGTCTTTTACAAGGTTGTTGGTCAATTGCTGAACCCACAACCCGGAGTGCTTTTCAGCTGGTCCTTTCCCTTCGACCTGTCTAGCTTGGGTGCCCCTTCCAGGAATTAAAACTCCATGTTGTATAGCTCCCAGGGCCCTTGGTGCACACACGCCTTCCCACCACATCAAAGCGCAGTCTCCAGGGAAGGGCCAATCTGAACGGCTTTGCGTTTATCGACGCTGAATTTCAACTGCCATCATGTTTCCCATTCATCTCTTTTGTTCCTCACAGTTCTCTCTTGTCCTGATCAACCTAAATTGTCATCTGCAAATTTTGCTTCCTCTCAGCTCCCCCACCCACTGCAGATCAGGAATAAATACATTAAACACCATGGGACCAAATACGGAACTTTGAGGTGCCCTCCGTTAACCTTTTTCCATGATGAAAACCAGCCATTCATTCCTACTCTTTGTTTCCTGTCTCTTAGCCAGGTTTAGATCCTGAGAATGTTTAGCCTCTCGCACAGGAAGTTGTGAGCTTCTTTAGTAGCCTCTTGTGCGGAACCAAAGACCTTTTGGAAGTCTTAAATGAATTATGCCAACCAGCTCTGCTTTACCCACTGCTTTACTGACATGTTCAGAGCAGGTGCACAGTGACTGTGTGCCACAGGCTAGATCCCGCTGCTGGCGAACTCAGTGGCCATGCTGATGTTGACTCTAACAGCAGCAGGTGCCATGTGGAGTAGGAATAACTGTAGGCTCCAACATGGCATGAGGGTATTTCTGAGGGAATACTCCTATTTCAGTATATGCCACGGAGGAGACAGGTGACACCATCTTGTGGTCCAGCTTAATTAGCTCCTCTGCACTCCATACCAATCCCATTAGGGCACACTTCCTGCCCTTTATATGGGACTGTCAAGGATCCCACTTCTTGTTCAGCCATGAGGTCTGGGGGTGCATTATAGAGGTGGGAAAACCATCCCGGAGAGAAAACCAAACCCACCTAGACTCTTAGGTGAAGAAGCTCAATGTTCTGGTGGTGGCAGTTCCCAGGGAGGTAATTAGCCCATAACACTTTAAAGAGCCTGCCCTGAAATCCACCTCCCCAGCTGCTTGTGTCTTGCAGCTCCGACCCCCATCATCTCCCGAGAGCAACCACTGCCTCTGGGAATGTGGACACTGCACAGCAGAGCAGCAGGCCTCTTCTCCCCTGTGGGAGGGAAGGGTGGGCTGTGCATTGGTGGGAGGAGGAGGGTCCTCTGGGAGAAGCTAATTTCTTTCTCTCCTTTGCAGCTGACGCCGCTTGCAGTTTCTCCACGGCTGGGCTCTTTTCAAGGGGAACCGGAAAGTCAAAATAAACTATCAATGCCCTTCCCCTCCATAAACAGTTATTTTCAGGACTGTCCACTTCTCCCTCCTCTCTCTTTGCGAGGAGGACTAAAAGAGTGAGCTCACCTGAGGGGTGGTTAACCTGAACTGCAGCCCCCTCTTGTCAGGGGCATGTTTAGTACTAAATGGACTAAAACCGCCATTTGTGGCTGCAGCTCAGGCTGTGCCCCGTGTGTCATCACAGTTCAGGCCCCCTTTGGAGATGTGGTTTTGAGACAATAAACTAAACTAAACACTTCGTAGCTGGGCAGGAAATGAAGGGTGAGGCCCTGTACACCCGAAACGCTGCAGCTGCAGCATCCGTACCTTTCAAGCACATGCTACTTGCAGGCTCAGGGCACTTTGTCTTCAGCTGCAAAGGACTTTTTACTGGCCCAGCAGGCTTTGAAGGGAAAGGAGATTGGCTTTGATTGAGATGTGGTGAGGTCTTGCCTAGAAGGACAGCCTGGCCGGTGATTGTGCAGCATGTGCTGTGTGGGCACTGTGAAGGGGAGTGTATTTATCTGTTATTTTCTCTACCTAAGTGTGGGGCTAGATCTCTTAGGCATTAGGCAGAGAGTAGAGACTTTCACCTTCAGTCGCTGTTCCCACCTAGGCCATGGGACATCTGCTTGGCCAATGTGAAATTGCTGTTTATCAGCGCTGAGCGAGATTCATTATTTCCATCCAACAGCGAATTCCGAAATATTCAATGTTTGTTTTCATTCCAAAGTGGGGCAAAAAGCTGAAATTTCAAAAATTTTCACAGAAAAGAAATTCTGAAATGTTTCCATGGGGAAGTATCAGAACGTTTCATATCAACATCTCTGATAGAAACCAAACATTTTGACATTCCCCAAACTGAAATGTTCCATTCTGGTTTATTCAGCTGATCCAAAACACAGAATTTTGTGTCAGTTCAATACTAAACTGCATTTTCCCACGGTGACACATTGCCTTATGGGAATTGTCATTCAGGAGTCCCACCCCATTTTCTCCTAAGCTCCTTGGCCAGACTACATCTTCCATAATGCACCATGCAGCTGAGTCACCTGGATATCCACATTGCATTATGGGAGATGTAGTCCTCTAGGGAGCTCAGCTCAGGAGAGAATGGGGGCTTGAATTACAACTCCCATCCAGCAGTGTGCTGATAGAGAAATACATTTTAATATTTTGTTGAACTGATTCAAAACAAAACATTTAGGATCAGTTAAAAAAACCCAAAAATATTCCCATGTGGATCGAACTGACCTGAAATGAAATACTTAACTTGATTTTCTGTTGGAGTAAATTGAAATTTTCAGCAAAATAAACATTTTGATTTTGCGGAAATGGCATTTCCGCAAAATAAACATTTTGATTTTGCGGAAATGGCATTTTCTGTCGGGAAATCATTCCAATGGCAAATTCCTGTCCAGTTCTGCTATTCATATCACCCACTTTATGTGTAAGTAAATAACACAAGGTGCTGCCCCTTTAAATCAGCAATCAAATTAGACCTAGCAACATGAGAAGGGAAGATGAATGAAGGCTGGTGTCTGGGGCTGGGGGAAGGACAGAGGCCGTGCCTGTAGAAGAGAATTATAGTTTGTTTAGTGTGCAGTGTACTAAGTGTGTGTTGAGATGCTATGCTTGGTTACTTTCATACTGTACCTGGTCAGTTCATCCCTGCTTAGCCTGTAATTTATGTTTTAAGTTATTATATTATAGTTCTGAGGGGGCAAAGGTAGGGCAGAGCTGTATTGGTTGCACTGGCTGGAAATTAGTTATTACCTTTTTATTATTTGTATTGGGCCCCAATCATGGACATGGACCCCATTTGTAGCAACCTTCATGGGACTTGGAGGGCAGAGCACAGGCTGCAGTGGGAAGAATTTGGGGTGGCACTGGGAAGTCAGTCTGCATGCATGTGGCTGGAATGCCACCTCCAGCCAGAGCACCTGTGTTAACAGTTCACTTAATAAGGAGCCAGCTAAGTTGTAATGAAACATGGAGTCCTTGTGGTTATTCAGCACTTGGTACATGAAACACCATTGTGCTAGGTGCTGTAAAAATAAAGATCTGCTCCAAAGAGCTACCAATCTAAGAACAAGACAAGAGACAACGGCTGGATGCAGACAGACAGACAGGAAAGACAAGGAAACAATGAGACAATATTGCGATTGAGTTGATATTGTCATTGTTGGTCTCAGTCCAGTTCCTAGTGGCCACATCACCTCCTTATACAGGTCAGACTTGGGGTGTATTGTGGGGACAAGCTTCAACGGGTTCTGCCTGGGCTGGACCTGTCCAGTGGCCATCAGTCCAGCCCATGGCTGCATATGAGTAATGCGTTGACTGGAGATGGGCAGTAGCACGAGGAGGAGGAGGAGAAGGGAAGGGGGTGCAGCAGCATGGGGTGTGTGAGGCAGTGGCATGGGGAGAGGGTGAAAGGGCAGTGCAGCAGTACGGGGGGGAAGAGTGACATTCTGGAACAACAGGAGTGTGCAGGGAGGGCGAAAGGGGCGGACTGCCAGCCTGGGAGGGTGGTGGAGGGGAGCATGGGAAGAAAGGTAAGCCATGCAGTGGGGACTTGATGGTGCAAGCGCCTATGCGTTCACTGCTGTCGGGAACCAGTTAGGAGGCAGGAAAGTCCCAACCTCAGTGACTGACTTTAACCGAGTCTCCAGAGGTGGCTGCTTTAACTGTCAGTGTTAAAGTCAAGGGGAGCAAAGCTAAAAGCAGAGGGAGTGGACCCATGCCTTGGCTTGAAGGCTGCAGCTCCCCCCGGGCTTCCCTGCTGGCTCCCTTCTGGCTGGTGATGTGCGGACTCTCCCGGAAGGGGAGTCTGAGGTGGGAAGCTGTAGAGGAGAGGGGAGAGCAGTGCCTAGCACAACTCTGCCCCGGTGTGCCGGGGAACACTAGGAGCAGTTTCACTTTTTTGCACAGTATTTTCTGAGCTCTCCTGAAGTCTCCCAAAGTGCAGGGAATCTTGGGGGTTACTCCAGACCTTCGGCCCTTGTTGCTGTTTTTGCATTGGTGTGGATTCTCCTTCCCAGCTGAGGCTAAATGCTGGTGCTGCAAGGAGGGGGCAAGAGGAGCACCAGGTATGTACCCAGTGAGCCCAGCCAGGCACCAGCCACGGTGGTGGGAAAAGAGCCTCGATCCAGGCCCAGAAGGTGATTTGGGAGCTAGGCTTCCAGGGAGCTGCCAGGCCAGGACTTGTGGTGTTGAGGTGGGGAGGCAGGAACCCCAGAGCCCCATGGGAGCAGCAGCTGGGCTGCTGGTAGATGCCTTTCAGTGACGTTTCTTTTCTTGTCCCCATTCTCATTGGCACGGTGTATTGTGTGACCATCAGACGACACACGGCCACGTTGCCACGGGCTTGGGAGCCACCAGTGATAGGGAGTGAGTGCCCTGTCCTCGGATGATCAGTTTGGGGGAGGATTGTGTGTGCACTCCTTGCCACGGAGGGCTGTATGGGGGTGTGCGCGCCTACCCATACGCTGCCTAACATTCCTAGATCATTTACAAAGCAGTATCCAGCTGCTGTGGCTGTTTAGCAGGCCAGGTACTGTCCTCCTCTTGCGGAAATCTCTTCATGGCAACCATGAGATTTGACCTGTGGTGCTGATTTTTGAAACAAACAAACAGCCTTGTGGGGAGCCTGTTCCCTTTGTGGGTTGGTTCAGAAGAGCTGCCCTGTTCCTTCCCTGCCCTGAAGAATGGTAACAGCTGTCTGATTTTTATCTAGCACTCAGCTGCTGCGTTCAAGTTGGTGCTCTCTGACACGCACCAACATGGAGTTTTGTATGTGTGCGCTCTCTCTTGGATCTTTGATATTTCCCTTCCCCTCGCCCCTATGTCAGCTTTGCATTGCGTTGGCAGCTGCTCAGACCTGGGTTCCCCCTTGTGAGGCACAGCATGGGCGGTGGTGCAGACTGGGATGGGGGCCTGTGCCGTTGGTTTGGGAGTTGGCCTCAGAGGGCCAGATGTGGTGATTCACGCTGCACAGTCTGCAGGAACAAACTCTGCCGCTGGCGCTGAGCAGTGCCATGGGCTTCACGTGTGTGTGTGTGTGGGGGGGGGAATTGGGCACACCTTGAAACAAAACACATCTGTGTAAACAAGGCGGGGTAGGGGAGGGAGTTAAAGACACAGAATGAGATGGTGAGAGGGAGGCAAATGAAGAAAGAAAGAGTAAGTTAGACAGAGGAGGCCAGAGAGTGGGGACAAAAAAGCAGAGAGAAGAAAAAGCAGGGAGAGAAGGGGAAAGCTGCATCTAGTGCCAGCTGAGCAGACCAGGAGCGAGTGCAATTCTTTCTAGAGAACACCGGAGGGAGCTTAGGAATCAGGAGAAGACTGAACATTCAATTGATGGAGCTGTTCGGTTTTGTTAAATACAGGCTCCATTTGGCTCTTACTCACTGCCTGCTTGATCCAGCTGCCATTCATCTGGGGCAGAGAGGGAGCGACTTAGGGCTGGTCTGCACACAAGTTGTACTGACTGTACTAAAAAAGGGTTTTCAATCGATTGAGCTAAATCACTGTGAGTCCTTTGCGTGGATGCTTCTTAAACGGGTTTGGGCGGCTAAGGTCAATTTGGTAACAAGCCAGCCTAGTTGGATTGGTGCTGTGTGCACGTGTGTGCAGAGACAGGGCCTCAGAAAGAGTGTCTCTTGGGAAACAGAAGGAGTAAGTGGCAGAAAGAGAGGTGAATCAAGGAGAGCGAGAGAAGGCAGAACAGAAAATCTCGTTGCCAGACCCAGAGGATAGGGTAAGAGGGGGAGAGATCAGGAGCCTGAGTTAGGGCTAAATGGAAAGGAGTTGTCAGTCTCTGTCCTCGCAGTTCTCCCCATTCACTGACCAGACATACACATTGCTCCTTTGGAATCTTTTATTAACGTATAGAAAATGCATTTAAAAAAAGGAACTATACATAGGCTAAGAGCAGTCAGGACTAAAAATACTAGTTAACAATGGTCAACAAGCGTAGATCCCATTCTCCCAGCCACGTTTCCATGACAGGGTTGGGAGGGTGGTTATGTTTTCTCTCCCCGCTTCAGTTGTGTAGATTTAGTTCAGTTCATGTGGGGGAGCTTTCTGCCTCCTTTCTTCCTTTTTTAAATAATAAACACAATTCCAGAGTAATGTATGTACAAAGGGGGTGGGGGCCACGGTTGTTGTTTTGTTGTTGTTGCCATCCCACTGAAAAAGCACCGGCGGCCGAAGTCTGGAGGGTTCAGAGTTTGTCTCCCCAGGTGGAGAGTGAGGAGGGTCTGTTCCCGTGGACTCACACTGAAAGACGCTGGCTCCCCGCACCTTCCCTGCCCCCTCCTCTTTCTTTGAAACAGCAGTGCCGCAGCTATATTCCATAGCAGGGTGTAGCAGATTATGTGGAGTTAAAGGGTACCAAAATTCCATCGAGCGCCTTATCTAGTTCCTAGGCAGGACAAGAAGTAAGCGCTGTCTGGAAGGCCCACAATAAACCGGGGGAAATGTTTATTACCGTACCAACCCATGGCATCTGCCTTATTTGTAGGAACATAAAGAGCATGCTGGGCAGCTGGGGGAATTTCCAGGGGCGCTGCCTTCAGCTGGGAAAGGAGAGCATCCTGGTGTGTGGAATGTGATCCTCTCTCTCTTGCAGAGAATCAATGCCTCTGAGCAAATTTCCTAGAGGGACTGCGGGGGTGGTGGTGGTGGGGGGGGGGGGGTTGGAATCTGAACAGATGAGCACTTTGTTGGCAGTGTCCGGAGCACTACACTTAGGCCGGTGAGCTTGTTTGCTTGTATTAATATGTGTATATATGTATATCTTCATGTACAGTGTATATACATGCCCAGGAAAATGTATTAAGCAGTGAGGCCAATAGACTTGCCCCCATCCTCCTGCTTCTGTCCCATGCACCTTTAGTGCCCTAGAAAATTGTCAGGAGGGAGGGGGTGAAGTCTGAACCAAACCTTGACTTTACCTGATCTACAGGAAGGAAAGATGAGGCAAGAGGGGAAGGACGAGAGCGCCCGCTGGGATTTAATAAACTGCACTTCTCCTGTCTCCCTACAGGGGCCACTCTTACTCTGTGCTTTGCTCACCTGAGCCAGTTGTGTTTCTCTAGCCTCAGGGGCTATATAACTGGTTTGCTGGCCTTGTTATTTTCTGGCTGGTATTTGTCACTGCCAGTTGTTCCATTACAGGGTGAGAGGAAGTGATATCAGTGAACCAGAGATGCCAAAGGAAATGACAAGAACGTTCCTTCCTTGCGTGTCTCCACAGATAACTCGAGAAGGTGGCCTCACCCTTCGGTGAGCTCAGTTGCAGTTTTTGCTCCTTGATATTTTAATTCCCAGTTGTCTGGACCTGATGCACACCTTAGAAACCAGCGTTTCAGTCCTGGCACTGATGTTGTGAAGACGTGACATCTGAGCCATCAGTAGTGTTAGGGAACCAAGGACCGACAGACGTCACTCATTTGGCTATATGCATTGAGGGGTATCTTGACCTCTGACCTGTACAGTATGCTCCACAGGCTGCCCTGTAGCATGGCATTTACCCACGCAGGGCTATGGACACCTTCAGAGGAAAAGACCTCTTTAGACATGGACTTCCCAGGTTGGTGAAGGTCGGATTTATCACAGAAATACCTGGTGATACAAAGCCAGTACAAACCAGACCTGCTAGGCCATGCCCTCAGCTGATGTTACACTGCCTAGTTCCAGGGAAGTTGGAGATGTGCCAGTTTCCAGTAGGTGAGGATCTGGCTCCTTGTGTGACCTTCAACAAGTCACTTCAGCCTCCTCATCCCCCACCCTCCCTTTGTCTCCTGGGACTCAGTTCTCTCTGCTCTAAATTGGGGACAAATAATGCTTGAGGGGGAAGGCGAGGGTTAGTTCATTTATGTTTGCAAATGTGATTTGAGACCCTCAGGGTATTGCTGTTATAAACTGGCACAAAGGCAAAGGTTTCTTGAAACTCCTTGGGTAGCAATTAACTCTGACAAACTATCAGAGCTCATCCTATGAATGGTCCTGCCTGCAGGAGAGGACCGGCCCTCGTTTTATCACCAGATTCCTCACATTTATGTGCTTTTAGCAAAGCCAGGAAAGGCAGCTCTCCCTTCACTAGCTTCTAATTTTTTCAGGCATTTCTTAAGCCACTGCAGAATGAATAACAGAGAGAGGGTGGGTGAACTGGCTGAGATGAAATAGGAATGGAGCTGAGCTTTCCCTTAAAGCTGACCCAAACCCAAACAGAACCTTTGTAGGAAAAAGTCCCCCCACAGCCCCACATGTTTAATATTCAGGCCTCTCTGCAAGTGCAGATGGGACCAGAAGCAGAAATGCTGAAATACCCCTGAGGCAAGTTCTTGAACCATTGGGGCCGCGATCATGGTTGTGGCCTTTGGACATGTTGCACATAGGAATAATACCATTTCTGGCCTGGTTAGGAGCAGGATGCCCCAAGACAGCCGGTCTGGCTCATGGTTTGGGGAAACATCTGGCCTTAAAGCCCTCTTAGCCAAACCTAACCCAGTCGTTATGGAGGTTCATCCGCTACCAGAAAAGATACAGCTGCTAAGCTCTACTTCCACTTCTTCAGTCACTAAAGCAGCCCGAGCAAAGGAAAACAAGTCCATCCCCTCAGAAAGCCTGTCCTCTCTCCCCTCATATCCTCCCTAGTACTACTGAACAGGCCACTACTGAACAGGGCTCATTGTCTAACAGCTGCCAGGTACTTTGTTGTAAGTACAGGCATCTCTTCCGTGATGAGAGAGTTCAGTGAGAGTTTAGCCTTCTTCTCAAGGGCAGGAGGGACTCTAGGGCCCTGGCTTAAAGGAATGTTATAGATTCATAGATTCTAGGGCAGGAAGGGACCTCGAGAGGTCATCGAGTCCAGCCCCCTGCCCTCATGGCAGGACCAATTACTGTCTAGACCATCCCTGATAGACATTTATCTAACCTACTCTTAACTGCCCAGGGAGGTTGTGGAATCTCCATCTCTGGAGATATTTTATTCCAGTGTTTAACCACCCTGACAGTTAGGAACTTTTTCCTAATGTCCAACCTAAACCTCCCTTGCTGCAGTTTAAGCCCATTGCTTCTTGTTCTATCCTCAGAGGCTAAGATGAACAAGTTTTCTCCCTCCTCCTTATGACACCCTTTTAGATACCTGAAGACTGCTATCATGTCCCCTCTCAGTCTTCTCTTTTCCAAACTAAACAAACCCAATTCCTTCAGCCTTCCTTCATAGGTCATGTTCTCTAGACCCTTAATCATTCTTGTTGCTCTTCTCTGGACCCTTCCAAATTTCTCCACATCTTTCTTGAAATGCGGTGCCCAGAACTGGACAGAATACTCCAGTTGAGGCCTAACCAGCGCAGAGTAGAGCGGAAGAATGACTTCTCGTGTCTTGCTCACAACACACCTGTTAATGCAGCCCAGAATCAAGTTTGCTTTTTTTGCAACAGCATCACACTGTTGACTCATATTTAGCTTGTGGTCCACTATAACCCCTAGATCCCTTTCTGCCATACTCCTTCCTAGACAGTCTCCTCCCATTCTGTATATACAAAGAACATTCCCTCCCTCTCTTACTTATAGCACCTCAGGAAAGAATATTAAAATCCTGCCACGCAAGGGACTTTTGCTTCCATTCAAGTCAATAGCCATAGGGCATGCTCAGCCCTTTCCAGGGAAAACCCCAAATTCCCTTCTCACTATTGATGCTGAGAGTTTTCCTGGACCAGTCTGGACCATTACTTCAAATTCATTTCAAATCAAATCCTGGGTCTGATCTTGCAAGCCCTGTGTGCGGAACACCTCCCCTTGACTTCATGGAGGCCTCTGGCTTGCTGCGAGTTAAAGGCTTGAGCCAGAGCTCACTGAAATCAGTGAGTCCTTTCGTTGACTTCAGGATGGCTGGGGGGGGAACCAAGCCTAGAGAGAGATCCAGCCTAGAGCTCAGTGATCTCCTCAGGACGAGAGCTGGATAAATACAGAGCCAAAAAGCCATGACCATCTCAGCAACATCTGTATAGATTTTACCTTCAGTTGAGTTTGCTCCCTCTTGTATTAGTTTCTTCTGAACACTTGGAGGAGCCAAGTTTGTTTCATGTGCATTTTCAAGCCAAGATTAGTTCAGTTATGAAGCCGAACTAATTGGCTGAGAAAACCAAATTTGTTGTGACTAGCGAAGTAGTTTATATAAAGGGTCATCCAGTGTGACGGGGCAAGGCCAGAGGGCTATAGGAAAGTGGTAAGGAACCAGTATGTTAGCCCCAGGCTAAACAAATCCCTGATACCTTATGGCAGTTGCTCCAGGTTAATCAAGACACCTGGGGCCAATTAAGAACTTTCCAGAAGCCAGGGAGGTTGATTGGGACACCTGAAGCCAATCAAGGACTGGATGGAACTAGTTAAAAGCCTCCCAGTTAGTCAGTGAGAAGGGAGGAGCTGTGGAAGGAGGTTGCGTGTGAGAAGCTGGGAGCAAGAGGTACTAGGAGCTGAGAGTAAGAGGACGTACTGCTGGAAGATCCGGTGGTGAAGATAAAGAAGGTGTTGGGAGGAGTCCATGGGGAAGTAGCCCAAGGAGTTGTAGCTGTCGTGCAGTTGTTCCAGGAGGCACTCTAAACAGCTGCAATCCACAGGGCCCTGGGCTGGAACCCGGAGTAGAGGGCGGGCCCGGGTTCCCCCCAAAACTCCCAACTCCTTATCAGACACAGGAGGAGTTGATCTGGACTGGGGGTTCTACCAGAGAGGAAGATCTCTGAGGCAAACAAAAATCCGCCAATAAGCGCAGGACCCACCGAGGTAGAGGAGGAACTTTGTCACAACTGGTGTCAGGGGTGGGATTGGTGTGCACAGCGCGGCAGAAGAAGAGGGGTGTTTAAAAAAAAAAAAAGGGAAGCGGGCTTATTTTTTTTCCACCACAATGGAAGAGGTAGTACGGGCACTGATACAAGCCACGGCTGCCCAGCAGGAGGCTACCCATGTCCAGGCAGCCGCCCAACAGGAGGCAGTGCGGCTGCAGGAGACCAATCGCCTGTTGATGGACCAGGCCGCTCAAGACCGTACTATGTTGCTGGAACTGGTAAACCAAGTGAAGGCCCTTACGGAGATGAACCATGGCCATGATGGGACGCAGCACATACGGGCCAGCAATTGCCTGCAGAAAATGACAGGGAACGATGACATAGAGGCATATCTCCTGGCCTTTGAGAGGACAGCCCTACAGGAGGCCTGGCCTTGAGATCAGTGGTCTGGCATCCTCGCCCTCCTGTGTGGGGAAGCCCAGAAGGCCTACTATGATCTGTCTGAAGAGGCTGCAGCAGACTACCCCCAGCTGAAAGCAGAGATCCTGGCCAGATCTGGGGTAACAACCGCAGTGCAGGCCCAGCGGTGTCATGAGTGGAGGTACCAGGAAGGCAAAACCCCGCGGTCCCAATTGTATGACCTCATCCATCTCGCACGAAAGTGGTTGCAAACTGAGTCCCGGAATCCAGAAGAGATACTAGAGGTTCTGGTCATCGACCGATACATGACGGGACTACCACCAGACCTTCGCGCATGGGTAAGCCAGAACGAACCCTCCACCTATGACGAGATTGTGGCAATGGTAGAGAGGCGAAGGACGGCGAGGGAACTGACCCGACCAGTTAAGGAAGTGGAACCCTGGGTTAAACAAGCAGCACGAAGCCCTAGAGTTCGAGTGACTGGGCCACCAGAGGCCATAAAGAGTTGGAGCACTGAGGGGGAAGAAAATTGTGATGTTAGACTTCCCAAACCCCCGGGGAGTCCTAGGTGGAAGAAGGGGAGGGCTGAAAACCAGCGGGGACCCCAGAAGGAAGGGATTGGCCTGAGTGGGGGGAAACCTGGAACTAAACCCCCTAGCCCCCGGGATAGGGGAGTGATTAGAAGCAATTATAGATGTTATGCATGTGGTGAGTGGGGACACATAGCAGCACAGTGTCCGAGCACCGAGGAGCCTATGCAATGTAACTTGGGGGATTGGGAGGTCCCATGCTCCCTTATCCACCTTGCAGGCGTCGCATTAGCCCCGCATAACTACACCAGACCGGTAAAGATAAACGGAGTAGAGACTATAGCATTTGTGGACTCCGGAAGTGCAATCACCCTCATATCGGGTAAGCTGGTAAAAAGTAGCCAGCTGCTACAAGCCAAACGCGTAGCAGTGACGTGCGTACATGGGGCCGTAAGCCATTACCCCACCATCCAGGTGGAGATAGAGGTTCAGGGGAACCCCATTGAGGTGACAGTGGGTTTAGTTCCTAAACTCCCGTATCCTGTAGTCATTGGGAGGGACTATCCAGGGTTTGATAATTTACTCCCCCCGGAGAGGCTGGGGGGAGGTGGGGACCCTGAGGGCAGCGACTTGTCACCGGGGGAATGTCAACCCCCGATGTTCACTGAGATTTCTCAGGATCTATTCTCAGCCCCCCAAAAGACCCAGAAGACAAAAAAGGAGAGGAAGGCTGCAAAAGCTTTGGGAACCCAGATCCTGACCCAGGGCCAGAAGATCGCCCTAGTAGGAAGACGGACACGAGCGGCCAGAGAAACTACCACCCCGGAAGGTGAGCCGGAGGCTGGCCCCAGCCATGATGGAAGTGAGCCGTTGGAAGCAACAGAAGCCGGCCCTTGGGAGCTCGGGCGGGTTAGTCCCGGGAGAGAGACTTTCGGACGGGACCAGGCAGAGGACCCTAGATATAACGCCAGGAAAGAGGTGGCCGAGATAGATGGAGTACCTGTGGATGGGAAGGTCCGGGGTCCAGGACCTTACTTTATAGTGAAGAAAGATCTCCTGTACCGTGTGGTGCAAATGCAGGACCAAGAGATACATCAACTTCTGGTGCCATGAAAACATCAAAAAGCCATATTGAGCCTCGCCCACAGCCACCTATTTGGAGGACACCTAGGGGTAGAGAAAACCCAGGCACGGATCCTGCGGAGGTTCTTCTGGCCAGGAGTGCATGAAGATGTCCGGCAATACTGCACCTCTTGTCCGGAGTGTCAGTTACATAGTCCTCGCCCGCACTTCCGGGCTCCTTTGATACCTCTTCCAATAATAGAGGTTCCGTTTGAACGCATAGCCATGGATCTGATAGGGCCCCTTGAGAAGACAGCTCGGGGCCACCAACATGTGCTTGTTGTACTGGACTATGCTACCCGGTACCCGGAAGCCGTTCCCCTACGCAACACGGCTTCCAAAACCATAGCTAAGGAGTTAGTGGAGATCTTTGCCCGAGTTGGGCTACCCAAGGAGATATTGACTGATCAAGGGACATCTTTCGTGTCCAAGTTGATGAAAGATCTCTGTTCGTTACTCCATGTACAAGCCCTACGGACCTCTGTATACCACCCACAAACAGATGGCCTTGTGGAAAGGTTCAATAGAACCCTCAAGGCCATGATCAGGAAAGTGGTGAGCCGGGATGGGAAAGATTGGGATACCCTATTACCTTACCTCATGTTCGCCATCCGGGAGGTTCCACAAGCCTCCACAGGTTTCTCTCCGTTTGAACTATTATATGGGCGCCACCCCCGGGGCATATTGGATATAGCTAGAGAAGCCTGGGAAGAGGAGCCAAATCCAGGAAGGAACATAGTCGAGCAGGTACTACAGATGAGGGATCGGATAGCCCGAGTTACACCTATTGTACGAGAACACTTGGAGAAAGCACAGAAGACCCAACGAACCCATTATAACCACCAAGCAAAGCTTCGACGGTTCCAACCAGGGGATCGAGTGATGGTCCTGGTGCCCACAGCAGAAAGTAAGCTGTTGGCCCAGTGGCAGGGACCCTACGAAGTGATCGAAGCTGTGGGAGAGGTGAACTATAAGGTGCGGCAGCCAGGCCGCAGGAAACCAGAACAAATCTATCACATCAATCTTTTAAAACCTTGGCACGATCGAGAGGCATGCTTAGTCACCCAGGAGACCCTTCCCCCGGAGGATAACTTACAAGAGCAAGTAAGGATATCACCCGATTTGACACCGATTCAAAAGATCGAGGCAACTGACATGATTAATCGCAACCGAGATGTATTCTCTACAAAACCGGGGCGGACGACTGAGACCTATCACCATATCCGCACGATCCCTGGAGCCAAGGTAACATTGAGACCCTACCGAATCCCAGCAGCCAAAAGAGAAGAAATCAAGGCCAAAGTGAAGAAAATGTTAGCATTAGGGGTGATTGAAGAATCTTACAGTCAGTGGTCCAGTCCAATCGTTCTAGTGCCTAAACCTGACGGTACCACAAGATTCTGTAATGACTTTCGCCGACTGAATGAAGTATCCCAGTTCGATGCATACCCCATACCACACATCGACGAACTGGTGGACCAACTGGGTAGTGCTCGATTCTTGACAACACTGGATCTGACAAAAGGGTACTGGCTGATTCCCCTGACCAAAGAAGCTAAAGAAAAGACAGCGTTCTCCACGCCGGACGGGCTATTCCAGTACACCGTCCTCCCTTTTGGGCTACATGGGGTCCCGGCCACATTCCAGCGCCTCATGGATAAGCTGCTACGCCCCCATACTAGTTATGCAGCCGCATACCTAGATGATGTTGTTATCCATACGCCAGACTGGGGAACCCACTTGGAGAAAGTTGAGGCAGTACTGCGCACCCCTTAAGGCGGGCTGGCCTTACTGCTAATCCTGCTAAATGTGCCATAGGGCTAGCAGAGGCTAGATACCTGGGATATATTGTAGGAAGGGGCATAGTGAAGCCCCAAATGAATAAGCCAGAGGCGATTCAAAACTGGCCCCGGCCGACCCGAAAGAAGCAGGTCCGCGCGTTCCTAGGTGTAGTAGGCTACTACCAACGTTTTATTCCCCACTTCGCTACTAGGGCAAGTCCCCTAACGGACATGGTGAAAGCCCGAGGTCCAGACATGGTGAAGTGGACCGACGCAGCAGAGGGGGGCGTTCACAGACCTTCGGACGGCCCTTTGTAATGACCTCATAGCTCCGGACTTTAGCAAGGAATTTATTTTACAAACAGGCGCTTCCGAGGTGGGGTTGGGGGCGGTTCTGTCACAAATGGTGGGAGAAGAGGAACACCCGATCCTCTACCTAAGCAGAAAGCTTCTCCCAAGAGAACAGAAATACGCAGTAGTTGAGAGAGAATGCCTTGCCGTCAAATGGGCTATGGAGACCCTACGTTATTACCTCTTGGGCTGGCGATTTACTCTTGTGACGGACCATGCACCCCTCCAGTGGATGCAGCGGAATAAGGAAAAGAATGCAAGGGTCACCAGGTGGTTCTTATCCCTCCAACCATTCCAGTTCCACATACGGCACAGGGCTGGATGCCACCATGGCAACGCTGATGGTCTATCAAGAGCACACTGCCTGGCATCCCAAGTTGCCCAACTCTATGGTGTTGAGCAGAGGCGGGGGATATGTGACGGGGCAAGGCCAGAGGGCTATAGGAAAGTGGTAAGGAACCAGTATGTTAGCCCCAGGCTAAACAAATCCCTGATACCTTATGGCAGTTGCTCCAGGTTAATCAAGACACCTGGGGCCAATTAAGAACTTTCCAGAAGCCAGGGAGGTTGATTGGGACACCTGAAGCCAATCAAGGACTGGATGGAACTAGTTAAAAGCCTCCCAGTTAGTCAGTGAGAAGGGAGGAGCTGTGGAAGGAGGTTGCGTGTGAGAAGCTGGGAGCAAGAGGCACTAGGAGCTGAGAGTAAGAGGACGTACTGCTGGAAGATCCGGTGGTGAAGATAAAGAAGGTGTTGGGAGGAGTCCATGGGGAAGTAGCCCAAGGAGTTGTAGCTGTCGTGCAGTTGTTCCAGGAGGCACTCTAAACAGCTGCAATCCACAGGGCCCTGGGCTGGAACCCGGAGTAGAGGGCGGGCCCGGGTTCCCCCCAAAACTCCCAACTCCTTATCAGACACAGGAGGAGTTGATCTGGACTGGGGGTTCTACCAGAGGGGAAGATCTCTGAGGCAAACAAAAATCTGCCAATAAGCGCAGGACCCACCGAGGTAGAGGAGGAACTTTATCACACCAGTGAGGGAGCAGGAAAAGAGGCCATGTTTAATAAGGTGGCCAATCCCATAGCATCAGTGTAGAACACAATTTGCACATAACCACTAGCTGAACCATTAGCTTTAATTGCAGCCTGTTCATGGGCAAGTCTTCATGGAGGAAAATGGCCAGATTTTGCCAGATATTCATTGTTGATTGGTTGCCTCGATGTTCCCAAGATACCCCCAAGGCACCAGAAACGTAACATTATAGGCATCTCTCCTTTGAGGGGTCTAATAGTCTCAGAGACTGAGGGTGAGGGGTGGGGCAGCAGCAGTGGTCCTGAGGGAAGGTGGTCTCTGATTAGCATGGAGGCCAGCGCTAAGAATCGATGCAGGTAGACCGCATGTAGGGTGGCTGAGATAGTGAAGAAGAGGAAGGAAGAAGCAAAGATTCCTCAGCAACTTACTCCAGGTGGGAGCCCTTGCTGAGCCTCTCAGCTACAAGAGAAGTGGGAGGATGGAGAGAAGGGAATTTCCACCAAGCGCCAGAGGAATAAAACCAGGTTCAACTTGGAGTAGGCAAGAGATAGTTTGAAAAACTTTAGCTTGTGCCACGTGTGGATAAAAAAATCCCTGCTCAGGGGGCTCAATGATCAGCGCGCCCTGGCTACACCATACTGCTCATTCCTTTTCATGTCGGTGTTGATTGCCAAAACCTCGTGGCATGATGCAGTGTTGGTAACATCATGTCAAGTCTATCGTAATGACTTGTCGTGGGATACGCTAGGGTTGGAAGATAGACTTCAAATTGCCCTTCATCCTGCAGTGTGTTCTGCTGGTCAGATAATGGAGTCCTATCATTAGGACCCTCCTGTCCCAGTTAGGAGGCAGCTAGGGAGGGGTGTGTAGTGGGGAAATATATTGAGAGAATAATGATCCTTTCCTGGAGAAATGATGCCTGCTAGCAACACTAGGCTTAAAGAAAGATCAATCTGAGTTTCTGTGGAGGGATGGGGATAAGATTGGCTGGGGTTGTGATTTAGAAGAGTGGTGGGTTTTGTTTTGTTTTTTGGTACCAATCCAAAGAAACAGGTTTTTTCCCCTCTGCTGTATCTCTACTGCTGAGCAGCAGTATTTACAGTGAGGTTTCTTGCTTCCACCTGAATGGACAATGGAGACAACGAAAGCCCAATCAAGCCAAGTGACTTGTCCAACTTGAAGTCACCCAGAGAACCACTGCCTCAAGTGGGAATTGAAGCCAGGATGCTCTCAGTTGCTGCACTTAATTCTAACCGTTAAACTACCCTGCTTTGTCATTTCATAGGGTCACCTTTTGTTTGTGGGCTGCCAATGGGTGGGGGCAGTTTTCATACAAATAATTGCTAGGGATTTCCCTAAACTTCTGTCAGTCCTAACGGGTGCTTCTTGTTGGCTTTTGGAATTCCAAAGTGATACGCATAGCTAAGGACAGAAGAGATTTTCTACCTCTCATGAGAGTCTCATCCATCCTACTCCCCGCCCCCAACCAGGTCTAGTTCTTCATTGAGGCCTTCTTGTTCCTCCTTGATCTCCCTACACCTCCTCCGGTTCATGGTGATTTACCCAGGGCCTTGTAGAAAGCCCGCTAAAATCCACAGGAGACTCTGCTGGCTTCAGTGGGCTGTGGATCCATCTCTACATCCAACATGTGTGCAGAACTACCACTAGCTGACCACCACCCTTTCACCCATTCATGCACTCAACGGGAAGGAAACCCCCTGGGTTCAGGACTAAAAGCAAGGCTTAGTGCCCTTAAAATGCTAGGCCATACCACTGCCACATCACTGGAAGAGGTAATGGCGTGTTTAAAGGACAGGGCAGCTGCAGCACCGTTTCACCAGACCAGACTAGCAACAGATGGGGTCTTTCCCCTTGACCTTACAGCCAGGGGGTTGAGGGTTGTACCTAATCCTGACCCCAGGGTTAGTTAGGTTTTTATGTCCCAATGCATGGCACGGGGGAGGGGGAGACTACATTCCCAGCTTAGTCTCCCGTCTCTCCACTGGACACAGGCTGGATGGGAACAGATGGGAGTTAGTCACACTCCTTGAATCTGTTAAAGAGACTCTGTCCTGAATTCTCTGTTCCACTCAGGCTCCTTTACATGCTCTCTGAAAGTGGGCATAAACTGCAATTTAGTGCAAAGCAGCCTTGGTGTAAACGAGACTCAGGCCCACTATCAAATAGCGATAGTCCCCAGTAACCTTTCCTCTACAGTATGGTGAGCCCACACACAACCGCCTCGTGCTAGTGCATGGGACACAGCAGGGGAAAGTGCCTGATCTGTTCTCATTGGCCAAACTGATTAAAGTGCAAAACATAAGCAGCATCAAAGTTAAGGAGTAAATTCAGTGTTTGAAAATCACTTTTAATAATTAAAGGTGTTGTTAGTAACAACAGGCAGGGATGGGAGGGACAGAGCTTTAAAATATCAGGTTTTAACTAGGGCAGTGTCCCTTTATAAGGAGGGAAAACATAATGTTTGGAACGTATATGGGGCCTTTTGTCCAAGGTGAAAGTGCTTTACAAATGTCAATGAATTAAGCCTCGTGACAACACTGTGAGGGAGGGAAGAGTTCAGTTCCCCAGTGGAGAGCTGGTGGAAACAGCTCACAGTCACGGTGTGACTCACCCAAGATCACAGAGGAGGCCGGTGGGAAGAGAATCTACATTGAGGTCTTTTGCCTCAACCACCCAAACCATCCTTCCTCCATAACCCCAGGGAACACGAACAGGATGACTAGATGTCACAGCACATGGCTGCAATTTACTCTGCAAGCTTCAGGATGAACTGCGGCCACTTGCCAGTTCTTCTGCTCGCTGCTCTTCCTCCAATACTCTTTGGTTTAGGACCAATAATAACTATGAGACACAACATTACCGTATGTAAAAATAATAGTGAAAGGGGAACCTAAATGAACTTACTTCAGAATGACATTAAAGATTCCTAGAAGCTGTTTTCTCTGATTCCTTCTCTCCTCTCCTCTCCCCTGAGCTAGGCCTTAGAAGAATAACAGCAAAAACCCACCAAAGGGTTTATGATGAAGTCAACATGCAGAGTAGATGGGCCACCCTTGTACCCCAGAAAACACTAGAGCAGCTCACATCTACAGGCAGAGGTTGTGCACCATCCATTATGTTACTACCCATGCGCCTACCATAAATAGGGGGTGACCCTGGGCATGTTAGAAGCATGGTGATGATGGGGTTCATAAGTAGGCAGTGGTTGCTCTAAAGGAAAGGAGAGATGGATACAATGCAGACAAGCATCTCACACTCCTTGTGAGATCTATGACTTGCAGTAACCCGGTACACAATGCCAAGCATGAAATTCACTTCTCCCCACTGTGTATGTGTGCGCGCATGTAGTGAGCTCATGGGGATAAGGGACACTGTGTGTTCTTGGTCAAAGGGAAAGGGACAGCTGCATCATCTTGGCTAACAGAGGGATTGGGCATTATGTTGGGGAGGGGGGAAGGCTCTCCCTGGCTGGTATGACAGGGAGGAGGTGGAGTCTATGTCCCTGGGATGAAGGGGCATCAGACTTGTTGCCTCTGAGTATGATCAGATGACAGGGCACTATGTGTGGTCCCTCTTGCCCAGGTGCGGCTGGTGCTACATGCCGCCTCAGCTGCAGGCCGTAGTCCAACAGCTCAGCCAAAAAGCGAGCCTGCCCCCACAGCGTGGCCGGGCCAGCCTCCATCACTGTCCCTGGCTGACAGGACCTGCAGCATGAAGGAGGCCGTGCTGCAGCGGAGATGGTGGTGAGGGAGCACCTTCAACAAAAACATGTCCTACGGGGTTCACCTGGGATTTATAAGTCTTTAAAAAAATACTAAAAATCCATCTCTCTCTCTCTTTCCACGTTGTGGGCAGGGGGAGCGGGCACTCGGCATTTCACAGGGAAGGCGTTGAGGTCCTTCCCTTTCCAAAGCCTACCAGCCGCTCAGTCAGCCCTTCCAGGACTCCTGTGGACCAGGTTGCTAGCTCAGAGTGGTAGTATTTCTTTTCCCTTTTCATATTATAAAATACAAACGAATGACAGAAAAGGTCGGGTGGCTGGGAAGGGGAGGGGCAGGATTCCTGCTGGCTCACAGCTGTAGGGACCGTCGTTTCCTTCCCGAGACGTTACGGTGGTTGTAGGGTCGCATCTTCATTTCCACAAAGGGTATGGAGAACTCGTGGCCTTTCCAGTGGAACCAGTTAATCCCCTGTGGGCAGGAAGGAGAGCAAGGCACAGGGCAAAAACAACAAAACAGGTGGAGAAGGGGAAAAAGAAGGAAACACATTTGAACTTGGAAGTTAAGAGGGATGAAAGAAAAGAGCCTGTTTAATGAAGCAGCTTCTGTTATTACTCTGTGGGCAAGAAATGTGTAGGTTTCTCTCTCTGGCTTGTTATCTCCCCGCTGCTTTCACAAATGTGCTAACTCGTTAGTTTTCCTGCATCTCCCACTCATAAGGCAAGAGACGTTGCTTTAAAGTTTCCCTCTTGAAACCAGATGGAATCTGCCCAGTGTAATGAAAGGGAAGGGCCAGGGAAAGGCACCTCAGGACTCCTGGTTTTGAGAAGCGCCGTCTCTCTGCTGCGTGGTTCCGCGCTTACCTGGCTGTGCCTGGACTCGCCGTACTTGCCGTTGAGGTTGGTCCGGTGGCAGTTCTTATACCACCAGGCCCCTTTGTATGACATGGCGCAGTTTGTAACAGCAACGTCATTGTCTCTGTCCTTGGTGGAGAACGGACGTCCCTGGTGATAGGTGAGTGAATCTCCTGTAGAAAGAGAGATACTGTGAGGACAGGCTCAGGGGTGCGCCAGTGGTGTGTAAGTACGACTCCATGTCAGGCCTGGCTAGTCTCTCTACAACAAGTAAATTATATAATGCAATAACATTGTTCATTCTGCTAATCCAGGGGTAGGCAACCTATGGCACGCGTGCTGATTTTCTGTGGTATTCACACTGCCCGGGTCCTGGCCACCGGTCCGGGGGGCTCTGCATTTTAATTTAATTTTAAATGAAGCTTCTTAAACATTTTTAAAACCTTATTTACTTTATATACAACAATAGTTTAGTTATATATTATAGACTTATAGAAAGAGACCTTCTAAAAACATTAAAATGTATTACTGGCATGCGAAACCTTAAATTAGAGTGAATAAATGAAGACTTGGCACACCACTTCTGAAAAGTTGCCGACTCCTGTGCTAATCTATAGCTCTCCAGCTCAAAGAGTTGAAGACTGTCAGAAGGCTATGGGAATAAGATTAGTTTGAGTTTTTAACCCCTTACCTCATGGATCCTAGATCTTTCTGCTGACGCTCTGGGGTTGAGATGGACCTGAACAAAACCTAGAGCCTTGGATCTGAACCCATCTGGGCTTTGGAGATGGTAGAAACCTGCAGCCAGGTCCAGTTCTGAATTTCATGGCTTTAGAAGAGGCTAAAGCAAATTCCTGGATCCAAACAGCCCAGGACTGGAAATCTAGATGTAGGTGTGAGGTGAGGGCCCATCACTGCTATGATGAAGGGTTTCTGTTTCCTCACATTGACCAAAGAGATTGTTTTCTCCCTCTAAACATTGGTCCCTTCAAACTGTGGTCTGACTGGCTCAAAAAATAAAGGGTAATGAATATGGTAATTAGAGATAAGCCTGAGTTTGTAAAGTTTGGGGCTTTTCAAATCCGGGGAGGTGGTTTGGCTCTTTGTAGGCAGGTGTTGGTTGCAGAGTTTGGCTCCTGATGTGAACTTTCCTACAGTTGGGAGATTTTCTGATCTAAGGTCTTTGGGTTGGGCCCATCTTCTACTTCACTTCTGTCATGCTTCTATGTTTCCAAAATAACCCTAAATGCATGATGGGTAATAAGAAGTGAATAAACTCTTTATAATGCCCAAGAGAATACCAAAGAGACCAGAAAATATTAATTATTCACAGTCCTGAAAAAAGAACACAGAAATGTGCGTGCGCGTACACACACAGTGTACACATGTAGGAAAACCCAAGGGAAATGTACTGTCTGGGAAATCTTTACTCCTCTTTCTAGGGGCAAAAAGGGGGTTCTCCTCTGTGCCATTATTAATAAGGGTTTGAAGCACAAAGGGACTTGTTGCATTATAATTCAGCCAGTTTGGGGATAGGAGAGGAGTGTCAGACTCCTAGATATGATACAAACATAGGTCAGGATCCTCAAAGGTATTAAAGTGCCTAACTCCCCTTGCTTTCAATGGGAATTAGGTGCCTCAATACCTTTGAGGGTCTGGTCCATAGGAACTGCTATGCTGTGTCAAACTAACGGTTCATCTAGTCCACTGTCTTTCCTCTCTCAGTACTAGATGTCTTACAGGCATGGACAATTCTGCATCTTACAGATGGTGGAGGGTTTCTTGCCAGCCCCAGGCAGAGAGTAGTTGCCTTGTACCTGGAGTCTGGGTGTTTATGGTCATTAGACATTTTTATTCAAGCTAGAATAGCTGTATTCTGACTCCCCCCTCCATCTTGAACCTGGGGCCCCAGGGTTCCCACTCATCTAACGCCTCCCTGCTCGCACCCAGTAGTTTGCTACTCACTGACTGAGTGGAGAAAGCATGAAACCTGAAGTGACATCAGGGAGCCCTGATTGGAGGAACACTGGAAGCTCTGATTGGTCAAGGCATGTTATATAAACCCAAAGAGAGGCACAGGAAATGGTTTGCACAAGTAGGCCCTAGGTGGCTGCTGCTCGGACACCTCACCCAGTGCTTCAGCTGCTGATCTGCTTGCTTCCTGGTGACCTGAGTTGTGCCTGACCCTGTCTGGATTGGTGTGTCTGGCTCCTGCCTGATTCCCGGTAACCCAAACATGACCTTCTGCTAACCACTAGACCCGGCTGCCTAAGTCTGTCCCTGACAAGCTACGGCTAATCTTGTTATTCATTGAAATGTCTAGTCTTAGTTGTGGAAGTGAGTTTTCCCCCCTCCCCTGCAAGGTATCTCGATGTTAGAACATCGCCATGCCAACATTGTGGTAGGTGAAGCTTAGCAGTTCTGTCTCATCCAAGAACAGTGGCTGGGCTAACGTTCTAGCAAAAGCAGCAAATGTTTGGCACGTATATCATGGTACTGTATGGATTAATTCAGCTTTTCAGTTCATATGGAAGCGTGACATTAACGGGCTGATCCGCTATTATTGTGGTAAAAGGCACCAGCTCTCATTATTGATCCGATTAGCTGAACAGCAATGGGTGTTGTATAGTACTGCTCATCCCCCATGGAAAATTCCATGTGCTGATTAAACATGTGCCTCCCGGTGATTACCATACTGGTTTATCTGATTACTCACAAGGAAGCAGAGACAACTAAGGGCATCTATTTGGATGGGCCAGAGTGGTAGTAGCATCCAGAAAGAGAATTAATCCTTTGGGTGCTGGGATTTCCTTACACTGCTCAAGCTTATGCACTGCAGGCATTTCAGACCCACCAGTCCAGAAAGCTTCCTACTGCACTTAGGTGCTTGTTAGTGTGTACCGGAAGTGCCGTTGTAGTCTCCTATCCGGAGCTTGTACAAACTCCTGGCGTCACCGAGGGAGAACTTGTCGTAATAGGCATAAGTTGCCTCTTGGCCATCTCGCATGTCTATTCGTAGCTCGTAGCGTCCCTGTGATGTGATCTTGTGAATGTTATCCAGCCCTGCAGAGAAAAGCAGAGGGTTCAGGTGAGATCTGGTAGCTGGTGGCAACTCCGGGAGGAAAATGGAAGGAGATTCAGGGCTCAGTGAAAATGCACGGCAAGCAAATGCAGAGGAGAAGAACCCAGAAATCATCAGTGCTTTGAAGAAAAGCTACACTGCCTCAGTTCATGTCTCTGCCCTTAGTGACTGAATGTGGACTTTTACACTTATGTATAGAACAAGACACAGTCATGTATTTATTAGAGATGGGATCCAGCCATTGAAATCAGGTCTGGTCCCAGATTTCTAGCTTCACTCAGTCTGGAGTGTTTGGCTCTGGAGTTTTGGGGTTTAACTCATTGTCTTAGGAATCATTTGCAAAATCCGAATCTGGCTTCTGATGTCAAACACCTTAAATTTGGAGGGTGTTTGCACCTTAGGCCCACCTCCAGCGTCTACATGCACTAGTCCTGTCCCTGTGTGACAGCATTCCGGTCTGAAGCAATGCTAAATCATCAATATCCATTTTTTACATTTCCTCAGGTGAATATTCTTACTCATTACGGTCAGGGATGAGCAACGCTAGTTACAGCCATCCATTGAGGGTATTAGTTGTACATGCTCCACTCACGCAGAGCTTTGCCAATGCCTCGCCCACTCGTTCCTCAATTTCCACCCTTCTAGGCCGAGGCCTCTTTTGAGAAGAAATTGCCAATCATGTTAAATTGCAGAGTGTATTTATAATACAGACAAAAACCTTCCAGAGAATTGGACAGAATGGCCATGCTCCATTCCTTTTGTGACCTAAGGAGATTTGAAACCAGGTCTCTATGCGTGAAAGGCCACTGAAAAAGCCTACTGTGCCACCTAACAAATCAGGAACTGCTGCACCTTTGTGATCTCCTTTTATGTCACATTTCCTCCACATGACACATCGCTAATGATATGACTGCATACAGAACAAAGGAGGAAACACCATGGTGAAGAAAAGCAGATCAGTAGGGGAGAGATGGACAGATAACCTCTCTAATGATACGCAGACACAGAGAGATGGAAATTAAGCTTGCAGAGATAAGTGTCCGATTGAAAGATGCAAAGCGTCCACTGATCACAGCCTGGCTGACAGTGTCAGTGACAGACAAAGAGGTGAGGACATTACCCAGCCAAAACTCATCCTCTAGGTTTCCAAAGCCAATGCGGTAATCCATCCACTTTCGAAAGAAATCTGTCAGCCCATTCTGCCGTCTCTGGAACACCTACAAAGGGAGAAGGAATGAAAGCCACATGGAAGAATTTTTGCTCTATGCAGAAACAATGATAGATCATAGCCGAATGGGCTTTTTTATATGTGAAATTAGAAGATAGTGCTTTGCCTTTATATACCATCCTTCAAGTGAAGAGCTCAGAGCTGGAAGGTTAATGTATTAATTCTCACTACAGTCCTGGAAGTTAGACATGTATGGCAACAGTCAATTTACAGATGGATAAACTGAAGTTGAGTGATGTCCACAGCAAATCAGTTGCAGAGCTGGGAACAGAATCCAAAAATCCTGATGTCAAGTCCCCTGCTGTAACCAATGGACAACACTGCCCACTTTTCAGCATGTGATTTTGTTTTTAACTAGTTATTTCTGTAAGCCCTTCAGCATGAAATCAGATGTGAGGCTTTGAGGTAGAGTGAAAAAGGAAGTAAAAGCTTTGGCGAAAGAATCCACACCAGCAGTGTTAGGAATTTAGACTTTGATTTAGGAGGTCCTTTTCTGACTGCTCATATACTAGCATTTATATGTAATAATGTGTGAGAGAGACTGTGTGACAACACAGTCCAGTTGGAACAGCAAAGTATTCTCTAGTTCTGGTGCCAGTTCACCTGAGTCAGGCTGTGTTTGTGCGATTCAGCTAAAAAGCATTTGCCTCTAAAAGCACTGTACAAAGTCACTCTAGCTGATGGCTGACACCACCATATGGTGAGTCCTGTGTGTGCAAATCATTTACTTTGAAAGCTAGTATCCATTTAATTTCATGTGTAGGACAATAGATCAGTTTCAGCTTCAGGCTATGCTTTACTTCCAAAAGGAGCTGCAAACATTTCAAATCAATCAAAGGGAATTTCTCCAAGTGCAGCTGCTATTAACAGCTCAGGACCCATTCCTTAAGACGTGGAAAATGAAGTAGACTGTATTAAGCCTCTTTTGGTGCATTTCTTTGCTGTCTTTCATAGCAGTGTTTGGCCAGAGCTGTGCTTTACTTTCATTTATTATGGGCATACAGTGTTTCTCTGTTGTGGCTTATAGTCACACATCCAAGGGTTGTGGTCTCCTCTGAACTCCAAAACTAAGCAGCATAAGGCTTGGTTTGTTCTTGGATGGGAGATTTGAAGGATAAACCCCATTTCGCAGGGAGTAGAGCTGGTTATTCAGGAAACATCACTGTTTCCATTGTACCAGTGCCCTAGCATAGAGTTGGAGCCACCATGCTGCTGGAGACGCTATTGGAGGAGTAATGACATGAAGGTCCTATGGCATATTTTGGACTCGTTGGGTTTTTTAGCCTTATCCTTGCATAGGGGGTGGTGCAGGGCTGCAGTGCCCGGCACTAGGATGCATTGTGTCTCGAAGACCAGCCGGGCGCTGAGAAGGAGTGTGCCTGCTGCTATGCCTTGCATTGCTGACCTGCGCCACTCCTGATACATGTGGGAACTTGGACACAGCTTCTCCCTGCCTTCTTTGGGGTGGCTTGTGCCCCAGTAGCTGTTAGCAGGGAGCTGTCCCTGCAATCAGAAGAACATGGGGACTTTGATTATAGCCAGAGTGAAAGGAGTACGAAGGGTTCTTGCACCTTTGCCCCTCTTTGCACAACCACTCAAAGGCCAGCCGCAATCTAGCCCTGAATATAGAGTAGTGATATTAAACCTGGCGTCCCACCCAAATTACATTCTGCCTAGCTGGTGCGTTCCTTCACTTGGATTAGGACAACTTTTCCTTTCTCCCCGTAACTGTTGCCATGTGCTGCCAAACAGCTGCTGCATTCCTCCCCAGAGGTGGCTGCTTGGCCTTTGTGAATGATGTGGCCCTACATGGTGTCTAAAGCGTTGTGGGGGATCCTCTGGAATAGAAAGATGGTGCTGGGAAATGGAAAACCATTAGTAGAGCTGTGCAAATAACGGATGTTTCCGTTTTCCTGTCCACATTGAAAAAATAGGGAAAAAATGGTTTTTTTTACCCTTCCAAATTTTATTTAATGAAACTGAAATAAAATTCAAATGAAAATCATTTTGAATTTAAAAAAATCTAAACCTTTTGGATTTGGGGTGAATTTCCTTCCCCCCCCACATGAAACATTTTGCCAAATCCAACAAAAATTTGCACAATGTTTCAGTCAACCCGAAACTGCAGTTTTCAATGGGAAAAAAAGTTTTGTGTCCTAAAAATGTGCCCCAGCTCTAATTGTTCTGATGATGAGTTCTATGTGGAGGCTTACAATCCATCCTCCTCCATCCGTGGTCATGTCGCAGTACACCTGCACTCGCTGGCTGAGGTCCCCATTGATGGAGATGGTGTAGATTCCACTCATGGTGTCACCATTCATCAAATGCTGGGCACAGTCCTGAGGATTAGCGAACACGCGGCCTCCTGTGAAATTAGAGAGGCAAAGCTTTGAAGAGGACACAGCACCTCCCTACACATATCACATGACATATCTTCCAAGGTCATGAATCAGCCTGATAAATCATGGTAACTCCATCAAGTGCATAAGCTATCTCTTTGCTTACTTCACATGTCATGCTGCTTCATGCGATAAGGTCATTGCTTGTACTAATTAACTCAGTGGTGGTGACCCCTTTCACACAGCAAGCCTCTGAGTGCGACCCCCCCCCATCAATGTAAAACACGTTTTTTATATGTAACACTATTATAAATGCTGGAGGTGAAGCAGGGTTTGGGATGGAGGCTGACAGCTTGCAACCCCCCTGTAATAACCTTGTGACCCCCTGAGGGGTCACGACCCCCAGTTTGAGAACCCCTGGATTAACTCATCATATGCCACAAGGTATAATGGCATGACACTCAGTAACTCTGTTGGGTACAATGAATGAACGTGTGACATCTTGTGATAGTTTTCCATGGATCTTGTTAAATTAATTGTCCCCAATATACGCAGATAGTTTGGGAAATACCAATGTTCTTTCCTCATCAACACTGGTTCTACAACTATGTAACCAGACTGATTTCAATGGAGTTACTACATCCATGTAAGTGTCAGGACAATCCAGTTCATGCAGCGCTCGTCTTTGTTAGAAAATTCAACAGGGTGTACCCATGACATGGTGTTGAACACAACTGATCCATGTCTGAACACAACTGGTCCATGTCTATGCAGACTGCAAAGTCATGGTCAGTGTTGTGGTAGGTAGCATGATTCTTCGTGGACATGTTCTAGCTTGATGCAATTTTCAAATGAAGACATGCTCACAGTGAGGGGCCTGAGGTAATGGTTTACCAGTCCTATATGATCTCAACAGGTCTGCAGTATCAGGAACCTGCATCTGAGTCTTAGCTCACAAAAGTTGCACACTAGCTTAGCACTAGCGTAGGAGCTGTACTGATTTACACTTTTGTACATGAGAGGGGGAATTTGCCCTGTCCAGTGGAGTTATTTGTGATCTAGTGTAACTGTGAGAAGAACAAGGTCCAGTGGCCACAGCTGTGATCATCCTCAGTGAAAAATATTAATTATAGTGGACCAGATTTCATACTCAAGTCCAGATTCTGTTTTCATTCATGCCAAGGTTAAATAAGGAGCAACTCCCCTGAAGTCTGTGGACTTACACTGGTTTACACTAGTATGTGTGTGAGGAGAATCTGGACCATGGCACAAATGGGCACAAACTTGCAGGGAAATCTTTGGTTCAGTTTCAACGATGGTTTAAATGGCAGTGTCCGTTACACAGGAAATAGGTGTAAACTGCATTCACTGTGTGTGCAATGCCCGTGTAAGTTTAACGTCAAAGGGGGTGTGATTAAAAAGTGAGAAGACACTTACAAACCCTGGTTTTGTTGTTGGCTTTTCTATTCAGCCCCCCGCACCCATTCTTGGGGCGTGAATAGTCAAGTGATTTCATTTTGGCCAAAAGGCAAAGAGGCCCTATTTTACAGTTGCTGTGCTTTTTAACACAAGATCTATTGAGAGACTTGTCATGTACAGCACTAAACACACAACAAAATCTGTTTCAAAGACACACACATTGGAGTCCCTGGTGCTTTGTGAAGACCACATTTCTTAATTTATATTCAGATCTTTAAAATCAAAGCTGACTTTGAAAGACATTTTAAACTACAAATTATAAACAGTGTATCGATTTTCCCCCTTTGTACTATTTGTATACAATTTCCCCAGAACCTTATGCAAATATGAAAGACAAATGGAACAGACAGCTATTAATATGCCAGGAAGAATGAAAGAGCCCTGTTATGTGTGAACACAAAGAAGCAAAACATCTTCAATAAAGGTGTTTTTTTTAAACAAACCAACAAAAACAACCTATTGTTCTCCTGGAAAGTGCCCAGATATGTTGTTAGAGTAAATGTAATGTGATGCCCTGGCTCTTAAACAAGGGAATGGTGCAAGCAACCGCAGTCTACAGATCTCATTGTTTCAGTGTTCATCCCCAGATGCTTCTGTTTCATAGCTATATTAGAAAAGAAACAGGTTTATTGTGCTTGTTACTCGCTTCTATTTTCATTTAAACCGACATCTAACATGTCTCTTGGGGAAGAAGCCAACCACAGTACATTCTCTGACTCTGTATAGGGCCGGATCCTCAGCTGCTGTAAATCGCAACATACTCTCCCTTGCCAATGGAGCCTCGCTGAGTTACACCAGCTGGGGATCTGGCCCTGTCTGTTTTCATCCTGAACTCAAGTTCATCCCCAACAAGTATATCTACTTTTCCATCCCCTATTGCATATGCTGTAATCCTTTGTGCCCAATGGAGTCGAGGCAAGAATAGCGTAAGAGGCCCTGATCTATAGACATATAAGAAAAGGAGGGTTTTTGTTGTCGCAAGCTTCTGTTCTCACATAAAAGCAGGTTACAAGGCCTTTGCATGTGCCTTGACTGGTGTGTATGTCTGTAGTGGATTCAAAGGCAGCCCTTTTACTATGAGTACAGAGGAAGTGATTTCAGCACTGTAGAGTGGACAGCATCTTCAGGCTTTTTTCTCCTCTCTTTTGAAGAGCAGAGGTACAAATGTAATTGGATTCAGCTCCGTACAATGTGCATAGTGTCTATTGAGTGCTGCTTTCTGAATAAAACTCTCCCACACTGGACGCTATACTCGGCCCACATTTTTAACATGAGTGTTTTCAACATGCAGTGTTTCAGGGCAGATTGCTTCTTGTAAGCACTCTGACAATAGGGCCATGGGGACCGTGAGTTTCAATCAGCTTAATGCAACATCCATTCCATGAGGGTAGAATATTTAATAAATAGGACTGCTCTAAAGAACAGGAAAGCAGGGCTGTTTGGCAGTGAGAACATCATAGGGACTGGTTCTGGCCTTACACTGGTTGTAGACCGCGGTAATTCTATTGACCTCAGTGGAGTTGTTCCTGATATAGATCAGGATGAGATCAGAATCATGTCCATGGAGTTTAGACCCATGGGAAAAGACCCATTAAGTCATTTAGTCCATCCCCTGGTCACCACAAGAGTATCTCTTGCACTGAATTTTCTAATTCTTTGGAGCAGGAGCAAGAACAAGGTAAAAGGATCTGTATGAAATAGGTGATCTCTGTATTAGACATGGGGTCTGAATTCAAAGCCTAGATCCAAATACCCTTGGACTAAGGCAGAATCCAGATCTGGTTCCCATCTCTGATTTACACCCTTTGTAGGGAGAAGGGAGGGTAATGGCTGTGGTAATGGAAATTGAGATAGAACTTAAGTCTTGGCTTTGTGTATCTGGGTGAGTTGAGGGGCAGGGGGCCAAGCCCCTGGAAGATGAGCAGGCCTGGGGTTAGGGGAGGAGTTGCCTTCCTTAGCACTGGGAGGTAATAGACAATCTCCTTGAGACACTTAGGGGAGTCTGCGGCTGGCGCAGCATGGCACACCTGGTCAAACGAGGTGGGGAATAAACTCCTGACCTGTGACGAAGCTGGTGGAGGTGAATCCACTCCTCATCGCATCCTGGGCTGCCTGCAAGCGTACGGTGTATTCCGTGGTCTCCGAAAGACCCTCTAGGCGGATCCAGGTGTCCTCAGCGTCGACTATCAGCTCCTAGACGCGGGTCACAAAAGTAGGTGGAAGCCAAGAGCAACGGACTAGACAAGCTACAGGGAACCCAGACAGCATGTAAAGAGGGAGCAGAAGCCAGGAACTTCTATAGTGCATGCTCTCTGACTGAGGATCTTAAAGCCATTTACTCCCAGTAAGCTCTCGGCACCCTGGTAGTATTGCCACCCCCATTTCCCCAAGGAGTAAACAGAGGGAAAGTGACTTACCTTAAGACACAGTATGTTGGGGCAAAACTGAGATTAGATTCTACATTGCCTGTCTCCTAGACTTGGCTTTAGCTGCTCAGCCATGTTTCCTTTTTCAACTTCAGCTGGGGAGATTTAGGGTGACTAGACAGAGCAAGTCCTCCAGAACAGGGGATGATGTGCAGATGCTATTCATTGTCCCTATGTACATGGATTTACTGATTCCCATAGGCCCAGGGAACATGTTGTGTAACCTCATTGGAAGGTGACTGAGGTGCTTCATGGAAAAATGAGTAGTTCAAAAAGCCTCTTCAATCATTTAGCATGATCCTAATCATTTAGCATGAAGTTCAGCCCTCGGCAGAGATCTATGTACCACTTACTCTATTGTGGTGGCGGTGGTGGGGTTAAGTGGTATACAGGTGATTTCCTGTTTCTCTGCAGAGGGGTGTATTTCACTCTTCCCTGTAGACTCGATAACCAAAACTGATGGTCTGTTTACTGTACCTGCTAGGACCTGAATTCGGGACATCGTCTTTCCCTTGAAACAGGGTATCTGTGATGCCCAAAGCAGCATAAAGAGTGGAGCTGGCCAGCTCTGTTAACCAATGCCTAGTTTGTGCTCTTCATTGTTTTAATCTAACTGGTGTTCACCCAGATCATGTGGCTCTTATTGAATCCCTTACTGAAATGCCAACATCCTATGTCCCTTGAGAACTAGTAATACTGTCAAAGGAAATTATTAGGCATGTTTGTAATGACCTATTTCCGATAAAGCAATGTTCATAGGCAGGTTTCTTCCACATAGTCAGATATTGATACACTCATTAAATGATCAAACACACTGTGCTGTAGGGTGAATTAGTTGCCTGCATCTCTCTTTCTACTCTCCCTAAAGATAAGTACCATATTAGCCTCCTTCCATTGCTCAGGTACCCTTCTCCAGGCTCCAATAACTAATTTTCAGAGATTCTGAAAGTTTCTCCACTACGTCTTCCAGGTGTATCTTGCCCATTTGGACCTGCAGATGCGGACACTGATTTTTGTCTCCATCTCCAGGCTTACCCCATGGATTGTGGCCTATCTAAGCATTGTCTAATAGTAGTGACTATGAGGAAACTTGTGTCTGTCATCCGGGTCAGCCTGAGCCTCAGTATTTATGCAAAACCCTCAGAAACATTGTCCTTCCTCTGGTGACTTGGATTGCCTCATTTATAAGTCTTCCCCGCCCCGCCCCACCACACCGATCTCTGATTCTTGTTTTAGTGCAATCCCCTTTATCAGTGAAACCTCACCTTCCGGCTTCCATCAGTTGATCTATAGGTCATGATGTAGTTCTCGATCTCTGCCATTGGAGGTTGCCATGAAAGGAGGGCGCTCCGGCGGGTGACCTCAGTGGCAGTCAAGTTAGTCGGGGGATCCAGAACTGCAAAGGTCAATAGGAACCCAGGGAACTGGGAGTCTGACACACTAGCATTGCTATTATAGCTGATTGAAACAGCATGCTGGATCCATGAATCATGTGGACAGGAGTGCTGGCTAAACCACAGAAGTCTGGGATTTCTCACAATCCTGTGCTCAGCCCATCCTTCCCTTTGCTCTCCTGGCCAGTTTGCCCACCCCTAGCTTGGAGCTCCACTTACAGGGCACTAGGAACCAGATAAATATTCTCCACATGGACTTTTTTTTGTCATGCAATTGCTCTGAACTGCATGAAGCACAATATCTGTCAAGTAGCTATTTAATAGTGAAACAGATTCCATTGCTCTCCTGGATACAGCCTTACAGCAATGGGCAGGGAAAGGATCTGATAACGGTCTCCTCTTGAAGTCATCAGGAAATCTTATCTAGGGGGATCAGCAGAAAGGAACTGCTGGGTGTTTGAAAAGCATCTTCCTGAACCTGACATCTCACATGTATCAGGATAGTCTGGTTCTTATACCATGCCTATCATCCTGGTATCTGGGTGCCTTTGTGGTCCCTGAGCACATAAAACAGACTGTTTTAAACAACTTATTTGACTTCTGTTCCCCAGCTGGACAAATTAAAAACCGCTAAGGACACTTAGTTGGAGAAGGGAAGAAATTACCGTACGTACAAGTCGTAAAGTTGGTGCTGATGGTGCTGCTAGTGAGAGGCCCATTGGTGGCATACATGGTGACCATGTAGCTGGTACTGGGCATCAGGTTGATCAGCTGGTACTCTTGGTTGGCCCCGTCCACTAGAATGGTCTCCCCTGCAACTGAAATCAGAGCTGGCTTGGACTGAATACGGAGCTGTTCTGTTGTTAAAATATGACTAGGAAAGAACCATTTGAAACAAAAGCCTATCATGGCGGGTTGCCTGGGCACAACAGGTGGCATTTTACCATGTTGTGTCGCCAGCATATCTCCGTTCTTTGGGTGAATGATGTCCTTCTTCCTTCAGATCGCAGAAGAATGAGGATGGCCATTGCCCACACTCCTTACAAAAGCCATGCCAACACCTAGGCTGTACATAGCACTTCCCATCCCAGGTTCTCCAAGCAACTTACAAAGAGCATAAGAATTATGATCGCCATTTTACAGCTGGGGAAACAGGCTTAGAGACGAAGGGTGAGTGAGTTGTGCAAGGTCACAAAGCAAGTCAGCAGGATTAAAACCCAGCTCCCTCCCCACTGGATTATGCTGCCTCCTTTCTTGCTACTAACTTGTAAACTCGCTGCCCTGCAATATGTGAGCAGAGCAATTTTGTTTGGTGTGAGAAGCAGGCTTGGGCAGGAGTGGGTTTAAAGCAACAGATGTCAATGTCAATTTCAGCCGCCACACTGAAATCAACGAAAAAATATCCACCCTCAGTTGGTGGGAGTGCAGACCTCTCCCCCTCCTTGCACCTGCAGGAATTGGGTGTCACCGGCCCTGCAGCAGTGCAGGGAGCTCTGCGGGGCCAGTGAAACCCGATTCCCTGTCTGGGGATGGAGCCATTCAGCAGCGAGATGGCCTCCCCACGGCCAGCTGCTTGTCCTCCTCCTTGCAGTCTTGGCCAGGGTCTCTGCTGTGCTGGGCCATGATCACAGCCTCCCTGGCACCTTGCGCTCCAGTGTCTTGGGCCCTTCAGCCATGCAGGGAGCCCCCTGTAGTCCTGCTGTCAATTCTGGGAACTCCCTACAGCCCCCCTTTATTTCCCTCAACTGTGAAAATAAAAATATTTTAAAATTGGGGGGGGGAAATAAAAAATCAAAAATCAATATTGATCCTCAAAATTGTTAAAAAAAAAAATTCAGCCAGGCCTATGCATAGGGGACCCTCTCTTTACCCACTGGCTGCATCTTCTCCATTTTCCCCCTCTTCAGTACTGGGGCTAACTGGAGGCCCTCTCATGTTCATGTCTAGTTTTGGTGAGCTGGGCTAGCTGTGAGGGTGTCTGGAGCTCAGATTTCAGGGTCAGCCCCAGGATTCCAGCTGGGGCTGGGAGCATTGCAGGGGGGAATGGTCCCTGTTGGTACAGTGTTGGGGCACCTCTCTCTGGGTTGACAGAACACTCAGGTAGGAGTAGGCTGTGTAATGTGTGTGTGAAAAAGTCAAGCAGGAATAGATATCGGTTTGAAATCAGGACATGACTGGCCCTTCTGCCATCCTGTCCCAGCTGTTCTGGTCTTTGCGTGGCTTTGCCAACCAACTCAGAGAGCAAAATCCACCTTCTGATTTCCCGTAATGATAGAATCCCTTTAAACCAGCTGTCTTTGGGGTAGGGGGTCAGGTTAATTAATTTATGATGCAGCTAATAGAGTTTAGCTAGTGGTGCTAAAGCCATGTGCAAATCTTGCTGCTTACAGGCTGGAGGCAAACCAGATCGGCTTCCTGGCTTCACAGACGTACCCATGTAGTGCGTTAGCACAATGACGTAGTTCTCGACTTCAGAAAGAGGCGGGTTCCACTGAAGCAGGGCTTCTGTTGGGGTGACATTGGTGGCACTCAGACCCAGAGGGTGGTCCATGGCTGAGAAGGAAACATAAATTCATCCGGTGAAGGGTGTGAAGAGGAACTGGACTCTCTGGGGCGGGGGTGGGGGTGGGGGGTCAGGGGTGAATTCCAGATTAAATCCTAGGAAATCCTTCCTAACAGTGAGAACAGTAGGACAATGGAACAGACTGCCTCGGGAAATCATCAAAGCTCCTTCACTAGAGGTGTGCAAAAGAAGGCTGGGGAGCCATCTGTCTGGGATGGTTTAGACACAACAAATCCTGCATCTTGGCAGAGGTTAGACTAGATGACCCTTGCAGCCCCTTCTAACCCACTGGTTCTATGATTCTAACTCCACTGCATATGGGTTCAATAGCTTCTATTCCTGCTAGGCAGATTTTTTTTAATCCACAGGGGCTTTTCTATGCTGCTGCTGCTGCTAACTCTGTGGGGTAGAAAACCCTTGGAGTAGGTGAAATTTCTGCACTCACTTCCTACAGGTCAGGTCGGGTCCTGTTTAAGGGTCCTAGACACAACTTGACCTTTCCTCTCTCCATGGTATAATAAAAGAGCTAATTTAGACTCAATTGAGAGTTTTGTTACATGCTGCAGAGCTGAAATCACTGATAAGTATTAGACCTACTTTGGGACAGTGTCTCTATTGCAAGAGACTGCCCAGTGTGCACCAGCAGTGAAGCTCCCCCACTAACAGCTGAAATCACTGAGAGTTGTGTTAATTAGTGGGGGCTCTGAAGACATCTTGGCAAGCGGCCAGCTGGACAGCTGGTGGAGAGGTGTGGCAAGTGGCCATCAGGGCGGCTGGCGGAGAGGCATGGCCAGCAGGGCAGCTGGCAGAGAGGCGTGGCAAGTGGCCAGCAGCAAGAAGCTGGTGGAGAGGGCCAGAGCAGAGGTATGGCAATCGGCTGTTGGGGCAATGAGCGAGTGCCTGAGCAGTGTAGCATGTAAGGTGCCTCCTTACCCCCCCTGCCTTCCACACAGGATGGGAGGTGAACTCTGCGGATGAACCTCTGAACTCTGGGGCTGCACTGGCCAAGGACAGCAACTGTGAGTGGGGCACTGAGAAGGGTACAGAGAAGGGACTGGCACGTTAAAGGGACTTTTGGGTTGCTGGACTTAAGACCCTGAGGGGGAAAGGACACTGCCCAACTTACCTGGGGGTGGGTCTTTTGCTCATGGTTTGTGTTTATGAACCCTAGTTGCAGTGTTTTCCCAAATTAATGCTGAGTTAATTCTCTCCTTTTATTATAAGTTTTTGCTACACTCAGATGCTGTGCTTGCGAGAGGGGACATATTGCCTCTTAGAGGCACCCAGGGGGTGGTGTGTAATTGTCCCAGGTCACTGGGTGGGGGCTTGAGCCGGTTTTGTGTTGTATTGTTGAAAAGGAACCCCTAGATACTGAACCTGGCCCTTGTTGCTGCTGGCTCCACCTGGCAGAAGGGTTACACATGCCTTAGCATTGTGAAGTTATTTCAAAGTGTGGAAATAGCATTGGATGCCTTCATAGTGCCCCTTTCCCTGAACCAGTCATGTGCACCACAAGTCACCAGGAACAGAGGCTGCAGTTTGACCCTTTTAAGCAGTGGTCATCCAAACAATGAGGTCACCCCACTCCTCTTGCCTCTCTGCACATCACGCCCTGCCAGAGCACGTGCACAGCACAACCCCTGATCTCGTCAATGAAAATGTCCCCCACCTGTATACACGGTGCTGGAGACCCGCTCACTCTCCTCCCGGCCCCGCACGCTGCTCAGGCTGATCTCGTACTTGGTCGCTGGCTGCAGGCGGCTGAGGGTGTATTGGGTGACGTCATTGGCGACTGCCGTGCTGTCCACTCTTCCTGCAAAGTGCGGGCAGAGCAAAGAGCTTCATGGTCGCTCGTCAGATCATCCTACTCTGAGCGTGAGCCTAAAGAAACTCAGGCTGCTGTGCAAGGAGCAGAGACCCAGGCACACTTCTAGGGAACAGGCAGGTTAGGGGATATTGAAAGTACTTACTTGGAGGAGACACACGGACAGTAATGTGAGTGGCCCTTTGTCACCTGCCTGGCAAGCCCCAGCGTCGAGGGCATGCCAGCAGGGCCAGTGCAAGGAAGTTTTGTGCCCTAGGCGAAACTTCCTTGCACCAGCCCTATGCCGCCCCCACTCCTATGCCACCCTCCCAGCCAGCTCTCCTGCCCGCGGGTGCTCAGCCTCCCCACTCCAATGCCGCCCCCCCAGCCTGCTCCCCCGCCCGCGGGCGCTCAGCCCCCCACCACAACCCGTGGGCCGTGGGAGCTGAGCGGGGAGCCGGGGGCAGGGGGGTGGCTCTTTCCTCACTCAGGTGCTGAGCGGGGGCGCAGGGGGGTGGCTCGCGGCGGCTGCCCGGCGACTCCCCGCTCAGGTGCTGAGCGAGGGGCCGGGGGGGTGGCTTGCGGCGGCTGCCCCACGGCTCCCCGCTCAGTGGCTGAGTGGGGATCTGGGAGGCAGCAGCCCGCTGCCCCCCAAATCTTGGAGCCCTAGGCGACCGCCTAGGGTCGCCTAGTGGACACGCCAGCCCTGCATGCCAGGATAGTGGGGATATGCGCATTGTGCTGAACACTGGGTATTTGGGGCTGCTGTGGGTTGGAACCACCCTGTGGGGCTGCTCTAACTTATGCCGGAGCTATTTCATCCCCTGGAGCAGTGCCAGATCTGGAGGGCTCACAGCCACCTTTCCCTTGGGATGGCGATCAGTGCCTTGGATCTCACGAGGTGCAGCAGAGTGGATCAATAACACTGGGGCCAAATTCACCCCTTGTTCTTGCTGGCTTTGGCACCGGCTGCTGGTGGTGGGGTGCCTGCTCACAGGGAGGATGTAGCAGTGCGCAGTGACGGCACTGTTTCCTCCATTGACTTTGGGCACTGCACTGCCCCCTAATCTGGGCATCTCCATCTCTGGCTTAGCTCCTAGCGAGACCCCAGAGTTGCTCTGGAATTGTTCTAGTAGGGCGAGATCCCTTAGGGTATGTCTGCACTGCAGCTGGGCACGTGCACGGATAGATGCCGCGCTAGCGCTGCTCGGGTTAGCTCGCTCAACAGAGTACTCATCACGGGGGTCTGGGCGGGCTTGTCCTTGGGAGGCTGGCCTGAGCCATCACCTGCACCACTGCGGCCACGCTGCTACATTTAGTGCACTAGCATTGCCACAGCTAGCGCGCGTCTGCCTACCTGCGCCTGGAAATGTGCTCCCAGCAGCTGGGTAGACACACCCTTGGAGAAAGACTCAGGACCTGTGCCTGAGAGGTGCGGGACCCCCACCCCTTCCATGGGACCTGTTCCCAGCAGGTGTGGAAGTTAGAGCTCTGTGTGTATTACCAGCCACATCATGGTGCATCCCTGGGGGGGCTTTAACTTATTATGCCAGGGCTGAACTGACCCACATCAGCTGGGCAGAGGGATTTGGTGGCCTGTGCCCTCTGCAGCTCAGCCAGAACTGAGGCCTGGACCCTGAACTTACAGATCAGTGGATGGGAAACATCTGCTCCAATAAATGGACTCTCTGCTCCTCCGGTGGGAGCATTGGTTTGAGAGCTTTCACCGTAAGAGACTTGTTCCCATTCATCCTCTCTCCTGGGGGGAGGCAGACAGTGCCAGGGCTGCCCTTGGGCGGACTGGTTCCATTGGACCCCCCCCCCCTCCGCTTCACCCCCAGCAGATCCCCCAGCTCTTTCCCTCATGGTTTCCTATGTCACCCCTCCATCTGCCTTCCCCACAGCCTCTTTCCCCCCCGCTGGCCTCTCTAGGGTTGGGAGCTACCTCGTGAGCTGCCTGCCCCCTCTCCCATTCCTACCATGCACTCTGCAGTGCTGGCTTCTCCCTGCTGCATACCTCCCCCTGTGGTCACGGCCTGTGGGGTGGCTGGCTGTTACACTATGCCAGAAGCGACCCAGGAAAGCCCACAGCCAGCCCGCTTCAGAACCGCCTTTAGAGCTGGCTAGGTTACCTTGTACAGATCGGTAGGACACTCTGTAGTGGTCAAAAGCTGCGACAGGAGGGGCCCAGGAGATCATCACTGAGTCCTTGGTTATGTTGCCCACGGTGAGGTTCTTCGGGGGGTCGATCCCTAGAGGAGACAGGCAGAGGCGAGATCAAGCCTGCGAAGCAGTCACAGAACACTGATTGCTGGCTGAACCAGCAGTCAATCCAGCCGAACACTCCTGCATGGAGAATTTCATAGCACAGTCACCCCAGCTGCCAGAAAGGGGGGGCTGCATCTATCAGACCCCTCACCTATAAGAAAAGCCAGGTTATGAGGACAGTATGGGTGTTTGCAAAGGAGTGACATCAAGACAACTCACCGGGGGAGCTGTTTAAATAGCCAAACTCAACAAGGAACACTCACATCAAACCTTATTCTAGGGTTCAAAACCCGCCAGGGCTCTGAACGTGAGCTGGGGAAACAAAAGGCCTGATGCAAAGCTCAGGGAAAGAGTCCCACTTACTGACTCCAAAGGAAGGTCTGACCCTCAGCCCCTCTCTGGAGCTCTGCTGTGTGTCTGGAAATGGGTTAGCTCCCACAACTCCCATCTCTCTAAGCCCATTGTGCATTTGTTTGTGGCTGCTTTATCCTAAATTGGAAAGAGGAGGTTGGCTATAAAGCGATTTCAGACCACAAGCTAAACACATTCATTTTTTTGGCCACGGTGGAGATTCCAGGATTAAGGGGAGCTAAATGTTTAATCCCCTTGTATTGTTTTGGGTTCTGTTGCCACAGCAAAGACAACAACAATACGAAACTGGATATGTAGTGTGCTGCAATGGGAGCCCAAGGCGGATTATCTGGTTCGGAAGCATGCAGAACAGGAGGCCTGAGACAAACGGTCTAGCTATAGGGCATGTGGAATTGGAGCCTGAGATGAATAAATCCTTTAAAATAATGATCCGTAGGGGCAGCAACTTTTTTTTGTAAAGATAAATTATTTTGTTAGCTCCAGTTCTGGAGGATGGTTTCGAGACAGGAGTCTCCATTACCTCCCATGTGTATCTTGGATCTTTTCTCCAGCCGGAGATTAGGCATGAGCATTATACCCCATCAGACGGCTGCTGACTTTACCTGTTGTGATGGAGCCGACTATGGGCTCGGAGCTGACCAAACCATGCACAGCCACCAGTGACACGATATACTCTGTAGATGGCTGCAAGCCAGATAAGGTGGCATGTCTCTTGGTGGCATCTAGTGTGACCTGCTTGGTCTCCTCCTTATCTCTGGGATTGTAGTTCAAGATAAACCTGTCTGCTGGAGGGGAGGGGTCACTCCAGGTGATGTTCAGGCTGGAGGAAGTCACATGAGAAAAGTGCAGCTGTGTGATTGGTCGGAACCCTGGAAACCAAAGAGAGGTGTTGCAAGTCTGTCATGAACGGTTACACACAAGGGCAGGAGCGTTGCTTATTACAAGACATCCATCATGCAGAATTAATAAGATAAAAGTCTCATTCAAGGAGTGTCCCAGGCAGAAGTATGGCTACAGGTGAACCACTTTTCGCTGGGTTATGTCACTATGTGACATGATGCTACTGTAAAATACGGGGATTCACTGCCCAGCAGTGTCAGATCGAGAGAGGCCAGCCCTGGTCTCCCCATTAACTTGAACCGGAGTTGAGAACAAGAGGAAAACTGAGGAAAAAAGGTGCTCAACCCAATAAGCTCCACCCAGAGATGACTGGTACCTGCTGAGAGTGTGAGGGGGCACAATTTAAAGGTTCACCCCCCCCACAACAGCTTGAGTCACGCACCCCTTAAGCATGCCCCCCTCCCCCCCCTCAGCAGCCCCTCCCTGCAGCTCCCAGCTATTTGGTGCTGCCTCTCCCCGCAGCCGCAGTTTGTAGCTCACTAGTCCAGGAGCTGCTGCCAAGGGAGGGAGCCTAGCCAGCAACCCGTGGCAGAAATCTGGGGTGGGGGGACACATGACCCCGCGTGCCCCCCCATGCATTGCCTCTGGCTCTACCTACAATAGCTGCCAGACACTCTCAGTGGATTGGGCAGATATTCAAAATCTGATTGTATGTACTGTCTTGGTTCCTTGAGCATGGGCTCTGCAAGCTCCTAGGGCCTGGCCCCATTGACTGAGTCAAAAATGGAAGTGGTGGTATCTCACCAAGGCCACCCCCCATGGTGCTAGAATGAGACATCCCTCACAGTAGATTGTGTGGATCTGTGATCCCCCCTCCACTCTTTCTTACAGGCTTTCCCAAGCACAGTGAACAATGCTGCTATTTCAGTGATCATCACCGGGTATCTGAGTTCACCACACTGAGATGTATGGACAGTTTACACCTCTTGGATGAGCTGTTCCGGACTCCGGCAGACATCTCTGCATCAGTTATGCTCAGCTCACATTTGCAACCATAACAGCTAGAGACTTTTTTTTTCCAAACAAAATGTTGAGATTCGGGAGCACAAGATGTCAGGTCGGGAGATGTGCCAGCACGTTGCACCAATCTGATCCCTGGCGGAGTTTGTCCCGGCCCCTCCCTACCTGTGAACGCATCCACTGTGGACTCCAAGCTCTGCTGACGGCCTCTCTCGGCAATGACTGAGATGGTATATTCTGTCCCGGGATCCAGGTCTGAGAGTGTCAGCTCAGACTTGTCTTTGGGTGCAGTCACCTCGGAGGCCATCCCGGAGGCTGGAGTGAAGGTGATGCGGTAATGGTCGATGGGGCCCTTGGCCTGGGTCCAGGCCAGGGAGATAGACGTTTCTGTGGAGGCTGTCACCACGAGGTTCCGAGGGCTGTCAAGCTCTGTGTGAGGAGACAGTTATGAGGTAAATCAGTGTCGCTCAACCTTTCCAGACTACTGTACCCCTTTCAGGAGTCTGATTTGTCTCGCGTACCCCCAAGTGTCACCTCACTTTAAAACCACTTGCTTACAAAATCAGACATGAAAATACAAAAGTGTCACAGCACCCTATTTCTGAAAAATTGCTTTCTTTCTCATTTTTACCATATATTATAAAATAAACCTATTGGAATATAAATGTTGTACTTACATTTCAGTATATAGAGCAGTAGAAACAAGTCATTGTCTGTATGACATTTTAGTTTGTATTGACTTCGCTAGTGCTTCTTATGTAACTTTGTTGTAAAACTAGACAAATATCTAGATGAGTTGATGTACCCCCTGGAATACTCCTGAGCAGGGGGTATTTGCCCTAGGCAAAACTTCCTTGCACCAGCCCTGCGCCCCCCCTCAAACTAACATGCCCCCCCCACAGCCAGTACCCCCCGCGGCGGCTCCCTCCCCTGCGGGGTGGCAGCCTCCCCTCGCCCGCAGCGCCCCCCCAGCTACCAGCTCAGCTGCGGAGCCGGGAAGCAGGAGGCAGCCACGGCCAGGCGCCCCCCGGCTCAGCTGCGGAGCCGAGATGGCGGGCTTCAGCCGTGGCCCGGCGCCCCCTGGGAGGGCGGGCGGCAGCCGCGCCCAGGCGCCTTCCGGCTCCCGGCACCCTAGGCGACCGCCTAGGGTCGCCTAGTGGGTGCGCCGGCCCTGCCCCTGAGTACCCCCAGGGGTACATGTACCCTTGGTTGAGAAGCACTGAGGTAAATTGTAATGCAAGCCACAGGGCTCAGCACACTGGAGTTGGGCTAGTTGAATTGTGCGCACTGCAGCCCAGGACACTGAGCAGGCTGCTGAGCATTGCTGAATGGTGCATGGCTTCCAGGCGTGCCCAGAGGTGACTTTATGATAACAAGAGAATCTCTGGTGTGTGACTCGGCTGAGCGGGGCAGGAAGGGGAACTGGCTAGTGCTTTTGGTACATGAAGTGACACTCCCCTAGTCACAAGACATAAGCATACTTAGGAAGACTGTGGCTATGGCTGCACTAGAGAGATGACAGCGGCAAAGCTGCCAGCTCCCTAATGTAGCCACTCTAAGCCGACAGGAGAGAGCGCTCCCATCAGCTCAACTACTCCAGCCCCTGCAAGCGGCAGTAGCTGTGTTGGCAGGAGAAGCATAGGCACGGGAACTAGGGGTACGGGGGGTGCTGCAGCACCCCCAGGTTTTATGCGGGGTCCCAGCCCCACCCCTGGGGCTGTGCTCCTGGCCCCTCACGTGGGGTCCTGGCTGCCACCCCACGCCCAGGGCTCTGCTCCCAGACCCACATGAAAGGTCCCGGCTGCTGGACCCACGGCCTCCCCCAGCCTTGGCCCCCTTACCCCTGACTGGGTCCCCTCCTCCTGTAGACACGCCCTTGCTCCCAGTCCCAGCTCGGGGGTGGGGGTGGGGTCGGGTCGTCGACAGGGGTAAAGGGGCTGGCTTTCAGGACCCCCACTAGTAAAAGTGTTCCAGCACCACTGAGGAGAAGCTCTCCCACCGATATAGCGCAGTCCACATCGGCACTTACGTTGTTCAGGGGGCTGATTTATTCACACCCGAGCGACATATGTTATGCCAACATAAGCTGTAGTATAGACACAGCCTGTGACAGGTTAGCTGGCAGGATCCTATAGCAGAGGCTGCACCAGGCAGCATTGGCTCTCCCTGGCTCTGCACAGGCTAAGGCTGGGTGTGTTTTAAAGGAAGCAGTGCTGTGCTTTAAGAATGATGCCAGTGAGTACCATGCTGTGTGTTTTATTTTGCCTGTTTATAGGTTTGTGATCTGATGGCACATGGAACTCACCAGTCCTCGCGTTCATGGTGGCTGGGACGCTCTGCTTGCTATCCATGACGGCCGATATCCCAATTCCATATTCGGTTCCTGGCACCAGATCTGCCAGCAGATACAAAAAAAAGACAGGTTATGCTTGTGTGTGTGTGCATGAGTGTGTGTGTATTACCAACCACAAGATTGTATCTCCTTTGCTTTGCCTCACCCTCTGGCATTCTCTCTTCACTATCAACCTTGTCATGGCAACTCCATGTTCTCCTGTTGCTGTCTAAGTGCTTATAAAGGGCACAGTATTTATGGTATCTAGGTGCTAAGGTTGCTGCTGAAAATTTTCCAATAAAACTATTAAGCAGTGCTGAATTATTTTCTGGGGTGTCAACTGCCATCTTCTGAGATGTCTCTAAAGCGAAGCAACTTAGGGAAATCTTAGGAGAAATGGAACAGGACCTCAGAAAACAGCTTCCTATTGTGAGAGTTCACGTGAACAGGTGTCTGAGGAAGCCATTGGCCATGCATAACGATTTCTGATGGCCCTCCAAAGGCCGGGAAGTGGAATCATGCTACATATTCTTGATTGCCATCTACTGGTGCCTTATCTATTAGCTATTTATATATGTACTGTGACAGATGCAGACGAGTGGGGTACAGAAGTCTGGTAGAAGGCAAATATACTGGCCATTGGATGAATAGTTTTCTGTTCCCTGAGTGACCAGAGCAGGGGCTGCACTAGAACAAGCAGGAACTTGCTGGAACCAATTTAAGGCAGGCAGGCTAATTAGGACACCTGGAGCCAATTAAGAACCTGCTAGAATCAGTTAGGTCAGGCTGGCTAATCAGGGCACCTGAGTTTAAAAAGAACCTCACTTCAGTTTGTGGTGTGTGTGCGAGGAGCTGGGAGCAAGAGGCACTAGGAGCTGAGAGTAAGAGGGCATACTGCTGGAAGATCCTGTGGTGAGGATAAAGAAGGTGTGGGGAGGAGTCCATGGGGAAGTAGCCCAGGGAGTTGTAGCTGTTGTGCAGCTGTTCCAGGAGGCACTCTAAACAGCTGCAGTCCACAGGGCCCTGGGCTGGAACCCGGAGTAGACGGCGGGCCCGGGTTCCCCCCAAACCTCCCAGCTCCTGATCAGACACAGGAGGAGTTGACCTGGACTGTGGGTTCCACCAGAGGGGAAGATCTCTGAGGCAAGCAAAAATCCGCCAATAAGCGCAGGACCCACCAAGGTAGAGGAGGAACTTTGTCACAGTACCTATAGAGACCACCCCTGTAGCACCTATCACCACAACATTTTATTTTGCTTTGCTACTGTTAGAGATGTCCCAATTTCTCCAAGACTGCTCGGTTGCTCTATGACAAGGATAGGCCTCTAGCTTAGAACATAGCATGCTGTTCAGTGCAAAATCTGGAGTTGTGTCTATCTGTAAAATTAGGGGAGTACCACTTTTATACCTCGCAAGAGTGTTGTGAGTATGATTTATGGCTTGCAGCTAGCTGGGGTGTAAATCTACCCAGCCCTAGCCTGCCGCGCACTAAGTGTCCGATGCACACTAACAGTTCCTTAGTGCACTCTGATCTACTCCTGTTTCAAAGCGGGGTACATCAAACACGCTAGGGTACTGTTAGTACATGGCAGCAGGGTCCACATGGCCAGTGAGTACAGGGTAGATTCATGCCCCAGCTTGCCATGGACTAAATGTTTGCATAGATCAGCACTGAGTTAATATTTTAGACCCTGCTTTGAAAATGGAGAGCACTACAGAAGCGCTAAGTAATATTCTTAGAGGTCAACAAATGCCCATGTAAGTTGTGTCTTGATTTGAGCTGGAGTGGTTGGCTCTTTTGGGAGCACTGCATACATTGTTGGCTGAGGAAATTGGATTATTCTAACAAAGACAAGGCAATGTTTTAAAAGCAACTACTGAGACCTGCTGTAGTTGCCTGTAAAAAGACAGAAATTCAGAGTGAGAGACTCAGCCAGAGAGAGCTGGAAATGATAAGCTAGCTTTATTTGTTACCAAAATTATTTGACATCTAACATTGTCATCTGCGTTTCTTATTTTTGAGGTGTAGATGAAATGGTCGATAATGAATGAAGGGACGGTCTTTTGCTCTGAGAGCTGAAACAAGCAGGTTCTAGACTGCGGTAGGCACAACCTGTGATTTCTGACTCAGGAGATTGAAATCTAGCTAATTTCCTGGGCACCAATCGCAGATCACTATTTTATCTAGATGGAATATCTCATGGGTTTGTCTGTCACTTCCTTTTGGTTTCTGATGGGTTTATTTCTCTCCTGCCTGGCCATTATTGATCTTTCCCATCAAGTTAGATAAAGCTGTAAAAAACCAGCAGCCAAGCAAAACTCATTTCCACAGAAGCAGCATTGCCAAAATGTGACACAGCAGCATGTGGGAGCCCTGACTGGGGACAATCTCTGACCCCTCCCTGTCCTTCTGTGGACTAAGAGGCAGGGAACACTGCCACTGAACTGCTAGGTGGCCTTCAAGTCACATCATCTCTTTGGGCCTCTGTTTTCCCTGCCACCCGTTGCCTGTCTTGTCTATTTAGGTTGTACGCTCTGTCTCTCTCACAATGTGTTTGTGCAGCACCGAGCACAATGGAGCCCTGATCTCAGCTGGGGATTGTAAATGCTACTCTAACACAAGTAATAACGATAATTTAGGCACTAAAGTAAGTGTCATAATTGGGGCTGATGGGTGCTGAGCCCTGTTGAAAATCTGGCCCCAATTGTGGGTGCTGAGCACTTGGAAATACGGCTCAAAGCCGCTTGGAAAATCTGGCCCATAGTGCTCACAGGCATCTGTTCCATTGCTACTTCTCCATCTGGTCCCACCTTGATCAAGAAAGAGCATGGTCTGGTCACCGTTAAGGCCTAGGGCAGCAGGGAGGTCAGGGCAGGTGGTGTGGCATTCTCTCAGGTTCTTAGTAAGTGCTCAGAGTCCTCATGGCGACACATGTAATTGGATCACAAAGTACTTAATTCTTTTTTCTGGCCAGCGGCACAAGGACAGTGAAGCTGAGCTGCTAATCCTTCACCAGCTTTAGTTAGGCACTGTGTAATTAGTGAGGGGTGAACAGGGCATGTGGCCACTCCAGAGGTCCCATTCTGTGCACATTCCCTCTCGGCACAATTATGAGCAGGGGAACCCAACCCTTACCTATCCTTTTAACAGCTGTCAAAACGTTCCTCCACCCCAACCCCGTGTTCCCCACAGTCATAAGAGCACCAATCCCTCTGCGAGCTATAAATAATGGCAGTCTCCTGACTTCCCACCCAGCCCTCAGAGTGCTGAGCCCATGACTTCTACCCACCCTCTTTGCCCCCATCTGTGTGTACAGAAAAAGGAGACCCCCCAGGGCTGTGTAAATGCCAGGGCCAGTGCTGCAAAAGGATGGATGTACCATGCCTGAATTCAGATACTGCCTGCACCATATGCTGCAAACCACTTGGGTTTGCAAAACTGGCCTGGCAATCTGTCCATCATGTGAGATTTCCAGTACTTTCTGCTACTTCATGCTGGAAATACTAGGAGATGGCCTTTTCCTGTCCAGGTATGATCCAGGAAGTGCGGATGCACATGAAAGGTTTTTTTAAAAAAGTGAAATAACGAATGGAAACTTCTGCCACTCCCAGGGTTCTGAATTTCAAGGGCTGCTATGAGCTCTGAAGAGGCATCGGAGAGCCAGCACCCCATAAACCATGCTGAAACTTTAAGGGTCGCAGGGTCCCCACCACCAGGCTGTAGCTGTGCAAGAAGACAAGAAGTGGAGGCAGCCAGTTTCGCACCAAGAGAGACAGACAAAACAAACACTGAAAATAAATCCCGCATTAGGGTGGAACGTCCTTGCCAATGGAATTAAAGGAAACACGTTTCATGCTTCTGTGTAGCATGGAGATGCAGCACAGACCAGCTACTGAATCTGTGCAGCACCTGAGTGCTGCTTTCCCAAGCAGTTAAACAGAGATGAGTAATATCTTCTCCCCTGGCTCCTTCCTTCCTTTTGTACTCAGGATAGGGAATCCCCCAAGGCCAATGTGTGGTTGTGTATGAGGATGAGTGATGGACAGCAGTTCCACGCCAATCTCCACACTAGAGCGGGCCAAAAACCAGGGAGGAAGTTGCCCCAAGATTAAGAATAACCGTCAAGGTTATTTTTGTTTTGCCAGTTTTCAAAAGAAACGGTGTTTTCAGTTATTGGACATTTTTTTGCAAAAATGTTCATGTTTGGAATTTTTCATTTGCTCTTCCACCTCCCCTGTTTCCATTTTTGCCATTGCAAAGGGGAAGGAAGAGAGACAGAGGCAAGGAAGGGAGAGGGTAAGGGATCAGCGGAGAAGGACCAAATAAAAACGACAATGTGTGTGTTTCGATTTCATGGGGGAAAAGACCCTGGAAAATTAAAAAATTCCCCACAACAATTTCTGATTTTGAAAAAAGACTAGTCTAACTAAAATGTTTAATTCCAGTACCTACTCTACTCATTTGCCAGGGTCACAAAAGTGATCTTCAGTCCTTTCTACTTCACAGCTTTGTTTGGGCCAGATCCTTGGCTGATGTAAAGAGAGTCCAATGGAGTTACACCAGTTTACACCAGCTGAGGATCTTGCCCTAAGCGTCTATTAATTTTCATTGCCGCCAGCACTGGCAGTTAATAAAGCTATAGGAGAGGGAGCCGGAGTATGTTCTGGATCATGTATCAACAACAGAATGGTTAACTAACTAAGTTCCCTTTGCAGAACCTTGATTACTGTGAGGCAGTGCTAGAAAGGAAGGACACAGCTTGACTTTCAGATCCCAGGCTTGGGTTACAGGGATAGCACCTAAGAATCCCTACTTTCACCTTTGTTACCGAAATATTGGGTCTGCTTAGCTGAGAGCCAATAACAGCCAGACAGGGATAAGGAAAGAGGGTTACTTTATTCTGCAGAGAAAAGGAGAGTCTGTACCTTGGTACAGAACTCTAATTTACACAGAGATTACAGGTCTTTTATAAATATATAAGCTGTCCCAGCAGAAATCACTGTCCCAGACCAGTTTTTACTGACCAGATAGCAAACATCCGACGTCTGGCAACCACCAATCAGGTATATTATTATTTAATATACCAGGCTCAATGGAGTTTAGTAAGTTGGAATGTCAAAGGAGCCGTACTCAGCCAATCAGTACCCAGGGCTGGCCAACCCTGAGTGCAAAGTCGTGAAAAGCGTTTTTTTAATATCCTTTTTTGAACACCTGGCAGTGGCCATTTACTTAACATATAATTCAAAGGACTGTTCTTAGAGGGTTTGCTTTGAAATCTACCCATCTTTTCTCTTGACACTTAAACAGATAATTAAACAGAAAACAGAGGGAATTACGGTCTAAAAAAAAAACTGGTACAGATTTTCCCTACTCACACTGACTGCTACAGGGGATGGGACAGAAGGATCTCAATTCACCCTCAGCGCTTCATTGCATGCTATGGCTTCCACAAGAGGCTCAGTCCCGCCCACACACCCAACACCCAAGTGTATGAGACAGAAAATATTAACCAGTTAACCAATAACAGAACCAGAACAGATAGTGTTTCTTTATTTTATTAGGACTTACCTTATTGGAGCACGAACCCCAGGGGCTGCGGTGAAGTCAGAAAGAGGGGCTAAGCACCCCGTTGGTGCCGTTCCTAGTTCGCCGCAGCCGTCCGGAGTCCAGTGTCCGAGCTAGGAGGTCCCTTCATGGTCGCCAGAAACTGTTACCGAAATATTGGGTCTACTTAGCTGAGAGCCAATAACAGCCAGACAGGGATAAGGAAAGAGGGTTACTTTATTCTGCAGAAAAAAGGAGAGTCTGTACCTTGGTACAGAACTCTAATTTACACAGAGATTACAGGTCTTTTATTCACACTTAGACAAAGCCCTGGTCGTGTTAACATCCGATTGGTGGTTGCCAGACCTCGGATGTTTGCTATCTGGTCAGTAAAAACTGGTCTGGGACAGTGATTTCTGCTGGGACAGCTTTTCCTGTGTAAAGCGAAGGGCGACTATAAAAGTTTAGGGTCTTGCGTAGGCGAGGCATCTACTTCCCCCTAGTGGCCTCTGGTTGCCATAGCTGCTGGTTGTTAAGGGGGGTTCATTGTACTTTATGACTTTTACACCTTCAAATGGAGCAAAGCTGGCAGGCACCCCCACCAGACAATTAGGTGGGGCCCACTGTGGGAAAGACCTGATTTTGCCACCTGTTGTAGGAGATGGGCATGAGCTAGTTCACTGAACTGGCCACTTGGTGGCAATGCTGTTCCACACACCAGGCTTTCCCCTAACCCAACAAAAACAGCTGGACTGTGAAATCATTGGGCACCTTGGCACACATGGCACTGGTATATCAATATCCAGATGGGGGGATGGGCAGTAGCTAAGACTTAGGCCAAAGGCAAAGATCATTAGATTAGGAGATATCCTGGGTCACTGGACTGGCTTTAAGTGTGGGCTGACCAAGAGGCTGCGTTTCAGGGAGCACCGTGATGCTGGCTGGAATTCAGCTGCAGGAAGAAGCCATCTGGCCAGAAGACCCCATGTGCTGTGATCCCCTCTCAAAATCATGTGCTGCAAGAAGAGGCCAAATGGCCATAGACAGGTCCCCTGCTCTCCCCTGGGGGAAGGAAATGGAAACCAACAGGCTGCAGGAAAAGAGAGACAGGAGGGGAACTTGGGAAGGGAAAGGGATGGAGGGCTGGGGGGGGAGAGCCCGAAATATTCTTTAGCCAGGTGTCAGCCCACCTAGGGCTGATTCCACTGGGGAATTTGATTCCCTTCATGTGAACATACCATTCTTTCTTCACTGCAGCACCCAGCAATGTACTGGATAAACTCAGAAGCACAGCTCTTTCCAGAGAGTAAAGAAGATAAATCTGTTTTCCAGGCAACCGATGGCAACATTACAGCCCCATCCAAATAGCTGCATCACAGCTTCCCCTCCAGAGGCTATCCTACTGCCCACTGCTCATGGTGTGCTGAATCCTGGCTACAGCTGCAACTGTAGTGGATGTTGGTATCCCAGGGGCTGGGCAGGCTGATGAAGGCAAATGCTGTTACTAGCAGTACAAAACCTGACCCAGTTCTCTCCCTCTGCATCCCCCGCAAAACAAGGAAGAGTTGCACATTGACAGGGCCAGCAGGATGTTCCTTTAAACTCGGTTCTCTCCTGCTCTGTCTGAGTGCCTGGAGGCATGAATGCAAGGCCACCTACATAGAGCTCTTCGCAGCAGCAGAACTTCTTCCCTTCACGCTCTCTGCCATCTGCTCCTCGCTGACTCCAGTCCAGTTAGACTCCCTCGGGGCGGGGTGAGAGAAGCAGAGTTAGCCTTGGCCGTTATTTGGCTGGGAGCTCCCTAGGGTAACCTCTGATGCTGAGGAAGTGGGGTTAGATATTCATCAGAAGCCACGCATCCCCTGGAGTCAGCGGTGGCGCAGTTCTCAGTCATGGTGTTAGGAGTTCTGTGCTAGTGCATGTGCTAGCGTTTGGGTGGCATATAACCCCCATGGCCTACCCAGTTGTGATCATTACAGATGTTACAACACTCATTGCAAAAGTAGGGACATTAGCTCTGGAGACCTGCTCAGCTTCCAGTTTGCCTTCTGCTGACCTAAATTCTTCCCACAGTTTAAGTGGATACTGCTAGCCACCTTCCCTTCCCTTCCCTCCCCTGGCAGGAGTGCAGTGTGGCTGGGCTGTTAAAGAGCTGCCAGACTTCAGTGATGGGCAAAGTGATTCCTCTCTGTCAATTGCAGTGATTTCTGTTATAACAGAGCAGTGTTTTACTGTGCTATAATTACACTGTATTTGTTTTCCTTATACGGTGCCCTGAGGCTTTCCATGAGAGTTGGAATATGATGATGATGGAAGAAAGACATTATATAAAAATGAGTCACTTACACTGAGTCAGCTTCCAACTCTCTGGAGCTGACATGTAAAGGAAAAGTAACTAAAGAGCACGGGGAAAGAATCATTACAGAGAGTGCTAAAAGACAGTGCTCCCTAGGGACACAAGGTGGGTGGGGTAATATCTTTGATTGGACCAGCTGCTGTTGGTGAGAGAGACAAGCTTCCGAGCTTGCACAGAGCTCTAAGTTTCCCAGACCCGAAGAAACACTCTATGTAAGCTCACAGGCTTGTCTCTTTCACCGACAAAAGTTGGTCCAATGAAAGACATGACCTCACCCTCCTTCTCTCTTGACTATCCTGGGACCGACATGGCTATAATACTGGAGCTATCTAGGAACACATTCTTAACACGACCCAGAGTGAAATCTCTTCGCACTGTATAGGAGATTGGTAATGGTAGAGACACCATAGCAATAGGATGTTAATTTTGGCCTCTGCATTGTGTAAAGGAGATCATCAATATGGGGCTAGAGAGAGACCTGATCCAAGACCCCGGATCTGAATCCCTTTGGGTTTGAAGGGAGATCTGAGTACAGATCTAGTTGTTTTAGCTCTGGGCCATCTCAGCTAGAGAGACTAGGTCGGGATTCATGGGAAAAAGGGGATTAACAGGTGACCTTGTGGAAGGGAACACGTTTCTGAGGGGAACAGAAAGCCTAGCTGTTATGAAACTTCCGGTGCTGATATTAACAGCAAGAACAAAGGGTGCCAGCTAAACCAGGGGAGACGTCATACCCTGCAGAATTTCAGGTGGAATTTCTTTACATGGAGCAACTAAAGGGAGATGCTAAGATACTCAGACCCTTTACTCTCTATATAAGCCTTTCAGTCGAATCTATCAGTCACCAACATTGTCCTCAGTATGGCTCTGATCCAAAGCCCGGAAAGTCTCCCATTGATTCCAACGGGTTATGAATCCGGCCCCAACTCCATGTAGAATTTGGGGCCTAAATGACTTTGGCAGCATCCCTTTAGTATAAGGAGTAGACTCACCATGGCAACAACATGGAAAACACATATAAAGAATTTACAAAGGAATAGGACAAATGAAATAGCCCTGGGGTGAGATCCTGGTTCCACCCAAGTCAATGGGAGTTTTGCAATCTCTTCAGCTGCTGTGGTAATGGACTTTTGGTGCTTGCCTCTCTTCACTGTCCATAATTCCCTCTCTCGGAATCACAGACAGAAAATAGATTCTTTATCCAGTCTCAGCCTCTAGTGCCAGCTTGTGCCTTATGATTTTTACTATTATAAATATTTGCATTGTGGGAACACCTGGACACTCCAGCTGAGATCAGAGGCTCATTGTGTTAGGTGCTGCACAGACACATTGACAAGCCATTCCCTGCCTCAAAGAGCTAACAATCCAAACAGACAAGACAGACCGAAGGGTGAGGGGAGGAAGTGTTGTTATTCCCTACAATAGACTGATCTAAGATTTTGTCTAGTCTAGTTTTCAGTGTCTCAGGCTCTCCAGAGAGGCCATTTGACACCACCAGCCTGTTCGCTTTAAGCCAGTCACAGTTCTTCAGCATGTCTCTCAAGCCTTCCTTCTCCACAAATGCATGTCCGGGAAACCCCTTTATTGTGTTTGTTTTAATTGGCTTTACTTGGCAACAGCTCTCAGTGAAATATTTCAGTAACAGATTCTGCTCTTAATTACATAGATGTAAATCCAGAGTGACTCCATGGGGTGATATTCATGTCAAGGGATGTAACACCAGATTTACACCAGTGTAATTGACAGCAGAATTTGGCCCCTTTGCAGTAGTTACCTTTCACTGCTTGTCTGCAAAGCTAGTAAACGTCTCTGAAGAAAGCTGGCAGGTAAATTAAGCCAGACCCTTGTTTCATGAGTCTGTGAAGTCTCCCTCTAATCAAATTCTGCTTCTCAAGGCAGTTCCCCTCGTGAAATGCAGCAAAAATGACATCTAATATTTGTATTTTTCACACACCCCATTGTCACACTCACTGCTCTAATTGCTTTCCGGCCCTGCAGTCTTTTTTGTGATTAATCCTGTTGTGTTTGCAACTTTCTAATTGAGCAGAGTATGATCTGGGCTTTCCCAAAAAAATCACTTGGTTTGCCCAGAACCAGATGGCACAGACACATGGGGGTTCCAGCTAGACAAGTGCCAGACCACGGTGGTATCCGCTAGATTAGGGGTGGTCAAACTACTGCCCGCGGTCCAGATCCGGCCCCTCAGGACTTTGGATCCGGCCCGTGGGATTGCCACCACCGTGGTGCCACGGGCCCTGCGCTGCTCCCAGAAGCAGCTGGCACCACGTCCCTGTGGCCCCTGGGGGGGCAGAGGGCTCTGTGAGCTGCCCTTGCCTGTGGGTACCTCCCCTGAAGCTCCCATTGGCTGCAGTTCCCCATTCCTGGCCAATGGGAGCTTCGGGGAGGTACTCACAGGCAAGGGCAGTGCGTGGAGCCCTCTGCCCCCGCTCCTCCAGGGGCTGCAGGGATGTGGTTCCGGCCGCTTCTGGGAGCAGCACAGGGCCGGGGCCAGTGCAAGCAGGTAGGGAGCCTGCCCTGGCCCCGGTGCATGCCACTGCCACCCCGGAACCGCTCCAGGTAAGTGGCGCCGGGCTGGAGCGTGAACCCCTTCTGCACCCCACACTCCAACTCCCTGCCCTGAGCCCCCTGCCTGCACCCCAACCCCCTGCCGCACTCCGCACCCCTCCTGCACCCCAACTCCCTTCCCTGAGCCCCCGCCTGCACCCCAACCCCCTGCCCTGAGCCCCCTGCTGCACCTCACACCCCTCCCTGTACCCCAACCCCCTGCCCTGAGCCCCCTCCTGCACTACTGCCCTGAGCCCCCTCCCACACTATGTACCCCCTCCTGCACCCCAACCCCCTTCCCTGAGCCCCCTCGTACATTCCGCACCCCTCTGCTCCAACCCCTTGCCCTTAGCCCCTTCCTGCACACCGCACTCCCTCCCGCACCTCAACCCCCTGCCCCAGCCCTACATTCATGGCCCTGCATGTAATTTCCTCACCCAGATGTGGCCCTTGGGCCAAAAAGTTTGCCCACCCCTGCGCTAGATAGATGTCAGAGATGCAGGAGGGTACCACGGAGAGTGCATGGTTTTGTGTGCGGAGCAAGACCTGGCAGAGGTGTGGCTTCACTGCTATTTTTAGCCACGGTTGCTAGATCAAAGCTAGTTCGGGTATGTCTGCAGGTGGTGCAACACACTTCCTAAGTCTCACCAGTGTCAATCAGGAAACTCCACTGAAGTCCGTGATGGGCTAATCAGGCCCAAGTTGTCCCAAGAGCATCTCCGTACATAGGGAGTGGGATGGAAGAAGCTGTATGTTGGATGGGCTTGGTCTCCCTCCCTGGTCTCCTGAATGGGGCCCAGCGCATGGAGAAGAACAGGCTGCCCAGCATGATCCATGTAGATCCTGGTATGTCCACAGAGGGATTTACCTGTGAGGGTGGCTCGGGTTGTCAGGCCAGCATTCCGCGGCACCAGCACCTCATGGTACTGCTCGCCTGCTAGTGTGCTGTACACCACCCTGTAGTTCTGCACCTCTGCCTCACTGTTGTCCCACTCCAATTCCAGGCTGGCCAACGTTCGCAAGCCCACCCGGAGGTTCTTGGGTGCATCGATCTCTATACAAGATAAGAAAACAAATGCAGTTCCATCTGCCGGGATTGCCCCCATCTGCAGCTGAGGAAACGCTTTCATGTGTTGGCAAGGAATCCAAGCTGTGTTATTGTGAGACCATGGTATTCTACCACCCCAGACACTAACCGTGATCTAACCTGCATGGAGTTGCACTTGCTGAGCTGTCTGGCTACCAAGGTACTCATATGATCCCTGTCTCTGTGGTAGCTCAGCCCCTTACATTAATTCATAGATTTTAAGGTCAGAAGGCTCTATTGTGATCATCTAGTCTGGCCTCCATAGCACAGGCCAGTGAATGGAGATGGACAGTAGAGCATCTCTTTTGTAAAAAGACACCCGATTTTGATAGAAAGATTTCAGGTGATGGCGAATGCACCACATCCTTCAGTAAATTGTTCCAGTGATGAATTACCCTCGCTGTTTTTTTTTTTAAAAAGCATGTTGAAATTGAATCCACCCAATACCTCAACGAGGTAAGGAATTATTATTATTATTCCCATTTTACAGGGGAAACCGAGGCACAGTAAGACAAGAAATCTATGGCAGAGCCAAGATTTGAATCTAGGACTCCTCCTGAGTGCCTTAACCACAAGATCTCATGCCTCATCACAGACTCATCTGCAGGTAAATCCCGCCTTGATAGCATTCCTTGTTGTTTAGCACTGCTACATATTACTGTACACATTGTAGCAAATTCTGCCCTCATTTACACTCATGCAACCCTACTCTGATCAACAGGATTGCACAGGCATAGCCGAGGGCAGGATTTGGCCATTTTATATCCAGGGTATAACTACTTTCGGTTCACAGGTAAAATTATACTCAGTAGATCCCATCTGACTATAGATTTTTGTTCATTTGTTTTTGGAGGGATTTTTTTGATCATAACAACACAGAGAGATAATACAAGGAAAGGCAAATTCTGCAAATTGATAGAACTGTACATCTCATTCTAAATATATACAGTTGAGACACTACAGTTACTGTCACAGAAGCACTGGTATCCACTGATAATATATATGACAGGTAATTTATAAACCATAAAATAGCACTGAAATATGCTCTCTAGCTTCTCCTTTATGACACGGTAAATTAAACCTGTTAGCCATCCACAGGCTTAGCATTAATTAAAGTTTTACCGACCGGTTAGAGTATTCATATAAAGTATCAAAATAAGATAACCACATTTTTAACTGTGTCACTTTCAGTTGCTTGACAGCAGATTGTCTCAGGTGACACCCCCCCATCTCCTCTCTCTTAATTTGAATAGCTATAGATGGGGCAATTTTTTTTCTCAAAAAATGGGTACCTAAAGTTAGACTCCTAACTCCTTCTTTAGGCATCTAAAGAAGTGCCCTGATTTTCTAAAGTACTTAGCTTCCAGTAGCTTAGTGCTTTTGAAAAACCAGGCGACTTATTTAGGTTCTTAAATATGGATTTAGGAGTTTAATTTCCATTTTTGCAAATCTTGGTTATGGGCTCAAACTAATCGGAAGATCTGAATGTTCTTTGAACTTGCAGGGGCTGGCTCCTATCACTATAATAATCCAAACCTATGCCCTTGTGATGTGCTTACATACTACGGGGATGGGGTTGTACTAAAACATAGGTCTGAATTTTGGGAAAATGAGGTTCTGGATCCAGGCGCACAACATACACTCATGGGAATTAATTCCTGTACCTTGTTGCATCTTGCAGCAAATCAATATCTCTGGATTACAAAGCATTATCTTAATGCAATGCTTACTGGGCAAAAATCAGCATTGCTCCATTAACTTCAATAGAACTACACCGATTTATACCAGCTGAGAATCTAAACCATTGTATTACACCACAGACCTAGGATTTTTTTCTTCTGCCAAATACATATTGCAAATAGGACAGGCAAACAGATTCTGTAGATAGAGAGACAAGTATTTCCTGTAAAATTCTGATAGATGGGTATATACCGTAGAGGGGAACATACAGAGATACTATACAGATCTGTCAGAGTAGAAAAATCCTTCACCCAAGAAGTATTTACCATGATGCTATGCAGAATCAGAGATTATGCATTGAGTCAGAGAGTCACAGTACAGTCAGCTTATATCTAAGGTGGTAATAAAACAGGGTCTCATGCTGCTCAGTGGTGTTGGTTCAGCGGTGCACATACAGGCAGCAGATGGCAGTGGAGGAGTGAGACGTTGTGTCTGGTCACTGCTCTAGTGAGAGGAGAAGGCACTGGGCGTGACCCTGAAGGAAAGAGGCTCTACTTCCATTACAAGTAGAGGAAGTGTGTTTAGTGTGGCAGCGTCTGTCTGGCAGTCCATTGTGTCAAATCCAGTTGCCTACCCAGTTTGTCAGTCCATGAACTGACCAGCTAGCTGGGTGTGTCTGAGTCTGTCAGTCAGTGCGTTGGCCTGTTTGTGGGGGCAGTCAAGCAGAAGGCCCTGATAAGTCTGTCAGAAAGGGAATCAATCTGTTTGTGAGGGCAGCTGGGTTTCAGCCTGTGCGTCACTAATTCAAGTCGATCTGTTTGTCTGTCATCCAATGAGTCGACCTGTTTGTTGTGCGGGTCTCTCAATGGCTGGCCGCATAGTGGACTAAACTCTAGCCAGCGGGCTTTTAAATGGCACCAACGTACCTGTTGTGAAGGTGGTAACAGCAGGGTCGCTCTCGTTGGTCCCTCGGACCCCGGAGATGGAGACTTCGTACTGCGAGCCAGGCCTCAGGGCCTGCATTGAGTACTGGCTCAGGGGAGGCTGCAGTCGGAACGTGGTCTTCCCCCCTTCCCCATTCACCAGGCCGTACTTCAGCAGGATGTAGTCTACTTTAGCTCGGGGTGGGGTCCACTCCACGAAGGCCACCGTGTCCGAGACATCTCGCACCAGGATTTGGGTTGGCCCATCAATTACTGGACACCAAAGAAGCATGTTGGTTGCGGGAGTTAAACACAGACAGAAAACATGTCAATTGCATGGCATCCGGCCCCGGGGAAAGAGCGGGCTCAGTCTCGCTACATCTGATATTTGAAGTGGCCCATCACTGCTTTCAACTTAGTATCCAGGCAATAGCAGGAGGAAAAGAACTAATGTGAGTTGTGACCCAAGATCCCAGCTCAGGGTCCATGGATTACAGATAGGCCTCCAGGCTATGCCATGCTGCTTAGATGAGTTGTTTGTGGCTGCCAAGCAATAGGATGTAGGGGAAGGGGTCTGTTAAAGGGTGGAGGGATCTGAATAGATCCCTGGGTTTGGTTCAGGTTTAGGGTGTTCATGGGAACCTTCTTCCGATATGCCAAGATTCATATGGAGTGGGACTAAACCAAGGAGAGTAAGCCATTCATCATAGATTCCAAGGCCAAAAGGGACCATTGTGATCATCTAGTCTGGCCTCCTGTATAGCACAGGCCAGAGAACTTCCCGGAATCAATTAATAATAATAAAAAATGGAGATATGCAAATCTCCTAGAACTGGAAAGACCTTGAAAGGTCATCAAGTCCAGTCCCCTGCCTACACTAGCAGGACCAAGTACTGTCCCCTGAAGGATTTTTTTTCCCCCCAGATCCCTAAATGGCCCCCTCAAGGATTGAGCTCATAACCCTGGGTTTAGTAGGCCAATGCTCAAACCACTGAGCTATCCCTCCCCTCCTTCATGGTTGAACTAAAGCAGATCTTTTAGAAAAACATCCTATCTTGATTTAAAAATTTCCAGAGATGGAAAACCCTCCACAACTCCCAGTAAGTTGTTCCAAATGTTAATTGCCCTCACTGTTAAAAAATTGTGCCTCATTTCTAGTCTGAATTCATCTAGCTTCAACATCTAGCCATTCTATCTTGTCATACCTTTTTCTGCTAGACTGAAGAGTTCTCTTCCGTCTGTCAGTTATTATAGACTGTGATCAAGTCACCCCTTAACCTTCTCTTTGTTAAACTAGACGGATTCAATGCCTGTGCAGTCTTCCACTAAAAGGCATGTTTTCCAAACCTCTGATCATTCTCATGGCTCTTCTCTGAACCTTCTTCAATTTATCAGCATCCTTCTTGATTTGTGGACTCAAGAACTGGACAGTGTTCCGGCAGTGGTCACACCAGTGCCAAATACAGAGAAAATATCATCTCCCTACTCCTACTCAATATTCCCCTGTTTCTACATCCAAGTATCATATTAGCCCCTTTGGCCAACAGTATTGCATGGGAAGCTCATGTTCACCATTACCACCAAGTTCTTTTCAGAGTTGCTGCTTCTCAGGATAGAGTTCCCTATTCTGTAAGTAAAGCCTGCATTATTTATTCCTAGACGAATGGCCTTACATCTGGTCATATTAAAATGCATATTGTTTAAGATCCAGATCGCTCTGTATCAATGACTCTTCTCTTCATTATTTACTGCTTCCCCTATCTTTGTGTCATCTGTAACCTTTACCAGTGATGACTTTATGTTTTCTTCCAGGTCTTTGATAAAAATGTTAAATAGCCTAGGGCCAAGAACTGATCCCTGCAGGACCCTTCTAGAAACATCCAGGCTTAATGATAATTCTACAATTAAATTTTGACACCTGTCAGCCAATTTTTAATAATCTGTGGATTTCCAGTGTGCTGAAAATATGAGAAGAGTTGAGAAAACAACTAGCACTTTCAAGAGACTTTTCAAAATTTGACATTAGTTACAATATCCCAGAAGTTCTACCCATCCTTTACAAAAGAGAAAGGAGTTGTAGCCAGATCTCTAGAGCTTGGAATAATTGCACTGGGACTCACAAGAGAGAAGCAAGACCCCTTGGGATTTCCATTGCTCCCTGTTTGATCTGGAAATCCCACAAGGTTGTGTTGACATTTCTACTTCCTCTCTTAGAAGAAATCCAGAAGTGCAGGAATAAAAAATGGAAATAAAAAATAATCTAAAGAAAAAAGTTACATGGTGAAAAGTTTGGGTTCAAATTCTGGGTTGATGCTGTTTGATTCTAACTGCTTTGCCTGTCTGTAGCTATTGTAATGACAGGAGCCAAGCATCTGTGTGTATTGTTCATGTACTGTAGCAGCATTAACATGCAGTGCCTGCTGCACAGCCAATTCTGAGACTTATTTTCTACCTGGGGAGCTGAGATCTATAATCCAGGTTCATATTATATGGGGACTTGTTTGTTTGTTTGTTTTACTAGTGACAGCCTAAATTGTATTCTGTAACTATTACTAAATGCCCTGGTCTTGTAAGCCAGAGTTTAGTTAGTGCAAAGCAAAAATGTTATTTTTTTAAAGTGTATTTTGTATGTTGGACAGGTTTCATTGGATAATAAACATATACTGAATATCTAGATCTCCAGAAGGGGCTGAGGTGTTGGCGTGATCTAAGAGGTTTCTACACACACAGTTATTTTGAAATAGCTCTTCCTGATTAACTCCAGATGTGGATGCTCTTATTCCAGAATAGAGAACCTTATTCCAAATTAGTTTAGTGGATTAAGATTGTAGGTGTTGTATTAATGTTGCATGAATACAATGCCTATAAGTCCTGCATGGTTTGCTGCTCAGGTGGATAGACTAATTAGTGGCTAAAAAAAATCAAGAGTTTTCAGCCACGGAAACTGCTGTTGCTACAGCAGAAAATGCTGAGCTTGCATTTTTGGCTTGGATTTTGAAAGCTGCCTAAGGGGGTTAGATTCCCAAACCTCAATGAAAGTCAATGGGATTTGGGCTCCTATCTCCCTTATGCACCTTTGAAAATTTAACATGAGAGTGTTAATGGACTGTAACCTGGTCAGCAGTCTGTCTCGAATCTGGTGAATTCCTTGTGACCAGAGTTGGGCAAAACTTCAGTGAAGAAAGTTTAAACTACATCAGCAAAGGTGTAGAGGTTCCAGCCACACCAACTGGGGTCTCTCAAAGGTTGGTACGCCTGGACTGCACAATGGCTTTGGGTGGAAAATCCTGTTTCTGCTTAAAACAATAAAAGTTTTGGCTGTTTCAGCTGAGCTTCATGCTGAGATTTTGGGTTCATTGCAACTTAAAACCAAATGGGTGGGGTTCTGTCCTCCCATAATCAAAATAGAACAGAAAGGCTTGCATTAGAGATGGTGAACCAAATCTCCAGATTCAAAAATCTCTGGCGCTTTAGGAGACCTATCCAGATCCAGACTCTATGGCTGACCCCTCTCTGTATAATGGGCCAAGCCAAACCAACCCCCCAGATCTAAACCCCCACATGCTGGGAAAGCTGGGATCCAGCAGCTTGAACCCATCTCTTTGCAGTTGGATCCTATCAAGAACCACACGTTGTTGAGTTAGAGGAGAGGATTGTGGGGTGAAATTCTATGGCTTGTGTTTTGCAGGAGGTCAGGCTAAATGATTGCAATGATCCCTTCTGGCCGGAAGATTTATGAATCTACTAATCTACTTTGCACGATCCCTTATGAACTGAAAGCACTGTGAGTTTGAGGCTGCTCTATGTGCAACAGCTTCACTAGTTAGGGGAATGGAAACACTTTGTCATGACCAGTAGGTGTCTCTGTTAAGCCACATTGCTCAAGCAGCTGCTAAACACACAAACAAAACAATAGGAAAGAATTTGTGTTTGTTTGCGGAGATCAGGTAGACTAGCATCTGCAGCAAGATGATAGATGCTCTCCTCTAATGTTAGAAAGACCCTCCTGTGCTGACTGTAGAGACCTCTCTGTTATATTGTGCTTTTTAGGATAACTTCCTTTCCTAGGAGCCCTTCAGTCTCCAGCTCCATTAAAGCCCTAATTAGCAACCTCATTAGAACACATCTCTTTGTAACCTTCACAGAGCTATTTAAATGTGTGTTTCTGTTTGTAAATGGTGTGGCTGGAGGGAGCTATCTGACTGGCTTGCAAGGATTCAGAGTGAGAACTTAGATATGTGCTTTGCCCAGTGTTACCTTTGACTCAGCAATGAAAGGGTTAATTAGCTCTTGGTGTACGCACCTGGAGACTCTAATCTGTCTGTCTGTGGGGGAAAGTGATGGGCTTGTGGCTAGCATAAAAAAATGGTTCTGAAGAGACCTGAGTCCATCAATGTGAAGCTGGGAACGATGATTATCTGTTCTGCTCATTTCCTCAGGGGCACCTGGCAGTTGACACTGTCGGAAGACAAGATACTGGGCTAGATGGACCTTTGATCTGACCCAGTATGGCCGTTCTTATGTTCTTGAGGGCCCTCAGCACTTCCCAGGATTTGGACCTTAACCTGTTATCTGGGTGTGCTGGGGGACTACATTGGTACAAGCGCTTTTGGGGAACTGGGAATACTCAGTCTCCAACCTCAGAAATGTGCCTAATGTGAGATCACTAGAGGGGGGAAATTTACTTGGACAGAACAATAATTGATCTGAGCCTTCACTTAGAACCCAAACTGGGCCTTGTTTGAGCTCAGTTAACGTTTCTCCATGCTTTCCCTGCACGAGCATCAGGCCAGGAGTGGGGGGAATTGTATCTATCTAGGGGCGCATAGCTACCCCAGTCCGTAAGTTTGCTCCTAGATGAGTCCTGGAGCTTTGAGCCCAGGAACTACAATTCCCAGGATGCATTGGGGAGCGTGGGGGAGAGAGGAGAAGGAAAAGAAGCACTGTTATCAAGCTCACTGAGTCTTCCTCAAAGGGGTTTAGGTACAAAAGAAGTGTCAAAATACTGTGAGAAGGGCTGTTCTTGTGGTGCTTCTGCACCTGGTTTGCAGTCCAGATGGAATTAGATGGTTCAGATAAGCCCCCAGATTTCAGGGTGTTTGTTTAACCCAAATCACCATTCAGTTTAGAAGTTCATCCATCTTTAGTGTGTCTTTGAGACTGAAATTGTGCAGCTCAGTCAGGTGTTATTAGCATAACTGGGCCTGTGCCACAGAATTTGCATTTGAGTCTGACTTTCCTCCAAGTTCAAAGTGGGAGGATTTGGCTCTGATGTTCCAGTCCAGAGCTGTCTCTAACTATTTCTTTCCTTGCAGAAATGATGTAGACCGAAGTAATCCCTGGTGTAAATCAATGGTGTTACTCCATGGGTGAATTTGCCCTCTGAGTTTATCTAGCAGAGAGTAAATCCAGTGTTGCAAGTTACCCTCAATAAAGAGGGTGTATTTGGATAAAATGATCAGAACTTTCACTTGACCCTCCAAGCAAACCCAAACCTGCGTCTTTTCAGAGGTTAAAAACATTTCAATTTTAAGGCAATGGAGTGACACTGATTTACACCAGCTGGGGATTTGGCCCATTGTTTGAATGTATTGTTGGTGAAAGGTGCATGAACAAAACTCTGGAGACTGGATTTTTCTTCTAACCCAGGGAACTAGTACAACATTGGCAGCAGAAATGTAAACTACCCCACATCCACCCATCGAAAGCGCCCCTGCCATGCTCTGGTGGAACCATCTCTAACTGTGAGAGGGGAGTTCAGTCTCCAGGGCTATTCATTCCTTGGTGCCTCTGCTGATGCAGCCAATTAATGCCAATTGTGGTGGTGTTTTCTGTGGTATGAACGCACATCCGCTGGGATCTGTGTTGAGACCAGCACCTCATTTCACTGGGCCCAAATGATCCCCACCATCAGGTGATACCAGCCTTCAGCCTCTGCCGAACTAGATTCGATCTGACCTGCTGAGCTGGAGGTGAAAGGATAGCTACACAGCACTGGGACCATGCCCTGTTCTGGGTCTGGAACAACAGAGCATGCCTGAGGGCTAAAGGATGTGCGTGACTCACAGGTGGAGATGCTGTCGGAGGTTGGGGGGCTCCTGGCTTGCTCCTTGAGGGCTACCACATTGACGATGTATTCTTCCCCAGGCTTCAGTCCTGTCTGGTTGAAGGTGGTGACACTGCTAGGAAGCTGTGTGATGAAGCCACCTTCGTTGTTCTAGGGAGATTAGAAAAGAAATCCACACAAAAAGTTGGGGAGGGGGAAGTCTGGAATGGGTAACGTATTAAAAGGTTGCAGCAGTAGTTGGAGTTAGATGCCAGGTCAACTTGGCCCCAAATATAGAGCATCAACAATCACGGGGGATAATGTACCCACCTGGGGAAAACTTACATACTCCTCTGCATGTCTGTTTCATAAGTGACCCTTATTCACAGTGGCGAGATCTTACTCATTCAATTATTCCCATTGTTTTCAATGGGCCTACAGGTCTGGGGAAGTGCTCATAAATGTGCATAAGGGCTGTACAGTCTGTTCAAAAGGTATTACATGCCTCAGGATGGGTGGACTCTTTTGCCAAGGGGCCCAATGCCCCCTCGCAGCCAGCAGTGGCTCACAGAGTCAGATGCATCTCACGCCGCTCACCCCTCAGTTGTTGCTTCCAGATGGCTGGTGGGCAGACAGCATTTTTCTCAATCCCCGTTTTTAACGAGTGTGCGTGTATGCGCGTGTTCAAGCTGGTAGAGCGACTCCACATGAGAACAGGCAGTGAAAAGGGTCCAGGATTAATTCCTCTCTCTTTGCTGGCACTTCTCCGCTGCCAGGAGTATCTTGTGGTTTATATATAGCTATGAAACTGCAAGGCCTTTGTTTTTGGCACACAATGCTTTTGAAATATCTCTATTAAGTCTTTATACTCCATGTATTTCCTCTGGAAAACATAAGTCTTTAAGCAACTGCAAATATCACCTTTCCTGCCAGTGTTAGCCAAATGAAACTTTTCTTGTCATTGTCTTCACTAATAATATACTAAGCAAATCTTTGCACATAGATTTCCATTCACATTCTTCCTTTTTCTCATTAAACTAGAAATCTTCCACTTTACCCCAAATTGCCATTTTACCTTTTCTAATATTCTTTTCTTTTTTTTTAACCTCTTTGTGGCTTTGTCATTTTCTCTGAGCTCTATTGTTTTGCAGAGCTGTTCCCACTATTGCTGCAAATCTCATTGTGTTTTTTTCCTTTCACACAGAGCCACCATATATTTGCCATCTGAAATCACTTTTATTTTATATTATGGAGCAACAGCAACAAGAAAGACCAGAATTAAAGTCTCCTTACAAGAGCGCAGGGGATCTATCCTTATAGCAGTCTGCAGGGATTGTGAGAACAAAAGAGTTGCTGTCTCACATAGAGTTCTTAGAAATATGATGGTACAGTGCACAGAAAGAAATGGTATCCTACTTTCGTAGCCACATAAACCACAGCTTTAATGTGATATTATTGCTGTAGCCTATATTAACTTCTCACTCTTGATGCTGTTTGTTTAATGTTTGCATTTCTTGCTAAACAATGAAGATAGCTGGTCAGTTTCATTTTAGTTATAGTCAGTGTCTAGTCGCTTTTCACTTTCAGGGTTTTAGAATGGCAGTGCAATGCCGTGATGTTTTGGAGGGAAATATTGCTATTTGGAATGTTTTAAAATACCTTGGAAATGGTTTTGTTGGTCTTAGTATTTTAAGAATTTAGTTTTACAAAATTTAAAGTTGGGATACATTTCACCTGAAAAGTTCACTTGAAATTTACAGATAATGCATTTAGGCTGAGATTTTCAAAGCCACTGGAGGGACTTGCCTGCCTTTATTAATCACACATTGCAGCATGATTAAAAGCTATATTTTTATTTCTCCTATCATGTAAAGCACCACTGTTTATAAAATTCAGATGCCTCACAAACTTTTTCTACTGTACCTCTCCTGTTCCATTCCAAGGTGTTACTTAATTGTACCTGTACCTACTTGGGAAAATTAAACTGCATTTGTATAATGGGGACAAAGGTCTAATAGGAAAATGGTGGCCAGTGGTTTGTCTTTCTTGTGCAAGCTGAAATAAAAATGTCACAGATTGCATTGCATCATTACATTATTATGCTTGTGGCTCCACCTCACGATGTCAAGTTAAGGCAGGGCTACTTGTGGCATTGAGTCTGGCTGCATTGCAGCCCTGCACTGTCATGCCTGAGACAAACAAGGGACTATTTCCTTGGGACATGGGACAGAGCCATGAACATTAGGACTATGCAGTGACTCTAGGGAGGGATGATGATCTTCACAAAGAAATTGGGTGAGACAGCCAAGTGCACTTCTGAGACTCCGTTTCCCCATCTTAAAATGGATATCCTAGCATTCATGTCAATCCTTATGTTTTAAAGATATGCTAGTTTAGTTCACTTATGGCTCTGGTAGTGTTTCCATTAGAATTTATTTTTTAGTGGTTTGTCCTGATTTTGACTGAAAATGACCTCTGGGCTTATAAATGCAATACATGAACTGCGACTCATAAGAGAATTGTGTGTGTGTGTGTGTGTGTGTGTGTGTGTGTGTGTGTGTGTGTGTGTGTGTGTGTGTGTGTGTGTGTGTGTGTGTGTGTGTGTGTGTGTGTGTGTGTACACACATAAAATTACAAAAATATCCCTCCAGCCCTTTCGGAAACCAAAGTTAGAAAACAGTTTTTTTTGTCAATTTCTGCTCATCTTGATTTTGTGTTTGTACTGGTTCTGATGGTATGTTTTCGTTTTCACACCTTCAGGGGCCCAGTTCTGCAGTTCTTTATTTCACAGAACCCTTGTTTACTTCAGTGGGAGTTTTTCCTGAGTCAAGGCAATATAATTGAACTCTTCATCCACATTTCTTTTATTGTAAGATGTGTAGGATATGCTTGTAGAGAGTTGCCAGATACAATTTGAGCTGTAGTTCTATACAAGTGGTACAATAACTGAGAATAAATATTAAATATAGCATCAGTGACAACTTTATTGTTGTTTTGTCTATGCAGATAAAATGTTTGAAATTCAGGACAACAGTTTCAGCCCTCAACCTTCATTTCTGCAAGCACAAATTGTACCTGTTCTATAATTGTGGTTATAATTTTGCAGCGGAATTATTTATAATTGTGATTTAGGCTGCTTGGAGTCTGAGAGCTACTAAGTGCTCAATACCTCTGAAAATCAGGCCACATATTTGGGTGGCTAAAAATGGATGTAGGTGCCTAGCTTTAGACACCCAAGCAGGTTTCTGTAATGGGTTTTTAGAGGGGGTGATCAAATGCCTCATCTTCACACTGATAAGTTAGAACAGATGAATCAATTGCTGAATTGTTCAGAAAAGTCTGATCAAAGTCAGAGCAAAAAGGTGGGAGAAAGAAAATAGAATGGAGAAGGGAGAGAGAGAAAGGTTTGCGAAAGGAGATGGAGGGAAAGAGGAAGGGAAGAGAGCAAGAGGACAGATAGAGGAAGAGAGGGAAGGAGAGTTAGAGGACCCATTTGTTTATATGGTAAATGTAGGATCTTTTTCATGGAATTCCCTTTATAGGGATGCATGCCCTGATACTGAGAATCCATGGAAAATAGTGTTCAGTGCAGAGCTGAGATTAATTGATCCAGATTGTGACCTGGTGATTTAGTGCTTTGTTTTGGGGTGGGTAGGTCAGGGGCAGAGTAGGGGTATTGTTCAGATGGTGTTTACCCAGCCCTGCACCGTGCCCTGTTCTGTGTGTGTGATTGCTCCTTTAAACGGGGACCTATTATTGTGACTATCCCACAAAGCTGACTTTGGGTGGCCAGAGTGGCAGGGCAGAGGCATGACGGTCCCCGTTGTTGTTACCTTGGGAATGAAGCTGATCTCCCAGCCGTCAAAAGAGAAAGAGAAGGGTTCCCACTGCACCTCCACGGTGGTCTCTGTGATCGTCTTGAACTGCAGCCCTTGTGGAGTGGAGAGATCTGGAACGCAGCAATGCGGATCACATTAGCTAGGCTGTGGCTCTGTTCCTGCTTTAATGACACAGCTCCCCACAGTGCGTGGCACCGGACACCCTACATCCCTGACAGCTCAGTTCTCCTTTGACTATGCGCATTTAGGAGGGAACAGGGTAGGTAAACCTGACTGCTAGTGTCAAGGCGGGTGTCATGAAGTAGATACTGACAGTTGGTCGGCAGTTTTCTGTTGGAATGAGTTTCCAGGGGAAAATGCCCTTTTTTCCCCTTCAAAATCAAACTTTTTTGTGGGAAAATTTTCATTTTTGCTGAAAAATGTTAATTTTACATTGGGAAAATCCAAACGATTGGCGCCCTGTCTACCTGGCTGGAAGGATCTTGTCAGTGTCTCTTTCCCTTGGGAGCCACAGCCAGGGTGATAGGGAAGTGGGAAATCTGAGAGTGGGGGAGGTGGAGAGTTGGGGCACTTGACTTCTGTCAGCCTGTCTGGAAGACTCTTGTCCATTTCAGGTTCTCCCTGCAGGCAGAAAGTGAAATTGACATGAGCCTCCAGGAGGGCAGATGAGCAGCTGAAAAATTCCATTTTGATTCTGCCAGAATGGATTTTTCTGGAATTTCTGCCCTGTGAAAAATGTTGAGGTTTCTCCTTTTCATCCTTAATTTTTTTCCAAATCCTCAAATTTTTCCTTGGATTGAAATACCATGTTCCAGACAGTTCTCCTGTCAGCAAGTTCCTCTCTCCTCTGCATTCATGATGACAGCATGTGACAGTTGGTCATTAAGAGGAAGCATCATTTCCAGAATCAATTTAATAAAGAGAGAAATGAAGTGGGATTATTCCCCACCCCCCCGACAAAACTGTTCCCTGTGTCAAATGGAAACTCAGTGATGAGAGGAGGAAAGCACTGCTGAAAGTGAAAAAGGGGCAGTTTTAATGCTTTTAATGAGTCATCACACTCAGATACATTTATAATAGCACTGTGGATATTATCAAGGCCACGTGTCTAATATGGCTGTGATAGAGAGGAAGAATGTTCCAGTGGGTAGGGTGCTTGCCTGGAATTTGGGAGACATAGGTTCAGTTTTTTGGCTCTGACACAGATTCCCTCCGTGACCTTGGCCAAGTCACTTAGTCTCTCTGTGCCTCAGTTCCCCCATCTGTACAATGGGAAAATGGAGATAATGCTATTGTCCTTTCCTAATTCACAGGGCTGCTGTGAGGAGAAACACACTGAAGATTGTGAGGTGCTCAGATATTATGGTAATAAAGGCCACAGAAGTACCTCAAATAGCTAAAGCTGAGTAAGGAAGGGCCTTATGTAAGAGGTTGGGAGGGGGCAGTGCTTCAGGGGATAAGTTTGGATAAGCTTTTGAGAATTAAGAACATTAGAATGGCCCTGGTGGGTCAGACCAATATCTAGCCCAGTATCCTTTCTTCTGACAGTGGCCGATGCCAGATGCTTCAGAGGGAATGAACAGAACAGGGCAATTATTGAGTGATCCATCCCCCGTCGTCCAGTCCCAGCTTCTGGCAGGTGGAGGTTTAGGGAAAGCCAGAGCGTGGGGTTGCATCCCTGACCATCCTGGCTAATAGTCATTGATGGACCCGTCCTCCATGAATTGTAGGAGTGTACTCAAAATGAATCTGAACTCCTGAGATTTGCTTCTCATTATTCAATCCTAGAGATGGACTGAACCAAAATCACAGACCAACCTTTGGGGATGTAGATGTGATTTTTTGATGCTCAGGGCCGTCTCTATTATAAAACAGATTTCAAGGAAAATAAACAAGAAAAGGCATCCATGTATCAGGTGCAGCCTTGTATGAGAGATAGCCTTGTACCCTGTGTGTTTGTGAGGTTGAGGGGAAAACTACACATAGGGCAATCCTAGACCAGAATTTTAGTCCCTTTTGACAACATTATATGCATGATCCAAACCCCACTGACATCAATGGAAAGGCGCCCATTCACTTTCATGGGTTTTGGATCAGGTTCTGTATTAGCAAAGGCATCACTGGCATTTCTTCCACAAGAGCATTATGTCAATAACAGCTAGCTTTAATTCAGGAAGAGTTCTGTATGGGGTTAGCTTTATTTCATAGATGTTCTGGTGCCATCAAAGCATTATTTTACAAGCAGCGGAGCTGGTTGGAAAATGTCCCGTCCCCCCAAGGAAAATTTTAACTTTTCAGCAAAAAAATTGAAAGCTGAAAATTTTCAGCTGTAAACTTTGTTTTAAAATGGAAAATTTGATTTGGAAATGCTGTGGTGGTGTCAAATGGGAGTTGTATTTCAAGCACATTGTGTCCCCATTCTCCTCTATGGGCCAAATTTCTCAGTTGGACTACATCTCCCATGATGCACCACAACCCTCCCATCTTACTGACCCACCACTTGTGTGCATCCTGGGAGTCGCCGGTCATGGAACAGCATGAAAGATGCAATGTGGCTAGGGAATCCAGTCCTAGAGGAGAACGGGGGGCAGGAGGCGCTGTGATAGTATTTCCTATTAGAAATATTTTTGATTTTGCTCAAAACCTGAAAGCTTTTTGGTTTTCAGGTGTTCAAGTTTTTGACAAAATTGTAAATTTTCTGTGGAAAGTGGACACTTTTTGTGTGAAAAAAATTAGATTTGTCAAAAACCCACTTTTCTGTTGAAAAACAGTTTTGATGGAAAAGTTTCAACCAGCCTTAAATAAGCAATTTTAAATGATGGCAACCATGTACCAGAAACTGTATTAGACTGGGAAAGCTGTCTATCAGGGTCCACAGGTATATATGAGACTGCTCTTCTTTCTATTACTTCTGGCCAATGGGGATAAAATTGTATGGTGGAGAAGCAATACTTACGGGTAGTCACCTTGGTAGTGACGGGGACACTAAGGATGTCGCTGATGACAGCGTAGATGCTGATGTTATATGTTTGGCTCGGCTCCAGCTCCTTGATGGTGACAGCGCTCCAGTCCCCAGGCACCCGTTGCTGGAGCTGAAGGCCCCCCGGTTCCACTGGCTGGTAGGAGATCACATATTCTGTCACTGCCATCGGCCCATCCCATTCCAGGTCAATGGAACTGTCGCTGATCCCAGCCACTCGCAGATCCTCGGGTGTGGCAACTAAAGGGAGAGGTGATAGACAGGGAGTGTCAGAGAGTGCATGGCTTATCCGTTCTCCATCTCGCTACTTCAAGCATGATGTTCTTCTTAGGCTAGGGACTAGGATCACATTTAGAATTGGTATGAGGTGTGATATGGTCTCTCCTGAAGCTTTTCATCCATTCCTCGTAGGGGGCTAGTCAATATTTATCTGTGGCGTGGACAGGGTATTAGGCTGGGGGCCTTGAGGCCCCATTCTAATTCCAGTTCTGCTTCACCTCTCTGTGCCTCTTTTCTTCCACTCCTTTGTGTCATGACCCGTGGCTCTCAAACCTGGGTCTGTAGGGTTCCTAGAGGTCATCATGCTCCAATCCTCCACCCATTGGGTTACTGGCATCAGTGCGAACTGGGACCTCTTGAAGCCCAGCTCAGATAGAAGGTGTGATGTTTCACTCCATATTCTTTATGAAAATATGCTTATGATATGAAGATGACATAACTGAGATTTACTTTATGAAAGATAGGTCTTGTAAGATATCATTGGAAATATTATAATTTACTGAATATGATTATCCAATTTGTATGCCTGTATATTTTTATATCTGAAGTTAGGAATATTGGCTATGTATCTGTATTTCAACTATGCTTCTTTGGGTGACGCCCACTGCTAACACTTCAGGTACAACAATGGAAAATCCAGACAGGGTTGATGGCCCATCAGCGAGGACAATGGACTGTGAAAAGGCTTGGCCGTCCTGCGGACCCTCCATACTGCCACTGACTCATGGACGCTGTGATACTACAGAGTCAGGTGGTCTTGTCACCTGATTCTAAACATTACCTGGGACTTCTTGTAACTTTCTACTGGAAGGGAAAGGGGGTCAAGTTTGGGAAACAAAGGATTCCCGCCTTATGTAAATCCTATTTCAGGGTGGGGAGGAAGGCAAACGGGATTCCTCCTCTCCATGACCTGTCTCCCCAAGAAGAAAGAAAGCTAAAGCCACCTGGAGGGAAGGCAAAAGGGGAGTCCAGACTGAGACAGGGGTCCAGTCTGAAAAGGAATATAACTTGAACTCTGAACCACAGGAACTTTGCAACCTGCCTAAAATAACTTTTAGGGTGAGAATTTACATTTTTAAACCTGTTTCATAAGCATATTGAGGTTAGCTTGTGTATTTTGCTTTATTTGGTCAATAATCTGCTTTGTTCTGTCTGTTCTCTCTTATGTTCACCTAAAATTCACCTTTTGTAGTTAATAAACTTATTTCTTGTTAATAATATAACCCAGTTTATGTAATTTCTAACTGGGGGGTGGAGAAGCTGTGCCTATCTCCCTCCACATTGAGGGCACCAGAGTGTTGGGGCGAGCCCCTAAGATTGAATCTTTCCAGAGCAGATATCTGTCTCTTTGTGTAGCTGGGTGTGGCCCTGCCTGTGTGCTTGGCTGGAAGAGGCTTGTGAGCCTAACCCAGCAAGGCCAGGTAAAGGGGACCCAGGCTGGCAGAATAGGCTGATTCAGTGGCATCCCAGCACATCAGGTGACATCCCAAAGGGCCCACACCCGTCACAGAAGGCTCTACCCCGACTGGTGGATCATGAGAGCTTCTGACTGGCCCGCTCCCCCTACTTAAGCCAGAAGGAGGAACAGGAAGTTGTCTGTACAGGTGGGTTCCACTCTGCTTTGGATTGCTCATCCAGTGCTATCTGCTCTTGTCTCTTGACCATGACTTCCTTGTTTCCTGAATTTGCCTGATTCCTGGTATCTGACTCTTGGTTCCTGATCACGGCTCCTGACCTCCTGGTTCTGAACCCCGGCTGGCAGGGTGACCTGGCCCCCTGCCCTATGCTAACCACTAGGCATGGCTGCCTACGTGCCAGCCCTGACACTTTGTCTGCCTTGTCAATTCAATCTCTTCAGGGAAAGGGCTGTATGTGGTTGTCCAATGTGTAGTACAACAGGGACCCAATCTTGGCGGGGGCCCCTCGGTCCTGCAAATAATAATAGTCCTGCACAACGGGAATGTTGTTCAGTAAACAAAAGTCAATGGGTCTCTGTGTGTGTCTGTGTGTGTATGAGGGGGAGGGTGTTAAACAGTACGTTATCATGGGACAAACTTGGGAATGACTCACACTTTGTGAACAACAGTTATTCCAAGCCAGTGTTAATAGCACAGAATATGAGGGGGAGGAATGAATGCAATTTCCAGTATATGTATTTTCAAATAAACGCTTGTTAACTATATCTTCACTAGGGAGTATTCCTAACTCAGTGCCCTGTAGTGCTGTCCAGCCTCAATCACCCACTGGTTAAATTTTCAAACAAGCATCCTTGTGGTTCCTCCCATGCTGCCCCTCATGCTTGGGAGGAGCTACCTAAAAACATCCACAAAAGTACCTTATTATCTTCCTTCAAATCCCTCCTTAAAACTCCTTCGACCTGAGGCCCACAAAAAACTTGACAAGAGTTAGGCTACTGGTGCTCTTAGTCCACTGCCGATCATTTTGACCAATATTGTCTCATTGTTTCCTTTTACTTCTCATCTGTCTGTATCCACCAGATACAGTCCACTGTATCTCTTATTTTATACTTATTGGGAACTCTTTAGGGCAGGCACAGTTGTCTTGTTCTGTGTTTGCACAGCACCAAGCTATCGTGATACTTGGAATTAAAGTTGAGGCAATCAGCTGAGGGTGTCGTCCTGCTTCTGTGAAGTCTTAAAACCCACCTTGGCAGGGTGAGGACTGATGTCTGAGTGCCACATCAGGGTGTGTAATGCTAGTGATGGGACGAGCAGTCAAACTGTGATGGCCCTGGACTCTGAAATTCAGATCTGGATGTGACTATTCTCCCAAGTTTGGGGGTGTCTGGACTCCAGGCTTTGTTTTGACCTATTGCAGAGGTGCAGCCAGCCATAGATCCTGCTTCAAAGCTGAATGTCCTCAAAGTTTGGAAGTACTCAGATGCAGGGATTTGCTTTGGGGTCATCTCTCATTATTATCATTAGTAGTGTTGCAGTAGCACCTGGAGCCCTCCTCATGGAGCAGGATCCACTGTGATAGGCACTGTACAAACACAGACAGTCCCTACCAGGATGAAGGAATTCCTGACTGTGTGCTGGGTTTGCCTTTGAGACAGCTCATTTGCTTGTCATTCAACCACTTTTAATGTTATAGAATCATAGAATATCAGGGTTGGAAGGGACCTCAGGAGATCATGTCACTCGCTCACAGGTGCCCGAGAACTGAGAAGTGTTGCTTTTCATAAAATCATAGAAATGAAGGGCTGGAAGGGACCTCAAGAGGTTACCAAGTCCAGCCCCCTTTGCTGAGGTAGGACCAAGCCCATGTAGGCCATCCCTGACAGGTATTTGTGCAACCCCTTCTTAAAAACCTCTAATGATGACAATTCCACAACCTCCTTTGGTAACTTATTCCAGAGTTTAACAACCCATATAGTTAGAACGTTTTTACTAATATCTAATCTGAATATCCCTTGCTGCAGATTAAGTCAATTATTTCGTCTCTGACCTTCAGTGGATGTGGAGAACAACTGATCACAGTCCTCTATAGCAGCCCATAACATATCTGAAGACTGTTATCAGGTCCCGCCTCAGTCTTCTTTTCTCAAGACTAAACACGGCCAGTTTTTTTAACCTTTCCTCACAGGTCAGGTTTTCTAAACTTTTTATCATTTTTGTGGCTCTCCTCTGGACTCTCTCTAGTTTGTCCACATCCTTCCTAAAGTGGGCACCTAGAACTGGATGCAGTACTCCAGCTGAGGCCTCATCAGTGCTGAGTAGAGCCAGACAATTACCTCCTGTGTCTTACAAACAACCTCCCTGTTATTGATATTAGCCTTTTTTGCAACTGTGTCACATTGTTGGGTCATATTCAATTTGTGATCCACTATAACCTCCAGATCCTTTTCAGCAGTACTCCCACCTACCCAGTTATTCCCCATTTTAGAGCCGTGTATTTGATTTTTCCTTCCTAAGTGAAGGACTTTGCACTTGTCTTTATTGACTTTCATCTTGTTAAATTCAGACCAATTCGCCAATAGTTCAAGGTCATTTTGAGTTCTAATCTTGTCTTCCAAAGTGCTTGCAACCTCTCTTGGCTTGGTGTCATTTGCAAATTTCATAAGCATGCTCTCCTCTCCATTATTCAAGTCATTAATGAAACTATTGAATACTGACGGACCCAGGACTGACCCTTGTGGCACTCCATTAGATACGTCCTCCCAGTTTGACAACTAACCATTGATAACTACTGTTTGAATATGGTCTTTCAATCAGTTGCACACTCACCTTATAGTAATTTCATCTAGACCGCATTTCCCTAGTTTGTTTATGAGAATGTTAAGTGGAACTGTGCCAAAATCCAGATATATCATGATTACTGCTTCCTCCATACACTATGCCAGTATTCCTGTCAAAGAAGGAATTTAGATTGGTTTGGCATGATTTGTTTTTGCGAAATCCATGCTGGCTACTGCTTGTAATCCTGTTATCCTCTAGGTGTTTAGAAATTGTTTAATAATTTGTTCCAGTATCTTTCAAGATATTAAGGTTAGGCTGACTGGGTTATAATTCCTGGAGTCCTTTTTGTTTCCCTTTCTAAAGACAGGCACTATGTTTGCCCTTCTCCAGTCCTCTGGGATCTCACCTGTCCTCCAGGAGTTCTCAAAGATAATTGCTAATGATTCAGAGATTGCTTTAGCTAGTTCCTTAAGTACCCTAGGATGAATTTTCATAGAATCTCAGGGTTGGAAGGGACCTCAGGAGGTCATCTAGTCCCACCCCCTGCTTAAAGCAGGACTACAACCAAGTACTGTCCTCTGACAGATTTTTGCCCCAAATCCCTAAATTGCCCCCTCAAGAATTGAACTCACAACCCTGGGTTTAGCAGACCCATGCTCAAACCACTGAGCTATCCCGCCTCCCTAGTTTAGCTGGCTCTTCTGATTTGAACACATCTAACTTTAAATATTCTCTAACCAGTTCTTTTCCTATTTTGGCTTGCAGTCCTTCCTTCTTGTTGCTAGTATTAATTGTGTTGGGTATCTAGCAAAACAGGCATTAAACAACTGAGCTTTTTGATGTCATCAGTTATTAGTTCTCCTTCCCCGCTAATTATTTTTTGCTTTTAATTGCCTTCAATGAAATAAAAAAATAAAGAGGCCATATGTGACTGAGAGGGAAACATGCCTTCTTTGGGGCTGCATAAAGCTTCTAAAAATAGTCCTAAACTGCATCCAAAACACCCCTTGTTAGGATTTCCACTGAAGGCAGCAGAAGAGGGGCTCTGGGAGGTGAACCAGTATTGAAATAATGGCTTTCTCACCCCTCTTTCACCTCTCCCAGTCCCACCCAACCCAGTCACATTATGCAGCATTTTTCCTGTTGATGTGAAAAGCAGCCGTGCAGCTGTTAAGGGGCTAAGCGAAAGGGGGAATTGGGCAGATATAGGGAATGCAGGTCCAGAAAGCAGGCGGTGCAGAAGCAAGAACAAGGTGGAGGGGAGTGGTGCAGAAGCTGGGCAGACAGCAGAGCAACAGCGAGGGTCGTGGGATGGACAGAGGGAATCAGGAGAAGTGGTTGGTTGCTGGCCAGCACCTGTGTAGTAGCTGCAGCTGTGGTGCCTATACTAAAAAGGAGCAGTGTTGCGTGTTGGCCATGCACAGCTCAGAGTCTTGGGGAGGAGTGAAGAGGTTGAGCCTGTAGGGAGAGGTGCTGAGGAGACCGGGCTCTGTGAGCGGCGAGGTTTGCCGATGTAGAAATGCTGCAGTCCTTTCCTCTCTGCTCTGTGACCGACGCACCATTGTAGCTGGGACGAAAGGGTTAAATTGCATCTTGGCAGAGGGGTGCCCAAAGCTGCAGGCCCAGTGGGCACTCATTGGGGTGAGCACGTCCTTGTTGTCTGGAACTATGCAGCTCTGGTGCCTAACTGTACGATTTGGGGAGATGGCAGCCGCGAAAGAGAGATCAGCAGTGAGGTGAATGCATATAAACCTGTGAGCGTCACATGCCCCCAGCAAACACCCACACGCTGCCTTCCCGCCGGGAGATGGGAAACGTATGGACGACAAATATGGCATCACTTTGGTTGGGATGGAGACTGCTTCCCTTCCCACCCGCTCCCCGCATCCCCTGCAGCGCCAGGCCTGCTATCTGGGCGCTTGGCATGAGATGCCAAACATAGCTTTTATCCTCGTTCTCAATTAGCCCTGGTCAGGAGAGACAAGTGGAAAAGCACTTTAGATAATGACCCAGATGCTGCTGCGCAAAAGGCCGAGGGCAGGTGCTTTCCAGACAGATGGTAATAGCCCCAAGAAGGAGCAGCACTTTACCTTGGCCTTACTGGGTGGACTACAGTTGCCATAGCAACAGCCGTTGGTTACACAGTGATCTTCTCCTGTGTGAACTATTGCAACAGCTGTCATGGTCCTTCCACTGGTGTCAGTGGGGGTCCTGAGCTGGCAGGCAGCGCAGAATGCTGGGGCTCAGGTCCCTTGCACAGTGCACAGCGTGGAGACCCTGGCTGAGCTAGGGAACTGCGACAAGAGCACGATGGTATTTTCTGTTTCCCTCCCCAAACAAATTACTCTGCAGAAATCACCTCTGGAATGTCCGACAGCTTTGTCTGCATGCAATGGCAGGCTTGGGCCTGGCCATGTGTGGGCCTGAGTCTCAGTTACTGTGTTCCTGTTCTCAAGGCAAGGACTGAGGGAGGTGGGCAAGGGGAGCTTAAAGCTCTGCCCGTATGCTAGGCTTGGGCAGGGCCCTGATGTAAGTCAGAGCAACCTCAGGGCTGCTCTAACTTGTACTTTGCATCCCATGGCTCCCTATGGGCCCCAGGGAGCAGAGAACAGCAGTAGTGTGGTGCCTTCCTGCCAAGACAACCCATCCTGACATGCCCCGATCCACCCACTTCACAAGCAGGCTGAGAGCAGGGCCTACCCTTGCACCAGCTCTGTGACAGGCAGGGAGGCCACTCCTACCTGCTGAGCAGTCCTGTCCCTTGTAACCTTCCTCACAAGCGCACATCCCCTCCTGGCAGAACCCACGTCCGCTGCAGGCATTCAGGCACCTCAGCTGACCGCAGTCTTCCCCCACGTATCCCTCCTGACAGACGCAGGTGCCATTGGCGCATCTCCCCTTTCCCAAGCAGTCATCGGGGCACCTCAATTCACTGCAGTCTTCCCCTGCATAACCTTCTTCGCAGATGCACTCCCCATCCACGCAGAGGCCTCGGGAGCTACAGTCCGTCAGGCAGCGGAGCTCTGAGCAATCATCCCCACTGTAGTCGTTGTCACAGATGCACTGGCCTTCTACGCAGATGCCCCGGCTGGAACAGCCCATGGGGCAGTGGGGCTCTGAGCAGTTTTTTCCAGCCCATCCTTCATTGCAGATGCAGCCGCAGGACTCCAGGCTAAAGTTACCGTGCCCGCTGCAGTGGGGGATGTAATCTAGCTGCCCTGGAATGATCAAAATCAACAAGTCAGCTATCAGAAGGGGCTATGTGGTGGGGACAGAGGAATCCCCACAACTGGTGCAGCCACAGTATCCTTCCAATAGCGCTGTAGTTTCATATGGCATTTGCTAGAGGACATTAATGCTCATAGGAGTAGGAGCCTGATTACACTGTGCATTATTCTCCTGAATAGCTCTGCCACTTGCAGAGGCAACATGTGGGGGAAGGCTCGCAGGGTCACGTGCTCCCCCCCCCATTTCTACCAGGGTTTAGATGCCCTGCCATGCCCCCCGTGGCATACCACCAGAACCTTTAAGTTGTGCCTCCCGCCCACTGTCAACAGTTCCGCGTTGTCTCTATCTGCCAGGACACTTTGGTCTTGACCTGCAATGCTCCTCCGCTATTCCAGCCATGGGCTAGTGCCAGTCATGCTGAATTGCCCCCAAGCTGTGAAATGGTTTTTCTGACATGCTTAAAAGGTCCATTTGGAGCTAGGACAAGATGCACTTAACACAATTTTCACTTAGGATTATTATATATTATTTGGAAAATTCCGATCTCAGTCCAGGTTTGCATTCAAAGGGTTTTGATTTGGCACATGCTATGCAGGCCTGGACAAGAGTTGCTAACTGTGGATGACATGAGATATAGAAAAGCTGTTTCTAGTGGTTTTTATGGCCTCTCTGAACCATGGGCCGCTACTAGACCTGCAGGGCCGCAAAATGTTGGACTTTAAGGCCCCAGTCTGCACTGGTGCATGGGTCCATCAGCACTAAACTTGGTGCAAGATTGGGCCCTGGGTTTGTGGCATTTTTATGTATGGAAAACCTGTGACTTGCTGAGAACGGAATCTCTAGTCCATCCTGGGCCTTGGGTAGAGGGGAAGAGAGGAAGGATATCTCGGTCAGGCTGATTTAAAACAAAAGGGTATTTGTTTGAAATTGCTCGGGGGGGTTGGAGAGCATTAGATGTAGCCTCCAGGGGAGACGGCGGGCAGAGGGCAGGTGGGGTAATCAAAGATGAGTGCTAAGTGCAATTGTTACATAGCTCAATTGCAACATGCAATTACAACATAGCTCTGCAGCATATCACATGATTACCATCTCCTACTGGCCTTTGGAATTGGGAAAACCAAACCCTAGAAACATTTTATTGGGCTTCAAAATCCGAATCATTTGTGTTCAAATGTTTTGCTCTCTCTCTCTCTCTCTCTGTGTGTATATATATATATGTATGTGTACATATATGTATATATATATAAAATAATATGCTCATTGGAAGATTCAGCTTTCTTCCATCTCACTTCACCCTTCTTAAATTGCATGGTTGTTCCCTGAATTCAACATCCTCAAACTGGAAGGGTTCTGTGGAAAACATAGTATGTGGTCAAGTCATTAAAGACTGTATCATAATGCATATGCACCAGGGGGCTGAATTTAGGTTGTATGGGCAATCTTAATTCTGGCATTGCCTAATTTTTCCATGCTTGGCTTTGCAATTGTAAAGACCTTCTGATGTATTTTTGTAGCTGTAATTTCTTAATTCGTTAAAAACCAAACCAAACTGAAAAAACCCTCCAGAAATTCTATAATACAGAACCATATCCACCTCCAGTCTGGGTCATCAGCAGAATTTAGACCTTTAGATTCACAGCACAGACCTCTACCACTTGAGTTAATGGAGTCCCTGATGATGGTAGTAGGCTGTTATCTTCTGTGTGAGCCATCCACCAGAGGGGGATAAGACTCTTTGGCAGGGGTCTTGACAGCTGTTTGCTGTCAGCAGAAGAATGTAGACTCAGGACACTTGGGTTTAATTCAGATTCTGGAGGGGTTGCCCTAAGTTACAGACCATTCTGACCCTCTGTTCCTACCCAACTCCACCTCCTCAATCATTGGCTCCTATCCCCAGCCCCTCTGCTCCTATCTAAACCCCGCAAGTACCTGCCCCTATATAACTCCAGCTCCTCCCTCTATCCCTCTACTCTTGTCCAACACCCCCACACCATCAGTTTCTGTCCCCTCTGCTCCTTTTCACCTCCCATCCCCTGACTCCTACCTCTTCCCCGCTGCACCTAAATACCCCCAATCCTCTTTCCCTCCTTCTTCTCCTGTCTGTCCCACCCCTGGCTCCTGCAACACCCTCTATCCTGCTGCCTGTCCTCCCCATTGGACTGCTGGGGGTGGGTGCGGGTGGAGGTAATATGTGCCTATATAAGACAAAGCCCCGAATATTGGGACTGTCCCTATAAAATCGGACCATCTGGTCACCCAAGTGCCAGCAGTGGGGAGCCAGGAGAGCACAGGAGAGACGGTTTCCCTGCTCTCAGTTCCTGTGCCTGGCACCACAGCTGAGCCCCTGGCTGGAGGTACAATTGCAGGAAAAGTGCTGTGCAGCCCCTGCAGGCCTGGGACAGAGCACGCTCAGCTGTTCTGGGGGGATGGCACATATGCAGTCTGGTTGGCATGTAGGAGCTGTGCAGGGATGGCGCATGCTCAGTGCAGACAGAATTTTTGGAGAGTTTAGCTACCAAACAAGTCTCTGCTTAGTACATGCAAAATGAGATTTTTTGGGTGGCTTATTGTTTGGCTAAATCTGGGCAAATTTTCACAGGGACAGAAAAAGGCACATCCCTGACCTAAGCACAAAAGGGATAGCGCAGTGGTTTAAGCATTGGCTTGCTAAACCCAGGGTTGTGAGCTCCATCATTGAGGGGGCCATTTAGGGATCTGGGGCAAAAGTTGGGGATTGGTCCTGCTTTGAGCAGGGGGTTGAACTAGATGATCTCCTAAGGTCCCTTCCAACCCTGATATTCTATGACACCAGGGAAGTCCTGTTACCTAATTTCAGTCCCTTGCTCCAGTGCATGGAGTCACTAGAGCTTCCCAGTGAGATGGTGTAAGAGTTATTTTAACATGGGCAAAACAATGTATTTTCCCTTAAACTCATTCTTGGAAATGGTTGAACCATTTGACTGAAACTTTTCCAAAATATTCAGCCTGATACAGACACATGGTGTGGAAAATGTCAACCTGAATGGTTGAAGTTTGGCAAAGTTATAAGCAAGTGAAAACAGAGTATTATAATGGAAAATGTTAAGCAATCTTAACTATAGGTGGTGCTATCACCTCCACCTATCATATATATTGCTGATCAACAAACATAGAAGTACTTGGTTGTAAAGTGTGATAGGACCATTTAGGCTATGCACACATCAGGGTGGTGTTCACGTGTTCAGACTCTTGTTAAGTTGTCAGTAGATGAGAGAGGATGCCGGAAAGTGGAGGACAGTTGCTGGAAAGTGGAGGATCATTTATGGAAACGTCTGGCACTGGGGAGGGGTTGGGGTGGATGACCGATTCTTGTCTGATTTACACTGCTGTTAATTCAGAATAATTCCATTGAAATTAACGAAGTTACTCCAGATCACCCTGGTGTAGCTGAGATTGGAGATTCCATAGAGTGATAAATATTTTGCAAGTTAATTTGCATACATTTTAAATAACCCAAATAGACCTACAACTATTTTTACAACTAGCTCCTTTCATGTTTTATCTCTTGAATTTTATTACTTGATTTTAACAGTGATTATTCAGCACATCAGTTTAATGGTGGAATAGTTTACATTTTATTTTTACCTACTGCAGTTATTAATATGTATGTCTGGATATAAGGGTTTAGTGCCAGACCTTCAGCTGGTGTAAATTGGCATCACTTGCTTTGAACTGGGGCAGATTTACACCAGCTGCCGATCTGACCCATACACATTTCTGTGTGTGTTGCTGTGTTCTCTCTGTATGGTGATGATGTGTGCATATAATCCCCCCTCACACACATAGAGCATGAGCCTGATTCTCCTATTATCTATTGATATAACTTTGTTGGCTTCAGTGTCGTTACTCCTGATTTACATTGCTGTGTGACTAAGAGCAGGGTTAGTCCCAGTGTAATTATGTATTATGCCAATTACAAAATAACAAGTTAAAAAAGGAGAAGGCATGTGGGAGCAAAGTTTGGGGTTTTTTTATTGTAGCCAATTCCTGTCTTCCCCCTACACTGGACAGTAGTTTTCTGCACCTGGGATAAGGCTTTGGATACCTTCGTACCTTGACATTTTCTCCCCTTGAGGAGTTCTCATACGCCCCATTAGAGAGTTCATTTTCTACGCTTCACCATTCAGAGACCAGGATGCATGCTGTGAAGGAGTCGAGCAGAAACTCTTTGCCAAAACATCCCGTTTTTTATGAAGCTCCCTCCGATGTAAAAAATGATCTTGGCTCTGGTTCCTCACTCGGTTTAAATTCATTGTATCAACCCCCCCCTTCATAACCCATTTCATTACAGCAACCCGCTATTTCCTTGGTTTTGAAGAACTGCCTTGTAGAGATGATGAACTGAACTGTGTCTTTTGAAACAGTAACCCTAATGGAAGGGTTATAGAAAGCTTCACAAAGCTTGCGCATTATTATTCAGATGGAATACTCTGTTGATAGTTTGGGGCCTTCATTATAAAAGGGTTTGTTTGTCTTTCATGGCAGCTAAAGTTATCTCCTGATTTTTTTTTTAACTGTGATTTTCATATCCACTCAGTCCTTCTAGGGAGAGGATAGAGAACTCATTTATTGCTGACTCCTGCGGTGCTGTATTGCATGAAGGGACTACTTAGGAAATCAGTAGATTTTCTCTTCTACCGATCCCATGAAAAGTTACAGAACTGGCCTAACGATTGCTAAGGAGCAAGGGGTATACAAGACAGACTTGCTGCCTTGTCACCTTGCTAGCATCATGCAGTTGTTTTTTAACCTGGCTTTAGCTGTGGTTGTGAATACGTTACTGGTGAAGGGACTTGAGCTGCAATGATATCATAAAATGGTTGCTCTTGGCAGGAATCTCTGGATTAATCTCGCTGTTCAGTTCAGTTCCTGTTTACCTGTAGTTCTTTAGAATGCTCGCACCTAAGCAGTCGCCTAGGGCACCAGGATTTGGGGGGTGGCTCGCCGTGGCTGCCTCCCGCCTCTGCGGCTGAGCCGGGAGCTGGGCAGGGGGAGGGGGGGAACGGCTGCCTCCTGCTTCCCGGCTCCGCGGCTGAGCTGGGAGCTGGGGAGGCGCCGCGGGCGGGGGGCTGAGCTGCCGGCCCGCGGGGGTGGGGAGGTGGGGAGCTGCCGTGGTGGGGGGGACTGGCTGCCATGGGGGGGGTGGTATTAGCTGGTGGGCGGGGAGCGCAGGGCTGGTGCAAGGAAGTTTCGCCTAGGGAGCGAAACTTCCTTGCACCGGCCCTGCTCGCTGGTAATACACGGGAAAAGGCCCCGGTGGTTCAGTGTAGAGAGTTAAGGCTAGATTGTGACTTGGATTGCATGCCCATATCGGGGATTAAGCATCCCACTTCCCCCCCCCCTTCCCAACCTTGGGTCTGGGATGCATTGTTCTAGGAAGGGAGCAAGCTGGCATGGGTAGGAATGGAGGGGTGAAGAAGGAGCAGGGCCTTGACCCTACCTTCCCACTTGCTAAGCAGAGCCACAGAGTCAGGGCAGGGGATGTTGTATCTCACTGCCAGTATAGGCTAGTAGCAAAAAGCCACTCCCTCACCATGAACAAGGAGGAAGCAGGGAAGGAATTGTGACTCGGGGTGTGTCTCAGGGTCACACTGCCTTCTGGGGCTACTCCAGGGCTGCTGAAACTTAGACACCACTCCAGTGCCTAAAAGTCAAATCTAGGCCGAAGAGAAGCTAATTTCTCTAGGTCAGGCACAGTTTATTGAAGGAGTGTGGGGAAGCCTGGGATGGAGTGAGTGAAGGGACTGGAGTCCCATCTCTTCCCAGAAGAGGAAAGTCTTTCTAGGCCAGTAGGGAGAGGTACATTGATAGAAGGTTGTAGGTCTTGGTCAGGGTACAGGGCCATTGGTGGAGCAGTGGGGGGGAAGACCAAGATGCAAAGAGCAATGAAGTTCAGATCTCTTCTCACCTGAGCAGACAGTGATTCCTCTAGGTCACTGCTGAATATATTGAAGAGCTTGGGGAAAGCTCAACACTTCGTGACCATAGAGAGGGGGCCAGATTCAGTGGTGATGTACATGGATGGGTAAGTCGCATGTAGGGTCTAAGCTGGTCAGCAAATGAGCTCAAGTGACAAAGTGGTGTCTGGTAACTTGCACCAATCCAGCAGTGAGCATGAGTGTCCAAAACAGGTGTGAGTGTAACCTACACCAGTTCAATTTCTTGTGGGGACCAAAATCAGCCCTTGGTAAGTGGGCCCAGTTCCATTCCGTTACATGAGGGTAAATCAGCAGGCATTCCACTGAAGCTAATAGGAGTTGCATCCTTTTACACCCTAGGGCAGTGGTGGGCAACCTGTGGCCCGCAGGCCGCACGCAACCCGTCAGGGTAATCCGCTGGTGGTTCGCCAGACAGTTTGTTTACATTAGCATGGCCGCCCGCAGCTCCCAGTGGCTGCAGTTCACCGTTCCCAGTCAATGGGAGCTGCGGGAAGTGGCAGGCCACAGGGATCTGCTGGCCGCTGCTTCCCGCAGCTCCCATTGGCCGGGAATGGCGAACTGCGGCCATGCCAATGTAAACAAACTGTCTGGCAGACTGCCAGCGGCTTACCCTGATGGGCCGTGTGTGGCCTGCAGGCTGCAGGTTGCCCACCACTGTCCTAGGGTTATCTGCTCTTCCTCCATCTTCTGCCTCTGCCAGCCAGGTTACACTCACTTTGCATTATCTGCTGAGTTCAAAATTGATGCACTTTGCCAATTGCACCTGTCTTCTGACCAACTTATATCTGACGTGTAACTTACATCCAGCACCATTTATCTCTGAATTTGACCCCAAGTCTTCCATGGGAATTGTTCCCACTTTACCAAGCTGCACTTGGGCCAGCGACTGAATTTCACTGTCAGTCTAGAAGAAGATATTTCCCCTATGTATAAACATTGACAAATCCATGTCACAGGTTGGGATGCTCAAGAATCAATGAACCTGGAGACTGAATCTCTTTTTTAGGGGATGAAGAACTGTCACCACACACACTTAGGAGTTTTACCAGGGGAGGGAGCTTTAAATTTCATCAAGGGCTCCGCAGGGCAGCTGAGGAAGCCCGGGAGATACCCTGAATGAGCATATTTCCTGAATGCCCTGAGCCTGCCTCTCCCCAGTCAGTCCCATCCTCTTTCTGGGCTATGCAGGCTGGCTTTGGGATTCCCAGCATTGTGGAGACTTGTGCTTTTATACCCAACTCCTGATGGACTTTCTACCTCCCAGAACCTGTAGCCTGGGTTCTAGCTAGTGAATCTGGCCCTCTCTGTTTAGGTCTGAGTATATGAACTGTCGTGGCACCATTAGCAAATACAAAATTTCCTCCATTAATACTCTGAGTAATGTCACCCACACTAACTCATGCGCCTTCCTCTCTTGAGACCTTAGTCCCCAGCAAGATCTAACAGCATCAGTTACTACCTGTAGCTGCATTTTCTTGGCAGCAATTGGAGTTGCATTGGTCCCGTAGCATGGACACCTCCCTCTCCAGCATCTCAATTCTGCTCTGAAGCTCCTGCATGACCTGGGCAGAGGTGAAGCACTTGCAAGCCTGCTTGGGGAGGTTTATCCTGTGGGTGAAGGTGACCTGGCTCTCGCTGTCTGAGGTCTGCTCCGTATATTCCGTCATCCTGTCGTCTTCTGAACTCACCTCCTGGTCAGATGATGCCTCGAGTGCTGATGAGCAAAAGCTGTCCAGGGGGACGTTAATGTTGTATACATGGTTGAAGACCATGGATTGCTCCTTGATAGGCAGGCTGTAGTTGGCAAAGTTGCCTTCCTCGTCCACTACCTGCCTCCTCATCCGCTCTGTTGTCACCTCTAGCCGGCACTCAAAGGGCTTGAGGACTGACCCCAGGAGAAGCAAGTTGAGACCGATAAGCATGTTCCTCAGGACTAAGTTTTCACTGTCAGCCCCCATTTTATTGAGCAGAGAAAGCAACTTCTAAGCCAGCCTTGGCCAACAGAGCTGTCTGAGAACCTGGAGACCCTGAACGAGAAGAACATGAATGATATTAGCCTTTAAACGGGATCACTGTGCTCAGATCACAGGAGGAGTCTTTTGCAGTGCGGCGTAAGGGGCTAGATTCTGGATAGATGTAACCAAGTGACATTCCATTGGCCTCAGTGTGATTGCACAGGGTGCAAATCAGCCTGGAATCTCACCCATTGCTGGCAAGGAAATAGCTGTGTTTTTAAGGAAAGGTTAAATGTGAGTCATCAGCTGTTGAAATGGTGCAGTCAGATAATGCGGTAGCCTATTGTAGCTGGAGGACTTAGGTCACTACTGAAGGACCAAATTCTGGCTGCTTGGGGTGTAAATCAGAGCAGAATTTGTCCTGTCATGCAATTGGCCAGCTCAACAGAGTCCAGTGCTCACATTGGTCTGTCTCATCACCAAGGACCTGACCTAATGCCCACTGAGGTCAATGGGGGTCTTTCAGTGAGCACTGGCTCTGGCCCCAACAGCTGGATCCTGCAAGGTGCTTAGCGCTTCTGAGGTGGCACTCAGGACCTTGAAGGACTGGGCCAATGTCTGGTGCAGTCTGCCAATACTGGAAGTCTTTGCTCATGCGAAAGTCCATAGACTGGAATAGAAGGGAGATGGTCGTTCCTGGCTGGGGCGTACTGGGATGCTGGTTGGTAACCAGCTGGCAGAGTGATGCTGTCTCGTTTATACTCGGTCTCATTTAGCCAGGCGATCAGTACCTCACTTTTGTGAGCTGTCATACACCCCCAGGGTGGAATCTGGGCCCACTGAAGTCAGTGCCATTAAGTTCAGGGGGGATAGGATTTCACTTCAAATTTTTACACAGGGATGTGAAAATTTTGCTTCTTACGTGGCTGATTTTTTTTTTGTACTGAAATGGTTCATTTGGTAGAAGCACATCATCTACTCGCTAATATATTTGGGGCATAAATTCCCAGATGGGGACCTATTCCGGGTGCACTAACAAATACAATACGGGAGGGGGAAAAGGGGTTAAAAGCATGGGTGGTGATTACACATGTTCTCATATCAGTATGGTATCTCAAATGGCATTTCATGCCCCAGAAACTGAGCACTAGATTGCCAGGTTTAATTCAGTGGCTGTAGTAACACTGTTAAATTAGACTGTACAGTATTAAGTTTGTTTAGGTTTATGTTCTGGACAGAACAATATCTCCTGTTGAAGTCATTTCATCCCCTACCTGTGCCCTGGATTATGGGGTAAAGTGTCTTTACTTGGAATAAGACAACTTTTCATTTTCTTATTGATTTGTGGTCTCCAGGTGGTAATCCCAACTCTAAGGGCTACACTTATCCCTGGTATAAAATCACTGACTTCTGTGGAGTTGCCCAGGGATGAATTTGCCTCTAGAACTCTGGCTGGGACTATTGTATGTTGACCAACAGTTAACTCCATCTGTTCTGCTTTAAAGAATTGCAGCTTAACATAGCAGAGAGGATGAAGCCAGCAGACGGACAGGACTGCAACTGTGAGCCCAAGGACTGTAATTGCTCCTAGTGCAGCAGAAAGGATGAGTTGATTGCACATTGGTTACCAGCTGCCAATCTGTTTGCCTTGCATTTTGTTTTCATTGGATCATTAGTTTATGGTTTGTGTCGTATAATTGGAGTGCAGTTGTTTGGAGGAAGGAGAGTTTAGCAGTAAGAGCAGGGGCTGAGGGACAGAATTGCTGCAGTTTATATTCAGTTCTGTCACCATCTCACTGTGTGTGTACATAGAGGGCAATTCACGTTGACCTCCTTGTGCCTCAGTTTACCCACCTGTAAAAGAGGGATGATAATAAAGGTTAGCTGGAAATAGTTTATCTTATTTTTGTGGCCCTCCCCCTCTTTTTTTCTGGGCAGCTGTAATCATAGTGTTTTTCATTACAGCTTGGTGGGAAACTTTCCCCCCACTATAATTTGAGATGTTGAAAATATGTCCTGTCTCAAATCGGGACCAAAAGCAGAAATCTTGAATAGTTTTTACGAACCAAATCCAAACCAAAATTTCAGTTCACGTCAATCACAACATTTCATTTCAGTAATTTCGAAATGCTTCATTTTGATTTGGACTATTTTTTTTTAACTATAATTAGCTTAAACTTTGAAATTAAAAGTCATTTTGAACTGGAAAACTGGAATTTTTCATTTAGAAAATGTTGCGACAAAAGTTTTTGACAATTTAAAAACTTTTTTCCTGGAAATATTTTTAGTCGAAAAACTCCTCGAAACAGATCCTGTCCCGTGGCAAGTTTGGGTTTCGTTCAGTTGGCATTTGCAATTGAAAAAATGTTTTATCGAAAAATTCCTGACTGGCTCTAGTTATTCATCTAACCTCCCTGAGGGCTTGTAAGGCTTGAATTAATTAAAACTGGTAAAATGCTCGTGGTTCTTTATTAAAGGGTTCAACAGAAATGCAAAGTATTATTGAATTTTAGCATCGTTTCCTGTAGTAATTACTACAAATATAGACTGAAGTCAGTGGAAATATGGATGATCAATTGGAGCTCAGCACTTTTCAGGATTGTGGCCTAATAATTTTTAATATAAAAGATGATGTTTTCAAATATTACAAAGTGACTTAGGTGTCTTGCTCCCATTGAACGTCAATGGGACCTAGATGCCGAAATCCTGCAGGCCCTTTTGAAAATATTACCCAACGTCTCCCAAGTCTGCTCCTTCCTGCTTCCCCTCCACCATTAGGGCATAACAAGCACTAGGCACATAACTGAAATACGGTAATAAATACTCTGTAAAGCATCATAAAATATACAGTATAAAAGCAAATGATTAAAAAATGTCAGTGTAACATCACACACAAGAAAAAGGAAGGAAACAAAAGAAGATAGATTTCATGGCAAGTGCGGATATATATCCAAGGGCAGGAAATGGTTATGTCAACCAGGGTCTGAATGAGCTCTACGCTGACATTGACTGATGAACTGGGTGGGGGGTGGGGGGGAGATCTCATAGGGCAAAAGACTTTGCACAGATCCACCTACTCTGCCTTGGTGACGGGCAGAGTGATCAACGTGATCAGTTTTGGCTGTTTTGGGTTAAAATTCACTTTAGTCTTGAATGCAGGGTTAATGGATTGTTATTAGCTTACAGTACGACTAAAGGGCAGCAGAACTGTACTTACGATGCCCTAATTGAGGGGGTCACCCTCGCTGTAACCTACTTGCTAAGCAGGAGATAGTGATGCAAAATCCAGGTACAAGTCAGAGGGGGTGGGGGAGAGGTGTTCCTCCTTGGTGGTGTGGGCTCTGTTTAAAGCCGCATGGATACCATCTGTCCTTCCCCATCCTGTGTTTAAAGGTAAAGCTGATCAGACTCAATTTAGAGGCCTTGTTTCACTAGAGCTGAAATCACTGATGAGTAGCACTAGGGGGTTGAACCTTAGACCTTGTGGTGGACAGTGTATCAGAGAAAGACAACGCGGAGGATGCAAGTGAACGTAGGTGGTGCCATCCCATGCAGACCAGGACAGACAAAGGATATCATGTGAGCCTAAATGCAGCTCTTTGCATTTCTATTCCTCTATTTCTTTCAAAGCAATCTTGTGACTGCTGAGCCTCCTCCTGAGAGGCCCCGCTACAGTCCTTGAACCTTTGGCTGTTGGTACTGTGAACTATTATTGGATTACATTGGATAGTGTTTGTAGCATGTGCAACTTTCAAGCTGGAAGCTGTTTTGTTTCCACGTGGAAAATAGTAGGCCTGATCTTCCTCGTGTGTCTATTGGTTTTACCCCCATGTAACCACAATTGGACCTGATTCTCCATTGGCTTGGACTCATTTGCACCGCAGGGAGCATTTTCCACTTGCTTTGCACGCAGGTTGCACTGGTGTAACTGATGAGGCAAAGTGTGGGGCAATGGGGAGGCAGGCCCACTGATGTGCGTTTGTGTTGCTCCCGATTTACAGAGCTGTGAGAGCGCAAACAGGCCTTTGTGTTTTAACAACCAAAACTCAGTAGGGTGATATAGTGTAATGGCATGTTGAAAAAGAGATGGCTGAGCTGCTGCGCCAGCCCTCTTGAATTAAACTAGAATTTGGCCAAGGAGGTGGCGTTCCCACCCAAATCCAGATGAGGCTTAATCTACAATTTGGGGTGGGGATTGAAGACTGAATCCAGGTGAAGGTTCAGGTCCAACCCCAGTGATACATATTGCTGAACCCTAAATTGTGCTCCCCGCTCCTGCCTGCTGGTTCCAACCTGGCTACTGGGCCAGAAACCAGCAGGTGGTGGCTGAGGGGCAAACATGCATCTGGGAGGATGGAGGAGGCCTGTTAGTGGCGAGGCTGGTGTGGTAGTGGGGCGAGTGCATGTGGATGGAGAGAGGTGGCAGCTGGCTTACTGCACTCTGTCAGGGGTTGCAAGAGGCTAGGGAGGCTGGGAGCGAGCTTGGGTCTGGTTTTGCAAGGGAATGAAGAGCTGGGAAGAAAGGTGGGGGGGTTTTCCGGGGGGCTGGGAGCTGAAGATAGGAACACTTGTCCTCACTGTAATTCCCTCATCTGCCCCGCTCGAAGCCTTGCCACGCCAAGGAACTGAAAATGAGCACACTCGTGCATGCAGTGCTCCCCCCACTTTGCCTAGCCAAGCGATCAGAGAGTTGCCCAGCTGTGCACGGTGTTGCCAACACCAGTCGTTCAGAAATCATGAGCCAGGCCTCAAAAATCATGAGATAATCTTTTTTAAAAAAAGGTTTGGCTTCATTTCATTTGTCTTCTGCTTTCTGGGTGCAGGTCACATTTCCAAGCTTTTCTTCACAACCACGACAGCTAGAAACTCAATTGTTTATTAATGAAAGCCAAGAGTCTCACATAATCCCCTAACTTTAAGAAAAGCACCAAATATTTGGAGGCTCAGGAGAAAATCATGAGAATTGGCAACTCTGTAAACTGTGCATACCAGCCAGTAGCAGCCTTGTGACCCCATTGACAGGCCACTATTCTAGGGATCGTGCCCATGGAGACGCTGGGGGAAAGGAAGCAGAGTACAAATTCGTCTGGAACTCATTTGCCAATCCGGACTGGGGACTGTTATCGAAGTCTGAGCTCTACCAGTAACTGCAGTAATCATGTGAAATTGCCCTATATTATTGATAATTATTTTTGTGCCTTGCACCTTGTCTTTGTTTCCCGTGGGAATGGCAGCACATATCTGCCTCTCCCCTCTGACCCCCCCGTAAATACCTGTTTACTGCTTTCTCTCTCTCACACTGCCGTGACGTGCCTGAAAGCTTAACTGTTCAGCCACCTCTTCAGCATTTACAGGGTTGTTATCGTATATTATCTAAATATTTCTCTTGCGCTTTCCCTTCCCTTGCTTGGTGCATGCTGCCTGTGGCTACCGAGCATGCACGTTAGTATAGTTCCTCTCTTTCCTAATGTTCCCTGGAAAAGCAAGAAAAGTATATTTAATTCAGACCAGATGTCAGTAGATCCAGCCTCCAAGGATGGCTCTGGCCAAATTCCCTAGTGCAAGTGACACATCAGGTGTACATTGGCCAGAAAATGGGAGTCAGTGGTGTAAATGACAAAGAGGCAGTGTGAACTAGTGGGTAGGACACTGGTCTGGATGTCAAAGAGCCTGTTTCCTGGGGTCCTGATCTCAGCTGGGGGCCTCTAGGTGCTATGGTAATACAAGTCATAAGATCAAAGGAGTGTATCTTGCACCCATTTAGTATTCAGTAGGTGTGGGAAATGACCACAACTTGCACACCAGTGGCCAAATTCTACCCTCACTTACACTCCATGTGACATTGTTGAAATCTACAGGAGAGGAAATGAAGGTAATTTTTTACTACAAGGAGGTGGGTGTGGGAGGTAGCAGTTGTGACTGGGCACCACTCTCATTGACTTGACATTGTGCTTGCTAATACCTGGGTGAATTTGGTTCCCCCTAGATCTGAACTTCATCATTTGGACCTGGCTCTATCACATGGATCCCAACTGGAAGTTCTTATCTTAACACCCTCAAACTTCACTGAAGTTTAGATCTATGTCCAAACTTCTTGGCTCAGCCTCATATCTAGTGATGAGGAGCATGCATTTCCACCGCTGTTCATGTAGAACCAGGATATCTCAGCCTACAGCAGCACCTTCCCTGCATTATACGGTGTCTTCTCCTCACTGGTGGTCTTTGCTGTGACTTTGATTTCTCTTGGTGGTAGCTGGTCCCGTACTACTGCCCATCGTTGTCACAAAGAGCTCAGGTGCTCTGACGCTCATATGTGTGCTACTAACTCTGTGACTGAACAGCCTTCACCTTGACCTGACCCTGGGACGTGCCCATCTCAGTGCGTTGCAGTTCTCTAACCTCCTTTCCTGGAGTTCTTGGTGACACCTCAAAAGAAAATCAATGCTCTTGGTCTCAGCCTCCCCAGGAGTGAAACTCTCTAGCTTTCCTCTTTTGCTTGATCTCAACTTCATTTGCCAGTGTGACTTGGAGGTGGGAAGGCACTTTCTTCAATTAGTGTGTTCGCTAGGTAGCCTCCTATATCTTTGGGGTCTCTAGTGACTCCACAGTGGCCCCACTGACCCTGGGAGAGAAGCTTCTCCTCAGCAATGGCTGGCAGCGGTGGGAGGAGCCCAGGGACTAATTAGTGCTCATTGCCTTTGATGGACTTGTGTTTGTTAGAAGCTAACTACCTGTTCTTTGGCCCTCTCTGCCTTTTGTGGGGGAGTGGAAGATGCAGGGTGGTAATTGTGACTCTGAGCTAGCTGTACAAAGCCAGGCTGGAAGGTCAAATAAAACCTCATTGCAGGATTATAGACATGGCTTAGGTGTGTGAATATAAAATTGCCCCTGCTCTTCTCTCCGGAGCAGAATTCAGTCTGGTTCAATAGGAACACAAGAGTTGGTCAGAAGAGCAAACAGAAATCCACCAGCTGAGGAAATGAGAGAGGGAGAAGAGGCAGATGAAAGACTGAGATATGAAAGAGCGAGACTAACAGAACAAGGATACAGTGGTTAGATGGATAGACACAGTGGTTAGATGGATAGACACAGTGGAGAGATAACTGATGCAGGACGGAGATTACTATCTAATGACCATAAGCAGGTCAGATAGTTAATGCCTGTATAAACTAGAGAAAGAGATAGAGTAATTTGACAGACTGATACAGTAGAAATCTGTGCCGCCTCATTGATCCAATCCTCCTTATCAATCTAATTATCACAGCAGACGTCAGCAGGCATGGGACGGTGGCCTGTAGTAATTTATAAGCAGCAGATAATAGGATCTCCCATAATTCCAATTGAATACAGTGTTAATGAGGTGGACTGGGGGCGCGGCAGAGTCAGCAGGATTGCCAGAGCCAGCAGGGTTCATATCACGTCTGCCGAGTCCTTGCTGCCTAATGAGATGTGCTTGGCACTGAGCTGTGATCTTGGCCCGTCCCCTCCTGCTTCCTCTTTCTTCCCCCCCACCCACTGCAGATATTTCAAAGGGGAACAGAAATGTGCTCGTACCTCACCAACTTCGTTACGGCAGCAGCCAGACGAGTGCAGGCAAGAACTTTCACACACGCTCGACCCTGGAGATGAGCCATGTTTCTGTTGGGACCCACCTTCACCACTGGCTGTCCTAGACACTTGGGACCGGATCCTGGGCTGCAGCGTGTCTGCTTTGCACCATGTCGCCGACTGAGTTTGGCCTTAACATTGGTGTAACCAGCCACGAGAGGATCACCTACCGTAACAGCCACCCTCCGTACTCCCCTTCTGTCGCTGGCATATAGGGTGTGACCAAAGCGAAGGTGCTGTGTGCATGGCGCTGATCCCTGACTGCCTGTTGGGGCCTTTGTTAGCAGCTGATGTGAGTTATAGCAGCTGTTCGATTGCTGTAGTGCCCCGGGAGCCCGTGGGCACACAGCTGGCCCCGAGATCAGCGAATGTACTCCTTTGCGCTGCATGAGCCGGGACTGCTGCCAAGGAAAAGGCCAGTGGTGGCTTTTAGCTTTCCAAGTAAAAATGCCGAAGGAAGCGCCACCTTCTGCTATGTATTTATGTATGTATTTATTTATTTCTATAAACGGAATCATTTTAAAAATGGGTTTCTCCATTTGCTCGCCTGCCCTGTCAGGCTGAGCAGGCCGATAATTGCAGCGGCTGGGGGTGGAATGCGATTGTGTTGGCCCCATTGTGTCAGCAGAGAGATTTCCATAAGAAGCCAGGTCTCTCCTCTCCTCCCTCAACAAGGAATGGTCTTCACGGGGCCTGTCATATGTCAGAAAAAGCCCAGAGGGCAGGAAATTGCCTGCAGGGAAAGGTTCAGCAGCTGAGTGTAAACTGGTTGGAAATGATAGGTAAGGGGATGTGCTAAATGGTTTTACGGAGCCTCCACTTCCTGATCTAGCCCCCACTCCTGGAAATATCTTCCCAGTCCTGTCAGTAATTCTGTTTAATTCTGGGCAGTTGATCTGTTTGAAGTACTGGTATGAGAAGAGTCAGAGACGTAACAGCTGAGTTTGTGGAGAGTAAGGCTTGGTCTATGCTACCAACCTGGCCGACCCTGGAGCCACGGCTATGTCGACAGAAGGGCTTCTCCTAGTGACATATCGGAGAGGTGGAGCCCCTACACTGACAGGAGACGGTCTCCCGTTGGCATGGGAAGCATCTTCACTAAGCACTACAGCTGCACCGGTGCAGTGCTGTAAGTGTAGACAGGTCCTGAGTGATCGTATCCTGAGGGTACGACCCTGTTTCCATCACATTAACCTTATGGTGTTACATATGCCCAAAGCCCTTCGCTCAGATCCCTGGAACTCAAGTGCCTCAAACACAGAGTTCGGTCCTGGCTTCAGATCCCGATCCAAAGCTTTCTCACGTGGGCCATTCTCTGCGGAGACCCAAAATGGGGGCAGCTATAAAGTGTTCACTTTGGGGGTTTAGTCGCAAAACTCTGTGACCGCCCATCAAAAAAAAAATCACAAATTTTTGATTAAAAAAACTTCAATTGAAAATGTAGAAAATGAAAAAATCAGGTTGCTGGGAAACATAAAGCACTAAAAATGCATTGGAATTCACCAATTCCCCCCGCCCCGCCCCGCCCCATTTCTCCAGCAGTTCTAGTAGGCTCTGTTCGTATCAAGGATTCCCCCAGTTTCAGCTAGCGATGCAGCAGCATCAATGCAAACCCTTAGTACAGGCATGCAAAGCCTCTGTGGGTCTGTCTACACTGCATTTTAAAACCCACGGCTGGCCTGTGCCTGCTGACTTGGGCTCACAGGGCTCGGGCTAAGGGGCTATTTAACTGCAGTGTAGGTATTTGGGTTCAGCTGCAGCCCGAGCTCTGGGACCCTCCCCCCTCACAGGGTCCTAGAGCGCAGGCTCCAGCCCCACAAGCCCGAGTCAGCTGGCACATGACGGCTGTGGGCTTTTAAATGCAGCGTAGACATATCCCATAAGCCACAATTTGCCCCAGAGCAGTTTGCCTTGGCTTCAAGCAGCTGTAGGGGTGCACTGTGCAATTAGTAGCTTTGTCTGTCTCTGTGTAGAGGTTTGTACTGGTGCAACTACACTGGTGGCTGGCTGCTCCTATTGGGATCCCCAGGAGGTGGGCGGGCACAAGCCCTCCCACTGCTAAAAGCCCCTCCCCCAGCCTAGCGGGAGGGACCACTAGACCCAGGGGCCAAGTAAATCCGGGGGACAACTAATGAAAAAACAGGGATCGAGTGAGGGTCAAAGGTTCAAAACAAGGAGACCGGAGGGGGAGACCGAGCAGAGAACCCCGGACAGCGCCCACTGCTCCTCAAAGCTGTCGAGGGAGCCAGCGGACGCTGCCCAGTGGAACTCTGCCCGGATCCGTGACACGAGGGAGGATCGGAAATAGGCCCCACAGTCACAGAGCTCCCCCTCGTCCAGCATCCTCCTCCTGGTCTTGTAGATGGACACTTTAGCTAGAGCCAGGAGGAGGTTGACGAGGAGGTCTCGCGACTTGGTGGGGCCGCGGACAGGGTGTGCGAACAGGAACAAGTGCGGGGAAAAGTGCAGCCAGAACCTCAGCAAGAGGTTCTGGAGGAGCCGGAATAGGGGCTGCAACCTGGCGCACTCGAGGTAAGCGTGCGCCAGGTCTTCCCTCACGCCGCAGAAAGGGCAGGCTTCGGGGATTGGGGTGAACCGCGCCAGGTGTACGCCCGTGCTCACGGCTCCGTGAAGGAGCCTCCAGCCAATATCCCCGGCGGGCCGTGGAACCAGGGTGGAATACAGGCTGGCCCACCGGGGCTCCTCACCCTCCTTAGGTGGCAGATAGTCCCGCCATTTGGTATCGAGGCGGGACGCGAGGGTGAAGAAATGCAACGTGTGGAGCACGAGCGTGCACAGATGGGCCCTGGGCGCGGTTCGGAACCGGACCGGCTGCAGAGCGTGCAGCCGGCTCGGCGCATGGGTGCGGGGGTGCCGGGGGGGCTCGCGGAAACGGGGCCCTAAAAAAATCTCCGGAGGGCCCGGGGTGAGGGGCGGGCGGGGGGCGCCCTCTCGCAGGGCTCGCCGCAGGAAATCGAGAGACCTGGGTAACAGGGCGGCCTTCACTTCCCGGAGTACGCGCCGGGGGGTCCGAGGGGTGGCGAGCCCCATGCGCTGGCTGGCTGCTGACAGCTATAATTGGGGCAAATCTCCAGTATAGATAAGGCCTAATTAACTCTTATGAGTAGAACTGAGTGAATAACTGATGTTTTTGGTTTGCTGGGAAGCTCTGTCTCCTGTGCTGCTACCCTCAAACCATGTAGCTGGCAGAAGGGGGTACCTTACACCCCTGTAACTCCCTTGTGTTGCTGCGCAAACTGGGCCACAATCGAGCGCTGTCTTTGGGCTCCTCCCCTCAGAAGAGCAGTTCCCTGCTGTCTGCCTTTAACAACAGCCATGTTGACTGTGAAAAGGTTAAGTGGCTGCAAGGGAACGTTCCGCAGTAGCACAAAAAAATAAGAGACCAGAAACCAGTTCACAGAAGTAGACGTTCTTCTTTAAAGCTGGATGGATCAGAAAACTCCAGGCTCTGGACTTCATATCCACACACAAGACTCTTCTCCCTCCCTCCTTTCTCCTTGTCCCAATTCCCCAATCCTCTGGAGGAGGAGAAACAATATTTATCTACAACTCTCTGAACCAAAGCAAATCAAAGGAGAAAGGATCAAAGGCGGGACAAGAAAAAGGAAATCACTTTACGAGACCTTTCTGTGAAGGAGTGAAAAGAGAGATGAGTTTAAATGAAAAGAGCTACCTCAAGGAATCCCACTCCAGGGCAGGCTGAGAGGGGAAGTGACAACAAGTCAGGTCGTCAATGAGTGTGTTAGCCGCAGCTGGGGCACTGGAAGTTAAAGTTCACATCCAAAGAAATGAGAATCAGCAAGACAAGGTAGGAAAGCCGGTAATGTCTTTTGTTGGACCAACTTCTGTTGGTGAGAGAGGCAAGCTTCTGAGCTTACACGGAGCTCTTCTTCAGGTCCGGGAAAGGTACGCAGAGTGCCCCAGAGACTCAGCAGGGAAGTCCAGCTGTGCTTAGCACGGAGCCGGCGATTAACTCATTGCTGGCAATGGCAACACTGGAAAATGGGGACTTGCTAATATCCAACAAGATGAATAAATCCAGGAGGTGGACTGATGATCCCAACAAGCAATTTGGCTATTGCACAGGGCACCCATTCTCTAGAAATTCCTGTGTAATGGGCTGGTATTGGCTAGGCTACCACTGCCCTGGGTTGGGTGGAATTACAACCACCCAGCTTTGTAGATTTGAAGGCCAGAAGGGACCATTAGGAACATCTAGTCTGATCTCCTGCATAACGTAGGCCATAGACCCTCACCTAGTAAACTCTGCCCCAAACCCATAACTTCGGGTTGAGCCATGGTGAGTCTTTTGGAAAGATATCCCGTATTGAATCAAGTGATGGGGAAGCCCCCATATTCCCCCACTGTCAAAAATCTGTGTCTGAATTTGTTTAGCTGCCAGCCACTGGATCAGCTGTGTCCTAGGCTGTGATGCGGCTACAACTAAAGGAGAGGCTCCTTTACTTGGTAAAGGTCTGTGTCTGTGTTCTCACCCTGCTGTCGTCGTGGCACGCTTAGTATCCGTGCTGCGAAACATGGTAAACTCTGAACTGACTATGGATCTGTCATAGAGACCAAATGAACCCACACAGCTCCAAAAATGGTGCACACTTCTGTGTCTTTGACTTTCAACTTTAGAATAGCAATTATTCAGAGATTCACAGATTTTTAGCCCAGAAGGTTAAGGCTCCCCTGCATTGCATTCCTCCCACTGATTCCTGCATCAAGCACAAGTAACTTGAAGTGGAACTGGGGCATATCCCTTAGAAAGGCATCCAGTGATGAATGAAGGGCTAGGCACTGCTGGGAATTAATGAGCGTCTAGGAGGAGCCTCTGACATTGTGAGCATAACTGCAGCTGTTAGCTCCTCCCAGCTGGTCATTAAAGGATCTCTTTCTATTAACTTTCAGGATCTGGCTCTAATCCCCAGTTAAAACTCAGCACCAAGTTTGTTAGGGTAGAAAACCTGAAGGCCCATGTTACCCCTCAGAGTTATTGTCACTTCTGTGGCCTGGTGGATCCGGTGTCTGGCCACTGCATGATCGACAAGAACAATTCCAGCATCAAGAACAGGGATGGAGAAATCTGGCTCATTCTGCACACAACATTCCTCAGCAGCAGCAGAAGGAAAGCAACAGGATGCTGCTGAATTTGCTGTAATTGGCATTAGCTGTTTTAGGTAATCCATCCCTATTAATCCCTAGTTTCTTTACAGAAAATGTCTTCGGCTGTGACTGAGATTTGGCTGGTGACTCCCAACCTCTGCCAAACATGTGGATACATTATCACAGTCTATCAGGCTATAGCTTCTTTTTCATTTTGTGTCTCTCTCATCCTGTCTTGGACTAAATTTCTTTTTTCTGATGGTTAGGCAGCTTCTGACTTATTCCATCCCATTCTGAGCAATTTGCTTTTTTCCGTAGGGGCTTTCCTTATCCTGGTAGGTTTAGGTCTACATTGGCCACTGCAGATTAATTCTGAGGTTGGCTTTAAGACTTTGCATCCTTCAGTTCGAATTAGATGAAAGATCTGGAAGCCAAGACTCAGGGCTTGTGTACAAAGGAAGTTAAACCAAATTAACTGATGAACTTTCACATCACACCTTTAGTGAAAGGGCACTAAACTCTTAGTTTGCTTGAGTGAATTCAGCTAAAGTGAACTAAATTAATTCAGATTAATGTAGGGTATAAATTTAAAGCTCCGTGTGTAGATGCTATTGTTCTGGAACAAGAGTGTTAATTCAGAATAAGACACTTGTGCTGGAGTAAGAGCATCCATAGATGCAGTTAATCAGGAATATGTAATCAGGAAAAGCTATTCCAGAATGACTCCCAGCATAAACAAGTCCTAAATCCACTTTAATTCTGAATGAGTGTGTCCACACTGGGGTTTAATGCATGTTAATTTCCTACCTTTCATTAATTCGGTTTAACTTCCTGTGTGGACAAGCCCTCAGAATAAATCTGCAGTGGCAGATACAGAGTGAAATCAGCATTTCCCCAAGCACGCTTTGGAAATTTCTCTTTTTGAAATGTGCACATGAATTTCTCAGTGTATTTCTCCTGCTCGCAGAGGGAGTCACACTTTGGATTGAATGCTGCAGGCTTCACTGACAGATCATTGGTGAACAGTTGAATAAAGAGTTCATGCAGGAGTCCAGAGCTGCCAGAATGACGTAGTGCAGTTCATCTTGTGGCACACTCCTCATCACATTCTGGGTTGGGTGTCATCAAAATTTTGTGGCTAGTATTCACAACTGAACTTCTCTGGGTCACCTAGTCTTAATATGCCTGCCCGACGTTGATTTGGATGGGAAACTCTGGCTTGTCTCTTCTACGTCTCCTGGTTTTGGAGAAACCCTTGTAGCCACTTTGGGAGATGCTAATGGTGGGTTTCAGTGCCAGGTTCTCTGGGCATGGCCTACACCTGCAGTGCATTCTACAAGCAGCTGTGAAGTGGCCTGGACAGCTGTGCATTGAAGGACACTCGTTCCCTGGATGGCCTGAGTCTTGACCTGTCCCTTCCTGTCTCCTTGGACATGTGCTGGAGGAGCTGGAGGAGAACGAAGCAGGACGTGAGGAAAAGAGAAACTGCCAAGATCACAGTTGTTTGCACCCAGCTCACTGCACTCTACACTCCTTCCCCCAAAAGGGGAGTGGGGCAGAATAACAGGAAGGGTACTTTGTACCTGCTGGGCAGTGCTTCATGGAGAACCCATGTCCTATCCTCCCTCCCCAGCAGGCAGCTGCTGGAGAGGACAGCATGCTATTACCCCTTCAAAGGGGGGCATAGTAGCCAGTCCTGCAAGTATTTGGGGAATTCTGGCTAAGTCAGTTGGAATTCTTCCTGGGTCTCTCTGCAGTGCTGCCCCTCCTCAATAGCCCGATGCAAGCTGTGGTTTAAAGTCACATCATGGACCGTACTATACGGTCCCTTCTGTTACATCTTCTCTCTGATCGCTAGTGGACTGTGGGCTCATTTTTCTTCTTGAGTGTGTCTGCACTGTGGGTGAGCGCAGGGCCGGCGCTCGCCGCGGCTGCCCACTGCCTCCCCGCTCAGCGGCTGAGCTGCTGCTGAGCAGGGAGGCAGGAGTCAGTTGCGGCGAGCCGCCCCTTGCCTCCCCGCGGCTGCCTCCTGGCTCCACGCTCAGCAGCTGACCATGGAGCCGGGAGGCTGCCTCCCGGCTCCACGCTCAGCTCCCGGGGCCCGCGGGCTGGGGGAGGGGGCTGAGCACCCGCGGGCGGGGTGGAGCTTAGCTCCTGGGGGCAGGTGAGCTGGCTGTGGGGGGTGGCATTGCGGGGGAGGGGGGGAGGCGGCGCAGGGCCGGTGCAAGGAAGTTTCGCCTAGGGCGCGAAACTTCCTTGCAGCGGCCCTGGGTGAGCGTCTGACTGTGGCATGCGTAGGTGCATAGGGAAGAAGGAGGATCCGGGGAACTACAGGCCAGTCAGCCTCAACTCAATCCCTAGAAAAACCATTGAGCAGGTCCTCAAGGAATCAATTCTGAAGCACTCAGAGGCAGGGCCGGCTCTAACATTTTTGCCGCCCCAAGCAAAAAAAACAACAACCCAAGCGCCGCCCCACCGAAACAAAAAAACAACACCCCCCCAGCGCCCGCGGAAACAACCCCCCCCAGTGATGCACAGCAACAACACCCCCCCAGCGCCTCTCGCGGTTGCATGAGCGCCGTGGGGAGGTGCGGCATGCCCGCCCGTGGCCCCGCTCTCCCCTGGCCGGAGGAGCGCTGCGGGGAGGGCGGCATGCCCGCTCTCCCCTGGCCGGAGGAGCGCCGCAGGGAGGGCAGCATGCCCCGCTCTCCCCCGGCCGAAGGCTGCGCTAGTGCCTGGAGCCGCCCCTGCTTAGAGGAGAGGAAAGTGATCAGGAACAGTCAGCATGGATTCACTAAGGGCAAGTCATGCCTGACTAACCTAATTGCCTTCTATGATGAGATAACTGGCTCTGTGGATGAGGGGAAAGCAGTGGACGTGTTATTCCTTGACTTTAGCAAAGCTGTTGATACGGTCTCCCACAGTATTCTTGCCAGCAAGTTAAAGTAGTATGGGCTGAATGAATGGATTATAAGGTGGATAGAAAGCTGGCTAGATTGTTGGGCTCAACGGGTAGTGATCAATGGCTCCATGTCTAGTTGGCAGCCGGTATCAAGCGGAGTGCCCCAAAGGTCGGTCCTGGGGCCGGTTTTGTTCAATATCTTCATTAATGATCTGGAGGATGATGTGGATTGCACCCTCAGCAAGTTTACAGATGACACTTAACTGGGAGGAGTGGTAGATACGCTGGAGGGTAGGGATAGGATACAGAGGGACCTAGACAAATTAGAGGATTGGGCCAAAAGAAATCTGACGAGGTTCAACAAGGACAAGTGCAGGGTCCTGCACTTAGGACGGAAGAATCCCATGCACTGCTACAGACTAGGGACTGAGTGGCTAGGCAGCAGTTCTGCAGAAAAGGACCTAGGGGTTACAGTGGACGAGAAGCTGGATATGAGTCAACAGTGTGCCCTTGTTGCCAAGAAGGCTAATGGCATTTTGGGCTGTATAAGTAGGAGCATTTCCAGCAGCTCGAGGGACATGATCATTCTCCTCTATTCGGCATCGGTGAGGCCTCATCTAGAGTACTGTGTCCAGTTTTGGGCCCCACACTACAAGAAGGATGTGGAAAAATTGGAAAGAGTCCAGTGGAGGGCAACAAAAATGATTAGGGGGCTGGAACACATGATTTATGAGGAGAGGCTGAGGGAACTGCGATTATTTAGTCTGCAGCAGAGAAGAATGAGGGGGGATTTGATAGTTGCTTTCAACTACCTGAAAGGGGGTTCCAAAGAGGATGGATCTAGACTGTTCCCAGTGGTACCAGATGACAGAACAAGGAGTAATGGTCTCAAGTTGCAGTGGGGGAGGTTTAGGTTCGATATTAGGAAAAACTTTTTCACTAGTAGGGTGGTGAAGCACTGGAATGGGTTACCTAACGAGGTGGTGGAATCTCCTTCCTTAGAGGTTTTTAAGCTCAGGCTTGACAAAGGCCTGGCTGGGATGACTTAGTTGGGGATTGGTCCTGCTTTGAGCAGGGGGCTGGATTAGATGGCCTACTGAGGTCCCTTCCAACCCTGATATTCTATGATTCTATGATAGTGGTGCTCGCTTTAATCTAGCAAGCACAGGTAACAGCAGTACTGCATATGTACCAGGCTCCCTGGTGGGCTTGTACTTGTATCTGTACTTTGTCCAGATGTGCCCTTTCTGAGGTACCCCGTCTCTTTCACCACTCTTTCATCTTTTCCCCTTCTCCCAGGCACCTCCCATCTCTCTCCTCTCAGCACCCTCTTCTGTCTTTCCTCTATCTAGGATGGAGAACTGGTCTTCTGGCCCATCTGCCTCCTCCTGCACTTGGGGTGTTACAGTCTATGGTTTTGATTTGGGCCCACTGCCCTCTTGAGCCGCTACAGAGGTTCCCTCATCCCTAATAATACTAACAATGGCTTTCAAAGGGCAGCCACTGCATGTTCTTCATTTTATTGTTCCAGGGGCAAGATTACTTGGAACCATTGATTCAGCTAACTGAGCCAGAACAGAGGTTTCCCCCCCTCCAGTTACAGACTCTCTGTAGGAATGAGCAGTAAGTTTCTGCTTTCCTTCGTGGATAAAATTAGTAACATCTGGCCAAATTTACCCTCCAGAGGGGCAGAGTTGCTCCTGAATGCTCTCTCTTCCTTTTACATTAGGGTTGCCAACGTTGTGTTTCAAAAATAAGGGACTGTTTTCCCAGGACCCCTGCCCAACCCCTCCTCCTGCTATTGTTGTTATTATTATAATCATTATTAATAATAAGCAGTACTCGCTTGCATTCACCAGGGGGATTTCTTGCTGCTTTTTGCAGCACTCAGCAACTCTCAATCTTGTTGTACAGAGAGGAAATAATAAGGGACTGTTGGCAACCCTAATTATTGCCTTCAACAGCTGGGAGATCAGTTTGTGGTGCTACTGCTCCATCCTACTGTGGGGCTCAGCTTCACTGATTCCCTTTACCCCATGTAGTTATGTTAACAGACTGTACTGATATCAGGGTTTCCTCTCTTGGGTGGGCAAAGAACAGCGGAAGGTTTGGAATAAACACGGAAGCACACCTCAAAGTTCAGACTCGTATCAGAGCGTTCCCAGAGTCGGAGATGTATTCAGAACTTGGGTTTGGCGTGTTACATAGAGAAAGGCCAGCCACAAAGTTTGGATCCAAATGCAGACTTTTCTAACATTTAGGAGCTTGGTTTTGGTTCATTTCAGAGAATCATGGGATACTTGGCTGAACTATCTCAACCTCTTGTATCTGTAACCCTGGGCTGAAAATCTTAAAAGAAGGTGGAACAGATCCAGCAGAAAAGTCAAAGTTATGTTGATTTCTAAACCTACTATTTCCAGGGGGTCCACTATAGACAGTGTAATTCTTTCTCTGATTTCATTGTCTCTGATTTGTTCCCTTCAAGAACAGAGGAGCTAAACCTCCCATGGTTATTTTGGTATAATGTTCATGATGATTGCAGTGGCTCTGTAGCTCTGTGTTTTTAGAAGCAAAATTAAGTGGACCCTTCTCCACACTTCCTTAATGTACTGCCAGTTCTTCAGGCCTTGTGGCACCAGAGTAGGACAGAATAGACCTTGGCTGTATTGACAATTTAAAGAAAGGCTGGCATACACAGCATTGTCATTAGCTAATTCCCATGGAATGCTTATGGTTGGCATAGGAGGTGTAGGGTTCTCAGGTTCTAGTCACTGCTTTGACTTGTTTGTTTTTTATGTGTGAGATGGAGGAGGGGCATAGAGAGTGGGCAGCAGATGAAAGGATGGGATAAATGCCTTTTACTTACTGCATTGATTTGGTGCTGGGTGACACTGCAAGTCAAATCTGTCTGCTATTTTGTTGCATCTTCTTAGGAGTTTTAAACCTGTCCGAAAGGACTTTGCTTTGTTTTGACACATACAGACGGGGATTCTCGCTCTGGTACCCATCTGAAGTTAAGATGGCAAACTTCACCTAGGTTTTTATCTCTGACACTAAAGCAGCGGATTATTCTGAAGAAGATACATACAAGGCTTCGGACAGCCTGATCAACTCAGTTCAAGCTTTTCAGCTAGAGACAGGAAAATTCACTTAGTCCTATGTAGAACCCACTTGAAAATCATGGCTTCTAGAGTTAGAACAGGATGGGAAACATTTGAGGTTCAATTTCCAAGTGCCTCTGGCAAAGCGCTAGCTTCACAGATTCATAACTTTATTCCCTAGATATCCTAGAAGCCAGGAAAAAATTATTCTCAATAAGAATCTGTATTCCTTGCAAAGCACAAGCTTTCATTTGGTTTGAAAAACAGAGCTGATTATTACATTTCCCTAGAAAAACTATTGTTTACATGAAAAATGGGCACAAACCAAACTCTCCAGTCCTAACGAAATATGGATCTGGATCCCAGTTAGTTGCACAAAGCTCAGTAAAAAGGCACATAATATGCAACTTAAAAAATATTCAAGAGGCTTTGCAAATCCTATAACAAAACTGGGCTCTCCCACCCTACTCTTAATGGCTCCTCTCTGTCCAAGGTTGCGTCTTATGGACCATTGAGGTTAGAGATAGAAAAGACTTAATAAATCATCTAGAGCACACAGCTTCATTCTTTTGCTTATTAGATGTATTTGTGTTAGCTCTTTAATGTTGTGAGTGCATAAAAGGGAGGAAGCCTGTGTTAACAGATGACATAAAGAACTGCACAGAGGAAGCCATTTGCTGTGCACGACAAGTTTTATTGGCCCTACAAAACCCAGGAACTATGCTCCGTGTTCTTGAGCACCGTTGACTGGCAGTTCAGCTGTTACCTATGTAGACCAGTCTCATTACAGTCCCAGAAGATAGGGAATTGAGATGGCAGTCAAGAGACATGGGTTCTATTGCTCCCTCTGCTGGTGACCTGCTGAGTGACCTTGGGCAAGTCACATCACTGCTCTGTGCCTCAGTTTCCCCATCTGTAAAATTAGGGTAATGATCACTACTGTGCTTTGTAAAGCATTTTGAGCTCTATGGGTGTAAAGAGCGAAGGGTTGTTATTATATAGTCTAGTGTCATTGGGTAAGGATTTGCTAGCCACTTCAGTTTTTGTTGGGCAAGTCCTACATCTGAAGCAACCAACCTCATTCCAAGCAAGGCTTGTAAGAGATTAAAAGTAGCCTGAAACGTGGGGAGAACCTCACCCAACAGCAGCTGTGTGACGATGTGCCAGCATTTGCATTGCGAAGTGGTGACATTTCATAATGTGATGGCTTAACATACGAGACATATGCTTCCTGCGTGTCATGAACACTGTGGTTGGCTGAGTTTATTGGGTGGCTATATCTGTACTTCAGAAGGGGGCATTTTATCAATGTTAGCTTTAGTGATTTATATCTTACTCACCAAAATTATTTTACTTTATTTTGCAACTACTTATTTGTGCTTTAAAAGGTATTTTGAGGTGGGTACATTTATAATTCACTGCACAGCTCCACACTGAGGTGTATTACCTGTTTGTATTGTTTTGGTATGGCACTGCTGTGTAATTGGTTGCTGTACACATGCAATGGTGTTACATCTAGGTAGCAAAGCATGTATATGGCCTAGCATAGTTACATATGAAGTATAGCAGGGACATAAAATCATAAGTGGCATAGAGAAAGTAAATAAGGAAGTGTTATTTACTCTTTCTCATAATACAAGAACAAGGAGCCACCAAATGAAATTAATAGGCAGCAGGCTTAAAACAAACACAGGAAAGTATTTTTTCATGCAATACACTGTGAACCTCTGGAACTCCTTGCCAGAGGGTGTTGTGAAGGCCAATACTATAACGGGGTTCAAAAGGGAGCTACATAGATTCATGGAAGATAGGTCCATCAATGGCTATTAGCCAGGATGGGCAGGAATGGTGTCCCTAGCCTCTGTTTGCCAGAAGCTGGGATTGGATGACAGGGAATGGATCACTTGATGATAACCTGTCTGTTCATTCCCTTTGGGGCACCTGCCATTGGCCACTGTCAGTGGACAGGATACTGGGCTTGATGTACCTTTGGTCTGACCCAGTATGGCCGTTCTTATGTTCTTACTATTATTTAAGTTCCAAGAGCACCAAAGGTCCCAGACGACATCATGACCCCCTTGTGTTTAATGCTGTACTGAGCAATAGTGAGAAACAGCGCTCAGTGTTAGATAAGAAAGCTGTAGCAGAGTTAGGACTCAAACCCAGATCTCTTGAGTCCTAAGCCAGCAGCTTAACCACAAAACCATGCTTCCACCTTAGGTTTATGTGACAGAATTATTATATATGGGTTGCAGCTAGGTGCATGAATGACTGGAACAGTGCAGGGGTGAAGAACAAAATGAGTGGCTTTTAGCTCGAGGCTGTTGTTATATCTCTTAGTTTATTGTGCGATATGTTGCAAACAGAGTATTAGTTAGTGCCCAGGGGTCTTTGAACTGATCTTGGGGCTGTCTCATTTGAGCTGTGATTTGTTCCACATCTCCCTTTTTTTTGGTATATTCTTTAGCCATGTCTCAACTCTAGGGTTTTCTCTTGGCAGCCATAGCTTGTTGATGGATTTCCTTGCAGCTTCTGCTAATGCTTTGAATGAGGATGGGGCTTGCTTGTTCAGAGGGCTTTTGGAAGCCCCAAAACATATTAGGCTGGGTTTTAGATCCAAATATAGGTCAGAAGTTTTCTGTAAGCCAGAACCATCATGAAAATGAACTCAATCTGGAGCTTGGAAGTTGTTCACCAGCACACACATCTTTCCAGACTGCTTGCCTTATACCCAGATGATTATTTTTTAATGTGGAGCAACATATATAAATACCAGAATGACAAAATAAATATTTAACTAACTTTTATTTATGCTGCTCAACATAGATCGCCTAAGGTTTAAACCAGGGGTCTCAAACACACGGCCCGCTGGGCTCCCCGCGTCCCCCCCACCATTTTTATTTATTTATTTATTTTACCCCCAGGCAGTTCCCGCCACCAGAACAGCTGTCTGGCGGCTTCGCGGTTTCTGGGAGGGAGGGGGGAGGAGCGGGAAGCGCGCACACAGGGAAGGAGGGGGGAGAAGAGGCGGAGCTCCTTCGGGTTCCCCGCATCCCCCCGACCCCCCAATTTACGTTCTGAAGTTCTGCTGCCAGAACAGCTGTCTGGCGGTTTCTGGGAGGGAGGGGGCAGGAGCGGGAAGCGTGCACACAGGGGAGGAGGGGGGGAGAAGAGGCGGGCCGCCGGGCTCCCCCCCGCCCCCTCCCAGTTATGTCCTATGGCTGCCAACTCCCCTCCCCCCTGCCTCCCCCCCAGTTACATTCTGTGGCTGCTAAGATCCCCGTTCCTGCCGCGCTGCTCCAAGGTTCTATTTTTACCTCCAGGCAGTTCTCGCCGCCAGAACAGCTGTCTGGCGGCTTCGCGGTTTCTGGGAGGGAGGGGGGAGGAGCGGGAAGCACGTACACAGGGGAGGAGGGGGGAGAAGAGGCGGAGCTCCTCCAGGCTCCCCGCACCCCCCCGATCCCCCAATTTACGTTTTGAAGTTCTGCCGCCAGAACAGCTGTCTGGCGGTTTCTGGGAGGGATGGGGGAGGAGCAGGAAGCGCGCACACAGGGGACGGGGGGGAGAAGAGGCGGGCCGCCGGGCTCCCCCCGCCCCCCTCCCAGTTACGTCTTATGGCCGCCAACTCCCCTCCCCCCCGCCTCCCCCCCAGTTACGTTCTGTGGCCACTAAGATCCCCGTTCCCTCCGCGCTGCTCCAAGGTTCTATTTTTACCTCCAGGCAGTTCCCGCCGCCAGAACAGCTGTCTGGCGGCTTTGCGGTTTCTGGGAGGGAGGGGAGAGAAGCGGGAAGCCGCGCACACAGGGGAGGAGGCGGAGAAGGGGCAGGGCCTAATGGAAGGGGTGGAGTGGGGGCGGGGCCGGGGGCAGCGATGCGGCCCTCGGGCCAATGCACTAGTCCTCATGTGGCCCTCGTGGTAATTTGAGTTTGAGACCCCTGGTTTAAAGGGAAAAGATGTGGAAAACCTGAAAGCAACAATATGGAAATACCCATTTCCCTCTTTATTTTCCCCCACCCGTTGGACTTTCTTATCACTCCATAGAAAAAGCACATCAGGGCTAGATCCTCCACTGTTAGAACATCAGTGTACCTCTAGTAAAGTCAATTTACATCTGTAGATCTCAAAGTGCTTTACAAAGTACAGCAGTTATGACTACCCCCATTTCACAGATGGGGAAACTGAGGTACACAAGTGACGTGACTTTCCATGGCCACCCAGCAGATCCTCTGTCTCCTGACTACCACTCTATCACCCTATTTCATAGGCCAGAGCATTATGACAGTGCTCTGGGTGTGTACAGATGTATGTAGCTAGTTAATTAAGCCCCAGAGGAAAGTTTACTTTCCCAAAGCCAAGAGATGGATTCACCAGCCCGCTAGACACACGCACTAAACCTGCTAGCAGGCGGCCTGCCAGGTAGGCCCAGGTTGCACATACTGAGAGGATGCAACTCGCCATGGGCCCCTAGCCCAAGGATGAAGCCATATGAGAAGAGTTACTACAGGTCGAGCTGGGGTTTCCCATCTCAGTGTTTCAGTTGCTTACGAAAGGCCTACATGAGGCCGAGATGCCAAGTAGATCTGTGGATGCCGTGCAGGAGAAGGCCTGGTTGCTGATATGTTTACAGGGTTTATGGTTCCCTTGGCAACATGGGATGGTTTTGATTCTAAATATGGTCACGCCCTCCCTGGGGTATCACTGGGTTAAGGACGACCTTGTGCTCATGGGACATCCTAGCAGGGAGGGGGCGATCATGGCGTCAGGAGTTAGGTGATTGTCCCTCTGTTTTAAATGGTGTTTTCCCTGTGCATTCGCCCAACGCTGGCTTCCCGTTATTCACTGCCCCACTGAGCGGTGTCTCACTCTGTGGCATCAAACATCTGCACGATGGATTCCATTGGTCATGGCCTGTGCATTCTGCAGGGTGAGCAGTGGGCCTGGAAACGTTTTGTAGTTTAGATGCTTTAAGCAAACGTGTCCTATTTGCGGGTCCCATCACCTCCCACTTAGACCATGATTCTCCCCAATGTTCCTGGCACTCTCTAGTCCTCACTTCTTCCTCAGGAATACCTCATCACCCCACCATATCACTATACAGCTCCCCACCCCAACAGGCTACCGGCATCCCCTCAGCCCTCACTCCTTTACAGCCATTGCAGCGCCTAGACTTTCATGCCCTAACAGGCTCCAAAGACCCCGACATGAGCTAAGAGCCCTGCCACTCTAAGTGCACCCACCCCTTCACTGAGAGACTCCCAGTGCCTGAGGCAGAATGTGTCTGATCCTATTCTCTCTTGTGGAATTATGGGCTTTGGGAAGGAAGGAGACCACATTCCCTACTACCCAGAGCCAAGGGCGTAAGGGAGGATTGAGTGGAAAGGGGTAAAATATGCAGCCCTGTAAAAGCAGCTTGTGAAAGAAAGTGAAAAATGAGGCCTCTTTTTCAAGCGGCTGTCCCTTTGCCATACCAAACGATCCTTGTGCCAGATGCATGTGGATTTACAGGGGCAATTCTCATCCCTGGCTTTGAAGGTGGATTCCCTTGACTTCCTGTGGTATTTTCCTGATTCACCAATGAGCCAGTGCATTTAATCTCTCTGAAGTGGAAGCCCTGGAGAAAGCATGTGAGGTGTGTGGGACACTAAATTTAAACCTGCCTCGCTTCTTTATACCTTTCTGCCTTTTTAAAAAAAAATCTGCTTTGCCCACTCAACTTGGTTTGTGAAACCACGGACCGAGAGGCATAAAATAGGCCAATAAATCAGAGCAAGGCTAGTCTATCAGTTTTACTTACTAAGGACTGGCAGTGGCGTTATACCACAGAAGTGACTGTTAGCCAAACAGGTACCAGAACCAGGTGCCAACAGTTAGGCATTGTCTTTCTAGTCAGGAAACTGAGATGTTAAGGGCTAAACTTAAAAGTGTGTGTGTGTGTGTGTGTGTGAGAGAGAGAGAGAGAGAGAGAGAGAATATATATGAGCAGTTGCTTTTTGTGGGTAAAAAATGGGCTTTCTTTTGAAAAGCTGTAATAGGTGTGCAATGGCTTGTGAAGACAGCCACATAGTCACCCATTATATATTTCTGAGAACATTCCCGTCAGCAACCCATAGATCTATTGAGCACTTATTTTATAGCATCATTTTTTAAAAGATTAAATTATATGCACTGTGATAAATGAAGGGAGGGGGGTAAACTCCCTTTTATGGACCCAGCCAGCCAGTTAGCTATAAAATCCCTCTTAGTAGCTGTTCTCTAATTGCTCTACCTGTAAAGGGTTAAAAGAAGTGAGTGGGCACCTGGCCAAAGGAGCCAATTGGAAGGCTAGAACTTTTAAAAATTAAAACAAGACTCCCCCTTTGTCTGTCTGTTGTTGTTTTCCGGAGAGAGGAAACAGAGCAGCGATGCTGTAAAAAGCTTGGGCAAGGTATGAAAAATCATCAAATTATACCTAGAAACTACTCATTTGAAACCCCAGATATGTAAGTAGATCAGGAAATATCTAGGAAGACACAATTAGGTTTAATTCTGTTTATTTCTTTATGGCTTGTGGACTCCTCTGTGCTAACCCCAAATGCTTTTGTTTTGCTTGTGACCTTTAAGCTAGACCTCAAGATGGTTATTCTTGATGCTTAAATATTGTAAGTGGGGTTTTTAACTCTAGCAATAGCCTAAGTTTTCAAATGTATTTTCTTTCTTTTTGTTTTTAGTAAAATTTACCTTTTTTAAGAACAGGATTGGATTTTGTGTCCTAAGAGGTTTGTGCACGTGTTGTTTAATTAGCTGGTGGCAACCGCTGATTTCCTGTTTTCTTTCTCAGCTCTTCCCCAGAGTGGGGGCGAACGGGCTTTAAGGTACCCCACAGGAAGGAATTCCCAAGGGTGCCTTCCTGGGTTCTCAAAGGGGTTTTTGCTCTTGGGTGGTGGTGGCAGAATCTACCAATCCAAGGTCAGAGAATAGCTGTAACCTTGGAAGTTTAATACAAGTCTGGAGTGGCCAGTATTAATTTTTAGAGTCCTTGCAGGTCCCCACCTTCTGCACTTGAAGTGCCAGAGTGGGGAATCAGCCTTGACATGCACTAATAAAAGTAATTTAGCAGCCTAAGGTATATACTTCCATTGTTTTTTGCAGTGTTGTTTTAGCCGTATGGTCCCAGGATATGAGACAGACAAGTTGGGTGAACTCATATCTTTTATTGGATGAGATTCTGTTGGTGAAAGAGTGTAGCTTGAAAGCTTGTCTTTCACCAACAGGAGTTGGTCCAATTAAAGATATGACCTCACCCACCTTGTCTTTCTAAGGAGAAACACTGGATGGCTGTTATACATATACAAACAACAGCACTCTGTATTCAGTGTCTCTAAATCACTCCTAAATAAAAGAGCTCCCTTTGGCTGAGTGTAGGAATTTTTGCTATCACATCCAGGGGGATGTTTTGAATCACATATAAATTGTATACGAGTCTAAAGTGAGTATAGAGCTGGCAAAACGAGACAAACTGAAAGCCCTGCAGATGGGAATCCCCTTTTTATCCAGAGAGCAGCTACAGTATGAGCTGTATGAGTGTAATCCTTCCCCCACCCACACTGTCCTGTCACGGCATATCCAAAGTGACCCAGAAGAAACATCTCAGGCAATTAGAGGAGAGTTCAGTGTCTTTAGCCCTGTCAGGCCTAGGCCTGTCTGCAGCAGTCAAAAACCTTTGCTCACTTTAAATTAAGGCTGCTACTAGGTATGTGTACCGTTGAAACTCCCTAAGCAATTAAAGGTAAGGAAATGAACATGTATGGGAAGAAAGGGAAACGTTTAAATATGCTCCCACTTCATACAATTCTTAAATAAATAACGTGTGAAATATACATATTTCAAAATCTACCTTAACTCTGCCCCATATAGCTGTCACCTACCCACGTCAGAACAAATGCTACTTCGGACATTTTTGAAAATGCTGGGCCAGATCCTCTGCGGGTGTAAATTGGTGTAACTCCATGGACTTCAATGCCGATTTACCCCAGTTGGGGATACGACTCAGCTGAGTAGATATAAAAATGTAGTATGTCCTACAGACAGAGGTCCATTTGACAAGCTCACAGTGGGGAAATCTGTTCTCTCCTAAGTTGTCCCTAGCCCAACAAAGGGCCATTATTATAATTGTTTAATATTTCTATTACCATCAGCACCTAGAGACCCCAGGCAGGATTGGGTTCCATTATGCTAGGTGCTGTGTATACATACAAACAGGTAAATACAGTCCATGCCTGGAAGAACTTACAGGCTAGTTGCTTATGCACACACTACAACGTATACAGTGTATACAAATATATGGCAGTCATTAATGACTTTGCTTATTACAAGCCCTTTTCTTTTTAATCTACAGTCTGTATGAGAGTTTTTATGGAACTTTAACTCTATGGGAAATTTACAGGAGTAATAGCAAGCACTTTTGTGTTAGAGAGATAGAAAGAAAGATTGGACACAAGTAAACATGTCAAGTCTGGGTAATTTTTTCATAACCCATAACACAAAAAGAGCCTTAAGACTTTGTTGAAAAATTCACCTTTGCTTACAGAGGAACTTAGCAATTTTCAGACCAAATCCACTTTGCTAGCTATAATTATAGGTGGAGCTAAAAATAGGGCTTATAATGGCAGCTGAACTATGGAGTGTCTCATGGGGCCTGATGCTCACTTGCCCTGCATTTTGTGTTGGCATTTATAACTGTCCAAGGTAAGTGGGTGTAAAGGGCGACCATTCTGATTTGTGAGAGGATCAAGGTAATGGTAGATTGGGCCCATTGTCTCTTCATAACGGTGCTTAACTGTGGGCCAGACCCTCAGAGCTGCTGAGTTCCAACAACTCCCATTGACTTGAAATGGGCCGCTGTCTCTGAGGATCAGTACCTGGAAAGGATGTTTTTGTGTGACTCAGCCACCTATCTTATACCATGGGACTGGACTGAGACCAGCAAGGCATTTCTCACAGGCTACCAAACAGCCCTTAGATGGTTCATGATTTTCATGTCTGCTGACTACATGCATATTTAAGGATGAACTACTTCGCTGCTTTTAACAGCGTGCTCTAACTATATATGGAGGCAGAAATCTATAATTCCCTGAACTGACTGTAAATTCTCCAGGCTTAATAATTCATGTATGCCATTGTGATTGCAGCTGTACATTACACCTTTCTTTCATTATATATTCTTTTTTTTATTGAATTTTCACAGCATACATCAATAGCCTCTATAAGCTCCAGTAGGAAAGAAGCCAGTGGCTTAATACAAAGGTTCTGGGTGATATAATTTCATTTGCACCTTAACAGGTAAAGCACGACTCCTGCATGTTTGACTTCAAATCTTCTTACAGTGATATTCAAAATGGTTTGTTGGATTGCTATCTAAAGCTTGTTCCTGTGTGAGGCCCAAAGAAGTGCTGCCATAGTCTTATGTATAAATTTGCCTCCTGTGGGATATTGCCTTTTGATCTTTGCGATGGCGCTGCTTGTAATCCAAATCCATCCTGCCATTTTAGCAGCTCTACAATGAATAACCTGTGGTTTTCCTGCCTTCTTATATGTACATCTACAGGCTGAATAAATATAAATTAATTCGCTTCCCATTTAATTAAAGCCTACATTTTCCCATGCAGATTGATAGCTACCGGCTCGATTTTCTGTTGGAAAATTGCACATGGAGGGTTAAATTTCTCCACTGTGTTTCTGATTTTCAGATGTGGACACTTTATTTAGTGCCTGCAGTAATGCACTGGGCACTCAGGTCAGCACTTAGTCCCTGACATACCAGTTTTATTATTATTATTTAATTGTATTGCAGTAGGGCCTGGTAGCCCTGGTTATAAACCAGGAGCCCGCTGTGCTTAGCGCTGTACAAAAACAGAACCAAAAGATGGGCCCTGCTCCAAGTAGCTCGCAGTCTAATCTAGACACTTAAATTCTGATCTGAGCATGTGAACACCGAATTTGGTGCCGTTCATTAGGCACCAGGGTCTGAAAACCAGGCTGCCCTCACCATCTAGGGCCCGATCCAGGCACAGGCTGAGCAAGTGCAACTCCTGCTGTGTGGGATGTGGGTGCTCCACCCTTTGCAAGATTATCCTCATTTCATAAGAGCTCAGCACCCAGGTAAGTTCATAAATAAGAGGCCAGAGTGGAGGCGGCTTTCAAATCTGTCTCTTATATAGGTGCCTAATGGGAAGTGAGTTCTTCTGGAAACCGAGTCCCAGTTGTGGGCATGTCAGAGGGCAGCTGGCCAGGGGCCGAGCCCCTACCTCTGACAGGCTCCACAAGGGAGAACGAGGCAGCTCAGGTTCACCTGGGAGTAATTAACTCACTGAGTAACTGGGAGGCAGCTAATTAGGCAGGGACGCACCTGGGCATGATAAAAAGTTAAGGAGCTTAGTTTAGAGAGAGAACGCCTAGGGGAGAAAGGGGGACGAGAGGGAGGTGGGTGGGTGGATGGACCCTTCCAGTAGACAGGTGAGAAGCTGGCAGACAAACTGTCCCTCTAAAGAGGGAGAAGCAGGGCAGGAGGCTGGAGAAGACTACAGAGATAGTCAGTAGCTCAGGGAACAGCAAGGGGCTGAGGACTGGTTCTGGCTGTTCCAAACAAAGGCCCGAAGCTGGAACCCACTGGAGTGGGCTGACCTGTTCCCTACCTACCCTTGCCAGGAGTTTTCAGAGAAGAAGCTCCTAAACCCAGGTGACCTACTAGAGCCACAGTCAGTCAAATGGGCGGGGGGGTGCTCAGGAGGTGACGATGCCCCTTCTACAGGGTGCAGAGCACTTGGAAACGTGGCCCTTTGGGCAGAGCCTTTTTTAAGGCCGCCAGACCTACATATGCAGTGTCTGTAAAAAGTGAAGCAACCTTCTGTATTCTTACATCCACCCCTGTGCCCTGATAAATACGTGCCCGCTCCTTGCATTAGAGGTGACTCTGATGGCTGAGCACAGAGAGCAGTAGCATAGCCGGGGGGGAGCAGGGGGAGCGGCCACAACCCCTTTGAAGAGAAGCAGCACTTAGGTGCCCCCCGAGCCCCGCTGCGTGAGCCGGGCTCGGGGGCGCTTTAAAAGGCCGGTGGCTCCTGCCACTGCGGGGAGCCGCCGGCCCTTTAAAGCACTCCCCCCAGCCCCACTGCCGGACCCGGGCTGTGGGGGGGGGCACTTTAAAAGGCCGGCGGCTCCTGCTGCTGCAGGAGCCAAGGGCCCTTTAAAGCGCCCCCCCCAGCCCCGCTGCTGGACCCGGGCTTGGGGGGGCGCTTTAAAAGGCCGGCGGCTCCTGCCGCTGCCGGAGCCACGGACCCTTTAAAGCGCCCCCCCCAGCCCCGCTGCCGGACCCAGGCTGGGGGGTGGGGACGGACGCTTTAAAAGGCCCACGGCTCCTGCCGCTGCGGGGAGCTGCGGACCTTTTAAAGTGCTCCCCGCCAGCCCCGCTACCGGAGCCGGGCTCGGGCGGGGATTTAAAAGGCCCTGGGGCTCCGCAGCAGCTGGAGCCCCGGGCCCTTTAAAGCGCCGCTGGGGTGAGTACAGGGGGAGCCGGGAGGTGCCTTTTTATAGCGCCGCCGCTCCCCCTGTGCTCTAAACCTGGCTACGCCACTGACAGAAAGGCTTGCTTTCAAGGCTAAGGGCTAGGAGAAGGCGAGGGGCTAGGATAGCGGCTAGTCAACACAGCCTCCCAAACATATCGAACTAAGGGTTAGACCATGTTTCAGGGCATATGTCTATTTCCACAATGGTCGGGAAGGAATTCTCCAGACATGCCCTACACTCCTAACTGCCTGTCTGCATTGCAAAAGGATTTCATTTTCCTCTGTGTTGTGTATTGCAGACTCACGAAGTACTTCTCTGGCACATCCATAAACTAAATCACTTTTGTGAGAAAGAAAAGGTGAGACAGAGATTGAAACATCAGCTTAACCATCTCCACGAGAGCTCTCCTTCATGGAGCTGTGTGAAATGTTCAGTGCAAAATTAAAATCACTTGCCTGTGCGTTCACAGAGCCTCCATGAACACATTGGCCATGACGAATGATTTTGGGTACCCATCTTGAGGCAGTTTAAAGGGGCCTCGTTTTTGAAAAGTGCTCAGCACCCACCCTCTGGAAAAAAGGCCCCTTTAAGGCATTTCAAGTTGGGGCCCCAAAAACGGAGTCGCTTTTGGAAATATATAGGTGGTAACATTTCATTTCGGCATCCAAAAAAAATAACAACCCGGATTCTCCAGTCAGCCCAGCTAGTCACTCCTGCAAGAGTGAGCCTGTTTTGCCTCCATGATTCTCTGGCTGGTTTTATGCTGACCACAGGCCTGATACAGTTTGGAACCACCCCTAGGGTGCTCTACGCTCTGCCAGCTGGCTGCTGTCCCCAAAGGATTGTCTATCAGCTGGGAATTGCCTACACAGCTGGAGGTGCTGGAGAGGTAATGTAGGAGCCAGTTTTGCTGGTCCTACACCTGATGGAAACCCCACCATGCCCAGAGAGAAAGATATGGACAGCTCCTGCTCTCTTTGTGCCATTTCTCTGAAGGAAAAGGGTTCCTTTCCAATGAATCTTAGAGGAGAGGGTGGGAGCAGGAGCTAGATTGGGGGGCATTCCCCTCCTCTCTGTGGGCCTCCTGATACCTGCAAGAGGGGATGAGCTCCAGAGATTGTTGCCCCCTCTCAGGCCTTTAGAGGAAAAAATTCTCCTTTTTCCTCCATTGATAACCCTCCCTGGTTAAATTTTGAGATCTGTCCCTGATATGCAAAGGGCTGGAGAGGAAGGATGCACTTGTGTTTACGACAGGAGAGCTGAACATGTTTCCCAGCTCTGCCACAGATTCCCTGTGTGACCTGGGCCAAGTCACTTACTTTCTCGGTGCCTCAGTCTCTAATATGGCACTGTCTGTTTAGGCCCTGATCCTACAAATGCTTAGCTTCATGTACTGTGAGGAATCCAACTACTCATCTTATACCAGGTTTTCTAGTGCCGATGTTCAATAGCCATGTTCCAAATTTGGGAGCTAATGCAATTAGACTTTGGATGCCACATCAGCCAGGGGAGTTGGCAAAGTGAAGTTATACTTCTCATCCTTCTGGTTTTTTCTCTGTGGGGAGGGGCTCATAGGGGAAAAATATTTCCTGGACTCAGTGAGCAGCTCAGATTTTAGGGTGTCATAATCAGGTACCCCGTGTCCGATCCACTTCAAACTTTGCAGAAAAATCCCATCTTGGCCCCACGTCCCACCTACCCGTTGTAAGGCCTATACAGCATTTTTGAGTGGATTTTAGGAGGCTCAGGTAAAACTGGGCTCATGATGGAAATTCCATCTGTAGTCATGCCTTTGCTCCATGATACTTTTATTGACTTGTCGGCATTGCTCCTGTAACAGTTGGTGTACCATGTACAAGTCATGAGAATCAGTAATGCTTTGAGTACGCCGCAGGGGCTGGCCAGGAGGCAATGCCTGCTTATCAGCTGCAGCTGCTCTTGTAGACAAGGTGCAGTTGTGCATTCTTGTAGTTTATTTTTTCAGTTCTCCCGCGGCTTGTGTTTGCTGCTGAACGTTCTAATCTCTGCATCCTGTGACCAATATCCAATCGTAGTCAGCTCATGCATGCCTCTCTCGCTTAATGCATAGTGGGCAAAAACGTTCACTTATGATTAAGCCTGCGAGTCTGTCACAGAGGTCATGGAAGTCATGGAGATGATCATTATGGGCTAGCTCCACAAAAGGACTTGGCTCTGAGCACACCTCTTGGACTGGGCCCCCGTAGGTGAGATAGGTGGGGGAATGCCTAGGTTGAGGATCCCATAGGGCTTAAGCATGAGACAGGTGCCTGGGTGCCTAGACCCAGGTGGTTCTGTGCATACTCACTGGCAGAAATGTAGGTGTCTAGCGGACTTTAACAGTGGAAATTTGAGTGCCTAGGGATGCTGGGCAGCAGCCTAAGTGGTAGTTTTGAGGCTCTCGGTGTTGCCTGAATGTTGGATATAGATGCCTGTGTTACTCCTGTGCAAAACTTTGTCAGCATAAAATTTCAAGCAAAACTGTGCGAGTGTGTTTCCAAGCAATAAAATAACCACTCATCTGAAATGTCACTGAAAAATTAACTTTCAGCTGCACCACTGGCCAGAAGAAAATAGTGATAATTTTTATGAGAAATCCCATGAAAACCATTATACTACTTTACGCGGGGCTACTACTGAATTAAATACATGGGCGGGCTACAACACTGGTTGCAACAGCATATAACCTCTTATCGTTCTCTGAGCCAATGGGAATAAGATCAGCAGGTTAGCCCCATGGGAATTCATGATTCGATAGTAACCTATTGAGATGAGTTTTTCAAAAGTGCTTAGCTCCCCTACAGAGACAAGGTGAGAGATATTACCAAGATATTACCTCACCTACCTTGTCTCTAATATTCTGGGAGCATCAATACTTCAGTGACAGGTGCTCCCTTAATTATCTGATTAAAACTGTGCACAGGGCCAGTGCAAGGATGTTTCGCGCCCTAGCCAAAAAGCAGTGCCCCCCCCAAAAATTTTACACTATTGCTGGAAAACGAATGAATAAAGAAAAGAGAAATGTTGTTGAACTTGCATTTTAACTTGTTGTTCTCTCGTACATTACAGCTATAGCCTACGGCAGCTCTGCGTTGCGGACACAAGTGTACTGCTTCACACTACGGTACAAAGTGGCAATGACGTCATTTTTCTCGTCGCGCGCAGCCAGGGGGAGGGAGAGGGAGGGGGGGCACAAGGTGGAAGTTTCGCCTAGGGCGCAAAATATCCTTGCACCGGCCCTGAGTGTTGGCTACTGGCCAGTGCTGGAGCTAGGATCACAGTCTTGATGGACCTATGGCATGATCTGCTAAGGCAAATCCTCTATTCCTGTGTTTAACCGAGTATAGCTTAGTCAACAATACTCTGAAGTCATAAAGGAAGAATTAACAATAATTATGTTAAGTCACAGGGCATAAACACTCTGTAAATCCCCTTTAATTATGTGGTAGCACTTGATTATTTAATTACATGGCAAGTAAAATGTAAGTACAAAAATAAATACGGTTTTATTTTGATCTTCAACAGAGGGCATGGTGTTCATGGCAATTAATTTGAGGGTAATATGATCTAGTCAAATACAGACACATGTAATTACCATGTAGCTACTGTGCAAATGATGGTAAAACCTGAAGAGGCCTTGCAAAATGGTCTGACCTTTGAGGACAGATCTAGAGGTCTTGTGTAATATCTGGAGCTCGCTGTCTATGGCACCCATTAGCATAGCATCTGAGCACCTTGAAATCTTTTATATATTTTCCCTCATAACACCCCTGTGAGGTAGGGCAGTGCTATTATCACCACGGTACAGATGGTAAACTGAGGCACACAGTGGCTAAGTGACTTGCCCAAGATTGCCCAGGAAGTCTGTGGCAGAGCAGGGCACTGAGTTCCAGGCTAGTGTCATAATCCTTGATCAGCCTTCTTACCTTTACCTTTCAGCTTCACAACAAGAGACTCAAACAGGTTCTAAATACTGGAACCCATGGAGGTCTGACAATAAAACAATCATATATTTAATTGCAGTGATAGGTGCCAGCCTATTTGATCTCTATGGAGGGTGGCAGGACGCCCAAAAGGGGCCTGCTGCCAAGAACAACAATGGCCTCCCAGTCTGGGTCTCTCTTTGCAATAAAGAAAGAGAATGTCCATGATATTCTGCCCCGTGGCAGAGAACATATTTAACTGCTGCTTAGTTCGCTAAAACAAATGGCCTTTTAATTGTCGTCTTCCTCAGACTTGTCTGATTTGGCTGTCCTAATGGCTTTCAGCAGTAAAGCCCAAACTGACTGCCCCATGACATTGTACTAGCAGCTAAACCCAGCATCGGGGAGATAGACAGGAGATCCTGTGAACGGAGGATCAACACTTGAGGGGTTTGAGCTGGGGAGAGGAATCCAGCGAGGAGCTCTCTCAAAACCTCTTGGATTAGCACGTCAGGTAGTGTCCAGTGCAAGAGGACAAGAGATCTCTGGGCTCAAGAGGGTGGAGTGCTCAGTGGATCTGCTTGTCTCACCCCTAAATGTCCTGTTTCTGAGTGTGACCTACCAGCTCCTGATAGGGGTTCTGATGTCAGCAGTAGGTAGGGAACCACTGTCTGATGTGGCTATGTGTGCGTTATGGCCACTCCGTCAACCTCACCTCACAAAGCACAGCTCCTCCTCTGATCACATCACAGCACAGTTCTCTATCCCTGAGTATCACCTCATTTCCTGTAGCACCACACACCTGAGCCTCCACTTAACCCTCTCACGATCTCTCGTCCATCAGTGTCCTCAACATCTGTGCATCTCTTAATCGCCTCCTCATTTCTCTCTCCGCCCCATTCTCTCCTTCACAGAGTCAAAGAGAAGATTCACCCCCCTGCACCACCCCTCACTGCTACCCTGTCACTTATCCCACCAACTCTCAACCTTGGCTCATCCACAACATCTGCTTCCGCTGCTGCTCCCTGGCCATTGAATGCTTCATGTGGGCTTCCTCCGGTACAGAGTCACTCTCATCCTTCAGTTCTGCCATCTACTCCATCCACTGTTTCTCTACTGTCATAGACTCAGCTGGCTAGTCATCACCCTTCCCTCCTCAAACTCTTCCACCAGCCCCTTCTGTGCCCACCAACCTCTCCAGGCAGGAACTTGTTGGCTTTTTTAAAGGGAAGTGCAATAAGAGTTGATGCGTTAACCCTGTGCCATAAAGCTTGATAAAAACTAAACACAAGGACTTGAGTCCATGGCCAGTGTTATCCTATTACTGTGTGTATATGCACCAAATACGGATTGGCACCTGCCTGTGGCAGTGTGTGAATCCATTGCCATTGAGAGCTTGAACATGGCATTCTGCCTCCCTTCCCCCGCTGCCACTCCTTTCATGCTAAAACAATAACACAATAATCTCCCTATCATAGCAATCATTTGTGATTTTATTGTTAGTGCCGGTGAAGGATGCTGGACAGAGAGCCCTGCAGAGCAAAGACCTCCAGCAACACGTCAGGAAGAGAATGGTCAGCAGAAATCCAAGCTGCTCCACACACTGCCATGTCAATGTCGCTCCACTGGACCCAAGAGGTGAGAGGAGTATTCGCTCTCTGTGCCCATTTGAACCGTGGTCTCTGCTGAGATTCCTGGTTCCCACCTGTCCTCTGGGAACTGAGTTGAGACGATCAAAACCCAGTTCATAGAGCCCACCCCGTATCCACCAGGTGATAATGACTTTTGGTCACTATCAATCTGGACTGGGCACTGAATTTTTTCTCTCTATCATTCTCATTCAACTGAGGTGAAAGCAGCGAGTGAGGGCTTGTGCCCATGCATCTAATACATAGTTGTCACGTTTAGAGTCTTGGAGGCAACGCAGCCCTCCTCGGGGCCTTTCCACTTAGCTTAGTGTGCTTCCTATCAGATGCAAATTACATAGCTTGGGATGCTGCCTTCCAGACGCCATCAGAACGCTGTCATGTATTATCCATATGAAAAGTGCATGCTGTGTCAGCTCAGATCTGTTGCATGTACTGGATTTTTTTTCTAATTGCAATGATGTATAAAATGCATTGAACATACTGGAAACAGGGCTAGTTTCTATGTTGAACATAAAGGAGATGAAAAGATCAGGCAAATTTAGGACAGACTTTAAATTAGGTATTGTACACAATGGGACCGCCATCCTCCCCACCCCCATCTCCCCAAACCTCCCCAAAATCCTTTCCATGTAGAATCACATGGAAATATAAACCATGTCAGTAGTTCTGAAGAAGCAGAAAATGTGAAGTTTGAGAAATTAAGCTAAATCCATAGAGTTCTTGGTCCTCTAGGTTGTAGAGAGGACCAGGATGTGTTGTATGGGTGGGGCTTGATAAAATGAGGCACATTGGGGTAGAAGGTCAGTGGAAAGTCAGCTGGTTTGGAGGAGTCCATACCACCTAGAGCAGTTGTCTCCCATCTCCATTATACCAGCTATGCAGTCCCCCTGGAAGACCGTCAGAGCCCCATCAGTGTGATCCTCTTGTGGCAGGGCTTCCACCATATTATGAGGAGCGGAGATAAAGCCCCTTGAAGTTCCACTCCCTACTTTTGTGTGTATTGGCCAGAATGGTCCAGTATTTAAGCTTGTTTCAGCCCCATTGTGCCTCTCTGTGTAGGTGATGATCAGACCCCATTTAACTGCACAAGCACTATGATACTGAGCCAATGTAACACTAAGTAGAGGCACTGCACGCCAGTTATAAAGAGGGTCCCATTACTATTGCTGTGGAACAGGATAAAAATCTGGGGTAACTGTCCAGAAAGGACCAAGCATTGAAATTTTGTTCTTTTAGCCACATCCTGAAGTCTTTACCCAGGCAAAACTCTAATGGAAGTCAAGGAAGCTGATTTTCCCTTGCCGTTCACCTTGTGTAGTCATTTACACCTGGGCAGTGGGTTTAAAACACTGACTGTTATAAATGGAAAATTCTAACTGGGTGCATTTTGTATTCATTTTACACAGGTGTGAATTTCTACAGCAGAGGAGAATCCGGTCCGATATGATTATAGCCTCAGGCCTGATATGTGTTCCTTAGGTTGTTGTGTATAGGCCCCATGTGGGAAAAATTTTATTTTTCTCAAAACATACATGAAGGTTGATTTGTGTGCACATAAATTTTTGGTATGTAACTGCAGGGATCAGGCGATTTGAACTCTGCAGAACTGGTGTTAGCTTTGTTTTTTATTAGTCTTTCCATTGTAATTTTTACTATTCTTCCTTTGGGGCTTGTGAGAAGAGATTATGTACGCCACTTGACAAGTGCGTACTGCCCGTTGCAAAGTTCAAATCCTGCAGGGGCTGGGTGTTTCTAAGAATTGAATAGATTGCCGCTTTTTCAGCATTGAATCATCTTTCTCATTTCCAAATATTATGGAGACACCGGCTGGGGCTCTGTCGTTAAGGCTAGGGCGGTTAAAAGGTGTCTATTTGGTGGAGGAGCAAAATACGCTAGACTGTATTGGAATTTAATGTTGCATAAATGTAGCGATCTTGGCACAATATAAGTGATGCCCTTGGAATGGCCTTTTATAGCCCTTTTATTCAGTGTAGGATCATTCTCGGTCTGTTTCTGTGGTATCTAGGGGGAAAATGTGAGATCCCTTCACCAGGCAAGCACTGGCTACCCCCACACAGGTATCTTCTTGTGGAGTTTCCTTCTGTCTGGGATGGGGGTGGAGTATGCTCCACCATCCCCCTGCAGAAATGCTGGCGAGTGGTTCTTGTCTCCTGAACCGTTAGCTCTGAGGACATGTGCCGCAGGAAGAAGTCTGCTTGCAGAGGCCAAGAGCCTGATCCAAAGCCCACTGAAGCCAGTAGATGACAGTGGGCTTTGGATCAGGCCCCACGCGTCACTTCATGGTTCTTTCTATTTCATAACAACACGGCTCCCTCAGCAGTACTTCTACCATGGGCTCCGAGCCACGGTAGCTGTGCTACTCTGTGTGTGTGTGTGTGTGTGTGTGTGTGTGTGTGTGTGTGTGTGTGCGCGTGCTTGTGTGTGTGTGTGTGTGTGCACGTGCGCGCGCGCTGGGGAGTTACTGCTGGTGTGATAAGCGGTAACTCCCAGGTGTATATCTGGGGTGAAATCCTGGCCCTGTTTAAGTCGCTGGAAAAACTCCCATTGATTTTGAAGGAACCAGGATTTTACTCCATATCTGCATTACCTTGGCTAGATTATGGGGTGCAGAGTGACACTCTCCCCATGGTGCTCGGAGTGTCAGATGCCACAGAGGGGCTTTTGCTCTGTCAGAGAAGGAAGGGGAATGCACTGGAAATGTTGTGCCTGGAGAATGGTGGAATTAGGGCTTTGCCAACCAGCTCTGCACAGTGGCAGGTGGCCCTAATACCATTTAAAGCATAGCTGCTATCCAAATGCTACCCAGCCTATCCCAGATAAGTTTCCTAACTTGTATATCCTGGGACTGGCATTAAACTATAATCCTTTTAAAGTTGTGCTCATATTACAATTTCCTTTACCTTCTGGATTTATTCCTGCTGTTTTTCTACATCTAAACAGGGAAATTATATCTGCTATTTTGGCACTTCTGGCCCTGCCAGGAATCAAGAAGTGCAGCGGCAGCAGCAAATGTGAAAAATAATGATGAAGGGAAACTTAGCCAAACTTTGTGGGTTGTTGGAACAAAAAAGATTTGCTTTGAGTGTTAGACAAAGGTTATTCTGCCTGCATGAAGGTGTCCTTCCCTCACTGTTCAGATGAGCTCAAGCCATCAGATTAGGATGTACATTGTGAATGCCCCCAAAGTTTGAGGTTGTTTGTAGCCAGGAGATTAGTGCAGGCTCATTGCTATTTATCTGTAGTGACAAAAGTTCTGGCAGCGGGGACTGGACAAGAGGAGAGTGGCTGGTATTGAAGGAAGCTTCTGTGAGTGCCAGAAATTGTAAACAGTGTCAATGGGGAAGGGACTGCAGGAGAAACGCATTGACACTTATTTGGAAATGTAGGTCTAAATGACACCTGGATCCATTCAAATATCAAGTTTCCTCTTAGAGAAAGATGCTTCCCTTCATCTCCAGATGTATCTGTCCTTCTTTCACCTGAGGCAGCAAATTTCCTTAGCAAGTAGCCAGTTGGCCTCAGTCAGTTGTGTCCTGCACTGCTGCCTGTTTGTCTCTGGTTCACTGCCCTAAGCTGCCTCCAGGGGCGGCTCCAGGCACCAGCGCAGCAAGCGCGTGCCTGGGGCGGCAAGCTGCAGGGGGGCAGCACTCTTCCCCACCGGCGCCCCAGCCGGAGGAGCGGGGCCACGGGCATGCTGCCCTCCCCGCCGACGCTCCGGCTGGGGCAGCAGGCATGCCGCCCTCCCCGCCGGCGCCCTCCGGCCGGAGGACAGCGGGGCCGCGGCCGGGCATGCCGCCCTCCCCATGGCGCTCCTCTGGCTGGGGGAGAGCAGGGCCACGGGCGGGCATGCTGCCTTCCCCGCGGCGCTCCTCTGGCCGGGGGAGAGCGGGGCCATGGGCGGGCATGCCACCCTCCCCGCGGCGCTCCTCTGGCCGGGGGAGAGCGGGGCCATGGGCGGGCATGCCGCCCTCCCCGTGGCGCTCCTCTGGCCAGGGGAGAGCAGGGCCGTGGGCAGGCATGCCGCCCTCCCCGCAGTGCTCCTGTGGGTGGGAGAGGCGTTGGGGGGTGGGGAGGGTTGTTGCAGCGCTGGGTTGTTTTTTGTTTCGGTGGGGTGGCGCTTGGGTTTTTGTTTTTTTTTTTTGCTTGGGGCGGCAAAAATGTTAAAGCCGGCCCTGGCTGCCTCTGACCATGGATCTTAAAGATCCTGCTTAAATCTTGCCCCTGCTTTTAGGGGAGGTTGGCCTGGATGTGCCAGTGGCTCTTATTCCAAACATTTCCCATGGTACGTCTCCTAGCTCAGACACACCCATGGATGCTGCACGTGTAATGTCCACAAAGAGTCCATAAATGGGTTCTTTCATCTTCTATTGAAACAACATAGAAAGAGCGAGCGAGCGCCGGGGAGAGTGAAAATGAATTGTATTCCTGCAGCAGAGACTTCATTTGATAAATAATGTATATAGAGTTTGCAGTAATAAGTGCTTTTTTCCAACTCAGCCGGCTCGGGTGCATTTTGACACATACTGTTTGTATTCCTCGCAGACAGTGAATGATTGGAGCCTGCTCCTGCGTTATGAAGGGAAGACGCAGGCTGTTAACATGCTGTGTTGTGGCAGATAGGTTAATCTGGCGTTCTACCTGAGCCAGTGAGACTGGCGCAGGAGTTCTGTTGGCTGGAAGGAAAAAAAGGGGACGTGTGGCATGTGTACTGCTAGGCATTTAGGAAAGATCATGAGTTAATACATAGCACCAAGGCAGGCTGACTGAATGGAGAACGGGGGAAGTGCAGCCTTGGGCTGTGTCTGACTGTGGCAACGTCACTCGACTGATCCCGGGGTTCAGGGCAGGTACACATGGCATACTGGTCATGCAGAAGATCATAGGAAGCTAGGATGGTCTCATCTCTAAGAAGGCTTAGAGAAGCCCGAAGGCGGTGTCTTTAATTCTCCCCTCTGTAATGTAGTTCAGTCCATTCTATGGTGGCATGGTTCAGCTCGGAATTTATGAACACGCTGGGTGGTGACCCTCAGTATCGCAGGCTGTGTTAGCCAGAAGATGGAGGGAAACCACTCAGATCTTAGACTGCCCAACAAGCCAAAAAAAAGTGATAAGAGCATGGGATGGGGACCTGGACTCTATTCCGGGTTCTGCCACTGGCCTGTTTGGTGACCTTGGGCAAGTCACGTCCCTTTTCCATGCCTCAGTTTCCCCTGCTGTGCAATGGGGGTAATGATCCAGACCTCCTTTGTAAAGAGCTTTGAGATCTACCGTGATGTAAGACCTAGATGGTGGTATCATTATTTCTCGTTTACTACAGTGCTGACCCGCCTGCCCATTTTGTAACCAGAGAGAACAGTATACCTCCTTTCTCTCTTCCACACTCTCCTTCTGGCTGCGATCCTCCACGCAAATCTGACACATTCTTTGTTAAAAACATGTGAAATGTGGCTGTCTCTATAAAGGGCATGTGAAATTCTCCCTGCCTTGGTTGCCTCCTGCAGACCACAACCTGACTGTTGCAAATAAATTGGTGCCATACTTGTTAAGAGATAATGGGCTATTTTGGAAAGCAACCTAAAAGAACTCCTATTTTGTTTGTATAAACGGCTCAGCATACAGTCTCTTCTCCCTGAGCTCACGCTGATATTATTATAGTGTGAACCTAGGGGCATTCATGATGGGCAGCTTTCCTGCCTCCACAATTTATTGTTCCTTTGACTATAAACAGCATGGTGAAGCAAAATTAAAAAGCCATCTTTATACTTCATTCTTGTTATTTCACAGTGCAAAGGAGCCATAGAGCAGGACAGGATCTGTTCCCAAATCTCCAAGGAACTAGGAGTAGAGTTCTGCCTTCAAAGCAAACCATTTCTTACAGATTTGCAGCTGATAAACTGTTCGGTCTCTCTTAGGTGTAAGAATCAGATGATCGAGATTCTATCCATTCCGTATATCAAAGAGAGTCCAAGAAGCTACTCAATTGCAAATACATGAACAATTCTAGCATGGAATTTGAACTAAAACGACCTTAATCAAGGTATGCTGAAGGGCATGTGCTGAAATCATTTTTTATTGCAGGCGTAGAGCCTTTTGTTGGACCTATTGGGTAAAAAACCCAATATTTGTGCCTGATAGACTTTGGTCACCCTATAACCCAGAGAGACTGGGAAACTGCATTAATCCATGCACATTTTGTGTCGCTATGTAACAATTAGAAACAAGCGTGGTGCTTTATTGCCAAGAGAAGATCAGCGCCTCAGCTTCTGTAAAAAGTCAGTGGTGCTACACTGATTTACACCAGCTAACTGAAGCAGAACTTACTATCCACTTGTGTTGAACTGTAAGAATGTAATTAAGTAGCAAAGCGAAATATGCACCATGATCTCATTGAGCCCGGAGCTGGGAAAGATTGAAGGCATTTGGAAGCCAATATACTGGTTTGCCATGTATTTCTTAGGCAAAATTTTTATCTGCTTGCTCAAGAACTCTGGACAGTATCGCGGGGATGGATAGTAAACAGTTTACAAGTGAGCAACTGGAAATGGTTCCTGTATTTTCTTTTATGCTAAAGAAATACATTATGTTATGAGCCATTGGATAGATAAATAATGATAAATAATAAACTCTGGCCTTGAAAGTGTGGTTTGCTGAACTGAGAAATTACATAACTGTGCGTGCAATTGCACATTGCTGGAAAATGGGAAATAGCAAAACATTGTCATTGTTGGAGTTCAGTAATGTAAAAGCTAGGGATGAATGGCTCAGGCATACTGTCACTGTCACTTTAGTGGGAGCACGGTACAGTCCTAAGAGATTAGGGTAAATTCTGGCATTTTCTGAGTTGGTAACATTTGAGCTATAACAGAAATCTTCAGAAATTGACCAACACTGCCTGTGTGCCCTGACTATTACGGTAGTGATCAGCGATTGGTTATGCAGTGTAACACGATGGCTGCCTTTCACTGAAAGTCAGAGGGGAGGGAGGTGGCTAACTGCCACTAATGCCTGTGAAAATCTCCCTCCGGGGGGTTTGGAACACATGGCGATATATTGGTTTAAACTGCACTCATTGTACACTTCTGGTGACCAGGGGCCAGCTCCTGGGGGTGGAAATCCATAGGGGGCTCCCAGTGGGGATGCTAGCAGATCAAACTGTGTATGATGGCCAGATTTTCATGGGACTCCTTTCGTGGGAAGAGAGGGTGCGGCTGAAGACACAGACGGAACATTATGGATGGGCAGCAGGGAGCTATGCATGGACAGATGAGAGACATGGCCGCCTACTTCACCCCTCCCTCCTCAGCTCAGCAACACCCTGCTGCCCTATTACACAATGCTCAAGCAGTAGCGCAGCCAGGTCCGGAGCGCAGGGGGAGCGGCGCTATAAAAGGCGCCTCCCCCTGTACTCACGTGGCGGCACTCTGGGTCTTCGGCGGCACTTCGGCGGCTCACTCCGGGTCTTTGGTGGTACCCCGCGCCAAAATGCCGCCGAAGACCAGGATTGCCACCGGGTGAGTGCAAGAAGCAGCGCTTAAAAAGAAGCGGCGCCTTTTTTTAGTGCTGCTAAAAAAAGGCGCCGCTTCCGCCGCTTCTGCTCAAGGGGGAACGGCCGCTCCCCCTGCTCCCGCCCCTGGCTACGCTACTGTGCTCAAGATTTTCAAAAGTGTCTAGTGCCTTTGGGTGCTTCAGTCTGTGGTTGCCCAACCTGAGATCCTTTAAAGAGGCCTGATTTTTTAGAATGTGCTGAGTACCTGCCCACTGAAAGTCAAGTCCCCTTAAGGTGTCTAAAGCTGAGCATCTGTTAGCTGAGCATCTGAAATCAGTAGATCCTTTGGAACATTTTGGCCTGTGGATGCAACTATGTGATAACATGTGCCAGGCCTGGAGGAGGGTGTTTCTTGAGGCATATGTGCTGTGCCCAGCCAGCCTGTCATCAGTTTCCTCAGCTCCTTTATAGATCTTGTCAGACCCTGCCAAGGTCTATAAAGACTGGGACAAAAATCTTGCTCTGAAACTGACAGGGCATCGAGGCAGACCCTGAGAACGGGACATTCATAGTTTTCAGGGATATATGTTGTCTTAGTTCTGATCATCAGTGTTAAGAGAAGAGCTGGCATGCAACAAACGCTGGTTGTTTCTTCCTGTAAATGAAAGACTTATGTATGTTTTGAAGTAGCAGTGGTCCATTTGGTACTGTGGAGGGGGAAAAGATACCACCAATTATTTAATTTAAAAAATTACACTTCCAGTCTCATTGATCTCAGTAGGAGGGATAGGCAGTCTTGTGGAGTGGGAAGCACGGCAAATTGCCCATACTTGTGGTTTTGCACAGGTAGTTCAAATTCAGAGCGATTCTTTTTTCTCTGCAATTGAAATCCCTGGGGCATCATAAATCCCTTTCTGAGGCAGTGGAGCCCAGTGGGACCGGCCATCAGTAGCCGAGCATTCAGTTACCAGCTGTCCTGCTGGATGACCTTGGCCAAGTCATGTCACTGCTCTCTGCATCAGTGTCCCCATCTGGAAAATGGGGATAGCCTAACACTATCCGATCTAAGGGTGAAAATATAATAACAATAATACTTATAGGATGAAATTCACCTCTGTGCAGAGTCTATTTTGTAGGCTTCAGTGAGTGTTTTTACATGGCCAATAATCCTTATTCAGGTCCTCTGCATGGAGGTAAATGTCACCCGTAGAATCCTTTTTATCCCTTGATCTCAAAGCGTCCTAACACAGAATACCTGAGCTATGAAGACAGGAAGCCACCTGGCAGACCTACAGGATGGCGGCAGCCTGTTGAGCAGGAACAGGGAGACGAAGGAAGGTGGGGTTCTATATCTGAGCTATTAAAATGGTTAGTTTTGAGATCTGTGCTGAAGTTTAGTTGGGTCCTTATCATATCTCCACTGGCCCACACATCTCTAATCAGTTGTCTAGCTGGTGTCTGAGAGATAAGACTGAACCACAGTGCCTTTGATATCACATCCTCTTTTATGTGTAAAGCAGGGAAACTGGGAGAGAACGCTCTTTTAATGCACGATCTGCTGGAAGATCAATAGCAGCTTAACATGCATTTTTGTCTAATATGCGGTGTGCAGAGCTTTGTAATAAAAATGCTGCTTTTCATGCAGTACATTGGGATGACTGGCTCTGTCTCAGGGTTGTCCGCTTTCATCACAGCCGCCTCCCACTGAGCTGTCAGAGCAATAACCATGTTGCAGGGCGGATGGAGGCACATTGTTTTAGTCATTGCAAACATCCCCCCATGGCTGCAAAGCACCAGGCATTATGGGGTTGATATGAGGGCACAAGTTGGCCTGGTTGTTTATTTGACATGAAGCAGGCTGGGCTAGATCTTCAGCATCTGTAAATCTGGGTAACTCCTTTGAAGTCTATGAAGCCCTGACCCCAGTTGAGGAGTCGTATCTCCTGTGTGTTGTTTGGGGATTTAACAGGAGTTAACACAGGAAGATTAAAATAATACCTTAACGTGTCTTAAAAATAATTGTAAAAGATCAGCAATCAAAGCAAGAGCTGCCCTTGTTATCTTCTGGTGACTCAGGCTGGCATCTGTCTCTCAGACTGCATAGGGAATCTCCACTTTTGTAAGGAAGTTCTAGTATTTTTTTTAAATTCTGGGCTGGGGGCATTAGATTAATTTACCTAGAGGAAATATTCTCAGGTAGTTACAGCAGGAGACTGGGACTCCTGGGCTCTCTTTCTGGCTCTGACCTCAACTTGTTGATAAATATCTGAGGCCAAAAAGGGTCCACCGATTTTCAGTGACTTGGTGTTTGGGTGCCCTACATGATTTACAGATTCTGAGGCTAAAAGGGACCGTTGTGACCAGCTAGTCTGACCTCCTGTGACACACAGATCAGAGAACCATCCCAAAACAATTCCTAAAGCAGATCTTTTAGAGAAACAGCCCATCTTGATTTAAAAGTGGTCAGTGATGGAGAATCCACCATGACCCTTGGTAAGTTGTTCCAATGGTTAATTACTCTCACTGTTAAAACGTATGCCTTATTTCCAGTCTGAATTTATCTAGCTTCAACTTCCAGACACTGGAGAGTGTTAGACCTTTCTCTGCTAGATTGAAGAGCCCATTATCAAATATTTCTGTTCCCCATGTAGATCCTTATTGACTGTCCTTATTGATTTGTTAAGCTAAATAGTTTGAGCTCCTTGAGTCTATCACTATAAGGCATGCTTTTCTAATCCTTTGATCATTCTTGTGGCTCTTCTCTGAACCCTCTACAATTTGTCAACATCCTTCTTGAATTGTGGACACAAGAATGGGACTCAGTAATTCAGCAGCCATTGCATCAGTGCCAAATACAGAGATAATTTTCAGAGTAGCAGCCATGTTAGTCTGTATCCGTAAAAAGAACAGGAGTACTTGTGGCACCTTAGAGACTAACAAATTTATTTCAGCATAAGCTTTCGTAGGCTACAGCCCACTACATCGGATGCATAGAATGGAACACACAGAAGTAAGGTGTGTATATATACACACAGAAAACTTGGAAGCTGCCATACCAATTCTAAGAGGCTAATAGCGCATCTAAATTAAATGGCCTTTTAGAATTGGTATGGCAACTTCCAAGTTTTCTGTGTGTATATATACACCTTACTTCTGTGTGTTCCATTCTATGCATCCGATGAAGTGGGCTATAGCCTATGAAAGCTTATGCTGAAATAAATTTGTTAGTCTCTAAGGTGCCACAAGTATCTTAAGATGGTTCCCATCTTAAACCTGCGGCTTTTCCATTTAGAAGGTGGGGTGGGAACCCAGAAAGCCAAAAGATTTCTGCCTTGTGCCAAAGCTATATAAGGGGATGGAACAGAACAAAGGAGGTTTCAGTCATGAGAAATCCCCTAGCTACCACCTGAGCTGGAGCTAACAAGGACTGTAACAGGGGAAAGGACTGGGCCCAGCCTAGGAAGGAGTCCAGTCTCTGAAATAAGCTTATTGGAACATCTCTGAGGGTGAGATTTTATCTATATTCCGTTTCCTACTGTATTAGGCTTAGACTTGCATGTTTTTGTTTTATTTTGCTTGGTAGAATCATCATAGAATCATAGAATCTCAGGATTGGAAGGGACCTCAGGAGGTCATCTAGTCCAACCCCCTGCTCAAAGCGGGACCAACCCCAACTAAATCATCCCAGCCAGGGCTTTGTCAAGCCTGACCTTAAAAACCCCTAAGGAAGGAGATTCCACCACTTCCCTAGGTAACCCATTCCAGTTCTTCACCACCCTCCTAGTGAAAAAGTTTTTCCTAATATCCAACCTAAACCTCCCCCTCTGCAACTTGAAACCATTATTCCTTGTTCTGTCATCTTCTACCATGGAGAACAGTGTAGACCCATCCTCTTTGGAACCCCCTTTCAGGTAGTTGAAAGCAGCTATCAAATCCCCCCCATTCTTCTCTTCTGCAGGCTAAACAATCCCAGTTCCCTCAGCCTCTCCTCATAAGCCATGTGCTCCATCCCCCTAATCATTTTTGTTGCCCTCCGCTGGACTCTTTCCAATTTATCCACATCCTTCTTGTAGTGTGGGGCCCAAAACTGGACACAGTACTCCAAATGAGGCCTCACCAGTGCCGAATAGAGGAGAATGATCACGTCCCTCAATCTGCTGGAAATGCCCCTACTTATACAACCCAAAATGCCATTAGCCTTCTTGGCAACAAGGGCACACTGTTGACTCATATTCAGCTTTTCGTCCACCGTAACCCCTAGGTCCTTTTCTGCAGAACTGCTGCCCAGCCATTCGGTCCCTAGTCTGTAGCAGTGCATGGGATTCTTCCGTCCTAAGTGCAGGACTCTGCACTTGTTCTTGTTGAACCTCATCAGATTTATTTGGCCCAATCCTCTAATTTGTCTAGGTCCCGCTGTATCCTATCCCTACCCTCCAGCGTATCAACCACTCCTCCCAGTTTAGTGTCATCTGCAAACTTGCTAAGGGTGCAGTCCTTACTTACTTTGTTCTGTCTGTTATTATTTGGAACCACTTAAATCCTACTTTTTATATTTAATAAAATCACTTTTGTTTATCAATGTCCCCAAAAAGTTACCCCAGAGTAAATAATTAATTCCTGGGGGAGCAAACAGCTGTACATATCTCTCTATCAGTGTTATAGAGGGCAGACAATTTATGAGTTTACCCTGTATAAGCTTTATACAGAGTAAAATGGATTCATATGGGGTTTGGATCCCATTGGGAGCTGGGTGTCTGGGTGCTAGAGACAGGAGCACTTCTTAAGCTGTTTTCAGTTAAGTCTGCAGCTTTTGGGGGACATGGTTCAGACCTGGGTCTGTGTTTGCAGCAGGCTAGCATGTCTGGCTCAACAAGCTGACAGGGAAAATGGGCTCAGAGGTAGTCTCAGCATGTCAGTTGGCAGTCCCAAGGGGAGTCTCTATGACCGAACCTGTCACAACTGCTTCCCAGGATAGAATCCCCCAGTCTTGTAAGTATGGCCTACGTGCTTTGTTCCTAGATATATACATTTATATTTAGCTGTACTAAAATGTATATTGTTTCATAGAATATCAGGGTTGGAAGGGACCTTAGGAGGTCATCTAGTCCAACCCCCTGCTCAAAGCAGGACCAATCCCCAATTTTTGCCCCATATCCCTAAATGGCCCCCTCAAGGATTGAACTCACAACCCTGGGTTTAGCAGGCCAATGCTCAAACCACTGAGCTATCCCTCCCCCCCCAGTTTGCTTCTGCCCAGCTTACCAAGCAATCCAGATACCTCTATATCAGTGACCTGGCCTCTTCATTATTTACTACTCCAAGATTTACCACCAAATTGTGTTATCTGCAAACTTTCACTTGTGATTTTATGTTGACTTCTAGGTCATTGATAAAAATGTTAAATTATGTAGGGCCAAGAACCAGTCCTTGCAGGACCCCACCGGAAACACTCCCACTCAATGATGATTCCCCATTTACAATTACATTTTGAGAACTCTGAGTTAGCCATCTTTTAATCCTTTTAATGTGTGCCAACTTACTTTTATATTGTTCTAGGTTTTTAATCAAAATGTCATGCAGTACCAAGCCAAAGTATATTACATCAACACTATTATCTTTATCAACCAAACTTGTAATCACATTAAAAATATCAAGTTCGTTTGACAGGATCTATTTTCCTTAAACCGATGTTGATTGGCATTAATTATAGTACCTTGGTTAAATTCTTATTAATTGAGTCTCATATCAGCCGCTCCATTATCTTGCCTGGGATTGATGTCAGACTGACAGAAATATAATTACCTGGATCATCCCATTTACCCTCTTTAAATATTGGCACAAGGTTAGTATTCTAAAACTTTCCCAGTGTTCCAAGTCTTATTGAAAAATCCACATGAATGATTCAGCCAGCGCTTTTAAACCCCTTGGATGTAAGTTATCTGGGCCTGCTGATTTAAAAATGTCCTACCTTTAGCAGCTGCTGTCCTCGTGAGACACTAGTGGCACCTAGGTCCTGATTTTCAGAGGCACAGATCAGCGCAGCTCCCATTGACTTCAAATGGAGTTGTGGGAGCTGAGCATCTCTGGAAATAGGGCACTAGATGTCTCAAGCTGGATACCCAGACATGGAGGCATCCAAAATAAGGGGACGTTTGAAAGTGTTGGCGTTTACCGTATTGGTTCCTCAGTACCCTGGCCACAAAAAGCTGGCTCCAGTGCACCTCTCTGGGGGGTTTATGAATAGGCTTTACACAATTTGATTTTTTAAAAATAATTGTGCCAGATAATATCAAGGTTATTTTTAAGCAGTTTTTTATTAATGCAAATGTTCACAGATGCGTGAAATTATGGGACGAGGCCAGAAAATTATTTAATGACAGTAGACATTGAGATTCAAAAAGCTAAAGCTCTATAAGCTTAAAACACACGTTGTCCATTTCACATATCAAAGTAAATAGCCTTAAACTGGCAAATCATATTGTTTTTTAACTAGTCATTCACTAGTGCATTTGTAACAAGCCTAATTAAAAAGTCTAACCCACTACGGTGATGCAGCGCTTCAGTGTAGTCACTACCTACATTAATGGGAGGGGTTCTCCCATCGCTGTAGGCAATCCACCTCCCTGAGAGGTGGTAGCTAGGTCGATGGAGGAATTCTTCCGTCGACCTAGCGCTGTCTACATCAAACAGCCACACCCCTGAGAGAGGTACCTATGCCGATGTTGGTTCCTAATGGAAACCAGCCTTAAATTGTTGGATTTTGACTCTAAGTTCTCAAGCCACATTTTTCTCACTTTGCCTATCTGTAAATTTTGATTATTGATGGAAATATGTTTTCGTTGGTTTGTGTGTGTACAGTGACATCGAGGTTTGCCAACATTTACCCATTAAAAAATCGAACCTTTCCAAGCTGAGTTATGAGGCTAAATTCATTAACGTTTGTAAAGCACTCTGAGGTCCTCTGATGGAAGGCTCTGTGTAAATACAAAGTATTATCATCATTCTAAAGTATGACTAGACTTCTGAGCAGGAGGTCTAGTCTCCTAGATACTGTCATGCCATTCACTGTTAGAGAGATACTGAAAGAACAACAGGCATTTCTAATAATAGTTTTGAACTTCATCTTTTAAATATACTTCCATTTTGAATACTTTGTATAGGTAGCTCTCAAAGGTATTAGAATTGATCATGGATGCACCAGCAGTCATAAGTATCAGACCAGCTCCTCAGCTGCAGTAAATCAGTGTAGCTCTGTTGACGTTAATTCTAATTTACACCAGCTGTGGATCTGGCCCATTTTCTGCTGCTGTGAGCAGAACATAAGAGCAACGCCACAGTGCTGGGAATGAGGTGCAGTGGCTGAGTGGTTAAGGAGCTTGACTATAACAATGAAGGTTGAGGGTCAAGTCTCACATGATCTCCACATCACTTCCTTGTGTGCTTTTATCTGTGAAACTGAGCCATTGGCTCTAGGGACCTTTGACTGTTCTGGGAAGGGTGAAGAGGCAACACTGGGTTAGAAGGTTCCATGGTGGTTGGGGAATCATAGCTAAAACTGGGCAGCGAAGGAGAATTGTTCTGGGAAAAGTTTTATTAAAAAATAGATGGGAGTGAGGAAAATAAACACATTGTGGGGGATGGGACAGTTTTTAAAAAGGAGCATAAAGTTCCATCAGTTGCTCAGTGCTACGTTGAAAAGGAAGGAGCAGAGGTGGGAGTTTGTTACATTAGAAATATAAGGTCAAGCAGAGGGGAGTAAGGCGTTTGGCTGTAGTTGCAGTGGTACCCTCTATCTCCTGACCAACAAGCCTGGCATACAGTAGCACATATGGCTTTTGGGATTGATGCGCTTACCTGTGACCCTAGTTACCACTGCAGATTAAATAGAATCCAGACTTTGCAATGAGACAGTTGTTCCCCTTCACCCAAACCACTTGGGAGAAGGGAGAGAGTGCCAAGTAATCAAAGGGCGGGCTGGTTAATCTCCTATTAAGCAGCTTCACCAATTTCTATATGCAGCAGACAGCGAGGATGATTTAGATAATGGCATAGAGAATACACTTATAAAGTTTGCAGATGATACCAAGCTGGGAGGGGTTGCAAGTGCTTTGGAAGATAGGACTATAATTCAAAATGATTTGGACAAACTGGAGAAATGGTCTGAAGTAAATAGGATAAAATTCAATAAGGACAAATGCAAAGTACTCCATTTAGGAAGGATCAATCAGTTGCACACATATAAAATGGGAAATGACTGCCTAGGAAGGAGTACTGTGGAAAGGGATCTGGGGGGTCATAGTGGACCGCAAGCTAAATATGTGTCAACAGTGTAACGCTGCTGCAAAAAAAGCGAACATCATTCTGGGATGTATTAGCAGGAGTGTTGTAAGCAAGACACGAGAAGTAGTTCTTCCGCTCTACTCCGCACTGATTAGGCTCAACTGAAGTATTGTGTCCAGGTCTGGGTGCCACATTTCAGGAAGGATGTGGACAAATTGGAGAGAGTCCAAAGAAGAGCAACAAAAATGATTAAAGGTCTAGAAAACATGATCCATGAGGGAAGATTGAAAAAATTAGGTTTGTTTAGTCTGGAATAGAGAAGACTGAGAGGAGACATGATAACAGTTTTCAAGTATGTGAAAGGTTATTACAAGGAGGAGGAAAAAAAATTGTTTTTCTTAACCTCTGTGGATGGGACAAAAAGCAATGGGCTTAATTTGCGGTAAGGGAGGTTTAGGTTGGACATTAGGAAAGGTAAGGGAGGTTTGCAGTAAGGGAGGTTTGCGGTAAGGGAGGTTTAGGTTGGACAATAGGAAAAACTTCCTGTCAGGGTGGTTAAGCACTGGAATAAATTGCCTAGGGAGCAGTAGTGTAGGCAGGTCTGGAGCACAGGGGGAGCGGCGCTATAAGAAGGCGCCTTCCCGCTCCCCCTGTACTCACCCGGGGGCGCTTTAAAGGGCTCGGGGCTCCAGTCGCTGTGGAGCCCCGGGCCCTTTAAAGCGCCGCCGGGGCTCCGGCAGCGGGGTTGTGGGGAGGCACTTTAAAAGGCTCATGGCTCCTGCTGCTGTGGGGAGCCGCGGGCCTTTTAAATCCCCGCCCAAGCCCTGCTCCGGCAGCGGGGCTCGGGGGAGCCGCAGGCCATTTAAAGCGCCGCCTGAGCCCCGCTGCCGGAGCTGGGCTGCAGCCGCGGGGAGCCGCCCGCAGGCCTTTTAACGCACCGCCCGAGCCCGGCTCCGGCAGTGGGGCTCGGGCGGCGCTTTTTAAGGCACCGCTTCTCCTCACAGGGGGAGCGGCCACTAACCCCTGCTCCCCCCCGGCTACGCTACTGCTAGGGAGGTTGTGGAATCTCCACCATTGGAGATTTTTAAGAGCAGGTTGGACAAACAACTGCCAGGGATGGTCTAGATAATACTTAGTCCTGCAACGAGTGCAAGGGACTGGACTAGATGACCAGTTCTATGATTCTATGATTCATTGTTGACATGCACCATGTTGGGATATTGAACACACTATACAACTGTCCCATAGAAGCCTCATGTAAGGGACTCTCTTGGGTATTTGGAGTGGGGTTTTTTTTTATTAATTATTTTTTCCTATCCCAAGGAGTATGAGATTTTTTTAAAAAATATTGTTTTGCAATCTTCCCTTGCTGTTGGCTGTAAATATGACATTATACCATGGGCCATGCTAGTGGTGTCAAAGTGGACCTGGCCAGCATGATGACTTGTGAGGGTGCAAGAATGGGACACCTTTCTTAGAACATCTGTTTGATCGCCTGTACATAGTTTTAACATTGCTGGATGATTTTCCAGCAGTGGCCCGAGCAGAGATGTGGGTTTGTGTGTATGTCTGTGTTTATGTGTGTGTATGTGGGTTTTTTTTAGTATGGGTAAGGAGCAGGTGGTTATATGGGCTGGATTTTCAAAATCTCCTAAATCATTTAAGAAGCATAAATCCTGTTGATTTGGTCTCCTAAATCGATGTGCATTTGAAAATCCCAGTTTGTATGCTGGGATACTGAGCGATGCAAATAAAATATCAAGTATCTTTGGGAAACTTTGAATGCAGGTAGATGTTCTTGATGTGCAAAAGCCAGGGATCCAATTGATTTTAAAAGAGACATGGGGGGGAGGGATAGCTCAGTGGTTTGAGCATTGGTCTGTTAAACCCAGGGTTGTGAGTTCAATCCTTGAGGGGGCCATTTAGGGATCTGGGGCAAAAATTGGGGATTGGTCCTGCTTTGAATAAGGGGTTGGACTAGATGACCTCCTAAGGTCCCTTCCAACCCTGATATTCTGTGATGGTTCACTCTGGTTTTAAGAATCAGCCAGTAAACCAGAGGTCTCTGAAGGCACTGAAATGTACAGTGCTAAGATGGGAGACACTGAAAGATGGATTATCCACTGACTTTGAGGACTTCAGAGTATCCCATGAGACTTTTTAGATATAGCACAAAACACAGATCGGCTTTGTTATTTGTCTGTTTTGGGTTTTTTTAAAGTATCTTCCAGAAGTGGTTGAAAAAATAGAGTAGGAAGCCAAATGAGATTTGGAACAGTGCTGCAGGGTGACTTTAGCGCAATCCCCTAGCTATGGTACCTCACAGTGAGTTTGTAAGCTATGCAGGGGCTAACCTGGTAGGTGCTTGGATAGGAGACCTCCACGAAAACCTGGGTGGTATTGAGAGTCAGTAGATGGTACTCTCCCTGCACCAGATGCATACACTTAAAGCCCTTCATTGTTAGTTTTTATTTATAAATACATATCCTGGGAATGTATCAGGGTTTATCCTAAAATTTAAAAGCAGATGAAAAATGGTGAAAACCAAAACATCAGCAGTATAGAGGAGGAGTGCTCATGATAAAGCAGTCAGATGGGTTTGGCTGCCGGGACCTGGCTCCCTGCAAATCTTGCTCCTCTACAGCATAGACCAAGTGTACAGGGCTGCCCTGAAGGGTCCAGGTCAGCATGGGAGCAGAAGGTTGCACCCTGTGAGTACTGGCCCCCTGCCGGACAGATCCTTTTCCTAACCCCAGTCCTTTAGCACTTCCCTGTCCACTTCCTGGGGCTGTACTGAAGGGCTGAGGCCAGGAGGGGCTCTGGCCAGCAGGGGAAGCTGGCAGTCCTGGCTGCCAGACCCAGCTCCCTGCTGGTTTTGGTTCCCAGGGCACAGAGTCCCATCCTCTTCCCCTGCTCAACAGAGCCCCCTTCTGATCCTTGTCCTTCAGCATGGCTTTGTTCACTTCCTTTGCAAAAAATTCCTGGGTCCCCAAAAAAGACAAATTTGGGTGAAAATCAGAATACTGACTTTTTAAAAACCGAGGATTTTTTCAGGGCAAATCAGTAAGTACCTAAATTGATGGGCCTTGTATACACTGTTCTTCCTTGTATACCTTTTTGACAAGAGGTAAAACCTAGGTCCTTCTCACCTGTGGCTATTACAAAGGCTGTGGTGCTTTTCGCTCTCCAAATTCCTTTTTGGGCAACGATATTTTGCTTATTTAACAAGATTCCTTACTGGATACAGCATTGTGCTTCCTTTCTTTTCCTCAGCCATTCGATAAAGTTCCAGTCATACAGGTGATGGATTCCACCCCAGAAGAGGCTGCATTTCAAGAGGGCTTATATTTTAATAAAGCTTTTTGGGAACCTTTGACATGAAAAGCACTACGTTGTATATAGCATAGAATTTTAGTATTGTATTATGAATCCAGCTCTGAAAAAGCTTTTACATTGATTTATTGGTGGGTGGGGTGTGCGTGCCGGCTTTGGAGACACAGAAACTAAGAGTCATTATTGGATTTGTGCAGTATTGCTTGAGAGGCACTAAACAAGGAGAGACAATGGTTCTCTCATTCCGCGTAACAAATGGCTCTCGGTTTCTGCTCACGCAGCCAAGAAAAGAGGGCACAAGAAAGAAAGAAGGGTTACTTTTTCTGTTTGTGCTTTGGAGTTTATTTTGCATGTTGCTTTTGAATATTGTGTGTGTATGTGATACTTCACATCAAGAAACTCATTTAAAAGTACATTACTTTTAGAGCTGAGTGAAAATCACCATTTCCATCCTGCAGGAAATTGTGATGTTTCACCATTTTATTTTTTCCTAAATCAGGATTTTTCACAGAACAAAAAGTTTTCCAAAAATACTACTTCAGAAATGATGAAACATTTCATTTTGTAGTTTTGTAGTTTTTGATCAAAACAAAACATTTTGATACTCCTGATTCAAAATCTTTCATTTTAGTTTACTGAACTGACCCACAGTATTTCGAGTCAGGTCAATATTAAACTGCATTGCTCTATGGTGACACATTGCTTCATGGGAGTTGCAATTCAGGTATCTAAGGCCCCAGTTTTCCCCTGTGGGTCAGGCTCCCTGGCCAATATGCATCTCCTTTGATGCACTTGCAGCCATATGATTCCCATGATGCACCATGCTCTGGGGGGAGGGGCTGTGTTGCATCATAGCCAAGGAGTGTAGCCCATAGGGTAGAATGGGGAGGCACTAGGCACCCCAAACTAACAACTCCCATGAGGCAATGCGCTACTTTAGTGAAATGCAGTTTAATGTTGAACTGACTCTATCAAAACATTTTAGGTCAGTTCAACAAACCAAAATATTTCAACTCCCATTGAGATCAGCGAGCTTTCAGTCAGACCCTTAAGGCATTCTGTAGCTGGATCAGCAGTATTAAACACCTACAGCTGGCTACATCTGGCACACAGGTGTTTAATTATGAGCTTGTTAGCTGGCAAGATGATTTTTGTGGAGAAGGAGATGGAAAATCACCTACAGTTCTTACCCACATCCCTTGGCATCTCTGCCTGAGGGGGCAGAGAAGGAAAAAAACAAGATCTTGATAGTAGGGGATTTTGATAATAGACTGTGAGGAGAGACAAAAGCATGTTAGAGGGTGGAAGAAACAAAGGCAATGAATTTGATTACAAACAATTGTAATCCAGGGGGGAGGGATAGCTCAGTGGTTTGAGCATTGGCCTGCTAAACCCAGGGTTGTGAGTTCAATCCTTGAGGGGGCCATTTAGGGATCTGGGGCAAAAATTGGGGATTGGTCCTGCTTTGAGCAGGGGGTTGGACTAGATGACCTCCTAAGGTCCCTTCCAACGCTGATATTCTATTCCATGATTCAATTGATCTACAAATATTTGAAAGGTATCAACACTGAGGCAGAATTTGCCTCTTCATGACACTGCTATAGCTGCAAAATAACTTAACCGACTTCAGGTTTCAGAGTGGTAGCCGTGTTAGTTTGTATCAGCAAAAACAATGAGGAGGCCTTGTGGCACCTTAGACTAACAAATTTATTTGGGCATAAGCTTTCGTGGGCTAAAACCCACTAAAACCATGGGTTTTAGCCCACAAAAGCTTATGCCCAAATAAATTTGTTAGTCTCTAGGTGCCACAAGGATTCCTCGTTGTTTTAACTGACCAGTGGATTTACTGGGGATTTTGTATTGGTCTCACTGAGAGAAGAACTTTGTGCTAAGGAAGAATTGTTCTAGAGAAGGCCCAGGAGAAATAACTGGGCGTAAATGGATGAAAGTTAAAGGAAAACGTGGGCTGAAGAGTATTCCAGACTGTCAGGCTACATTGTGGGCTAGTCTCCCAAGGGCAAGAATGAAAACCCAGTCACTTGGGCTATTTAAAACAATATTGGAGAAAACACTGTAAAGCACAAGCCTATGTGGGCTGGGGAATGACGAGGTCGTTTCTACCTCTGACTTCTATAACTCTGTGGCTTAGAGGAAGAGAGAAATTCGCTGACCTAGGACAGTCTCAGGAGTAGAACTGGGTGCACGTTTTGGACAAAAAGAACGCAGATTCGTTGGCTGAAACATTTTATGAATTTGTGTTGAATTTGCCGAATTGTTTTGGTTGGGAAAAGGCCAAAAACAAATTCAAAAAAAAAAAATCAAAAAGTCTAGTTCTGACACTATTGAAATGAAACATTTTGATTTTTTCAATTCACAACTTTTTTGTTTGAGTTTTACTTCAATTTTTTTGGAAAGGGGTGGGATGGGGGGAATAAATAACCCTCAAACCCATAATGCAGCATTTCATTTGTGGGGGAAAATATCTTCTTCGACCCAAAATGAATTTTTTTTCAATTTTTTCAGTTCGCTGAAAAAATTTGATTTCGGGTTGACCCAATATGAATCCTCCCCGCTCCTCCCCCACCCTTGCAATTTTTCAGGAGCTTACTGTACGAGCCTAAGCTTGCTGTCCAGGCATCTGCAGTAGGTGCTAATGGTAGCTGTCTAGGAGCAGGTCCATCTGGCCCTAGATCTGCCAGTCCAGGAGCAGCACTAACAACCCTGCTATCCCATAACAGGTTTGTACCAGATCCATGCTGCTGTCACGCTCTGCCTCCAACTCTAAGCTGCTGTTGGAGTCTCTCCTGCTCTCAGGCTCCAGCCCTTCACGCTCTGCAGCTGGGAACTTGGGTGAGGAGACTTTGGTCTGGAATTCCCTGGACACAGATGGCACCAGCAGCGGCAAGTCCTTTTCGTTCTTGTTGGTAAACAGACCAGATTTTATTTACATATTCAGCAGGAAAGGACTTTGCCTGAATGTTGATCCAGGATGGGAGATGGTCCCTCATCTGACTCGAGGCTGCTAGCCTCAGAGATCCCCCTTCACAGCCACCAGCAGAAGACTCAGAGACGATGAATTTTAACTTGGTATTTTAATTTCAAATCCATGTGGGGCTGTGTCCCTCTGCCAGGCAGACTCCCTGTGCTGGGCGCAATGGGGCAGGAGATGACAGCTTTCTCGTGGGGCTAGGCTTTCTCATGAGATGCCTCTCCCTCTTCCTGGCTCTGTGAGCTCAGCTGGCACCAGGCATTGGGAATGACTTGCTCAGCTGCCCAGGTGCTTTTGTGGGGTGAGTGGGGGAAGAAAAGGCAACAGAACCTAGAGGGGCGCTTTGAAGAGCTCCCATCTTTTCTCAGTCCCCTGAATTCTCTCTCTTAATCCCTCTTCATCTCTCTTCCTCCCACCGCGCTCTCGTGATGCTGTATGTGTGTGCGTGCACGTGCACACACACCTGGTCTCTGGATGTGTGCATGCACATGTTTGTATGTGTCTGAGTGTTCCTTGTTTGGGAGGGATGTGTGTGTCAGGATGTAGGTCACATGTCTCTGGGTGTGTGTCTTGGACTGTGGGTACATGGATCTGTGTTTGTGCCTCAGCGCGCGCGCGTGTGTGTGTGTGTGTGTAACTGTTTCCTTCTGGCATGGGTGTGTCAGGATGCCTGCCTGCCCATGAAATCTAAACTACCTACCTACCTAGTGACCCTGCGACGACTAATGGATCATAATAAGTAAGAGCTATTGGTCTAAAGGCCTGTGAGCCTGGACGAATGGACAAGAGTGACTAACTGCTCTGTGCCCTGGAGGCCTCAGAAGGGAGCTCCCTGTAGCTCCGCCAAATGTGGCTGGGGATTTTATTTTACAAAGCAGTGCAAACTTTGCTGTGAACCAGATGCAGATCACATCAAACTTTGCTGCGAACCAGATGCAGATCACATCAAAGCCGAGCGCCACAGGAGCACAAAAGAGAATTTACAGCCAAACAGGTTGTATTTCGTGTCATATTACCTTGAAATGCAGAGCTCCTTCGGGCTTCATGGCTGCCTTGATTTGCTCATCTGATTGCCGTGTTAATAGTAAGTAGAGCGGCTCTAGGAAATGTCACTTCCCTGAGCAGCCTGCCCATGTCTCTTCTCCTTAGCAGGCAGATGTATCTACGCCCACTATACCCAGCAGATAAATATATACACACACTCACCTAACAGTGAGCTCAGCTAGTGTGACTCTCCAATTAGTGATCTCCCAGTGCTTGAGAATGACAACATTTGGATCTGGATTTCAATCCTCTCTGATTTTGGGGTGTTCGCATCTCAGGGGTTTGGGCCCCTTTTGGGTTCTGGGCTTTTGGCCCATGACAAAGTTGGGAGCCAACTGTGAAATTAAATCTGGGCCCTATAAGGTCCTAGTGGATGCTCCACTAAGCCTAATTCTTGGTTAAATACACACCTTATATTGAAATCTGCTGAATTCCAAAAGCCAGCAATTTGCTCTTTAGAAGACTCTTTGAGTCCGGAATACTAGCCATCTTCTGCCAGTATCATTAAGAGATCATCCAGATCTGGACTGTCCCAGAGCATTCAGCCCATTATATAATATTACCTCACTCTTCTATGGTGCTTTTCATTAGTAGATCTTAAATTTTTTTTACAAAGGAGGCCAGTATCATCCCCATTTATAGATGGGGAAACTGAGGCATGGAGCAAGATGAAGTGACTTGCTCAAGGTCACCCAGCAGGCAAATGGCAGCGCAGACAACAGAGGCTAGTGCAATGCTCTACCCACTAGGAAACACAGAGCGGTACCATTGGCTAATTTCAGATCCAGATTTGTCTGGTGCTGGGGTTTTGGCTTGGGCCTAACTCTAGTGCAGAGAGGGTATGGTGGACTCCACCACTGCAGGAGAATACTTCCTATTCCTTCCTCCCATTCAAACACGGCCTTCAGTGGAGTTGTTCTGGGAAAAGAATAACTCCACTACTGGAGGCTTCCACTGTATAAGTCCAGAGAGGGGTCAGCGAGCTGAGGATGTGATAATAGCTACATCCTCAATTCAGTCTCAGAGGAGTCCTGGAGATATGAAGACAGGAGAGAGGCCAGTCTGGGGCTGGAGAATAGACATCTCGATACTGGGCCAAAAGCAAGCCCTAGTGTTTGCTCTTTCATGGACCTGTGCACAGCCCTGCCCCCGCAGCTCTGCAGTCACTGTTCAGTGAGTCAGTCTGATCACTTCCGTTCAGCACGGCACGGCACTGCCAGGTGCAGAATAGCCAATGCCAAGAACTTCACTGCGGTCAACACGATCCCATCCATTTCATTAGCGGAGAACGCTATAAAGCAGCATCCCTTGGGGGAACGGCGCCTCAAGGAACAGAAATCAAGTGACACTCAGCGCCCCCGAGGATGGTGCATTAAGCTGATTGAGTTTAAACCTGCTGCCTGTCTAGCACCAGCTGATTTCTAAGCATGGGCAACTTCCCCTGTACAATGAAACAATGCAAGGAGCCTTCGCAATCCTCCTAGGGGCTGTGGAAAGCTGCCTTTTGCCTATCTGCCTTATCAGTATCAGTGTGACAGACAGAGCTCATCTTTCAGCTAAGGAGACTCCTTTTCATTCCTTAACACAACCCTCCCCCACTACCCCCCTCCCCTTCCTCTGTGATGGCTGGCGTTTTGTATTCCTGAGGCCCCTCCAGCCAGCTGAATGCCTTCCTTTACATGGCAGGGAGGAGGCTGTCCCTGCCAGAAATTGCTCCTGAACTATTTATCAGGCTTCCGCAGGCAGGAGGAATGAATGAATGACTGAGAGGCTGCTTGGCCTTAATCTTGCTAAGCGGTTCCAAACGAGGGTTGTCAAACCAGACAGCGGAACAGCTTCTGCTAAGTGTGTGTTCTCGTTCCCTACATGCACAGGGATGCGCGCGTGGTTTCTGGTTGCAAATGAGGCCAGCCAGAATGCTTCAGGATTTCCCACGCCATGCTGCTGCGGCAGGGGGAGCCCCCAAGTATTTTTAGCACAGGCTTTCCTGGCCAGATCCAGGCTCCTTGTCCAGCCCAAGAAAAGTGACATGAAGGCAGAGACTTCAGCCTCTTGAACACCATGTTGCAATTTATGTCACCCTTCCTCCATTTAATAGCATCGTGTCATGGCAGCAGGTAATCTATAGGACTGGCCATTTTCTTTAACCTTTTGGGATGTACACACACATGCGCTGCTAATGACACCTCTGGGTTTCTGCATCCACTGAATCCCGCCCGGACCTCTGGATCTGAACTCCTGAGCCCCTACAGCTGCAGCTGAAGGACCACGGCTGGGATCCACAATGGGACTTAGGTGCTGCAATGCTGAACGTCATGGCGCTGAACGTTTAGACACCTAGAAAATCACAGGAACACTGCAATCCACGAAGCCTGACTTAGGTGCCTCGGCTCCCTATACAACAACTGGGGAGAGATAGGTTTCTCCCCGCCTAGGGGGCTGGCTTTTGTGGTTTGCATTCTAAGCGATACTGACGAGGGGCATGTGCTGAGTCCTCCACTCTAGGTGCCTAAGTCTGGGCTGCAGGGAGGCACCGAGCTCTGCTTAGAGATCCACGAACAGGAACCCGCTGCCTGCGGTCAGGGGGTTCGGTGCCTAAGCCACTTTTGGAGGGAATGAGTTAGGTGCCTGCCTCGCTCCACACAGACCAGCCAGAGGAGGAAGTGCCCACCTTATAGCTTGGCTCAGAGTGTTTAGAGCACTCACCAAGGATGTGGGAGACCCAGGCTCAATTCCACCCTCTCTCCCAAAGGGAGAGAAACAATGTGAACAGTGGTGCTTTCCTACCTCCCTGACCTGTGGGTTATTCTGATGTAGGGCACCCTCAACCTCACCTGTTGAATGGATACATAGTGACGGACATGGTACATGTTGCAATGCTGAGTTACTCCAGCTGGGGGAGGAGGGGCTGGTGTGTGTGTGTGTGTGTGTAAAGTCTGGCCCTTGTGGGGGGGTAGAGGTGTAACACGGCTGCTGTTTGACAGTACATGACAACAGATTAGGAGGTACAGTGACGCATGCCTCAGGGGCACTTGACATTGGCAGCCTGCAATTACCCCAACTGGAATTTGGCCAGGACATCAAGATTTGAGCCCCATCTCTTGCCAAAAATAACCATGGTGTCATTGAGGTCACCTCTAGCAGCGCCATGACACTATGTCAGGGTACTGGTTCAACGCTGACTCAGAAAGAAGAGTGCAACCTACCCTGTCATCACTACCTGCAGCCAGTGGCGTAGCCAGGTTTAAAGTACAGGGGGGAGCGGAGCTAAAAAAAGGCGCCTCCCTTTGTACTCACCTGGCGGTGCTCCAGCTCTTCAGCGCGGCACTTCGGCGGCCGGTCCCATGCCGTCCCTTCACTCGCTCCGGGTCTTCGGTGGTACCCGCCGCCGAAATGCCGCTGAAGACCCGGAGCGAGTGAAGGACCCCCCGCCGCCAAAGTGCCGCCGAACAGCTGGAGCGCCACCGGAGCGCTGCCGGGTGAGTACAAGGAGAGGTGCTTTTTTAAAGCTCCGCTCCCCCTGTAGGTGCCCCGGAGCTGCCGAAGCAAAAAAAAAAAAAAGACGTCAAAAATTTTGTAAAGGCGCCGCTTCTCCTCAGTGGGGGAGCAGCCACTCCCCTCGTTCCCCCCGGCTATGCTACTGCCTGCAGCTGGGTTTTCCTTAGAGCTCCTCCATCCAAATTATAAGTAGGTCCATCCCTGGTTCATGTATGAAATGTGACGCATGTACAGCCTGAGGGGCAATGGCTGCAGGCCGAGCTACAGGAAGACTTGGCTCAGGTCTTGGCTGCTACATCATTTTGTCCATTTCTTTTTCAACAGGAGAATGAGCAATTTGACTTGACTTAATGATGCCTTGCGGTGCTGATTGCGGTGGCAAATCGTAAAGGGAATATTGTGATATGGAAAGGATGTTTCTGCATGGTCTGCGGGGCAGAATGAAGACCCAGGCCCCTCCCAATATGGTGTACATGATGTATTCCGTGATTACTACATTCTGATTAAAGAACATGGCTACATTCACTCTGGTAGCAGGTAGAATTCTGGCTGGCTGACTGAGCTGCTGGAGTGTTTTATACTGAGCTAAGATTCTGTGGAAGTCGGTAAAGGGAATTTGGATGCAGGCCTCTATATGAGCAAGAGTCAGGCTAACTCTAGCTGTGATAACGCGAGATTTGTAGAAGCGGGGACTCTGTGAGGCGAGGGGAAAATAACTATGAGAGAGGTTACTGTAACCTTGTATTAGATAAGAATAGAATGTAGACCATAACAAAATTAATGAGGAAAACAAGATAACAAGAAAGAATATGTATAAACAAATTGCAGTTGTTGATCATTACTATATGTAACAAAAAGTATAAATGCTTGCCTTAATTGTTTATCTTTTGAGAGACCTGCCTAGGAGGGGGAAACCCTGTGTCCTAGTGCACTCTCTCCCTCTGAGCAATTGCTTGAGTTAATAAAATGTATTTGCCTTGCTGCACCCAAAGAAAGAGTGAGAACTCTGTTTTTCTCCGACAATTCGAACCAGCATCTTATGCACTCTCACTGAGTGAGTATAGGGGTGTGTGTGTGTAAAAACAACTCCTTTTCGAGGTCAGCTGGGCGATGTCTGGGCCTGAGGCAAGGCTCCTCATGAATTAACCATCTGGCCCGGATGCAATGCTGCACAGATGCTGCAGTGTTTAAAACAGAAGACCAGGAGCAAGAACTCCAGCACTTGAGGCTTGGTTGGTATCTATCTAATTGCAGAGCAGAAGTGATGCATTATATTTCTGCAAACTGCCCCTTCAAAATAGGAGGAGGAGTCCTGCCTGTCTGCTGTGAGGTGCTCCATTCTGGAAAGCAGTTTTGGATTCTGTGACCAGGTCAGACTCACTGTGCTTTGCCTCATGCAGACACTACATTTGTTCTTTCTTGGTGTGTTGTTTTCCTTCATGTACAATCAATGCCCTTCTATCTGAAAGCCCAAGCCTGCCCTTTGTGTGTAGAAAAGCTTGACACTGGACATGGATGTGGGTCAATGACATTGTTACAGCATTTAGACCTGCAGCGCACAGAACTGGGTGGGTAAGTGGTCTCAGAACAGTGGAAATTCTTTATATTAGGCATAGGGGAGTGAGTTGATTGTGTTCCATGCTGCCTCGTAACAGCAAAGAACGTGGTGGTCATGCAACACTGAGAAAAGCAGAGCAAGCAGTTCAGCAGTAATGAGCAGAGTGATTTGAAGGCTTTAAATTGGAGAGATTGTGGTCAGATGATTTGTGTGTGTGTTTTTGGTTGGCTGGAGAACTTTATATAAAGTCATTTTGGGGTTCCCCCCCAGCCCTGACAGTCCGAGGCACTGCTGTTTTGCATGGTGCCAAAGAGGTCTAACGCAGGCTGCGCACATGGGAAAAACAGTGCAGGCTGCATGAAAACAGCAATGCTGTTTTCCTGCCCCACTGATTAATGCCCTGGAGCAAGAAGTGTGCAATAGCTGTACAGACCATAAGCATAGGCAACATGGGGAGACTGGGCAGCCAGAAAGGGGGCCTGGCCCAAGGAAAGAGCCCTTCACTGCCTCTTCCACTAGCTTATAAACCCTCCAGAGGCTCCATGGTACACGGCACAACTGGAGGGCGGGTGTGCTTGTCTGCCTTATGGTGACCACCCTTTTCAAAATGCAAAAGTGGGATGCATGCAGGAGCCCTGCCCCCTGCTCCTCTTTCCCCTGAGACCCCGCTCCTGGCTAGGCGAGAGCCATCCAGGGAACCTGGCCTGCTGTGGGGCACCCCAGACTCTCCACCTGCCCTGAGAGGGCGGGAAGGGGGGCCCCAGAGCAGTCCCGGCCCATGTCCCTGCCCAGGACAGGTGGAGGGTCCAGGGCTCCTGGGCAGTGCTTACCAAAGCCTCGCTTCAGCTTCTGACCTGGGGCGGGGCCTCATAATAAGGTGGAACTTCTCACTGGGAAGAGGCTGGCACCATCCCTGATCTAGGACAGCATTTGTCCCAGAGTCATTCAGGCTGGAACCAGGACTTGAAATGTACATTTTGGGACTGTCCCAACCAATTAGGAACAGATGATAACCCTAGTCTGCTCCCAGCTACTGGAAGTGTGCTGGTGGATATCCTCATTCCAGCGGCTGATGAAAGAGATGGGAGCAAGGCAGGAAGTGATGGTGGATGGATGTAATATGGCTCACATGGAGTTACTAATGGCGGGCAACCGTGGACTAGGTGAAAGCACATACAGAGAGCTACAACCCATATGTAAGCAGAGTCAGGATGAGCTCTACTCTGACCCTGAGCGGAGCGGAGCCGAGCAGAGCCCCACGAAGGGATGGGGCAATCAGCTTTCGAGCCACGTAAGGTGCCCCTTACCTCTCCCCTCCCCATTTCTACCCAGACTGGGGGCGCAGGGTGTAGCACTCTGCAGATGAACTTTTGAACTCTGGGTCTGGACTTTTGGGTTGTTGGACTTTTGGGACTTTGGGTGATTTTTGGGGTTGCTGGACTCAAGAACCAAAGGGAAAGGACATGGCCAATTTGCTGGGGTGGGTCTTTGCTCACAGTTTGGTTTACGAATCCTAGATGTGGTGTTTCCCCAACAAAATGCCACATTGTTTCTCTCTGTCATTAAAAGGTTTTTGCTACACTCAGACTCTGTGCTTGCGAGAGGGGAAGTGCTGCTGCTTAGAGGCGCCCAGGGGGGTGATATATATTTGTCCCAGGTCACTGAGTGGGGGCTCGAGCCGGTTTTGCATTGTGTCATTGGAATGGAACCCCTAGATACTGAACCCAGCCCTTGTTGCTGCCAACTCTGACTGGCAGAAGGGTTACATTTTTGGGGGCTCGTCCGGGATCCCTGGGTCAGTACCCCTCGCAAGCACCTGTTGAGTGATCCGCTACATTGGGAAATAGTTGTGTTTATATTTTGAGGAAATTACTGTTTGCGTAATGGCTACTATGTCAGGTTTGTTGGGCTCAGCAGCCTCTAGCTCAGGGGCTGCAGCCTTGGCCAATGATTGGGCAAAAGCACTGGGGCAAACATTGGAAAAGGTTGTGCTGTCCTATGCTATGTCAAACTCTTGTCGTAAGTTAAGGTCATTTGCTGGAGAGGAGGAGTTTGAACCCTGGTTAGAGCATACCACTGAAATGCTGCAGGAGTGGGCCGTACCCGATGCAGAAAAGCGAAGATGTCTAATAGAGAGCCTTGCCGGCCCAGCATTAGATGTGATTCACACTCTGAAGCTCATTGACCCTGGGGTTAGTGTGAAGGACTGCCTAGAGGCTCTTGATCACACATTTGGGAGTGTAGAGGGCCCTGAAGACAGCTACTGCAAGTTCCTTAATTCTCGACAGCGAAAGGGCGAGAAGGCTTCAGCCTATATACAGAGGCTGGAGAGACTGCTTCAGAGAGCTGTCATGAGGGGAGCAGTGACTGCTGAGCAGATGGATCAGACCAGACTGGCTCAAATTGTAAGAGGAACTCAATATCTGAACCCGATTCTACTTCATCTGCGGCTAAGAGAACGACGGGAACATCCCCCAAGTTACTCCCAGCTGATAAAAGAGGTCAGAGAGGAGGAAGAAAGGCAGGCTGCCAGTGAGCTTTGGGAAGCCCAGACATTGGAGCCAGCCAGCACAACACCACTGCAAACTGCCAGTGTATTGATGGCGAGCACCAGAGAAGAACTTGCTCAACAAATGCAGGTCCTGACGGAACGGATAGCTGAGCTGCAAAGCACCATTGACCGAGCTAAGGCTTCCAGGGGTAAGGAGCCTCACACTGGGGCAATGGAGAGGTCAACATTTAAATCCCCCATCCCATCCAGGCAAAGGGGGAAAGGGCAAATTTTCTGCTACCGATGCGGTCAGGAGGGGCACAGTGCTGCCAGGTGCCATAATGAAGAAAATTCCTCCTTAGTGTATGGAAAGCTGAGGATCAGTTGGGAGAGATCCGGTAGCTGCCAGAGGGTCCAGGGACGTGGACCACCCAGGACTGCAGGATTTGAAGATTCCCACAGAAAAGACTGTCCATCTGGGATCCCCACAGGACTGATAGGGCCTCGAGCAGAGGTCATGGTGAGAATTGAAGAGGCGGAGTGTAAAGCAGTAGTTGACACTGGATCTCAAGTGACTATTATATTTCAGTCATTCTATCAACACATGCTTAGGCACCTGCCTATACAGCCACTGACTGGCCTTGGCCTATGTGGCCTCAGCATGGATGAATACCCCTACCAAGGATATGTCATAGTGCACCTGGAATTCCCAGAGGAGGTTGCGGGGGTAAGAGAAGTGGTAGACACAGCTGCAGTAATATGCCCTGACCCTAAAGGGACCTCTGATGTGTCTGCACTGATAGGGACCAACTCCAGCCTCTTCAAGGTACTCGCGGATTACTGCAGACGATGGGCTGGGGACCAATACCTGAATACCCTGATGATCCATACGCTTTGTGCTGAAGCCTATAGGAAAATTGAGAGCGCTAAAGAGATATCTGAGCTACCGATTGGAGCACTGAAGTACGCGGGCACAACCCCCTTAGTAGTGCCTGCCAGGACAGAGCAAGAAGTGCTTGTCATGAGCACCTGGCTGAAAGGCAGTAATGGGGCATTAGCAATGGTAGAGCAGTCAGTGGAAGGAGAGCTCCCTGAAGGAGTGCTGGTCCCCAGTGGAGTCATAACCTTACCTGCTGAAGCTCAGGAAAAGGTGACTATACTGATTGCTAATGAAACAAGTCCTGATGTTGTGAAGCAAGGACAAAAGATAGCAGACCTCTTTGAGCCTGAGTCGACTGTAAAACCCCGGGGTGAAACTCAAGTTCCGGCTATAGACCCAGCAAAGTTTGACTTTGGAGACTCACCATTGTCCGAGGAGTGGAAAGATCGCCTGAGGAAGAAACTTTGTGAAAGATCCAAAGTGTTCTCATTGCATGAGTGGGATGTGGGATGTGCAAAAGGAGTGGAGCACAACATCAGACTACATGACTCTCGACCTTTTAGGGAGAGATCTAGGAGGATTGCCCTCTCTGAGATAGAAGATGTGCGACGTCATCTACAAGAGCTGGCTGCGAATGGCATCATTACAGAGTCCCGCAGCCCATATGCCTCACCCATTGTGGTGGTCCGTAAAAAGAATGGGAAAATCCGGATGTGTATTGACTACCGCACCCTAAACAACCGTACTGTGGTTGACCAGTACACTATGCCTCGAGTCCAAGATGCCTTAGACTGCTTGCTGGGAAGCCAGTGGTTCTCTGTGTTGGATCTCCGGAGTGGATACTACCAAATCCCCCTTGGAGAAGAAGATAAGGAGAAGACAGCCTTCATCTGCCCATTAGGGTTTTATCAGTTCGAATGCATGCCCCAGGGGATTTCGGGAGCACCCACCACATTTCAACGTCTTATGGAGAAAGTAGTGGGAGACATGAATTTACTGCAAGTGTTAGTTTATTTGGATGACCTGATTGTGTTTGGAAGAACCTTGGAGGAGCATGAAGAAAGACTACTTAAAGTGCTCAATAGGTTGGAGGACTATGGTTTGAAGCTCTCAATAGATAAATGCCAGTTCTGCCAAACCTCAGTGAAGTATGTAGGTCACATCGTGTCCCAAGAGGGTGTGAGTACTGATCCTGACAAAATAGAAGCACTCACTACCTGGCCATGTCCCAGTAACTACAGAGAACTCAAGACTTTTCTTGGATTTAGTGGGTATTACCGCAGATTTGTGAAGAACTATGCTACGATTATAAAGCCTCTGAATGATCTTACCAGGGGATACCAGTCTGAAAAAAACAAATCTAAGACCAAGAACAAAGGGAAGTCCCCAAAGCCTCCTGTGCAGAGACACTATGGCCCCTTCAAACCGTTTGGGCTGCGGTGGGATGAGAGATGTGAGAGGGCATTTCAAGAAATCATTGCTTGCCTAACTCATGCTCCGGTCCTAGTCTTTGCTGACCCCAGCAAACCGTTTATCCTGCATACTGATGCCAGTTTGGAGGGTCTGGGAGCAGTACTGTACCAGGAAGTGTAAGGCAAACGTAAACCTGTAGCCTTTGCCAGCCGAGGACTGTCTGACAGTGAAACTCGCTATCCCATCCACAAGCTGGAGTTCTTAGCCTTGAAATGGGCCATCACTGAGAAATTCCGAGACTACTTGTATGGTGCTCAATTCCAGGTGTGGACAGACAACAACCCACTGACTTATGTGTTAACAAGTGCTAAGCTGGATGCTACAGGACAGAGATGGGTGGCCGCTTTGGCTAGCTATGATTTCAGCATTCAATACCGATCAGGGAGAAGCAACGTGGATGCGGATGCATTGTCCAGACGTCCAAAGGCACCAGAAGTCTCTGTGATACCCATGGATGGAGTGAGAGCTATTTGCAGTGTGAGTCGTCGAGAGCCAGAAGCCCACTGGAGCCTTCAGGGATGTGTTGCAGAAGCTCTGGGCCTGCCCCCTGAAAGCGTGCCTTCTGCTTCGGTGAACTACATAGCATTGGACCAATCTCCATTGCCCATGCTCAGTGCGGCTGACTGGCAAGAAGCCCAGCTGCAAGATGTTGACATTCATGATACACTACTTGCCAAAAGGGAGGGGCGAAGCCCAGCTGTGGTTGTCCCACCTAGCCCTGAGGGTAAACTACTATTGAGAGAATGGACCAAACTAAAACTGATTCAGGGAGTGCTACACCGAGTGACCATGGACCCTTTACAAAAGCAGCGAGCACAGCTAGTGCTGCCAAAAGAGTACAGAGCCCTGGCCATGAGGGCCCTGCATGATGACTTTGGACATCTAGGGATGGAGAGGACCCTAGAACTTATTCATAGTAGGTTCTATTGGCCCCGGATGGCTGAAGATGTTCGCAGGAAATGTGAGACATGCACTCGATGTGTCCAAAGGAAAACTGCCCACAAGGGCTGAATATCTCAAGAACATCACCAGCACCAAACCTTTGGAGCTAGTATGCATTGATTTCTTGTCTCTAGAAGTAGACAAGAGGAATGTCGGAAACATTCTAGTAGTGACTGACCATTTTACGCGGTATGCGCAGGCATATCCCACACGTGATCAGAGGGCTATCACTGTCGCTCAAGTACTGTGGGAGAAATATTTCTCAGTTTATGGATTCCCAGCCTGGATACACTCGGATCAGGGGCGGGACTTTGTGAGTCACCTTCTGAAGGAGGTGCTGAGGATAGCGGGAATTAAAAAGTCTAGGACAACACCTTATCACCCGCAAGGTGATCCTCAGCCAGAGAGGTTCAACCGAACACTATTAGATATGTTGGGGACCTTGCGACCAGAGCAGAAGGCAACCTGGAGCCAGCATGTCGCATTTCTGGTGCATGCCTACAACGCCACAAAGAACGATGCTACGGGAGTCACCCCATATCTCTTGATGTTTGGGCGAGAACCAAGATTACCCATAGACTTGTGCTTTGGTGTATCAGAGGATGGAGATAGCTACGAAACTCATCAGTAATATGTATCCCGACTACGAGAAAAGCTGCGGGATGCCTATCACTTGGCTATATCTGCGGCTCAGAAGAACGCAGACCGCAACAAACATCGATATGATGCTAGGGTACGTTTGCAGGAGCTCCAGCCAGGGGACAGAGTCCTGCTGCGAAATCTGGATATTGCTGGCAGACACAAGATAGCTGACAGATGGAAAGCAATACCTTACCTGGTGATGGAGAAGCTTGGAGACCTGCCGGTCTACAAGATCAAACCTGAAGAGGGTCCAGGGCAAATAAAGACAGTGCATAAAATCTCTTGATCCCTGTGGGGGAGTTGGTCGGCACCCCTTATGAGATGGGCCACGACAGGGCAGCCAGGCAGAACAGAAGTGCCAGGCCACAGCCACCATCCAACACTGACAGCGGGCCCTCTGAAGTTAACCTACCCCTATTCAGCACATCGGAGAGTGAGGCTGAGGAAGAAGACACGACCCTGGTGTATCCTGGAATGAAGACAAGATTTCAGTCTCGATCAGCTGAGCCAATAGAGAGCTCCCCCTCTTCAGCCCTAAACCCCATGGCGGAGGTATTCAGGCCCATTACTGGCACTCCTGTGCCGCCGATGGGACCCCCCTTTGATGACGCACACAGGTTATTGGACAGTGGAGACATCCAGGTGGAGGGGGCCCTAGACACGTTGGACCTTCCGCTGTCAGAACCAGAGATGCAGGGGTCTATGCCAGTAGCCGAGGGATCCTCAAAGGAAACCTCTCCATCCGTCACTCAAGAAGATGTCCCTCCTACCCCTGCAACAGAGATTCTCAATAGAAGGGACAGGGTAATAAGACCAGTAAAACGGTTAACTTATGATGCACCTGGGGTGATTAGCGAGGATTCAATACATTTAGCGCACAGGTTTGTGAAAGCTGAAGTGGGCTTTCTGAGGCCCTTTGGAGGAAGCCAATGAGTTGGTATAAAGGGAATGTGATTTGTCGGGACGACAAATTCTCGGCTGGGGGGAGGATGTAAGCAGAGTCAGGATGAGCTCTACCCTGACATCTGGTGGTGAGTTGTGGAAAGGGATGTCAGGGGCTAATCTTGTTTGCATGGACACACCCACCCTGCAAAGCATGCTGGATTGCTTGCCCAAATGGTCACTTTGGCTGCTGTGGGATCCCCAGTTTCTCTGTTATTGGGGCAGGAAGAATAAAGTGTTGTTACCCTGATTATGTGAATCAAGGACAGTGACCTTTTGTTATGATGGAGGGACTCGCCGTCAACGAAGCAGCACGCGCTAGGTGAGGGACATGGGTTCCAAAACCCACTGAATTGAGAGAGGTTGGGGACAGGTATTTGTACCTGGGGGCATGGACCTCTTCTGAGGGCCCTAAATGTCAGTTGCACCTTCTTCTCTCTCCACTGTGCAATATCAGAGCTAATTTTGAATTCCTTAGGAGTTTAATCACAGGCTGCTGAGTTGGAATCACTCAGGGCTAATGGTGCACTGAGCACTGTGTTAAGTAGTGGGGGAGCCGGAAGATATATTGCTGAGCCGCTGATGGCGCGGAGCTGCTGATGGAGCGGAGCAGTTGGTGGGACAGCTGGAGCGGCTTGCGGGACGGCTGATGGCGCGGAGTGACTCGTGGGATGGCGAGCGGAGCCAAGCAGAGCACCATGAAGGGATGGGGCAATCAGCTTTCGAGCCACGTATGGTGCCCTTTACCTCTCCCCTCCCCATTTCTACCCAGACTGGGGGGGCGGGGTGTAGCACTCTGCAGATGAACTTTTGAACTCTGGGTCTGGACTTTTGGGTTGTTGGACTTTTGGGACTTTGGGTGATTTTTGGGGTTGCTGGACTCAAGAACCAAAGGGAAAGGACATGGCCAATTTGCTGGGGTGGGTCTTTGCTCACAGTTTGGTTTACGAATCCTAGATGTGGTGTTTCCCTGTAAAATGCCTCATTGTTTCTCTCTGTCATTAAAAGGTTTTTGCTACACTCAGACTCTGTGCTTGCGAGAGGGGAAGTACTGCCGCTTAGAGGCGCCCAGGGGGGTGATATATATTTGTCCCAGGTCACTGGGTGGGGGCTCGAGCCGGTTTTGCATTGTGTCGTTGGAATGGAACCCCTAGTTACTGAACCTGGTCCTTGTTGCTGCCAACTCTGACTGGCAGGGTTACACATACATGGATGGCGAAGCACTGATACTGAGGGGCAGGGCCGGCTCCAGGCACCAGACGGCCAAGCGCGTGCCTGGGGCGGTGTTTTTTGTTTTTTTTTGCTTCGGCACTTCGGCGGTGGCCATTTTGTATTTATTTTTTTGCTTGGGGCGGCCGAAAAGCTGGAGCCGGCCCTGCTGAGGGGAGGCAGTGTGGATTAGTGGCTAGCACAGCAGACTAGGATTCAGGAGGCCTGGCTCTGGCTTGCTGAGTGACTGTAGGCAAGCCACTTCTTTTATCTGTGCCTCAGTTTCCCCATGTGTAAAATAGGGACCTTGATAGTAAGTTCCTTTGTAAAGCGCTTTAACACCTACTGCTGAAACGGGCTATCGAAGAGCCCATTATTATATTTATTATTATGATTGAAACCCAGGGTTTGTTAAGCCAGGCAACAGCACCAGAGTCACCTGGCAAGCTCAAAATCCCATCTCCTGCTGATTAATTTACCCCTCCCACCCCAGAGCAACTGGTCATTGTTAGTTTCACTCTCCGCTCAGCACCTCCCCTGTGAGCATCCATGGGCTTGTTTCACTTCATTCTGACCTACTCCTCACAACTGGCCAGTAGTGAGCGATTGCCTGGGCCCTGCTCTTGCTGCCTGTTGCTGTGGTGGTTTGACAGGAAATCCGCCATCCACAGGCTCTGGCGCTTGGCCCTGTGCTGCCTGAGCCGCCGCTGGCTGAAATGCTTTTAAAGGGGATACTTATGGGCACAATGTGTTCATCTTTGTATCTGCTTTTTTCTCCTGCTGGCCTGGTCTGCTCACTTGGCACAGCCGTGCTCCCTGTTGCTAGGTGTTTGCTGAGAAAGGCCCTCTTTCTTTATAGGCCTCATCCAAGACTCACTGCAGTCAATGGGAGCCTCTCCTATGACTTCAGGGGGCACTGGCTCAGGCTCTAGTCTCTTTTTCGCAATCAGAAGATGCCTGGCTCCTTTTCAGGGCTTCTGTGCGCATCCCAGTTGCAAGCTAATGTGGACATCACAAAGTCTGGCCAAGTTTAGTGCCAGTTTCATGGCTAGTCCTAATATCTATAATGGAGCAATTGGAAGACCCCCAGATCCAAACATCCCTGCCAGGATCAATATTATCGCCTTGTTAAATTAAACCATGACTCTTTAAGATCTGCCCTGCCTTCCATTTTGATTACTCTATAGTGCCCACAAATGTGGCTACTAATTTTTAGGGCCTGATCCTGCATTATTGAATCTGATGGGCATTTTTTTATTGCCTTCAATGGGAGCAGGACCATGCGCCTAAGCGTGCTCGTCACTATGGTATCTGTGTTTAAATTGCTTCTGAACTTGGGCAGGGTTTTTTCACCCATGTTTTTGGGAGAGTTGTTGCAAAAAAAAATTTCTCTTTACATCAAAGTTTTAGGCGGCAATTGGCCAGCAAAGGAACTTCCAGTTGCTTTGTCCTTTGGTACGCTGGGTTATTTTGACTTCACTTTTTTTTTTTTTTTTGTTTCAAAACTGATTAAAAATAATCAAGTCCCTTCTGGGACTACAAATGAACATTTGGTGATAAAGGATGTTCCTAGGTTATCTTGGAGGAAAGTGCAATCTACTGTATTCTTCTCTTTCCAGTTTTTCTCCATTTCACTGATTTTTGTTAGCTCTTATCTTCCATTCTTTATTTCACAGTTGCCTGAGCATTAAAGGACATTTCTTCTTCTCCTCAGGCATGTGTAGACAGCACCTTAAACCTCTGCACATTAAAATATTGGCTCCCAGCAGGCAGACAGAAATGCTCAGTGAGCTCTGAGTGAAATGGCCAAATGAGTGTTCATATCATACGCTACCATCCACCCCAGACTGCAGCCGGCTGCTGCTAGTTACTTCCCTCTCTCTGGATCAGTTATACAACTATAAGGCCTGATCATGCAATCCTTACTCAGACAAGTAGTCCTTAGTCATGGAAGTAATCCCATTGACTACGAGTTGCAGAATTGTGCCGTAGGGCCTGATCCAACATCTCCTGTAGTCATTGAGAGTCTTTCCAGTGACATCAGTGCCAAATGAAGCTGATCCGTAGGGGGTTTGCTGGTGGGTATTTGTGACCATTGTCAAGGCCATAAGAACTCCTATTGCCAAAATGACCTGCAGGAAGCTCGCTCTTCTCCCTGGGGAATGGTGGAGTAGGGAAAGGTGTGCTTAAGGGGCAGCAAGTAATAAAGCTATGTCAGAACCACTCCCCCTACCTGTCCCATTACTGGGGTTCAGATGTTTAAAGAGGCCCAGCACCTCCGACTCCAGTTGGTTTTAGAGGAAGTCACTGGTGCTCAGCACCTCTGAAAACCAGACTGCTTATTTAGGAGCCTAAATATGAAGCCAGCAGCTTAACTTGAAAAAGGCCCCCACATGTGACGACGTTGGCCAGTGGGTCTAGCAGCAATGGAGAGTCATGTGGACTTGTAGGAGAGCTGTGCTGGAGGCAGTTTCAGTTCCTCTGCTGCCTTGCAGAGGCAGGAAAAATAATCCTCAAAGGAGACCCTCCAAACTAAACATACAAGGGAGGGGAGACCTCCCAGCACATCAGGGGTGCGTGAGAAGGTAAAGAGGAGCCTTGCTCTGCCTCAGACATTTGATGCTGATGCAGTTGGCCTAAAATAGTCATGCACTGAGCCCTTTTATCTTAGTAAAACTCACGTGGCATGAGCCAGCACTTAGAGAACAAATAAACCCTTCCACGCAAGCTATGGAATAATAATACACACACTTTACAGGCTGGATTAGTGACTGTGCTAAAGCCGAGGGCCAGGAGAGAATAGCAAGACTTTCTTTCCTATGTTGGAACCCACAAATACCTTCTTCAGGGCTAATATTTATTCCCTAAGTGTAATATTGATGCTGGGTGTTCTAGGGTGTAGCTTCAAACCATGGTACCTAGGAACAAAGCAGTTCATTTCCATATCTTGGGTGTATTTGATGTTCAAAACAAGTGCTCAGATACTATGATGGCGTAGTCAGAACCCGAACAGAGGAGAGCAGAGCCCTTTCTGTGTTATTCTCAGGGGCGGCTCCAGGCACCAGCGCATGAAGCACGTGCCTGGGGTGGCAAGCCGCCGGGGGCAGCGTGACGGTCGCTGAGAGGGCAGCAGTCAGACAGCCTTCAGTGGCGTTTCTGTGGGAGGTCCGCCGGTCCCACGGTTTCAGCGGCAATTCAGCGGCGGAGACGCCGATGGTACGGGACTGGCAGATCACCCGCAGGAACACCGTCAAATCTGCGGGACCAGGGACCGCCCACAGGTGTGCCACCGAAGGCCGCCTGACTGCCGTGCTTGGGGCAGCAGAAAACACAGAATAACCCCCTGGTTATTCTGGGGGTTATTTTTTGCCCACTTGAGAATCGTTCTGATGACACCAGGACTTTGGTACCCCGAGTTTATGCTGTAATCCACTTCTCCATTTGAAGGTTGTCATTCTTCTGCTGCCCCTCCTAATTTCCCTTCCTGTATCAACCCACAATCATATTATTTTTCTTTCCTTGGTCTGGAAGGGGGAAACAGATGGTCTTTTCCCAGATCCCCATTCAGAGTAAGCATCAGAGATACTACTACCTTTGAAAAACGTGGCCCATCCATGTCATTTCATCTGTGACTTCCCAGGGCCTTAGGTATTCCCAATGCACAATCCTTGTGGCAATCCCCATGCTATGGCTTGGGTGTACCTGGACTTCTACAAATGCTACTGTGAAGGTTAATTTTGGTATAATATTTCCAATTGAGATAGAGTAATATATTCTTCCTCCATAGAAGTGAACTTACTAAAGCCATTATCTGAATCATTACCACCACTGTAATACTTCTATTCCCATTAATTCCTTGAAATTTACACACATTTCTATCCCGTTCAGTCACTGATCAACTTTTGGAATGTTAAATTGAGACCCTGTCATCAAACATCATCACAGCTTCCATGAGAAGGATCTGTGTCCCATCATCACTGACTAGTTACAGCCATCCTCCTCTTCACTGCAGTCATCCGCAATCTCCTGCCGTCCTTTCCCATCACGTTTTGCATTTCCACTGCCCATCTTCTTTATCATCACTGTTATCACCACAGCCCCCATTTTCAACATTCCCACTCCAGTTCTTAGCAAAGCCCTCCCAGTGCCTTATCCTTGCTGGGCTCCAGGCTCCAAAGGGCAGCATACCCTTAGTGCATAAAGCACTACAATGGCCACCTGGGTCATTTAATATGTCCCTGTCAGCAGTCACGTCTGTTACAGACTTCCTCCGCCGGTACAGCTCTGAACAGCACTACAATGATCTGGACTTCTGTTGTGTTTCCAGTTATACAGTCCCTCCTGCCCCATCTTTCTCTCAGTTTCACTTTTGTTTCAGAAACTGACAGCTTCAGTGCATCCATTCTTCATTAGCCTCATGGTCGCCTTCACCACCACTTATGAAGTGTGAGCAACATAATCCTCACTTGCATCACTGTTCTCATTTCTTCCATAACAACAATCATCTTTTCTACTACTGCAGTCATTACCTCATTATACCCCCATTCCCTTTTTGCATCATCTCCATTAGAACCCCATTACCTTGAACAACAACTCCATTCCAATCTATTATCTTCCTTATCTTCTTTACTATAGTTATCTGCACCTCCTTCTTTACAGCTATCACCTCCTCGATTACCATTCCATTATCTTTATTACTACCCCTGTTACAGTCATAATTATGCCCTTTACAGTTTTAATATCTGCATCTCCACCCATCCAATTCCATATCTCCGGCACCTCTGTTATCAGCAGCAGCACGGCATTAGAACTCAGTTATCTTCATTGTCCCCATTAGATAATTCACTTATCTTCACCATCACCACCTTTATTATAGTCATAATTATCTCCATCCTGATTTTCAGACTTTAATGATTTTTCCATTACAGATTTATTGTCTTTCATGATCACATCCTTCATCAGTCAACCTCTCTTCTACTACAGAGTTACAGGCCACAGTATTAGCTGATGGCAAGTGACACTGAAGTCAATGGAGATCTGCCGATTTACACTAGCTGAAGATCTGGCCCGGTATCTTCATCACCATTATCTCTGTGATAGAGATCATCCCCTCCACTTCACTGCCACCATCTGCACCAACACCCCTCTATTACAATTCCATCATCTCAGCCTCTATTACAGTCATAATTATCTCCATTACATGTCCATTATCCCCAGATTTATCTCCAGTGCAGATTTTATGATCATCATGACCTGCTCCTCCACAGTCGTCAGCATCCCTATCGCTGTTCCATCCAGTCCCTCCAGTCGCTCCTCTAGCACAGTGAGAAGCACAGCAGCTCCTCTGCTAAAATACTATTATCTTAATTGTCATTTCTACTGCAGCCAGCACCTCCATTACAGCCCCATTCTTTTCATTATCGCCTTGATTACAGTTAGAAGTGCTTCCATTACAGTGCTACTCTTTTGATTCATTTGTCTATTACAGTCTGCAGGAGCCCACCCCCCACACATCATAAGTCTATTGTCTCCAATGACTCAATTAGAGTTTAATCACACCCCCTTTGCAGCCGCTCATTGCTGACGGTGCCTCTGTAACCATCTGCATTACCACCACCACAATTCCATGTGTCCTCTTGGAACCATCTTTCCTACCTGGGGCGTGCTTTTGAGCAGAACGCCCTGTGCTACCGCTGGTAACAGGCCTGCTTTCCACAGCGCACAGCATAGATCCACGGTGTAAATGGAAGCCATTGAAAGGCACAGTGCTGACATGATGGGTGGAGGGGAAAACTTTGCAGCAAATTCTAGGCAGTTCTCTTCATTGTATAAGCCCTCATATAGAGAAAAAGCCTAATCCAAAGCCTGCTGCAGTCAGTGGGAGTCTCGCATTGAGTACAGCAGGCTTTGGATCAGGCCCCAAAAGACACAGCCCTGTGGCATGCTGCCTGTAGCTCTCCAGCCGAGACTCTGCACAGAGATCTTGCCCTAGAGAGCAGCTTCTCCCTGGTTCCACCCATTCCTAGTGGCGGCCCAAACACATTTTGTCTGCATTGAGGGGCTCTAGGCAGACAGGGCGGAGACCCCACACTGCCTTATCTGCCCTTCCCCAATGCTAATCTTCCCCCAGTTTCCATGGACATTTTCTCCCTTCCATGCTATGCACCTGGTCTTTGTTTGGGAATTTCAGTTCTAATAAGTTCAGCTGCTTAGAACTGAGCTGCTGCTCTCCTTAGAATCATAGAAATGTTGGGCTGGAAGGGACTTCGGGAGAGCATCTACTCCACCCCCTGCCCTGAGCCAGCACCAAGTACACTTACACCGTCCCTGACAGGTGTTTCTCTCCAGGGCCGGCGCTTCCACTTGGCGACCCTAGGCAGTCGCCTAGGGTGCCAGGATTTGGGGGGCAACATTTTGGCAGCGGCAACTCCCAGTGGCGATTCGATGGCAATAAAAGTGGCCACCGAAACACTGCTGAGAACGCAGCTTCAGAGGAGCTACTGGCACCGGCAGAGGTGAGCTGCTGCCACGGGGGCGGGGGGGGAGGCGCCGCGGGCGGGGGGTTAACTGCTGCGGGTGGGTGGGGAGCCGGCTGCCATGGGAGGGGGGAGGCTACTGCGGCTCGCGGGCGGGCGGGGGCTGAGCTGCCACGGGGCGGGGCGGGGGCGTTAGCTGGGCAGTGGGGCGCGCAGGGCTGGTGCAAGGAAGTTTCACCTAGAGCGCAAAACTTCCTTGCACCGGCCCTGTTTGTCTCACCTGTTCTTAAAAACCTCCAATGACAGGGATGTCGCAACCCCGCTTGGGAACCTGTTCCAGTGCTTAACATTCCTTAGCATTAGAGTTTTTCTTTGCTGCAAACCAAGCCAGTTGCTTCTGGTCATACCCACAGTGGACAAGGAGAACAATTGATCCCTTTTTATAACACTTTAGATAGTTGAAGACTTATCATATTCCCCCTTCATGACATGTTAATTAAATGTTTTAGGATTTCAAATCAAGTTACATTCTGGTTTTGTGTGAAAGTCAGGCTTAGTCATTGTCTCATCCAATGTAATTCACTGAATACCCTGTTCCTTTCCAGTCCAACCAATTGTTAATAAAGGCTTGCCTGTATCTTATGTTCCCTCATCCTGTTAGCCGGACTGTTTCAGTGTTAGCTGTACAGAACTAGTTTATGGTTGAAATATATCATTTGGCCAGCATGCACAGAAAATGTATGACTATACTCCCTGTAACAAGTTCTTTCAAAGAAGAAACATGTCAGAATGGGGATAAGTTAGATGAGAAGAGGTGAGACCTATTGGTGGACAGACCAGCCGCACCATGCCCATGGGACTGATTACCAGCTGGACCAGGGTTCATTTCACAGCAGGCTGGACTGATTGCTAGCCAAAGCTATAGGAGACCGACACGGAGTACAGACAACGTGCAAACAATTCATTGACAGGGTGGTCGGGAATTTCAAAGGAGCCTAAAGCAGCTAGGGGTCCTCCCATAATCTCTAGCCTGGCATAGGAGTGGCAGACACTATGGCAGTAAACTGGATTAAATCCACACATTTTGTAAATGCTGAGTATTTCAACATCCTGCATTGACATCATTACATCCACAGCATCCTGCTTCCATTATGAATCTATGCTCTCTTTGTCCAGTGTCATTAGCATAGCAGGGCATTTTGCTAAAAAGCATGTCACAGTTCTCACTCGCAAAACCAGGCATGTGAATTCGCTGTGACCAGTGTTACTGTCCTGCATATAGGTAATTGCCATTCACCTCAGCCTGTTCACACACTGCTTTGCTAGGCTGACACCTGAACCTCCCTGTAGGACAGCCACACTCCACTGAGCTGATGCTAGATACTGGTTCAGCTGTGTCATGTCCGTGGGAATCTTTGTACCTGCCCTGTTTTCAGAGCGGGCATCTTACAGAACTGAAACTCTCCTTGGTGACGTACTGGAAGAAAATCAGCCCTTTGCCAGGGTTGTCTTATGGCAAGTACACGTGTCACCAGTGCAAAGTTCCATCACGGGAAAATGGACCATTTCACTGCTTTTAACATGAGAGTTGCTAATGCACATGCACAGAATGTTCCTATCTGCTTAACCCCTGACTCTGCTGTGACACCTAGTAGTCGAAGAAGTGGGTATTCACCCACGAAAGCTTATGCTTCAATACCTCTGTTAGTCTATAAGGTGCCACAGGACCCTTTGTCGCTTCAGTAGTGACTCAGGCATGCTTGCCTGTGCAAATGCATTTGTGCATAAAGTCAATCCCTTCCCACCAACAGAAGAAACTCAGATGCTTGCTTCTGTCTGTCTGGGAAGCTGGGTCCTAGGAGCTACCGTACATGTGATCAGAAAGGAAGGCTTGAAAGGCTTGAAGACAAGAAAGGCTTGTCTACCGTACATGTGATCAGAAAGGAAACTCTGGCCTCCTCTTCACCTTCCACTTGTACTTCAGAATAAAAAGAGAATAAAGCAATCCAGCACAGCAATGTGTATAAGGAAGATAAACAGAGCCATGCTGTAATTTCAGTGGCCAGAACTCCAGTGGGATTCTTTAGGGAGCGTTCGTAAACCCAGATTTGTTTAAAGCAAACAAAAAGAAAGCTAGATTTAACTGGGCTGTTTCATGGTATTATTTCTTTGTCATAGAGTAGCACCTAAGGGCCCCAATTGACTATGGCAAATGCTGTACACACACAGACACGGTCCCTGCGCCAAGGCACAAGGCATTTAAGTGGCTTGCCCATGAGCATCACACGGAAGAGCTGGGAATCAAACCCAGACCCCCTACGTCCTAGTCTAGTGCCATCAACAAACATGGAGAAAGGCCTGTCTACCATACATGTGATCAGAAAGGAAACTCTGGCCTCCTCTTCACCTTCCACTTGTACTTCAGAGCAGAGGCGTGGGGGCTCTTGCTTCTTTTGATGGCATGGGCCAATAGTGGAGCTAAGGCGGGGGGGCCTTTAGGTGTATGTGTGGCACCTTTTCACAGGGGGCTGGAGAGTGAACCTGCCCTCCACTCACCCGGCCTGTCCTGCAGGGCTGAGCCTGGCTCCCTGCTCTGGGTGTTGTGACATGGCACACGGCTATGTGTGGTGCTGTGACCCCACGCACCATGTCGCGACGCCACTCATTCAAATTTGGCCTGGCCACCCCTTGGGCATGACGGGCCAAATGGGAATGGTGCTGCAACCCCATGTGCCAGGTTGCAATGCCTGGGTGGGGAGCTGGGGCCTGCCCCATGGGACAGGAGATGCTGCTGCCGGGTGAGCCATGGGCACTACACGTTGCTCCCCTGATTGCAAAACCTGGCTCTGCCACTGGTCTGGGCTCTGGTGATTTCTTACCACTTATTTATATAACAGCAGCACCTAGAAGTGCCAACCAGACTGAAGGGCTATGCTAGGGGCTGTCCTTAGAGATAAAAAAACAGAGTCCCTAATCCAAGGACCTTACAATCTTAGTTTACCACAAGATGCAACAGGTAGATGAAACCAACAAATAAGGGAAGGGAAGGCGTAGCAGCAATACATGTGTTTTTGCACAGACTGGCTGTGTGTACAGTATGCAGGCACAGCCTCTTTTTTTTCATGGCGCTAGACAAGCAGATCAGTAATAGTAACCGCATTTGCCATCTGCTTAGCCATTATCAGCTTGGCAGCATTTTGTCGGCATCACGTACCGCTCTTCCCCAACAAAATGAAGTTGTGTGATGTCACTGTAGCATCAGAACATGGAGTATGCCCATATAGAACAGAGATTATGTAACAAAATACCTATGACCTCTATGGCTGCTTTATGATGCTGATGTAGGGTGACCAGATGTTCCAATTTTATAGGGACAGTCCCGATTTTGGGGTCTTTTTCTCACATAGGCACCTATTACACCCCCCCCCACCACCACCTCCTGTCCCGATTTTTGACACTTGCTATCTGGTCATGTGCTGATGTTGTGTTTGCTGTATTGATTCCTTCACATTAGAAATTCTTCTGGCTAATTTGTACCTGTGCTTATTAGTTTGACAGCTGCCCCAAAACCTTAACAGATTTATTACTCTAGCTGGTGCAAGTCTGGCTGTCATTATGACCTTTTCATTTGCTGTTCATTAGAGCTGTTTTTTTGAAAGATGCTAATACATTTTCATGAAAAATGTCGAAATAATTGGCTCACAAATGTAAAAAAGGAATATTTTTATAGATTTTTCAAGGAATGTTTTTTACCCAGACTGTCCAAAGAGAAACCTGTAGACCATGTGTCCTTCCAAAAACCCAGAGGGCCAGATACTCAGGTGGTGTGCCTTGGAATGGAAGTCTCTTGAGCTGTAGCAATTTATACCAACTAAGGAGCTGTTCCACTGACTTCAGTGGAGTGGTGGTGTTTTACACCAGTTGGGTACTGGGCCCAGACACTTTATTCTTTCATAAACATGAGCAAAGACTCTTTGGAAAGCAGAGAGAAGGGGGAAATGCTGAGAAGACTAAAATATCAGTGTAAATAACTCATTCTTACAAGAGTTTTCCACTGTCTGGTTCTTTATGCTCTGTGTGAAGGAAAAACGAGAACATCTGGAAATCTTTGGAATGAAAAGGAAACATGAGTTTTCCTTCGATGTCAGAAAAAGTTATGGCGGATGCTAAAGGGACGTAGAGATGTTTTATTATGGGCTTTGAGGCACTGGAAGTTTTTGGTTAGGTTTGTAAATAATTCAAAAAATGATTTGTGCTGGCCCATCTGAACTCAGGTATTGCGGGAATAAAGAACAAACCCCTGGCATCACTGAGCACAGTAATACACTTTTATTACCAGCCACATAATCACTAGCTTCCCGAAGTACATTATTAAAAACAAGGTTAGTATTAGCTGCTACAGACCCCATCAATCCAGAGCCCCAGCTTGTGAGGCGGCCAATAAATAAAGTACCATTTGGGGCCATTTCATTACGGCTGTGATAGCCAGGCATGAAGCTGAGTTCTGCTTGGACTATCTGCAGAACCACCCACTGCAAAGCACCAAGGGACAATGAACCCCACCTGGGGAAGTTGGAGATTTGGACGGGAGGGGAAAGCACAAAGTAAGACTGTCCGGTACCTGCTGGAGTAGGTGGTTTGGTTTTTCCTTCCTCGGCACCCTCTCCTGGACCCAGTTCTCAAATGGAAGCAGCCCGTTTATCAAGGTAAGATGCTGTAACCACCTGTAGAGAGAAAGGTATCAAGGTGTTACCTTTTCATCTCAAGGCAGAGGCTTGCACTTGTGCAGATATCCAGCTTTCAGTGACATGTACATTTCAAGCCTGTTTCCCACTTGTAGCAGGAGGATGGCACATCTTGGCTTGTCTCCCTCCCTGCCTGCTCTGTTAACTCTTTAAGCTCCCATCCACCTGAGGGCGGTCAGTGCATTGTCCTCTGCAGCGATGTACCACCATATGGCATTTCATCGTCAAAGAGGAGGCTGTAAAAGCCCGCAGTTTGGAGGGCACTAATCAGGTACCCAGCTATTACAGGACTCCGGTGGGGATAACAGTATCAAAACAGTGTTCTGATTTTTCATTGTGTTAGTCAACACCCCTTGGTCTCAAAATAAGACCAGCGCAGTGGCTCTCAACCTTTCCAGACTACTGTACCCCTTTCAGGAGTCTGATTTGTCTCACGTACCCCCAAGTTTCACCTCACTTACAAACTACTTGCTTACAAAATCAGACATAAAAATACAAAAGTGTCAGCATATTATTACTGACAAATTGTTTACTTTCTCATTTTTACCATACAATTATAAAATAAATCAATTGGAATATAAATACTGTACTTAAATTTCAGTGTATAGCATATAGAGCAGTATAAACAAGTCATTGTCTGTATGACATTTTAGTTTGTACTGACTTCACTATGGCTTTTTATGTAGCCCGTTGTAAAACGAGGCAACTATCTAGATGACTCAATGTACCCCCTGGAAAACCGCTGTGTACCGCCCAGGGTTACGTGTACCCCTGGTTGAGAACCACTGCCCTAGGGAAGGGCTGGAAGGCCAGAAGGAATGGAATCTTCCCCCACACTTTCTGCTTTGCTGCATGATTGCCGCTCAGCAAAGACAGAACCACCTCTTGCCCACAGAATATTTCTGCTGCATCCCAGATATACTATGCTGCAGTACGTTGCCCCCAGCAAAAATGAAATAATTCGGATTATTCTGATCAGGTTCCTACAGAGTCACGGAAATTAGAAATGGAAACGACCTGTTACATTCTAATACTGTAATATAATTACTTTGCAATTGACCACCTACAGCTTTCAGAAACTTTAATGAATTAAGCTGTACAACACCCCTGTGACGTACGTAAATACTGTTATCCTCATGTGGCAGGTTGGGAAACTGAGGCATAGAGCGAGCAGATGACTTCCCCAAGTTCACATGGTGAGTTAGTGATAGAACCCAGATTTCCCTGAGTCTTGCTTCCACCTTTAAAGAGATGCAAAGGGGTAGATTCTGGCCATAAATGGCCAATGGTGAATTCCCCTGGTGGAAGGGTATACTCCACTGATGTAAAGTGGGCACAGCCATCTGACCAGCTCCTAGGTCAGCTGCTCTGCTGACCCCCAGCATAATGGGTGTACCTAGGGAAGAAGAAGAGGTAGGTGTGTGGCAGAGGTCCATTCTGCTAAACTGGTTCCCTAATGGTGTAGGGTCCCTCTGTGACCTTATACCGGTGGTGTAGGTTAGAGCAACCCATAACTTCCTTCCCTATGCTGAGCAGGGCTCGGGTCAGGGGAGAATTCAGTCTAGACGCATGCTGTCACTGGTATGAGATCCAGAAGAGAGGCCATCTCCCTGCTCTGTGACGTGGTGCCTCTGTGTTCTCTCACGGAGTGGGTGAATGTTTGGAGCCAGATTCAGCAGTGTTGCTAGCTCAAGAACTGTCCTGCTGAGATTACAGCTCACAGGGGGGAAAAGGAGGGAAATCTCATCCAAGCAGCTTAAGATCTCACCACATTGCACCCTGAAACCGTAAAGAGGTGACTTCTGAGTTTGGATCTGACCCGAAACTGAAATGAAAAGCAGAGGGAATTGGTTTGAATCTGGAGATCTGAATTGATCTTCCCCACCAATGTGAAAGGATTTGGACCCTAGACTCTGATGACAAGCTGTCCCTAATTTGATGCGCCGAAGAGCATGAGTTTGGACACCATCTCACAGTGGAATCCAATTTGCTGCCCACTATCATCCACAAGTAGCTGCTGTGTTACTACTTTCCAAGGTCTAGCTTATGACATTCCTTGTGTGGGTGTAGGCGGGAGAACCTTAGGGGCATGCTCCATGGATGCTTCCCAAAAAGAAGGATGAGGAGCGGTTGCCTCTAGGGAGGCTTGGCCAGCACCTCTCCTCCCTAGAGCGCCCCTGAATTGGCGCGGTTCCCCAGCACCCCCTGCTCAGGGCTGTGCTTTATTGACTCAATCTTGCTGCCTATATCTGCCTCTTAATAAATATTGGGCCTAGATTGTCACCCCCCCGGCTGAGCACTTCCACTGACTTCAATGGAACTACTCGTGCGAGCAGCCACTTCCTAAGTGAGTAGCGGGATCACAGCCTTGGCCTGGGAGTATTTCCCCCTGTATTTCCAGTAGTAAACTTCTATTTTACAGATGGAATCTCGCTGCATTATTTCCTCTTTATATTTCTAGCCCTGTAGGGTACCACGGAAGATTGTGTTACGGCATAGCAAGGGTGTGTTCGCTTTCTCACCTTTTCTCAGCGGCTGGTCACTGTCGGTCAAGGCCTGCCAGCTGCAGCTTGTTATGAATTAGCTAGAGCTGCTTTGTATGGCCTTGAGCCAGAAAATGAACACAGCCTGTGAAAAGCCCCTAATTAATTATGTATGAGATGCTTTTATATAGCTGTATGAGCCTGCCCCGCTTTTGGACTCCGTACCAGGCCGAACTTCGGTGAGCTGGGTTCCCCACCTCCGTGACAGCAACGCCAGGAGTCCCCATTGCGGATGTGTCACTTTGCCTTCAATAAAGCCAATAACACACAGTGTGTGTGGGCCTCGTTCTTGCAGAGCACCCTGGGTAGGCCCGCAGCCTCCCAAGAATGTAACAAGCCCCATTCTATTATTTCTCTCTCCTCGCCCGTTTTTGCAACACCTCCCAATATAGCATCAGCTGTGCAGCACTTCAGACAGGCCCTGTTCACCGCCTTCCTGCCCTCTCATTAATGACGATGTTAAATAAAACGGGGCCTGCCAGCCGTCCCTGCAGAGGCACCCCGCCGGCCAGCCCCCACTGCCTGCTGCTTTGCTGTTCATCATTACCCTGCATCTGTGGTAGTCCAGCCAGTTTTCAGTCTATGGGAGAGGGCTCTGCAGCCCCTAGGAATGAATTAATCAAGGAAGCTTGTGTGAGGCTTTACTGAGTTCTAAATACATTACACATCCGTCACATTTCCTTCATGTGCTCATTTGGCAATCCATTACAAAGGTAATTAATTTTAATGTCTGGCTTTCCGTACTGATGCCTGGAATGGGCTTTAAAAATAAAACACATCCAAATCTGTCTGAAACAATCACACAGGGGGACCGATGGGAACTGGCTGTCTCACAGAGGTGGTCTCCCTCCCTTGTATTATTCTCTGCGTGGTTTCAGATAGATAGAGGTCTTGTTCCTCTTGAACTGTTCTAGTGAGCTGCTAAAATAGTTTGGGGCTCTGCTTCAGAGGTGGCTGCATTTCAGAACTGTGATGTATACAGTGTTATAGGTGGGTCTGAGCTGTAAAATTTGGATCTATATTTTGAAACCACGCAAAGGGACTGATCCAAAGGGTAAAATATTCAAAAGTGCCTACGTCCCATTTTCAAAAGTGAGTTAGGAGCCTAAGTGTCTCATTGCAAGTCAATGGGACTGTGACTTCAAGGAGCCTCTTCAGAAATTTAGGTTCCTAATCACAGTTGCCAACTTTCACGTGGTAAATAAGCACCCAACTTTCACAATAAGCCAAAAATCAAGCTAATCCCATTTCAAAACAAGGCCAAAACAAGCCAATCCCTAAGAACCCCAACACTCTGTGTGACTAGATCCCCCCGAAGTGCAGTCTGGGACTGTGGTGGGCCTGCTGGGCACCCCTGACTCTCTCCCCACCTTGCCCCTGGTTGCCCCCGCTTGCTGATCAAAAAAAAGGAGCAACAAGCCATAAACTAGCCAACAAGCAACTCACAAGCCAATTAAGCTAAAAACAAACCCAATTTCTGTGTTTTTTTCGGGGGTTAGACATGTCTGGTCCTAACTCACTTCAGGCACATATGAAAATTTTACCCAAAGTGCTGTGGGAAGCCTCCCACAGTTTGAGATTTTTCCAGCCTGACTTCACTCACTGACGAAGTATGGGACATTCTGATCCAGATCTGGAATCTGAAACTACCATCCGTACTCTTAGAGTTATGATTCTTTAAGGCCAGAAGAGACCATTCTGGTCATCTAGTTTGTCCTCTTGTATAACACAGACTGTAACCCACCACCCAGTGTATTGGTTATCCGTTAATTCCTGCGTTGAGCCTCTGTCAGGAAGATTTCAAGCGAAGGCCAAGTTTTCTAGAGTGATCTCCAAATGTGCCCATGCAATCACTCTGTGGGCACAAAAATCCCCACTCTGGCCCCCAGTTCAAGACAGCACTTAAAGTTAAGCACCTGGTTAAGTTTCGCTGACTTCTATGCAACTTACGTAAGGCTTAAAGTTAAGCCTGTGCTTAAGTGCTGGCCTGAGTAGGGCTGCTTTCCTGATGTGGGGCTATCGTGTGCCAAAATATCATTTGAGTTGCTTTGGAGTCTTTCAAGTTCCTATCCTCTGCTTTGGGCACATTTACCACATTTAAACAGACATTTAATTCTAAACACCATATAATAAACTCCACCCCCAGCAGTGGAGTATTTATGGTTACCTACCACTCTAATCACAGTCATCACATTGCTCCCATTTCCTTACCCCGTCATTCAGCCCTCTGTCCCAAATGCCTAGCGGGGCACTGCAGTACGGCCAGAAAGCTAACCAGTCCAGGCCCTGATGGACCAAGGAGGGAAGCAGATTCCAGGGGAGGACTCTTCAGGAGAACTTGTGAGAGCAGTCTCCTTCCAGTTCAGCCTGCAGCAGGTTCCATCTCACATGTCCCTGCTAGGCAGCATTGCACGTGAAGGGAGTGGGTGTCCCAGACAAGCAGCTCCCATGTCTATGCACACATTTAATCTGGGAGTCCGTAAATTTGCAGGCTCAAATTCTGGGCCTGATCCTGAGACGCGCTGAGTGCCTCCTGGGTGGTATGGAGCACCTGCAGTTTCCCCTGGAGTTCCAGGGTATTGAGGTGCTCAGCATGTCCGCGTAGCTCATGCTGAGGCCCTTTGAAAAATCTGTCGGTGTAAAGTGCCTTGGGATCCTTTGACATGGAAAGATCTGGAGTCATATAGTCATGCTGCTTGTTATAACAATCACAGTCATCCCTTGCGCTCTCCCCGTCTGCTTGTTGTACCTGTGGTTGGATATTTAGCAAGCTCTTTGGGGGCCGGGACCATCTTTTCATTGTGGCCTCTAGGAATCACCATAATACAAATAAATAATAGAGAATCAATATAAACGCTCACGCTGTAAAAAGGGAAGTTTTGGATATACACCCATCCTTCTCTGCAGACGGCAGGGATCTAATCTGGATGTTTGGCAGCCTTTGAATAGATCTGATTGGTGTCCCCTATGAGTGGGCAATTTCCATTATACACAGATGATTGCAGACTGCAAATAATTCATTACCTTCTGTTTGGGAGTTTAAATGGGCTCTATGAGCTCAGTAGAACAGCTTCCATAATCTGCCTGCGCTAACTTGTTGAAACTTGCTGGTCCACCAGGAGCATTCCGCTGGCTGTTCTGCAGCGGAACACTGCTGCCTGCTGCCTAGATCACTGCTCGGGGGACATTGTTAAAGTAGGACATTATTCTAGCCTCCTGTTTCTCTGTTGCCCAGTGGGGATAGCCCCTCGGCAAAAATCCCACCAGCCCCATCACGAGCTTCTGACAACAGGGATTTCAGTAGAATGCAATGGAAACTTTGTTTTACACCCTCTGATTTGGACACATCCTCCAACATTAAAAGGCCTCTGGTGCATAATGGTTAAGCAAGAACAAAATGTGAAACGCTACATTGAAAAGGGCGCACCTTGGAGAGCTCTTAAATGTAGCTTAATTACATTAGTTACACACCAATCGAGGGGGTAATTTAGCATCTTGAGACATATGCTTTGCTCACTAAAATGAGACATATCCCAAAAGTGAACACAGACTGTGCACGTGCTGTCGTTTCCCTGGGACCGGGGAGGCTGCAGGCTCTGGATCTGTCTGATAATGAGAGATGCATTGTCTGTAGTGCTCTAAATATGCATAACTTCTTGTGTCCTGTACAGATGGAGAGTGATAAGTGATATCTTTAAAAATCTGGGGTTAAACTCTTTGGAGCAGGGACTGTCTCTGGCTGTGTTTGCAGGCCACCTAGCACAATGGGGCTCTGAGGTTGGTTGGGGTTTCTAGAGGCTATTGCAATGCAATTCATAATCATTATGAGTTGCCCTATTGAAATGAGTAGGATTACTGACGGGAGTGAAATAAAAGGGATCGGGGCTCTGGCATGCATCATTTCAGTAAAGGAAAATCAAGCATCTCGTAAGAAAACAGGAATTTTGCAATCATTTTAAAAGATGGCAACAATCCATCCCAATAGCTGGATACACAGGATTGCCCCTTCCCCTCCTGGATAGGAACTAAGGCTTAGAGCCTCAAAAGAATTTAGGCACCTAACTCCCATTGATTCCAATGGGATTTAGGCACCTTCGAGGATCTGGCCCTAAAGCCCTTTTCAAAATTTGGGCAGTGGATGATTTTTCCTCTCCATTCTGGACAGAAGGCTTCACACCACATTTTTGCTGACTTGCTTTTTTGTTACTGTTCCATATCTGTTTGTCTGTCTAGTCTTTTACACTGTATGCTTTCTGGGGCAGGGACAGTCTTCTCTGTTTGCAAAGCGCCTAGCAAAATGGGGCCCCAATCCTTACTGGGGCCTATTAGGCACTACCAGAATACACATCACCAATACTACCATGGAGAAGAAATTTTACTTGTCCTTCGGGAAAGATCCTTCCCCACAGGCACCAAGGAAGCATTAGCAATTGGACAGACATTGTCGGGGGAAAGATTTTTTTGCTGGGTGGCGGTTTCTGTGTATGAAAGAAGCAACAAATGCATCATGTGATCCCCATGACTATTGGCTGCAGCTGATGAATATATTTCATTCTTGAATGAGAATTTAGTCCCTTTTGGCATTTGACACCATAGTGCATAAGCCCATCTCCTCCTTTTGGAATGGCCCCATCTTGAACCACAGAATTTGGATTCAGGTCTGGATTTCTGACATCTCCATATTCTGGGAGGTTTGGATCTGGTGTCAGTCCCTTATAGAAATAGAGGTCAATTCAAAATTCAGATCTGGATCTGGAGTTTAGGGGATGATACAAATGAAGATGTTGGGTTCAGCCGTGTCTCTAATTTGCATTGGTAACTTGTTGCACATAGTAAAGGCTACATTTATGGGGGAAACCATTGGTACCCTCCATATTGTACATTTATTTAAGCAAAAAATTAGCTGTGACTGACAGATGGTGTCCTCCTTCACAGCATATTTGCATGCAGGACGTGAATGTTAATGACTTACCCGAATCTCCTTCCAGCTGGTGAACCCACATGCAACTTAATCCAACCTCCCAGCTGCCAGACCTGCCCACAATTCCCCAACGAACAACCCAACCTGATCCTGGACACCAAATCTATTTGCAACTGTCCACCTGAAAATGGACTCTGGCTATCCCACCTGCCTCACCACTTCCCCTCCCTAATCACTGCCGGGTATGGCGGCAAATCGACGGAGGGTCGGTGGGGGCAATTCGGTGATGACTGCTTGGGGCGGCAAAATTGGTAGACCCTGTTCATGGCTATTGTTACTTGAGCTAGCTTTGCTCTCGCTATATATGGGTGTGGATATAGATAGCGGTATGTCTACATGTGCTGCAAACACACCTCCCAGTGGCAGAGACTGGTTTAAGGGACAGCTCCTCAGCTGATGTTCCTCGGCTTGAAATCAATGGAGTAATGCCAGTTTACACCTGAGAATATGGCCCCATGTGACTGTAAAAATGAACTGCCACCCTCAGAACCCACGCATCCCTCATCAAGTCACCAGCGTGCTGTAGCACGTTGAGGCTACTGAGAAGAGGAAGAACAGAGGCTACTGGGGTGAACAACTGTGCCTCCCTTTTAAGTTACACTGGGCTGTGTTAGTCCTGCTCCTTGCGACTGAACCCAGATGGTATGAAAAGATTACTGCAGCCTCCTGTTGAGATGAGTTCCTGTCTGCTTCCTGTAAAACTTGCCCATACCGGTATTGCCCTGGCCTCTTCTTTTGTCATTCAGTGTTGCACGCATTCTAAAGCAATATGCATTTCCTCACCTTTTGGGGGCGAAGCCAGACTTTGAGGCACCTGCTCCCCTACTTGGTGTAAACTTTGCTTGTGCCAATCAGAAACGAACCCAAACAGGTTTTGGGCCCCGTCCCCTATGACACTTCTATGATGTCATAGTTGGTACTTTATGGGCCTGCCTGCCATGTGCAGGCAGGAAGAGGAGAAAGAAAAACGAATCCTGTGTATCCTGTGTACACCCGTAACCGAGCCTGATCACCTCGAAGCCTCTTTCTCAGCTCACGTGTTTCAAACAGAGTTTCTACATTTGCCGGTCGTTATGCGTTGGTTTGTATTTGTGAGTATCAGTTATTACTAAATGCTGCATCTTTCTTTATAAATATTGTTAGTAGATATTTTAGTCATTGTGTGTTGTAAGTTTCATTAACTCTATTAGCTAATCTAACGCTGCTCCCTTACCCCTTGTAATTATCCCCAATAAAACTTTAAATTGATTAATTTTAGTTGTGTGTGTGTGTGTGCGTGTCTGCAGTTTGCATCGTGACCCATACTCTCCTTGCATCCCTTACCAATATAGTCTATTGCCACGTGCAGCCTAGTAAATAACAGGCCTGCATTTTCTTTCGCCCCTGCGTGCCCGTGGCAATCCACACCTCCAAGCCTATCAATTTGGTGTCTTTCAGCGTTACTAACTTCACCATAAATAGTAATAAATAAATACAACGCCTCTGCATTAAATTCTGAAAAGCCCATTGAAAACTGTAGTGAAAACAAATACATGATTAAATAATGTCTCTAACAATATTTCTATAAAAATCCTCCTCTCGAAATAACATGGTGTGAAAGGGGCGTTCAAGTGCTGGTTAACCTCTGTTCAGAAAGATCATTTTTATCACATCATTACAGTCAACTGTTTAAAACTGAATTAATTCCTACAGAGGACCATTTCCAAATATTGCCTCGTCTCATAAATTCAGCACCAAAAAAAATTAAAAAAATCTTGATTAATATTAAAGAGCACACACAACCCTACATCGCTATAAAATCCAGCGCATGAGACCACATGACCAAGAACTCAAATGGATACAAACAATAAAACAGCTCTGGTTAGAGATCAGTGGATGTCAAAGCCCTTTACAAAGGAGGTCAGTTTCATCACCCCCATTTTACAGATGGGAAAACTGAGGTACAGGAAGTGACTTGTCCAAGGTCACCTAGCAGCAGCATCAGGAATAGACCCTCACATCTCGTAAATTCCAGTCTGGTCTCCTAGCTACTAGGCCACAGTGGTTAGGGAAAAGGGATTTGGATAAATGAAAACCAATCTGAACCATCACACCACTCAAACCAAATGCCTCAGTCAGCATTTATTTTCCCTGTATTTACTTCCAACCCAAAGAACAGGTCCAGGATGTTCACCAAGATTGCCTGTGCGCGTTGCAAGGCAGAAAGGGCTCTGGGCCACTGTGTTAGAGACATCTTCCTTGTGGATGTCAAACTGTCATGGGATGAGGAGGTTCGGGAAAGTCTGGCACAAGCCTCAGCCATCATCTTCTAGGAGCCATCTCTTTGGCATTCCATGATGGGCTGACATTCATAGTTCACTTTGGGTGACTATTCAAGCTTAAAAGTCACTTGTGCTGGGTATTTACACGAGCAAAGTGCAAGCGCTTGAATGCTCTCAGCATGCACAGCCAACGTAGCCAGGAATCAAAATTGTATTTGAATTGAAATGATGATTCTCTGAGCTCTGGCTATGAAAAGGAGTCTCACATCGTCTCCTCTCCCCTTCCCTTAAGTCTTCTTTACGCTTCCTCCTTCACCTCCCATATTTCTGACCCCATCTCCCTAAAGATCAGGAGATCCAAAGGAAGCATGCCTCACCACATGTTCCAGCAGGCTGGCTACCTCCGTTGCCATATTTGCTAATTCTTCCAGCTCTTTGCTCCCTAGCTCACAACCTATCTGCTGCTCCTATTCAGTTAAAGGTCGAGTCATAATGCAGGATATCAAAATCAGCTTTGTGGCAACAGACTGTAATGTTGTAAACGCACGGTTCTCAGTCAGAATTTATGACTTAGCTGCAGGATCGAGCAGGAAGAATAGCCGGCTGCCAGAGAGAGCCCTGTTTTGGAACATGATGGAGGCCCACAAAAATGATGGGAAAATAGGCTTCTTTGTGCATAATCTTTCCCCCACCCTAAGTGAAACACTGTAAAAAAGAGGCCTGCCCACCGTGGCATTTAGCATGTACATTTGGGACTCCTGAAGTATTTGGTGGTAAAGGTTAGATGAGCCATTAGTTTGATGAACTATAAAATATTGAGTCTGTTTCACCTGGCTGCACACAGAACATCTAAAACCATTTCGGAATCATGACTAGCCATTTATCCTCATCTTCCCCCTCCTCAGAGCAATTCACATCCCTCAAGGTTCTGCCCTTAGTTCGTTTTTGTCTCCGTGTGTACTCGCAGTTTACTCATCTACCACCTCTCTGTGGATGATTGCCAAACCTGCCTCTCTCCCCGCAACCTGTGTCATTGTACAGCTCCAGCTTTCCCTCAGGCCTGGTTTGTACTACAGAACAAGGTCAATGTAAGGCAGCTCACATCAACCTACCTTTGTAAGCATCTACACTACAATGTTCCTCCCACTGATTTAACTCACCTGCTACATCGACCTCATAACTCCACCTCCGTGGGAGGCGTAGCGCTTAGGTCGATGTAGTTAGGTCAGTGCAGTGTCAATGTAGGCACTGCGTTGCTTACATGACAATGGTCCCCCGTTTACTACTGAGACGTTTTAAGAGGTTTCAGAGACCTACAGTTTCAATCACATCACATCCAGCAACCTGTTCCCCCAGAGTAACAGGGAATCAAAATACACAGTAAAGACTCTAGAACAACTCCTTTCTAAATGCTCAGATCCTCATCATGGCCTTTTAGCTCACTGCTCGACATCTCTAGTAAACAGTTTAATCCCTGCAGAGCTGGTGATGGGAAGGAAACTGTGGTTCATGATCTCAGCCATCCCTTCCCAACTTAACCCTTGTTGGCTTGACTTCCTGAGGCTACAGAAGAAGGAAGATCAATATAAAACTTGCCAGAAGGACTTTGACAGGTGCCATGGAGTCCAATCCTTGAGAGTACTGAGTCCAGGAGATTACATTTGGGTGAAAGACTCTCAATGGAGCTTGGCCAGCTGTAAGTGGGGGAGTGCGTTACAGCCCACCATGGGATACAGCAGTGTGTAATGCCGGGGGGTTCCGGGAGGCATTCTGCAGCCCCACTGACACCAGTGGACCTTCTGGGTTATGAAGCAGCTGCAAGATCTGGCCCTAAACGATTTGGGGCTCCCTGGTTTGGGGTACAACAGGCTTAGCAAACCCCCTGCCTGAAATGCCATGCCTTCTATAACAGGGGTTCTCAACCTTTTTCTTTCTGAGCTCCCCTCCCGCCCATGCTATAAAAACTCCAGGGCCCAGTGAAGGGGAGGAGGGGGCTTGAGCATAGGTGTAGTTTAACTTCTATTTTGGGTGGGCAGGGTCCAGTGGGGCTCGAGCCAGCTCTGCACGATGGGGGTTCAGGAAGAGAGTGTCACCTCCACCCCCGACTCACCTGAGCAGGCCAGCCGCTGCCTGGGTTGTGGGGTGGGGGTGGGAGGGTGCAACCAAAAATTATAATTCAGGGTGCAGGGAGGGGGGTAACTAAGGCTGTGTGCCCGGAGGGGGGAGCTCAGGGTGCAGGGAGGGGGTAGCTAAGGGCTGTGTGCCGGGAGCGGGGAGCAGGGATGGGGGTAGCTAGGGGCTGTGTGCTGGGAGGGGGGAGCTCAGGGTGCAGGAAGGGGGGAGCTAGGGACTGTGTGCCAGGAGGGGGGAGCTCAGGGTGCAGGGACGGGGGTAGCTAGGGGCTATGTGCCGGGAGTGGGGAGCTCAGGGTGCAGGGACGGGGGTAGCTAAGAGCTGTGTGCCGGGAGAGGGGAGCTCAGGGTGCAGGGAGGGGGGTAGCTAGGAGCTGTGTGCTGGGAGTGGGGAGCTCAGGGTGCAGGGAGGGGGTAGCTCAGGGTGCAGGGAGGAGGTAGCTAGGGGCTATGTGCCGGGAGTGGGGAACTCAGGGTGCAGGGAGGGGGTAGCTCAGGGTGCAGGGATGGGGGTAGCTAGGAGCTGTGTGCCGGGAGGGGGGAGCTCAGGGTGCAGGGAGGGCGGTAGCTAGGGGCTGTGTGCCGGGAGGGGGTAGCTCAGGGTGCAGGGAGGGCGGTAGCTAGGAGCTGTGTGCCGGGAGGAGGGAGCTCAGGGTGCAGGGACGGGGGTAGCTAGGAGCTGTGTGCCGGGATGGGGGAGCTCAGGGTGCAGGGAGGGGGGGTAGCTAGAAGCTGTGTGCCGGGAGGGGGGAGCTCAGGGTGCAGGGAGGGGGGTAGCTAGGAGCTGTGTGCCGGGAGGGGGAGCTCAGGGTGCAGGGAGGGGGGTAGCTAGGGGCTGTGTGCTGGGAGGGGGAGCTCAGGGTGCAGGGAGGGGGGTAGCTAGGAGCTGTGTGCTGGGAGAGGGGAGCTCAGGGTGCAGGGAGGGCGGTAGCTAGGGGCTATGTGCCGGGAGGGGGTAGCTCAGGGTGCAGGGACGGGGGTAGCTAGGAGCTGTGTGCTGGGATGGGGGAGCTCAGGGTGCAGGGACAGGGGTAGCTAGGAGCTGTGTGCCGGGATGGGGGAGCTCAGGGTGCAGGGAGGGGGGGTAGCTAGAAGCTGTGTGCCGGGAGGGGGGAGCTCAGGGTGCAGGGAGGGGGGTAGCTAGGGGCTGTGTGCTGGGAGGGGGAGCTCAGGGTGCAGGGACGGGGGTAGCTAGGAGCTGTGTGCCGGGATGGGGGAGCTCAGGGTGCAGGGAGGGGGTAGCTCAGGGTGCAGGGACGGCGGTAGCTAGGAGCTGTGTGCCGGGATGGGGGAGCTCAGGGTGCAGGGAGGGGGTAGCTAGGAGCTGTGTGCCGGGATGGGGGAGCTCAGGGTGCAGGGACGGGGGTAGCTAGGAGCTGTGTGCTGGGATGGGGGAGCTCAGGGTGCAGGGAGGGGGGGTAGCTAGAAGCTGTGTGCCGGGAGGGGGGAGCTCAGGGTGCAGGGAGGGGGTAGCTAGGAGCTGTGTGCTGGGAGGGGGAGCTCAGGGTGCAGGGAGGGGGGTAGCTAGGGGCTGTGTGCTGGGAGGGGGAGCTCAGGGTGCAGGGAGGGGGTAGCTAGGAGCTGTGTGCTGGGAGGGGGAGCTCAGGGTGCAGGGACGGGGTAGCTAGGGGCTGTGTGCTGGGAGGGGGAGCTCAGGGTGCAGGGAGGGGGGTAGCTAGGGGCTGTGTGCTGGGAGGGGGAGCTCAGGGTGCAGGGAGGGGGTAGCTAGGGGCTGTGTGCTGGGAGGGGGAGCTCAGGGTGCAGGGAGGGGGTAGCTAGGAGCTGTGTGCTGGGAGGGGGAGCTCAGGGTGCAGGGAGGGGGGTAGCTAGAAGCTGTGAGCCGGGATGGGGGAGCTCAGGGTGCAGGGAGGGGGGGGAGCTAGGGGCTGTGTGCTGGGAGGGGGAGCTCAGGGTGCAGGAAGGGGGTAGCTAGGAGCTGTGAGCTGGGAGGGGGAGCTCAGGGTGCAGGGAGGGGGTAGCTAGGAGCTGTGTGCCGGGAGGGGGAGCTCAGGGTGCAGGGAGGGGGGTAGCTAGGGGCTGTGTGCTGGGAGGGGGAGCTCAGGGTGCAGGGACGGGGGTAGCTAGGGGCTGGGAGGGGGAGCTCAGGGTGCAGGGAGGGGGGTAGCTAGGGGCTATGTGCTGGGAGGGGGAGCTCAGGGTGCAGGGAGGGGGGTAGCTAGAAGCTGTGTGCCGGGATGGGGGAGCTCAGGGTGCAGGGAGGGGGGGTAGCTAGGGGCTGTGTGCTGGGAGGGGGAGCTCAGGGTGCAGGAAGGGGGTAGCTAGGAGCTGTGTGCTGGGAGGGGGAGCTCAGGGTGCAGGAAGGGGGTAGCTAGGGGCTGTGTGCTGGGAGGGGGAGCTCAGGGTGCATGGAGGGGGGGAGCTAGGGGCTGTGTGCTGGGAGGGGGAGCTCAGGGTGCAGGGACGGGGGTAGCTAGGGGCTGTGTGCTGGGAGGGGGAGCTCAGGGTGCAGGGAGGGGGGTAGCTAGGAGCTATGTGCCGGGATGGGGGAGCTCAGGGTGCAGGGAGGGGGGTAGCTAGGGGCTGTGTGCTGGGAGGGGGAGCTCAGGGTGCAGGGAGGGGGGTAGCTAGGGGCTATGTGCTGGGAGGGGGAGCTCAGGGTGCAGGGAGGGGGGGTAGCTAGGGGCTGTGTGCTGGGAGGGGGAGCTCAGGGTGCAGGGAGGGGGGTAGCTAGGGGCTGTGTGCTGGGAGGGGGAGCTCAGGGTGCAGGGAGGGGGGTAGCTAGGGGCTGTGTGCTGGGAGGGGGAGCTCAGGGTGCAGGGACGGGGGTAGCTAGGGGCTGTGTGCTGGGAGGGGGAGCTCAGGGTGCAGGAAGGGGGTAGCTAGGGGCTGTGTGCTGGGAGGGGGAGCTCAGGGTGCAGGGAGGGGGGTAGCTAGGGGCTGTGTGCTGGGAGGGGGAGCTCAGGGTGCAGGAAGGGGGTAGCTAGGGGCTGTGTGCTGGGAGGGGGAGCTCAGGGTGCAGGAAGGGGATAGCTAGGGGCTATGTGCTGGGAGGGGGAGCTCAGGGTGCAGGAAGGGGGTAGCTAGGGGCTGTGTGCTGGGAGGGGGAGCTCAGGGTGCAGGGAGGGGGGTAGCTAGGGGCTGTGTGCTGGGAGGGGGAGCTCAGGGTGCAGGGACGGGGGTAGCTAGGGGCTGTGTGCTGGGAGGGGGAGCTCAGGGTGCAGGGACGGGGGTAGCTAGGGGCTGTGTGCTGGGAGGGGGAGCTCAGGGTGCAGGGATGGGGGTAGCTAGGGGCTGTGTGCTGGGAGGGGGAGCTCAGGGTGCAGGGAGGGGGGTAGCTAGGGGCTGTGTGCTGGGAGGGGGAGCTCAGGGTGCAGGGAGGGGGGTAGCTAGGGGCTGTGTGCTGGGAGGGGGAGCTCAGGGTGCAGGGAGGGGGGTAGCTAGGGGCTGTGTGCTGGGAGGGGGAGCTCAGGGTGCAGGGAGGGGGGTAGCTAGGGGCTATGTGCTGGGAGGGGGAGCTCAGGGTGCAGGAAGGGGGTAGCTAGGGGCTGTGTGCTGGGAGGGGGAGCTCAGGGTGCAGGGACGGGGGTAGCTAGGGGCTGTGTGCTGGGAGGGGGAGCTCAGGGTGCAGGAAGGGGGTAGCTAGGAGCTGTGTGCTGGGAGGGGGAGCTCAGGGTGCAGGAAGGGGGTAGCTAGGGGCTGTGTGCTGGGAGGGGGAGCTCAGGGTGCATGGAGGGGGGGAGCTAGGGGCTGTGTGCTGGGAGGGGGAGCTCAGGGTGCAGGGACGGGGGTAGCTAGGGGCTATGTGCTGGGAGGGGGAGCTCAGGGTGCAGGGAGGGGGTAGCTAGGGGCTATGTGCTGGGAGGGGGAGCTCAGGGTGCAGGGAGGGGGTAGCTAGGGGCTGTGTGCTGGGAGGGGGAGCTCAGGGTGCAGGGACGGGGGTAGCTAGGGGCTGTGTGCTGGGATGGGGAGCTCAGGGTGCAGGGAGCGGGGTAGCTAGGGGCTATGTGCTGGGAGGGGGAGCTCAGGGTGCAGGGAGGGGGGTAGCTAGGGGCTGTGTGCCGGGAGGGGGGAGCTCAGGGTGCAGGGAGGGGGGTAGCTAGGGGCTGTGTGCTGGGAGGGGGAGCTCAGGGTGCAGGGAGGGGGTAGCTAGGGGCTGTGTGCTGGGAGGGGGAGCTCAGGGTGCAGGGACGGGGGTAGCTAGGGGCTGTGTGCTGGGAGGGGGAGCTCAGGGTGCAGGGAGGGGGTAGCTAGGGGCTGTGTGCCGGGAGGGGGAGCTCAGGGTGCAGGGAGGGGGGTAGCTAGGGGCTGTGTGCCGGGAGGGGGGAGCTCAGGGTGCAGGGAGGGGGTAGCTAGGGGCTGTGTGCTGGGAGGGGGAGCTCAGGGTGCAGGGACGGGGGTAGCTAGGGGCTGTGTGCTGGGAGGGGGAGCTCAGGGTGCAGGGACGGGGGTAGCTAGGGGCTATGTGCTGGGAGGGGGAGCTCAGGGTGCAGGGAGGGGGTAGCTAGGGGCTGTGTGCTGGGAGGGGGAGCTCAGGGTGCAGAGAGGGGGGTAGCTAGGGGCTGTGTGCCGGGAGGGGGGAGCTCAGGGTGCAGGGAGGGGGTAGCTAGGGGCTGTGTGCTGGGAGGGGGAGCTCAGGGTGCAGGGACGGGGGTAGCTAGGGGCTGTGTGCTGGGAGGGGGAGCTCAGGGTGCAGGGACGGGGGTAGCTAGGGGCTGTGTGCTGGGAGGGGGAGCTCAGGGTGCAGGGAGGGGGTAGCTAGGGGCTGTGTGCTGGGAGGGGGAGCTCAGGGTGCAGGGAGGGGGTAGCTAGGGGCTGTGTGCTGGGAGGGGGAGCTCAGGGTGCAGAGAGGGGGGTAGCTAGGGGCTGTGTGCCGGGAGGGGGGAGCTCAGGGTGCAGGGAGGGGGTAGCTAGGGGCTGTGTGCTGGGAGGGGGAGCTCAGGGTGCAGGGAGGGGGTAGCTAGGGGCTGTGTGCTGGGAGGGGGAGCTCAGGGTGCAGGGAGGGGGGTAGCTAGGGGCTGTGTGCTGGGAGGGGGAGCTCAGGGTGCAGGGACGGGGGTAGCTAGGGGCTGTGTGCTGGGAGGGGGAGCTCAGGGTGCAGGGACGGGGGTAGCTAGGGGCTGTGTGCTGGGAGGGGGAGCTCAGGGTGCAGGGATGGGGGTAGCTAGGGGCTGTGTGCTGGGAGGGGGAGCTCAGGGTGCAGGGAGGGGGGTAGCTAGGGGCTGTGTGCTGGGAGGGGGAGCTCAGGGTGCAGGGAGGGGGGTAGCTAGGGGCTGTGTGCTGGGAGGGGGAGCTCAGGGTGCAGGGAGGGGGGTAGCTAGGGGCTGTGTGCTGGGAGGGGGAGCTCAGGGTGCAGGGAGGGGGGTAGCTAGGGGCTATGTGCTGGGAGGGGGAGCTCAGGGTGCAGGAAGGGGGTAGCTAGGGGCTGTGTGCTGGGAGGGGGAGCTCAGGGTGCAGGGACGGGGGTAGCTAGGGGCTGTGTGCTGGGAGGGGGAGCTCAGGGTGCAGGAAGGGGGTAGCTAGGAGCTGTGTGCTGGGAGGGGGAGCTCAGGGTGCAGGAAGGGGGTAGCTAGGGGCTGTGTGCTGGGAGGGGGAGCTCAGGGTGCATGGAGGGGGGGAGCTAGGGGCTGTGTGCTGGGAGGGGGAGCTCAGGGTGCAGGGACGGGGGTAGCTAGGGGCTATGTGCTGGGAGGGGGAGCTCAGGGTGCAGGGAGGGGGTAGCTAGGGGCTATGTGCTGGGAGGGGGAGCTCAGGGTGCAGGGAGGGGGTAGCTAGGGGCTGTGTGCTGGGAGGGGGAGCTCAGGGTGCAGGGACGGGGGTAGCTAGGGGCTGTGTGCTGGGATGGGGAGCTCAGGGTGCAGGGAGCGGGGTAGCTAGGGGCTATGTGCTGGGAGGGGGAGCTCAGGGTGCAGGGAGGGGGGTAGCTAGGGGCTGTGTGCCGGGAGGGGGGAGCTCAGGGTGCAGGGAGGGGGGTAGCTAGGGGCTGTGTGCTGGGAGGGGGAGCTCAGGGTGCAGGGAGGGGGTAGCTAGGGGCTGTGTGCTGGGAGGGGGAGCTCAGGGTGCAGGGACGGGGGTAGCTAGGGGCTGTGTGCTGGGAGGGGGAGCTCAGGGTGCAGGGAGGGGGTAGCTAGGGGCTGTGTGCCGGGAGGGGGAGCTCAGGGTGCAGGGAGGGGGGTAGCTAGGGGCTGTGTGCCGGGAGGGGGGAGCTCAGGGTGCAGGGAGGGGGTAGCTAGGGGCTGTGTGCTGGGAGGGGGAGCTCAGGGTGCAGGGACGGGGGTAGCTAGGGGCTGTGTGCTGGGAGGGGGAGCTCAGGGTGCAGGGACGGGGGTAGCTAGGGGCTATGTGCTGGGAGGGGGAGCTCAGGGTGCAGGGAGGGGGTAGCTAGGGGCTGTGTGCTGGGAGGGGGAGCTCAGGGTGCAGAGAGGGGGGTAGCTAGGGGCTGTGTGCCGGGAGGGGGGAGCTCAGGGTGCAGGGAGGGGGTAGCTAGGGGCTATGTGCTGGGAGGGGGAGCTCAGGGTGCAGGGAGGGGGTAGCTAGGGGCTGTGTGCTGGGAGGGGGAGCTCAGGGTGCAGGGACGGGGGTAGCTAGGGGCTGTGTGCTGGGATGGGGAGCTCAGGGTGCAGGGAGCGGGGTAGCTAGGGGCTATGTGCTGGGAGGGGGAGCTCAGGGTGCAGGGAGGGGGGTAGCTAGGGGCTGTGTGCCGGGAGGGGGGAGCTCAGGGTGCAGGGAGGGGGGTAGCTAGGGGCTGTGTGCTGGGAGGGGGAGCTCAGGGTGCAGGGAGGGGGTAGCTAGGGGCTGTGTGCTGGGAGGGGGAGCTCAGGGTGCAGGGACGGGGGTAGCTAGGGGCTGTGTGCTGGGAGGGGGAGCTCAGGGTGCAGGGAGGGGGTAGCTAGGGGCTGTGTGCCGGGAGGGGGAGCTCAGGGTGCAGGGAGGGGGGTAGCTAGGGGCTGTGTGCCGGGAGGGGGGAGCTCAGGGTGCAGGGAGGGGGTAGCTAGGGGCTGTGTGCTGGGAGGGGGAGCTCAGGGTGCAGGGACGGGGGTAGCTAGGGGCTGTGTGCTGGGAGGGGGAGCTCAGGGTGCAGGGACGGGGGTAGCTAGGGGCTATGTGCTGGGAGGGGGAGCTCAGGGTGCAGGGAGGGGGTAGCTAGGGGCTGTGTGCTGGGAGGGGGAGCTCAGGGTGCAGAGAGGGGGGTAGCTAGGGGCTGTGTGCCGGGAGGGGGGAGCTCAGGGTGCAGGGAGGGGGTAGCTAGGGGCTGTGTGCTGGGAGGGGGAGCTCAGGGTGCAGGGACGGGGGTAGCTAGGGGCTGTGTGCTGGGAGGGGGAGCTCAGGGTGCAGGGACGGGGGTAGCTAGGGGCTGTGTGCTGGGAGGGGGAGCTCAGGGTGCAGGGAGGGGGTAGCTAGGGGCTGTGTGCTGGGAGGGGGAGCTCAGGGTGCAGGGAGGGGGTAGCTAGGGGCTGTGTGCTGGGAGGGGGAGCTCAGGGTGCAGAGAGGGGGGTAGCTAGGGGCTGTGTGCCGGGAGGGGGGAGCTCAGGGTGCAGGGAGGGGGTAGCTAGGGGCTGTGTGCTGGGAGGGGGAGCTCAGGGTGCAGGGAGGGGGTAGCTAGGGGCTGTGTGCTGGGAGGGGGAGCTCAGGGTGCAGGGAGGGGGGTAGCTAGGGGCTGTGTGCTGGGAGGGGGAGCTCAGGGTGCAGGGAGGGGGTAGCTAGGGGCTGTGTGCTGGGAGGGGGAGCTCAGGGTGCAGGGAGGGGGGTAGCTAGGGGCTACCCCCTCCGGGGGCGGGGAGGGAAGGAGGTAGAGTGAGTGGGGGTGGAGCAGCCTTGGGATTGCCCTGCTCTTGCCCTGCAGTTTGGGGCAGGGCTACGTCCCCCAACCCCCCCTTCCAACTCTGCCCATGGGCTCAGGGCTTCTGCCCCGCGGGGGTGGGGGGCACGGATCGGGGCTTCAGCCCCACGGCTCCTGGCGTCAGGCTCTTGGGTCTCAGGATCTGGGTTTCCGCTGTGGTGCCCCGCCCCCGCCGGGAACGGCTCGCGGGCCCCGTGGGGGGGCGGGGAGCGGGGGGGACCGCGGTGCTAGAGCACCCCGGCGCTTGGGTTTATGGCTTGTTTGCAGGACGGTGCCTCCGGCCGCACAGCGCCACCTAGCGCCCGGCTGGCCCCCGGCCTCGGAACCCGCCGGGCTCAGTTCTTGCCCCCCGGGCTCTTCTGGGAGGGCCCAGCCCGCGCGCGCTAGGCGACGGGCTCACAGCGCGGGACGCGGCGGCTGCAGGCAGCCTTCTGACATCTTATTAGAAATTGTTGCTCCCAGAGATTTAATTTCCTTTCAGCCCTTCTGATAAGTGTCAACAAAAATGTACAAGTGTAATAATCCTCCAGTCTCTTATTATCCGCCTCTGCAAGTTGCCGGCTGCCGCTAACAGCCGCTGGAAAATAACGCTACGTCTTTGATCCTCCAACAAATCCCCAGCTCTTGTTCCCCTTGTTTCTAATTACCAGGGTTTCTGTATTAATTAAAGCGGAAGGAGAGCCGGAGTTCACAGCTTTTTGGAAGCAGTTTCGATCTTTAAACCCCCATCCAAAAGAGAGCGAGAAAAGCAGGCGCTGAGATTAGTTCAAGTCTCTGCAAAGGGACTCAGCGCAGATATCAGGATTTCACAAGCAGGACGCGTCGAAACATGCCTCTCGATGGACTATTGGAATCACGGTACTTCCCCTGGGGGAGGGCCGGGAAATGCATCTTCTTGAAGACTTGACTTTCAATTATGCCGGCTCCCTGCTAAAGCAGCGCATGGGAGGAGACAGGCTGTTTGGCGAGCCAAAGCCTGGAGACGTGACGGGCCTGATTTATTATTGTGCCATGGCGCCTTTGTGCCAGCTGAGCCAGCCCCAAAGTCTGCGGGGCAGGCGTGAGACCTGTCCCCTGAGAATACCCCCTTTGCCAGGCTCAGAGCCAGCTCCAGCAGATCTGAGCTGCCTCCACAGCAGCCCTAGGTGCCAGGGCTGGTGCAAGGATATTTTGCGCCCTAGGCGCATCGGTTCATTGAGGGGCAAATCCCAATGAGCCTTTATAGACCCCAGGGGACAGCCGTGCCCAGGGGCTGCTCCCCAGATCATGTTCACCCCTCCCCGCCCCATCCACTCCCTCCCACTTCCCACCCCCTGACTGCCCCCCTCAGAACCCTTAACCCCCCTGCTCCTTGTCCCCTGACTGCCCCCTCCTGGGACCCCTGCCCCTAACTGCCCCCTAGAACCCCACCCCCTACCTAAGCCTCCCTGTTCCTTGTCCCCTGACTGCCACCTCCTGAGACCCCCCCCACCCTAACTGCCCCCCTAGGACCCTACCCCCTACTTGTCCCCCTGACTGCCCCAACCTTCTCCACACCCCTGCCCCCTGACAGCCCCCCCAGAACTCCTGACCCATCCAACCCCCCCCGCTCCCTGTCCCCTGACCCCTCTCCACACCCCTGCCCCCTGACAGCCCCCCCAGAACTCCTGACCCAGCCAACCCCCCCGCTCCCTGCCCCCTGCCCCCTCTCCACACCCCTGCCCCCTGACAGCCCCCCCCAGAACTCCTGACCCATCCAACCCCCCCGCTCCCTGCCCCCTGACTGCCCCTACCCCTCTCCACACCCCGGCCCCCTGACAGCCCCCCCAGAACTCCTGACCCATCCAACCCCCCCACCCGCTCCCTGTCCCCTGACTGCCCCTATCCCTCTCCACACCCCCGCCCCCTGACAGCCCCCCCCCCAGAACTCCTAACCCTACCAACCCTCCCCCTGCTCCCTGACTGCCCCCCGGGACTCCCCTTAGCAGGCCCAGGCCATTGGAGCTGCTGGCTCCACGTGGAGGCAACATGCTGCCGGCCGCTGTGTGCACAGCCCCTCCCCCGCAGAGTGCTGTGGCAGCACCGGCTCACACTCTGTCCCGGGAGCCACAGAACCCGAGCGTGGCGAGGGGGGAGCCGGGGGGCACACGGGGGCTGGCGCCAGCATGCATCTGCTGCAGGAGCCCTGGGAGGGAGGGGGCGCTGGACCGCAGCCTGGGCAGGAGGGGCGGGGAGTGTGGCTGCTCCCTGCTAGCGGCGCTGCCGCCTTTGCAGTGCTGCTGCCCCCTCTGCACCGCGCCAGCTCCTCCATGGCTGGCGCCCCCAACCACTAGGCACCCTAGGTGACCACCTAGTTTGCCTAGTGGTTACACCGGCCCTGCTGGAGGCCGGGGGCATTCTGGAGCAGGAGCAGGTCAGAGGAAGAAGGGGGCAGATTTGGCATAGAAAGGGGCATCGTCAGGGTGGGCCTATGACCCTGCAAAGCCCCATCAGGGTCGCTACAGCAGAGGGCAGCCCCTACAGACTGTGAACAGGGAAGGTGCCGACTGCCCTCCCTTGTTTCCTGCAGCAGTACAGGGATGGGTCTGGGGGAGGGAGCTTGTTGCAGCGGGTCTCTAGCTGGACCTGACGGCTGAATTAGCCCTGCCTATATGCTGGTACATTAGAGGTGGCAGAAAGCGCAGGGAGTCTCCCCCTTACCTCCAGCAGAGTGCCCATGCAGCAAACAGGCATAACCTGTCTGCAGGGCTCAAGGGAGGGAAGCAGCTGCCACCACCTGCAGGTGCCTGGCCTCAGAGGAGGTGTTTCTGAACAGGAGCTAGGCAGGAGGACAGGATGCCTGTGCTGCTGTAGACGTATCCACTCTGCAACATGCTGCCCTCCCCCATGCCAAGGCAGATCCACACCAGGGCAGATCCAGACCCTGCTCCTTGGGCCGTCACCGGACCTCAGTGCACAGTGGGTGTAAAATGGTACCCCTGGGCCAAGTGGAGCTTTCTGCACTCAGTTTGCTCAGGTGTCAGCGATCCTGAGAGGCAGGGTAATGGTGAATCAGGCTCATAATGCCTCCAGCGGCTGGTTCTCCTCGCCACGCCGCTCCTCCAGCGCAGCTCGGCCTTGCGTGGGACGGCACTGAGCCCATAGCCAGGAAGTGCCACCTCCGCAGCACAGTGCCAGTCGGTGCTGTCGGCAGTGCAGCCTGGCACTGGGAGGTAGCTTATCCCAGCCCCTTGCAGGGGCGTGCTGTGGGAGAAGGGCGTGCTGTGGAGCCCTGGCTGTCCCTTAATACGACTCTCTAGTGAGCTGAGTGCTGATGAGCCTGGCCCGTTGCCACATTTCCTGAGTGCCGCGACCAAAGATGGGCCAATTTGTTCCCTGATCGTTCTTCAGATACCGGAAGGGGGACGTGGCCTTTTCACAGATTTTCAAAGGCTGCTGCATGTGCTCGTATTGGGGGCTCGTATCAGGGGTGGGGGGGGGGAGAGGCGGCTCTGTGAACAGACTGGCCCTGCAGGCTGAGCAAAGCAGGCCATAGCTTCCGGATTTCAGCAGCGCAGCATTTGTGCACGTCCTAGTGCTCCTGCCCCTGCTCTTACCGCATCACTTGAAAAGTAGCTGTTAGTTTCCGGTTTGACTGAAAATGGCATGAGAACCAGGCAAAGGGCCCCGGGGCCCATTCGATCAGTTGCCGAGATGTGCAACTGCGCCCTCATGTGGCGGTAGCGGGAGTGGGGGGGCCTTTTGTTGCCATTTTTGTTGTTCTCTCACCTGCTGCTCAGCATGTACCGCTTGGGGCATTGATTGGGGTGTGTCCTGCCATCTGCCAGAGCTTCCTGACCAGACACCCCCAGGATGAGTGAGCTGGTGTGGGTCAGAGACGTTAAACGTCTCCCCGTAACTCTGACCAAATGCAACCCCTTATACAACGTTCCTCCTGCCCCAAGTCTGATGCCAGGCAGGGCCTCCTCCTTGCTACGCTGGCAGGCAAGCTGATGAGGGGCCTGCTTCCCCGTCCCACCAGTGGCTATCCTGGCTAGAGGCAGCTCCTTGGGAAGCTGAGCACTTCTCTCTATAGGAGCCAGGAGAGGCTGCAAAGCCTTCATCCCCCCTCCGGTGGTCACAGGCCCCAGTCCCACCTGCTGCCGGGGCTTGCTGAGCTCAGCCTTTTGACATTTAAAGACACACTGGGCTTTCCTGGCTGTTGACGCCCCCTGAGCACGTTGCCCACATGCTTGGAAATACCAGCGCTCCCCTCCCTCCCTTTCTGTCAGAGATGATCCTAAACTGGAACACCGGAGCCAAATGTCCACAATCTGAGCCGTTTTAGATCCCCACCTGAACTTCCCTGCTTGGGCATCTCTATCACGGGCTTGAACCGGAACTCAGCAGCTGAGTTTGGAATACATTTGAGTTAGGACTCGGGTCCAGGTGCCATGGCTCGGACCCATCGTTGCTTCCTCTCTGGGTAACAACTCGAACATACCATGGGCTTGGGTTGATGCCTCAGACACAGCCAATGATCCTAGAGCTTAGCAAATGCCTTTTGGGCTACTGAACAGCCGGAGTTAGATACTATAATGGAAACAAACTGAAATTCAATAGATACATGTACAGTATTGAGCCAGTGAGTCCAGAGAGTAGCATTCTCTTCCAGAGAGAAAGGTTACAAAGCAGGCTGACGGAGAAAGCAAGCTAGGGCTGAGAGATGATGGCAAATCCTAATCCTGTTTACTCTCTTCTCATTGCCCCAAAGCAGGTCGTAGTTTATCCTGGGGAAATCTACTAACTCTCCTTGCACAGGGGACAAGACAGTTCTGACGAGGTCGCACTGAACTGTTTGGAGATGACAATCTCGAGCTGCTCCCCCTTTAGAAACCCCCTTTTAACTGCCAGTTTAAAAAAATACTCAGCGAAAAATACATATAATTTAACAGCCAGAGTCTGCTTAGGTGAGCAGCAAGGAAACATCTGAAGGGTTGTTGAGTCTAATCTAATCTATTTAGATATTTTATGTATCCAGCGTGCATCCCTGTGATACTGTATCTGGGAGACAGTATAAAAAGCCACAGTCATAAAGGATCATACTATATGCCAGTCATTGATGCTTCGCTTCTCTGCCACTGAACTCTGTGTAACACAACATTGACAGCAGTGAGGACAGAGCCGGGGACTTCTGGATCTAAAACCATGAACCTGCTGAGCTCTGCTGGCAAAAAGACGGCACAGACGTCTACGCCTCTGTGTTGTCCAGCCACGAGAGGGTGCTGGAGAGCCGACTGTGTAAGCATGTGTGAGACACTGCATGGCTTTCTGCTCCATCTGGCGAATCCAGACCCAATTGACAAGGCCACGGAGGGTCCCCTGGCAGTGGAACGTGTGCAGCGCAGATGTGGAAGAAAGGCAGAATTTTGGGGGGTGCTGGGCAGGGAGTATGCACCCCTATAATGTCTGGAGTGTCATTGCAGGGGGCTCTCTGGCTGGCTGTGCTCAGGGGCAGATGGGCTAGATTACAGGAGAGAGAGAATCCAGTCCTGCATATGCTCTAGTCCTCTACTCAGTGGTGGGGAGGGGTGCATAAGGAGTGTGTGGTGCTGCTTCAGCCACTACCATGGAGGTTTCTGCAGCTGGAGGTAGGGTGACCAGACAGCAAGTATGAAAAATTGGGACGGGGTAGAGGGTAATAGGCGCCTATATAACACTTAGCCCCAAATATCGGGACTGTCCCTATAAAATTGGGACATCTGGTCACCCTAGCTGCAGGAAGCAGTCCACTGCCAATGTATCCAGCTATTTGAGCTGGGCATTGGCTTACGGATTTGACTCATAAGGAGTCCAATGAAAGAAAGACCATCGTATGTAATCGGATTCCAATTTTGTTTTTTTAAAAAGTCTTGTCCTTATTTATCCATCAGTAGCACACTATGAAACATCTGAGCATCTCTCAAGACCCACTGGAGCCTTCTCGGATTTCTCTTCCTGCATAATACATAAAACTGCACAACATTAAAGAACTTGTAGCAATGTCTGTTTGGGAGAAGAAGCAGACTCATCTTTCACAGGGATTCCCAACAGAACCAACCCTGGATGTAGTGGAGAACTTTCATCACGCTTCAGTAGTTGTATATTTCCCCAGTAGTATATATGAAGCCAGCATTTTCTATATGACAGCATAGGCAACTGCGGATCTCTAATACATGTTCCTGGCGTTTGGGTTATTTTTAAGTTCAATAAATCAATAAAGTTCCCTTTTAATTGCTCATTTTGTGTTAATACACGCGTCTCCTTTTTTGTTCCAGTATAATGGAAAAGTTCTCAAATATGTTTCTCACACATTTTGGTGGTTCCAATTTTCTTAGCCATTACCTCGATAATTGCATTATAAGCATGAGTAACAAAGGGAGGTGCAGTTAGCATGAAGTATTCTGTTCCATTAGTGAAGGGGAGGCATTTCTGTCTCTCTGACGGACACAGTGCCCTATTTGGGGGCATTGATACAAATTTAGGATCAGCAGAGAAAAGCTGGGTCTTGAGTTGCTGGAGGGATTTAAAACAATTTGATTCACAAAAGTGGCTTGCAATATTAATGCCCTCTCTGCCTTCTGTCCCCTGAAATCTGAATGACTGGGGAAAAGGGCTTGTCTCACATGGGAAGTTAGAGCAACCGCTCTGGTGTTGTTAGTGCCCATGCACATGTGGGTGTTCTGGCAACTTTGAAACCTGAGGTCTGATTCTGCTTGCACCTATACCTGTCGCTTATAGCAACTCTGTTATTATTGATATCACAGCAATGCTCGTATATCACAGATTTTGAGATTTTAAGTCCCGGAGGGACTGCCAGGATCATCATTTAGATTGCAAACTCTTTGTGGCAGGCGCTGTTTTTTATTGTGTGTTCACAAAGAGCCTATCACAACAAAGCTGATCTTGACTGATGTCTCCAGGCACTGCTCCAATGTAAATTACGCTAATACTCCTGCTCCAAAAAGGGCCCCACCCAACAACAATGCTGCAGAGGCTCTGGGGGCCTTGTCATGCAGCCAGCTCATTTGATCGTGCCTCCTTGGGGATACAGGGCGCAACTGGCTGCATTAGCTGGATCCTCAGCCTATTAATTATTGGGTAAGGTTTTATGGCCTGTGTTATGCAGGAGGTCAGATTGGATTAGCATAATGGTCCTTTCTGGCCTTAAAACCTACGAGTCAAGGGAAGAGTGCTACTTCTGGCTCACCCTGCATTTTTGCCCGGGATAGGAGAAACTGTCCCTCCTTGTGCCCTGAGCAGTGCCCAGCAGGCAGCCAGCACACGTTGCCCAAAATGAAAATCTGGTTGTTTGCAGGCCTACTGGAGCAATTGTAAATTCACACACAGCGCTGTGTGCCTGCCGGGAAAATTCATTACGGCAATGCTTCTTTAAAGGAAAACTGCAGTGTCACATGAAAGAGATTCTAATCACTACATCAAATTACAAAGGGGAGTAAATCACCTAGATTTTTTTTAGTGTGTCTTAAATATAATAAAAAAGAATAATTAACAATCAAAAGGGGAACAACCATCTTGACACTTTAATGACAGACTCTATTTTGAGACACTGAAAATGCAACTCAGCGTTTCAGTGCCTGAGAACATCAGGCGGCTGTAAACGCTGGTGCCAGTGAAGTTCTTTGTGGGTGTTGCTGGCTTTTGACTCCACTGAAACTTTTAAAAATACATGGCTCAAAGCAGCCTCATTCTGATGGGAATTGGGCATCCAGATCTCCTGGGCAGCTTTGAAAATCTCAGCCTCAAAGTCTATGAGCCAGATCTAGCCCCGGTCTGTTTTCTTTGTGATGCTCCAGTAGTGTAAAGCAAGTAGAGAACTGGCTTAACAGGACAGTTGGAGATTTCCTAACGTAGGAAATCTCCCAGAGTGTTCAGAAATGGCTCCATGCCACCCTTCCTCCTGGAGCCCAGGGCATACTCCAGTGGCCCCAGGTAGCTGGAACAGCTCCTTGGAGCCACGGGCAGAACTTAGAGCAGTCTCAAGGCTGCTCTAAGTCATGCCAGGCACTGAACTGTCCATTGGCCTCCCCTAGTCCTGCACAAGCACAGCTTAGCTGCACCAGAGCATCCAGCCCTTAATCTAGGAAACCATTTTGGTTGAATGGATAAAACCTTTATTAACCATTTGCTGGCAAAGTTCTGGCCATTTCAAACATTCTGCCTGTCCCTGTGCAGCACACTGTTCCCACTCAGACCTCATAGCAAGGGGGAATCTGCACTCAAAAACCCAAACACCTGCTGCTTGAATACAAGGAGGCTCCAGTTAGTTGCTCAACAGTTCTGCTTCCTTCCAGCAGAGGTCAGTGATATACACATGCACAGAGAGACATACACAAAGCATGCAGTCCATTACCATATAAAACTTGCAGAAGAAAGAAATCACTTGGCAGGGGTTACTTATCTACAAATGAAGAGGTCAGCGTACAGAGGTTCCATTAAAACTCAACACGCTCTGGCCCAAAGCCCTTCAATAACTATGATCTCATCCTGGACTTAGAATAGCACATCCCGTGATTCCACAGCCATTGCAGCGTGGCATGGGCTGAGTTTCTGACTGGCATCCACTGCACATTGCATAGGAGACACCTTTAGGAAGGTGGCAGGGCAAGACTAGAGGATTAAGCTGAGAGATAAAAATAAATGAGCAAAGGCATAGAAAAGGAAGAGAAGACAAGAAATAGAGGACACCGAGTCATCCCATGGGCCTCAGCCTGAATTCTTTGTGCACTTCAAACTTGTACTGACGTCACTGTAACTGGTGCAAGGGATTTAACAGGCTAACAGAACCCAAGTTGACTGGCTTATCCGTATCCAAAGCTGGTGTTTCTTTTCTGGTGGACTGAATTGGGAATGGATAGTACCCCCTAAATCCCATGCACACACGCTTGCCGTGCTGTGAAGCCATATCGACTCCATTGCAGCCTGTGCTGGACGATGATGATGGTTATGGCAGCAGACCGACTGAGCGCAAGGCTGCTTGGTGCTGGGGCCCAAGCGCTCAAAGAGACAGGCCCTGACTGGAGGAGCTGACAGTCTAAACGCGAATGATGGAGATAAAGCGCGAAATATGGCTCCGAAGTTTTCTTCAGGCACGGGGCGGATTTTAGGCCTGGCCTGCTAGTTGCCGTTTAAAAGCCTAATGAGGAATATTGCCCATGCTGATTAACCCAGGCAAGGCCAAATGGATGGAGGAGGGTAATAAAGCTTAGCACAGGGCTCTTCCTTCCTGTTGGCAAAGCACTGAAGGAATGAATGGCTTTTTCTGGTCCTAGGGCACTGCATAAGTTCAGCTATTACAGGCGACCTGTAAAGGAGAAACTCGCTGACTGGAAGCATTTTGGGGCAGGCCCCATCTTTCTGTTTGGTCTGAACAGTGCCTAGCACAGTGAGGTCCTGGTTCTGCTACTGCAATGCAGCAGAAGACGGAGAAGAAGAAAACTGGGCTTGTCCCCTTGTTTGGTGCTTTGGGAGAAGGCCTGATAGGGTTTTTGTTGGGGCTGATTTTTTCCTCTGCTTGTTTTTAGGAGAAACATTCAGGTCCTGTGGACCCTTGAAGATTCCATGGCAATGGGAGCCATGGCAACATGGTGGCATCGCAAGTGCCTGACCCCAAGCAATGGAGAGAAGGAGGGAGTTGTGAGGCGGTTTGAGATTTGTTGGGCCCGTTCTCCCTTGATCCAGACACGAGGAAAGCATCTGCCTTCTGTGGCAGCGCTCTCTCCTCCTCCAGAGCCTGTGGAGAGCTCCCCACAAGTCTGTATAGCGTGAGGGGCATGTAGTGGCCGACCACTTTTCTTTCCCTGCCCTACACCTTTAAAGGGGGCTGTAGGGAGCAGCTCCTGGATTGGGAAGCTTGGTAGTGCAGTCCCAGTGCAGCTGTGCTGCCGGGATAACGAGGATATCGTTATCTCTAGCCTGAATCTTCCCTGCACTTTTATATCTGCCTCTGGACATTTCCACTGCTTGCATCCGAAGAAGTGGGTATTCACCCACGAAAGCTTATGCTTCAATACCTCTGTTAGTCTATAAGGTGCCACAGGACCCTTTGTCGCTTCTATTATACGACTGTGAGCCTGCTTCCCTGGAGTGTGTGGATATATTGGGGTAGTCCAGTCTCCACGCCCTTACCTTTCCTCTGCACCAAACTCACTTAGAAAGACAGAAATGCATGGACTCATTCCCCCAGCAAAAATCTGGGTGACACATGGGGAGAAGGAAAAGGATGGTGCATGCTAATTATAGAGAGGAAGGCCAGAAGATGGCCATATAGGAACAGCCAGCATGACCCACAGCTGGGGCAGAATTGTACTCTAAAGCACAGTATTTGGGAAACGCTGGAAAAGGGACCATTGTATCTCCCTATCAGTGAGTGTGGGACTGAGAAATGAGCAATGCATAAGGGAGGAGCAGCGAATAGCAGAGAAGCGAATAGCAGAGAAGCAAACAGGTGGAGTTAGCCTGGGAGTTCGCCTGGAGAGAGCCTACTGCGGCATCCCCCTTGCAGGTTTCCCTGAGTCGCTTCTGCCACAAGTGAGGAAACTCTTCGAAGGAAGGGACTATGGATGCTGAGCGATCCGCTGTCGTGACCTGCACAGGATGTGCCATGTTTGTCTTTCTTCCACAGGATAGAAGCGACTTTGTCTGTACAAAGTGCAAGCTGATCTCCATATTGGAAGAGAAGATTCAAGGTCTGGAGAAACGAGTATCAACCCTGCGTTCCATAAAAGAAAATGAGGAGTTCCTGGATAGACGTCAGGATCGGCTTCAGCGGGCACAGTGTTCTGAGGATTCAGAGCAGGCTACGCAGCGGGGACAGAAGGCCAGTGAGGATAATTGGCGGCATGTGACCTCCAGAAGAGGAAAGAGTATGAGACAAGTCCATGTACCAGAAACGCATATTCAGATGAGCAACCATTTTCATGTTCTCTCCACAGGTACTAGTGCAGAGAGTGGAGTGAATGATACATCTGAGGGAACAGAGCAGAAGGAGACTCCACTGACTGGAAGGCATGAGATGCACCGTCCTAGGGATGGGGGTTCCACGACCACCACTCCCAAGAGGAAGAGGAGGGTGGTGGTGGTCGGGGACTCTCTCCTCAGGGGGACTGAGTCATCTATCTGCCGCCCTGACCGGGAAAACCGAGAGGTGTGCTGCTTGCCAGGGGCTAGGATTCGTGATGTGACGGAGAGACTGCTGAGACTCATCAAACCCTCAGATCGCTACCCCTTCCTGCTTCTCCACGTGGGCACCAATGATACTGCCAAGAATGACCTTGAGCATATTACTGCAGACTACGTGGCTCTGGGAAGAAGGATAAAGGAGTTTGAGGCGCAAGTGGTGTTCTCGTCCATTCTCCCTGTGGCAGGAAAAGGCCGGAGTAGAGACCGTCGAATCGTGGAAGTCAACGAATGGCTACGCAGATGGTGTCGGAGAGAAGGGTTCGGATTCTTTGACCATGGGATGGTGTTCCAAGAAGGAGAGCTAGGCAGAGATGGGCTCCACCTGACGAAGAGAGGGAAGAGCATCTTTGGAAGCAGGCTGGCTAACCTAGTGAGGAGGGCTTTAAACTAGGTTCACCGGGGGAAGGAGACCAAAGCCCCGAGGTAAGTGGGGAAGTGGGATACCGAGAGGAAGCACAAGTAGGTGAGTGCAAGAGGGGAGGGCTCCTGCCCCATACTGGGACAGAAGGACAGTCGGTGAGTTATCTTAAATGCCTATACACAAATGCAAGAAGCCTGGGGAACAAGCAGGGAGAACTGGAAGTCCTGGCACAGTCAAGGAATTATGATGTAATTGGAATAACAGAGACTTGGTGGGATAACTCACATGATTGGAGTACTGTCATGGACGGATATAAACTGTTCAGGAAGGATAGGCAGGGCAGAAAAGGTGGGGGAGTTGCGTTGTATGTAAGAGAGCAGTATGACTGCTCAGAGCTCCAGTATGAAACTGCAGAAAAACCTGAGAGTCTCTGGATTAAATGTAGAAGTGGGAGCACCAAGGGTAATGTCGTGGTGGGAGTCTGCTACAGACCACCAGACCAGGGGGATGAGGTGGACGAGGCTTTCTTCCAGCAACTAACAGAAGTTACTAGATCACAGGCCCTGGTTCTCATGGGTGACTTTAATCACCCCGATATCTGCTGGGAGAGCAATACAGCGGTCCACAGACAATCCAGGAAGTTTTTGGAAAGTGTAGGGGACAATTTCCTGGTGCAAGTGCTGGAGGAACCAACTAGGGGAAAAGCTCTTCTTGACCTGCTGCTCACAAACAGGGAGGAAATAGTAGAGGAAGCAATAGTGGATGGGAACCTGGGAGGCAGTGACCATGAGATGGTCGAGTTCAAGATCCTGACACAAGGAAGAAAGGAGAGCAGTAGAACAGAGACCCTGGACTTCAGAAAAGCAGACTTTGACTCCCTCAGGGAACTGATGGGCAAGGTCCCCTGGGAGAATAACATGAGGGGGAAAGGAGTCGAGGAAAGCTGGCTGTATTTTAAAGAATCCTTATTGAGGTTGCAGGAACAAACCATCCCGATGTGTAGAAAGAAAAGTAAATATGGCAGGCGACCAGCTTGGCTTAACAGTGAAATCCTTGCTCGTCTTAAACACAAAAAAGCAGCTTACAAGAAGTGGAAGATTGGACAAATGACCAGGGAGGAGTACATAAATATTGTTCAGGCATGCAGGAGTGAAATTAGGAAGGCCAAATCACACTTGGAGTTGCAGCTAGCCGGAGATGTTAGGAGTAACAAGAAGGGTTTCTTCAGGTATGTGAGCAACAAGAAGAAAGTCAAGGAAAGCGTGGGCCCCTTGCTGAAGGAGGGAGGGAACCTAGTGACAGAGGATGTGGAGAAAGCTAGTGTACTCAATGCTTTTTTTGCCTCTGTCTTCACAGACAAGGTCAGCTCCCAGGCGGCTGCACTCCGCAGCACGGTATGGGGAGGACGTGACCAGCCCTCTGTGGAGAAAGAAGTAGTTCGGGACTATTTAGAAAAGCTGGACGAACACAAGTCCATGGGGCTGGATGCACTGCATCCGAGGGTGCTAAAGGAGTTGGCCGATGTGATTGCAGAGCCATTGGCCATTATCTTTGACAAATCATGGCAATCGGGGGAGGTCCCGGATGACTGGGAAAAAGCTAATGTAGTGCCCATCTTTAAAAAAGGGAAGAAGGAAGATCCGGGGAACTACAGGCCAGTCAGTCTCACCTCAGTCCCTGGAAAAATCATGGAACAGGTCCTCAAGGAATCAATTCTGAACCACTTAAAGGAGGGGAAAGTGATCAGGAACAGTCAGCATGGATTCACCAAGGGCAAGTCATGCCTGACTAACCTAATTGCCTTCTATGATGAGATAACTGGCTCTGTGGATGAGGGGAAAGCAGTGGATGTGCTATTTCTTGACTTTAGCAAAGCTTTTGATACAGTCTCCCACAGTGTTCTTGCCAGCAAGTTAAGGAAGTATGGGCTGGATGAATGGACGGTAAGGTGGATAGAAAACTGGCTGGATGGTCGTGCTCAACGGGTAGTGATCAATGGCTCCATGTCTAGTTGGCAGCCGGTATCAAGTGGAGTGCCCCAAGGGTCGGTGCTGGGGCCGGTTTTGTTCAATATCTTCATCAACGATCTGGAGGATGGTGTGGACTGCACCCTTAGCAAGTTTGCAGATGACACTAAACTGGGAGGAGTGGTTGATACGCTGGAGGGTAGGGACAGGATACAGAGGGACCTAGACAAATTAGAGGATTGGGCCAAAAGAAATCTGATGAGGTTCAACAAGGACAAGTGCAGAGTCCTGCACTTAGGACGGAAGAATCCCATGCACTGCTACAGACTAGGGACCGAATGGCTGGGCAGCAGTTCTGCAGAAAAGGACCTAGGGGTTACGGTGGACGAAAAGCTGAATATGAGTCAACAGTGTGCCCTTGTTGCCAAGAAGGCTAACGGCATTTTGGGCTGTATAAGTAGGGGCATTTCCAGCAGATCGAGGGACGTGATTATTCCCCTCTATTCGGCACTGCTGAGGCCTCATTTGGAGTACTGTGTCCAGTTTTGGTCCCCACGCTACAAGAAGGATGTGGATAAATTGGAAAGAGTCCAATGGAGGGCAACAAAAATGATTAGGGAGCTGGAGCACACGACTTATGAGGAGAGGCTGAGGGAACTGGGATTGTTTAGCCTGCAGAAGAGAAGAATGAGGGGGGATTTGATAGCTGCTTTCAACTACCTAAAAGGGGGTTCCAAAGAGGATGGATCTAGACTGTTCTCAGTGGTAGAAGATGACAGAACAAGGAGTAATGGTCTCAAGTTGCAGAGGGGGAGGTTTAGGTTGGATATTAGGAAAAACTTTTTCACTAGTAGGGTGGTGAAGCACTGGAATGGGTTACCTAGGGAGGTGGTGGAATCTCCTTCCTTAGAGGTTTTTAAGGTCAGGCTTGACAAAGCCCTGGCTGGGATGATCTAATTGGGTTTGGTCCTGCTTTGAGCAGGGGGTTGGACTAGATGACCTCCTGAGGTCCCTTCCAACCCTGAGATTCTATGATTCTATGATTCTATGAGGGAACAGCCTGGGAACTGCAGGGAGCTGCTCTGCACAGCTAGATCTACAGCCGTTCTCAAAGGCCTGTTACAGGGAGCGGCCTGGGGCTGGTCTGGAGGTTGGTGCTCTCTCCTGATGGGCAAGACAGGAAATGGTTCTGTTGCCATCCTCTGTCTGCTCCCTGAGTCACATACACCTGAGGTAAAGGGAGATTCCACAACAGCAGCCTGTTTTGCTGATTGAGAGGGAGACATGGGGACATCCTCATAGCTTCACAGAGGATGCAGGAAATTTTCACTTTGTTCCACCTCCCGAGAGCTGAAGACAGCAATGAGCCTGCTGAGTGACTTAGGCGGGGACATCTCTAAGCCACTAGGAAATATAAACACATCCATTATTAGTAGCAGCACACACAGAGGACCCGTGCTAGGCCCTGTACACACATAGTAACAGTTAGTCCCCATAGATATTACAAGCTAACTTAACAATTCAGACAATGGACAGGAGGGGAAACTGAGGCACGGGGCAGGGATGTGAGTTGACCAAGGTCACACAGCAGGTCAGTAGCAGAGCCAGGAATAGGCACAAGGTCTCCTTAGTCCCAGGCCAGTTCCCTAACCACTGTACCACACTGTATCTCCAGTCAGCTCCTTCAGATCTTTACCTTCATCCTCAAAGTGGGGGGCTCATACCTCAACACCTCTAGATTGTTACCTCAGCCTCAGAGTGGGGAGTCGCACACCTCAACATCGCCAGACCTTTACCTCAGCCCCAGAGTTTGTGTGTGTGTGTGGGGGGGGGGGGGGGGGTTTGCACACCTCAACAGCTGCAGCCCTTTACTTCAGCCCTGGAGTGAGGTCTCACATCCCAATGCCTCCATACCTTTACTGATGTCCCCCTGGCTTAAGGACACATCTCTATTCATCCAAACTTTCCTTCTGTTCCTGCCCTCTGTCTGGCTGCCCAATCCAACGCATTCAAACCCATTTTTCCTGCCATCACCCGGATTTTAGTTCTCGCCCCAAAAAAACCCAACTGTCTCCCACCATTGCCACCATCCGTACATTGCCTCACTCTCTTAGCACAAACAGGCTGCCCCCTGGTATAATGACAGCAGGCACACATTCCTTCCATGCCAGAAGCAGGGCTGCGTGTTGCAAACCAACAGTTGCCCCTGTTGCTGGAGTGGAGTCACTGGGAAATGCACAAGTTCCCTCTCCCCGAAGAGCAGGAAGAACAGAGAATTCCTCTCAGAATGGCTCCCTCATCCAGGAGTCCTCCCGCTGTGGGAAAAGGCACATGTCTGGGGGCTGTCAGCAGAGCAGGGCTAAGGAGCATTGGCCCACACAGTACCTGTTACACCCTCACAGCTGCTTTACAGACCCAGCTGTGCCCGTGCCCCCCAAGCCGAGGGACATACCAGAGCAATGATTGATCATAAAGCGCTAACCCAAGGGAGACATTAGCTACCAGTTAGATCGCGTGGCAAGAATCCCGTCGCTAATAACATTAGAGGGCACAAGGCTGCCTCAGTATTCCCCCAGCAGCCGCAGAAGGGTTTATCGCTTCCATTATTTATGCCCAATGCGGCGCGAAACCTGTGAGCAGATCCGTCTAGGCGTCTGCTCCTGCCGCAGGTGGGGAAAGCAGCTCTCGGGGGGATGGCAGCCTTTGCCCTCGGCAGCGTCTTTGGCAATAGTCATAAACAAGAGCATCTGGTTGGCTGTCATTGAGCAAAAGCAGCCCCCGCTGGGCCTGGGAGGGGTGCAGGGACTCTTGTCCTTCGAAAGGCCATGCAATTAATAGGCAGGCCTCTTTGCAGGCTGCGTGCAGAGCTGGGTGGGGGTGGGGGTGGAGGAAGCTCGTTAATTTGAGTGAGGGGGGGAGGAAATCCTGGTAATTGTTTACGGTATCTTTCCACTGTGGGAAATGAGCGCGTACACAATGCTTGCTTTTCTGAGGAATATAGCTTTGGGTGTGGGCTGCAAAATTCATGTCAGAATGGAGGGTGGTGAAGCTGAAAATAATGTAAAATAATTCTGAGCTGGGCTGGGGAATAGAGATGAGCAGGAGTTTCCCCCCGTTTCTTGTGAAAAATGCCAGACAGAGTGAAAAGCTGCCCCTAACCCTGGGAGAGATGCAGCGCTCTACCTAGCAACCTGCCACCAGATCAGGAACGGAGATTTGGGACAAAGGGATATTGGGGACCAGGCCCCAGACACAGCGTGTTGGCCCGTAGGGGGCATCTGCAGATAGCTGAGAGGAGGGGGGTTGTTTAGCGCCTGGCACACCAATCAGGTCCCATGGAATTGAACTGACAGGGTCGGGGACTGAAATAGTATGTGCAGAACACATCCCAGCAGCGAACCTGGACGGCGCGCGTGGAGAACGTGCCGTCTAAGCACAGACATCCAAGCGCCCCTTCTTGAGAGCATAGAACTAGAGCGGGGTGGAGAACAGTGATGCCATGTCATGGAAAACTTTGGAGTTGCAAAATGTGGGTTTTTTCATATTTGGGACGAAAGCCCCAAATTTCAAAATTCTCCAAATGACACAAAATCTGAAAACGTTCGTTATGAAAATATGAAACGTTTTATTTTAATAATTTCTACACAAAATTCTGCCTGGAGGGCAGAAGCGGGAGCTGGGAGCCTGGAAGCCCTGGGAGGTTGGAGCCAGCATCTCGGCTCCCCATCACCCTGCCATGGGAGTTGCTAAAGAGCCGGGAACCTGGAGTGCTGGGCTGCTGAGTATCCAGGCAGGGCTCTGTCGGACCTCTACTGAACCAGCTCCGTTAAAGGGTTTGATTTTGACTACTCTGAATTTTCTCTCAGAAAACTGTTCCATTGGGGACGTTCTGACCAGCTCTCCCCAGGACTGCGGGGTTACCTCAGTGGAGTACTAGTGGCTGGAGCAGCATTGCTTAGTGCCAGTAAGACTAAGAATATATTACAGAGCTGTCATTTGCCCATTGCCCACTGGGAGTGAATGAAACTGAAACAGCTCCAGGGCTGCAAGGCTCAGCACAGGCATCAGCGTTCGCTCTTACGTATTGCTCCTTTGACTGGATACAGAGCTTGTGCAAGAACTGGGCACCGGCTGTAACTCTCTGAACTGCCCTACAACTGCTCAGCATGGCAGTCGGTTCTTTGAGGATGCCCCTCATTGCTAGCTCTAGGAGAGATGTGCCCATTGATAATCTTCAGCCCCCAGGATTCCTTAGCTCAAGCCAATCAAGACACTTTGCAATGATTTTACCCCTAATTCTTGCAATCAGGCTTGCAAAAGAGCCTTGTTGTGGTGCTCTAACAACAGTACAGCGGTGTCCCCTCTATGGCCACCCCAACATACAAGTTCAGTTGTCCAAGGACTGAGTACACTGATAATACGCTACACAGCTCCTTTCAGCTCACCGGCTCAAAGGTCTTAATTAATTCAGCCTCATAAGAACAGCCATATTGGGTCAAACCAAAGGTCCATCAAGCCCAGTAACCTGTCCTCTGACAGTGGCCAATGGCAGGTGCCCCAAAGGGAATGAACAGACAGGTTATCATCAAGTGATCCATGCCCTGTCACCCAATCCCAGCTTCTGGCAGACAGAGGCTAGGGACATCATTCCTGCCCATCCTGGCTAATAGCCTCCCTATGCTCACTCAAGGTGGACACCTACTAATGAGTATTATTCCCATTTAATAGATGGGGAAACTGAGGCACAAAGCAGCACCATGACTTGCCCAAGGTCACACAGTGAGTCAGTGGCAGATCTGGGAACACAAGCTCTAATGCCATGTCTGCCAATTTGCCCAGGAAGCAACACCACCATGTTTTATGACTGGGTTAATCTCTCTGATCTCAGACACACTGCTCTGCCTTCCACTTTCCTTCTCACTGTCTGCCCCACACAATGGGTCCCCAGCACGGCTTCTAGGTTCCCCCTCCCTCCTCTCTTCCTCTGGGCATGTGTCATGGGGCCTGGCCTGGAGCATTTGGAATCCCTGATTCCGCTCGGCGAGCTGCAGGCTGAGACACTAATTGCCACGCTGGTTCCGATTGAAATTCCTCTCAATGACAAGCCTGGGGAAGGTAACCAAATCCCAGCAGGGCTTCCGTGTGTTTTCAGTTCTGCTCCAGGGATCTCATCATTAAAGACACATCGCCAGAGCCATTAGGGACTGGATTCCGCTAGCTGAAAATTGTTAACTAACTGTGCTAAAGCCTGACGCTTTTCTACTGTTCAGTGTCTTTCTTTACAGTCCTCATCCCTCTGCTGGGCTTACTCGTTTTCCTAGAATCCCCCTGCCTCCCTCGTTATGTTCTCTATCTGTCTTGCTGTTTATTTATTCCCCTTGTTTTTTCTCTATACACACTGTCACTTTCATATTCTATGCCTATCTAGCCCTCCGGCTATTTCAGCCCCTTTGTTTTTTCTGTCTCTGCTGCCTGCTATTTCCTGCCTACCTCTCCTCTTTATAGCCCTACCTCTATATTCTTAACCTTTGCTGAACTACCGGGTATCAGGTATTAGTCCAGGCATCAATCGCGTTTATTCCCTCCATTGCTCTGGGCACCTTGCTTACATTATCCACCGAGTTCAGATGACCCACCTTCCCTCATCTCCATGTCCAGCCATTACCCAGATCAGACCTACATTCCACCAGAGGGGAAGTCATTGCTTTTGAAGAGATCTACTCAGTCCACAGCGGAGCCTGGAGCCAGCACTAAAGGTAGAGCAGAACTGCCTTTCTGAGCCCTGCCAATGCACCACAGAAGAATGGAAGGCAAATGTTTAGCATCAGGCTGCACAGGACTCCTTTGGAGAGAGCTCATCATCACAGGAGTAACTGTGGGCAGGGGAGCTCCTTGCTCGTAACTCTCACTGCTGCTAGGACAACACTCCCGGGAGAGCAGCCAGGCGGCTGCTATCACACTGAATGTCTCTACCTCCCCTTCCTTCCCTTCCCCATGTGCAATTGCTAATGGCTCTGCAGAGCACCCAAGAGCTGTGGGGAAGAGATGGGGAGGCTCCCTCTTCAGGAGCCTCCAGCATGCAAGAGCTAAGGAATGTTCCCTCCCACCACCCTCCAACTATGGTGAGAGTTGGGCACATCCCTGTCTGTGGGAGGGGGGGGGGGGGACTATGCATGGGTTGGGGAGAGGGGCCTAGCTCTGGTAGATGCAGCCCTCCTCTTTCCAGTATTGCCCAGTTGCTGGTATTTGGCATTTTTCCTATTGCCCCTGCTCCTGGAGTCAGGTGATTACAGAAGAATCTCACCTTTCCTTTTTAAAAAGGTACATTTCTAGCTCTCGTGGAGAAAAGCTTGGAAATGTGCCCCAAATTATGACATTTAAAGATCTCGTGATATCTCAGCCAATCGCATGATTTATTTTTAGGCCCAGCTCGCTTGGGGTGGGCAATGCCATATTCCCATGGGAGTTTTCCCTGGCAGAACCAACGAGCGCTGCTCACACACCAATACTGTGCCCTGAAGGAGGAAACTCAGTTGGGGTCAGCACAGCCCTGAACCTCAGAAGCGAGCTGTTGGAAGCATAGGCGGCGAGTTATATGGGGCCGTGGTGCGTGTGCTCCACCAATATTCAGGAATGTGGGCCTGGCTCCATTAGTGTTTGGGCTTATATTTAATCAGAGCCATCCCGTCCATAGGATGTACCGGGGCAACCACCCTGGGCCCCACGCTTTGGGGGGCCCCACACTTCAGGGGGATGCAGGGTCCAGAGCAGCTTGGGGGATTAGCGGGGGGCCTGGTGCCGGCAGCAGTGAGAACCCGGCTCCAGCCCGACCCACCTCCTCCCGCCCCTGCCCCGGCTCCACTCGACCCCTTTCCCCAAGCTCCCACCCCGCCTCTTTCTGTCTTTCACCCCCTCCCCCGAGCAACACCGGGAGCTGGCAGGGTGGGGCAGAGTGGGCTGGGGCTGGGTCACTCGCTGCTGCTTGCACTCGTTCTGGGCACCACCAAAAATCACACAAACCTGGCACCCATGGTTGGAAGTTCACTTTGGGCTGAGTGAACCTGCCCACATGGCATTTGTGGGGATTCCAAAGTTTTGCCCCAATAGCAGTGTTTTGTTTAAAGAGCCCAGATTCCTGGAGCCCCCAAATCAATGTGAAGTGGCGGCAGGGGATCAACATCAAAAAGTGCTCTCATGAAACCCTTCAGGGCAAAACTCCAGAGTTTCACAGTTCAGAAAACGTGGGTGCCTGCCAGGAATGCCCTCGCTGTAATATGGGTGCATACAATAACCATTCATGGCCATATAGGGACAATGACACAATGACAATGACAGCCTATCACACATGGGGCTGATAATTTCTTCATACCACCCTACACCTGCCAGGAAACATCTGCTGGAGGAGTCTTAGATGGTGCAAACTCCACAGGGATCCCTCCTGAAGAGTCCCACACACTGTCCCAGCTGGGGGGCAGCAGTTGCCCCCTCGTTCCCATGGAGCAATCCAGCTTCCCATATGGATCCATGGGAAGCTGAGCCATCCCTGTTAAAGGCCCCAGGCCTCTACTGCAGCTTTGAAGCATCTCTAGTATTCCACAGTCTGGGAGGAGTTTTGCTAATATTCGACAGAGTGGGTTTGGGTGTTATCGCTATTCCCCAGCATGGGTCCATGGCTCTCAAAGATCATGTCGTGGACCCGATCGTAAGCTGGAGAGACGTTTGTAGACAGCTCTGCTTCTAACCTTCCAAACCCGCACCTTTCCATGGGCCATGGTTAATGATCAGCACAGTATGGCGACCAGAGGAAAAGAAATGCAATTCAATGCAATGGGTTAGATACACCCCCGGACATTATTTATCTGTGGGCTGCAGTTCTTCTGCCTGATGGTTGGCGTTACATTCACTGGTACCAAATTTCCCCTTGTTGCCTCCATCCCGCCCTGCTGTGAGTTTTCCTGGTTGCTTTGCAGTTTGCTTCAGCATCACCATTTCCATGGGTTGGGCTGGTGCTCTGCCAGCCTCACAGACAGTGGGCTGTGACGCGGAGAGCTTTGCCAGGCTGGTGGGCAGTAATTTATAGTCGCATTTATCAAGTGTACAGCGGTTAATCCTGGAGCCTTTGCCCGGTTTGCAGGAAATGTTCCCTAGTTAGTTACAATATGGCAGTTGCTAGCCCCTGTCTCAAGCTTGGATTTGTCCCTTGGATTTGTGTTTCTTCTCAACTGGAGTTAGCTCCCAGGATCGGACTCTGCTGCGGCTTGTGAAATCTTCCCACACTCTGCAGGAGATTTAATGCTCTCCCGTTGCACAGTTATAACACCTGCTCCCTGGATCTGAGCAGACAGGCGGGGGGAGAGTGCTAAAGGTTAAGTACAGATGTTGCATTGCTGTAGGTGGCACTCTGAGTCCATTGCCAAATTTGCCTGGGATCTGAGCTGCTTCTAACTAATGAGCCAGGTGGCATCTCAGGTAACTGGATGGTGCAAAGAATGAGATCCTGCTGAGAGCCACAGGTCACATGAGTTTGGTGGCTGAGCTCTGGGTGGTACCAGTGAATTGGGGGGAAATTTAGCTTCCACAACGGTGTCTAAGCTTGCGACTGAGAAGCAGCATAGTTCAGTGCCTAGGATGCTAGAATGCGAATCAGGAGGTGGGTGCTCTATTCTCAACTCTGCCCCTGACCTGCTGTGTGATGCAAGTCACCGCATGGCTCTGTGCCTCAGTTTCCCCTCCTACCCTATGACTTGTCTATTTAAATTGTAATCTCTTTGGGGTAGGGACTCTCTCCCACTGGGTGCATGTCCAGGGCTTAATACAATTGGGCCTTGATCTTAGCTGGGGCCTCAGGATGCTACTGTACTGCTAATAATAAAGAATATGATCAGCCAGTGAGACTTTGTCTGATGATGTAATGATTCCAATCTGGCTGAGTGAGTTCTTTCTGGATAGCCTGCTGGGCAGGAGGAGGATACTGAGGGTACATCTAACAGCAATTAAACATCCGGGTCAGCTGACTTGGGCTCATGAGAGACGTACCCTTAAGGAGCTTGGCCTGTTTAGCCTAACCGAACGAAGGGTGAGGGGAGATATGATTGCATGCTACAAACACATCAGAGGGATAAACACCAGGGAGGGAGAGGAGTTATTTAAGGGCCAATGTTGGCATAAGAACAAATGGACATAAACTGGCCATCAACAAGTTTAGGCTTGAAATTAGATGATGGTTTCTAACCATCAGAGGAGTGACGTTCTGGAACAACCTGCCAAGGGGAGAGGGGGGAGGGGGACAAAAACTCAACTGGCTTCAAGATTGAGCTTGATAAGTGTTTGGAGGGGATGGGATGATGAGACTGCCTGCAATGGCATGGCCCATCTGCAACTGCCAGTAGCAAGCATCTCCGATGGCCAGAAATGGGACACTGAATGGGGAGGGCTCTGAGTTACTAAGGCAAATTCTTTCCCAGGTGTCTGGCTGGTGGGTCTTGCCCACATGCACAGTGTCTAACTGATTGCCAGATTTGGGGTTGGGAAGGAATTTCCCCCCAGGTCAGATCAGCAGAGACCCTGGAGTATTTTTTGCCTTCCTCCGCAGCATGGGGCAGGGGTCACTTGCTGGTTTGAACTAGAGTAAATGATCGATTCTCTGTAACGTGAAGTTTTTAAACCATGGTTTGAGGACTTCAGTAACTCAGCCAGAGGTTAGGGGTCTATTACATGAGTGGGTGGGTGCATAGGCGCCGACTTTTGTTGGCACCGGTGGGTGCTCATGCCCCTGCAAGCCCCCAACTCCACCCCTGGCCCCTCCCCTTCCCCAAATCCCCGCTCCTGCCTCCTCCCCCGGGTGCGGGGGAAGCAGCAGAGCACCCTTCGGGCCCAGCAGCTCCCCGCCAGCCCCCCTCCCCCCCTCCCCCCGCACCCCAACTCACCTCTCAGAGGCTCAGCCAGATGCGAACCACTTTTCATGGCTCCCTCTAGCTGGTCGGGGGAGGGAAGGGTATGAGGAGGAGGTGGAGGCGGAGAGGCCTGGCTCCATCTCCGCCTCCTCCTCATACCCCTCCATCCCCCGAGGCACCGCCGACCAGCTGGAGGGAGCCAAGAAAAGCGGCTGGCAGCTGCCGCTTCGCATCTGGCTGAGACTGGAGGTGCAGAGGTGAGTTGGGCACGCGGCGAGGGGAGAGGGGCTGGCAGGGAGCTGCCGGTGGGTGCTGAGCACCCACCAATTTTTCCCCATGGATGCTCCAGCCCTGGAGCACCCACGGAGTCGGCGCCTATGGGTGGGTGAGGTTCTGTGGCCTGGGACATGCAGGAGTTCAGACTGGATGACCATGATGGTCCCTTCTGGCCTTAAAGTCTATGAGACAGTGCAGGAGCTAGAGTTCTCTGGCATTTCAAACTCCTTTTCTCAACCACATGCCACTTAGTTCAGTTCTTACAGAGCTCAGTGGCGAGTTTTCTATGATGCCTGGTGACTCCTAGTAGCGATCACTCCAAAGCCAGCATTGGTCTCACCCTTGAGTCTGGGGGCCATCTACAGCAACCGTATCACAAAGCATCTGCTGAGGAAACCCTCAGCAACAGAGAAGCAGGGGTTCATGAAGATCAGCACCGAGACGCTTTGCGAGGGCTGGCTATGAGAGGCCAGGTTTGAAATAACAGGGGGAATGGCCGACCTATGGAGGCTGTGGGCAGCCAATGTAGATTTGATCTGGTTTATGCAACCTGAGTCCATTGCCAGAACTGCCTTTGGTCTGGGCAGCACCAGAGCAATCCTATGCCAGACCTCTCAGGGGGCTTAGTAACAAAATAAATAAATGAACAGGAAGAGAGGACAGGCTGGGTGTGTCACACATGAACACACCCACACAAAAATGAAGGCAGCACCTGTCCCAGGCCTATGTCTATGTCCCAGGAGTGATTGTGCCTGCTTGTTGGGTCCTTTCCAGTCTTTCAGATGTCTGAACAAAGTCATCAGGCTCAGGAAAGAGGGATTATTCCAACTGCAGCCCTTGCCTATTGCTGTATATTTAGCCGAGGATGGTTAAAAGGAAATGAAATGATCCTTCCTCTGGATTCACATTGGATCTGGACTCAGGTAAAGATGAAAGATCTAGATACAGCAGATACACCCTGTAATACATGCAAGGCTCCCAATGTGGAAGTTAAGCAAAACAAAATCGGTGAGCAGAGGGATCGGGGGTATTAGAGAGGCAGGTGAAGACAGGAACCTGATGGAGACTGCAGATGGAGAGAGATATAACGCTATTTAGCTTTACCACCTTTTGTAACTCGCTAAATAGCAGCCGCTGCAAGGACAGGAGGAGCCATTAGAAGAAGGGATCAGTCGCACAGCAATGCCCACAGAACCTGTGCTATCCAGACAGAGCTCCTTAAACTATTCTCTGAAATATGGATATGCTTGTTCTGGAGAGGGGAAGGAAAATCCCGTGATCAAAGCTGTCTATTTAAAGGAAAACTCCAGTGATTCCTCCAGCACCCCATCTAACTAAACACGGAGACCCACGTTTTCAGAGAGAGACTCTGACTATGAGATAGCCTGGACCCTGATTTTCACAAGTGCTGAGCTCCCACCGCTCCAGGAGCTGCATGTGCTCAGGACTTTTGACAATCAGACCCAGCGTGTAGCATGTTGGGCACCCTGATATCGAGGCACCACAAAATCAGTGGCCACGTTTGTACAAGTTGGCCAAACTGTTCAGCTAGCTGAGGGTAGGGAGATCTCCCTGGGTTTCCTTTCAATGCACAGCTTGTGATCCTGCATATCTGCAATTCGTGAACTTTGAACCATAAGGCTAACACATAGGACTTGTGAACATTTTCTTATTACAAGATAGAAGGGGATGTAATAACTTCATGGATAAATAGAAGCAATCCACAGCTGGGCGTATTAAGCATTGGATTGCTGCTGATCATCCCAGTTCTATCCAAGGTGGAGTGTACTTGTTCTGCTTCTGAATGCTCTGGGTACACCCAGGTGGAGCTCACCTGCCTTGGTTCTCTGTATTCCAGGTACACCCAGGTGGAGCTCACCTGCCTTGGTTCTCTGTATTCCAGGTACACCCAGGTGGAGCTCACCTGCCTTGGTTCTCTGTATTCCAGGTACACCCAGGTGGAGCTCACCTGCCTTGGTTCTCTGTATTCCAGGTACACCCAGGTGGAGCTCACCTGCCTTGGTTCTCTGTATTCCAGGTACACCCAGGTGGAGCTCACCTGCCTTGCTCCCGGAAGCCCCAGGTACATCTAGGTGGAATTCACCAACTTTGTTGTTTAGCATTCCATTGATTTCAGCAGAATGCTGACAGCTAAAGGCAGCACAGGAGGGAAGCTGGACAAGGATCAGCAAAGGGGGTTAACATGCATTACCAAGTAACTGGTGAGTTTGTGCCTGTTAGTATATTTAGCCCCCCTTGGCTTTTGTGCAGAGCTCAAAGGACGTTCCCTGCTTTGTTTGCATGAATTTCTTCACAATAACAACAAAAGAGAGAGAGCGAGAGAAATAAAAAGAAAGAATAGGGAATCTGGGGTGGGGTGGGGAAGGAGAGAGAGAAAGCCTGGGAAGGGACAGGGGAGATAGGGACTTTCAGTCCCTTCCCGGGAAATAAAACCCAACAGCTGCGGCTCATGCTCCATAAACTAGAGGGTGATCAGGGATACCCTGTGTGGGTGGCTGGGTCCCTTGACTGGCACATAGGACTCCAGCCCATTGCTGTCCCTCACAATAGAGAACAAATGGCTTCTTCCTGGTGGCATAAACCGTCCCCAGCTGACATCAGCAAGCGGTGGGATATTTCACACTGGTGGCTGAGTGCCTGCATTGACACCAGCGCTGAATTTCTTTTAATGGACTCTCAATTTTCCCCAGAAATTACTCTCCATAAAGCTGCACAACAGAGCTCGGGAGGGACTGCCCTTGTGCAGGTTTGGACTTAATTTCTGTACCACGGCTCCCTTCCTGGCACTGGATGACCTGTGCTCTTCCCTAATGTCTCTGTTGCTTCATCTGTTTCCCTGACGCTGATTTGGTTCACCCCAGAAACAGTTTGTTTCAGTGTCTGGAAAGGACCAGATGGGGATTTTCTGTAGCGCAGATGGCACAAGGAACTGGGGTCAAAGAAGATAGCATCTGTCTCTAGCTGGCTCTCAGCCCGTAGAAAGATGGGGTTCCACAGGAGGTGAGCTACAAGTTTTGCCTAGGAATAGCAGAGGGCGCTGCAGGCCAGGAGTGGGTATATCAGAGATGTGTGCATGTGTTAGTTTGACACCGCACCCTCCCACCATGCTCCCGCTGGCATGCAGGCCCTGTACCCAACATACAGCCTGCACAATTTGAAAAAGTCCAGACCCAACCTGAGTGGCTCAATTAACAAAGATAAAGATCGGTTCAGACTTACTCCTCGGGCTCGGCTGCTCCTAAGGTTCCTCCCTGAGGACTGCTCAGCCCACACTCTCAGTCCTCTCTCCCCCACTGAGCCACTCCCACCTCTTTTATACCAAGTCAGGTTATGAGTCACCTGCCTCAATGAGTCAGCAGAAGCCGTTTAACCCTTCCCCAGATGGTTCTACATTTGTTAGCAGGATGTAGTGTGTCAGGCAAACACAGTCAATCTGTTACAGTCACATTTTCAGTGGGATTAATAGTCACCTGAAATTAAAAATAAAAATCCTCCCAATATCCCAATGGCATATGTTTCTCCTCAGGTAGTAAAAGGCTCAGCAGAGCATTGCTAAAAGTTGCCATAGTAACAGAATCAGGCCCTTGGCAGAAGGATTTTAATGTTTGAATCCTGAGATGTTGCATAGGGTGATTGGATAATTCACCCAAATTACAGCAGGGGCTAGGGTAAGGATTATTAGAGGGTCTTTGGCATTCAGACTGTGTGTGAGCAAGTCCTATTAACTATAATAGAAGAAACATGTGCCCTTTCAGGCCGGTAAGCATCTATGAATGTCTAAGCAACAGCATTGGCAGCACCGTATCCTCCCTTGAGATCCTTGGCTCGATCTGTGCTGAGCTGCTGATTATCTAGGATGTAATGTGGAGTTTCTCCACCTACCTCCCATGCTCTGAAACAGGATTTTCACAGCCTTTGGTCTGACGCTGGCCTAGAGAGAACAGGTCTCCAGCTGGGGGCGTGGGCTGTCTGGAAAGAGGTGTCTCAGTACAGATTCTGCTGGCTTGGGCGAGAAATGCCATGTCTGCAGGAAAAGTTCCTATATCCTTTAGGTGGATTAACAGGTGTGGAGCCACGTGGCAGGTTCTCACACCTGTATTTGGCAATTCCTGATGACTCATCTCTCAGCCTAAAGCCTCCTGGATACAGAGATGGAAATGGCTGGGCACCCCCAGGGAAGCATTCACACATCAGAGAGGAGCCCTGGGGAAAAACTAGGCTGTGACGCAGTTGAACCCCCCCTATCTTGGTTGAGGAAACCGCCTAATAACACCCACTTATCAGCTGTGCCCTGCTGTGAATGCATGCCAGTGAAAGGCCTGTGTGGTATGTGCCCAGTGTGTACTTCACACATGAGCACAGTGGGTTTGACACTCCTCCCATGCCCGTGTCAATCAGGAATAACTCCACTGATGTTACTCAGGTTTGAGAAGAGCATCAAGCCGTGTGTTCCTTTGCGTATGAGATGTGACACATTTGCCCGCTGCAGAAGTTCCCACTTGCATTGCAGTACTCTCTGAAGGAAGGTAGCATGGGCTAGTGGCTTTCATGCAGGCCTGGGAGCTGGGAACTCTTTAGCTCTAATGTCATCTCTTGACACGAACTCCCTCTGTGGCGATGGGCAAGGCATTCAACCTCACTGCCTCAGTTTTCCCATCTGTAAAATGGGGCTGATAAAGCTCACCTAGGCATTGGGAAGCTTGATCTGTTAATCTTTGTTGTGTGCTACATAAGTATTGTTCCCATGGAGGGCAGGTGCCAGTGATTCACACGGGAGGGAAAGTCCTGATTTGTCATTACATGCAATCTGCCTTTTTGGAGATTAGTTCCACTGGGCTCCCACGCTCTGAAGATGATGGCTCTGCTAGCCTTCTGGAGCCTGTTATAGGGTTTGGAACTGTCCTTGGTCCTGAGGGATGACCCCAGGCCCTATGGCTTCACGACACAGGGGATGGGAATTGAAGAAAAAACTCTGTGTTCACCCGAATATGGTGTCCTGTACCAGCAAGACTCAATCTACACCCCACTGCAGGGCTTGCTACTGGTTTGACTGCCCATGGGCAAGGTGGAGCATGCACACAGACAGCGAAGGATGCACAAACAGATCTTCCAGCAGGGGGGACAGAGCCCTCCCATAGCCGTGGCTGCTTTAGCAGAGCTGTTTTCCTGCCCCCCTGGAACTGGTGCCCAGCTGAGCACTGTATGGAATAAGATGGACACACTTTGGCTAGAAAGGAGAAATGCAGTCTCTTAAAGTGAATGCCTTCTCCTGTCTTTGGATTCCATCCCTATCTGTCAGGGGAGTGATAAGAGCAAGAAGGTTCAGCTAAGAGATTGTTCCTGCCTCTACATGTGCCATATCTCCAAGATCAGAAGAACACACAGTAGTTGGGTGATTATATCAGAGCTACAGAACGGGTTTCACTGGGAGATGATGGACCAGCTCCCAAGACACAAGCTGTAGCTAAAAAGTGACATCACAATTTAAACTAGTGGCTAGAACTGTGCAGTAATTTAACCAAGATGAGACAATCAGAAAGTGTGTGTGTGTGTGTGTGTGTGTGCCTACACCACCGCCCCCCACATACTATGTGCTGTTTATATACACACACAAACCACACAGTACAGTTGGCTGGGTCAGGATCATGTGATCCAGAATAGTTTTGCACTGTTACCTTCCTAGCCGGTCAATAAACAGGGAGGGAAGGAGAAAGGTGTGATAAAGGTCAGACACAGGAATGCTGGGATCTTGATTTCATGGCCTCTTTCATATGACAGGGGTTAGGGTTACAAAACGGCTACAGTCCCCTTTCACTGACTCTTTCACTCGGATCTGGATCTGAGACAGTTAAGTGTGTTTCTCAGGGGCAAGAGCCCATTGTAGCTGGGAAGAGAAAAGACTCTGTTGTTGCAAATCCATGGATGAGTCTTTAGTTCAGCTCCTGAATACAGACAGACTCTGTACATTCTCCTTGAGTGTGACATGAAGCCCAAGCTTCTTCATCCGGCAAATTGACACTAGTTCCTGAATCAATCACCACCTGGACTGGGATGATGCAAACGTGGATTGCAGCCAATCAGGGGTTTGGAACATGCTGTGCTGAGAGTCACAACTGACCCACTCTTGTCTGTGTCTGGCAGCCTCAGTGAAGGATCCCCTTTATATTGATTTCAGAGGCCTCTCTCTGCTCTGCTAGAAGGGACTCTATGAGGCACTTGGATATTATAGCAATGGAGGCAATAAAAATACACATCCCATTGGCCACAGGCTGTCTCAGACCCAAGCATGCCACTTCTGTAGGCACCAATAGGTGCTCCTTGAATACTACAGTCACCATATTATCAGGAAGATATTGACAAACCAGGGGGAGCTGGCGAGAAGCAAAAAGGATGGAGGGCTAGAGGGCGTGTTAACTGTCTACAACTGTTTGAACAGCTGGTACACCAAGGAACAGCGCGTAGGAGAAGGGAATGGGAGAAAAAGCAGGTTGAATATGAGGGAAACCACCCTGATATGGTGAAATATATTCAGCCATGTCATCTCCATGGGGAAGTGACAGAAGCCCTGTTGCTTGGGACATTTAAAAGACTAGAGAGCAAACTGCAGGGCAGAATCCTGCACTGGCAGAAGATGGAGCGAGCTAGGCACTGTACAAACAGAACAAAAAGACAGCTCCTGTCCCAAGGAGCTTACAATCTAACCATTACCCCTTGGGTTTATGAGGTGACCAGTAGCATAGCCAGGGGAGGAGCAGGGGGAGCGGCTGCTCCCCCTGTGAGCAGAAGTGGTGCCTTAAAAAGGAAACGGCGCCTTTTTTTAGCGCTAAGCGCCGCTTCTTGCACTCACCCAGCAGCGCTCCGGGTCTTCGGCAGCATTTCGGCGGCGGGTACCACCGAAGACCCGGAGTGAGTGAGGACCCGCCGCCGAAGACCCGGAGCGCCGCCGGGTGAGTACAGGGGGAGGCGCCTTTTGATAGCGCCGCTCCCCCTGCGCTCTGGACCTGGCTGCGCTACTGGAGGTGACTGCCACGCCCAGCACTGCTGCTGTGAACCCTCTCTCCAACTGGATTGCCCACTGTTTGCTCAGCCCAGGGACCCACCCTGAAGCTCTTCTCTCACTGTGTATCATCGTAGCTAGCTCCTGCTGCTGTCACGCAAGGTTCTTCCAATAAATGGAAAGCAAGGCAAGGTACCCTCAGTTCATGATAGAGAATTGGTGGTGGTGGGGGGGGCTGCTGCCAGTCAAGCGAGTTAACTGGCTGATTGGCCTTCAAGAGCTCTGTCATGAGACACAGAGATGCCCTCCACCACCAGGAAGAGGAGAGATTCCAGAAATACACTGCTGTTGCTAACCCAGGCACGGCACTGGCCAGTGGACTCCTTGCGGGAAGTGCAAGAGCTGAACCTGGAGAGGAACTTTTTGATTTGAACCGGAGAGATTAAGGAGGGATTAGCTAGCACTCTCCTCTCTGTGACTTGACAGCAAGCAGGCTGTGCTCTGGAGCGGTGCATCTCTGCTGATTATCTCTCACTCCTACTGAGAGCGCATATTGGATTCACATCGCTTGTTATATTTCTCCACAGCAGACGGGGAGAATCAGGGCAGCTGTGAGAGCTGCGTTCCCCACTCACCTCCCATTGAGGGAGAGGCGCTGGCTCTAGCAAAGACGTTAGCCAGCTGCAGTGAAAGCCCTTCTGCTCCTCCAGGAGGAGCTGAGGCAGATGAACATTCAGACATCTGGTGCTCAGGTGCAGGTCCCTCATTCCCACTTGCAAACAAGCAGAGTTTTCTGCCTCACTCTCACAGCTTCCAGGGATTTGAAGTATGGTTGGAGCTGGCCAGCTTTGATGACTACAATCTGCCTTCACATTCACCTGGGGCTCTCGGAGAAGTTAGCCAGAGCCACACAGACACATGTCAGGGCAGGAGGCTGGTGTAGTCACTGCTTCACCAATGGCGCCTGTACACAGAATCTGTACTTATCTGGTCTCTGTCACGATAGCATCCAAGCACTTCCCTCATTAACCTGGATCCTCCTAGTAACTCCCACCTCCATGCGATCGGGAGGGGTTATTACCACCATTTTACAAATGGGGCACGGAGGGATTAAGCCTGGGATTTTCAAAAGCGCTTAGCATTGGCCTGACTCTGCTCCCGTCCATGTCAATGGGAGCATCGCCACTGACTTCAGTAGGAGCAGAGTTAGGCCAAAGCTGAGCACCCATGAACATTTCACCCTCCGTGACTTGCTCAAGGAGGTTGTGATAGAACAAGGACTTGAAACCAGATCTCTGAAGTCCCCCTTCAGTGCCTCATCCCAGCAAACAGAGGCCTGATGTCATTAGATGGACCTGATCCAAACACCCAGAGCCAAACTCAAAATCTTGATGCAAGTGTCCAAAGGCTGGAGCCAAATTTCACAGCTGGCCCCTATCTCGGTAGTAGGCTGAACCCAAACATCAGATACAGAGATTCCTGCACTGAGGGGTTTGGGATTCAAATCTGGGCTCAGATTCACATTTCACATCTGGCCCCATGCTCTAGAACAGGCCAAAATGAAGCTTCAGATTCCAACACTTTGAACTTTGGGTTGTTCTGAATCTTGCCACCTGGGTGTAGTTCTGACTAGCCGCCTGTGTATACAGCTACCCCATTGGCCCACAGAAATGCCTGTCTGAATATGCTAATATGGGATATAGGCAAATTTTACAGTTGCATTTTATGCCCTTGACTTTCAGTGAGAGAGTGAGAGCGAGCGATGTCCTTCACCTCCAGCCTTCCTGTATTAAAGTGACCAATTAAACACATCCACGTGGCTTCTGGTACAGTTGTCTTTGACCTTCTCTACTCAGCAAGTGATTTTCACTAGTCCCTTAGGCAGTCCCTTTAAACAGAGTTCACTGCACATGGCTCTGAAGGAATTTCCAGTCTGGTTTGACTGATTGATTGGTTATCCTACCTGATAATTCCTTGTTGCTATAGTAATCCCTGTCAATCTTCTCCTTCTGATAAACAGCCAAGTCAATTTCCTCCCACTCCACTCTCCTTCCCACCAAAGCCATCACGGCTTCTCAAAGTCTGTCGTAACCCCTCCTAAGATACCAGCTGGTCTGTTGTCCCAACTCAGGAGTAAGCCAGGTGTTAGGACAGACAGAAAAGAGAAGGGATGATCTGCTTCCCAGCTTGCTTTGCTAGCCCAGGAGGGTTTCACTTTTTTAGGCTACATTTACACTTGGAGCTGGGGGTGGGGTGGGGGTGATCCTCAGTTCGAGTTGACATACTTGCGCTCTCTCACTAAAACCAGTAGTGTAACCGTGGGAGCACAGGCACTGGCTCGTGGTGGCATGGGCTAGTGGCCCCAAATACATGCCCACAGGGTCTGGGGGAGTTTGTCCTCAGCACAGCTAGCCTGTGCCACTGTTACCCTGGGTACCCTGCTATTTTGAGTGCGCTAGCCCTCATTGAGCTAGCGTGAGCATGTCTCCATGAGCGGGGAATCGCATGCCCAGCTCCAAGTGTAGACGTAGCCAAGAATAGACAATAATGTATTTGATGGGGTTTGCTGTTTACTTCATAGCTCAGTAGACTAGGGATTCTTTTGTACTAAAAATCTGTCAAAATGTGTCATCTCCAGAGCTCCTGCTCCAGGAGCGGGGTTACATCACATTACCTGCTGCATTTGTCTCTTTCAGCTGTACCGCATAGACTTACTAGTGGAGTCCTCACCCATAATGTGGGTCAATTTAAGTTGTGGTCCATACAAATTTATTACCACCACACAGGGAGGGATTACTGGGCTGTGGAAGGAATGTCCCTTGAGTCCTTGCACACTCCGTATCACTAGACGTGACCATAGTGACTAAGCTACATTTGAGAAATGAACGAGTTCTACTAATTCAGCTTATTCTGGTCAATAAATCACATCCTAGCAACTCTACCAAAAACATTATGTTCCCCTGTCTGCTTGGAGAGCCTGATCCTGAGGGCTATCGACATCTTTAGCCAAAGCTGAGACCTTTTAAAAAATGTTAGCCTTGAAGCTCCAACCACAATCAGGGCCACATGGTGCTGTGCAAACCCCTGGCAAGAGACAGCCCCTGGCCCGAAGAACTTTGAATCCAAATAAAGGGTGGGCGAAAAGAAGGATCATTATCTCTATTTTACAGATGGTCCACTAGTACACAGAGGTATTTAGGCACTTAACTCCCATTGATTGCAGTAACTCATGGGCTTTACACACTGTTTTGTTATTGTAGGGTGGCTGATATGTATTGTGCTGCTGGCATCACAATTCATTTTTTATTTGGAAAGAAACCTTTGCTAGACAAAGAACTACATTGACATTTACAATTGGATTAGGAGTCATGATGCCCTGGCAGCCTCACCAGCGTTCTTTTAATCTTCCAGCGGGTGTCTCTCAAAATCCCATATCACTGATGAGCTGAGAGAGGGGAAAAAAACCTGCAAATTGTCTCTAATCTCTCTCTTTATATTTCTGGATTAAACACGTCAGGACCCCATTGTGTCCATCCAAATGCATTTCCTCTAGCCAGGGTATAAAGATAGCTGGCTTCATTTTCACCTGCCAGGGTGGTTACACAGATGGGGCAGAGAGCAGAATTATGCCAGGGTATTGTCAGGAGTCTGGATGTCAGATGTCTTCACTTAGAGCACAGCATGGCCTAATGGGGAGAGCTAGGAGGGGAGAGGTCTAAACCCACCTTGGTCACTCAATGACCTTGGGCAAAGCCCTGAGGACTGGATTGTGCCCAACCAGTGTGGGGAAGGAACCATGTGCCCTCATGCAAGAGCCAGGCACAAAGGGGGCAGAGAACAGGGGCCGTTCCCTCCTAGCATCCCCAGGGAAACAAACCTTTCCGAAGGCCATGGCCCTGCTGCAGCCTCTCAATCCCAACCTGTGCAAGGGAGAGCAGATTGGCCCACTCGAAGGGATGGTGCAGCCTGAACGCTGTGCGCTCCAGGGTGGTCTCCCACTCTTGGATGGTGCTGCCGTGCATCTCCTGATGGAGGATGTCGTGTAAATCACACACTCCAGCCCATGGTTTCTCCGTGCCTCAGTTTCCCCCACAGTAAAATGGGAATAGCAATACTCACCTCCCCCCAGAGTTGGGTGGTGAAGCTAATCAGGTAACACGGGTAACGTACTTTGACTAGAAGGTGCTGCATAGCAGGACTGCGTCTTATTTCGAGATGGGCCTGAGCCACAGTGTGTAGAACTGTATCTAACTTTCTCTGTCGAAGCTGGGAGTGTTCAGGTCTGGGATTTTCATTGGGGCCCATCCCCGTTCCCATGGCAGGATGCTGGCGGGGACACAGCTACAGTGGGGTATAGACATGGACACACTACCAGCCCCTTCAGCCTACAAAAGAGCAGGGCCAGCGTGAAGGGAGGAAGAAAGGTCCATCCACATGGAACCCAGCAAGACGTCCGAGAGCAGAAGAGAGTCTCGTGGAACGCCAGCTTTCCGGCGGAAAGGAGGGGAGAATGTCTCAGCTGGGTTTGCAATGTGAAAGGGAGGACTGGCCGGCACAGGAGGTTAGTGACTGGCCCTACAGTCTTACACACCCCACATTGCTATTGGAGCCTGGCCTCAGTAAGTCATCTCTGTAGTGGTTGCCATCTGAGAGCTCTTTGGTGACCAACGTGAAATGAATGTGGTGGGTCTCAGGCAAACTCCCAGAGGACAGGCGTCCATATCCCCAAGTCTCCACAGTCAGGACTACCTTGGCTCTTAGCTGAAAGGCCATGGAGACCAAATTCTCCTCTCCCCCTAAGAGAAGGGCCCTTCAGACCTAGTATGAAGCGCTGTACAGGGAAGCTGACGCTGCTTCTCTTAATGCCCATCTCCGTGGATCTGCTGCCTGTGTGGCACGTTTCAAGCAGCAATAAATTCATTAAGGAAAAACTGCACAGCCTAACTCATTTTTCTCTTTATGGAGATTTGAAAGGTTTTCTTCCTGCTCGGACTTGCACTCTGACTCCTAGCTCTGCAGCTGTTTCTTCCACCCCTCACAAGGGAAAGACCACCATACTTAGCTTTTGGGGATGCTGTTGAGCATAGCAACACAGGCAGATCTGGGCCAGATCTGGAGCTCCATTGACTTCAGCGGGGCTACATTTATTTACATCAGTCACAAGCGAAGGTTAAAGAGGTGGCAGGTAAGTGAAGGAGAAGATCCCTATTTTGTTTCAGAGTTGCATTATATTAGTGTGGGTGCGCATGTGGGGACTATGTATTAGAACAGTGTGCGGGGGCGGGTATGTAGTAGAACAGTGGCTTGGCACTCCAGTTTTGGACCCTGGAATCAGTTCTGCTCCAGATCCAAAATGCGAACCACACCAATTACAGAATCAGTGCAGAGACTTGCCGCAGTTCATCTCTATAGAGAAACTCCATCAACGCTTCACTGATTGCCTTTCCTTGGACGTTTTACTGCAGATAGAGGTGCAGAGGGAAAGCAATTTTTTTTGCATTTTTTTTATCTGCATCTCCATTTCACTCTACAACCATAAGCCTTGTGTTCTGTGAGAGTTATGATTCCCCTCTGCAGCGTGATGTTAGAAGCATTTCCCAGCTGCAGCTGTTCTCCACTGAGTTTAGGTCCAGAAAGAAAAGTAACACTGTACGTGGCTGGCTGATGCATTAGATCAGTGCAACTATCATTTCATCTTAAGAGACCTAGGTCAACTCCTGAGTCAATATGAAGGAGCATTTGCCCTGCGTGGTTATGAACCCAGGGTACAGTTGGCAGTCTCTGCTCAAGGGATGTACCCTGGACCGGAATGGAAAGGGGATGTTTCCTTATGGCTCAGAGAGGAAGTATATTAGCCAGCTTTCAGGCCTGAAGCGAAGTGAAGAACACTGGCCAAAGTACACGAAAGTGCAGGACTGTAATAGCAAGCCAAGCATGATGTGCATTTGCAGACATTGTGGTAGTCTAGTGTGGGAGCTGAAGGGCAGGTTTGAAGGTCTCTGGTGGCACTAGAGGAGAGCACGGGACAGCACTAGCCCAGATGCTGCAACGCAGGACTGTGGTGTGTTGGCAGAGACCACTGCGATCATCTAGTCTGCCCCCCTCTATAACACAGGCCATAGGACTTCCCTGAATTGATTCCTGTGTGAATTAGAGCAGATCTTTTAGAAAAACAGCCAATCTGGATTAAAAATCGCCAGTGATGGCCAGGGCCGGTGCAAGGAAGTTTCCCCCCCTAGGTGAAACTTCCTTGCACCAGCCCTACGCCCCCCCTCCCCAAATGCTGCCCCCCCCAGCCAGCTCCCCCGCCCGTGGGAGCTCAGCCTCTCCCCGCCCGCGGGCGCTCAACCGCCCCCCCCCCACCACCCGCGGGCCGCGAGAGCTGAGCGGGGAGCCGGGGGAGGGGGGCGGCTCACGGCGGCTGCCCCACGGCTTCCCGCTCAGGCGCTGAGCAGGGGGGCAAGGGGGCAGCTCGCGATGGTTGCCCCCCAGCTCCCCGCTCAGGCGCTAAGCAGAGGGGCGGGGGGGGCGGCTCGCGGCGGCTGCCCCGCGGCTCCCCGCTCAGTGGCTGTGCGGGGAGCCGGGAGGCAGCCGCCCGCCGCACCCCAAATTTTGGCGCCCTAGGCGACCACCTAGGTCGCCTAGTGGGTGTGCCGGCCCTGGTGATGGCAAATCCACCACGACCCTCGGTGAATTGTTCCCGTGGTGAATGCACCTCTCTGTTAAACATTTGCACTGCATGTCCAGGCTGAGTTTGTTTAGATTCAGCTTCCAGCTATTGGATCTTGTGATACCTTTGTCTGCTAGACTGAAGAGCCCATGATCAAATTTTTGTTCCCTATGCACACAAGATTGTGACGTGAGGCACAAGATCAGAATAGCCCAGGTGCTGCAGGTCAGGATGGAGGTGTGCCGGCACATCCCCTGGGGGCACCGGGCTGGGAAAGCAGGGGTAGTGCATGCATGGCGGTGACAGAGAATGGGAACACCATCGGTGCTGGAGAGGAGGATGAAGTGGGCTTGGCAGCACCACACAAGGAAAGCTTGCATCCACGCTGCCTGTCTCCACCAAGTGCTATTCACCCCTCACTAAACTCCCTCCCTAATGAATAAATAAGGGATTGTAGAGATACCATCTCAGTGGGCCACATTCATTCTTCAGACTTGGCTCCCACATCATCGGTGCTCAGCTTACAAGTGAAAGCAAGAGGGGTTTTTCTGTGCCCGCCAGCCCTGCTGGCTGAGCCTTAGTATCTGGAAATCAAGCAATGTTCTCCCAGCTTTGCACATCAGCCCTGACACTATCCTGGAATCAGAGCATAGGATGCAGCTCTCTGCCTTTCCCCAACTTTTACTGGCTTTGGAGTGCACACAAGGGTAACTAACCTGTTCCTGGCAGGGAGCTAAACAGATGTGACTGAGCTGAGGATGAACACCCAGGAAGCAGATGTTAGGCCTGATCCTGCAGTTCATACCCGAACCATTCAATGGGACTTTTCACTGGAGCCAGGGCTGCAGGATTGGGACTTATTTTGTATTGCTAACCAAACACATCTCCCAATGGCCTCCCTTGAAATTGCAGGACACGTGTGTCTCAGGATAGCTCTTTCCTTGCCAGGTAACTGTTTACCGCTTAATCAGATCCCTCATATAGGAGAAGCTGGAGGATAATTAGAGGGTAGCTAGCCCTGCAACAACAAAGCCAGCATGGTTTTCGCTCTGTCTCCTACACCACAGTGCAAATTACAGGGAAATTGTTTTTGGACTCGGTTTAAGTGTGATCATTACCAAATATCAAGAGGCACCTGTGATTAGAATGCAGTTAGGAGGGGTTTTGAGTGTAACAGCTTTGTAGTTACCATGTAATTAAAGAGTAATGATGGCTGATTAGTGCTTGTGCCCTGTAATTTAAAGTGATGGCATTTGAACTCACCTCCTGATTGGAGTAACCATTCATCACTGTGCCGGTGCATAACCAAAAAAGTTTCCCTCTTTTGGGCCCTGAGACTCAGTTACCTCATTCCTTGCTTGGGTCACAAATGGATTGGACAGGTGTGACATACCAGGGTACAATCCAGACCAGTGAGTAGCTGTGCCACCTCTGCCCCATAACCTGGGGTACCCTTGACAGTGCCTTGCTGCCGTAGCCTCCAATCTGGACTGCTCACAAACAGCCTCCAGCATGAAGTCACTCCCAGCCAGCCAGCAACACTTTGGCTCTCACCAGCCCTAAAGAGTCCACAAGGTGAACCCAATATACTCCCAGTCCTAGATTCCCCGCACTCACCCCCAAAACATGTCCTGTACTGCCCAGCCCTCTCCTGGACAGTGCAAATATATTGAGTCCGTTCTTCATTTGAGGCAATAATATGCACACAACTTGTTACCCTAAATGGAGTTACCCTGATACTTCCACTTGAACACACTGAATTAAATAAAACAGTAAATCGAATTTATTAGCTACAAAGAGAGATTTGAAGTGAGCAAGTAATGAGGCATAAGAGTCAGAAATGGTTGCAAGAAAAATAAAGATAAAATGTTTACTAATGGTGAACTTAAACGATCAGATTCAAGCAAAGTTTCTCACCACATGCTTTCAGCAGTTTTACTACCTCCCCCAGAGTCCAACGGCTGTCTCCTTTGAGTTTTCAGGTGCAGAGAATGCGATGGGCAGGGAAGGAGAGACAGATGGGTATTTTGGGGTGTCTTCCCCTTCTTTTTATAGTCCTGTCCCCCCTTTGAGAAGCATTTCCAGCTGGGAGCATGGTGACAGGCAGGCTGGCTGTGGAGAAGGAAGCTCCAAGCTGTTTCTTTGCTAAAATGCAGATTTCCCCCGTCCTCTTCCCTGCCAAAGAATGGCCACTTAGCAGGTAATGGCCCAGCAGCCTTGTTCACACCTGGCTGAGGCCTCAGCTTGCCCTTAGTCTCTGAGGAACTGGTTTGGCCACTCCTCAGATTTCTCTGGAAAATGTATTTTTAGGTTACAGTTTCAGCTGGTGTTCATAACGTCACATACAATGCTGCTACCTGCTTTTTTGCCATGCTATTATTGCTCAGCAAATTATGAGTTTTGAAAGGACACCTCACGAGGCATACCTTGTACAGACATTAGTATGCAGGCTGTGAACACAGGGCTGTATTCTGGTAGTCACCACGGGGCAACAGTAGCTCTAAGCCATCTTTGAGTTCCCAAAACTCAAGGGACAGCCAGCAGTTAGCCCAGCTCCCAGCATCAACTAGAGCAGCCTCAGGGCTTCTCTAAGTTTTGCTCTGCTTTCCATGGCCCCCTATTGGCTCTGGGCAGCAGAGAGTAGCTGTAGAGCAGTGTATTCTATCCACATCCTCTCCCCACCTCACGTGCCGGGGGCTATGAGCTGGACTGGTATAGAGCCATTATGCCAGTGTTACCCCAGCCAAGGCAGGGCTCTGAACCCGGGTATTCTCAGGGAGCCATTTCTACCCCCTTCAAAGCTCCTTTATGCTACCACAGTGGCCTGAGAGCCTGTGTTTTCAGCACCTCCCCCGCCCCACCTCCTGGAGTGGTACATTTACCCCGTTTATTCCCCACGCACTACTAAACTGCATACAGGGGAAAAGCAGGCCTGGCAAATAAACCCTGCCCACAGGTTCCCCTCTTCTGTGGGAAGAGGCAGGGAAAAAAGAAGTTGGAAAGGGGTGAATACAGGGAAGGGGAAGCTGGGTGTTGAGGAAAGGAAGGTGGATCAGAAGGAAGTGCTGGACAAATCCAAAGCCGGGGATCACCTGGCACCCAAGGCTGGCCAAACTAGAGGGTTTGGGGAGTGAACTCCAAGTTCAACTCCTGCAGCAACTCCTGTGGGCTGAGGTGGCTCTGCACCAAACCAATCTAGCTGTACAAGTCTGAGTGCACAGGGAAGGGTGGGCATGGGTTAAGGCACTGGATGGGACTCGGGAGTTATGGCTTCAGTCTCTGGCTCTGTCATCAACCTGTGCCTCAATTCCCCATCTGTAAAATGGGGATGATGCTCCTTCCTTTCTCCCACCCTTTACCTTGTCTATTAGACTGTTCAGATCAGGGCCTCTCCCTCACTGTCTGCGCAATGCCTAATGCACTGGAGCCCTGATCTCAGCCGGGGCCACTAAGCATCACTCTCTTACAAATCATCGTTTGCTGGGGACACTGCTTCTTGTGGTGACGGATACGTTTGTTTAGTCTCTATTAGGCCTTTAATTGGCATTCTGCTCGCCCGCTCTCTAACTGCTCCCACTTGGAGCGAAGAGATTGAGCGTGATAGCAGGTTTGCACGGCACATTAGGGGGGTGGTAGTTAATGAATGATTATATCTGTCAGTTTAAATGGATAGCCACAGCCTGATCTCAGTCCCAGAGCTCACCACAGCACTGTTTGGTGCAAATTCAACTTCCCAGTGAGCACACCAATTGCCCTGGGAGGGAGGTGGCTTTCATATCCAAGTCATTTACCCATCTCTATTCATATGCCCTGTCTCTGCCCACCCCCCACCTCTGGGTAGAAAGTAAAGGTGAGCTTGCAAGACTTCCTATGCCTCCAGCCAAGTCCCTTCTCCAGTGATGATACAGCTGTGCAACATCTTGTATTTGGCGATTCACAGAGCACATCTAAATGACGCAGGTGTTGCACAGCTGTATTTGGCGATTCACAGAGCACAGCTGCCTGGCTAGGCTCTTAACACTTAGGAAAACAACAAAGGATGTTTAGAGCCAAAACTGCATTATCACAAAGCAAACAGCTGCAAGGAGCCCAACTCAGCAATGGGAAATAAGAAGTTAAAACTTAGTTTACATATCCCCAACTGGAAGAGAATGCATCTGTTTACTACTAATAGCCCCATGACCCCACCCCCAGACTCCAAGAGCTGAAGATTTACCTTTGGAGCTATCCCAATGGGAATTTTTTTGCTAAATAATCTACAGCTGTGCGAAACAACAGTGCCTCTCCTCTCCTTCCTTTGCAGAGAAAGCGTCGTTCCCCAGTGCCAACACATGAAAGCAAGAGCAGATGCAGGGGTTTGAGCCTAGAGGCCAGGACTGGGAATGGGATTGTCAAGCGGAACTTGTTAACACTGACACCAGAGGGTATGCGGGGAGGTTGGGACATTGGAACATAACAAATCCCTTCCTCCATAACATAAGCAGCTTTCTGCTGTAAAGCGCGAAGCCAGGGAATCAGCCATGTGCTGGAAGGGCCTTAGCACAGCTCCCCTTATTCAAATACTGCTGCCAAATGAACGGGAGGGCAGGCCTCCTGCCCATCTCTGGGTACTACTGAACCCGGCTTATCTCAGGGGCCATCCCTGGGGTGCCTAGAAATCCTCCCAAAGAGCAAAGTGGAATGTGCCGAGTGTCAGGTGTTCTCCAAATAACTTCACTGGTGGATGATCTCTGTGAACTCCCCTCGCGCGTCACCCCTCCTCCCATTTCAATTTACAGCCGTGCAACACGGTGCTAGACTATCAATAGATGTGGGAGATGTCTATACATACAGGGGCGATGTATAAAGAGGTCCAGGGAGACGCAGTTAATCAACATTTGTTTGCTGTGTCCTGGTGCCTCCTTCCCCATGGCGGGGGGTGGGGGGAGGTTGTTTAAAGGTGAAAAAAAACAAGTCTCTCACCCCTGCAGTGCATACTCTGCCAGTGCGAGGGAAGGGGGGGATGCAGGTGAAGGCAGGACGACTTTCTTAAGCTTGTTAAAATATTGGCACACGTTGCTGCTTGGAATGCAAAAAGACTGTAATTGGCAGGGCCGCCAGGAGCTGTAAGGTATGAGACTGGGAGGAGCTCTCTGTTACTGCAGTTCCAGCCTTCCCCAGCAGGATAGGGTATGTGGGAGGAAGGCTGGCTGAGAGTGGGGGTGGGGGAAGCTAGGGTGACCAGATGTCCCGATTTTATAGGGACAGTCCCGATTTTTGGGTCTTTTTCTTATATAGGCTTCTAATACCCCCCACTCCCGTCCCGATTTTTCACATTTACTATCTGGTCACCCTAGGGGAAGCTGCCAGTTACTGTATCACAGGAAGCTTGGTAGGGAAGGCTGCCGGGGAGCTCATCAGAGCGCAGAGCAGAGGGGCTCTGGCTGCCAACATCCGCTCACCATGCAGCAGCAGTCAAAAAAGCTACCAATGTTAGAAGCCATTAGGAAAGGGATAGATAACAAGACAGAAAATATCATAAATCCCTGGCACAGCCACACCTTGAATTCTGTGTGCAGATCTGGATGCCCAGTCTCAAAAATATATATTAGAATTGGAAAAGGTTCACAGGAGGGCAATCATACTGATTGGGGGTACGGAACAGCTTCTGTATGTGAAGAGATTAAAAAGACTGGTACTGTTCAGCTTGGAAAAGATACGACTGAGGGGGTGGGGGGGAGTATGGTAGAGGTCTATAAAATCATGAATGAGGTGGAGAAAGTGAATAAGGAAGTGTTATTTACCTGTACACATAACACAGGAACCAGTAATTTCCAATGAAATTAATAGACAGCAGCTTTAAAACAAACAAAAGGACATACTTCACACAACGCACAGTCCACCTGGGGAACTCCTTGCCAAAGGATGTTGTGAAGGCCAAAAAATATAACTGGGATCAAAACAGAATGAGAAGTTCCTGGAGGATCGGTCCATCAAGGGTTATTAGCCAAGATGATCAGAGACTCAACCCCAAGCTCTGGGTGTCTCTAACCCTCTGACTGCAAGAAGCTGGGACTGGACAACAGGGGATGGATCACTCGATAATTGCCCTGTTCATTCCCTCTGAAGCATTTGACAATTGCCATTGTCAGAAGGCAGGATACTGGGCTAGATGGACATTGGTCTGACCTTCTATGGCCGTTCTTATGTAGAGGTTAAGGGTATCTGCACCTCTCTTTTCCTGCAGGAAGCACTATAGGAACTGGGAGAAGAGCACTGGCTGGTGAGGGGCTCACCTTGTCTGCAGCCCCAGCCCCTTCCAGCAGGAGTCACTGTGGAGAATGGATTAGGATGCAGTGCTGGCTGCGGGACAGCTTGTATCTACTCCCATTGCAGAATCTTCCCTGAAGACGCCATGTAAGGACATTGGCCGTAAAGGAGCGATGGGGCTACTCTAGCCCTGGCTCCCCACAGCAGCAGTCACCAAGGCACAGGAACACGACCAGAGTAACCCATTAAGTTAATCTGTGCATCTGCTCTCCTTTGGAGACTGTGGCCTGGCTCCTTGCTTTTATCAAGGTCAAGCCATCATGACTATATATGGGCAGGAGCCAAGAGGAAACGAAAGAAAGCTCGTTTTCTCTCAGATTTAATTGTACCCTGTTTAGAAAGCACGATGGTATCAGCTCTGGCGTGTAAGAGCCCAGCTGGAGCAGATCAGATCGGATTTTTGATTGTGCTGCTTCCCCCCCCACGTGATCTCAGGCCCCAGCTCTAGCCATGAGGATGGGAGATTCTGCCACCGGGGGAGATTGTTCTGCTAACGTGTTCTCTGTCTGGCTCAACTGGCTGATCTTGTCGGGGCTTTGCTGGAACATGGGGCCAACAGAACTGTGATGGTGTCGGCACCTCGCCGGCTCAGAGAAAAGGATACGCTGCGTGTTTTCCTGGTTCGCTGCATGCTGGGGCTGCTAGAGCCATGTGGGGAAAGCACGCTCATGGGGACAAGGGAATGAGTCACGTTCTGTGGCTTCATTCATTGCACAGGCACAAAGGGCCATTTTACCATTTCTCCTGGGCAGGATTTGTTCCAAGGTGGAATTTTGCCAGGAAAAGGCAAAGCCACATTACGCAGCAGGATCAATTCTTAGGAATAGGTGCAGAAAATTCAGAGAGACCAAAACAGGAGACATCACCCCCATACTCCTGTGTTCTGTCTGTTCTCCCACCCCTCTGGGCTCTCTCCAAACTCAGGGTAAAGAACGGGTGTGAGCCTCCTCAACCAGTGTAAACTGGCACCACTCCGCTGAAGTCCATGGAGCCCTGGTGGCTTACAGCAGCTGAGGGGTCAGCCCGGTGCCGTTCACCAGAAGCATAAGTCAGGTGGAGAACTCTACGCTGAGTGGCCCACCACCAAGTGCACTGTGGCAATGCAGCACTGGGGAGGCCTGAGGCCTTCTGAGGGGATGGGTGTGAGGAACTGACTCTTCAGAGGATGAACCCCCCCAACACAGCTTTGAGTTAAATGCCAATGAGACATCGTGGGAGAGAAGGACCCCCAAAGCGTGATGAATCCTGGGCCTCCCTGCACTTTGGAATGGAAGGGGACCCACTGATTCATCCCCTGCCCTCCAACAAGCTGGGAGTAAAGGGGCAGGGACTTATCTAGAGGAAGAGGATCCCCTTCTCCCAACTCCAGATTTGGATGTGGGAACCCCAACCCCCTCAGCATCTCTGCTCAGGGGACACAGATTCCTCATTGGGGACACCAGCCCAATCCTGTCTCTGATTGGTTTTCTCGGGATAGGGGGTGAAGGCTCCCACTTTCTCTGAATAGGAAGCACAGAGCTATTCTAGGCGTGAAGGCTTCCCCGCCTCCCTGCTGCCCTGGAAGCAGCTCTGAGTGCAGTCTGGATGGGAGGGGTATTTAGCGCTCTCGCCGTGGCACCGGGAAAACCTGGGCTCCATTTCATGTGAATCTCCTCCGAGGCTTCCAGGCTCTCTTCCCTCTGTTACATTTATCTTCACTGTCAGCCCTTTTTTTAATAAATAAAACACGACCCATATAACTGTCAGGGCTATTTCACACTGAATTTACCTGGGATGCTAACTCTCTCTGAGCACCCTGCTGGCCTAACAGCGCCTGGGCTCCTCTTGGCTGCCGCGCTTTCTTGCAACTGGACCTGGACCAACCCCAAGAGGGGCTGTCAGGAGAAGGGGCTCTTGTTTAGGCCACTGGCCCCTATGCCTGTCAGCTTCTTAAGACCCGGAGTGTGGTGAGAGGGGGGAGATGGGTGTTCTTGGAAGTGAGCAGGTAATGGCCCGTGGCTAGAGAGAGCCGCGTGGCAGTGGGCAGCCCCCTCTGAACATTTTCTCTACTATAGCATTGCTGATGCACCCCTGTCCTAATCGGTGTCCCCAGCTATTGCAGTACTGACCCCTTCCCAGCCCTGCCAATGCCCCTCTAACCTGACCTGCAGCAAACCCTGCCAGCAGCAGGCTGCAGTTCCAGTCGTGGGCACACATGGCTCTGCCAAAACATTTCAGTCCTGACCTTCAACTGTGTCCCCCCCGCCTGCTCTTCCAGTCCTGGGTTCCCCACTGCTCTGTCAATGCATCCTCACCTCGATGAGACTCCCCTTGCTATTCCAGTCCTGTCGAAAAGCACCTAGGTCTGGACCTCCAGCATGCCCCAAACACTGCCCTTCCCCCCACTCCTTCAAGGAGAGCCTGGCCTCTGTGCCACAGACTTCCATCAGAGTCCAGAAAACTCCTCTCTGCTCTGACCTCCGCGAGCCAATCCGGGTTCATCCAAGGGCGAAAGGCACCCGAGCCAGCTCCAATAGGTCTGTGGTTAGATTGCTGACACAAAGCTGGCCGGTCCAATTACATCACAGTGGGATGTTGCTGTGGCAGCATGGGGAGTCTGGCTGAGCCCACAGTTCGGGGACTGGACCCACAGGGAGACAGTGGACTCTCATCTCCCCATTTCCCCTGGGAGGGAGAGAGCTCTTTCACGTCATGCTACTGAGCTGGCTAAGCCCCTCACTATGGTCCAGATCACAAAGGCAGGCTCAGCCAGTGCCGCTTGGCCTGCTGCTGAGCTACTCTCAACACCTAGCACTGTATGAGTAAGATCTTAACTGGTGGAAATCAGTCGAACTCCACTGAAGTCAATGGACCTACCCAGACCTTTACACCAGCTGTGGATCCGTGCCTCTCTCTCTACAAACATTAGCCACTCCTCCCAAGAGCTCTGAGATGGGTGGGTGGGGTAACAGGCACAGAGAGTCAGTGACTTGCCCCAGGTCACCTAGAAGCAGAGTTGGGATTGGAACTCGGACTTGCTGGCTCCCTGCCCCAAGCTCTAGACCACACAGAAAGCCTGAGCTCTGTACCTACGGTGTTTACTGTACGGCTGGTTGGGGACGGCAGAAGACAGTGTAATTTCTGGTTCAAAGGCTGTATTTTACCTCTGACCCCATGTCACCAGCCTATCTAATCTGCCACAGCCTGCTTGTGCCTTCCAGCATCCTGTATTCTCCTGCCCATTGCACGTTCCTTTTTACTAGGGTTTTATAAATCCCAGCGGAGCGCAGCAAACAGTAAACAAATGCCGATTCGTGTAACCTCAGCCTGAGCCCGGTTTGTTCCCCCAGCAGGTTTAACCCTGGGTCAGGCATACGTTTAATGGGAGGGAAGAGAGACCAGGCAGCTGGGGGCCTGGGAAGCACTAACTTTAATTGGTACATGGTAAAGCCATTTGTCTTGCTCGTGCTCTGCACTCTGTGGGAGTGAGGGGCTTCTGCTCCGAAGATGCGTAGGCAGCATGTAGAAGAGGAAGCCGGGATGGCCAGGGCACTATGGGTGGGTCAGCTGTGTTCACCTCCTGCAGTAGCAAGGCCTTTCAGAGCTGGCAAGTGGCACTTTGGAGCAGCGGCTGCCAGAGTCAGTTGACCCTTGGCATGCCAAAAGGACAAATACAGCTCAGCAGGGAGGGGCCGATTGTTTCTGAGGCCTAGTTTCTTGGCAGGGCCTCAGAGCAGACTTAGCCTTTTAGTGCTTAGCGAGGAAGGGTGGCCAGGTGGCTAAGGTGCTAGACAAGGCTTAGGAGAGCTGCACTCAATTCTTGTCTCTGCCACAAACGCCCTGGATGACCCTGAGTACCTCCATTTCCTCTTTGTAAAAGAGGAACGATAACACCACGTCTCTCACCTCTTGTCTCTTTAGACTGGCAGCTGTTCGGGGCAGGGACGGCCTCTCACAGTGTGTACATACATCACCGAGCGCCGGGTGGGGGCGCTGAGCACCTTCGGAGCCTCTAGACACGACCATAACAATAATAATACTTAGAGCCCTTAGAAGGGGCTGCTGCTTTCTCGAGTGCACACCACGGGAACGAGACCTGTTCACCGCTGGGCACCGAGACTCCAAACCGTGTCCTTCCCCGGCAGCATGATCCTAACATGGCCATAAGTGCAGGTGGTGGTGTTTGACACGGACACCAGGCCACAGGGAGATAGAGCGAGCTCCCCTCCTCAATTCACTTCACACAAGGCCCTGAATAGCCCCCATCTCGCTGCAGTGGGGTCCTGTTTGAGAAGAGATCGCAGACAGCCACCTGCAGCTGCTTCCCTTTGACATCAGGCTGCTGTTAAATGGGCTTGTCCTGCATTAGAAATAAGTTTCCTTATGGAGAAGTCAGGCTCCGGTTTCCTCCGCCCCACAGCTCTGCTGCTAGCTTCATCAAGACCCTCTCCATGTTCTCTGGCACGGGTGCACCAGAGAGAGAAGAAAAATGCACATTAGTGTAGTGATCCAGCCGGTGCTAAATGGGAGGCTTGCTAGATGGCATGGGTAATTACAATTCATTAAATATTCTGTAACCCAAATTATTTAATTACCAGGGCTTCCCCACAGTAGCGGAGTTGATTTAATCACGCAGGCTATAAAAATTAGAAACGCTGCAAATGGGATCTTATTGCCTCACACGTTTCAAATAAACTGTTTTGCATGAAATGAAATGAGCAGGCAGGGGTGGGAAGCAGCTGCAGCCCTGGATGGATATGGAGCTGGGCGGCTCGCGGGAGGAAGGAATCAACAAAGCCTCTATGAAGGTGTCAGCCGTGGCACTGTAGCATGTAAATTACCAGCATGTTCATGTAAAGCATCAGGATGGGGAACGGCAGCTTGTTACTGCTGGTTTCCAGAGTGTCGAGGTGCTGCTGGGTCTCTTCGAGGCAATTTGTGAGTCAATCGAGCCCGACTCACCAATTCAGCATGACCTGAGCTGGGTACAAGGGCAGAACTTAAACAGAGAGAGCCAGCTGGGAACGCGCGCCAGTGCTGTGGTTTGCAGCAGGGTGCTGGGCTGTCCCGTGTAGGGACTAGTGAGGGCACAGGGGGCCTCTCACGTCTAGATTCCAGGAGAGAGGCAGGATGGGTTTGGGAGATCCAGACTCAGTGCCTGGCTCTATTACAGACACTCCCTGTGACTTTGGGCTAGTCACTTCATCTCTTCATGTTTCAGTTCCTCCTCTGTAAACTGGAGATAAGAGCCCCTTCTCCCACTCTTGTTTATTTCTCGTGTGATGTGTAAGAACAGGGCCCCAATCCTGGCCGGGGCCTCCAGGCCCCAGCGTAATGGAAATGATAAAGAGAAAAATCTAGCCCAAGTACATTGTGGCCCCAAGCCATCTACAGCTTATTGGCTGGCCCACCTGAACGGGGCTGGTTGCCTCAAGTCAGTTTCCAAGTGTCTTCCATCAAAAACATGCCATCACACCTGCTCCCTTGCTGGCAGGCTCAACAAAGAGGCTTAGGATGGATAAGATGGAGCCTCTCCCTGCAAGAGATGGTCCCTCCACACCAAGCTTGAGGCCCATTGCAAGGCAGTGTGGGGAGGGGAGCTTACACTGCTGCAGCCCTGAAGTTCTCTGGACAGAGGACTTTAGGCTGACCTTGTTCAACGCACACCTGTTGTAGTAAGATGCAGAGAACTATCTGCAGAAGAGAGCGTGATGCTACAGGGAATTCACACTGCTGAATCAGTGGATCTGTACTGCCTCCCCATTATTATTTTGGAAATGACATTGCACCCCTCTCTCTGCATCCATCTGTAACCACAGGACACAAGATTCCAGTCAAAGTTGTTGACAGAGGATGAGGTGGGGTGGGGTGGGGTAGAATGGACAGGGATGGCTTCCTCTATTAAACCCCTAGACCCACACAGTTAGATTGCTACCATTTGGAGGCTCTTGCCCATCTGCATTCTGATTTGACCTATAGAATACTCATGATAAATCAAACAGCTCTGAATATCTCAACCCCAAATATGAACATGATCTGTGTACAAATATCGGAGTCTGCAAACATCTGTGCCAGGAGCTTAGCAGGACTCTAGAAAGGATTAGACATTGATATGGATAATAAGAACATCCTCTGCTACGTTAGAGAAGATAAAAACGCAGAAAGGACAAAAGCCCTCATGCATCCGGGCATGAGTCAAGTACTAACTGCCCCAGGTTAGAAAGAAACTCCCCTTATGGGAAGGTTATTTATTGAATAATTACCCTCGATCGGGGGTTTACACCTCTCTGAATTTTCTACAACCAGAGCAGATGAAGCATCTGGGATGGCAACTCCTACGTTTCGATGACTCTTTGTTCAAGAGTCTCCAAGTATGTTTTGCATCTACTCACTTCTACTCTGTTAAATTACCCTTAGATGCAGCATTTCCGCATGGCTGTAAATAAGGCTCTGGATACACTGTGACCAGGGCCGGCTCCAGGCACCAGCCTACCAAGCACGTGCTTGGGGCGGCACCTGGAGGGGGGCAGCGCTCAGGGATTTAAAAAAAAAACAACCAACCCCCCCCCCAAAAAAACCCATATGGCGCCCCATGGCGCTCTGGGAGAGCGGGGCTGTGGCTGGGCTCACCGCCCTCCCCCCGGCGCTCCGGCCGGCAGGGAGAGCGGGGCTGCGGCCAGACTCGCCGCCCACCCCACGGCGCTCAGGCCGCCTGGGGGCCGCGGCCGGGCTCGGCGCCCTCCCCGCGGCACTCCCCGGCCATGGCAGCAGAGCCTGCCGCGGGCCCGCCGCCCGCACGCCGTGCTCCGGCCCGGGCAGTGGGGCCTGCTATGGACCCGCCACCCGCGCGCTGCTCCCCAGCCGGGGCAGCAGGGCCTGCCACAGGCGCGACATCCTCCTCGCCGGTGCTCCAGGTAGGAGAGGGGGGACATTGTTTTGGCGGGCGTTGGGGGGGGGGTGGTTTTTTTTGTTTGGGGGGGGGCGCGTTTAGGGGTTTTTGGGTTTTTTTGCTTGGGGCGGCAAAAATGTTAGAGCCACCCCTGACTGTGACACATACGTTTTGCCTACCCCATTCCGGACCTCACCAATCTCCACTGCTTAAGAGCAACGGATGCAGCTGATTTCATCAGATGAAAAGAACTGAACTTAAATAAAACAGTTTTTCCTTCTACAGCACCTGTGTTTGAGGATCTCAATGCACTTTAAACATCAATTAATTTAGTTGCTCACATAATCTGATTCAGTTAAGGGATAGACAGGGATCACATCACTCAACTTGGAAATATATCCTTCTCTGGACTGAAATGTGTCGTGTGTTTTACATCACTAGGAATACATCGCAACAGTTTAGATCAGGAAGTGAAGAACACCATATTAAAATGCTTTCTGCAATTTCAACTGAAGCAGGCAGAATGTAATTAGAGGACCTAGAATTTCACCAAGACACCACAATTAACACTCCTATATTGAGGGGGGAAGCCCTGGGAAGTATCGCCAACCCCAAAAGTTCAAAAAACACAAGTCAGACTGATGATGATTGGCTCAAAAATCATGAGTTAAAACAAAAACCGATGACTGTTTTTGGAGCAGTCTTTTGATTTTTAAACCCCGCCCCCCTGCCAATGTGTTGCCAGTTTATAGTGAGAAACACTATTTTGGACATTGCACTTCTATGTCAACTAATTTTGTACCCCATTCCCACATTAACTTTGCATCTCAGTGCCACATCAGTTCAGTGTGCCCCCCGTCCTCACGTCTCCCAGCCTCACATCCATTCCACCCACCCGGTCACACAACCCTGCTCTCCCCTTTGCCCTCCAGCTCCACATCTGCCCCTGGTCCCATGAGGTGGTTTTTCCCACTGCCCCCATGCTAGGCTGGGTGAGGCAGCTCCAAAGGTGGTTTCTTCTCCCCCTTTCCAGGTCCCATGCTGCAGCATTAGAAAGCAGGAGAACAGAAGGGGAGGAGCAGTGAATGGGACCCATTTTTCACAAGAGTGGATGGAGGAGAAAGGATCAGAGCTGCTCTGAGCTGTTGGGCCCCTTCTGCTCCCTCTTACGAGACTAGCATCAGCTGCTTTCTCTTCCCCTTCCCCATCCAAAACCTCCTTCAGTTGCTAAGGGCCAGGGAGAGCTCTGCCTGCCTCCTGTCATGGGTTGTTCTCCCCAGGTGGCAGGAAAGTGGGGAACTCGGACAGACAGACAGACAGGGAATTTTCACCTGTGCAGCCCTAAAATCTCTTGAATGGTGTCAATGTCAGACTGGCTCTGGCAGGGGCCAGTTGAAAGCTGGCAACACTGCAGGTTGGTCTTTAAACAGTCAAGACACTTGAAGTGTCACTTATCAGAATGATGGCACAGCCAGCAGCTCAGCGCCCCCTAGCACCAGGCGGGGGAATTACTCCCAGAGACAGATGCATCACCTCCTGAAGGACCAACCCCACTTCTTGCCACACCGAGACTCTCCCCCACCCCAGCACTGATTCCTCCATAGCTCACATAGTTTACAAGAGCTAATAGGATTGCTGCACAAGGTGCTTCCACATGCAGGCCAGAAACTAACCATAAAAACAGTGTATTGGAAGACACCCTTGCTGTTGGGTGGGAGGAATACCTTCAAAGGAAAGGATCAGGAACCCATACAAAGAGCTTGGTGCTTTAATCCCTGCTGAATTATCAAACCTAGCCTCAATCCTGTGGGATCAAGACATGTCAATTTCATCTGTCATGAGCCGCATGACATTGTATCAGCCTATCCATCCTCCTTAGCATCTCTATCCCATTAGCCAGACACCCTTCTGATTTATCTAACATGTTTCTCTATCCATTTATACTGTTCCTCTGTCTTGCTTCCCCACCCATGCTGTTTTTTGTCTTGCCTAAGCTATTTATTTACCCACTACTATCACCACCACCCGAGTGAGGCTGTCTGTCCATCTCTGTTATATTTGTATAGATCCCTCTCTCCTATGTACAGCCTACTGTGCTAAGTGCTTGCTCGTGTCCTAAGCCTGCCCCAATAAGCAGTAAAAACATCTTGTGCATGAGACACTGCACCAGGATTCAGAAGCTCAGAGTTCAATTCTTGGCTCTGTCACAGAATTCCTGTGGTGACCGTAGTGCCTTCATTCCCCACTTGTAAAGTCAGACTTCCCTGATTCTGGGGGGTTGTGAGCAAGGCTAATCCAATAATATTTAAGGCACTTAAATATTACAGTGATAAGGGCCATGTAGGTACCTAGATAAGGTGATAACTCAGCAGTCTGTCTCTATTCAGTGAGACATTGACTTCAGCATGTTTGTGAAGTTAAACAAATGCTTAAATGTGCTGAATAGGAATGCACTTTAGCATGCACTCAAGATTTGTTAAATTGGGACTTAGATGAGCAATACACAGTTTTCAAATTCTCCTAACTTTGCTAAAACCAAACCATTCATTTTTAAAGCTAGCAAGATATCTATTCCTTGTTACATTTGCCATGCTAAATTTGCACTTTTTAACAGCAGCAATTTTTTACATATTCCCGTTCAAAATGACTGGGTTAGAATTTTAAGCAGGAAAAATGTCCTTTAAAAATAAAATCAGTACTGAACTAAGCAATGGAAGAAGAAATTTTGCTCAGGCTTTCAAAAAAATTCAGCTTCAGGCAGAAACCCATGGATATTCGAATTCAAGATGTTGTATGCAATTTAAAACAAGTTCTGAAAAATGATTTTGCAACAGTAATTATAGTAGATGCTATAAGTGACCACCAGATAGATAGATGTGTGAATGGATTTATGGACGGACAGTCAGATGGTACATTATATATATATTTGTAATGCATTTGATAAAAATATATGAATTCAGTATAGCCCTGGTTTTCTGGAGGTCTTACAAACATCTGAGTATAGTAACAGTCATTCCATTTAAGACCAGGACCCATTAGTCTGATATCTTATCTCCAACGGTGGGCATTACCAAATGTTTCATAAGGAGATAAACTCTACAATAGACTATTATGGAATAAGTTGTCCCATAGGAGAAGTTACTTCCTAACCATAGGCAGTTACCGGTTCATTTATGCCCTGAAGCATGAAGGTTTATACCTCTTCTAGCTCTTTTTTTATTCCATTGGCTACAACTCTGAATGGTGTCATTAATCATACAAATTACCACTCCGTTTTTGAATTCTACTCTTGGCTTCAGGAAGAATTCTCTTGGCCTCAAAAGATAACCTGGAGAATACTCTGTCACAAGGTAATTGTGACTGTTTTAAGAAATGTTAATATTAAATAAATAAGAAATGTTTCCATGTGTCAGTTTTACCTGTATTACCTTTGAATTTTACCATCAATCCATTTGTTCTCATATTATGAGACAGAATAAATACAGGCACCTAATTCACTTTCTCTGCACCATTCATTATTTTGCATACCTCTGTTTCGTCCACATTTACCAATCTTCATGCCAAACTAAACACTTTGAAAAGTTTCCATCTCTCCTTATATGGAAATCACTCCACATCTCAGATCATTTAGTCACCTGTCTCTGGACCCTCTCTATTTCTGCTAAATATTTTTGAACTGTACACAGTATTCCAGGCAATTCCATTGAGTTACATAATGGCACTCTGATATTTTCAGAATTATTTCTATCCCTTTCTTTATGCAGCTTCACAGCTCTTTACACACGAGTGAATTTAGTCTCACAACATCCATGTGAGCATTATTATGCTCATTTTTATAAATGGGGAAACTGAGGTGCAAAGAGGTGTCTTGCCCTAGGTCACAGAGCCCAACTAATCTGAGGCCCTCTTCTTTCCCCCTTCCTGAAAATCTATGGTCATTCCTGATACGGCCATGATTGAATATGCAAGCAATAAGAAACAGCTAACAAATGCAAGTAAAAACACATCTTTCCACGGCTGGAAGCATAATTTCTCCTGGATTAGAAATGAGTGGAGGATTTCTATAATACACAGCCATCCCTTTCAAATGTCTTATTTTGAGGGACATCACTCTTTTTGCTACTAAAATTCTCTAGCCCCTCTCACTTTTATTGTTGAGGATTATTTATTCCAGAAACAAAGAATCAAGACGCTGGGGCTGGAGACAGAGTCAGCTACTTGAAACGAAGGAATCGCACCACCCGGTGATTTTCATGCATTTTTGCCCCTTTGGACCTTGGCAGGCAGAGAATTGGGAAGCCCACCAAGTCTCTCCCATCAACACCATGATTGGTGTCTATTTCCCCCTGAGACTCAGCCACAACTCAGATAACTATGTGTTGATGAGCGTCACTGGGCATATGGACCCTCACTATAACGAACCCTTTATTTCACCGGGAAGAAAACATCGAAAACAAGTTCTTATTGACACTGGAGACCTCTTGCTGCAATGACTCACCATCTCCAATAAATCTAGTATTGTTTAGCAGACATAGAGAATGGATTATGTAGCAACATACAGACATTAAAAATAAAACAAAGATGAGCACACCAAGCCCAGCAGGACACATGTGACAGCTACAGCCTGGGTAACTCACAAGACTAGCAGTAGCTGGGAGATACAGGACACTTTAACTCTAGGTCACTGGATCAAACCTGTCTCATGTCCTAGTGATCAATGTTGATTACCAAAGAGGACAAGGATTGAAAGGGCACAAAGGCCGAGATGTTCCAAAGCGACTAGTGATTTTGGATGCTTTGGTTCTCAGGCTCACCAGTTTCTGAACATCGGGTCCATTCAAGGTGTCTCGTGATGGGCATCCAGAAGTTACTGGTTGCTTTTGAATTTCTTGGTTAAAAGATGAATGCGCCACGACAGGTGGTCCTTCCACGTCAGGAATGAGGTATGTTAGCAGGGAGCTGTATGGAGACCTGAGCAAACCCTGCTATTTCACACCTGAACCACACTCAGAGATGCCCGTGTCTCTCAGGGCTCACCCGTAGCACCCCCTGTTGTTCCAGTCCTGGGAGTCTCTGTCTAGGAGCGCATCAGCTGAATCAAATTGCTTGGTGGTTTTGTGATGTGGACAAACATCCAAAATAAAGTAGACTCAAGCCACCAAGCTCAGGTCAGCTATAACTCCAGTCACCCTTGAGACCAGGTGCCCAGAAATAAAAGGTACAAGAATTAACCCACTCAGCTCTACTGCTCCTGACTTCATGTCATAAGTGTCCAGGCTGACTCCAGCCATATGCTGCAAGAAGACAGAGCTATACAGAACAGCTGTGTGTAACAGCACTGGCTGGACATGGCTTGTGCAGGCAAGCCAGCTGTTGGCACCTCCATGCTGCAGCACTGGTGTCATTCAGCAAATCACAGCAGATGTTGGAGTTCAATGCTCCTACAGCGTAGATGGTAAGCGGGGCTCTCTGGTTAGGAAACGGTTGCAGCCCAATTGTATTAACCCTGCTTCATATCAGATATCAAACCCATATGGGGCATGGAAACCATTCATTTTCCCAACAGGATTGGGCGTAGAGGCAGATCCTCAGCTAGTGTAAATCAGTGTAGCTCTATTTGAGCCAATAGCCCCTAGTGCACCCACTACTTAAATGTCTATCGCTGAACTGCATAATTTGTTTACTGTGTGGGTCTGCTCCAGTTCCCACTGAAGTCAATGAGCGCGGTCCATTGCCTTTGATGGCAACTGGAGTAGGCCTGATGTGAATACATCTCATGTGGCCGAGACCTGACTCCCCCATGCTGTATGTCTTGCTACTCTGGTTAACTGCATAGGGAGAAGGCACTAACCTAATTTCTGGGACAAATTCCCTCAAACTCTGGGAAAGTCTGGATCTGGATCCAAGCTTTGAGGATCAGTCCTTTCTCTTTCATGGGGCCCTGGCCTGGAACTCTGAATCCAACCCCTCGTGACTCTGGGAAAGCTAGAATCTAGAGCCTGAAGTTGATACCCCAGGCCCATCTCCAAATGCACGTTGACTGACTGCATGCTTAGCACACTAACCGGATGTCTGACAGCTGCTGGTCTACACCGTGTGCGCTCTGGAGAAGTCAACAGGAAGGAAGACTTCTCAACAGATTTTGTCCGTATGTCAGTTTCTCTTGAAACACCTGGCAGTACATGTGGCAAATCCTAAGGTGGATAACGTCCCTGAGACGTATAAAAGCGTGATTGTGACAGAACATGGTGAAAACACATGGGAGAAAGCAGATAACCATGCAGCCCTCCCAACACCTAACTTTGGGTGGCTGCATATTCAGAGCCTACTGCTGTGACTGAAAGAATAAGCAGGTTGCAGGGCGAGTCAAACCTCAGAAAAAAACCCTCTCTTTTCTTGCAGACTATGCTCTCGAGAGCATGCTCCACCCCACAACAGTTCTTTGCGTTGGGCCACGTTTGGCCCTTGTGTTTGCAGTCCTGTGCGTAAGGTCAGCACAAGACCTATGTGCCACTTAATGCTTCAAAATAGGGCCGAATTGGGACTTAAAGTGGTGTATAGGTTGTGAGCTGGCTCTCTGCATGGGGCGAATTTCACCCTTCATGAACATCGCTGGAAAGCCCAAAGGGGCAGCAGTTGGACAAACCTTCTGAACACTAACATGAGCAAACTATCCATTTTTTCATGTTTAAAGCTGCTGCATGCGAACTCCTCTTTTCTCTTGCAATGTAACTGGAATAATGCTCACAGCAAAGGAGACCACTCAAATAAATGCCTACAAAACTCCACATGACACTCCTCTCTGCCAGGGACCTAGCCTTTAACTATGTGCTACTGTCCTCAGAAGCAGCCAGGAACATCTAGGAATGTTGGCAGGACAAAGAAATAGTGGCAAGTTTCCCCGAGTACCTGTAAAAATTCCTGGACCCCACAATTCCCACGTTTCTTTTGAGATATCTGCCAGTTCAACCCCATGTGACTGGGCTCATGCAGGCGCCACTGGAAAGAACTCTATGACCAGTGGTATTCATGAGGTCAGGCTCTATGATCACAGAAGTCCCTTCTGGCCTTGTGTCCATGACTCTTCTTGGTAGATTACTGGGATACGTGTCCAGCAGAGGGGGAGGGGATTTCAACTGTCTGGTAGAAAGCTCTAGATAGTTTCATCTCTTTATCAAACATTTCTTTCTGAGTGATTTTTTAAAGCACTAATGAGAGGAGCCAGCTTGGAGATCTGTATCTTATTAATTTATTCTATTTAGATTCTGCAACTTATCCCCAGAATGGGCAGAAGCTGGGCAAGCATCTCCACCACTTTTCTCCATTAACATGCCTCAATTCTGACCTATGGCATCCACCTCTAAGACTAGTCTCCAGGGTCTAGTCAATCCTTAGTCTCTCTGCCAAGCCAGTGTCAATTGTCAAGGTGGGTTCTTTTTGTGGATCCTTGTCCATTAGGAACTGGATGGAGACCATCAACTCATTTCATATTGGCCACCAATAGTCTGCTGAGGGTAATAACTTTGAATCACAATTGACCTGGACTTGGACAGATTTCACCCAATGACTTAGAGAGACGAAAAAACTACTTTGCAAAATTGTGTGTGTATGTGCACCCCCTTTTTCCATAGGGAATCAGGTGAGTTTCTTATATGTCCCATCTGATTTACATACACCATAATGAAGTCCAGGACAAAAATGTACAGGAAAACATACTTCTTCCCACATGGATACCATACAACATGAGTTCCATAGCTCTTGAAACAAGTCCATCAAGGGAATGTAAACAAACGGAGGTGGATCCAAACACCATCCTAGCTTCAGATTATAATAATAATGGAAGATGCCATCCTTTTCCTGGTGCATTAAGGGACTTCTTTGTTCTGCCAATAAGAGGCCTCCCCTTGTGAAGCAATACATGGCAGCATTAGCACTGTGCGTTTCCCTAGCTGACAGATAGTGCTGTACCTTGCCTGGTTAGTACAAAAGTAAACACTGCCATGGTTATTTAACATTGGACAGAGATGTATGGGAGTGCACGCAGGAGCTCAGGTGGAAGACAGCTGTGGAAATCAGTGTTGGAGGATGCTGTTTCTCTCGCCTCGTATCATCCCCAGGAAGCAAAGATTGCACGTCTCTGAAAAATGGAAGTTTGTGCCAGACTGACAGCCCGGGGCCCAAGTCTTCAATCTACAGAGCAGGTACAGCACAGGCTGGTGCAGTGTCAGCTACCTCCCTCGGGCTGTCTGCGACGTGTGTCAACAATGTCCTGGAGGGACTACTTCTGGTGGGGGAGCCAGTAGCTCACTCTGTGGGCCGCTCAAATACTTGACCTCTACTAGGACTGCAAACACAAGGGCCAAACGTGACCCAAACACAGACACCTGTCCATTTAGAACTAAACTGAGAACACCTGGTCATTTCACATGAGACACCAGTCAGCAGATGGGAAGAGCTTTAGATGACTACTCAACTGGTCTGATTTAAACCAAGCTCCAGATCCTACTAGCAACCCCCTGCACTGTTCATGTCTGGCAATGATTATTTATCAGCATTGCTTTCACTTTTGTAGTCTGCCTGGCCATTGTTCTAGCTGAGTAGTTTGGGACGGGAGGCTTGGTACAAAGACCTATTTTTTTGGTGAGAGCGTGCATGGTCTGCGGACCAGTGACCACCCACATATCCATCTGGTGCATCCCTTCCCCACAATCAACCCTGGCAAAGGGACAACATAAAATCAGTGGGGACACTGAAGGCCTCCGAAGACCATCAGGTAGAGCAATTGTCTGAGCTGGGCCTCACGCACTTGGCAATCAGGAGCCAGGGGAGACAGGAAGAATGTGGGGGTGGAGAAAAGAGACAAGTGTAAAAAAAAAAAATAAAAAAAAAAGGAGACAAAGAGAACAATTAAGGAAAAATGCAGGAGAGATGAGGACATAATTTGGTTCAATGGTCATGACAAGACAGGGTCCCCATTCTCGGCCCCCAGGACATCACTATTACTCAATGGGAATAATACATATCCTGTCCAGGGAGAAAAGTTCTGGGGATGTTCAGATCCAAAATTTTGCTTCAACCCATCTCTGAAAACAAGAGCCCCCATGTTGCACCTGGCTGAATGCTGCTGTGTAGGACACACACACACACGCGCGCGCACACACACACACGCACACACACACACACACACAGCAGGTTTGTAGAAATTTTGGTGGTGCCCAGAACCCGTGCCCGCCTCCCCGAATCTCCGCCCCCAAACTCTGCCCCCGCCCCACCTGCCTAAGGCTCTGGGAGTGAGTTTGGGTGGGGGAGGGGGTCTGGGGTGCAGGCTCTGCGGTGGAGTTTGGGTGATGGGTGCAGGCTCTGGGGGTGCAGGAGGGGGTGAGGGTGCAGGCTCTGGGAGGGAGTTTGGGTGCAGGAGGGGGTGAGGGTGCAGGCTCTGGGAGAGAGTTTGGGTGCAGGAGGGGGTGAGAGTGCAGGCTCTGGGAGGGAGTTTGGGTGCAGGAGGGGGTGAGGGTGCAGGCTCTGGGAGAGAGTTTGGGTGCAGGAGGGGGTGAGAGTGCAGGCTCTGGGAGGGAGTTTGGGTGATGGGTGCAGGCTCCGGGCTAGGGCAGGTGGTGGGTATTCAGGAGGGGGTGAGGGGTGCAGGCTCTGGGACAGAGTTTGGGTGCTGACTCTGGGCTGGAGGTGGGGGTGCAGGCTCTGGGAGGGAGTTTGGGGGCCAGAGGGGGGTGTGGGAAAGGGGTGTGGGTACAGGCTCTGGGAGTTTGGGGATGGGAGGGGGTGCAGAGGGATAGGTTGCAGGCTCTGGGAGGGAGTTTGGGGGCCGAAGGGGGAGGTGCTGGCTCTGGGAGGGGGCGGGGGGCGCAGCGCTTACCTGGGGCTCCTAGGCAGGGCGGGCCGGGAGTCTCCATGTGCTGCTACTCCCAGGCACTGCCACTGCAGCTTCCTATTGGCCACAGGGGGCTTGGGGAGGGACGGACCCACCCCGCCCAGGGGCCGCAGGGAGGGGCTGGCAGCCATGAGGAGCGAGCAGGCAGGAAGCCACTCAGCTCCACTGCGCTGTCCATGGTGATTGGGGCCCCAGGCCATTTTTAATGGCCCAGTGGATGCGGGGGGAAGGAGGTGGAAGGCGGGGCCGAGGGAGAGACCCGGCCTGAGACAGTGCTGGAGCTGGGCCCATGGTGCCTGAGCACCGGGAATATTTCTGGTGCCCAGGCACCATGGGCCCATAGAACTCACCACCCACCCACGCACACACGTGCACACCTATTTACAGTGAAAGCTTTAGCTCTGCTCTATTAGGATCGTGCCCCCCCTCTCCAGCAAGACCTATTGCCGGCCTTTTAAAGGGACACCATCATCCTGAGAATCTGAGTGAACATATTGCTCCTGCTACTGTTACAAATAACCTCAAAAATTACTATGCCAAATTTTTCAAAAATAGGCGACTACAGTTAGGAACCTAAATCTCTATATTTAGGTACCTAGATATCAGAAGCCTGGTTTTCAGATGTGCTCAGCACCCACAGCTGCCAGATAATGGACCTGATTCTGGCCTCACTCCAGTTCCACAAGATTGACTTTGGTGGAATCGCTCCAGATTGTCACTGATGTGAGTGAAATCAGAAGAGAACCCCGTGAGATTGCGGGTACACAATAGCTCTTAAAAATCAGGTCTCTCCTGATTAAGAGCCTAAATCTGGATTTTGATGCCTAACTTTAGTTAATTCCAGTTGACTTGAACAGAGCTGGAATTTCACCCTCAATTCTTTGGATAACATGCAAGACCAAAGTCCTTACTGGTGATAGTCATTAAAAGTTCCAGGGTACATTTTGCAGAGGATAGGCCTGTTGAACTGGCTACATTCTCCCTAGCTAAGTTCCCCTTGCAGTTTAAATGGGTAGAGTAATCTTCTCTTTCTGTCTTCAACTGATGCGTGGTGTTGCTGTGAGATGTTATAGAGGTGGCTGTATTTCAGTCCTGGGCGAGGTAATTTCTGTATGTTTTATTTGTACATTTCAGTGGGATCCCTTAGCACAAATGATGATAGGCACATGAGATATTAAAAAGAAAAGACCCATAACTAAAGTATCTGGTATAAACACAGCTACCTCATAAAAGATGAGGGCATTTTTTCCCCTCAAGAAATAACCTAAAAATGAGCTAACAGAAAGAAAAGAAACAGGCCACTGAGCATGAGTCCCATGCATGGGGCAACCTTTGAGGGTACATCATCATCAAAGTGGTTATTAGGTCATTGCATCTTGCACCACAGAACTGATTACAGACCTTCATCAAGGCCTTTTCCATGCACAGAGCCCATGTCCTATTCTGCTTGGCTGAGGATTTGACAGGTCATAAGCTGGAAGAGACGGGAGAAATTAACTAGAGAAAAATTCAACACAGGGAGCAAAAAACTTGCAATTTGACAACACAGTGAGTGAAACTGACGCCTGGTATTAATGCCATTGACCTGAGCAAGGATGAGTTGGGCCCAGCATTCCTCTCTCAGGACACACTCCTTCCTTCCCCTGAACTGTGCCTCGCAGCATAGAAAGGAGAATATATTGCCTGTTTAAGGGGTAGGCTTAGACATGGCCACTCCCCGGCACAAAGAAGCCTACAGCTGAGATATCAAAAGGAACTGCCTCATGATATGGATCCCAGTGCACCTGACAATTCTCACTCTCCACACACATATACACCCTAGAGTCACACTCAGATACACCTTTAGAGACTGCAAGAGGCACTCAGCTATTTAACCCTCAGTGGGGAGAACAGGACCATGAGAGAGAAAACAAAAGGAGGGACCAAAAATAGATCAGGTCTGATCAAGTGGGGAGACAAAAGGGGAAAAAATGGAGAGGGCACAATTTAGGGTCAGAGGCGTAACCAAAGAGTGCCACTGTGGGACAGCGAGTAGAGCAGCACAGAGAGGAAGGTTAGAGTTGCCAACTTTCTAATTGCACAAAACTGAACACCCGTGCCCCACCCCCTTCCTCAAGGCCCCACCCCTTCTCAGAGGCGCTGCCTCTACTCACTCCATCCCCGCTCCCTCTGTCGCTGGCTCCCCCCCACCCTCACTCACTCATTTTCAACGGGCTGGGACAGGGGGTTGGGGTGTGGGAGGGGGTGAGGGCGTCGGCTGGGGGTGCGGGCGTGGGAGGGGGCTCTGGACTGGGGTCAAGGGGTTCAGAGTGTGGGAGGGGGCTCCAGGCTGAGGCAGGGGGTTGGGTTGTGGGTGGAGCCAGAAATGAGGGGTTCAGGGTGTGGGATCAGGCTGGGGTAGGGTGTTAGGGTGCGAGAGGGGAGGGTGTGAGGGCTCTGGGGTGGGGCCAGGGATGATGGGTTTGGGGTGTAGGAGGGGGTTCTGAGCTGGGGCAGGGTGTTGGGACGCAGAATGGGGTTCAGGGTGTGGGCTCTGGGAGAAAGTTTGGGTGTGGGAGGGGGCTTGGTGCCGGGGGTTAGGGTGCAGGAGGGGGCTCAGGGCTGGGGCAGGGGGTTGGGGTGCTGGAGGCGGTGTGGGGTGCGGGCTCCGGGAGGGAGTTTGGGTGCAGGAGGGGGCTCAGGAGGGGGAGCAGGGTGCAGGCTCTGAGCAGGAGTTTGGGTGTGGGAGGGGGCTCAGGGCGGAGGAAGGGGAGCGGGAGGGGTTTTAGGGTGCAGGTTCCGCGCAGCACTCACATCGGGCAGCTCCCCGCAAGCGGCAACATGTCCCCTGGGCGTTCTGGTTGAAAACTGGACACGTGGCAACCCTAAGAAGGTGCTGGCCTATCTGACCTCCAGTTTATGGAGGGGAACTCCCATGTTACCAGAGTGCTCTACAGAAAAGCGGCCTGTATATATGTAGTTAGTAGTTACTGTACCTGCAGATGGCACATAGGGATATGCAGCATTGTTCTTAGGTTAATGAGGACTGATAGAAGTGGTTGTTGTGCACAGCAGATGGCTTCCTCTGTTCAGCTCATTCTGCCTCACAGCGGCAGCAATGGCCATCCCTTCAGAGGAAAGGGGCGGCCAAAAGAAATCGGGATCAAAGGTTACAGGAGACAGATCAGAGGCGCAGGAGTGGGCTGGGGTGAGAGTTGAACAGGTACCTCAGCACAGGTCCGACACAGGCGGGGGCAGTAAGTGCCCCACCTGAGCACTACAGAGAAGAGACCCCTGGGCGGATTCCCACTCACTGCTCTTAGGCTGGCATGGGAGCAGGGATATGGGCATGCAGATAATGCTGGAACTATTTAGCTCCTGGGCAGATCCCCAAAGATATTTAGGTGCCTGACTCCCACTGATTTGAATGGCAGACACCCAAATATCTTTGAAGATCTGGGCCTAGGTACCTCCCGTAGCCCAGTCCCTGCTCGGAGAGGAGTCGGGTGGAAGGAGATGAATTATGCAATGAAAGCACCATTAATGTCACTGTTAGCTCAGCACATGGCTGGCATCCCAGCCTCACTCATCTAGTCTCTTGTGCTAAGGTGCAGCATGGGATAGCTGTCCCCCACTGAGTACACCCCTGAGTACACTGAGTACACCCCTGCTGCCTTAGCTGTGATGCATTCACATCCCAGCAAAACATATCCTGATCAATACACCACTCTCTTTTCCTTCTTTCCTCCCCACTGCACCTCCCTTTGCTCTATCATTTCATTCTCTCTTCTCTTCTCCCCACCACTCTCATTTCCATGGAAATCCCGTCCTTCATCAACCTCCCCCCGCCCCACACACACACTTCTTGCTTCTACACTTTTTCCTCTTTTCTACACAAATCTGGAGCTGGTTTAGTTAAACTGGTGCAAGCCCCTGTGTGGATGATCTGAGCTGGTGTACAGTAGCTTCTTGCAGTTCCTAATCAACTTGAACTAAACAGAAATAAAGTCACGTCTACACTAGAAGTGTTTTACTGGTATAGGGAATCCAGTACACTATATGGCAGAGCATGCCTAGTGTGGACGTAGCTATGGCAACAAAAAACTGTGCTTTGAACCAGTGTAGCAAAACAAGCTATACTGACGTAGCTTTGCTGGTGTAGCTGCAACTACTACACTAGGGACTTCTGCCGGCACAGCTATGTCAAGATCACACCTTTTCACAGCCACAAGTGATGTAGCTGTGCTGGCAGAAGCCTGTAGAGTAGACCTGGCCTAAGAGAGCCCATCCAGGGGTTTTCACTGGGTTAACTAAACCAGTTTAAATTAACCCTGTAGGCGCTTAAGGCTTTGCCTGCACAGTTTGACTATGTCCATTAGAGGTGTGATTTTAAATGCTATATTATACCAGTACATATTATACCAGAATGCAATCAGACTTCTGCCTTATACCTGTAGGGAAGGGGAATATGCTACTGGAATAGCTATCCAGAGATAAGGCTTCTTTAGACTGCTATAACTGTGTCTACCATACCAGTATAGATAAGGCACTACAATGTGTCTGTGTAGACAAGGCCTCTCTCTCCTTCCCTCCATTCTTTTGCCTCTGTCTCCAACTGCAATTACAATACCTAGCACTTCCATGGCGCTGTACACCTTAAAGCACTTCATACACATTCACTCCTTTCTCTCTCCTGAGCTCTTCCCCTTCCATTTCCTCCCTCTTACATTCCTTTATGTTGCTGGCTTTCTGCCCCTTCCCCCCCGCTTATCTCTTCCTCCTTCTCTCCTGGTTTGTTCACATTGCTAAAAACACTTCTCTGGGTCAAACATGCTTTTCTGATCAACACATTTCATTGATCGCTTGAAAGCAAGTCCTCAAAAAGTAGCAGATGCTCTGCTCTCGGGATCAACACCACATCGGAATCTCCTTTTTCCCTCGTCCCCAATGGATCAGCCTGGGGGATGTGAGAGTGCATTGGAGGTGGCCTTTTGGGACTACCCCATCCCCAAAGATGGCAGTGCAGTGGAACAGCCACAGGTGGGGCCGGCAGAGGAAGACCTGTAGGAGGTTTGCAGCAGGAAGTGCTTCCTGCCTGCATAGGAGGGGAGAGAGATCAGTGCCCTCACAGGGCAAATTCACTCCCTGGTGTGTCACTAATCAATCCAAACCAAAGGTGCAGATCTGAAAAATACAAGCCAGGTACAATATGCACAAGCTCAGAGCTGCGGACTGGCTTCAAGCAGGTACATTCTATAATACAATGAAACCTACCTCACGGGCAGCCAGCAACGCGCATCCCAGAGGAGCGGAAAGCGCCTGACTGAGCTTTGGACCAGTTTCCCCACCACGTTGTCCTCCCCGTCTGCGCAAAGCGACTGTATGACACTGCAGCCCTGAGTCTGTCCTTGCTCCTGTTCACTTTATCCCCAGGGCCCACCGCTGGCTTCATGGCCTGGTTTTAAACCCATTTCGCCCTACTCTAAGGGACTGCACAAGAGGCGGGGCAATGGAGAATCAGGCCTTTGTAAGCAGCTCGCTGTCATGAGCTCTAAAAGGACACCCCACTCTCTAGAGGGTCCTAGACAGCAGCCAGTTGCAGGAAGTCCAGCTCCTACTGCCTGCCTGACCGGGTGGTGATACCGTGATACGGGGATTCTAAATCACAGTGCAGTCAGGAACACAACGGGGTAATGCTATAGGACGTAGGGATTTGCAGCTAGAGATTCAAATGCATTGGCCCATGATCTGTGCATTTATTGGTGTATTTGAAGCTGTTTGGGATTTCCACCTGCCACAGGTTCATCACCAGAGTCCCTCATCAGCTGACTGAGCAAGGCTTGAAGGCATACAAAGTGTGCAGGCTCTTAGAGTTCAGCACCAACCATCCCCCCTCCCTCCTCTGTTATTGTCAGGACCTGGTGCTACTAGCCATGGTGCTGAAGTGCCCATCTGGGGAGGGTGCCCTGGGAATGCAGTCTACGTTGATTCTGGGCTGGCAGTAAGCCACCTGGGACCATTTTGCTTTTCTTCCGACCACTGATCTCTTGGGTTTGGGATATTTGCCCTTTGCCAGTCGGGGATCAGTACCATGCTAGCCAGTTGCATTGCTGATTTGGACCTACGATCCCCAGCTGGCCTCTGAGGGTATGACTACACTGCAAAAAACAAACAAAACCATAACCCCTTGTGGCTGCCCCACTCCCCTTGCCAGAATTCAGAGCCCAAGTGGGAATATCTACACTGCTATTTTTAGCCCCATAGCGTGACCCTGACTCAGCTGACCCTTGCTCTGAGACTCACTGCCATGGGTCTTTTGTTACAGTGTAGACATATGTGAAATGGACTGATGCATGCAAGCGTGCTCCCCAGCGGGGGAAATTCCAACCATTTCGCCTCCATACCCACTCAGCTTCTGCTCTCTAGCATTCAGAAATCCCCTCCTTCCCCCAGCAAAGTGAACAATGCCAAGCCCACTAACGTCTGCTGCAAACAAATGGAATCCCAGCACTGGGCAATGGCCGACTCGGCAGTTCTTCGTGGCCAATTTAAGCCCTGTCAGGGTCAGATGATGTGTTCTGGGATTTCCTCTGGACTGTGCCAAGTGCTAAGCACTCCTTAATGCGGCCAGCAGCACCGGTGCCAGTGCTGGGCGGGTAGAGGACTCCCTCAGTCTGTTAATACACTTGGAATAAGGACGTGAACGCATTTCTATAGAAAGTGATTTCGCTGTAAATCCGCAATCAATAAAGAGAAATTTAAAGGGATTAAGCTTTCTGCCTTCGCTGCAAATGAGATACTCCCCATCGGGCTCTCTTTTCTAGAGCCCATTCTGCAGCAGAGAATTGACCCCTTCGCTGCTGCTAGCTCACGGCCCCTCCGTGACTGCTGGGTTCATCAGGTTTTTATACAAATACGGGTGAGCGTTCATTCTGGGGAATGGTGCCTGACCAACAGGCCCGGACTAGAGAGTCTTTGGCTTATGAACATGGCTGTCCCCAGCTAATGTGCCACCAACCAGAGTGTAAGGGACCCCTTAATGTAGTGAGGGAGGAGTCTGCTCTCCAGGCTTGGATAAGATCAGCCCATGGGTGCAGAACAGCTAGTTGAAGCTGAACTGTAGGTGATGCTGGTGGGCAGAGGAAAGCATTGTGAAGAGTTTGCAGTCATGGTGCAGTCTCCTTCGGGCACCAACCCATAATTGGTCAGTTCAGTCTATAGCTCAGGAGGGATTCCTCGCTGATGCTAAGCTCTTGTATTGCAGCCTCCATTCTGCAATCTCTGGTTGACTAGAATCCTTTGTCCCATCCTGGGGGACAATGACCTGGTCTCAGTTAAATCATGCCTTCATAGAAGAGTAGGACTGGAAGGGACTTCAATAGGCCATCTAATGCAATCCCCTGCACTCAAGGCAGGGCCACATAGATCATTCCTAGATCATTTGTCACCTCTCAGCTGGATTACAGCAACACAATACACCTGGGCATGAAGCCTTCAGCATTTAGGAAACTCCACTTGGTACAAAATGCCACAGCCCAACTCCATAGTGACATGGGCTACCGAGAGCTCAGCAAACCAGTCTTCTGCGCTCTACGCTGGCTTCCCAGAGAATAGCATGTCATGTTCAAGGTATCATGGCCCAGGTCCAGCGTATCTAAAAGAGCCTAAAGCACCTGGATGAAAATGGTGGTCAATCACTCCCCTCCTCTGGCACAGTGGAACTATCTACCATTAGGGTGACTCTCATCCGTGCGGGAGATGGGGGTTTCTCTGGTTTGGCTCAAGACTGTGGAATGAACCCCCCCAGGAACTAAGGTCCATCAAATAACCTCACCACCTTCTGCTGCAAGTGGAAGTGTCCCTCCTTCAACCTGCCTTCTCCAACATGCACCCACAGAGCAGAGTGTACATGTAACCCCCCCTCCCAGAAAAACCCTATCAAAACACAACACTCCACCACATGCCCAATTCTCCCCCTGGGGAGGGCATGACAGAGAGGGAACCACGTGTGACATGTTAGTTATACTGCTTAATGCGTGACTGGAAGGTGCTCAGACACTACAGTGATAAAGGTGCTAGGAGAAACAATACAGAACAGGACAGAATACCCCTCATTCCCTCCGCTCTGACTGCCAGCAATAGAGCCAGCTAGGGAAGAGGTTTTGTGATAGGATCACTTGTCCACCAGACTCAGCGGAGACACCATCTCAATCATAGCCCTCCAATATCTGCTCGGATACCTAGGTCCTCATTAACTGGGCTAGATTCCACCCAGAGATATAGAGGTGAGAGCCTCTCTACTCCGTTACTGATCTCTCCACCCCCCAGCATCTCAACTCTGCCATGGTTCAATGAGATAAGCTAGTCACAAGTCATCCCAAAAGGATATTAATGAGCATGGACACATGATTCTAGGTTGCATGTTTAAAGTGAGCACTGCAGCAGCAGCCCCTGGGTAATCCTAGTGCAACTGAGCAGTAACCCCTGCCTAATTCCCCAGTCGTTTGCACTCCAAAAATGCGCCTGCGTAGACGGGGGGGGGGGGGCTTTTGGAGAAGCTGAAGGTAGGTGTTTTATAACCACACCCGTTTGTTCCCTGGACTCTGCAGTAGTGGTACTGACATCTCTGAATTGCTGCTGCTGCTGCTCAGGGAATGCAGAACGTTAGCACAAGGATAAAAGGCTCTAAACTGGCTGTATGTGAGCCCAGGCAAACACTGACTACATCTGCAGAGAGAAATTACCTCCCTGGAAAAGCTTCACTCCCCAATTCACAACTGCTGTAAAGTTTCCCCTCAATCTACCCTTGTGCAATGATCAGGTATCAGCCTGCAAAACAGCCCTCCTCTCTGCTGACAGCCACTGGGTAAAAAGTGAGGGACCCACTGTGCCAACCAATAATCTACTCTGCTGCCTTGCCCCTTGTCCATCCCTCCTGTATTGCCTGTCTGCACAAGTCTTTGGTGGCTTTTGGATGCTGTCCTCATGTACATGTATTCTGTGAGGGTAATCCTCTAGATTACACAAAAGCAAATAGATTGCCATTTCCATGGTCTGCATGCAAGGGAAGGATTGTGTAGAAATAAAGCACTACTGAAAGGAGAGCATGAAGAGCGACATGTGTCATCAGCAGAAGGGTAGGTATGGAGCATGGCACTGGGTAGATATTATTGAATAGGAGCCATGCACAATAATTGTGTGCTTGTGGTTAGAGCAGCCTTGTGGTCACTCTAGTTTGCACCAGTGATTTACATCAACTTTACCCAGGGAACATGTGCAGTGTAGAATTTTGCTAACCACACTTGTTTTGCTTTCAGCCACACCCCTTTGGGCATTAACCCCTCAACTCACAGAACCAGCCAGCGTCCCTACCACAGCACCCGCTTTGCGTACGCACAAGAATCCCCTCATCAGCGTAGAGTGGGCACAGATCACGAGGGTGAGATTTAATGCAGACTCCCTACAGACACAATTGCCTATACATAGTGCAACAGAGTGGCGATCTGAACCCAGCAGCTCTGATAACAGACTGTTTGCGCAGCACTACAGCATGGAGAACTGGCCTGAACCACTAGCAAAGCACATGCTCGTTTGTGGATCCACCTCTGACGAAAGCTCTGTACCTCCATGGTCAAGCCCTAGCCATCCCTCTTTCCTTCAGAGGGAATATAGGGGGCGGTCACAGTTCAGTACTGGACCCCCTCCCCTACCTGTGCTTCTGGCAGCAGTAAGAAGGGGAGACTCCAGGCTGGATTCCCTCCTCCCATCCCCTACTGGCAGGGGAAGGCAGCAGGCTGGGGTGCTGATTTTGCTCAGAGCCCTGCATACAGCAAGCCCGAGTCCCGCCGGCATCGTTCTCCCTCTCTGCAAGCAGCAGGAAGCTGTGATTAGACATGTCCCATGTGTTGTAGCACATCGCTGTTGTTCGGAAGGCGCTCCCTAGCCCAGCACACTCTGGTGTGGGAAATTTAACGTTGTCGGGAAATTGAGGATCTTCCATTAGTGAAGGGACTGAAGGGCCTGGATTTTTCCCCGTCCAGCACTCAGTCAGGGAGCTTCTGGCTGGTGGAGACATAGCAGCTGCAGGATGGGAAGCAGCCACTGGGGTGGGGAGAGGGAGTAGGGGTTCTGTCACTCTCCCCCTGCCATCCACTGCTGTCTGTCAAAGGGAAGCAGGTTCAGATATTTGGCTGAGGAAAGACAGCCAGGTTCAAAGCTGTTCTCATCTGAAGCTGACTGAACAGGCAACATGCCAAGGGAGGGAAGGCAGGGAAGTCCCCTGATGCAGCCTCAAGGCACAGCAGCTTTATCACCACCAGAGGATGGAAAGGGGGCTGTGGTGTCAATCAGACACCAGCCAGAGCCCACAGCAGACACATCAGCTTAGAGGAAATCTCTGATCCCCCTGTGTGGGTGCATCCTGCATGTTGCTACAGTTGAGGCGCACACCTGGACTCTCAATCTACAGACGGCAGATCCACCCGGGGAGGCACAGGGAGCCTGCAAGGCTCTTGGCCAAGGCAAGACTCAGAGGCTTTAAGGCCAGAAGGGACCATCGTGATCATCTAATCTGACCTCCTGCTTGCTGCTGGCCACAGAACCCCACCCACCCACTCCTGTAATAGACCCCTAACCTCTGTCTGGGTTACTGAACTCCTCAAACCATGGTTTAAAGACTTCAAGTTACAGAGAATCCATCATTTACTCTAGTTCAAACCAGCAAGTGACCCCTGCTCCACGCTGCAGCAGAAGGTGAAAAATCCCCAGGGCCTCTGCCAATCTGACCCAGGGGAAAATTCCTTCCTGACTCCAAATATGGTGACCAGTTAGACCCCGAGCATGTGGGCAAGACCTGCCAGGCAGACACCTGGGACAGAATTCTCTGTGGAGCCCTCCCCATCCAGCCTCCCTTCTCCAGAAGTTGCATTTTTTTGCTACTGGCAGTCGCCAAAGGGCTATATGCTGCTAAGCTGTTCTCTGCTGTGAGGACAGGGGGTGGGGGGTAATAGGAGCCTATATAAGAAAAAGACCCAAAAATCGGGACTGTCCCTATAAAATCGGGACATCTGGTCACCCTAAAAAAAAGTGCCGTGGGATTGTTCATTTCCACGAAAGGTCAGAGGCTCTGCTTCAAGCCCTAACCAGGATATGAAACTTCCAGCATTCTCATAGTACCTAATGCGAAGCAGGCACATTGCGGGGACAATACTGGCTCGGAGGGAAGAGTACCGCCTGTTGAGGAAGCAGCACACTTCTGGAAGCAGGGCCGGCTTTAGCGGGTGTGGAGCCCCACATGAAGAACGACAGCAGGGCCCCGCACCCTTCCAGCCGAGCAAAAAAAACCCTCCCGTGAAACCTCCCGCGGGGCTCGATTCTGGGGAATCGGTGGAATCGGCTTAAAGCCGGCCCTGTCCGGAAGCACCTTGGATGTTTCCCAGATGGTTACTTTCAGAGGTGGAGGTGTAACAACAAACCGATTGGTGTATTGGCAATAACTCACTAGGACCAGAACGGCTTCAGCCAAGAGTTCTGAAAAACGCTAAGAATACAGAAGCCAATTTGCTAAAAACAATATGCAGTCGATCATCAACTACTAGCGCAGCAGTCTGGCGGGTGGTTTTCTTAGCCTTCAATAAAGCACAAAGGAGGATCCTGGGGATTACAGCCCAGTGAGCTTTAAAATTAGTTGTGAAAATGACTAGAGTAATAAAACACCCAGCTGAATATGATAGGGATAAACCAGCCCAACGTCTGTAAAGGCAAACTGCATCGCTATTTGAGTTCTGGGAGGGAGCCAGCAGAACAGTGCCTACTGGAAAATGGGTAGATCCCATTTATCTGAACTTTCCTGAAAGCTTTGACAAAGTCCCTCTCAAAGGGCTATTGAGAAAACTAAGGTGAGAAGTAAAATTCTATCTTGGATCAGAAACTGACTATAAGACAGGAGATAAAAGACATTGCCTCACCTACCTTGTCTCTATAAATCAGAAGACAAAGAGCAGGATTAATGATCAGTTCTCAGCATGGAACTAGATTAACAGTGGGGTGCCCCAGTGATCCGCAGTAGGTCAGAACATTATTCAGAGCAGTTGTGTCTAGAGAGAATTGTGAGGAACTTCAGAGGGATTTAATAAAGCTAGAAAATTGGGTGACACGATGCAGATGGAATTCAATGCCGACAAGTGCAAGGTAAGGAACAATTTGAACTACTCATACACATTGATGGGTTCTAAATGAGCTGTAACCACTCAGGGAAAAATATGCCATGCAGTAGCAAGCATGATATTTGACTGCATTAAGAAAAGGGAAAAACAGAATAATAGTGAAAAATATTATAATGTTATTCCATAAATCAATGGCACAGCATCAGTGTGCACAATCTTTGTCATCTCTTCTCAAAAACAATAGAGCAGGAATAGAAAAGTTCCAGAGAACAGCAATTTTAGTAGAACAATAGAAAGATTCTCATATGAAGAGAGTGCAAAAATAGTGTCTTCTTAGAGATGAAATGTCTAGGAGGCAACAGGACAGAGGTACTGTATTTACAATAAAGAGTGGTATAGAGGAGATAAATCAGTAGCTCCTGTTTGCCATTTCTTATGATACAGGAACAAGGGAACACCCTGTGAAACTGAAACACCTAAAATACAAAACATTTACACAAAAGACATAATTTACCTGTGGAACTCATTGGCACTAGATATTATGGAGGATAAAAGCTTGGCAATAGTACAACTGGATGAGATATTTATATGAATAATATTCACAGTTGCACTAGCTAGGATAATAAAATGTATAAAGGACAGAAATCCTTATTTTACCTATCTGCCTGTCTGTTTTAGATATTTATAGAGCACCAGTCACCTTAGTATCATGCTTTAGGGCATAAGCTGATTACCAAACTCCTTTACATTTCAGTGCTTTACATTTCCCCTTGAAGTAGCTGTTACTAGTGCCTGTCAGAGAAAGGATACTGGACTAGATGGGCAATTGGACTGGCCCAGAATGACAACTCCTGTTTAATTTGAGAGATCTGATAACATTACAGCCAAAAGAGGCAAGGAGTCTGGACCCTAAGCCTCCCAGTGGGCACTGATTTCATCAGCTCGACCCAAGCACAGCTGGGATGGGGAGGTCTGATCTAAAGCCTGTTGATTTCAATGGATGGTGGATCAGGCCATGAATGCATTCCAAAAAAAAAAAAAAAAAAGTGTGTGTGGGGGAACAACTCCAAAACTAAGCTACAGAAATGAGCTCAGTTAATTCATGCCCCACAGGGACCATGGCACTTTTACAAGTTCTGAGAATTTGCAAGGACCATGGGATGAAGAGTTCTAATCCCTAAACCCACCAGCTGCCTGGCTGCACAGTGCAGTTGGGTGGATCTTTTCCACAAAGGATAAAATACATTAAATAATTTTCACCACCCCCAAATTACCCTCATTGTAAGTGTTTACATTTTCCAGGGCTTAGAGTCATCTCCCTGGATTCCACTTATATTAGTGAGTAGCTTGCATCAGGGGTTGTCATGTCAGACCGCATTTGGTATATTACTGCTGATGTTTCATTTCAAACAATTTCCACTGGATGGGGGAAAACCAGATTTAAAAGATGCAGTGTACGGACGGAGTCTATCGCCAGGAATGGGCTATATACAAATTTAGAGAAGGCAACTGAGCCCAGCTTGAAAGAAGGAAGCTAAAATGAGGCTGGACTGTACCAATAATGTAGTCCCTAATTAATGTCCCTTATGGTACATCCACACTACCCGCCCGATTCGGTAGACGTGATAAATCGATCCCAGAAGCGCTCCCCGTCGACTCTGGAACTCCAGCTCAGCGCGAGGAGTAAGCGGAGTCGACGGGGGAGCCTGCCTGCGCCGTGTGGACCCGAGGTAAGTACATTGTAATTCGATCTAAGATACTTCGACTTCAGCTACGCTATTCACGTAGCTGAAGTTGCTTATCTTAGATCGATCCCGCCCCCTAGTGTGGACCAGGCCTTAAATGAATTAGGTTTCTCTTGCCTCCAACTTCTGCCTTGAGAATTGGAGATGTTACCACTTAAAGAGTGTCAATATCAAAACCTACAGCTTGTCCTGGCTTTCCTTCTCAGGGAGTGACAACTGAGATGTTAAGCGAAGCTCGCAGACTTTCAGGTCACTTACTGGATGGGACTTTGCTTCCACTTAAAAGTACTGCTTCCACCCAGACTCCCTTAACTGGCTGATCTTTCCCCTTAAGAGTCCTTTGGGAGCATACAGCCTGTGACTGCGCACGACAACTGGTTCATGCCCATAAAACTTCACCAACTGCATCAACCTTAAAATTGATCATGGGATGTTGGGGATGCTTGGAGGAAAAACAGACAGCGCAACCTTCCCTCACGCAGCTCTGTCAAGGCACCTGAGTCTGGAACTACAGCAATTCCTGCAACGCCACTGCCGGTCAGCTGCACAGCTCTGCCGATGCATCTCAGTCCTGATCTCCAGCGGTCCCTGCTATTGCATATTAGGCTATACACAGCTCTGCCAAAACACCTCAGAATTGACCTGCAATTATACTAGTCTCCGGGCTTCTCCTGAGATGAAACACTCAATAGTGTGAAATTGTGCTGTGAGCTTCTGAGGTAGGAGGAAATCCTTCTGGAGCTATGGGGCACTGTGGCTACTAAACTCATTTCACTTGTGATCTGAGCTACAACTAAACTATATGGGCTTGATTTCTCTCTTACTTCTCACTTGCAGTGGTTTTTCCATGAAAAATGTTTTAAAAATTCTTTTGTGTGAGAGAAAAATTCCCTTTTTTTTTAATTCTGAAAAATGGTTTGGTTTTTGAAAATGGAGAATTTTACCAAAAAACATAAACCTTTTCAATTTTTCATCAAAGCCACCCAAAGCCCTGTAAGGAAATGACATTTTTCCAAAATAAGTTGAGTTTCTTTTGGGAAGCTGTCCCCTCCCTCCCCGACAAAAAGGTCGATGAAAAAAAGATTAGATAGGTCTACTGAGTAGCATAGTACTGCTGACCACAGAGTGGGACATGGACGCAGAAGGGACTCGGCCAAAACAGGGCTAATTAGAAGGAGAAAGAATTCTGACAGCAAATTTAGTTCACTCCAACTCTTCTGCCTCCACCAAATCCTTCATCCACCATCTTTGAACCAGGTCATAGCACTCAAAGTAGATGTGTGAGGGAAGACAGCTCATTCTCTCCAGGTCTGCTTTAAAATACTGACTCAGTAATAGCTGTTCTTAGTCGTATATGCCTCTCTCCCCTCTCCCCATATGACAGGACAGCTACATTTCTCCAAGAAGTTTGAATACAAGAAGATAAAGCCAAGCCAAAAGCAATACCTAACTGCAAGCTTCCCTTTCCCTCAGTAGTTCTCTCGCTCTCTTTCTCAGACCATAGATGCAAGTTTCAAAGGCCCTTTCCAAAGGCTATTAACCCTCAGAATGCTGCCATTTCCCAGAGCACCAGCCACATGCAAGCTGAGAGAGATATTTTTTTGCTAGCAGTTTTAAAGATATAGAGTGTAACACAGCAGTTCCACCTGTAGTAACCTACAGATCTAGAAGCTGGCCCAAAGCAAACCTGGATGCGAAGCCCTACAATTACAGGAGGTTTGGCTCTGCATCCAAACTTTGTGTTTTGGAGCCTTTTATAACAAGAACAGGAAGGAGAGGAAATTTACACAGTGGAACCAGATAGCAGATGGTCCCCATGGTCAGATACATGGTCACTGTTAGGATCTCTACCATAGCAACATATTGAGATGTCAACAGATCAGTTCAACTGTATCCTGATGATCAACGCAGAAAGTGAATGAACACGTTTGTGATTATTTTCAGGTCTCTCATCAAGCATGGCTGAAGAGCCATTAAAATTTCACACACACAGTCCATCTTGCACAGACCATGCCTCCCTGTCCAATGAGTGACTTGATCTCCTCTTCACAGACCCACAAACACACTGGGGCTGGTTGAAAATTTGTCAAAACTACGCCCCCGCCCCCCCATGGAAAATTGGGTTGAAAACAAACCAAACAAAAATTGTCATGGAACACATCTGTTTTCCTTTTAAACCCCCTACCCCACAACTGAAGCTTTTCAGCTTCCAGCAGCCTTTGGCCAAACAAATTTGGTTTCGGGGTGTTTGGTTTTTCAACAAAAAATTGAAATTTCCTGCTAAAATTCCAATGATGAAAACAAACAACAATGCCCCTGATAAAAGTCTCTGCTTTGATCAGGGGACTCAACCCTAGGTTTTCTACATCTTGGGTAATTGGCTTAACCGCCACACTATAAAGGGACAAACCTCAGGTTTCAGTTGAAAAACAGACATTTTGACAATTCCATATTTTGCAAAATCATGCGAAAGGATTTGGTTTTGTTCCAATGCGGAATGAGACCAAATTTCAAAAACTCAAAAGTTACCATGAAATGGAAGTGTTGTCCTCCGGCTGGCTCTGTTAAAAGCGCTCAGCTTTAATGTGTCAGAGAGAGAAAGGAGCTGGGTCTGGTATTTCATATCCTAATGGGCCCTGGACGGGTAAATATGGTAAAACTGGCTGTGAAGAAGTGAGGAGAATAGTTGGGGGAAAGAAAAAGCTAGAGGATGGAGAGCCAGGATTATTATGAGCATTTAGGATGATCTGGGTTAGCCTTTTCTTGGAACAAGGGCCCAGCTCTTCTTTGTGTAAATCAGCATAGCTCTATTGAAATAAATGGAGCTATACCTGTTTACACCAGCTAAAGATCTGGCCCAGGAAGTTTTAAAGGCAGATGCCCAGGAGGCCCTAATTAGGAAAGGCAGCTAATCATCTCCGTTTGTACCCCTCACCTTCCCTCCCCACCCTGCTAGATTGGGGCAAAATCTCCCTAGAGCTGCCCTGAGACATCCCCTCCTGCCATTAAACTGTGGATGTGACCGCATCCAGGTCATGATTCCAAGGGAAGATTTTGAGACAGTCAGTTCCTCGGGTGGGGGAGGAGAGGATGCCTTTATCTGTGGGGTACTGAGGACGACCCCCTGATCTTCATACTCACATGTCATGAGGGCTGCAGCCCAGTCTACATGACTGCGAAGTGCTCAGAAGGGTGTAAAGGGGGAAACCAGAGAGTATTTGCTCTCGTTGCCCAGGGAGGAAATGAAACCTGTCACTCTGACCCAGCAGCTCCCTCCCCAGTGGCCCAGCCTCATGTTCCCAATTGCCAGCTGAGAGAGCTGTAAACACAGCCCTGCGAGCTGCAGCCTGGAAAACCTGCCCTGCTGAGATGGATTTTTTAATTGGATTGTGACAAACATTTAATACCTAATAGAGCTCGCACTGGCACAGTTAATTAAGAATGTGACTAATCCAATTCACTATTGGGAGCTCAGGAGGAGAAGGGAAGTGTGTGTAACGGGGGGGAGGGACGAGGGGAGGAATCTGCTAAATTGCTATTGTAGTTAATTTGATTTTGTGCGTGTGCATGTTTGAGGGCATATAAATGATGAGGAAGGGCTCTCCCCCTCTCCCCCACTTCTAAGCCCAGGAGCCCCTGGGTAGAAGCAGAACAAGGCTCCATCACCTCCAAATCCCTCTGCATCCAGTCATGCTGGCTTGTTAGCAATACGCAGCATCGTAGAGCCTGTTCATGAGGAGAATGATTGAGTTTTACTGGAGTCACTGCTGGATGCGCCTTATAGCGTGCCACTGTGCGGGACGGCATCCTCCAGGGAGCGTGGCAGTTAACTCTGGAGAGGCGTATTAACATTTCAGTCGCAGCCACAGGCCGCCGCCACAATCAGAGACCCACAGTGCTCGGTGCTGCACAAAACACAGTCAGGGACAGCCCCAGCCTCAAGAATTTGCAATGTAAATAAACAAAACAAAGGGTGGGAGGGGAAACAGAAGTCCAGGGACTTGCCCAGTAGATCAGCGCTGAAACCAGGAAGAGAATCCAGGTCCCTGAACCACTAGACCATGCTACCTCTGCTAAGGTGCTATCTACGACTGCCTCCATTCATACACATACAAGTATAGAGATGTCTTCTCACAGAAGTTAGCTGAATTGATCTTTTCCATCTTTATCTAATCCCTCGCTTTGCCAACACAGCATTAGTCGTAGTAGTATTCTGGTAGCACATCAAATGGCATTGTCCACACACATGCAGCATCTGCACCAAAGAGCCTACCATCTAAAAAGATAAAAAGCATCCAAAGTGTGGGGGAGAGTAATACAGTTAAAACATACACTGTGTTATATACATTTTAAGGTAGATATCAACTATACCTGATTGCCCATCAAACTGAACAACACTAGTAAATTTATTACAATACAATAGATAAAAATAGATTTAATTTCTCATTCTCTGTTGCACTGGGCACACAGTAGGGTTTGCTTATTATGATACATGGGTTAATTATTACACATTTACTAGCGTTTTACCTAGTTTAGTTTTACGTCCTTGAATGCGTGTCTCTCACTTGTCCCTGTGAGTACATAAACATGCACGCGCACACACACAGGCGATCTATGGATGCGTAAGGTTGTATAGTTAGAATGTAGGAAGAACCTCTGTTCTAATGCTATCTCCACACACCCCCTTGCAGTTTCAGTTAAACCATATATCTTAATTTCCTGTATGAAATTCTCAGGCAGTGTTGTTGCCGAATCTCGCCCCAGAGCTGGTTGCATTTCAGCAGTGGGTGAAATGATGCTTGGCTGCGTGAGTAAAAGGTCCGCTCCTTCTCACTCGCAGTGACAGGCTCTGACGGTCTTATTGCCCACGTTGCAATGTCAGGCACAAGACACCAGCATAAGTGACTTGCCCAAATTTACACAGGAAGTCAGTTGCAAAGCTGGAAATGTAATGCAGCTCCTCCGAGTACTGGTCAAATGCTTTAAACACAAGGTCATCTTTTCTCTCCTTCCCCCTCCCATTTCCTTGCCCTTCTCCTCTATTTAATTTCTTCCAGTAACTCTTTTTATTTTTATGTATGTATGTTCGGTTTTACTTCAGAAGCAGCGCAGGCTACTCAGGCGCCTGCTGAGGGGAGAGAATGCCAGAGCTCATCAGATCCAACTTGCTTTGAGGCCTGGACATGACATGTAGATTGTGAGGTGTTTGAAGAGATTTCTGCCATCCCCCTGCTACGGCAAAATGGCTTGAAAAATTCCCAGGTTGCTTATTTCTTAGGAAGATGACAAAGAGCGCGAGAGAGACATTGACAGAGGAAAAGAGAGAAAGAGAGAAATTGAGAGTGAGCATATCAGATGAGAAAGGATGGCTGTTTGCAAATAATAAAGCTGATGTTTACATTAGGCATCTGTGGGGAGCTTTGTTCAGACTCAGTTATCAGAGAGTATAAAATACACCCACTGGGTAACAATTCTAAGGCTGGGCTGTTACATCAGGGCTCTAGTGACAAGAAGAAACCACTCATGGCTTTATAGCATTGCTGGAAAATCCCCAGCAAATCGCAGCTTTTTATCATAGACAGTTGCTGGCCAGGTGCCTGATCATGGGAGTCCAAACCGGAAACTCCTGCTTCCGGTCGGGCTAGAAACATCAGGAAAGGAGGGAATGGAAATCAATGGGAACTTGTGCCTCCTGCTGATCACAAAGGTTATAGCAAGGGGGGGCAGGAAGGGGGCCTTGAGAGATCCAGGTTCAATTCCCAGCTCTGCCAGTTATGACCATTTTCCCCAAAGAAACTTATCCACGCCCAGCTCTTATTTCAGGAGCTGAATGAAGTGACCAGATTTGTGGAAGTTCTCCTCACACAGCAGCACATTGTCTCAAGAAGGGGAAAATGGGTGGATTCCCACCCCCTCCACCTTCCTCTCAGTGGGAGCTACTGCGTGTTGAGCACTTCGGAAAACCTGGCTCCTGTTTTGGGGCCAGATCTGTAAAGACATTTAGGCACCTACAACTGCAGATAAAGCAGGAGATCAGACTAGATAATTACGATGGTCCCTTCTGACCTTAAAGTCTATGAATGTAGGTGTCTCACGCCCATTGATTTCAATGGGAGCTGTGTGTCTAGGCACTTTTGAAAATGTCATGAGGCCCCTATCTGGATCTTTGGGGTGCCTAAATATCTCTGAAAAGCTTGGTGCCAAGCTTGTTTGAATACCCAGCCCTTCATCTCTCTGGGGTCCAGTTTCCCAGCTGTACAATGGGGATAATAATTCCTTTCTCCCCCACTTTCTCTGTCACATCGATTTAGCCTGTAAACTCTTTGGGGGCAGGGCTGCCTCTCACTAGGTGTTGGCACAGTGCCTAACACAATGGGGCTCGGTTACCTGACTGGGCCTTGACTGTCATAGACACAATAGGAGCTACCACCTCTACCGATGGTAATGATAAGGACCTAATAAGTATTTAGACCCTTAGGCTTCATCGGGGCCTGAACCACCTGCAGAGGGGCAGGAAAGGGAAAGTTACTAGGGTGGAGAAGGGATTTATTGGAACTTTATAAGACCTCAGAAAAGTTCTAATTTGCATTGGTATTCTAAATACTTGGAGTCTCTATAGCATGCCCCATTCGAGGATCTCAAAGCACTTCACAGGCATTAACATGGCCTTGGGACCTCCCTCTAATGTCAATAAGCTTTATCCCCCTCCTTGTACAGATGGGGAAACTGAGGCACAAATAAGGCAAGCGACCTCCAACCAAGCCTGTAGCAGAGTTGAAACTAGACTCCTGACTTCCATTCTTGTAGTTTAATCACATCACCATCCTTCCTCCCAGAAATGCTTTTTGCCAAAGTTTTGGGCTGGTTCTTATTTATCCCGAACCTGTCTCCCTCATCCCGAACACTGGACAATCACAGCTGTTAGGCATTCACCAGCCAGTCCTCCCCTTTACCGGAGTTTGCTTCCTAGCTAATTCAGAGTCCCAAGCCTTTGCCATAAACAGGGAACCTAGCTGGACACAGCCTCTCACTTCAAAAGCATTAAAGACTGCTTCGAACACCCCAACTGGAGGAAAATCCAACCCCTCCATGGGTCCAAAAATCACACCAGGCCCATGTACGATCAACAGCCCCAGCTGGGACAACATCTGTCTGCCAGTCACTCCCAGTCCCTGTGAGTTTATAAATAAAACAAGTGAAGTTATTTTGACCCCCGAGACAGAGATGTCTCTTGAAACACAGAGATGGGCTTTCTCTGTCTCTCTGCAGCGCCCGAGTTCATTGTTATTCTTTAGCAGAGAACAGGACTTGGATTGAACAAGGATGCCATCTGCAGTGGGGGGGAGGGAGGAGAGAGAGACTTCATGTTAGGGTGTAATGTAATAAATAGTGCTTTTAAATGAAGCCCGGGGGGACAAAAGAGGGGAGAGAGAGGCAGGCTGAAAGTGAGCAGGGCCAGGAGGTGGGGGGGGGGGAGGAGGAAATGAGAGAGCAATTAAAGGCAGAAGGAAAAAGGAGCCTACAGCTCAGAGAAAGGAAAGGGAGATGGATGGAGGGGAGAGAGGAGAGAGAGAGCAGAGGTGTGGAAGCACGTAGGAGAGGACTCAGAGGCAGAATGAAAGAATGCAGAAGAGGAGAGGGAGGGATAGCGAGGGCTGGACAGAAGAGAGGAAAGTGAGGATGAGATGGGACATGAGAAAGAAAACAAACAGGAGAAAGGAGGATGAGAGAGAGAGAGAAACAAAGAGGCAAAGGAGGAGAGGAACACACTGGGTGACAAGGAATGGGAGAAGTAAGCAGAACCAAAGGCACAGTGCAGGAACAGCTCTGGAAATGAGAATGGTGTGAGGGTGTGGGCATGGGGTGGGTGGGGGTGGAAGGAGAATGGCGTCTGCTGCCTACGCAGGGCCTCCAGGCTGTAGAGGGATGAGGCAAAGTAGAACTGCACTGGCCTCAGATAGCAGCTGCAACAGGGCTGAGCAGAGAAGCTGGGAGGGAAACATTCCAGCTTCAACGCAAGACCCTCCCGAAGCCTGTTTACTGGAGATAATAAGGTGGCACTGAGGAATACAAACCAAGAGCATGAGGGGGAGAGGGAGAGGACACTAGAAAACACTGGGAAAAATCAGCATTGAAGTCCATGTGGCTCTGCCAGTTCACACCCACTGGGCCATATACATTTCGACCTTCAACCCCTAAGGAAACAATACAGGTATGAGGCAGAGATAAAAGAAGCTCTACTTCTGAGAGCGGCCCCACAACTGTCTGCCAAAGCAGAGGGTCAGCTCCTCAGCTGGTGTAGGTCCATGTAGGTCCATTGCTTGCAATGGAGTCATGCTGATTAACACCAGCTGAGGATCTGGCCCAGCGTCCTCTCTAAGGCCTGGTCTACACTTAAGCTGATGTAGCCACTGGGCGCAAGCTGTGAAAAATCCACACCCGAGTGCTGCTGCTGTGCCGACCCGACCCTGGCGTAGACACAAGTACGTCAGCAGAAGAATGCTTCCATCGATCTAGCTGCCTTCGCTCGGGAAGGAGCTGTTCCTGCAGTGAGGACAAATCCCTGCTGCTGGTCGCTATGGGGTTACACCAGCATTGCCGGGCGCTGTAGTAGAGTCCCTGTAGCGTAGGCATGGCCCGAGCGTCTCAAAATTCCCGAGATTCCAAATAATCTCCCCACTGCACCTGCTGTATTACACCCGCGGAACAGCTGACCCACTTTCCCCAGCGCAGAGGCCTTTATTTGGTTCAGGCCATTTGTCTTCTGGCATCCCGCGGGGAAAGTGTGCTATATTCCAGAGGCGGCGGCAGAAGGTGTATGGCTGGTGCCTTGCCATCTTGGGCCAGGATTACAAACTAAGCAGGGGTGGACCTGGCCAGTACATAGCTAGGAAAAGTCCAGGAGGGATCAGGCTGCTGCAGGAAACCTCTTGCCCACCAGAGTCAGTACAGATCCAATACTATGGTGTGCCGCTATGGGGCACAAGGCAGCGGGAGGTGCTGTAAAACAGATCTTGAGTGCTAATGGTCATTAAAGATCGCGTTGCACTTTTCATAACGAGTTTGAAGCCTTAGCCCCGGTGTTCTGGCGGAACTCCAATGTAGGTAATTGCATTCTGTTCACCCAAACTCCCCTGCGGTTTCACTTGAATACGGCATGCTCCGCTTCATGATCCAAAGCAGAGCGCGGCTAGGTACCGGTTGTATTTCAGCGGGGTGAATTAGCTCCTTATTGAATACGTGTACGGAGCGCCACAGGTAGGCCAGGCACTTGATAGAGCAAACAGACATTTAGCCCAATCCTCCTCTCACTTACATCATGGTAAACCAGGAGTAGCAGCACTCTTCAAACCGCCCCCAGCCTGTAACAACCTGCAGTCCCTAATGAGCTGGGCCATACTTGAACTGGCAGGCAGGCAGTCCTGACAGGCTTCCTAGCTCAGCCCTACACCTGCCAATTTCTCTTCCCTGGGGCTGAAGGAGCCCCTGGGTGCAGCTCCTGCTGGGGTGCAGGAGCTACAAAGCAGCCCTGCCTCGCCCGACGGTTGGTATCGTGGTGGGGCCAGTGCAGTTGGTTGACCTCCGGCTGGAGAAGTGGGGCAGTCACATGGCTGCATGTGCCGGTGTCTGCCCTGAAGCGGATACATCTATAGTGGGCAGAGAGAAAAAGAGCGAGTGTGTGTAAGTGTAAGAGAATGAGGGAGGAGACCCCAGGAGATCAGCTTCCACCTGCAGTTAATGTAGTGAACGAAGATAGCATCCCTGGGGCCAGCTCTCGAGCCCACCGGTGCTGGCAGTCAGTGCTCCTGGTAGGTGGCTCACGTAGGCAATTGCTCTGCAGCCAAAACCAGAGCGTGCACACAGGCCAACAGGAAAAGGGTGGTGGAGATTGATGCCTGGGCCACAGAAAGTCACAGCACAAGGGGCAGTGATGGGATTTGCAGTCGGCCCCAGCTTAGAGTTCCCCCATCTCTCTCTCCCCAGTCCCATGGCTACTGTAGAAGGCCCCACTGCTACCTTCTCACTCCCCCTCCTAGCATAGCCACTGTAGGAGTACCCCTACCTTCAGTCTCTCCTTTCTTCCTACCTGTTGCCAACTGCCGTGTGTGATGGATAGAGAAACGCACTGGAACTGTTCTGATTTGCTCTTATTTTTGTGTACAGCCACTCTCCATTTCTAAACAGAGAACACAGGCAGCCATTTTGTATTCTGTTCAGTGCAGACTGTTAGACACACACACACACACACACACACACACTATGTTCTTTCACTGAGAATTTACTTTCACCCCTCTCCTCTATGGGTTGCCTGGTGAACATAAAATAAAGCTCATTCTGACTGAACATACATATGGGAAAGCACCACACACCTGAGAGCCCAGAACAGGAGCACCCCTTCCACAGTTACTCCCTTTGCAAGGGCGTGTGCCAGCCACTTACACTCCCCTCTCTCTTCCTCGAATTATCTCTTGCAGCTGGGTCAGATAGCGGATACAGATAAGATCCCTGTTCATTGCTCTGTATGGCTGACTTTTTGACTGTCATGTCATACTGATACAAATGTGGGGCAGAGAGAAAGACCAACACCCCAGAGCTAACAGGCATGCACTGGTACAGCAGGGCCAATACCACTTGTGCAGCGTTTTTAGGCACAGGACATGCAGGTGAATTGCACATTCACCTTCAAGTCAGCTGAGCTTTCCTCTGCCTACATCTTGGGTTTGTCTCAGCTGTGATGGGTTCTAATCTCTCCTGGGATCAGGGACTGTTTTCCCATTTTCCGTTAATCTTCCATGCTGTCTGTCTACCTGCTTCTGCTGATACTATCAGCTTCCCCGATCTCTGTGCTATGCACAATAGAGAGCCTTCATGTTTTAACTGGTTGCTGTGGTTACAGACACATCGGCTGGGTCTCTGAAAGCTGTAAATGATGATACTTTTGCAGCATTGGGGTATACGTTGCCGCTTCCTTATGGGGAACATTCACCCTCACTTAAATCACACCTATGAGTGGTTGCTCACATTGCAGACTGATGTGGATGGTAGATGGGATAAATCGGGGCATGTTACACTTTCTTGTAATTAAAAGGAGTATTTCCCCTTGCCCATTTTCCCCCCATTACTCCCAAACGGATGGTCTGACCCCAGATCTCCTGATTCCCAGTTCTGTGACTTCATCCCAGGTCCATCATTTTTCCTCTCTTCCTCACATAGTAATATAGATGTACTAACGCAACTTTCTGACTGCGGTGGTTAGCACTGGGGCTGGTTGCTGGTACACTCTGTTTATTTCACCTGCCTAAAGCTCTGTCACTTGAACTGCCATTTCTCATCGCCACTCATCCAGCCGGAAATCACAACACATGTTAATCTTTGTCCCCCTGCGATTAGTCTTCATTATGCAAAACTAACAAAAGGAAATGACACTTCAGCGAGAGATACAGATTTTCACCAGATTTGTCTCCTACTCATTCATGACCCAGATCAGGAATCAGAACCATGACCCAGCCGCTAATGGGCCAGAAATAATAACGCGATGGCTCTGCAGATAAATCAGCAAATAGTGATGCAATAATTAATCCATGACCACTTAGCAACTTCACAGCTGTCACTGTGCAACACTCCATCGCTACTTGGAACTCCAGGGTGTCAGCAGCGTTGGAACTCTGCTCTAAAGGGCCTACGTGGCTTGAGCTATATGAGAAACTTTTAGACATAAGCAGTATAGAGTCCGTGACGTGCAACTGAATCCTTCCAATGCTGTCCAGCAGATGGCAGTGGTGCACATACACACTAGCCACTTTATTATAACACTAACTTTAAACCCTATCTGGAAACACAAGGCAAAATCCACGTATGTATTCTTATTCTGTATCTCCATCTTCCCTTATCATGGGACATTTGTGCTTCTTTTATCCCTGGACTACTTCATTTTTTGACAACTCCTTCCCAAAAAGAGTTTACAATCTAAGTAGACAAGACACCTAAAAAACTAGGAGGAACAATTCCACCCTGTTGACAGCAGTACAGAGAGGGGAATGACATGCCCAAGCGCTCAAAGCAGAACCCAGGCCTCCTGTGTCCCAGTTCAGTGTCTTAGCCACTAGGCAACACTGCCTTCCTACAGGAGCCTAGCAGCACTTAAAAGCCTGACAGCAAAAGGTATTTCCTAAGCTGCACCATAAGCTCTGCCCAGGAAAGAGAACACCCCAGAGGCCCAAGCCCTCTGCTGAGGACAACCTGCCATGAAGAGTTCAGGTCTAAGAGCTGGATCCTGCAAGGGGCTGGGTACCCTTTAGTGCCATTGATTTTAGCGGCAGGTGCTGATCAGGCCTCAGGTGAAACAAGCTGGGAGTCTCAGTAGATTTATAGTGCACAGGTGTCCACATGACAACAGCCACCACCCCTCTGCTGGTGGCCTCAGCAAATGGGGGAAGGAGCGAATATGCCACAAAGACATAACTTCCTTCTCGTTTCTTGTGACGGAAGGGCCCTTTGCGGTCAGTGTCCATTGACTAGGTCTTTTGGCTGGGAGCAGCAGCAGGCAGCTGTGTGAGCATGAGAGAGAGAAAGAGACAGATTGACCAGTGGGTTACACAGAGCAGTGGAGAATGGGGCCCATTGGCTTTAGGGAAGATACTCTCTTATACAGGTGTAAATGAGAAGCAGGACGGACCCACTGGACTCCCAGCTGCTCCCCCTGTGGCTGTCAGCGCCAGCCCCTCTCATCAGCCACATAGCAAATTAACGAACCAAAACCCAAGGAGCACAAAGGACCTGGCCCTCCTCAGAGCAATCCCTGTATGAATCAGGAGCAAGTGCACCGAAGGTGGTGGCGTCTGCTTGGCGTCGAACTGGTGTTGTGAGAGGAGAATCAGAGACAGTGTGGAAAGGCTGCAATTAATTACCCCTCTCCCCAGAGCTGCTGGGGGGAAATCAGGGAGGGGCCCATCACTGCATTTAGTTCACAAAAGCTCTGACACTTGCTGCTTCATCTCTAGGAGAGCTGTTGACAGGGTGGAATTAATTACAGACTCATCCACAAAAGGGGTCGCATTGCTGCTGCTGAGAGACACATGCTGAGACTGAATTGCATGCCGCAGACTAGGCTCCGGAGTCTGTGGAGATCCCCCACCCCATCACACACACCCCATCTTCTAGCCACTGAACAAGCCAGGCGTGACCTTATGAGCAATTCAAATACCAAGAGACTATGGGGAAAGTAAACAATATGGACTAATTGCTGCTGCATCACAAGCTGTAAATTAAATCAGATGTACCGGAGGGAAACATGCATCCCCTCCAACCCCCTCCCTCATGGAGCTATCCTGGCAGCTCCCCGTTCTCAGTTACTGCATTGACACCACATACATTAGATCAGCCTCCACATGTTGCAATTTTGTCATAAGCTCTTCCAAATACACAGTGTGTGGAGGGCCTGGACCTTTACATGCATTCAGTGGGAAGTGTTCTATCAAATAACCCCCTCCCCCCCCCCCCATTTAATTTCATCCACAGCTGGTCTCAAAGCAGAGCCCTGGATCCAGACATCCCTGACTTGGAGCACACCTCACCAGCACCCGGCATTCTGCATGTTGATTGTACCGGGTTGTCCATCCCATCGTACAGGCACGCAGCACTGCACACACAGAAGAGCAACTTCTCAACATACCCCACAGCCTAGTGGAACATGCACTGAACCAAGAGTTTAAATCTCACTTCTACAGATTATATTTCCATGTGCTTATGAGCTGACACCTCATGCCCCAGCCCTAGAAGGCAGGTAAGTATTAGCACACTGTTCCAACCCTTGATTTTACATATGAATTAACAGCAGCTGCACATGGTCACAGAGCTAGGAAGAGAACTTAAAATTTCTAGTATAACAAACCCAGGTTTTAGTCACTCAGCCACACTGCCTTTCATATGGAACAGCCTATATCAATGAGAGTTAGCCTCTAACTGCTGCCCTGCATTGCCCACCCAAAGCCAGCCATCCTGGGTTCTCTCTGTGATCTCCCCTATTCTATTACTGACTCACCAATAACTTTTTCTATTGGTGGGATCTGTTCACTAGCCTGATGTTAAAAGCTCTAACTGCAGAGCAGTATTGGTCTTAAACACAATGTTGTAAGCGGTCTGGTTTTTGTTTTGTTTCTCCTGCTCCAACCTTAGACACGCACACATCCCTACACACACTGTTGCACAAAGGGCCGTGTACATTCTGGGGTTGTTTTCCGTACTATCCTCAGTTAGTAACCTTGGATATTGATCAGGGTCAGACTCAGATTGAATGGACCCACCCACAGTCTGACTGGACATAAGAAATCCTGTGCTGCTTAAGCTCTTTGCATTGCATTTCTCAAGCTTTCCAATAACCATTCAATAATAATTTTTTTTTGAGACAGAGGTTTATTTTTAATGGGTGCCATGACCATGAGTTGCCAAGCACAGAATGCTGCATTTTTAGTGCTGATGAGGTCTCTAGATTGGGGAGAGCTAGAAGGAACCGAACACACAGGTTTTAATTTTCTGATATGGAGGAGAATAAGAAACATTCAGGTGAAGACTTTCCAGATCAAAATCTTGAAGGAAGATATGGGGGAAGGAATTACATTTCCCCTCCTTTACCCACCAAAGACAGATACACACACACACAATCAGACCATGGAGAGAGAGAGATCATTCATATACCACCCAGCTCTAAGTAGCTCAGGCTAGTCCACTGAATATCTGACCTACATCAGTAAACCAATGCATAGACTGGCATAATTGGTAGTCTCTGTTCAGGAGAGTTTCAAGACTGGACTAACAGGGGACGTGCGGTTAGGAATGAGGTGCATTAGCTACAGCTTTAATGGGGCCCAGGACCAGAATGGCAGGGAGAGATGTAGGTTAGCATGGAGGGCTTTCAAACAACTGTGTCGAAGGCCCAGGCTGAAAAGCATGGGGTGCTCAGTACTGCAATGAGGTGCATTGGCAGAGCTCTGTGGGCAGCCCCACTGAAACATCAGGGGAAGCTGCAGGCCCAGGCTGAGGTGCAGTATCACAACTATGGGGGAGAGGGGGCAGCGTCTACATCTGGGAGGGCAGGGAGCAGTTCAGCATCCAGCTGCATGAGAGTCCAGGCCTGGAAGAACAAGAGATTCTGCGGGTCAGGCCTGAGGTGCCCAGGCAGAAGATTTGGGGGTTGAGGCTCACACAAAACTTTGGCTCTAGCCACTGTTCTCAACCCTTCATTTTCAGGAGCTCCAGCTTCACACCTCAATTCAAATCAAGTCTTTGTTAAAAGAGAATCGGAATTGGGGTAGAAGAATTGGGCCCTGAAGCAGGAGCAGGCATCTCTCTCCTGCAGGGGGAGCTGTCAGCAAGAAGCAGGAATCTCACCACCCCCACTCTGCCTGGACACTATGAAATGTAAATAAAAAGAAAAGGGGCCAGCGATGTAGCAGGAGAGCCGCCAACATCCCTGACCAAATGAGGCAGCTACAGGGTCTCGGCCGGGAGCATGCACCGACTCCCTAAGGCCTGGGCCTGTGTCTGCCAGCTCCCCTTGGATGAAAGCCTTTAATTGGCTTGATGAGACTTTGGGATACTTGTTACCACGCTGGCCTGGCTCCTCCAGAGGCCCTTAGACCGACATCAATAACCTTCCCTCTCAGTGCTACCATTGTCAGTGTGGCCGTTTCTATTAGAGCGCGCCAATATTTATGTATATTGAAACACCAATATCATTGTAACGAGCCACTCGGCCTTTGTACGTGAGAGCAGGGCTCGCTCACTCACTGCTCCCACCCCTCGTCTCTCTCCCTTACATTCTCCTCCTTCCCCTCTCTTCTCCCTCCTTTTCTTCTCTCCCCTCTCTCTATCTTCCCCCTTCACCTCCATCTAATTTCCTCTCCGCTCTCCCTTTCCCGTGTGTCTCATTCACCTCCTGTATTATCCATCTTTCTGTCCTCTATAACCCTTCACTCCCCTTCCCCCTCTCCCTGCTTTGCTGAATCTCACTTTCCTGTCCACTTTGGAAAAGCGATGTCCCCCCGACCCGATATGCTGAGGCCAATGATGGTGGGCAAAGAAAAAAAAGGAGGCGGATGTCACTGCTGGAAGTCATGCACAGCATGAGAGATACTGGGTCAATTTCCCACCCAGCTCTGCTAGCGCACCTCAGTTCTGGCCCCCGGCCAGGGCCAGTGCAACCACTAGGCGAACTAGGCGGCCGCCTAGGGTGCCAAGATTTGAGGGCACCAAAAAGTGGTGCCTAAAATGTCTGGGATGCTCACCCGGCGCCCGCTAAACGTGTAACCTTCTTCCCACCGCTGTGCGAGGGGGCGCTGCAGCTTTGCTGGGCTCCGGCCGGCCGGGAAGTGATGTCATCCCTCCTCTGGCCACCGGGGGCGCTGCGCTGCTTCGCGCTGCAGGAGCCATGCGGGCCGCCGCCTGGCCCTGGGGCCAGGCCCTGCTGCTGCTGCTCCCCCTGGCCCTGGGGCTCCCGCTGCTGCCCAGTGGGTCCCCGGCTGCTCTGCTGGGCCTGGGCTGAGTCCTGCTGCTCGGGCTGCTCCATGCGCTGCTGCCCCGAGCCGCTCTCCCTGTGAGTACCCGCCAGGTCCTTACCCATAGCAAAGCAAGCAGCTGCGTAGGGCACCAGGAGATTTGGGGCACCAAACTTCCTGGTGCCCTGCGCAGCTCCCTGCTGCTCTGGCTCTTCCCCAGGGCCCCCGCCCATGCTCTGCCCCAGCCCTGCCCTGCCCCCACTCCCCTGAGCTCACCGGCGGCAGGAAGTGCAGAGACTCGGCCCCAGCTGCGCTGCTAGTGAGTGCTGGGGATGGTTCCCCCCTGCCCTCCAAGCCAGCCCTGCCCCCCCCCACGGAGGCCTAGGGCCCTCCGCTCCTGCACGCCCCCACGCCGAGGAGGCCTGGGGCACCACACACACCCCCGCCCCCCGTGGTGGGGGCTGCGTAGGGACCTAGAATATTTAGGGACAGCCCTAGTACCTGCCACCTTGCCCAAAGCCAGCCCCTGCCGCACCCCCTGCCCTGCCTCCAGCCAGCCCCACACCCCCATGTCTCCAGCCAACCCCGCACCCCATCTCCAACCAGCTCCGCACCCCCTGCCCTGCCCAAAGCCAGCGTTATTCATTTATTTTCATTAAATACGTAGACTAAATAATGAAATTAATACATTTTCAAGCCGAACGTGTATTAATTCTAATGAACAATGCCACATTATGCAGTATTCATTTTTTGAAAGTTTATAATAAGCGATGCTCCGGGAGGAGGGGTGGGTGAGTGGGGGGCGCAAGGTGGAAGTTTTGCCTAGGGCGCAAAATATCCTTGAACCAGCCCTGCCCCCGGCTCCCAGCTCCCTGGTCTTCCAGTCTCAGGCTCCACCTGGCTCTGCTAGCGCATATGTCCTGCTAATGCCCCACCCTCCGCAAAGCTCTGCCACTACATCTCAATCCTGACGCGAGCCAGCCCCTCGTGTGCTACCCCCTTTCATTGCTGGCTTGGCTGCACTGCATTCAGTGGAGACACCTCTCATTTGCACGGGTGTCAATGAGAGGAGAATCAAGCCTTGGGCCTGAAGCACTTACACTGCTCAGCCTGTCCCCATCGGCTCCCTGGGCACAAGATCGTAGCCAAGCAAAGCGGCACATCGGTTCAGACACGCACACAGGCGCTGCTCTCATATCACCGGCCACCCACGCTCCCTTTAACCTTTGCCCTGCACGTGAGCGAATGCTGCTGTGAGGATACAGCGGCTGCTCTTTCACCCTGGGCTCGCTATCAGTCCTTTATTCTTCGTTCCTACTTCACCCCAGACACAGCAGGCTCAGGAGACGGATAGCTTCACTTATTTAATCAAGGAAAGAGCCCTGGCTGGAAGGAGCGAGAGCCAGAGATAAAAGACATGAGAAAACCCTCAACTCTCCAGCTAAAAGCCTAAGTGAAAAGCAACAAACAGATCCTGCTGGTGTTTTATTTTAAGTCCACGCCAGACTGAGGGGGTAAACCAGCTCCCATTTCCAGAATCGCCTCTCGCTTTTCTCCTGGATCGATGTCCGCATTCTGACAACTGAAATATACAAGGACTTGGCGTCTTTTTTTTTTAAAGCTCATCTGCTGCCATCTCCACAAACACCTAGGAGTTGGAGCCCGACTGGGCTGGATTTGGGCATCAATGGAGTTTTTGCCAGCAGCTCAGATGGCAGCAGAAACTGGCTTAGACGAGACCTGTTGGGTCAGTTTGGTGTTCCTCCTCCCACGCCCCTGAGCCCAGCACAGGCCTGTCCCCTGGCTACCAACAAACCCCTCCCTCCTTCTAAGCATGGGAGGAAGGGTGATCCTGTGGTGAATGAATTGGACTAGGACCCAGGAGATCTGGATTCAATTCCCAGCTGTGTGACCTCGGGCAAGTTAATCTGTGCCTCAGCTCCCCCTCTGTAAGACAGGGATAAGAATATATCCTTCCCTGAGCTGGGTGTTGTGAGACTAAAGCCATCAGCGATTGAGAGGCGCTCCGAGATGGATACACTGCAGGGGCCCCACCTTGCAGTAGCATAGCTAGTGGGGGAGCAGGGGGAGCAGCCGCTCCCCCTGTGAGGAAAAGCGGCGCTAAGGCGCCGCCCAAGCCCAGCTGCGGGAGCCGGGCTTGGGGGGCGCTTTAAAGGGCCAGCGGCTCCCCGCAGCGGCAGGAGCCGCTGGCCTTTTAAAGCGCCCCCCACAGCCTAGCTCCGGCAGCAGGGCTGGGGGGGTGCTTTAAAAGGCCGGTGGCTCCTGCCTCTGCGGGGAGCCGCCGGCCTTTTACAGTGTGGCCCCCACTCCCAGCCCAGCCCAGCTCAGCTCCGGCAGCAGGGCCGGGGGGGGGGGGGGGGGATGGAGGGGGGCAGGGGACCGACGGACGATGCTTTAAAAGGCCGGCGGCTCCTGCCACTGCGGGGAGCTGCTGGCCCTTTAAAGCACGCCCCGCAGTCCCGCTGCCAGAGCTGGGCTGGGAGGGGGCGCTTTAAAAGGCCCGGGGGCTCCGCAGCGGCTGGAGCCCCGGGCCCTTTAAAGTGCCGCCGAGTGAGTACAGGGGGAGGGGGAGGCGCCTTTTTATAGCGCCGCCGCTCCCCCTGTGCTCTAAACCTGGCTACGCCACTGCCACCTTGGTCCCTGTGCAGCTCACTTGGTGAGAGGCAAATCCTCTCACGGGTCCCCGCTTGTCCCCACAGTGCAACCCCATGGGTTGGTTTCACTCAATGGCGTACCAGGAAAGGCTCCAACTGCTGCTGTTCTGTGGAGCACAGGTGGGGAACGGGCAGTCCCTCTTCTCCAGGGCTTTCCCCAGCTGAAGACAGGATGGTGCTAAGGTGGCAGAGCTGTTCAGGGACCCAGCACAACAGGAGGTGTGGCCACTCAAGCCCCAGAGCTGGTGTTTGGACCAGGGTTTGAAGATTAGGGGATGCTGCCAGTCAGGTACTTTGGTGGAGCTGGGTGAGGGCCCAGAGATGCTGGGAGGGGACTACGGGATTTAAATAGAGTTTGCAAGCAGTCAGGACTGAGGTACATTAGACAGACTGAAGTGAGGAGGCGTCCGTCCTCTTGGGGCACTATTCCATGGCTGAGGGACAGTCTTTGTTACAAGAGTTCTCAGCCTAAATGTTCTGATTTCATTCCATTAGCAGAAGCATGCCCTATGAGCTCTGAATAATCCCCTCGGCGGCGTTCCTCCATCCAGGTACCCCCGGCTGGTTATCACGCCGCCCCCACTCTGGGGCCATGAGCTGAAGATTTTCCAAAAAGACCTCAGGGTCAGATTTTCAATTGCTCTGCACCCACTGTGCATCTGACATGGAAAGTCTGGCCAGGCTGCTCATCTTTCAGATTCAGCTCTAGATCAGGTCTGGAAATTAATTTTTTTTCCTGCAAAGAGTGACAATTAAAAAGGAATTTATTCTCCCCAAAATTTGGAAGGTTTTTGTAGAAAATCTGAACTGCAAAAATGCGTCTTTTTTTTATGAAAACCTCCAATTCTTCAGCAGGCATGGGTTTTTGGATGAGAGTTTCCATTTTGTTGAAGGTCAGTTTCCATCTCAATAAGTGTTCGGATGGACTATTTCCAACTAGTTCTACATAAGCCATTCTCCTTCCAGTCCCTCCATCATGACTGCTGTCTCCAGCCTTCGTCCCTCAGCCTCCCATTCTGCATGGCACACAGCACCTTCAGCAGCACTTGTTCTCCAGGAAAGTGGCACTGATTTCGTAGGCAGACACTGCCTCATGGACAGCCGGGTGAGAGTCAGACAGAAAAGAGGGCTTTGCCTTGAAGAGCTATCAGGGCCCGGGTGACAGGTTCCACCCAGCACAGGGCTGAGGGTATGACTGTGTACTGACCTCATGCACACAGCGCCTCTGTGCAGAACAATAGCATAAGAAAATGACCTATCCGGGCTGCTCCATTCAGTAATGCTAGAGCTGCTCCCACTCTCACGCCAGTACCAGAAAGCTCTTAGGTTGAAGCTCACTATGCGGAAATCAGCCCAAACCAACATCCACAGGCTTCAAGGCAGCTCTGATCTGGATCTGAATCCTGCAGCTTCATCTCTACAGTGCAGAGAGTCCAGGCCAAATGCATTTCTTTGCAAGACAGAAGGACAATTCATTCATTAGTCATACAACACACATACCCCAACAACTTAGCATCTAACATACCGCAAGCACCAGACAAGCATTCAATCTAATCAGCTGCATCTAGATATTTATCACCATAAAATGTAGGGGCCTGACTCAGAAGCCATAACTGGAATGGACCATTGCTAATTAATCCTCACTGCACCACTCAGGGACAGGTCAACTGTATGAACCCCATTTTAGAGACAGGGCAGCGAAGGTGAAGTGTCACAAAGGGAGTCTGTGACAGAACCGGGAGTAGAACCGAGGAGCCATGGCTGCTACTAGGACCGTGCCTGGCTCTGTACTTGGGTCTGATTATCCATTGCCCTGCAACTCACATCATGGATTACAAAGCAGGCGTCAACGATACGTTGACCTTTCCCTTTGCACTGGTGTAAGTGACAAGAACTGTAGAGAATCAGGCCCCTTGTGTTCATGTTTCCCCCCCAAGCATATTTTTAAATGTTTCAGGGAGGCAAAAGAACCCCCAGATCTAGCCTTAGGTGACATTTCAGACATCCAGAAACAGAAGTACTATGAGAAGAACAGATCTGTTTTGAGATATGCACAGAGACCAACAAGGCTGTGAAAAAAAACAAACAACTCTCAAGCTAGCTGGCTTTATTCAGGTTCCTGGAGGATCCTGGGCCAGGATTTCCACAAGTGAGTAGTGATTTGGGTTGCCTCCATTTTTGGGTGCCCAATTTGACACACCTCAGAGAGGCTTGATTTTCAGAGTGCTGAGAACCCACCCTCTGTAAGTCAGGGCCCTTTGAGGCAGCACAAGCTGAGGGCCCAAACCTGCATCACCCTAAATTGCTAGCCATTTCTGAAAATCTCAGCCTTAATGCTTAGCCCCCCCACCTCTAACCACCAGACAATCCCTGCCCCACTTGAAGTTTCCGATTCCCACCCCCTCAATCTGTAGGTGCAGATCAGCCCCTGTGCAGCGGGGTATAGAAAGAGAGGGTTTCTTCTCCCCACTTTTGCCTCTGGATCCCCCTCCCCCTTGGAGCAAATTAACCTCAGTGGTGGTTTCATTCATGTGTGGTTGGAGGAGAATCTCAGATAATCAAAGGAGACTCTCCGTAAGAGTTTGCATTGCTGCGGCAGCTGCTCTTTGAAAGCGCTCCCCCACACCTGGAGGGAACTCGATTTTCTTCGGAGAATGTGCCTTTCAAGTAGATTAAAAAACTATTTTCATGAGTCGCGGCTGTTTACATGCAAACCTGTCACTCAGACAGAGAATTGCCAGCTCAGGCACCTACTGAGACTTATCAACAGCTCCCTTCTTTTTTGGCTAGTTTCTCTCCCGCACATGGGAAGCATGGGGGGTGCGAAGAGTCCTGCTTTAATTTCACCAAAAAACAAAAACAAAAATTTGAATGCTGACATTTTTATTTGAAAAGGGACGGTGCGTGAAATGAGACCCCACCAGGTGGGGATGCTTTTCTGGCCAGCGGCAAAACAGCTGGGCTGGTGCAAGGGTGGCAATTTTTCAAACAGCAAAGCTACACATACATTCCTACGCCCTGATCCTGCAATTTGGTCCAAGAGAACGGCTCCTCTTGCTTTGCAGAGTCGCGTGACTTTCACTGGCATGCCGCACAGGGAAAAAGGTCCACGGGCACAGAGCAGGCAACTGCACATGGCAATGATTAGTTATGCAACTAGTGGCACATGCACCGTGACCGTCAGCTTTTGTGCATGTTCATAGTAGCTGTGCAATTGCAAGAACAGTTTTGCAAATACACTTTTTAAACTTGGGCTCTGAGAATTCATCTCCTAGATTTCCACCCTGCCCTACAGAGGGAAGGGCTGCCCTTTTTTATTGCCAGAGGTCCTAAAATACAATTAAACACACACAGCAGCCATTGGGTGTGGGAGACTGTGCGTCACAAGTGCCTGGTTTGCATGGGGATTTTTCCATCACTCGAATTAATGACCTCACTCATCCTTCCCCCGGGTGCTGGCTGTTAGAGGCTGGCACTCAGCGGGATGCGGGGGAAGCAGGAGAGAGGCAGGCAACATAACCTGTCACAGAGTAGTCTGCTTGCCTCGGATTTGGGGCACGTGTGATAGTTTTCCTAGCAGACACAGCCCAGACAATAGCAATGAAAGCTTGCCATACTGCTCTTTCCAATGTGCCCAGCTAGGAGGGACAATCTGGAGAGGAGAGAAGGGGGAGTTCTGTGTCCAGGCACATTCAGTCCTTGGCTTTTCTCCTGCTCCTGCCAAGGTCAGTTGTGTTAGTTTGATCGCGTGGACGCCTGTCCACTGGGAATTGCATGGAAACCACCAAGCTTGTTTCACATGGGCCAGCAGACAGACAGTTGAGGGTAAGAACTTTCAGTCACAGCTGGCCTGGGCTGTATAGGAATGTGCAGCCCATCTCCTCCCCCAATACCCAGAGCCATCCTGCTCCCCTTTTAACTGATCCTTGCTTAATCAAAACTTCTAGTCACCCAAAGCTCAGCTAGAAGCCATGATGCCAATAGCCATGCCTGGCCTGTCTGTCCAAAAAACCCTTTGCCAGAAAATCTTGGTCTTCTCCATTCCCCCATGACGATGAATGGGCTGGTGCTATGGAAGCACTGACACACCAGCCCAATGGATCACATGATGCCTGATCCCAAGTGAGGGCAATGGGGGGGGAGAGGAGTCTGTCCATTGGCTTCAATGGGCTTTGAATCAAGCCTGCAGTGTTCAAAGCTTGCCCACTGTGTCAGTAAAAGCCTGAGGAGCTCACAGAGGCTGGGGGATGGGGAAGCACAAGGCACGTAGGACCCACTCCAACAAGGTGCTGAGCACTGTTAAAAGCCACATGGGAAGTGCCAGACACAGGAAGCCACTTAACTTTTACTGGTTCTAGAAAAGTTATGACCAGCGCTGCCTGTTCTTGAGTGCCACCCCTGGCACCTTACCCACCCACTGGCTCCATGCATGCAGCCATCTCCTCTACACTACGCTTGTAACAAGCGCCTCCTAAGAGAACCCTCAGAGTCAGTTCCCATTGAACTCACTAGGAAATTGGGGCACATGGCACTCTGATGAGGCAGGTGGGGAGCCTGCACTGAGCTAAGCTCGCCCCCTATTGCCCAGGAGGCTGTATTACCAGTGTGATTGTGAGAGGAGTGAAGGTCAGGAAGGAAAGGAGTAATTCAAGTGCTACCTCTTTTCTTTTAATTCCCTTTACCGTTCAAAGTAAACAATGTGCGGGTCACGTAAAGTAATTAATCAGGAATTACACACAGAGTGTGTTAGGTGGTCGGGAGTAAAGAGTCCCCTGAGGCACTCCAGCAAATTCTTCCTTTCAGTAAATAATTACTTTGGTTAAAATTATTTACTAAATTAAATAATTCCTCGAGTGCTATCTCTGAGATGTCGAGTCATTTGTCTGGTTTACTTTGGTACCAGTGCTACATAATAAATTAACTGTGTAATTAGAGACAACTTTTTAAAAAATCCCTTTGTGAAGAACAGCATTAAAAACAAAGTAAAACTCTGCTTTTAAAATATGTATACTATTATACAAATAAAATGGGTGTGTGCTTTATTATTTAGATTACTGTAGCAGCTAGAGGCCACACACCATTATTTATATTAGCATATAAATCAGAGGTCCTAGCCAAAATCAGGTCCCCATTGTGCTAGGTGCTGTGTGTTCGCTGAGACATGGTCCCTGCACTGGAGAGTTTACAATCTAAAGAGACCAGACAGAAAAGGAAGGATTATTCTCCCCATTGTATGGATGGCAAGTTGTGGCACAGAGAGACAGCCATTTGCCCAAGGTGTCACAGAGTATCTGTGGCAGACCAGGGAAGTGAATGGAGTTCTCTTGAGACCCAGTCCACTGCCTCAACTCAAAGATGATGCTCCCTCATGAAACCAGCAGAAAATGTCAGCCCAGAGTGACTAGGGGCCTAACACACTCTCTCTCCCAGCTCCTGGGCTCTGTACTATTGAGAGGCCTCTTGTTTCTAGACAGCATCAAGCTTCCTATGGCCATGTTTCATGCTGCATGGACTTAAGGGTTGTAAACACAGCTAGACCTCCTGCTCCAAAAGTCACAGGCCTCAACCATGTTGGCTAAAAGAGAATCTCTCTTAGTTATGTTTTCTCCTGCTGAGTCTAGGGCTTAGTCACCATGTTCTGTTAAAGGTCTCCCCCATCTACACCTCAAACCTGCCCTACAACCCAAACCCAAACCCAAACCCTTTGCAGGGATCCAGAAGAATTTGGGTCACTTTTTTCCTTCCGTTTACTTGAATCCCTGCACTCTCCACTTCCAGCCAGGACCAGAAGCACCCACATAGCACGAGATGGCCTGTTCTTGTGCTACTTCCAGTCCAAATGGAAAGAGGATGTGCCAGAAGTGACAGCAAGAGGCCTGTGAGTGACTGCTCTCCAGCCTGTCCAGCATTGAGCTTCCTGACTTCAGTCCTTATCTGAGCCAGACGACTTCTCTCCCATCACTAACAGAAACAATGAGGAGTCCGGTGGCACCTTAAAGACTAACAGATTTATTTGTGCATAAGCTTTCATGGGTAAAAAAAAACACTTTGCCATGCATCAGAAGAAGTGGGTTTTTTACCCACGAAAGCTTATGCCCAAATAAATCTGTTAGTCTTTAAGGTGCCACCGGACTCCTCGTTGTTTTTGTGGATACAGACTAACACGGCTACCCCCTGATACTTGGTATCACTAACAGACACGTCCGGTCATCAGATCCCAATCCTGTCTTCCATAGGGGAACTTTGTATCTGCTGGAGTGTTTCTCCAGGGGCACTGGGCACAGCAGCAGTAAACAGAAGTCTCACCAACACTATGCTATTCAGACTGACCTTGGGTTGACATTACAGGGGCTGAGTGCCTCGGTTGCACACTACTAGCTAAGATGATTAGCTTTCTGCGTGCACGTGTCACTGTGCAATAGCACATCTCATCTCAGTTCAGCTTTTGTTCTAAAGTAGTAGCCTGAAGCGGTGGCCGGAAACAGAGGAGATTTTGCGGGGAAAGAAGGGCACACAAAAACAGTTGCAATTATAGAAACAATTACAATGCAGAGTGAGACTCGGTGTAGCTCCTAATGCTGCAGCGGAGAAAAATTCCTCCACTGAATTTGCCCACTATGTGCAGACCATGCAGGGGGATTCTGGAGGTCACAGATACGGTTCAGTCATGTGACTATGACAGTCATGCCAACTCTTATGCACCCTAATGGCTCAGAAGCTAGATAAATAGCCCCCAAGTTTATCAACTTTTAAAAAATACCGGATTATTTTTGAACACTTGCGACTGGTTATACTCTGACTCCTGTGGAACAAGAATAAAGTTCTTCTTTCTACCTGCCAGTACTAGGGCAATTGGGATTTTTCCTCCCCTCCATGCCCATGTTTCACAGGCAAAGAAATGAAAAATGGATGCACAAGGTTCTTGTCCCCTGGTCACTGACACTTCCTACGTGGGGTGGAGTGCACCAACCTGGCTATAATAAGAGCTAACCTTTGCTCCAAACGCTAACCCAGATACAAACTAGAGGGGGTTGAAAAACATCTCAAAGAAAAATGTTGGCTTCTTCTTGAAACTGGAAATTTTCACCAATAAAATTCTGGTTTCATTTCACAAGTACTGTTTTCTGACAAAATGAGTCTTGTTTTTTTTTCCACCCACCTTTTTGGTGACAAACTGGAAAAGGAGAGAGAAAAGGGGTGAGGAGATGGAATTTTCTTTAAAAGCAAAAACCACCACTAAAATTTTTGGATCCAAAATTCTCTCAACATGTTTTTAATAGAAGAACTTGCTAGTTTATGAGCCCTGTTGAATACAGATGACTTGTAAGTTTTGCACACACACACACACACACACACTTTTTGCCATTTGCCAATCCAAACCTCGCTGGATGTTAAGTAAAGTTTGGACACTTCTTGTCCCACCCTGCACTGTTGTTTTTCCATGTCCACCTCCCCCAATATGTCCTGGGTTCCGGGTGACAGCTGCAGCACTGAAGGATCACCAGGAATATGATAACTCACTGCTAGAAAGGCAACTGTTAGGAGCCTGTAATAGATGCCTAGAATCTGAGGCAGATTCTTTTCCTGCTTCACCTCCCATGTTGCCCCTTTATATGGAATTTACAGCCAGGTATGTAAAGTGAGCATGATTCACTGACACCCTGTGGCTCTTCCGTTCCAACTAATCCAGCACAAAAGATGCCACAAAGCAGTAGTGTGGGCTCCCAGGGAATATCAACTTGCATAGGGGCTTCCCCACAGGTGGTGTACAGGGGTAGGGGACCCCTTTACATCACCAGCCAATCAGTTTGGTTGGTTGACATCCACAGAACTTGCACTCACGGACACACGGACTGCATGCGGCCCCTTGTTTCTGTGTCCGCAGACTCAGGCAGACAGCATAGCAGTCACAGTCCGGTTTTCTTCACAGCCATAAAAGCTGGAAACTCAATTATAAAAACAAAAGCATAAATTGTTCAGCAACTAGATGGGCCCCCCAGTGCAGGAAGGGTGTGGGGTTACTCCCAAATGCCAGCTTAATCCAGCCCAGGCTACCAAAAATGCATGTCCAACAAGACACAGCAAGGCAGATGACATGACCAGAAGTCACTATTGATTTTGGATGCCTCTGTTTTTGGGTCCCCAACTTGCAATACCTTGGGACCTATTTTCAGAGGTGCTGAGAACCTGAAGTTCACATTGACTCCAATTGGCATTGTCAGCAGGGCTGGCCTTACCATGAGGCAAACTGAGGCGGCTGTCTCAGGTGCCAGACTGTGGGGGGGCACCCCTAGGACCCAGAGTGTAGATAATTGTGTCTTCTGCTGGTGCATATGTATTCTCTCTGCTCTAGATGCATCAGATGCTCTAGATTGTGGAGCGCTGTGCTGGAGGAAGGAGGGCACAAGAGACATAACAGGCAGTCAGGAGAAAAGGTGAGCGGGAATAACAGAAAGCAGCAGGAGCTACAGGGAGAGAGAGGAGGAGGAGCCTCTTATGTACCTCTCTAGCACCTCCAGGATCCTGGACTGATTAACACCAGCTTCTCAGGGAGCTTCCTGTTTCCTACTGCTTCCCTGAACCCACTTGAGGAGAACAGGCAGTCAACTGAAGTAGTAGGAGCCAGTTAGGCCCTTAAGATGCTGATCTCTTCCCTCACTCAGGCCCTGCCACCAGCCTGCTTATTTGTCCCCTTCAATTGAGTGTGAAGAGCCACTACAGCTGGCACAGAACAGCAGTCATGAGTGAAAGAAGAAAACGCCCCTCTGGGGCATAGGCGCTGACTCCGTGGGTGCTCCGGGGCTGGAGCACCCATGGGGAAAAAATTGGTGAGTGCTGAGCACCCACCAGCAGCTCCCCGCTGGCCCCTCCACCCACCCACGCCCAACTCACCTTCCGGGTTCCTGCTGGAGGGAGGCGCCTCCTGCCAAAAAGCCACGGCTTTTTTTAGCCCAGCCACCTGCCTCTCAGCTGTGCGGCGGGGCAGCCGCGGGGGAAAGTGCAGCGGGGTGGCACCTCGGGGGAGTGGTATGACCCTCCCCATACTCCTCCCCCGAGGCGCCGCCCTGCTGCGCTTTGCCCTGCGGCCGCCCCGCCGCACAGCTGAGAGGTGGGTGGCTGGGCTAAAAAAAGCCCCGGCTTTTCGGCGGGAGGCGCCTCCTTCCCGTGGGAACCCGAAAGGTGAGTTGGGCGCGGGTGGGTGTGGGGGCCAGCAGACCAAATTGCAGGATCATCTATTCCTGTGTCGGGACCCAGAGTAGTGGGTGGGCCTGGGTCCACCCCACTTCCCCCTTATCGTGCACCTGGCCGTGAGAGGTGGCCATAACAGACTGCACCAGACCCCTGACAGAAGGGGATAGACTTTGGGGTGTGGTTGGCCACTGCAGCAGGGGCAAACCAGAGGACTGCTGTTAACCCCCCTGGAAGGGGGAGAGCGTGGACTAGGGGCCACTGCCGGAGGGCAGTGTCCTGAAGAGGACGCCGTGAGCCAGGAGCAACGCGGGTCCAGATGCCGGCAAGAGAGCGGCGGACGGGACACCACCGGTGGAGGGCGCTCCAGGACTGCTGTGAGCTAATTCCCAGACCGACCGGCAGGGGGTGCCGCATTGGTGAGTCGTAACCCCATCACACGGCGCAAGAAACATCTCCTGCTGAGTTTAGTTCCTTAAGTCTAGATGATCCAGGACTGTGGACCTACTTGAGCAGTAGCCTGAGGGACTTCCTTGTACTGCATGGGCCACAGCAAATGAAAAATTTCATGTTCCCCAAAGACAAAGAAAATAGAAGTTTCCATCCAACACATTACTGGTGTGAAATCCCCAATGGTGACAAAGCGGAGAGGCCATGGCATTTGTACTCAAAACCCCAGAATGCTGCATACTGTTTTTGTTGCAAACTCTTCCAGTCTAATGTTCCAGCCACATTGGGCCCTACAGGAACAAAGGACTGGAAAAATCTGGCATGCCAATGAGAAGGCAGCAAATCACCAGAGAGCACTCCATAGGTGGAAAAAGCTTGAGATGAGACAAGGGTTAAAGGCCATGAGGCGGTGTGCCTCAGTTTCCCCTTTCACACAGCAGCTTAGGCTGTTATGCTTTTGCTGTTGTGCCAAGCTTCCAGCCGGTTACCCTATATAGGCCGACAGGTAACATGCTTGTACGACTGTGAGGTCACCATCCCAAGCATGTACAACAGTTTTTCCCACCAATCAGGTATGTTCCCCATCTTGAAAGGGTTGACCCTCAGTGTTAACTCCTTTGTTCTAACCCACAGATGAAGTAGGGAAAGACACAGGATTACCCACGCATCTGTGTACCCTGGTAGGCACTCTGATGCAGATTCTTCTGCCTCTTTGGAGCAGGCTCCTGAATCAGGCATGCGTTTGAGGCTTTGGCAAGGAAAGGGTGTACTGCAACCTGGCCTGCCCTCGGCCCCTCCCTCTGGAATTTCTCTGGGCTGGTTCCCATCCCCTTGTGTGACTTCACCCATGCAGAGACTCGCTCCCTTCTGCTTTGAAGAGAGAGGTTTACCTGCTACCCGTGTAGCAAGAACAACCTCTTTCTTGGACACCCCAGTATCTGTTCCCAACAGGTCAGCTGCACGGACTCCCCGCTCCAGGAGGTCTGACCCCCAGCTTTCCCTTCTAACCTGATCCACAGGAGAGGGGTCTGGCATCTGAAATGCAGACTTTGCACCCTCCAACTGGGCAAGATCCTCCTGACAAAAGGTGGGCGGGCTCTCCGGCCCCCCCTCACCTTCCCTCCCTGGGCTTCCCTCTGGGCCAGACGCTCCCGTGTCCCCCCGAAGAGAAGGTGACCCTGGTCCAGCTGTGGGCTCACAGCTGCAAGCTAAGACCGACCCTTCAGTGGCCCGCAAAATTCACCCCTTGCTATGAGGTAGAACATTCCCTTCCCCTGGGGAGATAATTACAGGACAGGAACTGGCCGCAGCCACCCCTGCCGCCACAGCTGCAGTCCCTGTGACTTCGCCCCCCCGGGGTTTTCAGCACCAGGTTCCTGCTTGCTGCCACCCAGCCCTGGGACAGATTCTGCCACAGCAAAGAAATCATTTCCCAGTAGAAACGGTGCAAAATTGTGTGACACTGTTGCCACAGTTAGCTTAGCCTGCAAGTTTTCCGTTTGCATGTGTACTTTAGCCAAAGGTGCAATGACTTTGTAGCCACCCACCAGCTCCAATTCCGCCACTTTACCCGGCAACCAATCCTTCTCTTGGATCAGGTCCCTCCTGACTATAGAAATTTCAGCACCTGTATCTCTCAACCCAGTGATTACCTTCCCATTCCTTTTAACAGCATGCACATGCTCACTGCTTGGTGGGGTAGAAGTCAACTTCACAAACCCTGTGTGGAAAGAGGCAGCAGCTTCATGGGCCACTTGATGCCTGTTTTCACTCAGCAGGGGACACTTATTTCTCAGGTGCTCGGTGGACTTACACTGATAGCACCTCCTGGGCTCCTCTGATTGTACAGGGAATTTGGGACGAGTACTAGGGGAATGGGGAGGTGAGCGCCCAGCCTCCTTTTTCCCAGGGGAAACACGGTGACTCTGTTTTCCTTCGACCCTGTACCCCTCTGCCAGTGGTTTATGCTTAATTGCAGCTTGCGCCTGCTCATAAGAGTCTGCAAACCCAGCTAATTCACCCACGGCTTTTACCTGTTTGTCCCACAAGTACTGTTTTACATCATCACTGCACATATTCAGGAATTGTTCCTGAGCAACCAAATCACACATTCCTTCAAAGCTTGTAATGTCTTTTCCCCTCACCCACTTATCTACCAGAACTGTCATTTCATTTGCATAAGCCACATTACTTAATCCATCTCCCCTCTTAAGACTCCTGAATTTAACCCTGTAGGTTTCAGGTGTAACCTGAAACTGTTTCAAAACCAGTTCCTTAAATTTACCATAATTGGAGGCATCACCAATGGGCATCTTATTGAATATGTCCAGAGCTCTGCCAGTCAATTTGGCTATCAAGGTGGTCATTTTTTGATCTTCAGGGATCGCATGGAGGGAGCACAGTCTCTCGAAGGTGATAAAATATTCGGCTATATCCTTGGATTCATCATACTGGGGGCATAGACGCTCCCATTTGTGGATTTTTGGGGAAGTGGAGCCAGCAGCTGAAGGGTTTCGACTCTTCAACTCTGCAATGGCCAGTTCATGCTTCTGGGCCTCCATAGCTCTCTTGTGGGCCACCTCCTCTGCTTCCATAGCTCTCTTGTGCGCCTCCTCCTCTCTTTCTTTTTCTGCACTAATTTCCAACGTACGTAATTCGATACGTCTCCGATGTTCGTTTTCTTTCTCTGTTATTTCGAGTCTGGCAAGATCCAGTTTTACCGTGGTTTCGCGTACAGACATCTTATTGCTATCTAGTGCTGGGCCACGCCCTTCTGCAGTTCACTGAAACTGGACTGCCCTCAGCTCAGAAGTTTTTCAGTTAAGAGACTTTCCCAGCTCCCCTGATCTTCACTCTAACTTATTTTGTTTCCTTTTCTGTCCCTACGTCCCTTACCCAAAATAAGCAAACAGAAAATAACAACCCAGTAACCACTTTGTCTGTTTTCCAGCCACCACACTCAAAACTCACTTAAAATCACTACCAGTATCTCAAAGCAATCAGCTGTGCACAGATCCTGCTCGACTACGCCACTGTGACGGGTTGGGGTCACAGAGACCTACCTGCTTGGTGCTGCCACCTGGTGTGCCAAGGCTACTTCTGCCCCTGCTTCCAGGCCTTTTCCAGCTTGGGACTCCCGAATCCTGTCTGTTTTGAGCCAGATTCCACTGATCTACTGCAAACACAGACCCAGGTCCAAACCACGTCCACTCACCACTGTAAGGCTCCTGGAAGCGCTCTTGCCTTTGACACCCAGGTGTCCAACTCCAAGGAGGTTCAAACCCTTAATAAATCCGTTTTACCCTGTATAAAGCTCAGACAGGGTAAACTCATAAATAGTTCGCCTTCTATTTCAAAGATAGAAAGATATGCAAAGCTGTTTGCCTTCCCCAGGTAACAACTCGTACTCCAGGAAACTTAATGAGTAAAAAGTGATTTTAATAAGTACAGCAAGTAGGATTTAAGTGATTTCAAGTAGTGACAGACAGAACAAAGTGAATTACTAAATAAAATAAAATAGAACACGCAGTTCTATGTCCAATCACCCTGTGTACAGATAAAAACCTCACTAGGTCCAGTAAGCAGGCTATCTTCCTTCTAGCCTGGGTCCAGCAATCACTCACATGTCTTTGTCCTTTGTTCAGTCTCTTTCAGGTGCCCTTGGGGGGGTGGCGAGCTTCTTTCTTTAGCCAGCTGAAGACAAAAATGGAGGGGCTTCCTCGGGGTTTAAATAGATTTTCTCCTCTGGGTGGACACCCCTCCCTCTCCCTATGTAGCATCCAGTTACCAAATGGAGTTGGGGTCACATGGACAAGTCACCTGTCTATGCACAACTCAGCTCCTTCTCAGACCAGCCACATTCCTGTCAAAGCTCAGATGTGGATTGGTGTCTGCAAGTTCTATTGTCTGTTAAGTGCTTCTTGACTGGGCACTTAACCTGCACATTCCTTTCTCAAGAAATACCACCAATATTCATAACTTCAACTACAACAATGATACCTGCATATAAACGGGAGGAATAAATTCAGTAGGTCATAACTTTCACAGAGATATGTTACATGGCACATGTAGCATAAAGCATAGTCCAGTTACATCATGTATACATTTATAAGCATCTCCCCATACAGTTTTATGGGGAACACCGTCACAACTCTGTTATTCTGGACTGCACACCTGACATCAGCCATACGGAACAATTGACTTTAATTGTGCATTTTGTAACAACAACAGAACCTAGAGAAAATGTTCCTGCAATGGTGACTGGCAGAGAGCATTTTCTAGAATTTATTGACATTGATGATACTACAGGAGTTGGTATGACAAATGCTTCTTAAAAAGCTGGAAGATACAGGAATTGCGATAGCTGACATGAGAGGTCAGGGCTATAATAATGGTGCCAACATGAGAGGAAAGAACGGAGGAGTGAAGACACGGATCCGAGAGTTAAACCCTCGAGCTTTTTTTATCCCATGCAGTTCTCATTCATTGAATTTAGTGGTCAGTGATGCAGCATCAGCTTCTTGTGAGGCTGCTGAATTTTTTAATGTAATTCAAAGCATCTATGTATTTTTTTTCTGCATCAACTCATCGATGGCAAATTTTGAAGCAACATCTGGGAACATCGTCTCTGACACGGAAACCAATGAGTGCCACACAATGGGAAAGTCGAGTGGAGGCGATAAAGCCTATCAAACACCAAATTGGGAAGATAGATGATGCCATAGTTGCCATTATGGAGGATAATGCTATGACATGAACTGTTTGTGGGAGTTCAGTGGCAGAGGGAAATGGAATCACCAGAAACATATAGAACTTCAAATTTCTGTGTGGCTTAGTGTTGTGGCATGACATACTGTTTGAAATAAGTGTTGTAAGCAAGAGACTCCAAGGTGTTGACCTTGATCTATCTGGAGCAATGGAACAACTGGACAAAGCAAAGTCATACCTACAGTCTTACCGGTCAGATGAAGAATTTCAGAACATTCTGAAGAGTGCACAGAACTTGGCAGAGGAACTTCACACTGAAGCTATTTTCCCACCCATTCAAGAATACAAGAGTCACCAAAGAAGATGACATTTTGATTATGAGGCTCAGGATAATCCCATAAGAGACCCCAAACAACAATTCAAAGTTGAATTCTTTAACCAGGTGCTAGATCGTTCTTCAGCTGACTGTATTGCACATTTCATGCAGCTCAAGGAACAGCAGTATATTTGGGATGTTGTATGATATTCCAAAACTCCTCACTATACCTGAAGAAGACCTACACCAGCAATGCAGTGCACTAGAGACAGTGTTGACACATGATGACATACGTGATATTGATGCATGTGATTTAGGTGATGAACTGAAAGCCCTTTCAAGATACATTTCAGTAGGATCAACTCCAAAGGCTGTTCTGGAATATATGTGCACAAATAAGATGACCACCCTCTTTCCAAATGCTTTTGTTGCTCTGCACATACTTCTAACACTCCCGTAACTGTTGCCAGTGGAGAACGCAGCTTCTCCAAGCTGAAGTTAATAAAAACACATCTACGCGCCACAATGACAGAGGACAGGCTGGCTGGCCTTGCAAACATCTCAATAGAGCATGAGCTGGCCCAGACTGTGGATCTTCAGGAAAGCAGTTCAAATCTTTGCAACCAAGAAAGCACAGAAACCACCACTTTGATTATTCAAACAGATAAAAATGCCGGTGTTTACTATGCAGACAAGAAAAGTTAACTTTCAAATGCCTGAACAGCAAATGTAAGTGTTAACTTAAAATGCCTTGTTCAAAAATTTTAAGTGTTAGTTCTCCTTTATTGGGGCAGGTAGCAGAGCAGTACCATGAGAGAAATAGAACAGGAAGAAGGCAGAATTGAGACCTTTCAAAGTTTTGGCCCAAACGAGGGGGCATAGGGGCATCATTTGAGCTCCCCACCTCAGGTGCCAAAATGTTGTGGGCCGGCCCGAGCACCAATTAAAAAAATAAATAAATCAGGCCTATAGTGTCTCTAGTCAGACCTCAAATGAAGAAGGCACCCAAATTCAGGGGTCATTTGTGCTCATTTTGGATTGAGCACATGCCTGGTCCCCACACATCGCTTAGGGATGGAGCAAATGCTGAGGAAGCATCACCTCAGATCCAACCAGTGCTGCAGGATTTGCAGTAACTCAGTACACTGAAGATCTAAGTGTCCCTGGTTCAATCCTAGATTTTGGCTGGCTTTCTTGCACTTTTCTTTGAAGCATGTGGCCCTGGCCACACCGGTGGCATGATGCTGGACCAGCTTGCTGGATCTGGCATGGTCACTTCTATGCCACCTGCAAAACTGGAGGACAAACTCAAAGCAGCAGACTAAGAGCCAGAAATTATGCTGCTGGACACTGATTTTTACAGAATTTGTGCAAACACCCATCTCCCGTTGCCGCTGCTGCCTAATGAGTTTTAAAATAAATTGTATCCAAGGCAGGGCAATCCTGTACTGTAAGGAGATGCACAAAGTGACCTGTAAACATCTCAGAGTCTGACTAGTCAAGCTCCCCGCACCAATGAAACCGACGAAGCAGCTGATAGCTGGAAATGAGGGGGAAGAAAGTGACTGAGATGGGCAGAGTTCAGGAAATGGAAGAGTATAAATGTCTCGAAATGATGAAATTTGGAGTGATGGTGCCTGGGTGGGAATAGATCTTGAGTGTAGCCTGGAAAATAAGCTGGCAGATCCTTTACTGATTAGCCTGTCTTTTTTAAAGGCTACACATTAGCTGCATGAAAAGGAAGCGAAATTAAGACTTAAATGCACCCAAATGACTTAAGGAATCTTTAAGTAAGACTGAAAATGAACCTTTCATTGAAGTCTCTTGCTGCATCATTTTCATCTCGACTCTAATCCTTACCACCTGTGTGTCCTATCCCTGATATCCTACCCGTTTCTCTCCACCTCTCCCCCCTCTGTGTGCATGAGCCAAACCTCCTTGACTTTCAGAAGTTTGGATCATGCTATCTGGGAGGAGGTCCACCCGTGCTTTGACTGCAGCAATGTTCCCAGTAAATGCCATTGCTGCTTGATGAGCACAGACAATAAAAAAGGAGCCAATTACACACGATACATAATTCAAGCAAACCAGCCAACCAACCAAGCCCTGGAAAGAGGCACATTCATGGCTAGGCTGGCTGAGCAGGCTTGCTGAGGTGACCCCACCCCCTAGCTGGTGCTTTCAGCTAGACCCATATCGATTGGATGATCAATTTTCAAATTCCAGGCGGAAAGGCCGAGTGAAAAATGATGGTGTCACCCAGTTGCAGGCCCTGGCTAATGCAAATGGAATAAGCCTCCCTTCAGAAATTACCTTCCTGGGGTTGTTTATCCCTTCCCCGCCCCCTCATTGGAGTTCCCTGTAGCTACAAACAAAGTAGAAAAATCAATAAGAGCTTTAATTACTGGCCCCAAATTCATCAGGGCCTCAGCTGTAATTATTCTGTGCATGCCAGGAGCCTAGAGATCGTAAGTGCACCAGCAAACCGAGGCATAGCTGTGGATTTGGAGTTATTAAAGATCAGCTGACAGCACCTGGAAGCCCATGCAAAGCCATTTAGAGGCAATTCGGCTCCAATATATATGGTGTTTTCTCTCCTCGTTATTTATCAGGGACATCTGCCTACTCTGTAAACAGGCTCTTTATTTCAATTTGAGAGCTCATCAGGCAGTGGTTAAGGAGGAAGGATGGGCTGGTGGTTGAGGGATGAGTCTGAGAGTTAGAAGATTTCAGTTCTATTCCTTTCCTCTGTCACTGCCTTGCTGTATGACCTTGGGCAAATCACTTACCTCTCCCCCCAGAGTTCCCTGCCCATAAATTGGAACAACACCACCACCTAGCCCCTAACAGACATGTTGTGAGGCTATGCCTGAACAGTCAGAGCTGAAGGACAGAAGGGGCCACCAGCTCACCTGATCTCCTGCTCATCACAGGCCACCAACATCCACACACGAAACCCAACAATTGAAATGAGGCTTCAGTATTACAGCCCACAGGAGATTATCTATTACATGCCACAGGCAGAGAATAAGAGGAACCAAAGCGCATCAATGCCAGAGACCCCTGCAGTCTCGGAATCAGTTACACTTGTTAACATCTGCCCAGTGCTTGGAGTACATCTTACAGCTCTTTCCATCAGAGAAAGAGAGAACGGCTATACTCATCTTCCCAGTGACATCATAGTCCTCAATGAGGCACATCACTTAGTGCCGATGACATTTGGGGTCTCACAGAACTGATTTTAGGTGGGCGAGAAGCCACAGGAGAAGACAAAATTGACCCTGCTCCATTCACAATCATCCAACTGCCCATTTAGAGCCACTCCCTGCATTGACCCCCATGGAACTCCGGGGACTCATGTGGGGACCCCAACCTGAGCCCCCGATTTGCAGCAACACAATGGTCTATGCCATTCCACCTTGGTGTCCGATTGCACACTTACCCATGTTTTGTCTCATGTTTAATCATCTCAAAGAGTTAATTAAATGATAAGATTTGATGAAAGAGACAGTGAATCTGAGGTAAGCAAGAAACCCAGCAGCCAGGGATAATTTACAAGCCATGCAAGAGGAAGAAACAACCTGACTGGGTATGGTCAAGAGATACAGGCCTAAACCAGGACATGAGGGCGCCAGGTGGGCATGGCCCAGATGCTCCAACTTCTAGAGGTTCATTTCCTCTCTAAGGTGCTCAAAATAAAATGGTTGCTACCCGCCTCACAGCACTGCAGACCCAGCAGCCTTCTGGGCGACTGCCAGCAGGGATTCCGCTCCAGCCCACCTGCAAGTTCAGCGCCTGTGACAGACTTCCTGTTTGCCAAATCCTCCCATGGTAACCGAACACCAGGAGTTGCAGACACCCGCTCAGAACACAAACGAGGCGCACCAAGCAAAAGTGCCGAGAACCCGGGAGAGGCCAAGTGCAGAATCCATTAGAAGGGTCCACTGTGGAGAGTGTGACACAAAAAAACTTCAGCTGAGCTTGGCTCCTGGTTAGGCAGTGAAATAAGTGAGGGCCCGAATTTCACACGAGCTCAGCATGTTGGCTGTATGCTGGGTGTTGCGCTCTTTTGAAAATGGTGATTTGGAAAATCTGGCTCTTGTTTGGGTGCTTGGCTCGAGCTGAGTTGTGCTGAAAATCTGCACCCCACAGTGGATGCTGGGCACTTGAAAATCTGCCCTGAGCTTTTTTGAAAATTTGGGCTCACGGGACTGGTATTCAGATATTCTAGTGGTGGGTGCCCTTGAAATGTGTGCATGCGCTCACCCACACTCAAGAGCACGTACACAGCCCTACCTTGCAGATAGCCTTTTCAATTTTGAGCAAAACATGCAGCGCCTAACACGTTGCTTTTGCCCTGCTAAACAGAGTTGGTCCTGAGGAAAATGGACCCACGTTGTAAAAATCAGGCTCTAACTTCAGATTCCAACACACCCCAAAACTGAAGTGTTCAGATGTGAGCCAACTCTAACGTGAGATACAAACACCTGGCTCTGGCTGTACAGAAAGGGAGTCTAATGCCCTACTTGGTTCTTGGTAAGGAAGTCCCATGCGATAGATGAGTTGCTAACATGAGAAGGAATGGGGTGCGTGATTTGAGGCCATAGAGCAAAAATCCCCATTTCCCCAAGTATTTCTTCAGCAATTATAGTATATGAAATAACAGTGAGACTATATGGGGAAAGGGTCACTGCTGCTCTCTTGCTGGGACAGGTGGGAATATGGATGTTGATATGATGATCCTTCTAGTGATCCCCTGCATATTCCTGAACAGGCCTTTAAAACCAAGGGAGACTTTTCCCAAATAATCCTCCCTGGGTTTTAGATGGGACCTGGCTGTGACACTGCACCCCATAATGCTTTATAGAAATATGCTTATGAATGTAAATATGACATAAATGGAATATGTTTTATGCTACATATGCCACGTAACATATCTTTGCAAAGGTTATGTTCTACTGAATGTATTCATCCTATTCGTATACATGTATCATTTTTATATCTGAAATTGTAAGTGTTGGCTCTATGCTTGTATTTAAAGTGTTTGCTGTAGGAAGCACCTAAGGCAAATCTGGTTGACATAGTGTGAAGGCGTTATTCAAGTAATTGGGAGTACTTGGCTAACAACGGACCTTGATAGATGCCAATCCACATCTGAGCTTTCCTGGAACGTTCAAACTAGCATATGGACAATGCCTGTAAAGAACTGAGTCATGCATGGACATGTGACTTGCCTATGTGACTCCAAAACTCCATCTTGTAGCTGTAATTCTACACAGGGGGAGAGAAGGGTTTCCACCCACAAGAGAGAGACTATATAAGCCCCTGGGAAACCCCTCCATTTTGTCTTCAGCTGGCTCAAGAGATAGCCTCTCCACCCCAAAGGATGCCTGAAAGAAACTGGAACAAAGGCCAGTAACTACAGGGCTGTGAGTGATTGCTGAACCCAGACTAGAAGGAGACTAGTCTGTCAAATAAGCTTATTGGAACATCTCTGAGGGTGTGATTTACCTGCATTTAGTTTCCTACTGTATTAGACTTAGACTTGCATGTTTTATTTTATTTTGTTTGGTAATTTACTTTGTTCTGTCTGTTATTATTTAGAACCACTAAAATCCTACTTTTGTATTTAATAAAATCACTTTGTAAGTATTAATTAACCCAGATTAAGCATTAATACCTGGCGGGGGGGAAAGAGCTATGCATCTCTCCCCATTGGGAGCTGGGTATCTGAGTGCTGGAGACAGGAGCACTTCTTAAACTATTTTCACTTAAGCCTGCAGCTTGTGTGGGACGTGGTTCGGACTTTGATCTGTGTTTGCAGCAGGCAAGTGTGTCTGGCTCAAACAAGGCAAGGTCCTGAAGTCCCACGCTGGCAGGGAAAATGGGCTCAGAAGTAGTCTAGGCACATCAGGTGGCAGTCCCAAAGGGGTTTCTGTGACCCAACCCGTCACGCTGGCCAAGCAGAGACAGAATGGGAGCGTTTGGCCTGCTCTATGCCTCCTTCCATAATAGCTGGGTGCTCTTAAGAAAGCTGCTAGTTCTTTACCTTCATACTGGATCTCAGCGTATTAACTCAAGGCCTCCCATAACCAGGGAGGCAGCACTTGCCTTGCTTCTGGCAGCCAGCCCTCCATGTTCAAATGCATTGGTATTGACTCGGCAATCAATTTTCAAATTCCAGGCGGCCAGGCCAATGAAGAGTAATTATGTCACCCAGTCACATGCCCCAACTAATGCAAATTGAGCAACTCTCCCTTTAGACATTACCTCCATATCATTGCTTGTTGTGCCCTTTTGTTTCTAGTCACAGAGATCTCCTCAGGAGAAAAATCAGCAGGCAAAACTGTTTTAGGACAACTTGTAGGACACAGCAAAATGATCAAGAAGGGCAGAGTGTCAAATGGTTAAAGCAAAGGCCTAGGAGTCAGGGCTCTGGGGGTCTATTCCTGGTGTTACATGCAGTCATTGTGACAAGTCACCTAGCCTCTTTGGGTCTCAATCTCCCTATCTAGGAGAATGGGTGTAATAATTACTTATTCCCCTTTATACAACATTTTGACAGGCTTGGATGAAAGGTGCTATTTACCTATGCCCTCCATTACCCTAAAGTCTGAGCACCTCTGATCTAATGTATTTATCTTGCAAACATCCCTGTGAGGCAGGGCAGTGCTATTATCCCCATTGTACAGATGGGGGAACAGAGGCCAGATTTTCAGGGATATTCAGATGCTGATCAGCACACAGATCTCTTCAGAAGTCTGGCCCTAAGTGACTTGCCCAGGGTCACACAGGAATTGTGTGGCAGAGCAAGGACTTAAAACACAAGCTTCAAAAGTCCCACGACAGTTCCCTAATCATCGGACCATCATCCTTCCTCTCTCTAACTATATACATGCAAAGTATGAATGGGTTCTCTTCTCTCCACAGTTGAGCTCAAAAGATGTGTGTCCATTTTAAGGGTAGTTTTCAACTCTCATGACCACTACCCAAACCAACCGGCCTGAAACTTCACAAAGCACTTCTCTTCCCGGCCAAGATTTTCCTGAAAAAAAGCTTCAGGTAAATCCCGGAAGGCTTCTGGCCAGACTATTTCACAAATGCACCTTTAGTCCTGGTTTCATTCTCTCCCCCCGTCACTCCGTTCTCCACTTCAAACAATTTTCCTACTGTTCTTTGGCTCATATCTCCAAAACAGCTGTATCTACAATATCAGAAAGTGCACGTCTCTTGAGTTGAGCTGCTTTTGATGGGGGTCTGCTGGAAACAGTAGGAGATTGCAACAGATTTGTAAAGGGTTTTCATGTGAGTACGAAAGCACAGATGGACTATTCATGTAAAAAGTATACACACAAGGGGCACGACTGACCTGTGTGCTAGGTATCTCATTGGGAATTGTTAAGGTAATTCTCTTCCCATGGCTATACAGACAGATGGAGTTTGCACAACTGCTGCATGACAAGGAGAAAAGATATTGCTGTTCGTGTGTTCTTCAGGCAAAATTTTGCTATGAATCAATAATTGCCATAGTATCTTGATTGTTCTCAGGATGGCACTACAGGGCAGAGTTAAGGTCGTTTGGGTTCTCTTAACTGTACATCTGCATGTTGTTGTATGGCATCTTCATTTGGGATTTCACACCTTTCTAATACTTGGGGGTTAATTTAAGTGTTCACTGGCTGAAGTGAGGGATAAATTATCTCTGTTCTTGACTCCAGTGAAAGTCTTTTTCCTGGGAACTATTATTTACTACACAGTTTAGGTGTTACCTTCTAAGCTTCATGCAAACCAGCTAATTGTGTGATTTTTAGAGAGAAACAAATGCAATATATTATACTCAACTAAAATAAAGGTGAACATTATACATTTGCCATAATGACTGGCTCAGAGCCTATAAAAATGGCAGATAGAGTAGCTGAAGTGTTGCCCTCTGGTAAACACAGTTTGCCAGCTACCAGTCTGCTCTGCCCTTTTTCTGTTTCCAGTGAGTTTGTCCCACCTTATTTATTTGGTGTGTGCAATCTGGTCAAGCCAAGCCACATCTGATCAACCATGTTCAAGGCACGAAGACCTCCAGGAAGTTGAGTCATTTTGTAATCCTCAACAATGTCCCACCTATCCCAGCAGAGACTTTTCTCATGGAAGTACCTTGATTGGGTTCTGGGTGAGGTAGTGGGTTGTTATTCCAGACTTTCCACGGGTGGTTTCCAATCCTGTCCACAACCACAAATTCAGCTCATTTGGTAAGCTCAGTCTAGCCCCCAAAGGATAAATGCAAAGGACAAATGATCAGGATCCTCTCAACAAAGGTTGGAAGACTGGAACAGCAATGCACAGCAAAGACTGTTGCTAGAGCCAGTCACAGGAAAGTATACAAGTTTTCAAGCATGGCTCTATTAATACTCCTTAATCCTTATTTACAGCACCACCTATTTTAGCCCAGAGCCACTGGCTCTGCCAACATACATCTGCCCAGGTCCAGATCTGCAACAACCTTGGTTCTCCCAGTGCACCTCCATCCTGGCAGGAAGCACCCATAGGTATTCTGGTGCTGGATCTCTCCTAGGTGCTAGTTGTGTATTGCAAGTGACCACTAGGCTCTGGATTAGCATGTCCCTTCAAGTGTTACATTAAAACCATCCACTCCTCAGATCTGCTTAGCACCCTAAGCAGCTGTAGGATCCCTATCTAGCTGGTGGGTTGAATGTAGATGCAGGACGTGGCCTGTATTTAGAAGTCAGTCCTTTCAGAGTGCTCTTTGGTCCCAAATAATGTTTAAATTTCATTCAAAAAATCCACTGAGTTTTTTGACAAAGAAAAAACTTTCCCTTTTGTTTCAAATGGTGAAGTTTCATTGTGGCAAAATAGAGAAATTTAACTAAAAATGTAGAAAATTTTCTGCAAAAAATTATCAAGTTCCAAAGTCGTGTTGGGCAACATTTTGCACAGCGTTACTGAACTGAATAGAGGGGGAATGGAGACCCGAGTCTTGTCCCGGTAATGAGCGTCTTTCCCATTGGCTTCAATGGGCTTTGGAACAGGCCCTAAGAATGATTTGGAGTCTTGCCACCCAGAGACACTCAAAATAGGACAGAGCAGGGTCTTAATAGAAATGAAATGTATTTGATGCCCTTTACCCACCTCTGGGAGACAGAAAACCCAGCTCTGACCAAGATGACCATAGCAGGATTTTCAATGTCCCACTGTAGCCATGAATGTCAAGCTACCAGTCCTAAAATTAAAGGGACCCTCAAGATAAAAAATTGCACAGGACAAAACAAATCCCTTCCCTGTGTAACTAATAACCTGAATGATTAAAACCAGAATGGAGCTGGTAAAACTCATTTACCCTTTGCCCCTTGATGCTCATTCAGCTTTGACAGCGAAACGAGCTCATTGTTTTCTGAAGCTGGGCCCAGGCATCACTGAAAGCACTTGAGCACCTCCCCGGTTACATCTCAAAACGCCCCCAGGAGGGAAATATTTCCCCATTTTGCAGTTACGGGGAAGCCGAGCATAGACGTCTGTGGTTCACCCAAGGATGCTGGGGCAGAGGGGCTGGCCATAAATTGAGCAACACTTTTTTTGGCCATTTTCAAGTCCCACCTAGTCCTTGCAACAGTTTAACACGGACCTAAATACACAAAATTAAGGACCCACCTACCCTCTGATGAGTTATGTAATTTATGGACAGCCCTGGTGCCCCGTATCCCACAGCTGCCTGTTACCTGCATAAACATCTGTCCAGATCCCCAAATCTGTCCAGACTGTTTAATTAGACAATGATCCTGGTTAAATATCCCACCCCCTTCTTCCCTATTCTGTTTTCACTGAATGTTTAAAAATCATTCAAATGTTTCTAGTCACGTCACCTTCCCACCCCCATCTCAGGGACTCTCAAGGTAGGTTTTCTAACTAACATGACAGCCTGCCAGAAGGGAAGGGTAGTCTTGTAGCTAGGGCATGGGAGTGGGATGTAGCCGATCCCAGGCTCTCCACTGGTGACATTGATCAAGTGTTTGGAAAATAGCACCACTCCCTTTGCCTGCCTTGCCTATTTAGATTGTGAAGTCTCGGGGGCCAGCACAGTCTCTCACTAGGAGTTAGGGTGAGCAGACAGCAAATGTGAAAAATCAGGAGAGGGGGTGGGGGGGGGCAATAGGAGCCTATATAAGAAAAAGACCCAAAAGTTGGGACTGTCCCTATAAAATCAGGACATCTGGTCACCCTACTAGGAGTTTGTGCAGTCCCTGGCACAATGGATTTCTGGTCTCAGCTGTGACCTCTAGCTGCTACTGCAATCATCATCATCCCTTTAACTTTGCTACACAATCGCTCAGATCAGCTGTGCTTTAGAATGATTCTCCTCCCATCGTCTTTGAGGACCAGGCATGCCCCTCCCACACCCTTTTCCCAAGCCACCCATACAGAACTGCTGGAAGCCCCTGGCACAGGACCATCCCCTGCTGCCTGTGTTTGTGATTGGTTTCCTCCCTTTTTGCAATTCGAAAGCTGGCTGGGCCACTCCCTGGGCTTTTAACCTCACCCACCTGCTACAATAGCCGTGAGTGAGTTTAGATGTATGGATGCAGCATTGGTTGATATGCTCTGTGATAGCAGTGCTGCTCGGGCTCCCAGGAGGTGCTCTCCTGATACCTTTCCATATGAGTGGAATCTCTTTTCTCTACTCCTGGTTTCATTCTCTATCCTGTCACTCCTTCCTCCACTCATTCACTGCTGGGATCTTCATTTTCTTGACACATCCCAGGAGTTCCCCCCACACTTTCGTGTCTTGAGTAATTCGCATGCTTTCATGCTCTGATCGTATTCCCCCCCTACACACAAATCAAGACCTCACATCTGAGTGGTTTTTCTAAGCTTGCCCTGTGAATCTCCAACTGGAGCAATTACTTACAGTCTTATGCTGGATTTTTGGACTGAGTGGTATCATAGTGAAATTTAGGGCGTAAGCTAGAGCCCACCACTGCCAAAACTTCTTGTACACGGCTCTGCTAAAGCAATTTTGTCCTGACCTGCAAGGCCCCGGCTGTCCCAGTATTGGGCCTCAGAGTTCTACCCATGCAACTTGCTACTGTTGCACTCACTACTCCTCCAATCTTGGCTCACTATCTTGGCCCCATCAGCCTACCTGCAGATGCCACAACATTCTGCAAAACCCTGAGCACCTCCAGTTTTGCCTGCAAGAACCAAGATAATTACCACCAGGGAGTGGAAGGAAGCTTCATACCAATGTGCGTTGCAATGAAGAATTAGGAATGAACTCAGACAGCTAGATTCTCAGCTGTGTAAATCAACATCACTCCACTGAAGTCAGTGGAGTGATGTTGATTTACATCAGTCAGAGATTTTGCCCTTTGCTTCTAACGGCATAAGTAGGGAGGGGCAATTCTTCTCTGGAGTTTGAATTTGCAGGAAAGGTGTCGGATGAGAGACACAGATCCAGCTTCTTCCTCTTTGTTACTTGCATTGGGCATTAGCATTTTACACTTCTTTTGTCCTCGTTGCTCACCCACTTTCCCTTGTTTGTTTTTTTAACAATAATTTGAATTTTTATTAGGTGCTCGGCTCCAGTCTAACTACCCCCATTTGAATTGCTGACACACAAATCAATAGGAACATGCTCTGGCAGAGTGGATTCCCTGGCATTAGAGACAGCCTGTGAGCTGCAGATTCTTTCGAGATGAAAACGAGTTGAATAAACAGAACAGACAATTTTCTTAAATAAAGCCGCAGCAGCCTCCATGGTTATGCTGCACGGAGCGAGTGTTTAGAGGTATTCTTTCCCCTCTCCTTGTGCTCATTAGACACCATTTCTTCTTTAACCATCTCTCCTCCACTTTGGAGCTATTGAAGAGGGGTTGGGGAAGCACAAACAACTAGTGAACCTGCCTATTATTTAGCAAAGACACTTGAGACCAGCAAAGAGGATTCTGAAGATACAGGAGACTATTAAACCACATTGTATCTTACACCCCGACGTTAGCCCCTCACATACTCTGTTTCCATACCAGGGACCTTTGGGGTTTTTGGCTCCCATCATGCCTGAAATGGCCTTCCTTGTGGCACTCTTGTAGGGGAGGGATCCCACAGCCTCGTCCATCTCTGACATCTTGTATCCAAACACAGTAATTCAAGGCCTGAGCAAAAGCCAATGGACTTGATGCCCATTGACTTCAATGGATCCAGCCCTTCCATATTCCTTGAGAAACCAGCTTACTTATTCTCTCTCCAGGTGTGTCAACCAGTAACAACCCCTGTGTGTGTGTGTGTGTGTGTGTGTGTGTGTGTGTGTGTGTGTGTGTGTGTGTGTGTGTGTGTATATATACACACACACGATTAATGACAGCAGAAAAAAAGAGAAATAATAACAAATAAGATGGGTTAAGCAAGCTAAACACAATGGGAAGAGCATGGGAAGCATCACTAGACAGGCACAGGGTATTACAGAATTACCTGCAGCATGGCAGAAAGCATCCTGTCCCAGCTAGCTAGCAACTTATAGGGTTGCAATCATTCTACTAGCTGAATGCAACCCAAGTGTTTAAACAGAAATAATTTACTTCCCTTTCTTCCTTCGCAGGCAGTAGGAGAAACAGCTCCATTACAATTTGTGTGTCTGTGTGTGAGAGAGGCAAGACAATCTAACAGAGGGAAAGCCAAGCAGAGACAGGAGTTTTGCATTTGGTTTTGGACACAGTGGGGAGCTCTGCACTGCCTCTGGGAGATGTAATTTCCAGCTCAGGTACGTACTCCTGCTAGCTTCGATTGAGCTAGCGAGCTAAAAATAGCAGCATGGCCCCAGCAGCTCAGCCTGAGTACAATCCCACTGGAGATTCTAGGTATATACTCCAATGGTTCGCTCAAGCTACCACCCATTCCACTGTAGCCACGCTGCCATTCGATCAAAGCTAGCATGTGTACATCTACCCGAGCTGGGAGCTACACCTCTCAGCTGCAACGTAGCTGTTTCTAGCAAGGCCTGTGTTCTTGCAGGAGTGTGTTCCAGTCCTATGAAAATTCTGCCTCCTGACCTCACAAGCCTCTCCCTATCGATCAGCATATGGGAGGTCACAGTAGCAGAGCCAGCCACTCTCTCCAGTAGCTATGTCCAGTCCTGTGAAGGGTTCTGAACGTCAGTGCAGACTCTTTGAACTGGGCCTTGTGTTCTATGGGAAACTAATGCAGAGAGATGTGATCATGCTGACTTGTGGCGCTAACTAAATGGGCTGCTGTATTATGTTCCGACTGGAGCTTTTGGAGTGGGGGGAAGAGGGGGAGAGTTCTTTCTTTGTAGCGATGAAGCCTGGAGATCATGAGTGTGTAGGTCACCATGGCTGTGAGTGCATAGATAGGACATGCTGCGGTCTTTTTCCAGACACAAATGAAAGTGGGCACTTTTTGCTGCCACAGCTATTTGAGCATCCAAGAGCATTGAGGTGTCCAGAAGGAACCCAAGGCTGCAGATAGACTGCAGCTGGGAACAGATGACCTTGATGTGAAATCTTCTAGGAGCATTGGATTCAAACAGGTTTAAGCCCACCCTTTCTGAACATGTTGGCTTGTAGGAACCAGACAATTAACAATAGTACAGCATGTTCAGAGAGAGAGAATTGGGCCAGCTTATTCCCTAGGATATTCCATTGGAGAGAATGCAGTTACTCAATAGTTGCTCCAGTAAGCAGAAGTTACTTAGTTAAGAGAACAGATGCTGGAAGCTCATACGGTAAATTTAAAAAAAAAGAAAGAAAGAAAAAAAAGCTTAACTAATGCAACCAGAGTGTCACATTTGTAATAGTCTGGGGATGGGTGGCAGAGTTGTCTCCTTAACTTGGGTGGAAATCATGAGGCACTCAAGATGCATCAACTGATCCAGGTTGACTTAACTCAGCCCAGGTTCTCAAAACACATTTGGAATCCTCAGTGAGCCCATCAGGGAACATGAGCTGAGTTTCTGCTCTGTAACAAAATCCAGAACCAGGTGAGTTTGGGTTTCATTACGACAGACTAGCATAGCTCCTGCTGAGATTCCAGAATTGTGTTCTTGACTCTACATGGATATGCTCTACAATCTTTGGAAAGCCAATTAACATTACATTTTTTCAGATATCCACCACTTTTGGATGCCTTGATTTTGGATTATCCAGCTTGAGGCTCCTAAAGCCTGTAAGTCATAGGTACTGAGTACCTACAATGCCACCTGAAGTCAATGGGAGCTGGCTTAATGGTCAGTCATGTTCCATATACCTCAAGGATCTAATAGGAGGAGAATAGGCTGAAAGCACTCATGGTGCTTGAACAGCCAGCCCACTCCACCAATTTACCAGCAGAGAAAGAGCAACACTAAGGAAACTAACTTGGCTTACCTGCCTTTCAGACAGAGGCAGGAGAGAGCCAGTGTTCCCCAGGGACAGCAAGCAGAACCTCAGCTCTCAGGCTCACTAAATTAAGCCGACAAAATACAAATAGGGGAGGGGATGGGAAGAAAGGCAGGGAGTGAGGGTCAGCTCCTGCTTTGCATGTTAATAACTCTGGCTTTTCAGCCTCAGACAATTTTAATAAGAGATTAACTGATATCCAGTTTTTAAAATGTCTATCAACATCTAGATCTGAGCTGCAAAGCCCCCTGATAGGAGAACTCCACTCCCTCCCTCCCTGGGCAGTAGCTCCTTGCATCTCCACAACAGAAATTCTGAATTCCCACATGCAGAAATTGGGCCAAGTCTTCGTGGCAAAGCTTGTGCTGAGGAATGCTGCATCTCTGCTAAACACTCATTTGCTCACACCCCACTCCCTGCTTTTTACCTAGCTAATGTCACCGGCCACTATTAAGAACACAGAAGACCAGAGTCCTGCCCCCCTCCCCCCCCCCACACCCCTTGTTAATCCCTTGAAGGTTGTGAATTGTTTAATAAATGGTCTGTATTATGGTAGGTGCCTAGAGACCTGAACCAGGATCAGGGCCCCTCCTGTGCTAGGTGCTGGACAGACAGAGTGAGAAGCGTGCTCTCGGCTAGAGGCTAAACAATGGACATAGACAAGGCAGACAAAAGTAGCATCATCCCCATTTTATGGATGGGGAGCAGAGACACAGAGATGAAGTGACTTGGCCAGGATTACATGGGGAATCCGTGACAGAGCCAAGAACTGACTCTAGATCTCCTGAGTTGCCCATCGAGTACCTTAACCACAGGCCCATCCTTTCCCTCACAGCTATCCAGAGGACTCAAGTCAGTGTGTGATTTGTACTGAAAGAGGTGCCAGGGCTCCAGCAATTTTTTTTATATTCATAACTGATGCAGCAAGCCCAGAGGTGCCGGGGCTCTGAACTGCTGAGCCCTGACACAAATTAAGCCCGATCTAAAGTAGTGGTATAACTCTCATTTCCTGGAGAGCTGTTGAAACCTTTAGCATATGGCTGGAGCCAGACAGGGCCCTTTAGAGATTTGTGCTCAGCATCCCACCCCCAGAGGGGAGTGCTGACTTCCCACCCTATGAACCAGCTCCTACCATTCTCAAAATGATGACAGCTGTCTGGCTTGTTCCAGGCCACTCTACATCATGAGGAGACGACTCTGGCCTTGGGAACCCAGAGTGCAGAGAAGATGCAGTGAGAAGCGCCACAGTCCAATGGATAAGGTCCTGTTACTCAGGAAACCTGGATTCTAGTCCCAGCTCTGCCAATGACCTGCTGTGTGACCTTGGGCAAGTGCCTCAGTTTCCCCTCCTGCCACTTCGTCAGTCTTGCCTGCTTAGATCGTGAGCTCCTTGCGGCAGGGATGCTCCGCTTGGTTTGTGCAGCACTTAGCCCAGTGGAGCCGCCAGGTGTTATCGAGATACGGCTGGCTAGCTAGTGTTAGATGGTTTGAGAGCCCCAGGGTTGGCCGAAGCAGAAGGCTAGGCAGCTTATGCTGCAGGATAAAGAGGCAGAGGGTGAAGGCACAGCATAGGAAAGCTATGGCGACATAACTAAACATGGGCTAACTGAACATTCCCATCAGCAGGACTCGGACTGCGAACGAACACACACACACACACACACACACACACACACACACACACACACACACACACACACACACACACACACACACACACACACACACACACACACACACACACACACACACACACACACACACACACACACACACACACAGTGTTCGCAGGGCCGACAGCCTGGGAAATGCCACCGTCCTCACTGCTAAAGGGGCACAGAAAAGCTCAAGCTCCATCATTAACAGACTGCGCGTACATAGAACAGTTACAGCTGTCTGAGGTTGGAGGACGCATCCCCCTCTGTCCGCATGCCTGAAGCCGAGTGTAGATCTGGTGCAAACTAGCATCTCCATGGAGTCAGTGCTGACGTACCCCACCTGGGGGTCTGACCCATTAGCTTTCAGCCCCCTGCTTGTCATTTCCTTCATGCACTGCTCCCCACCTGCTAGCCTAGTGTAGGTGAACCTGAAGGCCTAGCATTCTTCTGCCTGTCGCTATCAGCAACTTCAGTTATCTCAATCCCCACCCCATGTTCTCTGGGACTCTCGGTGCCTCTCCCAGGCCAGGCCCCACCACACCCAGCCCTGTTTTGCTCCTTACTGGCTTGTCTCTGACCCATCCCTCTTTGTTGCCACTCCATGCTTCTCAGACATTCAGCCCCCTTATGCTGCTCCCAGCCTGCCCCTGGCCGTCTTCTACCTGCACTAGGAGCACCACCGCTTGTACCCCTGCCTCTAGGAGTCTCCTACCTCCCTGTCAGCACCACCCCGTGCACTCCTCTCCCTTCATCAGCACCGCCAACCTCAAGCTCTCCAAAGTCATCATCATTTGGGGGCCTGACTCATGAGACAATTTTTAAGCCAGAGATTTTTCTTTTTAAAAGCAATTTGAGGTTCTTTTCCATTTGCCTTGCGGTTGCTGAGCCTTTAGGCCGCACTTGCTTTGCACTTTCAAGCTTTTCTCTGCAAACACGAGGGCTAGAAACTCACTTAAAAATATAAAGCTGAGATTTTTCATGCAAACTCACCACTGCAGGAACCGGGGCTTTAAGAAATGCACCAAAATAATTGCCAAACTCATGAACAAATCACAAGAGCTGGCAACACCGCTTCATCCTTTCAGCAGCTCCACCAAACCACTCCCCCGTCACTGTCTGCAATGTTTGGCTCCTCTTACTCTGCTCACTTCTTGCGTCCACCACGTCCTTTCCAGTGGGAAGTCCTCTTGACACGCCAAGGTGGTCAGATACTACAGTCACGAGGGCCATAGAGGTAGACGGATAAATCAGACAGGGCCAACTGTACAGCAGAGACCAGAGTTTGTGTAAAGCCCACATCGAAGTGCGCTGGCTTTCATTTCTGCTGCCTTCTGTGGGTTGGTAGAATAAAAGTTTTCCGATTTTTATAAGCCTTCTACAAAGTCTGAATTTGGCCATAGCATTGAAACAGCCCTCCTCAAACCACAGCGCACTCCCACATACAGAGCTCTTCCATCATCATCTGTTGCAGCAGCATTCAGCGGCATCATGGACCATCAAGCCCAAGCTTCCACCTTATGCCCCATGCTGCAGTGGATACATAACCCCGTATAAGGGGAGCACAGTCCATTGCATACTAGCACACCGAGATATGGCCTCCTCTGAGGACTGCGAACAACCAGACAAATTTAAGCTAACTATAGCTGTGAATAAAAACAGAGTTTGGAAGTATTTGCTTTTTAAATCCTCTTTTTTTGGGGGGGGGGGGAGGCAAGTCTCTAGGGAGATCAGAGCATTTCTCAGCGACACCTTCATTCCCTATCACACCCTGGAGACCCCTCCGCCGCTCTCCTCCCAGTGAGGTTTGCTTTAATCGTTATGTGCGCTTGTGTATGTAGAAAGGATACGCCCACATGCTGTGGCCAGGAAATTGCAGACACACACTGGATGTCTATTGATCTCCACCTGCTGTAGAGATACAAATGAAGCCTTTTGCTTTTTATGGCGACTTTCAGCCACATTAAACTTCATTTCTACATCTATAAACATAGATGGCTTTGAATGGGAGGTTTGATTGTGGAGTTTACAAGTTCCATCTATCTCGGTTAGAGACGCTGTTTTGTGCGACAGACAGCACTTTTATAGGGGACTTGTGCTGCTGTCCCTTTAAGTTTTCCACCCGACTGTACTTTAATCACACTTCCAGCTCTTTGGTGTCAGCTATCACTCTGCCCCCAGTGGCTATCCTTATGGACGCTCACTCCAAGAGCTCACTTGTCTCTGAGTTTTGAAACCCAGTGGGGGCAGGGGAAAGGAGAAGAACCTTGTAACATCACCTAACCTAATATCCACACCTCTTTGCTACTTTACCAGCCAAGGCTAACCTTGATATTTACAAGCTGGCAGGAAGGTCTCCATCGCCACTTAAACAGGCAGGGCTGACAAAACTGACTTATTAAAGTGTATGTTTTACTGAAATCCATTTAGGCGAACACAGAATACACAAGTACTGCTGTTCCCTGCACCGCAGTGTTTACAATGCCTCACATGGCAGGCTCCAGCCTCGCTCACTCTCTCTCTCTGGATGCATTTGCTGGAGATAAATTCACAGTAATCTATATAAACTCCAGGCTTTGACATCGCAAAGCATCAAAAAATCTAGACAATTACTGGGCCCCACCAGGAGGCTGCTGAGAGAGGTTGTTCCAATGGAAAACATCACTGTAAAGCAAGGATGATGGTTTTGAAATAAAACGCAGAGACAGAATTAGAAGAGAGGGGAAGCGAGAAACATCAAATTGAAGAGCGTAAAGACCAGCTTGACCCTAGGTTGAGCGAGCAACAGCTAGTACAGACCCAGTGGGAGCAAATCTGGTTAAGTTTAGCATCAGGGTAGGGCACTGGTTAACTGTAGTAAAATGCCATTTCCAGACAATTAGCTGGGGCCAAATAGCACCAAAGGCAGCCTAAGCTATAGCATAAAGGAAATGCAATAGGCGAGCACGCTCAAGCTGTGTGTGCCTAAAGAGATATGAAAAGTCAACCAGTTTAGGTTTATTAAAGCCCCAGAGATACGAAATATCAGCCAGCACAGGCTGTTAGTGCCAAGGAGACCTAGAATACCAGCCAGCCAGGCCGGGGATATAGAATACCAGCCAAGCCACACTATTCATGCCAGGGAGATATAAAATGCCAGCCAACCCAGACCATTAATGCTGTGAGACATAAAATACCAGCTGTGAATTAACGCCAAGGAGGACTAAACCGAGCCTCATGAATAAGCAATAGTCACTGGTTGCATGAAGAAGCTGCTGGAAAGCAAATGCAAAGGGATGCAGTGAGTGACACTGCTCATGAATGAAGTAGCAGCATGGCTAAGTGCCCGATTCTGCCACGTTTATTGATGTCAAGCAGCAGCTTATTCTGCCAGCAGGCTCACCTTGGTTCAGTGGGAGTATCTGTGGAGAAGTGCAGTGTTCCACATGGGTTAAAGCTGGAAGAACCGTGCCCTGAAGAACGCAGTTGCAGAGGGAAGCTGGGCTGCCCGTTGCTCCCCTCAGGGATTATAAACAAGCGTCAGGGCATCCCATTGTTCAGCCACTGACACAGCGAGTGACATTGAGAGCCATCAGTTCCAATGACGACAGGAACTCGGCAACCTTTCTGCCTGCCTTTAAAATGATGGATGGGTAGAGTAGGCATTGTTCCTGATACCTTTGGAAACCTCTCTGGCTGGCAGTCCCAGCAGCATACAGTACAGGTTTCTGTGATGCTGCAAACTGGGTCTGTACCCAGCTAGTTGGCTCACATAAGTTAAATGCTTGTTACAAGTTGGCATTTTGCTCAGTTACCTGTTGCATTTTGTGGTAACATGGCCACATACCCTAGATAGCAGAAAGGAGTATCACGGATTCAGACAGCTGATGTAGGATGTGCCTTGTGTATTTCAAAGGGAAGGTACAGCTGAGATTTGGAAACATCTTAGCCCCAAAGTTTGCTGTCTCCTGCATTGACAGGGATCAAAGGTTGCTCATAACGTCTAATGAAACTTTTCGTATTTAGAATTTGGTGCCCATGAGCCCCTGGAAAATTGCCTCTCTTTCTCCTGGGGCTCACAAAGGGATGTGGTCTCAGTGTTTTGTCTCAAATTCCAGCCACACAACTCTCACTAGAGAGACTTCCTCTCAGCCCACCAGATGAGTTCCCATCTTCCTCCCCCAAGAAGCAGCCTCCCCCGCCTCAGACAGTTGGACATGATCACCTATGCCCTACAGTGCCACCTATTATTTTGCCTCAGACTCACTGCTCCATCCAGGACTCCTCTGATCATGGGGCCCAGATCCCGCATATCTTGCTTTAATCTGCCCCTTGTTATGTCAAGCTAAGTAGGGAAAGGTGGAGCCTCAACATGGCTGAGTTCTGACTGGGACTCAAGCCAATGCATGGTAAACTCAGGCATATCTCCAGAGCTGACAGGAGGAAGCTGGCGTCATGGGGAATAAACTGACCTCTCTCTTTCCCAGTGCTCCATAGATAAACTCAAGAAGGATAAACTCTTTCTGGACAAGTACTCCTCTTCTCCAGTCAGCCAGGCTCCAGGGGTAAGGTCCTGGAGCTCAAGACCTTTTGGGCAGTGGCAAAGACCACCACTTTGCTGCTGGGCAACACTACTTTTGTTGCACCTCAATGCACAGAAACTGACCTATTAATGGATTGTTTATATATACTGACAGTAATGGGATTCCCACCAACAGGGCAACTGCTCAGGCCTATGCTGATGGACTTCCACTGAATGAAAAGCCCACAGGCCACCAGCTGCTCAGGCCTATGGTGATGGACTTCCACTGAATGAAAAGCCCACAGGCCACCAGCTGCTCAGGCCTATGGTGATGGACTGATAAGACAGTACAACGGCAGACAGATCTAACCTGGCACAGCTTGGTCACTCCTTGAGGTGACCAGCTAATCTCACACAGGTTCCCACATGCTGAACAGCCACACTGCAAGTGAAGAGACTTAGCAGGAGGCTTGGTGGTCTGTAGTAAGTTATTTCATATAGTTTTACTTATGTATCAGACCACTCTTGTATGTGTTTTAATGCTATGCATGCACTGGTCTATGTGACTCACTTCCACCTTTGTAGGGACAACCCTATGGCCTGGATTCCTTAGTTTGTCTTGAAATGAGACAGAGGGTCATCCCTCAAGAAGGATAATCAAAGGGTCCTTACATTACAATGAAAGCTGATTGAAACAGCCACTCATGGGGCCAGCAAAAGTTAGGGGCTGGGTAGAGACAGTCTTTAACTAGAGGTCAATTTAGATTGTACTGGACACCATGAGATTGCTTTAAGTCAGGGCATGCCTATGTAAGAGGGAAGTCATGTGAGAGACTATCAGAAGAAAACAATTATAGAGCAACAGGTACAAATGGCAACTATGCAGGAGGACATAATGACAGAAAGGGAAGTTATGAAGTATAGCTAGAATGGTAGATTGTGAGGGAATCGTGCTACTGTAAGAGACTGAGTTGCTTCTGTCTCTGCTAGAATCTATCAGATATGGATGGATTGTGTGTCAGAGAGAACATCTCTCCCTTTGTCCTTTTATTCTCTTCATAAACCTTCCAATAAGGGACTAGAGGAAAGAATGATCCACCACCTTGGCTCATTTAAATACATTGAGCTTCTAGTGTGTTCTGCCCGACATACGACAGCACAGCAGCTAGCGCTGCGTAGTTTGGGGATGATGTGATACCAATTCTATTATCAGGTGGGTGGATTCTCTACTGTCCTTGGGGAGTGCTGATCACCATCCCTTCACCTTTCAAGTACGTAAGAGCCAGCAAGCTTAGTGATCACTCCCAGCTAGCTCCACAGCAGAGTTAGGCCCCACATGCCCAGTTAAAGCCATTGTGGAGGTGTTGGGATATGGGAGAGTGGTGACCGAGTCTCATGCTGGTCCCACCCAATTCCAGCCTTGTCTACGCTGGGATTTTAGCCACTGGCATAGCAGCAGCAGTGCAAGCCACACCTGAGGTCATCGGCATCTGTGCCCGTCACACTGTGCCAGTGAATGACATGTCACACTGGGGGTTTTCCACTACCGCAGTGATAAAAGCTCAATCCCCAAGCAGGCTAAACCACATAACACCACTGTAAATTGTGTCACTCTAGGAGTTTCCACCAATGCAGCTACACCTGTAGGCAAAATCCCATTGTGACCAGGCACGCGTGTTCTCTCTTTGGGGGAGCAGCATCCAATGAAGTTGACATTTAATTTCTCATTACAGACATAATTAAAGAAAAAAGGGATTACAAATGAATACTGTATCACGTCACACAGTGCCTCAGCTCCTGCATGCCGGGTTTCTCTCTCTTCTGCTTGGGCAGTTTCATCAATTAATTGACTTCTTCCACCATCTAATTTATGATTACTTTATGTTTGCTTATATAATATGCTCCAAGCCCTGCTTTATACCCTACACAGTTACACTGCTAATGATCCCTCTCGCACAGTGTTTATTGCATTTTGCTACGTAGTCAAGAAAGATTCAGACACAAATGTAATGAGGACTGGTGATCAGTCGTAAAGTCCCTTCACTTCTAGGTCACCTGCCCCAGAGCAGCAGTGAGCGAAGTTCTTACCTTCGAGTGGCCTGTGTGCAAAGAGCTCGCGTCCCCCATGCCAGCTGGTTCTAATTCACACCCTCCTTGGCCATTCCCAGCCAACAGGCCAAGGACTGAGTGGCCTGTGGAGAAAGACCTTTGTGGTAGTGGGGATTGAGACATGTTAGTAGAGGGAACCCTTGCACTCCCCTTGCCTGCCCTATAGATGGTCTGGGGACTGAAGTGAGGCCTGGTCCATGCATAGATTTTGCACTGGTATTATGATTCGGCTTAGGGCTGTGATAGTTTACTGATCTAGTTAGACTGGAATAAGCCCTAGGGTGGACACTGTTACACTAGTATAAGTGTGCATTATACCAGTATAGCTTAGTCTCCTTCCCATTTGGGAACAGCTATACCAGTATAAGCACATTTAAACCCATATAACAGCACCCACACTACAGAGGCTGCACTGCTTTAACTATAGGAGTACGGTGGTACAACTTGTTGGTGGGACAAGGTCTCAGGTGGACTTTGTTTTTCAGGGCTCATAGTGGTACCTCTCACCATCCCTGAATTCACTTTGAACAATAATCCACAAACATTCCTCTCCTCCTACAATGGGCCCAAAAGGAGGACCCAGTATGTGGGGACACAACCATTACTCCTACTGGAAACAGAATGGGGTCTTTCTTCTTGCCTTGTAAGCAGCTCTTTCCACAGCCTCCCCTTCCTGCTCTGTTATTTTTGATGTGAAGAAGGTTAAGGAACAGGCACGAGGGAATAGCAGGTTTGGGTAGAACTTTGGGACTAAACTGAGTGACTGCCCTCCAAATGTTGCACCCACAAGAAGCAGACGGGAGATTTCCCAAGGAGGTTAGCCACAGATGCAGATCGAGGGTGGAGTAGTTGGACTGCAAAGGGCATGGAGATTTTTACAATGAAAACAACAACATCTAAAACCATCACTCCCCCGAGAATACTTTATTTGGGTCACTCCAGGTACAGAGGGGATTGGGCAATTTAACTTTTCTGAAAAAGCTAGAGTTGCATCTGGGGGTGGAGACCACAGTTCAGGTTTCAATACACTGAAATATCCAAGGGCTTGTCTACACTAGACAGGGTTTTCTGCTATATTTATGCCAGCAAACCCTCCTAGAGGAGGGACAGCTTATATCAGCAAAATCGTTCTAGTGCTAGTGTAGCTTATACCAGTTCCCCAAATGAAATAAACTATACTAGTGAAAAGGCTCCTAGACTAGGGCTTCAGCTGGCATAGCTACATAGATTAGGGGTGATATTTAGTGGTAAGTATACTGCCCTAGGGTATAAACTCAGCCTAGAGCATTTCCATAGGGGTCTGGACTAGCACAGTCACCCTCACATGGAAAGCAGCATTGTGCTGCTAGCTGAAGAACCGCAACATAGGATGGTTGCACTTCTACAGCACCTTCCATCCAAGGGTCGCCAAGACCTCTATAAGCCTTAATGAACATCCCTGTGTGAGGTAGGTAGATTGGTATCATTGCCCCCTTTCTACATATTCAAAGGGAGATTGGGGCAGAGACATTAAGGGCCTGATTCTCAGAGGTTCTGGACTCCACTGTAAAGTGGTGAAAGAGTTTGGAATCAGGCCTTTACAAGGCCTAGCCTAAAATCACACAGGAAGTCAGAGCCCAAAAGTCCTTCCTCCCACTGCAGTGCTTTAGCCACTAGCCCATACTCCTTTGTACTCCAAAGAGCCAGCAGACTCCATAGCTAGCAGAGTCAGGCTAGGGCTGAGTTTTCTTCTTTGCCCTGGATCTCAGAGCTTTGAGTATTCTACTTCCCAGCCCCTTTCTAACCTAGGTCTTCTCCCTTATGCCTCCAGACTTGCACCCAGACCCCATCACTACATTGCTAGTTAGCTAAAGCAGAGGAAGATCGGATGGCCCCCCCCCCCCGCCTTTCACCCTCATGGGCCCTATGAGAGAGTGACACTCTCTGCAATCCTGAGTATGCCACTCATGAGAGCAGCCCTCCTGAGCTCAGTAGGAAGCACTGCAGAATTTGGCCTTTAATTATCTGGAGGGATCATTGCACCAGGAAGTGCCCTTTCTGTCTCAGAAGCTGAGGTGCTGCCCATAAGGCAAACCCAGGAACTGCAAGCATGAAACGGGACCAGCAGTTGAACCCATTTTCCCACATGCCAATGCAGGGTGCTGCCTGCTAGGTAGCAGGCTGTCCTCTTCTTTCAAAGCAGATTCTTTCCTGATGACCAGGCAACTCCCTGAGAGCGGTGCTGGAGCCTGCTGCCTGTGCACACAACTGGCAGCAGCCAGGCAACCTTCTCCCCCTCTGCCCCGGAGGGACTGCCTCTAGGCACTCAACCCCCAGCGTTTGGCGCCTCTGGTGAGATTGCCAAGTAGGGTGCCAGCTGCAAGGGTGGTTTGCGCAATAAGGAGACCTAACCACTAGGCACCCAAACTCATTGCCCACAGATCACCAAGCAGTGTCATATGCTGCTGATTTGGACCAGATTATATCTGGGGACCTGGGGTCCAAAAACTCTTCACAACATTTTGTTTCCAGTTTCTTTGATTAAGTCTCTTATTTCCCAGTAGTTATGCAGGGGACCAAGATCACAAAGGCCAAGTAAATGGCCTTGGTCCAGGAGGTCACGGCAGGATTGGACAGGGCAACATCAGCCTTTCCTACAGCATTAGCTTTGGCTAGTGCATCCACAGTCATCGGCCCACATGCCCAACCCATGGACCTCTCTTCGTCCAGCTAGCTGCTCTTTATGCTCCACATGGTTACAGTAGAAGCTGCTGGGAAATACTGCTCTCCAGCATGAAGGGAGAGCAGCCCTAAAGCAATTCAGGCAGAAGATCTTCCCAAATAACTCTTTACAAGTTGACAGCACAAATGGAGCTCAGGAGCCACTACGTCCACCACTTAATTCCCAGTTCTGCTGATCATCTGCTCCAGAAACTCATGTCCTGCACTGAGCCCCAGGCCCAAAGATAGGGTAAGTTTAGGAGCAGGAACGCCAAATCTCTTGCAGCAAATTGACATGTTGGTTCAATAGAACTGTGTGTTTAATCCCCAACATCCTAATGAACAAACAGACTGGAGGCCACATTCTGCCAAGGCTGCGGAGCTAGCTGCAGTGTTTATCCATCGCCAGAGTTTGTGTTTCCCTGTCTGTTTGTCCTTGCCCAGCCTTTATGTGCATGCATTAAACTGCTGCTTCCCTGCCCAGCGATATAACTCATGCGTGTACACCATCAGAAAGGTGTCCAAAAAATCCAAGGGTAAAACAGACATTCCTTTAGTAATACAGGCCCTGGCAAGCTAGCCGGCAAATGCAGAGACAGGGAATTGCCTTGTTCCCAGAGAGCAAGGCGCTGTCAAGCCCTGAAAGCTGGCCCACAAACAGAAAGAGCTTCAGAGTTCGTTATTCCTTTCATTTGGAATTTATTTTGTTTTATATTTCTCATGAATGTATCAGTGATTATTTAAAGTTAAAAAAGGGGGTGGAAATCAGTGCCAACAAAAAATAAAAGGACACTTTACAGTTTTCTGGGTAACTATTGGGTTAATACTGGGGGACAGGAGGACAAAAAAGCAGCATTTAGAGAAAAGTAAAAGCAGTTTAATGCTGCGGTTTCTTTAATGAGCTGTATATTAGCAGTATGTACACTTACAAATAACACACATCTTCCACTGCATTGCCTTAGTTTAAAAGCCTCATATTTACACTTAGACTAACATTAACAGAACAGATGTACTGGATTTTCTTAATAATCAATATATTCTTGTACTTGAGAGGGTCCAAATTTGGGACAGAAAAAAAGTCAAAACCATACAATAGCTTTTGTAAAACCCAGGGATTTTTCATTTTTTACTGATTCTTTATTTTACTGAAAACAAATGGCCTTAGTTATCCCCCCTGCAGCGCATGGTCCCTGAATAGGGTTGGGAGACAGCTATTAAACGTACAGGAGATCTCTGTCTAAAGCGGTGCACGAAGGTGCAGCCACCAGAGGGGAAGAAATACACCTTCCTAGTCCTCTACCACACTGGGCCTGATTCTACCCAGCCTTACCTCAGGCTGTTTCCGTGAGATCTTTAAGCAGGGATGTACTTTCCACGGGGGAGACCAGAAAAAGAAAACCAGACTGAAACCCTGCCCTCTGCAATGCCCAGCCCCTGGGGTCAAGCTCTCCGATTCTCCAGTAAGCATCTTACATTGGGTCCCATTCCTCCCCGTTAGAAGCTGTAACAGGTAACTGTGAATGGAGTGCATTTAATTCATTTGTGCCTTGGAAACGCCCAACTCTCCACTTCACCCAACCCTCCCCAACCTCCCTCCGTGGGAAACCTACAGGAAGCCTGCAAAATGAGAGCGGTGTTACACAGCAAGGAAAACCAAATCAGCTAAACTTCCTGCGTGGCAATTTCAGGCACTTCAGACTCACTTCCAGGGACAGCTCTAGGGGTGGTCAAGCCAGGCAGGCGTCCCCTGGAATGGCCAGAGTTCAGATGGGAAGGAAAAAAGGGACAAATTCACCAACGGGCTCACTCAGTGCTTCTTGTCCAGGTTTGTCAGTTGCATCCATATCTTTCCTCCCTGGGTCCCATCCACCCCATCCTTCATTCTACTTCCTGCAGCCAGGTTCTGGCTTCCCCTCTAAAATCAGTGAGGTCTTATTGGATCCCCAAGTGCTTTACAAAATATCAGGCCAGATCCTCAGCTGATGTGAATCCAGTTAGCTCCATTGACTTTGCTGGAAAGCTGCTGATTTACACCAGTGTATGATCTGGCCCAAACAACATGCCAAAAACATCCCTTTGCCTACCGCTATCTGCAGCCAGTTCTTGGGTGGAAGGTGGCAGCTGTGTAAGGCATATCATCCGACAGTTAGGGCAAAAAACAAAGAGCACCATATCTGGGGGGAAATGCAGAGGGATTTAAGGAAACAAACTTTAGCTCTCCAAGTTGGGATTTCGGGGGTCCCAGAAGCACCATGGGACCAAGCCGTGGGGACCTCCACATGGCACTTCCCTGAGCCCAGTGCCCCACACCATACTGGGGGGGGGCTGGGTCCCCAGACTCAGAGGGGAGCACGGCACCTCTCCAGCCCCCACCGGCCCTTCCCAGACGGGGCTCTGGAGGTGGGAAGGCGGAGGGAAAGCAGGCGGCGGAGGAAGGAAGGCGGTCAGGTAGGCGCTTGCCATTGGGGGCTCGCCGTGGCTGGGGACTAACCTGCAGCGCACAGAGGAACCGGGCTTGTCCCGGACGGTGTCCAATGAAGGCCTGGCCCTGCCGCCTTGGCATGCAGGAGGGAGCATTTCCCCAGGGCGGGCGCGGCAGAGGCTCCTTGCAGAGAAGCGCACCCAGCCTGGCAACTCCCCCCTCAGGCCCTTCCACTAGCCAAAGCGGCCCCTCGCTAGCCATCACCGAGTCACTGAGGGCCCGATCCTCGGCGAGCACCCGCGGCAGCCTCCGCCCTGCCCCGGGCAGGGACACGCCACTTGTGGCATCCCCTTTCGGCCAGGCTGCGTGGCGGGTCCGCCCGGGGGGAGCCCCTCATGCGCTGTGCCCGGAGCTCCCCGGCTCGCCCTCGGGCGGGGCTGCCCGGCCAGCGCACGGGGCTCGCAGCGAGGCCGGCTCCCTGCGGCGCTCTCCGAGGTGCTGAAAGCCAGCGGGGGCCGCCCCGCACTTACCGGCAGCAGCTGCAGCCAGGCTCCGGTGCTCCGCGGTCCCGGCTCTCCCGCGCCCCTCTCCTCCCGGGGGGCGAGCGGGGACAGCAAGTCGGGGGCCCGCTCCGGCGGCGGCAGGTGCCCAGGGGATCGGCGGCTCCCAGCTCCAGCCGGCCGCCCCGCTCAGCCTGCCGGCGCGCAGCGCGGATCCCCGGCGCAGGCTGCGGCGGAGGGCGCCCGCGATGGCTCGGCTGTGGCTGGCTCTGGCTTAAATTTCAGCAGCATGGCTTTCCCCCCCTCCGCTCCTCCCTGCCCGCCCCCCGCCGCCTCGCCCGGCCTGGCCCCGCACGCAGCCCCCTAGCGGGCACGGGGGAGCCTGCACCGGCCACGGCCGAGCCAGCGCCAGGAGCGGAGTCTGGGGCAGGGACCGCCGCTCCTGGCGCTGGGGTGTGCTCCCTGACACCCCACTTTGGGCGCCATCTGTGGGTCCCCCCAGCGCGGGGAGGGGAAGAGAAGCGCCTGGGTTTGGACAAGGGAGGGGGGAACAGCTCCGCGGACACTCCCGGAATAAGCAGGGGGGTGGAGGGTAGGTTAAATCCCATGCCCTCCCTGGCTCGCCGGGGAAGAGCTCGCTCAGGACTCCCTGCAGCCGTGTGATGGGGTCTCTAACGCCCCTGGGAACAAGTCTGTGTCCAGCAGGCGGCCACCCTCATCACACAGGTCACAGCCCCCGGTCCCTCAGCCGCAAAACGCCCGCTCCTGATTGAGCCGAACAAGATCCGTCTCGTAGCTACAATTAACCACCAGACCCTCCCCTCCTGCTAAGTCACTAGCCTGGGACTTAGAGACTGGAGCGGATTCCTGGCTCTTCCACAGGTTTCCTATGAGACGTTGGGGGTAAACTGCTTAAGCTGCCTCGGGGGTCCCCAGCTGTAAAATGGGGATATCGCCTCCTAGTTCCCAGAGGTGTTGAGAGACTAGAATCCATTATCGTGAGCTGCTCAGACACTGCCCAGCAGGGCCAGCTGGATACAGGAAGGTTCCTTCCCCTCGGTGTGGGCCAGCCAGTAGAGAAGCCCCACCACTGCACAAAGCTAATAGGTGACTAGGAACCCAACATACCTGAAGTCAACATGAGAACAAGTGAACCCCTCCCCCCCTCCCACAGATCTTCCATAGGACCTGGGCCAAAATTCACATCTTATTTTCCTTCCCATCCCCCATTTCAAGTTCCATTTACATTTAGCAACTGCTCTCATAAATCGCTATGGGGTAAAGCTAGGTGAAGTTTTTCCATTCAAAGCTTTTAACAAGAAATCCTTCCCCCCTCCCTCCATTCAGGAATGAACATTGTGAATTTGTGCCAATTTTGAAGAAAAAAAAATTAAGCCAAGACAAGGAGTCGAAATGTTTCATTGACATTTTCAAAATTAAGTGTTTTGATTCAAAAATTACTTTTCAGTTTGACATTTCCTTCCATTTTATTTTTCAAAATGCTGACGTTAAACAATGCTCAAATCTAAAAAAATGTTCCAAATCATATAGAATTTTCAGAATTGTCAGTGACCCAAATAATTCAGTATTCACCAAGCTGTTCTACAGAGTCTTGCACTAGCACCCACGGAAGCAATGGAAACACCATTATCATTGATCCATGCTGGATCACAACTTGTGCCACTGAAAAGCTGGAAGACTCCATGGCTTCAGGTAATATAAATGATTAGCTTTAAATACAGAAATCCAAGGTATTGCTCACTGGGGGCCTAATTCAAAGCCTACTGGCATCAATTTGATTTCAATGGATCAGGCCCTAAAATTTTCAGTTGAAGTTATTTGATTTCCATCTTTCTCCCTCTTCCCCCCCTTCTCTAGGCTAATAATACACTGTAGAACCAATAGCTTGTATTACAGGAAAACTGAAACTCTCAGCATGATAAAGCACATCTAGTCCCAGTTACACCCTCACTGATCCCTCAGTCTAGCAGTTCATTTTTGACACTGATCAAGGAGAGGCTTTTGGCTGTTTAGACCAACCATGGTAATTTTCAGGTTCTACAATGGGAAAGCATTTTAAAAGGGAAACTGATTCCAGAGAAGAAAAAAACCTGATGGTCTGCATCCAGAGGTCATTTGGGGACCCTACAACAGAGCGCAGCTAAGGAGTGGACACTTCTTAACACCTTGACATTAGGAAGGAGACCTCCACCAGAGTTGCTTGGGGCCTGATCCAAAGCCCACTGAAAGAGTTTCTATTGACTTGAGTGGGCTTTGGATCGGGCCTGTCCAGGAACAGCAGTGAGGCAGTCTTTGACCTGGGGAAGGTTTTTGTTTAATGGTTTCAGTGGGAGTGTCCTGATAGGGAAGTTTGGAGACGGATACAGCATTAGACCGAGACCTAGGCTCTATCACTGACCTCCAGTAGGAGAGAACAATAATATATGGAGATATACCTATCTCATAGAACTGGAAGGACCTTGAAAGGTCATCGAGTCCAGTCTCCTACCTTCACTAGCAGGACCAAATACTGTCCCCTGACAGATTTTTGCCCCAGATCTCTAAATGGCCCCCTCAAGGATTGAACTCACAACCCTGGGTTTAGCAGGCCAATGCTCAAACCACTGAGCTATCCCTCCCACTTAGTTGGGATTTTTTTTTGGTAAAACTGTTGGCAAATTTTGCTTTGTCTAATCCAAAGCTTTTAGTGGGAAAGGGCCAGTTTTGACAGTTCAGGATGGAAATTCAGATCACCTCACCCGGGATATAGAAACATGGGGGGAGGGATAGCTCAGTGGTTTGAGCATTGGCCTGCTAAAGCCAGGGTTGAGAGTTCAATCCTTGAGGGGGCCATTTAGGGATCTGGGGCAAAAATTAGGGATTGGTCCTGCTTTGAGCAGGGGGTTGGACTAGATGACCTCCTAAGGTCCCTTCCAACCCTGAGATTCTATGATTCTATGGGTTCAAATCTGCCTGATTCAGAGCAAGGGTTCTGAAAGCCCATGATGGGAAGGGGAGGAAAGAGGATCATCAGAGGCAGAGCTGTAACATCTTCACCACTTTTTTTAGCTCCACATCATGAGCCAGAGTCTGCAGAGCTGGTCTCGGAGACTTGCCACTGCGGGTTTTCAAATGCAGCATAGACGTACTGTGAGTCTCCCCTGTCCCAAGCAAGGGCTCTACCCACCACTATGGAGTCAGTTGGTTTCTGGAAAAGCTCTAGAATGTCTTGGTTTCAGCCCAGTGGAAAAATGTTTTGAAGTCTCAAAAATTCCCAGGATGGGAAAACTGTTCCCCACCCAGTACTATGACCATGGGCAGGACACCTGACTTTTCTTTCCTCTCCCACCCTTTGTTTTGGGAGTGTTCTTCGGGGCAGGGACTATGCATATGCACAACACCCAGCTCAATGGGACCCAGATCTCAGCTGAGGCCCCTTAGCAGTACTGTAACCAATAACTGCCTGCTTTGCCAGAGGAAAGGCAAGGCTGCCCAATAGCAAGGTGAAGCATCTCGGTTGGTCTGAAAGGAGGCTTTTACTATGGGCCACTTGGCAGTAATGCCCAGCTATGAGCTGTCTGCTGTGCATCTTCACACCTCATTGCAACAGAACATTCCCTGCAATGCTCCCCATGTACAGGACCCTGAGGGTTTTATGCATGTGGCCCTGTAAACAAACAGCAACAGAACAGCAGTTAGTGGCTGTGGCCATTAGGAAAATCATGTTGAAGGCAGAATCAATCAGCTGAATGAGGTAGTTCAGGTCTCACTAGGCAAACACCCCAGCAAGTGAGTTAAGAAGCAAGTCACTTCTTCACTAGCACAAAAGAAGCAGGACACAAGAGTCTCTGTGATCACAATTCCTTATTCAGTTTGCTGGGAGGTTTCCAGTCACAGAAGCGAGCTGCTGCCACATCTGCATCATTCTGCTAGACACATACTAGCTTTGCTCAAGATAGCAGTTTTGCCACCGAGACAGCAGCAGAGGCTCAGGCTAGCCCCCTGTATACATCCCCATGAGGGTCAGTTGGGCTCATACTGGGCAAGCATGGGCTAGCTACCCATGGCCACACTGCTACTTTAATGCACTAGCTCAAGCAGGACTAGCACAATGCCAGGAAGTGCCCTTGCAGCTGCTGTGTAGATGTACCCTTAGTCACTTCCCACAGATGGCTAGGAGAGCTGAGTGTATTGAACAAAGCTGCTAATTCTTTTAGCTCAACCATGAGGCTGAGAGTGCTAATTACAAGCTCCCAGTAACCTGTGACTGAACAGTCAGTGCTTTGGCAAGCACTTCCTTACTCAGAAAAGTCACTTGGTTGGCAGCTGTCTAGTCACAACTGTGTGTGTCCAAGTGGCATCCTGAAATGCTGCCGGCCGCGCAAAGCAGGAAGGAGAGGCCTCTGCTGCCCTCTCTCTAGAGGTCTGTGAAGATGGGGATCTGGACACCATGTTCCTCCAGCCCCAGACTAGACAATAAGGGGTTAAACAGGAGCCCGTGAAACAAGCAGCTCCCCTAGCTGAGCAGAGATGTTCTCACATGAGCTCACTCAGCCATGTTCCAGCACGGAGGGCCTTGGTACGAGGCACGGTACATAAAGCCAGCTTAGCACATGCTCTCCCCCACAGACAGAGGCACAGCCAGCTCTGAAGCTCCCAGCCAAACAGCTGAGGGTCACAAGCGTTCAATCCAATGGATGGGTGCCATTCTGTAGACAGTAGTGGCTGCATAAATACATGCACTATGGTCAGCGGCCAAGCACATACAGTCAGACTTGGCATCTCTTGTCCCTCACACACAGGCTCCCATCTAGTGAATTAAAGGAACAGATCCATGTGTTCAGCTGGTACAGAGGACTTTTCTAGCAGAACAGCCTTATTTTGGGACCAAGCAATGCAGCACGCAGGGCATGCAGAAAAACCAGTTAGTCACAGACCCATGTCCATGGAGGATTCTAACCCAGGCTCTAGTGTTTTTCCATTCAAGTGTCACAGATGGAAGCTCCAGCAGAAAGCTACTGTACAAACCGGTGCATATCAAGCAGGGAGGCCTCTTGCCAGGGGTGATCATTATTTGTGCACTAGAGAATGAGCCAGAGCTCCCAGACTGAATTAACAGAAAATTAAACATATGTCTCCATTCACCAAGGTAAAGAATGATACGTGGATTCATTCTGATTCCATCTATTTCAATTACCGTCAAGGACATACCGAGTCTATCCCGCAGGAGCACAGAAATCCAGGTCAGATTCCGCTTGTCACCTGGCTTCCACACTGGGCTAGTCTTAGAACAAGGACTTGTGGGACCCTGCACTTTGAGGCTCTGCCTTGCCCGGTTAGCCTGAAGCTCAGTCTGCTCCCCACAGCTGGCAGTGGGGCTGGAGGAACACAAAACTCACAGCTCTGCCTCTCCCATGACCTGGCAGGCTGGTCCCAGAGATGCTTGTACTACTGTAGAAATCCAGACTGCCTTTAGCTCCATGTGTCTCCCGGACTGGACAGCTATGCCTGCCTCAGATGGACTAGGATTAGGAAGATGGTCTGCCTGTCAAAGCAGCTTTTAATGGCGATCAGTTAAATGTAACCTTAGCCCCGAACACCACATTGGCATCCCCAATGTGAGTTACATGCGCCCTACCCCAGCAATCTATTACACTTTATGTATACACAGTAACAATAGCTCCCCCTGCTGGCATGAAGAATTCACACACCTAGAGTTATACTGAAAACTGTACAGGAAATTGCCTTTTCTATCTTTAAAGCATGTGCTACTAGAGAAGCCGTGTGGCTCTGGGGACTGAATACAGGGCTAGGAATCATATTCCAAGTACCAATTCCAGCCCTAACAGTGAATCTCTGTTGACCATGGTCCTTGGACCTTTCAGTGCCTCAGTTTTACCATCACAATATGGGGGCTAGTACTTCACTCACAGGGATGAGATGAATAATTAGTTCATGTCTGTGTGGTTCTAAGTATTATTATTGAGGTATCACTGGATGGGTCCCTACATCTCTTGGTAAATGCAGAGTTCGGCTCCACACCACCTATGCTGCTGAGCCCTCTCCAGGCCATAGGTCCATGTTTGATGAAGCGGGTAGGTGGATACCCAGAGCCCATTGTTCTAGTGGCTGATTCAATGGCCCGTGATGCAATTGCAAAAAAACAAAACAAAAAAAGGTTAATATAATTCCAGGGTGTATAACAGGAGTGTCACATGGAGATAGTTGTCCTGTCTACTTTGCACTGGTAAGGCCTCAGTTGGAGTACTGTGCCCAGTTCTAGATGCCACACTTTAGGAAAGATGTGGACAAATTGTAGAGAGCCCAGAGGAGAGCAACAAAAATGATAAGGGGCTTAGAAAACCCGACCTGTGAGGAAATGTTATAAGAACTGGGCATGTTTAATCTTGAGAAAAGACAACTGAGGTGGGACCTGATAAGTCTTCAAATACGTTAAGGGCTGTTATAAAGAGGACTGATCAATTGACTGACCAACTGAAGGTAGGACAAGCAGCAATGGGCTTAATCTGCAGCAAGGGAGATGTAGGTTAGACATTAGGAAAAGGTTTAACTATAAAGGTAGTTAACTCTAGATTTGGCTTCCAAGGCAGGTTGTGGGTTCCCCATCACTGGAGGTTTAAGAACAGGTTAGACACATTTATCAAGGATGGTCTAGGTTTACTTGGTCCTGCCTCAGCACAGGGGGCTTGACTAGATGACTTCTTGAGGTCCCTTCCAGCCGTACATCGCTATGATTCTGTCACCACATAGCAGTCTGAGCCGGGGAAAAGTGGGGATATCTGGTAATGGCTTAGTGGGGACCAGCACAACCACCTTTGCATTGCAATGCTGTAGTTCCAAGCTGTAGCAAAATAGCTACAAGCAATTTGTCCCAGAAGGAAGTGCCAACCCCCAGGTCTAAGCAATCTATGGGAGTTGGGCACTCACTGACTCTTCTGGCCTTCAGGGTGCAATCCCAGCCAGTGAGGGGTTGGACACCACTTGCCCTACATCCTTGGGTGCCTTACGACGCTTTGCTGCAGTAGTTCGAAGCCTGGGATGCTCATAACCAGCCTATAAGCATGCAATTCACACAATGAAGTGTCTGCGTGCTAGATAACCCTGGTCCAGCAGCTCAGACCCCAACAGGTCTGTCTACAGCCCCACACTGGCTTCCACGAGCCTTGGGGTCCCGTTGCTGGTTGCAACCAACACGCCCCCCCCCCCCCAGTCCCAATTTTCCCAAAGCCATGTGCTCTGCAACATCCAGCCCTCTCCTAGACAGTTCAGAGAAATAAGGTTCCTTCGTTCTTCTAAAGGCACAAAAGAATACTGCAGCTGATGTTAACCGGGCAAAATACACCCTTCCATCTAAACACAGCACCAGGTTAGTTTTTTAGCTTTACTATAAACTAATGAACTATAGAGAGACAAGTTAGCCCAATAAAAGATATTATCTCAACCAACCTGTGTCAAATATTCTGGGACTGACAAGGCTTTAACAACACGTAGGTTAAGCAATGCCAAATGAAAGTGTAAGGGGATGGACTCACCCCTGCAGCGCCTCCTGCTGGTCGTCCGTGGGAATTAGCTCATCCAGCTCCGGAGCGCCCTCTTCAGGCCGGTGATCCTCCTTACCACTCTGGCCCCCATGTCCCTCCCAGGACCCAGTGCCCCTTTCTCTGGGGTGCTGCCCCTCCTGGCAGTACCCCCCCAGCCTTATCCTCAGGGTCTCCCTCCTCCCAGGGGAACCCCCCACCCACTATCCCCACTTCTCCTCAGTTGTAGGCTACTGCCAGTCACCATCAAGCCCCCGCTCACTGGGGTGGACTGCAGTATCAGCCACTCATCACCGACAAAGGGGGTTTGGACCTGCTGTCTATGCCTACCCGTGGGTTGCCCCTGCAACCCCAGTACCTGGTCTGGCCTTACCAGGCCTGCAGCCTGGGGTTTTCCTAGGCCAGAGCTCCCCGGCTCCCTTAGCCTTTCCCCCAGCCCTGCTCCACTTCAGGTCCCTGCTTAGCTCCTAGCAGCCAGGCCCTTCTCCCTCTACAAGCAGAGGAAGACTCCTGGAGTTCCTGGCTGCCCGGACCTTTATAAGGCCAGGCTTGTCTGTTTGGGGCGTGGCCCCCAGTTGAAGTTACTTCTCCACTCAGCCTAGCTTACCTTCCTGCCCTCCAGTCCTTCCCCCAGGGCTGACTCTGACCCTGTCAGGGCTGGAGCGAGTGGCCATCCCGCTACAGAAAGGAATAAAATTAGAAAGGGTTACAAGCAAATAAACGTGAACACACATGTAAGAGTCAAACAATCTAGCAAGGTACAGGTTTGTTTAAGATTGTTTCTGACCTATATTCAGGTTCCAGAACCTTCAGCCCCCCTCCGCCCCCCCCTTGGTTGAAGGACCCATCTTTCTCAGCTTGCCAAAACTCTGTTCCCTTGTGTCTGTCTAGTGATGGATGCCAAAGGTGGCTTTTGTCCTTGCTTATGTCTTCTGAAGTTCAATGACCTCATGCTGTTTTTCCCTGCTTGTGGGGTTCCCATCCCCGCCCATATGTAAATGGGGATTCCATTGTTCTGATTCCACCATACTTAATTTACATAGGAGACCAGTAGATAGATGCCTTCTCTCCAGTCTGGGAGGGAACCTGTTTCTCCCTGTCCACACGCTTCAAAGCATAAAACCATTGAGTACCCATGTTTCCTCCTATAGCGTTAATATGTTCATTTCAGTGATACCATGAGTGTCAGTAGCTTTCAAAAGACAACTTTACTCAATATACTTCATATAAAATATTACTGTATTATAAAAATCAGTTGATTGTTGCTTATCACTTAAGGTTCAGGGCCCCCCACCTCCATCTTTATTGACCAGTAAAGACTTGCAATGTATTCTTTGAAAAGTAAAACCCAGACCAACCTTCTCTCTCCTGCAAGTTCCTTTGTCTATGGCAAACCTGCTTAAACCAGGCATATCAAGAGGAGCTGGTAAACACACGTTAGTAATCATTCCAGCATATAGCCACGTCTCTTAATACACACTATATACTTACACCATGCAAGAATAGTAATAATCAGTGAGTTATGAGTTTTTAAATGATACCCCAAGACATATTTTGTACAAAGGTTATTACAACAGCAGGCAGGGTGTGAATACAGGGGTGCTTACGGTCACATGCCCCTTGTGCCAAAAAGTGTAAGGATCCCCTTTTGGAGAGGGGCCCCAAGTCTTGTATTCTAGAAAGCTCCAACATTGAAGGAGCAGGGTGGGAATAGTGTCTTGGGGGGCGGGGAGGCTAAATGGTCAAATCCTCAGAGAAAGCAGCCTAACAGTCTGAATGGCAGCTTCACGCATCTTAAGAGCGTTTCCTGGGGGAGAGTGCAAAGCAGAAATGTCACACATGTGCAAGGAAAACAGGGTCTCTTTGAATGGTTTCATGAAAAGGTAAAAGCAACACAATTTCACTAGACCCAGTGCTCAAGTTTTACCCTAAGCACTAAGGGCAGCAAGAACAGGTGGCTGGGGGATTCTCTTAAAGGACGCAGATCAGGTAAGTCACCTCCTTCCAGAGGGATTTTCATTTCCTTCCCTAGTTAGTTTAGTGCTGAGCTGACAGTAAGTCCTCTAGTTAGTGTCAGAACAGGCAGCAAGAGTGTAAACGCTCCTATATCACCCCAACAATGGAGCTTGTCCTGGCTCGTGGTTGCAGCAGGGTTTGCTCACCACTGGACACAAGTTCCTAGCCACATGGACTGCAAAGCCATATTTGACATTATGTTAGGGAACGCAACTTCTCCAGGGCATGTTCTACCATGATCCCATTTTCTAGTGGGGAGAAGGCCCACACGTGGGAGGAGAATGTGCTCCACACTGACCACCCAGCCTTTGGCCTGTGGGAAGAGGCAAGAACAAATTACATCATCCTGTCACATGTCTGGGCTTCACAGGGAAACCTGTCCCCTTAGAACTGGGCTGAGACCATGAACTGATTTCTCTCAGGCCTCCATGGTGAAAGGCTGAGTCAACCCTTTAACTGTCACCGAAGCCATGCACTCCCTGTTCGTGACTAGAACATACCAGCCGTGGAGACACAAGGAGGGGAAGAATATAAAGTTTTACTCGAGAAAGGTTTGATATATGAACAGGAGATGGCAGAAAGACAGAGCTTATTAGAATCTGCCAAGTACATCGGCGTAATGCTGTCAGGCCCTTTCAGTGTCTCGCGGGGGCGCAGACACGCTGGAACGCCAAGAAGAGTTGACAATCACCAGAGTCACCTCCTATGGAATGGTACGTGCTCAGGGGGTTGGAGATTTGTGGATAATAAGAGGGAGTGTGTTATAAACCAGGAGTGATATTAAGAGGGTTTGACTACAATCGTGAAAGCAATAAACCCAAATCTTTAAATCCATCTAATACCCTACAATCAACTGCCAAATTATCTGTTATCCTGTGACAGCTGAATAAGCAGCAGGCACTGCTAGGTGTGCTGAGAGGAGAGGGGAGTGCAGGGAGGGAGGGCAAATCAGGGATTAGGCAACAAGGAAGCCAGCCAATGGAACTGGGAAATAAATGCCCACTTTAGAGAGGCTGAGACAGAACCTGCCCCGCTAGATGGTGCTGCGGACATAAGATCTCATAACCAGAGTGAGGTGAAACTCAAAGGGTTTGATGACACTGGTGCATACAGCATCTGGAGAACTAGGCTAAGGGTCTGGTGGGAATGGGCCATGAGACAAAAATGGATTTACAGGCCTGGGGAGGTCCCAAGTTAGTGAGCCAAAGCAGTAGCATCATTATACCGACCATTCCATACAAGAGGGAATCGCTGAACAGAGACAGAGCCCCTGCCCGGTGAATTCTGCAAGCGCAAGTCAGAGACCGGGCATCCTCTGAAGTGGAAGGCCACCAGTAGCCCTTAACTGAGCTCAATACCCATAGGAGAGCAGCCTTCCTTTCCTTCTCTCTCTCCGGTGCCTCTGCATGGCTGAACTTGAGATGGTCAGTGGCCAGACCTGACAAGCTGGCCTTGGGAAAAAACCCACATGGACAAGTGACCCAAAGTGAAGGACTAAAATAGAAGTTATTAGAGCAGGAAATTCTAAATGAGGTGGGAGTAATTTCTTAAAAGGCTTTTGCAATAAATGAAGTTTTCATAATTTCTCCCTAAAAGGCCAGAAGCTGAGACAATAGCAGGTCAGCAGGGGTTGGGATAATTAGCGTAATGTTGTTTTGACCCTTCAAGACAGCCCAGAAATAGAGCAGGAATGCAAAGGCTTCCAACACCACTGTAACCTTCAATACTGAGACTGTTATGGGAACACCAATTGGAATGCAGTATTACCATGCCTCAGGCTTGTCCCCCACACACCCTGAACCAAGGATCAGGTCTTGAAATATTGTATTAGATGTAACATACTGCTTCCATTCCAGTTTTACAATGGATCCTGCCCAGGTTTTGTACTGTTTAGATCCAAGGCTCATTTATACCAGCGAGCCCCCACTTTAAAACCAGGCTTAAAGTAGGATAGTGACCAACTAGGTTTTGACTGGCCAGCCATTATGGATGGCAACAAATCATGTTGGCTCATTCCCTACCTGGCCCAGACCACGTCGACCACAATTTCACCCTATTTGCACTGATCAGCTCCACCCACACTCAACTATAATTGAGGCAGGGGGCTGGCTACAAAGTGGGTTAAAGCTGTAATACCCGCAGGACGGATCCATGTTTTAGTGATTGAGCTTCTAAAGCCTCAGACTGACAGGTTTTAACTCAGCTGCAAGAACAGTTAGCTCGCATGTGCTAGGCAGCTTTTAGCAGAGCTGTAGCTGGGGATAGGGAGAACTGTAGGATCTGGGAGTCCTTACTTTGTACGGATGTACAAGGCGCCTGCCTAGGGATTCACCTTTTGCAGAGTGTTGAGGCCCAGTCAGAATATACATGTAATCTAATGCAGTGATTTGTTTGCTATTACTAGTCGCTCTCACTTGTAGAGCATAACTGCATATTTTAGATACAGGGTTGTTACCATCATCCACTCCCCACTGATTTTGGGACATATTAACTGTCCAGTACTAGGGGAAATCAGAGACCTTGTTGAAAATCCAGGGAAAGTTCCTTTTTATGAAAAATTCATGTGTCATTTAATACATGTATAATGTATTTAATATACAGTTTTGTTATTGTATGGCATTATCTTAAAGGTCAAGTAGTTGGGTGGGGGTGGCATCTGATAGGTATAAGACGTGGAGATGCCAAACGTGCATATACTATTTCATGAGGTTACATTTCCACAATATCCAACGTGAGTGAGTTTCTGCACTCAGGGAAGCATGGGATAATATGCATAGAATTTTCATCTGTTGCATTTTAAGTCATTAAATGTCATTGCTGATTGAAACACATCATTGCATGTGGGGTGGTAGGGTTGTGTGGGTTTTTTTGGCTTGCATTTATTTACAAATGCTTCAAGCTTGCAGAGATTCAAGACACGTACCATGATCCACACTGGTGAATTCTACTCTCAGGCTGGGCAGTGCATGACTTGTATTGGCTTTAAAGGGCCATAGTGCACAAACAAAGCTTCCCTCCTCATCCCCCCGACCTGAAAAAACCATGTCAGTCTAGTATGATTATTCATATTGCAGTGAAGACTAGGAGCCCTAATCACGGACCAGGACCCCATTGTGCTAGGCCAGGGGTGGGCAAACTTTTTGGCCCGAGGGCCACATTGGGGTTGCAAAACTGTATGGAGGTCTGGGTAGGGAAGGCTGTGCCCCCCCCAAACAGCCTGGCCCCTCACCCCCTGACTGCCCCCCTCAGAACCCCCAACCCATCCAACCCCCCCCCCGCTCCTTGTCCCCTGCCACTCCCTCCTGGGACCCCCACCCCTAACTGCACCTTGGGACCCCACCCCCTATCCAACCCCCCTGCTCCCTGACTGCCCTGACCCATATCCACTCCCCCTGACAGGCCTCCTGGGACCCCTCCATTCCCCATCCCTGACTGCCCCCCCCAAAACCTCCACCCCATCCAACCACCCCTGCTCCCCACCCATGCCTTACCATGCCGCTCAGAGCAGGAACCAGCCACGCCACCCAGAGAGCTGCAGCACTGTGAGCTGAGGCTGCAGGGGAGGGGTCAGGGGCTAGTCTCCCCGGCCGGGAGCTCTAGGGCCAGGCAGGACAGTCCCATAGTTTGCCCACCTCTGGCCAGACAGAACAAAAAGTTGGTTCCTCTCTAAAAGATTTGAGAGTCCAAGTATCAGGAGATGATACATGGATGAGACGGGAGAGCGCAAGGAAACAAAGACTATCTTGGTCAGCATGGTAGGTAGGGGTCTCCACACACCAGCTGTCTTTGTGCTGAAATATGCCAAGTGAACACAGTTTTGCTCCCATGCCAGCTTGGTTTATATTTTTTCTTGTCTCCATTAAACTAGCCCGAAAAACACCTTTAGTAAAAAAAAAAAAAAAAAAAAAAAAGTTACTTATCTGGGTAACTGATTCTTTGAGATGACTTGAAGAACATCTAATAGGCAAGAATCTTTAAGTTAAGGGATTGTTCACTTCCAACCCTGTATTCATTTAGATTCGTAGACTGAGGGAAGGACCATTATGATCATCTAGTCTGACCCTCTGCATGGCACAGGCCATAGCAGGGTGACTAGATGTCCCGATTTTATAGGGACAGTCCCAATTTTGGGGTCTTTTTCTTATATAGGCTCCTATTACCCCCGTCCCGATTTTTCACGCTTGCTGTCCGGTCACCCTAGGCCATAGATCCACTCATATTTGACTCAAACCAAGATTTCCTGAATCCTCGTGAAATAGTGTGGAAAGGGCCCAATTCCTTGGCTGCCCTAGAGTCAGCTGTATACAAGTCCCAGCTCGATGAGCTCATTGTACTGTTTATCTAAGGCAGAATTCATGACCAGCATTAATACTACAAAATAAACAAGGCAGATTTAGTCTAGATTCGGGCAGCCAGCCACACGCCCACTACAATAATAGGACTATTCGTGAATTATAAGGATAAAAAGCTGCATTATTAGCAGCATAGGTAGGGCTTTTCACAAGGCTAAAGAAGCTCTGCAGAACTGCAAACAAGAATACAATGTACTCTGGTCCAAAACCCAGTTGCAAAGGGCCCTCATTCCTAGAGCTAACTAGAATTTGTACGGCAGTCTCAAGTAAATCCATACTCAGTGGTTTCTACTCCAGACAATTGGGAAATGAATCAATGCAATACGAGTGGCCTCCCTTGTGCTATTTATTTTCATATTACATTAAACCCTGATTTTCATGGCACCGCAGGATTTTAGTACTGATGATGCAGAAGGACATTGCCCAGAGGGTAAGCTAGAGGTTTGACAGCTGAGCAGCTAATGACTGGCACACACGGCACTCTGGGAAGGTGGTTTGGGCACATGGGGCAGATCCTCAGCCAGTGCAATCTTTCACCATTCCAGTGACATAAATGAATCTTTTGGTATTGGGGAGAGAATACAGCTCCTCTTTCCTTGCCCACTGTAGGCAAGCATGGAAGTGACTTGAAGTGCGTTTGGTTGGGGCTTGGACTCTTTGTTCCCTCTCCAGGAACCCACAACAAGCAGCATCCCGCACCATCCACCCCCTCATTGTCTGCCACTGGATTCAGCTATGATGGATAAGCATGTTAGCTTGAGGTTTCTGCTACAGAAATCAGCAGGAAAATTGCTAACAATGTTGACTTTGAAGACCCCCAAGCTTGGGACAGTTTTGCTCTCAGACTCCTCTCTGCTAGATCACTCTCTGGTTTTGATCATCTCTGGGCCTTACTCAGAGACAGTAGATGATCTTTGCTTCCTGTCTAGCATGACAGCCAATAAATAAGAAGCACAGTCCGGTAGTTAGGCATCTGTTAATATTTGCACTGGCCACAAAGGCTGGGTGCAAAAGTTATCAGTGTCAGTTATCTGCAGGAGGAGAACACCACTTACATAACGGAGACCAGCTGAGATTCTCAAAGCACTTTGGAAACCCTCACCAAAAGACCAGCATGAGGTTGGGGCCGTTATACCAATATGTCCATGGTAAACTGAGGCAAGAAGTTCAAATATAGTCTGCTCACACCCACAAAGCAATTCAGTGTCAGAATTAGGAGTCAAGTTACACAGTCCTGACCCCCAGCCTCCTGCTTGGGCCACTAGACCTACTTTCTGATATGCAAGTTATTAATCAGGGATAGGTAACTTTAGTGATGAGAGCAGTACACTTTCTAATGCAATTGCTAGTAATCATATTGTCCACAAAACAGAGCCCTCTAAAGACATGAAGCCAGAAGCACAGCAGGTCTGAATCAGTGTAGCACCATTGAGTCAAAGGAATGCCAGCTAAGAATCTCACTCACTGTGTGCATCTAGCACGATCTGTTTGGAACATATACTGGTAAATATAAAGTCACTACAGGCTCTGAGTTTTTCCCAGCTGCCCAAAGGGGCCAGTAGCATAGCCAGGGGCGGAGCAGGGGGAGCCACTCCCCCTGTGAGCAGAAGCAGCGCCTTAAAAGGGAAGCTTCTTGCACTCACCCGGTGGCGCTCCGGGTCTTCGGTAGCATTTCGGCGGCGGGTACCACCGAAGACCCAGAGCGAGTGAGGACCCACCGCCGAAGTGCCGCCGAAGACCTGGAGCGCCGCCGGGTGAGTACAGGGGGAGCCCGGGGAGGCGCCTTTTTATAGCGCCGCTCCCCCTGTGCTCCGGACCTGCCTATGCTACTGAAAGGGGCTAGATGCCTAGTTCCCATTAATTGGGAAAGAATCCCAAAATCCTCTAGGCAGCTTTGAAAACACCCATCTTAGGGCATTGTTACAGTTTGTACTTCCAAGTTTGCTGGGTTTTTCCCGGTACAGACAGCATCTTCATTGGCCCATTTCCTACTCCCCAGCTGTGCTACTGACTACTCCAATCGCTCTCCAGGTAGTTCACACTCCTGTGTGGATGCTACTGTTACTTTTCGTGCATGTTTCTGGAACAGAGCCATTGGCAAAAGTCTCACTCCCCAACAGGAAGCCAGAAAATTAAGCCTTGTCATTTCACTGCAACCCTTCCCGCAATAGCAGTGTTGTCAATCCCAGTGGCCTGGCCGAATTCCAGCTGGGTACTAGTTGCTGCAGAAGGGGGGATTCACTGCTGGCACACCCCCTCACATCCAGGCATGATGTAGCAGGCTCTCCTCCTCCAGCACCTTCTCCCAGCAGCCACTCTGGTCCCTGTAATGGTCCAGGTAACATTTAATCCCACCCCTACCAGAATCTGGTAAAAACAACTAGCCAATCACTCCATCGGGTCTGCCACCCTTCACTCTGGCCTGAGGGGCCCCATATACCCTTTACTCAGGATTTCCAGTAGCCGATAGCCCTTCCCAGGTGCTTCCTGCCACCTTACCAGTAGCAGGTAGGGGAACCTAGGCTCACACACTGGATTCCAATCCAGGGGCCCCAGGTCAGGCACTCAAGCTTCACCCCACCACACTCCTTGCTACTGTCTCCCTGGTTTTCTTCCTAGCAAGCCTTTCCCCAGGCTGTCTCCTCACCCTGCTAGAGCTCTCCTGTTCCCTACAGGTTTCTTCACTCCCTGCTACCAGGAGAGCGAGTGCAGCATTCCTCTCTCTCTCTGCAGCCACCCCTCCACCCAGGCCAAATACCCCTTGGGTATCACAATTACTTCTGTCTGGCTCAGGACCACCCACCTCCTGGCTTCCTTCTAGCTCAGGATCCTCTTCTTCTAGCTCCTAACATCAGGCCTCCCCCTCAAGTTATAGCCCACAGAAGGAAACTCCCAGCTACCTCTCATCTGGGTCTCCTCATTGGCATTTTTGCAGTGCCCTGAGCTTCTTCCTGTGTGAAGACCCAGCTTCTCCCCAGCTGGGTTTGATCACCAATTATGCCTAAGACCCCTCCAGGTGCCACCGACTGGCCTAATTGTGCGCAGGCTCCTGTTAACCCACGGTTAACCAGTGTGGGGTTTATAAACCCCGTTGCATTATGTTTTGCCTCCCTAACATTCTCACTGCATAATCAACTAGCTATTCGCTGTCTGGGCTAAATATTATACTGTTGCTGTGTGCCGGCAGATGGCTGCTGCAATCTACCCCAGAGACAGCTGCATTTCAGTGAGGTTGGGGGTGCACCCGGAGCAATTCCTGAACACATTGTGTAAAGTCAGTAAAGCTCTTTGGGACGTGGTGCTAGCCACATGTAAGCTATCATTATTTATATCATAGTGGCACTTAGAGGCCCCAAATGAGATTGGAGCCCCATTATACTGTGTGCTGTATGTACTCATATTAAGAGGTAGCCCCAACCCTAAAGAGCTGACAGTCTAAATAGACAAGAGAGAAAGGCAGCATCATTATCCTCATTTTATAAATAGGAAACTGAGGCACAGAGAGGCTAAGGGCTAAATTCACAAAAGGACATAGGTGCCTAACTGCCTCTTTAGGCACCTAAGGGCTAATCCACACTACCCACCCGATTCGGCGGGTAGAGATCGATCTCCTGGGATCGATTTATCGTGTCTCATCTGGATGCGATAAATCAATCCCAGAAGCGCTTCCCCGTCGACTACGGAACTCCTGCTCGCTGAGAGGAGGAAGCGCTGTCGAAGGGGGAGCCTGCCTGTGCCACGTGGACCTGCAGTAAGTATAATTAGTTCGATCTAGGAAACGTCGACTTCAGCTACGCTATTCTCGTAGCTGAAGTTGCGTTTCCTAGATCGATCCCCCCCTCACAGTGTGGACCAGCCCTTAATCCCAGAATCCTGCCCCTCTGGGATTCACAAACCCCCCTCAGCTGCCCCTGAACCCTGGAGGTGCCTAACAATTACTTGGTGCCTTTAATTTTCACAGTCAAAGTCCCCTAGCCCCCTATGTATCTGCTTTTGAGCATGCACCTGCGAACTGCAGTCCCATGCTGGGCATTTGGCTAACTAAGGCCCTGAGCACGTCACAAAGCTGGGGAAGAGCAGTGCTCCTCTGCCTAGCTCGCCTGCAGGGCCCAATTCGGTCAGTGCAAGCAGATCTCACCAACCAGAGCAGGCCCCTATAGATTGGATGTAGGGATCCCTCTGTCTCTCCTGTTGAAGCAGAGGGTATGAGGAAAGTGGTCTTCCCCCCTGCCACCGCCAGCTTTGTTCTAAACCCACGCGGGCACCTAACACCAAGCGAGGTTTGCAGCTGAGAATCCCAAGCAGAGGGAGACACCTCCCTGCAGCCCGGACTTAGGTGCCTGAGGGGGTGGGATGCGCCCCTTGCTGGCTTTTGTGAATCCCATTCAGCAGCACCTGTCTCTCCCCAGACAGCGTACGGGGAGCTTAGGTGCTGTACTCAGGCATCGAGAATCCCTGTGATTCTCTAGGCACCTAAAAGTTATGCCTTTGTGAACCTAGACCTACAAGACTTGCCCAAGGAGCCTGTGGTAGAGGCAGGTCTCTCCAGTCCCAGTCCAGCGCCCGCCTCACAAGACCATCCTTATTCCAGCGCCCTCAGCGTGGCTCATCCAGGTGAACAATATACTCTGCAAAGTCCCCACTACAGCACAGAATCAGAGAAAAGCAGGGCTGGACCAGACCTTGAGAAGTCATCACGTCCAACCCCGGCGCCCAGGCAGGATCACCTAAACCTGGGTAACTCCAGTGCAAGCAGGAGCTCGACAAGTCCACAGCAAGCGAATGCCAGTGGAGACATGCAGACAGCAGTGGAAGGTGTGAAGAACTCCCCCCACCCCTTGCCTCTCCATTCAGTGATGCAGGAGACGGTAGGGCCTGGATGCAAGGGCATCTGAGCAGAGATTTGGGTATGCATTTTGTTTGGTTTTCCTTTAAAAAGGAAGCTAAATTTAGCCACTGGAACAGAACATATTCCCCAGGGAGTCCTTGCCCTTTACAGCAGTAATGACACAGACCTAATTCCTGCCCAGAGAAATCTACCAGCCGCTGAGGTGAAGTCATGGAGGCAGCCAGCATGGGAGGCTGCTACTTTGGGCAGGAATAGCTGAGGCTACTGTATGGCTCTGAAGGTGGGTGGGGCATCCTCTGACACCCATGTACCTTAGGCAGTGTCAGGACGGGCCCACATAGGTCCTCAAGCCTGGATCAAGGCAGGTGTGGTACTGGGGCCCACGGTCAGAATCAGGGCAGAGATTCAAAGGGAAGCAACACAGTGGCAAGTTGAAGGCTGCCAGCACGCTGCCTGCCAGGAAGGGCTGAATATCTCAGGACAGGGGGGAAAACTGGCATCCCTCTGAGGAGGGGAAACACTGGGAGGGCTGAAGGGACGGGAGAAAGGAAGGAGAGCTGAATCATTTTGCTGGGTCCACTCCTGTGGTCCCATATCATTCCAGACAGGGCTGGCCAGCAGCTTGATCTGGCTGCGCAAGCCACACAGAGGAGGGTGTGATGTCACTCAGCTACACCCAGGCTGCCCCAGCTCCTATGTTTCTCTTCCCAGCTGCTGATCCTCTGCAGCTGATGCATGTGTAATCAGCTGTCACAGCACAAATGCATCCAGGAGAGTGAGACAGAGAGAGACAGACTGGAGCAGAAGGGCAGTGCTGGCCCATGGAGAGGCAGAGCAGGGGGCGGCAGAAGTCTGGGTAAAGAAGGGGCAGGGGAAGATACCGTATGTAGCATTGCCCAAAGCGTGCAAATAGAGATCCCCCTCTACTGAAAGCTAATGGTCTGCTTGTGCCCCAGAGGCAGGGCCCAGCACACCCTGTGGGGGACCCTTCCCTGTCACCACTGAGAGGCCAGCGGAGTAAAGGACAGAGTGAAGAAGCAACAGGTACTTTGAGGGACAAGGTTTTCGCTCTGGGTGGAGTCCCCCTTGCTTGAAATGGCTGGCTCCTGAGCTTGAAAGCTGCAGAGAAACCTGGATAGGATTTTCCTCCCCTCAGGAAATCCCACATTATAAAAAGCCAACTGCCCCTTGTTGGCAGTGCCAGCAGAGGCAGCCAGGGCTGAGTAGCCATCGAGACAGAACTCCCATCCCATCCCTAGAGATGCTGCACTCTAGGTCAGGATACAGGCACTTGCCCGGGGCACTGGGGGGAAGCAGGCACTGCTGCTGCTGTTACCATGCCTGTTCTGGGGCTAAACTCCAGTTTCCAGCGCTCCAAATCCAGCACCCTTCACCTGTACTAGAGCCACTACAAATAACCCGCTTCACCTGAGTCTCCCCCTGTGCTTGCTGAAATTGTTGAAACAGGAATTCTCTGCATCACAGGAGCGTGTGGAGATAAATGCATGAATGATTGTGAGGTGCTCAGATATGACGGTGATGGTGGACCTCCATGACTAGATAGATATGAATCAATAGAGGGGGAAGAACTTGCCAGCTTCTCTTATTTCAATGACTAGCAGCAACCTGTACTACATAAGAATGGCCCTACTGGGTCAGATCAAAGGTCCATCTAGCCCAGTATCCTGTCTTCCAACAGTGGCCAGTGCCATGTTGAGACACCTTTGAAAAAGCACTTTACCAGCCTGGTTTAGAATGATCTGCCTCCCTAGGGCTTGAGAGAAAGCTAGCAGAACCTGGAGGGAATTTTTAGCTCCAAACGCCACCAGAATAATGACCCCAAGTTTGTGTTGCAGTGAAGTTTGTTTCCATACCAATGAAAAGTTTTCTGCCATTAGTCTGAGAAGCAGAACTTTTGGGAACATTAAAACAGGGGCACATTTAGCCTTAGCAGTGAAGTTAATGCCTGGGACTTTCCCCGCACCATTGCAAGGCACTCTACAAACCAATTTGCAAAGACAAAGGATCACTGCCACTGGAATACTATCACTTCTGAGATGGAATATAGCAGCTGCTTTGCAGCACACAGCAGTACTACATAGCCATTTAGGAGAGGGAGTAAAGAGGAATTCAACTGACATTGCAGGGTTGATTTAGGCAGGCCCAGTTCAATTGCCCAGGAGGCTCCTCCAGGGGACTGATTCTAACAAGAGCAAGAGGGCTCTTGCAAAATATGCCACATGAGCTTTACTGCGCATGAGGATGCAGAGCCTTGGTTTTACATCTTACCTAAAATTGAGGGGGTTTGATACAGAGGGAAATTGAGAGACAGCCACAGAGTGTTTATCTGCAGGCAGGGGCCTTGGCAGCTTGTGGTGGCACAAGACGGGGGGAAAAGCTAAATCTAACAGCCATAGCGGGAAGGAGACTTTCCCAGCAATGTGATACTAGCAGAGGCTCACCAAGGGCATAGTGTTGGGCTATAAACATGCAGCATGGTCACCTCACACTTGGAGAAACCCACAACTAAAGATGGGTCCAAAGTGACACTCTGTCCTCACACAACCCCAAACTTTGGAGAGGTTTAGATCTGGATCTAAACTGCACAAGTGGCGCCAAACGCGTCAAACCAGGTGTGACGTTATTGACATAAGCTGGGACTGTATAGATCATTGTTGCAACCAAGGTCCTGTAATGGCATCAAATCTTATATAAAGGGGTCTTTATAAGGTGTCTAAGACCAGGTTATGGTTTGCTGGTTGTTATTATTATGCTATCTGTATGTGTGTATCATTTTTGTAGTTGAAGTTATTAATATTGGCTCTATACTGTCTGTATTTCAAACTTATGCTATGCTTCTGGGTGAAACCCCAGACAAGTTGGTGTCAGCTCTGCTAAGCTGCTTGATGGCCCATTGAGGACCATCAGCTACACAATTGACCCATTGAGAGAAGGTAGACACGCCTTGTGACTCAGCAAGGTATGCAGGGACCTGCCTATGGACAGAACAGAAAAACAGGGTTTTTTCCATGCCATGTGTTGGGTAGCTTGTCTTTGGAACAAAGAAAGACAGACCACATGGCAAGAGACTATAAAAGGCTGATGCCTCATCTCCATCTTGTCTTCAATCCTGCTTCATACCTCTGGAGGGACTTTGCTACAAACTGAAGCTCTACACAAAGGACGGAATGACCCATCCCAGCAGTGGATGTACTCCAGAGACTTTGAACCTGCAGCTTATTCCATCACTGCTACAAGCCTGAACCAAGAACTTTGCCATTACTGTATGTAATTGATTCCATTTAACCAATTCTAACTCTCATCTATATCTTTTCCTTTTATAAATAAACCTTTAGATTTTAGATTCTAAAGGATTGGCAACAGCGTGATTTGTGGGTAAGATTCAATTTGTATATTGACCTGAGTCTGGGGCTTGGTCCTTTGGGATCGGGAGAACCTTTTTTCTTTTACTGGGGCATTGGTTTTCATAACAATTCGCCCCCATAACGAGTGGCACTGGTGGTGATACTGGGAAACTGGAGTGTCTAAGGGAATTGCTTGTGTGACTTGTGGTTAGCCAGTGGGGTAAAACCGAAGTCTTCTCTGTTTGGCTGGTTTGGTTTGCCTTAGAGGTGGAAAAACCCCAGCCTTGGGCTGTAACTGCCCTGCTTGAAGCAATTTGTCCTGAATTGGCACTCTCAGTTGGGTCCCGCCAGAACTAGCATTGTTAAACCAGGATCCCGGCTCTGAAGACCGCTGAATTCTAGGAAAGAGCCTGATTTCTTTTTGCTCCATTGCTGCTGTGCGCTCACACCTGATCTTTTAATGAACCACTGTCTTGATCACCTTTGAACCCTATTGTGTCATCCTCTCTTTGATTTCTTCCCATTGGTCCTTTTCCCCTCTTCATTTCCCAACAGCTGCTTCTCTTTCTGCAGCCAGGTGCCACTCACGCTTCGGGCTCTATCCCTTTTGTCCAGGGGATGGTGGTCTGAAGGGACATATGGGGATAAACCCAACAGTGATGTCACAACCGCATAGTGTCCTGCTGCCACTGGGGGACTCACACAGAGCTGGAGCACATCGACTGCAGGCAGCAGAGTCAGAATATGGGAAACAGGCTTCAGTGGAGCAGAGATCTTCCCTACAGAAGTAGAGCATGGGACTGTCTGCACATGCCCCTTGCAGCATCCAGACCTACACATCCATGCAGTTTGCTACCTGCAGTCCCACCAATTATTCTGAGCACCAGCTGCCGCTGACTATATTGACAAAGGACAGAACCAAAACTCTGGATCTGAGGACCCCCAGTTTTGGTAAGTTTGGATCCAGATGCACATTTTGCAGCTGGGGCCTCTCTCTACTTACAGTTCAGCAAGAGGAGCCAGACCTGGGTGTTCCAGACAGCTGGGGAGCAATTGGGAAAGAGGGCAGCAGCTGGTTGGTTAGCGGCACCAGGGCAAGTGTAGAGCAGGGACCTGTGGGGAGGGCTCCAGCTGTAAGAATGGCAGGTGAAGTCAGTTGGGAGCAGCTGAGAAAACACCCAAATGTGGCCAAATTATGAGCCTCTGAAAAAAAAGTCTGTTTGCACATGCTCAGTAGAGACTTGTTAGCATCTTACAACTAAATTCTCTGAAGATTCTGTCTCCACTGAGCATGCTCCAGCCCCTCACAGCTCCTAGGTGCTGACTGATTGAGCATGCACCATCCTCATAGAGCAACTGAGCATGCTCGAATCCCAGGCTGAAGGGGCTGAGCAGGCCTTTCCCTGTAGGGGCTCCTATTGGCAGGTACAATGTCTGGGCGAGGAGACTGGGACTGAGAGCCAGAGGATGGCAGGCAGGGGACAACTGAGATCAGACAAGAAGCCAGAGGGGTACAGTGCCAGGCTGTGTACCACCATCAGTGGAAATGGACTCAGAGGGCCCATGTTCCCCGGCAGAATGGTTATTTACGGGACAGTAGGGGAAACAGCCAACATGGAAGTTCAGCTGGGAGCAGCTCAGCCACGTGGACAAAGCACTGCATAGGGCTTAATACAGCTCCACTTGTTCAACTTCACCTGCATTCAGCTTCACTCCTTGCGAATGAAACAGGGCAGACCTGCTCTGGGGATGGATCAGGAGGGTGCAGCGAAGGAGGCTGTTGTCCGTTGAGCCCTACCTCAGTTGCTGCAGAAGTTGGAAGGTGTGTAGTGAAGGAAGCAGGGGACTGCAGCAAGAGAATGCTGCCCTGCAGAACTGGATTCTGTTGCCCCTGCCACAGAGTTCCTGTGTGATGCTGGGCAAGCCACTTAAATCCAGCTTTTCACACACGGTCACTAATTGTGTGATCTTCAGTATCCGTGTGCCCGACTTGAGATCCTGGCGTGTGATTTGCAGAAGTGGTGAGTGTTCACAGGTGCACCCAAAGTCAATGGGAGCTGGGCCTGAGTAGCTAAAGTGCTATCTATACTGCTGAGTATGCTGAAAAATTGGGGCCTAGCATCTCAGATTGGGCACCCAAATTAGTGGACACCTTTGACCTTAATCTTCCTGTTTCTCAGTTCCCCATCTGTAAAATGGGGATAATACCCCCACATCTCCCAGGGATGGAGTGAAGATAAACTCATTCAAGTCTGTGAAGCAGGCGGACACTGTAGTGATGAGCACTGTAGAAAAGCCCATGAGAAAACAATTTTCACCACAGCAGGATTGGAATAGTATGCAGTATATAAGGCCTGGGGCCACCCATTGAACAATGAGGAGAAAACAAAATCTGGGCTAGGTGCTCATTCAGTGAGCGCTGCGCATCCTGTGCACTGAGTGAGGCAGGGGTACCATGGAAAATTCTGATCACATAATTAAAAGACTGTATCATGCTGCATACACACGTGGGGGCAGACCTAAGGTCACACCAGCAACCTTAATTTGGGTATTTCCTAGCATTGGAGTGCTTGATTTTGCAACCTTCATACTGTTTAGGTACTTTTGGGGATGTTATCTATACATATGATACAAAACCCTTAAAGAGACAGTTGCTCTGTGGTGCTGAAAGAAAACGTTGGCACAAAGGTGCCGCATCTAAACTCCTGAAATGTCTCTTTTTGTTTTTGTTTTTTACAGTCCTCCAAGGGCTCCCGTCCGTCTCAGACAATCAGATTTGGAATGCAAACCACTAATGTGTTCTCAGTTAGAAGCAGCGCATGGCTGCAGGCTATAGACACAACAGAGACTTGAAATGGCATCTGCTTCTGTGTCTGGAAGTATCTCTCTATTCAGCACGTCAGCCTCTCGAGGATGAAATACTGGAGACATCTAGGGCTTCCTTATGAAATGATGGATATGCCCCTCTTCCTAGATAGAGATTCACAGCCATCCCTGCCCCATACTCTAGGCAAAGGCATCTCCTGTGGTCTATGACTCTTTACTGTGTGCACATGAGTTGGGCACATGCGGAGCTCCAGCAAATTATCAACCACCACATTTTGGGGGAATTCAGCGTTATTTAGGACCTGGTTCAGCAATGTACTTATGCACCTGTCTCTCTAAATATGAGTGGTTTGTTTGAAGTCAGTGGAATTACTCACATGCTTCAAGTCAGGCATGTGCTTATGTACTTTGCTGCATACTGACAATGCTGTTAGTAAGAAAAGTTGAGTGCGATTCAGTAAAGATAAGTCTGGGAACTGTGACTCAAAAACCTCTTGCTGCCAACTGGCAGAGGGCACAAGATGCATCAGAGTTACAGGGCATGGGATTTACAGACTAGTTTACCACAAAGGGTCATGTGTGGTCTCTACCGAAAGCCTGTGTCACAGTGGTCAGCATCATCTTTGCAAAATGTATGTGTAGATCGTATGTAAGGAGATATGATATGTCTGTATATTGGAAATTATGTTCTCAATGCCTTTCAGTTAAAGGTAGGTAACTCAATGCCTTTCAGTTAAAGGCAGCTAACCCAGAGGTAAGCTGCCTTCAAACAAGTTATAGGGTGACCAGACAGCAAATGTGAAAAATCGGGACAGGGGGTGGGGGGTAATAGGAGCCCATATAAGAAAAACACCCCAAAATCGGGACTGTCCCTATAAAATCAGGACATCTGGTCACCCTACCAGACAAGAGGTGGGAGGCACTTACCTCTCCGGCTGACCATTGTGTATCTTTCATATAATGGAAGTTGGGTTGCATACTGAGTCAAATGCTAATGAAGAGATTGCAGGGACTTCAGGGGAAAATTAACAGGAAGAGGTGAACAGCAGGGGGCACCCTACAAACAAACATAAGAACGGCCATACTGGGTCAGACCAATGGTCCATCTAGCCCAGTATCCTGTCTTCTGACAGTGGACAATGCCAGATGCTTCAGAGGGAATGAACAAAATAGGTAATCATCAAGTGATCCATCCCCTGTCGTCCATTCCCAGCTTCTGGTAAACAGAGGCTAGGGACATCATCCCTGCCCATCCTGGCTAATAGCCATTGATGGACCTATCCTCCATGAACTTATCTAGTTCTTTTTTGAATCCTGTTGTCGTCTTGGCCTTCAAAACATCCTCTGGCAAGGAGTTCCAAAGACTGACTGTGCATTGTGTGACGAAATACTTCATTTTGTTTGTTTTAAACCTGCTGCCTATTAATTTCATTTGGTGATCCCTAGTTTTTGTGTTATGAGAAGGAGTAAATAACAACACTTCCTTATTTACTTTCTCCACACCCGTCATGATTTTATAGACCTATATCATATTCCCCCCCCCCCCCCCCCGTAGTTGTCTCTTTTCCACCCTACTTTACAGGTGGAGAATAATGGACTGGTCTAATATATCTAGGGGTGCGGAGAGAGGTCCTGGCATTCTGCCTTTGGGGGAAAAGATGCCAATGGGCTTGGCCATCCTGGTGGAAAAACCCTGTAAGAAGAGCCTTGGGGGGAGCAGGACCTTGATAGACAAGAGCAGTGGCAGATTAGCCATTGGGCCAACGGGGCCTGTGTCCAGGGATCCTGGCCAATTGGGGGCACCCCAGAAAAATGGGCTCCCCCATGCCCTGACCTGCTTCGCCCACCCTCCTGCATGCCGGGGAGCGGGGTTGGGGGCTTGCCTCACTCTGCCAGGCGCTCCTGCATGCCAGAGAGTAGGGTAAACCCCCGCACCCCAACCCCACTCCCTGGCATGAGCACTGGGCAGGTGGGGCAGGGCAAGCCCCCACGCTTCCCAGCAGGAGCGCGGAGGAACAGGGGAGACTGCAGGCAGAAGGGGAGGGGAGGGGCCCCCCACTTGCTCTGGCCCAGGGTCCCATAAACCCCTAATCCACCTCTGGACAAGAGGGCATCTTCTCAGTTATGTTGAGGTGCTAGGATGTGGGGGATGATTTTACTTTCTATGTAACCTTTTGTTTCCAATATTTATGTTGCTGTTATTGGAATCTCTGTTCCTTGCTCTCTAAACTTAGCCTCACTTTCTCTATAACCATGTCTAAATGCGGCATGCTACGCAGAGCTGAGCTCTAAGGTGTACCTAGGAACCAGTGGTGTTCTGTTCTGTTTGGGGCCAGCAGCAATACTGTGCGCATCCAGTGGAACAGGGGCTGGACGGCCCGGGGGGTGCTCAGAGGACTCGAGTTGAACTGTGCCTACCGCTAGCCTGCATGAGGGCTACTGGAGCCCACACAAGATGAGAAGGGGGGTGATTATGTTGCTTGGCAGGCACAGACACGCTTTGGCTTCCTCACGCTAAAGGCCTGGGGATAGGGAGGTGCCCCACAATCTTAGGTACCCCTTCCCTTTTCAACCTCCTTTTCCTTCCCTTCCCATTGGAGGGTGTGAGGTTTAAATTGCCCTCTCATCACCCTTCCAGTGCAGCCATATAAAAAGGTACGCCGAAACAAAAACAAAAAAAACCAAAGCCCCCTGAGCGCCGCCCCGCCGAAGTAAAAAAACCAAACAAACCCAAGCGCCGCCCCAAGCGCTCCCCTTGTTCCCCCCCTAGCTACGCTACTGATCCTCTACTGAGATTTTGAAAAGTTTGCACTTAGTTGTGTTTCCTTTTCTTCCTGCCTCTGAACTCCTTGGTTTGGGTGAGGGCTAGAAGTGGAATCTGAGACAGGCTCTTTCTTCTGTTGCTAGAAATTCTCTTCAAGTGAGATTTCACGAGAAAGGCTGGGGCAGGGGGAGGTCTGATGGAATTCAGATCTGAATTCCCACTCCCACAGGGTTCGGGATTTGTCAAGACGTACTTCCTGGGAGAGCTCCCGCTATTCCTGCTCTTGCATCCTCGCAACCTCCACGAATTCTCTGTCCACTCGTGCCTCTGCAGCTCTCTTATGAACAGCTGATTGCATTACTCCTATGTTGTATCTCGGTTATGCCAGCCACCTCCATTGAAATCAATTGCACCAAAGCAACTGTGAGGAGACAGTGCAGACACACATAGCTATTTGTCTATGTAAACAACTAACAAAAGTCACCGGGGGGCTTTAGAAGAGCATATTAAAAGCATGAAATTTAAAACAACATGAATTTTATTACAAACAAATCTAAGATGTTCGTAGCTGGATATTTAATATACTTTAATCTAGTTTTGTGGTCTCTTGCTTTTTAATATCCACTTTCTCAAGCCTCAGGGGTAACCGAATAATAGAGAGTTGTTCACTTGTTTTACATACAGCAGCACTGAGGAAAGGCTAAATCCCCGGCTGATGTAAGCTAGCACTGACTTAAAAGGAACTTTATCAATGTACACCAGCTGACAATCGGGCTGCTGAGGAATTGGGGGCTGCTGCATAGGTGGCTAGAAGATGTTTGGATATGTAGCCAGACAACCCCTCTCCAAACAGCTTCATGGTGCTATGATCATCGCAAAGATGGGTATTTCTATTCGTTGAGCATCCAGAGAATCCAATGAAGAAAAAAGTCCCCATTGTGCTAGGCACTGTAGAAACAGTGATAGAGGACCTGCCACAAAGTTTAGCATCTAGCTAGACAAAGGCAGTGTTATTATCTCCAACTCCCCAGAGGGGGAATTGAGACCAAGAGAGACTAAGTGACTAGTCCAAGGTCCCGCAGGGAGTTTGTGACAATACAAAGACTTGACCTCCAGGTCTCTTGAGTCCCAGTGCAGTGTCTTAACCATAAGAACATTCTTTCTCTGACAAAGAGTGATGCTTGATCCCTTTGTGCCATCGTCTGAACCCTGAGAGGTGTGTGGCTGTGCCTTTATTCACAGATTTCTTGTGCTGGGATCCATTGGATAGAGACCATAATGTTCTAATAGGCAAAGATATATTTTTATTAGCAGTACCTGCACAGACCGGCTCCTGGATCTGAGCCCATCCGCATGGTTGTTTTGTTTGCAAGGGAGTGCATGCCTAGGGAGGGGAGAGGAATGCAAAGAATGGATTTTATTTTTTTTAAACTTAGTTTGATTTCAAGGCAACAACTCATTCTTGGCTGACATCCAAGGTATTCTAATGATCTGGGAGTGCCAATTCAGATTCCACAGGAATCTTTTAAGTGGTTAGCGGTTTGAGGATAAACCAGGGTAAAGCCAAGGAGGCGGTTGACACAGGAGAGACTGGGCCCAAAATTGCTCCAACCTGCCTGGGCTTCATTAGCAGCCTTGATGGGGCCTGACAGCAGATCTCTGGCTCCTTATAGGGAACAGGGAGAGGAAGTGGTGGCAGACAGGAGCTGCAGAGAAGTAGGAGGCTCTTGCAGGAGGCCCAAGTTGGGAGAAAGGTTGGGGTCTGGAAGCCAGAGCCAGAAGGCTGGGCTCCAGCTCAGAAGGGCTGGGAGTGGTGGCTACATGAAGAGCAGACCGTGACAGAAGACGAGCTCTGAGTGGGGTAGAAGATGCCAGAGCTGAGTGTGAACTTTTGCGTGGTGGCGATGGATGTTCTTTGGGGACCTTGAGGATAGTTTTGAGCTGACTCTGTTGTTAAACCAGGCAGGAGCGGTGTTAGCCATGAGAAATATGGGTGGAGTTCTTAAGGGGTCCTGAAGAAGGGAGGTGGAGGCAGGGGCCTGCAGAACTGACCCTGGCCACGAGGTGGCACTCAGGAGGCAGCTGACCATGATACACCAGTAATTTGTGTTTGCTTTCCTAAATGCTTAAGGAGCCAGGGTTGATGTGGATTCTTTGTGGTATTTCCACAATCCTGGCGATGATGAAGATGAAGAACTTCAAATCCATAAATGGATCACTGGGGCATTAAACAAGCCTGTGAACAATGAAAACAAATACTAGAGACCTTAGCCCATTTTCCTTGTGTGCGCACTTAGGGAAAATCTTATCTAGTGCACTTTGCAGATATGTGGGTGGAGGTCAAACCTGTTCCTGACCATTCTGCTCACGGTTACACAGTTATCAGCCAATCACCATCCATCTCATCTGGGGGGTTTTGCATAGTCTCATCCTACTGGTTTCTAAGTATGTAATGGGTTTGTCAGGCTTGGAAGGTGTCCTGTTCTTGGCTAGGATGCCACACAAAATGAGGCTCTTTAACCTGCGAGACATCAGGGTGCAAGGAAACCGATGGTGGCTGCATTCTGTGGCCAGGAACAGACCCCAAGAGGAGTTGAACTGCTGCAGTCATGCTGAGCATAGTCCGGTGCCTAGAATTGTAGAGCCCACCCATGAGAGTCCTAGGGGGTGACACGGTCAGTAGATGGACAGCTATGCAGCTCCAATGGCCAAACTCCCTGTGCAAGGGGACTGGAGGGTAGCCCTAAGGTGGCATTAATGGCTTCAGAGGTGCGGCATGGCTTGGAGCTGGGGAACTCCATTCCCATCTTGACTGTCACAAAAACCCAGCGCAAGTCCCATTGACTCAGGCTTTGTGCTGGGCCCAGGATTCGGTCCCACTGACTCCAGCAATGTGGCTGTTATCTCACCTGACAAGGCAGCTGTCCCTTGCGGCCTGGCAATCAAACTGTGAATGTAAATAATCCCCAGAACCTTCTCTCTCCTGTGAGAGCGAAGGCTTTCATTGATTCCTCCAGAAAATGGACATCCTCAGAGCCATCTGCTGGATCCAGGAATAGAGATCTCGGCTCACCTGTTCACAGGCACCAATGCCAGCACCACCCCATGCTGGTGCTCTTAACAGTCTCCTTGCGCTCCTGAAACGTTGGCTAGGAGCGGAGACGGGAAACATGTCAGATTGCAATCGACAAAATCGTGGTCGTCTCGCAGCCTGACGGCTGAGCACACACACAGGTTTGCTTTCTGGCTGCTGTGGCATTTCCTCATTCCCCCTCCACTGCCCAAAGTGGAAGAGGCGGTAGTAGAAAAATATATACTTATCCCCGGCCCCTGGCAGCACTATCCCGGGAACGGGAAGACGGATGGAATGTTCACCTGTCTGTGGCAGGGAGATTTGTCTGGTTTCTCCCATTCAGCCCTTCAGCACGCTGCATGTGTGTGCAGGTAGCAATGAAGACAGGCTATGGGGGCTGAGAAAAGAGAGAGACATCTGATGTGAGGGAGTTTTCTGCACACAAGGGGCTAGACTGTAGCTTGCAAGTCACAGCCCTGTGTAGAGAGTGATGTGAAGTGGCCCTGCTCTACGGGAGGCCTCAAGTAGACAGTTTCCCTAGGGTTCCTCTTTATCCTAGCATGCCCCCATAGGCACAAAGGGGATTGCTCTCCAGCATGCTGGCCCTCTTCGACAGCCTTTGGTGGTGATGGGGTGGTGGAGCCATAGCCTTGTCTGCCCCCCACCCCTAATTCAGCATGGAGCAGGAACAAGGAGCCCCAGTGTTCCTCAGAACTCAGGGACTGGCCACGTACTTCTTGGCCCTCATCCTCCCTGCGTGGCCACTCCGGGGCGGCTCACAGTCTAGCCCAGAGCACGGTGTCAGACCAAAGCCTGGTCCAGCCTGCTGCGACTTGGAGGACTCCATCTCCCTGGTCGGGGCTGGGGCTTAGATGTGTTTCATGTTGTCACTCAGTGAGAGTGGAACTGCACCCACACCCTCCAAGCATTGACTCAGTCGGGTGCACAGCTCGGTAAGGAGGAGGGGTTGGGGGGGGAAACGTTCATGGCGCTGCTTCTGAGAGCGCTATTACACCCTCCCCTCAGCAAGTTTGGTGGATTTGCTGGGGTGAGGACAAATCCAGGAAACTCACAGGAGCGGGGCAGTAACTGGCAGGAGCGGGGCAGTAACTGAGAATAGGGGAATCTGAACTGGGCTCTTGGGCTCAGATGGGTTGGCCTGAGGATCTGGCCTGGCAGAGCTCACACCAAGATCCTTTGAGAAACAAACACATCCAGGCAATGTCCCCCCGTTGCCAGTGAAGAATTAGTCACAGCACAGAGCTGTCGCTGCATTGTGCAAGCTCTGCTTAGTTCAGGGGTGGGCAAACGTTTTGGCCCGAGGGCCACATCGGGGAATAGAAATTGTACGGTGGCCATGAATGGTCACAAAATTGGGGTTTGGGTGCGGGAGGGGGTGCGGGCTCTGGGGTGAGGCTAGGGATGAGGAGTTTGGGGTGTAGGAGGGTGCTCTGGAACCGAGGGGTTTGGAGGGCGGGAGCGGGATCAGGGCTGGGGAAGGGGTGCAGGAAAACGTCCAGGTTCCATCTGGAGGTGCGGACTCTGGGGTGGGGCTGGGGATGAGAGGTTTGGGGTGCAGGACTCTGCTTCAGGCTGGGATCGAGGTGTTTGGAGAGTGGGAGGGGGATCAGGGCTGGGGCAGGGGGTTGGGGAGTGGGGAGAGGCTCAGGGGGTGCAGGTTCCAAGCAGGGCTGGCTCCAGCCAAGGAAGCAGGTGCCTGGGGCGGCAAATCTTAAGGGGCGGCACTCCGTCCATTCTTGGGGCAGCACTCCGGCCCCTTTGGTTTTCAGTGGCTCTCAGCTACCTTCTTTCTTCAGCGGCACTTTGGCAGCAGCTCCTTCAGTCCCCTTCTTTCTTCGGCGGCACGTCAGCAGCAGCTCTTGAGCGGCACGACTTGGGGTTTTGTTTTGTTTTTTTTGCTTCAGCTTTTTTGCCGCCCAAGCGGTGGAGACGGCCCTGGCTCCAAGCGGCGCTTACCTTAAGTGGCTCCCAGAAGCAGCGGCATGTCCCTTCTGCGGCTCCTATGCGGAGGTGCGGCCAGGCAGCTCTGCACACTGCCCCATCCACAGGCACCACCCCTGCAGCTCCCGTTGGAGCATGTAGGAGCTGGAGCGGAGCCATGCCACACCTTCCAGGAGCCGCGTGGTGCGGCCCCGACCCAGTGCCCCGCCCTGAGCTCCGGAGCAGGGCCGAGCCACATGGTGCAGCTCGCAGGCCAGCTTGATCCGGCCCGCGGGCCGTAGTTTGTCCACCCCTGGCTTAGTTAGCTTGTGGTCCTGGCACCCGGAGGCCTCCAACAGCATACTGTACCCAGGGGCAGTTCCACTGCGGTGACAAAGAGCCCCATGGAGGATGGCAGATACCCCATCCCAAATGTGGACAGTGGAGTTTAAATCTCCCATACTCCCCCTATGGAGAACGGGGTGAGAAGAACCTCCAGTGCTCTGCACTACAGTGAGGTAAATCTGCAGAGCAAACAACTAATCCAAGGGCCAGGAAAGCTCTTGGAGACCATTAGGAAACGGGGCTTGGCATACGCATGTGTTTATAATGCAGCTGTGCACTTGGGTGCTCCTGCTTTATCAGCGTAGCATACCCTGCGTAGCGCCAACAACTGCCTGTGCCTGTCTGGTCGACACAAACTTTGCTCCAGCCTTGGGAGCGGAATGGCGAGGGAAAACTCTTCTCCCCACTGGAAAACACCTCTCCACAGCGCCCTCTGGCCGAGAAAACCCCACCCATATTTGATTGTAGTAGCACCCAGAATGTGCCGGGTGCTGAACAGGCATAAAAGAAATCACAGCCCTCAGCCCAAGGAGTTTACAATCTAAGAAGTGACAAGCACCCGGTCTCTCATATGCATAGATATCAATATCCTTCTGCAGCCCCCTAAATAAGAGGCCTGTTGACCCAGCTGCCAGCTCTCGACTCTTCTAGCCCCCACATTCTACAGCAAAAGCAACAGTAATTAATTAATTAATTAATTAATGTCTCGACTCCTTGGCCACTGGAGCACATGGCCTCTAGGAACCAAACCCCTACCTCTGAATATACAGTTTGTGCCCTCAGTCTCACTGGCATATGGCATGATTGTAAGTGCTGTCGCTCCATTGCTGAGCTGTGGAAACAGCTGCTAAAACCCCAAGGAAAACTCAGAACACATTCTCTTTGGAGACAATTTGGCTTCTCTCTCATGCAGATTCTCTGTCTCTCTTTCCCTCGGCTTTTTTCTTGAAGCTATTATTAGAGACATTTGCATGAAAACAAGACCTTTGTCTTATTAAAGTATCCACTGGCTCTGCAGCTAAGACCCCATCCTGATGTCAAATAATTCTGGTATCATGCCATCATAATCACTTCCATGGCAACCAGCTGTGATGTCACAACCAGAGGATATGACTTCAGATGTGGCAATAACCACTGGGGGGGATGAAATCTGGATGCCTCCTGGAAAAAAGTGGAAAGCATTCTGCTTAGAGACAGATTTGCTTTGCTTTGCTCCTTGTTTAAATTACTAGCCGGGGCTGCATGACAAGATCTTTGCTGCAGAGGTAATTCCTCTCCTGTTGCTTATTTCCTCCTTCTGAAGTCAGACCTCTTGTGCTAGGACATCACCATTATTGGCTGCAGAGAACCTTACGAAGTTACAAGGAGAAGAGTGAAGACAGAGGAGCAGAGGCCTATTCCTAGCTTATGATAATGACTGAATGCCCACCAATCCAAAGGATCACAGTGCATTTTGCAACTCTATAAATCACACACTGTACCGTTGAAATGCAGCCACCTCTGGGTTGTGGAGAGGAAGTTTTGGCCAAGGCCAACAAGACAAATCTCTATAGGAAAGTGCTACAGGATGTCAACACAGAATCTTGGTTTCTAAAGGGATCAACTTGAAAAAAAATACTGTTGCTGAGCCCCTATGCTGCGCTTTAAGCCACCTTTGGACTGTTCTAATTTACACGGAGCACTCCATGTGCTATAGTCCAGCCCTGCCCTCTGTGCGGCAGTGAAGCCCCTCTTCACTGGCAGAGCAGGGGGGCAGAATCCCTCCCCTCTGTAACCCAGGTGTGACCGGCTGAGCAGACACTGCTGGGATCTGAACCCCTTGTTCCAGGGAGTAAAGATGTTTCAAACCTACAGCTTAGGCCACTCCAGCAATACAACGCTTCGTAGGAGAGGGAGGAAATCCTGCCTCGCTAGAGCTGAGATTCCCAATGCAGCCTTGGGGATTTCGACACACGCTCCCATTGATGCTCATGGCAGCCGTGTCTCTAAATTCCCTCGGTTGCTTTGAAAGCCTCAGCCATGGCACAACGGCTCAAATGGCTTCCAATCACAGTATTTGTTGACGAGTCTCATGAGGTCTTTAAGCAGCAAAGCTGCCTGGTAATCGAACCGCTGCAAAAGAAAAAACAGACCCTCCATTCCCTGCTTACTAGCATGGCCTGAGAACTGACTATTCCTCCTCTCCAGACACAGCTGGCCGCCTGAGCGAGAGTGCCAGGGGCTCTCCGCCACCAAACGGTTAATTCCTCATTGCTGAGGCTAGTTACCTGGGTCCAGGCTTGGGGAAAACGGAGGGAGTTTTGCTTTCAGCACTTGGGATTTCTGATTTTTAAAAACCCACTCCTAATTCCATAAAATAAAGGAGGGAATGAAAAAAAGACTGTAGAAAGGCAAAGGGCACTGGAGAAAGGGCAGTGAGAAGCTTTATGCTATTCCTCCACGGGAAAAACACCAGGTTTCATGGCAGAAAATCACAGCGTCAAGCAAGCCGCTGATAATTTAGCAGGAGACAGAGACCGGCTGAAGCTTACACCCACAAATGAGAGATGTCAGCTCAACATCTGCTCCTGACACCTCAGCAACTAATTATTTTGCAGCGCACTGGGGTTGGCTTGTTGGAAAAGCCCAGGGGCTGCCTCGGCCCTGTCAATAAACCAGAGTTTGACTGGCTGAAGAGGGAGGGGGAGGAAGAGAGCCCTTAAAATGATCACCAAGGGATCAATTGAACTTTGTGAAGGTCACACAGTGCTTGGAGGGGGGGGGGGAGAAGCGGGGGTAACCATGGGAGGGGATGGAAGGCTTTCATGGGCCCGAGTCACGGCGTTGCCAATTAAAGGGATGCTGGCAAGAGGCGTTAGATGCAGGCAATTGGAGGTGGTTCTGAGCTGAGCCACCAGCATGATTAGAGATGGATTGCTGAGGAAAGATGAAAGCTCCTTTTCAGCCAAGTTCTTAAGAACATGACTAACTTCAAGCAGGCGCCAAGGCCCCTTGAAGCCAGTGAGCCAAAGGGTGGCTCGGAGGTGATCTAAGTAGTGGGGGGAAACATGACAACAGCCTGGAAATATTCCAAAAGGTGTAAACACCCAGGAGTGGGCCAGACAAGGGGTTAAAACTGAGGATAACGGGGTGGAGTTAAGAAAAGGAGCAGTGAGGCTAGAGGTGCTCTGCCTCTTTTAGAGCGGTCACCTCTCTCCCACACACCACAGGGTTGGTTTATGACAACAAGCATTCCCAGGCACACCTGGCATGCAGACAATGCCATTAGGAAGGGATTGAGAATAGATTTATCCTCTGTTAATGGGATTTACCAGATGGAAATAGAGGAGGAGGAGCTGGCTCCATGAGATCAGCCAGCAGCTATGGATTTAGGTCTTGAGGCTCAATTCATACCTGAGGTAGAGCTGTGTTTGGTCAATATTGCCAGGAAGAACTTCCTAATGGTGACTCTGAGACTGGGAGTGATCTAGGAGGGGAACCCCTGCAGTTGGGTCTTATAAACACCAGCCTGGCCACAGCGCTAGGTAAATGTGCAATGGGAAACAATCCTTCACTGGCAGGGAGATGGACTGGGTGGCCTGCTAGGTTTTTTCCACGTCTAACACCTGTGATTCATCTATATGTATGTACACACTTCTACACAGTGGCACATGCTGTCAGCCATTGTCCTCTCTCATCTCCCATTCTTTGGTTTCAGTAACAATGTCGATCTCTAAAAAATGGAAAGTAAATTTTTTATAGCTATTCATAGGCCCCAATCAAAAACACTGTTGCATTATGTCATCTATAACTGCATGGAGATGTGCGACTTGCAGCGATATGCCCCTGGATAATGTGTAGGCGGGTCTCCACAAAGCAATGGGATTGGTGGTGTTGCCTCGCATGCATTAGGCATCTCTCACAATACAAGTCTCAGGAAGCACTGATGGATGCATGCCCTGAAAGGGACAAAGTCCACCGAATGAATGGTGTATGGCTTTCAGCACTGCCCCAATTCATACCAGCCCCCTGTACAACTCTCTGTGTCCTCAAACTCTTCCATTCCTCGTGCCCTTAAACCAGGGATGGGCAAACTTTTTGGCCCGAGGGCCACATCTGGGAATAGAAATGGCCATGAATGCTCACAAAATTGGGGTTGGGGTGTGGGAAGGGTTGAGGGCTCTGGTTGGGGGGTGCAGGCTCCGGGGTAGGGCCAGAAATGAGGATTTCAGAGTTCGGGAGGGGGCAGGGAGTGGGGTGCAGGGGTGGGGTGTGAGGGCTCCAGCTGGGGGTATGGGCTCTGGGGTGGGGCTGGGGATGAGGAGTTTGGGGTGCAGGAGGGTGTTCCAGGCTGGGATTGAGGCATTCAGCGGGCAGGAGGGGTATCAGGGCTGGGGCAGGGGTGCAAGGAGAGGCTCAGGGGTGCAGGCTCCAGGCGGCACTTACCTCAAGCAGCTCCTGGAAGCAGCGGCATGTCCCTTCTCTGGCTCTTACACGGAGGCGCGGCCAGGCAGCTCTGCACGCTGCCCCATCCGCAGGCACCGCCCCTGTAGCTCCCATTGGCTGCATGCAGAGTGGAGTTCCCTGGCTGCCCCCACACGTAGGAGCTGGAAAGGAGCCATGCCGCTGCTTCCGGGAGCCGTGTGGAGTAGCCACCAACCCTGATACCAGCTGGAGTGGGGCAAGCCCCAGACCCCGCTCCCCAGCAGGAGCTCGAGGGCTGGATTAAAATGTCTGGCAGGCCAGATGGGGGCTTAAAGGGTGTTGGTTTGCCCACCCCTGCTTTAAACCAACACCCTTTAAGCCCCCATCCCCCTCTCCTCACGACCCCTCTGCGGTCACAAAATGTTAATTTCCCAATCCACAGAATAAAGTTCAGGCCATTATTTCAAGTAACTTGAGTCTACCCCTTTGGATCTCACCAAACTCCATCGGTGTAAATGACACTGTTTCCATAGTAATTAACGGACTGCAAAGGCAAAAAAACACAACCCACCAAGCAACGTGAAAAAAGGACAAAACCCAAAGAAAAGAAGGTGCATAAAGAAATACCAGAACAGACCCACGATGGCGCTTTGAGATTTCTTTACCACTCATTTGTGGAGATAGTATTAATGGTCATGGCTCAGTAATGCAGACCCCCTAATCATGTGATGAGAACAATTGTGTAGCTCCCTTGCTGTTACAGCATCTACACCTAAATAAGAACATAAGATTCCCTGATGACAGAGAGACAGACCCTGATTTTATAAAAGTTGTGGGGAACTTTCAAAACCTTTACAATTGTTGGAGGGAAAAAGCAGCTTCAAAATTCAGGAGAGACTGGAAATATCCTAGAGAGACATCAATATTCAGGGTATTATAAATTCAATTTTTAAAAATGCAAAGCACCCTTTATTGCTGCTATTATCAAGTTCAATGCATTCAAATGTTACAGCATATTAAAGAGTATATTAAAGCAATTAGAATCTATGTTCAAATCTAGAAGCCAGTATTAAAATCTGACAGCTCTGGGTGTTCCAGTGATGATGAGCCCTCCTCTAGGCAGTGGGACACAAAGGCATTTGGGATGGAATGGATCGGGAGGTTTTAGAAAATCAGTGTTATTATAGAAATGGTTAATGGATCCAGCTGAGACTGGTGCCTCATTGTGCCTAGCACTGTATGAATGGGACTTACTTAAAACATCTTATAATCTGACTATTAATAGAGCAGGTTAGGATTTTTTCCAACAAAAATGTATTTTTGTTGAAAAATGCCGGTTTACCAAAACCAAAACTTTTCACGGGAAAAAGGGTCAGTTTCGTTGAATTGTTTGATTTTTTAAAAGCTTTGAAATTGTTGAAAAAAAAATAGTTTCAACATTTTCTAAATGAAAAATTCCAATTTTTTGGTTTAAAACTTTTTGTTTAGAAATATAAGCTAATTATAGTAAAAAAAAAATTAAAATAGTCAAAATTGAAAAAAAAATGTTTTGACTGACCAGAACTGGACTTTTATTTTCTGTTGGGAATGTTGTTGGTTTATTTTTTTTCAATTTGACTTTTTGTCCCAATTTGATATGGGAATTTTTTTTTGATATCTTGAAAATTTTTGCAAGCTAGGAAAACCACTTCACACCCAGCTCTAATGATTGTCTCCAGTGTACAGATGGGAAATGGAGGCAGTGAGAGTTAGTGCCTTGCCCATGGTCTCGCAAGGACTCTGTGATGGAACCAGGAATTAAACCCAGATCTCCTGATTCCCATTCCAGAGCTTTCACTACAAGATCCATCCTTCCTCTTTGCCATCTACCAGCTGAGCAGCGAACAGCTGAGCAGCAAACAGGAGGAGTTTGCCTGGGATCTGCCTGAGCAGAGGTACGCTAAGTGCTGCATTAGGGGGACTGCGCTGGTGAGTATCTGAGTGTCTGTTGAGGGGACAGTTTGGCAGTTGGACCGTGTGCTTGATTGATTGATTGCTTGTTTGAACAGTGTGAATTGGGAGTGCTTTGTTCCAGCTGGGCCTGACTGTTATAAGAAGGAGAAGGCAGTCAGCTGCGAACCAGCTGAGCAGCGAACAGGAGGAGTTTGCCTGGAGTGAGCCTGCTGCAGCATCCCTCTTGCAGATTCCTCTGAGTAGCTTCTGCCACAAGTAAGGAAGCTCTTAGAAGGAAGAGATGCTGAGCGATCCGCTGTTGTGACCTGCACAGGATGTGCCATGTTTGTCTTTCTTCCACAGGATAGAAGCGACTTTGTTTGTACAAAGTGCAAGCTGATCTCCGTATTGGAAGAAAAGATTCAAGGTCTGGAGAAACGAGTATCAACCCTGCGTTCCATAAAAGAAAATGAGGATTTCCTGGATAGACGTCAGGATCGGCTTCAGCGTGCACAATGTTCTGAAGATTCAGAGCAGGCTACACAGCGGGGACAGCAGGCCAGCGAGGATAATTGGTGGCATGTGACCTCCAGAAGAGGAAAGAGTACCAGAAAAGTCCATGTACCAGAAACACAGATTCAGGTGAGCAACTGTTTTCATGTTCTCTCCGCAGGTACTAGTGCAGAGAGTGGCGTGGATGATACATCTGTGGGAATAGAGCGGAAGGAGACTCCACCGATTGGAAGACATGAGATGCACCGTCCTAGGGATGGGGGTTCCACGACCACTGCTCCCAAGAGGAGGAGGAGGGTGGTGGTGGTCGGGGACTCTCTCCTCAGGGGGACAGTCATCTATCTGCCGCCCTGACCGGGAAAACCGAGAGGTGTGCTGCTTGCCAGGGGCTAGGATTCGTGATGTGACGGAGAGACTGCCGAGACTCATCAAGCCCTCAGATCGCTACCCCTTCCTGCTTCTCCACGTGGGCACCAATGATACTGCCAAGAATGACCTTGAGCGTATCACTGCAGACTACGTGGCTCTGGGGAGAAGGATAAAGGAGTTTGAGGCGCAAGTGGTGTTCTCGTCTATTCTCCCTGTGGCAGGAAAAGGCCGGGGTAGAGACCGTCGGATCGTGGAAGTCAACAAGTGGCTACGCAGATGGTGTCGGAGAGAAGGGTTTGGATTCTTTGACCATGGGATGGTGTTCCAAGAAGGAGTGCTAGGCAGAGACGGGCTCCACCTGACGAGAGGGAAGAGCATCTTTGGAAGCAGGCTGGCTAACCTAGTGAGGAGGGCTTTAAACTAGGTTCACCGGGGGAAGGAGACCAAAGCCCAGAGGTAAGTGGGGAAGTGGGATACCGGGAGGAAGCACAAGTAGTTGGGGAAGTGGGATACCGGGAGGAAGCACAAGTAGGTAAGTACAAGAGGGGAGGGCTCCTGCCCCATACTGGGACAGCAGGACGATCGGTGAGTTATCTTAAATGCCTATACACAAATGCAAGAAGGCTGGGGAACAAGCAGGGAGAACTGGAAGTCCTGGCACAGTCAAGGAATTATGATGTAATTGGAATAACAGAGACTTGGTGGGATAACTCACATGATTGGAGTACTGTCATGGACGGATATAAACTGTTCAGGAAGGATAGGCAGGGCAGAAAAGGTGGGGGAGTTGCGTTGTATGTAAGAGAGCAGTATGACTGCTCAGAGCTCCAGTATGAAATTGCAGAAAAACCTGAGTGTCTCTGGATTAAATTTAGAAGTGGGAGCAACAAGGGTAATGTCGTGGTGGGAGTCTGCTACAGACCACCAGACCAGGGGGATGAGGTGGATGAGGCTTTCTTCCAGCAACTAACAGAAGTTGCTAGATCACAGGCCCTGGTTCTCATGGGTGACTTTAATCACCCCGATATCTGCTGGGAGAGCAATACAGCGGTGCACAGACAATCCAGGAAGTTTTTGGAAAGTGTAGGGGACAATTTCCTGGTGCAAGTGCTGGAGGAACCAACTAGGGGAAAAGCTCTTCTTGACCTACTGCTCACAAACAGGGAAGAAATAGTAGAGGAAGCAATAGTGGATGGGAACCTGGGAGGCAGTGACCATGAGATGGTCGAGTTCAGGATCCTGACACAAGGAAGAAAGGAGAGCAGTAGAACAGAGACCCTGGACTTCAGAAAAGCAGACTTCGACTCCCTCAGGGAACTGATGGGCAAGGTCCCCTGGGAGAATAACATGAGGGGGAAAGGAGTCGAGGAAAGCTGGCTGTATTTTAAAGAATCCTTATTGAGGTTGCAGGAACAAACCATCCCGATGTGTAGGAAGAAAAGCAAATATGGCAGGCGACCAGCTTGGCTTAACAGTGAAATCCTTGCTCGTCTTAAACACAAAAAAGCAGCTTACAAGAAGTGGAAGATTGGACTAATGACCAGGGAGGAGTATAAAAGTATTGCTCAGGCATGCAGGAGTGAAATTAGGAAGGCCAAATCACACTTGGAGTTGCAGCTAGCTTGAGATGTTAGGAGTAACAAGAAGGGTTTCTTCAGGTATGTGAGCAACAAGAAGAAAGTCAAGGAAAGCGTGGGCCCCTTGCTGAAGGAGGGAGGGAACCTAGTGACAGAGGATGTGGAGAAAGCTAGTGTACTCAATGCTTTTTTTGCCTCTGTCTTCAAAGACAAGGTCAGCCCCCAGACAGCTGCACTCCGCAGCACGGTATGGGGAGGAGGTGACCAGCCCTCTGTGGAGGAAGAAATAGTTCGGGACTATTTAGAAAAGCTGGACGAGCACAAGTCCATGGGGCCGGATGCACTGCATCCGAGGGTGCTAAAGGAGTTGGCCGATGAGATTGCAGAGCCATTGGCCATTATCTTTGAAAAATCATGGCAATCGGGGGAGGTCCCGGATGACTGGAAAAAAGCTAATGTAGTGCCCATCTTTAAAAAAGGGAAGAAGGAAGATCCAGGGAACTACAGGCCAGTCAGTCTCACCTCAGTCCCTGGAGAAATCATGGAACAGGTCCTCAAGGAATCAATTCTGAACCACTTAAAGGAGGGGAAAGTGATCAGGAACAGTCAGCATGGATTCACCAAGGGCAAGTCATGCCTGACTAACCTAATTGCCTTCTATGATGAGATAACCGGCTCTGTGGATGAGGGGAAAGCAGTGGATGTGCTATTTCTTGACTTTAGCAAAGCTTTTGATACAGTCTCCCACAGTATTCTTGCCAGCAAGTTAAAGAAGTATGGGCTGGATGAATGGACGGTAAGGTGGATAGAAAACTGGCTGGATGGTCGTGCTCAACGGGTAGTGATCAATGGCTCCATGTCTAGTTGGCAGCCGGTATCAAGTGGAGTGCCCCAAGGGTCGGTGCTGGGGCCGGTTTTGTTCAATATCTTCATCAATGATCTGGAGGATGGTGTGGACTGCACCCTTAGCAAGTTTGCAGATGACACTAAACTGGGAGGAGTGGTTGATACGCTGGAGGGTAGGGATAGGATACAGAGGGACCTAGACAAATTAGAGGATTGGGCCAAAAGAAATCTGATGAGGTTCAACAAGGACAAGTGCAGAGTCCTGCACTTAGGACGGAAGAATCCCATGCACTGCTACAGACTAGGGACCGAATGGCTGGGCAGCAGTTCTGCAGAAAAGGACCTAGGGGTTACGGTGGACGAAAAGCTGAATATGAGTCAACAGTGTGCCCTTGTTGCCAAGAAGGCTAATGGCATTTTGGGTTGTATAAGTAGGGGCATTTCCAGCAGATCGAGGGACGTGATTATTCCCCTCTATTCGGCACTGGTGAGGCCTCATTTGGAGTACTGTGTCCAGTTTTGGGCCCCACACTACAAGAAAGATGTGGATAAATTGGAAAGAGTCCAGCGGAGGGTAACAAAAATGATTACGGGGCTGGAGCACATGACTTATGAGGAGAGGCTGAGGGAACTGGGATTGTTTAGCCTGCAGAAGAGAAGAATGAGGGGGGATTTGATAGCTGTTTTCAACTACCTGAAAAGGGGTTCCAAAGAGGATGGATCTAGACTGTTCTCAGTGGTAGAAGATGACACAACAAGGAGTAATGGTCTCAAGTTGCAGAGGGAGAGGTTTAAGTTGGATATTAGGAAAAACTTTTTCACTAGTAGGGTGGTGAAGCACTGGAATGGTTTGCCTAGGGAGGTGGTGGAATCTCCTTCCTTAGAGGTTTTTAAGGTCAGGCTTGACAAAGCCCTGGCTGGGATGATTTAGTTGGGTTTGGCCCTGCTTTGAGCAGGGGGTTGGACTAGATGACCTCCTGAGGTCCCTTCCAACCCTGAGATTCTATGATTCTATGATTTATATCTACGCCTTTTGATACAGTCTGATATGCCTTCACCTATAGCATGGCAATATCACATTAACTTTCCAGTGTATTACAATTATAATGAAATATACTTCAACAGCACCTTTCATGAGAAGATCTCAAAGCACCTATTGTTTATGCTTGTTTTTAAGGGTTACCTCATTTTACAGGTGGGCAAACTGAAGTCCAGATAGGGCCACTAAAATGCCCAAGGTCACAGAGGAAGCCACTAGCAGATCTGATGGGGGTAAATGCTACTGGATCCTAACTCCCAGGCCCCTTACTCCATTTTACCATAATTCTTTATTTCCTGGTTTTCAGATGTTCACCTATAGGGGGTGTTTGACCTTTCTGGAAGGCACAAGACACTGCCAGTCAGCCTTATCTCTGCCTTAACACCAGGTTTCAGCTAGCCTCGGGGTCTGTGTACAATGTGTTCTCTTCTCCCAGTGTTAACCCTTAGCTCACTTTTCAGTTTCTGCTACATATAGAAATCCCGCGCTGCCCCCCCCCCCCAATCTAGTTGTTGTTGCTGCTGCTTTCATGACACATGGCTGGCTGCATTGCCTAAACAGCATTGCTTGTTAACAGCATGGAAAGGGGGGAAAAAACCGATTTAGCTAGACAAGCAGGCAGAGAGATAGATTTCTACTGCTAGACATTTATAAATAGCCTTAAGGGATATTGCCACAGTCAAGAAGCCCAAAATTTGCCCTGATTTTTCTTGTCTCTTTGTAGAGCCCATATTCTTCTGTCTCTACTGGCTTCCATCCCTCATCCCCGGAAACAAGATATTCTGTATCTCTTCCTTTTAAACACAAGCTAGTCCTAGTGCCCTTGCAATCATGAGCCTAGTTTAGTGGCTAGGGTACTGGATTGGGAGCCAGGAGACATGCATTCTACTTCTAGCTCAGCCACTGTGGAATCCTGGGCAAATCTCTTTGCCTCCCACCTGTTTCCCCTCCCACCTGTAAGCTCTTCGGAGCAGGAACAGGCTCTTACTATGTGTATTCAAAGTGCCTAACACAATGCGGGCCCTGACCTCTGTTGGGTCATCTTAGCTGCTACGGTGTTGTCATTTATAATTCGTATTGAATGGCTGTGGACAGCCCTGGGTTCATGTGCAACTCTACAAGAGGAGTCCTTCGCAGGGCCAGGCCTATGACAAGAAGCCTGCATGCGCACTTGCAATAGGTCTAAATGTGTTCAGGGAGACAATATTTTGTTTTTCAATATTTCATAGACAATTAAAACATTATAAAGACCCAAATTTTAAAAGGAGCCTAAAGTTAGGCCCCCAAATCCAGGCTCATCATTTCTGAAAATCAGGCTATTTATTTAGACACCCACATGTGGAGAATTTAGTGATATTCAGCAAATAAAGGGAATATTCCACAATTAGCCTGTGGAACTCAATGCCACAAGATATCATTGAAGTCAAGATTTTAGCAGGATTGAAAAAAAAAAAAAGGATTGAACATTTGTACAGATAGCAAGAATGCCCAACAATGTATCAATGGCATGGTAGGTGTCACCAGGTGGTGCTGTTACACATAATTTTCCAAGTTCTTTTTCTGAGCACGCAAGCAAGATTTTAGGCATGGATGGAGGAAATGCTTATGTCATTGTTATGTTTTGATTATGCATGGTGCTGAGGGGAAGGAGCTGTATGAGCCTGTGACGGGTCCAGCACCACAGCGCCCCTTTGTGGCAGGGGTGGCTGAGGTGTCGGGGCCTCGCCACTCTTACATCTTCACGCCCGTCTCTTTAAGGGCATCCTGTGGTAGCCTAATGGCCTAAGTCTGTGCAACTAACTCGCCCCGCAGATCAGGGCAATGTGGCCTAGCGGCCAGAGTCCAGGTAACTTGCCCCGAGATCCAGGGCAGTATGGCCCAACGGCCAGAGTCCATACAACTCGCCCCGCAGGTCAGGGCAGTGTGGCCTAGTGGCCAGAGTCCATACAACTCGCCCTGAGGTTCAGGGAAGTGTGGCCTAGCGGCCAGAGTGCATACAACTCGCCCCAAGGCTCAGGGCCGTGCGGCCCAATGGCCAGAGGAGTAGGGGGACCCGGGCCCGCCCTCTCCACCGGGTCCCGACCCAGGGCTCACCTGATAGCAGGGTTCCCCCTTGTGATTAGCTCGGCGGGGATCCACCCGCAACACGCCGAGCGTCAGTGCAGCTTTAACGCTGCTGGCTTCTAAAGTCTCCCTGGGTCACTTCCTACCATCACCCAGGTTCTCCGGTCCGTCCCCTCCACTCGCCGCCTCCGTCCGGGCTGCCAAGGGCATCACGGCTTGGTTGGCCCCTGGATCCTGGGGCGTTGGCTGTCCCACCTCAGGAGCTGGTGGTGTGCTTCCTTCTCCTCCGGCAGTCAGCCCAGACTGAGCCTCTTTGCAGGCCTTTATACCTGGGCTCCAGTTGGAGCATGCCCAGCAGGGCTTCCGGGGCGGGGCTTCCTCTACCAGGAAGGAAGGGTTAACCCCTGCTGTACCAGTGTGGGACCGCTCTGCCCCGTCACAGAGCCCCAGGAGAGTTGGCTGGGCTCTGATTAGAATCAATTCTTGGGGCAGAGTTGCTCCCAGAGACACAGGGGTTGGGCTGAAATTCTTGGGAGAAGGGATTGCCTGCATCTCTACTCCAGGACTGGTATGTGTGTAAATGAAGCAAATCACAGGTAGAATGCCACATCATTCTCCCTCCTCCACTGGGAAACTGACCTATAAGGCCCTGACATCTACTGCTCAGCTAAGGGGACACTGCTGTCAGAAGAGGGACAATAATTATAGGGATTAACCCAATGTAACCAAAAACTTTGGATGGGATAGAAACCCTCCTGGTTCAGAGCAGGAACCCACCTTTAAGAGATGGGGGTCAGGAGGGAACTTTCCTGGGGGGCAGCTTATCCCATCACTGCTGCTGCATGGTTCTGCCTCTGAAGCATCTGGAGCCGGCCACTGCCAGAGAGAGGACGCCAGAGAAGGCTGGCAATTCCTGTTTGAAAAAAAGTCTTTTTTAAAAGTCCCGCTCAGCCTGTCAATTGTAATAGGGGCCTGTTTCACCTTCTGTCTCCAATTCAGGTAGGAGGCCAGTGGGAAAACATGTCTAGAAAACATGACCTATAAGGGAAGATAGAAAAAATTGGCGTCACAGGGTAAGCGCGACTTGTCCCCTTTGGGGCAGTGTAAGGGTTGCTATAGCCCAGCGACTAAGTTTGCCCAAGCACCCTTAGTCTCAGGGTGGTGTGGCCTAAGTGGTTAAAGTCAATATGGTTGCCCTCTCCCTCAGGGCTGTGTGCCCCAATTGCCAGATCCAATATGACTACCCTCTCCATTGGGGCGGTGTGGCCCAATGGTCGAAGTCAATATGGCCACTCTCTCCCTCAGGGTTGTATGGTCCATGGCCAGAGTCAACACATTGGCCCTCTCTTTCAGGACTGGCCATCCCCCCATGGGACCACAGAGGGCCATGAGATGTGCTGACAAGCCCCATGCACTGGTGCTTTAAGGAGTGGTAGTGCAGTGTTGTGTCTGGCTCCCGCATGAGAGTGCCGGGTGAAGGGAGGAGAGAAACCCAGCACCCCTCCCCTCCCACCAGTTCATCTGGGGATGGACAGCCAGGATTTTGCCCTGTCTCTCCTTCCCCATTCCTACAGCAGCTGCCATCCCATGCGCTCTGGTTCTTTCGGACTGACAAGGAAACACTACGGCCGAGATGCCATCCAGGCCCCGAGCACAGAAACAGATGCTCTGCGCAGGGGGAGCTGGCTGATGGCAAACACAGTGTGACCGGGCCTATGCTCCCAATTTCAAACCTGCAGGGTGCCCCTGGCTCCCGAGGGCAGACACCTTGGTTGTTCTCGCAGGTTGCACTTCATTGACATGCCCTTAGTGTGCCCACTGCCCAGCCTGCACCTGCTGCTCAGTAGGAATCCGTGTAGTCAGGGTGCCTCACACTCGGAGTCTTACATTTGTAACTGCAGCCTTATTCTACCCTTGGTCTGGGGCAGAATGGCTGGAGCCCAGGATGTAGGACCCTGGGAGGTGGGAGGGCCCCAGAGTTCAGGCTGAGGCCTGGTCCAGAACATCTACACTGCAATGAAACAGCCCCTTAGCCTGAGCTGTCACAGGACAGCTGCAGGTGTCTGACTGTAGTGTAAACAGATGCCTTTCTTGCTCCTCCCACCCTTGACCTGTCTAGTCTGTTTAGATCATAAGCCTTTCAGGGCCTGGGCTATATTGTGCCTGTACAGCCCCTGACACCACAGGGCCTCTCGCTGCTACTGTAATACACTAATTAATAATCACCACCTTTGTGGTCACAGTTCCGGGTTTGTTAGTTTTGGTGGGTGGTGATGGATCGGGGCAGGTGTTCTGGCAGCGTGTGTCTCTGGGATGCTGGCTGGGATGCGGTGCTGATGGTGGTTTATCCCCTGAGCTCAGTTATATCGGAGTGTTCTGCCCCAGCTTTGATAAGCCCTATTTTTAGGGAACTTTGAATGAAGCCATCCCAAGGCCTTTGGGCAGGATGGCGTAGAGCTGGAAATGCAGGCCTAGGGCTCATAGTACATTCAATTTTTGTTACTGTTACCACCCTGGCTAATGGGGGGAAGGCTAATAGGGATCAGTGCTAACACAGCTCAGTGGGCACTAGACACTCCTGAAAAGTGTGCTAGACGTGGGAGGGACGTGGGCTGCGGTTCTGCTGCTGCAAGAGATGACTAATGGCCATTGCCCAGGACCGTCAATGGGAGTTGTTTATATCTCGCAAGGATGAAACTGGGCCCGTGGTCCGTGCTGACCAAGCAAACCGCTTGTAATCTTGTATTTAAAGAAGTTCCCCAGGCTATTTTCACTGTGTATGGAGCCTGTCAAGAGCTTAGTGAAAAGAGCTGCAGGAGGACACCGCTAGCAGTGCACAGACAAGGAATGTTGCTCCTACAAAACCCAGGAACCATGCGAAATCCTTGTGTGGCATCAGCTGGCATCTCATGTATTAACTCATTATTGCCCTCTCTACAGAGCTCTCTTGCAGCAGAGCCATCATACAGATGAGAGGGAGGATATGTGGGAGGGATGTGAGGCTGAGTGTATGGAGAGGTTCACACTTCTCCTCCCTGAGTCACCTCCCATTCCAACGTGTGACATCACAGTCTCTTCTTGGGTGCTGAAATGCTGTATGTAAACACACATCTCATGTATTCAAGCGGGAGAAGGGGAACACAACAAGGGGGAGGCTGAACAAGCTGTAAAAAACGTCTTTGTTTTTTTAATTCTGCAGGAAAAAGTTTGTTTGCAGACAGGCGAGATCCTCCACAGGTACCACCACACACTGTGGTGCTACTGCTTGGATATAGTGTTTATGTACAGAGGACCAACCACTACCTTCTCCTGGCATGTGATGGATAAATATCACCAGGAATATCCATCCACATGCTCCAAGGCAGAAACTGATCAGCAGCTGCAGTCAGAAAGAAAGCTCTCCCCTTGGTGTAGTATTACACCATTAGATCGTGGGGTGTTCAGACATTCCTGTGGAGGAACTATCATTGGTCAGTGATGGAGGCATGCTATTAGCTTGGAATCTCTTCTAATATAGCAATTGCTACTTACTCGTACCAATTCTCTCTTGCAGCCTGCCTAGTGAGGCGTTCCTCCACATCACTAGGCAAAGGTCTGCGGCTTTCAAGCAGAAGTCTGAGTTCCAGTGTGTTATGTTTGAAGCAAAAGTGATGCCCTGCTGGAGCACCAGGAGAAAGGCAACCACTACATTTCAGGAGAGCTGAATTGAGCAGCATGGGGTGGAGGGAGAAAGCCAAGAGCAATCCAAAGGATTCCTCCCCCACTGTTCCCCACCAGTGAACTGCAAGTTGGAACATGACTTCATCAGATCAGTGCCCACTGGCATAGCCATCCTGAGTGATGTCCCGGAGAAGGGTTTTATGCCTGGCAGGGTGTTTGCTCACACTACAATTAGCTCCATTAACACATGGATCAATTAAGCATAGGCTTAAAATCCGTCCATGATGCTTAGTAATGATGTATGGCAATTAATGCATTAACCTGATGAGATCTCTTAGGGTATGCTGGCTTTCTTGGCCTGGCGAAGTGGGGACAGAGACAGTGCTTATGTCCTGGGGGTCCTTCTGGTTTGATCCAAACTTTGGTGACACCACCCCTTTGGTCTGAAACTAGATGAATCGGGGGCTTCCCTGGTTTGTGTGCATGGAAAAACAGATCAGCCAGCTCCTGGCAACTTCCGTCGCTCCATGCACGCAGATGATTAGGAAAAGATGATCAAGACAAATGGAGGAGAGTGAAGTGTGCTGGCAGCCCTCCTCCATCACGCTCTTTCTTTCCTAAGCAGATCAAATTATGACCTGAAATCACTGACTACATATTTTATTATGTGGATAATTTAAGGATGAGGGTGAGACAGAAAATTCATAAGCTACCGTCACATTAGAAGACAAAGTGTTACCATTAATCTCTTAAGGAAAACAGTAGAGGAGAGAGAAAGGGGGAAAAAAGAGGAATGTAATAGATGTTCCCCTGGTCTCGCTGGGCAAGCTCATAAACAAGCCACACTTGCTCCAAATAAGCCTGATTTGCATTGCAGATTTATCTCAGCTGCAGTTTGCTCTTCTTGGCAGCGAGCAATTGTGTAAATAACATGCATTGTTCTCACTGCTTGTTTATGCAAATGATCTCTGCGTATTTGTTATTCCTGAATAATTTCCAAGCCCTGATGTCCAGGCCGGCTGGTAAAGCTCTCTCTCTCTGTGTCTGTGCTAGCCCTTCTTTCAGCGCCGGCATCACATTATTTCTTATACCAAATGGCCTTCACTGTGGATTGCCAAGGCGCTTGGGACAGCAAGAGAAAGGACCCATCTTTGACTCTAGAAAGGAAGAGGTGGAAACTTCAATACTTGAGTCCTTTAATCAACCATGGGTTGGAGAATCTTCAGTAACAATCATGCATTGACCACTGCGGGGGTGAACTAAACAACTCTGCTATGAACCCTTTCCATTTCTAACTTCTGAGTCAGCAACCCTTTCCCATCAAAGCTCTCCAAGATACCCACTGCCACCTGGTACCAATCTCAAAACAGGGAGTGGGATTTACTGCTCCACCTTCTTACTCCTCCTTTGGTCTTTTATATCCTTCTCCAGCTGCTTTCTCTGTTATTCTTTCCCTTCCAGCACATTCTGTGCTCTGTTCCAGCACTATTCCCTGGGTTGGTCCCTTCTGGAAGATGCACTCTTCCCCTTTCCCTCCCTCAATGCTAAGTAGATACAGGCAGGCAACGCCACATCTGGAAAGGGCCATCCCAACATGGCATCACTCCTACTCGGGGGCCACATCTAGGCTACAAAATGAAAGGATTGAACCGGGGAGATCACACCACCCAATTGCATAGGCCAGAGAGTCGCCCAAGGCCATGACCTGTCAATGCAGAATCCCACAGGGTTTGCCCCCCAGATCAGAAATGCTCTGTGCATATATTTAGCCAGTATGGGAACATATCAGGGTGGATGATGTTGATGACAGATGTAGGCAGAATGAAATGTTAGCAATCGTTACTGCTAAATAAGGGCGTGGCTGCACTTTGGGGCTGGTGGATTTAACCGTGGGCAGTAGAAGTATGCTTCTCTATACCTCATCCTTTCGACAGAACCCCTATGAGTCTGGGAACGCTGACAGCAAATGAATTGGCATATGGAGAGCAAAGCATCCTTGATGGCCCTTGCCACAGAGATAAACACTGCAAATCAACTTCATTAACACTCACAGACTGAGGCCAGCTGCACTAAGTAACCAGCAAAACAGAGGGGAAAACTTGTCTTGTGAACTACAGGGACATGAAACACATGCCCTTCGGGTCCAAGTTTCTGTTTCATGCTACTGGGGGAGGTGGAACATCAAGAGAAGGCCCGGTAAGGAGCTGGTAGGCCTGGGACAGAAGGAGAAAGAGTCCAGCACTACATTGAAATTGGACACCAATCTGTGGGAGTAAAATCTTGATCCCTTGGTGTCATTTGGAATTTTATCACTGACTTCAGTGGGGCCAGGATTTCACCCCCGGTGTATTATGTGTCTGGACAGTGGTATGTGACCTTACTAGACTGTAGGGAATTGTATCTCCTCTCCCTATTATGCAACACTGAGCAGGCAAATAGCATTCAGCAAATAACTAATATCTGATGGAGAGAGAGAGAGAGAGAGAGAGAGAGTGTGTGTGTGTGTGTCCCCACTCCCAATGGATATCATTGGGAGCACTGCCATTGTCTATGGACTACTTGGTATTCCATTCACAACATCCATGGGCATATTGTACATGCCATCTGCATGCAGAGCTTCTCCTCACAGCCCTGGGAATGGGGCATGAAGAGTGAGCTAGTCCGGAGCATCAGCTTGTGTTTTGATAATCTTTATCCACTGTCCCCACCATTGTAGCATCTGCGTGTCTTACAATCATTAACGTATTTGTCCTCGCAACGCTCCTGTGAGGTCGAGCACTGCTGTTATCCCCATTGTACGGGTGGGGAACAGAGATTAAGTGACTCACCCAGTTACACAGGAAGAGGGACCTGGCTCTCCTGGGTCCCAGGCTACAGCGCTAACCACCAGGCCATCCTTCCTTTATGTGTATTTCTAATGAGCATGTAATGTTAGTTATTGGCTCAGATAAACATCCCGGCATCTGGCTTGTACAGAAAATGCTTATATACAACATAGTTTGTTGTGAGCTCCTCAGGACAGTCCTCGCACAGTCCGAGTTCACCACTATTAAACAACTAAATTATTTGTACTGTATTTAAATGGAATTAAAATTGGCTGTTGACCAAACCACAGAATTTAAAGCTACTGGAGGTGCCTGAAGATGAAATGGTCACTAATGATCTTGGCAATTAATTGACCTTTAACTATCAGTGGTAAATAGGCCCAATGGGCGGTGATGGGATGTTAGAAGTTACTACAGAGAACTTTTTCCTGGGTGTCTGGCTGGTGAATCTTGCCCACATGCTCAGGGTTCAGCTGATCGCCGTATTTGGGGTCGGGAAGGAATTTTCCTCTAGGGTAGATCGGCAGAGGCCCTGGAGGTTTTTCGCCTTTCTCTGCAGCATGGGGCACGGGTCACTTGCTGGAAGATTCTTTGCATCCTGAGGTCTTTAAACCATGATTTGAGGACTTCAGTAGCTGAAACATAGGTGAGAGGATTATTGCAGGAGTGGGTGGGTGAGATTCTGTGGCCTGCATTGTGCAGGGAGGTCAGATTAGATGATCATAATGGTCTCTTCTGACCTTAAAGTCTATGAGTCTAACCCTAAAGTAACTGGGACTCTTCAAGATACATTGTCCATACATATGTCTCTTCCAACATGCATGTGCTCAGGGTTGGATTCTTTTGGCCAGCTGTGGCCATTGGGTCTGTGCTTGTGTGATAAGTATCCTTGGTCCCCAGCCAGAGGGCTTAAAGATTCTTTGGCATGTAGATCCTCCTCCTCAGAGCCCTGCTCATGCAATCCCCCCAGAGAAGGAATTGCCACTTGAGCTCCTTGCAGCACTCTACAGTGTCACATAGGAGAAGGGAGACTTGACCTAAGAGGGGCAGAAGCAGCCGGTTCCTGGCTGGCTGTATGCCCTAAGGGGCCCAGCAGGTCCAAGGCTGCTGCTAAAGGTAAGAGGCAGTGGGCCGTTTGAGTGGGAACCATGGGCAATGCCTCTAGAATCCATAGGTCTATGAAAATAACAAGGGGCTGTAGATTCCCTCTCCGAGCCATAGGGATCATGAGATCAGGACCTTGGAGAGTGGGGAGGGGATGTTTCCCCGCTGTGCTCAGAGGCTGGAAAAGAGTATCCCTCTTCCAGAGGCATGGCTACCTTATGCCAGGGATTGGAGGAAGGCAGCAGTCTCTGCCCTGACCAGCACTGGTGAAGCGGGCAGTACCACAACAGCACCAGAGCCTGGAACTGTGAAGGGTAATTTCACTATATGGGAGAGCAGGGGCGATCTGGGCTCAGTGGAGAACACACAGCTGCTGGGGGCCAGGACTGACGGTGCCGAGGGAAGACAGATGGAGGTGTGGTGGGTATTAACAATGGGGGTTCTGAGAGACCGGTACCAGGCAAGGCATGGAACTCAGGCTGAGGCACATCAGTGGGACCCACTCTGGGCCTTGAACCACACTTTAAGGAGGCCAGATGAGGTACTCTCTGCCTTTTCCTCACAAGACCCAGACATGGAGGGGGTGACCTACTCTTATGCTCCTTAGTGGAGCGGCACACCTGCCTCCCTCTAACTGCAGCAGTTTTTCTAGTCTAGAGGATGTCATCTTAGCGGCATAAACCCTGGAGCGACAGCCTGAGACCAAGCTCACTAGAGCACTGTGTAAAGAGGTTTGCTCTGGTCCATCTGTCCTAAAATGCCTGAATCTGGAGAGGACTGCTCTGCAAAAAAAGACTTAGGTGGGCCGGCCTCTCATGCTTTCTTTGTTCTCTTAGAGAACCACATGTATCAGGAACGTGCCCCACCCCGAGACACCTTGCATGCCCCTCGTCACAAGAAGGGCAGTTCTTATAACCAGGAGACTTCGATTCAGCTGTAAGGGCTGGAACCTGGGGGCTGTCAGCTAACCAAGAAAAACATTTTGTTTTTTTAAAAGGGGGAAACAACTAATAACTAAGCAAAACACACTAGCCATTAACTAGGTCTGCTACCTGGATGCAGGGGATAGTTAATCGCACAGCACGTGACAGGTGCGCAGTCTGCTATGAACCCTGTCCATTTCTAAGGAAAGGGTTCATAGCAGAGATAAAGAACCAAGGACCATCTGCAGGGCTGGTGTAAGGAAGTTTCGCGCCCTAGGCAAAACTTCCTTGCACTAGCCCTGCGCACCCCCCCACCCCAGCCAGCCCTCCCGCCTGTGGCTCACCGCGGCTGCCTCCCGGCTCCATGCTCAATGGCTGAGCGTGGAGCCGGGAGGCAGCCACCCGCCACCCCCCAAATCCTGGCACCCTAGGCAACTGCCTAGGGTTGCCTAGTGATCGCGCTGGCCCTGACCATCTGGGTCTGCTCCGCCCTTTATGCCCGGGAGTGGGAGGCACAAGCAGGCAGGTGTGGCCCCAGTGGATGCTGCTGGGCAAAATAATACAAACTGGAGCTCACAAGGTGGATGCACCACAGAAGGGAAATCCATGGAGATCAGCATTTGAACTATGAAATATATAGAACTGCTATGGACCATTTATTATCTATATGAAGACACAAACAGAGTCACACACCTCAGTTCATGTTCTGTGCAGGCCGTGCTATAGCTAGTATCAGGGAGCTGTCTCAGGCATGAGATTCACCATGCTGGAAGCACCATTGCTGGAGCGTGACCCATAGCTAGAGGCAGCATCCCCTCTCCCCCACTCCACCCCCAGTATTTGTCATCTTCTGTGCTATGAACTAGCCACATCCAGGCTTATCCTTATCCCATATCCTGCAGCAGATTGACTCTGTGGATCATTTGATGGTGAGGAGTTTAGATTGTTTTGTTTCCCCTTCCTTCCCCTGAGGGCTTTGAGGCCTGCTAGTTATAGGTTGTTTAATTCTCACCAATCAATTGCAGATGCTGTATGTTCGCCTGTCAGCCTAACAGCACTGAAAGGCCCCCCCTCCCCATATCTCAGTCAATAGGGGGACATCAATAGCCATCGTAGGGGTAGGAGCGTGTGGATGTGTTAAAATAAGTTTGGTTGTGTGTGTGTACAGTGCGGCTATATAATGCAGACAGCTATGCTTGCGTGTGTGTGTGTGTATATCCCACTCACGCGTATGCCCATATCAGGCATGGCCACAGAGTTTGAGAGATTCTTTGACACTTGCACCCCAGGAGCCACGGGCCAAGTCAGAGATATGCGCTAGGCGCTGTACACTCTCTCCTCTCCTCCCTCCAAAGACAGCTCTCCTACTCTCAAGAGACAATGCAAGTAATCAGTCCCGGCCAATTGGATAAACCCAGCCCTTGCAGCAGCAGACAATCCCCACAGACTTTACCAGGGGACACAGGTCTCACACATTCCTGAGGGCTTGTAACACATTATCCCTCTTCACATTGTCCACAATCCTGCTGCCTCCAGAGCCGCATGGCAATAGGACAACTGAAAAGGAAACTAGCCCCTTTTCTATTGGAGACCTTCCCAAAGGACAGACCCAGGCTCTGCACACCCAGAGTGCAAATGCAGCAGGACATTGTGTCTGAATCTGGCCCCACTGCAGATTGTACCTGGCAGTAAGAACAGTCTGCAAGGGGAGGCGATAAAGGGTCACTGCTAGGCCAGGGGGTTCATGTGAGCCAGGGCCCCCACTGAGAGCCATCTCCTGGCACCTTAATTAACTAACTATTGACATAAACACTGATACAGAGTGCTCGTGACACCCCTTCGCCCCTCAATGCCCCTTTGTGTCTCCTGGCACGGTGACCTTGCGTTTTGGGGAGAGGCAGGCTGAGAGCAGACAGTTCCAGCCTGCACCTCCCCTGGTGGAGTGGAGCTCTCTTTCCACCCAGAGCCCTGCTCGGATCTGGCCAGAGACGTGCACAGTATCTCTAGTCCTCAGCCTTCCCTTCCAGGCCCGAGATCAAGCAAAACAGGATGCGGAGCCAGCCAATGTCACTCCTGCATTGGCCAGCAGGGGTCACTGCAGAGCCACACACAGCGCTCCCTAGCCTCATGGCCTGGGGAGGGAGGGGGCAGAGCCCAGCGGCGGTTCCAAGCTGCGGCTTTGACTTCGCCATGACAGGAGAAGTGAGGACTGGTGGCGAATCCCTAACACCTATCGCATTGATTCAGTACCAACTCCAGTGAAACGTGGGGCTAGTTGCTCTGCTCTAGAGATAAAGGTTATGACGATAAGAGAGGCAGGCTCCCTGCGCAATGCACAGTGACGCAGGATGGCATGTCCCGAGGGGGAACTAAACCAGTGATGTGTAAAATACATTCAGGTGCTTGCCTGTCCCAGGAAATAAAGCATGTAAAGCCAGGTCCCTCCTACTGCCCTTTTGCAGACAGACAGGGAATGACTCTGGTCCCCATAAACATTTCGCCCTCGCCTTAGAACTATTTCTAATGTCAGAGGAGAGGAGGGGGGTGAGGCGGCAGTTTAAGACAAGGAACGGCCATGGCAGTCGTCTCTGCATTGCCAGCATCTAACTCGTCAATGTACAAAGCAAAATACACCAGGGCCAGATCCTCAGCTCGCGTAAGTGAGCAGAACTCTAGCGCCATCACACTATTAAGAGGGCAGCCAAGTTACAGAGAGGGTTAGCTCCCTGCCTATGACCACGCAAAGAGAGGGGCAGAGCCAGCAAGAGAAGTCAGCCTTCCTGGCCCCTCCTCACCTGATCATCCTTCAGCTATCACCAAATTCAACCCAGTCGCCTTCCAGGGGACTGGAGGATCTCTCTTTTCCCACACCTCGAGGATTCCAGGCACCTGCCCAGGCCTTGCTGTTTTAATTAAAACTCCCTGAACTGGCTGTGCCTAGAATGTCTTTGTCAATCACTAAATAATGGTCTAAATCGTGGGAGAACTAGACTTGTATGAGTTGCTGGACTTTTCGTATCACTGGGAAGGGAGTTTTCCTTTTATACGCAACAAGGTCTTGGATTTGAACTCCGATCTCTGGCCTGCTCTCTCGGACACATACCTCCTCTGCATCTGGTCGCCCATCTTTGTATAACCATGGGTATCTCTTTTCCTTTTAGATGAGCGTGTAACTCCTACTTACATCCATTTGTTTCCTAGGGCAGAAACAGATCCCAGCAAAAAATGGTCACAGGAAGCATTATGATGCCCCATATTCCCCACAAGTGCAAATTTTAATTCAGTCATTTACAATAATAAGATAAATAAATGCAAAAAGTGGACAAAATACCATCTTAGGATCAGCCATTCAGCTGGGTGAATCCACCTAGCTCTACCGAAAAGCTCTATTTTGGTAGTGCAAACATCTGTCCCACAGGAGAACAGGGCTCATCTGACTCTCACAGACCACACCCCCACACTCCCCCCCCAAGCAGCCATCAGATGGTGACAACCATAGGTGCAGACTCTGTGGGCTAGAGCCTGGGCTCAGCACCCACCAGCAGCCCCATGGATCAGCACCTCCCCCTGCCCCCAGCGTCTCCTGCCTGCCACGGATCAGCTGTTCAGAGGCACTCAGGAGGCATTGTGGGGAGGGGGTGATTGGGTGGAGCGGGTGCTTAGGGGAATGGGTGAAGTGGGGGTGGGGCTTGTGGCAGAACAGGGGTACAAGCACCCCCCAGGATCTGAGTATGTTGGCTCCTATAGTGACAACCTTTGCTCACTGCAAACCCATGCTGGATTGGAACTGGCACCATAGTGCGGAACAGGTAAGGGTCTGGCCCTCTGTCTCTTCCATCTGGTTTTCACCTCACTGCATTTCCATTCCCTGCTTGCATTAGAGCATGTACTTGTGGCTGAACGTGCTCTGTGACTGAGCTCTTCCCAGCCATGTGCTAGGACAGGATTTCACAGCAGCATGTGCACCGGAGCCAGATTCCCACTGCTGGAAAGTGCTAAGGAATAAGGGTGACTGATGGGGAGAAGCATGGTCACTGACCAAGTGTTTGAAGGGGATCAGCATCCAGGGTGGAGAGTTGTTGAGGGAGAGCCCAGCTGGCATAATTAGAAGTAATAGGATGAAATGAGGCAAAAGAAAATGTAGGCGGAGGGTCAGGCCTCCTTTCCCAGCAGAGAGCTCTCTGGCTGTGGGGCAGCTGCCCAGGGGAAGTGGTGGAAGCCTCATTGTTTGAGAGCTGTAAAACGGACGGGGCTCAGCTGCAATGTGCGTACTGTGGGGAATAATTCTGCACTGTGCAGCGCCAGCCCATGCAAACTCAGCAAGGCCAAGTGTTGCCAGGCTGTTTAATGGCAATTGGGGGCGTGACGGGAGGGAAGCGGCGCAGTCCCAGCTCCGTTCCTGTTGAACGATGTCTGCAGCATCAAAACCATCACTGCCAGCAGTGCCACCAGCTGCTCGGTTGTGCGTACTCTAGGCCAGGGGTCGGCAACCTTTCAGAAGTGGTGTGCCGAGTCTTCATTTATTCACTCTCATTTAAGGTTTCGCATGCCAGTAATACATTTTAACATTTTTAGAAGGTCTTTCTATAAGTCTTTAATATATAACTAAACTATTGTTGTATGTAAAGTAAATAAGGTTTTTAAAATGTTTAAGAAGCTTCATTTAAAATTAAATACAGAGCCCCCCAGACCGGTGGCCAGGACCCGGGCAGTGTGAGTGCCACTGAAAATCAGCTAGCGTGCCGCCTTCGGCATGCATGCCACAGGTTGCCTACCCCTGCTCTAGAGGCTGCTGCACACTTCCCAGCACCCTTTGTGCCACCTGCCACCTCCCCTCCCATCAGAGACCCAACACCGCCAGCGCAAAGAGCTCAGGGTGAGGCTGAGAGCAGCTCAGTTCCTTCCTGTAGAGGGTGGAGTAGATTAAGTGAGTGGGAGAAACAGCCCCATTTAGGAACCTGAGAGTTTTGCTCAGCTGGGTGGTCTCAGAGGCAAGGATGAACTATCTGGGGGGCCAAGGCACCTAGGCCCTGCCATGGGTCAAAAGCCCATCTCCACCCCCTCTTGTAGCTGCTATTCTGAGTAGCAGGATCCAGGGGGCATAATGTGTGCATGCAGGGAAAGGAGCATTTATGGCTATGCTGCATCGCAGGCCAGCCCATTTCCCTGCCTGTGTAACCACCAGCCCTGCTTTTCCTGTGGGGAATTTCCCCAGCCTTCATGTGGCTGACAACCGCTCTTCAACAGAGACATCGGGCATTGCATGCACACAACAGCTGGCTAGGAACAGTTCATTAGCTGTTATGTATGAAGCATAACGGCACAGCAAACAGCATCTGCCTCCAGTCCCTCCTGCTTGAGATCTCATGGGCTATGTATACGCTACAGCCCGAGCAACGTAAGTGACGTCGGCGTGTGGGCTGGAGTAAGTTACATCAACAGGAGAGCTCTCCCAGCTGCTTAGAGCGTCTGCACTAGCAGCACTACAGCAGTGCAGCTGCAGCGGTGTAAGCTCTGTAGTGGAGCCAGAGCCATGGTCAGTTCTAGTTCAGCGGATGCAGGGAAAACAGTCTCCCTGAGTCGTGCAGAATACGTGGTCACAGTTACGACGGTGTCCTAAAGCAGCGACTTCTTTGGTCTCAACACTCCAGCTGGACTTTGGATGTATAATGATGCAGAATGACTATTCACCACATTCCCAACCTAGGAAAGATACTTTTCTCTCTCCTGCTTAGACGTGTGCAGAGGGACACACTGCTGCTGGTTTCACTACAGCCCGTGCAGGCTTGGCTTGCTTTCTCCCCAACCCATGCTTCTGCCAATTGCATACTCCTCATGACCAAGTCTCCACTCAGTCCTGGGGCAGGCCATTTTCCTAGGAGAACTGAGGTGTCCGGGTGTCTCCAGAGAGCTTGGGTGGTTCCCAGGGTGCAGGGGGGAGGCAGGGGCAGCTATGCTTTTATTATGCCCACATGGGCCTTTGCACAGGAGATGTGAAAGGCAGAAATTGGAGTTCAGAAATTCGCTGCTGGTGCAAGATTGCTACATGGTGGCAGGGTGTGTGTGTGTGGAGAATATGAGTAGAATTGTTTTTAAAAGGGAAGGTTTAAGCAGCTATCACTTCTCTTTTTGCACCTTTGAGGACCCATCTGGGGTGAGCAGGCAGCCCCTCTCCCCACTGGCTGCCCTAGGAGTTAGAACGAAGTCATGCAGGGCTGAGCGTAGTCTTTTGAGTCTCAGGGATGAAGGAAGGGTGATGGGTTTGGGGGCTCAAGAAAATGAAGGGAAGCAAAATGGAAGCCAGCCCTGCATAGGTTTCCCCAAACAGCTCTGCTGATGTGCCCTGTCTTGCACGGCCCCTCCGGCCCTGTGCTATCCCAGCTGGAGGCTGTATGTGCAGCTCTGCCGATGCACCAGCTCCTGCCCCTACAATGAAAAGAGAAGCAGGAAAACACCTAGGACCCTGTGCGTGGCTAAGTCCAAACTAGGCCAGATCTGTTCTGCTGAGGTGTAAACTCCTGCAGCAGCAGGTTGCACAGCAACTCCAGCTGTGGGTGTGAGAACTATGGGGAGCACGTTTAAAATAAAACGCTTGTGAACATGCACGCCGGGAAGGTGCACCGATGTCACGCTGCTTCCCCTGGGATAAACAATCACATCAGGATTCTGCAAACACATGGCTAACATGTTGGTCCATTTTGTCCAGCCCTGCGTAGGTCTTCCCCACTCCCCTGATTTCTTTCTGCTTTTTGGGTGGGCTAAGTCTATGGGAGGGCTAGCACAGAGCAGACACCTGGCACAGTCAACCTTGCATGCTAGCAGCCAGATTTCTAGGCAGCTAGGAAGTTGGAATGGGATTTCACAAGGATCTCTCCCAGCTAAGGTCTGAAAGTCCTTGGGGGAGGTGCACCCTGTGTAGCTGCTAAGTGAGAGCTGCCTGCAGCATAATAGCTTGTCTACACGGGGCAGTTAGTGTGCAGCAGGCCCGGGTGTGAATCTACAGGGCACACTAGCTACTCCACGCTACCTCCCCACGTGGACACACTGTGCGCTAACAGTGCCTGTATGTGCATTAGCTTAACACGTGTTAAGGCCTCATCTGCAAGGTGAGTTACTGCACAGCCAGTCGGGGGGATATGGGGGAAGAGGGGGATCTCCAGTGCTCCAGTTTGCTGTGCGGTAACGTCCAGTACGGGGCTCGCTACACTTCCATACCTAGCACATTAAGCCATGCTGCAGTACTTCCACTGTGCCGTAGATTTCTCCCCCTCCTCCCGGCTTGCTGTGCATTAACTTGCTGTTGGTACTGGGTTCCTTCCCCACGGTGCCCCTTGGGCTGGGCCCCTGCACTCACCTGGGCCTCATCCTGGTGTTCCACCACGCCAGAGGCTCAGCCCTCCAGCTGAGCCCCAGCCAATCCACCCCTTCCTTTGGGGTTGTCAAAAGAGGCAACGGGATTGTCCCACAGCTGCGCTAAGTTCTTCTGCTGAGCTGTGGCCCCCGGGGAGGCTCACAGGCTAGTGTGGAGAAATAGTTCCATATGGCAAGTCACCATCAGGCCCTCCTACACCAAAGGCTCTGAAGCAAAGTAATCTGTCATGGGATAAGAGGGAAGATCCGCTCACGGATCAGTAACTGGTTAAAAGATAGAAAACAAAGCGTAGGAATAAATGGTCAGTTTTCACAATGGAAAGAGGTAAGTAGTGGGATCTCCCAAGGATCTGTACTGGGACCAGTACTGTTTAACATATTCATAGATGATCTGGAAAAGGGAGTAAAAACAGTGAGGTGGCAAGGTTTGCAAATGATAAATTACTCAGCATAGTTAAGTCCAAAGTTGACCTCGAAGAGTTACAAAGGGATCTCACAAAACTGGGTGACGGCAACAAAATGGCAGATGAAATTCAATGTCTATAAATGCAAAGCAAGGCACGCTGGAAAACTACCACAACACCACATACACAATGATGGGGTCTAAATCAGCTGTTACCACTCAAGAAAGATCATGGAATCATCTGTATTGTTCCCTGAAAACATCAGCTCAATGTGCAGCTGCAGTCAAAAAGAAAGCAAACAGAGTGTTAGGACCCATTAGGAAAGGGATAGATAAGAACATAGAAAATATCAGAATGCCTGTACATAAATTCTGAGCATGCCCACACCTTGAATATGCATGCAGATCTGGTTGCCCCATCTCAAAAAAAAAAAAATGTATTAGAACCGGAAAAGGCACAGAGAAGGGCAACAAAAATGGTTTGGGGTTTGGAACAGCTTTCATATGAGGAGAGATTAAAAAAAGACTGGGACTGTTCAGCTTTGAAAAGACAACTAAGGGGGGATATGATAGAGGTCTATAAAATCATGAATGGTGTGGAGAAAGTGATAAGGGAAGTGTAATTTATCCCTTCACATAACACAAGAACCAGGGATCACCCAATGAAATGAAAGGGCAGCAGGTTTTAAACAAACTAAAGGAAGTATTTTTTCACACAATGCCCAATTAACCCAGGGAACTAATTGCCAGAGGATGTTGTGAAAGCCAAAAATATAACAGGGTTCACAAAAGAATTAGAAGTTCCTGGAAGATAGATCCATCAATGGCTATTAGCCAACATGGTCAGGGATGGAACCCCACGCTCTGGGTGTCCCTAAACCTATAACTGCCAGAAGCCGGGAGTGTATAACAGGGGATGGATCATTCGATAAATGCTCTGTTCTGTTGGTTCCCTCTGAAGAATCTGGCATTGGCCACTGTGAGAAGACAGGATACTGGGTTAGATGGACCATTGGTCTGACCCAGTGTGGCCGTTTCATGAGATTAAGAAAATAAAAAACAGCTGTTCTTGAAGAATTTCTGTCTCTTGGGCTAAAATATGGCAAGAATGGCTCTTCATGGGAGATACCAACTCTATCCAAACCAGGAAAACAGGAGCCTTCTAGCTTGGGATCTGACCTGGAACCAAACCACAGCTGCTAGTTCAGACCTAGGAATTCAAAGCTGAGCGGCACCAACCCTGCTCCTTCCCACTCTGGGAATCTGTCAGGATTCAGATGTGATGTTTTTATTTTGGCCCAGCTCCAGTTTTGCCCTAGGAAGAAACGATGTCCCTTCAGATGAAAACACTGAGCTAGGCCTCCACAGAGCAGGATTCAATTCCCTTAGGCAAGTCCCTTTGTCCCTCGGGGTCTCGATTTCCCACCTGTACAATGAGGATGGCATACTTCCTTTCTCTACTAGCTTTCTGCCTCGCCGTTTATATTGTAAGCTCTTTGGGCAGGGACCAGCTCTCACTCCATGTGCAGCTTCCAACACAATGTGACCCGAATCTCAGTGCTCTAGGCACTACTGGAATAGAAATAAAACAACAGTGCTACCTCATCACTCTCTTGCCTGTGCCTGGCCTTGCAGCCAACCCCAAAATAATATGACCAATGCAGGTGGAGAGGTTGGGAAGCAGGTGTGTATGTGTGTGTGTGGGGGAGGCGCGGGGGAAGGGAGACTGTTACTCTTTGCTCCCTGGTTTTTGGGCTTGTTCCCATAACGCTAATCATAAAAAAATAAATAACCAACTCTTACGTGGTACTTTTCCTCAGTAGATCTCAAAGCACTTTACAAAAGGTCAGTATCTGTATCCCCATTTTACAGGTGGTGAAACTGAGGCACAGGGAGGTGCAGCGACTTGCCCAAAGGTCACCCAGCAGGCCAGTGGCATCCTGAGTCCCAGTCCACTATTCTGTGAACTGCAGAGGGCCCTCTCCTCCCTTCCTCTAGAGCCCCGAGGCTTTTCACAGGTGAGCGAGTTGAGGATGGAGCACAGGAGTTGTTGTCGGCAGCTTCCCCGCTTTGGCGGGTCGGAGTTGCATTCTCTACGTTGCTCTTGTGCAGCGTCTGCCGTGCTAACAGCCAGAGTGCGAGAGCCCAATCAACTACAGCTTCCTCGCGAGCGCGCCCACAGCCACCTGCTGCAAGGTTATTATTTTCCTCCTTAAAGACCCACATTGTTTGTTGGGGATTTTGACATGTCGAATTAGATGCTGTAATTAAGATAAAGCCGTTATTTAAAGAAGGCCCCTGTGGACAAATACAGGCTCCCACACCTGCTCTCGCTGGCAGTCTCTCTTCAGATGGGGGCTCCTGGGAGCTGCCATTTTCCAATACACACCTTTGCTCCTGCTTGTCAGCTGCACCCGCCTGGCCCATCCATTTTGAATACATTGTTTCCCAGCGCCGCAGTCTCCAGGGGCCCCTCTGTACACACATTTATTCCCCTCTCCAGGAGCTGCCTCTTCTCTTTGGTGGCTTTCCAGGGTGCTCCTGAGATGTGTGACAAAGGGCACAGAGGGAGCAGCAAGCCACAGGGTTAAGGGATTAAAATCAGAAGCCATGGCCCAGCGGCCTAACCCAGTAGCCACGCATCCCAGAATCACGTCAAAGGTTACACATGGAGGGAGTTTGGCAGGCTGCGCCTACCTCTGTGGTTGGATCACGACACATGGTTCAGGAGAAGCCCGCACGGGGATAGCAGGGACCGCAGGGCAGGTATGAAGGGCATGGCAGCGCATTAGAGGCCGAGGCGGAGAGGTGAGCTGGGCGTGGGGGGGCTGGCAGGATGGGAACAAGCCAGGGGGCTGTGGGTTTGTACTGAGGTGCAGTTGAAGCAGCGGGTGTAAGCCTGGCTTGGGGATAGCAGCCAGGTCTGTAGTTCAATGCTGACCTGCGTATTGGCCCACAAGCATAGGCGCCAACTTTAGTTGGCGTAGGTAGGTGCTCACGCCCCCAGCCCCACCCCAACTCCACCCCCGGCACCGCCCCTTCCCCAAATCCCCACCCTTGCCTCCTCCCCCAGGCGCGCTGCATGCCCCCCCTCCCTGGCTTGCAAGCCGGGGGGGTGGGGGGAGGGAGGAGAGAAGCAGCAGAGCACCCACCGGGCCCGGCAGCTCCCTGCCAGCCCCCCCACGCCCAGCTCACCTCTCCGCCTCGGCCTCCTCCCCATACCCCTCCCTCAAGGCGCCGCCGACCAGCTGGAGCCAGGAAAAGCTGCTTCGGCTTGGCGTCAGGTGAAGCCTCAGGAGGCGGAGAGTCCGAGGCAGAGAGGTGAGCTGGGCGCGAGGGGGCTGGCGGGGAGCTGCCGGTGGGTGCTCTGCACCCACCAATTTTTCCCTGTGGGTGCTCCAGCCCCGGAGCCAGGGGCGGCTTTAACGTTTCTGCCGCCCCAAGCAAAAAAAAAAACAAAACAAACAAAAAAAAAAAACCCGAAGCGCGGGCGGCATGCCCGCGGCCCCCGCTCTCCCCGGACGGTGGGGAGCGAGTGCTTCATGCCGGTAGCCCTGCTCTCCCCGGCCGGAGCGCCGGCGGGGAGCGAGGGCGGGGAGGGAGCAAGGCATGCCGGCTGCCCCGCTCTCCCCAGCCGGCGGGGAGGGAGCGCCGCATGCTCGCAGCCCCCGCTCTCCCCGGCAGGTGGGGAGGGAGCGCGGCATGCCGGCTACCCAGCTCTCCCCGGCTGGAGCGCCGGGACATGCCTAGGAGGGAGGGAGGGAGTGGGAGACGCGCACCGCGGCCGCTCGGGTTCTCTTCTGCCTCTCCCTCCCAGGCTCTTAAGCCTGGGAGGGAGGGATAGAAGCGGCGCACGAAACAGCTGATTCGTGCGCCGCCACCGAGCCGGCGGCGGCGCGTGAAAGCGGAGGTGAGCTGGGGCGGCCGGGGCACATTTCTAGGGGCGGCATGGCCGCTGCCAGAATGCCGCCCCTAGAAATGTGCCGCCCCAAGCACCAGCTTGTTTTGCTGGTGCCTGAAGCCGGCCCTGGCCGGAGCACCCACGGAGTCGGCGCCTATGCTCGCAAGCGCAGTGGTAAACAGCAGCAGGGGGTGCAAACCAGACGGGAAGGGTTTGAACCACTGCGGCCAGGCCCGTGTTAGACGTGCAAAGCCCTGCGGGAGGGTGCATCAGAAGATGGGGGATGTGCGTGGCAAGGGCTCAATGACTGGAACTGGAGGGGTTACGGCAGGGCATGAGTAAGAACCAGTGTCTACACTGTCCAGAGGCAGCTTGTACAGGGGCCGTCTTGTCTGTGCCACACTCTGGTCACAGCAGGGCTCAGACTTGTCAGATCACCAGAATTAGTTAGTCCAGGTATTTGTGGGTGAATGTATCTGCCTGTGAGTGAACAGGGAAAGGGCAGCAGGTGAAAGACCCTCAGGGATGCACTACTTGCTTTAATACATACACTGAGAACAGCCTGCAACATGGGCACCAGCTTGGGGTGAGACACCGAGGGTACATCTACATGGCACGCTTCGCCCAAGCTTGGAGTCAGGTTTGAGCCCAAGGCCCCCTTCTGCCCATGCACAAATCAGTCAGACTCAGGTTAGCAAGCACTCAGGACCTCGACTGGGGGAGGTGGGGGTGGGGTGTCCAAGCTTGGTCATTTTGCAGTGTGGACCAAGCTTGAGCCGCAGACCCGCATTAGAAGGTCTGCGTAGAGCCTTACTGACGCATTTGCGTGGCTGAGACACCCGGGTGCAGCGATTGTAAGCCCAGGTTTATAACGTAGCACAGATGCTCAAGCACGGGCTAGGACACACTGAGTAAGACACAGCTGGAACGCGGTTCCATGGGCTGAGAGGTAGATTAGAGGGCAAGGTTAGGGAAGGGGCAGGGAAAACAGCTCCTCTGGGGAGGTGGAGAAAGCAGGAGCAGCGCGAGAATCTGCTAACAGATTCGGCTGCAGCACAATCAGTGGTGGTGGAAATCCCAGCGTCTCAGGCTGAAGGGTTAAAACAGGGCTAGGCCAATGCTGCGGGCAACTAGGCCCCTCCTCAGCCATGCTGAGCCTGTTTAAGGTCCGGAGGGAACTAGCAGAACCAGAGAAAGCAGGTTTCAGTCAGACTCAGCAGATATGTGCTGGCCCTGTTACTGGGGGGCTGTTGCTTTGGGATAATGGGAAGCCCTGGAGCACAGCTCTGCTGAGAGAACGCATCCAAAACAGGAATCTCAGAATGGGGTTAGGGCTGCTGCTTTTGCAGTGGCAGATTGCCAGGAGCAGTTAACCAGCCAGGCTCTCCCGCAGTCCTGCGAAGAAGGCACAGCTGTAAAGGGCAAGCATCTTCCCTGATGGGGACTGTAGGAGTGGGTAGCACTTATTAACCCCTGCCGGGCAAAAGGTTATTCACAAGACCAGCTCTCTTCTCCCAACCCAACCTGTAGTGCCCAAGGACAGGCGGGGGGAGGAAGGGTTTGAGCCGTGATGCTGCCTGGAAGAATCCCAGCACTGCATTAAAGCCTTAAAGCACACCACTGCGCCGTGAGACTCCAGGGAATGGGACAATTAGCATCCTTGGCTCTTTTCCTATACAAAGCACTTTGGAATGGAGCCTCTTTCCCCTCACTCCCTAAGGGCATGTCTCCACTGACCTTTCTGCACCACCGGAGGACGTCCCTACAACAAGCCACTTTGGCACAAGCACAAGAAAAGGGGCCTCCCCAGGTGGTACCAAGAGGCCCTGGAAGCTCAAGCACAGCAGGAACCAGAGGCCTTGAAGAAGCAGAGCTCCAGGCTAAGCCTTACAGGGAAGCAGAAGTGGGAACCTCTTAAGGATCAAAAGAGGATGCTCTCCAGGATTGGAGGTGCGAGTGTGTGTGGGAGACAGACCGAGGCAGGACTTCGCACCGATTCCAGCTGGCGAAGCAGCCGGGACTGCGGCACTTCCAGGCTGATCAGGGCCCTAGATGCTGTCCTGGCATGGCCCTGCTTTGTCCCATGAAAGCCCAAGAAAGCTGGCCCAAGCTGCAAACTCATTACCACTCCCCATTCAGGAGAGGTGAGGGCAGTGGTGCAAGTAGGACAGTACAGTCCCATACACTGTACCAGTAGGATATTTATAGCTGATATGGCGAACCAGAAAGACACAGCAGGAACCTGCCTCCAGCCCTGCGGTTCAGGGTTCTCCCAGGAACCGCAGCCGCGAAAGGAGAAGAATGTGGGGCCACCTGGTGGCCCCACAGCAGCAGCTCTTCGGTGCAGCTGTACCGCCCCCAGCCCAGCCCTTCCACATAGCTGCGTCTCCTGAGTCCTCCTGCCTGGCGTCTGTACAGCAGAAGTCTCCGGTACAGTGGGAGGACAGAGCCCTCCCCACCAGGTAATGTAGGATGGATCATGGGGAGGGGATGGGGAGAGCATGGGGCCTCGGGCTGGGCGGTCACGTGCCCTCCCCTTTGTGTCCCTCCCATGAGTGCAGCGTACCAGCAAGAAATGATTTCTACTTGCACCACTGGGCGAGCATGAGATGGTTCCTAGGACACTCCTTTCCAGACCTGCCCATCTGCCAAGGCCGTAGGAGAGGATTAGTATCCTGCAGTTAGCAAAGGCAGCAGCGGTACAGCAGGGTGGGGGACAGAAGGGGAAGGCTGGCCACAGTGGGGCTGGCAGATCCAGACTGAAAAGTGTAACCACTGAACCTTTAAGGCAGGAATGCCCAGATTCAGGATGCTGGAGGGGTTACTACAGCCAGAGGAGCCTGGGGGGCACAATGGACAAACAAAGCTCAGAGACCGAACTCTCAGGGAAAGGGGTGTGGGTTAGTAGCAGAGCGCTCTGCACCTGCAACCCCTTTGGGGCATCTCCTTCTCCAGCTCGCCTTTGCCCACATTGCCACTAATCCTGGAGCAGCCTCCCATGAGGACTGGTGTTGATCCCCAAACTTCTCAGGGTTGCGCCCCTCCTTACCCATTTGCATCCCCCTCCAGAGCTGGGGCTGGAGGCAGGCCCACGGCTCCTGGGGCAGGGGCCAGGGGGCTGAGGTTGGTGCTGCAGCTGGGGGTGGGTCTGGAGCCAGAGGCGCAGCCAGGGGCCGAGGCTGGGGATGGAGCTGTAGCGGGAGCCAGCAGCCGGGCCTGGGTGTGGAGCTGTGCAGAGGCTGGGGCTGGGGGCAGGGCCAGAGCAGAACTGGGGGCAGTACTCCCTCCGGCCCCCCCACTCCCACGGGGGCTGGCCTGGGTCCACTGCACCTCCCCCCCACCCCCAGAACGTTCCTCTAAGTCTCTTAGGGGCGTGCGCCCCACAGTTTGGGGACCGCTGGGCTAGACTGCATGCGGCTCGTGGAAAACCCAGCAGGTGGCTCCAAAGCAACAGCATGTGAGCCCCAACACCGAGACGACACGGCAACGCACCCCCAAGAATGCTAACGTCAGCTCAGCCCTGGGTCTCTCTCAGCCTAGCGCCCTCCGACTCGCTGTCGCTGCCCACAAGCCAGGGACGGGCAGAGCATTTTTAAACACACAGAAGTGGCTGTTCTACTAAAGGGGACTTTTCTGGGGACTATTCTCATTGGTCAGAACGGTTCTGTTTTCAAGACCCAAAACTGTCCCAGCCCCTTCCCCATTTCCCCCTTTTACAATGGCACCATGGAAAAAGCAGGGAAATTTCACAGGAAATTTCTAACACAGTGTAAAAAAAGTAATTTTTTCCTCAGAAAACACTCACTTTTCATAGAATCATCATATCATAGAATATCAGGGTTGGAAGGGACCTTAGGAGGTCATCTAGTCCAACCCCCTGCTCAAAGCAGGACCAATCCCCAATTTTTGCCCCAGATCCCTAAATGGCCCCCTCAAGGATTGAACTCACAACGCTGGGTTTAGCAGGCCAATGCTCAAACCACTGAGCTATCCCTCCCCCCTACGTACAGCTCTAGGCGCAGACCAGTGCCTGCTCGTTCATGCTGGTTTAAGCCGCTCTCCTGCTTGAAGGCCAATGATCTGGCTCACCTGGACTTAGGTAAAGTCTAGTAAATGTTTGTGATGCTGGTTAGCTCCTGCTTAGACTAACCTTAATCCCTTATGTAGCCGAAGGGCAGCTCCTACACCGGCTGCTGCAGTGCATTGTGGGAAGATTCTCTTCCTTCTCTGCTTTGTCCCAGGTGCTCGCGTTCTCAGAGGAGATTCCTCTTTGTTATCTTTTTCACCTTGTTTGGAGGAGAAATGCCTTATTTGAAACCAGGAAGGCTGCTTCTGCGAGGCAGTGACGTATCCATCTCCTCCTGCTGACAGGGAGCTCTGTTAGATTGTGGAAGAGTCTTCCACACAGGAGTGGTGAGAGCCCCAACGCCTGAGAGAACTAGGGAAAAAAATCCTTCCTTGGCACTCTGTGGATATAGCATGTGATTGAGTCAGTTTATCCCTTCTGTCATTTCTATGAACCCCCCTCAGATCCGGGTGTGGCAGCTCAAAGTGCGCAGCACATAGCAAAGGGTCTATAAAGCTCCGTGTCAGATACCTAGGGCAGCCACAGCACTGCAATACCGTAACCTGGGTTTGGAATCTCATGGCTGAATTGCATGGATTTGAAATCTCACTAGGCTAAGGAGTCACTAAGGGTATGTATACACTGCAATTAGACACTCACAACTGGCTCCATTATACTCCCAATGCATTGAACTGCTAATGTAGGGAGAGCTGATGGACCTTTCATCAGAATCGGATTTAACTATACTTCCCAACCCCACCCAGCAGCGTGAATCATCCCTACGCTGGGCAGAGAGCTGGCGCTAGAGATCCCGTGGCAATAACCAGGAATCTATACAGTAGTCACTAGTATGGTTCTGCTTCCAGCATGAAAAAGGCCTCCGGGAGGGACACTGGGAGCTATATCAGAGAAGTTAAACATGAGTGAAGGAAAGACACATTCAACAGTTGAGCTTTTACTGCATCCATCACATACCAAGGGCACAGCCTCTCTGCTTGCATTGCTTTGGAAACCATCAGTCTCATTCATCCTGAGCTATTGAGTACGTGCTCTACGGCCAGAGGCAACACAGGAGTGCTAATTCAGTGGCAGAAACAGGCAAACTAGTTGCCAAAAGAGCAGTGAAAGGAAAAAGCAGGAGCTGCTACTTGCCCTGCTGGGACACTTCAGGAAATTCTACTAGTTACCAGAGGACTAGACCCCCCGCATCTACCTCTGGCTCTGATCTGGGCTACAGCAGATTCACTGTCACAGTGTGATTTGTTCCCAGGCCCATGGAGAAGACCAACGCTATTACAACACAAGCAGGGAACTACTATGTTTAAAGCATGTTACTAATACATAGAATCATAGAATATCAGGGTTGGAAGGGACCTTAGGAGGTCATCTAAGTCCAACCCCCTGATCAAAGTAGGACCAATCCCCAATTTTTGCCCCAGATCCCTACATGGCCCCCTCAAGGACTGAACTCACAACCATGGGTTTAGCAGGCCAGTGCTCAAACCACTGAGCTATCCCTCCCCCTCTTGGTAAATGGTAAAATGCACAGTGTTATATAGCGTCCCAGTCATGCTGGTTTCTGCAAGTACAATCCAATGCACAGTTACAGCGGAAGTTAAACTACCTCCCTTCTGGGAGAATCGTGCACAGAAGGCAGGCGACCAACCCTCCTTCAGAGTGAATCCGCTCCAGGGAGCAGACTGGCAGAGGGGAAGCATAACGTGCACCTCCCTAGACCAGCCATAGCAAATGTGGTTCAATATAATTTCTAAATCCAGCATTACCATGGAACAGACAGATTATTTTAAAGCATCCCTCAGAAGGAACATGGACCATTAGATCACTCAGACAGGAAAAGTATCTGTCGGGTTTGTAGGAAAGAGTTCCGAAAGCAAAATGGGAACCCTTAACATTTGCACAAAACTACCTTCATTCTATCTCCATCAACACTTGGATTGCTTTCTTTCCAACGCCCAATTAGTCTGGTCTTCTCCTGGGCTAGGATGGAGAGTAGTGGAGAAGACGAGCAGTGCATGGAGATGTAATGCAGCGGAGGTTTGTGCAAGCAAGCGGGCACTTGCTAGCTGGCACTGTTGGGTTAATATTAGCAGTGACATGCTATTATTCTCGCATTCTAAGGATGGCCTTTATATTTTTATAAAATCTCGAAATTATTTTCTTTTTGAGGACTGATGGCTCCTCAGCCCTTTTCTTGCCATCACATACTAGCAGATTAATTCAGCCTCTCTTTAAAAGTTGAAATGTGAGGTTGGAGGGTGCAGAAGAACACAAGGATCCCAGAGAGGAGCCAAGAAAGAGCAGTAGGTTAGAGACGCTCACAGCATGTCCCATATTTCACTGAAGTTACCCAGGTTTTAAGTGCTGGAATCAAATTCAAGCCCGACTGAGAAATCAAACTACTGGAGCACCATAAATGGTTAATCACCTCCCTAAAAGAGACTGCAGGGCAGTAACAATTGTGAGCCTTTTAAAAGGGGGATTAAAAAAAGCCATGCTCAATTGAACCTATGGTTTGAATCTGAGATTCTAAATTCTCCATCCTCACAAACCTGGGAAGAAAAAAACAACAACCCTGACATTCTACTTGTCACCAAGTTAAAGCTAAACAACTAGCTATTAAAGTAGTTCTTGCCCAACAGAGGGTGTTAAAACAGAAACTATGAGCAGGAGGAAGGGCTGCCGGGTAAAGCAGATCAGTCACTATGCTGAGCGTGCACATGGACATCAGATGCTACATCGGTGACAATGGTCTGATGAGTGGAATTCATTAAATAAAATATTTCACGGTCTGATGATGATTTTGGAAAAGTTTGAATGTAATTGGCCTTCAGCCTATACTACTTCCCTCGACACCTTTTAAAGGTGACCAGCAAGGGAAAAGTCTCCAAGTTTTTCCCCTGAATGACTGTTACATTGGAAATTCAGGTCCTGGGGAGGCTGGGAGAATGACTGTGGTGAATTAGAGATACAGCAACATCACAAGAGCTAAACAAGTGAAAGCTGAGCAATAAAACAGGGAAGGGATGTTTAGTCTGTTTAAAACTCTTGGTTTTGGCCTAACTTTTCCCTCCAATGCTTAATTAATATTTTGAACAAAGCCTTTGTTGTAGATTCAACACCTTTGCCCCTTCAATTAAGGTGTTAAGGACTCATCATAAGTTCCCTTATACCTCGGAGCAGGTTTTCAGCAAAGCCAAGGAAGAGAAGACCATATTCCTGATATGTCTAAGGTAAAACCAAACTGGAAAATAAAAATGTAAAAAATAAAGGATTCAATGTACTGTACAAAACACGCAGAGAGACCCAAACAGTCATCCCTCATATTTATGTAATAATGTTCCATCCTGAAGGACAACAAAGCACTTTCTAGACTATTATAGGAATTGTTTACTTCCCACAGAAACACAGTCAGTGTTGGAGTGGAATACACCTGCCACTCCGTTCCAGCAACACCAAACAAGCCTTTAAGCAAAAAGTTCTTCACTTGAAACTGCAGGGGGAATTTAGGTAGGCAGAACTTAATTACCCAAGTTGGCAATCAGCCAGGACATCAGTGTTAATACCACTATGTGCATGCGTAAGTACTCACAGTGCTCAGTAGAAGTTGTCAAAACAATAAAATGATTTCTCAAGCCACACATTAGAGTACATTGAATACATTGCCCTCTGGCCATTGGAGGTCCTGGTGGGCATTTGCTAGTGCTGTGAAAGGAGATGAGGCTGCAGGGGAGGAGGAAGAGAAGAGCGCTTGTATGCACAGAAATGTGATGGAAGAGTAAGAGAATTTCCTTTCCAATAATTTGCTGCAGTCTTTGGCAAAACACCAGCATTAACATCTGGTCCACGCTCATGGTCTAAGAGCCTTGACATATAGTCACTAATTGACATTTCCCCTTGACCATCACCTCACATTCCCTCTAGCAACGAACTTCTTTCAGTTCAGAAGCATCCTTCTTCAAACTAGTAAATGAATGTTCAAATATTTCATAAAGAGCACTGGCTTGCTGCACAGGATTTTGAAGTTTTTGCTTGTTATGAGAGAGAATTTACTAACACACCATCTATGGGGATGCACGGTAGTTTAGTCGAAGTAATTCAATGGGCTGCCCAAAAGTATTGCTTTTTCAAAAAAGGGGACTACAAAGCAAACAGATTTCCAGGTGTAACAATAATTCTCTAAATTGCATTCACAGCATTTCATTGGAATTTGGTAGCCTTTTGCATTTGAACTTTTCAACACTTTATGATGCGGTAGTCCACAGCCTAGTTTGAAACATCTGTGGGTAAACGTATACACCACTGTTGTCAATATGCTGGAAGATATTTGTGTGTGCATATACACACACAGAGTACATCCTTTGTATGCACTAGTGATACATGTATACATAGCATGTATGTATTGCTAGCAAACAGGTAAGTGCTAGGACAGCCTTCCAGCATTTCTGTCTCCTTGCCATAACTTTCAAACAGGATTTCATGACACATTGGTTATATGCCTGAGCCCTGTTTATACTAGCAGTTGCACACTGCTAGACAAAGTTATCAGCGGGTGTGCCTGCACTAGACAATGTGCACACTGCCGCTAAAAGGCATGTTGTGTGGAGGCTGTCCCAGCATCTCAGGTGTGCCTACACATTTAATCCTGACAGGGATAATCTCTTTTCTGTATCTGTACAGCACCATGCACAAGGGTCCCAAGTGGGACATTTGGGTCCTACCATAATATAAACATTTACCTCTACTACCTGACCTCATAACACCAAGCTAGGCTACAGACCTCAGAGAAGGATGGGGCTTTAGAAACAGATTGCAATACCACAGATCAAAGGACTTTAGCTAAATGCTGCTAACACCGCTTATGGTAAATAATTATATGACATATATACTGTGACAGACCCAGACAAGTGGGGTACAGAAGTCTGGTAGAAGGCAAATATACTGGCCATTGGATGAATAGTTTTCTGTTCCCTGAGTGACCAGAGCAGGGGCTGCACTAGAACAAGCAGGAACTTTCTGGAACCAATTTAAGGCAGGCAGGCTAATTAGGACACCTGGAGCCAATTAAGAAGAACCTGCTAGAATCAATTAGGTCAGGCTGGCTAATCAGAGCACCTGAGTTTAAAAAGAACCTCACTTCAGTTTGTGGTGTGCGTGCGAGAAGCTGGGAGCAAGAGGCATTAGGAGCTGAGAGTGAGAAGGCGTACTGCTGGAAGATCCTGTGGTGAGGATACAGAAGTTGTTGGGAGGAGTCCATGGGGAAGTAGCCCAGGGAGTTGTAGCTGTCGTGCAGTTGTTCCAGGAGGCACGCTAAACAGCTGCAATCCACAGGGCCTTGGGCTGGAACCCGGAGTAGAGAGGGCGGGCCCGGGTTCCCCCCAAACCTCCCAACTCCTGATCAGACACAGGAGGAGTTGATCTGGACTGTGGGTTCTACCAGAGGGGAAGATCTCTGAGGCAAACAAAAATCCGCCAATAAGCGCAGGATCCACTGAAGTAGAGGAGGAACTTTGTCACAATACATAGAAGGGTTACCTGGAGGAAAGAAAATTAAGGGGATTAAAGCAGAGAACATCTTCCAAAAGCAACAGCATCACTCCATTCATGAGTTGCTATGCTTCTAATTAGAGCCAGACACTGAATTTGCATTTATCTTGATTGTTATAGAGTGGAAACTTAAAAACAAGGAACTTAAACTGTTTTCCATTTAATTTGCAAAGTGCCCCAGAGCATACATGGTATGTGTTTTGCTTCTCGTTTTAAGATCTCAGCGTCGCCGGACCAATTTTCAATTAAAAAACCAACAACAGATTTTCAATGTGTGTGGGGGAGGGGAAAGGGAACTGTAATGTCACCTATTGAGAATGGCTGCTTGGGCACAGAGCTGGGGAAGTACAACCAAGTTTTGGTCTATGCTGATCCTATGTTCCCTGCTGTGCAAATGCAGGGAAGGGCTTTTACTTCTTCAGAATAACAGATTGTTATGCCCTGTTGATGGCAACCTCTTTAAACAAAATCGGCAGGCACCCAAAAGCTATTATGTGAAAACAGCCCCATCAAAATGGAGCTTGGGGAAAATCCACTTGCAAAATGATAGGTCCAAAAACTAGGAAGCCTATAAGAGCAAAGACTGCCACACCAACCACCAAATCAGACATCAAGGAAACCCACTTGCTAAATATAAGGCATGGCAACTGACAATTATGCAAAGCCACCTGGGATAAGATATTGAATTGAGGAAATCGATGAAAAAATGTGTCCCTGATAGAGCTGAGTCTGGGAGAAACATCTGGAAGTAGTCACTGATCTTTCAAAAAAAAATTTTTTTTTTAAAGCAGCGAGATGAAAATCAAGAGCTGCTGCTTTGCTGGGCATTTCATGCCCACCAACCCTGTGACAGAGGAAACACCCACAGCCAGGGGTGCCATTTGAACTTCCTTCCCATGGCTCATATGGCTGAGATCTGAAGATGGCACCTTAAAGTGGGGCAGTTGCTGTCATGCGCCCTCTTGCTTCTGATTGGTCCTTCCCCAGCAGAACATTCCCCATCCCTCCCTGCTCACACACCCCCACACACACCTGAAGCCAGGGAAGAAAACAAAGCACTTGAGAAACCACATCCAAATTGCATTTGGAATCGAGGACCCTCATCTCCTCCCTGCCAGATGCAATCCTAAGGACGATGATAGTAATTTTGTTCATCTACAGCATCTTCCCAGTTGGGATTGTCAAAGCACTTTATAAGCAAATTAGCACTAGTAAACCTCACGATTCCTGTCAGTTATGGCTAGCACGGCTCACCCTCACCAATGGATAATATTGGCATGCGAAGAAGTTAAGTGACTCACCAAATGTCACTCGGGACATCTATGGCAGTCAGCATTAGACTCCACAATGCTCAACCCCCCATTCTTTGCTTTAAACTCAAGTCCACTTTTACTCTCTCTCTCTCTCCTCTGTCCCTATGATAGGGGTCACAAGGATCTCACACCTCATTCTTCCAGGAAGCTCCAACCAAGCCGTTAATCTTTGGATGAGCTAGGATGCCTTTCACAGACAGGCAACACTAGTTCCCAAATGGGATGCGAGGGAATGCAAGACTCTCCCTTCTACCAAGTGAAGCCCAGCACCCATGTAGTACTCCCAGACTGAAAGGGAGAAGTTGAATGTGGGACCAAAGTGAATTCAAGCGAGATGTTTGTAAATAAAACATTTTCATTTGGCTCCACTATGCACACAGCAAGTCTTCAGGCAGATAAGAGTGGAAACAGATAAAACGGTGTACCTTCTAATTCAACTTTAAACGTACACTGGGGTAGTGGTACTGGCAGCTCTGTATTATTGCCATGCGTGAAAAGGTGATCTATCTTCTTGAACCCTCACAAAGTAACAACTTAACACTCAGCATCATGGTTTATTCCCCCTCTCCATATGTACAATTAAGTGTATGCCTGGTTATTAAAAATAAAGCTCCTGTATCGCAGCTTTGAAACACGTTACAATCAATTACATTCCCCCCTCATTACAACATTCAAAAGGCTTGGCTTCCCCACATGATATGAACTGGGGACAAACAACAGGCCATGTGGCAGATTGGATGACCCAGCAGAGCTCTGGTAACAGGATCTGGAGCCTTTCACCTCTAGCTGAATTATTCAAATCCAGCCCTGCTCAGCAGTGGAGGAAGTCGTTAGCTAACGGCAGTTTGGTGGCCTATGAGAAACAGTTTGGTGGAGTCAGTCCAGTCTGCAGTCAACAGATGTCCACGACACAGTTGGTACCCTTGTTTTGTTGGCAGGCTGCAGAGGCGCCAAGGATTTTGTGGGCACGGAGACAATGACCCCGTCCTTACAAGCAGTCCCTCCAGGTCAGGGTTGAGGCATACTAGCAGTGGGAGGGGTAAGCTGCCACTTTCCTGTTGATATCTGGAGGACTTCAGTCTCCAGAACTGTCAACCTGGCAATTTTCATGAACACTGAATGCATCTTTAAAAAACCAACACACAACTAAACCACAAACATCTTATGCTCTCAAAGCAAACTGCTTCGATGTCCAGGTAAGGCTCAGAGAGATTTTTTTCCCCCCTATGGGGATGAAGGAAAAGCTCAGGTAAGGTAACCCAAAAGTGTGTGATTCCATAGTACAGCCCTTGTGTGGTCCTGTTAGCTCCCTTCCCAAGTAAATCTGTTCCCATATGCAACAAGAGAGAATCTTCCAGCTTCACCTTGTGGCTCAATAATCTTTATTATTCCTTTTTGTTAATTTGTTTTTATTTAAAAGAATTTGTTTCCCTATCATAAAAATTAGACAACCATACAAGCAGCAGCAAAGTCCGTGAAATTAACCTTGATGGCAGACAGTTCACTGGTGTTCCCAGTGTTTCAAAAGGTCTTATAGAGTCCGTAAATGGAAAAAAAAAACCCAAACATGATGGCTGTGGAGAGGAATATCAAGGTGGTTTTGGCTTCTTGCCCACTGAGGACCCCAAATGAAAGCTGTAGCATGTCAGCAGGACCAAGTACCTCACGCCTTGAAAGAAAACACTTCATACCAGCTCCAGTACCTGGTGAAAAAGTGGGAGCGAACAAGCAATTAGAACAGGAATTTACTGTGCTCATTATCTTCTACATCACTAGGAGGTGAGTGACCCTTTCTCTGCCTCCCTTACTCTCTGTTCACCAGCATACAGTAGTGACACTGAAGGGCCTTGGGTCCTGGCAAGCAACACTTGCATGGCCTTGCATGCCTTTCGTTTTTCAAAATGGCATGCATCATGTCATGATGTATCAAAACATAATGTAAGACTGCCCAATCACCTCTCATCTTCTTTGCTCCTAATGAGCACTTTTCATCAGTGCACTAGGAAGACGCCAGATTGAGACAGCCGAGCAGACCCTTCTGTTCAGACATGCATGAACTAAATCTTCCAAGCTCTGACAGCACCATGATCTGGGGCCCTGGAAGGCAGGACGTCCCCCAGCAGGATACAGTTTGCACACTGTACAGAGCTGCGTGGGTACTCATCGGCTGAGCAACCAATGGAGTTTCTATTAATTCTTCCTAAACCTGGTCCCATCCCACTGACCACCAATTAAAAAAAGACAACACCAGAGTTCTAATATCTGTAAGTGTTTACACATTTCTCTTCAGATCTTCATTAATTAACAAACTAGGTGTATGTGCATAATCTCCTCTTTACAACCAATTTTTCCCTGCTGCTGGATTCGCTTAAGGATGTCATAAGCCTCCGTGCGTGTCACCAGTTTCACTAACAGGGAAGTGACTGAAGTAATGAACAACAAATTGCAACCATACTAAATGAATCACCCAGGAGCAAAAGGCAGCAGGTGCAACATACTACTGCAGCAAGGGTTACCAGGGAGCTAATGCAGAATACTGCACTGCAAAGAAAAAAAAACAACTACACACATCACTGGGGCCTTTTGAGGTGGGGGCTTCTTTCTGATTAATAAGAATGAACTGAGAGGTGAAATTTTTCCTATTCTGTTTCCCCATTTTTTGTTTTTAACATAAAAGTATCAGGACTATTAAATCCAGTCAGGTTTTGCCAGAGAACTAGAGTGGTCACTGAAGGTCACAGTGACTTGGTTGCACAGAAGGGAAAAGAACCCAGGTCTCTCAAGGGGTGGAAACCTCTGGGTAAGTTTGAAAATGGATTGTGAAACACTCATCAACAATTACAAGAAAAGACTAGAGCTTGACTACAAAGCCATTTAGGCACCAAGCCTCTAAGGCTAAGGGGATTACGTCCCAATGGAGGCTAATGTCGCCAATCACGCTCTGGGGCCAGTCTGTGTGGCATGCCCTATGATGTGTAGTTCTGACAATCAGAAAGTGGAAAGTGTGCAAGTTCTGAGGTTCATGGAACAACAAGGTCGACAAGCAAAGAGTGTCAGTATCACCATTTGGTGATAAAGTGCCAGGGATAGATTCATTTACAGAGTGCTTGTGAAGAGAGAGGCCCTGAAGACAGGAGACCAAATCACAGCTATTAACCTAGTGTCCTGTTTACTATCTTGCTGGAGACTGAGCTCAAATTTTGACATTTTAAGAAATCTGACTTTAAATTCAAGTTTAAAAGGTAAGTTTGCAGTGCTAATTAGCAGTCATGACACACAGTCCCTGTGGGAAAAGGAAGGAGATCTCTGAGCGAGTTCAAGGATTGTTGAACACTAGCCTCTTCATGCAAGAGGCAGCCAGTCGAGTTTTACAAGCTGTCTATAGGCGCAGATTCCTGCACTAGAAATGAAAAACGGTGAATGGAGCAAGTGCTCGTTTGGAACATCAATTCCTATTGCTGAGAGTTTGGATTTCAGCATGATTCATTACGACACCCTAACTCAGTGGTAGTAGCCAGAGGACTGTATTTGGCTAACACAGGGGTTCTCAAACTTCATTGCACCATGATCCCCTTCTGACAACAAAGTTACTACATGATCCTGAGAGTGGGGTGGAGTCCGAGCCTGCCACCTCAGGTGGGGGATGATGGGGCCGCAGCCTGAGCCCCACACAGGGGTGGAACTTAGGCGTCACGACCCACATCTTGAGAACCGCTGGGCTAACACTTGAGGAGTTAAGATAAAGCCTCCTCAATTCGTGGCTCATAGTCAGAGATTAGCATGCAAACATGAATGAACATGCAGGTGCGTGTGTGTGAGCAGCATAGCATTAAATTAGTCTTGCACTTCAAAAGTAAAGCCACGGTCACTTTTGGATTGATGACAAAACTAACGGCTTTTGTGGCAAATCAAACACAGAGCCTATTTGTTAGTACAGGAACACACACCATATGTGAAAACAGAACAGCATTACATGGCTAATCTCAAGGGTAACATACTGCAAAATGTTTCAAGCTTTCCCATTCCATGTCGGTGTCTCTCTCATGCTGCAGAGCCCTTGAGCCCTGGCAACGGCACATTGGCTGCTGGACAGTTGCCACCATCTTTTCCACACCTGCCTCCTAACTTGGCTTCTCTGCCTTCAGTTCGCTTTATTCTCCTCTCCAGCTACAAACACCCACAGTTGGGATGACCTCTTCTAACTGCTTCTCCTGGCTGCAGAGTTATGACCTTGCTCCCTAAGAACGGATTCAAGCGTTTAAAAATGGAGATGCGGGAAATAACTTACCTTAATTGTACCCTGACTGTTAGCAGCGATGAGCACATTGGATTCCTGAAAAAGAAGAGGAGCTATCAGAGTTTGCAATGCGGGTTCGGAGGGGGCATAGAGTAGGGGACTGATGTTAAACATTAAACACTTGTCTGATTTCAAAGGAATTGAACTCTTGCCATTTCTGTTGGGCTTTTGCGGCCAGAAATCTTATTTTGAAAGATTACATCAGCTTGAAGAATTAGGAAGCAACAATCCTTAGTGCTTGCACAGACATTTAATTTGTGTTTGTAATTTACTTTCAAGATTTAATCGTCACAATACGTCTCTGAAGACAAGAAGTATAATCATCACTCATCTCTCGGCAGTATGTATACAAAGGTCACTGGTGCCTAAACTAAACCAAACTGAACTGAATAATTAACATGACCCCAAAACCCTCCAACTAAGGCAACATGCCCAATTAAACAGCCAAGAAATCTGAAATAGAAAATGAAATAAGAGGAATACAACAGATTCTCTCACACAAATCGGAAGGGTCAGAAAATACAGCAGTTCAAAAGGAAGAGAATCAGAGGACTTTGGGCTCTGGTCTGAAGGATGCTGGACTTCAGAAAAGCAGACTGATTCCCTTAGGGAACTGATGGGCAGGATCCCTGGGAAGCTAATATGAGGGGGCAAGGAGTCTAGGAGAGCGGACTGTATTTTAAAGAAGCCTTATTGAGGGCGCAGGAACAAACCATCCCAAAGTGCAGAAAGAATAGCAAATATGGCAGGCGACCAGTTTGGCTTAACAGTGAAATCTTCGGTGAGCTTAAACTCAAAAAGGAAGCTTACAAGAAGCAGCCATTTGGACAGATGACTAGGGGAGGAGTATAAAAATATTGCTAGAGCATGCAGGGGTGTAATCAGGAAGGCCAAGGCACAATTGGAGTTGCAGCTAGCAAGGGGTGTGAAGGGTAACAAGAAGGGTTTCTACAGGTATGTTAGCAATAAGAAGGTGGTCAGGGAAAGTGTGGGACCCTTACTGAATGGGGGAGGCAACATAACGACACATGATGTGGAAAACGCTGAAGTACTCAATGCATTTTTTTGTCTCGGTCTTCACAGACATGGTCAGCTCCCAGACTGCTGCACTGGGTAACACAGTATGGGGAAGAGGTGAGCGGCCCTCAGTGGTGAAAAAACAGATTAAGGACTATTTAGAAAAGCTGGATGTGCACAAACCCATGAGTCCAGATCTAATGCATCCAAGGGTGCTGAGGGAGTTAGCTGATGTGATTGCAGAGTCATTGGCCATTATATTTGAAAATTCGTGGCGATCAGGGGAGGTCCCAGATGATTGGAAAAAGGCAAATATAGTACCCATATTTCAAAAAAAGGGAAGAAAGAACCCGGGAAACTACAGACCCGTCAGCCTCACTTCAGTCCCCGGCAAAATCATGGAGCAGGTCTTCAAGGAATCCATTTTGAAGCACTTGGAGGAGAGGAAGGTGATCAGGAACAGCCAACATGGATTCACCAAGGGCAAGTCATGCCTGACCGACCTGATTGCCTTTTATGATGAGATAATTGGCTCTGTGGCTATAGGGAAAGCAGTGGATGTGATATATCTTGACTTTAGCAAAGCTTTTGATACGGTCTCCCACAGTATTCTTGCCAGCAAGTTAAAAAAAGTATGGATTGGATGAATGGACTATAAGGTGGATAGAAAGCTGGCTAGATCGTCGGGCTCAACGGCTCGATGTCTAGTTGGCACCCGGTATCAATCGGAGTGCCCCGGGGGTCAGTCCTGGGGCTGGTTTTGTTCAACATCTTTATTAATGATCTAGATAAGGAGATTAATTGCACCCTCAGCAAGTTCGCAGATGACACTAAGATGGGGGAAGAGGTAGATACGCTGGAGGGTAGGGATAGGGTCCAGAGTGATCTAGACAAATTGGAGGATTGGGCCAAAAGAAATCTGAGGAGGTTCAACAAGGACAAGTGCAGCGTCTTGCACTTAGGAAGGAAGAATCCCATGCACCACTACAGGCTGGGGATCAACTGGCTAAGCAGCAGTTCTGCAGAAAAGTGGATGAGAAGCTGGATGAGTCAGCAGTGTGCCCTCGTTGCCAAGAAGGCCAACGGCATATTGGGCTGTATTAGTAGAGCACTGCCAGCAGATCAAGGGAAGTGATTATTCCCTTCTATTTGGCATTGGTGAGGCCACACCTGGAGTACTGCATCCAGTTTTGGTCCCCCCACTACAGAAAGGATGTGGACAAATTGGAGAGAGTACAGCGGAGGGCAACAAAAATGATTAGGGGGCTGGGACACATGACTTATGAGGAGAGGCTGAGGGAACTGGGGTCATTTAGTCTGCAGAAGAGAAGAGTGAGGGGGGATTTGATCGCAGCCTTCAACTAGCTGAAGGGGGGTTCCAAAGAGGATGAAGCTCGGCTGTTCTTAGTGGTAGCAAATGACAGAAAAAGGAGCAATGGTCTCAAGTTGCAGTGGGGGAGGTCTAGGTTGGATATTAGGAAACACTTTCTCTAGGAGGGTGGTGAAGCACTGGAATGCATTACCTAGGGAGGTGGTGGGATCTCCATCCTTAGAGGTTTTTAAGGCCCGGCTTGACAAAGCCTTGGTTGGGATGATTTAGTTGGTGTTGGTCCTGCTTTGAGCAGGGGATTGGACTAGCTGACCTCCTGAGGTCAACCAACCCTAATATTCTATGCTAGAGATATTCGATGTAGGTACCTCTACTAGGTAGTATAGAGCAGTGGTTCTCAACCTATTTACCACTGTGGGCCACGTATGCAGCTCACTATGTGTTACGTGAACCGCATACACACACACACACACACACACACACACACACACACACACACACACACACACACACACACACACACACACACACACACACACTCTCTCTCTCTCTCTCTATACGGCCCTGAGGATGTCACTTGGATCGCAGCTGTGCTGAGTGGGCCATAAGTGGTCCCCAGGCTGAGAACCATTGGTTTAGAGAGTCAAACTAGGCACACCTCGGTTGTCTATTTATATGGCCTGCTTCACCAGTCTGATAGATCCCCAGGAAAATAAAGTTCCCAAATTGCAGGCTCTGGGTGGGAGTGGGCCTGCCGTCTCCTACACACTCAAGTCTGCCCACTTCGGATACTTTGGCAGGAGACAAGGTAGGGGGAAAGATCCAAAAAGAAAGATAAAAAGGAGAGAGATTATCAATAAGTTAAAATAAATAACTCCTGGAGGGAGGAAGAACCCTGAAAAAGAAATTCAAGAGGCAAAAATCACACTTCTCAGAATGGTTTTCCACATCCCTTCTTTTCCAGCAATTGTAGTGTTTACTGCCAAACTGCTTGGTCAAAAAGCAGCTGATATTAGAAGCAGCAAGATAAACTGAAAGATCTGCCTCAGAAAAGCTATCCATCCTCAGATGAATTTGGCTTAATTATCCCATCACTTCATGCATACATTTTTAATAATCTCAGTGAACAGAATATCCCCACTTCAAAGGCACATTCTGTGTGAGAGTTGGAGGAAAACAGCTAGCCTAAACCAGCTGAGTGTAAAACTGGTAGATGCTGGCACTTTGTAGCATCAGAGGTGAACACATTGTTAGCTCAGCATATAGCAAGATTAGGCTACAAACTGCCTCATCATGAGGTTCTGAAGTCTGCAAGACCTCCAGCTTTGAAACAAAGGGAGAGAAAACTGGTATACTATTCAACATAAAAAGCTAGTTATCTAACAATAGTTGCCTTTTGGTAAACCACTGGACTACTGTGTTACAAATGGATTTGCTCATCCCTGGATAGCGTCCATTACAGGATTAGCAAGAACTCTTGATAGCATCTCACATGTGACCCTCTAAGCCAAAGCACTTGTATAGAAAATATGCCCTAAAAAGAACCAATAAAGTCCCCATTTCAATTCTTACACTGGATAAGAGGACAGTCTTGATATTGGCACTGTCTGAGAATGCCACAACTTCTCAATTTAAAGCATCAGAACATTATGCCAAAACACAAGGACACTTATGTCATTAAGGAAAATCTTTGATAAACATGTACAGAAACAAACAATGTTGGGACTAAAATGCCCGACAACTAGATTACTTTGAGATATCTGACTAATTTTTGGAGACAAGGGGGGGGGGCATAAACAGATATCAAATGTTTAGCACAAAGGGCTGGAGCTGATAAGTGCAATATTGTTGGTTGTGAACAATTCTTGTTTGCATTGTGAATGACTGGTAATTCAGCATTGCTGCTGCAGTCTGCCAGGGCACCACTGTAAATGAGCTCTGGCTCAATGGGTTGCTTTACCAGCTAAATAAAACAAAATGCCAGAAGGTAATACACTCTTTCCTGGGAACCTGCCGTTTTTCCAGCAGAACTCCTCTCTGGGTCTGAGATAATCACTGATCTGCTGCTTTCATCCCCAGCACACACAGACAAACAGGAGCAGACACAGGGGAAATTAGCACCAAGTCTGTCACTGAACAAATGGCCACTTGCTTGTCAAAGCACTCTAGCACTGTGGTTGCTTCTACGGGGGCACAATCTAAGTAACTTTTATTCCCTGGAGGAGCAATTCTCTTCCCCTTTGTATTGCCTATAAAACAGCCATTATGCTCAAAGCATTAAAAACCTAAGCAGGCTGTGAAATAAAAATTATTCACATGGCATGTGATCTGTAGATTTACAACTGGTGACAGATGCACATGTGTTTAATCAATATTTTTGCCCGTGTATACATAAAAAATTGCCCAGTTTGCGCCATCTCTAGGGTTGATTTTACTGCTTAACAGGAGCCATAAACTCGATTTTAAGGTTCTTTGATTTATGCCCAGAACATACCATGGCCTTTATCAGCATATCTTAGATGCCGTCAAAAGGCAGCACAACAACTTACTATGAGAGCAGGAACCTCCACTCTGCCAGACTGAATTGTATAAAGAACTGTTGCTTACCCTACAGTATCTGTAATTCTTTGAGGTGTTGGATCCCACTCTAGAGGTGCATGCACCTCACACACAACAGAATAGCAGGGTCCATTGAGGGCTCACATGCGCTCAATGACACCACAATCTCCTGCACAAGGACAAAGGCCAGGGAGGCAGTGACACCCACTCCACCCGAGTTCCCTCCCAAATCAAAGGCATTTACCATGGACTCTGAACATCAAGGATGGAAGGCAGGTCATGGGATCCACAACTACAACATCTCAGAGAACCAGTTACTGTAGGATAAATAACTTTTCTTCCAGTCTAGGTGGCTGGCAACCAGCATCCTCTCTGGATGATAGGAATGAGGAACGTCAGCAGCAGTAGTCAAAAATTGAAGTACCAGCTCTTCTGAACTTGGCATTGGACCTGGCTGCCACGCAAAAGCATAATGTTTGACAAAAGTCAGCGGGCTGCTCCCTACTGCTGTGTCTCTGAAGCAGGGCAAAGAAACTGCATGTCCCTTAGTGAAGTGTGTCCTGGATTGGAGGGAAAAGGCACTACATGATCCACGTAGAGATTCCCTGTGAGGAGATAGCCTGGTCTTTTGATGAGCTCCAAATAGCCACAAAGAAAGGAGAAGATGGTCTGAATGGTTTGGTTCTGCCAAGGTAACAGAGAAAGGAAATGTCCTAGGTATGTACCCTCTTCTTTCCTGGAGTCAAGTGTTGCTTCAGGAGGAAGACTGATAGGGTAACGGACCGATTTAGGTGAAACTCCAAGATCACCTTAGAGATAAAGCTAGGGGGTGAGCTCAAACACCTTGCCGCTGAAAGGACGCATATGGAGGTCTGGCCATAAGGACTTGGAACTCTCCAACCTTCAATGCAGAGGTTACGGCGGCCAGAAAGATGGATTTAAGGGAAAGGTGGCACACTGAACGACCCAAAACTGTACTGAATGGAGGCTCAGTGAGTTTCAGGAGAACAATACACAGTCCAACTCACTGAAGCCAATCCCACTGGTGCCACAGACAGCGTTGGCACTGAACACAACACTGACACCTACAGTAGGGATTGTGAACCTTTGCATTTTGTAGCCTCCCCCGCCCGCCCCAAACATGCTATAAAGACTGCGGGGAAGGGAGGGCCCTTAGGCATAGGTGTAGTTTGACTTCTATGGGGGCGGGGGGCATAGAGTAGAGAGAGGGCGAGCCTGTCTGGGGTGTGTGCCTGGGGTGTGTGTAACCAAAAATAAAACTGAAGGGGGGGGGGGGGGGCCTCAACTCAAAAAGTTTGAAAGCACTCAGAATGCAGGCAGGGGGTGGCTAGGGGCTGTGTGAGGACAGGGGTTAGCTCAGGGTGCAGGGAGGGGGTTAGCTAGGGGCTGTGTGTGGACAGAGGGGCAGGGAGGGGCTGTGTGCAGACAGGGGGGCAGCTCTGGGTGCAAGGAAGGGATAACTAGGGGCTGTGTGCGGACAGGGGGGCAGCTCAGGGTGCAGGGAGGGGTTAGCTAGGGGCTGTGTGCTGGGTCCCCCTACAGTTGCTGCTCCCTGAGGGCTCTGTCGTCCCGGAACCAGGTCCCTCCGCCCAGACACCCCTTACCGGCTGTGTGAGCAGTCAAAGGAGGCTGGGAGCTGAGGAGCAGCTGCAACCCTGGGCACCAGCAGATGACAGGGGAATGCTGTGGCTGTCCCCCTGCATGGCACCAGCCAAAGCAGTAGCTCTCTGCATTGCCCGGCTCCAGCTTCCCATCTCTGACCTGACCAGGGGGTAGGGCCTCAGGGGGAGAAGGAGAAGGAGGAGTTAGTGAGTGGAGTGAGTGAGTGGAGCTGCCCCCCAGGACAGCCTTGCTCTGGGTAAGGCACTGCAGTTTGATGGGGCAATGCCCCCCGTGTCTGTCCATGGGCTCAGGGCTTCTGCCTCATGGGGAGCACCAGGGCTCTGGCCCTGCGGCTCCCGGCTTTAGCCCCACAGGGGGGTACTGGGGCTTCAGCAATGGGGCCCTTTGAGTCCCCCTAAAGGGCTTGCAGCCCCCGGGGCACTGTGGACCCCTAGTTGAGAACCACTGACCTATGGAACTGAGGTCTGGCACTCAGAGGGGCTGCTCCAAACAGAGAGACCCCCTAGGCAGAGCTCCATGTCTTCTCACAAGGACAGAGCACCTAAAGTGTTCTGGAAGTTTTGAGCAGTTTGAAGAAATTCTCAAAGCTAAGAACTAGAAGGTCAAACACACACCAGATTCTGTCTCACTGCCATAGGTGGTAAAGGGGAACTGAGGGAGAGTCACAACTGTCCTGTCCTTTACGTATTCGTATGAGAATATGAGGCAGCACAAGTGTGTATGTGCCCTAACAGATGCTGCTATTCAAAAGGCTGATCTTGGGCACCTGCATATCTACAGTGGGATCCACACTGACGTACTCAAAGACAAACACCGTTTCAGACAGCAACTGAAAGCTCCACTCAACCACTCAGAGGGTACGTCTATACTTACTTCCTGGTTCGGCGGGAAGCAATCCATCTTCTGGGATCAATTTATCGCGTCTTGTCTAGACGCGATAAATCGATCCCAGAAGTGCTCGCCGTCGACACCGGTACTCCTGCTCCGCGAGAGGAGTACGCGGAGTCGACGGGGGAGCCTGCCTGCTGCGTCTGGACCCGCGGTAAGTACCTTTTAGTTCAAACTAAGATACTTCGACTTCAGCTACGTTATTCACGTAGCTGAAGTTGCGTATCTTAGTTCAAACCGGGGGGGTTAGTGTGGACCAGCCCATACTCAACTATATAATGAGCGTCTCGATAGCCAAGGCACTCACCTGTGCCCAATCTTGTCATTAATGAAAGACAGCTGTGAGAGAATCATCAAGTACTTCACTCCCCACAACCTCAGGCACTTTGGGTGAGTTGTAGCATTCCTAAAAATGAAAACTAGATGGGCATTGATGAGAATCAAGCATGGCACAGGCACTGGCTGTCTAAGCTTCCCCAGTACAGCTCTGCCAAATGCTGGTCCCTAGTATTGGAGCTGCCGGGACAGGGATCTCAACCCTTCATGCTGGATCTACAGGCATAAAACACCCATTATTTATTTGGGGGGGGGGGGGGGGGGCTTGGAGAAAGCAAAAAGGGAGGGGAAAACTGCCCCTTTCCTGTTTTTCCATTTGCTTTGTCTCTCAAACCAAAATTTCAGAGGCCATAGATTAAAACCTAAGCCGATGCACCAAAGCACCTTCCTGCCATATTTCTTTCCAAGAAACATGTAATCTTCCTAGGAGTTGGCGATACAAAACCCTGTAAAATGCCAGGCTTGGAAATGGAAAGCTCTGCAATTTAACATTTTTTTTTCCCATTAGAGATCAATAAAAAAATTCAAGCTGTAACTATCTTAAATGCCCCAGAACATTAGTATTCACCCTGCCAAAGGTGCTCTCCTGAGACTATGAACGTGTGCTTCACATGTTTTCTTCCTGATATAAAAATGTGATCCTATCCTGAAGAGGCTCAAAATAAAAAGGATTAACACATACACCATGCAGATCATTTCTTTTTCTTGATATAACCCTGTCTGTGAGGACACCTCTTTCTTGTCTACAAAACTCAAATGCAAAATATCACAGCCTGGTGCAAATATGCCTGAAGAAATAGTTGCAAGTTGTCTAAGGAATAGGAAAGCCAGGGTGCTGATTTCTAAGCACATTCTCAATTACTCTGTTTGAAATGAGATACTAAATTAGGGTATTTTTTATGTACCAATTACACAGATTATCTCTGAGTGTGGTAGCTAAAAAAACCAACACAAAAAACACCACATGAAATGTAGTCTTATTGAGAACAAAAAGAGTACTTGAACTGAAAGAACTGTATTGAGTGTCTAAACAAAAAAAAGCTCTTCAGCCATGTAAACTAGCAAGTCCAAGAGAAAATGCATAAATAATGCACGGGCATTTCATAAGGGCAGTTAACCTTTTAAAGTTTGGTTGTGTCAGACTAAAACTGGAAGCTGATTTAGCTACATTTTCCACTGAAGGTAAAATTGCTACATTATGTTATACACCTGGCCGTGACTGCTACCATGTGAACTACAGAAATAACTTATCGCCTACAGGAGGGACTAATGTATTGTGTGTAGCGCTTTTGTTTATCTTTTGGAGGCAGAATTTATTTGTGACGAAGCAGAGTCTGTAGCCGTCAGTGGAAACATGCTGTGTGGCGTTTTAGGGGATAGTTAAAAGGTGTCTAACAGGACACAAGGATCTTTCAGGGGATGGCTCTGACAGACCTGGCACAGGTTCTGGAGGCAGTGATCCCTTTTTCTCAGCCACTGAGTGCTCTAGGAGGAGCTTCTCCCCCCGAACATCTTCTAGCAGGTTTGGTACCAAAGAACTGAGAAGGGCTTGTGCCTTTTCTTCAGCGCCAGCGAAAGGGATCAAGGAGCCTCACACATCTCTGGTGCGGCGCTCTGTATTGAAGCCAAGGTATTTGCGGCACTCTCCACATGCACCAGCTCCAATACAGGGCAAAGTGCTACCCCCATAAGCAGACACTTGAGCCTAGCCGCTCTATCTTTGAGTGGGGCTTAAAACCTTTACAAACATGACATGTGTCACTGCTATGGGATTCTCCCAAAGATTTCAGGAGAGATGGATGTGAGTCATTGACCAGCACAGGCTTGTTGCAAGACCAGCAGGACTTAAACCCCTGAGAGTGAGGCATCGTTCTGATACCAAAAGATTAATTTTAATCAAAAAGACCTAAAAACTAAAACCCAGCACTAAAATTTAACACAGCTAACTTTAACTAGCTAACTCACTTCCAATAGTAACAGGAAATATATACAAAAGAGCGAGGGAAGAATTAGGCACAAGAAGTCTGAAACTGCTCCAACAAAAGTAATCAGTGGTAAGAAGGAAATGAAGGATGTCGGGGGCAGCACCATGCTCGTATACCTACACGATGCCTCATGTAACAACAGAGGGCACACAGGCCACCCCAATAGGTACCGTTGAGAGAAAAAAGTTCCCTGACAACTGTGCATGGAGTGCACACATACCCACAGTGGAATGGACATGTGCAAACACTTGAAGAAAATCTATTACCTCACCCATGCTGTCTCTCGAAATTCCTGGGACCAACACTGCTAACATGAATTCTATACATCATTCTAACAATTATTTTCCTTTTCACATGTGAAGATCAAGTCTCTTCAACACAAAGAAAGATCAAATTAGGATTATTTGGAAAAAAATGTGCAACAGCCCTGCAAATGCAAGAATGCACCCAGGCGTCTCTTTCCAGCTTTAGCTGTTAATATAAAACATGGGATTTTTTTTTTTAAGTTTATATTTGCTACCTTATAACTGCATATTTTTAACAATGAAATTATTCACAGTGAGACACAATGTGTGTGTGTGTGTGTGTGTGTGTGTGTGTGTGTGTGTGTGTGTGTAAAAATAAAGAGAGGGAGTTACACACATTTGTACCAGACATGACACAAATTGGGCATGTTTTCTTATCACACAGACGTTCACAGACTCTCTACAGGATCCTACATCAGAAGAAAGCTTTCAAATTAGTGCTTTCATCATCTTAACACAAGCACAACCTGCAGTTCCTATAGAAGACGAGATGTGGATGAAGCAGAAATTCACTTCCCAGCCTGTTAAATCCCTCCACACCATTTTAATGCAGACCAACGCCTTTAACCTCTCTCTTATTCAGACTTTCCTTTAGATAAAATAAATCCCTCAAAACCAAAAATGTTTTCTGGCATTTTTTTGCCCTGCAGTTTCCATCTGAGCCACATGTGGATCCCTTGACATAAGGAACATCTATCCCGGCTTTATTAAAGCCTCGATATTGAAGGCACCTTTTACTAGGGCTGCTTTTTTTTATTTCACAGTTAAAGCATTTTTTCTGCTTTTATTTAGGCTGAATACTGTATAACTGGAAGCTCATTTCCTATCATACATACACAAATTTATGCCTTCACTCACAGCATATGGGGGCACAGCAGAAAGTAGTCAAACGCTCACTCCAATGAGAAACACTCGCATAAGAAGATAACCTTTTGCCAGCCAAGTGTGAAATCATTTTTTCTTAGCATGAACTTTCCTTTCAGCATGTGCTTTTCTGAAAAGCAAGACCAAGAGGGCAATTCAGGACCTGGCTGGAACAAAAAAGTGTGTCTAACTGCATGTGTGTAGGGAGCTGCCCACAGGTTGCTATTGATTTATCCCATTTTACGAGGTCCTCTGAACTCTTGACAGAAACTCAGGCCCACCAATAAGAGAGGGAGGGGGCTGTAAAAAATGGGGGGGGGGGAGATTTGGGGATCCTCTGAAATTTTTATGCAGCAGGTGCAATTCTCTATGTATTTCAGTCAGTCTGACACAAAAATGTATACAAATAAGCACCTAACTGGAATTTACTTGGAATTCAGTCTGGAATAATTTGTCAGTGACAAATTATGCTACAAACACCACAAACTACAGAGGCCCAATGACTGGTGCACAGTTCCCAATGGGCAGGCAGAGAGACATAGTAAAACCAATGTATGTCAGTGTCAGCATTAAGAAAATTCCTCCCTCCCCATATGAGGGAATGCTGAGCTTCACTACCCATCTCCTATCCAAAACAAGGTCTCCAAAGCCCCCCTCTTCCTACACAGCCATATCTCCTGGGACAGACTTACATTTCAGACACTCTCCATAAGGAGCAAGTTTGAGGCCCTGAACGAAAACTCAATTTTATACAAATACAGCATGTAATAAGCCTGCAACACTACGTATAATCAAGTTAGCATCAGTATTGCAATACCACAAGAAATGGCTAGGTAAAGGCCTAGTGTGGTTTGCCTTTGCCCATCTACTGATATTTGAAAGCCCCAAACACCTATTTGGTGATTTCAAACCAAGTTACGCACCAGCTAGTCTGAGGACTGCACAGGCCCAGGAGGAACCAGACATTATCACTGTTGTATTTGTCCTCTCCCCGCTTCCTCCTCTCCGACTGTTTGTTACTTTCACTTCTCACATCTTGTCTTAAACTAGAGTCACTTCTTCAGGACACAGGCCAGGCTGTCGTGTGTGTTTGTGCAGGGCCCAGCAGAATGGGGCCCCCAGGCACTGTTCATTACCGCTGCTATTCTTGTTCTTATTCCCGGGTTCCTCCCCCAAATGCTCACCCCACCAGAAGGAACTAAAAGATCAAATACACACATTGCACTGCTCTATAAGATGCTCTCAGGTCCTGAAAAAACTAACGTTTAGAACCATAATGGCAATAATTCTGTTAAAAAACAACAGTGCACAATAGACTAAGGGTACGTCTACATTCGGAGCTCGGGCTGTGATTCCCAGCTTGCATAGACATGCTCGTGCTAGCTCGCTAAAGATAGTAGTGTAGCCATAGCAGCATGGGCAGCCATGAGCAATGGCAAGGGCTAGCCAGGCCAAGTACAAACCTGCCTGGACCCTATGGGTAAGTACTTGGTGCAGTTAATCCATTGCTGCTGCCCATGTACTGCGGCTCCAATACTGTTTTTAGGCACAGCAGCTTGATGAGACCTATCACGAATGTGTCAGAGCTGGGAATCACAGTCCCAGTTCCAATGGCAGACATAGCCTAAGGGCTTATCTACATTTAAAATGCTAGAGCGGCACAGCTGTGCTATGGCGACAGGAGGGATTCTCCTGTCTGTGTAGGCAATCCACCTCCCCGAGAGGCAGTAGCTAGGTCGATGAATTCTTCTGTCACCCTAGTGCTATCTACATGGGGATTGAGATCAGCTTAACTATGCCACTCAGAACTATGGACTTTTCACACCCTGACTGACGTAGTTAAACTGACCTGATTTTCTAGTGTAGACCAGGCCTATGAGACCTAATCCTAAAAGCACCCCAGTGTACTGGCATTTGGGTAGGGGAAGAAAAGAAACCCAACAAGGTAGGGAGCTTCAGATTTTTGTGCAGAAATTGCACTGCAAGATCTACGACAGGGAATCACTCATCAAAAACCAGAAAGAGAAAGCAGGAGACTAAAGGCAGACTGTAAATCAAACAAAACCACCTGAAATCAAAGGGTCAGTGTGCACTACAATCACAGATATTACAGCAGAACTGCTAACACCACAGTTGCAGCCCAAGCTGGTTAAAACATGGTCCTGGTCTTGTATCATACAGGGTACCAAATCATGCCCCATAACCATGCTACCCTTGGATAGTGTACATGGGCCCAGATACCTGTGTACACCCCCATATATTTTCCTTCTCTTTCCTGTTCTCTCTTAACCACACAAAGATGGATATTGTGCACCACCTACAAAACTCTGGCTGAAGACAACTGGAGCATGCTCCCACTGAAGAGTGATAAATGGTTTCTAAGTGGGTCTAGTACGGTTCATTCTTGAATTACACAAAGCTCTTTCCAGTCTGTTTTGTGGAGCCCAATTCACTGTCTTGACACTGCTTGAGGCTCCTTTGGACCAGGCACAAAAGGTTGGGTCAAACATTAAAGTGACGTCTCCTGCATACAGACACTGACCAGCGAAAAGCTTGCTTCTCCCACTCTGCCAGTGCTAAGTTTCATCCTTTAATTAGGTGAATGATATAGATTTAAACACTGACCTAACAACCTTGACATTAATATTTTAAATTATTAAATCTCAATTCCATAATGCCAATAAATCACTTATATGTGCGGATTTAATGAACAATGCAATCAGTAAAAAATAATACTTTGATTTTATATTGCACATTTCACCAGAGGATCCAAAGACATGGTACAAACACTAATTAAGCCTCATGAAGTCCCCATTAGGTAACTAAGTACTAACCTGATTTTACAACTGGGGAAACTGAGGCAGTGCATTCACCTGACTTGGCCTAAGCTGCAGAGTAAATTGGTGACAAAGACATCAATAGAACCTAGGGAGTTTTTACTGAGGAGATGGAATAAATATGCAGGGATGAATATAAAGGGTTAGTTTCCCTTATATAAATTCTGCTTCTGGAGTACAACATTGACTTACAAACTGAAGGAAAACCCATTTCGAAGTTTACTCTTCGCCAAGCAGATTAAGAGCCCACATTAATACCATAAAGCCAGTTACAAACTAGCCCCGTACTCCACTATATGGTTGAGTCATACAATGCTTTCAAGCCAGCTGGATCAGGGTTGAGTCTAGTCACTGTTTCTAGCTCTGGACTCTAGGACACACGCCCAGGCCCAGACCACTTAGCCAATGCCCTTCCTTAGGATGTGGAATCCACGCCCTCCAACCAACCTAAACCTGTGTTTTAGACTTACTGAGCCTCTGTCACTTACATACATGCCCTCAGAGTTCCACCCAGACTGGGCACTCTGGGCTTTTAGTCTAGATCCTTCAGAGACAACATGGCAGGAAAACAAGGAATGTAGTCTTAGGAAAGGAATTTCTTAACTACTTTGAGCTCTCCAGTGCTTTATAAGAGTAAACACATCCTCCCCATGACATCTGATCTACCCTTCTGTGGGTCTACGGTTTGTCAGCATTTCAGGCTGGGCAGAGTCCATCCTGCTTGCTATCTCCTGCAAGGCCTCCTTACATGTGGTAATTGCCAGCCCCTGGCACAGAGCAGAACCCCACTCTTACACATAAGAATGGCCATACTGGGTCAGACCAAAGGTCCATCTAGCCCAGTACCTGGTCTTCCGACAATGGCCAATGCCAGGTGCCCCAGAAGGAATGAACAGAAAAGGGAATCATCAAGTGATCCATTCCCTGTCGCTCATTCCCAGCTTCTGTCAAAGAGAGAGGCTAGGGACACCATCCCTGTCCATCCTGATCATTAGCCACTGATGTACCTATCCTCCATGAATTATCTAGTTCTTTTTTGAACCCTGTTATAGTCTTGGCCTTCACAACATCCTCTGGCAAAGAGTTCCACAGGTTGACTGTGCATTGTGTGAAGAAATACTTCCTTTTGTTTTAAACCTGCTGCCTATTAATTTCATTTGCTGACCCCAAGTTCTTGTGTTGAGAAGGCGTAAATAACACTTTCTTATTTACTTTCTCCATACCAGTCATGATTTTATAGACTTCTATCATATCTCCCCCAGTCGTCTTTTCCAAGCTGAAAAGTCCCAGTCTTATTAATCTCTCCTCATATAGAAGCCATTCTATACCCCTAATAATTTTTGTTGCCCTTTTCTGAAACTTTTCCAATTTTAATATATCTTTTTTGAGATGGGGCGACCCCATCTGCATGCAGTATTCAAGATGTGGGCATACCAGGGATTTATACCTACGTAATATAATATTTTCTGTCTTATTATCTATCCCTTTCTTAATGATGCCCAAAATTCTGTTCGCTTTTTTGACTGCTGCTGCACATTGAGTGGATGTTTTCAGAGAACTATTCACAAGGACTCCAAGATCTCTTTCTTGAGTGGTAACAGCTAATTTAGACCCCATCATTTTATATGTAGAGTTGGGATTACGTTCTCCAATGTGCATTACTTTGCATTTATCAACACTGAATTTCATCTGCCATTTTGTTACCCATTCACCTAGATTTCAGAGATCCTTTTGTAGCTCTTCACAGTCTGCCTGGGACTATCTTGAGTAGCTTTGTACCATTTGCAAATTTTGCCACCTCACTGTTTACCCCTTTTTCCAGATTGTTTATGAATATGTTGAATAGGACTGGGCCCAGTACAGATCCCTGGGGGACACCATTATTTACCTCTCTCCATTGTGAGAATGGATGATTTATTCCTACCCTTTGTTTCCTATCTTTTAACCAGTTAGCAATCCATGAGAGGACCTTCCCGCTTAACCCATGACAGCTTACTTTGCTTAAGAGCCTTTGGTGAGGGACCTTGTCAAAGGCTTTCTGAAAAATCTAAGTACACTATATTCACTGGATCCCCCTTGTCCACATGCCTTTTTGACCCCCTCAAAGAATTCTAGTAGATTGGTGAGGCATGATCCCTTTGCAAAAACCACATTGACTCTTTCCTAACAAATTATGTTCATCTATCTGACAATTTTGTTCTTTACTATAGTTTCAACCAGTTTGCCTGGTACTGAAGTCAGGCTTACCAGCCTGTAGTTGCTGAGATCTGGAACCCTTTTTAAAAACTGGCATCACATTAGCTATCCTCCAGTCATTTGGTACAGAAGCTGATTTAAATGATAGGTTTCAGATGACAATTAGTAGTTCTGCAATTTCACATCTGAGTTCCTTCAGAACTCTTGGGTGAATACCATCTCTGGTCCTGGTGACTTATTACTGTTTAGTTTATCAATTTGTTCCAAAACTTCTTCTAACGACACCTCAATCTGGGACAGTTCCTCAGATTTGTCACCTAAAAAGAATGGCTCAGGTTTGGGAATCTCCCTCACATCCTCAGCCGTGAAGACACATGCAAAGAATTCATTTATTTTCAAGCTGCGTCCTTATCGTCCTTGAGTGCCCCTTTTTCATCTCAACCACCTAGTGGCCCCACTGGTTGTTTAGCAGGCTTCCTGCTTCTGATATACTTACTTTTTTTGCTATTACTTTTTGTCTTTGGCTAGCTGTTCTTCAAATTCTTTTTTGGCCTTCCTAATTATATTTTTACACTTCATTTGCCAGAGTTTATGCTCCTCTCTATTTTCCTCATTAGGATTTAACTTCCACTTTTTAAAGGATGCTTTTTGCCTCTCACTGCTTCTTTTAATTTGCTGTTTAGCCACTGTGGCACTTTTTTGGTTTTCTTACTATGGTTTTTTAATTTGGGGTATACATTTAAGTTGAGCCTCTATTATGGTGTCTTTAAAAAGTTTCCATGCAGCTTGCAGGGATTTCAATTTTTGTGCTGTACCTTTTAATTTCGGTTTTACTAACTTCCTCATTTTTGTGTAGTTCCCCTTTCTGAAATTAAATGCTGCGGTGTTGGACTGCTGTGTTTTTTTCCCCACCACAGGGATGTTATATTTAATTATATTATGGTCACTATTACCAAGTGGTCCAGCTATATTCACTTCTTGGACCAGATCTTGTACTCCATTTAGGACTAAATCAAGAATTGCCTCTCCTCTTGTAGGTTTCAGGGCTAACTACTCCAAGAAGCAGTCATTTAAGGTGTCAAGAAACTTTCTCTGCATCCTGTCCCGAGGTGACATGTCCCCAGTCAATATGGGGATAGTTGAAATCCCCCATTATTATTGAGTTTTTTATTTTAATAGCCTATCTAATCTCCCTGAATATTTCATAGTGATTATCACCATCCTGGTCAGGTGGTCGGTAATATATCCCTACTGCGGGGCCTCCACCTCTCTGCTATGTGCTTCAGATCCATCAGTCATGCTGCCCCCTGCCCCTCCCCCTGACTCCACCCTACCTGCTATGCAGGTGACTGTGTAAAAAGGCCATTGTTCCATGGGAACGGCCTAGTAGTTGAGTCATTCAAGTTGACTGAATGCTCTCTGTGATGGTCCTTTAATGAGATTTCCTGGGCAGGGCACCAATCTATAATGCAGTACAATAATCTGCCTTTGGGCAAATCCAAACTTGGGCTCAACCAATGATACAAAACAGAATTAATAATTTGATAAAGAAATAGCCCACTCTGTTACAAAGCTTTTTTCTGGGGAAACTCATTGAGATACTTTTCCTGATTATTACATGTATAAAATTGAGTGGTCAAAATTTTTAAACCTAAGTGCCTGAGGTTCCTAAAATCCATATTTAGGCAGCTAAATAAGACTGGCCTGATTGTAAGTAGTGTTGAGCATTGACAAATCCCACTGAAGTCAATGGGAGTTAACCCGCTCAGCATCTTTGATAATCAGGTCATTATTATTCAAGTTCCTAAGTATGGATTTAGGAGTCAAAACTCACATGGGCAGGGTTCAGCACCTTCCTCCTCTTGGGGATGGTCCACAAGGTCCTGGCTCCCTTGAGGGTCATCAGAGGGAAGGCACAACTGCTAGAGCTGTAGCAGGAATATACCGTTGAGACTTAGGATCATTTAGAACCCTGTGAAATCATCAGAACCAGAAAAAATGTACCAAACTCATTTGGACAGTCAAAGCATAAATGAGGGGAGTGGAAGGACATGGCTGCTAAATGGGAATTAAAACCACCCTCAGAATAAGAAAAAGTTGAAGCATGAGCATGTTTATTTTAATGCTCAAATGGAGGTAGTCAGATATATTAGCATGGGTTAACAGGGAAGACAGAAATAGGGTCAACACTAAGGGAGTACTTTGGCAGAGACACATGGAATAATTTTTTCAGCCCACCTCTCTCGTTTTAAAGAAGACTGACTTTTTGTTACTGTTCATCTTATCTGGTTAGGCTGTCAGCCATTTGGGGTCAGGGCCGTCAGTTTGTAAGCCCCCCAGCACAATAAGATCCTGATGCTGATTGCATTAGGGTAGCAATTAGAATCCCCGAACACTCATCACTACCTCACAACTTTGAAAATTTTGGACACACGTTTGTTATAAACAGACCTACACAATTTCATTTTGTGCTTCAGCATCAATGTACCAAGGGGATTACAGAGGGCTCAAGTATATGAGGAACACACACTAATTATTCAGAATGTTTGGATATCATGCCAGCTGGAAAAGAAATGTGAGGGGTTCATTGAATCTGCAAGCGTTCTAATTATCCTTCTGGAAGGGCTAGATACCTGGCAGCAATGAAAAGTCAAAGCCTCCATTTCTTTCTTAGCCAGTAATGATATTGTTAATGACAAGAGGAGCATAATGCTCATAGCTCTAAAAGTGGGCATGGAAGATACCATCATCTCATGGCACTGTGCACCAGCGAGTGGCACGTGTGTGTGTGGTGGGGGGGGGGGGGAAGGGGTAGGGATGGGGCGCGTAAGAGTGGCACTCAGGAAATAGTGCAGTTTCTACAAGGGGAGAGAAGCTGTATTACAGCATGGGGGCTGAATGTGGGCCTAAGATGTTTTCATAACAGAGTTTGGGGGTAGATGAGAGAGAGATGAGGCAAGTATCAGGAAAGCCAGAGGAGAAGCCAGAGTCCAGGCACAGGATGATCAAGACCTAGAGAATGTTTTAAGAAGTGGGGGAGGACTTTTCAACGATGAAGAAATTAGACCAGCAAGACTCAGTGATAGAATCTATTTGGGTGAAGGGAACGAATGGGCAAAGCCAAACATGGTACCTGCTGCTAGAATGGGGCGCAGGCAGCACTATCATATACTTGAAGGCCCGAATCCCCCAAGTCTGTCTGCACACTGGTGAATACACTGGTTTGACTGAACTAGACACACAAGTAGTGCTACGCCATACACCAGTTCACGACAAATGCCTGAGTTTTAAAGATTGATTTTATCTACACTAAAGTTGAAAATCTGTGTTAACTCTGAAAAAAAGTCACTACAAGAATTATGACATCCTTCAAAATTCAGTTCTGCAAATTTCTAACAAAAAAGGACCAAGCATGATGCTACAGGACTGAAAACCTTGCTACTGCAATACAGACAAGGTAGTGCAACCTTTACAGCACTATACTGCCTCCACTAGTCTCCAGAGATAGGAAGCTCTTTTCTGAAAATACTGGTGCAGAAGGCTGAAGTGCCTTGGGGGTAGTGTGCAGTTATAGATGTTGACCAGCCAGAGCATTTTTTTCTAATGTGAATGTAAGTTATGCAGGAGGGGATGTGTCGATAGATTTGAGACAGACTGGAAAATGGTTAGAACCCATGTGCATAGAGAGAGGTTTTGATGTTATCTTCTACTGTGCTTTTAAATGTCTTAGCCTTAAAGTACAGTTTTAATCTGAAAAGTTTTTTAAAAGGTCACATTTTTACTTAAACAGGTCGATTGGTTCCCTGTGCATATTTGAGAGTCATACATTTAGAGTCATAAGGTTTACTTATTTCCTTTCTAGTACTGTTTGCCCTGCAGAAAGAGGTTGTCCTATATATCAACATAATTGTTTCCAAATTCCCCCAGTTACACCAGAGAAAATCCACAGAAGAGAATGGGGTGCAGAGGTGTAACAAGGAAACACACCCTGCTTGACTCACAGAACTCTGGCTGAGTTTGCAGAGCTGACAGTTACAAAAAAGTATCTTTTTACTTGTAAACTGCAGATGTTTGCTCTGGGAATCAATAGAGGATAAGCGTGGAACCCCAATATGCCATTTTAAAAGAGTTACTCTTCAGAGTAAAGTCACATTGTTTAATATTGCTACTAATCACCAAAACACAAATGTTTGCAGTGTTGTTGTAGTCTTGTTGGTCCCAGGATATTAGAGAGACAAGGCAGCTGAGGTAATATCTTTTATTGCACCAACTTCTGTTCATGAAAGACAAGATTCTGAGTTACACAGAGCTCTTCAGGTTTGAAGAAGAGCTCTGTGTAGCTCAAAAGCTCATCTCTTTCACCAGTACAATCAGGTCCAATTTAAAAAAAAACCATCTTGAGTATTGAGAGAAATTGTAATGAACTGAAGTTTAGTTGGAGCTGATTTTTGATAGGAATAAAGGAGTGTCTGTCCATAAAATGTAAAGCATTGTATTAATCCAAACAGCTGTGTATAGTATAGATGACAAATATTCAATTTCTCCTTAACATCTCACTATTGATCTTTCTTTCTTTCTTCTTTTTTTTTTGCGGGGGGTGGGGGGGGAAGGAAGAGAAAATGGAGGACAACTACTCTTAAGAGCTTAAGGGTGTTAAGAGCTACAAGCAGAAGTTCAACTTCACACATTTTTGCACAAATGCAAACAAGAATGATTGCTCATTAGTCACATTAGAAGTCAGACAAACTGTTAAAAGTTGCCATCTTTCCCATTTTTCAGAAGATATCCCAAGTTTGAAAGTATCTCACAAACTTGGCTTGTAGCACATTAAAGTATTTGAAACAGACACAGTGCAATACATATGACATGCATGACTCCTTCAGTTTGTCTTGCAGAATAAACTATTAAAGATGGTAATCCTACCTTCTCATGATCTGAAAGATTTAAATGTGGACTACTGCCTGCATCTGAATTAATGCCGAAGGGGACAAGGAATCAGTGCCTTATATAACTTTGGCCGCTAGACTGGTCCAATGAACCTAAACCTTTTCTGCATGCAGAGGGGCAACTCAAGTTAGTAACATGCACTAGATACACAGCTCAATAGCTAGAAGTCATTTCCAGTCTCATTCTTTTGCAATGTTTTACAGATACAAAAATGAGAACTTAAAAAAATTTCACACCATAGACTGAGTTTAAAGGCAGGTAGTTTATATTCTGCCTCATTTTATTTTGACAGATTTACTGATTGTGATAGCAAAGGATGAGACAGAGATGCATGAGTCCCCAACACCACAGGGGAATTCCCTATTTCTGTCATACTGAAAAATCATTTCCTTTCATTCACCCCTCACTTCTAACTCAAACTAATACTTTGAATATACTAGTCTGTCTGCAATTTTATCATCAAATAATTGTAAGTTAGTTGCAAAAAGATGACAGGACCATATATCCTGCCACGTAACGGTGCCAACATATATAAAAATTCCCACCTAAAAATATGTTAGATTCAGTTATGATTGCTAGACTGCATAAAAAGGAAGGAACTAAACTTAAATCATTCAATATACCATCTATGCTCCCTTCTTAACCCTAATTACTACTTTTCTATCACTCACAGCCCACAGGTATCTCCACGAACATTGGCCATGTGAACTGATGAATAGCAGAGTTAGTGTGGCTTTCATACGTTACAAGGTATGTAGTTTTGCATGGTTCTGCATGGGCTCTGCCTCAGCTCCTTCACATGCCAGGCAGAATGTCTGTGCCAAAGCATTGGTACATCAAGGGCTTCACTTTTCTATCCTACACAGGTTCTTATACCTGGCACATCAGCGCAGCAGGAGTGCCTTCCAGTCATGCATTAAGTACCATAATGCCTAGCTGTAATGTGTGGTTTGTTTTTTCGTGCATAGCACTACAGCCTCTGTGTGTCAGGGCAGCAGTGCTGAGGGAGCCCTTCAAGCACCAATGTCGAGGCACAGGCACCCTGGGCTCTCCTCACAACTTTAGTTCCCTGCATGCTTATGGACAAAGCCTCTTCCCCCCCACCCACCACAGACCCTCTCCCACAGCCTTGCTCAAACGCTCCTAATTCCTCAAAGTTCTGCTCAACCCCTCATGCCCACTCAAGATCCAGTTACTCTGCTTACCCCCCACATCTCTAGTCACAACACTACTTATATCCCTACTTGCCCCATGTCGCCCCAAAGCCTCACCTCTCCCCTGAGCCTAACCGCATGCTTCCACCTACATATCCAGCAACCTTGCTCAGCAGAAGTACATGTAGAGCACAGGAAATCACATACTTTGTTGTGTCGATTGCACGCCAAGATTCAGGGAGACAGTCTGGCAGCATTGGAATACTGAAAATAGCTGATGGATCTGAACAGTTCCATCAGTGAGTCTGATTATCCCAAATAAGGAAAAAATTGTTATCTTTACATTTTAAAATCCCAGGAGTGGCTTATGGCCAAGATGGCTTCAGACTGTGAAAGAATTTTGGAGCTTGTGGGAAGTATGGCTGTATAACAGTGAACGCAAAAGAAAGTGAGGAAAACAGGAGCATTTTAAAATCTTTTCTTTGCAAAAGTTAGTAATTTTTTCACTACAATAATTTTACAGAAAATTCAACTTTTCTCTGAAGACACAAAATTGATCTGGACACTAAATTAAATGCAAAAGCATTACACAGAGTTTTGAGTCTTGTTTTAAGGAAAAATTTCAGTGCAACCTTATCAACGAAGTCTGTTGATACTGCTGTAATACCGTGTTGGTCATGCTGGCATTTTCACATGAGCATTTTTATAATGTCCATTAAATACCTAAAGGGCAGTGAAGCCCAAGACCCAAAGCTCCCTAGAGTTCATACTTATGGTACTGGGTATTGACTGTTCATTTAAAAATAAAACCAAACAAGGTAATAAAACAGGATCACATGTCTGCATAAGAGAATCAGGACTAGAACAGTAAGGGTGTCAGGAGTCAGGTGCTTTGGTAAAGCCAAGTCCAATGAACCTAAACCTTTCCAGAGGTCAGAGAGAATTCCGAATACAGATGCACTGGCACAGCTGCAAAGGTAGCCTGTGGGTTGTCCTCCATATATTTCCTTTTTAAAACAGCAAATTATTCACTTGGAATTATTAATCATATGCCCTCCCTGAACTCATCCATTAGGTCATTACCTTCTCTTCCCAATCTATCAAGTCCTACTTGTGTCCCTATGTCTGTAAGAAATCAACCAATTCATGACTCAAAAGGGCAGATGTGGCTAGTTGGAACTTGTAACCATTAAAAAAAGGAAAATGTATGTAACAATTGTTTATTTTATTGTCGCTCTCCCCGCTGCCCACTTTTTGACGTCAATTTTCTTTTTAAACTACATGCTCTTTGTGTTTCAGTAGTTTTCATTGCACTTAGCACCCTGGGGTCCCAATACTGACTGAGGCCTAAGGGTGCTACAGCAATATTTCAAAAATATTCAGAGCAGGAATATCTGGATATCAGGGCCTACAGAAGGCCCTTCCCTAAGAGAAATTTACTGACTGCTACGGCCAGCTTGTTTAGCCTAACGAGTGCCTTTAAAAAAAAAAAAAAAGAAAAGAAAAAAAAAGAAAGGAGAATTTTCACACAAAGCCTGACAGCTATGATTATAGCCTTAGTTAAAATATAAGGAGCTGGGTAACTACTGGCAATTATACTCAGCTCTGAAAATTACAGAGGGAACCTTGCCGAGTGGCACTCCCTCACCCCCAATCCATTACAGCTGCATTGTACCACTGTCTGTGGCCTTGTCTACACTACAGGAAAAAGTCAATCTAACCTATGCAATTTAAGTTACGTGAATAGCATAACTCAAGTCGACGTAGCTTAGATCTACCTACCGCAGGGTCCACACTACGCGATGTCGACAGGAGATGCTCTCCCATCGACTCCGCTTACTCTTATCAAACCGGTGGAATACAGGAGTCGACAGGAGAGAGATCTGCGGTCAATTTAGCGGGTCTTTACTAGATTCGCTAAATCGACCGCCGATCCATCAATCGCTGCGTGTCGATCCCCCGCTACGTGTAGACAAGCCCTGTGGAGACAACTATAGGCGTGGGGAACAGGTCTGGATGAAACACTGTGTATGGAGGGGAACGATCAGGTTTAGCTAGCTGTCCTAAACCAGACAGAGACCTCCACTTTACTCTAGGAAGACTGCAAATGCAGACAAAAGACATTTCATTTGTCCACATGGTCAGACCCTGCAGCTTCCAGTTCTAGTAAGTTTCATTATTAAAAGGCCTTTTGTAACGTGATCTTTTTTAATCCAGGCCCTGACTGCATCAAATCCTAAATTAAACACACTTTAATGGATGCAAATAACCTAAAGAAAAAAGGATTCAGATTACAGAAAAATATAATTAAGTAGGCAAATTTAACCCAGAAGGTCAAAACCATTATTAGCCAGTGTGTGAAAGGTTGCAAAGAACACAGAGGGAAAGATGTGCACACCACACACATACATAATGGCATTAAACGAGGCGCTCAAGTCTCCTCTGCAATTAACTTGGGGGGAACAACTCATTGGAAATTTTAAGAAGTTTACTTCTGCTAGCCTGACATCAGGTCGGAAACAGCTCTGATTTTATTTTAGGCCAAAAGATCTCCTGGCCTTGACTGTGCTCTAAACCATGCAGAGCAGCAAGCTATTGGTGCATTGAAAAGCCAGTGTTCTTACAGTAATGCCATGGAACATCAAGCTGCCTTTGAACAAGGATATGCATATTAAATGATTTAGAATATATGATCTGTCACAGGATGGTAGAAAAGGGGACAGGGGTTTGGATTCCCCATGGCATTGACTGGTGAGTCAGGGCTACCCAGGCTCTCTGGGTATGTCTGCAATACAACACCCATGGTTGGCCTGCATCAGCTGACTCGAGCTCGGTGTGTGGGGCAATAAAACTGCAATGCAGATGTTTGGGCTTGGGCTGAAGCCTGGACTCAGGGACCTGCGAGAAGGTGCCAGAGCCCATGATCCAGACCAAGCCCAAATATCTGCACTGCAGTTTATAGCCCCACACCCCAAGCCAGAATCAGATGACACAGGCCAGCCATAGGTGTTTTATTTTAGTGTTGACATATCTTTTATGCCAGGACTTCCAGAAACCTCACTTGGGAACAAGGGGTTAAATAAATGGATTGTGTTTTTAAAAAAAATATTTTTGTGTGTGAATTTCACTTCACTTGAAGTTGAAGGAAAGATCATGCTAGCTAAGACCAGGTATAACAAAAGGAAACAATGTATAAGCATCAAAGTCTGTTCTTTAGTTCTGTCCTGCAGCACATACTGCTATAACAGTTCTGGAGCTCTCCTGAGCCAAGAGTGCCCATTACACATAACTGCCTGGTGGTTTGGGGATAATCTGGAGACTACATTCATTCTCATTTGTTAATCTTTTAGTCAGGATTAGAATCCAGATCCCAAAAGCTGAACAGCAAATGCATTATATTGATTCCAGCAAACCTCACAAATAGCAGTGACCTGGTAACAATAGACTTTTCTGATGTCTGAGTTCTTCACAGATAAAATGAATCCTGTTTATTGGATGCCAAAATAATTTCCGTCTGCCTAGTAACATACTGCACTGACTTAACCTATTCCATTCCATAGCTTACAATGGTAACTTTTGTCTGTCAAACAGAAGCTTGCTCATTTTTAACAGACACCAAAGCAGGGGGGGAAAAAACCCCTCTGCCTACTCATGGTGCCACTTAGCACTGTGCATATCAGAGAAGTGAGTGCATGGAATCTGTGTAGACTGATAATTTCTTCACATTGTAGGACCATAAACGTTTCACTAAGGTGAGATACTGTTGGGTAAAGTTTATCATCATATTTGAAGACAACTCAATCATTTTTGTTGAGCATTAAGTCTCACCACAGATTACTCTCTATTCAGAGCAATGAATAGGAAATCAGGTTCTCAACAGTTGGAGAGGATTTTATCTTTAAGCCCAATTCATAGGACAAGTGAAATCACCTCTCCTTATAATGAATAATTTTGATACAGTTGGAGTCAATTTTGCACAATGGCTGTAAAAAATCTTCAGATAAAAAAACTACTGTCACTTCAATTTCAGTTAACACGTAATGTCATTTTGAATGCATGTGGAGATTACCCATAATATATGATCAAAAAGGAAAGAAAATTCCAGCAATAACAGAAATGCATTAAGATACCGAAAATTCTAATAACAAAAGGCAAGTTTAAAAGGATTCAAGCAAATAAGGATTAAAATAATCTAGTATTTGTGCTTCAATGATACAGGCGAACAAAACTCTGTTGAGAGACATGGTATCGGCCTAGATATCCTTCAGCTGCATAAATATTAGAAAAGCCAACTTGAAGAAGATAGGAGGGGTAAAAGAAGAAGTATTTCTCCTATATTTGATTACTTGTCTAATCTATATCATTCTCTCTGGACTAGTGCCCTTTAAATATTCCTCCTGCACAGCTGTTGCTGTTGATTTACACCTCAACAGAAGTCATGGTGACTGAAGCCAGAGCGAATGGCAATTATACATTGCCATTCTATCGGCCTGCTGATTCCTCAAAACAGATTAACACAGACAGTAAGAAAGGACTGGACAGAACACAATGGACTTCTGAGGAAAGGAACTGTGTGTTTTACCAGGACTGAATACTATGGATTTCAATTTACAATGAACTTGTGTGTTTTTATCAGTAACAGAAAAGATAATATCTAGATACGGTCATCTGCAATTGTAGATCATGACTTCAAATGGAGAACTGTTGCTGTAAGAAGTGGCTTTTAAGAAAATATGCATATGGCACATACAGTATGTGGTTTTCTGAATGGGGAGGGGTAAAGGGAGAGAAAACATGGCACAATGTGTGTTAGACTACTTCACTAACTTTTGACTCAGGAAAACTGGGTTCAAATTTAGATTCACTACATGAAATTCATGTAACAATCTCAACCTCTCTCAGTGTACACTTGTCCATATCACAAAACCACCATGCAACATGACAGTCTGCTCAGAAACACGTAATCGCTTATGGCACTTTAGAGTTTCAAAGCTCTGTATAAAAATTAATCCTCAGCACCCATCTGAGGAAGGTAAATATAATTCTCAGTTTACAGATGAAGCAACTGAAGCACAAAGAAGGTAAGTACGTTGCCAAATGTCAGCGGAGTCAGTGGCACAAGTGGGATTAGAAACCAGAAATTCCTGGCGCTCAGGCCCATGTTCAGTATATTGAACTACAGTGGCCTGGTCTACAATACACAGGTAGGTCGACGTAAGGCAGCTTACGTCAACCTAATGTCATCTGTGTCTACGCTACCAGGTTCCTTCCGATGATGTAACTCGCCTGCTATGACGACTTAATTACTCCACCTCTGCGAGAGACATGGTGCTTAATTCGACGTAGTTAGGTCGACGAAGTGGCAGCGTAGATGCTGTGTTGCCTATGTCGACTTATCTGGCCTCCAGGAGATGTTCCCACAATGCTCCGCTGTGACCACTCTGGTCACCATTCTCAACTCCACTGCCCAGCAACCAGGTACACAGGAAACAGCCCCTCCCCTGTTAAACAACCAGGACCTTTTGAATTTTAATTTCCTGTTTGTTCGGTGTGGAAAGCTCACCTGCCCAGCTGATCATGCCAGCTCCACACTTCAAACATGCTCCTGCCTGGAGTACATAGGAGGTAGTGGATCTTCTGGGTCTGTGGGAAGAAGAGGCTGTGCAGGCACAGCTCTGATCCAGCCATAGAAACAGACATATACAAGCAGATCACTCGCGGCATGGAAGAGAAGGGCTACACTAGGGACACACAGCGGTGCCATGTGAAAATCAAGGAACTGCAGCAGGCATAGCAGAAGGCAAGGGAGGTGAACAGTCACTCTGGTTCAGTACCGCAGACATGCCATTTTTACAAGGAGCTGCATGCTATTCTCAGCTGCGACCCTACCACGACCTCCAAGAGCAGCATAGTACCTCTGAGGAGTTGAAGACGTGGGCCACCGCAGACAACACTGAGAAGATTTCCTTGTCCAAGACTGAGGAAGAGGAAAAGGGAGAATGGGAGACAGGTGAGCACTGGATCCATTGTCCCAGAGAGCCAGGAGCTGTTTATAACCCTGGAGCAGTCCAGCCAGTTGCAGCAGAGCGGCATGGCCGAGAGTGATGCCAGGGAAGGAACCTCTGGTGAGTATGCAATTCCAATAAATATTTTGGGGTCACATGTTCTTATATTCTACTTTTTATTTTAAAAAAACCAATTGAGGTAGAGTGGCTATTTGCTTCCCAATGGCTACACCAGATAGGCAGAGGGTGCCCTGCAAAAAAGATTGTTTATGTACACAGGGATGTCCTGGGATTCCTTCCTGGAGATCTCCATGAAGCTCTCACAGAAGAACTCTGTAATCCATTGCAGAAGGTTTCTGGGAAGGGCTGCCTTATTTCTTCCATTGCAGTAGGACACTTTCCCACCCCACTCCAGTATTAATTCACTTGGCATCATCGCAGTACACAGCACAGCAAAGTCCTGGTATGTACCTGGATGCTTGCAGCAGCTGTTCCCTTGCCGCCTGTTACCCTCAGGAGCATGATATCAGCTAGGGTCACCTATGGGAGACGGTGGTAGTTTTCATTTAAGTTGCTCAAAGTGCAAACAGTAGTGCCTGTGCCTGCCCCTGCAACCTCGTGCCATTTTCTGCCCATTCACCCAAGCTTTATAAAACATGGGCATAGTTAGGGTAGCAAGGGTCAGTGCTGACCTCAGAAACTGCAAGCCTCGGGCGCTAGAGAGCAGCAGTAATGGGGAAATAAGGAAAATGTTGTGGTGACCACATGCCACCGCAAGCACACACACCTCCCCCCGTGCCGCCTCTGCCAAGGCTTGCAGTTTGGTTGGTGGAATGCTGGTCCCCGATCCCCAGACAACATCCATGTTACAAAGGGAAGGTGGCATGGCCCCCGGCCACATACGGTTCCACTATGGGTTGTCCACCCAATGCTGCAGACGGTCTGGTGCCCCTGCCCCCAGACCATACACATCATAGCTGGGACAGCAAACCAGTTCAATTAATACCTTGTAGAAATGAAAATGTTCTGCTTTACACTTGCGCGGATTAAGGGGAGCGATTTTTATATAGCAACTGCGCACTAGACCCTGGGTCTGCACTGATAATGGTTCCTTTCTGCTTTGCATGGTTTACAGCTGAAACTGTGGCCTTCAGTTCTTCTTCCACACCGGCAGAGAGATTCTCCTAGATAAGACGAAGGCAAACGAACGCACAATGACATGTTTAATGAGATAATAAACACCTCCAGGACAGCGGACAGATTGCGCTCTGAAAAACTGGACATGGATATTATGAGCAGGACAGGAGCCCCGGAGAATGAGCGTGGCACACAGTAGGAGATGCTGGGGATTCTGAAGGAACAGACATGTTGAGGTGTCTGGGTGACCTTCAGGAGAAGCATCTTGAGGCTCAACTCCCTCTGCAGAATAGCATTCCAACATCACTACACTCCCCCTCCTGCCCTCAGACATGTTCCACTAGGTGAGGGGGGGCTAATGTTATATCCCTTCCACTCAAGCCCAGGGGAGGGTGTCAACAATAACAGCTGCACATATGCTGAGGTATGACAGGCAAGGCCGTTGTTCTTTTAAAGACAAGATTAATGTGTTTTCCCCTCCCAATTTTATTCCACCATATTTCCAAGATTTAATTCTTATGACAGATCTTTCGGTGTCTATATCTGCATGCAATGAAAGTCCAGATCTTGAAAATGAAATCTTTATTAAATCAAAGCAAAAGGGGAGGAGAGGGACAGGGAATCTGAGGCACTGGGGGTGATATGCATGGAGAAGGAACGTAGCAGTCACATCAAGGTTCAGATTATGGTTAGGCCCAGTACAGAAAAGCAGCGCACATTACTGTGGGTCATTACTAAAAAGGGTTTTCAAAGCCCCACTGAGACGCATTGCTCCACGCTGAGCTCTTCTTATAGGCCTGATATCTGGCTGCTCAAAATTAGCAGACAGCCTATCCACCTCCACATTCCACCCCTGTGGAAACTTTTCTCCCTTTGCTTCACGGATGTTATGAGGCACACAGCAGGCAGCTATAACCATAGGGATATTTTTTTTCCACTGAGGTCTCATCTAGTGAGCAAACTGTGCCAGCGACTCTTCAAATGGCCAAAGCCACTTTCAACCACCATTCTGTATTTGCTAAACCTATTGTTGAACTGCTCCTTGCTAGTATCCAGGTGTCCGGCTTCATGAGCCATGGGAATAAGAGGTAGGCTGGCTCTCCCAGGATAACTATTGGCATTTCAACATCACCAATGGTAATTTTGCGGTCCGGAAAGTAAGTCCCTGCTTGCAGCTTTCTGAACAGACCTATGTCTTAAAGATGCACGCATCATGCACCTTCCAGTGCATCCGGACCATCCCATGTTGATGTCGGTATAAAACCTCTGGTGATCCACCAGTGCTTGCAAAACAATAGAAAAGTATCACTTTCTGTTTAGGTACTTTTTGGCACGGTAGTCTTGTCCCAAGATAGGGAAATGCATGCCATCCATTGACCCACCACAATTAGGGAACCCCATTGTGGCAAAACCATCCACTATGTCCTGCACATTGCCCAGAGTCACTATCCTTCTTGGCAGAAGACGACTAATGGCTCTGCATACCTGGATCACAGCAACCCCCCACAGTGGATTTACTAATTCCAAATTGATTCCCCACTGACTGGTAGCAGTCTGGCATTGCAAGTTTTCACACAGAATTTGCCACTCGTTTCTCCACTGTCAAAGCAGGTCTCATTTTAGTGTTGCTGAACAGCAGGGTTGGGGAGAGCTCCACACACAGTTCCTGAAAAGTGGCCTTGCACATACAAAAATTCTGCAATCACTGATCATCATCCCATAATGGCAATAACGATGTGATCCCACTAGTTAGCACTTGTTTCTCAGGACCAGAACCAGTGCTCCATTGTGTTAAACTGCTGTGCGACTGCCAACAGCAACTGGGAATTGTTTCATTCCAGCAGGGCTACTTGAAGGATATGGCAGCTCCTCTCGCAGCTCTGGAAATACTGCAGAGTAAGCCGTGTGGTGTTTGCGACACTTGCCACAATTGTACGCAGCTGAGCAGGGTCCATGCGTCTCTGCAGATGCCATATGCACAGCTATACCCGCTTTTTGAAAAAAAGGCATGAAATATGGATTGCAAATTAAATCAGGGAGAAAACTGCATCATGGGATGTTGAAGCCATGTTCCCAGTCACCCCTGCGAGAATGTTTTGATCCCATGAAGCACTGAAAGCCCTTCCCAAAACCTCACTGCTCTCTGCATCGATGCAAGCGCTGCTAGTGAGGACACGCTCCATCGACACAAGGAGTGTGGACATGCACAGCCGACTTAATTACTGTGGCAGCTGGATGTCGACTTACATTTGTAGTCGAGACATGGCCACTATCTCTTGGGAGAGGCCTGCTACTGGAATAGTAAAGACATCTGTGGGTCAGACTGAGCTGCTTTGGGCTCAGGAGCAGAATGGCAAAAGTGATGCAGGTTAGTACTGAAGTCTATGGCTGAAACAATATCTGAGAGGAAGCTTTTACAGCTTGCCAATGAACTATACATCTCTAACCACAATCTTGCATTCATCCTAAAAGGTAAAAGCATGACAAAAAATTTACAGGTATATTTTAGTTTTACAAACACTTATAAATAAGCATCAGCAACCCAACATAATGTGGACAGCTGTATATTGGTTAACTGCATGCTATGGATTAATTGACAGGCATTAGGGAAAAGTCTAAGGGTATGTCTACACTTACTGTGGATTGACGCTGCAGCGATCAATGCACCGGGGGGTGGGGTGGTGGTGGTGTCGATTTATGCTAAATTGACCATAGATCGCTCTCCCATCGACTCCGGTACTCCACCGGAACAAGAAGCGTAAGGTAAGTCGACGGGAGATGCTCTCCCGTCGACCCAGCGCAGCGTAGACCCCGCAGTAAGTTGAACTAAGCTAAATCAACTCCAGCTACGTTATTCACGTAGGGCTACTTACCCTACATGAATAATGGTACCCCGGTAGTGTAGACAAGGCCTAAGGGACAAAGTATCCACTTCAACCTGTGCATAGTTGCTTGTAAAACATTTGTTAGTTTTGTAACAGGTTGCTAGCAAGTGCTGACCTGTGTTTTACCTCAAATTTTCACAGGTCTTCCAACGAATTCAGAATACTTGTTTTGTAATGTAAACTCAGATGTGAGGCAATAATTTCCTGTACAGTAACCAATTTTGCACTAGTGAAAATAACAAGTACACTGCAAAATGAACCCAAGCCCCTTTTAATACGAATATGCTGCTTTTACTTTCAGCTCATCTCTTTCCTGTTTTTACCACGGCTTGTGCAAATCGATCTGTCTCTTGGTATGTTCAAATCAACATACAAGTTCTGAAACACTCTATGGAAATGGAAGCACCACTCACTTTCAATTCTAAATGAAAGGGATTTTTTTTATTCAGAAGAGATGTAACACTTTCCACAAGTACATTCTTGATAAACTGTATCGGTTTCCACTGTTCAGTGGACATGAGGAGATCTCTAATTCAGCCAGAGCAGACTGCTGCACAGCAAGTCTTTTTCAGTAGCATCAGGCAGCCTGGCCGCAGACAATCAAGCTTACCAACCTAGGAGCTGTGGAAAAACTATGCCAGACTCACATTTAACAGTCTGGAGAACAATGCTAAGCTTCTGTCTATGATGACATTCGTGAGGGATGCAATCACTTCCTTCCTCTGAATTGCATTTACATGCTCTCCGCAGATTGCAGGCCAAAGGAATTTTTATGGATCTGAACCAACCCTTCCTCCCAATATCTCTTTTTTCCCCCTTCCAGTATATCTCATTATTATGAGTAAGTGGGAAACAATGCCATTGTCTTCTCCGCCAGCTCCCCAGACGGTGTCGACTACACTTATCCCTTTAACTTAATATTCACTTCAGACACACAAGTCAATTTAAAAAACCTTAGCACACTGAACCCCTGGCAATGCAGTAAGTCGTTTGCTTCATTTCAGGTTCGGAAATCCAGAACAAGAGTTTGGGATAAATGATCATGGCATGCAATAAAATACAAAAGACTAAAGTAGCTTGAGCATTATTTGCTTTATAAAAAATTCTTTCAAATTGTATAATCAAAACACCCTGAAAGAGTGCTGCACAATCCTGTTTAGCTGCAACAACCCCAATGTTATGAGTAACATTTAGCTGTGTTTAATAGAGATCCATTGTTTTATGAAATATAATTTGGTTTGGTTCAGATTTATTTTTAAATGACTCCCTGCTGTGCTGGATATTTGTTTGTAAATCATTCCTCAAAGCAGTTATTAATGTAAATTTATTTCCAAATTTATTTGGTTTGGCCAGATGGCTTGTTCTGTACAGGTACTTTCAATTAAGACTCATTGTGCCCTCCAAAGCAAGGTCCATCTTTTACTCTGTAGGTACAGCACCTAGCACATGGAGGGCAGTAGGAACAATAATCAGCAGAAGGTCAAGGTAAACCCCAACGAGGAATGAGCAACTCTTCTTCAAAGATGTAAAATAAAGGACACAAGACTAAGAAAAGTGAACTGTTCATCAGATCTGCCTAAGTGCATTGTTTAATATGCAGCTTAGCATCAAAGTTTTATTATTGCTTAAGGCTGGGCAACTTGATTGACATTAGACTGACCTGAAGCTATTGGGTTCTAATCCATTTTGATCCAGACGATAGTAGGAGAGAGGGTGTGAAATCCATAGTACAGGGGCTCTGATACTAAAATGATGGATACAGTATAGAAGCCTACATAAACAAAAGCTTTTGTTACTATAAAGCTAGGTGCGTGACTAGTTCTGCATCAGTGCTTCCATTTCACTCAAGAGGTGAAACTGTCTGATCAAAATCTTAAAATTGAACGCTGGAAGGAAAAAAATTAGTTTTATTTTTCCACCTCATTTGAGCACTATAGAATGTTAAACATCTGTGGTCTTGTGTCACTTGCAACAGGTAAATATATACAATCTGAACAAGCACCAGCTTTATAAAACGGCATAAGTTAATTTCATACAATGCAGCTACCATTGCTCTAGCATTGGCAATGTTACCTGTTAAAAGGAAGGAAGGGAATAGGTCTATAAAATAACGTTCAAACAAGAGGCCGTAGTATACTCAGAGTGGGGTTTTCAAAAATCTTCAATGTGGGCCTAATTCTGCTCCCAGTGAAGTCAAATGGAACTTTATTATTGACTTCAATAGGAACAGTTATTTCAACGAGTGCTTTTGAAAAATCCCACTCAAACCACACACTTTAGAAGAGCCTATAACACCTCCTGTTTATACATATGGATTTCACACATACCTGTGCATATATAGGGGCAAAATTCATGCAATAAAACTGTAGAATCATGTGAAATGTATCTTGTGAGCCTCAATCTGCACCTTCGTCCTGGCAGAGATGTGTTAGTGGACTGTGCCCACTAACGAATCTCTGCCAGGACTACTTCAGGTGTTGAAACCCCTCATCAGATTCAAGGAGCCACCTAGTTAAACTGCTAGCAGTTCCTCTGCAAAGAATATTCCTCTATTTCCATTTATTCTGAAATGTTGTCATGAAAAATTCTCACCAGCTAATTTCCAAGAGTTAGGTGTAAACTGTTCTAAGATATTTTTGTTTTAAAGCTTACAATAGTAGCTGTCTTGCACTGACAGAAGGAGAACCAGGCTAAAGCATGGTATGCATTGTTGTTCCTCAAGGATGGGCTTTTAAGAAACCCTCAGCATTGGCATTAGACTAACACCAATTACTTTTGGAGAAAAAATACACTGCAACTTTACAAAACTTCAAGGTAAAGAATTACAGACATATTGGGTACCTATTGACTAATTCATTCCAAAAAGATTTTATTTTAAATAAGAGTTTAATTGCTAAGTGTTGTTGATTTATGGAGTTTAAGCTGTGATTGCAAGAAACTGGTGTTCCAGTAGTCTGTTTATTGGCATCAAAACTGTAGCTCAAAATTAAAAAGGCCTGCCCCAGGTAAGGTCAGAGGTGGGATTAACTACTCACTTCCTGCTAATGGCTTTAGAGGTTGCCAGAAATTTCATTAGGAACTAAAATTTTTGCCTGGTACCTGAAGGGAAAACACACATTTACTCGATTAATTCAAATTCTTGCAAAAAAAAATTACAAAATAAAAAAAAAATTAAAAAAAGGTTTCAGGGCCATTCCACTTCCAGGGCATTCATTCCCCAGTCAGTTCAAAGCAAAGTTCAAAACTGACCTCATTTTTTAAAACCCTTCTTAGACTTATTTCAGTCTGTCCCAGGGACTTAGTCATTTCATCCCACTCTTGCTCATCCACCGTCAGCCTCCTGTACCAACCCTGAAAACTTGTGTGGCGACAACAGTCTTGTCATCTGTAGCTCCTATAATCTTCTTGAACCACCCCCTTTTATCTGCTTCACTTGACTTTCCATCTTTTTGCAAATCTCAGGAAGAGGACATTTTCTCCCTGGTTTATGACAATTTCTTTGTCTGCCTTTAATAAAACACGGCATAACTATATTTTCCAAATGTCCAGAGGTTGGCCAGGACTGCCCAGAAATTTTAAGCATTAGCCAAGGGGCACTCAGTCCCAACCAGAGTCATGGGCTCAGTTACTTAAAAAAAAAATGTGAGTGATACAAGAAGGCAGAAGGCTAGAGGCTGCCCATCTAGCCTTTACCTTGATTCGACCATGAGTTTGCCCTTTGCTGGAGCATGAGACCCAGGGAGTAGATGGAAGGAGAGTAGGCAGAGTGCCCACACATCCTGGCTGGCACCTGCAGAGATGCATTGTTTTGGAGGGGGCAGTTCTCCATTCCACCCTAGAGACTCTCCATATCAGGGCTGAGAGGAACAGAGATGGTGATGCAGAAAGGGGGACCACATCAAAGGTAGAGGTGACATAAGGAATGGGGAGACATCAAACATACTCCATTTCCATGAGGGAAACCTGTGGGGTCCTTTCATACAGAGTATGGGAGGATGTTGCCGGAAGGTTGCTGGGGGAGAGAGTAACAAATATCTCCACTCACATAAAACAAATGGTTGGGGGAAATCTGGGGCACGGGGGAAAAGAGCCTCCAAAGGTTCCAACAAGTATCAGAACTTCTGGATGTTTACTTGAAACCCAAACCTCATGATGCCTTTATAATTAAGGTATTAATTAAATAATTAAAATCTATGAGCATGTATATGAACCCTCTGGGAGCAGGGGGCCTCATGGAAATTCTCCTGGGAAGGCAGTGGAATTGACAACTGTCTTTAAAACTAACATTTGTAAACTCTTTGGGGCTGAGACTGCACACTTCTAGATGTGGACAGTGCCTAACACAAGAGGGCTCTGAGCTTGACTCTGGCCCTGGATGCTACTTAAAAATAGTTCGGAACATATTTTACGTGAAAGACTACACAAACTAAAGTGGTATATTATATTTTGTAATAAAATGGTACAATGGGGAATTAAGGACAGAGTTTGTCTCATCTCTGAATTTCGTGGTTTAATTCTAACCTTTATTTTATAATAGTTAAACCACAATTTAACCACATTCTTTGTTTAATAATTAATTGCTACTTATTAAAATACCAGAGATCCAGCAGAAGAGAAACTTCTACTCACAAATTTAACAAGAACTGTGCAGAGGGATTTCTTTGTGTCCCCATTCACAATGAATACTGTAACAATACGATTCTTGCTGTGCAAGTTCGCATGCCTCAAGATCAGGAAATAACAGGAATACTAAGACCCTGGTTACATTAGCAGTGAAATATAATCCACACTCACTGCAACTCTACCAGTGGGCTCAATGGCTGAAAAGGTAATGTCAACAGTTCTCAGGTTTCTACCACTATGCCATTCATTAATGACTGAAAAACAGATGACTGATAAAAATGCCTCTGGCCGATCTAATGGTTAGCATTGCTGTACATGCACTGGTGATGAATTACAGCAAAGCAGTTTGCTGGTGTAAATGCTGCCTCAGTTCAAAAAACCCTTCAACTCTGATATCTCTTTTAAACTCACAGAAGACCCCTAGGCAATTTATAAAGGCCAAGCTTAAAAATGCCCCCTGCTCCCTTCTTTTTTGAAAAGGGGAAAAAAGACTTTAGATTAAGTTTGTGAAAATAGACTTGGAACCCAAGAGGAAAAACGAGGACCCATTCCTTTGATAAGACTATTCACAAATCCAAGCTAGAGTGATTTCAGAGCACTGCAGTGGAGGCAGTGGGGACGAATAGGCCTTTTAGTGCTGAACAATAGCATCAGTGTGGTCAATCAATTGATACAGGAGTATAAGAACAGTTAATCTGAATCTAGGAAAGGAAGGATTAAAAATGATGCATTATTGCATCAACTAGCGGTCCTCAAACCAGCTGGAAACCTGGAACAGCAACACAAATGCTGCAATACAGTTTCTCCAATTGCACTTTTGACAGGGAAGAGATGTCAATTTTAGTAGTAAAATGGCTAGCCCCAGAGGAAGAGGAAAGACTGAAATGGATGGTCTCCTGACACATGATTTACCCCTACATACACCAAATAGCAGCAGACGGGGAATTTGTGACAATTCTGAGACCCATTCATGTCAGCAAGTATCACCTTTGCAGGAGAAACCTCAGGTTCCTGGGCCCGGGGAGAGAATAAATGAAAAAATACTGGAGACTTTTTTTTCATAAAATTGATGAAAAATAAAATTCTTCTAAATCCTGTAATTTGCATAAGGACTGAGGTGTCAAAACACTGAAATTTCAAGATAGCTAGTGAGCCACTAATAATAGAGTATAATTTTCTCACATAGCTCTCAATAGTTGGACTCCTAGGGCGGTAATGATGAGTAAAGAGTTGCTACATACAGCTGGGTATTTTCTTTGCTTAATTCTCTCTTTTCATGCAAGAAGCGGAATCCAAGATCGAATATCTCTAAAAGGATATTTGCACTGTACAAATGTAACATGCATTATATACAAATACACACACCTTACTAAGTTTTCCTGAAGACAAGAACGTGCCTCATGGAATTACTTTATGCACAAAATTAGAAACTTTCAGCAATGGGTATGTGGAAGGAAATGTTACACATACTATTGCATTTCCAATCTAGGAACTTTACAAGCCAAGCAAGTCTCAAGTGTATTTTATGATGCTCTGGGTTATATTTAAAAAATAAAGATTTAACATTCTCTGTTTAAGAAAATGAGATTGACAAGACTTGCATAGCTCCTTTAAGAGGCTTGATGAAAATAGAATGGAATGAAATAAAACGCAGTAACAATATCTTGCTGTAAGGTGCTAAGCAAAAAGTAGAGGAATCTGCTTGAGTGAAAGGATGAAAAGCTGTCGGGCTAAACACAACTAGAAAGAACTTGGTGTGGCCAGAGTGAAAAGTGTGTGTGCAGCCAGTGGCGTAGCCAGGTTTAGAGCACGGGGGAGCGGCGCTATAAAAAGGCACCTCCCCGCTCCCCCTGTACTCACCCCGGCGGCGCTTTAAAGGGCTGGGGCTCCAGTCGCTGCGGAGCCCCCGGGCCTTTTAAATCCCTGCCCGAGCCTGGCTCCGGCAGCGGGGCTGGGAGGGGGGGGGGGGGCACTCTAAAAGGCCCGCAGCAGCAGGAGCCGCCGGCCTTTTAAAGCGCCCCCCCCCCCACCGCCCGGGTCTGGCAGCGGGGCTGGGGGGGGTGCTTTAAAGGGCCCGTGGCTCCCCGCGGCGGCAGGAGCGGCTGGCCTTTTAAAATACCTCTCTCCCCGCCCCGCCGGACTTGGGCTGGGGGGGGTGTGCGTTAAAAGGCCAGCGGCTCCTGCCGCTGCGGGGCCTTTTAAAGCGCCCCCCCCCCCCCGCCCGGGTCTGGCAGCGGGGGCGGGCGCTTTAAAGGGCCCGTGGCTCCCCGCAGGAGCAGTGGGCCTTTTAAAGCGCCCCCGAACCCGGCTCCCGCAGCGGGGCTCAGGCGACGCCTTAGCGCCGCTTCTCCTCACAGTGGGAGCGGCCGCTCCCCCTCGGCTACGCTACTGTGTGCAGCAGAGAAGAACTGGGAGCCATCATGTTGGCAGGTCAGTTTCTCAGCAGGTCTAAACTCCAAAGCAGGCAAACTCCACAAGGAGGAGTGAAGCATTTGAAGAAATTCTAGGCAAAGGCAGAGGGACTCTGAGCACATTCAAGCATACCTCATTTTTCTGGGAAGGGATTCTCAGATTGCCACAACCTTGATAAACTGTTATGTATTTCAACCAAAAGAGTGAAGAGGGAGCCAAACACCAGCCCTCTTGTGGCTGTACGAAGAAGATGCAAGGAACCCTGAGAGTGAAGACCTAGAACACAGTGCAACAAAAGATCAGAGTGCATGATTAGGTTTGACCAGCGAAGAAGCAATGTCAGGATAAAGTGGAGGCAGACTTGTGAGAAGTGTAACCTATGATAATGACAACAGTTGTGAGTAGGAAAGGAGAAACTTGGATAAAGCAGGCAATGGCAGAGGCCCTCACAGAGATGCTTGGAATGGGACAGCAAGTACTACAGCTGTCAGTGATCACCTGGAGACAGGTTCTGATTGAGAGGCCAGAGGGATCAGAAAGGACAGTACAGTTCTGGTATTGTGAGTACCTCACACACAGAAATCTCAGATTACTTTCTAGATAAACTTCAACTTCCATCTAAACAACTCCATTTGAGAATTCTGCACGAAAAATATTGGTTTAATTTGTAAATCAAAGCTGCTAGCTGTTTTGAGATTATTTTAAACCCCAGTTTTTTCAACAGACCACAGCTAAGTGGAGTGAAAAAGAAAATCCTTTAAATTTTTGGAAATCTTAACTGAAACTAAGATTTCAGATTAATAGAACTACAATTAAAATCAGGGCAGGTGATTTTAGATTAGAGTAAGGGTTTGGTTATTTTGGAATAGCAAGGGAAGTTTGATGTTAATTAATTTGGAAGAGCTATTAATATTAACAGCTAAGAACCGCAATGAATCACTTTCTGAAATAATCTGAGATGGTTGGATTAAATCCAGCAAAAGGGAGTCAATTTGCTGATTGTAAATTATCGAAGTCCCATGTGTACTAGCTAGCTCACATGTATCATTTATTTACTCTGTGGGAAACAAAATGGATAACTACTTTCCATGGGTTAACAGAAAATAAGGGTACTTGTAAATGAAGATTTACTGTACAATAATTACATGTTTTTAAATAACATGTAATTAATCAAATGAATTACTAATAACACATTTAGGGAACTGAAGTCTGAGATGCTACATAGGATTGTCAAGTTGTAATTTTGGCTAAAGAAAAGAAACTAGCCATCCAAAAAGGTGTGCAACATGACCCTTTCTGAAGAGTTGTTTACAAAACCTAGAACAGGGTAACCTGAAATTCAGAGTAAGGAATCCACAGGTGTTTGCTATCTTAGTCAGAGTAGGTGGTGGGAAGTCATTTCTCTAACGTTTCATGGTAAGTGGCTTGGAACAACTTGGGTAAAAGGACCTGGCACACAAACTTGTGATCTGTTTTACCTTCTGTAGGGGACAACTACGATCTTACCAGAAGCCCCCACGAGATAACACTGCAGTGGTGCAGGGATGGATGGATATGGAGACACTTGTGCATTTATAACAGCGTCTAAATGAGCTTGGATACCTCCTGAAAAGTCAGTTCCTGTGCCTCTCATTGGTGGTTAGAGGTTAGCTTCCCAGACTGCTAAACTAACACTGATCTGAAGAACAACCCTTACACAGGAACACACCGGCCAGTTTTCTATTCGCCCAGCCTGCATCTCAGCTCTTCAAGATGTTTTTACAAAGCTGCAAAGCTACTTCTCTATCATCTAGTGAATACACAATTAAAAGCATTCCACTCAAATGTCAGATGCCCTTTAAACAAAGTACAGTATATAGTCCCAATGCTCCTCCAGTTAAGAGAACTGGAAGACCTAATTTAAAACAAAAAATACACAATGCTATTGTCAATATATTTTCTTTTTTGTCTTTAAAGATAGAAACCTTTGCTTAGGCTAATTTACTTAGCATATTCTTCTCTTATCTGCATCTCCTTGCTGCTTATCAAAGCCCTGATATTTCTACTTGGAAAGTCGTTCCCCAGCTAACCTGCTTATCTGCGGTAATGAACACTCATGCAAACAGGCACAAAATTAAATGGCTTCTTTACAGCGATTATGATAGATTGAGCCCTGCTTAATCTACATAATCAAATTGCTTCTGTGTTCAGCAATATCATCTTTTCTGCTGGCCAGGGAGCAGCCAATGCTAAACCTGCTCTCCCAATAGCTCCCTTCTGAGAAATGCCAACTGCAGTGAAAGGGAGGAGGGTTATTTAAGAGGTAATGGAGCAGCAGATGTACGAGGTGCACCTTTAACTCTGAACGTAACAAGCCAGTTCAGAGTGAAGGGTGTCTACCTCTCAGGAGGCGTGGAAATATTATGCAGGAGAATAAGGAGAAACCAAGTACAAGAGGTTCTCCTCAGGATACTACCGACATTCCAATGTCTATCGCCGACAAACACCTTACATTGACTCTCCCCCACAGACATGCATTTTAAGACGACAGACATTTCTGCTTGCCTAGCATTGTTCTAGAAGTAATACTTCATTTCCTTTCCCTCAGTAAGAAAGCCATGTGTGTTTCCACTAGTTTTCTTATGGTGTTTACACTCTAATAGAACAGAAGAATTTATTAACAACGCCAATACTAGAATTGAAGTTTTACATCAAGCTGGCTGTCTTGCCAGTGTTAGGGAGTATTTTTTTTCTTCTGTTAAGGAGAGACTTCTTAGAGCCAGGCATATACATTATAAAGCTCTCAGCTTAGAAGTTAGAGGTACTTTATGTGTTTAGGGTAAGATGACAGGGTCAGAAGTTCTGGAGCATATCCCTGACTGCCATTAACTTATTGTGCAACTCATTGTGGGTAAAAATTTCTAGACTGGCTTCTAATTTTAGATGGCCTATCAATTTTCAGAGTTGCTGAGCATCAGCAGTTCCCACCAACTTCAACTGAAAGCCACTTTAGAAAATGTGTATATTAGAATTTCTGTGCCTCAATTTACTGATCTATAAAAGGTGTGTATACTTACCAAAACAAGTGCTCAGAGAATTAGTTCACTGATTTACCTAAAGTGTTTAAGATCTCCAAAAGGCATGATACAAGACCAAAGTATTAGTATACTAACTACTGTATGTTTAATAGAAACTATTACCGCTTAAAAATTAGCCTGATCCAAAATGTACAATTTTCTGGCCGCTCTAGTGTCTCAGAGGCAGTGCTCTGGCAGGGAGCACTGCGCTCAGCTTTTTGGGAGGGGAATGGTCTTGATCAATCTGGCCAATTATGGATTGGTATTGACAGATGCAGAAGAAACACCATATCCAGCCCTCTTCAGATGGAAAGATGAGAGCTGTGACAGAGGATCTCAAGAGGACAGAAAGAAGGAACAGAAAGAAGCTCAGGACTCCAAAGAGGATTCAAAGGATTCCTTCCCTGCACACACACACACCCCTGCCACCTTCTCTCGAATCCCTTATGGCAGAAGGAAGCATAAATTAATCTGTTAGTTTCAGTGGGAATTTGATGGGAAAGTGGATGCAGATGTTAGGAATCACATGAAAAGCACTTGGTGCAAATGGAGGGAGTTGGTGGGAATTCTCTGACAAAAATGTGCCAAGCAAATTAGGCCAGCCGTGATGTATGGGTTCGAATGCTGGCCAAGGAGGAAAAGAGAACAAATTCACACTGCAGAAATGAGATTGCTCAGGTGGATGCTGGGTAAGACAAGGGCTGAGATACACCATGAAATGGTATGAGTCACAATGCAGGTAGCCGCCATCATAGAAAAGCTGAGGGGGAAATCAATTGAGATGGCTGGGCCAGCTGAGACAATGAGGTGTGAGATATGTTGGCAAAAGGGTACAAGAACTAGTAGTTACAGGACAAAGACCACGAGGAAGACCCTGAAAAAGGTGGTTTGAGATGCTGAAGAAGGACATGAAGGTTGGTATCACCTTGGAAGACGCACTTGACAGGAATGCCTGGAACCACAGAACTAGAGCTGCCAACCCTGACTAACAGGACAAGGTAAAGCAGCCGCCGCTTCCTTGGGCATTTTAACTATCTGAAGGGTTTTTATTTTTCTTGCATCTCAGATTTTGCACTTTAAGTGGATACAGATTCTTACACTTTGAGGAAAGCGTCAGAACTTAAACTTGTTCCTCCCGACTCTGTTGGTAAGGCTACTGAATTAAAGAACGGTCCACAGCAAAACTACAGGGAAACTGAATCAACTCGGTTACGTTGGAGAATCCTGAGGCACAGCTAATACACTGTATTTCTATGCTGCCCTCCATTTGAAGCAGTTTACAAATAGAAGCAAGCTAAGTCTGAACACTCATGTGAGATAGGTAGACTACGTTTTATAGATAGGGATACAGAAGAAGAGCGAGTAAGAGACTTCCTCAAGGTCAAAAAGTCTGTGGCAAAGCCAGGAATAGAACTTCTTGACTCCCATACCGGGGAGACTGCCACAATACCATCACCTCTTCCAAGCATATTCCATGATTCATTAAAACACAGACCATCTTCCAGGGGTATTCACATAGGTCCGAAGTCTCCTTAGAAAAGAACATGACACTGCAAGAAAATGTAAGGGAGTGAAGAATAAGGAAACATTCTCCTTGAAAGGTGCATTGTGGATGTAGACTAGCGTTCTGAATCTCTCTCTCTCTGCAGTACAATAATCCAACACGCCAAGTGCACTAGTGAGATTGGAGCAAGATCCTCTGCACCATGGCAAGTGATGTTTGTTTGAAAATAAGCATGTGTGGGAACATTCAGAAGGAATAGCACTTAGCTCAGTGATAGCTGGATGTACTATAAAAAGAGATACGTGAGGGCCTCCTGGCAAAAAGCAAATCACATTGCTGGCTGACTCACAAAACAGTGCAAGTGCAGTATGTAGAGAAGTATGGAAGGTACTACATTCAGAGGTAAAATGTTGAAGCAGAAATACTCAGCCTATGGCTCTAGCCACATGCAGCTTTTCATAGCTCTCTTTCCAAACCAGAAGGTGGTACTCTGGTTACCACCAGAGAAAAATATGGTAATTTAAAACAAAACCCAAGGAGAAATGTGGGGACTAATGACAGAGAAAAATCAGGCTTCTCAAGAAAGGTGACAGACTGAATGCCAGAGAGCTCTCACTATTGTAAATTGCTTTACTGAGCTGATTTCATTGTTACTTTATTATACATTTGTTACATAAAATTTTGCATTCGAGTTGTGTTGAATACCCTAGTAGCACTCTACAACTCTGTTCAACAGCTTTTCAGCTGCTTACATTAGAGTGGCAAAGAGTCCTGTGGCACCTTATAGACTAACAGATGTATTGGAGCATAAGCTTTCGTGGGTGAATATCCACTTCTTCAGATGCATCTGAAGAAGTGGGTATTCACCCACAAAAGCTTATGCTCCAATACGTCTGTTAGTCTATAAGGTGCCACAGGACTCTTTGCTGCTTTTACAGATCCAGACTAACACGGCTACTCCTCTGGTACTTTACATTAGAGTGCCACTCAGACTAAAAAGCACAATAGAAGTAGGAGAGATCGAGAGCAATGAGAATCAGAGGAAGAGGTAAGGAGAAGTAATCAAAAGGGCACAATTGATCCCTATTGTCTGGAGCAAAGGTGTACATTGTAGTCAGAGAACAGGCTGGCTGGAATATTGCAGCAAAGGAAAGAAAGGTGAAAGGGAAGCTTACGGATGCAGTGGGTTACTTCAAGGCTTTCACCAGTGGAGATCTGGGTTGAAAGTCACATAGTTTCTATTGTCCACTTGAAACTTCGTATCCATTTATCTACACAACAAAGTCACCTCAAAACCTAGCTTATGATCCAAAAGAATATTAGCCTATTTGTATCCTTAAAATTAAAGCAGCCCATTTTTTCCTTTGACTTTAAAATTACCGATACAAAGTTCAGATCCACATCCAAATTCTCCCAACACTAGAAAGTTTTAGTTTTGGGGGCTTGGTTCAGGACAATGTATTTGAAATAATCTCATGCTATTTATGATTGTGAGGACACTTTCAGTATACTGTAAATACAGATAAGCAGTTAACTTGCTAAAAATATTACCTTTCAGGCTGCAATTTCTCAGGTTTGTTCTCAGTTCAAATGCTCTCTTCACAAGTTAAGTAAAATTCCATTTAGCTATTTAAAATACCCAAGAATGAATTCCCCACCTGTCAATTAAGGACCTTATCTGCAAACACTTATGCACATAAGTAAATTTACAGAGGTGTTTTTTACATGTAACTTTACAAAGCTCTTTTTAAACACTCCAGCTCAAAACCAGCATATTTTTCAATACAGTCATGAGCTTTAGATTAAAAAAACACTGAAAGTGCAGTGTGAACACAAGAGGGGCATGCATTCTGTATATTTGGAACAAGCCCATTGAAATAGTAACTGAGATAATGTAGCTGGTGCTTATCTCAGACATTTAATCATCTACACATTGTGCATGTATTAGAGTGTGAAATCCCATATAGATGAGATAACATTTAAATATGCATGGTGAATTTACTTGAATGTGATCATATACAAAATTCATATAAAAATGAAACACGGAAATTTAATGCCAAAAAACTGTATTAATGCATCACTGTGGTTGAGATTTTAAATGCACAAACTCTTTGTGATCACCACAACCTTTTGAATTTCCCAATTTTAGCCACCATTACACTGCAGTCCCTTTAAAATATATATATACAGTGAAACCACGCTATAACTCACCCCGCGATAACGTGAATTCGGATACAACACGATCATAAGGCGGCTCCGGCCGCCCCAAGCGCAAAAAACAAAACAAAACAAAACAAAAAAAACGCGTCTGGAACGTGCTTCCTCGGCTGGTGCCTGGAGCCGATCCTTGCTCCATCTCCTCCCCATCTCCCGCCCGTTCCTTCCCCCCTGCCTCTGCTTCCCCTTTTGGCAAGAAGAGAAGAGACCGGCTTGAAACTGACCGGCTTGAAACGGTAAATTTTCATAACCCCGCTATAACACCACCCCGCATTTATCGCGATCTAATTTTCTGGACCCCAATTATCGTGTTATAGCGAGGTTTCACCATGATCCTTTCAATTACTCTGCAAATGTGTACTTTCTACTGCTGACCTGCAAAATACCTTGGAATGTAACTGGGGAAAAACCAAAAGTGGAGCCAAACCTTCAATGACACCACGTTAAATGAACTTAAGACATTCACCCAGCAGCAATCTTGGTAAAAATAAGCAGAAAACTCACCCCATCTGGCAGTGCCCTCCAGCACACAGCACTGACAAACTCATTTGTGTCATCCTCTTTCCGGTCCTTGTCCAGGACACTTTTGACTGTGTCAAATTTGAAAGTCAGAAGTGTCTTTGAGAGGCCCTTGTAGTACAGGTAGAGGGAGTTATTTTCACTTCCTATAAATACAAGCAAATCAATAAAATAAGCTCTAGAAATGGACCCCTGATAAGCAAGTCTTTTTAGATCTTTTACTGCGAGAGTAGAGAATTATTTCAGCCTAGTTCCTGTGAGTGTAATTGCCCCCCTCTACCTCCCATCACGGACAGCTGCTGCAACTAGACTACAGGATCACTACAGGGTGGATGTCCAGGTTACTAGGTTATAATTACAAGGGAGTCAATACACAATTACAACACTGTTCTGGTGAGACTTTAACCTTGTTCGTAACTTTGGAAGAGGCTTGAAAAGGCATTGAACGTAATTAAAGGCCCCATGTGCAAATTGCACAGATGTCAGTGGAACTCAAATGGGAGATGGCAGCACAGCACCAATATTTAGGGGTATCTTTTCACCAGTGTTGGAACTGTTTCAACTCCTAATCCAGCAATAACTGGTTTAACTAGCCCAGAGTGGCGAGTCCACCGCTGAGCACTGCAGCAGGAGATGCAGACTTACGTAGGTCTGACTATCAGTTTTAACAGCAGGAAGAGAGAAATCTCCTAAGTGGAAGCTAGTTGTGGTTTAAAAAGGATTTATTTGGTCTTCTAGAAAGCTGTCTGAATACAGTGAACTGGACTGATTTGTCTATGTAAAGTGCTGTGCTAAATGACACACAAGACTGCCCACACCCGGGACCGTCCAACTGGTATAGAATCCTGACCTTCCCTAAAAGGACTTAGAGGGATTTTTTAGTTTAACCACCAGACTTCCACTGAACAGTCCACAGGTAAGTCCACAGTCCCTACATAGTTTCCATGAATATGACACACGTCTTTTAAAAATAATAACTAAACTAAAAAATCCCTCTAAGTCCTTTTAGGGAAGGTAAGTGCACACTGCCGTACTGCTACTACTTTTTATACTATTCTCTAGGGCAAAGGCTGAGGGGAGAGGCTAAGAATAATCCTGTATTTTCTAAGATGTCTCAAGTACTGAGTTCATTTGTATGCATACTTTTCATTAGAAGCAGTGCAAGCTTTGAGGAGCCATGCAAACATTTCTTTGGGTGGATGCTCTACTCACCACAGGCGATGTAGTCTCCGTTGGACGCCAGGCCTACAAAATTCTTCTCATTGATGTGACCCTTGAAAGAGCGCAGGCAGTGTGGTTTCCCTACATTCCATAGCTTCAGCTGACTGTCTGTTGACCTGCAATCATCAGTACAGAAAACACAGAATGCTATCATAAGGCAGGAGACCCCAATTTGAATTGTGATTCCTTAGTGTGATACTTACAACTCTCATATAGCATACCTGATGAACTCAAGGAGGCTTTACCTGATTTCATGTCTTGCTCAAACTGAACAAGCAAAAGTATCACATTAGATTAAAGCCTGTCAGATGGGTGACTAGGCTGCACACAAAAACTATCCCAACAAGGTTATTCCTTTCTCCAATGCTGCCGTCAATACCACTGTCCTCCACTTCACTCATTCTCATAACCCATCTTTGATTCCTTATCCGCACACATCCAGGACATTATCAGATGTTTCTTCCTCTACAATACAGCCACAATCTGTTCCTTCCTTTCTGCCCTGCTAGTGAAAATACTTGTCCATGCACTTACCTCCCGCCTTGAATATTGTGACTTCCTCCTGTAGGTGCCCTGAGAGTATGGCACTCACCTCTAGTCCATCCAAACTTCAGTAGCTACAATTAACCTCTTGTTTATGAGATGTCACTTATTTTTAAATCTCTCCACTGCATCCCCTATTTCTCAGTCTGCCCTCAAGCCTCTGCACAGGTTCTGGGCAGGGTTAACATCTCTGATCTCTTTTATCGTGTTCCCTTTAACCCACAAATAAAACCAGCCTCAACAGCCCTTTTTCCACTGACTCCAACCTTCATGTCTTCTTTTTCTTTGCCCTCTATGCATGAAATGTCCTTCCAATCCCACTGCAAAAGGCTTCCACGCATCTCCTCATTCAAATTCTTATTGACTCCACAAACACTATCCCACATCAAGCTCCTCTATCCCATCACTATCCAAGGAAGCAGGAAAAACAAGTTAACTCAGTTCTCTGGATCTCCCAGTATTGTCCTGTCTTCATTATGCCTCAGGGTTTTATAGTAATATTAAATATTTATAGTATGGTTGCATCTAGAGCCCATGACTCGGATCAAGCTCCATTGTTCTAGGTATAGGTGCAGTTCCTGCCCCAAAGTTTCTTGTACAAATTTCAAATATATTTTCCACCCACCCCCATGCCTACAAATTGGTGGTGATAGTTTCATTTACTAAATATCTTTGACTGATTCAATTGCACACGGACCATTAAGTTATCACCACTGGGACTACTTTTAACAATACAATCCTTCAGCATCTCGCAACCCATCAGAACTAGAAATGGAAGGTTTATACTTCTGGAACAGGGATATTTCCAAGTGTTACACAAGGCCACAGCTCTTCTCTACCCAGTAGGTCCCAAGACATTACATTTGTTCCATTGTGAATAAAATATCTGAGTAGTTTCTAAAATGTATCATAATTCCTCTCTCCCTCAGAGTCCTGAAATATTGGGACTTGGGGTAATAATGCCAAGCAGCAGGATAAGAAAAAACCCCTATTTAACTCAGAATTTTTTTTATTGCAGTGAGTGGTATATGAAGAATCCATGATGGTGTAGTATAGAGGTTTTATTAGCACTAAACTCTCATAGCTTACTCTCAAGTGAGTAACATGCCAATCTAGTATGCATATGCTAATCAACATATTCCCATAGACAAAAACTCTTTAAAAGCAGCTAATATTGCTTCAGGGCACATCCCAAGTCATCCTAACCCTTACAATGCAGGAAGCAACAAGTAAGGGGAAAATCTCCCATATTCACCCATAGAATATCGCCAATGGCACAATTCCTGTCTCCAAAGGAACAATCATTTTTATCTCCAAAATATACCCCAAAACCCTACATACTGCAACATGCATGTAACTCATGCAAACCTTATCTCAGACCTCAAACATAGTTACATTTATAACAGATGAGGAGAGAGGTGCAGTTTGATGTGTCAGATATTTGTAACAATACCATGAAATCAGAGTGAACGTTCCGATTTATATCTTTTGTTACTGGGACTCCGGTAGCCTTCAACCACCTGAAGGGGGGGATCAACAGAGCCCTGGATTTCTGGGTTTTCTTGTCGTGACCCCGAGACTTCGGACATGTTAAGTCCCCTCATGGGCTGAGCAGAAAGACTTGCTCAACTTAGGCAGGTTGGTATCTGACTTCTTTGGAGTAGACTTGGAGGATTTGCTTTCATGGTTATGAGAATGCTCCCTGCCTTCTTGACAAGTCCCTCTACAGAGGATCTGTTGGAGTAGATTCCCTCGCTCCCAAGTCAGACCTCGTGGCAGGAGGTACTTTGAAGCCTGGAAGCACAACAGGATATGGGGAGCAGAGTACAGAATTCCCCAGGACAGTTGTTCTATCTAATTATAAAACTTAACTAAAACTATAGAGTAAACTTCTAAACTATTTACAGACAGAAGAATAAAGGAAGACAAAGCTCTTGGCACACTGGAGGATTCAACCCAGGCCACGTGGCGTTAAGAAAGAACTGGAGAGGCGGTCAGTCCACTCTGCACTCTATCTCCTCGGTTGGAGGCATGAGGAGAGTGAGGGTACATGAGCAGAACAACGGACGCTGTTTTCAAAAATTCACCGACTCAATACACATCAGGACCATCACTCAAAGAAGGTGGTGTGTTCTCCCTTTGATCTTATAAGCCTTAGCCAAGAGAGTTTGTCAGACATTTCCCTTTGCTGTGCTTTCACATTTGTACAGTGCTGCAGTAGTTTCTAGAAATGGAGAGGGGTTACAATTTCATTTTGCCTGTCCTCCCAGAGACATAGGGGCTCCTTGTAATATTAGGGAAGCTACTACTACTGATTTTAAACATAAGTTACTGTACCTTCTATGGGTTGCTACCAGTCATAGACTAGCTAACCCCACATCTATGAGTCACCAACACAATCGTTCCCCAGCTCCTAAACTGTCAGAATTCTATGACTGCTGCTGCTCGCTTGTGCTATCAGCCAGCTCATCAGGAAGGTCCTAATATATAGGCACGTAATTCTGTGTTTTATTAGTATCACACAGTCTAAATCCTTGTTCCTTAAAATAAAAATACTTAAAATCTATTGATAGACTGCATTTAATGCTAACAAATTCATCTCAACCTTTAATCATGTTTTCATTGCTCAAGATATGAGCACCATAATGCAAGAACAATCTACCTACCACTACACAGCAGGGAGAGGAAGAAAACACTGATCCTCTCTGTTACCTTACACTCCTCCACTTCACATCCTCTCCAAAAAATTATCCTGAATATACTGCTCTGTCAAAAATCAGACTCTCTGTAAAGCAGCACCATGATGAATGGACCCTGCTAAACATTAGGCAGTTCTGAACACTGCCGGAGGTCAAAACCTAACTTAACAAGGCTGAACAAATCAATACAATCTATTAAATGACTTTAGTTGGAAATAAAGAGAATTTTATTTGTATGTATATTTTGATTAAAGCAGTTCATCTTTGGTACTCAGAAACCTTACTACCATCTCTTCTCCCAAATTTTGAGAAGCTAAAAATGAAAGCAATCTACTTTTTATAAATTAATTTCAGCACGCAGTGGAAAAAGATGTCCCAGCTCTGCACGCACAATCCCCGCAACCCTGCTGTTGCCTTATCAGAGGCTGACAGCTCTATCAATATCCCTCCCGGGGTTGTGGAATAAGCATTCTCAGATGGCCAGCTCTCAAGCAGGACAGTGCCATTTCGTCCTATGTCTCATGGGTGATGTGCCATCTCATCATGCATCTACAACATTTCCTGCCTTCCACTTTTTCAAAATACTTCATTTCTACACAGCATTCAGTTGAACAAAAGCATGGGATTAATTTGATTTAAATTCTAAAAACAAATGTGCACCTTTTAGAGAGTAGTAATGCTAATGAAAATGAGATGAAAATGGAACTGATTAAAATCAGACATCACTGGAAAGCACTGTGGAAGTTTCCATCACACAGCTCTGCCTATAAGCTACTTTGACCTCCATGCTGTAGTACTGAACAGTATACCTCAGTACTGACTTAAAACATCCCATTCTGTTCTGGCCCTAGGCCTCTAGAGCAGAAAATGCTGGTTTAATTAAGATGTGAAAGTATGGTATGGTTTCGAATATGGACAATTGTCCATTAGACCACTAAACTCAGCCCCACCTCTCCTTTATTTCTGACTCAAGTTAAATTTGCATTCAGGGCTTTGGGGGAGACTAATATATCACCACACCATGGCACCCAGCTACTCCTTCCAGAACAGCTGTATTACAGAATTTGGGGGGGGGGGGGGGGGAGGAGAGAGATCATGATTATAAGCCATAATCTAGTTGTATTGGTATTTTTCTTAAACTCTTTGCTATATGAGACAGCAGAGCCAAGCAAGACCGGAAATTGTTTTCTATTTTTGTTCTACAAAGCACAGCAATCTGCCATTTAACAGAATGACAATTTGCAAGTCCGTGGTATACACCCACCCACACAGACTTGTATGTACAACAGTCAAGAATGATTCTTAGCAGCTTTCTGAGCCTATGACTGTAATGCTTTTAGCCCATATGAAAGGAAATACTTACGCAGAGACAATTTCTTCTCCACTCACAAACTTTGCATAGGAGACTGCCTTGCGATGCCCTTTGAACACCATGATTGGCTGCTTAGTGTTGCGAAGATCATAGTAGTGAACACAGTGATCTAGAGACAAGCGGGGAAGAGAGAGTACAGAGGCAGAACTTGTTAGGAGGTAATATTTGTGATAATCGATCTCTTGTGTCTAATCAATCAGTTCAAAATAAGACACGAGACAATGCCACAAGGTACTAAAGTAGAGGAAGAAGCACAGAAATCCAGTCTAAGGGTTTCCTGACTCTGACCTACGTGAAGCTTGTTAACGAACAGTCTGCACTGGATTTAGATAGGCTGAAGACTCAGCCTGCTGCTGAACTTGGAAAATATGGGCTAGATTTTTCATGTTTATCCAAAATGGACTCTTGCATATTACACTTCTGCTTCCTTTCTCTCCCACCTTCCCTCCAACTTCATTTCAAATCAAGAGAGAATTGGCATTTTGGCTAATGAGGGAAAGCAGACTATATTTCAGCTTCTTTTAAGAACTATTTCAGATGTACTGCACAGCCATAACCACCTAAAAGGAATCACTACACAAGTAACACTGCATTTTAAATTTCTGTGCAGCTAAATCTCAATTCCCAGAAAAGAGTAGGGAAAACCCAACTGACCTAAACCCAAGACACACCAAACAGTCTCTTCAGTCCAACAAGATCAATCAACTCCTTCCTTCCCCACTTTTCAATTATTTATGCTGAGCTTTATTTAATCAATGACTAGTATTATTAAAAGGGGGGGGGGGAATAAATGGGGGGGAGGGGGAAGAGGTTATACGCAGGTTGAAACTGAATAAAAAATCCCATTCCTACATTCTAGATATGCCATAGATCTAGAGCTCAACTGAAAACTTAAGTTGATCCTCCTCTCACTATCCTCCCAACAAACCAACCTCCTCCCCGCAAAAAAAACACCCGAAACCCCAAACCGGGGTTTATTACAAAGAGTAAATTTAAATGGGTTTTAATGCCAATAGCTACAGACATTCAATAAGTTGTGTGTTCACTTAGAATTTCAAGGCAAAATTCAGAGTTAAAAATTATACCCAGTTTGTCTGGAAATCTAAGTGGTTAGAGAGAGAACTGGATTTAAACCTATTAGGTTACAGTTACAAAAACTGCCATTGAACAAGCAAAGGCAGCTTTTCACCTGGCTAAGCACATAAATCATTTGTCTGGGGCTAGAAAGGTGGTTCTGTCAAGCACTGCTTCAGTAAAATGAGAAACAGGTAGACGTGTCAGTTTATACCCAACATCCTTTATGATTTGTTTTCTCTCTATGTCAACATGGAAAGAGTATTTTGGTAAAAGGAGAGGTTTCCCTATCTCTTTTTCAAACCATGTCCTCTCGTCCATGTATATCGCAAATGCTCAAAAGCAGTCACTTCATGTTATTTCCACCACGTAGCTGCTTGATAAGATTCCAGTGTAATTCCTGCTGTACTGAAATTCAACTGTTGCACCCACCGCCACTGGCACTCAAAACTATTTGAAAGACTGCCTTCAGCTTTTGGCAGCTCTCTCTCAAGAACTATTGTTTCTACTACAACCAAATATTAGCCCACTATCCATCAAAACCCAGGTAATTTCTTCAGTTTTAATAGCATAATCTGCTTCAGAATGAAATGATGCACCAAACTCACGCAGTAAGGGAGAGACTTTCAAAGGTGCTTAGGAGAATTAAGTGCTCAGGTATCATTAATGGGATTTGGGGCCTAACTCCCTTTGGCTCCTTTGAAAAATCCCAGCCTAAATATTGTAAGTGTCCTGTATTCTGGCAAACATGCATAATTTGGCAACCCTGAAACACTGAATTGGCTGCAGTTACTTTAACAAGTTGGATGGTTCCAACAAGTCTTTCATTAAGAACTTGTTACTGTATAAGCCATTTAAAAGCTATTTTTATTTAGAATCTGCCTCCTCTCCAGCTGGACAGTCATTATTTAAACAGAATATACCTTCTGAGTGCTCCAGATTTCATACTTCAGGTGGTGATAGGGAGAGGTGTGGGTGGGGAGGGAAATGGAATAAGCAGCTGGAATAAAGTAGACGGGAGGTTGCATCCATTTGCGCAGATAAGATGTGAAGTTGCACGTACCTTCTAAACACTGCAATAAACAACCCCAAGCGTACTGGCATCTGGCCCCAGCACAATGCGCCTATCTGTGCTGGCAGGATAATCAATCACTGTCTGCTTGGATCAGTGAAAGTCCAAGGGAACAGGAAGGCCACAGGGTTCTAAAATTAGCCACTTAATTATTAATTGCTTATTTCGGCAGTGAAAGTATTTGTGCCCAACCGAGGTGGTTTTTTTTATTAAACTGAAGTAGCTATTTTTAAGTAGATATATCAAGACTAAAGCTCATTGCATTCATTAAAATCAGAACAGGTGGTCACATTTTACAATTAAAGAGAGACTCTCTCTTTTAGGCCATATGGACCTTCACAAAACAAGAAAAAAATGCCATCTGCTAAGAAAGCAGAGATCTTTAAAACCAAGCAAAATGAGAAAAATAAGAATTTCTGATATTCCAGAAGAAGCCTCTCCCTGTGAACTATAATGAACTGAGATTGTCCACAACTGGCAAAATTTCTGGCATTCCCCTCTACCTTGGGTTAGACATTACTGAGCTTTTTAGAACACTTCTAATCATGAAAGCTAAGTACAGCACCCAAAAAACCCACTGAATATTCCCTCTCCATGCACACATCCCTTCCAAAACTCTGTGTTCCTTAAAACCCCACCTGTAATACCTCAGCTTTCCATACAGCTCCATAAAATACACTTCAATTCTGACCTGCAGCGCCCTCTGCTATTTTTGCCTTTAGTTTTTTCCTTAGCCACAAACATTGCAATTACACAGATTCTCTGTGGAATTTTGCCACGATACTGCGATGTGCATAAACACAAAGGTTTTTCCCCAGACCGGCAGACAGACGTACTTACATCAGTTTCAAGTTTGAATCCACTTTTCTACAGTCAAAAGCCTCATGCTGAATGCCACTCAAATGCCAAGCTCCTTATCTTGCTTATTTCTTATGCAGTATGATTTGCCTGAGATATACAAATGCTTTGCCCTATTCTGGGTTACTATATCAACCATATAAATTTTAAGACATTGTAATAATTCCTGTTGACTTGAATGTTACTGGAAGCAGCTCCCCTGCTAGTCACTTCTAAAAAAGCTTCAGGTTTTTTGAGCCAGGTCACACTATACACAACAGTTTTCCTTTAATTGCCTCAGAAGGCAAAAAGAGCCGCCAAGATCAACTACAGTTATTGGAAAAGTCCCAGACTCCAGATCATTGTATTAAATAATGTTTCTTCAAAGTGATCAAAGATAGTCTATTTCCTTTTGAGGTAGACTATGCTTTGGGCTTTGAGGTATAAGTGACATCTGACCAAGAAGTGTGTCTCTCCACCACAAAACTTCTCACCACAAAGTGCATGGTATTTATCAATCAGTGGTGACCTTAGAAGCAGTTTCTTTTGTAATACGGGTTAGAGAAGAATGGGTAATGTATGAGCAGTTTTATACATTTCCCTGGATTCTGAAACATCTAGAGTAGTGATACACACAAACTGAAGGCCAGAACAACTGATCTCTCCAGTCATCCAGAAACTCTAGGTAATGCTCACTTTCCACATCAACTACTTTATCACTTCCACCATTAGCTCTTCTAATACAGTGTTAGCTAAACATTGGACAATTGCAAGCCTTTCCTCTCAGTCTTCCATTTCTGGAAACGTTGGAATAATTCAAATTACATTTTCAAATTTTCATGCACAAATTCACTTCAAGAAGCAATAAGCAATTGTTTATTTAAATTGTTTTTCAAAGTTATTTACATTTACAAAGTATACATTACATCAGCAATTAGGAATATAGGTTATGTGCTGCTTGGCGTACATGAAGTCAGACAGGTGAAATGTAAATTCAAGAAAATATATAGGTTTGGTTTGTGGAGAGAGCTATAGGATAGGATATCAGTTAGCATGCAAGTAGCAGAAGTTTGGAGTGCAGCAAAGTTAGTTGCAATTTTCATGTATGGTGGGTTAACAGTATAGTGTTTTGGTTCATGCTCTAGGCAGCTGCCTTACTGTACTTGAAGTATGACGTAATTGGTCTGTTAGAACCTCTCTGTTCTCAAAGCAGTCTTTGGACTGGGATTTGCACAACTCCTGCATACGGTTGCCAATTGCATTCTATGCAAGAACCACATTACATTTTTAACTACCGTCTGGACCTACAAAAGTAGGGCCATACATGGCTCTGGATGCACAGCAGTTTGTCCCACTGAAACTGACGTTTGGTCAGAAAGAAGATAGCTCTTATGTGGTAACTTTCAGTTAGAGAAAGTACTGCTGCATTCTGCTTCAAACAATGGAGTACTACCTATCTGCTCTTTATTTGCTCATTTGCACATTGCCCAATTTACACAGACGATAGCAATTGGACACCTAAAGGTAATTCTAAATAATGTGGGTGTCAAACTTAAATCTAAGGATTAGCACCCTTTAAGATTAAGGTCATAATTAAGTCAGGGCCTCAATAATTACCCCAAGTGGGCAAGAACCAGTCCATGGGCTGGTTGACCCCTCTAATATAAGAGTTTCATTGGCAACCCATAGTATAGCATCACAATATCTTTCCTAGCAGATATTAATATTTTGAATATCTCTGCTTTTCTGAGTATACGTAAGTGGGGCTTTTATTATACGATATGCTCCCACACCCCACCTCACCTTCCCAGTCTGTTGTGTCCAGGTAATTAGAATATGTGGATTGGAGGAAGGTGCCCAAAATGTGTATATGGCAACCCATCAGCTCAGAGTCCCTTCAGAAGTAACAAGAGGTGGTAGGCTGCATTTTGTTTTCGGTAACTAGCGCGCAGAAAAAAAAATAAGTGGTCACTGCACCGGAATTCTCTTAATGATAAGAGGTGGAGGTAATACGGAGTGTCTGGAAAACATTAATCCGGGAGTATTCTATGGTACTAAAACTCAGCTTTATTTATTTGGCACCCAGGAAGTGCAGTCTGATTATTGGCCCTTTAAATCTGTCTATTTGTGTAAGTCTCCTCCACTGAATTTCAAATTTGGACACTAGTTGTCTGGTTTCATTCCAGTGAGAGATAGTATGAAAGTAGCAACCAATAGAGACTGGGGAAGCCTGACCTTTTTTTGTCCATTGTTGGGTCAGCTGTTTTAAATTATTTCAAATCAGAGGCAAGGGAGACCTGGTCTAAGTGAGTCAGCTATACTCTCCCCTCTGGTCATATTATCATGGGAGAGAGCAACAATAAAGTCACAAATGTCAGATGTGTAGAAGTCAGGATAGGGGAGTTAACATTTCTTGCATTTTCACTCTGTTCTTTTAAGAGGTATTGATTTCAGAGGTACCAAGAGAAGTGCTCACGGTTCCAGAGAGGCTTTACGTGTTGAAATCCAGTCAAGTATATTTAGACATTTATCTGCAGACGCTTATGTAATTAACGCTACCTTTTTGCTCCCGCGGAATAAATCTGGACATGAGTGCCCAGCACACACACAACTGAGAAGCAGAATCTTGAAGTGATACAGCATATGTCTGAACAAATTTTACTTGGTTGTAAAACCAGTGGGTATGCAGTCATGCCACCGTCAAATCTGAAGAGTTGAGAAAGCCAAGGTTCTGACTAAACACTGCACTGCAGATGCTTCCAGAGGGAAAATGGTGGTAATTCCTCCATGGGAAAGCATGGTCTAATTTAATACATTTTTGCTGAACAGGCACAAAATGATGGACTAGCAGAATTTGAACATCAACACAAATTGGCCAAAGGCTTATGTTAGCAGGCAGGCCTAGAATGAATGCCATATTGCTTGATAAAAAAGGGAAACTTAAATGCTTAGAGGTAACATCCATGGCTGGAATAAAAATAGCAACAAAAATAAGGGGAATAGATATAATTGCATGGCCCTCCGACAGCTTTTTTGACGCTTCCTCCCTTATATTACTGACAAGAAAAAGGAACAAGGGAAGAAAAGCCATCTCCTGATAAAAAATCAACAATGTATTGAAGATGGCATAATACACAAGACACCTTTGTCTTGATGGAAACCTAAATAGAGGACATGTAAGCATGGGCTGTTATCTCAGAAACCTGACAAGCAAAGGCAATTGCTACTAGAAACAGAAGCTTAAAAGAAGAGATACCAACACTGCTCTGAGACATGTAGGGATATTTATGGAAAAAAATCAGGGAGCAATTAGGGAAGCTGCTTGGACCTCTTCTTTCCCCCGGTAGAAACTGGGACCCTGACCTCTGATGCCCATATACAGAGAAGGGGAGGACTGGTCCTAGAAAAGATGCCTTTCTAGGTCACCTAGGACCCTTAATTAACTTGGTGAGTCCTAGGACCTGGACCACCTTCCTGGGATGATCCTTCTCCTCCTCACTCTGTCGCATCCCCTCTCCCCCGTGCCGGTACCACCTCCTCCCCCTTTTGGCTTCTTCTCGCTTGCAGACTGCACAGGGAGGGTCTAGTAGGAGGCAAATCTCAGTGACTGTCAGTGGGTTTGGGACACTGGATTCATTGCTCAAACCACAAGCTTCCTGTTGCGCTCTAACTGCCCCATGTGAGCCCTGCTGGTGCACTCCAGGTATCTACAACATTGGTACATACTTAATACCTACAATTTTAAGGAGATCATCTGAACTGGTATGAGGTTGCAATTCAGGAGACTGAAGAACTGCAAAGAAAAGTAATGTGAGAATCCACTGAGAAAGAAGACATAGTTAAACCAATTTACCATCATTAACACCGAAATGTTCCTTGAGAGCCAGGCGTTTTGAACGTTGTGGCAAAGATAATTGAAGCTGGGTTCAATGTAGTTGGGAAGCAAAGGGCTTTTTAACAGTGATAGTATTAAACAGAACACTTATACTGAGGAGGAGGAACAGATTAAAATTTTTAAACACACCATGCTATTTTCCCCCTTGCAACATGACAATAGTCACATGACTGGGAGAGAACAGAGATAAAACTACATCACACCAATGTCTGCCTGTACGTATATTATTACTAGGAGCTACCAATGGCATTGGGAGAGCTCAGATATGCACCTTTCATTTCTCCTAGCCCTGCCTTCTCCTTAGGACAACAGTACAAGGAATTTTACTCTAGCATAGCCATCTTCATTACATGCATCATTTAATGGTTATGAAACCACATTAATATCCAAGCTGCCTTCTTCTGTACTAGCAGAAACAGTCACAAATACAAGAACTTATATTCTGCAACTAAAAACAAAAAACTTACTTGATTTATCTGCTGTATTTCACTTCTATTTTTACCCTGAGTTTCCTCACTTTGTATTACGAGGCCAGCCTCCCTGTGAATAACCATTTTCTTTCACATTATGGGACTCCTAGCAATCTTTTCTAGAAGTGAAACCCTAGTGATACAGCAGTGAACCAGAACGTTCTTGTTCTGTATTTCACGACTGCACCTGAAATGACTTAGTATATTGGGCTCACTGTGCATTTCTTATGTCCCTTGTCTATATATTGACCAGTTTCACAAACATCAAACCCATAGTCCAATGAGCTCTTAAGTAGTGTTTCAGAGTGGTTGCCCCAGGTGCTTAACAATGGTTATGCAATAAGGGGCATTAAAGTGGGATAACGCAACCAATGCAAGTTTTAGCTGCAGGCTGACTCTCCCAGGTGCTGTGCTGGTATCTGACAGCCCAAAGTCCATATAAGAGCTGCGTCACTCAAGGTTTCTTTGGATTTATTTTCCCCATTGCCTAGGTCTGGAAATGTGACAACTGAGGAAACCACAGAATTGCCAGAGTTTGCAATATGGTTGAGTTACATTAAATAAGTCTGGCCACTGAATCCTTGGCAGTGCCATCAGAGCTAACAACTGGCACACGGCTCCTGAGAAGCTCATGACCAGGCCAGCAGGGTGTTACAGGCTAGCAGTTTTGTTCTTTGACAGAACTCTGTGGGGATAACTGCACAGCACTTGCCTGCACCACATGCCTTGCTTCATTCAATGGTTTTCATTTCTTTCACTAGCACCAAATTCACTGCATTTTTTTAAATGTGGCTCAACATTAGCATTTCATTATATAGCTGTATCTCACTCTGCTGAATAGATGAAGGGAACAGCAGCCTTGATAGGAACTGCCAGAGTGGTTTTTAACCTTCACATTCGATAGGCTCCCTATGGCTTGAGGTTACAGATGACATTCATCAGGCTATGGATAATGGTCTTTACCCACTGGGGACATTTTTTATTGACTTTGTCTAAAGCTTTTGACACAGCAGCCCATAAAATCTCCACTAAATAACTTGTCTCATATTAAGAAGGAAAAGAGACATACAGCATTTGAGATCTTAATCTGCTGGGGCAAGGGCTCAGATGGGGAGGGGAAAGAAATGTAGGGTTTTTTGGGGGAATTCTTGTGAATCTTTGACTGAATCTGCAAAAGGATTCTCACATAAAAAAGAGAATTCAAAGATTGGTTTCTTGTCAGGCTGTCTGGAGTGGCTCACAAATGTGGGTGCAAACCTAAGGGCAGACTGTTACAAACCAGGGCACAAACCCCAAACTGGTTTCATGTTCTATAATTAGATTTCAATCAATCAAGTATCAAGTGTGAACCCTTCAAGAACTGTAACGGCCTTAACGTGAACTCTCAGACAGTCCCCTTTGGACACTCCGGTCTATCTTGTCACCCACGCAAGCCTGCCTTTGCGACAGATGGTTCCTTATACCAAAAATCACAATATTCAGGTTACTCTCAGTCCCAAAGGACCAGTCATTTACTCCAGGTTAATTGCAGGTTAGATATCTTACCAAAGACTATTCTTGTACCCCTGTAATAAACTAACTAAAAGTTAACTAGGAAAAGGAAATTAGTTATTTACAAGGTTAAAGCAGATAAATACACACACACACACACACACACACACACACACACACACACACACACACACACACGAGTTACAGATTTAGGTTCCAAAAGGTGATAGTAGCTGCTACATATACTTCTTTAGGGCTAAACAAAACTCATCAGCTTGGGGATCCCTTGCTTATGCTTAGGCGTATTGCACTCTCTGAATTCTAAACAGCATAGTGATGATTTTTCTTGACAGGGTGGTTGAGCCTGTAGCTGGTTGATTAGGTCTACCATACAGTCTTGAATCTCTCCTGTGGTAGATATACTCTGGCTGATGTGGAATCTATAGAGCCCCCATGAACTCTATTCTCTGGTTTGGGTAAAGTGATGACTTTGTTGATCCTAAGACTTAGCATGGTGAAGAGACATAGGATTAGGTGAATGGAATTGTTCACCTGCAGCATTAATCTTTTTGAAGATGTGTCAGTCGTCACAGTTCGATTCTTGGATCCTTTGTCATCTTATATGAGCTTCTACATATCAAGAGCTCATGAGAGGGGTAGGGAGCTGAGAAAATCTATGCCTTGTTTTACTAGGTGCCGGGGAGCATGACCTAGGTCTGCATTCACTGTGGAAACAACGTTTTCCTACCCTTCTCGGGCTGGGCAGGGGAGGACTTAGCTTCTCTGCTGTTCTCAGTTGATGAAGGTTTCAGTCACTTAAAAGTCAGCAGCAACTCCCGGGAGCATTATCTGAGGAAGCCTATTCAGGCCTGATAGGCCCTTTCCACAGGTAACAAAGAGGCTCTCATTGAGCTCTCCAGGAGAAAGAGTTTAAGACAAGCCTCGCTCTACCTGTGTCCTCTTGGAGATGGAGCAACAGGTTGAGTATCTAACAGAGATATGCCTCTCTCAAAGGCAAAAGAGGCACCACCATTAAGTGGAACAGCTGCATAATAGAAGGGCCAACTTTTGAATCCAAGGGACTTGTTTCAGGGTAGCAGTAAATCCCAGTACCAGGGAAGTCACTAACGAATCAGAGGTTTTTTAGTATCTAGCCAACTGGAGTAGGAAAAAAAAAGGAGAAATGATGATTGCTTTACTACCTACACACACAATGGTATCAAAACCGCACAGCGCACAAAGAGGAAATCGCAAGGGTTCCATTTCTCAGCCACGGAGGGTAAAAAGGAACCGAGGGATGGTTTTGCCCGCTCCACCTTTTATGCCCTTGGAGAGGGAGGCACTGTGCAGGCATGGCCCCAATGTACAAGCTCACGTATAAGAAAAAAGTATTACCAAGATAATTCACATATTTATGTAAGGAAAAACAATTTAAGACAATCTGCAATGTAATTAGATTGTATGAAAGCATATATGAGGGGACAGATTTACAGTTGCACATGCAACCTTAGTTTTGACATTTCCTGACATTTGGCTGCCTATCCATGAAACTTTCAAGAAATGTTCTCAACGCAGCTTTAAGTGCGGAATTCTAGTAGAATCATCTTCCCTTAGAATTCTTATTATGCTTAAGTGATCAGATGATGATAAAAATCTCTATAAAATATAGATATAATCTGAAGTAAACTAACTCTAGCATCAGCATATTTCACACTCAGGGGCCACAGGCTTTACTAGCTCTGTACCAAGCTTCAGTGAAATGAAGCAAATGGTACACATTAAAAAGGCCTAAATGGTACTGCACCGGAATAAGGAACTGGAGGAGTTAATTTGGGTCTAAGCAGCAGCCTATACAGCATAGTATTATGATACTAAATATATGATGTGTTGAAGCATTACAGAAGGTGTCATTCCATCAAGCAATTCCTTTGAGAAAATTGCTGGAAGACTCCCAAATGAAACTGCTGCCTCGGGAACTCCTAAAATGGGAAAGCATTCTTCTCTCTCTAAGGGATACAGCAATAGCTGGTAATGACAGCAATTTGAAAAAGATGAATCTGAATTTGCCTTTTCTATTCCTGAATTACGAGGTTCATTTCAATTTTAATTTGAATAATTTTGTGACAATGACTACATGACTTCAACTAAGTTGTAAGAAAATGTTTAGGAAAAGAGTATTTAAGCAAAACAATTAATACATCATTTTCTGCTAATGACAGATTTATCCTTTTCTCTGGATAATCAAATGAAGCTTTTCAAACTGATTTTATCACTTCACCCACTACTGAAGAGCAGCCACTTCTGGGATGAAATCTAGCAACTGTTTAACGTTTCTCCAAACGGTTACACAATAGTTGTGTGTTAACCCTTTATGCTTAAGGATCTGTCCCATTGTGCATTTTAGTTTGGATAATCTAATTACCGTCTCCAAACCTGATGAACTCTGTGAAGCTCAAAAGCTTGTCCCTTCCAATAAAAGGTATTACCCCACCTAACTTGTCTTATATCCTGGGAACAACACAGATACAACACTGTAAACAACAGTTAGGAGAAAAACACTTTATCCAGCTGAATTTAGTGTGCGCTTTTTTTTTTAAACTAGGAGGAACATAATTACACAAACTTAACTACTCTACTCTTCTGAAGAGTTCTTCAGATGATCACAAGAGGTGACTGCCTTTACCAAATCTGTTTCCCAAATTGTTGCTGACCAAGGTAAGATTCATCTTCTGCATCATCAATGCTATTTTCTTCACCATTTGGGCTTCTCCTTGGTGGTCTTCATTTCAAGTGCTGGCTACAAATGAACCAGCTTTTCTACAAGTAAAAGATAGTACAATATGGCTGCAACTCGTGTGTTTGTTAGAAGCTAGTACTAGGTTATAAACCAGTTTAATTGTAGTCTGACACTACTGGTGCCATAAAAAAGATTTTCCAGCAAGTGCGTGTCAAGGCAGCAGTAGGTGCAAAATGGCAGTTGAAAGTAAGTAGAAACTTAATAAAGTACATTCTACAATTTACATGAGGGGAAGACTACTAAAAATTGAAACTTTCAGAACACTGTGCTAAGAAAAATGGACCCAGTTTACTTTTAAGATTAAGCAATATGTTTAAATATTCAAGGCAGATTTAGGTGAAACACCACAGAATAACACCGATTTCCCTCAAACCAACAGGAACTGGACTCTCAGTATCCTCCAAGGAAAGGGTGAGGAAACAACGAGGATTCCTTCAATGAAAATAAGAACAAACATGGTACTTGGGTTTCATCTGTTGGCTGTTTTTTTATCACCTCAGTGGAATGAGCTAGTTTCAGTTTCCAAGAGGACAAGAGTCCACTTACCTAACCCACCACCAAAACTGGTATGCTTGTTGGTGGTTTCAGAGACTAAAGACTGGGTGCAGAAACTGAACACCCCAAAAGAACAACCCCTACAGGTCAAGGCTGATGTACAGTGATGGGGACACTCTGTACATCCCCCATACCATACCTATTCTGCAGATGAAGACTTCAGTCTACAATGTCACCAGTTTGGGACTTTCCAAGAGCACAGAGGGAGACACAAAAGTGAGCTCAGTGCTTAACCGTCCTTTGTTCCTTTGAAAAAATCTCTCCATAAATGTACAGAAAAAGGTGACTTGCACCTCAACTCTAAAGTATCAACCTGCTCCCACCCCAAACATACCATGTGTCTGCTCACAATAGATGCTTTGGAAATCAATTTAGGTTTTCAATATAGCTAAGTACTTACCAGTGAGAGCCTATTAAGGGAAGAATTTGCTTTAACTGAAAAGCCTTCACATTCTCTTAGAAAAATCCCTATCTATCTTCTGGGTCATTAATATCACATTGCTCCTCCATTAACAGCTGGAAGTGACACAAAGCAGTCGAAGCACACAAATCTAAAGCAGCCTGAAAGACTGGTTTTACAACATGACATTGGAGAAAGTCGGTGCTCCACTTATTGTAGTAATCAATATTCCACTGGATATGGATGGTCCAAGAAGTGGTCTGTCCTGGACATACAGCGCATTATCAGCTTCATTCAAGGCTGCTGAAGCAGCCGGATGCAGCCCTGAATTGGAAGTGCATCAGGACTTTTTGTCTACAGGCTAGAGGTCTTCAGGGATAGGAGAATACTTGTAAATGAAAACAAAGCTACTGGCATAGCAACGTATGTCTTGCATGTTTTAACATGAGCCATTATCACTGGCCTGGCATCCTGCATCTTCAGTCATACGTCAATACCACTGGATAAACGTTCATTTGATTTATAAATTTAAGAATTTAAGGCTATATTATTCAAAGTCTGCGAGTATCCTGAATTTCTGAGATACTGAAGACTGTTGAATGTGTTCTGTTCCCTGCAGAGGCCTTCCATATTGTGACAGGCCCTCCTATTCCGAACGTTAGTCACTAAAGTACTCTTCTAGTCCTAGCTCCTCTATTCTCTTCAGCACAACAGCAACCTGACAAACTAAACATGAACAAGCAAATAAAAGTCTGATAACTTGAGCAACTTTACTTTTAGAAAAATCAAGGTGTTCTGAAGGCATTTCAAGCATGTAAGTTTTCAGAGTAACCACACAGCTTACAACAATTTTACTGCATTTGGGAAAGCTCAATTTTAAAAGTGGCTCTCTCTAGGCATGAGGAAGATGCCACAATCCCTAATATGCAGTTGCTAGAGAATCCCAGTGATTCGTTTCCTCCTACTTTTCAGTTCCCTAGGAAACTGGTCTCTGGATTATGGGGCCCTCTAAAGACCCTAAAAGAGAGGACTGGCTACCTGGCACCCCTTGAAAACCCAAAGAAGGAGATAATGATCTTGTGGTTAATGCAAAGTGGGAGATCTGGGTTCAAATCTTGGCTCCGCTACAACCTAGGGAAAGTCACTTCATCTTTTTGTGCCTCAGCTGACCATCTCTAAAATGGGAGAATACTTTCCCTACCTCACAGGAGTGCTGCAAGTATGAACTCAATGTTCTGAGGTGCTCAGATACTATGGTGACCATAGAGTAGATATGTAGAGTGGACAATAAACAGACAGCCCTCTTCCCCCAGAAAACATAGAAAGGGGTTCTTAGTTTAAGCTCATGTATAACCCCATGAACGTGAAGGTGCTGGTATGCTACCAACTCTTACATGTGGACTCTAAAGAGTTATATTTTGTGCATCTTGCATTAACAACATCCTGGATTTAAATAGCTCTACTATGGATTTAGACTCAATTTCCTCGGAAAGCAATCTTGAAAATGATGCAGAGGGGGGAAAAAAAACATGCACTTGATAAACATGCAGGATAACAAAATTCACTTTTAGTATCATCCCATTTGGACAACTATAGCATAAACCAATTCTTCATGCCTGGTAATAGGTGCAAAAAATGCTGTGAAAATGTTGCTTTGGAAATTTTTGACTAGAGGCACTAAAACAAGTTAAATACAAACATTCCTTCCCCTGTGCCATTTCACTATGTAATTGAATGAAAGAAGAAGCAGAACATAGCAGTTTAAGATGCAAGAGTGGTAGTGAGTTTTGTGTGTGTTGTGTTTTTTTTGTTTTGTTTTGTTTTGTTTTTAAAAGGCCCTGCTGTGTATTCAGAATAAGTGAGAAGGGAGAGGGGGAGCAGAGAAAGGGGCTGAGAAAATGCAGAATGGTTTACTGATTTTTCAGGGAGTCTTCATTGGACTGCACTGCTAAAAAAACCCTATTTTCTACATGTTGTGTAAAATCTTCTCTGTTGGTCTAGGGTAAAGGGGACTTTAAAGAAAAGGTTTTTCTTGGGAAGTGTTCAAGTCCAGTACCATTGTGAGGTGAGAGGAATAGAGTAGTAGGAGAAAGGGCAAGAAACTACAAATGGATAGAACAAAAAGGTGAGAGACCTGTTAGTGCTGATGGCTAGAGTCTGTGATACTTACTGCTAGGCTGTTGGTGGGCTGAGACCACTACCAATCATGCTGACCAATAACGGTCTGATTGTTTCCCTGTAATCTCATTCACTGGTATCCATGTGTTACCTAATCTTAGATTGTAAACCTATTCCTCCAAAGAACTCTCTTTGTTCTGTATTTGTAAAGCACTCAGCACAATGGGATTGTGGTTTATGGCTAAGGCTCTTAGGCACACGGGTAATACAAATACATAATAATGGTGCCAACAGGAGATCATTCTAGTGTTAAGAGCTAGGAATCAGGGAATTTTTGATGTTTGATCTCTATACTACATATGGGAAATAAAGGGTCAATGGTAGCTGTTAACAGCATTACAGCACTATTTTATTCTCACCATGCTATCAGCTATATTTAGACAGACAGCCTAGCCACACCGAATCTGGACAAGCTGAACAATAATCTAGTTGCAAATTGCATACATTTTCAGTCAACTTGTTGTTCTAAGCTGTGCTACTGGAAAATATATGGGCAGAAGGCATCAGTGTGTTACTGCTGGGGCAGAATAACAACTTTGGTCATGATTTATATCCCTAATTTCAGGATTAAAAAAATGCTATCTTGTTTAAAAAAAGAGGAAGAGACCACAAAATTACCTCTATTTTGTATTCAGCAGTGGTTACAGTTTATACTGCAGAATGTTTCAACTCAGTAAGCATGCAAATAAAATATTCTATTAAAATCAGAGAGCTGGGATCTTTCCCTCTTTAAATGTCCTTTCCCCTGTGGCAGATCCTGTCAGGCTGCAGTTAAATAGTTTCTTACCTCCTCCCTTTGCCATGGTGAGGCTGTGCTTTTAAGAGATATATTTCATAAAACTGAAACCCAAGTCCTACATCAAGCAGAGTCAGTCAGTGTCTCTCTCTCTCTCTCTCACACAATTTTTTCTAGTTTGTCTTGTCAAAATGAGCTTTTGGTGATGCTTTCAGAGAGTCAACAGTCCAAAAAACAAAAAAAAATCATCAGCATTAGCCACAGAAAGTCATTGTGGGTTTGCTCCTAGAGGAGTGGCTAAAGTGCCAGTTGTGGGCCAGATGTACTTTTCCAGGGCACCTAATGTGAACTTAGTTCAATACTGGATATGGAAGCAGAAGTGCTTGTAAATAAATATTCTATGTTTATGGAATATAATTATACAACACCTTTCATCAAAGGTATCTCAAAATCTTTACAGCCTGCTACGTCTCACAACACCCCTTTCCTGTGGCTATTATTTCCATTAGATAAAATGAGGCACAGAGGGTATCAGTGACTCGCCCAAAGAGTCTAGTGCCCGAGTGACAGAGCCACACTCTGTCTCGACTCTCAGTGCATAGTTCTGCCTACCAAACCACATGTCCTCCTTTTAGAAATGACCATTAAGTCATCTGCTTCCATTTTCTTCTCTTGCCACCCATCAATTAAGGGACAGAGCCAGGACAAGAGCTCAATACAAAGGAATGTTCTGCATCAAAAGGAATTGTACGATATGAACTACAATGGGCAGACTAGCAGAGTCAGCAGAGTTTTAACAGTAAGTAAACAGTAGCCAAAGCCATTAGAGCAAAGAGCCCTATTTCACAGTGACTGTGCCAAAAAGTTTGCTGCCTGGCCTCTGACCACAATCAAATCACCTCAGTACTTCAATACATTCCTTTTATTTGGTGATCAATACAGACAGCATATACACAGAGCACAAGGGTGCAAGTTTCCTTTATGCATGCCCCCACACCAGACTTCATTAAGGATACACTGGATTGCAAGTAATATGCACCTCAAGCAAGGACAAGGTAGCTTTCCAAAAAAATGATGCTAAACACAAATTCCAAGAAATATAGTTAAGATTGTATTTCACAAAGGACCTAAACCACCTTAATTTCCCCACATAGTCGTCTGCCTGTAATCTACTCAGCATACAAGAAGAGAATTGAAAATGTGCTCCACACCACATTGGTTTTATAATTTGCTTCATCCATTTATGTCTCCAGTATCAAGCATGAAGCTCTGTCACCACACAAACCTTTACTCTTCTCCTGAAAGCATTCTAATTCCATTGTTCTCAAACTGTGGTATGCATACCACTGATAACAGGTAGGTTAGAAAACCCCACTAGTATATTATTAATAGAAGGATCCTTCATAACTACACCGATTAAAATCATAAAGGCTGTATTGCAAAGTACTCTGGAGTTTTAGATATGGGAAGCTGACTCTTGAAGTTTGAGAACTGCTGTTCTAATTTCATGATCTGAGCTCATGAAGTTGGTATACAGAGGCACACGGTGTTCCATGTTTAACACCTGCATAATTGGCTGTTACACGAGCTCTCAGTCCTGCAAGGTGCACAACATTTCCCCCGCTCCCTGTGTAAGATAATGCAAACCAAAAAGTAGCAGAGGAAAAGTAATGGAATGAGAGTGCTGGAGTAGGATTTCTACTCATAATTTAAGAATACTGTACAAAATTCTACTGCATGTGTAATGCCAAGAAGTATGGGCTATTTTGTTACAAATTAATTATACCATTGAAAAGTAACAAACCAATTTATCTAACAGGAAAAAAAACCTGCCATGAATGTATATGGAGTTGAGGACAGAGATGCTATATTTTACATAATGGTAGCCCATTACTTTAGTTCTCAGTCAATGAGTTTGTTTTAGAACATAAGAACGGCCATAGTGGGTCAGACCAAAAAGGTCCATCTAGCCCAGTATCCTGTCCTCTGACAGTGGCCAATGGCAGGTGCCCCAAAGGGAATGAACAGACAGGTTATCATCAAGTGATCCATGAATCTAGCTCCCTTTTGAACCCCGTTATAGTATTGGTCTTCACAACACCCTCTGGCAAGGAGTTCCAGAGGTTGACAGTGCGTTGTGTGAAAAAATATTTTGTGTTTGTTTTAAACCTGCCACCTATTAATTTCATTTGGTGACATTTTTCATTTTACAGACAGTCTTAGGTTTTCACAGGGTGCTGAGAGGGATGGCAAAATGGGATTATATGTTTTTGATCTGCCATTTCTTTCAAAGGGGGTTTCATTTACAATATTGCTCTCTTGAAGGCCTTTTCTTTATTAGCCCCTTATTAGTTTTACAGCCGAAAAGCAGCTCTAAAACTGTTAAATTTATAATCTACATTTCCTTCCTTCTAAAATAAATGTTATAATGCTTACAAATTTCATTTATTTGAAATTGGTATATGCAAGAGAAATATGAGAAATAAAATAACTTTGCCTATCCAACAATCCCTTTGTCTACCTAATCATACAATGAACTGTATGCACAGCCTGTATCTGCACTTGACATCAAAATTTTGTTTCACTGTAAAGTTTAAAAATGGGTTCCAGAACTTAAATTATTCCATTCTGTTATACTATGCCTTAAATTATTTTCATACAAGTTGGTGACTGCAAGATCCATTAGAAGTGCCCTTTTGGGCAAGTCATTCCTATCATTTCAGTGCCTCCACAGGATTCTTATAGCAAAATCATTAAGTGGCCAGATATCCATTTTAACTTGGATTTATAGACTTAACTCCCCCAAGTACCAAGCAGAATTTAGACACATCGATCTCAAAATTTAGACACATCTGATTCCTTCCCTACCCCCAGCTACTTCTCTCCATTATTAATGCCATTTTGCTCCACAGCATTTTAGTCAAACCTTTCTGCTACTCTCAAAATGCAGAGTCATCTAAAAACCTCCAATAATTCCAACACGTTACTGCCTCTTAATCCAATCTTGCTCCTACAGGACGAAAGTCCAATATGGCTTATGGAATATTTTTAACTGCTTTAATGCCATGTCTTGCAGTTTTAACATTTTCCCTAGATTTTGATCTAGTTTTCATCTGTGCTTTGTAAGTTTAGGCCCCAGTACATTTTAGATAAACGGCAATTATGGTTATCTGATTTAACAGGAAAAAATGCTGGTGCTTGATGTCTTTTACGCCTATATTTTATTCGCAGCTGTTCAGAGTGTACAAAACATTAGAAATTCTTGTTACAAGTGCATTAAAACCACAAGGAAGAAGGAAATGTAGTTATTTTTATGCCACCAAAACAGTTGTGGGCACCACATCTTGTTGTCAAGCCTTTCCATGTAGAATAATAAACTAGGTTTACACACTCTTCAAAACAACATCCACTTTGAAGTTCTAGTGAGGTCATCAACTTAAACTATTTTAAATCAATGTAATTTCCTCCCCACAGTGTTGCCACTATAAAGTCACAGTTAGCGAAGATCCCTCTTCTGCCCCAAAGGACCAGAAATAGGAAAATGGTAGTGGTAGGAAGATAGTAAAACTCCAGATGTTGGATGCATACATTAAACCTATGCCTCACAGGGCATCTGAGGTGCAATCACAACTGCGCCCCTAGTTCTGTATTATTTACAGAGCCTCACATGCAGTGATACATACCTGCAACTATTCATCAGGCAAGAAAGACCAACAAAATAAATAAGTGTAATAAAGTATCTCAGACTGGGGGATATTAGTTTCTTATAGTAGCTTAGTATTTGTGTAGACAAGCCATTACATAACAGCAAACTGAGGTAGGAATCTACCTCACATTAGCCTGCAGCCACCTAACTGTCCATGTGCTGCCTGCTGATAAGAGTTTGTTGGAGCACTATGATCTAGTCCCCTTAGTTGAGACTAGCTCAAAGCACATTAACAAACTGTTAACACGTCAGCAAGGTGCAGATAGATAATTAGGTTTCAGAATGGTAGCCGTGTTAGTCTGTATCAGCAAAAACAAAGATGAGTCCTTGTAGCACCTCAGAGACTAAAATTTATTTGGGCATAAGCTTTTGTGGGCAAAAACCCACTTCAGCAGATGCATGGAGTGAAAAATACAGTAAGCAGTATAAATATTACAGCACATGAAAAGATGAAAGTTGCCTTACCAAGTGGGTGGTGGTGGTGGGGGGGGGGGGGGGGGGGGGGTCAGTGTTAACAAGGCCGATGCGATCAAGGTGGACGTCACCCATTTCCACACCTTCTTGTCAACTGTTGAGAATAGGCCACTTCCATCTTAACTGAATTGGCCTCATTAGCACTGACCCTCCACTTGGTAAGGCAACTCCCATCTTTTCATGAGCTGTAATATTTATACTGCTTACTGTATTTTTCACTCCATGCATCTGATGAAGTGGGTTTTAGCCCACGAAAGCTTATGCCCAAATAAATTTGTTAGTCTCTAAGGTGCCATAAGGACTCCTCGTTATAGATAATTAGGTGGCAGCAGGCTACTGCAGGGCAGATTCACCACCCAGCGTGCGGTGGTCTAATTGGCGCCGTACAAAAGGCCTTAGTTTCTTCATAGGTCAGAATTTTCAAGAGATCTCAGTTTCTATTTAAGTATCAATATTATTGATCAGATTTTCAAAAAGCTTGCCACCTCAGTGTCACAATGGCAGCCTGCTGAGCACAAAGCACTTGTAGAAATCCAACCCCAGCTGTGGGGTCTGAGCAATTGAAAATCTGGCCCAGAAGTCTTTTGAAGAATCTGGCCTCAGAGGGGTATCTTCGTTGGTTGCAAATAAGAATAATCAGAAACTTGAGGGATTCTGCTCTTTCCCTACCCCTTCTGTTCCTCTATAAAACACACTTGTTACCTACCTGCGCAGCCAAAAGCCAGATGGTATCTAGAAGAGGGGCTGAATTTGACACAACACACATTAGCCTTGGCCTCAATACTTGCAACTGAATTATCCAGGTTGGTAGACCACAGCTTCACTGAGGAGAAACAAAACAAAAGAGGCAGAAATGAGTAAGTGAGGCTGAAAATGCTTTTTGAAAGATTTAAAAACATGGTCAGTACTCAAATAGGTTCCCACACAAACTCATCACACACTTGCTTGTAGGGATTTTCATGAATATTAATATCTTTGAGAAGGTAAACAAAATTAGCGGGTAAAAAAGGCGGCTTTTGGTTGATGATCAATTTTCAGCACATTGTCAAGCACAATAGTAGTTTACCAATTCTACACACCCGATGGAACCGCATGCAGGTGTCTAGCTGCGCCCCAGGCTACCGGACCGCAGACTTGTACAACCAAGAGCAATGAGGCTGATATTCTACCTACTCTTTGTCATCCAGCTGTGCTCTGAAGAACTACTGCTCAGTGCGCTCAGTTGTAACCAGGCTGCATAGATTTCATTTAAAATGTACCTGTAAGCACAACTAGTAAGAACAATTTGTTTTCCATTCTTCAAAGATTGGTACCAGGAGAACAAAAGCTGCTTTTTATTGTTACATTTTAATTCAATCCACGTGAATGACTATTGTGTAGAGGTAAATATAAATAAAGATTAACCTATACTGGACTACTCTACAAGAGGAAATGGTATACACAAACACTCATGTATATGTGATTGTATTTTAAGCCTGCTTTGACAAGCCTCTTTCACAAATACAAAGCGATGGAGAGTCTTTGAGGCCCTTCAGTTTTTCCCCTTAATAGCTTCATGTACACATTTAATGTACATATTTAAACCCACAAAGATAAGGCGTATTAAGCACTATCGACACAGTCGGTCAACTGTGAACCTTAAGGAAGGTTATACACTGCAAATAGTGGGCTAACTCCCAGCTTTGCCAGGAGCCCAAAGGAAGGGGTGTTGTGTTGTTGCACTCTTCCAGGAGCAGCCTGTGACTCTAAGGGTATGTCTACACTTACCCGCTGCTTTGGAGGCGAGCAATCGATCTTCTGGGATCGATTTATCACGTCTTGTCTAGATGTGATAAATTGAGCCCGGAAGTGCTCGCCGTCGACGCCGGTAATCCTGCTCCGCGAATGGAGCAGGCGGAGTCGACGGGGGAGCCCGCGCGCCGCCGTGTGGACCAGCGGTAAGTACTTTTAAATTCGAATTAAGATACTTCGACTTCAGCTACATTATTCACATAGCTGAAGTTGCGTATCTTAGTTCGAACTTGGGGGATAGTGTAGACCAGGCCTAAGAGTCAGAATATACCTCCTGATTTCCCCCTTGTGCTCTAGTGGGGGATAAGACAACTACGTATTGGATAGTAGCTACGCAGAGAGGCTGTTCTCCCCAGCCAGTGTATGGAAACAGACAGGGCTCACATAGATTTGCATGTGACAGGTCCTCTATAGACAGATCTCCCTTCTCTGTGTGGAAGGGGTACTCTGGTGCCTCTGTGGAGGGGAAGGGGAGGACATGCGGTGATACAGGAGAGGGCTGGCCAGAAGGAAGGTGGGGAAAAACACCATTCTGCTTTGGCTCCAAGAAAGATGCACAAAAATATTGCTACAGCCCCAGTCTATTAGCTTTTCCCCATATTACCCAACTCCACAGGAGCTTTGGGGGAGGAGAGAGACAGCCTCAGGACAGATGCCTATAGAACCACTACGCTTGGGGACAGCTCATCCACAGGAAGCGTAGTGGACTCTTCCCCCCACCCCCCCACTTTTTTTTCAAAAAAAATAGTTCAAACAAAGGAAGGGGAGGGAGTGCTGCTCCTGGCCTGCCCTAATTCTGGTCATCTTTGTAGGACTGTTTCAAAGATGTGAGAGGAACAACAATGCTTGGAGCATATTGATGCATCCTTTAAAAACAGCACAGTGGGAGTATCAGACAGCTGTCTGGAGACATTACAAAGTATCACATATACCCATCAAACGCAGATGTTGATGCATACTACATTTGCATACAAGAATTATGAAGAGAGATAAATTACATGCACCTATCAGTTTCCAGACAGTAATAATCCATTCTCTTATTTACCAAAAGCCTAGTATACATTATAAACAACCAGCTACATTAAAAATAATGAACAGCTTTGCAAGGATGGCCTGGACCTTCTTTTGCTCCATGTGACACTAGATGATCTAGTGCCTCATCTGGAATCAGGGGGTAGGAGAGAATTTTTCAAGCAAATAAAAGCTTTAGCTTCTCGCTTTAAAGAAGAGATGCCAACAGAAGTGCAGTATATGTCACAGTGATAGCAGAGGACATTATTGATCTGATGGCACAGGAAGCAAGTAATTCTGATTTCTGTGGTTTAAAAAAAAAAAAAAGTAATGCCAGCAGACAATGCTTCTTAGATTGAAAGCTATAAGGTCTACGGGTATTTGTGGGAGTCAAATGAAGTCACAGCTCGTAGTAGTGCCACTCGCAAATGTATATCCCATGCAGCTACTTGTTTTGAATGCTCATTAGGCAGCCTTCCAATTAAGTTCTACAAGTTAGAAACTGTGTTCAATATGGGTACTTCTCTTTTTGGCATCACATCAATATAATGAGCAGATACTTTATCTTAATTTTGTAACAAATAAATCAGGGGCTCAGTTTTCAGCACACTAGCCTTTCACCTTTGCACAATTTCATTCAAATCCTCTTCAGATCACAAAGAGTAGAATGAGCTTGATGAGCTCATCTGCTGTTTAATCAATATGGGTGCTCATAAAAACCAACATGAAATTTGCTACAATTGGTAGGCCAGGGTTAGATTTGGTAATTTCCTCCCCACACCAACTCCTGCCCCCTAACTTTAAAAAACATAAAACCACATCACAAGTCACGTTTTAGCTGGAAATAAATGTGTATACAACAGGTTCATAAACTCTGGTTGTATGAATTTTGCTTCACTTACTGTGAATTTTAGCAGTTTTGTTGAGACTGAGGTGGTAATTATAAAACATACAGTTGCCCTGATAACACTTAGAACTGTGTTGATGAGGCAAACTACCCTATGAGATCAACTGTTCTTAAAACATGCGTTGCCTAATTTTGTTGCTGCCGAGAGCTGCATCTCTCCATGTGGCCAAGCATCCACACCTCACAAAACAAACGAGATGATGTCTGGGAAGCAGCTCTTGGTTTAAATGGATTTAATTTTATCAAGTTTCTGTTTAATTGATTGGTGCTTTGGTTCAAATGGTACGCAGAGCTCTGGCATGCTGTCTAATTATATCAGACTCAATCTTTGTTCCAGTGGGGTTCCGTTGCTCAGTGCTCTCTTTGCTGTGTCTGATTTTTGGCAGAGAAGGGTGCCGATGAGTGATCACAGGGTTACTCTCCTCAGTGTGTGTATAGCTGGCAAAGGGCATTGCAGTGCACCAAGTATCCAGGCATCCAACACCTTGTCACCACTTTGAAAGGGGAAGGGGAAGAGAGAGAGAGAAAGAGAGAGAGACAGAGACAGAGACAGAGACAGACAGGAACATCCTGCAGCAGGGATGAGGGAGGGAGGTTTAGTAAAGCTGCCACACTCAGCAATCAGGAAAGGAGCTGGGGGAGAAAAAGATCTCACCGCCAACTGCTCCCACTAGGGTGAACAGACAGCAAATGTGAAAAATCGGGACGGGGGTGGGGGGTAATTGGAGCCTATATAAGAAAAAGACCCAAAAACCGGGACTGTCCCTATAAAATCGGGACATATGGTCACCCTAGCTCCCACCATGCCAGGAAAGGGAAAATGCATTACATTTCCCATCATTCCAGACAAGGCCAATAACTACAGATAGAAAGCTCAGTGCCCACACATCCAAGCATTAGGGGTAGTTGCGAGGAAGAGGGGAATGGTAGTGCTGGGCTTCCCACCAGGTGTTAACCCTGACCAGATAGTCTCTATGAGCTTTGGGTAGCAGGTTTTGACATTTGGCTAACAGATGTCTGGCAAACTGAGTTCTCCACTTTAGCATTTAAAAAAGAGCTATTCTCCTCTGATGTCCTTGTTATATATGCAAATAGTGAAAAGACTGCATGAGGAGGGGGATGAAATACTCTAGCCTAGGTTTGATCAGAAAAAAACCCTATATACCTTTAAAGAAAGAACTACTATTTGAATAGACATGCAGGATGTGCATAGAAAATGCAGGTCTTGTATTAATACATAATGTATGTGTGTAAACACTGCACTTTTTAAAACCATTCCTGCAGAAAAGAATTGTTAAGCTGTGAGGTGAGTCCCTGTTTTGTAAAGTCAGCTCAGGCAGACAGCTCTTTACCGTGCTAATAAATGCATGTCTATTTGGAAGATAAGCTCTTTTTAAAATGCACAGCATGAATGGGGAGCAAAATGATGAAAAGGTTGCTCATTTATACAGAGGAACTTTTTCTTACTACATTTAATTGTAAAGGAAACAGTCTTGACTTCCACCATAAAGAAAAAAAATCTATTAAAAGCCATTTAAAAAAATCTCCATAATATGAAATTATCATAAAGGCTGCATTTTGTAAGTGAAATTACCAATTACCTCGAGAACGTCAAACACATTTAAGAAACGCTACTATGACTTCCTTTTGAAACAGAATTTAAAAGCAATTTAGGGGGCAGTGGCTTGCAAGGTTTAATGTTTTATGAAAAAATTAATTTGTCATTCAAAGTAAATCATGAACAGCTCTGTCCAAAGCTGCTTGCGCCCATTTGGGAGAGTTGATCCCCAGCGGCTGCAGAAGGAATCCAAAAGCAATGGTTGCCTAATAACTAATGTGATATTGTAAACTGACTGCAGATAAAGTTCTGTTCTGTAGGGAAGGAGAAATTATGTATTTCAATTCTATCCATTCCCCCTTTATAGAAATCGTATTGCTTCCAATGTGCAGTTCTCAACCGGTGGGACACAATGGTGTGCCTGGTGAGAGCTCCAAAATCCTGGGTCATTAGGGCCCAGCAGAAGTCTTGGGAGGAGGGAAAGCAAGGAGAAGCTATTTCCCAACATCTACTCCTGCAGTTCCCATGCCTTCCTGCCCACTACCCAATTTTGTTCACACTGCTAAGATTTCTCAAAAAACATGTCACACATCCTCAAACTGGGGGTTGCAAGGTAATTACATGGGGGGTCATGAGCTGTCAGCCTCCACAACAAACCCCGCTTTGCCTCCAGCATTTATAACGTTGTTAAAAATATAAAAAGTGTTTTTAATTTATAAGGAGGGTGTCGCACTCAGAGGCTTGCTATGTGAAAGGGGTCACCAGTACAAAAGTTTTAGAATCACTTCTATAGGACAAGGTATTTCTCGCTGTGCATGATCCGTAATGCTTTATCATCATTTACTAGAAAGCCATTTTACTAGACAAAAGGAAGAGAGGACATTCTCAGTCTTCACCCATTTATCTGTAGCCACTCCCTTTCTTCTGTACACATTTAAAAAAAAAACAAAAAAAAAAACAAAGCTCCCCAAATCTTCAACCATCAGTCTGGCACACACTGAAGTAAAACTTGCCTTGTTTACACTAGAGTTTAAGAAGATGTTAGTTAGATTGTACTAGCTAACATGATATACAACCTTCCCCGTAAATCCTAGACTAGACTAAAGCTGGTCCATAATTTTCATCTGAATGATTTTTCCAATAAAACATCCCCACTTCACAAAAGTCAAGATTCCCCAAGAGAATATTTCAATTTTTCTGAAAGATTTTGATTTTCTATTGGTAAAAAAAATCAAAATGACAGCTTCCTGGCTGCCCACCTGGAAGGCTCTTGCTATTTTCACTTTCGGCATGTGAAATTGACAAAAGTTTTCACAGAGGACTGCCAAGGCAGAGTGCCAGGGCACTGTTTCCCATACCAGCTCCAGGTGACAGTCAGAGACATGGCGCTTTGCCTCTCCAGTTCCAGGAGCTGCAGGTGCAGGCTGAGTATCCAGGCTCTCTACCTCTATGGCAATTCAGCAATTGACAAGTGAGGGCAACACTGACTTGTCCTCACTTGACACTCACTCATGTGTCCTCACTTGACAAGTGAGGACAAGTAAGGGCAGCGAGAAAACTAAAAAATATTTCAGTTCCCCTGAAACGGGTTTTGTCAAAAAACACAAAATTTTTCAAGGAAAAGGATGACCTTTTTTTCCAGCTAGCTCTAGACAAAGCTCTCTCCCCACTTTTCATTTGATCCTAAATGGTTCTATAATACCCTGGGCAAGTCAGTTACACTATCTACATAAGCCAAGGAATCAGTTACTTGACACATCCTATATTGACAACCATAAGGAATACACAATGAGTTCAGCCTTTGGCACTAGAATTAAAAATCAAAATACCTTTTGCATCATCAGAGCCTGAAGCCAGCAGTTTAGGGTCCATCAAGTTAAAGTCAACACTCCAGCATCTTTTCTCATGCTCCTGTTTTGAGAAAGAGGAAAATATTTGGAGCGTAGTACATTATAAATCCCAGCACTAAAATACGCAGTAAAGCAAAACATATGCAGTTTGGTATGAATTAAGATGGAATTTCTGGATATGGACATTCACTATGTATAGCAGTGATCTTAAATACATTTTTCTCTCACACAAACTAATGCTTGTGTGATTTAAGAGAAGCCCCAAAAGATGCAACACTAGCGAGCTACATCCAGGATTTTTTTTTTTTTTTTTAAAGTACTGCTTATTTGCTCATCTCGGAGAACACTTCTCATGACAGTATATTTTGGTTTGTTACTACTCCCTTGTGGCCCTTCATTCTCTTTGAGCAAAACATGCATGAATTTTCTAAATACCATTAAAATGCATCTTTCAACAAGGAGATTATTGAATTTGTTTAGAAAGTCCAAAAAGAGGAGCATCATTCAATCAGGTATTAAAAGTTTAAGTGGCCACAGGAACTGTAGTTTATCACTCATATATACGTGTCATTTTGAGTGAGTGCTCTTTCCTTATAAGTGATGAGGAAGGTTTAATATACTAGCACGACAACATTCTGTTAAATTAAACTTGAAGGTTAGTCAAGTCATTTCAAACCTTCACAAAACTTAAGAGAAGTGAAGTGAAGTGGGCATGAAAAAGAACATCCAGCACAATGTTCCAAGCAGCATTTCAAATATGTCTGTGCACATACCTCAACTTATGAAAATCTAGAAGAAGGGACAAAAGAATCGATAGGGAGCTTAAATAATGAAGTGGAGTTAATTTCTTTTAGTACAAGTAAAAGTTGGAATATAACTCCAGTTTCACCATTTCGCATTCATAATGAAAATGTATACTATATAAATAAATTGTCCTCAAATTCATTATATTAAGATTCATTGTGTCCAGTGAGATCTCTTTCTAGTTGGCATACACATGATAAAAGGATGTCAACACAGAATCTTATGATAGAGATTAATATACAATAAGAAGACAGCTGCTGTTTAACTTAAGGAAAAATCTTATATTCCTATTTAACTGTCAAAGGGAGAGGCATACTCTATGGCAGCAGTTCGCATCTACTCTTAAGAAGTGGTCCACCACCTCCTCACTCAACTTCTCAGTTCCGATCACACACCTTCCTAGTGGCCCTCATTACAACTGACTAAATGGAAAAGTAATGTTAGGACAGGATTAAGGAGACAAGATGAAAATAAATTCTAATGTATAGGTGTTTGATTACATTCACCTATTCTGTGTTTGTGCTGCTAGTTTACTGTCCCATGTGCAGGGCTTTATATTTACTAGCATCAAATCTGCCGTGGCTGCCTGCAGCTCCACTACTTCAATCTTTTCAAGTGACTTGGCATTTTGCTTTTCTCTCTCTCTGCAGTGTGTGCGCGCGCGCCAGTCTCCTATTTTTTAGGCCTTCTGCAAATAGGATCATGGGTAAATGTACAGCAACAAAACTTCTAAGATGGAAATGAAGCAGCCATGCAGAGGTTGTTTTTTAAAAAATTCACATAAAAAAGTCTCCAGTAACTCCTCTTCCTTTTCCCAGATCTGTGCACCAACAGCAGGGTTTTTGCTAGCCACAGAATCATCACTGCTTAAAGGCTACTGTGTCCCTCACTATTGTGACAAAAAGCTACATTGGTCACTGCTGGAGAATCACGGGTCAATGGAGTTATAGAAAAGTCAAAAACATGGTAACTCCCTCCTAGCCAAGGGAATTCACCTACTGTAAAAGTTCAATTAACCTACTGTAGATGCAGCCACTTTGCCTCATGCAGCTATCAAGCCAAACAACCATCAATGCACTACTAGAAACACCCTAATTAGAACATTAATATGCACACAAACCTGAAGCCATGGCCCTTGCAAAGAGGAAAAATGGTAATGCTTGGTGACTGCACTTTACCTGGTAGACCTTTGACCTCTGACCTGTGAACCCATCCCACAGGATGACGGTGCCTTCATAGTCACTGCTGGCTAACAGGTTCTTGTGGTAGCTACTCCAGCTGATACAGCTTTAAAAAGAGAAAATCCCAAACAATCTTACTTTAAACTATATTATATACACCTTAAAAATAATTACTGCAATAGCTCAAGTCAATTAGGATCTTTGCTTTGGGCTGTCCCAAAGTACACAATCTTGCCTTTTATTAAAATAATCAGACAAGGAAAAAACAAAAAGCATCAGAAACTTGGAAAACTTTTCAGCATACAAACTACAGAAGTGTTTTTTATGTCTTTGTTATGCAGTTTACCATCTCAAGATATTATTTGCAACTTATATAATGTTTTATGCTGCTTTGTTTCTAGGATATACGTTTGTACTCGCACAGAGACCCAGAATTTTAAAAAAGGAAAAACATTTTAACCTTTTAGCTCCTTAAAAGCCACAATTTTAACCACGATGCCAAAAGCAGAAGTCTACAAATGCAATCTACAGCTGTAAGATATAGAACTACATTGACATCAAAGGATTAAAAAAAGCAAGGAGACTATGACCTCTTTAACACAGAAGAAAAAGACTATTCATTGTATTCTTAGTTTAAAGAGTGCCCTCTTCTGTCACTTGAGAAAGGAAGGTTTGAAGGAGATATCTAAACAGGGATCAGAGAAAATACATAGGTTGTGTTTGTATTTTAATATTGAATTGAGCAGTCCTGAAGGATACAGCATCTGATTAATAGGGAAGAGTGAAATCCTTTAACAGGCACAACATGGACAATAATAGAGCCAGCTTCCTCTGACTGGTCTGGCAATATGCTTCAAGCCTGGTGCCCAAAAATATTTCAATAAGGGTAAGAGAATTTAGAACACACATTCACCCAATTTTTGGCCCATCTGGTGTAAAAAAGAGCCAGCTGTCAACTGTGATGCATATAGCAGGAATTGAACTGACACGGATACTCTCTCAACTATTTGGTGACCTATGTGAAATGTAACTAGCTTAGATTATTAAACCTTGATAAATCAGTCAGTCTACGCTAGCATTCCCATTGTCACTGGAATAGTGTGAATGCAACGCAGGGAAATTTCTGTAAAACTGGCAGCCCAGATAGGGTCTTAGAGGCTGTCACCATAACCCAGTTAGAGCATGTCTACCCTAGGAAAACAGGAGATGTTTTGAAGTGTGTTAGCTAGCATGTTTTAATTAACGTGTTTTTTTAAAATGCTACCTATAGCCTTATATACACAGGGTTTAACAACTTTAAAAGTGTGTTTTCTAACCTGCAATTTTCTGCATTGTTCTCAGTGTCCATTTCTTTCTCTATCATACCTCAACCCTTGTATTATCTCTTCTACTTCTTTCCCTCCCCCCATGCAGAACACCTCATTTCTAATCTATCCCATCAATCTCACTCCTTCCACCCACCCACGTCTGCATCCCTGTTCACACCCTCACCTTCATCTCTTCGCTCATTTGTACCTCCCCCTTCATATATAGATTTTTCAAGCCTTAGCCAGAAAACTGAAATAAGATGTAGAGTACTAATGTTAGAGGCAATGCCCAGGCAAGAATTCAAGCCACTCTTCAACATCAGCTGCTAAGAAAGAATGAAGCTGAACTGTATCTTCAGAACAGTAGTAAGCTTTTAATTAGAAAACATGCATGCCTCTAGTCCAGGGGTAGGCAACCTATGGCATGTGTGCCAAAGGCGGCACGCGAGCTGATTTTCAGTGGCACAGTCCTGGCCACCGGTCTGGGGAGCTCTGCATTTTAATTTAATTTTAAATGAAGCTTCTTAAACATTTTAAAAACCTTATTTACTTTACATACAATAGTTTAGTTATATATTATAGACTTATAGAAAGAGACCTTCTAAAAATGTTAAAATGTATTACTGGCATGCAAAACCTTAAATTCGAGTGAATAAATGAAGACTCGGCACACCACTTCTGAAAGGTTGCCGACCCCTGCTCTAGTCCTTGTAGTTGCAAAGGACCTTCAAAATGTGAATGATGCAGTGACATCTGCCTGAATCAGCAAACAGTCTGAAACAATAGTGAAGAGAACTGTCCTAGTTAATTTAAAAACCTGATAAATCTGAAGCCTAAGGATAACCATATAAACAAAGAAATTCCCATATTAAAGCAAATTAGAACCATGTAGTCCAATATCCTGTTTCTGATAGTGGTAAGTACCAACTGCTTCAGAAAAACATTAAAGAAACTTTATAGTAGGAATTTATAGAATAATCTACCCACAGGGAAAATTCCTTCCTAACCTCCAACAGATGAGTGACTTGTGCCCTGAAGCACAATTAAAAATGTCAGCATTAGTTATTTTACTGCTAATCAAATCATGTAAGAAAGGAGAAGGACAACCATATTATGAAAGCTCTGCATGATCTATTGTGAGTTACACGTTATATCTGTATAACAAGTGGGTGGAACTTTGGAAAGTACCACCAGTAATTCTTTTCTTCCAATCTAACTCCTGGAGAAAGAAAAGTGTTGGGCTTCCTCTAGGATGCCATCCTAGGACCCTGCTCAAGGGCTCTACCTTTTGCTGCCTCCAGCTGGTAGGTGAATAAAAATCTGCTTTCCTCCCACCTAGTTGCAGAGTGAGACTGACATGGTTCTTGTCAGTTTCACTTCTGCCCACAACATTGTTTTTAGTAGCAATGAAAACTGACTAGAAGCTGGTCTGTTTTAAGTTTCATATGTCATAAATCTTTGAACACAATCCTTAAAAAAATTAAAGCGTCTTAATTCGATAAAAACAAATAATTTCCTTCATCTTCCTGACTGGATTCTCCCCTCACCATCACCAAGCTTCCTTTAGATCTTAAACAACCTGGAATATTCTATTAAACAGTACAATGCATGAGGTTTTTGTATAGCTTATCATTAGACTAACTTTTATGAAACAGCATACTCAAGGGATATATCAGACTAATAGAACAGCTCTTCCTCCAGATGTAAGAGCTTTCTTCATTCTTAAACCTTCCTTTTTAAATCTAGAAATAGTTACACTATCATGTTCATATGCCCTATTTGTGCTGCTGTATTTATTGATAACCGTTTTTCCTGTGAGTACTATCATCATAGATCTCCATTCCTGGGAGATTAACTATCAGAAATAATCTCACACGAGGTGCATCTGAGAACTAGTTGTCAACTGCTAGCTTGCTCTCATGAATTGGGCATCAGATCTGCACCGTAGGGCTTGTCTACATGGCCTGCAGTTTAGTCCTCTTTAAACAGGACTACCTTAATACAAACTATATACCTTTTTGTTCATGCCCACGGCATCCACATGGGAGACTTACAGCCCAGCACACTAGCTCACACTGTAATTCACACCCCTATAGTCCAAACTGTGGGCCATGTAGACAGCTTGAGATTCCGATCTTAGAAAGACTTGTGCACCGACTTCACTTTACAAACAGTAGCCCCATTCACCTGAATAGGGACTACTCACACAGTGTGTAAAGTGAGAGAGAGAGAGAGAAGTTCTGTGTGGTAAGTACATAAACTGAGTTCCAGGTAGAAGCCTTACATGCTCAAACATTACAGCTGTAAGACTGGCTTCTGAAAGACAATGCAAATGACAGCATGACCGAACGCTGCAGTGGCACAGAACTAAATTACTATTAAAATAATTTTTTAAAATACATTTTAGCTGTTTAACCAAACTATAGCTATGACAGCAGACAGATATTGTTTGCTGAGGTTTTTCTCCAAAACTATGACAAGACAGAAGGGGAGACAGCTCTGAGATGATTACTTCAATAAGTGAAAGCGAGGGGAATTCAATGCTACAAATCCTTACATCACATTTGGTCCAAACATTCCGTGTCTCATGGGAGTGTGAGAGGTTCCAAGGTGATTATTTCCTAAAAGGCTCCAACAGCAATGCAGAGTCCACATGGACCCAATGAGTAGGGAATCTAGGTTGAGAATTTTAGCTTAACTTTATTTTGGTGCTTAGAAATAGTGAGAGTCTATTGCCCTTTCAAAACCTGACAGTAATGAACACATCAATTGTGATTAGGATGGAAGAGCCATGTGATTTATGGACATTGAAAAATAAAAACACATCCTAGGAATAATTTTAAAAACAAAATAACCTATTCTTATAGTTTTTGCTTTTAATGTAGTTGACTAAAGAGATGCAGCTGATTTTGGAGTTGTGGTACCATTTATCACAGAGTACTGCTGCTGCAAACATACACTGCGGTGAACATGCAGAATATTAAAGATGTATTTCATAAGTGTTTTCCTACCCACATTTGGTATGCTGCCTACTGTAGATCAGGCAGCCATGAAACTAATTTCTCTTTTTGTTGAATACTAGATCTTCACATTTATCTCAACCTATGGCAAAGCAACAATTCTGCCTCCTGAATAAATCACAGAAGCAGCGCTAGCATTATCTGCTACCTGTTCACCCTTTCTCTCCCTCTTTCCCTTCTCCCTCTGCACCAAGGAGGAGAGATCACCACCTGTCATAGCTAGGGACATTGCAAATCATAATTAGATCATAGGGTGCTGTTTATGGTTACTACACAATGCCAGGATTTGTTCCTTGTACTACAGCTATGAATCTGTAAATGGGATTTTATAAGGATTTATGCCATCATCTGTTTTTCCTGGAAGCATTTAGTACTTCTGGGGGAGCTGTGCAAATTTAACAAAAAATGCAAATGCTTACTTCCTCCCTATTCTTAGCAAAGAGATCAGAAAGCACATATAGGCAAGAATGAATTTAGGAAGCAGGTGGGAGAAAGAGGTGAGAGAGAGACACACAGAGACGCCTGGTTTAAGGGCCCTGCTCCAAAAAGGTTTACAATGAATTACTCCGAATGAAGCAGAATCTTTCAACAAGCACCCAGCTGGCACTCAGCAGAGCAGGGCTGGGATGGTGCCAGCCCGACACTGGGCAAGGGCTTCCCTTTTCACAGCTGCTCTAGGACACCAGACTTGCTCTTGGCCAGACATAAGTCCTCACAAATGCAGTCAAATGCCTGCTTCCATAAATGCCTGTCACAGCCACTGTTTAGAAAGCAGTAACAGCCTTTTTTGGGGGGCAGGGGAGAAGGCAGTGGGACAAGCTTTGGACAAGGTTAACAGGTCAATTTAGGATAAGTTTCCTATAATGTTAAATTCAGAAAGAAAAGCCCCCTGAAGAAGTGCAGTTTATTGTTATGTGAAGAAAAGGAATGGAATGTACAGGGAAACTTTAATAAACTCATCTTCATAGATCAATTTCACTATAAGAATTTTCACTGGAACTGCAAATTGCATCTCACTGACCATTCTGTATCTTCAGTCTACCACACCAATATGCCTCTCTAGCATGCATATTACTAGGTTGTTCACACATAACTGGAAAACTTTGTGAAGCATGAGGTTAACTGTCAATTGCCTTCAATTACCTGCGAAGTCATCACTATGTTCCATTTGGTGATATTAGAGCACCATTTCTTAAATGCTGCCACCAGGGGCTTTTCTTGCAGCCACCACCTCCTAGGCAGTAAGGGGAGCCGGGGGGAGGGGGGAGGGGAGCAGCCCCTCCCCCAGGTCTGCCAGCAGGGGTTGGGCCTTGCCCCCTGAGCCAGAAACACCAGAGGAATAGACAGCCAGTGTGAGTTCCCGACCTTTCTGGCAGGCTTCAGGCCTTGTGTGGTGGGTGGCAGGCTCTGGTCGCACAGCTTCAGGCTCACCACTCCCCCAATCACCTTTGGCCCCCACTGCCTCCTCTGGTCATGGGCTCCAGCTGCGGGGCTTTGGGCTCTGGCCCTAGCCTCACCACCCACTGCCCGTTGCCCCTGGCCAGAGCTGTCCCATCCATAGGATGGACCAGGGTATGCAGAAGGGATGCAGGTGGGGGAAGGGGAGGACAGGGCAGCCTGGGGGACTAGCAGGAGGCCTGGTGCCAGCAGCAGGGGTCAGGCCTGCGCCCCGCACTCACCGGCCTGGGCATTTATTTCTTTTTCTTGCCCGCAGCCCCCTGGGCTCAGGCGCAAGCGACCCGGTCCCAGCCCACTCTGCTGGCTCCCAGCACCACCTGCCGCCACAGGGTCCTAGAACCCTCCGCTCCCCAACCACTAGCGCCAGGGCAGGCTGACCCTGACCCTACCCTTCCGCCTCGGACGGAGCCTTCCCTTTTCCAGAGGGACCCTCCACTAGCACAGGGGGCCCCCTCATCCCTAGCACAGGCAAGGGCCAGCCACTAGTCTCCATCATCCCTTGCCTGTCGCCCAGACCTGGTATTCCCCCAGTGCCCCACACCTCCCGCTTCCACTGTGGTCCTCCAATGCTACCTCCAGGCCAGGACCAGCCCTTATCACCCCCGCTACCTCAGGGTCCTCCTTGCCTTTCAGCTCTCCAGCCTTGGGGTTCCCTTCCCCACAGTACCAGGAACTGGGGTCCCACAACTCTGCTCTCTCCACCAGCCACCAGGACTGGGGTCCTCTATCCATCTGCTTTTCCACCTCCTCTCCCCTCCCCCAGAAAAAACAGATCTTAGAGCCTGTCCTCCACGCTGGAGGGTTCTCGGGTCCCACAGCACCATAGCACATATAGGCCCTCCAAGAGCCACCCAGTTCAAGACATGGGCTCTCCGTGTTGCGACTGTGTAATTACATTTTAAAAAATCCACTGAGGGTAGCAAGACCATATGCACCTGGGAAGTGAGTTTGCTGCAAGGAAGTCCAGGAAGGTGGATTTCAGAATGTAAGCGGCGCGACACTGATCGTGAACAGTGAGGGTTTTTTTAATTATATGAACTTCATTATAATTATAAAAAAGGAACCACAATATAACATTATAATTATACAGCTGGGCACTATCAATATTTAACCTGTGGCCAGCAGCTGCCCTTGAAGTTCACTGTAACCAGATTTCACCTGTATAAAAAATGTTAAGGGGAGGCCCCATACAGGCTGATTTCTCCCAGGCCTTGCACCCCCCCCTCGGGACGGCCTGCCCCTGGCCCCCGCAGCCTACTCCATCACCAGGCTCTGGCCATGGGACTTTGGGCTCTGGCCCCAGCAGCATGATGGCAGGCCTCCACCCGGACCCAAGGCACTGGCCACGCCACCATCCCCCGACATCGCCCCTAACTCCCACTGCCTCCTCCAGCCTCCCATCCATTGCCCCTGGCCCCTGCTGCCTCCCTACCCACCTCCCCATCCAGGGCTTAATTTGTCCCACAGCTTGCGGTGAAAAAGTGATATTTGCATGTTTGTTAATATCACTTTTCGCTGCCTCCCAGCTAGCTAGCTAGTTTCTACAATGACATTAACATACAAATGTCACTTTTCACAGCAGCAGACTTACTAGCTAGCAAGTCTTTAAAAAAGCAACCCAAAAAAACATAAGCAGCAACAACAGATAAGAACATGCAAAGGACCTTATTTTTGTTTCTATTCTGTTTGAGTCCAGTAAAGAATAGAGACAACTGTGCATTATTTTTAATACTGAGTTTGCAAAAAGCCCTACATAAATAAACAATGATTTGGGCATGTATATGTGCATATTTGTTTTTCCTGAAGTTAATTAAGAGTTTTAGGGAAAATTGTCAGAGTGGCCATGGCAAGAGTTGGTGGCCGCACTCTGAGGCCACCAACATTTTTGTTGAGAGAACCCCTGTATTAGAGTATGGCTCACTTATACATAAATGTCTAAAAACAATTTGGGGATGAGAACATTCTGTAACGTGGATTTCCCACTACAAAATATAGTTCCTAGAAAGAAAATAGTAGCAACAAGGATAATGCCACCAGGTGCCCTCATCCTGGTTTTAAGAACTTCAGCAGAATTCTTTAACATAACAGACAGATTTCCTGCTCTTTTTGGTGTGGTCCCAACCACACACCATTACAGTTGGTGTATGGTTGTGACATCTAAAAAAAGACCCAACTGGCAAATCAGAACCTGGGTTTGGACAATCGTTCTACTTAAACTATGGAAGATGCATTAAACCAGAGCTTATTGTAGAACAGGTTCCACTTATTTAGGTTTTTATTAAATATGGATTTTACCAAACAATATGTTACCAAACAATACAAGTGTGGTCTTCACTACACCAATGTTCCTCCAAGCCAAGCAATTTAGAATAGCTATTTATTATCTGTGCCACAGTGTAAGAGTGAGTGATGGCATAGTTAATGGGCACACCAAGAGTGCATTTGGTCAATGATCACCAAACATCTATCAAAACTAATAGCACCCCCATGCTGGAGGGAGTTGATGGGTTAAGGAGCTGCCAATAGACAAATGTATTTGTTTAGGAGGAAGTGGGGGAAACAGAGCAAGGAAATGAAATAAATGGACCTTCTCCTCCCACCCACGCTTACAGAGTGCCAGGGAACTTTACTTTAAATTTTAATTTGGTCACATCTCTGGGTGCACACGCACATATATAAATATAGCAAATGAGGGAAAAGGAAAAATCTTGAAGCTGTGAAAAATGTCTCATCTCATGCACAAAGTTGACATGGTAGACATCCCTAAATGTGTTAATGTGGCTCTCTCCTCACTGGAGGCTGGCAGAGAAGCGAGAGCAAACAATTACCTTCTACTGAGAAGATTGTCAGGGTTAGATTATCAAATTTAGAAGTAGTGAGTTCAGTTTGGAAGTAGTCTCAGAGGAACAGAAAAACATCAAATACACTTTAAAAGCTCTCTTTCTGCGTGAAGTGCAATAAGAGCACCTAATCCACGGCTAGATTCCCAAACAAACCTGTTGAAACTGAGTTTCAATGACATTACGCTAACATTCCCACCAAAAAAAGTTATTGTCCTTATGAAAATTCCATACCTTTAGAAAATCATAATGTTTTAAAGCCTGGTAAGAAACAGTTTATGGAACCAACCAGTTCCCCATAGTTCTATAATCTTTCAATCACCTACCAATTTATACTGCCCACCCAGGAGGGTGGAAACAATTGATTTTGTTAGGGGGAGAAAATGGCAAGCCAATGAACATTTAAAACAGTTGGGTTTAAAATATAAACCTCAATGCTAGAGGTTCTAGACCAATCAACGCTGATTTCTCTCAAAAGAATGGTTTTATTGATCTCGGTAAAGAATATCACAGTAGTTAAAGATAGAAACGACATAGTATAACCATGATAGGCCCAAACATCACCTCTTGAACACTTCACCAGCATGTTGTTCCCCTTCGCCCTAACCTGTGATTTTTTTATACGTCAGTTCTTTGGATCAGAGAGTGCCTTCTTGTACATTTGTACAATGCCTAGCAAACACTGGGTTTTGAAAGGAATATAGTCCCATTCTGTCAGAATTCTGTATGTTTTCTCATAGTAATACAATATATTGCAGTAGAAGAATATTTCTCTGAATAGAATTGGATTGACTGACTGTTTGGTGTTATGAAATGTACTGATTATATAGTGTGAGGTTGTAGGCGAAAATGTGTATTGTGTAACATCCATAGCTTCCTATTGTAACACTGTAGTATGTGCTAGTATTCTATTGGAAACTGTTCCCATGGATAGAAAATGGGATTTTATAATTAAATTTGATATTTTTAGTGTTGCATGTGTTTTTGTTAATTTTAGAAGGTAAAAATATAGGCTGGGGAGTCCGAATAAGTTCAGTAAGGCGACCAATAGATGACGATTTATACTATTGTGATGAATTGGTTTGGTCCTTCCAGGTTTTCTTCCCCAGACTTTAATGTATGTTTTTGAAATGGTCAGAATTTTTGTATTAAAATATAATTTTAAAGGTGTTAACTAGATTCTATGGAAACATTTTCAACCAAAATTCAAACAGCTTGTTTGGGAATTTCCCTGGGGTTTTTTGTGCATGTTAGTAAGCAAGCACAAACGATTAAATTGAGTTGAGGCATCAGGAGTCCAGGAAGGATGTTCTACTCTGGCAGATCTTACGATGACCAGCAAAACGGGACCTCCCTCGTGTAGATGTTAACAAGTCCATAGGAAAAGCATGTGCGGGGGGGGGAGGGGGGGGGGGGGGGGAGGAGGAGAGATATCACACCGAGGATTAGGTACATCTCAGTTGGATGGGGGCATAAGGGACAATGGAGGAGAATTGAGTAGGCAAGGCTCCTAGCCATGGGGGTACAGGGGAGACTTTAAGCACTTTAAAGCTCTTTAAATTTATGTCTCTTCCAGTGTATTGTCATCCGCAACTACTTCTCCCCACCTGTGGCTCAGCAGGTCATTTTTAATAAAATATGAATGTTTGGAAATAATACTATTACACTACAAATAGTAAAATAATAAAGAATCAGGGTTTTCCTCAATCTGCTGAAAAAGAAAAAGCAGAACGATAAAGCCTAAGCTGAGACAAAAAAAAGGAACTGTATCTAGTTAAATAGGTCTCCTGGTAAAAAGGTTAGCCCTTCTGTATAAACAGGACAATTTCCCAGTTCCTCATTTCTTTCTGGTCCAAGCTCCAGGCAATTCCCCTCTAGAACAGGTTAAGTTTGGAAGAGAGAACACAAGCTTCCTCTTCATCTCAGAGACCCTCCTCACTCCTCTACTATTTCTGTCTCTCTCTCTCTCTCTCTCTCTCACATGAACTCTTTGTTAGCCCCTTCCTTGAAAAATCATAGCAAGGGATAAACACTCTCGGTGTTCAATATATAAATTCATTATATATCAGTGCAATTCTTCCACTAGCATTCATTCCTTAGAATGGCTACTGCCGCGCCAGACCAATGGAGGGGGAGGTCTCTTTTTCAAGTGAGAAGGAATCTTTCAATGGGTGGCTGATGAGAGATCATTATTCACCCCAACCATAATGAGCCTCTGCACTAACAATGGTTTCAGCATCTGTAGAAGCAGTGGTCAGAGCACTGAGTAATCCACATAGTATTTCTGCCATTATGAAGAGATACTGCCATTAATATTTCCTTCACTAAGCCTCTTTTCATAGAGAATCTGAAGAGCCAAACAGCCTCTGACAACCCATTTCCTCAAATGAAATGGGATCTGAACAAACAATGGTTACAGACTCTGGAACAAATATGGTGCAAATTAATTATACTCCCACCCTTCCCAATCCCTGAACCACAGTGATGCCCACTGTTCAATATCTTTATTCTGAAGCCTCTTCCCTAAACCATACTGCCTTTCCTCTCCTTTCCTTTTTAGTTACATATATCCTTCCCAACCCAGATCAATTCCTTCATCTGGAATCTTGACCATGCCGTTTATAAACTCTTTTTACAGAGTAGCTTTTTTTGCTGAATACAGCTCTCTCAAGAAAGAGCTAATCATTCAATTGCACCACATGCCCCTTCTCCACTAGCTATGGCAATAAATCTTTGAGTATTTTTAAATGCAATGTCTGGGTGTGAGGATCTGATATTATAGTCCATATAATTTTATGTGAACTGAGACGGTACCTGAACTGCCCATCACCAGTCTGAATACAAATAAAGCTCAAATATAACTTTTCCATCTCCTCCTCAGCAGCAGAGTGCAAAGGATAAAGAAAGCAATGCTCTATTTACTGAGTGTAAGGGACACTAATTAACACAGCATGCTGGGACTCAAGGCAAAGGGCAATGCATACCTGATTTTGGAATTACAGGTCATTTCATTCTCAGGGTAATGAATGTCCACTGCGTCCTGAATGACTGTGCCGTACTCGTAGACTTTAATCTTCTTCGTCACCCCGGCAATAGCAAAATAGTCACAGTCCCGGTCGAATTCGATACTGAGGAGCAAAAGCAGAAAACAAGGACTACGTAAAACACATGCACTTATGAACAGGACATTTTACTGCCTGAATGATATCAGGGTTTGGTACTTGGAGTACCGTTAGAAAAATATTTAACATTCTACCTGCACCAGGATAAATCACTTGCTTCAAATGGACTCAAACAGCATGGAGTTCCTATTCCTAGGCACAGTTGCATCAAGAGATCATGATATGCAAGCCCCCCCACTCAATCGATTTACTGAAAATGGACATTCGTGGCTGCACAATATCCCTCCTGCAGATGGTACCTTTGTTCACACATTTGAAATGTTTTTCAGTTCAACTCTACCTTCTCTACATTACGATGTACCCAAATGTCAAAGCTGAGAGCTCACACTGGGAAGGTAGTAAGAAAATTTGACCACATAGTGTAGGAATAATAGGTCACAGGATATTACTGATTTATTTTACAGTTTGACTCTGTTGCACCCATTGTCCCCTTTAGTATGGTAGTTTGGATTTTCCAGGGTTAATGCAAAGCAAATTAGTACTCACGGTAAAGACCTCCAAACTCCCTGAGCAACAGGAAAATGAAAAATATATTATCAAAACGATAAAAGCCACACACACAAGATGCTATCTAGCGCTGTTCTCATGAACCAAGGCATTTTCTGTCTTGAAATGCTAGACATGTTTGTAACAGATGTCAGTGGAGATGGAAGAAAAAGCAGTCACTTTATAATGAGGTTAACCCTTAAATCAGAAAGCTCTCTGATCACACATAAAAGACATCTGAAAGGAAGAAAGGGAGAGTGGGGTTATGAACAGTGAGCATCATTATCAAGTTAATATATTGAAAAGCCTTGAAAAAAGTGTACCAGACACTTAACAATCAGAGAAACTACAACTACTATCCAGAGGCAACTCCCTGGTGAAAAGCTGAGCACCCTGCCTTCAAATTACTGGGGGGGGTGGGGGGGGCAGGAAGAAGAGGAAAATGCAGGGATTCCTTCGAAGGAAAACTTCCCCTGCAGACCTAGAGTCTCCCTGCTGCTATGATTGACAGTGGTATCACTCCCCAGAGGCTCTCAGCTGATGTCATAGTATTTTTCCACTCCTACCCCAGCTGCCTCATTTTGGGCTCTCCTCCCCGGTGAACAAAATTCAGTGCACAACTATGCAGCTGCTCATAAGCTTTCCAAGCAACAGTAAGTGATGCTATTGTAACTGTCAGTTTCATACTATGCTCCATGTTCTGAATAGCAGCAAAGTAAAATGACAACATATTGGTCAGTTTTCACTTTAATACAGTTGAGAAAAGCTCTGAATCACCAGAGGCACTGAAGCCATCTTTCCACAAACTTAAAGAGCATTGCATCCTTCTACATTCTTTGCATGTTCAGAAGATTATCTTAGTGGCTAATGACTGGATTCTCTCCCTCCCCACCAATGAAAGCTTACATACTGTAGAAGTTGATGGAATTGCACCCTTTCAGCAAGAAAATAGTGCCAATAGTGAGAGAATATGTAAATCCCTATAATTAAGATACTGCCAAGTTGTGGGTTGTTGTTTTTTTAAGAAGAAACAGAATTACCCACTGATATGTGATTTGACTGTACAAATCATGGAACATTTTCTAACTTGGATGTCTAAAATTAGGCACCTAGAACTCTCAAGCAGTGGCAAGAAATAGACACAATCCTTTATAGTTTCTTGCTGCCCACAGGGGAATCTGACTAGTCTTGTTTTAAACTACTGCTACTTGGTGGAACCCTAAGCAGCAGCAGAGGCTCTTGGGCACTTTGCATGCAGATTCAGTATGACATCAGAGTACCAGTTTACACTCAATCTTTGAAATTGTAGAGCCATAAACTTAAAAGGGAATACACTGTCAAACTTTACATCTAGTCAGCTGTAGTTTCAGGTTTACACTTGCTCTCGAGTCTACCAATTTGTGTGGATTTACATGAGTTTCCTACTTTTTAAAGTGTCTTCCCCCCCCCCCCCCCCCCCACTAGCTACTGAAAGGCCCCCACAACAAACAGTTCCATGAAAAATGGAGCCTGACCAGCCACAGATATCAGGACAGATACCAGCCAGAGCCCCGCCCCAAGCCTTTTCCCAGACTTCAGAGGGAACCTCCAGCCTTGGGTATCCCAGACCCCAACAGAACACCCTCCCTGAGCCACATGAGCTGAAAGGATGGGCAGGAAAAAAAAAAATCTCCTACAGAACAGTCTGCTTACAGGAGCAGCACAGACTGCCTGGCCAAAGCTGGAAGCAGCAGAAAGGAGAGGTGGCCAATACAGGAATTCCACCAAGGTGGACCTCCTTGCGGATACCTGACCCCAGAGGAACCCTCCTCCTCCAGCTACGTGGGAAATCACGGCAGCACTTCCAGAAGCAGATTAATGGTTGATGAGCAAGATTAGTGAATATGGTCTGGCATTGTTTTAGGAGAAAACGGGACATGGCAAGATGATTTCTCAGGACTGGTTGTTTTTGTAGAAGTATCCTAGTCAAGCTGCTTTTTGCAGAACACTATGTCAAAGCAGTTCAGCATCGCACTGACATGTCAACTTTCTCCGCCCCAAGAAAGAGGTTTACAACCAGAAACCTATATAACGTTGCAATGGATTTATTTGTACCGCAATCTTAATTGAACTGCTGTCTCAGCTACTGTTTGCTGCCCTGTGGATTCTAGTACAGCATAACTAAACTGATGGCAGCTATTCATCTACTTGGATTCAATTTATACCCTCAGCCTTCTGCTGCTGAAGGAGAAATATTACTACGTCTGGTGAAGGGCCAGGTTATTAAAACTAAAAATTCTTTTTTATCTGAGGAGATTTTGTTACTGTTAGCTGTACAAACTTTGACTAGCATTACTCCCATGCTATACATTTTTTTCTTTGAATCAGTAGTTCAAGGTCTAAAAATTAATGTACCATTAAAAAACCTTTTCTTTTTTTTTTTTTAAATAAAAAGCATGAGCACCAACCAGTGAAACTGATTCTCAGACCTCTGACCTTCAAAGACATTGCAGGGAGAAAACCAATGCAGAAGCAAACTACCATCCGTACAGATGTTCATCTGCTGGAAGGGAGGGAAAAAATTTACACCTCTCCCCCTTTATTAAAGCATATAGCTGCATCTTGGCTTGAATTCTCCGTCAATAGTATATACAACAGTAGCTATTTACAGCTACTACAGTCCGACTGTGAAAAACTGAGTTTGATGGCACAATGAAAAATAAAATGAAGTACAAGCTCGGCATTCTAATCAAGGTGATTATTTACCATCAAGCAAAATAACCTTCGAGAGCATTTGCAAAGCTCCACTTCCCCGACCAGTCCTGACTATGACAGACAGCACACTGGCACAGTGACAATTATTTCAATGCTTTTTGCTCAGAACAGTCGATAGCATAAACACCAGTACACATCTAAGTAAGTTTAATTTATGGTTTTAAAAAAAGTTTGCTTGGGCTGTGTGATATAATACAAAGTAATCTGTGTCTAACTAGCTTTACAGTCTACTTTTCCACAAGTATTTGAAGAATGTTTTGTTTTAATATAAATTCTCACTCATGCATAGTTTATCTATAGGAAAAATCACAGGAGCTGTAACAGTTCTTACATACCGTTTTTAAGCCACCATAGGATTAACCTTTGAGAGGGTCATGTTTCGGTTGCATATATAAAATGTATTTCTACAGTTGAAATAAATCTATTTGAACAATGGAAAGGTGTAATCAAGCAGTCAGAAACAAACTGTACTGTGTCAAAAAGGTCATCAGGCAAGTGATTAAGCAGTAAGACAACAGACCATGTGATACAGCTGATTAATGCTTACCTCAGGTGCATTGAGAGACACAAGTCCATCAATCAACACTGCCCTACAGCCTGTTGGGTCTTATTATAATGACAGAAAAAATTGGCTTTAGTAAATGTCTATTTTAAGTGACTTTAATGCTGGTGCAAGGAGCTGGACTGACAGCCCTGGAGACTGAAATCCTCTATATATTACCAGACCAGATACAGAAAGGACAGGGAGACTGCAATCTTCTTCCACACCCCCCACTAATACACTTCAACCCTAGCTTGAAAGGACCACCTCTAGAGATGAGCAGGTAGTTTGGGCTTCATACCTATTCATTCACTGGCCTCTCTACTGAAACTGCCAATTAGCACAAATTGTGGAGGTGCTGTCACTTGAAACATCTGTTCCTTGGGAATTGGACAGATCAAACTCATTTCTCACAGGCCACTGAACAGACAAGATAGCTAATTTCCACGTTGAATGGACATGTTCAGGATGAAACTGATGCATGGTTGTTAGCTGAAATGCAGAAAAGGAAATAAAGCTTATTTATGAGCAACTATGGCCACAAAAAGCACCAGTAAAGCCCACTGCCTAGGTGGCACGAGAGAGGGTAGAAGAGAAGAATCTGTTACAGTGGTATCAGAACTGTTAATTCTGATATTTTCCCTATTCTTAATTTGGGAAGCCAAAAAGATCCCTCCCGGCCCCAAATCACCCAAGGAAAAAAAAAAAAACCAAAACCAAAACAAAATGCAGAATGCTTTTAAATGAATCAATCAATCTAAGATTGGCAGGGAAGAGAACAAGAGTAGAGGGATGAAGTGCAGTAGTAGTATGGGTAGCTTTAGATATGCCTGGAAATCTTCCTTCTCTCCCCCTCCCCCATTATACTTAATGTTTTCATTATTTTTTCTAACTGCCACTCTTGCTCTCCATCACAGAACCATATAAACACTACGGCGAAGATTGTCAAAAATTAGTTTCTAAAGTTAGTTAGGGAGTAAGGAGCCTAACTTTAAGACCTCTTAAAAAAATTGGCGAACAAAAGATTTTTCTGAAGATTTAGATACAGAATCTCTTTTGGGTAAATTCTGGGGATTTTTAATGTTTGGAGGAAAGGATCAAAGTCTAGCAAAGAATTTAATGAGAGCAATACAAAAAAAGTTAGTTGGCTCTCCTCCTACATGCCAATGGCAGACTCAATATGTGGATATTAGATGCTTCTGAAGTTTTCTAAATTCCTTATTTTCCAAGGGATTATCTCCAATTAAGACATTGGTTAACAACCTAGCGCTAATTCTTCCATTCCTAAATTAATACGTTCTCCTTATGTGGAAGTTTCTTTATTGTTTCCAGCTAAATTTCAATCTAGGAGATTAGTTAAAAGTCAAATTTAACATCAAAAGAATCAAATGAGCCTTCAAAAATAATAGTAACAGTGAGAAGTGACTGAAGAGCTGCATCAGATGCATTAACTGCTTCCTAAGCCCACCAAGTTGATATCAATTACAGAGCTAGAAGCTAAGGGAAAACATGGTGAAGAATGTAGTGCAAGGGAGCATCTCCTTCAAGAATTGAAATATTCTTCTAAGGAAGCACCATTTTTTTCCCCCTGTCTGTGCTTTGTTGGCATTATGACTACATTAATCAAAAACAATACAAAAATATGAGATGGAGACTTGTGATTCCATAAACCAAGGAAAGTTGGCTTGTGAATTACAAACAGAAGTTATCCCAAAGTGGAATGCTCACCCCCTCCACCCCCCTGGCAACATAAAAGCCAAATGGTTCCAAAGGCAGAAAGAAATCAAATCAAATCCCACATAAGACAGCCCCCTCACCCCATCCCCGTGACAAGTAAGAGTCCGCAATATTGCACGGAAAAGGTACCTCTTCTGCAGTGCATGCAAGATACACTATTGTTCTGCCCGCTTCACCCTTTGGCAACCCATATGTGGAACCTGAGTAGAGTGGGAGTGTCTTATAGAGGCTCTCTGCACCACAGCACAAATTCACTCAGTGTAAATAGGCAAATCTCTACTGTTATATTATTGTTACTTAACATTTGTAGTGCCTAGAGGACAACCAAGTCAGGCCCCCACTTATGCTAGGTGCTGTACAAATATGACATTCTACAGCTGTTTACTTCTGGAAAAAAAAACAAAAAAACCCCACCTGAATAATCAGTTTTCTTTTTTTTTTTAGAAAATGTTTAAAGCTTTCAACATGTATCAACAAGGCATTCAAAAGCGGCACAAGTCCAGTCTTTCCCCTATCCTGCCCACCTAGGGCACCTTTAAAGTTGAAAAACACCTTTGACTCATTTCCCTTCTTCCTTTCATTCCTCCCCCTTTCAACCACTTTCCTTCTTTGCTGGCCAATAGTCTGGATATAAGGGCTACCAGTGCTAAGTGCCATTTATGTATGCCTTGAGGGAATCCTAGAACTCACTCCCAATTTAGTTTTTAATACAATGCAAGAAATTGATTGCACTTATTCTCAAGGAAAAGCCTTGCTGAACTATAGGGAGAGAATGAGAAAATGAAAAGAAGAAATTATCTTATTTTTAATACAGCTTGCCTTTCAGTAAAATGGTATCCATTTTGCGTTCTCCTTCATTTATTCCACTTTTAAATTTAAAAATTACAGCGTAACAACCAACATAAACAGGATGATTTCTATTTACTCTGTAATAGAAATACTAGTTAGCCCATTATATAGCTTTGTGGTAGGTCCTTGTGTGCCTTCAGAGCCACACAAATTTCAGACAACCGTGAAGAAAATGTTGGTGAGTGGACCTACAGTAAGTAATACTAGGTCATCACTCTATTGTTAAGAAATTCTAGCTATTTTTTTTTCTTCTGCACACTTATTTGCATAGTGTAGTACAGGATTACAAAACACAAATCAGGTGAGTAGGAGCAAGATGTGCTGCCAATAACAATTTCGAATCATAACCAACAGTCCACTTCTGCTCTCCCAATAATCCCTCTGAACTCAGTGAAATGTTCAGGTGTCAAAGAAATGCAGATTTGGATCCCGAATGAGTTCAAATGAAGTAGCATCCCCAACAATCACAAAACCTTCCACCCACTAGATATGACAGACTACAAGACCCTTCCCACAATTCTGCCATATGGCCCTGTCTGCAAATTGGGTCCCTTCCAGTTCTATGATTCTATTATGACTCAAAGTGTACACTGACATACAGAGTTGCAAGTTTTAAAACAAAGCCATATTCATGCATGCAAAGCCACAATTAAAAGGATCATTTTTTGCATTCCAAAGTCTATCTAGATTTGTCATACAAAAAATAAAAGTTACTGAGACAAAGCATATACAATTTCACTCTGAAAGGATTGTTTTTGCTAAAATTATGACTGGCAGAAAACAAGGTATCTTTCTTTTTTATAGAAACCACTTCTCAAACTTAACTGCTAGTATGATACCCATAATCCACACAAAATTAAACATTAGCTCAAACCGAAGTGCTAGTCAGACAATTTAGACTATAATTTAGAGTTTGCTATTAGATATATCTAAACCATTCATTTGTATAGGCTGCTCACTTGTAGCTCTGGTGTAAGTAACCACTTAGCTAAAAGTTAGGGAACTATAATGTACGAATTGTGTCAATTTGTATAGTAAACCATACTTTTTAATAAATAGGCTATAACCTATCACTCTATAAGCAGCTCAGCACAAGCCCTAGATTTGGCAAGAGATGGCTGTATTACATTCCTTTATTCCAAAATGTCAGTTTCACAAGCATTCTGGGAACCATAGTTCAAACCACCCATTAAAAAGAATCATTCAACACTAAGTAAACAAGAACGCTTTTTTTCTTGCCTATAAATGTATCTTCTCAATGATGGAAGCCATTGGCCCCCAAAGTGGAGATTAATACTGATTAGATACATACAATGGTCTTGGACAGAGTTGTGCTGGAAAAAAGTGGACACATTTCCCCATGTATAATTGGATGAATTGCACCACAATTCCAGGAAAAGCTTTTAAAGATTCAACACCGAGAAGAGTACTAATCAGACAGAAACAAATTTCAAGTCTTCTAAACTCTAACAGGCAAACAAACAACACACAACAGAGTGAGGGGACCTTCACTTAGAGATGAATGCATGACAATCTATTAAGAATCCATTAATTTGGAGATAGATTTGACTAGGAATTAGCATAAACTGCCCAATTTGCTCTCTGTTCAGGTCATAGGAGTCACAGAGCCTCTAAAACAGTGGTAGGCAACCTGCGGCTTTCTGCAGCTCCCATTGGCCGGGAACGACGAAACACGGCCAGTGGGAGCTGCAGGGGGGGAGGGGAAGGCGTAAATGTCTGGCAGCCCGCAATCAGCTTACACTGATGGGTCGCATGCGGCCTGCAGGCTGCCCACCACTGCTCTAAAATGACACACTACAATTATGGAAATCTATAGGATGACTAACAAAAATTTCCTTCATAAAACAGGGCATATGACACAAGATCAATAACAACCTCCTTTGTCATGTGGGATTAGCTCCTCCTATCTATCCTCTCAATCTGTAAAGCAACAACCTTGTTGACTGTATACTCACCCACCTGTCACCAGAAAACAGATGCGTCTTCTTCCACCAATGCCACCTTTGGTCACTGAATTCTGTAAAATACTCTAACTTCTTTCCTATACCTTCCTCCCTTCTCATTTGCCAATTCCTAGTAATCTCTACCTCCAAATTGGAGTCTCATGGACACCCCTGTACATGAAGAGAACAGATGCTTGGATCTGTTTAATGGACCTCCAGTAGAAAATTGAGGGAGTCTTTCACAGACACTTTCTTGCCATTGCTTCCATGAGAAGGACCATACAAAGACATCCCATATCGTATAGTAATCCTTAGAAGTAAGTTTCTTCCTGTACTTAAGTAGACTGCTAGCTGGTAAGACTACCCAAAAATTAACAGGTTTAGCTTTCAAAGTTCCAGGCTGCTATCTTGAACGTCTTTGGATTCTGGCAGCATCCATGTAGTTGACATTTCAAGGTGGTAATGGGCAACTAGTAGGAAACTCTGAGGATATTAGCATTGTCCCCCCATATTTCCCCAGCCACTTAAGCCAGCAGAGAGAAAGGTGGGAAGAGATTTAACAGGCAGCTGTGTACAGCTGGACCACTCGAATGAGTGCTTCTGTCCTCAATGCCATCTTGTCCTAAGAGCTTGATGGAAAACAATTTCGTTTCCTACAGAGGGTTTGGCAGCTCAGGTAGTCGACTCAGTGATTTTGTCCTGAATGTAATTCAGTTATTCAATTTCTTCTGTTCTGCCCATGGGAGGATTCTAAGGGATTCCACATTGAGTATGGGACTCCAGAGGCCCCTCCTGATGCGTATGCTTTAAAAATACATGACTGTTACTCTGCAGAAAAGCAGATCTGAATGTCAGGTGAGCGACTAGACTTCATATTATACTGCTCAGGCACCTCAACTGTCTTGTCTGATGAAGACTGTTTGGCCTGTGAAGTAAGTGCTCCCACAAAAGGCTCCCATCCAAAACAAAGTATATGTAGTCACCCTCAATGGAGAAAGATCTGTTAGTTTCTCTATGGCAAGGGCCAGGATCTTTGCTGTTAAAACACCATTTTGGAGATTTCAAGGAAGGAGGGAATAATTCACTTTTCCTGGCGATCCCAAGTAGATAGGAGCAATACCTGGAGAAGTCTCATGCAATGAAGACCCACTGCACTGTGTCTGTGCAAGAGATCAATTATATGAGTTGCAGAAACTCCCAGGTTGATGTAGCAGGATTCTTGGATCTGGTACCTGATCCTGACTACTTAGTCCTAAGAGAGGACCCTTTGAGGTGGATATATCTTGGGTAGGCAACAGTAAGCTCTATTCAGTGTGCATAAGGTAAACTGATTCTGTCAGAAGACACCAGAGAGAAAGCAAAATTTTTCAGTAGGCTTCTCTTCACTAGTTTATTAGCCTTTGGTTTACCATGGCTGGACTTGTGGACAGCTTTGAGACAGGAAAATGATATAGGAGACAGTCTCCAGCAGAGGGAGAAGCAGCAGCCATTAGAGCCGAAGAGCAAGACACCTGGCCCCACACTCACTACTCCAGTAAAGCAGTACCCTGCTGGGGGGGTTGGGAGGGAAGTGCCAACCTGCCACTTCTTCCACCAGTCTGGTGATGAGCAGGATACCACCAACAGTACAGCCTCTGCTGGGGTTGTGGCCATGGGATATCTTCACGTGAAGGTGCCCCTTAAATTGGCCCTGTGCTCTGCTGAGTTACCTGGGTTTGGATGTCCCACTGGGCTCTGCAGGATTGGTTCCTGTTTCAGTAAAGCTCTGATGCCACCATCCCCATGCTCCCAATTCCACTCTTTATCTGACTTTTTGGCTCCACAATCAGATTAGAGGGGGAAAAAACTCCCCCAAATAACCTGCACATGGGGCACCAAAATAAGGCACTATTCTGTAGCCTGTTCTGATCTTCATGTTACGATTACACCTCTCCTTCCTTACAGACTATGAAATAGTCAAAGACATGAAAATCATCACCAATAGCCATTTAAGAGATAAAAGGCAATTCATAACTCAAAGCTATTGTTTCAGGCTCTCTGAAGACTCAGGCAGACATCACTGCACTGGCACACCCTGATGACATTTTCAAGATTATCTTCACAACCAGAATAGCAAGAGACCTATGTTTTTCCAGTTTAGGAGAGGAAGATGACAACTTTAAAAAAAAAAAAAAAGTACCAGGTTGTCAACCCAGTGTGATTTGGCTTAATTCTAGTCCTGCCTGCATACGAAAAAATCCTTTTACTTTGATGCACAATGCAATACCATCATTTCTACTAAAGGTTGCTCTAGCAATGCTTCCAATCCATAATATACACTTTAAAAAAAAAAAATCAAATGGGATTCAGTAGATTTAATGGGTTTAGTTTCATCCCAGAGTTCTGGAGGTCAAATCCAATAATTATACTTTTGTGGTTTATATCATTAGAATAAAGGGAAATTATTCCTTTGTAACTTAATACAGCATAACTCATTTCCTAACTAGCTATGACGGCTGCAGCAGCTAAGTTTTCTGAAGCAGGAACATTTTTCTAGTTTGAGAGGAAAAAACTGGACCCAACTTCCACAAAATGGACAACCCACTCGCGAAAAATCCAGACATTGCAGAAAGTTATAATGGACTTTTTTTGGAGTCTATAGACCATGGTTTGAGAACATCTAGTCTACTGCATGAGCTTTACTTATATATGCATTCTGTAGAACCTTGCTTAATTAGCACTAATGATGAGAAAGCCTATGGGGAACTACTAAATTTTGCAAGCAACTGAACACAAAATGTATTGATAAAAAGTCAGTTTACTGCTAGAAGATACTATTTTGCATGTTGAAGATCAGACGACAGACCCAGGGTTTGTATGCCAGATATACAAAAGTACACAGATCCAAAGTTAATGCGGTTTTCCTACAGGGTTTATTTTCCCCTCCTTAAATAAATTGAGAAAAAATAAGTAAAGTTAAAAACAGATGATGTTTTATAAAAATGTTTGAAGTTAATGCCAAATAATTATCTGGTCTGCTGTAATATTATGGAAACCCTACCAATATTTTTTTTTTTTAAAATCCCTTTCATTTCTCTCAACAGCAGCTCTGCAGGAGAGAGGGTTACCAACAGCTATGGATGCACTACAGGTTTGGCCTGAAAATACATTGAATTGCCACCTGCATACAATCTCCAACTGCAATTAATTTTTCCTTATGAGTCAAGTTTGGGAAATATGTTCTGGAATGAGAGTCCCACTGCCTCATCCCACACAACTCAGAGTGAACAGGTTCTGGTGAGACAGCTTGAGGGGACGGAGTGCTCCCCCAAAGAAAAAGAGTGGTTCCAGAAGCCCAGCAGAGACTGAGAATCAGAGAACTACTGTGGTAATAGATGCTGGATTAAAAATTATAAATTTATATCATTTGAAGTTTCATACCAAGCTTTTTAAACTACCACATTTTTTGTTGTGCCAACAAGGTTTTCATCACAGCTGGCAGGCTCTGCTCAGAAGAAACCTAGGACTGGAATAACAGAGAGAGCCAAAGACTGAGGTACATTAAATGAGCTCTGTTTGGGAAGCCTCTACAATGCCAGAGTTGTAACTAGTACTATCAAAGGGTACGTGTATACTTACCCGCTGCTTCAGCGGCGAGTAATCGATCTTCTGAGATCGATTTATCGCGTCTTGTCTAGACGCGATAAATCGATCCCGGAAGTGCGCAACGTTGACAACGGTACTCCTGCTCGCCGCGAGGAGTAAGCGCTGTCGACAGGGGAGCCTGCCCGCCGCGTGTGGACCCGCGGTAAGTGCTTTGAAGATCGAACTAAGATACTTCGACTTCAGCTACATTATTAACGTAGCTGAAGTTGCGTATCTTAGTTCGACACAGGGGGTTAGTGTAGACCAGCCCTAACTTTTGTAAGTACCAAAATTCAGAGAAGCACATACACTACAGTTGTGCAGTCTAGAAAAGCCAGGGGATTTAACTGGAAATAGTTGCTGCTTCTGGTCCTGCTGGTTAGCATTGACTGAATGACGTTAAAATGCCATTTGAAGCACTTCAGTCTGATTGCCAGCTGAGATTTTTATTTTGACAGCATTTATTTTGAATGTTTTTTGACACAGCATTTTACATGCTACACACACCTCAAGGTGTTTTAGAAAAATGATGAAGCCATTAACTGATACCCTTTGCTTCATCCATCAATTTCACAAACAGATGGGTCAAATATTTAACCCAAGTCTGCCATTTCTTGAATGAACTTTTAGCTCAGGGGTGGGCAAACATTTGGCCCGAGGGCCACATCTGGGTATGAAAATTGTATGGTGGGCCATGAATGCTCACGAAATTGGGGGTTGGGGTATGAGAGGGGGTGTGGGCTCTGGCTGGGGGTGCAGGCTCTGGGGTGGGGCCAGAAATGAGGAGTTCAGGGTGCGGGAGGGGGATCCGGGCTGGGGCAGGGGTTGGAGTGCGGGGGGGGGGGGGGGGGAGGGCTCCAGCTGGGAGTACGGGAGTGGGGCTGGGGATGAGGAGTTGGGCGTGCAGAAGGGTGCTCTGGGCTGGGACAGGGAGTTGGGGTACGGGAGGGAGTCAGAGGTGCAGACTCCAAACTCCAGGTGGCGCTTACCTCAAGCAGCTCCCAGAAGCAGCGGCATGTTCCCCCTCCGGCTCCTACGTGGAGGTGCAGCCAGGTGGCTCGGCGCGCTGCCCTGTCCGCAGGCACTGCCCCTGCAGCTCCCATTGGCCATCGTTCCTGGCCAATAGGAGCTGCGGGGGTGGCGCTTGAGGCAGGGACAGCATGCGGAGCCCCCTGGCTGCCCCTACACATAGGAGCCGGAGTAGGGACATGCCGCTGCTTCTGGGAGCTGCGCAGAGCCACAGCACACGTGGAGCGGGGCAAGCACCTGGACCCCGCTTCCCAGCAGGAGCTCAAGGGCCAGATTAAAATGTCTGAAGGGCCGGGGGCCATAGTTTGCCCACCCGTTTTAGCTGCTTCTCCGTAGGTTAGGGAGTGTGAACATCTAATTTTCCCCAACTTGCTCTACACAAACTCTAAACTGGACCTATCCTGGAGTTTGGCTTTATTAATGAAGAAAACAATAAGATAATATAATGATTAGCTCAATCCTTCTCCTAGGGTTCCTCCCTCAGAATTTAGGAGGAACTGCTCGGTACACACCATGAAGCCTCTCCTAATGTACAGAGCCACCCCACTTCCTTAATATCCTGATTTAACTCTACAAATTAGAAAACTCATCTAATTATCTGCAAATGGAGACAGCTTTGAAGTATTAAGAGTTTAATAGGAAATGGATCCCAGAATTACCAGATATTCTAGAATTACTAGAAAAACACAAGGTCCCACTGGTGGCTCTGTAGCTTTTGTTTACTAACTTCTCAATTTCATATTATGCAAATTTTGTCCCTAATAATTAAAGCTCTCTCAAGCGTAGATATAAGGACAATTTTCTGACTCATCATGGGACACTATAAGGAGTGTCAACAAAATTATTATAAGATTCAGGTTTTTTCCAATCAAGATTTGAGATACCAGCCAAAATGTTCTTTGCAGGTCTCCCAATTATTGTTTGTTGGTGCTGCACAACTAATCCTGGTACTTTAATGTATAAACTATGGGAGTCAACACTGCTCTAAATTCAGAGTTCAGGAATGACAAACGTACTGCCCTTTCCTGGATACAAACCATCCTTAGCCTCTGCCACAGGATCCAGCCCAAAATGATATTTTAGGAGACTTATCAGCTCAGCCCTCAAGAAGGAATACAAGAAACAAAAAAGCTCAGTAAATATAGTTAGTTTTGATTAAACCAAAACCCACTTCTATCGGGTATACAGGCATCAGCAAATTAGCCTATTGGAAATAAGATACAGTAATATTATAAAAGGAACACTGTAAACGTAAGTTCAGGTACTATACTTGTTGCCAAATCTGTTACCATTTTTGCAGTTTTAGTCCCCTTTACCATAAATGCATTTAAAAGTAATTGCCTTACCATACCAAAAAAAAAAAAAAAAAAAAAAAAAAAGGTGCACCCCTCATTTCTCATCTTCCAGGGAACAGTCATCCACTGCACCCAGACACATCAATCCCATGAAGGACAAACTCATTCATATGTTCCTTTCCCTTATTTTTTACTACCCCAAAGGCAGAAGTGTTGGTAGGGCACACAAACCTTTGGTGTATCAGCTCAGAACAGACTAACCATCCCACTGTGCTAAATAAAGACTACAGTGATGCAGGACGCAGTCCTGTAGAGTGCCTTACTAAGGTGGCACTAAGGTACCCAGAATTTACATGGTAAGGCAATTTTAGCCCATAATAAGAGATGAGGAATGGAAATGATTCAGTGAAAAGATGGAAACATTACTCTTAATAGATTTGTTCTTTTAGTCCTCTTTAAAAGGGTTTCAATACATTATACTCAAGAGGTCAAAATTGGGCCAGATTTTACAAGGCCAGAAATATGATCATGAAATAGTAGAATAACTATTATTTGAATGCTAATATCTCTCAAACCCCTCCATTACTTTGACATGACCATACAGACGCTCCCCGACTTACGGAAATCAGAGTTACAGAAATTCGTGCTTACGGAAAAAGCTCCGTAAGCTAAAAATAGGAGTGTTGGGGGAGGGAAGGGGTTGGGGTTTTTTTGCGTAATGGTCGGAGATACGTCTCCGACTTACGCAAATTCCGAGTTACGTAAGGCGTTCCGGAACGGAACACTTGCGTAAGTCGGGGAGTGTCTGTAAAAAAAAATCAGAGCTAACTTCAACATTGCTGTTATTGTGGCAAAAAGTGAAATCCAAAAGGCTTTTAAAAAGCTGTCTCTAGACTTATTGGACCACACAAATTAGGTTTCAGGGGTCAGGCACAACTTATTAGGAATCTTTTACAGTTTATTAGCCAGTCACTGACATTGGGAATTATAACCTTGATTACCCAACGGTCTCAAAAGGCTACTCAAAACTTTTCAAACAATCAGGGAGGCAACCCAGCAGATGGAAGTCTGTGCAGATTATAGAACTCCTGACACATTCCCCAAAGGCTTGTGGCTCTGAAGGACAAGTGCTAGTCAATCATGAGGATCATACTCAGCTTTTGCTAGCCAGCCTTCAGGTAACTGAGGTCTAGACTGTAGTCTGCTTCTGGGATTTTTCTGTGCACAGTGTCTTTACATTATGAAAGGCTCTGCCATATTATTCTTCCAAGGGCTCTGCTTGACAGTGCTAAAGCAATTTTCTATATACATCAGAGTAATGCTAACACAGCAGCTTATATTCTCTCCTTTAAAAGAAAGCTTTCTACTATTTACTTCCACAGTAGGTGAAGAGAAAAGTTAAGCCCCAATGAGTCGACCTGCCATAGATGGGTGCCATAATACATTACAAATTTAACTCCTCAGACAAATGTTAAAAACAATTTTTTATTGTATTTGGGAAGACTACAGATGCCTGAGTACTAAAGGGCTGCCTGATCACAGCTACACACATGCGCGCGCGCACACACACACACCCATAAAGACTAATACAGTATGTGCACACGTACACTCGAGTTGAAAATCTTTCAAAACCAACATTGGATGACCAGCCACTATAAAGCCCTGAACACGTTTCTATTGTACACTCTTCTCTAACTACATTTCTCTATTTCTTTGAAACAATAAAGGGAGACTACAATTCTCACTTGTGAGGGACTCTATGCTTCAAAAAGAAGTAACCCAATTCTCTCTCATCCTTCTAATGATCTTATTTAACAAAGACCACATGGCAGTCAGAAAAATTTCCATCAAGGAATGTAGGATATATGCTTGTGCAAGTCATTAACACTGGTGCGCACTGCTTGCAAAGTAAATAAAGGCTGCCACCTTGTGGACTGAGGACTACAGAACTGGCTAAACGAGAACACCACAATGCAGAGGGGTAAAACCTCAACATAGAATATTGGGATGGAGTGGGAAAGGGAGTACAAAAAAGGGGTACCTGTTTAAGAAATTTGCCTTTCGGGTTCCAACCACTCTCCTCATTACAAAACCTGCAATCATACATCCAAGCTCAGCTTATCATTTATTTCCGTGGTTTTCAACCCTTTTTTCATTTGCGGACGCCTAAAAAATTTCAGATGGAGGTGTGGACCCCTTCGGAAATCTTAGACATAGTCTGCAGACCACTAGGGGTCTGCAGGCAGGTTGAAGACCATGGATTTATTTTGATAGAAAATAATAATTTTAAACTTTTTTACATTACTCCTGAATAATTATACTACAGTTTCTGTTGTGTTAACTATGTCCTTAAAAATCTATCACTCTTGGTTAAAAAACATTAAATGGAGTACTGAGAATTGTTTTTTGTATTTTGTTCTGAATCAGAAGGTTCTATTGCCCTAGGTTCATTATCTATTTCATTTCTTCAGCTATGTGCTCTCCGTGCTCTTTTCTTTCCTTTACTGCCAGTTCCTTAACTACCACCCCTTCCTGTCCTGCCACAAAATGCAATTTTATGTACTTGTAAATGTATTTCCATTTTTTAAAATACTGGAAACACTATTTGGCAGTCCTCTTCTTTGGAAACTGAAAAACGAATAGCTCTTGAAGAACTTTCTTTTGAAATAAACAGGAAGTTCCACAGAGGGCAGTTTTTTAAGTCCAATGGGCATACTCCAAAGACAATTTTAAGGGCACTGCAAAAAAAAAAAATAATAATAATTTTTTCCAACTTGAGACACCTTATTTTATATCAATTTCTTTTTTACCAGAGTGAAAATAATTTTTACTTTTTAATATTAAAGCAAGAAAGACAAGTAATTTTAAGACTTGTATTCTTAAAACAAGTATCTTGATAGTAAGTATTTGCAAAAAATGGACAAGATTTGCTTTTCTGTAGCATGTATTGGCAGCATGTTTAGGATCTACTTACTGGACCAATTCAACTACACATTTCTCCCCAACCCCTCCCACATCACCTTTATCACTGACGTTTAAGAAAAAAGCCCCCTGACAATCAGTTACTTTCACCCACCCATTCAGTCACTGCTGAACTGTCCCTTTCTACCACCTTGAGTTGCCACCTCTCCAAAACATGAGTCCCATTACTACTCTGGATGGACTTTTTCCAGAGTTACAGATTCTATCAGTTGGGAACAGAGAAATGGATGGTAAAATGCAGAAAGCAGGGCTGACTGAAGAGAGCTTTTCAAGAACTATACACTGTTCTTGGTTGCAGCTTCAACTTTAAAAAGGAACAGCTTGGGTACTTGAAAGCCAACAGAGCTTCAATGGGGCAACATACTCTCTCAGTGTGATCATATTTACTCAAATATAGAATCCATGTCAGTAAATCCTTGAAATACATGCTAAAAACTAAGCACTTTGACAGCTCAACTCAGCTTTGAAGGGACTACTCACATACTTAAAATTAAACACATGTTGACTTGCTTTGCTAAATCAGAGCTACTAATAGAAAAATATGAAATTGTCAGATCAAATTATTTTCTTGGCTAAAATCAGCAAGATCTAACAGCAACAGCTAAGCACTAGTCTAAAATAGGTAGAAAGGGGACCCAAAAAATCTTAGCTTTAACACTGTGAAAAGCATCACTGTCATTGTACCATGAATCTAATTCCTTCAAAGAAAATAGTGAGATTTATTGCCATTCCAGTATTTTTTAACCAAATACCAGTCTTGCAAAATGCCCAGGAAGGGCACAAGAGCAAGATCCAATCCAATATGAACTCAGTGGCTAAAGAAGCTTGTCTATCCTCTGCTCACAGTCCCGTAATTACTCTTTCAATAGTATGGTATCATTTTGAAGGTTGATTTTAACCAGAACCTCCCCCATGCTAGGCAAAGTTTAGGCTTAGTGAAGCTGCAACACACCATTAACCCTTTACTGTGACTATTATTGCTACACCCACCAGTGACTGCTAACACAACAGCAACACTCAGATTCTTTAGCAAAATTGCTGACAATGACTAGATCAGGGATCTCAAACTCAGACCACCACGAGGGCCACATGAGACCTGGTAAATTGGCCCGAGGGCCGCATCACTGAAACCTTTTCATACAATGATACAAAAATATAGTCAAAAATGAAAAAAAATGAAGAGTAATATAGTATTCTATTAAAAGTCAATGTATTAACTTTTTTAAAAAACTGTAATGCAAAGAGGGTCTTTAATAAAATATAAACACTCAGTAATGTTTGGAGCTTGGCTGCCAGTGGAGTCGGTGCCTATGGCGGGCTGCAGGAAATAACTCCGCGGGCCGCATGTGGCCTGCGGGCCGCGTGTTTGAGACCCCTGGACTAGATAGTGGCTTCCATATACAAACGACATTAGCAGTCGCTTTAGAAACCACTTTTTAAAGTTTTAATATAAGGAGATATGCCTCTCTCAGAACTGGAAAGACCTTGAAAGGTCATCGAGCCCAGTCCCCTGCCTTGACTAACAGGACCAAGTACTGTCCCCTGACAGATTTTTGCCCCAGATCCCTAAATGGCCCCCTCAAGGATTGAACTCACAACCCTGGGTTTAGCAGGCCAATGCTCAAACCACTGAGCTATCACACATCACATTTTACCAAAATGCATTAATGCAAAGAGGATAAACAGGCAGTCTCCCACCGCCCTCTGCTTCTTTCGTTTTCAACATAGGGATTTAAGATTTCCACTGGTCCCACAAGGGTTTTAAATCCAGTGTTTTTGACAGATGCTAGAGTAAAATTTACAAAAAGGAAGCAGTCCGGTATTTATAGGTCAATGACAACCAATGAGTTTGCCAAATAAGACTAAGAGCATTTAGCTCTTTTCAGTTGCAATGCCATAATCTTGTACTTGTGTATGACTGGGGTTTCCCTCCCCGCTGAAATGTTTGGTAATCTCCCTCATTGCATCGCATATTTCACTTGCATCACATTTCTTACCTGGATACTATGCTGGAGCCATTATAGAGATCGCTAGCATAAGACAGCGTTGCCAGAGGTCGGACGGAATTGTAGCGAGTGAACTTGGATAAGCACTCCTGAAATTCATCCAGCTGGCTTGTGGTTCTGCTGTCATCTAGACAAAGGTAGCAGAATTGTTGATGATGGAAAAGAAAGAAAGAATGAGAGGGAGGTAAATAAAGTTTAACAGTAAACAAAAAATCCTAAGGCCTAAGTAGTCACATGACATTTCCTACACAAGGCATCTGGGGATGAACACTTGTCAACAAACATATTAATTGACTTTTCACTTCAGCATACACCTCTGAATATTAATGCACTTTAGTGGAAAATAAGTCTTTATAATACCACGTTAGGAGAGACTACAGTAAAAGCTTTTTTATCCGGCACATTCCCGTTAACTAAGAGAGAGTTTGGATGAGGGAGGGGCTCGGGGCAGGGTTGCAGAGGGATTTTGGGGTGCCAGATCCAGGGTGCACTCACCTCAGGCGGTCCCCCGCAAGCAGCGACTTGTCCCTGCTGCTCCTAGGCAGAAGCGTGGTTCCCAGCCAATGGGAGCCGCAGAGCGGCACTTGGGGCAGGGCAGAGGCAGCAGGCAGAGACTCCTGCCATGCCTCTGCCTAGGACCAGCAGGTACAGGTTGCCACTTGCGGGGAGCCACCCAAGATGAGCACCCCCCATATCTGGGATGCCTAAACCCCTCCCATGCCCCAATCCCCTGCCCCAAGCCCACTCCCGCACCCAAACTCCCTCCCAGAGCCTGCTCTCCGCACCCCCTCCTGCACTCCGAACTCCTAATGGCAGTTCCTCCGCCTAGGAGCAGCAGGGACATGTCACCACTTCTGGGCAGCCACACAGAGCCAGGTAGGGAGCCTGACAGCCCCACACCAATCAGACCATAAACCGGACTTTCTATGAAGATTGGTACAGGGCTGGATAACCCAGCTTTTACTGTATTATACTTCTTCTATCAAGAACCATGAATATGCCCTCCCTTGTGTAAAGGTCCCCCAATTTAACATAAAGGCAGAGGTGCTTGGCAATGAGGATTACCATTATTTAAAACAAAAACTGATGCAAGTGTAAGCAAACCTATATACCATCAAGAATATGTACAGTTACAACATGCTATAGAGGTAAACACATATTTACCTTCCTCCATCTCCCAATGCAATATGCTCTAAAGAGATAGTCTATTACACCAAATAAATGATTATAGAAAAATTTCCCTCTCACTCCAAAAGCAACAGAGCTAATAGTGTGGGGGAAAACCCACAAAATAGAGATGCCTGCCTTAGAACTCAATGCAAAATGATGTCCTTCTGTAGTCAAGGGGAAATTAAATCAACTTGAAATACAATTACATGAGAAATATTTGGTGAAAAATTGAAAGTGGCAACTATAAAAGTTAATAAAATACAGTAAGCAATAAAAAAGACGAGCATTCAAATTCCTCCCGAGTCACAACTTTAATCACTATGAATAGAGGTGTTTAATCATTTTGTTGTTAAGATTTCCCATAGAAGAAAACACTTTTATTGCAGTGCCACACAGATGAGCTAGCCTTCATAAAATGATCAAGTACCAGAAAACCAACAAGCTGAGATTATAGCCTTCAGGTTTGTAATACCCACCAGACTTGGTAAGAATTATACTTTGCCTTCTCAAACAGGCCCAAGAGGAGGAAGCTCACTTTTGCATTGTGCATCAAAGTGATGTACCAACAATTTCAACTACTGAGTCTAACAACCATCACCACCCTTATACTGTACCTGTAACATATGTCAGCCCAAAGCCATTTACAAACAATCCAGTATTCTGGTACATACCATACACTTTACCCACCATTCAAATATAGTAACATTTGGGGTGGAGTGCAGCAACTATTAGTAGTACATACCAACACCACACTTAGAGCTGAGAATAAAAATTTCATGAACCATTAAAAAGTTACAGCTCAGTGGTGTAAAGGGAAAGGGTAGCTCACCTTAGAAGAATTTTCTGAATGTTTTGTGGGAGTGAAGAAAGCAAGGACAGCATAATACATGGAAAAGTACTAGAAGTAAAAAAAAAATACTTTCTGCACTCTCCCAAATTCCTGCCCCTCAAATATCAAGAAAGACCATTTCAATCACAAATCTGCATCCCAGCTACATTTTAAAATATAGTCAGTAAATAAGATTGACATTTTAATGTCTGTATTAAAAAGGGGAGAAGGCAACAGGTTAGTAGAGCCCTGTGTGGATACAAAATTTGCCTCTGCATCCGATCGGTAAAAATGGGCCGCTGACATCCGCGGATATAAAGTGGATATCCGTAAGGCTCTAGAGACAAAATTCATATCCGCATCCGACCCATGATCCGCAAAAACGGTCTGCGGATATCCACAAATTTGCAGGGCTCACATAGGCAGATGTTTGAAGGGATTGGCTGTGTGTCTCTCGTGTCCTTCACAGTTGCTCTTTTCACTACGTTTAAAGTCCCACTTTCAATAAAACAAGGGCCAGACTTTTTTTGTGGGGAATCTACTGGAGGGAGAGGAGGTTTGGGAAGGAGAAAGCAGGTGAACACCAATAGGTGTCTTCAAAAAGATGTCTTGATGTAACTGTCAGTCAATGGTGAAAGCAAAGAAGGAGCTATTCTTTCATTTCCCTCTAATCTAGATAGCACGTACCTCCTTCTTCTCTAATGTATTCTATACCCATACCTGCAAATTGGGATGCTACTTTTCAAGATGCTTACCCTGTTAAAGTTGAAAGGCACTTCATAATTAAAGTTATTTTTCCCCCACCTTTGACTACAGGATAGTCAGAGCTCTTGGACAAAGCTTCTCTATTCATTTTAAATGACAGTTCTTACACCACCTCTTTATACTAAAGATGTTTAAATAATCAGCAGCAGAATTTAAACTTTTTAAAAAAAAAAAAAAGAAAAAAAAAAAAGAACCCCTGGGATCAGAGAACCAGCAAGTTATCTTACTCTGCTGTTCCTTGACATATGGGAAAAAAGCACTGCCACATAGACACTTCTACTATCCCAGATCTCCCCACAAAGATCACCACCACCTCATGCCAGTTCCACAACTGGCTCAGATACCATTCATGGCTCTGACTCAAGCACTCCATGTCACCAACTATTTTAATTTCCATAGGGAGTCATGCACCTCACACTTCCCTTTGTCACCAGCCAAAATTCACATCGGACTTATCAGACAGCTGAAATTCCCAGACAGATGCTTGCAGGGCACTAGTTCTGTTTTTTCTTAAACTGGAGCAGCAACAGAAGCTAGCCAGGGTGCATAAAAATCAATGATTTTTTTCTTAAATAAAAAAAAGATTTTATTCAAATTGGATTTTTCTGATAAAATGCTTAATTGAGATACCTTTGAGCTATAATGTATCTTATCATGGAATAGGGATTATAAATTCTAATTCTATAGTATGAGACAATATATTCATGTAATGTTTAAGAAAAGTTTTGTAAATGAGTTCCAATAGTTCATGGATTAGGGACCCAATCTTATGGGGTTCCAGCAGTTTCTGTATAGATTATTTAGGTTAATCTTTCTATCTACCCAATGGGACTCAGTGCTCAGTCTAGAAGATACCATCAGAGATGCTTGGTTTTGCAGTTCTCAAACTGTGGATTTGTGTCTTCAGGGATAACATGCTTGTTAACAGCAAAATAAATAAAATAAATAAATATATAGATGTAAGAAATAACAGACCTCAACCCTATTGTCTCGCTGCAAATTTGTGTACACAGTCAATCCCTTACCTCTCTCTAAAAGTTTTTAAAAGTTCAATTAATAGAAGATTGTTGGGGGTGGAATAGATCTGGACAAGGAGCAGTCTGTAGATAAATGTGAGAAGGGAGGGACAGGCAATAGAAACAAAGGTGAAACTGTATGAGGAGCATATTCCAGAAGCCTTGAGGTCTTTGAGTGTAGCCTTCATTGAGTTGAGATCTAACATATCTTTCTCTCACTGGAAGGGAAAACCTATAATGGCAGCAGGCCATAAAAGAAACCCAGTTTGGGAATATTTTAATGAAGTTCCTCTACGTGTGGGTAAGACAGGCATGCGTGCAAAATGCAAACAGCGCAACGAATAAATGCAAGGCCTGGTTGCCCGAATGAAACATCATGAGAAGTGTTCCCTCTCAGGAGGAAGCTGCGTTGAAGATGATGAAAGGAACATGCCTGAACATGCAGGATCATCAGGTTGGTAAACTTTTTTATTTCATACTTCTTTCTTAAGGACTACCTGTCTTCCTTCTGGCCTATGCTTGAATTCTCGTGTTTGAGCAACAACTATATTTTATAGAGTAACAACTATATTTTTGATACAGTTGTGATCAAAAATAAATAGCTGAAATAGGCAGATCTTCCTTTTACAATTTCACCTTTAAAATAGTACTGAGTGTCAGTGAATGCAATAAGTAATATTTAATTATTACCATACTGCTCATTTAGTAACTGCATTGACTTATTTTAGGTGAATCCATCCTCAACATACAGAATTCTGAAGACTAGCCACCTTCAAGAGCACCATCATTTTCTATAGTTTTAGAGTTATCTGACAATGATAGTGTTTAAGTCACATGATGTATGTCACATAGCAACAGTACATCACCTGTAGCAAAAAAGAAAAAAAAAAAATCTCCTTCATTCAGAAACAACCATAGATAAGTATGTGATAAGAACCAGCAGATTACAAAAAAAGATAATTGATTAAAAAATTGCCCGGTTTGTTTATGAAACAAACTCTCCTTTCTGTATGATTGAGAACCCACACTTCATTAGCATGGTTCAGTCATTAAGACCAGGATACAGTCCACACAACAGAGCAGATGTCGCAGGCAAATTGCTGGATAAAGTGTATGAAAGAGAAATTGAGCAGTGTGCAAAAGGTCTAGACTCTAGAGGGTAAAATTGTTAACCTGAGTCTTGATGGGTGGAGCAATGTCCACAATGGTCCTGTTGTATGTGCTTGTGTGACAACAGAAGAAGGGAATGTCTTCCTTACAGAAACAATTGATGCATCAGGAAATGCGTACACAGCAGAATACTTACAAGAAGTAGCAGTAAAAGCTATAAAACTGTGGGGAAAAAAATTAAAATGTCTAGTATGCAGCTTGGTCACAGACAATGCTGCAAATGTATCCAAGATTAAAAGAAATTATTTAGAAGAGTCCCAAGCTAATAACATATGGTTGCAGTACTCATTTGATGCACCTCCTAGCCAAAGAATTCAGCGTTCCAGAAATAAAGGCTAATGTTGTTGAAATTGCAAAATACTTCCGTAACAACCACTTTGCAGCAGCTGCTCTGAAAAACGTGGAGGAACCAAGCTAACTCTCCCACAAGACGTGCGATGGAACTCAGTAGTGGACTGTTTTGAGCACTATATCAAGATCTGGTCTAATCTGATGACCGTTGGAGAACAAAACTGTGAAAAAAAATAGGTGGCACTGTCACAGCCAAAGTTCTCAAACTGGGCTTAAGAGAAATGTTGAACACATGCCGAGTATCCTGAAGCCTATTTCTGTAGCCTTGAACAAAATGCGGGGAAATAGCTGTTTTATTGCTGACTCTGTTGAAATGTGGAAGGAACTGAGTGAGATCTTAAAGAGAAATATGCAATGGCAGATTTAAATTACAAACATTAGAAAAACGAATGGGACAAGCACCATCTCCAGCTCATTTTCTTGCAAATATTCTCAATACTCAGTACCAGGGTCAAACCTTAACTGCTGAAGAAGAGGTGTTAGCTATGAAATGGACATCCAGCAATCATCCCTCCATAATGCCAACTATAATAAACTTCAGAGCTAAGGGTGAACCATTCAAGAAATGTGCCTTTGCTGAGGTTTTAAAGAAAGTCATACCAGTGAACTGGTGGAAGTCACTTAAGCACTTGGATTCAGAGACTGCTGAAGTGATAATCTCACTTTTAACAGCAGTAGCTTCTTCTGCCAGTGTAGAAAGAATATTTTCTTCCTTTGGACTAATTCATTCCAAATGAGAAATCATTTGGGACCTGAAAAAGCAGAAAAGCTTGTTTTTCTTTTCCAGATTATGAACAAACAGGAAAATGAAGGTGAAGATAACTATGTTAGCTGCAGAAGCCAAGATTTTAAGTTTCTCATGTTGACCTGGCTGACAGTTGATTTAATTTTTGTTTTTGTTTTTTAAATTAATTTAACTATTTTAGTTAAACAATTTTAACCAAAAATACCCTGATTTTAAAAACTTGAATGTTTAAATGCAAAAATTCATATGCTTGTTTTATTAAAATATTATGTTTGCTGTTGAGGAAAGAAAAAAATCCAGAATACATAATGCTGTTTTAGTTAAATAAAACAATTTAAATGTCTGTCTGGTGATGTTCTCCTCCTAATACAGCGTGGCAAGAAAATCCTCCAAATAATGATTAACCTGTTGAATTGGAGATAGTTCACCTCCCAGTGACTTCAAATACCTGTTTCAATTACCCTTGGTAATTGAAATAACCAATCATTCATTTTCTGATATAGCTGTAAAACTAATCTGAAAAGTTTTCAAAATAAATAACTTTAAAAATGTATAGTGTGTACCTTCTAAAAATGAAACCTACATCTCCCTCTGAGTTGCAAAGAATATGTATTAAGGTTATAACAACCAAAAAGAATGCACTTTTATGTAGAAAATCATAGTTTAATCGAGTCTTCCTGACTAGTGATTTAAATCACTAATTTAATTTAAATCAATTCCACCCTGAAGCTAGCATAATGTATCTTCTACTGAAGCAGAAAATAATTTAAACGTACTCCAAAGTAATGTATAAAGTAAGCTTATTTGTGATCTCCTGCTATGAAAAGTTAGGGATACGTCTTATCCCAAATACATCTAAAATTCCATATATTCAAAGAGCCAACGTCCAAAAACAAAATCAAACAAATAGCGATACACACAGATCTCATACTCAAAATGCACTGAAGCGCATGAGTGAAATCTAAAAGAGGGGAAAGGGCTAAATAAATGCCACAGATTTTTCCTTGTTTTGGGGGGGAGGAGGGGGGAGGAGAAACTGTGCCCCTTTTATCTTGTAATCCTCCACACAACGTGTGGCTAATGTTATATTTTAGAACACTTGTAGAAGTTCTGTTAATCAGATAAAACATTTGCAGTTTCAATTTCTGAAGAGAAGATTTCTCAAGTGAGGACTGATGGCACTATTTTCATTGCACAATGGGTGAAGAAATATTGTATTTTATCATACATTTATACATTGTCTCCAGGAGTTATCTATTACTCCTGGGGGAATTCTACACCCAAAAAAAAAAAAATTCTGCAAAATTCTGCATATTTTATTTGTCAAAACACTATATAATCATGCCAGTTTCAATTATTTTCGTAATTTATTTCAAAATACCTGCCAGCAACTATATCTGTAACAACACAGACGACAAAAAAAATTCCCCCAGAAGTAAAGAATTAAAGAAACCTCTAGGACAACAGAGTTCCTGTTTCTCTGACCACCCCGCAGAGGCCAGTCACTCACCCCCACGGCCCAGACACTCGCTCCCATCCCCCCCCCCCCCAAGAGTCCAGGCGCTGGGTGATGCCCCCCCATACCAGACACCCACACCTTCTACCCCTCTAGAGCCCAGGGACCCAGAGGGAGAAACAGCCTGATACTGGGTCCAAGATTGCATGGCATTTCCTGCATGCCGCCTCCTTCTTTCAGGGCATGCCAGGAACTGCAGCTGCCAGGACCCTCCATCTCCTTCGTCCCCTGGCAGTATCTTCTATTTCTGAGCTGCAGAACTGGGCTCTGCCGGATCCAGTGGCCCCTAGTGGCAGCCAGCAGCTCGGCAGTGCTAATTCTGCGCTAATTCTGCATTACTCTTGGGAGAATTCTGTGCAATCTATATACCAGAGTTTCTTACAATTTGTGTGGATTACTACAGCCTGCAGAACACTTGCTGAAGGGTCTGTGGAAAGCTGGCTGCTTAAAGGGTACAAGCTCCTCCGCTTCTTCCAGCTGCTCAATTTTAATTTCAATGCACTAGAGACTTGGGTAATAATTACTTTTCTATGGAAGCAACTGTTCTTCTTACCAAAAAGATATTATGCAGTTGTGAATGACAGGAGATGTTGCCCAAGCAAATGTGAATAAAAGGGTTTCCATTGCCACAGGACAATTTGTATTTAAAACATTGTCCACACTATGAACAAGTTTGAGACCCTCAACACACAAAATACTGCTGCAAATAATTTGCACATCAACACTTCACAGCCTTTTGACCCATGATCTGGGCTGCCCATAAGGTATCCTATGTAATTAAACAAACAGACTTTTTAAAGAGTAAAATCCAAGGCCTCTTTCCATTCAGAAAGAGTGTTGTTAAATTCAGATAATATACTCAAGGAACATGGTGTTGAAACATTCTTCAAAGCTCATATCTAGTTCCATTTGTGTTTTAAGTACAGGAGAACATGCCAAGTTATCTTCCTACCTCCTTCAATAGCCTTTGAGTTGTAATCAACACATGCCTGTTTGAGTGAAAAGGCTCCTCACAATGGTATCTCAAACCCTTTTTATGCCTCAGTACATTTTCAAAAGGATGTACTAGGTACAGACTAAAGTCCTATTGTTCATTGGGAGGATTGTTGTACGTGTCTTTCATGCACTGCCTTTGTAAATATACCCCCTTGTGCCTCTTCTAAAACGCCAAGAACATATTTGATTTAAAAAGCCAACCCAAGACTGGACAAGAGATGATGTTCTGCCAGTCAGCTCAGGTGTACGTGCATACAGAACTTGGAGGGGAGAAGTGAGATGTGATCTCTCAAAAGCAAGTCAATTTCTTTGATCCAAGTACTTAAGACAGGCAACTGGAAGCACCTCAGACATTCAACTCCAAATTAATTAATGCAAAAGAAACATACCTGATACACGAGTCATCCTGGTGGAAAAATAGCACTGCTCCAAGTCCTCAAAATGAGCTGTAAGCCTCTTCCGCCTTGATGCCAACGTGCTGTTATACCATGGCTGTTTTTTAGTCTGAGTGGAGACCAAGAAATAAATACTTATTCAGAAAAGAGACCCAGGCCTGGCTTTACTTATTTTGGTACATTTTACCAAAATGTATAGACATACTCTTTTATTTATAAGAGGCTATGAATCTGGAAAAAGACCAAAAACCTTATTTCTACATTTTTCTGCCTCTTATGGGTCTCTCATCACATCTGGTTATTTTACGGACGAGAAAGTCAGTCACATACCTGTAATTCTTGTTTTCTGAAGGTAGCAATGATAATTGGATAACTCATGGGCTTCAGCTTCAGGCATGAGATTCAGAAGCCAACAAGCAAACAAAAACAACAAAGTCTTTGCCGGGGGGAAGGGGGTCACAGATCATGTTACTCATGGATCTAGAGAACATAATAATATCAAATTCTCCTAACTATCAGCTCCTTTTCAAACAGAAGAAAATGTGCAAGAATCACCACTCAGATGACCAGAAGAGATGGCTGGGCAAGAGGTTTTTTTAAATTATCTTAGAAGAACAAGAATTATCTAGTAAGTAATTCTATTTTATCTTAAATGACAAGCAGATAGAGTATAGGAGTCGGTCTACTACAGAACAACCAAGTTCAAGGGGTGGCTACCATAAAGAAAGATCCAAATGCATCTGAAGTTTAGAATATTGCATACAGGGCCAGCTTTGGGAAGTGCGGGGCCCCATTTTAACCGTTTCGATGGGGCCCCTCCGCCGAAATGCCGCTGAACACAGCAGCAGCGATTGAGCTGCCGCCAAAGTGCTGCCAAAGAGACGGATGTTGTGGGGCCCTCTTCGGCACAGGGCCTAATTCGGGGGAATCGACCTAAAGCCGGCCCTGATTGCATATGAAGTCTGGAAAACTTCAAAGGTACCTCCCATACCCCACCACCAATTAAAAAACTGAGGGGAGAGAGAGAGGTCTGAAACTTTAAAAAAATTGTTTATAAACTACCCTCACCACTGAAGGAGTAGGAGAAAATAAAGAATCTCTCTTGCTCCCCTCATGTATTTGTATTACTGCTAAGAAAAAACAGGAAATTTCTCTGCTATATGAGTTACATTCTCTTTATCTGATCTTATAAAAGATAAGCTTACATATAAAAACTTCACCCCATTATATCGGGGCACATAAAGAATCAATATAAAAACTCAAACATATATGGGCAGAGACAGTCTTTTTGTTCTGTGTTTGTACAGGGACTAGCACAACGGGGTCCTGGTCCATGACTGTGGCTCCTAGGCACTACAAAAAGTCCTACTGAGTCATTAGCAGTAGCACTGGTGGTACACAAAAAGGTTTATCGCATGATAATACACAAGCCAAGTGTGAAATCTTGGCTTCACTGAAGTCAATGGGAGCATTGCCACTCACTTCAAAGGTGCCAGGATTTCAGCCTAAGAAGTTAAAACATCCAACATGCTCCTTGCTTGCAAGCAATTTACTCTCAGTTCAGAAATAACAATAAGTCACTCTCACATTACAACCAGCAAGAAGCCAACAAGGATGTAATTAAGTTGAAATTAAAGGAATACACCGTATGAAGAGTACACTGTATGAACAAGTAACCTGGAACAAAATAAAGCAATGAAAACGTCAAGTACTACCCATCATGTAACATCCCTGACTGTATATTGACTGGATGAACCATAAGTTCACAACTTCCATTTCATGCTGATTGCACATATCTTGTAGGTACTCATTTTATACTGACAGCAATTCAGCTTTATGCCAAATGCACCTGACATTAAGCATCTCAACTTCACTGTAGTTTTGACAATAAACTACACATGACAACTTTACAAATACTGAATGGGACATGCTAATACCAGCTTTATGTTAATTACATGAACCAGGCTGCAACTGCTTTAGCCTCAGCAAATTGTGCCTACCATATTGCAAATGACTCAGGTTCAAGATGACTGCAAACAGCAATGAGCAATCACTTCAATTTCAACTTGACAACTGTCTGGAATAGGATGAGCAATATAACCTAAACCTGGATCTTCTAGGTGGTTCCAGTCTGTACTGAGATGAAATCAATCACATTCTAAGTAGGTTAATATGATTAGCACAGGTATTACTAGATCTTAAGAGCCAAATTCCACTCCAACAGATCTCAGACTGGCAAACAATTGTGCTGGGAATCAGTCTGCATTAACCTGTCTTGATCAGCTAAAAGCTCAACTGTGCCTACTCTAATGAAGCACCTATCAAGCTTCTCGGCAAGGAAGTCTGCTCCTAGGCTACTCAATCAGTTGCTAAGCAACACTGGAAAGGGGGGGGGGGTTGGAGAGGGAGAGACAAGCAAGCAGCTGGCCCAAGAGGGGAAAAAAAAGCAAAATCTTGCTTCTTCCCATCAAGGAAGAAAAGGTTTAGGGGGAATTCTCTGAGACCAAAGGTCCAAACACAATGAGGGGATGTTGAACTCAACACTTGCTGCTAAGATGAACTATGCTGTACGGGAGCCATGAGTGAGATTTTTTTATTTATTTATTTTTGAGCCCTGTGTTTTGGGGCCAAGGCTTAGAGCCTGTATTTCTCTTTACTTTGGGACCTGAATGAAAAATGCCAGCTATACATAGCCTGAGGTCAGACTGGCTAAAGCCCTGCTAGGGTTTGTGGGAGCCTTAGGGCACTGGTTCTCAACCAGAGGTACATGTACCCTTGGGGGCACACAGATGTCTTCCATGCGGTACATAAACTCATCTAGATATTTGCCTACTTTTACAACAAGCTACATAAAAGGTACTAGCAAAGTCAGTGTATGAATTTTTAGTTTGCAAACAATGACTTGTTTATACTGCCCTATATACACTATACACTGAAATGCAAGTACAATTTTTATATTCCAATTGATTTTATAATATGATAAAAATGAGACAGTAAGCAATTTTTCAGTAATAGGGTGCTGTAATACTTATGTCTGATTTTGTAAGCAAGTAGTTTTTAAGTGAGGTGAAACTTGGGGTAGCCAGGACAAATCACACTCCTGAAAGGGGTACAGGAGTTTGGAAAGGTTGAGAACCACTGCCTTACAGGAAGACTTTTTTCCTCTATAATAAAGAGATGAAAACTAAGGAACCATTTAGGATCCTCTAGATGAGGATAGTCATTTGGAGCACCACACTAGCAAAAACCTGTCAGCACCTGGCTTCCCACAGGTCATCCCAAAGTAAGTACCATTAGAAACAACTGTCAATCTAGTGACTGCAGTCCCATGGTATCTCCTATCCACAGGAAATATAGAAAAACACTGTAATTATTTCAAATACCCAAAGTGTTGAAATGAGTTTTCATATGGAGCCTATTGTATCTAATAAGTATTTTCATCTCTCTTATTAATGAGATAACTATAAGAAGTTAGGGGGAAAAGCCAAAGCTTAAAATATTAACCCTACTAGGGATAAGCCTCAGTCAAAAGACCAACACTCATTTTCTACATAGAAATGAGCTTGTAAATTATTTGAGGCTATAATAGTTTATCCAAACCCCGAGGTCATATGGTAGGCAACTCTCCAAAGATCCCAAATGCCTTTTTCTTATAATCCAGCTTCTGAATATCAAATCTAGGCTGGAAATAATAATCTAGTTACCCTAGAAGAATGTTTGTCACCAGTGCAATACTAATTAAGGTGTGAAAAGAACTGGATGGTTCATTCTGACCCAGTGTCTTGCTTCTAGTATTAGCAAATATCTGATCTTACCATGACTGATCATTAATAAAAAAATGCAGCTCAGTTTATATTTATATGGACTATTTTTACTGGAGATTTCTTGTGCAAATGAAAATTTAACTAAATGTTTCTTAACATTAAGAATTATTTCTAGATTCCCAACCCAAAAATATATTAAAATGTAATTAACAATCCGCTCTAGAGAGCAGACTTCAGTATATATGATTTTCATGCTAACAGGCTGTTATCCAGAGTGATGGGAAAACCTAGCTCGGGTTGGGGATAGAAGTAGGGGGTGGTAGAATTATGCTGTTCCTTTCTATTTCAAAGGCGAAATTAAAGTATTAAAACAAGTAGCTTCCATGGCAGCAACAAATAAAGAACATGCTAGATTAGAGTTTTGAACATAAAACTCTCCATCCGTATTTTATACTCCCTTTAAAACCAGATAGATAAAAGGTATTTATACAGAGCCAATCACCATGGTATCTAGCTACCAATAACACAGCAATAAAGTGTCTCGGAAAAAGAGAACCTCCTCTATCCATTTACTAAATGCTAACTGATTTTACCACAAAATATGCTACAGAAATGCTGTCTCAGGATTCTTATTACAATGTATTTACTCTAATTTTTGTATCATAGCTAACTCTAAAACTTAAGTTTCAAAAGCATTTTTACCTGTACATTACATCGCCATGTGGAGCCTGCTACTGCGCACTAAAAGTTACACAGGGAACTTTTAACATACTGTATAGTTTCCAGCAAAGAGAAATGAGGCTTCAAACTGATTCCCCTATCTAGGGCTATGGCTACACTTGCACATGAGTTAAACCAGCCTTCGGAGAACGCACTAGGGAAAGCGCTGCAGTCTGTCCACACTGACAGCAGCAAGCGCACTGGCGTGGCCACATTTGCAGCGACACTGGGAGCGGTGCATTATGGGCAGCTATCCCAGCGTTCAAGTGGCTGCAATGTGCTTTTCAAATGCAGGGGGTGGGGTGGAGTGTGACAGGAGTGTGTTGTGTGTATGTGGGGGGGGAGAGAGAGTGGGTTTTTTGGAGTGCTGAGAGTGTGTCAGCACGCTGTCTTGTAAGTTCAGACTCCCCTCTCCTCCCCCCTCTCTGTCACTCACAGCAAACATTTACTGTTGCAGATAAACAGCCGGCTGTTTGAAACAGAGCTTTGAAACAGCACTTCTGCATTCCTCAGCCGATTTCACAACAAAGAGAGGAGAAGCCACTTGATTTAAGGGGATCATGGAACGTTTCCGGAGGTCAATCAGAGTGCACTAACTTAACCCCTCGTTCACACTGACCCTGGGGCATCTCAGCCAAGCCGTTACCTCTCTCAGGGAGGTGGAGTACCAGGAGCGCTCTAGCCAGGGAGTCAGAGCGCTCTACGTGCCTTGCCAGTGTGGAACGGGGAGTAAGGTAGAGTGCTCTAGGTGGCTTTATTGCGGTATAAAGTGCAAGTGTAGCCAAGGCCTAATACAGTCACAAGAAAAATCAACTTTGGAAATGAAGTCAGGTACCTAAAATTTTTGTAGAGAGCATGTACCTGAATATGACCTGATTCATGAGTATATGCAATTATTCCTATAGCTTAGTCTCTGCCACAGAAAACTAGGTGACTATTTAAGGATTCAGATTTATAAGATACAGTTTGGCCAATGTCCTGGAGATTGAAAACAATCTTTGGCCTTTGTCCCTCCCTCCACACACATGTATTATCTTACCTGAGAACTGCCACTGAATCCTGGAGGCTGGCTATACTCCGTGGAATCGATAATATTACTGTAAAACCAAGAGAAAAAACAGTCACTATGCACTCATCCGTTATCATTTTCAACCTACTTATTTTTCCTATTACATCTAGCAGCAAGATTGTGTTTGAAATTCATTTTGTAGGCATGAAACATAAGCCTTTTTAAATATACAGAATGTGGATGTCTTATGTCTACAAGAAATTCTAAATTACTGTTAAACACACTTCTATCCAAGTACAGTCAAGCGTGATAGTGTTAAAACAAAATTTGAGGACAGACATGTCCTGTATGTAAAGCACGCAGTGTAAAGCACACCTTCTACACATTGCTATTACAAAATAATTGTGTAGGTACCCCTTCCTTCCTTCCTAAAGGGAGCAAGAAGGAGCAAATTTTGAGACAAAGAACTGGAGTCAATGGACAAAAAATACTGCTTGAAAAAAAGTGAACCTTTGGCTACCATGTAATTAATTTTTATTGGGTCTCTTTCCCAGGAACTCATGACAGAATGGTTAAATTTTCTATTACTGCCTCATAAACTAGAGATGTATTCCCCCCCATGTCATCCACCATCCAAAAGACACAGGATGGCTAGGTTTTGTTTGTTTGTTTTATTTGGGGGAGGGTGAAGAGAAACTGAGAAGTATTCATTTTTAATCTTCCTCATAATTGTTTGTATTTCCCTAATACACAAAACTAGAAAACCTTAATCCTGTAAAAAAAGTACTGTACCATTACCACACAATGTTTAATCACATCTTGCAGAAGTGCACGAAAAAAGTTTTGATTTCTTTTAAGCATTCGTTACACATGCTGAATACAAATTCAGCAAAGTTACAGCAGTGAGGTTTCCTCCAGCAGTATTCACCTACAAAAAATATAGGGTTATTTTAAAGTTCGAGAGTGTGGATATAAATAAGATGGAAATAGAAAGTACATAGCCAAAAAAGTGATTGCTGCTTATGACGACTAAGGCAAATGTGGAAAATGGAGAAAAAAGTTGAACTGGTCTTCAAACAGGGTCTGGAGACATTCAAGCAGGAAAAAAAATGAAAAAACAAGAGTACTGGTGGAGTGGACTACTGAATCAGAAGTAAAAGTGGATTAAAGGATAAATCAGAGAGGGTACAAGCCTGAGGGTGCTAAATTTCAAGGGAATACTATAAATCTGAAGGAAAAATAGAACAAAATAAATTGAACAGTATGACAGACAAAAGGAAAAGTCTGTTTTCTATCAGCACATATTTAAGGTAACTATGCTATTTTATAAAATGCATTAGTAACGTATGCTGACCAGATAAGTTACAACAGGACAGAAAGTATGCTGACAAGATATGTACTGGTTTAAAAACATTTTAATTAACAGCAAAGTTGAAAATATCCATATAATTTAATAAAGTATTTGAAAATGGAAAATTATATATTATAACTATAATACATGAAAATATAAATACATTTCATTCTTACTGGTTCACTGCATCTCTAAAAAAGTGTGTTTTTAGGATGAAGTATTTCAGTTAACAAAACTGGAGGACTCAGCAAATTTTAAAGCTCCCATCAATTATTCTGTAGTACTCTTTCCAAGGAAAGATCTAGGTTGCAGTTTCTGAACTATTCACCACAACATATGTTTAGTGCTGAAAGCCAAATTAATTTCAAAAAGAGTAGGAGGTTTCTAGAAAATAAACCCAAAGAATTCAAGTCTTTGGTCATATGAAACCAGACACAGGACCACTATGTGTCAAGAGATACAGGCTCCAGAAGTCACCCAGCAAGCGAAGTCTCTTAAGAACCTTCACATGCCACTTCTCATTTTAGCAGAGAAACTACAGAACAAGCCCTGATTTTGGCAGGGTCACTGAGTACAGGAAGGGACCTCTCTCAAAAGCTTGGTGAGAGACTACCCCACGTACATTCTGTATAAGTCTCTACTAGTCTCTTCTACCAGGTTCAGTTAATGCCACACTAAATAATGCTTCATTCAAGTCACACGTTCTGGAGAACAGAGTAGCAGTAAGTGGATCTTGTTACAAAAGGAATGCTGGGTCACCGCAGTGTAACCGTCACATTTCTAAACTCAAGAAGCCCAATGGGCCTACAAGATACATATTTTGCAATGTCAAAGACTAAAGTAAAGCAGTTTTATCAACGTAGCTGTGAATAATGAGAGTAGTTTTGGGACCAAGGTCTATAGTGGCCCAAGCACATGTACTCTACACAGACCTGAAAGAATGCCAGAAAAGCCTTGCTAGACTGGCCTACACAGGTTTCAGGCCAGATTTTTAAAATGGTTTTCAAACAACTTCTTGGGCTAGAAAATTATTATTCCAGGCTCCAAATGGTATAAAACAGTGCTTGAAAAATTGACTTGTTAACTTGGTCTAGTTCTGCCACATGAAGCATCTACTTCTACAGAACTTAAGCTTCCATTTTAAGGAAGAGTTTTCTAGCCCTTATACTTAAAAAAGATAATGGTCCAAATGTGAAGTAGTGCAGCATCAACTTACTGATCCTGAAACTCCCAGCTTTCCCAAGCATCAGAAGCATGAAATTAACAAAGACTCATCAGTTTCACTGCTATTTAGAATCCTGTGAGCCGCACAAACTACCAAGAATCATGGCAATTTCATGTAGCTACTGCTTGCAGAAGCAATGAGACGCAGCAGAGAAGAGAGATACTAGAGTTATTCACAGGTTTAAAAAGCCCCAGAAGATGAGAACTTGCAGAGGGATAGAGTATCAGACCCCTCTTTTCCCCCAAACTTTACCTATGACATGATTATGAAAGATTAGAGTCCCAAACAGGATCCAGGGGTAACAACTTGGTACAAATACCAGCAGCTGTTGGAAGGGCTCCTCACCAATCCATTGTCCCTGAAACTCTCCAGTGTAGTACCTCCTAACATCTTTCACATATACCTCTGGGCTATTAGGTTTAGTTCTCCAGTTAGCAGACATGTAGAAAAGTACCAATCAATACCTGTGCCGGTAACCTCTGGTTTAAAGAGCTACTAAAACAAGTGTTCCCAGAAAGAAAAAAAATATTAATTTAATATGCAAGATGAGAGCTTGGGGGCATCAGAACTTATTCCAGTTGAATGAATATAGGAATGTATGCACAGTGAAATGCACTTTAAACCGAATCGCTGACGTGTGCAACTTGGACACAAAAGGTTATTCACAATTTTATCTGTAATCCAGGGCACATAATATCCCAGACTGAAAAAATCCCATCAACAATACACCAGGGAAATGACATTTCAATCTACCCACAGAGAGCAGGCAGGTGGGTAGAACCAATGAGTCTGTTAAATTTAAAAATCTGACCATGGGAACATGCAAATTTAACCTTTCGTATTGAACAGGAAATCAAAGGTCATTCACTTATTTAATGTGAAATTGTTTTGGACATTGTATGTGCCAAACACCACAAAGTAAATACATGATGTTAAAAGCACGGGTGTACGTTTAACACTAATGTTTTACACCCAGCAACTCAGATTGTCTGCAGACTTACCTGTACAGTACTGAAAAGCTGAACGTTTTGCAAAGCATTCTGGAAAAGGAAGATCTTTAATCCAGCTGTGAATTCACAACACAGCATTCTCTTCACTAATTTATTGGCATGAAAATAAATACCACTGAGAAAACAGATGGCCATGTGAACATTATTTTTATATGATCCAAGAACTAGTGGAGTTCTGTGTATGGCATGGCTGAGGACTAGAGCCATGAGGGATCTGCAGCACAAATTTTGAGCAGCTGCGAGCTTTGTACCTGTTTGAAGGTGAGGGGGCTTCGAATTGAGGCACCGTACTATCCTCACTGACTGGGGAATACAAGCCACTCATTTCCTGAAACAGAGAGCCAAGTTACAACAAAACGAAAGAGACATGCATACAATGGACATCTTTCAAATACATAGTTTTGGTGTATAAATTAATTTTTGTAGTAGTAACCACAGGCATCTAATTTTGCTTAATTCATATAAAGGAATCTTTCCTCTTTCCCCAGTAACGGATTCCTATTTCCTGCTATCATTCCAGTTGATCTTCTCAGGGCCTGCTGCCAATGCATCTTGCTCAAGGATCAGGGCGGCTTGCATCTTACATATTCGAGAACAATGGTTCTATCTGAGAGATATCCTGTCGCCACCAGCTCAGAAGCAGGAATCTGACCATTCCCCCCCCCCAAAAAATGCATATTACATGGTGGTTCACTTGTTCTGCAATCATTAAGACAGATACAAACTTATTCCTAAAACAGCCTTTGCATCTGCAAAGGAATGTGGAATTTGGGTCAAGACAAGAATACATGGGGAACTGAACAGAACCAGAAAAGATTTAGTTACCCACTAGGCTTTAGCAGCATCACCTGCCACTGATGGGGTAGATGCACAATATAGTAGTCTGGTTAAATTCCTAGTTGCTATTGAAAAAATCAGGTAGAAGCTATGGCCTGGTCACCTCCCTGCAACACACCTTTTAAAATCTACATATTGCCAAGATGTTGCACCTGTTTCTGTCACAGGTGGACAGATCTTGCAACTATCATGCATGACTGTCACCTCCAGATCAGCTCACTGCAATGTAGTCTACATGGGGCTACATCTTAAAATCTGTCTAGAAACTGAAGCTGGTGTAGAATGCTGCAGCTCATTAGGTACAGGGTACATGATCTGAGAGCACACAACCAGCACTTTTGGACCTACACAGGTGACCAATTCTTTACTGGATAGAATGTAAGGTGTTTGTTTTGCTGTATAAAGCCCTAAATGGCCTGAGATCCCTTTATCTGAAAGACCATTTCTCTCCCCCATGTTATACAGCCACAGCTGTACAGCCAATCAGTGGAAGCCCCACTCATAACCAAGAGGAGTAAGTGGCAGGATGTTCTCCAAGAGGGCGTGTCTACTTTGGAACTTGCTCTCCCCTTCACCTGAAACAGACACACTTTAATCAGCCTCAGGAACACACTGCAAAGCACATTTGTTTTTCCTAAATGAAGAAAGACTGGGTGGGCTCTTGGATTAGACAGAAACATATTTCAGTCTATGAAAAAAATTCAATCTGATGGATTGATTTGAGTTAATTATTGGGTGAAGGAAAGTTCCTGGAATTGTTTGTTTTATTTGTATTTTATAATGGAGCAAAGTGCCTAGAGTAAATGATACTCTTTTACAGAACATGTATACAGTGAAAGTAAATAAAGAAATCTAGATACAGGGGCCTGTGGGTACTGGTTGGAGGGCCATTGCTGAAGAGGGATGACAGGTGCAGGAGCTCAGCTGGTGCCTGAGTAGCTTTTTGGGCAGTGCCACTTCATGAAGCTACAGAATGGGGGGGGGGGGGGGGGGGGGGGGGGGGGGGGGGGGGGGGGGGGGGGGGAGGAGAGGAGGATATAGCTCAGTGGTTTGAGCATTGGCCTGCTAAACCCAGGGTTGTGAGTTCAATCCTTGAGGGGACCATTTAGGGATCTGGGGCAAAAATCTGTCTGGGGACAGTACTTGGTCCTGCTAGTGAAGGCAGGGGACTGGACTTGATGACCTTTCAAGGTCATTCCAGTTCTAGGAGATTGGCATATCTCCATTTATAAAAAAAAAATTAGCTCCACATCTTCTTAAAGCACCAATTCTCCACTCCCAGAGTTGAGCACTGGACAGGACAGAGCAGAAGTAGTCCAGGGGGTGGTCTAGAGAATGAGTGGGGATAGTGGGAGCAAGGTGGCAGGTTTAGAAATACTTGGGAAACAAACCCTTAGACTACAGAGTGCCCTATAAAGATCCAAGAACACCATAGAGAAATGAGAAAAATGCATTGTGGTATGCCTTTTATATAGCAGGGTTTTCTACTTCTGCTTTTCCCAATGCACCCCACTGGAAGACCGCTCCCCTCCCATCCCTCCCCACACACACCTAACTTGGGATGTTACAAGGCTCTTAGATGACTTAGTTTGCAATAGTAAAACACATTTTTTTTATTTAATATTTTTAATATTTTTATCATCAATACAATGACTTCCAATGCCAAGTTATTATGCTGAAGTTCTTATATTAAAAAAAAAAAAAAAAGGAAACTTGGAAAAAATAACTCGAGTAGTTGGTTTGAATGGATCCCTTTCACCAAGCTGCAGCCTGTAGGCATTCAGTAAATTAATAAATTAAAGAAAGCATCTGTTCATTTTCCCATTATTGAAGCAATGGCCATAAATTTCATGCAGCATCATACAGAGAAGCAAACAGTTTGATGGAAATGAAACACTGCCAGAGTTACAACAAATGTCTAGGCTCCTCACCTCCACTCGTTTAATATCCTCTTCCAAAACACTTAGCTCTTTCTGGATCTGCTCCAGTTGCTGTAGATGAAAGAATAAAGGAAATCTAAACCAATTTGTACTGGAACCACCATAGACATCAAGTAATAGACTTAATTTACGGCACCTTAACTAAATTAACAAACACAACATTTCATATAGCCACTATGCACAGAAGTGTAAACATTACCTAGATGAGCAAACAAACGACATTTAATGAAACTTACAGTTGTGAAATAAAAACAGTACAAGCAAGATTATGTTCTTCAAAAGTCACAAAAGACTCCAGATGATTAAAATGTACTTCTCTAAACACCTTCTTTACAAGGATCTAACAGTTCTTTACAAATAATTGTGGCTTGAAACCTCCTGAGAGCCACAGGGATCACAGGACCTTCAATAAAATGCAGACCTCTAACAAAAAACAACTCTTCAAAATCCTTAATAAAGAGAAAATAATTAGTACTTACTTTTCATAAAAACATGCCAAGGGTAATCATATCCAGTTTAAATTACATTCTGCCTATCCAAAAAGTTTGCCATTACATTGCCAGAGCAGGGATCCGTCCAGGACACTAATGTTACATCTCCATGAAACATTTTAAGGGAGTGGCTTTGGATGTACTTATTCAAAGATGGAAACTTAATAAGCTAGCGCCCCCTAAAACTATGCAGGTCTTCAGTAGCTATTCACAGGAAAGAGCAGCATCTACTCAATCACTAACAACTTCACATAGCTCCTATGCATCCTGTGATTAAGTAGTTTGAGAAATTCAACCCAGACACAACAGAAGGTGGGATATTTGTAAGTTGGCTTCGCTAATAGGCTCTACTAGGACTATACATACTGGTAACAGACAAAAGAAAAGCTTCACTGTAGATCTGATTCCCTCAGACACATAGGACTAGAGAGGACTTTACAGCAGGCAGCCTGGCTGTCTCAGCACTATTTCAGCATCAGCTTAATTCATTAAGTTAAATGCCATTGATGAACAGCTTTGGGGTTGTGTTTTAAAAATTGTTACTAACTGGGCAGTTCCACTAAAGAGTGCCAAGATTTCTGGAGCTGAAATACAATGCATCTTTTTAAACACAGATATGTAGAAGCCTCTCAAGTCACCCAAACTCAAAGGCATCTGTATGGTTCATCATAAACTCCAATGCTGATCAGCAAACTGCTCCCAGAAACACAGCAGCTTGAGTACTTGAGTTTGGTTCTTATAGCAATAAAATACTTGCAGAAAACAAAGCAGACTTCTCTAAAGTACCAGCCACTGAACAGAGTCCACTATGTCGACTCTGCTATAGGTAACTCATCACATTAAGAATTAACTATTTAACATTTTATGGTCTTTGAAGAGAAAAGCCTTTTTAGAGAAGGAAAGGAAAAACAGGTATTGATTTTTAGAAGATTTCTCTTTCCCTGGAGCTAGGTGACACTGTGTTAATGCACTGATCTCATCCCTCTAAAGTTCTGAGCTCATATATTTTGGTCACAAATGCAGTTAGTTCAGGGATTTAAAACTAAACTGCAGCAGATGATTTACAAAACCAGCACATGCAGCGTTGTATAAGTGGCAGCATCAGCTTGAGAAAGCCATAACTAGAATACTAATGGGTACCATTGGTCTGATTAGAGGTAATATTAGCAAGGCTGTCTGTAGGGGAAGCTTACACAGCATGTGTCCTAGTTATGCTCAGCTCTAGCTGTCAGCGTCATTAATCCCTCACTTTCATAAACTCCATTAAAAAAAAATCACATTAAAACATTTCAGAAAGGTAGCATGGAGATGAATATCAGGAAATCTGCTCTAAAATTATTATTTTAGAACATATTGGCTTGAAGCCAGAGATTAGAAAATGGCAAAGAAACAAGTGGCAGGTGTTGCAGTCATCTGGAAAAAAAGTGGGCTCCGTTATATGTACCTAATAGAGACTTGTTAGTTTCCAACTCCTATTAACTGTTGCATAAACCTAGAAATGGGAGATCTGGAACTTCCTTTACTATCTATCTGTAGAAGGACAAATCTTTTAAAGAAAGCATAGGCTTATCAGACAGTTGTTTTTACATTCACTAAGGGCTTGTCTACACGGGCACTTTACAGCGCTGAAACTTGCAGCGCTCAGGGGTGTTTTTTTCACGCCCCAGAGCGAGAAAGTTGCAGCGCTGTAAAGTGCCAGTGTAGACAGTGCACCAGTGCTGGGAGCTGTGCTCCAGAGCTGATAGCTATTCCCCTCGTGGAGGTGGGTTTTTTAGAGCTCTTGGAGAGCTCTCTCCCAGTGCTTTAACATTGCTAGTGAAGACGTGCCCTAAGTAAGGATCCTACTCCCTGGAGAGTTCATCCTACTACCTAGAGAGTTCATATTGCTAAAAACAAACCATACTATTTAACACAATTGGCAGTCTTTGGAATAGCTGTGGGCATTTCAGGTGAGGACAGGCTTATTGGGAGAGCTTTGTAAGAGCCCAGAGACTATATGAGGAGGGGTGTGGTGAATCAAGACTGAAGTGTACTACAGTCAGGTGGTGCTGCTATAATGTTTAAGCGGCAGATGATAGTACTCACAAAAATGAGACTAATACTAAGTCTATGTACAAACATTTTAAAAGAAACAAGTCTACAGCAAACATTCAGCCAACTAAGATAAGTAGCTGAACATTCAAACAGATCAATTTAAATGTCATCTTGTGCCATGACGTCTAAAGAACTGTTTTCAACAAATATTTTATGTGGTTTAGCTTTAGTCTAACAAAAACCCTTAAGTCAGTTTGTTGTCATTTTGATTACACTCTTCAATGGATAATTGAATTACGCTTTTCATCCATTGTAGGAGGTTTTAGGGCCAGGTAGTTCTTATCTGATCATTTCTTTTCTCTGACTCTGGGCTTGTCTTCACTACCCGCTGGATTGGCGGGTAGCAATCGATCTATCGGGGATCTATTTTTCACATCTCGTTAAGACGCGATTAATCAATCCCTGATCGCGCTCCCCGTCGGCTCCGGAAATCCACCGCATCGAAAGGCGGAAGCGGAGTTGACGGGGGAGCGGCAGCGATCGACTCGCCGCCGTCCTCATGGCCAGGTAAGTCAATTACGATACGCCGACTTCAGCTACGCTATTCACGTAGCTGAAGTTGCGTATCGTAGATCGACCCCCTCCCCTAGTGTAGCCCTGGGCTAGATAGCCTCACTATTCACAGTACAGTAACTCCTCACTTAAACTCGTCCCAGTTAATGCTGTTTCGCTGTTACTTTGCTGATCAATTAGAGAACATGCTCGTTTAAAGTCGCGCAATGCTCCCTTATAACGTTTTGGCAGCCACCTGGTTTGTCCACGGCTTGCAGAAGGAGCAGCCCGTTGCAGCTATCTGGTGGTGACTTGGGACCAGGGTGGACCAGCAGCCCTCTATCAGCTCCCCACTCCCCTAAGTTCCCTGTGCGGCAGCTGCCCAGCAGGCTATCAATTGCCAGCATAGATAGGGGGTGGGATCTCAGGGTGGTAGTTAGGGGCAGCGGGGTCTCTGGAGGGGGTAGTCAGGGGACAAGGAGTGGGGGGGCGGCGGGTTGGATGGGTCAGGGATTCTGAGGGGCACAGTCAGGAAATGGGAAGTGGGAGGGGTGGATGGGGGTGGGGCCAGGCTGTTGGGGGGGGGGGGCGCAGGGGGGCACAACCTTCCCTAACCAGCCCTCCATACAATTTTGCAACCCCGATGTGGCCCTCGGGCCAAAAAGTTTGCCCACCCCTGTTCTACAGAGCTAAAAAGGACCAATGCAATCAGGACTAATTAGAGGGGGAAATTTCAATGCAGTGGGCCTTAAAAAAAAAGTTAACCTAGCTATACAGAGACCATACTATCTACAACTAGGTCCATTATTCCTAGTCTGGGACTAATTAGCAGTGAAACCCTCAAGTCAGAAAACAAAGATTGTATGGACTTTGTGTAGTGCACAACAGCTTAAAGCTGTGCTTACAGAAGTCTCTACATCCAATTTATAACATCTGATGAATGCGTGAACTTAATACCAAGTAGCTGTCTTGCAAGTGTGTAAAACACAAAAGTTTTCAGACCATGAAGTCTGATGATCTCTTGTACTGTTTTGTTTGGAAAGGATGTGGATTTTATAAGCGTCTTTGCTACAGAATTTCACCCACCTGGCAATGGAGAACTTTGATACCTTGGCTTCCTTCTATTACAGAATAATAGAGGGTGAAAGACGTGTGATTTTCTAAATCATTTAACCCTTTTGAAGTTAAGTTCTTTGCATCTCCACAATGTACCGTAATTTTTCCTTTCAGTGATCAGGGTAAGGATAACAGAATGGAAGCCAACTTTATCTTTAAAACAAGTCCATAATTTGAGTAAAATGTGCACTAATGAGATGCCACTGACAGAGCTTCAGTCACCATGACTAGGAAAGTCACCATAAAGAGAAATATAGCAATAGGGTGAATGCTTCAAATGGAAGTTTTATTATAAACATCCAAAGCTGAGTTTTTAGGGGGCCACTGAAAAACTCACTGAAGATTCGACAGAGTGTTCTGTGGCACCTTATAGACTAACAGACGTAAGCTTTCATGGGTGAATACCCACTTCTTCAGATGCATGCCATCTGAAGAAGTGGGTATTCACCCACGAAAGCTTATGCTCCAATACGTCTGTTAGTCTATAAGGTGACACAGAACTCTTTGTCGCTTCTACAGATCCAGACTAACACGGCTACCCCTCTGATCATTGAAGATTAATAAGGATGCCACCCTCATAAATCACTTGCTCTGTGGATGGTCAATTCACTTTTGTTTGTCCATGCCCGCCTATTGCAGAAACAGAAAACTGTGTATTTGTGCAGGATATTCACTTTCAGACCTAGGAAAATTCCATGTGTTTACTTCTAGGGCATGGGGAAGATTAAGGGCATGGAGAATGGCTAAATGGCATAGCCTTCTGACAAAATTCGTGATCTGCTGACAAGAACTCAAATTAGAATTGGTTCTAGGGCCTCTGGCAAAACTGAATTTTCAGTTTATCTGATTCTAAGGCAGCCCACATTTCTAGCAACCTCTAGGAAAGAACGAATCCAGAATGATCAAGTCAAGAAATGTGCTGGATTAAATCCCTTGAATATAAGCGCAAGTCCCTCCGATATCAGATCAAGGGCTGCTGCTTCATTACAAAAAAAAATTAATCTCAGTGATTTAAGTGTTAATCTGGCTGCAAAATTCCATGGCCAACTATGCCTGAGGACAAGGACAGCCATGGCCACTGACATAACCACACAGACATACGAGACCCTCAAGAAATACCTTGCAAGTTCTTGAGATTTCCCAACAGTCAAAGTCTCAAATAAAGGCTGCAGGATAATGTGCCTTCCTCTAAATTGAACCTTTCAGAGGCTGCTGACATAACTAAAGAACAAAGATGAAATCACATGTGGTAAGAAGGACAACCTTCTTGTTCTTCCAGGGAAGAGAGACTGGGTAGTGAAAGGTCAAAACACTGAAGGAAAGCAAAATCCCAGAGGAGAAAATAATTTTAGAGGGGTAGAACTGCATGTTGGGTAGTCACAGCAGAAAAGGAGACACAGAAGGATGCCTGCTGGGATTCAGGCCCTTCCCTTTGTGGATCCAGAGAATATCCAATTCTTGTTGGATATGAGAAAAGGAGGGGATCTGACACAAAGGCATCTGCAGGAAAAGCAGGTCCCCCAAAGAGCCATTGGAACTGAGTATGGATAAGGGTCCAGACTACTTCAAAGAGCCCTCAAGACAACTTTCTGTATAGCTTATTTGGGTAAAGCCAGTTCCACAACCCCTCCCACACAAAGGATCTGAGTACCTTGGATCCAAGGAGATTCCATTATCCTTAGACTCATAGGATACCTCAAAGGAGACCCCATTGCCTTTGAACCCACAGGATCCAAGGTGGCCACCTACTCTAGCACATAATCGGAAGCAATTTTTAACTGAATCTCTACTAGATTTAGAGGACCAATACTCATCACTGGACGTATGTTCATCCTCATGCTTCCTACTGTTCTTAGATCCACACAGTGTAGAGATCGTGTCCTTAGTGTTCACGCAGCGCAGTGCACAAAGTGGCTCAGATCCTTATTGAGGGCTCTTGGTGCTAAAGTTAAATAATTAAAATAAAAAGCAGCTGCAACACCACCATTATTCAAAGAGACCTCCAAACTCTTTGGGTCTGTCTACACTGGAAACACATATCTAGGTCAATTGTATGGGGCCCAACGGGCTTGGGCTGCAGGGCTAAAAACAGTAGTGTAGACGCTCAGGCTGGAGCCTGGGGTCCAAGCCCCTCCACCCCCCCACCCGGTTTCAAACCTGGTTTCCAGCCCGAGCCCAAATGTCTACCATGCCATTTTTAGCCTCATAGCCGAAGCCAAACTAGCCAGGCTCTGAGATTCAACACTGCAGGTTTTTCCTTGCAGTGTAGACATACCCTTTGAAGACCTGACTGTTCTACTCACATGCAAGACATTCAAAGACTACTCTCCTAATGAATGCAAAAACCTTGGCTAGGCTTAAACCCAAAAAAGCTTCTCAGCACTATACAACTGACCACAAAGGGACATTTTGCCAGGGCAAGAAGGCCTGTATGCTGATGGCTTTCCTCAGAATCCAGACAATCAAGGGGAGAAAATCCTGTAAGTCTACTACTAGACAATACTTTAAACTATCCTAACAAAAGCTGAGTTCAGGGACAGGTGAAGTAACACTTTTATGCTTATGTATTTGGAGACCACTTTGTCTGAACATGCACTTTCAAGTATCTCATGCAAAAAAGTGCCACATACTTACTACAATGTAAACAATAGCTCCTAGGCAAAACTAAGATTCCTGAAAACAGCCTGAAACCAATGATCTTGCCACTGAAATTTTACAAAGCACAAATGTCAGATCTTTTTCTCTTTGGGATAAGTCTCTGGAGATCATTGGTCAGAAGAACCTCAGCAAGACAGACTAAAGCTGTTGATGTCTTGAATGTCCCAACGTGGAATCTTTTGCCACATCCATTGTGGAAGAGCTTAGTTCGCAAAGAATTTGAGCCAGTTTTGCCAGAGGCCCTAGAACCAATTCCAATTGCTTTTGATATCACAACCTCTGTTATGTCATGTTATGAAGCCTTTGACCAACAAGTGAGAAGGAATGCAAAGCTTTTTGGAAGACAGGAGTATATCCCAGTGGTTTTACTGTTTTATCCTTACTTGTGAAGTTTGAAATCTGGAGGTTCCAGCCAGATATGCAGATAGTTGATGAATCTGGGGCACCCACTCAGGGCAATTCACCTTTCTCTGCACAGGAGTGGTTTCACCCCGCCCTCTAGTTGGATTTCCCCAAGAAGAAGAAACTTTCCCTCTTTATTGATTTGTGGAGTGGTGTGAGGATCAAAGCCCTGAATTCAGGATCTTTTAAAGCAGAAATCTTGAGGGAGAAACGAGACATCATGTGAATCATTAAGAAGGTTAAGTTTCTCTTCCTTTTCTATTTAAAAAAAAAATCCTGTCGAGCTTTGGTAAGGGAAAATGACTTTGGAGGCTCTTGGACAGAGCTAGGTGGAGTAATGCTCCTTCAAGCTCAGCTAGGAAAAGTGACAGCAGGAGATTGCCTACAGTGAGTAAATTCACTATTGCCTTTGCTTAGAGAAAAAGAAAGAATGGGAGATGAAAGTAACACCACAGACTCCTAAAAAAATTAGAATCACTGAATAGGCACCACAGAATGAGACTGGACAGTTAGCAGTAACAACAGCTGAGGCAAGGGCTATGGTGAGGGGGTGGGAGGAGGAGGAGGAGGAGGAGAAGAAGGAGAAGAAGAGTGGTACAGCTGTTCAGGAGAATGAGAAGCCCCAACAGCTTTTTCTGCTCTGGGAAAGATACCAGAAAGTACCCTTGTAAGAAGTGGTGCTGTGACTGTACCAGTAGAAACTGAAGTGGCCGGAGATAAAGAGGAACTGGACAACAAAGAGGGAAACTCTCCCATATGACGAGAAAGATTTGTTTCTCCGTCCATGAAGGACTGAGCGGATTGGCATTTCCTCTCCACTTTATCTTCATCACAGTCTTATACCTCTATTTCAGGGGTGGGCAAACTATGGCCTGAGGGCCGCATCCAGCCCTCGAGCTCCTGCTGGGGAGCGGGATCTGGGGCTTGCCCTGCTCTGTGCGGCTCCCGCTAGGGAGCAGGGTCAGGGGCCGCTCCGCACGGCTCCCGGAAGCAGCAGCATGTTCCCCCTCTGGCTCCTAGGCATAGGGAGAGCCAGGGGGTTCTGGTCCGCACACCGCTCCCGCCCCAAGTGTCACCCCTACAGCTCCCATTGGCTGGGAATTGTGGTCAATGGGGGCTACAGAGGTGGTGCCTGCAGACGGGGCGGCGTGCAGCAGAGCCGCCTGGCTGCACCTCTGCGTAGGAGCCGGACGGGGGACATGCTGCTGCTTCCGGGAGCTGCTTGAGGTAAGCGCCGCCTGGAGCCTGCACCCCTGAGCCACCTCCCTGTGGCCCAACCCCTACCCCAGCCTTCATCCCCCTCCAAAACCCTCGGTTTCAGCCTGGAGCACCCTCCTACACCCCAAACTCCTCATCCCCAGCCCCACCCCAGAGCCCGCACCCCCAGCCAGACCCCTCACTCGCTCCCATGCCCCAATCCCCTGCTCCAGGCCTGATTCCCCTCCCACCCTCCAAACCCCTCTGTCTCAGCCTGGAGCAACCTCCTACATCACAAACCCCTCATCCCCAGCCCCACCTCAGAGCCCGCACCCCCAGCCAAAGCCCTCACCCCCTCCCGCACCCCAACTCCAATTTAGTGAACATGCATGGCCTGCCATACAATCTCTATACCCAGATATGACCCTCGGGTCAAAACGTTTGCCCACCCCTGCTCTATTTTGTGGTCTCCCTGAGGGGGAATATTGCTGTTAGCTGTGGAGGAGAAAATCCCTATGCTCTGCAGAAAAACCAGGGATGCCCACAAGTCTATGGGAACAGAACTGGCTGGGTCCTGAAATGGGTGGAGCCAATCCTATCCCAATCTGGCTGTGCCTCCAAGTCACAGAATCATAGAATCTCACGGTTGGAAGGGACCTCAGGAGGTCATCTAGTCCAACCCCCTGCTCAAAGCAGGACCAACCCCAACTAAATCATCCCAGCCAGGGCTTTGTCAAGCCTGACCTTAAAAACCTCTAAGGAAGGAGATTCCACCACCTCCCTAGGTAACCCATTCCAGTTCTTCACCACGCTACTAGTGAAAAAGTTTTTCCTAATATCCAACCTAAACCTCCCCAAGTCAATGCAGCACAGAGAAAACCATAGTAGAAACAGTTAATATGAGAATTTAGTTTTGGTAATATTAACATAACCAAGTACTATTATAAAAATCATATTACAAAAGGTATTGAACACCAAGCACTATCAAAGTATATGAGTCCAATAAGGTCCCTTTTAGTATGAGACAGCATCACCAATTTTTCATTTGAGCAAAAAAACCCGACCAAAACAAAGTGAGTCAGACACATGTATCAATGAATACATAATAGATTAAAGTCTATCATTTTGTTCCCTACATACTAGCAATTTTCTTGGCTTACTGTCATCTAATTCAGTTCTAACATCCCTTATTAAAAAGCCTGATATGTAAAGAAGCATAAATAACTGAGTTTTTAAAGACAGGGGCTAGGAAAGTCCTACAACAACTGTACATCCACCTCAGGAGTCTTGGAATGTAATCAAGAATTTGAGACATCATGGGAGAATGATAGCTTGAAATCAATGTCACCTCCCCTTGCCTACTCATTATCCTGTCCACATGTGTAGATACTAAGCAATAAGATTTGACAGGTAAAGTGATTAGCAAGAGCTAAATCACAACCCTGGAGAATTCATGCTTCTAATTCCTTGCGATTATCCCACAATAACTACCTTTATTTCTACAATTTAACATCTTCGTTATAAGGAAGGAACAAAAAGTTTGCAACATATTGATGAGGCAGAAAGATGACTATTCTGAAATACTGAACAGGCAATTTCAGCAGAGCACAGCTATGCAACACTTCAGGATTACTGTGCTCCTCCGGGATACTCACCTGCTGAAAAATAATACTCATCACATGACACATGGAATAAGAGGCCTCATTAATTAAATGCAAAAGACTTAATGCAGCATTAAGAGTATTCTATTAGAAAAAAAAATCACAAATTCCAATAAAGATGTGTGACAAAGTTCCTCCTCTACCTCGGTGGGTCCTGCGCTTATTGGCAGATTTTGCTTGCCTCAGAGATCTTCCCCTCTAGTAGAATCCACAGTCCAAGTTAACTCCTCCTGTGTCTGATCAGGAGTTGGGAGGTTTGGGGGGAACCCGGGCCCACCCTCTACTCCGGGTTCCAGCCCAGGGCCCTGTGGATTGCAGCTGTTTAGAGTGCCTCCTGGAACAACTGCACGACAGCTACAACTCCCTGGGCTACTTCCCCATGGACTCCTCCCAACACCTTCTTTATCCTCACCACAGGATCTCCCAACAGTACGCCCTCTTACTCTCAGCTCCTAGTGCCTCTTGCTCCCAGCTCCTCACACGCAACCTCCTTCCACAGCTCCTGACATGCACCCCTCACTGACTCACTGGGAGGCTTTTGACTAGTTTCAGCCAGCCCCTGATTGGCTGCAGGTGTCTCAATCAACCTCCCTGCCTTCTGGAAAGTTCTTAATTGGCCCCAGGTGTCTTGATTAACCTGGAGCAACTGCCATAAGGTATCAGGGATTTGTTTAGCCTGGGGCTAACATACTGGTTCCTTACCACTTTCCTATAGCCCTCTGGCCTTGCCCCATCACAGATGAAAAAACAATTGTCAGAGCTCTAAAAGCTGTGTTCTTGGATATGGATATTAATAGACCTCTTTTTCCCTATGCACAAATATGATACTTAAGATAGGCTAATGCGCTCACATCTACAGATCCTACATTTGGATATATGGGGTCAAAACATTTCCTGCAGATGACAAGACTTGGGACATGATCATTTTCTCATATCCTACAATAAGTTTGTTATGGTGGACTTCATAATAGTGAAAAAACACAGGAATCTGTCTAAGGAGCAACTGGTAAGGTCTTTCTTTATAGCTAAGTGTACTGTTAAGAGATTTTTTTCCCTTTTGTTGTAAATGACATTGGCCAAGTAAATTTAGAAGTGTTTTTAAAATTAAATGTAGGTAAATATACCATGAGACACTGATTTTTTTAAAAAATATCTAAAATTAAATTAAACCAGACCAAAAAAATGTGTATGTGCGCAATGTGGCTGAGTTAACAATGCTGTTGTGAAACCTTAACTTTTAACATTGTTATTTTAACTGTGCAACTGGTTTTTGCATTTGTTTTCCTTTAAAAAAAAAAAAAAAGGAAAAAGCTAAAAAATATTCCAGAGCTATTCAGCTTGGCCTTAACAAGCCCCTTGGCTCTACACTTTTTTCAGCAGAAGAGATTGTTGGATCAAGGAATTAAGAAGTGTACACTTAAACTCTTAGTGTAGACCAGGCCTATGTCGAATTTAGCAGCGTTAAATCGAATTAACCCTGCACCCGTCCACACAACAAAGCAGTTTATTTCGACATAAAGGGCTCTTTAAATTGATTTTTGTACTCCTCCCCGACAAGGGGATTAGTGCTGAAATCAACATGGCCATGTCGAATTAGGGTTAGTGTGGACGGAATTCGACACTAATAGCTCCGGGAGGTATCCCACAGTGCACCGTCACCTCTCTGGACAGCAGTCCGAGCTCGGATGCTCTGCCCAGCCACACAGGAAAAGACCCGGGAACATTTGAATTCCATTTCCTGTTTGGACATCGTGGCGAGCTCCGCAGCACTAATAACGATGCAGAGCTCTCCAGCAGAGGTGACCATGCGATCCTAGATTCGAAAGAGGGCTCCAGCATGGACTGATCGGGAAGTGTTAGATCTGATAGCTGTATGGGGAGATGAATCCGTGCTATCAGAGCTACGACCGAAAAAAAGGAATGCAAAAATCTACTAAAAAAATCTCCAAGGCCACGACAGACAGAGGATACAGCAGGGATGCAACGCAGTGCCGCGTGAAAATTAAGGAGCTGAGACAAGCATACCAGAAGACCAAAGAATCCAACGGACACTCTGGGTCACAGCCCCAGACATGCCGTTTCTATGCCGCGCTGCATGCCATCCTAGGGGGGGCCGCCACCACTACCCCTCCCCTGTCCGTGGACTCCGAGGATGGGGTATTCTCATCAGTCGCTTCCTCTGAGGTTTTTGCGGACGGGGAAGATGAAGGAGATGATGAGGATGAGGCAGTCGACAGCGCTTTGCACGCCGATTTCCCCGAAAGCCAGGATCTCTTCATCACCCTGACAGAGATCCCCTACCAACCCTCCCAAGGCGGTATCCCAGACCATGAAGCCGGAGAAGGAACATTAGGTGAGTATCTTTTGAATAGAAGAGACATGGTATTAAAGCAATTGGTTTTTAATGATTAATTTGACCTGAGGACTTGGGATGCATTCGTGGCCAGTACAGCTACTGGAAAAGTCTGTTAACATGTGTGGGGATGGAGCAGAAATCCTCCTGGGACATCTCCATGAAGCTCTCCTGGAGGTACTGTGAAAGCCTGTGCAGAAGGTTTCTGGGGAGAGCAGCCTTATTGCGTCCTCCATGGTAGGAGACTTTACCGCGCCAGGCCAGTAGCAGGTACTCCGGTATCATTGCCTGACAAAGCATGGCGGCATACGGCCCCGGTGTTTGCTGGCATTCACGCAACATCCGTTCTTTCTCTGTCTGTGTAATCCTCATCAGAGTGATATCAGTCATGGTTACCTGGTTGGAATACGGGAATTTAATTATGGGGACTGTTTGCCTGTGCCTTTTAAGAAATCCTCCCTGCAGTTTCCAGCCACGCGGTTGGGGTGGGGAGGAGGACCGTTCATGCCGAGCGGTCTGCAGTCAGCTAGCAGGGATCTTCCACCAAGACCAGCCACGCGGTGGGGGTGGGGAGGAGGACCGTTCATGCCGAGCGGTCTGCAGTCAGCTAGCAGGGATCTTCCACCAAGACCAGCCACACGGTGGGCGTGGGGAGGAGGACCGTTCATGCCGAGCGGTCTGCAGTCAGCTAGCAGGGATCTTCCCCGAGACGAGCCACGCGGTGGGGGCGGGGAGGAGGACCGTTCATGCCGAGCGGTCTGCGGTCGGCTAGCAGGGATCTTCCCCAAGACCAGTCACGCGGTGGGGTGAAGGCTAAAGCGACCATACCAGAGAATGGGATGGCTGGGGTTACTTTGGTTTCTGTCGCTGCACGTTAACCTGCACAGCGCAGCAGTAACTGGCCAACTCTAGAGCTCTGCTTGGAACGGGAAAGGAGGGCGCTGCTGTTAAGTAAGGTTTCAGCAGCCGAAAGTCTACGGCTTACCATGGCCGCCTGCTAGCCAAATTCTGTTGCCCAGCCCTGCTTGTGTGATCTGTACACCAAAGCCCCAGGCACTCAATATAAAGATGCAAAATGCGACCTTGTACTGAAAGCACATGTGGTAGGTACTGTGAATGGTCTTGTTCACCACGAAAGACTATATTCATTGTTCTGTAAAAATGTATTTTTTTTTTTTTAAAGAATTCACTCCCTTTTTTTCATCCCACAGCTGAAACTGTATCTAGGCTTCCTCTGGCATCTCCCTCCCAAAGGCTGTCACAGATAAGGCAGCGAAAAAAACGCACGTGAGACGAGATGTTCTCTGAGCTAATGCTGTGCTCCCGCACTGAGGTAGCTCAGCAGAATGAGTGGAGGGACACAATTTCCCAGTTCAAGCGAGCGGCCAGCGAATGGGAGGACAGGAGGGACGCTCAAGACGAGAGGTGGCGGCAGGAAGACCAGAGGGTGACTGAGGCGATGCTTGGGCTACTGCGGGAGCAAACCGACACGCTCCGGCATCTGGTGGATGTTCTGCAGGAACAGAAGCGGGATGACAGAGCGCCGCTGCAGCACATCTATAACCACCCTCCCCCGCCCCCAAGTCCCATAGCCCCCTCACCCAGAGTCCCAAAAATGCGGGTGGGGAGGCTCCGTGCGAACTAGTCCACCCCTGAGGATTTCTCAAGCAGCAGAAGGCTGTCATTCCCCAAGTTTTGAAGCAGCCTTTCCCTCCCTCCACCCGCACCCCACCCTGGCCACCGTCCCAGTTCTCTCCCTTTATTGATAAATCTTGAATAAAAAATACTTGTTTGTTGAACAATGTTGCCTTTATTTCCTTTCAAAGCAAGGTGTGCTTGAAGGGGGGGAAGGGGGGTGGTAATTAGAGAGGATAGGCAATATAAACAGAGTAAACAAATGGGGGCAGGTTCTCATCAAGGAGAAACAAACGTAAGAGTCGCTGGTTACCCTGGTCAGTCTGGAAAACTAGTTTTCAAAGCTTCCCTGATGCGCAGTGCGTCCTGCTGTGCTCTTCTAATCGCCCTGGTGTCTGGCTGCCCATAATCAGCGGCCAGGCGATTTGCCTCAACCTCCCACCTCGCCATAAACGTCTCCCCCTTACTCTCAGAGATTGTGGAGCACACAGCAAGCAGCCATATCAATGGATATATTGGTTTCGCTGAGATCTGAACAAGTCAATAAGCTGCGCCATCGCTCTTTCAAATGTCCAAAAGCACACTCCACCACCATTCTGCACTTGCTCAGCCTGTAGTTGAAGAGCTCCTTATCACTGTCCAGGGCGCCTGTGTACAGGGCTTCATGAGCCAGGGCATTAGTGGGTAGGCTGGGTCCCCAAGGATCACTATAGGCATCTCCACATCCCCAACAGTTATTTTCTGGTCCGGGAAGTAAATACCTTCCTGCAGCCGTCTAAACAGACCAGAGTTCCTGAAGACGCGAGCATCATGAACCTTTCCCGGCCATTCGACGTTGATGTTGGTGAAACGTCCCTTATGATCCACCAGTGCTTGCAGCACCATTGAAAAGTAGCCCTTTCGGTTAATGTACTGGCTGGCCTGGTGGTCCGGTCCCAGGATAGGGATGTGCGTTCCGTCTATAGCCCCACCACAGTTAGGGAATCCCATCGCAGCGAAGCCATCTACTATCGCCTGCACATTTCCCAGGGTCACTACCTTTGATAGCAGCAGCTCAACGATTGCGTTGGCTACTTGCATCACAGCAACCCCCACGGTAGATTTGCCCACTCCAAATTGATTCGCAACTGACCGATAGCTGTCAGGCGTTGCAAGCTTCCAGAAGGCTATCGCCACTCGCTTCTGGACTGTGAGGGCTGCTCTCATCCTGGTGTCCTGGCGCTTCAGGGCAGGGGACAGCAAGTCACAAAGTTCCAGGAAAGTGCCCTTACGCATGCGGAAGTTTCGCAGCCACTGGGATTCATCCCAGACCTGCAGCACTATGCGGTCCCACCAGTCTGTGCTTGTTTCACGGGCCCAGAATCGGCGTCCCATGGCATGAGCCTGCCCTATTGTCACCAGGATGTCCAATTGCAAGGGGTCCCCTGCTTTGAGAGAGGTCTGTGTCCTTGTCATTGTCACCACACTGCCACAGCCTCCTCACCTGCTTTCTCAAGTTCAGCCTCTGCATAAAGTGCACGATAAGGCGCGAGGTGTTAACGGCCATAACTGCTGCGATGATCTCACCGGGCTCCATGCTCGCCGTGCTATGGTGTCCGCGATGTCAATCCAGGGAAAAGGGCGTGAAATGATTGTCTGCCACCGCTTTCACGGGGTGGGGGGTGGGGGGGGAGGGAGTGAGGGTTGAATGACGACAGTTAAGCAAAACCACCCGCAACAAATTTCTTGCCCCATCAGGCATTGGGAGCTCAACCCAGAATTCAAATGGGCAGCGGGGACTGCAGGAACTGTGGGATAGCTACCCACAGTGCATCGCTTGGAATGTCGATGCTTGCCCCTGTTCTGTGGACTCAACGCTGAATTAATGTGCTTAGTGTGGACACACACGTTCGACTTTGTAATATCGGTTTCAAAAAGTCGGTTTACGTAAAATCGAACTAGTATTGTAGTGCAGACATACCCCAATTAACCATGCACACATATGGAAAACACATCCATGTTAACTTTGCACTGCATACAAATAGATTTTCTATTATGAATGATTAATACATACTTTTCCAACAGTTGTACCTCTGCTTTGTTTAAAAGTTAGTTTTGTTTCAGAGCCATTAGTATCCATGAGTTTCAAACTTGTCATTTTTGTCCATAGGATTTTTTCAAAGAAAGGTGGTTAGAATATTTTAATTACACAGGGAAAGTTGGTATTTTTGCACCATGTTTCCAAACTCAAAAGTATTTTTCTCAAAAATTAAAAAAAACAAAAAACACACCTTTGTGAAGAGATCATGCATGGATAACTTCAGCCCCAAAAGATCAGTGTTTTAAAAAGTCATGAGCATGTGAAAACAAGGAACTCTAATGGGAGATTCTTCTGCAATTGCTACAACTTACATTTCCCTTTTAGAGGACCAATGAATGTGAAATTGAGAGATGTTTTTTCAACTTAAGAAGTGAGTCTTGTTCTACTCCAAAGTGCAAGTACATAAAAGTATAAATATAGACCTTCTCCTCAAGAGCATCCAGGAGCATTTGGTTACTTTTCTGATCAAAATAAAAGCTTTATTATTTATTTCTATTTCAGACCCAACACAACTAAGACAATGAGTTGGAGTCTGTTTCTATTATGAATGATTAATACATACTTTTCAAACAGTTGTACCTCTGCTTTGTTTAAAAGTTAGTTTCAGAGCCATTAGTATCCATGAGTTTCAAACTTAAGTCATTTTTGTCCATAGGATTTTTTCAAAGAAAGGTGGTTAGAATATTTTAAATACACAGGGAAATTGTGTGTGCTGGCTCACACTCAGTTATCAAATTCCAATTGCAGAACTTTTATTGTTGATGTGAGAGCCCAAAAGTACTGAGCTCGATGTTCTGAATCCAGGCTGAGTTTTCAGTTTTGGGAGTTGAAAAAAAACATTTTATAAACACAAACTGAGCCAATCTGATCTGGTGCCATCAAGAGACTGAATATAGAAACCGAAGAAGCTACTTTTACAAAGTAACATAAGACAATCTTAGGACTTACAGCTTCACAAGTAATAGTATCTAACCTATTTGGTGGTTTACAATACACATTATTCCAACCATTTTATAGGCATATAACTTGTTCCAATCTCCTTGCAACTAGGACTGTAGATGTTTTATTATGTACTTTGAATATGCTGGTACCCAGAATTGCACTGGTAAATTCACTCTGGGACCTTATCACACATAGTATCAGACAAGGAATTTATCTAGCTTGTTTAGGAACTGCAACACAAGTGTTATGTAAAAATCAACCTCTGTTTAGAAAATCCTGCAATAATAATATACTGGGGTGGGTTAGGAAATGTCACTTCCAAACAATATAGTATCTTAAAGGAATATCAAATTATGCCAAAAAAAAATAAAAAAAAATAAAAAGACACCTGCCACTCTAAAGAAAGAGAGCTCCTTTTCTAACCTAAGGTTACAACTTGCTCTTAGGGTACATTTATGCTGCAATTAGACACCTGCAGCTGGCCTATGTCAGCTAACTTGGGCTTGTAGGGTTGTAAAACTGCAGTGTAGATGTTTGATCTCAGGCTGGAGCCCAGGCTCTGGGACCCCCACCCCCCCCATGGGGTTCCAGAGCTCGAGCTCCAGCCCACCCCTGAATGTCTATATCATAATTTTATAGCCCTGTAAGCTTGAGCCCAAGTCAGCTGACGAGGGCCAGCCATGGCCTTTAATAGTAACTAAGGTATGTCTACACTGCTGAGTCAAGTTACAATTAGTCTTCAAACAAACATTTTTACCATGACATTTATTCATCATCATCAGGCTTCTGAATTAGCACCTGACCTAGATGAATGGGGCAGCTCCCAGTAGCTATATCTAAAGTGATTACAATAGAGATGGGGTGGGCAAACTTTTTGGCCCGAAGGCCATATCTGGGTATAGAAATTGTATGGTAGGCCATGAATGCTCACGAAATTGGGCTTGGAGTGCAGGAGGGGGTCAGAGCTCTCTGGCTGGCCATGCGAGCTCTGGGGTGGGGCTGTGGATGAGGGGTTTGTGGTGTAGGAGGGTGCTCTGGACTGAGACAAGAGGTTCGGAGGGCAGGAGGGGGATCAGGGCTGTAGCAGGGGGCTGGGGCGTGGGGGGAGTGAGGGCTCCAGCTGGGGGTGCTGGCTCTGGGGTGGGGCTGGGGATGAGGCTTGGGGTGCAGGAGATTGCTATGGGCTGGGACCAAGGAGTTCGGAGGGGGATCAAGGCTGGGTTAGGGGCTCAGGGAGGGGTAGCTAAGGGGTGCAGGCTCCAGGCAGCGCTTACCTCAAGCAGCTCTCAGAAGCAGCAGCATGTCCCCCCTCTGGCTCCTTTGCAGAGGCACAGCCAGGCAGCGCTGTCCCATCCGCAGGCGCCGCCCCTGCAGCTCCCATTGGCCACAGTTCCCAGCCAATGAGAGCTGTGGGGGTAGCACTTGGGGCAGGGTCAGAGTGCAGAGCAGAGCCCCCTGGTTGCCCCTATGCGTAGGAGCCGGAGGGGGGACATGATGCTGCTTCTGGGAGCTGTGCGGAGCGGCCCCCGACCCTGCTTCCCAGGAGCCGCATGTAGCCGGGCAAGCCCCAGACCCCATTCCCCAGCGGGAGCTCGAGGGCCAGATTGAAACGGTTCGTGGACCGAGTTTGCCCACACTGCACTAGAGGCATGCCTCCATGCAAAGTTAACTCAGGTGACCAGCACTCAAGGTTAGCCTCAGCTGGGAATGAGCAGCCATGGCGCAAAGCGATACTAGAATTACTGTGTCGTCACTGGTGCCGCACTCACCCGGGTGCATTGCTAGGAATTCTTTGTACTGCTGCAAGCTGAGCCACTCTGATTCTTTTGGGAGAACTTGTTTGTCCTTCTGGGCATAAAGGAAGAACTGTGGGAAGGCACTGAAGGACTATCAGCACTCAAGTGGTTTAGCCATGCATTCTCACTGCAGAGTGGGAGGGTTAACAGCCCAAATGGAAGCCTCACTCAGGTTTTAGCCTTCAGCCACAGACAAGCCAGCTAGCCTGGGTTGAAGGCGTCAAACTCAAGCGAAAGGATTGTGTGTGGGGCTAGGAGGGGAGCGGGGTAATGCCAAAGTCAGAGCCAAATTAACTGCAGTGAAGACCAATCTTGATTCAAATTTTTGAAGTTTTCTTCACAACCATAACAACTAGAGGTTTTTGTTTATTTAAGATGAAAGAAGAGATACTGAAGATGGGTGACCAGATAGCAAATGTGAAAAAATCGGGACGGGGATGGGAGGTAATCGGTGCCCATATAAGAAAAAACCCCAAATAAATATTGGGACTGTCTCTATAAAAATCAGGACATCTGGTCACCCTAACTGAATACAAAGATAGGTGCTAAACACAGGAACAAACCAATCCAAGTTCTTCTACCACCCAAAATGAACACACTTCTCTGAGCAAAGTTTTTTCCCCTTCCTTCTTTTAAATTGTGCATTAAAATGTTTAAGAGAAGAAGGTTTAAGAACTATAAGGGGCATGCGTTATAAAGTACAGAAATTAGAGAGGGAAAAGATCCATTGGGTTATCGAAGACCATGCCCAGCCAATGCAGAACTGCAGTCTATGTTAGAATCTAGTTTTAAACTACGTAAGTGATAGTGCTTTCACCATTTCATATTGGAAGTTACTCCTAGTCTAAAACTCCGTATTTAAGAAATTATTCCTGATATTGAACTTAAATTTCTCTCTCAGTTCCATCCCATTACTCCTCCCCAGCCTCATCCACTGAAGAGTGCCATCAACTTCAATGGGCTTTGGATCAGGCCTTATAACTTGCTTGGCCACTCTGGAGAGTTCCTCTACTATCATTGGTGTTTACACCCTACAAATATTTTAGGCTTGCACCCTTGTTGCCCTCCTCACAAGACAAACAGCAAAGCTATACATGTTCTACTTTAAATAATCAGAAATCAGCTCCTCCTGATCCCCAGCCATTTTGGAGACTTGTTATTGCAATTCTTTCTAATTGGTTGGTATATTTCTGATACTAACTCGCGCATCATTGTATAATATTCCAGGTGCAGTTTCATTACTCACGTAGCAAATCGTCCCAAACCATGGAAGTGTGGTGCATGATACCTACACATCATCAACTCTCTCTCTCTCAACAACAACAAACAAACAAACAAACAAACAAAAAAAAGGGGGGGGGGTGCAGGGGGAGAAATCCACATGAAATATGAGTTTGTAATGCTATATGTTGGTAGAAGAGCCAATTTTCTGTCCACCATCACTTCCATGTCTCTTGTTCCATTTTGGCATTATTACTTTCTAAGTCTCACTTCCCACACTTTTCATTATCCGTGTTTTGGATTTTTTCTGTGTTGTATTACCTTCTTTTTATTTTTCCTATTTTAATTTCATTTTGTTATTATTTCTCATAGGACTTTAAGGTCAGAAGGGACCATTTCCTGCCCATTTAAAAAAAAAACCAAAACACACACAACATCCTGAGTGCCTTTATATTAATTCTTTGTTCTTACTGATCTTTGCAACTTATCCCCATTTGGTATTGTGACTGAGTGAAATTAACATTCTTCCAGATCCTGAAAGCACTGACATTTTTGATACATTTTGGAAACAATTTTAAAAAGGTGCCTACCAGCCTTCCCTCCCTCACTTTCCATTTTCCCCTCACACATGCATCTTGTTTCAAGAATTTACCACAAGTTGTCAGTGCGGACTCTTTCCTTGACAATTTCCCCTCTCCACATGTATGTAACCAACAATATGAAACAAAAAGGCAATGCAGGTTAAAGACTGAAGCTGTCGTATTTAAACTGACCTATTCTTCTTGAAATCCAGGTATTTCAAATATCCCTCTGCAGATGAGAATTTTCTCCTCAGTGAGGAGATCATTTTAGGCCGACCTCTCTCTCTCTTTTTTTTTTTTTTTATATAAAGGAAAAAGCCTCACCCAGTAGCAAAAACAAAAGCAAAATCTGCTACCTCTCTTTTATTTCTCCTGGCAACCTTGAGGAATTCCATAAGGATCTGTAGTTGGGCAGCATGGGATTCCTGTAACAGAAAATTAAATTTAAAGAGAAAGAGAAAAAGTAGATTAATTTTATGCACAATTCATAGCAGGCATGGAAACAAATCACTTTAACTTAGAAGTAGGGGAAAGGAGCAGCACATTAAGTCACAATTACAAGTAAGGTGGCTTTGCTTTGCTTCTAGGTTTCAAAGTTCTGGTTGGCACATGGCAAAGTTTTACATTATATTATTCTCCTTTTGTGTATTACAGGTGGTTAATAGGCAAAGCACATTTTTCATTCTCCTCCCAGTTGGAGTGATTTCAGACCCTTTTGGAACAAAGGTTGCTCATCTTCCACTGTTGGCAGATCTTGAGCTTTCACCTCTAATCAATCAACATGCTCAAGTGGAATAATTTAGTTTCAGAAAATGACCACCTTTTCCCCAGATGAACATTTCACAGAAGCACAAAACGAGCTTCTGTAATGGAAAATAAATTTGCTAGTAAAGATTAGCTGTTTTGGGAAAGGGAAAGAGGTGTTTCAGTTTCCTAAATAAATTAAATTCTTTATATTTTCCTTTGCAATGACCAGAAAGTTGGAGGCGGCAAGAAGGAAACAGGAATGTAGATTCTCTCTCTACTCCTAACATCAGTGCAGCACTAATACTAGACTGGCACATGGAAGAGCAATTTGTACAGATCTTAGAAAAACTCATTTACTGTAGGACTGAGTATGAGCTCAAAAGGTGGGCCAGGGGAAGGGGCATCAGGGATCCATTAAAGAGGAAAACAGCTGAGAAGGATGGGATAAACTACTTTTCTGGTCTGGCTCTTTTGCTATTGTAATATGTTTCCACAATAACCAGAAAAGGAGGTAGGTAAAATTTACAGAGGAACACTTAGTTTTTAAATCTGAATGAGTACCTCCAAAAGTGTAAGTGAAGCATTACTATTCTTACACCTAGATGATGCTTCTATTCTGATGATGATAGTCCTATAACTGAACAGGATATCAGTTCTCCATTTCAAAGCTCTCTCCTCAATCATATTTGCGGTGACAACCTGATGTGTTTCACATTTGTCATTCCAAGGCTTCCAGAAGAAAACAGATTTACTACGAAGTCTGACCCCAGCCCAATGGAGAACTTTAAACAATACCCCCAAGGTGTCTTTCCTCTATACACAGGAAAGTACACATGTAAATCCCCACACAATCTGAATAAAAAACCTCTTACATTTAATATAGCAATTTTGTTACCAGAAATGTAAAAGGGATTTTATTTTAGTGTATTTCGTTTCCCCACAGGACGCCAAAGCCAACCAAAAATATTATGACTTAATTGATCTTGAAAGCCTCTAAGACAGGGGTCCGGACCCCCAGTTTAAGAGCCCCTCAGGGGGTCACGAGGTTATTACATGGGGAGTCACGAGCTGTCAGCCTCTACCCCAAAACTCACTTTGCATCCAGCATTTATAATGTGTTAAAATACATAAAAAAAAGTGTTTGTAATTTATAAGGGGGGGGGGGGCGCGCCGCACTCAGAGGTTTGAAGGGGTCACCAGTACAAAAGTTTGAGAACTACTGCTCTAAGAGTTCTTAATCAAAAGTTATTGTTCTAATGTACATGCCACTGGCATAAAGTCTGCCCACGCGTATCAACTGCCATCTAATTCCACTTCCAACGTTAGACCACTGACCCTCTTACACACACTTCTTCATAGACTGGGTTGCATTAGGCCTGTCTCCTCTCACATTGTTGGTTTCAGCGGATAGTTTTCCAGCAAGATACCCAGTTCCAGAATTATACGCAAATACCAATTATAACAAAATTATACAAAAACAAAAAGACTTCAGTTTATTCATAGTGACAGACTGCTTTGTACCTTATAAACTTGCATCCTGCTATGATACGCAAGACAACTACAGTTTTCCTTTAAGCATAAAAAGGGAAAGGTCCTGATTTTCAGAGATGCTGATCACTCAAATTCTCTTGGCTTCACATTGGGAGCTGTAAGAGCTAAAAGTCTCATGTTTCACAGTAACTCCTTCAAGGTGCAAATAAATTAGTAAACATATGGAGCTCTCCTTAAAGGATTATTGTTAAATTAGATCCTCAAATTTTACATATCTTGAAGTCAAATGTTCACTTAGCAAATGTCTAATTATATCAAAGAGACAGTGTACTCTAACTGCCACTTGCTTGGCAGGTCGCTTTCTGTATTCCCTTTCCCACTGATATTTTCTCTCAGCTTTCCATTCAGCATGATCCTGCCTCAAGTGAGATCATAAATAAATGTTTATTGTATCATATTCCAATACTGACGTAGTTTGCTGTCATGCAAGTCAGTGAGATGGAGAAGCGCTCAATACTAGAGCAACGGGATCCTACAGAAAACCCTAAGATTAATTCTGCATTACGATTCCACTGCAGAAACAAGGAAATATTTTTGGAAGGAAGATGCCTGTGATTAATCACAATTATTTAATTTACTAAATAAATTAAGATAAGAAAAGCTACTTACTGCCTCCAACTGCTTCTTCTTTTGCACAAGCAGCTCCAACATCAAGTTAACATTGGCCAAGTCAAGGTTATCTTGATCAGTTCCCAATAAGTCTTGAAATATCTGCCATCTGTGTCCATTCTGAAAAGAGGACAAGAGAGCAGAGGAAGAGAAGGTAAATACCAGAGTTGTTTGACACAAGATATTTAAAACTAGTATTGCAGTATTTCATCCTTTGTAAAGTACACAACAAAGTAGTTTTCAGAAAGAAGAATTCCCAAAAAGTATAGGAAACAATTGTTTATCCTGTGATGTATCACACCCCAGCAGCAACTTATCTTGTTGGGGAAGTATTTTGAGGAACTACCCTATGCTAGGGTAGAGCTGTAAGGTAGATTTGTGTGTTTACCACAAGTCTGGTGCCATTAACAACTTCAGGAATTGGCAAAACAAGTAGAGAAATATCTTTAGCTCTCACTAAGAAACAAAGCCAGATAAAACTGACCTAGATAGGACTATCTGACTCAATAATTCAAGATGTTTTGTTACGCTGCAGGATCTAAGAGAGTGGTGAAAGTTCTCCGACTTTCATTTATTGACTACTCACGTATTTCCAGCTAAGTATATGCGTTCCCAGGACTGGGGATAAAAGCTGTCAACAACCCAATATTGCCGGTTGGCAAAATTTATTGTTTTGCTATGACGACATGTGTGCGTTACAGCCCTAAATATGAGTAATGTAACAAGAATATAGTACATTTATCAAGTAAAGAAAAGCAGATTTTCATTTCAAGATGTTCATTTCTGAAGTGATAGGTTCCATTTCTCCTTCACAATTCTCTTACATTGGATTTTAATATAATAGAAAAAGTTGAAATAATTCCTAATAGGTGGCTTGTAGGGTTAGGAGAGGGTACATGTGTGTGAGATAAACATAATCCTATTTCAGCACTTTTAAATCATCCATATTTTAATAATTAGGGCTATTTGGACAGCAGCAACAATTCTTTACACTGTGGTTAATCCATTTCGACATACAACTATTTCCATAAGGGACAATTCAGTTTTCAAATAAAAAAAAAAAAGTGATCTTGTCAGTGAAATTAAAACAAAAAAAAAAAATTCTCACGTCAGTTAAAGTGTTTCAACAACCAAAAATATTTGGTTTAGAAATAAATTGACAATACTTACAACTCAAAGAATAAACTACACTTAAATTAGAAGTGTTCTAAATAACCTACTCAACCCAAATATTTTAGCCATAGGGAAAAAAATGAGCGTCATCCACATACAACTGTATTTCCTTTTATAAGATGCTTAGTAGATAGTTTAAGGAAATCATGAACACAAAATATCTCAATTTTAATCTGGCACGAAGACACTGGAAAAAGTTATGTAATATTAAAACAAGTCCATTTGATTTGAAACTAATAGAACCTGAAGTATCTTATAACACATGCTGGATTCCAGTAAAAAGGGAAAAAATAGGAAGAACAGAATAAATGTTGGAGTTACGGAAAAGAAAATAATTTTTTCTCATTTGATTTGACATTGCCCCACACAAAGTTAATTTTGAACAAAATATTACAGAAGTTTCCTGCCCAACAGCTGTGTATACACATTCTGGTCCTAACTCACCAGATCCTCTACACTATTCCAGTCCAGGGACTCTAATCAGCAGAAACTACTCATTATGCTAAACTGCACTCTCATTTTGTGATACAAACAATATTTAGAATGGAACCAGGTCATTCTACCTGGGATCAGAGCCAGGATTTCAATGCTCCAAAAGATTTCCTTATCCTTTTATGGCTGGCCTGATCATATGTATTAGTTGACTGGTGCCACAAACTTGCTACCAGTCTCAACATAGCTAATATAGTGCCAACAACGAATGCCTGATTATTCCCTTTTGACAAGTATGCTCTTTTTCAGGTAACTTCCCAACCTCTATTAATCACGTAATCAAAAAATTGATTAATCGTTTTGTTAAACAATAGAATACCTTTTAAATATTTGTGAATGTTTTCTACATTTTCAAGTATATTTATTTCAGTTAGAACACAGAATACAAAGTATACGGTGCTCACTTTATACTTATGTTTTATTATAAATATCTGTACTGTAAAAAAGAAATTATATTTTTCAATTCACCTAATATAAGTACTGTAGTGCAACCTCTTTATCATGGAAGTTGAACTTACAAATGAGGAATTATGTACCAAAAAAACTGCACTCAAAAATAAAACAAATGTAAAACTTTAGAGCCTACAAGTCCACTCAGTCCTACTTCTTGTTCAGCCAATCACTCAGACAAACAAGTTTGTTTATATTTATGGGAGATAATGCTGCCTGCTTCTTGTTTACATCACCTGAAAATGAGAAGAGGCATTTGCATGGCACTGTTGTAGCCGGCATTGCTAGGTATTTACGTGTTGGGTATGCTAAACATTTGTATGTCCCTTCATGCTTCAGCCACCATTCCAGAGGACATGCTTCCATGCCGATGACGCTCCTTTAATGCAGGATTTCTTTAATTAAAATTGTGACAACTCCTTGGGGGAGAATGGTAAATCTCCTGCTTTGTTTTACCTGCACTCTGCCATATATTTCATGTTACGGCAATCTCAGATGACGACCCAGCACATGTTCGCTTTAAGAACACTTTCACTGCAGATTTGACAAAATGCAAAGAAGGTACCAATGTGAGATTTCTAAAAAGTAGCTACAGCACTCGACCCAAGGTTTAAGAATCTGAAGTGCCATCCAAAACCTGAGAAGGATGCGATGTTTTCAGAAGCCTTAAAAGAGCAACAGTCTGATGCGGAAACTACAGAATCCAAACCACCAAAAAAGAAAAATCAGCCTTTTGTGGAGGGAATCTGCTCGGATGATGAAAATGAACGTGCGTCAGTCTGCACTGCTTTGGATCGTTTTTGAGCAGAACCTGTCATTAGCATGGAAGCACGTCCTCTGGAATGGTGGTTGAAGCATGAAGGGACATATGAATCTTTAGTGCATCTGACACAAATATCTTGCCATGCCGGCTACAACAGTGCCATGCAAACACCTGTTCTCATTTTCAGGTGACATTGTAATTAAGAAGTAGGCAGAGTTATCTCCCATAAATGTAAACAAACTTGCTTGTTTGAGCAATTGGCTGAACAAATAGTAGGACTGAGTGGACGTGTAGGCCCTAAAGTTTTACATAATTGCACTCAAAAACAAAACAACGTAACAAAAAAAAAAAAAATCTACATTTGTAGATTGCACTTTCACAATAAAGAGATCGCATTACAATACTTGTATGAGGTGAACTGAAAAATACTATTTCTTGTGTTTATCATTTTTACAGTGCAAATATTCATAATAAATTATAAAGTGAGCACTGTACACTTTGTATTCTGTGTTGTAAACTGAAATCAAATATTTGAAAAAGAGTACAAAAACATCCAAATCATTTAATAAATTTCAATTGGTATTCCATTGTTTAACACCGTGATTAAACCTGCGATTAATCAAGATTAATTTTTTTTAGTTAATCCTGTAAGTTAACTGAGATTAATCGACAGCCCTACTATTAAGTATGTTTGATGACATCAAAAGTAGGGCAACTGCTTGCTTCTAGAATTCATGATGGAAGGCAGAGAAGAAAGGGACAGCTAGAATGAACACGGCTGCTGTGATCCAAAGCTACTGATATAGGCTTATTCCCCCTAAAGTAAACTCTTCCCTTCACATCAATAGTGAGATTTGTCCTGCATTAACCTAGGCTATGGAGCAATTGCCATACAAAACCATTAATAAAAACAAAATAAGAAGAGTTGAAACATACGGTGCTACTCACTGAATGGTCCAGTTTGAATCGCTTTTCCTCAAATCTTTGCTTCTGTTTAAGGATGAGCTCATTCACTACAAATCAGAAAGAAAACACCATGTTAAGGCAAGAGATGGGTGGATAACTTAATGAACATTTTAAAAAAAAATTCTGCTTGAAGACTGTTTTACCTACTAAGTGTTAATTGTAACAAGATTAACATAACTGAAAGATTAGAGAAAAAAAAAATCAGGTTACTGGGAACATTTGAGAATGTTATCTACAAGCAGTTTCACTGATTTTCCCTACCTAGTCACTTTCCCTCTTTTGTCTGTGTCTTTCCTATAGCAACATGGGAGAGACTTTTTTATTATTAATTATTATTAAAGAAAATGGGACTGTAAAGATTAAAAAACAACAACAACAACAACAAAAAACAGCAAGACCAGGAGTTAGGGGCAGGTGTAGTTCCCAAAGCTTCTTTAGTTCATCTTTCTAAATTACTATGATCATTTAATTAGACTAATTATTTCAGCTATGGGGTTAAAGTACAATCAGGAAAGAGTGAAAGAGATGAAGTGGTAACTGATTCACTGCAGATTAGTAGCATCAAATAGGCCAAAAAAAATGTAAAAGCCCCCAAACAACAACTAGCTTCTAGCAACATATTCTTTAAATATTTGTTTTTTGGTACATTTTTGTTTCACATATTGATTTAGTCTCCCCCTACTCACTCTTTGACTAACAACCCCTGTTCCCCATAAACCCAACACCCCCTTTTCTTCTAAGCGCCTTTAAAATCCTCAAAAAGCTTTATTAAAGAAAAGATTATATCAGAGTAGTTCACTCTCTCACTGTAATGGCCAAAAAAATATTTCCACATTTCAGTCTATAATTGTAACAAAGGAAGTTTGTGCATGCACAGGAGCACTCTCTAAATAGGAATGCCTCTTTCCACATTCTTGATGGGGGAGAATCTCGGAAATATGATTTATATAGGTGCACAGCTGCATAAATATTGGAGAGTCAATGTGAATCAGGAAGATAAAGTGTGACTAAAAGGCATGAAAAATATAGAACGGAAGATTTTAAATAATCTCAAATACCCAACTGCAATTGTTGCATTTTTCAGAAAGAATTCAGTGGAGCTCTGTTTGGGGCAGAGGGGTTCACCCTCTAAATATAACCTGCAGAACAAAGCCCTTTCGGCTTGTGTACATGGGGAAATTAGTGTGAGGTAATTTTGGGTGTGAATTTAAATTGCACTAGCTACCTTGCACTAACTCACCATGTAGACATATTTACTGTGCACTAATAGAGTCCTCAGCCTTTTTAAACATACATATACACACACACACATATATATATATATATATATATATATATATATATATATATATATACACACATATACACACACACACACACACACACACATATACACACATACATAGAGAGAGAGAGAGAGAGATGCCAATCTCCTAGAACTGGAACGACCTGAAAGGTCATCAAGTCCAGTCCCCTGCCTTCACTAGCAGGACCAAGTACTGTCCCCTGACAGATTTTTGCCCCAGATCCCTAAATGGCCCCCTCAAGGATTGAACTCACAACCCTGGGTTTAGCAGGCCAATGCTCAAACCACTGAGCTATCCCTGCCCCCCCCCCCCCCAAAAGTGCATTAAGCTAATGCACTCAAAAGGCACTCAATGCATGGTAAGAGCGTCCACACAGGGAGATCATGCAGAGTAATTAGCACATGCTAGTTACTGCATGATTTTTTCCTGCATAGAAGAGCTCTTATATAGGGTATCCCCCCATCCAGATCTAAATGCACTTTACAAAAGAGAGAGAAGTATCTGAAACACTATAGTTTCCTTCTTTCCTCCTGAAACGGACTAGTTCCATGATTAAGAATATCCAGTCCATCATTCTAGGTTCCCACCCTGACTGAGGAAGGAAAGGAACTGTCCTTTATTTTTTAACTTAATACATTTTGGATTTGAGATAATTGCTTCTGAAATGTTCTCACGTCACTGTGACCTTTCATTTGTTATTTTACTTAAAATTAAAATAGCAGCTCAACACATGAAACTACTAAAGTTTACATATTTCTCAAATCTGTTGTATTTCCTAGTCCAACTGTCTTCTCTCCTTTAAATCTTTTCTTTCCCTTGCCTCAATCTTTAAATTTTTATTCAATACGATAGAAATACATGGGAAAATTAAGATATACATGCCCTATGGTGCCTTATGGCACGTGCAACCCAAGTCTAAACCCCAGGTAAAATGGTAAGATACTAGACTGTGTGTAATACAATGGCTGCACCTTGTAAATACCTTATAGCCGAAAATATGGTGCAAGAGGTAGAGTAAAATCAGTTCATAAAGTTTTAATCTATGGTCTTCATTTTGCTTCTTATAGAGCACCAATAATAATGGGCCAGATCCTCATCTAATGTAAATTGGCATAGCTCCATTGACGTCAGGGGTGCTATGTCAATTTACACCACCTGCCCCTCCCCACCGGATATAGTCACAAGCATGAGGGCTGATGAGTAGATTTTGTACCCGGAATTGTAAGTTTACAGGACAATTTTGCAAGGCTGTCTTTACTACTGCTAAAGTCTTATCCTGAGACGGTGTTTCTAATGCAAACAATTAAGCCTAAGACTCACCTAAAAAGTTGGGGTAAAGATGGTCTATATTATCAACCACATAGTTACATTTAGGGCATCTGTTGTTATCCTCCAGACTCTGATGAATACATTTATAGCTGTTCAAGGAAAGCGAGAAATAAAACAAGTTAGAGGCCATGAGGAAAAAGGCACAATAAAAGTGTAGTACAGATAACAGCAGAAAAATAATATATGAGCACTTGATGAGGTGCTCCATACGCCCTGTTAAATAACAGCTGTAAATGGAACACAAGGACAGATCTAGAAGGGAGTGATACCAGGCTGTTCCAATATTAACAAGTAATGTCCTAAAGCAAAAGGGCAATTTAAAGCTTCATATCCAAAACTTGGATAGGCCAAAATCATGTTTCTGCCACGGGTTAAAGAAGAGTCACGCAGCTCATACATCAGGTTGAATACACTAAGTGTCTGTGCCAACCAGGAGACCCATATCTTACATCTGAAGTCAATAAAAGCTCTGCATAGCACAGACTGGCAGCTTTTACAATTTTTGTAGGCCACAGTACATGATAGCAGTGTCTGGAGTCTATATAAAGTAACTTTGCCAGAATTGTCAAAAACTTAGTAAACGGCATCATCCCTAGGCTACAGGATTATCTGGCACCCACAGTAACTTTAAATGAAACACAGACAAAGCATCTTTGGTCTCAGCTTCTCCCACTTCCTTTCAGCAGAGTGGATTAATAAAGGTTATGCCATAAGGGGCTTTCTGCTTCACTGCTAGGAATCCCAGGGACACACTAATCAGACACTGCACCTTGCTGGCAAGGACAATCATCCATCTCTGTGACATTACTATTGTAGTAACTCACTCCTCAGATTAGTGACTGGAACAACGGACTGATATTATTGGATTGGTGCTGTATCATGGACACTTCAAAGGACTTGCAACAAGCACAAGATGCTGCATATGGCACATAGTTGAAAAAGTCAGCAGCTACTTCTCCTGGAAGCATAATACTGCACGGGAGAAGTATATTCCACACTAAAAAATTTAATCTGTAGGATGAGCCTAGTGTTAAGCGTTACTAAAAAAATCAGTTAATGTACCAAAAGAATGAGAGAACTCTTGTGAGTTTTCTCATTCTATTCTAACTGTATGCAAAATGCACATGGGATATTAAGCTTTATGCTTCAGGGCTTAAGCCAGAGGTCGGCAAACTACGGCCCGTGGGACCGTCCTGCCCAGCCCTTGAACTCCCAGCCCGGGAAGCTACCCCCAGCCTCTCCCCTACTGTACCCCTCGCCTGCAGTCTCAGCTCGCCATGCCGCCAGTGCTCTGGGAGGCAGGGCTGCAAGCTCCTGCTGGGCAGCACAGCGGCATGGCTGGCTCCGACCGGCCGGCTGCCAGTCTTGCTGCTCTGAGCAGCATGGTAAGGGTGTGGAAAGGGGGGGCGGGGGGAGGCAGTTGGATAAGGGGCAGGGAGTCCCGGGGGGCAGTCAGGGTACAGGGAGCAGGAGGCAGTTGGATGGGGCAGAAGTTTGGGGGGGCGGTCAGGGGATGGGGGGGTTGGATAGGCGTGGGAGTCCCGGGAGGGCGGGGGTGTGGATAGGGGTCGGGGCAGTCAGGGGAGGTTGGGATAGGGGGTCGGGTCCCAGGAGGGGGCGGACAGGGGACAAGCAGCAGGGGGGTTGGATAGGTCGGGGAGTCTGAGGTGGGCAGTCAGGGGGCGGGAAGTGGGAGGGGATGAGGGCCAGGCTGTTTGGGGAGGCACAGCCTTCCCTATCTAGCCCTCCAAACAATTTCAGAACCCCGATGTGGACCTCAGGCCAAAAAAAGTTTGCCCACTCCGGCTTAAGCTGACCTCTAACTATCAGATCATAAAGAGGACTGATGTGGGGGGCAAATTATACCACATCTGCCTTCTGCAGGATTCTTACACCCTCCTCTGAAGCATCTAGCCCTACCCACTGCAGGAGACAGGATACTGCACTAGATGGACGTTGGGTATGATCCAATATGGCAATTCCTAGTAAAACTTTGCAAAAAACAGATACTTGAAGACAAGGGAAGGGGAATACCACGGTTTCAAAAGTGACAAGTAAATTCTCCCCTCAAAAAGGAGTTTGTTAACCAAATCACATCCTCTACAATTTTTAAAACTTTACTAAATAGGAAGTTGACTGACAATATTTTACCTATAAGTACAGTATACTATAAACAATATACAAGTGCTTTAAGTTACAAGTGATGTGGTAGCAGAAATATCTGTCACTCTGGCCATGCAGCCTTAGAGCCCTCTGACTAGTAGGTATCAAAATTTTAAATCCTGGTTTTACCCATTAATTCAGTCACAATTAACATGGGTCAGCAGGAAAACAAAAAGATGAAGAAACAGTATTAAGTTCCAAGTGTCAGTGCAAATCAATCTCTAACCACACTATAATGAAAGTATTTACAGAATGATCAATGGACATTTTGCTTAACATAAAATCTTACCAGAAACTGTGTCCACATTTCGTCATGTATGCTTCTTCAATCATATCAAAACAGATGGGGCTACAAGTAAAAATAAATAAAAATAAAATGGTGCCTTTTTACGTGTAAGAAAAGCAAACAAGAAAAAAAAAACAATTGTAGTAAAAAAGTTCAATGCAGCCATCCAATCATTAAGAGGGAATATTTTCTGTTTGTCAAAGGGATAAAAAAAAGACAGCAACAGCACCTTGGCAATTTAAAGATCAAATGGACACTCAACAGTTATTCTGTGAACACTGAAAGATGTTGTGAAATTGAAGATTTACTACAATTAGAAACCAGGACAAGGTCTACTCACAGAGCTTTCAACAGTTACAAACAACCTCAAACACAATTACAGAATCTTTATAACAAGGCATTTTAAAAAAGAAAACCTCCTGACAAGTAATGCTAAGTCTAAAACAACAGTTTCAAAAACCTGCTTCTTTTTACACTGCTCAGTTACTGCACAAGACTGTGAGCATAAGTCCAAAATTGTAGGCCAGGAGAACAGGGATGACAACAAAGAGAAGTGAAGTGAAACTCTAGTTTTGCTAAAACTAGAAACTGACAGCAGGACATGTCAAAAAGAATGCGATATTAACAGAGGGGGAAGAATTAGACTTTGGAATCATCAGCACAGTGATGGGAATGCAACCATAAGACACGGATAAAAAGGAATAAAAACAGAAAGAAGCTGCTGATGGAACCTTGCATGACATTAGCAGAGAGTAGGAAGAGGTGAAATAACCACTGGAGACTATGAAGGAGCAGTCCAAGAAGCACCAAAAAAAAAAAAACAAAAAAAAAAAAACCAAAAACCACACCCCCCACAACAACAACAACAAAAAACACCAGTCAAGCATAGAGTTGTGAAAGCCCAAAGGGAAAACAAATAAAGGAAAGTGGAATAGTTGAGAGTGTTAAAAGCACTGGACAGGTCAAAGAGAATGGGGATGGAATTAAGGCTTTTGGATTTACCCAGAAAGAGGTCACTAGTGTTTTTAGTTAGTGCAGTCTCAGCAGAGCAGAAAGGGTTGAAACAGACTGTAAAGGATTAAGAACAAGAGAACGGCCATACTGGGTCAGACCAAAGGTCCATCCAGTCCAGTATCGTGTCTTCCAACAGTGGCCAATGCCAGGTGCCCAGGAGGAATTAACAGAACAGGTAATCATTAAGTGATCCATCCATCGTCGCCCATTCCCAGCTTCTGGCAAACAGAGGCTAGGGACACCATCCCTGCCCATCCTGGCTAATAGCCATTGATAGACATATCCTCTATGAATTTATCTAGTTCTTTTTTGAACCCTCTTATAGTCTTGGCCTTCACAACATCCTCTGGCAAAGAGTTCCACAGGTTGACTGTGCGTTGTGTGAAGAAATACTTCCTTTTGTTTTAAACCTGCTGCCTAATTTCATTTGGTGACCCCCTCGTTCTTGTGTTATGAAAAGGAGTAAATAACACTTCCTTATTTACTTTCTCCACACCAGTCAATTTTATAGACCTCTGTTATATACCTCCTTAGTCATCTCTTTTCCAAGCTGAAAAGTCCCAGTCTTATTAATCTCTCCTCATACGGAAGCCATTCCATACCCCTAATCATTTTTGTTGCCCTTTGCTGAACCTTTTACAAGTCCAATATATCTTTTTTGAGATGGGGCGACCACATCTGCACACAGTATTCAAGATGTGGGCATACCATGGATTTATATAGAGGCAATATATGATATTTTCTGTCTTATTATCTATCCCTTTCTTAATGATTCCCAACATTGTTTGCTTTTTTGACTGCCACTGCACACTGAGTGGATGATTTCAGAAAACTATCCACAATGACTCCAAGATCTCTTTCTTGAGTGGTAACAGCTAATTTAGGCCCCATCATAGTATATGTATAGCTAGGATTATGTTTTCCAATGTGCATTACTTTGCATTTATCTACATTGAATTTCATCTGCCATTTTGTTTCCCAGTCACCCAGTTTTGAGAGATCCTTTTGTAGCTCTTCGCAGTCTGCCTGGGACTTAACTATCTTGAGTAGTTTTGTATCATCTGCAAATTTTGCCACCTCACGGTTTATCCCTTTTTCCAGATCATTTATGAATATGTTAAATAGGACTGGACCCAGTACAGACCCATGGGGGACACCACTATTTACCTCTCTCCATTCTGAAAACTGACCATTTATTCCTACCCTTTGTTTCCTATCTTTTAACCAGTTACCAATCCATGAGAGAACCTTCCCTCTTATCTTATGACTGCTTACTTTGCTTAAGAGCCTTTGGTGAGAGACCTTGTCAAAGGCTTTCTGGAAATCTAAATACACTATATCCACTGGATCCCCCCTTGTCCACGTGCTTGTTGACCCCCCTCAAAGAATTCTAGTAGATTGGTGAGGCATGATTTCCCTTTACAAAAACCACGTTGACTATTCCCCAACAAATTATGTTCATCTCTATGTGTCTGACAATTTTGTTCTTTACTGTAGTTTCAACCAGTTTGCCCGGTACTGAAGTCAGGCTTACCGGCCCATAGTTGCCAGGGTCCCCTCTGGAGCCTTTTTTAAAAATTGGCATCACATTAGCTATCCTCCAGTCATTTGGTACAGAAGCAGATTTAAATGATAGGTTACAGACGACAGTTAGTAGTCCTGCAATTTCACATTTGCGTTCCTTCAGAACTCTTGATGAATACCATCTGGTCCTGGTGACTTATTACTGTTTAGTTTATCAATTTGTTTCAAAAACCCCTCTAACGACACCTCAATCTGGGACAGTTCCTCAGATTTGTCACCTAAAAAGAATGGCGCAGGTTTAGGAATCTCCCTCCATCCTCAACCGTGAAGACCGATGAAAATAATGTAGTTTCTCTGCAATGACCGTATCGTCCTTGAGTGCACCTTTAGCATCTCGATCGTTCAGTGGCACCACTGGTTGTTTAGCATGCTTCCTGCTTCTGATGTACTTTAAAAAAATTTTGCTATTACTTTGAGTCTTTGGCTAGCTTCAAATTCTTTTTTTGGCCTTCCTAATTATATTTTTACACTTCGTTTGCCAGAGTTTATGCTCCTTTCTATTTTCCTCATTAGAATTTAACATCCACTTTTTAAAGGATGCCTTTTTGCCTCACTTCTTTTACTTTGTTGCTTAGCCACACTGGCTCTTTTTTGGTTCTCTTACTATGTTTTTTAAATTGGGGTATACATTTAAGTTGAGCCTCTATTATGGTGTCTTTAAAAAGTTTCCATGGAGCTTGCACTGATTTTACTCTTGGCACTGTACCTTTTAATTTCTGTTTAACTGACCTCCTCATTTTTGTATAGTTCCCCTTTCTGAAATTAAATGCTACAGTGTTGGGCCGCTGTGGTGTTTTCCCTGCCACAAGGATGTTAAAATTTAATTATATTATGGTCACTATTACCAAGTGGTCCAGTTATATTAATCTCTTGGACCTGATCCTATGCTCTATTTAGGACTAAATCAAGAATTGCCTCTCCTCCTGTGGGTTCCAGGACTAGCTGCTCCAAGAAGCAGTAATTTAAGGTGTCAAGAAACTTTATCTCTGCATCCCTTCCTGAGGTGACATGTATCCAGTCAAAATGGGGATAGTTGAAATCCCCCATTATTACTGAGTGTTTTATTTTAGTAGACTCTCTAATCTCCCATGGTATTTCACAGTCACTATCACCATCCTGATCAGGCGGTCTGTAATGTATCCCTACTGCTATATTCTTATTATTCAACCATGGAATTACTATCCACAGAGATTCTATGGTACAGTTTGCTTCATTTAAAATTTTTACTTCATTTCATTCTATGCTTTTTTCCCCACATGTACTGCCACTCCCCCACCAGCATGACCTGTTCTGTCCTTCCGATATATTTTGTACCCTGGTATTACTGTGTTCCATTAATTATCCTCATTCCACCAAGTTTCTGTGATACCTATTATATCAATATTCTAATTTAATATGAGGAACTCTAGCTCACCCATCTTATTATTTAGACGTCTAGCATTGGTATATAAGCATTTTTTAAAACTTATCACTTTTTAGCTGCCTGCCATTACATGATGTAATTGAATGGGACTTTTTTCATTTGACTGTTTCTCATCAGATTCTACCTGTATTTTATCATCTTCCATCCTCTCCTCCTTATTAGGACATAGGGAATCTTCATTTATAGATCCTGCCTTAAGGGATCCTTAAGGCAGGATCTATAAATCACCATTAAAAAGTTGATGGTGAGAAAACAAAGATTATGAGAATCAATGGCACTCACCAGGAGCATGAGCATGAAGAGAAGAAGGAAAATGGAGCAATAGTTGGGGAGACAAGAGGAAGTGAGGAAAGTCTTGGGCTTCTAGAATAAAAGAGGCAGTGGTATGTTTGAAGGCCTGATGAAAGTGGGATTAAGAAGAAGAAAGTAATCCCCATCTGTAACGATGCTGGTTCCGGCAGGATCCAACTGAGAGTGCCAATTCAGGACAAATTGCTTCAAGCAGGGCAATTAAAGCCCAAGGCTGGGGTTTTTCCACCTCTAAGGCAAACTAAACCAGCCAAACAGAGAAGACTTCAGTTTTACCCCACTGGCTAACCACAAGTCACACAAGCAATTCCCTTAGACACTCCAGTTTCCCAGTATCACCACCAGTGCCCCTCGTTATACGGACGAATGGTTATGAAAACCAATGCCCCAGTAAAAGAAAAAAGGTTCTTCCGATCCCAAAGTACCAAGCCCTAAACTCAGGTCAATATACAAATCAGATCTTACTCACAAATCACGCTGTTGCCAATCCTTTAGAATCTAAAATCTAAAGGTTTACTCATAAAAGGAAAAAAAGATATAGATGAGAGCTAGAATTGGTTAAATGGAATCAATTACATACAGTAATGGCAAAGTTCTTGGTTCAGGCTTGTACCAGTGATAGAATAAACTGCAAGTTCAAATCAAGTCTCTGGAGTACATCCACAGCTGGGATGGGTCATTCAGTCCTTTGTTCAAAGCTTCAGTGTAGCAAAGTCCCTCCAGAGGTAAGAAGCAGGATTGAAGACAAGATGGAGGAGCAGCAGCAGCTTTTTATACTATCTTGCCATGTGGTCTCTGCTTTCACATGACATGGAAAAACCTCAGAGTTCTGTCTATAGGCATGTCCCTGAATGCCTTGCTGAGTCACAGGGTATATCTGTCTTCTCTCAATGGGTCAATTGTATAGCTCAGTGTTTCCCAAACTTGGGATGCCGCTTGTTCAGGGAAAGCCTCTGGCGCGCCCGGACAGTTTGTTTACCTGTCGCGTCCACAGGTTCAGCCAATCACAGCTCCCTCTGGCCGCGGTTCGCTGTGCCCAGCCAATGGGGGCTGCAGGAAGCGGCGTGGGCTGAGGGACATACTGGCCGCCCCCACTGGCCAGGCACAACGAACCGCAGCTAGGAGCCGCGATCGGCCGAACCTGTGGACGCGGCAGGTAAACAAACCAGCTGGGCGCGCCAGGGGCTTTCCCTGAACAAGCGGCATCCCAAGTTTGGGAAATACTGGTATAGCTGATGGTCCTTAATTGGCCATCAAGCAGGCTAAGCAGAGCTGACACCAACCTGTCTGGGGCGTCACCCAGAAGCATAGCACAAGTTTGAAATACAGACAGTATAGAGCCAATACTTATAACTTTAAATCCAAAAATTTGATACATGCATACAGATAGCATAATCATAACCAGCAAACCATAACCTGGTCTTAGACACCTTATTTGACCCCCTTTATAAGATTTGGTGCCACTACAGGACCTTGGTTGCAACAATGATCTATATGGTCCCAGTTCATGTCAATAACGTCACACCATCTCGTATAATCATCCAACAGAAAAGATAAGCAATAGAACAAACCATCCCGATGTGTAGAAAGAAAAGTAAATATGGCAGGCGACCAGCTTGGCTTAACAGTGAAATCCTTGCTCGTCTTAAACACAAAAAAGCAGCTTACAAGAAGTGGAAGATTGGACAAATGACCAGGGAGGAGTATATAAATATTGTTCAGGCATGCAGGAGTGAAATTAGGAAGGCCAAATCACACTTGGAGTTGCAGCTAGCCGGAGATGTTAGGAGTAACAAGAAGGGTTTCTTCAGGTATGTGAGCAACAAGAAGAAAGTCAAGGAAAGTGTGGGCCCCTTGCTGAAGGAGGGAGGGAACCTAGTGACAGAGGATGTGGAGAAAGCTAGTGTACTCAATGCTTTTTTTGCCTCTGTCTTCACAGACAAGGTCAGCTCCCAGGCGGCTGCACTCCGCAGCACGGTATGGGGAGGAGGTGACCAGCCCTCTGTGGAGAAAGAAGTAGTTCGAGACTATTTAGAAAAGCTGGACGAACACAAGTCCATGGGGCCGGATGCACTGCATCCAAGGGTGCTAAAGGAGTTGGCCGATATGATTGCAGAGCCATTGGCCATTATCTCTGACAAATCATGGCAATCGGGGGAGGTCCCGGATGACTGGAAAAAAGCTAATGTAGTGCCCATCTTTAAAAAAGGGAAGAAGGAAGATCCGGGGAACTACAGGCCAGTCAGTCTCACCTCAGTCCCTGGAAAAATCATGGAACAGCTCCTCAAGGAATCAATTCTGAACCACTTAAAGGAGGGGAAAGTGATCAGGAACCGTCAGCATGGATTCACCAAGGGCAAGTCATGCCTGACTAACCTAATTGCCTTCTATGATGAGATAACTGGCTCTGTGGATGAGGGGAAAGCAGTGGATGTGCTATTTCTTGACTTTAGCAAAGCTTTTGATACAGTCTCCCACAGTGTTCTTGCCAGCAAGTTAAGGAAGTATGGGCTGGATGAATGGACGGTAAGGTGGATAGAAAACTGGCTGGATGGTCGTGCTCAACGGGTAGTGATCAATGGCTCCATGTCTAGTTGGCAGCCGGTATCAAGTGGAGTGCCCCAAGGGTCGGTGCTGGGGCCGGTTTTGTTCAATATCTTCATCAACGATCTGGAGGATGGTGTGGACTGCACCCTTAGCAAGTTTGCAGATGACACTAAACTGGGAGGAGTGGTTGATACGCTGGAGGGTAGGGACAGGATACAGAGGGACCTAGACAAATTAGAGGATTGGGCCAAAAGAAATCTGATGAGGTTCAACAAGGACAAGTGCAGAGTCCTGCACTTAGGACGCAAGAATCCCATGCACTGCTACAGACTAGGGACCGAATGGCTGGGCAGCAGTTCTGCAGAAAAGGACCTAGGGGTTGTGGTGGACGAAAAGCTGAATATGAGTCAACAGTGTGCCCTTGTTGCCAAGAAGGCTAACGGCATTTTGGGCTGTATAAGTAGGGGCATTTCCAGCAGATCGAGGGACGTAATTATTCCCCTCTATTCGGCACTGCTGAGGCCTCATTTGGAGTACTGTGTCCAGTTTTGGGCCCCACGCTACAAGAAGGATGTGGATAAATTGGAAAGAGTCCAACGGAGGGCAACAAAAATGATTAGGGGGCTGGAGCACATGACTTATGAGGAGAGGCTGAGGGAACTGGGATTGTTTAGCATGCAGAAGAGAAGAATGAGGGGGGATTTGATAGCTGCTTTCAACTACCTAAAAGGGGGTTCCAAAGAGGATGGATCCAGACTGTTCTCAGTGGTAGAAGATGACAGAACAAGGAGTAATGGTCTCAAGTTGCAGAGGGGGAGGTTTAGGTTGGATATTAGGAAAAACTTTTTCACTAGTATGGTGGTGAAGCACTGGAATGGGTTACCTAGGGAGGTGGTGGAATCTCCTTCCTTAGAGGTTTTTAAGGTCAGGCTTGACAAAGCCCTGGCTGGGATGATCTAATTGGGTTTGGTCCTGCTTTGAGCAGGGGGTTGGACTAGATGACCTCCTGAGGTCCCTTCCAACCCTGAGATTCTATGATTCTATGAATACACAAATTTTAAGATTCTGAATGGTTGTCTAGCAAGACGCAGCATGTAGGAAGACTACAACAATTTTGTATCTAATGCATGTGTCAACTAATGTCAAATTTCAAGGTTAACAGTTAAATGAATACATTTTTTAAGGAACCTTTACAAATAAGTATCGCTGTTGATAGGATGCAAAATATGCTAGTCTCCAGCCAGTAAGTCTGTAACAAGGGTGTGCTCCCTTCACAAGCATCCTCCCATGGTTTGCCAACAAAGCAACATCTTTGCATGTCAAAGATACATTTTTCTAAAACAGGACAGGGTATCTGATAGGGAAAAAACCAACCTCAGATAGATACAAGTAGGGTTTGACAGAACACACTACATACATGAACTGTTATTTTTCTCTTTACCCCACTCTTTCCACTTCAGCATAGTTTAAGTGGGTAATAATTTCCCACAAGTTGATGCCCCTTTCCACCATCCACTCAAGAGGAGAAGTGGGGTCTTCTCCCAGCCTTATCTCCTCCATCCTGAAGCAGGAAGGAGGACAGTGCCTCCCAGTCCATCTCAAATTTCTTAAACCCACTGAAAATGGAAGTGGAAGCAATAGCCTCCTCTGGGTCAATTATCCTCCTGACAATGATCCAGATTGGACAAGTATTGCCCTGAAAACTAGATGGAATCTAAACGTATAAACTACACTGGTTCTCAGTATTCTGCAACTGAATCATGCATTCAGAAGAATTTAGTTTGAGGCCCATAACACAACACCTCAACAGCTTGGACGAAAATTACAGACTATCTAGCCCCTTCCTTAGCATGAGAACCACAAAAGAAATGAGAAAGTAGCATGGAGTATCCTTAATATGAAGTGGCAGGTTCATTTTGGATTGCATATTGTTTTTGTTCATTTTGATTAGCATCCAACTTCAGAGTTGAAACCAATGTCTCGCGGCTAATAATCGCTTAATGTGAAGGCATTACTCAGCTTAGAATAATTATAAAAATAAAGTTAGCCAGCAAGAATATATTAATAGTAGGATAGGAAGAGATCATTAAAGACTAAAAATAATCAAGGTATTGCAATGATTTGAGGTTCCCAGACTGGTTGCTCCCCATGTTTAAATAAAAATTAAAAAATAATTTAAAAAAAAAACACCCTTCACTCATTCACTTTCTTCTTGATACCAGGTTCCTTAGCATGGAGGTAGCGAGTGTGTCCGTGGAATGTAATGTCCAAACAAGAGATTCTAAAACACACATTTATAAAACCATTTCTACCATGAGAACAAAGTCACTTCCAGTATGCCCCTAATGTTCAGAGTTTGGTAAGTGCAGTGTGCAAGGTCTGTAACGTGATACAGAGTTGAGCTAACTCAGAGTTTCCCTTAACATGCTAGCAATCCAAGATTGTGCTGTTCTCCAAGTTACTATTCTTCATACCAGTCTGACTGGATAAGTGGCAGAGCCAAAATAGTTGAGGAAGAGACCAATCAGATCCTGCAAAACACACATATGACTTGCCAGATCATTCTTAACGGAGGCTGACATTTCCATTATTAAAAGACTGCTTCCCAGCAGTGCTCACTGTTTTATAAGCAGAAACTAGATTAGCTCTTTTAATACTTATCACAGTCACTACTAGCTACCTGAAATGTACGTGGCGACGCAAAAATGTGTCTTAAACTAAGTTTAAAAATATAACAAAGTCATAAATAGTATCTGTTTACCTAACTGACCTTACAAATAAAGGCTAAAACTTCCTAATTCACTGACTTCAATGGCACCACCAGTATCACAAAGGCAAGAAACCAAAAGGCTCAGGAAACCACATGGACGTAGTATAAAATGATTCCCTGTCTGAGACCATATAGAATCATGCAAACCCTTGCTTTGAAGCTCTGGACAACTCAATGTTGGGAGCAGATCTCAACTGTACAACAAATGAAGGTTTTCATTTGTCATAGTACTTATTGAAACCTGGTTTCCCATGTGCTTCAACAGTAGAAGGTTCATATCACTATAAATACATTCCCTCTTTCAGCTAGTGCACAGAACATTACAAATGTATTCTAAGACGCACACCTTTTAAATACTTAACTCAGATACACAGCCAAAAACAAAAATTAAGGCAGAAATGCATAGAGAGCTGAGTGAACAGTTAAAATGAATCCAAACTGAGGTTGACTGGTAGTGTTTTGCCAAAGGGAACCAACGCTATGGCACAAACTTGGGAAAGAACGGGAAAAATTGGCTGCTTTGTTTTACACCAGCTGTATAGTGTTTGTGGATGCATTCCCCAAATACAGCACATTACAAATTGAATTACTGTGGACAGGTATAGGTCTGACATTAGGATTAACAGGTTTCTGAACACTCCTGTGGTTAGATGTTGATAGATGTTTGGCTGTATGTGTGTGTGGTCCCTCCGTGGGCTGCCCCAGCCCTGCACAGACAGTGGGCACAGCAGACCTTGAGCCCAGTGAGCACAAGATCCGTTAAGGGGTGAAGGTACCTAGCCAGGTTTATTGTTGACAAAGCACGGTACTAGTATCCCGCAGACTCTACAGGGCCACTAATACATGTATGCCCGTAACAATGGACCATCTTAGTGAATGGCTTATATTTTCTTATCATTAGGAGGTCTATCATCCTGTAATCCTGACTTTTCAAATGAAAGGAAGACAATAAGCAGAACAATGAGCTTCCAGAATTCAAGTCTGCAAACAAAACTCAGTGCATAAAGCAATGCCCAAGTCTTGCTGTTTGTTCTCAGAGCTCAGAAACAAGTACTGCTATGAAACATTACAGTCACTGAAGAAGCAACATACTCTGCTCCCAAGCAGCAGCAGCACGACACCACTCTGGAAAGAGTTCTGTCCAGCATCCTGTTCAGAGTTAATGTGGGGCCTAGAAAGGAGTACTAAAGAGTAAAGTGTGTCACGAGTTCAGGGGAGGATATCCTTCATGATCAGAGACTTCCTTCTCCCATCAACTTCCCCTTAGACAATTGGAGAAAAAAAGCCTGATAGAACTGTTATCCTGTGTTTAAACACACTTTACTCTCTGTGTTAATACAGGATGTAAACTCCTGATAGTACTGCACTAGAGAAAACTATTCACCAACATAAAAAGCTCATATCCTGTATACAGTTTTTTCCACTCTGTATCCCCAGATATTGGCTGAAATGTACTACAAATTGTACCCAAGAGATACTCCAACAATGTACTGTTTGCTAAATATTTCACAATCCAAACCAGCAACCTAGGCCAAACTTTGCATTGCAGCTTAGCTATCACACTGCTGAGTAAGCATTTTTAAAGTACTGCACAGAGGTTATGGGCTTAAACACCACTAATATTAAGCATGATTTCTGCATGCACCTTTGCAAATTCCACTCACTAAACGCATTTGTCTACTTCTCAACTTCAGCCTGGTATCGACAGAAGCCACCATAGATCTTGCAGGTGTACCTTTAGTTACAACTCATGGTCCACATGCAGAGGAATCACCAACTGTTCCCACTAGCATACTGTCTTTTGGAAAATGTCTCATTTATTGTGTCTTTTCTTTATGGGAAGTTTTTGCTTCTCAGATTGGCCATAATCAAAGCTTATTTATTTAAACTGAAGTGTAGGGCTCTGAAATCACACACATTTGACTTTTCATACATTGTCCACAACTCCAAAGAGAGTCACCCAGTTTAGATTCTTACCTCTGTGTCACAGATCATAGAATATCAGGGTTGGAAGGGACCTTAGGAGATCATCTAGTCCAACCCCCTGCTCAAAGCAGGGCCAATCCCCAATTTTTGCCCCAGATCCCTAAATGGCCCCCTCAAGGATTGAACTCACAACCCTGGGTTTAGCAGGCCAATGCTCAAGCCACTGAGCTATCCCTCCCCCCATTATAGCATTATCTCAATGTTGTTACTGTAATTAATTGACAGAGCAGCTATGTTTTGAGGATGACATTATTTCATAAATGTTAAAAAGACTAGGGAAATACCTACTGCCCACAGAAGTCCATGACAATTGAAAACCCAGACAAATAATGACAGGTTACAGTGTAGTAGCCGTGTTAGTCTGTGTCAGCAAAAAGAAAATAAGAAAGAAAGAAAGAAAGAAAGAAATACTTGTGGCACCTTAGAGACTAACATTTATTTCAGCATAAGCTTTTGTGGGTTAGAACCCACTTCATCGGAGGCATGGAATGAAACATACAGTAGACAGATATTTATACAGTCAGAGAAACATGATAAGGTGGAAATGCATAAACCAACCTTAAGAGGCTAATTAATTGAGAGGAACCATAACAGCAGGGGAAGAAAAACCTTTGAAGTGATAAACAAGATGGCCAATGTGGACAGTTGATGCACAGGTGAGAATGAGGATCGTTAACTTAAGGGAAACAGATTAAATTAACGTAATGGCCAAGCCATTCCAAGTCTCTATTTAATCCTGAGTTGATGGTATCTAGTTTGCATATTAATTCAAGTTCAACAGCTTCTCGTTGTTGTCTGTTTTTGGAGTATATTTGTTGCAAAATTACTACCCTCAAGTCTGTCACTGAGTGATTAGGGAGGTTGAAATGTTCTCCTACTGGCTTTTGAATGTTATGATTCCTGATGTCAGATTTATGTCCGTTTATTCTTTTGCGCAGAGACTGTCCAGTTTGGCCAATGTACATGGCAGAGGGGCATTGCTGGCACATGATGGCATATATCACATTGGTAGATGTGCAAGTGAACGAGCCCCTGATGGCGTGGCTGATGTTATTAGGTCCTATGATGGTGTCACTTGAATCGATATGTGGACAGAGTTGGCATTGGGCTTTGTTGCAAGAATAGGTTCCTGGGTTAATGTTTTTGTTGTATGGTGTGTGGTTGCTGGTGAGTATTTGCTTCAGGTTGGGGGGCTGTCTGTAAGCGAGGATTGGTCTGTCTCCCAAGATCTGTGAGAGTGTGGGATCATCTTTTAGGATAGGTTGTAGATCTTTGATAATGCGCTGGAGAGGTTTTAGTTGGGGGCTAAAGGTGACGGCTAGTGGCGTTCTGTTATTTTCTTTTTTGGGCCTGTCCTGTAGTAGGTGACTCCTGGGTACTCTTTTGGCTCTGTCAATCTGTTTTTTCACTTCAGCAGGTGGGTATTGTAGTTTTAAGAATGCTTGATAGAGATCTTGTAGGTGTTTATCTCTGTCTGAGGGATTGGAGCAAATGCGGTTGTATCTTAGAGCTTGGCTGTAAACAATGGATCGTGTGGTGTGTCCTGGATGGAAGCTGGAAGCATGTAGGTAAGTATAGCGGTCAGTAGGTTTCCGGTATAGGGTGGTGGTTATGTGACCATCGCTTATTAGCACAGTAGTGTCTAGGAAATGCACCGCTTGTGTGGACTGGTCTAGGCTGAGGTTGATGGTGGGATGGAAATTGTTGAAATCATGGTGGAATTCCTCAAGGGCTTCTTTTCCATGGGTCCAAATGATGAAGATATCATCAATGTAGCGCAAGTACAGTAGGGGTGTTAGGCGACAAGAGCTGAGGAAGCGTTGTTCTAAGTCAGCCATAAAAATGTTGGCCTACTGTGGGGCCATGCGGGTACCCATAGCAGTGCCACTGACTTGAATAATGTAAATCACGGTCTGCCCTTTAAGCCAGTGGTCTCCAAAACTTTTTTGATCACACACCCCCAGGGGAAAAAAAATTGCTGCAGGCGTGCCGCCGAAGGGGAAAAAAGAAAAAAAAAAAAAAAAGGGGGGGGGGGGGGGGGAAGAGCTGCTACGTAAAAGAGTTGCTGCCGACGTTCCGGCAGTGCTCCTCCTTTCTCAAAAGAATCAAAAGGCAGAAAAGCTGCTACAGGCGTGCCGGCAGTGCTCCTCTGCAGCGCACCCCCAGGGATCGTCTTGCACCCCACTTTGGGGACCACTGCTTTAAGCAGCTGTCAGCACATAAAAACCCAAATATAGTTTCTCTATAAATGCCACTGAACAGCAAAATATATAATAGTTTTTCCCTGCTTGTCACTTTGTTAAATTCTTCCTCTTGCTCTGCTTAGCCAACTGTACATTGAAGAGAGACTAACTAAATTATGTATGTGCTCTCTTCAAAATGCATATTGGACTCAACTGAGAAAGTTTTAAAGTAAGGTTCGTCTTGAATCTTTTAAAAAGAAAGAATAACTGCTAAATCATCAAGAGTTTTCAACAAGCCACATGTTCTTGTATCCAGGGATTTGGAGCAATCAAATTTTTAAATTGCTCCGCTCCGGCCCAGCTCCGGGCACAAACCTACTGCTCTGTGCTCCAGCTCCGGGCTCCGCTCCAAAGCCCAGCTTGTATCCTTTGACCACTCTTCCCTCTAACCTTCTTTCTCCCGGCTCCATTTAGCACTGTGCTGTGCCTAAATTGATCATAAGTACTCTAAATAGGGGATTGTGTCCCGCAGCCATCAATTCCGCAACAATGTCATCTTCCAACCATCTCCCCTCACTAACATCCACTCCAACAGTGCTATCTTCCAACCAAACCATCCCGCTTCTCACAAAAAGTTGTCAACACACCAGTTGAACCCACCTACCAAGCTTCTCAATCAAAAGCCCCAATCCAACCACATCTCCTTAATCTTGGTGTTGAGTGTATGGAGGGGAATGGGAGTTAACAGACATGGGTTCTACTCCATCCCCAGTTCTGCCACTAACACTGACACTCACTGAGCAAGCCACTCAACCTCTGTGGCTGCTTCTCTCAAAATATAATTACTCCACTTGATAGCTTCAGTTCTCCATATGTACAATAGCGATAATACTTCCTTTGTACCACCCTTTGCCTGTCTTGTCTATTTAGCTAGCAAGACAATCGACGCTCTGAGGAGCTTACAATGTGTATCTACAGCATCCAACACAATGGGGACCCCCAAGCCTGACTGGAGCCTGCGTGTGCTAGTATCTTCCACCGAATCTTAAACCCACATATCAACATCCATACAGAGCAGTCTTGTAAGCAGCTACTCCCCACAAAAATCATTAACAGTCCACCAGCCTGGATTAGCTGTCCACCAGCAAAGAGCCTAAACCTTCAACATATACTATCAATACACCACCATCACATTTACCACCCTAAAAATGGTGCACCACCCCCCGCCCATATTGTCTGGTTATATTTTATTATATTCAACCATTTGTTAATTAAAACTTTGCCTCTTGTAGCTGATTGAGACCAGCTGGAAGGTTTTGGGCCTATTAATTATAGGAATTGTTAATGCTTTCTTTTTTAAAGGCAGATTGCAACCAGTGACAGCAAGGCCCTGCCTCAAGAAACCATCTTATTGTTAATGCCTAACCCATTACTATAAATTAACTTAAAGATTTACCTGTAGTTTTCCAAAAATTGTATCATCACTGTTCACATTTCCTACTGATCTGGTTTTAGGCATTGGTCTGATACACATGCAATTGCTATTGACCTTCCAAGAAACAGAACTAACAAAATCAGCATGGACTTGTCTATCAGCAGGTTTCAATACCAGTGACTAAAAGATTGTTGACTCCCCTTCAGAATCTCATAGGAGTGGACAGGAAAGCCCTTCAGTGGGTTCTTTCCTGTCCAAGAGATAGAGCCCTACAAATCTGTGCATATCCGCTTTAAACCTGGAGGTGCAGTTATCCTCAGACCATTTTTACAGATCACGGATCGGATGCAGATACAAATTTTGTACCCGCACAGGGCTCTACCAAGAGGTGCTAAAGGATAACAAAAAGAGTGCTTACTCTCTCTCCTTAAAAGACATGTCATATGTGCAGTTATAAATGACTCAACATAGGTACGAAGAAAGCAATGCCAAATATGTAAGGGGAAGAATTTAGGCACTGGACAAGAGCTGTGAGCGCATTCTCTCGGAGATACATGACTGACCTTTGCCTATATGTTTTATATTTTGTAGTGAAAAGGGCTCTATTACTCTTTCTGGATGCTTAGGTAGCAGTCATGGCATTTAGTCTTTCCATCTAAAGTTTGCTGCAAACCATTCTTTCCTGATGTGGATCTCATCACAGTGATCTCTGCCATTATAAATTAACAGTTCGCTATTGCAACATGCTGTACTTGAGCACCTTGGAACTTCAGCTAGGCAAAATGCTTGTCTCAAGTGGCGTGAGACAATACTGCCACATACAACCAGTTCTCTGTGCTCTATACTGGTTACCAGTTTGTTAACCAGAAGACTGGACTGCACCTGTAAGTAATCTACAAACACACTAAGACCCATTATTTCAGGGCTTATCTCTACAGCAAAAATGCATTGTACTGTATTAGAAAACATTAACTCACCCAATGTACAACACTAGCACTGATGAGGATAACCATGTTTAAAGTCAAGTTAAGGTTAAACACAGCCAGCTAACCATTTTAAAACTCAACTATTCTCATAAAGCATTCACTGTAAACATACTGTACACACTAACACACTGCTTTTTCCCCACAGTAGGCGAGCTCTCCCCTGGTACCTTATAACTAGAACTATGGTCAGCTGGGCCCCTACTCTACTTGTGCTACATTGATGACATCTTCATCATCTGGACCCACGGAAAAGAAACCCTTAAGGAATTCCACCATGATTTCAACAATTTCCATCCCACCATCAACCTCAGCCTAGACCAGTCCACACAAGCGGTGCATTTCCTAGACACTACTGTGCTAATAAGCGATGGTCACATAACCACCACCCTATACCGGAAACCTACTGACCGCTATACTTACCTACATGCTTCCAGCTTCCATCCAGGACACACCACACGATCCATTGTTTACAGCCAAGCTCTAAGATACAACCGCATTTGCTCCAATCCCTCAGACAGAGATAAACACCTACAAGATCTCTATCAAGCATTCTTAAAACTACAATACCCACCTGCTGAAGTGAAAAAACAGATTGACAGAGCCAGAATAGTATCCAGAAGTCACCTACTACAGGACAGGCCCAACAAAGAACATAACAGAACGCCACTAGCCGTCACCTTTAGCCCCCAACTAAAACCTCTCCAGGGCATCATCAAAGATCTACAACCTATCCTGAAAGATGATCCCTCACTCTCACAGATGGTGGGAGACAGATCAGTCCTCGCTTACAGACAGCCCCCCAACCTGAAGCAAATACTCACCAGCAACCACACACCAAACAAAAACCCTATCCCAGGAACCTATTCTTGCAACAAAGCCCAATGCCAACTCTGTCCACATATCGATTCAAGTGACACCATTATAGGACCTAATAACATCAGCCACGCCATCAGGGGCTCGTTCACTTGCACATCTACCAATGTGATATATGCCATCATGTGCCAGCAATGCCCCTCTGCCATGTACATTGGCCAAACTGGACAGTCTCTATGCAAAAGAATAAATGGATGCAAATCTGACATCAGGAATCATCACATTCAAAAGCCAGTAGGTGAACACTTCAACCTCTCTAATCACTCAATGACAGACTTAAAGGTGGCAATTTTGCAATAGAAAAACTTCAAAAACAGACTCCAACGAGAAGCTGCCGAACTTGAATTAATATGCAAACTAGATACCATTACCTTAGGTTTGAATATTGACTGGGAATGGCTCGGTCATTACGTTAATTGAATCTGTTTCCCCCAGTTAAATCCCCTTAACACCTTTGTGTCAACTGTCTGTAATGGGCCATGTTGATTATCACTTCAAAAGTTTCTTTCCTACTGATAACAGATCCTTTCAATTAATTAGCCTTTTACAGTTGGTATGGTTACTTCCACCTTTTCATGTTTCTCTGAATGTATAAATATCATCCCACTGTATGTTCCATCCTATGCATCCAATGAAGCAGACCGTAGCCCACGAAAGCTTATGCTGAAATAAATTTGTTAGTCTCTAAGGTGCCACAAGTATTCCTTTCTTATTTTCTTTTTGTGGGCACTTACTGTCACCCTCCCAGGGCTGAATTCTTGAGTGCTAGGCACATTCCCAACGGGAAGCTTGTATCTCTGAAACCTGCTCCTGGCCACCACATGCTAGGGCCCAAGTGTACTGAGCATCAGGTGAAAACGCCATAATTTGTTCGGTCAGGATTCATTAATTTGTGGTCCCAGTGACATCTGCAGAGGCGGCACCTCGGGGAATAGGAGAGATCTTCTGCAGGGGGATGCGGGTGGAAAGTCTTACCGAGTCTTGTTAGGCACACAAAGGGCAAGCAAGAGGCAGGAACGCCGCCCCTCCCCCCCCGTGCTCCAGCCAAACCCCAGCTGCCCAGACAACCCATCAACGCCCCGCAGCTTCCCCCAACGCCCGCACCATCCCCAGCCCTGCCCCCCGGGACAGCCTAGGTGGCAGGGGGAGGGGCGGGCTCCTGCCCCCCGCCTCGGCCCGGCCGCACTCACCACACGAAGTCGTTGCTCTTGTCCTCGTACGAGTTGAGGAGCCCGTTGCAGAGCGGGGTCAGCAGCGGCCTCTTCCTGCTCCCGCCGCCCGACGAGGAGCCGCCGCCGCTCCCGCCGGGCCTAGCCGCCCCCGCCAGCCGGGAAAGCCCAGAGGCCGCAGCCCCGGAGCCCGAGACAGCGGCCGCCACCAGCACAGGCCGCGCGGGGCCCCCCAGCCCCGCGGACGAGGAGCAGGAGCCCGGCGCCACCGCCGACGACGACGAGGAAGCCGAAGTGACGGCGGAGGCCGCGGCACCCTGCCCGGCCGGGGGGTGCTGCTGCTGCTGCGGCGGCGGCGGCGGCTGCCGGCTGCCTGACATGCCGAGGCCGGGCGGGCGAAGCCTCAACGCATCCTGCGCGCCGCCGCTACCACCACGGCGAAACAATAAAGTTTTGTTCGAAGTAAGCTCCGCCCACCCAGCGGGGCCGCGCGCGCAACTTTATCAGCACCCCCAGCGGTGGCAACACGGGCCTACGGCAGAGCCGGCCTTGTTCAATCTTTATTGACAGGCCCCGTGCGCGAGACAGCAGGCCGGGCGGGGGTGAGGGCGACGCTCGGCGGCCACGGCGCACGCGCAGTCTGCCGCGGAGACTTGGGTTCCGCCGGGGCGGGGGCGAGAGAAGGGCGGCGCGTGCGCAGCTCGCCGAGGGAGGATGAAGGGGCCGAGTGGGGCGCAGTTGCCAGTAGCCGGGGTTGGCTGAGGGGCTCGTTACCCTCGAGCTGGGGGTCTCCCCCTCAGTTCAGATGGCCCAGGGGGGCCTGTCTGTCCGTCCCAGCCCCCACTCGCGGGCCAGCAGCTGAGGAAGGCGCTGGTACTGGCAGGCCCATGTCACCTGGCCAAGGAGGAACTTCCCCAGGGCAAGGCCCAGTGCGGGCGGCGGGGCTCAGCACCAACCTCAGGCAGTGAGTGGGGCGAGCCCCCCAGGACCCCAACCAGCATCGCTCCCCCACTCCATCCTCCTTGTACACTGCTCCCCCACATGGTCATGATGGAGGAGCAGCATTGGAGTGGGGGTGTGACCCCATTCACCTGGTTGCAATACCACTTGCTTAGATTTGGCCCGGTCACCCATTCTGACGGACTGGTGCAGGGCTGATGAAGAGGAGGCGGATCAAAGTCAAGTGAGGGACATTGTAACCTGGCACAAGGGGTCACACCACCACTCAAATTTGCGGCAACTCTAAAAATTAAGGTGTGTGCTAACACAGTTTCCTCAACAATCACAGGCCACTATTTTCTTACAGCCTTGTCCACGTGATGATGGCACAAATAGAAGCCCTAGGCCCCCTGGGGTCTGTACCCACCTTGCTGTGCAACCTTGAGCAAATCACTAGAGCCCGATTTTCAGAGATGCTGAGCACTTATTGATTGATTTCAGCTAGAGCAATGGATGCTCACATCAGGCCATTAACCAATCCATACCTCAGCTTCCCCATCAGTAAAACGGGGTGATGCCCTTCACTGCCTCTTGGGGTTGTTGTGAGGGCTTAGTAGTTGACATTTGTAAAGCACTTTTCAATTTATCAGTGAAAGGTGCTGTGGAAAGAGAAAGCGCTGTTATTTACTTGTTTTTAATATAGAAGAAACAGCTTCTGTTTTTATAATCATCCCTGAAATCTATTAAATTTCTGCCTAGTCCAATATACTTTTTTTTATTTTATTTTAATTAGGATAAAGGCACACAAAAAAGGGATCCTCCCATCCTGGCTGTTTGAATGGGGACTCCATTCATCCTTTCTTAAAGCTCTGCAATGGTAACAGTTTCTGTAACCTGTTCCTCCTCCCTTATCACTGCACTGCCTTCCTCCCCCTCCTCCCAGCCGTTCCCTTTCTCCTCTGTTGCTATGTCCATCCTGGTTTCTCTCCCTCCATGCTTTTCCATAGTTTTTGCCCCACGTGTTCCCCCACTTCTCCATCTCTATCCCCTTATTCCTTGCCCCCTTTAGTCTCCTTGTATTCTACAATCCCATTAATCACCATTGTTTTCTTTCCTGAACCCCACATTCCCAGGTATCTTCCCTCAGTATTCCTCTAGCCCCACTCCCACATTCTCATGTTTACCCTCCTACCAGTACCACCACCCAGATCTTGTTCAGCTGTGGAAATCTAGTGCAGGGTGTCTCAGATTGGACACCCAAAATTGAAGCACACCAAATTAGTGAAAATGTGACCTGGCTGCAGTTCTAGCTTGTGAAGAGAAACTGACTAGGGTTATTCAGTTTATCTGTATGTCTAGTGCTTTACATATGGAACTGTCTGCAAGGAGAAACTGACTAGAATTAGTCTGTTTCACTAAGTTTCCTTTTGCAGCCATCCCCATGTGAAAATAAATTGATACTAAGAAATAACACCATTTTCCTTCTGCAAGCTCTGTACATTGGAAGCCCAGCAAAAAAATTGCTGGGGGACACACACACCAAATGCGAGTAAAGTAGGGAAAGCGCAAAATAAAAGCAAAAGAAGAGCAAATGAGGAAAGAAATTCAGAATATAACACAGCCACAATAAAAAGGTATTTTTATGTGAAGGGGGAGAAGATTTAGAAGAGAAAGATATATTCTAACAGTACCATTTACTTTTCACATCTTCAGTTTTGGAGGAGTAGGAGTAGATCAAGACAGAACCAAAATTTACAGGCTGAGAGCAACTAGTGGAATGTCTATAACCTACCTTGCTCCCAAAGTTCCTATGAATAACTTTTAGATATTTGCATTGATCCCCGAAAAATTGCAGAGATTAAAAACAAAATAGTATCTTTGAAGAATGTTATTGCAGTGAAATAAACCAATCAAAGCCAATGCATGTGCGGAAGGCCACCCATTACTGTACATGATAACTAGCCTTTGCAGCATATGCATATAAACACCATGGTTGTGAGTAAGGATTGAACCCAGCACTGTCAGCATCAAAAAAACAAGTCTCTGCCACTTGAGTTTAAGATTTTCTCTACCTATGCAGTGTACTTTTAGCCATGTTCGTCCCAGGATGAGACAAGATAAATGAGGTAATAACTTTTATTGGACCAGCTTCTGTTGGTGAGAGACCCAAACTTTCAAGACACACAGAGCCTAGACCTGAAGAAGAGCTCTGTGCATTCAAAAGCTTGTCTCTGTCACCGACAGAAGTTGGTCCAATAAAAGACATTATCTCACTCACCTTGTCTCTCTAATTATCTCTGTAATAGATTGTATGGTCACTGTGACCAGCCTCCAGAGGGTGCTATGATCAAACTCATTAGGCCAGTGTACTGCACATGCATTTATGGTAATTGTATACACAAATCAGACAAATTACCCTCCAAACTCCACATTGGCATCTGTAATCATTTGCATTGTCTATGCAACTGCAGTAAATGCACACACAATTGAGGGTACACCTTTGCAGGAACACACACATGGATTTCTACCTCTTGCAAATTTGTCCTTTAGAGTCTCCTGTCTGCCACACTCACAATATTCTGTATTCCAGTCCCCACAGTATTATAGAGTCAAGGCTACTTGTGTAGTTATTTTCCTGCTCAGAAGATGATGTACTAAGAATACATTCCAAAACAAAAAGAGAGACTCCCCATCATAGTCAAATATTACTGGGAGATCTTAATATTAGAAGGAAGGAAGTGAGAGAGGATTTGCAGCTGAATGAACCTTAATAGAAATATATGTTTCTGCAGTTTTGCACACATCAATCCTCCTTACTATAAATTGTGTTTGTGACTTTTATGACACTGTCTCCATTTACCTACACCGTTTTCCACCAGAGCTGTAATGATCACGCCTAGCCCAACCATTGAAGCAACTGGGAACAACATGCATGCATCAGTCCTTCAACACAAGAGAGACCGGCACTTTTTCTAAATAAAAGGATGTGTCGGCCAGTTATTTGAGACTGAGGACTGGCAGTCAAGTGTCTAAGGCTCAGTTCATGACTGCCACTGACTCACTCTGTAAACTTGAACAAGGCACTTAACTTCACAGTTCCTCAAGTTCCCTACCTGTAAAATAATAATAGGCACTGTATAACAGTGGGTATTATAGTACCTAGTAAGGGCTATAATAACACTTACCTCAGCAGAGTGTTGTAAGGAGGCTTAACAAATGAATGTTAGGAAAGCTCTTGCATATCTTTCTATGAAAAGTGCTATAGAGGTACAAAGCATTATTATTATTATGTATTTGTGTTACAAACATATAGCACCTTCCATCAGAGGACCTAAGAGAACTTTATAAATAATACATGATTCAGACTCTCAATTATCCAGGTGATATTAGAGATGATATTTTACAGATTGGGAAACTGAGGCATAGATAGATTAATAGCCTGATTTTAAAGTCAGTGGATGCTCAGAGTGCTCAATGCCTTGGAAAATCAGGCTGTAAGTGACTTCCCCAAATCACAAAGTAAGTCAGTGGCAGAGCCAGCCAGGACTTCTGGCTCTCGGGTGTATGTTCCAAGCACTAAATATGCCCCTTCCTGAATTTACAAAAGGGAATTGGGAGAAACTTGACTGAGTCCTTCTGAGCTTTAAATTCTACAAGAAATTAGACTCAAAGATCAAATTAGACCTCCAAGAACTTTATCCAGTCATTTAACACATAGGTTGCTCAGAATATAAGAAAAGGAGTCAGAGCAGAAGTGAAAGAGAAAGATAAACATAGCAGAAGTTCTAAGAACTTTTTTTGTTATTCTTTGTTTGATGGATTTTAGTCTGGGTGCAAGTGAGGCTTAGAATGTGGAGTATATGGTGACATAGGCGCCGACTCCGTGGGTGCTCCGGGGCTGGAGCACCCACGGGGGAAAATTGGTGGGTGCTCAGCACCCACCGGCAGCTCCCTGCCAACCCCGGGGCCCGCGCCTAGCTCCCCGCCAGCCCCGGGACCCACGGCAAGCTCACCTCAGCACCGGGAGTCATTGCGGGGCCCCGCCCCCGACGCTGGGCGACGTTGTGTTGGCGCCAGGGGCGGGGCCCCGCAACGTCGCCCGGCGTCGGGGCGAGGCCCCACCCCCGACACTGGGCGTCAGCCCCCACCGGCGCCACCAGAAGTCGGCGCCTGTGTATGGTGATGTCTATTACAGTGAAGGCTACAAGAGTTTCCATCTAAAGGGTTTTTTCCAGTATTTATAAATAAGTCCAACTTTTACCTTTTGGGCTGAAATTTTGGAAAGTCTGAGCAAAAATGGTTCAGAATGACAAGAGTGAGGAAAATAGTTTCACTCTCTCTGTATATATACTGGTGATCTTTTTTTAATAGCTCTAATTCCTCAATGGTGGGTAGTAGAAAGTTAACGTGTGGAAGAGATGTGGTCCCTTGGTCACAGATATGCCTTTCAGTGATCTGGTGAAATTTTGTTTTGATTTGACGGAGTTATGAGATTTTTAAATACAGTACTTTATGCACATGCACCGATTTTGATGTGGGATAATGGTGGCGTTGTTTTTACTAATTATCTCACAAGGTTCCATTGGCACTGCAGATCTGTGCCTATATCAGAGGGCTGAAAGAGATCTGTGTATATGTGTGTGAAAGAAAGATGAGTGGGGGTTAAATTGTAATGTGTGGATTGAGGCAGGACTACAGAAGAGCCCTGCCTCATTTATGATCTATTAATGTGTGAATTCTCAATTGGTGCCCAATACTGTGGAGCCCTGTTTACAAGGAAAAATATACATGATCATGTAATTGAAGACCACATCATAATGAGTATGCACGAGGAGAGAGTTAAGTTTGCACGAGCAACCTTTTGAGTGCTTTGCTTTGCACTCTTACCATCCTTTCAGAAGTGTAATAGGGTGATTCTGCCCTTAAGGGCTGGAGGGATGGGTCTAGTCAACCCTGATTACTAAAGAAGCACACCTAGATTGGATCAGGGGCTTCCTTATAAAGAGCAGGAGGAAGCTACTGAGTATGGCTGATAGGAGAAGGAAGCTGTGGCAATAGGTGCAACTGGTGGCTTTGGGTAGAGCAGACTGGTACCGAGGAAGCTGTATGTGGTGGACGAATCAGGGCTGGGTATGAACTTTTGTGTTATCAGTATTGCCAGCTTCAAGAGATCAAAAATCATGAGATCAGCCTAAAAATCATGACAGTCTAACAAAAGATTGTATTGTGGAGTGGTTTTTTTTCAGTCTCTTGACTTTTGAACTCCCCCTGCCCATTCCCAGGGTGTGTGCATGTGACAATTAGTGTTGCCCACTCTCCCACATGTACTGGATAAGGTGATTTTGGCCCCTGCTGCAGGAGCTCTCACCCCCAACATCTTCCCGTCTCCTGCCCAGCAATTAATCCTGTCCCCCAGCCCCTCATCAGTTCTATCCCCACCCAAACCCCCTCTATTCTGCCTCCCTCAGTTCAGTCCCCAGCCCCTATCATCACCACCCCATCAGTTCAGCCGATTGACCCCCACCACCCTCAGTTCACCCTCCCAGCACTCACCCCATCTGCTCAGAACCCATCATCAATATATCCCCCCCGCAACCCTATCAGCCCTCACCCTCCTCACTTCAGCCCCCCACCTCACCTCTAATCCTTAGGGTTTTTCACCCTCCCCAGGCCTGGTGTGGGGTCTCCTCTCCCACTTCCCAGGCTGACAGCTGGAGCCCGGCCGCCCGAGGCTGACACTGCCTGGAGTGGCTCACGAGCATGAGTGTCTACCTCAGGGCAGACTGTCAAAAACAGGGCAGACATGTCAAAATGGTGGTGTGTTCTATCATTAGATTTTACCAAGCCAGTTGCAAATGTGAACTCCTGGATCACTATAACAGTCTTACCATGACAGTCCCCTTAGGCTCTCCAGTCTATCTTGCCAGCCAGGCAGACTGGACTTAGTGATGAATGGTCACTTACACCAAAAATCACATCACATTCAGGTTGCTTCCAGTCCCAAGAGACCAGTCACTTACGCTAGATCAATCAGTACCCTAGATTTTATACCAAAGACAACGCCTGTAGAAAATCCTGTAAAAAACTAGCTAAAGATTTAGCAGTTTGTCAATTCAAAGTGTCTTTCAGGGTGGACCCAGGAGGCAGCCCCTGGGGATCTCTGGCTTCAGTTTGGTGGCTCTGGCCCTTGGAGAGTTCAAACAGTGAAGAGATGGAAAATTTTTCTGTGACTTTGTTTTATTTCCTTCATTCAGCTTCCAAGTCCACTGGACGAGCTTCCTTGCATGTAGCATTTCCCAGGTATGATAGGGCCATTAACCAATCCTCTGTATTGTGATGTTCCTTGATGGCCTGTCTGATTTTGATTATCCTTCTGGGTGGGTGGGGAGAACGATTCCTGTGCCTGGGTTCACAAGTTCAGAACAAACATTTTCAAAGTTATAAAGCAAAACATACATATATTCTTATAGCATGGAATACAGACATTACAAGTGAGATTAGTGCATGCAGCAGCTTACAAGCATTCCATAAAGTCTAAACTCTAAATTCATTCTTATAAGACTAATACATATTTTGAACAACACTAACATACAGGTGAACTGGTCTGGTCTCCAGCTATGAGTCTGTCAGTTCTCAGCTAATGTCTGTAGCCTGGATAAGAGCTAGCATCTGGCCTGCCAGCATCACAGTATTGATGGTGGGTATTTGTTATCCTTTATGCATGGAACAGATCTATTTAAGGTATCACCATTATTTTTAGAAGCTAATATGTGCTGCTAACTGAATTCTGTTGTGGACTCCCTTCTCTATGTCACTGTGACATTCCCCAGGGTACAATCTGGATTATTGAACAGCTGTGTCCCCTTAATTCTCTTGCCTGGAGTGCTTTTTACACTGCTATGCTGTCAGAACATCCACTCATGGCCTCACTCCCACCTAAATACATGAGCTTTCTGACTTGTCACTCATGAATTACATTCAGGGCGATACCAGCAAGTTCTTAGTCCCAGCCTTGTTCTCCCAGAAATATGTGTCTTGTACTGTCCAGCACACTACTGAACAATGCAAGTTCATAGAAGGTCTGTCATTTCATCAAAGGAAAACGATACATGCACCAGCCTTGTTATCCCAAATGGAGTTTCCCATGCACTTTAATCCAAACACTCAGGTTAAGATAAAACAATAAGAGAAGTTTATTAACTACAGAAAGATAGATTTTAAGTGATTACAAATGAAGATGCATAAAAGTCAGGATTGGTCACAAAAGAAAATAAAAGAGTAATATGCAAGCTAATACCTAATTTAACAAGCTAAGTGAATTTAAAAGCAAAAGGTTTTGTCTCAGCATAGGCTGTTGTAAATTTCACTGGGTCTCCTTTTAGCCTGGGACCACTCCCCCTTAGTTCAGTTCTTTGAAAGTCTTTGATGTCATGAGCAGAGAGATGGGAGGAGGAGAGGTGAAGTCAACTGTTTTCCTCCCTCTTTATAAATCAATCTCTTGTGCTAGAAAGATTTTTGCTGAGTCATGGTGACACACAGTCCGTTATGGACCTGAGGTTTGAATCATCCCTGTGATGAAATGCAAATGTATTGTTTACAGCTCCCCCCTGCTGGAGGATGGCCGCTTAAGCAGGTGATGGCACTTTAACACCTGTCTGGGCTGCTAGTGTATCTTTGTCTCTTGTTTGTGGGTGTTACCCTGAATTACAACATATATCAGTAACAGTCAGAAAGTAAAATCTTATAATTTGCACTTTCCAAATGATGCTTCACAAGGCATACTTTGTACAAAATTTATCATAGTCTTGTAAAAGAGGTGACCATAATAGTATAGACAGTCACAGTCACACACTGGTAAAATCACATGACTTGCAGTGTTGCTAACTCTCGTGATTTTATTGTGGGTCTTGAAATATTTGTTGTTTGTTATTTGTTAAAGTTCCAGCTGTTGGAGTCAGATGACTGGACAAGAAACTCAGCTTTCAGATTTTAAAATTAGCAAGTTTCTAGCCTTTACAATTGTGGAGAAAAGCTTGAAAATGTGACTTCTAACAGCTCAAAAACCAGAAGGTAAATACACTCCCCTCCCTTTTCTCTTAAGGCCACTGGGACCTGAAAATTTTGACCTTCCACAGAAGACAATTTCCAATAGGAATATCATGGGGACTTACGGATTTGTTTGCTCCCCACTTTAGTTCCTCCCCACTCAGTTCTGCAAGAGACAGGCAGAGAACAGAACAGTATACTGTTTTGCCAAAGCCAAGACATGGACAGGGTTCTGAAGCTGATGGGCACGGATCTAATTATAATGGTTCATCTCAGCACTATTGACACTGTATCAAGGGCTATCTCACAGATAACAGACAACTTCAGGGACCTCAGAAGTGTGCTGAAGAAGTAGAATGTCCAAGTGATCTTCTCCCAAATCCTTTCTGTCCCATAACTGAAGAAACATAGAAGGCAGAAGATTTTGGAAGTGAACCGCTGGTTAGGTAAGTGAAGTAGTGTGGAAAGTTTTGGGTTTGTGGAATATTGGTCCACCTTCTATGAGGAGAGGGGGCTATATAGTTTGGGTGGCCTTCACCTCAGTAAATGGGGAACCAATCTCCTTGGGGACAGGCTGGCTAGAGTAGTCAGGAAGTCGTTAAACTAATAACAAAAGGGGAGGGTAAAAAGAGAGAAGACGTGAGCACTTATTTAGCATAAAATCGAAATGTTGAGAACAAAATTAATTAAGGAATTAAAGGATCTGAAGAGAAAAAAATTATTTAATTGCCTATTCATCAATGCTAGGAGCCTGGGTAGCAAACAAGAGGAACTGCTCATTTATTAGCATATATTCGATCAATTATGTATTCCTGAAACTTGGTGGGATGATTTGCGTGGCTGGAATGTTAAAATCAATGGTTATAATAACCCATTTAGGAAGGACTGATTGGGCAAAAAGGGAGGGCTGGTGGCAGTCTATGTAAAAATGACATCTGTTCCTGAGTCACTGACAGCTCAGAAGAAAATTATCTTGAATGCTTATCGTGGTGTCTACATTGATACGTTGTCGATCTAACTTTGCCACAAAAAGCTCAATGCCTCTCGTTGAGGTGGTTTTATTTTGTTGGCAAAGCAGGAGATTTTTGCAAGCGGGAGGAGCATTGTAGTGTGTACACCACCACTGTTTTGTCGACGAAAACTGACTTTTGTCAACAAAACTTTGTAGTATAGAAAAGGCCTATGGCTCAATGTCTTAACAAATAAACCTGAAGTCTTCAAATCTGTAACATGAAGTCTTTAAATTGTGATTTGCGGACTTCAGTAGCTCAGCCAAAGTTTATGGGTCTATTTCAGGAATTGCTGGGTGCGGTTCAGTGGCCTGTCATGTGCAGGAGGTCAGACTAGATGATCATGATGTCCCTTCTGACCTTACAGTCTATGAGTCTATAGAGCACAAGATGGGGTATTAGCTGATGTCTACTGGAGACCACCAAATCACTTTTACGGAACAGGGTGATCAGCTCTTGACCTATAACGTGTATGTAGAAAAAAGCCATGTGATCATGGAGGACTTCAATTTGAGTGACAAATCTGGAGGTTTCACACTGCCTGTACTAATACATCCTTGGAATTTCTAAATATTATAAGTGACCATTTCCTAACTCAAACCAGTGTTCCATCAAACGGGGGAATTCTATATTAGACCTTGCTTTGACAGATAAAAAGGAACAGATCACACAACTAAAAATTAATGATAGCTTAGTTACAAGTGATCATGACTTGATCATATTTATGATGTGAAAACAGAATAAAGTCCAGACCAATTATATATTTACTTGGTGCTTCAAAAGGACCAGTTTCACTAAGCTGAAAACAATCATGACACAAATCAGCTGGGAGGAAGAATTTAATCAGAAAAATTTGAATGATAATTGGTTATTGTTTAAAAACATTTTATGAGATGCCCCAAATGCCACAATTATGTATTATTGTGGGCCAGGGATTATATTTAATTTCATGGGGGAAGGTGACCACAGCCTTCCAGGAATTAAGAAAAGCAGGGCGGTGGTTAAGCAAATTCACTAAGGCTGTACACCTCCAGAGAGGTACATCCCCTAGAGAAGTTCACATATACTGGCTCAAACTGGATTCTCCAGGGACCAACAGACAACGAAAGGACGTTTGGATAAATCGCCCGAGTTTAAACTGATTCAGGGCCTTCATTCTTATCCAGCAAACAGACAGGACCTTTTGTCCAAAGGGTTAGAAGGACAGCAGTCTCCTGAGGCCCCGTAAGACTGATGGGTGATTTCCGATAAGCTTTTAGCATGAGATGTAGGAACTCTTGTTGAGTTTTATTTATATGTTTTCTCTGTAATACTTTTACCTTAAGGGTGACTGTGCTTGCTTAGAAGGAGCTTTGTGGTAACATATAACGAGGGGCAATGACACTGTTTGTGGCCTCTGAGGAGAAAGCAAAGCGCAGACGTTGGCCTACCTAGGCAGTCTGGGAATAACACAATGTAGGCAGGTAACTGGGCAGCCTAGAAAAACCCTGCTCAGGAGTAGGAGAGAGGCATGTCTCTGCCCAAGAGAAGCGACATCTGAGGAGCTGGGAGCCTAGAGTGGGTGCCCTTGGTGGACTGAGGAGACGAAACAGAGGTGCAGTTGCCCAGAACTGTATGGCCTTCAATCCCAACATATTACACAACTATTTCAGCACTAGCAGTATTGCCCTGAGCCCCATACCCCCACCCCCCCAACACACACATACACTAAAACTATCTAATCGCTGTCTAAGGGCCTGCTCACATGAGCTATTACGAGCTCCCAGTGCCCCTCACAGGATTGGGCCCTCCCAGCAAGAATTTACTCCTTGGTGGAAGTGGTATCAGGCAGCGAACCCTGCCTCACTTGGAGCCATGAGGGAATGTGGAGCTCCCCCTGGGTCAGTTGATTTCTGTTACTCTCTCCCTTTCCCTTCATTCCCCTCACCCTGGGCAAACTCCAGCTTTGGTAATTATGTTGTGTTTACCTAAAATCCAGTATTTTAGCCAGATGCAGTAAGGCGGATCCTGATCTTAGTTATACTGGTGTAAATCAAGAATAACTCCACCCAAGTCATTGACAGTGTTGCTGTAGCCATGTTGGTCCTGGGATATCAGGGAGACAAGGCAGGTGAGGTCATATCTTTTACTGGGCCAACTTCTGTTGGTGAAAGAGGCATGTTTTCGAGACATACAGAGTTCTTCAGTCCTGTGTAACTCAAAAGCTTGTCTCTTTCACCAACAGAAGTTGGTCCACCTAAGGTAACAGTTGACTCCAGATTCACTCTAGGTTAACTAGTTCTAGAATCTGCTCCTGTATTTTTCGCTTCCTGACTTACACAGCATAGTAAGTAGAGCTGGGTGGGGAAACAATTTTTTCTGTCCCATTAAATTTTCAAAATTTCAAAAAGAGATTTCTACTCCCAACAAAGGGTGAAAAGTCAAAATCTTGAAAATTTTGCAAACCAAAAATAAAGAGAAAATTTCAGTTCAGATCAGTTGAAACATTTTGATTTGATAATTTCAAAATATTTCATTTTGATTTTGACCATTTTAAGGTTTGTCTGTTTTTTTAAATCAAATTAGCTTAAATTTTGAAACAAAAAGTCATTTTGAACCAGAAAAACTGGACTTTTTCTTTTAAAAAATGTCAAAACTCAATGTTTTGACAATGTTGAAACATTTTTCAAACAAATGCTTTAGTAAAAAAAAAACCCTGACTTTTTCAGCAAAAAGTTTTAGTTTTGATGAATTGCCATTTGCTGACACACACACCTCAAAAATGTTTAGTCTAAATATTCCCAACCAGCTCTACTCCATTGTGTTTTGGGACACTGCTGCATCCTACAGCCGAGATGTCTCCAATTAAGTAATTGGTGAAATTATTTCTCTGTGGTTTATCTAGTTGGTAAAGTTTGCAGAACACTTTGGGATCTGTAGATGAAAGGTGCTCTATTTTACTGTCAGTTGTTGTGTGCCTACTTTTTACGTTTGCCCATCTTTCTGTTTATTCTCCCACAATGTGTCCTATCACCACCTCCCTCTACTGGATGGAATGTCAGCTTTGCTGAAGTACATTGGCACAACCCTTCTGCAGAAGATACCAATCTGACATCTCTGAAGTGTCTCAGAGAGAGACAGAGATCATAACACTCTCTAGTGGTTGCAGCCTACAGAAGGCCATAAACCTTTAATCTGCTGCACAAGCATGAATGTTTCACCGAGTTATTCTTACTATTACATCATCTTTCTTTCAGTTATTAAGGGTTATTATTTTTTCTTTTGCTGCACTGTGAGAATGGAAGGATACACACCACATAAATCAGTCCTACATGCTATCCCTCTCAGCATACCAAATAGGGTCAGCTATTGGAAGTATTCTGTGTACATCTGGGCATCCCATAAGGCTGCAGGCAAAACAGGCCTTTGCTTTGAGTAATGTTTTCCCCATTGGATGCCCCTCATTTTCCCTGTTAGAGTTAAAAGATTCCTCCTTGCATCCACTGGTTCCCATCATTCATCCTACAAAGCTCTGTATTGCAGCTTCTGCCGCTGGACTGGACTTCTGCTAGAACTCATCCATGCTGCTCCTTCTGAGCTAGGGGGGCTGAGCCATGCCTAGCACCTTCTGGAGCAGAGCACGTTGCTTCATGTCCATCTCCACAATACAAAGGGGTATCCTAAAGAATCGCCACTGCCAAGTAACATCTCACATGATAGTCTGAGGAGGCTCTGATTGCATCTGCGTCTGTAGGCATCTTATGAAACTGTCATACTAGCAACAGGGCCCTCCTATGGAAAAACTAGGGCAACCCCACAGTAGAGCAATGAAGAGAACTGGGTTTGGAGAGGACTACTGAGTCTTAGCACCAACTTTAACCACCAGAGGGCAAACTTAGCCCAAGAGAAAAAACAATACCTCACACACCCTGCAGGAGTTCTGCCAGTCTGCAGCTTCTCAAATCCTGTGTCAGAGTCTGGAATCTTGACTGCTTGGATGCATTCTGATAATGGCGATGGAGAGCAATGTCCCCCAACCTCCATCTGAAAGAGAGAGCCCAAGAGAGCTTCACAAAGAAATGGAATTGGGATTCTCTGGATGCTGCAAAACCAGCATCGCCAGGGATGACTTTTAGCCCCATATTCCTGACGAACAAATATTTTGCCTTTGGAATGCAATAGACCATCACAAACAGCAAGGGTTTTCCAACAAGGATACCCCTAGACTCGCTCCTCCTCTCCAGATTACTCAATTCAGACTGTGCCTAGGTCAGACCAGTTCAACAACATAGCACAGAAGATCATAGCCTCCTAAATCAGGGTTTCATATGCTTTTCCCTTTCAGGACCTTCTTTTAACAGTCGAAACACTTGTGTCCCTCCCTCCTCCCCCACCCCACCCCACACATCCCCTCATTATAGGATTTTATATTTTTAATAACACATGTTGTGAAGCTAAAGTTATTAACATTCACTTGTCATCTGAGGATCTTGAAGCTCTTTAAAACATTAATAAATTTTGCTTCACAAGATCCATGAGCTAGGTGTTATTATCCCTATTTTATACATGGGGAAACTGAGGCACAGAGCAGTTTGGTGACTGCAAGGCAGTAGCAGAGCCAGGAATTCAACCAAGGAGTGTTGTGCTCTGGTCACTAGATGATGTCCATCCCTTTGAAATGTAAAGCACTAGCGGAGGAGAGGAATGGCAAAGGGTATAAAACATGGGTAAAGTCAGTGATTCATGAAGGTTGGAATATCAACTCCTGTAAACTGCGGGGGAGGGGGAAACTGGCTTTCTTCACCTCCTTCTTACTGGTGATAGGTGAAACCTCAAAAAATTCAAGACTCATTTGAGAAAAGCTCTCACAGAAAAGCCACACAAACTTCATCCAAACTACTTGGAGGACCAGACCCTCAGCTGGTGTACTTCAGTGGAGCTGTGCTGATTTTCACCAGCTGAGAATCTGACCTTGAGTTTGCAAATTTGGGCTGGAAACCTTATAAGAGAGATCTTAGGGGGAATTCCTGTTACTTCCTGCTTCTGCTGCACAGATGCAATCTCTCTCAGGCCATGCTGGTTCTTTAGATTAAAAACCAGGAAGTATAACTGTGAATGAAAATGGAAATAGAAAAACATCACCTTTTAATCTCAAAAGTGTTTCAACTTCACCCTGTGGCATGGGTGAAAATTTGGGCTAGCCCCTGCTATTCCAACCCTGAGCTCTGCCCATAGACCTCAGTCCTGATATGCTGCACCTGCTGCTAGTCCAGGCCTGGGCCCCCATACATTTGACTGGTGCACCTAGGTACTGACCTACATATCCCTTCTAATTCCAGCCCCGATCCTCTCTCCCCAGCTTTGCCAATGAGTCTCAGTCCTAATCTACAACCCCACATGTTAGTCCAGAGCCTTATTTTTAAAAAAATAGTGTTTTTCAGTGTTGATCACTGAAAAGAGGATTGTACTTTAGTCTTTACCTGTAATACTCCATTATTCCAGTCTCAGATCTCCACCAAGCACAGATGGCCATCTGTGCCAACCATGCTCACTTCTCAAGAGGGAAGGACAACTGCCAAGTAGGTGCTGCATTAAACTCATTTGATTTTGCACCTATTCTGAAATTGCCCTAGTGCCCATTACTAGTGCATTAGCCTCTCGGCTGAGTCGCTGTCTGCACTTAGGAACTATGAGGTAGTAACTTTAGTTACTTCCAGGGGATGGATGATACACTTGGTTATTAAGTACCATTTTTCTGTGTATCCATTATACATTCAAAGGGTACGTGGCTGCCATCTTTTCTCCTGTCTATTTTGAATGTGGAATCAAGCCATATTTTATTCTCCAAATGGCCAGTAATTGAATAAAATTTGCATTTTGAATTAACTTAAAAAACCCAAGTAGCACATGCTGCCCACTGGAAGTCAGTCCATTTGCTGTGTACCAATTTTGCCTGCCATTATTTCTTAAGTTGTAATATCAACCTCTAGCTTTTTTTTTTTCCGGGGGTGAGGGGGTGGGAGGTGGAAAAATGTTCAAGGAATGTAAGTTTTGCCCAACTTGTTATATATCTTTCAAAAACTTCAAAAGATATTCACACTTTTATTCCCTGTTAAAAGTGAAATCTGGAACACACCCTTCACTATGGTCTCGCAACCACTTGTCTGTCATAAGTAGCATGTTTCCTTGGTGATTTAATGAAAAAAATTGTATTTACTATTTATTGCAGTGAATATTTATTTTGTCAGGCTTCACCTCTTGCACAGATACCTACAAAACACAGATGTCTGAAGCCTGACAAAATAAATATTAACTGCAAAAAACAAACATCTTTCATATTTTAAAATAAAATTTGCCTGAGTGGAGTTGGCTTGTTTGTATACACTTTCCATAAACATTGTAAAAAATGCATTCACAGGCAAGAGTGTTAATGGAAACAGCCAATTTTTAGTGAATTTTCAGTTTGGAAACATGGGTCTTTGCACCAAAAACTTGATTCCATGAGTTATTCCCATGCAATCAGCAAACAGAAACATACCAGGTGATTTGTGTCCAATCAGCACTAACCAACACAGCTCAAGTTTTGAATTTCAAATAGCAACTAATTGTTTATGCTCAATCTACAGACCAAGAACTATTAATAGAAAGGATTCAATTAATAATTTGGAATAATGGATAAATTGGAGAAAATTGTAAACCAGCCACAGACAATTTACAAAGAGAAAAAAAAGAGAGGCAACATTTATCAAATAAACTGGTCAGCGAAAATGATTTACTCAGCTCTCCTATACATCCACATGGTATTTCACACACATGCACAAACACCCACAACAGGCCAACCTTTTCAAGCATAGGTTCCTAAGGTCAGGCTCCTAAATCAAAGTGACCTTTCATAGGTGCTGAGAACCCACAGTTCTTATCGAATTCACTGGGATCTGTGGATGTTCAGCACTTTCGAAAAGCAGGCTGTGACTTTCTGGGTGCCTAAATATGGATTTAGGAGCCTGGTTTTAGGCTCCCCTGTTTGAAATGTTGGCCACAGAGCTGGAAGAAATCTGTATTTCAAGATGCTCAGAGAGATTGGCAATAACATCCGATGCTTCAGAATAAAAGAGAAAAAATTAAATTCAGAACTTTATCTCAGACTCATGGAATATAGAGATGGAAAAGACTGGCTCAGTTGCTCTCTGTGCGGGATCCTTCCCTATTGTCTATGTGTGTGCTGTGAAGCACTTAGCAAACTTTTAGGAGCTATAAAATCAATAATAAACAGTATTTACTGATGGTTTGTGCAGTCACATCTTCAATACCCTGAAGCAATTGGACTCTCACAGCTTCCCTGGGGAGAAGATTATTCCACAGATCTATACATCTTTATTGGTTTTGAACGTTGTATGTCTGTAGTCTCTCTCTCTCACACACACACATACATATAAAATGCCTGGGTATATCTGTGAGGAAAGGGGTTGGGACTCCAAAAATGTGGGTTCAATTCTTGGCTCTGACACAGGCTTCCTGTCATGGAATTGACCCTTTTGGGGAGTCAGATGCCCAGTCAATCTGTGACAGACTCCACTGAAGGGAATGAACCAACGCAGGTCCACCTGGGGATATTTAACAGCCTAAGTAGCTGGAAGGCAGTTAATTAAGCCAGGAACACCTGGGCCCCTGCTGTAAAATAGGGATACTAATTCTTTGTCTCTTCAATTTACATTGTCAGCTGGTGGAGGTGGTGGCTGTCTCTTACTATGTTTATATACAGTGCCTAGCACAATAGGGTCCTGGCAGCCTAAAGAACGAGGCTCATAACAGACTCAACAGATGCCAGTGAATTGAAGATCTTGAGAAGGGGAATCAAAATGCTGCTTCCACTGAAATTTGGTAAAACACCCAGTGACTTCAGTGGGAGTAGAGTTAGGCTGAGCACTTCTGCAAATCCCACCCTCGCTGTCTTCAGTTTGAGTCTGTTGTGTGATCCAAGAACACCTTAATGCCAACTGGCAATGGGGCTCCAGGAAACTCCTGATTCTGGTATGTACATTCGGGTTCACCAAAGAATGTCATGTGAGGTCTCAAACGAAAGCTGCAGTCAAACTTGGCTATTAATATCACTGTGAAACGTTTGTACAGATGTGATGTAAGGAGTTAAGTGTCGGTATACTGAAAACATGGTCTTAAAGTCTGCATTAAAGTATCAGTCACGAGCAAGGGTGAAAAACAGGTTTTCTGCCAGACGAGAGATGTCTATTCATCTTTGTTACCATGTATATTGAGTATTGTCTCATTTACAGTGGGTCAGCAGTCTGAACTGAATGCAAATGAAGGATTATGAGGACTTCAGAGGAAAAAAAGGCTCTCCGGAAGAGAAAAGCAGGGGTGAGGAGAGGGAACGCCATCTGGTGGGTGCACTTCAGAGGCTTGCTTGTCTGTGTTGGGGGGTGGAGAAGGCATCCTTCCCTGATAAAGTAACAGGACAGGGGTGTTTTTCTGCATGGAAAATGGGCCTCAGCCAGGCTTGGTTGAAAATGCTGAAGAGAATTTGGGCTGAGAGAACTTTTTTAGACAAGAGGACTATTAATTCAGTTTGTTCTCTAGAAAGCGGGTTATGACTTTGTTTGCTATGTAACCATTTGTTTCCAGCATTCTTACTCTTTGTGACTTGAATCTTTGAACTTATTCATGTTCTCACCATTCCTATAGCTACATGCTGTGATGTTAAGCAAAATGGAGGTCCTGAACAGAACGCACCAGCTTGTAAGATTCAGGTCCTTTGGGAACAGCAGGCCTGGTAATTCTGCAAGTGTTAGTGGATAAGTGGCTGGAGAGAATGCTCTGAGGATTCAGGGGTTACTGCATGCTTGTGGCTACCTGTACAGAGAGAGCAAAGCCTGTAAGGTAGTGCTTGTGTTGCCTGGGCTGGTGGATTCAGGGAGCTGATCCACACAACTGCTTCACACTAATGGTAGGTGGTGGTGAGGTGCTACCCAACCCCAAGTACTGTTGCAGTAAGATATGCTTTCTAAGCTGTCAGTCTCTCTCTTTGCAGTGTATATGTAATGTAACGCCACACTTTGGGGTGGGTCATCGGCAGGAGGGATTGAATCCAGGAGGACCTCTGCATCTAAAAAACCCACTTTTGTTAGCCAAGACTGTTGGAGACTCCTCATCAATCTCTATACATGGCCCAGCCACTAGTAGAGGGGGACAGAGCACTACACTGAGTGAGTGTGGGTTACATATACCTAGGGTAATGCTATAATATGTTTGTATCAAGCAAACATTGTTCAGTGTTTCTTTCGAGGTTTGCAAATGTACATTGTTCATTTGCTTTTTCTTCTGTATCTGTTTCTTTAACTTTGTGGGCTTCATTCCTTTCCTCTTCCCACCCCTCTCATTTTCCTTTTCCTTTCCTGCCCATGGGGCTACCTCCCCCTTCCCTTTCTTACCTTCAGTCATTGTTAACTTTACTTGTAACTTTTCTTAACCAAATGAGAAAAGGTTTGTAGCATCACATGTGCAATGCAACAATAGTGATAAGATGACCGCCACAACAGCAGTTGCAGGGCAATAGTAAGTGATGTTTGCTCAGTGGACCATGACCTTGTGTAACATCAACAGACCCTGGTCGTTGGTGGGCAGGATCGAACCTGGGGCCTCTGGAGCTAAATGCATGAGCCTCTACTGCATGCTAAGGCTGTAGAGTAGACTCATTAACTCTCTCTCTAAGTGGTCTTGGTGCTACTAAAGGGGACAGAACACCACACCCTGTCCCCTCTAGAGGCACCATACTATCTACACTCATAATTCAATGTATAGTGTTTTACTCTTCTTGTACTGAAAATGTGTAGGCCAACTGGGAAAGGGGAGCATGGGGAATCAGTATGTTCAGAGGGGGAGATTTGCAAAGACACAAATTGCAATTCAACACCTACCAGCTGCTGACTAGCAAAGGGAATTGGGCACCTACCTTTGTGCTTTTGATTATCTCCACTAAACTATATGCATGGTGGCGGCTGCCATGTGACAAATGCATCTTCTCAAGCATCCTTGATCTCTTCACCAGCACTATGCCCACCAATCTGTCTCTGTGACTTGTTCTCAGCAGAGCTGGGCTGTTGCTGCAAAAGATCATCCCACAAATATTCATTCCAATCTGTAAACAAATTCCTTTCAATGGGGCTGTGCTTAGGCCTTCTGCCTTCCCAGGAGTAGCTTAGCAAGCTCATTTACTTGCATGAATGTTTAGCAACACATGGAATTTGAAGGGAATATCACAGACTAGTTGTGGAGAGCAAATCGTGAGCACTGTATTTGGATTGGGAAAACTGATTCCAAGGGCTGTGCTTATCTAGGGTCTAATCCAGAACCCAATGAAGTGGAAAGACTGAGTTCAGGTCACCAGCCAGAGAAGAGAAACATACTAAGGCCCTGATATGGAAAGTAGTTAACCACGTGCTGCAAGCTAAGCACATCCTGAAGGCCAATCAGTGTTGCATGCTTAAGTTAAGCGCGTGTTCAAACATTGAACTGAATAGGGATGCTTTACTGAATAGAACCAAGTGATCCATGCATCCAGTCAAAATAATTGGAGTGCAGAATATCAGAACCTAAACAAACTGCTCATGCATAAGCTGTAGACTATTATTCCAGGAATAATTCTGATTGACAAATTTTGTGTAAATTGTGGTCTCACAGACCATTCACACACAGCACAAGACATGAAATTCATCAGCTCCATTATTTCTAAAAATTATTTTCCCTGTGGTACTTCAAACCTCTGAGCAGCTTGCAACAACCTACACTTTAAGTGAAACCCTACTTGTTGGGGAAATCTTTGTCATTCCTCCTGACTAGGGAATGTTCCTCCAAACACTTGTACACTGGTCAGGTTAGGCAATAGTGAACCCTGATGGAATGCATTAAGCTCACTGTTGTGGGTTTCTTGCATTTGTCAAGTTTCAGAAGCATATAACAATGCGAGTATTACAAAGGCACTGTCTAGGTTTACCTTGGTTCTTGTGTGAACCCTGCTGCCTGGATATCTGCTGATCCATGAGGGCTAGAAATTGGATCCTTAAGCAAAGTAGAGATTCTTGGCTTTTCAAAGAGCTATGACAGAGGAAGGATAGTTTGGTGGTTAGGATGCAAGCTTGGGCTCTGGGAGACTCAGGTTGGATTCCCTGGTCTACCACAGACTTTCTGTATGTGTGCCTGTAAAAAATGGTATTGTAGTACTGCCTACTTCATCGGGGTGTTTCATGGTGCTCATGTATTTTGATGATATGGGGACCATATAAGCAAGTACCTTATAGCACCTGCTTTTGCCATGCTAGGTCTTGAGGTATTGGACTCAGCCTTGTGGTGGTGTATGTGGACAAATCATCCTGGGGAATTTTGAAGAATTTAGATTGTATTTGTGTTAACTTGAGCTAGTCCCCAAAAAAGTTAAAAAAAAAAATTCAAGGGAATCTTGTCAAAATGGTGACAACATCTTTAGTCCTAAAACTTTGTGGACTTTTCTTCCCTGAAAATCAATTTTTGTTATGAAAAATGTTGTCCAAAATGCAAGACTTGTGAAATTTTGACCAGCTGTAACTTTAACTGATGTCTTTATTCCTGGACTCGTGGTACTAATGGCTTGGCTGCATGGGAAATTTTTCCAGTTATGCCAGTATAACTATACTGTATAGTTATACCAGAATAGCAATAACAGTTTAATTCTGCATATGTATGCTCTTATTCCAGAATAAGAACAGCTCTTTTCATCTTCGTTTAAACCTCTTCCATAGTGGCATAAACTAAATTGGAAAAAGGCTCCTCTTATACTGGAATAAGTGTGTCCACACCAGGAATTATACCAGTGTAAGCAGAGTCAGGATGAGCTCCACCCTGACATCTGATGGTGAGTTGTGGCAAGTTGTGGAAAAGAACTTCAGGGGCTGACCTCATTTACATAGGCACACCCACCCCGCCTAGCATGAGCCCATAGCAGCCCCAATGGTCTGGTTACACGCTGCTGAGTTGAAATCACTTTGGGCTAATGGTGCAAATGAGCACTAAGGCTCCCCTTACTACAAGCTGAAATCACTAAAGATCTAAAATTATTATGAGCTGAAATCACTGAGCACTGTGTTAAGTAGTGGGGGAGCCTGAAGATATATTGCTGAGTGGCTGGAGCAGTTGGCAGGACGGCTGGTGGAGTGGAGCTGCTGGTGGAGAGGAGCAGTTTGCGGGACAGCTGGAGCGGCTTGCAGGACGGCTGGTGGAGTGGAGCTGCTGGTGGTGCGGAGAAGTTTGTGGGACAGCTGGAGCTGCTTACGGGACAGCTGGTGGAGCAGAGTGGCTCGTGGGATGGCTGGCGGACCGAAGCACCACGAAGGGGTGGGGCAGTCAGCTTCGAGCCATGTAAGGTGCCCCTTACCTCTCCCCTCCCCATTGCCACCCAGACTGGGGGGGGGGGGAGTGTAACACTTTGCAGATGAACTTTTGAACTCTGGGACTGGACTTTTGGGTTGTTGGACTTTTGGGACTTTGGGTGATTTTTGGGTTGCTGGACTCAAGAACCAAAGGGAAAGGACATGACCCAATTTTCTGGGGTGGGTCTTTGCTCACAGTTTGGTTTATGAATCCTAGTTGTGGTGTTTTCCCAGTTTAATGCTGATGTCGTTTACCTCCTATTGTTGTTAAAGATTTTCTCCTACACTGAGGCTCTGTGCTTGCGAGAGGGGAAGTAATGCCTCTTTGAGGAGCTCAGGGGTGTGTGTAAGTTTTTCCCAGGTCACTGGGTGGGGGCTTGAGCCAGTTTTGCATTGCATTGTTGAGAAAGGAACCTCTATGTACTGAATCTGGCCCTTGCTGCTATCAACTCGTCCTGGCAGAAGGGTTACACCAGTATAACCATAGCACTTTAAACTCACATGTTGCCTTACACCTTTATAGCTTTCCAGTGAAGATAAGCCCAGAGATTCAAGCTCATTTAAAGCTTTTCTCACTGAACTCAAATGCTGCACATCTGGTTGAACACCATCAATCCGTGCAGACCATCTAGTTTGGACATCTCATGCAGTGAAACAGGAAGATATTGCTTCAGAATTTCCCACCTTTGTGGACTGCTACTGAAGAGAGTGTACATTTGCTGAACAGTTCCAAAGTAAGTAATTGCCTGCTTGCATGATTCAGCACAGTCAACACCTACAAGGTTCAGTGTGTGGTTTCCACAGCTGGAGAAAATACAGTCTGAATTATGCTCAAGCAGAACTGCTTGAACATCTTTGTACTTCCCAGCCATATTAGATCCATTGTCATAGGCTTGACCAATGCAGACTTGAAAATCTAACTTAAAACCTTTTAGAATTGTTAGTACTCAAGCAGCAATTTCTTTACCAGCTTTTCTCGTGAAATTATCAAACAAAATAAACCTTTCTTCAATTGAAAATTTTGAGCTGTGTACCATCTTAACATATCAAATAACCCTGGCAGTCTGTTCTTTGTGAGAACAATCTGGAGGGGCATCAACAATGATTGAAAAATACTTGACATTTCAAATCTCATCAAGAATTGTTGTTTGTACGAATGCCCCACGTAGTTCAATAAACTCGTTTTGTATGCGTGTGGAGAGATAATTGACTTGTATGCACTTTTGACTCTCTTGCAATTCTCGAACATGTTTAATATGCTCTGATAAAAGTGGGTCATATTTTCTGAGGAGCTCAACTATGCCTAGAAAGTTTCCATTTGCACAATCACCAATACGTTGACTGGAACCAAAGACAGCCAATCCCCGCTCAGAGAAAAAGGATGACATTCAGGATGTGCTCAAGAAGTTTTTTTCCAGTTATTAGTTTCTGTAGAGAGTTTAGTCAAGAGTAGATTCTCAACTGAACTTTCAGCTGATGCTGCCTTTCTGGCTGATTTCCATGCAACATAGTTTTCTTTCTGTGACATTGAACTCTCATGTGATGGTATTCGGTCTTTCAGCTTTCTCCAACATCTTGATGCTCCATCCTGATTGATCAGAGAGAACTGATGCATTTGCAGCACTTTTTTGTTCAAAATGAAGCAGAATGCACAGTACAGAGATTGGTTATGCTGGAGTATGGAAAAACAGTCTCTTGTGCAAGTCTGACCATTTGGAAGAGTTTTTGTCAGCTGACGAGTAGGGAAAGCATGATTGAGCATCTCATGGAATGTTACTTGGAATTTTAAAACAACTAATTTTGAAGAAAAGATTGCATTTAGGCAGCATTGCTCTTGTCAATAATTCCAATGTCAGTCAGTCAAAACTGTGTAGTACTCATGAATTGCTCTTGCTGCATAAGATCTACATCTTTCTGTTGCTGTTGAGTTTCTTGATCGTACACAGGATCTTCTGCTGCATCTGTTACTGTTGGCACATCATCTTGACTACTGTCCTCATGTTCAGGTATTGGCATTGAAATATCACCTGTTGCAGTAGTGGAGTTTTAATTATCCATAGCATTGTTTGTTGGGTAAGGTGTGTTTTTCAGTGGTTTGATAAATGAAGTTATTGGCTTTGAGCTCTTAGCTGCTGCTTCACTCAGTCGTTTTAGCTGTCTCTTGCTTGCACCACTTTCAAATCTCCTCTCCATAGTGATCTATCTGGTCAATATGCAGCCTATCCACACTAGAAATATTCTGCTGTAAATAAGTAGCTTATCTACACTTGAAATCTACTGTAAACATGTACACAAATGCTGAAAAAAAATAAAATGAAGGAATACTAATTAAGAACACAAAATGAAACAGATTATTATCCTTATCACTGAATCAAAACTCAAGCCCGCAAGGTATAATATAACAGGCTGAGCTGAAGACAAAGGGATGACATATATAATCCCTCTGTCTGTAGCCATGTCTGTGTTTACTATAATGTCCAAAAATTTCAAACGTGTGTCCTCACGAAACTCACTGTACAAGACTGTCCTCACAAATTTTCATCTTGAATCTGGGCCTATAGACTACGAAAGTCTATGATGATGGCCAAGCTACCAAGCTAGGACTCAACCAACCAACCAGTCATCTCTTTTAGCTACTATATGAAGATAATAATGAGGAATTCTCACACCTAAATAATTCCTTGGTCAACTAGACATAAAACTATAGAGAGACTAAAATGTAACAGTTCTCTACCTTTCAACACGCACTTGATCCAGCACCAGCCACTAGTAGTGGCTTGTTTATATAATCAGCTGATCTGAGAGGACACGGTCTAATCTTGTGCCATCAGAACCGATATATTTTTATTAATATTTATAAACATTTTAACTCTTTAATATGACATCTATATCAGTTAACAAAAAAAAAAAAAGTCTTTTTCCAAATCCGATCTCTTATTTGCTTAAATGTGCAGCTCTAAGCTGAGAGAGTGTGTCACATTTTGGTCCAATAAAGATGCACATAAAAACAAGTTGCGACACTTATCAAATGCCAAAAAATTAACAAGTATCTAAATTTGAGGCCCCCTTTAAGCTTGAAGCCCAGGCCAAATGGCCCTCCTGCCCCCCCCCCCCCCCCCCCATTGGCCCTGGGAGCTGCTACATTGCCCTTTACTGTTATTCCCCGCAAAACGCTGTGGAAGGCATGGAAAAACCAGCGGCGGAGCTGGATTGGCTCCCACTCCTTATTGCGGGGACAAATGGTTATACAGCAGAGTGGGCATTCAGCAGGATGCTGGATGGAATTTGGGCAGCATTTGCTGCCATATTGAAAATGGCTGAGTTTGAGGGACAGTGATAATTCATTCAGCTCCCGGTGTACAGATGGTGAATGCCGGTATTATCATGGTGTGCCCTTTCAGTGACTGTTGCTTCTAGTACAGGAGAACCAGTACAGCATGGTGGAAGGGTCACATAGTTTTGGAACCCTGGGATGACTAGCAGTGGCCTCAGAACTTCCACTTGAGGAAACAGACCTTCCTGGAGTTGTGTGAGGACCGGGGTTCCCAAGCAGGTGGCTATTGCCCTGTGGAAGCTGGCAACCCCAGACAGCTATCGGTGCATCACAAACCACTGTGTGATTGAAAAGTCCGCTGTTGGGACAGGAGCTATACAGGTTTCTGAGGCAGTTTAACGCTCTGGGTTCCCCATGGGTGGCTGCCATAAAAGAAGTTCCAAAAATAATAGCTGGATTGCAGAGGATGGGGTTTCGAACTGTGCAGAGGCCATCGATGGCATTCCTATCCAAATGCCTTGCCCGCCAGGTGGGGCAAGTGAGTAGGTGATCCAAGAAGGTTATTGGCTCATTCTGCAAGATTTCAAGATTCCTGAATATCATTGTGGGGAACCCTGGAGAGTTCCTGGTGCCAAGGTGCTGAGGAGATCAGGAGCGTACTTGAAGCGGGGGAGAAGGGAGTTTATTCCCCAGAAATGATATGGCTCCATATGGCATGTCTGTGCCAACTGTTATTTGAGGGGACCCCACATACCGACTCCTGCCTTGGCTCATGGCATTGTACTCTGACAACAATGACCCTGGAAAAAGAGACTTCAGTTACAAGCTAAGTAACTGCAACACAGGCATGAAGTACGTGTTTGCTAGGCTGAAAGCTCACTGTCACTGCCTATGCCCCGGCCTGGATGCCAATGTGGCAAATGCCATTCATATAATTCTTGCCTGCTGCACACTTCATAACCTAGATGATAAAAGGGGGTATGCTTCCATCCCCAGTGGGCTCTGAACAAGTCTGGTTTATGAGTCCTGGCTAGGCAGCTGGAGCCCATCTACGTGTACACTAGTCCTGGTTTCTAGCAGGCAAGGGGAATCCACGGTGCTGTAAGTGCTCATGTGCTGGTACAGCAGGGAAGCAGAGGATGACGTGAAGGTGTCCCTTGGCACAGGCAGACATCCTGTAAAATGGCTAGAAATGCACATGAAGGCCCATTGGTACATACGTATGGGGCGACACAGCTTTGTGAGGGTTTTGTTCCCTTGTCGGTGAAGGGTTTGTGTGCCCTGGCACGTGCTAAAGACAATTATAACGGGGCACCTCCATTGGGTTATCCCCTTGAGGTTGGGTTTGGTGGCAGGCTGAGTTATGTAGTCATTCTGCAATTTATTAATGTTAAGTCTTCACTAGTCACACTTCATTAGCTCATATTGGGAGCACTTGAATTGTTTAATGAGCTTCTAACCATTTGCTGTGGATGAGGAGCACTGCACCCATTGTGTGTGCTGGAGTTTGGTTTCTTTTTACTTTTAATTGCACTTACCATTGCTATAAGAAACAGCTCTTTAGAGAGCACTAATCACTAGTGTGGTCAAAAGCCCTTCAAGTTTGGAGGGGCTGGGGTATCGACAGATGCTGTTCTTGCTGGTATGCTCCCTTGTTCTTGGGGTTTTGATTTTCAACCTGGATAATAAACCCCTCTTTGTGCGCTGTGTAGAAAAATAGCAATGCCTTCTAAAGCACATAATGCCATGCACCTCACTTTCCCCATCCCTCACTTGTGTCCATCCGACTTAAGATATTTCTGAACTTTGTGGGGGGAGACTCAAATATTTACACTTCAGATGCCACCAGATTTTTCACACCATTCCATTCGTGAAGTAGGAAGTTTGCGGCCCATTCAGGAATGAAAAACACCTTTGTCTCATCGTTCGGGAGGAGGACCAACACACAGTCAAAGCAGAACATTTATTAAAAAGTATGAGGTAGGAGGTTTAATGGAATGTGTCAGGGGAGTGAACTCCTTCAACTGAGCCTTAGGACTAGTCAGTCCCACCTCCAGGCAGATTAATATGCTCAGCTGGACTGTGGTAGGACCCACCTGCTGGTCTGAAGGGAGTCAGCAGGACTGCTTTTAAGCACAGCATCAGATCACTTGCTGCTCAATGCTTATACCAGCAGCTGTGCTCACTCTGTGCTTGCTTTGTTCCCAGCCTTGATCTGGTTCTGCTTGTCCCTGACTCTGGCTCTGACCCTTGACTCTGGTTCCAGGCTCATGACTCTTGCTCCAACCACTAGGCTTCCTCTGGCTCAGCAGATGCTGGGTGGCAACTGGAGGAGGAGGAGGTGGTGGTGAAGGGTTGACCCTGGGGCCTCAGCACACAGAAACCAGTTTGAGCCTCTCCATTTGGGAATGCTCCCATTCCCTATGGCATGTCTCCATGACCAGGAACAAGTCATAAGTGTGTTCTTCGACTGAAGAGACCAGTACTCCCATGCCCTGAAAAATTCAAATTGCTCCTAGCTTCTCCTGTCCATCCCTATGAGCAGCTCCTCCAAAGTCTTTCTCCTTCTACCTCTGGGGTGCTGCTCCTGCTTGCTGGGTGACATGGTTTAGCTCTAAAGAGCTGAAGGTCCTGCCAAGTCAAATAGGAGAGCATTATATTTTTAACCCATGGAACAAGCAGAGAAATCTCCCATACCCCCATAACACAATTCTGCTATAAAAGGCCACAATTTTGATACTTTTCAGCACTGCAGGAATGTAGCTCTCACTAGCCTTGCTTCTCAAACTCCTTTTGCAGCCCATGAGAAAGAAGAAGAAGCTAATAATGGTTTTAAAAAACAAAACAAAACCCCCCTATACTAGTGGGTTTTTTAACAATATATAATGTTCATACTGTCTCAGTGGGAGGAAGTGGGGGTAATTCCCAATTTCTTCCCTGAGGGCTGGCCAATGTTGGAGAACATGGCAGTTTTCAAAGTACCAAAATGGAAAAGAGAAGTGACTTTCTGGTTCTGTGGAGGAGATCCGCCGATCTATGTCAGAGAGATGCTTCTGCTAATTGTCACCCCTCTATATTGCTGAATGGAGGGGTTTAGTCAGCTATGATTAGACCAAGCAGATGTGCACTACCAGTGAACCTGAAAAACCAGCTGGAGCTTTTTTCTGCAACAGAAACTTGCTGAAATAGACATATAGGATTGAGGCAATTTGATTTGAAACTGTACCTACATTCCCAGAAAGCCTAGGGAGACTTCATGCAAAAGGAGATCTGCTTCCACCCCTTCCTCTACCTGAAAATCCTAGATCAGTGCCTGCCTGACAATGGTGAAATGGGCCGGGAAAGAAAGACACCACAACTTTCGTAGGTTTCCTGAAGATTCAGCTCAGCATCACAACCCCCCCTCTGAAACAACTGGAAAGGGATGCTGCACTGTCTTTATCCGACCACCAGACCAGATCCTTCTCCCACCCCCGCTCCCTGCGGCTTGTGCAGCATAACTTTGTGTGGGGACAGGGCAGACACCAGGGATAGAGCCTGGAAAGACTTGTTTCAGAGGGTTAGCCGTGTTAGTCTGTATCAGCAAAAACAATGAGGAGTCCTTGTGGCACCTTAGAGACTAATACATTTATTTGGGCATAAGCTTTCATGGGCTAAAACTCACTTCATCAGATTCATGGAGTGAAAAACACAGTAGGCAGGTATATATATTACAGCACACAAAAAGATGGGAATTGCCTTACCAAGTGCGGGGTCCATGCTAACAAGGCCAATTCAATCAAGGTGGATGTGGCCTATTCCCAACAGTTGACAAGAAGGTGTGAGTATCAACAGAGGGAAAATTACTTTTTGTAGTGACCCAGCCACTCCCAGGCTTTATTCAGGCCTAATTTGATGGTGTCAAGTTTGCAAATTAATTCCAGTTCTACAGTTTCTCATTGACGTCTGTTTTTGAAGTGTTTTTGTTGAAAAATGGTCACTTTTAAGTCTGGTATTGAGCGTCCAGGGAGATTGAAGTGCTCTCCTACTGGTTTTTTAATGTTACAGTTCTTGATGTCTGATTTGTGTCCATTTATTCTTTTGCGTAGAGACTGTCCAGTTTGGCAAATGTACATGGTAGAGGGGCATTGCTGACACATGATGGCATATATCACATTGGTAGATGTGCAGGTGAATGAGCCCCTGGTGGTGTGGCTGATGTGGTTTAGACAATTTATACCTTCAAGTCAGCGGCACTACTCTGGGTCCCGCATGGCCCTACAGTATGCCAACATTTTTATGGCTCACTTAGAACAACGCTTCCTCAGCTTTAATCCCCTAGCACCCCTACGATACTTGCGCTGCATTGATGACATCTTCTTCATCTAGATCCAGGGGAAGGAGGCCCTTGAAGAATTCCACCAGGATTTCAACAATTTCCATTCCCCCATCAACCTCCGCCTGGACCACCAATCCACACAAGAGATCCAGTTCCTGGATACTACAGTGCAAATAAGCAATGGTCACATAAACACCACCCTATACCAGAAACCTACTGACCGCTATACTTACCTACATGCCTCCAGCTTTCATCAAGACCACATCACATGATCCATCATCTACAGCCAAGCTCTAGGAGACAACCGCATTTGCTCCAATCCCTCTGACAGAGACAAACACCTACAGGATCTCTATCAAGTGTTCTTAAAACTACAATACCCACCTGGGGAAGTGAATAAACAGATTGACGAGCCAGAAGGGTACCCAGAAGTCACTAACTACATGACAGGCCCAACACGAAAGTAACAGAACGCCACTAGCCTTCACCTACAGCCCCCAACTAAAACCTCTCCAGCGCCTTATCAAGGATCTACAACCTATCCTGAAGGATGATCTCTCTCAGACCTTGGGAGGCAGGCTAGTCCTTGTTTACAGATAGCACCCCCCCCCCCAACCTGGAGCAAATACTCACCAGCAACTACACATTACACAACAAAAACACTAACCCAGGAACCAATCCCTGCAACAAACCTCATTGCCAACTGTCAGGGTTCCCTCCCCACTCTAAACTCTAGGGTAAAGACGTGGGGACCCGCATTCAGAGCCCCTAAGCTTATTTTTACCAGCTTAGGTTAAATCCTCCAAGGTACAAAATTCCCTGCACCCTGAGAGATGCTTCTCGCTGCCACCATCAAGTATCTAACAGGAATCCAGGAAAGGAATCACTTGAACTTCCCTCCCCCCCCCCCCCAAAATACCCCCTCAAGCCGTACACCCTCTTTCCTGGGGAAGCTTGAGAACAATCTCCCAACCAATTGGTTACACAGTGATCTAAAAACCCACCCCCTGGGTTTTAACACCATAGAAAACAGTCAGCTTCTTAAAAGAAGGATTTTATTAAAAATAAAGAAGGTAAAATCATCTCTGTAAAAATCAGGATGGTAACTATTTCACAGGGCACTATATTTCCAAACTCAGAGAGATTTCCCCCTCTGGACAAAGCCTTAAAGTTACAGAAAACCATGAATAAACCACCCCCCCCCCACCCTTGCCCCTTCTAACACAGGGAATACACCAAGCCGAAATTAAACAGAAATCTATGCGCTATGCTATCTAAACTTACTTCAGAAAAGGGAGGTTTGATTTTCTGCAGGTTCCTTCTGTCTTCCAAGATCACTCTGACTCAGACAAAGACACACACAAAAACCTTCCCCCCTCCCAAAGTTTGAAAGTATCTTGTCCCCTTATTGGTCAGATGCCAGCCAGGTCAGGTGTCAGTCTGGCTACCTGCATTTCTTAACCCTTTACTGGAAAGAGGATTTTATAGCACTGCATCAGACCCTCTCCCCCTTCCCTTCATATTTATGACACCAACTCTGCCCACATATCTATTCAAGGGACACCATCATAGGACCTAACCACATCAGCAACACCATCAGAGACTCATTCACTTGCACATCTACCAATGTGATATATGTCATCATCTGCCAGAACTTCAATGTCCCTGGACACTCAATACCCGACTTAAAAGTGGCCATTCTTCAACAAAAAAACTTCAAAAACAGACTTCAAAGAGAAACTGAAGTGGGTTTTAGCCCACGAAAGCTTATGCCCAATACATCTATTAGTCTCTAAGGTGCCACAAGGACTCCTTGTTGTTTTTGGAAAGACTTGGCAATCCTCTAAGGGAGACCAGACTGCTGTCGCTAACTTTTTGCTTAGACAACCAACTGTAATTTTTCTGAATCTGTGACCTGTTCCCTTTCCAAACCCCTTCCTCCAGTCTGCCCCGGGACCATCACTGCCTGACTGCTGGCTGAGACTGCACAAACGCTGGGCCACACTGACTTTTTCCTTTATAATTTGTGTAGGGAAAATTATACATTTGGCTTTGAAAGCTAACTGTGGTTCATCAGAAATCAATAAATGGATGGACTGAGAAGTCTGTCTTGTTTGAGGACCATTTTTGAGGTGGAACAGGGGAGGTCTGGATGGGGAGAGGGGAAATAATGGAAGGGTAGGACTGGAAGGAACCTCGAGAGGTCATCTAGTCCAGCCCCCTGCACTCAAGGCAGGGCTACATAATAACTAGACTGTCCCTGACAGGTGTTCGTATAACCTGTTCTGAAAAATCTCCAATGACTGAGATTCATACCTCCTTAGGAAAGTTGGAGGAGTTTTGGCAAGGGGATGAGGCACAACAGTGCTTTGGTTTCAGCATTGCAGTTCAAAGACAGACAGAGCAACGCTTGGCATGTTAGCCAGAGAGGAGGAGTTGGTGTACAGGACTTTAAATGCCTTGATCTTAAAATCAGGCATCTGGCACCAGAGCAAGAGAGTGTATTGGTGGGAGTCCATTGTAACTTAGCAGGTTCTGGTAAATAGGTTGAGAACCACTTCTGTAGGGTGTGGTGCCCAGAGCTGTAGGTAATTCACACCTGAACCTTAGCCATCCCCTCTGGCATTTTAGATGTGCCCTGTACAGTTGAAACTGAGCCCTTCTCATAAAGATTCCTTATGCCATTGATCTGGGCATTGCCTGGGCCCCTCCCACCTGGTTAATCCATCCCTGGAAACATCCTGTTGAAGGTGATTCCTGCACTAATTAAAGACATATAGCATTTGAACCTCACATTGTACAAAGCTGAGACCTTCCCTCTGGCCGAGCTCCAGCAACTGCCCCTTTTCTTCCCTCCGTGAGAACCAAGGAATGTGCTTTGAGGTCCTGGGGAGAGCGGGGCCACGGGCAACATGCCAGGCTCTGGCCAGGGGAGCGGGGCCGCGGGCTTATTAATTTTGTGAACCTTCATGGCTCGCCATGAGGCAGTCAGGGGCGGGAAGTGGGAGGGGGCAGAGGCCAGGCTGTTTGGGGAGGCACAGCCTTCCCTACCCGGCCCTCCATACAGTTTTACAGCGCCGATGTGGCCCTCGGGCCAAAAAGTTTGCCCACCTCTGCTTTACAGGTAGGTCCATGAAATGGGGATGGTATCACCTAGGCATGCTGTGAGTATTAGTAGGCTGAAAGGGAGTCAGGTGCAGTTTCCTGAGCCTGGGGACAGTTCAGAATAACCTGGAGATTTCTCTAAACTGTGTTGGATGGCTGTAGCCTCCCAAGAGACCATTGCCAGCGAAGGAGAGCCAGTGTGCCTGATCCCCGACGTGCCTCTGTCATAGGGGCTGTGGTGGAGGAGCTGCCTTTATCAGTTTTAGCGCCACTGGGGACTCCCTCCTCTCGGGATCTGCCCAGTAGGGGAGATGTGGCAGCTTTCCTCTCTCTTGGCCCTGCTGGAGATGCTGGGCCAGTACTTATAAGGCACTTTGCAGAGGAAAAGGGCTAAGTTATTTTTTTGTATTACAGTCTAAATGAACAAGACAAAAGTGGCGGAGGGGAAACAGGCTTTTGTGGAAAGCAGCTTAATAATGACTGGAAATATCATTGCGTTCTCAATCCTGCAACCACTATGAGTCACTTTACTCCTGTGAGGAGTGGTATGCAACTGCTTAAGACTGAGATTTTTCAGAGGCGTCTTATTGAGTTAGGTGCCCAACTAGGGTTGGCCAATTTTTTTTCTTCAGTATTGTTTCTGATGGAAAATTAGGGTGTTGAACTTTTTTTTTCTCCAAGAAGTGTCAGCTTTCCACCCCAAAACAATTCAACTTTGCATCAAAAAACCCCCCTGAGCATCAAAGCTTTTGTTTTTTGGCCAAAACATAACACATATCTAGTCTAAAAATCTTTGGGCCAAAACCCCAAAATTTCCAGGCGTGTGAGAAAATTTTCAAACTGCCATAGGGCATCAATGGCAGTTAACGGCTTAACTCCGTGTTTGCAGGATTGGGGCCATGGACACCTGAAGGTAAAAAAATGAAAACTCTGTGTATTACCTCTGGAGAAATCCAGCTATTTAACCTGCATTGGTTGGATAATGTCACCTACCTTCCCAGCCCGAAGGGTCCCAGGATTTAGATTCTAAGCTCCGTGTGGTGGATGAAGTGACTCCTGCATATGCAGTTGGGACTACGATTACTTAGGCACTGCCCAAGGTCTTGCATATGCAGAAGTCCATTCATCCACAAAAGAAGAGCAGCTACCCCTGGAGTGGAACAGGGAAGCTTGTTTAATAGCACACAGCAGTTTAAAGTAGAGTAGAACAGCATATCCAGTTGCAATTGCAGAAGAAATTCTAGGAAGTCCACATGTCATTTTCCAAACTGGAATTTGGCCAAGGCATAGACTAACACCCAGACTCTTATATAAAGTATAAAGATTTTTTAATGACTGCAATTAAGCAGGCCCTCTATTTCACTTGTCCTCCAACGGACAGTGTCTCCAGCAGCAGAGCTGCGGCACTTGTCCAGCCTTGATTCAGATGGAGGAGTGCCACCTACTAAATCAACAGCGTCACTCTCCAAAGATGGTTCTTCGCTTGGAGGATGTGACCAAATCCCAGTCAGAGGTGTTCTTACACCCAGCTTTGCCAGTAGGTTTCTCTTGCTGCTCCCCTGGTGATGTTTCTCCTGTTGTTGACAGGCCCCAGGCCATGAGCCACTTGGCATTAGTAATCCAGGAAGTGTGCTTTGCTCTTGCCACTCGGGCACTGGCCCTCAGATGGCTGATTTCCTTCTCCCTGGAAAAAGACACACACCTACTTCGGTGCAACCTACCCACAGGGCTGGCTCCAGTCACCGGCAAAGGAAGCAGGTGCTTGGGGCGATACAGCTGAAGGGGCAGCATTCTGGCCATTCCTGGGGTGGCGCATTTTTTGCTTTGGCAGCTACGGCCGCACCTTTTTTTTGCTTCGGCAGCTTGGTGCTTGGGGCGGCAAAAAAGCTAGAGCCGGCCCTGCCCACACAGGAGCATTGCTCACCCTCAATACACAGTCCCTGCTTTTGATCAAGGTTGGCATTTCTAAGCCTGCTGCTGGTGGCCAGCTCTGATGCTCCTGCTAAGGGTATCATTTGTGACCCTGGAAGGGCCCAGCATGGGAGACTGTGGTAAAGCAGCTTTCTGATTTGGCTATACAAAGGGTTTGCAAAATCCAATTCAAAGAGTGGCATTTTCAGAAGATGCAATTGAGCTGCTTTGGTTTGTCTCTGGGATTGAAATGCAGAATAAACAAACATCAACGGGGCAATGAGTAAATCATGTTGTTGTTTTTTTAATCCTTGAATTTTTAATAATCAAAGGTGATATCATCATCCTAGGAAAAACTCCCACTCGGCATTTGCAAAGCTGCTACTCTTCTGAATCCCTTCTTAAAACTTCTCTTTGCCGTGATGTCTATAAATAACCACAACATTGGTAAAACAAATGACAAGCTGTGTCCTGCTTTTTTGTTCATTTTGTTACTCATCCTCCCATCTTTGCGGGGGGGCTGGTTTGAGGGGGTTCTTTTGTTCTCTTATCTGACATGTAGATTGTGAGTGCTCTAGGATAGGGACTGTCTGTGTTGTGATATGTCCAATCTGAGCATAGTACAACGGGGCTCTGATCTGGGATGGAGATTCCTCGGTGGTACTGGAATATCTGTAGTTGTAACCCTTCTGCCAGGACGAGCTGACAGCAGCAAGGGCCAGGTTCAGTACATAGGGGTTCCCTTCTCAACAACGCAATGCAAAACCGGCTCGAGCCCCCACCCAGTAACCTGGGGAAATCTTATACACACCCCTGGGCGCCTCAAAGAGGCAATACTTCCCCTCTCGCAAGCACAGAGCCTCGGTGTAACAGAAAATCTTTAATAGCAGCAGGTAAACGACACCAGCCTTAAATTGGGAAAATACCGCAAGTAGGATCCATAAACCAAACTGTGAGCAAGACCCACCCCAGCCAATTGAGCCATGTCCTGTCCCTTGGGTTCTTGAGTCCAGCAACCCAAAAGTCACCCACAGTCCCCAAAACTCCAAGAACCCAAAAGTCCAGTCCCAGAGTTCAAAAGTTCAGCTGCAGGGTGCTACACGCCACCCACCTGGGCAGCAATGGGGAGGGGAGAGGTAAGGGGCACCTTATGTGGCGTGAAGATGATTGCCTCACCCCTCCGTGGGGCTTCGCTCTGCTCCGCCAGCCGTCTCACCAGCCGCTCTGCTCTGCCAGCTGTCCCGCAAGCCGCTACAGCTGTCCCCTCAAACTGCTCTGCCCCGCCAACAGCGCCGCTCCACCAGCTGTCCTGCACGCTGCTCCGACTGCCCCCACGAACTGCTCCGCTCTGCCAGCAGCGCCGCTCCGACTGTCCTCACGAACTGCTCTGCTTTGCCAGCAGCGCCACACCATCAGCTGTCTTGCCAACTGCTCCACCACCCTCTCAGCAATTTATCTTCAGGCTCCCCCACTACTTAACACACTGCTCAGCAATTTCAGCTCAGTGATTTCAGCTCATAAGACTTTCAGCTCTTTAGTGATTTCAGCTTGTAGTTAGGGGAGCCCTAGTGCTCATTTGCACTGTTAGCCCAGAGTGATTTCAATTCAGCAGCCTGAAACCAGACTCTCAAGGAACTCAACATTAGCTCTGATATTCCACAGTGGAGAGAGAGAGAAGGAGGTGCAATTGGTGTCTCAGACCCTCACAAGGGACCTAGACCTACACCACCACCACCACCACCAAATCTGTCCCCAGCCTCTCTCTCAATTCACTGGGCTTTGGAACCCATGTCCCTTGGCTGGCGAGTGCTGCTTAGCTAATGGTGAGTTCCCCTTTACCCTGACAAAAGGCCAAGTACAGTTCCACTGTCCATGATTTACATAAGCAGTATAACAACAGTTTATTCTTCCTGCCCCAATAACAGAAATTACTGCCCCAATACAGAAAACGGGATCCTACAGCAGCCCAAAGTGCCCATTTGGGCCACTATTGTTCATACTAGGCGGGGTGGGTGTGCCTATGCAAAGGGGATCAGCCCCTGGAGTGCTTTGCCACGACTCACCACCAGATGTCAGGGTGGAGCTCATCCTGACTCTGCTTACATAGTAAATGATATCAGTAGAGCTAGGTAGAGCAACTGCAACTGATGCTTCATTGAAATAATTTTTGCCTGGTTTGGGATTGACAGAGCTGGAGCAATTTTGAAGCTTTTCATCACAATGTTGTGCAAAAGATCTTTCCACTGTCCAGATGTCTCAAAAATTGAGTCACTTTAGCACAAAAATCTGCCTAGTGAATTTTGGGGGGTGGGGGGTTGCAGAAGGAGGTTCATTAGTGAACCCAGCTCTTCTTGGTACTCTGCCCTATGCACCTATGTGAAACCTGAACAGACAGTTATAGCCATGCTTAGCAAAGCCTGAACAGTGCCACTGAAAACTTGTCCGGTGGGTCTGTCATGATACAGGGATTCAGGAGAGTTCAGTTCCTAGCTCTACCATAGACTTGTTTGGGCAATTCACTTAGTATCTCTGTGTTGCATTGCATTCTCTCATTCTATCTGGCTTGTCTATTTAGACTGACAGTTTGTTGGGGCAGTGTGACATATTTAGGGTACAGTGCAGACTAGCAAGTAGCTGTGCCATCTCTGACCGGGGCTACCCTTTATGATGCCTTGCTGCTGTAGCCTCCAGTCTGAACTGCTCACAAACAGCCTCCAGCATGTAAGTCACTCCCAGCCACATTTATGTGTGCTGCAGCCAGCCAGTCAGCCACACCTTGGTTCTCACCAGCCTGAGTTATACTGCAGGGTGACCTCAACACACTCCCAGTCCTAGATTTTTTCCCCAGAAATGTACATCTTGTACTGCTGAGCCCCCTCCTGGGCAGTACATGCCTATATAAAGTCTGTCATTTTTATACAAATCCTGTTATCTCAAATGGAGTTTCCCAAACACTTCAATTCAAACACCCTGATTTAGATAAAACAATAAAACAAGCGTATTAACTACAAAGAGCAAGATTTGAAGTGAGTACAAGTAATGAGGCATGAAAGTCAGAAGTGGCTACAAGAAATATAAAGATAAAATGCAACTAGTGCCTAACTCAACAAACTATGTTAAATTCAAAGAGAAGTTTTTCTCGCCACCTGTTCTCAATAGTCTTACTGGCCAGACTCCTTAAGCCAGGACCCCCTCTTTTGTGTAATGGCTGCTTCCTTTGTTCCTTCTCTTGCAAGTGAATCGATGGGAAGATGGAGGGGCTCCTTGGGGTGTCTGCCCCTTCTTTTTATAGTCCTGTCCCCCCTTTGAGAAGCATTTCCAGCTGGGAGCATGGCGACAGGCAAGTTGTGTGGACAGGAACCCTATGCTGTTTCTTTGCTAAGCTGTAGATTTATAGCCCTGCCCCTTTTCCTGCCAGTGAATAGCCACTTAGCTGGTAATGGCCCATTGGCCTTGTTCACACCTGACTGAAGTGTCAGCTTGTCCTTTGTTTCTCAGGAACTGGTTTGGCCACTCCCCAGACTTGGAACATGTTTTAATAACACCATACAGTGGAATATTGTAACTTGACATTATACAATGTTGCCACACAAATTTTACCAGGACAATATTGACCAGCAAATCATGAGTTTTCAGATGATACTTCATAAGGTGTACTTTATACAAAGATTATTACAATAGTGTGCAAGGGGTGAATACAGGGGTACAGTTTGTCATAAGGAAAGACTCTTTACCACAATGGAGCCCTCATCTTGGTTGGAGCCTCTAGTCGCTATAATACAAACAATAACTAAGAGATCCTGTAGCCCCCCCATGCTCTAGGCAAAAAATGCTGCAAACAAGCACAGTCAAAGCATTACTGTTTACTTAGGGTGAAATATCTAAAGCTGCACGCGGTCTCCTTGGAATGGATCTACAACTTTAAAAATCTCTTACAACAGTCTTTCTCTTTTTAAGAATCTATGCTTATACAATCGCTTCCCCCAATCTTAAAAATATGTGCTTTTTTCTAAGCATGCCAGGACTTGTTACAAATTTCCCAGTTGCTTTTTAATGAAAAAACCCTGATGGATCTGGACCTATAGCTAAAACACAGCGTGATGATTGGGGACCGAGATCTGCAGGTTGTTCCTTTTTCTTTGTGAAATGAGATGGGTGGTCAGTCTGGTTTCTAGTGAAGAGGAGTCCATGTCCTAAAATATGCCACCACAATGGGCGCTGGTGCTGCTGTTGAGGCATCTCAGCAGAAAGGACAAGTTTTGAGGGAGTCTTTCCATTGACTTAAATGGGCTTTGGATACATGGGTATACAGAGCTGCCCTATCATCCCTCTGGATTAAGGTCGAGACCCGTTGAAAGGACAGCATGGAGGGGAGCTCGTTGAACCTAGTTCATGGATAAATAGAGGGCTTCCATTTCCAGGGCTGTCCATCCAACATCTTTTGCCAGAACTAAATTAATCTATTTTAAAAAAGAAGCTGAGAGAGAATGTAGGATCAAACTGATCCCCTCTGCTCTTGCATCCCCCACCCCCCACTTGGCATCTGGTCCCCAAAAGAAAATCCAGAGCCCAGCCACCTCCTAGCCATAGGCGCCGACTCTGTGGGTGCTCTGGGGCTGGAGCACCCACGGGGAAAAATTGGTGGGTGCTCAGCACCCACCGGCAGCTCCCCGCCAGCCCCGGGGCCCGCGCCCAGCTCACCTCAGCACCCGGCGATGTTGCGGGGCCCCGACGCCGGGCGACGTTGCGTCGGGGGCGGGGCCCCGCAACGTTGCCTGGCTTCGGGGGCAGGGCCATTCACACCTGGCCCTTGGTCTGTCATATGGCTAGGAGCACAGGCGACCGCACCCAGCAGCGCCACCGGAAGGCGGCACCTGTGCTCCTAGCCATATGACAGACCAAGGGCCAGGTGTGAATCAGCATTATTGCATTGACACCAATGTGGCTGCCCCCACTTGCACTAGCTGATAATCTAGCTCCCAAACCTACCAGGGTCATGGGTTGTTTTTTTAAATGACTTAGGCATGATTGCTCCTGACCAGCTAGCCAAACTTTACCAGCGGGTTTTGTGTCTCCGCTCCCCACTAGGATACAAATAGTAGCTCCCAGCCTAGCTCTTGTCTTCCATCCCTCCCTGTCTTCCACCCCGCCCGCTCTGCCATCCAGCCGTCCGTTCTCTCCTCCGCTAATGGAGCAGGAACGCACAAGCAAGGTTTCCGAAAAGAACTCTGAACCTGAAGCGACAGGAGAGAGAGGCTTTTTGAATATTGAATTAAGGCTGTCTCCAGCAGTATTGATATTCCCATAAGAAAGCAGTTAGCTGCCTTAGTGCCCCATGAATATTTCATCGCTTGATTTAAGCACTGTGAAAATTTGACCACACAAAGCACCTTCTTGGCATACAGACCTCATTCCAATCAAGTGCACACGGCTCCCATGTCTCGCATCGGCTATGAGGTCACCATGGCTGGCAGTCAGAGCCATCCGACACTTAGGCATCTAAATATGTCTAACCAGGGCAATCTTTCTGGCAGAAGCAAAGCAGGAATTTCCAGGAGATAACTGGTTGGGGTTCAAAATGCATTAGTGGCTGGCTGAATAAGACTGCTTGAGAGCTGTGAATGTCAGGGCCGTGAGCTCAGGGTGGCTTCTTAGGCTGCTTGCTTCAGCATTGGCTTCTCGCTCTGCTTCAGAGGAAGGAGAAATGAGAGGGTGACTATAACACTAGCTCAAGGGAGTCTTTCCTGAGGCAAGTTTCCATGGGATATTTAGATGTCAGGGAGCTGATTCTCCACTCGCGTATGCTGGAGTCACTCATGCTTTATACCAGTGTTAGTGAATAGAAACTAAGCCCCAAAGGGCTGAGGTGTTTAAGTCTGAGGGGGTGGTCAGGGACTTAGGGAGGTTTCTATGGGACTAACATCGTTGGATGTTAGTCTGAGTTGTTTCTCTCAGGCTGTTTTCATGGGGAGATAAGCCTGGTCTCAGCCGGATGCCTTTAATATGGATTTCAGTGCAAACAAAAGGTCTATGTACTTGAACTGCTCTGGGACAATCCTCAGTGACTGAATTCTCTGCCCCGCTCCTAGAGCTGGTAGCATATTGCTCTTCAGTGGCTGTAAACGTCACAGAACAAAGCATGGGCCCCAGCCTCACGCATTGCTGGTAGTTATGCTGATACGTGACCATAGGAGGCTGAGGGCCTTTTTCCTCCCAGCATCTCATATGCTTTCAAGCTGTTGCTGACGCAGGTTTCACAATACACCTGTGCAGTGGGTAAGTGTCATTACCCCTGTATTACAGATGAAGTCAATGAGGGACAGAGATCATCTAGCAGTTCAGTGACAAAACCGAGGTCGAAGCCCAGACACCCTGACACCCATTCTTACCCACTGCCCGGTGGGCCATGCTGTCACTCAATTTCCAAAGCTTTGGATGCTTCGCTATAGTTCTCTACGCTCCAAAGCTCTGGAATCTGCCAAATTAGACAGGAAATCTCCCAAGAGTGGGCTCTTTCCAGAGACTACCCCTTTATTTCCAGCTACCCCACTGATTCTCCAGAGCCTCGCGCCTTGTGGAGTCACTTACATCCATCCAAAACGGAGGTGAAAATGCTACCACTGGGATAAGCAACTGGGCCCAGATTCACTAAGAATTCATCTACAGTACCAAAAAACCCCAGCAGCAGCGAGTCTCCGAGCCCGGAGCTACAGACTCGGGCTCACAGGGCTTGTGCTTCAGTGCTACACATAGCAGTGTAGACGTTCCTGCATGGGCTGGAGCTCAGGATCTGAGACCCATCCGCCTAGCTGAGGTTCAGAGCCTGAGTGGGAAGGTCTATGCTGCTATTTTGAGGGCCGTAGCACAAGCCTGAGTCCATTGGAACTTGCTGTGGGGTTGTTGGTTTGTTTTTTTCAGATGTACCCTAAGGAACTTCAGAGTTAGGCATTGCAACACCTGGAATCTGCAAACCCTGGGTTAGGTGCCTAGGCCCCCTAGGCAATACAGGGGGACAGACAGGGGCCTGAGAAGATGATCCACAAAAGCCGGCATGCTAGATTGGGAACTGTCTAAGGTAGCTAATAGATGTCGCTTATGAGAGGGGTGTGTCCTAAGCCCTGCCCCTCTCACAGCCCTGCCCCTCTAAGTCCAGGCTGCAGAGAGGCACTTATCTCTGCTTGCAATGCACAGCCGGAAACCCCTCCTCTGGCGTCAGGCACCTAAGCCATTCGTGCAAGAACAGCACAGATGCCAAAATGGCTGGTGGGAGGAAGAGGGGCCCAGGGGTTAGAGCATTCACATGGGATGTGGGAGACCCCGTTTCAGTTCCTCCCTGTGTCTGAGGAGGAAAATGGATTTCCCATTGCTCAGGCGAGTGCCCTACCCACTGGGCTACAGAATGATTCTCACTCTCTCTAGCCCAATTTTTATTTATTAATCTGAAGTAGCATGACTTCAACAGTAGTTCTTGCGAGAGCAAAGATCAGAATATCCCATAGCACCCACCTGAGAGGTGGGAGACCCCTGCTCAAATCCTTCTGCCTAATAAGGAGAAGAGGGGAATTGAACCTGGGTCTCCCACATCCTCGGTTAGCACACTAACCAGAGGGCTAAAGGTTATGATGGCAGCTGCTGCCCCCTTGGCCGCCTGGTGTAAAGTGAGGCAAGCGCTGAGCTAGGCAGGTGGGTGCCTACCTAAGGCACCAGTGCATGTGCCCAGAGGGAGGTGCCTAAGGCGCTTTCACCCTGCCAGCATGGGTGCTGAGTGGGTGAGGCACCTCCAAGGTTAGGTGGCCATGGAATGGGGGTTTTGTGGATCCCAGTGGGTCCTCAATCTGAGGCGTCGGTGCCCAGGTCCCTTTGTGGATCTGGGCCCCGACGGAACCTGTTTGGATCACATTTCACCTCCACTTTGCACAGGTGTACAGGACTGCGCAAATGCCTCAGGGTTAGGCTTTGTTTTTCATAGTATTTCAGCATTTCTATGTTGCCCGACAGGAAAGTAAAAAAGAACACTACCGAGGAAAAAAAATTCCCTGAACTGGCAGAAATGATCTTGCTCTAGTTCTTTGAGGAGGCTCTGACTGGTTCTGATTTTTACTGGGCTCGTTCACCCCATCCTTAAGTATTTGCTCTTCTGTCGCAGACTTGTGTTTTAGAAGTGCCAACGATCAGCTCTTTCCCCAGGATCCAAGAGAGTCGTCTGAAATCATTTACTCAGCAAACATTCTAGGCAGACACGGCTGTGGTAAGATTCCATTCTCTACATTACCCGCTGGGTTCAGAGGCCTCCTAACCGCAGCATTTAACATCTCTCTTTGCTGTTGCCAGACTCTTATAGGCTGATCTGGCGTTACCTGACTTGGTCACTTCAACACTGTTAGCTCTCCCTCCTTGTCTGTTTAGACTGTAAGCTCTCCAGCGCTGGGCCTGTCTCACGCTGTGTTCAGCACAGTTTTAGGTGCTACTGAAAAACAAGTGATAACTTATCATAATAATGGCCCAAAACAACATGGAGAATTCGGAAGAGCTGGAATAGTTCCCTCAGCGAGTGCCACCAGCTTCCATGCCTCCATTCCTAGCACCAGCTTGGGGACCAATCCTGGCTTCTTGGCCACTCCCTATAACAGAGCTGTGATAAGGCACTTGAACTTTTTCCCTTAACCCTGATGAGAGGAAAGATGAGCTAGAGGTGAGAAGAGTCTGGAACTCTAGTTTCATTCCTAGCTTTGCCGCAGATTTCCTTTTACATTCTATACATTTTGCATCTCCAAAATGGTGGTTCTACAAGTCTCCTGGGATTAATTCAGCCAGGTGAAGGCCTTTGAGATTCTGGGATGCATGGTTCAAAGTATCGTTACTAGAGCAACCCAGCTTCAGGAATTACAATGCACTTGGCAGTAGTTCAGCAGATGCCAAGTCATATCGCATAACCTGCCATATGCCATCCTCCATCCACCCATATTGCGGGCCCTGCTGGCAGCATTCTGCTTCCAGCAGCTTTGGGTAGCGGCTAGCCAGGTTAGTATCCTGGGTTGAGCTCATTAAGGATGAACAAGTGCTACTGACTGTTTCCTGCAGTCTGCCTCTTCCTCGTGTGTGTGATGTGAGAGCAGCATGTTCTTTCAATAATAAATGAGAACATACTGCTGTAGGACCGAAATATTCATATTCTTTTGCAATTTAATTTGGAGAAACGAGAACCCCAGGTTAAAAGGGCACACATGTTTTTATGCACACACTCTATATTTTATTATTTCCGACATCAAAATGGCATCTGCAAAGTATCTCTCATCCCAGGAAAAAGACACATGGCCAGATTTTCAAAAGGGCTTATCATATTGGGAGCTAAGCTCTTTTGGTAATCTGGGCCCAGTGATGGATGCTGATCATTTGAGAACCTGACCATGATCAGGTCTGTGAGGCCTGATATTCAGAGGTGTAGCACACTAGCAGCTCCAATTCACTTCCAAGCAATTTTTCAGTAGTGCTGAAAACTGGGCCCATGTTGTCTACGACAGCAGAGCCCTAAAGTAAAACAATGTATCATGCAGTCATTTAGACTGCATTAGTTTTGGTGAAATGGATTGCGAGGCTCATAAATAGGACAGCTAGATAAGCATGATGGATGGACGGTCACAGAGCAAGTATGCTGTAGACAGATGACTAGGTCACTTTGGCTGTTAATATACTAATGGGAGACACAGACAGAACTCAACTCTTAAACTTGGGCACCAAAGTTCAAGCACCTCCAATGGTACCTAGGCACCTAAAACTGGTATTTTAAATGCCTACAATTAATTAGGATAGATAAAAGCCCGGAAGTGTCCATCCTGGGTTTGGGGCACGTTGGCAATTGATGTTATCCAAGCGCTAAACATTTAGGTTGAGGAATGGCGCCACCAAAGTGAAATAACCATCCTCATCCTCCTCCTCCCAGCAGTTATACTAATAAGCCTTCCTTCCAGCCTTCAACCTGCTCCCTCCCCGATTGTCCCAGAGAAACGATGAGCCTTGCAGCATGCCTGAAAAGTTTATGGAGATGGGCTCAAGCCACCCCGGGGGAAGTGAATTCCAGGGGCCTTGACGCACACACTGCCTCCACTGATCACAGCTAAGCATGAAAATTGGGACCAAGCAGGTTACTCACAGTAAACACTGGGCCTCTACCATAATGGTTGTGCCCATCTTGCTACAGCACCGAGTCTATATTAGCTGCAAGTTGTGTGTTCAGAGGTGATCAGTTGGTCAAAATGTGGGCACGTTTTTTGCAGAAAAAAAGTTTGAAAATATGTGTCCCTCTTTTGTGTGCAAAATGTTGAAGTGTGAAATTTTTCAGCCAGTTCTGATGATCGGGTCTTGGTGATGCAGACAGCCTCATATCTATGAAAAACAGGTACTTGGGGCCTTTACTTTTGGGTGTATCCCACCAATACTTCAGGAAAAGATAACTTGAAGCTGAGGCAAGTTGTCTCCTCAGCATGGCACATCAGAGTTGCGTGGATTTGAGCCTCAGGGTGTCCTCTCCTGATGATGAACTAGTTAAGTGTGGATTTTGCAGAATTGTGATAATTCAAAAGGTCAGTATGACTTCGAGTTTCCTGGACCCCAGCTTAGCAAAGTGCTTAAGAATGATCTTACCTTCAAACACTTGGCTAAATCCCATTGAAAATCAATAGGACTTCAGTGCATGCCCTAGTGCTTTGCCAAAGTGGGGCCCTGGTATCTTATCTGGATGGCTCACAAGGAGTGTGTGCCTTTGAATTTCAGGGCACTGTACTAATAGCAAGCCTTAGGTCTGTTGCAAGCTAAGTGTGGAGTATCTCTGGTAACTTCCCAGCACCCAAGGGAAAGAAGTGGGTATCTCACTTCTGTCCTTTCCCAGAGCTCTTTTGTCTTTTTCCCTTCCCAAGGTCACCACCCACCTCTTTCCCTGCAGTCTCCACATCTTGCTATCCTTCCCCTTGGAGAGAGTAGTCAGCTTGTTGGGCAGCCTGCCTGCTCCTGTAGCCTGTGCTTTAGGGATGGGGATCCTAGAAAACAGGCCTTTTCTGCAGTGGAACTTGTCAGTCATGTTGCTTTCCTGAGAGGCGCGGCTCGATCCAGCACCCACTGAATTCAATGGAAAGATTCCAGAAGGTTTTGAATCAGCCCTATGGTTCTCTAGCTACCCGTCTACTCACTCTATGCCTAATGACAGCCTTCACTATCCCGATGCCCTTCCATGTAAGCATGGCTCTGAATTTTGGGGTCTCTTGCCCCAGTTACACTCCAGATGAGCATGGCTTCATGTTCTGTAATAGACATCATTTAATTAATTCCAATTCCAGTTAAATGTGGCAAGGATTTAGAAGGCACACAGGGAAACCAAACAATTGGCAACATCTCCTGGCTTTATTCTCACTCCCTTCTGGTTCCTCCTTTTCAGTCTGGTTACATAGACCCTCTTTCCTCAGAGCTGAAGAAAGCTCTGAAAGATTACTGGAATTGATGGGAAAAGTCTGTCTCTTAGGTATTCCCAGTTCTGTCTATAGCCATCACCAGTCTGTTAATTTCACTATGCAATACAATAAAAACATCCATTACTCAGCCCTCCCCACTCCAAACCAGTCTGGATTTTGCATGAAATTTCACTCTGCTATCAAAAGCTGATACAGTTGTTTTCCCTCAGTCAGCTCCCCCCTTTCTTTTGTCTGGCTTAATTACCCTATGATCAATCTCATAAAGACACAGCAATGCGGGAATGGCAGATGGGGGAGCAGAGCATGAATATTAATTAGCAAAGAATTCCAAACAGAGGACTTTAATTACATTGAAAACGCAGGCTTGCAGGCAGCGACTGGCTTCCTGCTGCAAAGCTTTTGAAAGGTCATCGCCTTAGCTGTGACAGTGCATGTATGTATGTTTCAAGTGGGGGCGGGGGGCAGAAATCTATTCCTGTTTTCAAATTAAAAAGAAAACAGTCACGTCAGTGAGAGCACTTCTCCTACTGGGCGCATTTAGGGAGACAATTATTTTGTGATGACATCCTTCCACTGGGGGGTCTGAACCAGAGACCACTGAATCTAAAAGTATGATGCCTGAATGTTGGAATACACATGATGGGGGCCTACTGGCTTGTATGTAGTAGCAGACCCAGGAAACTTCATAGCTGGTTTAGCCACTAGGGGGGCCCAAAGAGCCACATTGTGTGAGTTTGGGTTACAATTTTCATAGATTCCAAGGCCAGAAGGGACTATTGTGATCATCTAGTCTGACCCCATGTATAGCACAGGCCATAGGACTTCCCCAAAATGGTTCCTGGAGTAGATTTTTTTAGAAAACAAATCTCATCTTGATTTAAAAATGGTCAGTGATGGCGAATCCACCGGGATACTTGGTAAATTGTTCCAATGGTTAATTACCACTGTTAAAACATTTATGCCTTGTTTCCAGTCTGAATTTGTCTAGCTTCAACTGGCCATTGGATCACGTTATACCTTTCTCTGGTAGATATTTGTTCTCCTTGTAGATACTTGGCGACTGTGCTCAAGTCACCCACCTAACCTTCTTCTAGTTCAACTCAATCTATTTATCTTATCTATTTTATGATGTTTTTCAGAAGCACTGTTAAGTGCGTATAATGCTTGCTAATCACTTAAACATCCCAGAGAAGGAATAAGATCCCTGCCTTGAAGAGCTTACATATTCAAGTCTCCAGTCCTGCAGCCCCTTCTAGAGCAGCGGCAATGAAACCATTCATCCTGAATCTTATCTCACACGGGTATAAATCTTGTATCTATTATTATTTTAGTTGATGATGTGTATTGCTGTAGCACCTAGAGGCCCTAACTGAGATCAGGGCCACATTGTGCCAGGTGCCCCCAAGGGATTTACAATCCGAATAGACAAGGCAGACACTGTGCAGAAAAGAGGAAGAATTACTGTCCCCGTTTTTCATATGGGTAATCGAGGCAGAGAGAGATGTGGGGCTAAGTTTTCAAAAATCTGCCCCAGGTTACAAGAATTGAAACCAGGCCTTCTGAACTGCAGGCCAGTGCCTTACCTACTTTCTGCTCCTAGAACCTGCTGATAATCACTGGAATTACCTTAATATAAATGCAGAGTAGTGAGATCAGACACCAGCCTCATGTTGACTTAACTGCAATTACATTAGGAGTGAATGTGGCCTACCGATCCCTTTATTCGCACTGGGGGCGGTTTCATCCCTGATGTGGAAATAGCCCTTCCTGACCAGCAGGGTAACCATCGAATTCTGGTGGCCAACACAACAGGAACAAGCATGACTGCTGCCCCCTCCTTACAAGTGATAGACTCTTCAATGGTAATACCCATGTTTCTTCCTGAGGAGGGATATCACTGGTGTATTACTGACCAGAGGATCATATTGGCCATATTGGCTCTTTTGCAAAACTCTCTTGGGGGAGTTATTTTCCCCTTCCTTATTTAGGTATGCACCTTTAAGGGTTAGGGGGTTAGGAGAGACCCTGCCTTGGGGTGTGAGAAGCGGCTTACCCAAACTGTCTCAGTTCCATTGTCAGCTGTGGCTTTGGTAGACCTGAGAGGCTAGAAGATGAGTAGACCCTTGCAAGGTTCCTGAAAGGCAGAGCTGAGAATCATGACTCTCTCCTGGATTGCTCTGGTAGGTTTGATCCCTTGCCATTGTTTGGAGGAAATATGGGCACCTCGCCACTTTGTTTGGAGGGAGAGGAGGAATGCCATAGACCTCGTTTTCCTCAAGATTCAAGCTCTTTTCTCCCACAGGCCCCCAAGCAGTGGACTCGGTAGGACGGCCATGAGGCTGGCTTGTCTGGGCATTCACTTTGGATCATTGCTGTTCCGTCAGGAGCACATGGCAGGTGGCTGGCATGCCCAGCGTATTGGCAATGGAATGCAGCTCTCTTTGCATTTAGTGCATTGTTTCAAATCCAGCTGGGTCAGGGCTGGAATACCAGGACATGGGGTCAGTCTGGACTGAGGTGCACTGGCAGAGCTGTGTGTAGGGTCCAGGAGTTGAAAGGCAAACCAGCAGATTGGCAGCGTTCTGCGCTTCCACCCAAAACAGCAGGGTCAGGGGTGGTCTTGGGCCATCCCTCCACAGAATCTAAACATACATGGAAACTGGGGACCAGATCCTGAGCTGCTGTAACGCAGTGCAGCCCCACTGACTGCAGAGGAGCTAGGACACTTTACACCAGCAATGGATCTGGCCTAACATAACTGGGCTCCATGGGGTGGTGTTATACACTGTCCTACCATCACCACCACGTACGCTCTCCCCTCAATCCACCCAGCCAACCTACAGAACACCAGTGAGCAGCAAATGTCTGCTAGCCCCCGCTAGCTCAGCAGGCTGCAGAGTCCAGGACAGCAGCTGCTCAGGAGGGGAAGAGACGGTAAATGGTGGTCTCTAGCATGGGGCTTGAACAGTGAGAGAGTTTGGACTCAAACTCTATGGCTCTCATTGCTTCAGAATGTGAGTGGCCAAAAATCCCCAGCCCCTGTTTGAGACTGAGCTTTGGGTTAGGGTCCCGCCACCCACAAGGAACTGTTCAGATAGACAAAGCCATCTTCTCTGTCTGCAAAGCCTGGATTCTCTGCAGAGCCTTCCCAGCCCTTGGAGGGAGCACAAGGGAGGACAGGACAGAGCCCACCAGAACGCATCCCCAGTGGCTCCGTGAACCACTGCCTCACCCTAGCAGATGTTAAAGGAGCGCTGTCTCCTCGGCTGCAGCATTGTCTGGCAAGCCGGGGAGCGCAATCAATCCTCACAGATGGGCAGACTGTGGTTATTGATGAAGCCAATGAGCTAATACAAAATGCTTTCTAGCCTCTTTGCATCAGTATCCTCGCTCCGCAGCAGCTCTCAGTGGGTTGTTTAAAATCATGCTAATAGCCGAATAGGGACAGCTGAGGCCTAGACATTTCCTGGCAACTTCCAGGATATTCCCTGAGCTGCACGGCCACCTCTGGGAAAGAGTGTCTGGATCAATTAATAGCTGGTGGCTGAGCTGACTTGTGCCTTAGCCTCCTGCTTGCCTGTGTGATAGCCAAGCCGGGGTAGTTCTGTGGCATCACCGTGCCTCGCAGAGTGCTGTGTAATCACTAAGGCCAGCATTTTCCACAGCCGCAAGTGGGGTCCGAATTTCAGAAGTGCTTGGCTCCTGTTGAAGACAGTGGAGAATCTGACCCCTCCTCCACATTGAGAGCACTAGGAGCTGCTGGGGGCGGGGGTCTCTTTTTTGAAAATCTGGCCCTGAGAAGGTACCCCTGTCATTTCCACACCCTGGCCCCAGGCCACAGGCAGGCTGAAAGGTGGAACCTGCAGCATCTTTGCTGCCAGAGATTGCCTGACTAGCTCTGCTCCTGGGCCTGTATAAACTTTTCCTTGTCATTTTACACTGGGTGCCCAGCAGATGCCAAGGGAACCACAAGGACCAGTGTTAATAAACCACAGGGGAACCAGAATGTCTGAGCTTTTGCCTTAGCACAATCCTCCACACATTTCCTGGGGGGTGTTTCCAGGTAGCGATATGACCTGTCCTTGTCCCCCAGAGAAAGCTGTCCCCTGATCTCCCCATGGTTTGAGGGAGTGACAAAGATTCGCAGAAAGAATCACTTTCTTCTAGCACTGAACAAAGAGCTACTCCCTGACTCCTCCATCTGCTTCACTAGAACCTTCCCCAGCCCCTTCCTGCCTGGCTTCCTGCTACAGATTTAAAGACCATCTCCTCTGGTTTTCTGCTCTCTTTCCACCACTCCCATGCTTTTTTGGGGGGGCCTGATCCTGTGAGGTGCTGAGCACCCAACAATATCCACTGACTTCAGTGGGAGTTGCAGGTGCCCAGCACTACTTCAGATCTGAACCTGAGGGTTTGCCTGCACTAGGATACAGTGTTTCTTAACATCTTTGTGAAACCCTACCGTAGACACGCCAGAGATGCTAGCTGGTAACAGTCCACCCCAGACTCTCCACTAGGGCCAACCCCTACCAGCTAACCCGTTAGCTAACACATGTCTAAACACCTTTTCACCCAAGTGAAGATGTACCCTAAAGCCTTATGCAGCCTAGATGGGATGTTAAATGTTAACTCACATGTTTTACAGGACTAGTGCAGCCAAACCAGTGCTGACTTTAACATGTGCTAACATGGGTGAGATAAAGCCTATACCTCATATTATGAAAGTTGTACATGACCGGGTCAATGAGGGGATGTGATTGCATACTGGGGTTATAAGACATTCCTGTATGAATGCATTGATCTAGATACTAAAGGGCTGTGGGAAGAATAAACAAGACGGCAACATGCTGGTCCCAGACAAGCAGCCTCCTAGCAAACATCCAGGGTAGTTATAAGACTGGCATCCTTCACAGCTTCAGGCTGAGTGACACAGCTGTTTGGCCAGGCTGGGAGGCTAGAGATCAAAAGGGCTATAAACAGTTAAACAGAGACTTAATTCCTGACAAGGGGGTGTTGAGTCGCCAGAGGCTGAGCAGGGTGTTGTCAGGGACAGGGAGACTAGCTGACACGGAGAGGGCCGCAGCAGAAGAGTCTATAGGGAGTTAGGCCCAGATCCTCAAGCATTGAGGCTCCTAAATCCCATTGATTTTAAGAACCTAAATACCATTGAGGATCTAGACTTAGTCCTCCCAGGGTCCCTGCGTGGAAGATGGTGATCCACCTGGTCAGACAGACAGACAGGCTGGTTGATTGGTTTTAGGCTGTGTTGTCTCTGAGAAGCTTTCATGTTACATGAATGATGCTTTGCATTGAGGTGACTATTTGGTCACTGACTGCTGTCGTCATTGCTCCCGAGAGAGATGAGGCTGCAGGGGAACTCAAAAAGGCTCTGAGAAGGGCAACAAAGATGATCAAGGATGTGGAATGGCTTCTGCACAAGGACACTAAAAAGAGCAGAGCTGTTCATCTTAGAATAGAGACGACTAAGGGGGGATGTGACAGAGGTCCACAAAATCATGACTGGTGTGTAGAAAGTGAATAGAGGAGTGTTATTTACCCCTTCACACAATACAAAAACCAGGGGTCACCCAAGGAAATTAATAGGCAGCAGGCTTAAAACAAACATAAGAAAATATTTCTTCACACAACACACAGTCAACCTGTGCCATTCATTGCTAGGGAACATTGCGAAGACCAAAAGTATAACTGGGTTCATAAAAGAACTAGATAAGTTCATGAAGGATAGGTCCATCTATGGCTCTTAGCCAAGATGGTCAGGGACGCAACCCCATGCTTGGGGCAAGCCTAAACTTCTGGCTGCCAGAAGCTGGAAGGGGAAAATGGGTGGATCGCTCAGTAATTGCCCTCTTCTGTGCACCTCCCTGAAGCTCTGGCATGGGCCACTGTCAGACACAGATATTGCATCAGATGGACAATTGGTCTAGCCCAGTATGGCAGCTCTTATGTTCTAAATCAGACCAGTGGAGGCAACCGCGGTTAGTGCCAGGGGACTGCAGGCCAGGGCCCCATCTGAGAGTGGGAGAGTCGTGTGAGTTCTCCCTGAGCTGGATGACAGCTAGCGGCCCCAGGCCAAGGAAGGCGTGCGTTTGATAGGAGCAGGAGGGGTAGTAACCGCAGCACTGGCATGCAATACAGGAGCTTTCTGAGGGAAGCAATGCAGTTAAGCCTTTATTTCTTGGGGGACGGGGGCCACATTTAAAGGCCAGCAATTATGGCTTGTAGGCTAGCTATGAATGGCATAGCCCTGTGTAAAGAGCCAGTCAGTAAATATGCAGATCACTTTGTGTAACTACAGAGATCGGTTATTGCAGCTGAGAAATTATAATTCAGACAACAGCAACCAAAATGACGAGGGGGGCTGGAGGGAACAAAGATTGAAAGGGCTAAATATGTATCACTTGGCTAAAATGAGGGACATGATAACAGTCTGCAAATATTTGACGGGTATAAACGCCAAAGAAGGAACTGAACTGAGTGGGATGGTACAAAGGGCAGCGCTGGGGTAATAGGGTGCCGTTAAGTATGGGAAGCTTTCAGCTGAATCCTGGCAGTGAGCTCTATTAGTCTGCGAAGCTGTCTCTCAAGGGAAGTGGAGGAAACCCCAGTCACTTGGCATATTGGACAGTAGACTAAACAAAACACTCAAGTACACGGTAGTGTATGGAAGGAGGGGTTTGTGGGTCATGCACTGGACTGGAACTCAGGAGATCTGGATGCAGTTCCTGGCTCTGCCCGAGACGCTCTGTGTGACCTTGGGCAAGTAATTGAGACTCTCTGGGCCTCTGTTCCTCATCTGTAAAATGGGGCTAATAATACTCCCTTTCTTTCATCCTTTGTCTGTTTAGACTGGACGGTCCCTGGGGCAGGGATTGTCTCTTGGTATGTGTATGTACAACGCTAGCACAATGGGGCCTGATCTGGTTTGGGGCCTCGAGGCTATGCTGCAGTACAGGTAAGAAAGGGAGTAATCCTGCAGTGGCAGGGAGATGTACTAGAGGAACAAACAGATCTGGAGCTAGGCACAGCGATCCACTCCTGTTGCTCCGCCCCACTCCTGCAATGCAAAGCAGCTCTCAACAGGGTTTCACCTTAAAATGGTTTGGGGGCTGCTTTTGCACTCCCAGAGCAGCAAGAAGCAGTGAATTCATGCAGGTGAATCTGGGCCCTGCATTCTGTGCTGTGAGAACAAAGTAACATGCCAGACACTTGTGTTCCTACCTGTACATTTTAAAAAAAATCCCCTCAAAACAAAACCCTCCACTACACACACAATTCTCCCCTGGAGAGAGGATGAGAGAATCCATCACATGTGACAGGTGTTCATCACCTTGCTTAACGCTGTAGTGTGGAAGGTGCTGAGATACTAGTGATGAGGGCAGTGTAAGAGCCGGAATAGAATAGAAGACTAAGTGTAAATACCAAATAACCCGCAGGGACACATAGCTAACATGGCTGCTGCAATCATACTTTACAAGTCTAGAGCTTGCTTCCTCCAGGGAGCTTAAAACTCTCCACCAATATTAACTGAACATTCAGAACACCATTGTAAGGAAGACATTGTTTTCCCTGCATTAAAGATAGGAGAAGCTGAAGCCCAAAGCGATTAAAGTAGCATGCCCCAGGTTGGAGAAGGAGTTGAGCAAAGACCCCTGCAGTTCTGCCCTTTGGTCCCCTGCTCTAAACAGCCATTTGCTGCATTACCAAATAAAAGCTGTGTGGAAACCATGGCCGGTTGTTAGATATGTTGGATTTAATCATGCTGACATTGGCAGTGGATAGATGGCTTGAATGGAACTATTGGATCAATATCATTGCCTTTCACATCCCACCATTCTGTTTATAATGGGACCTACATGACAGATTTGACCATGAAGATGCTGCTGTGCCGTGGGAACGCTATGAAAAGCCAAGTATACTGGTTTGGTTCAGAATGTCAGGTACGTTTTTGCAGCCTTGAGCAATGCTGGTGCAAGTGTCCTGGCTCTATGCCTGTCTCAGGTCTTGTTGCTCCTTCTAATCTCAATTGTCAAAGTTCCACACCAAGTCCAGGTGATATGACCAAAAAACCCCATTCAACTCACTTATCCCTTTTCTTATATCAACTTCTCACTCTTCTAGACATTAAAGATATTGCAAATGGGGAATGTCTTAGCGTGATCTTGCCAGGCAGGTTTTGTGTAGTTGGCCTCCTCTTTCTCCTCCGTCGTTGGGTTGCTTCCTCATCTGAGAACTCCTCTTGCTGTCTACTTTTTCTTTAAAGCTACAGATTTTCCTCATCTTTCCTAGCGAAAGTACAGTTGCACACTGCCTGCCAATCCGAGTCGTTAGGTGGGCATGGAGTACAAAACAACTTCTAGTTTCCACCATCTCCCTCATTCCCACTGCTGGATCGTGCTGCTAGAATGACAGACTTTGCGAGATTGATTCCCTTTAGAGAGGGGCCTGAGCTACGGAATTTGCATCTGGATTTTGGACCCTCCAAAGGTTGAAATGGTTTGCATCAGCGGCTTTTGATCAGCCCATTGCAACAATAGAGTCCAGCTGCACAATTCACAGCAGCATCCAGTTTGGATTCAAATAATCTGCCCTCAAAGTTTGGTGGCATTTAGATGGGAGATTGTGATTTGGCTCCAAATGTCATTTATACATGCTTCCCATGGCATGATGGCCAAGGGTGCATCTACTTTAAGAGATTCCTTTTGGGAAGGCACAAGAATTCGGACTGGACCTAAATGTGCAGCTATTGTCCTTAGTGCAAAGGCGATAGAAAGATATCAGACTGCAATGAGGGATGTTATATTTTATAGGAACTATATCTCATACTCTTTACATAGTTAAATAATGACAAGTCAGTATGTGGTATAAATTACAGGAACAACAAAGTAAGTACACAGCGTGTGGAATATCTTTTGAGGATCTCGGCCTGAGACCCGTTTACTTGGGAGAGTGCACATGCATATTGCAGGAAGTCCAATGGATTTTAGTTAATGTGTAAGAGCTGGTGGAATATGATCTGTGATGATGCAGAAGTAGGGTCTGAGGGAGGCTGCCTTCTTCCACACCATGCATGAAGGTGGGAGCCCTGCCTCATCCTCTCCAATATATAAAGATGTATAAGGAAAGACATTCAGTTCTGAAGAAACCTTGGCTTATTCCCCTTTAACTCATTGCGTTCAGGTTTTGTGCAGGACAGAGCATTCTACTGCTGAATTTTTCTTTGAGGGGAAAAAAAATCTAGGAAACTCCACAGAGAGAAGACATAAAGAGAACACTGAGGTTGCAAAGTGAAGCTCTCAAAAGCCTGGAAAAGCTAAAGTGAAGGTTGTGTTCATAACCTTATCTCTGCCGCTTTGTATGTGTCCATTACAATACAGTCTTAACTACATGATCACATTTCCCCCTCCCCATCACTGACCGCCCCCCCCCATTCAGCATGCAGTTGAGATGCCAAATGAAGCAAGGTTATGTAACAAACAGGACTGGGGTCTGCAGGACTCCTGCACTATGCCACACAGCAAACAATTAAGAGGAAAAGTCAATATCAAAAAGTTGCCACTTTCACAGAGCACTGTCCAACCTTCACACTGCATGAGATGACAGTCATACAAAGATACCATGTGATCATGTCATTCAAGAATGCATTGGCTGGCACACCCACGAGGGGCAGAACTAAGGCTGCATGCACACCTTCAACATTGGAATTTCTAGACTATAAAGACAGCTGCACTTTGCAGCCTCAACAGTCTAATAATATAGTTATTTTTCATATGATCAGGAGACACTTGTCTTCAGTGCAACAGTTAGCTCAAATTACTAGATTTGAGTTACTCCACTCTAGCTAGTTTGAGTGACCATGCTGTGACGCTACACTCAAGCTACACAGAGTGATTTGATTAGCAATTGATGAGTCGTAACTTGAGTTGCTGCATCCCACTGCCTTACCTAGTTCAAGCATCAGCAGGACTGGAGCTCCAAACTCCTCCCCCACCCCATTTTCCACCCTGATGGGCCAGCTAGCTTGATCGTAACTCAAGCCAGTGATTTTTGTGTGTAGATGGGAGTGGGGTTGGAGGCAAAACTCGAATTATAGCTTGAGATAACACTGCAGTGAAAACAAGCCCTGAACTGAGAAAGTGACCGTAGGTGAAAAGAGATTTTGCTGCATGTAGAATAGCTTAAATGGTGTCGACCCAGAGAGAATGTAAACACAATCTCTCATGTTAGGCTTTGTCTACATGCAAAATAAATTCTGGTTTTGCATCAAGATAGCTAACTTGAGAACTATCTGATGGACAGTCCCAGTGGAGACCAAGGCACTGTAGTTTTCACTTCAATGTAGCTACTCTAGGTCAGCCCCAAGTGGGTAGGTGTCAGGTTGACCTCGACTCATTACAACAAATTAGAAACTTCCCTTGCTTTGTTTCCACTAGGATTTTCCAGCATGATAGCTACCTGGGTGTAAAAACACCCCTCTTTGGTGCAGTGAAACACCACCTTTGATTTAATCAAGATACAAAACTGGAGTTAAGAAGGGAGCTAACTGTGTGGTCAAGGCAAGGCCCAAATGGGAAAGGTCTGTTTTCAGTGTGGAGTGAAATCAAGTTGGATGTTAATCCCCTACTAGAAGATTTCATAACGCCAGGCACAGTGGTCACGTTCCATACAAGTTATATAGTAACTGCAATGCATAACTGCTCCATCCTTTCTCCTTGGGCCAGGGTTGGGGTTTTTTTTGTTTTTGTTTTTCGTTTTTTTGCCAGCTGTGCCATATTTCTTCAGAGATTTTCTCCTCTAATCCCTTCCCTAATGCCAGGAGAAATATTACCAGCAACACTGGAGTCGCTCCAAGCAATTGATGCACTAATAAGAAACTGGCTACAGAACCGACCAACATTACTTCATACATGCCCTGGAAACTTTTTTTTTCCATGGCAAGCCAGGGAAATGAGATAAGGCCTCAAAATTCAGTGTAATGGATCAGAACAAAGTGGAGGGAGAGGGGAACAAAACAATTAAACCAAAACTGATTTTCCTGTCCTGTATCATCCAAAGAAATGAACAGGAGCTGATGGTTCCGCAGCAAGAAGATTGGAGACAGCCCTGGGCACTGTGTTTGGATCCAGATAACTAACTTCCCAAAAGTGTAGAGGTGCTCAGCTCCTTGCTTTTGGTTCAAACCACTGTAGGCATGGGGGCCGGACATGGAGTAGGCAGGCTTGTTAGAGTCAAGGATTTTTCCTCCTGCTAACAGGTTCCAACCTATTGCTAAAATATACTTTACTTTGGAGATGGTAGAGATTGGTTTCCACAAGGAGAGCATCAAATTGGGGTTCCTACAGTGTAGTGGTTATCTCATCTGTCTCACACAGGAACAGTCCCCAGCTGAAAACACAAGGGGAAGTTCTCTAATTTAGATGATAAAACTCATTGGACCAAGAATTGTCTCTGATTCTATATTTGTACAGCAACTAGCTCAACGAGGCCCCATTCTCGATTGGCCCCATCCTAATAAACATACCAAATACTAACATTTATGTATTTAGATTTAAATATAAGGAACACAACACCTATCAAAGGCTCTAGGCACCCAAACATACCATTAATACACTAAAATCCACTCAGCCAGCCAGCCTCTTAGAGAAATTTCACTGCACGCCTTCATCACCTGGGAAACATACCTTCAGCCCTCTCCAAGAACCCTATCAGTCATATGCTCCTTGGTATCTAGATGCTAAATACAAACTTTAACAAGTTGCATTAGTGGTGTTTTTTCAGGGGGACACCCAAAGGGACTTCTTTTACTCAAAGGCCCCCCTGCTAAATTTAAAGGCCTCCAAAGCATCGAAGTGTTAGAGCTTTCTAAAGAAAAGGTTGCTGGAATTTTTTTAACATGGGCAAAACTATGTGTTCTTCCCTAGCCTCATTCTCTGAAGCAGCTGAACTGTTTTGGCTGGAATTTTCCAAAAGTATTCCTCCTGAGGCAGACACCTGGCATGGAAAATTTCAGCCCAAACCATTACAGTTTAGCAAAGTTATAAGCAAAATTGCCTTAGAATGGGAAGTCTAGGTAACCCCAGTAAGAGGAGGTGCTCCCAGCCCCACCTATAATATGTCTCTTGGTCAGACACTCTGCATGGGGATGACCCTGCTCCTGCTCCTGCCTCCTGACTCATCAGTTGCTATTTTTTAACTTCTGTATGATTGTCTGTGGGATGGATATGACGTTCTCCCTTCTTGAGACGCAACCTCCATCTCCATTATTTCCAGTGTTTGTTTGGGTCATTTACACAGCTGAGATCTGCTCTGGAGATGAGACCCAGATTAGCTGGGTGAAAAATCCAAGATGGAAGTCAGCTGAATTGTATCTGCTTATACCAGATTCAAATCTGGCTCCTTGTGTCTATTCTGTATAGTTGCCGCACTTCCTGAGACAACAGAGCAGAATGCTGAGTTTGGGACATCAATTGTGCATCTTGATCTCCACTTTTGTAAGCCATGAGAGAGAGAGAGAGAGAGAGAGAGAGATCAGTTATTGTTCAGTGAAGGATAGATGCACGTTTCTGAGTTGTTGGTAAGGTAGGATGTCTCGGGATAAATCTATTTTATGGGTTTTCACAGAGATAAGGGAGCTGGTTAGGATTAAATACGAACTGCGCCTGAACCTTTCATGTCTCTGTTTTGTTGGTCTGTGCCAAACTCTAAACAGGCGTTACACAACTGGCTGCATAGTAGGACATAAGACATCATGGCTACACGTACATATTTGGAGCAATGTGGTGGATTCATCTTTAATTCACAATGCCAGCCAGTGCAAAATACTACTCCATCTTGGAAACAACTAAATCCTTAACATCATTCACGGGCAATCTACCTGCTTGGATTTCTGCTGCACTCATTATCACCAGAGCAGCTGTTCTCTGAGTCTATGTTTTTGTCTGGAGAAATAAGATATTAGGATGGGATTTTCAAAAGTGTCTAAGGCAGGGGTGGGCAAACTTTTTGGCCCGAGGGCCACATCAGGATTGCAAAACTGTATGGAGGGCCGGGTAGGGAAGGCTGTGCCTCCCCAAACAGGCTGGCCCCTGCCTCCTATCTGCCCCCTCCCACTTCCCGCCCCCTAACTGCCCCCCTCAGAATCCCCAACCCATCCAACCCCCACCCCGCTCCTTGTCCCCTGACTGCCCCCTCCCGAGACCACCCCCCCCCAACCCTAATCACCTGAACCTTTCATGTTTCTGTTTTCTTGGTCAGTGCCAAACTCTAAACAGGTGTTACACAACTGGCTGCATAGTAGGACATAAGACATCATGGCTACGCAATCAGACTCTGCTAGTGTTTGTGGAAACTCCTGCAAACACCTATTCTTTGTCATCCAGCAGCCATATGCAAGGAACAGGCCTATTGCATGAAACGTGGTGCAATGTAAGGGGCAGCTTGATGTAAGGCATTGTTTTGCATCTGTCTGTATTTCTGTGCTGCTGCTTCTGCAGTGGCAGACCCAGCAACATTGATGATAGCAAGAGACTGCCAATACTGAGGGAAAAAAAGGGATCTAATTCTCTGTTGCCCTGCACCTTGTGCACTTGTGCAAGATGCTCCCATGCTGTTTTACTAGCCTTTTTCACCTATTTTGCACTTGTATAAATGACTGCAAAGGAGCAGGATGATGGAGAATCGGGCCCAAGATCTCTCTACCATATTACTAGCACTGATATGTTTGCTAGACTTCATTGCGCAGATATAGGTGTCTGCGTTCTCATGCATTCGTCACATGTAAAGGCACCTCAGTAATTGCTAATTTCATTTGAAATATGCAGCTTACCTCCATGCATTTTCAAATTATTGAAATGCCAGTGGAGCCATGAAAACTGGCCACACTTGTCATTTATGAATTTATTTGTATGTATGTTTTCACAATACTTTGCACTTATTGTCCATAGCATTTTTTCACCTGAGGATCTCAAAGCACTGCTGCAGATTGTAGGACTCACAGCATCCCCTGTTCTGCTGACATCAGTGGGAGTTACTCAGACCCTGCACCTGGAGAATAGGGCCCAGGGACCTGGGTCAATATTATTACACCCAGTTTAGGGAACTGAAACACAAAGGAGATATGTGAATCATTCAAGGCTACACAGTCGGGGCAAAGCCAGGATGAGAATTCAGGAATCTCAATTCCTAACTAGCAAGAAGCTTGAACTGCAAAATTTTGATCCCAATCTGAATTCTGACCCCTCCCACCCCCACTGCCTTAGTTCCGGATGATTGGATCTGGTGGGAGTCGCTCAGGATCTGTTCTAACCACAGTAGAGAATGCTTCCTCTTCTGTGCATTGTCTTCTCTATCTTATCTGCACAGTGGTGGGGGGCAGTGGCTCTGGCATAAACTTACCCATTGTCAGTGGAGAATGCACTAGAGCTAGCACAAGTTAATATTCACTGTTCACTGTTGTCAGCTGAGGTTGTGTCTTCATTTCTGCATTCCAACTCCATGTTGTGGGTTCAAGACTCACCCAGGGCTTGGCCTCAGCCAACTCACCCAGGGCTTGGCCTCAGCTTTATATCCATGTGCATTCCAGGGGTTATTAAAAGTGCCGGACAGCTGGGGGGGGCGCTCTTTCGGTTGAGACATTAAGCCATCAGCCCTTATGCTGGCCTCTGGAGGCCACAGAGTTAAAAGTTAAAAACACCATGGCACATTTTGAAATCTGCAGAGAATACTGACAGCTCTACATGGCATCCTGTTCTGTAACAATGGTAGGTCCGTAGCTGTGTGTGAGCTATTGCTGAACACATGATGGCAGCTGCTTGATCTACAAAGCCATCCTCACTGAAGTCAGTTGGTTGGCATGGTGCCGGTTTGCACTAGTAATGGATTTGGGTCCTGCTAGCTACCTCACTGCTTTGTAAGGCACTTCACAATATCTTGAAATGATCATGTAAATGTCTATGTAAAACCAAATGCTCTTTTATTCCACTACAATTGCATTAACTCTGCCGCGTTCTGGCACCCCCTCAGTACATGTGCAAGCAATTTTATACTAAGGCACAGGACAAGTATATGGAGAAATCACTCTCTGTTCAGTATAGACGACAGAGGCGAGAAGCGGGAACAATAAATCAGTCTTTCCCTGAGAAAGGAGACCCTTTACAGGATTTCTCTTCTTCCAACCCAACACTTGCTGAATAAGATTCCAGTAAATGGCGCTGCAGAAATATTTGTTTCCTGGTGTCATTTTTTCAAGCAAGCAGCTAAAACTGCTCCAGATCCTATATATAGATCCTTCATTTTAGTGCATATTTTGGAGACTTTTATTGCTACAGCCTCTGGATCAGTCCCAGACAGGCTGTCCCCAAGGAGTCCAGTTTTGAATCAGAACCTCAGTGATCAGAAACCATTTTAAGGGTCTCTCAGCTGTCGCTTCTGTGGACTCCGAACTCCACATGGAGTGGTAATCTAGCTAGTTTAGGGTTTTGTGGGGCATGATGATCATTAATAATAATAATAATTAATCATACCACTACCACCAAACTAAAATAAACAATCTGGTGGGCTTTGAATTTCTCGAGCTATATTACATCTAGGACTGAACTAAGCTCACACTGATACAAACTGGCACACCCTTTAGACAATAACTGCTGGCAATGGCCCAGTGCATCCTGTAGACAGACCATTTGGCAGACACAAGCAGAAGCCAACAGGTAACATTATATGTCTTGCACTAACAGAAAGCTTTCAAAGGTAGATTTGCAATATTTTGTATTTGCCTGATGACTGGAAATCCCTATCTCTCTCTCTTATCTAATCTAATTATTTTATTGGTGATCCTGTTCTATCTTTTTCTTTCTGTCTTTTTTTCCCTCTGACTTCTTCATTTCTTTCTTGGTTCCCAGATTCTGATCCACCCTTTTAATTTTCTGTCTCAATATTCTGCCTGTCTTTGTTTGCTTTGTATATGAGTGCGTCCTCCCCTGTTTCTCAGTGAGCTGAACTCTAATTCTTCCCCCTATACATTTACCTGCCGGATGAGACACTTCTTAAGCAGTCCTCAATGAAGAAATGTGCTGTCTTTCTCCTTTCATCCCTGGAGTTTTCCCAACAGTGATATTCCTCCCCATCCCTTTCACCCCTCCCACCTCTTAAAAAAACGCAGCCTGCTCCTGCTGTGTGTCCTTAAATCCATTCCCTCCAGCTTTGCCAGTTTGAAAGCCGGTACCCTGGAAGGGGCCTCCCAGCTTTTGTTGGCAACCCAGCTCCAGTCTGATCGACACAGATAGTGCTTTGGGGTGAAGGAGGGGGGGAAATTCCTTCTCGTTGAGATTTCGAAACAGAACGTGCCCACCTTGAGAGCCGCGCGCTTGTGTGAGTGCGGGACCCGGGCTTTTCCTAAACAAATCAACGACTTCGGAAGTTTTTTTTCTTCACTTTAAATGGGTTTCCTTTGGCACATACTGCGTCTTTTCCTCTGGCACGGCGGGCGGGTTCTATGCACTCCTCGCTCGCGTGTCTCTTTTGATGCGACCCCCGCCCCCCTCCCCGCGGCGTGTTGTGGAATGAAGTAATTAATTGATTGGTATGGATTAATTTTGTGGTGTGCCCCCCCACCCCCCGCCGACTCGAATCCAGCCCACCTTTCCGCACATGTCAGACAGACGGGATCACTGGGAGATGCCTAGTGCTTGGATCGGTGCGGAGGGAACGGGGCACCCTGGTCTCTCGGCTTTGTAAATTTCACACATTGGAACTGGCATGAGCACTCCCCCGCTTGACAAGGGATTTTCGCTCCCCCCTAGGTGAGGGGTGGGATGGAAAGGAGGAGCAGAGGGAAAGAGGGCGGGCAGATCTATGATGTCACAGCAAAAGTTACAGGAGGAGGAAAACACAGACATGGTTCAAGTTTAAAAATAATAATAATAAAAAACCTTTGGACTGCCAAGGACGGGCGAGTGGTGAGCTATGGAATGAGAGAGAGAGAGAGAGAGAGAGGCTAAGCTGGAGACCTGTGCAGATGCTTGTTGAAACCTTATGAATGGATGCTGAACTGCAATGACCCAGCTTGTGATCCCCAATAACAGGCAAGGACAGTGGCAGTGATACAAACTCACTTCCCATTTTAAACGGGGGACAAGCCAGCCAGCACGTTATTCTTTCTCCTGCAAGGAGTGCTATGAAGCCTCCCTTCTGGGAAGGGGGAGAAGCCCTCGATTCTTCCTTGCACCTGGTTCTCTCGCTCCGCTTGTTGTCTCTGCCCTTCTCCCACCCAGCCACTTTCCCCAGCGCCCCGTTTTCCTGGGTTGCATTTTCCTCTTCCTCTTCCCACCTTTCGCCAACAGCGCCCGTTTCCACCACTAAGGGTCAGCAAGGGAGGGGGGAGGGGAAGCAGCCCGGAGGGACCAGAGAGCAGGGAGAGTGGGACCAGAGATGGGAACACTCACAGACCACCAGCCAAGAAGACCCAGAAGACTATCCTCAGCCCCGCTCGCGTACGGATTGCACAATGGTGCCTGCTACGCTCTGGGAAGCGCATTTTAAGCCTCTCCTGGAGACACCCATTCCATGGAACGAGGTGTTTTATTTCGGGGTGGGCGGACTGGAGGTGTGTGTGTGTGTGTGGGGGGGGTGCGGTTCGTGTCTAGCAAATGTAAAGAAACCCCCCAGGCTAAAAAAGGGGCATGCCGTCAAAATAGCTCTCTGTGCGCGACTTCAGCAGAGAAAGGGAAAAGAAAGGGGGTTCCATTGCCCAGCAAAGGGAAGTCACGCAGGGGTCTACCTGTAGCGCTGGGCAGAAGTAGCGAAGGTGTGGGCGCCTCTGTGTAACAGGGATGGAGCGTGAGAAATCGCCGGTATCTAAGAAGAACCACGTGGCAAAACGGGGAGAAAGACTCTTTGCCCGTTTACCTCTGTCCCGTGTGAGACCTCCCTGTCTGGTTCCTGGTCTGATCCCTGTCCTCTGCATTTCTGTAGCTGATGCTTTAGCAGTGTCTCAGGGGCACTTCCCGTAAGAGAGAGAGAGAGAGATTCATGCAACCTCAGAACGATGCTCCCCACAGAATAACGACGCCTGAGCTCTTAGCGATACATTATTAATAATAATTTATTATTATTATTATTGTGCTCCCCCCCCCCAACTGCCCATCCCCAGTAGCATACAGACCACTTGGACTCTCAAGAGCAAGCGTGAAGAAAACCAGTCGCAAAAAGGCATTGCTTAAATGGAACTGAAAAGCGAGCTAGACTGGGGGTGGGGTGGGGTGCTGCAAGTGTGTTAATTTAGTATCTCTGAGCAAGAGTTTGGCCGGATCACTCTAGAATGGGGGCGGGAGGGGGGTGAGAGAAGAGATTATTGGTGGGTTGTTATTGATTGTCTGGGCTGAACAAGAGTGAAAACAAGAGGTGCGGCATCCACCAGTGCCCGTGTGAGGAGGTGATGATTTCCAGAAGGGAGGAGGGGACGAGGAGGACGGAAGGAGGTGGAGTGATGCGCATCGGACATCAATCATCATTTTAAAATAAAGCAAATAAACAGGGCGAGGGAGAGAGCCAGACTTTCTAGATAAGTACATCTGATGCGCTGCCCTCGTCTCTTTTCCTTCGCAGGAGCCTACAGGACCCCAAGAAGGGCGCCGATCTCTCGGGGACCTCAGAACCAGACAGTGACTGGGCGACACCTGAAAAGAACGTGGACCCTCGGCAGGAAGGGAAGATCCCCCAAAGCCAACCCGGGGAATGAGCTGCAAACAGAGGACAAGCCCCGATGATGGAAGTTAAGCACTAGCTTGCGTTGCATGCTCCCAACTCCTCTGTAGAGAGGGGGAGGCTATTGCTCGTGTTTGTAGTTGCCCCTCGGCCACCCTGAGGGTGATCCCAAGACCAACCCGAGGGGAGCGGGGAGAGAGAAGACCGAACGCCTTGCAAAGGGAAGGCGAGGGGAAAGGAGCCCGGAAAGATGCTGAAGGGAAGTTTATGAAGTGAACCTGAGAAGGGATGCGCAAGCCGGAGAGCCATGTGGGAACATGACCAGGCGCTCATTTGCTAGCAGCAGCTGTCCAACAAAGCAACCCTGAGCGGTGTGTCCTGAGCAGGCAGGGGAAAGGCGAGACGTAGGGAAAGGCAGAGAGCAGAGCAGGGACTGCAGGAGATCAGTGGGCAAGGGCAGAGAGCCACCTGGGCTTGCATCCCAACGGGGAGAGACGATTCCCTGACCCCGCTGGGTGAAGCGCGCTGCGCAGGAGATCAAGCGGCGCCAAGTGTATTAGTTAAAAGCCCGTGTGTTTCTCTCCTTGCCCCGTCCACCTGCCCCGTTGGCTCGAGGTCCTGGGTGCGCAGGAGCATGCTGCTGGCAACACCCCTGCTCCTAGCTACCTGGGTGCTCAGCGCTGTTGACTCTGACCCAGCCTCGAGACACCCCCGGTCGCTGGCGCTGAGGAGGGACCACAAGCAGGGCTCCCTGGAGGCGGAACGATGCTGGCTAGGGACCCAGCTCCGCCGAGCCAGGGCCATTCCGCAGCACCACCCCAGTGCGCTCTACCCGGGCAGAGGCGCGCAAAGCATGGGCGCACAGCCCCGCCGAGAGGGGGTGCGCAGCGCCGGCGCCCCGGAGTCTCCCAGCAGCACCGGGTCCACGAGCAAAGCCGCCGCCGCCGCGTGGAGCCCGGGGGAAGGCCCAGGGCTGGAGCGGCTCCGGTACCCCAGGAGCGCGGAGCCCAGCAGCGTGGAGGACACGTGGGAAGAGCCCGATGCCTTACACCAGCGCGCACGCCCCAGGGCTAGGCCCCGCCAGCTCTCCCGGCGGCGCAGCGGCTCCAGCTGGGGAGGGCCAAGCTCCCCCCCTCCAGGCGGCCTCTCCACCCTCTACTTCTCCGGGAGCCGGGAGCAGCTGCTGGTGCGGCCCGAGGTCCTGCCCGAGGTCCCCAGGGGCCAGTTCACCATCGAGGTCTGGGTGAAGCCCGAGGGAGGACAAAGCAACCCGGCCATCATAGCAGGTGAGGTGACCCTGTGCCAGCGCAGCGCCCTGCCTGGGGAGTGGGGTGTGTGCCAGCCTGTGGCCAATGGGGGTCAAACCCCACAGAGTGCATGAGGGAGAGCTGCCTGCTCAGCATAAGCTCCCACATAGCAATGGGTACAGGTCCCCAGGGGAAAGGTCTCTCCCGGAGCAGTGCTGCATGGGAGGCAAAGCGCCAGCCCCAGGCACAGATGTGTAAAGCCAGGGATAGACTAGAACTAGGCTCCCTTGGATCTGAAACCCCAGTACCTTAGGGAGAAAAGTGGCCAGATGAATAGACTCCATTTAGGTCCAACGTAGAACTGCATGCACAGAGTGCCATGGTTAATGAATCAATCTCTTCAGACTGGGTACCCCTGGGCTGCCCCTTGGTAACCTCTCCCCCAGCCGCAAACTGGGCTTGTGCATCCAGAGCATGCAGGTGCTGGGCAGTTTAAGATGTAGCAGGTGAAGAGGCATCCAACTGTGTGAGCCAAGCCATGCCGGTCATAAAATACAATCCTGGCTGTCTGATCCAGAGCCAGCAGAACTTTCCAGCAGAATCCCTCAAAGCTCCTACTGCCTGATACTAAAGGTGCAGAGTTTAGACTTGGTTCAAATTGGCACCTCTGGACCTGATTCCCCATTGCCTTGCACCCTGTGATCACCCACCATTCTGATTCGGTAGCGCTTTACACCCAGTTTGCACCAGTGTAAATGTCTACACAGGGTGCAGGGCTATGAGGAGCTGGGCCCAACCTTTGTCAGACTCAGAGATTTAGCTCCAGACGGCAACTCTGTGTGGTCTGGGAGTTTTCCTGGAGGAGACCCTTGGGGAAATACATATCTGAGAATTGCTTAACCTGCTGCTGGCACCAGTACTGAATAGAAAACAGCATCTGGGACTGATCAGTGGAGGTATGTCCTTATGGGATAAACACCTGGCAGCTACTAGCTGGATGGTGTGATACCTTGAAACAGGAAACAAGGTTATTAATCTTTCCCATCAAGGAGTCATTGGGAACATGTGGACCTGACATGCTCCTCAGGTATCTGAGGTCTGTCCCTAATCTTAAATGATAGGTCAACCCAAAAGGTTTGGAGTTCAGATTCAGTTCCAATAAGTGCCGAAAAGGTTGGATGCATCTCTAAACCTTGCACGAACTATGCAAACCTCTTGAGTCTGCAACATAGGTCGAGAAATCTCGTGTCCCTCAGGAGATTTGGTGACTTCTCACTTCCAGTCAGTCCAGAAATACTGTGAGACAAACCTTCCTCCTGGCATTCTGGAAATTCCAGACCTGAATGGGGGCTGAAAAGAGGAGGAGCACAGGGGAAATGGAAGGATAATGGTTGGGAAAGTTAATCAAACTGGGTGGTTGTGAGTGTTTTTTTGTTTTGTTTGTTTGTTTGTTTGTTTGTTTTGAGCTTCTAAGCAGTTTTGAGTGAAGGTTGGGATCAATTCCTGTTGTAGCCAAACTGGTCCACTTGTCCCTACTAAGTTAGACCAAGTTGACCTCTCTCCCATACTCATCTGGTCTTATAACTATCGTCATTACTGAAAAAAATTACTGCCATTTAGAAACATCTGAAGAATAATATGTGCATGCAAGAAATGAACCTCACCTAATTTCCACCTCTCTGTGCTGTTGTGTTTTATCTGAGCTGTGGCAGGTGACAACTTGACGGTGACACCTCAGGTTACTTGAACCTGGTCACTGGCCATTGCAGAGAGATCCCCTGAGTGAAATACCCATAGGCTGTCATTAGAGATGTGTCTGAAATAACCTCCCCATAGCCCCAAACACCACTCAGCATTGGGGAAGTTCAGACCGAAATCTAGATTGGATCCAAACTATTATCTAGTTTCCATGTTTCCTTTCATCAGCTGGTTCTGGGCTAGGCGAAGGAAGGACAAGTGAAAAGGTTCTTTGGGGGCATATCTTGAGCTCATAGGGTTCCTTTAAAAGCCCCCACTGCATCCCGCTGCTGTTCTGCAGGCTTGGGGGGCAGGTTCTCGTTCCTCCCAGTTGAGTTAGCCACTGCTGTTCTCCCACATTCCCAGCCTTACTTGGCAGGGCTCCCGTGTTTAGTTCCCTTCAACAGAACATAGCAGCAAAGTTCCTCCTGGTATTTGTCCAAGGAACCCCCTGGGAGATCTGACTGCAGGGAATACATGCCTGATGGCCACAGGGTGGCACTATTGCCATGCACAAAGGTAGCCAGACCAGTCTGGTTATGACCAGAGGAATCATAAGGACAGGGCGAGCTCCCAAGCCTGCACCTGTGCAGAACTATGTCTTCCCTCGGGGCCTTGCTCGCTGGCTAGAGAGAGGTGTTTTGGGGGAAAAGAGAGGAGAAGAGCTTTGCGGCGGGAGCATGGCTGATAAACTTTTAAGGAGTCCTTTTTCCACCAGCCATTGGTGAATTTAGTGCTGGGGAAAGATGCTGACCCACCCGCCCTGGAGACAACAAGGCCTTTATTTTGCAACAGAGCAGGTACAACACAAGTGACAGCAGCTAGGCCAGGCTTCCCTCACCTCGCCCCAGCACCCTGCTTCTGTCCTGCTCTTGAGTGAGCCCTTCTAGCAGGGTAAGGGAGTTCAGTCTCCATGGCACGACATATTCTGGGCCTCTCTGCTGAGGCTGCCAACAAAGGGTCTGATGTGTTGGTAGCGTTTGTACTATAGACACTTGTCCACTCTGAACTAGGCCACCAAATCCTTTCTTAGAGGCCACGAAACAGCTGTGAGATGGTGCTGGGCTTGGCTGAGGTGGATCAGGAGATCAGAACTTGGAATGAAAACATGAGAGCTGGCTCTGTTGGTGAGGAGAGGGTTGGTGAGGAGAGGCTCACAGACCTGCTTAGAGAAGGAGCCACTCTCTGAGGCCAGGGTGGTGCTGTGGATGGGGTTTGGTATTAGAGAGGCGGTCAAGATTTGTGTCTGGCCTGCAGAGGCCAGCCGGTGTCTGGCGTGGTATACGCCAAAGGTGGGAACGGCAGCAAAAGAGTTTACAGGTTAAGGGGGTTCAGTTATGGGTGTGTAGAAGACTTTTCTGCTTCTTCTCTTCCTGTTTGATCTTGCGTGTGTTCATCCCCTCCCTGCAGCCCACTGTGAGTGTTTATGGATGGTCTCCTTCGTCTGCAAAGCGGTGGCTGCATCTTTGCTGTGGTAGCAGCCGCAGGCGCTGGGTGAGAGGCGAGGAGGGGAAAAGAGACGAGCAGCACAAAAGGAAACAGAAACCTGGTGTTAATTGTGCTGCCTGCTGGCCCTCTGAGGGGTTCCATGCCCTCCCCACTCTGTTCGCAGCAGGTTGAGGCTGGCGGGGCGCTCCACAGATACACCAGCAGGGCAGCTGTGTGGATCTGGCTCTCTGGCCTGCAGGTGTCGGGTTTGGCCTGCCTGGCTAGCCAGATTTTCAAGGGGCTGGGCCCGTTGTTATGCAGAGAGGAGAGAGCTGTCCATGGCTGCTGGCACCGAGGTTAGTAACTAGCTCCAGGGTTCCAGGGCTTGAGTCAGCCGAAGCCTACTCTCCCTTTCCACCCCAGCTTGAGTCACTGTCTGATTGGCTCCCTCTGACCACAGCTGGGAGCTCTGTCTACATGTGGGAGGAGCAGTTTCCTCGGCACAGGTGGCACTGCCAGTGCTTTTGTGCATGTTGAGCTTACGCCGGTTCTTGGTCTCTTCAGTGTTTCCTCCCCACCCCCATCAGTGCAGGAGCCTGAGGACGGGACTGTCATAGTGTCCCAGGGTGCCTGTGGGGTTGTCAGGGGTTCTCCCTACCTGAAGATGTTATAGGCAGCAGTGGAGGAAGATAACAGAACTGGATCCCTCACATTGTCTTTGTTACCTGCTAAGCGAGGTCACCCGGGCTTAGTCATCCTAGGCCTGAACCTCCCTGCAGCGCTGTCCTTCTAGCATCTCCACACCCTCAGAACTCTCCCCTCTCAGCTGGTTCTGTTGCACCAGGGATTGTTCCTTTGTCAGTGACTCCTGGATTTGGCTTCCCTGTGAGTTCCCCCATGCATCCTGCCAGCATGGCCCACCTGGGCTGAGTCATTACTCCATTGCTACCCCTCTCGCTTTGCTAGCAGTCTGTGTTAGGGAGTAGCAGGCTGTGCCTCTTCATGGCCCAGGGGATTGGTTCCCATGACCTGTGCATTTTTTAAACTCCTCCCCTTCTCCCGCAGGAGGCATCACAGTGCAGGGGACAGGGCACCACTGTGTGGCTTAAGGAAACGTCATTTGCCCTTTCCGTGCCTCAGTCTCCCCATCTGTAAAAGGGGAATTATAAGGCTCAGCCCCCTTGTAAAGCATGCTGAGATCCAGAGATGAATGGTTATTATTTGTATTATTACTTGGTTTTCTTTTCTTTTCTTTCACCTTCAGGTTCACCACTCTTTTGGCTTCTATCCACATTCTCCTTCACCCACCTCACCCTCATTCTGCTTCCACGACACACTTCAAGCCCCTTCTGTGGCCCCCTTCAAACTTCTCCTCTCCCTCTTTCCACCTTCTAATCCCCCCTCTGCCCACTCCCTTCTACCTTGCGGCTCCCTGCTAAAGTTGCCCTACTCCCCTACATCTTTGTTCCATGCTGACACCACTCACTCATGGCTGGGGCAGGAGGGAGCACTTGCTGGACCCCTGAGAGGGGATGGTCCAAATCAGTGCAAAGATGTGTGGAAGGTCCAGCCCACTATCACTTGCTGTTCTGATCCAGTTTCTTTCACCCGGCGTCACTCAACATCCTGCCTATTGACTCTCCACTGTCCCCATGAACACTTCTCCCAACCACCCTTCCTCTGCTCAGATGTTTGCTACATTCTAACTTTTGCAGCTGGAAAAGATTCCACCATGGCATTTGAATTCTGGTGTCTCATCTTCCCTGATCCTCCTGAAACCCAGCACCTCTGCCAGCTCTCCCTGCCTTACCCAACCCTCTGTGCTCCCTAACTAACCTCCCATCTACATCCCCCTTTCATTAGCAAGTGCTATTCTCTGCCCGTGAGGCATTCAGGCTTTCCTCCTATCCAGAGTACCTTTCTCTAGGAGTTGAAGATGCCTTGTTCCTCGCATCTGAGCATGGATCCTGCTCTCTCCCTGTTGCTGCTCTTGAGACTATTGATTATTCTCTCCCTCTTTTGCAGCGTCCCCAGCACTCTGATCTCTTGGCTGGGCTCTATTTTCCTGCCTTCCTAGGGCGTTACTACTTCACCTTGTCCCTTCCACTGTGGAATGGCCCAATACACATGCCTTGTCCTAGTTCCTGTCTCCTCTGGGACACATGTCTAGCATTAGCCCGGGTTATCAGTTATGCGAATAGCAGCTTCTGTTCTCTGTTCCCCTTTTCTCCCCTCTCTTCTTGTCTCAGTTCTTGAAAACATCACAACAGGCAGCTGCTGTGGATTATTTTCTAAACTGTAGTTCTCCATGTCATCGCCTCCAAAACTTGGGTCAGAATTCCTTTTTAACTTGGCCCTGCCTTTGCTGAAATCTTTGAAGGTCAGGTGGAAGGGCAGAGCTGCTGGCCTGGATTATCAAGAGGTATTATAGGTCAGAATTGAAGTGCAGTGGTGGCGTGCCTGGTCATAGCGTGGCAGCGGATGACCTGTACATGCAAGGAACATCCATTCTGATATCATATACGAGATGTATTAGCAGCCTTTGGCATAGCTGACCACAAGGCTGGCTTGTTTATGAGACCTGGCAGGAATGAGTGGAGTCATCTTAACCTGGTTCTGCTTGTTTTCCTTGGACATGTTCCAAAGGGTCAGGATGAGTGGCTCCTCCTCCTCCTCCACATCTCTTTGCACAGGCCTCTCTGAAATAGAGAAGACCATAGAACGCCCAGCTACGACTTCCCCAGGGAACATAAGCAAGAGGAAAACCATGACGGCTGTGGAGGGATAGAAAGTATGAGCTTTCCAGATCACTGTTGCTCCTTCGTTCGTGTACATAATGTCTAGATACCATGGTGATGGCCAGGGTCGGATATGCAATAGGCAGAAAGACAGGCCTGGAATGGCTGAGGGTGCTGTGAACTTGAGATGCGTTGGTCTGTGTGTAGAGAAGCTTGTACAATTTTGGTTGCTAGTAAGTCTCAGGCCAGGTCTACAAACCAGTTTAGTTGAGCCAATGCACCCTTGCGTGTGGACCCTCTTAATCAGTTTAAACCTGGCTTGTATCGATTTGGCCTGCACTTGCAAATTACAGGTAATTGACAGGCGAAAGGGAAATTGATTCAAGCCAGATTTAAGGCAATATGAGCGTGTCAGCATAGGTCGATGTCAGTTTAACTAAGGGCTTGTCTACACACAAACCACTATGGTGGCACTACTGCAGCTGCACCGCTATAGCGTTTAGTGAAAATGCTACCTCTCGTTGGCATAGGTAATCCACCTCCGTGAAGGGGGTCTTGGCCCTCTGCAGGGTGGTGTGGCACCACCCCGCCTCACTACACACACTCAGCTGGGTTGGGGAATCCTCAGTCTATGGCCCTAAACTTCAGGTAGGGCCCTGCAAGCGGTACAAGATACGCCCAGGCCCTGGGTCAGGGCGGGGCAGTCAGCAAACAGTTAGAAGCTCAGGCCCTCAGGCAGGGACTGAGCAAATAGCCCAATAGAAAGCACCAGGCTCCTGGCTCTGAGCGACCAGGAAGAGGGGGAGACTGCCACTCATGAGGTGGGTGGCAGGGGGGACGCAGGCCCACCCACTCCACTGCGTCCCAGCCCGGGGCCTTAGCAGCAGCAGAAGACCCGCTGCTGTGTCAGTGGGGATCCTGGCCGCAACACACTGACATCAGGTCTGGCAGTGCTGCAGCCAGACTAGGGTCGGCTGCCCCCGGGCTACTTCCGGACTCCCCCTCGGAGGGTACCTGGGTCAGGGTTCCAGCACCATGGGTTCCTCCTCTGGGTAGCGGCTGCTCAGCAGGTCCGGCCAGTCTTGGCGTGTACGTGGGGCCGCAGGGTTTTCCCAGTCGCAGGCTAGGCTGGCTGCATCTGGCCCCCCCGGCAGCTGGTCCCCAAGTGAGTTCTGAGGGCCCACCTTTCTACTTCCAGGTCGCGGCCTGTCTCTCTGAGGGGCGGGCCCAGAGCTTACTGGCTCCGCCCACTCTGGCGTCCGGGGAGGTTCTTCCCTCTGCAGGGTGATGGGGCACCACCCTGCCTCGCTACACTCCCCGAGAGGCCGCAGCTCAGGAATTCTCCTGTCGACCTAGCGCTGTCTACACCTGGGGTTAGGTTGGTTGAACTGAGCTGTTCAGGGAGTTATACTGGCCAAGTTTCCTAGTATAGACCAGGCCTTGATCTGTTTAACCGATTTAAATTAATCCAGGGCAACGTCTGTGTGTAGACTAGACCTTAGCAAAAAGGGAGCCATTCTGTAGTACAGGAGCAGAGAGAGATGCGTTGAGGCAGGAGACTGAGAAGAGGAGGCTCTAAAAGTGCCCCAGGCAGACTCAGGAGCGGTATTGAAGCACAGGACATCTTGGAGTTGTGAGCAAGAAGAAAGGGTGCGCGTGTGAGAGGCATGTATGTAACGCACTGTAGGTACACTTAGCAGTGTCTGACGTCTCTACGTGGGAGCCACCACATCTGGCAATGATGTGTCTCGGTGGTGAACGGGAGGGCAAGGGGCTCTGAGAGGCAGGGAGCGTAGTGGTGTTGAAGAGTTATCATGAACTCTCCCTTCAAGGCGGGATCCCCAGACAGGGGTTGGAGGGCTCAGTTGCTTTTCTGTTTGCTGGGTTTTCTAGACGGTTTGAATTCCGTGAACTGGTGGGCTTAGGTGAAGGCCAAGATTTTAAAAAGGGAGCTGTGATTCTGGGTGCCTCAGATTTTGTGCACCCAATTAGGGACCCTTGAAAAGATGTCTGGGGCAGAGCACCCGTTCTCTCGAAAGGTATTTCAAACTGGCCACCCAAACATTGATGCCCTCCGAGGTCCCAGTCACTTTGGAAAATCTCGGCCAAACTTGTCTACACGGGAAAGTGACGCTGGCTTAATTTGAAGGTGTGATTTAAAAAAAAAGACGATTTAGTTAAATTGGTGCAAAAGGGCTGTGTGGACACACTGATGTCAGCGTAAACCAGGCTAATTACAGGTTAGCTCAGGTCAGTTAACACTGTCATACTCCAGTGATGGACAGCAGTATAAAACCCTAAAATAGACAGACTAGGAATTGGTTTAAGCCAAACTGACATTGGCCTGCTTTATACAGAATGTGTCCACACAGGGCTTTGCACCGCTTTGGCTAAATCTCTTTAAACACTGATTGAAGGCCCTGTCTGCAGGAGAAAGTTGCACCAGTTTAATGTAAGCTGGTTTTGAAGCACAAAGGGTAACGTTTCCAAAATGCCGAAGAGCCAGCTATTTGTAGGCATTTAGGCTCCTAGCTGGATATTTGCAGGCATTTATTGATTTCAACAGGTGTTAGGAGCCTAGAGGCTTTTGAACATTTCATTAGGCATGTACATACCTTTAAAGATCTGGCCTTGAATGACTTAGGAGCCCAAGGCCCATTTCCAAAAGTTACATCCTTAGGAGGCTGTCTCAATGACAGCCAATGGGATTTAGGTGCCTCAGTCACTTAGGCACTTTTGAAAATTGCCCTCCTCCCCCAAATGCATGTAAGGGTAGGTGCAAAGAGACCTGAGGCCAAACCCACTGCTAGTGCAAACCCACCAAAAGTGAATGATACCTGGAAAAAATATGGAGACTTGGAGACTGACCTGCCCTGCCCGGCCAGCTTTCCTCTAGCTGGGCTGAGGTACATTGCTGCGGCATACAGGTGGCTTGCATCACACCTGTCTGTGCTGTACCAGGTCTGGGGATGGGGAATGAGTCCTTCCTTTCCCTCTCTGACCCTCGCCCACCCATGCTGAGTGCATGACTGAGAAGAAAACTAGAGCGTGAAGGAAAGCTGTAAATCTGTCTAGAAGCTGTTAGGGAAACAATTCCTGGAGGATTCTATTTTGCTCGGGGTTGCCGTGTTCTAATTCTTAAAAGCTTTGGCCTGCAGATAAAAAGCTTAGCATCTAATCCCGTCCCAGAGGAACACTGTACGGAGAGCTGCTCAAAAACACCTCGCTCGTTTCAGACTTGCTCTCTTGCCTCTCACCCTTTCTCCTTCCCTCCCTTCTCCCCCTTCCCTCTCTTCCTCCTTTTGCTTACTCTCTGTCCTGTTCTGCCACCAGTCTCTCTCCACCCCTAGCTGTCCCTCCACCTGCTAATTGCTTCTGCAGACAGCAGTGGCACCCGGCAGAGCACCAGCGGCCTGTTCTCTTGACTCAGATAAGGTTCATTTACGCTTGTGTTTTCAATCTGGCCAAGATTCCCCTTCCCTGCCCCTTCCCCCAACAGAAAAACAGATGACATGTGTTTTGAGTTATTGCTTCTGGAGTTGCTCTCCTGACTGCGCCGCTGCTTTAGATACCTCCTCCCTACCCGGAGAGACAGCAATGCTTTCTGGGTCGGCTAAGGGCTTGGGAACACGGGCAGCATGAGAACCGCATGTTCGAGGAGGCTAGCCCCCGGCTTTGCCCCTTTTGCCCAAGGCCCCACCCCTACCTCACCCCTTCTGCCCCCCTTCCCTGCCGGAGCCCCTACTCCCCACCGTGGCCGGAGGAGCCTAGCCCCAGCCACCCCAAGTCCCGGCCTGCCAGCCCATCCACCCTCACTCCAGCCCCAGTCCCCGCCAGCTTTGGGGGAGAAGTTGAGCGAGAGCGGGAAGAGGAGCAGCGTGGGCAGGGCCTTGGAGCGGAGCATGGGAGGGGCCACACCTGGCTGTTTGGGGAGACTTAGCCTCCCCATGGCCTATGATACCCATCGCCCATGCCTGGGAAGTGCCAGAGGATTCCACTGGTGGAAGGTTCTCTAGCCGACCTGGTGGTGTGGGTTCCTGCAGCGTATCTTGCCAGTGGCAGCTGTGAATTTCAAGGAAATGCAAAGCATCCTTAGGCCATTGCTTTAGTGTGCCAGCTAGGCAGTGTCTCCAGGGAAGCACCCGCCAGGCCCAGCTGCGGCGAGCAGGGCAAGATTCCAGCCCACAGTGCTCGGTCAACAAAAGTTATGACTCTAGTGGCAGCAGCTCTGTGCCAGTGCCAGGTGTGGGCGCTTGCCCTCGTTCAGGGCCTCGTGTCCCTTGGAAGCACGTAGCGCGTGGCCCTTGGAAGCACTCCACGCACACTGGGGAGTGGGAAGAGCATGTGTAGGCCTTGAGAAAGGGCCTGCATTAGCCATGAGCTCACCCACCCTCCGCGAGATGTGGGCAGTGCTGGGCAGCTGGGCAGGAAGGGGAGAAATCCCGATGGGGGATTCTGTGGAATGGCTGCAGCCTCGGGACAGGGCACCAGGACATGGAGCCCTCTGGTTCCCATAGCAGGCCCCAGAGCATCCTTTAGCTCAGCAGCAGAGTGAGGGTTTAAGAGGTTCTGCCAGGTTCCACCAGATCCTCCTCCCCATGCCTCTGAACCTGTGGGGCAGAGCAGCAGGAGTCCCAGCTCTCCTGTCTCTTGGCCGGGCTGCTTTCCGGTCACAGTCTCTCGTGTCCCTCGCTTTACGAGTCCCTTCTCTGCTCTCTTCTTCTGCCCCCTGCAGGTGTGTTTGACAATTGCTCCCACACGGCCAGCGACAAGGGCTGGGCGCTGGGCATTCGCACGCTGCAGCGCCCAGGTAAGAAGGATGCCCGCTTCTTCTTCTCGCTCAGGACAGACCGGATGAGGAGAGCCACCGTGGTGTCTGGCTACCGCCGCTATCAGCTCAACACCTGGACTCACGTGGCCGCCACGTACGACGGGCAGTGGATGACGCTCTACCTGGATGGTGTGCGGGTGAGCAACAGTGACTGGCAGGCCGGCGCCCTGCATAGTCCCTTCATGGCCTCCTGCCGCAGCTTGATTCTGGGAGGGGACAGCTCTGAGGACGGGCACAACTTCCGCGGGCACCTGGTGTCGCTGGCGCTCTGGAGCGTGGCTCTGCCCCAGGCCAGGCTGCAGCACGGCTTCTTACGGAAGAGCGAGAGTGGGGAGGCTGCCATGGTGCTTGGGGCCGGCTTCGCCCGCCTGGAGGAGCAGTGGGTGGCCTTCAAGGATGGGGGTTACCCGCTGCTCGAGTCCCTCCATGCGCCGGAGCCTGAGCTGCTGTCTCCAATGGCGCCCCCTGCCTGCGGACAAATGGCCTGCGACAACGTGGAGCTGATCTCCCACTACAACGGGCACTGGCCGCTGCGCAGTGAGAAGGTGGTGCGGTATCGGGTGGTCAATATCCACGACGACCAGGGGCTCCACCCCATCGTCAGCCGGGAGCAGGTGGCGCGCCAGCACCAGGCCCTGAGCGAGGCCTTCGCCCGCTACAACATCAGCTGGCAGCTGAGCCTGCATGAGGTGCACAACTCCTCCCTGCGCCACCGCACCATCCTGGTGAACTGCGAGCCCAGCAAGATCGGCAACGACCACTGCGACCCTGAGTGTGAGCACCCGCTGACCGGCTACGACGGGGGCGACTGCCGCCTGCAGGGGCGCTGCTACTCCTGGAAGAGACGGGACGGCGTCTGCCACATGGAGTGCAACAACATGCTGGACGACTTCGACGATGGGGACTGCTGCGACCCCGAGGTGGCTGATGTCCGGAGGACCTGCTTCGACCCAGACTCGCCCCAACGGTAGGCTCATGGGCGGTGTAGGCTCCCACCCAGCTCTCCCAGGGCACCTGTGTGCAGGCAAGGCAATACCTCTGCTAGTTCAGTGCTGGGCTGCCCATACTCATGGCTCTGCCAGTGTACCTCTGTCCAGACCGCCAATACCCCTTGCTGTTCCATTCTCACGTCCACATCTTCTAGTGACCTGTAGCTCCACCATTGCAGTCCCGACACAGCCCCTTCTTCCACACACCTCTCCAGAGCCGGTGCTAGCTCATGGGGGGCCTTAGCAGGAATATTCCCCCCCAATACTAAAACAGGCAAGTTCTTATAATCAAAAGCAAATAGGGGCCCCCTTGCGCTGCTCAGGGCCCTAAGCAATCACTTAGTCTGCTTATGCCTAGCGCCAGCTTTACACCTCTCTCTCAGCATACCTTATCCCTCATCTGTAGCCCCTGCTATTCCAGTCCTGGGCCTGTTCTGAGGGGCTCCTGCCATTTGCCAAATTCACAGTGGTTGTTTTTTCGGTGGACAAACATCCAATAGGAACCAGGAAATTCATTTCATTTTTACATAACTAGGATTTGGGACCAGGTGAGCAGAGATGAAACAAATTTAGCATCAGGCTATAGAACTCATCTGGTTTAAAAATCTCTGAATCAGATTCACCGGTGCCCTCCGGCTTCTTGGCGTCGCTGCAGTTGAGCCAAGTTCATTGCTGCTTTGCCATGTCAGCGTGGTACCAAGAAGCCAGAGCGCACCAGTGAATCTGTCCATTTATGCGAGTAATTGTGGGATTACAGAGAGCTGGGGTGTGTACTACAAACACTTCTCCATCAGTACCCTTTCAGTGTTGTTAAAAAACCCACACATTCAATAAGCTGAACTATCTCAATGCAAGATACAAACAAAAATAAAAGATGGGAGGGGGGATGCATAAAAAGAAGGAGCTGCAACTCGTCAGGGTTTCAGAGCTCTGCAGAAAAACTGGGAAACACACGAATCAATTCCATAATCTGGAAACATGTGGAAAGATCCCCCTGGAATGCCCTGTCCCATGCTGTAGGGAAGAGAGAGCCCACCTCCTGTGAATTTCAAGGGGCCTCTAAGGGCAGGTTTCCCGCCTGCAAGCTGTACAAGATGGCAGATCTCTTGGCTCAGTCTTTGTGCACCTCTAGCACCACTGTAACCCTGCCTGCGATGACTCAAGAGAGTGGGTACCAACCTCAGGGCAGATGGTTAGGGACCAGGGCACAAACCCCTAATTGGCTCTGAGTTCCATACTGAGATTTCACCAACCACTCATCAGGTGTACTGTACACTCCTCAGGAACTATGACAACCTAAACATGGAGTCACAGACAGTCCCCTTGGGTACGCCCATCGCTTGCCCCTGAGGAAAGCTTATCTTTGTGATAGATGGTCCCTGACATTAAGAATCACAGCAATATTCAGGTGGCTCCCAGTCCCTTACCCCAGGTCACTTGCACCTTAGATCTTACACCAAAGAGAGTGCAATAATAAAGTACATACAGATTTATTAAGTAAGAAAAGGAAACAAGAGTTATTTACAGGTTTAAAGCAGGTAAGCATACATACACAAATGAGTTACAATCTTAAGATTCAAAAAATAATAGAAGCTTCTATAATAATAAGCAATCTCTGTATGACCCTTAGGGCTAACTAGGGCTAAATACTGGGGATCTCTTGCTTATACCTAGTAAACTTGCCCCTTAGAGTCCAAGCAGCATAGGGATCCTCAGTTCCTTCTGTCTGGGGGTTTTATCCCCCTCCTGCCATGTGCACTGAGCTGCAAACTCAACTGAAGGGAGGAATCCATTTGCATGACTTGTCTTCATGGGGGGAAGGGCAGAACAACCAATGTCTTTTGTCCTTTTTAACCTCCCACAATAGTCCGTCTGGTGTCGATGGACCTTTCCTGTTGGACAGGACGTAGCACTTTCTGTTGGAGACCAGCAGCTCACGCTACTTAATGTCTTGCTCCTGTCTGGTGGTTTACACAGAGGCTCACAATACAACCACTCCAATATTATCTTACGGTTGTGGGATACAGAGGTTATAAGGGAGATTACTGCAGGTGGTAACTCCCCAGCATCCACTCAAGTCTAAACATTAAACACATTCTTATAATTCCAATACCCATTTTACCACCACCAACACACAGGTGAGCCAGACTGATCCCAGCTATGCATTTGTCAGTGTTCAGTGGAGACCTGAAGACTTCGGCATGCGCTGGCACCTGGTTTGCCAGCGTTACACCCACCTTGCCTCCGGAAGGAGTCATGCAGACCATCCTCTGCATTTTCATCAGCGGAATGGGGTTTGCTCCCTCTTGTGGAAAAGGCTGTGGGACCCACCCCCAAGCCGTGCACATCCCCAGGGATCCGCACCGATCCTGGGTACCCATGAGGCCAGGGCTGTCCATGCAGATGCCCCATGGCCCCACTGCAGCTCTGTGCTCATGGCAGCCCTCCCCCACCTCTTCCTGGCAGCCCGGCTGTTAAGTTCAACACCATCAATCACACTGTACGAGGTGTCTCTTTCCAGCTGTCTCCGCGGGGCATTCAGTGCTGTGCCAGCGAGGGAGCAGTTGCCATTAATCATTACTGCAGGGATTGCTATTAATTGTTTGCCCTGAGCCAGCAGTGTGCCGAGCAGGGTCTGCGTTGCCAGAAAGGGGGGGCGTGGCACCTGACCCTGAGACACAATAGAGCCCTAGGCTGCATCACCTTCCCCAGGGCTGGGAGAAGCAGGGATGAAGAAACAATGTGCATTATCCCAGGAGCCAGCTCACTCAGCCTCGCCCTCTGGGCATGCCCTGCCCCACTAAAGGGAGCTGTTGGGTCATGGGGAGGCAGCTGAGCGGGCACGAGGAAGAACCATGCACAGTGCTAAGGGGCATGGTCCCCTTTTGGCCTAGCGTGCAGGGCAGCAATCCCTACCCCTCTCACGCTGTGTCACAGGATCTAAGCACAAGAGGGAGCAAACCCCATTCTGCTGATGAAAACGGGGGGAGGGGTGGGGGGAGGGGAGAATGGGTCTCCATAGCTCCTCCTGATTCCTGGACCCACGCTGAGTAGTTCCTGCTGGCTTCCATGGTAACTGTTCCCACAGTGAGAAACAACCCAGTGTAAGTAAGCATATGGGAATCTATCCCCTAGTGAAGATCTCCACGGCAGGATAGCCCAAGGGTTAGATCAGAGCCAAATGCTTCCAGAGTTCTCAAAGGCATGTTTTTGCCCTGAGTTCAGCTCCCAACCAGGTTGGCGTGAGAGGAGTTAAAAGAAAAAAAAAAAAGCAGAAGGAAAATGGCGTTTCTGCTCTGTCTTTGTATGGCAGAACCCAGAGGGTTTGCTTAAACCTGACCTGTGGGCACAGGCTGGGCCTAGCAGATCTCAGCGTGAACGGGGAAGCTTGGAGGGAGTCAGTAGCATCTTCAAACAGGGGTGTGGAGTGGGACCCATAATTCAGCCTCCACTCCAGGAGAGCGGGAGGGGAGAGAGAGAGAGAGCCTGCCCCATTTCGGTACGTTGTGGGCCTGTTTCTCACTGCCCTGCCATTGCTGTTGTCAATCACAGTTCTACAAAACGGACTTAAAATGCTACCATCATCCACACGGCACACCACATCTGCACGGGGTCATTGACTTCGCAAGAGGAGAGACAGAGGAGAACCCCACCCTGCATCCTTGTATTGATACGATCTACGTTTGCAAAAGTGCGCAGTGGTTTGGGAGGGCCTATGCTTCTTGAGGCCTGGCTGGAGACACCTGAAAGGGGATATGGATTATCTGCTCTCTGCAAATCAGGCCCCTTTCAGGTGTCCTAGTTTGGGCACCCAACTCATCAAGTCACTTTTGAACCTCTCAATTGTATCCGTACCGACACTGGCACAGATGGGATCACTGGGGTCGCAGACAAGCCTGCTCGTTCCAGGCTAACCTCTGCGCACTGAGAGCACTAGGATTCCCTGCTAGAGGTGGGGCACTACCCACTGCCTCCCAAGAGACAGGCAGATGGTGCCGCTGTTGGAGATAGATGTGGCATCAAGAATCCATGCAGCCTATGCCGCTGGGTGGGTGAAGGGAGGAGACAGGTGCTTGCACAGATCTCTCTGAGTCAACAAACAAAACCACAGCAAAAGCAGCCTGCTTCCTTCCCAGGCTCTCTGTCAGCTAGGAGCTGAGCCCAGGGAAGTCCGTGGCCCAGAAGGGACATGGGCTGCCCAGTTTCATTCCAGCCATTGGGGCTATGCCAAAGGTGCCCTTTGGATTGCGATTGGGAGGACATGTCCTGTTTTCTTTAGTACTTTCTTTCTTCACATCGGAGCAAACCTGCTCCTCTCTCTCTGCCTCGGCCTAGCTGGCTTTCCCTTGCATCGGGCGCTCACTGAGACGCTCCTGGGGGAGGGGCAGGTCTCAGTGGCTCTGGAGGGAGGAATCTGTCAAAGCGAGTGGAACGCAGTGAGTGGAAGTCACCAGTGGCCAAGCCAAGTAGGTGAAGTAGCAGAACCTGGTGGGAAAAGGTGCAACATGGACTTCTAAAGATCCGCGACACCTCCCCACCAGGGGCTGGAGAGCCTGGGGCTGAGCGAGCGCTAATTCCGTGCTAAGCCTCACTGGGGAGGTTTTGGGTAACTGAAGATGAAGGGCAGCAAGGAGCTGCGGGGAGAGGTGGGGGTGTGCGTGATCAGAGGGGCAGCCAGGCTAGGGAAGCCAGGAAATGGAAAACTGTACAGAGCCAGGATCGACGCAGGACTATGTGTTTGTTTGGAATTGAGGAAGGTTTGCGTTTGGTGAGTTTTGATTTGACACCCTCGGGAGAAGGAGGAGTGAAAGAGGACTGTGAAGGTGACTGGAATTCATGTGAGTTTTAAATGGGCCCTGCTGAGTGGGAGAAAGAGGCGGCCAGAGGCGTATAGGAAGGCAGAGGGAAGTGGAAATGGGGGAGGACAGGCAGCGAAGGGCTGACAGGTGTGAGATGAGTGAGGGGAAGAAAGACCAGACACTGCTGGCCTTCGGTTTTCCTTCCTAGGCTCCTTGAGTGTTTCTTGCATTTATTTGGATGGGCTGAGGAAATACTAGGGGAAGATGGAAGAGCTGTCTGTCAAATGGTCACTTTCCCACCCCAGCTACTGTCTGAGTAATACAGCTGGAATTGTGTTAGAGCTCCCTGTCATGAGACGTTCCTCCTGCCACTGCAATCACCCAGGTGGCAATAATATTCACCGTGCCGCGTCTCTAGGTCTTTACATTTTCCAAGTGCTTTCCAAGCACTAACTCATTTATGTGAGGCTGTGGCCACTTGAGGTCACTGAAAATCCCCGGGCATTTTTCCCAAGAGCAGGGAAGATAAATCTTATTTCCCAGTTAAATGCTAATGTGGACAATAATTCTGCCAACCGAAATTCCTTTTAGAGTTTCACATGGTTCACTTCCTGTTCTTGGCTGCTGTGTAGCGTTGCTGCGTGCTGTCCAACAGCATTCTATCCCCAGAGGTGGCTGCATTTTACTGTGTGTAATGGGGTGGTGGTGAATTGATTCTTGTTATTTATGCGTCATTAATGAAGTGCTTTCAGTCTTTGAGGAGAAAAGGCCTATCTTAAATAAGAGAGGCCACATTTTTTGCTGGTATAAATTGGTGCAGTTCCATTGGTGCTTGTCCATTGACTTCAATGTGGACAACAAAATGGCAGATGAAATTTAGTGTTGATAAGTGCAAAATTATGCACATTAGAAAAAATAATCCCAACTATGTATACAAAATGATGGCGTCTAAATTAGTTTTACCACTCAAGAAAGAGATCCTGGAGTCACTGTGGATAGTTCTCTGAAAATATCTGCTCAATATCTGCAGCAGCAGTCGAAAAAGTTAACACAATGTTGGGAATCATTAGGAAAGGGATAGTTAATAAGACAGAAAATATCATAATACCACTATATAAATCCATGGTACACCCACACCTTGAATACTGCATGCAGTTCTGGTGTCCCCATCTCAAAAAAGATATATTGGAATTGGAAAGTACAGAGAAGGATGTCACAGGGTGTATAAACCCCTCATTGGACAGGAGGAGAATAAAGAGCAGCTCTGGGCTAAGGAGACTCCGCCCCCTGCCCTTGCTGAGCATGCTCGGGTTGGAGGCGGGGTTTTAAAGCCAGCCAGGCAGCTCAGTCTGGGGCTGGCAAGCCAGGGAGGATGACGTTCCCTAGGAGCTCCAGGAGAGGACCGGAGCTGAACCTGCACCGATCCGGGGAGTAGAGGAGCGACAGCACACAGCGACTGAGCCTGGGTCTGGAAGCACAGAAGGCAGGTTCCCCAGGGAAGGACGGTGACCAGATGGGTTGCAGACCGAGGTAGGAAGTGACCCAGGGAAGCTGACTTGAGGCTGACACCAGACAGAGATGGGTGAGCAGCCGAACCAGCCTCCCAGGGCCCTGGGTTGGAACCTGGTGGAGTGGGAGGGCCCGGGTTCCCCTCTCCTTCCCTGCACCATATCCACTAAGTAGGTGGTTTTGCTGCCCCACAAACTGTAGCCAATAGATGGATTTCCCCCTTTCCTCCCCACAGACTGCACCCATTGGGGTGACTGCCGCTGTAGGTGCTAATCATTAGGCAGGATTCCCTGCTCCACGATCACAAAGGGTAACAAAAATGATTAGGGGTATGGAACAGCTTCCATATGGAGGAGAGATTAAAAAGTCTGGGACTGTTCATCTTAGATAACGAGTCAGGAGGGATAATGATAGAGGTCTATAAATTCATGAGTAATATGGAGAAAGCAAATTGGGAAGTGTTATTTACCCCTTCACATAACACAAGCACCAGGGGTCATCCATGAAATTAATCAGCAGTAAGTTTACAACAAACATAAGGAAGTACTACTTCACACAACGCACAGTCAACCTGTGGAACTCGTTGCCAGGGATGTTGTGAAGGCCAAAAGTATAACTGGGTTCAAAAAAGAATTAAATGAATTCATGGAGGATAGGTCCATCAATGGCTGTTAGCCCATGCTCTGGATGTCCCTAAACCTCCAATTGCCAGAAGCTGATACTGGACATGAGAGGATGGATCACTCGATAATTGCCCTGTTCTGTTCATTCCCTCTGAAGCACCTGGCATTGGCCACTGTCAGAAGACAGGATACTGGGCAAGATGGACCATTGGTCTGATCCAGTATGGCCATTCTTAATATACATGAGCAGAGAATTTAGCCCAAGACATTTTTCTTAGGCAAAACTCCCACTCATTGAAGTCCTCAGGATTTTGGCCCTAAAATACTGTAATTAAGTGAAAATTTATGAGGAGAGGGGGGTGTCATGGGAACTTAAAGAGGGATTTGCCTAAAGTGGGGGGAGGTGAGGGGAGAACTGGAATAAAAATAAAATGAACAACCAAGAGAAAGCAGTAAAATGGGAAACTGGTGCTTATATCTGGACAGAGTCTTTTAGTCCCATGATTACAAGAGACAAAGGGCGAGATCCTGGTATAAACTATTGCAGCTGATTTACACTATCTGAGGATCTCTAGGCCAAAGAGTTCAGTATTTATTTCAGAGATATCGGAGCCTCTAGTGAAGCTGGCAAAAACCCCAAACCCCAAAATTTCCATCCGGTGAGAATTTCAGAGACTTCAGTGTTTCATTTTGTCCCAAATCAGGATGAAAAGTTGAAACTTGGAATTTTTAGTGAAATGAAATATTTGGGAATGTTTTGCTTCAATCTTATCATTTTAATTATTATGTTATATGAGTTGAAAAATTGTGACGTTGGTATTGTAATATAACACAAAAGTTGAAATGAGATGGTTGAAATGAAATGTTTTGATAATTTCCCGTTGAAAAAATTGATGAAATCGGTCCCTTCCCGGGAACGGCTTTGATTGAATCTGATCAGCGGTTTCTGAGGGAGAACAGTTCTGTCCGCACTTGTGCGGCCGGCTCTAGTCCGGAGGTGGGGAGGTGCAGCTAGCAGTTGGAGCGTGGACGTGCATGCTGGTGAATGCATTGCTCGCCTGGGCCCGTGGCCCTCTCCCAAGGCCGGCCTTGTGCGGTCTGCTCACCAACACAGCTGTGTGTAAATAAAAAGACCCCCTAAGGAACCAAGAGAACCTGCCAGTTGCCACTGGAAAAGCTCCCTCCTGGATGGTAACAATCGTAGGCCAGTGTGTGTGTCGTGTATGTCCCTGCACCCTGGGGCAAGATGCCAGCCTGGGGATTAATACAAGCTGGTTCCATTTGGAAGAGGGGCTAATGTATCAGCCACCTGCCCATCGTGTCCTGTGCTGTAGCACACTGGGAGCAGCCCGTGTGTCGGGGCACACAAGAACCCTTATATGAGCTCTGCATTACCTGTGGTCTGGGCAGCACAGGGACTGCTTGATTTCTGCTCTGACAAATACAGACAGAAAGGGAGGCAGGCTGGGGTGGAGGCAGGGCCATGGTGTCATAGTCTGAGGCAACTGCACCTGTATTCCCCTTCTATGGTCCAGCAAGGGCACCTGCTCTAGGCTCCAGGCTCCTCAGCCATCACCTCTCTTGCGTGGTGACAGGTGGCTCTTTCCCTCCCCAGCGGGGTGGTTTCAGACTGCTCAGTTCCTTGACTCTGCTGTGATATCCCCTGCAAAAGACAGCCTGGCTAAGCAGGCCTGCTTCCCTTCTGTCCTGTGAGACAGTACACAGCGCGACTGCCACCGTTGAGTTCCCACACAGCTCTGTCTAAGCACGCTCTTTGAGCACTCCAGAGAAAATGTATTTAAATCAATGAAGGGACCTGCCTGCCTGCTACTAAGCTCACCAGAGATCACCTTCTGTCCCAATCCCCACATGGGATCTGGCTGTTGATTAGTCCTTCAAACCCCACTCAGACTCACAAGTTCATCCCAACTGCAGCTGAGAACAAGCCCCTCAGTGTTAGGGGGCATCCAGGGACCAAAGTCCTGCCAACCCTTCCCTAAGGATTGGGGCCCTCCTTGGACAGAAGGTCCTGCCCTTTTGCTGGCTCAGAATGAAAGCCTCGAGTCAGTTTGAACTCAAGAGGTTTATCCAAATGTCCTTTCTTTGTCTGTTGGTCCCTGGAGAACCCAGTTTGAACCAGTATATGTGAGCCTCTCTGGAGGTGTTACAACCTGAACGAATTTGCCTAGCCACCCCCGTGAAGACGCTGCAGTCACCCTTCCCCATGGAAATTCATACAATCCCTCAAGAGTATGTATACTTTTGCATTTTGAATTCAGTGAACTCCTAAGAGACTTACTGCAGCACGGGGTGTCCAGGATATAGTCATATCTGTCACACACAGCAGCAGTCGCTTATGGAGCGGGGCTTGGGCAGCATGCCGCTCCGTCTTGGACAGTCTGCCTGGGGCCCTGCAGGTCTGCACCGTCCCCTCGGCAGGGCTGGGGCATGAACACCACCGTCTGGCCCTGAGGGAGGGAGGGTTGAGCAGAAAGGCCATTGTTGGTTTCACTCCAGCTGAGCAGTTCCATCGCTGGCTACTGCCATACAGCGTTAGCACAGACGCATGGCTGGCCCAAAATCTGCGACACAGAGGACAATGCTGGCAGCTTTGCAGAGAACTCTAACTTGCATAGGTATCTAAAATTCGGAATAACAGCCCCCACACCTAATATTTGCCTACTGCCATGCCGAGCTTGTTAGTTTGGCTTCCCTGGGTTGCATGTAAACCTGTGCTTCAGTCTCACTCTGCAGTGATCGATGCCCCCTGTGGGGGCGACGAGTTATATGGGCCCGTGGTGCCCGGGCTCCAGCAAATTCAGGGCCCAAGAGGCCCAGCTCCACCAATGTTCGGGGCCGGGTCTCTCTCCCGTCCCCACCTGCTGCCCCCACGCGCCTCCCCTGGAGCGTCCCCTGGCCCCGCCTGCTGCCCCCACGTGCCTCCCCTGAGCGTCCCTGCCTGCCCTGGGTAGCAGGCGGCTGCCTCCTGCTGCTCCCTCCCCGGCCACTCGCACCTCCTGCCACTCCCTCGGAGCAGCGATGGGGGAAGGCTGAGACGGCTGCTGTGCCTGAGGAGGGAAGGAGGCGCATGGCAGCCTCCTGCCCCCCCGACAGGCGACTCCAAGTCATCTCTGAGGGGAGTGGGGGCTTATCCTGGCTGGACCTCCTGAGCAGCAGCCTGGGGGGGCTTAGGCGAGTGTTGTGCTGGGGGGGCTGGGGAAGGGCTCCCTTTCCCCCAGATCTCGCTGCTGCCGGCGGGGAGAGTGCCGGGGGGAGTCTTCCTCTCTGGCCCCCCGTCCCAGCCTGCTGCACCCCAAACTTCTCCTCCCTGACCCAGCCCCATGCCCTGCACCTCCCCCTACACCCCAATCCTCTGTCCCAGCCCAGAGCCCACACCAAGCACCCAAACCCCCTCCCACACCCAGAACCCCCTCCACCACCCCCTCCTGCAACCCAGCCCCCAGCCCAGAGCCTGCACCCAGCACCCAAACTCCCTCCCAGAGCCCATACCCTGCACCCCCTCCTGAACCCCAACCCCCTGCCCCAGCCCAGAGCCTGCACCCAGCACCCAAACACTGTCCCAGAGCCTGCACCCCTCACACACCCAAACGTCCTCCCAGAGCCCTTACCCTGCACCCCCTCCTGAACCCCAACCCCCTGCCCCAGCCCAGAGCCTGCACCCAGCACCCAAACACCATCCCAGAGCCTGCACCCCTCACACACCCAAACGTCCTCCCAGAGCCTTAGGTGTGTGTGTGTGTGTGTGTGGAGGGGGGGCGGGACTTGGACCTGTCGCCCCTGCCCCCCGAGCTTTGCACTTGGAGTTTCAGGTGTGAACAAACCCAAAATTTCATAGCCAAACTCTGTCAAAATCACAGCAGTTTTTTCCTGATTTCATGTTGACACCCTCATTCATGCTTGATGCCAAAGCCTAAATCACTCTGGTTTGTTGCACATTGGCCCCAGATCTCTGCTAAGGCTTGCTTGTTTTTCTGATGGGAGTTTCAAGTTTGTAATGACTCCCCAAACCAAAGGAACTTTGCGTGGTTTGTGGTTTTGTTGTGAACATTTCAAACAGCTCTGGTGCTTTTTATCTTTCTTGGGAGAGGAACAAAAATTGTGTGGTCACATCGACTTTAAGGCCAGAAGGGATCATCATGATCATCTAGTCTGACCTCCTGCACGTCGCAGGCCACAGAACCAGACCCATAACCTCTGGCTGAGTTACTGAAGTCCTCAAATCTTGACTGAAAGACTTCAAGTTACAGAGAATTCATCATTTACACTAGTTTAAGCCAGCAAGTGACCGGTGCCCCATGCTGCAGAGGAAGGTGAACCTCCCACCCCCAGGGTCTCTGCCAGTCTGACCCAGGGGGGAAATTCCTTCTTGACCCCAAATATGGTGATCTATTAGACCCTGAGCACATGGGCAAGACCTGCCAGCCAGACACTTAGGAAGGAATTCTCTGTAGTCACTCAGAGACCTCCACATCTAATGTCCCATATCTGGCTGTTGGAGATATTTGATACTAGCAGTTGCAGATTGGCTACATGCCATGGTAGGTGCTCTCATCATACCATCACCTTTATAAATGTATTAAGATCAGTCTTGAAGCCAGTAAAGTTTTTTACCTCCATTGCTCCCCTTGGAAGGCCGTTCCAGTATTTCACTTCTCTAACGGCCCATTCTATACATGCAGGTTTTATTTTTTGTTGTAAGGAAACGCAGACACACTAAGATCTGCAGCCCCCAAACCCCCTGTGCTTTATTTTTCAATCAGCAATATTTTAGATGATGCAAAATTAAATTATTTAAGGCAGTTGAGATTAGCGTAAACTCAGAGGAAGTCAGAGGGGCCTAACAAAGTTAGGGGAGTGGGCAACATGATGTTCAATGAAAATCAGTATTGACAAATACACGGGTAATGCATATTGCAAGGAGTAATTTGAACGCATCGCTGGATTCTAAATTAATTGTAACCACTCAAGAAGATGCTTGTGTCATAGTGGGCAGCTCAATTAAAACCCCTGTTTAGTGTGCAGTAATGGTTGATAAAGCAAAGTCTTAGGATGGATAGATTTTTAGGGTTGAAAATAATACTGAAAGCATTGTAATGTCACTATATAAATCAATGATATGCCTTTACCTGGAATACAGGGTTCCATTTTGGTCACCTTCTCTGGAAAAGATCTAGCAGAAATAGAGGGGGTTAAGCGATGGGCAGCAAGAATGATCAGAAACTTGGAAGACTTCCTTGGGAGAAGCGATTGAAAAGGTTGGGACTGGAGGGATCTGTTGAAAGAAGAGACAAATAAGGCTATGTCTGCGTGGCACAGTTAACTCGACACCCAGGTCTGTTCACCTGGGTTAGCTTAATCTGGGTGTGAACAGCCACACTGCAAACCCTACCCATGTGACTGTGGGCTCATGGCTGCTGGACTCATGTGTGTTGGGGACATAGACCAGAGTTCTTTGTGGTGTGATGTTCTGGGATTCTTTTTTGTTTGGTCGTGCCGATTGTGGGAGAATTTGTCTGCCCTTTAGGAGAAATTGTGTGAAGGGCATTGGAGAACTACCAGCACTCAAGGGCGTCCTTACTGCAAAGCGGACAGGTTCCATCCCGAGTTAAAGAGGCTCTTGGTCTCTAATCCACACATCCAGCTGGGTATGTTAGCTTGGGTTTCAAGCGCCTCCAAACCTGGGTTGGTGGGTTTTGTGTGTGCTGGGGAAGGTGCGGGGTTAAGGCTGAAACCCAGGTAAGAGTCTGAGTTAACTGTAGAGAAGGAACATGCTAGAGGAATGCAAAATGATGAATGTTTACAGAAGAGGTGAATGAGGAGCTCCTGTTTTATCCTGTCTCATAATACAAGACCCAGGGGACCCCCAATGAAACTGAAAGGCAACAGATGGATCTTCTGAAATGATAGAACCTAATTCAGCCACAAACTGTCATGCTTAATGCAGGAATGACAAGGTGAGGTTCTGTGGCTTGTGTGATGCAGGAGGTCAGACTATGTGTTTGTAAAGGGCTCTCTTGGCCGTACAAATCTAAGCCTCTCTAAAGTTGATAAAAGGAAATTTGCCCTTTTTTACCCAATGCATAATTAGCCTATGGAACTCCCTGTCACAAGATGTCCTAGAGGCCAAGAGCTTAGCAGGAGTCAAAAAATGATTGGGCATTTATAGAAATAATGAAAACATCCAAAGTTGCATTAGGTAGGATACATTTTTTAAAAAGTGGTAAAACCCCTCATGCTGAATGGCACAAGTCAGCCACTAACTGATGGGATCTGAGAGGGGCTTTCCCTATGGGCAGGTTGTGCCATGACTGTCCATTTCAGGGTTGTTTGCACCTTCCTGGTCAGAGGGAGGAGACTGGGCTAGATTGAGCACAGGTCTGATCTGGTCAGGTAATTCCTGTTCTTACTTACACACCAAAGTTCTGCTTTTGGACCCTTGGTTAGCGAAATCTGGCATGTACTTTGGGTAAATGCTAGAAACTCACCATAAGATTGAGGACATTGGCAGAGCAGTGTGGAAGAAGCTTCTACTTTGATTCCCCATGCTGTCCTTGTCTGTGAGGGGGACAATGCAGAGGGCCAGTGGGTCTCAAGTGTTAGCTCTGGATTTTGTCATATCTTCTGCACAGAGGTGAATTTCACACTGGGTGAAAAGAAGACTTACTCTCCAGGGATGTCAATTCAGCACCTTTCCACACTGCCTACTTCAGATTTAAAACTGTTTGAAAAGTCATTTAAAGTCAGCAGCATCTTTTTAATAATTGAAAGTCGCAGCCAATGAACGCCTCTAAAAGCAATGCTATCTGGCATTATTTGCACTAGAAATTTTTCCACTGGTCCAGCAGCTCCCCAAGCCAGCCAGCCATCTGCCTTGCATAGGTTTAGAAGGCCTTTAAGGGTGTGTTGCTTGTCTGTTCATTGTAGTGGTGAGTAACCGAAACACAAACACTGCCAGGAAAGCTGTTCTCTCTCTGCCTTTTTCTCTTCTGATCCTGATTAAAAGCATTTGTAAGGAGTTATTACAGTGCAGTGCCAGAGTCTTCCATAAACTTGCTTTGATTTGCTGCAGACGCACAGCTTACTGTGCTTGTGTGCTGTTCTAACTGATCCTCTTGGGGAAAAAAGCAGCAACAGCTCATTAGCAGCAACTGTTTACATGACACGGAAAGCCACCGGTGTCTGGATGGCTAAAGAGGATGAAGATGGGGTTAGAGAGCTTTTCACCTCCAGGTTGCCAGCTGGAATCCGGGCAAGGTAGGAGGGACCAGAAGTTGTGATCTGATTTGAGATGACTTGGTGAGTCTCAATCCAGTTCCCAGAGGACAAATGTCCATATCTCATAAACCACCCTCAGACCTGGCAGCCTAAGCAGAGAGGCCAAAGGGATTGCTGGGCCATGAACTGCTCTCTCAGGCTTGGTCTACATTAGAAAAATCCACCGACAGTCGTGTGTTCAGCCACTGCAAATGTAGAGCAAGGCGAATTCGAGTCAGGAAATCTGGACCGAGCCAATGTCTGCTTCCAGCATTTCTTAACTATGGTTTCCTGGTGCCGTGCATGACTGTCCTGATCTGTGCTTGCAGCTAAACTGTGTGCAGCTGAACCTGTTGTTGAGTCTTGTCAACAACAGGCAATTCTGCCGGTGTAGAGCAGGGCTCGTGAGGTGCCTCCAGAAGGAGTCTGAGACCTGTTTATGGGGCAGAATGTGGAGATTTCCTGGCCACTGCCCTTGTTCTGTGCATGTGGAGAGCCCTTCAGTCCTAGGGCTGGGGATTCAACACGCTTCTTCAGCAGAAAGTTCACTAAGGAAAAAGAACTGACCAGAGACACTTGCCCCAGATTCTGTTACCAGGCAGTGGTGCAGAACTGGGTGGAGACTGAAAACCCTGCCCCCTGAATAGCCATTTGAATGTTTCCCTCATTTGCTTTGATGCTGCTGTGCTTGAAGCTCATTTGGGCTCCTTTCCTGCAGACGTGAAAGGGTGAGAGTTGTACTGGAACCAGTGTTTGCAGACAGTACATCTCACATTCGTATGAGGGATCTTTAACTGGCACACGACTGTTCATGCAGGAAAGGAAGGGCGAGATTGTGACTCTGGCTGAGTGAGGTGTCCTGGGACGTCCTTGCAGTCACTACCCCTATCACAAGTAGCAGCACGGTGGGGAGAACAGCTTTGCAGGGCTGTTGCTTTCTCTCCCTGTAGGTGGGCAGGGAGTGGGAAGAGCTATAGCACCACCTTTTCCCACTGCAATGCACTGCCTATATCGTCAGGGTAGGGGAAGTCATCTGCACCACGAACTGGGCTGGCATAGGAAGAAGGCAGGAACCAGGGATAGATTATAACTGAGTCACAATCTCATTCCTTCTGGGTCATCATAACTATGCATTGTCCCTTGCTTAGGATTTATGGCACTGCCACAGTGTGACCTAAGTGTGGCCGAAACTGAGCTCCCCATTGCTTCTCCCACTCCTCTCTGCCTCCTCCATCACTTCGAACACCATCACCATGCTTCCCATGGCTCAGGCTCCCAAATTCAGCAACACTCAGGGGACAATGTAAAGCTCCTGGATAGAACTCAGAGAACTCTCTGCTGGCAGATGCACTGTAAGTGCTAAAGGGGAAGTAAAACATTAGCTTATAAGCAGAGGCAAGAGAGAAGAAGAAGTGCATGCTCAGTAAGGGATGGGAAAGGCAGATTTAGGCCAGGTCTACACTACCAAGTTGTGTCAACCTAACTTAAGTCAACATACAGCCATCACAGTTATTAAATTGCTTGTGTGTGCACACTCGGCTCTCTGTATCGGTGATGCGCGTCCTCACCAGGAACGCTTGTCTCTATTGTATTGTCAGCGTGGGGCATTGTGGGATGGCTCCTGAAAGCCACTAACAGTCCGTGTCAACAACTCAGTGTGTATGCTAAAACTGCCTTGTCCTAAGTATATCAACCGTGACCAGGGGTGAAAGTAACTTAAAGGACTTGCCGGTACTCCGGAGTCCTGAGGAGGGGGCGTGGCCTCTACCGGAAGAGGCAGGGCCTTTAAATCCCAGGGCCCTTTAAATCAGGATTTAAAGAGCCCGGGGTTAGAGCTGTGATAGCAGCAGCTGGGAGCCCTGGGCCCTTTAAATCACCCCCCTGAGCTCCCAGCTGCAGAGGTGGCTGGGAGCCCTGGGGTTTGGGGGCGATTTAAAGGGGGCGATTTAAAGGGCCCAGGGCTCCGGCTGCCACTACCCTCCAGGGCCCTTTAAAGGGCCTGGGGTGGTAGAGGCAGCAGGAGCCCTGGACCCTTTAAATAGCCGCTGGAGCCCCACTGCTACCCCAGGGCTCCGGCAGGCTCCGGGGGCTACTTAAAGGTCCCGGGGCTCCCACTGCCTCTACCGCCCTGGGCCCTTTAAATAGTTCCCGGAGTCCTGCTGCTGGAGCCCTGGGATAGCGGTGGTGGGGATCCAGCAGCTCTTTAAAGGGCCCGGGGCTCCCGCTGCCTCTACCACCCCAGGCCCTTTAAATAGTCCTCGGAGCTCTGGGGTAGCGGCAGCAGGGCTCCAGCGGCGATTTAAAGGGCCTGGGGCAGTAGCGGTGTCAGGAGCCCTGGGCCCTTTAAATCGCACCCGAGCCCTGCCACTGCTACCCCAGGGCTCTGGCAGCAAGGCTCTAGCGGCAATTTAAAGGGCCCGGGGCTCCAGCCGCTGCTTTAAATTGGCACGTGGGGAAGCCGGTCTGCCCCAGTACGGTGCACTGGCTCTTGCCGGCAGGGGTGGTAGGTTTGTAGAAATTTTGGTGGTGCCCAGAACCCACCCCTGCCCAAACTCTGCCCCCACAAACTCCGCCCCCCCACCTGCCCAAGGCTCTGAGAGGGAGTTTGAGGTGGGGGAGGAGGTCTGGGGTGCAGGCTCTGGGCTGGGGCAGGGGATTGGGTGCAGGAGGGGTGCAGGGTGCAGGCTCTGAGAGGGAGTTTGGGGTTGGGAGGGAGGGGGTGCAGAGTGAGGGCTGTGAGGTGAGGCTGGGGATGGGTTTGGGGTGTGGCTGGGAATGAGGGGTTTAGGGTGAGTGAGGGGTTGAGGCAGAGGGTTAGGGTTCAGGGGGATGAGGGCTCTGGCTGGGGCTGGAGATGAGGTGTTTGGGGTGTTGGAGAGGCTCAGGGCTAGGGCAGAGGGTTGGGGTGCGGGGGGATGAGGGCTCTGGCTGGGGGTATGGGCTCTGGGGTGGGGCAGGGATGGGGATGAGTTTGAGGTGCATGCAGGCTGCCCTGGGACTGGAGCCAGAGAGGAGGACTCCCCCAAGCCCTCCCCCCGCTGGCAGCAGCGAGCTCTGGGATAGGGGCCCCCCTCCCCACCCTGGCAGCACACTCACCCCCATCACTGTCACTGTTCATGCTCCTAGGGCCCCTCTTAGGTCCAGGAATCTCCCTCGCCTCCCTTGTGGTGGGTGCCGTGGGGGGCGGGGGCTGCCATCATACGTGTGCCTCCTCCCCTGCTGCTGCCCCTCACTGTAGCCTCACTGGGGGTGGGGGATGGGGCTGCCCTTGCCCAGCATGGGGCAGGAGCAGTGACTGCAGGCAGAGGGTGCGGCTGTACTGGTGGAGGGTCCCGCCGCAAAATGAAAGGGTCTGAGGGTAAGGGCAGGGTACGGCAGCCTGCCCTGCCACTAGTGGACGGGGGCACTAGGACCCTGTGGCATCAGTTGATGCAAGGAGGCAGCATGGAGCTGCGGGGCGAGACAGAGATGCTCTGTTCCGGGGCCCAGGGAGGTGCGTGAGGGCAGCAAGGGGCGGCCCATATAACTCACCACTGCTGCTTGCTGGTACGCCATACTGGGGCGTACCGGCTTACTTTCACCTCTGACCGTGACTCTACGCTGCTCGGGGAGGTGGTGTTACTAAGGGTACGTCTACACTACCCACCAGATCAGCATAGAGAGGCACTTACATTTGCAGGAGCCAAATTTAAGTGAAGACACTTCCACAGCTAGGTCAGCTCAAGGCAGCTTACATCTACAGCTTACTACTAAACCTGTAGTATAGACCAGGCCCTAGCGACTGAGCAAAAGGAATATGAGACGTGCCGTGGGTTTTGATTAGAGCTGATTGGGGAAAAGAAGGAAAATATTTTTTGAAACTAAAAATTTCTCTCTTTTAAAAATTTGAAATGTTAAAATGTTGTTCAGCTCTGTGAAGTTGGATGAAAAACAGGGAGGAAAGTTCATGAAAATTTAAACATTTTCCTGATTTTTTTCCCCCCTGGAATTTCAGAATTTTGTCAGAATTTGAAAAATTTCAACCAGCGTCATTTAAATATCTCATGATACGCAAGTGAAAGCCAGCTAGGTGAAGACCAGGTATGGAAAGTGCTAATTTACCATCTCTGCAATGGAAGCTATTGATGGATCTATTGTTGCCAAGGAGATATAGTGTAATTAAACCAACGTCTGAGGACAAGTGGCCAGTTGCCTGATGGATTCCCATGTGGATTATATAAAGCTTCCACAGAGGCGTAATGTAGTTGAACAGTTTCCTAGAATCCTCATGAATTCCAGAATCAATGGAAGAAGCCCATAGCTTATTGATTTTGAAACCCAACAAAGATAAAATTGATTGTGCCTCTTCAGGTATATTTGCCTACCCAGTGATGCCAGGATAATTGGCAAGATGCTTGCTAATAAGCTAGACTCACTGCTGCATGGTTAATTGAGGCCAGACAGAGTGTAAGAAAGGAGGAGTGTAGTGGATCCATTTGGCCCTGTCAAAGTGAATGGTATATTGCAGAGAAGGCCTTTGATTGGGTCGAATGGAATTATTTAAGAGGAACACGTGGACAAATAGAATCTCTTTATATAATCCATTCAGCCGGAGTCAGAGTTAATAGTAGCCACTCTGAACCTATTGACCTGAACAGAGTCACCTCGCTAGAGTGCCCTCTCTGACTGCAATGGTCATGGAATCTTTTGCAAAGAAAAAGTCAGGAAAAATGACATTATCTTGTCAATAAATGGAGGAGGCTTGGAGCACCAGGTGGTGTTTTATGGAGGTGAGGTTTAGTGATGACTATGGACCCCCTCCGAGCCTCATGTGACAGAACGTACTATGGAATTATCAAAAGAATGCCCAGATAAGAAGACCAGTCCATTTCATAGTACTAACTTCTTCTCACCCCTTCCGATAGCAGCCCTGGCAGAATTTGGCAAGAGGAGAGAATCCCCTGATAATAGATATTGGTTCTTGGAGTAGGAATATGCTAAGAATGGACTAATTCATGGATGATGGGAGACCCAAAGAGCGTAGTTTTCTGGCTTCCTTTTCAAGAGTAGAAATAACATAAGATAAAAGAAACAGAAAGACCTGAGAAATACAGACATTTTGTTTCACTTTGAAGCATCTACACTGTTTAGCCGCCATATTAAAAATGGACCGAATTAATAGAAAGGATGGCCAGGTCACTATCATCTCTTAAAAAAATAGTGCTGGAGTGTAATTTGAAATGTAACAATGATTTTCCCTTGTAGCTTCTCAAAAGCCCCAATCTAACAAAACAAGCCCATGCTTAACTTTCAGCATGGGAATTGTCTCATTGAAATCAGTGGGACTACTTGTGTTTAAACATGTGTTAAAGTGATGTGGCAAATCAGAGCCAAAATCTGTGAAACATTAAAAAAGATAAGTTTTTAAAAAGGTTCTGTACTGCACCCTCTGTCTACGACAGAGACCAGTGAGTTTCATTCTGCAGACCTTTGAAGACAAAACTTTATTCCCGTTTGTTCTAAGGCCTCTTTACTCTTCTAGAGTGATGTAAACGTGCCTTAGTGTAAAGGAGAACAAGGCCCCAAATCTAAAAACACAGCACTGATCTCACATCCCTTGTTTCCCATTCACTGATCTCCCCCTACCCATACATACTGTATACGCCCTCCCATTCACACACGCTTTTGCGATATACGTATTTCACACACATATACTCCCACATTTTCCTTATGCTGAACTATCACGAGATGGGAGGGAAATCCCTTTTTTATTTTCAAAAGTGACCATTTTCCCATTCTGCACTTCCAGTGAGCTTCTTCCCCAAGATATCTATGCTCAAATGATTTCACACTCACCTTTCAGCCATTCGCTGACATATGCTCTTATAGTCCTGGCTGGTGGAACAATTTTCTGGGTGTTCTCATCCCACAGTGATAAAAACCTAGATAGAGAGACAAAGGAGAGAGATTTCTCAATCATTGGCCAAAGAGAGTGAGGAAGGTACTGTATTCACATTTTATACCTATGCCACCTTTGGATAGTTAAAGGGAATTGCGTAGTCCGACTCCAGCAGCCGTTTTTAGTGGTTTGTTATTGCCTTATCTTTCCTGTGATTACACTGTTGGTTTACTTAGGTTTTCTAATTTTTACCACTATTTTTCATGATTCCTTATTTTTTTATGGCAATTTATCGTGAGTTTCTTGTGCTAGTTTGTTTATTTTTTCCTTTCTGTCGAAAAGAAAATTCCATTAATCCATCCCACTGCCATACTGAATGTGACATCCATTTCCTTTTCCCTCGCAAGTCATCTCGTGCTGGGGGAGTATCTAGATTAATATCACATGGTGTATAGTTTTGTTCGGTGATAACGTCCTTATATGATGGATGAGGTTGTGCGATTGATGTTTCTAATGGCACTTTGTAGCTTTTGATCTCCCCAGGTTTACAGGAGTCCCGAAGGAGGATGTAAAAGAGGAAAGTCTGGGAAAGGGCAATGGAAGCTGATAGCTACACTGCCTTGGGCTGTGACCTTGTCAGAGTGACATGCTAAGCATGGCAGGCCCACTTGGGTTTTGGATGTGGGATCATCCAGGGAAAGGGCAAGGCAGGGTGTGGCCATGATTTATGAAGCCACAGGAAGCTCTGAGGCCCTGATTCTGCAAACACTTTCAGATTCCATTTACCATGGAGCAGTCCCAGTGAATTCAGTGGGACAGCTCATGTTGTTGCCATATTCAGGTGTGAGCTTTGCAGGGTCAGGATCGAGGTCATTAGTGAACGTGCCCCTCCGGCATGGCATTAGGAGGGGCTGTGTTGCTGGGTGTTACTCTTTCAGATGGAAGAGGAAATTGATGCGCAGACCAGTCTAGATCCTCTAGTGCATTTTGCAAGGATGGGGGTGTTAGCCTCATGTACTGGCCTAACACCACTGTGAGTAATACCACAGCACCTTCCTCAAATACCTTGCAGAGTTTCGGTCGAATCAGTGGGTCTAATATGCCACTGTGTTACTCCAGGTTCAGGCCCATCTAACTCCACCAGTATCAGTGAAGTGGACTGGAGGAGTGCAGGAATGAAGCAAACCCAGTATTCATTTTCAGTCCCCAATTCAGCAAACATTTAAGCACTGCTGAATTAGGGCCTTAAACCCGTACGGGCAACTCCTATTGAATTTAACAGAGCATGACAGCCTTTGTGCAGAATCTTTAAGCCAGGCTTTAGAATTCTACTGCTAGAATATCATCCTCAATTAAATTGTGTAGGATAATTTAAGAATTTGATAGCAAGTTTGGGAGGCAATTTCTATAGAACTCTACCAGTTTCATGCCTATTAAATTCCCTTGGACTTTTCTGTACGTTTCAAACTATTGGGCAGTGTAGCTTTGTGCTGTCACACAGCTGCCATGCCCCACCCCAGAGGTGGCTGCATTGCAGCAAGAGATGGATGAAATTATCCCTGTGTACAATAGAATACCTGGGTTTCTATGGGAGGAGAGGCTAGCAAAATGCTCGCTGTTGTTATAGCAAACGTGTTTGTAATGGAGAAAACCATAAGAAACAGGGGTGATTTTATAGGGATAACAATTGTGAAAGAACAATATGTGTTTGAGCAGTTAGGGAGGTTGCGGGGGATCAAATCTTGCCCTTGCTTTAATTTTTGTATAAGGCCCTGCACCGTGGTGACCATCTTTCTGGCTGCAGACAGCTGGATGCTGCTGTCTTCATCCCATTGATGCTGCAGAGCAACCTTGGGGGCACAGCCTCTGCTTTCCTCCCAGCCGCATAGAGTTTAAAGTCCAGCATGAGACTGGACACCAGTCTCTCATCCTGTTGGCTAGAGAGACCCCCCCAAAAAAAACCAAAAATGAGCGGCAGCAAGGAGACTGGCAGAGAATTGGTGGGATTCCTTCAGCTCCCAGTAGAAAGTCTCTCTGGAATGACTTATCCAGCATTTGGGTTGGCAGGCTCCATTGAAGCCATTGGAATTGTTAAATGAATGTATTGTTTTTAGTTTTCTTTGGCTCAGCAAACCCCCTTATTTAGGAAATAGGATTGTCCATTTTGCACGGGGAGAGCGTACTGAGGGCCACCGAGCTCAAGCCGTCCAGAACGGTACAATGCAAACAAAGCTGATTGAAGACTTGGGGGAGAGAATTCAGAAAGCTAGCAATTATCGCCTGCCAAGGGCAACACTGAGGATGATAGGCGGCCTTGGGGTTTTTTTGCCTGTGGTTAAAATGCAGTCGTTACATTACAAAACTTCCCCAATAAATTATCGAGTGTCCTTTTTATAGCCAAGAATGAGGCATTATTAGAATGCTGGCTTGAGTGTGCCCTGCTCCCAGCTGGAACACCCAATCTCTCAGACCTAAAAATAAATCTGAGATTTGACTTTATTTTTTACGATTGGGAAGAAAACAATCCCCCTCCACCCACCCCATTCTTTCCTTAACAGATATTGAGGCTGCAAAAATTGTCCTTGGATGAGAGAGCTTTAGGAGTAACTGCATCTAAATGGGAGGCAGTGTAGACAGAGCACTGATCTGTGACTTGGGAATCCTGGGTTCTATTCCCAGCTCTACCATTGGCCTGCTGGGTGACCTTGGGCAAGTTGCTGCCTATCCCTGTGCCTCAGTTTTCCCATATATAAAATGGGAATAATGATACTGGCCTCGTTTGTAAAGTGCTTTGAGAGCTACTGAGGAAAAGGTATTATTAAATTTTAGGTTTAATCCTGTTGCCAAGCAGCCCGCAGACTCTGTTGATGGGGGTGGAAGCTGGTGATGCTCAGTCCCACTCAGGGGAAGGCCCCTTAGCTCCAAGGCGCATCTTTATTATTATTCAATGGCAAAAAAGTCCATTTTCATGCAGAGTTAAGGTTGCTTGGGGTTGTGTTGTCCCCTTGCAAAACGCTGAGCTGAACTCAAACTTTTGAAAACCAGGAAATGGGAGTTACGGTTGTCCGTGTACCCGTAACTCTGCCCTCATTCACCAATGCCCCATTATGCCCTATTAACACACAGACCTTTACTCTGCTAACCCTATAGTTCACCTCCTTTTACAACTCACAGGGTTCCATCTAACACTATTAAAGGGAAAATAAAGGTTGGTCATGCCACCTTCCCTCTGTTCTCCTGGCAATAGCCAATGGTAATTATTTGGATACACACCAAGCAGAGTCAGTGTGTTAGGTCTACCTACAGTAAGTGGTGGAGGCAGTAGCTGGCCCTGCTTGGTAAAGGTGTGTTTGTGATATGAGGATGTGTGTGAATTACTTTGAGGAGTGTGACAGCTGTGGTATTATGTTCTGCACCTCTGTGTGTGAGCAAAGGGAGAAGCAACATAGGTCTTCAGTGCATCATTTCAGCATAGAATTGTGCATGCTGTATAATTAGCAGGACACAAGAGTTTTATTAGAAAGGGTCCTGTTAGTAGTGAGCTGGGTTAGGCGAGCCATCTATGTGTTTGTTATCAGCATGTATTCCAGGTACAGTGAGTGTGGTCTGTGTCCAGTGTAGCTGTGCTGAACAGTCAAGGCAATAGAGAGCTCTGCTTGGTAGAAGGGTGTTTGCGAGATCTGTGGCTTACTCTGAGGGGTGTGAGAGAGCCGTGACTATGATAGAGGCAGATGTATGTTTTCCACCCTCTAATGTGTGCGAGGAAAGGGGAGAGGTATAAATCAGCACAACTTCAATAGATTTACACCGGATGAGGGTCTGGCCCTAAAATGGGAATCAGAGGGTCCTTTCACTGGAACATTTTGGAACTCCCATTTTGAACCATTTTGAAACAGTACAATGTATCCAAAAAGTGAAACCTACCTGGGATTCTTTATCTTGGTGTCTGTACTAGAATGAGTCGCCTCTGTCAAAGCCTGCACGCTGAAATGACATGGCTGCAAACGGCCTTGCGTGTTTCCCCCGTCCTCCTCCCTCTCTGTACGTGTTCTGTATAAGCCAAACATTCAAAAAGTCAGCATCAACCTATTATCCCCTCCCAGACAGGCCCTGATCCAAAGGCCAGGGAAGTTAGTGAGAGTCTTTCCATTGACTTCAATAGACTTTGGGTCAAAGCCATAAAGAGGAGTCCAGTGCTCCTATCCTCCCCTCCCATCACAAGCATGAGTGCCAATCTGCACCTTTTCTACTGTCTCATGTCACTGGCTCCTGGTATATACCAAATGAAATGTGCGTTTCTAAGATTTCAGCAGCCAGCCCTCTGTAAAGTAGTTGAACATCTGATATTTCTGTTTCTCTTTCTTCCATTTCCTTTGTTTCTTTCCATGTCTGCTCCCAACTCTTTCCCCTCTGTCTTTTCCATTGTGAGTTTTATCTTTTACTAATGAATTTATTTCCCCGCTCCTCTCTGTAAAGGCCAAATGTTCAGCCAGGCCTCAGGCTGTCGTCAGGAATGTGGTGTAAATGCTTTGATTGCTAGGTGAATCGCTAGATGCGTTTGGGTGTGTTTTGGAGCTGCAGACGCCTGTGCATGCACTTCAGACGGGGGGATTTTCAAAAGAACTCAGTAGCTACGTCTGCACTGCGGCTGGAAAGTATCATTTCCACCTTGGGGAGAGGTACCTGGGCTGGCATTGGTTGAGCTCGTGTGTTAAACCAGGGGTGTTGCCGGGGCAGCACGAGCAGTGGCATGGGCTAGCCACCTGTGCACAATCCCATCCCAGAACCTAGGTAAGTACTTGGGCGGCTACGCCTCTAGCTGCAGTGTAGACATGCCCTTTGTTGGGCTAATTCTGCCCTCAGTGGGAAAGCTCCTGTGATTTCAGTGGGAACAGAGTTGGGCCCGCACTGAGAGCTTTCGAAAAGCCCGCCCTTCAAATCCTCACTCCAGTGTACGTACAAGTGTTAGAATTTGCACCCACAAGCTCCATTTGTCCAGTGGCAGATCTCCCGCACAAGGGCTAGGATTGCTGCAAGTACATGAAAAGGTTACTGCCCCTAGGACCTTGTAGTCATATCTTCTGCAAAAACCATGGCAAATATGGCACAGGTTGTCCACAGGTAAAAGTTTACAAGGTGTTAGGTGCTTCCATTTGCCTGGATTCTTGGCTAATCCCCCAAGTGTATTTATTGTTTAGGGTCTGTCTACACTGCAGTTAGACACCCACGGCTGGCCTGTGCCTGCTGACTTGGGCTAAGGGGCTGTTTAATTGCGGTATAGACATTCTGGCCTAGGTTGCAGCCCAAGCTCTGGGATCCTCCCATCTCGCAGGGCCCTAGAGCCCAGGGTCCAGCCCAAGCCTGGTTCACTGGGACTTAGGAGACTTGGGTTCATTTTCTAGCTCTGCCACAGATTCCCTGCATGACCTTGGAGAAATCATTTAAATCTCCCTGTGCCTCAGGTTTCCATCTGTAAAATGGGAATATTAGTTCTTCCTTTGACTGTCTTATCTGTTTCAATTGTAAGCTCTTTGGGGCAGGGACTGTCTGTGTTCGCGCACTGCCTACTACAATGGGGCCCTGATCTAGGCTGCTGCTGTGATGCAGAGATAGTGGGGAGAGAGCAGGTGTGGTACAACCCTGAGGATTGCTTCAGGGTAAAGGAGAAGCACTGGAAATGGGAACGTATGGGGCCTGCAGATTGCATTGTGGTAAGAGGTATGCACCGAGAACCCGTAGCCCTGCTGATTGAGTCAGGATGAGCGCAGTTGCATTAGTAATGAAAGAAGTTGGGAGCGCTGCAGAGCATGGAGGGGTTGCAGTGGTAATAAGGAGAGAGCAGAGATGCTGCACCATTGTGGGTTGCCTCAGGGGGTTTCATTGTGAATGCAAGTCTGGGCGCTCCATGAATTGGTAACTGGAGTGTGGGGCTCCGGAAGCAATGGAGACTGCACTGTGGCTTGTGGATCGCCATGGGTAGAGGGATGCACTGCAGGCGCGTGTGTGAGGCGGCGGAGGATTCGGGCACGCATGCTGCAGTGCTGTGGATTGCCTCTTGGTACTTAAGTTGCAGTGGTAATGGGGAAAGGGTTATGGTTGCCCCAAAGCCCATACAGGAAGCGATTTGCGGGTATGGGGCAGGGAGGGCATTGTTATAGCTGCAGTTGGAGAGAGAGGGGGGACGTGAGAGCCCTGTGGGTTGCACACAGGAGAGGCACTGAGAATGGGGGATGATAGCAGAGCAAGAGAGAGGATTTGCATCCAATGCATCGCCTCAGCAGACAGCGAGAGAGCTCTGCGATCCAGCTGTCCCTTCCCATTAGGCCTCTGCAGCTCGCACTCTCCGCTGAAGAGAAATAGTTTGCAACACGTAGGCTGGCTGCTGGCGTCAGCCGCGGTCTGCTGTGCCCCATCTGAGGAGAGGTCAGGTGGTTCCTATTGAGTCGGAGGCTTGATCTCTCTCGTCTGTCTCCCTTCATGCCTCCTTTAATCAGCCTCACTGCAGCCTTGCTTTCTTTGTTGACAGCCTCCGGTTTCCATGCTGTGCCTGTGTGCTCGACCCCACCCCCCATCCCATCTCTCACTCTGCTTTCTAGGAAATGTGAGTCTGGAGTTCAGGGCTCGGTCTCTGAGCCTCGTTCCTCATCCAGCACCCCTACCCTGGGGAGCCCGGAAACGGCCCCGCTCCCCTGTCCCCTGTGACATGGTGCTACCATGCGGCATTTGGGCTGGAAATCGATGGGACAGCCCAGTGAATTGGTTTTCTGTTTTCTAAGAGAATTCAGCTCTGGGGGAGGAGTGTGCTGGATTCACAGCCCTGGAGGCTGGACCCCTCTCTCCCCAGAGCTGGCATTGGGCAAGGTTCCGCCATGGAGGGATCACCTACAGAGTGGATCCTTCAATGGATCCTTGGTAACGCTGGTGAGATTGGCAACAACTCTACCCATCGGTGCGGGGGTCTCCGTGGTGTAGATCCCTCTCCGCTGGGAACTCCGCCGAAACCCCAGGTCACCCCGCAGCAAACCGAAAATGACGTTTGGTCACTTAATGCCCCAGGCCAGATTCAGTCCAGTGACTCAGAGGAAAGTGATGAGGGGAGACAGCTTGGAAGCTTGTCTAGCTTTGGGTTTATTGGAGGGTGTGGAGGAGTGTGGAAATGGATACAAACATCATAAAAGCAGCGTTATTCAGTGATCCAAGCCTCTGATCCACATCTGATCCATAGGAGATTCAAAGCCAGCAAGCTAAGCAGCAGCATAATGCTCAAAGCACTGGCAGAGGAAGGAGGAAAATGAGGCAAAGGAAGGTGGTTAGCAGAGCATCCAGTCTGATTTGAGACTGGACTACCCTCAGATATGATTTGCAAACCGTCCCATCTTTTCCATGGAGGGGTGGGGGGAATTCCCCCCTTACGGTAACGACCAGAAACTTGGGGGCCGGCGACTGATTGATGCGGATGGTTTGGCATCGTGCGAGAGAAGCATCAAAGTCTGCAAAATATAACGTGAAAAGCAAAGCAAAGGTTTTATTTGAAGGTGATGTGTGTTTCTTGCCAGCGAGGGCCTTCCGAGCTGAACATCTGTCTGTGGTTTGTGCGGGTATGTGTGTACACACAGGGCTGCTTATCATGTGCAAGGGTGCAGCTTGGAACAAACTACCCTAGAGGCATGATACTAATCAGACCCAGCCGGCTCCTTCTCCTACTCCCTCAGACAGCTGTGTGCACTGCTGGAAGCTCCCAGCTGTAAATGCATCTGGATTTTCTGCTCTTGCTCTCTGATAGCCAGAGCGACTCCCTGGCCGGCAGCAAATAGAAATGCTTCATCTACACTTGCTTATATTTCCATTTGTTAAAAGCATGTCGGCAGGCTCCCATCCTGTGCCCAGAGCAGTATTGCCTAATGATCTGCTCCCCAGCTCAGGCAGGTGGATACCCATGTGTAAATCTAAAAGGGATCTCTATAGTTTTCCAGAGTCAGAGCCAAACCCTGCTCTTTCTGGGCATAATCCAGCCTCTAACTATTGGGGGTCAGGAAGGAACCTTCCCTGGGGGCAGATTATCCATTCGCCTCTAACTGCAAGGTTCTTCCTCTGGAGCAGCTGGTGCTTTGCACGGTCAGAGACAGGACACAGGATGAGATGCGCCCCTGCTCTGATCCATTCTGGCACTTCCTATCTACCTATCTCAAGGCTCCAGCCGTTCCCTCCTCATCCCTTGCCCAAAAGGAAAAGGTGGGCCTTAAGAACATAAGAAAGGCCGTACTGGGTCAGACCAAAGGTCCATCCAGCCCAGTATTCTGTCCACCGACAGTGGCCAATGCCAGGTGACCCGGAATGAGTGGACCCAACAGGTAATGATCAAGTGATTTCTCTCCTGCCATCCGTCACCCCCCTCTGACAAACAGAGGCTAAGGACACCATTCCTTACCCATTCTGGCTAATAGCCATTAATGGACTTCATCTCCATGAATTTATCCAGTTCTCTTTTAAACCCTGTTATAGTCCTAGCCTTCACAGCCTCCTCAGGCAAGGAGTTCCACAGGTTGACTGTGCGCTGTGTGAAGAAGAACTTCCTTTTATTTGTTTTAAACCTGCTGCCCACTAATTTCATTGGGTGGCCCCTAGTTCTTTTATTATGAGAACAAGTAAATAACTTTTCCTTATTCACTTCCTCCACACCACTCATAATTTTATATACCTCTATCATATCCCCCCTTAGTCTCCTCTTTTCCAAGCTAAAAAGTCCTAGCCTCTTTAATCTCTCCTCATATGGGACCCGTTCCAGACCCCTAATCATTTTAGTTGCCCTTCTCTGAACCTTTTCTAATGCCAGTATTTCCTCTTTGAGATGAGGAGACCACAATTGTATGCAGTATTCAAGATCTGGGCGCACTATGGATTTGTATAAGGGCAGTAAGATATTCTCCGTCTTATTCTCTATCCCTTTTTTAATGATTCCTAGCATCCCGTTTGCTTTTTTGACTGCCGCTGCACACTGCATGGATGTCTTTAGAGAACTATCCACAATGACTCCAAGATCTTTTTCCTGATTAGTTGCCCCCATCATATTGTATGTATAGTTGGGGTTATTTTTTCCAATGTGCATTACTTTACATTTATCCACATTAAATTTCATTTGCCATTTTATTGCCCAATCATTTAGTTTTGTGAGATCTTTTTGTAGTTCTTCACAGTCTGCTTTGGTCTTAACTATCTTGAGCAGCTTAGTATCATCTGCAAACTTTGCCACCTCACTATTTACCCCTTCTTCCAAATCATTTATGAATAAGTTGAATAGGATTGGTCCTAGGACTGACCCTTGGGGAACACCACCAGTTACCACTCTCCATTGTGAAAATTTACCATTTATTCCTACCCTTCGTTCCGTGTTTTTTAACCAGTTCTCAATCCATGAAAGGATCTTCCCGCTTATCCCATGGCAACTTAATTTACGCAAGAGCCTTTGGTGAGGGACTTTGTCAAAGGCTTTCTGGAAATCTAAGTCTATGTCTAAGTACACTATGTCTACTGGATCACCCTTGTCCACATGTTTGTTGACCCCTTCAAAGAACTCTAATAGATTAATAAGGCATGATTTCCCTTTACAGAAACCATGTTGACTTTTGCCCAACAATTTATGTTCTTCTATGTGCCTGACAATTTTAGTCTTAACTATTGTTTCAACTAATTTGCCCGGTACGGACGTTAGACTTACCGGTCTGTAATTGCCGGGATCACCTCTAGAGCCCTTTTTAAATACTGGCGTTACATTAGCTATCTTCCAGTCATTGGGTACAGAAGCCGATTTAAAGGACAGGTTACAAACCCTAGTTAATAGTTCCGCAATTTCACATTTGAGTTCTTTCAGAACTCTTGGGTGAATGCCATCTGGTCCCGGTGACCTGTTACAGTTAAGTTTATCAATTAGTTCCAAAACCTCCTGTACTGACACTTCAATCTGTGACAATTCCTCAGATTTGTCACCTACAAAAGATGGCTCTGGTTGGGGAATCTCCCTAACGTCCTCAGCCGTGAAGACCGAAGCAAAGAATTCGTTTAGTTTCTCCGCAATGACTTTATAATCTTTAAGTGCTCCTTTTGTATCTCTATCGTCCAGGGGCCCCACTGCTTGGTTTAGCAGGCTTCCTGCTTCTGATGTATTTAAAAAATGTTTTGTTATTAGCTTTTGAGTTTTTGGCTAGCTGTTCTTCAAACTCCATTTTGGCTTTTCTTATTACATTTTTACACTTAATTTGGCAGTGTTTATGCTCTTCTCTAGTTACCTCACTAGGATTTGACTTCCACTTTTTAAAAGATGCCTTTTTATCTTTCACCGCTTCTTTTACATGGTTGTTAAGCCACAGTGGCTCTTTTTTAGTTCTTTGACTTTGTTTTCTAATTTGGGGTATAGATTTAAGTTGGGCCTCTATTATGGTGTCTTTGAAGAGTGTCCATGCAGCTTGCAGGGATTTCATTTTAGTCACTTTACCTTTTAATTTCTGCTTAACTAACCCCCTCATTTTTGCATAGCTGCCCTTTTTGAAATTAAATGCCACTGTGTTGGGCTGTTGATGTGTTCTTCGCACCACAGGAATGTTAAATGTTATTATATTATGGTCACTATTTCCAAGCGGTCCTGTTATAGTTATCTCTTGGACCAGATCCTGCGCTCCACTCAGTACTAAATCAAGTGTTGACTCTCCCCTTGTGGGTTCCTGTACCAGCTGCTCCAAGAAGCAGTCATTTAAAGTATCGAGGAATTTTGTCTCCGCATTTCGTCCTGAGGTGACATGTACTCAGTCAATATTGGGATAATTGAAATCTCCCACTATTATTGAGTTCTTTATTTTGATAGCCTCTCTAATCTCCCTTAGCATTTCATCATCACTATCACTGTCCTGATCAGGTGGTCGATAATAGATCCCTATTGTTATGTTCTTATTAGAGCATGGAATTACTATCCATAGAGATTCTATGGAACATGTGGATTCATTTAAGATTTTTACTTCATTTGATTCTACATTTTCTTTCACATATAGTGCCACTCCCCCCCCCCCCCCCCACCCCACGACCTGTTCTGTCCTTCCGATATATTTTATACCCCGGAGTGATTGTGTCCCATTGATTGTCCTCACTCCACCAGGTTTCTGTGATGCCTATTATGTCAATATCCTCCTTTAACACGAGGCACTCTAGTTCACCCATTTTATTATTTATACTTCTGGCATTTGTGTACAAGCACTTTAAAAACTGGTCACTGTTTAATTGTCTGCCTTTTTCAGATGTGTGAAATTCTTTTTTATGTGAAAGTTTCTCATCTGGCCCCTCCTTTATCCTTTTCCACCCTCTCCTTCTGACTAAAACCTAGAGAATCTCTAGCAGTAGACCCTCCTGTAAGAGAAGTCGCTGTCCGATGCATGTGCTTCTCTGCAGCAATCGGCTTTCCCCCATCTCTTAGTTTAAAAACTGCTCTACAACCTTTTTAATGTTAAGTGCCAGCAATCTGGTTCCACTTTGGTTTAGGTGAAGCCCATCCTTCCTGTATAGGCTTCGTCCATCCCAAAAGTTTCCCTAGTTCCTAATAAATCTAAACCCCTCCTCTCTACACCATCATCTCATCCACGCATTAAGACTCTGAAGCTCTGTCTGCTTACCTGGCCCTGCGCGTGGAACTGGAAGCATTTCTGAGAATGCCACCATAGATGTCCTGGATTTCAGTCTCTTTCCTAGCAGCCTAAATTTGGCCTCCAGGACATCTCTCCTATCCTTCCCTATGTCATTGGTACCTACATGTACCACGACCACCGGCTCCTCCCCAGCACTACTCATAAGTCTATCTAGATGCCTCGAGAGATCCGCAACCTTTGCACCAGGCAGGCAAGTCACCATACGGTTCTCCCGGTCATCACAAACCCAGCTATCTATGTTTCTAATGATCGAATCTCCCATTACTAACACCTGCCTTTTCCTACTGATTGGAGTTCCCTCCCCCGGAGAGGTGACCTCAGTGCGAGAGGATACCTCAACACTACCTGGAAGGAGGGTCCCAACTATGGGAAGGTTTCCCTCTGCTCCCATTGACTGCTCTCCTTCCCTGGGGCTTTCATCCTCCTCAACAGTGCAGGGGCTGTCTGACTGGATGTGGGACAAGTCTACAGTGTCCCTGAAAGCCTCATCAGCATACCTCTCTGCCTCCCTTAGGTCCTCCAGTTCCACCACCCTGGCCTCCAAAGCCCGTACACGGTCTCTGAGGGCCAGGAGCTCCTTGCACCGAATGCACACATACACCACCCGCCCACAGGGCAGGTAATCATACATGCTACATTGAGTGCAATGAACTGGATAGCCCCCACTCTGCTGCTGGGCTTCTGCCTGCATTCTCTTTTACAGCTACCTAGGCTAACAGTAAAGTATTTGTTTAAAGCAAGAAGTTCTGGTTATAGTTTGGGTTAAAGGTTTTAGGAATGGCAAGTATACCTCGCCCCCTTCCAAACTCCCTCTCAAAACTCCTTGTTAGCAGCCCTGTTCGCAAAGCTGAACCTTCCAACATGTCCACAAGGATCAGGGGCCAGCAGCCATGGGACCTTCAGGTAGAATGTCCTGCTAGCACCTCCATCCTGCTTATAGTCACTCAACCACCTGTGTTGCTTAGGGCACCGGCTCAGTCCAGTTGATGGTGAAGGGGCCGCCAATGGTAAATCACTCTGCCTTTACCCAGGGAAATACGTCGATGGGTTTTTCTCTCTGTCAAAATCGGTGGAACTTGGTGCTTATGAAAGTGATGGATGAGTAGCACTGGCTAGAGCATGCTGCTCTCACTGTGCACCTCAGTCCACACCCACAGCTCGCCTACTGTTCCAGTCCTGGCTCCCATGCACTGCCAGTGCACCTGATCTGTAACCCCACGGCCATTCCAGTGCTGCATAGCCACACGGCTCTCCCTGTGCACTTCTGTCCTCACTCACCGCACCCCTTGCTATTTCAGTGCTGGGTCCCACACACGACTCTGCCAGTGCACTTCAGTCCTGACCTGCTGCCCCACCACTCTCCCCAGGCTGAATACGCTCACAGCTTTGCCAGTGCACTTCATCCCATACCTGCCGCGCCCACCTGCTGTTCCAGTTCAGAAGCCAGATTTCCCTCCCGCAGGGTACAAATAACTCCTCTTAAAGTAAACAGGAATTCCCCATGCTATAGGGAACACCTGGGGACCTTGGCCCCTCGCGAATCTGCACTGCATCTCCGTTTTGCTCCCCCTTCGCACAGTGCTTTTTCTTGAATATGAAATGATGTCTTTGACTCCACACTGGCAGCAACCGCTGCTTTCTAGGTCCCCCATCAACTGGCAGTGTCTGTCCCTAAGAGATGTGTCCTCAGGCCCATGTGGCTATGTGATCCTCTTATCCCATGTGCACACACCCGCATTTAAGCTCTTGGGCCTTAGTCCAAACCCATTAAAGTTAGTGGGGGGGTGGTTTCTATTGATGGCAATGGACATTGGTTCAGGAACTTTGTGCTTCTCTAGATCCTGAGAGAATGTCTGGCTGTCCTTCAAGCATCCCTGATCCTCTCAGGCATGCTTTATCCTTCCCATGCAACCGGACTCTCCCAGCTTAGCGGCAGCGCTTTGGATGTGATGACATTGTGCTGTTGCCGTGACACGTCCACGGACGTGGATGGCACCTTGACAGGCGCTGCCCTGGAGACTGAGCTGTTAATCTGGAGTTTCCAAGCCGAGTTGGATGTGAGACCCTCTCACTTGACCAACAAAGGAGAACCTCAGCGAAACAAACCAACCCTGGCCACGACACTGCGATGCCTCAGGCTGGTCCGGTGTGATGACCAAGGGATCTCAGGGATGCTCTGTACTATGAGATCACCCTATCACTGTAAGAATGGGTGGGAGCCTTATGCCAGGGACCAGTGCTGGGCAGGAGCTCAAGCGCCTTAGACACCGCTCTCGTCTACCTTTGGGTGTAGCTTCAGAGAGACAAGGCTGCTCTTGGCTGCATTCACCCTTGGCACACTGCAAATGCTCTGCCGAAATGCCCACCTAATCACGAGCGCCACAGGCAGCCCAGCGCCAGCTGCTGGGAAGCCCTTCCTGGAAACTCCTCTTCCGTCAGCTGGGGCCAGGAAACAGAGAGCCTCCCCGGTTGGCAGGGGCAGGAGAGAGGATTTTCCCTTCAGAATGGGAGGACATAAAAAGACAACCAGAGTCTCAGATGACTTCAGCAGCCTGGGCACTTAGCTTGGAGCTGGCTGGCTCTCAAGTATTTCCCAGTGTCCATGGAGGGTAATTGGGGAGCTTGCTCCCAGCCCCACAGGCCTGTCGGCGGGGAAGGAGCTCCTACTTTTGAACGGCAGTGGAATTCCTGTGGAGTTACACACTGCGTCCTTAGCAATACCCAGAGAATTCAGCATGATTTAAGTTATGGCATGGGATATGTGCTGGCCTCAAAGTGCCACCAGCTGCCTCTTCCTAATGGGCTGTTTTGTGCCCTTGCCATCGACAGGGTCCTGAATCTTCCTATCATATAGTTAAGTCTCCTTATTCCCTCCTCCCTCCTAGAGAAGGGCTTGTGTAATGCTAACAGACCCCGGTCGTTGGCAGGCGGGATTGAACCTGGGATCTCTGGAGCTTAGTGCTGGCTGTTAGTGAAGGCTGTAGAGCAGACTCATTTAACTCTCTCTCTAAGTGGTCTCGGTGCCACTAGATGGGACAGAACATCACACCCAGAAGGTATGTGGGTTACACTTGCATCACAGATGCACCCTCCAGCTCGTAGAACCTGCACTGACCAATACAGCACCGCACCCCTTCCCTTCTCCTGACTGCTCACAAAAACGCTCCCCTGAGGTGGAGAAGCCTAAGCAGATGAAAGCAGCAGCAGCCCTGTCCCTGCAGGCTGTGGTGTTAACTCCCCTGTAGAGCCACATGCCCCAGTGCATGGCACAGAGCAAGCAGAGTAACACCTCCACTCCTGCAGGCTGTGAGGGCATTGCAGCGGCAAAGGTGCAGAGCTGAATGCATGGCACAACACAATGAGAGTGGCACCTCTACCCCTGCAGGCTGCGGTGCCTAGTGCATGGCATAGCGTGAGGAGATGCGCACCTGTAGTGTGGGAGGATGTTTTCTTTGCAAGACCACAACAGTCATATTCATTCTCTACCCCTGCTTACTAAATTCTCCTCCAGTTGATTTCAGCAGGGTTGTACTGGGATAACCCAGGGGAGAGCTTGGCTGATGCTCACCAGTAGCCTGCGTACTTGGATGAAGAAACACTTGTTTTGCTTCATTTGGAAAACCCAATGGCTCTTCCTTTTTCTCCTTCAGCCTGTGTTTTATTCCTCGTTGTTTTTGTACTCCTTACTCAAGGATGTCAGCTCACATCAGCCTGCCGGCCGTGTGTGTCATCCAATTTGGAATCCTCCCATTTGGGGGAGCTGGGAAGTTATTTGGGGAATGGGGGAGGGTTGTAGCTTAACCAGTTTGTGGAGGCAGAGGGAGGTGGGAGGCTGATCCCCCATCCCTCAAGAGAAAATAACGGAACTGCTGAGGATGAGGGCTAGCATAACATTGGCAGCTGAGCCAACGACAAGCGGAGACGCCAGTTGCATGCTCATAGGGGGATTGAGGGAAATCAGAGAATTGTCCATTCCGGAGATGTTTTGGTCTCTCTAGCGTCTTTGGGGAGATTGGCGGGAAGATCTGTGTACTTACCCTCCTGCTGTGGGAGAAATCAGGGACCATTCCTCTCTCTAGCCCATCACTCACCCCCTAACATGGCCCTGAACTGCACAAGTCTCTCGAGGGAGGAAATTATAGTTCCTCACAATTAAGGGTAGAAAAAAAATGTTGCTGGTGTCAGGGGACCAGCAGGCGACGGCCAGAAAAACATCATGTCTCTAGAAGAGAGGCGTCAGGAATATCCCTCTGAACACGGCTGACGTCAGCCCCCGGAAACTGGATGGCTCGGGAGGGCTTGGGGCTGTTTTTCCAAGATATCACAGGTCAAGAAGCAATGTTATTTTTAAAACCTGGGTCCCCCGAGCAGCCCATGTTCAGGAGGGAGCTTTTCTCCTCCCTCCATTCCTGTTATGTTTGTGCTTCTGTTCCTTCTGAGTCATGCCACAGAAATGTCCTCCAGGTTTATTTATGGGCTCAGGAAGGGATTTTCTCCCCCACAATGTATTCTGTGTGGTTTTTGGTTGGTTGTTTTTTGTCTCCTTCCTCTGAAGCATCAGAGGTGGCCACCACTAGAGATGGGACACTGGACGGGGTCAGCCGGTGCTCTGAGGTAGCACCGAGTGTTCTCTCTCTCAGGTGCTTGGCTGGCTGGTTCTTGCTCATGTGCCCAGGTTAAACTGATCACCATCTGTGAGGTCAGGAAGGAATTTCCCCCAGGTCAGATCAGCAGTGAGCTTTGGGGGGTTTCCCCTTCCTCTGCAGCTGGAGGTACAGGACATTTGTCGGGATCGTGTGGGTACATCTCACCTAATCAATTGCCTGACATTGCAGGGGCCTCAGGCATTGGTGCATCTCGGTCCCTTCTGTTCTCAGCCTGTGGCACATAACGGTGTAGTCTCCAGAGAGTTTCTATATGTGGTCTAGTTGATGTGGTGGTGTTTAGTGTGCGAGTGGCGGGTGCTGTCAGGTGGGGTGATCTGGGGGTCCCCTTTCCTGATCACTCCTGCCCTGATGGGGTTGAAGAGATGGTGTCATTATGGCACGTGTTGGGGAAAGCCCGGCGAGGCGATGCAGAGGGATCAGATTGTCCTAACTTTGCTGCATCTGGGTGGGGAGTGGCTGCTGTCTGCGATTTACATGGCAGGGGAAGTGTTTTCTGGGAATGCTGCTTGTGATGAGAAGTAGGGGGAACATGGTAAGAAATGGGGTCCTCTCAGCCCCACCCTGGAGCACCACCACTGGCTCCAGCCAAGATTTCCCAAAGTGATTAATGATTTGGGGGTGACTCTGTTTTTGGGGCACCTGAGACACCATCAAGGGGCTTGAGTCTCAGAGGAAACAGACTCAGTGCTTTGTGAAAACCGGGCACCTGGAGGCGGTCTCAGTTCAGGTACCCAAAAATAGAGATGCCTGATATCGCTAGTCAATATTGAAAATTTTGGCCATTTCAGAATCCAATTCAAGATGTCCTCTTTGGTTTTCCTGTGCCCCAGGGACCTGCTTTTAGCCTGCTCCAGGGGCCTTGTTTCTCTCTTCCAATCCCTTTCTGCTCCCGCATTCTGCCAGCCACAGCCTCCTCTCTGTCTCTCCATCCTCTCCTGGGTGTGTGTGTGTGTGTGAGCTTTCACTCCAGTCCCTGGCATCCAGAGCAGAATATTTGCTCTAGATCTCATTGAGTCTTCTCCTCATTCCAGATATCAGATGGGAAAGTATCTTTTCACCCTGGCCCATGCGTAGTTTTTCAGTCCCTCTGCCATCACTGAATGCTGCAGTACATTATAGGATACAGCTTCTGTTAAAGCCGGTATATAAAGTACAGTTGCATTTTTTGTTTGCCTGCATGAATGGTTCTGGGGGTGGGGTCTGGGGAGGGTGGGAAGTTCCATTGGTATCTAACCCCCAGTAGGGAAAAGTGGCTGCATTCCCCTCACAATATCTCCCTGCCATGTAACTTACAAGCTGCCAATTGCTATGGAAAGATCATGATAGCATGTGATAAATAAGGCCTTTTTCACCATTAATGATTTTATCAGCATTGTGTCGTATATTTATTCCCTAAAATGCTACATTCCCATGGTGGTGTGTTTCCTCCCACCAGAAATCTGTTGCTCCAGGTCACTCAGGGCCTGATCCAAAGACTTTCTAGTCAATGGGACTCTTTCCACTGACTTCAGTGGGTCGTGGATCAGATACTGTGTCCTTTGAGTGGACACAGAAAATATGTCCCTTTTATTTGCTGGGGCCGGCTATCACTATATTGTGGTGGCTAATGGGGTTCATGAATGCATTAGCTGTGAGAGCTTTAATACATGAGGATAATGAATCCCTTGGACTGATGGCTAGCTTTGCTCAGGCACCCGCCCAATTGCAGCTGGAAAAGGGAGCCGCTCAAGTGGCATTGGCAGGCGCCTCACAGGGTCTGCCAGGGTAGCCAAGCTCTGGATGCCGGGAGCTGCATCCCAGGGTAGGATGGAGGGACAGAGAGGAGGCTGCTGCTAGCAGAATGCAGGAGCAGAAAGTAATTGGATTCTGAAATGGCCAAAACTTTCAAAAGTGACTCGTGATTTCAGGCACCTCCATTTTTGGGTGCCCAAATTCAGAGGCCCTCGAGGTGTCTTGGCATGCCTGTATGTGCATATCTGCTGGTCTGATTGATTCTTCTCCTCACTTCAGATATCAGACAGGAACGTATCATTTCACCCTGGCCCATGCTCAGTTCTTTGGTGCCTCTGCCATCGCTGAATGCTGCAGAGTGAAGGCAGGAGTCCGGATGGAGCAGGGCAGGGCAGGGCAGAGATCCAGGGACAGAGCTGGGAGGAGAGCAGAGAAGGGTCAGCACTGAAAGAAGGTGGGTGAGGTATGAATGGAGGAACAGAGAGAGAGAGCAAGGATCTTACTTCAGGTCTATTTCAGGGAGAGCCTGGCCTCTTGAGAAACCTGGGGTGTCTCACTGAAATCAGCACAGTTATAAGCACCTTTCTCTCTCCTTTCTCCCTTTGGGCGAACACCCTTTCTCTCCTTTGAGTTCCCCCTTCTCTCTTTCCTAGAGCAAGTCCCCTTCTCTTCCCCACAGTGGGGGTGGTCTCTTCCTTTCCTCTCTCTCCCTGGAGTCACCCATTCATCTCTCCTCCCATTTCCTCACCTCATTTTTCTCTCCTTCCGCCTTTTCTCTCTTCCTAGGGGTCCCCTGGATTCCTGTGCCCCAGGACAGGTACGTTCTCTAAGAGCAGAATTCAGTCTTAACTAGGGAGAGACTATAAATAGCAAGAATTATTTATATTTGCTTGGTTGCATCTCTGCCCAAGTCCTTTAACTAACATGATACGACTCAGCATTAAGGTAACGAATTAACAGTCTGGTCGGACGTCTCCCTAAAACTGGCCAAACATTTCCAGACTTTCCCAGAATGCACTGGGTGTCAAGGGATGGATTCTCTGGGGCTGCTTCTGCTCTGGTTGTTCCCAGGCCTCTCCCAGGGCCCTGTTCTACACCGGTTCAGCACAATCCTACTCCTTCCTGCTGCACTGAGATATCTGCTGACTGTCTCCCATTCCCTGTTCCTGCAGGGCGTACATGAGCGTGAAGGAGCTGAAGGAGGCACTGCAGCTGAACAGCACACACTTCCTCAATGTCTACTTTGCCAGCTCGGTGCGGGAGGAGCTGGCTGGTGCCGCCACCTGGCCATGGGATAAAGAGGCCCTCAGCCACCTGGGTAAGCCAGTCCCCTTATGTGACTCCCATGTGTCAGTTTCTTCCTCTGTGGCTAGTGCACAGTGGACAACTGCCTGCTACGACTCTCATAGGGCGTGGGGAGGCAGGTAGGGCCAGTGGTCTGATCCAAAGCCCAATGGAGTCAGTGGCAAGACTCTGATTGACTTGAGTGGGCTCTGGATCAGACCCTGTGGCCTTCAGCATATGCAGTAGAGTCCTATGCTTTGGAGCTAGGAGTCCTGCATTCATCCCAACCAGGGCTGTTATACTTGAGATGGCCAGCCCCTCGGGGTGGGGACGGAGCACAGGAAGAGCCCTTCCTTAGGACAGGCGCTCCTCTCCAGGGAAGCTGTGATTGGGGGTTCATCTGGAAAGGAGCAAGGGAATCTTAACTTCAGGCCTGACTGTGGCCACACCAAGAGAGTCGGCGCGGATGTGCCAGGGAGGCTCAGAGTAAGAAGGTAAGTGATGTGGATCCATTCAAATTCACTGCCGTGAGCCCCAAGAGAAGCTTTGGAGAGAGGTTCAGAAAAGTTCCTTTTTCTCGTTTTGAGAGCAGAGGGGCTACAATTCTGGCCAGCATGGGGGAGGGGGCAGGCCGGGCTGCCCTATGGGCTGTGCAGCTTCCAAGGGGGCTGCTTGTTCTCTCCCCACCCCAGCATGGCTTCTGTCTAGCCCTACAGAGAGCCAGAATCCCCCTGCTGGGGTAGCAGCAGGGGCTGGAGTAATAGCAACACTGGGTTGCACAGATTAGCTGTGTGTATAATTCGCAGGCTTCCTTTTGTGATTTCGAGAGCACTAAAGAAGAGATTTGAACGCTTCCAGAGCAGGCCATCAGCACCAGGCATTAGCATCGACCCGCTCCTCTGGGCAAACCTCAGTACAGATCTCAGATCTAGTCACTTTTTTAGAGCCTGATCCAACACCCAGCGAAGTCAATGGAAAGATTCCCACTCTCTTCAGTAGGCTTGGGAGCAGGCCCCTAAATCAGCCCCAATAAAAAGGGGTGAGCAGGAGGTGCTCCCCCAATGGGGCACAGACAGCTGCTGTTCAAACAGAACTGATGTGGTTCATGTTTCCTTCTTTTCTGCATGTCTTTTTCTTTTTGTCTTTCTTCTATTTCCCTCTTTCCCCCCTCCCCCCATCTTCCCTCCCTCTCTCTGCTCTCAGACATTTCTGGCAGAGCCCTTTACTCTTTGCAGTCAAAACATCTTACTGAGCAACACACAAGTAACTGGAAGTAATTGCTCCCGGCACCTGCACACCAGACCTTGACCTTCTGCTTTTATAGCGTGGGATGGTCAAACCTTCAAATTTTAAACAGCCATTGGAGCGCTGTTTGAAAGTTATTTTTACCAGTTTCCTTTCTTCAGCGTGCTGAATGCTCACAGTGCCGTGGATGTTGGGGCTGGCTTCTCAGGTGCAGAGTGCTCCACTCGCTTGTTGAGGAAGGCAGATCTCCGTCGAATCCATTCCTTCGGCTACCAAGAATCATTTTCAAGGTTCAGCCACTTGTGACTGACACTAATTTTCCTACAACCAGCTCCTCAGTCATACTCCTTCTCTTCAACCCCCTCTGAGTGTCCATATGTGTCCCCTATCCCCTCCCTTCATCACCAGGCCTTTCTCGGCTCCTTTTCAGTGCACACCTCTGACTCTGTGTTCACTAAGATGCGGGCAGGAGGGCAGCGGGGTAGTCTGATGTCTCAAAGCCTTGCATTTACCTCTGAGATCATCCAGCCTGAAATCGTAAGCAGAACTAGGCACCTGCTGCAACGTTTGAGTCAAGCGCTTCAACTAAAGGTCCGGGGGTGGGAAGGGGTTAGCTTAGCATTAGAGCCAGAGCTGGGAAGTTTGAATCTGGATCTGAACTTTGCCAAAACTCAGGGATGGATTGAAGGCTTTGGTTCAAGCCCGTCTCTTCTTTTATGAGGGAGGGTGACAGCTTTGCATTCCATCAACAGGTGTTTCCACTACACAGACATCACTTCACACATTGTAGCATGCATACCTGTCTCAGTTCAGAAGAGGCCTAGGAACAAGCAGGTAGTTTGTTTGGTCTTCAAAAAACAAAGCTTTTGACAAAGATCCAGATCCTCAAAGGTGCCTAATGCCCATTGATTTTAATGGGAGTTAGGCACCTAAATACCTTGAGAATCTGGATCAAAGTCCCTCATATGAGGCTATTAAAGAAAATAAGTAAACATGAAGTGAAAGGCAAAGTATTGTCAAGGATCAGAAGCTGGTTAAGAGCTATCAGAGAGGTAGCCGTGTTAGTCTGTATCCACAAAAACAATGAGGAGTCCAGTGGCACCTTAAAGACTAACAGATTTATTTGGGCATAAGCTTTCGTGAGTAAAAAAACCACTTCTCCATGCATCTGAAGAAGTGGGGTTTTTACCCACGAAAGCTTATGCCCAAAAAAATCTGTTAGTCTTTAAGGTGCCACCGGACTCTTCGTTAGTTAAGAGATAGAGAACTGAGTAGGGATAAATGGTCAACTTTTAACATGGCAGAAAAGTGATCATGTGGGCTGGCCAAAGGTTCTGGTGATCTTTTATGTATTTACTAATATTCTAGAGGTAAAGGGGTAAGCAATGAGGGGTCAAAATTCGCAGATGACACAAAATTATTTAACTCAGTCAAGAGTGGAGAAGACTGCATCTTCAGAGGGATGTAACCAAGACAGTTGAGTGGAAACGTGACAGCAGATGAAATTCACTTCTGACAAGCGCATGGTAATGCACATTGGAAGGAATACACTGAACAACACAGACCTTCCACTCAGGAAGAAGCCCACAACAGCTCAATAAAAACCCCTGCCCAATGCACAGCAGTGATCGAAACCACAAACAAAACGTTGGGGTGAATATAAGTGATGAGATAGAAAACAATGCCAGTTTATCATTCAGTGAGAAGCCCTCACCTGGAATATTATTGTGTTTAGTTCTGATCATATTGGGGGCAGTGGGACTAGTACCACCCTTCAGAGTCTGTCCACTTTGCCAGGCAGTCACCACCTATTTCCCCTTGGAGGGAACCATTGACAGAGGAGGAGTACTACGCTCTGGTTACAGCGGTTACACTGCAACTGGCTAGACTACCATCGTCATCCCTGGATGAAGTGGTGACTTTGACATACCCTTCCCCCCCAGATGACTTCAAGTAGTTTCAAGACCTTCTGCGCCATCTCAAGTGAATTTCAGATCCCACTAGAGGAAATTCAGGACTTCCAACACAAGCTCTTGGACATCCTCCACACCTGGGGATCTACGGTGTGGCACCCCCCCCCGCCACCTGTGCTCCTACCCCCAAAGGGGTGGAGAGACACTGTTATGTGCCAGCTAAGGGGTCAGAATTTTTATGCTTGCACCCAGCTCCCAATTCGCTTTTGGTTCAAGTTGCTTTGGAAAGGTCCATGTAGCAACATCGTGGATCTATACCCAAAGATAAAGAAGGGGAACACTTAGACCCACTGGGGAGGAAGGTTTTCTTGTCCTCTAGTTTACAGTTCAGGATAGCCAATTATCAAGCACTATTGGCTAAATATGATTTCCTGAACTATGCTAAATTCGATGAATTTTCCAGCAGCCTTCCACAGCAGGTTCATACTCATTTCCAAGCTCTCGTTGAGGAAGCTAAATTAATAGCCAGAACTGCCCTCCAATCTGCAGTCGATATGGACAGTACTTCCTCTAGAGCCATGGGTATGGCCATTGTAATGAGAAAGGGGTCCTAGTTTCATACCTCAGGGTTCCCCAGGGAGGTCCAGAACACCATCGAGGACCTCCCCTTCAATGAATCTCACCTTTTCAATCAGATGATGAAAGAGTTCCTATACACCCTGAAGGACTCTAGGGCTATGCTTTGATCGCTGGGCATCTGCACACCTGCTCATAAGAGGAAGTTTCATCATAAGTCAACTACACCGTGGTATAGTTCTCAACACTTTTACCATCAGAGACCCTACGAACTGCTTCCCCAGTGGGCTCAACATCTCAGTCCCAGCCCCTGACCAGAAGATATTTTTGATGTGAGCTTGAGAGCTGCAAACCACTGAGCCTAACACCTCACAACTCAACTATTCCATTCAGTGGTCATCTAGCACTTTTTTGACACCTGGAGTCCGATAACAATGGACAAGTGGGTGCTGAACATCATCTCCTATGGCTAGATGATCAAGTTGGTAATGCTACCTCCTCCAAAACCCATGTTCCCATCCCCCTTTGGGTACCACTCTCACACCAGTATCCTCACTCAATAGGCAAGCTCCTTACTGTAGCAAGGAGAAATAGTGTTCCTCCACAAGGAACAGGTTTTTACTCGACCAACTTCCTAATACCCGAGAAGAAGGGCGGGTGGAGACCCAATCTGTGACCTCCATCACCTCAGTCACTTCATTTGCAAACACAAATTTCACATGGTCACGTTAGCAGCAATAATTCCATCGTTAGAAATGGGCATGTGATTCACACCTCTTGATAAGAAGGATGCTTACTTTTATGTCAATATTCATCCCGCTCACAGACATTTTCTCAGATTTATGGTGGCATCTGACCATTTCCAATACAGAGTACTACCCTTCAGGATAGCTACCACCCCTAGAGTCTTTACCAAGGTATTTTCAATGGTGGTAGCTCACATCAGATGTTATGGCATCATTGTTTTTCCGTACCTCGACAACTGGCTCCTCACTGCCAGATCCTGCCAAAAGGCTTACACATTGACCTCTATAATGCTCCACCTCCTCTCCTCACTGGGTGTCAGTGTAAACATCAAAGAGTCTGTTCTCACCCCCACACAGTCTTTGGACTTCATCGGGGCAACTTTGAACACTCTCACCACAAGGTGTACTTGCCCACAGACAAGTTGTAGACTATGAACGAGACCATAGCTCGCATCATGAGCAAACCTTGGGTAATGGCCAAGGCATGTCTGTCTCTACTCAATCACATGGGCTTCTGCACTTAGGTCACTCTGTTCACAAGACTCCACCTTTGTTGTCTTCAAGCATGACTGCAGTTGGTATACTCATCTAGCCGTCATTCGGTGAACCTTCTGTTCACAGTTCCCGCCAAGGTTCTATCTTCCTTCCTATATTGGACAAATCCTTCTCATGTTTGCATGGGAGTCCACTTTATCCCCTCTTCTCTGGACAAAACTATAATTACCAACGCATCCCTAATAGACTCGGGAGCCCATATGGACAACCGCATGACACAAGGGATGTGGACATCTCGAGAGTCCAGAATGCACATTGATGTCCTAGAACTTTGAACAGTATGAAAGGCATGCAAGTTCCTTTTTACATTCATCTACTGTCACCATGTCAAACAACACTACAACCATATTCTACATCAACAAGCAAGGGGAAGCAAAGTCTGCCGCCCTGTGCGCAGAAGCAGTCAACCTCTGCAACCGGTGCATCACCCTATCTGCAGCCTACCTTCTGGGGAAGCAGAAAATGCTCGCAGACTCCCTCCAGCAGATGCTTTGGGATCGACCACGAGTGGGAACTCCACAACAGGTTGCTACGTGACTTTTCGCGCAATGGAGAATCCCAACGAGAGATCTGTTCACTTCTCAAACCAATAGCAAGTGCTCCACATATTGCTTCAGAGGAGCTCTAGGTTATCACTCCCAGGGCAATGCTCTCCTTCTCTCCTGGTCAGACCAGCTCAACTATGCTACCATTCTTATCATGGGTGCTGCACAAGATCCGACAAGACAAGGCGACTGTCATCCTCATCACCCCATTCTGGCCTAAACAGTTTGGTTCCCCAGCCTCCTGCACACATGTCATCTCGCCTACCGATTGACATCCTGACCTTTCCAGAGCTCCTGACCCTAGAACTTCCATGCTCCTCAGCCATGCAGGACATCCTTTCTATTAGCAGAAAGGACTCTACTAGAAAATGTTACCTGGCTAAATCAAAACGCTTCTGCACTTGGACACAGCTAAGTGGCATTATGTTAGAAGCCGCAGACATTCCCTTCATTTTAGACTATAGCCTGTCTTTAAAGACATCGGGTCTCTCCCTTAGCTCCTTGCAAGTCCACCTAGCAGCAATCAGTGTGTTCTGTCCTCCTACTGAGGGGTACTCCAGTTTTGCACGCCCTCTAACCAGCCGAGTCTGAAAAGGGCTCAGAAGAACCTTCTCACCTCCTCAGAAGATCACACCTCAGTGGGACCAGAATCTTGTTCTCTCAGCACTAATAAGCCCTCCCCCTCCCGCCCTTTGAGCCTTTAGCTACTTGCTACATGGCCCTTCTCTCCATGAAGGTCGCCTTCCTTGTAGCCATCGCTTCAGCAAAAAGGGTTGGTGAACTTGGAACAAGGGTGGCAGACCCTCCATTCACTGTGTTCCACAAAGATAAAGTTTCCTTACATTTATACCCCAAAGTAGTTTAGGAGATTCACAGTAATCAATCCATTCACTTACTTGTATTCTTCCCGAAACTACACGCTTCTGTGGAACGTAGACTCCACTTCCTCGATGTGCGATGAGCTTTGGCCTTTTCTCTACAGAGAACAAGACCAATCAGGAAGTCCCCAAGATGGTTTATCGTGATAGCAGAGAAAGTCAGTGGGCACACTGCCTCCTCCCAGAGAATTTCTAAATGACTGCATTCTACTCGGCTCTCAGCTCTCGAACCTTCCACCCCCTACAGGGGTATGAGCTCACTCCACTAAAAGGCAAGCAACTACCAGGTTGTCTCTTCAGGACGTACACCCCCTAGACATCTGTAAAGCAGTCACATGGAGTTCCATCCACACATTTTCAAAACATTACACCCTGGTGCAGGACTCAACTGCTGATGCCTCCTTTGGAACAGCAGTGCTCCGCTCAACCCTACTGTCCTCATCCTCAAACCCTCATCTTGCTTCGGTACTGCTTGTCAGTCACCCACAGTGGAATACAATAGGGACCATCACTCAAAGAAGAAGAGGTTACTTACCTGTAACTGGAGGTTCTTCAAGATGCATGGTCCCTCTCTGTATTCCACTACCCGCTCTCCTTCTCCTTTGCTTTGGGTCTCCCCTTGATTTATGGCAGAGAAGGAACTGAAGAGTTGGTTGGTCAACCCCACCCTTTATCACCTCGGTCAAAAGGACAAGGTGAGCCAGGGCGCATGCATAGACCAGCAGACGCTGCTTTCAAAATTCTTTGACTCCAGGTGCATAGCACGCATGAGTGATACACAGTGGAATACAATAGGGACCACCCATCTCGAAGAACCTCCAGTTGCAGATAAGTTACCTCCTTTTAGTCCAGGACATCACTACAGGGCAGAGTAAACTTGTTTGAGTGCCTTAGTGTAGCATGTTTCCTATAAGTGTAAACTTAACTCTGAATTTCCTGGGTTTATAATGCTTGGTTTTGGGATAATAACAGCATCCCTGTAATTTCTTTTTCCTTTATTTATTTTTTATTCTCAAGTTACTGTTAGTTACTTTCAACCTTCCATCCAACCAGAAGGCAAAAAATTTAAAACTAATGAAAATAAATACTTTTTATAGTTACCTAATTAATCATTGGAACTCACAGCCACAAGCTATAGAGGCCGAGAGCTCAGCACAGACTGATTCAAGAGGGGGTCAGAGATTTCTGTGGCTAGTAAGGCTATCCACAGTTACTCAGCCTGCCTGCCTCAGGATGGAAGCCAGCCGATTAATGCCCTAGGATTTGGAAAAAGTTTCCTTCATGAGCACGTTAGTGTGGTAATGATCCATTCTGGAGACTTGACATCTGTCTCTAAACCAGGCCTGGGTGAGGCGGGAGTGTTACATGGGTGGCACTCCACTGGCTGAGAGTAGTAAAGTCCCTGGGTCTATAGGTTCCAGGGAGAGTAGAGAAGGAGCAGCTGGCTCCCTCCCTCCTCCTCCTGCTGTGGGTTCTGTCTGGATCTTTGCTCTGGCCCCTCTCGCCCCCTCACCCAATCTGAGAGCAGCCCCTCCCCTCCAAATGCAGAGCACTTAGCTCCAGGGTCCAGGGGGTGGGCACAAGGAGAGTGGCAGGAGACTCCCTGCCAGCTGCCTGCAGCCCTTGTTCCCCTCACACCTCCAGGCCCCGGCCCAGCCCACACCTCAGCTGTGCCTCCCTCCCCCTATCATCCCCAACCCCCAGCTCAGCTGTATTGCCCTTGCCCAGCACTCCCCAGTCCCCACCCCACCCCCAACCCCAGCTGTACCATCTTCCCTCAGCACCCCAGTCCAACTCCCACCCCACCAGCCCATCCCCCATCCCAGCTGTACCACTCCCCATCACTCCTCATCCCACCAGCCCATCCCCCTCCCCAGCTGTACCATTTTCCCTCAGCACCCCCAGTCCCCAACTCACTAGCCCATCGCCCACCCCAGCTGTACCACCCTGCCTGGTGCTCCAAGCCCCCACCCCCTAGCTGAACCACCCTCCCCCGGCATCCCCAGATGCCACCCCAGCATCCTGGCTCAATGCCCCCCACAAACCGCCCGCCTACTGTTTGGATATGTGCCATACAAAACGACCAAAACCTGTGTCTCGTGACCCAAGTCCCACAATCCTTTGCACCTTTGATTGGGTGGGTTGCAGTTTGATTTTTTTGACCATCATGCGAGTCGCAGACCAATGATGGTTGGGAACCAGAGCTCTACAGCATCTGTCATTGGTCACAGTGAGAGGCAGGAGACAGGCCTTGGGCTGGAGACCTCTGAGGGAAGCCCAGGTGCTGCAGAAGTGGTGCTGGTGACTCAATTCTGTCTTCCCTTGGAGTCAGTACAGCCAAGCCCCAGCACGGTGGTTGGAGGCACTGCCTCCTGGAGGTGCAAATTGTCGGATGCTACGTAACAACAGAGTCCTGGAGCACTGGGGAACCTCCTTGTGCTTTTCCCCAGGAGTTGGGATGTGAGTGAGCACCTGTGGCAAACCCCAACTCGATGGGTTATGCTGTTCCCTGAAATCCCCTCTGCAGTCTCCAGGCAGTGGAGGTTATTCTTCATGCCCCCTTCTCCCCCCCAAGGCAGGGCCATTTTGTTTCTCTGGGATTCTGACTAGGAGAGGCTGGGACCAGCCTCCCTTTCCCCCTCACACTGAGGGAGAGCTGGAGACAGCAGGCTCTCCTTTCCTTCTCTGCCTCCCAGGAGCGGGAGGTGGACCCAGGGAGACAAAAGGAGGAAGAAAGGGGACTCCCAAGTAGGCAGGCCTCCGTGAGCTCCCTGGCTCAGCACTGGCAACTGACTAGTCTGATATCACGGCACAGGGCCTTTGGGAGGTCACTAGTCCACCCAGATTAGCACACAGGGCTATGGTCGATGCAAAGGCCTTTGTTACAGTTATTGACTGGACACCTCTAGCGTGCTGAGCGATCTTGAGGCTCAGACCTTATTGAGTTTATTGTCTCAGCACCCATAGCTAGCAGGTCTGGTCTCCTGGGACAGGCTGCCATAGGTCATTGGCTCAGCTTCTCCAGCTTGCTGGGGTAATTTTGAGGCACAGCATTGTGGGATGTCTCTGATTACCCATCTCTAGCTTGCTGGGCTTATGTCAAGGCACAGGCCTGGGGGAAATCATTGGAACAACACCTCTATGTTGCTAGCCTGATGTGAAAGCACAGGCCTCTGGGACATCACTGGCTGAGCACCTCTATCTTTTTGGGCTTCTGTGTGAGGCCTCTGGCTTGCTGGAATGATGCAAAGGCACAAGACTCTGGGAGATAAGGGTTAGCTCGCTCATCTGATGTCAAGGGCTCTTGTGAGCTCACTCGCTGGGCACCTCGAGCCTGCAGGCCTGATATGAGGATTTCATTTAAAGCCAATTGAAATCTGTGCCAACAGGACTGCATAAGATGGAGGTGAAGGAGGGGAGGAGGGAGAGACAGCAGTGAAAGGAGGGAGTGGAGGGAAGGCAAGGTCGGGGAGCGGTTCTGCCTCAGTAGATGTCTATCCTTCCAGCAGCAGCAGATTTTGAACCACTTTCTCCCACTTTCAGGGGCACTGCATTGGGAGACCCCACCCGGGTCCCAAACAGTCGGCATGCTGAAATTTATCTCACCAGGGAGCAGGAGGGAAGGTGGGGGGATTTCTGGAAGTAGTGCAGCATTCTCCCTCTATTTCAGCTCCATCCATCCATCCATCCATCCATCCATTAGCTTTACCCAAAACTGGCTTTCCTTTTGCTGGTGGTGGGGAGATCAGGCCTGGGGTCTTGGCAAATGCTCTCTGCAGCAGCATTCTCTCCTTATTAGAATAATTCTTTATTCCTCTCCCGAGGAAGAGGTTTCAGATTTCAGCTCAAAGGTGGGAATATTAGATTTCAGGGCCTCTGGTGCTCTGAACAATCAGACTCGAATGGATCGGTTTGCCATTCCTCGCGGTTAGCACCGCGGGATCAGTGCAAGGCTTTCACATCCCATTCATTTCTTTCTGAGCATTGTTTTCTTTCTGCACGTGCGTCCCCCCCCTCCCCTTCCAGCTCTCAGGCAGGGAGCTTCCCTCCTCGCCCAGACTGGGGTTTGGCTGGAGAGAGGCTTTTTTCTCTTGCACTTTTGTTTGGAATGAAATGCAAAGAAGCTTTGTGTTGGTTTGCTGGCATCTCCATTGACGGAGCGCCCTCTCTTACCCACCCCCGCCACTGCAGCTCCCCGGACATCTCTGGGACATGGAGAGTGGTGGAAGCTGCATGCCGGGTGCAACTGGATCAGAAAATGGGAGGAAGGGCTCAAAAGGTGTAACTTGCACCGAACTGGTGCAGAACAAGGCTCCAATTCATCCCTGGGTCAGTGCAAAGTCCAGCGCAGCTATTGAGCTCTCAGGGCCATGTCTCTCTCTAGCCCACTTTTACAAGATACCTGCAGGTCCCACAAGAAATGCATCAGCCCACCCCCCTCGCCGGCCCACCCACCCCGGCATGCCCTCTCTGCTGGAGGCTCTGGCAGGGGAAGAGAGGCAGCGGGACATGAGGAGGTGTTTTCTGCTCTGGGAGTATTCACCAGGGGGGCCATGCAGTCACTTTGTGGCCCATTTGCACCAACACAAAGGAGCTGCAGGGTAACTAAATCCAGCTGCTGGCATGCAAGACAAGTGTAATTTACACACCAGTGGGCGCACTGGGGGAACAGTAGAAAAAACAACTGACAGGCACAGTGGAGCTGCAGAACAGTGCCAAGCCTGCACAGTGCTTTAAATGTGTCAAGTGCTGCATGGGGGCTGTCACTTCGTTACTGGTGGCTGTTATGATTTGAATTCTCTCCTGGGGCCGCAGCATGCTCTCTATTGCACTTGGGTCAGTGTAGAGCCGCTCCAGCAAGTCATCCTGAGTTCAGGCTGGCGGAGCAGAGAGCAAATTCCGACCCTCTAAACCAAATCCTGCACTTCCTAAGCCGCCCTCCCACACCCCTGTTGGGATCCGGAGGATCACTTCCCTGCACTGGTGCCCCTCAGCCCCTCCTGTGACCTGCCTCCAGTCTCCTGAGGGCTGTAATACTTTGGTCTGATTCTAGTCGCTGGGCTTGGCATGGGGCGGGCTGGGTGGAGTTGGTGGCCTGTGAGATACAGGCGGTCTGACCGGATGATCTAGTAGCCCGACTCTAAGGGCAGGTCTTCACTACCCGCTGGATCGGCGGGTAGCAATCGATCTATCGGGGATCGATTTTTCGCGTCTCGATAAGACGCGATTAATCGATCCCCGATCGCGCTCCCCGTCGGCGCCGGCAATCCACCTCATCGAAAGGCGGAAGTGGAGTCGACGGGGGAGCGGCAGCGATCGACTTGCCGCCGTCCTCATCGCCAGGTAAGTCGATTACGATACGCCGACTTCAGCTACGCTATTCCCGTAGCTGAAGTTGCGTATCGTAGATCGACCCCCTCCCCTAGTGTAGCCCTGGGCTAAGGATTGCTTAGGGTGTAAATAGGGCAGAATCTAGCCCTGTGCATCTGTCGTACCCTGGAAATAGTCAGAGTCTCCTGGGTGTAAATCTGGACACACTAAGTTAGAGTCATGCCATCCTTCAGAAGGAATGCCTGCACTTCCTAGGGCTGAGGCAAGCACGAGCGGCAGTGGTACTGCAGCTGGCAAACTGGTGTTGCGATAGCACAGGCCGAGCCATGAGGTAGAGTAGCAGATTGGTCCATTGAGAGTAGAGTTCAAGCTTGCCCTGGGGTGTCTGTCCTGTAATCATGGGTGGAATTGGAGCACGTGTCGGCACATCCAAGCCAGCTTAAGTGTAGCTAGCTCGGGTACTGGAGGGGTGAGGCCGCGGAGGTACGGGGTTCAGTGTGAGCTAGCCCTGGGAATAATTATCTGGCATTCCTGGGAGGCTTGTACAGCCTGGGCTGATGGGCAGGCTGCTACTGCTTCACTGCTATCGGTAGCTGAGCTAGCTAGAGTAAAGCTGTCTACAGGCGCTGCAGTCACACCCGCCATGCAGTATGGACGGACACTCAGACAGCATTGCTGGCCCTAAGAATGTGTTTGGGTTTTGGCTTTTCCCTCTCTTTTTTTTCTTTCCCCCCTTTGCCAGTAGCAAAATGAAAAAAGGGAAACAAGGAAAAAGCAGGAAGGGGCGGAGGGAGGAAAAACTTATTTAGTTTTGTACACTTTGTTGGTTGAAAACCTGGAAAATGTCAAAAGAAACCAAGATTTTCTGCAAAAGTTTTCACTGGGGCCAGGGAGGGAGTTTTCCATTGGAAAATGTTCCCAGTGGGAAATTCGGAACCAGGGCTAGTACAGCCCTGGAACTGTAAGAGGAGAGAGGGCGCTGAGGGTCAGGATTGCCGTGCATTTGAACAGGGCCTGGGGAATGCTCACATGCTTGTGCTATGCTTGGCTGTGACCAGTGGTGTTAGCTCTGTGACTTTTGTAAGCATTAAACCCACATATAGTTTTCAAGAAAGAAGCAAACACCTTCGTCAAAGCAGGGGATGGCGTGGGGGGCTTGACTTTGGAGCCATTCCTCTCTGGGTGAGTGACTCGGGAGTCTCCACGGGGGGCTCAGTAAGCAACGAGGAACCAGTGGTGGGTCTCAGTTCTGTGTCTAGTCAGCAGGTGTCTGTCTTGCCCCCAAAAGCCACACCTAATTTCCACCTTCGTTGGCAGTCTCAGCAGAGAGACCAGGGATTGCCTGAGCAAGGAGCAACCGGGCCATCTCTCTAGGGCCCCTTGTTGGGATAGAGCGGGGAAGCTTGCGCTTGTGTTGCTATGACCAGCAGGTTCCAGTGCATTCAGTCTCGCAACTTTCACCAGCTTGAAAAGTCCACTGCCCAGAAAGGGCGGGACTTTCAAAAGCATGCAAGTGAGGTAGGAGCACAAATCCCATTGGCCATTATTGGGACTCATGCTCTTGAAAAGCCCACCCCAAATGGGTCATGGATTTAGGGCCAATTTCAATCCTGGTGTAAGCAGGCCCTGCTCCGCCAGCTTCTTTGGATCTGCACCTGGGTTTGAATGTAGCCCTTAGTCTCCGGGGAGGAGTGAAGACTGTCATGGCATGAGCATCGCACATCTCAGTTGGGTGCACCAGGTCGGAAATACATTTAGAGAGTACGCAAGGCTGTAAACGAGAGTTTTATCTCAGAATAGACATTAAAGGAAACCGCAGCTGAAATGATCTGATGACCCAGGTGTTGGAATATCAAAGGACCAGACCCAGCGAGGTGCCGATCAGCTCCTGCAAGGCGCTGAGTGCCTTCAACCTTCCTGAAAGTCTGTCTTGCCTCTTGCATCAGACACTCTGTTTGTGATCACTAAGAAAACTGAGACATGAGCATTAGCTGGACTAAACCATTAGAGGTTGGAGTAGTTACTTTCCTGCATCTCTCTCTTAATGATACTGAATGTGCTTGCAATTCCAGGTGGCGTGGTCCTCAATCCAGCCTATTATGGCATGCCCGGCCATACCAACACCATGATCCATGAAGTAGGACATATCCTGGGACTCTACCATGTCTTTAAGGGAGTGAGCGAAAGGGAATCTTGTGATGATCCCTGCAGGGAGACTACACCTTCCATGGAGACCGGAGACCTCTGTGCCGACACAGCCCCTACTCCCAAAAGTAAACTCTGCCGAGATCCAGACCCTACCAATGACACTTGTGGCCACACCCACTTCTCTGGAACGCCGTTCAACAACTACATGAGCTACACAGGTAACGGGAGGGAATTGTTATTGTATCAGCTAGAAATTCAGCTTGTATTTCATTCCCATCCATGTATGTTTTTTCACTCCCTGGATATTTCCTTCCTTTCAGGAATTTGGGCCCCCCAGGTATCCAGGCCCACCTAGAACCTCAAGTGGCATGAAATAAGCACTGGGGCTATACAGATTTATACCAGCCCAGGATCTGGCCCTTGGTGTGTAGGCAATACCCTGCTCACCCCTTTGTTCTTGGTATCAGTGATTTTTTTCCCTCCTGGCTTGACTTTCTCTGGATGACCAAAACAGTATTGAGATCAACATGTGCAAATCTAGGTGACTATGTTCAGGGATTTAAATCCATATTTAAGCACCTAATTAAATGTCTGATTTAGGCACCTACTCTGGGTTGAGATGCCTGGTTTTAAGTCACCTCTGCCCTGATTTCCAAACGTGCAGCACACCGACAGCAATCATTGACTTCTACTGGAATTGTGAATGCTCGGCACTTCTGAAAATCAGGCTGCCCTCTGCCAACCCACCAGGCCAATTCTCCTCTCACCCCACTGCCCGGCAGGAGTTACTCCATTGCAATCAGGGGTGTGAAACTGGGGTAAGTGAGCTGAAACTCAGATCCCTGGACTCAGCTCAGACCATCACCACTCCATGGATACAACTACAGACGGTATTCTAGGTGCAGCAAGCATCCAAGCACCAGTGAGTTAGTCCATCAGCTCACCTCCTTTCTCTCTGAAGCTGGAGATCAGAACACACAATGGATCTTTCTTCCAGGGTTTTCTAAAGCGATGGCAGGCTGCTTGGTTAGGGGGGCTCCCTTTAGTTGTACGGTAGCTGGACAAATGGATACAGAGGGTAATAGCGCTTGCTTTCTCCCACCCCTTGTCTTCCTTGCTTGTTTAGATTGTAAATTCTCCAGAGTAGGGACTGTCTCTCATTATGTGTCCATACACCGCCTAACACAGTAGGGCCTTGATCTCAGCTGGGGCCTCCAGCTTCGACAGTAATTCAGCTGATAAATGATCATAAAGGACCAGATCCCTGTGAATCGGCACCTTTGACTTCACCGGAACTCTGGCAGTTTATATCCGCTGGGGAGTTGGGCCAGTAATAATCCTCTGGCACTTTGGGGGCAGAACAAATGGAACATCTCAGCATTTGGGTCAACATTCCCTCTCTGAAGAAAACCAGGGTCCTAAGTCCAAAGTGATGCAAGGGTAAGGGCTGAGCCCCTACAGACTGGTGCTTTGGCCTGCACAACCACTGCATAGCGGTACGATTGAATTCATTACCCTGTGCAAGTGTTTCGTGGTGCCGCTGGACTGAAAGGTGCTATACAAACATATAACCAACATCTGTTCTTCTGCTGACAGTCACTGAAATGGGCCAGATCCTAAAGACCTTGCTGAGTTTTTACTCAGGCCTAACTCCTCCAAATTCCAATTAACTTAAAGCTCTGAGGCAGAGGTGCTTTAGACACAGCAGCGGCTTTGATGAGTGAGGAGCTGTTTGTGGTATAAGATGGTCACCCACTGGGCTCACGAAGGAGTACGCTTCCCACGCGCCCTCCACACCATTGCACAGTGGGTTGATTGGCTTCTGGGACTCCTCACCTTCCTCGGCAGCATCAGGTCATGGCAGGCACTGAATGCAGGATCCTACATCAGTTGAAGTGCTATGGGCCCATGCTGTGGGCTGGAAGCTCAGCGGATGTAAATTGGCATAGCTCCATGGAAGCCAGTCCAACAGCGTTGGCTCTGGTTCTGTGCTCCTTCTGTGCATGTGCTGGAGGAGCTCAATGGAGCTTGCGGAAATGCCTGGTCTGCCTCATCATGGCAGCCACCACACAGTGTCACTAGCAGCGATGCCCTTTCTGTCCTTAACGAGGTTTGATGAGAGCCATCCGTCCGTTTCATCCGTCCATTCATTTTTTTAAAAGAACCTTGTGGTGTGTCCCGCCCCACAGCTTCATCCCCATGTGGCTTAACAAGGTTACTGGCCATAGGCATGCCCCTGTGCTGAGGAGAAGTCTATTCAGGAAAACAAACAGCTGCTGAAATAGTGCCATCTTGCGGCCGACTGGAGAAATAACATGAGAGGAGTCATGTAGGACAAGCCATGGGGAATCTCTCTAGCCCAGGGCATTTGTGTTCTTCTCTGGTCCTCCAGGAGAGCCTTAAAACAGGGCTATATTTAGTAATAAATACTGCTAGTACTGCTGATGACCACTTATATAATGCCTTTCACATGAAGATCTCAAAACGTTTCACAAACAAGTCCCCTCCCTCCTTTCTCTCTCAGACGACGACTGCACGGACAGTTTTACCCCCAACCAAGTGGCTCGAATGCATTGCTATTTGGATCTGGTGTACCAGCGATGGAGCCAAAGCAGAAAGCCCACTCCGATCCCCATGCCTCCAGTGGTCACTGGGCAGGGCCAAGACTCCCTCACCATCCACTGGCTGCCTCCCATTAGTGGCATTCTCTATGAAAGGTAAGAGGCATTGTTGCTGAAAAGGTCCCATGCTTGGCTGAGCATGCCGGAAAACCGGTGTAAACTAAAACGTGCCGGCCTGTCTGATGGCCTCTTGCTTCTTCTAAATCAGTTTGGCCGGAGACCAGTTTTGTAGTCTTACCACTGACCTTGGCCCGTAACTGGATCCCTAAACAACTGCCTGTGCTTGCTTCCACTGGGAATTGCCTGTCACGATTTATTTGTCCGTGGTTCCCTAGGAAAAGTCATTTGGCACTGAACCAGGGAATTTCAGAAGTTAGTGAAGGTGATGAAGATGAGTTGGCAAAACCCTCAAGCTCTTTGCCAACTGGCAAACCCTTGCTGGTTTTTTTATGTGTGTGTCTTTGAGTGGGTGGGGAGCGGGCAGCTATTTGCGCAGCTGCCTTGTAGAAATAGAGGAATGAGGCAGCTCCGCCCCCCCAGTTACGTCCACCAGAATAACACGTCTGGTTACAAGTTTACTACTGTGATGGCAGTGTGTGCTGGGGTGTCAAGCAAGCATCCTCCGAAAAGCATTCCATTATTGGGGGGCTCAAGGAGCGTGCCAAAGGGTTGTGTGCCATCAGGAGACAATGCCAAATGCAACCTGAGAGCTCAATTACTGACTGAAAAATGAGCTTCACTTAGCACTTACTGGATAAACTACTGATTTATGAGGAGGGAATATGGTCTTGTGGTTAACACACAGGACCAGGCGCCAGAAGATTGGGATTTGGAGCCTTGCTTTGTGACTTGGGCACGTCAGTAGTATTTTCAGACGGCAGTATCTTAAGTTAGCTCCTTCAGTTCCTAACTAGGCACCTAACTAAAAGGAGCCTGACTTTCAGGGGCGCTGAACAGTCACATTTATCTGGAATTGTGGAGACTCATCATTCTGAAGATCAAGCCTCTTTTGTCTGAGTGCCTGACTATAGATTTAGGCACCTAACATCAGGCAGTCAAGTTTGCACATATCGTCGACACTAAATGAATATTTAATATTTAAATCCTCTGAGACTCTGAGCTGGGAAGCGCTCAAGATCAGCAGTGGGTTATTGCTCTGACGTAGAATTTGCATCGTATATATTTTAAAAGATCACGTGTGCCAGGGTCCTAATCATGAAGTAAGTGAAAAGCCAGTGTGACCCAATTGATAGAGCACCGGACTGGGATTCAGGGGACCTGCTGTCTAGCCCTGGCTCTGCCAGGGTGAGTGACCTTGATCAAGTCCCTTCCCCTCTCTGTGTCTCAGTTTTCCTATCTGTAAAATGGGGGTAAGGATATTTATGTCCTGTGTAAAGAGCGTTGAGACCTATGAAATGCATCATATAAGAGCTAGGTAATATTTATTTATTTATTACTCCCTTTGACTTCAGTGGGCTTTGGAGAGAACTGTACTAATCTGTCCATTTCTTTATTAATGCCCTGGGAAATGTTTGTATAGACCTGACATTGACAGTAGCCGAGGCCCTGATTCATGAATCCATCCATGTTCACCAAAGCACTTAACCATGTGCTCATCTTTAGGCATGTGCTTCTCCGGTCCCATTGACTTTAATGGGTCTTACACACATCCTGAAAATTAAGCATGTTTAATTGTGTAGGTGAATAGGGCTTAAACATTGTCTTCATTTGGGGCTTTACAAAGCTTAGCGGCTTGTGAAAGCTGTGAGTTACAATGGTGGTGCAAAGCGGATGTGCCCATAAGCCGTTTGGAAAAGAATAAGAATAATACTTCACACTTCTCTAACAGCTACCAGCTCAAAGCCCTTTGTGAAGGTGAGCGAAGTCTTGCATCCCCCTGAAAGCATTTTACAAATCTGGCCTTTCAAATGCCTTTTAATTCATAGACAATCGATGCTGAGGACATCCTCGCCAGTTATGGAATAATTGCTCCCTAGCTGCACCAAATGGCTCATATGCAGAGCTGTTCCTGGCTCCCGTATGGCTTATGTCACCCAGTGAGGGCACAGACTGGTGTCTGAACCATCAAATGGGCTTGCATCATTAAAAGAATGGCCCGAGAAGGAAAGCGGAGGCTTATGATTGAAAAATACTGCAGAGCGTTCAGGACTAACTGAATGGAATGTTTTGACATTGTCTTTGGAGCAGGAAATATTCCCCGGTCCCTCGTTAGCTTAATGCTGGCACTTTAATTAAACATGATCACTTATTTGTATTATGGGGGCACCTAGAGGCCAAAGCTGAGTGCACGGCTCCATTTGCGCCAGGCGCTGTACGTAAGCATAATATGAGACACACTGTGGCCTAGACTGCTTGCAGTCTAAAGAGTCAAGGCAGATGCAGGAAGGGCTATTCTCCCCATTTTAGAGAGGGGGAATTGAGAAACAGAGCTTTTACTGACCTGTCCGAGATCACATGAGAAATCTGTAGACAAGCTGGGGATCCAACCCAGATGGCCAGTACGGTACCTTAACCAGAAGGTTTCCCTTTCCCTCCCCGGCCTCTGCCAGAGCTGGCTGTGAGAACAAGCAAGCCAAGCAGCTGGCTCTTGCGGGCTTCCCATGTCATGTAGAGATGGGGATTGAATGAGAAGAGTCCAAGTCTGATCAGAAACTGCGGGGGAAAGAGTCTTCCTCATTCTCTCTCTCTATTCTACAGGGACCCCAACACCCTCTGCGGGGACTGTGCTGAAGATGGTACTTTCAGCCAATACGTGCATGAGGCCTCTTCCCCGCGAGTCTGTGACTCCTCCGGCTACTGGACCCCTGAGGAGGCAGTAGGTAAATTGCCTTGTCCTCTCTCACTCACGGTGACTGCGTGAGAGACTCCATCTCATTGGTGAAGATGAGATCATCTGAGACCCAATTTTCCATATCGATCTGATCTATCTAAATTTAAATATGCAAAATAAAAATCCTCTTGGGAGAACATTGCATAAGGTAAAGCTCAGCTCCCGGGGAGCATACCGGAGACTTTGACTTTGAGGTGCAGGGAGCTCATCAGTGTTACTAACAGCTTCCCAGGAGGGTGTCGGAGAGAGAAAAGAGGCACCTGGGAACCTGTTCAGTTGGACTGATGTCACCAAAAGAAAAGCCAGTGTATGGTGCACCCAGCTCTTAGGGTCTGATCCAAAGCCAATAGGAGCCTTCTTGTGGACTTCCATGGGCTTTGATCTAGCCCTAGAGAGTGACATACTCTTCCCAAGGTGTTGGGGAGAATCTCATTTCTTGAGTCATTTAGGTCCAGGCAGAGCCCTAGAGAACACAGCGTAGGGAACAGTCCTTCTTCCCCACCAACGGGATGGATGGGATGAACTGATAGGTCTATCCAGTTTCAAGTGTTTATGAGCCAGGGAGATCAGTTTAAAAAGCACCCTAGGGCAGGTTATCTTGCCCCAGGCCTTGCCTTCCAGACAAGTTACAACATGAATCACACTGGTATGCACGTGCCCCTGGCATAGGAAAGAGCCAAGGGTTTCATGGTGTCACTGGAAACTTCACCTCGAGACTGGAGTGGGGTGGAAACGTCTCTCTCAATCAGAGAAAGTGACAAAATGAGGGAAAAAAGAGTTTTGTGCCAATTTGGTTAAACAGCAGAACATTTGGAACTGTCAGCTTCAGCATTTCCCATTTCCCAGGCTGTCAGATGGCCGTGTTGTCCCTTGCAGATCAGAACTGGCTTAGCAGATGCTAAACTTTTCTCCACACCAGTGTGCAGTTTTTACCAGCACGTATCAGCTGGCGTGAGAGAGGGGCACGTCTGCACAACCTGGGGGATTTCATGGGGACAGTGGCACGAGTCCAGGCCATGGATGGGCACTAAATAGGACAAGTGTTTGTGGCCTTGGGGAAAATTGGGCATTTTCAGCAGAATCCGTGAACTTGAAACTGGTTGTTACACTCAGCTTCTCTTTCCATGGCTCAGAGCACATCTGTGTTGGTTTCCCTTGCTGACTGCATAGGGCTTAATCCTGAGCAAGCTTTGCTGTCACTGATGGGTGGAGGCAAAGGTGGCTCTCAGCCCAGTCCGCTCCCGGGCTGAGATGGGCCCCTGATGAACAGGACCTACACTAAGTGGAGTGGTCCCCTTGGGACTATTCTGCTGGCTTGGGATCACCAGCGTACAGCCATGCCCTCTCCTGCCCTTGGCCCGCCCCAGAATGCCCCTCATGCTTTACCCACTCCCTGTGACAGAAGAACCTCCAGCTGCCCCTATAGAAAAGCATCAAGTTCCTTTTGTGCCGGTTAGCCTGGGCGAATGATCTAGCCCCCGACCCCTTCAGCCTTGGGACGTTTGGAGATCAAATAAGAATTCAGACGCAAACTTGGTAGCATGGGCCCATCTGTACTGATGACACTCAGAGCCAGCCGGGTGCGCTCCCCTGCTCCTCCTCACTTGAACGCACTCACCTAACAGGGCCACGAGCCCTGCATTGAGATCTGCCTGAAAACTAGTTTCCTTAACTTCTCCTCTCTCAGCTTGTGCCTAAGAATGGGAGGGATGGTCAGAACAAATCTTAGCACTACTGCAGGGTGAGAGGTGCCGGCAATGAACTCATGCTCATTTCTCTCCATCTCAGGTGTATAGTTAGTATGCCAGTGGCACAATCACAGAATCCCGCTTGGTGCAGTCTGGGTCTATGTGTGTCCAGGCATGTGTGGGTTTGTGTATGTGTGTGTGCAGGTATAGCTGTGTTTCTGACAAAATGCATGTGTGTGTCTGCAAGTGTTCCTGTGGATACACAGGTATATAGAGTATGTGTTTGTGCCTGAGTCATTGTACACTTCTGTGCAAAGGGGGGGATGTTTGCGCCGACCTGTTTGATAATATTGGGGGAGAAGGGGTTCCTGTCTTGTGAGAGTTTTTGAGATTTTGAACATTTTTCCCCTCCCAGATCGGAACAAAAAGTCAAAATTGCGAACATTTTTCTGAACCGATAAACTGAAAAATATTCTGGTTTGGGATGATTTCAAAACATTTAGCTTTGGCCCTTTTTTCATTTTTGAAACATTTTTTAGTATAAATGAAGTTAAATTTTGAAACAAAAAAAAAGCTGTTTTGAATGGAAAAACCCAAACATTTTATTTAGCCAATGGAGAAGTGACCCATTTCGACAATGTCAAAACTTTTGTTCAACTTTTTATCAGTCGCACAATCCATGGAGATTGGCCCGTCCCAAATTGGTTTCAACAAATCAGCCAAAACCATTTTGTTGAAAAATTCCTAGATATGCATGTTCAGGCCTGTGTATGTCTGAGCTGACATGTGTGTCGGGTGGGATACGTCTGTTTGTTTCTTCCTGCTGTTCGGGATCTGAGGATTTATGTGTGGAAACACAAGTGTGTTTACTATCTGTATGCTCTGAGACATTTTGAGCACACACTGTGTGTTGGTGCCTATGTATGGATGTGTACATATGATGGCAACATTGTATGCACGTGTGCGTATGTATCTGTGTTTAAATGTGCCTGTGGGGGGGGGGGGGTGTTCACCTCGATGTGTGTGCATGCAAATGTACAGACCATCATATATCTCAGTTTGCTACTGAAATGAACTGCCCTGTTCCTTATAGGGATCTATATTCTCCCCTTGTCTAGGCCCCCCAGATGTGGATCAGCCCTGTGAGCCCAGCCTGCAGGCCTGGAGCCCAGAGCTCCACCTGTACCACATGAACATGACTGTTCCTTGCCCCCAGCCGCATGGTTGTATCCTGGAGCTGCGTTTCCTGCATCCCGTGTACCCGGAGTCTCTCATACTGTGGACCACCTACCTCTCCACAGACTCACCCAAGGCCTTGTCTGACATTGAAATCCTGACGGAGCATGGGGAGTCCGTCCACTTGGGCCCCCTGGACACTTTCTGCGACACCCCCCTCACTGTTAGGCTCAATGTCAACAGGAAGGTGTCTGGGGTAAAGGTCTACACCTTTGATGAGCGGATGGAGATAGATGCGGCTCTCTTAACCTCCATGCCCCAGAGCCCCCTCTGCTCCAGCTGCAAGCCTGTGCGGTACAGGATCCTGCGGGACCCCCCGTTTGCTAGCGGCTCCCCCATAAAGGGGTTGCACATGCACCGAAAGTTCACCGACACGTGAGTAGCCATATTGGTCCACCAAAGGCTGGGGGGTGGGGTGCTTTTCTATTTCTCCTTGCTTTTCTGGCTTCTGCATTTGGCTTCATTGACATGTTTAGAACTCAGTCTCTCTGTGGTGAGCAGTGCCATGAATGCCCAGCCTCAGAGCTTGCCCAAAACACCCCATTGCATATGACAGTTCCATGACACTAGCATGATACTCACCAGGAAGCTGTATCCCACTAGAGAGAACTCTTTAACGTGGACACATTTACCCATCTATGGAACCAGAGTAATGACTGTTGAAGTCACATAGGGTAGGGGATAATTTCATGTGATGGTCCCCCTAGAGCAGGGGTGGGCAACCGGCCCACGGGCCATTTTTATCCGGCTGCAGGCTTGCCGTGCTCCGCCCGGCGCTCCGGCGGGGGGAGCGGGGCAAGCCCGTGGCCCCGCTTCCCTGGCCGGAGCACCGGGCGGAGCACGGCATGCCGGCAGCCCCGCTCCCCTGGCTGGAGCGCCACAAGCCCGCGGCCCCACTCCCCCGACCGGAGTGCCGGGCGGAGCGCGGCATGCCACTGGCCCCGCTCTCCCGGCCGGAGCGTGGGAAGCCCGCGGCCCCACTCCCCTGGCCGGAGCATGGCATGCCCGCGGCCCCACTCCCCTGACCGGAGTGCCGGGCGGAGCGTGGCATGCCAGTGGCCCCGCTCCCCCAGTCGGAGCGCGGGAAGCCCGTGGCCCCGCTCCCTTGGCTGGAGCGCAGGAAGCCCGCGGCCCTGCTCCCCCGGCCGGAGCTGCGGCAAGCCCGCGGCCCCGCTCCCCTGGCCGGCTTGCGCTCTGGCCGGGGGAGCGGAGCCACGAGCTTGTTAATTTTGTGAGCGTTCATGGCCCGCCATGAGGCAGTCAGGGGCAGGAAGTGGGAGGGGGCAGGGGCCAGGCTGTTTGGGAAGGCACAGCCTTCCCTACCCAGCCCTCCATATAGTTTCACAGCGCCGATGTGGCCCTTGGGCCAAAAAGTTTGCCCACCCCTGCCCTAGAGGGAAAAGTGGCAGGCTCTTCTGATTACTTGCCACAGATCCTCTTTCTATAGCCTCAGCTCACGGCAATTGTAGAATTGGAGTGGGGGGAACCTACCTGTGTTTTTGGCTTTGTGTGTGTGCATGTGCCACAGTGCAGTACATTCTAGTGGCTTGAATATATTCTCACCCTGAATGTTTTATTGATATAGAGATGGGCCATAACCAAAACCTCAGATCCAAATACCCCCAGACTTTGGGGACATGGGAAATTGGAATCTAGATTGGAATTTGCCAAATTATCCCTGTCTGCCTACCTGGCTACATTTACATGCTGGTTTCAAACACCCTGAACTTTGAAGGGATCTGGATTCAGATTTGAACTGTGTTGCTTCTTTCCATCTATCCATCCATGCCCAGGCCAAGCCAGGCAAATTTCATTGAGGTTCTGAGGATCATCTCTCCCACTCCTTGCCTCTCTTGTTCCCCTCCACCCCTCACACACACCAGCTTACCCTTCTCTTCCTTGTAAAACCCAGGATCCTGTGTCCAGAGCATCATTAGACACTAGGTGCAAATTTTAGAAACTACTTAGGACCCTAACTCACGTTTCCAAAAGTGACTTAGCCTAATTCTCATTGAAAGTCAATGGGAATTAGGTGTTCCGGAAAATGGTACCTGTTAACTCTTCTGCACATTCTGTATCATATTCCTAGTGCCCGTGGCTGCACACCTAAGAAACAGAAGGGTGTTTAGGACCAGATTTTCAGCTTTGGCTGAACTCTGCTCCAAATGCAGCCAGTGAGAGTTACATCTGTTGAAAATCCCACCTTAAACCTTCTCCCAAGGCCATGCTTCACTTGGCTGGGGAAACACGCCATGCTCTGGTGTTGGTCCCCAGCTCTGAAGAGGAAGTGGATGAGCTCAGGACTGTGCCTCTGGCTTCTGATGCATTAATTTTAAGGGCTAAAAGAGTTAAGGTGTTTATAAACTTTGTTATTGTTTAACATTAAACCAGTGATATTGTACAGACAGACCCTGGTCGTAGTTGGCCAGGATCAAGCTTGGGACCTCTGGAGCTTAATGCAATGACCCTCTACTGCACGAGCTAAAAGATACCTATCTCAAGGATGTAGCAGACTCAATCACTAGCTGGTCTAGCCACCCCTAGAGAGGACAGAGTGCCACACCGAGCAGGCATGGGTTACAATACTAAGTGTGATGTTTTGGGCAGGCCACTAAGGAATTCGGTCACCGTCTGCCTTGTATCCCTACATGTCTTGTGGCTGTGCAGCTTTGGTCCAGAGGTACAGCAGCCTGCCAGTAGGACATAAGCCTCATCCTGGCTTTGCCCAACCTGGTTACTACTGTTTGCAGCCTGACCTTAGTACCCTTCTAGCCCCAAATTCATCCCAAAATCTTCCTACTGTAAGGACCAGCCCCTCTCACTGGACCCTCCCAGAGAAAGTCTGTCTCTCCAGAGACACTCCAATCTGTTAGCTTTCTAGAAACACACACATTTAGAAAAGTTTCAACCCACTGAGGAAAATAGAAAGGAACATAAAACTCTGGCAAGCCAAGTATAAAAGTCCAAAAAAGAATTTGAAGAGCAACTAGCAAAAGACACAAAAACTAACTGAAATTGTTTAATGTACATCAGAAGCAGGAAGCTTCCCAAACAATCAGTGGGGCCACTGGACGATCAAGGTGCTAAAGGAGCACTCAAGGAAAACAAGGCTGTTTTTGCATCAGTCTTTAATGCAGAGGCTGTGAAGGAGTTTTCCACACCTGAGCCATTCTTTTTAGATGAAAAATCTGAGGAACTGTCCAAGATTGAGGTGTCAATAGAGGAGGTTTTGTAACAAACTGATTGATTAAACAGTAATAAGTCACCAGAACTAGAAGGTATTCACCCAAGAGTTCTAAAGGAACTCAGATATGAAATTGCAGAACTACTAACTGTGGTATGTAACTTATCGTTTAAATCAGCCTCTGTACCAGATGACTGGAGGATAGCTAATGTAACACCGATTTTTAAAAAAGGCTCCAGAGGCCAACCTGGCAATTCCAGGGCAGTTAGCTTAACTTCAGTTGCAGGCAAATTGGTTGAAACTTGAAACTATAGCAACCTGTAGTCTGGGACCCCTGGGGGTCCGCAGACTATGTCTAAGATTTCCAAAGAGGTCCACATTTCCATTTGAAATTTTTTAGGGGCCCATAAATGAAAAAGGGTGAAAACCACGGGCATAGATGAACACGATATGTTGGAGGATAGTCAACAGGGCTTTTGTAGAGGGTAATCATGCCTCACCTTTGGATTGTCTTTGTCTTACAAGTCAGGAAGGCCTCTTGGGGATTTAGTTTCCTGTGTCTCTCTGGGGTGTAGGACCCATGTTCATTCTCTGTCTCTTGAGCTCAGGATCAGGAACCCCCCCTCTCAGTTTAGCTTGATGGCTTTGAATACTGCTAATATGTAAATTGAGGTACACTCACATTCCTTTGTCTAGGCCACACCAGTTTATCACCTTTACCTAGGCTCCGCTGTCTGGTCTTCAACCTGTTCTGGTAACATCATACAGAGGGAATTCATAACTTCACATGTAACGTTAACACATTAATTTTACAATTATATTAATAACCTGCATGTTATTAGCTTTCACATGGTACCTTACACAACGCCTTTTTGGATAAATATCATGACAACAAAGATTTGGGTGTAGTGAGTTGGTTGGGTCTGAAGATAGACAGTGTACCCTATGCCAGTGGGCATTAAGGGCTCCTAGGGTCACACTTAGGTTTGGGATTGTTCATATAGAGCTCTTAGCCTGCTTAGTACAAATACACCATTAAAAATTCTTTTAACCTTTTATTAAAGATCCAGAGAGGAAGGGAAAACAATTAAAGTATTTGAAATGTAAAGTCTCAAGTAGGGCTTTTATTTTATAAACTGATTTTTCCCCTTTTCCATTAGTTGGAGAGAGTTTTTAGAAGGAAAAACTCCCTTGTTTGACAGTCTCTTAGTTGGTATCAGATAGTTATCACTGCCCTTTGGGGGAAAAGAGAAGTAGTTAGTTGAAATGGGCTGGAGCTGTTGCTGATTATACTGCTGTTAAAGTCCAATCCTGGTGCATCCCAAGTGGTGTTGGGGATTCAGCTGGAGCCAACAGAGGCAGTGATGTTTTCTGGAGCCCTCTCTCTGGCCTGGGCTGGTCAGGACATCTCTCAGGATTAGGATGCCGCAGGCCCAGGAGATGGTGGGTGTGGCAGCCATGACTGTGAAGCTTGCTTCAGTAGCCTCCATCTTTATTTTAAAATTATTTTCTTCCCCCCAGACTCTTTCTTTAAGGACCCACAAAGGGAATGGTGGGTGCAATAGCCCATGTCTCCATTATTTTGCCCACAATTAGGCCTAATATCTGATACTTCAGTTTTTATTTATTAATTTCCAGTTCCACATGTTCTGTTTTTACCAAGCATGATTTCAACATGGTCCTTGACTTATATCAACATGGCCTTTTTTGTTTGGACTAATTTAGTCTCTCTGGTTCTCTTGTACCTGTTTACAACACTCACTACTGAAAGCAACCTGACCTATTTTTCATTAACATTTGTTATTATAGGTCATTGTATTACTTAATAAACTTTGATATTCTCTTTACAACTGAGCAACAATTAGGGTAAATTCATCAGCCAATTATTGCAACACTTCCTACCTAGCAAGGCAGCATGCACAGGACCGTTACCTTTCCATTCTGCTTAGGTACAACACACATGCTTTTTATAACCTATAGCAGCCCCTTTACCTCTAATGAATCCACTGCAAATGGCCATATACAGACCTATGTTTCCCACATGGTATTTGTTCTCTCCTAGTTCGTTTGATTCCTCTGTGTTTCTGCAGGGATGTCATACCGGGCCAGTTGTACCGGTACCAGGTGCAAGCCATGGCTGGGGCAGCTGTGGGAGAACCCTCTCCACCTTTGATCCATACCCACGGCGCTCCCTATTGTGGAGATGGAAAAGTGACGATGTAAGTGCTGAATTCTACACAGGTTTGGGAGATGTTTTTAAAGCCGTTTGGTCTAGTAGGGTAGATCCAAACAGAAGACCTGATCCTTCACTCCATGACATGAGATTTATGCCAGCATAACTCCACTCCAGTCAGTGGTGCCAAACCATTGCAAAAGAATGAAGGTTCAAACTCAAAGTGTTTTGCAAAATCTAGTGCTTCTTAGAAGGTAAAGATGGGCCTTGCGAGGTGCGGAGTTTGGATTTGGATTCTGATCTGAACTTCCCCAAAGTCAGTGTGTGCTCGGTCCAATGCTTAGGCCAGTACCAATCTCGATAAAGTGTCATAAATTTTTAAACCACAAAAGGAGCATTCTGATCATCTAGTCTGGCCTCCTGCATAGCGCAGGCCAGAGAACTTCACCCAATGATTCTGCATTGTGCCCAGTAACTTGTGGCTCTCTGCTAGAGCATATATTTTAGACTGACATCCAATCTTGATTTAAAGACCCCAAATGATGGGAAACTTACAGCATCCCGTGGTAAGCCGGTCTAATGGTTAACTATCCTCTCTGGTAAAAATTTGTGTCATGTTTCCAGTTTGAATTTTTTTGACTTCAACTTGATTGTTTTCCAGTGAAAACAGCTTTGTAAATTGTTAGCCTCCCCCTGCAGTGTTGTGAAACCCAATGCAAAGTGATTGTGCTAAGTGCATGAGACCCAACAGGGGAAACTGGCTAGAAGGGCCAGATCCTCAGCTGGTGTAATTCAGCATAGCTCCATTGACTTCACTGCTGATTTACTACAGTTAAGGGTCTGGGCCTCTGGAGAGTGAATGACCACTTTAGTTCCACTGTCCAAGCTGAGTGAAGTTGAAAAAACTGAACAAGTAGCGTAAATGGGAGGCAAGTAGTGGAGATTTGTGATTTGCTTTTAATGTGACTGATCTAAAGGGCGGTTGGGAACACAGCTTAGGAAGTCTTGTTTAGTAAACAATTTTAAACCGTCGGGAAATAACAGTGAGTCAAAGTCCAGAGTGTGGAGAGACCTGGTTGATTTTCACATTGTGCATCTTTGTGTATGAAGAGTGTGTGTGAAGCAAAGTTGCTTGAATATTTGAAGTTTTGAGTGTGAAGGGGTGTGTGTGCATGTGCGTGCTTGTGTGTGTGTGGGTGCACACATGAGAATAAACCTGATTTAACCTAAGCATGTAATTTTCCCTATTTTTGCTATCAGACCAACTTTTTGCAGCACACCAACAGATGCTGCTTGTGAAAATTGCTTGTGGTTTTCTCATGAAATGTAGCACATGGCTATTGCGTTTCCCCCCTCACTCACTAAACTCATCCCTATCCCTTACCCAACCTTGACTTGTCCAACTCTCAGTGGAAAAACTGACCATTCTTCACATCTGACATCACTGGTGGGTCTTCTCCTCTGACACAGGCTTGGTAGTTGCACTTGCTCCACCCTGAGTTCCCCAGGGAAGATGGTGGTGGGGTGGGGCCTCTTTTCTCCCACTCTGGCTTTCCCAACTGCTTCCTCACCTGACAAGAGTCAGACTCTTCTCTCCATCCATGTAGCTGGCATCCCATGATTCCTCCAGTGAAATCTGACTTGAGGGTTGTACTTAAACATGGGGTCTTGACCCTTACGGAGCTGAAAAGCTCGAAGGGCAGCTAGTCAAGAGGGCGTTAACGTTTCTTGCTGACTGTCTCTTAGGAGCTTGGAAGAGGAGTGCGATGATGGAGACCTGTTAGATGGAGATGGCTGCTCTGAGAAGTGTAAAAGGGAAAAAGGCTTCAACTGTGTTGGTAAGTCATGTGCTGAGTCAGCCCATTCCTTCTCTCCTTGGCCACCCCCTTTTTGGGCCGTGATGGCCACCCGGGGGAAGGGTATAGTTTTTTCTCCTGTCGTAACATCCCTGCAGTGGACTGTCCTGCCTGCCAGGACCCTCTTCAGGGATCTGCCCCCAGCAGAAGCATCGTAGACACTAAACTTCTAGTCTTTGGCCTCTCTGCAGGAGAGCCGAGCCTGTGTTATGTTCATGACGGGGATGGGGTGTGTGAGCCCTTCGAGAGGAGAAGCAGCATCCAGGACTGTGGCCTCTACACTCCCAAAGGGTACATGGATCAGTGGGCAGCACAGGCCTACACCTCCCACCAGGACAAGAAGTCATGTCCCGTTTCCATGGTGACCGGAGAGCCTGTTGTGAAGGTGAGGCTCGGCATTTCCACAGTGTCCTTGCCTTTCCTGTCCCTCCCGATGGAGCACCTATTCCCAAAGGCCTCTGCGACTCAGTCCTCCCAGCAGAGCAGCTTTCATGCATCGGGCAGCTTAAAATGAGCCATATAAACTGGAAAAGAAAATCCAGACAACAATCCTGGAATTGCCATGACGTGCTAAGCTTCACTGTCCATCGAACCTCATGGGGCCTCCCGAAAAGACACCACCTCACCAAGGGAAAGGCTGTTTAACAAAACCCCAGCGCTGTTAACCCTTGGCATTCACTGCCACAAGATTGCATTGAGGCCAGGAGCTTAACAAAGGATTCAGAAAGTATTGTGCACTTCTAACTTCAGCCCTACTTGGGGTGGGCCATAGGCTTTGGGCTGGCCCTCTGTGTAGGGGTGAATTTCACCCTGATATGAATAGGCAGCACATTACTGTTACACCAGATATGATGAGAAACTATGACCCTGATCCAGCAAAGCACTTAAGTACATGCATGACTTTAAGCCCATGAGTTGCCCCACTGCAGTCATAAAAATTAGCATGGGCCTAAATGCTTATAGGATCAGGGTGTGAAAGGATATAAACCCTCATGCTTCAGGACATATGCCCACCACTTAGTGTCTGAAGCAAAGCCCCTTGAAGTTAGTGGGCATCTTTCCACTGACTTCAATGGGCTGTGGATCAGGGCTGAATGGCCTGAAAGAAACTTTTCCCTATAGCTCTGTGCTCCATCCGCTTAAATAATATATCATCTTAGTTTGTAAAGTAAGTTCTTTGAGACATGGTCCCTCTCTGGAGAGAGGCAGTGTGGCCCAGTGGATGGTGCACTGGACTGGGACTCAGGAGACTTGGGTTCTATTCCTATCTTATGTGCTGGGGGACCTTGGACAAGTCACTTCACAGATCTGTGCCTCAGTTTCCTCATCTCTAAAATAAAATTAATGACACCAACCTCCTTTGTAAATCACTTTGTGATCAACTGATGAAAAATGCAATAGAAGAGCCAGGTGTTATTCTTACATCTGTCTGTACAGTGCTTTGTGCCTTTTTGGTGCAATAATTGTCATCAACCCAATAAGGAATTGAGATAAATTTGCAATATCGTATCAGTATTTCATACAAAGAGACTAAGAAAGGGGAACAGGGAGCATGGAGAAAAGTGCAAATATTGTAGCCACTTGTGGGCGCTCTTCTCTGGCCAGACTTGGTACAGTGGACAATCTTGAGACCCCATGTCCCTTGTTCCAGAGGAATCAAGATTTCAAGGGCCAGGTTCTCATCTGGTGTAAATCTGTGTTGGTCCACAGGACTATGCTGATTTATGCCAGTTGAGGATACGACCCTGTATATTGATTATTCAGAACGTTTTTGCTTCTAGACTATTGAGCCCGAGTCTCAGCTGATGTAAGTTGGGGTCCCTGTGCTGAAATCAGTGGATTTGTACTGATTTACACTGATGATTTAGCCCATAGTCTTTCCCTCAATCCCACAGGTACCCTGAAATAGTCTTTATTCAAGCAGATGACTTCTGTTGCCCCTCCCCTTCTCTCTGGTTAAAGCTGTGGTGCCTCTTTCCTGGCGGGCATGTAGGAGGCTGGTAGTTCTCTTCCTCCCTTTCCTTCCATGCCCAACATTGCTGCTGCTGGGGTTGAAAATCTCTCCTTTCCAGGTGTGCAGATCCCACCTTCAAGATATGCCAGAGCATCATTCCCTCGCTGCTTGGTTCCCCTGCACCACCAGCCGCAACGATGCTCAGGTTGTCGATGGGGAGAAAATGCCCTTGGATGATGAGAGAGTTTGGCTCAAAGTAAGTGGCGTTGGGCACCAGGGCTTAATAGGGAGGATACTTTGTAGGGGTGGGGAAGGGCTTTCCTATTCTTGTCCCACACTTTCAGGGATAAAGGCCAATTCTTTTCCTTCCTCCTGTCCTGGAGTAATGAAGAGCTCTCCCTCAGCTAGGTCACGAACTCATCAGCTACAGCCAGGCATTCTACAAGTGAGTCGTAGCAACCGAAAGCCAATGACTGGCACGTGTATCACTCATTTCATCCCATTAGTATATGAGCCTGTGGCAGCAATCCATGTTGGAGGCTGCCAGTGCAGGGATCACCACGGCAAGGGAGACAGAACCCTACAACAGTGTTCTGTAAATGAAAAAGCCATTGCCAGGCAAATACAGTAACTCCTCGCTTAACGTTATAGTTGTATTCATGAAAAATGCTACTTCAAACGAAACGATGTTAAGCAAATCTAATTTCCCCATAAGAATTAATGTAAATGTGGGGGTTAGGTTCCAGGGAAATTTTTTTCGCCAGACAAGACTATATATATATATATATATATATATATATATATATATATATATATATATATACACACACACACACACACATATATATACACAGTATATGTTTTAAACAAACAATTTAATACTGTACACAGCTATGATGATTGTGAAGCTTGGTTGAGGTGGTGAAGTCAGAGGGTGGAAGAGGGTGGGATATTTCCCAGGGAATGCCTTACTGCTAAATGATGAACTAGCACTCGGCTGAGCCCTCAAGGGTTAACACATTGTTGTTAATGTAGCCTCACACTCTACAAGGCAGCACGAATGGAGGGAGGGGAGACAGCATGGCGGGGAGAGACAGAGACACACTGTGTGTGTGTGTGTGTGTGTGTGTGTGTGTGTGTGTGTGTGTGTGAAAGAGAGAGGTGCATTGCCCCTTTATGTATGCTGACCCCACTCTAAATACATTGCCTTTTTAAGTAGATCAGCAAGTTGAGACAGCAGCTGCTGCCAGCAAGCTCCCTCCGTCCTCAGCCCTGTGTGTCCCTCCCCCACCCCCGTGGAGATAAGGTACAGAAGAAGGGGGGCAAGAGCGAGGGGGAGGGGGACACTCTGACATTAGCACCCCTTTCCATCCCTCTCCCCCGCACAGCAAGCAGAAGGCTCCCGGGAGCAGCTCCAAGGCAGAGGCCAGGAGCAGCAGATGGCAGTGAGGGAGGGAAAGCTGAACTGCCTGGCAATTGATAGCCTGCTGGACAGCTGCTGCACAGGGAACTTAGGGGAGCGGGGAGCTAATAGGGGGGCTGACGGTCCACCCTGGTTCCAAGCCCCCACTAGCTAGCTGCAAGGGCTGCTCGTTCTGCAAGCAGTGGACAAAGCAGGCAGCTGCCAAACAACTTTATAAGGGAGCATTGCGCAACTTTAAACGAGCATGTTCTCTAATTGATCAGCAACGTAACAACGAAACAGCGTTAACCGGGACGACTTTAAGTGAGGAGTTACTGTACCGAGAGGGGTTATTTGAGATTTAACTGTTAGTCTTCAAGGGCACCTTTAGCATCACCCTTGCTGCTGCTGTTCTGCTTTAGCTCAGTTTTCACTCACGTTGCACTGGCGTAAATGACTGCACAAGGAGCAGTGTGGCCCCAAGGCCTTGGAGCCGGTCTCTTCTGGGAGGGGAGAGGGCTGACCTGGAATTCCTGACCATGCCCACAGACATGTTAGAGAGGATGGGAGTCAGGGCCTTTCAGACCTAGCATCTGAGACTCTGTCCCACAACTGCAATGGCCTCAACTCCACCAGGGAGAGTAAAATCGGGGTTTTAGTCACATAAGGAGGACATGAGTAGAAGAGGCACAGGGAGCTGATACATCTATTAGGAAGATGCAGTTCATACAGTGCTGATTTTCTGATTGTAACCACAGTTTAATTTTATGTGGCTGCTGCCTTCTATTATTAGGACATTGTTATTTGTCTTTGCTCTTTCCGTACAGGTTATATGGGGCATGTTGCCCTGTTTAGTCCTAGATTGTCTATAATTACCTTTTGTTAAGGCACTTGGAAGACTTAATGCATCATTAATCATTGGTCAATAAACAGTGTTATTACTTTTCTGTCCCTAATACCCACGTATCCCTAACGTCCTATGCCTCTAGAGAGAGCTCTACCTACATAGCCTTCATTCTCTTCTGTCTCTATCTCTTGGACCTTCCCTCTGGGTTCCCTACTGTCCTTATGCCAGGGCAAATGCCCTCCATTTCTTCCTTTGCTCACAAGAAAGAGAAAAGCCCTCTCTTTGTGCTGCCCTGATGGAGGCTCGCTTTCCACTTCTCACCAGGATTAACTCATGTTCCAGTGCATTGGAAATTGTGGGCAGATGTTTATATGAAAGACTTTCATTACTGGCTCCACACACTCATTTTAGGTGCGCTATTATTTTCCGCCCATAAAATTATTTATGGGCTAGTAATAAATATGACCATGTTCTTTCTCTTTTATAATGTTTGTCTGATTGCTAACAGATTGGTCTGGGAAGCAGGTTTCTTATTCACACGTGTATGAAAAAACACTCTCCCATACAAATATAGCTGTTTACACACACATCTCAGTAACACATCTCAGTGCATACACCTCCACTTACAGGACTATTTTAATGTTTCATGTCACATGCTTTAAAAGAGCAGTCACATTGCTCATTAGGTACAGGATTCCAGTTGTATGGAATGAAACATTTTCAACAGGTGGCACTAAAGGGCAAAGAAATCATTGTGCCCCTACATGAAGGCACAGACGTAAGTGGGCGTGGCCATCTGCTGAAGAATGCAAATGTCTGTGCAACATAACTAGCCTCCCATAGTGCACTTTAGCATAGCTGGTATACTTGCAGATATGAGTTATTCTGATTTATGGAGGAGCACTTTCCAGTGGCAGTGCTTTGTTCTCTATATCCTACACATCAGATTCAGGGACGATTTGGAGTCATGTCAGCATGTAACAAGCAGGAAATTAAGCAAAAGAAAAAAATTTAAAATATAGCCAACTGCAGCTCAATCCATAATAAGAAAAAGGAAGCACACGCAGGGAATATTTAGTGAGATAAGCCAGATACTGCAGTTTTAATTCAGAAACAGATTTTGCCAAGTTCCTGCACAGGGGAGGAGTGGGGAGGGATGGAATAAGGAGTGTCCCCCAAATTGGCACAAGCTGAGGATCTGGCCCTCACAAGTTAGGTTGGGATGAGCTCTCAATATTGAGGTGCTTATCCAAACCACCCAAGCTTCTTGGGTGTGCAGAACTGGAACTCTCCGTGGTAATGTGCTTCCTGCTTTGGAGCAGGCTGTGGTGCTGACGGGATTGACCTTCACGGTGTCTCAGGGCTTCCAGTCCTGGACAGGAGGTGGAAATGAAACAAGCATGAAATAATAACGGGAGGGAAATGTTACTGGGAAATTGCCCAGCCTCAGTGATGATTGAGTGGGAATTTGGGGCAAGGGTGCAAAAAGATATTTCCTCTGCCTTGCTTTGCCCCATGCCTGTGCCAGCTCTTTGTGGGCCCCAGTGAGTGGCTGCGAACCTGAAATACTTGTCCCACCCTCTGATCATTGTATCCCCCCTCACAGTGCTGAGCTCCCAGGGGGGCTCCTGGGCTATTCCTTATTATGAGGCAATGCTAGGGTGACCAGGTGCCAGTTTTCGACCAGAACACCAAGTCAAAAAGGAATCCTGGCCGCTCCAGTCAGCACTGCTGATCGAGCTGTTGACTGTCTGGTTGGTGGCGCCGTGCAGTGGGGCTGGCAGGCTCCCTGCTAGCCTTCACGCCACGCAACTCCTGGGAAGAAGCGCATGTCCCCCCTCTGGCTCCTACACGTAGAGGCAGCCAGAGGGCTCCGCACGCTGCCCCCGCCCCAAGTGCCGCCCCCGCAGCTCCCATTGGTCACAAACCGCAGTCAATAGGAGCTGCTGGGGCGACGCCTGCAGACGGCAGCACGCAGAGCCACCTGGCCGTGCCTCCGCATAGGAGCTGGAGGGGGGACATGCCGCTGCTTCCGGAAGCTGCTTGAGGTAAGTACCTCCCGGACCCTGCACCCCTGATCCCCCTCCCAGGCCCCAACCCCCTCTCCCACCCTCCAAACCCCTTGATTCCAGCCCAGAGCACCCTCCTGCACCTCAAACCCCTAATCCTCAGCTCCACCCCAGAGTCTGCACCCCCAGCCAGAGCCCTCACACCCCACCAACCCCCTGCCCCAGCCCAGAGTCCCCTCCTGCACTCCGAACTCCTCAACCCCACCCCTGAGTCCCCTCCTGCACCCCAAATCCCTCAGCTCTGGCCCCACATCAGAGCCTGCACCCCCAGCTGAAGCCCTCACTCCCCCCGCATCCCAATCCCTTGCCCCAGCCTGGAGCTGCCTCCCGCACCCTGAATGCCTCATTTCTGGCCCCACCCCAGAGCCTTCACCCCCAGCCAGAACCCTCACTCCCTCCTGCACCCCAGCCCCCTGAGCCAGCCTGGTGAAAATGAGCGAGTGAGTGAGGGTGGGGAGAGCAAGCAACAGGGAGGGGGTGATGGAGTGAGCGGGGGCGGGGCCACGGAGAAGGGGAGGAGCAGCGGGTGGGGCAAGGGTGTTCAGTTTTGTGCAAGTAGAAACTTGGCAATCCTAGGCAACGCTCAATACACACCAGTCCTCTTCTGGCATGGAGGGCCATCACCATGACAGACTCCGGGGAGCAGAGTCAGGATTTGAGGAACCTGCATGATGGGCTCTCTCTGTTTACCACAAAGTGTCTCTCTCAGTGGTGGAGTGAAGGCAGGCTAGGCCGGAGGAGAGTAGGGCCAGTGCATCTGCAGTTATAAGGCTCCAGCAGTCAACCCTCCTCTGCGGGTGAGGGCTGCAGAGGAGCTGCAGGCTCCTGGGGGCTGTATTCAGTGGGCAGGCCATTGGCTCAGGCCCCTGGGTTCTGCTCTGCCATTTTGGGTAAGTCACTTCACCTCTCTCTGCTTTCATTCCCCTCCACCTCGTCTGTTTACATTGTCAGCTCTTCAGAACGAGGACTGGCTGTTGCTATGTGTGTGAGCAGCACCTAGCGCAATGGGGCCCTGACCTTGGCTGGGGCCTCCAGGCACCACAGTCATTTAATTCATAATAGCAGGGCCCTGAGGCTGCAATGGGGGGCAGGGGAGAGGGGGAGATTCCTGCTCCTTAGCCTGGCTAGCTGGGCTGTCTGCTGCTGATGGATTTGTGCCCATGTGAAGTGTTGCTTTACCTGGAATCTTTTGCCCCTTGTCTTTGGCCTGATTTTAGCGAGAGCGTTGCATGGGGTGGATCTGAATCAAAAGCTTCCGAACGCCGTGGGGAGGGAGAGGAGGGTTATGTCCCCCGCACTTTCCAAGAGTGCCTATTCTCCAGTGATTGATACTGAGTTTCACTGCTGTCTCCTGCAGCCTTTGTGGCTCGTAGAGGAGTCGGTGGAAGTGGCGGCTTTCCTACTAGATGTTGTCTCCTGCTCCAGATTGTTCAGTTCCTTGGGTGGCAGCTGCTTTCGAGTCACTTGTGGTATTTTGCTTTAAATGGAAGCATTTCAGTGACACAGTTTGTTATTCCACCAGCCTGCCACCTCAAGGTTCATATCAGTGGGATGAATTGTATGGTCTCAGACTGGTGGGGAGAGGCCTGCAACTGGATCCTCAGGGTCAGGGAGTGAGACGCATTGGCAGAGCTGTCTGAGGAACCTAGACTGGAAAAGCAAAACTGTTATAAGTCATGACTGGTGTGTGCTGGGAATGCTGTGTGGGGCTTCCAGAATGAGCAGGACATATCTAATTTATCTATTTAGACATCTATCAATCTGTCCATCCCATTTGTCTGTTTGTCTGATCAACAGCATTGCTTCTAAAACGCAAAGCCCTATCCCATGTAGCTCTGTCTGCTTCGCCATAATCCCCCACCCTAATGTCCCCTCTGGCGTTGTACCCTCATGCCCAGATGTGCTTCGACAGACCTGGACTGGCCACCTCAGTCTTTATTTTCCTGGCCTCTGATGGCGTTGCCCCGGGCGACCAGCACAAGCCAACTGTGACCGTCCAGCTTGGGGATGAGAGGAGGCACAACCACTCGCTGGGTGAGTGCACTCAGAGCTGATGTGAGGAGGGGAGCAATGAGGAGAGCTCCCATTTCCCTTCTCCTCCTCTGCTCCCTTGGCACCTGAGTCCCTCTCTGCTTTGCCCTGGGCTTTCCTTTGCAGGGAGCGAGCAGTCTAGCAGGGTCTGAGGAAGCGCCTGAGCAGCTAAGGCAGGGGTGTGTCAGACAGCTCCTAGCAAATGGCCCAAATTGTTATGGCCTCTTTAGCTCGCTCTGAGTTCAATGGGAGCTGGCAGATCTCCCCACCTCTCTGATAGTGTCCTCCTTGAGCTCCTCCCTGCCTCTTTTGTTGGCTGAGACAGTCTGTGCCACATGGCAGACCAGGATGAAGGAGGCTGTAGTACCTTCTCTCTGGTGGGATCCTCTCTGCATCCCGTTTCTCTCGGCACTGGCTCTCCTTCTCCTGCCTTCTTGACCCTAGTCTAGTTGCTGGTTGGCCCGAAGCAGAAGGGTTTGCCTTTGCCTTGGACGTGTCCTGTCTGACTTCCTCGCTGGGAAGGAATCCCTTGCAGGTTGCTTAGTGGAAAAGGCAGACCACAGCAGTAGCGTCTGAGCTGTGGAATAACCCAGGGCAAGCTAAACAATCCCAGAGTTGGGCTAACAGCATTTCTCTCTTGTTATCTCATCCCCCTTAGGGACGCATGAGCTGTCATGTCAGTGGAACCCGTTGGTCATCAATGTGACCCACAGCCAGGATTTCCTTTTCAACCGGATCACCTCGGTGCTGCTCAATTTCTCCTCCCCATTAGTGGGTGTCTCAGCCGTGGCCTTGCGGACTTCCTCCCTCCTCAGCTCTTCCGCGCCGAACACCTGCCTCCTGGAACACGAGGGACATGGCCTCCAGAGACACAGGTACCACATTGCCTCAGATTCTTCTGTGTTGCTGCTGGGCGAGGGCCATCACCCTGCTGGCTTTGGGTCTGTCACTGCTGCAGAAGGTGACATCCAGCTTAGAGCATAGCTCCTAAGGGCTCAGCCAGAGGGAGACATCCTTTCGCTCAACTAGAGCTGCTACCTCCTTGTTCCTGGACAAACACTGTAGGTATAACTAGACTTCGAGCTGGAGCTGTGAATTCCAGCTTGAGGAGCCAGACCTGATCTGGCTCTGATTTCCTCAGCGCTAAAAATAGAGAATGTCTTGGTGGCACAAGGGGTGTGAAGGATGATCCACCCCAGGTGCATGCCAGCCATCTTGGACGGGGCGGCTAGTCCTCCTGCTACTCATGGTGCCATGGCTGCGCTCTATTCTCGATCAGAGCTAGAGCAGGCGTGTCTCCTCGAACTGGGATTTACATCTCCAGCTCCAAGTGTGGACATAGAGCGTAAGGAGTAATCCTGGGTTGATAGCTCTTTCCCATCTCTAATTTCTGCTTCAGTAAAGAGTCGTGGCTGGAGTAGAATATAAAGGGCCCATGCAGCCACCAGATGAAGGGCTTTGCAAGTGGGTGAAGTCCACACCAGGTGTGGACATCAGCTGGAAATCACAGCAGTTCCTGCACCCAGCCTACCCCTCTTCCCTTCTCCCTCCACTGCTAAAACAATAGAGATCCTCTCTGGAGTTAGCACTACACTTTTACCTTGGCTCCCTGTCCCTTTATACATGTATGCACACATTCCCCATCACCCTTTCTGCTCAAATGGTTCAGCGTTGCACTCCGACAAAAGGCATCGAGGTTTGATTCACTATCTGATTGCAGGGAAAAATAGTTAGGAAAATAGTTCAGTTTGGTGTGTGTGTGTGTGTGTGAGAGATACACAAACTCAGTGTTCAAAGAATGTCATTAGGATTAAGTCAAGCACTCAACAGTGAGACAATGCTAATATTAAGGGCCCATGAGCAGCCCTAATTCAGCCCCTTGTTGCGTAGCATTATGATACAGTCTTTAATTACATGATCACATACTATTTGTCCTAAGAAACCCTGCCTCTGTCAGGCCTTGATCCAGCAAAGATCATGTACTAAACTTTTAGCATGTGAGCAGTCCTGTTGACTTGAAAGATCTACTCACATGCTTAGAATGATGCACGTACTTGTCTCAGCGTGCTCCGTGCCTTGCGGGATCGAGCCCTGGACATCCTGGCATTAAACAGAACATACTGGTTAACAGCGTCCCTTGGGAGATAGAGTTGAAACTTCCCAAGTCAGCTTTGGCACCCGCCACTTTCTCGTTAAACTCGGAGAGAGAGAAACACGAGGAGAGCGACTCTCCATAAAACAGACCATTGGCGGGAGCTTGACAGACGCCTGCCTTTCCATTTGTGTTTTGGTTTCCTTCAACTTTACCACCGGATGTCCCAGTCCTGTTCCAAAAAGCTCCACTGGGGAGGGGAATCTCCTCTCTTCCTACTTGGATTTGTGTGCCATGCTAGATTCCTCAAATACCTCTGCCCAGAGCTCCCACCCCATCCCTCAGAGGCTGCTCCTTTACCAAGTCTCACGTGACTGCTTCAGTAATAATACTAATAATTAATTAATAATAACAACACACTTTAATTTATCGGTGTCCAGTGCTCAAAGGCCTCCAAATATGTTAATAAAGTATGTAACTGAGGAGCAGTATTTGCAGAATAGGGCAGCATGTTCCAAATAAATCACACTGCAAAGGAAAAGAGGGAAGAACTGACATCCAAGATTGAATGAATAAATAAATAATGCAGAAAGCACATCCAGAGCCAAAGACACAGAGCTGAGAAGGAATTAAAGAAAGGTGGTAAGATTTGTTCTAATGACAATAACAGATGATGATGATGATTGATGATGCAAAGTTTGGCTGTGGATCCAGATCCTAATTTTTCCAAAATTTGGAAGAGTCCAGATCCAGGGTTCTCATTCAAGCAATTATACAGATAGCGTCCAACTGGGAATTTTGGATTTTGTCCATGCTCATCTCTAATACTAACTGTTACTGTTGTTATACGTTTTCTTTATGAATGGCACTGCATGAAAGAATGAAGTAGGAGTGTGTGTGTGTGTGTGTGTGTGTGTGTATGAGAGAGGGGGAGAGAGAGAACACTAATGTGATGTAAGTGAGTTATACAGAGTTCTGGAATGCATAACCAGAGTTTCAGGGTGAATGCGATTTGCATAGCAACAGAAATCGCAGTTTTCTTAGTGAATAAACTTGTAAGCGTTGGTCTCAGGCCCTCACTGAAGGTGCATCATCCACCTGAAATCGAGTCAGTTTCCTTTTGGGAGTAGTCACAGGTGTTACACATGCCCCTCAGCTGTTGCCAATGGTGTGATTTTACAATCACGTTTTCCCAGACTTAAACATATATTTCTTTCTCCAGTTGCTGTGTGAAAGACCCACACAAACAAGATGAGAAACTGATTGATACTGAAGGAACGGTGGAATGGGCCATACACAAAGGCTGCCAAATACACAAAACAAATTGAAAATATAGGGAATGGCATATTTTTTTCCCTATGATCTCTTTAGTGAAATCTCAGAGAGGTTATTTGTAGCAATAATAGATACATTTCAGGCAGAAGTATCATTTTTCAATGTGTGGTGCCCCTTTAAATACTGCCATGAGCATGCAAAGAGACATATCACATGGCCTTCACACCGTACGAAAGCGGATTTTAAAGTACATACTGCCCGCTAATGAATAGCATGGCTTTACAAATCCTGTGTCTGAGTCCTCTCTAGCGTAGCTCCCCTGAAATCAGCGGACTCATGCAAGGCATAGAACTTCATGAGTTGATGTACATCTGCTGGGGTTGCTGGGAATTGGATTGAATCCACAGCGTAAGCTTTGGAAGCCTCACTCATCATGCCAAGTGGAATCCACACCTTCCATGATTTTTCTGTGGGTCAGGCTCACTCAGTGAGGTGCTGAGCTGCATGAATGCATCATCTGCTAGCAGTAGCAATGTACTCACCAGCAGCAATGGGAATCATGGTGCTAGTGGTACCTCATCATACTCCCTTTGAAGGAAGGAGAGTTTATGGGACGAAGAGATCACAGGGGGAGGGAGACAGCTGGGGATGGGGAGTCACACCTCTGAGCTCTTGGGGTTTGGACAGGTGTGTGGAGGCAAGTCCTGGGGAAAGGGGCAGGTTTGCACGGACAGAAGGGATGATCCATTTCTACCCCTCCTCAGGCTTTTGGCTGAGCTCTAGGAGAGGGGATAAAATTGTGGAGGGAGAGATGCCCCCTGCTGGCTCTGGAAGAGAAGCCAGCCTCCTTGTCATCAGTGTGCTGAGTTTGTCCTGCTGGGCGGTAGGGGCAGGAGCCCACATAGGTCTTTAAACCTTCTCTTTCTTCAGACATCATGTGGTCTGTGATGCTGGCCAGGCCGCTTTGTCTTGGCTCAGTTCAGTGTGGTGCTGACACCGCAATCCGTGGCAGCTGTGTATTCCCTTTCCTCGCTCTGCGACTTCCCAGCACTGGGGCGGGGGTGGGGGGGCGGTGGCTCTTCCTCCACCCTCTCCAGGAGGCATCATGATTAGGAAGGGCACTAGGAGCCAAGACTCTGGGATCTAATCCCCTGTTCTGCCACTGACCCTCATCAGGCGAGCCATTCTGGGGGCTGATTCAAAGAGATGAGTGCCTGCCACCTCAGGTGGAAGGAAGACTGCTCAGCACCTCTGGCTATCAGGCCCCCAGGACTGGATATTCCAATGAGCTCCTCAGGGTAGGTGCTGTACTTGTTTGAAAATCAGGATGTGCTGGGCACTTTGGAAAATCTGGCCCGTCTTTAAATGGGAGCCAAGCTTTTTTGAACCCTCATGAGAGCGCTGAGAACTTGGAAATCTTGCCCTCTGTGCGTAAATGTGGGCATTCAGGAAATGGGACATTCAACATTAGGGCCTTTGCTTCTTTTTGCCTCATTGTTACCCCCTATAAACCCAGTATAACATCACTTACCTTCCAACCAGGGGTCTCATTAGGAGTCAGGACAGTGCTTTGGGTAGTTCGGATGACATAGGCTTTAGAAGTGCAACATATTCATATCATCCCCATCTTGTGGACAACAGGGTCCCATACTTGGGGGGCAGAGGACCCATAAAGCCCGGCTCCCCCTGATTCCCAGTCTGCAGAAGCCATAATAACAATAAAAGAGCCTCTTTATCAGCTCTGGAAGCGCCTGGCTAATTCTTTCCCCCTTTCTTTCATTTTAAAAATGATTTTCAAGTCCAAAACAAACATACAAGAGTATTAAAACAAAGCCTAGTAATACATTGGGTATAAATGCAGGTGGAGTCTGGGAAGAAAATACCCCATAAAAGTTCAGGAATATAACATATTAGCAGGTTCAGAGACTTCCACTCACCAGTAAAAGACGAAATCTGTGGTGTTCCAGTAAAGAATTGAACTGACCACACACACACTGTGTATGTAAGCCTATTATTAAAAATAACCCCACAAAAGTAACAAAGGAGACTCGGAAAAAGAGGTTTCCTGGCTTTAGTCTAGTTTCATTTCCAGTATAATAAAAATAACATCCCTGTGTTTCTCTTGCATCTTTCATCCTGAAGGATCCCAAAGAGATCACACACCCGCACATGAAGTGTAGGCATCTCCAGGGAACATGGCAGTTGTTCTGCACTGGCAACGAGACATAGTTGTTTCAAAGAGGGGAAACGATTAGTCTCCCCGGGTGAAACTGCAGGAGGAATTATAGGGAGTACAGAAACTGCCTTAAGGATCACAAGCTGTCAGGCCTTTGAATGTTGTCTCATCCAAAAGACGCTTCCACCCTCAGTGCCCTCTGACACCGTGCTGGGTCGGGGGTGCAGAGTGGATGGCAGCAGTTGACTCCCCTCTTCACCTGGCACTCCAGGAGCACAAGGTTGTGCTTGCTCCCTGTGCCAATGCTGGGAGACTGAGTTGCTGTCCTCCCCGAGCCCATGTGGGGTCAGCCATCGAAAGCTCCCAGTAGCATGGAAGGCACGACTTCAGCATATACCTCATTAGGACCTGAGCCAAAGCGCACTGAAGCCAGTGGGAGTCTTTTTGTTGACTTCAATGGATCTCCCCTTAATCCCTTAGGATCCACGCGCAGGTCTACACGACCGCTTACGTCTCTGTAACTTACAGGGGTGTGAAGAAGCCATCCCCGCAAGTGACGCAAGTTACAGCGACCAAACGGTGCTATGTCAGCGGGAGACGCTCTCCCGTTGGCATAGAGCGTCTTCACCAGGCACGCTGCATCAATGTAGCGTTTCTAGTGTAGACTAGGGGCATGGCTACACTGCAGCTGGGAGCAAGCCTCCCAGTCCTGGTAGACAGACTCGCGCTGGCTAGTGTGCTGAAAATAGCCAGGGAGTTGGGTGGGCTTGAGAGCCCACACTGCAATGCTCACAGTGCTATTTTTAACGGGCTGTCTTGAGCCCCGCTAGCGTGAGTCTGCCTGTCCGGGTTGGGAGGCTCACTTCCAGTGCCGTGTAGACATACCCTTGTTGCACCCAAAGTATCTGAAATGGCGCCTCTGCCTGGTACTTCAGCCCCTTCCAGTTAATTGCTTTTGTTCTCCATCCAGCCTTTCCCTTTGCATGTGAACACTGAGCCACATTTCCCCGTTTTCTTTGGTATGGCCTGTGCATCAAGTCAGGGCAGCAGATTTTATTTATTGACTTTTTAAACTGCATTTTATTTTTAGCCTGTTGGAGTTTATGTTTGCTTGTGCTGAGAAGTGCCTTGGTGCTATTGAAATCCAGTCTGCGTTGTATTCTTATCAGCCCCTCCTCCCCTCCAAAGTTTTAAAGGATTAAAGATAAATCTGGTTTTGGTTTTTTGGAAGTTTTTAATTTTTGCCTTTTCTTGTTCAGCAAGGGAAGAATTGCAGTTCCCTAAGCTGTTCCTTTAGCTTTTGGGCCCAAGTATCTGACTTTTACCCAGGAATGATTTGGCCTTAGGTTTTGGTAATTAACTCCCAGGCCGCTCCAAAGCTGGGCTATCCCCTACTGAGGGGGTGAACCTCAAAAGGAGAGCTGAACCTAACCAGAGCCCCAGAGCCAGCCTCTTGGTGGGGATGATAATGAGAGGATTAGGGCAATATGTGGGTCAGGAAGGGAAGGCAGAGTCGGGGCGGGGAGAAGGAAAAGAAAAGGAGAAGGACCGGAGGGAAACAAAGGAAGGAGGGAGAGGATAGGAGTGGGGGGAAGAGCCAGGGAAGTGTTAGAGGGAGGGGATGCAAATGAAATAGAAAGGGATACACAAGTTTGTTTGAAAAACATTTGTTCCGGGCTAGTTTAGCACTGGTGAAAGGTGTGGGACTGAGAGCCCCGTCATACAGCCTGGGCTGCATCACAGCAAGCTTCCTCCAGGCTGCCCCACCCATGTGTTTGTCACCAGACCTGGAGGGACCCACATACACACACACATTTCTAGGGGAGAGATTCAGATCTTGATAATCCTAGTTTGTAGGGCTGGATTTTGAATTTGGCATGAATAGACTCCAGCTTTGCCCTGGAGTCTTCTTCCAGCTGCTTCTCCTCAGGTAGTGGTGAGGGTGACTGACCCATGGGGCATTCCTTGGGCATTAGTGACAGGCAGGTAGGACTTGATGGCTGAGCTGTGCCACTTGGGGAACTCATTCCGGTGAGCTGTTCGCCCGTCCCCAGAATGCCCAGGGCCAGGGCCGTAATATGGCAATGCAGACAAACAGAGGTGCATGTGGCTTTTTTGTGGGCAACGCTCTTTCTTCTGCTATATGCAGGCCATTTCCAGAGCTTAATGCCTTGTACATCAGCTATTCCAAATGCTTGAGCCATCTCGCTCCATTCCACTCAATTTATAATCTACAATAAATCGTAGCTCAGGGTACACGATTGCACTGAAAAGGTCTCTGCCTTTGTCATAGACTCTTAGATTCATAGATTCGAAGGCCAGAATGGACCATTAGATCATCTAATCTGCCCTCCTGTATAGCGTAGGCCACAGAATTTCAGCCAGTTATTCCTGTACTGAGCCCAGTAACTTATGTTTGACTAAAGCGTCTCTTCCAGAAAGCCATTTTCAAAGGGGTAGGGGTAGTAGACTCGATTTCCAGCAGTACATTCAAGGATGTTGCATTCCTTGCCCAGAGGCAGAGAGGTGGGCAAAGTAGTCCAGCTCCAGCCTTCTTTGTGATTGTCACATAGGCCCTGTCTACACCAGAGAAGTCACTAACATTGAGTCATTGGTAGAAATCAGAGCAAAGCTGGCACACCAGCTGTCTGCCGTTTCCAGCACAGCATCATCTAACCCTGCTGGGAGCAAATCTAACCAACGAGTACTTAAAACTAGGTCAGCGGCTGGAACGGCCTCTACACTAGGGCTCCTAATTTTGCCAACAGCAGTGGACCTAAGCAATGTAAAGAACGGTGGGAGATTTTTTCCTCCAAGGCCTTGCGGCTTCTATGTTAGATACCATCCCCTACCCATTTAGTGCATATATGTGTCAGTGAAATGCACCTTAGAAATGCAAAAGAAAGGGGGAAGGTTAAAAATTGTGTCAGGGCTGAAGGTGACTCGCCTTCCCAGTGAGAAACATACTTGTTAGCGTGAGGAAATGAGATATCGCGTGATTGGTCAACTCTAAAAAAGGAGACACTAGCTCAAATAATAGGACAGGAAAGGCCCTCTTCATCCTAGGATCTAGGAGCCCACTTGCAGAAGCCTTGAAGGCAATTTGGGGAGTCCCTGTCAGTGAGCTCCCAGGACGTAAGGGGATTACTCAGTGCTGGATTTCTCAGTGTGGCACTTGGGATGAGAATAAACTGCATGAGATTCCTGTGGCCACTTGAAATGGGCTTTGGGGAGAACCCTTGTTAGTTGGTTGTGCACGTCTGTGAGAAGGGACCACAACTTGTTGGTGGAATGTGCAGTGTAAGGAGAGATTGAAATTGCTCTTGGAGGCTTGGATAGGTGGATGTTTTATTTTTAAAAATATCAAAAATCTTTTTAAAAGAGTCCAAATGAAATGTTTCATTTCACCCAAAACAACATTTGTATCCTCTTTTTCAATTCATAAACATTTAATTTTCAGTTTGACCAGAAACAATTTTTTTAATTACTAGCTAACTAAGCAATTGTGACTCAAGTAAACTCAGTTTATAGACATTTTTCCAGTTTGTGTCATAGTATGTCTATTATAGGTGTTGATGTGATGCTTAGTACGACCATGTATTATAAATGGGATGGATAGATGGATAGATAGATAACCTCACAGTGACAAAGGCATGTATAACTGTAGTGAGGTTCTCATCTGTAATGAAAAAAAATCATAACCTTCTAGCCAAATGTGATATCAAATCAGTGATGTTGGCTGATGCTGCTCGTTAGCCAATCAGAAGCAGCTGAGAAGCCAGCAGGACCCCCAAATCTGCCAGTTCTTTTCAGTGGCTTCCTATAACCTACAAGCGCCATTCTAATGCTGTCCAGGTTGAGTCTCACCAGCTAGCTGTCATCAGTATCTCAGGGTGTTGGCCAATTAATCTCAACTATAGCATCTGGCAGGGGGAGGCCCTGTGTATACACGGCCCCTTTGTATATACCTCAGAAGTGAAAGACTTGCTGTTGCTCTCAAAGAGGGAATCAGGAATCCGTTCCCACCAATCCTGCTCTAGTGTTGAGCCCGACTGGGAGTCAGGACTCTTGGGTTCAGTCCCTGGCTCCGCCATTGCCCTCCTGAGCTGTTTGGCAAGTCATGTCACTTCTCATTGCTATATTCCTCTATCTGTGTAGTAGGGATAATGACACTTACCTGCCCCACAGGGACTTTGAGACTTAATTAGTTATTGTCCGTAAGGTGCCATGAGAGTCCTTGTTAGATGGTGATATCTTGGTTGGGGAACGTACTATAGTTATTAGAAAAGGAGTCACAAAAATGCTTCCTGCTCAACTCTCCCTGTACTTACCCAAATGAGTGGGGCAAAGAGAATGAAATTATATTAAAGTAACAGGAACAAGCACCTTCCTCAAAGAAGCTGCTTTGGTTTGAGGGAAAAGAGAACATCAGAGAAGACCTCTCCCAACCATCACACCACGTTGCATCATGCTCCACCAAGGGGCGAAATCTCCACCACTGCTATAGAAACATGAGATCCCAGAGGAAAAGTCTTTTTCCTTCCGCAAAAGACCATGGAGATTTCCAATAGAAACTGCACCGAAGGAACTTCTCACACATATACAATCACCTCTCCTCATTTATCCATCAATCTGTTTTTGCCAGATTGCTTTGGGGTAGGCATCTCTTATTTGATTGGCAGCATGGCCCTGATCCAAAGCCCACCGAAGTCAATTCCAAGACTCCCTATGACTTCAGTAGCCTTGAGCTTCCATTGTCCATCACCCTGTACATTGACAGCAGTATAAAAATCACTTTTAATAATACTTTTCACTTGTTAAAATTGCAGCTTAATTTTAAAGGCTGTTTTGATAGCAGCCAACGAGACTGCAGCCTGGGCAGATGTTACAGCAGATTTATGGATGATTTATGGTGCCTTAGAAGGTTCTGTTTGGTTTGGTTAAGCCCACGAGTATTTTCTGGGCTCTTTGAAATATTCACAATAAAATCCAAATTGTCATGTTTTCAGAAATTTGAGGTTTTCATATTTTGCTTTGCTTGCAAAATTGGTCCAATTTCCTGAAAAACCTGCACAGTTTCACAGCTATTAGAGCCATCTTTGAGCAGTTTCAGATATTTCCAGGTTTGAAATTCTGTTTGGTTGATGAGTTTTGTCCTCAAGACCCAGGGGATGGTTCAAAGCATCACATAATTATTTGCCAAAATGGCCATTTGCCAAAATGTCACAACAACTCATTTGTTTGGGTGGCAAAAGAGGCTGAGATACGAACACCAGTATTTTTCGAGATGTTGCATGGGGAAAAAAAATAATATTGGCGACTTGATTTTTCTTGCAAGACCCTCATCCAAAATATCTAAGTATCATGGGACTGCAAGAGTGGGTTGACGGGATCAGCTGTATCCATCTGTTATAATCAACAAGAGAAAGAAAGATCTATTTCACGCTGAGGTCAGAGCTGTGCTGTCTATGGCATGTCCCACAGATACTGCTAGGGGAGTATAGATTCCATGGGTCATTCTGGACAGACACTTGTTCCTGGGAATCATGCCAAACCATGATATGCTATAGATTCTAGCCTCTAAGCTGGCTGTAACACGTAGACCATCTTTTGCGTGTTTGTAGAGTGCCTAGCATAATGGGATCCTAAGGGCTGCCACAGTAAATGGTGTTCTTTTTAAGAATAATATTCTCCTAAAAGGAAAGCTGTGATCAGTGATCATTGAAACCATTCTGGAGACAACCAGGCCAAGTCCCCTCCTTCGATATAACTCCTCTGAGGTTTATGCCAGCAGAGCTTTTGACCCAGCCATTTTTAAGCACTGTTGTAGCTGGCATAATTCTGATCCCACAGCCTAGGCTTGTCACCCCATCCCCGCTACTGACATGACCCTGTTCTGTATCAGAACTGGCAAGCAGCATATTAAATGGTCTCCAAACGTATCCACAGCATCATTGCAGCGCAGCATGCTAACACTGCGTCACTTGCTCAGGAGCTTGCGAAGTTGCGTCACAACATGGGTGTGCTGCAGACGTCACGGTGCTGTGGCACAGAAGTCAATATTGCAGGCTTCCTAGTTTGGTCACCCCAATATTCCTCTTCCAGCTTGATGTCTTTACCTGCCTTTCTATAGTAGATTTTAACATCTTTGTGGCATGGACCTGGTCTTATCAAGTGCCAGAGAAGTAAGAACAGGACAAACTCCTAGTGACTGTAAGCATCTCAGGGCAGGGACCATTTTTTTGTTCTATGTTTGTACAGTGTTTAGCACAGTGGGGTCCTGGTCCAGGACTGGGGCCCCATGGTGCTACGCCAATGCAAATAATCAGTAGTAATAAAAGTGGCATCCTTAGGGTGGCTTGCAGAAAATAAGCAAATTCCCTTGTCATGTTCCTTGTGTGAGACTGGAGACAAGAAAATGTCCCAAGAGAAAAGAATCCCTCCCACCCACACACCCATACACCTGAGAAGGTTACATTGAATAAGAGCTCAGATTATTCAATGGGAGGTAAACACGGGGATGGGGAAGGGTTGTGCCCTTGGGTATTGGGGACACAGTTATGGAGCAGTACAACCGCCTGGAGAGAGAGGAGAGGCAGGTCTACAATTGGTACCAGATGCACTCGGAAGCTAATGACCTGACAAGCGCTGCGCTCATAAAACAAATTCTTTCAAAAGGAAGCAAATGGAAATATAAGCTAGTGAAAGAATTTGCAGCGGCTGCCCTGAAACCATTTCTCACTTCATAAACAGGTCTGTGCAGGAAAAACAGCCTTTTTTTGTGGTCCTTTCTCTTGCCATTTTCCCCTCCTCCATCCGCCCCCAACCCTGAATGGGCTGTTCCGTGCAGGTTTCCATGGCAATTTTGGCTAATGGGACGTGGCTGGAGTCAGCAATGAGTTCTGTTCATTCTATGCATAAGTCCGCAGCATTTTTTGGTGACTTCGCTCAATGAGTATTTGTTTGTGGTGGCTGAGTGGGAGCCTTCCACACAGATGGGTCCTGCAGCTGTACCACCTGGTGCTAGCAGCCTGTGAGCTCTCACAAGCTGAGCTGTCTTGGGTCAGCTTGGGATTTGGATGGGAGACCTTCGGGGCCAGGGGGTCCCCAGCTCCTACAGGAAGTTGTGTGGCTGATTCACTAGGTAGTGCTCTTCCCTCTGAGCAGCTTAAGGGGTGCTGTGCCTCTTGGAGGTACTTCCTTTTGGGGGAGCCATAAAACCAAGGTCTTGAGCACTTGCAATCACTAAATATCCCCTGACACCTTTTTGTAAGAGTCGGAGCATAAACCCCAATGTCTTGGCCAAATTCCATTCCAGGTAATTACATTCTGTGTATTTAATTTCCCTCTGCAATTTTAAATGGATCCAGCTTTCCCTCTTCATTTACTCGATTGTTGCTCAGTATTGCTGTGGTCAGTGACAGAGTAGCTGTGTTTTATCCAAGCAGTGGCTGCGTTTCCTTGGCGGGGGAAGTGAACCCTCTCTGCAAACAGGAAGCAGTGTGATGGTAAATCACACTTTGAAAGCTGCCCCACTCTCTCCCTGATCACTCTGAATATCTTTTGTACAGAATGCGGTGTGATTATTTTTGTTTGTGGTACAGTAGCACCTCGAGACTCCAGCTGAGAGACCAAGGCCCTGTTGTGCTGGGTGCTGTCCAGACACACACTGAGAGATGGTCCCTGCCCTGAAGAGCTAAGATTCAAAATAGATAAGACAGGATGTGTGTGTGTGACGGGGAAAGGTTAAGGAAATGAGACACAGAAAGAGCACACGTTGCCTGAGATCACACAGGGCGTCTATGGTAGAGCCAGGAGTGAACTCTGAGCACCAGGCTAGCACCTTAATCACAAAGCCATCCTTCCTCTTACTCGTCTTTTACTATAAGTAGACTAAATTCCTCACTGCATGCATGATGGTGCTAATGGGTAGCAAGGACACTTCCTGTTGAGAGTAGGTAAAGCCCAAACCCTTGACCAATAGTTACTCCATAGTCAGTTTTTAGCACATTTCCCTTTTTAACGCTACTACTTGACAGTTTCCTTGCCGGGCCTGGTGCTGAACCAAAGTAGAGATGGCCCCATGGGGAGATAAGAGGGACAGGAGAAGTAGCAGAGTGGGGAAGATGGGCTGAGAGGAACGAGGGAGAGTGTCTGAGGCCATGTCTACGTAGTGGCATAGCCATGGCTCCAGAGCTAAGCCGCTGTAACCCCATAGTGTAGACACAGACTACAGCTACAGAAGGGGTTTTCCTGTCACTGTAGGAACACCACCTCCCTATATGATGGTATCCAGGATGACAGAAGCATTCTTCCACCAACTTAGCTGTGTCTACACCAGGAGTTGAGTGCTGGAGCTACGCCAGCCTAAGGAGTGTTGAGGCCTGAGCTCTGTAGCTATGTTGACCTGAGTTGTAAGTGTAGACCCGGCCCGAGCTTCCACACACTGTTCAGTCCAGGATGTATTTAGCTGCAGTGTATAAGTGTCCAGTACGCAAACCCCTCAGCTCAGTGCTTTGCTGATGCAGCCTTTGCAGGAGCTGGCTACATGTGTATTGGGTTTGTTCAGGTCTCCATAAGGGAGAGTGTGTTTTTTGGGGGTGTACCCACACACAAGAGTGACCCTAGGAGAGGAAGGCTGGTCGAGTGGTTATGGGATAGCCTGGGACTCGAGAGGCCCCTATGTGTTTGTGTGTCTGAATGTGATTGGATGTTTTAATTCAGTTCACAAGCCTTTAATAGCATGACAAGCTATACAAGAGTTTATCACCGTGTATACGAAACACAGATCTCCCTCCCCCCATGCCGGTATCGCTTGCTCTGAGGCAGGTGTGACAGTGTGTGTGTGAGTGCAGAAGAGCACTGTGTCGCTCAGGGCAGGTGTGAGAGAACGTGGGAGACTGTGTGTGAGCGCAGCTGAGTACTGTACTGGTTTAACTTGTGTAGCTCAATTATGAGCTATTTCCCCGGGGATTTGCTCGGTAGCCTAGCCCCCACCCCCATTTCCATCTGATGACCATTAACACATGGCTTAGAGAGGCAGGCTTGCATTAGAGGTGAGAAGCATCAGCTTGCACATTTGTAGAGTAAACCCAAACCTCGGGGGAGGTCCCTGGTGTGCGGGCTGCATGCCATGGAACAACTCACCACTCCACTTGTGGCCATGGGTTGTGCTGGGATTCTTTCAGGCAGGGCTGGGGCTCCTTAAAATCCATAGGGTCACCTCAAAGCCCCTCATTTGTACATTCCCACTCAGCTGTCACAGCTTTTCTGAGTTTCCAGGGGGCTCTGATTTCCTGGGGCCAGCAGGGTCTCCTTAGGGATGCAGAGATGTGGGAAGCAGATCCCCAAACAGTAGCATTTTATGTCCTGATCCTGTGAGATGCTGAGCACCTGCAGCTCCCATGGAAGTGTAAGATGCTCAGCACCTCGCAGGATGTGCCCTTAGTTATTATTTTCTAATGAAGAGCTGAGAGGGCGAAATGGTGTGAATCCTCAAGTAGCATAAATTCAGCACTGAAGTCAGCGGAGCTACACTGATTGACAACAGCTGAGAATCTGGCCCAGCATTTCTTAAAGGGAGAGTCTCGGGCGGGGGGGGGGAGAGGAATATCAGAACAATCCCCTTACCTGCAAAAGGAACCTTGGATCTTTTAAAATTGTCATGTGTGGTTTTTGTTTCCCATTTTTACCTTTTGCACTCAAAGCCTGCTCTTGCTAGTCTCTTATTATGTGTTTGAACAGCTCCATAATGTCCTGGAAATGTGGCTTTGAAAAACATGCCTGCTTGGGCCCTGATCCTGCGATTGGATTCACATGGGCCGATCCTGGTGCCTGTGAATCTCACTAACTAAAATGCTGTTCCCCAGGGTTTCAAGGGTTTGATTCACACTGCACCTAGTAGCTAAAACTGAGATCAGGGCCTCATTGCACCAGGTGCTTCACATACCCATAGTAAGAGGCAGTCCACACCTCTAAAAGCTTACAACCCAAATAGGTCAGACAGATGAAGACTGAGAGGGGAAACAGAAGCATAAAGGGGTGAAGTGAGGAGTCCAGGGTCACGCACATGACAGGTCAGTGGAAGAGCTGGGAACAGAACTTAGATTCTCTGGCTGTTACTGCATTGCTCTGTCCACTAGACAGCACTGCCTCTCGCCCAAGCATAGGACTGGGGCCTTAACTGTTAGTGTGTGGGAGTTTGTGTGCTGGGAGCAGGTGAAGATTAAACTGAGGCAGAGATGGGGGATATGCTGGGATCCAGTAACTCCTGGGCCGAAGAACACATCTCCTGCCCCTAGAGCGAACCTTTGCAAGTGCATGCCTAAATAAGAAGCTGTTGGATATGTGGTGGTTTGAGCCCCCTCGCTCCATCCTTCCACTGGTACTGCCACCTCTGCAGATTAATTAAAACAGGACTAGACTGTGGGGAAACTCCCTGTGTTAACCATCAGCCATCCAGCGTCTCCCTTAGGAAACCAAAGGGGCTGGTGTAGAATCAGCTGAGCTTTGCAGCCTACCAATCCGCGAGAACCCCAAATCCTACCACAGTGTGGTCTGCACTGACCCATCCTGGGCTGGACATTGGAGCTCTGGACACCGACTGCACTGACCCATCTCAAGCAGGGTGCTGGCGCATGGGGCGTTTGTTTGTGATGCTGCAAGGGAGGAGCTCCTCCCGCTGCAGAAGCCCTGGGATTCCCCACCATGGGGAACTGCCTTTTGATTCTCTTCTCCCACCTTTGTCTCTACAGCTGTGCCCGCCGGACCTGCGGGGAGCAGGGAAGCTGCATGCCACTGCAGCTCGACCATGCCTTGGTGAACTGCACGTCCGGTGGCCCAGGACACATGAAATGCGCTGTCGCCTGTGAGAAGGGATTTGTCCTCCAGTCCAGCAGCGGGAAGGGTCTGAGCCCCAGTGAGGTGAGTTGGTAGCGAGTTCTGGTGGAAATAACTATGCAACCTGGGTGAGTGACTGCTAGCTGAGACCGGCTGCTACCCAGCTCCCTCCAGCTTGCTTGAGGCACCCCCAGCTCTGCCAGTGCACCTTAGTCCTGACCCACGGCACCCCCTGCTTTATTCCAATGCAGGACCACCACCCTCAGTAAGCCCAGTGCTCTTCAGTCTCAATCCGTGGCACACTGCTGTTCCAGACCTGGGCCCCTCACAGCCCTGCTAATGCACCTCAGTCCTGACCTGTGCCACCTACTGCTCTGTAAGTCTGGGGCCTGTTTGGCACTGGGGCTGCTATTCAAGCCGAACTGAAGGACGTTATTGTGAAGTGAAGAAATATCCCCCAGGTTGTAAAGGTACTCCTGGGGGGTGTGGGGAGAGAAGTTTTCCTGGGAATCTCTCTTCTGGGTTCCAAATACAGGAACACTTTCAATAAGGGGGAACATCTGTCATGGGTATAGGATCACCCCTTGATTTGGTTTCTTCTGGAATGCAGAAGAAAGGTGCCTCCTTCATTCCCCACCTCTACCCCCTGGTTGTAGTCTCTTTCATAGGTGTGGGGCTGAGGTGAACCAGAAGGGAAGAAAGCAACCACCGTTACCCTGATGCTCCCCTGTGGTCTGCCTTTCCTACTGCAAGTCACACTTGGATCTCTGTGTCTCTGCAAAGAGCAAACACCTTTCCCTACCTCATTGTTAAACATGCAGCACGTAGGGCAAACTGAGGCACACACAATAGTCATACAAAATATCATGAAAATTCCCCACTTCATCACAGTGTGCAAATCTGACCTCAGTACGTGGGCATAAGGGAGTCTAACTGAGTGAGAGCGTATCTAAATTGGTGTCATTTGCACAATGAGGGGTTGGACAGTGTGAATACCGAAATTCAGAATTAAACTCACCTCAGTCTTCAAAGTGAATTAAACCAAATTAAGGTCACTTTAATTCTGATTACCAGTGTCTGCACAGGGGATTAGTGAGGTTTAACTAATCCACTTCAAATTCACACCTTTCCTTAATTCAGATTAATTTTCCTGGATGTCCCCATGTAGACAAGCCCTCAGACTCAAGGTCATGTCTGATGGAACTTCATTAAAGTCAGTGGAAGTACATCAGGGATGAATTCAGCCCAACTAAACTCCCTCTTGCCCATGCCTGAGCTCACTTCTGAATTTATCTCTGCGACCTGTGGGTCAATCCTATGCCACACGCCCTCCTGCTTGCCTAGCAGCACTAGCATGGAAGCTGCTGATGAGCAGCCAACCCCTTGTATGGCAATATGCTGCTCTCTCCACCCCAGAGGGCCAGTCCTGATGAATGAATTAAACTGCCACATACAGCATTTGCAAACTCAATCTGTTAGGCAAGCATATTATCCAGAGAGGAACTGAAGGCCAAGCGGAGGTGATGGCTGTGGCATTGGGCGAAGGCCCAGAGAATACTCTGGGTGGCGTACCAGAGGAACAGATGACATGAGCCCATGACAGTTCCGGAGGGAGAGACTAGAATGACAGGTGTCTCCAGAGTGTTGTCGCTGTTAAAGGGCAAAGTACTTGCTCGTGTTTTGATCAGAAAAAAAGTAGGCTAAGAGAGACGCATTTGAAGGAATCTGGATGAGGAGCTAGGTAATAGGATATGGAGCCTTTCTTCCTCTGTCGGTCACTGGTTCTAGTCTGCGTGACATGAGTTTGGTCTAGTTCCTAGCAGGCAAGGGTCTGTGTTATAAGCCACCACTATTTCTAGCCCCCTTGTTAGCTGGGAGACCAAGGACTGAAGGGCCTGGATATTGAATTGCCCTAGAAATGATCCTTGCAGGTCGAGGTAGAGTCCCTTTGGCAGGGCGCTGGGCACAATCCACACTGTATTTGCGGTACCAATAAGTATGGACTGCTGGACTTGAGTCTGTCAAGGTGGCTTTCTCTCTCCAGCGCCGGACAAGAGAGCACAGAGTGAAGCGAGGTGAAGATAGATGTGGGTATAAGGAACGTTTAGGAGACTTTTTCCTGAGGCTGGAAGCAGTTCATGTCTGGAAGGGACCATGCAACTGTGAATGTGTTTCCCTTCAGTAGTAGTTAGATGGGCACTTAGAGAACTATTAGAGTATGAAGATTAATCAGGCAGATGGATGAATCTAGACGGGCTGCTTGGCCCCTGTCTCTCCTAAAATGCCATTAATCATATGGCCTTCCAGCTAATCCCTAGGTGGGATGAGGCAGATGTCATTGGATGGAAGGTCCCGTAACACACACTGGTCCGTTCTCAAGAGAAACAAAATGTTCTTTTTGCCTCTAAAATGAAGCCATGCAACATAAATCTGCCTGGTGGGAGTGCTCAACATTTGGCAGTCAAATGGAAGTGTATGGGCAGGGCTGGGCTTGAGGCTGTGACCCAGCAGATGGGATGTTGCAGGTGACCTGTGGTGAGTTTTGCAATGGCTCTAGCACTGCTCTTCTAACTCATCACAGGGCAGTGGTAGCCGTGGGGGTTTCCATTATTGGGTGAGCATTTGGTGGGACGGTGACGCTTTGGGAATGCTTCTGTTGTGATTTCCCATGCTGCTGGGCAGGTAAGTGTCACTGTCCTAGGCTGCTCCACATAGGCCTTGTCTATGCTACAGAAGAAATCCTGCTTCATGTAGCCAGGGTTATGGTTATAGCTAATGCAGCTCACCACATCCACACATTTTTAGAGGGTAACCCATGTGCCACGCAACTAGATTTATTTCAGTGCATTCTGAGAAAATCCAAGTGGCTATCCCATCCAGCCCCACTTCCCCATGCAAGGGGCAAAGAGTTATAGGTGGCTTTAAAATTGGTGCAATGCATTTTCAGATGTCCTCCGCCACAGTGATAGATATTGTATTGCAATTTCTACACTACAGAAAAAACATTGTTTATTTGACTCCATCTTGCATTGTACACATGCTGAGACACAATTTAACGGTGCCCCTGAACTGGGCTACATATGTAAGGGCCTGTTTGTTCTGCAGCTATTCAGTGAGTTTGCAGCCAGGTTGTAACATGGTTGACTACACACACACCATGGGTGTACTGCATTTCGAACCTGATCGTGATCAGGGTTATAATGTGATTGACAGATTGTAACCAGAGTCTCAGATGGTTCTTCTGTTGTGTAAAGGGAATTTCTTAACTATGTGTATTTACCTGGTTATCCAGTAATCCAAATTCCCTTGTGTCTGTGGGTCTATACAGAATAGAAAAATAAGCTTGGAAGACCCACTTTGATATGGTTAAAATAAGGCTCCGTTTTGCAGCGTAGAAAAGACCAAGTCATGTTTTCTAACATATTACAGCCTGACTTAGGAGCCGTGTGCTAACCATGTGTTTTGCGGAGTTCGCCACACTACTAACTAATTGCAAACATCTCTAATGTAGATGACCCTTATGTTACCACAAAGGCCCCACTGTGTAGCATGGGGCCACACATGCATTGTGCTCCCGGAGACGGCAACACGAGCACATGCCTTGTGCAGGACAAGGGATGGTTTGAGCATGGTGTCCCAGTGAAGGAAGGGAGAGATACTGCTATTCTTTGAAACCTAGGCCAGCCTTTTTGCCACTGTGATAACTTCTAGGCTGTGTCTATGCTGCACACCATTGGCGGCGGTGTGTAGAGTACGTGTCGCTACACACTGCAGTGACAAGCAAGCTGCGTCCATGCTGCAATGTGTAGCTACACACATCAGTGAAAGGCTCCAGTTGTGGGGAGCTGCTGGAATCTTTCCCTGCAGCAGGGAGGCAAAGGGACGTTAGACTGCTAAAAACAGCCATGTAGACAGGTGTGTAGAGCCATGTAGGGTACATACTGATAATGTTCAGGCTTGTCTTTACTCTCCTCACCAAAGCTGTGCCTCACTGTCTACACTGTTTTTTATACGCATGCTGGGGAGCATGCAGTGTATGTACTCTACATGCCACCATAAGGTCTGTTCCATGTAGACCTATCTTTAGACTACAACTCATTTGTAAAAATCAGAAGCAGGCATGTTTTCTTCTTAGAAAGAGTTTCTGCTGACATGCAACTCCGGGAGGTGGGACAGATCCGTGACCTGCAACCCCATGGACTGCGGAGTTCCTGACCAGTCACACGTGTACTATGCTGAGTTCTCCTGCCCCACCGGGACCACGTTCCTGGAGCGCTGCTCCTTCGCTTGCATCAAGCCAGCTAAGCTTCAAGGTACGGGATGCCACAAGCGTCCATCCTTGTCCTATTCAGAGCGGAGCTTTGCCTCTCCATCTCTACCAGTGTTGTTCTGACTGTGCTGGCCAAGCAGGCTTTAGTTCTTCTGAGACCACCTCGGAAGATGTGTTTTGTCTGTCTCCTTCCCCCCAAGTACTAATGGCAACCCCCGTGCCTGAGGAGCATGTGTATGTATGTGGCACTAGACCTCTAGAAGCACAGGGCCTTTTGTAGCCACAGAGGCCACTACTGCAGCCTATGGCATTATGCCTCCATATGTTGCTTCCTGCCCACCACCTCCCTCAATCCCTAATTTGTGGTTTGAAGCCAAGGTAAGAAAAGAGAACTGCTGTTACTGTCTCTACAGGATGGAGATGGATGGGATTTGGGGGTTATTGTCCTGACAGTTCCAAGCACTGGGGCTTTGTGTGAGTTTCCACTAGCTTATTCACTCTAACATCACCTACAATAAATCATTTTAATGGGTGTCCTATTTAACGAGACATTTATAGCTGAAATGTAGGGAAATTGTTCCTCTTTTTATCGAAGGTACAAACCACAGTCAATGAATCTGATTTTCCTGACAGTGAGCATGCCTGCAGATCCCAGCATGAACTGAGCAGTGCAGCGTGTGAGACTGCCTGTAGTCAACAGGCCAAATTTTGACCTTCAGTGGGGCTGCTCAGCTGCAAAGGAGGGCAGGATTGAACCTCCTAGTGCATCCAGATGTCTTTGTTTTCATTTCACCTGCTCTTGCTCCCATTGAAGTCAGTAGAAGGCTTGCTTCGGCTTCAGTGGAAGAGGAGCAGGACAATCCATAAATGCCATGGTCTTCTCCAGTGGCTGAAACAATGCCTGCCAAGTGGATAAAATCAGAGAGAGTCCCATGAACTTCACTAAGCACTAGATTGTAAGCTTAGATTGTAAGCTGTTAAGAAAGGGACCTGCCGGCTTCATGGTCTCATTGAAGTACCTTGCATCCTGGTGAGCATTAGATCAATAATAATAAATACTGTAGATAGACTATATGATCTGTGTGGCATCAGTCCTGGGCACTACCTTGCAGGAGATCCAAAATAAGGAGAAACCTTATGACTAGCTCCTTGGGACGCAGGCTCTCTGGGAACACCATCACATGTCGGAGGGGTCGCCAGCGCAGCATCTTAAGCTTAGTTAAGAGTTGTGGGAATGCCATGCCAGCCAGAATAGATGTCTGCTCACTTCTCCAGGCTGGGTGGGCTCCATTTTGTCCAGCACAGGAACCAGATATGATGGTGTAGAAATGTGTTGGAAGATGGTGCTATATTTCCCATCATTTGTCTAACTGTTCCTATTCATTTATCTTAGGAGTTTCTGAGGTGCCAGTTGTAGTGACAGCTAAGCACTGACACAGGCCTTAAGGAGAACGATAGCAATAATTAATTAATTATTATTACTATTATTATTATTGATGATGTATTAATTGCATAGCACTTAGGGGCCTCAGTTAGGGATCATGGCTCCATTGCATGAGGCACTGTAACAAACTGATGGCCCCTGTCCCACAGAGCTGCCAGTTTAAGACAAGTTACAACAGGTGGCTCAACAAACAGACAGGGGAACGCATGAGGAAACAAGGCGATTGTGCCTGGCATGATAAACCAGCTATCTAGCCATTGCTGAGTTTTCCACAGGCATCATAGCAGAGGAGAGTTTTAAGGAGGATGTGAAGGAGGTTTAAAGAGCTTGTCAAATTCCTTTATAGAGAGGTGTCCCTCCTCCCCTAGGACTTGTTTCATTGACTTCCCACTGCGCTCAAATGGTCAGTTTCAGTAAGGGCCTGACCTAATGTCAAGTGAAGTCAATGAGTTTCTTTCCATTGACTTCATTGACAATGGCATTTGACTGTATAAGAGCAGCTCTGGCTGGTTTCCATGTCCGTAGGGTTATGTCTGCTTCAGGGAGTCCAGCTAGAATTCTCCTGTGTTCTGAGCATGCTCTGCTTCTCTCTCATGGAGTCAGGACTGAGTCAATGGCTGACCTGCCTGGAGGATGGGCTCTGGTCACTCCCAGAAGCTTACTGCAAACTGGAATGTGATGCACCTCATGTGGTCGCCAATGCCAAGCTGCTGGTGCCCCGGTGCCTGCAAGGGAACCATGATGTGGGTTCTGTCTGCCGCTATAAGTGTAAACCTGGATACCACGTGGCGGAAAGCATGGAGAGCAAACCCAGAAAGTAAGTCTGAAGCTCTTCTGTCTCAGAAGCTTTTCCCATGTTCCTTTAATCTTCACCTCCATTACTGCTTACCCTAGTAGAGTCACTGGGGACAGAGATGTTTGCACACTGGCTTTGCAAGTTAGCTTGGTTGCCTGTGTGTACAGTTCACACATGTCACTGCATAAAAATCAAGTTAACCTGTTTGTGGGGAAACTGATGGGAACAAGATGTAAATCTCCATTGTACTCGTGTGCGCACATGAATTGCAGTCCTGCCGTCTTACAGACTAAGCAGGATTCTACGGGCTCTGTACTCCGCAAGAGACCTCAAAGAAAAACTAAGGTTCTCCCAGAAGTGCTAGCGGTGGTTCCACAGATGGTGCTTGTCTCTCTTCTCTCTTAGGTTCTTAACTATAAATATGTGAGCCGTCTCAGTGACTTCAGTGGGACTCTTCACTGGCTTAACAATAAACATCTGTGTGAGTGTTGCAGAATCAGGGCCTTAGGCGGTAATTAGCTGATGCTCTACCATGAGCGCACTGTGCTGCTGGAGTAGCTGTCTTTGAAATGAGGGATAAAATCTTAGTCTTGACTGCTTGTGAGAATGAAAGAGCTTGTGGTGATTTTCTGTGGGGACAGAGACGTTAACCCTAGTGTCCTGGCAAAATTTCAGTCTGGTAATTACATTGCAGTTGGAAAAAACTTCCTCCTCTGCAGGAGATGGTGCTGGTGATCTCTGGAGATGGGGCACTGATCTCTGTACTGAGCCAATACCCTCCCAGGGTGCTGTAGTGTATTTTGGGGTGAGACCCACTGAGGTCTAGCTTGTTATGGTCATTAGCAATTCTGAGCCAGGGGCTTGGCTCAATTCCAAATCAGGTTATTACCTTCTGATTATTTAATCTCCTCTTTCAGTTTTAATTGGATGCAGCTTCCTTCTTCCCTGGCTCTCCTTAGCCATGGTGTAGTGCTGCTGTGCACTGTGAAATGGTTGTCATATTCCCCCCCCCCCCCCCCATAATGGATAAAGTGATTACTGCACACACCTTTGTCAAGTACTGTTAAGGTTCCTGGGACTGCGAGGAGCCAGACAGAAGTACAGTCATTATTGTCATGCATAATGATAGGCACATGGGAGTGAGACAACATTGCAAATCAAGGCTTTCTCAGCAATTAAAATTGTGTAAACTAGAGTGAATTTCAGGGTTGTATTCTGAGTATTTGTGTGCATTGCTATAGCATGTAGGAGCCCAAGTCCTGGCCCAGCACCTCTTTGTGTTGGGCACTGTACAAACCCAGAAGAAAAAGATGGTCCCGGATTAACATCTGCATTAACAAATACAGTGAGGGCCTGATCCAAAGCCCATTGAGCTCAGTGGGAGTCATTCCTTGGATGAGTAACTGTTGATGTGTGATTAAATCTTTGTTTACACATGTTTACTTAAGAGTTTACTGATTAGTTAGTTATACTTATAAAGCATCTGGAATCAGTGGGACACAGTAACTTACATACCCAATATAAACTATGCAGACTTTATTTTTCCATGCACTCTCCAGCCTGTCAGATCTGGCAAATGCACTGACTGAGCTGTTATGGGGCTTTCCCTTCATTGCACCTGGACAGACTATGGGCAGTTGGAGGTTTTGCAAATCTATCGAGCTCTCTTTGGGTTCACGAACCTTCCTCCTGTGACATTTAAACTTAGAAGGGGTTAAAGGTGCCCTTTGGCTACTTTAACGTATCTTCTAATCCTGGGGCAGCCAGGGGCTTAACCCCAGCACAAGTTAGAGAAGTCACAGGTTTGATTAGTTCTGCTGGCCGGAGATGAGTAGAGCGCATTGCACTCCAACTCTGCCCCCTTATCTCTGGAGGACTTGGTGTAAAATGCGCTGTAGGCGACTCTCTGCTGTTCTAGTGATGCACGTGATCTTAGTGAGGCCCGGAGTTGTGGGGTTTTTTTCCATGGTGATTCATTTAAAATAAAGCATGTTGCTTTAGCTATAGGGAACCCTGTGTTATGTAAGGATGAGAGAACCCACCTTCCCTCCACAGCTCCGCTTATGCAAATAGATGCTTTTTAGGTGGTATATTTCTGCAGTGATGCTTTTGTTAGACATTTTCTCTTTAATCCATTTTTCACCCTGATAGTTAAACGGATTATGACTGACAGTAGCTCCTAAGCCCCCCATGAGGATCAGGGCCTCTATTGTGCTAGGCGCTGTATGGACATATTAAGAAACCGTCCCTGCCCCCAAAGAAAGGATCATGCAAGTAGACAAAAGATGGAGGAAGGCAGTATCACTACCCTCCTTTTCCCTGTGGGAAAGCCAGGCGGAGAGAGGAAGTGCTAGGTTTTTAAAGGTATTTTGGTGCCTAGATGCTTTTGAAAATCTCACTAGGCACCTATCTGCCTCTTTAGGCACCTAAATACCTTCTAAAAAACTGGCCTGAAGCAACTTATCCAAGGTCATACAGGGAATCTGTGGCCAAGCTAGGAAATGATCTCAGATATACTCAGTCCCAGGCCAGTATCTTAACTACAAGGCCAGCCTTCCTCCCTCTTTCTGCTCCTTTTTTTCCCAGTCCTTTCTAAGCAGATGCAACACCACTAGTGTGCATGTCAAACTCCCAGACCTATGTTATTTGAGTGGCTTCAGAAGCTATCCGTATCCTTGCACATCCTTGCACATCCATGCCGGATGTGTGAGATGCTGCCTCCCCTGCCCCCCATCCCTCAGCCCCAGTGCCATTCACCGGATCGTTGCTGCGTAGTCATCCCCTCAGATTGAACATTCTGGAGCTGTCGTTCCAGCTGGGCTGGAATTCCCTCTGCTTTGTTTGGTTTTTATTTGATTTTTACCAGTGGGAAAGCAATTACACAAAGATATGTTTTTAAATATGTACATACATTCTGCCTCCTCATCTCCTGCTCAGATCCCCTCTAATTCCCTAACAAACACCGCCATGACTGATTATAGAAAGGTGGAATGCAATTAGGTAACAATGATTGGATTGCTACGTGCAGCACATGGGGAATCTAGGCTGGGCTGTCAATGCTCATTCTGAACTTCCCAACTTTTGTAGGTTTCTGCTTAATAAGGAAGAGTTGAGAGCCCCAATGACCTTAATTTAAGGACATTTCTCATTCCCTTGGTGGAGGGGCGGGATGTACTAGGAAATTTTTTCTGATAGAAAAGGCTGTTCAAGAGCTGCTCCAAGTAGATAGATGCCCCTTAGAGATGTTTATTGACAAGGAATCTCTTAGGAGATTGTGAGTGTACAGTTAAAGGTCTATGCAACGATTGCTACTATTTGATTGCAAGGGACACTGGAATGGCATGACTGAGCATTGTGAGAGGGGAGGTTAGAAGCATCTTGAGCTTTTGTCTGCACTAGGGAAACCTAACGATATCCAGCTGTTGGCAACACTGGTGCAACTGACCAGCTGTCAGCCACATGGGGAGCTCTCACATAGACAGGCCTCCACCACTGCGCCCTCTGAGGAGTCTGACGGACAAGGGATTACAAACAGCAGCGGCTGTGGGAGCCATGGCTAGTGCTCACGCTTGTGCTGACAGTGGTTTAGCCATACCAGCATTAGCAGCAGTGGGGACATTTGTAGGAAATGGCCTTTGTGTGGAGAAGGCCTTTTTTGGGGGTGGGGAGGAAGGGGAGGAGAAGGGGTTCCTTGGAGGCCACTGAATTGAAGACTGTGATAATCAGGGCTGGGCTGGGGGATAATATCTCTTGAGATTATGATGGTTGGATGGGGGGAGATGGGTCTCATTGTGTCCCATCTGGATGAGGCCCACTTGGGAATCCTCATAATTTGGTTGGGTCACCCTTGAAAATGGTTTCTTTGGGCCAGCCAGGCCCCTCAACGATGTTGGCACTTAAATACGAGCCCCTGAAGTCTCCTGTTGCTTGGGGGATGACAGGAAGATTCCTAAACGAACACACGCTTCAGAGGCCTTGTCCTCACTGCCAAAGCCTGCTCTAAAGAGAGAACCCTGCCACGGTGCTGTGAAGGCCTCCAAGCTCAGAGAATAACAGGTCCACGGGCAGGAGGCCACTGCGGAGGAGAGCTCTATCCCAGGGGCCAGCAGCAGTGGCATCCCAGCCCATCTTAACAGCTGCCATGACAGGGCAGAGTGGGAGTGGCGGGTTCTCAGGCCCTGGACCATTTGGGATTTTGTAGATGAGAGTAAATATCCTGGAGGAGAATGGGCAGTGAGTGCAAAGTGTGGCACACTAGGGTTATATGCTCACAGCAGCCTGTCCCGTTAGGAGGTGGACAGCCCCATCCTGCGCCAGCCATAGCTTCCAGTGTAATGCCTTGCCGTTATTGGCATGGGTAAGTGTCCGATGTTGACCCCAGTGACTGAGCCAACAGAGTATAATGGCCCTATTGCTTCTGCCAGCTGTGGAGGTTTTCCTATAGCTCAAGGGGTGGAGCCCTGTGTTTTTTGGAGTGGAAGGGCCAGAACCCTGTGTGATTTCTGTGATAAGTGTATCCTCTGCTGCACAGGAATTCATTCCGCTGGCTGATTTCAAGGACAGCGTGAAGGAAGGTCTATTCACTCGGGATGGGATTTGCAAAGCTGCCTAAGGGAATAAAACTAATGGGAACCAAACTTCCAAATCCTCTAGGTGCTTTAGAAAGCCTCAGCCTACATTCCTTTCAGCCCCTGCCTGTTTCCATTCTCTGTTGCTTCCGTCCGCCACAGGCGCTGACACTGGAGCCGTCCCCTCACGCTCCAGTAGGGTAGATATAAGACGCCAGAGCGGCTGAGCAGCAGATGGGTGGGTGAGCATTTGAGGCACCGGCCAAAGAATGATTTGCATCTCGCCCCTTGACTAAATTCAACGCAGCCCTGAGCTGGCCCAGGAAATCCGGCCTGTAATGAACTTCACCCCTTCAAGTGGGACATCTGATGTCTCTAGCTCCCTGCGTTGTCCGAATACTACAGGGGACTGAAGTAGACCATGAAAGGGGAAGAAAGGTGGATGTGGGGAAAGTGAAATGGAAAGAGTTAGCAGGATAGGGGCTGGAAGCACTTCAGAAAGGCCACAGTGGGCAAACAAAGACAGTCTAGTCCAGGAGCCATCCAAGCGCACCAGGGCACACGTCCATCTTACATTAGCTGGGTATGAACATGGGCTTTAGCTCCTAAGCCATAGATTCACCATCCCAGATAAAATACAAATGTCCTGCCATAAAGCGGGGGAAAGAAAACATAGGCTGACAAACGGACTCCCATGTATTTACATCTCTAATAGCACCAATAAAGATTTACACCCCATTAGCTTGGGGCTGGGTGGTTATGTTGTTTTTGTCCCTCTATCATTACAAGGGGAGAGAGGCAGAAATCCAGTTACCCAGCATTTCTGTCTTTTAGTTTACCAATAAGCAACCCCCTCTCCTTTTAGACTGGGAATCCTTACATTATCTGCCAATGGCAGGAGATTCAAGCTTTCAGCTGATTTACGGCAGTCGCTCTTGGCCTTGGTGCAGTGGATCCTCTGCTCCAAGTCCTGGCCACTCTAATACACATCTGGGCGCTAGCCAAGCTCCCCGCTGCATGGTTTGTGGAGCTTTAGAGACTGACATTCATACCTTTCACATCAAACGCAGCTCCTGCAGGCCTCATAAATCTTCCCTGCGGCCTTCACCTTCTGCCCATTAAACATCTGCTTGAAACACTTGATTTTTGATTTTATTTTCCTTGGGCTCCCAGTTCCCCCGCTAATCCTAAGTAAATGTCGCTCTCTGAGATCAGAAGGCGTCAAGGTGTTTTTCTTGTACAGCGAAGTTTAGGGCTGCAGGTTTTAAATGTCTTTCCCCCCATCCCTCCCTCCCAGCATCTCTCTGGAAACAGGCTGCTTAGCATTCCTGGGTCAGCGGTATCAGCACTGGTATAGCTGCCACCTTCTACCTCGGGGTCAGGGAAGGACACCCCTATTGGGAAGTAGCCTGAAATGAGAAATTTGCCTTGGGCGGGTCCCCGAAGATACGAGTTATTGTTTAGGATTCATCGGATGTGCCTTTTTCACATTGGACAGCGGGTGGAGTGGGGTGGGGTGCATCTGGTGCCAAACTCTCTTATCCCTGGAATATTCCACTGCTTATGAGGAAAGTCGGCATGCTCCTGATAAGCCCCTGCTTTAGTAATTGGTGGCAGATGTAGTTCAGATCCAGCAGGCAGAGAGCTGCAGTGTTTACAACCAGCTCCATTCCCTCTCCTGGTTCTGTCTGACAAAGCGTGATTTTTCCCCTGTGTGGCTTGGGCAGACTGGCAGGCAGCTGGAAGCCCCAGGGTGTTAATTCCAGCACCACATCAAAGTGAGACAGTGAGTGACGAGTAAGGATCTCACTCCCTACATAGGGCACCTGTGCAAATCCCACATTCCTTGGGCATATTGCAGACTACCAGCCCTTTCGATATTAAGGGCTTGTCTACGTGGCGAGTTACTGCACTGTAAGCCAGAGTGTGACTCTGCAGCACTTCAGAATCACACCTTGGGTTGCTGAGTAGTAACTCACCATACTGACAAGACCTCTGCCTCTCTCCTTATGGAGTTACCTGGTTTCTGCTTAAGGGCCCTTGGATGCATTTTTGAAGAGCAACAGTGACATATAGTGGCTGGATCAGTTATTCCCAGGTGTTTGTCTAGTGAGTGTCTGCACGTCGCTGTTCAAGCCCAAAGCGATGCTGCTTGTTTAAAGGACATTGCTGAATGATTGAGGCCCGGTTTATGAAGCCCCTTCAGAGCCTTATCTCACAGGATTTATTTATACTACAACCCACTTTAGCTTCCCCATGAGACACTGCCACCTGCTGAAATGCTATAGTAGAAACACAGGGCTAAATTGTAGCTGTAAGGTCATGCCACATGAAGCGTTATGCAAGAGGCATGCAGAATGGGCCAGACTGACTCTCCTCTAGCTCTTTTGCTGATATAAAACCTAGCATCACCTTTTGCCAGTGCAACCTGATGCTGTGAGGACACACTGCGCTGGTGAGGGCAGCCAAATAGGAATGTACCCTGCTGAAATAGCCATGTCAGTGGCAAGACTTTTGCCAGTTAAAACTTCCTAGTGTAGACAAGGCCTCATAGGCACAATTCAGTCCCTGCACCACAACTGATGGAAAGCAGCTATGCGCTGCCCCTTGTTTGAGCTGGATTGTAAGGTGCTGATTTGACCTTTTGTCTCCTGCCCCTATTTCTGCAGCACACAATAGCTCCCGTGCTTTTCAGATCCTATAATCACACTTGAAGATGTGCAAGGAAATTAAAACTGGCTGGCTGGCTACCTATTGTGTCCTAGAAACTTTTAGCTGCTGCCTCCTAGGACTGTGTCTGCTGGAGGTGAGGGGTGGAGAAGGAAAAGGTGAGGGATTGGTCCTGGACAATGAAAATCATCATTAAACTTGTAGAAAAGTCCAACAGTAAAGGAGTATGACTAGTAAAAAATCTGGGAAACTTACAAGCGGTCAAAAGATTCCAGAGCCAAGAATAATTAAACATTGAATTTAATAAGGGTCCTGTCTGCAATTAGCTAGGGTAAAACTCACCAGAGCTACCAGTCCTAATGCATCAAGGGGTGTAAACTCATTAGTGGCTGGAGTCACAAAGACTCTTCTCCCCCATGATATGAGTACTGCTCAGTTGTCCCAGTACATCCTGGGGTTTTTATGCCTTCCTGTGAAGTATGTGGTATGTAGATGGCTGCCAGCAATGGAATACTTGAGTAAATGGACTGTTGTTCTGTACATTTTTCTTTTTCATTATTTTTTCGGCAAAGATTTTAATGTTATATTGTTTTAGCAATACAAGCTGATATGGGTCTGTTCTGGTATGGCAATTCCTATACCAGAAAGATATTTACAAATTGGATGGAGTACAGAGGAGAGCCACAAAAATGATAAAGAGGCCAGAGGGATTTACTGATGAGGTACATTTGAATGAGCTAAGTATATATCGCTTGGCTACGAGATAGGGCACAGAGATGGAGTGCACATATCAGAAGGGTTTGAGCAGCATGGAGGGAGAAGAATTGTTGGGGTGGCACAAGGGGAAATAGCTGGGAGGGGGCGAGGGGATGAAATTGAGGAATAGAACATTTCAACTAGAGAAGGAAAAATTTCCCGATAGTGAGATCTGTTAGATTGGCGTAATCTCCCAATTTAAGTGAAGGAAGCACCACGACTTTGGACATTTAAACCTGTACTGGGCAAAGCACTAGGAAATGTGCTGTAGGAAGCAGTGCTACATAGGGAAATGCCTGGATAATTAAGTCCCTGATTAAGCAACACAGCGAATTCATGCTGAAATCAAGGCGAGTTCAGCACATGCTGAGAGGTAAGAGTTTTGCTGAACAGGGATGGATTTAAGCATGTGATTAAGTGTGTGGCTGAAGTGGGGCTTAAATGAGTTGGAGCCCGATCCAGCAAATCACCGAAGCATGTGCTTAACTTTCAGCGCGTGCTTAAACCCTGGAGCTCAAGCAGAGGTTTCAGTGCTTTGCTGAATGGAGGCCTTAAACTCGTTTCTCTGATTCTATGCTCAGACGAAGGCAGCTCTATGTGCAGAACTATGTGTTATTCAATATTGATTACTATTTGCAATCCTAATAACAAAAGCTGCTAAACATCCACTCAAATTTGCTTGCAGGAGTATTGTTGCTCTCTTCTCCACTCCCCTCCCTTTCCCTTCTCCTGGCCCCCACTGCACTTGATCAGCAGGTGTTGTGGGTTTGAACACTTTTGCAGTCAGGAGCTTAATGTGAACTTCCTGTAGTCCAGGGGAAAAGGTATAAGCTGAAGCTACAGAACGAACAGCGTCCCCTTTCATAGGGGAGCATTTGCAGCTTTGGGATTGCCCTTTGGGTGTGCGGTACAGTAACTGTCTTGTGCGTGTGTTCCCCAGAAAGTTATTGAAGATCCACTGCCTGGAAAGTGGAGTCTGGGAGGAAGGCAGCTGCGTCCCAGTGCTGTGCGAGCCACCCCCTCCCGTCTTTGAGGGGATGTACAACTGCACCCATGGCTTTGAGCTGGACACCCAGTGCATGCTCAGCTGCAACCCGCAGAGCAAAAGGGTAAGAATGACTTCTTTAAGGGGGAATGCAAGAGCACAGCAAGCCAGCTGGAGGACACTCTGGCAACCTTGTTTGGGTATGGCTTTGAGCTGGCCTGAAATAGCGTGGCTGGCTAACAGGGTGCGTTGCAAAGGATATTCCGTGCCCTGGTTCTGAATTTATTTGCTGAACTACAAATCCATGGTGTACTTGGTGCAATCAGCATCTAGGGTGGGATTTCCTTGGGAGCCTGCCAGAGACTTTAAGCACATGCTTAAGGGCTTTGCAGAAATGAAGTTGGATTTCTGTGCTTGGCTTGCATGGACATCAAGAAAACTCCTGGGAATTAGAGCAGAACCTGGTCTGGATTTCCTGGCCTACCTGGGATAGATGCTGGTGCCTGCATCCGAAACTAGCATCTACCACAATGCTCTGCTACTGACCCAATCCGTCTCCTGTGAAAGGGGGACATTATTTAGAAGTCTAAATAATAAGATGGGTGAACTAGAGTTCCTAGTATTAAATGAGGATATTGATATAACAGGCATCACAGAAACCTGGTGGAATGAGGACAATCAATGGGACAAAGTAATACCAGGGTACAAAATATATCGGAAGGACAGAACAGGTTGTGCTGGTGGGGGAGTGGCACTATATGTGAAAGAAAGCGTAGAATCAAATGAAGTAGAAATCTTAAATGAACTAAATTATACTATAGAATCTCTATGGATAGTAATTCCATGCTTGAAAAATAAGAATATAGCAGTAGGGCTATATTACAGACCACCTGACCAGGATGGTGCTAGTGACTCTGAAATGTTCAGGGAGATTAGAGAGGCTATTAAAATAAACTCAATAATAATAATAATGGGGGGTTTCAGCTATCCCCATATTGACTGGGTACATATCACCTCAGGAAGGGATGCTGAGATAAAGTTTCTTGACACCTTAAATGCCTGCTTCTTGGAGCAGCTAGTCCTGGAACCCACAAGAGGAGAGGCAATTCTTGATTTAGTCCTAAGTGGAGCACAGGATCAGGTCCAAAAGGTGAATATAGCTGGACTGCTTGGTAATAGTGACCATAATATAATTAAAGTTGCAGCACAGACAGCTGCAGCGGCACAGGAGCCAGCAAACAGAGCTGGAAACAGGAGTTTGAGTGGGAGTTTGCAAGAGGAGTTTGTATTTTGGGACTGTTTGGGGGTTTGTTCTTGCTGTGGGTGGTGGTGTTTTGGTTTGGTTTGTGTTTTCCGGACTAACAGGGTTTAGGTGAGAAGGCTGACAGATACAGAGGCAGCAGTGGTCATGAGCCAAGCAGTGGAGGACACAATGAGGATGACTGGATGTGGCAGCTGCGGCATGTACATGATTCTGGAGGGAGTACCTGAAAGGAGTTTTGTCTGCATGAAGTGCCGCCTGATAGAGCTGATGGAAGAAAATATCTGAGGATTGGAGATGCAGGTGGAGACTCTGGTCGAGTTTAGAAGGGGGTTCGAGCAGATGATGGAGCAAAGGCACGAGGTGGCTGAAGGGGAAAGCTCAGACATGCAGATGGATGCAGGATCAAAGGCCTCTGAGGGGGGACTGCCGGGTGAAGAAAATGGACAGTGGAAGCATGTGACTAAGAGAACCAGGCAGAGGAAAAGATGGGCCAGTGAAGGAGAAATAGAGCTCGAGAACAGGTTTGCGGAGTTGGAGAATGAAGAAAGGGTAGAGCAGGTAGGTAGTCACTGAAGGTGGAAGGGCAAGGAAGAAAAGAGCGGCTAGTCCCATAGAAAAAGGGGAAGAGTCGATGGAGACAACACCAAATATGAGCCCCAGGAGGATACAGGATGGGTTGAAGAGGATTACAAGGGAAAATGGGAATGGAAAGGACTTGCAGCCAGAGGGAACGGGATAGACCAGAGAATCGCACTGTCGCCAGGAAAAGGCAGGTCTACGTGATTGGGGACTCCTTACTGTGAAGAATAGACAGGCCTGTAACCAGAGCTGCTCCAGAGAACAGAAGGGTGTGCTGTCTGCCAGGTGCTAAGAGACGGGATGTGGACCTGAGGTTGAAGAGGATCCTAAAGGGAGCGGGAAAGAATCCATTGATCATCCTTCATGTAGGAACAAATGACATGGCTAGATTCTCACTGGAACGAATCAAGGGAGACTATGCCAGGCTGGGGAAGACGCTTAAGGAAATCGAGGCTCAGGTGATCTTCAGTGGGATTCTTCCTGTTCCTAGAGAAGGGCAACAAAGGTGTGACAGGATTATGACGATGAAGAGATGGCTCAGGGAGTGGTGCTATAAGGAGGGCTTTGGGATGTATGGCCACTGGGAGGCATTCATGGACAGAGGACTGTTCTCTCAAGGATGGACTTCGCCTGAGTAGGGAGGGAAATACACTTCTAGGATGGAGGCTGGCACAACTGATCAAGAGAGCTTTAAACTAGGAATTTGAGGGAGACGGTTGGGAGATGTCCAGGTAATCTCCACACCGGATTTTAACATTGAGAGGGAAGAAAATGGAGTAAGAAAGGATATAGCCGGGGGTAGGAGAATGGACATAAGGAGGAAGGGCAGAGTGGATACTAGTCTAATAGGTCATACTGGCAGTACAATGTCCATACCAAATTGGGTAAAGAATGTGAGTGTGGCCAAACAGCAAAAATTAAGATGTTTGTACACCAATGCGAGGAGCCTAGGTAACAAAATGAAGGAACTAGAGCTACTGGTCCAGGAAGTGAAACCAGATATCATAGGAATAACTGAAACATGGTGGAATAGTAGTCATGACTGGAGTACAGGTATTGAAGGGTATGTGCTGTTTAGGAAAGACAGAAATAAAGGTAAAGGTGGGGGAATAGCATTGTATATCAATGATGAGGTAGACTGTAACGAAATAAAAAGTGATGGAATGGATAAGACAGAGTCTGTCTGGGCAGAAATCACATTGGGGAAGAAAACTACTAGAGCTTCCCCTGGGATAATGCTTGGGGTGTGCTATAGACCACCGGGATCTAATTTGGATATGGATAGAGACCTCTTTAATGTTTTTAAGGAAGTAAATACTAATGGGAACTGCGTGATCATGGGAGACTTCAACTTCCCAGATATAGACTGGAGAACAAGTGCTAGTAATAATAATAGGGCTCAGATTTTCCTAGATGTGATAGCTGATGAATTCCTTCATCAATTAGTTGCTGAACCAACAAGGGGAGATGCCATTTTAGATTTGGTTTTGGTGAGTAGTGAGGACCTCATTGAAGAAATGGTTGTAGGGGACAACCTTGGCTCGAGCGATCATGAGCTAATTCAGTTCAAACTAAATGGAAGGATAAACAAAAATAAATCTGACACTAGGGTGTTTGATTTCAAAAGGGCTAACTTAATAAATTAAGGAAATTAGTTAGGGAAGTGGATTGGACTAAAGAATTTATGGATCTAAAGGCGGAGGAGGCCTGGGATTATTTCAAGTTAAAGTTGCAGAAGCTATCAGAAGCCTGTATCCCAAGAAAGGGGAAACAATTCATAGGCAGGAGTTTTAGACCAAGCTGGATGAGCAAGCATCTCAGAGAGGTGATTAAGAAAAAACAGAAAGCATACAAGGGGTGGAAGATGGGAGGGCTCAGCAAAGAAACCTACCTTATTGAGGTCAGAGCATGTAGGGATAAAGTGAGACAGGCTAAAAGTCATGTAGAATTGGAACTTGCAAAGGGAATTAAAACCAATAGTAAAAGGTTTTATAGCCATAGAAATAGGAAGAAAACAAAGAAAGAAGAAGTGGGACCGCTAAACACTGAGGATGGAGTGGAGGTTAAGGATAATCTAGGCATGGCCCAATATCTAAACAAATACTTTGCCTCAGTCTTTAATGAGGCTAATGAGGAGCTTAGGGATAGTGGCAGCATGACAAATGGGAATAAGGATGTGGGGGTAGATATTACCATATCTGAGGTAGAAGCCAAACTTGAACAGCTTAATGGGAGTAAATCAGGCGGCCCAGATAATCTTCATCCAAGAATATTAAAGGAACTGGCACATGAAGTTGCAAGCCCATTAGCAAAATTTTTTAATGAATCTCTAAACTCAGGGGTTGTACCATTTGACTGGAGAATAGCTAATATAGTTCCTATTTTGAAGAAAGGGGGAAAAAAGTGACCCGGGTAACTACAGGCCTGTTAGTTTGACATCTGTAGTATGCAAGGTCTTGGAAAAAATTTTGAAGGAGAAAGTAGTTAAGGACCTTGAGGTCAATGGCAATTGGGACAAATTACAACATGGTTTTACAAAAGGTAGATCGTGCCAAACCAACTTGATCTCCTTCTTTGAGAAAGTAACAGATTTTTTAGATAAAGGAAATGCAGTGGATTTAATCTACCTCGATTTCAGTAAGGCATTTGATACAGTACCACATGAGGAATTATTGGTTAAATTGGAAAAGATGGGGATCAATATGAAAATTGAGAGGTGGATAAGGAACTGGTTAAAGGGAACACTACAGCGGGTCATACTGAAAGGTGAACTGTCAGGTTGGAGGGAGGTTACTAGTGGAGTTCCTCAAGGTTCAGTTTTGGGACCAATTTTATTTAATCTTTTTATTACTGACCTCGGAACCAAAAGTGGGAGTGTGCTAATCAAGTTTGCGGATGACACAAAGTTGGGAGGTATTGCCAATTCAGAAAAGGATTGGGATATCATACAGGAAGATCTGGATGACCTTGTAAACTGGAGTAATAGTAATAGAATGAAATTTAATAGTGAGAAGTGTAAGGTTATGCATTTAGGGATTAATACCAAGAATTTTAGTTATAAGCTGGGAACACATCAGTTGGAAGTAATGGAAGAGGAGAAGGACCTCGGAGTCCTGGTTGATCACAGTTGACACTATGAGTCGCCAATGTGATGTGGCCGTGAAAAAAGCTAATGCGGTCTTGGGATGCATTAGGCGAGGTATTTCTAGTAGAGATAAGGAGGTGTTAGTACCGTTATACAAGGCATTGGTGAGACCTCATTTGGAATACTGTGTGCAGTTCTGGTCTCCCATGTTTAAGAAGGATGAATTCAGACTGGAACAGGTACAAAGAAGGGCCACTAGGATGATCCGAGGAATGGAAAACCTGTCGTATGAAAGGAGACTCAAGGAGCTTGGTTTGTTTACCTTAACCAAAAGAAGGCTGAGGGGAGATATGATTGCTCTCTTTAAATATATCAGAGGGATAAATACCAGGGAGGGAGAGGAATTATTTCAGCTCAGTACCAATGTGGACACAAGAACAAATGGATATAAACTGGCCATCGGGAAGTTTAGACTTGAAATTAGATGAAGGTTTCTAACCATCAGAGGAGTGAAGTTCTGGAACAGCCTTCCAAGGGAAGCAGTGGGGGCAAAAGACCTATCTGGCTTCAAGATTAATCTAGATACATTTATGAAGAGGATGGTTTGATGGGATAACATGATCTTAGTCAAAGGTCAATTAATTGCCATCAGTGGTAAATAGGACCAATGGTCCATGATGGGATGTTAGAAGTTACTACAGAGAACTTTTTCCTGGGTGTCTGGCTGGTGAGTCTTGCCCACATGCTCAGGGTTCAGCTGATCGCCATATTTGGGGTCGGGAAGGAATTTTCCTCCAGGGTAGATCGGCAAAGGCCCTGGAGGTTTTTCGCCTTCCTCTGCAGCATGGGTCACGGGTCACTTACTGGAGGATTCTCTGCATCTTGAAGTCTTTAAACCATGATTTGAGGACTTCAATAGCTGAGACATAGGGGAGAGAATTATTCCAGGAGTGGGTGGGTGAGATTCTGTGGCCTGCATTGTGCAGGAGGTCAGACTAGATGATCATAATGGTCCCTTCTGACCTTAAAGTCTATGAGTCTATAAAGTTAACATCCCTGTGACAGGGAAAACTCCACAGAGGCCCAACACTGTAGCATTTAATTTCAGAAAGGGGAACTACACAAAAATGAGGAGGTTAGTGAAACAGAAATTAAAAGGTACAGTACCAAAAGTAAAATCTCTGCAAGCTTCATGGAAACCATAATAGAGGCGCAACTTAAATGTATACCACAATTTAAAAAACATAGTAAGAGAACCAAAAAAGAGCCACAGTGGTTAAACAACAAAGTAAAAGAAGCAGTGAGAGGCAAAAAGGCATCCTTTAAAAAGTGGAAGATAAATCCTAATGAGGAAAATAGAAAAGAGCATAAACTCTGGCAAATAAAGTGTAAAAATATAATTATAAAGACCAAAAAAGAATTTGAAGAACAACTAGCCAAAGACTCCAAAAGTAATAGCAATTTTTTTTTAACATCAGAAGCAGAAAGCCTGCTAAACAACAAGTGGGGCCACTGGATGATCAAGATGCTAAAAGAGCACTCAAAGACAATAAGGCCATTGCGGAGAAACTAAACGAATTCTTTCCATTGGTCTTCACTGTTGAGGATGGGAGGGAGATTCCCAAACCTGAGCCATTCTTTCTGGGTGACAGATCTGAGGAACTGTCCCAAACTGAGGTGTCATTAGAGAAGGTTTTGGAACAAATTCATAAACTAAACAGTAATAAGTCTCCAGGATGTGATGGTATTCACCCAAGAGTTCTGAAGGAACTCAAATGTGAAATTGCAGGACTACTAACTGTCGTCTGTAACCTATCATTTAAATCAGCTTCTGTACCAAATGACTGGAGGACAGCTAATGTGATGCCAATTTTTAAAAAAGGCTCCAGAGGTGACCCTGGCAACTACAGGCCAGTAAGCCTCACTTCAGTACCGGGAAAATTGGTTGAAACTATAGTAAAGAACAAAAGTGTCAGACACATAGATGAACATAATTTGTTGGGAAATAGTCAACATGATTTTTGTAAAGGGAAATCATGCCTCACCAATCTACTAGAATTCTTTGAGGGGGTCAACAAGCATGCGGACAAAGGAGATCAAGTGGCTATAGTGTATTTAGATTTTCAGAAAGTCTTTGACAAGGTCCCTCACCAAAGGCTCTTAAGCAAAATAAGCAGTCATAAGGGATAAGAGGGAAGGTTCTCTCATGGATTGGTAACTGGTTAAAAGATAGGAAACAAAGGGCAGGAATAAATGGTCAGTTTTCAGAATGGAGAGAGGCAAATAGTGATGTTCCCCAGGGATCTGTACTGGGCCTAGTGCTATTTAAAATATTCATAAACAATCTGGAAAAAGAGGTAAACAGTGAGGTGGCAAAATTTGCAGATGATACGAACCTACTCAAGATAGTTAAGTCCCAGGCAGACTGCGAAGAGCTACAAAAGGATCTCACAAAACTGGATGACTGGGCAACAAAATGGCAGATGAAATTTAATGTTGATAAATGTAAAGTAATACACATTGGAAAACATAATCCTAACTATACATATACAATGATGTATAGTCTAAGTTAGCTGTTACCACTCAAGAAAGAGATCTTGGAGTCCTTGTGGATAGTTCTCTGAAATCATCTGCTCAATGTGCAGCGGCAGTCAAAAAATCGAACAGAATGTTGGGAATCATCAAGAAAGGGATAGATAATAAGACAGAAAATATCATATTGTCTCTATATAAATCTATTGTATGCCCACATCTTGAATACTGCGTGCAGATGTGGTTGCTCCATCTCAAAAAAGATATATTGGAAAAGGTTCAGAAAAAGTCAACAAAAATGAGTAGGGGTATAGAACGGCTTCCGTAAGAGGAGAGATTAATAAGACTGGGACTTTTCAGCTTGGAAAAAAGGCGACTAAGGGGGGATATGATAGTCTATAAAATCATGAGTGGTATAGAGAAAGTAAATAAGGAAGTGTTATTTACTCCTTCTCATAATACAAGAACAAGGGGCCACCAAATGAAATTAATAGGTAGCAGGTTTAAAACAAACACAAGAAAGTATTTTTTCACGCAATGCATTGTCAACCTCTGGAACTCCTTGCCAGAGGGTGTTGTGAAGGCCAATACTATAACGGGGTTCAAAAGGGAGCTAGATAGATTCATGGAAGATAGGTCCATCAATGGCTATTAGCCAGAATGGGCAGGAATGGTGTCCCTAGCCTCTGTTTGCCAGAATCTGGGATTGGGTGACAGGGCATGGATCACTTTATGATAACTTGTCTGTTCATTCCATTTGGGGCACCTGCCATTGGCCACTGTTGGAAGACAGTATACTGGGCTTGATGGACCTTTGGTCTGACCCAGTATGGCTGTTCTTATGACATGAACCAATATACAAGCCCATAGAAAAGCTGAAAGTGAGCAATATTTCATGACTTATCTAACTGTTTAGCACAATAGCTATAGGATCCACACCTCAGTCATCTTGCTACGCTGTTTTATTTTGTTGAAGTGTTGTGCGCATGCGCACATGTACACACAAACCATAGGGGCCGGTTGGGTTAAGAACACTAAAAGGGGGCACCTTTGGCCCCTGGTGTAGGAGAGTGGGAGGCAAGTTTGTGTCCTCATTTTGTTCCATTCCAAACTGAGCCCCATGCATTACCCAGCCCTAGGCAACATGACCTGCAAGCTGCTTGAATTGTTCAGGATAAAATAATTCAACAAGCTCAACTTCAACCCAACAGGTATTTAACAAATGTAGGCCTCTCTTCTGTTCACAAAATATCTGCAAAGCCATCATAATTTATTTTAAAGGTTAGTTTGTCATTTACAGTTGTTCAACAAATAGTTTTGCAAAGAATTTTTTGCCTATATTTATATGCACACTGCTCATGGTGAGCATTCCCTAGCTGCTGTTGGTGCCCAAAGACTGTCTCCCTAACTCACGTGGCACTGGTCTGTCTCTTAATTGGGTGACCTAGACATTGGTTTACACTTCAGAGCACCATATAGAACTTTTTGTGCGCTGTAGCAGGGTCCACACAGCGAGTCAATGTGCGGCAAGCTAGTGCGCTGAAGATCCGCACTCTGGCTTGCCACGTGCTAACTCGCTGTGCAGACAAACCCTCAATAAACCAGAGGAGCCAGCGTTGTCTGTGGACGTTCAGAACTGTTTGTTGAATCTGGCGTCCAGCTAATGGAGAGCCTTTCGGAATGGGTGTGAGTGCATTTCCATTGCAGAACCCCATGAATGTTTCTTTGCACTGGTATTTGCAATGCACTCTGCCCATGTTCTTGCAAGTGAAAATTTACTCGCTCAAATGCTCATGAAGGAGCAGAAGTGCTGAGATGCTTACTGACCTTTGATCTGTGGGCCAGGTGACCTGCTATCACCTGATCCCTGGCCTTAAAGCCATCCCTGGGAGATGAGTTACGGAGGGCCAGCCAACTTTGTGACAGCAGGATGCAGATGTAGCATTGGCAGCTGCTCTGCAGATTCTGTTTATTTTGGTATATTTGGGTTTTGCAGTTAACCTGTAAGCACCTGGCCTGGGATTCCTTTCTCTCCCATCCAGTTGTAGAAAATCTCAGGTCTGTTGTCAATGTCCTTGTAATGCAATGGTTTTCATGGGCTCTTGTAGACTTTAAGACCCAAGGGGCAGTAGCATAGCCAGGGGGGGAGCAGGGGGAGCAGCCGCTCCCCCACTGAGCAGAAGCGGCGCCTTTTTTGTGCTCCCGTCGCCTTTTGCTCCTGCGCTGCAGCCGGAGCGGAGCATTTTTTTTTTGCTCTGGCGCCTTTTGTTCCCAGTGCCTTTTTTTGCTCCTGATGCTTTTTGCTCCCATTGCCGGTGCCTTTTTTTTAGCTCCGCTCCCCCTGTGCTCTAAACCTGGCTACGCCACTGCCGAGGGGACCATCGTGATCCTCTAGTCTGACCTCCTGCACATCACAGGTCTCAGAACCTCGCCCACCCACTCCTGCAATAGGCCCACAACCTCTGGCTGAGTTGCGGTGAGGACCAATAAAACCCAACAACTGGGAGGCAGCTAATGGGTCACAAGTGGAGCTAAGCTCACTCTCCCAAAAGGGCCAGCCCACCCAGCGATGGTCACACGCTCTTGTAATACTCATGGAAGAAAATAATTTGTACTGTCAACAGTTCTGCTTGTTTTTAAGTGAAAGGTTAATAACCTTTCAATTAAAAGGTTGGAAGCAGCTGAAAAGTCCCCTTTAAGCATGCCCTGGGAGCATTACTAATGTTTTAGCAGAGCTTAGCAGAACCCTGACTGGTTTGTGACATAGTCTCTGGCAAGGGCTTGCTCAAGGAGAGGGGCTTCTCACTGGCCAGCTGCTGCTGGGGAAATTTGCAGAAGGACTGTTGCAAGTGTCTCATTGAAATACATGTGACGAATTTCCTGTGATGGGATCAGATTGCAATGTGGAACAGTTTGCTTTATAAGCATTCGGTACTGGCCATCATAGATTGGATTCCCCATTTTGGCATAACTTATAAAAGGCTGCATCCTGCTCTCACTGTAGTTGATGGAGAATTTTGCCTTTGATTTCAGTGGGGGAAGGGCCATCCTAAACTTCATTTTGTGAAATTGATGGTAGTGGGGGAAAGGATAACATGGTTTAAATGGGCTTCAGTGGGAGGCAGGTTATGCTTTCTGGGATAACTACATGTGGCTAGGGCAAGGGGAATAGACACACAAGCCATTGCAGAGCTTCTTGTACTGGCTGTACAGTGCAGTAATGTGGATTCCTCTCTCTTTGCTTCTCTAGGTTCCTATCCATTGTACTAAAGAAGGCTTATGGACAGAGGAGTTTAAATTGTGTGAGAACCTGCAAGGCAATTGTCCTCCACCTCCAGAGCTGAATTTAGTGGAGTACAAGTGTGAAGAAGGCTATGGCATCGGTAAGGGCAAAAAAGGATGTTGATTTCTGATCCAAACCTGCTTCTCTTGGAACAGGCTGTTTGTTGAGTCAGCTGGGTCTATTGCGGTCCCAGAGGACTAAGTGAAAGGTCACACTGACTCCTTTGCTGCTCCAGTAACATTTAAATTTATGACAAAGTTCCATTTTGGTTTTAGTCTTCTGTCTGCACATAAAGCCAGTTGGGCGGTTTATGGATGTACATAACATCTGGCCATGTTAGCAGTAGAGCTTTAATCCTAATGCTGGCTTCAGGATAAGGATGTGTAGTTTCATGAGGCGAAGGAATATGTCAGTGAGGCAAACCACAGCCATTTGCAGTATTCTTCCACCCTTTGCAGTTGTTTTTACTGTGGGTGGTTGTGGTGGTGGTGGTAATTTCTAGAGGGATGACCTGAGTTACCTGACCTGTGAAACTGGGCAATTTCACTCTTCATGGGTCCATGCAAACTGTTTCTTTGGTCTAAATCCGCTTGGGTTTATATCCCTCCCACTTTAAAGCAACACTCAATCATAGCTGCCACATCGCACTTGGCTTAGTGCCTAAATTGAGTGTTAATGCAAAACCCACATAGTTTTCAGTGCAAAACCGTAAATCACATAGGGTTTGATCAAAACTGGGCCCAGGCTGGTGAAAAAGGCCCATTAAGTTTAGCAAAACTTCTGGCAAGCCTGGTATGAGTTTGGGGTGTGTGATGAAACCCAGGCATTTTCCCATGGCTTCAGGCTCCATTAGGAACATTTTGCACAGCTGTAATTTTGATTTTTTTAAATTCTTTATTAAATTTAAGAAATAAAAAGATCAAGGGCTAGATCCACAAAGGAATTTAGGCACCAAACTGCCACTGTAGGCGCCTACATTCAAAAGTTAGATCCTCAAAAACCCTGCTCAGCTGCCACCTAACCCTTTAGACACCTAAATTTCCTAGGCACCTAAGTTTCCACCAGGGAAGTGCCGTAGGTGCCTACATTTCTGCCAGTGGGTACGCACACAGTCATCTATATCGTGATGCAACCGAGCTGGTGGGCACCAAAGCCCTGATTCGATTCTCAAAGTAGGCATTCCCCCACTGCTTCACCTGTGGGGCCAATCCTGTCGATGTGTTCACAGGCAGCCTCTCAGCATACCTGCCAGATCAAGCCCCCCACAAAACATGGCAGCAGTTGTGACCCTGCAGCCCACGTTCAAATCCTCAGTCTGCCTGATTCAGATCATGGATGTGAACCTCCCAGGCGCGTGCCCTACCCACCAGGGCCAGCTCTAGGCACCAGCAAAACAAGCAGGTCCTTGGGGCGGCACATTTCTAGGGGCAGCATTCTGGTGCCAGCCATGCTGCCCCTAGAAATGTGCCCCCCCGCCCCGCCCAAGCTCACCTCCGCTCTGCGCCACCGCCGCTTGGCTTCTCCCCCTCCCTCCCAGGCTTTCACGTGCGGTAAGCCTGGGAGGGGGGGGGGGAGAAGCCGAGCGGCAGCGCGAAATAGCTGTTTCACGCACGGCAAGCCTGGGGGAGGGGGAGAAGCCGAGCGGCGGCTGCAGAGCAGAGGTGAGCTGGGGTGGGGAGCGGTTCCTGTTCCTCTACCCCCGTTACTTCCTGCACGCCCCTCACCCTAGGTCACTTCCACTCCGCCTGCTCCCCTGAAGGCACAGCCACTTCGCTTCTCCCCCTCCCTGTCAGGTGAGGGAGTGGGGAGAAGTGGAGCGGCAACATGTTCAGGAGAGCAGGCAGAGCGGAGGTGAGCTAGGGTGGGAGGTTGCCGGGGTGGGGGCACAGGAAGCAATGGAGTGGGGGAAATGCAGCACGTGCGGGGGAGGAGGCGGGGCTGGGGATTTGGGGAAGGGGCGGAATTGAGGCGGGGCCGGGGCTGGGGGGGCAAGAAAAAAACGGGGGGCAGGCAAAAAATTTTTTTGCTTGGGGCGGCAAAAATCCTAGAGCCGGCCCTGCTACCCACTAGGATATAGGGTATGCTGAGGTAAGTCTCTTTGGTTGAAGCTGTTCCACTTTGTGTGCAGTGTTTTAAATAGTCATTGGAGCAGGGATTGAAACCTGGGTCTCTACGGTGCCTACCCGAACTGCTGGGCTGCTGAGTCGTTCTCACTCTCTCTGACCCGATGACTGCTGAAAGTCTTTCCTACCAAGTGGAACAGCTCCCCCAGGAGAGATGGAGGACCATGCCAGAATACGCTGTAGCCCAGTTGTAGTGCACTCACATGGGAAGTGCAGACCTGGGTTCAAGTCCCTGCTCCCCGTCCAGCAGAGGAGGGATTTGATCCCAGCTCTCTCACAGCCTGGTGAGTGCTCTAACCACTGCGCTGTAGCGCATAAGGCAGCTGCCACCACCACTGTTTTTTGTGAGACTGGGCTGGCCTGGCTTAGGTGCCTACCTGCAGGAGTAGGTTCATGGCTCTGAATCAGAAGTGGAGCCAGGTGCCTGCCTCCAGCCAAGAGAGAATCCCCTAACTCCCTCTGCAGAGTGGGTCTTAGGCCGCACCCCTCTCCTCACCACGTCCTACTAGCTATCTTACATGGCTCCCTGCTCAGCTTGGCTTTTGAGGACCCTGTCTTAGGTGCCGAACTCTCCCCGTTCATTGCATAGGGAGCCTGGGCACCTAACTCAGGGCAGTGAATTCCGCTGGGTGGCAGGTGGCCTAAACAGTAGGCACTGCAAGGCTGAGCCTAAGTCTGTGGATCTAGCCCCAACAGTGCAAACACACTGACATATTGCCTGAACTTATCAAAACATGTTAGAGAGGCAGCGCCATCTAGTGGAAAACGCATTGGACTGATGCTCAGAATACCTGGGTTCTAGTCCCACCTCTGCCGCTGACTCGCTGTGTGACCTTACACAAATGATTGCACCTCTCTGTGCCTCAGTTTCTCCTCCCACCCTTCCTCTTTCTTGTCTATTTAACTTGTAAGTTCTCTGGCCCAAGGATGGCCTCTTATGATGTGTTTGTACAATTCTCAGTACAATGGGGCCCCGACCTCAGCTGGGGCCTTTAGGCATTATTGTCACAATAATAATAATAGTTGTTGTTAGTTGATATAACAACAATACAAAGCAATCACAGCAAAATAAACTGAATAACACTAATATCCTCCTCCCCACAAAAAAACAAATACTCCCTCCAGCCTTCAGAAACAGCACACAGACCAGACAAGCTGAGCCATCCCAAAGTTCCCCTGGTTTGGAATGCTCCGTTATATGGAAGAGTAAATCGCCTCTATCCGTGGCATTATGTAAATTGACATTGGTCATAACATTCGTACAATGAAAGCTGCTTCATTAACCCTAAAGCATCACAGTAAAGGTCCCTGTGGGAATGTCCCATGTACAGTTCAGTGCCTTCAAAGGATAGTTCATTTTGTGTCTTCCTCCTGGGGGAATTCTGTGCCAAAATCTTTTTTAAAATTCTGCTCACAACATTTTAAAATTCTGTATATTTTATTTGTCAAAATAACACTATATAATCCATGCCAGTTTCAATTATACCTGTCAGCAACTATGTTGGTAACAATACGGATGCAAAAAAACAAAATCCCCCCCCCCCCCCGGAGTAGAGAGTTAAAGAAACCTCTATGACAACCCAGTTTCTTTTTCTCTGCTCCCTTCCCACCAGAGCCCAGCTGAGTGGGGGGGGGCAGACACCCACACTCCTTCCCCGAGATCCCAGCCGTGGGGCACCCCTTTGCCCAGACACTTGCACTCCCTTCCCCCCAAAGCCCAGCTGTGTGCCCCCCCGCAGCCCAGACACCCACACCCCATACTCCTCCAAAGCCCAGGGATCCAGAGGGAGAAACAGCCTGATGCTGAGTCCTGGGTTTGTATGGAGTTTCCTGCATGCTACCTTCTTCCTTCAGGGTGTGCGGGGAACTGCAGCTGCCGGGGACTCTCCAGCTCCATCTTCCTCCCCGTGGCAGTGTCTTCTATTTGTGAGCTGGGGAATTGGGCTCTGCTAGGTCCAGAGGTCCCTAGTGGTGGCCAGCAGCTCTGCAGTGCCAATTCTGTTGGGGGAAAAGGAAATTCTGTGCAGAATATTAATTCTGTGCAAATTCTGCATTGCGCCGTGGTGCAGAATTCCCCCAGGAGTAGTGTTTGTACCTTTTTACCTGTGTAGCTGCCTCCACGCTAGTGATTTATATTAAGCTGAGATAATTTTTTTCCATTCTGATAAACCTTTTAGCCTCAAGATAATCAATCTTTTAGCCTTCAGCTGTTAGGAGCCAGGCCTTATTATACTGCCATAGGACAATAAGTCAGTAGTTGTGGCCAACTTGCATTCCATAGAATCATAGAATCTCAGGGTTGGAAGGTTCATCTAGTCCAACCCCCTGCTCAAAGCAGGACCAATCCCCAATTTTTGCCCCAGATCCCTAAATGGCCCCCTCAAGGATTGAACTCACAACCCTGGGTTTAGCAGGCCAATGCTCAAACCACTGAGCTATCCCATCCCCCAGGATGGAATCTCAGAATCCATCCTGAGATTCTCATTTAATACCCCGTTGATTGTGTAGAACACAGTGCTGTTCTGTGCTCAGCTGTCCTTCCTGAAGTTTCCAGGAGGCTGGAAGACATAAACTATGGACAGCTCTCTAGTTCCAGAATTTTCAAGCAAAGATCTGCACTGCAAGGTTTGGGGGGAGGGATAGCTCAGTGGTTTGAGCATTGGCCTGCTAAATCCAGGGTTGTGAGCTCAATCCTTGAGGGGGCCATTTAGGGATCTGGAGCAAAAATTGGGGATTGGTCCTGCTTTGAGCAGGGGGTTGGACTAGATGACCTCCTAAGGTCCCTTCCAACCCTGACATTCTATGATTTGTGGGGATGTTTTTCAGAAAGTCCAAATGTTACAGCTTATATAATCAGTTGCATAATCAATATATTTTATTCCCTTAGGGCTAAATCCCAGTTCCACTGAAGTCAATGGGAATTTTGCCTCTAACATTATTTGGACCATGGTTTGGACCATGGTAGGAATCACAGTAGGATCATCGCTAGATATATAAGACAGTCCTATTTTTATGGGTCTGTCCCGTGTCCTGCCAGCCGAGCTTGAAGGACAATATAGAGTCACCAGTGCACAAAAGTCACCTCACCACTGTCTAGGTGCTTCCTTCTGCAGAACATTTGACTTTGTGTCCTCTGACTTTTCAGTTCAGTTCTGGGGTGGGCAGCATAGCTGTGTGAACCCCAAGATTCTCCCATGATTGGGATTTTGGAAGGGAATTCTAGCCCAATCCCCAGAACTGGCAAATAGAAGGTCTCTCCTGGGTCTGCCTCTATCACACTGTAGTGCCTAGTTCTTAACATGAGTGGAACCTCATTCCCCCTAGACATAAGTCCCTTGTCACCAAAGAAAGCGCTACAGAGTGTGTAGCCCATAAATGTAATGATCTATTGGTGAGTCTCCAATCCTGTGTCTCTTCTACCCCAGGTGCAGTGTGCATACCATCCTGTATAATCCCCCCCAGCGATGCAGTGTTGCTCCCTGAAAACATTACTGCTGACACTATGGACCACCGTCTGGAACCTACCAGAGTCCAGGTAAAGGGTGTGTGTGTGTGGGGTGTCTCTCTGATTAAGGTACACTGAGGCAGAATGATTCCTGAGATGTGAAGGGATCATTTTGATTCCATTGTAGCTGACTCCTGGAGCAGCTTTCAGCAAATTCTGGGGATTAAAGGTGAGGCTTAGCTTATTTACTGATCGCCTACGTGGTTCCTCCCACCCCGCACCTCCCGTAGCATTAGATCTTTATGATTAGTAACGAATGGCAGAAGAAGGAAGAGAGAGATTGGGAGAAGGAGGGAGCTTGGGAGAGACACACACGTTCTAAGGAGGGGAGTGTTCATCAGGGAGACACCCCAGATTTCATTCAGAGAATGGTGAGCGAGTTGGAGAAGCCCTTCCTGCTACCAGCTGCGAACGTGGAGCGAGCAGCCATCTGTGCCTAAAGAGCAGTTCTATCTTGAAACACCCAGAGCTGGATTTAAAGGCATTGGACTTCTGCAGGCCAATCCTTCCCTTTCCTGAGAGCATGTCGGGGCCTTAGTGACCCTGACAATCAAGCCACCTATTTACATGCCTGAATATGGAATTAAGTGCTTCCCCTTAGACATCTGTTATGGAATGGCCATAATGTATTAAAGGCAGGGCTGGTAGTGCTGTCTATAGTTAACTTCCCGCAACACATCCCATTATAAAACTCTGTTTTCAGTTTATACTTTTGCCAACCTTTAACCATTAAGGGTGACATTTTCCAGGCTGGGTGTCAAATTGTTTTGGAACGTTTCAGCACAAATGGCTCAGCCATTTCCAAAAACCAGATTAGGGAAAAATACATTGGTTTGCCCATGTTAAAAAAAAATATTTCTGGAGGCGCTCTAGCACCCCGATGCTTTGGAGCAGACACTTGACGTTTTGCAGGGGATGGCCTTTGTGTCAGAGCTTGGCCTTGCGCCATCTGTGTGAAAATCCATCCAAATTTGTCCAAGTTATAAGCCCTTTTAAAGACTCCGTTCACACATGCTCTGTAGAGACTTGTTAGACTTTGGCAGCTAAATTCTCCAAAGATTCTGTCTTCACTGGGCATGCTCCAGCCCAGGGATGCAGGGGCTGAACAGGACTATTCCTGCAATTGCTGCTCCCTGCTGCTTCTAGCTAAAGTGGGGCCAGGCACCGGAACTATGACCACAGAGCTGTTTCTCCTAAGCTCTCCGTGACCCTCTGCCTGGCACCCAGGCAGCCCGGAGGAGGAGGAAACCACCTGACTGAAATGCCGGGGGAGGATAAGAGCTGGGGTCTGAGAATGGAGTGGTGTGCTGGAAGGAGTAGATTGGAATAAGGAGCATGGGAGGGGGTGTTGCGCAGGGTTTTCAGAACCCCCAACGGGCAACTTAACTATTTTACTTTAGGTGGTGTAAGGAATAAATCAACAGGAACTTAGCAATTCTGTCAGAGCATGCTTACTTGCATTACTCCTTGATCAATCTAAAACTGCAGTTTATTTGATTTAAGCACACACAAACATAAGCAATAGGTTTAGAACATTCCAGATATTTACCTAACATCTGGAATGGTATTGAGTAATTAACAGCAGGTTCGCAGTGGCCAGTTGCTCACCCACTGGAGAGAAAGGGTGTCAGGAAAAATATCTCTCAAGGTGGCTTCAGAGGACTGCTCCAAAGTATACTTTATTAGCTAATTTTTTATAATTAACTTTTATAAAACACATAGGTTATAATGACCCCTACTATATTATTATTTTTAAAATTTGTAATAAACTGTTAATATTAGAGGCATCTAGACGTAAGGTTTTTTTCATTAAGGTTTTTAGACTTAGTTGTTTACTTGTTCGTTTGTTTGTTTTTTGATTAGCAGAAACTGCCAGCTAGATATGACCTTGTTTTTGAAAGCCTGTTTTTAAATTAACCCTTAACTATGTGGTATTCTATTTTATTAATTTAGGGCGACTGAATGCACATACTATGGTTGCAATTAACTTGATTACATTTGGGGGTATACAAACCCTTTAAATCCAGGGCAACAGGGGAACTGGAACAGGGGAGCACAGGGGAGTGTGGGGAGTCTGAGACAGAGGGGTGCAGGGTAAGACTGAGATCAGATGAGGACCTGGGACTGGCTGGGAGGGGAGCTGGTGTGGAGACTGGAACTGACTGGGGTGAAGAGCTGCTGGGGTGGAGGAGGAGAGACAGGACTAGTACAGGGACAGGCTAGAGCAGGGGTGGGCAAACTACGGCCTGCAGGCCGGATCCGGCCCCTCAGGGCTATGGATCTGGTCCGTGGGATTGCCACCCCCATTGCACCACAGGCCCAGAAGCGGCCGGCAGCACGTCCCCGCGGCCCCTATGTGTGTGTGGGTGGGGGGGCAGAGGGCTCCGCGCACTGCCCTCGCCTGCAAATAGGGTGACCAGACAGCAAATGTGAAAAATCGGGACAGAGGGTGGGGGGTAATAGGAGCCTATATTAAAAAAAAGACCCAAAAATCGGAACTGTCCCTATAAAATCAGGACATCTGGTCACCCTACCTGCAGACACCGCCCCCCGCAGTTCCCATTGGCTGGGAACAGGGAACTGCGGCCAATGGGAGTTTAGGGGGAGGTACCTGCAGGCGAGGGCAGCGCACGGAGCCCTCTGCGCCCCCCCCCCGCCCCCCCCCAGGGACCACAGGGACGTGGTGCCGGCCCCTTCCGGGAGCGGCGCGGGGCCAGGGCAGGCAGGCAGGGAGCCTGCCCTGGCCCTGGTGCACACCACTACCACCCCAGAGCCGCTTCAGGTAAGTGGCGCTGGGCTGGAGCCCGAACCCCTCCTGCACCCCACACCCAACCCCCTGCCCTGAGCCCCCTGCCGCACCCCAACCCCCTGCCAGACCCTGCATCCCTCCTGCACCCCAGTCCCCTGCCCTGAGCCTCCTGCTGCCCCAACTGCACCCCAACCCCCTGCCACACCCTGCACCCCAACCCCCATCCCTGAGCCCCCTCATATACCCCACACCTCTTCTCTGCCCCAACCCCTTACCCTGAGCCCCTTCCTGCACACCGCACTCCCTCCCGCACCCCAACCCCCTGCCCCAGCCCTACATTCATGGCCCTACATGCAATTTCCCCACCCAGATATGGACCTCGGGCCAAAATGTTTGCCCACCCCAGGGCTAGAGGGTACATTGACAGAAGGGGTCAGTCTTGAGGGGAACAGACCCACTAGAGCACACTCCCCTCTAAAACCTGGACTGGAACCTGAGAATCCAGAGCCTCACCATTCCCTTGCTGTCACCAAATAGCTGTGAAACCCGCTGCCAAAGTGTGTCCCCCGAGAGTCTAGTGGCTGGCTCACAAAGAGGACAGTAACCTACTACTGCTATCAGTCTAGTCTCTCTCTTCCCCTTGGTGTCTCATCCCAGTATCTCCTGATGTGCACACTGGAAAAACAGAAATTCCATCACATGGAATCTCATTGACACCACATGGGTCATCAGCTTTAGGATGGGAACCTTTAGATCTGCCACAAAGACCTCTGCCATTTGAGCTACAGTGATGAGTACCAGGAGAAAAGCCCATGAGAAAACTAATAATTCTGTCTTCAGAGCAGCGTTTGAGAAGTGTGCAGTAAATAAGGCCTGGGGCCACCCTTTGAGCGAAGAGGAGAAAACCAAATATTGGCTAGCTGCTCCGTCAATGAGCGCTGTCCATCCTGCGCACTGAGTAAGGCATGTCATTGAATACTTTGTCATACAACATATGCACGAGGGGGCCAAATCAGGATTGCACAGGCAACCTTAATTCAGGCATTTCCTAACTGGCAAGTGCTTGAGCTTGCAACTTTAATGTTCTTGTAACAGTTTCTGTGTGGTAATATAATATGCTGTACAAAGACACAGATGAGAAAGTGTCCATCGACAGCTTGGGCTCTCAGGGGTGGAAGGTGCTGCAGAAATCCAGGCGGAGATTTACGAGCATGAATCCCACTGATTCTTCAGTTGGACGTGTGCTTCTAAATCCCTTAGGTGTTTTTGGGCCACTGTCTTTAGAAAATACACAAAACAACATAGATACCGGAGCTGCAGCCACACACAAAGCCAAAGCAACACTCGTGTCTGGCAGACTCTCTAGCAGCTCAGACTAAACTGCCAGGCATCTGAGGGCACTCTCACCTGTTGACAACTCTCACCTGTTGACAGCTCATTGGAGACTGTTTCCCATGCCTGATAGTGAAGTGTGGAGCCTCCCCCTCCCCCCGACTGCCCTCTCTCCTTCCCTCCCCTCATGCGCTTTCCAGCAGAAAGGCTCAAATACTTGGGATTATAACATCCAAAAGCGGCTCCACCAGGGGTAATATTTCTTAAAATAAAAATGAAACGCATCAGAGGGGGTGGAAGAGAAGCAAGTAATGTTATTGGGAGCCAGCGTTCTCCTCCAGCCACCTTTCTCCCCTCCTGGGAGCCCATAGGAGGCTCAGGGTTACCAGAACTTCATGCCTGTGGATACTCCCATGCGTCAGTTTGAATCAGACTTGCTGCAAATCACCGGCCTGGGAAGGGCCCAGTCAGAGGCTGTGGGAGGGCTGTGGCATGTGGAATCGTTAGCTGGGTCTTGGAAGGAGGCCTCGGGTATGAAGGATCATATCACTCAGCTCTGTGGGATGCTGGCTTTTGGCTTTCCTTCTTCCAGCACCATCGCCTCTCATGAATGGGGGGTGGAGGAGAGCAGGGGAAGGGGTTATTTTAAGAAAATGTCTTCCCTGTGCCAGGACCTGTCACTGAAACATATTGTTTTATTTGCTCCCTTTGCCTCTGCTCCTTCCTCCCTCCCTGCTGATAGATAGACATTTCTTTCTTCCCTCGGAGCATGCTTTCCTCTCGCGGCATTGGCCGTTGGTCAGGCACCTCCGCAGCAAGAGCTGCCATTCCAGCGGAGAAGGAAAGGGTGGGGTCCCACAAGTGACACAGGTGAAATTAGTAGGGTCATGTTCCAGTTCTGACTCCGCCACTGACTGGCTTTATGCCTTGGGCAGGTCACTCCATCTCTCTGCCTTAATATCCTCATCTAGACTATGGGGGGAGGGGTAATACTGCCTTCATCTGACAGGGCTGTGGGGAGGATCAGTTACTTAATGGCTGTATGCTGCCGAAGCGTTCTGCATGGCTGTTAGGTAGAAGGAACTGAACAGGCTCGGCTCCCTCAGCCAGTGCTCTGTGCTGCTGTCCTGGCTGGAATTTGGAGACCCTGAGTGGAGGGTGATGGCCTAGGGGTAGACTCTGCCCTGGTGACTGAAGAGGTTGGAACTGAGGAGGGGGCACAGTGACAACAAAGTCAGGCGATGGGTGAGAGGCTGAGAAAAGCTATGGCGATTGGGGGCGGAGGGACATGTTAAACAGAGGGGCTGCTCTTTTAGCCCCTGGGAAAGCTAAGACTGGCAGGGGTGATTGGAAGGCCATCGCTGCAGGGGTAAGCGCTGTGGGACAGAGCTGAGAGCACGCTCAGTGCAATGATTATTAACGTGCCCTTGGGCTGCCGTCTGCTATTCAAAGATATGTTTATGTCAAGCAGAGGGAAGCCCAGCCAATAGGACTGCCCAGCTAGGTGGAACATCCTCACGCACAGTTCAGCTGATAGCTCAGCTAAGCCATGGGCCACTCGATCGCCCAGCCAGACATTTCAATTCACAGCCATGGGATTGCTCAGCTTCTGCCTCTCTATTCCTCCTTGAGATTCCCCTGTTTATACATCCCAGGATTGCAGTAGCTCTGTTGGCAGCAGAGTTATACTGGTAGCTCATGTTTAGCTGATTAGCCACTAGTGCTGAAGCCAGACCTTCTTATCTGTGGCCATCTAACTGGCGAACCAGTCGAGCATCTCTAGAGGCGTTGACCCGAGTGTGACAAGCCAGTGCATTGAGCTGCCACATCCCTGGCCTCCACCACCATCCGACGAAGTGGGTATTCGCCCACGAAAGCTTATGCTCCAATACGTCTGTTAGTCTATAAGGTGCCACAGGACTCTTTGTCTCCACCACCTCTCTGTTGCTCTGGAGAGTTTAATTCCTTTTTATTCTGTAATCATCTTCTTCAAAGATGCCAAGTCTCAATCCCTGCTCTCTTCAAACTCAACAGCACTAGTACTTGGATAGGCGTGGAAGGAAGGGCCGCATCCAGACCTCCTCAGCTGGCAGGAGTTCGGCTGTGACACAGGATCTGAGGGGTGGTGAGAGAGTGGAATCCTTGGGTTGTGCAGCAGATGCACAGAAACCCATTGCAGAACCTGAGCAGACCACTGGCGATGCAGAGAGATGTGGTGGTGTAATAATTCTAATAGGCTCCCAGGGCACCTTTGCCTTTCCTGAGTCACCTGACAGCTGTTTTCTCCTTTTTCTCCATAGAACATTGTGTGCACTGGTAGGTTGCGATGGCACCCAGACCCTACAGTCATTCACTGCATCCAGTCATGTGAGGTAAGGCCCCTGGCATGAACAGCACTTTGGGCTGGGGTTTCAGACTCAGTCCATCATAAGGGTGGGGCTAGTTTGCCTTGACAAGAGTTTGGATGGTCTACGGCAGGGTTTTCTGGCTTAGCAAAGAAGCCAGGGTGAATGTTCTTCATAAGCAAAGGAAAAGCCTATGCACCAGTTGGGTAACATGGCAATGACAAGTTTGGATTTTCAAAGCACCTTCTCCTGCTAAGATGTCTCCCCTGGTGGGCAAAGCCCAAAAGGTTGGAATAAGTGCCCAGCCTGACTGATCTGAACTCTCCAGATGATGTGAGTTCAGAAGTTTTGGTCTTGAAATCTTGTGAACACAGGCTTCCTCGTGTGATTTCTGGCACTCTGGACCCAGGCTAGCAACAAGAAGTGTGAAATGAACAACAGTTCAAGCTGAGGTCCACACCACAGAGTTTGGAGGCAGATCAGAACTTTCCCAAAGCTTGGGGGTGTAGGGATGAATTTATTCACACTTCTTTGAAGTTCAGGTTCTGGGAGAAGGCTCCTGTCATCTCTTGTATGCTGTCCTTTATCTCCTGTATCCATAAGACAAGCTGGACAGGAATTTAATTCTACAGGCCACAGCGCAGAGCTAATGAATGAATGAAAAAGGGTGAAATAAACGAGTGACGAGAGAGTATGTATGCCTAACATATGTGAGCCGCAAGCTCCAGAGAGAGGGGGCCGAATGACTTAATTGGTTACCAGTCGATGGAGTGCTGCTGGGCACGAGAATGACACAGACCCATGAGCACAAGACGTGTTGCCTCATTGAAGGCAGCTTGCGTTTGGCAGCAACTTTACACCGTTTTATCCTGTTGTATGGTGCTCCATGTGCTTCTCTTGACTGTATAGTGTCTCCATTTACTGTATTTATTACAACGGGTGAGTTTGAGGAGGAACTTAAGGACACAGAGACTGTCAGGTCACCAGCAAGGGGATGTCGTTACCGTCTCAGGGCTATTTGGTGGCCTAGGTGAAATGAGTTTGCTGGTTTGAGTTTGCTGGTTTCAGCCTATCTCCCAGGTAGCCCCTACTCAGTTGCTGCTGTTGGCAGTTTCAGCAGAGAAGTAAAGGCCTCAATACTTGTGAAATACCCGCTTCCCCATCCAGGTCAGGAACAAGGCCTGTGGCAGGGCTGTGTGAGGCTCTGCCCTATTCCATGGCTAAGTAGGAGACTTGAGTCTCCAGGGCTGCCAATCTGGCACATTTCACAAGCAGGGCTTTAAATTAAATGGCGTGATTCCTCCCCTGAGTCCAGTGAAGCACTGTAAGTGTCAATAAAGAATTGGGTAATTATACGGATATCAAGACTATCCAAATTTATCATAACAAAAGACAACGAAAATGGTATGGAAGAGCCATTGAGCCTCATGCTTCAGGGCTTAAGATGGTCTCTAACTAGGAGAGGTCAGTAGGAGACCTAATGGATAGGTGGAGGGACAAATTATCCCACGCCTGTCTAGTTCAGTGTTGTTGCACCTTTCTCTGAAGCATCTGGTATGGACCACTGTTGGAGAGGAGCTAGTGGGAGAGATGGATGTCAGATGTGATCCAGCCTGGCAGTGCCTGTGTTCCTACGAGTTGTTAGTTCTACAGGGGGAGGCATCCCCTAAAGGCAAAATTGTGCTGTAAGTCTCCCTGTGGTCAGATACTCCAGTGGGGAGCACTCTAGAGCAGCAGCAATCCCAGTCCCCAGTGGGACAGTCAGATAGCACCAGTGTACTTAATATGCTTCTAGTACAGTAGAAGTATGTTTAACAGCCAGGGTAAATAACCATTGGAACATGGTGGATTCTCCATCACCTGATGGCTTTAAATCATGAGCTAGTGTCTTTCTAAAGCATATCCTATAACTGTTAGCTGTTGGGCCTGAATCAGGAATCAGCAGGGGAGGTTCTCTGGCCGGTGTTCTGCGGGAGGTCAGGCTAGATGATCATATTGGTTCCTTCTGGCCTCTAAGATTTGGCAGCCCTCTAAAGCTGCCCAGATAGAACTGGGCATTCCTCTGAATCCAAATTTGAGATACAGGCAAACACTGATCCTTTCAGTGGTGATTAGAAGGGACTGAGGGAGTCCTCCAACCCCCACTCCCTCTTTTCTGCTCCCTAAAAGGAAACCATTTTTACACAGTGTGTAAGAGGGAATCTCTTCACCTGCATGAGCCTAGTGGGTGACCATAGCAGAGACTCTAGCAAAAGGGGGCAGTTCCATGCTTGCCCAGCTTGGCACACACAAGCCAAGTCTTAGGTCATTAGCTCTGCACCTCACCTCTTGTTTTGAGCAAGAGCCTTGTAGGGAATGGTGCAGGAGTGCTGGCTGTGGGGCAGCTACAAGCGACTGCAGTCCCAGCCTCCGCTAGCAGGAGCATGGGGTGCAAGAGAGAGCACCTAGCCCCCCCCAGGGCCTCTGATTGTGAGGGAATCGCTGGCTGTGCAGGAACTCTTGCTGACTAGACTTGCAGCCTCTTCCAACAGGAGTCACTAGCAGGTGGGGTGCAGGAGTGCTGGCTGAGGGCAGGCTCCAAGCTGTGCCAGCCCTAGCCGGAGTAATTCTAGGGAGCTCTAGCTTCCAAGCCTCCAGCTGGAAATTTCAAGTCACTTTGTGATGACATTGGAATAATTTACCTTGTCTCCATCATGCGTCTGGCACTGGAGCAGTCCGACTGCCCCGTCTCTCCCAGTCTTCCTTCTCCACCCATTAATCTTGCTGTCCATCGGACACTCTCTCTCTGGCTCTTGCCAAATTCCCCATCCAGAGGGTGGTGAGGCACATAATGCAAAGAGTGAGAGAGGGATCGAGAATGTTCGGAGCGCTCATCAGGAATGCAATTTAGTGTGGAGTGGGCTCAAAGGCCGGCGGAACAGCTCATCCTGTGCCATCAGTAGAAAAACAGATGGCTGGGAGGGGGAAGGGAGAGGGCATGCAGAGTGTGCTGGGGAGATAAACACCCAGAGGACAGTGTGAGTTGGGAAGAGAGATCAGAAAGCCCAGTGCTTTGGGCACTTTGTGGCATTGTTTCCTAGGCCACTACATTACCCTCTTTGCTGGCTAAGGCTCAGCCCCACACCTCCCAGGCCAAGGGCAGGGCGTAGCCCAGGAGGGACCATCAACTCCTCCTGATAAGGGAAGAATAAGCAGGCTGCTTCTTCCCCCACCTTCAATGATTGCTCGGTTGACCTGTGCTGCTGCTCGGGGCTGAGAATTGGCTGCCACCTACAGACTGCTCCCTTTGCCTCATCCTACTGAATGAAAATGTGGCAGGTCAACAGTGCTCCTCCCTTCCTGGAATCCTTCCTCCAGGGGATGAATCCAGGCTGCACTGCAGAGACCTGGAATGCTGCTGCAAGCTGCTGTTCAAGGCCCCACACAGCCTGTCTCTGCATAGCTCCAAAATCTGGCCTCACTTCTATCCAGGCAGTCCCACTCGCAATCAGAATATGGCCCCTGTCGGTTAGATTTGCATCTCCCGTACCATGCATGCCTCCCTCTAGCTCTCTGCCGCTGTCCCTCTGGCTGCATGGTCTGTTGTTCACACTGCATTGTGGGAGTGGTTTAGGCAACTGTTTTACTGCCCATCTCACTGTTCTTCACCACGAGGCTCTCAAAACACCACCCAATCCAAACAATGCAGTGAAACAAACATGTCTTGGTTCCATGTAGCAGGGGTGGGGTGGTTTGAAAAAACAAATTGAGCACTGGTTTTGAACTACCAGTACCAGATGTGAGTGCATGAGAACCCACCTATGGCTTGCATTCCTTCCCCTCATGGCACCTGTCTCCACGTCACCATTGCAGGCAGACAGCAAGGGCTAGCTGCATGAGAACTAAGAGCAACATGACAGATGGGACTTCAGCAGATGGTTTCCCATGACAGATGGGACATCAGCGCAGATGGTTTCTGCGCCGCTGCCTTCAGAGCTGGGCTCCCAGCCAGCAGGTGCTGCTCTCCAGCTGCCCAGCTCTGAAGGCAGCACTGCCAGCAGCAGCAGCACAGAAGTAAGGGTAGCAATACCGCAACCCCACCTACAATAACCTTGCGGGCCCCCTCCCCCACAATTTCTTTTTGGATCAGGACCCCTGCAATTACAACCCCATGGAATTTCAGGTTTAAATAGCTGAAATCATGAAATTTACTATTTTTAAAATCCTATGACCGTGAAATTGACCAAAATGGACTGTGAATTTGGTAGGGCCCTAGTTATAAGGACTATTGATTCTGAAGCTTCTAGGAAACACATTATCGCCAGCTGGAGTCAGGAAGCCACTTCTCTTCTACGACATCGGATGACACAATTGGTTGTATCGGGAGGATTTTGCACCTCACTTGGAATCTTCTGGTCCTGGCCACTCTTGGAGGCAGGATTGCAGATTTGATGGGCCATTGGTCTGACCCAGTGTAGCAATTTCTATGTTCCTGGTTGTAAATTAGCTCTTAACAAAGGCGGTTCTGTAGTCAAATCTATTCTGGCATGTGATGACTCACTCCCTCTGTGCGAGTGGCCAGCCGGAGCTCTGTGTTGCTGCATTTCAGCCGACACCTCTTGCTGTACTCTTTCTAGGAAAAGGAGGAAATTGGACATCCTTTATTTGACTTAGTCTTGTAACAGTTTTAAGTCTCTCCCCTTGGATCTCACAAGCCTTGGATGCTGCGTTTTGCGGGACTCCTTAACACTCCATGCCCTCAGCTCTGTTCTGGAAGCAATTCTCATGCCGGGTGACGGCCTGTGATGAGTAATTGGATGGTCACACGATCACCAGCCTTCACAGCATAGCATAGGGAGACGTGGCATCAACTGTAGCCCATGTTTTAAGTCAGCTGTCAGGCTGTTGAGATGAAGCTATTGATCCACCTCTGAAATCAGGACTTTGCTCCCAGGAATCTGCAATAGATACTTGGCAAAGGGGCACTGGAGGGACGGAGGGAGAGGGAACTGAGTGTGTTTGTGCAATAACAGCAGCATTGTGTGTGCGTGAGTGAGTGATCTGTACCTAGGCATGTACACACACGTGAGTGTACTTTCTCTGAGGTTAGTAGTAGATCCTAGCAATATTTCAATCCCTAATCCAATCCATCTGTGGCTGCATTCCACAAATTCTCTCTAATCCTGGCCCTGCTTTTATGCCCTCTCCCTTCTCTCTCTCCTGCTTGTCTTCTACATATTCCAGACCCAGGCCTTAGGTGGCCAGTCTGTGACTCCTGCTCACCATACAGTAACCTGGGAAGCATTGTCTTCTTGCAGCATCTGGGGGTGGGGAAAGCCCCTGAAGTAGTCTTTGGTGCCAAGTCAGAGCCACTGTAGCACAGAGTTCATGTGTTCCTGTGCTGCGATGGTGACAACTAAATCATTCTTCCTCCAGGTCTGTGAAAGGTCTGGCTCTAAAGCTTGTCTCTCTCCCCAGAAGAAGTGGGTCCAAGATATTACCTCACCCACCTTGTCTCTCTAATAGCCTGGAACTGTGATGGCTACAACTACACTGCATACAACTGTGTAAATATGGCAGGGGCTCAATTGTGCAATAGGATGGGTGCCCCCAACTTCCAGTGGAGTCAACAAGAGTCAGACGTGGTCCCGCCCCTTGCAGGACTGGGATCGCCCTTGTCTTCAAATCACAGCTGATTGAAAAAGCTAAAGTTTGACAAGCTGGGTTCTGTTCTACCGCATGTGGCAGCACTAAAACCGCCAACTGTCCCAGCTCCAAGTTCCCCATTCCTGGTGATGCTGCAAGATGCAGACACAATGCAGCCTGGCCTCTAGAAAATTCATCTTTTGTCTTGCAAACAGAGAGAGAATAAAACGATGGGGGGCAGGTTACTGTTTGCAGTCACTTCTCTGACTGGAACCCTATCATACCGGACTCAAGATAAATTCTTTCTGGCACCAACAGCACATTCCCTCCCCCTGCTGTGTTCAAACAATTCCTCGCTTGCTCATTTGTCAAGAACTTCTGGAAGAAAAAACCATCCTCCTTTTTTGAATCCTGTTTGACTTAGTTTTAGGAGGGTTCATGAGGGACAGGGAGGGTTCAGAGGTCAAAATCCCCCTCTCCAGGGAGCTATATAGTTAAAGGGATAGATAAATATGATTAAGAAACCTCAAGGGGCTGTTATTTGAAGAGGAAGAATTACCTCCTCTTGGCCTTGCTGTTTTTCTAGGGAACCCTAGTGTTTGATGTGTTGGGGTCAGGACCATGGGCTCTTGGTTGGAAAGTGGATGTGTCTATGTTCAAATCTTTCCACTCCTGTAAGGTTCCTTCCATAGTGCAAATAGAACAATGTTGTATGCAACCAGTCTTTGATATGCTCATCTGACATCACCCTAGTTCATATCAGGGCTACCCTGCAATGCTTTTCCTGGCACAAGTATAGAAGCATAGGACTGGAAGGGACCTCAAGAGGTCATCTAGTCCAGTCCCCTGCACTCGTGGGAGGACTAAGTATTATCTAGACCATCCCTGACGGGTGTTTGTCTAACCTGCTCTTAAAAATCTCCAATGATGGAGATTCCACAGCCTCCCAAGGCAATTTATTCCAGTGCTTAACCACCCTGACAGATGGAATAAATTACATTGTATGTGTCAGTTACATTGTCCTGTCTGCTTCTACCTCATTGTACAGGTCCATTTGCATGAATGCACTGTAGACAGCTATCCCATACTGCCTCAGCCGCTAATGCTAGGAGCAGAGGATTGAGAATGCTTTTCAGAGAGGGTAATGCGCCTTGAGACGCTCTCCTTCATGGAAAGTTGGAAGGAAAGGCGGACTAAGCTGGTTACACACAAATGTGGTCATGTCTGTACATGTGCTGAAAGCTGGTTACAGTCTGACAGTCATGTTAGAGCCCTGCTCCTAGGCAGGATCAAAACACAAGACAATCACACAGGACATACCAAGGATTTAGCCTGGCTGCAGAACATGATTAAAGTCCCATCCACACTACAGCTTAGAAAGGAGTTGTAACCAAGACCCCTGGCTCAGTTGTGTTTGTAGGGTAGGTGGGTCCTAGAAACCATGGGCAAATATGTTTTGTGTGTGGAATCAACCGTGATACAACCCGATTACAAAGTTGCTAGAAATCTGTTGTGTAGACAGACCCTTCAACTCGTAGCTCTGTTTGTTCTGCCTGCAGCCGAACTGCACTGGGCTATGATCTCCCCTGAATTCCTAAGCATAACTAGGGTTGGGCCTTTGTCTGCTCTTGGATGAGGGAATCTCCTTGGTGTTGCAGAAAGTGGCGCTGATGTTTCATTAGGTAGCTCGTTCCCCTCTGACTCAGTACTGAACCCGTGCTCCAGTATGGTATATAGAAAGGCTGTGCTACAGTGCGTGACATCTTTTGTAGGAGATGCAAGACCAATATGCTGGTCATTAAAGACTACACAGCAGCTTTGAGAGCATGGGTGTTAAAATGGGTGTCCTGGCCAAATAGTAGTTTGAGTGGCAAAATGTTGTCTTGCTAAATAGTGTTCTCCTTCCCTTCCTGCCATAAGCTGTTGTGTGATGTTGCTGTGCACTGTTAGACAGATGCCTTGTTCTGCCTCAGAAGTGACTGCATTTCAGTGGTGGGAGAACTGATTCCTCTCTAAATTCGGCAAAGCTCCGAAAGTCCTTTGCAATGAAAGGGGTGATGTACCGGAAAGGTGATTGTGGAACTAGTGTTAAAAAGGAAGAGGATGGTGGCCTCTAGAGGACAGGTGTGTGCAATGAAGTTATCATGCTGCCCTCTGCATGGGGACGGCTGGGCTGGTTAGCAATGAATTTGGCCTTTCAAAGGGACATCCGGGGATCTTGCTCTTTCTCCCAGGCCAGGTTTATGGGGAAGAAGCTCCTCATATCACTCATAAGTGCAACATACAGTTGGCTAAGGAATGGTGATAATGGGCTCTGAAGAGAGTCATCTCTAATTCTCTTTAGCCACTTAGTTGGTCTCTGGTGTTGAAGACCTCCAGAGAGGGTGGTTTGAAGCGGTGAGTAATGGGGGAGAGGGCAGGAGAGAGGAAAAATAATCCTCACCCATTTCCAAAACCCAGTCACCATCTGGCATGGGCCTAGGCAAGTACCTTTCCTCTCTTCTCCAGGGTCATTTTCCACCTGCTACCATACTGCTATTCACAGAGCTGCACTTTCAGCACCATGAATACCATGTTCTCCCCCTCCCCAGTATTAGGAACCTGGAAATGCCAAGGCAAATCTCAGTGCTTTTTTTTTTTAGTAACGTTCTAGCCCTTTTCCTGTGCAAAGACCAGGAGTTTGTCAGGGTTCCCCATGCTGCTGATGGTTCCAGAGCAGCCAACCTGGCCTCTCGTCACAAGGAGGAGCAGCTCAAGAGCATGGAGAGCAGCACAGGCTGTGGAGGAAGCTCAAGTCTGATGGCAAGAGAGTCCTGGGTTCTAAGCCAGGCTCTGGCACTCACCCTCTCCCTGCCTGCTGTGGCATCAGTTAAGTGAAGTCACTCCACTGCCTGAGGTCCAACTAAGTGATTTGGGTGTCCCAATTTCCTGGGTGCCCCACTGGAAATCCCCAGGGCTTGATGCCTGCTGCGCCCATTGACTTCAGATGGAGGTCGGGGGTGCTCAGCACTCGGGAGAACCAGCCCCAAACATGGCAAGTTGGGCACCTAGAATCTGAGGCACCCCCAATCGCTGGCCGCTTTAGACAGTGCGGGCCTGAGTGTGTAAAACAGGCTCAGGGATGGCTGCTATACAAGGGAGCGGGGAGGGTTAACCTGCCAGTGATTGGGGTCTAATGGCCCTCATTTCCTATTTGGAAAACTGCTGCTGGAAAACTTTACTGCTGCTGACAGATTAAGGGCTGGATCGCAGCCTAACACATTCCTGAACGGGGAGGGAATAAGACACCCCATTGCACCAGCTACCTCCAGCACAAGAGCCTTGGTTCTGGTAACTCATTGCGCCAGGCAATGCAGATGTGCCAGGGTAGACATATATTGCCGGGAGTATCCTCCGGAGCAGGGGGGGAAATCCAGGAAGTAGCTTGTTACTCCGCTTCTGGGGCAGTGTAACTGCTCACTGCCCCTTACACAGCACTTGGGCTGCCAAAGCCATGACTGGGCCCGAGACAGACAATGGACAGAAAGGGAAAGCGAGGTGAAGGGACTTGCCCATGGTCGCAGAGTAGGTCAGAAGCAGAGCAGGGAATAGACCCAACTCTCCTGATTCCAGTCTAGGGGCATGGATAAAATGCTTGCTGTTGAGAGATTTAAAAGCTAAGAATTTGGGGGGAGGGATAGCTCAGTGGTTTGAGCATTGGCCTGCTAAACCCAGGGTTGTGAGTTCAATCCTTGAGGGGGCCATTTGGGGATCTGGGGCAAAAATTGGGGATTGGTCCTGCTTTGAGCAGGGGGTTGGACTAGATGACCTCCTAAGGTCCCTTCCAACCCTGATATTCTATGATTCTATGAATTGTTTAGCTTAGAGAGGGGACATGTTAGTGGTGGAAAGAAGGTAAATCAGACATTCCTATTGGTCATCCAAAGCCAAGGGGACTCTGCAAATAGGGAAAATGAAAGACAAGGAGGTGAAATGACTCACCCTAACTCAGTGGCTTCCAACCTTTCCAGACTACTGTACCCCTTTCAGGAGTCTGATTTGTCTTGCTACCCCCAAGTTTCACCCCCCCCCCTTAAAAACTACTTGCTTACAAAATCAGATATAAAAATACCAGTGTCACAGCACAAGGTTACACTTTCTCATTTTGTCTGTATGAAATTTTAGTTTGTACTGACTTCAGTAGTGCTTTTTCTGTAGCCTGTTGTAAAACTAGGTAGTTAATGTACCCCCTGGAAGACCTTTGCGTACCCCCCAGGAATATGCGTACCCCTAGTTGAGAACCACTGCATACTGCAAACTGGAGGCAGAGCCAGGAATACAGTATCCCATGACTCCCATTCTGTCCTCTGCCTGCTAGACACCCCCACATCCCCAGCGATACTGTGCGTATTGTAAGACCTCCTTTAGATAATCAGCACTGGGCGCTTTCTACACAGGCATTCGGGATCCTCAGACCCCCAGCATCACTGGCTACCTGTTGTTCCTCATCTCGTCTCTCTTCCTCAGCATCTGTCACCTTCCCTGTCTCATTTGCCTGCTCTCTCTCTCTATTGGCTGATCACTGTCTCTCGGCTAATGACAGATGGAAAATCAATGACCCTTCTTCTGATAATAACTAACCTCCCTAGCCACAGCCAACTGCTATTACAACATGAATATCTTCAGCTCCTCCAGCCTTGTACATTGTTTTTCTTTTTGTGTAAGATCTGTACAAGGACTTGGCAGAAACCAGATACAAGTGGGTCAGGAGGCCCTGGTGGTTTTTAGGGCTTGTTTTCCATAACCCGTTCTATCCTGTAGCATACTTAGCGGGAATGGCTTGGCAAGAGATCTAACCCACAGCAAGAGGCAGGCTGCTGAGGGCAGCATTTCAGGCTGGGTGCTGCTGGAGTACAAAGCCCTGGTGTTTCCTTACACATGCAGTACCAGCACATGAGCAGCAGGCACTAGGGACTTGTCTTTGAGAGCAGAGGAGTGCTAGTCGGGCCGTGCATGGCATCTTCTTGTTTCGTGTCTCTTGCCAATTCTGGTTTGTCTCTTCTTCCCACTGGGGCTGCTCTGAGCAAGACAGGGAGGGTTCACTGCAAACGAAGGACTAGTCCAAGGATGCACACCCTGGTGCCCCCCAGACAATCCATGTACTCGCCCAGAGACACAGACGATCCTATGAACACCATGAAGGACGCACCCATCATCAGACACTGCTTAACTACAGACTCCAGTACTGTCATTCTAAGAAACAAACCAAGCGGAGGCTTGATCCTGCGTTGTCTTCACCCCAGAGCTCCCAGGAAGCGCAGGAGCACCAGAAAGGCAGGATGGGGCCCCGGGTTTGCCCTTCTGTCTGCACATTGCACCAATTCACATCAGAAATTGTGCTGGTTCTTTGGTATTCCCCTCCCCCAAGTGGACGTTGGAACCATTGACCTGCAGTTAATTGATGCCACCTGCACGGGCATCCAGCAGAGCCACCGGGTACCAAATACGTTTGGATTTGGTTTTATTTTTACATCCTGGACTGTTTCTCGTAACTAGGGCATCGAGATTGGCGGCTGCCGCCATGCCAACAAGATATGGAGTGGCGTCCACCTCAGCACTGCATATCCTATTGAATTGCCACAGCAAACCCCCACCAGTGTCCTGGAGTTGTGCTCCCATCCATTCTGCTCTTGCCGGGCTGCGTGTCCTGGCAGAGGCAGCATTCAATCCCCGAGAGTTCTCTGCTGCCAGGCCGCAGCACTTCAGAGGAGCAAGGCAGAGGACATGTCAAGATGCATTTTTTTTTTAACATCCCAGTAGATTTGCAGATATCATCCCTAACTCAGTAGCCCTACATGTGAAATATGCTGACCTTTGCAATGGAGGCACGTCTGAGCCAAATCCAGGATTCAGACACCACACTCCTTTCCCCAGATTCTGGCCACGGTCGGCTTCAGATCAGGGTCCAGATGTTTGCAGCTGGGGCCCATCACTGCTGTGCAATTCCACTTCCCAAACATCCCCGTAGCGCCGTAGAACCTCCTGAAGTCTCATCCTTCTCCTCCTCGCCCACCGGCACCACCACCAAGCAAGCAGCCTCCTGGGCATACTTGCCCAAGGGTGCCCGATGCCTGCCCAGCCCTCAGTTTGCTATTGTCGGCATTGTCAGTTATCTTGCATTGCCTCTTTCCCCCAGGGTGTCCGAGAGCTGGTGTCATGAGGCTGACCCTGCATCTCCATGGTAAACCTGCCCCTCCATCAGAGCTAACTACAGTGTCATGGCACTGGTGCTAGAGTAATTTAGCGAGGGCCATAGGCTTGACTCTGAAAGTATGTCTATACTGCATGCTAAGTCCAGGTTTGTGGGACCCAAGCTTGTGGGCTCGGTGTTCCCAAGCCATGTTTGAGCATCGACACTGCATTGTAAACCTGGGTTTACAATTGCTGGACCCAGGTCTCACAGCCATGCTAACACATCCATATTGCACTGTGCAGACCATCTGACTCGGATCTGCCTGCTTGACATGACTCCACACTGCAGAATGACAGGGTTTGGACCTGAGTCTCAGTGGGACTCGGACTCTAAGCCACCCCCCTAGCAGGTTCCTAGGACCTGAGTCCTGAGTGCTTGCTGACCTGGGTCAAACTGATTTGTGTGTGGATGGGAGGGGGACTTGGGCTCAAACCTGAGTCAGAGTCTGGGATTATTGTGCAGTGTAGACATACCCCGAGTGACTGAGTAGTGATTTCAAGATCTGGCCCATAGATATGAGGATCATGTGCTCCCCTCCTCAGACAAAATGGGTTGAGTTGGGGGGTTTTAGAGTTCAGAGAGTTTCCTTTGGTTTGGTTTTTAAGGAAGCTCCTTTTATTTGTTGACATTTTAATTAAAAGTTTTCTGGATCGAACTCCCCTCTTTCTGTGCAAACCTGGTGGCACTGATCCCGAGGTGCACTCACTAACCTGGCCTCCCTGCAGCAGTTAAAATGCACGGCTGGGAAAGTCCTGTGATACTATTGCTCCACCTACTGGGATTAACAGTCCTCATCCAATGGGAGTCATTCCATTGATGTCAGTGTGCTTTGGATCAGAGCCATGGTGATGTTCCACCCAACAGTGCAAAACTCCAGGAATGCAGGTGCCAGTGCCATACCCCTGAACACTGATTCAAGTCTCCCCCTTTATCATTCTGAATTGCTGACTTCCAAGGTCATTCAGGGTATGACTACACTGCAGTGTAAGCCCAGGGTTAGTAAAACTCGAGTTAGCGGCCCCTGGGTTTGTTAACCTAGGGCTTGAGCATCTACACTCCTTTGTAACCCTGGGTTAGGAATTGTTAAACCCAACCTGGGGCTCCAGTGTCTACAATGGGCCCAAGTCCAACCACCCATATCCTAGACTTCCTAGCGCCCTCCCAAAACGTGGCTGCTCTAGCTCTGTTTGTGGTGCAGTGTTGGAAAACTTGACTGTCTACCAAATTTGACTGTGCAGAGGACAAAGAAAGTTGGCCCATGGAGTTGTGGGATACTTTTGGTGGACTCCAAGAGCATGAGCTCAGTGGGGCTGTGTCTATACTGCAATTCAATAGGGCTTGAACCTTGGGTCCAGCTTGACTCAGGCTCGGACCCTCCATCTTTGTGAGGTCCTGGGACACTAGTTCCGAGTCCTGGGTTAGCGCAATTTATGTGTCAATGGAAGGGGGGCTAGGTCTTCGTTGTCTTTTTTCATATGGAAATAGCAACATTTACAAGCTAATAAAAAGGTTTGAAATCCATTTGAGGGTTTCAGGAGAAGCCGAGTGCCCCTTTGCTATACCTCCTGGAAATGAAAAGATGGAGCGTTCCTTCACAATGCATTCGATGGTTTCGAGGTCTCCACATTCACACTGTGGCCATCCTTCATTCTCCAGTTGTACATCAGTTCCGCGCATCTTCCATGTAATGTCTTAATTCCATGATGGTCATTCACTGTCTTCGGTGGAGCAAGAACCCAGACAGTTCGACGGTGGGATCATCTGTGTGGGAAACCAGGTTAGGCAATTGTAATAGTACCTTGACCTTAAAATCTGTGAAACTGTATCAACACATTATTTACAGACTGGGTCTGAGCTGGGCTTTTCCTTCTAGCCATTGAGAAAATGTAATTGTGGGGATAGAAGGAGCAGACTGCCCACTGGTGTCAAGAAACTTTCTAGAGAGCTCTGATGTTAGTTACTGGGTGAGCCGTTCACTGCATGGACGTGGACAAAGCACATTTTTAAGCCAATGGTACCAGAGCCAACAGAAACCAGAACTGATATTTGTACGTGGAGTGTTAGGTTTCAAACAGAAATATCCCGTTTTCTCGGTGTGTGATTGTGGAGTGAAGCAGAGTGGGGACAGAGATCTGGGGAGCTGCTAAGCTGGGAGCTTGAGAAGAGCCCAGAGTAAATCAGAGGAAGAATGTGTAGCATGTTTGTCTGAAGCTTTCTCACTCACTGCAGTCAGCTTAGCAATGTAGTGCAATGGCTTTACAAATCCATTGGGTAGCAGTTGCAGGGTCCTGAGATGTCTAAGGGTCATGGGGGGCCTCCCTGGCCTCAATGGAGAGAAGTGCCCAGGGGCTTTGGCCGGCGTTTAGCTCTGTTACCTTCTGGGCCCTCACTGTGTGGCTCGGAGCTGATTTCCTCTCTACATGCCTGACTGCCTTAGGAGGGGGAAGAGGGAGAGAAAAAATAATAAAATAAACGACACTCAGCAACAGAGGGATGGCCAAGAAAAATATTTAATCCAAACAATGAACTTTGATGTTTCCTCCCACAGTCTGCATTCTGAGCCAGCTTCCATGGGCAGGCGGGAGGAGCCAAGAAATGCCGGGCTTGCTGCCTCGCCAGCTTGTGTGTGTATATGTGCGTGCAGCACACGCGCGGCGAGGACGCTGCGGTGTAGCATTACTGCAACTGGCTCCTGCTTTCGCTGCTGCCCTCCCATGTGCTGAGAAGAGGCCAAGATGATCAGAAGGGACTAGTGGTTTTGGAGGGCCTGGATTTCCAGGAGCCCAGCTTGTGGGCTCTGGAGGAGGGGGCTCAGTGCTGTCTGAAAATGGGCTCCTTTTCATCTGTCAAAGAGGCAGCCAGAATAATTGGACATTTGTGAAGATCTTAGCTAGAAAGCGTGCGGCAGGAAGGAAGCAAGGGAGAGCGTGCAGCATAGGGGGCTGGGAAAGGGGAACAGTGGGGCTGCTGCTGACATTGACAGGAGCCCCCTCCAGCATGTGCATCCTTCATTCCACTGCCTGCTCCCTCCCTCTGCCCCTTCTCCGGGGCCAGCCCATACTGTAAAGCATATGGGAACAGCATAAGCCTGAGGTGACAATAGTTCCCTTGGACTCGTGTCCTGATCTGACAAGACCCTGAAATCCACTTAGTGACGCACCACCTGGAGCTGGAGGGTGCTCGTGGCAAGTGTCCTAAAATCCTTTGATTCAGTTTCACCTGCTCCTACAGTGCAGGTTCGTAACCAGCCGCTCCATGGAAGCCCAGTGATCACAGACCGTAGTGATGGCATAAGGATGCTCACTTGGCTTTCTGACCTTGTGTGATTTGCAATCACTGGCCTGGTGTGGGATCCCTCCTCCTGCCACGCAGACATGGGTATCTGGTCTGTCTAAGTCCAGTATCTCAGCTCTTGCAGTTGCAGGTAACTTGGCTCCAGTGCTTTAGTCTACACTGCTGCCATTGTGGGCCTGTATGTGCTTGCAGTTGTTGGATGTAACATGAAGCTTGAGGCAGAAAAAGGTGTGTGAGTTGGGGGGGCGGGGATACATGGGGGAGGGGGCCAGAGCTTGTTTGATAGTTTATCTAGAATGTGAATATCAAAGGGGTTTTCTGAACTCAGCGGCACTTGCTCATTTGTCCTTCAGTTTTCACTTGAAGCCCAAGGATCTATGCTGATGTGCAGCGATAGCTGCAGTATTGGCATGACCAGCCTGGGATTCGAGGTAATGACAAAACTTTGTCCCTATCTGCCGCCTTGCACATGAGGATCTCAAAGCCCTTTACCACCAGTGATGGGCCTGGAAGGTAGCTGTTAATGGACACACAAACTATGGCTCAGAGAGGTGCATCCAAGGTCTGCACAGAGTCTGTGTCAGATGCACACTAGACTCCCAGACATGAGCCTTACTCACAGTCCTTTCCTCCTTGTTATCCCTCCTCCCTGACAAATATCCTTGCGACAGCTCCAGAGACCCATTCTGCATTGTTCCCCCTCCAACTCATCTAATGCAGTCTCCCAGCTCCATCGCCCCAGGGTGGCCGTGGAATCATGACTGTACCAAGGGCGGTAACGAGTGAGAAAGTGGTATTAGAAGAGCAGTAGCAAGAGCAACCGTGACAGTGGTAGAGTGGGACTGTAACAGCATGGCAGCTCTCCTTTTTCTCTGGCTGTTCATGTTAGCAGTTGTCCATCTTCAATCCCGAAATGTGGCTTGTGGACTGTTGAGTTTTCTCTCCAGCCTTGTAATATATTTCTCAGTCCTTTACTGCCTGGTCATCTGTCTCTGATATTGGTTTGGAATGTACAGCGGACAAGGAGTACGACACACAATAATCATTAGCTCTCTTGCCTAACTATCCAATTTGCATGGGCAAATGATTTGTGCAGGCATGTCCAAGGTTTTGCATGTGCAAAACCAAAGGCACAAAATAGAAGTGTCAAAAAGTGAGTGTGCAAGATCATACAAACTCCTGCCACTTTTACCCAATTTTCTAAAATAGGATATTGAAGCAAATTCCTTAGTAGGACCTTTAAAAGGATTTGATTCATGCAGTATCATTAAGGATAAAGGGCCGCATGTTGCTGTCAGTTACACTGGTATAAATCTGGAATCATTCCAATGAGGTAGGAATCTGGAATTCCTCTAGTAGAATAGGATAGAGATCACAGGCATTTTCAGTCCCCGTTCTACAGTGCAGAAGTGAATCAGCAGCTGGGGTTAGGAAGGAATTCACCCGTCCTGCTGGGGTAGTATTACATAATTGGCCAGGTGCACTGTGTACTTCTTTTTATCACCTTCCCCTGAAGCATCTGGTCTATGCCACTGCCAGAGGCTAGATACTGGAACTAGATGGACTACAGATCTGTTCTGCTATGGCAAATCCTACTTGCCTAAGAAATCATTTTCATCAAAATGTCCATGGCAGAGCTCCAAACACGCTGATATTTATGATATCCATAATTTATTTTTCACATTCAAGTGCATTCCTGGGATCCATCATCTTTATTCATCTGCCTTGTTTATCTTCTCTGTCACTCTGTGTGTGTCACTTTCTCATGTAACTCAGCCCATCATATGGTCTTGTAGGACTGATCTGAATCCTGATCCAACTGCTCCTGATGGTGGAAAGACCCCCATCAATTTCAGTGGGAAATAGATTGGACCCAGGATGAGCATGCATTTTACGCATGTCTCTACAGTGTATAGCTGGCTCTGTCCACCTGGGAAGGGAGCCAACTCACAGCCAATAAGCTCTGCAATGTATCGCAAGAATCTGCAGAAGTAGTGGACTGAAAAGTGGGTGTTGCACAAGACATTCTTCCCCCCGGGGCATCTCTCTGCATAGGGTGAAACCGTACAACAAAGCCCTCTGAAGTGTCCCCGTTCAGTAGATTTTATTATCTAAATAGACTGTGCAAACACACAAGGAGTGGGGTGGGGCACAGCATGAGATTTGTAACAGCCCTTTCCTGGTTTCCTTCTTTCCTGATTTTTTTTTAAATTTTATTTTTAACTCTTCCCTATTCTGTTGTTGTAAAGGCTATTTACATATTCAGTCATTTGATATATTATCATTATTATTGATTACGGTAACAGCTAGAGATCCCGAGTAAGATCAGGGCCCTGTTGAACTAGGCACTGTACAAACACACAATGAGAGACAGTCCCTGCCCCAAAGAACATACAGTCTACATAGACAGGGCAGACAAAGGAGGGTGAGATTTACTGAAACATTCCAGCTCATTTGCTCTGCTCTGCCAAAGCAAAGCAGCCACCAACCCAGCTTAAGCTTCACATGGCCAATGGAGCCAGCGTAAATATCCATTTCCCCCATCCATGTAGTTCGTTTCCTTTCTAATTATCTCTAGTTCTGGACAATGAAACCCATCTCGTCATTTTCACTGGTTCACGTGCACTAGATCACTGTTGTTGTATTTGGAGATCCATCTCTTCTTCAATTGCTTAAATCCAAAGAAGCTGTTTGCACTGAATTTTTTACATTTCTATTAATAGCTGATGTGCATAAACCTTCCTTTATAAAACTTTCTATTTGCTTCCCATGAATCCTAAATTAGAGTCAAACGTAGTCTGTGTGTCTGTCCGTCTCACACACCCACACCCCTGCACCGGCCGAGAAATTGTACTAGAACAGGGCTGGGCAAACTTTTTGGCCCGAGGGCCACATCTCGGTATAGAAATTGTATGGTGGGCCATGAATGCTCATGAAATTGGGGTTGGGGTACAGGAGAGGGTGAGGACTCCGGGGTGGGGCTGGGGATAAGAGGTTTGGGGTGTAGGAGGGTGCTGTAGGCTGGGACCGAGGGGTTCGGAGGATGGGAGGGGAATCAAAGCTGGAGCAGGGAGTTTGGGCACGGGGCGGGGGAGGGCTCCAGCTGGGGATGCAGGCTCTGGGGTGGGGCTGGGGATGATGAGTTTGAGGTGCAGGAGGGTGCTCTGGGCTGGGACCGAGGGGGTTGGCGGGCAGGAGGGGGATCAGGGCTGGGGCCCGGTCAGGGGGTCAGGGGTGCAGGCTCCAGGTGGTGCCTACCGGAAGCCGCGGCATATCCCCTTTCCGGCTCCTATGCAGAGGCATGGCCAGGCGGCTCTGCTGCGTGCTGCCCTGTCTGCAGGCACCGCCCCTGCCGCTCCCATTGGCCACAATTTCCAGCCAATAGGAGCAGCGGGGGTGGCACTTGGGGCGGGGGCAGCGTGTGGAGTGGAGCTCCCTGGCTGCCCCTGTGAGTAGAAGCCAGAGAGGGGACATATCATTGCTTCCGGGAGCCGCGTGGAGAGGCCACTGACCCTGCTCCCCAGCTGGTGCACTGGAGCAGGGCAAGCCCCTGACCCCACTCCCCAGCGGGAGCTCGAGAGCTGGATTAAAATGGCTGGCGGGCCGGATTCGGCCGGCGGGCCGGATGCGGCCCATGGGTCATAGTTTGCCCACCCCTATACTAGAACCTCCTATCTTCACACATAGAATCATAGGACTGGAAGGGACTTTGAGAGGTCATCTAGTCCAGTCCACTTCACTCGTGGCAGGACTAATTATCTAGACCATTCCTAACAGGTCTTTGTCTAACCTGCTCTTAGAAATCTCTAATGATGGAGATACCACAACCTCCTTAGACAATTTATTCCAGTGCTTAAACACCCTGACAGGAAGTTTTTCTTAATGTCCAACCTAAACTTCCCTTTCTGCAATTTAAGCCCGTTGCTTCTTGTCCTCTCCTCAGCGGTTAAGAAAAACAATTTTTCTTCCTCCTTCTTGTAACAACCTTTTGCATACTTGAAAACTGTTATGTCCCCTCTCAGTCTTCTCTTTTCCAGATGAAACAAACCCAATTTTCTCTCATAGGTCATGTTTTCTAGACCTTTAATCATTTTTGTTGCTCTTCTCTGGACTCTTTCCAATTTGTCCACATCCTTCCTGAAATGTGGTGCCCAGAACTGGACACACTATTCCAGTTGAGGCCTAATCAGAGCAGAGTAGAGCAGAAGAATTACTTCTCTTGTCTTGCTTACAACATTCCTGCTAATAAATCCCAGAATGATGATCACTTTTTTTGCAACAGCATTACACTGTTGACTCATATTTAGCTTGTGGTCCACTATGACCCTCAGATCCCTTTCCACAGTACTCCTTCCTAGGCAGTCATTTCCCATTTTGTATGTGTGCAACCGATTGTTCCTTCCTAAATGGAGTACTTTGCATTTCTCCTCATTGAATTTCATCCTATTTACTTCAGACCATTTCTCCAGTTTTTCCAGATCATTTTGAATTTTAATCCTATTCTTCACAGCACTTGTAAGTGTACTCTGTATGCCATTATCTAAATCATTGATGAAGATATTGAACAGAACCGGACCCAGAACTGATACCTGTGGGACCCCACTCGTTATGGGGTGAACTACTGATAACTACTCTTTGGGAACGGTTTTTCAACCAGTTTTGCATCTGCCTTATGTAGCTCCACCTAGGTTGCATTTCCCTAGTTTATTTATGAGACGGTCATGCAGGACAGTATCAAAAGCTTTACTAAAATCAAGATATACCATGGCTACCGCTTCTCCCCTATCCACAAGGCTTGTTGCCCTGTCAAAGAAAGCTATCCCGTTGGTTTGACACAATTTGTTTTTGACAAATCCATGCTGATGGTTACTTATCACCTTATTGTCTTCTAGATGTTTGCTAACTGATTGCTTAATTATTTGCTCCATTATCTTTCTGGGTACAGAGGTTAAGCTGACTGGTCTGTAATTCCCGAGTTGTCCTTATTTCCCTTTTTACATCTATAGTCAGAGCCTGATTCTCCACTGCTTTGCAAGACTATTTACACCAGTGCCAAGGAGGTTTTGCACTCACTTTGCATAGGTGGGAATGAGTGGAAAATGAGGCCCACAATCGTAACTGGTAGGTTTAGGAGCTGATACATTGCAGATCTAAACAGTTCTGTTCCTCTTTTCACTTATGAAGATTGAAACCAGATGCAGTCTCTTTAGAAGCAAAAACAACCAGCTTCAATTTATCTCCATATAAAAGTTAACAAGAGTCGCACCGACTTACTCCAGGTCTGGCTTTGGCCGATTGTCTTGATTTGCTTCAGGTCTGTGTTGTAACAGAACTCGCCCACCCCTATCTCATCTATCAAGTCAGGCACTGATTTGTGGCTGTTTGTAGGACAAAGTAACCCTGAGGTTGCTCCTTGCTGTTGCAATGCAATTTTATGCATCTTGATATTGTAACATTGCAAAGTCATCTCATTATGCAGCATCAGGACCTAAAGTAGGAAAGATTGTCAATAGTTAAGACCCTAGTCTAGTACATGGGAGACCTCAATGTGATTCCTTGCTGTGCCACAGACTTCCTATGTGATGTTGGACAAGTCCCTTAGTCTCTCTCTGCCTCAGTTCGATAATAGCACTGCCTTGCCTCATGGGAGTGTTGTAAGGATAAGTGCATTAAAGACTGTGAGGTGCTCAGATGCTAGGGTGAAGGGGGCCTTGGGATACCATAGAAGGACAAACCCTTTACACTGCATCCTGCCCTCCTGTGAACTGATATGCACTCAAGACTATTCAAATATCTTACAAGATGTAGTGTTCAGTGACTATAAAGATCACTGAGGTGCAGCCATGCCTGAGGTAAAAGATAGCAGCTGTGGGGTTGCAAATAGCTATGCTAGACAACGCATTAGGATGGGATGGGAAAAAGAATAGTGGATCAGATGCTCAGCTTGTGTACCTCAGCGTTGCCCTGTAGAAGTCAATGGTGCTAATCCAGGTTGCACCAGCTGAGGACCAGCCCACCCTCTCCAGGTAAACTACAATCGGGAGTAGGAAGAATGTAATGAGTTGATTTGAAATTTGGTCCAGACCCGAGATTAGCACAGCTGCTCTTTCAAAAAGCCTCTTAACGAACACAAGTCAGCAGGAGAACTGTGGTTGTGCATCTCATGGGAAAGACCAAGGTAATGTGTTTTATTAACGATATGGGTACAGACTGGATTTGCTGTATCTGGTCAGAGCTTGGACACCTTTCACTCACTGAGACACAGGTCACGGAACTGAGCTTCTAGCTCTTTCAAACCTTCGGTTCAGTCAGTCATTTTTTTTCCTCTTGTATGTTTTTCCAATGTAATTTTGAGCATGAGCTGTCAAAGTTTCCCCAACAGATGTTGCCATAGGAGCCTGTATTTGTTTAGGGTGGGGACTTTTGTGGGGGAGGGAAGGAGCAATTAGTTCTAGTAGGTATACAGAGAGAGAAAAAATCTCCCCTCTTCAGCCCCTTCCCCCATAACTAGACACTGCACATGAGAAATGATCTGGAAATCATTGAGACCCATGCATCTGAGACAGGCAATTCTTTGCAATAATTACATGGAAACTAAATAAGAAATAGATTTTTGTTTTTCCAGTGACTCATGACATATGGAGCAGAGTCGAAGGAAAAACTACAGCATGGAATTGTGCAAAAGAATTCAGACCCCACATCACACCCTTCCCTGGATGCTGCACTAGGGTGATGCAGTAGATAGCACTCTTCACTCTGAGGCAGGGCCCAAGCATGGTGCTAATGCACGGGGTGCCCTTTCTCAAATGGGACAGAGGACTGACATCCTCACCCATGGTCAGTTAAGACCCCTTGACACTTTTCACAAGTGTACGAGTATTAACCCTGCTGCCTGCTCATATTCCAGTTTGGGTAATTACAGGCTGGCAGGCTATTCTCCCGACAGTTTTAGCTGAATACAGTGTTCTTCATTTCCTGCCCTAAACGGTTGTGTAGCATTACTGTTAAACCCGGACAATGGATCCGAATGCTCAGGAGCCTTGACTGCCAATCCCAACTTTGACAACGACCAGCTGGGTGGCCTTGAGCAAGTCACCCAATGTCTTGTCCTCAGTTTCCCTGTGTTGAGGGGATTAATGGAGGTCTGTGAAGCACAATATACGGGCTAAGTATTATTAAACAGCTTTTGCCTTCTATCCCACAGGCGTCTGCATTTCAGTGATGGGTGTGTATGCACGGTATGAAAACTTGGTAAATTGCTTTGCTTCCAGGAATGAAAAGTATTCAATAAATACAAGTTGTTGCTATTATTCTTCTTGGGTCCCAGGCTGTAAGGTCAAGGGGTAGGAGGAGGGGCAAATGTAAATAGGCAGTTGGGGTGCAGGGTAATACCAGCCAGAAGCCGTTGACCATGCCTATGTAATAAGACAAAGTATGGAACGTGTGGGTAAGATGCTGGACTGGAACTCGGGGAGATGGGCTCAGTTCCCAGCTCTGCCACAGACACTGTGTGACCTTGGGCCAGTCACTTCACTTCTCCATGTTTCGATTTCTCAACTGTATCATACAGTATGTGCTTTCTCCCACCCTGTACCTATCTGGTGTATGTAGAGTGTAAGCTTTTGAGGGCAGGGGCTGGCTCTTACTCTGTGTTTGTCTGCTAGGTCCCTGAGCTTGGTTAGGTACTGCAGCTGCTACTGATACTGGGAGTGGGGCATTAGTCCACTGATTCATTGATTTTCCACCTGTCCTAGCTCTCACTCCATCCTCCCTTTTGTGGCAAAATTACATCTGGTTTGTCTTGGGTCTGTCACATGGTGCTCTATGGACCACTGGGTGACGCCTCCTTCTGGGGATTAGCTCCACCCAGTTGAGTGCCCGCTTCAGGTCTTCCAACGTGCAGTTTTCTTCCCGCTCCCTCAGTCTCTGTCCCTGAGGTAAGGGAGAAGGAACAGGGGGAGGGGGAACTAGGAACTCCTGAGAGAGGATTTCCCTAGTAGGCCTAAGAAAGAGGGGTCTGACTAGGAAGGCTGAAGAGTGAGAAGCCTGCAGATGTATGGTAGGAAGTAGTCCGGGTAATAGCAGTAAAGTTTGTGTAGATGCAGACCATCACTGCTCGCTGTAGGGCCCTGGACTGGAACCCAGAGTAGAGGGCAGGCTGGGTTCCCCTACCAGCCACTGCAGAGTAGTGTTGCTGGGGCAGTGAATGGGAAGTCAGCCTGAGTCACTGTGGGAACGACATAGAGCAGCGGGCATGAGGACTGCTGTGGAGAGGCTCCCCCAGAAGGGGAAAACACAGAGCTGCCTGGCTTTATAGAAGCCCCGCCTGTTCCCTCACAGGGAGCCTCCTTCTAATTAGCACCCTCCTCATAGCCTAAATCTCCCCCCTTTGCAGCTTAGTTGGTTGATTGGGCTCACCTGGCCTAATTCAACTCTTTTGGGGCCAATGTAGGGAGTAGACTCCATCACAGGCCCATTCCCAGGTTCTGTTCCTATTAAGTTGTGAGGACAAAACTAGGCAGATGGAGACCATTGATGGAAACACGGGCTGTTATCATTTGGCCTAGCTGCGGTTGGTGGTTATTGTGATGTATTGGGCAGAATGTTGAATCTATTTATGTGACTTTGCAGGTATAGTTTCGTAAGCAGTTGCTTATGTTGAATCCATTGTTCTGTAGGGGTTACTACGTTTTTCATCTGTCTCTATGCAATACAGAGTCAGTCGCCATCAAGGCTCCAGCTGTCTGCACATGTCTGTGTTTATAATTAGGAATTTGTGCCAGGTTCACAATACACAACAGTTGACAATGAGAATTTCAAGGACCTTCTATGCATCAGAGTAGCATCAGTCTGTGACATTACGTGCAGTCCTTGTGGGGGAAGAGGAGTCTGCTACAATCGGAAATACTCAGAACAACTAAACTAACAGCGGCGAGATGAAATGTCAAGCTATATTGGAAAAATGGAGGCCTTCGTCAATGCCACGAAGGACTGGCCTACATATAGAGAGAGGCTGGAGCAATATTTTGAAGTAAATGAGATTTCCCCCAGAAAAAAACATGTAGTAGCATGTCTGAGTGTGATGGGAGGAAAAACATAGAGTTTAGTACGCAGTCTGATGCCCCAGAGAAGTCAGCCAGTAAAACCTTTCAAGAGAGAGTGCAAATAGTTCAAGGGCACTTGTCATCCAAGTCCCTGAGTATAGGAGAATCATTCAGGTTTCATAAACAGAATCAGCTTGAAGATTAATCTATTTCCTCCTTTGTAACAGAGTTAAAAAAATTATCAGAACAATGTGGCTTAACGAGGCCCTAAGAGACAAAATTGTGTGTGGACTGCTTAATGAAAGCATACAGAAGAGGCTCTGAACTGAGGAAAATCTTACCTCTAAACGCACAGTAGAAATTGGAGTAGCAATGAAAAGCAGCAAGGGATGCAACAGAATTGTATAGCAGCCCTCAAACAGAAGTAGGAAAGCACAAACTATCTGTAACCCAAGGCAAGAACCAGACCACTCAGCAGACAGACACGTCATCAGTGTGGAAAAAGGTTCCATGCTCCTTCTGACTGCCAATTTACAGATGCCTACTGCAGAAGCTGTAATAAAAAGTCATAGCCACGCAGTTTGCCACGCTCAGAGAAATAAGGAAGAGACTAACACAGGGTATAGAAAAAGGAATATCAATGTATATTCTGTAGACCGAGGCAGTAGTGATACATACTGGGAGAGTGGAGTAGCCAGCCTCAGTATATATAGTGTGAGCAAAAATGACAAGGCAGCAATCTGGTTGACACCCCAGGTGGCAGGGAAAAACACTTAAAATGGAATAGGACACCATCTCTGCAGTGTCTGTTATCTCACATTCACATGGAAAAAAACTTTTAAAAATACAAACTGAGGAAGACACCAATGTTACTAAAAAGTTATACAGAAGGAAATACAATGCCGATTGGAGTGATGCACGTGAATGTGGAGTATAAACACTGCTTATCATTATTAGACTTGTATGTCATTGAGAAAGGGGGGCTGGCCCTGTGGGGCCATGAACGGTTATGTAAGGACCCTCTGGAATGGATATCTATAAAGATGCTGCAGTCACTTTCAGCAGACTCCACTAAAACAGCCAAACAGCAGCTGGAAGGGATACTGAATTGGCCTTGGGATTTTCAAGGAGAGCGTAAGAACTCTAAAACACATGAAGGCTGAAATAATCCTAGATGAGAAAGCTCTGCCCAAGTTTCACAAAGCTCAACCTGTCCCTTACAGTATCCGCTCAAAGGTAGATGCTGAATTGGAACATCTGGAAAGGGAGGGCATACTTTCAGAAGTATCCAGGAGTGAGTGGGGAACTCCTATCATTCCAATTGTAAAAAAAATGTGGTGCAGTAAGGGTGTATGGAATGTTTAAGAACACCATAAACCCTGTACTGAAAGTTGAAAAATATTCCCGCCTCTGTATTTTTGCTACACTGGCAGGAGGACAACGATTCAGCAAAACCGATTTGTCACAGGCCTACCTACAAATGGAAGCTGAGGAAGAGTCTAAGGCATACCTCACAGTCAGCACTCAAAAGGGTCTGTACCAGCATAACTGGCTAGTGTTTGGTATTGCTTTAGTTCCTGCTATATGGCAACGGGCAATGGACCAAGTTTTGCAAGGTGTCCTGAGAACACAGTGTTATTTGGATGACATTACTGTGACCGGTGGAAGTGATGATGAACATCTGGAAACCCTGAAAAGGGTATTAAAACGTCTAGGAGAATATGGGTTACGAGCTAATTGCATAAAATGTGAATTTTTCAAGGACTCAGTGGCTTATTGTGGGCACGTTATTGATGTGCAGGGCCTACATAAATCTCAGGAGAAGATTAAAGCAGTCCTGGAAGCTCCACCGCCAAAAGATGTGTCACATCTTAGATCATTTCTGGGATTTATCAACTACTATAGTCGATTTGCACCAAACCCAGCAACCGTATTGCATCCACTGAACTGTTTACTGCAGACTGGTCAAAAGAGGGTTTGGTCAGCTGAGTGTCAAAAAATTTTCCTGGAAGCAAAACAATTGGTCACATCAGACAGTGCATTTTAACCCATCCTTGCCTATTAAGTTCCCCACGTGGAATTGGGGTAATTATATGGCTCAGAATGCCAGGCAGCAGTGAGATACCCATAGCATTTGCTTCACGATCGCTCACAGTGGCAGAACTGAACTATGCACAAATAGACAAGGAGGCTTTAAGTCTGGTATGGGGTGTGAAGAAATTCATCCAGTATCTATATAGGAGAAAATTCACCCTTTTCACGGACCACCAACCAATCCGAGGGAAGGAGTTTCTGTGACAACGGCAGCACGTATGCAACACTGGGCTCTCTTCTTAGCTGGTTACATCTGTGACATAGATTTCAAATGCAGATGGGCTTTCCCACCTGCCCGTGCTAGCTGAAGGACAACCTGGAAGAGAGACATAATCTGTCGAATTTGTTTCAGATTGAGTGATCCCGGTGACTTGTAGTTTGATCAAGCAAGAAACCAGGAGGAATCCCACACTAGCTCAGGTTTATGAAGCCGTAAATAGACTGATAGCCCTAATTTGGCACCCTTTTACACACACAAAGGTGATCTTACCATACATCAAGGGAGTGTCATATGCGGAATTTCTGTTATCATACCTAGTAAACTATGCGCAAAAATGTTAGAAGAGCTCCATGTAGGACATGTAGGGCTAGTAAAAATGAAGGGACTCGCCAGAAGTTTTGTATGGTGGCCAGGCATTGACCAACAAATACAGCAGCTCGCTCAGGGAATGTTCGTGATGCCAACAGGTGCAGCACATGGCTAAACCAGCGCCATTACACCCCTGGGAATGGCCATCAGCTCTCTGGCCATGTCTGCATACTGATTGTGCAGGAACGTTTTTAGGAATGATGTATCTAATAGTGGCGGATGCCCATTCCAAATGGCCAGAAGTTGTTTTTTTATTTTTTCATGAAAACCACCACAGCTGTACAAACAGGAGAAAAACTTCTAAGTTTGTTTGCAAGAACTGGACTGCCAGAGCAAGCTGTGAGTGACAACGGTCCTCAGTTTAGTTCAGAAGAGTTTCAGCGAGACATGAAGAAAAACGGTATTAGCCATATTCCCTCAGCATCATATCACTCAGACACAAATGGCTTTGTTGAAAGGTTAGTACAAACTTTTAAGCAAGCCCTGCGATCCATGACAGATAAGCGGTCATTACAACTGAAGCTGTCATGCTTCTTGCTAGCACATCGAAACACAGTACATACCACGACGAACCAAACACCTGCAATGCTGTTTATTGGCTGAAATTTCAGGTCACCCTTGGATTTATTAACGCCAGATCTACATCTACAAGTTAGAAATCATCTAATAAGTCAAGCGATGGCGAAGGACCAGTGCACCTCGTCAGCTACAAGTGGGTCAAACAGTACTGGCGGGTTATTACTGGGGGGACAGTACATGGCTTCCAGCAATTGTTAATGCACAAACAGGTCCTTTGTCCTACACAGTACAAGTGGCACCCAATATGTTTTGGTGCCACCACACTGACCAGTTGCGAGATTTGGGTGCAACTCCGTGACTGACAAAAGAGGCAAAATTTGGAGAACTGCCAGTTGTTCCAACATCGGTGCCCCACTTTGACACAACCACCAATAATATTACGCCAGAAAGCAGCTTTGCTGAATGACCGGCATTGTCCGAGGGAACATCTGAGTCAGACATTGCTGGAAACACACCGCTTCCTCAAGGGAGTACTCAAAATGTTGGCAGATGCTATCCAGAAAGAAAACGCAAGCCACCTGAAAGCCTTGACTTGTAACTGGACCTTGTTCCCCCCCCCCCCCCCCCACACACACACCCAAGTACTTCGGCAGTTGATATGCCCATTTCATTTCAGGGAGCAGGATAGAGGTGATGTAGGGAATGTTTTGAGCAGAGTGTTGAATCTGTTTACATGAATTTGCAGGTATAGCTTCTTAAGCAGTTGCTTATGTTGAATCCGCTATTATATAGTGGTTACTATGTTTTTCATCTAATGCAATACAGAGTCAGTTAGCCCTCATGGTTCCAACTCTATGTACGTCAGGGATTTGTGCTGTGTCCACAATACACAACAGTTACATCTGTCAGCATTGCTTCTGCATCGGGAGAGCTGCGGCACTTGTGGTGCCCAGTTCTGTGTTTTGGCTTCCACTGTTGTGGGGATAATGCCATTGTGTTTTACTGCTCATTCTCAGTAACACATGCCTTGGCTAGACGGGGAGGACTCTGCTAATGGGAGGTGAACCTCGGAGGTTTGGAAGTTTGGTTCAGATCAGTGCTCAAAAGGCTGGATGTTCATTTGGACCATCAAATCCACTTTGCTCTGCAAAATGGAACTGGTAATCTCACAAGATCAGGATTTCTGGCTGTATTTCCAATATGTCCAGCTCCTGATGGGAATAATTTTTCCAGGGGATTTTGGTGCAGGTCAGTACCCAATAGCATGGAGACTAGAGCCAGGTGAATATTTATTGAATATCCGAATAATTTATTCAATGAATGCTGCTTCCTTTATGTTATGACCAGAGTGTGACATCACATTTATGTGTTACTCAAATTTGTTCATGAATTTCTTTGGTAAATATTTCTCAGTTGCAGCTTGTTCCTGAACAGTTCATTGCAAATACTTCAAATTCATGCAATGGTGTTTAGTTACACAAGTCACATGTCCTTGTTTCTCATCCCTGATTGGGTATTTCTCTTCCATGATTATATGACTCATGTAACTAACCTGCAATGGTGCAAATTTTGACTTGTGTGTTTGAGTGTAAGCTTTGCAGTCAGAAAGCTACCCTGTTGGGTAGTTGTACAATCTGAAATTCCCTTTTGTCTGTGAGTGAAGTTTATTCACTAGAGGCTTATCTGGTCTGGGAATTTTTTTAGCTACACCGAAAGAAGTGCACCAATGCTAACCCACGATGAACACATGCTGCATTATTGTACAAAGTGACCTGTACCTGTGTGGCTACTGGGGTAACCCACACCAGTGCCAGCCACTTTTTACATCCATGCAGTGCATTTGTACTAGGGGTGTGTAGCAATGTAGCTACATCAACCTAACTACACCCGTGGAAAAAAAATCTCACTGTAGGACAAGAGAGGTGTTTTCCAAGGCACCTAGGTGATTTAGGAGCACAACAATGGGAATTGTGCTCCTAAATCACTTAGGTTCTGCGTATCCAACCCCAAGCCTTGAATATTCCCAGAACATAAACACAAAAGGGGGGTTGGAGTGAATTTGTTTAGCATTCCAGCAAATGTTCCTGGGCACTTGTTTTGCAGTATTGGCCAAAATTTTTACAAAATTGTTGTGTAAAAGGCTGAGTTTTGGCTGAAGGTAAAGACGGGGGTGGGGGCAGTTTTCTAGCACCTCTAGTCCTCATTAGGCTGGGGCCCTCTGCACTGAATCACAGTCACAAATCAGGGGCTGAATTTTGCCTTGCCCCCTGCATGCATGCAGAAAAATGAAGCAAAATTGCATGAGAACCTCCTCTCTCCTTGGTGCACTGGCCAAGCATGGCTGTGGTCCTTGTGCTCCCATCTGGCAGGGACTGGAGGAGTTTAGTGTGGAAGATGGTGATAGATTCCCCAAAGGAGGGTTGTGATGAGGTTGGGGCCCTGGCCGTGTCCCCTTTCCTGTGCACCAGAGATGCAGTGGGGCTGGCACACAGGTGGGAGCATTTTGCACTCTGGATAAGATTATATTAGGATCCGTGCTGTGTGACTCTCCCCAGTGCTCCTACGGATACTTGGGAGCTAAGATATAGCATCTTGGATGGATTTGCCTGCCCTTTTTCCTAGTCCCAGGCAGATTTACCATGTTCTGTACTGAGCTCTGACTGTGATCAACAGGCAGAAACTACACAGCCTCTCTCTTACTTAGCTGTACAGCCTAACCACGAAGCTCAGATGTGGAGCCAAGATTTCTCAAAGTCTGGGCTGGGGAGATTTGGGGGTATGCAGTCAGTCTAGGGCCCTGATTGCACCGTGACATTGACTTCAGTGGAGCCGCATCGAACTGGAGTAACTCAGTGGAAGAGCAGGCCCATGTAGCTCAGAACTGGTTCTGAACTCACCCAGAGTTCAGTGGCATTTGATTCCGAGGTTTGGTTTGCTCCACTGTAGAGCTAGAGCTGGCTGTGAAGCTCACCTCTGGATTTGACCTTCCCTGAATTTCACGGAGTTTGGTTTGGGCCCGTTTCTAGTGGGAGGTGGCATTCTAACACACTTCCCTCACTTTTCATGGCTGTACAGAATTGCTGCTCAAGCCATGGCCTACACCCCCTTCAGAACGGAGCCCCACACTGGCCAGCTGATAGACTGCTCTTCTGGGGACACTTTCACTGTCAAAGCTGTGGGGAAATGTGGCAGGATTGTGTAGACAGTGATGGTGATGCATGAGGGCTTTGTTGAAGACCCGCAGTTGCGGGTCTTGGGAGGAGTTTTCCATTCATGAAGCATCCTAGCCAGTCTCCACTCAGCAGTTACTCATTTCTCTCCCTAGCCTTTCCAAGCAGACGGCTGGTGTGACACCATCAATAACCGGGCTTATTGCCAGTACGATGGGGGTGACTGCTGCTCCTCCACACTGTCCTCTAGGAAGGTAAGTGAGCTTCCCACAGGAGGCAGAGGGGAACGGGCCGAGTTAAGAATAAGAGCTCAAGGCAGCCAATGGTTACAGGCTTCGCTGCACCTTGGAACGGAGCCTGCAGGCTGATACCCATACAAGTGGAAAGCATACCTCAAGGGGCTTGATCCAAAACCTACTGGGGTCAGTAATTGACCTAAATGGGCTTGGGGTCAGGGCCAGTGGGACTAAATGCTCAATCCAACTCCCACAGACATCCATGGGACTCTTTTCCCTTCAGGAAATTGGTCACTCAGACAGCATCAAGTTACTACAGTAAGATTTGGCGTTACAGTCTTGCGTGACTCAGCATTTCAGTGATTCAGTGATTTTGTCATCCCACCCAGTTTCTTTCTTTTTCTTTCTTTCTTTCACTCCTGCGGGACTTGGCCTTTGTATTTCACCTTAGAAAGCTGTGCCTGTGGGTAATTTAGCAGTTGTCTCTTTTGATTTGTGAATCAAGCTGGTCCCTCTTTTTCTCCCATCCCTAGCTCCCTTCTTTACTACCCCTGCCATCCCACCCAGGTTTCACAACATTTCCTTCCAAAAGACATCCAAGAGAAAAACAAACCTTAGGGCACAGTTACTTTCTCATTCCAAAAATATGTGGGTCTGATTCTTTTCTTCCTTCCCTTTGTTATGGCTCTCGAATCATTTGTCCTTTCATCACTTATACAAAAAATGAAAATCAACTGCTAATATGTAAGCTGGATGACAGGAAATGGGTGTTGTGCTAAAATAACTAGAGCAGGGCACCTACAATTTCACTTGGCGATCTTACAGAATTGCGGTGATACATTGTAGGGATAGGACTGAGTGAAACTCTGATGATCCCAATAATATTGGCATCTTGGGGCTGGAGAGAGGTGATGTGGTGGAGGGTGGGGTTCGGTGAGGGAGAGGGGGGTAGCAGTCATCTAGCTCCATTGTGAATCCTCCAAAAAGCAGCCAAATCAAACTGCTGAAAAGAATGACCCGTTCCATCTCCTCAGAGCCCCACTAGCTTTTCGCATGAGCACAAAAACCCACTGAACTGCTTTGTTCATATGATCAGAAATGGAGGAGAACGAGACGTTAGGCTCAAATACAAAACAACTGGCACAGACTTTTCATCAGATCAGATTGAAAGAACCCAACACGTCTCTAAATAACAAAGAATTCCCAGCTCCGAGTCTGGTTTGTATGAAGATCTCCAGGAGGAAGAATGGCTTCCAAGACCCTCATCTGTCAACTCCCTTGCCTGTGGTACCTCCTGCTACAGTGTTACTACGGCCCAGCTTGGAAAGCTCCCAATCGCAAACTGCTGCATGCAGCAACACTGGGAGTCTTGCTGCTACCAATTAAGCCACATAGCAAAACAAGCTTACTTGGTTGTGCGAGGTCAAGGACTGGAATAGGAGGGGGTGCTGCAAATTGGGATACATGGGCATTGGCAGAACTGGAGGATTCAGTGCGGTTAGAGCAGGGGGTGCAGGTCAGGAAATCTTTTGTTTTAGCTAAAAAAAACCTCTCTCTCTCTCTTTTCATAGAATCTCAGGGTTGGAAGGGACCTCAGGAGGCCATCTAGTCCAACCCCCTCCTCAAAGCAGGACCAAACCCAACTAAATCATCCCAGCCAGGGCTTTGTCAAGCCTGACCTTAAAAACCTCTAAGGAAGGAGATTCCACCACCTCCCTAGGTAACCCATTCCAGTACTTCACCACCCTACTAGTGAAAAAGTTTTTCCTAATATCCAACCTAAACCTCCCCCTCTGCAACTTGAGACCATTACTCCTTGTTCTGTCATCTACCACTGAGAACAGTCTAGATCCATCTTCTTTGGAACCCCCTTTCAGGTAGTTGAAAACAGCTATCAAATCCCCCCTCATTCTTCTCTTCTGCAGGCTAAACAATCCCAGTTCCCTCAGTCTCTCCTCATAAGTCATGTGCTCCAGTCCCCTAATCATTTTTGTTGCCCTCCGCTGGACTCTTTCCAATTTATCCACATCCTTCTTGTAGTGTGGGGCCCAAACCTGGACACAGTACTCCAAATGAGGCCTCACCAGTGCCGAATAGAGGGGAATAATCACGTCCCTCGATCTGCTGGAAATGCCCCTACTTATACAACCCAAAATGCCATTAGCCTTCTTGGCAACAAGGGCACACTGTTGACTCATATTCAGCTTTTCGTCCACCACAACCCCTAGGTCCTTTTCTGCAGAACTGCTGCCCAGCCATTCGGTCCCTAGTCTGTAGCAGTGCATGGGATTCTTCCGTCCTAAGTGCAGGACTCTGCACTTGTCCTTGTTGAACCTCATCAGATTTCTTTTGGCCCAATCCTCTAATTTGTCTAGGTCCCTCTGTATCCTGTCCCTACCCTCCAGCGTATCAACCACTCCTCCCAGTTTAGTGTCATCTGCAAACTTGCTAAGGGTGCAATCCACACCATCCTCCAGATCGTTAATGAAGATATTGAACAAAACCGGCCCCAGCACCGACCCTTGGGGCACTCCACTTGATACCGGCTGCCAACTAGACAAGGAACCATTGATCACTACCTGTTGAGCCCAACCATCTAGCCAGTTTTCTATCCACCTTACCGTCCATTCATCCAGCCCATACTTCTTTAACTTGCTGGCAAGAATACTGTGGGAGACTGTATCAAAAGCTTTGCTAAAGTCAAGAAATAGTATATCCACTGCTTTCCCCTCATCCACAGAGCCGGTTATCTCATCATAGAAGGCAATTAGGTTAGTCAGGCATGACTTGCCCTTGGTGAATCCATGCTGACTGTTCCTGATCATTTTCCCCTCCTTTAAGTGGTTCAGAATTGATTCCTTGAGGAGCTGTTCCATGATTTTTCCAGGGACTGAGGTGAGACTGACTGGCCTGTAGTTCCCCGGATCTTCCTTCTTCCCTTTTTTAAAGATGGGCACTACATTAGCTTTTTTCCAGTCATCCGGGACCTCCCCCGATTGCCATGATTTTTCAAAGATAATGGCCAATGGCTCTGCAATCTCATCGGCCAATTCCTTTAGCACCCTCAGATGCAGTGCATCCGGCCCCATGGACTTGTGCTCGTCCAGCTTTTCTAAATAGTCCCGAACTATTTCTTTCTCCACAGAGGGCTGGTCACCTCCTCCCCATACCGTGCTGCGGAGTGCAGCTGTCTGGGAGCTGACCTTGTCTGTGAAGACAGAGGCAAAAAAAGCATTGAGTACACTAGCTTTCTCCACATCCTCTGTCACTAGGTTCCCTCCCTCATTCAGCAAGGGGCCCACGCTTTCCTTGACTTTCTTCTTGTTGCTAACATACCTGAAGAAACCCTTCTTGTTACTCCTAACATCTCCGGCTAGCTGCAACTCCAAGTGTGATTTGGCCTTCCTAATTTCACTCCTGCATGTCTGAGCAATACTTTTATACTCCTCCCTGGTCATTAGTCCAATCTTCCACTTCTTGTAAGCTGCTTTTTTGTGTTTAAGATGAGCAAGGATTTCACTGTTAAGCCAAGCTGGTCGCCTGCCATATTTGCTTTTCTTCCTACAATCCTCTCCAATTTTAATCAATCCTCCCCAATTTTCAGTTTTTTGTCAAAAATTGAGAAAATTCCACCCAAAAAGTTTTGAAAAAATACCATTACATTTGCAGAAAATACCAATTTTAACAGTTCTAACCAGCACCTCTCCCAAGCCGCCTCTGTGTTCTACAGCCTCTCGGCTTTCATTTATTAACAATAGTCTGTAGCTATGATGATTGCAAAATATACCTTGACAACATGAACCCAATGCAAACATCTGCCTGAGTTTGCACACAGCATGAAACAATAGCACTGAGAGGGGTGAACTGCCTCATTCGACTCTGTGGTTGTTAACTCAGATGCCAGGCTCGATCGTGAACATATGAACCGTGGCCTCTCAGATAGTAGGCGCTTATTATGTGGGTAGAGTTTGGAGAAGTACCTCTACTTCCCCACCCACTCTCCACCATTCAACCCTTCTAGGGCACGGATCATGTCTTACGGTATGGGCTGCATCCAGTATAATGTGCCCTAAAACCTGATTGAGCCATTTGGGTGCTACTGTAATACATAAGAAGAACCATACTGAGCTTGGCTGGCTCCTATACTGGCTATCTGGGTGACCAGTCCCTGCCTAACTTCATTCCTGACCCAACTCTCACTGAATCATGGAAAGACCCCTGTTGACTACAGTGAGAGCCCTAGGTTAAGCCCTAGTTATTGGAACCAATTAAAAAGCCATTGGTCCTTGTATTCTACCTTCTTGATCCTCAGAGGGGCTCATTGTAATGAGGTTTCACATCCCTTTTCCAGTGAGCGACTCTGCAAACCCATTTGCTTCTTTCCTTCCCCTCAGGTGATCCCATTTGCTGCTGACTGTGACCAAGATGAGTGCACCTGCCGAGACCCAGCAGCCGAAGAGAATCAGTAATGGCACCACGAGCGGCTTCTGTGGGCGAGGCGCGCACCAGAGGAATAAATGGAAAACAACTGGGGCCGATGGGCGAGTGAAAGGCGGCTTGGGAGAGGATGGAGGAGAGTTGGGAGGAGAAGATGGGAAGGGGTCAGAATCAAAATAAGGACTATCTCTGCATGAAATTGGGCACAGGCACCCAGCATTCTGAGGCATCGTGTGGAAGGAGGGATGTGCATAATGAAGAGAGGGGTGAAAACAAGTGAGGAGACAGAGGATTGAGAGCAGGAAGATGAATCTGCTCAACACATAGTTACACCTCCTACCCTTCTATCACCCCCTTCCAGAACCAAAACTGAGATCCAGGACCTGAGCCAAAGCAAAGTGAACTCAGCAAGGATGAGTCTTTCCATTGACTTCAGCTGGCTTTGGATCAGGCCCTAGAGCCAACAGATGAGAAGCTGCCATGGACACTTTATGTTACTGTATCAATGGTTTGCCACCTACGAGTGTCTGTGTTTGCTCTGAATTTCCTCACTACTCACTTTCTCTACTGTATAGGCTTCTTTTAGCAAGGTTGAGGTAGTTGTGATCTCTCTGCAAATATTTAAACATAATTCTATATATATATATAAATATATATATAAAATATATATATTATATATTTTTTGCTGTTTATTAAGCTGAGAAAGAATACCCTTTGTAACACCCATGCTGCTGTGAAGTACAAACTATTGGGAAAAGTGGTTGGAGGTTGGAAAAGAAGTGAACTTCCCATAATTTTCTGGGAGGGAGAAGGAAACAGAGAGACACCAAGCAGGGCCTTTAATTCTAATAGGAAATGCCTTGCCAGTAACCCAAAATTAGGGGCAAATGCAAAGAAGTACTGAGCACCTACAAATCCCAGGGACTTCAATGGGATTTGAAGGTGCTCAGCTTCATTCAGAATTTAGCCCTAAGACAGTATTTGAAATATGGTTATCCTTCAAAATATATGACAGTACTCTTGAATAGCTCTACCTAACACTACAGCTTACTATAGTGTTACTACATGATGGTTACTCTTGAATACTATAGTGCTATCACTTGAGAATACTTCACTATGGCCTATTACTCCAGAATTTTCTAGGGTGGTTCAGTATGCCAGAATACTCTAGTATGTTCCAGTGTTATAGAATACTCTCATATGGTCCATTACTCCAGAATTTTCTAGTATTGCTCGTTACTCCAGAATATTCTACTATGGGCCATTATTCTAGAATACTCTCGAATGAGCCATCTCACACTGTGTTATCATCCTAGTCACTGCTTTGTTCACTGTCTCTCTCCCCCTTCAGCTGTTGGTGACCTGGGTTGGAAAGGAAAGTGTAAGAGCCAGGCAACCAAGCACATCCCATCCATAAAGATAAGGTCCATTCTCCTTAAAACCTCCTCTCTGGTCATGGGATTTCCATGATCCAAACATGGTATTGGCAGCTTCTCAGAGAACACTTGGGAGATGCTGCATTAGCTTAAACCACTTCCCAGGAGAATTTTTGTGTCTTTCCTTTTTTCCCCTCCTGGGGTTCATTTTTCTGGTCTTCATTGCCCTTAGTTTATACCATAAAATATCAAGAGATCTCTTAGCCTGACCTTTCCCTTCTGTAGGTCATCAGTGAAATAATTCAGATGAATTTCTAACCAAGTATGATCCCAACCAACAATGTTTGGACCCAGAACCAGACTTCCCGGAAGTTCACATAAGTGGAATCAGCCCTTTGGGGACAGATGCCAGACTTGGGACTTAGAGCCAGATGTGAATTGCCCCAGTATTTGAGCTTTTTCAGACCTGGGGTTTAGATGAGCCCCCTTTCAATTCAGAACAGATTTTTGGAATCACTTTACAGCGGGAGGGAGGTGGGTAATTGAAGAGAAATGGAAAAGGGGGGTTGAGGGAAGGAGAGAAAGGGGATAGAAAGATGGGGAAAGAGGAGTAGGGAGAGAAAATGTGACTGTCTCAGGGTGTCTCTGCTGTTGGGTTGGGGCTGAGGAAAGATCCAGCCAGAGTTTTTCCTTTGACAGTGGAAGGCTGGAGGAATGGAGCAAGCTGTGAAGCCAGTCTTGACCAGGCCCATTTCAATGCGGAAACGCTCCTCCGGCTGAGGAGCACGTGGAGAGAGAGTGACTCTGTAGGGAGACCAGGGAAATTCAAAGGCCAGCATGCAGTTTCTGTGATTTTGGCTCTTGCCGGTCTGTTTGTCAGACCTGTCAAAAGGGGACCTTAAGGGTAAACCCCCCTGCTCTATGGTGTGGGACCCTACATCAAGTCCCATGTCTTGGTCTCTCTCCCTTCCCTGAGCTGGGAGGGGCAGGATACATGTGCAGCTTCAGGGGATAGGTGGAAGAAAGTCAGTGTGTCACTTCACTCAACAGTAGGGCTGCTCAAAACGTTTCTGTTGAAACTGCTTATTTGATGAAAAATTGAGGTTTTGACCAAGCAGAATGTTTCGCAAGAAGGGTCTGCTTTCTGCGGAAAATTTTGACTGAACACCTGAAAACCAAAAAGTTTGCAGTTTTCAGCCAAAATCTGAAAAATTTTGATTTGGAAATCCTGTTATGGTGCCTCATGCCCCCATTCTTCTCCATTGCCAGGCCCCCAGCTGGACTACATATCCCATGATGCACTGTGGTGAGGGACTCTTCGGATATACCACAGTGGCTCAGCAAGAGGGCAGATTGTAGTGCATCATAGGAGAAGGAGTTTAGAACATAAGACCGGCCATACTGGGTCAGACCAATGTCCATCTAGCCCAGTATCCTGTCTTCTGACAGTGGCCAATGCCAGATGCTTCAGAGGGAATGAACAGAACAGGACAATTATTGAGTGATCCATCCCGTCATCCAGTCCCAGCTTCTAGCAGTCAGAGGATTAGGACACCCACAGCATGGGATTGCATCCCTGACCATCTTGGCTAATAGTCATTGGTGGACCTATCCTCCATGAACTTATCTAGTCCTTTCTTGAACCTTTCTTGGCCTTCACAACATCCCCTGGCAACGAGTTCCATAGGTTGACTGTGCTTTGTGTGAAGAAGTACTTCCTTTTGTTTGTTTTAAACATACTGCCTAGCTATTTCATTGGGTAACCACTGGTTCTTGTGTTATGTGAAGGGGTAAATAACACTTCCTTATTCATTTTCTCCATACCATTCATGATTTCATAGACCTCTATAATATCCCCCTGTTAGCTGTCTCTTTTCCAAACTGAACAGCCTTTGACTTTTTAATCTGTCCTCATATCAAAGCTGTTCCATCCCCCTAATCATTTTTGTTGCCCTTCTCTGTACCTTTTCCAATTCTAATATATCTTTCTTGAGATGGGACGACCACAACTGCACACAGTATTCAAAGTGTGGTTGTACCATGGATTTATATAGTCACATTATATTTTCTATTTATTATCTATGCCCTTCTTAATGGTTTATAACATTCTGTTAGCTTTTTTGACTGCCACTGCACATTGAGCGGATGTTTTCAGATAACTATCTACAATGAGGAGAGCTGGCAGTATTTCAAAGGGACACTATTAAGGGCCCAAAAGCAAACTATTCCGCTGGGTAGGAAAGATCGAAAATGTGGCAAAAGACAACTTTGGCTTAACCACAAGATCTTGCAAGATCTAAATAATAAAAAGTAGTCATATAAAAAATGGAAACTAGGACAAATTACAAAGGATGAATATAGGCAAACAACATGGGAATGCAGGGGCAAGATTAGAAAGGCAAAGGCACAAAATGAGCTCAAACTAGCTACAGGAATAAAGGGAAACAAGAAAACTTTTTATCAATACATTAGAAGCAAGAGGAAGACCAAGGACAGGGTAGGCCCACTACTCAGTGAGGAGGGAGAAACAGTAACAGGAAACTTGGAAATGGCAGAGATGCTTAATGACTTCTTTGTTTCGGTCTTCACCAAGAAGTCTGAGGGAATGCCTAACATAGTAAATGCAAATGGGAAGGGGGAAGGTTTAGAAGATAAAATAAAAAAAGAACAAGTTAAAAATCACTTAGATAAGTTAGATGCCTGCAAGTCACCAGGACCTGATGAAATGCATCCTAGAATACTCAAGGAGCTAATAGAGGAGGTATCTGAGCCTCTAGCTATTATCTTTGGTAAATCATGGGAGACAGGAGAGATTCCAGAAGACTGGAAAAGGGCAAATATCGTGCCCATCTATAAAAAGGGAAATAAAAACAACCCAGGAAACTACAGACCAGTTAGTTTAACTTCTGTGCCAGGGAAAATAATGGAGCAAGTAATTAAGGAAATCATCTGCAAACACTTGGAAGGTGGTAAGGTGATAGGGAATAACCAGCATGGATTTGTAAAGAAAAAATCACGTCAAACCAATCTGATAGCTTTCTTTGATAGGATAATGAGTCTTGTGGATAAGGGAGAAGCGGTGGATGTGGTATACCAAGACTTTAGTAAGGCATTTGATACGGTCTCGCATGATATTCTTATCAATAAACTAGGGAAATACAACTTAGATGGGGCTACTATAAGGTGGGTGCACAACTGGCTGCATAACCGTACTCAGAGAGTAGTTATTAATGGTTCCCAATCCTGCTGGAAAGGTATAATGAGTGGGGTTCCGCAAGGGTCTGTTTTGGGACCGGCTCTGTTCAATATCTTCATCAACGACTTGGATATTGGCATAGAAAGTACGCTTATTAAGTTTGCAGATGATACCAAACTGGGAGGGATTGCAACTGCTTTGGAGGATAGGGTCATAATTCAAAATGATCTGGACAAATTGGAGAAATGCTCAGAGGTAAACAGGATGAAGTTTAATAAGGACAAATGCAAAGTGCTCCACTTAGGTAGGAACAATCAGTTTCACACATACAGAATGGGAGGACACTGTCTAGGAAGGAGTACGGCAGAAAGGGATCTAGGGGTTGTAGTGGACCACAAGCTAAATATGAGTCAACAGTGTGATGCTGTTGCAAAAAAAGCAAACTTGATTCTGGGCTGCATTAACAGGTGTGTTGTGAGCAAGATACGAGAAGTCATTCTTCCGCTCTACTCTGCGCTGGTTAGGCCTCAACTGGAGTATTGTGTCCAGTTCTGGGCACCCCATTTCAAGAAAGATGTGGAGAATTGGAGAGGGTCCAGAGAAGAGCAGCAAGAATGATTAAGGGTCTAGAGAACATGACCTATGAAGGAAGGCTGAAGGAATTGGGTTTGTTTAGTTTGGAAAAGAGAAGACTGAGAGGGGACATGATAGCGGTCTTCAGGTATCTAAAAGGGTGTCATAAGGAGGAAGGAGAAAACTTGTTCATCTTAGCCTCTGAGGATAGAACAAGAAGCAATGGGCTTAAACTGCAGCAAGGGAGGTTTAGGTTGGACATTAGGAAAAAGTTCCTAACTGTCAGGGTGGTTAAACACTGGAATAAACTGCCCAGGGAGGTTGTGGAATCTCCATCTCTGGAGATATTTAAGAGTAGGTTAGATAAATGTCTATCAGGGATGGTCTAGACAGTAATTGGTCCTGCCATGAGGGCAGGGGGCTGGACTCGATGACCTCTCGAGGTCCCTTCCAGCCCTAGAATCTATGAATGACTCCAAGATCTCTTTCTTGAATGATAATTTAGAACACATCATTTTGTATGTATTGTGGGGATATTTTTCCAATGTGCATTACTTTGCATTTATCAACATTGAATTTCAACTGCCATTTTGTTGCCCAGTGACCCAGTTTTGTGAGATCCCTTTGTAGCTCTTCGCAGACTGATTTGGACTTAACTATCTTGAGTAGTTTTGTATCATCTGCAAATGTTGCCACCTCACTGTTTATCTCTTTTTCTAGGTCTTTTATGAATATGTTGAACAGCACTGGTCCCAGTACAGATCCCAGAGGGACCCCATTGTTTACCTCTCTCAGTTCTGAAAACTGATCATTTATTCCTATCCTTTGTTTCCTATCTTTTTAACCAGTTCTCAGTCTATGAGAGGACCTTCCCTCTTATCCCGTGACTGCTTACTTTGCTTAAGAGCCTTTGGTGAGGGACTTTGTCAAAGGCTTTCTGAAAGTCCAAGTACACTATATCCACTGGATCACCCTTGTCAACATGTTGGTTGACACCCACCACTCCACCCCAACCAAAGAATTCTAATAGATTGGTGAGGCATTATTTCCTTTTACAAAAGCCGTGTTGACTCTTCCCCGACAAATCACGTTCATCTGTTGTTTGCTATAGTTTCAACCAATTTGCTTGGTACTGAAGTTAGACTTATTGGCCTGGAATTGCCAGGTTCGCCTCTGGAGCCATTTTAAAAAAATGGCATTAACTATGCTCCAGTCATCTGGCAGAGAAGCTGATTTAAATGATAGGTTACATATCATAGTTAGCAGTTCTGCAATTTCATTTTTTAGTTCCTTCAGAACTCTTGGTGAATACCATCTGGTCCTGGTGACTTATTACTGTTTAATTTATCAATTTGTTCCAAAACCTCCTCTACTGACACCTCAGTCTGGAACAGTTCCTCAGATTTGTCACCTAAAAAAAATGGCTCAGGTGTGGGAATCCCCCTCACATCCTCTGCCATGAAGAGCAGGAGCTGAGCCCATAGAAAAGTGTGGGGGCATAAGGCCCCTGAACTACAATTCCCATGATGCACCACAATGGTATTTCTGAATCATAATTTTTCTGGGTTTTGGCCAACAATTTTAGATTTTTGAATTTTTGCTGGAAAGTTGACATTTTCCAAGGAAAGAATTTTTTTCCAAGCAGCCCTACTCAACAGCCATATAAGGAGTTGTGCTGATGGGCCCATCCAGTCTTCTAGGTTTCTGATGCCTTCAGAATAAAGGGAAGGGGCTGGAAAGTGGGGAATCCTCTGATAAGAAGCTTCCTCTTTGACAGCTGCTCAATGCCAAGTCCCCTCTTCAAAACAAGCTGCAAGAGGAGCGAGGGGGAGATGCAGCCCTGGTGTAAGTGAGCAGAACTCCGTTGATATCAATGGAATGACTGCTGCTAGCACCAAGGCTGAGTCTGGCCCAGAATGAGAACCCAAGCTTTTCAAGATTGTGCAGGACACACATTCTGCACTCTTCGGGTTTGATGGCAGAGCGCCATATGAGGCTGCTTGCATGTTCCCTCCCCCTTCGAACTGCCATGTCCCTTTGGTTCATGCATTGTGACTATGCAAGGCCCCAATTCTAGCAGGAAGCACGGCAGTGAGACCACAAACCAAGTTCAGATCCTTGCCACAGGGGCAGTGACGTGCCAACAAAGAGGGGTCATTGCAGCTAGAATGCTGTAGGCCCATCTACCGTGGCACAATTCCACTGACTTCAGCAGCACTTGCCCTGGTGTCACTGAGAGCAGAGTTTAGCATGGTGGTGGTGGTGGTTTTTTGAATCAGCACTAATCTGTAGTGATGAATGAATTTTGGCATCACGGGTTTGGATGAACACCCAGAGAAAGGGATGCCTATCATAACCTCTTCGTTCTGTGGCATTGAGCTGGGAATCTCTTGGGAACAGGCTCTGCTGTGAGATTTCCAGGACAGCAAAACTTGGGTTAACTGAACTCACCAGAGGTCAGTAATGTGCCCCAGGTGTGAAGCTACTAAGCAGCACTCAGGACCTAGTGCTGCCCAAACAGAGACGGAGCTGATGATAGGCTCTGAGGGCAGCTGGAGTGGCCCTGTGTGCAGGCTGGGGACTGCAGAAATGCTGCTCAGGCTCAGGATGTGTAGAGTAAGGGTGACACTCAGTGGGGAGATGGGAGAATTTCAAATATCTGCATCCTACCACCGCTGCCCTTCCCAGCCTGACTTCAATAGGAGCTGCAGGTGCCTCTGAAATCCAGGCCACCAACGTAGGTGGGGAATTGGAGGCTCTCAGGTTTGAAAAGCTTTGCCTTATGGACTAGCCCCGGGTCCCATCACTGATGGGAGTGTTTGTCACATGCATGCTGTGAGCAGATGCTAACATGTTACACAATAGGCACAGAGAAGAGCATTCTATTTCCCACCCCCTGGCAAAAAGGGGATGCCATGGGGTGGGAAAGCTGTACGGAATGCCAGGGTGAGAGCAGCTGAGGACAGATCTGATGGAGTTTGCGTCTCGTGAATCAATAACTTTTATGTAACAAGAATCTCATTCTTCTGTAGCAACACTGAGCATTTTGTTGCCTTAGGGTTTCATTCACAACTGAGGCTGCTGCTATATTTTTTTTTTTTTGTATTTGATAATTATTTTTTATAAAAATCTATGGAAATAAATAATCTTCTCATCTTCTGCCTCTTCCTCCTCCTCATCACTGCATGTAATCTGAAGACTCAACAGTGCCAGCTAGGAATGGGGCACCCAGCCTGATCCTGCAGGGACACACCTGTCTATGTGTACTCTAAGATGTGGGGGAAAGGCTCCTAGCTCTGTGTTGTGTATGGTGGTGGTGGTTTTAATTTCTTATGCCATGGAGCAGAGATGGGCTCAAGCCACAAAATCTGGACCAAGAGCCAGGGGTCGACCCTCTCCCTAGGATCAAGGGGTTTAGTTTGGCTGATTATAAAGAAGATCCCAGAGAGACTTCTCAGAAAGCTATTGTGCTTGGTTGCTGTCTGTCTGTCCCTGGCATAGCATTGCTTGTAAGTCAGTATCCACAGCGGCACCTGTCTGGCCACTCTTGTATAGATCCTGGGCCTGATTCTTCTTTCGCATACACTGGTGTAAATCAGGAGTAGTGCCATTGAAGTCAATGAAATTACAAACTGGTATGAGATCAGAAGAAAACTGGCTTTCTTAGCTCACTTTAATAACAAAAGGCAGCGAATACATATCAATATATCCTGAATGATCCCATGTCTCTCTATGATTCTTTTCTTAATTAGGATTATTATTTAAAAGCACTGCCTCTCACCCCTTTACTCCAGGAACAATGGATGATCATTCAGAAGTTCCAGTGAATGAGTGAAAATTTGCTTTCTAAAAAGTACAGCTGACCCCAATCCAAACCTTTCCAAAGTTCCAGCATGGGGAGGGTTTCAGATCCAGGATTTTGTTTCAGACCCGTCCTTACCAAAAGGAGGTGTGACAAGGTTCAGACAGTGGAGCAAGCTAGGTGAGCATTCAGTTTGCTCCATCATCTGAGCATTTTTGAATAATCTATCATAAAGGTGAGGAGAAAGGACCATGATCTTGAACTGTCACAATTTTCAATTATTGCTGTGGTCAGCACTTGGGTTGTTACATCCTTGGAAGAGAATGCATCTGAATCCAGATATGCTGGGAACCAAATTTACGTGGACATATTAGAGTTGCCCAGAGACGCTAATTTAGAGACGAGTTTGGATGAAAAACCATCTATCTTACATTTCCATTTAGCCCGGAACCTCTTTTCCACTGACTGGAGCTATGGAGGGGCAGTGGATGCTGTTCACAGAGCTAGATAAGTGTTTCTCAAACCCAGCTGAGCCTTAAAGATCTTGCAGCACTGTATGCACTGCATTTTATCACATCCTCAACACAGAGGTTTTCCTTAGCTGTAGGGAAGTGGTGTTGGAGATCATCAGTACTATCTATCTTTCTAAATAGTGATGATCCATATTTAGATCATAGCTGCACGTTCACCCCCAGGCACATTATTAGTTAACTAATTGCTGATTTTTTGCCTCTCTGAAAATGCTGCTAATCTTAATGGGGAGAGCTCCTCAGTTGCTCTATATTGATATACCTCTGTTTGAGTCAATGGAGCTACACTGAGGATCTGGCCCAGGTTTTATAACTAGGGTTCTCCTTTGAGTGTGGAAATAAACAATCACCGTTAACTTCTTGTCTAATAATGGTGGCTTCACATAGATGAGCACAGAAATCTAGTTTAGCTTCTTCTCCTCATGTAGGCTGTTCCTAGAGTCCATTCTTTGTAACATGTGAAGGGGTGGTGTTGTTCCTTTGGTAACCAATTGTCCTCTGAGATGGTCACATGTTCATCATGGCCTTGGCTTTGATACCAATATAAACTGGACTCTTGATCAGTGCCTGCAGTATCCACCTTTCGTTGCATTTCATTTTGTCACCAGGGGGATTGTAGGAACTGGCTGAGAGTGCTGGCAAACATATGGCAGATACCACTGCACAGTTACTAATGCAACAGGAAACGTCTGTCCTGCTGTTCATTGGTATGGATGAAATGAGTAAAATTGCTGGCAGAGTGGGGTATGCATTATAAAAACACTGTTGTCACAACCAGGACTAACTGGTCCCATTGGCCTTTCTTACACTGGTAAATTTTGCCTAAAATCCCCCATTGTGGCTACCCCAAATTCAATGGCCCCAGTGCTAGCTATGATGAGTGCAATAGTGTGGACGAGACAACAGCCATGGCATTGGAAGACCCATGCCATGTAGATCTGTGATGGGCAGAGGTAAACAGCATGGTGCAGAATGGTACCCTGCAAAGCTTTTTGCAGTTTGTTCACGTCTACAGCTTAGGAGACTAATGGTCTATAAAGAGCCACTCCTGCTGGATCTGTTTTTGTCTGAAATCTTGTTTTTAAGCTTTTGGGGTTTTTTTAAGAATTAAAATTAGTGGCTCTTCTCCCCCTCCCACCTCAGGGAAGAAAATGAGTGCAAGCGACTAAGCTCTGCCCCTTGCTAACATCACTGCTATCTGCATACCAAACTGATGCAAATACCATCCCCCTCTCTTTATTTATATACACTGCTCCGCTATCGTCATCCTGGTTATAGCTGCTACGCTTTTTTGGTTACAGCCGTTCCACTGTCTTGATTAAAGCTGCGACATTGCTGCCTCCCAGCACAGAGAGCAGAGGAGGGGGGGTAAATCTCACTGACTAGCAGGAGCTCAGATCACATCTCATGGATTAACATGGCCTGTGGTTTGTGATGTCACTATTTAACAGGACAGGACATTACACCAACTACGGAGGCCAAAAGAGTGTGTCCGAACACTCTACATTTTCCATAGAGGTAAAAGAGAAAAGAAAAGTTTGTTCCTTTAAAATTATTAGGAGGACTTAAAAACATAACTGCTGATCATATGAAGGCTGGCTGAAGATTTCCAAGCAGCTTTGCAGGTTACCTTTCAAGCGCTGGAGTTCACTGCCACTCCATCTCATATTGCTTCCCTTATTGCTGCCATGGCTGAGGCTAAACTAATGGTGGAAAATTTTAGTACAATAGTCCTAGCGTATACGCAGCTTTTGTGGGCAGCCTGAGCAGGGAGGCCAAGGAGCAACTGGGCCCTTGATTGACTCAGGCCATCTATCCAAAAGTGTGACTGAGCAGAGGACTTCAGCCTTCAGATCACCCGGCAGCCCAGGGCACAAACCTTTGGTCAATCTAGCATGTCTCTATGACTACGAGTAACTCAGAAAACATAACAGCTGTGCAGCTCAGCTGGCATTGTAGCTCTGTTCAAAATGCCCCTCAGCACCAGCACTGTATGACCAAGTTAATCTCCGAGTCTAACATTCTTGTGTTGCTAAAGTACAGAGCAACCAGCACAAAAAAAACCTTTTCCCCTTTCACTTGAAATGCAACATGCCTTGCCCTGTAACCAAAATGAAAGATCAACAGCTGACTGGTATTCTTCGTGACTATAATAAAATAAAAGTCCTTGTAGCTTTGGCAGAGCTACCCAGAAAATGGGGCAAAAATTATTGGAAAACATTTTTTTTTAATTCCCAGCAAAAATTTGAAAATTTTGAAATTCAAAATATTCTGACCAGCTCTGTTCCTCAGGCTGGGCTGATTGGTTTTACATTTTGGCGCAGCCACACTGCTGTCTTTGAGCCGACTGGGGGAATGGATACCTGTGATGGGAGGGGAGAGATGGGCCATGACCACAAAAGCAGGATCTGGATTCAGATCCATATTTTCCCAAAGTGAATCAGAAGTGTTTTGATCTGAGGAATTGGTTTGATCCATTACAGAGATAAGTGCCAGGACCGGACAGAGATTGATATTTGAATTTCCCTGAAGCTCCAGCATGTTGTGATTCATATATCAGAGCTGGAATAGACCTGTAAAATCATCCACTCCTCTGTGGGACTGTTGCCTACATGAATTGGTATGCTGTCCAGTCTAGTTTTAAATGTCTCAAAGCAATGAGTCTGCCACCACTTCCCTTAGCAATTCAGGCCACAGCTGAATACGTTGCACTGTCTGGGTGGCTAACCCTGAGATTCAGCCTAAATTCTGGGGTTTGGTTTGGGACTGTCTCTTAATTTTTGCTGGAAAGAAAATCCTGGAGGTCAGAGAGTGATGGCGGGAGTTGGGTAGGTTGTTTCTCCTTGTGTCTGAATCCTGCCAAGCTCAAGCTGGTATTTCTAAGAAACAGGCTGCACCTCAACCACAGATTATTGAGCTGGCTGCAGGAACCGTGCAGCGAAATCCTATGGCCTGGGCTAGGAAGGAGGTCAGACTGCATGAGCACAGGAGTCTCTTCTGGCCTGTGAATCTGGGACTCTACATCCCTAGGGCATTTGGGGTGGAGGATACTCCCTACACTGGCTGAAAGAAGCAGAGGTAGGGGCAGAGACGTTTATTGGGTAGGGCTCTCTTCTCCCCAGCAAGGACTGAAGGATTATTTCTGGTCTCTCCTACAGAGTCACAGTGAATGGGGTTTCAGTTTGTACTTCTGTATTTTGAAATGTACATTTGTTTGTTTGCTCATATTCCTCCTAGCTCCTCATTGTCAGCCCAATCCTGTACCACCACTACTTGTCTCCAGCCACGCCGGATCCACAGGGGAATGCTGTATGCAGAACTGCAACGGCGGGGGATGTATATTCACCATATCAGAAGGGGGAGGGAGAGAGGCAGGTGCTCATTTCCTCAGGGTTGCCCTGGACTCACAAAGGCCTCTCTGGCTGATTTGTGCTTTCCATGCCAAGTGAGCACCACCCGCTTACATGAGAGAATAGACTTGGAATTGGGATGCCACTGCCACGAATTCCAGGGGATCGCCACAAGACCATGCCCAATGCTGTTCAGCTCTGTAGGCAAGCATGTAATGGAATCATCCTCTAGGCCAGGGATCCCTTTAGCTGACCTTTACTCCCAGACCGTCATGTCCTCTGAATGACCACAAAATGCCTCCTTTCTCCAGTGTTCCCCTGCAAGGAGTCTTGCTGTTTCGCCAGCCTTTGTCTTGGAAATGAATCTCTCTCACACCATCACTACAGTCCCTGGTGTAGCATCCCAGAGCACATGGGTATGGATGAAGGGCTGACCTACTGCACCTGAAACCAAGCCTGCTGCCCACAGTGCGCTCCGCCCAGCTAGCAATCCTAGCTCCTGTGAAAACGCCACCCATGCTTGTCAGTTCGAACCCCATGGAAACAGCATGGCTGGGGATACCAATACAGGAACTGATCTGTGCTGAGAAACTGCTAAAGCCAGTTATTTTGTAAGAGTGTAATATGTTAATAACCCCCCCCCACACACACACACACACAAAAAGTGAAAGGCCTGCCTGGGTTCCTCTTCAGCCCAACCTCAGCATTAGTCCCCTTTTCTCCCCTAGGATCGCTCTTCCATAGAATCATAAAATATCAGGGTTGGAAGGGACCTTAGGAGGTCATGTAGTCCAACCCCCTGCTCAAAGCAGGACCAATCCCCAATTTTTGCCCCAGATCCCTAAGTGGCCCCCTCAGAGATTGAACTCACAACCCTGGGTTTAGCAGGCCAATGCTCAAACCACTGAGCTATCCCTCCCCATTGAGCTATCCCTCCCCGTTGAGCTATCCCTCTTGCACTCCCATTTCCAGTGTCTCATGGGACTGGACCCAGGGCCCTAACATTTTGTGTGCCCACTTCTGTGATCTGCAGGCTTCACCTTTTATTTCTCATGCAGCACTGCCACAGGCTGGCAGGGAAGAGGGGCCCTTTAAGGAGACTCAGACTCAGCTTGCTGTAATAACCAGGTACCCCCGCAGCTGTTCCTAATTGGTTGGGGAGGGGGTGGTGTCAGGTGGCCTGGGGAAATGATTGGACCCACCTGAGGGAGTGAGTGGGTTTACACAAAGGCTGAGTGTGCTCCTCTGTAGAAAGGCCCTGCTGCAGGGTGCTTTTGTTCTGGGACTGCCCCTGATGAGTGCAAGCAGTAGGGGTAAGAGACTCCTCAAGCAGGCTCACCCCTTAGCATCTGACCTTGGGGCAGGGTGGAGTTGAGGATCCAACGGAGAGGGAGGCACTCCAGGGCTAGCCTGGGGGGGCAATGCTGTGATGGCATGGGAGAGCAGTCTGCTGAGTCCCAGAGGGGTGGAGAGTCTGTGGTGCAGCAAGCACTGAAAGGAGCTGTGGGAAAGGCCTAGGACCAAGCTAAGGTAGGCACTGATAGCTGGAGCTTGCTGCTGTCTAGTGGAGCCCTGGACTGGAACCCAGAGGAGAAGGAGGGCCTGGGTTCCCCTACTGGCCACTGAGGAGGGTGGTGTGACACCCCCCCCCCGCCCCTGAGACAAGGCCTAGGGGAAGCCCTGAGACTGGGGTGGGGGTGTAATGACACCCGGGCCTGGTGCCAGAAGGCTGGAGCTCTGGTGGGAGGATGTTGCACTGTCTGGCCCCCTGGAAAGGTGGGGAAAGACTGTAAGTGATCTGGCTAGAGCATGCAGACCTGGAGTGACTCTTGGTAGGGGGCACTAGATGGGCAGAGCCTGCCATGCCTGAACTGCCCAATGTATGCCAGCCTGGCCTCTCCCTGCCTTTCCTAACTGCTGCTGCTCCCTGTACACACCACCCACAGGCTTGTCTCTCTGAAAGGCTCCCCAGTCCCAGTCAGTGCCCTGGGCCTACAGGTTAATGCAATCCTGCTTGCTCCTCGGTCACAAAATGTCTACCAGCCCCTCTGTCAGACAGGGCCCTGTCTGAGCAGAGCAATTCCCCTTCTCACAGCTCAGAGCCTATTTAAATGGCTCCCCTGTCAACCTGCTGTAGTGTCAATTTATTGAACTGCTAAAAGGGTGCTAGTCCTTATGCTCTAGGCACCCTTGATCTAACTGAAAAATACACCATCATTGTATTGATGTTAATGGGTGATAGGCACCCAACTACTTTTGAGGATCTGGGCCCTAAGGCCCAGCTCTGCTCTTGCTTGCTTGCCTGGCTGAATCAGGGCCTTACAATAATTAAGCACAGAGGTAACTCAAACTGTGCTTAGTCCCTTGAAGGCAGCCTATGCTACTTGACTTCCATGCTTACAAGCTTTCCTGCAGGCTTAAAAGCCCTGCTGATCTGGACTCTGAATGAGTCAGAACTCTTTTGAAATCAATAGAATCCAGTGTCTCTAAATGGAATCCCCATTAGTGTGGTTTTTGTTAGGGGCCTTATCCAAATGACAGTCTTGTGCATGGTTATTACTGTTTGCTGGGTGCATTCAAATCTGCTAGTGCCGTCAATCATTCTCCCTTGGTTGTCACTGCTTAGCATTGCTGCTGGTGGTCCCTCCTGGAACAGCATTGGGCTGAACTGGGCCTTTGTGGGGCATCGCTGCCTGACAAAAGGTGCAGACATGGGCTCCTTTCTCAGGGAATGAGGCCAAGGCGAGTTTGCCTGAATGAGGGGGCAGAGTCCATGCTGCTCCTTTGGAGAGGCACCATGTGGAAGGCACATTCCGAGAGTTTAGAGTTTGGGCTGCTAGAGGGGCCAAAACAGCCTTTGGTGTAAGCCCTGGAGGCTGCTCTAATTGATGACAATGCCCCGTTAGCTGCTTGTTTGACTGAGCTGTAGTCTGCACTCTATAGGGCCGAATGCATTGGTGACTACTCCCAAGCCAGCCTACCCATCCTGCCTCACATGTACCTTCTATGTGGTGGCCTGGGGGGGCTTTTATTGGCCCTATTCTGTTCTTGCACTGAGGGAGTCTCCTAGAGCTCGTCATGGCTCTTTATAGCCTCTGCATTGTAGCATATAGAGGCTTGGGTGGGGCCCCCATGAATTGCAGGATTGGGCCCCCCTAGATGGGAGGGGAGAGCTAGGAGAAGGAGTAAAACGACACACTGAGAAGATATGGGGCAATGAGACAGAGTCTGGAATATGGGCCTAGACCAGGAGTCTCAAACACGCGGCCCGCGGGGTTGTTTTCTGCGGCCCGCGAGCTCCCCGCGGTCCCCCACCCCCTCTCCTGCGTTTACATAGAGCAGCTCTGACCCAGCGTGCACTGGGGGCAGGGCAGGGAACCTGCCCCCAGTGCATGCTGGGCCAGAGCCTGCACCCCACATCCCTGCCCTGAGCCCCCTGCTGCACCCCACATCCCTCCCCCTGCCCTACCCCTCCTGCACCCTGAGCCCCCTGCTGCACCACTCCTGCACCCTGACCCCCTACCCTGAGCCCCCTGCTGCACCCTGACCCCCTACCCTGAGCCCCCTGCTGCACCCTGACCCCCTACCCTGAGCCCCATGCTGCACCTCACACCCCAACTCCATGCCCTGAGCCCCCACCACACCCTTCCTGCACACCCTGGGGGCAGGGAGGGGGCAGAGTTGGGGTGGGGATTTCAGGGAAGGGGCAGGGCCTCATGGAAGGGGTGGAGTGGGGGCGTGACTGAAGGCAGCGGGGGGGTGCGGGGGGGAGAGGTGTCAGTAATGCGGCCCTCGGGCCAATGTACTAATCCTCATGTATCCCTCGTGGTCATTTGAGTTTGAGACCCCTGGCCTAGACCTCCCCTTCAACTCAATGGCACCAACAGCACAGGCTAGGCCTTGGAGCCATGTGCGAGCCCAGATGAGAATAAGGTGGATGACCAGCCCATGCCTTGGATTCCATTTACCCTCCTAGGAGCTGTATATGCAAACTCCCTTTGGCTCTGCAGCCATTTCCCAGACTCCCCTTGCCCACCCCAACACTCCCCACTGTGAGTGTGGGGGAGGGCACAGCCTTGGGGTAGGCCCTGCTGCTTCCTTTGAGTCCCTTCTAATCCTGCTGGGTACCCGCCATTCCTCTATCCCGCTCTGAGCAGAGCAGACCTTGTCCAAGCAAGCCCTAGCTGGGCTGGGCCGCCTGCAAGCATTCCAGCTGCCACGGAGCCACATAGTTAAGGCCCAGGACGGGCCTATTCCCTGCATGTTTCCACAGGTTGCCTTGGTGACACAATGGCCTTCCTGTACACAATACACCCAGCCATTTCCCCCACAGGGCTCTTCCTCACTTCATCTACATGGAGATGAGGCGTGGGGGGCTGTTTCCATTTTACAATGGGCAGAACAAACTGACACTGATGGAGTGAAAGGCAATTGGCTGGCAGGCTGGTGCTCTTCTGAACCAGGAGAGCACCTCTGGCTATGGGAGGGATGGGGCTGGCTCTGGTTGTGGATCCCCGTGGCTGTGAATGACTGTTGCACTTCCCTTCCTCTGGGTGGCTACAGCCAAGCAGGGGCAATGGGCCTAGCGGGGAAGGCCGGTCCCTCTATGGCACACAGGCCTAAGCTTGTCAAGGACACCATTGATTTGAGTTGCCGTAACTTCTGAGGGTCTCCGCTGAGCCACCTCAAGGGCTGAGCATCCACCCTCTGCAAATCAGGCCCCTTTGAGGAGTTTCAAGTTGGGACCCCAAAATCACTGGGAACTTTTCACAATGTAGGTCATTCCTCCTTGTTAGCAACAAGCAGTGAGGCCCGTTCCATAGTTATTGACCATGCTGGGCTATGGGTAGGGTGACCAGATGTCCTGATTTTATAGAGACAGTCATGATATTTGGGGCTTTTTTTATATGGGTTCCTATTGCCTCCCACCCCCTGTCCTGACTTTTTCACACTTGTTATCTGGTCACACTAGCTATGGGTGGTGGTGAGGAACATTGGGCGGTACCAGCCCAGCCGCTAGTACATGTGGCTGCAGTCACTTGTCCTCTTCCCCAAAACGTATGGGATTACTCTGCACGGCCCCCCTGGGAGGTCAGGCCTTGGACTGGGGCACCACTCCTCCCTAGCTAAAGCCAAGAGAGGTTTAGTTGTGCAAGGCGCAGCCCTAAGCCACACACTCCGAATAGTGACCAAGACAACCTTTCCGTGGACAACACAGCTGTGCCCCCTGGCTTTCCACTTCCTGGTCTCTTCTCCCTGCCGTGTGCCCCCCCCCCTCCCCACTCACTTTCTTCTGCATGTGGGATACCTTTTCTTCAGTGCCTGTTTTTCCCCTCAGACTCACTTTGAAATGCATTTCACTCTGTTTTCCCCCTCTTAAATCTTTCTGTCCCAGGGTGACTGGCCCTTTAAGAGGAGATGGGTCCAGCTTCACCTGCAGCACAATGTAACTTCCCTCTGGAGGGACCAAGGAATGTCATGGGACAGGCAGGTCATGTGGGGGATAGATAGGGGAAGCCCCTGGAGAGCCAGAAATGAAAGGGGAGGGGGGGAGTCTATTGCTTGACAGGGAGCAGAAGGGCAGTGGGCACAACCTCCCCAAAGACTTTTCTTGGCTCCCAGGGAAAGGGCCTGCATTGGTGGGAGAGAGACCTTTCCAACCAAGCAGGCTGGAGTGCAGGAAACAAGGTGGCTGGTGGAAGAGCCTCAGGCAGTTTTTCCTTTGGAGAGGTATGTGAACAAACCAGCCCCTAAGGAGGAGTGTTGCTATTGGACACGTGAAAGCCTTTGTGGGTGAGTGAAGAGTCCAAGAGGGGAAACTGAGGCAGGAGAGTTAGCCCTCTCTGCAAGTTCTCACCTTCAGTGTTTCTTCTCAATTCTTGTCCTTTTCTTTCCTTCAGTGTGAAATCCCCTCCCCGCTTTATGGGAAGGGAGAGCAGAGCTCATTTACCCTCAGGGCCGGCCTTATGGAAAATGGTGCCCTGGGCGAACTTGTATTTTGACACACACCCCCAATCACCCCTGGTTCCCACAGGCTCCCTGGGGTTCCCTTCCCTCCATCACCTCTGGGCTCCACTCTCTCCACAAGCATTTAATTTGTATTGAAAGACATGCCAAAACTCAGCCCTGGCACAAATTAAGCACTGGCAGGGCAGCCTGATAGTGGCGGGTGCCGGCCGGGTGCCCAGCTCTGAAGGCAACACCACTGCCAGCAGCAGCACAGAAGTAAGAGTGGCCTGGTATATGGTGTATTGCCACCCTTACTTCTGCACTGCTACTGTGGCTCGTGGTGCTTGGTGCTTGGCTTGGCATGTGGCTCAAGGCGGGCTTCGTGCTGTCACATGGGAGCTGCATCATGCCGGAGACCACGGCTCTCCTGCAGCCCTTGGGCCACTCCTGGCTCGCTGGGGCACCATTTCAGATTTTGGGGGGTGGAAGGAAACTTTAACTGTGATTCCAGGGACTACTTAGGAACCTGAAAATCTAGATTTATTTTGCAGATAATCACTTGGGAATTGGCTGACAGAAGCACTGTATCTCTTTGTTATATAAAGAAAGAGAAAATGTACAGAAACTCCAATTAAAGCCATGCTTAAAGTTTATAAGTGAATTTAGAACAACCAGGAGACAATACAGCAAAATATTCCCAATCCCAAGCCTTGAGATATCCGTTCTGGAGCTCTAACACCGATTTCAGAAACACACGTTTGATACTTTGTACTCTCTCTTTAGTAGAGAGAAATAAAATGTGCTTACTTTCTCTAACATGCACACTCTGTTACTGCTATTATCTACTCTATTTTAGTCAATTGTTTTTCACGCCACTAAAAACATACTTAATTTTAACCGACATGATTAAGGTTTCTTTTTTATTAAGAAAGGGAATTTATTTTATTTTTGCATTTATGTTTACTGATCACAATCATGTACGTGACTGATTAACATTTGACTCCATCATTGCTATTAGTATAATAGTTGGAACTGTGCATTTATTTCCATGCAAATTTTAAGTTACTTTACAGATATAACTAAGAATTAGGGCTGTCAATTAATCACCGTTAACTCATGCGATTAACTCAAATAATTGCAATTAAAAAATTAATTGTGATGAATTATAGTTTTAATTGCACTGTTAAACAATAATAGAATATCATTTATTTAAATATTGTGGATGTTTTCTACATTTTCAAATATATTGATTTAAATTACAACACAGAATACGAAGTATACAGTGCTCACTTTATATTTTTATTACAAATATTTGCAATGTAAAAATGATGAAGAAAAGAGAATATTTTTCATCTCCTAAAAGTACTATAATGCAATCTCTTTATTGCGAAAGTGCAACTTAAAAATGTAGATTTGTTTGTTACATAACTGCACTCAAACAAAACAATGTAAACCTTTAGGGCCTACAAGTCCACTCAATTCTACTTCTTCTTCAGCCAATCGCTAAGACAAACAAGTTTGTTTACATTTATGGGAGATAATGCTGCCCGCTTCTTGTTTACAATGTCACCTGTAAGTGAGAACAGACGTTCGCATGGCTCTGTTGTAGCTGGCGTTGCAAGATATTTACATGCCAGATGCGCTAAAGATTCATATGTCGTTTCATGCTTCAACCACCATTACAGATGACATGCTTCCATGCTGATGATGCTCATTTTAAAAAAATGCATTAATTAAATTTGTGACTGAACTCCTTGAGGGAGAATTATATCTCCTGCTCTTTTACCCACATTCTGCGTATATTTCATGTTATAGCAGTCTCAGATGATGACCCAGCACATGTTCGTTTTAAGAACACTTTCACTGTAGATTTGACAAAATGCAAAGAAGGTACCAATGTGAGATTTGGAAAGATGGCTACAGCACTGGACCCAAGGTTTAAGAATCTGAAGTGCCTTCCAAAATCTGTTTGATTTGGGGTGTGGAGCATGCTTTTAGAAGCCTTAAAAGAGCAACACTCCCATGCAGAAACTACAGAACCTGAACCACCAAAAATGAAAATCAACCTTCTGCTGGTGGCATCTGACTCAGATGATGAAAGTGAACATGTTTTCATCTGCACTGCTTTGGATCGTTATTGAGCAGAATCTGTCATCAACATGGATGCACGTCCTCTGGAATGGTGGTTGAAGCTGAAGGGATATATGAATCTTCAGTGCATCTGGCATGTAAATATCTTGCAATGCTGGCTACAACAGTGCCATGCAAACTTCTATTCTCACTTACAGGTAACATTTGTAAACAAGAAGTGGGCAGCATTATCTCCTGCAAATGTAAACAATCTTGTTTTGTCTGAGCGGCTGGCTGAACAAGAAGTAGGACTGAGTGGACTTGTAGGCTCTAAAGTTTTACATTGTTTTGGTTTTGAGTGCAGTTATTTTTTTGTACATAGTTCTACATTTGTAAATTCAACTTCCATGATAAAGAGAGTGCATGACAGTACTTGTATTTTTCAATTCACCTCATACTATTTTTCTTGCTTTTACAGCACAAATATTTGTAATTAAAAATAAATATGAAATGAGCACTGTACACATTGTATTGTGTTGTAATTGAAATCAATATATTTGAAAATGTAGAAAACATCCAAAAATATTTTAAAAGATTGTGATTAATCACATGATTAATGGCACTGTTAATAATAGAATACCATTTATTTAATCGCTTGACAGCTCTACTAAGAATACAATTTGAAAATAAGAACGCTTCATCTGCCCAGTGTCTAAAGTTACGTGTTTAGCTAATGGTTTTTAAACTGTCTAGTACAAGCTAAAGTTACATTCTAAAGTGTACTCTTATTTGATAGTACCACTTTAACTAATGAATGACAAAGCACAAAATGATTGATTACTCCAACCAGGACATTAGGCATTTTAGAACTCACTACCCAAAGAATTACATTTATGCAGAAGCGAGAAATAAAATTATGAAATGCACAAACCAATCAGAAAACTAAAATAACACTCTAATCCTTAACAATTTTGAAAGAATAAAATTACAGAGAATACATGTACATTGTAGGAAGTACTAAGAAGTAATAACACTAAGGGTAGGTCTACACTACCTGCCTGATTCGGTGGGTAGAGATCGATCTTCTGGGATCGATTTATCACATCTCATCTAGACGCGATAAATCGATCCAAGAAGCGCTCCCCATTGACTCCGGAACTCCTGCTCGGCGAGAGGAGGAAGCGCAGTTGACGGGGGAGCGAGCCTGTGCCACCTGGACCCGAAGTAAGTAAAATTTCTTTCGATCTAGGAAACGTCGACTTCAGCTAAACTATTCTCGTAGCTGCAGTTGCGTATCCTAGATCGATCCCCCGCCCCAGTGTAGACCAGCCCTAATACAAGTTTGTGTTGGGGTGGGGTGTGTGTGTGTGTGTGTGTGTGTGTGTGTGTGTGTGTGTGTGCGCGCTGACTCCGTGGGTGCTGCAGGGCTGGAGCACCCATGGGGAAAAAATGGTGGGTGTGGCAGCCCCCCTGTCAGCTCCCCTCCACCCACTGAGCACCTGCTGCCGGGCCCTGCTGATCAGCACCTCCCTCTCTTCTTCTCTTCCCCCCCCCCCCCCCCATGCCTCCCTCCTACCACAATCAGCTGTTTCACAGCATGCAGGAGGCTGAGAGGGAAGGGGGAGGAGTGAGGATGCTGCACCCTCATGGGAGGGGGTGGGGCAGGAAGAGGTGGGATGTGGGTGGGGCCATGGGGGAAGGGGTGGAGTTGGGGCAGAGCTGTGGGTCAAGCACCCCCCAGCACTTTGGAAAGTTTGTGTGTGTGTGTACACACCTAAGTGACATTTAGCAATGGCACTTGGCCACAGTGGGCTGAATCCATCTCTGCTGTACCCCTAGTGAAGTAAATGGATTCACCCCGGGAGCAAATTAGGCCCTATGATGCTAAGTGCATTAGAAATAGCCTTGTCACAAACCTGTGCTGTGAGCTCTCTGGGGCAGGTCCTGTGTTTTATATTATGTGTGTGCAGCACCTTGAGCCTTTGGCGGCACCTGCAATACAAATACCAAACAAATGCCATGTTTAGCCCCTCCACCCATAAAGCTTAAAAGCAGGAAAATGAGAAGTTGAGGAATGACTGTCTCACACTCAGTGCATGTGGGACAGTGTTTTGCCTTAACACTGCTGAGGCCATTTAAGGTTTGGCATTTGCATGTTTGCTGAAGATGGGGTGCATAGGATTTTAAGGTTTCTGTTGGAGATGGCAGTGCAAGCTACTGCTGCACCATAATTAGATTAGGCTAGGCCAGGGCAAATGAAACAAAGTTGCAAACACTGGTGATAAGTGGGTGTCAGTGTGAACCCGCAGTTCTGTTGAATAAACCACAAAGATCTAAATAGTTCAAGGGCTCATGCCAAATAACTTAGCCCCAGATCCAAAGGGATTTAGATGCCTACCTCCATTGAAATCACTGGGTGTTAGGTGCCTAAACATCTTTTAGGATTTGTGCCTTAGACCCAAACTTCAGGCTTTGTACTAAATCAAAAATAAGGGTTTAGAAAATGGGCAGAAATGTTTTCATGTACTTTAAAAAAGCGCTAATCAATGAAAATGGCTTTTCAACGATGTTCCCTGCCCCTGCTGAGGCACTCACTGCAAGACCAAAACATCCTGCTGCTGCACAAGAGATTATCTGTTTTGCTAGCTGAGCGTAGCACAAAGTTGAACAAGAAGATAGCAAAAAAGCAAATTCGATTTTTAAAAGCTCTGGCAACACTAATAATCTAGAGGTGTCAGCTGTACCACGTGCTGCGTGAGAAAGGTGTGCAAGCTAGTGGGGCTGGGATGCCATTCTCCGATAGACACACACACACAAAATGGGCGTGCATAAATGCTTCCCTACCACAGTTTTCAGGTATGTGATTTAGGCACTCATTGGCATTGGATAAATGCCTGTTAGTAATAGTTTTATACCAGGATTTAACAAGGATGTCAAAAGCATACGTTGTTTCTACAATTTGCTGACTTTTATATAGGCTGATTTCAGGTTTTTGCAAGCCCAGATTTAGCAAAACAATTCAGAGCATGCTCAGGTGCTTTTCTTGGCCTTCAGCATATGCTTAAGTCACTGTGCGTTAGTCACATGCATTGCTGAATGAGGACCCCAGGCAGTGTATTCTGAGGAAGTCTGGCTGTAGGGTGGAGCGTGATTGGTAGTGGGTCAGTGCAGTTACCCCACTATTCCCTTTCTCCCACTGTAGAGCCACTCAATAGAGGGAACCTCCGCAAAGCTATTCTCCACAACATGGTCTCACCTGTAGAGGCAGCTGTGATGCACTGGACCTCAAAGTAGCCCCCTGTAGCCTCCATATTTATCATTTGTATATGGTTGTGATATGTCATACAAAGCATGCCATGTAAGATACTCATTGTTCTGTCAAGATATGTATATTGTTAGTGTGTATGCTCTTATGAGATTTTGCTAGGCGGTTGTTATTGAAATATGTGTGTTTGGGAGCCGCCCACTGCTAGATTTCCAGTGACTAAAAGGGTGGTGACCCACACCCAGGCTGACCGTTGGATAGGAATTGCATTGCAGGTTCAATGCAAACTCCTGGCAGACTGGGGTGGCGGGGGCGTGGGGCTGAGAAAACCCTCAGCCCAGCAGCTAGCAGAAATGCTCTCCTATAATGCAAGGAATTTTGCATTTACAGAGTAGGCCCCTACCTAACAGTGCTACTACTGTATTTAACCTACGTATCCTGAAGAGTCTGCTTCACTCGTCCTTTGGGTGATTTTTCCATCACATGCTCCCAAAAGCTTTGCTCTTTTGAAGGTGGTGTTCGGGGGAAAAGGGAGGGAGAAGATAGATGAGATGACCTCCTGAGGTCCCTTCCACCCCTCCAGTTCTCTGATTATAAGGTATCTGGAACTGGTGGTATGGGCCTGCTGTGTGTAAACCTTGCCAAGTGTGGCCCATAGCGGAATAGCACGCCCCCCCGTACCCCATTTCAAGCACACAGACCATCTCTGCTCCCATACGTAGCTGTATGGGCCACCTCTCCTCATGGCTTATTGTGTAACATCCCCGTGGCAGTGACAGTAATCCCTCATGTGGAGCATTAGCACAAGGAAGGTATTTTATTCTAATGCAATTGAGCACCTGGAAAAAAGGCAAGACAGCCCCATGGGGTATGATCCTGTGATCACTGCAGTTAATGGGCACTTAGACCCCATTTTTAGGCTCCATTGGGATTCACTGAACTCGCATCTAATCCTGTAAATGCCTAAACTCACTTGGGGCCTATGTTTTTAGAGTAAAAACTCCCTTGGCACCTATGTTTCTGCCTCAGAGCATGTGTGCTGCTACCTCGTTCTTGGCATTTGGATGCCTGTCTCCCCTCCAGCCAGCCGTTAAGCCCCAGACCAGTTCTCAAACCAGGAGGGAGAGAGGCAGCCAAACAGCTACCGGGCATGTGGGGCACAAGCCAGTAAATGTGCTCAGAGACCCCCTGCTGGAGCTGCTCCCATCCAAACTCTGCCTGGTGGCAGTAGGGCTCCTGCCCACCGCATCACTTTTAGCCCAATGCTATCACATTCAGCTGGGACACAAGCAGCTTACAAGAAGTGGAAGATTGGACTAATGACCAGGGAGGAGTATATAAATATTGTTCAGGCATGCAGGAGTGAAATTAGGAAGGCCAAATCACACTTGGAGTTGCAGCTAGCCGGAGATGTTAGGAGTAACAAGAAGGGTTTCTTCAGGTATGTGAGCAACAAGAAGAAAGTCAAGGAAAGCGTGGGCCCCTTGCTGAATGAGGGAGGGAACCTAGTGACAGAGGATGTGGAGAAAGCTAGTGTACTCAATGCTTTTTTTGCCTCTGTCTTCACAGACAAGGTCAGCTCCCAGGCGGCTGCACTCCGCAGCACGGTATGGGGAGGAGGTGACCAGCCCTCTGTGGAGAAAGAAGTAGTTCGGGACTACTTAGAAAAGCTGGACGAACACAAGTCCATGGGGCCGGATGCACTGCATCCGAGGGTGCTAAAGGAGTTGGCCGATGTGATTGCAGAGCCATTGGCCATTATCTTTGACAAATCATGGCAATCGGGGGAGGTCCCGGATGACTGGAAAAAAGCTAATGTAGTGCCCATCTTTAAAAAAGGGAAGAAGGAAGATCCGGGGAACTACAGGCCAGTCAGTCTCACCTCAGTCCCTGGAAAAATCATGGAACAGCTCCTCAAGGAATCAATTCTGAACCACTTAAAGGAGGGGAAAGTGATCAGGAACAGTCAGCATGGATTCACCAAGGGCATGTCATGCCTGACTAACCTAATTGCCTTCTATGATGAGATAACCGGCTCTGTGGATGAGGGGAAAGCAGTGGATGTGCTATTTCTTGACTTTAGCAAAGCTTTTGATACAGTCTCCCACAGTGTTCTTGCCAGCAAGTTAAGGAAGTATGGGCTGGATGAATGGACGGTAAGGTGGATAGAAAACTGGCTGGATGGTCGTGCTCAACGGGTAGTGATCAATGGCTCCATGTCTAGTTGGCAGCCGGTATCAAGTGGAGTGCCCCAAGGGTCGGTGCTGGGGCCGGTTTTGTTCAATATCTTCATCAACGATCTGGAGGATGGTGTGGATTGCACCCTTAGCAAGTTTGCAGATGACACTAAACTGGGAGGAGTGGTTGATACGCTGGAGGGTAGGGACAGGATACAGAGGGACCTAGACAAATTAGAGGATTGGGCCAAAAGAAATCTGATGAGGTTCAACAAGGACAAGTGCAGAGTCCTGCACTTAGGACGGAAGAATCCCATGCACTGCTACAGACTAGGGACCGAATGGCTGGGCAGCAGTTCTGCAGAAAAGGACCTAGGGGTTACGGTGGACGAAAAGCTGAATATGAGTCAACAGTGTGCCCTTGTTGCCAAGAAGGCTAACGGCATTTTGGGCTGTATAAGTAGGGGCATTTCCAGCAGATCGAGGGACGTGATTATTCCCCTCTATTCGGCACTGGTGAGGCCTCATTTGGAGTACTGTGTCCAGTTTTGGGCCCCACGCTACAAGAAGGATGTGGATAAATTGGAAAGAGTCCAACGGAGGGCAACAAAAATGATTAGGGGGCTGGAGCACACGACTTATGAGGAGAGGCTGAGGGAACTGGGATTGTTTAGCCTGCAGAAGAGAAGAATGAGGGGGGATTTGATAGCTGCTTTCAACTACCTGAAAGGGGGTTCTAAAGAGGATGGATCTAGACTGTTCTCAGTGGTAGAAGATGACAGAACAAGGAGTAATGGTCTCAAGTTGCAGAGGGGGAGGTTTAGGTTGGATATTAGGAAAAACTTTTTCACTAGTAGGGTGGTGAAGCACTGGAATGGGTTACCTAGGGAGGTGGTGGAATCTCCTTCCTTAGAGGTTTTTAAGGTCAGGCTTGACAAAGCCCTGGCTGGGATGATCTAATTGGGTTTGGTCCTGCTTTGAGCAGGGGGTTGGACTAGATGACCTCCTGAGGTCCCTTCCAACCCTGAGATTCTATGATTCTATGACACAGCAGACCCAGGTTCACTTCGCCCCTCTGCTTAATGAAGAAGGGAGATTTGGACAGGAATCTCCCGATGATACATAATGAAAGAGTGATTAGAATAGGGGGACTGGACCCTGCATTGCCCACTGCCCAACTTAAACCACCAGGCCACACCGTCATTGTCCTTCAGGCCTGATGACTCCAAGTATTTATCCAAAGGGGCACAACTTTAACAGGAAAGATGGAGGGAGCTCCACATCACAATACCCTATTTCTCATTGGTTAGAGCCCTCTCCTAAGCAGTAGGATTCAAGCAGTGGGCTCCCCTCTTCCTATGAGGCAGAGGGATGAGTTGAACTTGGGTCTCCCATGTCTGTGTGCTAAACATGAGGCTACAAGTTATAAGGTTGGTGGTACTACCACATCCAACTTCTGCCACCATCCTGTGTCTAAGTAGGTGCCTAACTCATTCTTGCAAGAAACCTTAGGTGCCTAAGCCACCTGAGTCCAGGCGATGGGTTCCTGGTTGTCGATCCCTAGCAGAGACGGGCTCCTCCCTGCAGCCCAGACTTGGGCACCAAACTCCATGAGAGGGGCAGGGCTTAGGACACAGCCCATTTGTTGGTGTCTCCCATTGGCTAGTTTAGGCAGCTACACACCTTGCCTGCTGGCTTCTGGGGATTGTATTCTAAGGCACCTACCTCTCCCCATTTGTTTTATAGGGAGCTAGGCCCTGAACTCAGGCTTTGTGGATCACAGTGTTGTTCCTGTGATTATTTTTTCCAGGCACCTGAAAGTTAGGCATTGCAACTCTCAGGGTCTGGTGCCCGGGGCCCTTAGTGAATCCTGGCCCACATGGTTAACACCTTTGTGGTCTAGGTTGGGTACCAGTGGTATGGACTGTGGGATAAGTAGTGTTGGATATTTCTCAAGGAAGAAAACTGACTTCAGACCTTTAAGAAAAGCTAGGTTAGAAGTAATGTTGTTTGATCACTTGGTCAAAAGCAGGAGAGCTCTGGGGCGTGACCCTACAACAGCAATGCAAGGAGGCAAGCTAGACCCAGGAAGTGTTACCTTGGGCTGTTGTAACTATGCTTAATGGTCTGTGAAGCAAGGATTTAAATGAGTTTCCCTGATGTGTGTAATAAATAGGACACATTTCCTTGTTGTTATAAACCTGACATAGTCACCAATGCTAGTTTACAGTTTTCCAGGGTGGGAAATCATACGCACTCCAGAAACATTTGAACCACATGCCCAGGGCCAAATTCACAACTGATGCAAATTGGCAGTGATGTTGACAGAGCTCTGGTGATTTACACCATCTGAGAGGCTAGCGACCAATTTTTTTACCCACACACGCACTGTTCCTTTCTCGTGCCGTGCCAGGCATTCACCTAGAATTCAACTACTGCAGGGCAAATGGGTAGCTAATATCTGTGTGCACTGCAGTAACTTTGCCTTGATGGGAGCTGTTGGTCTTGCTTTGTTTATTGAGGAGTTGCTTAATCTGGTGGACAGCCGGGCTCATGGCAACTTGTGTGAGGCAGGAATGGAGTTCAAAGGCAAGGCAGTTACAGTCTGAACTCTTCATCTAGTGCCAAAAGTGACATCAATGGGACCAAAACTATAAACAAACATTCCAATTCACCAAACCCACAACTTACTAACAGCTCTGTTTAATAGTCACTTAAATTTTCATCTGGATTTTTACACAGTTACAATTATTTTTTTAAAACCTTTTTAAAATAATACTGTAATTCCTTATGGTTTTGCCATGGCTCCCGCCCCTCACCCCACTTTCAATCTACAGTAGTAAAACATCACAGAATTCTAATAGAACATCAAGAAACAAGAATTGTAGTAATTTAAAAAAAAAATAAAAAAACCCAAAACAGCCCAACCATTTTCATGTTAAATAATTGCACGACAAGTAAAAGATATTAATGCTAGTACAGCGGTACAGCTACAGCCAAGAAACTAACTCAGAGGTTCATCTCAAGTGAATCATCTGCCATTAATGCAGAAGGGAGGGGGAGACTGTGGCCACAGACATATAAAAGCATTAATGTGGTTGGCACCATCATCAATGCCGTCTTTTTAAGGGTTAATACTTTGTTAATGTCATTTCTCATTGTCCAGGCATCGTAGCCGTTGACACAACCCATTTGCAACTAAAAATCTTCCCCCATGAGCAACTGTGGTATGTGACTGTGGCCCAAATTCACAAAGGTATTTGGGCACCTAATGCCCAGTGATTTCAAGGGGAGTTAAGCAACTAAGTATTTTCTGTGAATCGGGAACTTTTGGGGCCAGACTTCCAGGTGGTGTACATCAATGGCCCAGAAGCCAATAGTCTCCATGGAAATCACTGGGTGATTTGATCAGCAGGTCACGTGCAATTGCAACGCAGCTGGGCTGCAATGCAGATGCTTGGTGTTTGGTGCCAGGACACTGTAATACACAGCCAGGTCTAGTTTAAAATGTTCCATGGCTTAAAGCATCTGTTGACGTGTTAATTCAGGCTTAGCCGCCATAAAGTACAACCAGGGTCATGATCCTACCAAGGAAACCAGACCCCATAAGAATAAAGAAACTGACGTTAAAACCTGTGCGTTAGGGGGCCTCCTCAAAAGACAGCACTGAGCGGCAGTCTGGCCTCCTCCTCCAGCCGCTCACGCCAGCTTGTGTTCTCACTTGTGCAGGGCTGGCAAGAGGGGGACTTGTCATTGGGCCCCAAGGCCTTCTCACCTTATCCTGCACCAGGAAGAGGCGCTGTTGCATCCCTTGATGCGCCTCACCTGGAAGGGCCACGCATGGAAATGGTGCTAGAGAAATAATGATAGTAAGTGGGTGACACCCCTGCTTCTGTTCAGTACCACAGGCAGGCAGCAGAGTTTAGTGGGTAGGGCCCTGGACTGGGAGTCGAGAGAGCTGGGTTCTAGATGTGGCTCTGCCACTGTCCTTCTGTGTGCCACTGGGCAAGTCAATTCCCCTCTCACCCTTTGTCTACTTAGATTGTAAGCGCCCACTCTGTGTGTGTTCAGCACCTAGCAAAATGGGGACTCCGGCTCAGTTGGCGCATCCAAGTATTAGTGTAATATCAGTAACTGTTCCCCATGTGGTGTATCGGGCTGCTCCTGTAATTCAAACAGCAGCAGGTACCCATGCTGTCCCAACACCTGGAAGCTGGGCTTACGGTGGTGTTGCCGGGGGGGGTATGTGATGCTCAGCGAACAACAATCTCCTGTGAGGTCAACCATAGAGCTCTGCTAGAAACCCCAACGCCTTAGTCCTTTTAAAAAGGGAACCAGACAAAGCGCTGAAGCGTACAGGGGACACCAGTACCAGAGAGAAACCTTATCTGGCCATGGCTTGGCCTGGATAACCAATTAGGGCTTTGCCATGTATAGTCACTGTGCCAAGACAGGGGGCTTCTTGGGAAGGCAGAGCTGCCTGGTGGGGGGCTCTGTGATGCAAGTAGTTCAAAATGCAAAGGGCAGAAGCAATCTGGAAATGGCTGTGAAGCCGTCACAAGTCACGGGTGGGACAAATCAGTTACCTCGGCAGGTGTGAGCACCCGGTGTCTGGCAGATGAAGGGGTTTCTTGGCAGAATCCCACTCTCTAGGCTGACCAAGCCTGCCTCCTACACTGCTGCACCTGGGAAGTGATAAAAGGGGGATGAGGCTGCTATAGAGAGGAAAAGTCTCTTATAAAAATGCCATGTATGCAGTACGGCTTGGTGAGCAACAAACTCACTTCTGGGCCAAAGATGTGTGTGTTCAAGGGTCCTTCAGAGAAGTTAACAAGCTAAGGTCTCTTTTGCCCATCCCCTGGGGGCTGCCCATGTGAAATCCAAAGCTGTCCTGGCATTTGCTGAAAAGAGTAAGATAAACCCAGGTGTCTTGGCCAAGATTCCGTCTCACTGAACCCAGCTTAAATATCCCAGGCTGTGTATGAATTATAGCCGAGTGTACCAATGAGTGCTTCAAGGTTACTGCACTCCTGGCACCTAGCTTATCCTTGCTTTGTAAAGTGTCTTGAGATCTCTTGAGTGGGATGCACTGGCCCTGAGAGGCAGGGAGACAAATAACTAAGCACGATTGCGATACGGGCCAAGGTTAGTTTAAGGGTTTTTATAACACGTGGGACTCTGCAAGTGGAGATGATTTTATAACAGAAATCAGCCCTCAGGTCTGGGGCATAAGCCACCTTGGAGCTGCTAAAACCTTTCTCCTGTTTCCCCAGCTGGGCAAGAGCATAATCGGAGGCATTTAAAGCATCAATGCTATACCCTTCTGCCCCCAGCAGTAGACAAAGACCTTTATGACCGAGAGCATGAAAAGTGTTATCTGGGATCCGTATGGATTCCATTGCTTTGTTGCATATAGCAGACTTCCTTTTGCATGGAGATGCTCATTGGCTGCATTTAGTACCTCATTGTTACTCTTCCAGGTAATGGTCAAACTATGGTACTGGCTGCTCTTCTCGACTCAGCAGTCTAAGTCAGCTCTCCTGAGGTCAAGTTTGTCCACACAACTGGCAATACGTTATAATGCTACCGGTATGCCAGAGGGAGTTTTATCTTGCATCTGCCTGTCTGAAAAAGGTCAGGAGCGCTAACATATCTAATGTGCAAAATTCTCAGGGCATGGTGGCTGCTGATATGCAAATACTGTTAGGTAACGCTGTTGGCTGTGGGCAGAGCTCTTTAACTCCACACTAGATACAAAACAACCAGATTTGTGTCCTTGGCACTTAGTGGGAGAAAAGAAGGTTGGCAGGAAGCATAATGTGTAGGCTCAGATAGCTTCTACCAGCACTAAAATATTAAAAGGAGATTCTATTTTGAAAGCTGCTATAAATATTCCATCATGGGGCCCCATGTTCATCTCGCAGTTGTTCCAAATCAAACGTTCTCAGCTGGCAGGGTCAAGGATGTTTCTCTACCTGCCACCTCTGTAGCCTCACTCCAGGACTGGAGAATCTGTCTCCCTCTCCGATCATCACTGGTAATAAAGATCCCGTCTGCCAATGAACTGGAATTCAACTAAGCCCCATCTCCCCTAGTGCTAATGGGTGTTTAAAAGAGCAAAGCTGTGACTTTAAGTAGAGGTGAAGATCCTTGCGGGCATGGCATGAATTCTTGTGCCGCAAGGGCTGTACAAACCCAGTGCTCTTCTCAGTCCCCTCAGGGGTTAGCCTCTCGGGCCACTGGTACCTTCTTTTCTTTTTCCCTGGGAGTGCTCCACCCCTGCTTTGCCCCAAGGCCACACCTTCACTCTGCCTCTTCCCACCCACCCCCACTCTCTGCCCTCCCCCAAGCCACCCCCTATCAGCTGTTGAGCAGGGGCAGGGAACAGGTGTGGCTGGTGGGTGCTGAGCCCGCACAGAGCCGGCGCCGATGCCTCATGCTGCAGTAACCTCAACGAACATGCTTGTGAGCTGTGGCAAGAAAGAGCAATCAAACTAGGGAAGAGCAGCCCTGTTCTGGGGCATGGGTGGGAAGCGCTCTTAAAAGAGCCAGATTCATCCCAGGTGCTCTACTGAAGTCACTTTTCAAATGCTTCACCTTTCATGAAAGAATAAGCCAAAGATCAGGTTTTTAGAAGGGAATCTCCCAAGGGTTGGACTGCATCTTTTCAGTAGGTAGCCCAGTGTCTCTGAAGCTGCTCCTAGGTGTGTGTTCAGAGCTCTCCCCCCCCACTCCCCACAATGCATTCCACACTCAGGGTGGAGTTTCACTTTCTGCTAAGTGGAGAGGGAGCCAAACATAAGGAGACAACCCCTGCTGCAAGTGGAAACAATCCCACAGTTCCTCTCACCCCCTCTTCCCCAAATCCTACTGGTCACGCGGGGTGGCACCTTTGAAGCTGATACTGTGCCATGGGCTGAGGTTTGGTACTAGGGTAAATGCTCCCCAAGCATCTACATTTTAGCCAGAGCTGTGCCCAAACTCATCACTGCTTAGCAGCTGTTATTGTGGCAAAAAGGACATACATGCGGTCCAGTGAAAAGTACATTGCTACTGCCCTGTTAACCTCAGTGACCACCCCACATGCCATTTGGGGCTGACTACAAACTGGAAGGACCTTGCAGGATCCCAGCACAGAGCCAAGATCAGGGACTCTGGAGAATGAGCAAAGAATGAAGGGGGCGGGGGGAGGGTGCTACAAGCCCTCCCTACCTTGTAATGGGTCAAAGATTATTGCTGCTGCGGTCCAGAGCTTGTGCTTTACAACTGCAGCAATTTTTTTGTTATCAGATCTAATCTCAGAGCTGGATCCTTATGGGGAAGAGCTAAATCTGATACCGATGCCCTATTTCTGCTTTTCCAGATCTGATGTTAATTGAGAGGCTGGGTTTATTAATTCTAAATAGGAGATTCCTCTCCCTGCCTGGCTTCTGTTGTTCTGATTTTGTTCTCTTTGGAAACTGAGGTTCACGCTGCATGGGGAATGTGGGTGGGAGTTGCGGGCTGGAACCTTTAAAAGTGTATCTTTCATTCTGGAGTATGTGTTCACCTACACAGTCCAAGGAACCTCCTTGGTAAAATGAGCAGAGCAAAACAAACAAAAACTGGGTCTCACGAGACCTCCAACTAGAAAGGCTATTGGCCGAGTTGAAGAGTCTAATACCGGGTAAGTCCTGCAAAGAGCAGTAGCTTCCCTCCCTGGTTTAAATTTTGTCTTGGGAGATTTCAGTGACCTCCTGCAGATCCATTTATAAAACTCCCACAAATGCTCTTTTCTCCCGCTTGCCTCTTAGGGGCCTGAGAGTGGTTCCTCAACCCCTCAGTTGTCTTTGTCTCCATAGTCATTATAGAGGACGCTTAGCGCTTGCTCTTCACATGTCTTCTTGAGGTCCCGGCTCAGCTCTGACCAGTTAAGTCCATATGGCTTGATCTCGCTGTAGCGGCAGGCAAGATACCTAAGCGACGTGCGCTGGAGGCTGATCTTGGGCTCCTGAAGGAGGCTGTTGCACCAGCCGCTGAGGTCCCCAAGCTGGGAGAGAATGAGGCCGGCCTTCCTGCAGACGGGGCAGAGGAGAAGCCAGAGAGGTGGTGGGACAAGAGGTAAGACGGGGGGAGGGAAAGGGAGAGAAGGTGTAAAAAGAGAGAAGCAGGTAAGGTTAAACAGACCATGAAAAAGCCCAGGAGAATGAGGATAACAGTCCTGTGGCAGATAAAGTCACTTGGTTACCCTAAATCTCCATGCCTCATGAACGCAATGTCTCCCTGCTGAAGGGGGCAGCGCAGACCAGTGTCAATGCTGAGGATGAAAAGCGAGGCTGGCACCAACCCCACATCCAGCCTCCATACTTCTGTCCCCATCTCAGCCCCCTAGTCACTCACAGCTTTTGTTTCTCTGAGGGTGGGGGCTAAGCTCATGCAGGACAAGAGGCCCACCCCGCTCAAACGAGGGAGGGGCCCCAGAGCCCAGAAAACAACTGAGTCTGTAGGACAACAGACGGTAAGCTGGGAGTGGAGATCAAAAGTTTACGCAGAGGGCTCTGGATGGGGACACTGAGCAGAGAACACAAGACAGCGCCCACTGCTCCACAAAGGAGTCCGAGGAGTTGCGGGCACCATCCGAAGGAGGAAAAGTGCAGCCAGAACCTAGGCAGGAGGCTGTGGAGGAACCAGAAGAGGAGCTTCAACCTGGTGCACTGCAGGTAGGCGTGTGCCAGGATCTCCCACTTGCCACGGAGAGGGCAGGGGGTCGGTGAACCAGGCCAGACAACCGTCCCCATTCCAGAGCTGCCAACTACTATCCCTGGTGGGCTAAGAGCAAGGTGGAATCAAGGCTGGCCCACCACAGTGCTCTCCCTTGCAAGGTGGTAGAATGTCCCACCACCTGCTCCTTGCAGGCTTCAGATGGTTGCTACTGACATGGGTGGTTTTGAGGTGGTTACCTTGAGGTACCAGGCTGCAGAAGCCTCTTCCCAATCCCCGACAGCACCCTCCCTTTAGGCCCAGATTAGCAAGGTGATGAGCACTTGGCTAGCAATGCAGGAGCTCAGCACTCCCCAGCTGGCTGAGCACCATACAGCATGAGGCCCGGAGTCACTAAGGCCCAGATCCAAAGCCTACAGAAGTTGAGCGACTCCCATTAACTTCAGTGGGCTTTGGACCAGGCACTAACACCCACTGTTGGTCTGCTGGGGGGCAACCTGTCCCTCCGTGCTGGTTCTGCCTCTAGAGCAGGTGGTTGGCTAACTGCACTCTGCGCGCCTTCACGGGGCGGGAGGGAATGGCCATGGTTCTAGCCCCAAACCTCTTGCTTACAAACCAGCGTTGCCGAGAAGTGACACAAGCGCGTTCTGACACAGCATGCCCAGGAACAGCATAGCAGGATGGAAGGTGCTGACTCCTGTCAGCTCACCCAGGAGTCCGAGTGGCCTGGGTTTGAATCCAGGACACCCAAGGAGTACCAGAGAGCAGTCAAATGAACACTCTGCTGGCTAAATGATGTCATCTGCAAATGATTTCTCCAGTCCCCACCAGCCTGCATGCTTCACTCTAGCAGAGGATCAACCAAGAGGTCCGGCTTCTGAACTGTCCTCACCAGAGACCTCTGCAGCTGCCTCAGCGTTCCTTTCCAACAGCACGAGCTGCAAACATTTCATCAGAAATTGTGTCATTCATGTCAAATGCTCGAACATCTCCAGGGGATGATGTTAACCTGCCTGCATTGTCACCCTCTCCTCTTTGAAATTCAAACCAACCAAAAGGTTCAGTGGATTCAGTGCTGATCACCGCCAGCCCTGGAGACTGAACTTCTCCCATATATTGTTCACCACACCGTGCCGGTTTACCTCCACCATGACTCTAGGGCCGACAGGGGAGTTCCCCTCTCCACGTTCCAGTCAGCCCTTGGCCCCTCTGCTGAGAGTGCCCAAGGGGAGGATAATCAGGACCAGTTCTGGTACTGGCTCTGTGACAGTCTCCTGTCAAGTTCGGGGGGAGGGATAGCTCAGTGGTTTGAGCATTGGCCTACTAAACCCAGGGTTGTGAGTTCAATCCTTGAGGGGGCCATTTAGGGATCTGGGGCAAAAATTGGGGATTGGTCCTGCTTTGAGCAGGGGGTTGGACTAGATGACCTCCTGAGGTCCTTTCCAACCCTGATATTCTATGATTCTATGAAGTTAGTTGAGTTCCCAGCAACTGGCTGCTCTCACAAAAGCCACCATTGGAGGGGAATGATGTTTGGTCACTACCTCCTGGTGCTCAGTTTCAAGAAAGGAGACAGAGGAAGAGCAGCATGAAACCTGCAGGGATCAGTATGTGTATGTAAAATACCAGCCCTCCCCCAGCAGGGCACATGCCCAGAGATGGCAACATACCTACCTACCTCTTGGAACGGCCACTTCTACAAGAACGTGGACCTTGAAAAGAAGCTGCAACCCCCTCCCAGAACATCTAACCGCTCAGGCCTTGGGAACCCCATGCCACACCTTTAAATGTCTTGGGGCGAGGCCCTTTTTAGTAGCTGTCTTCCCCCCCATATAGCTTTGTGGGAGCTGCCAGGTAGGGGGGTGTCTATGAATCTTTTCTGGTAGGGCCAGAATAGCCCAGACCCCAGGCACAGAGAGGAAACAGCCCCAATGATCATCCGGGGTAAGGAAGGCTTAATAGTCTTTTTAGCATTGGGGAGTTAAGGTGGCCTTGGAGGTTCCCTAGCAACTGTACACAAGAGGAGACACCCACTAATACTTGAATGCAACCATGGGGATGACTGACTGCTGCCTGCCCCTGCGGAGTCTCACAGCTTTTGCAGCAGGAGAGGCTCTTTCCCAGCTTCTCGGTGCTGTGTCTGTCTGCGGGCTCTGGGCCATTCTGTCCTCACCAGGAGATGTGCTGAAATACAGGGAGCAGAGGCCCTGCCTGGGAATCTGCTGGAGAGCCACACAAGGACAGGGAGGAACCACTCAGTGCCCCCTGGCAGCTGGGGAGGAGGGGATGAGAAAAGCTTCCCAGGCCCAGGGGAGGCAGTGGGCCAAGCTGATACCCCCTGAAGCCCAGCAGATGGAAGCCCCAGTCCTACTTGAAGACACCTCAAGGTAAGATGTGGGGAGGGTGGAGCTGGAGCTTGGGGTGAGGGAGAATGTGGTTGTGGGAGCGCTGTCGTTCCCAGGCCCACCTGCATCTCCTAGACCAGGGCTGGCGGCTGTGGGTTTGTCTGGGACTTAAAGCCACCCTGATTTTGGCTGGGGTCTGAGCGCTAGTTCACCCATTCCATGGTTGTGCCTGAAGGTGAAAAGCTCTTAGTCCCACTGCCTCCTGTCTGAGTTACCCCTTGCCCTGCTTCAAGCTGCCTGCAGGTGCAAGCTGGGAAATCACCCCGCCAAAGCACACGCAGGACACTGAGCCAGCTTCAGCCCGGAGCTATATACTGGCTTCTACTGCTCTCACCCAGCATGCAGGACTCCTCAGCAGGTGAATGGTTGCCATGGGACAAGGCGCCGACAAGCAGATTCACAGATGGCCAGTGAAAGGGTGAGGGCTGGGCAGTCAAGGGATGTGCTGTGAATACTTGGAGCTACTAGTCAGAGTACCCAGGAGGGGGCACAGAGAAAGGAGGTTAAGGGTCTATGGAAACAGCAACTAAAGACAGCCTTGCATTCACCCTAACCCCAGTGTTCTGGTCTCTGATCTCTAGCTGGTGTTCATCGTGGCATAGAAAGGGTCTGGCCCTTCTGTCCCCTTTCTGTGAGAATCATTCACCCAGATGTAATCTCCTGGACTCAGTAGTCTCAAGGATTGGACTCCATGGTGCCTGTCAAAGTCCCTCTTCTCATGGGTTTTTTATTGATCTTCCTTATTCTCCAGTCTCAGGAAGTCACATCAACAAGGGTCAAGTCGGCCAAGGAGGGCTGCGATGGTGGACCTCACCCTCTGTTTCTGTATCTTCTACAACCACATCCTATGCAGCCCTAGACCCAGTCTGAAGCTGCCCTTCCTGGGAAGGGTGGCAGTGCAAATGCCACATGCTCTCCCCTACATCTGAGTCCTCCCTGGGACGCTGCAGCAGTGCAATTCGTAACTGCAGTGAGGCGTGGATCTCATTTTGGGCCTATCTGTGCCAAAGTAATACAATCTGCCAAATCTAATCTTCCTAACGGTAAAGGACAGTTACCTGTTCCGAAACTGGCATTCTTCAAGATGTGTTGCTCAGGTCTATTCCACAGTAGGTGTGCGTGCTCGTCACGCGGATTGGTGCTGGAAGATTTTCCCTTAGCAGTACCCGTAGGGGGGAGCGCTGCTGCGACCCCTGGAGTGGCGCCTCTATAGCGCGCTATAAGGGGAGCCGTGCGCTCCCCACACCCTCGGTTCCTTCTTGCCAGACCAACTCCGACAGAGGGGAAGGAGGGCGGGATGTGGAATAGACCTGAGCAACACATCTCGAAGAACGCCAGTTATGGAACAGGTAACTGTTCTTTCTTCTTCGAGTGATTGCTCATGTCTATTCCACAGTAGGTGATTGCAAGCTATGAGGAAGATATCCTGGCCCATGTGAAAAGCGGAGACCACTTTAGGGAGGAAAGCCAGGTGTGGGCGGAGTTCGACCTTGTCCTTGTAGAAGACCATGAAAGGGGGGGTCTGAGGTCAGGGCCTTAAGCTCCGACACCCTTCGGTCTGACGTAATAGCCACTAGGAAGGCTACCTTCCAGGAAAGGTGAGACCAGGAGCAAGTGGCCAGGGGCTCGAACGGGGTCCCCGTAAGGCGAGATAACACCAAGTTTAAATCCCACTGGAGAACGGGGGTTCTAGCATACGGAAAGGATCGGTCTAGACCCTTGAGGAAGCACCTGGTCATGACATGAGAGAAGACCGCGTGGCCCTGGACCAGCAGATGGAACGCCGATATAGCCGCCAGGTGCACCCTGACGGAGGAAGGTGCTAGACCTTGAGTTATAAGGTGAAGGAGGTACTCGAGGATAAGCTGGAGCGGGGAACATCTTGGGGAGGTGCCCGCCCACCTATAGAACCTGAACCACTTTGCCAGGTAGGCCTGGCGCATGGACGGTTTTCTACTTTCCAGGAGGACGCTCCTCACTCCTTCCGAACACATTGTTTCCTCCGCGTCTAGCCACTGTCAAGTGTAGGGAGGCTAGGTTGGGGTGGAGGAGGAGGCGGCCCTGGTCCTGGGATAGCAGGTCCGGCTGGAGCGGCAACGGACGCGGGGGGGCCGCTAGCAATCCCAGGAGGGTCCCGTACCAATGCTGTCTGGCCCAAGCTGGGGCGATGAGACGGACACGAGTCTTGTCCCTCTTTACCTTTTCCAGGACCTTGTCTATAAGGGGGAAAGGGGGGAAACGCATAGTGGACCTGGGCCAACCATGACAAGAGGAAGGCATCTGAGATTGCATCCCCCCCAGCCCGCCCCTGGAGCAGAACCGGTGGCAACGTCGGTTCTGCCAGGTCGCAAACAGGTCTATCTGGGGAGTACCCCACGCTTGGAAGAGCCGACCCGTGACCGCCGAGTGGAGCGACCACTCGTGTTGGGAGGAGAAGACCCTGCTCAGGCGATCGGCCTGGGTGTTGCTGACGCCCGGCAGGTGGAATGCCTTGAGGGAGATATTGTGGGCTATACACAACTCCCAGAGGCTGAGGGCTTCCTGTAGAACATCGCGGCAGTGTTGTTCGCAAGGACTCTGACCGCCCTGCCATGCAGTTGCAAGCTGAACGTCGCACAGGCTAAGCGTACTGCCCTGAGCTCCTTGCCATTTATGTGCAGGGAGAGCTCCGCGGCCAACCACATTCCCTGGGTTTGAGAGGACCCTATGTGGGCCCCCCAGCCCAAGTCCGACGCATCTGACACTAGGTCCAGTGACGGAAGTGGGTCCCGGAAGGGGATCCCTTGTAGCATACTGACCAGGGAGGTCCACCACTGAAGGGAGGTGATTACCTGACCCGGGACCGTTAGGACTTTGTCCAGGCTGTCCCGAGCCTGGGAGAACTCTGAGGCTAGCCAGAGTTGGAGGGGCCTCATTCGAAGTCTGGCATGACGGACCACGTACGTGTTCGCCGCCATGTGGCCCAGGAGCTGCAGGCAGGCCCTGGCCACGGGAAACTCTGTGACCGTGGCTATGAGACCCTTGAGGGACTGGAATCTGCCTGGGGGGAGAGAGGCTGTGGCTTTGGAAGCATCCAGTAGAGCGCCTATGAACTCTATGTGCTGAACCGGAACCAACGTCGACTTGGCCTCGTTTACCAGGAGGCCCAGGTTGGCACAGGAAGCCAAGAGCAGCTTCAGGTAGTTTTGTACCTGCGACCTCGAGTTGCCCTTGAGCAGCCAGTCATCGAGGTAAGGGAATAGCTGGACCCCTCGGCGTCTGAGATAGGCCGCCACGACCACCATGCACTTTGTGAATACCCTGGGCGCGGTGGACAGGCCAAAGGGGAGGACCGTAAACTGGTAGTGGTCCTGCCCCACCAGGAAACGAAGGAAACATCTGTGCCCTTCGAATATGTGAATGTGGAAATATGCGTCCTGGAGATCCAGTGCCGCATACCAGTCACCCGGGTCCAAGGAGGGTATAATCTTTACTAGGGAAACCATGTGGAATCGGCATTTTCCCATGAACCGATTGAGGCCACGTAAATCTAGGATAGGCCTGGGGCCCCCTTTCGCTTTCGGGATAAGGAAGTAACGGGAGTAGAACCCCTTTCCTTGAAATTCCCTTGGAACTCCCTGTATGGCTCCCAGACTGAGGAGCTGGCCCACCTCCTGCTGCAGCAGGGGTAGATGTGACGGGGTCTACCGTGCCGTATGCGGGAGGGGGGGTGGGAGGGCGGAGGAGACACAAACTGGAGCGTGTTGTCCCGGGCAATGGTATTCAGGACCCAGCGGTCCAATGTTATACGGGACCATTGCGCAAGGAACACACACAAGCGGTGGCTGAAGGCTAACTTTATTTGTAGGAGGGTCTTCTCGGGAAATGCCCGGACACCCTCCTGCCCCCAGTCAAAACCGCCTTTGCCCTGCTGCTTGCCCCTGGAGGGCCCAGGCTGCGGGCCGGAGCGGGACTGCCTCTGAGGTCGCCTCTTTTGTGATCTGGACCTCTTATAGGCTGGCTTGTATCGCGGCTGGGGCGCCGGGGCAGGAGCCTGCGGCTTAGGCTTCTCCTTGGCCGGCGGGACATAGAGCCCAAGGGTTTGCAGGGTAGTACGTGAGTCCTTCATGCCATGGAGTCTCACGTCTGTTTGCTCCGCAAACAGGTCTTTGCCGTTGAACGGGAGATCCTGCATCACTGACTGCGCCTCCGTGGACAGCCCAGACAGGAGTAGCCACGACGCTCTGCGCATGGACACCGCCGAAGCCATGGACCGAGCCGCCGTGTCAGCTGCGTCCAACGCCACCTGCACAGCGGCGTTTGCGGCGGCAGCACCTTCTTCCACCAATGCCTTTAATTCCTTCCTCTCGCGCTCTGGGAGGGAGGGCTCAAATTTTTGGAGCGATCCCCACAGGCTGAAGTCATAGCAACTGAGGAGGGCCTGGTGGTTGGCCACCCGGAGCTGGAAATTCGAGGATGAATAAAACTTCCTGCCGAATGAGTCCAGTCTCTTTGAGTCCTTATTCTTAGGTGTAGGACGTGGTTTACCCTGTCACTCCCTGTGGTTTATGGATTCCACAACCAGGGAGTTGGGTGCCGGGTGGGTATATAAGAATTCGTGTCCCTTCGTGGGTACGAAGTATTTGCGCTCTGCCTTTTTGGATATGGGCGCAAGTGAGGTCGGCGTTTGCCAAAGGGCGTTTGAGATGTTGGCAACTCCTTCGTGTAGCGGGAGCGCCACTCTGCCCAGTGCTGAGGACAAAAGGATGTTAAAAAGCGAGTCTGAGGGCCCTTCCATCTCCTCAGCTTGGAGCTGGAGATTTGAGGCTACTCGCTTTAATAGCTCCTGGTGAGCCCTGAAGTCCTCCTGCGGTGCAGAGGGTGGTGGAGCTGCAACCTTGTCCTCTGGAACAGGGGAGGACGCCGGTACGGAGCTCTGCACATCGGCTGGCACCGCAGGGTCGACACCTCATTTGGAGTCCGGTTGCGGTGCCGAGGACCCTTGGTCCGCCGATCTGTCCCTTGGGGCCCTGGATAGCGTGGCTGAGAGAGTCTCAGATGCTCCTGCCATGGAACGAGTATCCGGCTGGGCCTGTCATGGGGGCCAAGGGGTCCATTGGCACCACTGTCCCTGCCATGGAGCCCCTTGCCATTGACCTTGCTGCGGCACCGGCGGCACAAGCTGGTCAGGTTGAAACACGGTGGCGCTTCTGTGGCTCACCGTTGGCGTGAACGTCGACCTCTCAGTGCTATGAGAGCGATAAGATCTATGGTGCCGACAACGGTGTTTGTCTTGAGACCGGGACTCCAACATCGAGGAGCGGTACCGTCTCGAGCTACTGCCCCTGGAGACGCTGCGGCGCCTAGTACCGCGACAGTGCCGAACCGGCGATCTCCGACGGGAGTCGCGAGCCCGGTGCCTCGAAGAGAAAGAGCTGGAGCGTGAGCGGTGGTGGCGGGAACGGCTGCGGTAGCTCCGACTTGAACGGGAGCGTCTACGGCGCATGTGTCTGCCATGTTGCGACTCCCTGCTCTGCCTGGAGCGGTGCCCGGAGCTGTGATCCGACGGCACCTTACCAGAGAGCCTCGCAGGCGATGACAGCGGAGGCTGTGGGCTATGGCCTGACTGAGCGCTGAGCGACGAGCGGTCCCGGAACCGGTCCCTTGACCTGGATCTGCGCCTAGTCGGGGTCGACTGCCTGGAGCCTAGTGGCTGCCTGTCTCTAGAGCGGGGCCCCAGTGCCGGTACTGCCGGCACCTGCAGCGACACCTTAGCTGCTTGGAAGGCCTCTGGCGTCGAAGGCATCCGGGCATCCGGAGAGGCCTGCATCGACGCGACCGGGCTGCTCCGCTCGACGTGAGTCGGAGCTCTGGGGTCCGGGGGAGAATCAGGGCTCCCCGACGCGGGTCTAGCCTCTCCCTTTTCCTTCTCTTGATGCCAATGAGACGACGGCACCTTCCTTTGCTTTTTCGACAGGGAGTGGTGCCGGCCACCCAAAGGTGCCGGGGGATTGCTGCGCACCGAAGACAAGGTACGGGGTGCCGACTCTGTTCGGCGCACCAGGGTGAGAGCCAACACTGACTCCATGAGAAGGGCCCAAAGTCTAATGTCTCTTTCCTTCTTGGTCCTGGGCTTAAAGGACCTGCAGCTCTTACAGCGGATGCTGATATGGGATTCACCCAGGCAGCGGAGACAATCGGAGTGCGGGTCGCTTCTGGGCATGGAGCGCCTGCAGGACTCGCATGATTTAAAGCCTGGGGCATCCCCCAGGGCATGCCCCGGCCTGGACGCTAACTACTTAAACTAAACTTTATAGACTAACAGGTACCACTAACTGTGAACAGCAAACAACGAGTTCTAGGAAAAGCTGCAGCAAGAAGTGGAGCAGAAGTTCCGACGCACCTACACTGGCGGCAAGAAGGAACTGAGGGTGGGGGGAGCGCGCGGCTCCCCTTATAGCACGCTATAGAGGCGCCACTCCAGGGGTCGCAGCAGCACTCCCCCTACGGGTACTGCTAAAGGAAAATCTTCCAGCACCGATGCACGTGGTGAGCACGCACACCTACTGTGGAACAGACATGAGCAATCACTCGAAGAAGAACTAAGTCTCAGGGGTGTGTTGGTCAGGCAGAGCTGCTACGCTAGCCGGCATTGCTATCAGGCTTACCTGGGTCCTAATTCATCTTCACACCGCCAGGTGAACTCCCCAAAGCTCTCATAGTGCTGGTTGTAGTGGTAGAGCACCCGGTGCAGGCTGGGTGAGCCCAGGTCCAACAGAGTGTTGTAGGCTGTTTGCTGCTCCTTGCCACTGGTGTAGCCATTGAAGAGATTGTAGATCTTGTCTGCTATTTCTGGGTAGGATGACAGAGAGGGCTGTCAGTGTGTTTGTCAGAGAGAAAGGAAATGTAGCCTCAAACCAGCTCAGATATCAAGTAAAGAGCCCTGGGGCAAAATCCTGGACCCACTGGAGTCCAGAGCAAACTCTTACTGACTTCAATAAGGCCAGGATTTCCCCCCCACCCCTCCCGGGTGTCCTGGAATTTACACTGTCACCAGGTCATATTCTAAAAGGAGGGACAGTGGAACATACAGGATTTCCCAGACTGGATTAGACCTGGTTGGTCCCTATAGTCCAGTGGTATGTCTCTGACAGTGGCCAATACCAGCTTCTGGAGAGGAAGGTGCAAGGAACCCAGCTACAGGGATAACCTGTGCCCATGTGAAGATGCCTCCTAACCCCCATCGCTCAGGCTGGCTTATGCCCTGAAGCAGGAGGGTTTCTATTCCTGTCAAAGCTCATGGACTCTGTATTTTTTTGTACTAGCCATACACATGTCCAACCCTTTGGGGACTTTTCTAACACTTCGTCATCGGCCTGAACAGGCAACGGCAAGGCAAGTTTCCATCCACTCACCCTCCCACCGGCCTCGATCCTAACCTGGAGGGACTCCAGCCACAGTTCCTGAAACCGTTCACACCCTGGACTCTCTAGTGAGTCGGGCTTCCAATTACTGCTGGCTCTGGTGCTCGGTTTTCCGGCGAGATACCATGCTCTGAGAACCGTAGATGGAAGATGCCGTCTATCGGGACAGCAAATTATTGCTGTAATAATGGGAACGGGGCTGAGATCTGATGCCTGGGAGAGGCCACCTAACCGACAGCCATCATGAGGGAACCACTTGATTACTGAACTGGTTTATTCAGAAGGGCTGTCACCCCATCACCAGTCATCCCATTCCACACTCAGAACAAGGCTTCCCATTACCTCCCATCCAAGCGGAATGAGATGTTATTTTTAAACAAACACACTCATTCACACACCTGCACAATCTAGATGTATTGACCTGATTCCCACGGCCTCTAACAAGGTTCTGTCCCGGTATGAAGAACAGAAAAGCAGTTGTGCATCCTCTGGCAATAATTCTACCAAGAGCCTCCAAAGTCCCCATAACCCTTGAGATCGGACACATGGAGCCCCAAGAGGGGGCTTCGTTCTCATCACGCTTTATCGTCATTATTTATTAATGCAGTGCCGTAGGTAGGCATGGACAAAGGTGATGACAAAGGAGCAGAACCTCAGAGATGTTTAGGTGCCTAGTTCCCATTGAGGATCTGGGCCAAAGTGCCTACCCCAAGGGTCTTGCAGTCTGAATCAGACAGGTAACTAGGGATGGGCTGGATCTGAGAAGCTTCGATCCAAATCCAACCACCAGTGTTTATGGGGGTGTTCAGTTCTGGAGTTTCAGGTGCGCCTGTTACAGAGACGCCAAAAGCAACCAAGGTCTGGATTCCACCCAACTTCAGGGCCGTTCATACCTAAGGTTTGGCTTGGGCACCCCTCTTCAACTAGCCCAACAAAAAAAGAGTGGGGGTTTGCCTGCTCTGTGTTCTGCTTAACCATGCTCTGACAAGCCACTGCAGTGAAGTCCAGCATGTCAGACCAGGGCTTTGCCGGGGAGAGGGCAGCACCCCCCCCCCCAAGCACCCTCATTGTTACCTTGAGCCTTCACATCATCTACCACCGGGCAGGGGGTCTTGACTGTCACATCACTTGACCTGGAGCGTCTCCCCGTGTTATCAACTCCCCAAAGCGTGAACCTGGGGGAGAGGGGAGATGTTATCACAGCACGGAGACAGCAAACAGACTGGGGAATCCGGAGCTCACACACGCAGGTGCACACGGCAGACCCCTGTCAGGAGGCATGTATGCAACTAACTGCCTAGGAGATAAGGGGCTGTCCTACCATGCATGTCACTTCACTCTGCTTGACACAAGTGCCCCAAACTGCCCAGCGCAGCTTTTCCATGCAGACCCAGTGGGAGGTGAGAACTCAATACAAGAGGCTTGGCATTCCCTTTGCAGCATGGTGACCTCAAGCTAGTGCAGGCAGCTCTCTCCTGGGGCTGGCACTCGGGGCACTGACAGCCCTGCCAATTCACAAGAGCCCTGGTGCATGATGCAGAGCAGAGCCCTGGCCAGCAGCAGGGAAGAGCCAGCTAACATACGAAGAGCCAGCTGTCTCCATCCTGATGCCATCTGAGGTGCTCACTGTGCGTAAACGCCACCCTGGGCCCAGCCTTGGAGGAGGTGACAAGGAAGGAACAGAACTACAGCAGCCTTGGTGCGACTGCATCATGAGCCTCCTCCATTGCAGCCAGGGCAGCATGCCCGCCCCCCCCCCCCCTCCCATTGCAGCCAGGGCAGCATGCCCGCCCCCTCCCCCCCCTCCCCCCCCCCCCCCGCTCTGGGAGTGGGGCTGTAGGTAAGTCAGGCATCAGTCCAGGTGCTCAGTCCACATGGGATGTAGACTTTCACTGGAGTCATACTGTGGGCTTGACAGAAGGTGAGGCTGGACAAGACCATCAAGCAGGTGTAAGAAAGGCGGGAGTTAGGGATTTTTCCAGCACTGCCACTCGTGCTCAATGTGGCTGCTGCTGGGCTTCACATCTCTGAATCTATGGATCACGGCGTTGCCATCTGCAGCTGGGTCACGACTGCAAATAGGAAATAGCCCTCCAGGGCAGGTGAGGAGGATACCCACATGCTGCTGTGCCCAGATTACCGCCTCCCCCCCGCCACTGACGCCCCCAGGGGATAAAAAAACAAGGGGGATGCACCTTTCGCAGCCTGTGTAGGCCCAGCTCCCGGAGTACACCAGGGGCTCCTTGCCCCGTGCAACCTCTCTGTGTGCCACCCTCCTCCCCAATCTATTTCAGAGACTCCCTCATCCATGGGGCTCTGGGTGCCCCTCATTACCCCCTCCCAAACCAGGGTTCCCCATTCTTCCTCTGCTCATGCCAGCTGTTCTGCATGCCCCACATTCCTAATCTCTTCAATCTCCCCCACCCCGTGTACCAGGGGCTTTGTCGGCCCCTTCCCCCATGTGAGGGGCTGTGTTCCCTCTTTTCCTGCCTGTCCCCCCACTCGCCTCCCTCCACCATTATTCCTTCTGCCTGGGAGAGCAATCATTCCGGGTGTAAGCATGTTAAACCCTAGTGGGAGGTAGGCACAGATGAGATGGGGTATCGTTAGGCTGGAAGACATTAACAGGTGCCATCAAACAGTTCTTTGGTCTTCGGACAACTGCAGAGGTGCATGAAGCTGTGGCTGTGCTGAACAGCTGATGGGGCTCCATCCGTTTGTCCCCATTTTGGTTTCCTCATTTTCCCAAAAATCAATAGGGTTCTGGCCCTTGAGGTCTTGAACATTTTCCGGACTTGAGCAAACATGGCATTCAAGAGTTATCGCATCACCGACAGGGAAATGCTGTCTAGCTGAGTGGACAGCCCTGGCAAGCTTAGCCAACAAGGTGGTGATGATAATTTAATATTTGTGCATAGTTCCTGGAGCACATCCAGCATGAACCAATAGGGGGGTGCTGGCCACGCAAGGGGACGGAGAATGAACGCTCCCTTTCTCCATGCCCTACAAAAAGATGAGGCGAAAGCTTGGGAGTAACCAATCAGAAGCGGCAGTGCTTCTCATGAGGTCAGGCGTAGCCAATTAGCGGCAGTGTCACTCACGTGTAGGTGGTGTCAGGCTCCAGGCAGCGAATGATCAAGGAGATGGTGGTGGACAGCTTGTCGGTTACTTGTGCCGGCATCGCGCAGGGGGATTTTGCTCCAGAGATGATGTCATCCACCAAACTCAGCACCGTCTCTAGGGAAAGAGGGGAAAAAGGAGATTTCAGGCAATTATCTTCCCATGCCCCAGAACCTAAACAGGGGACGATGGGTGAGAAGAGGCTACAATGGGCCACAAGACCAGCCAAGCGAGCCCAATACCTAGTGATGGATCAGAAATTTCCCAGAGGGTCAGGAGCAATGAGGAAAGGACCTTGTAACAGGCTGACTATTGGTGATTTGGACTGGTGCATCGTGCACTGCCTCCGGTGTGACATTAGCCAATTGGGAGCTATGGAAAGGGAGAAAATGCATTGGTGGGAAGGGTAGGAAAAACGTTTATTTTGCTCTTTTGTCTTGCCTTGACCCGGAGCTGCAGCACATGATCAAGGATCTTAGGCCAGTGACCTCTCTGCTAGGGGGCAAATTGAAGTTCTATGGAGCTTTTTCAGGTGAGGAAAAACCTTTGTGTCCCCATTGCAGACAGAGAAATACAAATAGCCTCACCATCACTGAGTCTCCAGCATAAGAAGTGAGGAGGAGACTGGTGTGATTGTGAATGGTTACTTGCCTGTAACCGGATGTGTGGTGGTCCCTGTCTGTATTCCACATGTGGGTGGGGATGCACGGCTTGCACCGGAGGCTGGAAATGCTAACAAGCGGTGTCCGTTGGCCCACACAGTTCTCCTCGTCCCCCAGACTGAGGGAATAAGAGCCAATGCAAGTTGACACCTCTCCAGTTCCTTTTCTTACCACGAATCCAGTAGGATCAGAAGCAGAGGGGAAGGAGGGCGGGCAGTGGAATACAGTCAGGGACCACACATTTCAAAGAACCTCCAGTTACGGCTAAGTAATCTCCACTTCTTCAAGCGCTGGTCCCTATGTGTATCCCAAGCGTGGGCAGTGGGCAAGCGTATTCTGTCAGGAGGAGGGTGCGAGGATGCTGGCAAGAGAGATGTGTTGAAGCACTGCAGTTCCCACGGGTGTGTTCTGCTTTGGGACTGTGTGACTGGAACTCCAGTCTGCCGCTCTGCATGTGCCCAGTAATGGTACTTCCTGCAAAGATGCTGTAGAGGCAGTGCGTGCTCTGGTGGCGTGGTATGTGCTAATCGGTAGCACACCATGATGCACCCAGGAATCCATTTAGAGATTCCCTGAGAGGATATAGTTCATCCTAGTGACCTTTGTGCTATAGCAAGAAATAGGCGAGGTGATTTTTCTGATGGATTTGGTTCTCTGCAGGTAGAATGCTAAGGCATATCTGAGGTAGAGGGAATGAAGTCTCCTCTCCTCAGCAGAGGCACGGAGTTTTGGGATGAAAACAGACACACAGAATTCAGAAATAACCTTGGGGAGGAATTTAGGGTGCAGGCTTTCAGACCAAGAAGAGACGGATTTCGGAATGCCGCAAGTAAGTGAAAACAGACAGCTATGACCCCAATCCAGCAAAGCATTTAAGCATGGGCTTAAAGTTAAGCCTGGACTTAAATACTTTGCTGGATTGGGGCCCACCCCTTGCCACTGAAAGCATTCTGCTCTTGATTTCAGCCTTTGCTACCAAGCCAATGCTGCAAAACGCAGAGCTGTGATGAGGGTGTTCCTCACCCAACCGTGAATGAACTCTCTTGGCTGCCGGTGCCGCTACCCCGCCCCCCAGAGCAAAGGAGGAGCCTGAGCAGAGCCCAGTTCTGGCTGCAGGAGGAGCAGCACCCTCCATCACTGCCCTCACCGGTCTCCACTTTGGAATGATCCATCCGGTCAGTGATCTTCTCCTGACGAATGAGGTAATCGACGATCTGCACTCCGATTGGCGGCTCTGAGTGCTCCCATTCCAACACCACCAAGGTGCTGCTGGGCTCGTGCACCGTGGAGAGCCGCAGCCTGAGGAAGAGGGAAAACCAAGGTGAGTCAGGCCCTGTGAATAGGCAGCTCCCGCCCGCCCTTAACGGCACCGTTCTTTTCTTCCCAACCCTCTTCAGTGTGGGGCTGGCTCCACCCATTGCTCCCTCTGAGCTACTGGAGACTCACTGTCCTCTGCAGCCACACATCAAGGGCTGGCTTATGCCCTGTGCCTCCCAGGAGGCAGGGCTGTGAAGACATGATCCGTAGGGTAGGGGGCAAAGGTGACTGGTGGCAGCCAGTGCACAGAGCCAGCTGCTTCCCCTCCTCATCCAGCCCATCCTGTGCCTAAGTTGCTCCTGCACTGGGGTTGGGGTTTCCCCCCCACCCCTCCCACAGCATTCGTTTAATGTAGGAAAGCTGCAGCACCAGTCAAGCCTGGTGTAGTTTTCCTTTGTGCAGATGTCCCACTGATTTCTGAGACCGCCCAGCCTTGCCTGGGGAAGGCAGCTGGTTTCAAGCGAGTGCTGCTGAAACCTTTATGCCACATTAAACTCCCCCGCCACGCCAGGAGGTCATCACTCGAGGTCAGGGATCAAGACCTTCTACAGGGTGGAGCGGGGAAAGCTCGAGCTGCTGCCGCCACCCCAGCTTCCAGCTACATGCTGGTTCTAGGCCTGTGACCGGCACCTTGCACCAGCACCAAAGTCCCCTTCAAGAGGAATAATCCCTGCGGAGGAGGGGGTGAAATCAGCGTGGGAGAGACGTACACCGGGTGCGGGAGGGGTGCACAGGTCGGGAGCCCGTCAGCGCCAAAAGCACTCGAGTCACACCGGCACCAGTCTTCGATGACATCCCCACTCCCGGAACACCACAGGGTGCTCATGGTGGCCTCCTGCAACAGCTGAGATAGAGAAGGAGGGTTAAGGCCCGGCAAGCAGGAACACTCATCACCCGCTGTGCTACTTGGTGAACCCTCATCGCCCGCTGTGCCACTGGCATCTGAAAACCTGCAACTTTCTGTGCATGCTGCTCCCCACACAGCCCTAAGCGCTCTGTCAGCAGCTGGGAGCTTGGAGACCTCCTAGCAAAGAGGGAACACAGAGACAAGTCAAAGGGGATGGGGGCCATTCACAGGGTGGGGCAGAAGTGTTCAGCCTTCACCCATCTGCAACTGGTTTCAAGTGGCAATTGCTGAGCCAGGCCTGGGTCCGTTTACTCCCGCGCATGCTGAATGGTGGCTGGTGCTCTGACCTGATAAGCTACATGGCAGCGTGCCAGCCCCGCTAAGGCAGAGGCCTGTCTCTGGGATGCTCTCTGGCTGTTACTCACTGCATGCTACACCCCTTTGAGCTGTACCTATGTGCTCCACGTGGCAAACACCAGGCTGGCTCAATAAGGGGAGGTGGAAAGGCCAGTGGGCAAGTGGCAATGGTGCCGGCCGGCCATGCCACACAAGGGCTGGCTGTCATTCCAGGCCCGCCAGAGCCATTCACTGCTAATAACCTCAGCTCAGCCAATCACAACCCTGCCACATTCTACCCCTCTCAGCAACCGGCCCCTCACCCTCTGGGTTTGGTTGTTGGTGACCAGCTCATAGATGGGCGCTGCTTTGGTGACCTCCAGCAGAATTGGCTCGGCTGGCGTGTCTGGGCTCGAAGTCACATGGCAAAGTGGGCAAGAGGAAGGGCAGCGGCCTCTGCTCTGGCACTCCATGCGGACCCCAGCTGCCATCCGCTTGGTGCCTGACTCGGACAGGCTGGCGATGTATTCAGGGAAGGTGAGAACCTTGGGGTCCCGCTCTCGCTCCTCAGACTCATCAGAGGGGGAATTGCCTGTGAAATGAGAGGAAGAGGGGGGATAGGAAATCAGGCCCTCCCATAATGCCCTCACCTGTTCTCCCTCTACAGCCCATGGCTCTTCCAGTACCATAGATGGCCATACTTCATTTCATAGACATGAAATACTGACTGGTGATTAGACCAGGATACCAGGCATCATGACCTCTGAGTTCCTTTCCCTGCTCTGTCACTGGCAAGTGACCTAAACGTGTCTGTGCTTCCATTTCCCCACATCCTGGCCTCCGGCTGAGGGTTTGCTTCCCTGGCTGGCCTCCATGCCGCTTACATGCAGATAGCCTGGGGACTCGGGCTCTGCAAGTGGGCTGAATTCCATCTGAAGTGATTGAAATCTCCACTGGAGGGAGCCTTTCTCCTGCGGATGGGGCGGGGGCATAGTGAGAGTTAAGGTTTATTCTGGCTTCCACTTGGACCTGCTTTCACATCCCGAGAACTTCCTTAAAAATCCTCCTTTTGGAGTGAAACATTCCATGCTTGGTCTCAAGCCCAGGAGTAATTCTTGTTAGGTTTGAAGGAAATCCTTTTAGCCCTTCGTGGGTAAGAACGGAGTGAAAAGAATAGAGTTTTTTCAACTTAAAACATTAAAACTTTTGTTTTGGGGGGGAAGGGGATTATTAATTCAAAGCAAGCATTTAATCAGCTCTCATTCCACCCGCTAGAGGGCAATGTAGCAGAGTCTCCACATCGTGCATTTCACTTTAGGTTTTTATGTAAGACAACTAGGTAGACCTGATCCAAAGCCTTCTGAATTTAAAGAAAAGGGACTTTGAATCAAGCCCCTCCTTTGGAAATTCTGGCATAAACCTCTCTGTACCTCAGTTCCCCCATCTGGAAAATGGAGGATAATGATGCTGACCAACCTTTGTAAAGCACTTTGGAATCTAGGAGTGGAAAACACCACAACCCTTGGTAAGCTGCTCCAGTGGCTAATTATCCCCATTGTAAAAAAACGGGCACCTACTTTTCAGCCGGAGTTCTTCTAGCTTGAACTTCCAGCCACTGGATCTCATTATACCTTTGTCTTCTCGCCTGGAGAGCCCATGATCAATTTTTAAATTTTTTTATCTATTTCCATTTTCACGGTTGCGCAAAATTATGAGTTTTAAGCATTTTTTTTATTTGTATTAATTTAAATGTTCACAGTTGCAAGCAATTATAGGAGGTTCTATAATAGTTATTTAATGACAGATGTTGCGATTCAAAAACTTTCCACTTTACAACTGTTAAAAAACACAAATTGTCAACATCAAATGTCAAATATATAAAGTGATCCTTCAATCAAACTCTAGTAAGTACTTACTTTGCCTATCCATACATTTCTATCATTGATGGAGATGTTTTTTCATCGGTTTGTGTTTATACGGTGAAATCAACATTTACTGAAAAAAATCTAACCCTGCCAAGCCTAATTATGAAGTATTTAATAAAAATGGGACTTGCATACAATGTTAATAGCCAAAAAGGAGCACTGTAATAGTTATAAAAAACATTTTATTTTCCTCCCCAAAAGCCTCTCTCCTTGTTCTCTCTCTCTCTCGGAAATCTTGTTGGAAAGGTGGATAAAAATCACTTATTCAAAATAAATAAATAAAATCAGATTTTTTAAAAGTTTTTAAATCATTTTTTAAATTTAAAATCAGATTTAAATTGTGTTTATTTTTTTAAAAATAAACCTATTTAAAATTAAATTCGAAATTATGACAACCTATGTTAAGGCTTAAACTTGCTATAGTTTATTAAAACCATTCAAATTACCTAACAAATAATATTAAGCAGTACGTATTTGTTGTCAAAGTTTAAAGAAAGTCAAACCACTGAACTGGTGGCTGTCACTGGCTAAGCACCTGGAAATTGTCACCTTGGGAGACAGACCAGTCCTCGCTTACAGACAGCCCCTCAACCTGAAGCAAATACTCACCAGCAACCACACAACAAAAACCACTAACCCAGGAACCTATCCTTGCAACAAAACCCGATGCCAACTCTGTCCACATATTTATTCAACTGACACCATCACAGGACCTAATCACATCAGCCACGCCGTCTCCTGCACATCTACCAATATGATATATGCCATCATGTACCAGCAATGCCCCTCTGCCATGTACATTGGACAAACTGGACAGTCTCTATGCAAAGGAATAATGGACACAAATCTGACATCAGGAATCATAACATTCAAAAACCAGTAGGAGAACACTTCAGCCTCCCTGGTCACTCAATAACAGACTTGAAGGTGACAATTTTAAAACAGAAAAACTTCAAAAACAGACTCCAACGAGAAGCTACTGAACTTGAATTCATTTGCAAATTGGATACCATCAACCTAGGGTTAAACAGAGACTGGGAATGGTTGGGTCATTACACTCATCGAATCTATTTTCCCAAAGTTAAGTATCTTCACACCTTCTTGTCAACTGTCTGATCTAGGCCTTCTTGATTATCACTACAAAAGTGTTTTTTTCTCCTGCTGATAATAGCTCATCTAAATTAAATAGCCTCTTAGAATTGGTATGGCAGCTTCCAAGTTTTCTGTATGTATATATACACATCTTACTTCTGTGTTTTCCATTCTATGCATCCGATGAAGTGGGCTATAGCCTATGAAAGCTTATGCTGAAATAAATTTGTTAGTCTCTAAGGTGCCACAAGTACTCCTGTTTTTGTTTTGGTTTGTTTTCTTCAGCAAAGAGACCACTAGGTGGTGCTGTGATGCCATGAATTGTTCCAGGCCTGGGAATAACATATGACAGCAATGATTTAAAAGACCTATTTAAGATCAATTCCACTCCTTCAGCAATGTGCAGTATAGTTCCTCCAAAAGCTCCTGGATCAAACAGCAGAGATGAGCTGCAGGCTGATAGGAGGGAATGGGCTCATGTCCTCGGAAGCTGGACAATCTCCACTAACAAGTGAATTAAGTGAAGTGTTGTTCTTTTCAAAGAACGTTTCTATCGAATAACACTGCATGGGGTGAAACAGCCCAATATACCCGGGGGGGAAATCTTCAAATGAAACTTCTTGATTGAAAAGAAAGGCAGCGGGCTTTCCTTGCCACTGCTGCGCTCTGAAAATATGAGGCCAGATTGTCAAAAGACCTCCGCACCCAGCAGTTCCCGCTGTCTGTGTGTGTGTGTTCTTTATGCGAGGTGCTGGGTGCCGAGATGTCTGAAAATCCTACCCGGGAGGCAGATCCATATTAGATGCTGGGCAGACATAGTGAGTGTGTGGAGAGTCCTAATCTGGAACAGGAAACTGAGAAGAGCGAGGGCTCCATCAAAGAGGTGCCCAGACACCAGACAGCTCTCCCTATCACCACGAACAGCAAGAACGTGCTGAGCTAATGTATCTTCTCCAGCACCCGATCGGGCCCTCCTTCAACTCCTACTGACTTCATGGGTGGGGGTGCGCTTGGATCTGAGGAGACAATTAGGCCCCGATGCCTATTAACCCCTGGTCTTCAGGGCTTTCCCAAACCTCTGGAGCTGGGAGTGAGCTGGAAAAGGATCTAGGCAGGGTTGAGAGTGGTCTAGAGCATTGTAAGGGCAGGTGGCTGCTGTTCTGGGCAATTGTAGGCACTGCTGAACCCACTGTCCTGGTTCACTACACATACGTGGGGGTCAGGGGGGTGAGAGAGAGAGAAGGGGAAGAGACACGACACAGGCGAAGGAGAGGAAGAAAGCTCTCCAGCCTCCTTGGCTTCCACCCAGCAAAGACAGCCGCTGTGCCTCGCTTCCCGCAAAGCCAAACAAACCCAGCAGTGTGATTCGGAGCAGTGTGCTTCGGGATTGGCAGAGCACATCTGGCTTCTACCTGCTGAGCGAGAACAAGACACGGAGAGAGGTAGAACTAAGTATCCCTGCGGGAGTCAGGATGCGCTAATCTCTGTTAGCAATGGGGGAGGGAGTAGTGTGTGCGAAGGACTGGCTAGGGAGCAGCTACCTGCTTGTTCTGGGACTGGATCCAGATTCTGTGTACATATATGACTCTGAACAACACCATGTGTAAAGAGGGTAGAGACAAGCCAGGTTTGCAACGTCCAGAGTGGCATGGGACAAGAGAGGGTTGGGACCTGACTGCTTCTGCCTACACCTGGAGGCAGCGTGTGAATTTAGCACTGAAATACAGCCAGGCCACTGGTAACAGGAGCTGGGGTTTCTTGGCAGATGTGGGACATAATGGAGGGCACATAAAGGTCCAGAGGAAGAGCCCATCTCCTTCTTTTCCCACGGGCTGGGCTTAGCAGTTGGATCCCACAATACTTTTGCCTTATAAACACTGTGCTAGCTGTGTCTAAAAGCTGTTCATCCCGCTGCTGTGCTGGGCAATGTCTGTAATCTATAAACGATGCTCTCTAAAGGCACCTCACCTCTAGCTCCTTGAGCTCTTGGCCTTCCCTTCACTTCAAACAGCCACATCGCTTCTCTCAATCCTGTCCCTTTGGGATTTTGAATAACTCACCGAGTTGCCCTTCTGCATCTCTTCCTTTCCAAAGGACATAACATCCTAGTCCATACCCAAGACCCTGTAGTCCTTAACACATTCTCTTTGCCCTTTGCAAAGCTTCTCCATTTCTACAATGACCTCCTCCTAATACGATGACCACAGTGGAGTGCAGTATTCCACCCATAATCGGGCAGTCAGCGGTCCGGATTCACATAGGACTGTCCTGATTTTGACCAGGCTATCCAGTAACTTTGCTAGCAGGACATCAAAAAAGTGTCCCTGAAACATCTCTAAGGATCTCTTGTGTTACAGCATGGCATGACAAGGTGACAATGCTGGCTTGCGAGATGGAGATACTTTGTAAACTGATGGCCCCGATGTAATGGTAAGAGTCACAACAGTGGAGGAGGGCAAATTAGCCCTTGGGGATGATCATGTTGTTATTTATTTCCATTTAGAATAATGCAAGCATTCCATGCACAGGCTCTGAGCTCCCAGCCCATAATTTACAAACACCAGCTATGCAGGCCAGGAAGGTGTCCTGTTCTACCAGGGAACAAGACCATCATCAAATAGTAACTAAATAAGTGGCAACACAAGATGTAAGAATCATTTCCTTCAACCTGTCAGGTATGTTTTTAAGGTAGTTCTGCCATCAAAACCAACACCAGCCTATCTAGCAGAACTGGAACATAAAAGGGGTTTGGGATATGGAGTGTTTGACTCCTAAGCTGATGGTCAGAAACCACCTCAAGTCTGCGGTGCCCAGAAGTTGTTCCCCTCCGATAGCTGTTTGACAGCCTGTGTCAAAGGAGTGGTGGTTCCCATCTTTGCAAGCTAAGATGGAGCCAGCCCCAGTTACATGAGGGACAGCCTCGCCCTCCATGACTGTCACCTGTCATGACAGCCGCGTCACACTGGAACAGCGGAGCTTGAGAGCGACTCGCCTGTGTGCAGGAGCGGGGGCTTTCGCAATGATGGCCCCACAAACATGGGGCTCACTCCTGGGAAAGATCAGGACGGCTGGATGGCCGAGAGTCTCGTTGCCTTCAGAGCAAAAGGTAAGGCCCAGGGTTTTGAGACAGCTTTCCCTCAACGCCGCCCCATACAAGACAAAGACTGGCCTATACTAACAGGGGAAGGGAGACACACCCCTGGCTTTATGCATTACACCTCATAACTCTGGGAGACACCTCGATACCATATGATGAGACACATACAATCAAAGACCGAGAGAATCAACTTCCCAAGTGTCCACATCACAAAAATCACCACCACGACTGGTACTAGTCACTCCTGCCTTGTCAGCAGGCCAGTGGGGGGGGGGGGGGGGGGGGGGGGACGGAGGTGAAGTACGTAGCCAGGGGCAGTGCGGGGACATTCACAGCGCTGCTGCCTGAGTTGTACCTGCTCTGGAGAAAGAGAGAGGACTTCTATCTCCAGGGCTGTCAGGCTGGCTCCTCTAACAAGCAGGAAGGGCCCAATCCTGCAGCATCAACAGGAGACGAGAGAGCTCGTCACCTCACAGGACGGAGCACTAGGGCCAGAATTTTCAAAAGAACTCAGTTCCTCTTTGGGCCTCAAAATAAGTGGTTAGATCTTCAAAAGAACTCATCCCGTTGGATGCTGGGAGCGTCTGAAAACCTACCCGCCAATGGCACAGCGGGAGCTGCCGACTGCTGGGCGCTTTGGACAAGCTCACTCTTATTACGGCCTAAACGAGAGCTGAGCTCATGAAAACCTGGCTCCGTGCTCTGTGGACAGGCTCTGAATTCACAGAGAGAGAAGAAAGAAAAAAAATGAGGAACAACAGAAGACGGGCTCTTCAGTTCAAGCTGGCAGAGCCGCAGAGGGTTAGAAGATGTCTCATTCCAGCGTCCTGCTGGTTGGTTTGGGAATTAGCTCTTTCAACGGTGCACCTTCGCTAGTGGTGTGTCGCCCACCGTTACTCTCTCAGTCTCCATCGTCCTCACAGTCGGTCCCACGTCACTCCCGGACCGCGGTGTCTGCTTCTGGACACTGCCCTCCAGCTGTGCCCACTCCACCGGCTCTCCCTCCCTTCCGGGGGACCAGCAGCTTCTGGCTCTATCACTCGCCTCAGTGGCTCACTGCAGTCCTCAGTCTAGCCCCTTCCTCCAAGGGCAAACTGCACTCTGGCTGAGCCACTCTCATCACTGGCACGTGGGTGGGGGGAAGGGGCAGGCCCAGGCCTGCCTGCTACTCTGGGCCCCAACCCAGGGACCCTCTAGCGGTAGCCACTTAAATTGCCCTCCTTCAACTCTCCTCTACTGCCTACTTCCCTGGGCCACTTCCCTGTACCCCCAGCACCTTCTCTGCCCCATTGTGTCAGGGCCCCAGTCTGGCAGTCATCAGCCTAGAGCTCTCCCAGCCTCTGCTGACCCTGCCCAGCCCTGCTCTGTCTTAGGTGCTTCTTTAAGGACCAGTTCTTCTCCCTTTGCCCTCCAGGGGGAGACTGCCTTCCTCCTACAGCCTTCTTATAGGGCCCAGCCTGGCCCTGATTGGCTGCTTTCAAGCCTCCACTTGATTGGCTCCCAATAAGCCCTTTCATGATTGGCTGGGGCTCAACACAACCTCGCTGGCTTGTTTTAACCCCTTCCACGCCAGAGTGGGGCAGCTGCCCTACTACAAGCCCATCTTGTTGGGGCTGGGGGAGGCTGGCATGGTGGGGGGAGTGCTTGGTCAGCCTCAGGAGGAGACAAGTCTTGCATTGCTCGGCGGTGATGGTTTTAGAAGCTGCCCTGATTATCTGGCCACTGTCCCAGCCCCCCCGAGCTAAAACACCACTTCCTCCTCACACAGTCAGTGCGCTGGGGGTCCAAAGTAGAGGGACATGGCGAGAGGGCAGGTGATTTATTAGAACTATTATTGATGGTGCCTCTTTGTATAGGCAGTGGGGAGAGTCTCTGACTGCTGGAGGGGTGGGGAGAAGGCAACGTGAATGGTGGCTAGAGCCTCCCAGTCTGGAGAAGGTGGCATCCTTCCCTCTCCTTTCACTTGGCCCAGGAAACTCTTAGGCCCCTCTCCAGCCTGTATTCACCTCAACCGGCAGCAAAGGCCCGTGCAAGCCCCTATGCCCTAGAGGTGAAATCCTTTCCACAGGACACCACATTTCCGCTCAACGATTCCTAGGTGGAACTGAGCCCTAACTGCGCCCCTAAGGCTCTTCCTGGCACCTTTGTTCCTCTGATCCTGAAGCATCTGGGACTACGACCATGAACCAAACAACAACCAGGAGGAGCAATCGGGAGATCCGTGAGATAGGAGCTGCCCGATGGGGAAGCAGCCAGGAGGGTGGGTGGGAAATGGTAATGGTAATGAGGCTCTGACGTCACACACAGAGTGCTGAGGCTGCTATGCGCCTTCCCCAGCTCCAGCAGCAGCAGCAGCCTCCGCCACTGGCACGAACACTTGGTATTAAATTTATAACAGAAACCAATTAAAAGATAACAAGAGAACATATGCTCTGGATCACAAGAATTTAAGTGTTTAAAAAACCCCACGACCTCTGGCTATCACAGGGGAAGTTTCAGTATTGTTTTGAAAGGGCCACGAACTATTTCAAAATGCGTTTCTCCAGCCATTAGCGACTAGCTGTCACAGGCCAGGTGATCAGTACAAATGGGGAGGGTGGGATGCATCCGATGACCCAGGAATGCTCCATCTCTGGGTGGATTGGGACACGATCTCAAATGAGTATATTGCTGCATCTGGAGTATGTTTCCTCGCTCCCTGAAAACATAAGCAGGCGGCTTGCAGGCTATGGATCTTTGGAATGATTCCATGCCTTTCTTTTCCAGACTAGGCCAAAACTATTTTGCAGCAGGCCTCACAAGGAATACTGGCAGGTCTCTTACTACTTAGCAGTCACTGCAAATGGACCGCATATGTACATAGATCCGATCAGCTCTTTGCAAACAGCCTCACAGCTCTCATATACTTTGCAATGAACTCTTTGGGTAAATAAAAAGGGGCACAAGACACACCAAGGCAGAGTTGGGTAAGTCTGCAGTAGTGTAAAAACTTTCACCCAGGTTGTGTCTAGCTCTGCGGGAAGGATGTGAGGACACCTACTCCACCTACCATCACCCTGCATTGGCAAGAAGTGCAATCTGGATCCTCGTGTGCCTGGCTCAAAAGAGCCAGGGACTCTAGTGTAACTGCTCAAACATTTGCACATGCACTCTGCAAGTTCTGCAGTAGGACAGCATGAGTCTTTGTCCCCCTCTAGCAACTGGGCCACATAAGAGGATAATGGACCAGCTATAACTTCTAGCTAGAAGACTTAAGCCCAGCTCCTCAAAAGTATCTAGGTGCCTAATTCCCACTGATTTCAATGAGAGCTGAGAATCAGCTGAGACATGTTTATCTTGGAATGCAAATCACCAGTGCAAAGTTCTAACTGCTGCAGGTTAACTGCATGTTTTGCATTTCACCATGAGGCCGCAGGATCTAGACGGAGAGAGAAACATTTCCCTGGCCAGAGTAACCCACTGGTCAGTGTCACGGGTCTCCATGTATATCGGTCCACAAAGGACACAAGTTGGTTACAGGCCCCACTAGGGAGACTTGGTTCTGTAGCTCAAGCTATAGCAGCTCACGTATTTTGCTCTGAAAGTCTCCAGGCTGGTCCCTGGTGTGCTGGCCAAGACAGCGGCTGTCATACCAGCACGGCCAGGCATGGCTATGCAGCGACGTGTTCAGGATACAGTAAAACTGGTGATATTCAAATCCCCAGGCATCTCTCCTGACCATTTGGTTTGCCAGAGCTGGATGGACTGACATGGCGGTGGCTTCCTCTGTGAAACTGCAGGGCACCCAGCAGGAGAAGGGGAATAGATGGGTAGTTCTTGAGCTTCCAGGGCTTCTCCTGGCATCTACTGAGGTGTCCCTTTTTTCTCCCACATGGACAGTACGGATTTTCCCTGCTTAACTATAGCCTGGATTATTCTTTCATGCAACCGGCAGAGGACGTGGGAGGTGCTTCCAATGAAAGAGGGACCCATTAAAAACCCACCTGGCTGGCATGAGAAAGGGAACTCTGATCTGCTGGCTTGTCTCGTTGTCGTTTGCTTTGAACAGAGAGGCTGACAGATCCTTCCCACTTCAAAGGAAAGTGCACTGATGTCACTTAGCTGGAGCTAGCAGAATGCCCACTCCGCAGGAAGCACTCGGCAAGGGACAGTCATTTTCTCGAACGTGAAAAGGTAGGATTCACGTGTAATTTCTCTGCCCTCCAGCTGGCAACCACCAGACACTGGAAAACGATGCTGTGGCCAAACTGTGCGCTGATACCAGCACCAAGCTTGAGTAAGCCCCCTGAAGTCAACGGAGAGCAGAACGTGACATAAGGATTAAACTGATCCCCACATCTGGAATTGGAGGAGATGCTCCTGCATCCTTTGGCTTCAGTCGGCGAGGACGTCACGGCAAGAGATGTTGCTGTGCTTTGGCACTGAGCTGCCAGGGGTTAATATTACATGGCAGTGTCCCAGGGGCATTGAAGCTGAGGTCAGCAGGGAGTCAGATCCTCTGCTGGTGTAAATCAGCACAGCTCCACTGATGTCAGTGGGGTCATGTCCATTTACACTATCCCCTGGGGTTTAGCATGGAATCATGCATCATCGAAAACTCAGGATGCAGGAGTTCCTATAGGACAACCACTTAACGTGGTAACTCTATGGGGATCTTTAGATCACCAATAGCAGTTAGGCGAAGGATGTTTGTTGTTCAGGGCTTTGTTTTTGCTGTAGCTGGAGATCATATGAAAGCAGTTCTAGTTACAGTAGAACCTGTATTTTACAAACTAACCTGGGAGTGAGGAGTTCGCAAAACAGAAAAGATCATAAAAATGAGCATCTCAAAAGGACAGTAGGCCGTGCGTAAGTTGCAGGATGGTTCACTGTATCGCTATCTTCATGTCCTTCGCACCACTGCAAAGTGACTTCCAATGCACTGGAGGCACTGGAATGTGAAGAGATGGAGACTTGTTCTTCATCTCGTGTGATTTGTTTTTCCCCAAGAAAAAATGGTTTGTGTAACTGGTCGTTCGTAAGATGGTGCTTATGAAATCGAGGTTCTACTGTGTTGCTACTATGACTTGTCCCAAGGGATTATGTACTTAATTTCTCTCTCGGACCTCTACAGTACTGCTGATCTGGGCAGGAAGCCTCATGAGAGAAGAAAGAGGAAGTAGGAAGAGTTACTCAGGACTGAGTTGTTCAAAGTCAGTGTTTGCTTTAGGCACAGAGCTGAGGGCTCAGTCTGATGAGGAACCTTTCAACTCCATCAGCACAGACTGCACATTCACCCCAGAGGCCACTTCCTTGGAACTTCAGCCCAGTGTAATGCGTGCAATTGACAATCATTACAAGAGGGGTCAGAGAAGAACCAGCACTTCAGTTAATAAGTCAGTTTGTCTCCATCTTCTACGCTTGATAGAACTTACTGTTTAAACATTTTGTGGAGAAATAGGATAGTGCTAACCTCACTCAGAAACCCCTGCAAAGAAAACAAGCCTGTTAAACCAAAAAGGAGAGAGGCCACTTCTTAGCTTCCCCATTGTGCTGGAAATGGACCACTTTGGGACAGCTTTGCAGGCGCAGGGGGAAAGCAGCAGCCACAGAGAATGGTTTGTCTCTTGCAATTTTTCAATCAATATCAGCTCTGGACATTCACCAACTAAAAGGTAAGAGGAGAAAGCGGCAGGTGTTGGAACAGGAGGGAAGCTGAAAGGAGATACTGTAGGGGAAGAAAGACCTGCAGAAAGGAAGAGACCACGGTGAAATGGCCCAGACCAGAGTGGAAAAAAAAGAATAGAGAAAAGAAAAGTTGCTGTGCTCAGAGAGATCCTGCTGCTGAACTACAGTGGATTTAATACTAAAGAGCTTTGGGCAAACCGCTGCTTCAATAGCTGTATGAATCCAAGTGATCCATCCAGAGTCAGAGAAAGGTGAATATCCGAAATCAGACCCATGCATAGAAGCCGAGTTTCTATCATGCCAGGATGGAGCAAGTCCCATTATTTATCTTAGTGCCAGGAATTTGAATCTCCAAACTTAGAGATGAAAACAATCTATTAGATTGTCTAGTTCACTTCTTGCAAGTGCATTGTTGTTCCTTACAGTACAGGTCAGGCAGATTCCCGCTGGCTGTAAATGGCACTCCCATAACTTGTAACATTCACCTGAATAGGACATAACGGCCATATTGGGTCAGACCAATGGTCCATCTAGCCTGGTATCCTGTCTTCTGACAGGGGCCAGTGCCAGATGCTTCAGAGGGAATGAACAGAACAGGCAATCATCAAGTGATCCATCCCATGTTGTCCACTCCCAGCTTCTGGCAAACAGAGGGTAGGGACACCATCCCTGCCCATCCTGGCTAATAACCATTGATGGACCTATCCTCCATGAACTTATCTCATTCTTTTTTGAACCCTGTTATAGCTTTGGCATTCAAAAAACATTCCCTGACAAAGAGTTCCACAGGTTGACTGTGCGTTGTGTGAAGCAGTACTTCCTTTTGTTTGTTTTAAAGCTGCTGCCTATTAATTTCATTGGGTGACTCCTAGTGTTAGATGGAGGAATAAATAACATTCCTATTCACCTTCTCCACACCAGTCAACATTTCATAGACTTCTATCATATTCTCCACTTAGTCATCTCTTTTCCAAGCTGAAAAGTCCAGTCCTTTTAACCTCTACTCATACGGAAGCTATGCCCTTCTCTATACCTTTTCCAGTTGCAATATATCTTTTTTGAAATGGGGCATCCAGATCTGCATGCAGTATTCAAGATGTGGGCGTACCAGGGATTTATATAGAGGCAATATGATATTTTCTGTCTTGTTATTTATTCCTTTCTTAATGGTTCCTAACAGTCTGTTCACTTTTTTGACTGCCACTGGACACTGAGCAGATGTTTTCAGAGAACTATCCACAGTGACTCCAAGATCTCTTTTTTGGGTGGTAACAGCTAATTTAGACCCCATCATTTTGTACGTAAAGTTGGAATTATGTTTTCCAATGTGCATTACTTTGCGTTTATCAACACTGAATTTCATCTGTCATTTTGTAGCCCAGTCACCCAGTTTTGAAAGATCCCTTAGTAGCTCTTTGCAGTCTTTGAACTTAACTATCTTGAGTAGTTTTGTATCATCTGCAAATTTTGCCACCTCACTGTTTACCCCTTTTTCAAAATAATTTATGAACATGTTGAACAGCTCTTCAAATTCTTTTTTGGCTTTCCTAATTATACACTTGACTTGCCAGAGTTTATGCTCCTTTCTACTTTCCTCAATAGGATTTAACTTCCAATTTTTGAAGGATGCGTTTTTGTTTCTAACTGCTTCTTTTACTTCATTGTTTAGCCACAGTGGCACTTTTTTGGTCCTCTTACTAGGTTTTTTTCAATTTGGACAAAAATCCTTCCTACATCAAGGTAAATCAAAGAAAAAGACAGTTACCTTTTCCGTAACTGGTGTTCTTCGAGATGTGTTGCTCGTGTCCAATCCACAATAGGTGTGCGTGCTCGCCACATGCACTGGTGCCAGAAGTTTTTCCCTTAGCAGTACCCGTAGGGGAGCGCTCCTAGCGAGCCCTAGAGTGGCGCTGCTATGGCGCAGTATAAGGGGCGCTGCGCGCTCCCTCCCACCCTCAGTTCCTTCTTGCCAGACAACTCCGACAGAGGGGAAGGAGGGCGGGATGTGGAATAGACATGAGCAACACATCTCGAAGAACGCCAGTTACGGAAAAGGTAACTGTCTTTTCTTCTTCGAGTGATTGCTCATAGTCATTCCACAATAGGTGATTCCAAGCTATATCTGTTGGAGGCGGGTAGGAGTTCACAGACGCTCGGGACAGAGTACAGCCCTGCCGGACCCGGCATCCTCCCTGGTTTGGGAGACGATCACATAATGTGAAGTGAACATGTGAACCGATGGCCATGTGGCAGCCCTACAAATGTCCTGAATGGGGACATGGGCTAGAAAGGCATCAGATGAGGCTTGCGCCTTAGTCGAGTGTGCCCTCACAATTGGCGGCAGGGGGACTCCCGCCAGGTCGTAACATGTATGAATACACGAGGTGATCCAGTTGGAGAGCAACTGAGCGGATATCGGCTGTCCTCTCATGCGTTCGGCTGAGGCGATGAACAGCTGCGAGGACTTCCTGAACGGTTTTGTACGTTCCAGGTAAAAAGCCAGAGCCCTTCTCACATCCAGCATGTGGAGGCAGTGCTCCTCACTGGATGGATGGGGTTTGGGACAGAGCACCGGCAGGAAAATGTGCTGACCCATATGGTAGGCAGAGACCAACTTGGGGAGGAACGAAGGATGTGGTCAGAGCTGGACCTTATCCTTATGGAACACCATGTACGGGGGTTCAAAGGTCAGGCCCGGAGCTCCGAGACCAGTCTAGTGGACGTGATCGCCACCAGAAAGGCTACCTTCCATGAGAGGTGCGACCAGGATCATGTAGCTAGCGGTTCAAATGGGGAACCCGTCAACCAGGCCAGTACCAAATTCAGGTCCCACTGCGGGACTGGGGGCCTAACATAAGGGAAGAGGTGATCCAAACCCTTAAGGAATCGGCCAGTCATGGCCTGGGAGAACACCGTGTGGCCCTGCGCCAAGCAAGTCCTCTCCTCCAGGCCAAATCATTGAGCAGCAACGCCGTGAGGTGGAGTGCCGCTAGGTTGGGGTGGAGGAGGCAGCCCTGGTTCTGGAATAGCAGGTCCAGGCGGGATGGCAACGGCCACAGTGGGGCGACTGGGCCCATTGGTACCATGGCGCTGGCCAAGGAGTCTGGTGCCATTGCACCTGCTGTGGCACCGGCGGAGCAGGCTGTTCAGCCTGACTAGCCTGGCCCATTGACTGACGACTGCGAAGGGAGGCCAGGCTGGCATACAATCTACCGCTATCCTGGGACTAGGACGAGTGGCGGTGTTGGGAACGGTGCCAACCACGTGACCGTGATCCCGGCGTGGAGGAGCAGGAGTACCGCCAGTAGCAGCTGCTCCACAACCGGCTCCGATGGGTGGATCCGTGACAGCGAGGTGCAGGTGATTGCCGCCTGAGGCTGCGGGAGCAGTGCCGCGGCAGGGACCTCGAGCAAGACGAAAAATGGGAATGGCATTGATGCCCGTACTGCGAAGGGCTACAGTAGCCTCTCAGAGACAAGGACCTCTGGTGCCATCTGTCCTGGTCTCAACAGGACACGCTCTCCTCGCGAGGTCTACGTTCCCTTGAGGCGGAGCCTGGAACCCCTGCTGGTCAGTACCCCCAGACAACCTGGTAGGAGTCGACAGGGACCGGCGCAGACTGCACACGGGGTGGTCGCTGAGTGGGCAACAGCATCAGGAACCTTCCCTAGACCGTGAATGGTACTGTCTAGGTGGTGACTGCAGGGATCCGAGCGGTGGCTTGCCTCTGGATCAGGGAGCCAACGGCGGCGGTGCCCCCGGCAAAGACATAACGTCTCAGGCCGCTTGCAGGGCCTCCAGCGTGGTGGGCACCTGAACGTCCGGGGAGGTCAGGCTCGGAGTGGGCCGGGCTACTCTGCTCAACTTAAGTTGGAGGCCAGGAGGCCGATGGGGACCGAGAGCTTCCCAATGCGGGTCTAGACTCTCCCCCGGTCTTGCTCCAGTACCTCGGTGGAGAAGACCTCTTCTTTGCCCTTTTGGAGTGTCCCGTGGACGGAGAGTGGTGCCGGCTGGTGGAAGGTACCGAAGGGTTGCAGTGCACTGATGCTGCGGTGCTTGGTGCCAACTCAGCGCAGCACAGCGGTGTCGGGGTCAGAGCCGACTCCATCAAAATGGCTCAGAGCCGAATGTCCCGCTTCTTCTTGGTCTGAGGTTTGAAGGATCTGCAAATCTTGCAGCGATCGCTGAAATGGGTTTCCCTCAGACAGCGTAAACAGTCCGCGTGCGGATCACTCACGGGCATTGGCCACTTGCAAGTGTCGCACAACTTAAAGCCCCGTGGCACGCCCCGACCCGGGCACACTAAACTAACTCTAACTAAACTACTTTTAACGAAAAGTACTAGTAACTATGAACTAACAGAGTCCACGAGGCAAGCTGCAGCAAAGCTGGAGCAAAGCAGTTCTGATGCACCTTCACTGGCGGCAAGAAGGAACTGAGGGTGGGGGGACCGCACAGCATCCCTTATACCGCGCCATAGCGGCGCCACTCCAGAGGTTGCTAGGGGCGTTCCCTTACGAGTACTGCTAAGGGAAAAACTTCCAGCACCGGTGCACATGCCGAGCACACACACCTATTGTGGAATACACATAAGCAATCATCAAAGAAGAATCACTTGTATTTTGACCTTAACCACCAGCAGCCACAGCAATCAGTAGAAAATGTCAGCAAGGACATGTTTTCCGAAAAGTAGGATTTGATCCTCAGAGTACCAAGTGATCAGTACTGTATGAGCAGTGACTGCTAAAAGTAAATGCTATGCAGAACTGGAATAAAGCTACCAGAGCTTTGGGTGTGTGTGAAGAGTCTTGCACAATATCACAGCTGGTTTTGCTCCCACAGTATTACCCTGTTCACTGTGTGAAACAGAATGTCTGAGGGAGGCAGTTAATGAGAGCAAAAGAAAAATAGACATGTAGGTGCCCAACTCCCATTGACTTTCAGTGGCAGGTGGGTGCTGAAGTACCCTTTGCACCTTTGGAAATCTTGCCCCCATGTGACATGCATACACATGTGCAGGGAGACCCTGTACTTACACACAGTACAGTGGCATGTGCAGTTACCCTTTCCTCCTCCATGGTGTGTGCCTGGAATTTCCTCTTTGCACAGATTCACATTTAATTTCACAGTTTGTAAGCACCTGCCTTGCAAAATTTAACCTAGATTCTCTGTCTCCATGTCAAGCTTCTCTAACCAAGCTGACTAGCTTCACCCAGGCAGAACTAGTCTGCTACACATCACCTGGATCACCTGGATCGATCGGACTTCAGCTGTCGTTAAGACTGCGCCGATCACAACACGTCTGCCATTCTTCTCGCACTCTTGCCTTTCTTCTCCACGTTCGTCCGAAACGTTTAACGATGTCATCTTCCCATCTTCTTGGAGGCCGACCGGGGGGTCTTTTCTGTTCTCGCGGGTACCACTCAGCAATGATTGCGGTCCACCTGTTATCCGTGAGCTGTGCTGTGTGGCCTGCCCATCGCATCTTGTTATGTCTGCTTTCCACGACAATATCTTTCACACCGCTGCGTTCTCTGATGATTTCATTTGGTATACGATCCAGAAGGGAGATTCCCAACATAGCTCGTTCCATTGCCCTTTCAGCTACCAACAGCCGTTGCTCTTCTCTCTTCATCAGTGCCCACGTTTCACTGCCATACAGCATGGCTGGCAGCACTGCTGAATTGAAAATATTTTTACGTGTGGTCTTGTCAATTTTTCCTTTGAGGACGTCCTTGATGGAATTAAATGCACACCATCCTGCCCGAATCCTTCGCGAGAGTTCTCCGTTCAGGTCTTGGCGCATATTAACTTCTTGGCCCAAATATATGTACTGTTCCACTTCTTCAATGTCTTCTCCTGTTACCCTTATTCGGGCTTTTCGTAAGACGTCTGATCGCATATATTTCGTTTTGCAGCGGTTCATTTTCAGGCTGACCTGACTACTTTTCTTGTCGAGTCTTCGTAGCATGCTCTGCAGTTGGTTGGTGCTTTCGGCAATTAGTACAATGTCGTCTGCAAATCTGAGATGAGATAATCTCTCTCCGTTTATGTTGACACCACTCCTCCAATTGATCTTGTTCATAACCATTTCGAGGCAGGTGGTGAATAGTTTCGGTGAAATTGTATCTCCTTGCTTTACGCCTTTCTCAATTGGGATGCGGAGGGGAGTTTCAAGGAGAGTAATGTCTGTTGTACATCCAGTATTTGCTTCCTTCAACAAACTAATGTACTGCGTGTTAATGCCCTGCTCTGCGAGCGCCTTTAATATTGCGTTAAACTCAACACTATCGAAGGCCTTTTCATAGTTGACAAAAGCAATGCACAGCGGGAGTTTGTATTCCCTCGCTCTTTCTAGGAGCTGGCTAAGGGTAAATATATGGTCAATTGTACTGAAATTTCTTCGAAACCCTGCCTGCTCTCTCGGCTGTTGTTCATCCAGACTCTGCGAAAGTCGATTCGTTATCACCTTTGTGAAGAGCTTGTAGATGTGAGAGAGCAGGCATATAGGGCGGTAGTTCTTAAGATTTTCTCGATCACCCTTCTTGTGCAGCAAGATGGTATTCGACTCCTTCCAGCTTGATGGTATTTTTCCTTCTTCAAGATATCGACTGAATCTTAAAGCGAGGGCCTTCCAAAGTTTTTCGCCTCCTGCATAAATCATTTCTGACGTTATTCCATCTTTGCCTGGAGCTTTTCCCTTCTTCATCTGGTGTAGTGCGCTTCGGACTTCGCTGACGGTTATTGGGGGGACGCGTTCTTCTGACTCTTCGAGGGTTGGGAGGGGGACGTTGATTCTTGATTTGAACAGTTCTGTATAGAAGTCCTTGCAGACCTCCTCCATCCCTGCTCTGTCGATTACTGTCTCTCCATCCTTGTTCTTCAATGCTGTTACGCTCAATCTATACTGCGTCAATTCCCACTTGCATGTCCTGAGGCTCTTGCGTGATTCAGCTGTTTTAAGGAGCTTTTCTTTCCGGAAATTCTCGAAGTCATCCTTCAGTTTTCGCCGTATAAGCTTGCACAGAATGGAGTACTCGAGGTTGTTATCCGAGCTCCTTTTCATGTTTCTCCGCTTCTCCAACAAGCTTTTCGTTTCAATCGAGATTCTTCCCTTCGCCTTCTTCAGCTTTTTAATTTCAGCTGCTTTTATGCAACATCTCAACTTGTCAGCAAAGATACTATAGTCCTCATCACACTTTTCCATCTGGCTCCAGTCAAACCCAGAAATTGCTTTTTTCAGCTTTGCTTCATCGAATGTCTTCGGCTGCTGTTTCCTGTTTGCCATCTGTAACGCCTTCTTTTCCACTGCTTCGTCGAAAATCAACTTCGCTCTAAGCAGGCGATGGTCACTGCCGGTGTTGAATGGCTGCACCACAGAGACGTCTTGAACAATGTGCCTTTTATTGACTAAAATATAGTCGATTTCATTCTTACTCTTCGCGTTTGGTGCGATCCAGGTCCACCTTCTTGAGATCTTCTTTTTGTACCAGGTGTTTGCCACGTACAGTTCTTTCATTTCTGCCATCGCTACCAGCCTCTCTCCTCTTTCATTCCTTTTGCCGCTGCCGTATCTCCCTATGAACTTTTCGCCAGCTTTCCCTCGCCCGACCTTGGCGTTGAAATCTCCCATCGTGACAGTGTAAGTGGACTTTTGCGCGAGAGCTCTTTCAAGCTCTCGGTAGAATTCTTCCACTTCTTCGTCCTCACTTGCACTTGTGGGAGCGTAGGCCTGGATGACCTTGAGGGTAGCTTTTGACTCCATCTGAAGATGCAGCACACCGATACGTGATGATGTTAGCTGGCATGATATGACTTTCGAAGACCAATCTTTCCTGACGATATATCCAACTCCTCCAACATTTCTAGCGCCATCTCCCTTTCCGAGCCTCACAGCACTTCCATCCTTCCAGTTGACTTCCAACTCCTTCTTTCGTCGGGTTTCACAGACACCGAGAATATTGCATTTTATCCTTTTCTTCTCCTCCATCAGATGGTTTAAAGTTTCCTCCTTTGCCAGTGACCTACAATTGTAAGTACACACAGCGAGGATTGTCCTTTTCCATGTTGGCCTAGCACCTGACATTTTTAGCAACCTCTTGTCGCTCAATTTCCGCTCCGTCACCGTAGAACGTGCATTTACTTGTGTTGTTTTAGCCGTTAACTTCAAGCCATCCCACTGGCTAGGTGGGCAGGCATGTGTACCTCCTCAAGCTTAGCTAGCCTTGAACCTCTAAGGAGAAGGAAAAGCGCTCTTTCCTCTTAGAGAGCAACCCTCCTCCCTGGATTGGATAGTCCGACACCTTTGTAGCATGGTAAAACCTACCAGGGCATACGCCCCGCTACCATAGCGGTCAGATGGCCAGGGTCACCGCTGCACCACGTTGAGACGCTGAGGTAGGATTTTTGCACATGCCTTCCTCAATCGTCTGATTCCTGATGACTCCTACACAGAGACCAATTCACAACTGGGTACAGAAGTAAAAGAAAGCTAAGGTTCTGGGGGAAGAAAAACACTGGAGAGAAGGAAACTCAAGACCCAGGTGGAAGAGTGCCGATGTGGAAGAGACAAAGATTAAAGAGATATAAGAGCTAAGAGTGGAATCAGGCAGGAAGGCTTGGTGGCATGAATGCATTAGCCTTTCATCTCTCTGGGCTTTTGGCTTTTTATTGTCCCTAATGACCTCATCCAATCCCTACTGAAGCCAGCAGGAGTCTTTCCATTGACTTCAGTGGGTTCTGGATCAGGGCTAAATAACAAACAAAATGAGTTGGTGCCTTAGCTTGAGCAGTTTGTCCATATCACAACACCAGCACATGACTGGCTGTAGGAGTCTACGTTGGGGGGATAGAGAACAGCCGGTATAAAGATGAAAACACGCTTCTTTGGTGCAGTCAGGCACACCTGGCCTGGAAAAGGGCTCCCTTACCTTGACTCCACACTGCTGGGATCTGCCAATATGCTCTCTGGAAGGATGCGTGTGTGTTCTTGATCACTAGCTAGGCCTCCTACCTTTGCTTATGTCTTCGTACTCCAGCCAGAGCTGCCGCTGGACCTGCTTATTGGGATACCAGATGGAGCAAGATTCCTCAAAGCCATAGACTGCCTCCTGGATGTAGTGGTTGCCAAACTGGTCTAGCAGGGCCACGAAATCGCCTCGGGAGGTGGCTCCATCCAGAGAGTGGAGGGCGTTGCTGAAAGCTGCGGAGGAACGGACACAGAAAGCAATGAGAAGTAGAAGGCACTAGTGAATACAAGAAGGGGTGGAGCCTGAGCTCCCAACAAAGCCCACCCCAGCAGGGCCTTACTCCCTCTTACGGCCCTACATGGCCAAGTAATGGCTGTGACAATCCAGCCTTTGGTTTTCAAGGAGAATAGGATCAAAACCTCACTCAACCCAAAGGCTATTCTACCACTGTCCTCCCCGTCCTGGTTTGCAGCCCCGCAGTACTTACACTGAGAAATGATCAGCTGGTTAAGCCGGACGTGGTACATGACGGAACGCACCTTCCAGTGCTGCAGCAATGGGTATCCAGACACCTCGCTGAAATTCACCATCCCTGAGGGAGACAGGAGAGAGACCCCCTCAGCACTGGGGAGCGGCGAGCCGCCCAAAGGGCGGTCTGCCACCCACACAGGGAGCGTGGGTCTCGGAGGAGAGGGTATCTGAGACCATCCCCAGTGCACAGGGGGAACATGGGGATGCTGTGTCTTAGGGAGGGAGGCTGGGATGTCCAGAAGAGTTCCGCGTGGGCTGAACTCTGTTTTTGCTGAAGTCAGTGGGGCTTTTACCACTGCCATGAATGTGAGCAGAATTAGACCAACACTGAGGCCTTCTGAAAACCCCTCCCTTAAATACTAATTCTCCTCCTCCCTGGCTCTTAACTTGCACTCCAGCTACCGATCGCAAAGTGCTTTCCAAAGGCAGGCCAATCCATTATCCTCACTTTACAGGTGGGGAAGCTGGGCCACAGGGAGGGGACAGGACTTGCCTAAGGCGTCCTGCAAGGCAGTAGCAGAGCCAGAAATAGAACCTGAGTCCCAATCCAGTGCTCTATCCTCTATGCCACTTCCCTTAGCACAAGCCAAGCAACATATTTCCCTTATGAGCAGGTTACGGCGTATTTGTATCCTCTCAGGTTGACTGCACCTTCCTCTGAAGCATCTGGTGCTAGTCGCTGTTGGAGGTGGGATACTGGGCTGAATGGATCACAGGTCTGATGCAGTGTGGCTGTTGCTATGATCTCTTGCATTTTAAAACGGAGCGGCTCACATCGCTGTATTCTGATCGGCGCCTGCTCTTTGAAAGCTCCGAGATGCCGTGACAAGTACTGACAAACGAATGTGTGCAACGGTCTCAGCCTCCAGTACAGACCACTTAGCTGACTGCAACAAAGGGACAGGGTGGATTTTCTTCTGAAGGCTTTGATACTTACAGGCTAAAGTATCCAGCTGCAAATGAACTCTCATTTTCCTTGCATGGTATAACAAGCAAAGCAGTGGCTGGGAGTTCAGATCCCAGGGTTTGGCAAGTGGTTTGGAATCCTTCTGGATGGAAGATACTTGATTAGTATTTATGTTATAGTAGGACCTAGTGCCCCCAACTGAGATCAGAGCCTCATTGACTTAGGTGCTCCGTAAATATAGCATAAGAGACATTGCCTGCCCTGAAGAGCTCACAGGGAAAGGACAATGGTCTCTATTTTACAGATTTGGAGTGGAGGTAGAGGGAGACTGAATTAAGTGATAGTATCAAGAACTGAATCCAGCTCTCCCAAGTCCCCATTTTAACCATAAGACACCATCCCTGTTTTCTAGTCACCTATAAGCTTTGTAACTGCAAGTCATTATCAGTGTTTCCTGTGAGGGGCTACTCACTTCCTGGGCTTCGCAAACCTGGCTCGAAGCTAATGCCCTAGATAGCAGCTGGCTTCCGCTGCCTGATCTGCTGTAAAGGGACAGTTCTGCCCAATTAAATCTTGCTTTGGGTGACAGAAAGAGATGGGACTGCACTGGAGGAAACAGCTGGGCGGGGTAAGAGTCTAATTGTGCTAAAAGATGGTTTGAGGGTCAGCGACTCTCCAGCAATTAAAAATACAACTTTAAAGGAATGTGTTTGGGTTTGTTTCCTCGCTCCATCCCCGGCTCAGCTTCTGAAGATAACAAGGTCTTTTGTGGGTTTTTCCTAGAAGGCCGGTCCCAAAGGCATGTCCCCGTGTGTTCATTACTCCACTAATTAGATGTTTTTAATGAGCCATCCTCTGAATGCAGCACACTGGGCATTGCCGTATGTGCTGCCTTTAATCCACCTCGCGGCATGATTGCCACCGTGTTCCATGCCAGGATGAATGGACACGGACAATAAGAAAGCCAGTGAGACCCCTTAGGCCGGCAAGTACCAGGTGTGGGGGGGAAAGAGGAGTGAGGCACTGGCTGGGGGGGCAGTGAACCCTTCTCTCGACTTGCTGAAGTGCTGAACCCTAGCGGCTACTAGGAAAGGCAATGGCGTTTGGGGGTGCTCAGCACTTCTGAAAATCAAGCCTCACACCTCTGCTAGATTAATTTCTCCACACAGAGGATAAGTATCACCTGGCCATTAACCGCCTGTCTCTCCTCCATGTCCAAACAGGTGCGTAGTGGGGAGGGAAAGCTCACGGCAACCCTTTTACATGAGGGGTGAGTTTATAAAACGTTCAGTTCCTATGTATTATTAATGGAGGTGGCAGCACTCCTCAATTGAGAAGGCGAGCTGTAAAATACGGGAAAGGAAAACGGCCGGGCTTTTTAACTCCTGGCTCAGTTGGCAACGGCAAAACTCACTCAGAGTTTCCTGACTGTTTTGTAATGTCCAGTGCTAGGAACGGGGCAGCAGCGGTGGAATCAATACAGCAGGAAGCACGGCCATGGGACGATCAGAGCCCCAGCCAGAGACAGCAGGGAATAACAGGGTCATGGCTAAGGAAGGGGGTGCCATTTACACCATAAAAATTACGATTTCCTGGGGGCAACAGAATCAACTACCGTGGCTGGCCTTAAAAAAAAAAAAAAGAAAGAAAGAAAAGGAGCTGGAGAATGTTAGAACCAACAGTAACGTCTGCAATTACGCATGTGCTCGAATGAGGGTCGCTGACTCTAGCTGTCAAGGGTGAGCAGTTGTTTCAGTGGACCAAGAAGGAACTTTTTTCCCTAATGGTGAAGATCTCCAGCTTTCAGATGATGCTGCCAAGCACAGCCCCTGCTGCTGGGATGCAGACTCTTTGATGCAACCAAGAGACTCCATTTTCGAGCCGTATGCTCGGGAACGCTCATCCGCCAGTGAAACAATTCCATTCCTGCTGCTTGTTCTACAGTCTCATTTAACAGGCACCAGTAAACAAATGTGAAAACATGAACAGAGCCTTCATATAAACTTTCGCCCATTTCAATCAAGTTAAAAGATGTTCTGCCTTCCAACTGGCTCTTTCTGATCTGTGTCTGGGCTGGGCTTCTCAAAGGAAATGCAGGCACCCAAACCTCATTCAAATGAGGCAGCTAACTTCCTTAGGTGCCCTGGAAAACTCCAGCCATAGCTCTTACCTCCTAGAGTTACAGTGAGATTCCTAACTCTGGATTTCAATCCACCAGCTCCTTCCAAATTCCTTGGAGTGCTCCTGGTGGGACTCATGCATGTTCCTTCAGAGCGTGGACAACATGTTCAGTGGTGCCCCATCCAAAACTGGAGAAGAGCTAATTACCAGGGTGAATGGTGACAGGGAACAAATGCACAATTACCTCTGGATCTGAGGTGCTGCTGCCGGGATATGTTTGGTAGGCCTCGAGCTAGCACCTAATGTATGTCTGCACCCACTCAAATAAATATATTAAAACCATATGACCACACGACATAACTAGCAGGGTTGATTCATTAGACAGCACAAACTGGGATAACATGGGGTATGGAAGGTCAGAACTGAGGGGAGACAGCAGAGCTGTAGAGGGAGCCCAGACGTGGAAAAACAAAAGATGCTTCTGGACAAGGTTTAGGTGGCGTGGCAGGGCTGTGTATGCAGTTCAGGGCTGGAATAGCAGGTAGTGCAGTGGGTCAGGAGTAAGAAAGTGCCCACCGGCTGAGCAGCAGCTATGGATTTCTTATAAACGTTCAGGAAACGTCGTGTTTCCTGAACACCCTTTCTCAGCATGTTGCGTTTTCTGGTAGTTTCGAAACAGTGATAGTTCACTTTAAATCTCCAGCAAAGATGATATAATAACACCGAGAGGGTAGTGAACAGGCAAACCAGGGAACAAACTATCCCATATCAAGGGGTCTTTCAAGGCTCTAAACAGCTGGATTGTGCAAGGAGAATAAAGCCGCATTTTCCGAGTGCTACTAAATGGAGCTGGGGAAACGGAGACATTCCTGGGCCTTGAAAGTCCTCTTACTTCAGTGCTCGCTGTTACTGACGACTTGAGTGTGTGGCTGTCCTCTAAAAAGTGGTTATGCAGAACTGGCCCCTTCTTACTCAGCACCTCTGTCTCCCCGTGTGTATTCAGAATGATGCTGGGATCTGCTGAGTTCAGTGAAAAATACAAGGTTTTACTGCTTTTTACCACTGTCAGCTGTGAAGAGCCAGCCCAGCTCTGGAGAATGAATTGGATTATTTTCCAGCTTGTGCCTCATCAACAGATTTGTTAACTAAGTTCCAATTACAAAACTGCTTGTGTAACAGCATGGCCTTGGTTTTACACCTGTGTAACCACCCCAGAGCCAGCGGGGCTGAAAAGGGAAGCGCAGTTTGAGGTCAGTAGTGTAAGTGAGGGCAGCGTTTGACCTGTGGGGTCTTTATTACTGTGTGGATACACAGGTCAGCCAGAACGAGGCCTGACTCAGTGTTGGAGATCTACGGGACTTACCTCGGGGAAGTGGACTGGAACTCAAAAGACCTGGGTTTTAGTCCTGGTTCAGCCACTGAGCTCTTGGGCAGCCTGAGGAAAGTCACTTTACCTCTAAATGTGCCGTAGCTTCCCCAGTGTCTATTTACACTGTAAGCTCTTTGGGGTAACATGTTTGTTGGGGGCCCTGATCCTGACTGGGACAGTAGGTGACACTTCAGTATGAACACTGGCTAACAATGAGTGCCTCCTAGCACTCAGGGAGCTATCCTGCCATGCCAGGCAGCTGGATGGGGCCTTCAGCTAGTCAGCCAGTGACCATGTGGTAATCCCCCAGAAGGTAGGGGAGGGAAAAAGCATGTGCCAAGGGCGCCCACAGGTGAGTAGGAGCAGCCAGGGCATCTGAGGTCTCCCAGGCTTGGGCCTTGTCTGACTTTTTGATGGGCCAGGCTGAAGCCAGGCAGTGAAAGGTTCCCTCCCTCTGCCCCATTTTTCAGGCGCTAAGAACTCTCTCCAGCCTTCCGCAAACAGAGCCCGGGAGAAGAGGAGCCAAAGTGTGGCTGGAATCACTCACCAGTCAGAAAGCCTGGGTCGGGCGTGGGCTCCGAGATCTGCTCCTGGCACTGGTTCTCCAGCGGGACAGTGGCCACCACCAGGCCATCTGGAAGCTGCTGCTCCAAGCCCCGGGCAAAGTTGTTCTGCCTGCAATTTCCAGAGAGTTACACTAGTGTGCATGGCTGTAATTAAAGTGGCCAGATCAGCAGCCCTGCAGAACGAGGTCTAGCAATACAGGCACAGTTTTAAGGTCGGGGGGACGTTTGTGCTCATCTAGCCTGCTCTCCCACACAGCACAGACCACAGCATTTCAGTGATCCCCGCATCAAACCCCGAACTTCTGGCACAGTTAGAGCTTCTCTTTTACCAGGACACACAATCTTGATTAAAGACCTGAAGTGCCAGAATCCACCACCTCCAGTAGTTAAAAACATGCACCTTATCCACCCTGAATTTGTCTAGCTTCAGGTTCCAGCCACTGGCTCTCGTTATGCCTTTGTTTGCTGCATTAAAGGGCCCTCTGCTATCAGACAGAGAACATGATTAGTGGAAGCTCAGCCTCCCTGTCACACACTGCATTGTCAATGCACCTCCGCTTAACGTTCTGTTCAGTCTCCTGGGTCTATTTAAATCCTAGCTTCCTGCAAAACATTGGCTGGTGGGTTTGTGACCTTGGCCTCAAAGATATTAGTTATTAGGTGCCTAAAGACCTCTGAGGACCTGGGCCTTGGCCATTAAGTACTGGATTGTGGCCAACAACTCACTGCAACACAGAAGAGCCATCAGATAGGACAGACTTTCAACCGCATCCAACTCGGGCTGCATTTAAAGCAGCAACTGTAAACAGCAAAGATGAACAGCAAAGAAAACCCACCAGCCCACAGTTAGCTCCTTTTCCTGTATCCCCCATTTCCTTGGAAAAACCCTTTCCTGTACAGAAACAAGAGGCTATGGACCTGGGACTGTGTTACAGACCGTGACTTCCTGGGGCGTGACAGGTTCCAGACGAGCACAGTGATAGCGCCTGTCTCATGAAAGAAGAGGACATGGTATTTACCTGAAGGTCCCTTTCAGCACCTGTCCAGCCGCCACCTCCCGGGAGTGGTTGTTGTACCCGTAGAATATTTCCCCAAACAGAGTCTGATTCATGGGCAGCTCCCGGCTCTCCCCGCAGTCACCTCCCTTTGGACAGGACTCTGAGATCAGCTGGCACGACCGCCCATCCACTCCAAGTTTGTAATCCTCAATGCACCTGCCATGGGGGGAAACCCGGCACAAGCCATTACACTAGGGGACTAAGCCAATACATCCAGTGGTGGAAGAGGAGAGGGACCTCAACGTAAGGAAAGAAGGCCCCTCTCTACAGCCAACTAGACCAACCCCAGTGAAGCATAGGAGCCATTGAGTTATAACCACTAGTGGTGGACGGCTCCCAGAACAGATATAGTCACCTGATCATCTTCAAGGCATGAATGGAAGACTGTTCGCTCCAGAGCCTTGTTCAGTCTGGTTTTAAATGGCTCATGTGATAGCACTTCCACTGTTCCTCTTGACAGACCAGTCCATGACCCGATAGCTCAGACTGTCAGGAAATTATTCCCAGTACCCTGCCTGCGCTCCATTTCCTCCCGAGTACTGGGTGGATCTGCCTCCCTAGCAAACACAGAGCTGTTCCATTCGCTTACGAAGAGGTTACCGCGCAGACAATCCCAAAGGGAAATACTGCTCTGATTTCATAGCTGGTGGCATACACTCAAACTCGCACCTGGCTGCCCTCCGGACAAAGGAATATACAGTGCCCCGAGGAAGGCGGCAGGGCGGGGGCGTTTCGCTCGCTAACGTACATGCCCATCTGGGAAGGAGGAAGCAGGGCGCTCTGGTGCATCTCCACAATGCGGGATCTCTTCCTCGTGTTGTGCAGCTGTCTGTGTAAGAGGTAAGACCCGCCCCACCTGCATGTGCATGCACACACATGCAATTGGGCAACACTAGAAATGCTGGGTGCCCAAGGGGCTGCATTGCATGGCTATCCCTGACCCAGCTCAAGACACCACGCAGGACATTCCTTTCCTGTCCTGGGTGCTAATATGCATATGTAAGGTTCCCCCATATCCCTGCCAAACTGTCTCCTAGATGAGGATGGAATGGGCTGGGTCACTCACCCGCAAAACATGAGGATATTGTACAGAGAGGGATCTTCCAGCAAAGGCACCATCTGCTGGAGACACAGCTGCTCACAGCCACCATTGAACCCATCCGAACAGTCCACACCAACGTGGCGGTCATAGCAGCCGGTGCCATCCTTCATAGGGCTGAGACCTGCTGGGCACTGGCATGACAGAATCACAGAGATTAACCGGGTTCTGGATACAGGGCCCAAAACAAGCTTTTGCTCAGTTGTTAGCATATAGTCAGGAAACAGCATCTGAAATCTACGCCTGATGTTCTCACCTCCACTGGCTGTATTGCAAGAAGGCAGCATTAAGCTTACAATAACAAACCTGTTTGCAGCTCCCATCTGTGCATCACTTGCTGCCAATTTTCATCAAAAGACTCAGTTGGACGCCACACATTTGGACTGGAACAGTGGGGAGGGGGCGGCAGGTCAGGACTGCGCTCTATAGGCAGAGCTGTGTAGAGCTCTAGGATTAGAATAGCGGGGGGGGGGGTGGGCTGGAGGCCAGGACTGAGCTGCATTGGCAAAACTGTGCAGAGGTAGGTCCAGGATTGGAAGAGCAGGAGGGGCCATGGGTCGAGGCTGAGGTGCATTGACAGAGCCACGTAGGGGCCCAGGACTGGACTAGTGGGGGTGCGGGGCTGCAGGCTGGGACTGAGCTGCATCGGCAGAGCTGTGTAAAGCACTAGGATTAAAAGAGCAGGGAAGCTGCAGGCTGGGATTGAGGTGCATTGGGGCCACGCTATGTAGCAGCCCAGAGGACTCGGGGGAAGAGCAGGTCCACGTGGGGGAAGAATGAAGGGAGTGGCGAGGGGCGCTGCCTATCACACGTGAGGTGCACAAAACGAACTGGACGTGGGACTCGGCTAGAATTGTGGGCTGAGCCATCCCAGGGGTTTGCAGACTATGCACTGCAGCGCTTGGGCTCATGTAACTTCACGAAGGGGAAAGGGCTTCACCGCAATGGAGAGCGCACTTGAACGTTCTCTCCGAGCGCGGGAGCCCCTTAAAGACTCCTTGAAGCAACGAACGAAGTGCTAGAGGCCTCCCCACCAGCACTCCCCTACACTTTTCTCCCTTCCCCGACGGGATTCTGCCAGCACGGCACGGCAGCCACAGGGTGATGAGCTCACAGCGGGCTACCACTTCTACATGTTTTTCCCTTCCTCTGACCCTGACTGAAGATCACACAACAGGATGCACATTGTTCGCTGACACTCATGCTGCAATTTCCAAAACAAATGGCACCCTGCAGGCTTGCTAGACTTCCCTCCTGGCCCAATCCCTCTACCCCACGCCTGCCTCCCCTCCACACCAGCTGGAGCGCTGGGACGTGATGGCACTTCGGGCAGTTTTATGAAGCCATGTCTCGCTGTGCGAACCCAGCTGTTCAGGATGACGGCAAACAGGCAAATGGCACAACTGGGGATCCAGCCCAGCACCCATCCCCCCCCGCTCTCTGGCTCTTCAGCTGTTCAGCCAGATGTGCTCTCAAGCGGTGTGGGGAACTGAATGCTCCTGATTGATTTGACTCCTTGGTGACCAGCAAGGCCTGATAGAAGCGGGTTAGAGAGGGAAGAGTTTTTACTGATTTTAATTCACTACGGTCAGGCTTTGAACCAACTCGTTCTGAAGCTGGTCCAATACAATGAAGAAGCCTGTTCCTATTTTACACAGCACAACAGTCTGAAAGCCCACTTGGTTACAAGCGCCTCTTGCCCCATAGAAACTATTTCCTCTCACCAGAAATTCAGCATCACGAGGCTCTCTACAGCTCCCTGAGAGGATCACCAGAAGGTGGGACAGGAGGAACAGTCGCCTGGGTGGCTACGAGGTGACCTCATCAGGTCTCTTCCCAGAGCAAAGTGCACTTGTCTTCTGCACAGTCGCTATCCTGGTTACTAGCATGTGTCCTGCCTCTTCAGGGTGAAGGATTAAGGCTGAGAATCAGGAGACTCCTTCACTCAAGGAATGAGGCAAATGAATGTGTCTGCAGTGTCTCTCTCACACCCAGAAAGTCACCGCACATTCGGGCCCTGGTTATCCTGAAAGTTGCATCCCCACATCTCCTGGGATGAGGAGCCACCAGAGGTTGCTACCTGGCCTGGCTTCTGTGGCCAGGACAGGGTCTGCAATTGTAGGACATTAACATCCTGGCTTGTAGGAGAGTCCTCTGAAGCAGCTGACTCTGGCCACTCTCAGAGACACGGCATTGGGCTAGATGGGTCCTGGCCCGATCTAGCATGGCAATATGCTGCAGTATAATGTGTGGCACTCATGCAGTGATGTCACAATGCAGAAATCACGGGGTTATGATGTTACAATGAGAGGACACGGGCTGATGGGTGGCAACCATGCAGTGCAACCTGACTTCAAAAGCTAGAGCTGTCCAACTTGGCTTCACAATGACTGAGGCGTGGGAGGGCTGGTACTTGCAAGGTGTAAAGGCAAAGGGTCTGATTCTGCCCCGCTCACTTAGATGGAGTTGCAATTTATGCCAGAATTGATCCCACTGATTTCACTGGGTCTGTTTGCAGAGTACAGTGTTCCTCACTGGATGTGTGGTAGAATCAGACCTCAAGGAGCGGGAATGTTGTAGAGTGAGGGAAGCCGCTTTGTGCAGGTAGCCCTGCCTTTGCACCCCCCACTTCTAGTCACAAACTGTATGATCTCGACCCGCTATGGCCCCGAAGTTCCCCTTTACGTGTCACTCCTGCCTGGTTCCTTTCCGCCATCTCCAGCCTGTGCTGCTTTCCAGGGTGGTTCAAGGGGCTGTAACTCTAAGCAGTGAGCAAAGGGGAATGTCAATAGAGCAGCAATGAAGATGGATCAGGCTGTGGAAGCGGTGGAAGCGCCCACTGCTTGAGTTGTTTAAAAAGTGGCCAGCAAGCCATAGGCAATGTGCTCCCTGTGAGGTCAAAGGTAGCTCAGCACCTCTGAGAATTAAGCTCCAGGGGACCTCCCACCTCTGGGTTGTTCCCATGCCTCTGCTCACTGTTTTCTTTGTCTCTTGCGCTTTGCTTTGCTAGTTCTGGCAGCCTCTCACTCGCTCTCAGCCCTGCAGGGGTTATGCTGCTGCTGTCAGAAGTTTACACGATCTTGGGGTGAGGAGCGTTCCACCTCCAAAGCCCATTAGCACCCCCGTCTCGCGCAGAGAGCATCTAAGAGCACTGCAGGTGCGGCGCGACTGGGGAGGAGCGTGAATGATGAGACATGCTCAGCAGCTTCACAGCTGGCCTCTGGAGCGGGCGGATGGCTCGTCGGGAGCACACGTACAGAGGGGTAAGGGAATCGGGGAGATGGATGTTGCCGCTGCAACTCCGACAGAAAAATATTCCCCCAAGATAAGAAAGCACCATATTCAGGCAGTGGGACTCGTGTAAACACAGGGGCAATAAGAACACTGGTGTGCCATGGAGAAAGGGAGGAGATGTGCTAGGGCACATGGTAGGAACCCCTGGCCACTTACCCACCCCACACCCATCTAGAATTGGCAGCTGGCTACACACTAAGGGTTACATGGTGAAAATACAGTGCTCACAAAAGCACCAACCTTGAGCGCCATGTACCACCGGGCAGATGGAGCAGTTGGTTTCCAACCACCCATACATTAAAGGAAGGTCTCACGATGACCACCCACTCAACAGGGACCTTTTCCTTGTGCTATAGCCAGAGATGTCCCATGCCTGCCGACAGTGGGGGGGGGGGGGGAAGGGCAGAGTGAGGGCAGCCGGCTTCAGCAGTGTTACTGAGCATGCTCACATTGAGTGAGCATGCTCAGTACAAGCCAAGTGGTAAATGAGGGGGCGGGGAGGGAGGCAGGCAGTGTCTGGCTATGGCAGACACTGCAAGGTTTCGCTGCACACTGCCGCTCATTGCTCCCATAGGCCCTCATGTGGGGAGAGATTTCAAATGTTTCTGTATCCAGTACAGCCCATCTCCTTCCTTGTGGGAGTCAAGGGCCGCAGTGCTTCACCTGCAGGCTCCCATGAACCATCACTGGGATGCCTAGCTCCACTGGGGATGGCCACCCACCAATCTCAGTCACGAGCCCCCCAGGAAACACTCTCACTTCAAGCAGTGGCTCCCCCACACTTCCTCCGCTGGAGCCACACGGTGGGAAGGGGATGGATCGATGGCACAGCTCCCCAAACTCCCATCACAGAGAGCATCTCTGTCCCATGCTCTGGCACAGCACCCACTGTCTCTTCCTCCTCCCTGCCCATCTTCTTTCTCTGCTATTTTCTCTCCTACTTTCCCCTTCTGTTTTGAACTTGTCTCCTTGCTCTTTCCCTCCAGTCCCAGTGTGTTCCCCCACTCGCCCGAAAGCCACGTGCCACGTCTGATGGTGGCTGTCCATCACGCAACCCATGGCTGAGTGCCTCGAGAGCAGAAATTGGACTGGCTTGGCAGGCTGTTGCCCCAGCCTGCAGTCAGAGATGTGAGCTGCCCCTGCAGCAGAGACCACCAAGGAACAGGGAAGGAAGCTGGGAAGCTCTCAAAGAGCCATTCCGATTCACCTGTTTTCGGCTGCAGAACTGTGGGTAGGTAGAAGCTATCGATGAATAAGTTCGGTGCTGTTGGGAGAGCTACAGTAAAGCTGTAATGAACCTTCTGAAAAGCAGGACCTTGTCAAGTGATGTGTTTGATTCCTCCCAAGGCATTATGGGAAGCTCTTAGCTGCTCTCCCACACATTTCTTATCACATACAGCAGACAAGACAAGCTCTGACCCCCAGGACGCACGCACCACACAACCGGAAGAGTCCAATTTGCGGTCCGAGATGCAGCGGAAATTCTTGCTGCAGCCCCCATTGTCCTTGGAGCAGTCCCGAACCGGTCCAAAGGAGTCTAAGAGAACCTCCAGGCTATCAAAGGAGGAGGAAGTCATCAGTTCTTCCCTGCAAGGAGGAGGGGAAAGGGACACAATCCGAAATTCAGGTCCTAGAGCATAAATATATTTAACTCCATTTCAATCTAAAGTACTAGTGAGTACAGACACATTCACACATCCACCAATAGACATTTGCACCTACAGTGGTACACAGTCGTGTGGCCATATTTTTGTACAAAACTGTACTGATCACAAGTGCAAATTAGACTAAACACATATAGTGGTTGGCTGGACACCTCACTATTCATTTGTAGATGGACAGTGGATGCTGTGCGCACAGTGGTAATAACTGCATGTGCAAATGCTGCCAGATACCCACCTGATATTGTGGAAATGTGACTTGGAGGATCCCCACCATTCAGTAGTGAGGACTTTAAGTCCGTATGTAGCTGGTTAGCTTTAGTCCTATGAGCTGACACTAGTAAGACCCAACAGGTACTCTCTGAATGACTTAATCTACTGGGAACAGCTGAGATGTCTTTGAAGGCATGGCTCTAAGCAGGCTGAGGACCATGGCACGCAGACGGCACATAGTGAATGTTGTACTAAACTCTGCCCAGGAAATGTGCACCTGAAGGGTCGCCCAGTGTACACAGTGACAGCTTCATGCAAAGCCCATTGGAGTCAGAGGAGAAACTCTCATGGGACGTCACTGGGCATTGGGTCAGGCTCTATATCCTGATGTCCCATCTACATCTGAATGAACATCCACCAGAAAGACGCCAAATGCCACAGCACTGAAGGACCGTAACAATACACAAGCTGTGGTTAGCGCTGTGGTTTCTCCAACTTCAGAGCCTGCCTTGTGAGTGCGATCCTCCTCCCCCAATACCGGTATGGCCCTCTAGACTCCCCGGGCCTCCTGCTCCCCCGCTCCACGAACACACTCACCTGACCTCCACCGCATCCTCCATCACCGTCATGTCCGTTTTGCACTTGGCTGAGGGGTTGATGGCCAGTTCAGCCGGTGGGATCACAAAGCTCTTACTCAGTGGCAGCCACATCCCTTCCCCCAGGGTGTAGGTGAACCTGTCGGACAGGGTTAGAACCGTTCACTAGGGAAGGAAAACAGCACCTGCCTGAGTTTGAGCCACACAAGGTGACAAGGGGAGGGGCGCATGTACGAAGCAAGGTGGATAGGGAGGATGGCGCAGGGCCCCTGCCTCCCCCACCCCCTGGAAGAGAATGGTGGATAAGTGTCCCGTGAAGAGCCCCTCCATGCCCATGACTAGGTCGTTACACAACCAAAGCACAGACAGCTCCTGAGCCAGCACATAGGAGGGAAGGAGATGGTGAAGTACTCGGATGACTCTGGGTGTCTATTCACAGCCCCCATTCCTATAGTATTCAGCACCTCACAATCCTTAATATATTTCTCCTCACACACCCCTCAGGAGGTAGGGAAGTGCTACCATCCCCACTTGATGGGTGGGGAACTCAGCCACAAGGTTGATTAAGTGACTTGCTCCAGGTCATCTAGGAAATCTGTGTTTGATCCAGGAATTGAACCCAGGTCTTTGGAGCACTTCCTGTATGCCCTACCTACTAGACCAGGGGTGGGCAAACTACAGCCGGCGGGCCACATCCGGCCCGCGGGACCATCCTGTCCGGCCCGCGGGACCCTCCTGCCCCGGGAGGCTACCTCCGCCTCCTCCCCCGCTCCTCCGCAGCCTCAGCGCACCCCGCCGCCGGCACAATGCTCTGGGTGGCGGGGCTGGGAGCTCCTGGTGCAGCGCATCTCCACCATGCTTGACCTGGTGCTCTGTGCTGCGCGGTGGTCAGAGGGTGGGGAACAGGGGGGTTGAATGAGGGCAGTCAGGAATGAGAGGAGGGGTTGGATGGGGCAGCAGGGGGCAATCGGGGTGGGGGTTCCAGGGGCAGTCAGGGGACAGGGAGTAGGGGGTGGGGTGGATGGGGCAGGGGTCCTGGGGGGGCTGTCAGGGAACAGGGGGGTTGGATGGAGCAGGAGTCCCGGGGAGGGGGGGGAGGGTTGAAGGTGGGGGCCGGGCCCCGACCCCCTCCCCTAACCGTTCCTCCATATAATTTCCGAAACCCGATGCGGCCCTCAGGCCAAAAAGTTTACCCACCCCGTACTAGATCATCCTTCCTAGCCCCCAAGCCAGCCTAGATGCCTTCAGTAAAGTGCTGGCTCTTCCTTTTTCTACGGAGTCTGACTGTAGCACCTGCAAAGTGCAGGGGGCAGCAGGGCTATGGAGAAGAAAGGTTATGGGGCATGGGATGGGAGAAGAAGGAGAAGACAAATGGGGCCGTGGATAAGGGAGGAAGACTGGCCTTGCAGTTTGGGCAATGCACGGGGACACGGAGGATGTGGGACCATTTCCTGGCTCTGCCAGACTTCTTGGGTGACCCTGGTTGAACCACTTAGGCTGGGAGTTAGAGGATACTGCTTCCTGCTGAAGCTGGGAGACTGGCTCCTTTGAAAACCCCAGCTTTGCTCTCTGTGTCCCAACTCCCCATTGGTACAATGGGGCTTCTTTTAACTGGGTAGATGGTAAGTCAGGGTTTCGGGGTCTGGAACGGCTGTGTTTACACAGCACCAGGCATGCGGGGGGCCTGGTCTCCATGCAGTGCTGAAATGCAGAGAGCAGAGTGGGGGACAGCAAATCACCCCCAGTACGAGCTTGAGGAAGGGACAGGCGGCCTGCCACAGCCCCCCTCAGAGCGGGAACACACCAGCTGCAGGGCTCCCTGGAGGAGAGGCGCTCCCTGTCTGGGGGAGCGGGGAGCACACTCAAAGTTACAGCCCTGCCTCCCAGCACAGCACCCGCGGCTCCTAGGCAGATGAGTCCCTCTCCTTGACAACTACCACAGTCAAGGCAGTCAGGGCACAGCAGGGAGCTGAGAGATGCAGCGAGAGGCTAGTCATTTATTCATTCACTCATTTGCAAGCTCCGTGTTTATCTGGGTGGGTGTCAGCGCAGGGGCTGCCAGCAGGCTCCCTGCTCAGAGGCAGTAGAAACGAGCAGGCACGAACGAGGAATATGAACACTGGCCCCACGTGAGCAACACGCTAGTCACTGTGGTGCAAAGGGGGAGAGGTCTCTTTCCTCTCTCCCCCTCCCCGCCAGCACTCAGATGCTGCTTTCATTCACTACAGACATATCAGCCTTCCCCAAAGGAGGCGCTCTCTGTCCCTGGGGCCTGGGCTAGAGCCTCCAATCCCAGGGCCTAGGCCAAACTCCAACTGATGGGCGTCCTGGGGCCGCTTATCCCATCACTGCCCGCTGTAGGATTCTGCCTGTGGCGCAGCTGGTGCTGGCCCCGTCAGAGACAGGACACTGGCCTGGCGCGATCCTGAGTGGCAATTTGTATGTGTCCCCAGGAGGAGGCAGTAGGACTGTGCGCAGCCAATCAGGAGCCACTGAGCTAGTCACAGCTCCAGCCGCCATGGAGAAACAGCCTCTTCGCTTTCTTTTTTTCCCCATTGACTGATGCTAAAGGTGCTGCATTAACAGGCCTGGAAGCTGACATCCTCTGCTCGTCCAGAGGACAAGTGGAGCCCGGGCAGTGCGCCCCACCCCCATCCCATGAACATAACTCCAATCTGCCCTGGCTAGATCACCTGTCGGCTGAGCAGCAGGTTCAGCCTGCATAGCCCGTTCTGCCCATAGCCTCTCTACTGACACTGCCGGCAAGCGGCTGGGTGGAGTTAGTAGCACTTGGAAAATCAGAGGGCGGTTAACTCACCCATCAGTGGGAGATCATGGGGGGAGAGCATCCGAGCTTGCCAGGTAATCAGATTGCAGGGAAGCTGCAGACCCACGGAGAATAAAAGCCAGACTCCAGCAGGCAGGAGAATCCCACTAGTCAAGAGCTAGGAGAACGCTGTAACCCTGTTCCCAGCCCCACACAAGGTGACGCAGGGCGAGGAGAGGTGGTGACGCAGCACTGCGAGTAGGAACTGGAGCTCTGTGTGTATACCATGCCTCCCCGATGCCCACGGTGGAAACAAACTGCCGCACTCCATGCCTGCTCCCAGTGGCAAGCCAGCAACGCAACAGCACAGATTGTTGCCGAGAGCACCGTGCCCCGGATCGATGAATATTCAGGGAGTTCAGAGGCATCACGCTGGGTCCTTGGGGACCTAAGTGCTCAACTAATGAGGTCCCAGCAGTCTCGGGGACCTCTGATTCTGCTGGAGTGCACACACACGATACAATTGCCTTGCATCATCGCTGCTGCTCCAAGTACACCAGCCTACAGGCTGGCTCATCAGTACACACCAGCTCAGAGTTTATAAACCTCTCTCCCCCTCTGAAGAGACGCATGTGAAAGAAAGGAGGGAGGGCGGAGGAGGAGCAGAAGAGGAGAAATATAGCCAATGGGTTTTTTTTAATTCCAGGTGCTTTACAAATTATTATTATTATTCCCTTCTCGCCAATGGGGAAACCGAGGCACACTGCAGGTAAGTGATTTGCCCACTGTCATAGAGTGGAAATAGAACCCAAGTCTCCTAACACCCAGCTATCAGAAATGCTGCCACTTCCAAGTGCGCAGGACCTCGGTTTTCCACCTCACCCAATGCAGGAAGCTAGGCATCCCCTGCCTTCTTTGCCTCTTCCCCCTTCCTGTCTTCCCTCTCCCATCCCCGGAAGCACTCACTGATCCATTAACTCATTAATGTCTCCAGAAGGGCTGGGGGGGAGGGGGGCGAAGAGAAAGGAGTCTCTCTCTGAGACCATGCAGAGCTTAGGGGCCTGGTCTGTATTAGGACACAAGCTGAGGTCTTCACCCAGTCCTCAGGCCAAATCCTGAGGCATTAGTGAGGCTCCACTCAACTTCTGTCAGAGGTAACGGCCTCAAGGTCTGGCCCTTAGCACTCTGTAAATGGAGCGTGTCCTGTGTTCGCAGTGGAAATGATGCGTTCCCATTGAGAGCGCCACATCACACCTCCTGTGGGCAGAGCGGGGAAACCGGGCCAAGGGCGGGGAAAATGGAAAGGTGGGAGATTGTGGGGATAGGAGAAAACACCAGTACATCTACACAGCAGGGAAGCAGGAGGGAGAATGCACTAGAGCCATCACCACGCAAAGGGGGGCATGGAAAGGACAGCAAATGTGGTGGGGAATAGCACAGGAGCAGCCATGCAGACACACACACACACATGCACACACGCACACACACCTCCATGAGCACAGACACCCAGCCAGTGGATATGTGCAGGTAGCCCGGTAATAACTCGCTTCTTCCATTGCGTTAGTGCTTGTACTGAAGGAGACCCATCAACCGGTTACCCCAGGCCACCGCTCAACCGAGACATGGCCGATCAGATCCCTCTGTTCGACACCCACAAGAGATGCTCCGTGACCCACGGGAACTGGGGAGTGTATTTATTGATGGACGCTTGAGGCCCATTGTTCTGTTTGTGCCCACGGGGCACGGGGAGGGGCTGGCTGGCTGGCGGCAGGGGGCTAAGGTAACCAGGGAGGCTGGCAGGGCAGCCAAGCCTTACCTAAAGATCTTATCGGAAGGCTGCTCTCCCAGCACCAAGTCAAATCCACGCTGGAATATTGTATATGGCCAAGGCCTGGAAGGAGAAAAGAAAATGAAATTCACATCGTGTGCTACGATTGCATAGCACCACGCGTACCAGATTCGGGGCCTGGGTCTGATCTCACATACACCCGTGAATATCAGAAGTGACCCCACTGGAGAGTCACAGCAGGTTTATGCTGATGTGAGACCAGAGTTACTCTCTCTATACATCCAGGGATTGCTTCACTAGTCAGTGGAATGCAGTCATTTCTAGAGTTGCTGTTTAGCAGTGCACAGTAACAGAAAGCAACAATTTAGGACAGGAAGCAGGGTCAGCATCAGACTTGCTGCAGGACAGAAACTGAGTGGGCCCCCACCCCGCTGAAGCTGAAGCCAGAGCCCCGCAGCCCGGGGCTGAAGCCCTAGCCTGGCATCCCTGTGAATGGCACCTGGCATCCGTGTTCCCCACCCCCGAACGTTCCTCTGCACTCCTTGGGGGGGGGGGGGGGGGGCGTGCCTCAGAGACTGAAAATCTCTGCTTGCGTGTGATTTATTTCCACTTTTAGTGATTAAATGACTAATACTCACATTACATTTACCCACAGTGACTCTGGAGAGATGATGTAACTTAGCTTTGCGGGGCTCCCGTGGCGTGGGGCCCTGCGCAACTGTCCTGCTTGCCACCCCCGCACACTAGCCCTGACAGGAAGTGAAGAAGACTTGCTCAGTTCATTGAATCTGAGGATGGAATTCAGCGAGGCAGGAGGTAATGACCTAAACAGGGCCTGGGCCAGGACAACGGAGCGAACACTCCCATTTTCAAACGGTGTCCGGAGATTTCTCGAATCCCTGCCCTCTGTCGCACTTCCCCCTACCACAGTCCTGGGGCACTGGTTTGGCACCAACACTCAGGTCCCACCTACTGCATCAGCAACACAGCGTCCTGTGGGATTCTGGGTTTCCTTTGGCTGTATCCCATCCCAGTACTGACCAGTGCTGATCCTGTGCTGATTTTCCAAGCAGCGCTGAGCAGGCAAACCCCGGCCCTTGCCTGGAGCCCTGCTGACTTTGTTTTATTACCTTAGCTGCCCTCTTCTTCTTGAATTTAGCGAGCACATATGTAAGCTTTAGCACCATGTAGCTAACTCCTGAAGAAACTTACCTCATCATATTCCCCGCATAGTGTCTCCTCTGATGTAACACATGGTCGCCCCCGAGGAGAGAAAGCATGTAAGCAATGGAGGAAGGTGCTCCAGTTACAGCATAAGTGGCTTTAATTGAATCTCCTGCTCAGTTTGTCAGACACATCCCCCAACTGCACTGCGCAGCCAGAGGCTGCAGACGTCTAGGAAAGCTTTGGGGGAAATGGAGCTGTATTCCGCCTGTTTTTAGAGAGGCTGGAGGAGTGAACATTTTCCCCAGGAACACTGTCTATGCAACTATGCAAGAAAGCCAGGTCTGAGTCTGGCCACCGGACTCAAATGCTGGGTCTGTCAAACTCTGGATAAGCCATAGAAGCAACATGAAAGTCAGACAGTCCATTAAAGAATGGTTACTTACCCTACAGTAAGTGTGGTCCTTCCCCGTATTGTAGACAGCGGAGATCCCTTTGTAGGCACATGTGTGCCTCATGCACGTGAAATTGAAATTATTTGACTAGCACATGTCCTGCATCTCCTCCTGCTCCCACGTAAGGGCATAAAAGGCAGAGTGGACCTGACCCTGCCTCAGTACTATTGCAATTCAAACCCCTGGCAGGAGAGGACTCCGAAAGCAGTGATGGAGGGTAGGCCTCGGGAGCCACCCTGAATACACATCTCAGAGAACTACAGTTCCTGTAGGATAAGGAATTCTTCTTCCATTATGGGTCAGTGGAGATCCCACTGAGGACGATGGGCAATTGTGGAGGGGATTGAGGAGTACCAGCTGCATTGGTCGAACAGTGATGGAGATACTGGTCTTCCAAACCTGACCTCTGACATGGTTGCTAACTCCAAGGTACAGCACTGAACAAAAGTCAGTGGGTTTCTCTATGTCACCACCCTGCAGATTTCTGACATCAGCACATTCCCAAAGCAGACGACTGATACTAGAGCTCTGGTGGAGTGAGACTTGGTGTTCAGTGGGAGAGTCACATCAGGGAGCTGGTAACACAATGAGATGCAATGGACAACACAGTTTAATATCACTAGAATACCTGGCTATGGCTACAAATAGATGGGGAGATAGCTTGAACACTTTGGTCACGTCAATGTAATAAAGCAAAGCCCTAGACACATCCAGCGTGTATAGTTTCTTTTCTCCTAGAACCAGCTGTGGTTTCAGGAAAAAGACAGGCTGGCATATCAATTGGTTCAGATGAAATTCTGCATTTACCTTAAGAATGGACTTCAGGTGAGGTCACCATATCATCTTGCTCGTATGGAATGTCATAGGGGGCAGTGCCAGATGCTTCAGAGGGAAAGAACGGAACAGGGCAATTTCGAGTGATCTATCCCGTTGTTCAGTACCAGCTTTTGGCAGGTGGAGATTTATGGACTCCCAAGGCATGGAGCTGCGTCCATGACCATCCTGGCTAATAGCCATTGATGGACCCGTCCTCCTTGAACTTATCTAATTCTTTTTTTAATCCAGTTATAGTCTTGACCTTGTTTGCTGTAAACGTGCTGCCTATTAATTTCATCGGGTGACCCCTGGTTTTTGTGTTATGTGAAGAAGTAAGTAACCCTTCCCTATTCACTTTCTTCACACCGTTCATGATTTTACAGACCTTGAACCTATCCCCCACCTTAGTTGTCTCTTTTCCAAGCTGAACAGTCCCAGTCTTGGACAGCTAAGTGGACTTTAACAGAGTTGAACACAAAGCCAACCTGTTTTAAGTGCAATAAGTAGTTGGGGATCTTCAATATCATGGCTTAAACCAAGTTCAGACCATGCCGGAGAGCCCATATCGAGAACCTCTTCCATTTGGAATGCATCCTCCTGGTAGACATTTGCCTGCTGTGAACCAGGATTTCCTGGACCTGTAGGGAGCAGTTCCTATCCATGGTACTGAACCAGCCAAGAGCAGTGCTTTCCGGTGCTGCAACTCCAGGTTTGGATGGAGCATTGGGCTGTAGTGCTGTGAGATCAGATGGAGGTGGCTGGGCACTGGAGTGGAGACTGAACTGACGTCTGTAACAGGTCTGTCAGACAGAACTGCCTCAGCCAGCATAAGGCTACAAGACTGACGATGGCCCTGTCTCCAGATCTTGACGAACACCACTAGAAGCAACAGAAAGGCATACAGCAGACCTCTGCTCCACTGTAGAGGGAAGGAATCCAATAACAAATCTGGGTTCTGTCCTGCCCTGGAACAAAAGTGCTTAGATTTGGTGCTGTCCTTGATGGCAAACAACTCTATTCGGGGGGGGTCCACAATGGCAGGATATCAGTCCTATCACAAATCTGTGCAAGGACTATTCAGGGTTGGTCTGCTCAGGAAATCTGCCAGGTTGTCGCTGACTCCTGGTGAAGGGCCATTGGAGTTATCCAATTCTGATTGTACCAGAATTTGACAGCCTCCATGCAGAGGGGCGAGAAGTCCGGGCTCCCTTGTTTGCATATGCAGTGCATGGCTGTCATGTTGGCTGTGACACTTTGCACTATCAAGTTCCAGAGGACAGGCAGGAATGCCACACAGGTAGTATGATGGCTCAGAGCTCCAGGATATTCATACCTACCTCCCTGTCGTCTAGGAACTAGGCCCATTGTGGCTGTAGTGAGCTCCTCAGCCTGTCCCTGACACATCCGTGATCGGGGAGTTTGTTGAAGCAAGGACTGAGGAGAACACCCCTATCCACATTTCTGTGAGATCCAACTGCCAAACCAGCTCTGCAATGACACACGAGGCACTGAAACCTTCTTGTCTATTCATCGTCTTGCCGGGGGAACAAACTGACCTGAGCCAGAGTTGGAGGGACTGCAAAGCCTGGCAAGTGGCACCACATGTGTGAATGCCAATATGTGACCTAATGCTGCAAGTCTGTCCTGTCGTACACACTTGTACATCACACCTGCTCCACTCCTATGTCCTTGCATGAAAACTAGGAGCATGCAGGACACCAAGAGACAGAGCTATTCAAACATATCTGATCTCCCAGGCATCAGGTGTGTGCACATCTAAAATAGGATCCATGCTGATGCAAACTCGAAAGAGACCACCAGTTAAAATATGTTGCCATCCACCATAGTTGGAGAGACACTGTCGGGTCAAAAACCCAAACAGCCCAATGCAATAGCGTAGAGGTGGGCAAACTACGGCCCGCAGGCCACATCGGGCCCGCGGGACGGTCCTACCCGGCTCTTGAGCTCCCGGCCGGGGAGGCTAGCCCCGGCCCCTCCCCTGCTGTGCCCCCTCCCCTGTAGTCACACGGCTGCACGGACAGCGCAGCTTGCATCCGCCCACCTCCCAGGCTTTCCGAGCAGCATGGTAAGGGAGTGGGGAGCAGGGGGAGGGTTAGATAAGGGACAGGAGGTCCCGGGGGCAGTCAGGGGACAGGGAGCAGGGGTGGTTGGATAAGGGGTGGGTCCCGGGGCAGTGGTTAGGTACGGGGGGTGCCAGGAGAGGGCAGTCAGGGGACAAGGAGCAGTGGGGGTTGGACGGGATGGGAATTTTGAGGGGGGCCATCAGGGGGTGGGGAGTGGGAGGGGGCGGATAGGGGGGTGGGGACCAGGCTGTTTGGGGAGGCACAGCCTTCTCTACCCAGCCCTCCATACAGTTTCGCAACCCCAATGTGGCTCTCGGGCTAAAGAGTTTGCCCACCCTTGCAATAGTGGGCCGAGTTGACAGAGGCATCAATATCAAGGGATTTCATCGTTTACAGCTATGGAATGACTGCACCTGGAATACTGCATCCATTTCTGGGCAGGAAGATATTGACAAGCTGGAGGGAATTCAGAGAACAGCAGGGAGAAAAAAAGTGAGGGGAGGGACTGATTAGGAGGAACAATTAAAAAAAAGAGTTAGGTGTAGCTTGGCTAAATGACAATAAGGGAAAACATGATAGCAGCACACAGATTGAGAGCAGGTGTAACACAAGCATGGAGCAGAATTATTTAGGGTAGCAGAAGCAGCTAAAAGGACACAAAAAGGGAAAATCTAGGCTGGATATAAAGAAACAGGCGCTTTTAGACTCTGAAATAGTCTCCCGAGGGAAGTAGCAGAAGAACTCTCGTTTGGGGTATTAAAAGTGGCTTGATCAAAAATGTGCCACAAAGAGCATTCTGGCCTTGGCAGAAAGATGGGCTCAATCTCCAACTTGCTTGGTAAAGTATGTGGCTTGATAGTTAAATACTCAGGGTGGTGACGTGTCACTAATGACACATGGCACCGCCAACAGTACCAAGGACAAGATGGAGTCACTGGCCAACCCACTGCTCCCAGACCTGCAGAACACTATGGATGGTGGATGGTTTCCAGGATCACCAACCTGAACAGAGGGAGCACGGTCAACTTCTGTTGCAGGGTGCTCCATGGACGCCCACCTATCTTTGCCACGCTCCCACAAAATAAACTCAGCATCCGGAACACTTGTCTCGCCAGCACTGAAGAGAATCAGCATCATGGTGGTGACCGCTTGTGGTGGTAGATTTCTCCATGGTGGTATATCTGCCTTTTAGATGCTGGTAGAAGAAGCTGGAGTTGACTTCAATGGTCTTTTGAGAGATACCACAGTGGCCACCCACCTTGCCCACCACCCCGAGAACACCATCCAGTGAGAGAGGTGAACTCAGATCTGGAGAGAGAGATTGATGACTCTGTGAATATTTTCCAATTGGTGCTAAATTATTGCTATGCAGAAGACAATCCTAGCAATTTTCTCTGCAGGTAATTACAGCTCTATTACACAAGCACCTTAATTTCTAATCTGAAGTTATTTTAGCAACAACAAAAAATTTCTGATTGCAGGATTGTACGTCTGTCTAGTTTCTCTACCAGGATTCAATATGATTTTTGTCAAGTTGGTGAGAACTGGAGGATGCCACTCATCCCACAGATTGGACGGGCTCGAATAAAGCAAGCTTTAGAACTAAACACGTTGTGACAAAGTTCCTCCTCTACCTCGGTGGGTCCTGCGCTTATTGGCGGATTCTGCTTGCCTCAGAGATCTTCCCCTCTAGTAGAATCCACAGTCCAGGTTAACTCCTCCTGTGTCTGATCAGGAGTTGGGAGTTTTGGGGGGAACCCGGGCCCGCCCTCTGCTCCGGGTTCCAGCCCAGGGCCCTGTGGATTGCAGCTGTTTAGAGTGCCTCCTGGAACAACTACACGACAGCTACAACTCCCTGGGCTACTTCCCTATGGACTCCTCCCAACACCTTCTTTATCCTCACCACAGGATCTTCCAGCAGTACGCCCTCCTACTCTCAGCTCCTAGTGCCTCTTACTCCCAGCTCCTCACATGCAACCTCCTTCCACAGCTCCTGACATGCACCCCTCACTGACTCACTGGGAGGCTTTTGACTAGTTTCAGCCAGCCCGATTGGCTGCAGGTGTCTCAATTAACCTCCCTGCCTTCTGGAAAGTTCTTAATTGGCCCCAGGTGTCTTGATTAACCTGGAGCAACTGCCATAAGGTATCAGGGATTTGTTTAGCCTGGGGCTAACATACTGGTTCCTTACCACTTTCCTATAGCCCTCTGGCCTTGCCCCGTCACAACATACATTCTTGCATGTCTCATAGACACCTTGAATACACTGCAGTCTATGAGCCTTTCAATACTCCTGCAGATGGGCTTTATTCTTATCTCTCAGGAGTGCATCAGATGGCGAACAAAAGGGGATACACAGTATTGTTCCACACAGACACAGGCAGGGAAATCATTATAAGAATGGCTTTTTTCCCCCCTCAGTGAATTTAGTGCTGGTGAAAGGTGCTGGATCGACAGCCTTGGAGCCTGGACTCCTCTGTTTAGCCACAGACCAGGATCAGACTGGTCAGCTGCACTGCAGACTTCCCCATGCTGCACAGCCAATGGACCCTGATGATGGGGAGGATTGGAAGGCTTACTTTATCCCAGTAAATGCTGGGAAATGTCTATCACCATGTCCCTCTTCCCCTCCTCCTTGCAGGGAAGAACTGATGACTTCCTCCTCCTTTGATAGCCTGGAGGTTCTCTTAGATTCCTTTGGACTGTTCGGGGCTGCTCCAAGGACAACGGGGGCTGCAGCAAGGATTTCCGCCGTATCTCGGACCGCACATTGGACTCCTCCAAAACTTGTCTTGTCTGCTGTATGTGACAAGAAATGTGCGGGAGAGCAGCTAAGAGCTTTCCATAATGCCTTGGGAGGAAACCAACATGTCACTGAACACGGTGCTGCTTTTCACAAGGTTCTGAATAAGCAGGCAAAGAGGCTGCATTACAGCTTTATTGTAGCTCCCACACACACAAACCAACGAAAAAATTCCCATCAATAATAATCAAACTGTACAGATCGGAAAATGCTGCTGGAGAACTTCTTAGAATTTGATTTAAGGATATTTATTTTGTATATTTTGATATGTGATGCCGACAACTTGTGTTTTGAAGGTTATCAAGCTTTCACTTCTTGAATCTCAACATTGTCTCTCCTTAAATAACTATGGTCTGACACGCCCTTTAATTTCTGGCAACTGAGAACATTGAAATGCACATGCTGAAAGGAAAATGCACAAGGTGCATGGGGTTTACGCAACTGTGAAAAATTTTTTAAATCAATGAAAACTGAAAAAAGTGCTGAAAATAAACCAGTATTATCCATCAAAATTATTTTTTAAAGAAACAGAATTCTGCCAAGCCTAAGTATGGTCAACTCAAGAAGTACAAAGGTAATTCACTGGCCAGGGGCTCATTGAGTATTTCAGTGCAGAATTTCCCAACCGAGACTGAATAACGTGATTGCTCATATGACACTGGTAAATATTTTTCTGATGCTCATTGTCCAAGTAAGCAATTATTGGAGTTTCCAGAGGCATCCTGTGGGATGGTGAACGGGGTCCACACACCTGCAACTGGGAGGGGAGGAGAAGGTCCAAGTTATTCTCTCTCACCATTAAGATGGGCCAACTCTGCAAAAAAAAGTTGAGCACCCCCCAGTGCAGTTAATAGCTTTAAATAACTAGGCGGGCTGGGATTTCTGAAGGAGCCTATGGGGTGAGTGCTCAACTCCCATGGAATTTTAGTGGATTATGGGCATCATACCCCCATAGGCCCCAGTGAAAATGCCAACTCTAGTGAATACATTAATCAACAAACCATCCTTATTCTTGATTGCTCTTAGCCCTCCACGTAGCTCGTGCTGTCTCACTTGGCAACACGCCCATCAGCTCCATGCTCCCACAGACTGCGAGGGCTGCCAAGTGACGTTCTACCTGCCAACATGGCATTTTATACAAGGGAGGGTCAGGGTAAGGCAAGGGCCAAGCCAGGGGCCAGATCCTCAGCCACGCCAGCATTCGGCACCGCTGAGATCAACGGAGCTACTCCCAGAAGAGCCCACGGCACAACTGAGCACCAAATGGGCATCCTGCTCCCTTACATCACTTGTAAAGCTCCTGGTGGGGCAGGATCAGGGGGGTTGTTTACGTGGGTTGCCATCCCTGCTCCTGCACTTGTCCTTAGTGCAGCTGAGATGCGTTATACAGGACGATGCTCTTGAGTACCAAGGGGAGGAGTCCAGATAGGGCAGTGCCTGCTCTGGGCAGCTTGCACAGCAGCGCGTCTCTCCAAGAAGGCTGCTGCTGGACACAGGAGAGCATCAAGAGGTGGCCCTGTGGCCTGGCAGAGGGCTTGGGAGGTGCTGCAGAGAAAACGCCGACTTAGGAACATGAGGAGTAGAGGGAGGTGGGGTTAAGGAGGACGGAGAAGCCTGGCTTGGGAACTTAGCAGCAGCTGGAGGGGCACCCCACAGATTCTAAAGCAGTGTCCTCTTCAGTGCTGCCTGGACTATGCTGCACATGTTCAATAAGGCTCCTGCCTGGCTGGGTTTTGTTTTTCTTTTGGCTTCAGAAGTAAGTAATGGAGGGGACTTCATCTCTCTGTACATCTCTCACCTTTTCAGTCATTGGCTTTTGCCCCCTGTTGTTTTGCTGCTTTGTTTCGTTCCCTCTTTCTCTTCCCTTTAGCGTCTCGCTCTTTCCCTCTTTCATGATCGCTGCCGGCTCCTCGCTGCTATATTTTTGTTGCTCTTGGCAAGTGTTTCAGTTCCACGGTCTTTAGAGCTCACAAAAGGAACGAGGGCTGATCAGAAACAGCTCCGTGTCTGTTCAAACTGGATTAACTGTGCTCAAAATGACCTCATCTTTCGCTAGCAATCACTGCGTTCGGGTGCGAACTTGAAAGTGGGGGACTAGCAGGGCTGCCATGAAGCAGACAAAGTATGCCAGCTATTGGGCAAGCTGCTGCTTCAAAGCTCTGCCAATGCACCTCAATTCTGCTCGTCAGCACTCCCTGTAAATACAGTCTCGACTGCCATTCACACGTAGGTATAGAGACAATGGCTCAAAATCAGGGCTTGGTGGGAACCTCCCAAACCGATTGCACTTGCAAAAAAAATCCTGGTCTCCACCCCTATGCAATGCCTGGTGCCGTAACCTACTGTCCCACCTCAGTGCACATTTTCTACTCTTGGTTGTTTCAAGGAAAGTTTTTTATCTGCAGTAATCTTTGCCCTTCATTCTTTATGTCCCGGCTTCTTCTCTCTCATACCAGCCCAAGTGTCTGGATGGGGTGAACGGGTTACAGCATGGACAGGGGAGTGAGTTCAAGGAACATGCTAGTGATAAGGAAGTAGCTATTGTAGCCATCTGCAGGGAACCTGGAGGGAAGACTATGGGTTTCCAGGAGGGGAGGCTATGGAGGCGGCACCAGGCAGTCAGTCTGTTTGCAGGTGGCTAGGAATATTAAGTTGCAGTTGGATAAGTTCTGTGTTAAGCTCTGCAAATAACTGGTTTAATAAAGAGCCTGGTCAGTTTACTCAGAATGGAGTCCTCTCAGGCTGTCACCCAGCAAGTGGCACAAGGCAGGCATAAGAGCTGAACTGTCTACATACCTCCCAACATTTCAAGTGCTAGCGTGGGACACCACGCCACTGAGGTTTGACCCATCCACTCCTCTGCAAACGGAGACAAAGGGACAGCCGGGCCAAACCTGAATGGCGCTGCAACCCCGTGAGCCACGTCACAATGCCATTGGGTCTGGGGGGGGGTCCACTAAATGGGGGGGCATGGGCCCCTTTCGCCCACCCCCTAGGTGGCTCTGACTGCGGGAAATGTTCCACTACACCCAGAACAGGGGGATTGGTGGGTCAAAGCAGGACAGTCCCGTGAACCCCAGGACTGTTGGGAGGTCTGCGTGTATACACCTACCTTCCCTTAATTTTCCAATTGGAAGCTATGCACAATGAGTAATCCAGGTACAAACTATCTCCCCATCACTCTGTTCGGGCTGAAAAGGAAGGCTCCCTATGGGAACCTTCTGAGAGTCATCCACAGAACATACCTTATTTAACCCCCCAAGATGAAGAAAGGATTTGGGGCCTGCTCTCTACCCTGGAGTAGAAATAGCAGCTCTTCTTTTCCTCCCTGTTTATAAGATGGGGTGCCCCATGCAGCAGAAGAGGCTCCTGCCAAAACTCACATCTCAGAAGCTGCCTTGAGGTTTTGGCACAAATTCCCCTGCCGATGTGGGATCAAGCGTGGCGAATTAGCACAAGTCAAAAAAAGTGGAACCTCGATTTCATGAAAACATTTCAAAATCAATGTCCCGCAATGTCAAAATTTCAATATTTTCTGCAAAATGAAAATGTCTGAATCGAAAAATGTCTGAGAGGAAATAAAAAAAATCTGTTTGATTCAAAATGTCAACATCAGCACAGAGTAGGACGGACAAGAGCAGCCATTTTGAGTTGATTTCTCAGCGTGTCAGCAGGCAGGGGATGGTGCACTGTCCTGGGCTAGGCATATTTAATGAAATGTAAATGTAACACCACCACCACCCCCCGAATCAACACCAAACCAAGAAAAAATACCCCCCTCCCCCCCGAATGCACACAGCAGAAGTGCTGAGGGGAAAGGAGGAGGATGTGAAGGAGATTTTGATGGGCGGGGAAAATGGCTGCTCCTCCTCAGCAGGCTGGGGTAGCAGAGAGAGCAAGAGCATTTTGCTGTGGTTATGGGGACGTCAGATTTGACTTCCTGCAGTCACTGTGAGGGAGACAGGGAGACTCGCAGAGCAGGACTCAGGAGCCCTGTACAGCTACCTGTGAAGGAGGCACCTAGAGGTGCCAGAGGGTGCAGCGAGGGTCCCGAAGAGCCACCAGCCCTGTCCCCTGTGCTATGTATATTGAAAAGCCCGGCAGAGAAGCTGCAATGGCAGAAACGCCAGCCCCAAATCCGTTTCCACCTGACCACACAGAGCTGATGATTTACACCAACAATCCATTTTCTCGGCTAATTTAAAATGAGGGTCGGGGAGGAGACAGTGACTCGCCAATTCAAACTCATCCTAGTGTGACGTCCCACCCACTGAAATGCAATCCAAGGGACTCCACAGGGGCCTGACCCAACATCCACTGAAGTTAATGGCGTCTTTCCATCGGCCCTTGATCTCTGAGTGCTGTACTCTGGGCCAAAGATAACCGGTGAGAAGGACCCAGCACCCCAAAGTGCGGAAGCCCCCTCCCTGGCCCAGAGCGCACATCCCCAGCCAGTGGGCAGGCAGGAATGCAGTGTGCTGTGATTTGGGGAGTAGTGGCTGCACCTCAGCTAGCACCAGGAAGAGAGAGGAAAGGGCGACACGAGCAAACATTTGGAAGACCAGCTTCAAGTGGGGTTCAATAGATCCAGCAATTTCCCACCGGCCTGCTGGTGCTCACAGGTCCAATTAGATCAGCCTTTGTATTCCTTCTAAGGTCTCTGCCTCTCCCGTGCTGTTTCTGCTTGGGTCGACCTTTTACTATCTGTGGCTTGGCTTTTTGCTTCACTTCTTTTTCTCCCCCCATCCCCCTGCTATCCTTCCCAGCCAGCTCTTTATTAAAAATGCTAACGCAGACACTTTCTCCCTGGGATGCCCGTGGATCTGAAAGGAGAATGGTGGGGGGGATGGAAGGGCAGAGAGAGGAGGAGGCAGCCGGGCGGTTTGGTGCACAGCGGATCTGAAAGTCGGAGAAGCTTTTCATCTGGCTGTCCTTCAATCTCACAAAGCCGAGGCGCGCAGCAGGGGATGGAAAGAGGCAGATTAAAAAAGAAGAAGAAGAATTTAAGCAGGGAAAGTGCTGCCCTTATAACTTAATCCGGATGCCTGCGTCCCCAGCCCCTCTTCCGTTTACAGCCTTGCCAGGGTTTCGCCTGGTTTGGAAGTTGTGTGTTGGGATGTGGGAGGAAGCGAGAGGGGAGGGGATGTGGATGAAAGAAAGGAAGGAGGAAAAGGACAGGGAAAAGAAGGGGAAAGAGGAAGGGGAGGAAGAACTGGGGAGGAAGCAGGGAGGGGCACGCGTGCATCTTGTTATGCCAGTTAAGTCATTGAAACTGAGCACTGGGAGTGCTGCAGATCCTCCGGAGGGCGGGGGAGCGAGGGCGCAGGTATTGGGGGCAGGGAGTTGAAAAGGATGGGCTGATTCTGGGAGGTCTGTAGCTTTTCTCCAACCTCGTGGCTTCCTGCCTCTCCAAACCCCACTTGGCTCAGGTCTGTCCTTAGTCAGCACCCCCTCCCAACCCCCATCCACATCACCCAAGGGAATTCTTCATCCAGGGAGCAGGAGTCTCCCAGAGGTGACGCTCAGGCAGCTCAGAGTGTTCCTGGCAGGACAGAGACGGGAAACGGCTTCACTGGCTAATTGCCTCCCCCAGCCGAACAGCTGCGCTAGTCCCTCACGCTCACGCCCCCGTGGCTGCTGCTCCGCTGCTCTGGAAGTGGTTCTAGCTGCTGTCCTGTCTCCCAGGGCCAGCCTGTGATAAATGAGGGCTGCACACACAGATCTGCAGAGGGAGGCTGGGCTAGCCCGGGCACAGCGTCGAAGACACATGGCAGTGGGGCCCTTCCCAAAAGAGGACAGGATAGCTGGGCCAGGCATTAGATGCTTCCTGTAAGGGAACGACGGATGTGACTCTTCTGGCCACTCCTGCAACCCCCAGCAGAGCAATCCCTCCAGCGCCTAGTGCGCTTCCTCTCCAGAATAACAGGGGAGGCCAGGCAAGGCTCAGCAAACTGCAGTACCAACTCGGAGATGCTGCCCTTGTCTGCTCCCGCACCCAGCGCCATGTTTTATGCCTGCCAGCCTCGCCCAGCGCTGGTGCAGATGTTGTCTGCTACGCCTCCCGGCCAGGCACTGAAAGCACAAGCTGTGCCCATCTGCTTTACACAGCTCATGCACCAATGGCACTTGCCCACCTCCCCAGGCCTGGCTGCTGACATCTGCAGCACCGGTCTGTCTTGCCCAAACACCACAGTCCGCCTTACCCACCTGCCTTGCTTAGCACATTGGCATACAACCTCCTGGTCCTGGGGAAGTTACTCTCCAGTAATTCCGTTTGTTGCAGCCCTCTCTCCTACCATCCTGCACAGCCACAACAATTACAGCTAGCTGCATGGCTCAGCCTACCAGAGCACGGAGGAGAACTCTCTCTCTCAATCAAGTCTAGTATACAAGCACCAATCCACCCATTCCCTTTCCAATCAGCAATTTCCAGAGCAAAGTAACAGATATTAAGATCAGAGGGGAAAAGTCCAAGCAGCACTCCCTGAGGAGAAAGAGGACAGATGCAGGACGGGAGAGGAGAGGACAATGACAAACAGAATTACCAGTCTGTCACTTTTCCTTCTTGTACGTCCCTCTTCTCCCGTGCTGCCTAGCAATAGACATTACAGACCGTGGCTGTCACAAGCAATGAGCCAGCCTTATTCTATCAGGGTGCTTGGAGCACCCGGCAGTCAACAAATGTCAGCAGACAAGGACAGAGCCAACTGGCAGCATCATGTGAAAATGCGAGATGACCAGGTAGCCCCTTGCAGAAAGAGATGTTGCCCTGCCACCAACAGGTTACCACTCAATAAGTTTGGATGTAACCAGGCTAACAAGCAAAAGTCTTCAATCCACTGTGGTTTTCGTGACCTTCTGACCCGTTTGCAGCCTTCAAAACAAATGCACTGTTGACTTTTCTAAAGCTACCAGTGGGGAGAGACACAAAGCGGCAGAGCTTGCTTGACAGCCAGAGCGAGACACTTTCTCAGCGGAAGGAAGATGGAGTGAGAGCACACGACATCACAACTCAACCTAGGCAAAGCAATAGGTTCGTTACAAATTCATTCCTGGAATGAACTCAGGGAGAGCCGAGGAACTGGCCTGTCTTAAAAAAGACAAACACAATTGCAGGTTAGGAGAGAGAATCAGTGAATTGAGGTTCCTCTACATTAGAGAAGGGGGAGAGGGAAATAATTCCCTGCCCTGACCCCACAAGAATGCAAGTGTTCCCAGAGTGCCGGGCTCAAAGGCTCATGAGCCAGAGCAGGGGAGCTTTGCTGATTGGTTGAAGGGAAACCATTCCATAGGTTAGTTCACTTACTAACAAATCACCAGAATAACACAGGGGTGCGAGATGTCGCCACCTGTCAGAGGCCAGAGTAACTTGCCAAATTAAGCTACACGCGTGGAAGCCTCGCTTTGCACTGGTGGAGTGCGTCTACATTAGTGAAGTGACGCTGGTACACATTTATTAGAACGCAGACAAACCCAAAACCATTCAGGTATTTCAAATCTACTTCGATCCATGCATGGATGTCACTGGGGAAAGGTACAGAACCCAGCTGCCAGGTGAGACCATTGACCATTATGTTACAGACCTACATAATAAAAAGGAAGATGTGTGAATGTGAACAGTTAATAGATGGGCTAATTAGACCCAGATTTATCTGTGGTAGACCTTAGAACTAAATAAAGCCAAAGTTATTGCATGAAGATGACTTGACTTGCAAGGAGCAGGACTAATGAAAACTGCGCTTTCCAAACGAAAGTGTTGACACGCAGCGGAAGAACTGAAGTGCATCTAATTAAAAATGCATATCAAGACGTAAAGACAGATTGCAAGGATAAACAAACAGCAGAAAACAGATGTGTGCTTCAGTTGAAGAACAAGGTGCAAAAGCAGATGATCAAATGGTTGTGCAGTTTACAGTATCTGCTCAACATGATGAAAAAGATATTCTTTAAAAGAACTTGATCGTGTTAAGGAGACTGGGGCAGCATTAATGGTATACACCTCACATTGATATGGATCCCAGTGTGGCACCAAAAATGCATGCTACCCTTAATATCACATTGCCACTGAGCAATAAAGTTCAAAGCTGAACTTCATTAGACTGTAAAATTAGATGTGACTACAGACACCAACTTACTGAGTCAATGCTATGGTCATCACAATAAAAAAAAAAAATCAATCCAGCTAGACATATATATATCCAAAAGATTCAAATAGGGTCCAAACGCAAGCACTCCCCTATGAGAATGACTGAGGAGGTCAAAACTAGACTTCAAAATGCAAGATTATTTTCAACTTGGGATGCAAGATAAGGGACATAGCAAGCCCCACTAAGTACAGAAAGTTCAAAATTCTGTATCTTTAACATCCCTTTTGGTAGCTATGTACCAAAGCACCATGGTCCCAGATCTGCGAGGATCTGTATGGAGTGGAAGCAATTGTTGACGATCAGCTGATTTGGGGCGAAAGTGAGCAACAGCACAATGATAGCCTGTATTTCTGCAGAGCGCGTCAAAGAAAAGAGCTTAATCTGAAAAGCAATGAATGCCAGATCGGGTAGAAAGAGATTAGTAATGTAGGCCAGATATTCAGTGACAAAGGAGTTCCGCTGAACCCAAGAAAAGTGGAGGCAGTTGTACAAATGGACAGACGCAAAAATGAGTCCTTGCTAAGAGATTTCAGGGGCATGTTAACCTCCCTTAGCAAATTCATCCCCAAATTGTCACATGTAGTTGTGAGAGGAGCACTTATTGATTATATGTATTGTGATAGCACCAAGGAGTCCCAGTCGCAGACACCACTCTGCTAAGCACTGTACAGATACAGAACAAAATGCTGGCCCTTGCCTCCAAGAACTTGTCACACAAGTAAGGCTGCTTGAAGACAGTAGAGTATTAATGGCATGATTTGCAAGAGAAAAACTTTTGGAGAATTACTTTTTAAATGGAAGCTCCTGTATGTCAGGTTAACAAGACCCGGAGATCTCAGTCAACACAAGTTCACGTGTTGGGAGCTGGCTTTCTGAAAGATGATCCCATAGTAGAACATGCCTCCAAAAACACAACAGAGCGATGCTCAGCTTGAAAAAAAATGCTGAAGGTTGTGAGTTGTTTCACGTTTATAAGCAGACATCGGATGAGGTAGAAACTGACTATAAAGCACTCAAAGTACTACTGCAGGAACTACTGAGCAGGGCAGCACCTAGACTTCTGAAACTATCATGAAACTGCAAAAGTACTTATTAAAAGTGAAGCTCAGCCCTAGTAACTTCTTAGACAGGACATGCTTTCAAGAGCCCCTATAAACTATGAAAGCCAGGAGCTGCAGGAAGAAGAGTTTGAATTAAATACCATGCAACTACCAACTTCCAAATAAAATTTGATGAGTTCAAGGAATAAATACAAAATGACACCAGTCTTGAGAGAGTAATTCTAGATGGATGGCGGATGGAAAAAGCCCAGATACTTCCAAGCATACATCTTATTGGGACTTAGAGATGAGTGGAGGGATTTTCAAATTCATCTAACTGATTTAGGGGTACAAATCCCATTGAAAGACAAAGGGAAATGTTGGGATTCTGCCCAAAGGGTACAATATCATAATACCACACAGTATGATGCAGGAAATGCTAACTATAATCTACCGTGCCCATCTAGGTATCGAGAGGTGTAAGAACAGAGCCCAAGAGGTCCTATTGTGGCCAGGCATGAATGCTGCCATTGAAGGTATCCAAGTGTGAAAACTGCAAGAAATGCAAGAAGCAGAATGCAAATGAACCACTGAAGCCAGATGAGATTCTTGATGGCCATGGGGCTAGGGATGGTGCAGATCTATGTGAATTAAACAGGACAGAGTCCCTCTCACTAGCAGACTACTCGTCTTTTTTAAAAAATCGAGCTGTTGCACAACACATCGGGAAGGCATACAACACCACCGTGTAAAGTGCAGTTTGCTTACCATGGGATTCCAGAAGCCCCGGAGCACCCACGGAAAAAAATATAGTGGGTGCTCAGCACCCACTGATGGGCCCCTCCTTTCCCTCCCACAATGCCTCCCGCCGATCAGCTCCTCGCCCTCCCCCTCAGTGCCTTCCACCTGCCAAGGATTAGCTGTTCAGCAGCGTGCAGGAGGTGCTGTGGGGGAGGGAAAGGAGCAGGGCAGGAAGTGGCAGAGCAGGGCGACGTCAGAGAGGACTTCCCCCTGATGCCAGGAAGTGGAAGGGGCAGGACCAGCCCCTTCCGGCTGCTGGGACACTGCTCTGCAGCGTGGCGGGCTAGCGGCTGCCTGAGAGAGCCTGGCTGGGGAGGCCGCTTCCACTCCCTGCCTGGGCTCAGGTGCCAGGGACCAGGGGCGAGCGAGTCAGAGACCCCTTCCCCCCACCATGTTTCCGGCTCGCTCAGCCACGGTCCCTGACAGCTAAGCCCAGGCAGGGAGCGGAAGCCACCTCCCCAGCCAGGCTCTCTCAGGCAGCTGCCGGGCTGCAGAGCAGTGACCAGGAGGGGCCGGCATTAGAAGCAGTTCCTTCCTGCTCCCCGCCTGGACTCCCTCCTGCCAGGTAGAGCGGTGGAATGTGCCGGGGGGGCAGGCGCAGTGGAAGGAAAGAGGAGCAGGTAACAAGGAGCAGGAAAAGCATGGTGGCACCGGGCTGATTGGGGATTGGCCAAGGGGGACACGTGACCTCCCCTTTTAATCGTCCCCCTGCCCAGTATGGGGAGGCACCAATTGACTATGGGGTACTCTCGGGGGAAGGGGCAGAATGGGGCAGGAAGAGGCGGAGTGGGGGCGGGAAGAGGCGGGGCTGGGGTGAGGCTTGGGGGAAGGGGATGAAGTGGTGGTGGGGCCTGAGACGGAGCGGGGGTCAAGCACCCCGCAGAAATCAGGAAGTCAGTGCCTATGTCCAGATGGGTTCACTACGCATAACAGACCACTCAGCAATTCTCTTTGATGCGTTAGTTCAATCACACCATGTCAAACCTTTCGCACGTACAGGGGCAGCAGACGGTGAAAACAGCAAAACACTTGGCAAATAAAAGCCCTGGGAATTCAAAGCATCCACAGTTAGCACTGTTGCAACACTCCTCACAATACTTCATTAGTATCACCCGTTCAGAGAGTGATGGACAGAAGGCTCTTCTGGGTGTTCCAGGGAGATGGAGCTGAATCTCAGGAACAACTTTTAGTCCCCGATGAGAGGGGCTGATTCTGAGCAGGTTTCAGTTCAGTGCCTCGGAGACAAAAGTTAGGTAGGGAGGATGACATTTTCCTGCTGGCTCTGAGCAGAATTTTCTCTTCTCTAAGCACAGAGCTCCGAACTGGCTTTGAGGGTCTCTGCAGCAATGGATTTTTCCTTTCTACCCTACATCTTCCCCCATCATCCATATTTTTATCCAGTTACCAGATTTCTTCGTCTTTTCTTTCCTCTTATGTACAGCAGCGGTTAAGGCAAGAAGAGGTTAGCGAAACGACAGAAGCAGAATTGAGAATGGGGGCTTGACGTTGCAGTCCTACTTCCAGGCCAGAAGGCAAAAGAAAAAGAGAAAGCAAATGGATGTTTTATACATGCCCTGATGGACTGATCGTTTGGCTCTTGCTTCTGATAGGAGCCATCACGTGGTTGGTCACTGCTGTTGCTGGACAGATTGTGAGAAGGAAGTTGGATGGCAATGGACTTTTACCAACCTGGTAGAATCTTGCTAAGTCCCACACCTCATATATAAGTCACTGGACATACTGGCATGGAGGATGTCTACCATCAATGCCTAGGTGTTTTTCAATGCTGAGGCCTGGCGTATGGGAGAGCTCAGGAGTTTTGACCGATGTGTTAAGGCTGAAATTTTAAGAATGGGTCCTTGCCAGAAGGCTGTCTCCTTGGTAGGAGTGGATGGGAAGCTGCCACCTTGAGTAATTACGGTGCCTCACCTGGAAGAGTGGCTGACCATGTGCTACATTTGCACCACTAGATCTCAGCACAACCTAAACCAGGGTCACATACCCAGCAAAGAACAAGACCCCCTTAGGAGGGTCTGGAGTGAATCCCTTCCTATTCTCCACATTAAACACCGCATCTCTATTTAGCCACACTCCCTTCCCCATGCTCCTGCAGCTGCTCTGCTTTCAGTTTAATTGCTAAATTGGTTTTAAAATGAAAGAATCAGAGACAAGTTTGGAGATAGCTTCGGCAGCCTTCTCCCTGGGCCCCAGTTCAAAGGAATCTCTGCTCAGGGCCAGGGAAGAGAACAGCAGACTTAATATGCTCTCTCTGCAATCCTCTGGCGCGTAACGGCACAGCAGGGGTTGCTGGGAAACGAAGTCTTTGATGATCTTCTCTTCCCGCTGTGAACACTAATGACTTTAAAGAGGGCACCCTGCCAAGGATGGGGCTTCCATGGAAAATCTTACAGCAGTGTAATTAGACAAGAGGAGCAAAGTTTTGCTAACTTACCCAAAAAAAAACAACCCGCCCCTCCCCTAAAAAAACCTCAACTACCCACCTAGGGCAAACAATTATTAAAGAGGGTCTGTGGCAGAGCTGCCAAGGAGAAATTCCTGCAAGTCTGGAGCAGCCAGTGTTCCAGAGCTTTGTGCTCTGCATTTCCAACAGCTGGGTGCAATGTCTCGGTGCAATATCCTTGCAGACAGGAGACTGGACTCAGGAAACCAGGCTTCTCTTCCTGGCTCTGCCACTACCCTGCTGTGTGACCTTGGGCAAGTCACTTCACCTCTTTGTGCTTCTGTTTCCCCTCCAACCCTTTGTCCACTTGGTCTATTTTGGAAGGTCTGTCAGGCAGGACTGTATCTAATTATGTGCCTGCACCGTGTCTACCACAACAGGGCTACTGGAAACAAGTAATTAACAACATCATGAAAAGTTCTCAGTCCCGCCTCTTTAAGCTGCCCCATGCTTAAAATGATGGATGTTAAATTCAGGACCAATTAAGGGAGATTACAATGTCCACCTGGGAATTTACTCCTGCCCTCAGAAGAAGGGCATAGAAGCAAACACTGGCAACATATTAAGAAGAGCGGGCAAAATGTTATGACCAATTATAATGTTTGTGGGTATTGCATGCACACACTCAGCTAAGGGCAATCAGCTTTCATGCCTCGTTACTGCTTCTCCTACCCTTGGTGGACATAGAGAACCATTGATCACTGGTGTCTTTATAACAACATTTTTCATATTTGAAGATTTATTATGCCCCACTTCAGCCATCTCTTCTCAACACTAAACATGCCCAATTCCTTCCGCATTGCCTCACAGGACATGTTTTCTAAACTTCTTCTCAGATTAGAGATTTAGATCTCATTGTTCTGGGTGCAGAGCAGAGCTATTGGACTGATATCCCCACTCGCATTTCCAGAGAAGGGAACGGACCCTTGAATTCTGGGAAGAGGAGCGACTCCCCCAGCCCTTGTCTCACCCAAAGGGAAGCAGGATGTTCAGTGCCCTTGTCCTACCATGTTCCCCTTTTTTACCCACTCCCTTTCTTTGAGGCCCTCTGGAGGACCCGATGGAACTCCCTCAGGGGCCTGTCAGAACTGCTCGTATATCAGCTGGATGAGTCGTGAGAAGATCCTGGCTCCTTCCTGACCCCCACACAGCACTATCAGTCCTTATGCCAACCCAGGGAGGGAGGGGAACAGTGAACCACACTGAAAACTGAACCGTCTCTCATTTAAAGAGGTGTCTCATCAGCACATGAGCGCCTGGCATTAGGATCTGGATTATGCACCTCGGAACAAAGATAACTTGAGTCAAACAAGATGAGAACTGGGCCAAACTTTGGCAATGGAAAATTGTAACCCAGCTGGAAACTGTTAGATTCAAGTTTCTTCATACCCAAAATGAGCCAGTAACATTCAATCCCTATCTACCCTACCTGAAGTAATTCAGTTTGCCTCAGGCTCTTTCAAACCGAATCCAAGCCAGGGTCTTCGGTTCTGACTCCGTCATATTAAAATCGCTTGGTTCTAGATTTGTTTGGGTTCTCTGAGGAGAATGCTGGGATTCTTTCCTGGCTCTGAACTCCAGGATCCTTTCACCTGGGCCCCACTCAACCAGCCCCTTGGTCACCTGCAGCCCCTCTGTGAGAATAAAAAGCAGCATCATGATGGGGTGAGGGAAGGGAAATCCCAGCCAGACAGCTCCAGGAGGAGGGGATGTGAAGGTAACGGTGTCTCTCTGGGACAGTGACAAGCCACAGCAAGGAAGCGGGGGGGGGGGGGGGGGGGGAAGCTAATGGGAGGATAATCACATTTTCAGGCGGAACGACAATGACAAGGTCTGAGCACGGAGAGCGCAATCCACAGGAAGGGGGGAGGGGAAGGGATGACAGAACAGACAGTGTCTTTGGCAGACCCTGCCCAGAGGCTTTGTGAGCAGCTACAAATCCCTGGGGACTTGTCCATGGCTCCAAGGGGGGTGGATAAGTCAGCGCAATGAGGTGGAAGTGAGCCAAGAGGAATGCTAGGTGAAACCTAGCCAGCTGGTAACGACAGGCGGAGCATCTCGTCCCCACTACATTGCTAATCTGAATCCCAGCCAGCTCAGTAACAGTCCAAAGTCGCTGTCCTCAAAGGGCTGCTTGGTGGCCCATGAGGGATTGGTTTGGTGGCCCTAGCCCAGTTCCCCAGGCTGTGCATCACAAACATCCTGGCTGAAACAGACGGTATCAGGCCTCCTTGCTAGCAGCCCCCTTGGAGCAGCACAAAGCAGGAAGTCTCCAGCGGCGCCTGGAGAGCAGAGCTCAGTGGGAGTCAGCGGTGGGATTCCTGCCTGACAGGACATCCAGTGCCAGGTCTGTCATTACAGAGAGGCCATAAGGGATGCCGTATCCCCCTCATAACTGTCAGTCTACCCAGGCAACCTGGCCCAGGATCCCAGCCATGAGCAGAAAGAACCTGCTCCTCATGTCTTCTGGCACTTCTCCACAGCCTGCAGCTGTCTCCTGTCTGTCTCTCTCATCAGCGCCCAGCTCTGACCGGCAGACTTGGCCCTACCCCACATCCCAGTGAGCCAAACCATGGATCAAGAAATCCCTAAGCAGGAAAAGGGACAAGACAGATGGGGGGAGCTCGATGAGAGGGGAAGGCACCTGCAGGTGTGAGGGGAATGGAGGGCGGAAAGAGACCCCAATCCCGAAGATGTAAGCTGTGTTAAGGGGACACACACACACACACACACACACACACACACACACAGAGAGTTAGGCAGAGGAGGGAAAAGGAAAGAGTCACAATGGTAGGGGGAAGAAGGAGAGATGGGAGAGCTCCCACAGGAATTAGAGTGGAAAACCCAAAGGCAATTCACATGGAGAGAGTCTGTTATTGGGGGGAGCTGCAGACAGGAAGAGGGAGAAGGAGGAAGAGGTGGAGAAGAATTGGTAGGGGAAGTAGAAGTGGGTGGCAACCTGGGCTGTAGTGACCATGAGATGGTTGAGTTCAGGATCCTCACAAAAGGAAGAAAAGAGAGTAGCAAAATACAGACCTGGGACTTCAGAAAAGCAGACTTTGACTCCCTTAGGGAACTGATGGGCAGGATCCCTTGGGAGGCTAATATGAGGGGGAAAGGAGTCCAGGAAAGTTGGCTGTATTTTAAAGAAGCGTTATTTAGGGCGCAGGAACAAACCATCCCAACACGCAGAAAAAATAGAAAATATGACAGGCGACCAGGTTGGCTTAACAGTGAAATCTTCAGTGAGCTTAAACACAAAAAGGAAGCTTACAAGAAGTGGAAACTTGGTCAGATGACTAGGGAGGAGTATACAAATATTGCTCGAGCATGCATGGGTGTAATTAGGAAGGCCAAAACACAACTGGAGTTGCAGCTAGCAAGGGATATGAAGGGTAACAAGAAGGGTTTCTAGAGGTAATTTAGCAACAAGAAAAAGGTCAGGAAAAGTGTGGTACCCTTAATGAATGGGGGAGGCAACCTAGTAACAGATGATGTGGAAAAAGCTAAAGTACTCAATGCTTTTTTTGCCTCAGTCTTCACAGACAAGGTCAGCTCCCACACTGCTGTCCTGGGCAACACAGTATGGGGAGGAGGTGAGCAGACCTCAATGGTGAAACAGGTTAAGGACTATTTAGAAAAGCTGGACATGCACAAGTCCATGAGTCCAGATCTAATGCATCTGAGGGTGCTGAGGGAATTGGCTGATGTGATTACAGAGCCACTGGCCATTATCTTTGAAAACTCGTGGCAATCAGGGGAGGTCCCGGACGATTGGAAAAAGAAAAATATAGTGCCCATCTTTAAAAAAGAGAAGAAGGAGAACCAGGGAAACTACAGTCTGGTCAGCCTCACCTCAGTCCCTGGAAAAATCACATAGCAGGTCCTCAAGGAAACAATTTTGAAGCACTTGGAGGAGAGGAAGGTGATCAGGAACAGTCAACCTGGATTCACCAAGGGCAAGTCATGCCTGACCAACCTGATTGCCTTCTATAATGAGATAACTGGCTCTGTGGATATGGGGAAAGCAGTGGACGTGATATATCTTGACTTTAGCAAAGCTTTTGATACGGTCTCCCACAGTATTCTTGCCAGCAAGTTTAAAAAGCATGGATTGGATGAATGGACAATAAGGTGGATAGAAAGCTGGCTAGATTGTCAGGCTCAACAGGTAGTGATCAACGGCTCGATGTCTAGTTGGCAGCTAGTATCAAGCGGAGTGCTCCAGGGGTCGGTCCTGGGGCCGGTTTTGTTCAACATCTTTATTGATGATCTGGATGATGGGATAGATTGCACCCTCAGCAAGTTCGTGGATGACACAAAGCTGTGGGGAGAGGTAGATATGCTAGAGGGTAGGGATAGGGTCCAGAGTGACCTAGACAAATTGGACAATTGGGCCAAAAGAAATCTGATGAGGTTCAACAAGAACAAGTGCACAGTCCTAGGACGGAAGAATCCCATGCACCACTACAGGCTGGGGACCGACTGGTTAAGCAGCAGTTCTGCAGAAAAGGACGTGGGGATTACAATGGATGAGAAGCTGGATATGAGTCAGCAGTTGACAAGAAGGCCAACGGCATATTGGGCTGCATTAGTAGGAGCATTGTCAGCAGATCGAGGGAAGTGATTATTCCCCTCTATCCAGCACTGGTGAGGCCACATCTGGAGTACTGCGTCCAGCTTTGGGCCCCCCACTACAGAAAGGATGTGGACAAATTGGAGAGAGTCCAGCGGAGGGCAACAAAAATGATTACGGGACTGGGGCACATGACTTAGGAGGAGAGGCTGGGAGGGAACTGGGGTCATTTAGTCTGCAGAAGAAAAGAGTGAGGGGAGATTTGATAGCAGCCTTCAATTACCTGAAAGGGGTTCCAAAGAGGATGGAGCTCGGCTGTTCTCAGTGCTGGCAGATGACAGACAAAGGAGCAATGGTCTCAAGTTGCAGTGGGAGAGGTCTAGGTTGGATATTAGGAAACACTATTTCACAAGGAGGGTGGTGAAGCACTGGAATGGGTTACCTAGGGAGGTGGTGGAATCTCTATCCTTAGAGGTTTTTTAAGGCCTGGCTTGACAAAGCCCTGGCTGGGATGATTTAGTTGGTGTTGGTCCTGCTTTGAGCAGAGGGTTGGAATAGAAGACCTCCTGAGGTCTCTTCCAACCCTAATCTTCTATGATTCTAAGAGAAGATACCAAGTGGGTCAGGTCAATGCAGGGATTGCAGGGCTGAGAGAAGAATGAGGTGTCAGAGTGGCCAGGCAGCTGGCTGAGCAGTAAGGGGACGGGAAGAGAGAAGTGGGCTCCGATGTCAGCAGACATTCCTGGAACTGAACTGTTGCCGAGTCCTCTGCCCAGTTCAGACACTTTCACAAGCCATCATTCCCAGCACATTTTGCTCTCTTTCTGTTTTGATCCTAACTTCCCAGGTTTCTTATCTCACCCTGTCTGAGTCTGACATTTGCTCTGAGACCGTGGGATTTTTCAGGGAGATCCTGAGGTCAGAGAAAGATGCTTCTGAAAGGGAATGCAGATTTTTTGGGTGGTGGTGGGGAATTTTTGACTTTCCATGTTCCATCTTCAGAAGTCCCTACCAGTTCTTCTAAGACCATGCTTATCCTGGGATTTTTTGCACCAGTACGGCTACCACAGTGCAAGCATCAATATACATGCACTATGCTGGCGAAGCCGCGGCTTGCATCAGAGCAAGATGTCTACATTAGAAGCGTGCACTAATGTAACTATATTAAGGTAGCTACATAGGCACAAAATTCTGCCACCCGTTCTACAAAGGTCCAATTTATAAATGGTTTAATGAAGGGTTCATAAAAGATTCCTAGGGCTACCGACATGAGCAGCATGGATTATAGATGATTAAAAACAGAGCAGAAGGTGTTAAAAATGGTGATAAAGCATAGTTATAAACAACCTATTGGCCTGTTGGATTCTATAGCCATCTACAGCAGCATTTATCAACCCTTTATACACTACTTATAAATGAAATCTTAATATAATGTGAGACACACTTCCCTAGTCTAGACAAGTCCTATGGCCAGCAACACAGACCTGTTTCAAATGGCTTGGCTTTCTGCATTGCTCCCCACCCTCTGACGTTCTGAGGCTTCATGAAGTGGGTAGTACTAACCAGTACTCTTCTCCTTTCATCTTCTTATGGCATGTCACCATGGAAGAGAATAGACTAAGTCAAGACTAGATGTCTTTCTAAGAGAGATGCTCTAGCTCAGACAGAAGCTGGGAGCTTGACTCAGGAATTACTGGGTTAGACTCTGACCCTTGTTATGCAGGTCAGACTAGATGATCCTAACGTGTTCTCCTAGTCTTAAAATCCATGCATAGGAACAATATGAGAAATATGGCCTAGATGCTTTTAATCATAGAATTGTAGGACTGGAAGGGACCTCGAGAGGTCATCTAGTCCAGTCCCGTACACTCACGGCAGGACTAAGTATTACCTAAACCGTCTCTGAGAGGTGTTTGTCAAACCTGCTCCTAAAAATCTCCAATGATGGAGATTCCACAACCTCCCTAGACAATTTATTCCAGTGCTTAACCACTCCGACAGGAAGTTTTTCCTAATGTCCAACCTAAACGTCCCTTGTTGCAATTTAAGCCCATTGCTTCTTGTCCTATCCTCAGAGATTAAGGAGAACAATTTTTCTCCTTCCTACTTGTAACAACGTTTTATGTACTTGAAAACTGTTATGTCCCTCCTCAGTCATCTCAACTCCAGACTAAACAAAGACAGTTTTTTCAGTCTTCCCTCATAGGTCATGTTTTCTAGACCTTTAATCATTTTTGTTGCTCTTCTCTGTACTTTCTCCAATTTGTCCACATCTTTCCTGAAATGTGACACTCAGACCTGGACACAATACTCCAGTTGAGGCCTAATCAGTGCAGAGTAGAGCGGAAGAATTACTTCTTGCTTACAACATTCCTGCTAATACATCCCAGAATGATGTTCGCTTTTTTTGCAACAGTGTTACACTGTTGACTCATATTTAACTCGTGATCCACTATGACCCCCGGATCCCCTTCTGCAGTACTCCTTCCTAGGCTGTCATTTCCCATTTTTGTATGTGTGCAGCTGATTGTTCCTTCCTAACTGGAGTATTTTTGCATTTGTCCTTATTGAATTTCATCCTGTTTTCTTCAGATCATTTCTCTAGTTTGTCCAGATCATTTTGAATTTTAATCCTATCCTCCAATGTACTTGCAACCCCTCCCAGCTTGGTATCATCCGCAAACTTTATAAGTGTACTCTCTGTGCCATTATCTAACTCACTGATCAAGATATTGAACAGAACCGGACCCAGAACTGACCCCACTTGATATGCCTTTCCAGCTTGACTGTGAACCCCTGATAACTACTCTCTGGGAATGGTTTTCCAACCAGTTATGCACCCACCTCACAGTAGCTCCATCTAGGTTGTATTTCCCTAGTTTGTTTATGAGAAGGTCATGTGAGACAGTATCAAAAGCCTTACTCAAGTTAAGATATACCATATCTACCGCTTCCCCTCATCCACAAGACTTTTGTCAAAGAAAGCTATTAGGTTGGTTTGACACAATCCGTTCTTGACAAATCCATGTTGACTGTTACTTATCACCCTATTCTCTTTTAAGTGTTTGCAAATTCACTGCTTAATTATTTGCTCCATCTTTCTGGGTACTGAAGTTAAACTGACTGGTCTGTAATTCCCTGGATTGTCCTTATTCCCCTTGTTATAGATTGGCACTATATTTGCCCTTTTCCAGTCCTCTGGAATCTCTCCCATCTTCCATGACTTTTCTAAGATCATCACTGATGGCTCAGATAAGAACAGCCATACTGAGTAAGACCAAAGGTCCATCTAACCCGGTATCCTGTCTTCCGACAGTGGCCAATGCAGGTGCCCCAGAGGGAATGAACAGAACAGGTAATCATCAAGTGATCCATCCCCTGTTGCCCATTCGCAGCTTCTGGCAAACAGAGGCTAGGGACACCATCCCTGCCCATCCTGGCTAATAGCCATTGATGAGATATCTCCTCAGTCAGCTCCTTGAGTATTTTAGGATGTATTTCATCAGGCCCTGGTGACTTAATCTATCTCTATGCAGAATCCATCAAGCATTCTGGGCCCCACACAAAGCCATGCAATTATTTCCCCATGCTGGGGCATTTCAGAATAGCTTGAAAATGGGAAGGCATCAGCTTCTGAAGGTTTGTGCCTGTATTTATGCAAATATATGGAAATGCATGCAAATCTGCAATCCTTTAAGGCCAAAAGGATTTGGGCAAGTATGGAGGAGGGAGAGATTCGCAGGCAGCAATGGCAGAAAGGTAATGCAAACAGACATGACCCTTAGATAGCTGCATGGCATTACGAGCAAATGAAAAAACCCAGTGCAACCACTGCATGGGGAGGAGGTGGCTAATAGTGGGGCACAGTGAAGGCAAGTGCAACTCCCTCTTTTCTATTAAAACAGGAGGAAGAGCTCTTCCTGCTGCTGAGGAGGGAGTGTTGATCCCACAGGGCTACCACTCTTGTCTGGCAGGTGGGGAATCCGGAGTGGGAGGTGCAGGTGCTTGGTCAGTGGCTTAACCAGGACCAGCACTAGGCAGGGAGAAAAAATGACCCAGCTGGGAGTCCCCTATTCCAGAGTTTTTCAAAGTTCGGGTTGCAACCCAGTACTGGGTCGCAGCATGTAAGGCACTGGGTCGCCTTGCTCAGCACCCAGGGACCCTAGCGGCTCTAGTCAGCACTGCCGACTGGGACATTAAAAGTCTCGTTGAGGGTGCTGCCCAGCTAAGGCAGGCTAGTGCCTATGTGTTCCGACACCGCACTGCGCCCTGGAAGCGGCCAGCAGCAGGTACGGCTTCTAGACAGGGGGGCCATGGGGCTCTGCATGCTGCCCCCGCCCCAAGCACTGCCTCCGCACTCCCATTGGCTGGTTCCCAGCGGATGAGAGCCATGCAGAGCCACTTGCGCACCTCCGCCTAGGAGCCGGATCTGCTGCTGGCCGCTTCTGGGAGCAGCACGGTCTGCGGTGCCAGGACAGATGGGAAGCCTGCCTCCTCACTGTGGCTGCACTGCTGACCGGGAGCCACCGGAGGTAAATCCGCGCCCCAACCCTATGCCACAATCCCCTGCCCCAGCCCTGAGTCCCCTCAAAGCCGGAATCTCTTTCTGCACCCCAAACCCCTCATCCCCGGCCCCATCAGAGTCTGCACCCCCAGCCCAGAGCCCCCCACAATCTGGAGCCCCTCCTGCACCCCAAACCCCTCATCCCCATCTCCACCCCAGAGCCTGCAACCCCAGCCCAGAGCCCTGACCCCCTCCCGCACCCCAACCCACTGCCCCAGCCCAGAGCCCCCTCCCACATACTGAACCCCTCATTCCCGGCCCCACCCTGCAGCCCTCACCCCTGTACCCCAACCCTCTGCCCCAGCCCTGAGCCACTCCCACACCCCAAACCCCTCATCCCCAGTTCCGTTGGGTCACGGGCATCAACAATTTTCTTCAACTGGGTCACCAGAAAAAAAAATTGAAAACCACTGCCCTATTCATCTCCTCTAAGGGAAAATCCATCTCCCAGCTGGCCGCCCAAGGCTAGGGGAAGGACACACATGCATTTAGCCAGTTAGACCCGCTTGGGGACCTGAACTCCTTTGGAATAGATTTCTTCACTTGTCCCCTTTGCTCAGTCCTGTCACCAGAAGGCTACACAATGGCAATACCTCCCATGACAGCTCATACATTTTTGTGGTGGGCCTTACATAATGGTGGCTCTTTAGTCACAGATTCCAAGGCCAGAAGGAACCATCCGATCTGATCTCCTGTATAGCACTAGCCAGACAACTTCCCCGAAATAATGCTTAGAGCAGATCCTTTTTTGAAAAACCTCCAATCTGCATTTAACAATTGTCAGTGATGGAGAATCCACCCTGACCCTTGATAAATTGTTCCAATGGTTAATTACTCTGACCGTTAAACATTTACACCTTATTTCCAGTCTGAATATGTCTAGGTTCAACTTCCAGCCACTGGATCATGTTAGACTTTTCTCTGAACCCTTTCTAATTTATCAATGTCCTTCTTGAATTGTGGATACCAGACCTGGACACAGTGTTCCAGCAGCACTCGCACCAGTGCCAAATACAGAGGTAAAATAACCTCTGTGCTCCTACTGTAGATTCCCCTGTTTATGATCCAAGGAACACATTAGCCCTTTTGGCCCCAGCTTTGCACTGGGAGCTCGTGTTCAGCTGATTATCCACCAAGACAGGTTTTCAGAGTCACTGCTTCCCAGGACAGAGTCCCCTATGGGTTCCTAGGGTTCCTGGTGAGTATGGCCTATGTTCTTTGTTCCCAGATGTATACATTTGCATTTAACCAATTTAAAATGCACATTGTTTAAAGGCCTAACATTTTGTTTGGACAGAAAGAAAAGAACCGAGACGTACAGGGCCAGAGCTTCAGCTGTTTGACTGCTACATTACTGATCCACACCAAGTGAGGATCTGGACATTAGACTCCAAAACTGGGGAGGGCAGCGGAGTTCCATTGAACATTTAGACTCAAACAAACATGTTTGGAAAGTTTTGACTTCATTGAAAACTGATTTTTTGTTTAGCTGAAAACCAAAACACTTTCGCCGTTTAGCCGCTAAGTACTAAGACCCGCAGCAAACTGTGTCTGTCTCATTCTTCTCCCCACAACACAGTGATCAGGTGTCTAATTTGACCAATTTTCAGCACACTTAAGCAGCTCTCATAATACACTGGAAATTCTGCTGTCCAGCACTGCTCTGAGATGCCCACATCAGCAACTCTGAAAATCGGGCTCCTGCCACTGTAATGCAATGTAGGCAATCAGCCCCATCTCGCTTTCAGCGTTGCCACTTCACTTTCTTCATGCAGCTCTGCACTGCAAGTTATTTTCCCTCAGTTTCATTAGCTTGCATTTTCCCAGACTGCATCTCATTATGTTATTTCTTAGCCATGATTCTAATCTCTCTGGGTCCCTCTATATTCATTATCTCTTCCCCCTGGCGTTCAAAAAACACCTCTTGGTTTCATAGCATCTGCCAATGGAATAAATGTGCTTTTTCATCCCCTTTTCCAGAGCGCTGAACTAGAGAGGGGAGGACGGTCTCGTAGCCATGGAAGTGAAGAGGGATGCTGGAGAGCTGCCTCCCTCGGTAACCCTGGACCACTCTATGACACTGTAACAAACCCATGGTCTCCTAGGACTGCACTGGTATCACAGTGCCGCTCAGCATGGCTCCCTAGAACTTTGCGGCAGCAGGGACAGAACTCGGAACCTCCAGCAGCACAGGAACCGGCCACCTGAGCTCACAGGAGAACCTCCAGTCAGTACTCCTCTATCCTCTCCCCAGGCTGCAACTATCCACTAGAGGGCAATGGAGTCACATGCATTAACCGTTAGCGCCACCAGTAGAATCGGCCACTGTTAATTAATCGACAGGGCAAATCCCGAAGGGAGGAGTTGGGGGTGCTCAGCAGCTCTCTGGGTTTGGCCCAAGGCTAGCAGCGCAGAGCCTTCACCCGCTGCTCTGTTCTGATCCCATTTAGCAGAGAACAGTGGTTGCCATACTCATGAGCAAGATCAGAGCAATGCTCACCGGCCTGCTGTCCTTGGATCAAATTTGTTGTTGATTATTACTGTTAATTGAAAATGTTAATTAAGTCCAGACAGAACCATCACCCTTGCAACAAGCCACTGGACCCCACTCCCAAATTCTGTGCATTGCCATTCCCCTGACCCTCTGTTTGAGGTGTGTTCAGTTCCCATGACAGTACTCCAGGGTCCCACAGTTTCACAGCCAGAGAATCTACCCGTTGCCACAGAAATATTGTCCCAAATCTCAGCATTCATTTAATAAAACATGTTTCTAGCACTTGTGTTTGCCAGCGTAACATTCCAAATGTGAGCGGAGTGCAGAGCAATAGAATGTGGTCGGCAGATAATGCAGTTTAGAAAGGTGTTGACCAATTCTATTCATCTCACCGGACTGTCTGATCTGAAACCTAACAATGATCAGTTCATTGTCAATATTGTTCACTGCCGATCGTCTGTGCAAAAATACCCAGCTAATCTGCTTCTCTCCCAACCCCCAAGTGCCTCCCACCCCTTCCTGGATGCCAGTTGTGCCCTAGCCAGCTGACAACTTCCACAGTGAAGCTGTACACCTGCAGCACAAAGCTCCGTGACATGCTGAAAATTAATGGGTGGCATGAAACACACTGGTCCAGATCTTCAGCCGGTCTAAACAGGCACCTGCCGAGGATTCGGCCCATTGAATGTAAAACAAAAATGAACAGCAGGAGTTCTGTACAGACTGGGTTATTCGTTTTCATATTTAATTACATATAAACCTCTCTTTTTTATTTACCCTATTGCAATATTTCTATTCTGTTGCATTCCAGAACCCCAAGGCCTTTGCAACAGAGCTTAGATCCAGCTTGCTGTGGACTACACAGACCTTGACATTACTCTTCTCCAAGCCAATTTCCATTCATTCTTCCAGGAAGATGTCATGCGACAGACACTGTAGCAAATGCTTTGCTGAACCCCAGATACTCTACACGACAGCCGTTGTGTTCCCACTGTCTGCTAATTGTCTGACTCGCTCAGAAAAACCCACCATGTTTTTCTGGTAGGTTTTGTCCTTTATAAAGCCCATCCTGCCTACTTCTCATGGTTGTAACCCTGTAAATGCACTTGCCAAGAGTCTGGACCAAAAGAAAGTAACCATGGAACCTGGTAACCAAATAAGTCTCTTTTTCTGCCTCTAGTGGCCAGATCCCATTAAGCAGTGTATGGGTCTACTACTGCTCCTAAGCCTGCTGGTCCTTTAGCTCAAGCAGTAGAGACTCTTGCTTTAGATCCAGGGGCATGCGACTCAATCCCACCAACCACCCATCCATGAGATTGCCCCAACAGGGAACGTTCAGAATGTCAGGAGAATTTCTTGCTATTTGTGGTCATCAGACTTACCCCTGGTTCGTGCCCCACTCGTTCCGGATGCAGAGATGCTTGTGCACTGGGTCCTTCATGTAACCCTCATAGCAAAGGCACTCACCTAGGAATGGAGGAAGGTAAAATAAGAGAGAATGGATTGTACCGGCCACTGCTGGAATCAGGCTACTAGACAACATGGACCAAGGTCTGATCCTGTGCTCCGAATGAACCCTGCTAATGGGAGTCGGGGGGCTTACAACAGGCACGGTTATTACATCAGGAAATCCCACCTCTGCGTGCCAGAGGCTGAAGTGCACAGATTGTGTAACTGCATTAACTCTGTCCCTCCCGGAGATCTACAGGTGGTGCCATGGCAGTGGCGGAGGTGAGCCTCACACCAAATACTGTCTCCTCGTCTCCTCCCTCCAGACCTTGCTACAACTGTCAGCGGCAGCCTCCGACCTCTGGGAGCTGGTGGTTGTACAAAACCAGCAAATGCTCAGAGTAGAGTTCAGAGCACAGGGGCCACCGCACCACCCCCTTCCCTGTCCCCGATGGCCTCTCTGGGGCATTCCCCAGGGCCATAATTAGAGAGCAGCCCTTGCACTTCCTTGAGTATGGTGAGTATAATTCACACCATTTACTACATGGGCTGTGCAAGGGGGGGAAAGCTCCTTTCTTCCTTCGCGCACGCACACACACCCTCCTGCACTGTGCAGCCACATAAGGGTAGGCTGGATCTGGCTCTTGGTTAGTTAATATTTATAAAGTGCTTTAGGTCCCAGTCCAGCACAGCTTTTAAACACATGCTTAACTTTAAGGGCTTCACTGGGAATATTTAAGTGCTGAAAGCTAAGGACGTGTATAAATGCTTTGCTAGATCAGGGTCTTAAAGAAGAAAATGCTCCGAATCACTATTATGTGTTATAAACTCAGCGCACTGTCATGCAACAATGTAGATATAGAGAATTTCAGCACCCAAGCATCAGGAAAATTCAAAATTAACATTCCCAGAGCACAATTATCTTAGTCAAATTACAACAGCATATGTACCACCATGGTTTGGATTACTGTTTAGGCTAGTGCATTTATACCTTACAAGATATATTCTATGCGGCCATGTTACAGTAGCTGGGGGAAATATTTGACCAATACTTTCAAACTTAGGCACCTAAAGTTAGACACCTAAACCCGTATTTAGACACCCAAATAAGCAGGCTGACTTAGCCAGGTGTGGAGTATCTGCAGCAGCCATTGGCTTCCAGGGGATCTGGGGCTGCTCAGTTTCTCTGAAAAACAAACTACTATTGAGAGCTCAGATTTTTAAAGGTATTTAGGTGAAATCAGTGGATGTTAGGCACCTAAATACTTTTGAGGAGTTGGGCGTAGTTGCCTAAATATGGATTAATGAGCCTCTCTTTAGGAAGCCAAGTGACATCCATTGATATTTGAATTTCCTGACTCGGACGCATTTAAATACTCAACTTTAATGCTACTACTTTGTTCCCTGTGGAATGGCCTTGCTTTTATTTTAAGTAAAAATGAAGCACATAAATAGTATCACAGTAAAGCAAACCGCAGACAACTTGAAATTCCAAATTGCTCATGCGCTTTCCAGTATTTCTTGCCTCTGATCGAACCAAAAGCACTACAAGGACAGGCTCTATCATGTGCTATTTTAGCACTTCCACCTCCTAGATGAAATTCACCCCTGCAGAAGTCCAGTGTGATGCCCACCATCATGGTTGTCCCTGGGGACTGAACCAAGAACCTCCAGAGCTAAAGCATGAGCTAAAAAAAGCCCTGCAGCTAGAAGCTCCTATTTTCTGTGGATCAGGTGAAGAAGGGAACATACACACCAAACAGTGGGCTACACCAACAAAAGATCTATGCACCAGACCACTTAAGTTCTGAGGGGTGGATGAGCTTCATGCTGGCTGACTGCTAGGGGGAATTTCATCCCCTTTACATGACAGAACCCAGCATGGTAGAGGCCTCACCAAAAAGGTTTCTCTCAGTTTGGGGCAAAGATTTTGCCTGGCTACTCTAGCCCAATCTGTTTGCAGCTTGCTGCTCTTAAAAAGCCAGCTTCCGTGCTAACGGATACCCTGCATACAGCATCACTGGAATATGTGGGACTGCACAAAGGACAGGGCAGGGCAGCATAGGGTCCAAAGACTATAGTCCATCAGGACAGCCTCCTGCTCTTAAAGGGCCACACGCTTTAAAACACAGATAAAAGAACCCGGAATTTTTAAGACCCGACCCCAAGGGGGCTGATGCCTCCCTATGTAGGGGCTGCATCTGCTGTGACATGGAACGTTGATTCTGGAGCAAGCACAGACTCCCAGCAGGGGAGCGAGTGGTTATTACAGAAGATGACACAGACTGTGCGCAGGGACACACTGGCCAGAGGGAAGAGACTGACCCAGCTTCTCAATGACGTAAGCCCATGTAGCCCCACTGGTGTGGTACTGGCTGGGCAGCAGTGCCGAATGTGCCCTATGGCACAGAGAGGAAGGATCATGTGGCTGAGACACTGTACTGCAACTCAGGAGATTGGCTCTGCCGCAGACTCTCCATGCGACCTTGGAACTGTGAAATGGGGAGATCAGGCTTCTTTTCTCGGACGTATTTAAACAGTATGCCCGGTGGGGTCAGGACTGTCTCCCATTATATGTTTGTACAGCTCCTGGCACAATGGGGCCCTGATCTCGGTTAGGACCTCTAGTTCCACAGTAAGACAAAATCATCCTAGAAGGAAGGTGAATTCTGCCCACGGATACGCCTGACCGCAGCAGCTCAAGTGGACAGGAGAGCAGAATGCGGTTCGTTGTTTGGAATGGGCTAATAAGCAGGCTGTGGGCAGCATAGGTGATCAGAGAGCAACACTGCAGGTGGCAGGACTGATACTGGAAAATGGAGACCTTCATCTCTACACCACAGATTCAAACCCACTCCTGGTCAGCAGGCGTCAGAAATCTGTGCTAGCTGATGGCTCTTCAGCTGCCTACATGAAACAAGCTGGTGGTTACAATCCACTTCCTAGCGTGCCAGTGCTCAGCCGGCTCTACCTGAGAGGCCCAGGCATGGAGACTGCACTGCCATCCTTGGCCGGGAGCAAGTCACAGTGCTGGGGAGCTAATGCTGCCATGGCCCATCTGTCTCATCGCTAAATCTGCAAGGGAACCAGTTGGCAGCTCACCCCAGCACTACATCTACTCCGAACTGAAGGAAGAGATGTGGCTGGAGGGAGTGATCCTGGAACACATCCAGGGCAGGCAGCCCAGCTGCTCTCCATCGTAGGTACTATGTGCCCTCTCGCTTACATATCCACACTACTACTCACATTAAATGAACGCTGGAAGGAAACGGAGGGGAAAATGTTCAGCTGCTGTCAATGGGCCCAGTGCCGCTGAAGTCAGCATAAACCCGTTTACACTGATCTGGCCCATGAAAACATTCCTGCCAAAACATTCAGGTCAGTGATCGAGGAGATGCAGAGCACCTCACATTACAGATGAAAAACTACAGTCACTCAAGTTACCCCAGTGTAAATTGGCAGCAACTCTGCTGGAGACGGTAGTGATACTCCAGATTTACACCAACATCCAGACCCTGAGATCTGAGTTTGGCCTCTAATTGCTGTAAAATGCTGTTCCATTTCTATCTGACAAGGACAGGAAGGCAGTGACATGTGAATCACATGCCACCCAACAGGGAAAACGAAGGCAGAGAAGCATGTTTGAGAATGAACCCAGCCGAGGCACAAGGGGAAAGGAGACACATTCCAGTAATCCCATCCGGATAGATCATTTCACTAGAGGGAAAAGCAAGGAACAGAGGCAATTGCAGGGACAGCAGGGAGGCCTGCTTCCCTGAGACAACGTTGGAAGCTGCAAAGCCCGGTGAGCATAGCTTTTTATGGGCAGGCATCAGACAAAGTAGTGCCACGGGGCGGCATGCGCGCTTGGGCAATACAGCGTGCAGTAAGACAGAGGATTTTTTAAAAAAGATGACGACCCTGTTGGATATTGATGCTCAATAACGACAACAGACTCCCACGCTCATTACGTGCAGGTAAAACGTGATGGGGGGGCTGATGTTTTCACTGCAATGAACGTGGAAGGATGGCATCCCTCACCAGGGGAGAGCACTCTCCCAAAACCAGTGGCAAGAATAAACACCTTGGTGCACCTACAGCCTGGGCAACACTTAAAAACTTAGGTCGAGACAACTATGGCACTCAGAGGTCTGAAAAATCCACAACCCAGAGCAATGTAGTGATGCCAACCTAACCCAGGAATAGACACAGCTGGGTCGATGGAAGAATGTGTCCGTTGACCCAGCTACCATTGCTCAGGGAGGTGAAGTTCCTGCAGCGACGGAAACCCCCATCTGGTTCTGTAGTCGGCCTCCCCACTACAGGGTTACAGCAGCATAGTTCTGGTGCCATAGCTGGGCTGCTATAGCCTCCACAGTGTAGACAAGCCCCACCTCCTTGCCACCACTTAACTTGATGATCCCACTTATTGTCCCTGCTTTATGTCTCTCTGCTGCCTGCTCCCCCTTTGAAGGATCCAGGATTTCAGCTCAGGTCTGTCTATATCTAAGAACTACAGGAATGATTAGGTATTTGCTCTGGTCAGAGACCAGTTGTGTCCCACACAAAGTCAGCTTGTAAATATCTTTGCAATTTACGTCATAAGAACATAAAATACTGGGTCAGATCAATGGCCCATCTAGCCTAGTATCCTGTCTTCCGACAGTGGCCAATCTCGGGTGTCCCAGAGGGAATGAACAGAACAGGTGATCCATCCCGTTTCCCATTCCCAGCTTCTGGCAAACAGAGGCTAGGGACACATCACAGTGTGTGGATTACATGTGTTTTGTGATGCCTGGCATGACCACGTGTGTCATAAATGGGCCGGATAAATGGCCGGACAGATCCTCGACTAGTGTAAATGGGCATATCTCCGCTGAGTTCAATCCAGTTCCAGGAAGTTCAATGGAGCTGACTTCCAGGCAGCGACGCTGATTTACATCAGCGGAGAATCTGGCCCATAAACTGATAAATCAATGGCAAAGCCATGTTAAGGTGCTGAATTTCAACACATTCCATCAAGGAATTAAGGACAGGATTTTCCAAGTCCTCAGGGCTGACCTCCCACTACTCTCATTGGCTTCAGCAGGAAAACTCCCATCAATGGGAGCAGAGTTCACCCAACACCGCATGCTTGTGAAAATCTCATCCTAGAAAAGCCCCTCTGGTTACCCCTCCCCCTGCCCTCACTGAGCCGGGTTCCCTGTCCCCGGACTGGCAAGGCGTGAATGGCCTTGGTAGGTGGATTCAGCTGGGGGAAGCCAAGCAGAGCTTCCGCTGCTGCCCCTCCTGGAGATCTGTCAGAGGCAGCAGTACAGCCTGCGGGTGTGGCCCTGGCAGAAGCGGCAGTGTTGATTCAGTGCTTCTCCTCATCTCCCGGCCTCCCCCGGCACATCCCCCGCTGCAGGTGTTTACGTCCCCACGGCAGTGCACAATTGACACACCAGCCGCTCCCAGTGCCATTGGCAGATGCAGAGAGAGGGGGGCAGGAACAAGTACCACCGCAGCAGGATCACAGATGTGAGCCATGAAGCAGCGGCCCAGCGGAGGAGCAAACTCCAGCTCATGCCCAGGAACCCACTGTGCAAGGGACAAAGCACCCGCCGCTAGCACACAACCAGGGCCAGGGCCCTGCTCCCCTTTGGATCCAGTTTAAATGTTTGGTAACCTTGTCTCAGGGACTGCGTTCTCTACCCATGACCCTATACTTAGTCCAGCCCGGCAGGATGGACTAGACGACCTCTTGAGGTCCCTTCCAGCCCTACCTTTCTACGATTAGACTCTTTGGCATCTGCACTGAGCAGTGTTGGTTCCACACTGCGGGTCTCAGTACAGGCAGCCACAGATGCCCTGGGATCCCCTGCGCAGCGGTAGCTTGGTTGGTATCCCCGCATCCCTGCAATGGCATTGCACCCGCTGGCGGACAGTAAATGATGCATGCTGGTTATTTCACCCCGTTTTTACAGGTGGGACCATTGCACCTATGTTGCACTTCCGCCATGTCCACACCCAAATTCTTCCACGTCCTTCTTTAGACACCCTGAGATTAGAGCTCTGCGTGGCCGAATTACAGCTATAGCTTTAAGGAAACAGAGGAGGATCGAGGGCAACCTATAGCCCCTGAGTGACGGTTGCCATTGAATCCTTATCTCACCCTGCTGATCGGTGCTGCTGTTCTTATATTTCTCCAGGTGGGGCAGGAAGACAATAGTGAGCAGAGTTTCAAAGTGTTACAAGGGGCTTCAGCCATACAGCTGCCATTATGTGGCATGAAAAACTCATCTGGGGAATGCATGGATTTCCCTCAGATCGCAGTTACTCCCGGGTCTGTGCCGTCTCAGCCCCTCCTTCACAAGCACTTTGGGGAAGGAGATGGAAAGAAGGGATCCTTTGCAGTAAATAATCAATGATGGGGGAGAGGGAAAATCAGGGATCTAATTTAAATATGCAAATCACTGAACTCTTTTCTGACCTGGGCCACCAAGACCCAGGAAAGTCTCCAGGTCAGTGCCAAAAATGTTAGCCATAAAACAAACAGGCTAACTGGACTATGTGGCTGGCACAGCATGCTTATCACACAGGCCACCAGCCTATAAACAACTGAGTCTGCCCCTGTGCAGCCAATCTCTGGACCGGTTGGTCAATCCAAGGGGCCCAACCGAACCCGGAGAGATCAGTGAGCAGGAGCCTGTGCCGCCGATGAGGGAAGTTACCCTGGCCTCCCCGCCGACCCTGCCTACCGGTTTCTGGATCACACTGGTGTTCACACGGGTCAAGAAGCCGTCGGGCACAGAGGTCCAGTGCCCAGGGCCCACTGGAGTTCTGCTGGGAGAACAGGATGACCTGGGCAGGGTTTAGCCAATCGCTGGCATCTAGCTGGCTGCCCTCCAGCAGGATAAAGCGGCTCCCTGCAAGAGAAACACAGGTTGGGAAGCCTGGGACACAGAGCTCCCGCCAAACCAGTTTCAGACCCCAAGCTTCCCGCAAGCCAGTTATAGGCACCCCACAGGCCAGTTTCAATTATAACTGGAAGAACCCTTCCCCACACACGCAGCCCTGCGCTCTGGGGATGATGTCTCAGAACAGGGGCTCCCCTGGCCTGGCCCTTCCCTCTGTGGCGGCCCATGATTTCGGACATGGTTCCCAAAGAGCAGGCTCTCCTCAGATGTCAGCTTCATGATGAGTCCTGCGGGTTGCCAACCCTCCAGGATTGTCCTGGAGTCTCCAAGAATTAATCTTTAATTTAAAGATTAATCTATATGTCATATGATGAAATCTCCAGGAATTCAGCCAACCAAAGTTGGCAACCCTAGTCCTGACGTGACGACGTTCGGCAGCACGATGCACCGTCCGCCCGTCGCGACGCCGAGGGTGGGGCTGGGCAGCTCCATACCCAGCCAGATTGGCATTTCCCCTGGCCGACTGCCCCTGCCTGAGGGGCAGAGGGCAGAGCTGTGCGGGCGGAGGCGGGGGGTGTGCTCACCGTCAGCAATGAGGTGCTCCGGGACGTGCAGGGTGATCTTGACGATGAGCGGGCAGCTCATGTGGGACGAGCACACCAGGCTGATCACGCAGCTGGTGATGCTGATCAGGGTCAGTGTGGTCTTGTTGACGGGACTTCTCGGTGAGCCCACTGGAACGGCAGCGAACAAAGAGACCGACGGCAGAGACGTCAGACGTCAGCCGCTTACACTGCCGCCTCTAGAACACAATCCAAGGAGCCCCCTAGCTCCCCCACTCCCACCTTCTGATCAAACAGAGCAGAGAATACCCTGAAGGGTTTATCTTCCCGGGGAAACCCTCACCTCTCAACCACCCTCACCCCTTCGAGGATCAAAGGGATAACAATCCACAGAGCTTGCATTAGTCTCTGTCTTGTTTGGGGTGGTGGGGGAGGGCAGCTTTGCTGATATCAAAGTGGCTGTGTCCTGGAACTGCTTCCACAAGCAGTGAAGTTCTTGGTTATTAGCCCATACGTCTGCAGACTCCAGTTCCCACGGGTAAGGAACGGCACTCCACGGAGTGTGTAACTCCGGGCTTGGAAAGCTGGTCGATCTGTCCCTATCTCAAACATACGCTCAGAAGCAGCAGCCTCTGTCCGCCCCCGCGGTGCCAGGCATCCTGCAGTTTCTGATCTACTATCTCTCTGACAGTTGGCACAATGCCCTGGCAGGGGAAGAGGCAACTCTGGGCCGTGAGAAGGCTAGCGCAATCAAACCTGAAGCTTTAACAGCCTGAGGCGTCCCAGTTCTCAGAACCTTTCAGAGCTGTGCGAGCGGTCCTAAGGGCTGCAGGCGCATAGGGCTCAAAAGATGCCGTTTTGCTAAGAGTCGCAGGACCCATGTTGCTAGAGGAACCAGCTGGTTTGGCTTCACAAGACAGAATCCTGCCTTAGGCCCGTATAGCGCCTCTCACCCCAACGTACTTCACAAACTATATATCATTATTTCATCCCTGAAATGCAGCCACTTCTAGGAGGCAGCACAGCAGTAAGGTGGACAATCAGCACACTGCCCCACAGTGAAAGGAGCAGATGTTTTTGGAGATCAGCCTTTCCCTCCCTCACACACTCTTCTGAAAAGCACACTGGTTCAAATTCTGCTCTCACCCTCATGACCGGAAATCCAGAATAACTCCAAGGAGGTCATTCAATGGAGCCACTTTGGATTTATACACGTCAAAGAGCAGAATTTGGCCCATTATGTTTTTATGGAGGATCATTCTTCACTTCGTCAACTGTCTGTATGTTACTGCACATATAACAGTTCAGGTTCTTTCACAACACTGCTGTGTGCATCGATGCGTTCTAAAAGACCACTTTCCAGCAGGTCAAGAGATACATGGCTGAGTATTCAGTAAAAAGAAGAGAAATAGAGTATTCAATGTGTTTCTTTCTGATAATTTTCTTGGATTCAGTTCGCCATGAATAGATGCCATGAGATCTTTAACATCCAAGGCTTTTAATCTCTAACTTGTGCGGAGTTCGCCTGTCTCAGAAAGGTGAAAGACTGAGTCAGCCTGCGTGGGGCCCCTTATCAAAGGGACCTGCCTCTAATGATTCCTGCTCTGAATTTGATTTGCTGCATCTTTACATTGCTACAATCCGGTGGTGAATATGGTGAAGCTGAACAGGCACATGCCAGGGTATGCTATGTGGCCTCCATGCCCATCACCAAGCTATCTTATGAAAGGTTCAGTCTAGAACTTTTCCTGGAGGGAAAGAGAAATCAGTTAATTAACGGAGTCTAGAAGTGAAGTCTTAGGCTAAGCCAATGAGTGGACTGAAAGGCTGAGTGCTCATTTCACAAGTTCAGTTGTCCCAAGAAGAAAATAAAAGAAGAGGGAAATGCCCTGACTTTAAAAACGCTCAGAAATATTTGCCTGTGTATTCAGCGAAAGGAAGATAAGGAGAAAATACCCATCAACAAACAGCCCTCCTGCATTCCCAGACTTCAACATATTCTCTCATCAGGAAGTTCTGGAGACCCGAACGGAGTCTCAACCCAAAACTTGTGAATCCCGCCCATCCCCCTCCTGGTTTGTGAAACAGTCAGGAGCAACCGGCACCGGTCCTGACTGAAACCACCAATGCCTCATGCAGAAAAGGAATTTTCCCTTCCTCCTTCAAACGTGCAGTAGCCCGACCAATGCTGAAAAATCCACCCTGGTCACTTCAGTCCTAGTCAACTACCGCCCAGCATCAGACCTCCCGTTCCTGAGCAAGCTCATAGAGGGAGGGATAGCTCAGTGGTTTGAGCACTGGCCTGCTAAACCCAGGGTTGTGAGTTCAATCTTTGAGGGGGCCATTTGGGGTTATGGGGCAAAAATTGGGGATTGGTCCTGCTTTGAGCAGGGGGTTGGACTAGATGACCTCCTAAGGTCCCTTCCAACCCTGATATTCTATGATTCTATGAGGTAGCAGAAGGCTGACTACTAGGTAATCTAATATTCTAGACCCAGCATAATCTGGATTCAGGCCAGGACATGGAACTGAAGCCACTTTAGCAGCACTGATGGAAGATCTCCTGCTGTCAATGGATAGAGGGCAGACATCCATTCTCATCCTCCTGGGACCTCTCTGCAGCATTTGACATGTGGACCATGAGATTCTGCTGTACCTCCTGAGAGGTGTGGCAGTGTTCCAGAGTAATGCACTAGGATGCTCTGGGTCCTTCCTGGAGCGAGACGTGATGGAAAACTGCACCTTGTGATACTTCTGAGCCTGAGTCTGTTTAAGCCTGGGGTGTCACCCCTGAGCCAGATAGTGAGATGAGTCATCAGAGACAACTACCTGCAGGTCCTGGAATAGGCTCCATGCCATTCAACAATGGTTCAACCAATCCACAAGGAAGGACCCACCCAGATGACCCCAAGGCAGGTATACAGGCTCCTAAAGGAAGCAGGCTCTCTAGTCTGCTTGACATCAGGTAGTGACCTGGCCAGAAGCATTCCCACTGCTGGTAGTTTCAACAGACTGTCCCTGCTTCAGCGCTTAGCTCCTGTTCTACCCATGCCTGCTCCATGCCCCTACTCCAGCCTGCATCTGCTCCTGCCTCAGCTGGCTGCCTGGAGACTCTGGCATGCCTCCACCACCAGACCCCTCGCTTGTGAAGTTCCACCAGGACCCGTTCTCTCTCTGGGCCTTTACATGTAACCACTAGGAGAACTGGGCCGATGACATGGATGCAAGTGCCAGCAATATGCAGATGACGCACAGCTCTACTTACCCTTCGCCACACATGACCACACCGCTGCCACCAATATGGCCCAGTGCTTGGATGAGATCAGCTCGTAGGTGAAGAACAGCTGGCTGAAGATGCACCCGAGCAAGCCAGAGGTGGGAAGAGGAGAGCATTATGAAGAGTTCACAGCCATGGTGCTGTCTCCTTTGGTTCAAGGTACACATCCACAATTGGTCAGATTAGTCCCTACAGTTGGAGTGCTCCTGGATTCCTCGCTGATGCTAAGCAATCATATAGCAGCATCCATGAGTAATGCTTCCTCCATTTCCAGTTGACTAGGAGACTCCATTCCATCCTGGCAGACAATGACATGCTATTCACACTTTCATTGCCTCTTGGCGTGACTACAGCAGTGTGATATACTTGGGCATGAAGCCTGCGGCACTTTAAGGAAACTCCACCTAGTAAAGACACCGTAGCGCATCTTCTCAGAAACACAAGCTACCACGAGCACATCAAACCTGTCCTCTACTCTCCAAACTGGTTTCCCAGAAAATAGCAAGTCAAGCTCAAGGTCCCTGTCCTTATCTCCAAGGTACTCCATGATCTGGGCACAGGACAGCTAAATGATTGTCTAAAGCTCAGGGATGCAGACTGTGGTCTACAACTCTATTCCTCAGGCACGCCGGAACTCCCTGCAAGAAGAGTAAAGCTTGTCTGTGTAGCAGACAGAAGTGTCTTGGGCGCCAGTCTGAGACTGCAGAATGAACCGCCCCAGGAACACCGACCATCACAAACCTCCCCACCTTCCACTTCAAGTCTTCGACCTGCCTTCTCTACGACAAACATGGAGAAATGTGTATAAAAAAACCCCAAAAGCAACAACCTCACCAAACCAAGAAGTGTCCACTGCACACCTCTCCCACTGGGGAGGGGATGAGAGAACAACCAACACATGACAGATGTTAGTCACGTTATTTGCTGCAGTCTAAGAACCTACGCAATAGAATAAAAGTTCAGGTGTCCTGAGGAGAGAACAGCAGGCCAGGCTGTGAGCATCACTGCTGAGGCTACAAAGGGTGCATTGGGGGGCAAGGAAAAGAATCTACAGTTCCTGAGAGAACAGCTGATGGTAAGAGAAAACTAGTACATCATTTTAGCTAGGGACAATGTTATCGGTTAACAGTTCAGTCTCTTTTTACTTTGATATAGAAGGGTTGGTTTTTATAATCATTTCTCTTCTTTCTTTTAAGCCGGGCACAGCTGCCTTCTCTATGTTCGTATACAGCCCATCGCTGATGAGGTACAGCGTATTTATAGAATCTTTCCATCTGGTTTCCCCTTTGTGCAGGAGAGGGTTTTATTAAAATAACAGCAGTAAGACACCGAACAGGGAGGCACAGGGGCTAACAAGCCAGGCTTTGAAGCCCGTTACTCATTAATATATAACAAATCCTGAGAGATGCCAGCAGCAAAATTTGAATGTATTTCATCCTCAGCCGAAAAGATCTCCCAAACAGCTCCATGCGGCCAGCAGACTGGCTAGGGTTTAGAAATCAGCACCTCCTGATTCTAGTTTGATTTTCAGTTCTGACCGCCATCACACCAACTATTCAATGGAAAATCATGCCCACAGCCAATGTTCATGTAGAACCTACAACGTTGCACTTTTGTGGCACACAGGCATTTGAGGAAGCCTGATGAGACAAAACAGAACTCGGATGTCCCCACAAAGAGGATGCTCCCCCCAGTCTGGGTTACATATCTGGAAGGAGATGGAACTATAAGACTATTGTTATAGGGGGATTGCAACTAGACAGCTGGACTGACGGCCTAATCCTGGCCCTGATGAAGTCAACAAGAGCTTTGCTACTGACTTCAATAGGATCAGGGTTTGGCCTTGAGCACTTACCTAACTCTTCATCTCTTCTCATCTTCACATTGGATATAGTCCTGCTATGTGAAAACACCCGTAGACACAACCCAGGTCCAGCCCCTGCAGGAACATCTGCTTTGGATTCTCAACCTCCATTCTCCCCCCACCCACACGCATACCTCTGCTGCGCCGCCTGCTCCGGGATGGGTCAGTATAAAACGTCAGCTGGGGGTCATTGTCAGCCTCTGTCCCAGAATCTCCTTCGGGGTTCAGAAATGCTGAGCCAGCTACAATTAACAGATGACAGAATCACTTCCAACAATTGCTCTTTTCCCCCCACCTCTGCCCCCGTCATATCCACCTGCCGTCTCTCGTTGCTGTTGTTACTTGCACTGCACAAGTGCCAGAGATCAGTTGCGCCAGGTGCTGTACAAACGCACACTAGGAGTCAGTTCTTGCCCTGAAGAGCTTACCATCTAAATAGACAAGGAGTGGGAGGGGAAACAGAGGCACAGACACCTGCCCAGGTGACCCAGCCTCAGGATCTTTTGAGCTCTGCCCACCGCTATCACCAATGCGGGCTCTTAAGTGGTCAGTGGTGTTGCTATGGGGAACACAAAGTGCTCCCTTCCCTCACAGAGGAAAATCATGAACTCTGCCTTGGAGACCTGCCCTGTTTTGCAGTCGCCTGCTGTAGACAGACAACGCTGCTGTTTGTACTGGTAGAGCCTACTGCTGCCGGAAACTGGGGGACTGTGGCTTTGCCTGCATGCGCCAGATGGGGTGGGAAGGCAAAATCCCCGATGCAGACAAGGACTGAGCTCCGCTGGTGAATAGAATTCCACACTGCCTCCCCCAGGCCCAAGGAATCACAGGGTACCTCGTGCTTTGTTATTGATCCGCTTCCGCTGGCTACTGGAGGTGTGAGACAACAGGGTAGCCTGCTGGTGGTTGGAGTCCACGGGGCTGGTAGCGATGATGTTATCCTTGTACTTGTTCATCAAGGACAGCTTGGCATTGTCGCTTCCTGAGCAGGAAGAATTTAAGGCAAAAACTTTCAGAGAAAAGACAAAAAAAGGAGGGAGAGAGAAAGAGAGAGAATTCATTTATCAGGATCCAGTTCCTTTCCCAGCATCTGGGTGAGAGCACTAGCCACACCTTGGATGGTGGCCCGGCCAGCGAAATTGACCAGGGTCCCTATGGGGGACAAGGGAGCAGGGGCTGAAACTGAGGTTTCTTGCACTCCAAAGGTGCATAGGCTGACAAAATTGGCTCAAACCAGGCTCGGGAGAGCCCTCTCCATTCCGACCAGCAGCATGCCCACCTATTGCAGCTCCACCAGCCCTGCCAATGCATTGCTACCAGGGTGTGATCCAACAAGCAGGGAGAAACTCCTTATCTGGCCTGTAGCATGGAGGAAGGGAAGTAATCACTTGGGAAGAGCCAGGGATGACAAGGAGGAAGGTTAAAGCTCGCCCATTGAGAAAAAACTACCTCTTAGGCTGGGTGTTGGAGAAGCCCCAATTGATTCAGCATCATCTTGATGAGTCTGCCAAGAGCATCTGCACTACAGCAATAACTGAGTCAGGGGACTCTCCTTACATTATAGTTACCCCGACCCAGTTACAATACTGTACAAGCTGTTATGTAGATGGGACCTAACTGGGCCCCTCTCTGACCAGGCTAAGGGCTCGGGTTGAGATTTTCAAAGCTGCATAAGAGATTTCACTGCACAAACTGGGCAGGCAAATCCCTTAGGCAGCTTTGGAAATCTCATCCTTGGACTTCCCAGGAATACAGTTTAGATTCCACCTACACAACCTGTAGCCACTTTGCAACCTGATCAGGGGACAACTATGTTGTCACTAGGTCTTGTGATCCAAGAGAAGCTCCATTTGTATCAAGGTGGTGTTAACACTGAAGACTACTGATGACAATTTAAACATCAATGTTAACTATCTCACTGCTGATCATTTTTGTAAATGGACCCAGTGGTCCTGGGACTGTGGCTGGAGCTTGGGGATGAAGACAGAGCTGGAACAGAATACCACCACATTTTCCCCCTTCCATCTGACCCCTTACTGAAACCTCTGTTCAGGAAGAAGGAAGGTGCGGGCACAGAGATTCTTGTGCTGGAATCAAGGCTCTGCATTTCAGCACCACCTCTTATCTCGGCTATATCACATGCAGCGGAAGACGCACTGCTAGATCTGGCTGCATGAAGGCCCCAAGCCGTGGCTACGAGAATACCCAGGGGAACATACTCACTGCCGTCCCATGCGTAAGGGAACCCCAGATGAGGCTGCCCCACACGGCTCTGGGATCAATCAACTTGCACGGGGAAAGGGGTGCAGAGGAGCATTCTGTGTATATGTATTCCACTGTAGCCCAATACCAGCAATACACACAGGGAGAGGACTCGGTTTCAGTACTCAGCTGAGCCCACGCAAACAGGAACAGCAAAGCACATGGAGGGTAAACCATTCGTCCCCCAACCTGGCGTGAGATCCATGCCAGACTTCTCATTGCAGCCCTGCAGCGAATCCAGCGTCCTGGTAACCTGGCTGGCGAAGTCCTCGCCGCCGTTCATGCACTCGCGCTGCAGGTGGTGACGCAGGTCAGTGATGTCGTACTCATAGCCGTCCAGGATGGGGGTCTCGCGGATGCTCAGCGTGCCGCTGGAGTTGTGGCCCTGCACGCGGGCGTTGCGCAGGCTCTCCCGCCCGTGACCCCCAATCAGGACCGAGGGGATGTAGTGGATTTCGTTGGCCGCCTCGGCGCTGGCACTCTTCTGGGGCTGCGGCACCCGGCGCCGCTTGCACCAACGCCGGCGGGTGTAGAGGATCATCACCAGGCACAGGATGGAGAGCAGCAGGGCAATCATCCCCCCCTAGGGAAGGGAACAGAGGCAGGGCTCAGAGCCACGGCTGGAGGAAGCAGAACTGCAGCCGGCTGCTGGGAGACAGAGCTACACGGACAAGGAGATTAGCAGCTTCCGTTCCAGCTGGATCGCCAGCACGGCAGGGAACGCATGGCCCAGGGGGAGTGGCAAAGGGGACTGGATGACTTTCCCCTCTCGCCCACTAGTCTGACTCCAGGCCAGGCTGGAAGTCATGCCTGCTGCTGATACTATAGTTCGGGGTCTTATACACTTAAAAGGGCCGGTATAAAAAAATTGAAGCCCTGGCTTTCTTACAAGCCTTGCCGGGAGCTGTCACGTTTCCAAACGCAGCATAACAGTGCCGTAAAAAGGCCAAATTCCTTCCCCAGCAGGCAGCCCTCCAACTACAAACATCGGGTGCCGGGCTTGGGACTCTGCCCCACCAGGCACTGCCCTGCTGCACGTTCCACTCACGGGTGCAGGGACGGTGCACAGGGAAATCCTACTATGCTACGCTCCCAAGCAACCTCAGCAGATCGCCTTTCGTTATCAGACCGGGATCTCCAAGCACTTTGCAAAGGGAGGGTAAAGCAGCTGGGGAAAACTGAGCCAACTGCCCTGGCAGTGCCCATTTAAAACATAGGCCAGTTCCTTCGATGGTCTAAATCATCACAGCTCCATTCAATGGAGCAATGGCAATTTACACCAGCTGAAGATCTGCCCTTGGGGCCAAACTCATGCCTGGCATAAGCAGGAGCAGCATCCACTGGGAGTTTCCTTTAATGGTAATTGTGCCTTCTTAGGCCAGGACAAAACTGGGCTCTATCTACATCCCCACAGAAAAGAACAGTTACCTGTTCCGTAACTGGCATTCTTCGAGATGTGTTGCTCAGGTCTATTCCACCGTAGGTGTGCGTGCTCGCCACGTGCATCGGTGCCGGAAGTTTTTCCCTTAGCGGTATCCGTAGGGGGGAGCGCCGCTGCGACCCCTGGAGTGGCGCCGCTATAGCGCGCTATATAGGGGACTGCGCGCTCCCCCCACCCTCGGTTCCTTCTTGCCGGACCAACTCCGACAGAGGGGAAGGAGGGCGGGATGTGGAATAGACCTGAGCAACACATCTTGAAGAACGCCAGTTACGGAACAGGTAACTGTTCTTTCTTCTTCGAGTGATTGCTCGTGTCTATTCCACCGTAGGTGATTCCAAGCAATACGCATGGAGGTGGGTAGGCGTTCACACCGTGTCTGGCTGGAGCACAGCTCTACCAAAGCCAGCGTCATCCCTAGCCTGGGAGACGATCGCATAATGCGAGGTGAACGTGTGAACCGAGGACCAGGTAGCGGCCCTACAGATATCTTGGATAGGGACATGGGCTACAAAGGCTGCCGACGAAGCTTGCGCCCTGGTCGAGTGTGCCCTCACGATAGGCGATGAGGGAACTTTCGCTAACTCGTAGCATGTGTGAATGCATGAAGTGATCCACCAGGAAAGCCGCTGGGTAGAAATAGGCTGACCTTTCATACGCTCGGCTGAGGCAACGAAGAGTTGCGGGGACTTACGGAATGGCTTAGTCCGCTCCAAGTAAAAAGCCAGCGCCCTGCGCTTGTCCAACATGTGGAGGCGGCGCTCCTCGCCCGAGGCATGCGGCTTGGGGCAGAGGACAGGGAGGAAAATGTCCTGGTTTATGTGAGAAGCGGAGACCACTTTGTGAAGGAAAGCTGGGTGTGGACGGAGCTGGACCTTGTCCTTGTAGAAGACCGTAAACGGGGGGTCTGAGGTCAGGGCCCTGAGCTCCGACACTCGTCGGGCTGACGTAATGGCCACGAGGAATGCTACCTTCCAGGAAAGGTGAGACCAGGAGCATGTGGCCAGGGGCTCGAACGGGGGGCCCGTGAGGCGAGACAACACCAAATTCAGGTCCCACTGTGGTACAGGGATCCTGGCATACGGGAAGGACCAGTCCAAGCCCTTGAGGAAGCGTCCGGTCATGGCGTGCGAGAAGACCGAGCAGCCCTGGACCAGCGGATGGAATGCCGATATAGCTGCTAGGTGCACCCTGACGGAGGAGGGAGCCAGACCTTGCGTCCTAAGATGGAGGAGGTAATCAAGGATAACCTGGAGTGCGGCGTCCCTCGGGGAGGTACCCCGCACACCCGCCCACCTGGAGAACCTGGCCCACTTCGCCAGGTATGCCCGGTGAGTGGAGGGTTTCCTACTCTCCAGGAGGATGCTCCTGACTCCTTCTGAACACAGAGTCTCCTCCGCGTCTAACCACTGAGCAGCCACGCTGTCAAGTGGAGGGAGGCTAGGTTGGGGTGAAGGAGGCAGCCCCGATCATGGGACAGGAGGTCCGGTCGAAGCGGTAGCGGACGCGGAGGGGCCGCCAGCAACCCCAGGAGAGTCCCGTACCAGTGCTGTCTGGCCCAAGCTGGGGCGATCAGCAGGACGTGGGCCCTGTCCCTCTTTACCTTTTCCAGGACCTTGTCTATGAGGGGAAAGGGAGGGAACACATAGAGGAGCTGTCCCGACCATGACAGGAGGAAGGCATCTGAGAGTGCATTCCTCTCCAGCCCTCCCCTGGAGCAGAACCGGTGACAACGGCGGTTCTGCCGAGTCGCGAACAGGTCTACTTGGGGAGTGCCCCAGGCTTGGAAGAGCTGACCCGTGACCTCCGTGTGGAGGGACCACTCGTGCTGAGAGGAGAAGACCCTGCTCAGTCGATCGGCCCGAGCGTTGTTGACCCCCGGCAGGTGGAAAGCCCGGAGGGAGATATTGTGGGCTATACAGAACTCCCACAGGCTGAGGGCTTCCTGGCAGAGAGCCGAGGACCTCGCCCCTCCCTGCCTGTTGATGTAGAACATCGCGGCCGTGTTGTCTGTAAGGACCCTGATTGTCTTGCCACTCAGCCGCGAGCTGAACGCCGCACAGGCCAAGCGGACTGCCCTGAGCTCCTTGACATTTATGTCTAGGGGTAGCTCCGTGGCTGACCAGTCCCTGGGTTTGGGAATCCCCTACATGGGCTCCCCAGCCCACGTCCGACACATCCAACACCAGGTCTAGCGACGGGGGCGGGTCCCGGAAGGGGATCCCTTGCAACACATTGGCCGGGACGGTCCACCACTGAAGGGAGGCTAGCACCTGCCCCGGTACCGTGAGGACCTTCTCCATACCGTCCCGAGCCGGAGAGAATTCTGAGGCCAGCCAAAGCTGGAGGGGCCTCATTCGGAGTCTGGCGTGGTGTACCACATACGTGCATGCCGCTATGTGGCCTAGGAGCTGTAGACAGGTCCTGGCCGTAGTCAGGGGGAACCCCGTGACCGTGGCTATGAGCCCTTTGAGGGTCTGGAATCTGCCCAGTGGGAGAGAGGCCCTGGCCCTGGAAGCGTCTAGTAGAGCTCCAATGAACTCTATGCGCTGGACCGGAACCAATGTCGACTTGGCCTTGTTTACCCGAAGGCCTAGATTGGCACAGGTAGTCAAGAGCAGCTGCAGGTGGTTCCACACCTGCAACCTCGAGTTGCCCTTGAGCAGCCAGTCGTCAAGGTAAGGGAACAATTGGACCCCTCGGCTTCTGAGAAAGGCCGCCACCACCGCCATACACATTGTGAACACCCGAGGTGCTGTGGACAGGCTAAAGGGAAGGACTGTAAACTGGTAGTGGTCCTGCCCAACCAGGAAACGAAGGAAGTGCCTGTGCCCTTCGAATATGTGTATGTGAAAGTATGCGTCCTGGAGATCCAGGGCCGCCTACCAGTTGCCCGGGTCTAAAGCAGGAATAATCTTTACCAGGGAGACCACGCGGAATCGGTATTTGACCATGTACCGATTGAGACCGCGCAAGTCTAAGATCGATCTGAGGCCCCCTTTCGCTTTGGGGATCAGGAAATAACGGGAATAGAACCCTTTCCCTTGGAATTCCCTTGGGACTCCCTCTATGGCTCCGAGACTGAGGAGCCGGCCCACCTCCTGCTGCAGCAGGGGTAGATGTGACTGGTCTACCGTGCCATGCCCGGCAGGGGGTCGGGAGATCGGGGGTGACCTGAACTGGAGCGTGTAGCCCCGGGCAATGGTACTCAGAACCCACCAGTCCGTGGTTATATGGGACCATTGCGAAAGGAATGGACGCAAGCAGTTGCTGAAGGCCAACTTTATTTGTGGGAGGGTGTCCTCGGGGTTCGCCCGGGTACCCTCCTGCCCCCAGTCAAAACCGCCGCCTGCCCTGCTGCTTGCCCTTGGAGGGCCCAGGCTGCGGGGCAGAGCGGGACTGCCTTTGTGGTCGCCTCTTCTGTGGCCTGGACCTCTTATAGGCTGGCTCATAGTTGGGGCGCCTGGGCGGGAGCCTGCGGCTTGGGCTTTTCTTTGGCCGGTGGGACGTAGAGCCCGAGCGTTTGCAGGGTGGTATGGGAGTCCTTCATCCCATGAAGCCTCACATCCGTTCGTTCCGCGAACAGGTCTTTGCCGTCAAATGGGAGATCCTGCATCACGGACTGCGCCTCCGAGGATAGGCCCGACAGGAGGAGCCACGACGCCCTGCGCATGGACACCGCCGAGGCGATGGATCGCACCGCCGTGTCCGCCGCATCTGATGCCGCCTGCAGAGCAGCCTTCGCAGCGGCAGCCCCCTCCTCCGCCAGCGCCTTAAACTCCTTGCGTTCGCGCTCTGGGAGGAAGGGCTCAAATTTTTGCTAGGACCCCCACAGGTTAAACTCGTAGTGGCTGAGGAGGGCCTGGTGATTTGCCACCCTGAGCTGGAAACTCGAGGATGAATAAATTTTCCTCCCAAATGAGTCCAGCCTTTTTGAGTCCTTATCTTTAGGGGTAGGACCCGGTTGACCCTGGCGCTCCCTATGGTTGACTGATTCCACGACCAAAGAGTTGGGAGCCGGGTGGGTGTACAGGAATTCGTGTCCTTTCGTAGGGACAAAATACTTGCGCTCTGCCTTTCTAGATATAGGCGCAAGTGAGGCTGGCGTGTGCCAAAGGGCTTTTGTAATATTGGCGACCCCTTCATGTAACGGGAGCGCCACTCTGCCCGGTGCCGAAGACGAAAGGACACCGAAAAGCGAGTTGGAGGGCCCTTCCATCTCCTCAGCTTGGAGCTGGAGGTTTGAGGCAACTCGCTTTAATAGCTCCTGGTGGGCCCTGTAGTCCTCCTGCGGTACGGAGGGTGGCGGGGCCGTGACCTTGTCCTCCGGTATGGGGGAGGAAGCCGGTATGGAGCTTAGCACATCTGCTGGCACCGCGGGCTCAACGCCTTGCTCAGAGTCCGCATTCGGTGCCGAGGACCCGTGGTCCACAGATGTAGGTCTGGGAGCCCGGGATATGGTGGCCGAAGGAGCCTCGGACGCCCCTGCGACCGATCGGTATCCGGCTGGGTGTGTCCCGGGGACCAAGGGGTCCACTGGCACCACTGTCCCTGCCATGGAACCCCCTGCCACTGACCCTGCTGCGGCACCGGTGGCACCAGCTGGTCAGGTAGGAAAGCAGAGGCCCTGGAGTGGCTCACCGCTGGTGTGAACGTCGTTCGGTCGGTGCCGTGGGAACGGTATGAGCTACGGCGCCGACGATGACGTCTACCTCGGGACCGGGACTCCGACGACGAGGTACGGTACCGTCTCAAGCTACTGCTCCTTGAGACGCTGCGACGCCTATGTCCGCGGCAGTGCGGAGCCAGCGACCTCTTACGGGAGTCCTTGTCCCAGTGCCTCGAGGACTGGGAGCTGGAGCGGGAGCGTCGGCGGCCGTGACGGGAACGGCTGCGATAGCTCCGACTCGACCGGGAGCGTCTACGGCGCCGGTGCCTGCCGTGTCGCGACTCCCTGCTCGATTAAGAGCAGTGCCCGGAGCTCCGATCCGACAGCACCTTACCCGAGAGCCTCACCATTGGTGACCGCAGAGGCTGCGGGCTATGGTCGAACCGGGCGCTGATGGGCGAGCGGTCCCGGGACCGGTCCCCTGATCGGGATCTGCAACTGGTCGGGGTTGACGGCCTGGAGCCCAATGGCGGCTTGCCTCTGGAACGGATTCCTGATGCCGGGACTGCCGGTACCTGGAGTGTGAGCAAGTCTTTGGCCGCCTGGAAGGCCTCCGGCGTCGAAGGCATTCGGGAGTCCGGAGAGGCCTGCGTCGAGGAAACCGGGCTACTCCGCTCAGCACGAGTTAGAGCGATGGGGCCCGGGGGAGAATTGCGGCTGCCGCACACGTGTCGAGCCTCTCCCTTATCCTTGCCTCGACGACGATGTGTAGACGGTGCCTTCCTCTGCCCTTGAGACGGTGAGCGGCACCGGCCACTTGAGGACGCCGGGGGATCGTCGTGCACCGAGGACAGGGTACCGGGTGCCGATTCCGCTCGGCGCACTGGTGCAGGAGCCAACGCGGAATCCCTGAGGAGGGGCCGGAGTCGAATGTCTCTGTCCTTTTTCATGCGACGTTTGAAGGACCTGCACATTTTGCAGCGTGCGCTGACATGGGACTCACCCAGGCAGCGGAGACAAGCTGAGTGCGGGTCGCTTATAGGCATAGAGCGCCTGCAGGACTCGCACAATTTGAAGCCCGGGGTCTGGGGCATGCCCCGGCCCGGTCACTTACTAAACTGAACTAACTGACAAACTAACTAAAGATACTACTAACAACGAACAACAAACAGAGTTCTAGGAAAAAGGCTGCAGCAAAGAAGCTGGAGCAGAAGTTCCGACGCACCTACACTGGCAGCAAGAAGGAACTGAGGGTGGGGGGAGCACGCAGTCCCCTATATAGCGCGCTATAGCGGCGCCACTCCAGGGGTCGCAGCGGCGCTCCCCCCTACTGATACTGCTAAGGGAAAACCTTCCGGCACCGATGCACGTGGCGAGCACGCACACCTACGGTGGAATAGACCTGAGCAATCACTCGAAGAAGAACCCCACTGTTCCTGGCACCGGCAACAGTCTGAATAATGCATGTGATAACGACAGCCGCTGTTGTTTTAGTCTCCTTCAAGCAAGCCTGTGTAATGGAAACGGGACTGGGGAAGATGGAAGAGGCAGAGCACCATCAGGAAATCAGTGGTGTGGGATACACCTCCTGAATAAGTAACGTTTGTACGCAGCAGTTCTACCATGCAGCTCAGCCGGGGACTTTCCAGAGGTGGGTCTATCCACTGGAGAGCTGGGGAAACGGCAGCAGGAAGAGGTGCAGCAACCTGCCTACAATCACGCAGTGAGTCGATAGCAGAGACAGGGATAAAACCCAAGTCTCCTGACACCCAGTCTCCCGCTCTCACTACTAGGTAATATTTAGCACTGATCGCCTGCTTTCCAGACAGCATTTCAGATAGGCTCAGGCTTGGCCTCATTCTGTTTCCACTGAAGCCAACGGTGAGGCAGGCCACAACTGAGGGCTTTACAAAATCCCATTCTATATAACTACTAGGAGTTGGGTACTTTGGTGCCCCAGAATACAGACCTTGCCCTCAAGAGCTTACGGTCCTATGTGAGTGGAACAGTCGCCGCCATCCAAGCGCCCCTTTGTGGCCGGGGTGCCTCTGCAGCCCGTTTTCCCTTTCTTCAGGGCTCCTTAAACACACGCCACACAGTCTCTCTCATCCGCTCACACCCCTTCTTGGCACCTGGTTTCTTATTAACACAATGTTCCAAAAAACCAAAACACAACAATAATCTTCCACCTTGCTTTAAACTGGGCATACCCCCTCCTCCCTGAGGTGCTGCCTCTTCCCATTGTCCGGGCAGCTGGAGGAGAGGCAGGATCTGACCTGCCGCCTTTGCCTTCTCCCAAAGGAAAAACAAACCTTTTAGCTGGGACTTCTTACCCAGCCCTGACTCTCTTCCTCAGGGACCATGGAAGGAGACACATGCTCCCTCTCACTTCAGTCACTGAAATTCCCCCAACCCTTTATAGCCCAGGTGCCCAGCCCCGCCTTCTTAACTGGCTCAGGTGGGGAGCACCGGCTCTGGCACAGAGGTGCTGGACCTATGTTAATCACAGGGGCCAGCCACCCCGTGACATAGACACAGGATGTACGAGTGTAGGAAACGGGGGGGTGGAGGGGCGGAAGGAAGACAGGGCCGACAGCACAAGATCATGATCCTTTCAGACATTAACACATTACACTGCCTGCCATCCCAGTGAGACAACCTGCTGCTTGAGCTAACAGGGAACTCCCTTAACTACCGGTAGTAGTAGGTCCCTTATCCTTTCTGTGGAGAAGGTTAATGGGAGCAGAGTTGGGGCTGGTTAAAGATTTCCTCCAGGCCCCACTGGAATGGACCTTGAATTTCTTTCACTTGACTTAGCTTTTGGGTGAAGTGAGGCAACAGGGGGTAGCAGAGTGAGCTGGAATCCTGAACTCCTGGGTTCTGCTCCCAGCTCCGTCACTAACTCTGTGTCTGATCTTGGGCAAGCTGCTTCACTTCGCTGTACTTCTTCCCTCCCCCCACCTCCCCAATCTGTAAAACGAAGCTAGTGCGTACCTGCTATGTATAATGTGCTGACTTGGAGTGAATGAATTCCCATGTGAACTAGAATGTATCTTTTAGACAAAACCATCTGTGAGGGGGATTTGTGATGGAGGATAATACGAATGTCCATTTGGGGTCCTTTGCTCTATGGAGCTGTAAATTTTTGTGCAGCACCTAGAGTGCTGTGTAGGTGCTTTGTAAATGCGAATAAATACATCTAATCCCATTTATCCTCAGGAATGACAGAGTAATTGTGGGGCGGGGGGGGAGTTTCTTGGCTCATTTGAAATGGAAGGAATTCTTGGCAAAAGAAAATAAAGAACAGTCTCTGCATCACAACCCTGCACCAGCCAGGAGAGCCTGCGATCATCAAAACATGGAAAGTAGCATATAAATCACAAACCCCAAGAGCCTGGCTTCGCCTCATGAGGAGCTTCCATTCAAATGCAAGAGTAAGTTACTGAAAAAGAACCAAAATTGAAACAGTCCTTAAATCATGTTGATGTATTTTAGTATTAAATCATTTTAGGGTGCTTTTTTTAAAAAAGGAAACAGAATGTTCATGAATAGAGTCCAGCTGTCGGCTCAGGAGAGCGAAATCCTGTATTTATAATCCACAGGACTGGTACAGAACAGACAGCTGATAGTGCAAACTCACCCACTCAATGGATCAATCTTAACACTGCCCGGGACAGATAAGACTGCAGTCCGTAGGTGCTGGTTAGACACTATGGCCTCAATTCAGCCAAGCCCCTCCATTTGACTTTAAGCATGTGCTGAAGTCCAGCCCCCTTCAACAAAACACTTCAGCCCGTGCTTAGTTCCAATTGACTTCAAGGGAACCCAAAACATACGCTTAAAGTTAAGCGCAAGCTTTAAATGTTTTGCTGAATCAGGACAGTAGGGCCAAGCGGAGCCAGCTTTGAAGCAGTTACCTGAAAGCGAGGGAAACAAATCTTCTTTATATATTTATTTTCATGTAGTCTTTGAAAGCAGAGGTCAGAATTATTGTAGGCAAATGCTCCTACTGGCAAAGTTTTCAGTGCCCAGGTGGGGAAGGTGATATCTTTCATTGGACCAAAACATCTGTCAGTGAAAGAGAACCTTTCGAGCTCACACTGAGCTCTTCCTCAAGTCACATTTCCGGCTGGTTTGAGCACTAACACTCTTAATCTTTGGAGACTGTCCCGGGGCTCTTAGAGAAATTAAGTGTGTGACTCGACAAAAGACAAGAGAAGACTGGATTGCTATTGACATTACAAGTAGCGCCTAGAGGGGCCAACGGAGATCAGGGTCCCATTGCACTGTGCGCTCTACACACACACAAAGTGAAGCCGTGTCTACACGGGGCAATTTTTATTGGCAGAATTTTACCAGTTTAATCATACTGGTATAACCATAGCAATAGAATCCTACCGGTAAATCTCCCTGTATAGACAAGCCCTTCAAGCCAGTCCCTGCCCCAAAATGCTTACAGTCTACCCAGATAAGCCAGACAAAGGGTCCATTGCTGCTGCAGTCCACAGATAAAGCTGGAGAGATACAAACTCAATTTTGCTGACTGTGCCGGTCCTCTATATCTCGCATGCCAAGAGCAAAAAATAAATAAATGGGAGCCAGCTAACAGCTCAATGTCCATTCTTGGCCATTTTCCCTCTCCTCCTTTTTATGCAATAGGTGATCTTGATCAAATAAAATAATAACCATCATTTGCTCCATTAGGACAAAACATTAAGTGAATTATTGAATGAGCAACAGACGAAGCAGCTGGCAGAGTTCTCTAATGGCCATTACGTGTTAACCCTCTTTCATTCTCAGGATAATGGAGAAGTACTGACCCCTCCCTTCCTTCCAAAAAGAAAAATGTCTGCAGATTAAGCAGAGGAGCAGCCACTTAGAGGGCACTGCGGTTAACTGGGACGTAGCAGTCTCTCTGGGTTCCGTTTACTAGCCCTCACCACGTCACGTCATCACAAGGGTGGGCAACTGATCCCAGCAGAAGAGACACGGTACGGTGGTGCTTAAACGTGGCATCTGATTCCTGAGTGGCCAGTGTGGTTCTGAGTTACTCATTAGCAAGGACAGAACCGGGACTCACATTATGACCCTTTTATGCTGCATTGCCCCATAAAGTCTGGGGATTTGGCCATTGGGGAATATACCCAGTGTGGGGGGAAGCTTCCCCAGACAGCACAGAGCTAACATAATGGATCTATGCCACCCCCTTGCAGGGAGCATGGGAGAGAAGGGGGAATAGCTGTAATGCCACTGCACGCTGGCTCTTCTCCACTGCTGGAATTGTAATACGTTTAGTTGCATTATATCATTAGGCCACTAGGTGCCGCTCTGTTTTACACAGAGTTCAAACAGCATGTGGTCCCTGGTAAACAAGGGAGACAAAGCTGGAACGCGAGTTATGTGGAAGCCTGTTTGTTTATAACTGCCGTTGCAGTTGTTTCCTTAAATTAACACTTCCTGTTCAAGACTCATCTGACATGACACAAGCAGCCCTTTGGCTTATGCCTGAGAATTGGTAGAATCCTGGCTGGTTCGGAATTCAGGGAGACAAAGGTGGCGTAAAGCAACATTTGCTCCTCCCCCACTTCCTGCACCAGTTGGAATTGAGAATCAGGACCCTGCACTCCTTTTCAGGCAGGTACAGGAATCCAGTTCCGGTTCTATCTGCTACTAGAGAAACCAGATTCCATTCCAGGTGGGCCTGGGAATCTAGTTCTAGTTTCATCTCTTCTCAGTGGCTATATCCAGACAGCAGAGCAATGGTTGCTACAGAAATTCCTAAAATATGCAGAGCCTGAAGCGCTACTCAAATGCTGGCAGTTTTAAAACACCCAGCCACAGGTCACTCTCACAAGTGGCTCAAAGAAATGGACTCAGCTGCCCAGCACCACCACTCTTTGCAACACAGCTGAACTGGGAGGAAAAAACACTCAAAATTCAGTTTTAGCACACCATATTATTCTGGTTCCTGGCACAAGACCCATTCCTAGGGGGTAAAGATGCTTCCAGGATGGAATTAATTTGGGGGCAGGGACGAGGGGAAAATAAATATTTTATTTCACATGTTGGTGTAATCATCACCATCACCACCACCACCTGGCTTTCTTCCTGTTCATTTGGTAATAATCATTTCCTGGGCTCTTGCACTCTTCTGTTTTCCACCCCGGAATTTATTTCACCCCAGATACAACCATGACCCATAAGCTGACGTAGCCTCAAGTGGTCATTAGTTAATTCAAACCACACCAGCAGGAGAGGTGAAATATTCTCAAAACATGCAAGGCCATTTCAGACTGGTTTTCCTGCAAAATCCCACCCAATCAAGCTCTAGCGTAGACACAAGGGTCCAAGCATTACATCATCAGACCAAGCTCTCATTGGCTGATCCTGAGGGGGTGAACACTCTTACTAAGCAACTGCTCATCATTAGCTTTTCAAAACAAACCCTTCTAAGGTTCACTCCATACCAGATTGGGAGGTTCTATGCAGAGTACAAGAGTCCACGTGACACTATGCTGAGAGCCCACCAGACTCATTGCACCTGTGACCTAATTCACCCATGGGTGAGAAACTAGGACATTAGTTCCTCACTGTACCCCATCTGATGGTTTTAACAATGGCCTCAGTGTAGAGGCTCTGGAATTTCCAGTCCAATTATGGACCAAATTATTCCCACAGAGAACCCCTGCATTGTGCCAGGTACTGATATACACTGTCTGGCTGCTGAACTAAAGTCTAGTTAACCAAAATATCCTGCGAACGCAAGTCCAATTGCAGTACAGAACATACCCCAGGCCTGTAGTGTGTATATGTGTAGAAACATACATGCATGCACACGCATACACCACTCCGGGATCTTCTCATTCTCCAGCAGCAGAGACCCAGTCAAGCAAAGCACTTAAGCACTTAACTTCAAACATGTAACTAGTCCCACTAACTTCACTGGGACTACTCCCGCGCTTAAAGTTAAGCATGTGCTTCAGTGCCTCTCTGGATCAGAACCTCGGCATGCAGTCTGCTGCACAGGCCATTCATTGCATCACTGAGATGGCAACCCACAGCCCGGTTTATTCGAAGGCGCAGACTGGCTCCCCCGCTGAACTGAAGCCCCATTTGGCCCAAGATTTTAGAGATCTCCAAGACCTGTGGACACAAACAGGGCCGTGCTGCATTCCATCCCAGAGAGGCACGTGAGGAAAGGGAGCTAAATGAAATAAAGGGGCAAAGCCTGATGGCTAGGAGAGGAGTCACCAGAATCTGGTGGGGCCAGATCATCAGGTGGCGTCAACTGGTTTAGCTGTGCTAAAGTCCACGACTAGAGTGAAAGGACGGTCCAGTGGAGAGGGCACTGGTCTGGGATTAAGGAGACCTGGATTGAATCCCCAGATCACCCATATAATTCATCTGCTACCACGCTGCCTAGGAAGGCAGTGTAGTAACATGATGTATGTTACTAAGGAGACAGTGTAGCCTAGTGGCTACACTGGACTGGGACTCAAAAGACCTAGGTTTTAGTCCCAGGTCTGCCACTGACCGGCTAGTTGGCCTTGAGCAAGTCATGTCACCGTCCTGTGCCTCAGTTTCCCCATCGGTAAAAGGGGGATACTCACCCACTTTGTGGAGCGCTTTGAGACCGACTGATGAAAAGTGCTACATAAGAGCTAGCTATTATCACCAGCTTGAGCAATCACGTAATCTACCCTGGCTATCAACTCTCCAGCTGTAAAACTGGGATAAGGCTGTTGTGAATTGTTCAGATAGTACATTGATGAGGGCCACGTAAGTAACTAGGTAGACAGACCAGAGCTCCCCCGATGTACATCAGTTGAGGCTGCAGCCTGTGTCAGGGATAATTTTCAACAGTTAACACACGGCCTTCTCGGCAAAAACGGACTAAATGTTTCCAGTTTGATTTTGCCATTTATTAATTTTTCTCCACTAATCAAGCACAAAAGATGGAGGAGACACTTGGCCTCGGGCTGCAATCTGGAAGAGATATTGACATTCTCATTAGGGCAGGCTTCATTAAACAGCCTGTAGCAAGCATCAGCAGCCCATTGTCTCCAGCTAATTATCTTCTGCTGGCAAAGGAATTGGTACGGTTCTTCTCATCGTTAAAAAAATAATCCACCTCACAAACACTGATCTATACTTTTTCTTTTTCCCCTTTGGCTTCCATTGAATTCTCTTTCCTGAGCTTCTGCAGGGAAGAGGACAGGAAGGCAGCAGAGGGGGTGGGGACGTGCAATCTGCAATACGCTCAAGGGGCTCACACTTGTTATATTCCAAGCCCTGTGTACTCACACATGCTAAATCAAAGCCATCAGGCTGTGGTTCCTCTGCTGGTGTCACGAAAGAAGGAGTGACAAAGCACCAGAGGGAGAAAAGCCTAAAGGGAGGGTGGGATACCATGCACAAGAAACAGATGTCGGGGACCACAGGCACTGGGGGGAACAAAATGGGAGGACTGTTGCATTTCTCTGATTTATGCAGAGTTTGGCCCACTGGATCAGATCATTGGTCCACATAGACAAGTCTGCTTCATACTTTGTGGCTCCAATCCTGGCCTATGGCCATGCTAAGCCCAGTGGGACTGGTGGGTAATAGCTTTGTGTCTCCTGGATTCTGGAGCACCAGTGCAGTCCTTGGCACAAGCTAGAGCAGCCCCAGAGGCTAAGCTCACATACACCACCTGCAACGGTTTCCTATGGAGTCATCCAATTGCCTAGCCTAGCTGGAGTGCTCTGGCCATGCCTCCTCTCCCCCGTCCTACCCGCTGCACAGATGACCAAACCCCTACACAGAGGGCTGCAAAGAGGGACAGCACAGAGATGCTCGCCTGGCCCTCCACCTCCAGGCAATCTCCATTACAACAAGGCTATTCCTCGGGTGGGGGGAGAGATCCGTCAACTTTGCAGCCCTGCAGGCTCGCAGAGCTGACATAAATGAGCCAGAGAGAACACCAGATAGAGCTGGCTGGGAAATAGTTTTCCCGTCCCATGAAGAGTTGAGGTATTGAAAAATGTTCCTCTCCCAAACTGGGACGAAAAGTCAAAACCTCAAAATATTCTGCCATCTGAAAATCCAAAATATTTCCAGTTTTGGCCCCATTGAAATGTTGTGTTTCAATTTCAAACTTTGTTTTTCTTTTAAGCCTTTGTCTAAGTCTCAGTTTACCAAGCATGTCATTCTACCACGCGCCTGGCAGCTGGGGAGTGGCAGTGTCTCGATAGTCATTACTGGTCACCACCATCACAACCACCCTCCCAGGACAGCTCAGCACACAGGCGTTTCATGGAAAGGGGGGGGAAGGAAATGGTCAAAGGCTCAACATTTCCACTGAAAGTCAATGGGAGTTGGGCGCCTGTCAGGTGCCTCCCGCAGAGCGGAGAATGGCACCGCGCCTTTGAAGGTAAGCCGGCACGTACCATGACGGAGATGTGGAGGATTCTTAGCTCCTCTTCTGCTGACTCAGTCTGGGGCTCTTCGGTGGGGTCAGCGCCAGGCAGGCTGGGGGTGCCATCTTGGTGGTGGATGTGGAAAAGCAACGTGCCGTTCTCCAGCCACTGCTGCCTCCAGCGCACCAGGGGAATGTCCTCTGTGTTCCCTGAGATCTCTGGAAAAGGAAACAAGGCTGATGCGTGAACACAGCTACAGTACAGAAAACCCATTGGAAATCCAGTTTACCTCTTTCTAGGGATTCAGTACAGTGCAAGTGACCTACTTCTGGCTGGGCATATGTCAAGCAGGCTGCAGATTGCAGCCATCTCTCATCCCAGGATCACTACTGTCTGTTTCACTGCATGCTATCAATGGCCCTTATAATCCCAGAGGGTAAATACACGGTAGCATCCCTCGTCCAGAACTGGGGTGTGCATTAGGTGCCAACTGCAAGTGGATTTACCAAGGGCAACTGCTGAGAAGCCAGTGAGTAACTGTTATGCAGGTCCATGGCACTTACCACATAAGCCTATGACCTGACCACGGAGGCTTGAGGGCATAGTTCTGGCCCCAATTCAGCAAAGGACTTAAGAGTCTGATTAAATCCCTGAACTTCAATGGGGAGATGCAACAACAACTCATATAGGGCTCAAAAGGCAAAATCTGGAGGTTTGTGTTTTATTTTAACATAAAATGGGTCCCTCCCTCCCCACTTTTTAATTAAATTTGGGGTGAACTCAGAATTTTATTGTTCACAGAAGGAAGGATCTGATGGGAGGGGATAGACAGGCCACAACACTAGGGGTAGATTTTTAAAGTATTTAGGAGCCATTGATTTCAATGGGAATTAGGTGTCTAGGTACCTTTAAAAACCTGGACCTTAATCTCGTCCCCTTCTACATCTATGCAGGAGCAGGGCAGAATAGGGACCCAGTGTTCACTCGGGCAGTAGCCAGCGGCACTCCATGGCAGCATGCAAGTCTGCAGGTGGGTACCCCAGGCATCTCCACCACACTCAGACCCTCAGCAACTGGTGCCCATGGCTCCTTTTTTGGAGCGACATTTAGGAGCATGCCAGAGTGGCTCTTTGCAGGCAGGATGGCTAACCACCCCCTCACTCAGCTGCTACTCCTCTGCTCCCCCATTCTACCCCCAACACTACATCAAGTATCACAGATGATGTAAAGTGGCACAGTTCCACAGATCAGAACCCACTATGACTTAAATGGGCCACGTTGACGTAACCACGCTGGAGATCTGGCCCCTTATATCCGGAGTGCTGTCTTTTCTCCTAAGGCTAGTCTGGGGCGCCTGCAACTCTGCCTTGGCAGCAGCACCTAGGGGCTGCCATCAGCTTCACTTTGCAGGGGCACCATCCAGCTTGCTCCCAAGGCTGTGCTGCCATCACACATGCACCCAGAACTAACCTTCTAGAGAATGCACCTAAACCTCACTGTGCAGAGCAATCAATCAAACTACGACATTCACAGCCCTAGGGATACTTCCTGCAGGACACATAAGCCTATGACTAGGAGCCTGCAAACGCAAGCCCAGTGGCCCAACCTTCTTTGTCATATGGCTCAGTCAGTCCACAGACCTAGCTGCTGCATGGAGGAGGGGTTCCTGGGTGTGGCGCAAACCAGTGACTGTCAGTCATTTCACCTCTTCCGTCTATCCACATGCACCCAGCAAAAATGGCAGCTTATAGCGCAAAGGACATATACAGCACCTCATTGTGGCACCCCTGCCAATTCCAAGGTAAGTATCAGAGCTGCTCAAATGCTCAGCTGCTCTACCTTCTAACAGAGGCTGACAAAGAGGCTAGAATGGCCTAGTTCTACCCACAGCTAACAGTGACTCTCCTTTACCTCCAAAGGGCACTGTTACAGGAGCTGAAGGGTGTGATTTCTATTCCCTGTGCTGCACGTGTGCACTTTAGCTGGGGACGGTGCTTACCGCATGCATGCAGCCATAGCAGGATGGATGAGTTTTAATCTTGGTTTAAATTAGCAAGCAGGAAACTGCGATTTAACTCATTGATTTTAATCTTGTTTTCCATTTGTACTTTGTAATTATTTTCCGAGAGAATGGTTCATTTTCATTGGTTGGTAAAATCAACGTGTTTTAATGGTTACAGCCAAATACAGCCTTTGCACTAAACGTGGTGCTTATTTTTGCTAACCGGGGGATACGCTATGCACATATTTACTTATGCAGGTACATAGCTTAACATGCATTTCTTATTTACTAGATAATGTTTTACTCAAGATTTGTATTAAGCTGCAGTTGGCTGGAAATCGGAATTCAAATTAAATGTGTACAAACAACAGCGTTTTTTAAAAGTTTTATTTAATTATTGAAGAACAATCTTAAATTTCCTGGATACGTAAGAAAAAAACTATGCATCTCAAAACATGTTTTACATTTAAAAGTAACTGGTTTATTAAACAAAAGTATTAACTGCAATTAATTGACAGACTGTTTCTGGTCACCGGGGGCCAAAGTTTCAAAGGTACCCAGATAGGGGTTTCAACAGTGTCTAAGCAGGTTAGGTTCTTAACTCCCATTAAAATCAAGGGGAGTTAGGTACCTAAATACCTTTCAAAATCTGGCCCCATATCCTTCAAGTGTTTAGAATTAGTAGCTCTCCTCTTCTCCCACCTGTTTTTATTAATAGATTTGAAGAGAAAAACATGCTTTCCAGCTTTTTCAACTCCTAGTCGGTTTCTCCAGTCCAAATGAAGGAAATAGGCTCTCTGCACCTGCTAGCTAAACTGAAATCTAAAGTAATTCAGGCAAAAAGTTTTCTGAACAACAGAAACTGAAAGTACTTACATTTGGAAAAATGTAAATACCAGCATTCACTCCATTGTAAAGACTGAAAATAATAGAGCTACTTGATTCTGTGTGTGACATTTATAAAGCCTGAGTTCACAAAAAAGTTAAAAGATGTTTTCCCCTGATTCTGCATATAATTTAAAAAGCAGCACCCTTTATCTCATTAAAATTTGAGGAGGGCTCATTGGTTCAGCATTGTTTTAATCATTTCAATGATTTTAATAGAACCTATTAAGTTTCAGCCTTAACGTGGGTTGTCATGATTCCAAATGTAAAGGGTTTATTTCTAAAAAGAAACTAAAATTTACATTTTAAAAATCCAATTTAAATAAAAACTTTGTTTTTTTAAATTGTGTTTAAATGAGCTTTTTCCCACCCTGAGCCATAGCATCTCTCTCTCTCTCTCTCTCCCCCATCTGCTTCACACAGAGCCATGCCAAAGGTAAAATACTCAGGAACGAGAAATATTACATGCTAGGAAACTCCTCTCAATCCTGACTCAACAACCTAAGCCAGAGCCTGTCCATGTTATTGACTTGTCTTTCCTATCAAGCACATGTCAGGATTATCCTATGTGCAGGGATATCCTATGTGATCCTGCTCTTGGTAAAAAACTACCCCCCATTGAAAGAAAATACTTTGCTCCTTTTCAGCAAGGGTTTCCACATCTGCTGGCTGTGTCTCCTCCTCACAAGTCTTGGGGTTTAACAGGTGCTCAAAGAGTTTCTCAACCTGCTCCCAATCCCACTGCTCCTCCATGTGGAAAAACAGTGGGGGGAAATGTGCACTGAATTTTTTCAGTGTTCTCACAAGCTTCATCTTGGATTTACTTTCAACTTTCTGGAGTATCCAAACCAGTTTATCTGCTCAGAGTAAGAAGGGTTTTAATACGCTATGGACAGCACTGACCCATGCCCCACCACTCCTCTCTGGCCTTATTCAAATATCATCTTCCTTCTATTCCTTCATCCACTGCTTTGCGCAACCAGCTGCCAGTCTGCAATGAATTGAACTCCTAAACCAGGCCTCCATGTACCACTGGAAAGGGGAGAGTTGATAACAGGAGTGTAAGGTACTAAGTATCATGGGCCAGACCCTTAGCTAGTGTTAAATGGGTGGAACTGCACCTGCTCCCGCCAGCTGAGGGTCTGGCCCCACAAAGCCTTTCGATGGGATGGCAGAGTCAAGGTAGGAAAGCAGTTGAAAAAAACACAGAAAGGGGCAAGAGTAATTTCAAGATCAAAGTTTGAAAGATATTGATGACAGGCCTGCTCCCTGTGTGACTTTCATTAGGCCTTGGAAGTGAAGCTATTAGCACTGGTATTAACTTCTAACACCTATGTTAAAAAATAGCCTGCCTCAGTCAAGGGTTAACAACAGTAGGGAAGACCACTAATTATCCTGTGATGTGTTAGCCTGGTATCAAATGCGACCTGAGTCCTTAACACATACAGGAATACCAGCCTCTAAACACCCCAGCTTGTCCTATAAACATAATGGCAGCAGCTGATCACTGCCCAGACCATCTGTGAAGGGAGAAACAAGAGGGGAGAGAAAGGAGGCAGGGCGAAGGGAGTGGGAAGGGGAGAGAGGAGGAAGAAAGGTAAATTGAGGAGAGAAGCAAGGAGAAAGGGATGGGAAAAGGAAGATCCAAGCTGAAGTCACGGGAGCCCCTTTGATTTATACCAGCTGAGAATCCAGCACACCTAGCTCATTATCACTCAGTTACTCTAGCGACCTCCGCACATCAAATACAATGGGATAATATTTAAACTCTAAAATATGTATGAACAGATCACACCATCCATCGTAATGAGCAGGAGTCGTTCTAGAGACACAGCTAGCTCCCGAGAAGAGTCCTGTACTGAGGCTGTAAGTCCCCCAGGGACAATCCTCCTAGCATCTGAAGCCACAGCGCCCTCACATCAGCTCCTGCTGCACATCCCTATGGCGCTGAACAGAGAAGCCACCATACTACACACTTGGGGCCAGCTGCAGCGGCTGCTGCATGAACAACTCCCATTAACGTCATTGGTTCCTAAGAGCAAAGGCTTCAAGATCAGGCCCTTGGAGTTCCTCTATGACCCTGTGCGGAAGCAGTGTTAATGAGGCCTCTCTCGGTGGCTAAGTATTCCTTGGAGCTTTCTACTTTCTTTGGCATTTCTTTTCTCCTTCTAGTTTACGCACCCAGCACTGAGAAGATATTTTCTGTTGCACTGGCACACTCCTGGTCCTACTGAAGCCAATGGGAATTTAAGCATTGACCACTGACACAGCAGAATTTGGTCCTAACCAAGGTAGGGGGCTTTTTGTGAGCATGTAACATTGCAGCGTCAGAGAGATGTTGAACCTGCAGGGGAAGCAGACAGAGAAGTTTCTATGAACAGTGTTCTCTTCCTTCCCTATTTGAACCTCCCGAGGAGATGAGCAGGATTCCAAAAGCTAAGCCTGCTGCAGCACATAATGGCTGTGAGGAGATTAGGAGCAAGGACTGTGACATTTTGCCATGTCAGACAAAGTACGTACCTTCAAGGACCTGCCCTACTATGGGACATTAGGAAAAACTTTCCAACTCTAAGGATAGTTAAGCACTGGAACAGATTACCTAGAGAAGTTGTGGAATCCCCACCATTGGAGGTTTTTAAGAGGAGGTGAGACACATCCATCAGGGATGGTCTAGGTATAGTTAATATGACTGTAATGTGTCCATCAGCACTGCTGCAAGCCTTCCCCTGCTTCCAACCTCTGCGACTTGTTCCTTGAGGAATCACACTTTCACCTTTTCTTCTTTTATCAGTTGAGCTGGTTTAAAAACAGCACTAATTTTTAAGCAAAAAATGTAATCGAACACTGTTTTTCCATCAACATTTTGAAAATCCAAAAAAAAATTGCCCGTGAGTCCCAATCAAGAGATGTCTCAGGTCATTCAAAGATAGATCTTGGATAAATGTTTTCATAATGCTAGTCATCTCCATAAATCTCTGTAGATTCACTTTACACTGTGCAGCGAGCACTTCAACTGGATCTTTTATTTGCATTAACTCAGCAATCAAACCTGTCTTAAACTGACCTAACTTTTAAATCAAAAATTTGACTAAGTGCAATGTTCAGTGTCCTTCTCTTGCCTAAATCTTTTATGTCCTTAAGGGGTCCCATCCCAGACCAAGATATCATTCATTATAACTTCAGTACACTGTAATCCTTCAAAAATCTGTATAATTAATCTTTGAAATACCGTATGAGCAAAATACCAAAATGCATTAAAATCGAAATGCTGCATCAGGCATCACCAACTTAAAACCTGAATCAGTTAAAATTACTTGTCAAACAGCATCTCCCAGACCTGCTATCAAAATATTTTTGCTTCTGAGATTCTACTTGCCACATATCTTTCACTGGATAATATTAATGTTTTATGCGGCATGCCTCTGTTTAAATCACGTGTCAGTGCATATTCATGCTTTATTTGCTTTTTTCCCCAATCACAAGCAGAAAATGAACCCAGTCTGTAAATTGTAAGGCTTTTTCAAAACATCCAGCTTTTCCATATTATGTTCAAGATTCCTTTATCTTTTGGTGAAAATGGAATCTTTCTTGACGGATTACTGAAGTTGCAAGTTGTTGAAGAGGTCAATGAAGCTGTTGATTGTGATGTTCTCCGTCCAGACAACCTGGTCAAGATTTTCAGAAGGGCCCAGTGATTTTGAGTGCCTCAGTTTTTGTTTTGACCAACTTTAGACAACATACAAGGGCAAAAGTGCCAAGCACTTTTCCTTTGAAATCAGACCCCTTTAAGGTATCTTGAGCTGGTCACCCCAAATCACTAGGTATTTTTGAAAATCTTGGTTAGAGAAGCTAGGCTTGATTTTCAGAAAATACTAAGCACCCACTGTAACACCGTGTGGGCACTTGTTGTCTCCTGAGTGCCCCCTGGTGGCCTGGGGTACCTCTACAGTGCCCCACCCTTTCTTTTCCTTCAGAGGGCTCTTTATACAAAGTCCACACAGCCCAAAGGAAAATGAAAACATTCCTCTCTGCTTCCTGCCAGACTTTCTGCTTCCATTAGTCTCAGCGAACCTCTTCACCATACATCCCTTCCCTGCAGCTTCCTGTTGCTTTTTAAATCAGCATCACCCAACTCCTCTCAAGCGAGACTTATTTTGTAATCAGGACTGGCTTAGCCCCAGGCTCTGCCGCCCAAGGGCAAGTCACCCTGTTACATCCACCCTCCAAAAATCAGGTGGATTTTCAAGGTACTCAAACTGGGTACCCAAAAAATCACTTTTAAAAAAACTTGGCCTCCCATGCTGGTAACTTGGCCTCCCATGCTGGTAACTTGGCCTCCCATGCTGGTAACATACCACCTATTCTTACTGCAGCTTCCCCTGGCCTCAAACACACATGCATCACAGTAATTCCAGTGTCCTAATACAGAGCATTCTGATGGGAACCCAATTTCCCTCAACCCAATTGTGCTCCGAAAGTCCCTCAACTCTGTCTTTCCTTATCCAAAGGAGATCTTAGCCATGGAGAGTTCTCTCCGTTCCCATCTACGTTTCATGGATCACGGCAGGAAATGTTTTGGGAAATTTTTAAACTAAAAATGGACCTGCCCTAAAATCCCCACCCTCCAATCTGGATCCAAACACCTCCAAATTTGAGGGAAGTTCTGATCTGGATCAGAGCTTGTTGGCTCAGGCCCATCACTAATTTAAAAGAAAAAGACCAACAGAATAGTGAGAGATGGAACTATGAAATGGACCTTTCACCTTACCAATGACTCACCGTGCTTCACACTGCAAACCTTCGCAAGGGTATTTCACCCCTCTCGTTCCTACCCTCTCCTTGCCCTCTACATTTTTCTTCTCTATTTTCAGACCTCAGGAGGACTTTCCCCAATCTCCACATTGCTGCAAGAATCCATCGCACAGCAAGATTCTTTGGCCAAGGCAGGCTGGCTGGAAACACCGCTGGAGCTCCTGCTCTTCCCGTGGCTAGGATAGAGTATGCTGCCTCTGCATTACCCCAGACGCTGCCAGCCAAGGAAATGAGAAATGGTGCCTCTCTTTTGCCCTTAAGACATTCTTTTGCCTTCCACCCAGTGCTAAACTTCCCTCTTCCATCCCCAAATCATAAGTCATAGAAACACAGGGGTGGGAACACAATGGCCACCGCTGGCTTCCTTTTACACACCAGCCAGAGATTTTCACAGTGAGGCAAATGGCTATTTATAACCGCTAAAGGCTGACAGTCAAGGTAACGGCCAGCTATCTGCACCATCTGCCAGGCACTTAGCAAGACATCCGAGCGGATCGCAAAGGCTAAGTCAGTCAGGGATGGTGGTGGGATAGGAAGGAGGAGGGAAAATGCATTATAGAGATGAGATGGACTACACTTCAAGGGTAAACTTCAGCCCATTCCTGCAGACTAATTTGTTTAAGTGCTCATTATGATGGGGGCCAAGAGGGCAAGAGAATGAGAGATTATTTTAGCATTCGCATCCTTACTGCATGCAATGAGGATGGTTGATTGTTCGTCTACCCACAGGCAAGAATGCTCTCTGAGCTAGAAGTTCACCTTGGGCTTATCATTTGCCCATGTGTTGGAAAAAAACCCTAGATTAGGGGATAGGTATGATGCAGATATCTTCTGCTCCACACAGAAATAACTAAACAGCATGGGGAGCACATGTTCTGGTGAAATAACGAGGATCCAGAGGTGCATTTTAGGTACCAGTATTTGACAGTAAGAGGCAGATGAAAATTAAGGTGAGAGTTTAGCACTCAGGTGTTTCCAGAAAAAGCCAGGGATTTATCATCACCATCCGCCTTCAACACACACTCCTCATTTTCAGATGCTGGCAACGTGGTGCTTCTCTGTTGAGAAGAGAAGCAGAATGGACAGTTGAGGAGACGTCACTGGCCATGCTGTGACAAAGCCAGGAAAATACGGTGGCTTGGGACACTGGGATATATTTTATTATTATTGATCTTATGGTAGAAACTCCAATTAAGATTGGGACCTCATTGTGCCAGGCACTGTACAAACACAGGGTAAGAATCAACCCTTGCCGTAACAAACTTGCAATCTAAATAGAAGAGGGTGGGTGAGGAAACTGAAGCAAAGAGGATGAAATGAAGTGACCTTCCCCAAGATTACACAGCAGATCAGTGGCAGAGCTGGGGAGGAGAAGCAGGGCTTGTGAACAGTAGGTCAGGATCGTCTATTCTCCCTGTCTTATAGTACAAGAAGAAGGGGAAGTTCAATGGAACAGAAAGGTTCCAAATACAAAGGTGGCAAATTCAAAACTGATAAAAGGAAATACTTTCCCCAGCCACACACACAATTAGCTTGTGGAACTCATTGCCACAGGATATCAGTGAGGCCAAGAACTTAGCAGAAATCAAATAGGGATTAGACATTTAGATGGAAAATTAAAATATACAGAATTATCATGGTAAATTCTTTAAAAATAACCAGAGTTTAGGAAGGGATATAAACTCTCTTGCTTCAGCACAACAGCTGGCTCCTAAATATTAGGAGTCAGGAGGAATCTTTGCCTAAGAGCAGGTGTGACACTTTTCAGGGTTACCCAAGGTGTCCAGGATGAATCACTACCACCTTCTTACAGCATGAAACAGCTTTGTCCATGCCCCCCGAGGAGAGTCCTCCCGACTCAACCAGCCACTGGCTGCACAAGCGCTCTGCTCTGGGGTCCCCAGGCCCCACTCTCTCCCCCTGCAGGCTAGCAATTTATACACCCCACTTCGTTGCACTCAAGTGCTCAGTCCTTTGTCTCCTGGACACCTGCAAATGTACACCGATCCACTGCCTCCAGGAAAGCAGTGCACACCGGTTTTACCTCTGTTCAACACTCTCTTTAGCACAGGCACTTAGACATGTCTACAGTAAAATCACACCGAAGTTTATTTAACAGAGCTTGATATAAAGATTCAAAATAAAGGCAAGTAAAAAGGATTTGGAAACATAAGGTTACAGGTAAAGGAAAAACAAAACACAATCCATTGCCTATACTTATAAACAAGCTACTTTCCTGACTTATGAGGTATTTCTCACCCATCCGTCAGCCCTTGCAGTGCTTGTCCAGTCAAGTCATGACACGCTCCCATTGGCAAAACGTCGCCTCCATAACAGATAACCTTTGTGCCCTCTTTCCTTCCCTGATTCAGTCTCACACCTTCATTTTTGTCAAATCAAATCTGCATCTTCCCCAGACTGTGAACAACAGGGCTGGGCTGACAGGTGTCAATCATTACCAAATGTTGATCAAGCTAGCTCTGAGACTCGCTCCACCTCAGGTGACACCTTTCACTTCCAAGAGCTTTGGAACACAAAATTCTCCATATTACGTAACTCGAAGAATGTTCCCCATACAAACATCCTGCAATGTTGCCACATGAGCCCTTTCAGGGAACTATAGAGAAGCTGGCCAGACACAGCTAGAATATACCTACCTGGGCATGTCTGTGTCACAGCAGGTTATCCCATAACTGCCTGCTACAGGGTTTCTTGCACCTTCCTCTAAGATAGCTAGAGCTGGCCACTGCCAGAGACAGGCTACTGGCCTAGATGGACCCATGCTCTGATCCAGACTGGCAACTCCTATGTCCCTATGAAAATGGAGCTCCACCATGGTTTTATTTTGAAGTTGGTAGGATGATATTAAAGATAATGGAGAGTGAAAAAGAAAGAGGGGGGCGGGGCGGAAGAGTTGACAGTGTTTCTTTATCATTTCTCTCTCTTGAAGGAAGAACTTGTCAAAAGGGCAGAGACCAGCAGTGTTCAAAGATTGATCAGTGTAAAGGACTTTTAGGTCTAATCGGGCTTGTTTCAGATTTACAGGAATTGAATAAAGACATAAATCTGTCACTGCCGCGTGAAAATCGAGGTAATTAAATCTGCAGGTGAAGAGAATTGTCAAATTGATGATCTATATAAATCAGTCGAGTCACCAGAGGCACCAAGTTCGCTGCAGATGGAGGAAGCTCCCTTGGAGAAGTATCTCCTGCCCACATTGAGCGATGGGAGGCCGCTAGCGTGTGGAAAGCATCACGTTGGAAGAAATCCATTTCACTTTCAAGAATCCGCCTGCCTTTTCACTCCTCGTAGTCCTGATCACAGTAGCGAAGGAGGACACCGCGAACTTCAAGGAGTTTACACAAGGAGGTGGCTGACGTGTGCTCATATGGTTAAGGCCTAGTCCCAAGACGTGAGCACAGAGCCCTCTCTCCCACATGGAGATTGCAAGAGAACACAATCCATTGCCTATACGTTCAACAGACCCTGGAGCCCCTCACTTAGCTCCTAATCCTAGCAGGCCTTGGCTCCCTGACAACTCCCCTCAGGTGGTTTGTTGGAGGGGAGTGGGGGCAGCTCTAAGGTACTTACAACCCAGGGCTAAAGTAATGGAATATGAGGGAAACATAATCCAGGGAGAAAGGCAAACCCTGCCTCTTCTCTTAGCAAGAATCCAGGGAACAACAGAATGGTCCTGTCACCTCCTCCTCCCCTCCTGGCTTTCCTTTGTGGAGGGGGTGGGTGGGGGCATGAAGATTATTTCCCTACACAAAGGCCTCTGCCTTAAGAAAATAAATTGAGCCATTGAGCTCCATGTCACACTAAAACTGGAGAGCAGAATCAGGAACCTCAGAAAGATCCATGCCTTGAAATCAGTCCACCAAGCCACAAATGCTGAGTCACTTGTTCCTTCCATTGGCCTGTGATGACATCTGACCAGCAAACCAGAAGTGTTGAGTTTGTAGCCTCAGCAAGACCTATCCCTTCACATCCTGAGCCTCTAACCCAGCGGTGTCCAATAGAAATTCGATGCTAGCCACACTTGTGGTTTTGAATATTTCTTGTTAGCCACACTATAAAAAAGCCACATGCATTAGCCACAATTCAATAGCCTATTAGCCACATGTGGCTATTGGACACCGTATTGGACACCGCTGCTCTACCCCTTTGTGAGTCTTAACATCAGCCCAGCATGATACAGCTGCTAAGCTAATGACCTCACAGACGCATCTGCCTTGACATCACACAAGCTATCTGCAGCTGCTGATACAGAGATATCACAGAGGCCTGTGCCTTTACATCAGCCCAGCAAGCTAGAGGGTCTGATCCAGGAACATCACAGAGACTCCTATCTTGACATAAGCTGAGTTTGGGCCATCTTAAGCCCAAACACTGCGGCACAGTGGATGTGGTGGGCAAACTATCCATGCCCCAGAAGGCCCCTCCATTGAACTGCAAACCACGGGCTAACTGCACTTGCAAGACCCCCAAACATGGCTGTGGGGGCAGCTGGTCAACAAAAGGTCCCAGAATTGGGTAGCGGACAAGCTGACCACCTCACAAAGATTCCAGGAGTAGAAGGGTACGGCAGTAGGCCACCAGGCACCCCAGGCCAGAAAACACCTAGAGGAACAGGAATCCCAGCACCTGAGGGAGGAACCATTCTAGGGTGAAGAAGTAGGTGGGTCTGGGGGTAATGCTAAAGGAGGGATATGCATGGAGTAGAAGAGAATAATGAAACTTTCCAGCTACAGCACTGAAGTGTTTGCAAACTGCAGGGGGATCCCATTATCTATCTAAACTGTTCCCACAGGGCGTTTTTTCCCCACAAATCATAGAAACGTTTCCAGCAATCTTAGGTTTTCTAAAATCTGTTTTAGCAAACCTACATTTTGGGCTAAATTTAACCTCCTAACATTCCTTTTACATTTTTGGCCTGTGTGTAGAGAGAAACAAAGCTTCTTCTAGGGACTGTTCCAATGCCTAATGAAGGCATTACTTCAATGGGAGCAATTACCCATGGCCCAGTCCTCTCCCACAAAACTCCAGTGACTTCGGCAGGATCAGGATTGGGCCCCAGACTGCCCTCTGAGAAAGCTAGCCTCTGAAATTTCAACAGGCAAACTCTGCAGGTGGCTTCTGGGAGCGCACTTTTGAAGTGCCAAACACAGGCATAGGTAGACTTTTCAGAGTTCTTTATTTGACTTGATCCTCTGCTGACATTTTTTAAAATTTTATTTTAATCTTTTTTATTTTTGGAAACAGGCTTTTGAAACCCAAACTCCCAGGAGCTTGATCCGTTTGTAAGAAGGACCTAAAGTACAGCATAGAGATTTAAAGAAAAACAAAGCAGAGATTCACAGCTGGTGTCTGGTGAATTCTCCACAATTTCTCATTATGTTCCAAGAAGTTGAAATGGGAGGACATTGTTTTCATGATTTGTTTCTAGGCAGCTTAAGCTAAAGCCAGAAACAATGACCAACGGTAATAATGTCTTATATTCATATAGTGCTTTTCAGCCAGAAGGATCTCAAAGGGCTTTAGAAACTTGTATTCAAATGCAAACTCCTGCCAGTATCTGATCTCATCTACACAGGGTGATTGTATGGCCTTCTTTCCCACTCTGAGGCCTGGTCTACACTACAAAGTTAGGTCAACGTAAGCCGCCTTGTGCTGACCTAGTGGTGCGTGCGTTTACACTTAAATCTGTCTCCCACCCATGCGAGTGCCCTGTTACAGTGACACAGTAACACCACTTCCCTGAGCAGTGCTGAGCCCTGGTCGACATGCTGAGCTCGACGCAGCACGAGTGTAAACACAGTTACTTATGTTGACTCTAACATCCTTCAGCAGCTGTCCCCACAAGGGCGACACTGACTGCTCCGTTCACAATTGGGAACTCCACTGCCCGGAGTCACGGAAACTTGAAGCACCCCCCCTCAACTCTTTAAAGCCCTGTGAATTTTTGAAATGCCTGTTCCTGATTATCCAGCTGTGCAAGCACACCTAGCAGTTCTCCATTGTTGTGTGCAACTGCCCAGCTGACCATGCCGGCAACATGCTCCATCCACACGCCGGCTTGGAGTAGAGAGGAGATATTGGATATCCTGGGCCTGTGAGGAGAAGAGGCTGTGCAAACACAGCTATAGACCAGCTGTAGAAACATGGATGTCCATGAGCAGATTGCTTGGGGGATGCAGGAGAAGGGCTACAACAGCAGCAGTGCCATGTGAAAGCGAAGAACTGCATCAGGCATATCAGAAAGCCAATAAGGCAAACAGTCAATCCAGTGCCGAGCCGCAGACCTGCCTACCGCACTTGGAGGAGACTCCAGTACCACTGTGGATACCTCTGAGGAGCCTGAGTCAAAGGCCCCTGCCTTGCACAGCAAGGAGGAGGAGGAGAAGGAGGATGGGGGACTTGCAACCAGGGGAGGTCCAGCTATGCCACAAGCCAGGACCTGTTTGAGACTCCACCACAGTTCAGTCAGTCAAGCACGGGTGAGCCTGATGCTGGGGAAGGAACCTTGGTAAGCGTGTAACAGTATTTCCTGTTACAATGATGTACTGATGGCACCCCCAATGCAACAGGACACAGATATCAACTTGTCATTAATTTACTCATACTAGAAGAGGTAGCAGTACAATGAGAGGCAGAGTTGTATGCTTTTCATCCCCCTGTACAGTTAGGCAGGGAGGCCATGAGGAGCAGTTTATGTATCCAGTGATTTCCCGATGAAACTTCCATGGAGGGCCTCTGCAATCCTCTCCCGAAGGTCTCTAGGGATGGCTGCCTTATTTCTTCCTTCGCAGTAGGACACTTTCCCACACCAGTGTCACGGAGTGTGGGGGAGTCAGCGCCTGCACCCCTCTTCCTGGGATTCACGGAGTCTCAGCCAGCCAGTAGAACAGAAGGTTTATTAGAGATGCCAGGAACACAATCCAAACCGAGCTTGTCAGTACAACCAGGACCCCTCCTGCGGGCCCTTCTGGGGGGCAGGGAGCTTAGACCCCCAGCCCGGGGGCTCCCTGCATTTCACCCCACAGCTCCAAACAGAGGCAGGGAGGCTAGACCCTGTCTGCCCCTCTCCCCTCGTCCCCGGCCAGCTCCAAACTGAAACTGTCCAGCCCCTCCTCTCTCCTTTGTCTCCTTCCCGGGCCAGGAGGTCACCTGATCCCTTTGTTCCAACACCTTCAGCTCCCACCTTTGCAGGGGAGGGGCCGGGGCCATCAGTTGCCAGGAGACAGAGTGTCGGCCATTCTCTGTGTCCAGGCCCCTGCCCACACCTGCCTTCTAGGGCTCTGTAACAATCATGCACCCTTGTCCCACCACCTAGATACTCAAGCACTGCATAGGGGAAACCGAGGCACCCACACAGTACTCAGGGAAAACATTAACAGTCCTATTTCGTCACATCTCATAACAGTCCTATTTCGTCACAACCAGTCACCAGTAACTTCGACAGGCACCACTGCAGCACACAGGCTACCAGCATACGGGCCCAGGCATCTTTGGGATGCCAGCAGTAGCTGTGCGCTCTGTGCCCCTCAGGAGCGAGATATCAGCTAAAATCACCCCTGCCTGTGGAAAACGGTGCCAGCATTCAGTGTCACTGCCCTATACTTATAATTTCACGCAACTGAGCAATTCCCCACTCACTCCCCTCTCCCCGCGATGGGCCATACTCACTATGGCTGGTGCTGTGAGGGGTGCCATAGCAGAAGTGTCAATAAGCATGTCTTGTTTAAAACTTCAGTGGAGCCAGGGAAGGGGGTTCTGAATCTTAACTTTCACTTTCCGGTGCGACTATACTGAAAATGGTACCTCCGTATTTTATCTGCAGCTGCTGCCGGTGCAGCCTTGAGGGGCTCTCCTTCCACACCCGCAGCAGAATGCCTGAGCCAGAAGAGGAGAAAGAAGAGGACTCGGGATGTTCAATGAGATCCTGAAAGCTAGTGCTGTATCAGATCATGAACACAGGACCTGTAGGGTGAACACTGCAGACAACCTAGAGAGTGGACAAGAGAAAGGCCCAGGAGTCCCAGCAGAAAAAAGGAGAGGGAGATGGACCAGGACATAATGGGGCTTCTCCGGCAGCAAATACAGATGCTGAAGATTCTTGTGGACCTACAGGTTCAACAATCCCATGTCCGCCTCCCTTTGTCGTCCATGGAAAACGCCATTGCAGCACCTTCCTACATCCCCCTCCTCAACATTCCACATGGCATCAGGGGCCACATCTTCCCCCTACCACTCCAACCCAGGTGTCATTAAGGACAATCACAGCTTCACATACACTGACCTGTGAAAGCCACGGTTGCTCTTTCCCCTTGTTAAGTTCTGTTTCATTAATTTACTACATTTTAATGTATTTTTGCACTGGTTTTGTTAATGAATAAAATTCTACTATTTGGAAAATAATTCAGCTTTATTAGTCCACCACATGCCTAGCACTTCTGAAAGCACTCACTTACGGTGCTGTACAGTGACACACAACTCATAAGATCAGTGACACACACAGTGTAATCATCACAAATGTACTTGAGCACCACAAAATTAATAGGTGCACTGACAGTGCTGTTATTGATAAATGTACACCAGGGGTGGGCAAACTTTTTGGCCTGAGGGCCACATCAGGGTTGCAAAACTGTATGGAAGGCTGGGTAGGGAAGGCTGTGCCTCCCCAAACAGCCTGGCCCCCGCCCCCTATCTGCCCCCTCCCACTTCCCACCCTCTAACTGACCCCCTCAGAATTCCCGACCCATCCAACGCCCCCCCCCAGCTCCTTGTCCCCTGACCACCCCCTCCTGAGACCCCCCCGACCCTAATCACCCCCCAGGACCCCACCCCTATCCAACCCCTCTGCTCCCTGTCCCCTTACTGCCCCGACCCCTATCCAAACCCCCACCTGCGGGGGAGTGGGGACAGCAGGGGAGGGGGGAGGGGCTAGCCTCCCCAGCTGGGAGCTCAGGGGCCGGGCAGGACGGTCCCGCAGGTCACGTAGTTTTCCCACCCCTGATGTACACCAAGCACCACACAATCCCTAACAGGCCCCAAAACTGCAGGGCCAGGCAGAGCACAGTACATCACAATGCATTACTGTGGCTCACTATTAAAGTCCTCTTTCAAAGTCTCCCTGAGCCATATAGCAATGTGCTGAACTCTTCTAATAGCCCTTGTGTCTGGCTGTTCAAACTCTGCAGACAGCTGCTCCATCCCCACCCTGGCAGCAACTTTTCCTCCTTTTGCTTCACAGATATTATGCAGGACACAGCTAGTAGCTGTAACCATTGGCATTTTTTTCCACTGAGATCCAATCTTGTGAGTGAACAACATCAGTGTCCCTTCAATCTACCAAAAGCACATTCAACTGTCATTCTGCACCTGCTGAGCCAGTAGTTGAATCTTTCCTTATTGCTGTCAAGGGGGTCAGCGTATGGCTTAATAAGCAAGCAGGAGGTTCATCCCCCAGGATCTCTACTGACATTTCAACATTGACAATGGTAATCCACCTGTCAGGAAAGAAAGTCCCTGCTCGTAGCTTTTATTGGACCAATTTATCTTGGTGAGAGAGACAAGCTAAATGCAAGGTGGAACAGATTGTTTAGCTTAAATTTACTTAATTTATTACATTTTAATCTGAGTACCTTTCCCAGACCTGAAGAAGAGCTCTGAGTGGCTCCAAAGTTGGTCAATCTCACCAACAGAAGTTGATCCAATAAAAGATATTACCTCACCCACCTTGTTTCTCTACTATCCTAGGACCGACACGGCTACATTAACACTGCATGTCGCTTTCTGAAGACTCTTAGTTCTTAAGTGTGCAAGCGTCATGCACCTTCCCTAACCAGTCAAAGTTGAAGTCAGCGAAGTGTCCACGGTGATCCACCAACGCTTCATCCATAACCAACAGAAAGGGCTACTTTTCGATGTCGGACTCTGTGATAGGGTGGTCTGCTGCCAAAATAGGGATATGTGTTTAGTCTACTGTTACACCACAGTTTGGGAAAGCCATTGCTGCAAATCCATCCACTATGTCCTGCACGTTGCCAAGGGTCACAATCCTGAGTAGCAGGAGGTGATTAATGGCCTTGCACACTTCCACGACAATGGCCCCCATGGTGGATTTTCCAACTCCAACATGATTTCCCACTGACTGGTAGCAATCTGGCGCTGCAAGTTTCCACAGTGCAATCGCCACTTGCTTCTCCACTGTCAGTGCAGCTCTCATTCTGGTGTCCCTGCTTTGGAGGGCTGGGGGAAGCTTGGCACACAGATCCAGAAATATGGCCTTGCACATCTGAAAGTTCTGCGGCTCATCATTCCAGACCTGCATTATGATGCAATTCCACCAGTCAGTGCTCATTTCTTGGGCCCAGAAGCAGCGCTCCACCATCTGTGCTGCTCCATAAACCCCAACAACCTTGAATTGGTTCTTGCTATGTCTCACAGCAATCTGTCCTCCAAGAAATCATTGTGTTCCCCACTGATTCGTTTTTTCTTGCAGCTCTGCAAATACCAGATACGTCCTGTGCTCACAATGTCTATTAAAATAGTGCCGAGCTGTCAGTACCATGCTTCTGTCAGAGATAGTGAACAGTGAGGAGGGATGTGCGGGTTCATGGGATTCTTTAAAAAGGTGCAAAAATGATGGGATATAGGTGACATTATGGGGTGGAGACAGTTGCATGCTGCAAAGTTGACCCTTTGCACTCAGTCACTCCTGCACACTGCATCGTGCATCAACACAAGCACTCCTGGTGAGTGCAAGCAGAACCAAGACAAGAAGCCAAGTATGCACATGCATAAGTGACATAGTTACTGCAGCAGCTTTATGCCAACATAACTTGTGTCAACCAACGTTTGTAGTGTAGACATGGCCTGACTCTTCTCAAAACCAAGCAATGGGTTGCCCAGTCCAGAATCCTGTCTCTAACAGGAGCCAATGTCAGCAGCATCAGATATAGGCATGATTTGGCATAATCCTCCTACTTGTGCAATGCTATGCCATGGGGGCACATTTCTTCCCTCAGCTGGTGATTGTGTTCCATTGGGTAGTATGTGGAGAAACAGTCCGTCTAATTCAATCCTGCCTAGTGCACCCACAGATGTGATTCCTAGCCACATATGTCTCATCCTTTTCTTTTTTTAAAAAAGAATACACATCGGGTCTGACCCAGAGCCCAGTGAAGTCAATAGGAGTCACCTCACTGACACCAGCAGGCTTTGGAGGAGGGCCTCAGGCATTTGCCTCTACAGTATCATCAGACAGCAAATTCCACAGGCTGGGGACACAATCATGGCATTAGGCACAGGCGCAGACAGGAGCTGCACAGAGTCAATTCTGTACTTACACAGAAGATCCCAAGACAGAGGATCCCTCTTTCCATGAGTTAGCACCCACAGCATTAAGGGCACATCTTCATCTCGAGGAGGGGGCAATTTTGGCCAACACAGAGCAGCGAGAGCCTGCCACTAGTGAACACTATGGCCTGTATCTGCAAATCTCAGTGCAGATTTCCAGCCCCATCTTTCCTCCCCCCGTCCAAATCCCACCAGGATCACTGAATCACTGAACTGTCGGTCCTTCATCAGTTGAGACTGAGCTGATCACAACACGTCTTCCAATCTTCTCTTGCTCTGGCCATCCTTCGCCATGCTTGTCCATATCTCCTTGTTAAGAAGTTGTCTCACCTCTTTGGAGGCTGACCGGGTGGCCGTTTCCGTTCTCATGGATAGCGCTCGGAGACGGCTGCGGTCCATCTGTTGTCACTGAGTCGGGCCACATGTCCCGCCCACCGCATTTTACTGAGCCTGATTTCAACAACAACGTCTCACACTCTAGACTGCTGCCTAATTGTTTCATTGGGGATGTGATCGCAGAGTGAAATGCCCAAAAGTGTGTGTTCCATCGCCCTCTGTGTGACAGGCAGTTGATGTTCTTCAATCTTCGTCAGCGACCATGTTTAGCTGCCGTATAGCATCGCTAGAAGCACGGTCGAGTTGAAAAGATTCGCACGAGTTGTTTTGTTTATCTTTCCTTGGAGGATGTCCCTGATACCATTGAATGCGCACCATCCAGCCTTTTTTCTGCATGACAGTTCGCCTTTCTGATCGTGGCACATGTTGACTTCCTGGCCCATATAAACGGCTTTGTCGACCTCTTGGATCAGCTCTCCTCCAAGAGTTAATTGGGTTCTTGGCAGCACATCTGATCTCATGTATTTCATTTTCGACCAGTTCATTTTTAATCCGACTTGATTACTTTTGGCGTTCAGTTCTTTAAGCATTCTCTCAAGCTGGATTGTATTTTCGGCTATCAGCACTATAATATCTGCGAACCTGAGATGGTTTAGCCACTCGCCGTTGATGTTGATCCTGCCTTTCAAGTCTGCTCATCAAAAAACCGATTCGAGACAGGCTGCGAATAATTTTGGTGAAACTGTGTCTCCTTGTTTCACACCTTTCTCAATGGGGATTTGAAGGGCAGTATCGAACAGCGATATATCCATGCTGCAGCCAGAGTTCGCTTCCTTTAATAATGTGATATATTTCGAGCTGATGCCCTGCTCTGAAAGAGCTTCAAGAACGGCGTTGATCTCCACACTGTCAAAGGCTTTCTCCTAGTCCACGAAAGCTCACAGGATCACAGCTTCCTTTGTTATTACTTGTATTGTCAGAGCATTTTATGTGCTGGGGCCCCACCATGGTGGGCAGATACACAGAGTAAGAGACGCTCCCTGCCCCAAAGAGATGACAATCTAAATGCACCGTTGTACATGGGGGGGGAGGCGAAGCCCAGAGGGATACAGTGATTTGCCTGAGATTTCACAGGACGTGTGCAGAGTCAAGAGTTGAACCCTGATCTCCTGCCTTACCCCCAAGACCATCCTTCTCTTTGGAGCTGTGCTCCTGCGTTCTGTGACCCCCATCTCCTGACCCTGACCCCCATGGCTTAACTAGCAGTAAAGTCGCGTGCTACTTTCCATTGGGAAATCCATACTCTGCAGCCTTTCATCTCTGGGTGTGTGAGTCAAGTTCACCACCCTACATCAGCAGCGAGCAAAGGTTTTTATCACCCGATGGCCGGTTGGCAGAGGAGTTTGGTGGCCTTAGCCCAGCTCCAGGTGGATAAATGTCACTACCACCTGCCTGGAACTAGCTGGCACCTTTGTTAACAGGCTAAGCAAAACAAGGATGGATTGATTTTAATCTATACACTCTGTACCCCCCCAATAGTCTCTGGGTATGCTGACAATCGCTTATTAGCATCGTAAAAGATCATTAAACATGACAACAGTACATTTAAGGTCGAACTCCAACCAGCCCACAAGAGATACACACCCACTTACCAAGGGAAAAACTGAGGGTCAAGTCCTGCTCCCCACTGAAGTCAAGGACAGCTTTGCCATGGATTTCAATGGGACCCACATCTGGTACTGAGCAAACAGGTTGGTCATACAGAGCTCTACACCTGGATAACTGCTATGATGGTTCACAAAGGGAAAAGTGATGTCTCAAGTAGCCAGGCCCCAAGCTACACGGGGCTTTCTAGATTCAAAGCAACACCCTGAATTGATCCCGGAAACACACCAGTAGCCAGCACAATCTACAGAACACAGCTGTTACGTGCTTTGTACATGGACCATCGCTAAACGCACAGGCAGCTACAGTCAAGGCTCCAAATGGCCCAAGCAGATTGTCGCATTCCATTCTAAAGGGTGGCAAAGACATGGAGATCGGTGGCTAGGTTTGCCTCTCAGAAGCCTCGGCAGAATAAATCTGCTTTCATACCATAAGCCCGCAGGCAGCCTTCTAATTCATGGCTGATTATTAACTATTACTATTATCTATCTGCAGCATCAACCTACTTAGCTTTCAGTAGTTTCTCCTCTAACTAGGGTTCCAAATGACCTCTGCCCACAGGGAGCTCATTGCAAACTGAAGCCTATCTACTTCCCCCCCGTCTGTGTGGCTACAGTTTGTTCCACAGGATGAGCATAGGGGGGACAGCTATTGTTACAGAACCTAAACTCCAAATCTCCATGATTGCAGCTGTTGGGATTTTTTCTTGTAACCACAGCATCTGAATAATGTTCTGAACTGATGGATATTGGTTTACAACCTAAACTCTCGCTCTCCAGAAAGTTTCCAGTCTAGGAATTAACATATTAGTGATGAGTGAACTTCTAAAGGTTCACGGGTCCAGGGAAGCACTCCAAAGCTCAGACCTTTAGCCAAATGATCTAAAATTTCTGCAGACTGTCAAATCAGTCTGCAGACCTTGTGAAAAGAGGATCTCGTGGATCTACAACTTCTGTTTTTAGTAATACAGATACGTGAACTCACAAGCCTCAGGAAAAGTTAGGCTGGGTTTTGAGAAAAGGGTCAGGCCAGTTTTTGTTTCATTCAAACGACCATCTCAGCTTCCGCTTCCCTGTCTCAAACTTTCTTCTCTCTCTTGAAATGAAAGCAATTCAGAACACAGCAGAGAACATCTCCAGAGCAGAAGAGAAGAAGGAGGGTTAAATCCTCATGCCACACAGAACCGATCTTTCCCATTGCACTGAGGCATGTGAAGGCTCTAAGCCAGCTGACAAGAAGAACAGGTAACCCAAGGAGCTGAAGCAAGAGTGAATGAAGCTAATACATTTGGATTTCTCAGACACTGCTTATCCCTCATCTTGTCTGATGGACAAGCTCTGTGTGGCAGTTGGAAACTAACCCTGCAGTGCAGTCACTGGCTTTCTTGACGTCTGCAAGACACTGCTGGTCTGCCCTAAAAAAAGCTGCAAAACTGACTCTTTCAACACCAAAGCTCTCTAAACCTTCCTCTGGCTGTAAATCTCGAGAGGAAGGATGGTCTTGTAGTGAACCCACAGGACTGGCTGTGAGAGGACCTAGGCTCTATTGGTGGCTCTGCCACTGCATTCTGACATGACCTTTGGCAAATCATTTTGCTGCTCTGTGCCTCAGTTTCCCCATCTTTAAGTAACAGGGATATGATCCTTCCTCACAAGGGTACTGCAAGGATCAAGTAAAGCACTTGGCGATCTTTAGTTGGAAAATATGATAAAAGGGCAAGATATTACTGATCTATGTCCAGTCAGAACCCTTTGTGTGTGTGTTTATACTGGCAGTACATGTGCAAATAATGTTCAGTCAAAAACGACACCCAATGTACTTTAAGGAGGTACACAAAATTAGCGGGATGGAATACATTAAAATGATGATTTTACAAAGTTTCTTTGAGTGAATTTGGTGAAGGTTGAGAAGCGACAGACTGACAGCTCTGGAGCCCACAGCCCTCTGCTTATTCCCTGATCAGATATTGCAAGGACTTTCCCTTAAGCCACTCCAGTGACCGTCTCTAATGAGAGAGAGCACTTTTTCTCCATAAAAATCTCAAAGCACTTCACAAACAAGGTTACGGTCATTAGCCCCAATTTACAGATGGGGAAACCGAGGCACGGAGAGGCAAAAATGACTTGCCCAAGGTGGTGGCAGGAACAGAATTCAGGTGTCCCAGGTCCCAGTGCAGTGCCCTAGCCATGGGGCCACACTGCCGCACAATCTCAGAATGTCCATCTACCTAGCTGTGTCTCAATACTAATCGCAGGCAAGGGCGGTTTAAGGCAGTATCCTTAGGCCATGATGGACCACAGGGATACACAAAGTGGGACCTACCAGTAATAACTGCTGGGGTCCAGCATGGAGAATAGGGAGCAAGGGGCAGCACTGGCATGGCAAGGAGCCAAGAGCACTGTTACAAGGGAATGCAAGCTGCAAGGGGCTCTTGGACTGGACTGGATCCAGTCCTATTTAATCTCAATCCACCCCTGCTTGGTGGAGCCATCTCTCTAGGTCAGAGAGGTCATTCTCTCTGACCCAGACATTCCTGAGCCTCTCCGCTGAGAATTCGAACAAGAGAGTCAGCGCTGCCTGGGATAGTGGATTTTGCCCTATGAGGCGACCAACTCACTCCACATTCACTCAAACAGGTACCAAATGGTGGTAACTTTTGCCACTATCAGTCCGGGCTGGCTTTTCTTTCCGGGGAGAAAAAGCACTGAACCCCTTTGCCCATGCCTTGAGCCATCTGGCCACCTGCTCAATGATTCATAATAAATCAACACCCTTGTTTCCGTACCACCTTGCTACCCAGCTGGCTCACCTCACGTGGCCATCAGGTGGCAGCAGCAGCACATCTTGCACTCTAAGGATCAAGCACGGTCCTTGTCCCATGGAGCCACCTGTTGTGTTGGCAGATGGGGGCCGTGGAGCTGTGTCAGATGGGCACAGTGACAATGAGCCACCTACCAACACAGGGCAGGATGCCTCACGGTCGGCAGGGAGGGGCACATTGCTGGGGACACTTCAGTACCATCACGTATGCTGCGTACCAGTAAGCTATGCCCCCCACCAGATGGGCTCCCCTGCCAGGGCTAAGTAGGTATCCTGCCCCGCTGCTGCATGGGTGTGCTAAAAGAGGCTCCCTATGGCCTCCAGTCCCACAGCACATCTCCTCAACAGGAGGAGGACTTGATCCTAAATTGAGAGAGGTGCCACTAGAACAGCAGACTAACCAAGGTGCAACAACAGATGGCTGCGAAAGGCTGTTCCCAGCATGCCCTGGGCAATAGGGCTGTGCCAGGAAGAGGCACCATTTGCGTGGTTTGCATTTGCTTGTGCTCATGTGTTTTCCTCTTGGCATGGGGTCTGTGGGCACATTGGTATATGGGTTTGCCGGCTTGTTGGCCTCTATTCGCGAGCTGTGCTTCGGCTTTCACAATCAACCGACACGTCCTATTTTGGGTTGTGGTTCTGTGCAGAGAGCTGGGCGTGGTAAACTCCAGCTCCCGCAGAGGCGAGGCCATGCCATGGCATATCTCAAGCTTGGCACAGCTCAGCCGTGAATCTCCTTGTCCTGGAGCCGAGCTATCGCATGTCACTGTGTCACGTGCCCCATTCCGCCTCCCTGCTCTGCAGAGGGAAGCTAATTGGCACTCACATGAATGCCACAGTCCAGGCCAGCCCTGCAGAGCTGTCCCATTCTGCCACGCGAGGTGTGAGAGTACAGAGAATGACATCTCCAATCTGCACTGACTCCATGCAACATCATGTGAGCCGTCCACCTCTCTGTCTCCCATAGGGAAAGGATCTGCTCAGCCCAAACCTTTGATCATCTCTTCATTAAGTGAGAGAATTCAGTGCTCCTGACAGCGAGGAACGGAGAGCGCTGACTACAGCCAAGAACTGTGGCTTAGTGCTTTGCCAGCTTCCCACGCAGCTCTGCCGATGCACCCCACGCAGATATCACTGTCCTCGTTCCCATCATCAGCTCTGCCAATGCATCTCGCTTCTCACCTGCAGCATCCTCTGCTAGCCCAACTCTATGCCCCCACACCAACTCATGCTCCTTCACCCTAACCTGCAGCATCTCCTGCTGTTCCATCTCCACCACACCCCAGCTCTCCTGTTTACCACAACACCTCCCTTGTATTGCAGCCCTGAGCATTAACTTCTGGCCACGGTGAATGGTGGCTTTCTGATGTGGACAAATCGTGCAGCAGATAACAGGCTATGACCCAACATGCTCATTCTACTGCTCTTTGTAGGCTCGACACTGTGACATTCTTGTCTAGTGCCTCAGCAGGCTACAGATGATGGCTCTGCCAAAAAGCCCTATCCCCACGTAACCTTCCCCCTGCTTCTGAAACCAAGGTAACGCCCCACCATCTCAGCCCATGAACAGGGCACAGGGAAGAGACTGGGGGTTGTTTCTGACATGCCTGGCTAATAGCTCAATCTTCTGTCTGGCTCAAGAGCACTCTTTGCCCCTGTCTTCACTGACCAGGGAGACTCTTAAGGACTCCAGTTGTTTGACACAGTCGGTTGTCTGCCTCATCCTTGCAAGAGCTTAATGTAGCCATGCGTCAGGATGGACTTCAGCTGGACTCTTTGGGAGCCCACACACAGCTCTCCTTACAGCTGTGACCCCTCGGACTCCTGGCCTCGTATCTCATAGCGCTCAATGCTGTTTCTCAGAGCAGAGACTTTACAAAGAGGCGGCACTTCGTTATGGGATGGAATTGGGAGGACTGGCAGAACCGATGCACTGCTGAAATGCTTATGGCTCCCCTTCCATATGGAAAAGAAAGCAAGGTCGATCAAACTAGTGCACCCAGACCTGAACCAACAACCTTGTCCCATGCACCGCAGCCAAGCATTAGAACCAAGCACCTTGGGCAGTTGTTATGGACACAAGTTGGCATACCGGCCAACCAAGCTCAAAACCATGCCAAGCTATGGTTTTACAGCAGTGCTTTCCTTGCTGCATGCCATCAGAGATCACACTGTGATCTTAGAGCTGCTAGAGGCAGGGAAAACCTTGGGCACTGTCTGAGACACATGCTGTCTAAGGAGGACTATCTCAGATCACGAGTAGGGATAATACCACCTCCATAGCCACCCATGCAACTATTGCGGGGAAAAGGCCTTGTACATACAAGACACGGCATCCTGGAGTGACCCCTCACAGCATACTGGGGCTTTGCAGCCATTCTGTCTCAGCATCCCCATCACGCTCATTGGCCTACTCCAGGGGTAGCAGTGAGTGGGCGCACCAGCTAAGCCAATTTAAAGCATTCAGCTCCTTCCACAATAACAGAGTCCCTTTGTCCAAGTCCAAAACCAACATCAAGAGTCTTCAGCCCCGCTGAGCTCAGCCTTCAGCCCCTTCCCTTACAGGCGAACCCCCAGCAGCAAAGGCTGGACTCACTGTCAGCTCCTGGGCTCTAAACCACCCAACAATCTGGGTCAGGCCTACCCTCTTACTAAGAGCCACTGGCAGGACATAGCCCACAGCCAGTTCCTAGCTGAAGGCCAGCTTCTTGCCTCATACTGGAGCAACCCAGCTGTTCTCCTTCCCAGCCAGCCCTCAGTTGCTGGGTTTTCCTCAAGTCCCACACCCTACACAGGTGTAGCGGGGCAGTGCTCATTGCACAGAGTAGATCTTAGCCCTTTAAGGGGCAATCACACAGGCCTCTTTTGAGGTGCTCCTGTCCATCTAGCTAAAAGCTGAGGTCACCAGAACCTTGTTACAGTGCAAGTCTGGGAACAACACTGTTAGCCAAAGTCCTTCTTCCTCCTGACTGCCACCCAGGCTAACCCTGCCAGGGATTGGCAGCCTCCCAAGGGTAGAGCTTGGCAAAGTAGGTAAAGCAATTAATGCACTGGCAGAATTTAGCCCTTTCTCCTCAATGGCTGAGTACAAACAGATCATGAGTTCCACCAATCTGTCAGCTGCTTGAAATGATGCTCTGACACGCACCCACATTTCAGCCCGTGGGTCGCTCACAAGCTGTACACTATGAGTACTGCTCTGAGTATTCAGTGTTCACAATGCAAGGTGTTTAAACAGGTCACGCAGGGCCTGGCCCGAAGCCTACTGAAGACACTGGCAGTCTTGCTGCTGACTTCAATGAGCAATTGATCAAGTATAAGGTGCATTTCTGTCCCCTGGCTGAAGGAGTGTAACTTGTACAATCAGATTTCCAGAGCAAACACTTTGGATTACATCCTTTCCAGAAATATTTCCCAATATCTGCTTAAAGTTCACTTTCTGAGAACGTTCCTCCCATTATGGGTATTCACTAGGCTCTCAGCACAAAGGGAGGGCAGCCAGCGTGAATACATTCAGACGGATTTGGTCATCTTTGGGGTTTTGCTCAACTCTAGCCCAGAGGATCTTTGCAAGGAATGAGCACAGATCATGGAGTAGCTCTGATTTCCACAGCAGAGATAAGTTCTTAATTTACATTATGCAGCACAGGAGTCCTTCTACAAAGTGTTCTGTATCCCAGAGGTCTCTGGGAATATTGCACAGGGCCGGGAGGATGTCTCAAAAATCCTGGGGACTCAAAGATCCTGTAAGCAGCTCCATCTGGGGAGGGCCCATTACAACCTGCCCACACAGGGCAGCTTGTAGGGTCAGTGCTCTAGTAGAACAGTGCTTTTGGTGGTGGCTGGGCAAGCTGTAACCCTTATAGGTACCATGGTCTTCACACTGCCATTTGATATGTACATGGCACTGGAAGGCTAATCAGTGAGCCAGCAGGGTGGGCAGGGCGAGGCCTTGTGAGACTGAGTCATGGAAGAGGAGACAAAAGAAGAGGGAATGGAAAAGAATCATACTGGGCAAAGGAGACAGAGAGAGAATTAGAGGGAGGAGAAGGCAAAGGGGAAGGCAAGGGAGATGAAGGGGCGAAGGAAAAATTAAGTGTGGGGGTCTTCTTGTGATGCAGGTATTTGCAGCAAAACTCTGGGGCCAGATCCTCAGCATGTGTCAACCAGCAATTGCAGTCAAGGCGTGTCCCCAGCCACCAGGAGAAGGCTTTCCAGATGTCATTGCAACCTGGTGCCAAACTGCAGCCCTGCCCCTTCCAGATTTGTTGTTGTTTTTTAAACAAGTAGCCCATGATTTAAGGTGCCAAGGGTCACCAAGGAGCCGGGCTCACCTCCTGTTAATACTAAATGAGACACTAAGTGTCTTTTGGGCAGTGAATCAAAACCCCCAACGGGAGTCACACCAGATCAAGAAGCTCCTGCCTTTTAAAGGACCAGATGCCCTTTCTTAAAAGATTTCCTTTCCTATGAATAAAATATACCCTAGCAAGGATGCATGTACATCCCCATTAGCAAACATCTATTCTCAGGTACAGATTTATTTTGCTTATTTGTTTTTACAGTTTTTACAATTAAAAATTAAACAGAGTTCTGCATTGCAGTCTCTGACTTACGTAACACTTTACTCATTTTAAAAATTTGGTATATTTTTAATATAATTGTATGCAACAGAAGCACTGTCTATATTTACCTGTATCTATATCTAGAAACAGATACAGAACTGGACACAGAACAAAGGAAAAAAGTACGTAACCTTCATGTGAAATTTCTGTCTGTATTTATATCATTTGCATCATTCGAGGGAAAAGGGTAGATTTGCTTGTTTTGTCAGCCCAATGCAGCAACCTGCTGTCAGTTTTCATTTCCCGATGGGTCCTAAAGCCAGCTTTGTAGTCACTACTGCAACTATGCTGAAAAAACATGGAAAATCTAAATTATCCAGGCAATACGTGGGAGCTGCTAGATCTAAGCTCCTACCAAAAGACTTGACTGGCATGTTGACATCTTTTATTTTTTACCCCCCTCATTTGTACCTGAAGAGTTCTGAAAATAACATTTAAAAAAAAATGAAATAACAGCATTAGAGCAAAGCATGGAGAAACGCTTTAAATTACTTGAAACACCCCATCTTTCCAGTATATTTCACCACAGAGTGACTCTCAGGCCTATCAAAGTGAAACAATCCTCCTGCAACAAGGATCTTCTCCCTAGGACCATGTGCTCCCCACCAACTCCCATCCTCTCCTCATACCTGGGCCGCCTCCTCCCATGGAGGCCCCAATCCTGCAAACACATCTATGTGTGTGTTTAGCGACCCACCACCAACAGAAGACATGTGAGTCACCCAACTGATGTCCATCACTATGGGGGGGTCAGGCTTGTAAGCATTCAAGGCCCCGAGTGGCGGCCTATGCCAGAGTCCGGTCATGTGACAGTTGCCAGAAGACAGCATCTTCTGCCCGATGCCTGGTCATGCAGTGAGAGACCCCCTACAGGGAGGCTCTGCTGTGGTGGAGCCTGGACAGTGGGGGGCTGGGGCAGCTCCCCAGGATTCAGGTGCAGCCCCTAGCAAAGAAGGCTATGGAGAACCCCACACCAAAGCCAGCAGTTTGAGCCTGGCGCAGGGCCAAAAGACAGCTAGGCGCAGCCCTGAGAAAGAATGCTGCCCAGAGCGCTGCACCAAGGGCAGAAGGCATGGCTTGAGCCTAGGAGGGTCAACAGAGACTGAACAATAATAGCAGTGAAGCCGCACAGGTGGCCACATGGGCTGTACAACCCCGCACAAGGCCCTGGATATAGACTCGAGGGGCTAGCCCATGCTGATGCAGCTTCATTACTACGGTTACTTGAGCTAGCTAGATCAAAGCTAGCTTGGGTATGCCTATGCATGCTGTAGTCACGCCACCAGCTGCAGTGTAGACACACTCTAAGAGAGAGCAGAGCAATTGCTTACTACGTTCCAATCAAAGGGCCAACATTCACACTTGTACCAGTCCATGGAAGACAATGAGGCTGCATAGGTGCAAGTGAGGACAGAATTGGTGGTGACGATGGAAGGAACCCCAGCTTGACTCTCAGATCCCCGATTGAGGGCTGAGAAATCAGTTTTTTCTTGTGAACTCAGTACATTTGAACTGGAATCATTGAGACACAAATACAGAGGCCCATGAGGCTATTTTATTTTTATAACAGCACCTTAAGAGGGAGGGAGAAGTTCAGCCAATAGCTGGGGATGGTGAGCTTGCTGGTGTGGTCACTTGAACCTCCCAATATATTTCACATGGAACCATCAGATGGTGACAACTTTTGGTCACTCACACTCTAGGCAACATCTGAATGAGTCATCTAGGACTGAAAAGCTCCGTAACACTCTTAACTGTATCACTAGCATTTACCCCTGGCAAACAGAAACAGCCAACATTTCAGAGACTTCTTCAAGATGTGCTTGAAGTAGATCATTCATAATGTATATGTATTGAGGGAAGAACCTTCAAGATTTGCTTGACTATTAACTAGCCTGCCTTAATCTAAGCAACCTGTGGCCTGTCCTGAGGTGAATTCTCCATGCATTTTCTCCTGGAGAAAGTAGTCGTTCCTCCTTTACAAATTGTTGCATTGTGCTGCTAGAGCATAACGACCACATCCTACCCCACAGTTGGCTATGAGAGGTCACTGCTAGGCCAAATTCTGACCCCAACTATACGTGCACCGACCAGCTCAAGTCAACAGCATTGCACGGGAGTAAGAAAGGGCAGCTTGGCTCAGAGGGTCTGGCTCTCCACTGTTGTGTGTAGTGGGTATAATTTGACAGACCAATCAACAGTACCAGATCAGAGAATTATGGGACCCCTGTGCACTATGGAAATTGCCTTCCCTCCCAACACCACCATGTTCTTTAAGCTGGAAATACAGCCTGTAAATAGGAGAACATTTCCATTAATTATTAGAGTTAGACCTTTCTCAGCAGAAATCACAGAAGCACCACAGATACGGAAAAGGTGTTGTGTTCTCACGCTAACTTGTACAGAACAGTACAGTACTTCCAGTATTGCTGATCTGGGCTGGCTGAGTTAAAGTTTAGGGTGAGGGAGGGTGCACATGGGTTAATCCGGGCCTGCCAATCAACATGCAACGGGCCAAGACTAGACCAAAGTTAAAACACAACTGAAGAACACTACAGCAATGTGCGATGAGGTAATTTAGCAGATAACATGCTGCCTATAGCCTCAGCGAGATTACCAGCAAGGGAGGATGGAGCAGTGCAAAGGAGGTTTAAAATCAGTGAAGGTCCCCCATAAAGGACAGGACAGAGGCACTAGATGGGGTTTGGTCTCTGTGAGCCCCAGCGGATGTTCTGGAAACCTTAGACTCATTTTATTTATTATGATTTTATCTATACGACATCAAAATGCTGAGTGGCGCTAATGGTTGGCACGGGGTAAGTCTGGGATCCAAAGACAATCACAGACCTCATTAAAGCCAGGGAGTGGGCCAAGCTTTCCGTCTCAAAAGGAAGGAGTAATCAAGCCCCTTTATATAGTAAAAACAGGTGAAGACAACAGTGGTAACTGCCCAAGGAAACAGGCCTCATGGCAGGCCAGAGCTAACCCAGGGAGATTAACGGGGCTTTTCCTGGCTGCAAACAGGGGGGGCTGAATGTTGGTTACAGACTGGGTGTCTTGGAGGCAGAGAAAGCCAGCAGTGTTGTGAGTGTGACCCTGAAAGGAAGCACAACGACAAGCCTTCTTGGGGACAGCTCAATGGAGTTTCAGACATGAGGATTTCTGAACAAGGAAACTGCCTTGTTCCTACTGTGTTCGGGGAAACGGGACTGGGTTTACGTTTTCAGTTAACGGGATTACACTGAGAATATACCTGATGCGGATTGTGATCTCTCTTCCTAATGAAAACAACCCTGCAAGGCCTCAAACTTTGGCTAACCACTCGGGCCTAAGGGGCACTGCTACTAATAACCACACATATGCCAGCATCAGGGAACCAGCCTCACTTTAGCATAGCTGGCAGTCTGTGTTGGGCAAAAGGCCTGGAATGGAATGGCAGGCAGGTTTTGCAACTCAGAACTGCAACATCTTGGCAGATCAAGGGTGGCTGGGTAGCATGTAATAGGCCTGGGTCCAAAGGGTATTATCAGTAGAACTGGTGTAAAAAAATATTTTTTTTTACTCCACAAATAGTTTTGAAGGCTATTTTATTCCATTGTTACTGTTTTTCAAACAAATAGAGCTATTGGAAGTTTTTGGACATTTTCTGCTGAATTTTTCATTTCCAAAAATCATATTTCTCAAAACCACATTTTTGTTTTACTTTGAAATTGAAAATAATCTTTGGTTTGGAAAAATCCTACACCCTGGCTTGCTAAATTGCCCCAAGCCAAATTTACAAAGAGAAAACTGAACCCTCAAATTAAAAACAAAAAATAAATGAAATGACAAAAATGTTTTTAGTTACCAAAGAAAAATGGAATTTGCCAGAAAACCAAAATGATTTTACAAAAATTTCCATTAAAAAAGGTCAAATTTCACTAACAATTTTTCAAATTAAATTTTTGACCAGTTCGTTATCAGCCCTTCTCTTCCATCAATCAGCACCCAGAAGGTTTCAAAAGGGGGCACTAAGGGACAGAACACTGCCTTATTAGAGGCTGTTCCCACCATCCGTGTATCTCCTACAGATGGAACTAATTGAGCTGCATGGCTGATCAATATACATTACCTGTGCTGAGGTCACCTCCAATTAGGAGTGCTTTACCAAATAGGAATAGTAGTGTATACTACAGCAGCAAAACACTCCTTTTGCCAGGAAAACCATTTTACTGGTATAGGTTTTTCTACCTCAGGGCCCACCCTCTGAGCGAAACAAGCTAGTCCAGACAAAGCACAGCTTTGATGGCATAACTGCATCTATGCGACCGGTTCTGTTGGTCAGGGATTACCCATCTTCGCGCCCCTGACCAACACAGCTGCACCAGCAGAAGTGTACAGTGTATACCTGGCCTGAGTTTTGGCAGGTCTCAGGACAGGTATTCAGAAGCCAGCACAAGAAAACCTAAACTGTTGTGTGTTCTTGTTCTTTATTACAGTCACAGGATGTTTGTTTTGTGGGGGGAAAAAAATTTAAAACTAAGAAAATTGCCATGCAGTGAGAAATCATCAATAATTTATTCATACTGTTATTAAGACTAGGAAGTGTTTTATTGGACTATGTGTGTTTATACTGCAACTTCCAAGTCAATCTGAAAAGCTGTCAAGAACATATGATATCTATTATATATTCACTGTGTACATTCACAAGGCAAACAATATCTTTGTGTCAATAAATTATTTCAATAACTTAAATAAGAATTTCAGCACCGAACTCCTACTGTTAAATGACTCTTGTGCTCTACCCATCTTATAATTTTTTAATTCTTACCATCTCATTTCTCCCTACATGTCTTTTATTGTTTCCTTTTCTCCTGTACCTCTGTATGTTAGCTGCTGCTTTTATATGCTCTTTTATTAATCCTAATATAGCCCATGCCCACAGTACCTTTCATCCAAAGGCATTTAGGCATCTTTCCCTTAGCAATGCAATGCAGCTGGGGGTTGAATGCAGCAACCATTTAACAACTCAGAGCAACACTATGCACCTATTTAGGGCAGGAAATTAGGAAGAATACCGTATCCAATTAAAACTCCAGGACAGGAAAGGGAGAAGGTAATTACTTGAACTGTAATTTGGCCAGGACAGCTGGACACTCTTACAAAAGATTCCATGAGATCTTTAGCAATTACAAGAGGCCACACAAACAGCTTTCTGCATCGCTCTCAATATGGCACATTATGCTATGCTACAGAGTCAATTCAGAAAAGGAAGCAGCACCACCTACTGAAACACCAATAGCACTTCCTGTAACAGCTGGATTTTCCTTGGGCACCTCCCAAAGCGCTTACCACACTGGGCCCTGCTCAACTGCCAAGAGCACAATTGCAGCCCATGCTAGCACAATCCACCATGTCAGTAATTTTTCATTTGTTTTCCTCTCCGCTATTTGTAAAACCCTGCTAAACTTCCTTTCCTTCGCACCATGACACTTTTTCAGGGAGCAGGCAAGTGTATTGCACTGGGTTTCTAATGGTACAGTAGCTAACATTTGCCCCTTTTTGTTTACTTTTCCCCCATCCCTCCATTGCGCTGTTTCTGCGATCGGTGTAAACGGATGCTGCTGCAGAGCCAGCAGGGGGCGCTCACATGTAGTTGTGTGTCACGCCAAAAAGAGGTTTTCTAAAATTTCTCAGCCAAAGATGCATTTTAAACTGAATTGAAAAGTGAACTGATGAGTTATGAACATACACACACACAAAAATCACTCCTTTATGGCCAGATTCTTTATCCTTCACTCACACAGAGTAAATACCTTCCTGCCCAACTAATCCCATTGACCCACAGGGTTATCAGCAGCATTATAACACTTTAGACCCTGGATTTGATCTGACTTTAAACAGACTGACAGGATCCATTTAATGAATTCATCCCTAAATGTCTCTTTAAATGCTTATGATTAACTCCCTACTCCATGAACAGCAGGACTGTATCTGAACTATTATTCAGAGCACAGTAGCAGCTACAGGTGCCACTGTGGTAGACACTGTACATACACATAGTAAGGGACAGTCCTTGCCCCGAATAGCTGGTGCAGGGCAGTCCACAGATCCATTACAACGGCTCTCTCGCAGCTCCTTGGAGACAGATACCAGACCTGTCAATCACAGCAGGCTGGGAGCAACCACTCCTTTGACGTCTTGGCCAGTTCGAGATACTTCCAATGCTCCTTTGTAGAGCTTGGTGCTTTCAACTTGAATTCACAGATTAGACAAATGAAAATTCCTATGAACTCTTCCTACTGCTGAGCAACTTCAAATTCCATCCCAGCCACCAGAGAATATTATATATAACCGTGGCCTCAAACAGTAAAAAATGACCAGGTGACCCCATCACTTTTCCCTTTGTATGTTGCAAATTATCCCCCAGGCCAGGAGGCTTCCATGACTCCAAATAAATTTGTACAAATATTTGAGGGGAAAAGACGGCTTCTACCTTAGAAATGCACTGATTTAGCCATCTAATAACTGAAGCCTTGGCAGTGGGTTTTTTTGTTGTTTTGCTTTCCCCCCCTTTCTTCATATTTCTGATCAGTGTTACAGACCAGGAAAACAGAGAGGTCTCCTGAACTGGATACTGCATTCAATGTTGATTTTTAGAGCTCTCTTGAAATCAAGTGTGCCAGACATTAAGGGCAGAAACAAGAGAATAATAATGTCTTGCAACCAGATTTATTTTTGGAATAAAGGCAGTGTTAATTCTTAGCATAACTTTGCCCTCATGAGAGGTTCAGGATGGCCGCACTCCAATAAGACCTTAATTTCTGAAAAAGCTCCTTGCTGAAGTGATTGCAACCTTTAGAGAGAGAAATTCTAAGGGCACTCCTGACAAGGGATCAAAACCATGCCTAGTCAAGGCATTTAATACAAGATTTAGGTCCCAAGAGGCAGTTCTCCTCATTAGAGAAGAATTGAGAAATGAGGCAACTCTAATGAGATGTCTTAGGCTGGGATGAGCTGGAAATGTTTACTACTGCTTGGATTTTAGAGATTGTAGCCCATATTAAGACTTTACTATAAGAACTCAAAAATATACATATATTTTGCCCTTGCCTTGACTGGATCCATCCATGCTAATGACTTAGCACTATGCCTTGTATATAGACCAGGCCCTTGATGCCATTTGCGGAATACTTTCAAAGCAAAAAGCATATTGTAAACACATGGACATATCCCATTTTAACTGGTACCTTTCAAGTATCAGGTAGCTTAATTTAATTTCTCTGAGCTTATGCGTGGAATTTTGGTATTTGAGAACAGATCATTCTTGTAGAAGAGGAAGCACTAAGTGGAGATGGTCACCCGAATTGAGTACGAACCAGGACCTCCTCGGACAATGTGGGGTCACCTAGCTCACTTCTGGTTTGTTTTTTGTTTTTTTAAACTGTGCTGGAGAACATGGCGAATAGAAAAACAGTCATGCTTCTGACCATGGGAGAAAGTACAATTGTAGCTATGGCCGATTAATCTCTTCATCTGGAAGAGAACTTCGGTACCTTCCCTGAATCCCGGATGCAAATAATCCATTGACAGGAAGGCAACCCTGGGTCCAGCTCACCACTCAAAGACCCTGGGCTGTAGATTCCACTCTACCCTTTTCCTTCTTAATCAAACTTCTGTGATGTTTATTTCCTTTTAATGAATAATGCTTGATAATATATATCTATTTATCTTCTCTTCTTTTTTACCCAGAAACAGAGAAGATTAGATGCTCGCAGTACGTCTTTCCTTGCTGATAAAAGCCACTGCTGAAGTCATGCAAGACATTACTGGTACATTGGCCTGCTGGAACTGGAGTTATAGCTCTTCAGATAAATCTGTTTGCTCTGAGCTTGAGCCGATTGGTATTATGTTGGAGGTTTGTTCTTCCATTAATCTTGGATTAAACTGTTCCTTGAAGAGCTTCCCTGCTCTTGGAGCTGACATAGCTTTTCTCCTCTACCCCTTTCCGATTCTCATATACCACAAGGGAGAGCCAGGATGATGGGTCCTGGAAAATGATGAATTTCTGTGGAGAAATTAAGAAGCTCCTGGATAGGACACATGTGAAACCTCCCTTCCAGCAGGATGTTGCTGCAGGAGACAAACGTTCTGATCAATGTGACTGGAGAACAAATTACACTATTCTGTGTGGCCACTGGCTTATGAATCCTATCTTGTGACAGAAATAACCTTCTGTGGAGGCTGATATCTATGGCTCCTCCCAAAAGTATGATAGACTGTGGAGTCATTCGGCTCCTGGTGCTGGTGACGAATCCATGTTATTCTGGAATCTGGGATGCTTGATGGCTGCTTCATAGACCTATTCCAGGAAATTTCTTCTGTGGAGAGGTGACCCCCTGTGGTAAAAATCGGTAGTGTCCTTCCCTGATGCCTTTTACCCCCTTTCTCAATTTCTCAGATTGATGGGGAAGGGGAAAAAAGAGGAAATAACATCTCAGGACTGAGACACTGAGCGTGCCCTGACCTTACAGGCTTTTCCATCCTTATTGGACAGGAGGAGAGGGGTTGCCATGTCCTGAGATAACAGGATCTCTCTGACAAGGGAATCTGCAAGGAGGAGAACCATACCCTTGCTGCTGGGCTATGGAAACAAGTGACACACTTGAGAAGTTTATCTTTTCAGATGATCCCTACGTGAGCTCCTTGAACTTCAGACACTCCATAAGCTACTGCGCTCAAGGGAGGGGTAGGGAAAGCTTTCACATGGAGCAGCCATTTTGTCTCTGTGAATCCCATCGAGAGCAAGGCAAGGTTCCATAAGGGCGGAGTCACACCTCGACAAAGAGGGCAGGGAAAATGGTCTGGCGTAAGTGGTGGACCAAGAGTCCCCATGCCACCAGTGTGCTCCTCACTCTCTTGTCCCCCAACAGATGACTGTTTATGGGAGAGTGAGAAAGCAGCGTGGCACAGCCAATCTGCGGCACATGGGTTTTGGTTAGTCCAGCCAACCGGCGGTGCGAGTGGGAGCCCCACTAGCCGGCCATTTTTGTGCCCTTTCTTGCCAGCTTCTCTATTCCTCTGATTGCCTGAGAGGGGTTCCTGCCGGAGGCCAGCCCAGATGTGCCACGGTGGAGGCTGCCATAGTCAGCAATCTTGCTGCAGAGCCCAGTAACACTTAGATTCCTCTCTATTCCTCTGATTGCCTGAGAGGGGTTCCTGCCGGAGGCCAGCCCAGATGTGCCACGGTGGAGGCTGCCATAGTCAGCAATCTTGCTGCAGAGCCCAGTAACACTTAGATTCCAGTAAGCTGACCATTAAGGATAAGAGGGGCCCCTTTGGGGTTGTTTACTTGCTGCTCTGACCAAGAGGCCCTGTACAACCTTCCTGCAGCTGCTAGAGGCAGATTGAACTGGCGAAGTCTTCATGGGCATGGCCGCTCTCCGCCTGCTCTGACAGGTCTGGTATCTGCCTCCAAGGAGCTGCAAGCTGTAATGGATATGCAGACTTTCGCTACTAAGAAGAATCTCAACCGACAAGACAAAGGAAGGGTTATGATTAAGACTGTGAGTCGGTCACGGAAGTCATGGATTCCATGACTTTCCATGACCTCTGTAGAGGCTGTTTGGGTGAGTGGGAGGGGGCTCAGGGCTAGGGGCAGGGGTTTGGGGAATGTGGGGGAGGTGCTTACCTCAGGGTGGGGGGCTCCCCAGCTCCCACTGGCATGGCCCCCCTGTAGCTCCTAGACGGCGGAGGGGCGGGGGTCTCCATACCACGCGCTGCCCTCGCCCACAGGCCCTGCCCCCACAGCTCCCATTGGCTGAGGTTCCCGGCCAATGGGAGCTGTGGCAGCTGGCGCTTGTGGCAAGAGCAGCAAAGCCCCTACCCTGGCCTCTGAGCCAGGCTCCGCTGCCTAGGAACTGCAGGGACACAGAGCCGGGTAGGAAGCCTCTGCCAGCCGCACCAACCCCTCCCCCCATACCAGCAGGGGTCCCGGGCCACCTCCCCCCCCCCCCCCCCCCCGAGCATCCATGACCCCCTGCCCAAGTTTTAGGCAGGGCGGGTATTTTTAGTAAAAGTCATGAACAGGCCATAGGCCCGTGAATTTTTGTTTTCGGCCAATGACCTGTCCATGACTTTTACTAAAAATACCCGTGACTAAAACGTAGCCTTAGTTATGTTCCCCAATTTACACAGAGGAGACAGAGGGATTAAGAGACTAGCCCAAGGTCACACAAGAAGCCTGCATTAAAGCTAGGACTTGAACCCCAAGCCCCCAAAGCTAATGTCAATACTGTACCCACCAGACCTTCCTTCCTCTCCATGTGATACTTCTGGGGGAATTCTGCGCCACTGCGCAATGCAGAATTTGCATAGAAATTAGTGTTCTGTGCAGAATTTCCTCCCCCACTCCAAAAAGAGGGCTGCAGAGCCACTGACCGCCACTAGGGGCTGCTGGACCCAGCAGAGCCCAGCTCCCCAGCTCACAAATAGAAAACACTGATGGGGGAATGGGGATGGGGAGGGTTCCTGGCAGCTGCAGTTGCCAGGGGGTGTGAGTGTCTGTACTGAGAGGTGCCCCATGGCTGGGCTCTGGGGACTAGGGAGTGTGGGTGTCTGGGCTGGGGGATGCCCCATGGCTGGACTCTGGGAGGTAGGGGGTGTCTGGCTCCCATAGCTGGACTTGGGGAGTAGAGGCAGAGAAACAGAACCTGGACTGTTATAGGGGATTCTTTAACTCCCTATTCCTGGGGGAATTTTTTGTGTGTGTCTGTATTGTTACACACACGGTTGCTGACAGTTATTTTGAAATAAAATTTCTAAAATAATTAAGACCAGAGTGATTATATAGTGGTATTTTGACAAATAAAATATGCAGAATTTTAAAATATTGTGCGCGGAATTTTTTTTTCTGCTGAATTTTTAGGCACAGAATTCTCCCAGGAGTAGTGTGAAATTGCTACCCGCAGGGGAAAAATAAGTGGGACAAGCCGGCTGGTTCGCGGACAGAGGGGAAAGGGTGTGTGAGGCATCCGCTGCTGTGTAGGTGGGGAGACCCATCCCCTGTTAGGAGTTAGACGCATTTAGACTATCCAGTGTTGGGTAATCCTGAACCTGCTTCAACTCAGCAGCATTAGAGGAAGTTGAGACCCAGTCTAGAGGAGTTCATCACAACCCAATGGTTTCTCTTTGTAGGTTGTCCCTTCTCTTTGACTTTTTGCCCCCTACCACTCATTTCCCCTCTTCCTCCCTTCACTGGGCCTTGCTCATTCCTTCTGGCCCCAGAGGGCTGCATTATCGCCATGGACACCTTTTGTGCTCGAGTGCAAACCAGCTTGGAGGGCCAAATTCTGGGCGTTGCTGCTTTGTCACATAGGCGTTTGCAAAGCCCAACGTGCTGCAGCAACTTTTGAAATCATGCTAAAAACACTGCACAGGGGCGGATATTGTTTGCAGCTTGAAGTGGATCTGAGTATAACAGGGAACTGTAGTAGCTTCAAAGAGAGCTAGAGAGAATGCAGCACTCACATAAACAAACAGCTATTGGAAGGAAACCTCCCTTTCGTCTCTCACCTGGCAGGAATTGTTTTTCAAGCGAGAGAGGGAAAAGAAGGTGGGCGGCGGGGGATACTCCTAGAGGACTATGTCTTTAGCACAGACCAGCATGCAGAGGCTATGTCTACACTAGCACTTTTGTTCATCAGGGGTGTAAAAAAAAAACAAAAAAAACACCCGACAGATCTCTCCCACCGGCATATAGCAGCTACACGTGAGATCTTACAGCAGTATAGATCTGAGAGAGACAGAAAAGGGGATCTGATCTGTGTGACCATGGAAATAATGTTTTTCCATCCTACCTGATTTAATCAGCACTGACTTGACACAACTGAAGGGAACATAAACGCCTACCATTAACGGAAGGGAGTAAACACCAAAGCAGTGGTACCAAGAGGGCAGAACTGGGACTAATCAAATTAAATGTAGATCATCCTGCAGCAGAAGCTGCCTGACAGTGAAATTCATTAGGCCGTGGAATAGTCCCTCGGGAGGAGTGGTGGGAGTCCTATTGCTTGGGACTCACCCACATTACAAGTGTACCTAGAGTTGGGTTCCCAACCTAGCTTGGATACAGTCCACAGCCAAGATTCCATCTCCACAACAAATTGCTGTTGTGTGGTGATCAAGTCAGCAAACAACTGTTGTATGTGAGTCCTCTAAACTCTTTGCATTTATAGTGTGGATGGGCCCTAAAACTCGACTAGACAGAGCACTGGAAAGTCTACAGTAGGTAATAATTCTGCCCTCAAAGAACAGGGCTTTTTCCGTGCTAGTTTCAATTTCTGTGATTTAAGGGCTGCTGCTCCCTTCTATGGAAACACAAAAGATCCCCTGGGATCAGTGATTTCCCTACACCCCCCCTGAATTTTCCCAACACCCCCCCCAGTTTTGTGAACTAGTTACATGTAGTGTTGCCACTTTAGTGATTGTGTGGGAATTTGAATTGAAATTGAAACATTAATACACACTTTAAAAGCATATAAAGTGTATGATAAAACATAGACTAGCTTCCTTATACAGCTTTTGATTTTTGTGACTGTCAGTGCATTCATTTCGGTGATGTTGGCCAACCTAATAATTTCAAATGATGATTTGTAAGCAAAGTCTAAATGAGCTCTCCCTGACAGCTAGTGATGAGCTGAGGCTGGGGGGAAAGGCTTCAGGACCAGATTGTATTTACATTCACACCTAATCTACCTAGGTATCCAGCAAACAGAGCTGTGTTGCCCCAGTGATGGATTTTGGCTGGGGTTGGGTTACAAATCACTTGAATGCGGGGGGTTAATGAAATGTTGTTTTTATTGTATGAGTAAAGGGCAGTAGAACTGTCCTTAGCCTGTGCTGATTGAGGGCATCAAGAGAGAGGGTGGGGACAGGTATTTTGCTTGATGGTCTGCCTGAGTCACAAGTACTATTTGACCTGCGCCTCTCCACTGTTTAAAGACAGAGCTGATTAGGCGTCATAGAGAGTCTTTTGGTTTGTTAAGTGACCACTAGAGCTGAAATCTCTGATAATCAGGTCTTAGTGCTTAGACCTGCTGTGGGACAGTGTTTCTGTGGAAGAGATGCCCCAGTCTGCACTAGCACCGAGGTTCCTCCCACCCCGAAGAGCTGAAATCTCTGAGAGTCAGGTGGAACCGCGAGAGACCGACTCACAGAGGTCACAGTGGCAGGTGGCAGCAGAAGATGACAGTGTAGGGCTATTGGGGCAGAGCAATAGAGTGAACGGTGGCATAACAAACAACAGTGGCCAGAGCATTGGATTTAGGGTGACCAGATGTCCCGATTTTAGAGGGACAGTCCCAATTTTTGGGTCTTTTTCTTATATAGGCTCCTATTACTCCCCGTCCTGATTTTTCACACTTGCTTTCTGGTCTCCCTAATTGGACTATGCTTTAGTGAGCTTTCTCCAGAAGCTATATTTGTGACTGGGAAACTTATATAAATATATGTTTCCTAGTAGGCCAAGATTTTAAAAATGCATTATTTGCCAAGATCATTATCTCACATCATCGCTATCTCAAGAGGTCATTATCTTGGGGAGTTTCTGTACTAAAATTCTTTATTATTATAATTATTTTTTATGTAAGAATGGCTATATTGGGTCAGATCAATGGTCCATCTATCCCAGTATCCTGTCTTCCGACAGTGACTGTTCCAGGTGCTTCAGAGGGAATGAACAGAACAGGGAATCATAGATTGATCCATCCCCTGTCGTCCACTCCCAGTTTCTGGCGAACAGAGGCTAGGAACATTCAGATCATGATGTTGTATCCCTGCCTATCCTGGCTAATCTTCCATGAACTTACCTAGTTCTTTTTTGAACCCTGTTATAATTTTGGCCTTCACAACATCCCTGGCAAAAAGTTCCATGGGTGACTATGCGTTGTGTGAAGAAATACTTCCTTTAAAACTTGATGCAATAGCAATTTTTGTTTTAAACTTACTGCCTATTAATTTCATTGGGTGATCCCTGGTTCTTGTGTTAAGTGAAGGGATAAATAACACTTCCTTATTCATTTTCTCCTCATCAATCAAGATTTTATAAGACTCTATCATATCCACTCTTAGTCGTCTCTTTTCCAAGCTGAAAAGGCCCAGTCTTCTCTCCTCATATGGAATCTGCTCCATACCCCTAATCATTTTTGTTGCCCTTCTCTGTACCTTTTTCAATTCCAATATATCTTTTTTGAGATGATGTTACCAGAACGACACGCAATATTTAAGATGTGGGAATGTCATGGATTTATATAGTAAAAGTGGAGGAGCTTGGTTTGCCAGACTGATCAGCTAAGCCAATTCTGACAACCTATATGAAAAGGCTGCAAAACACCATGCTTCTGGACTGCATCAATATGCAGAAAGTCTTATAAGCCAGTCACTGTCAAAGCCAATTTTAGAAGAACTTAATGAGGCTGTTAAGAATGCTGGAGATACAACTCAGTTTATGTGAACCAACACTGCTATTGCATCACACTTTCTATTTAAGCAAGAGATACCACACACTACAAACTAGAGGCCTATGTTAAGTGCATTGTCACTTGTTAATCCTGAAGTTGGACATTGGTTCCGAACAAGACTGGCAAATGCTCACTATCTTTCTGCAAAAAACTCAGCTGACTCTCTTGAAACATGTGGTGCAACAGTGAAAGACTCAGGAGTTGAAAAAGTGAAGAATTCTCTCACTATATTAAAAATCCATGTGCATACATGGCCAACAAATGCACCAGTGCAAATAGGCATCAAGTATTAAGTCATTACGTATGTTATCTTGATGTCCATGGTAGGCCAGTAGATGCATTCTAGATGTTCAGGTTATAGAAGACACATCAGCTGCATCTGTGACATCTTAGAAGAGTTAAATGCTTGTAAATAGAACACCAAACAGATGGCTACTTGTGCATTTGATGGAGGTACAAACTTCTCTGGAAGACATAGGGGAGTACAAGCTTTGCTCAGAGAAAAGTGTAACCCTAATCTTTCCTATACACACTGTAGAGGCCATCTACTCCAGCTAGCACTAGTACAAGCTGCAGAATCTTCAAAAGACATTAAAAAGCCACAAGTTTAATGGCTTTTTATACTCTTTTTTTTCAGCAAGAGTCCAAAGGACTGAACATTTTGGAAGCAAATAGAAGATACACTGGGACTGAAGTTAAAATGAGTCCAACCTGGGAAAACCTGCTGGCTTTCTCATGAGTGATTCTTGGCAGTTGTCTTAAAATTACTGCAACCATTATTACTGGCTTTAGAAAGTATCCACCAAGATAGGACAGATCTAAGTAGTGAGGCTGGTGGACTACTTTTGTTACTAAGTTCAGAGAAGACTATCGCCATTCTCTCTCTTGTAAATCTACTGTTGAAACCACTTGGGTCATTAAACAATGTAATCCAGGCATCTGCTACAACAGTAGTAGATCTTTGTTCAGAAATAGAAGCTATCCTTGGATCAATCATAGATATCCATTGAAAATGTACTGGAAGAAGCAAAGACTTCAGTCCAGAAGCTGACTAATGAAGGTACTTATATTGACTCCATAAGTGAAGAGGACAAGAAGTGTTTGTTAAGCCAGCTGAAAAAGTACAAAGACTTGATTCTTACAAATCTACAATAGAGATTTCGGGATTCTATTCAACCTCCACGTAGCTTTTACAGATGCCTGTCTTATAAAACACCTACAGTTGAGTGGAGTGAGGCACTACCAGCAATGGGGCTGCCATGTGCTCACGGCAGAATAGAGAATTTTGAACACAGCGTGGAATATCACACGATGAACGAATGAAGATTTAACTTCAACTTCTTTATCATTACTAATGGTTTGACCCAATCTTTGTTCTATGTTTCCTGGGATGAAAGTAAGAATTCATCTCTTGCTAATCCCAGTCAAAACAGCTACATTTGAACATATTTTTTCCTCATTGAATAGAATTTTGTGTTCTGAAAGAAGTCGCCTTCTGCCTGATCATGGGCATATCATGAAGGACTGGAAGTAATGGACACACAAGAAGACACCAAAGAGTGCAAAATTACAACAAGAAACCAAGACTGATATAGATGTACTGCTTCATAGTAGGCTTGAGTAGCCAACTTTAATTTTTGTGATGGTTTTAAAACATGAGTTAAATCTAATAATAGTTTTTACTATGGTGCCATACAGCCCACCTTCACCCTCAGTCTCACCCCTCATCGGCCCTGACACCCCCCCTGTAAATTCGAACACCCCCCCCTAATTTCAATTCCTGGGGAAACTACTGCCTGGGATTCCTTCCCTTTCTCCTAATGGCCTGGGGCCTTTTAACCATGGAATGAGAGAAACCCCTAGTCCAGCCTGGCCCTACCAACCATAAGAGAGCAATACTGCCTCTTATTTACACATCCCTCATACAGCTCCGACAGTTCTACCATTCCCTGTAATACTCTCCTCCCTTTTAAAAGCCCGCATTTGTCACTCTTTACCTTCCACCTCATTTTTCTCTCTCTCCTTTTTCTTCTTCCCATTATTCCTCCCCCCTATACACACTCTGCCTCTCCAGTCTGCTGTTCCTTCTCCTTCACTTCCATTCCTGGGAGGTGCCCAGCTAACTTGTGCCTGGCTCCAAACTGAAACTGACTTGTAGTGTGGTCAGGCTGAAGCCTCCCAGCAGCTGACTGGGGCAGGATCCCCACGTCCTGATGCTCTGGCTGTCAATTGCCTGACAGTAGCTTTCTGCATTTCAGGAGGCAAAGGGACAAGTACGGAGGTGATGCAAAGAGTTGTGTAACCTTGCAACCTACCTGCACCCTTGTGAGACGAAGAACAGGGGGTCTGGTATTAAGAAGCTAGACGTTAAAGAAAGGCTGACCTACTTTTCTTACATCCTCTTGGAATTTTTTACCTTTGCTATTCACCTCCCTTATAGCTCCTAGATCTCCAAGTAACACCAGGCTGGACTCCAGTAAGATTCAGTGGGACAAATTCAGAGGTGATGTGTAAGTTAATCAATAAGAGGGTGCGAGCCTAAATCTAAAGGAGTCTGAAGCATAAGGGTCAAATGCTACAGGAACAGAATCACTGTTGCTAGAAAGCTGGCAACAGAACCTGAGCATTCACTCCCTGACTTCTGGAAATCCTACATTAACAGGAAAGCTAAATGGGGGAAATGAACTGATTACAGATAAGACAGCACAATAAAGGGCACAAATTTGGGGGTATTTTCACACCTTTTGTGTGTGTTAAACTGTGGTTTGGACATTGAATAGTCAATCAACCTCTAAATCCTTAAGAGTCAATGTGTATTACCAAAAAAGGTCATTTGCTGAAAAACCTGAAACTGCTGTGATTGGGATTTTTTATGCTAAGCAAATCATATGAGTGAAAATAGGTCCCTTTATAAATGAAAACTCCAGTTTTTACATTTTTAATCTCACAATTTGAAATTTCATTCACATGGACCAAAACATGGGGGAGTTAAATAATTTTGCTTATTTCAATGCAGAACCAGTCATTTCACAAAAAGAGCAAGATGTAAGAAGGTCATGATGTCACCCAAAAACAAAAGTTACTGAACATTCTGGAGAAATTTCATGAAAGTTCCCCCGTCCCTCCAAGGTTTTGATAAGGTTACCCATCACCATGGCCTCTGACCTTCTGCACACCAGTCATACCATCTAGGGAACCAGAGAGGCCAGCCTTGGGTCAGATTTTCAAGGGTTCCAAAAGTCTGCAGCTCCTATTAAAATAAAAAAACCCAAGGAGACTCCTCACTCAACCCCTGTCCAAATGAGCACAACGGAGAGCTGTTGCAGGCTGAGCACATGTGAAAATCTGGCCTCAGTTGCGGATGCTGAGCCCTTCTGAAAACTCTAGCCGCATGGCTAAGGGAATCGACATCAGAACAGAGAGCCCTTGTTCTGAAGAAGCTGTTTAGGCTAGAGATTTGGCCTGACTACAGCCATTGGTGTATCTACACTAGACACACCACTGGTTGGAATTAGGGTGCAGAGAAGGCATAAAAGTCACTGAGTCCCATTTCCTTCAGTCGCCATGAAACGAGGTTTGGGTTTTTTTTAAAAAAGTTTAAGTTTTCCATTTGGTTCTAGACAGACAACCCTGGAGACTGAAACAACTAATACCAATTCAGCCGTGGGTGTCATGCATACCTTTCCAACAGGAACTGGACTAAGCCCATGCAACAGCTCTCAGAGAGTAGCAGCTTCTAGCCTCTATTGACATAGACTGGATTTGAATCAGAGACCTACGGTGGAGAATTTTCATCATTCAGCATCGGTTCACTGGGTCACCCAGTCCCAGCAGCCCTTGCACGTATTTACCCCTGGGACAAACACAACAGAGGCAACAGCAGTGCCCGCTTCCCCACACTAAAGTCATACTTGTGCCATGATGCTCCTTTCCAGTTGTCACAGAGGATGTCAGACTTCAGGCAGAAACACCAGATGGATTCTTCTAAACCCAGGCCAATCAGGAGCCTGTTTTCATGCAAGTGTTCCGAGTAATTAAAGTGAAGAAGACAGACTGTGAGAGTCTCCCTCCTAACAGGTGGGTCAGTGTGAGGAATCTTGAGAAGAAACTGCGGAGAGATGCCACTGGCTATGACAAAGCATAACAGCTATAACCTTGGTGCTAAGCATTGTTTAGCACACAGATGGAATACACGAAGACGCACTAGGAAGGGAAAGAACTAGCAGCTTGATCAAAGCAAACCTGCGAGTCAGCATGCCCAAAGTGCCACCCCATCCCAGCATGCACTGGGCTCCACAGAACACCTGGGATGAACCTTAGTTCAGTTCTTTCAAAGTCACTGGGTCAGATCTTCCATGGTGCTGAGCACCTGCCATTCCCACTGAGGTTCACGGGAGCTGAGGTTGTTCAGTACATCTTAAGATTTGGGGCTCATTGTGGAACACAAAGGGGATCCTAACTAGGCATTGCAGAGAGGCTATGACAGAGGACGGGAGAGACAAGCTCACACAGCATCATGAATCTGAAGTAGCCAGGCACAGCCAGCATCAAGCTACAGGCTGAACCAAGATGGCTCCGCCCCTTGGTGTGGCTCAGAGCAGCTAATTCTGCTTACGCCCAGAGATTCTCTTGTGCATGCAGATACGGAGAGAAGCTGCTAAAGCAGTTGTCTCCAAACTGTGATTCATGGACCAACAATAGCAGCAAAGCACTTGCTAGTGATCTGCAGAGAGCTTGCTGGTCACATGATGCTGGGTCCTTCTTTACTGTCAGCTGCTAACATGCATTGAAAGAAACTAATTATACATGAAATACTTCCCTAATTATGGACAGGACCGGCTCTAGGATTTTTGCCGCCACAAGCAAAAAAAATTTTGGCTCCCCCTCCCCGTTTTTTTCTCTCCCCCCCGGCCCCGCCTCAACTCCGCCCCGTCCCAACCCCTTCCCCAAATCCCCAGCCCTGCTGCCTCCCCCGCACGTGCTGCATTTCCCCCAGCCCAGCTCACCTCCACTCTGCTGTCGCCGCTAGGCTTCCCCCATCCCTCCCAGGCTTTCAAGAGTAATAGCAGGAAAGATTTACCAAAGTGGAGGAAGCAAGAAGTGCAAGGTTCCTAGCATGTTTTTTTAGGGGGCAAGGTTGTAAACCGGGGAGAAATGTTACAAGGCCTCCCAAAGAAAGGTGATGTGAAACTCACTTGGAGTTACCAGAGTGAAGGGAGCAAGAAGTGCAAGGTTCCTTGGATAAACAGCTGCCAGAAGAAAGGGGATGTGAGACTCAGCCCTGGTCTACACTACGAGTTTAGGTCGAATTTATTAGCATTATATCGATTGATCCGTGCACCCGTCCACATGATGAAGCCATTAACATCGACTTCTAGGGCTCTTAAAATCGATCTCGCCACTCCACCCCCAACGAGGGGATTAGCGCTCAAAGCGATATTGCAGAATCGAACTAGGCTTAATGTGGACGCAATTCGACGGTATTGGCCTCCTGGATCTATCCCACAGTGCAACATTTGACCGCTCTGGACAGCAGTCTGAGCTCGAATGCTCTGCCCAGGTACACAGGAAAAGCCCCGCGAACTTTTGAATTTCATTTCCTGTTTGGCCAGCGTGGTGAGCTGCAGGTGAGTGCAGATCTCATCAGCAGAGGTGACCATGATGAAGTCCCAGAACCGAAGACGAGCTCCAGCATGGACCGAGCGTGAGGTATGCGATCTGATCGCTGTATGGGGAGACGAAACCGTGCTAGCAGAGCTATGGTCCAAAAGAAGAAACGCCAATACATATGCCAAAGTCTCCAAGGGCATGCAGGACAGAGGCTACAACAGGGGCACGCAACAGTGCCGTGTTAAAATTAAGGAGCTCAGGCAAGCCTACCAAAAAAACAGAGATGCAAACAGCCGCTCTGGGTCAGAGCCCCAGACATGCCGCTTCTATGATGAGCTGCATGCAATTCTAGGGGGTGCAGCCAGCACTGACCCACCCATGTGGTATGACTCTGTATGTGGATCATCAGAAACCACCGAGGAGCATGTTTGGGAAGAGGAAGATGATGATAATGATGCTGAAAATAGTGCACAGACACAGCAAGGAAGCGGAGAAGCCCTTTTCCCCCGACAGCCAGGAACTCTTTGTCACCCTGGAGCCAGTACCCTACGAACCCACCCAAGGCATGCTTGATGCCGGAGAAGGGACCTCTGGTGAGTGTACCTCTGTGAAATTAATACATGTTTTATAAGCAAGCGTGTTTAATGATTAATTCACGGCCAGTACAGCTACAGCTACTGGAAAAGTCTGTTAACATGTTCGGGGATGGAGCGGAAATCCTCCGGGGACATCTCCAGAAAGATCTCCTGGATGTACTCCCAAAGCCTGTGCAAAAGGTTTCTGGGGAGGGCAGCCTTATCCTGTGCTCCGTGGTAACACACTCTACCACGCCAGGCCAGTAGCACGTAGTCTGGAATCATGGCATTGCAAAGCATGGCAGCGTATGGTCCCGGTGTTTGCTGGAATTCAAGCAACATCCGTTCTTTATCTCTCTGTGTTATCCTCAGAAGAGTGATATCATTCATGGTTGAAATAGGGGAATTTTATTAAGGGGACATTCAGAGGGGTCCGTCCCTGCTGGGCTGTTTGCCTGTGGCTGAACGGAAATCTTCCCCGCTGTGACCCACGCGGTGGGGGGAGGGGGAACAGCGAACATCTTGGATGTGTGTCTGTCTGTGTGGGGGGGGGTGTCGATTAGGTTCGCGCTGCACGTTAACCCGAAAACCGCCGCCCCTCCCTTTTCAATTGCCAACCCGTTTTAAATGGCCAACCCAACGGCTGTTTGTTATGGGAAATTAAGGGGTTGCTGTTTGAAAACAATCCCACATGTTATGAAGGTTAAAGAAGCCTATAGACTGTGGCTTACCATGGCTGCCTGCAAGCCGAATTCTGTTGCCTGCCGGACCTGCTTGTGTGATCTCTCACACCAAACCGGCAGACCCTCAATATAAGAGGCAAAGTGTAACCTTGCACCAAATGCACATGTGCTATGTAATGTTTGGAGCATTGTTCTCTAAATATGTGTCTTTTAAACTACTCCTCTCCCATTTGTTTCTTCCCACAGCTGCAAATGTTTCAACGCCACCCCTTTCATCACCGTCCCAGAGGCTAGCAAAGATTAGAAGTTAAAAAAACCAAACTCGAGACGATATGTTCTCAGAGCGCATGCAATCCTCCCACACTGAAACTGCCCAGCAGAATGCGTGGAAGCAGGCACTGTCGGAGTCCAGAAAGGCACAATTTGATCGCGAGGAGAGGTGGCGTGCTGAAGAGAGTAGGTGGCGTCAGCATGCTGAGAGAAGGCAGGATGCAATTCTGAGGCTACTGGAGGATCAAACGGAAATCCTCCGGCTTATGGCTGAGGAAAGGCGTATGGTTCAGGAAAGGCTGCCTGAGCCCAGACCGCCGCTACAGCCCCTGTGTAACCAACAGCCCTCCTCCCCGAGTCCCATAACCTCATCACCGAGACGCCCAAGAACACGTTTGGGCGGCCTCCGTGCACCCAACCACTCAAGCCAAGAGAACAGTCCAAGCAACAAAAGGCTGGCATTCAATAAATTTTAAAGTGCTGTGTGTCCTTGTCCTTCCCTCATCCCCTCCTCCACCACCCATCCTGGTGCTTCCCCTCCTCCACCACCCATCCCGGGCAACCGTGGCAGTTACCCCCATATTTCCCATTTGTTTGACGAATTAATAAAGAATGCATGATTTTTAAGCAACAATGACTTTATTGCCTCTGCAAGCGGTGACCGATGTGGGGAGGGCAGGGCAGTTTGGTTAAAGGGAAGTAGAGTGATTCAAGGGGCGGGGCTTTTCATTAATGGGAAAAAACAGAACTTTCACACAGCATCCTGGCCATTCATGAAACTGGTTTTCAAAGCTTCCCTGATGCACAACGCACCCTGCTGTACTCTTGTAATAGCCCTGGTGTCTGGCTGCGCATAACCAGCGGCCAGGTGATTTGCCTCAACCTCCCACCCCGCCATAAACGTCTCCCCCTTACTCTCATAGACTCATAGACTTTAAGGTCAGAAGGGATCATTATGATCATCTAGTCTGACCTCCTGCACAATGCAGGCCACAGAATCTCACCCACCCACTCCTGGAATAATCCTCTCACCTATGTCTCAGCTATTGAAGTCCTCTCACAAATATTGTGGAGCGCACAGCAAGCAGTAATAATAATGGGAACATTGGTTTCACTGAGATCTAACCTAGTCAATAAACTTCGCCAGCGAGCCTTTAAACGTCCAAATGCACATTCCACCACCATTCTGCACTTGCTCAGCCTATAGTTGAAAAGGTCCTGACTACTGTCCAGGCTACCTGTGTATGGCTTCATGAGCCATGGCATTAAGGGGTAGGCTGGGTCCCCAAGGATAACTATAGGCATCTCAACATCCCCAATGGTTATTTTCTAGTCTGGGAAGAAAGTCCCTTGCTGCAGCAGCCGAAACAGACCAGAGTTCCTGAAGATGCGAGCGTCATGTACCTTTCCCGGCCATCCCACGTTGATGTTGGTGAAACGTCCCTTATGATCCACCAGTGCTTCCAGCACCATTGAAAAGTAACCCTTTCGGTTTATGTACTCGCTGGCTTGGTGGTCCGGTGCCAAGATAGGGATATGGGTTCCATCTATCGCCCCACCACAGTTCGGGAACCCCCTTGCTGCAAAGCCATCCAGTATGAGCTGCACATTTCCCAGACTCACAACCCTTGGTACCAGCAGCTCAGTGATCGCCCTGGCTACTTGCATCACAACAGCTCCCACTGTAGATTTTCCCACTCCGAATTGATTTGCGACTGACCGGTAGCTGTCTGGCGTTGCAAGCTTCCACAGGGCTATCGCCAGTCGCTTCTCTACTGTGAGGGCTGCTCTCATCTTGGTGTTCTGGCGCTTCAGGGCAGGGGAAAGCAACTCACAAAGTTCCATGAAAGTGCCCTTACGCATGCGAAAGTTTCGCAGCCACTGGGATTCATCCCAGACCTGCAGCACTATGTGGTCCCACCAGTCTGTGCTTGTTTCCCAGGCCCAGAATCGGCGTTCCACTGTATCAACAAGCCCCATTACCACCATGATGTCCACCTTGCGGGGGGGCCTTTTTTGAGAGAGGTCTGTGTCCATGTCCTCATCACTGTCCTCAGGGCACTGCCGTCGCCTCCTCGCCTGCTATAGCTGTAGCAGCTCCTGGTTCTCGTTCTCCATATACTCCTGGACAATGCGCGTGGTGTTCATAATGGCGATAACAGCTGTGATGATCTGATCAGGCTCCATGCTTTCCCTAGTATGGTGTCTGCAGGACAGCAGAGTGGGAGCAGAAGCGGCGGGTGGATAACAATGGTGTCAGCAATATGGCGCCCGCATGAAAAAAGGCGCGAAAGGATTTTGGGCTCCCCCCTCCGCTGCTTTCTCGGAGGGAGGGGGGGGAGCAAGGGTTAGGCTCCTTTCCTTCTAACAGCAGATGGTGCAATATGCCGGGAAGCAAGGGTTAGGCACCTTCCCTTCTAGCAGCAGATGGTTCAATAGGCTTGATATCCATCATCATCTCCTGGCCCCCTCAAAGATTGAGCTCGCAACCCCGGGTTTAGCGGGCCAAAGCTCAGAACGCTGAGCTATCCCTCTGCCCATATTACAGCATGACTGAATCCCCACTAGACCTAATGTCCAGGCATACGCTGGAGATGTACGGTAATTGTGAGCTGAGCAGGCTTCCGTAGCAAACCCGGAAACCCCGGAAAAAAGGCATGAAAAAGATTGCTTTTACGGAGGGAGGGAGGGACGTTTGATGGCTTGACGACATGTACCCAGAACCACCAGCGACAATGTTTTCTGCCCCATCAGGCTTTGGGATCGCAACCCAGAATTCCAATGGGCGGCAAAGACTGCGGGAACTGTGGGATAGCTACCCGCAATGCAACGCTCCGAAAGTCGGCGCTAGCCACGCTACTTTGGACACAGTCCATCGACCTCATGGTCTTAATGCTCTTTAGTGGGGACACACACAATCGATTCCATAAATTCGGGTTTTAAAATATCGACTTCTATAATTTTGACCTAATTCTGTAGTGTAGACGTACCCTCACTGGGACCTGACACAGTCCTAACCCCTATTTCCAATCCAGTATATTTACCTAATGCCACATTGTAAAGAGCCCTTAGAAGATTGTCCCTATCCCACAATCACCTTTCTCCCCCCAAATACTTTTAACTCTTGATTAGGACCTTTTTACTTCTGTGCACTCCCCCTCCCCAGTTTTGTCTCATATAACGACCGGGTTTCCATTAAAAAAATGTTACCATGAAGCCCGGGATCCTGCCCCCAGCAGTGATTGCATGTAACTGCTCCGGGGAACCCGCTCGAACAAGCCCCACCAAGCCAGCCCTTAGGGGACTTGAGCCTGGGACATGCTCAGACCTGGAGCAGGTAGTGGGAGCGGCGGGTCTGTGCACTGTACACAGCTGCCTGGTGAGCGAACGGAGGGCGCACAGCACAGGCCAGGCGTCCCCAGCACAAGCTCCCCTGTCCGCCACCTGCCGCCATGCCCCATCCCTGCTGGGCTGCACGAGGAGAGCAGACCTCAGTCTCCAGACGGGCTCTCCATGGAACCACCCGGGACCCCCCGCCAGCCCAGCGGGGCCAGGTCACCTTCTGGCTGAGCGGATGGAGGAGCTGGTAGGAGCCACCGCCTCTCCCACGCAGGGTGGCCAGCATGATCCGAGCGCGTCCCACAGCCCCGCGGGGCGCCTGCAGTCAGGGGCGCTGCAGCCGCTCGGGGTGTCCCTGGGTGCGGAGGGGGAGGCCTGGGAGAGAGGGAGGGAGGGAGGGAGGGGTAGAAGCCGAGCGTCTCCCCCCCTCCCAGGCTTCCTGCGCGCGAAACAACTGTTTCGCGTGCTGCCGCCGCTCAGCTTCTCCCCCTCCCTCCCAGGCTTTAAGTCGAGCGGCGGCGGCGCACAAAGCAGCAAGCCTGGGAGGGAGGGGGATAAGCCAAGCGGCAGCGCAGAGCGGAGGTGAGCTGGGGCAGCAGGGGAACATTTCTAGGGGCAGCATACCAGAGCCAGAATGCTGCCCCAGGAAATGTGCCGCCCCAAGCACCAGCTTGTTTCGCTGGTGCCTAGAGCCAGCCTTGATTATGGGTGGCTTAATGCAAGAAATTGCTGTAGTTATCCAGTGGTACAGAATCACAGAAATGAAGGGCTGGAGAGGACCTCAAAAGGTCATCTAGTCCATCCCCCAACAATGAGGCAGGCCCAAGTATATCTAGACCATCCCTAGCAGGTGTTTGTCTAAAAACCTCCAAGGATGGGGATCCCACAGCCTACCTAGGTAACCTGTTCCAGTGCTTAAATATCATTAAAATTACAAAATTATTCCTAACATTCAACCTAAATCTCCTTTGTTGCAAACTAAGCCAATTACTTCTTGTCTTACCCTCAATGGACACGAACAACAATTGATCACCATCCTCTTTACGATGATTGGTAGACTTACAGCCCCCCTCAGCCTTCTCTTATCTAGACTAAACATGCCCAATTCTTTCAACCTTTCCTCATTGATCCTATTTTCTTAGCTTCTTACTTTTGTGCTCTTCTCTGAACTCTGTTCAGTTCGTCCACATCTTTCTTAAAGTGCAGCAGCCAAAAAAGGACAAAATACTCCAACTGAGGCCTCACTAGAGTCAAGCAGAGTGGAGCAATTACCTCCTGTATCTTACAGACGACATTCCTGTATGCTTTGCAGTGGGAGGGGAGATGCCAATGCTCCATGGGCATAAGCCAAACTCTATCTGCTGGGGGTTAGAAGGAAACTTCCCTTACGGCAAATTACCTATTGCAGGGTCCTTTCTCTGAAACACCAAAGGTGCTGGTCACTGACAGGACACTGTTCTAGTTCAGAAGCATCAACGGGTCTGATCCAGGATGGCAATCTCTGTGCCCGCAAAACAATTTCTCTATTAAGATGTGCCCCACACTACAGAAAACTGTGAGCCCTCTGTAGCTGCAGCCCCGACAGCCGCATGCAAACACTATCGATGGTTAGGCTTTTTGTGTTTTTGTTTCGAGACATCATAACATGAAACGTGATCCCCTTCCACTTTCTGGGTCAGCAATCCCATCTCCTGAGCCCTGCTGTCACTGCCTAGCAATCTGGAAGCTGGTTACTAGGGGAACATGCTACGGGAGAAGGAATCAAGTTTAATGTACAGGACTTTCCCTGAGTCGAATGGCAAGAAAGGTTTAGTTTTTGGTAATGACTGAAGGCAGCGGAGGAGGGGAGATAGGGTGCACTCAGGGGCGTTCACACACCATTGGGAAGGGTTTAGCCTTACAGCATGGGAGGCCTGGGGGACCCACAGACCCTCTGCCTGATGCCCCCTTCCCATTCTGAATTTAATGTAGGGCCATGAGGTTTGCAGCCCTCCAACTGCTTGGACTGCACTCCATTAGCTGTGCTTAGAGTTAGGTCGAGCTAGCAGAGTGAAAACCAATGCACCACTCCCCTCTCGCTTGTTCTGGGGAAAGACCAGTCTGCCAAGCCTCTTCTCTGTATGGGGGAGTGAGGAGACAACGCTTTCTCCCTCTTCCCCTCCTTGGCCACGGCAGGGGACAGCAGGCACAGGTAAGTGGATAGGGTGAGACGGCTGCACGGATGGAGACTCCAGGAAGACACTCAACACAGCCGCCCCAGAATCCTCAAACCAGCTGTTCCATGGTGTTCTGACCACGGACCATGTGTTCTGGGCTATCGTTTGTGTTGTCACTGATACAGCAGGGCTGGGCAACCTAGCAACACCTACGACACATACATCCAAGCTCGTTGATGTCAGTGGGAGTTTTCCATTGTCTAGGTGGGTCAATCCCTTTCTCTGTCCTGCATTCCTACCTCCCATCCTTGTGCTTAATCTCCACTGATGGTGGGGGTGTCTTCTCCTGCCCGAGACAGAAGGGCTGGATTAGCCCATGGAGGTGATTTAAACACAAACAGGTGTCAAAACAAGTTCTGCAAAATCCCTCCACTGTATTCCCATGAGCAGCTCCGGAGACTAAAACGCCTCAAGCATTCTCCATCTCCCAGCACTGCAGTTAGCAGGTTACTTGCGTGTTTCACTATTCTACCTGCTCAGAGAAAATGGGAGCAGACAGGCAGAGCAGGAAGATCTGCAAGGACTGTCTATACACCCACATACCAAACACACAGCTGGCACATCCAATTTTAGGCCTAGCAGCCTTGGCAATCTCCCAACCCACTTTAAACCAATAGAAGCAGCAAAACTGAGCTTTGACATTGAGCCTCTGACCTTACTTAAGTCATTTCTAATATTGCAGAGATCTCTAAACATCGAGGGTTCACATTGTCTGAAGAGAGGCTTTCCTTCTGCAGGAGCAATTTGTGCCCATGATTTTGCACCCACCCTGAATTTGAGGCCACGTATTGGGGTTTATTGTAAGAGGCAAAAGTACTCAGAGTCACACCAAATTTATTTTGCAGGCACAACATTACTAGCTCAAACAGCCAACAATTGCTCCTACAAATGGCAGGCAGAGCCTGTGCCCAAAATTTAGGCCTGGATGGTTAGAGAGAGATGGTCCAAGCACAGGTCTGGAAACCAGGCACCCTTCCATTTGAATTCTGGTTCTGACACCAGTTCATCACTGAACCCTTCTTTGCCACAGCTTCTCTAGCTGTAAAATGGGCATGAAAATGAACCCCTGCCTCACACGGCTGCTGTGAAGATTAGCTAATGTCTGGAAAGTGCTTGGAGTATGAACACAGGGTGGAAGCAAAACAAAGAATTACTCTTGCATATTAGATTTGCAACCACCCATCACAGTGTTGAATACAGGACTCACTAAGTGAGATTCTACAGCATGTGTTATGCAGGAGTTCAGACAAGATGAACACACTGCTCCCTTTTGGCCTTAAAAATCTATGAAATATTTCACGGACTCCTATCAATTAGTCCCAGAAAAGACCTATTAGTTCATCCTGCCATCCCCCCTGGGGCCAAGGCAAGATTGCTCCCTACAGCACATTCTTCGGAGCTTTACCCCATCATCTTTGAAACTGTGCAAGTGACAGGGCCCTCCCCCTCTTCCTCTGGGACACTCCACCATACCATCCATCCTGGCATTTTTCCTCCCCTGCCATTTGCCTTTGCTCCACCTCCACCCAGAGAGGGCTGCAAAGACAATTGGCAGAGGAGACCAAACCCGTACCAAGGCTGGTGTGATTGGTGGAGCAGAGAGTGTGAGGGGTCAGAGATTAGGCAAGGACTGCATGATGAAGGGCCTTGAAAGCAATAGCAAGAAGTCTGCCTTGCACATCAGATGCAATGTGGAACCAGCGCCAATTATTTGGACAGCAGCACTTTGGACGCACGGGAGGGGGCGAAGTTATCAACAATAAAGGTCGTGGAAGTCTATTAATCTACCTCGGAAGGATAAAGAGATGAGCTGACCCTATCAGGATCCAAACCTGGGGCTCAAGAAAATCTAGACGCCAGGGCTGGAGAAACACACCCACTCACTTCCCATCACTGAATGGGAACCTTCCCTTGCTGAGTGAGGTCTCGGGCAGGAGCCTGGGTTATTTAAAACAAAACAGAAGTGTTGAGTCCTTGTGTTCTGAAGAAAGCACTGTGTCAGGTGCTATTCAGGTGACTCATGGCCAGACCCTCAGCTGGTGAAAATGTAGCTGTGCCAATTTACACCAGCTGAAAATCTAGTTCCCTAAGTCTGTACACAAACAGCTTGAAACAGAGAGGCTCAAATTACCCCACTTCATCTCGGCTGGATGTGAAGTCTGAAAGCCTGCCTGTCACTCTCAGACCCCGCCTACTCTACAATCAGGGAACCCAGATATGACTGTACTAGTTCCAGCACAGCTATCAGTGGTGTACAACAGATGAGATTTAACCATGCATGTCTCACAGCCAGGTCAAACGCTCGGGCAGTCCAAGATCTAGGCTGTAGTGTAGACGGGAGCTACCTGTAACCATTCCAAAGCCACTAGCCACTTTTGGCCTTTGAGGTGTCGCGAGCTGGGCACTCCAAAAGGGAGGAACCCAAAACTCACTCAGCACCTGTGAAAATTTAGACTGACAGCTTTTAACGGGGTCCCCTGAGCGATTACAGTTGTAATATATCCAGGGCCTCATTGCCACTGAGATTCACTCCATTTGCCCAGAGCTTCCACAAATTTCAATTATTCCCCTACCCTAAAACTTGCCCAAGGGCAACTAACATGCTAAGCCCACTGCCAATAACCCAAACCAATACAGTCTCATTGTTTCCTTGTACTTCCCCTGTCTGTCTGCCTGCATGCATCTATTGTCTCTTGTTTTACACTAAGAGTGTCAGCTCTTTGGGTCAGGGACAGCATCCACCATACCAGGGTCTGCTCCTAGGTGCCATGGTAAATCAAGTAATTAATTGTAATAACCAAGTAGCAAGTCAAATACATCTTCTGGCAAGTGACTGACCGTGTGATTTGTCAAGGATTGATCTAGCTATTTCCAACCTGATGTTTAGGCTGCTATACCATCCCCTCCGGTAGTGATGCCTTTATGTAGAGTCAGTCAGCCAGTTTTCAGTCCATGTGACAGTGCCCAGATCAAAGCCAAGTTCAATTAATTTCTCTAATAAGATTCTGTGAGCCATTATTTCAGGAGCTTTTCTTTAGTCCAGAATTCCATTAGTCGTGCTCATTTAGTAATTCAATCCACCAAAAAAACCCAAAACAATCAAGTTACTCTGGCATAATTCAGCTCTGTTAGTTTCAAGTTACGTAAAGAATTCTTCTTAATATTTGTTCCATTATTTTGCTATCATGTAACTACACCTTTTTGCAGGTACAACAAAGTTAGCATAAAAGCTATGTCATGGTCTTGCCGGTAAGGCACTGGGCCAATGGAGAGCTGGGGTCAATTTCATATGTGTCACAGACTCCCTCCCTTTGGGACCTTGGGCAAGTCACTTAATATGGGGTTTGCAAAAGCACTCGGCATGCCCTTTTGAAGGCAACAGAAGCAGAGTTAGGCCCACATGTCGCACTTTGAAAAAATCCCCCCTTAATCACTGTGTGTCACTTCGCCATCTGTAAAATGATCCTTCCCGTCTCCCTCCCTTTGTCTGTGTTGTCTACGTAGGCTGTAAAAACTCTTTGGGTTAGGGTCAGTCTATTACCTTATGTCTATACAGCACCTGGAACAATGTGGACAGGATCTTGGTTGGGGCCCTCTAGGCACTATACAAATAATTAAACAGTAATAAAAGAGTGACTTTCCACTCAGACCAGCTTCATCCAGATGCCGCTCCATGCAGAAGACGGCTGCCTTTTGGTCCACCAGGTTAAAGTGCTGTCTACAGACCCTTAGGCTACATCTACACTGCAGTGTAAGCTTAGGGTTCAAACTCAGGCTCAAACCTAGCCCCCTTCTTTCTACACACAAATCTCATTAACCCAGGGCTCAGACCCAGGGTCACAGGACCTCGTGGGGTGGTGGGTCCGAGCCTGAGTCAAGCCAGGACCCATGGTTCAAGCCCTATTGCTTTGCAGTATAGACACATCCCCACTAAACTTATGCTCTGGGAGCCCACCAGAAGTATCTCACAATCTCACAAGCCAACTTTCTTTGTCCTCTGGACATTCAAGTTCCGTGGACAGTCAATTTTTCCCATGAACAAAGAGCTAGAGTGGCCACATTTTGGGAGGGCGCTAGAAAGTCTGGATTATGGGTGGCTTAATGCAGTGTGGATGCTCGAACCCCAGATTGGGACCCAGAGTTCAACAATTCCTAACCTGGTGTTACAAATGAGTGTAGATGCTCAAGCCATAGGTTAAACCCAAAGTCCGCTAACTGGAGTTCTACTAATGCTAGGTTTACACTGCAGTGTAGACATACCCCTAGGTCCCAGTAATGTGCAGGATGCATGTATGCATGAGGTCAAATTCAGATATGGTGTATGTGAATGTAACTCCATCGGACTCAGTGAATGAACAAATCTACAGGAGCATCTGGTCATCTTTTCACAAACCCAGGATGAGTTAAGAAGAGAGTTTCCAATGTAATTCCCATCATATCTGTGGCTTTAGCACTATCCACTGTACTTTTCTACCTGTAGTCAATCTTTGCATGCTATACAAAACATCCGGGGCCAAACGCAACCATGGAGTGAGCCGTTTCAACTCCAGCGAAGTCAATAGAAATGCACCAACTTGCACCAGGGCTCAATTTGGCCCGTGGAGTTTAGTTTTAAGGTGATTGCTCCAAGTGCAGTATTGTGCCTGTGTATTAGTATGCAGCGGAAAACAAGCTGCTGAACTGGTAGCACAGCTTTCTGGTACAGTGCTGTGCTCCCGGCCCTGCAGAAAGAAATACAGAGAGTCCCCTAGGAGCACTGGTCCTGAAAGAGGCCTCATGACACACTCAGGGCTGTAGTCTTCATTGTCCTTGTAGGCGTTTCAGCCCCTCCTCGGGGCGGCTGGGGACCAGACCGCCTCGCTACACAATCAGGTGTCGGGGAATTAGCTTAGTTGTGCAGTAGAGTCAGCAGCTCAGGCCCTCCTAGAGATGGGCTGAGCAAACAGTTCGCTATTAGCAAGCCCGGACCCTGGGTCAGGGCAGGCCACAAACAGTCAGGGGCTCAGGCCCTCAGGAAGGGGCTGAGAAGACAGTAGTTCAGCAATAGGCCCAGGCCCTAGGTCAGGGTGGGGCAACAAACAGTCGGGGGCTCAGGCCCTCAGGCAGGGGCTGAGCAAACAGTAGTGGTTGTGGCAAGCCCAAGTCCTGGTTCTGGAGGACCTGGGAGAGGGGGAGACTGCCACCCACACGTTGGGTGGCACGGGGGACGCAGGCCCACCCACTCCACTGCGTCCCGGCCCGGGGCCCTAGTAGCGGCAGAGGACCCGCCACTGTGTCAGTGGGGATCCTGGCCGCAACACGCTGACATCGGCTCCGGAAGTGCTGCAGCCAGACTAGGGTCGGCTGCCCCCGGGCTACTTCCAACCTCCCCCGCTCTATGGATACCTGGTTCAGGGTGGCGTCCTCCACGGGGTCACACACCATGGGCTCCTCGGCCTAATTGGCGAGCAGCAGGCTTGGTGGCTCCTCAGGGTACCTGGCGAGCGGCAGGCTTGGCTGGTCAGGCCAGTCCTCGGGTCGGCTGCCGGTCGCCGTGGCCTCCCAGCGGGCAGCTGCACCACAGGCAGCTGGCCTCTCCAATGGCTGGGCTTCAACTGAGCTCTGAGGCCCGGCTTTTGTACTTCCTGTCCTGCGCCTTGACCTCTGAGGGGCGGGCGCAGGATTCTCTGGCTCCGCCCACTTTGGTGTCCAGAGAGGCTCATCCCTCTCCGGGGCGGCTGGGGACCAGATCGCCTCGCTACAGTCCTGCACTTTGCACAGTAATTTGCACCTTGCAAAGTCAGTGTAAATCACTCCTGGGTCAGAATGGTAACATCTTAGGGTATGTCTACACTCCGAGCTGGGAGGTGTAATTCCCAGCTCGAGCAGACAACCCTGTGCTAGCAGCGATCGTGCCAGCGTGCTAGGCAAAGACTGTAGCTGCCATGGCATGAGCGGAGGGATGGGCTAGACGCCCCGGGCACGTGCCTAGCATCTCAGACAGGACCATACTCAGGCCGGCCAGCCCCTTCCACTACTCATGTCACCGCGGCTACACTCTGTTTCTAGCCAACGCAGCCAATCAGAGCTCGCGTGGGGATGACTCCTCACACCGGAAGTTTTACCCCGGCTCGACAGGCAGACATGCCCTTATACCCACCACGCGCTCAGCTGGCACCAGTGTTGTGATGCTGCCAGGTGCGGGGCCATGGCGAAGGGGAAACGGCATTGCCTCATGCGGAGCAATGCTGTCTCATGGTTTCCCCTGGCTGTGTGTCTGTATCCACCTGATCAGTGCTCTAATCTCAAGGGGACTTGAGGGGAGGCATGGGCGGGGCCCCTTACTATTTTAGGGGCTACCCCAATTCTGATGTATTCAAAGATGCCAGTGGGCAGTGTTTCAGCCCCCTTGCTTCTTCCTGTGCGGCCAGCAGCAGCAGCAGGTGAAAGGGGGAGCTGTGGCACCATGAGGGGACAGTCCGCAGAGAGAGGGGGAGACTGCCAGAGCGAGCGGGGGTACCACTGCTCCACAGCTCCACTGCCCTGAGCTGCCCAGGCTCGGCACTTCACTGGGCCACTTTAAAATGGAGCGGGAGCGGTAGAAGGGGATGGGGAAGCACCACCTCCCCCAAGCCGTCGACGGAGCGTGCCGAGTTAAAGGAGGTGACAGGGGAGGTGGAGTGGAAGGGGGACGCGGATGTGAGCCGACGTGTGTCACGTCTCGCCGCCTTCCGGAGAAGCGGAGCGCTATGCAGCCTGAAAGGAGACCCGGAGAGTGTAAATGCCTTCGCGTCCTGTCAGGCCGATTAGCAGCGAGGAGCAGGGCCAACGGGTTCTCAAAACGACAGCCTAGCGAGCCAGCTGCGAGCCAGGCAATTGTGGGGGAGCCGGAGCTGTCCTCCCCAAGCCACTGCAGCGAGTGCTTCCCAGCAACTCAATCCCTCCCGTCCGACGCGGACTCTCCATGTGCTGAGAGGAAGGGTGGGAAGAACAGCCCCAGCTGCTGCAATCCATGGGGGGAAGGAGCGCCACTCCAACAGGAGCTACAAGGGCGGGGAGAAGAGAAGGAGATATCTCCTGCAGCTTCCCAACTAGGCCTTTGGAAAAAGCAGCACCTGCCCTCGGAGAAGCCATCTCAGGTTTTACAGCAAGCCCAGGATATATGGGGCAGGACTTGGAGGCTAGTCAGTGCTGGGTGCCTACTCACAGAGGCTAAAATTCACTCCAGTGCAGAGGTCTACACACCAACGAGCCCCATTTCAACCCTATTCTGAGATCTGAAGAGGGACTAAGGTAGTGCCCAGACCTGGTGCTGCCCATGGGGTGAATTTCAGTCAAAGGTGGAGCACCTGCCACCAATATCCTGAGATCTCAAGCAGGGCCCAGGGCATCAGACCCTGGGCACTGGCTTTGCAAGTGGCAATTTGGAATGGGGAGTTACTCAATGCTGTTTGGGTTGTTTTCCCAGACACCACTTCCCTAGATGCTATTTTTAGCCCAGGAATACAACCAAACTGCCCCAAAGATACCTCTGCAGCCAACAGCCACCTATTGTGGAGAGGATATTCCCAACCCTCCTCACATTGCCCAGACCCAAATCCCACTCCAGAAACGGACAGAGCTGAGAGCCTAGAAAGAATGATTGGAGCTCTTATTTGTAACAATCAAAGAAACTGACCTCATTCATATTATTCATGTTTGGTTTTCCAGTAACACCTAGAGGCCACAAATGAGACTGGGGCCATGTTGTGCTAGCCCTGCATAAACACCTAGTGAGAGACAGGCCCTGCCCCAAAAACCTTACAATCTAAATAGACAAGACAGACCAAGGGAGGACCTCACACTGCAGATCAATGAGAGAGCCCCGTAGAAAACTCATGTCTCCTAATTCCCAGCCAAGTGTCCTTCTCACTGGACCACACTGCCTCTTTACATGCCATGCTTTTGTTCTTTACTAGGAAAAGCAGCACAACAAGGGCCAGTCTATGCTTAATTACACCAGCTGAGAATCCAGCCCCACCTATTCAAGACATGGGAGACAACAGAGGCTGTGATGAAGCTAAAAACAGCTCTCACCTCTCAAAACAGACTTCAAATATTACATTTCCAGCATACCAGCAAGATGGAGAAGACCAAACCAACTACCACATCTGGCAGCAGGTCTCCTAGGTTAGCACAGTGTCAGCACTCCCTTGTTTCATTAGCAGGTGTTCACGTGTCCTAGAAGGCCCATTATTATCCCAGGTCCCTGGGAGAAACAGGTGGCTCTGTTTCTGGTGCCTGACTCCCAGTGCTGAGACCCAGTCTTGTTGAAACACAGATCTGCTTTTCAAGTGGGTTTCCACAGAAACTCAAATACTATCAACAGCTGGAAACTCACCCTGGAACACGGATCTTCTTCCTCTGACCCCCTCTCCACCTCAGAGATCATTACGGAACGAGCACTTTCACCCACCCCAATGCAGAATTCAAACCCTCTTCTGAATCTCAATTCCCCAACAACGCTGATTGGTCCTACAGGGTGGCCTGCAGTATGTGAAATGAGGAGTTGTCTCAGTTGGAGTTCCTAATGGACTGTGTCCCACATAATGAAAACTACCACAGTTCATGTCAATCACAGCGGTGGTTTTCACTGTGTGGGAATATTTCCATTAGGAACTTGACTGAGATCTTCAAATTCGTCATTTCACATGAGTCTCCTTGTAGGCAGTCCCATCAGGATGCACCAACTCAAAGTGGCACCAGATCCTGCCAGAACAACAGATGCAAAACCTGCAGATATATCTCCACTGCTACAGTGATCCCCCCACAACACAACTTTCAAGATCCATGGGTCCTCCTACACATGCCTCTCACAACATGAGGTGTACCTCATCCAGCGCACTAAATGCCCCCATTGCAACTACATGGGGTAAACCAGACAATCACTACGCTCTTAAATTAACTCACACAGGAAAATGTTAGACAAAAACACCCTATCACCTGGGGTGAACACTTTTCACAAAGCAATCACTCTGTGTCTGACTTATCAGTCCTCATCCTCAAATGAAACCTGCACAATACTTTCAATAGACAAGCCTGGGAGCGTAAACTCATAACTTTGCTAGACACTAAAAATCATGGTCTTAATAAAGACACTGGATTTAAGGCTTATTACAACGATCTGTAACCCACTAACCCCTCTTTTTGTCCTGGGACTGCAGGGGTGTTAATAGGCCACTTCACTTTGAATGGTCCCTTAAAATGTGTGTTAACTACTTATGCTAAACTATCTGATCTTGTATTTAGCTGTAACACTCTGCATACCTTTCCCAGGCCTGAAAAAGAGCTCTCTGTGTAGCCTGAAAGTTTGTCTCTTTCACCAACAGAAGTTGGCCCAATAAAAGAAAATACCTCACCCACCTTGTCTCTCCAGTATCCTGGGACAGACACAAGTACACCACCACTGCATACCAACCTTCTTGTGATAGACACTCAGCCTACACTATAGAATTACTTCAGCATAACTATGTCACTCAGGGGTGTGAATAATCCACACCCTGGAGCGACGTAGTTATACTGACCTAAGCGCTGGTGCAGACAGCACTATGTCGGCGGGAGAGCTTTCTTCTGTCGGTTCAGCACGTCTTCACTGATGCACTGTTTTAAGTGTAGACCTGCCCTGAGCCCAATTTTCATCATTACCGAATGCCCTGTTTTGGGCGAGTGGGGTGTAGGAATATGAACAGGAGTATACAAGAGCACGTTTGTGTGTGCGCACCAGCACATGAGGGCACATGTATGCATGAGGCAGTGGGTCTCATCCTCGGCTACTGCAAATCAGAGCCCGACTAGCCTGCAGAACTCATGGCCAGACCAACCACTGAGGCCCAGAGCTTCGCAGAATTCTGAAAATGATCAGACGTTGCGGGTGATATTTTCCAAGGCATCAACGGCCTTGATTTCCAGTGGAAGATGGGCACCTGGTTATCATTTGTGCCTCTCAAAAATTCCCCCTACGCAGATAATGAGAACACCTAAAGTTATACTGAAGTGGATAAAAACAACATGCCTAGGGGACGTACACCCTCCTGATTCAGGGTGTGAACAAGCCACTGACTGATGGGAGGTACGAAAGACTTTCCTTTATGGGCAGTGTGACACTGCTTCTCATGTTTTTCATAGCAATACTATGATAGTGTCATAATCATAATGTATTTTATGCAAGATAGGTCATGTAAGATATCATTGGAAAGGTTATGATTTACTAAATAGGATTGTCCTATTTGTATGCATGTATCATGTCTGTATCTAAAGTTAGGAATATTGACTATACATCTGTACTACAAAAGTGTTTGCACCTGGGGAACGCCCACCAGACAGAATGCAATCAGGCTAGCTGGGAACAAGTCAATGGACCATTAGGGACAACAATAGGTCCTTGAAGATGCTAATCTCCCACTTTCCTGAGAAGCTTTCCTGGGATGCTATAAACAGCCTCTGACTCATGGCTGCTTTAACACTGCAGGGTCATGTGATCAAGTCACCTGGTACTGGACTCCAATGATAGAACACCAGTATTTTTCCACTGGGGTGGGGGAGGGGGACCACACTGGAAAACAAAGGATTCCCGCCATATGTAAAACCTATTTAAGGCAGGGGAGTGATATAATCAGGGTTCGTTCTTCACTGAATCCCCACCCAGGATGACTGCTGAAAACATCTAAGAAACAAAGGGTACGTCTATACTACCCGCCTGATTCAGTGGGTAGCAATCGATCTTCTGGGATCGATTTATCGCATCTCATCTAGACGCGATAAATTGATCCCGGATGCGCTCCCCGTCGACTCCGGAACTCCAGCTCCGCGCGAGGAGTAAGCGGAGTCGACGGGGGAGCCTGCCTGCTGCGTCGGGACCCGCGGTAAGTGCTTTTAAGTTCGAACTAAGATACTTCGACTTCAGCTACGTTATTCACGTAGCTGAAGTTGCGTATCTTAGTTCGACCCCCCCCCCCCAGTGTGGACCAGCCCAAAGACAAAGGGGGGTAAAAGGATTGAACCCAGGCTAGAGGGTGTCTGGCCTGTGAAAGAAATACCTTGGGTTTTAAGCTGCAAGCAAGAGCAGTTTGCCTTCAAGAACCTCTGCAATCTCCCTAAAACAACATTTAGGGTGAGAATTCGCTAGTTATAACCAGTTTCTTTAGTATATTAAGCTTAGTTTGCGTGTTTGTTTCATTTGCTAGGTAATCTGCTTTGATCTGTTTGCTATCCCTTATAATCACTTAAAAATCTATCTTTTGTAGCTAATAAACATTTTTGTTTTTTTCTAAAACTAGTTTGTGAAATTCATAACGGGGGTGGGGGCAAAAGCTGTGCATATCTTCCTCCACATTGAGGGAGGGGGTGAATTTCAATGAACTTACGCTGTATAGTTCTCTGTGCTGCGCAAGATAGTGTAATTTTGGGTTTGCACTCCAGAGGGGGGTGTGCATCTGAATATCTGGGCAGTTCCTTAGCTGAAGCCTTCCCATGCAGGGGCTAGTCAGAAAGCCTGTCTGAATGTAACAACAGCTGGGTGTGTCCCTACCTGTGTGTATGTGTGTGCTGGTAAAGTGCAGTCTGAAGCCTGAGGGAAGACTTGACTGGCTTGCCTCACCAGAACAGTGTAGAGGGAACCCAGGTTGGTGGGACAGGTGGGCTCAGTGGAACCCCAGTTCCAAGTGGCACCCCGGGGGGAACCCATCACAGGTAAGTTATTCCATAATTGTCCATTACAAGGCTTCTTCCACCTTCCTCTGAAGCATATCGTAGCACACTGGTCTGGTCCGTGGTAGCAAGTCTTAAATTCCTATGCGAGCGTGCATGTGTAATTGTGCGTATGTACTCATGGGAGGGTACATGACAGCATGCATGTTTGTGTGTGTGCGTATTCGTGGCTCATGCATTGCAGAGGCTGTGCGCCCGTCCAAGAGGCACTGGATGCGTCGTCGTGGCTGCAGGCATGCATGTTTATTCAGGAGGGAATGTGCGTCAGTGAATGGCTGAGTGCGCCCTTGCCTGATACAGAGAGAGGGGTGGGGAATGCACGACATGAGACCCTGTGAGATGAGAACTCACTCTTTTGTTAACAATGGGAGCTACAGGGAAATACATGAACTTTGAGTCTGCACAGCACCACCCCAGCCCCCAGCCCCGCTTGGCTTAGAAAGAACCCAACCTGCAGCAAGCGGCTCGCCTGGGGAGACAGGGATGTGTGGCACAGCCCCCTCCCTGCACAGCCAATCAGCATCACCTCTGGTGGGGAAGGGGGGGGTGACATCCCTCACCATTCTCAGGTCGGCAGCAGAGGTACCCTACACCAAGGCAGCACTGAGACACGCAGGGCACAGACATGTGGCTGATCCCAGGGCTCATCCTGCAGGAGCGAGCGAGAAAAGGGACAGCATATTCCCCTTCCATCCTACCTCCCCGCGTCACTGAGACCTTCAAATGCTCGGGGTACGTGCATGAGCGGAGCACACAGCCCCCCAGGAGCCGGAATCTGCGTGCGGCTCAGGAGGACGCCTCCCGGTGAGCGAGGAGTGAAGACAACAGGCTGGAAAGGAACTCCCAGGCGGTGACCTGACCACAGGGCCTCAGAGGAGCACAGTGAAGTAGTCCCTCCACACTGGTCCCCCATGCAGCACCATTTAAAATGAATGGGAGGTCTCTACTCAGAGTCCAGTGCTGGAATAGTAGGGCATGCTGCAGGTCAGGGCTGAAACCTGAGCAGAGCTGTGTGAGAGCCCGGGATAGCCATGGCTCTGGGCTGAGGTGCACCACTAAAAGCTGCACACTGCGACGTAGTCCAAGGAGGCACAGATTCTGCAGCAGCACAGCAGCAAGCTGACAGCCACCAGAGAATGGATATATATTGGGGATAATATAAGCAGTAAATGCACATAACCCTACTTGCCTGCCCTTGTGCCCTCCTGGGCAAAGAAACAGGAACACTTGCTTCTGCAATTCCCCAGCAATAAAACCCTGCTGCTGACTGGCTTTGTCCCGCCCTGCAGTTACATGGCCGGAGCAAAGGGAAGCTGCACTGTGAGACTCTTCCAGCGGCACCCGGCCCTTGGGCTGCCAGGCCAGAGCCAGCAATAGAAATCCCTCCATTTCACAGGCACTACATTCACTCCTTTACCAAAAAAGGAAGCCACTGACATATCTAAGGGCTTCCTTTTTTGGTAAAGGAGTGAATGTAGCGCCTGTGAAATGGAGGCACTACAGAACAAGGGTCCTTCTGCCCAGCAGGCAAGAAAAATAACGAGACACCAGCCAGAATACAGCCACCAGCACCCAGGGCCTCTTGCCCTCTCCATCCAGCAATCGCCAGCTCCCACAGGAACGATTTGGCAGCCAGCAATTAGTGGCTTTGGAGTATTTTCCAATTGCACTTTATCAGTACATTCGAGGCCATATTCTGCTCCTTCGCTAAGGGAGAGGCAGGAGAGGAAGGCTGTGCTTGCTGTTACAGCACAAGATTGATGCTTAGGCTCGAGTCCTGGCTTTGCTTCTCGCACCAGTCACAACCTTCAGCTTTCCCTACGCTCGGTTTCTAGGTGTCCAACTTGAGATGCCTTAAGAGGGGCTGATTTTCAGAAAGTGCTGAGAACCCGTAATCTGAAAATCAGGTCCCTTTAGGATCTCTCGCCCTGGGACACTCAAAATCACAAGGCCCTTCTGAAAATCTTAGCCTGTATGTCTCAGCTGCCCATCTGTAAAGGAGGGGCAATAGCCCTGCCTATGTCTGGTTTAACTTACTATAAGATCTTTGTGGCAGGGACTGCCTCTCATTCTGCATGCGTGTACAGCACCAAACACAATGGGGCCCTGAGCTTGGCAAGAGGCTCTAGGTGCTACTGTAATAGAAATGGCGAAGAAGCTAGAGCCTACAGCAGTTCAACTGACCCCTTGTAGCTTGTAATCCCTCATGCTTAATGTAAACTTTGAATGCTGCTACTCTGGACTGACACCAGCCTAGCGAGGAGCAGGGTTCGGGCCACATGCTAGCAGTGCCGAGAACACATTCAAAGGGGTCTTTCACCTGAGAACTTTCAAAGGGGAGGTCTCCTGGGCACATGTTAGAGTTCCCATAAGAGTAGGAAGCTGCATTGGGGTTAACCATGGGTCCTAGATGTGAAATCCTAGTGTAGACAAGACCTTAAGCAGCCGCTTCCTCTGACAAGGTCATCCAAAGGGATCCAAACTGTATCTCCATGTATATGTGCGTGCGTAATGTGTGTGGATTTATTTTCCTGCCCGCTGTCACTTCTACGAATGTTCTGGGGCCAGGTTAATCTGCCCTGTCACCTTCCCGCACTGACACTGTGGATCTGCAGACAGCCCCTGTTGTCCCTGTCAGCCGCGCTCAGCTCAGTGCTGTGCTGCCAGCAGGGCTTCACCACCCCGTGGTGCCGGGTTCAGAGGGGCCAGGTGGGGTGCGCAGGCTTGGAGACACAGCTAACGAGGGAGCCCAGTTCGTTAGGGCAGTCAGTCAAAGTCGGGGATAATTAAAATCAGGGGTTAGTGGCACCAAAATGCACAGAGGAGCTGAGAGTCGAGCTGCTGCTAAAGCATTTCACACCGCGAGGCAAAACGAGACAAGGTTGTTGTCATTAACTTAGGCTGGCGCAGTCCTTTTCCAAGCCGGCTCTGGTGGGTGGTTCGAACCCCCGGGCAAGGATCAGACACACTGGTTTCCTACCACTGCTCGCCACACTGGACTCCAAATCTGGGCTTATGGGATACAGCTTATTGTCGCTTCAATTACTTCTTTCCATACAGGCTAAAACCCTGCTGCTGTGCTGTGCCCACAAGTGGGCAGAAGGCAGCGATACACACGGTCACGCCTCCCGATGCCCCCCTCCGGCAGCATCCCCCCAGCCATTCTCTCCCCTGCCCCTTGGCACAGCTCTAGTGCTGTTAATGCTCATCCCCTCCAGAGCGCACCGGTTGGAATCAAGAGGCAAGTGCCGAATGGAGCACACAACTGTCATCCGGTCTCACAATCTCCATTGGTCTTACTGACCACAGTGCAGTGGGGGAGGGGGAGTGCTTGGCAGGAAGTGCCATCCCCGAGTGCCCGGCTCCAGGGTTCTTGAGGCACCCTTGCTGGCCTGCATGACCCATCGATGAGAAGGTTAGTGCCTGCAACTTCCCAGTCCATCATTAAGCTGATTATCTTAACAGAGTGTTAAAGTCAAAGCCCAGGAGTGACAACTACAATCCTAACCACATTCAGTGACATTTCGGGGGACAGCTGGGGCGGGCCTGGAGTCTGAAGACCCCGAGAACCAACACACATACTGCAGTTCAGCCACCTCCAGCAAAAAACACCCCAAACTATTCATACACATGAGTCTTCAAATCTGCCAACCTTCCCCACCGGAATACGAACAAAATCACTCTACAAACACTGACTGAATTCAGCCTCTCAGTGACCTGGTGCAGCAGGGAAGGAGAATGCCCATTTTACAGACAGGGAGCTGAAGCACTGAAGATTGAGGGACTTTCTGAAGGCCACAAAGGAAGTCAGCTGCAGAGCTGAGAACAGCCCAAGTGTCCTGTCCGCCACTCCTCTACACTTACCATGACAGCACTAAACAGAGTGTAACGCCTGCCTCCAAAAGGCAGAAAGCAGGCTGAAGACGTGAGGTGTTCAGATCCGGTGGCCAGGCGTATGATGCTCTACTCCTACATCTGAGAAATCCTCACTATCACCCTCCCAGCCATATGCAATACAGGGTATTTAGGGCTAAGGATGCTGCCAAGAGATGGGCCCAAACCAAAACCCCGGACCCAAACACACTTGAACTTTGGAAAAGTTCCACAGCCTGCTCCATAGCTGGCATAAACTGGCACCAGTCCATTAATGTCAAAAGAAACTATGTCAGTTTACATCAGCGAAGGAACTAGGTCCCAAGGCCACTCAGAGGAGACCAGTGATTTGGAGGGGGAGCGTCTCAATTGATGGTTGCCCAACTTGAGACTGCTTAGATGGGCCTGGTTTCCAGGAAGCACTAAGCATCCCTGCTCTGAAAATTAGGCCTAATTTCTGCAGGTGTGTCTATGCTGCAATCAACCCCCGCGGCTGACAGCTGACTTGGGCTCGGGCTGCGGGGCTGTAAAAGTGTGGTATAGACATTTGGGCTCAGGATGGAGCCCACGCTCTGGGATTCCGCGAGTGGGGAGGGCAGAGCAGTAACTAGGAATTACTGCACTCAAGGCAGGGGCGCAGAAATTCCTAGGGGCTTAGCCTCCGCCGAATTGCCGCCGAAGCTGCAGCACCAGTGGACCTCCCGCAGGCAAGCGGAAGCGGCTTCGGCGGCAGTTCGGCAGAGGGTATTTTTAGCAGACGCCGAAGCCGCTTCCGCTTACCTGCAGGAGGTCTGTGTGCAGAAGGCCCCCTCCGCCGAATTGCCGCCAAAGCCACGGCACCGGCGGACCTTCCGCAGGTAAGTGGAAGCGGCTTCGGCGCAGGGCGGAAGTGCTGCTAATAATGGACCTCCCGCAGGCAAGCGGAAGCGGCTTCGGCAGCAGGGCGGAAGTGCTGCTAATAATGGACCTCCCGCAGGCAAGCGGAAGCGGCTTCGGCGGCAGGGCAGAAGTGCTGCTAATAATGGACCTCCCGCAGGCAAGCGGAAGCGGCTTCGGCGGCAGGGCAGAAGTGCTGCTAATAATGGACCTCCCGCAGGCAAGCGGAAGCGGCTTCGGCGGCAGGGCAGAAGTGCTGCTAATAATACCTATTATTAGCAGCACTTCCGCCCTGCCGCCGAAGCCGCTTCCGCTTACCTGCGGGAGGTCCACCGGTGCCACAGCTTCAGCGGCAATTCAGCGGAGGGGGCCTTCTGCACACAGACCAGCGGACCTCCCGCAGGTAAGAGCTGGGGCGGCTTTGGCGGCGGGGGAGGACGGGCGCGCCCCTGGCAGCAGGCTTTTGCGCCCCTGCCAGCAGTGCGCCCCGAGGCGACTGCCTCACTCACCTCGCCCTCATTACAACCCTGGGGGAGGGTGCCAGAGGTCGGGCTGCAGCCTGAGCAGAACGTCTACACTGTAATTTGACAGCCCAAGCCCCGTGAGCCCGAGTCAGCAGACACAGGCCAGCCATGGGTGTTTAATTGCAGTGTAGACTCCTAGTCCCTTGGTTTAAATGTACAGCCAAACTGGATAGCAATGGGGCCTGAGCTAACCGCAATAAAACACATCAGATTGCAATGGAGAGGCCTGAAGGACTAGTACGTGGGAAGTAGCACAACCAACCTCCACTAAGGCCAACCACGCCCATAGGTACACTGAATCATTTAAAGTAGGCCTGCACAACATGTGGCCCGGGGGCCACATGCAGCCCGCATGGGCTCACTGTGCGGCCCGCGGGGGGGTGAGTAGGTGGGCTCACTGTGCGGCCCGCGGGGGGGTGAGTAGGTGGGCTCACTGTGCGGCCCGCGGGGGGATGAGTAGGTGGGCTCACTGTGCAGCCTGAGGGGGGGTGAGTAGGCAAGCGGCGGGGTGGGGCAAGCCATCAGTATGTCTGCCCTTCTCTAGTCAGTCCACTTGACAAGTTTGATTGTCCTTGGTCTGGTTCCCATCCCCTCTCCAAGGGTTGCAGCTGTCTGGAGGTGCCTGCCTTCCACACCTTCCTCATTCACACCTCATTCATTCAACAGGGCAACTGAATACAAAGTGGGGGGAAGATCTTATTCTACTTCTAGCAAAAAGACATTTTTCTTTTACCTTAATTATACTACCTTAGGGGCCCGCTATAACATATTACCAAGGTTCAATACAAAGTCATATAAAAGTTATACAAAAATGCATAATGCAGAGATTGATCTACAACTGCATTGACTGACTGTTGTGTGCAGTAATATAGTGACCCCTGGAGGGGTGAAGAGGGGTGTGATGGTGGGGCCGAGCGGGGAGGGTCGGGTCCTATTTTACTGCTGTGATCTGGTCACCTTATGCGCGCTGTTTCTTTCCCCCTCTACAGGCTTCCACACCCCAGCGCTGGGGAAGGAGGGGTTGTTTCCACGGGGCGGGCGGCGCTGGGGGGGGGTGTTTCCACAGGGCCGGGGGGGTTCGGCCCTCAGCTGTTTTCTTTGGAGTAATACGGCCCTCGCCGCTTTACGAGTTGTGCAGGCCTGATTTAAAGAGATTTAAGATAGCAGGCTCCTGTCTGCCCTGCAGAGGAGGGGTGGTGTCTGCTACCAGGGAACAAGGAGGGGTAATAAATAAGTCGGGGCAAATGCCAGAAACACCAGACTGGTTCTCCCAAAAAGCCTAACACTGCAACAGCCTTAGTTAGAAATGAAACTGGGCAAGAAGGCAACCAGACGTCAGGGAAGACATTACGGGAATTAATAATGGAGAAGTTTAAATGAGTGGAAGACTAGATTCCCTCAGCACTTCATGCAAAATTAATTTAATTACAGGGCCCAGGATCCTGAAACTGATTCTGCTGTAGCCATATTGGGGCGGACAGGCAGAGATGGCTGCCTTCTCTCTCCTCTCCCAGCCCACCGACAGGGGTAAGCACACAGGAAGCTGGTGGTCTCCAGCCAGCTGCTGTGATGTTAAGAGTCACTGACTAGCAAGGTTAGATGCTATCGAAGGTTCCCGAACTCACCGACCGAGACGCAGAAGTCGTTTATCTCCTCCCCCCACTCCACCCTCCCCTGGCCAGCCCTGTCCAATTGCCCATCCACACTGCTCCTCCTTCTCCCACTCTGCCCAGTCTCCCCACTGCTACCCCATACCAGCTGGTGCCCCCGTTGGCCTCCTTTCCACCTTCTCCACATAACAGCTCCCTTCCAGCCCCTGAACCACTGCTGCCCTCTCCTCCCGCACCCCCCGCTGCCTCCCCACCTCCACTCTCAACCCCTTCCTCCGCTGCCACCCCCACCCTCCACTCCCAACCCCTTCCCCTCGCACTCCCCACTGGTACCACCACTCCCAACCCCCTCCCCCCACACCCTTCATACCAGCGCTTCCCCCATTTCAGCCACAGCCCTCAGCTCCCATTCTGGCCCCATCCATCCCCAGCAGGAGGGGCGCCCCCACCCCAGCCAGCGACCGGTGGCCAGAATGCATGGCTGCTCCATCTCACCCCAGTGCTGCGCTTCATTTTTGCATAGAGGCAGCGCACCTCACACTGCCATTATTAATAGTGATTTACTAAGCTCCATCCATGGGCTCGGGGCGCGGACTCGGCCCTAAGAGCTTCCAGTCTAAATCCACGTACGGTCTTAGGAGACTGCCAAGGACACGCATGCCAGAGTGTTCTCAGAAAGCAGGGGCATTCCAGCATGGGCAAATGGAGATTTCCAAACAGCCCAGCTCAGAATGGTTATGAGATGGGCCCAAACCCTGCATCCAGACGCAGAGAGTTCAGATCCCCTAACTCTTTAATGGGATGAGCCGAACCCCCAGATCCAAAACGTCCCCGCACTTTGAAGGAATCTGGATCCAAATCTGCAGTTCGGGCTCATCTCTGGAGCCACTGACCCCCTGCCAGGGTCAGTCTGTCAGTCTAGACCGTTTCCATGGAGACCACAGACTTGCAGCCGACCCATTGGATTATCTCATCCATCACCCCACCAGGACTGGTCCCTCCAGGGATTTTCCCACTCGTCGTTTTCAGTGATGCAAACAAGGGGGCTCCCACTTCTCCCTGGCGGAGGCTGTTCCACACACATAGCAGCCCTAGGCCGCTTTCCCCGACAGCCCACAAAGCAGGAAATAAACCATTCCAACCCCACTGATCATCAAATGAGCAAGAGCGCCCCCAGTGCCTCTGCTGCTCTCTTCCATCTAAAGGAGTTTCCAATGGGGTCTCGCCAACTTGCTTTGGACAACTGGGACTGAGCCCAGGCGCTCACAAACACAGAGAGCTGTAACCACAGAGACGCTGGAAATGCAGCTGATCCTGGAGAGCCACGGAAACGACCACACAGGAAAATGACACTAACACTGGCTGGGAAGCTCCTTCAGTCATTAAGCTTTCCGGCGAGGCCAGCTGGGAATTCAGCTCCATAGACACTTCCTCTCCCACACCAACAAACAGCCTCCTTGCTGGTTCAACACCCCCTTTATTCCCACGCCTGGATTCCAGTTTCCCGGTGCAATCTGGGGTGGTTTTTCCTCTTAAGCTCTTCGACTGGGATTTTCAGACAGTGCCTCACTTCCTACAGGATGCCTAACCCCATGGGGTCTAACCAAGACTGGGATCTCCAGCCACTGCTGAATTGCAAAGGCGAGGCCTGGATGGGTTGGCGACAGCGGGCACTGACCCTGCAACCTCCTGATCTTAAAGAACAAGCTTCCGCTGCCCCGAGCCAAAAGAGCCAGCTTGTTGGCCAAAGCAGTGGAAGGCTCATCAATCTCTACCTGTGGCCCAGCCACCCCTGGTGGGGACCAAGCACCATGCCCACTAAGCATAGGTTATACAAATAATATATTGCTATGATGATGTGTGTTTTACAATAGCATTTCCATTCGGCAGACAAGATCAGCGCCCCATTGTGTTATATGCTGTACATACACTCCCTGTGAGTTCCTCGGGGCAGGGCTATGTCTGCACCAGAGCTGGAGGTGTCATTTCCACCTCAAGGAGACATACCTGCGCTCGCTCAGCGCGAGCTAATGAGCAAAACCAGCAGCGTAGCCGCAGCGCAAACAGCAGGAGGGGCTAGCCACCCGAGTACATACCTAGGATCTCAGACCGGCTCATTCTCAGCGAGGCCAGCCCCTCCCGCTGCTCGTGCTGCCGTGGTTACACTGCATACTAGCTCGATCGGAGCTAGCGCTGGTGTGTGTGTGTCGATGTACCCACAGTCTAAACCAGGGGCGGGCAAACTTTTTGGCCTGAGAGCCGCATCAGGTTTCGGAAATTGTATGTGTGACAGGTTGGTATCACAGAAACCCCCTTGGAGCTGCCACCTGGTGTGCCAAGACTACTCCAGCCCCTGCTTTCCTGTCTTTTCCAGCTTAGGACTCCAGAATCCTGTCTGGTTTGAGCCAGACCCGCTAGCCTGCTGCAAACCAGACCCAGGTCTGAGGCACGTCCCCTAACAGCTGTAGGCTTGCCTGGAAGCAGTTTAGGAAGGGTTCTTGCCTTTGACACCCAGGTGCCCAACTCTCAATGGGGTTCAAACCCTGAATAAATCCGTTTTACCCTGTATAAAGCTTATACAGGGTAAACTCATAAATAGTTCGCCCTCTATATCAGAGATACAGAGAGATGCACAGCTGTTTTCCCCCCTCCAGGTACTACCTTGTACTCCAGATTAAGTAATAAGTAAAAAGTTATTTTAATAAGTACAGAGAGTAGGATTTAAGTGGTTCCAAATAGTAACAGACAGAACAAAGTGAATTACCAAGTGAAATAAAATAAAACACGCAAGTCTATGTCTAATCAAACTGAATACAGATAAAAACCTCACCAGTTCCAGGAAACTTCCTTTTACAGGTTATGGTCCTCCTAGCCTGGGTCCAGCAATCACTCACACCCCCTACTGTTCTTGTCCTTTGTTCCAGTCTCTTTCAGGTGTGTCGGTGCGGGGTGGAGAGGCTCTCTCTTTAGCCAGCTGAAGACAACATGGAGGGGTCTCCCAGGGGTTTAAATAGACTTTCTCCTCTGGGTGGATACCCCTCCCTCTCCCTGTGTAGCATCCAGTTACAAAATGGAGTTTTGGGGTCACATGGGCAAGTCACATGTCCATGCACAACTCAGTTCCTATACCAGCCAAGCCACATTCCTGTCAAAGCTCAGATGTGGATTGGTGTCTGCAAGGTCTATTGTGTTAAGTGCTTCCTGATTGGGCACTTAACCTGCACGTTCCTTTCTCAAGAAATACAACCAATATTCATAACTTCAACTACAAAAATGATACATGCATACAAACAGGAGGAATAGATTCTGTAGATCATAACTTTTACAGAGATATGTTACATGGCACATGTAGCATAAAACATATTCAAGTTATATCATATATACATTTATAAGCATCTCCCCATAAAGCCTTATGGGGTACACCTTATGGGGGTATACCGTCACAGTATGGAGGGCCAGTTAGGGGAGGGGGTCTTGGCCCGGCCCCCACTTCCTATCTGCCCCCCCAGGACCCCTGCCCCATCCAACCCCGCCCCCGCCCCGTTCCCTGACAGCCCCCCCACCCTCCGCACCCCTGCCTCATCCACCCACCCCCACTCCCTATCCCCTGACCGCCCCTGGAACCCCTGCCCCGACTGCCCCCTGCCGCCCCATCCAACCCTTCCTCTCATTCCTGACGGCCCTCCCGGGACCCCTGTCCCATCCAACCACCCCTTCTCCCTGTCCCCTGACTGCCCCCGGAATCCCTGCCCCTGACTGCCACCCGCCGCCCCATCCAACCCCTCCTCTCATTCCTGACTGCCCCCATTCAATTCCCCTGTTCCCCGCCCTCTGACCGCTCCGACCCCTATCCACACCCCCGCCCCCCTGACCAGCACCCCGAACTCCCTTGCCCGCTATCCAACCCCCCCTGCTCCCCACCCCCTTACCGCGCTGCCTGGAGCATGGGTGGCTGGCGGCGCTACAGCCGCGTCGCCTGGCTGGAGCCGGGCCACCCCGCCACCACCATGCAGCACAGAGCACTGGGTCAAGCCGGGCTCCGCAGCTGCACTGCCCCAGGAGCTCCCAGCCCCGCCGCCTAGAGCACTGCGCCGGCGGCGGGGCGCGCTGAGGCTGCGAGGGAGGGGGGAAGAGCAAGGGAGGGGCCGGAGGTAGCCAGACAAAAGTTAGGAAATAAAAAGAATTGTCCCAATTTATCAATGGGAAACTGAGGCACAGACAGACTAACCATTTGCTCATGTTCACAGAAGAAATGTGTGGCGGAGCCAGGAATTGAACACAGAACCCCTCAATCCCAGCCCCCAACACTCCTTCAAAACGGTTTTCAAACAGTGCCTAAAATATTTGTATTATAGTTTGAAACTCCCACCAAGATTGTGGGTGCCCAGGACTGGCCCCTGTAACAGCTCATAATAGCCCAGCTGAGCAGCCTTGCACACCTGGGCTACGCGGTCATCTAGACCGTTCCTGTGATGTACGCTTCTAAAATCATCTTTTATTGCACAGACAGCTAGAGGGTGGTGACGGCGCGCAGAATAAATTGGGGAAAGAAACAGCTGCCAACAAGACTGAGTGACAATTTCCCGTGCTCTGGCTGCAGAATGGATTTTGATTGAACTGTAACACACATGCCCAGCCATCCACTCGCCATTATTATTATTACTTCTATTACAGTAGCTCTGAGGCCCTAACAGAGCTCAGACTCCTGCCGAGCCGGGTGCATACAGTAAGAGAGTGCCTGCCCCCAAAAGCTTCCCACCTACATAGAGAAGAGTCAAAAGAAGGGGAGAAAGGAAATATTGTCACCCCCATTTTACAGATGGCAATCCGAGGCACAGAGACTGAGTGCTTGCCCAGGTCAAACAGGGAGTTTGGGGCATAGCTGGGAAATGAATTCAGAGCTCCCGAATCCTAGTGTAATGTAGTACCCACACAGCTATCCCTCGTCCTGCAGGGCCTACGTCATCCAGGGATGAACAGACCAAGAAGGTGGAGCAGCGTCTCACGTGTTAGTTAAGTGACCTTCAAAGTTCTGCAGGACACAGCAAGCCACATAGATCACTCGGTTCTGCAGACTGGCCTGGTGTGGTGCACCAAACGCAGGCTAGGAGTCCAGGAGGATGTTCAGGCGTCGTTTTATTGTCTGCACCTCTAACATCATTCATCAACTCACACGGTTAAGCGGTGAGCTGGGTTCTAAATGTCCCTGGTGTCACTGTCAGAGCTGCAATGACTACTCTCTCCACTCACAGTATTTATTTATAAGCCTGAAGGGGTAGGACCCTCTCACCACACAGCTGAGCATGCACAATCTCTGGCTCCTCTCCAGAATGCTGTGGCCGCCCTCCCAGTTCTTTCCCCCACAAAGGCCTCTCTCCTTTCTCTTCCCAGCCCCTCTCTCCTCGGTTAAATACCCAAGACTTTTCTATTCTTTTATTGCAAACTCATCAATTTCAAAGGTGATTGGCTTTCAAGTTCTTGGGCTTGTTTGAACCTGAAGCTCAAAGCTACCCTGGAGGGCTGTGAATCCAGGCAGATGGGAATCTCTCTCACACACACACACACACAACTCTGAAAAATTTCACATACATCAACTCAGGACAGCCTTCATCTGAAAAACCACAGGCTCCTCCCCAAGATCAAACTAGTAAACAGAATTACACACATACGCCCTCTCTCTGCTGGTTCATAACGAGGCTACACAGAATTCAGTTTTTTAATAATTTTGATGGATAATATCAATGTTTACTTTAAAGCTTCTTCTTTTTAAGATTTACTCAATATTTATCTATTTTATTTTCCCAGTTGCACAAAATTACGGGAGAGCCAGTCAATTATTTAATGACAGTAGATGCTGAGATTCAAAAAGTTAAGGCTTTATAAACCCTTTAAACACAAACTGTCAAAATATACAAAGCAAATATCCTGAAATCAATAAATCCTACCTGGTTGTACTATTCATTTGCTAATCCATTTGTAACAAGCCTAACTCAAAGTAAAAGTCATTGGATTTTGACTCTGAATTCTCAAGCAGCATTTTTCCAACTTTGCCTATCTGTAAATTGTGGTTATTGATGAAAATATTTTCCATCAGTTTATGTGTCTAGGATGAAATCAACATTTACCAACATGCACTAATAAAAATCAAATCCTTCCAAGTCTCTTCACAACATACATCCCCCCTGGTTTCAATCTGCCAATTTTCTCCAACATTAAATTCTCTAAAACAAAACGTAGCCCTCCAGATACACCAAAGCTCATTGTTAAGTATAGAGCAGAATACATGGGATCACAAATATTCATGACAATGGTATTACCCACTGATCACTGCCCAGATAGACTTTAAGACCAGAAGGGACCATCATGATCATCTAATCTGACCTCCTGCACATCACAGGCTACAGAACCCCACCCACCCACTCCTGTAATACACCCCTAACCTCTGGCTGGGTTACTGAACTCCTCAAATCATGGTTTAAAGACTTCACGTTACTGAGAACCCACCATTTACTCTAGTTCAAACCAGCAAATGACTCGTGCTCCATGCTGCAGGGGAAGGTGAAAACTTCTCAGGGTCTCTGCCAGTCTGAACCTGAGTGACTCAGAGCCCTCCCATCTAGTGCCCCATCTCCAGCTGTTAGAGATATTTGCTACTAGCAGTCACAGATGGCCATGCCATTGTAGGCAGTCTCATCATACCATCCCCTCCATAAACTTATCAAGCTCAGCCTTGAAGCCAGGTAGATTTTTTGCCCCCACTGCTCCCCTTGGAAGGTTGTTCCAGAACTTCACTCCTCTGATGGTTAGAAACCATCTAATTTCGAGCCTAAACTTGTTGATGGCCAGTTTATGTCCATTTGTTCTTGTGCCAACATAGCCCCTTAACTTAAGTGACTCCTCTCACTCCCTAATCTTTATCCCTCTGATGTATTTATAGAGAGCAATCATATCTCTCCTCAGCCTTCTTTTGGTTAGGCTAAACAAGCCAAGCTCTTTGAGTTTCCTCTCATAAGGCAGGTTTTCCATTCTCTGGATCATCCTAGTAGCCCTTCTCTGCACCTGTCCCAATTTGAATTCATCTTTCTTAAACATGGGGGACTAGAATTGCACACAGTACTCCATTTGCGGTCTCACCCGTGCCTTGTATAATGGCAATAACACTTCCTATCTCTAATGGAAATACCTCGCCTGATGCATCCTAGGATTGAATTAGACTTTTTCATGGCCACACCATCCTGGCAGCAGCTCATACTCATCCTGTGATTAACCAATACACCCAGGTCTTTCTTCTCCTCTGTCACTTCCAACTAATACATCCCCCAGCTTATAGCAGACATTCTTGTTGTTAGTTCCTGTGATAAATGAAGGCGGGGAGAGCTCCCTTTTATGGACACCCAGCCAGCCAACTAGCTATAAAGTCCCTCCTTGTGGCTCCTTGCTTTACCTGTAAAGAGTTAAAAAATCCCCCAGGTAAAGAACAGGGAGTGGGCACCTGACCAAAAAACCCAATGGGAAGGCTAGAACTTTTTAAAATTGGAAAAAAAGCTTTCCCTTTGGGTTCTGTGTTGTTCTCTGGAGAGAGGGGAACAGAGCAAAGTCAGGGCTATGACTGCTGTAAAAAGCTTTTTGCCAGGTATGGAAATCATCAGATTATACCTAGAACTACCCAGATATATAAGTAGATTAGGAAATGCCTAGAAAGACGCTATTAAGTTTCTTTTATTTTCTGTAAGGCTTGTGAACTCTTCTGTGCTAACCCACGATGCTTTTCTCTGCTTGTAACCTTTAAGCTGAACCCCCAGAAAGCTATTTTGGGTGCTTAATTTTTGGAATTGCTCTTTTAAAATCTAGCAAAAGCCTAAATTCCAGATGTATTTTCTTTCTTTTTTGTTTTTAGTAAAATTTACCTTTTTTAACAACAGGATTGGATTTTGGGTGTCCTAAGAGGTTTGTGCATATGTTATTAAATTAGCAGGTGGCAACAGCTAATTTCCTTTGTTTTCTTTCTCAGCTCTTCCCCGGAGGGGGAGTGAAAGGGCTTGAGGGTACCCCACAGGAAGGAATTCCCAAGTGCGCCTTCCTGGGATCCGAAAAAAGGGTTTGCATTTGGGTGGTGGCGGCATTTGCATTTGGGTGGTGTTAAGGTCCTGAATGAAAATGTTAAATAAGACTGGTCCCAAGACCGATCCCTGAGGAACTCCATTAGTAACCTCCCTCCAGCCTGACAGTTCACCCTTCAATATGACCCATTGTGACTCCAATCTAACTCATGGGATAACAGATTACTCAGTGTCCCCTGAAGGTCACCAAACCTAGGTGGGCAGTGAGTTAACACCAAAAGAGCCCTCAGCAAGAATGGTGCCCTTGCCCTCCCAAGAGAGGACTGTTAATATCAGTGCCTTGGATGATCGTAACAGCACAGTACAGCAAGAGAGAGGCCGTCTGTGAAACACCCATGACCTAAGCCCCTGAAGGCTGTAGGGGTCAGAACCACACCCAGCGCAGAGCACGAAGTAATGTGTTCTCTGCACCAAGCCTAGCTTAACAAACAGACCAGCTCGATCTACACTAGCCGCAATGCCCAGATGGCTTTGAGGGAGATCCCTGTGTTGAGCATGTTGCAGTGACCCCATCTCAAGGGGACAAAGGTGTAGCTTACTGTCCTGATGTTCAAACAAGGATGCAACCTCCTTGCCAAGCACTGCTAGTATAAAGCACTCCAGACAACAGCTATCCCCTTGGAATCCAGTAACAGCCAGGGAGTCAGCAAGACCCTTGGGGTTGTGTGGCTTATAGGAACAGTCAACATGGATTCACCAAGGGCAAGTCATGCCTGACCAACCTGATTGCCTTCTATGATGAGATAACCGGCTCTGTGGATATGGGGAAAGCGGTGGATGATATATATCTTGACTTTAGCAAAGCTTTTGATATGGTCTCCCACAGTATTCTTGCCAGCAAGTTAAAAAAAAAAAAGTATGGATTGGATGAATGGACTATAAGGTGGATAGAAAGCTGCCTAGATCGTCGGGCTCAATGGATAGTGATCAACGGCTCGATGTCTAGTTGGCAGCCGGTATCAAGTGGAGTGCCCCAGGGGTCGGTCCTGGGGCCGGTTTTATTCAACATCTTTATTAATGATCTGGATGATGGCATTAATTGCACCCTCAGCAAGTTCACAGATGACACTAAAATGGGGGGAGAGGTAGATATGCTGGAGGGTAGGGATAGGGTCCAGAGTCACCTAGACAAATTGGAGGATTGGGCCAAAAGTAATCTGATGAGGTTCAACAAGGACAAGTGCAGAGTTCTGCACTTAGGAAGGAAGAATCTCATGCACTGCTACAGGCTGGGGACCGACTGGCTAAGCAGCAGTTCTACAGAAAAGGACCTGGGGAGTACAGTGGACAAGAAGCTGGATAAAGCACTCCAGGCAACTGGATAAAGCACTCCAGGCAAAATGAGTCAGCAGTATGCCTTTGATGGCATATTGGGCTGTATTAGTAGGAGCGTTGCCAGCAGATCGAGGGAAGTGATTATTCCCCTCTATTCGGCACTGGCGAGGCCACAGCTGGAGTATTGTATCCAGTTTTGGTCCCGCCACTACAAAAGGGATGTGGACAAATTGGAGAGAATCCAGCGGAGGGCAACGAAAATGATTAGGGGGCTGGGGCACATGACTTACGAGGAGAGGCTGGGAGGGAACGGGGGCATTTGGTCTGCAGAAGAGAAGAGTGAGGGGGGATTTGATAGCAGCCTTCAATTACCTGAAGGGGGGTTCCAAAGAGGATGGAGCTCGGCTGTTCTCAGTGGTGGCAGATGACAGAACAAGAAGCAATGGTCTCAGGTTGCAGAGGGGGAGGTTTAGGTTGGATATTAGGAAACACTATTTCACCAAGAGGGTGGTGAAGCATTGGAATGGGTTACCTAGGGAGGTGGTGGAATCTTCATCCTTAGAGGTTTTTAAGGCCCGGCTTGACAAAGCCCTGGCTGGGATGATTTAGTTGGGGATTGGTCCTGCTTTGAGCAAGGGATTAGACTAGATGACCTCCTGAGATCTCTTCCAATCCTAATATTCTATGATTCTATGATAGGTATTTGCTACGTGAGGCACAGGTAGAAGGCCTCAAGGCCCGTAAAACAACAGCTTAGCCAAACTAATTAAGGCATAAGGCCCAAAAAGCCTTAGCATAAGTAGTTAACCAAGAGTCGCCCTACAGCAGGGTTTCTCAACCTGTGGGTCAGGACCCAAAACTGGGTTGCCAGATTGTTTCAAAGGATTGTATGGCAGCTCCTTTGGCTCCTGTCTCCTGGGGCTGGCTGGGCTCACCTCCCTGCTCCAGGCACTGCAACCTCTGGGGTCCCAGCGTCACTTGGGTTTGGCCCAGCTGCCATGACGACAGGAGTCCGGGTAGACTGGATTTCAGTGAGTAGGATTGCAACCCCATGAGCCAGGTCACAACTCCACTCACACACATTTGGTCCAGTCATGGGGACAGGGCCTAACCTGAGTGGCACTGCAACCCTGGAGGTTGTAACACCCAGAGCGGAGAGCCAAGCCCAGCCAGCCCCACAGCAGAGGAGCTGCAGGAGCCATCTCTGTGGGGTGAGTGCAGGGCAGGACCCATTCTGGACTCAAACCACCCCAGGGCCTCCACCCCCAGATTATTTACTGGGTCGTGACAGGCCATAAACATTTACAAAGCGGTCCTGAGCCCAAAAAGGTTGAGAACCACTGCCCTAGAGCATAAAATATCAAAAGACAGATGCTGTAATGACTAAACTGCTGGTAGATAATCGCAAGATGCTAGTTTTAAGCAGCTTGGGATATTTTTAGTTAGGTACATCAGCCGATGTCTGACCACAAGAATGCCATGGTAACTAACTGACATATATAGCAATAAGCTTGAGGCAAAAGGATTAATAACCTATGGGAGAAGGCACCCCAACATTAGTAGGACGAGGACATACAAATAAGGAAAGGTACTGAAACCCCAACTGAATATCATTAGGCATAGTGGCATCAGCGTAACACATTATAAAAGTTATATTCCAGCCTATGTGCTTAGAGAGAGAGATGTAGCTCTTGGGAGATGCCAGGATGACGTCCACTGGTGATGGTGATGTTGGTGAGGGGGAAGATAACTAACTAGTCAGGTTGTTTTGCAAGGGATGGTGTAAGTATATGGATGCTCAGCTCATTCTGTATCATCTCTACCTGTCTTACTGGGATGGAGTGTTTGTGAATTTGCTAACTGTATTAATAAAATTATTATAAATATAGTGTGAGTCTTTCAACTGTGCACATCGGGACTCCCAACTAAACAGTAATTCTGATAATACTGGGCCTGAATTCTGCATGCAGAATTCATGTCCCCCACAGATTTCTTTGCTTCCCAGCAGAAAAATGACTTTCTGACAGGGAAGCAAAGGGAAGCTGCAAGAGCAGTCACACACCTCTCCCCAGCAGTGCAAGAGCATCGTTTCGGGCACCCTGAGCAGTTGGCGGAGTGGTAAATCACTGGTTCTTAGCACAGTGCCCTATCTACTGGGCCACACTGCCTCTAATACTGCTTCTCACTCTGCTTCTTCCCAGCAATCTTCCACCCACACACAAGGGAGACTCAAAAGAGTAATAACTGTACATAGACAGGATCAGTGTCGAGAGATGGCTTTCTTCTTGAGCAAGCACCAGCCAATCCCTCCTCTGGGAGAAGCTGGCATCATTTGGGCATTGACAATCCACTTCAACAAAGGCCCCAACATCTATCTCCCTGTTGACTTTCACCAGACAAGCGAGACATAGATCAAATCCACGTGTTGTAACATACAGAGTGTCCAGCACATCAGTGAGCACCAGCGACTGACACTCAAGCAGAGATTTGGGGCCTGATCCTCAGTTGATGCAAGTCAGCATCCTGACTTCAAAGGAGCAACAGCAACTTATGACAGCTGAGATTCTGTCCCTCTGTATCTGCCCCCTCGAGAAACAACTTCACTGTGCTTGGGACAGCCAGCTCTGTCTGGATCAAAGTGATCTTACTGCAAACAATGCCTCACAGCAAGAAACACTTGACTGTCACTAAAATGAAAATAAGAAAGAAAAACTTGTAGCACCTTAGAGACTAACAAATGTATTTCAGCATAAGCTTTCGTGGGTTAGTACCCACTTCATCGGATGCATGGAATGAAACATACAGTAGACAGATATTTATACAGTCAGAGAAACATGATAAGGTCGAGGTGCATAGACCAACCTTAAGAGGCTAATTAATTGAGAGGAACCATAACAGCAGGGGAAGAAAAACCTTTGAAGTGATAAACAAGATGGTCACACAGGTGTGAATGAGGATCGTTAACTTAAGGGAAATAGATTCAATTAACGTAATGGCCGAGCCATTCGAGGTCCTTATTTAATCCTGAGGTAATGCAATCTAGTTTGCATATCAATTCGAGTTCAACAGTTTCTCTTTGAAGTCTGTTTTTCGAGTTAATCTGTCGCAACACTGCTACCCTCAAGTCTGTCAGTGAGTGATTAGGGAGGTTGAAGTGTTCTCCTACTGGTTTTTGAATGTTATGATTCCTGATATCAGATTTATGTCCATTTATTCTTTTGCGTAGAGACTGTCCGGTTTGGCCAATGTACATGGCAGAGGGGCATTGCTGGCACATGATGGCATATATCACATTGGTAGATGTGCAGGTGAATGAGCCCCTGATGGTGTGGCGGATGTGATTAGGCCCTGTGATGGTATCACTTGAATCGATATGTGGACAGAGTTGGCATCGGGCTTTGTTGCAAGGATAGGTTCCTGGGTTAGTGTTTTTGTTGTATGGTGTGTGGTTGCTGGTGAGTATTTGCTTCAGGTTGGGGGGCTGTCTGTAAGCAAGGATTGGTCTGTCCTCCAAGATCTGTGAGAGTGAGGGATCATCTTTTAGGATAGGTTGTAGATCTTTGATGATGCGCTGGAGAGGTTTTAGTTGGGGGCTAAAGGTGACGGCTAGTGGTGTTCTGTTATTTTCTTTTTGGGGCCTGTCTTGTAGTAGGTGACTCCTGGGTACTCTTCTGGCTCTGTCAATCTGTTTTTTCACTTCAGCAGGTGGGTATTGTAGTTGTAAGAATGCTTGATAGAGATCTTGTAGGTGTTTGTCTCTGTCTGAGGGATTGGAGCAAATGCGGTTGTATCTTAGAGCTTGGCTGTAAACAATGGATCGTGTGGTGTGTTCAGGATGGAAGCTGGAAGCATGTAGGTAAGTATAGCGGTCAGTAGGTTTCCGGTATAGGGTGGTGTTTATGTGACCATCACTTATTAGCACAGTGGTGTCTAGGAAATGGACCGCTTGTGTGGACTGGTCTAGGCTGAGGTTGATGGTGGGATGGAAATTGTTGAAATCATGGTGGAATTCCTCAAGGGCTTCTTTTCCATGGGTCCAAATGATGAAGATATCATCAATGTAGCGCAAGTAGAGTAGGGGTGTTAGGTGACGAGAGCTGAGGAAGCGTTGTTCTAAGTCAGCCATAAAAATGTTGGCATACTGTGGGGCCATACGGGTACCCATAGCAGTGCCACTGACTTGGAGGTATATATTGTCCCCAAATGTGAAATAGTTGTGGGTGAGGACAAAATCACAAAGTTCGGCCACCAGGTTAGCCGTGGTAGTATCGGGGATACTGTTCCTGACAGCTTGTAGTCCATCGTTGTGTGGAATGTTAGTGTAGAGGGCTTCTACATCCATAGTGGCCAGGATGGTGTTGTCTGGAATCCAAGCCCCATTCACCATATTATTCTCCACCCAGAACAGTTCCAATGACAGGGATTTCATGATGATTGTGGCAAAAGCCCCCAGCCCCCCTACGTCATACGCTGCAGTCATCCCAGTTTGGAGCATGAACCCTGCCACCAGTAATGCAGCCAACTCCCACCCTGCTTCTCGGCTCACAAGATTATCTTCACACTATTGTGCATGTTGTATCAAAGGTTACTATTTTTTCCCTTCTGATTACTGGTGCAAGACCAGGCCTTGGAGAAGTCCGTGGCTCCTAAAGTCCCTCTGTCTTCCGAAGTGTTCCTAACCCTAGAGCCCATGACATACTTGACTTTAAAATCACATCAGTCTGATCACCATCTTCCTTCCCACCCCACTTCAACATGAACTTAGCAGCCAGCCTCTAAGAGTTCAATGTATTTGAAAGCTTGGATGGGGTCATCCACCCTTTGGTCTAGGAGTGCATTTTTGGCACTTGGCAGAAGATAGAATAAGGCAAGTAGCAGAGCTCAGGCTAGTGTCATGTTCAATCCCGGTACATTATAAGAAGAGCTGTCAACATTCCAGTAGGAGAGAGTGAAAGTTCATGTACACACAACCCAGAAAGTCACAGTACCAGAGAGGTACCACTCCTCCCACATCACACTCACGACCTCGAATAGGTATGTTCCAGGCGAAGAATGGTGCTCTAGCCATTTAGCTGCCCAGTCTACTCAACCAAGGTGAGATTTACTAATCCTATCCCATGATTCAGAAAGGCCTCAATTTTAAGGCCTGAAGACACCACTGTGATCATCCAATGGAACCTCATGCATACACAGGCCATTGAATTTCACCCAGTTTTTGCTGTTAGCTCCTGAGCACAAATCTACAGTAGACAGGCCCTTGCAAACACTATCTTCTTAGGCCCTTTTCTGCCACTTACTGATACCCCAGAAGGGAACTGGTAGGAATGGGGGGGAGCCTACCCCTAAGAAACTTAGGCCAGAATGTTCAAAAGTAGGCCTTGATTTTGGGGTAATCAATTTGAGACACCTGACAGGAGGCTGTTTTTCCCAGCCACCAGGAGGCAGCACTGCCATTATTCTGCAGACACAATAATGGGGGGGGGGGTTATTTATTGAGCACTGCTAGCATGCTCAGCACTGTATGGACACAAGGGAGAACACAGAGCTTCCAGTCTAAAACAAACACAGGGCAGCACAGAGCACTGCCTACAAAGCAACCCATGCCTGGATGGGCCAAACTGCTGGAGGGGTCGGAGTTACATCGGGATGATCTCCTCCTTCCAGCCAAGAGGAAGAGAGAAACCATATAAAAAAAAAAGCTTCTTCTGGCCTCTGCCTTCAAGGCCCTCCACCACTGAGCCCCACCCTAACTTTCAAATCGAGGGCCAGCTCCTCACCACAGTGCACCATTGCCTTCTAACGCAACACTCACCGTCTGGGGATTTGATTTCTTAGGGCAACGCTGTCCCCTCCTTCCCCAATCTCCCTGCCAGCGCCAGCCTCGACCACCCACTCACCTGATTTCTTCACAGACGCCCCCACACTTTCTCTCATGCCTCCCTCCACGCATGGGAACGAACACCCCGCTGGCCACAATTCGCAAAGCCTCCCCCTTACATCTCTCTTCAATCCCTCCTTAAAACCTACCTCTGCCTGGATGCCTTGGCAAGATCAGTGACTGCCTGTGGCTACTGAGACCCCTGGGAGTCCTGTCATAGGCAGACACACCTCTCTCTGCTGTTACTTTGCTCTCCCAGCCCATCTGCCATCTATTATCAGAATTGGAGTCTGCAAGTTCTCTGGGGCAGTGACTGCATATCCAGTGCCTTGCTCAGCAGGGCCCTGATCCCTGACAGGAGTTGGGCCTACAGTAAACAACCACCAAGGCAGAACGGCTATACACCAACCTGTTCGTGTGGCTCCCGATTTCACAGAGGCTCCTAGGTGCTGGAACTTAAGTGGTTTCCATCACATACAAGGTTTACAGTTTGGTTCAGCGGCTCTCAGCACCCCCACTACACAAATTGTTCCAGAGCCCCCGCAGAGGCTTGGCATATGCACGAAACACCCTGCAGGACTACGGTCGATTTCAAGATTCCTCTGGACACACACATACCCCCTCCCAGGATAGAGAATGACAGATCCCGATGAACCTGTGTGCGAACGGGAGGCTGGAAGAGGAGCCATAAGGTGCTGACAACAACTGCCCACAGCAATTACCCCCGATGTAACCCCACTGAGTTACACCAAGGGTGGACTTGGCCCCATGTGATTGCACACCCAGCTAGCACTGCTGCTGCTGCAAGTTGCCATGGCAACCCCATTAAGCCTTTCTGCAGCCGGCAGCAGCATTCCACGGTGCCCAGCGCACAGCCGCTGGTTTCTGTGCTTGGGCCGTGTGCACAGGATCCTGCGTGGTAGCTGCCAGCCTATAGGAAAGGCTTTTGGGTGTTGAAATGGGGGGGGGGAGGGAGGGGGTGGCCACATCGACATTTGACATCCCACTCTCCCAGGCTTCCTTTGAGGCACTGGGCATACAGCATTTCCAGCACAATGCACTGGGCATGCTCACCATGTGCATGAAACAGATCCAGCCTCCCCCAGCCCCTGGCACACACATTCCATAGCTCCAAATGCATCACCTGCATAGTAACACATCCTTACAAAGGCACCATTGAGCAACCTCAGCAGCCTAATGCTGTATTCAGAACCATTATACGAAGCAGGAATTACCCGGGGCGGCGCGTCCATTTCAGCACCAGATGGGCCAGAACTCCGCTAGTGAGTGCTGTAGGGCACCACTGTGTCCCCACATAGCAGGCATCTCCCCAGACCTCAAGGATTAGGGATTGCCAGTCACATTCATCCCAACTCCATCATCAAAGAACGCTGCAACCGGTGGCAAATCTACAGGAGTGTATCTTCTGCCCACCAACCCCTCACACCCATTCCCTTCCCCCTACATGGCTTCAGCAGCTGGGCCAGATGGAGGAGTTCTGCATGCAAGAAATGGATCTCCTGGGGGTGGAGGGAAAGATTGTAATGAGAAGGACACAGCCAAGCTGGATCAATATACTATTTCTGCATGCAGAATGTGTGTGGCCATATTTTTTCTGGACTGGGGAAGGCTATTAAAGAGGATAGAGAACTCTGGAGTGCCAGACAAAGCATATGCAAAAACGTACATCCATGCACCTCTGTTTTGGAAGGTGATAGATACATGGGGGAGGGGCGATACACACAAAGTTGTAGTATGTTGGACAGGTGAACTTGGCATAAGGAAGGGGAGCTGGGGGTGGTTGCTTGGACGCAGGAGTCAAAAAGATGATGCCACTGTTTTGCAGGCCGGGTGTATTTTGCATGCAGGAGGCAAGGTGCAAGTGGGAGCATGTGATAAAGCTGATGCTGAAGTTTGAATGGATGGGTGAGTTTTGCAGGCAGGAGGCAAGGGGCATGTAGATGTCTGGAGTCTGATGCCTGTAATAAAGACGGTACCATAGTTGTACTGGGTGGGTGAGTTTTACATGCAGGAGGTGATGGGAGTGGGGCATTCTGGAGGGGTTTCATAAAGCGAATGAAACAGATTACATGGACAAGCAAATTCAGCCTGGCATGCAGGAAGCAAAATGTAAGTGGTTGCAGTAGCATGGCAGGAAGCACATATATGATATACAAAGCCAAGGCCTAATTCAGATCTCCCACCAGCATAAATCAAGAGTAAATTCATTGGAGTCAATGGAGATACATGTTATACACCAGTGTATAAACAAGACCAGCATTACCCCTGGAAATCAATAGATATTGACAGATGAATTCCGCTTGTAGTAGGTAAAGCACATAGAACTCTTTGGCCAGAGCACGGATATGGAATAGAGCGTGCAGCCGTGTGGATGGATATGGGAGTCTTGCATGAGGGCTGCGCATGTGCATACACAGTATTTGGGTGTAAAGAGGTCACAGAGACAAAAGCCTTGATGGGAAATGAGGTGCCTGTGGATACTTTTCCACCATGTTACAAGAGGAATGAATCTGGTTAGCTGACTATATAATAGAAACCACTCTAACCAGGTTGTAACTACCTGGAGGAAGAAGAGTGTTATTCAGAGGGCACACTGGCCTGCATGTTACAATGTGGAGGACTAGGAGTGTGGGTGCAGCTTTTGGGTGGATTAATATGAGTGACACATGCAAGAGGTCACGTGGATGTGGCCATTTGGGGGTGCAGGCTGGGTGCATGGCTGCATGCCAGAAGGGATGTCCATGTGGGGCTGCAGGATGCATGGCTCCTGGATACAGGAGGAGCTGTGCACATGGTTGGCCAGAGGTGCATGGCTGCTTCATGCAGAAAAGGCTGTGCATGTGGCCCTCTGGAGACACAGGATGCATGGGGGCTGCGCATGTGGTTCTTTGGGGGTGCTGCCTGCTGTCCAGACCAGATGCATGGCTGCTGCATGCAGGAGGGGCCATGCATGTGGCGGTGCATGGCTGCTGCATGCAAAAGGGGCCCTGCCTGTGACTATCTGGGGGTGCAGGGCTAGTGGATGCTGCATGCAGGAGGGGCCGTGCATGAGGCCATGTGGGGGTGCACGGCTGCTGCATGCAGGAGGGGCCCCGCCTGTGACTATCTGGGGGTGCAGGGCTAGTGGCTGCTGCATGCAGGCGGGGCCCTGCCTGTCGCTATGTGGGGGGCCGCTCGCAGCCCCAGGACTCACCCAGCACAAAGTAGGGCAGCTCGGTGTTCTCCAGATCGTCCACCACCACCATCTCCCCGGGGAAGTCGTTGCGCACCGAGAAGAGCAGCTTGGGCTCCGAGGCCGAGGGGCTGTGCATGATGCTCAGGTCGTTCTCCCGCAGGAAGGGCAGCGCCGACACCGTGATGCTCTTGAGCTTGCACTCCAGCTCCTTAGACGGGTCCCCGTCCGCCTCCGCGGGCCCGGCGGCGGCGGCGGCAGCCGGGAGCCAGCAGCAGCAGCAGGCGAGCAGGGCGCAGAGCCGGGCTAAAGCCATCTTGAGCCCGATCCGCCTTCCCTCCCTTCCCCGCGCTGAGAGGGGGCGGGGGGAAGAGCCCTGCTCGGCGGGGCTGAGATGCAGCTTGCAGGGAAGGCTCCGGCTCGGATGCACCCCCCGCCGCTGGGTTCCTTTGTTCACAGGCTGCACGCACGGGGAGGAGTGCGGTGGATTTCACAGAAGCAGCCGTGCCTCCGAGCCGGCTGCCAGCGCTGCTCCCTTCCTCCTCCTGTGCATCCTCTCCCCGCGCTCGCTCACGCGCTGCTATCCACCTGCTTTCCAATGTTGGCGGTTGCTTTCAGCCCCCCCCCCCCCCATCACACTTTGCAAATGCAAAGATCTGGCCCCCACCCCTGCACTCTCCAGAGGGGGCAACCGAGCAGTGCCTTAAAGGACAGCCTCAGAGCTGAGAGCAGAGGCTTCTGATACTGGATTATGATCTCCAGTGCAAAAATTTGCAGCGTCTTGTTCATACCTCTGCTTTTCTCTCACCCTCTCCTAATTTGCTAGATCAGCTGCACACACACCCCCAAAAGTGCAGCTCCAGGTTGGTTTCTGGTTGAGGGGTGCAAAAATAATGTTTGCAACCATAACAACAAATGCGGTGGGCCAGTGGCAGTTTCGGGGCAGGAGACTGGCAGAGTGCATGCCAAACGTGGGCAGTTTCTGCCCATCAGCCCATCTCTAGATCACTGCAGTTCACCTCTCAAAAGGAATATTGCCAGCTGCCTTACACATCTACAACCGCTTTGTAATGCAGAGTTTGGCTCAACATGGTGTGAAAGAATCATTTGGGTGAAATAAGTCAACCCCAGCCACACTAAGGGTAGAATGCCATACTAAAGGGTTAACTAATCTTTACAAACGCTCTTTAGATTCCCATTCCCTTCAATGGAAACGAGTGGGCCCTGATTTTCTCTAGGGCTTGGGATGCTAACCCTGTTTTAGCAATCAGCTGTTAAAAGAATCAGCTGTTAAGCAAGGGGTATTTTTGGTACGCAACTGTGTTTTGTAGTGTGTGTATTCAACCTACAGGCACCCAAATAGATATTTCCTCATGCCTTAACTGATCACCATACCTCTCCAAGTCGGCTGTCCCTCATTACATCCTTACCAGGAAGCCATTCCTCATCTTAGAACCAGGGTAACATTTTCAAAAGCACCTCAATGACTAAGGAGCCTAAAACCCATTTTCAAAAGTGGCTTATGCCCAGATCCTCAAAGGTATTTAAGGCACCTAACTGCCATCAGTTTCAAGAAGTGAGACATCTAAAGACTTTTGAGGACCTGGGCCACTGGCTATTAGGGCCAGATTTTTAAAAGTATGTAGGCACCTTAAAATAGGCACCTAGTGGGATAGTGAGGCACCTAATTATGCAGGAGGGCAGCGTAGATGATCACAGTGTTCCCTTCTGGCCTTGGAATCTATGGAAGTTAGGAGCCTAAATACCTCTGAGGACCTGAGCTTACGTCACTTTTGAAAATGGGGCTTAGCTTCTATGTCACTTAGGAGCATTTGAAACTGTTACCCCCAGGGGTTCTCAAACTTTTGTACCAGTGACCCCTTTCACATAGCAAGCCTCTGAGTATGACCCCCCTTATAAAATTAAAAACACTTTTTAATATATTTAACACCATTATAAATTTGCTGGGGGCAAAGCGGGGTTTGCGGTGGAGGCTGACAGCTCACTACCCCCCATGTCATAACCTCCCAACCCCCTGAGGGGTCCCGACCCCCAGTTTAAGAACCTCTAAACATTCTTCTGTTCCACATGGATCAAATCTGGTGGCCATTATCCTCTGCTTATAAACAATTTACATCACAAACAAAGAATCACAAAAGGAAGTTACTGGCAATGCTGTATTTGCACATATCTTTATATGGGCGAGTGCGGGGGGAATAATGTAAAGGGATACTGCCACTTCGAAGTCTGGTCAGTTTTTAAAAATAAGTTCACAGTAGTTTCAGAGGGTTCTCCTGCTTCCAAGTCTCCAACATTGGTGGTTTAACAACCAGATGTTCTATTGTTAAGCGTTTGTTCTCTCCCTGGGGCTGTGTGGAAGACAGTAGGGAAATGAAAACTAACAATAGAGGGGGAATGGTGAAACTGACCCTCAGATTTCCCACCATTGCTAAAACGGGCTAAGCAATGCAATATACCCAGGCATGATGCCTTCAGCACTTCGGAAACTCCAGATAGTACCAATTGCTGCCGCCCATCTCCTCAGCAGCACCGGCTATTGCAAGCACATCAAACCTGTCCTCTGCTCCCTACACTGGTTTCCCAGAAAATAGTGAGTCAAGCTCAAGGTCTTAGTGGTTAATTTTTGATTATGTGTATTACTGTAGGATGTCAGAGCTTCATGGCCCAGGACCTCATTGTGCTAGGTGCTGTACAAACAGAACAAAAAGACAGTCCCCGCCTCCAAAGAACTCACAGTCTAGGTACCTTATCGTCCAGGTGTTCAGTGGCTTGGACCCATCATATCTAAAAAAGCCTAAAGTTCTGGGATGAAGACAGCTCCACTCCTCTGACGCCAGGGAACTCTCTACCACTAAGTATCAGAGGGGTAGCCGTGTTAGTCTGGATCTGTAGAAGCGACTGTATGCATCCGACGAAGTGGGTATTCACCCATGAAAGCTTATGCTCCAATACGTCTGTTAGTCTATAAGGTGCTACAGGATTCTTTGTCGCTTCTACCACTAAGGTAAAGCTCTGTTGTGCAGGAGACAGATCTTTCTTGGGGGCTGGTCTGAGACCCTGGAAGGAATGCCCCCAGCAGTTACGGACCATCACAGACCTCCTCACCATGCGCTCCTAGTGCAAGTCTCACTTCTTGAACCTGCCTTCTCCAGTATAAACACAGAGGAGTCTGTGTACACTTAAAAAGAATGAACCACACATGACAGATGTTAGTCATGGTGCTTCATGCCCAGCTGGAAGGCGCTCAGATACAATGGTGATGAACAGTGCTTAATTTGCAATGAAAGAGGTGCTGGGCTCAAGCAATTTTATTACTTTCATAACTGACAACACACCAAGCCCAGAGGTGCCGGGGCTCAGCCCTAGCACAAGTTAAGCACTGGTGATGAGGGTGGTATGAGAAGAGAAGAGAAAGCTCTGCCTTCGCGTAGATTGGGCTCCAAAAAGTTTACTAGTGTTTTAAAAACTTTGCCATTTAATCCTGCTCAGAGCCAGGGCCGGTGCAAGGATATTTTGCACCCTAGGCGAAACTTCCAGTTTGTGCCCCTCCTCCCCCGCCCCATCCACTCCCTCCCATTTCCTGGCCCCCAAAGAACCCCCAACTCATCCAACACCCCCTGCTCCTTGTCCCCTGATTACCCCCTCCCGGGACCTCTGCCCCTAACCGCCCCCCAGGACCACACCCCCTATCTAAGCTTCCCTTCTCCTTGTCCCCGACTGCCCCCTCCTGAGACCCCCCACCCTAACTGCTCCCCTAGGACCCCATTCCCTACCTGTCCCCTGACTGCCCCGACCCCTCTCCACCCCCCCCACCCCCTGACAGACCCCAGGGACTCCCACACCTATCCAACTGCTGCCTGTCCCCTGACTGCCCCCCCTCAGAATCCCCCAACCCATCCAACCCCCTCTGCTCCCTGTCCCACGACTGCCCCAACCCCTCTCCACACCCACACCCCTTGACAGCCCCCCCACCCACCCATCCAAATCCCCTGCTCCCTGACTGCCCCCTCCAGAGACTCACTGCCCCTTCTCCAACTGCCCGGCATGCTATCGTAGACACAGACTCGCTGCTGGCTGCGCTCCCCCACCGTGCTGGAATGCAGGGGAGAGGGGAGCAGGGAAGGGCAGGGGGAGCGCAGCTGCTCCCCTTGCAGCTGCCAATTCCTGCTCTTAACTAGTTTTCCCACGACTGCTATCAACAGTGGAGCTAAACTTGCAGTAGTAAAGGTGGGTAACTTTAGGAAGAAGATCCCAGACAATGCCAAACTTCTGCCAAGCACACAAAGTGAACAGACTGAGTATAACATTATTCTCTAATCTCTTTCATTATTTATAATAATCCTACCCATAACAATACAGCAGCGGGGAAGAGATTTCCAGAGAGAAATGTGACGTTAGGTACCATCAACCTAAAAAACCTGGGCTCAAAGGCAAAATTCACATTGCCTTCAGTGGGATTAGCATTTCACCCCCACATCTAGGTCTGAAATTGATTGATATCAGAGCTAGTCACATGTTTTGGTTTTAATTTTGATGAAATTTCAAAATAATAAAAAAATAAACAAGGACATTGCTGATTAATTTTTTGCAACATTTCCCCCATCCTTTGTTTTTCAACTAGCCATAAAGCTGGTCAATTATTTGTTTAATTTTTCAAAATTTTGAATTTAGAAAAAAGAGGAAACATTTTGGAAAAATTGTTGTGATTTTTCTCCCCTTTTTTTGAAACTAGCTCTAGTAGAAACATCTGTGCTGACTATAACTGTATGAGATTGGAGAGGGGGGAAATTCTATTTTTTTCAATTTCTTATTACACATTTGACTCTGTTTTGAGCACAGTCACCTTCCCTGTTTCCCAGTAGCGTAGCCGGGGGGGAGCAGAGGCAGCGGCCGCTCCCGCACTGAGCAGAAGCGGCACCTTTTTTGTGCTCCGACATCTTTTGCTCCTACGCTGCAGCCAGAGCGGAGCATTTTTTTTTGCTCCCGGGGCCTTTTTTTTTGCTCCTAACACTTTTTGCTCCCGGCGCCTTTTTTGAGCTCTGCTCCCCATGTGCTCTAAACCTGGCTACGCCACTGCTGTTTCCCCTTTATATTCTGTTACGTCTCGATCCCGCAAACTCTTACACATGTGCATAACATGAACCAGGTGAGTGGTCCCATCCCATTGACTGGAATCAAATGAAGTAAGGTCTGTTTTACACTTGAAAGTTATAACTATGTTGGCTAGGGCTGTGATTTGATTTTTATTTTTTTATTTTATTTTTTTGTAGCAAAATCATACAAGCCCGAGTGTAGAGGCATTTATTCTAGTATAAAGGCACCTTATGCCTCTGTGGTTATTCCCTTTCCCACATGGGACTAGTATGCCGGTATAAAGCAAGTTTATACTGATGTAACTGCATCCACACCAGGGGGTTCCTATCACTTTAACTGTGCTGGTAAAGTTAAAATAGTACAGCTTTCTAGTGTAGACAAGGCCTAAGTACATGAGTGCTTGTAGGATCAAGACCAAAGATTCCACCATTGTTTGTGTGGTTCTTCTACACAGCAAAAGGAAACAGAAAACCATTTTTTAAAAAGAGGAATGTGATTCTAAAACCACAAAAATTGGCAGGCGGTTGAGGGGAACATGTGGCCTGTGAAACTGAATTTAACTCACGTTTTAAAATGGATTAAATTTCAAGTTGGTGGCGTCCCTTTAATATGTAACAACACAGCTAAAGACTAGAGCAGTACCCTTTGTATAATGACATGAATAATAAATACAAATGAATAAAACAATGAACATAACAGCAAATCCTGCATCCGTTATGCCTGTGTAACTCCCTATGCTGACTGCTAGAAACTTTAGACATTTGGCATCTGCCTTGCCAACCTCATTAATCATTTAAGTGAAATCAACGGTATATTTTTACAAGGATTAATTTTTTAAACCGTAACCAAAACAAACCTTTGTATCTGTAACGCACTTGTGACGCTAACACAACTATAACTGGGTGGGGTTGAAGAACTGTAATTGGGAAAATTTAGTTTATTGTCTTAATCATAGATTCCAAGGCAAGCCAGGACCACTGTGATCATCTAGTATGACCTCCTGTATAACACAGGTCAGAGAACTTCCCCAAAATGGTTCCTAGAGCAGGTCTTTTAGAAACGCATCCAATCTTGATTTTAAAATGGCCAGTGATGGAGAATCCACCACCACAGCCCTTGGTAAATTGTTCTGGTTAATTAGCCTCACTGTTAAAATGTTACAGCTTATTTCCAGTTGGGATTTTTCAGTGATGTTGTTGATTGCTTTTGTTTGACGTGGCTTATTTATTTATGAGGGGGCTAGGAAGTTAGTGGAGGTTACTAAGGGGTAAATGAGAGCACAGTGAGGCCCTGAGATAAGGAAGGAGCCAGATCCTCAGCTGGCATAAACTGTTAGCGTTCCCCAGGGAGCAATTTACCCCGGCTGGATCTATGACAATTTCCTCCCAGCTGAGGATCTGCCCCATGAGATCCAGAGCAATTACGTTTAAGTACTGACAAGAGCAAGCAAGTTCCATTTGTTCATTGCAACAGAAGAATATTGTATGCAATTCTGGTCTCCCATGTTTAAGAAAGATGAATTCAAACTGGAACAGGACTACCAGGATGATGCAGAGAAGGGCTACTAGGATGATCCGAGGAATGGAAAACCTGCCTTATGAGAGGAGACTCAAAGAGCTTGACTAGTTTAGCCTAACCAAAAGATGGCTATGGGGAGAGATGATTGCTCTCTATAAATACATCAGAGGGACAAATACCAGGGAGGGAAGGGAGTTATTTAAGTTAAATGCCAATGGCCATCAACAAGTTTAGGCTTGAAATTAGATGGTTTCTAACCATCAGAGGAGTGAAGTTCTGGAACAGACTTCAAAGGGAAGTAGTGGAGCAAAAAACCTAACTGGCTTCAAGATTGAGCTTGATAAGTGTATGGAGGGGATGGTATGATGAGATTGCCTACAATGGCATGGCCCATCTGTGACTGCTAGTAGCAAATATTCCCACTGGCCAGTAATGGGGCACTAGATGGGGAGGGCTCTGAGTGACTCAGTGAATTCTTTCCCAGCTGTGTGGCTGGTGGGTCTTGCCATCATGCTTATGGTCTAACTGATCGCCATATTTGGGGTTGGGAAGGAATTTTTCCCCAGGTCAGATTGGCAGAGACCCTGGGGTATTTTTTGCCTTCCTCCGCAGCATGGGGCACAGGTCATTTGCTGGCTTGAACTAATGTAAATGGTGGATTCTCTGTAATTTGAACTCTTTCAATCATGGTTTGAGAACTTCAGTAACTCAGCCAGAGATTTCTGGGTCTATTACAGCAGTGGGTGGGTGTGGTTCTGTGGCCTGCAATTTGCAGTAGATTAGACTAGATGATCATGATGGTCCCTTCTGGCCTTAAAGTCTATGAGATTGAAGGCTGGACTTGTTCCTTCAGGAGCATATGTTTCTCCATTACCATAGTTTTGCGAACCAATTCGCTACTCATAGGGCACAATGTATTCTTCAGGGAGCTTCTAAAGTGACTCTTGCCACCAAGATGCTGCACCATGAGTAAAAGCTGTCAAATAAATAGCCATGTCTCTGTCCCAAAGGTGCTTCTCCACTAGAAACTAAACCAGTCACAGGACAGAACAAGAATGTTGTGGCCTCTGGTCATTCCGGCTGGGAGATCTCTGCACACAATAACGATAATTTGTTCTTATGTCGCATGTTTCATTGAGAGATCTTAGAGTCTTTACAGGGTAAGGTGAGTAGCATTATCAGATGGGTAAACTGAGGCACAGAGTGGGGACATGATTTGTCCACGTTCACACAGTAGGCCAGTGGCACAGCCAGAAATAGAAATCGGGTCTCCTGAGTCCCAGGCCAATTTCCTACTCATTGGGACATGACGACTTCCCTCAGTGTGGAGATACCACCAATAAGGTAATCCAGGTAGGGAGATGTCACTAAAGAAGGAGGTAAAGGAGGGGACATGGGAGATAGGGGGCAGGAGATTGTTCCAATAAGGCATGTTATGAAAGACGGTGTGAAGCCAGGACCAATTGAAGGACACCCAAGAAGAAGGATGCTAACTCATCCCATATGATTTAAAACTTCCTGCTCTATTATTTTCCTTGTATCCCTCTGTCAATATCCCATAGTCGTGGCATTCTGAATGGGATGAATGGTTGGTCTTGACATTATCCGGTGACTCATTATTTGCATAGTGCTATGGCACTATGCACCGTGTAGCCAACCACTTAACAGGACAATGTGCAGAGTCCCTGCTCCAAACCTCACAGTCTGGGATTTTCAAAGGCGATGGAGGTGTTCAGTTCCCATTAATGTTAGTGAAGGCAATGGAGCTGCCTCCTTCAGGCTAACAGCCCGTTGCTCTCTGGAAGATGGACTAAATGGAAGATGCTCAATTACTGAGCAGCCACCCACTTCTGTAGCCTGTCAGATCTGCCATGTGCTTTATTTGGCAGCCAAACGAGGGGAAACACCTGCCTGGAGTCAGTGCTAGGCAACAGCGTTATTTAAAAGATGGGTTTGCCCACAAGCAACAATAAAGTAGCCAGCGAAATGGACAATGTTTCTTTCTATCGTTCTTCTCCAGATACATGTATGTTATAACTCGATTTCTTTCATATAAGCTGCTGTCACGAGAACTAGAGTGACTTTCACCTTGTTTCAGTTGGCAGATTATTGGCTCAGTTGCATTTGCTCTAAGAATGTGGTGCAAACTTTGTCTGTTCTGTGCTACAGTTTTGCTATGAGGAAGCTGGTATAGCCTTGGGCACGCTAGCAAGAAGGGATTTCATCAAATTACAGTTCAGCGAGCAGCCTTGTCTGTCGGATCCTGGGTTAGTGGATGCATTGATTCACTTCTAGGGATTTGGTAGGGTCTCCTCTTACTGGGCAGCTTTGGTATACAATAGAAATAATCCATGGCTTCCAGGCAGACAATGGTGGTGAAGGATCAGGGGTGAGGCAATAAGTATGCTGCCTAGAAGCGTTAGAAATTTGTAGCTCCATTGGCCACTGTAACAAGAGTACAAGAAGAACAAGGAGACATTCAATTACATGGAGAGGCAGCACATTTTACACTGGTAAAAGGAAATACTTTGTCACACAATGCAAAATTATCCCGTGGAACCCATTGCCACAAGATATTATTGAGACCAAAAATGAAGCAGGACTCTACAAGGACTGGATGTTTATACGAATAACAGATTTATAATAGTAAGGATTTAAAAAAATCAAGAGTCTTGAAAAGGATAGAAACCCACCGCCCCCACAGCATAAGCCAACCTCTAGCTGTTGGGGTGAGGAGGAAACATTCCCGTGGGGCAGAATATCCCATAACTGTCTGCTGCAGGGTTCTTCTTCTGAAGCAGCTGGTGTTGGAGAGAGGACACCAGACTAGAGGGACCATGGGTCTGACCTGGTCTAGCAATTCCAGTGAGCAGTGGCTCATGGAATCCATTTGCTCAGCCTTCCCTAAGCAGCCCTGGATGCAAATTGGGGAGGCAAGCACATTTGCCTCATAGGAATTTGACCTGCACTGCATAAGGACCCCAATTAGTTTCTATTCCAACAAGTATAGGTTCATATACTGTCCTCACCACCATAGTACCTGAGCATCTTCCAGCCATGCATTAAGCAACATGACTAACACCAGTCATGTGTGATTCATTTTCTTTCTCATCCCCTCCCCAGGGGGAGAATAGTGCATGTGGTGGAATAGTGCATGTGGTATATGGGTTTTTAACATATACTCAGCTGTATGTTTGTTAGAGAAAGCAGGCCAAAGAAGCCCCACTTGGAGCGAGAGGCAGGGAGATTTGTGATGGGCCTTAGCTCCTAGGAAATTCATTCCCAGTCACAGACCAGCTCCCAAGAAAGCTCTGCCTTCTCTTCACAGAGGAGCTTTAGCCTTATTGCAGAAAGTTCCACTGAGCCTGAGGAGCAGCGTTGTTGACCACGGTCCTTCTCCCAGGGCTCTAGCTAATCGTTTCGATATTCTGGGCCCGGGCCATTGAGCACCCTAAAGAGAAGGGCCGAGCCCTTGAACTTGACTTGATATTTTATGAGAGAGCAGGGGACAGGGAGTTTTGGCCTCTTGAGGGCAACTGGATCTGCCCCAATGTCAGTTCAGGGGCAGGAAGTGGAATGGAAGCCTGGAGAGCTGGAAGAACTGCAAACTAAGTTTCATTCAGAACATCTGGCTCTCGTGAGCCCTTTGGCTAATCCCAGTGTCTAATTCCCTGACGTTCCCTAAATCTCCGAATCCTTCCTGTTTCCAGTCACTTCACAACATAATCTCGGAAAGTCTGCTTGCAAAATGGAACACGCTCCATCCCCACCCCCCTTCCTGTCAGTCCTGGGCTGTGCTTGTGCTAGGCAGGAATGGGAGAGGAAAGGCTCTCCAGATCTGTACAAACAGAGCATAGTCCTGTCCTCTCTGCAATGGGCCCATGCCTACCCTGCACTCCCGTTGGCTCTGTTCCCCTTTATCTGCCACTGTGCTGAGGCTACCCCCAGGAAAGTTTTCATTTCTTTGCATTTCCATTGGAGAAATAAATCCCCCATGGTCAAAGTCCTGCTCTCCATCCCTCCATCTTCCCCCCTTCACTTTCCACCCTGCCTGTTTCCCCATCCCTCTTCCCTCGCTGAGTTCCCAGCAGCAGGACCTTTTCCACAGAAACAAGGCAGGGCTCCCTTTAGCTCATGCTTTGCATCTTGCTGTTCTTCAAAAGACATTTAGAAGCCTGATCCTGACAAGTGCTGAGCTTGTGACTTCAGGGGCAGCTGGGGGGTGGGGGCGGGGGTGTTCAGCAACTCTCAGGATCAGCGGGGGGGTGCTGGAACAATTTTGTGTAGTGGGGGTGCTGAGAGCCATTGAACCAAACTGTAAACCATGTATATGATGGAAACCACTTCAAGCCAGGGGGTGCGGCAGCCCCCCCTTTCAGCACCTATAAGGATCAGCCCAATATTTGAGAAACTCAGCCTAGTTTCTCCCCCCACTCCACTTCCCCAAGCTCAGTTTGTTAGCCTGGGGTGAGAGGGTGTCGGTATGTCCCTCTGTCTGTTGCCATCTGGAATTGGAAACCTATTCTGGAGCATTAGCCTCCTTCCCTCCCCCCCGCCAGCTCCTCCCTCGCTCCCTGTCTGCAAGGCTGTATCTAGCTGCTGTATCACTGCTCCCCCCGCGCCCCGTCCTCGGCTCCGGGCTCCTTTCCAAGGCTCAATCCCTTTCAACCTTTCAGGAGCCGGACTAGGTGGGGATGCAGCAGGCAGCCACAGCCCCCACCCTCCTCTCGGGGCCGGGCGAGCTCGCCCCGCTCTGAGCCCCAGCGCCAGGCACCTGCACACCAGTGGCTACCGGGTCGGATTTAAGGAGCTGCCCCCCGCCCCGTGCCCAACCTTCCCCCAGCCAGCTGCCCCCCAGCCCAGCAGAGCCCCAAGTCAGCGCTGCAGCCCAGCAGGGCTCGCCCAGCCTGTCCCTGGCCACTGGCCCTGAGCCAAGGGGGGCCCAGAGCCTCCCCCCCCCCTCCGCCGGCCGGGCCAATCCGGGAGCGCCGACACTGTGGCCGAGGCTCTCATTGGCTGCCCGCTTGCATGCGGGCGGGCGGGGGAGTGTGCGGGGCGGGCGGCGCGGTTATCTCGGGCCCCTCCAGCGCCGGAGCAGCGCGCAGGTGACAGTGGCGAGGTGGGCGCCAGCAGGGGCCAGCAGCAGCAGCGCAGGGCTGCGCTCGCCCGCGCACGGTGCACGCAGTCCCGGGAAAGGCGCCGCCTGCAGCAGCCCCCGGCCCGGCGGATCTGACCCCGCCCTAGAGAGGCCAGCATGGCACGTGGCGAGCGCCACCCTGGCAGTGCCCGCGGCTCGCCGGGCGCTGGGCGAGCGCGCTAGAGCTGGAGCCTGGAGTTCGCCCGTGCGCAGCGGTGTGGGACCCGGCCTCCCCCCAGTGCAAGGGCGGGTGCATCAGCCATGGTGGGGACTGAGCCGCTGGACGGGCAGAGCAGGGGAGCAGCACAGCAGCGAGGGCCGGGAAGGGTGCGATAAGAGGGGGTCTCCCCGCCCCGCCGGGCCCCCGAAATACGAGCGAACCCCACCAGCAAGACTTTGGAAAGTTGCCACCGAGGATGGTGAGCAGCCCCCTCCCCCAAGGGCGGGCTCCTGCCAGGAGCCAAGGGAGCGCTCTGGGGGCGCTGGTAACGGAGGATCTTTGCCTGGACCGCTCTGAAAACTCCCCTCGGGGGTGCTAAGGCAGTTGGCTGCAGGCCAGCCCGGCTGGAAGGGCTTCGGGACAGCGCCGCGGGGCTTTCCCGCACCGGATCCTAGCGGAGTGCTCGCCCCGGAGTTACCACTCCGGCTTCACAGCGGCTGGCGTCCCTGCTCTGCCTTCTTGACCCACATTCCTATTGCCTGGGGTAAGTCTTGAAAGTTCCTCTCCCTCGCAGCAGCAGCTGTAACGGGGCTGTTCTCATTGCAGGCATCGCTCGCTCTTTTCCTACCTGATGCAAGCAGAAGGATGGGTTATGCTTATATAGCGTATGCTGAGCTGCCTTGTACACAGTGTATTCACCTAGGTACATAGATACGTGACTTACCATGTAGAGATGCTACACACAGAGGGAAAATGTGCTAATGCTGAGCTCTGGTAAGCATTGGGGTAGTCTCCTAAGGGAAGAAGAGGCAGCTCCATGGCTTGAGCTGTTTAAAACTGGACTGGCAATGGCACTGGAAAATATGCTGCTGAACAGTCCTGAAACAGCCAGCGAGTGGGCAAGATGATCTAATTCCATCTACTGTCTATGCCGGTATTTGCCATCTGCATATAGCACATTATTTATCACCAGCAGATAGATTTGCCTTGTACCAGCCACTAAAACATAAAATGCCCCCACCCTACAACTGCATGAACTTGTGAGCTGCTTCTCCCACCCTCCAGCTCACTTTTCGGCAGCCAATACTGTATCCATTGCTTACTTCCCTATAGCAGGGGATCGCAACCCAGCGGTCATGACCACCGCTGCCCTTTCCCCATTGCTAATTAGCAGCATGGCCCTGGCTAGATCCCAGGTAGATGGGACAGAGGTGCCAGTATGGGAAAGGCTGAGAACCGCTGACTTACAGCAGGTACACGCAGTCCAAACAGAAACTAGAAAATGGATTAACCTGCCGGAAAAGAGTTCTGTGATCTGACCATAGAGGTACGTACTGTGCTTGGGTGTTTGGCACTTGGAGCGGTACACAGAGGGGGAGATTATAACAGGGATTAATGCATTTGGCAGCTAAGGAATAGCTGTTGTACCAGTGTTCTAAACAGTGCTTAGATACTACAGTGATTGGTGCCCTACGAATACCTACATTAGATAAAGCAAGTCTTAAACTGTGTGCACATGTGCCATACAATCTATTCCGTCTGATAACTTAACATGAACATGTCTGGCTGTCTCTCTTAAGAGAGAGAGAGAAGCAACCACATAATTCAAGCGTACTGCATCAAGTGGGGTTCTGGAAACTGTGGCTCAGGAGAGCGGAGCATGACAGAACCCTGCAACGGGGTTGCCTTGTAGTATGTTGTTGTCTATTTTGTTCTTTTTTAAAAATCTGCTGTTTCTCTGTGTTCCCAACATGGCATTTTAGCAGTGAGGGACTGTCCCCTGGATAGTAACACAGGGGTGTCCCGAAGCCACAGTTGTGCTGCAAATGACTGTTCATTAGTGCAGTCAGAAATCCTATGTTGTTACATGTGCTGTACAGGGGTGGGTGGGTGTGAGGAAATCAGTGTGTGTGTGTGTGTGTTTATGTGCGTGTGTAAGAGGGGTGATATGTGCCCACACCGTTGCCAGGATGTGTTTGAGGATGAGCAGTCAGTGTAACGTGTTCTGTTCTGCTGGAGTGTAGCTTGTTCTGAATAGCCGGGTAGTTTGGCACAGACAAGTGTGTGTGGGGGGAGAACAGGGCGTACTCGGGCGATCCTATTCCACTTGGCATTCAGCATTTCAGCCTCTTGTGTTAAAACCAGCTGCCATCCTCTGGCCCTGCATTTAAGACCATCCTGTGAATAACCCTCCTCCTGGCTTCAAAACAAGTTGTTTATAGGGCGCTGTCCCTGCGTCATCCAACTGCTTCCTCTCCCCAGGCATGGAGGACTCATCAGGGAGGGCTTGGGAGATGCTGTAGTGCCCTGTACCTCGCCAGCCTACATAGAGGAGCCCCCAGGGAGAGCGGAGACAGCTGCCTGGGAACTTTCTGCTGACTGCGTGCTGCCCCCCTGCTTTTCCTGTGTGAAGTGTTTTGGAGATTCAGTGCCCCCTCCCCCCCCCAAGCATTGTTGTTAAACAGCAGGTTGGTGCTGGTACACTGCTTGAGCTGATCATTTCAGCTCTGCTGAGATAGGAGGCAGCAGTGCAGAAAGTGGAGCAAAGAAGGCTGGTCTGGAAACTCTCAAATTGTCGTGGTAAAGGGGGAACTAACATAGGAAGTCACCAGCTTCGTAGCATAGACATTCTGACTTTACATCATTGCTGGGCCCTGGAAAGGGAATTTGGTCGGGTAGCAATTGTCCCACTGCAGAAATAGTGGTCTGTTGGGAGGAAAACAGCTAACTGAGGTACAGATGGGCCTGTGGGCTCAATTCCTGGCTCTGCCAGTCTCCCTTTGTGATGGTGGGCAACTCCCATAGGCCCAGATACTCAAAGATATTTAGGCTCCTAATGTCTATTAGAATCAGTAGAAGATAGAAGCATAAATACCTTTGAGGATCTGGGTCTTAGGCTCTCTATGGCTCTGCTTCCTCATCTGTTCCATGGGGATAATCACACTTCCCTGCATCGCAGGGAGGAGTCATTCCTTACTGTTTGTTGGGCATTCACATGCGATGCTGATGAGCGGCACCATCTATAGGGAGGAAGAGTATAGCAACAGTGAAAGGAGACGGAAGGAGGGAAGGTATTTGGGTAGGGGGATAAAGGAAGAGTACTGGGGTACAAAAAGCACATTGGGATGTAGGGGAGATATAGGGTATGAGGACACGGGAAGGATGGTGGGATGTAGAAAAGGACCTGGGATGGAGGGACGATTCTAGGGTGTAGAGGAATGCTGGGATCTAAGAGACATGCTAGGCTAGTAGGATGCAGAGTCCTGGGAAATTGGGATGCAGGACTGATCCTGGGATCTAGGATAAGTACTTGCCGGTATTTGATGGTCTGTAGAAAATAGCCAGGGATAGACTGGGAATTTACTGGAGTACTGGGCTGTATGCAAAATTCTGGGACAGGAGGGTGTAAGAAGCATCACTGTACACATCCCTCTAATGAAACCCTAAATGCAACAGCAGTCGCTCTGCCAGTGATTTCACTGCTGAATGATCAAATCCAGTCAGCCCAGCCCCCGACTGACATGCACTGGCTGACACCTGCCCGGGTCCTGGCTGATGTGCATTGGTCAACACGGGCCAACAGGAAAAGAATGGCTTCTTGGTAAATATTTGCTCAGACCGCCCCCACACTGAAATGTGCATAGCACTTGGTATCTCTTCACCTTGGAGCCAGAGAGTGGCTAATTTCACTGGGACCTGGGCATGCTCATGCTCAGCTTAAACAGCTCTGAACAATCTCAGCCATGCTGTTGATTTCCCAAAAAGCTACTGCTGCCTCCTTGGTTTTAACAGCGAAAATCCCCAGTTCCCCTGAAGCATCTGTTAGTGGAGATTCTGATCTTAAACTCCTGAGCATGCTGTACCTGTGCGGGTCACGTGCTGCACCTCTCGCCTCTTTTTCTAAATGATACATGTCCCATCTGCAGCTGGAAATGTATTCAGCCACATTATAAGGAGCTTTGCATTGCCTGCAGCCACACAGCGCCTTGTGCTGTGAATGTGATCCTGTCAGCTCACACAAGCATAGTGGGGTCAGGCTGGGCCAGCACTTGGGTGAGAGCAATCCTAGGAAAAGCCCATGGTGCCGCCTGCTGTGGTTCTGATGACCCAGCAGGTGTCACTCTTCCCTCTCACTCTGAGCTGAACCTCTCCAAGCATCCAAAGGGAGAGATGAGGCATAACACTGCAGCCCGAACCAGTGGTGGTGGTGAGGGATCCCCATGTTGCCTTTCAGAGGTGTCACTGATCTCAGTGTCCTGCAATCCAGCCTGTCCCAGCCGCCTCAACTCCCACTGCTGTATCCCATGTGTGTGCTGTATTCTTCCTCCCTGCCCCAAACTGCCCAGACAGGGCTGCTGGGTGTGGCTAGACATCTGCAGCATGCCACTTCCCGAGATGATCCCTGCCACGGTCTACCAGCTAGGTTCACACTGGCTTTATGCCAGCTTCCACCAGTGTCAGACTTGGCAGGAGGAGCCGAGGGTGGAAAATACACCAAGGGAGAAGGTTGTGGGAGGCGTACGGTTGTGCCAAGCACTGCAGGGACTATTGGTGGCAAGAAGTGGCCCCCAAAAAGAGGAACCGGCCAAAGCCATAGGGCCTGTTTAGGTAGTGCACCGATCAAGTGTTTTCTCTCAGCAGCCTCTGCCAGCAGGACACCTACGCAGCCACCATGGGAATTCACACTGGCCTCCCCCAGGGTGAGTCCCATAAGAGGGCAAGCAGCAATCCTGCCAGCTGCCCTCTGAACCACCCTCTTGGCATTGGGGGCTCCAGTGCAGGGAACTGTGAATCCCCAGCTCTGGTGAATCTGACCCTTTAGATCAGTTTACAGGGACGCTAATCAGCTGGAAACCCAGGCAACACAGGTTAAAAGCAGTTTCAGGCTGGCCCATGCCCCTGAGCCCCCTGCCAGTGACTGTGTGGTTTTGCAATCCTGTTTTCCCCTCCCTGTGGCTGTGAGAAAAACCCACACAGATAACAGGGGAAGCAGATTATACAGGTTTTACAGTATTCTTCTTAAATCCCCAGCTCCCAGACTCCTGCGGTTACATGAACAATCTCATTCATTTAAAACAAATCTATTTCATTAGCCCCCCCACCCTCAGCCCACGTTTCTAGCCCTCTTGGTGGCAAGGAAAAGCTTGACAGTGTGAACCCTAAAGGCTCAAAAAGTAGATGCCAAACCAGGAGAACTCAGTCTATCTTTGTATACGTAAAATCTCAGTATTTTTAAGCCACTCTCTTGATTTTGGGGGCCATGATTCAGGATTTTTTGACTGTTGGCTGAGATACCAACTGTACCCAAAGGCAAAGCAAACAAAGACAAAGAAGGATGCATTTTTCTGTCATCCGAATTAAAACGCCTTCCTACGTCACGTAGATTCATAGATTATAAAGTTAGAAGGGTCCACTGTGATCATCTGGTTTGACCTTCTTTATAACACAGGCCTAGGCTAGAACTGCTCTGAATGACTTGTAACAGGAGGAGGTAAAACATATCCAGACGGCGCAATGATCTGGCCCCTTTAAGTTTGCAAAGTGCATTGGGATAGAAGGCGTGGCATGCACGTAAGACATTACATTGCTGTGAGGTTCGTAGCAGAAGGCTGAGTTCCTGAAGCATGACGCCTACGTGTGAATGTTGGGATAACTGCACACCCTGCAGCGTGCTTCTGAAATGCTTACTGGCCCAATGAATTCCCCATTGTGCACGGCCTGGGCACATAGTTACCAAGCTTGCAGTTTCCATTAGCTAGTGAGATCAATGATTCCTTGACACTGCCTTGGGAGATTATGTATATGATACCTGCAGAGCAATAAACTGTGCTGTCTAGCGATTCATTATGGGGAGCTACAGAGGAATATAAGCCCAACAGCAAAAAGGACACAGGGTGGGAAGGAAACCTTGTGCCACCTAAAGGAGACAAGCACAGGGAGAGCTCCCTGAACCCAGGCCTGGCATGTCTCAAGGCAGAATAGGAGTGCAGCCTAGAGACATAGGCCAGGGAGCCGCTTCCCTCCACCTGGGACATGCTGGCTGGGGAGAGTTATTCTCCCTGAGAGGCAATCAGCAGTGCAGTGGCTGTTTGCAGCCGGATCCCACAGTGGGGTTGATCCCACATATAGGGCTGCTGCCTCTGAGATACAAAAAACCAGGACATCCTCCTGCCTCCCGCACCACATACACCCCTGTGTACTGATGGCTCCCCACACAGGGCACCATCTCCCCGTCCCAGCCTTAGGAGAGGGCACTAGCCCCTGTGAGCTCCTGGGGCTGCCCCAGGCACTGACCTCACCAAGCAGTATTCAGTGCCAGCTGGATCCACCCTGCTTCTGCCCAACGTGAACCCTGCAGTCGGTATGTGTGCAGCAAGCTCCCTGAGCCACCCCATCCCCATGACTCCCAGACACTCTGGAGCCAGAGCTCCCTATTCCATGAGAGCCAGTGGGGGTGTGATTGGCAAACGCTGGGGCGTTTAGTGTCCTGTGCTTGGGGTGCTGTGCCGTGCAAAGGGGAATGAGGGGGCAGGTGCCACTCCCCGTACATGGACAGGGGGTCTGTGCGGTGCTAGTTAAGTGCCAGGGGTGGCATAGAGTGTAGGTTAAAACACAGGCTGAACAAGCTATGGATCTGGGTAGGGCTTGTGTCCCAGAAAACAGAGCGATATGATGTTGTTTCTGCAGTCCCTGCGGCTAAAACAGATGTGACCATGTAATATACCAAAGCCTGTAGGAGAACACTTCAATCTGCCTGGCCACACAATAGCAGATTTACAGGTAGCCATCCTGCAGCAAAAAAACTTCAGGACCAGACTCCAAAGAGAAACCATAGAGCTTCAGTTCATTTGCAAATTTGACACCATCAACTCAGGTTTAAACAAAGATTATGAATGGCTAGCCAACTACAAAAGCAGTTTCTCCTCCCTTGGTATTCACACCTCAGCTGCTAGAAGAGGGCCTCACCCTCCCTGACTGAGCTAACCTCGTTATCTCTAGTCTAAGTTTTCCCTACACATTTATATCTGCCCCTGGACATTTCCACTGCTTGCATCCGAAGAAGTGGGTATTCACCCACGAAAGCTTATGCTCCAATACCTCTGTTAGTCTATAAGGTGCCACAGGACCCTTTGTCGCTTCATGTAATTAAAGACTGTGTCGCCCTGCATACGTAGAAGGGGACAGAGTTAAGGTTGTATGGGCACCCTTAATTCTGGCATTTCCTAAGTGTTGAGAGCTTCATTTGGCAGAGACTGTCCCTTACTTTTACAGCACCTAGCTTAAGCCAATACCTGTTGACTCTTTAGTCCATCCTGCTACCTTTCCTCGGTCTGCCTTGTACCGCCCTGTGCTGGGAAGTGCACCCTGGTGGTGAGTGGGGTGCTGGGCTTCATGGCTCAGCAATGACCCAAGAACAGTGTGTGTGTGTGGGGGGGGGAGGGGTTGTATTTGACTGGCCTAAGGAAGACACCTGCCTGAAGAGCTCCTGGGGATATCTTCCCAGGTGAGGGAGTTAGCCAGGTGCCTTGTTAATAGTGCTTGCATTAGAGTAGAATCTAGTGGCCACGGCCAAGATCCGGGTCCCGTTGCCCCAGGCACTGTACAAACACAGGAATAGACCATCTCTTATGCTACAGGTAGACAACCCAGCATCGTTAGCCCCACTGCCAGAGAATGAAGGCACAGAGAGGCTTGCTCTCTCCATGTGCCATTGTGTGACCTTGGGCAAGAACTTGAACCCAGAGCTTCCATGCCTCAGGCTATCGTTGTAGCCACCAGACCATCTCTCTTCCATTAATGTTTCCATTAACGTCAATAGGGACTTTTAATGAGATGCCCACACTCGCCCATCTGAAAACAGACCACTTGATGGCACATCTCATCACATCTCACCAGCACAGCATTGGCTCATGGGGGAGCGGGATTAGAGCTCTAAGGTAAACCTAGGATACTGCAGGAAATAGAGTTGAGGACTGAGTAGGTAGCAACCTTCTCTCCGAAACAGTCCCCCAGCATGGTGCTAGGGGGCGCTGTGTCAAGCCCCAAATTGCCAGGGCTGAATTCCCATCCTGGTAATTACGCCTCCTTCAGATTCCCTCTGCAATTTTCAACCGGAGACAGTTTTCATGTACATCCTAAACTGCTGCGTAATGTTGCTCTGCAAAACATCTGCTGCATCCCCACCCCACCCTCAGCCTATAAAGTGCTTTGAGTTGCTCTGTGCTGAATAAATACGTGATAAGATTATCCTGAGTATGTGTTTCACGTATGCTGGGCTTGATTCACTCAGGACTTACTCTGGCTTCTGGCAACATAGAAAATCTACCAGGGCTGGGGAGAGTGGAAGGAGGGATTGTGTTGGAGGAAAGCACTCTGCCATGGGGCTGATAGCCAATTACTACAGCACCCAGACCAGGTGGCATTGGCTGAGGAGGAGCAGCTCTGATTCAGAGGCACGCATGGGACAACCTGGGCTGGTAGGACTCCTTTGGAAGGTGGAATCCCAAGGGGATGACAGTTCCTGTGGGATGCAGGAGCTGGCACTGGTGTAGGAGTTGCAGTTTGCAGCCCCCTGAGCAAACAGAGAATTGAAGCCAACGGGCCAGATCCGCAGCTGGTAAAAATTGGCATTGAATCAATGGAGCTACGCCGATTCATACCAGCTGGAGAGCTGGCCCATGGTGAGTTTCAGAAGGCGTCTGGCCCTGCTTTAAATTATATTTAATCTACTGCAGAAAGTGATCTGGAAAATGTACATGGCCTGACAAAATCGATGTTAATGTCCCTGACAATTAGCTAATGTCTTAATAATTGAACTACACCTGATATACAGTTACACTGTACATCTCCAGGGATTGCTTTGCCATTGATTTCAAAAGGAGCAGGATCACAGTACGTAACTGTGCACTATGTTGTACCTGCCATAGCACAAGCCTCTGAGTTCTGTTTCTGGATGTTGGGACAAGGTACTTGGGTTGACCCCCTCCTCTCCAGGCTGGAAGCTCTAGACCCTCCTACAGGAGGTGGTTGTCTCGCCAGAGGCAAAAGGAGGATGGATCTTGAGGTTAAGGCACTGGCTTGGAAGGCAGGAGATCAGGGGAACACGCCTGGATCAGCTGCAGATTAACTGTGTGACTCTGGACAAATAACATCTCTTCCCATCAGTTCCCCCATCTGCGAAGAGGGGGTTAGACCTGTCTAGAGTGCAAACTCTTTAGAGCAAGGGGCTGTCTCTCACCATGTGTACGCCCCATGGGTCCCTGCCTCTCCCATTCCTACACTAACCAGTGCTGCTGGGATGGGAACAAAGCACGTCCTAACATGAGGAGCTGAATCAGAAGTGGAGATTTGATGCAAAAGCCTCTGTCTGAGTTTATTTGCCCCCACCCCAAATATTAATGCTCTCTCCCAACTCCCACCCTGCCTCCACATCCCAAGCTGTTCCACTTGCTTATTAGCAGACCACACGCCCCCTGCTTGGTCGCTCCTTTCCTTTCCCCGAAGCAGAGATGAATTAGCAGCTGCAGGGAAGAAAGCCGGGCAGCTTGAAAGCGGTTTGTGATGCAGGTCTGCAGGACTCAGCAATTTGACATTCTTTCTAATCCTGTTATTTCTCACCTTAAAGCTACCCGTGTGAGCAAGGTGCCTTTATTATTCATCTAGCTGCTGGCTGCACTCTCAAACTCCACCCGCCTCCCAGCATCTGCCATCTCCCCTCCTCCCTGCGGGGCCGTATGGGTAGGACTAGAGACCCCAGACCCGAGAGAGGTTTCCATCTCGGCAGCTCCTTTTGGGCAGTGAGTGATACTGACCTGTCAGCCTGTGGGTGATGGTTTATTTCTGCCCTCTGGTTTTTATCTCGGCGCAAGCTTTGTCTGGGCTGTTGATTTGTGCCATGCAGTAAGGGTGGGTTGAGGGGTGTCAAGCCAGCTACCTGCAATCAATTGCAGGGAAGGCGGGTACTGGATGGCTGGGAGGGGCCAGAACAGGGTTAGGTAGAGCTGCTCAGGAAATGGACTTTGTTCCCATGAAAAAATTGACACTTTCTCATTTCCATTGGAATTATTCTTTTGAGAGTTTTGAGTGGGGAGGCGGGGGGAAGAGACAACTGTGCATCAGGAGCCTGAAAATTCCAGGATTTTTTATGAAAATCCATCATCAAAATCAGACATTTCCCATGGAAAGTTGCATTGTTTAGATCAAAGAAATATTTTGAACCATAAGCCCTGGTCTTGGGTTCACTGATGGTTCCTGGGCACCAAGGAGACTCAATTAGGGTGACCAGAGAGCAAGTGTGAGAAATCAGGACGGGCAGTGGGGGTAACAGGTGCTTACATGAGATAAAGCCCTGCAGATCAGGATGGCCCCTATAAAATCAGGACATCTGGTCACCCTTGGCTCAATAGCCAGGCTTCCACAGGGAAACCTAATGTGCATACACACGTGAACCCTCTAGGAACCACACGCCTGAGTCCATGCACACGTGCCGAGACATGAGACACCCTCACACAAACTCACAGGGCTGGACAAACAGCACCTGGACAGACAAGCACATCCCCAGGACTGGACAAACAGCACCTGGACAGACAAGCACATCCCCAGGACAAACTCCCCCCCCCCACCCCCCCGAAGCACAAACCCACACAGTATTTATGCATGTGAATGGACAAAGTTACATCCGGCCACATGGGTGCACGCACACACCCAGACAGGGCCTGATCTCCGCGGTCTGCCTACTGCTCAGGCATAAACTAGCCATGAAACCGGGAGCAGAGCTTGAAGGCGGGGGAGCGGGATAGTCCGTATTGAAGCAGTGGGTGACTGTAGTACTGAGGCAAGTGAGAGACGGTTCGCCCGGGGTGTGGAGCCAGCGGAGCTCCCAGCAAACAGCGTGCTGGTGTCTCCCGCCCCCCACGCCCGCACAGACCCAGTTCTGAATGGCAGCGCTCCTGCTGCTGCCGTCGGGGGCCAGTGGTGCCATGTCACATTACATTGCGCCTTTTGAAGCGGCTGCTGCGCTCTGCGCCCCGGCCGACCCCATGCTGTCAGCGTGCCTGGCTGCGCTGTCTCGCGTCCAGCCCCCTGATAGGAAATGCTCATTGTGCGTGCACCGCGGCCAATGTGCCATCTGTCACCCACCACTAGAGAAGGAAGAAGCACAGCGAGATATTTTCTGCATCATTTTCCCTCCTCCTGCTGCAGGTCTCGGAGCCTGGCTCCTGGGGAGGGGGGACCCTCCTGCAGAGAGAGTGATCAAGTGGATGGTCCTCTCTGCTGAATCTGAACAGATCTGCCTGCTAGCACTGGCTCCTGTTCTGAGCCCAGGGATGGTGTGTTATCTCCCACTGTCCCACGTCATGGGTCCAGGACTCACGAGTCCTGTGACATCAAACACATCACTGATCATCCCCAGCTGCTGTATCCCATGGTAATCCGCCTGCTTCAGCCCACGACCTGAGGCACCTCAGGTTGGGGGAAAGACAAGGTCGCCTGACAAATCTGGCCACAGGTTCAGCAGGGCCCCTATGCAAGGCAATGTCCCTGCATGTAGCTGGGTCCCTGCTCTTCTGCCTGCCCGTGTCTTACACTTAACACTGGCTGCAATCCCCCTGAAGCTGTGTTCCCTCCTCTCTCCTGCTTGCGAAGCTGAGATGCCTCTGGACTGTGAAGACAGGATGGCTGTGATGAACCACGGGATATTGTAAGAGGTGGTGAGAGTATAAGGGTGAACCACGGGGAGGTTCTCCAGATCTGACTTCTTCTTTTCCCTGTCCACCCCCGCCCCCTGTGCCTCTGAGGCCTGTTCTCTCAGGCACAGGAGCATGGTAGTACAGGCTCTTGTAAGGATCCTCTGTGTGGTTTACCTCTTATCCACATCACCATCTCCTGAGAGAGAATCCAGCTCCAAGATTGTAACGTGGTTCAGAGACCCAGATAAATACAGGGTCCAGCCGCAGCGAACATCTCTGACCCAGCCGTGCAGAGATGGGATGATCCCGCTTGTCCATCTCCTTCCCAGTAGCACTAGACTCTCCGCAGCGCACGGGACTCTGAACCACGGTTTAACTGCGCCTAGGACCACCACCCCCACCCCGCGGTTGTTTCCATGATGAAGACGGGCCCTCAATTCCCATGCTCTGGGCCAGATGCTGCAGAGCGCAGCCTGGCACACACAGATGGCGCTCTGGCGCAACATTCAGCCGGGAACTCACCGAGCTCAAGGGACGGGGTGAGTGTGGCAGAGCAACCGAGGGGTGCAGTTTGCACTGATCGGACAGTCAGTGAGTGTTCAGTGCACACACGTATGTGTTGAGGGTGCAAAAGTGCATGGCAGGAAAAGGTAATGGGAGGGGTTAGATTAAGCTGCTGACTCCGACTTTACGTATCCCATCCATCCTGGCCAGGGCGCCCCAACCCACATCCATTAGAGGTGTCAGCCTAGACTGCCCCCTGCTGCTGCAGGGAGGTACAAACACCCTGAGCCTGCCCAGCTCACTCCCTTGCTTCCCATCTCTCGGGGTTTATGCAGGGGGAGGGCAGCTTTCGCTTGTGGTCAGGACTTCCATACCAGCTGTGTAAATCCCCTAGCTGCCCCAGCCTTGCCTTCTACTTGGCCAAAGCTGCCCCCATTTTTGGCCCTGCAGAGGAGGGAGATTATGGCGCTCCCTCACTGGTCCTGCTGACAGGAGCTGGTGTGGGTACTGTCTATATGTGCACATGGGCTCTAACCCATGTAAACCCAGCGTGCAACTCTGCTGAGAATGCCCAACCCCCTCCCCATCTCCAGCTCATTCCTTTCTGCTTCTGTCCTGTCTGACTCCCGCCCGGTTCTGTCAGCCAGCCTAGATCTCGCCAGCAGCTGGTACCTAGGCTGCTTGAGCTAGCAGGTTCCTCTGGTCTCTCTTCTGTTTTGGGGGGCACTGGAGGAATGCCTCCTGCCACCAGACACCAGCAGCCCTCCCCGCTCCTTCTCCGAGATGGACAGACCCCCTCTGGGGACCAGGGCAGTTGGAGTCTCAGTGACAGAGCATCAAAATTAATCCAGGGGCATCTTTCTGATGACAGATGGGCATCTCACTGTGTCAAGGAAGAACATGCAGCTGGGGACAGATAATATAAGAATCCATACACAGAGTTAGGTAGGGCCGGCCAGATCCTCGACTGGTGTAAACCAGTGTTGCTTCCCTGACGTCAGTGGGACCATGCCAACTCACACCAGCCAGGGATCTGGCCCGGGGGGGAGAGAGAGAGAGACACACACACTGTAAAAGCAGAAGTGATGGGGTGAAATTAAGCAAAGGAGAATGTCGAGCAAATATCAGGAAACGTTTCCTATCAGTCAGATCTATTAGACCGTGGAGTAGGCTCCCGAGGGAAGCAGCTGGAGTCCCGTTGCGTGAGTCATTTGAAAGCTGGGCTAGACAAAAGTACTGGAGAATGCAGCAGAGGGAACAACCCCGCGCTAGCCACGGGGGAAAGATGACCTAATAGGTTTTTCAAGCTCTAATTTCTATTATTGTTGCGGTCTACCTGAAGAGGTGTGTTAACCAGCAGCCTGGAAGATCTGCAGCGCCTGGCTTTGATCTACGAGGCTGAGAGAGTATGCTGCAGTAAGAAAGGACTCTCACCCACTAGGGCCGATTCTGCCCCTCCCTTTGGTCCCTCTATACCCTGCCCCTTGTGAAACCCAATTCGGGGTGGGGTGGGGGAGTAGCCCTTGCACTCAGCACTGCAGACATTTTGGGCCATGGGATAGTCCACAGACACCGCTAGAGAAGCTGCCCTAAGGTAAAGTCTTATATCCATTTATAGGAAGAATATTCTGTGAGGGAACCGATTTGAGAAGCGGAGAAAGGATCAAAGAGAGGCATTGACAAGCCCAAAATGTGCCTCCCCTTCTCTAGGGTAAAGAATCCACATGAATATATGTGTGCGCACGTTTGTGGGAGAAAAAGAGTGCATCTGCACACGCAGCACTCCGCCCCAAAAACCCAAACAAATTCAACTGCTTGGTGCCCAGCAGCCTGCCAGCAGGATCAGAGCAGCCCACACAGCCAGCACCAGGACCGCTCTGCAGTAACAAGCCAACATGCATGTGATGCGAGGGGAAAGAAAAATTTCTTTTCTGCAAAGAAACAGTTTTCACAGGGACCGATCCAAAGCTGAGTGAAGTCCAGGAGATCCTTTCCTGTGACTTCGGCGTGCTTTGGATCAGGCCCACCAACAAGCGTAATCACAGCCCATTAAACTTTGGCCCCGGTGCAGTGTCACACCGCGTGTCCTGGACAAGACACCGGCAGCCTCCCCAGTTTGAGATACTGCCAGAGGGAGGCATGGGGGATACAATGAGGAACACCTCTGCCTTCTAAAGGCGCTGCCTGCTTTACGGGAACGTTGGAATGCCATGGAGATCTATTGCCATTGGGTGCCAGTGGCTTTGCCCATGTGCCTCCCACAGCATCCAGTTCCACAAGCCACAGCACATGTTGCGTTATGAACAGCATGAAAATATGTGGCGGGCGGGGAGCGTAGGCGCCACCAGGGTACTGGTGGCTCTAGACCTTGTAGCAGCAGGGAGCCAGGCAATCAAGCCAGCACAGCGCCTCTCTGAAGTGCTACAGATCTCTAGCACCCTCAGGCTCCACTGAAGTCAGCACCTCGCAGGAACGAGCCTCCAGTCTCTCAGGCCCAGATCCTCGAAAGTATTTAGGTCCCTGACTCCCACTGATTCCATTTAGGGGATCTGGCTGTTCCCTTTGAAAAGGTTAAAGATTAAAAGCCACAGGGCAGAGCTGGGATTTGGAGTAGCCACAGGACTCTCGCAAGTGCCATATATGACTGCTTGTATGTTTACTTCCTCCTCTTCCCTGCTGCTGGGCCCCAGGGGAGAGATGATCACTGTAGTGAATTGTTTGTTACATTTTCCATTCAGCTGCATCAGCAGTGCCAGGGGAGCTCAGTGCGGGCCCAGAGGAGGGGATAACCGCTCCCTGTTTGCGCATGCAGAACTGACAGCAAAACAGCGGGGTGAAGCATGGGCCCTGGGGGGAGCCTCCCCCTGGCAGCGCTCTCTGGGTTCAGCAGCTGCATAGCCTTAGGGCAACAGGCCTGCCGTGGGCATTCCAAAGAGCAGCAACCCCAGGCAACATGCATGAGGCTGCCCGACAACAGCAGCCCGAGCTTGACAGCAGCAGAAGGGGGTTGGGCGACTGAATCGTAGCAGGTGAATTGGTGCCGCACGTCCAGTTCTAGCTCTACAGCATTTTGGAGTCAGGGCTTCATAGCCACTTCCTATTTCTGCAGAGGGGCAATCAGTCCCTAGAACCACAGAAATAAGAGATGCACCAACGTATTCGCTCCTCAGTCTGATCCCCGGGGGCCAATGTAGAATTTCTCTATACAGTCCTTTCTCCAGTGCTTTGACCCAGCCAGTTGGAAATCACCAGCAACGGGGCCTCTGCCAATTCCTTTGGGAGGCTATATACAGCCCAGTAGATCTCTCCGTTAGGAAAGCCTCCTGATGTTCGGCCAAAAAAAGGGCCTTGGTTAATTTCATTCTGGCACTTGGTGCTATGGAAAAGCCTGGGGTAGATTACTCCTAGCTACACCTTGCAAAACGCTCCAGGGCTCAGAACCTTTCAAATATGAGACAGATACTTGATCCACGAGGCCAGTGTCTCCTACTGTTTCTCACTCACTAGTGCGCGTCCAACTTATTTCAGGGATGACCCAAGACAGAGTCTTTTAAAGCTTGGCCCTGCTCCGAAAGGGAACTCAAAAAACCCTCACCAACCAACCAACCAGCCGTTTATTGTCTTCCTGTGACTCCATAACCAGGTCTGCTCAATTGACAAGGAAAAAGGATTTGTGTGTGAGATAACCACTCAGCCTCTGCCCAGGATCCATAATGGCCAATCGTCACTGATGAGCGTTGACTCCAATGGGCAGTACCTGAGTAACGGAAGGCCCAGTTCCTGGACTCGGGTGACTACGGGGGAATTGCAGCTCCCCTTTCAATACGAAGTTCTTAGCCCTGCTGGTTGAGGAGAAAAGCTTGACAACATGGCCAGAGTGCACCCCAAAGGTGCAACGAAAGAATCTCCCACTGGCTGATTTTTTTTTTCCAATCTCCTGATTTTAAGCCAGGCTCATGAGCCTTCTGGGCCTGACCCATGATGGTTGGGCACTTGGGATTGGCAGTAACGGCTTGCCAGCAACGAAGGGGTTCACACTCCAGCCCTAAACAAAGCCAGCTTCTTTCTGGCTCATGCATCGCCCCCTGCAAGGAAGAGACTGCCACTGGAACGTAGCGAACAATTTTTGTCCGACAATACACGAGTAAGAATAGAATCCGGCTCCATGTCTGATCGTTCTACCTGCAGGGCTGAGGAACAACACACCTCCCCCGCAACCCTTCACTGGACCGCTGGGAAAGAAGCTGCTTCCAGGTTGGAAAGAGAGAATCAGAAAGTGCTGGGATTCACTGAAAATCAGCCACATCTAAGAGGAAGAGCCATCTCTGCTCCCCCTTCTGCCATGCAGCATGTCCAGGAGGCACCAGCCTCTTTACACCTTTGATCCCTCTCCTCCTTTGGAGACCCTGAGCCCCACCCTCCTTTTCTCCTCCAGAGGCCCCTGCTTCTCTCTCATATGAGGTGCTCCAAGATCTTTAGCTGCCCTGAATCTTCCCAGTGTCGGTCTCCCTCCACCTTCTGACTTTCTCTCCTCCTCGGGCCTCCCCACCCCAGCTCTGGGGAACCCCCATTCCAGTCCCCACCTCTGAGGTTTGGCACCACAATGATGGTGGGGAACAGCCCTGAGCCAACTGACTCTTGGCCAGGGTGTGCTCTGCCCTCAACACCTCCTCCCCAGAGAGGGGCCTGATCCAGAGAGGCGCTCTGTGCCTGGGACATCCCACTGAAGTCAATGGGTGTTGAGGGTGCACAGCTCAGGATCAGGCCTACAGAGAGGGAGGAGGAGCAAGGGGTAGCGAACACAGAGCCTGATTCAGAGCCCTTTGAAATCAGTGGGGGTCTTTCCATTGACTTCAGTGGGCGTTGGCCCAGGCGCCAGGCAGCTGGAGTAGAGAAAGGGCTGTACATCAGCTGCTAGTGTGTTGCCAGCCCCGGGGCAGGAGGTGGCATTAGCGAAGTTACCCCCTGGATGGGCAGTTGGAAATACCAGAGAAGCTGGGTGGAGGCCAGAGATTCAGCCCTTCTCCACCTTTAACAACATGCAGTAGGTTGTCAGACAACAGCCATCACTGTGTGCAGAGGGTGATTGTCCTCACACCCTCCACACCTCCCTCCAGCTGCCCCCTTTAGACCTGCGCTTGCACCAGGGGAAGCCTAGGGATTTTGTGAAAGCGAGACCTGCGGTGACACAGCCCCTGGAAATCTCTCCTTTGGCTACTCATTGTTCAGATGTTGACCCTTTACCCCACCCCTCCTCAGACAAGGCCCAAGGCTGGAACAGCAGGTCAGGATTGGTGAGCACTGGCCGAGCTGTACTGGGAGCACTGGGATGCTGCAGGGCAGGAATGAAGTGCGAAAACAGAGAGCCGGGGGAGGGATAGAACAACAGGCGGTGTTAAAGGCATGATTGAGATTTATGAGAAGAGCTACGTGGGGCCCCCGAATTGGGTTAGCAGGGGGTGTTGAAAGCTACGATTGACATGCATTAGCAGAGCTGCATGGAGGCCCAGGACGCATAGCAGGGGGATGCTGCCGGTCTGGATTGACGTGCATTAGTGGCGCTGCGAGAGGGCCTGGCACTGGAATGGCAGGGCTGCTGCAGGTAATAATGGAGACATATTATTAGAGCTGCATGGGGGCCCGAGGACTAGCAGATCAGTGGGGTTTCGGATCAGGAGTGAGAGGCGCTGGCAGAGCTGGGCGAGCTCAAGCATCTGCTTGCTGTAAATGTTGTTCATGACTCACAAGAAAGTTTGCTAAACATATGGAAATAATTCTTAATATCACATTGCCCAGATGGTTTTGATGGGGAGCATATTTGCTAGAACAGTAGATCAAAAGCCCTTTCATAGTGTGGGCCACTTCTAGAGAGAGAGAGAGATATTCCCCCCCTCTTCGCCAGGGACGCTTCCCCCTGCCAGCCTCCAACCCCAATCCCACATGCTCAGAGACAAGAAAAAGACATTAGGACAATATTAAGGAGGCAGGTTGTAAATAAACTCCCTTGAATCTGATGGCTCCAGTCTATATTTGTTCTGTTTATTTCCTTTTTCAGGGCATGGGACACTGCTCTATTGGACCCCAAAATCCCCTTTGTCTCCTGCTACCCCCATAAGAATAGCTCTTGCATAAAAGGGTCATGCATACATCTCCAGGGCACGGGAAGTATTGTTAGTCATAAGATGCGGGAAGCAGAGGCAGAGAGAAGGGAAAGGGTTTGGCTAAGGTTACACTGGTAGAGGAGCAGAACCAGGGATGGAAACCAAGTCTCCCGATTCCTGGCCCTTTGCCCTAGGCGCTAATCTGCCCAGGTTACTTGATAGTTTGCAGCTCTCCTGTGTGTTTGTTGAATCTACAGTGTGAGGTCATCTAGCACTTAGATTGACCTCACCTGCTGGAAAAGCCCAAAGACAGACATGAAGCAGCCATGCAGATGAGGGCTTGTTTTGAGCTTAGTTGGGCAAAATCTCCTGGCACCATAAAAAGAGCCCGGGGATGAGCCATAGCAAGCAGGAATTGCCTTAAAAACCCTATCTCAGCAGCTTCCATGTAAAATCAATAGCAAAGCCCCTAGCAGACTTCATGGAGTCTCTGGCAGTTCTCGCTTTACTGGGTCAGAACTCTGCTTGGCTTACGGTTTTTTTTTTGTTTTTTTTTTTTAAGGGAGATTGGATTAAAAAAAAAGTTTGAATTGGGAGCGTCACTTATGGTGGAAAGGCTTTCTCAAAGATGACATCCTTGCAGTGTTTCCTAAAAACAGTCAGAGTCTGGGTTCCTCTGGAAGGTTGTTCCATAGCTAGAACCTCTCCCGCTGGCAGACACTCCATCACTGTGACAATAGCAACTTCATAGACCTCTGGCACAGGGACAGGCATGGCCAGTAAGTGCCTCCTTAATGGCCCGGCTACATGCCAGCAAGTGCCTCCAGCTATGTACTTTTACACCCCTGAATTTATTTCAGCTAAAAAAAGAGCCCAAGTCAAAAGTGTTGGTTCTGACTTTGAACTCATCTTTGTTCTGTAGATATTTTTAGTCCTCACTGCCTGAGAAAAACCCCTAATAAGGAAGAAAATGCTCTATCCACAGTCAGATTCTGCTGAGCAGAAGGCCCTGAACCTTGTAACTCACCATCTTCAGCCAACCCCCTCATCGAACAAGCAGGAAACGCTGACTCACAAAGCAAAGCTCCTACCTAGCATCCATTCTGGGTGGGCACTCAAATCCCACCTGGAATGTCTGTTACCAGGTAAGAAGACAGGATCACCACACCTCCTCCTGAATTCACCACAGGATGCCCCTTATTGGGTCACTCCTGCCAAGGGGCCATGAGAGTCTTGCTTCGAGGTCAGCTCTGGTTATGAGCAAAATGCTGACCCAGCCCACCACCAGGTGGATGGGGGACTCTGGTCTCTTACTAAGGCTGCTCCGGTATCAGATCCCTTGTTGGCAGAACCAATACAGTGTAAATAAAGGCTGCCACTAGTGGCAGACTGCAATAGGGGGTACTTGCCACCAGAGCACTGCCTCAAGTCAGTACACAGCACTGCAGGGATTCTTCTATTCCAGCACCACACAGTTGTCAGCCAAGCTGGTTCTCCTGGGGCCCAGCCCTCTAGCCAGGTCACCTTTCAAGTTCAGGTCCCTTCCAGGATAACAGAAGTCTTGTTCTTCCACCCACCTTCTGGGCTTAGTTCTCTGCCCCTTCTAGGTTATCTTGAAGGCTTTCTGGCTCATTTAGAGAGAGCTGGATCCCAGGATGCTTCCTTTGGAGTCTCTCTCACAGTCTATTGCTCATTGGAGTTCCCTGCTCTTCGCCCCTACTCCCACAGGCCTGCAGAGTTCTTGCTCCTTTAGCAGGGCACTTTCTCCCCAGAGGCTTCTTTCTCTCCTAGCAGCTTTGCCCCACTGCCTTCCCTCCCCATGGAGCCCATGAGCTTCTCCATGGACCTCCCCGCAGGCCATATCTCAAGGACCTACACTGCATCCTGTGGGTGCCACACCCTGCCAGAGGCACCTACTTTCTACAGTCACTACCACAGCTTGCTCCCCAAACTGTGCTCTCTCAAGCCTTTTTACAAAGCCCAGCTGTTCACCATACTCACACCTGGCCCTGTTAGTCCCATCTTCTCAGGAGGAGAGGCAGCTAATTATGGCACAGATGGGGCTAATTGGACAGGGCCAGCTGACCCTTAAAGGGACAGGCTGCCCTGTTAGACAGATAAAGCGGCCCCTCAGTCCTATCTTACCTGCCCTTCTCTATGTGCTAATGCACTTGGGAAGTGGTTGTGAAAGAGGATTTCTTTGCCAGCCCCAGGTAAAGAAGATGCTCAGGACCAAATTGTCAAGTGCTTAGCACCCTCCCTTGAGAGTGACCTTTACAAAGCACTTGCCACTCAGCCGCTCCCAGAGGGATGCTCCTGGCCCAATTTTCTAACCACTTTGGTGCCTAAACGGAAGCTGTGCTTTGCAGAGCTCTGGTCTTGGTTGGAAGTGATAGATGTTTCTTCAACTGTTTATTGGTTTGTTTGGTTTTCTGGCTGTCTGGGTTTTTTTTAATTTGTCTAGTTCATTTGGCAGTCAGGGGTGCGATGCTGACAAATTGTTCCCCTCGCTGTTACTGAGCATTTCATTTCCTCAACCATCAGAACCCTGCACCAAAGGAATAAACTGGGCGCAGTAGCTTTGTGCAGAGCGAGCACATACTAGATAGCGGCTTTCGGGACTGTGGACCCCGTCCAGAGCACATGAGTCCACTCCTCTGTGTGCATGGCAGGTCCAGTCAGCGGGTAGGAGCATCCATGCAGCAAAGGAGGGAGGGTTGGGAAGGGTGCCACAGAATTAAGGAGCAAGGTAGCAGCTGGGGGTGGTTTGGGATACAGTGATGCTAAAGGGAACTGGTCCCCAAGCAAATAGCTATGACTCCTCGGGGTTGGGTGCACACTGTGAGATGAGACGCTAGGTCTCAGATCCTAAATCCATGGAAGCCCATTGAAATCTACACTGGAGCTGCCCCAAGAAGTCACGTCCATAGCGACACGTTGCAAAAATGCCATGTGGCAGGATGGACAAGGAGCTTCCTTTGGGCCAGGCCCATCTTGGAAGGTCACCATAGGCAGGGGGCCTGGAGGAGAACAGCAAACGTTTCCCATTTTGCCAAATGGCAGGGCATTTAGTGAACTGGATGAACCCGGGGCACTCTGGTCAGCAGCCACAGCTCAAGGCCAGAACAGGTCACGGAGAAGGAATTTCCTCTACTCATGGGACCTGCTTCTTCCAGATCAGAGCTGAGCTACGCTGGTGGGACGGCGTGGGGCAAGCCTGTCCTGATATTGCCCATGTGGTAGCTGTTCTGATAAAGAGAGGATGTTGGAGTCCAGCACCTTTCACCAGCACCAAACACACTGACAAGTGTCAAACTCAGGGTAGAACAAACAGCCACCGACGGGTTTCAGACATGCGTTTCTCCTGCCTGCCATGCATTTCTCCCCCGTACCTGGCATAACAGCACGTAAGCTACCAGTGGGTTCTCTGCCTGTCGGTCTGTCTCACTAACGCCCTTCCCCTCGTGCCATTGCAGTGCCGGAGGTCCTGAGGAGCACCGAGGGGGAGAGAGTGGCGAGAGAATGAAGAAGCCAACCACGCAGGAGAAGCATGAGGTGGCAGCAGTTTGAAGGGCTCCGGCTGATGGTCCCATGGACATTGGCGCTATTGGTCCTGAGTCTGTGCTGCCGGGGGTTGGTAGCCGCCACCGCTGCCGGCCCGGTGCCTGACCAGCATGCCGCCTCCTCCTCCCCAGGCCAGGCGCCGCTGGACTGGCTGCTCACCGACCGGGGACCATTTCACCGAGCTCAGGAATACACCGACTTTACCGAGCGCTACCGGCAGGGTTTCACCACCAGGTACAGGATCTACAGGTGAGAGGGGGAGCTGGTGTTCCTTCCCTAGCGGGCTGCCTCTCTACAGGGGCGAGGTGAACGCGCTGGGAGAGGAGGGGAGAAAAGAGGGACAGGGTGGGGAAGGCAAATATGACGAGCTAGCTTGTGTATGCGCACGTGTGTGCATTGCTGCCCTCTAGTGGAATAGAACAGATCTGCTCCGATAGGAGTGCTGTTCACCTCTTAATTCCCACGTAAGCCCCCATGGGGTGAATCTCCCCCCACTCCTCCTCCCGTGAATTGGGTGACTGCACACAGATCCTGGCAAATCCTCAGGAGCCACTGTTCCAACTCTGCTGCTTTGATGCGCATTTGTACATTACCACTGGAGATAACGCTAGAGGATCACCCAGTGTGAGCCAAATTCTGCCCTTCTCAATGACACACACATGTCTGCAAGTGGTGTTTGGCCTTGGGTTTGTAGTTTAAATAGAAAGGATCAAATTCATTAACGCCAGGGCTGGATTAGGCCCAAGGAGTTTCCAAAGCAAATACACCCGACCCTTGCTAACCTCCCTGCGTTACTCCACTGACCACCCTGGGGCTTGAGCCGGCTGAGAGGTGGAGCTAGTTAACAAGGGAAATATCGTCATACATAATTGAATCCCTTTTGTCTAAATAACTGAACAAAGCCTGTTTGGGGATGCTAGATCCCAGGGTGGATTTTTAGGTATTGTTTGTTAATTTACTCACAGAGTCACTAACTCTGGCAAATCCTGTACCAGTCAGACATGAGCTTTTAAGCCAGGCTGTTCAGACCCGAGGATCCTCAGGATGGGGACTGGCTCGCACTATGGGCTGGGCATGGTGAGGCCCTGATCTCAGTTGCAGCCTCTAGCCTCTCTTGTACTAGAAATAAATAACACTAACAGGCCAGATTCTCGGATCTTCCATCCTTGGGTGCTTCTCAGGGGATGCCAAGGGAGCAGAAACCGCCCTCCAGGCTTTCTTGGGGATATCCCTAGTAGTGCAGAGGCATGTCAATGCAAAGGTGGAAGGAAGCAGCAGGTGGAGTGACCAATGTGTGCCTAGTCCTTTGGCAGTTTCCAGCTGCCATGTCCCTATGGGGCCATATCCAGCTGGTGCAGTTTGATGCTGCTCTAAACTGTTCTGAGTCTGGAGGCAGAGATTCAGGAAGCTGTAACTGGCCACAACTGGCTCCCCAAAGCCCTCCTCCTCCCCCTCTCCACTGTACTCAGCATAATCTGGGCCAGCAAGTGCAAATCAGTGAGGCTTCAATGTTACTCGCCTCACCAGCTGGCACAGAGCTGATCCTAGGGCAGGAGCAGGATGAATTCTGATGGGTGCAGTTGCGAGCCAGGCCTTGGAATCCAGAGCAGGCAGCTCAGTGCACAAGCGGGTTGAACCAAAGCTAAATGTGATTGAGAAACAAACAAAAAAAGAGGCAGGCAAATAACCCCGCGATGCTGTCAGACCTTACTGCGACTTCAGAGAGCGCTGGGATCGACGTGCTATTTATAGGCCATCCTGCTTGCATATGTAGAGCAAACAGGGACAGGTTGTTCACAGAGCTTATGGCAGAGGGGGCCTGTGGCACTGAGTCTTGCAGGAGCAAGTCATGCACTTTGATAAAGGGCTGGATCATTTCATAGGCAGCAATAACCGTTATAGCTCTAACAACACCACTTTTCATGTCTCCAGCCTGGCCATCTGAGCATCCCTGAGTGCTTGGCCAGCTCCCAGAATGCAACCTTTCAACACCCTTGTGCGCAGCAGGGAAAGGCTGTTAGCATGTTGTTCTCGCAGCGACGGGCCAGGGTGGGTGCTTGGCACAAAGGCCTGCATTGAGGGGCAGCCTGGAGCTGTATTACCTCAGGGAGAGATTGTGGCTTGGGAAAGTACAGCCCTTCCCCCAACTTGCGGTTTGAGCTTTGGCCTTACAAAGCTAAAAGCATGAGAGGCTATAGTAGGCCCATTAACCTCTGATGTGGAGCAGCCACTAGAGGGGAACATAGAGCCCCATTTGCTCCTTGGGTTACACATGCACCCTCCCTGTACCATCTCTTAGAATGGTTTAGCATACTCCTCCCCTCCGCCCCGATCTGCCCAGCCAGCTCCAGTGATCAGTGAAGAAGAGGGGAAATGGAGCCCTGGCTTCCCCCTTCCATGGCCCCGCAGGTGGTAGGAGGGAGCACTCCTTCCACTGTCCTGAGCACAGGGTCTTCGATCCTTCCTGACCCTTTCACAGTGGCCACAAGGCAGGGGAAAGATGGCTCCTTGCTTCAGTCTAGCCTTGGGTCAGCGACTAGGAAAAGGCTGCCCCATCCTGTCCGAGTGAAACCCAGGCGGCTCACAGGATTCCTCCAGGAGAGAAAGAAGAGACCTGCCGCTGCACACAAAGCATTAATTTCTACACCCTTTCAGAAGAGCAGGTTCTGGAGAGGAGGCGAGTTGCCAAAACAATGATTGTCTGGGAGGTGCAGAGAGAGGCTCTGCTGGGGGCAGGGATAGGGGGGAGAAAAGAAAAGATGACTATTTGAAGGCAATCAACATCTTGCTCTCAGCATTGGAAAATTCTGCTTTAATCTGCCATGGCTGTCACTGGTGCCAGAGGCGTTTGGGTGACAGAAGTGGGGAAAGGAGCTGCTTGTTAGCACCAGTGTACAGAGGGCGGGGGACACAGGGCTGGGTGGCTATTGGAGAGGACATTGCTTGCTGGGAAAGCGTGAGCACAAAACTGTAGGGGAAGTGAAACCTGGGTGGTGGTTTGTGTGCCTGTCCCATCACCTGCTGGAAGCTCAGCTGGATTCCCCACTGGCACAGGGAATCCTGGACTTCCTCACACCAGGGGTGAAATGGACGTGGCCTGTATGTCACTCTCCTCAGGCTTCAGTGGTGCCTAGGCTTTGTGCTGGTCTCCTGCATAGGGGGTCATGGATTTCACCCTTAAATAGCTCTGCTGAGGACCTATTTTCCTGCCTGGTTCAGCCACGGCTCGCCCCAGACATCTGGAGTAAATGGACAGGAGTGGTGGGAAGCACATGGGCTTGGGGGTGATGGAACTGACTCCCCTTGCCCTGGCTCTCAGGCAGGCGGTGGTAAGTGGCGACCCAAAGTCATAACCCCAGGATCAATGTGGTGGCCTATGGGAAAGGACTCTGGGTCTCCGTTCAGTTCTGAACCAGCAGAAGTCTGTGTCACAAACCCTGGGTGACCTTCACAATGGGAGCTAGCACAGAATTCATGGAGACCAAGCTAATCTACCCCCTCCTCCCTAGAGGTGCTGTATAGAGACTGGCTAGCGCTTCAAAGGTAAATTCCCTTAAGATTTCATCCACACTAAGCATGCGCCAACCTGGGGCCGAGCAGGACTTTTGCTGCAATTGCAGCTCCAGGCTGCCACAGGCTGGGCCCGGCCAGAATGGGCACTGGAACCGAGGGCAGAGATCTGGGCTCTCCTGCGCTCCCTGTGACCTCCCTGCTGGGCCTAGCCCCCATGACGGAGGAAGCTGCCTGGTTCAAATACAGAGGGGACAAGAGGCGGGCCTGAGGGAGTAGATTGGGACCAGGAGCCTTGGGAGGAGACTGGGACTAGAGGGGAGGGAAAATGTGACTGGTAGTTGGGGTGGGAGGGGGGAGACTAGGAGTTGCTAGGCAAGGAAACTGGAGTGGGAGCCAGGAGAGACTGGAGCTGAGGAAGGAAATGAGGGAGAGACTGGGAACCAGTGGGTGTGAGCGGGAACTGAGATCAGGTGATGAGTTGGGTCAGGGAGCCACTGGGGACAGGGAAGGTGGGCAGGTTGGCATGGGCTGACTGGAGGCTAAAACCAGAGAAGAGAGCAGAGGTGAAAGTAAGCCGGTCCGGTCCGGTATGGCGTACCAGCAAGAGCCAGTGCGCCGTGCCGGACCGTACCGGCTTCCCCGGCAGTGATTTAAAGGGCCCGGGGCTCCAGCCGCTGCGGGGAGTCCCGGGCCTTTAAAGCGCCGTTGGAGCTCCAGCAGCGGGGCTTGGGCGGCACTTTAAAAGGCCCGTGGCTCCCCGCAGCAGCAGGAGCCCCGGGCCTTTTTAAGCACCGCCCGAGCCCGGCTGCCGGAGCCGGGCTCAGGCAGGGATTTAAAAGGCCCGCGGCTCCTGCCACTGCTGGGAGCCCAGGGCCCTTTAAATAGCCTCTTCCGGTTGAGGCCACGCCCCCAACCCAGGACTCCAACGTACCGGTAAGTCCTGTAAGTTACCTTCACCCCTGGGAGAGAAACAGATTGGATGAAGAGTTGGGAGAGGTAAACTCGGACTGGCTGGGCAAGGAGACTGGGACTGGGATGAGAGGCCTGAGAGTGGAGACTGGGACTAGCGATGTGGGGCAAACTGAACTGGAATTAGGAGCCAGGAGTGGGAAAGAAACAGGACTGGGACAGGGACAGATTGGAGGGAACGGTGCAGAACGCTCAAGCTTGGGGAGGTGGGGAAACAGATGCAGAAGAGTCTGTGCCCACTAGAGCACATACCCCTCCAGAGCCTGGAATGGAACCCAAGATTCTTGAACCATATCATTCCTCCACTGTCAACAAATAGCTGTGAAACCCATTGGCAAGTTGTCCCATCTCCTTCTTCTAGTGCTTGTCAAGAAAGAGGCTAATACTAATACTGCTATCCACCTACTACTACTACATTCCTCCATCAGCTCCAGCGGCAGAGACCTATGCGGGGGAGCGAAGGGTTCCAAGGCCAGAAAGGAACTGTGTAACAGGCCAGAGAACTTCCCCAAAAACAAGTCAGAGAGCAGAGCTTTTAGCAAAACACCCAAAGACCTAAAGATTTCCAGTGATGGAGCATCCACCATTACCCCTCAGAAGTTGTTTCAATGCTTAATTACCCTCACTATTAAAAATACACACATTTCCAGTCTGAATTTGTCTAGCTTCCACTTCTTGTTATCCCTTTCTCTGCACAATTGAAGAGCCCATTAGCCAATATTTGTTCATTAGGCTGGTACTTATACACTGTGATCAAGTCATCCTTTAACCTTCTCTTTGTTAAGATAAATAGATTGAGCTCTTTGAGTCTGTCACTGTACGGCATGTTTTCTAATCCTCTAATCATTCTCATGGCTTTTCTCTGAATCCTCTCCAATTTGTCAACATCCTTCTTGATTTGTGGACATTAGAACTGGACACAGGATTCCAGCAGTGGTCGCACCAGTGCCAAATAGAGAGGTAAAATAACCTCTCTACTCCTACTTGAGATTCCTGTTTATGCATCCAAAGATCACATTAGCCCTTTTCGCCACGGCCTTACACTGGGAGCTCATAACCCCCAAATCTTTTTCAGAGTCACTGCTTCCCAGGGTAGAGTGCCCCATCCTGTAAGTATGGCCTACGTTCTTTGTTCCTAGATGTATAAATTTACCTGCGTCAAAATAACTCTCATATTGTTTGCTTGCACCCAGCTTACCAAGCGATCCAGAGCACTCTGTATCAGTGACCTGTCCTCTTCATTATTTACCATTCCCCCAATTTTTGGGTCATCTGCAAACTTTATCAGTGATGATTTTATGTTTTCTTTCAAGTCATTGATAAAAATGTTGGGGCCAAGAACTGATACCCAGAGGACCTCACTAGAAACACACCCGCTCTATGATGATTAAACGTCTACAGTTATATTTGAGATCTATCAGTTAGCCAGTTTTTAATCCATTCAAAGTGTGCCATATTTATTTGGTCCCATTCTAGTTTTGTAATCAAAATGTTGTGTGGTATCAAACCAAACACCTTACAGAAGTCTAAGTATATTGCATCAACACTATTGCCTTGATCAACTGAATGTGTAATCCCATCAAAAAATATATCCAGATTAGTTTGACAGGATTTATTTTCCAAAAACCCTTGTTGATTGGCATTAATTATATTACCCTCTTTTAGTTCTTTATTAATTGAGTGTCGTATTAGCCGCTCCATTATTTTACGCGGGCGTGATGTCAGACTGCAATGAATCATATGGGGTGTCAATATGATGCCATGCGACAGAATTGCTGTTTGTTCAGTTTGCTTTTTTAAAAACCCAGGAAATCACACCCATTACAAATGGCATAGGTTGCAAAGTCAAGCACGCAAAAGTTAGGAAATTCCAGAATTAAGTTTTGTGTGTAATCTTAATTTGGCACCCTTGTGCGTATGCATTATGATACCATTGTTAATTACAGGATCACATACAATTTTTTTCCACAATATCCTTGCCTCATTTGATGCATGGCATGGATCTGCTCTGGAGACTAATCAGGCTGTGTAGTGAAGGAGGCTGTTGCCTGTAGGACCTTGCAGAATTGGGAATGGGTGTAGTGAAGGAGGCAGGGGATTGCAAGAAGAGAAAGAATGGTCTCATGGCTAAGGCAGTCAAATGCTGCCCTGGAGAACTGAATTCTATCCCTGCCTCTGCCACAGAGATTCTGTGTGACGCTGGGCAAGTCACCTAAATACAGCTTTTCACAGAGGACCACTAATTGTGTGTTCCTCATTTTCTGATGCCCGAATTGAGATCCTGTGATCTGCTTTACAGAAGCACTGAGTATGCACTACTGCAACTGAAGTCAATGGGAGCTGTGCTTTAAACACATAATGTACTATAAATAATACTAAGTTCTCTAAAAAACTGGGCCCTAGGTGTCTCTAAAATTAGTGGTTATTTTTTACTTTAATCTCAGTGCGCTCCTAATCTGGATGGAGATAATACTCCCTTATCTCAGAGGGGTATTGTGATGATGAATTAATATTTTGTGAAGCACTCCTATACTGTAGTGACAAGCACCACAGAGAAGCCCATGAGGAAATTAATAATTCTGTCTTCAGACAGGGTTGGAATAGTGTGCAGTAAATAAGGCCTGGGGCCACCCATTGAACAATGAGGAGAAAACAAAATATTGGCTAGCTGCTCCTTCAGTGAGCGCCTTCCATCCTGTGCACGGAAGGAGACAGGACTCCAGGGGGAAAAAATAGTATGTGATCACATAATTAAAAACTGTACCATACACACAAGGGGGCCAAATTAAGGTGACACAGGCAACCTTAATTCTAGCATTTCCTAACTTTTGAACGCTTGACTTTGCAACCTTAATAATGTTCTTTTAATGGAGGTTTTTGTGGTGTATTTTTTTGTGTGGTGTAATTATTTATATTGCAATAGTCACAGACCAGGACCCCATTGTTGTAGATAAGGTGTAATACCATGTATTATATTATATGTAGCATTTTATATGCATGTAAATAGCACAGGCCCAGGGGCTTTTTTTTAAGTTTTCTATTTTTCAGGACAACCCCAAATCCAAACATGTCCAAGTTTTCATTTTCCCCTTTATTTCCCTCTTTTTCTCTCCCCTTTTTAGTGGCAAAATGGAAAAGAGAGAAAGAGGGCAAAAAACCATCCACCCCCGGTTCCCAAAACTGGAGGAAAAAGTGAAAAATTTTAAAACCAAAATAATGTTTAATGCAGATTTTCACAAAATATTCTGAAAAAAATGAAAACCCTTTTGAAACCATTGGAAGAAAAATTGTTTAGAAAATTTTGAAAACACTCATGAAAAAAAATCTTTCCCTTTTTTCAGCTAGCTCTTGCATTAGCCATGAATGAACAGAGCGGCCTGGGGAACTATTAATTGAAGGTCATCTCTAGCTGGGGAGGCATGTACAGGAAACAATGAGAATTCCAGTTAGAGGGGGGTGATGACACCAGTTGGTTTTGCTGATTAATAACACCCTAGCCTTTAACCTCGGGCGGCTATTCAGAGAGACACTGATGGGCTTTTTCCTCCCCCCTTTGCTCACTGTTCTCTTCCTTCTCCCATCCACCCACCCACAATTAGATGCATCTGATGTTTCTAGCCAGCAGAAAACTGAGGGCTGGAATAGCAGGGGTCATGTTGGAAACGCTTTCGCAGAGCTGCGTGCGTGGGAATCTTGCACGTTGCTTGCCTAACACTCTGCCTTCCTCTAATCAGTGCTGTCAGTTTCTCACTTTAATGAGCATCAGAATGCACCTAATTGTCTCTAAAAGACTATATGGGGTTTTTCTGTACAAAACCCTAACAGCCAGTGAGGTGAGTTTTGAAAGGCAGAGAAAAGCAGAGATTCTAGTACAAGGCCCTTTTTGACAACAAACAAAGCAGCTGCTCCCAGCGCTGTGATCAGCTCGTTGTTATGAATCCTGGTGCCTTCAGGGGATTGATTTTCACCACCACCACCCTGGCCTCCATGCTGCTGCTGTGGGACCCAAAGGTCTCTGGAGAAAATGCTGGTGACGAAGATGGGAGAGGAAGAAAGAACCCCACATGGATTAAAGCAACCGTTGGCTCTCAGCTCCACTGAGGCATGTAATCAGCTAGCAACCCTTTGGATTTGTTTTGATAGCACAACAGCTAAACTCAGGGTAAGCGAATCCACCTCCGCCTGACAGAGTCTTCTGTGCTTGGATCTAAAGAGTCTCTCTGAGAAGGACCTGCATGGCACTGTGGATTCGCACTGTTGTTTTCCAGGTGGAGCCCAGCGTTCAGATTTGCTGTCGGTCCCCTGTGAATCGAGTATGGGGGAGGCTTGTGGGGCATGTGCTAAGCTAGCACATGGCTGCGAACTGGAATAGCAGGGAGTGCTGATTAAGTCACATTGGGGAGCAGGAAGAGCAGGCACTGCTAAAGGTCAGGACTGAGGTGCCTTGGGGGAGTGGGGCAATGCTCAGGTTGGCACAGCCAGAGGTGAGGCAGGGCAGGGTGGCAGTGCTTTGGCAGAGCTGTGTGGGCACTGGAAGAGCCAGGGATCTGCTGCGGAACAGGACCTAAGGGCGTTGATGTATAGGGGCCCAGCACTGGAATGGGGGGGGGGGGGGGGCTTTGCTGATGAGGACGGGACACTGACCATAGGGTATAACAAGTTTGTCAGAATAAAGCTTCTCTCCCTCCTAAGCCCTCACACATGCTGACATAGGAGCAAGACCTCAAGGCCAAAACCCAGCCCCTCTGACAGGTGCCCAGTCCACACCACTAACCATCCAACAAAGGCCAAGGCCTAGCCCACCGCCCCTGATGGCAGGAGCGTCTGCCCCTCCGACCCATCAGCCAGAGCAAAGGAGGCTTTGTCTGTGGTGAGGAAATGGGGCCAGGAGGTTTCTTCCCCCCAGGTCAAAGCAGAGGGACGCCATTCCAGAGAGACACGTACCCCAGGCAAGGGACATAAGGCTTCTGCTGAGACGTGGGCCCCACACCTGTGGCTGGAAGAAGACTGATCTCAGACATAGTCAGAAGCAGGGGAGAGTGGGATAAATGGGGCCTAATGCCAAACACTAGCCCCTGCTCTTTCTCCCTTTGCAGACCCTTTGGTCTTTTTCCCTCAGCCCCTGGAAAGACTCTTCTTCTCAGCCCTTCCCGGCCAGGGGTGATCTTCCTCTCCCATCCCCCACCCCTTCCTCGCTCCCCAGCACGTCACCCCCTGCATAGACTTCACCCCTCTCACTGACTCACTGTTCAGCTGGGCCCCTCAGAGGAGCTGGGCCCACAGCCTAAAGGTGGTGATGGGAAGGAACAAGTGACCGAAATGAACAAAAAGCGCCAAACTTGAGCCTCCAATCTCCCTCTGGAATAGCCTCCGGGGTGGGAGCAGCCCTAGGCTGTCAGTGGTAGTAATTCCTGGGCCAGGCCAATTGTGAAGAGCTCAGGCACGCCTGGCTGCTCAGGGCTTTGCAGTCTCACAGCTGCAACTCCAAGCACGTGTCTGCTCTCCGACATGGCTGTTGCGCTGCCTGTTTAACCTAATAAAAACCCACACGGGGTGCCATCACTGGAGCGATGGCTGATACTCCGGCTGGCTGCTCCCCACAGCCTCCCCTCCATCTCTCCCAATCACCCTTAATTAAACCGGCTGAAAGCCACAGCCTGATTTTAATTAGAGCAAAATTGCAAAGATTAGAATGAAATTGGCCAATCATTGTTTACAGGGCCATTGTTTGGGAACACAGCGGGCTGGTAAATGGCCTCTGTGCCGGGCTTGCAGCGAGTGCAGACGGTGCCAGGGATGTGGGAGTCCTGCTAAACAGGGCTTGGCACATACCATATGGCACATTTTGCAGGCTGCAGATGTTGAGATGTTACTTACCAAATTACCCAATGCCAGCACATGCTGTCAACCTCCTTCCCCCTGGTGGTGCCTCTCAATACGGAGAGGGGGTGCAATACTTGGCAAAGCGTGGGTATAAACCCCTGTGCACTAGCAGGGCTTTTGACAGGGTAACGGCTGAGTAGGAAGGATGATCTAGGAGATAGGGCACTGAGCTGGGACCCAGGAGATCGGGAGTCAATCCCTAGCTCCGCAATAGACTGCCTGCTTGACTTTGGGTAAGTTACTTCGTGTTTCTCTGTGCCTCAGTTATTCGTTTGTAAAACAGGGATAATACGTCCCTTCCTGCCAGAGGTGCTGGGAGGGTAAAGGAGGGTGCTATGTACCAAGAGAGGTTATGAGTTTGAGTTCCATTGTTCAAACTCTAGTTTCCTTTCCTGTCCCCCTCCATTCCCAGAATTCCCACCTCCAGGAGGTGGCATAGCTGATCACACTCCCACGCTGCATGGGATAGCATCAGATCGGGCCTTCCCTTCCACCCCGTTCCTGCAACAGCCCTGTCTGGGGATAGCAGCAAAGGTGGCAGCCTCACACTGCTTGGAGAGCCCTGGGTGGTGGGGCCCGTGTACACCTGTGGAGGATATTCCTGAGGACCCCTGCTGGCTTGTGCCCTACTCCCATTCATAAGCAGACCCAGACGGGTCAGTGGGAGTTTTGCCTGTAGTTTCAATAGCAGCAGCATCAGGCACTGATTTTGTAGCTCTGTTTCTATGTTAGAGACAACAACAGGGTAATAACATTTTAAACCTCCGTCCCCTTAGCTCAGGCATGCCCAGAGAACGGCCATGTCCTATAGTCCATTGTTCAGTATCTTAGATGTGGAGGGGCAGAGTATCAGGGCAAATGATTTTAACAGGCCAGAGCTCCAGCCTTCCAAATCCTTTTTATTCGGTCAGTCTCCATGTACAATTATATTTACATGTAAGTATATTAGCATACCGGGGACTGAGTCTCCTCTCACCTACAGCTGTGTAAATCAGGACAATGAAGTCAATGGTGTAAACCTGAGGAAAATCAGGCCCATGATGTTACATGTGGTATAAGATCTGTTCCTATAACTGAACGGTGCCATAGCAATTATAAATAGTTCAGACCATTTATGAATAATGTATTAATATTACACCTAGCATTAATAGATACTGGCTTGCTATTATAACTAATGGCTCTGGGATTACCTAGGTTTGTTTATAACTTCAATTTTTAACTGCTCTAATTAGCAAGCAGTGTGGTCTAGTGGGTAGACCTGGGTTCTAGTTCCTGGCTGGGACATTGACCTGCTGAGTGCCTTTGGGCAAAGCACTTCATCTATTTCTCCTCCCATCCCTTGTCTATTTAGACTGCAAGATCTAAGGTGCAGGCACTCTCTCACCATGTGTGTACTGTGCATAGCACACTGGGGCCCTGATCTCATGCTACCATAATACTGATCATCATGCGCCTTTCTTGGGGACTAATACAAAACCATCAGGAGTCTTTTCATTGATTTCAGCAGGCTTTGGCTCGGGCTTTCTGAAAACATCTGTAGGGTGGGAACTGCATGAGGAGAACAATGTGATCAGCTACTAGTTTGTCTTGTGGGTGGAATCCATCAGCCAGCAGTCCACACCTGTCTGTCACTGGAGAGGCAAGGGGGAAGCAAGCAGCAAAGCTGTGTGCATGCATTTTTCATTTCTGAACTTCGGCAAATGTTCCTGCAGATTAGATGCAGCCCTCTGGCAAGGTGTCAGTGGAGCAAGCCTGAAGTTTTGGCATCTCTGCCTTAGCTCTGAGTACCGGTCTGTATATCTAACCTTGGAAACATTTCCAGGGCCCTGCCCACCAGGAATAGCTGATACACACAGCTGCATAGCAGAGCAAAGGTTTCAGCTGCAGAATTCCCAGATGGGATCAGTCTGCTGTCGGCCGAGTCCACATAGCACTTTTAGCCTGACCACACTACCTACAAACGTGTTGCACCATTGGCTGGTGCTGGTAGCAAGCATTCTCACATGCACTCCATTCCACCCATCAACCTTTTGAGACTGGGGATATGTCCCCCTAAGCATTTACTGGGCTGCGGTGTGGGGAAATGCCTGTGATAGCCTATGGGTTAATCTGTTTAGATCAAAGGGTGGTAAATGCTTCCTGCAAATCGTCATCTGCTGCGTGCAGATCACATGTGGTATTATGACAGCAGGACAATTCCCCAGAGAAAACACTACTCAAAGCGGCTCTCCAATGCAGGCTGTGGTAGCTACCTAGCTGGAAGTCAACGGTTGCTTCCAGTATGGATTGGCCTTTTTACCAATGGACTCGCTGGTTCAAATTTGGCTCTCACGTGAAATGAGTTTGGATGCCTCAGCAGCAGGGGATGGGTAGATTCATAGACTGGAAAGCCAGAAGGGATCATTGTGATCATCTGGTCCAACTTCCTGCATCACCCAGGCCAGTGAACATCACCCAGTGATCCCCACTTTAGGTCCTTAACGTGTGGTGGAACTGGCGCATATCCTATAGGAGGCCATCCCTGCAGTCTCATGCTAAAGCTGCAAAGTGATGGGGCATCCCTTGGGAAGCTTTACCTGTGGTTCATCATCACTGTGCCTTACTCCCAGGCTGAATTTGTTTCATTTCAACTCCTTGCCCTGCCTTGGTCTTTGGAATAGCAGTTGTGCATGCAGCCTCCATCCATTCTCTCTCACCCCCACCTCCTTTGAACTGAGCTGGAATTGTTTCCATTCCAGTCTCTCCTCTCGGCTGCCAGAGCAGAGTTATTGATCATATGAGGGGCGCATTGGAGGGAGCTAGACCTGTTAGATATAGTCTGTTACTGCCAGTTATGAGAGACTCTGGCTAAATCCCTAATCTATTCAGTTCTCTGTGGGCATACTTAACCAGGTGATATTGCAATATCTGTAGCCCGGTTCCCTCCAAATGTGATGTTTCCAGCACACATGTGGGACTTGTCATATATACATGGATTTGTATTGTGCTGCATGCCAGCGGGGGCTCATGTACTCCACAACAAAGGCAGCCAGCACACCTGCAGGACAGAGCATAGAGGGAGCTGGGCTTTGCCTGGCTCCACGGATGAAGGGAAAGCAACTGAGATGATGGGAGGTGGTAGCTGAAGGAGAGGGAGGCTGGCCTTGTGGTTACAGCCCTGGGCTGGAATGCAGGAGATTTGGGTCCAATTCCCCGCTCTACCACTGACTCCCTTTGTGACCCGGGGCTCTGTGCCTCAGTTCCCCATCTGTACATTGTGTAACGGGGTGGCACACCCACCTCTCAGGAGCACCCGCTGGCCGGCTGTGTCTGCACCTCTTTCAGTCTGTGGTGACCCCTCCAGGCGAGTCTCACACAGTGAATATGGAACACAACTCAAACAGCCCTTTGGGGGTATCAGTGCAACAAAGTCTTTCAGCGTTCCTGGCCCTGGTAGGGAGCCGTGCCCACAGGGCCTCCTCCGTGGAGACTTCTCCTGCTCTGGTCTGTTCTGGCCCCAGCTGGGCCTCTTAACAGTTCAGATCCCTTTCTGGGGTTTATCACTGTCCAATTGTAGGTCACTTCCCCAGTGGCCTATGTGGGGGGACTCAGGCCCGCCCACTACTCCAGGTCCCCACCCAGGGACCCTAAGAATTGCAGCCACATGCCACCATGTCCCTTTAACAACCGCTTTCAGTTCCCTGGGCAACTTCCCTGCAGCCCCAGCCTTCACCCTTACCTCAGGGCTCATTTGTGTTCAGGCCCTGCAGCCAGCCAGCTGCTCTTTCTCGCTCCCCAAGTCCCTGCCCACACTGAGCTGTCCGTGGTGCTGCAGTTCCCTTTGGCCAGCCAGGCGCACCACCTGCACTCCTCTAGCTGTAAGCAGCAACGGAGTCTGGATTGCATTGCATTGCAGCTCCTTTTATACTAGCCTGCAACCCTGTGAATGGCTAGCCCCTTGCAGCCTCCCCCTGATTGGCTACATCCCACACAGCCTCTCTGTGCAGCTTGGAGGACTCCTCTACTATACTTATCTGGGACGGGTATGAGAGGACCCTAGTTCAGCCCATCACAAGTGGTGATGAGAATCCTGTCTGGTCTATTAGAGCATGAGCTCTTGTGGGCAGAGCCCATCACACTAGGTGCCTGTTTCAGTGGCTAGCACAACGGGCCCTGATCTTGCTTTGGTCTCCTCGGAGCTACCGTCACCCACCACTAATGGAAGGCGGTACAATGACCAGTACATACTACATAGTCTTTGTGACTGTGATGGGGGTTTACGTTCTCTCCCGTTTCCCCACCCTCCCCTCCCTCTCACCTGGATACTGGAGTTCATGGCTGCTTTTCCTTGGCTTCTTTCTCCAGAGAGTTTGCCCGCTGGAAGGTGAATAACTTGGCCTTGGAAAGGAAAGATTTCTTCAGCTTGCCGCTGCCGTTGGCCCCCGAATTCATCCGGAACATCCGCCTTCTGGGACGAAGGCCCAGCCTGCAACAGATTACGGAAAACTTGATTAAAAAATACGGGACACATTTCCTGCTTTCTGCCACTCTGGGAGGTAAGTGCCCCCAAAGGAATGCCCCTGATGCTCCCCAAGCTTAGCACTGGGGGCGAGGCCTGGAGCACGGCTCAGGGTTCTGGTGGGGACGTGAGAGACACAGGGGAGTTGGAGGGAAGAAGTGGAATGGGTTGTATTTGTGTGCTAGCCTCTCATGTTCTGCCCTGCAAATGGGCCGCTGTGCGAGGGCCAAGGCAGCAAAAGATAAGACGCGATGGCCCTTTAATAAGGGAGTCCGGTTCTATAAATCCACCCACAGGGACATGTCCCCAGGCAGAGGAAGGGCCGATGTGATGGAGAGATGGCCTCCAATGGTGCCCTCCCACCTGCCCATAAGAACCAGTTGGGATTCCTGGCGGTCTCTGCGTGATTGAGTCTCCTAGTTGGGCACTGGCGAGCTGGCCAGGGAGTGGCCATGTCTCAGAGCCGACTCAGGACGGAGGGGAGGCTGTGACGCTGCTTGGCCAACCCGGGGCTCAGCCTCCAGGGTCTGATTAGAGCGGCTGGCAATCAGAGGGGCTGCAGGCTGGTGTCCCGCACTGGGCCAACTCGCACGCCTGCGAGAGGCCTTGTGGGGCAGACGTACCCAGCAGCCCATCCTTCAGGCTTCTGTTGCTGTGAGGGACGGCCAGCCCAGAGTGGTGGCAGAGCTCTGGCTCTGTTCCTGCCCATGGCTGACTGCCAGTGAAGCAGAGCTGAGCGTCCCCAGAGCACACTGACCGGCTCACGTGCCTGTGCAGGAGAAGAGTCCCTGACCATTTTCGTGGACAAGCGCAAGCTGAGTCGGAAGGCAGAAGCGGTCGGGACGGGACGGGGCGGGAACAGCTCCACCGTCTCCCTGGAGACCCTGCACCAGCTGGCTGCCTCGTACTTCATTGACCGGGAAAGCACGCTGCGCAGGCTCCATCACATCCAAATAGCCACAGCCGCCATCAAGGTAATACCGCCGCTGAGCACGGAGCAGGAGGCCCCAGGACGGTGGGGGTGACAGCCAGGGGGACCCTCCCTATCCAGATGGAGGTGGGGGCTTAGCACCTCTGGCATTAGCTTTCCAAAGTAGAGCAAAGGTGAAAGGGGTACAGAGCTCATTCCAGGAGGGATGGGCTTGCAAGTACTTATTCGGCGTATTACAGTAGCTGCTACACATGCCAGACACTGCACAGACACATAGGAAGGAACTGTCTCTGTCCCTACGAACTTACAATCAAAATACACAAGGCAGATAAAGGGTGAGAGGGGGGACTGAGGCACGGGGAAGGACATGACATGCCCAAGGTCACCCAGCCGATCAGTGGCACAGCCAGGAAGAGATCCCATGTCTCCAGACTCCCACTGCACTGCCCTAGGCACTGAGCCATTGTCACAGGGTGGCCCCTCCTCGCATGCCCCTCCTGTGGTAGGCTGCAGCATGATATGTGCTCCTGCCTCAGTTTCCCCTCAGTCCAGCCATAAAGAGAGACCATCTGTCTCACTGTCCAATTCAGAGACTCACCTCTAGGCATAACTTAGTCATGTACACATACAATAGTGCATAAAACTCTCATGGTAAAACAGTTCTCCCAGGTCCCACAGGAACACACATCGAGATACAGGGATTTCTCCAGTCCCCTCTCTGGGGACAACGCTTCCAGGTCACCCACCCATGAGCCCCCAGCACTCCTTTCCCAGTCCCTTTCTGCCCTTGTTCCAGACCCCCTCTCTCCCAGCCAGCCACCTGTCTCCTGAATATTCTGCCCTGAACACAGCTCAGCCCTTTCCAGGCTCCTGGCACTGGCTCTCCAGCTCAGGATGGGCAGCAGGCTAACCCCTCCACTGGCCTCCTAGCATTTCCTCCCTATTCCCAGGGAAGATCCGCATCAATTTCTCCTCTCTGCAGCTTCCCTGTCTCTCCCAGGCAGCTCTCACCTGCTACCGCCGGACGCTCTCTTTATAAGGGACCAGCTGCCTTCTTTTAACCCCCGCTGGGCAGCTGCTAATCAGTCACAGGTGCACGGGACTCTGTTCCCTCTCCTAGGGCCCAGTCATGCTGTGACAGCCTCTCCCTCACAAGGCATTGCCCTCTGGCTGAGAAAACTTGGGTCCAGTGGCTGCTTCTGCTACAGAACGTGTGTGACCTCAAGCAAGTTGCTTCTGTTCCCCACTGTGATGCAGGGCCAGTAATGCACTTCCTTGGTCTGGCCTGTAAGGGGCTGTCTAGGGCCGCCTTTTGCTCTGTTTGTACAGCGCCTGGCACAATATACATACATAATAAGTAAATATCTGGGCAGGGGAGCCTTCACCGGACCCTCCAAACAATGTGTCTTGACCATCTCTACCCCTTAGCAAGCTGATGACTTGCTTTCACCTTGTTCCCTATGTTGAGGTCCATACTGGCTCCTGTGGCTTAGCCCCCTGGGTATCTTACATGGCTGAGAACAATCCATCAGTAAATAAAAAGACCAGCCTTTCATCATAAGGGCCAGCAACAAAACCCACCACTCGGTATCCCACCCCTCCGCTCCAAACGCCTACCATTAAACTGCCCCACCAGGCGTCCGTTCGCAGCACAGCACATTCTTATGCCGCGGTCTGCAGCCGGTGTTCTGTCATCAGAGTGGGGGGCTCAGGGAAACGGCTGGTGTCTGGACTCACAGGGTGTCATTGGCCAGAGCTCCCCTCCATCGCTCTGCCGGTGCACCTCAGCCCTGACCTGCAGCCCACTACCGGTCCAGTGCTGGGCCTCCACACCCTGCTCTGTTGTGGGTAGAGAAGCCAAGTCAATCTTCTCGTGTGGCTGAAGACTGGGCTGAGGCTTCAATGTAAACCCTTCCTGAGCTCTGATCTTCAGCCTGTAGGGGAGAGCTTGCTGTAGGGGGGGAGGGGCAGAAATGGTAGTGGTCGAAGGAGTAAAACTGGTCCAGTTCATATGAAATAGAAGGAACAAGGGAAGAGGCCAGAAGGGCGGTGAGGTCCCCTTGCGAAATCCCGGCCTGTGTGGTCTCAGGCGGCAGGGTGACCTTGGAAAGCAAACGTCAGGGCCATCCTTCACGAGGAGGGCTGAGGAGTTGCTGCTCTCGCGCTGGCATTGCTCTGCTACATCCGTGCCTTTCCTCTGAAAGGGCCACGCCGGCTTCGAGCCTGGAGCTGCTGTGTACAGACCAGGCAAAGCTCTCATTGTGGTGGGTTATATAGGAGGGGGCTCAGCCTCCACCCTGGTCTGTTTCCCTGAAAATGGGAGGCCAACCGTGCACCTCCTCCTTCCCTTCCACGTAGAGCCCAACACTCACCCACTGGCAGCGTGGCCCAGAGGATGCGGCGTGAGCTGGGGAATCAGGAGATCTGCTTACTAGTCCGGGCTGTGCCGCTGAGTTACTTGGGGCAAATCTCTACGCTCTGAATTCCTTCTGTAAAACAGAGCTGTGCTTTGAGCTCTCTGGACAGGCTGTTCTCATCTGGGCCTTTGGGGATCGCCTTGTGACTGTTGGAGCTGACACCCCTCTGCTCTTTGAAGCTCTCTGTGTTAATTTGATTGAGCTGAGTGGATCTAACGAGATTGATGAGCATAGAGCAGGTGTGCCACATACAGTCAGGGGAGGGAAAGGGGATCTCTGGGTCCCTGTTCTCCCCACCCCCGCCCTGATGCTGCACTTGGGATGCAAATTGTGGCTGGTTGAAGCCCAGTCCCCGCCCCAGGCTCTCCTCCCACAGCCTGGCAATTATAACCCCATCTCTGGCAGCCAGCGTCCCTGCTGGGAGGGGAGAGGGAGCCGGAGCGAGGTTAGCGCTTTCCTGTTAGTTATGGGAAATTGGCCACGCTAATGAAGCCGAGATTCATCAGGCTGGAGGCAGAGCTGCTCTCTGTCAACAGGCCAATTAGCACACAATTATTTCTCCCAGCGCTGCCGGGCCGCCCATCTCTCGCGCTGCCGCAGACGCCCTCGCTCGGGACTGCTCTGCCAGCCTGGCTGGCTCCTTGTTGGCAGGAAGGACGGCCCTGCGGCCTCTGACTTACATTTGCTTTCCAAGGTCACCCTGCCACCTGAGACCACATGGGCCGGGATTTCACAAGGGGACCTCACTGCCCTTCTGGCCTCTTCCCATGTTCCTTCTATTTCATATGAACCGGACCACTGTATTGCGCCTTCGCTGCTCATCTCTTCCCCCTCCTGCTCCTTCTATAGCCCTGACTGGCCTCCAGGAGCTCCGAACAGAGCTTGGACTATCAGTGCCAAGTTGGCTAACGCCCGATGGGGCCACCACCAGCAGACACCACCATGCCATCATTGGGGGTGGGCTCTGGGATGTACTAGGTCTTTTCCTTCTCTAACTACTCGTCTGGCGTGCCAGGCTTCCTGGGCTGGGAATTGGCCAGCATCCAAGTTCTCCCTGGCAATGCAGCAGGGCAAATCCTGCTCTCCTCACACGTGCAATGACTTCAGCAAGGGGATGAGAGTTCTGCGTGGCCCCAGGACTGGCACAGCTGGGGGTGCTGAAAGTCAGGCCTACAGTGCCCAGGTAGAGGGGCACAGAGCCCAGCACTGGCATAGGAAGGAGTACAGGTCAGGCCTGAGGTGCATTGGCAGAGCTCTGCATGTTTTCAGCTGCAGGCTCAGACCCTAACTGCTGGTGCAAACGCCAGGTCCTGCCTCACTCGCTCTCTTGCTACCCCGTTCTCGCAGGTAACTGAAACCCGGACGGGCCCTCTCGGCTGCAGTAACTACGATAACTTGGATTCGGTCAGCTCGGTTCTCGTCCAGAGCCCTGAGAACAAAGTACAGCTGCTAGGTGAGGATGGCAGCCTTCCTCATTTCATCCCCCACGCCTAGCAATGACCAGACCAGCCGCTACAGTGGTCATTGAGGGAGGAAGAGGCCAGTGGGAGAGAGCAGGGATACTGAAGCAAGGAGAGGGATAGGGCCCCAAGTGGAGGGAGGGGGAGAGTGATAGGAGTTAGGTCAAAAAAGAACCCCATTTACCCAGAATGTCCCAATGTTGGGGAGCATGCCCCGTGTCATAGTGATCCCAGTAGATTAGGGTCATGTCTTCATGGCACGCTGACTCCTATCAGGGCCCAAGCATGCACTGCCCCACTAGTCCCAGCTGAGGGAACACTAGTCCCCTGGGCGAACACCAGGAGGCCAGTGCTAGAGGAGGAACGACCTTGCCCCTGCTGCCAGAACCCTCCTGCAATGTGAAGCAGGATGGTTTGGTTTGATATGTGGAGATATTTAAATGCATCACCGCTGTGGGGAGAAAAGCAACGGGAGTGGGGGTGAGAAGAACTGGGGCAGAGGAAGGGAAAGGCGGAGGGGTGGTGGCCTTGTCCGATGTAGGGCATGAGTGGGATTGCCAAGTGCCTTTGTGTCCCTGCCCCCCTGGACTCCGGTTAAGGCAGTATTGTCTGTTATTATCAAATCAATAACCCGCAGAGGGGAGCGCTTATTGCAGAAGCACGCAGACTCGGCTACCGGCGTGCCCGGGGAGCGACACAACACTGCTTGAGAAGGGCAAAGGACCTGTCCGTTCAGTGCCACTCCTGCAGTATCCACCAGCCCTCTTCCTGCCCTTTGTCTGGCGAGTGCCCCCAGACTGCACGGTTGGAGAATTCACCCACTTCCCTCCTGTGACGGGCTGTCGAGACTAGAGTCTCACCCCCCGCCACAGTGACCCAATTGGGGATTGAATGGCCCAGGGCGAAGGGGTGAGGAGGGGGGACAGCAGTCCGGGGGAGGCAGGAGAAAGTGTCAGTAATTATTAATGCTGGCGGGCAAGTCGCTAGCAATTCAGTGGCATAAGCGGGATAGAAGGGGGAGGGTTTGAGGTGATTTTTGAATGAAAAGGCTCGGGTGGGAGGGCTGGACAGACAGCTGGGGTGGCAGCAAGTGATCTGTACAGGGTCCAGCCAGCTCGGCTGGCAGCAGCGAGTGGACCCAGCTAGGATGCCCGTAGCTGGTGCAGTGACAGCAACAATCCAGCCCAAATGTTTGAGGGCTTGAACTTGCAGCTGTGCTGAGTGTGGAATAGCTACAACAGGGTTGCTCAACCTGTGGGTCAGGACCCGAAACGGGGTCACCAGCATGTTTCAAAGGATTGCATGGCAGCTCCTGTCCCACGGGGCTGGCTGGGCTCGCCTCCCTGCTCCTGGCACTGCAACCTCTGGGGTCCCAGAGCCACTCAGGTTTGGCCCAGCTGCCATGACGACGGAAGTCCAGGTAGGCTGGATTTCAGTGAGTGGCACTGCAACGCCATGAGCCAGGTCACCACTCCACTCACACTAATCTGGTCCAGTCACTGGGGCAGGGACTAACCTGAGCAGCGCAGCAAGCCAAGCCCAGTCAGCCCCACAGCACAGGAGCTGCAGGATCCGCCACTGTGGGATGAGTGCCAGGCTGGATCTGACCAAAATCACCCCAGGGCAAGGCTGTAACTAGGGCGGGATGAGCGGGGCAGCTGCCCAGGGTGCAAAGCCACGGGGGTGGCTCAGGCCGGTGATGCCAGGTGGCGTGGGGCTCAGTGGGACCAACAATGCCAGGCAGGGCTCGGTGGGGCCAGCCCCACAGTGCGGGAGCACCACCCACGACGCCCCTCAGTGGGCCACCCAGCCTGTCTGGGTCAGGGGGGCACAACCAAAAAATCTGGGAGAGCACATGACCCCACGTGCTCCCCCACACGTTGCCTCTGGTAGTGGGTGCAAATACACTTGCTTGCTCCAGGCACTAAAATGCCAAGCTATGGGTCTGCCCCAGGGTTTTCATCCCCAGACTCTTTACTGGGTCGCAACAGGCCATAACCATTTACAACGGGTCCTGAGCCCCAAAAGTTTGAGAACCACGGAGCTGCCGGACCCAGTGCTGAGGGGTAGAGCCTCAGCTGGTGTAAATCAGCAGAGCAGCCCATGGAGCTATCTCCAGTGACCCCAGCGGAAGAGCCAGCCCTGGACATTTGGCTGGACCAGATCCAAATTACTGCAGATTCTTTGGGTCTGCAAAGCTAGGCGAGGGGTCTCCCAAGAAGAGGCTTCCTAGTGAGATGTCCGGCACTTCCCTGGTCAGTCCCAGTCAGAACCCGTAAGCAGAGAACCCATGTAGCGAGCTGGGGACGGGACCCGGGAAAAAGTGAATTCAGCTTTTCCAACTCTCCCAAAGGTTGCGGGGCGGGACTGAATTTGGGGATGAAGGTGCCAGTCATTGCTCGGTTTAACCAAATTGGTTCAGCCATCTCTGCCTCCGAAATGCCTGGAGAGACCCTGATGCCTGAGAGTCCCTGCCCGTTTTGCAGGTTTAAAATGAGCATCTGCACATTTATAGCGTCTCTGAACTGAGTCTCTGCAGCTGTAGAAATCCATCCCTTCCTAGACTGGAGCTTCCGCCCTGACGGTTATTGGGCAAAGTGGGGAAAGGACCTCAAGTCCCAGATCACATCATGTCTGATGCTCCAGGGCCAGAACCTGCACACATGTAAACTGGTGTAGCTCCACTGCGGTCGATGTGGCTACATCAATATTTTAGACTCTGGGCCAGAGTCAGCCCTGGTATCAATGGATGCGGCTCCACTGCCGTTTGTAATGCAGAATTTGGCCCAGATCCCCACAGACGGGAAACACATGGGACGTCTGCTTGTCTCACCATTCCTGGGACTCTCCCTCTGTGCAGGGCTGCAGGTGCTGCTGCCCGACTACCTGCGGGAAAGCTTTGTGGCGGCCGCGCTCAGCTACATCACCTGCAGTTCGGAGGGAGAGCTCATCTGCCGGAAGAATGACTGCTGGTGCCAATGTGGGCCTGGCTTCCCGGATTGCAACTGCCCTGAAGCCGACATCCAGGCAATGGAAGACAGTCTGCTGCAGATCCAGGATGCCTGGGACAATCACAATAGACAGTTTGAGGAGTCAGGTGAGGCCAGGAATGTGTGAGCTCACTGAGACCCACCCCTCTTACTGAGACTGCCGTGCTGGAATAGACCAGTGAGCCTGCTAGTATGCTGTCCTAGCTCTGACAGTGCCAGATACTTCCCAGTCGTATTAGCTAAGCTATTAGCCAAGATGGTCAGAGACGCAACCCCATGCTCTGGATGTCTCTAAACCTCCAATTGCCAGAAGCTGGGACTGGACAACGGGGGATGGATCACTCAATAATAGCCCTGTTCTCTTCATTCCCACTGAAGCATCTGGTACCAGCCACTGTTGGAAGATAGGATACTGGGCTAGATTGGTCTGACCCATTAGGGATGTTCTTATGTTGGAAGGTTTACTCCATTATGCAATAATCTGCCCTCTGTGTGGAGATTTCTTCCTGACCCAGATTGTAATCAGCTTACACCTGGAAGAATGAGAATGTAGACCCTCAATGTTTATCCCAGCCAGTCTCACTGCGATGTTTTTTTCATTGTAAAATGTTTTTTAAAAATGACTACACTATTTGCCTCAGTGATATCCTGTGGCAGTGAGTTCCACAGGTTCATCATATATAGACTTAAAAAAATATAATTGCCTTTTAATTTTAGGGTGTCCCCTTGTTCTTTTGTTATTATAGGATGGGGTAAACAACAGTAGCTAGATCACAGCCACATCTGTCCCTTGTCAATTTTAAACCAGAATTCAGTATTGTTAATGCTTCGGAGGCAGTGTGGCTAGTGGACAGGGCCTGGACTGGGAATCAGGAGAACTGCCCAGAGGGACAGGGGAAAGAGAATTACAAAAGATGCATGAAGTGGGATTTTGGAAGCAAAGGGGGTTCATGCATTGACCTCTTTCTCTTGGCAATCTGGGTTCAGATCCTGAAAGTCTCCCAAGTGGAAATGGGTGGGGGGGGGGGGTGTCTCTGTCTCTCGTGCTTATCTGAATCCCATCATTATAGTGTCTGACAGCTTCCCAGAGACCATTTTTGTTAATTACAAAGGGCCAGATTCTGACAGCCTCACTCATAGTAAATAGCACCTTAGAGCCTGATCTAAAGTCCATTAATGCCAATGGGAAGATTCCCACTGAGATCACTGGGCTCTGATCTGAAAACAATGGGACCCCGGAGAGTAAAATGCCATTCAATCTGAGTAAAGGAGTCAGCCTGTGGCACCCTAATTTTAGGCCCTGTTGGTGATCTCTGGCGTGACATAGCTGAGGGTGCTGACGGTCGGGAGCGCAGGGCGACTGGCAAAGCTCCGTGGGTCCAGGACTGAAACAGCTGGTGTGGTGGTTTGCATGGAAGGTGCAGTGGCAGAGCTGTTTGGGTCCCCATGACTGAAACAGTCAGTCAGGAGTGAGGTGCATTGGCCTAGCTGCATGGGAGGAGCTTGACAGCTCAATGCCTGGCTTCAACCAGGGCTACCAGCCGCTCCACTAACACCACGTGCAACGGAAGATGAATCCATTAGCTCCAGTGCAGGGAAAATGACTTCAGAAATCTCTGCCTCGGTCTCCAAGTGGTCTCTCCTTTCCACCATGGACACCCTTGCCAGGGGGAGTATCTAGGCCTAGCAAGCAGATTAAAGGTCCAGCCCCACATGGGCGTCGAGCCATCCCGACTCCGGTGACAGTCAGTGGGAGCGGAGGGCTCTCAAGAGACACGCACAGCGCCTTGGGGAACTGGCCCTGCCCCTAGGAATTCAGTACCCTGAGGAGTGTGCCTTAGAGCTGCTGTGGCAGGATGTTGCAGGGAACCAGCACCTCTTTGGTTAAGTCCGGTGGGGGGGAACCAAATGGTACCTGCCTTGCTCTCGCCTGGGGGGACCCGCTTGAGTCCCAAGTGGGACTTGTGTGCAGAGAACTTGCGTGAGGTCTGGCTGGGAAAGGTGGGAACTGTCTGAACGTGAAGGATTGGCGTCACGGCTAGAGCATGCCCCAGCGGTCACTGGTGACACCTTCTCCACCAATACATTAACAGCAACAGAGCGTGGCCTAGTGGCTCGGGCACCTGATTAAGACTCAGGAGACCCGGTTTCTATTCCAGGCTCCTTTCATGTGACCATGGGCAAGTCGCTTCACCGCGCTCTGCCTTGGTTTCCCTTCCAACCCTGTGTCTGTTTGATCTAGTTAGAATATCAGCTCTCTCGGTGGGTGGACTGTCTCTGACTCTGTGTATGTACAGCACGTGGGGCCATGATGTTCATTGTCGATCCTTAGGTGCTACAAAAAGACAATAAATAAAACTGTATTAAATAAACTAGTGGCATTTCCCATCTGATAAACAGGGAGTGTCAATGTAATTTACATTATAGAAATGAATGAGACCTTACTATTAGTCTAACCAGGCAGTGTGACCTAATGGATCAAGTTCTGGCCTGGTACTCGGGGTCTATTCCCAGCCCTGCCACAGGCCTGCTAGGTGACTTTGGGTAAGTCATGTGCCTTGTCTCTGCCTCAGTTTCCTGAGCTGTAGAATGGGGATAATGATTCAGAGCTCCCTTGTAAAATGTCTTAAGCTCTAGTGATGAAAATTGCTAGATGAGAGCTAGGTATCATTACTATAATTTTATCAGTTATGCTGCACTAGTGCTTAGAGTCCCATGCATTTCTCAAAACCCCCTTGTGCTAGTCACTGGCCATGTACATAACAAAAAGATGGGCCCTGCCACAAAGAGATTACAACCTAAATGTGTTTTTCATTGAGGGAAACGGTGTCTAGCAACCCAGCTAGGACGTGTCCTGAGTTCTAATCCTACCTCTGTAGCCCGGGGCGAGTCAGTTCACCCCCCTGCCTCAGTTTTCCCAGCTGTAAAATAAATACAGTGCTCCTCCCTGACCTAGCTGCCAGGAGCATTGTGAGGATGGTTTGTAGGGTGCTAAGTATTATTATTGTGTAATTCTAGCAAGTCTACAAGCTATCAGAGGCCAAATTCAGAGTTGATGCAATGGGGGTGGGAAGGGCTGGTGCCATGGGGGCAGGAGGGCTCTGTCCCACTAGTCTTTGCAAAGAACCCCTGTGCGAAGTCCATTTGCTTGGGCGTTGTGCAGGGGCTAAGCCACGGGAAAGACTCAAACCCGGACGATAGGCCCCACTTGAAGGTGACTCTGGCCTTATCACACAGCTCTTCCTGTGTTGCATTCCTGCCATGCTGACTTCCCCTTCTCCCCCCACAGAGGAGCTCCAATCCCTGGTGAAGAGACTCCCGGAGGATCGCTTCGTGAACATGACAACCGTCTCCCAGTACTGGGCAATGGACCTCGACGTGCAGCATCGCTACCAGCAGCGGGGCACCAGCCTGAAGCTGCTGCTCAAGAAAACCCATCGAATCATCCGGCGTCTCTTCAACCTCTGCAAACGCTGCCACAGGCAGCCTCGCTTCAGACTGCCAAAGGAGAGGTACGGCGTCCCTTGGTGCCAGCTCTCGGCTGCCCTGGCCCAAGCTGGGCAGGTGTGGCAAGGCCTGGGACCACGTAGCCCATTTGTTATGCATTGCACTGACCAAACTGGGACTAGAAGGGTGATCGCCTGTCTCCTCATGTGTCATGCCATGGAAGCTTTCCCCAGTGTGCTGGGGAGCTGAGTAGAGAAGCCAGCCCTTGGCAACTGAACTGCTTTGCCCCCTCCATGCTGGCTCTTCCAGGCTTGGGGCAGTGCCATGGGGATCCTTGCCTGTGCCGTGGCTAACCTGAGGATTCCAGTCTCATGGGCTGGTCCCTCTCCCCAGAACATAAATATGTCCAGGGGACAGGCCACCACTCTGTCCCTCGGGAAGAGCAGTAGCCGTGTTCACGCTGGCACTGAGGAGCCTTTTCTGTCTTGCCTCCTTCTCCTTTAGATCTTTACCCTACTGGTGGAACCGCATTCAGTCCTTCCTGTACTGCAGCGAGACCACCCCGCCGGGGACTTTCCTGGAAGACAGCCACAGCTGCACCTGCCCCGCCGACCAAGTCTCCTGCCAGGGGTCCATACCATGTGCCTTGGGAGACGGGCCAGCTTGCGCTGCCTGCGCCGAGGAGAACAGCACCCGCTGTGGGACCTGCAACCCAGGCTACGTGCTCAGCCAGGGCTTGTGCCGTCCAGAGGTGGCGGAGTCCCTGGAGCACTATCTGGGCCTGGAGACGGACCTGCAGGACTTGGAGCTCAAGTACCTCCTCCAGAAACGGGACAGCCGCATCGAGGTGCACTCCATCTTCATCAGCAACGACATGCGGCTGGGGAGCTGGTTCGATCCCTCCTGGAGGAAACGCATGCTGCTGACCCTCAAGAGCAACAAGTACAAGCCAGGGCTGGTCCACATCATGATGGCCCTCTCCCTCCAGATATGCCTCACCAAGAACAGCACCCTGGAGCCAGTCATGGCCATCTACGTCAACCCGTTTGGGGGCAGCCACTCAGAGAGCTGGTTCATGCCTGTGAAGGAGGGGGGCTTCCCAGACTGGGAAAGGACTAACGTGGATGCCTCGGCCCAGTGCCAAAATTGGACGCTCACCTTAGGAAACAAGTGGAAGACCTTCTTTGAGACGGTCCACGTGTACCTGAGGAGCCGGATCAAGTCTCTGGATGACAGCTCCAATGAGACTATCTATTATGAGCCCCTAGAGATGGTGGATCCATCTAAGAACTTGGGCTACATGAAAATCAATAGCTTGCAAGTCTTTGGCTTCAGCATGCCATTTGACCCGGACGCCATCCGGGACCTGATCCTTCAGCTAGATTACCCATACACCCAGGGCTCCCAGGACTCGGCTCTGTTACAGCTCATAGAGATCAGGGATCGGGTGAACCGGCTTTCACCACCCGGCAAAACCCGGCTCGACCTTTTCTCTTGCTTGCTCCGGCACCGGCTCAAGCTGGCCAACAACGAAGTGGGAAGGATCCAATCCTCCATGCAGGCCTTCAGTGCTAGACTGCCAAGCCCCATGGAGTATGAGACTGGCAAATTGTGTAGCTAGCCTCGGGGCACCTGGAATATCTGAGGAGGGGCCAAAGAAAAGAGAGGGGGATGGAGAACCAAGACTTCTGAAGGCCTTACCTTAGTGCCAACCGTGTGCTTCCACGGGACACCACCAGCCACAGGGATGGCGGTGTGTGAAGGATGCAAGGAGATGCCTGGGCCATGGCAAGAGACTGCAGGGCAGCAGATGCAAATTGGTTAGAAAGGGGAGCCAGGCCTAGGGAGATAGGGTGCTCACCTTGTAATGGCTTGTATTTCTCCCCATTCCCAGTCACAAATGGCATTTGTGACCAGGCAGGAAAATCAACAGGTTACTTCACCTGGGAACAGGCACATGTGTGGGAGAAAGCTGGTGGGAGGAGTCTGCCCTAGAGAGGAGACATCTGGTAGTACCTCTGCCTGTGACCTGGCCTGTGAGCCCAGCCAGTGCTCCACACAGAGCTGAGAGGCGAAGCGATGGGCGGCAAGACCTCAGTCACCCCAGCAGGCCAGAACTGCTCAGAGCGCTTCACTCCCACCCACCCAATGGGAAGAGGCCAGCTGCGGCCTTCCTCAGCGCAGGCACTTTTGTATTCTTTTTAACAGATGTTTCTACCCACATACCGGCTTCTCCGTTCTCTGCATCACTTTCTAAGTCGTCGTATTCCCTGCCTCTTCTTCCCACCCCTGCCTGCTCTCTGGCGCCATTCCCTTAATGGCAGGGGAGAAGCTGGTCGATCCCAGCTGGGGGGTCTGTGGGACAGGCAGCCCTGCCTGATCTCCCCTATTCCCACACAGAAAGGGGGAGCACTCTGCCCTCCTTCTGCGTCACGGCACCATCAATGCACCTCGGTACATTGAGCCAAGACGTTCCATTGTCGACATGAGCAGCGACTGGGCACCCGGACGGACACACCCGTCGTTACAGTCAGAGGTGGAGCTCTGTGGGTAGCTTCTCCTTTCAGGTTTTTATTTAATCAATTGTTGGGGTTTTTTTAAACGTATTTATTTGGGGGGAGAGGATTCAATTCTTGTCGATTTCTCCAGCCGAGTTTCACCTTAGTCAAATGTATCTGGTTTAATATATTTTTTAAAAGATTTGCCTTTTGAGCGACACAAAACAAAGTTGAAAACAACGTGGTCTGGGTCTTTTTGACTGGAGACGCTCTCTGGGTGTGTGCAAAGAGGTGCTCGACATAAACGTGAACAGATACCTAGGGGCAACTGGCAGTAGATGGGGTGCAGAGATGGAGACATGAACGGCCAGGTGCACGTGTGATTATATAGATGTGATGGCAGAGGGATGTGTGTGCATAGGCAGGGAAGGACCTGCGGGCCAGTGTGGATGTGAATGGAGAGCTGGGGGGAGGTGGTGCTAGATAGGTATTGATGGTTCTGAGAGGGCAGGTGTGGATGTGAAATCAGAGGGGGGTGGGGGGATGTAGAGAGATCTGTGCATGTCCAGCCACACACATGTAGCAGAAGTTCCCAACCTATTTTTGGCACGGTTGCCATGGCTCCTTTTCTGCTGAGCCTTTTCTGTTTTTTCCCTCCTTGCTTTGTTTTCCCTTTTGTTTGAAGTCTATTTATTACCCTTGTACCTCTGCTCCTAGCCACACACAGATCAGGAACCCCCACTGATTTGAGCACTGATGCTGGTTTCTCATTGTTAAATGAAGCCCCTGTTCCCATGTGTGGTCCCCTGGCTGATGGCTGCAGCCAATAGAACCTGCAACGAGATGCTGTGGCCCAATCCTCAGCGATAGCCAACCTTTGCCATCCCCTGAACCTGGGGGAAGCCAGAGCCTAGTTGAGTCCTGGGCACAATTCAGAGTGGCCTTTGGGCTGGTGTAAGCATAAGGGATGCTGCCGTATGTGGGGAATGCCTGGAGCCCAGCGTGACTCGCATATCTATCCCCCATGCTGGCCACGCCCCCCACAGTGAGGGCTGCAGGAAGGTTGGTGTACAGCCAGTTATGGTAGCTGCACACCACCTGTGAATTTGCCCAGATGGGCTGTCTGATGCCGCACGGGGGCTCCTTTGCATCACTGGAGAGGGGCTAGAGCTCTGTAGCAGGGCTCACAACATGTGTCCCTGCAATGTCAGGTCAGGAGTTCTTTAAATGCTTTGTAAACCCCCTGCAATCACTGTGGAGATTTACAGGGAGCCAACAGGGTAAGGTGGAGCAGTTTAAAGGCGGGGGGGGGGGGGGGGAACTGGTGAATAGAGACAGCAGTGAGGGAGAGCTGGAGCTGCTGGAGTCTGTATTAGCTGGCGCCTGCAGGCAGCACAGTCTGGGCGAAATCTATACATGGAGAATTGCAGAAAGGCGAGAAAAGCCCAGCCCAGCTTTTCCATATCCCCTTCTACCGAGCAGCAACCCAGCCACAGGTAACACTCAGAGGCCTTCGGCTCACATCTGAGCAATGTGGATCCAATCCATCATCTCCCCGGCCAGCTCAAATCCAGATGAGGGCCGAGCCCTGCGCTACTGAAATGTAATCTGAAGAGGACACACCTGTATCTTCCCTGCTGCTGGCGTGCCAGCCTTTCACAGCAGACCATAAAGTCACTGCACCCCTTTCTTTGTGGATACTGGAAACAGAACAGGGCCTTATGTCTATTAAAAATCCCCTAATGAGGCAGAGAATTGCAGATGCTCTTTGAGGGGGCATGGACCTTGAGCATGCCCCCTTGTGGCAGAGTGTGGCCCTGCAGGCCTGCCCCTTGCAAGAATTACTCCCAGACCAGAATTCTTAGACCGGGGGTCTCAAACACGCAGCCCGCTGAGCTCTTCCCTGCAGCCTGCCGGGCTCCCCACGCCCCCCATTTTTTAAAAAAAAATAATTATTTTTTTTTTACCCCCAGGCAGTTCCCACTGCCAGACAGTTGTTCTGGCGGCGGGAACTGCCTCGGGGTAAAAAAAAATAAAATGGGGGGACGGGGGTGGGGCACGGGGAGCCCAGCGGGCCGCAGGGAAGAGCTCCGCAAGCCACATGGGAAGAGCTTCGCGGTTTCTGGGAAGGAGGGAGGGAGGAGCGGGAAGCTGTGCATACGGGAGGGGGCGGAGAAGGGGTGGGGCCTAATGGAAGGGGTGGAGTGGGGGTGGGGTCAGGGGCAGCGAGGGGGGCGGGGTCAGTGATGCAGCCCTTGGTCCAATGCACTAGTCCTCATGCGATCCTCGTGGTAATTTGAGTTTGAGACCCCTGTCTTAGACTAAGATTCTACCAGGGCGGGAAGTAAGGGGCAGGAGGGCTTTAAACCCTCAAACTCCACTCTGGTTCTGGAAGCCTGGGTGCTAATCCAGGCAGGCATCTCCTAACTTCAGGAGTCCCACAGCCTCCCCCAGGCAGTAATTCTGGCAGGCTTACCCTCCTGGTTTTCAAGAGTCCCTCTATCTGGTTCCTGTATGTGCTGGGACTACCTGTCCCTCAGATCCTTATCTCTAGGAGCACAGTCCTTCAACTGAGCTCTGGTAGCCTTTTATCTGTTCAGGTACTTGTTAATTAGCTGCCAACCAGCCACCTAAGCAGTTAACTAATTACAGTGGGGCCAAGATGGACTCATTCTCCCATTAGAAGCCCATCATGGATAGACTGGGTCCTGATTCCACTTAAAACCCCTGCCACTCCCTTTAACAGCTGCTGACAGGTCCAGATATGTCCCAGGTACAGTCATACCTGCCCTCCTGCTAAATATTCCGGGTTCTCCCTGTTAGCACACACCTGCTGCATTATATGTTGCAGGCACACCCTGGGGGAACTTATGCTTTGGCAGTATACACTTCCTGTGTCTTCTAAGTACTTCCCAGGAGAACTCACCTGCCCTGCAATTAAACACAGCACTCGGTCCAAATCTCACTTGCTTGGTAGGCCCGGGGAAAACACTGTTTCTTTGTTGCTGAGCATTCCTGGTGTAGCCTGATGGAACACACCTGCTCTTTGTTCCAGGTGCCAGTTACAGCCTGGTTGAATGCACCTGCCATGCTGCTGGATGTGCCAGGCAGCCCCCTTCTGTAACACACCTGCCTTGCTGCTGCAGGGGCTAGACAGACCCTGGTGTAACCCACCTGCCATGTGGTCCAGGCACATTCCATTTGGACACACCATAATTCAGGCTACGATTCTGTCACGGAGGCCACGGATTCCGTGATTTTAAGAGATGGCTGCGAGCGCTTCAGCCCCAGCCGCGCTTGAACTTCAGCTTCAGCCCCGTGTGGCAGGGCTCAGGCTTCAGCCTGACTTTAATAGGCAATTAAAAAGCTTCTGTCCTGATGTAGTGAAAACTGCATTACTGCATGTACACGTCCACGATTTATTGTCCACGCCGTCTGTGGCTTTTAATAAAAGTCCCCGTGCCAAAATCGTAGCCTTAACCTTAATGCCCCCATCATCAGTCCAGTCCACTGGGACGTTAATGGCTCATGGGTGGCAAAGCAGAGCGGGGCCAAAGGGATGGGTTCATGTCTGTCCCACACCAGGAGGAGGAAGGATTAAAGCAGGCCAGAGGGAGCCTACGCAGAACCCTCCAATTAGAGGAGGGCTCACTAAGTGAACCAATCAGGAGGTGGCTTGTTGCAGCGGCCAAGCAGGGCCAGCAGGGGCCATATATAAAGGGCTGCTCAACAGAGCAGAGAGTCTCTCCCCGGCCTGCTAAGGAGAAGTATGGCTGTCTAGGAGCACCATGGCTAGGGGAGCAGAAGAAGTTTCTGGCTGCCAGACTGAGGCCCTGGAGGAAGGGCAGATAAGGTGCTCGGGCTGCCCCCACTTGCCTTGAAGGAAGTGGCTAACACAGACTGCAGTTTGCCCCTGGAGCAAGGGACTAGACTGGTGGCTGCAGCAGGCCACTGAGGCGAGTAGCTGGACTATAGGCTGCTGGTTCCCCCCCGAAAAGGGGGGGAGACAGAAGAGCAGGGTCTGTGCCCAGAAGAGGATGCCGCGGTCCAGGGAGCGATGTGGGTCCCAGAGAGGTGGAGCCAGCAAAGCAGGAGTAATGGCGAGTGAGACACCACCGGAGGCAGGTGCCCTACGGAAGGACTTGAGCTAATTCCAGAAAGGCCAGCAGGAGGCGCCACGGTGCTGAGTCTTGCCCCGCTACACTTACCATACAGCTGTCAAAGCTCCATAGATACGTTCTCATTGCCATGTGGGGATGCCTGACCCACATTTACTGAGTGAAGCATCAACATAACTCACTAACTAATCAAAACTCCCGGCTGCCACCACCCAGAGTGTTTCCAAAGCAGGTGTACAGATACGCTGCTCTGTGACTGGTTGACTGGCATGAAAAGCTCTGTTCTCCTCCACCAATAAGAATGCATCCCTTCAGTTAACGGCACACTGAGCAAGTGTCACCCTGCTGCAGCCATCATCCATCAAGCCAGCTGATTAAATCTACATCAGTCATTTGGAAGCACTGACAGGCCCTGGCCTCAAGGATTGTCAGGGCTCTGACTGTATATTGTATATTCCTGGAGAATAGTACGCCTCCTTCATTGTCACCTACTGAGTGAAATGGTCACCTTTTCATTTTGAGTTTCTCGCCTCTAAATGTCTTCTCTGTGCCGCCCCTCCAGTCTGTTTGTGGTGACCCAGCCCCACCTTCATTCCTTTTTCTTCCCCTGCCTCAGGAGTTGCAGAGGGGGTCACTGTTTAGGTTGCACTGAGTTTTTCTGGTCACTCTCCTCTTTCAGCTGCTGAGAGGCAAGGCCAGAATATAGCAGTTCCCCTGTACACTCACTTTGCTTGTGTGCTCACAAGCCTGTAGCTGTGTAGAATAAATGGCTGCTAAGCGCCTACACCCTGTGGCAGCCTGGGGTTTAATTTGCAGTTAAGGACAAAAAAGTCATCATGTAAAATGACCCGTTCTTACTCCACATACTCCCGCGTGCAGCTGTAAGCCCTAACTACATACTTAGGGCCAGCTTTTCCGATGGCTTCAATCAGCATAGCTCCATTAACTCCAGTGGCACTATGTCCATTTACCCCAGCTAGCTAGCACTTTTATCACCAGAGTATCTAAGGGCCTCACAATCTTTTTTGATGTATTTACATTACCAGTGGTGGCTCTAGCCATTGTTATCACTGTTCATATTACAATCGTGTCTAGACACCCCATTCGAGATCAGGGGCTCCCTGTGCCAGGCGTGGCACTATGTACATTAAGAGCTAGGCCTTGCCTGCTCTCACTCCTTAGACGAGGCAACTAAAGGAAGTGCTGTCATCCCCATTATACAGATGGTGAATTGAGGCACAGAGAGATTAAATAACTTGCCAAAGGTAACCCAGGGACTCTGTGACAGATCTAGGGCTTAAACCCAGGTCTCCTGACTTCCAATTCAGTCCAGAAAGTGCTGAATACCACGCTCTGAAAATCAGGCATCCCTGGCTCATGTTGGGCCCATGAAATCACGAGTCACTTTCAAAATCTTGGCCTTAATTCTCCACTTCTATTAATGCAGGCACCTTTTCACTACTACTTTGTGTGGTTTATACTTCAGCTGTAGTGTGTTGTCTAAGCATGGTGCCTTGAATGCTTTTCCTATAAATGATTCTTATGGAGTCTAGTTTGGGGGCATAGAACAGATCACAGTACTGCAAGATGCCACCCTGTGAATCTATGGTGGAAATAAAAATGGTATGCTCTTATATTGTATTATCAGTGAAACAGTATGTGACCATGTAATTAAATACCACATCATACAGTGCATGCACAAAGGAGCAGAATTAGGGTTGGACATACCAGCCCAGATCCTCAAAGGTATTTAGGCTCCTAATGCCCAATTCCTCAATAGCTTTGAGGTGCTGGGCCACTATTCTAATGCTGCAGTTTCCTGAATTTTAAGTGATTAGCTGGGCATCTTTGCTGCTCTTTGGCATGGAATTTCCTAGGTTTATTTATTTTTTTAATTTAAAAAAAACCATCCCCAGGAGTGGCAATCTACAGAGCTCTGAAGGGCAGCTGGCTTTCAAAACAATTGCAACTGCAATCTAAATTTCACAGTCTAGAACTATTTGCCTAAAGACCTCCAGACAGCGTGGCCAAAGTCACCAGAACCCAGCTGGCCATGACCAAGGCCTCCTGACTACTAAGGAAAACATCCCCTCTATGATAAAGGAAGACCCACTAATCAGCAAAAAAAAGCAAGACTTGAGCAGCCCCTTGTTTAATGAAGAGCCTGGCATGGGGAACCTAGAGCAAGGCATAAAGTGGGCTAGTTTGTCAGGGGTGGACGATACAAACAGAGCTATGAGGCTCATCCCTGGCTGGTGAGCCATGGCTGTTCTGCCAATTTTCAGCAGTGTGAATGCTGCTAGAGGGCTTGGTGTGTCCTTGGCAAGGGGGTGGGGCCAAAAATGGACACACCCACCTCCAATAATGGACATGATCAGAGCTCCCAACCCCATATACAGAAAGAGAGGCTCTGAAATACCTCCCCTGCCCACACCCAGGCAGGTTCCCGTAAAGAACCATGCCACACACACTCTCCACCCTTTCCCATGCTGCACCTCCTCTCTGTAGATCCCTGAGCGCTGCTTGCAGGCAACATCCAGCCCCATGAACTAGCAGCTGTTGCTAATGCTGCTGCTGCCGCCTTCTAGGAAGAGCCCCCCGTGAGGAAAAAGGCACCCCGGCTGCTAGCCCAGAGGTGGAAAGCTGCAGGAATCCCAGAAGAGACACCTGAGCAAGCGCCTACTGTGTTACCCCAGAGGAGCAAGTAGTGGGGGTGCCCACCGGGCAGCAATAGCCAGTTTAGCCAGTGTGCTGGGACCCCTGCTTCACTATCATGTCTATCACATGGCAGGCCTGGGGTGCCATGTCCCGCACCCCCCTGCAAGGCTGGCTCTGGTGGCACAAGAGCATCATACATGTGCTGGGACCAGCTGTCTCAGCCCTTAAATTGCGTTAAGACTCAACAAAATCCTGCCCTCAGGCACAGCTCCTTTAAACTCATCCCCTAAGCTCTGAGTTCAGGGAAATAATCATCTGCTTAGCACAACCCTGGCACTGTACGTTTTAACACGCGAGGCCAGTTCAGCCGCTCGCAGCAGCCACAGCTGCTGCCAGGATGTGTCTCTTGATGATGGTCAGAGCTGCTGCTGCTGCTGACTAGACTGTCAGAGGAAATTTTTTAATGGCATTTTTGGGCTGACTTCAGTCTGTTCTTACACCACAGCGATAAGCTTTTCCCTTTGTTAATGACATATGAAGAGCCTCTGTTTACACTACTGTAGCAGAGCGCAGCAGGGCCCCTTTGGCTCCTGCCTCTGCTAGGTCCACAAAGTCACTCTGAGACCCTGGGATTAGTAGCCACAGCTGCAGTTTATTTACAGGCTTGTTCCTACCACCATTTCACCATGTACAGTTGGCCCTTCACCATCTACGGGAGGGAGGGAGGGAAGAGCTACCTCCCTGCTTCCACTCCCTGCCTTGTCCCTTTCCTTCTGTTTTTCCCTTGGCTTCCTTCCCCTGAGGCTTTTATAGAGCCCCAGGCTAATTAGGCAGTTGCTGTCTCTGCCTCCCCAATTAGGGCCAGGCTATGTCCAGCCAGCTCTAATCTATTCTCCTAAATGGGAGCTGGTGTGACAGACAGCTCAATCAACAACCCTTTGCCCAGCACCCAATCACAACTACACTCTTCATATTTATAGTCTAATGCATAACAGTGCCCTCTGCTGGCTGGAGTAAGAACGGCTCGGCTCTATGTCACAGATCCTATATTGCTAAGCCCCAATGGAGATTTTCCTTCGATTCCAGTTAGAGAAGAATCTCAGTTTTAATCCTGTGAAGTCCTGCACAGCCATAACGGGCAGCAGTGTGCTAGCTGAGAAGCCTATATATGTGCTATATTTATTATATATGTGATTTTATGTGCTCTATTATATATCTCTGATATATTACGAGCATACGAAAGCAGGAGGCTGGTTAGCTAATGAGGGGTCCGTGTGACACAGACAGCTCAGAATACCTGCATCGGTCGCGACTTCTCAGCTAGGTTTTCTGCTCATATTCAGATCCACATAGAGAAAGGCTGAAGAATGAAGATGAGAAAATAATCTCTGTTTAACCAGTTACTTCCTTTATTCATTGTTCCCTCCAGGCCAGCTAATTTGACCATAATACAGACGTGCCAGTGTAACATCGAGCTTTTGACGGGACTGGCTGAGCCAGATGTGCCAAAACAAGGAACCCACTAACCCTTTGCCCAAAACTCAAAGGGGCTTGGTTAATTTTCCTCCAGTATTTTTCACATTCATACCCCTTGCATAGAAGTTGCCCCAGTTAGAGGTGGGAGGGCCCGAATAACAGGAAAAAAGGCCTGCCTATGATATTTCTGGCTTCCCACAAAGCACGTGTGCCCGTGTGATTTCCACCCAATTTCACAGCTGCTAGAGGCTTGCGAGCATCTGGGTATTTATCCAGACTGAACACCTGTCCCTCCTGAGGTTCACCCATCCATAGTGCCTCTGGAAGGGAAGCAGCTCCCTGCAGTTTGGAGCTAGAGGGAGCAGACTGCTCCAAAAAAAAGGTGGGGGAGGTGAGGAACGCCGTCGGCTGAAAGGAGGCAGTCGAAAGAGGACAGATCTGTCTGTGTCCGTAAGTCTGTTGGGTATTTCTCCTGGCATCTGGAGGCACTTTGCAGCATCCCATAGATCACATTAAAACTGCAGCTCGGCAGCTATTATGAGCAGGTCAGTTCTGAGCAATCGTTCAACGGGCTGGTAAGATCTGAGTTCTGGGAAGGATGTTAGGTGTGGGGCTCAGCCCCCTGGCGCTCTCCCATCCGGTAGGGAAGTTGCCTCCTCTGCATTCTTAGCTGAACAGGACTCTGCACCAACTTTCTGGGCATGCTGCCGCATGGGCGCTAGAAGCTTTTATTCCTCCCTGCTTCCACCTCTCCAGGTGCTTGGAATAAAAAGTGACTTTGGAGGCAACATACTGGCTGATTAGCCCAGCTATCTGGCTGACAGGCCAGGGAGTTGCGGGGTGGGAAAGATCAGCAAGGCAGCTTAGCCTCCTTCTGCCCCCGCCCCAGGAGGGGTTTCAGCCATGCCAGAGACAGCGCTGTCAGTAAAGGAGGTCTGACAGCTGACAGCTTTCAGGAGCAGTTGGAGGGTTGGTTTCCCCCCCCTTCCCCCGTTGTTGTAGAACTCGGTGCCTGACTGGAATTTAAAGCAGTGCCGTTCCAAGGCTTTAGGATAAAATGTATATATGCACCGAGCTCTCACTTTGCTCCATCTCCAGATTGGCAGCTGTCCCAATTTCTAGGCAGAGACAAGGCTTCCATGTATTACTCCAATGATGGATGAAGGGGTGGGTGGGCGTGAAGCTCCCACATGGGCCCTGAAAACCACAGCACCGCTCTTCTTTGGGCCAGGACCCTTGGGATAGTGAGAAAAAAATCCTTGTACAAATCCACATGCCACCTCCTAATCCTCGCAAGTAGGAGGAACTTGGCTTTTTTAATGCCGCCAAAGCTATGGTAACCCCACATAATCTATCCTGCTTCTATTCTCCCTGTCTGTCTGCATGTTAGATCGCTAGAGAGATAAGCGAGAGAAAATATAAACAGGGTAGGTAAACTATCCTATTTATATTCACTTTCTAATCTATCAATCTATCAGTCTGTCAATTGCGTTTATAGTCTCTCTCAATCTGTCACTTGGGCTTCTGTTCTCCATTCATCTGCCTCACTTTGCCCATGTCTTTTCCCTCACCTCTCATCCTTAAAAGGAAATCAGATGATTGAACACACAGAAAGGAAATGGTAAGTCAGAGACAAAAATCAGCTAGATGCTGTGTGACACAGAAGGCCCAATGGTGGTTCACAACTTGTGTCCACAGCTCATGTCAGGCCTGGCATACTCATTACACCTAACACTCTGCTTTGTAGTCTGTCTCTAAAAGGTGTTATGTAAGGGATCATATGAAAACTGGTAACACGCTGGTCCCGAAAATCATTGCATGGTGTATGTACAACGAGTTATAGGTATGTGGTGGAAATATGTTCTTAAAATATATTTGGCAAGCAGTGCCTAAGCCACGCCTGTTCCAGACAAAGCAATGTGGTTCTGACTGCTTGAGTGTGTCTCCACTGTGTGACTAAAGACAAAGAAAAGCACATTTTTCCATGCAAGGTAAACAAAACCATCAGGAGAGCAACTGGGGAAAGACAACCACTTAACACTCTCCATGGAGAATGGAGATTGCACCCCCAGGACACCTTCCTGCCTTTTGTAGCAGGGTCAGTGAAGTTTAGGAAGATACAAGGAAAGAGAAAAAGGCATTTTAGCACCCTTCACCTAGTGAGACAAAGGAACCGAGCACTTTGAGCTCTGTGAAGGGGCATGGCCAAAGAGTCTGGTCAGCCATGCTGGAACAGAGACTTGGTGAGAAACACATCTTTGAACATGAGACTCTAGTTTGTTCAATCAGGTTTAGTTTTAGAAGTGTATTTTTACTTTTGTTTGCTTGTTCTATCTTTATTCCTTATACTTGGTGTCACTTACACCTATGACTTTTTAATAGACTTGTTCTACTTTTACTATAAACCATTCAGCGCTTTGATTAAAACAGAGTTTGTTAACCCCAGTTAAGGTAATAAGATGGTGGGTACTGTGTCTTTAAGGGAGCAGCAAACGTAATTGTTTTTGCAAGTGATCAAAGAAGGGGCTAGAGGGCAGATGGCTGGGGGAAATTCATGGTGTTGGGGGTCACTCTGCAAAGAGTAACTGGGCAGTGAATATAAGACTGAGTGAATATAAGACTGGCCATACTGGGTCAAACCAATGGGCTATCTAGCCCAGTATCCTGCCTTTCGACAGTGGCCTATGCCAGTTGCTTCAGAGGGAATGAACAGAACAGGACAATGATCAGGTGATCCACTCCCTGTTGTCCAGTCCCAGCTTCTGGCAGTCAGAGGCCTAGGGACACCCAGAGCATGGGGTTGCATCCCTGACCATCTTGGCCAATAGCTATTGATGGACGCATTGGTGGAAGCCAGGGTCTGACCTACATGCTTGTATGCTGGCTGTTAGTGTCAGGGCTCTCAGTCACAGAAGCATAGCATTTAAGGCCCCCAGAGTTGCAGGGCAGGCAGTGACACAACCCCTTATTGGTCTGGGTGAATCCGAAAGTGTCACATGCTCCCATTCCCATTAGTATAAAAGCTGCTGCTGCCAATGGGGACTCAGAGATAAATCTGTCGGTGGGACAAAGTCACCTAAGCACCCAGGGGACCAATTCTGCTCCCACCTACCTCTGCGTACTCTCATGGGAATCACACGCTGCAATGGTCCTGATTCTCCCGGGATATTGACAGAAGCCCTTCATATTCCCCTTAATGCTACAGCTACCACTGGCTCAGTCTGGTTTTTGCTGCCTTTCAACTCTCAAAGGACGGTTTCTTTTTACCTTCCTGCTCTCCATTGGGAGATGCTGCAGGAAGTCAGTTTCATGAGAGAATGTTTACTACATTTGGAGATCGAACAAGCATGCAGGATGGATTTCAGCAACTGCAAAAGCCTCTTGGGGTTGGGGAGAAGTAGAGGCTTGGTTCACTTCAAGATTACAGCAGAGATTCTGGTCAGCAATTAGATTTTGCAAAAGCAACTCAGCTGCCCTTGTTGGAGATTATGGAGATGTGGGGGAGGGAGATGTTGTGTGCAAACAGGGAGGGAGAAGAGAGAAGGAAAGAAGAGAGGATTAATTGAGGGAAGCCCGAATCACAATGAAAAGCAAAACTCTGTGAAGCTAAGGGTATGTCTACACTATGAAATTAGGCCGATTTTATAGAAGTCGCTTTTTCGGAACAGATTTTATACAGTCGAGTGCGTGCGTGCCCACTAAGTGCATTAAGTCAGCGGAGTGCATCCACAGTACCATGGCTAGCGTCGACTTTTGGAGCGGTGCACTGTGGGTAGCTATCCCACAGTTCCCACAGTCCCCGCTGCCCATTGGAATTCTGGGTTGAGCTCCCAATGCCTGATGGGGCAAAAAATTTGTCGCGGGTGTTTTTGGGTAAATGTCATCAGTCAACCCTCCCTTCCTTCCTCCCTCCCTCTGTGAAAGCAATGGCAGCCAATCCTTTCACAACTTTTTTCCTGGGTTAACCACGCAGACGCCATAGCGCTGCAAGCGGGAGCTCGCTCAGCTCTCCATCACCACTGCCATTGCAGGCAAGTCTAAAGGGTAGTGACTCTTGGACATGTGTGGGCCTCTTTAGATTTTAGGCGCATCATATTCCTCTCCTTTGTCGCCGGAGAAGAAGTCTTGCAGCCGTCCTCATCAGTAGGACTTGTAGCTGTCTGGAACAGCAATGGTGTTTTGCTCGCTCTGCCGCTTCTGCTGCAACTGTGCCATCCCGAGCTCCTGCAGTCCAGCAGTGGACCATGCAGAATGAGTGATAGCCATCGTCATCAGTATGACTTTTAGCCGTCCTCGGAGCAGCAATGTTGTTTTGCTCGCTCCGCCACTTCCGTTGCAACTCTGCCATCCTGATCTCCAGCGACCTGGCTGCTCTCCCAGCCGGCAGCACTGCACGGTCGCACCTACCCTTTGCTCCCATAGCTCACATGAACCCTGGACAGTAGTAAGGAACAGTTGAACTATAGGCTTAGCAAGTGCAGAATGGTGGTGCAATGTGCCTTTGGACGTTTACAAGCTCGCTGCCGCTGTTGATCAGACCTCAGCGCAACTACCATTCGCATTGTTATTGCTGCTTGCTGTGTGCTACATAATATCTGTGAGAGTAAGGGGGAGATGTTAATGGCGGGGTGGGAGGTTGAGGCAAATCACCTGGTGTCCAATTTTGAGCAGACAGACACCAGTGCGATTAGAAGAGCACAGCAAGGCGCCCTGCATATCACAGAGACTTTGAAAACCAGTCTCCTTGATGCAAACCCGCCCCCTTTGTTGATTTTAATTCCCTATAAGCCAACCACCCTCCCACCTTCAAAATAAAGCAACTATTGTTTTGAAACCATGCATTCTTTCTTTATTAATTAAAAATAAATGAGATAACGGAAAAGGTAGCCGCGGGTGGTTTGGGGTACATGTCGTCATGTCCTTTCCTCCCCTCCCGCCATGAAAGCAACGGCAGACAATGCTTTCACACCTTTTCCTGGAGTGCCCGCACATGCACCATAGCTCTGCAAGCGGGAGTCCCCTCAGATCACCGCTGCAGTTGTGAGCATTGTAAATAAACACCTCGCATTTGCCCTTGGAGATTTTGGCATATATATTGGCATTGCGTCTTTTGCAACGGAGTTCTGATAGCAATGATTCATCTCCCCATACAGCGATCAGATCCAGTACCTCCTGTTCGGACCATGCTGGAGCTCTTTTGTGATTCTGGGACTGCATGGTTACCTGTGCTGATGAGCTCGCCATGCTGGCCAAACAGGAAATGAAATTCAAAAGTTTCCGGGGCTTTTCCTGTGTACCTGACTAGTGCATCTGAGTTGAAAGTGCTGTCCTGAGCGGTCACAATGGTGCACTCTGGGATAGCTCCCGGAAGCCAATGCCGTCAAATTGCATCCACACTACCCGAAATTCGACCTGGCGATGTCGATTTCAGCGCTAATCCCCTCGTTGGGGAGGAGTACAGAAATCGATTTTAAGAGCCCTTTAAGTCGACAAAACTGGCTTCGTCGTGTGGACAGGTGCAGGGTTAAATCAATCTAACGCTGCTAAGTTTGACCTAAAGTCGTAGTGTAGACCAGGGCTAACTCTTGTGTACATCTAGCTCTAGTAGCGTAGGGAGCAGACAAGAAGGGAGGAAAAATGGCCTTGTGAAGGAAACTCAAGAAATCTACATTTAGTTCTTTGCTCTTCCACAGATTGCATGTATGACCTTGGGCATATCACTTCACCTCTCATTTCCTCCTGTATGTAGTATAAAGGGGATAACATTCCTTTTCTCCCACCCTTTGTCTCTTTTGTCTTGATCACAATCTCTTTGGGGCAAGGAATGTTGATGGACCTGTGAATTGCGATTCCGGAGACCTGGATTCTAGTCCTGGCTCTGCCACTGGCCTTGTGGGTAATCTTGAGCAAGACACCTCACCCCCCATGCCTCTGTCTCCCCATCTGTAAAAATGAGGATAATGGTACTGACCCCCACTGGGACCGAAGGATGAAAAGCCCTAGATAAGCACTAGGTGGTATTATTATTATTTCTACAGCGCCTAGTGCAATGGAGCAATTATTCAGATCAGGACTCTCAAGGCACTACTGAAACATAAACAAAACAGCAGGTTCTGGTGTATTAGCACAGCGTCTTCAAGAACTGATTGGTCAGATGCACATCAATCAGTAGAAGGATGTGGCTCCTGATCTAACGGAAGCTCTGGGTAGATGAATGCCAGTCGCTGATCAAAACAGACCTATTGTCTTGACTGTGAGCGCGGGCTGCGAATAGCTATTTCAGGGTGAACTCTCCCTGGCTTTCCAGAATGTGCCAACTCAGAATCTTACCATATTGACTGCAGGAGCCCCAGTGCCACCGGGAAATGCTTCTCAGGGCAAAAGAGAAATCCAGGCTCTGGTCTCTTGCTGCTGACTGGATTCCCCTGGTAGCAGAGCGACCCCAAGCTTAACAGCCTGGTGCTCAGTTAGCCCCTGTGGCTGTTTGCTGTCAATAAGACAGACAGGTGCTGCTATCAGAGCAACAGCCTAGTGTGGATGAGTGAGGGGGAGATTGTTTACTTTTAATTTAATGACAGGAGGAAAAACAAGAACTCTGCAGGCAGCTGGAGGGAAGAATTGACTGCTTTTCAGGCTGCATCTCTGGGTAACCACAGCCAGGGCAAGAAAGGGGATGTGCGAAGTCATAGGGTGATGGGCCTTCAGTGAGCTGGCCTGGCTAGCTTCCCCCCTGGGCCGCTCTGACTGCTGCACTAAGCCTCCTCGCTGGGGTCTGGAACCATGTGATGGCTAGGGATTGACGAACAGACTCTGGTAATACAATCAGCCAACTGAGCTTGGACCCAGAACGCCTATGGAAGCTTTTCCATGGTCAGACAAAGTTTGAGCCACATTGTTCCTTCATTAAAAAAAATACAAAAGATGTATTTATTTATTTCTGGTGAGTTTTGGCATTTCTTCCCCCTGGCACAAGTGCTGCTGAGGGCCTGAATGGCTGATCTTGCAAGATCTCTCCTGCCCAGTTCTGCAGACATTGGGCTAATTATAAGGACTGAATTTTTAGGACTGGCTCATACCTCAGAACCTTTTGAGGTTTGCTCACCTGCCGGCAAATGGCAACGACAGCGTGTTTATTAAACCCTAAATTGTTGCATCCATTGCTCAGAAAACATTCTCCTCTCTGGGACCCCCTTTGGCGTATGGGAGGAGACGTGCACAAAGACATGGTGTGATCCACAGCTTAGAACTGGAGGCACACCCTCCAACACTGCATGGCGGGAACGGGTCAGAAACGCGGGCCAAACTGGGCTCAGTCTACTTGTCGCAATGGCTCCTGGGCTAGGTTCAAGCACATGCAGGATTAAATTTGCAGCAAGGTAACAAAAATGCTAAGCGATTAGGGCTTTTCATAGTAACTAGAGCCATGCGGCACAGCGCTGATGAAAGAGGAAACAGGCTGTTGTCAGAACTGAAGCACGATCTAGTACAGCATTTCCCAAACAGAGGGCTGCGACCCACCAGCAGGTCGTATTAAGGTTCTAGGTGGGTTGTGGCCCAGTGCCGAGGGGAAGGGGTGGACAGCAGCTTTGGCTCCTGTGCTGCCGGGCTGGGCCCGACCCGACTCCTCGCTCCGGGTGATGAGACTAGGCACATGGGGTGGCAGCAGCAGGTCACAAGGCCACTCACTCACATTTGGCCTGCCCACCCCTTCACCATGACGAAGGAGAGGCCCGGCCAAACCGAGGGGCATTGCAACTCCATGCGCCAGCTCGCGACGCCTGAGTTGGGGGGGGGGGGGGGAAGGGGCAGCCTGTGGGACAGAAGCTGCCACTGTGGGGTGAGTGTGGGGTGGGCTCACTCTCCAATTTCCCCTCCCGCCCCGCAATGGGTCCTTTCCTCAGCACTGGTTAGGGTGCCAGGGCGGACGGTGGTGCTCTGAGTGGTTAGTGACCCCTCAGCAGGGGGAGGTGGAGGTGGTGGAAGAGAAGGACTCTGGCCTATGATTTGGGCCCCCCCTCCGCCCTCGCCCGTGCATTTGGAACTTGGGTGGGTTGTTAAAAGAAGAAGTGCAATTGGTGGGTCACTTTGCTAAAAAGTTTGGGATCTGCTGAACTAGTGGTTAAACCACAGGCCTAGCAATCAGATGACCTGGGTTCTAGTCCTGACTCTGCCACTGACTCACTCTATGGCATGTAATTTAGCTTTTCTGGCTTTCATTTTCCCCATTTATAAATGGGCATTAACGTCACTGGGAGTGTGTGACTCACCAGCCAGCACGCCCTCTTGTGGCTGGACATGGTGTAGCAGGCTCTCCTCCTTTGGCGCCCCTGCTGGCGGCTGCTCCAGTCCTGCAGCGGGGTAACAGAGAGTCCGATAAACAATAGTCCATCAACCTCACGCTGGGTCTTCAGTCCAGCACCAGATTCACGAGCCCTGACCCCTGGCATCCAGGGATTTTAACAGTCCTTATCCCTTGTCAAGGGTTTCTGCTCCACCTTCCCCAGGGGGTGGGTAGGGGAACCCAGGCCGTGCCTGGGGTTCTAGTCCAAAGACCCTTTAAACAAGCAGTCATGGCCCTTCTGCACAGCCCCCTTGCTGCCTCCCTGGACCACTTTCTGCCTTGCCATGTCTTGGGCCTTTGCACAGCCTCTTCCCGGGCTCACAGTGTCTCAGCTCCTCTCTAAGCCTCTACCCCAGTGGTCCCCAACCTTTCCGTTGCAGTAGCATCTTCATGTTCCCAGAAGAGTGTGGCGGGTGCCGAACGACCAGCCGCCAAAATGCCACCGAGAAGCAGCGTCATCGAGCAGCGTCGCCGCCGAAAAGCAGTGGCGACGCTTCTTGACGTTGCCGCTTCTCGGAGGCATTTTGGTGGCTGGTTGTCCGGCGGCCGTACTCCTCGGCGGCTGGTTGTCCGGCGGAAGCGCTCCCTTGCTGGTAGGTGGGCGCACATAAATGCCCCGGCGGGCACCATGGCGCCCGCGGGCACCGCGTTGGGGACCACTGCTCTACCCCATTCATGCATCCCTTTTAACTCCTCGCTCCAGGGGTACCATAGGTGTAGCGGGGCAGGGCTGACTGCATGCTCCTTAACCCTTTCTGACACAGAGGGGCACCCCACCACCAAGAGCTGCCCCCTTCCCTGGATAAACGAATGTCTGTGACTTGTTCTGAGCTCCGCGAAGGGAAAGTGCCATAGAAGGGCAAAGTAGTAGGTTGCATGGTAGCCCTGAATTCTGAAATGGAGGAGGGCAACAGGGGAAGATGCTACATAAGGGAATAGCATTTCCTGGGAATGAGACAGGGACAATAAGAACCAAGTTGAAACTCAGCCTGAACAGAGCCCAAAATCCATACCCTTCTTGAAAGAAATGGTTTGTTTGCTTTAATTTTTAGCCACATCTACACTTCTCACGTCCAGAGAGGAACAGAACTGGAAGTGCCGAAATACTATGCTCCATTCTTTCGGTATGTCCTGCCCAAATCGCGACCAGAAGTGGGGGCTCTCTAAGATCTTGGAAGGATGGTCTTGTGGAATGGGCCAGCTGGAAGCAGGATGGACTGGAAATTTCACAAGTGTGCGCATTCCTCTGACAAGCATAGGTCTGTCTCTAGACAAACAATTTCAGTGAGGTTGGGTAGTGCAGTGTTTCTTAAACTGGGGGTCCCGACCCAAAGAGGGGTTGCAAGACTATTGTGGGGGGGGGGGGTTGCGAGAGTGGCGGTTGCTGGCAAGGCACCCAGCTCTGAAGGCAGGGCCACTCCCGCCAGCAGCAGTGCAGAAGTAAGGGTTGCATGGTATAGGGGGTCATCACTTTTTGGGAGGGGTCATCAGAGCCTGAAATATTTTCAAAGGGGGTCCAAGCAAAAAAAAGTTTGAGAACCCCTGGTGTAGTGGACCTTCCCTGCACATCTGGACGGCTATCACCTCTCTTTTTCAGCCATGCAGTAGGCACAATGTATTCTCTGCAAAATACACTCCAGGACAGACACTGAGTGGGATAATTGTGGCTGCTGGATGAACTGAGACAATAACCCTGGAAGTGACCGGAGGCCACTGGCCATTCATGATGTACAGGGTTGAATGACTATGGGGATTTCCTCTGTATTTTGCTGATCAAGCATAGTATACTGTGGTATCTTCTGCAAGAAGAAATAAAGTTGTTGCTGCCAGGTACAGGGTAAATGATTCGGATAAAATAAAAATGGATTCCAGCCTTACTATCTGGGTCCCACCAACTGATGTGATGGGGAGCATGGGGTGTTGAATCACAGTCCTAGATCCAGATTTGGGGTGTAACATACAATTCCCATGGGGTCAGACTGTGATTTCCTTGCTTATGTTGGCTAACACTTTACACCCCACAGATTACAACAATAATGCCCATAGGACCATATGTGAAGTACAGTACTATTCAAACTGCATAAGGCAAGCAGAATCTGGCCAATAAACTAGATATTTAGGGAGCCAATAGAAAATGGCTTTACCCAGCCTAAGGACAGCAAGCTGGGTCACTACAGTAATGTTGCCAAGCCCATGCATTCAAAAATTATGGGTCAGTTCACCAAAAATCATGAGATTGCCTTACCATTCATAAGATATTTTTAAAATAACACAAGTGGACTCCTTTTTATTTGCCCTCTGATTTTGGAGACTTTGGGCTTGACATTTTCAAGATTTTCTCTGCAACCACAAGGGCTAGAAACTTACTTCTTTTTTATTAAATGAACATGGAGATTCTCACATAATCACCTGACCCCAGGAGCTGTGGCTTGATGAAAAACACGGCCTATCACAAATGCTGCACCACTGTTGGAGCTACTTTCTTCAGAAATAACCAAGACTCACTGATCTCATCTTCAGAGCTCTATATGCAGAGCCCTTGCTCCGTCCTTAATCAGCTTAACTCCTCCCATGGAAGGTCTGACACAAAACACCCCCGTATTCACACCCTACACACTACTGTACTCAGCTTTGTACAAAGTATGCCTTGTAAGGGATCATTTGACTTTTGGTCAGTATTGTCCTGGTAAAATATGTGTGGCAACGTTGCACGTGAAGTTATAAGATTCCCCTGTATGGTGTTATTAACACATGTTCCAAACCCCACAGCCCTGCCCAAACAGAAGTTAGCAAACAGGTCAGTCCTAAACAAAGGAATGTGTGTGCTGCTTAATTTGCATTTAAGCAGTACACAGAATCATCAAGCAGGAAGGGAAGACAAAGAAAGTTTAAATAGGTGGGAAAAAAACACAGAATATCCTTCCATATAGAGTTTTCGGCTACTAGTTCTCAGCTGGAAATGTTTTTCAAGAGGGGGGCTGAAACTATAAAAAGAAGGGGAAAACACCCCCAAGGCACCCCGCTCGCTCTCCCTGCACCTGAAGAGACAAAGGAAGCAGGTGCTAGACTCTGGGGGAGGGATCTTGACCTGAGAGTTTGGTCACTAATCAGCTGGTGCATGTAGTGAGAAACTTTGCTTGAATCTAATAGAGTTTGTTAAGTTATCTATTAGCAGACGTTTTATCTTTATTGTTCTTGCAACCATTTCTGACCTTTATGCCTCATTACTTGCACTTATTTCAAATCGCTCTCTTTGTAGCTAATAAACTTGATTTACTGTTTTATCTAATTCAGTGTGTTCAAGCGGAAGTATCTGGGTAACTCCATTTGGGGTAACAAGTTGTGTGCACATTATTGCCTCAAAGGAATAACAGACAGTTTGTACTGTCCAGGAGAGGGCTGGGCAGCACAGGACATATGTTTCTGGGGGGAAATCTCGGACTGGGAGTGTATTGGGGTCACCCTGTGGACTCTTTAGGGCTGGTGAGAGCCAAGGTGTGGCTGGCTGGCTGCAGCTCACACAGACATGGCTGGGAGTGACTTACACACTGGAGGCTGTTTATGAGCAGTCCAGGCTGGAGGCTACAGCAGCAAAACTGTGTAAAGCGCACCCCAGGTTACAGGGCAGGGGTGACACAGCTACACCAGTCTGAACTGTACCCTGCTATGTCACAGAAAGCTCAATCTATTGAAGGCCGGCCCACCCACCATTTTGGCTCCTTGGTCCTGACAGAGACACCCTGGTGTAGAAAGCAGTCAGAAGCTCATCAAAGAAAAGAGAGAGGAAAGGATCAGGAACAGAAAGAACAGACAGAGGGAGGAGAGATGAGAGATGCTGGGACAGGGCCCGCCTTCGCTCAAATTATAACACATACCGTGAGAAGAAAGAAAAAGTAACTAAGGGCCAGACCATTGGCAGGCATAAACTGACATAAGATACAGCAGTGGTTTTCCACCTGTGGTCCGCAGATCCCTGGCGTTCTTCAGACTATATCTAAGGGGTCCGCGGAAGGTTGTTGTTATCACAGAACTGTGGTTTTCAGCCTGTGGTCTCCTGGGGGTCCGTAGACAATGTTTAAGATTTCCAAAGGGGTCTGCCAATCCATTTGAAAATTTTTAGGGGTCCACAAATAAAAAAAGATTGCAAACCACTGCAATAGAGCAATGCCCATTTACACCATTTGAGTATCTCTTCCTAAAATATTACTCCTTGGAGTTTTCCAAAACTGAAGTCCTTTCAGTCCTCGCTCTTATGTCTGATTTACTGAGCACTGACAATGTGTTCCCCACGGTACAAACATGAAACCTGAGCAAGGTGCATCTGGACTGCAGTGTGAAAAAGCTCCCTTAACTTCAACCTTTCTTCTATCTTCATTATCTTCTTAAGTTCAAGCATAAAGTTAACATCAAGTATGTCAAGTCCCAACTTTGACAGGGTAGTTCCGTCAACTCCATATTCAGTTTCAGTAGCCGCACCTTGTAACTAGAAAGGGGGCTAGACCCAGCAACTTGATCCCTGAATTTTCAGGGGGTTCAAATCTGGATGCAAACATCACACTTCAGGCCTATATTGCCTGAGAGTATAAGCAAGCTAAGCAAAAGAATTGCATCTGCTCTGCCTGGCCCAGAGAGTGCTGAAACAAGGCAGATGGGCCAATTTACACATTCTTCACAGGAAGGGCTAACAGCGGAGCTGTGTGAAACGCAACCAGTTTGCATCTCAGGTGTTGCACTTTATTAGTTTCCATTTGCTTCCTGTGCATTTTTTCTTCGAGCTCTGGGTTGGAACACACAAAATCTCAAAGCAAAATTCAGCCAGAACTGCTAGGTTTCATGCCATAATGACAGCAGCAAGGAGGGTCCTGTGGGTAAGAACAGGACTGAAAGTAACCGTCTGGTAATCGGCGTTTCATTCTTGGCTCTGGCAGAGCCTCCCTGTGTAGGGTTGATGTTGTGCCTCAGTTTCCCTCTTTGTAAAACAGGGTTAGTAACAGAGGAGGTTTTAAGGGTTAATGTGTTAATGTTCATAAGTGCTTTGAGGACCTTAGATGGACAGTGATATAAATCTAGGAAGTCTCACTACTAAGCAAAACCATAAATTTCATGTAATTTTAATGCAAGACCCCCAAATTGGCCGAGGCCCTCTTGTAATTGGGCCTGTATTTGTCTGAAATGTGGGGGAACCTTATCAAGCTCTTAGACATCATGGTTCATATTTCAAGTTCATGATAATACTGAAATCAGGACGAGTTTTGCTTGGCTCTGGGCTTTTACAATGAACATTTTGTTCAGCTCTGTTTAAACCTCTCCATATGCAGAGCATTAGCCCCTAACCATCAGGTTTCTCCTAAAACAAAGACATTCTCCAGTTTGACAGGTTTCTTTGTGTTTGAATGTTATTTCTGAGAACATTCAATAAATGGCAAGGAGGTTTCTGAAAAATGTTCTGATCTCTTCCTTCTGGCACAGGGCTGTTTTTTCATAACTAGGTTTCCAAAGATGCTTCGATTTATCATTTTCATGTACTATTGCAATGCCAGGTTCTGGACACACACTTTTTTTTGCTTGGACCCAATCCTTTTGGAATCACTGTTCTCCATTCTGTATGCTAACGGAGATGCCTCCCTGTCCCATCTTTGATACATATGTGGCTAGGGGAGCTTCCTTAATCCTGTCACCCTTGTCCCGGGATTTAGGTGTGTCTCCTATGGCCTTTTCATTGCTTTTTGTAAGTCTTTCTTCTGATCGGCTTTGGTTCAAGCAAAGGTGGCCGGGGGGGGGGGGGGGGGGAAGGTCTTTCGTGAGTCAGACAGGCTGGGTACAGCACCCTGATTCTCCAAGAACACAGAGCTGATAGGTAACAGACCTCAGGAGGTCATCTAGTCCAACCCCCTGCTCAAAGCAGGACCAACCCCAACCAACCCAAACTAAATCATCCCAGCCAGGGCTTTGTCAAGCCTGACCTTAAAAACCTCTAAGGATGGAGATTCCACCCCCCCGCCCGCCCCCGGTAACCCATTCCAGTGCTTCACCACCCTCCTAGTGAAATAGTTTTTCCTAATATCCAACCTAGACCTCCCCCACTGCAACTTGCGACCATTACTCCTTGTTCTATCTGCCACCACTGAGAACAGCCGAGCTCCATCCTCTTTGGAATCTCCCTTTAGGTAGTTGAAGGCAGCTATCAAATCCCACCTCACTCTTCTCTTCTGCAGACTAAATAAGCCCAGTTCCCTGAGTCTCTCCTCATAAACCATGTGCCCTAGCCCCCTTTAATGTGGTGAACTTTGGATCTGAATTTTGCTGCTTGGGTCCATCACTATTTGTAATCAGTCCTCCTCAAATACCAAGGAGACACTGTCAATCAGAGAGGGGAAGAATGGAGCGGCTAATGCACTAGTTTAGGCCTTGGGAGATGTGGGTTTAAGTCCCTGCTCCGGCAGAGATTGGGCTCAATCTGCTCCACCACAGACTGCCTGTGTGAGCTGAGCCTCAGTTTCCGTACAATGGGGCTAATAGCTCTGCCTTACCTCACATGGGTGTTGTGAAGTACTCAGCTGCTAGGGTGAGTGCTTCCATGACTGGAAGGCATGAGATGCACAGTCCTAGGGATGGGGGTTCCACGACCACCACTCCCAAGAGGAGGAGGAGGGTGGTGGTGGTCGGGGACTCTCTCCTCAGGGGGACTGAGTCATCTATCTGCCGCCCTGACCGGGAAAACCGAGAGGTGTGCTGCTTGCCAGGGGCTAGGATTCGTGATGTGACGGAGAGACTGCCGAGACTCATCAAGCCCTCAGATCGCTACCCCTTCCTGCTTCTCCACGTGGGCACCAATGATACTGCCAAGAATGACCTTGAGCGTATTACTGCAGACTACGTGGCTCTGGGAAGAAGGATAAAGGAATTTGAGGCGCAAGTGGTGTTCTCGTCCATTCTCCCTGTGGCAGGAAAAGGCTGGGGTAGAGACCGTCGAATCGTGGAAGTCAACGAATGGCTACGCAGATGGTGTCGGAGAGAAGGGTTCGGATTCTTTGACCATGGGATGGTGTTCCAAGAAGAAGGAGTGCTAGGCAGAGATGGGCTCCACCTGACGAAGAGAGGGAAGAGCATCTTTGGAAGCAGGCTGGCTAACCTAGTGAGGAGGGCTTTAAACTAGGTTCACCGGGGGAAGGAGACCAAAGCCCCGAGGTAAGTGGGGAAGTGGGATACTGGGAGGAAGCACAAGTAGGTGAGTGCAAGAGGGGAGGGCTCCTGCCCCATACTGGGACAGCAGGACAATCGGTGAGTTATCTTAAATGCCTATACACAAATGCAAGAAGCCTGGGGAACAAGCAGGGAGAACTGGAAGTCCTGGCACAGTCAAGGAATTATGATGTAATTGGAATAACAGAGACTTGGTGGGATAACTCACATGATTGGAGTACTGTCATGGATGGATATAAACTGTTCAGGAAGGATAGGCAGGGCAGAAAAGGTGGGGGAGTTGCGTTGTATGTAAGAGAGCAGTATGACTGCTCAGAGCTCCAGTATGAAACTGCAGAAAAACCTGAGAGTCTCTGGATTAAATTTAGAAGTGGGAGCAACAAGGGTAATGTCGTGGTGGGAGTCTGCTACAGACCACCAGACCAGGGGGATGAGGTGGATGAGGCTTTCTTCCAGCAACTAACAGAAGTTACTAGATCACAGGCCCTGGTTCTCATGGGTGACTTTAATCACCCCGATATCTGCTGGGAGAGCAATACAGCGGTCCACAGACAATCCAGGAAGTTTTTGGAAAGTGTAGGGGACAATTTCCTGGTGCAAGTGCTGGAGGAACCAACTAGGGGAAAAGCTCTTCTTGACCTGCTGCTCACAAACAGGGAGGAAATAGTAGAGGAAGCAATAGTGGATGGGAACCTGGGAGGCAGTGACCATGAGATGGTCGAGTTCAGGATCCTGACACAAGGAAGAAAGGAGAGCAGTAGAACAGAGACCCTGGACTTCAGAAAAGCAGACTTTGACTCCCTCAGGGAACTGATGGGCAAGGTCCCCTGGGAGAATAACATGAGGGGGAAAGGAGTCGAGGAAAGCTGGCTGTATTTTAAAGAATCCTTATTGAGGTTGCAGGAACAAACCATCCTGATGTGTAGAAAGAAAAGTAAATATGGCAGGCGACCAGCTTGGCTTAACAGTGAAATCCTTGCTCGTCTTAAACACAAAAAATCAGCTTACAAGAAGTGGAAGATTGGACTAATGACCAGGGAGGAGTATATAAATATTGTTCAGGCATGCAGGAGTGAAATTAGGAAGGCCAAATCACACTTGGAGTTGCAGCTAGCCGGACATGTTAGGAGTAACAAGAAGGGTTTCTTCAGGTATGTGAGCAACAAGAAGAAAGTCAAGGAAAGTGTGGGCCCCTTGCTGAATGAGGGAGGGAACCTAGTGACAGAGGATGTGGAGAAAGCTAGTGTACTCAATGCTTTTTTTGCCTCTGTCTTCACAGACAAGGTCAGCTCCCAGGCGGCTGCACTCCGCAGCACGGTATGGGGAGGAGGTGACCAGCCCTCTGTGGAGAAAGAAGTAGTTCGGGACTATTTAGAAAAGCTGGACGAACACAAGTCCATGGGGCCGGATGCACTGCATCCAAGGGTGCTAAAGGAGTTGGCCGATGTGATTGCAGAGCCATTGGCCATTATCTTTGACAAATCATGGCAATCGGGGGAGGTCCCGGATGACTGGAAAAAAGCTAATGTAGTGCCCATCTTTAAAAAAGGGAAGAAGGAAGATCCGGGGAACTACAGGCCAGTCAGTCTCACCTCAGTCCCTGGAAAAATCATGGAACAGCTCCTCAAGGAATCAATTCTGAACCACTTAAAGGAGGGGAAAGTGATCAGGAACAGTCAGCATGGATTCACCAAGGGCAAGTCATGCCTGACTAACCTAATTGCCTTCTATGATGAGATAACTGGCTCTGTGGATGAGGGGAAAGCAGTGGATGTGCTATTTCTTGACTTTAGCAAAGCTTTTGATACAGTCTCCCACAGTGTTCTTGCCAGCAAGTTAAGGAAGTATGGGCTGGATGAATGGACGGTAAGGTGGATAGAAAACTGGCTGGATGGTCGTGCTCAACGGGTAGTGATCAATGGCTCCATGTCTAGTTGGCAGCCGGTATCAAGTGGAGTGCCCCAAGGGTCGGTGCTGGGGCCGGTTTTGTTCAATATCTTCATCAACGATCTGGAGGATGGTGTGGACTGCACCCTTAGCAAGTTTGCAGATGACACTAAACTGGGAGGAGTGGTTGATACGCTGGAGGGTAGGGACAGGATACAGAGGGACCTAGACAGATTAGAGGATTGGGCCAAAAGAAATCTGATGAGGTTCAACAAGGACAAGTGCAGAGTCCTGCACTTAGGACGCAAGAATCCCATGCACTGCTACAGACTAGGGACCGAATGGCTGGGCAGCAGTTCTGCAGAAAAGGACCTAGGGGTTACGGTGGACGAAAAGCTGAATATGAGTCAACAGTGTGCCCTTGTTGCCAAGAAGGCTAACGGCATTTTGGGCTGTATAAGTAGGGGCATTTCCAGCAGATCGAGGGACGTGATTATTCCCCTCTATTCGGCACTGGTGAGGCCTCATTTGGAGTACTGTGTCCAGTTTTGGGCCCCACGCTACAAGAAGGATGTGGATAAATTGGAAAGAGTCCAACGGAGGGCAACAAAAATGATTAGGGGGCTGGAGCACATGACTTATGAGGAGAGGCTGAGGGAACTGGGATTGTTTAGCCTGCAGAAGAGAAGAATGAGGGGGGATTTGATAGCTGCTTTCAACTACCTAAAAGGGGGTTCCAAAGAGGATGGATCTAGACTGTTCTCAGTGGTAGAAGATGACAGAACAAAGAGTAATGGTCTCAAGTTGCAGAGGGGGAGGTTTAGGTTGGATATTAGGAAAAACTTTTTCACTAGTAGGGTAGTGAAGCACTGGAATGGGTTACCTAGGGAGGTGGTGGAATCTCCTTCCTTAGATGTTTTTAAGGTCAGGCTTGACAAAGCCCTGGCTGGGATGATCTAATTGGGTTTGGTCCTGCTTTGAGCAGGGGGTTGGACTAGATGACCTCCTGAGGTCCCTTCCAACCCTGAGATTCTATGATTCTATGATTCTAGGGTAAGGATGGCCATAAGGCTAGATAGATCATTGTACCAATTCCTGCTGCACCACCTATGAAACAGCATGAGATCAAATACACAGGACTCGGGGGTTCATCGGAGGAATGCCACTTGTGTACAACTTGACCCCTCACTTGAGATCCCCCTCCCTCTGTTTTGCAGGAACCCCCCTCCCCCTTCCCTGGCTGAGGAGCAGATCTGTGGTTCTGATGGAAAGGAAGACACCAAGTCTGAGTCTGAGAACCGGTCCATTCTCAGGGTGATATTGGCTTTGCTCCCATGTGAGAGAGGAAAGCAGGAGGTTTTAGTCTAGAAAAGGTTTTATTTCCATTTCCCCATAAAGCACAAGGCCCGGCCCAGCCTGTGGAGCGGCAAGGCGAGATAAAGCCTTGCTGTTTCTTTTTTCTTCCCCTGACAGACTCAGAAGTGCAGTGCAGGTGGCAAATTAGCCCTGGTTCCTTGTTAATTGGCAGGCAGGAGTGTTCTCCTGCTGTTCAGGTTGTCATAAGCTAGCTCAGCACATTTGCAGATTTTTTTCTTCCTGGCAGTGTTTTTTTTTTTTTCAATCTCTGCCGTCTCTGAAAGCTGCTGAGGGCTCTGATCCACCCATGTTGTGCTCCCCAGGGTTTCCTCATGCCCAAAGGGTCGGGGAACCTGAAATGGCCGTTCCCCGGCAAGATCAGGGGATGATTAACATTTGCTCAGTGAGAGCTGGATGCGCTTGCGCTGCCAACTCAGTGAAGGTCCTAGACTGGGGGCTGTCAAGAGATGCCCAGAAGGCACAAGGGAGATGGCACAGGCACCCTGCAAAGTGGAAAGCAGGAAGTGGGGGGAAGAACAATGGTGGGTGGGCGGGTGAGTATAATAAACAGTGCTAGAGCCAGACATACGATGAGATCAGAGGAGGAAAGGCAACATAACAGCAATGGTATGCATGAGACATGCTGACCCAGAGAAAGGCCTTGTGCTTTGCCTGGAGTGCAAGCTGTGTCCATAAAAGTTGAGAGATTCAATACATACTGTATGAGTGGATACTGAAGTCCTACTCATGGGGAGTGACACAGAGAAAACTTGCTCCTGTCCTGAAACCTGAGGGCCAGATCCTTGACTTCAATGGAGCTATGGCAGTTTACACCAGCTGATAATCTGACCCTGAAGGAGCTGGGCCAGGACAGATAGATCCAGATACCCAGACGGTACAAACTGGTGTAGCTCCACTGAAGTCAATGGAGTGATGTCAGTTTCCATCAGCTGAGGATCTGGGCAGTAGTAAAGAGGCTTGAGGAAAGGGAGATAGGGATGCTCATGCTGGAGGGCTGATCTTATGGAAAGATCAGTTCATATCTAGGGAAGTGGTGGAATCTCCATCACCGGAGATTTTTAAGAGCAGGTTAGACAAATACTTGTCAGGGATGATCTAGATAATATGTAGTCCTGCCATGAGTGCAGGGGACTGGGCTAGATATACATAGAATCCTTCCAGTCCTAGGAGTCTATGCACACCTGGCACTAAGGAGTCCTTTCTGCGCAGTCAGTTGAACAGACAATACCAGCCTATACCCTAGCCTTGGCGCAAGTAGTGTAGATCAGTTATTATTCTGGGGGCTTTACATTTTGGGAGCTGAGACTGATTGTAATGGGCAACGTATTTGTCTGGATGCAGAAGCTAAGTTTTCTATATTTTAAATAACCATATAAGCACCTGGAGCTTGCTACAGCCATTTTAAAAATTACTCCAAATATGATAATAACTAGCTATTATGGAGATCTCAAAGTTCTTCACAAAGGAGGCAGGTTAGAGACACAAGGTGGGGGAGGGAGGCAGGTTAGAGAGACAAGGTGGGGGAGGGAATATCTTTTATTGAACCAACTGCTGTTGGAGAGAGACGCAAGCTTTCGAGCTTACACAGAGCTCTTCCTCAGGTCTGGGAAAGGTACTCCGAGAGTCACAGCTAAATGCAAGGTGGAACAGATTGTATATCATAAGTAGTTAGAATATGTGCTAAGGAACCATTCAAGGTAGAGTGGCTGGTTAACATGCCAGACAGATATCCATCCCAAATTCCTCCATTTCATCCTCACCCATAACAATCTTACATTCAACAACAAATACTTCGTCCAAACAATGGGAACAGCCCTGGGTACTAGGGTGGCTCCCCAATATGCCAACCTCATCATGGGACACCTTGAAGAATTTCTGGACCATTGCACCACGAAACCACTGATATACTTGAGATACAACTGATGATATTTTCATCCTCTGGACAGACGGCTTAAACTCATAGATTTCCGTCACAACTTCAACCACCACCACCTGTGCATGAAACTCTCTCTGAAACACTCCCACACTAGCATCAATTTCCTGAACATCACAATCAGCTTCATCAATGAAACCCTACAGACAACTATATTCAAGAAACACACAGATCACCACACCTACCTTCATAGATTCCATAACCGCCCCAAACACACCAAGAAATCTGTTATCTACAGCCAGGCACTCAGATACCACAGAATAAGGTACCACAGCTCTGAGGAGAAAGTCCGGGATACACACTTTAACACTCTTAAAATGGCCTTCACCAAACAAGGACACTTCACCAGTGAAGTAGATCACATCATGGAACAAGGCACACAAATATCCCGATTCCCGAGAGAACCTGCTTCCATACAGAAATAAAACCCCCTCCAACCGCACACTCTAGTTGTCACCTGCCATCCCACACTGGAACCCATACGGGGTCTCCTCAAACTACAACCCATACTTAATGCAGACCCCATTCTGAAAGAAATCTTCTCTGAACCCCCTCTTCCGGCCTTCAAACAACTCTCCCAACCTCTGCAAGCTCATCAGAAGCAAACTCCCCATAGACCAGGACACACCAGCTCAAAGCAGCACCAGACCCTGCCAGAGCAACAGATGCAAAACCTGCAGACCTCTCCACTGCTACGATGATCAACACCCCTCACAACACACCTCGCAATATGTGGTATACCTCATCCAGAGCACTAAATGCCCCGATAACATTGTGGGTGAAACCAGACAACCACTGTGCTCTCGAATGAACTCACACAGGAAAACGATAAAAGGCAAAAATGTCCCATCACCTGTGGGAAACACTTTTCACAAAGCGATCACTATATCTGACTTATCAGTCCTAATCCTCAAAGGAAACCTGCCCCACACTTTCAAAAGACGAGCCTGGGACCTTAAACTCATCACTCTGCAAGACACTAAAAATCATGAACTAAACAGACACTAGATTCATGGCTTATTACAACAATTTGTAACCCACTAACCTTATGACTCCAGAGATGTTAATGGGCCGCTCTACCTTGAATGGTCCCTTAGGGTTTGTCTGCACTGGCACATTTGTTGCTAAAACTTTTGTCGCTCTGGGGTGTGAAAACACACTCCCCTGAACAATAAAAGTTTTAGCGACAAAAAGTGCCGGTGTGGACAGCGTTTCATCAGCAGGCGCAGCGCTCCTGATGACAAAGCTACCACCCGTGGTTGGAGGTGGTTATATTTTGTTGTTGGGTGAGCTCTCTCATGGCGATAAAGAGCAGCCGCACAGCTGCGCCGTTGTAAGGTGTGCAGTGTAGACATAACCTTAGAATATATGCTAAGTACTTCCACCTTGATTTAGCTGTGAGGCTCAGAGTACCTTTTCCAGACCTGAAGAAGAGCTCTGTGTGGTTCGAAAGCTTATTTTATTGGACTAACTGCTGTTGGTGAGAGAAAGATATTACCTTACCCACCTCGTCTCTCTAATATCCTGGGACCACCATGGCTACAACTACACTGCATACAACAAAGGAGGCGGGAGTCCATTTTGAAGATGGAAAAACTAAGGCACAGAGAGGTGAAGTGAGATGCTCAAGGTCACTCAGCAGGCCAGTGGCAGAGTCAGACAGAGTCTAAGTCTCCTGAATCCACAGCATCCTCTCTACTCAATCATGCTGCTTGCCAATAAGCACCTTAATCAATGAAATGAAATAGTTTGACAACACAATTCTCACTTCGCCCCCCCCCCCCCCGAAAGGCAGCCACCTCTGAAGCACAGATCTACGTGGGGGCTAACGCTTGCATACAAGCATTTGCAGTTGGTATTTTCATATTTCTCTGACTTTCTTACTGCCTGGGGGAGCTGTTTACAGAGCTCAGAGGGCAAGATCTCTTCTTCTGATGGCACTTCATTTCCTACAGCATGAATTACTGTGGGAAAACCAGATCGTGCACTAATATGGCCCCATAAATACCTCCCTGAGGCGTTCAAAAGCTCCTAAAAAACAAAGAAATGCTGATACCAAGTTATTTGGCTTCGCTCGGGTTTATCCCCCCTACTGCTTATTTTGACTTCATTTGGGTGCTTCTGGAACCTGAGTCCCGTGTGAAGTTTGGCAGCTGCTTAACAGCAAAAAGCAACAGGTGCACACTGTGCGTGCTGCTGATGCTGTCTGGGGGTCTGAGAGCCAAAAGGTCATTACTCAGAGTGGAATTTGGCCAGAACCTGAGGAGCTAACAGCTTCCCTCTTGTTCAAAAAGCCATGGCCTTATAGACTTTAGACTTTAAGGTCAGAAGGGACCATTTTTTCCACTTTCTTGGGAATACAGGCTTCTGATAGCTTCTGCAACTTTAACTTGAAATAATCCCAGGCCTCCTCTGCCTTTAGATCCATAAATTCTTTAGTCCAATCCACTTCCCTAACTAATTTCCTTAATTTATTAAAGTTAGCCCTTTTGAAATCAAAAACCCTAGTCTCAGATTTATTTTTGTTTATCCTTCCATTTAGTTTGAACTGAATTAGCTCATGATTGCTCGAGCCAAGGTTGTCCCCTACAACCATTTCTTCAATGAGGTCCTCACTACTCACCAAAACCAAATCTAAAATGGCATCCCCCCTTGTTGGTTCAGCAACTACTTGATGAAGGAATTCATCAGCTATCACATCTAGGAAAATCTGAGCCCTATTATTATTACTAGCACTTGTTCTCCAGTCTATATCTGGGAAGCTGAAGTCTCCTATGATCACGTAGTTCCTATTAGTATTTACTTCCTTAAAAACATTAAAGAGGTCTCTATTCATATCCAAATTAGATCCCGGTGGTCTATAGCACACCCCAAGCACTATCCCAGGGGAGGCTCTAGTAGTTTTCTTCCCCAATGTGATTTTTGCCCAGACAGACTCTGTCTTATCCATTCCATCACTTTTTATTTCGTTACAGTCTACCTCATGATTGATATACAATGCTACTCCCCCACCTTTACCTTTATTTCTGTCTTTCCTAAACAGCACATACCCTTCAATACCTGTACTCCAGTCATGACTACTATTCCACCATGTTTCGGTTATTCCTATGATATCTGGTTTCACTTCCTGGACCAGTAGCTCTAGTTCCTCCATTTTGTTACCTAGGCTCCTCGCATTGGTGTACAAACATCTTAATTTTTGCTGTTTGGCCTCACTCACATTCTTTACCCAATTTGGTACGGACATTGTACCGCCAGTATGACCTATTAGACTAGTATCCACTCTGCCCTTCCTCCTTATGTCCATTCTCCTAACCCCGGCTATATCCTCTCTTACTCCATTTTCTTCCCTCTCAATGTTAAAATCCGGTGTGGAGATTACCTGGACATCTCCCAACCATCTCCCCCAAATTCCTAGTTTAAAGCTCTCTTAATCAGTTGTGCCAGCCTCCATCCTAGAAGTCTATTTCCCTCCCTACTCAGGTGAAGTCCATCCTGAGAGAACAGTCCTCTGTCCATGAATGCATCCCAGTGGCCATACATCCCAAAGCCCTCCTTATAGCACCACTCCCTGAGCCATCTGTTGATCATCATAATCCTGTCACACCTTTGTTGCCCTTCTCTAGGAACAGGCAGAACCCCACTGAAGATCACCTGAGCCTCGATTTCCTTAAGCATCTTCCCCAGCCTGGCATAGTCTCCCTTGATTCGTTCCAGTGAGAATCTAGCCATGTCATTTGTTCCTACGTGAAGAATGATCAGTGGATTCTTTCCCGCTCCCTTTAGGATCCTCTTCAACCTCAGGTCCACATCCTGTATCTTAGCACCCGGTAGACAGCACACCCTTCTGTTCTCTGGATCAGCTCTGGTTACAGGCCTGTCTATTCTTCACAGTAAGGAGTCCCCAATCACACAGACCTGCCTTTTCCTGGCGACAGTGCGATTCTCTGGTCTATCCCCTGTTCCCTCTGGCTGCAAGTCCTTTCCATTCCCATTTTCCCTTGTAATCCTCTTCAACCCATCCTGTATCCTCCTGGGGCTCATATTTGGTGTTGTCTCCATTGACTCTTCCCCTTTTTCTATGGGACTAGCTGCTCTTTTCTTCTTCCTTGGCCTTCCACCTTCAGTGACCACCTGCCATACCCCTTCTTCAATATCCAACTCCGCAAACCTGTTCTTGAGCTCTATTTCTCCTTCACTGGCCCGTCTTTTCCTCTGCCTGGTTCTCTTAGTCACATGCTTCCACTGTCCATTTTCTTCACCCAGCAGTCCTCCCTCAGAGGCCTTTGATCCTGCATCCATCTGCATGTCTGAGCTTTCCCCTTCAGCCACCTCGTGCCTTTGCTCCATCATCTGCTCGAACCCCCTTCTAAACTCGACCAGAGTCTCCACCTGCATCTCCAATCCTCGGATCTTTTCTTCCATCAGCTTTATCAAGCGGCACTTCATACAGACAAAACTCTTTTCAGGTACCCCCTCCAGTATCATGTACATACTGCATCTGCCACATCCAGTCACCCTCATTGTGTCCTCCACTGCTTGGGTCATGACCACTGCTGCCTCTGTATCTGTCAGCCTTCTTACCTAAATCCTGTTAGTCTGAAAACACAAACCAAACCAAACCAAAACACCACCACCCACAGCAAGAACAAACCCCAAACAAGCCCTGCAATACAAACTCCCCTTGCAAACTCCCACTCAATCTCCCCTGCTTACAGCTGTTGTTTGCTGGTTCCTGTGCCACTGCAGCTGTCTATGCCGCTGCCTGGCTGGCTGGCTACCTTTATAGGACCCCTAATCAGCAAAGCCCCGCCCCCTAATCAGGGCTCAGCTTCTCTCCCAGCACACTGCCCTTACAAGCCTCTACACGTACAAACAAGAAACCAAATACAAAAACCTTCGCCTCCAACAGAACTCCCACTCAAACTCCCCCGTTTACAGCTCTGTTTGCTGGCTCCTGTGCCGCTGCAGCTGTCTATGCTGCTGCCTGACTGGCTGGCTACCTTTATAGGACCCCTAAAGCCTTGAAGGACTCTTGGGCAGGATCTCAGATGTGTGTCTCCGCACTTCCTCCCCTAAGTGGGAGAGAATGAATGATATTATCAATAACGCGTCTTTCATTTTTGGATAGTCCTAAAACCATTTCTGGGACAGGCTTGGTTAATAGTTTTCAGCTCCCGGGAGCCTTCCATTGTAAAACTCACAGGGTTCCCAAAGCTTTGAGGACGCCCCATGAAACATTCTGGGTTCCTAGGGAGACCTCATCCACAACTACCTGCACCTTTTCCCCCCTCACCCTCTCCCAAAACAGAATGGCCCGATCTCTCTCCTGTCCATCAACCGAGAGACAAGCCCTTCCCCCAAGGCTATCCTTTTGGGCTCCTCCCACCTCTCCTTTGCTCCTCCTATTGGATGAACCATATACTTGCCTTATGCACTAATGTAGACCATGTTAATGGGAAGCAGGGAGGGTCAAAAACAAAGACAGGAAAAGAGACTATGGCCCACCAATGTTTCCATACATGGTATTACTGAGCTTTGCTTTAGAGCAGTGATCACCAACCGGTTGATTGCGATCTCTGGTGGCTCAGCAAGGCTGCCACTAAAACAGGCTCCCTGCCTGCCCCGCCCACACACCACTCCCGGAAGGTGGGGAGGGTAGGGGGGTCTCCCTCCGCGTGCTGCTCCTGCCTGCAAGCACTTCCCCCGCAGCTGCCATTGGCCAGGAACGGGGAGCTGTGGCCAATGGAAGCTGTGAGGGTGGTGCTTGCAGAGAGGGGCAGCATGCGGAGCCATGGTCTCCCCCGCCAGGGACTGCAGGGGCGCATTGGCCCCTTCTGGGAGCAGCATGAGGCCAGTGAAGGCAGGGAACCTGCCTTAGCGGCAGCCACGCTACACCACCAACTGGGAGCCACCGGAGGTAACTGCTGCCCAGCGGGAGGCTGTACCCCAACCCCCAGCCCTGAGCCCCCTTCCAGAGCCAGCACCCCAAACCAGCCCTAAGCCCCCTCCTGGAGCCAGCACCCCATACTCCCTCCTGCACTCCAACCCCAAGGCCCAGCCCTGATCCCCCTCCCAGAGCCAGCACCCCCACCCCCTCCTGCACCCCAACACTCTGCCCCAGCCTGGAGCCCCATCCCAGAGCCCACACCCTGCACCTCCTCCTGCACCAAAACTCCCTCCCAGAGCTTGCACCCCTCACCCTCTCCTGCACCCCAACCCCCCACCCCAGGCTCAGCCCAGAGCCTCGTCCCACACTGTGAACCCCTCGGCTCCAGTCCAGAGCCCAAACCTCAACCCCTTACCCCAGACCGGTGAAAGTGAGTGAGGGTGGGGGAGAGCGAGTGACGAAGAGAGGGGGGGATGGAGTGAGTGGGGTGGGGCCTTGGGGAAGGGGCGGGGTAGATCCTGGGTTGCCTTTAAATTAAAAAAGTGATCTTGGGCGTTAAAAGGTTGGAGACCACTGCTTTAGAGAGAGGGATGGTTGTGTGGTTAAGGCACTAGGCTAGGGTCAGTCCAGAATGGAGGTGAGAGGTGACGGGAGAGAGCACAGGATCCGGAATTGAACAGCAAAGCATTTGCACCATAATCACTGGGCTGGCTACCCAGCGGGAGCCAGAGGATGCTTTACCAGCTGGCTAACAGACACACCTGTGCAAGTTACTGCAAAACATTTGTGGCCATGACTTTAAATCATATCAAATTTTTCTTAAATGAAATCCTTTGGGGGTGGCTAAAAGTCATGGCTCTTTGGTGGCCCATGTGAACAGTGCTTGTGATCTCAGTCCAGCTCCCACATGCCCTCGGGCTCAATGTTAATTGGCAGTCCCAGCAGAAAGAACAGGATTTAAACAGGTGGGGAGACTGGTGCCTCTGGTCCAGAATCCTGTTTCTGAGCGTGGCCAGTACCAGCTGCTTCAGAGCACATAGTTATATTCCAAAGTCTACTCACACCAAGCAATTCACTATTTTTAAGGGGGGAAGTGAAACTATTGTGTCACGAGGAAGAATTGGCCAGTAGCTAGCGCATGTGTCTGGGGTTTGGGAGAGTGGGTTTTAGTCCCTTCTCGGCCACAGCCGTCTTGTGTGATGGTGGACAAGTCACTCGGGGCTAGGCATGCAAAGGTCCTGAGGCATTGCAGTCTTCAGCTAGGCGCGCGTGTGTGTGGGTGGGTGTGTGTGTGTGTGGGGGGGCTCAACCTGGACATGCCTGCTCACAAGTTGTCTTTTGTATGGGACCCAAGCCTGTAGAATGCCTCAGGATCAGGCCCACTGGTGAGATAGGTGGGGGAACATGGTGCCACCAGGGCTCTGGCTTGAGCTAGGGCTCTGAGCAGCTTGTTGGCTGTGGGGCAGCATCTGGATCTAGGCAGCTTTGCAAACTCACTGGCAGAAACTTAGGCCCCTCCGGGATGAGGTGGCAGCTGAGTGACGGGTTTGAGAACGTCAGAGGTGCACTGGCGCCTACACGTTGGACTTAGACACTTAATATCTTTGTGAATATGGGTCTTAGTCTCTCGGGGGCTCAGCTCCCTGCCAGTGAAATGGGTATTACAAGGCTGCCCTACCTCCTGGAGTGTTGTGAGGATGACTCCATTAAAGACAGAGCGATGCTCAGACTCTCTGGTAACAGGGGATGTACATGTACCACGGCCCCATGTAATTTCACTATCTCCAGCAGCTCATAAACGTCAGGGAGCAGATTTCATGTCTGGGCTGTTACATTTCCATGATATTTTTGCACGTTTGGGCAAAGGGCCATTTAGGGGGAGGTGCAGCAGGATGCTTGCCAAGCTGCTGGTCGCGCTGTACCTGGTCAGTGGAGGACTTCCATTTCCGGAGCTTAGCCAAATCACTTCCAATATTCCAGGCAAATCCCAGGTTTTATGACACAACTTTTTGCACATAACCCACTCAAAGTCTCCAGTGATTAAAGGCCCAGCGAGCAGAGAGCTAAGAAGTTGGTTAGGGGGAAAAGAGGAGGAATCAGACATTTAGATAATGCCAATTTGTGTTAAATATACATACCATAAATATTAAACAGACATAATTGGCGCCTTTGGGATACCAACTTTTCTCCCATTCTCAAGGAATTCCTAATGATTAATGCATGCTGGCTGGATCGTTAGCCTGGTGCAGACTGCGCAGACTGCCTGGCGCCCAACTGGAAGCCATTAATTATTCTTTTTATTACCAACAAAAGTAAAACAAAACAAAAAAACCAACAGAAAAAGAAAGACTCTTGTTCAGTTCAGAGCCTACGACACAAAGTGCTGTCAGGATGGGCCACTTCATGTGATGTCACAGTCATGCTCAAGTGTCATTGGTTAAGCTGTGATAATGTCATGATGCAGCAATCAGAAAGCTGCTGTACTCGATTTCATATGCTGTAGCTCGTGTTAACTCCTGGCTAAACTGGAAGCATGGCTGTGTGGTTCAAGCACAGGACTAGGAGTCAGGAGATGTGAGTTCTGTTCCTAACTCTTACATGCACTAGCTCTGTGACCTAATGCAAGTTATGTCATATCTCCGTGACTCAGTTTCCCCCATCTGTACAATGGAATTAATACCACACCCCACTGTGTGTAGAAAAGGAGGAGGGATCAATTGTAAACAACTTTGAACTCTTCACTTGACAGATGTTACAGAGGGCAAAGCATTCTCTCTCTGCTTTGTTTTACGGCAGAGGTCTCCAGGTGCTGCTGTGACAGTCCTACAAGTTTCCACGCCCCCCTCTTAGTTTGTGAGAAAGATTTTTAGCCTTGGAAAGATGCTGCAATGGTGCTGGTTTGCTGATGCCATTCTTTGGTGGAGCTGTGGCAAACACCAAGGGAGTTTGCGCTCTACCCTAATCTTTCTCTAGAGTCAATTCTTAGGGCCGAGTTGCTCCCTGGGAACCAGGCATTAGTATTCAGATTCAGAGGATTGCCTGCATGCTGAGCACGACCACGTCTGTTCCAGGACTGATGTACGCAAAACAAGTTGCAATAAAAATATATCTAAACCTGAGATCACTGCAACAAGATGCTGACCTGCAAAGCCCTACCATCTACTATCCCTGGGCAGAGGTGCGACAATATATCATAAAGTCTTATTCTAGACAGTATCCAGTACCTGAGCACTGATCATGCTGTCCCAGAACACAACCCAGTTTTAACAGAGTAGGATGGGGAATAACTGAAATGGGACAGGAAAGGGCTAAAACACAATTTGATTGATTGGCGATCCCTCAATTTCGAGAATGATCTCTACCACGGATTTACATATGGGTCCTGAAATGACTCAAGAGTCCGATCCTGGAACCACAAATCCGCCCGCAGTAGGTACAGACATTTTGTGGCAGGCCAGCGGCATGCTGGGAGAAAGTTATTTCTTTTTCCTTCCTCCTCTCTCTCTTTGCAGCTTTGAGTGCAAGGCTTCCTCAAAGCGAGCCACTGCCTGATGGAGGATATGGTGCCATTGAGGTCGGTTGGTGGCTTGCTCTTCCCAGCTTGTGATGTCCACATCAGTTTTCTTAGGATACACTTTTAGTGTGTCTTTGTAGCATTTCCTCTGACCACCACGGGATCTCTGACCAAGGGTGAGCTGAGAGTAGAGGACTTGTTTTGGGAGGCGAGAGTCTGGCATCCGCACACAACGTCCAGCTCAGTGAAGTTGGTGCATGAGGATCATTGCTTCAATGCTGATGACTTTGGCTTCAGCAAGGATACTGGTGTTAGTGTGGCGATCTTGCCACTTGATGCGAAGGATTTTCCGGAGGCATCGTTGGTGACACCTCTCCAAACTCTTGAGGTACTGTCGATAGGTCATCCAGGTTTTGCATCCCTAGGGGAGTGTAGGAACAACAATTGTCTGATAGACCTGGATCTTGGTGTCCTATTGTAGGTCACGGTCCGTGAAAACGCATCGGAGCAGTTTCCCAAAGAAGGTACTTGCACACTGGATCCTGTGCTGGATCTCACTGTTGATTTTTGCATTTTGAGAAAGTTGGCTACCGAGGTAGCAAAAGTGCTCAACTGTCTCCAAAGTCTGACCCTCGATGATGATTTGTGCTGGGTCATGTGTAAGGCCTAAAGCAAGCTGACAGAGCACTTTAGTCTTCTCAATATTGAGTGAGAGTTCTGGTGAGAAAAGGCCAAGGAGATTGAGCTTTATGCTGATAAACATGACATGAGGAGTTTCTTTCAGGCAATAAGGGCCATTTACAGCCCATGCTCCCATGGACCCACACCACTCCGAGCCCAAGCCGGGTCAACACATTTTAAGGACAGCGAAGCCATCAAAGCCAGATGGAAGGAGCATTTTGAGTTACTCCTGAACCATGAGTCAACTGTCTCTAATGCCACTATCGAATCTATACCTCAACGACATGAAAGATAATCTCTTGCTGACCCCCCCCCCTCAAAGAAGTAACACGAGCCATTATGCAAACTAAGAACAACAAGGCGGCAGGGCCAGATGGCATACCAATTGAAGTCCACAAGTTTGGAGGTGAAGAACGGGAAGGGAAGCTCTACAAACTTTTTCTTCAAATTTGGTATAATGAGAAGATTCAGAAGACTTGAGAAAAACACAATTTATAGATGAACTGAAAGCATCAGAAATAAATTATTCAAATGAAGTGCCTACGTATACCACTGCCTCCTACTGCATGGAACCAGTCGTGCCTGTGTTCGGGCCCCTCTCCCCAATGGGGGGCAGGTGCAAAGGGGTCAATTGCCCCAGGGCCCAGTGGTTTAAAAGGGCCCGGGCAGATGGTATAGATATGGTTTGGGTTTTTTTAAATTAAGATAAAAAAGAAATCCGGGTTCCTGCTGCTGCTGCTCTGTCCCGCATTGTGACAGTAACAGTTTGCCGGAGCACTGCTGCACCCTGCTGGTCTGGCATAGCATCATCAACAGCAGCCTGGGAGCCGTAAACCTTGCTGCCTCCTCTGGCTGCTTGGAAACTGCTGGGCCTGTCGTGCTGGCTCTCCAGCTGTGGGGCTGAGGACAGGGAGACTTTAAAGAGGAACAAGCTCCCTCTGCGCTACCAGATTTCCTCCCCCAGGGCTGCAGAAAGTTCAGCCACCCTAAGTTTGCAGAGAGGCAGACAGGGCTAGCCCCCTCCCCCACTTCGCTGCTGCTAGCACTGGCTGCCGAAACGCTATCACGAGCGCAGAATGAGGGGCCACCTCCACCGCTCAGCCAGGGAACGAGGCGCCAGTTTTCCCTCTGCCTTCACCCCAGGCCGCCTCCTCAGAGATCTCCCAATAGCTGTGGTGCACCATGCCTGCTGTCTTCTCATTGCTCTGGGTGTTGATGTCCCACAGCACCAGCAATGCAAGTATCGTGTTGTATATTTTAACTTTGTTGGTCATAGTCAGTGACATCTTGCAGATCAGTGTTTTCCTTGTCTTTAGATTACACATGAATCATGATTAGGTGTTCAATTAGCCTGTTTGATACTTTAGGTGTTTTCTTAATTTGTGCTCCTTTAAATGTTTTATATATCAATTAATTTCATTCCATAATGTATGTATTTAATTTAAATATATAATTCAAAACAAATTCTACATCTTATATTTATGCTCACAACTTGTTTAATACTGGTGCTGTTGTAGAGGTAAAAATCCCAAGGCCACCTTGGGTCCTCTAAAGGACAGCTAGGCATCCACTTTGTAAGCCCTTCTTGTCCCCTTCTCACTCTGAATTTGGCGCCTTTTTATGTTTAGGCGGGAAAAGATGGTTACTGTCATTGGCTAATCTGCCTAGCAACCCTATGTCTATATAAGGGCAGTGCTCAGTTGGATCGGGGCTGCCCGCCTGAGTGGCAGAGTCTTGTTGCTGTCTGTTTGAGGCAGAGCAAGTGACTGAGGGTAGGCCATTCACCCCACAATCTTAAGCAGGGAATATACTTACCTACACGCACCTAATTCATCTCCTATAGTGGTCACTTGCCCCATGCACGACGATGCAAGTAAAGGGAGGGGGAGGGATTTAGTTATCTGAATGTTTCCATCTTACCCGAGAAGACGCTGCCTGAAGGTCCTGTCTCCATCTGAGGAATCCGGCCGTCCTGTCATGCTGCATCCATCCTAAAGAGGAGAAGATACCATTGAATCAAGCTGCCAGAGATGGTAGTGTCATTGTTATTTTGATCCTCATATATAGATCCCTATTGATACAGCCTGCCGTGTTTCATTATCTGTCTCACCCTGTTACCTGGGGAGTCCTGGCCACCCCATTAATAAATCTTGTTGTATCTTTATCCTGTCTGAGTTGTATCTGGGAGCACAAACCCCCAGTGATAGATACGGGAAGGGAGGTGAACCTGAGACCAAGACTCCTGGCCACTGTTAATTCTAGCTCCTGTTTCGGTCAACACTGTAATTGGAAAAAAAAAGTTAACTAGATCAAGCAATGCCACAACTTACACATAGTGGGTTAAAATGTGTTATCAATAGGATAACAAGTAGTGTCGTAAACCTCAGCCATCCCTTTCTAGGGGGGCCATTGACTGTTCTGCCCTGGGGCCCAGAATTGCTGTCTGTGGGCCTGCCTGTGTTTCATAGGCTCTATATTGTATACAGAGTCTCCTTACAAGGGCCGATGCTTTAGAGAAGGAAAATCTGTGGGTTGTGTCCCCACTTGCCCCTGTGGCAAGGCACCTCCTTAGTCTCGCTGGAACAAGCACGTCCCCCTCTGGTGATGATGGGCTTGGGGTAAATCAGCCTCACCACACTCTGGGCAGTGTTTATCCTCCCCCCTTCTGTGCTCCTTTGGCTGTATTTCCTGGGTAGGTCTCAGGCTAGGCCTACGGGGTGATCCTCCACCAAACAAAAGGGGAATAGTCTCATAAACAAAAAACAAAAGGTGATACCTTCCCCTGCCTCCTTGCTGGGGCTGGGTGTCACCCTGTAGTCTGCCCCAGGGTGTCAGTCATTCCCCAGCAGGCGCTCAGGCTTGTCTATTTCCCCTATGGGGAGGAGTGCAGCCTCCCCTCCTGGAGATGCTTACTTCCCTGCTCCACAAGCCTGGTAGCAGCTTGTCTCTCTCTCCCTCCTGGTTTTAAAAGGTCTCAGGCAGCCCTTAACTGGATCCAGGTGTTCCCAATTGACCTGAGGTAACCTCTTCTCAGCTTATAGGGAAGAGGGCCTTTAACATTCTAGGGCTAACATATCTGTCTTCACACACCCTCTTTCAGACGTCCGGCTTGACTTTGTCACACCCCATAAAGTTCAAACAGGCCATGGTATGCACCATGACAAGTGGGAAGTCCTAGGTGGTCTGGCTTATTACTAGATGAACAGAACTAGTGTGGTGTATGGAGGTTAAGTGGTGCGGGACGGGAGAGGTGAGTGATGGAGGATTCTCCACCCTTTCAAAGTAAAAGCTACTGCAGTGGAGGAGCAGGCTGGGCTTCTATTCTGCCTCTGAGCACCCGCTCCAGAAACTTTAGTGCTGCGTACGAAGCAGAAAGGCCAGGGCTAGATTTGGAGATACCGAGGGCTCTGAGACTGTCGACAAAAAAACCCTCTGCTTTGACTTGCAAAGTTGATCCACTTGACCTGGAAACCAGAGACAGAGACTAACTAAGCAGCAAGCCATAATGGTGTTGGGTTTTGCATTCTGACCATGCCCAGCACTTGAGGTCTGAAGGCTGTTAAATCCTGTATGTCACATTACCCAAGCAGGAGGAGTTGTTCCACGCTCACTTGCGTGAACCATCCTGTACTGCTGCCAGAAACATGCTCGACCCAGCGAAATCTGCCTGTGCCCTTCAGCGACGGTAAAACGTCATAAGGCTTGTTACAAGCCAAGTACCTGGGGAAAACTGAAGGGAAGGAAGGAGCAGAGCAGGCTGCCTGGAAGAGACTGGAGTATAGTGGTGAAGGCCTGAGTCCTTGCTCTCATAAGAATGGTAGAGATCAACACCCACTGGGCACTGCACTAAGGCCCAGATCCTCCAAGGGATTTAGGTGCCTAACTCGCATTCATTTCAGTGTCAGTTAGGCACCTAAATGCCTTAGAAGGTCTGGACTTAAATGATCACTCAAGGTGCAATGCAGGGTAGAATCATGCCCCTTTCTTTGGGGGGAAGTTGCCCCCCACCTCCAATCCTCGGCTGAATTATCAGAGCCGGCCAGGCCCATAATCACATCTGGCTGCTGCAGCTGTTGCTTCCTTCTTTCTCCTCCCCAGGAGCAGATGTTTCAGTTGCTCTCTGCAGAGGTTAGTCCCATTCTCCACATCCTCAGCACAGAGGCTGGGAAATGGGGGATATAGGGGGAAGCGTGTCACTGACAGCAGAGAGGCTGGGTCGGGTGGGGGAAGAGCTTGAGAAAACTTGTGTCGGCTCTGACGTTCTCCTCTTTTCCCCACCATGGCTCTTAAACCCTCACCATCAGCACGCAGCCTCCCTCCGAGACCAAAAGCCCCCCTGTATTCACACCCTATATGGTGCTGTAATCATATTTGTACAGCATAGGCCTTATGAGGTATCGTTTGAAAACTAATAACTCACTGATCAATAATATCATGGCGAAAAGTACACAGCAACATTCTATATAAAGTTCTGAAATCCCCTGTATGACGCTGTTAGCACATGCTCAAACCCACACAGCCCTGATGAGGCAGGAGTGGTTAAACAGGTCTGTCCTAAACAAAGGAATGTGTTTTACCTCAATTTACATTAAAGTAGTAAATAGGGTCCCTAAGACAGCACGAGGGGGAAATGGTAGGAGACAAGGCAAATTTGCGTTTCAGCATACGCAGGGAGAAGATTGAGCATGGGGCCACTTTCACCCCCAGACTCCATAGCACCTTTTTTACTGTTTGAATAAACTTTGCTGTGCTGGGTAATCCTCAGAAGAATCCACTACAAAGGATGACTGGACTACAACAGTGAGCAGCAAAAACACCCCGGGGATCTCTCCCAATCTCACTCACCTAAGATGACAAAGGAACCAGCCCTTTGACTTTGGGGCATCCTGACCTGAGAATTTGGTCAGCAACATTGCTGGGAACATGTGGTAAGGATGTTACCTTGAACCAAGTCGAGCTTGTTAAGTTTTAGCCACTAGAAAAAACTATTTTGTCTTTATTTCTCTTGTAACCATTTCTGACTTTAATAGCTTCTACTTGTACTCACTTGAAATCTGTTGTTTTGTAGTTAAATAAACATGTTTCATTTTTTAAATAAAAACTAAACCAGTGTAGTGTGTAAACTGAACTGTTTGGTAACGCCAGTTAAAGTAGCAATCTGTTGGCTATTGACCCCTTGCAGGGGCAACAGACCTCTAATATCGGAAATGCTCCAGAGAGGCCTGGACTGTGCAGAGCACAAGTTTTGGGGAAAAGTCAGGAATGGAAGTGTGCTGGAGCCTGTAAGTGGTAACCAAGGCTGGTGGGAGCCAGAGTGTGACTGGTGTGTTGCTGGCAGGGCGAGCTGCTGGGGCAGGGCTGCCAAAATACACAGACACTCAGGGCGTGACCTGCTGTTTGTGAGTAGCCCCCATTGGGAGCTACAACAACAAAGCGCTGTGAGACACCTAGGGTTATGGGGCAGGCAGTGACAGCCTCTCACTGGTCTGAGTTGCACCCCGGAACGTGCCACCTTCCCAAGGCCATCTGCCATTGTTCCCCGGCTTGGTGTTTTCTTCCTGCCAGTGATGGGGATAGAAGGGATCTCCCTGTGCCCCCTGCCCAGGAAAGGAGGCGCTTCCTCACATCCACCACTCTAGACCCATTGCCGACAACAATTGCGGCAGGGAGAGGCAGAAACTTCTGGAGCTTACAGCCCCCAGCAGCCAGTGCTCTGACACCATTCCCCAATGTGCTCCTGCTGGGAGGGACAGGGGCAAGAGCAGCTGACTGCTCCTGGCCCCAGAACCACTCCCTTCAGGGGCAAGAGGGCAGCAGCTTTAAGGTTGCCCAGAACTGTCACTAGTATACCAGTCACCTCTACTGAGAAAAAGTAGGGCTAGCAAATTTGGCTCTCCCTGTACCATTCCCCCTGTACCAGGGACTCTTGCTGCAGTATCTGTGGCTGAAGCAGTGCATCCCGTGCTAGCTCACCTGTCTGAGGGCATGTACTCCCTCAAGGGCCTGCAGAACCTATCCCACAATTCTCAGTACCGCTCCCTGGCTTTCCTGCCCAGGAGGTCTATGGGATGGGTGAGTCCAGAACCCGTGTATACCAGCTGAGTTGGGGGTGCAGCAGGCACCAGAACCCAGGTTCCTTGACTCACAGTCTCTTGCTCTCTGACCGTAAACCCACGCTTCCTGCTCTTTGCACACGGAGGTGGAAAGAACTGTTAAAACCATCAGACTTGCCCATTCCTGTGCAGAAGAAAACAAAAGAAGGGGAGGGGAGGTGGAAGGACATGGGGCAGCGCAAAGCTGGCTTCCTGTCCTTGGTAAAATCCACAGCGGCTAGATGTCACTTCACTCCAACAGGATCTCGTTACATTTTCCCCACATTAGGAGGAAGCGTTTGCTGAACTGGCTTGTCCAAACAATTTTCATTCCAACACCCTGAGCTGGATGAGGGAAGCAGAGCCTCAGGCCTGTCTGCCTCCATATTGTCACTCTTGACAGGCATAATGTACCTCACCTCTATGCCCTGCTGCAAAGCCCAGTAGGGAACTCAGTGTATTGAGTCAGGACGAGGTGTGAATCCAGCAGGCCCTGCTCCCTCAGCCCCTATCTCCTGTCCTCCCCCCAAATACATGCACATGGCTCACGTATGCTCTCTTGCTGTCACACATGCTATTCTGACAGCTGATATCTTGGCCAAAACCCCAGGGATTGAGCCAGGGCCCTCCAGAGCAGAAAGCCTGAGCCTCTATAGCATGAGTTAAAAAGCAAGACCCTTTAAGAAGCAGTTTTAGCAGATTGACAGGTGGGGTGGCGGGGTGACACACTGATCAGTGCCATCCACTATTATTCTCCTGCTCTCCCACTAATGCTCTTGCCCACGTACCTCCAGGCTTTGCCCCAGTTCCAAGCACACTGTAAAGCCCTACCTGTAGGTAGGCCAAACTGGGATCTACCCGCAGGAGGCTACCACCTGTCTGATACACCAGGCTAAATTCGATCAGTACTGTAGGGTACCACGGAAAATTGTGTTACGGCATAGCAAGGGTGTTCGCTTTCTCGCATTGTTTCAGCGGTTATCGTAGCTCAAGGCCGGCCAGCTGTAGTTTGTTATGAATTAGTTAGAATTGCTTTGCATGGCCTTGAGCCAGGAGGTGGCCCCTGCTTGCTTCTGTATGAAATGTCTGTATATAGCTGTATGAGTCCGCCCCGTTTTTGGCACTCCTTACCAGGCCCAGGTTATGGTGCGCTGGGTTCCCCGTCTCCGTGACAGCAACGCCAGGAGTCCCCGTTGCGAATGTGTCACTTTGCCTTCAATAAAGCCAATAACTCACAGAGTGTGTGGGCCTCATTCTTGCAGAGCACCCTGGGTAGGCCCGCAGCCTCCCACGAACGTAACAAGTACAAATCCCAGCTCTCCTTGTCTACACTGAGCATTTGCATGGGTATGGCTGTGCCAACTGGTGGCCCCTGATCCCCAGCTAGCACATGCCCACCCCTCCTGCAGACTCTCGTTCTCCGACACACTCCCTCTATTTCATTCCCCTGCCCCCTTTGCCAAAGTGTTCTCGAGTTCTTCGAAGAGGCCTTCAACTCTCCACGCTGAAAAATTTACTTCCCCTAGATTATATAACAGGCTCCTCAGGGGATCCATCAGGTCGCTCATGAGTGTGGAGCGAGCTGCCAAAATGAAATAATAATGGCTGGTTTACACAGAAACCCAATTAAAGGAAGAAGGAGGCAAGGGGAGAAGAACAGCGAGTTCCAAACCGGGTGACTTTTGTTTCCTGTCAGACACCTGCCTACTTGCTTTCCGGAGACAACTCAAATTCCAGTCAGGAGACAAATCTCCCAGAGCTGGTACTTGTTCCCTAAAGCACACTGTGCACTCAGACAGGATTCTAGGTGGCAAACCAAAGGCCTTTTAATACACCTAGGAGAGGGGTCCATTTCTGCAAGGGTTCTCTCAAGGCTGGTGTATTTTCAAGTGGATTTAGTGCTGGAGGATGTCTTGGGTTTATGCACAGCCTGGCTTCCCCTCTCCCTTATCGACGTGCTTCAAATCTTACATGGAGGGGGCACCTCTAGGGCAGAGAAGGCAGTTCTGGACAGCTCCTCAGCTGACACAACTAGAGCTCCATCCATTTGCACCAGCTGAGGACCTGGCCCCATATTTCACCAGCACAACTAAGTATTGCTGCAGTATGGTTATCTGACACGTAATATACACCCCGTACTCCTTGAGTGCACCGCACAGCAAGGGCTTTGACTCACAAATAGGTCTCTTCCCTCCAGATCCTGAGCTGCTCACATGTGCTTTCACCCAGTCCTGGGCTCCTCATCTGTCACCTCGTAACATTATGCTGCCTTTCTCTCTGGCCAGTTGCCAACTGGGGTCAGGAAGAATGGTGCTGCATTGCTGTGCAGGGATTCACTACAGGTGCAGGTGCTGTCAAGACTTGCTCCAAGATGGTCCACTCACATTGGTACTGCCACTGAATGTGAACACCAGAACCCCAATTGTCCTTTTGCTTCCACAAGCATCAATGAAGAGTAATGAGACTCAGCCAATGCAACTGCACTGGGGCAAAGCACTACACCAGAGAACAGCATCAGGCCCAAAGTGTCTCCCAAGCCGGGTGCACACTGGTGGATTGTGGCACCTTTTTCTACAATTGTGAAACTAGACCTAGAGAGGCAGCTGGAAGGAAGGAGATGCAGATTCGGGGAGGAGAAAGGGAAGTCTGAAAGCAGTGTGATACACATGGAGACAGAAAGAGGGAAGGATGTAGAGGGCCAGGGAGGAATAGTGACAGAGGGAAGGAGGAAGAGTGGAGAAAAGAAGTGACACACAGCGGGAAGGAGAGGAAAGGCAAGGAGAGAGCTTATTGTCACTATTAGAACAGGGAGCGGCATGGTGAACCAGTATCAGGATTTTTAAGTACTCGAGGCCAGATCCGAAGTTGGTGTAAAACAGCGATGAAGTTGGAGCAGCACTGATTTTCTCCAGCTGAGGATCTGCTCCCCTAGGAATGTTACTGCGACAGGCCTAAATGAAGAGTCGCTGTGTAAACCCCCCTCCACCTGTGAACAGTCGTGCTGAACAAAATCCAGCACAGGCGAGGGCAGCGGCCTACACTCCCAGCTTCCTCCCAGGCCCATGGTCTCTGCCAAAGTCGCTATTGTTGCAGGGGGTGGCTGATAGAAAACAGAATAGTAATTCGCTATTCAGCCATTGCCAGCTCCCCTTACGCTCACTGAAGCTCAACAGAGAGCTCCTCAGCCTTTCTTTGGTGCTGGGGAACCCCCCCCCACCCCGCCCCGGTGCTAACGAACAGCCTCTGCTCTATGCTGGCCCCTGCGGTAATAAGAGCTTTAATTAATTTAATTCCAGACTCTGTAGCTATTTCATTTCTTCCTTGACTGGACAATAATGCAGCTAGTCAAGCAGAACATTCAGTAGACAAAGAGTGAGAGAAACAGTGAGGCAGATTGGGCGACGGCCACGGTCAGAGATCCTGACCACTCCAGGAGAACTGTTGCTTGTATTTTGATAAACCCTGAACTGGGGCTTGGTCGCTTCCCTGATAAGACTCTCTAGGTCAGACCCTCAGCTGCTGTCAGTCAGCATAGCTCCAATGAAGTCACTCAATGAAGCTTCGTGGATCACATCTGCTGAGGACCTAGCCCCGGAGAAGTTGCATCATCTCCTTTACCCCAGTTTTACCCCTGAGCAACCCCTTTAACCTTGGTGTAGATCAGGAGTCCCTGCACTACTGTGAGAGGAGCGTCATACTTTGATGGTCTTAGCTGGCCAAGTGCTTGCCTCTTCCCCTGAATGTAAAAGGTCAAGTCCAGCCAGAGATCGTAAGTGCAATGAGTCTTAGAGAGGCTCCCAGCAGATGGGAGTTTGCATAAAAAAAAAATCCATCTCACACGTTGCAATCTGTCTCTACATAGGAGAAAAACAGTGATTGAGCTTGTAATGGCAATAGTGCTACTTCCTCTCATCCCCATCTCGCAGACCGAGTCAAGACTTTGTCCAGACCTCCCTTCATTATGACCAGGTATTGCAGAGGTGTCTGCGATCTCTCACACCACATGTGGGCTGCAAAACTGATCCAGCAGCAGGGACCCTTTGTACTAGATGCTGTATGAACCCTTCATGAGAGGCAGTCCATCAAAGGCAATGGTAGGAAAGCCAAAGAATGAAGGCAGTGTGGTCTAGTGGGCAGGGAACTGAATCAGGAGTCCTGGGTTCTGTTCCTAGCTCAGCTGCTGTGTGATTTTTGGCAAATTTCCCCATCTGTTATGTATTTAGATTGTAAGCCATTCATAGGTGCGGACTTCCCTCTGCCCAGTGAGTGCTCGACTCCCCCCTGCCCCTGGCCCCACCTCTGCCCTGCCCCTTCCTTGCCTTCGCCCCACCCCCAATTCCACCCCTTCCCCAAAATCCCCACCCCTGCCCTGCCTCTTCTCTGCCTCCTCCGCTGAGTGCGCCGCGTCCCTGCTCCTCCCTCTCCCTCCTGTCCTAAGCGATGCCAAACAGCTGTTAGGTGGCGGGGGGGTGGGGGGGTGGGAAGCGCTGAGAGGGAGGGGGAGGAGCAGGAACATGGCACGCTGGGGGGAGGGAGAAGGATGCGAGGAGGGGGGAGCTTGGCTGCCGGTAGGTGTGGAACACCCGCTAATTTTTCCCTGTGGGTGCTCCAGCCCCAAAGCACCCACGGAGTCAGTGCCTGTGAAGCCATTTGAGCCAGGTACCATCTCTCACTAGGTGTGCCTACAGCAACGTGCGCAGTAGGTCCCTAACCGTTGTGGTCTGCAGGTGTTTCTACAATGCTAATAATGACATTTATACATAGTGGTTCTTTGGATCTGTAGCAGGAGGCCAAGAGGGAGGAGGTTGTGGAGCTTTTTCCCTAGAAGCTTTCCCAATGAGGCAGCTAGAGAGAGGAGAGCTTTATGGAGAACACTGGTTGTGTCGAGCAGGTCGATAAACAAGGAACACATTTGGTATTTTCCTCCCCCATTGTCTTTCAAAATTACATACAAATTTCAAAATTTCAAAATTTTTAACCCATGCTGTAGCTGGTCCAAAAAAATAAAAAGAAATACAAATTCCCAGAGCAATGCTGTGGCTAAAAGGACTAATGTGATCCTGGGATGTATAAGCAGAGGACTATCAGTGGGAGCAGACAGGTTATTTTAGCTCTGTATTTGGCACTGGTGTGACTGCTTGTAGAACTCTGTGCCCAGTTCTGGCATCCACACTTCCAGAGGGACGTTGAAACACTGGAGAGGGTTCAGAGAAGAGTTCCAAGCCTGATTAAAGGATTGGAAAACATGCCTTAGAGAGAGAAGCTAAATAGGCAGACACCAAAGGAGCTCAAAGAGAAGGTTAAGGGGAGACTTGATCACAGTCTATGAGTACTTTTCTGGGGAACAAATACGTTATCATGGGCCCTTCAGTCTAGTCAACAAAAGATCCACAGGCTGGGTGTTGAAGCAAAATAAATTCAGATTGGAAATCAGGTGCACATTTTTAGCAGTGAAGATAATTAACCATTGGAACAATTTACTAAGGGACAGGGTAGATTATCCATCACTGGAAGCGGATGTTTTTCTAATGTAAGCACTAATTCAACCATAGCTATTGGATTTGAAGCAGGAATTGATTCAGGAAAGTCCATGACCTGTGTTATATAAGAGGAGAGATGATCACAAGGGTCCCTGCTGGCTTCAACTCTGTCCATTACAGGTTTAAAGAAATGTCACTGGACATTTTCACAATTTCCTCTCCTCCCCCCCCCCCACCCCCAAATTGAGATTCTGAGACAGAATTTATTTTGCTTCTGACAAGAAGGATCCGCCTGTACTTCCTGCTGGAGAGTAGCAGCAAGATGGCAGCTCAGACAGACACCAGCAACGGCCCCTGTGATGGAAAGGTGAAAAGGAGGCAAATATGTCTGTCATTCCCTATCCATGCACAGTAGAATAGACCCAACAAGGAGTTGGGTAATTTATGGATGGAGGAGGTGATGAGCCCTTGTCCTAGGGAGACACTGACCGAGAAGGGAGTGGATTTCTCTTCCATTTAAGGACTGATGCTACATGGGATGTGCCAGTGCTCCTGCACTCCCAGACAGGAGCATGTGCAGGAATTTAAATTTGACTCCTTTTTTGCGGGGGGGCACACTCTGTGTCCCCCAGGAGCTCACCACCCACCTGGCCCTGGCCAGAGCTTGAGCTTCCCTCCCTCCACCCTGCCCCGACACTGGCCCTCACTCTGGAAGGAGCTTGATCTTCCCTGCCTTCCCTGGAGCCAGAGAAGTTCTGTGCCCCGATGATTATTGGCGGAGCATACCCCTGCTTGCTTCCCCTTGTGCACGCCCCTGCTCGCAGAAGAACCTCTAACCCTATCGTGTATTCCCTGTGAGACAGAAATCCCTTCCTCCCCTGCATGAGACAAAGTGATTTGGTGGCTCTGGATCATCCATCACCAGGGGACTGGCTGTCAGGTCATTTCTTCCTATGTAAGTGGATACCGTTAAACATTTCAGAGACCAGCCAGAGCCTGTGAGTCCCACTAACTAGACCCCCCAGCTCCAGGGAAAGAGGCAGTGGTGAGTCGCGCTTCTCACGTTCATTTATCTCTAGAGGGAAAGAACTGATCTTCTAAGCCCTGTGGAGGCCAGAGGGGAAGACAGTTCCCTGAGCTGATGAGCACTCGTGTTCAGCAGCATTTAAGCAGCATCATTCCACTGGATGCATCAGATCATGGGGGGCAGAAACAGGAAAATAGTTTGCTCTAAGCACTTGATATGTGAGGCAGCATTTAAATGGTTAAGAGAGAGGCCAAGGCACAAGGGCTTGAGTGACAAAAGGGAAATGTGTTAGACTGCAGGGGCCTGATTGTCAACACCCGCAGCCCAGCCCCCGCTGAAGTCAAGGGGGGCAGCATCTCTGACAATCAGGTCCTGAGTTACACAATTCAAGCAAAACACAAATAAAAATTCACAAAATTGGTAACCAATCCTACCAAAACATCTGAAGAAGTGGGTATTCACCCACGAAAGCTTATGCTCCAATACGTCTGTTAGTCTATAAGGTGCCACAGGACTCTTTGTCGCTCCTACCAAAATAAATACTCCACTGCATGCACCATTCTTCCCTGGGAGAAGAGAAGAGAGGGAATGCACCACACGTGACAGTTAGTCACGTTGCTTAATGCACAATTGGAAGGTGCTCAGATAGGATGTCGATGAGCACAGTAGAAGAGCCTACATAGAATGTTTAAGTATGTGCACTCAAGGTTGTACTCTGATAACACTGCAGGAGAATCATGTGGTTTTGTGCACAATACACAGAGAGCGATTCTCTCGCTTGTGAAGTTCCCATCCACATCCTGCGGTTCTTCTCTTCAGACAATTTTGATGAAAAAAATTAAATTGAAAATTAGCAAAAGCTGAAAGTTTGGCAGTGAAAAGGTTTTGGGGGTTCAGACACTTTCTACAAAAAAATCATTTAGTTAAAAACCCAGTTGTCCCTTGAAAAACCAGTTCTGATGGAAAAATTGAGCCACTCTGCTTCCCACCCTCCCAGCACCTACATGTAGCAAGGAATCCCCCTGGCTTTATACCAATATACCTGGGTCACATTCAGGGAGGTTGAACCTAGAGCATGAACTTTTTAAGATGCTCAATAATTAGTCATTGGCTCTGGAAAGCTAGATGATCCTGTCCTGCAACACCCGCTACCATGGTGATGAGCACAGCATAAATGAATGAAGCGGGAGAGAGGAGATTTCATCATCTAAACCAATGTTGTTGTTCCAACGGTGAGTCATTTTTTAAAAAGCATTTTCCTAGCCTACGGGCAGCTTGTATTATGTATTAGGAAATGACAATACCCCAAAGCTAATTTGGCCCCAATGAGCGCCTGCTGTATTGTTTACATGCTATCTACTTCTATTAGAAATGTTTCTCTCTTCCCAGGAGCCTTTTCTCGCAGTCTCTTATGTGATATATGCTATCGTGCCAGCAATGCCCCTCTGCCATGTACATTGGCCAAACGGGACAGTCTCTACGCAAAAGAATAAATGGACACAAATCTGACATCAGGAATCATAACATTAAAAAACCAGTAGGAAAATACTTCAACCTCCCTAATCACTCAGTGACAGACTTAAAGGTGGCAATTTTGCAACAGAAAAGCTTTAAAAACATACTCCAACAAGAAGCTGCTGAACCCGAATTAATATGCAAACTAGATACCATTAACTTAGGTTTGAACAGAGACTGGGAGTGGCTCGGTCTTTACGATAATTGAATCTATTTCCCCTAGTTAAGTATCCTCACGCCTTTGTGGCAACTGTCCGAAATGGGCCATCTTGATTATCACTTCAAAAGTTTTTTTCCCCTGCTGATAATAGTTCCTCTTAATTAATTAGCCTCTTACAGTTGGTATGGGTACTTCCACCTTTTCATGTTTCTCTGAATGTATAAATATCTTCTTACTATATGTTCCATTCTATGCATCGATGAAGTGGACTGTAGCCCACGAAAGCTTATGCTGAAATACATTTGTTAGTTTCTAAGGTGCCACATGTACTCCTGTTCTTTTTGCTGACACAGACTAACATGGTTGCTACTCTGAAACCAGTCTCTTATTTGTTTACCTTCTTTTTTCCCTTTGGATTCCCCCCCCCCCGCATCTTCCTTTCCTGTTCTATGTAGACCACAAAGCCTGCTGGTGTCCACGTGAGATCTTCAGAGTCATAATATTCCAACGGCTTCCAAAGCTCCCCAGGGCAGAGAGCTCATCTCTGTGCTTCGGGCAGGGCCTTGCACAGCCACAGCCCTGAACAGGTGATGCTTGGCTGGTTGGGGATGGCTCCACACTCAGGGTCTTACTGATCTCCAGATTTGGGGTCAGGAAGGAATTTTCCTGGGTTCATCAGTGATCTTCCTGGACTCCAGAGAGATTACTGATGAACCCAGGAATCTGAGTAGCACATACCACCTCCTCAGCTGCCCCAGAACCTGCATGGGGCATATAAAAAGCTCAAGTTCTTCAGGAAGAGTTTTTGCTTTTCCCATGGGGCAGCTCAGGGTCTCATCTGGGGTGGCTCAGGCAGGCCCGGGGCTCCTCCAGCCATGCGAGGGGGGGCGGGTTCACCTCGGGTGCCAGGGGTGGGGTGGCTAGCCTCTCCAAAGGGGAGCGTCCACCTGCTGCCCATGCCCAGAGATCACATACAGTCTGTATTAAAAAAAAAAAACCCACCAAAACCATCCTGAGGGGAGGGGCAAGCGGAGAATATTATGCAGATGGAAATGAACGAGACTGGATAGGCAGAGTGACGTGGCATGGCAGAAGTTAAGGCAGCCATATTTGTTGTGGGTATATAGGGCCAAATCCTGCTCTTGGTTACACCCTGCCAGCCTCCAGACTTCAGCAGGGTGGCACGAGCATAAGAGAAGACAAGATTTGGCCCCTAGATGGGGAGCTCTCTAAACAGAGGGATTTACATTGACCAAGTAGGAGAGCAACAAAAAGGAGAAGAGGTTTAAAAATTAGGATCTGTGAGGAAAGAGAGAAGAGAAGGCTGAGGGGGGAACCTCAATCTTCAAATCAATAAACAGTTGTTATAAAGAGGACGGGGAATCAGTTGTGCTCCCTGTCCACTGAGGACATGACAAGAAGTCATGGACTTCATCTGCAGCAAGGGAGAGTCAGGTTAGCTATTAGGAAAACCTTTGTAACTCCCAGCACAGTTGAACACTGGGAGAGGTGACCTAGGGAGGCTGTCAGGGTTTGTCTAGGTTTACTGGGCCCTGCCTCACTGCAGGGGACAGACTACGTGACTTCGAGGGCCCTTCCAGCCCTGTAATAGTGATCTGAGCATGCTTCTTAATTTGGACATAACCATATCCTGGGGAAAATCCCTGCATCCCCCTATCTGCCACCCTCCCCCAGCTCCACAGGCAGAGGGACCCTCTGCTCACAGATTGCCTCTACTCCATGTGGAAAGGGGACTCAGCCTTCCCTGGCACAGGATGCTGCCCGGGTCTCGCAATCACATGGGGGAGGGGGTCATCAATAGGTGGACTAAAGCCTGGGGGAACATGAATCACACTCGGTAGAAATGTAAATTCCAAGGTTCATGGTGGATTCTCCATCCCTGGCCATTTTAAACTCAAGATGGGATGTTTTTTCTAAGCTCTGCTCTAGGAATTATTCTGGGGAAGGTCTATGCCCTGTGTTATGCAGGAGGTCAGACTAGATGATCACAGCCCTGGGATCAATGGACACAGCCAGTGGCAATCAGGCCTCGGAGTTTATTTGCTCTAATACGTGGATCTAATATTACTTTGTGTGACGGGGCAAGGCCAGAGGGCTATAGGAAAGTGGTAAGGAACCAGTATGTTCTTATTGGGATCCGGGAAGTGGGCGGGCAAAGCCCGCCCACTGCTAAAGGATCCCCCCCTTCAGCCTAAGGGGAGGGATCCACAGGACCTGGATACCAAGTGAGTCCGGGGGACAAAAAATGAAAAAACAGGAACGGGAGTGCGGTCAAAGGGTCAAACAAAGCGAACCAGATGGGGACACCGAGCAGAGAACCCCGGACAGCGCCCACTGCTCCTCAAAGGTGTCAAGGGAGCCAGTGGATGCTGCCCAGAGGAACTCTGCCCGGATGCGTGAACGAACAGAGGATCGAAAATAGGCCCCACAGTCACAGGAGCTTCCATCGGCCAACCTCCTCAACCTGGTTTTGTAGATGGCCAGTTTAGCTAGGGCCAAGAGGAGGTTGACCAGGAGGTCCTGTGACTTCGTGGGGCCGCGGATTGGAAGTGCATAAATAAAAAGGTGAGGGGAAAAGTGCAACCAAAACCTCAACAAAATGTCTGAGAGGAGCCGGAACAGGGGCTGAAGCCTGGCGCACTCTAGATAAATGTGCGCCAGGGTCTCCCTCACACCGCAAAAGGGACATGTGTCGGGGATAGGGGTGAACCGCGCCAAGTACACGCCCGTGCTCACGGCTCCATGAAGGAGCCGCCAACTGACGTCCCCGGCGGGCCTTGGGACTAAGGAGGAGTAAAGGCTGGCCCACCGGGGCTTCTCACCCTCTAGAGGTGGCAGGAGGTCTCGCCATTTCGTATCGGGGCGGGACGTGAGGGTGAGGAGATGAAGGGTGTGGAGCACGAGCTTGTATAGATGTTTCCTTGGCGCGGTCTGGAAGCGGACCGGCTGCAGTTCGTGCAGCCGGCTCACCGTGAAGGGACAGGGGACCCGGTTGGGTCCACGGGGCAGGGGCCCAATAAAAAGGTCCGGAGGGCTTGGGGTGAAGGGAGGGCGGGGCGTACCCTCTCGCAGGACCCGGTCGAGGTAAACCCGAGCAGCGGGCGGCAAAGCAGCCTTCACCTCCTGAAGTACGCGCCGGGGAGTACGAGGTCTGGAGAGCCCCATGCGCTGAGCAAGCGTCAGGGGATCCAGCCAATCTCCCCGGTCGTAGTCCAGGAGGTCTCCGACCCTAGTGACTTCTGCCAGGACCAACCTCTGGCGCACCGAGGGGGACTCCGCCACCTGCACACGGAGCTGGGGGTTGTGTAGCAGGGGCTCCGCGAGGAGATCTGCCCCCTTGGTGGCCGCCACGGACCTGGTCGCTGAGAATAGCTTCCAGGTCCAGAGGAGGTCCTGGTAGAAGGCCGGCAGCCCGTAGAGGTCTCGCGGAAGACCTCTCGGATGGAGATAAAGGAGCTGCCGGTCATATCGGAGCCCTCGGAAGCAGCGCAGGAAGGCGTGCGCCAATACGCTCCACGCCGGACTACCTGCACCATAAAGGAGCCTCTGCAGGGCCTGGAGACGGAAGACATGGACCTGAGTGTGTGGACACTTCAGGCCCTGCCCACCCTCCTCCAGAGGAAGATGGAGAACCCCTGCAGAGACCCAGTGCAGTCCTGACCAAAAGAACTCCAGAATCGACGTCCGGAGGTTGGCCAGGAAACCCGGGGCCGGGACCAGGGTGTTGAGCCGGTACCAGAGCATGGACAGGACTAATTGATTGATTACCAGTGCTCTCCCTCGAAAGGAGAGGCACCGGAGTAGTCCTGTCCATTTCCGGATCCGCTCTATCACCCTGCCCTCTAAACCTTGCCAGTTCTCCGGCGGGGATGGATGCGTGGCAGAAAGGTAAACGCCGAGATAGAGCAGCGGACCCGCGCTCCACCTGATGGCCTGAAGCGCGGGTGGGAGAGAGCTCGCCTGCCACCCGTCCCCTACCACCAGGCCAGAGCTCTTGACCCAGTTGACCCGGGCAGAGGAGGCCGCCGAGTAGATCGCCTGGCAAGCCTCCACCCGCACCAAGTCGCCCGGGTCCTGGACCACGAGGAGCACATCGTCGGCGTATGCCGACAGGACCAGCCGCAGCTCCGGCTCTCGGAGCACCAACCCCGTCAACCTCCTGCGGAGGAGACAAAGGAAGGGCTCGATCGCCAGAGCGTACAGCTGGCCCAAGAGGGGGCACCCCTGCCGTACTCCTCGCCCGAAGCTGACCGGCTCAGTCAGGGTCCAGTTGAGCCTGACCAGACACTCTGCGGAGGCGTACAGCACCTGGAGAAAACCCACAAACTGGGGCCCAAAGCCAAATGCTCGCAGAGTGCTCAGGAGGTACCCGTGATCCACCCTGTCGAACGCCTTCTCCTGATCCAGAGACAGAAGGGCGAACGACAGACCATCCCTACACCCAAGCTCCAAGAGATCCCGGACCAGATACAGGTTGTCGAGTATGGTGCGGCCCGGGACGGTGTAGGTCTGGTCTGGGTGGACCACGTCCGCCAGCACAGACCCAAGCCGCAGCGAGATGGCCTTTGCTACGACTTTATAGTCCGTGCTGAGGAGCGAGACGGGACGCCAATTCCGTAAATCGCCGAGGTCCCCCTTCTTCGGCAATAAGGCGAGCACGGCTCGCCTGCACGAAAGAGGGAGGACCCCGCCCTGCAAGGACTCGGCCCAGACGGTGACAAGGTCTGGGCCGAGGACGTCCCAGAACACGCGGTAGAACTCCACGGTCAGCCCGTCCAGTCCCGGAGATTTATTAGTTGGCATGCGACGGAGGGCTTCCGAGAACTCGGCCAGAGTGAGAGGCAGCTCTAGCCGGTCTCGGTCACCCGTGCTGACCGTAGGGAGTTCGTCCCAGAGCACTCTGCAAGCGTTAGGATCGGTCGGATCCGGGGAGAAAAGGCTCGCGTAGAAGGCCTTGGCCCTCCCGCACATCTCCACCGGATCCGTGAGGGGGGTGCCACCTTCTGCGAGGAGACAGGTGACGTGTTTCTTAGCCCCCCTCTTTTTCTCCAGGGCGTAGAAGAAGCGGGAGCCGCGATCCATCTCCCGAAGGAGACGGATGCGGGATCGAACGAAGGCGCCCCGGGCCCGATGATCTTCGAGTTCCCGGAGCTCCTCCCGCTTCTCCCGGCACGCCCCACAGAGGGATGGATCCTCAGGGCTGGCGGCCAGACGCCTCTCCAGCTCTAAGACCTCCCGTTCCAACTGCCCTATCGTCGCATCCCTCCGTCGGCTGGCGCCCCGGGTGTAGTCACGGCAGAAGAGCCGGGCGCGTACCTTCCCTAGATCCCACCATCGCCGCGCCGAGGGAAAGGCGTGCCGCTGCCCTCGCCAGGCCAGCCAGAACTCCCGGAAGGACACCACGAAACCCACATCCTCCAGCAAACCGTTATTAAAATGCCAATAGGCCGGCCCCGGCCTCTCCGCGCAGAGAGAGGCCGTCACGGTAGCGAGATGATGATCAGAGAACGGGGCCAGCCGGACGCTGGAGGAGTGGGCCCGCGAAAGGTGAAAACGTGATAAATAGATGCGGTCCAACCGGGAGTGGTGCGACCGATGGGCCTCCACCCGGACAAAGGTGAAGGTTGAGCTGTCGTCCGGGTGGTGGTCGCGCCAGACGTCCACCAGGGAGTGATGTTCGACAATCTCCCTGAGGACGTCCGCTGCGGCCGGGCACTGCTCGATCCCCGAGCGGTCCCGTTTTTCAAGGGTGTTGTTAAAGTCCCCGCCCAGGACCAGGCACTCGCGAGGATCCAAGGTGCCGAGGAAGGTGGACGCCTGCTGATAGAAATGAAGTTGTTCTGGGCCCGGTGTCGGGGCATAGATGTTGACGAGATTGACCACGAGCCCCTCCATACGGACCCGTAGGTGCAGCAGGCGGCCCGGCACAGCCTCGGCAACCTCCAGCACCTCAGGCCGTAGGTCGGGGGAGAACAAGGTCGCCACTCCAGCCTGGCGAACAGAGAGATGGCTGAAGTAGACTCTGTCCCCCCATTCCAGCCGCCAGCTGTCTTCAGCGGCTGGATCCGTATGGGTCTCCTGCAGGAATACTACAGAGTACCCCCCCTCCCGAAGGAAGGAGAGCACCTGGCTCCTGCGGAGACCCATCCTACAGCCCCGGGTGTTCAATGTTGCGAAGAGGAGAGATGCCATGAGGAGGGCTGGGGGGGATCCTTGCTGGCAGAGTCACTCACGGCCCCCATCGGGCCACGTAACAATCCGTGACCCACCCCATAGGCGAGTAGTGAGTCACGGAAAAGGTGGACCCGTTGGTAGGCCGTGGCGGCCTGCTTCCCAGTCCCTTTGCCCTCCCCCATGAGGGCCCTTGCGGCCCGGAGGATTTGGTGGAAATCCCCCCATCGCTGTAGAGCGAGCTGTACTTTGTTGCGGGAGCCCCGGACGTCCTCCAGGAACTCCCGCAGCTCCTCTCGCAGCGTATGGGGGGCCGGGGTTACTGGCTCCCGGCTATCGAAAGAAGGGGCCCCGGATACAGCCCCATGGCCCACCGAAAGGGACAGGCAAGGGGCGGACCCTCGACGCAGCTCCTGCTGGGCCGGCACCTTAGGGCCCAACCCGAAATTCGGCTTAGTTGGGGGAGGCGGCGGAGGGAGAAGAGCAGCCTCTGGTGGGTCGGGACTAGGAAATACTGGAGCCGCTCCTTGGGGGTCATCCTCCGAGAAGGGGAGGGAGACAGCCCCAGAGGCGGCAGTGTCATCATGGGAGGTGTGGGAGATTGGGATGGCATCAGGGGCGGGGCAGGGATCAGAAGTAGGGGCAGGGAGGGGGACATGAGCAGGGCCGGGCTGAGGAACGGGTAGAGGATCCTGAGCCGCAGGAGCTGGGCCACTGGGAGGTGGCTTCTCTTGGTGTGGCTGAGGGATCTGGGAATTGGGAAGGGGACCCCCCACGATGCCGGGCTCTAGTATGATGGCTTGTGTTACAGCCACGGCATCGGGAGGTGCACAGATATTTGCGGGGTTCCCGCCTGGGAAGGAGAACTGTTGTCCCACCCCAATGAGGGGTACCCTCTGGGATTCGGGTCCCGGCCGCAGGGCACCGGCCGTCGCTTCAGGAGGCTTGGCGGCCGTCAGCGAGGTGTCACTTGCGACCGGGCAGGTGGAAGAGCCCAGGGGATCCTCGGAGGTGGGAGCGGAACCGGCGGTCAAGGGGAGGGAGCATGGGGAGAGGGGGGAAAGGGGCACCGGGGTGAGGTCATTGAGGTCGAGGCCTGCTGGTAAAGGGTCATCCTCCCCCTGGGTGATTGGGGTCAGACCCAGGGCCTCGATCTCCTCGTAGATGGAGGGCAGGTCACCTTCTGCCACCCCGGGGTTCTCCCCGCCGGCACCTGAAGCGATGCCCGGGTCGGGGCGTGCAGGGTTGACAAACAGGGCAGAAGGGGCTCCATCAGGGGCTCCCGAGGGCGGGGCGGTAATACCTTCCGGTGCTGCCACGTCTTTCCCAGCCGGTTCTGGCGGACTAAAGCCGCTCGGGGGCAAAGCGGAAGGCTCGCCATCAGTTCCCCCCTTCCTGGTCTTCCGGGGGGCTTCCGCATCGGCGGAAAGGAGCGGGGCTCGAGCCTTCCGCTTGCCCCGCTTCCCCTGTACTAAGGCCCAGCTCTCCATGGCATCATCTGGGGGCTGGCTAGTAAGGGTCGGGTCATGGGGGGGGCGCGATTTCTTAGGGACTCGGGGAGGTAGTGGTGGGGCAGCATAAGGGAGAGAAAAGTCTCCCTGGGGCGGGCCCTCTCCCACGCCCGGCGATATCCCTGCCTCACCCTCCTCCACAGGCCTCAGCAGACTGTTCGCAGTGGGCCTCTCCCGCTCGTCTGGGCTCACTGGGGGAGGTACTCCCAGGGCCCGAGCGGGAGCAGCGGTGGACTGGGAAGGAGGAGGGGTGGCTCTGGGCACCGGGCATTCAGGGGCGCCGGCGATGACGGGGCCAACGCCCTGCCGGGGCTCGGGGGTCTCGGATGCTCCCCCTTGCCTGGCCAAGGGACAGTCCCTCCGGACGTGTCCCATTGCCCGGCAGAGGTAGCACCGGGCCTCCCCCGTGGAATAGTACACCCGGTAACGGGCCCCTTGATAGGGGACCATAAAGGACCCCTCAAGCGCCTCCCCGTCACGTGCAGCCGGCGGCATTTGGAGCTGCACCTGCCGGCGGAATGAGAGGATGTGACGGAGGGCGGGGTCTTTGCAGCCCAGTGGGAGAGGGCTGACTACAGAGATGGGTCTCCCTAGGGCGGAGAGGGCAGGTAACAGGGCGGCATTGGGGAGGAAGGGAGGGACGGAAGTGAGGACTAGGCGGACGCCCAAGTCCTCCAGCGGCTCTAATGGGACGAACACGCCCCCCACCGCCAGGCCCTTCTCCACCGCCTCTTGGGCCGCGGCCTCCGATGCGAGGAAGAAGACTACCTTCCCGTACATTTTGGAGGCTGCTACGATGGCCGTGGGCCCCACTACCCTAGCCAACGCCCGCACATAGGTTTCTACGTGGGGCGAGGCGGGTACCAGGAGGCAACGGACACCGTGCCTCCTGGTCAAGGTGGGAAAGGGGCCCCGGCCGCTATAGATGGTAGCTGAGGCGGTGGGCGGGTTAGGTGACGTTGCGGCAGGTGGGGGGGTTGCCGCCACCTGGGCGTACGCTCTGGGGGCCGGGGGTGGGACACCCGCAGAGCTGGTAGAGGGAACAGCAGGGAAGGGCGCCGCGGCCGGTGGCAGGGCCGCAGCAGTAGTGGCTGCCTCTGCCATGGAGGGCCTGGCCTTTGTCGCGGGGCCCTTACCCTTCTTTTTACCCTGGCCCTTCCTGCCGGCTGGGGGGGCTCCCCCAGGATCATGGGGGGCGAGGGACGTGGCAGCAGCGGAGGTCTCTTCAATGTCCGCCACTGCCAGTGCCCCAGCGGGGGCGAGAGCAGGTGGTTCGGCAGCGGCGGTCGAGGTGGAGGCTAGGGAGGGTGACGGGGGAACAGGCGGAGGAGGGGCGGCCGTGCCGTCTGGAGGGGCTCCTCCCTCCATGTCGCCTGCCATGACGAACAGGGGGGGAAGGGAAAACTCCTGAGAGGGGGCGGGGAGAGGAATTGGGGTGACCACTCCTCCCTGCTAGGCTGCAGGCAGGGGAGGAGGGCAATAAAAGTGGGGACAGGGTTCAGGGTTAACTCGGACTAGTGCGGGGGTAAGGTTCAGTCACCGACACAAGATGGGAAATCCGGCTCCTCTTGTTGCACTAGGGGAGGGGATGATATAACAGCATGGGGGTGCAGTGCGATAGGGTCAAAATTAAACGGGAGGGGCACAAGCGCATGGGAGGGGGCGTGGGTTCACGGAAGCGGGGGGCTAATCAGGGCAAACGGAGCTTCAGGGGGAGGGAGACAACCAACTAAGAATGGGGCAGAAAAACAAGGGACTAGTTTCAGGGCTAGGGTAGGGCAAACAAACAAGGCTGTAGAGGGAGAGGGGCGGGGCAGGCAAAACTGAAACTAGTAAGGGGCTGGGACCAAAAAAAAAAAGGGGGGCAAACAACTGCAAGGGGTAAATGGGGCAGGTGGCAAGGGACAAAGCAAGGGACGTGCTGCTGGGGGGAAGAGGGTCAGTCCAAGGGGTATGGGAGGGGGCACGTGCACCCACGTGCGCTTGCACAAAGTCAATGGGTGGGGCTGGTTGCCACTGCAGGCTCAAATGATGTTAAAAGTTTGTGGCGGGCCATGGAAGGAGCTAAGTCCAGAGGCCGTAGCACAAGGCAGATGGTGAGCAGCCAGCAGAGGTGGTGGAGGGGGCAGCGGTGGTGGTGGGGGGTTATGGGGGGGCACAGGTGGACCAGGGGGTAGGCTCGGTGCCACACCCCCTGTGCCCCTACAAACACAGTCAATACCCCCACCACTAGAGCACAGTTCGAAAGATTACTCAGTTCTCGGAGGCCCCCTCCACGGTGGTCTGCAGAGTCTCTGCCGACGGTCTTCCGGGCCTTCCTCCTCTGGGTACCAGCAGCTTCCTGGCAGCAAACAGGGCAGCAGCAGCAGCTCCAGCAACTCCAGGCGGTGGTCCGGTGGTCAGGCAGGACCCCTCACAGCTGGTGGTGGTAGTGGTCACAGCAGCGGCTGGAGCAGGGGTCCCTCACACCCCTCCTCTGGGGAGAGGGCCAGCAGGCCCCCTCCCCCTCAAGGGGTCGCTGCAGCAGCAGGAGTAGCAGCAACCAAGGTGTTGGGGGGGGGGGGGTTTCCAGCTGCCAAGCAGCCAGCAACCAGAGAGTAGAGTAGTGGGAGGGGTGTCTGGCCCAGCCAGGGGAGAAGCTGGAGCAGCAGTAGTAGCAGCAAACAGCAGCTGGGAGGGCCCAGGGCCTAGCAGCAGCCCCAGCAGGATGAGCAGGAGGAGCAGCAGCAGTCCTCTACCTCCTTCCCGGCCAGAGGGCTATAGGAAAGTGGTAAGGAACCAGTATGTTAGCCCCAGGCTAAACAAATCCCTGATACCTTATGGCAGTTGCTCCAGGTTAATCAAGACACCTGGGGCCAATTAAGAACTTTTCAGAAGGCAGGGAGGTTGATTGAGACACCTGCAGCCAATCAGGGGCTGGCTGAAACTAGTCAAAAGCCTCCCAGTGAGTCAGTGAGGGGCGCATGTCAGGAGCTGTGGAAGGAGGTTGCGTGTGAGGAGCTGGGAGCAAGAGGTACTAGGAGCTGAGAGTGAGAGGGCATACTGCTGGAAGATCCTGTGGTGAGGATAAAGAAGGTGTTGGAAGGAGTCCATGGGGAAGTAGCCCAGGGAGTTGTAGCTGTCGTGTAGTTATTCCAGGAGGTACTCTAAACAGCTGCAGTCCGCAGGGCCCTGGCTGGAACCCAGAGTAGAGGGCGGGCCCAGGTTCCCCCCAAACCTCCCAACTCCTGTCACAGGAGGAGTTGACCTGGACTGGGGGTTCTACCAGAGGGGAAGATCTCTGAGGCAAACCAAAAAAATCCGCCAATAAGCGCAGGACCCACTGAGGTAGAGGAGGAACTTTGTCACATTTGTAAACAGGAAGCTCTCTCACAACTTACCTTATGTCAATCAAAGGGTTGTTGGGTGATGGAGAGGCCAGTAAGAAAACCTCAGCACAAGAAAGACACTACCACCACCGGGTACGAGCAGCCTCTCCACTCTGTGCAGAACAGGTAACTTCGATGGTCAGTGCTCCCCATGGAGCAATTTATCTATGTAACACCTCAGCCACGTGTGTCATGTGTCCTGCTCTGTGCCTGATCCACAGAGGATATGCACCCACAACTGCTCCCAGCTAATGGATACAGGCCCAGGATCCAGCAAAGCATATGGTTAACTTTCAGATGATGCGGAATCCCATGGGAGGCAATGGAGCTATGCTGGTTTACATCAGTTGATAACCTGCTGCAGCGTGTCTAAAGAAAGTCAGCTGTTAATTCTGGTTTTAGTTTTCACTTAACGTTTCTCATCCACACATCTCCTTAAAAGAGCAGACAGGCCTGGTCTAGTTTCCTTGCGTCTTGCATGTAGATCAGTCCCAGCAGATAATAATTAGAGAAGCCAGCTGAGTCAGCTCAGGGTCTTGCTGTTCTATTTCCCATCCTTTGGCTCCTTTATCTCAGGGGCAATGAGAGGGGAACTGCACATAAATTCTCTCCTATCTCCCTTTTCTCCTCTGCACACTGTTTTTTAAAGTTAGATTCTAGTGTTGTTTTACTGACATAATCCAAAAATATAACATATAAAACAGCCCCAATACCCAAAGTCCAGAAAAACTATGTGAGAGACCATAAATCCTGGGAATCCTATAGCAGAACAGAGAGACTCAACCTGGCCATGCATGGCCAGACCCTCAGGTGGTGAAACTTAGCATAGGTCCCCTGTAGTCAATGGGGCTAGACCAGTTAACATCAGCTGAGGTTCCAGACCATGCTGTCTGAGAATTGGCAGTGCTGTTGGGAGCAGTGCTGACTTCCTGACAGATTCCTAGGTGACAATCTGTGATTTATCCTAATTAGTTTCTAACAGCTTTTATCTGCTAATTCCTACTTTGTCAAGCTCTAAAATCCATTAATGATCAAAAGACCTTAAGGAAAACACTTAATGCATTAAGCAGATAGGACAGTCGTCCTTTCCTTGCTCCAGCAAAGTTAGGGGGAAAATCCATTTTACCTAAATTGCAGTTTAAACAATCTGCTTCTGTGTTTCATTACTGCTGATTAGCAGAATCTATGGGTCAGATTCAGATGTTAAGCAGGAGGGCTGGATTCTATGAGCCACTGAACCAGGCTTACGCTGGTGTCACTCCTCTGGCCCTGATTCTCCATCTTGCCCAAACGCCACTCAACTCAGGAATGGAGGTAGCACCTTTCTGTATCATCACATCGGCTTCTGACATGTGAGAGCGGCCCCCACAAGGGACCATTTGCATCAGCTGAGACTACCCAAAAGGCAGCAGTGCTGTGGTAATACCTGCTTTCCCTGAATACAGTCCTGGCCCCCTACTCTGCCATCGGAGAGAAGAAATTCACATATCCTAGAAACAGAAGACACGTATTAGAACATCTTGTCTACCCCCAGCTGATGCAGGGCTGCTCCCTAGATTGTGTGACTTAGTGGCAATGACTCACATCTGCGCCATTCTTCACCCACAAAGCACTTTTATATCCGTTACTGACAAGGATCACCTTACCCACTACTGAATGGGCAGAAGCTTAACTGCAAGCAGAATCACTGCAGCACATTTCAGGACAGGAAGTGAACTAGAATACTGGTGAAACTGGCCTATATTCTCCATTGCTTTGTCCAGCCTGGTTTCAAATGACCCATGTGATGGTGTTTTCATCTATTCAACCATAGTCCAGTGTATCTCACAGTCAGGCATCTCATCAGTGTCCACCCAGTTGTATTGCCTTGGGCCAGCAATTTTCCCTGCTCAGGTCCAAATGCCATCCACAGATCCATGCACCTCTCTCCAGTTAGCATCTACACTCACAGATTTAGGCCTGTTGCATATCCACAGGCTATCACAGCTCCACCACATTCCTTGCTCTTCATAGTTCTTCTAATCCTGCCTCCTGAGTTAATGTCTCCAGCCTCTTAATCATCTTGGATAGGTTGTTTGAACAGTTTAATAGGCCTCTGATAAAATATTGTATTTTTAAGGCCCTGTTTGGGTGTGCCAACGGTTGCATAAAGGGCCATGCAGCATTCCCTCCAGCCTATCAGTGAGCTGCTGTATTGATATATGCAACAGCTGGAGCATTGTGTTTATGAGTTTCATATATATATATATATATACACACACACACACACACACACAACCCACACCAAAACCAGAGGCTGTTGCTGTGGCAACCAAGAATGTGGGTGCATAGATCCAGCCATCGCAGCATGAGGTGAGCTTCAGACAGAAGTTTGCTGGAGGGGTAAGCGGACCCTCTGGGAGAGCACAGAAATGAAGAAATCAGGACATTGCTGCTCTAATTGATGTCTGTTTTTCTTCCTTGTAACAGGGACGAGAAATGGAAGGCAGACTGGAGGGTGGGGAAAACAGATGTGTGTTCATAAACCCCACTTGAATCAGCGTGGTAGGCGTATGCATTGGAAACATTAAGCACTGTCACTGGATGCAGGAGAAACTTTGTTTCAAGGAACAGTCATGTCAAATATTGTTGTGCACCACACTAAAATACATAGCATGTTTCCCTCATCCCTGGCATTGCACAATTAACCAGGTGCATGTTTGGGACGGTGGCACTTTTCTCTGCAGCATGCTAAGCTGTTAACAGGTGCAGGATACTGGCTCTGATGGACTAATGGTGTGATCCATTGTAGCAAAATCTTATGTTCTGACACAACCAATAGTGCTCTTCTCTGAATGGCAGATACAGGGCCTGTACTTGTCTGTGGGCCATATGTTCCATTTCCATGCATCTGCATATAACTGCTGCTCAGACAATGTGATCCAGCAGCTGCAGAGGAGTTCGAGAGTGGATCTTTTTTAGTCTCACTTACTACTGCTTTACATCAGTGGTGCTCCACCAGTGTCAAACTGGTCTAAGCAAATAGGAATCCAGTCCGCTGAGGCAGCTGAAGTATTACACTTGAATTTCATGGGCTAGTTTTCATGGCTATCATTTTTCTTGGAGTGAATTTCAGTGCTTGAGAAAAGTCCAAGATAGACCAGTATAGAGAATGAAATAACCTACCCACCAGCACTGCCTGGCCAATGGCACTGCTAATATAAAAGTGCTGATAGACTTGATCCTGCATACATGCACAGAGCTATTTTCCCTGGGCCAGGTCCTGAAGTCCCTACTTAGTCCTTACTCAGCAAAACGTCCACAGATTTCAATAACAGCTGTGCCTCCGTGGGAGTAGAAGCTAGTCACTTTAAAATAACTGTGCTCTGCTTTTCCAAGTCCAGTGGAGCTTCTGGACAACTTACCCAAAATGGAGAGAGGATAATGAAAGACAGTGTGCTGATGGCGCTTATAGAGGAAAGGAAAGGCCAAGAGTGGTATAGAAAACTACTCCCCAAGTGCACCCGGCACTGCTTACCAAACACACATTTGCATGCCAGCTATCCTACTTGGAATCTCATCCTGGACTGATCATTCTGGAGCTCTAAACTTCAGGACCAGGGCTTTGCAAGTGAACCTCATTGAGTAGGAGCGACTGGTGGAATGGCAATGCTATGCCACTTCTAGTGCTCTGCTGGTCCTCAGTACAACACTGCTACGATAGCCATTGGGTTCCTACTGGTTTACATGAAATGGGAATGTCACTTGGGCTCACCTATCCAGGGCAAGATGACAGACAATCCTCTTGAAAAAAATGGCACACCAAGACAGCTGCTACCTCTTCCTTCCCTCACGATCACGGTGGCTGCAGGGATAGCATGCATTGGACATGGCTTCCTCACTCTCAGGCTGATCTTGCACCACTGAAATCAGAGCTTCTTCCGTGGACTTCAGTAGAAGCTGGCTCCAGCTCTTTTGGAGCAGCAGACATGGGCTGGGCCCCAAAAGAGGTTTAGTCAGGGACACTTCAAAAGCAAGGACCAAATGAGAGCTGCCTTCCACAGCATTTTTAACATGCCCCTTTTGGAGACCACAACAGCTAGTCTATCATGTTTGCCTGAGGGGGGTTAAAGGGTGCTTTTCTCAATGCTACATGCTGGCTAGCATGAGCCAGATTGGAATACGGAGATCACTTTGGTGTCATATGGACAAACATGCAGGTATTGAAACCTGATTTCATTGGGACATATGCTCTTTGGGGTCCAGGTTTGGTGTAACTGACCAGGGGCACTGTGTCCATTGCAGATTTTATAGCCCCACTTTCTTGGAAGAGGCCAAATATCTGCTATGGATTTGAACCCTCTTCCTTTTACTATGTGCTTAAATATCAAACACTGCATTTCCAGCATGTGCATCAATGAAATGATCGCATCAGAACTGGCAGGTATGTATGGGTACCGCAAAATTGATACTATCTGGGTTGTACTATTAGGCATGACACATGCACTGTGTGTCAATTCAGTCAACGCAGGAAGGCTTTTCTGCTGGGGCACCTCAGATTTACCCCAGTTGTTCTAGGACAACTCCTCTCCTGGGATAGTGAACTGCAGTCATCTGCCATACTCCCACTGCCCATCTACCTGCTTCTGCCGATACTATCAGCCACCATTACCTCTGAGTTATGCACAACAGAGATCTTTCACAGCTGACCCAATTGCAGGTAACCATAGCAATCTACTGTGTTCTGTCTCTCCAGAAACCACAAGCAAGGGGTTTCTACAATAATATTGCCTCTTCCTTACATGGAACATCCATCCCCACTGACTGCAGGTAGATTTGAAGGGAGGAGAGGGGACAGTTTATATTTCCCGGTCTGATATTTTTGGGTGTTTGGTCCCCTGGGTTACACCTCAACCCCTAAAGAGGTGGAGTTGAACCTTGGTTACTCCAGGAGTTCTGAATGGGAAAGGTGCCATGCTGAAATAGTATTTAGGATTTTTTAGTGCGGGCACAAAGAGAAATATACCCAGACATACACAGTACATAAAACTACAGTCTGTTTCCCCTCTAATTGGTAATAAATGTAAATGTTTAGTTATGCCTGACTTGGGAGCTATGAACAACACATCTGCCTGGCTGTTTCTCTGCCTTCACAAGGACTGCCACATTTATACCATCTGTAGCTTGGGGAAAAGGAGCAAAAGCATGAGTGGGGAGTCTGTGTGCACATACATGCACACCTGAGAGAAACAGCAGGGTGGGTAGGAGGAAAGAGGAGACGTGTATGAGACCAGGGGGCAAAAGAGCAGGAGTAGGGAGGGTAGGAGGCGAAAGTATAGGAATGGGAGAGAGGCATCAGAGGGAGAAGGCAGCTAGGGAGAGCAAAGGGCACTAGAAAGGCAGGGATAATAGGAAAAGAAAGATGGAAACTAGGAAAAGAGAGCCACCCTCCTTGAAACATCCTCCACCGATGTCCAGTGTTCACCCCAGAGATGAAGCAAGCAGAGATGAAGCTAAATGGAAGGAGACTGAATTGTGGGCCAGATCCTTAGCTGCTGTGAAACAACATCAAGGCCAAAGCTATGGCAATTGATACCAGCTGAGGGACAGGAACATGGTGGAAGTAATTACTCCTCCTCTTGCTCATTCCTACTTTCCACATGCTAAGGCCCTTAACCTCACTCCCCCCTGTAGAGCTGTGTAGTGAAGCAGCTCACAAATTGGGGCTCTCCCTGGTTATCACTTTCTTGGTATTCAGTTGAAGTGTGTGTACCGCACATTGCGCTGCCAGCCCCGACTGCTGACAGAAGCCTCCAGGTGCTGCTGTAGTCACAATACATAATGGACACAGTGGGGCTGTCCAGAAGTCATGGCAGCTCCCACCCTTTCTCCCAACACACACCCCGGCCTGTGCACCAGGCACAATGCATATGAATGGAGCCAGCCACTGGAAGCTCTGGTAAAGTGCTCTGGGCTGCTCCTTTTCTCAGGGCGCCCACAAGCAAACCCAGCTGCGATACTCCCAGGATGCACCAGAAGGCAAAAGGACGTCCCTAGGCTCTAAAGATGCCACCTCACAGGCAACCTGCCTGGCACCATGTCAGGAATTATTTGTATGTCAGCTGTGTCCAGAAGCCACACCACCTCATTTGCTAGGTGCTGTCCATTCGCACAGTAAGAGACAAACCAAGGCAGGAAAGTAGGAAATGTTATCCCTGCTTTTCAGTCGGGGAACTCAGGCCCAGAGACCTGCAGTGACCTGCCCCAAGTCATGCATGCAGCCTGGGAAATAAGCCCATTCTCCTGCTTTCCTTTTCCAATGACTTATTCACAAACCCCCACATAAGGGCAGTTTGAAGTCACTGCAGCAGATGAATTACCACCATCATCTCTTGGCTCCTACCCCAAGTCCCAAACGGTTAAAAGAAAACATAATGTGCTAGAAACAAAGGAGATGTTTATGGGCAGAATAAGTCAGGGAAGAAAATTTAAAGCTCTCTTCTGCTACTAAGCTAGCAGTTGTATCCAATGTAATTTCTCTCTCCCCGCATAAGCACCTACCTCCTATAGAACAATATTTACAGTATATATTGGGCATGCTTGTTGCTATCCTTGGTGCTGAGCAGCCCTGTTCCATCATATTAACACCACTCTCTGCAGTAATTCTTTTCACGGCTGGCTTTACGCCTCCCTTTTATTTCCAACACAACAATCTGGGTTCTGCACTTGTTCTGGCTAGACCTGTTGAAACGTTGGCATCTTCTTCTTTTTGACAGCCCCGGCCCTCCTCTTCGACTCTTATTCTGACACTGCTGGCTTTTACTTTGAAGACAGAGGCTCCTGGATACAGATCTTATTTCCTAGATTCTCCCTAAGCGTCAGAGTATTTTTTTTCTTGATCAAGGCTAAAGCCTAAAATCCAAATGTGTTGATCAAAGCAGCGTCTTGGGGTGAGATTTACTGGTAAGAAATAACAGTTGTGTTGGAGCCAGGCCAGGGACCCTGGCAACGAGAACTGTGCAGTAGACATATGAAAAAGACAGCATCTGCATTTACACTAGGTAAGGTGGGACATAGGAGAACGATCAACCTTCATGCTCCAGGATGTAAAGCAATCAGCTGTTGTGGTTATCTCAGAGAATCCCCATGGTATATGGGGTTGTAGAATTAGGTTCATTATGGGAAAGGAAGGGGAAGTTTTCTGCTGAAGCATCTGGCATTTTGTCAGGATGCCAGACTCAATGGACCATCGGCCTACTTCAGCACTGGAAAGAAACCCTGCGTCACAAGTGACCTTGACTGTCTCATGACTATAGCTGGTGAAGCACAGGCACAAGCTGTGATAACACCCTGGGCCTCCAAGGGGTGGTGCCCGGAGACTAAAAGCAGGGGTGGTGAGTTATATGGGCCTGTGGGGCCCGTGCTCCAGGAATATTCAGGGCCCCACCTATGTTCGGGGCCGAGGCTCTACCCAGGGCTGGCTCTACCATTTCTGCCGCCCAAAGCAGCATGCCGAATTGCTGCCCCAGGCGGCTGAAGGTGGGACCAGCCGCCAAATTGCTGCTGCGGCCGGCAAAAGGATGGACCTGCCACCGAATTGCCGCCATGGCCAGCAAAAGGGTGGACTTGCCGCTGAATTGCCGCCGCAGCGGGTGACGCTTGCCGCCCGAACTGGACACGGACTGCCGCCCCTTCAACATTGCTGCCCCACGCACCAGCTTCAAATGCTGGTGCCTGAACTCCCTCCTGCACCCAAACTCCCTCCCAGAGCCTGCACCCCACCCTCCCACCCCCTACCAGCTTGAAACGCTGGTGCCTGGAGCCGGCCCTGGCTCTACCCCGGCCCTGCCTGCCACCCCTGAGCGCCTCCCCCAGAGTGTCTTCCACTCTGGGGCAATTTAACAGGGCCCGGTGGCTCCCAGCTACCATTGCCACCACTGGCAGCACAGCAAGGGTAAGGCAGCCGGCTACCTGCCTGCCCTCGCTCCGCACCACTCCTGGAAGCAGCCGGCACATCCCTGCAGCCCCAGGAGGTGGGGTGTTTCTGCTTGCTGCCCCTGCCCTGAGCACCGACTCTGCAGCTCCCATTGGCCGGGGAACTGCAGCCAATGGGAGCTGTGGGGGTGGTGCCTGGGGGCAGTGGCGCACAGAGACCCCCCTGCCTAGGAGCTGCTACCAGAGGGGTGTGCGGGTTGCTTTCAGGTAAGCACCACATTCCTGAGGTAAGCACCACATTCCTCACCCTCTCCTGCACCCCAACCCCCTGCCCCATCCCAGAGCCCATACCCTGACTCCCTCCCAGAGCCTGCACCCCCTCTGCATCCCATCCCCTTGCACCTCCCACACCCAAACTCCCTCCCAGAGCCCGAACCCCCTCCTGCACCCAAACTCCTTCCCAGAGCCTGCACCCCACACCCCCTCCTATACCCCTACCCCAGCCCACAGCCCGCACCCAAACTCCCTCCTAGAGCCTTAGGCAGGTGTGTGGGGGGGAGAGGGGTGGCAGGATTTGGACCCCTTCTGGACACCACCAAAAATTATACAAACCTGCCGTCCCTGACTAAAAAAGCATGGCCTAAAGGAGAGGCCGGTGCATCTAGCAGACAGCATGTGGGCCTAGGAATCAGGTGCTCCTGAGTTCTGGTTCCAGCACTGCCACTGGCCCCACTGTTGCTTTGAGCTAGTCATTGGTTTTCAAGAGTGTCCTTTGCTCGTGGGCAGCCTGGTTGTTGTCGGGTGCACAGTGAGTCACTGTGCAAAGAGACAGGAGTGGAAGTGAGGAAATGCAGGACGTGGGCATGAACATGCTTAGGAATGGCAAGAGAAGAGGGGCATTCCTTAGAGAACAGGCATGAACATAAAGGCCTGAGTGAAAGGAGCCTGAGGGAACAGAGACTTGGGCTACGCTACCATTTTTCAGGAGCTCTCCTGACTGTATCTGATGCCACTCCACCAGAAATAGCAGTGATGGGGTTGTCAGGGTAGACAGCATGCAGCTCTTACCAGCCTGCTCAGAGCAGGTCTGGATCACATGGCAGGAAGAGCCCAACAGTGCTCCTACCAGTGGTGGATCTGCAATGGTGGCAGATGTCCTGAAAAGGGCTAGTGTGGACAAGGCTAGAGTGCTTAAGAGGAGAGAGAGAGTGGGAACAAGAGGGGAAGTGGGGAAATGATGATGAAGGCAAAGAGAGGTCTGATTTAGAGAAGGGGTAATGGAGGAGAGACAGAAGGTGCTTTCCACAGGAGAAGGTCCCTGCAGTGCAGAAAATGGCCGGATAACCACACACAGATGTGGCCTCTGCAGAGACTAGTAAGACAAACCCCGGAGCTGCTTGGCCATGGTAGCTGCGGCACAGGTGATTAAAATCCCTTGTGTAACACACTGGAGAGCCACAGGTACTGCCAGGGCATGACAAATCCCTTCAAGCTGCCTTAGTGGGAACATGCAGCATGTCACATACACCATGAGCATAGTGCAGGGTGACATAGGCAACAAGAAAAGCAGTGTACCCCCACCCAGCCACATGCTCCACTTGGAAGAAACACACTGCATTCAGACTCTGCTATGCTGTCTAGAGCAGTAGTTCTCAAGCTTTTGTACTGGTGATCCCTTTCAAATAGCAAGCCTCTGAGTGCGACCCCCTTATAAATTAAAAACACTTAATATATTTAACACCATTATAAATGCTGGATGCAAAGCGGGGTTTGAGGTGGAGGCTGGCAGCTCACGACTCCCCATGTAATAACCTTGTGACCCCCCTGAGGGGTCTCAACCCGCAGTTTGAGAACCCCTGGTCTAGAGGATATGGTACATGCTGTGGAGCCTGTATCTACATGGTAGCACAGACAGGGCCTATACAAATGCTGCTCATAGCATCACATAAGCCTTAGGAAGTGTGCTTATCTGGCCCTGTGTGCATTGCACTGGTAGATCTCGAGCCAGCTCATGTGTATTGGATGCAATCTAGTCCTGAATGTTACCTGACACGCACACGGCCTCTGAGATGAGTCTTACATGTACATCCCACCCTGGGGCCAGAGCCTCTACTGGTATAAATCAGCATAATTCCAGGATCTACTCCTGGAACACAATGGGCCTGTGGCACCATTGTATTAGTCCACAGTGCTCTGGAAGTGACACAACCGATTTCACCCGAATTACACTGGCTTTCCGCTGGAGTAGTGCAGTGGTGAATGAGGCTCAGTGGGCCAGCTTGTCAGCTGGAGTAGGCCACCAAATGCAATGCTGATTTACACCAGCTGAGGCTCTGGCCTCACACATGGCCAGCCCATCGGCTGGGTGTGCTAGTCCTGATATTTCACTTGTGAAAGATCTCTGCGTGTGGGGTGCTGGTACTTCGGTCAGATCCAAAGCAGCAGCAGCTGGCTTCGAGCACTCTTTGCCTAATTCAGTGAAAATGAGATGTTTGAGGGAAATGGAGCTAATTTAATAATGAATAGCTCTAACTTATCAGAGAACCTCTCCAATTCCTTTTTGACAGTCACTGCCTCTAAGTGCAATTTAATAAGGGAATTGCAGTCAGTCAGTCATTTGGAATGGAAACAAGGAATGAGGCTCTGCATTTTTCCTAAAAGCTACCACCACCACCAAAGAAGCCTAAACAAAACAAGACAACCGCCCACCTCCAGCACCGCTTTTAACAGCGGAGATGTAATTACAAATAAAAAGCAGGCTTCTGCTCATAGCAAGCAGGAGAGAGATTTGCAAGGGAAAGAAATGGTGTCTGAGAGCTTAAGAAGCAATGCTGCAAAATTGTTATAATCGGCAAGGAAAGGTCTGGTGGATTTTTAAGAAAAGAATATTGCAAAAAGCTTGCTAGTAGCCATGTGCCCTCATCCGGATGGAGCTGGAATTTCTCAACTACGTGTTATAGTCTCGAACCTGCTGATGGAGATTCTCCTATAGCTCAAGGGAGAGGGGGCTGTTATTTTGGGGCAGGAGGATCCAAGTTCTCTCTCTACTTTATTTGCATTGCTGTAACACATCAGTCATGGACCAGGACCCCACTGTGCCAGGCGCTGTACAAACCGAACAGGAAGTCCCTGTCCCAATGTGAAATTCTGAATGGCCACCATGTATAGCACAACGCCACCTTAGGTGGCCACAGACTGGCTACACTTGTGAGATCCAAGACCTTCTGACCCCCATGTGCTCATTGCCTACTCTTCTAGGTGGGCAGTGTCTATATATCACTGCCCTTTATTGGGCCAATTTAGAACCAATCACTAGTGTGTCATATGCCTTATACAGCTAGCAGCAAATCTCCATTATTCCAAGTGGTAGGAGCCTGCCCTTTAGGAGGAGGAGGGTGGTCTGATATTTGCCCTGATGCTGCAAAAAGTTCCAAGTGGCTGCAGTATGGAGCATAGTGGGGCCTCATCCTCAAATCACTTTACAAGTGGGGGCCAGATCCTCAGCTGGTTAAAATCAGCCAAACCCCATTGACTTCAGTAGCGTGGCTCCACTGAGCCTCTGGCTGCGTAGGGAAAGCTCAGGCAGAACTGGAAAGCAGACAGTTGTGGGGCTGAGCGCTAACGCTGTCCAACGATGCAGGAGTGGCACTACCCCATCATTTAAGACAATGGAACCCAGAGCAATGGCATCTGCGGGGGGAATTTAGGTCAGCAGAAAGTGAATGGGAATTTCTCCAGGTCACTGGGGAGAAGACCCCCTGGCTCGAGCAGAGAAGAGCCACCAGTGACTATCATGGCCACAAGGTCATGACCTTGGTTTTCCATCCCCTCCCTCTGTCACTTCTCTAAAGCAAGGCGAGGACGGGGTGGGCAAACATTTTGGCCCGAGGGCCACATCTGGGTATGGAAGTTGTATGGCAGGCCATGAATGCTCACAAAATTGGGGGTTGGGGTACAGGAGGGGGTGAGGGCTCCGGCTGGGGGGTGCGGGCTCTGTAGTGGGTCCAGAAATGAAAAGTTCAGTGTGCGGGAGTGGACTCCAGGCTGGGGCAGGTGGTTGGGATGCAGGGGTGGGTGAGGGCTCTGGGTTGGGGATGAGGGTTTGGGGTGCAAGAGGGTGCTCCGGGCTTGTATCAAGGGGTTGGAGGTCAGGAGGGGCATATGGGCTGGAGAAGGGGGTTGGGGTGTGGGAGGGGGACAGGGGGGCAGGCTCCAGGCAGTGCTTACCTCAAGCAGCAGCATGTCCCCTCTCCGGCTCCTACATGGAGGCACAGCCAGGCAGCTCTGCACACTGCCCCATCCACAGACGCTGCCCCTGCAGTTCCCATTGGCCGTGGTTCCCGGACAATGGGAGCTGCCAGGGCGGCACTTGGGGCGAGGGCAGCGTGCCGAGTCCATTGGCTGCCCCTATGTGTAGGAGCTGGAGGGGGTCATGCCGCTGCTTCTGGGAACCGCACGGAGACACGGTACATAAGGAGCAGGGCAAGCCCCGACCCCGCTCCCCGGTGGGAGCTGGAGGGCTGGATTAAAATGTCTGAAGGGCCGGATGCGGCCCCTGGGCCGTAGTTTGCCCACCCCTGGAAAAGGATGTTTTAGGACAGTCGGGCATGAACCTTTCAGTCAAACTTCCTGTCAACTATAACAGGTCCTACTCTACCCTTCTGAAACATGCCACTACCAGCCTGTCCTTACAGGACAACCTGCTTTTTGCAGTTTTCCTCCCCAGACTGCTCTCTGTATGCAGCATAATCCAGGACCCAGTCCTGCAAGATGCGGAGTTTTCTGAGAGGTGCTGAGCATCTTTGCTTCCCACTGACGCCTGCTGAATTGGATCCTAAATTATTAATTGTATTTCCACTAGGAAACATTGTTTGCTCAGATGTAGTTGGACTAGATATCAGAACCTATTAGGGAAACCTCCATTCACATTTAGCTGCTCCCTATTAACGTTCAGATCACATTCGCCTCAGGTCACCAAAGCGTGGGGGAAGACAGGGAGCTGAGGAAATGTAAACAGGGTCATTTCCATGGCCTCTCCACCCCTTCCGATGAGGCGGAAATGAGGAACCTATGGCAGGGCTCCCCGAAAAGTAGCTCACTTGTGCTGGCCAGCACATCAGAGAGGGTTGTGGGGGCTTGGTCAAAATTCCACCCACTTATGGATCTTCCCCCCAGGCTGGACCCTGCTTTCCTACAAGGGCAGCAACCAGCATCACAGGTTACCTGTGTGGGGACACATTACCTCCTCCCCTCCCATACACTCGTGTGGGCACTTGCAGAGTGCCAGGGGATTTCCAGTAGTCCCCAGCGGTCACGGCCGCTTCCCTCACTTCCTGGCCTTGTTTGCGGGAGGAAGCCCGTTGCCTCGTGAGCCAGGGTAGCTGGCATCTTTAGGGGCCCATTACACTAGCCTGAAGGGACTGAGCTCAAAGGTTGTTTTACCTTTAAAGCCCCATTAAAGCAATAGTAGGGAGGGACATTTGGGGATTGTAGTGGGTCTTGGCCTTCTGGAGGGTGGTGTGGTACCACCCCGCCTCGCTACACACACTTGGCTGGGTTGGGGAATCCTCAGTCTATGGCCCTAAACTTCAGGTAGGGCCCTGCAAGCGGTACAAGATACACCCAGGCCCTGGGTCAGGGCGGGCAGTAAGTAAACAGTCTGGGGCTCAGACTCTCAGGCAGGGACTGAGCAAATAGCCCAATAGAAAGCACCAGGCTCCTGGCTCTGAGCGACCAGGAAGAGGGGGAGACTGCCACTCAGGAGGTGGGTGGCAGGGGGGACGCAGGCCCACCCACTCCACTGCGTCCCAGCCCGGGGCCCTAGCAGCAGCAGAAGACCCGCTGCTGTGTCAGTGGGGATCCTGGCCGCAACACACTGACATCGGGTCTGGCAGTGCTGCAGCCAGACTAGGGTCGGCTGCCCCCGGGCTACTTCCGGACTCCCCCTCGGAGGGTACCTGGGTCAGGGTGGCGTCTTCGGGGGGTCCCAGCACCATGGGTTCCTCCTCTGGGTAATGGGCGAGGGGCAGGCTCGGCAGCTCCTCTGGGTCACGGCCGCTCGGCAGGTCTGGCCAGTCTTGGCGTGTACCCGCGGCCGCAGGGTTTTCCCAGTCGCGGGCTAGGCTGGTGGCGTCTGCCCCCACCCCCCCGGCGGCTGGTTGCCAAGTAAGCTCTGAGGGCCCGCCTTTCTACTTCCAGGTCGCGCTGGTCTACTTCCGGGTCGCGGCCTGTCCCTCTGAGGGGTGGGCCCAGAGCTTCCTGGCTCCGCCCACTCTGGCCTCTGGGGTGGTTCTTCGCTCTGCGGGGTGGTGTGGTACCACCCTGCCTCGCTACAGGGATCCAGCTCTGTCCTCACTCCCTAGAATGCCATTTGTACCCTGCAACGTTTATGTACAGTCGCATTTACGGAGGCTGGGCTCGATCCAGTCGTGGCTGATGCTGGGGGTGCGGGAGAGAGTCTACAGCCTCGAAGGCCAGAAGAGGCTGGTCTAAGGCCAATGAAAAGGCTCCCACTGACTCCAGCGGGCTTTAGCTCAGGCCCTTCTAGTGTGTGTATTTTCATAACGCTGCTGTTTTGACGTGTGCAGGGTTCCCGTGAAGTGGCCTCGAGCCAGCCTGAATCCCACTCTTCTGCCTGACTACTGCTAGCCCTGGGAGCCAGCCTCCTGTTTTGTGGCTGCCAGATGTTGGCTGCTTCTATGTGTGTTATAGTAGAGAGACTGGTCAGTAGAATCCAAATGGGCTTTTCCTTTTTATTGGTACAATTGCAGAGTGAGGGCAATTTCCAGAGCTTATTTTCCACTCCATTGAATGCCATGTTACTGCAAATGAAGATATTCCTCGGTTGGGATGATGGAAAATACAGCTGTAAGTGCTTTCTGCTTCATTTAGATAAAGAGTCCCGGAGATTACAAAATATCCAGAGAACGAGGGCCACACTTCATTAAAAGAGCTGTTCACCTGCTAATGAAATTCAGCCCTGCTGGTGGGAAGCCTGAGGCAGGGATTTCAATACAGGTCAGTGCTCTGCTAACCCAGTCATTCCCTGGGTATCTGGCACTGCTCATCGCCCCACTGGCAGCACTCTTGGGTACAGAGTTGCGTGAGGTGTGTGGAGGGAGAGGCAGGGTTCTTATAGCGCAGCCTCTGATCCCCTGGCTTTTGTGCTAGTTTGGGTCTGAAAGCTGTTCTGCTCACCACCATAGCACTCCCTAGCCTCAGATCATGGCAGTGCAGGGATCTTCACCTCTAGAGCCCCCTCCCTTGACTGCTTGTCCGTCCCCTAGCCCTCCAGCCAGGTCACCTGTTAGCTCAGTCTTTTTCCGAACAAGAAGAGTCCAACTGATCAACCAAAGACACCTGAACAAACCATAATGCTGTCCCCCCAACTCTTCACCCCTGCTCCCAGGGACTGCAGAGTCCTTCTTTGCTCCTTTGGCCGCACACGGCCTCCCAGGGCCGTCTCCCTGAAGACTTCTTCCTTGCAGGGTTCCCCACTGCCCCCTGCTTCCAGGGCCTCCAGCATCTTTTCCCAGGAACCTCCCTGCTCCTTACAGCCTTAGCTCTGGGCCTCCCACAGTAGCCCAGCCTGCTCCCTAGTGTTCACTCCAGCCTGCCTCCAGGCCCTTCCCAGGGAGCAGGGAACTGCCCTGGCTCCTGTCTCCTCCCCTTGCTGACCACTTTTCCGTCTGTGTAGTTTTCCCTGGCCCTTCTGCAGCTGGAGTCACTAATTGTAATTGAGTCCAGATTAGGATCATCTGGGGAGTGAATTGCTAGGTCACAGGCAAGGCTCAGCCCAACTCCCCTTAAATGGCCAGCCAGCCAGGACTGGGTCTAGTTGATAATTAGTGCATCCCTGCAATTGGGTTTAGGAATAGGATGGTTTATTGGGCATTCAGTGTCATCCCACTGAAGGGCAATGGGAAGCCCTACGGCCATGTGCTATGCACCCATAGTTAAGGGATCATGCAATCAAAGGGCATATCACCCTGCTAACTAGTGGGGTTGGGGGTTGCTTTAGAGTCCAGTATGGTGAACTAAGGGCCTGATTATGATCTCACTCCACTGACTTCACTATTAATCCTGACTTACATCATCATGAGATCAGAACAAGACTCATGTCTATGTAACACTGACAGGCCCCAGTCATCCGGATCGAACCTGGGACCTTGGGAGTTTAATGCATGAGCCTCTACTGTATGAGCTAAAAGCCACATGCCCCTTACTTAAGGCTGTAGAGCAGTGCGCACACACACAAAGTGTGTGGGTTACATCTACACTACCAAGTAGGGTCAACACAAGTTACAGCAGCATACTGTCGGTGAAGTTGGCATATCACTCATGTGTCCTCAGCTGCTTGAGTCGGTGCTGTGCACACTCACCAGGAGTGCTTGTATTTATGCAAAGAGTGGTGCACCATGGGTAGGTATCACAGAGTGCCATGTGTATCCATCCAGCATGGTGCCTTTTGGGAAATTGTCAGTGTGTTGTGGGATAAAACAACTTGCCCCAGCACCTTTGGAAGCTAGGGGTCAAACTCCTAGCATGAAAATTTCTTCATCCCATAATGCCATCAAGATCCCATAATTTTCATGCCTTTAAAAAAAACAAAACCATACGACACTTTCCAGCATCTGCCATCTCTGACAGAAGCATGGAGCCCACAGAGTTTTGCTATGCTTATGAAGGTTGCAAATACAGGACACATGATTGTCCTGTATTTGCAGATCAGCAGCAAGTACCACAACAGGGCACATGAGGATTTCTAAATGTTATTTTCCACAGGTCGTGGTGATTTTAACTGATCTCGCTCACTCCTTAGGGTAACAGGCACAGAAAACATAGCTGCTGTTGGCATCCCAAAGCTGCCCAGGTCTAAATGCTGCTAGCCTGTTTACTGCCATTACGAGACACGCTTCCCACCCACAAGAGGGAGCTGCTGTTAGAACCTCCAAGGGCCTGAAGCAACATCCTAGCAAGATGTAGAATAGTCAGAGGGAAGATCAATGACAAAAAATAAGGAAGCAGTCAGTGCACCAGCCCTATTTGCAACGTCTCAGATATAGAGAATAAAGGCCTGTTACTGAAAGGCCCTGGGGATTTCAGTCTTATTGATAGAAGTAAACATCCCCCTGTAAGTACAGGGCAACTCACAGAACTGATTGTTGGACTTTATATAAATCAGACAAACAAACCTCAGCCATGGCAGCAAGTTCCCAGGCCCCTGGACATGGAAGGGGATGTCTTTAACAAACTGGCATTCTTCAGAGCTTACGGGAAAGTTTTTTCCATTCAGTCCTGCAGCAATTTCATAAAAGAATTACAGGCGGCAACTCTGCTGCCAGTGATGGAGAGGAATACTACATGCTCCAGCAGCACACAGACATGCCACCAGCAGACCAAGGGAGATCCTTCCAAAAAATAAATTTGAGGGTACAAGATTTATATATGAATGCTCTCAAACATGCATGCAAGCATCTGCAGAAGCCACTAACCAGGCTAGTGCCAATCTGTACGAAATAGCAGCTTTACAGGATTTTGAAAGAGGAATTGAGATGAGAATTTAGTCAGAGGAATCAAAGACAAAAAGAGCTCAGATAAAAAATGCTCAGAAACCCCACGTTAACACTAACAGGGGCCATAGAAATGCGTGAAGTGAGCAAACAAGCTCTCACGCAAATGAGGATGATAAACACAGGAGACAGCAGACACTAAGGTAAAAAAAAAAATAGTACAGTAACAAGGCAAGCACACCTAACAATGAAAGCTGTGGATATACAGGACACGAAGCAGGCAAATGCCCATGTCACTATGTGCAGAAACTGCCAGAAGAGGAATCACTATGTAGGACAATCAAAGGAAAGCCACAAACCATCTAGTAGAGGTGAACAAGCATAAGTTGCACAGCAACCCAGATAGCGAGATGCTATCAGACCACCACATGCTAAGAAAACAGAATTGTTTGGTAAGCTTATGCTAGCACCCTGCAAACTTGCACTGAATCCCTGGCACAAGCAGGAAATAGAATGTCCAATAGATAGCGGAGCATCTGTAAGTGTAATGGACTACAAGGACTTCCTCATCTTGCAAGATGGAGCAGCAAATCTGCAGCCAAGCAATGCTAAATTAAGACTATGATGCACCATCCTTACACGGCTAGGGTCAGGTGTGTTATAGGCAGAATGCCAAGGGAAGGGATACCAGCTAGAATTTCAGGTTGTGAACGCCAGAGAAACACACTTTTATCAGCCAGTAAAAGTGAACACATGAACCTTGGGACATTATTGTATGAATTGTAGGCAAGAGGCTTAAACTCAGTCAGAAGAAGAGTGATGCACACAGCCAAACACAACCAGTTGGCATCTCCAGGCCTTGAATCCTGAGGGACTACAATGATGCTTTTGAAGAACTAGGGTGCCCCCACAAGCACACTACACTTAGACACGACCAGCCAGCCAGCACACTGCCTACCATGCAGAGTCCCCATCGCATTAAAAGAAAAATAAAAAAATAAATATATATATATATATATACCAAAAGCAACAATAATGGAAAAGGATGACATTATTGCCAAAGTGACCAAGCCTACAAAATGGATAAGCAACATTGTGTCCATAGAAAAGCCAGGAAAATACAAACACAACACCCCCAAGCAATTAAAACAAGGCACTCTTGAGGGCTCATTACCTAGATACCTATAAACGGAAGAAATCTTAACTGGCCTTGCTAAAGCCAAGATATTTTCAGAGATGGATGCAAAAAAGATGGATCCTGGCAAGTCCTATTAGGAGAAGAAAGCAGTTCTCACCACCTTCTGTATCACCCTGCTGGTGTCCAAATGGAGGAGAATGCCAGTTGGAATCAAACTGGCTGCAGAAGACTATCAACACTGCCAGCAAGCTGTATTACCAGGTCTCAAGGGGATTAACGTTCCAGCTGATGACATTTTAGGGTAGAGTTGTGGAGACAATGGAAAAGGCAATATAAGATCACAATTGTCATCTCACTGATCTCCAAGGAAGAGCTAGAGGCATCAACCTAAGACTCAACAAGCAGATGAGACTGCAACTCACTGAGCAGCCACACACGGGACACCTGCCCAGAGCCAGAAAAGGTGGGACCAATAAAGCAAAAACCCAAGTCTTCAAACACAAAGTTTCAGCAATGACCATTAGGATTTGAAAGTTACCAAACCAAATTCTTCCCTTGTTTCTAGGACTTACGTGAACCTTAGACACTTACTTGATACAGGCACAATGGGGATTTGACTACCCCAGCATGACAGCTCTCAACCACATTACACATTTGGTCACCATACACCCTGTGCTAAAATATTTCATGTGAAAGAAGCAGTTACCATACAGTGTGATGCCAATGAAACTGGACTTGGAGCAGCTCTCTGGCAAAAAAAAAAAAACCAAAAAAACCAACAACCCCACCACAGCCAATAGTCTTTGTATCAAGATCCTTATATGACAAAACAATATACACTTACATTGAAAGAGTGTCTAGCAATTGTATGTACAGATCAAATTTGTCACAGGCAAATACAAGGTCAAAAATCCATACATAACAAAAGTGATCATAAGCTACTTGAAATTATATTCAAGAAACCACTGCTATCAGCTCTCAAATACCTCCAACGTATGCTATTAAAACTACAATATTGCCACTGAGATGGACACTATAAAAAAAGGAACCAAAGTGTATATAGCAGACTCCTACCCAGAGCAGCTCTGCCACAAGAATCTGATACAAACAAGTCTACAAATCCCTAACCTAAGAAACACAAAAAGAAATAGAAAGTATCAATCAGGCCAGCTACATTCCTATTCCCAGCAAGGACTACAGAATATCCTGTAGCATCTGCTCAGGGACTAAGCACTACAAATTCAGACAGCTGTTATTTTAACAAGGTGGCCAGACACAGGTGAAGAGGCCACTCGTGGATACTGGAACTATTGTGATGAACTCAGTATGCAGGACACTGCTCAAAGGCAACTGAATACTTATACCTAATACCTTAAGGAGTAGGCCCTATTTCAAATATGTCGCAGCCATTTGAGGATAGAAGCGTGTCTACGAAAAAGCTAGGGATGGAGTATACTGGCCAAATATCACCAAAGAAATTAAAGACCTGATAAGAAACTGCAATACATGTGCAGAATCCCAAGCAAGTTAGTAGAAGGAAACTTTGCAAATCCACAGCATTTCCAACAGACCCTGGAGCAAGGTGGGAATGGACCATTTTGCTGTAAATAACACGGACTACCTCATCATAGCTGATTGCCACTCTGACTTTTGGGAATTAGATGAACTGTCAGACACTGCTGCAGCAATGCTAATACACAAAACAATGGAACACTTCAGCAGACATGGCATACCAGATTGGGTCATCTCAGATGATGGATCACAGTTTACCAGCAAGGAATTTATACACTTCAAAGATTGGGAATTTAACCTCATCACATCCTCCCTGCACAGTCAGTCCAATGGGAGAGCTAAATCGGTCATCAAAATTGCAAAAACTCTTAAAGGAAAAAAAGTGGCAAGCCATCCTAGATTGGAGAATGGCAGGACCAGCAACACCGTGCAATGTCTAATGTCCAGATGCAAGCTGGTACCTACAGCCAATGTAATATTAAAACCTGAAGTAGTGGAAGGAGTCACAGATCAATTAGAGGAGAAGCACAAAGCTAAAACCTGCTATGACAAGCAGGCCAAAGATAGAGAGAGAAAACCTAGAGCCCCTGTAAGAAGTGCGACTATTTCTTCAAGAGATCCAGCACATGGAAAAGGGCAACATGCATGGAGCAGATAAATCCCTGCTCCCACACTGTTGTGGTAGAGGGACATGCATGTTGCCAGAACTGTAAATTCAGCTATCCAATACAATACCCTACAGCCAATGGAAGCCTGAGGTGGGGTGAAGAGGAACTGTGAGATCTTCCTAACAATGAAAGATGGAATACAAGGAATTCACTGCTGATCACACCCACCCACAGGAGGTGGAACCTGTAGAACATGCCACCCAACAACGTGAAGGGACAAGCAAAACTAAGGGCACGTCTACACTGGCAAAGTTACAGCGCTGGGAGTTACAGTGCCGTTCAGAGAGCGCCGAAGGAAAACCGCTGTTGTGTGTTCACACTGACAGCTGCTTGTGCAATACTGTGTTCACACTTGAAGCACTTGAAGTGCTATTCGGAGCGGTGCACTCTGGGCAGCTATCCCACAGAGCACCTCTTTCTCTTTTGCCGCTAAGACTTGTGGGAAGGCGGAAGGGGTTGCAGAGCATCCTGGGTCCTGTCCCAATGCCCCGTGATGCATTGCTTCGCATCCCAGCAATCCCTGTGCTTCTGTCCGCATTTGGCACCATCTTTCAACGGTTTGTGTACTGTGCGCCCTGCCCTGCCTCTTTCTGGCTGCAGGAATGGATCCCGAACTATTGACAAGAATGCTGTTCGCAATGACCAACACGTCATGAGTGGCAGTGAAGTTATTCCTTAAACTACAAAGGCAAGAGGAGTGCGACATTGATCTTGCCATGCGTAGTAGCTACAACACAAGATTTCTTATGGCATTCATGGAGGTGCTGACCACAGTGGAACGCTGCTTTTGGGCTCGGGAAACAAGCACTGAGTGGTGGGATCACATTGTGATGCACGTCTGGGATGACGAGCAGTGGCTGCAGAACTTTTGCATGAGGAAAGCCACATTCATGGGACTGTGTGATGAGCTCGCACCAGCCCTGCAGCGCAAGGACGTGAGAATGAGAGCTGCCCTGCCGTTGGAGAAGTGTGTGGCGATTGCACTGTGGAAGCTGGCTTACTCCAGACTGCTACCACTAACTAACAGTCGCTAACCAGTTTGGAGTGGGAAAATCGACCGTTGGACTTGTGTTGATGCAAATGTGCAGGGCCATTAATTGCATCCTGCTCCAAAAGACCGTGACTCTGGGCAACGTGCGTGAGATTGTGGATGGCTTTGCACAAATGGGCTTCCCTAACTGCGGATGGGCGATAGATGGGACGCACATTCCAATTCTGGCACCAGATCACCTAGCCACCGAGTACATTAATCAAAAGGGGTATTTTTCAATCACTGGATCACTGTGAGCGTTTCATGGACATTAACACAGGCTGGTCTGGAAAGGTGCATGATGCACGCATCTTTTGGAACACTGGCCTATTCAAGAAGCTGCTAGCAGGGACTTTCTTCCTGGACCAGAAGATTACCGTGAAGGAAGTTGAAATGTCCATTGTGATCCTGGGAGACCCCGCCTATCCCTTAATACCGTGGCTCATGAAGCCATACACAGGGCAACTTGACAGCAGCAAGGAGAGGTTCAACAACAGGCTGAGCAAGTGCAGAATGACTGTGGAGTGTGCATTCGGCCATTTAAAAGCCCGCTATTTATGCCTGTATGGGAAGCTGGACATGGCCGATTATAATATTCCTATGTTTATAGTCGCGTGCTGTGTGCTCCATAATATTTGTGAAGGGAAGGGTGAAAGCTTCACTGAGGGCTGGACCGCAGAGGCTCAGTGCCTTAAGGCTGAGTTTGAACAACCAGAGACCAGGGCTATTAGAGGGGCACAGAATGGGGCCATAAGGATCAGGGATGCTTTGAGGCAGCAATTTGAAGCTGAAAGCCACTAATATTTGTTGCTATGCTCAGGATTGCAGTTCTTTTAATGCTAGGAGGTGATTGGTGCACATGATGCAAGAAAGGGCCTTAACATAGTTGTACGTATATTGCTTTGCAGAGCTCTTTTTGCTTTCACTTAATAGAATAAAGATTACTTTCAAGCAAACAATTATTTTATTGAAAGACAACAACCAGAGGAGAGAGTCAAATGAAAAAATTCATCAGCAGGGATGGAGGAATGGAAGGTCTCAGGAGGAGGAGGGGTCCCGAGACAGCTACAGATTTGTGTGTGGCCAGGGATCATACCCAACCTTCTCCTTTGGAGTACGATGCAGCGGGTGCTGTACTTCAGCAGGGCCAAACTGCAGATGGATGGGTGTTGAGTGCAGTGAGTATTGGGAGTCCACACTGCTGGACTGTGAGGAGGGAGGAGTGGAATACTGCGGGTAGAGAATGGAGCCAGGAGGTTGATAAGAGTGTGTTGGCGGTGTGTGTGGGGGGAGGGCGCATGGGAAAGAGTTTTGTGACAGTGGCTGCAGGGGATGGCGGGTGCGGAGCTGCTTGGTTTGCAGAGTTAGTATCGCCTGGAGCGTGTCCTCTTGGTGCTCCATAACTGTTAAGAGCCACTCCGTGGCTTCTTTCTGGTGTGCTGCATTCTCCTTTCAGTCCCTCTTCTCGCTGTCCCGCCGCTCCTTCAATTCCTGTTTCTCGGCAGTGGAATGCATCATAACCTCACGCATAAAGTCCTCCTTAGTTCTCCTTGGCCGCTTTTGAATTCTTCACAACCGTTCTGCCACCGATAAGGGAGGCTGGCCTCTTAAGGTCAGCTCTGAAGTTTAAATGCAACATTTTACAGAACCAGTATTGTTTGCAACACAGACAACACTGATTCAGTGCTTTAAAACACAGCCAGTACTCACACAGCTGTCACTAACTGGCTGACCGCAGGCAAGCACACATAAGCCACAAGACCCCCAAAATGGTGAGTAGCCGCAGGGGCAGAGAAAGTCAGTCTTCCCGGACCCTGCTGTACACTGGGCACGTGGCTCTTGGGGAGAGCCAGCACTGTAGCGGGGACCTGGTAATCATTCCTGTCTCCACACTTTCCACAGGAGGTGATTATGGAAGATATCTCGCTGCTGAGTGTGAGCAGGGAATCAAGGGAGGGTCTTCTCCAAGTCTGGGGCTTCCGCCCTGGCCCTTATGTGGCTAGCCTCTGTGCAGCTATAGTCCCCGCCATGACGACACAGTGGTGCGGGAAAGTTACTGTTAATGGGGCAAGATACAAAGCAGCTCTGCCGAGGAACCTGTGGCAGCGGATTGCTCAGTATCTCCACAAGAGTTTCCGGGAGATCTCTGAGGGAGATTCCCGTGAAGTGAGGGAGTGTATCAACAGCCTGTTCCACTGCTCACACAAGGCATGAGGTGGGAGACAAGCCTGCTTTCTGCAACCCTCCTGCCCCCAATAACTCACTTCAGCAATTCCCAAAATCAGATCCACTTACCAGGGGGCCTCCTCTCCTGTTTGCACTTCACCAAGATCCGCCTGCTGTGACTGGCTAGGCTCCTCCAGGGTAGAAAAGAGCTCTTGACTGCATGCATCTCTGGCCTCCAAGTCATCCTCTGACTCTCGTCCCCCCTCTTCATCCAAGATTGCCTCCTCCTGGCTCAGTCCACTCTTGACTGACAATGAAGCCAATGAAGTATCCACAGTGGTCACCACTGAGTATCGTGTCCAGCTCTGTGTAGAACCGGCAGCTCGGGGGCACAGCACCGGTTCACGCCCCGCACCTTGCGGTAGGCGTTCCTCAGCTCCTTCATTTTGACCCTGCAGTGCAATGTGTCCTGGTCATGGCCCTTTTCTATCATGCATCTAGAAATCTGTCCATAGGTATCAAAATTCCGACGGCTGGAGCGCAGCTGTGACTGCACTGCCTCCTCTCCCCAAATACCGATGAGGTCCAGCAGCTCGGCATTGCTCGAAGTGGGGGATCGCCTGGTGCATGGAGCAGGCATGGCCACCTGGAAAGATGCACTGAGGCCACTGCACGCATCACTGAGCAAACAGGAAGGGGACTTGCAAATTTGCAAAGGAATGTACGGGGTGGGGCTGACGGTTGGTCACCTGAGGGCAGGGCAGTAGAGTTCAAACTGATGGCCAAAGAGGTGAGAACAGGCATTGTGGGACACCTCCCGGAGGCCAATCGCAGCTCTGTAATCACCACGGTGTTGACACTGGCACCGCTGTGCTGTAGCGACAGCACAGAAAGCTCTACACCTCTCGTCAAGGTGGTTTTTGTAGAGCGCTGTATCTGCGCAGTTTCTGCGCACTAAGTGGCTTGGCAGTGTGTACACCTCGGGAGTTATAGTGCTCAAAGCTGCTTTACTGCGCACAAACTTGCCAGGGTAGACGGGGTCTAAGACCAATGACAAGCCTAACTAGTAGCCTTGCCTGGTACCATGAACAGTACTCCTAAATGACAAGCCACCCACCAGATACAAAACCTTTCTCCTGAATGAATGATAGATCATTGACCTTCCCAAACTACATCAACAGTTTTTGCAAGTTCTGTTAGGTACTATTCTAGTATCGGTTTTATGAAGTTATTACAGAACCACATTTTGTTACTTAGGTATATTGTCTTCAACACAACAAAGGCAAAGTTACAAGACAGCTTCCCACCCACAAGCTAGAACTGCCAAAGGCCTGAGCTGTGCATAGTCAGCCCCAGGTCAGAGGGCAGATGACAGAGACAAGAGCTAAGGAAGCAGTCTGCACTGCAGCCCGGTGTGTAACATCTCAGATACACGGAAGAAAGGTCTGTTACTGCAAAGCCTCAGGGATTTGTCTTGATAGAACCAGCCGGCAATAATGCCAGCTGAACTCATTGCAGATTGCAGAGTGGCATGGGAAAGCATCCTATTGGGGAGGAAGGAATAAGGCAGCCACTCCTAGAAACCTTTGGGAGAGGATTGCAGACTCCTGATGAAAGTTTCATCAAGATCATCCAGGAAGATAAAAGGGAAATCCCTATGCACATAACCCACCCCCCACAACCTAACCCAACACGGAAATGAAAAGCAGATGCCATCACCACCTCTGCTGTACCTCTACCTCTTATTGACTCTTCATTGTCTTACTTGTACGAGACCTTTGTCTTGTTCACTTGGGATGGACCAGGCACCATCTTTCAGTGTCAAGATCGTAAGGAAAAATGCATGCACACACTTACCCAACTTCTCTTGCATTCCATCAAGCTTATCTGCACTTGCCTGGTGGGACTGGCTAGAGCCTCAAACGAGTCCTGGATTTCAGAATGGCTGGAGTTCCCTGCCATGTCTCCCCCTCACCCCACTCGCAGTTCCCGGCAGAGGTCCCTGTCTCAGGCTCCTTGGAGGTATCCATGGTGGTTTGTGGGAGGCTGTTGGGGTCTCTGCTAATATGGGGCACTGTTAGTTGTAAAAGCAGCAGGTTTGCAGGGCAGCACCAGATTGCCTGTTGGCCTCCCTGGCCTTGTGGGACACCTTCCACGGTTCCTTTGCTTTCTGCTGCTGATCCCAGTCATACCCCTTTGCCTGCATCCCCTGTGCAGTCTGCGCATAGATATCCACATTTCTACAGGTGGTCCATAGCTGTGTTTGCACAGCCTCTTCTCCCCACATGCCCAGGAGATCCAATGTCTCCTGCCTACGCCAGGCAGGAGCATGCCTAGTGCGTGGAGTGGGCATGGCTGGCTGGGCAGTTGCACACAAGAAAGGCGGGATGCTACATTGCTCACCAAGGTGGGCAACCATGAAAAGGCATTTTAAAAAAATGCATGAGGGAGTTTAAAGGAATGGCTTCCAGTCTGTGTCCCATGGGGAGTGGAGTTTTAAATTGTGCCCTGAGCTGTCATAGTCGCAGGGAACAGGGCATTCTGGGACAGCTACATGGTCTGGTCCTGTTTGGGTACGTGGTTTTACTACATTGCTATAGTGGAGTGCCTACATTGGCTGGAAACAAAGCTGAGTGTAGATACATGGACACGTAAGCACACTAACCCCTTGAGTTGACTTACGGCCTTATCTGACTCCCACTGGGAGCAATGAAAAGTTGCCATGACTTCAATGAGCTTTGTACTGGATCTTGGGACCCAATCCAGCTCCTACTGGATCAGTGACAAAGCTTGAACTCCGTGGGAGCTGCATCAGGCAGTTATTGTAAACCAAACAATAGGCTCATCTGGATTTCTGTGCCCTCCGTTAGCACCTGCCCTTTGAGGAGAAGAACCTAGCTTGGAATTCAGCATCCAGCTGGTCTTCTCTTGTCACATCAGGAACCATAAACACACCTGTGTTAGTGAGACGGGACCTGAGCTGCGCGCGCATGTGTGTGTGTGTGTGTGTGTCTGTGGCCTGATGTACACCCAGTGTTCTTTACATTCATGCAGATCTCTGCTCACCATCATCAGACTGGGACTCACATGACAACAGGGTCTCTCTAGGATTTTCAGTTCCTCCAGTTCCCAGTTGGGCTAGAAACACTGAGAAAGTAGGTCAGGGCAGCCCTAGCTGAGCTAGAGTTTTCACTAAGACCAACAGGTGATCTTCATTTGGAGGGATTCTTTCTTCATTAAAACAAACTTTTGGGCCAGTATCAGAATACGAGGCCAGATATTCCTCTCACTTTACATCAGTGTAAATCAGGAGTCACTCCAGTGGCATGAGTGGGGCTATTACCTCTGCCAGATCAAATTATAACTGAAGGAAGCAATCTGTTCTAGACTTGCAGGGCTTTAGAAACAGACAAGAGCCTCAAGGAGGTTTTAGTAGACCCCAATATGAGCACACATTATTCTCTGCTCAGTTTACATGCGACTAGAGAGTAAATAGATTTCATTTGCCTCATAAAATCACCACCTGTTGCAGTTTCACTAAATATAAAATTGCAATTTTTACAAGATTTAACTGTCGTTGATCAGAGTGAGCTTTATAACCAGACTGGAGTTAATTCAACTTTACATTTCCTTATGCAAATATTTATGGAAGTTGGTGATAAATTGGTACATGCTCCTGGAACAAAGAGAACAGTTAGAGGATCTTCCATTTAATGGCAAAATGCATCAACACTTGGATCAGTCTGTGCATCAAGAGCAGGCCTGGCTGGATTACAAAACATGGGCTGGAGCTGCTTGTGTACAGGGGTATATGAAATAGGGGCAAGTAATGGGAACATGTGGCTCATGTGTTCCAAGAGGGAGGAAACGTCCTGCCAAAGTTACAGTTGGGGTGATTCCATTCTGCCTACCACTCCCACCCCCTGAATTTTCATTGGGATGTAGACCTTCCTCCTGTTCTGATTGTTATTTAGGGCTAGATCATTCCTTCACCATCTGCCTTGGGCAAGGAGCCTGTGCGTGGGTACGCTGTCCCAGGAGGAGTCAAACTGCCTCCTGGTCTCCACCCTGCGCTGAAGAGGAAGAAAACTGCACCAGGTACATCACCCAGCAAGTTGTGCTGGCTGGCACATGGGGAGGGAGGGAGCAGAGCCAAGGCGCCACCCCCTCCTTGCCCCATCTGTCTCCTTACTCCCACCTATTCAGTGGTGGCAAGTAGCAGCTCTGCAGAGCCTGCTTCCCCTTCTCTGTTGTAACCCGTGGCACAGGTAGCCCATGCAGGAGCCTGCCTTATTTCCTCCCCCCGCAGCCCCCTGCCTTAATCTCTTGCACGGCCTCAAAGGGCTAGTGACCTTAATATTCGCACTTCAGTAGTGCTCACAGGCCCCCCCAGGTACTAGGGGCTGTACAAATATGGACAGAAATATGGTGCCAGCCCTGAAGAGCTCCTGTCCCACACTGGTAGCACTGCCATGTGCGGTCACAGCACCAGCCCTCATCTGAAATGCAGGCTAAGCGATTCCTATGGGTCCTGTCAGATGAAAGGAACTATATAATGGTTTCTTAATTTAGAAGCTATAAATCCAAGCCTTTCGTATCGCTACAGTCTACGTTTGCTCTACTCTAAACAATAACTTTGTTACTGCTGGAAAAGGAATCACGAAGATTGACAGCCATGCCTTTGTGGTTGTGCTTTCACATACTGCATTTCTCTGCAGTAATTGCCTTGTGTTGCTGTGTCCCTTTAGGAGCAGAAATTGGCAATCCTATTGTATCACAGGAGGGGCTAAGAGTCATGGACCAGACTCTGGTGTGGTAGGTGCTGTACTAACACAGAACACCAAGATGGTGCTTAAGATCCAAAGGTGAAATTCATCCCCCATAAACAGGGCTTAAGTGGGATTTAAACCTTATGTTGCTCCTCTGCCCAGGGGGTGAATTCAACCTTCAATGTTTTAAACAAGGAGACTTGTCTGCATATGCAAATGAACATCTTTGTATACCCAAGAAGCCATGCATGCAAGCAATTGCATGTGCAAATATAGCCAAGCAATTACAGGTGCCTGTTAGGATTTTGGCCTTGCCTTTTTAACATTTTGGCCTCAAGACACTTATCTAAAATAGACATTTGTGAATTTAAATGGAGTGGGCCAGATCCTTAGCTGGTGTCAATTGGCATAGCCATACTGAAGTCCTTGGACCTTCAGCAATTCCCACCAGCCATGGATCTGGCTTATCATTTGTATTTGTAGAGACAGGAAAACTTGATGTTCATACACAAGTAATAAATGTATATATTGAACAAGCCTTTCTTGGCCAAGGGTCAACAATCTCTGTATAATGATGCTCATACAGTACTTCTCATGAGTAGATCTCAAAGCACTTCAGCACTTTGAGCAGGGGATTGGACTAGATGACTTCCTGAAGTCTCTTCCAACCCTAATATTCTATGATTATCTGCATTTTACATCTGGGGAAACCAAGGCACAGAGAAAGGGACATGCCCAGGGTCACAGCATTCTAGTGGCAGAGTCATGACTCTGGAGAGTCCCCATCTAGTGTTCTCTCTACTAGGCCACACTACCTCTGCTTTTGCATTAGGTTTGGTTTTTTATTTAGCATCTCTTGTTCCAGCAGGTTACATGCCAGTACTTATATTGCATCGCTTTACTCTGGATATAGTTTGAGCCTATTGGAAGCAGGGCCATGCAATTCCCACAGGGAAATCAGGATCAAGGACAATGATGTCACCAGACTGTTTCACCGCTGTAGCTGAAATATAAATAAAACATCTGAGGAGTCAGTTTAATAAGCACATCATCTAATACAACAGGCTCTTTGAGGGCCAGCACAGCTTTAGAAGGGATTACAGTAGCTTTACAGCTTGGCTTAGCTTTACATGGGATATTTTACATACAATGGGTAGAGGTGTATGAGCCAGAGATATATGAATGCCCAGATAACAGCCATAAGCAGAAATACTACCTCCCATCTTTTGTTAAGTAGCAGATTATTTATGCCCTTACCTCTCAGAGGCATGCATGCTCCATGGTTTGGAAGCCTGAGTGCTGGCCTTTTCACATAGCTCCTGACCACCATCCACAAACAGCTGGGTCACTATCCAGTAGCTGTCTCACTAAGTGAAGCAGACCAATGCTCAGTACTCTGCACTGGCTGCCTATCCAGTCCTGGGTATATTTCCAGGTCCTGGCCCTTGCCTTTAAAACTGTAGAAGGGTTTGGCCCAAGCTCCCTGAAAAACTGCCTGTCTGCATCCTCATCACAGACACTGCACCGGATGGAAAGAAGACTGATGGACTCTAGGATCCAACTCATTTGGACACATGAATGAGATACTTCCCGCAGAGGCTCCCCAACTGGGAATTTACAAACACTGGAGATCAGGCTGAGGTTCAGGGCAAGAACTGATTTCTAACTGATGGGGGGCCAGGAAGAAACTTGCTCAGGGGGCAGCATATCCCATAACTGCCATAGGTGCTGGAACTAGGGGCCTGTCACACCCCCTGGCTTGAAGTGGTGTCCATTATATACAGGGTTTACAGTTTGGTTCAATGGCTCTCAGCACCCCCACTATAGAAACTGTTCAAGCACCCCTGCTGCAAAATGCAGGGTTCTTCCTCTGAAGCAGCTAGTATTGGCCTGTGTTGGAGACCAGATACTGTACTAGATGGTCCCTGATCTGATGCAGCCTGGCAACTCCCATGTTTCAATAAAAGTAACTGATACCCATACACTACAGCGGGGAGAGTCTTAGAAATAGTGCTACTTCTACTAACCGTACACTGATTTTACTGGAGCTTTAGAACCAGCAGGGCTGATGTTATGTTTGGGGGATTACTAAGGTTTATTGGGTAGAAAATTTCAAATACAGAAAACAGGCTGTAAAGATCAGAAATATGGCTTCAAGTATAAACCTAATTGCTCCAGAGAATCCCTCAGGGACCCATTCGGAGTCCTTTTTATTTGCTTCATTCATTAGTGATGTGGCTAAGGTTTGGAAAGCAGTAAATGCACAATTATATGCAAATGATCTGGTGCTCTACACGTCTGGCAGCCCAGCTTAAGGTCACGAGCAAAGATGCTGTTTTGCAACATTGGGTGGGTACTCAGAATGGTCCCAAAACCAGTGACGTGCTGAGCACTTTCAGTTCCTGTTGGCTTCCCCCTCAGGAATCAGAGCCCAGCACGGAAATGGAAGTCCATGCTGTTTGCTTCAGAGAGACAAATTTGTACTCTGAGGGTAACTGAATGCTGTTAAAATGGTGCTGCTTTGGATGCAATTGTGACGTTGCACCCCATAATGCTTTATGGAAATATGCTTATGAATGTATATAGACATAACTGGAATATGTTTTATGCTACATATGCCATGTAACATATCTCTGCAAAGGTTATGATCTACTGAATATATTCATCCTATTTGTATGCATGTATCCTTTTTGTATTAGAAGTTATGAATATTGGCTGTGTACTTGTTTGATTTTAAGTAGCCTTAGTAAGGCATTAAGAAAGGAATTTGCGAGTTAAGTGCCCAATGAAGAAACACTTACTGGACAATGGAAGCTTGGAAGACTCCAATCCACATAAGAAGTTTACCTGGGGACATCCAAGGTAGCATGTGAACAATAGCTGTCACCTGTAAAGTTCTGAGTCATGCATGGACATGTGACTTGCCCATGTGACTCCAAAACTCCAGCTTGCAGCTGGATTCTGCATAGGAGAGAGGAGGTCTCCACCCACAAGAGAAAGTCTATTTAAGCCCCTGGGAGACCCCTCCATTTGGTCTTCAACTGGCTCAATAGGTAGCTTCTCCACCCCCAAAGGATACCTGAAAGAAACTGGAACAAAGGACAGTAACCACAGGGGTGTGAGTGATTGCTGGACCCAGACTAGAAGGAGGCTAGTCTGTAAAAGAAACTTACTGGAACATCTGAGGGTGAGATTTCATATATAAGCTTTATATGTATAAGCTTTCATGTATAAGCTTTATACAGGATAAAATGGATTTATTTGGGGTTTGGACCCCATTGGGAGCTGGATACCTGAGTGTTGGAGACAGGAACACTTCTTAAGCTGTTTTCAGTTAAGCCTGAAGCTTTGGGGGGAGGTAGTTCAGACCCGGGTCTGTGTTTGTAGCAGGCTAGCATGTCTGGCTCAAACCAGGCAGGCACTGAAGTCTCAAGCTGCCAGGGAAAACGTACTTAAAGGTAGTCTCAGCACATCAGGTGACAGTCCCAAAGGGGTTTCTGTGATCCAACCCATCACAGCAATTACATATGCAGACACATCTGGGTGGTGTGCACTATAGCTTTGTGTTTCTGATTCATCAAGTTACATGATCAAAGTTAGTGCGGCAAGTACAGAGGACAACAGAAAATAGAAGCTGGAATAGTGGAACAAACTACAGATAGTGAAAGATACGAGTGTTTTAAAATTCCTGCAGACTTAGGACCTGAGCCAGCAAAGCATTTAAGCATGAGCATAAAATTTTGAGCACAAGAAATCCCGACTTCTTTGAAGTCAGTGACAAAACTCCTGTTGATGTGTGGCGGAGGGAGTGGGAAGGAAGCATAAGATTTCATTCCTTGATTTCCAAGCAGTTACTCATGCACTCAAAGCTACAGTTCTGCTTAAGTGCTTTGGCTGGATCAAGCCCTCAGTGATCCACAGTGTTATTGGTTACACACATGTAAGGAATTTTTTTGTCTGGTTAAGTCTAGTAACTGCAGAGACTGGCTTCCCCAAGTAAGGCACTAATCCACACAGTTTCATTTTCTGTTCCTAGACAATTTCACTCTCCAGGTGTCATGGTCTACTTTATTTAGATATCTAATCTAAGCACCTGTCTGCAGAGGTCAAGTTACTTACACTTCATTTAAAATAATCTGAGTTTTGACACTGCAAAGTTTCCAATGGTGGCCCCAGTCCCACTCTTACATATGTGTGGCATTTGCCTGAAATCAAACAGGGCCCCCACACAGCTGCAGGAGTCTGCTTATACTGACAAGAATGCCAGGTCACACCCTCTGACAGCAAACCCACTGTAAAGGGCCCACGCAGGGGAAAGCCAAAACACACATCAACAGGATCCGTCTGCTTCCTTCTGTCAGGTCGCAGAGAAGGAGCAGCTGTAACAGTTTAGAACAGCCCTTACCTCAGGATCCTGGTTCAGAGACCCCAACCTTGAAGTTCAAAGTCTCTGCACACAATCAGCCTGAGAAAACCCCACCCATTGTCTGCTATATCTAGTTGGACTGCAAACCTTTCACTCACTGTGTTTGTACATTGCCTAGCACAACGAGGCCCGAGTCTCAGTAGTGGCTCTAGACACTACTGCAATGCTAGTGATAAGCCTACAGGTTCCAAACACTGCAGGGGCGTATATAAACTTAGAAGAAAAAAGGCGAGAGCCATAACTGATGTAAATTACTGTCGCTCATCACAGTTCATGGTAACTGCACCTGTATTCCCCCTCCAGAGTCCAGCAGAGGCACGCACTCCCTGGTTTCTGGCTCCCGACACCCCTGTCTTGGGTGGAGACCCTACTCCCTCTCCCTCCTGACTGGGGTTTTTCCAGGTTGCACAGTTCCCTGCCTACGCTGTGTTGTTCCCCAGCAAGGCAGACCATCTAAGCAGGCCTGCGTCTGCACTTTGCTTACTCTCAGAAGGCTATAAACAGTGTAACGGCCAAAGTTGTACGTTACCACACAGCTCTTTCTGAGCAAGTATATTTAGTCTTAAGGTGAAAGCATTACAGAGAAAAGAGAACACTCTACATGTATGCTACTAAACTCAGAGATCACCCCAACTCTCCCAGGGGCTCTGGCTGCTGCACAGTCCTTCAAACTCCACCCAGGGGGTTTTCTGTCCACAAGTTCACAACCCCCCGGCTCAGACCAAGCACTTTCCCGAATCTGACAGCCATGCTTTTATCCAGTTAGACCTCTGGTCTGGTCCTCACATAACAGGTGATCATCAGACAAAGGGTTTCTCCGCAGGGCGCAGCTTCAGAAGGATGCCTCACAACTATTTCCTAGGAATCTCACTTAACTTTGTCTGTCTAGCACATTGTAGTTTACAGCACTTCAGAGCTGACATTAGTCACATTTCCTAGAGGTTACATACGACACCACAAACATTTGCATTTTCAGTACAATGAGCTCTTAATATAACTCAATTCAATGAAGGTTTGTCCAGGGTATTGCAGGAAATTGCCACCTTTGTCCCAGCTCTGTTGAAGTATAGGGAGCTCTATCAATTTCCACCACCTCATGATCTGGTCCTTAATTTCTTTTGAATATTCTAGGGACGTTTTAAACATGTTGCTTGATGCTGGGTGTTGTCAAACCCCTTTCTAAAGGGAACAAAGCATGGGGATCTAAGCTGTAGTAGAGAGTCTAGAGCACTGGGCCTAGTCTGAGTCCTGAACTAGAGGCTCTCAGGCCATGTATTAAAGCAGCTGCTTACAAGTTCATGGTTCAATTTGTGAACTTAGCAAAGTTGCTGCTAATGTACTAGGCACTAGATATTTACATGGAATATATTCCAACTAGTACAAGATAAGATGATTTGACAAAACAATGAATAGGGATGTTTTGTCCAAGATATTAGGAACAAGGGGAGGTAACAAAGATGTCATGAAACACGTAAGGTGGTACATAGGTTGTTTATCTCAAATCTATAAATATCGGGGAACCTCACCTCAATCTTTTGTCCAGCCTAGGGGGCAGCAGAAAGTCCCACCACTGACTGAGCTGAGTCCCTTGTAACCAGAATACATGTGTTAGTGTAACTGTAGACATTGATCCAGGGAACTAGTACTGTGCTTTGTTGACAATAAACCTGGCTGAGTGCCTTCGCCACCAAACCATGCCTGTGGTCTTCCTTTTGAGTACCATCGAGGTCTGCTGAATTAACATGGTAACATGCTCTATTTACTAACAACATCGAAGCTCCAAGGACAGAAGCACCGAGGCAACGACATTCCAGCCTTCAGTACTTAACCACACCAGCTAGCACTATCGAGGTCTGGGACAGCACACGAAAAGCACACACGCAAGCGAACAGACGACACAAGCTATTTCAGTTTCCTTTCAAAATCCGCTTTAAACATCTGTCTTTTTTTTTGCCTTAATGACGCCCAGGTTGGGAGTCATGTTTGATATGGGAATAATGCCATTTGAAGTGTGGATTCTTTAAGCTCCATTCCCTGTGGCTTGTGCCATTGTACCTTGATCACTGGTACGGAGCCTAGCACTCAGGTCCTGGACAGTACGTACTCCTTGAGATCTTGTTATTGGTCAAAATTCATTGTACCTATGCTATGGTAGAAGCCATAGGAACCTTCTATTTTACTGAGCCTCACTTCCATAATATTAGGCAGCCAGATGCCATGGAGATGAGCATGGTGTAGATGCCAACAGAACCCCCTGAGTTCCATTCCAGGTTCAGAAAACTGGTTCAGGGAGACATTATTTAAACCTCCATGTGCCAGCAGATTCCCTTGCACTCCATGGGCGACTCACCCTCAGGGAGAACAGATTACAGTACCACTTAGGGGCTCTATAAAAAGCATGGCCCCACTGTGCTAGGTGCTGCCCCTGCCCCAGAGAACTTCACTCTCAATAAGACAGGCCAGGGCACTATAGGACTGTAAGCTCTTAGGGGCAGGAACTGGCTTTTGATGTTTCTGTACAGCATCTTCTAGCACAATGGAGCCTTGGTCCATGACCGGGGCTCCTAGGTGCTAGCACAATACATACAATAAATGCCCTATTTTACAGATGGAGGCCCAGAGAAATTAAGTGACTTTTCCAAGGTCCCTTAAGGAGCCTGTGGCAGAGATAGGAATTAAACCCAGAGCTCCTGATACTAGTCCAGTGCCCCAATCACAAGCTCCACCCTTCCTCTCTATAATCAATTGCTCTGGTGGGCATGCAGCTTTAACATCTGCTGGAGACTCCATAACAGCTCCGTAGGCAGGAGTTGCTGCAGTGACGTGCTGAATCAGTGCACAGCACAGGCACTGCAGCCCTGCCCCTTTCCCAGTTTTGATTGCCCTGGCTTCCTATGGCCCTTTCCGTGGAAGAAATGGTGAAGTTGCACCTTGCTCCTTGCAGACTTTCCATGGCAGGTGCGCTCCACCAGGGCTCCAGCAGCCATGGGGAATCTGGACTTGTGTCTACTGGACTCTGCAAAGATGTTTTAAATTCAAGCCGAGATTGACTGGGCCTGATTCTCCTCTTGCTCGGATCACTAGGGAGTCGTTCTATTGAAGTAAGTGCAATTACACTGTTGAATAACTGGGGTGAGTGTGAGGAGAATCAGGTCCCTTCTATATGTGCACATGTCACTATCATCTGGGCTTGCTTTTTATGCCTGTTCCTTACTGCGTTAATATTTACCTATTTCTGTTTATGATAAGATGAGTCTGATGCTGGCAGACCCTTCAGATGCCAGCTCACACCAAGGCCCCTGGGCCTCACTGAACACAGACAAATACATGGCTGGAAACCAGTCTGGCTCACCTGTGTGTTAGTATTGTTAAAATAGAGGTTAGACTTAAGTCTGTTTAGACTTAATGAAATGCTTGTAGGATGCTGCATGGATTAATCTTATTTAGAACATCTGTATCCCATGTTATAACGTAATAATTAAGCATTCGCTCTGTAACTATAAGGGTGTTTACTAAAACTGTAAACCCCCCAGTCTGGAGAGAAATATTATCCAGTGTGAAATATTAGTTTACCACAAGAGACGGACTACAGATAACAGAGAAACCTTTATGGAACATCAATGGACAAGAGACTGTTGATTGCTTCCTCCTCACCCATGAAGAGGGGACGTGTAAAAGCCCTTGTCCCATCACGGTCTGCAGTCCTGACCAGAAGGATCTGTATCACTATGCTGCTTGGAATTTGACAAGGGCAATATTTCTAAGCATAATCAAGGGATCCCCAAGCTGCTTAGCTCTAAAGGACATAGAAAGTTTGCATATAGCAGCAGCTTTTACCACCATTGCAAACCTAAGACTAACTCATATGTGTGTGTCTATGTTTACCTGGTTTAACCTTGCAAATAACGGATTTCTTTTTCTTAGTTAATAAACCTTTAGTTAATTATAGGATTAGCGACAAGTGTTGTCTTTGGTGAGAGATCTAAGGTACAATTTACCTGGCATATGTGATGGGTCCTTTGGGACTGGGAGCAACCTGAATATTGTTGGGATTTTTGGTTTAAGGGACCATCTATTACAAAGGCAGGCATGCCTGGGTGGCAAGATAAATCGGAATGTCCAAGGGGACTGTCTGACTCCATGCCAAGGCTGTTCTAGTGCTTGGGGTGTTCACACTTGCTACTTGCTTGGTGAAATCTAATTCTAGAACATACAACCAGTTTGGGGTTTTGTGCCCTGCTTCTTGACATTCATGCACCACTCCTGACAGCCTGACCGTGTTCATTGTAAATTCACCCAGAGGCCTTGGCAATTCATTGGAAAGAACACAACAAATTTAGTAACATTTTGCCAGCAATTAGCAGCATCAACAAAAAAAAAAGCCTCTCTAAGATCTCTTCCCCAGCTGCTTTCATAGAAGCACAAGCTCACAGCAGCTTTCCTGTGCAACTGTCCAGAGATCATCCTTCAAACAAGTATTCTTTGTATTTAACCTTTGCCAAGCAGAGACCTGAACAGACCGATGGGCCTTGAACCCTACACTGAATGCTGGAACACTTAAAATCTACAGGCCAGGCCTTCGGGGAGCAACTGAGGATTCCCATGTGATGTAAAACCAATGTAGCCAGCTCTGCCTTATCCCCTGCCCCGCCCTCATCCCTGGTGTAGGCAGGAGTGGGCAGAGCAACTTGCACTTCCACAATCACCAGCTAGCAGAATGATCCCTAAGGCTGCTCTGTTATTTTTTTCCCTCTGCTATGTTTGTCTGTCTTTATTTTAGTAACAATAGATTAACCATTTATTTCCACCACTTTATAATCAGAAAGAAATAAAGCATCTAAAGCATTTATGTCAGGGGATAAACCTGCCCATCGATCCAGTGAGTGGAAAGAGGTCTTAGAACTACCTTTCTTACCTGGCCCTGTGCTTAGCACAGCTCAGTCCAACCCAGGGATGTGTCCCCATCTCTTGAGGTCTTTCTATAACCCCTCCCACCCCCACATCGCATTGTCAGGCATTCAGGCACTAAACCTTAACGCTCCCAACCCCCCTGAGAGGGAAGTGGGTATTAAGCCCAGCTTACAGATGGCAGAACGCGATTAAGTGATACACCAAAGGTTGCAGAGGCAGTCAATGGCACAGGCAGGATTTGAACCCTGTTTACCCGCATGCCAGTCCAGTGCCAGAACTGCATATCCAGCTCTCTCCAGCAAGCCAATAAAGGAAGTCAGTTCCAGAGCTGAAGACCCTCAATGGAACACCCCTCCCCCTCACACAGCCTTTCAATCCCCACAACACCACAGCAAATCACAGGCATGGGGAGGGCGCACAGGAGAGAGACTTTTCCATGGATTCGGTGGCCATTAGATCAGAGTGGTGGTGCCAAATTCAGCTGTCAGTGACACCAGTCTAAATCTGGAGTTATTTTCAGTGGTGTTACTGCAGCAGTGTAACTCAGTCCTTGTCTACATGGGGGTGGGGCGGGGGAAGGGAATCGACCTAAGATACGCAACTTCAGCTACGAGAATAGCGTAGCTGAAGTCGACGTATCTTAGGTCGACTTACCTCGAGTCCTCATGGCGCGGGGTTGACTGCCACCGCTCCCCCGTCGACTCCGCTTCTGCCTCTTGCCGCAGTGGAGTACAGAAGTCGACGGCAGAGTGATCAGGGATCGATTTATCACGTCTACACTAGACGCGATAAATCGATTCCCCGATAGATCAATCACTACCCGCAATCCGGCGGGTAGTGTAGATGTACCCTTAGAACAGACTCTGGCCTTTAGCTTGACTACAAGCAGGGGCAGTGGGATCATAGTAAGAGGCAGACCTGGCTCGTCGAGCCATGGAGCCCTACAGGACCTTGTCCATAATAGCATGGTGCTCAGGGCATAACGTCTTTATGGGACTGTCCTAGTTCAGGGCCACTGCACCTGTATTTGCCCTCAGTGGTTCAGCAAAGGCACATGATCTTGGGCTTCCAGCTGTTGCCTTTCTTGGTGGAGACCCTCATCTCCCTCCCTTCTGACTGGGGTATTTCCAGGCTGCACAGTGCCCTGCCTTCACTGTGCATTTCCCAATAAAGAGAGTCTGCCCACACAGACCAGCTCGCTTTCTCTTCAGCCACTGATAACAGAGTGATTGCCACAGATATAAAAGTTACCACATGGTTCTTTCTAAGCAAGCCTCAGGGTCAAAGCCAACTCCATGCTTCAGACAGTTTGGAAAGAAAAAGGATTAACAAAAATTAAAGATATAATACAAGATGATAGACTGGCCTCCTTTGATTGCATGAGAAACAAATACCAGCTACCACTGTGCCACAGCAGCCTCTACTCACCGCGGGAGCACCTCCTTCTGGTCACCTCTGGGGATTAGCTCAGCCAGCCCAACACACTCTTCTCGCAGTTCCCTGGCCCACTGTCTCATTCTTTTGCTCTGCAGCCCCTCTCTTGCACCTCAGGAGCTGCCATGCCTCATCTCTGTGGCTTAGCCCTCCGGCCATGTCACAAGAGTCATCTCCTTCCAGGATGCTATCACCATCTTCCACACCATCCCAGGCAGTCCTTAATTCCACTGCCCTGGCTGAGCTACTCCCCCAGTGCCTAGAGCAAACAGACCTAGACAATCATCAAGTTCACTGCCCAGATTGTGTCACTCATTCAGTGGCCAGCAGGGCAGTAGCATAGCCGGGGGGGAGCAGGGGGAGCAGCCGCTCCCCCTGTGAGCAGAAGAGGCGGAAGCGGCGCCTTTTTTTAGCAGCACTAAAAAAAGGCGCCGCTTCTTTTTAAGTGCCGCTTCTTGCACTCACCCGGCGGCGCTCCGGGTCTTCGGCGGCATTTCGGCGGCGGGTACCACCGAAGACCTGGAGTGAGTGAGGAACCGCCGCCAAAGTGCTGCCGAAGACCCGGAGTGCCGCCGGGTGAGTACAGGGGGAGGCGCCTTTTTATAGCGCCGCTCCCCCTATGCTCCGGACCTGGCTGCGCTACTGCAGCAGGGCCCAGCCTCTACTCAGGGCTCCAGTCCAAGGGTCCTATCTCCAGCAGCGAAGATCTGTACTAGCACAAACCCTCCTGCCACTTTCCTGGAGTGCTTCCTACATTACCTATCCCAGGCTCACATTCTCCACCATTCTGGCTAACCCCCTTTTGCCTGGGTCTACCAGACAAACCCTTTCTCTTGGGTTCCAATCCCTTTCTCTCCCTTGTCCCAGGGAGCATGAATGCAGCTCCCTGGTTTTATAGCAACCCCATCTGTTCCTACACAGGTGAGCTTCCCTTAATTAGGACTCTCCTCTCAGCCTAAATATCCCCATCTTGCAGTTTAGTAGGATAACTGGCCCATCTGGCCTACGTTAACCCCTTCTGGGTGAGTGTGGGGAACACACCCCATCACACACTATCTCACACACAGTTCCTTCTCACAGCTCAAGAATTCATACATAGATGGGGGGACAATTGGTCTGTTTTAACTCTCTCTCCTCTAGAAGAACATATTAAGAAATATGGAAATAAAAGTCCCTTTGTATGAATTACTTACATGTGGCTTAATGCTTTGCAGTACCCTCTCAATCTCTGTCTCAGAGGAAAATAGGGAAAAGAACGTACCCTTATTACCACAACAGAAACTTGGGAAGACATCTGGCCTAATACGAAGGATACTTCACATTTTGGATTCTTGTGATTCTTCCAGGACCAGATGTTAAACAGGTATGACTGGACTCCAGAGCATTTGTTTAAAGCCAGATTGGCAATGTGCAGAGTGTTGGAGATGCAAACAGCCACATGCCAACCTTTCACCCTAGCTCTATGACTGTCAGAAAATGCACGTGTTCTGGGACACTAGATTCTCTCAAAAACGTTCAGTGGCGCTTCTCCAAGCGTGTATATTTCCGGGGTGCTGGATGAGTTGGCATTACCAGTTAATGTTAAGAAATGGATTGCATTAACCAGTCTAGTGGCCAAAAGAGTTATTCTGCAGTTCCTCCCTCGTATACAGACTGCCTGAGTGAGCTCTCTACTACTGCATTAATGGAAAAAAATGACTCTGTCTAATAGAAACTCTTGGAAAAACTACAGGGATGTCTGGTCACACATGAAACTATTGCATGCCTTTGCAGCTTAGTATATATTAGTCCTTGGGACTCGTAGACTATGTTCTCACTTATTTATCTATTTAGTCAGTTTAATAATGAACGCTCTGCATGACCTTTACTGGTTCAGCTTTTGGGTTTTTTCCCAGGTTTTGCAAATATTGAACGCTGGACTTTTTTATCTGCGATTTTCTCCTTGTGTATGTCTCGATGTATGTTTTGTGTGCTTATATCCTTATATTTTATATAAAATTTCAGAGTTCATCCCAACTCTAACATGGACTCAGGCAGAAGCAGCCTTTCAACTCTCCACCTTAGGGTTTCCTTGTGGTTACAAGGTCATCACAGCTTCAGCTCAGAACGAGCACTCAGTCTTATGGGGCCTGAGTAGGCCAAGTCCTTCCTCGAGGATTGGTTCCCTCTGTCTGGTGGCTAGCTCAGGAAGGAGGCCCCGAGTCAGTTTAAACTGAGGCTATTTATCCAAAAGTCTTTTCTTTATCGGTTGGTCTCTGGAGAATGCAGTTTGAACTAGTGTATGCGTATCTCTCTGGTTGGTGGCTTCAAAGACTGATAATGAAGGAAGTTCATTAGCATCCCCGTGCCTATTAGAGAAGGTACATTCAGTGCCACAGTAACAGACACAACTGCATTTTTAATACAATGTATTCCCAAGGTATTAATCCGAATTCAATAAGGTTTAACTTAATTCCATAAAGTTCGGTCAGGATATTACAGGATATTGTCAGTCTGTCACAGTGACCATACCCTATGGCCCCTCCACAGCCCACATGGCAGGGGAGAAGATGCTCCTGTACCTTAAAACCATGTCGCTTTCGGATGATTTCCATCTCCTTAATGCTGCTTTTCCACCAGAGGGGGAACATCTGTTTTGAAGTCCTTTGGAAAGAAAGAAGATGTAGAGAGGATCTGAAAAAAGGTTTTTAATGGGGAGAGTAAGCAGTGAAAAGAGACCATCACACTCAAGTTAAGCTTTGGGGCCAGATCCTCAAGTGATGTAAATCAGCATAGCTCCACTGAAGCCAATGGAGGAGCTACAGATCTTTACCCCAGCCAGGTCCCTTTCTCAGGAAAGATGGCACAACAGAGCAACTGGACAAAGTTTTAAAAGAGCACGGAAACTTGAGGGCTGCTTATGCCCCAGGAGCTTTAGATGCTCAGTGATGCAGTCGGAACAATTTCCCGCTGCCCTGGCAAATAATTTATTGGGATAGTCATTTTAAAAAAATCCTATAAAAGACCCATAAAATATAGTTATCACTAAAAAATTCTCCTCCTACCCACAAGCTGCAAAATTGTATATATACTTCACTGCACCTAAACTACTCGATACTCTGTGGCAGCTTTAAGCTCTGTAACAGCTTTCTCTCTCTCTCACACACACTCTTTCCAATTTTGTGTGTCTTGCAAGGGAGCGGGGATGGGGATTGAGGACAGAGGTTTAGAATGGGGCATGGGTGCAGGCACCCCTCATTTTCCTGACAGCTGGCAATTTTACCAATCAATTCTTCCTGAGCTGCTTTGCAGGCATCTTTTCAGGGGAATTGTAAAAGCCAGATCTGGCCACTTGTGATTGCTATAGCTATTTCTTTATCACTTGTATTACAGTAGCACCAAAAGGCATAAGGGATAAAGCCTGCCCTGTGGTTGAAGTATTGGCCTAGGCCTCAGGAACTGTAAATTCATATCTTGCCTCTGCTGCAAACTCCCTGTGTTACCTTGGGTGAGTTACTTAATAATCTCTCCATGCCTCAGTTTCGCACCTCTAAGATGGGGATAAAAGTCCTTTGTTTGTCTGTCTTGTCTATTTAGATAGTAAGCTCTTCAGAGCAGGGACTGTCTCCTAGTTCTTTCTGTACAGTGCCTAGCACCATGGGGCTCTGAGCTTGACTGGGGCTTCTCGCTGCTATTACAATACACATTATGATAATAAACCAGTAGTAAAGCGTGCATGGCCACAACTGGAATGACTCAACTAGTGTGAGATATTTTTAAAGGAGTTAGACATGTATTTGGAGCCAAAGGTCCTGACGCTCCTCTTACAGACACTGGTGTAAATCAGAAGTAATGCCTTTGAAGTCAATCGGGTTACCCTGGTGTAAAACTGATGGGAGAGGGAAGCATCCCTAAGCATTGTATAGATCACAGGGACGCAGGTGCTTGGCCTTCTGTCTGTGCCTCTGTGCTCCTAAGTAGGAAGAATAAATTAACCAGGAGGATACCAAGGTTTTAATGAACTTTTAGGGCCATCAATCCCTAGCCTAGAATTGATTCTCAGCACCAGGCATTTTCCAGTGCAGTGATCCCAGACTGCCTGGCCAGCTGACCCAAATAAAGAGAGAATCTCCCGGCAGAAGTGCTCAGCAGTTATCTGAGATGTGCGGCGCAGCAGGAGGGGAAGAGAGGGGAGAATGTGAGAGAGAACAGTGCTCTTCAGGGTCAGTTTGCAGGGAGAGGCAGGTTTGTGCTGTAATCAACGCTCCTGCATGAAACCCAAGCTCAAAGCCAGGCAGGGTTCTGTACATCAGCTGGGGGTTAATAATAACAATGATTCTGTTTTCACACTGGTAGCATCTTTCACCCAGAACCATCCCCAAGGGCTTCCCAGGTATGGCTCTGCCCCTGCAACCTGCTCTGCCAGCACAGAGCCCTGGGCTGGCCTCCTTGCATGCTTCATAACGAACCCTTTCCTACAACCCAGCCACATCCGTTGTGGCTAATGAAACATGAGCAGAGCCCTGCTGAAAGCAAGGCTGCAGGGTCCACGTTAGCAAGGTGTGGGCCTAGAACAGGGGTGGGCAAACTTTTTGGCCCCAGTACATCGGCGCTGCGAAACTGTATGGAGGGCCAGGTAGGGAAGGCTGGGCCTCCCCAAACAGCCTGGCCCCCGCCCCCTGACTGCCTCATGGCGGGCCATTAAGGCTCACAAAATTAACAAGCTCCCAGCCCCGCTCCCCCGGCCAGGGTGCAGCAAGTTGCCCGCAGCCCCGCTTCCCCGGCTGGAGCTTGTGGGCTGGATAAAAATGGTGTGGCCCGCGGGCTGTAGTTTGCCCGCCTAGAAACAGACCCTTCCAGGGTAGAGGGTGGCAGCCAAGGGGAACAGCTCACTGTACAACGCTGCACAGATTGGCCAAGGAAGTGGGCCAAGCCCAGACTCTATGGGGGGTGTCGGGGGATCGCTAACATGCCCACAGGGCAGATGGGACCTTATCCGTCCTCTGAAGACAACCCTCCACCCCCCATGCACTGTACATTTTGTACTCGCAGGGGCCTTGGATGTAGGACTAACACACACAGACACCTGACCGTGGGCCAGACTCTGCTCTCACGTACAGCAGAGTAAATGTGTTGGCTGCCGTGGAGTCCCCCAGCATCCATGCTGCTCTAACCACAGCCACCATCCAGCCCAGCAGCTCTTCTTTTCTCAGCGCTTGGGAGCAGGGACAGGCACCATCCAGGTCCCCGCCGGCCCTGAATTCTGTGGTACAAGGGGATGCTGGATCCAGCTGGTCAGGCTTGAGGATATTCAGGGCTCGCTCGTGCCTTGAAGACGCAGCTGCCCCAGGGGAGCTCAGGGCGGGATGGTGCCTCTCAGCTCTGGGCAGCGTAGGGGGAGCAGAGCTACTGTGCTACCCGGTCAGAGGGTGCGGCATGCGTTCTAGGATGGGCAGGGGGGTCAAGGGGGGACTGCTCTACTGGGCAGTGACGAGGCTGGCAGGCCACTAGCCGGGCACAGCCCACGTGTTCGCTGAGTGCAAGGGCTGGAATTGTGCCCAGCCACTGCAGAGGGGCAGGTTTCTTGTGCCCTCCCCCCTGCCCATTCTGCATCCCGAGGGGCACAATCAGGCCCTAAGCCATAATTGTGCTGGCAGAAGGCAGGAGATTGCCCTCTGAGCCCATACTGTTAACGGGGACCACTGCTGTGATTGGATACCTAGGGCCAGGTGGTTGCCCAGGGCTCTAGGAGGAGTGTACTCCCCTGCAGTCTCCCCTGAACTTGGGTGAGTGGATGGGCAGAGATTGCGGTGGGAGGGGGCCTCAGCTCTGCCCTGCAATGCCCCAGGTAACACAAATGAGTTGGCAGGGGTGAGTACTGGTACTGGGCTTGCTATTCCCCACTGCCGGGAGCTGGCATCTCTGAGGACTAGTTCTTTGACAGGGGCATTCCTGGGGCAGCGCAGCAATGTTCCCCCACCCCTTCCACAGGGCCGACTGCAATAGCCCCCTCCAGCCCATGGGGAGTGGTTAGAATGAACAGTGAGCTGTTGAGCCTCTTTCTGGGGCCTCAGGTTTCCCCACAGGGCAAAGTCTGGCAGGCGTTCCCCCATGCCTGAATGAGGCCTTGGCGGATGGGTCTCCATGAGGGAATTTCTGAAGAAAGTCCCAGCGGTGCTACCCCTTCCTCAGCTGAAACAATAGCAGCCCCAAGGGGAACTGTTCTTTCAAAGGCAAGGCTGCAAGAAACTTGCATGATGCTCTAAAAGGAGTATAACAAAGGTTATACCCACCCCCCCCAAGACACACAGATAATTCAATGACATTTTGTTAGAGCAGGACTAGCTACGCCAACGTGTGAAAAAAGAGACAGATCCACGCAGTGTCTGTGTACACACACACATACACACACATACATTTGGATGATTTAGTTGGGGTTGGTCCTGCTTTGAGCAGGGGGTTGGACTAGATGACCTCCTGAGGTCCCTTCCAACCCTGAGATTCTATGATTCTATGATACACATACTGCCCTCGCATTTCCAAAGTGCTGGCTTGGGTCCCAGCTCCAATCTCTCAGTGCTGCAGTAAATTTAACAGCCCTTTCTTTATGAGGTCACGCTGTATTGTGCTCTGTTCTTTTCCTCAACGATTCCCCGAATGCCTCAGCAGGCTGTAGCTACTTTTTATACTGCCTTGAAATAAAAAGCACTCTCGTCTACACCAGTGTGTTCTCCGTAATATGTAACCTCCACCACTGCTACTTACTTTATAAGGGCAAGAGATTGCGCGCACATGCACTCTACACTAACACTCCCACCGGCGCTACCCCTGCTGGAGTGGCACTGAGGTTAGCAATGGGCGGACATTTTTCACAGCCATAGACACTCAGGCGACACCATGTTTTGTTCCGCTCAGTTAGCACAGGGGCCAGCCAAACTGTGTTATAACCTGGCCACAACTGACTTTCAACTGCATGAGCTTTAAACCCCAATTGGGAGCCCCATGTAGATGTGCCTAATCCAGCTAACAGACGCCTCTATTCTGAACTGTAATGTGCAGAAAAGCATGACCCCAAAGCAAGCTCACTTCAGAGCACTATCCCCATCCAGTACAGCGAGGATGGAATACCCCTGGTAGCAGCTCCGGGCACTCCTGTTCTTCCCTCCAGGGCATGGAAAGCAAAGGCTGGGTCCTTCTCCATTGCTGTCAATGTGAGCTTTGCTACTGACTTCAATGGAAGAAGGATCTGCACCAAGAGGTCAAGTGAAATTAATAGGCAGAAGATTTAAAACAAATAAAAGGAAGTATTTCTTCACACAATGCACAGTCAACCTGTGGAACTCCTTGCCAGAGGATGTTGTGAAGGCCAAGGCCATAACAGGGTTAAAAAAAAAACTAGATAAATTCATGGAGGATAGGTCCATCAATGGCTATTAGCCAGGATGGGCAGGAATGCTGTCTCTAGCCTCTGTTTGCCAGAAGCTGGGAAAGAGCGACAGGAGATGGTCACTTGATGATTACCTGTCCTGTTCATTCCCTCTGGGGCACCTGGCACTGGCCACTGTCGGAAGGCAGGATACTGAGCTAGATGGACCTTTGGTGTGACCCCGTAGGGCCATTCTTATGTTCTTGTGCAAGACTGGGCAGTGCCATTTGCTCTACCATGGTCTGGATGTCAGCGCTTAACTGGGACAGAAACCAGGGCAGGCACTTGGTAGGAGGAAATCCTGCCCTGCATTTTTCAGACCTCTCTGGAATGGACTTTCAATGCATTCCCTGGGAGATGAAAACCCAGACCAGATTGCTGTGCCCACCTCATCCCCAGCTCCCTAGATTGACATTTCAAAACTCATGAGGCCAGAGGAGTCTAAGTTAACTAAATTTACAGATTTCAAAGGTCAAGCCCTGCCACCAGAAATTAAAGCTAATGTGAGGACTTATTTAAAAAAATAATCTTTATTACTCTCGGTGCCTGAGCCACTAATAAAAACATGCTCCTCGAGTACCCTCCATAAAAGCAGGTGATAAACAGAAGAACAGAGGAAAGCAGATGTTAAAAAAAATCCCACACATCCTGGATCCTAGACTGTAGCAAACATGAAGCAGGAACAGCTTATTATATACCCTCACCCGTCAATTACCCAGTTACCATGCATCCTTCACCTTTCTCAGTAATTATTCCCCAGCTCAGCATTTTCCCCTTAATCACTTCCTCCTTGTACAGTCGTTTTACGTCTCTAGGAGATCATCATTCCTTGATCCATGGAACAACCGAGATGGTGCTTTTATGAAACACCTTCTATGCTTAAGGGAAGAGCACTGTATAAAACAGTGATGAATGATAGCTCATTACTGGGAGTGAAGTGACTATGGAGGTAAACAAAGCAGCTATTATGTTCAGGGCAATAGCTCATGATACTGAGGCTGGGCTTACAGAAGGGTGGGGGGGGGATGTTGGCCAGGACACCGGGGTTATCTTCTACTCTGTTCAGATAGTACCCTAGGGTCTTTGACTTCCATCTGAGCCGCTGCTTACAGAGGCTGGGAGGAAGGTTGCGATTTTAGGGTTTTATATCATAGAATCATCAAAAGCTAGGGCTGGAAGGGACCTCCAGGCCCTCCTGCTGAGGCTGGACCAGTAAACCTAGACCATCCCTGACAGGTGTTTGTCCAACCTGTTCTTAGAAACCTCCACAAACCCCCTTGGAGGCCTGTTCCAGAACTTAATGATCCGGATAGTTAGACAGCTTTTCCTAATCTCTAATCTAAATCTCCCTTGATGCATATTAAACCCATTACTTCTTCTCCTACCTTCAGGGGACATGGAGAACAATTATCATTATCCTCTTTATAACAGCCCTTAACATAGTTGAAGACTGTTATCAGGTCCCCCCTCAGTCTTCTTTTCTCAAGGCTAAACATGCTCAGGTTTTTTTAACCATTCCTCACAGGTCAGGTTTTCTAAACCTTTTATCATTTTTGTTGCTCTCCTCTGGACTCTCTCCAATTTGCCCACATCTTTCCTAAAGTGTGTCCCCCAGAACTGGACACAGCACTCCAGCTGAGGCCTCACCAGTGCCAAGTAGAGCAAAACAATTACCTCCCATGTCTTACATACAACACTCCTATTAATACACCCAGGAATGATATTAGTCTTTTTCGCAGCTGCATCACACTGTTGACTCACGTTCAATTTGTGATCCGCTATTACCTCCAGGTCCTTTCCTGTAGTTCTCCTGCCTAGCCACTTACTCCCCATTTTGTAGTTGTGCATTTGATTTTTCCTTCCCAAGTGAAGTGACAGACAGACGGTCCAGCAGCAGCATCCTCTTCCCTCCAGCAATGCACCATAAACATTGCCTGTGGACCTAGGCTTGAACCTATTGGTCTAGAGATGAGTGTGCTATTAACTGAGTCATGTTTCAAGGCACACCTGGAAGTACCTGTGCTAGGAAGACTTTTTGCCCTAAATCCAGATCCTCATCTGGGGTAAAACAGCATAGCTTCACTGGAGTCAAGGGAGCTATGGTTATTTATAATAATGCACGATCCGGCCCCTGGTTCTAGACCAAAGAGATCAGGATAAGTCAGAACATTCGGATTCATTGGGACCACACAGCATGGTTCAGTTGTACAAGTGCTCGAATGCTCTGTTGGACTGGTCCTAAAGCACTGTTGGGGAGAGGCAGGCCAGGGGAGAAGAAGGGTGACTGAGCATAAGGGATTGATGGTCACCAGACACCTACCCCAGATGCCATCAGCCAGCACCTTCCGGCGTACCGCAGCATTCTGTGCCCACAGCCAAACTGCAGCTCCTTCCTTGCCTTTTCTCCTGCTCCCAGAAGGCACTCAGCCCCGGGGTGTCTCAGAGCCTGCACTACGCCCCCCCACCCACCCCCACACAACAACACTAGTTTAACACAAACTAGAACATGCAGCTAGGAGACAGCGCCGGAGAAGGAGCAGGGGGAGTGTGCCGGGAAACAGCAACTCTGCGGCAGAAAACATTCCCAAAGGAGGCAGGTTGGGATTGCAGCCGTACAGGAGGCACCTGCTTTCCTAAGCTGGGGGTAGCCGCGAGGAGGGAGTCATTGCAGAGGAGAGCGAGCGAGAAGGGGCTTTCTGAGCCAGTTTGACTATGATAGATGGCACTGTGCTGTATTCTCACTGATGTAGAAAATTAGAGAGAGATCGCTTCAGATATTGGCCCGTCTGAGCGACTTGTTGTGTCCATCTCCGGTACCTAGAGAGCCTCCGGGGAGCTCCCCCCTCCAGCTTGTCGGCTCATTATTCAGAGTGCTGAACTGGGAAAAGCACCACCGCTTCTTCTCTCTGCTCTTCTGCTTGTCTGGTGAAAGGCATAAGCAGCTTCTCATGGCTTTCTTAACTTAACCACTTGAGGGGAAATTCAGTTCTCCTGCTGGGCAAAGTTATCTTGGGTTTGTTGGTTTTTTTCCCAGGGTTCAGAAGCGACAGGAATCATTTTGTCTGCAAGAGTCTTCATCAAAAACAGTGGCTCAGACTCAGCCCTGGGGTAACTCTATTGTTGGCACTAGCACAAATCATGCAAATAATAATAAATAATAATGATAATTAATAATGGAGTTACACTCAGGATGAATTTGTTCCAGCCAGTGTGTTTCACCTCTTTTGTACTTTCCCTTCCTTATTCTGTCTGTCCCCTATGGCTCTCTGTCTTTCTTTCTCTGCTGGTAGCTAGCTGGTCTTTCTGTCCCTTTCTCCACTTGATCTGTCTGTCCCGTTCTGCCTCCCTACACCCATCTGTGGCTCTGTCAATCCCGGACTTTTCTGTCACACACTCAAGATGTTTTGAAGTGTTCCATCATTTTGGAAAAGAAACGAATGAAATAATCACACCCGGCCTCTACGTGCTGCATTTCACCCTGGGATCTCAAAAGCACTTTACACAGGAGGGTAAGGATCACCATCCCCATTTCACATCCAGGGAAACTGAGACAGGGAGACTCACCCAAAGTCACATGGTGGGTCAATGGCTAAAAGAAGACTAGAACCCACAGCTTCTGATTCCTTTCCACAGGTCCACGCTAGTCCCATCGGAAAATGAGTTGAACTCGCTGCAGATTCCTTGACAGCTCCTAAGATGATCAAATATACATTGCACCTTCCGGATGTGGCTCACAGTCCCCTCATCTGTTACCCCTCCTTGCCCCTGGCTTTAGTAGCTGTTTAGCTCTCACAGAGTTCCATCCATCGGTGATGCTTTCTGGATCCTTACCATCTTCTGGATCTCATAAGCCAATCTTGCCTTGTCCTCCGGCACCAGGCCTGTCTGTGCTCTCTGCCATGTCATATACATGGCAGAGAGCATATAATGAGCAAGGGCGGGAATCACAAACAGTGATTTATTTGGAAGGGGAAACTCATGGGCATTCCCCTCCACTCACTACATTAGCTGTTGCCACATGCAGGCCATTAGACTTGTAACTGCTCACATCCAGTCTGAATTTGGCCCCTCAGTTTTAAACACTCAATATCTCAGGCAGGGACTGTATCCTCCTCCCCCTCTCCTCTAGATTCCTGTGATTTCCATTATCCCCTGGGGAAGGATGTGGACACAGCCGGGCAAAGACCATGACGCGATTAAGCTTGGTCTGCAGGTTTGAGATCTCTGTCTGCCCCCACAACACTCCTACAGCCGCCATCAATAGATCACTGGGTGTATACCCCGGATATCACCACGCAACATTCTGGGAGCCTCTGTGCAGCATTATGCATGACATATGCACTTTTAAAATAGCTTTTGCTTAAAGAGATATTACAGGCACCAGCAAGAGGCCAGACCAGGGCATCCTACACCTTGACAACCTCCAGCTGATGGGATGCCCCTTTAGGGCTGCTGTCAGTCAGGCACACGTCAGAGCAGTCTAACAGGATGCAAACCCAGCCCCTGCCACCGATGAATTCAGCTGGGCTGGAGCTGAAAATTCTGGGCCAATGTATATAGGATGGACAGGCAAGTGCTCCAAGCACAATCTGCCTATTTGCATGTGAACATGCCGCTTTGCACGCCATTCCCAGGAGCAAAAACGCCTCAGCCACCAGAACTGACCCCAACCAGGCGCCTGAACTGAGGGAACATGGACCAGGGAGGCATCGGGCCACGAACATACGCACAAAGACCTTTGACCGCTCCTAGCCCAGTTCTCCCCAGATATCAGGGAGAAGTTAGAATGCAGAGGAACACAGAGAAGGGGGGAAATAAGATTAGACACATCCCCTGGCTGGGAAGATACTGGACATTTACAACCAGCAGGCGAAGTTAGACTCTGGAGCATTTATCCAGCTGAAAGACAAGAGCACAAAGGGGGCCCACCTTCTGCTGTCCTTCGCCCCAACCCAGCTGAAGTCAGTGGAGTGAGCCAGGTGTAGCGAGGCCAGTCTCTGGCTGTGAGACATGTGACATTTGCAAAAGAAAGGAAGGAAGGAGACAGATGAGCATACAACGCAGTGTAGCATGCAGGGCTGCTTGGCTCAATCAGACGAAATGGAAATCTATGGCATGGCGCTAGCAATTACACATGTATCCCTTTCAGGCCCATTTGTTACAGCCGCTGTGAGTGTCAGTGCTCCCGTTCGGAGGGGAGGAGAGGGGATCATTAACAGAGAGCTGTCAGCAGGAATGCGTCCCCAGCTGGCCCTTACGCCTCACTGCTGCTGTTCAGCCCAGAGCCTGTGGCGATCCCTTTTCTTCTGGAGCGTCTGGCCACCTATGGTGCGTCATCCATCAGGTAACTCTGTGTCTGGGCTTGTACAGGCGTCACTCCCAGCGAGTCAGGCACCTGCCCTGCACACATAGCTCTGTGATAGAAGAGTCCAGCAGTGCTCTTGTTGTCGGCACCATTCTCGGTACTGGGTTTACAATGGTGCCAATGGTGCCACGGCGCCGGGCCCACACTCAGATGGGGCCCTGGTGCCTGGACCGTGGCCCTGCCTCTCCCCATGTAAGCAGAGGGCAGGGACTCGGGGGAAAGAGGCCAAGCAGGGATGGGGGTCTCAGCGCATTGCTAGGGAAGGTGGCCATGAGGTATCAGCAGGAGTTCTGCCTTGTATGACTCTGGTGTGCTTCCACCTACGGAAAGAGAGGGGAAACAATCCATCTACACCAGGGATTTTCATCCTCTCTCTCTCTGCAGCTCCAAATTCACCTGCTCATTTCTCCCTTGACCCCCTGACCCTAGTGTGTGATCCAGCTTCTATGGCACTTCCAGGGCTCTGGGCAGAAGAGACTTTTCTCTTTATCTCCGTGGCCTTTTCCCCTCTCCTGACTGCTAGGAGAAGTAGACAGCTCCACTCTTTAGCTCTCTCTCATGGCTCCCTGGAGCAGGGCAAGAGTCTATGGGCTGCTGAGAAAAGCAGGGACCTCCCCACTCTACCCCACAGTTACCCAGAGAGTCTCGCTCTCTTCCCCCTTCCCCATAGGGGCAGCGTCCATCCCCTCTCAGGCACTGCCCAATCCACTCCCCCTCTTAGTGTGACCAGACAACAAGTGTAAAAAATCAGGATGGGAGTGGGGGGTAATAGGTGCCTATATAAGAAAAAGGCCCCAAAATCGGGACTGTCCCTATAAAATCGGGACATCTGGTCACCCTACCCCCTCTGCCTCACTGCACAGGGACCAAGCAGATTCCTCCTGGGGCTAGTTTACTGCTCATCCTGCTTAAGAGGAGGCAGAGCAAGAGATGCACTCGTAGGCAATGAACTGGCAGGGGATGGTGGAGCACCCTGGTTGGGACCCCCCCACACACTCCAATGAGCTGCATTGGGATCACCACCCTGAGGTCAGAAAGTCCAGGCTATGGAACGGGGAGCTGTTGTGACCCACTGATGGTTATGGGAACAATTCTCCTCACCGACTGGTGTAAATCAAGAGTAATCCCACTGAGCTCCATGGGTAACACCAGCGTGAAAGCAGGGTCAGTGAGAGGAGAATCAGGAGCTCATACCAGGCTGCACCCCTCAGGCAGATGTAGTGCTAAGGCCTGCGTCCCATGCTTGGGCACCTTGTATTTAGATGTCTGACCCCTCATGTACCTACACCAAGGCAGAGTGCAGAACTGAATAGAGCATGGGCGCGGGCGCCAAAGACTCCTGGGTTCAAACCCTACCTCTACTCACTCTGACCATGCTGAGATCCTTAGCTGGGGTAAACTGCCTACTATGGAGCTACACTGATTCACACCAGATGAGGATCTGGCCCCTTGAGTTCAAACATCAGTGCCCCAAGTTTGGCACCTATACCAGCTGCCTGATTATCAAATGCACCAAGCTCCAGTTGGCTTCAGCTTCCCTGCACCTCACTTTCCCAGGCTGTGAAATGGGGATATACCAGGGGCTTAATTCATCAATATTTGCAAAGCACCCATGCGGTCCTGGAATATGGGGGTGCTGGATAAATGCAAAGTCTCAGGTTTTGTAGGCAGTCATGGGACAATATAAGTAATTATTTCAGTATTTAACTTTAGACACTCCAGCCAAGATTTTCCATTTGTGGGGTGGGGCCCAACATGGGGCTTGCTGATTTAGACTGGGTGAGTGCTCAGCATTTCCCAAAGATAAGGTCCCTTTAAGGCATCTCAGGTTGGGAGCCAAAAATGGAAGCACCCCCCCAAAAAAAAGTATCACTGTGGAAATCTTGGCCTCTGTGTTACAAAAGCTAAGGGGATGCTAGGCAAGCTTCCAGGGCCTTTATCATGCAGGCAGGACAATAATAAATAGCGAACAAAGAAAATTAAACTGTAGCCAGAGCAGTTAAAGTGAATGCAAACCATCACAAGCAGTAAGGCTTTGAAAACAAACACACACACTGGCTGCTGCCAATGCTCCTTTCTAAATGGTGGCGGCCAATTCTCCTATCCCCAGGGGATCCCCACTAGGGATGCTGGGTCCCATCCACCCCCTGCCACCTCCCTTCTCTCCCATTGCTAATGAATCTCTGGGCCACCTCCTCCAGCACCAGCTAATAGCTGGAAATTAGCATAGAAATGATAGCTTGCTATTAACGACATCTTGGCCTATCAGGCTCCCAGCACAGCAAGTGACAGACTGAGTGGTACAGGGCAGAGTGCAGGAGAGCATTAGCTGTGCTGAGGTTATACTAGTTACTCTGAGAGTTTTATACCCACCTCTGCTCCCCCATCACACACAGAAGCTCACCCTGGGTCCACCATGCTGCAGGTTGCATCTCTTTGGGAAAATACAGACAGTGGCCCCTACCCTCAGGAGCACTGAGAATGTGCAAAGCGGACCGATGCTCCCACGCTGAGAGCACAGCAGTGCTTAGATGGCTAAGAATCAGGTAGCCCCTCTCACAGCCATTGGGGTCTCGTCAAGGCTTGACGAGGCCAAGGTGCAGCAGAAACAACAGTGATTGCCTCTTCCCCAGATGGGCATGGCGGGAGGGAGAGCTGTCTGGGGCAGGGGCTGGCTGTTCTGGGTTTGTACAGGACAATGGGGCCTGGTCCATGGTTGGGACTCATGGGCCCGGTGGTAATACAGTCAAAGTATTGAGCCAGGTCTTCAGCTTGTATAATTCAGCATCGACTTCAGTGGAGCGACAATTCTTATTGCCAGCTGAGGATCAGGCTCTTTATCCTTCAGGATCAGCCTGTTATTTGCAGGCCTCGTGCACAGTGCAGGTCAGAAGTGATGAGAGCTTGGTGGGTCTCGGCCTGGTCTCTGCTGATTGTTCAAACGCTTCTCAAAACCTCTGCCCAGCTAGTCCTGCCTGGCAGCTTCTCCCGCTGCCATTAAAAAATTGACCCGCCCCTCCACCAACTTCCAGCTGCAGCTGTGTGAACAAAGGGATGTTCATTCAGCTATCCTGCCCCCACGCCACGTGACACTTCCTGGTAGGTGAGGGCAAGGGGAGCAGCCAATGAATCAGACTGTAGAGGGCAACAGGATCAGGGTAGAACCACCGGACAGGGCAGTCTATCTATCTATGGTGGCCCCCATCACCGCAGTACAGCTAAGCTGTGCCACCACTGCCCAGGCTGCCCAGCTATACAGCTATTTATACCCATGCTGGGCATCACACCCCTCGCTCGTAGTGCAGATGTAGACTGTCAGTGGCTCTCAACCTTTCCAGACTACTGTACCCCTTTCAGGAGTCTGATTTGTCTTGCGTACCCCCAAGTTTCACCTCACTTAAAAACTACTTGTGATGCTGTATGGAATCTGGGGGACACTTTAGGAGATTATGAATACCAATATTGTAAAATGGCAATGAGTTGTGCCAGATATGCCGTGTAAGGCATCTGTGAAAATATTGTAATTTGCCAAGTATGGTCGTCTTGTTTATATGTTTGTATTACCTTTGTATGATGAGTTATAGATATGTAGGGTATAACTATTTCCAAACTTGTGCTGTGTTTCTGGGTGACACCGGCAGAGGGAATGGCATCAGCACTAGGCCGCTTGATGGCCCATGAAGGAACATCAGCTGTACAATGAACCCTTTGAAGGACCCAAGGGCTACACCTTACAACTCAGCAAGGCATGCAGGGACATGCCTCTGGAGAGAACTCTAAGGCCTTTCAATGCCATGTGCTAGGCAGCTTGTGTTTGAAATAAAGGAAGTACCAGACCAGACACATAGCAAAAGGACTATAAAGAGCAGCTGCATCATCTCCATTTTGTCTTCAGTCCTGCTTCCTGGCTTCAGTTCTGCTTCTTGCCCCTGGAGTAACTTTTCTACAAATGAAGCTCTGAACAAAGGACTGAATGACCCATCCAAGCTGTGGATGTGTTCCAGAGGGACTTTCAAGCCAGCAAACTCACCAATACTGCTAAGGATCTGACATATGGACTTTGAAGTCTTTGTATGTGATTGCTTTACCATTTAACAACTTTCTTCTTGTTCTTTTTTCTTCATAATAAACCTTTAGTTTTAGACACTAAAGGATTGGGTGGCATCATGGTATTTTGGGTAAGATCCAAACCTATACTGACCTGGTAACGTGGCTGACCCTTTGGGGTCAGAAGAACATTTTGTATATGTGAGCAGAGCTTTTTAAATAACTTCTCACTGTACTGGACCTACGTACTGATTGGGAGCCAGAGAACTGGAATGCAATAAAGGGGGCTGGGTGATTTCTTTTTTGCTTCTTGATAACCAGTGTAGGGGATCAGAAGCACCGTTTGAAGTTAAACTCCACAACCAGTCGCAATGTAACCCACCAGTCTTGGGAGTATCTGCTCTCTCTTTTGCAGCCTGTCCTGACCTTGGCATGTCCAGTGAGGGCTGCTGTAGGCACACCAGATCACTACTTACTTACAAAAATCAGACATAAAAATACAAAAGTATCACAGCACACAATTACTGAAAAATCGCTTACTTTTTCATTTTTACCACATAATTATAAAATAATTTAATTGGAATATAAATTGTGTACTTACCTTTCAGTGTATAGTATATAAAGCAATATAAACAAGACATTGTCTGTATGAAGTTTTAGTTTGTACTGACTTTGCCAGTGCTCTTTATGTAAAACTAGAGTCAATGTACCCCCTGGAAGACCTGTGTACCCCCAGGGGTATGATTACCCCTGGTTGAGAACCACTGGGCTAAGTGACTTGCCCAAGGTCACACGGGATGTCTGTGGCAGTGCAGGAAATTGAGGCCAGGACTCCAAAATCCCAGATAAGTACCCTAACCCTGGGGCCATCTTGCCTCTGAGACAAAGCAAGGAGTGGTGCAATGTATTTACCTGAGGGTATGGCAGGAAAGCGGCATGGGAAGCCCCATCACTTCTTACCTAATGGACTGTGGGAAATAGACCCACAGTGAAAGGGAGATGGAAAGACAGGCCATATCTGCTTCTAATGTCTATTAGAGACACAAGGTGGGTGAGGTAATATCTTGTACTGGACCAACTTCTGTTGGTGAGAGAAACAAGCTTTTGAGCTTACACAGAGCTCTTCTTCAGGTCTGGGAAAAGTACTCAGACTGTCACAGCTAAATGCAAGGTGAAACAGATTGTTTAGCATAAATAACACATTTCAAGTAGGTAACATATGTTCAAGGGGACGTGGCCAGTTTATACCTCTCCAGTCATAGGGGGAAAGGAGAAAAAAAAAAAAAGCTGTTGTAATAAGCCATAAATCCAGCATCTCTATTCAGTCCATTATTTTTAATGTCTGGCAAAGTTATGAATTTAAGTTCCCAGACTCATCTTTTGAAGGTGCTGAGTATGAGGACTGAGAGGTCAGGTATAGAGTGATCGCTTTCTAAAAAGGTTTCAGTGTAGTAGCCGTGTTAGTCTGTGTCAGCAAAAAGAAAACAAGAAAAGTACCTGTGGCACCTTAGAGACTAACAAATTTATTTCAGCATAAGCTTTCGTGGGTTAAGAACCCACTTCATTGGATGCATGGAATGGAACATACAGTAAGCAGATATTTTATACAGTCAGAGAAACATGAAAAGGTGGGAGTGTCTATATCAACGTTAAGAGGCTAATTAATTGAAAGGAACTGTTATCAGTAGAAACTTTTGAAGTGATAATCAACATGGCCCATTACAGACAGTTGACACAAAGGTGTTAAGGGTTTTTCAGGAGGGGAAATAAATTCAATTAACGTAATGACCGAGCCATCCACAGTCAATATTCAAGCCTAAGGTTATGGTATCTAGTTTGCATATTAATTCCAATTCCGCAGTTTCTCGTTGGAGCCTGTTTTTGAAGTTTTTCTGTTGCAAAATTGCTACTTTTAAACCTGTCATTGAGTGATTAGAGAGGTTGAAGTGTTCACCTATTGGCTTTTGAATGTGATGATTCCTGATGTCAGATTTGTGTCCGTTTATTCTTTTGCGTAGAGACTGTCCAGTTTGGCCAATGTACATGGCAGAGGGGCATTGCTGGCACATATCACATTGATAGATGTGCAGGTGAACGAGCCCCTGATGGTGTGACTGATGTGATTAGGTCCTATGATGGTGTCACAACTGCAAAACCACCTGATCAACATCCTATACAGCAAACAGGGAAAGATTAAGACTGAGCTCTCAAAACTGGATACTCTTATGGAAAACCAACCTTCCACACAAACTTCTTCATGGACTGTCTTTACAAAAACTAAACAAGCCATTTACAACACAGACTTTGCTTCTTTACAAAAGAAAAAGGACACTAAACTATCTAAACTGCTGCATGCCACAAGGAACCACAACAGTAGTTCCCTTAACCCACCCAACGATATTGTTAATCTTTCCAGCTATGCTCTCAGCCCAGCAGAAGAATCTGTCCTATCTCGGGGCCTCTCCTTTTATCCCTCCAGACCCACGAACATGATACAGTTCCGCGGTGACCTAGAATCCTACTTTCGACGTCTCCGACTCAAAGAATATTTCCAACACACCTCTGTACAGCATACTAACCCACAGAATCCTTTCTACCAAAATTACAAAAAGAAGGATTCTGCGTGGACTCCTCCTGAAGGTCGAAACAACAGACTGGACTTCTACATAGATTGCTTCCGTCGACGTGCACGGGCTGAAATTGTAGAAAAGCAGCATCACTTGCCCCATAACCTCAGCCGTGCTGAACACAACGCCATCAACAGCCTCAGGAACAACTCTGACATCATAATCAAAAAGGCTGACAAAGGAGGTGCTGTCATCATCATGAATAAGTTGGAATATGAACAAGAGGCTGCCAGGCAGCTCTCTAACTCCACATTCTACAGGCCATTATCCTCTGATCCCACTGAGGAGTACCAAAAGAAACTAGACCATTTGCTCCAGAAACTCCCTGGAAAAGCACAGGAACAGATCTGTACAGACACGTGCCTTGAACCCCGACCAGGGGTATTCTATTTGCTACCCAAGATCCATAAACCTGGAAATCCTAGACGCCCCATCATCTCAGGCATCGGCACCCTAACAGCAGGATTGTCTGGCTCTGTGGACTCTCTCCTCAGGCCCTATGCTACCAGCACTCCCAGCTATCTTCGAGACACCACTGACTTCCTGAGAAAACTACAATCCATCGGTGATCTTCCAGACAACACCATCCTGGCCACTATGGATGTAGAAGCCCTCTACACTAACATTCCACACAAAGATGGACTACAAGCCATCAGGAACAGTATCCCTGATAATGCCATGGCTAACCTAATTGCTGAACGTTGTGATTTTGTCCTCACCCACAACTATTTCACATTTGGGGACAATATATACACCTTCAACTCAGCGGCACTGCTATGGGTACCCGCATGGCCCCACAGTATGCCAACATTTTTATGGCTGACGTAGAACAACGCTTCCTTAGCTTTCATTCCCTAATGCCCCTACTCTACTTGCGCTACATTGCTGACATCTTCATCATCTGGACCCACGGAAAAGAAATCCTTGAGGAATTCCACCACTATTTCAACAATTTCCATCCCACCATCAACCTTAGCCTAGACCAGTCCACACAAGCAGTCCATTTCCTAGACACTACTGTGCTAATAAGCGATGGTCACATAAACACCACCCTATACCGGAAACCTACTGACCGCTATACTTACCTACATGCCTCCAGCTTCCATCCCGAACATACCACACGATCCATTGTTTACAGCCAAGCTCTAAGATACAACCGCATTTGCTCCAATCCCTCTGACAGAGATCTTGTAGGTGTTTGTCTCTATCAAGCATTCTTAAAACTACAATACCCACCCGCTGGAGTGAAAAAACAGATTGATAGAGCCAGAAGAGTACCCAGAAGTCACCTACTGCAGGATAGGCCCAACAAAGAAAATAACAGAACGCCACTAGCCGTCACCTTCAGCCCCCAACTAAAACCTCTCCAGCGCATCATCAAAGATCTACAACCTATCCTAAAAGATGATCCCTCGCTCTCACAGATCTTGGGGGACAGACCAATCCTCGCTTACAGACAGCCCCCCAACCTGAAGCAAATACTCACCAGCAACCACACACACCATACAACAAAAACACTATCCCAGGAACCTATCCTTGCAACAAAGCCCGATGCCAACTCTGTCCACATATCTATTCAAGTGACACCATCATAGGACCTAATCACATCAGCCACACCATCAGGGGCTCGTTCACCTGCACATCTACCAATGTGATATATGCCATCATGTGCCAGCAATGCCCCTCTGCCATGTACATTGGCCAAACTGGACAGTCTCTACGCAAAAGAATAAACGGACACAAATCTGACATCAGGAATCATCACATTCAAAAGCCAGTAGGTGAACACTTCAACCTCTCTAATCACTCAATGACAGATTTAAAAGTAGCAATTTTACAACAGAAAAACTTCAAAAACAGGCTCCAACGAGAAACTGTGGAATTGGAATTAATATGCAAACTAGATACCATAACCTTAGGCTTGAATATTGACTGTGGATGGCTCGGTCATTACATTAATTGAATTTATTTCCCCTCCTGAAAAACCCTTAACACCTTTGTGTCAACTGTCTGTAATGGGCCATGTTGATTATCACTTCAAAAGTTTCTACTGATAACAGTTCCTTTCAATTAATTAGCCTCTTAACGTTGATATAGACACTCCCACCTCTTCATGTTTCTCTGACTGTATAAAATATCTGCTTACTGTATGTTCCATTCCATGCATCCAATGAAGTGGGTTCTTAACCCACGAAAGCTTATGCTGAAATAAATTTGTTATTTCACCTCTAAGGTGCCACAGGTACTTTTCTTGTTTTCTTTTTTCTAAAAAGGGTTCACCCATAGGTGACTATGGGGTTTTTGTCTTTTATCATTTTCCTGTGTGAGTTCATTCAAGAGCGTAGTGGTTGTCAGGTTTCACCCACATAGTTGCTATTGGGGCAGTTAGTGCACTGGATGAGGTACACCTCATGATGTGATAGGACTGTGTAGGACCCATGGATCTTGAAAGGTGTGTTGTGGGGAGTGTTGATCATTTACTCCTGAAGGAATTAAAAATTCTGCAGTGGAGATATGACTACAGGTTTTACATCTGTTGTTCTGGCAGGGTGCTGCTTTGTGATAGTCTGTGGGAGCTTGCTTCTGCTGATCAGCTTAGATTGGTTGTGGGTTATTTGAAGGCCAGAAGTGGGGATTCAGGAAAGATTTCTTTGAGGATGGGGTCCCCATCAGGTATGGATTGTAGTTGTTTGATGAGACCCTGTATGGGTTCCAGCGTAGGGTGGTAGGTGACAACTAGAGATGTGCAGTCAAAGGGGTTTTTATTTCCATATTGAAGCAGATTCTCTTGGGGGATTTTAATGACTTGTTCCATGATGTGATGTACTTCTCTGGTGGAATGTCCTTGTTTGGTGAAGGCAATTGTAAGTGAGTTAAGGTGTACATCCCGGACTTTCTCCTCAGAGCATATTCTGTGGTAGCTGGCTGTACCTAACAGATTTCTTGGTGTGTTTGGGGTGGTTACTGGATCTGTGCCCCGCTTTTGGGACTGGTCAATGGCACAGTGCAGACCTGCTTCTAACAGACATGGTGAGAAATGGGTGTTGTATCCAACAGTCTGTAATTTCCCTTGACCTTGGGCTAGCATGAGTATAAACCTTGCTCAGAACAGATGCTTTCCTGGCTTTTACTGGCATTGTGGTGTGTATCAGGCAACTAACCTATAAGAAGTGCATGAAGCTTACTTACTGCCATGTATTGTCTGCATGGCTCCTGGTGTCACAGCCCAGGAGCGTGCGCACACACATGCTAATTCATGCCCCCCTCCATTCCCTTCTGCAGACTACCCCATTTATTACGGAAACCAATTTGTCTTTGTCCTCACTGGGAGATGCATCAATGCTAGCAAACCACACACGCTCATCCACCCTTCCCCTAGGCCCTGTTACTGCCCATGCATACAGCTCCCTAAAGGGAAGAGAAATGCCAAATCAGATGCAGGGAGAAGGCAGCAGGGACCCATGGGCATTGTGGTGTGTGAGGCTTCCTCTGACATAAGCCTCCCTCAAGGAACAGACACAGGAACGAGCAGCGAAGCGCAACTAAGGTTACCGTTGGGACATGGTAGAAATGTCACCCAACAAGAAACATTTCAAGAAAGCTGCCTGGGAGGGAATCTTCACTCCATAATAAAACTGTCACAGCAGGCACCTTAGCTCCCTCCTCTCCCCCCCCCCGTCTGTCCTTTTATTGGCTTCCTTTCCTTTAATAACCCAGCAGTTTCCTTATGGTGAATGCCTCGCCTCTGAGCTCGGCTGCCTGAGATCGTAGAGCAGAAACACGCCTACTGCTGGCGGGACGTGCAAAAGGCATCTGCAGTACTGGACGGGGTCGGGGGAGCAGGCCAAGATTTCCCAGTGATTCCGGCTGGCTCAGTTCTTGGAGGCCCAGCTTGAGATGCCTTAAAGGGGCCTGATTTTTCAGACAATGCGGAGCACCCACTCTTAAAATAAACCTTCTATACCTTTAATGATGTTAATACACAGCTCTGACCTAACACCTTTTATCCATGGAGCTCAACAGTGTTTTACAAAGGAATCCTGTATCATTATTCCCATTCTACAGAATGGGAAACTGAGGCACAGAGCTGCAACATGATTGCCACAAGATCACCCAGCAGGCCAACGGAGGACTGGAACCCAAGTTTCCTTAGGGCCAATGCAATGTGTGATCCACTAGGTCACAGTGCCTCCCTTGGGCATCCAAACATGGAGAAACCCAAAATCATTTGTGAAAATCTTGGTCACACAGTCCTTGTGCTGAGGAGGCCCAAGAACTGTGATTGCACTTGGATGGAAGGGTGCATGGAAGGGTGATAGCACACTGCCCCAATCTCTGTGTGCTAGGAAGCAGGAGTGTAGCTCTGCTCCTGATTTCCTCTGGGACCCTGGGTGGGTTACCTAATCTTCCTGTGCCTCAGTTTACCCTCTCTGTACAATGGATACAATACATCCCTGCCTCACAGTGGTGATGTATGGCCTAATTCGTAACAGCCTGTCAAATGTTTTGAAGGTGCAAGAGAAGCACAAAGTGTCATTACTATGGGCAGCCTCCCCAGAACACACTTCTCTATACCACACCCCTTGTGACCTACACAATTGTCTCCCTCCCAACGACAACGTGTGCTGGCAGTAGTAAGGGTGTTACCCAATTCTGCAGGAGTCGGAGGAGCTGGAAAGCTTGGGGAACGGCTTTGCCATGTATACTGTGGCTGCTAACACAGTATGGATTAAAGTTAATGGGTTTTGGGCCCCTGAATCCCCTAGGAGACTGAAAGTCTTAGCCTGGAACTCTGTGTCTTGTCACTGGAAATCCATGTGTTGAACCCATTGACAGAACAGAGAGAATCAGAGGGCCTGAGAATCCCCTATGGAAAAACCATACCTCAGCTACGTTCTCCCTGCTGCCCCAGGGGAACTCCTTTGGACCACACAGCTTCCTGACTGTGACGCGCTCCCAGCACATCATTTCTCCAGCTCCCAAGTGATCGATGGAGCGGTGAAGAAGGCAGCTCGACTCCTAGCGTGAGTGCTAGCCGGCAGACAAAATCCAGTCCAATCAACCCCGTCAGGCTATAAACGTGCTACTTATCCACGCTGCAGCTGTTTCTTACATATGGATGTGCCAAGCACTCAAGCAGCAGCATCTGGCAGTGACTCCTTCATTAGCTGTTTCATACATGTGCTCACATCAGTCACAGGGAGCCGGCCAGGCCGCTGCTGACCATATGGGGCTAGATTGTGCTTCATCTATGTCAGGTTCTTCCAGCAAATGAAAATATTTCTCCTCTGTGTCCCCAGGACCTGTTCCTTCAATCCCAGCCTAGGTGTGATTGAAGGCTAATCACCTTCCAACTCTTGGTGAAATGGCACTCGTGACAAGGGTGATGTATGGAGCCTTCCCTAGAGTCAGCCCTTTAATGGCTCTGGTAAGACACCTCCAGATGTTTTCAGATTATAAATGAATTCCTTTTGCAACTAAAGATGAAGCTGGAATATGTGTCCTGAAAATCCACTTAAACTCATGCTGTCTGTGACTAGAGACCAATCTCCCAGAATTCGACCCTTTCTGCTCCCCCACAAAGCTGTTCTTGCGTTGGGCTGTTGATGCTTAAGGATATGGATAGGTCACATACCGCGCCACACTCCCATCTGCTCAGTAACCAATTAGAGAGAACAAATAGCTCTGCATGTGCTCACACTGCTTCAGACCACCTGCTGGAAGGGATGTGAAACCTGGTCTTCCTTCGAGATGGAGCGCAGGTGGTTTGTAGTTCATTACTGTGTAAGGAGATAGAGGAGTGGGGGCTGTGGGGGTGAAATAGGATGGAGATTGCAAAAGTAGCTGGAGTCCTTGGCTAGGTAAGAGCTGCTAAATGGAAAGAAACATTAATTTCCTTTTCCTGGTGTTTTCTGTGAAATTGTCTCTTTACACGTCCTCTCCGTTTGGAAGAAGTCAGAGGCTGAAGTGGGCAGATGAGGAATGTGGTAGAGCGGGAGGAGACAGTGCAAATAAAGAACAATTCCTAGCGTGTGCATAGCACTTCCCATCCCTCGATTCCACAGGATCATCAGGATCAGTACTGCCATTCTACAGCTGATGAAACTGAGGCAGAAAAGTGATACACCTTGCCCAACCTCACCCAGCCAGTCAGTGTCAGAGGCAGGACTAAAACCCACATCTCAGTCCCAGGCCAGTGCTCTACCCACTGGACCATACTGCCCGTTCTGTTTCTGCTCTTTCCCTTATTAGCACCTTTGAGAATGGCAGGGAAATCAACCTAATTGCCTTTCAGAGTAATTGACATGTCTACCCATGATGCTCTGCATCTTTTTTCCCTAAACATGTGCTTTCTAGAGGCCACCCTACCTTAACTGAGTCTCTTATTTCCTTTTCTCCCCCCACTCCCATCAAATTGGTAACTATTTCTGAAACAGCCTTGTCTGCCTTTCACATTGGACTTTGGGGGCATTACTGTGAGCCAATGGAAATATGTCTTCTGACAGCCTGAACCTGGTGGAGAGGGAGACATTAAGAAGGCAGAGGGAAAAAAAGCCTTCCAATTACAGGCAATTAGTGCTAATTAATGCTCACCTACTGTGCACGGCGGTCCAAATGCAATCACTCTAGTAGGTGAAGAGAACTCAGCCCTGGGACACCCCAGCCTTCTAGTTAAACAACCTGGGTTTATGCAGTATGCACCCTCTGGTAACTAGGAAGAGTTAATCTAGAGAAAAGGAAACCGCCTGGGTAATTCAGAGCCAACAAGAAAAACCCTCTCTCAGCCTCCTCCACTACCCGATTGACTCCCATTGATTTCAAGAGACTTTGGATCTAGCCCCTAGAAAGCTATGGTGGAGCTGGGTTTGGTCTGGAGATGAACATGTCTTTTCACTCATGTTGCACGAGCCCTTTTCACAATCATGTGGGTTGTTCGCCTAACTCCTTGCTGGCTGACTTGGGGCGGGGGGCGTAAAATTGCACCGCAGGCAGCTGCATGCCTACCACTCTTCACCAGGCCCTGTTTTCCACCCCCTTCAGAAACATTTTCACCACCCTCTCTCGCAAAAACTTGAGACTCGCATCATGGGCTTTACCGCTAGCCCCGTGGGAGGGGCAGCTGCACCATCCCAGCAGGAAACCAGCCAAGAAGGCGCTCAGAAAGGTGCAATTTCTTCCTCTTATTCCCAGAATATAATACTCTGCCATTGGCCCTGACAAATAACAGATCACTTATCTCCTGTGCATTAGGAGACCAGAACCAAGGTTCCTGCCATTTCTCACCCCTCTGCGCTCACTCCTCACCCACCTGTGCATAGCCTTCATGTTCCCCTGGAGCTTGAAGTGGAGATGTAGGATATCCACATAAGAGTACAGAGGGTGGGTCTTACTCTCCTTTATGCCCCTCTATGCTGTGTAGGCTGGCCCACAATATGGCCCATAGAGATTGTAAACTCTTTGGGGCAGGTACCAGGTCTTTTGGGCTCTGATCCTAACCAGAACCTCTGGGCGCTACTGTACTATAACTGTTGGGTGAGAATAACTCAAGCACTTGTTCTGCCCCGATGCACCCGGAATCCCAAATCACAAGGAAATGGAGGCAAGGCATGCAGGTAGGTGGTTAATCAAAACATCTAATAGCCATGAACCAGTTAAGTCAGCAACAGTCTGAACAAAACATAACACCAATCCAAATGGCAAGTATGTAGCAGCAGGCCCTGAGTACCGGCATTCACCCAACACTATGTGTGTACACACACACACACACACACACACACACAGCAACACTGAGTTCAGGGAGCAGGAAACAATAAGTGGGAAGGCAATACCAACCCACCCACACACCACATCGACAGTTCTGATAGTCTGCTTGGTGCTATCCAGGAGCTGAAGGAGGATGTTGTGACAGGTTGGATCACAGAAACTCCCTTGGAGCTGCCAACTGATGTGACAAGACTACTTCTGCCCCTGCTTTCCTGCCCTGGCAGCTTGGGACTTCAGTGCCCTGCCTGGTTTGAGCCAGACCTGCTAGCCTGCTGCAAACCCAGACCCAGGTCTGAACCACGTCCCCTAACTGCTGTAGGCTTAATTGAAAGCAGCTTAAGAATTGTTCCTGTCTTTAACACTCAGATGCCTAACTCCCAATGGGATCCAAACCTAAATAAATCTATTTTACCCTGTATAAAGCTTATACAGTAGTAAATAATAAAGCTTAATCAGGTTAAATTCATAGATTGTTTGCCCTCTGTAACACGGATAGAGAGATATGCACAGATGTTCCCCCCCCCCCCCCCCCCGGTACTAATACATACTCCGGGTTAATTAATAAGTAAAAAGTGATTTTATTAAATACAGAAAGTAGGATTTAAGTGGTTCCAAGTAGTAACAGACAGAACAAAGTGAATTACCAAGCAAAATAAAATAGAACAAGTCTATGTCTAATACAGTAATAAAACTGAATACAGATAAAACCTCACCCTCAGAGGAATTTCAGTAAGCTTCCTTTTACAGACTAGTCTCCTAGTCTGGGTCCAGCAATCACTCACACCGCCTGTAGTTACTGTCCTTTGTTCCAGTTTCTTTCAGGTATCCTTGGGGGTGGAGAGGCTCTCTCTTAAGACAGTTGAAGACAAAATGGAGGGGTCTCCCAGGGATTTTTACAGACTCTTCTGGGTGGACACCTCTCCCTCCCCCTGTGTAGAATCCAGTTACAAAATGGAGATTTGGAGTCACATGGGCAAGCCACATGTCCATGCATAACTCAGAACTTACAGGGAGCAGCCATTGTTCACATGCTACCTTGAACATCCTCAGGTAGACTTCTTATGTGGATTGGAGCCTCCCAAAATCCATTGTCTGTTAAGTGCTTCTTGATTGGGCACTTAACTTGCACATTCTTTTCTCAAGAAGCTGACCAAATGCTTTACTAAGGCTACTAGAAATCAAGCAAGTACACAGCCAATATTCATAACTTTCAACACAAAAGTGATATGCATACAAATAGGAGGAATAGATTCAGTAGATTATAACCTTTACAGAGATATGTCACATGGCATATGAAGCATAAAACATATTCCAGTTATGTCATATATATACACATTCATAAGCATATTTCCATAAAGCTTTATGGGGTGCAACATCACAGATGTGATCCCTGCATCAAAGCACTTACACTCTAAACCAGATCTTTACGTGCAATTGCTATTGAGGTCAAAGAGGGTTGTGTGCAAATGGCTCAAGGAGTGGTATGGGCCTTAGTTCAGAGGGGCAGCCAGTGGCGTTATGGGTTGTCCTCTCACATGGAGCAACCATCTATCACGGAGATGGTGGTGTCCACAGATAAGCGTGGGTGTGATAGATACTGCTGCTAAAGAAATGTCTCTCGCTGGTCACCGGGAGACTTGTTAGCAGGGCCGTAAAGGGGATGGATAGCGTCAGAGAAACATTCAGTTTCCAGTAATCGCGTATGTTGTCATCTGTCAACAATTCTTCACATCAGTCCTACATTCTGGGCCTTCTCACTTATCCAACTTGTTGCCATCCTCTGAGGCATTAGGCAGTGGGGCCGTTGTTGGAGCCAGGAGATGGAATTGGATGGACCACTGAGCTGAGTACAATCCCATCTTCCTAACACGTGGCACTGCAGCACTACTTAAGGTGGCTGGTGAAGGAGAACAAACAGGTATAAGCAGATCTCCTGAGTCAGTTTGGAGCAATGGCAGCGCACAAGGGCAAAGTCCTTCTTTTGCTAGTCTGCAGCAATGGGGCAGCACAAAGAACATAGAGTTGGGGGGGGGAGACACCAAAACACATTTTTTCAACAATGTTTTTCTAAATGTGATTGTGATGGTGGGTCTGGGGACCTGACCCTAATTCTTTTTGCCTAGCCAAAGAAAAACTGTGCAGGGAATTTTCAACAAGAGGCCTGGCAAACTAGATACACCCAGTCAAGGTGGTCTGTGAAAGGCCTTGCCAGGTCACTAAGCATTAGAAAGATGGCTATTGATCATCATTACTGGGGCTCTGTATCCTCAGTGATCCATCTCCTCAGGAAAGCATTGAGTCCAAACCCAACTGGGTGTGTAGCTAACTGGAAATAACTGCTTTGGAAAGTGGGAATAGCTGCCTTGGATCAGCGGCGGCATATCTAGATGTGCAAGCTTACGCTGTTGAAGGGGCTTGACAAGTGAGATCTCTGGTCATAGCACAGGGGTTGGTACCTAAATTGCAAGCAGCAGTGCCAGTCTGACCAAAAGGACCAGAGAGGAGATTGCTCCTGGGAAATGTAGACTATTCACTTCCCAGTTTGTCCCCTCTGCCAATCTGCAACCTCATCTAGTTTGGCTCATGAGAAAGGTAAATCTAGAGATTTTAAACACGCGACATGTTTTGCTTTCGCTCCATTTTCTCCCTCTTTTTAATACACCTGGTTTCTGTTACAATCTCTGTTGTCTGGGTAATTTCACACAGACACTCTAAGAAGAAGGAGAGGTGCTGAAAGGTAAAGAGTTCTTGGAACCTCCCTACCCCAATCCATTTCACTCAAGGAGCATGGACAACAGTGTCTGCTCCCTGTGAACTGTATTGTTGCCAGGTTGCAGCAGGGGAAGAGAAAGGAGGAAGTCAAAATACCAAGGAGGAAACAGGCATCGGTGGGGTGATGGCTGCAGTGTTATTATGGATACTGCACACTTTTGTACAGGAGTGAGACATATACCTTATACTCTCATCAGGCAAAAAGCTCAACAGCTTTCATATGCATTGGCTTCATCAAATCTCCTGGAGGGACAGTCACCAACACGAAAGTACTGAAGCGGGCAAGCATACCCAGCATGCAAAACACTCTTCAAACAGAGATCCCTCCGCTGGCTTAGGCATGTGTGCCAAGTGAATGATGGGCACATCCCAAAGGGCATCCTCTATAGCGAACTGGCATCTGGAAAAAGACCCAAAGGATGCCCAACATTGTGTTTCAAGGGTGTGTGCAAGCGAGACCTCAAAGAAATGGACATGGATGTGGGCAACTGGGAAGATCACACTCAGGACCACAGCCTCGGGAAACAAAATGCTTAAAGGTCTCCAGAGTTCCGGGAGAAAGCCGTCCAGCCTAGCAGAGGAGAAACGAGCTTGCAGAAGGCAGAGCCCAAAGGGTCGAGACACCACCTTTAAATGTGACAGATGCGGTAGAGATTGTCTCTCTCGAGTGGGTCTCTTCAGCTACAGCTGCCATAAAACCAACTGAGTAAATCAGTTACCTCTCAGGGGCGCACACCCACGGTCTCGCGATACCAAAGGATGCCTACTATATGGATATCTCAAGCTGCTCACCAATGTTTGGTTTGATTGTTGGGGAATAAGAGTGCTCAGTGATCCTTTCTAGTGCTTAAACGTTGGAGAGGGCTACATCTAGTAGCATCTCAGCTCTGACTGAACGTGAAGACTGGGTTGGGAGCTGTGTTCTCACATCACACACCTCATGAGCAATGTACAGTATTTTTAACAAGAACGTGCAAAATGTGGTCACTGTCAATAGAGATTCTCCTGCCACTAAACTAGACATCCCCAAAGCCACTTTATAGAATGCCTGACAGTCAACAGACTAGGGCCCCGAGGGTCCAGTGGGACAAGCAAATTTCAGAATGAAGTGTCACCACATGGGGCTAACCGTCCCACTGTGCCCCTTAGTGACCTCCGCTTTCCTGGCAGAGCAGAGGGAGCGAGGAGATCCAGGGCCCAGACCACCTAGAGCTTTATAGATCAATGTCACCAGCTTGAAAGCAAGTTGAAAGCCAGTGCAGATTTTGGAGATGCCATGATACGGTCCTAATTATCAATGCTGCAGCATGTGGCTTCCCTCCACTGCGCAAAAGTGCAGCTTCTGAGTGGTCTTCACTAACAAGCCTCATTTTAATTATCCAATCAGATGGCCCATTTGTCTTACTAGGATGTTCACTTATAGTCCCTCCTCCCACAGAACTCTGCCCACCAAGGAACACTCAGTTAGATTAAAGGCAAGTAAATTTAGAACCCCTTAAAGGCAAATATTCTTTATGTAGCGCATAGCCACGCTACGAAGGTCATTCTCACTGCAAGCCATTGAAGCAAATACTGTGGCTGGATATTTTTTTTTTTTAAAGGTCTGGATAATTCAATATCACCAGTAATATTTGTAGATGCCGGTGTGCAAGCTTAGGCCGCAATTCTGCCACGAGTGCAAAGCAGGCAGCCCCTTTTACTCAGGAAGCACCCCATAGATTCAGGGTTCACCCACATGAAGCACCATGCAGAACCAGTGCCTGATACAACAAAGTGAATCAGTCTCATGCTTCAGAGCTTAAAATGATCCTCTGGCTGTGGCTGTGCGGTAGGAAACAGGAAGGAATTCTGCCCTGCTCACATATACAGTGTTGTGGAACTGACCAGATATATTATGGAAGATTTTCTCTGAAACATCAGGTCTGGTGCAGGATTTGTTCATTTTATTTCTTTGTGGCCACTCCTGTGACCCAGATGGACCAAGTATGACCAATCTGATGTTGCTATTAGGGCCTCAAGTCAGCAAAACACATAAGGATATCCTTAAGTCAATCTTTATTCAGGGATGCTCTTAAGCACTTGCTGAAGTCCCTGCTTTACAGATTTAGGTGAACTAGTGAATTAAGGCCTAGGATTTACCAATTTACCTTTTTCTTTTTTTTTTTATTTTCCAGGCACCCCATCACTACCAATCTAATCTGGTTATTGCAGCATTACCTTGAGCTAAACGGTTGCACCTGAGAATATGCCTGGCAATGCAAGAAATGTTAATGGAACAATCACATCAGTGTGAATAGTGCGGCACTAGTTCAATGTAAGTCTGTTAAATTTGAGAAAATGAGTTCTGCTAAATCAGTGTAGCCCAGTAAGTCAGCAATCCTCAAAAATCTAACACAGCTATCAAAAAAATATGTATATTTGCCTGCTTATTACCTGCCAGGAGGATCATTAATGCTGCATCATGCTGAGAGCACAGGTCAGACCCGAGATCTTATTGCACATCTAGGGAAAATTATACTTTTAATGATAAAACGCACAAGTCATGACCCCTCAGTTCTTAGGAGTCTAGGAGGGATGTAAGGCTGACAGTTTCTCTATTCAGAATCACAAATCATATGTATGATTGTGAATGGTGAATTAAATCTGGGTTAGTAAAATGCAAGCTGTGGGCCCCATTTTGCTAATGTAAGCAGATTCCTTTCTGCTGACACAGTTAGATTCCTTGGTGTGCATGTGGAAGAGTTAACCTATAACAGCACCTTCCACCTTGTGTTTGTTGGAACAATTAAACAATACATAAAATAGCTTAAATGGGTTACATTTGAAATCAGGGTAAAGAAGAACAAGGATTAGGTACGTAGGAACAAGCATAGTGGATCAGATGTGTCAGATCTAGTATCATGCTTCCTGCAGTGGCCAATAACCAATATTGCAGAGGAAGATGACCACTCCTGCATAATGTACCTGGCTAATGATGCAGTGCTGTTCCTTGGAGTACAACATTCCTTCCTGTCCACTGGATTTGTCAATAGTTGCCCTGAAGCAATAAACCTTTTCTTCATTAGTTGCATCGTAATAGGGCCTTAGCGGTCCCAACTGAGATTGTGCTTGGTGCTGTACATGAGAGACAGTTCCTGTCTCAAAGACCTTGTACTCTTATTAGACAGAGTAGAAACTGGGGAAAGGACAAAGGGGAAACTGAGGCAAGGTGACTTGCCCATGGTCATCCAGCAGCTCAGTGGCAGAGCCAGGACTAGACCCTGGAGCAGAGCTCTCTCCCCCAGACCCTGTACCTTCTCAGTCAGATTATCCCTATTCGGGCATGCACCTCACTACAAACACTGATCAGGAAAGGGTACATTTTTAGAAACCCAGCCTCTCATTCTGGGGTTGTAAACGGTCTCCTGCAAGACTGGAGCCCACATCTTCATGCCTGCAAACTGACCTGCAGGTGCAAATCTCAGTGCTTGTGTTTCTCATTCTCTGATCTGCACCCCCAAGTGACCACCCCCGTAAAGGGCGTGTGCAAGGGATGTCACCTTTACAAAAATTTGACCCCAATTGTCCATCCCCTTTTAACACCAGACCTAGTAACAAGACTCTGTGACCTTCCCCTGTGAGCTTCACCAGCTGTCTGCAGGCTGGATGATACGTGTCCTCCTTTTATTGACTCTAATTTACCTGCCATTTATTTCCCAGAGTACCTCTGTGCCTTCGTATTACAGGAAAGGGGAGGGCACTGAGCAGTTTGAGTGTGCCCTTCACACAATCCTGTCTGCCTCCTTCCAACGGAATGAGCTGTGAGAGGGGACAAAAGCATCTCGTGGAGCACGGGCTCAGGTTGCCCTCAGAGCAAGAGGCTTCTTGCTCCCAGGGGAGGCTGCAGTCTAGAAACCAACCTGGCAGAGTTGGAGGAGCATGAGGGGAACCTGAGTCTACAAGTCCCAGGGCATCCATCTTCTCCCCAGCTAGAGGAAAGCTGCTACTAGCTCTCCCCGCTCCTGCTCAGAGGAGGGGCTAGAGAGGGAAGTTATTGCTCTGTCTAGCAGCACTAATCACCATGTTTCTACTTGGAAATCTGCCCCTGCAGAAGTTTCTCCCTGGCTCTACCCCAAACTCATGGCAGCCAGCCCGGCCATGCACTATGCTTGTGCAGAGATAAGTCAAGATTCAAAGAGGAAGAGTTGGGAATGTGCCCCTGCTTTTCCCTGCCACTGCTTTTGTGGGTGTTTCTGCTTCTTTTTAGCTCTCCTTTTCTTCCCTCAGTAATGTGCCCAATAGGGCAACTAGTTGTGAGTCTCTGCCAAGGCCTCAAAGCACACAGGCCCTGAGTGGGTGTACAAACCTATCTGTCCTGGCCAATCGAAGGCAGTCACATGCCACATGACACAGTCTAAGCTTCTGCCCTACATTTGGCTCTTTGGTTTCCCCTACAAGACCTTCTCAGGGCTGGCTCCTCAGTACTGCTGGCTGACATTTTGCATTCAAACCATTACCAGGGGTAAGAATGAAAATTGCCTTCCCCCCCCCCGCAAAAAGCAAAATTTTCTAGGTTTCTGTCAAAATTTCAAATTTTGGGTCCCCCCCCCGTTTCGGACACACAAACCAACAGACTGCCCTATGTCTAGGGGTTTTCACCCTTTTTTTCAGTTTTCCTTGTGCCACTTGGTAACTTTTCAAATGCTAGAGAAAATTTTCAAAAGTTAACAAATAACTAAAGGAAAAATGAAAAAAGAAGTTAAACATCATTCATTTTATTGTCCTAAGTGGACAAACGGAAAACACCAAAATTTGGAAAATTCCATTTAAAAAGTTAGTTTGGGGGGGTTTTTTTACAAGTGAAAAAATTTTAAATTCAAAACTGTAAAATAAGTGATCTCAACATTTCCCCCACAATGGCTTTTTCATTTTTTGACCAGCTTATCTCACTAGTTCCCACACCCTAATTCAACCAAGCAGCTAGAGTAACCCACCAGCAGACGGGCTTTTTCACAAGGCCCCATCCACAAAGGATACACATCAGACAGTGCTACCTAGAGAGTTTTATCTCAAGCTGTAGTAGTGCACCCTCTTAGCTCTGGAAATCCCTGGTGTGTCAACAAAATAACACCAGCAACGGCCAGAGGCGGATTTACAGTGAAACACAGGGTACCCTCGCATGGGGCCCCCCAGATATGGGGCCCCAGGGCTGGGCAGCTGTGGGGACAGAAGCTTAGTCCTGCCAGCTCCTGGGGTTCCTGCTGCAGGCTCCATACCCACTGGCAGCCAAGCTCCCCCCCCTTCCCTGCCTGCTCCCCAGAGCGTGCCACATTCCTGCCCCTCCCTCTCCCTCCCAGCACTTCCCCTGCTGCCAAACAACTGTTTGCTGGCACTTAGGTTGCTCCGGGAGGGAGGGGGAAGAACGGGGCTTCAGTGCACTCGGGGGAGGAGGCGGGGGAGGAGGCGGGGGAGGAGGCTTGAGGAGGCGGGTGAAATCGGGGCAGGGCCCCCCCCACACTCCTCCTACCCATACCCCCTCCCAGCTTCCTGCCTTGAGCCGGGCAGGGGGATGGGAGCACCCCCACGACCTCAGCCCACACCCCCATGACCCCAGTCCTGACTCCTGCACCTCCCCCACATACCAAGCCTCCCCATGCCCTGACTCCTGTGCCTCCCCACATCCCCACCCCTCGCACCAAATGGGAGCTGCCCCAGGTAAGCGCTCCACACCCCAACCTCCTGCCCAACCCTGAGCCCCCCTTCCTGCATCCTAACTCCTGGCCAGACCCTGAACCCCAACCCCCAGCCCACTCCTGCACCCTAACTTCCTCCCAGACCCTGCACCCCCAGCCTTGAGCCCCTCCTGCATCCTAAGTCCTGGCCAGACCCCACACCAACATTTTTTTTAATAAAGTGCTCTTATCCAAAGCGCTTTACAATAGTTAGCTAATGGTACAAACAATATTTGGAAAGATCATTAAGTGGTCTGCTGAGACCCTCAGTGATTTTCAAGTGGTCTGTGGAAAAAGTTAGACTACAAGAACAATCAAGGTACCTCACTTTATTTTTATTTACTTCCTATTACTTATAGGAGGAGGAAGAAAAAAAAAGAATGAAAAATGGGGGTGTGGGTGGGGAGATGAGAATGCTCTTTTGCTTGGCTGAGTTCCAAGGAGGGGCCGCAAAAATGAAGCTGAGAACAGGACCCCACTAACTCTAAATCCTCAACAGGCAACGGCGCTGATTCTCAATGCAGAGTTTCAGCCCCTAAACCAGAGTGACTAAACAGAGCAGGCCTGCGTTACTAAATAGTCCGCCATCATGTTACACTATCCCATTAACTTAAATGCCTCAAGCAACATACTCAGTTTCTTCTTTTAAAACGAGGTTGAGTGTCTCCCATTCTTTCATCTGTCATTGCAGGGAAACTTGGACCACATGCTAAGCCCCATCGGTCCACCGGCTACCACAGAAACAGGCCCCTGCATTGTGCCAAATCACACCACCGCCCAATAGAGTGGAAGCAAACTGAGCGCTGAGTCCTGCGTACTCATGGTGTAGTAATGTAAATCAAACGCAAGTCGATGCTTTTGTGAGGCTCCTGGCTCTTTACAGTGAACGCACCCTGACAATATGGATTCTGACTTATGCTTGGCTGTGCCATACTAACCCAAGGACTTTCTCAAGCTGAATTCCAGTTGACTAATAAATGCGACCTTGTTTTGAAAAGCACTTACTTCCAAGTTGAGCTGGACTGGCTACTGAGAGCGCCAGTGAGAAACAGGGTGCTGGAGCTCAAAAGCTCAGGGTTGGAGTTGTGACACTCAGCCTGGGAAAAGTGTGGACCTTGGGCTCTGGCAGACTAGAGGGATCGCTCCCAGGACAGCATTTAAATGCCAGGGCATAGCTAAGACCTGGACATTTGTAACACCCTTCCAGGGATGGACAGGCTCCTACACCCAGTCAGTCCTTGATCTCTGCTGAGACTTCCAAGAAGGGGGTGGGGGCAGACATCATTTCCTAGTGTGGTGGTGCCTTTCTGATGTGCAGGGCCGGCTCCAGGCACCAGCCGACCAAGCACGTGCTTAAGGCGGCACCTTGCAAGCGGCGGTGCTTGGAGTTGGTTGGTTTGTTTTCCCTTGGCAGCGGCACTAGGGTTTTTTTTTGTTTGTTTTTGTTTTTTTATTATTTTGGCAGCGGCACGGGGGCGTTGTTTCAGCAGAGCGGTGCAGGGCTCGGGAGAGGAGAAGGAGGGGTGGGGGGGGGTTGTTTCGGCAGGGCAGGGCGGCGCGGGGCTTGGGGGGGTGGGGGTTGTTTGGGTGGGGCGGTGCTCATTCCCCCCCCCCCCCCGGAGGGGGCGGCGCTCGGTTTGTTTTTTTGCTTGGGGCAGCAAAAAGGTTAGAGCTGGCCCTGCTGATGTGGACACCTGCCTGGTAGGAACCAGAATGAGAGCCATCAGCTTTCACACTGTGGGAACAAGAGACTGGATGAAGAACAAGCCAAACTTGCTAGTCACTGTACGAAGTGTCACCACCAGCCCTGCTCCAGGGAATCAAACACCAGCCGCTCCTCAGCATTTTCCCTCTGAGGTGATTTTTAATCCAGGCAATGAAAATGGGAATCTGTGATCGTTAAAGGCCACATGCAAATACAGCACAAAGGAACCGCAGCACCTCTAGGGCCTAACTAAATATCAGCAAAAACTTTTGTAGGAGGAGAGATGGCCCCTCACACTGCCCCCCTCCCCATTTTCCGACAGGCACCGACTTGCCGCTACAAAGTGTCTGTTCTGCAATCTAGAGCAATAAACATGCCAGAGTAATTAATGTCTTAACAACTTATTACAATCCTCAGATAATTAATCACAAAAGCTAAACATGCTGTCTCACCCTCCTAATGTGTTAATGCTCTAATTATTATGCCTCAATTAAGGGGAAGTCAGTGCTCCTTGCTTAAAAGTGCATGTTTAATCAGGGTGCTTGAGCACAGGCAAGCTGGGTGCGGGGGGAGAGGAAGAGGAGACTGTTTTTAATGAGGTTTCATGGCTGGCTTTAGGCAAGGAACTGACAGCCTCTGTCTTGAGTCTCACACTCAGCTGCGCGTGGAACTCTGAGCCATCTGCGGTGGCTTTGCGCTCCGTCTCCTGCCGGGCTATTTTTAGAAGAGGTGGCATGTGTGCACAGGGAAGGCAGGGCTGTTGCATGAGCAGCTAAGCAGTGGAGTTGGCGGGGCTGGGAAACAGAAGGTAGCCAGCCTGCTCAATCTGCCAGCCCATGCAGCATTTGGCTACTTGGGAGATGGCTGCTTCAGCCTGGCAAATATTTCTCCTCTACTGCACCAGTTCCACAGTGCGCTGCCATAGGGATAGGTCCCCTCTGTCTGCGCCGCCGACCTCAACATTTGTTCCAAAAGGTGCTTTGCCTGTGAATGAATTTCCAGTCAGGCAGGCCTGGGAATCACGGTCGGTACCAGGTGAGACTTGCAGGTTTAGGATATGTCCACACTGAAGTCTGCCCAGAACCCTTGGTAATAACTTGCAGAGCTAGCCAACATGGAAGCCCGTGCTGCCACACTACTACAGCTATCCAAGCTAGCTACATTAAAGTTTGCTTGGGTAGGTCTACCCCACCCAGCGTATGTAACCATACCCAGCGATTGCAGTGTAGACATAGCTGAGAAATACACAGGGACATGGAGGGCATGAACGGACCCAGCTCCACTGACTTCAACCGAGCCAAGGTGATTTACATCACTCGTTGTGCAAATGCATAATGAGATGCAGTTCTTGCCTCAAAGAAAATGCAGCCGAAATAGACAAAGAATTATTACCCCGCTGTACAGACAGAAAAGTGAGGCCCAGAGAGACTGAGTGACTTGGCCAAGTTCACAGAGGAAGCCTGTGACCCATACAGGAAATTGGGCCCAGATCTCTTGACTAGAGTTAGTCAAAATTTTGTAATAAAAAAAAGTTAAGGTGGGAGGAGGAGCTTTTCAAAGAAACAAATTTTCCTGAAACATACGCGTTTCCATCAAAGTTTTCCCAACGTTTAAATGAGATGAAACAAAATGGATATTTTGAACTTTGTACTGAAAAATTGCATCTCATTTATCAAAAATGAAAACATGTTAGGGTTTTAATTAGGGTCCCTCCCTTCTCTCTCTCTCTCTCTCTCATCTTCCCCGACACACGAGGAAAAGAACAGAGTGGGGTAAAGAAAAACCCACCCTTTGAAACTAACAATGCTTTGGTTTTTCAAAAAAATCAAAAATGACAGTTTTTGTTTCATTAAAAAAGACTGGAAATTTCCACAAAAGCTTTCAAAGAAAACAAGTTTGTTTTGTTTAAACAAAAAAACAAAAAAAAAAACCCCACAAACTCAGAACATATTTACCCTTTATCAACCAGTTCCTAATCCACTGACTTTCTCAGCACCCCCCAGCAATTCCACTGAAGAAAGTGTTTTCACGCAGCCCCGTGCAGTGGGATTGCTGAGGTTCACATGGGCTACCTCTAGTACCAAGGCTCTTGCTTCGGAATTGGCCATCACAGGTATGTCAACACAGCATTTTGGAACAAGCCTCTCAGCCCGGGTCAACAGACTTGGGCTGGCCAGGCTCACGCTAGTGCTGTAAAAGCAGCTGTATAGACAGCGCTTCAAAGTTGTGGCTCAGGCTGGAGCTCAGGCTCTGAATCCCACCCCCCTCCTTAGTCTTTGAAATCTGAGGTGCAACTTTACCATGTTGTCTATACAGCTATTTTTAAAGGGCTAGCACAAGCCCCACTAACCCAGGTCTGCTGACCCGGGCTGGGAGGCTCACTCCAAAATGCTGCATAGATTTATCTTACACTGCCACATGAATGGACATCAGTGATGACCTCAACCCTGTGAGGCAGGGCAGTGCTATTATCCCATTGTATGGATGGGGAACCGAGGCACGGGTCACACAGGCAGTCTGTGGTGGAGAAGGGCCTTGAACCCATGTGTGCAGCTAGCACCCTAACCATGGGCCATCCTTCCTCTCTCAGCTCTCATCCTCGTCTGTATTCAGGAAGTGGGATGGTGCTCTTTTCTCCACAAGCCTGTCACATTCTCCAGGCTCACATTTGTGCTGTGCCTCTCCAAAAGCATGGAGGGTAGAGGTGGCTTTCATCTGGGCTGCTCTGGGAGCTTGTATGGCCCCGACCTAAATTACAGCAGCTTTGGGGGTGCTTTGCATTTAGGACAGCCTCCCCACAGCTACATCTGGGATGCTCCAGAGCCTGGAATAGGTGTAGTGCTGAGTGCTACTGGAGTGGGATATAGGAGCCAGAACAAGGACCAGAATCTGTGCCTCTCCTTCTCCAGTGGGGTTCCTTGCTCTGCTGAGCATACTCCTGTGATGATGGCTCTAACAGTACCACAAGAGAACACTCCAGTCAATCTCTCCCTCCTGCAGTCCAAGAATCAACTGCTGTTACTTCCTCTCCCTTTGCAGTGGTACTAGCCTATGCAGATCACCACTGGTTACTTAACAGCACCAGCTGGGGAATGCATCATTAAGCCCCTCCCCAAAGTACCGGGAATTAAACCCAGATCTCCTGAATCTCTGTCCAGCAGTGTACCCACCCACCCAGCTTTAGCAGGGCTTTGTGCGTTTTTGGAGTGGGTGGATTTGAGCTCTCTCCAGTGTATTCCCCAGGAATTGAAATGGGGGGGGGGGTGTGTTCAAATTTACAGGGGTGGGGGCGGGGGTATCAGGGCCGATAAGGAGTGAAACTGCGAGGGTGAAGGTGGGCTGTATGGCACTATAGTAAAAACTGAAAGATGTTTCATGACCATTTTATTAGATTTAACTCATCTTTTAAAATCACAAATTAATATTGCCTACTCAAGCCTTCTAGGAAGCACTACATCTACATCCTTCTTGGTTTCTTGTTATAATTTTGCACAACTCCGTTAATTAACTTGTTGAATGAAGTGCGTTTATCTTTGGTGGCTTCTCGTGTGTCTGGTACTTCCATTCCTTCAATTAATATGCTCATTAGTTCATTCACATGATCAGGCAGAAGGCGACTTCTTTCAGAACACAAAATTCTATTCAATGAGGCAAAAGAACACTCAACTGTAGCTGTTGTGACTGGAGGTAGCAAGAGATGAATTCCTACTTCTTTCATCCCAGGAAAATAGCACAAAGATTGGGTCGAGCCACTAGTGATGATAAAGTTGAAGTCAAATCTTCATTCATCATATAATATTCCACTCGGTGTTCAAATTCTTTATTCTGTCCTGAGCACATGGCAGTCCCATTGCTGGTAGTGCCTCACTCCACTCAACTGTCAGTGTTTTACAGGACAAGGATCTGTAAATGCTATGTAAAAGTTGAGTAGAATCTAGAAGTTGCTGTTGTAGATTTTTAAGAATCATTTCTGTGTACTTTTTCAGTTGTCTTAACAAACACTTCATGTCCTCTTCACTTAAGGAAGTAATATAAATGCCTTCATTAGTCAACTTCTGGACTGAAGTCTTTGCTTCTTCCAGTACCTTTTCAATGGATAGCTCTGATTGATCTAAATGTCCAGCAATAGAAGCTACAAAGATCTACTACTGTTGTAGCAGATGCCTGGATGGCATTGTTTAATGACCCAAGTGGTTTCAACAGTAGACTTACAAGAGAGAGAATGTCAATAGTCTTCTCTGACCGTAGTAGCAGAAGTAATCCACCAGCCTCACTACTTAGATCCATCCCATCTTGATAGATACTTTCCAAAACAAGTAATAACAGCTGGAGTAATTTTAAGACAACAGCCAAGGATTGCTCATGAGGAAGCCAGAGGGTTTTCCCAAATTTGACTAATTTGAACTTCAGTCCCAGTGTATTTTCCAAGATATCCAGTCTTTTTGGACTCTTGCTGAAAAAAGAATATAATGAAGACATTAAATTTATAGCTTTTTTAATGTCTTTTGAAGAGTCTGCAGCTTGTACTAGCACTGGTTGGAGTAGATGGCCTCTGAAGTGTGTATAGGAGAGATTAGGGTAACACTTTTCGCTGAGCAAAGCTTGTACTCCGCCATGTCTTCCAGAGAAGTTTGCAACTCCATTAAATGCACAAGCAGCCATCTGTTTGGGGTCCAATTGACAAGCATTTAACTCTATCGATGTCTTCTATAACTTGAACATCTAGAAATGCATCTACTGGCCTACCACTGACATCAAGATAACATGCACAATGACTTAATGCTTGATGCCCATTTGCACCGGTGCATTCATTAGCCATGTATGCAAATTTTTTGAATGTGGTGAGAGTTCTTCACTTTTTCAACTGTTGAGTCTTTCACTGTTGCACCACATGCTTCTAGCCAGTCAGTTGAGTTTCTTGCAGAAAGATAGTGAGCATTTGCTGGTCTTGTTCGGAACCAGTGTTCCGCTTCAGGATGAACAAGTGACAATGCACTTAACATTGGCCTCCAGTTTGTAGTGTGTGGTATCTCTTGCTTAAATAGAAAGTATGATGCCACAGCCATGTTTGTTTGCATGAACTGTGTTGTGTCTCCAGCATTCTTAAAAGCCTCATTAACACTCACTGGTGTTGTCCTTGGTCAGTGGAGACTCAGAGTTCAGAGGTGCTTTCACATGAGTTCACCTCCCAGGTGGGGGGAAAGAAGGCACCTTGCTCGTTCCTCCAGCTGCTCACTATTCGCTTTGGTCACTATTGTTTGTTGTGCCACCATTCACTCCATTGCTCTGTTGCCAATGGCCCTGCACTGTCACCTTCTGCTGCCACCGTGACCTCTGCTAGTTGGTCTCTTGAGGTTCCACCCAGCTCTCAGTGATTTCAGCTGAGCTCTCAGTGGGGGAACCTCGCTGTTAGTGCAGCCTGGGCCATCTCTTCCACAGAAACACTGTCCCACAGCAGGTCTAAGCACTTAGACCTGACTATCAGTGAATTCAGCTTTAGTGTCACTTAACAAAACAAAAGACCATCTATGGAGCCTAATCAGCTCTGTCTTTAAACAGTGGAGAGGGGCAGGTCAAATAGTACTTGTGACTCAGGCAGACCATCAAGCAAAACACCTGTCCCTACCCTCTCTCTTGATGTCCTCAATCAGCACAGGCTAAGTACAGTTCTTATTGTATGAGTAAAGGGCAGTAGAACAACAACATTTCATTACCCCCGTTCAAGTGATTTGTAACCCAACCTCAGCCAAAATCTATCACTTGAGCAATGCAAGTTTTGCTGGATACCTAGGTAGATTAGGTGTGAATGTAAATACATTCTTCCCAGCTCATCACTAGCTGTCAGGGAGAGCTCATTTAGACTTTGCTTACAAATCATAATTTGAAATTATTAGGTTGGCCAACATCACCGAAATGAATGCACTGATATTGTCATAAACAACAGCAGTATAAGGAAGCTAGTCTATGTTCATACTTTTCAAATCTATTATGCTTTTTCAGATACATATATTTTTATCATACACTGTAAATGCTTTTAAAGTGTGTATTAATGTTTCAATTTCAATTAAAATTTCCAAACAATCACTACATTGGCAACACTGCATGTAACTAGTTCACAAAACTGGGGGGGGAGGGGGCTGTTGGGGAAATTCGGGGGGGGGTAGGGAAATCCCTGGCTCTCTTGCTCTTCTGCCACCACAAAGCTCCAAAGAGCCATGCAGCACAGTGACAGCTGGAAGTCCAAACTGACCCTAGATTCATAACAGCCTCATTCATTTTATCCTTGTTTACTGGCATTAATTTTAATGTCTTGCTCCTGTGATAACTTTCCACTGGAGCAGTTAGAGGAAAGTTCTAAGCCTGCTGGAGAACCATTTGTTTGTACAGTATTTGTTTGTTATATAACGGAGAGCCAGGGGACACTTTGGGACTTGGCCTTGCGTGTTTGTTGTTGAGGGCAATAAACTTCCCAGATGAAAGATGTTAGCATGATATATTGCCATCTCTTCATTCTGCTTTGCCTTCTTCTGGGAAGAACTCACTTGCTCCCATTGCAGGATCAGCAGGAGCTATTTACCTGCAACAAGCAACCCACCCCCCATGAAATTTAGGCTATCTGGATATTATGGAACCCAGATCGGGACAGCCTCTGCTTTTGGTTCAGTTTGCAAACTCAAGCCACCTGCTGTGTACCCCCTTCCCATCTACATTTTCATTGAAATAACTGAAGATAAAAAGGCCCCTATGCACCTTAGGCAGAGATACTGCACTGAGTCGTGGTTGGGGAAAGAAAAAGTACCCTCGGTGTGTTCAGGCTAGGCTCAGTCAGGTAAGGAGTGCAGTTCTGACTTTATCTCCTCACTGAATTCTCTACAATCAAGCCTTGCCATAAGCAGAGTTCTCCCCACCATACACAAGTTATGCAAAGCTCTGCCCATGTGGTCCAATGACTAGGAGGGAGTGCAACTCTCTTCCCTGCTAAAAGCAGAGGGTGACCTTTCCCTTCTCTGCTGGCTTGGCTAAGCAGTGCACCCCAACCTGTTTCAGTCTACTCATCTTTAACTCCTGTTCCCAATCCCAGGCATTTGGGAGACTCTCTTGGAAGTTTGGCTTCAGGTGGGTTTCGCTCACTATCCCTTGACTCGCAAGTCTGAATGAATTCAAAGCGGTTCTAATGACTCATCTGAAGTTTGGCTAAAATGTGCTGAAATGTTTGCAAACCTTGCCACAACCCTGGCCCAGGTTTTGGGTTCATAGCAAGTATCTCCACCCCACTCCACCCACCAGTCGCCATAAACTCCATGGCAGAATGATGGCACGAAGACCTGGAATCATAGAATGAAGACCTGGTTCTAGTCCCAGCTTTGCTCTAGCCAGCCTATGTAAACGTGGGCAAATCACACTGGTGCTCAGTGTTTCTGGTCCCTTATCTTTAACAGGGGGTTAATATTATTTCCTTAGAAGTGAGGTGAGACTTTAATTCAGTGATTGTTGTAAAGTGCTTTGTGATCCTCCAACAGCAGCTGACAGAAAAGAGTATTACATGCCATGAAGTAATCGAACACTGTGTCATGGGCGCATATATATAATAAAATATTTAAACTATAAATAAATACATTAAAAAAGATGCCCCTTCCCCCCCCCTCCCCACTGGTCCTTCCGGCACAAGGTAGTGGGTGGGAAGTCTCAGATGGGGAAGGATCTGTTTAAATAGTTGATAGTTCACATTTAGATCCCACTACGTTTAGCATATAACACATCTATTGTTATACAGAGTGTTGCCATGGAAAGCTCTGAGATGTAATGGGCAGTAGGAGGGTTGGGTGAATTATTCACAGCCAATAACTTGATGAATTTTGACTCTTCTGCGTGTGAATTGTCTGCAAACAGATTATGAAGTTCTCAGATGCATTACTTACTCAACATTAGTGGCTGAAGAATTCCTGTGACTCCTCGGTGTAAGCATTTGATATTATGAGCTCGGTGAAACCTTTTTGTGGGTTGGGTTCAAATCCCATTGAGACTGGCAGGTGTGAACTCACTTCATTGACACAGACTAAACACGGCTACTACACTGAAACCTTCATTTAATCAAGTATCAAAGGTAGCCATGTTAGTCTGTATCCACAAAAACAACAAGGAGCCCGGTGGCACCTTAAAGACTAACATATTTGGGCATATGCTTTTGTGGGTAAAAACACTTTAGTCTTTAAGGTGCCACCGGACTCCTTGTCACTTTATTTAATGTAACTGTAAGCATAAGTCCCACCTAAAACAAGGGTTGTGTGTGAACTCACCCAGGAGCTTGTGGCTCAGTACTGTTTTGGGGAACAGTGTGTGCACGTGGGAAGAGAGATCTCAAAGAAAACAAGGTAAGAGAAGAACACATGGCATCAGAGAGACAGCCTGAAGGAGCAGCTAAAAGCATGTGGCTGACCTGTTTTCTGGGTCAGAGGTGCAGGCTGAAAAGAGTACTCTTGGTCCTGCAAGCAAAAGAAGCTGTTTCCTGCTATTTGATTCCTTCTGCATTCAGAGACATGGGGCTTTGTACCTTCTGTGTAAATAAACAATCACATCAGAGAAATACCTGACTACCACCAATCTCTGCTCCCAATAGGAACATCCCCTGCTCCCCAAACTTTGTTGCCCCTTTTTGACCTGAATGGCTAGCCAATAGTCAAGCTGCATTAGTCAGTCTGGAGTGGATGTGAAAGTCACATATGTTTCCTTCACCTGACTGGATGAGTCTCTGTGGTTTGTTCCCTTTGGATCAGGGTTCCAGTGTGAACACTCCCTTCTACAAACTGGGACTTCACTTTTTCTTGCGGTAGCCCAGAATTCACGCAAAATCAGCAGTTTCCAAGAACATTCCTGCCAGCCTGCTCCATCTTGAACAGGATGGGGGAGGGGGGTGTAATAGAGGAAAAGAGGAAACTCCCTCTTTTCCAACAGCCAAGAGAGATGGGAGTGGAAGGTGGGAATGGAAATATCCTCTCCTGCTGTGCTCTGAAGGATAAGCAGCAACCTCCAGCGCTATCCTGGTATTCTCCTTCAACATCCCAGCATTGGCTGAAGTGGGGGAGGGGAAGTTACCCCCTTTCTAGGGGGTGTCAGTAACAGACATGCTGAGCTGTCCTCATGCCATCCATTAAACCTTTGGCATTAATGGATTCCCCATTGATCTTGCCCTAGCACTGCCATAAAAGCCACAGCTGCGTGAGGCAGCATCCTAAACTGCCCATATAAATCTCAGCCACCCTATTCATTAATTACAGCCCAGTGACAGCTTAGGCCATTCGTTCTGAAGAGTAACTTCATTTATTTCCACATTAACACTTTACAGCAGTAGAGTTTGCAGTTTCGCTCCATTACATGCCTACTTAATCCTGATACAAAGGGCAGGGGGAGGTGCAGCATTGTCCATGTATTTGTGGGAAGATGATACATCCAGTGTAGTGTATTTAACATTACCAGGCAAAACGCTTTGTTAAACTGCACTTAAGAGTATTTTCCTGATAGAAATTTACAGCCTTAAAACAATTCTCAACAAATACAAAAGGAAGAAACTCTTTAAGTAGAATTTTAACGTTGAACTTCCACTTTAAACAAACATCAGCAAGTAGCAAAATAGATAGATGTCAGTCACCTAAACAACCTTAACTCTGTCCCCATCCTCTAGTGGCTCTGCACCTTGGGCCAGAGTTTCAAAAGAACTCAGTACACTGAGTGCTAAACTTTTTTGAAAATCTGGCCACAAGTGCTGAGCACTTGAAAGCCTGGGCCTGAGCTCTTGTAAAAATAAATCTGGGGTCATGCATATAAGATGGAGACATCCAGATGAAGGAAGATTTGATAGACATCTTAAAAAGTCTCTGCTCCATTGTGTTGGCATAGTTAGTTTGTGCAGTCAAGGAGATCTCGAGTACATACTTCAGTAATAGCTACATGGTCTCCTGGCTCACCTGTGATGAAAGCTAACTATTCTAATCTTTGGCCTGCCCCTTAAGGGCCAGATTTTCTGAAGCACTCAGGGCTAGCTTTTCAGAACAGTCTGCTACTTGCACGGAAGATATTTTTGCTAGAAATGAGGCACCATCTAAATAAAGATAAAACTTGCAAGGGTGAGGTCTAAGATTGGCTGAGGGAAGGCAAAAGACTCCACTGACACAAAAGCTACTTAAATGAGAGATGAATATGTCTTAATAGAAGCAGGGTTGTCACAGCTGTGGACAGAAGCCTTCAAATGAACCAGGCTAGTTGGTCGGTCGCACGCACACAGGGGAGAAAGCATCACAAGGGGGAAAAAGGCAGCAGCCAGCCATTTGCTGTGACACATCGGGAGTGAAATATCAATATTTCCTTCTGTGCTCTGTAAATCCACAGCTAACAAGGCTGCGTTGACAGAGGTGGTTTTTAATAACTGCAATGGAAAAGTCAGCTGGTCACCATGATCAGACATAAATTGAGCTACCTTCACTGTCCTGCACCTATGACCCCAGCACAGAAATCTACCACTCGTATGAACGGAAAGTATCTGTATATTGTGCAGGTTGTTTTTCAAAACTCCTGCCCTTTGCTCCATGCTGCTTGGACTCATTTTACTTTGCTGTTGATTAAACATGGTCAACCCCTGCATGAAGCTCAATGTTCCAACTTGTAGCAACTGGGGAGTGGTAGACATTTGGTTTCAGCAACTGCAGGAAGTTTGCCACAGCCCTGCGAGTGTAAATTTGGGATGACTTTAGACAGGCCTGGTGCATATCTGAAGGATCCTGAAGCACTTTGCACACTTATGAGATTTCCAGTACTTCTTCCTTCCGCTCAGACAAGAAATATCATGAGCATAGCCTGCCTTGATGCTTCTAGTTCAAAGTAACACAAACCCCCAAAATAATGGGGATGGTACATAACTAGCCAACAGTGCTGACTTATTTTCCATGTACAGTACCTTTACATTTCTAAGCCCTCTCAATGTGTTCAGAGCTATATAGTCACACAGCTACTGCAGCCTGTTACAAAGGAGACACACACATTGCGCTCTCCCAAGGGGCTTTCATTGAATGCAGAGGCCAGTTTAGACTAAAAGGATGTGTTTTGGTTCTTGTGTATGAAAACATAAGAGTAATTCTAGTGATCAGGATGGTATTGTAAATCAGAAGCATCACACTTTGATAGCTGCAAGCACACAGCAAGCACAGGTGATTGCATGAGAATCTCAACTTTAATCTAAAAAAAATAAATGTAAACCCTCATGGTTGAAAACATAACCCTTGCAGACTCAAAAACCAGGAAGCAAATAACATCCCCACCCCAACATTTAGTACTTTTAAAACCTCATTTTTAAGCCAATCTTATGATCGGGGAATGGAATGCTTGCATCTGACAATACTGGAGACATACACCACAGAGGGAGATCATACATATTCCATTGGATTATAAACCTTTTGGGTGCAGAAAGTGTCTTTGTTCTGTGTCTGTACAGCACCTAGTGCAATGGGGTCCTGGCCCAAGACTGCAATATAAATAACGGTCACAACTGCAAGAGGGTTTCATTGACCTCGTGGGGAGTTACAGTTTTGACTCCTGAGTAAATCAATAGTAGTGAACCAATGCCCAAGCACGGTGCAAACGGATCTCCAGTGCTGCTGGAGATGGCAGCTTTCGGGTTAGATGCAAAGCTGGTGTTCTGATAACAGAGTTTTTAAAGATCCCTAGGCTCAGGGATAGGGATGGTAATGCTGGCATCTGGCTAAATTCCAAGTCAGGAAGTTACCTAAATCCCCCTGCAATTTCAAACAGGCATGGCACTGCTCTTCACTTCCTGTCCTACAATGCTGCTCTAGACCAGAAAAAAAATAAATCATGGAGTGTTTTAAAGTAGACTAGCCAACACGTTTTAGTTAACTCATTTGTAAACATCAGTTAGCACCTTGTGTAGACAAGTTTACCACCTTTAAAAGTGTTCCCTAGTCACAGTCAGACCTAGAGAGAAGCCCTGGTTTTAGCCCTATTAGCTTCTAGCTAGCACCCCCCCATAACAAGGCTCCATCAAAGGGCTTGGGGAACTCTCCCCAGGACCGTGTTAAGTGGAGTCCCATCCCATATAAAATGAGCCAAGTCCATTGCGCTTACTGCTCTGTGATTTTCTGGCCTCAGCCATTGACCAAAAGTGCATGCATGTGCTGCCCTGGCTGAGGCGTGAGCAGTCAGACCCTGTCTGGTCAGGCTTTGGTTGGTTTAAAAGCTGACATTTGTGTTTTGCAAACAAACTGCAACCGCTCAAATGCTCCCAGGAAACAAGCACAAGCTACCTCTAGTGTCATAGGAGCATAAGAACAGCCATACTGGGTCAGATCAAAGATCCATCAAGCCCAGTATCCTGTCCTCTGACAGTGGCCAATGGCAGGTGCCCCAAAGGGAATGAACAGACAGGTTATTACCAAGTGATCGATGCCCTGTCACCCAATCCCAGCTTCTGGCAAACAGAGGCTAGGGACACCATTCCAGAGGCTAGGGACTTCCATGAATCTATCTAGCTCCCGTTTGAACCCCGTTATAGTATTGGCCTTCACAGCAACCTCTGGAACTCCTTGCCAGAGGGTGACAGTGCATTGTGTGAAAAAAATACTTTGTTGTGTTTATTTTAAACCTGCTACCTATTAGTTTCGTTTGGTGGCCCCTTGTTCTTGTATTATGAGAAGGAGTAAACAACACTTCCAGGGCCAGCTCTAAGATTTTTGCCGCACCAAGCAAAAAAAAAAAAAAAAAAAAATGTTTGCTGCCTTCCCTGCCCCCCCCACCCCGCTTTTTTTCTTGCCCCACCTCAACTCTGCCCCTTCCCCAAATCACCAGCCCTGCCTCCTCCCCCGCAGGTGCTACATTCCACCCCCCCCCCCAACCACCCACCCTAGCTCACCTCAACTCTGTTGCCACTCAGGTTCTCCTCCTCCCTCCCAGGCTTGCCACACACGGGTTCTCCCCCCCCACACCCCCATCGGCTTTCAAGACGAGTGTCCCCCTCCCTCCCAGGCTTGTGGTGCGCGACCGCACCGTGGCCGCTCGGGTTCTCCCTCTCCCTCCCAGGCTCTCAAGCCTGGGAGGGAGTGAGGGGGAGAAGCGGAGCACGAATCAGCTATTTTGCATGCTGCGGCCGCTCGGGTTCTTCCCCTCCCTCCCAGGCCTAAGAGCCTGGGAGGGAGGAGGAGAAGCCGAGCGGCGGCAGTGCATGGAAGCCGAGTGGCGGCGGTGAGCTGGGGCACATTTCTAGGGGTGACATGGCTGGCACCAGAATGCCACCCCTAGAAATGTGCCACCCCAGGCACCAGCTTGTTTTGCTGCTGCCTAGAGCCGGCCCTGAACACTTAATTTACTTTTTCTATACCACTCATGATTTTAAAGACCTTTATCATATGTCTCCTTAGTCGCCTCTTTTCCAAGCTGAAGAGTCCCAGTCTTATTAATCTCTCCTCATATGGAAGCTGTTCTATACTGCTAATAATTTGTTGCCCTTTTCTGAACCTTTTCCAATATATCTTTTTTGAGATGGGGTGACCACATCTGTACACAGTGTTCAAGGTGTGGGTGTACCATGGATTTATATAGAGGCAAGATGATATTTTCTGTCTTATTAGCGATCCCTTTCTTGATGATTCCCAACATTCTGTTTGCTTTTTTGACTGCCACTGCACACTGAGTGGATGATTTCAGAGAACTATCCATAATGACTCCAAGATCTCTTTCTTGAGTGGTAAGAACTAATTTAGGCCCCCATCATTGTATATGTATAGTTAGGATTATGTTTTCCAATGTGCATTACTTTCCATCTATCAACATTACATTTCATCTGCCATTTTGTTGCCCAGTCACCCAGTTCTGCGAGATCCTTTTGTAGCTCTTCAGTCTGCCTGGGACTTCACTATCTTGAGCAGTTGTGTGTCATCTGCAAATTTTGCCACCTCACTGTTTACCCCTTTTTCCAGATTGTTTATGAATATGTTAAATAGGACTGGACCCAGTACAGATCCCTGGGGGACACCACTGTTTACCTCACTCCATTCTGAGAATGGACCATTTATTCCTATCCTTTGTTTCTTATCTTTTAACCAGTTACCAATCCATGAGAGAACCTTCCCAACAGGACATGACACAGTGAAAAGCAGAAGTAGAACTATCACATACACATTACCAGAAGAAACTGCCCTACACATTATATGTAGGGATGGGGTAAAACACTTTATAATAAATTCTTATTAAACAGATCTCATACTGATTCTTAGCAAACCCTATTTTGTTAAAGAAAACTTCAAACTTGCATAGCCTCTATGTCCACTTGCCACTTATGTAGATAAGTTTTCAGGAGACCCCAATACACCTTGTGAGCAGGTTGCCTCTGCAGCACCCACTCGTGGCCCATCAGAGCACAACTCACCCAGTTGCAGGTTTCCTTCCATTGCTAGGTCACTGAGGTCCATGACAGTGCTTCTTTCGCTCTAGTCCAGGCACAATTCAGTCCTGACCCTTCTGGGGTGTTGAGGTGCAAAGAAAATCAAGAACAAAAAACCCAGGGAACACAAGGAACAATGGGAAGTTCAACCCTCCCTCAGAGTTTGACAAATCCACAGAAGAGCAGCCTGCCTGAGGGCCAGCAGATGAGCTCTGGAGCCCTGATTCTGGAAAGCACTTTAAGGACATATTTAACTGCTATTGACTTCAATGGGCCAGAAACATGTGCTGAATAGAGAGGCATCCTTGAACTAGGGCCTGGGTCTTACTTATAGCTCAGCCAGTGACATGCTGAACTGCATGGCAAGCCCTTGGGAGAAAGAATGCCTTGTCTGCCAACTTCCCCACAGGTAACAGATCCTGTAAAAATACCTTTAACAACCATTCCCTGTCCAAAAGTCATTATTGCACGAATCCATCAAATGGCCCCATGTTCACCTCAAAATACATTTGACTTCACATGAATCAGACAGAAAAACCATGAGCCAACAAACACCGCAGTGGGAATGGAAAGAGTTCAAGGAGCCCTCTTGATAAACCACAACATTTATACATTGATAAACTGTAAAAATAAAAACAAAAACCCCAACCCACCCTGTGTCATACATTTGGGCGGGGGGGGGGGGGGGGGAAGAATCTACAAGCAGGTCCCTTTGAACTCTCAAACTCAACTCATCACTTTGCTCATGGGAGCTGGAAAGGCGGCTAGACTCCACCAAAGAGTCAAATTTTTAAAAAGGATAATCTGAAATGCTTATAACAACCTAATTAATAGATTGACTTGGAAATTCTCCAGCAATATGTGGTGCTCAAGGAGAAAGTGCTGCCTGTCTGAGGAGGCGACAGCACTTATTCACACATGACAGATTTAATCCATGCTTGATGTGCAAATCTCACTGCAGCCTTTGGAGCCACTCCGGCACCTCCACAGCACCATACACTGTAAGGTAGGGAATCATCAACCCCTTGTACAAAGGGGAAACTGAGGCAAATGGAATTTTTCCCCCCCAAAGTGCTCCTATTGTAGCACTTGTGACCAGACTGTCAGATGAGTACAGCACCTAATGTTCTGAGCTCTTTGGAAAATCTGGTGTCAGAACCATTTAGAACCCAGATATCACAGTTCCCAGGCCTGTGTTTCACCAAGTCCTGTTGACACAGACCTGTTTAAAGAATCCATTTTTCCTATTATTTCATTTGCACCAGGTGTGTTATTTAATTTCTTGTCCTTCATTGGATTATTTTATATTTAAATGCCTCATCTCAGTTTACTCCTTCCTTTTTACAGTCTGGTAATCCAAGTCCCTTGGCAGGGCAGAATAATCTGGTATTTAGTGTATTTTGAAAACAGAACAAGTGAGATCCTCAGCTGGTGCCTATTGATACAGCTCCAGCTCCCTTCACTTCAAACACTTGAGCTATGTTGATTTACATCAGAGGAGGATCTGGCCCAGTAGCTTTAGAAAAGACATTTTCTATGCATCAAACAACAATGAAAAAACCACAGTGAAGGCCTGTTAAATGAAAGGAATAAACTAGCACAGCACCCAAGAGTTCTGAACTAAAATCCCTTGCACAGAAATGAAACCTCTAAAATGAAAAGTGGAGTTAATCCCAGATTTCACTCCTGAAAGCCCCTTATCCAAACTGGGAGAGGGCATTCCACACAAATTAAGTTTCAAGCAACTTTTTTTAAACCAATTCTTTTTCCCTTCTGTGAAATCCCACAGACAATGCCGGGGGCTTGCTAAGGTTACCCAGCTGCATCGTTCTTTGAGATGGCCCAGACCACTTGAATTTCCCACTGTTAAGAGTACGGATTTTCTCCCAAGAAGGAGGATTGGACAAAACATCTGCTTCCATTCTGCAATGACTCTTATTGTCCAATTTCTGTGTGGTGCTGACAGTACTGTCTGAAGCATTTGAAAATCATGAGTGCGCCTTAAAAATCATTAGATTTTGAAGCTACTAAAATGGTGGGTTCTTTTTATTTACCTCCTGGCTTTTGAGCCTTTAGAGGTCAGGTCTTCTAGCTTTTCTGAGCAACCATGAGAACTAGAAACATACTTTGCACCTATGAGGAAGCTGTCTGGTGGCATTCATATCTGTCTAGGCCAATATATATGGGAAATAGATGGAGGAGAAACTGGCTCATGCACCTAGATGGAAATTTATTACTCAGATTTTTTTTAACAGTTTCCCTCATTGCCACATTTGCTTCCCCTGCTCCAGTCCCTCCGAACCTCAGGTGGTCCCTTTAAGAGGATCTGCATTGGTGTAGAGTGACCTCACCAATTCCTCCCGGTATGTAGGGAAAATTAAAGGTGAAGCTAAGCAGAGCATGCTGGTGTCCAGGGACCAAATCTGAGCATCCCCAAAGCTGAATCCAAACTTCAGAAGACCTCTGTCTCTACAAGCAAAAATCCAAGGCCCAGCCACCTCCACCATTGCGCTTGGGGGAAATTCAGATCCACATTCAGACCTCAGTAATTTGGGAAAGGGCTGGTGCTGTCTGAGAGCACAGGACCTAACCTCACGGAATCTGTATGTTGGGGGAATGGGAAGGGAAAGCAGAGTATCTGAAGGGAAGCGAGAGATGGCATGAGACAGTTATATCCAGCTCAGCAATAAAGCAGTTGCCTTGTGAGTGACCCTGACATGAGCAATGAGTGTTGGGCATGGGAAAGCAGCAGTTTATTAAGGTTTAACCCCATTACTGAATCAGTACCTTTACAGGGCCTTTACAGGTGCCTCACACTGGCTGTGTCTGGTTAAGCAAAGTCAATGACAGGCAGCCTGGGTGTTAACTTGAGCAAGTCATCCCCTCTGACAAGCTCAAGGTCACCCCATGGACAATCAGTGACCTCAAGTGAGAATCAGGAGCAGCTGCTTGCAAGAGCGCTCAGCCAGGGGATCCTAGAACAGAGTGTGGTTTTCAAGGGGCTGGTGCAAAAGCTGGGAGAGAGAGGCCTGTTACTCAGCAGCACGGTCATCAGGGGAGAATTATGGGCTCTTTCTGGAATGTGGCATGCGAGAAACGGATAGTCTGATGCCACCGGATAAGAAATTAATTTCTAGCTCATCATAAAAAACATGCAGCAGCTGCCACTTAGAAACACATTTCAAAACCTTTCATTTCAAAAAGATGCAGCAAGGGAGACAGGGTTCACTCCATTAAAGGAGAGGTTAGCAGAGGAAAAGGGGGAAGAAATAGCCATGAGGAACTGGGGTCACCTGGAACAAACAGCTTCAAACTGAAAAATCTGGTCATCAAATCAAGGTGACACCAAATGAAGGCAGGCGTTTTCCTGATGCAACCAAGGATCCACTAACTAGCAGCATTTGTGCTCATCACCATGGTAACCAAGGCCTTGTCTACATGGGGAAGTTTTTGCACTGGTGTAGCTCTGCTGCAGCTCTGCTGCACTAACGTAAGGAGTGACTTGTGCCTAAGTTTGAGGCCATCCACTAGTGCAAGTCACTTTTTACACCAATGCAGGGTAGCCATACTAGGCATTTGTCCAAGAACAGCCGCACTGGTGCAATAATCCCCTATGGATTCAAGTAGCTAGTTGGGCCATATCCACAGAGGGCCTCAACCCCAATTCAGTATTTAAGAGGGACCCGTGTAAGGGTGAGACACACCGAGGGGATGTGCTCCCAGCTGCCCATGAAACAACAGGAGCCTAGAAGCCAAGATGTAGCCAAAAAGACAAGGAGATGGTGCATTTCCAAGTATATGGAAGATATTAAGACACGGAAGGAGTTTTATTCTGAACTAGGCAGGAAACTGGTGAAGATTTCCAAGGATGGGGGCGATTGATTTCATTACTGAACGTTATTTTAGGTGTATACATGTTATTTACAAATGGGTTCAGATCAAACCTGTAGATCTGAATGCCCCCAGACTCTGAGGAATTTAGAGAGTCTGGAGTAGAGCTGTGAGAATTTTTGATTTTTCAGTTCACTGGCTGAGCCAAAAAAAACAAAAAAAAACAAAAACAAAAAAAACCACAAACAAAACTATTGTTTGACCCAAAACAAAAACATTTCATGAATTTTAAGCTTTTGTTTAGAATTTTACTTCAATTATATAAAAATAATAATAAAATGGAGGGGTTCTGCAGGGGGAAGGGGAGTACGGCCAAAACAATTTGACAAGAATTTATTTCAAATTTGCCAATCTACATTTTTTGACAAAAAGTTGAATCTACAAATTTTTTCCCAGCTCTAGTCTGGCACAAAACTTCAGGGCCCAGGACTGATTCTCCACCACCCTACACCTTGTGGGGTCATTCATACCTTATGTTTGTGAGGGAGTTCAAACTCCTTGTGATGGGTTGGACTCACCCCTGCAGTACCTCCTGCTAGTCGATCCAGGGAATTAGCTCATTCCAGCTCCAGAGCACCCTCTGCAGGCCAGCAATCCATCGGACCACTGGCCCCGTGTCCCTTCAAGGACCCCGGTGCCCCTTTAACTGGGTGCTGCCCCCTGGCAGTACCCCCCAGACCTGGGTCTCCCCTCCCCAGGGGAACCTCCAACCCGCTATCCCCACCTCGCCTCAGTCATAGGCTACTGCCAGTCACCATCTAGCCCCTGCGCCCTGGGGCAAACTGCAGTATAAGCCACTCATCACAGGCAAAGGGGGGTTTGGACCAGCTGCCTATGCCTACCCATGGGTTGCCCCTGCAACTCCAGTACCTATCCTGACCTTGCCAGGCCTGCACCCTGGGGTTTTCCTAGGCTAGAGCTCCCCAGCTCCCTTAGCCTTTCCCCAGCCCTGCCCCACTTCAGGTACCCGGCTTAGCTCCTGGAAGCCAGGCCCTTCTCCCTCTACAGGCAGAGGAAGACTCTCTGGGCTTCTGGCTCAACAGCCTTTATAGAGCCAGCTGGGGCCTGATTGGGGCTTGTCCCAGCTGCAGCTGCTTCTCCAATCAGCCCCGTAGCTGCTTTTCTCCCAGCTACAGCCCTCTCCCAGGGCTATTCCAACCCTGACAGGGCTGGAGTGGGTGACTGCCCCACTACACTCCTTTGTGTACTTCTTTGCGGGTACCAACCTTGTTACTGAAATCAACACACAACCCAGTGCTCTGCGTACTTTTCTGATGGCAGCTGTAGGTTAAGCTGACTGTTTTACAGCCTTGTCCCCTCACATTCCAAGTCCTTCCCCTGCTCTGTGTTCCAAACAAATGGCTTCCTTTGAAATATTTGCCATGACTAGTTCCCTCTTTGTAATCTTCTACTTGTCTAAACTGAAACTCGGGAGACACTTCAGTGCTCTGCTCCTATCCTGAGTCTTCCTGGATTTGATCTCTCTCTGTACATTTTGGCTGAAGCTGTGGAACAGTTGAGGAATTACTAGGAATGGCTAAAACCAGGCACGCTACGGGCTTTCTCTGCACAACTTTGCCCATATTCCTCAATCCTGACCTACAAAACAGCTTGGTGTGGGCCTGAGGTAAAGCTGAATTAAGTCAATGGAAAGTCTCCCATTAAAGTCCAGGGGATTCAAGCCCTATTTCAGGCCTGTCTACTAATGCACCCCAATTCTGAACTGTGACACCCCCTAAAATTCTGCCTTTGAGTTTCTCCTACAAGTTGTCTCACATTGGGTGGTGTCGGTGCAATGGATGAATACCGTGACAATCAGGGTCCAGACATTCCAAGGGGAGAACGGGTTTAACCCCCCGAAATGAGCAGTTGAAGCAACTGATTGCATACTGTAGTTCACAAGTGTATCAAGTAAGGTCTTTTAGGAAAGATTTTTATGTTCTGAACTTGACAGCCATTTTGAGATATGTATACAGACTGTGATTATGAACCTATGTATTTATACATAGAGAGAGAAAGCTGGTTTATAACCTGTATTACACCTTCAGCTAGGCCTCACAGGAGGGAAGGAGCAACTCCTAAACCAAGTGTTTATATGAAACCAGCCTCAAGTACCATCTTGTAGCCCAGGAAAAGACAGTGATGGCCCATTAGCATTAATTGAAAAACATTGAGACATCCTGACTAGAATTTCCCTGTTCCAAATAACCATAAGTCACAATGCACAGAGGGAAAAACCTTTTAAACTGAGATTTGGATTCAGAAACCGAGGGACACCCTTTAGGTGGAAAGCGGCCATTAATGCTGGATAGCTAGGGGGTATGCAGGGAAACTGTTCAAGGGCAACGGGTAACTTGTATTAGCAAAAGGATTTTATCTAATATGGAAGTGCAAAGCCTGAGGTAGCATCTTTATGTTTAGTCTCTGTGTAACTTGTCGCTGTTTGTGTCCCTTGCTAGTTCACCTCAGAATCTGTGCTTTTCCTTTTAAATAAACGTTTTGCTTATTTTTATCCCAAGCAGATCTGTGGCATGCAAACTGTGTGGTGTGTGTGCGCCAAAGGGAGCTGTTAACTCGGGGGAGGGCAGCTGGTTTCACGCCTTTGGGGATGACAAACCAAAGGAGAATGGTACAAGTGCCTGGTAATTAAGAACACGGGACGCTTAGGCGCTGACTCCATGGGTGCTCTGGGGCTGGAGCACCCATGGGAACAATCTGAGGGTCAGGTATCTTTCCCATGGATGCTAGTTTCGTACCTGCTGACCCACCGGCAGCTCCCCGCCAGCCCCCCCCCCACCCCCCACGCCCAGCTCACCTCGGCTTCCGGGTTCTGCTTCCGGAGGTATGCCCGCGAAGCCGCTTTTTTTAGTTCACAGGCAGGCCTGCCGCCCGTCAGCTGTGCGGCAGGTGGCAAGCAGGGTGGGGGGGGAGCGCCGCGGCGGCGCCCCAGGGGAGGGGTATGAGGAGGAAGCGAAGGTGGAGTTGAGGTGGGGCTGGAGGTGGAGTTGGGGCAGGGGCGGGGGCGCGAGTATCCACCAGCGCCGATGAAAGTCAGCGCCTATGATGGGAAGGACAAATTTGGGGAGACCCAGGACTGGAAGGGCTGTTGGTGTCACCCTGCAGAGAATAACTAGGCTGATGAGAGCCAGGGTGAGACCTTGTGCTTGTGGGCAGGCTACTGGTGTTCAGGAATTGAACCACAGCTGCACAGCATAATGGCCACCAAGGTTACAGGCCAAACGTTAGCAGAGGTGATGTGTGGGGTGGGTCACGTGCCTTTCCTCACTGGCCCCATCAAGAGTTATGTGGCACCTCTGATGACTTAGGAGGCCATTTGTCTGGTTTAAAACCAGACAGCCCTAGTTTTATGGAGCACTGTCCCTCTCTGTTAGGGACTTAGCATCGGACGTGGCTTTGTCCAGTGAAAATGAGAGGTGGAGACTGGGGACGCAGGAGGACATCAGCTGGGGCATGGCTGGACGAAGCACCTCCATGCAGTGATGCCAGTGGGGGCAGGCCCATAGAGGTGGGCCCAAGCAGGCTCATGCCCCCTGTATTCTGGGGATGCATCCTAACCTGTCTGGGTGGTGCCCAAAATGTCACAAATACCCCATGCTGACTTGGCTGAGGCCATCCGACAAGGAGAGCCATCAAACACAGATGACAGCTTTGGGGACTAACCCACCTTCTCTTTCCCTTCTCGGTCTGCCCTGCACTTGGAGATGTGCCAACGCTTTGATGAACTGTTTTATTCTGCACTTTGCATCCTGCTTTGTTTATAGGGAGCTTGGGAGATTTGTGGGCCGCGTGATGAATTATATGAAGGAATACAAACATTTTTTACTGTTCTGGGTGATGAGCGCTTGAGTCCTGTGGACAGCTGGAGGAATTATTTGCAGGAAATTAACACCATTTGTCGATTGCATGATGAACTCCTGCATGTGAAATGAATTATGGGAAGAAAGTGGTTGGGGACAGTTGTTATTCCCGCTGAAGCAAAGCCCCTCCACTTGGTTGTAAGGTCGCCATGATATATGTGCTGCAGAATGAAAATTCCCTGAGCGCTTTGGAATTGAACAAACCAATATAACTGGGGGCGTAAGCTATCTGCCACATTAAATTCCAAGGCGTTAATAATTGTCCCTGGCTCCTGATTGCTACATTTTTGGATACATTTGCTCTGGCTGCTTCCCAGGGCATGAGAGTTAACTCTTTCCTTACCCTTGCTCTATGATTTCATAGGATCTGATATGCAATTACAGGACATCAAGCGTTCAAAACAGTGGTGATGTGATGGGGCTGTTTTCTCTCTTTACATTCTATGGCGCGTATGTTTATATGGGGTTCTAACCCTAAAAGTAGAGGTCAGTGTGTGTAAATGTGTTCTTTAAAATCTACTCCCTATGTGGCTCGCTGCCCTTTGGGCAGATGATGTGCCACTAAGCCATGGAGAATGTCTGTGGGTAGGCCACATTTTAAAGTCACCCATCAGCCACATTACAAATTAAAGGCCTTCCATTAGTCACCAAGCATCCCCCTCCACCACCACTGCAAAGGAGCAGTTTGAGCTCTTAGGACAAATGTTTCTCCCCAGTACAAGGAGGGGTATGCATGAGTGTGATCCTTCAGTGGCTGTCTTCTTTCTCCTAGCTCTAACCTGCACAAACTCCCTGTTCCAGCTGGTGACTTTTTTTCTGAGCAGAGATTGCTGATAGTTCAATGGAAGGAGGGGCTTGTGGCACTGGATGGGACTGAGGAGATCTGCGTTCAGCATTGTCACTTCTGCTCTCTGTGCCTTACTTCCTAAAAGCAAAAAATGTTGCCTTAAATTGCTGTGGGAGTTGTGCTCCTAAATCCTTTAGGTTTTACAAAACCTACACAAAGGTTAGTGCCAACCTTTTCCAACACCACTCTGTGCCCCAGAAGCAGCCAGCAGCGGTCTGGCTTCTAGGCAGGTGGGGCTACAGGGCTCCGGGCGCTGCCCTGAGCACTGGCTCCGCACTCCCATTGGCCAGTTCCCAGCCAATGGGAACGGGGGGAAGGGGAGGTGCCTGCAGGTGAGAGTCACACTGAACCACTTGTGTGCCTCCACCTAGGAGCCAGACCGGCTGCTGGCCGCTTCCGGGGCACAGCACGGTCCACGGTGCACCCCGGCTGCGCTGCTGACTGGGAGCCGCTCGAGGTAAGTCTGTGCTCACGCCCCAATCCCTTGCCCCAGCCCTGAGACCCCGCAAACCTGGAACTCCATCCCACACCCCAACCCCCTGCCCCAGCTCTGAGCCCCCACAAACCTGGAACCTCCTCCCGCACCCCAACCCCCTGCCCCAGCTCTGAGCCCCCCTGCAAACTTGGACCCTTTCCTTCACCCCAAACCCCTCATCCCCAGCCCAGAGCCCTGACCCCCTCCCACACCCCAATCCTATGCACCAGCCCAGAGCCCCTGCAAACCTGGAACCCCCTCCCGCACCCCAACCCTCTGCTCCAGCTCTGAGTCCCCCCAAACCTGGACCCCTTCCTTCACCCCAAACTCCTCATCTCCAGCCCAGAGCCCTGACCCCCTCCTACAGCCCAATCCCCTGCACCAGCTCAGAGCCCCCTCCCACACCCTGAACCCCTCATTCCCAGCCCCACCCCACAGCCCTCACCCCCGCACCCCAATCCTCTGCCCCAGCCCTGAGCCACTCCCACTCCCCCAGCCCCTCATCCCCAGCTCCGTTGGGTCACAGGCATCAACAATTTTCTTCAACTGGGTCCCCAGAAAAAGGGTTTGAAAACCACTGATCTAGGGCACAGTGCTCTGCTGGTATAATTCCAATGGGGCCAGCTGAATTTCACCAGCAGCCATGGTGTGCCATCTACATACACCAGGCATCCATTGTCTGCCTTGTATGCCTGACTGGCTGTATGCTGTCCAACTCGTGGCCTGCAGGCTGAATCTGGCCTGGGGGATTATTCCATCTGGCCCTGCCGGAAGACACCACTGTGTAAAACAAGCCTTCACACAGCACGACCTTGCGTGCACATTAGGTGTGTGGTCACAGCGCATGAAGGACACCATTTTGGACTACCCAAGGTATGCAGGTGAGTTGTTGCATGCCTGACTAACATGGTCGCAGCACATCACGGACCAGCAAAGAATCTGGCACGTTACTTTGTCATGGAAGCAATTGCTGTAGTTGTCATGGGCGCCTTAAGTGTTGGTGAACCAGAGGGGAGGTGGTCCAGGCGTTCAAGAATGGGAGAAGGGGTAAGGACACATTTGCTAATAGCCTCATGCTCCCTCTCCGTTGCTATCTCCATACTGTGGTGCGCTCTGTAAAAAAGCATGAGCACCCATAAGATGTGTCACTGGCAGTCTCTTCACTACAGTGCTCGTATGCCACTTCCAGGATCACTGTTAATATTGGGAAGAAAAATGAGCGTATGAAAGTCCACATAAAGGAGCTAATGCTCTGGGGCTGTCAATCAGCTAATAATATGCTTAGCTAAAGAAACATATTGATCCCCAGTGCCTGGAATTGCACTTGAAAAGGGCTAGTGCCATTTCTAAGGAGCGACACGATCCAGTCAAGTCAATTAGAGGCATCGGAGGAGTCGTGCTGAGAGGACGCACTCACCTCCAAGGAATGCCAGCAGAGAATATGAATTGAATTAAGTCTTTTTATATGCTGAGAAATAAATATTTTTATTGGCCCGTGACACAGAAAGGGACACCCAGGGCCGTCAGTGGCACCATCAGCAGCATCTGGACCAAGGACCTTTCTGTGGCAAAGCTAGAAAATCACAGAGCAGCTGAAACCTGACTCGAGAGTCTAGCAAATGGAATTGCTTCCCAGATACTGCCGGCAGGACTTTACATTCCAAGGGAAAGCAGCATGTCAATGAAAGCGAGCCAAGTGAAGTGCCCACAGTATCCCAGAGTCCCCAGTACCTGGGTTTATAATGAGTTTGGCTGCTGTTCTAGCATGTGTTGTATAGCGTATATATGACATTAAGGCCCGGAAGCCCCAGCTGAGATCAGCTAGGCGCTGTACGTACACATCATAAGAAACAGCCCCTGCCCAAAGGGCCTACGCACGAATAAAGCAAACTGGGATGTTATAGAAAGGGGAACTGAGGCACAGAGAGGCTAAATGACTTGCCCAAGGTCACACAGGAAGTCTGGCAGAGCCAGAAACTGGATCCAGATCCTCGTCCAGTGCCTTAACCACAAGGCCTTCCTTTGTAATCTGGATTAAAGAGAGACATTGTCACAGAGTTTGGCACCCCCAGAGTAGGTATTTTAACCAGTAAGTCAGGTTCTCAGATGGTGTAAATTAGCATAATTGTACTGACTTCAATGGAGTATGGCTGATTTCCAGGTGCTAAGGATCTAGCCCATGGTTTGTTTTCATGATTGTTACACATTTCTATAAGAACAGGGCTTGCGTGTGGGGATGAACACGCCTGTGCAGAGTTAGGATGCGATCCTTTAGTGACTTCCCTCTCAGGCAGTCAGACTCATCAACAACACCTCTGCCCACTAAAGCCTACACTACTACTGCCCACATCAGCAGGTGGAGCGCTCTGGATTTGTTACAGGTGGAAGCGATCACACAAGGTGCGGGGCAGTGGGGAACAAGCAGGCTCTTTGAATCCAAAACAAATCCTACTTGTGGTAATACGTGAGAAGGAACCCGGAAAAGGGACCCCTTGAATTTCACTGGAGGGAAGGCTAAATGAAGACTTTAGAGATGGAAAGAGGGGCCAGTCCTGAAGTTTGGATCCACGCTTTCCTGACATTCAGAGGGCTTGGGATCTGGGCCCATCTTGAGCACAGGTAGTGGAAATGGTGCTAGGGGCCTGCCTCTCCCATGCTTTGCACCTCAAGGAGGGGTTGGCACCTGGAGAAGCTGGGTGTAAAACATCACCAAGCCCAGCTGTTCCTTTTTTTACCCCCAATGGCAGACAGTCAGGCCTGGTTTTCAGAGGTGCTGAGCACCCACCATGCCCATGGGCTAGCCTGGAACTGTGAGCACTCAGCCCTTAAGAAAATCAGACCCATAGTAAAGACACTGCCTATCGCAGTGAGCTTACAGTGTAAAAGGCAGTGGTGTCAGAGGTGAGAACCAGGCCGGGGTCACACCACCAGCAGGCTTGGGGGATAGAATGATCAAAAGCCGGGAATGAGACACAGGGATAGTGACTTTAACAGGTAGGCTATTTTTTCCCCTTGTACCTTCATAACAGTGCCGTTCTGCCTGACCTGTCCCTGGGAACAAACTGAGGGTCAGGTATCTTTCCCATGGATGCTAGTTTTGTACCTGCTGACCCTTCTGATCATATCCAGGAGTAGCCCTGCCTGTGGAAAGCGAGCTGATAGCATGGGAGAGCTCTGATTGGTTGGCACCATTGCAATGTCCTACACAGAGGTCTTAGTTTCACAGGCTGCCCTGCAGGAACAGCATCCATTGGCACCGTCTATGGCTAATGGGAGGAGGAGCAGGAATTTGTTATCTGGCTCACCTCTACCTCAAATCCTGAAAGATTGGCACACCCTTCCCACCCTGGCCCTGTTCAATGGACTCATCAACCTCACCCCATACATCCGCTAGACAGAAGGGGTCCACAAGAGAGTAAGCAGAGATGCTGCTCCCTCCACACCAGGACTGCACCTAAAGTATATTCCCAACAACAGGAGCACTGACCCAGGGCTGGCCTTACCATGAGGTGAACTGAGGCAGCTGCCTCAGGTGCCAGACTGGGGGGTGGGGGCGGGGGCGCTAGGACCCAGAATGTAGAAAATTGTGTCTGCTGCTGGTGCATATGTATTCTCTCTGCCCTAGACGCACAGAGATGGTGGAGTGCTGTGCTGGAGGAAGGAGGGCACAAGAGACATAACAGGCAGGCAGGAGAAAAGGTGAGAGGGAAGAACAGAAAGCAGCAGGAGCTGCAGGGAGAGAGAGGAGGAGGAGGAGCCTCTTATGTACCTCTCTAGTACCCCCAGGAGCTTGGACTGATTAACACCAGCTTCTCAGGGAGCTTCCTATTTCCTGCTGCTCCCCTGAACCCACTTGAGGAGAACAGGCAGTTAACTGAAGTAGTGGGAGCCAGTTAGGATCTTAAGACGCTGATATCTTCCCTCACTCAGGCCTTGCGACCAGCCTGCTTATTTGTCCCCTTCAATTGAGTGTTGAGAGCCACTATAGCTGGCACAGAACAGCTGTCATGAGTGAAAGAAGACAACACCCCTCTGGGGCAGCATTCAGAAAAAGAAAGAAAGCAAAGGAAGTTTTTCTATCTAATCAGGAAGGAGCTCTCCCAAGATATATAGACACAAATGTTCACAGTGAGCCTCCTGGCCTCAGTGAGGATGTGAGTGGTGAGGAGATGCCTGATCTTCCAGTTAGAGTGCAGGTGACCTGGCAGCTACTGCAGCATCCATATCTCCATCTCAAAAGGATGTAACCATGCACATTCCTGAAGAAAAGTGTAGATCAGAGAAGAGTGTAGATCAGAGAAGAGTGGAGGTGCAAGAAACAGCTGCTGCTGAGTTTAGTTCCTTAAGTCTATATGATCCAGGACTGTGGACCCACTTGATCAGTAGCCTGAGGGACTTCCTTGTTCTGCATGAGCCACAGCAAGTGAAAAACTTCATGTTCCCCAAAGACAATGAAAATAGAAGTTTCCATCCAACACATTACTGGTGTGAAATCCCCAATGGTGACAAAGTGGAGAGGCCATGGCTTATGTACTCAAAACCCCAGAATGCTGCATACTATTTTTGTTGCAAACTCTTCCAGTCTAATGTTCCAGCCACATTGGGTTCTACAGGAACAAAGGACTGGAAAAACCTGACTGGAAATCTGGCATGCCATGAGAAGGGAGCAAATCACCAGAGAGCACTCCATAGGTGGAAAGAGCTTGAGATGAGACTACGGTTAAAGGCCACCATAGCTGATCAGCATCAAGAGAAGATTACATCAGAGTCTCTTTACTGGCAAAATGCTCTGAAAAGGCTCATTGCCATTGTGAGACTGCTTGCTACCCAAAACCTAGCACTGCGTGGCACTTCAGATCAGCTGTATGTGCCAAACAATAGAAACTTCCTTAAAATTGTGAAGCTGATAGCTGAGTTTGATGCTGTACTCCAGGAGTATCTAAGATCGGGTGACCAGACGTCCCAATAAAATCGGGACTGTCCTGATTTTTGGCTCTGTGTCCCGCGTCCCGACCGATGCATGGTCAGGACGCCATTTGTCCCGATATCGGAGAACTCCTCTGGCGGGTTTTTGGGTTTCTTTGCTTCCCCCATGTGTCCTGATTTTGGGGTCCTTTAATCTGGTCACCCTAATCTAAGAAGAGTCACCACTCAAGAAATGTACACACACCACTACCTTGGAAAAACAATTCAAAATGAGATCATACAGTTACTGGCAACAAAAGTCAAACAGAAGATTGTGGCAGATCTGAAGTCAGCAAGATATTATTCTGTTATTCTGGACTGCACACCTGACATCATATTAGATGTGTTTCTAAAAGATCTGCTCCAGGAACTATCTGGGGGGAGCTCTGTGACCATTGTTATCCAGGAGGGCAGACTGGATGACCGCAATGGTCCCTTCTAGCCTTGGATTCTATGAATATGACAAGGTATCACTTCAACCCCAGTTTGACTGAGACTTAGGAGATCAGAGCAATACCCGTGACTCTAGTGGGCCACGTGCTTGGCGTCTTTCTGCCCCATCTGTAAAGTGGGGATACTAATTCTTCCTTTCCTCCACCCTGTGTCTGTCTAGTCTATTTTGAATGCAAGGTATCCAGGGCAGGGTTGGTCTCTTGTTATATGTGTAGACAGCACCTAGTACAATGGGACCCTAGGTGCTATTGTAATACAATACGGTAAAATTCAGATGCTCCCTGCCTTGCACCTTGTGTTGTCACCCTTTCTTGTGTACAAATGCTGCCTGGTAGCACTGGACCCTCACTTTGCACAGGGGTGAAGGACAACTCAAGGTGCTACTCACTAGAGACTTTGGCCCACTGGACCCCAGAACAGTGTCGTTGGGCTCTGGACTTCACTCTATGACACTCGAGTATTGTTTAAGGGCTAAAAGCTTGATGCCAAGTGGTCATCAGAGAAAGGGCCAGTGCCTCAACTCCACTCCCATCCCTACCCAGAGATGTTTGTTAAATGCATGTGTGTTCTCCTTCACGCTGAACTGGACAGCAGTTCTGTCTTACTAACTGGAAGACAAATCACACACTCCTGTGTCACGGCTGCTTCTACTGCCGCTGCCTCTTTAAAAGTTTAGAACTCATTTAATCTTCCTGGCAGGAAACCTGGCTGCATCAGAGAAAGTTTTATTGAATGTGTAATCACAGGGTTTTCCACCCCTAGTTACCCAGCACCACCTCCTCTGCTCATAGCCCAATCCCCCGGTTTTTACTCTATTTGCTGTTACTTGTATGCTAAGGTGGGGGAGGACGGGCGGGAGAGAACGAGAGAGAGCGCTGCCTCCAATCCCTAAGGAAATCAAATGGGAGCTGTTCTTTTAACTCAGCTGAAGAAAAGAGCTAGTGTTTATAAGCCTGCAGGCTTTGAGCAGAATAAATAAATCTCCTAGCAGACCCCTAATCAGATAGAGACACAAGAGCTGCATTCCCCTAGGGCAGGGATGGGCAAACTACGGCCCACGGGCCACATCCGGCCTGCGAGCCCCCAGCTCCTGAGCTCACCGGGGAGGCTCCCCTTGACCCCTCCCTCGCTGTCCCTCTGCAACACGCTGCTGCGTGGGCAGCGCTTTGGGGGGCGGGGTTGCGTGTTCCAGCGGGGCAGCGCAGCAACATGTCTGGCTCCGGCCGCTGCTCTGAGCGGCATGGTAAGGGGGCCGGGGCCAGAGCCGGGGTTTGGATAAAGGGCAGGGAGTCCCGAGGGGCAGGCAGGGGACAGGGAGCAGGGGGAGGTGGGATGGGGCAGAGGTTCTGTGGGGGTGGTCAGGGAACAGGGGGGTTGGATAGGCATGGGAGTCCCGGGGGTCTGTCAGGGGGCGGGGGTGTGGATAGGGGTCGGGGCAGTCAGGGGGCAGGGAGGCTTAGATAGGGTGTGGGGTCCCGGGGGTGTGGTTAGGGGCGGGGGGGGTCTCTGGAGGAGGCGGTCAGGGGACAAGGAGCAGGAGGGCATAGATAGAGGGTGGGATCTCGGGGGGGAGGGTGGTTAGGGGCGGGGGGGTCTTTGGAGGGGGTAGTCAGGACAAGGAGCCGGGGGATTGGATGGGTCAGGGATTCTGAGGGGGCAGTCAGGGGACGGGAAGTGGGAGGGGGCGATAGGGGCAGTGCCTGGCTATTTGTGGGGGCACGGCCTTCCCTACCCAGCCCTCCATACAATTTTGCAACCCTGATGTGGCCCTTGGGCCAAAAAGTTTGCCCACCCCTGCCCTAGGGAATACCAGAAAGGGTGTCCCTGTGAGTTTTTACATTAATTTCTCAACACAGATCTTGGCAGTTCTGGGCATTTTCCATAGAGGTTAGTGAAAAGCAAATTCCAATGGTGCTGCTAACACATCAGCAATGGTCAGAGCTCTAACCTTTTGGTGGTTCTGTTCAGGCACACCCCAGGAGTTTGGATGCTCATCCAACGTTTATCCAGCCAGAGCTGGGGCCAGATTTTCAAGAGCACCAAGTGACTTAGTGTCTTATTGAAAGGCAATGAGACTTAAGCTCCTAAATCACTTATGTGCTTTGGAAACTTTGACACCTGGTCTGCAAAAAATAGGCTGGAAATATTGCCAAATACAGTCCATCTCACTATTGTCACTTCCAGGCCTGGTCTGCGTCCAAGACAGCAAGTGCAAAAGGACAAAAGAGAAAAATGTATTATTGGGGTTTTGTAACTTCAGATGTGTTTGTTCAGGTCTGATTTTGTTTCCTCTGCACTGGTTCACTTGGATTTTGAGACATTAACTTGAGGCACATTAAAAGGGGTCCAGTTTTGAAGGGCGGGTACTCAGTTGCCTGGGCAATGCCAGTGAGTGATCATTGCTCCCTTAAAAATTGAGACCAATTCCTATTTTTTCTGCTTTGAGGAAGTGGTGAAAGCACAGAACTAGGGGCCAGGGCTCCTAGGGTGAACTTCTGTCCCCAGTGAAGTGCCTCTGGTTCCCCAATTTAAAAAAAATGCAAAATCCTTTTTGACCCCCCCATAGTTAAACATTTTCCTGAAAGTCACTGGGAGGTTCAATTAATTGTTTGCGAACATTGTACTCCTCAGAGGGAGAGCCCTCCAGAAGGGTTATTGTTCACCATTAAAATCTCCCTCTCTGGTACTTATACGGCCCCATCACTGCAGTATCTCCGAGCCACACAGTCTATGCACCCAACATCCCTGTGAGGGAGGTGAGGGCTATTATGCTTTGTGTACAGAGAAGAATCAACACAGAGGCTAAGTGACTTGCCCAGAGTCACACAAGAGGTCTGTGGCAAAGCAGGGACTGGCAGCTGTCTCCCCCAAGTTGTAGGCTGGCTCCTTAAGTATGACTAGATCATCTTTCCTCTCCAGACATGGTAAATGAGGCGGTTGCTCGGACTGCCTGCTTGGCAACCAAAACATTGGGGCTGTCCATTAAGTGTCAGTCGCTCTCTGGCTTGGTCACAAATTCTATGGCCTGTGTTAGGCAGGGAGTCAGACTAAATGATCCTAGTGGTCCCATCTGGCCTTAAAATCTATGAATGAATAATTACAAGGAGCTCCAGCCACCTGGAAAAATTCTCAGCCCCAAACCACCAGCAATAGCTGGAAGCCTCCACTAAGGGAGTGCGTTGGTTTCAGGAGTGGGACAATTTAGGCCTTGTCTGCACTGTGGATTTGCCCCAATTTCAGGTACCAGTGACTAGTGTTGCCACATCAGATAATAAATCAAGTAAGCGGTGAGTGGCACTAGTGCATTTTACCTAAGGTAGTTTTCCACCAGTCCAAAGAGTAGCTTTGTTGGTCTGTGCTAGGGGGTTGTACAAGGACAGCCACACCAGCATGTGGATGGAAGGACAGTGCCATTGTCTGCCCCACACTTCTATGATTCTATACCTGGGTGTAAGACTAGAAGGGACCTCAAGAGGTCATCTAGTCCAGCTTCCTGCACTCAAGGCAAGACTATGTAATAACTAGACCATTCCTGACAGGTTTGTCTAAACTGGTCTTAAAAACGCCAATGACGGAGATTCCACAACCTCCCTAGGCAATTTATTCTAGTGCTTAACCACCCTGACAGTTAGGAAATAGTTCCTAATGTCCACCCTAAGCTATCCTTGCTGCAATTTAAACCCAGTGCTTCTTCTCCTATCCTCAGTGGCTAAGGAGAACAATTATTCACCCTCCTCCTTGTAACAACCTTTTATGTACTTGAAAACTGTTATATGCCTCCTCAGCCTTCAATATGATGGGAAGGAGGCCACAGGCCTTTCTCCAAGAAGTCTGTACCAGCATTACTAACCTAATCCAACTTTAGCAAAGGAGATGTGAAACCCAGCTTTGTGTGAAGCCAGAGAGCTTGGTTAATTGTTCTAGTGACAATGGACCCAATTTTACTCTCACCTCTGCATCACGCTGGTCTAACTCCATTGTGGAAGGCAAGCCAGAAGAAAATCAGGGTCACAGTATGCTGAACTGCCACACAGCATCAAATATTGTGAATTCTAGGGGGGAGCAAATCACAAGTCAGGCCTCAAAAAAGAAAAGAAGTCATGAGATTTTTAAAAGATATACTTTGGGTTCCTTTTCTTTGCCTTCTGGTTTGTGAGACTTCAGGGTACACTTGTGCCATACCTCCAAGCTTTATATGCAATCATGAGGGCTAGAAACTTACTTTTGTAAATGAAAGCTGAATTTTTCTCTTAATCACATGCCTCCAGGAGCTGAGGATTTATGATAAATAAATATCACAAGGCTCTCAAAATTGCAAGAATTGGCAGACAGATATCTAGGTTCTGGCCAGTGAAGGGTAAAGTATAACACCACACAAAGCTCAAGTGACCATCTTTAGACAATGTTTGAAATTATATTACATGTGGTGCATATGGCAATGATGTCTTTATTTTCTGCAGACTACTCCTTTAATAGGGAAAGAACAGGTTAAAGAATATTTAGCTAAGTTAGATGTGTTCGAGTTGGCTGGGCCTGATGAAATTCATCCTAGGATTCTTAAGGAACTAGCTGAAGCAATCTCAGAACCGTTAGCAATTATCTTCAAGAACTCATGCAGGATGGAAGAGGTCCCAGAGGACTGGAGAAAGAAAAACATAATACCTATCTTTAAAAAGATGAACAAAGAGGATCTGTGGAAATATAGTCCAGTCAGCCTAACTTCGATACCTGGAAAGATACTGGAACAAATTATTAAACAATCAGTTTGTAACAGCTAGAAGATAATGGGGTTATAAGGAATAGCCAGCATGAATTTGTCAAGAACAAATAATGCCAAACAAACCTAATTTCCTTCTTTGACAGGGTTACTGGCCTAGTGGATGTGGGGGAGCAGCACAAGTAATGTATCTTGATTTTAGAAAGGCTTTTGATACAGTTCCACATGACATTCTCATAAGCAAACTGGGGATGTATGATCTAGATCAGTGGTTCTCAAAGCCGGTCCGTCGCTTGTTCAGGGAAAGCCCCGGGCGGGCCAGGCCAGTTTGTGTACCTGCCGCATCCGCAGGTTCGGCTGATCGTGGCTCCCACTGGCTGCGGTTCGCCACTCCAGGCCAATGGGGACTGCAGGAAGCGACGCAGGCCGAGGGATGTGCTGGATGCACTTCCTGCAGCCCCCATTGGCCTGGAGCAGCGAACCGCAGCCAATGGGAGCTGTGATCAGCCGAACCTGCAGACACGGCAGGTACACAAACCGGCCCAGCCTGCCCGGGGCTTTCCCTGAACAAGCGGCAGACCATGTTGAGAACCACTGATCTAGATGAAGTTGTTATGTGATAGGTGCCCAAATGATTGAAAAACCATACTCAAAGAGTAGCTATCAGTGGTTTGCTGTCAAACTAGAGGGTGTATCTAGTGGGATCCCGCAGGGGTCAGTCTTGTGTCTGGTACTATTCAATACTTTCACTAATGACTTGGATAACAAAGTAGAGAGTATGCTTATAAAGTGTGTAGTTGAAAAAGCTGGGAGGGGTTGCAATCACTTGGAGATTAGGATTAGAATTCAAATTGACTGACAAAATTAGAGAATTGGTCTGAAATCCATAACATGAAATTCTATAAAGACAACTGCAAAGTACTATACCGAGAAAGGGAAAAAATTAAATGCACAACTACAAAAAGGTGCATAACTGTCTAGGAGTTAGTACTGCTAAAAAGGATCTGGGGTTTATCACAAACTGAATACGAGTCAACAATGTGATGCAGTTGCAAAAAAGGCTAATATTCTGGTGTGTATTAACAGGAGTGTGGTACGTAACACATGGGAGGTAGTTGTCCCGCTCTACATGGCACTGATGAGGCCTCAGCTGGAGTCCTGTATCCAGTCCTGGGCACCACACTTTAGGAAAGATGTGGACAAATGGAAGAGAGTCCAGAGGTGAACAAAAATGGTTAAAGGTTTAGAAAATCTGCTCTATGAGGAAAAGGACCCCCCCCCCCAAAAAAAATCCTGTGCATGTTTATTTTTGAGAAGAGATGATTGAGGTGGGATCTGATAAACATAAAATATGTTAAGGGCTGTTATAAAGAGGACTGTGATCAATTGTTCTTCATGTTCAAGGATAAGTAATGGGTTTAATCTGCAGCAATGGAGATTTAGGTTAGATATCAGGAAAGACTTTCCACCTATACAGGTAGTTAAGCTCTGGAATAGGCTTCCAAGAGAGGTTGTGGAATCTCCTCCCCCTCGCACCCTCAATCATTGGAGGTTTTTAAGAACAGGTTAGACAAACACTGTCAGGGAGGGCCTAGGTATACTAAGTCCTGCCTTAGCAGAGGGGTCCCTTCCAGCCCTATATTTCCATAAAAAGTCTAAGAGTTCTGCCTGTATGGAGAGACAGCAGCCATTTTGCCCTCAGAGTAGCTGCAGTCTGTTAGAGGAGATTTACTTTTGTTCTTCCTTGTTGCTTTCCTTAGTCTAAAATGCAGTTGAAAAGCACAACAAAAGGGAGCCACATACAGCCCTCACAGACCATAAGAAGGGTCAACCCAAGGCCTGGACCAGGGGTGCAGAAAATTTTTTTATAGTGGGGGTGCTGATGATGGCAACCATAGAAACCATCTATTTGGTATTATTACTACTTCAATTCAGGGGGTGGGGCAGCAACCCCAGCACCCCTAGTTCCAGCACCACTGGCCTGGACACAGAGGGAAGTGCACGGAGGATCCTAAAGCCTTCACATCGGATTGTTCTTTGGCGGTTTCTTGTGAAACCTTTAATGGTCTACCTGTGTTTCCCACTGGACAGGTGCCTACATTTTAAGAAGCCCAGCACCCCCATTAGCACCCAGAGAGACAGAACTGAACAGGCTTTGGAAACTAAACTCTGGGAACCACACCACCACTACAAGCGCAGCAATTTCTCTTCATCCCGCCTATGTTCAAAGAGCAGGGAAAGGGTTAAAAAGACCGGTCTTCTGCAGCAAAAGGGGAGATGCTGCCAGGGAAATGGAAAGCACAAGCCTGTAGCTTTTAGAGCTGTCCAGCATTATTACACCACAGGAAATGAAGATGTCACTTAGTGCTAGAGTTTGTCAGGAAGCACAGACAGTTCAAGCCTGTGATGAAGCAAACCCAGCATCTGGCTGCCTCCAGGGAGTGTGATTTGGAAGATGTTAAGCAGCTTTTCTTCTGCCCACTCTCATCCCATCAGCATCTACTTCCCGTCTTTACCAACAGATGTTGCTGTGGCCCCAGTCTCACCAGAGAACATTGGACCCAATCCATCCTGCTGCGACTCCATTGAGCTTAAAAAAAGGGGGGGGGGAGGGGCTGTTTAGTTTGGAGAAGAGAAGGCTAAGTACATAAAAGGTACAGGAGGAGGATAAAAAAAAAGTTGTTCTCGTTAACCTCTGAGGGCAGGACAAGCAGCAATGGGCTTAAATTGCAGCAAGGGGGGGTTAGGTTGGACATTAGGAAAAGCTTCCTGTCAGGGTAGCTAAGCACTGGAACAAATTGCCTAGTGAGGTTGTGGGAATCTCTATCATTTTAAGAGCAGATTAGACAAACACCTGTCAGGGATGGTCTAGTTATTGCGTAGCCCTGCCTTGAGTGCAGGGGACTGGACTAGATGACCTCCCGAGGTCCCTTCCAGTCCTACACTTCTAGGATTCTATGAACTGGCCCAGTTTTGCCATGTTGCAGATCAGTTGCTTTGCGAGCTGGCAGTAGGTTCCAACACCAACAGGGAAGGGATGCTGCGTCCCGGGGGGTTGATTGCTGGAGGAGGTGCAGAGACGCTGCTGTTTCAAGACATTTGTGCTCTTGTGGGGCACCAGAACAGCAGAGCACACTTTGTACAGGAATGAACAGGAGAAAGTATCATGTAGGTCCCACTAGACTGGTAGAGAAAGCCAGCTACTGGTATTACCCTTATGAATTTCCTTAAGAAGTGCAACTCTTGCCACGCAGAATCCCAGGTTTTCCCTCCAGTAACACAGTAGATTTATTGCAATAGCCCTATACCCATTGCAGTAACTAGATTTCTTTTCCCTAGTAGGCTTAGATTTCATTCAGGAATAGTAAACCAGAAATAAGTGTTTTACAAACTTAAATTAGTAATTGCCTCTGTAGCCTCTCTTCCCCCATCACAGGGTGACCAGCCCCTTTAAGAGGGAGCAGGGTCCAGTGAACTTATTATGAGTCATTTGCAATCTCCCAGTTGGGGTTGAAAAAAGGCACCTGGGTCATATAAAGGGAGAGAGACAGTCAGGACAGGTGAGAGCTTCCTGAGTAGGAAAAGAGAGACCCAGGGAGAAAGGGGGCAGAGAAGAGCAGGTACAGCGAGCTACTGGGAAGAGCAAAAGGTTGAAGGTGAGGAGTGGCCAGAGCTGGGAAACACCTCATAGACTCATAGATTCTAAGGTCAAAAGGGACCATTATGATCATCTAGTCTGACCTCCTGCACAATGCAGGCCACAGAACCTCACCCACCCACTCCTGGAATAATTCTCTCCCCTATGTCTCAGCTATTGAAGTCCTCAAATCATGGTTTAAAGACTTCAAGATGCAGAGAATCCTCCAGTAAGTGACCCGTGCCCCATGCTGCAGAGAAAGGCGAAAAACCTCCAGGGCCTCTGCCGATCTACCCTGGAGGAAAATTCCTTCCCGACCCCAAATATGGCGATCAGCTGAACCCCGAGCATGTGGGCAAGACTCACCAGCCAGACACCCAGGCAAAAGTTCTCTGTAGTAACTTCTAACATCCCATCATTAACCATTGGTCCTATTTACCACTGATGGCAATTAATTGACCTTTGACTAAGATCATGTTATCCCATCAAACGATCCCCTTCATAAACTTATCTAGCTTAATCTTGAAGCCAGATAGGTCTTTTGCCCCCACTGCTTCCCTTGGAAGGCTGTTCCAGAACTTCACTCCTCTGATGGTTAGAAACCTTCATCTAATTTCAAGTCTAAACTTCCTGATGGCCAGTTTATATCCATTTGTTCTTGTGTCCACATTGGTACTGAGCTTAAATAATTCCTCTCCCTCCCTGGTATTTATCCCTCTGATATATTTAAAGAGAGCAATCATATCTCCCCTCAGCCTTCTTGTGGTTAAGGTAAACAAACCAAGCTCCTTGAGTCTCCTTTCATACGACAGGTTTTCCATTCCTCGGATCATCCTAGTGGCCCTTCTTTGTACCTGTTCCAGTTTGAATTCATCCTTCTTAAACATGGGAGACCAGAACTGCACACAGTATTTCAAATGAGGTCTCACCAATGCCTTGTATAACGGTACTAACACCTCCTTATCTCTACTAGAAATACCTCGCCTAATGCATCCCAAGACCGCATTAGCTTTTTTCACGGCCACATCACATTGGCGACTCATAGTCATCCTATGATCAACCAGGACTCCGAGGTCCTTCTCCTCTTCCGTTACTTCCAACTGATGTGTCCCCAGCTTATAACTAAAATTCTTGGTATTAATCCCTAAATGCATAACCTTACACTTCTCACTATTAAATTTCATCCTATTACTATTACTCCAGTTTACACGGTCATCCAGATCTTCCTGTATGATATCCCGATCCTTTTCTGAATTGGCAATACCTCCCAACTTCGTGTCATCCGCAAACTTTATTAGCACACTCCCACTTTTGGTGCCGAGGTCAGTAATAAAAAGATTAAATAAAATTGGTCCCAAAACTGAACCTTGAGGAACTCCACTAGTAACCTCCCTCCAACCTGACAGTTCACCTTTCAGTATGACCCACTGTAGTCTCCCCTTTAACCAATTCCTTATCCACCTCTCAATTTTCATATTGATCCCCATCTTTTCCAATTTAACCAATAATTCCTCATGTGGTACTGTATCAAATACCTTACTGAAATCGAGGTAGATTAGATCCACTGCATTTCCTTTATCTAAAAAATCTGTTACTTTCTCAAAGAAGGAGCTCAAGTTGGTTTGGCATGATCTACCTTTTGTAAAACCATGTTGTAAGTTAAAAGAGAACTTGGGCAGAGGCTCCTAGGAAGACAGTGAAGAACCAACCTGGTCAGGAGAAGCAGAGCCCAAAACAACAGGGGTGATACTGGAGGGTGGATTCCAGGACCTGGGGAAGGACTTACAGGCAGAGAGGCTTGAGTGAGTGGCAAGCTGTGGGAAGCCCGCTTACAGCAGGCCAGAGTGGAGGGCTGCAGGAAGCCACGCCCAGATGAGGGGTTGACCCTGGAGGGATATTCCCAGAGCAGGGGCAGAACTCACAGGCAGCAAGGTCTAGCTGAGTGGAACACTGCAGGAAGTTCTGTCATGGAAGATCTGATCTGGGGCTACTGGAGAAGGGGTGTGGGAGAGATGTGAATCTGGGAAGTGTCAGGCAGATGTCCTGGATCAAGGGCAAACGGAGTCTGGAACAGCCGGAGATGGACTCTCAGGAGGGTGAGCTGGAACGATGTCCCACAAGAGAGCATGGAAAAGTGCTGCGATTGTACCCGTTGTACTCGGGGGTTGGAAAAATGAGCTTCAGCATGGGAGTTCTGTGGACTGTTGATAGGGTGACCAGATGTCACGATTTTATAAGGACAGTCCCGATTTTTGAGGCTTTTTCTTATATAGGCTCCTATTACCCCCCACCCTCTGTCCTGATTTTTCACATTTGCTGTCTGGTCACCCTAACTATTGAGCATGCACAACAATAAACTGTGCCCAAAGGTGAGAGCTTGAATGGACACAGAGAATGTTCTCTTCATACCCAGACCAAGGAGGAACTGAGGTAGGTGCATCTGTTGTGCCATGCACAGCCTAGGGTTGAGGGCACCCTAGGTGGGTCTTGCCTTATCACTCCCCCATGAAATGCAGCCCTCTCTGGGTTTCTACGGGGCAGCTATTGAACAGGAAGTAGAACACAATGCTGAATCTAGTCATGACTTTGGGTGGAAGGGCATTTAGGCTGACAAATTATTTCCTGCATTACTACTAATTTGGCCAGGGCCCCAGAGCGAATGCCCCTGCTCTGGAGAAGAGCCCCTTGAGATCTTTCATGACCTCAGTGGACTAGAACTGGTAAAAACAACAAGACCAACAGTTCAAACATTTTCTACCCTGTCTTCCATTGAAGTTGACAATTTGTACTAAGTTTCTATGTTAGAACATTTTACTCAGTTCTAGCCAGGACCTCGGTTTCACATCTCATCAGGAGGGAGTTGAATAATTGGACATGCTTTTTTGACATTCCGCCCCCCCCCCCGCCCCGTCCCATGCAAAGTTTTAAGGTTTGACAAACTCCCCCCTTCTCTCCAGTTTCTTCTGTAGTCTCACCCCCAAAAGTTACGTTTCCCAAAGCACAGGACTCCCTAACACTGTGCTGGGATATTGGCTCAGTACCCACTGGTTTGCCAATTTCTAATCTCTACAATGGGAGAAAAGAAATGCAAGAGATCACCATTCAGCAAAGAAGGCTCTCGGGGGCAGCAGATCAGTCCCAGAGAAGCACAGAATTTCCCCCAAGCAGTCACCGATTACCCAGTGAATCCCCTTACACAGGAATTTGACACTTTTTGCCTTCCACCATGTTCAGTTAACCATGTCTTGTTTTCACAGCTAATTCTGGACCTTAATTTAACTACCTCTCACAGAGCAGAAGCTGAAAGGTTACAGAGTCATTATATGGCACTAAAGAGCGAGACCTGCAGTGCCAGAAAGGTGCCAGCTGAGTCTCCATAGAAGCCAGGTGATGGACATTGTGGTGCCCGCACATTACTGCATTGTCACACTCACGGTAGAGTGGCTGGCCTACTATAGCATCAGGAGGAGCATGGTATGCCGTCTCCGTGGCAGTGATGTGACAGGACTCACTGACAATATTATCCCCTTTTTCATCTCTTTGTGTCTGTTGATTTTAAGCCTTTTGAGGCAGCAATTGTACAGCACCCAGCACAATGGGGCCTCTGTCCTCACTGGGGGCCTCTGGGAGCCACAATAATAGACAAGTATTTACTACCACCCCATGGTCTAAAAGGGAGCTGTCCCACAAACATGCAAAATGTGTCTCGTCTCTCTCACTGGTGAGATACTCATTCCTGTGCGGAATGGAGCTGTCATTATCCCCATTTTACAGAAGGGGAAATTGAGGCACAGAGCAAGGTAAGTGACTTGCTCTATGATATGGGAGGACAGACTTCTGGCAAAAGAGTAGACAGGAGTGCCTGACCAACCTGCAGTATGCTGGTCAGCATTTATGCACCTCCAGTTCCCATACTACATAGTCCTCTCTGATCTTTCCTCACATGAAAGCCACTTCCCATCCCAGGCCGTCTGATTTGTCATTGCCCTTCTCTGGACCTTTATATCTCTGCTCTGTCCTGTTTAGTGAGAGTGGTGGAAGGAAGTTTTGTTGTGGCAGATATGGTGTCGGCTCCAACCTACTGCACTGCAATTAAAATCAGATCATTCTAGGACACACATAATCAACCCCACCCCCACTTGCCTCTCACAAGCCAATCCCCATTGTTGTTTGGGAGTAATTAAGATAAGATTTCAACGACGCTTAAGGAGGACTGGAATGTGGAATCAACCTTCAGTCACCTGGGGCTGAAGAAGTAAAGAGGAGAGAAGGAATGAGAGTGTCAGTGAAAAATGCTTCCCAAAGCCAAAAGGGCCTCATTACCGATGGACATTTATTCATATTTAAACTCTGCTCTATTGCCAGGAATGTACAGTATGTCACCCTGGTCTTGCCTGACCGGTGTGTCTTCAGGTGTTTTGACTGCAGTTACAGTTTAGTTTCTTGTTTAATCCTCTGACAGCTGCCAATGTACCACATTTCCCTCGGGGGAAATGCATCACCTGAATGGCTGAAGGGACAGGCTCATCCTGACATATGATAGGCCACCCCCCCCCCCCAAAAAAGGTCACCTTCAGTGGAGTTAAACTGGTTTTCAAAAGAGCCTAAGGGGTTTAGACACCCACATCACACTGGAAGTCACAGGGAGCTGGAACAGTGTTGTGATAACTGAGCCTACAAATTCACTCTAGTTGTGAGCTCAATTGTAAGAAGTGAGGGAAAGTTCATAAAAAGTCACAAGAACCTAAAAACAAGTGGTGATGGGAAAAAGTGAAGAAAAGAAGAAAAACAAGCTGGATGAAAACTAACAAAAAGGCCTCAAGGCCCGTGTTGTGATCATGCCTAGTAAACAAGAGACGTGTGGAACCGGAAATCAAAAAACCAAAATAGGGGTGTCAGAAATTAGGCCTAGCTAGCGTACAAAACAACGAGGGGATGGACTGTTCCACCCAGCACTCCCTTTTGAGGTCCTTAGAAAGACTGGGTGGGGGGAGGCTGGCTACTGTGACAGTGACTGAAAGAAGGGGACGGCGTGAACTTCATCACCATGGCTGTCATCCCTCCATCTCTGGTGACACTGGACCTTCTTCGTCCTAACCCTGAGAGATGTCCTGACCAGACTGGGCCACAGATCGGGACGCAGATGACATCACCACCTCCACCAACTTCATCTGAATCTTGAACACCACCTGGGATGAGACACTCTCCCCCCACAACCTTTACCCTTTCCACTTTATTTCTCCTCTTTCCTAGCTCTCACCTTTTGTCTAATAAGAGCCTGGCTTAGCCAGGGAAGACATCATATTTTGCAACACTGCGTTATCCTGTGACCAGAAAGAGGCAGGTAAATGCTAGACCCCAAACAGCCTGATGCCAGTAGAAGTTTCCCAGGTCTCAGAGTGGCCAATAAGCCCGTGTGCTGGGCCTGCATTTTTCCAGCAGTGAGGTTGCAAGTGAGAATCAACGCCACAGACAGAAGCTGCATTTTCTATCTTTGCTGGTCTTTTCTCTCCCTTCTTGTTTTGTCTTCTAGGAGCCACAATTGAACTTTAACAGCGGCAACAAAGCCAGCTCTAGCTCATCTCAATTAACTTCTCTCTTCCCCCAGAAGCTCAGTTATCACCGTCTAAGACACTGTCAAACAAGGGGGGAGGGTTCTTTCTAAAATCTCTCTCCAGCTAAAGGGAAAGGGAGCAAGGAATGATGTTAAAAGCCTCACTTAATATTTTGCATCTCAAATGCTTTTTCTGTATCTTTAATACAAGGATTTTTATAATGGGGTGTTCGCCCTGGCACTAAGTGTGCTGAGGTCTCTATACACCAAACCCCGTCTCTTGTTTAAAGCTGTTTTCTGTTGGACTGTGACTGGGTAATGTTTACACCTTGGACTCTTTCGGCCCTTATTCCTGCTCACTTAACAGAACAGTGGCTAACTCCCTTAGAAGAACCCTTTGAGCATTGTATCAGCTGATCTGGAGCATGAAGTTGTCTATCCACAGAACAGGTACGAGCCACAGCGAGGCCATGCCAGCTTCCCCACGGATGAGCCGCAAACCTGGCCTAGTAGAACCTCCTCTAGAGATACCAGGGCAGCTCAGAGTCCAAAGGCTGTTTGATTTTCAAGCTGTCCACTGAGGATGTCAACAAACGTTCCAATCAGTGTAATTTATCATGTTAGTTTTCGGTGGACCGAGTTCCCCCTCTTTTCACATAGGCCTAACCAATGTTTGCATAGTAACAACTTTCAGTCACCATTATTCTGGGCTGTTTTTGACCCAGGCAGAATGACCTATCGATGAAAGAATCCATAGCCCACTTCCAGTCCTTGGAGTCATCCCATCATCCTCATCCTAGCCTATTGATTTCACTGGCATGTAGCAGCAGTGAGGGGGCAGGGAACCAGCAATGAAGAGTGATTTGAAGACTGGAGTAACTCTATGATCAAACACCCAGCCCTCTTGATACATTTATCTGGGCTGCATGGAATAATCACCACCAGCCCTCATGGTTACAGAGAAAACGTTCCAAATATGATGTGTACATAACTGGTGCAGCCTTCTCTGGTGTCTGTAGAGCCATTGTCCCACGCTGTCTGAGAACCATAGAGTCCCTGCCCCCAATAATCAGCTTGGGATGTTAACTCTGAACTCCAGTGAAGACATGAATGTCAACATGATTTCACACCTGCTCATGTTAGTGGATGAGAAGGGAGAAGCTGTGAAGTCAGGAACAGACCTGGGCATTTTGCCAGCCAGTGCAGAACATATTTTCAGTCCCCCACCCCCAAAGAGGCCAAGCAGAAAAGCGGGGGCGAGGGCTGGAAGTTGACACCTAGGGCATCTGCACTGCTCACAGATTCCTAGAACCGGCCTTAAGTGAAACCCAGAGGGAGATGGGAAGGCGATACAAAAGGACAAGAGGCACAAATACAGAGAAGGAAGGAAGGAAGGAAGAAGAGAAACAGGCAGAGATAGGTGTTGTCCTAACAGGGAGCTGATTTTCAACAGCTGGTTCAAGTTTTCCAATTGAAAAAAATGGGGTTTCACCAAAAACAAGACTGTTTGCAGGCAAGTGTCCTGTGAAAAACTTTTGTAACAGGAAATTCACAAGCAAAACTATACTTTTCATTTAGCTTCAATATGAATGTAGGTTCTCTTCTCATTTTGGTTTTTGAAAGCGAAAGAATTGTCAAGATTTTGGATATACATCTTCTCCTTTCTCTTTCTGCAACCAAACGCAGTAGCATGAATGTTGAGGGTGGTTTTTTCCCCCACTCTCTCCTGGTTTTCATTTTTCCACTCTCTCTTTTCAAAATGTCTCCACTTCTCAAAAAGCTCCAGAGCCACAAAAGGAAAAGGGAGACTATGCTCCAACTTTTGAAATGTTAAGGAAGTTTTTCAAAACAGAAAAAAAAGTAGAAAAACCCACAAATCTAGACATTCATTCTATGCATTGTTAAAAAGGGCAGGATGAGGGAGAGGGAAAGTTTAAAATGTCATTTTGAATTTTAAGTTTTTCTAAAAATAGCTCAATTTTTTTAAACCACCACCAATTGTTCCCTTCCAAACTCTGCAAAATGGAAACACTGAGAAAAATGTCAAAGTGGTTTCCATTTTTTAGACCAGTTCTACTATTTTCCCTCTGAACAATCCTGACTGGAACATTAAGATACTGAATAAATAGCGATCATCTCTTAAAGGTTAGTTAGTATGTAAAGCCATGTTCTACTCTTGATCTCCGGGCAGAGCTGCCATAGATATCAGTGTGGGTTCGGATGGGAGATGAGAAGAACGTGTGGTCCTAAATTTGTACCTGAATTCAGCCCTGTGCAGAAGGAAAAAGCACTCCTGTTCTACCGGCCGTACCAGCCAGTTCTGCTTGCTGCAGATTACAAGAGGTATGCTGCTGGGCAGGATTTGCAGCCACAATTGTGCTTTCATTCCCACAATGAGGAAAAAAAGAAAGAAAAAATGAGAGGCAGCAAAACCCAATCTAACCTGAGTCTCTTTCTCTCAGCAGCGTGGCTGAAGTTCATGGCTTGTCGAAGACGAGACTAGGCAGTCTTGTTGACAATTCAGGCCTGCTGCCAAAATTGCCTCTTTGGAAAGGACTTCTGTGCTCAGGCATAATGAACAGGCAGGCAAAGCAAGGAAATAAAAGCTAAAGCAGAACACACACAAGAATGCAAACTGTTACACTGGCTTTATCTCCAAAGTGCTTCATGGAGATCAAACGGTTAATCCTCACCACACCCACTGAAGGGGGTTTATCATGCCCATTACACAGAAGGGGAAAGCAAGGCAGAGAGGTTAGGACTTTGTCCACACTCAAAGGAGTTCATGTTAGCACTGGTACTAGAATTTAAGAGGGCCTGGCTCATACATGTTTGTTCAGCTGAAGAGACTACAAGATGGCAGGAGAATGGTTTCCTGGTTCGATCAAGGAGTCAAGAGGTCTAGCCTCTATGCCTGATTCCACCAATTTCCGGAAAGCTTAATTTCTCCCATCTGTAAACCAGGTCCAATAACATCCACGCTCAGTCCGTTAACGTTTGTAAAGTGCTTGGTGATCCTGGGGTGGAAGGCGCCATAGAAAAGGCACAGTTAGAGATCCTAGCCCCAATGAAGGGAGATGGGCCATTAACTTCAATGGGGCCAGGATTTTACCCTGTATTTCTGTGTACAGGGCACGTGCAACCCAAACAGAGACTCAAACGCAGTGTTACAGCAGAGACCTTAATTGCACAAGAAACGGGAAATTCAGTGAGACGTCTTGCAGGAACTTGCTCCCTTTGTAGTATTTTGCATTACTGTTAACAAGGACATTTCCCATAGACATGTAGTTGAATTATGCCATAACAATGACCATCTGGACCGTTTAAATTCTGAGCCATGATATTACAGTAGCATTTATTTCTACCAGCTGATTTTTTTTTTAAAGGGTCTATTTCAGAGGCCCACTGAAGACAAAGAAAGATTCTCATTGATTTCAATGGGCTTTGGCTGTAGGGCCTGATCCAAGAGAGAATACTTTAGGGATCACTCATTGAAATAGATGCAGTTAGGCCAGATCCTCAGCTGGTATAAATCAGTCTAGCTCCATTGACTTCAACTCCCACTTCCCCCTGCTGGGGACCTGGCCCACTGGTGTTTATAACCATTTGTAAACATTAAAAAAGGTGACATTGCATTTATTGGGGGGAGAGAAAAAAAACACTGGTGTCTTTATTTTAGTGGACGCTCAAATTATTCTCTGGTCAAGTATTGTGCCCTGGGACAAGTCCTGCCTGGCATGGGGTAGGTACGAAGGATTTCTCATGCATGCACAGGGCACGGGACAGGAGTGCAGCCTAGTGCTGCGGAGAGTCCTATTTGGCAGGGAAGAGCTTCTGCAGCAGCCTGCCAGGCTCCCAGCTGGTTAGCCTATAGGCTGCAACCTGTCACACATTTTACCCAGAGGTGCCCTCTGCTCCTTTACAGAAGGGTTAGGAGCTGCATCTGCCACAACCCGCCCTGATGACTGTGTTAGCTATGCTGCTACATGTTCTTCCCCTCCCCCTTCATCATGGAAGGGCATTATGGTGCCCTTGGCACGCAGCACACCTTCCAGAGGGCATGACATCTGAGAGATTGAGCTGGGAAGGAAGCAAGAGGTTACCATGCCGGTGGGGCTGCTTCCAATGCCATCTTAACCCATAGAATGAAGGGAGCATGTACTCACTTCCTGCCCTGACCCCACACCCAGCTCTGATCCCTCCCTCTCTCTGAGGTCCTGCCACTCTCATTTCCCTAATCTGCCACACCCACCTTGAAAGCCCCTCACCTGGCCACCACCCTTCCCACAGAACCCTCCACCACTGTCTACTGCCTACCTGCCCTGCCCAACCCAGCCCTATGCCTGCTGCCGCCCCACCCCTGCAGAGGGGAACTTTTACCCAGCGTGGCTGCCGCTGCAGAGAGTTTACCCACTGGTCACACTGGGGAGATGTAGGTCATGGGGGGTGGGGGAGAGAAGAGGAGGAGAGATGGATGCTCCAGGGATCAGGCAGGGTTTTCAGCAGTAGACCTGTGGGGCATGACAGATTCACTTCAAGCAGAACTGCTAGCCTGTCCTGCTGCTGAAACCAGCAGCCCCCCTGTAAGCCTCAAACCTCCAGGGTCAGACAAGACCTGGGAAACACTTGGCTAAGGGCTCAGTCCTCAGGGGCTCCTGAGCGGAGGCTGGCACCCCAGAGGGATGGGGGGAGGGAAGAGAGAGATCGTGTTACACCCCAGCAATCCCAGAGCAGGCTGGAGACCACACCAGCCCTGCTGTATATTAGCCCTGACTCAGGAAAGCATCCGTGCTCAGCAGCACCGCACTCAAACACATGCTTAACCCCCACTGAAGTCAATGGGATTCAACATGAGCCTACATGCTTTCCTCAACAGGGACTGTAGAGCAACCTACCGGCCTTTCTACTAGCTGAGGACTGTCTTGGGCACAGATGTCCCGTTCCCCCACACACGACAGGGCAGCACAAAGAGGATTTATCACGGGCCAGAGCTGAGCCTGAGTATGAAAGGTAGTACGAAGGATAAATAAAGGCTTCTTTCTGACTACTGCTGACCATGGATTAGAGCCCCATGCAGCAGTCTGCGCTGTGGGTCTGAGCTGTAGAAGCCCAGGGGATTAGGGTGGGTGAGAGACAAAACAAAACCAAGGCAGGCATACAATCAATGTAATAAGAGTAAAGTTTGCCTGGACTGAGCGCCTCTCGCTCACCTTGATTAGCTGAGCAGAACGTAGACATAAAACGTAACTGCTTCTTTTTGGTGAAGAGATGGTAAAAGTATCAGCCTTGATTTACTCTGATACTCTGGGACTCACAGCAGGTATAAATCTTCCCTGGCAAATGCAGTCATTTTCTTTAGTACAGATGTGTGGAAGGGGGTGGGGGGTAGATTCAGCATTTCTCTCTAGCGCCAGCCCCAATAACTTTACCTTCATCCGCCTCCAAAAACAGGAGCCGGAGCAGATGGGATAAAAGGAGAGAGCAGGTTTTGTTTTGTGTGAAGGGTTTTTTTAAGGCTGTAAGATTTTTACGGTTTTTTGAGGCTGTCTGCATTTGTTTGTATTGATCTGAGGGTGATTCAGGAATCCATACATGTGCCAAAGTGCACGCTCTGCTCTACCTGCTACCAGTTGCATTACAGCTCAATTTCACCTGCTTGATTAGCTCAGAAAAAAAAAATCTCTGTATAAACTTCCAGGCAGGAGAGATGCCCTAAGGTGATATCAAAGCTGTGCTTTGGAAGGAAAAGTAAACGCTCTATCCAGGAAGTCTGGACAAACGTGACGGAGGAGAGGATAAAAGGAAAGAGAAAGATTTAATAGGCAGGATTGAAGCAGCGCACTGCAGGATATCACATCAGCATGTCTCTGGAGGCTCCCCTCCCCCCATATCAGTTTCTGCTGGATTTTGTCTCTCATTTAAGAATAGTACTGGGCTGATTTTCTGAGATGCCAGGCACCCAGAACTCCAACTGAAATCACCTCCCGAATGTTTTTAACTCTTCTGCCTGCCAAGAAAACCTTCCAGATGTGACCCCACAAAAGCACTGTTTAAGTCTGTAGACAAAGTGAAATAATCCATCTAGGAGAGATGGAAAAACATTGCCTTTCTTCTCACGTGGGGGTGCGCTTTGGAGTGTAACAACTGATCCATTCAACAGCCAGGTAGTTCCCTATTTCAGCGCTCCTCCCTTCAGCAGAGACATCCAGCTGTGGCAATATTTGGGAGTGGGATGGAACTTCAGTCCACATTCTTTTCCCCTGTGGGTAGGGGAGAAAGGAGGTCAAAGTGAACAAGAGGAAGTTTACAGGCCTCAATTTCTGCAACCCTTGTCCATCCATCCCTTGAACTCCTATACACTGTCACCCTCTCCTGTAAAATCTCACCTTGGCTTAGCTGATATTCTGCTTGGGGTAAGGATATCACCTGTGCCTCTCTCAAGCACTAGGCACTCTTCATGGCCATGTGGAAAGATTTAGGCTATGTCTACACTAGGGCATGGTTACACTTGCAGATGTAGAGCACTGTGAGTTAGACCAGCCCTCTGAGAGCGCAGTAGGAAAAGCGCTGCAGTGTGTTCACACTGTCAGATTCAAGCGCACTGGCATGGCCATATTAGCAGCTCTTGCAACGCCACAGAGAGCAGTGCATTGCGGTAGCTATCCCAGCATTCAAGAGGCTGCAGCGTGCTTTTCAAATGGGGGTGGAGTGTAACGGAGTGTGTTGTGTGTATGTGCGGGGAGAGAGAGGGTTTTTTTTGGGGCGCTGAGAGAGTGTGTCAGCATGCTGTCTTGTAAGTTCAGACAGCAGCAGACCCTCCTGCACCCCGCCTCTCTCTCACACTGACAGCAAGCAGCATTCCGCAGTAATGGTTGCTTTGTCCCAGAGCAGATAAGCATGCCGGCTGTCAGAAACGGAGTTTTGAAAGGGGATATCCGCATTCCTACAGCCGAGTTCAAAACAGTGACAAGAGTGGCCACTTGACTTAAGGGGATTATGGGCCGGTTCCGACCACAGCGCTGTCATGCAACACCTCGTTCACACTGACGCTCGGGCGTTTCAGCCGAGGTGCAGCAAGCGTTATGCTTCTCGTGGAGGCGGATTACCAGGAGCGCTCCAGCTGCAGAGTCCAGGCGCCCTAAGTGCCTTGTGGACGGGTCGGGAGTTAGAGCGCATTAAAGCAGCCCCAGGTGCCCTAACTCGCAAGTGTAGCCAAGCCCCTAGAGAGCTTGCAGCGGCACCGCTGTAAAGCTTTCTAGTGTAGCCGCTCTAAACCAACAGGAGAAAGCTCTCCTGTCAGCATGATTTAACCACCCGCAACAAGTGGCGGTAGCTATGTTGACAGGAGACGCTCTCCCGCCAACACAGCGCTGTCCACACTGGTGTGTATGTTGGTGTAACTTTTGTCACTCATGGGGGTGGTTTATTCACACCCCTGAGTGACATAAGCTATACGGATATAAATTGTACTGTAGACATAGCCTGAGGGTGGGATTATCCAATGAACTCTCTGTAGGCCTAACCCCACTCCCATTGGAAGTCCATAGTAAAATTCCCAGTGGTGTAACTGCCCACAGCAGCCCTGCTATTGCTGGTCAACAGAAACAGAGTCAGGCCAATGCTGACCACTCTTCAGCAGTTCCACCCATAAATGATAATGAATTCGAACAATGCTAGTTTCCATGATGAAGCTCGGGGTTTGGTACCGTCTCTATTAAGCCCCAGTAGCCTTGTGCTGTGCCCTTGTACCATGTTCTCTTTGTTGTGATTAAACATTTCTTTATACCTATGCCCAGCCTAAATGGCTAACATGTTCTTCCATAACCGCAGGCTCTGGAATGCAGCTCTAGAGACATCTATTTTGCTTTCATATTCCATTAGTTTGTTAGAAAGATGGATCAAAACATTAGTTTTTGGGATCCTTGCAGTATGTTATTCAGCCACTAGCTGTTTCTGTATTCTGTACAAGGTTTCAGAGAGTTGTCATCCCTGCTAAACAAGAGACCAAGTTGGAACTCATGTTGTCTGGAAGCCTGTTTGTAGTTGCAGCCATTTTGTAAACAAGGTGTTTATTATGGTCAGTGGTTCCATATATTAGGACTCTCACTGCCAGAGGGCATTGAGATTACTTTAGCATATCCTTTCATAGCCAGAAGCCCAGAGACTAAAGCTGGTCACGTTTTTTTTGTCTGAAGCAAAATGCCTTTTTCCCCCAGGGAAAAAATTTTCTTGGAGAATGTTTAAGAAACTGTTCCAATTTTTGAAAAACAAAAAAAAAGCAAAATGTTTTTCTGTTTGTTTTCCAGAAGCCACATTTGTGGTTTTCCTACTGGGAGATTTCACAAAAGTTTAACCCAAAATATTTTTTTTCTTTTGGAAAAGGTCTTGAGACCTGTATTTAAATAAATTCTTCAAAGCAATTAATGGATTACTTATAAATTCTCCAAAAAGTCATTCTTTTCTCAGTGTTTGTGCTGCAGTTTCAGGGAGGACACCACTGTATTCTTGAGGTATAGGAGAATCTCTGACTCTCTCCTTCAGACACAACTCAGCTTATCCTCAATTATGAAACCACAAACACTGCTTCCATAGCGACCCAGGATTTTTATTTGACAAGGCCATAAACGAAGTCTGCCTGCTATATGAGTTCACTCAAGCTGGTTCCTTGGCTGCCTGAGATCCAAATAAAATTGCATTCAATTCAACACCAAGTTCAGACAACTTGATTCCCTCCCCATCCAAGAGGGAGGTAGGGGGAGAAATTAACACAAGCACTTAAGATATTATGAGACTGCGATATGCATTGCTAGCCTGCCCCTTGGCCCTGAAAGCCATATATTATTTAACAGAAAGGAAGGCATAAATGAGCCAGAACAATAGCTAGAGGGAGGGAGGGGAATATTTTTTTTAATTTCTCGCTCCATGCCCATTAGTTTTGTTTCTTATTTAGGATACTGCATTAATCATGCTAATATGTTACAGCCAGGCTTTACTCTGTAGTCATTACTTTAATCAAACCCATCAGCATACCAAAGAACACGCTACCAGGTGGGAATAGCTGCTACCACTTGCTGTTAATTACTTTGCATTTTCCAGCAATCAGCAGCAGGGGCTGAGATTATAATAAATTCATGACTTATGGGCCCATAAAATCATTACCGTAGGAAAATATGTTTTATCAGGGATTCGTCGGGCTGCTGCTCAGAGAGAGATTTCTTGAAGGAAATGACACCCATGAAATTAAACCGATCCTTACAGTCAGCAGAAATGCTAATGTGGGCACAAACAGAACAGAGGTTTCTGCAGTAGGGTAGGGAGGAGGAGAGGAAGCTGGAGCAGAACTCAGACAACCTGGAAGAATAGGAAAAGCTGGCTGGGAGCCAAGCCAACACATAAATGTGCCAGGTGGAGGGGGGATAGGGAGGGGGAGGAGGGTGTTGACAAGGAAAGGGAAGCGCAGGTGACATGAAGCAGCCACAGAAGGAGGGCAGGAGGGTTGGGGGGATGGGGGAAGAGAAAGATCCAGTTAGGGGCAGCAGCACCTGAGGAGGGGTCAGAGAAAGAAGGAATAGGGGATGTGGCATAGAGGAAGAACCCACTTGCAGATATTTATGTCAACCAAGAATCAGGGGGCAGAGCATGGGCGACTGGTATAATAGGCCAGGGGAGGCTAAGCCTCCCTTAACCCAGGCCGTGGCCCCACCCATGCTCCCCCAAAGCTGGTGAGGGCTCAGCTCGGAACAAAGGCCCAGTGGGGTTGGGCCAGCCAGTGGCTGGGCTGGTTTGGCATGGGCTCCTCTGGCCACAGGGGGTGGGAGGAATGGGTGGGGCTAGCCTCCCCAAAAGGGAGGGGCTCTCCTGCCACTGATAGAGCAGAGGGACATGTGTGTGTGTCCCTCACCCACTGCACCCTCCTCTCCTGCGTGCCTCATCTCTCACCAGGGCTCCCTCGCACCTGGCTGATCTAAAGCCTTAGCAGATCCTGCAGGCAGGCAGGGTTGGGGCTTTGGAGGCATAGCTCAGCCTTCTCGTGCTCCCGACACGGTGTGTGGAAAGGGCTGAGGAGCAGGCATGGGCAGACCTCTCTGCCTCCGGCTGGGGAGCCCTCTGCAACTGCAGGTTCTGCAGCCAGTCAGAGCCAACCCTGATCCTCAGCCACTCTCCTCCAAATGCCACACTCAGCTGCCCCTTTGAAGATGGGCTGCAGAATCCTCAGCCCCAGTTTGCAGGCAGGCTGTTCCATGGTGCTTCCAAAGAAGCACTGCAAAAATGGGACAGCTCAGCAGGACCTGGTTGCAAGTGGCTGAACAGGTCTGTCTCCTAATGAGAACAGATACATGTATTGGGAGGACCATCACAGTGCCTCTGTACAGCTACCATCAGCATCCCTGGGGGTTGGTCCCACAGGTTAAGACCACTACCAAGAAGATCATTGGTTTTGGCCACTAAACTGGGTCTAGTTCTGCCTGTTCTACACCTGTTCTGTGGCTAAGCAGAGAACTTCAGTCCCACCTGGATGTCAAGAAGGCCCCCAGAACAAGATGAAACCAGGTATCCAGCATGGAGGTACAGAGGACGAAGCATTCAGCACACTTTAGATGTCTTTTCACTGAGATCTTTCCCTCCTCAAATCAAGCTGCTTTACACCAGGGATGGCTTGGGGCCAGCCACTGACTTCCCAGCTTGATGATGAGGGTTCCAAAATGGAAGCAAAGTTACGGGGACTGGGTGGCTCAATGAATAGGTAATGGGTAATGGTGCCAGTTACCCACAGGTCACATATTCAAATCTAAACCAGGTAAGCAGTGACTAAGAGGTAAGCTCTGAACAGCGCTGGCTCTAACTTTTTTGCTGCCCCAAGCAAAACAAAAAACAAAAAACCCAAGCGCCGCCCCACCGAAACAAAAAAAAACAACCCCGCCCCCAGCACCCACGGAAACACCCCCTCCCAGTGTTGCACCACAACAACCGCCACGCCCAGTGCCTCTCCCAGCCGGCGCACCAGGGGGAGGGCGGCAAGCCTGGCCGCGGCCCCGCTCTCCCGGCCGGAGCGCTGCCGGCACCCCGAAGGTGCCGCCCCAAGCACATGCTTGGTAGGCTGGTGCCTGGAGCCGGCCCTTGCTCTGAAGGCTGTTCAGTGGCCTACATAGCAAGAGTTGGTGGCTTGATCCAGTTGAAGGTGCACATCACAACTAGCTTCCCTTATTGCAATCCTCAGCACACATGCATGGAGGTAAGGGCTTCCCTAAAGCCCCCGAGTTGGTTGGTCCCTCCAGATCAAAGCTGAGACATGCTGGCTGGTCCTGGTGGGGAAGCTGGCCGAGCTCATACTGTATCTGTTCTACCGTGAAAACAAGGATGTCAGTTTTCCCAGGAGGCATGTAAAACATTCATGATTTGTGTCAAAGTTTGACAACCTTAACTTCTTGCACATTTGAAATCTAGGCCTAACGTGAACTTTTTGTGCCAAAACAGGGCCTTATTCAGGACAGCAAAAAGACTTCTGATGGCTAAATCATCTAACATTTCACATTCTCTCTGTCAAAGGGCCAGGGCCGGCTCTAGCTTTTTTGCCACACCAAGCCACCGAAGCAAAAAAACAAACAACCAACCAACCCATGAACTGTGCCACCCCAGGAACGGCCAGAATGCCGTCCCTTCAGACGTGCCACCCCAAGCACCTGCTTCCTTTGCTGGTGTCTAGAGCTGGCCCTGCAAAGGGCCATGGAATGTTCCGAAAATTATAACACTGTGGGCATGATCCTGTACTGAGTTACTCCTGTTTTATACTGGTGCAATTCCTTTGAAAGCAAGTTGTCACCCTGCCTGGAGTGGCTCATGACAGAGTGCCTACCTCAGAGCAGACTGTCAAAAACAGGACAGACACCCCAAACTACTGTATTCTATCATTAGATTTCACCAAGCCAGTAACAGATGTGAACTCCTGGACCACCATAACAGTCTTACCATGGAGTCAGACAGTCCCCTCAGCCTCTCCTATCTATCTTGGCACCCAGACAAACTGGACTTAGTGATAAACAGTCACTTACTTAAACAAACAAACGATACCCCCCCACCACCACCACATTTAGTTTACTTCTAGTCCCAAGAGGCCAGTCACTCATCCCAGATCAACTGGTACCCTACCAGCATTTCTCAAATGTAGCCACAGCCTCCTGGGCAGTGACTGGGGGGGCAAAGCAGCTGCCTCTCCCCCTCCGTGTTGCTCCTGGATGCACCACCTTGGTGTTGGTTGCTGGGGCTGCAAGCGGGCAGGGCCGGTGCAAGGACGTTTCGCGCCCTAGGCCCGCGGCAGCCTCCCCCCGCCCATGGCGCCCCACCCCCAGCTCAGAGCCGGGAGGGTGGGAGGCAGCTGCGACCAGCCGCCCCCCCCGGCTCCCGGCTCAGCCGCAGAGCCGGGAGGGCGGGTGGCAGCATCGGCCAGCCACCCCCCCGTTCCCTAGGCGACTGCCTAGGGTCGCCTAGTGGGCGCGCCGGCCCTGCCAGCGGGGGTTCAGCTCTGCCCCCTCTGGAGACAATGCTGGAGGAGCAGGCAGCCTGTGAATGCCCCACCTTCCTGGAGGTGGTCAGGCTCGGACTTTAGCCCTGGGATGGCAGGCTCTGGCCACGGGGCTTCAGGCTTTGGCCCTGGCCACAAGGCTTTTAGCTATGGCCCTGGGGCTTCAAGCTCCTTCCTGGGGCCCCATCCCCTGGATTTCGGGATCAGGCTCTGTGCTGCCTCTCCCAGCCCTCATCGCCCCTGGCCCCTGCTGCTTATCCATCCACCTCCCCATCCAGGGCTTAATTTGTCCCCGGGCTTGCTGGGGCTGAGTAAGTATCACTTTTCACAGCAGACTTATTTTTCACAGCCTCCCAGCTAGCTACTATTAAACATACAAATACCACTTTTCACAGAAGCAGACTTACTAGCTAGCAATAAATTATAATAATTTTGATGTGCATATTTATTTGTTTTCCCTAAAGTTAATTGAGTATTTTAGGAAAAACTGTCAGAGCAGCCACCAGCAAGAATTGGTGGCTGCACTCTGAGGCCACCAAAAAATTTGTCATAAGAACCCCAAAGACAATGCCTGTAGCCAATCTAAAGGTTTATTAACTAAGAAAAAGGAATAAGTTATTTACAGGTTAAAGCAAGCAAATGTATAGACACCATTAAGTTACCATCTAAATCCTAAGAATAACAGAGCTGCAGTGGTCAGTCAATTCAAACTGTCTTTCAGGACAGATGCAGGAGGCAGCCCCAGGGGATCTCTGGCCCTTCTGACAGGGCCGGCTCCAGGCACCAGCTTTCCAAGCTGGTGCTTGGGGCGGCATCAAGAATGGGGCGGCAGTCCGAGTCCTGCGGCGGCAATTTGGCGGCAGGTCCGCTCTTCCCGCTGCCGAATTGCCGCCGCAGGACTCGGACTGCCACCCCGTTCTCGCCCGCTGTGGTGGCAATTCAGCGGCAGGTCCGCCGCTCTCCCCTTGCCGCCGCAGACTTGGACTGCCTGCATCATGGGCGGGGCCGCCCTCACTGCTTGGGGGCGGCAAAATTGTGAGAGCTGCTCCTGCCTTCCGAGTTCTCACAGCCAAAAAGAGGCAGTTTCTTCTCAGCAGAGATTTCTATTCCCATCACTCAGATTTCAAGATGACAACGGGACAAGTTCACCTGCCTGTCTCCTCTTCCTGGGCGTGAGGGGAACAATCAACAAAGTCTTTTGTCCTCTGATGTTCCACAATGGTTTAGCTGGTGTCTATGGGCCTTTTGCTGGCCAGGAGATAACGCCCCCTGTGGGAAACTAATATTTCACACTTGTAATGCTTCCCCTCCTGACTGCGGACATGTAGTTTCAGAGCAAACAAATATTACCTTACAACATGGGATATAGTGATTAGAAGTGAGATTAATACATGCAGAAACAAGCATTTCATAGTGTTTGTCTTCACTAAGCAGCGTCGATTTAGTGCGTTTGGTTAAGAAGCACTAAGCCGATGGGAGAGCGCTCTCCCATCTGTGGATTGCCACGGGCACGCAGGGGCGAAAGAAAATGCAGGCCTGTTATTTACTAGGCTGCACGTGGCAATAGACTATATTGGTAAGGGATGCAAGGAGAGTATGGGTCATGATGCAAACTGCAGACACGCACACACACACAACTAAAATTAATCAATTTAAAGTTTTATTGGGGATAATTACAAGGGGTAAGGGAGCAGCGTTAGATTAGCTAATAGAGTTAATGAAACTTAAAACACACAATGACTAAAATATGTACTAACAATATTTATAAACAAAGATGCAGCATTTAGTAATAACTGATACTCACAAATACAAACCAACGCATAACGACTGGCAAATGTAGAAACTCTGTTTGAAACACGTGAGCTGAGAGAGAGGCTTCAAGGTGATCAGGCTCGGTTATGGGTGTACACGGGATACACAGGATTCGTTTTTCTTTCTCCTCTTCCTGCCTGCACATGGCAGGCAGGCCCATAAAGTACCAACTATGACATCATAGAAGTGTCATAGGGGACGGGGCCCAAAACCTGTTTGTGTTCGTTTCTGATTGGCACAAGCAAAGTTTACACCAAGTAGGGGAGCAGGTGCCTCAAAGTCTGGCTTCGCCCCCAAAAGGTGAGGAAATGCATATTGCTTTAGAATGCGTGCAACACTGAATGACAAAAGAAGAAGCCAGGGCAATACCGGTATGGGCAAGTTTTACAGGAAGCAGACAGGAACTCATCTCAACACCATCATCTTCAGTACTCCACCACAACGAGAGGCGGAAATTACGTCGACAGGAGAGCATCTCCCATCGACAGACTTAAAAGCAGTGTCTGCACCGTGCTATTAAGTTACATAATTTAATTAGCGTAACTTAGATTGATTTAAAGTGTTTGTGTTTAGACTCTCTAGGCCTTGTCTACACTTTCTTAAAGGAGTAAAACCTATTTTGAGCAAAACTAACCTACAGGTGACCTGGTCTGGTCTGGTCTGCAGCTACAAGGCTGTCAGTTCTTAACCAATGCCTGCAGCCTGGGCAAGAGTGGCATCTGGGCTGCCAGCATCACACAAGAAATCCAGCAGTGTTCAACTGAAGTAAAGCAGTTGTGTGAATCAGGTGCAAGATTTTTTAAAGGCATAAAAAATGGGCTAAATGAGACAGTAGAGTATTTTCTAAATCTTTTCTGCAATAGTCCAAAATCCCACAATAGCTCCAGAGCATCATCCATCTGGAAGCTTCTGACAACAGTGATTTATTTTTTTAAGTGAATTTAATCTAAGGCTGTAACGGCATGGGGGAGTTTCCTGTTTTCCTTGTTGCCTATGCGGGGTTTTCTTGGTTTCCTAGGGGTTGCATGCAGACGGGGTGGGACTCAGTTTCCCTAGGTATTATGAGTTTAACGAGGTGATGGGAGAGGGAGTTTGTTGTTACAGGGGACTGGCGAGGGAACTGGGGACCCCAGCCATGGACGTGGAGAATGGACACCCCGGTGACAGGTGACCTGGAAGCCAGCTCAGGAGTCCGCAGCTGGTTCTGGCCAGTGGGAGAACAATAGGCTGCGAAGAGAGGAGCCCCGGGTGCCTAACCAACCGGTTCCAGCACAGGGGGCCAGAGACAGAGAAGAGGCCCAGACGACCCTGTTTACAGGGCTGTTTACCTGGAGAGAAGATAATGGACAGAGCTTGGCTTGGGGCCAGTGATATCGGCTGCCCAGCGGGGCAGCAGGGGGGCTCTGGGCTGGAGAGAGGAAGCAGGCAGAGCCCACCTGGATGCAGGAGAGAGCTGATGTGCTGGGCTGGGGGGAGGCCAGGTCTGAGAGCCCTGAGAGTTTCCTGTGCTGTGTTCAACGCTCAATAAACCCTCCTGTTTTACACTGGCTGAGAGTCGCTCTGGTCTATAGAACAGGGTTGCATTGTCCCCTTCGGGGGTGGAGGCCCGGGGGTCCAGAGTGCGTGGACTCCCTGAGGGGGCCCACGGCGAGAAACAGGTGTGCTAAGGCTCAGCGAGGTGCGGCTCTAGGAGGTGGAGGGGCTGAATCCCAAGAGAGAGTGGACCCCCAAGAAGGGCTGTCTCTGAAAGGGGCACCCCCCACGGACCGCACGGGGCCAAAAGTGGGCATGACCTGAGAGTCCGTGACAAAGGCCCACTCTGTTTTATTTGTCAAGAGGTCACTTGCTCTTTTAAACTCTTGTGATTCCCAGCCTATGTAAATACTTAAGCTGGCAAAGGCCCTCGAAGAGTTAATCAGCCAAGGCCCTTCTTTTCTTCAATTTGTTTCTGGTTGAAGATATCCAGGAAGATCAGTCATTGCTGATTTGTTTGGTTGATTTGCCTCTTCCAATTACACTATGCAAGCATGGAACATTATTTAGTGTTATTTAAGCATGAAATTATAAAAGATCATTTTAAATACCAAGGCGGTAAAAATAAATCTTTGCATCAAGGCACAGCAGGTCTAGATCCAGTAGCTTGTTAATATCCGTGCAGCCAGGCAGATGGTATGAAAACACTGGCGAGCTCTCTAAATTGGGGATTTGTTGCTTTTCCTTTGAGGAGCATATTGAGCCGTAGCCTGGCTCCAGGGTTGCAGTGCACAGAATCAAAAGGAACATGGGCGCAAAGTCAGCTGAGTAGTAGCTGGGTACATTTGCCTTTCAGGTCTGAAGTCCTGCAGGTCGTCAGCTAGGGTAAACGGTCTTAGCTTCAATGAAGTGATGAGAATTTCAGCCAGCTAAGTATCTTGTATAGATCCAGACAAGTGAGTGGGATGGTTCTCAACCTCTCCCCCAGCAGAATTAGCCCACCCCCACCCCCCCGCCCATCACTAAAGCAGGCATCTTGTCATTTAACACACCTGGGAGTTTCTGCATGAGAAAAGGGAGCGCCAAAGAACCTTGGTTGGACCGTCAGAGCAAGCCCTGGTCATGGTCTCTTTAAAATTGTTTTTCCATACTGTTCAGTTCAGCCACACGCTCCAGCATCTGTTCTGGCTTGCACAACGGCTCCCAGCTCCAGGTGTGAAGTCACTTTAGTCCACTATAGATCAAACCAGCCCCACAGGCCTCCAAAGGTGCTGAACTGGAAACAATCCACAAACACAGAGTCTTTGTTTTAAGAGTTAAGGCTGAAAGCCAGTTTCAGTGGAGTCAGTTATCCCCAACACTTCCTTTACAAGTGTTCTTCACCTTAAAAACCCTAAACATGAGTGTGCCTGGAAAGAGAGTTAAGGCACCCAGCCAGTTCTTCACTGCATGAAACTAGCAGTGTACAATTGTGGCCCAGGCTGTAGACGCAGCTAACAGGAAGAAGCAAGGGAGAGCGCAAACAACCTGAGAACTACATCCTGTCACTTCCAGGCACACCCAGTCCTGTAGAGGGCGCTTCTCCACCTATCAGGTTTTCTTTAGCCTGATCCAAAGCAATTGCAAACTTATCAAAGCAGAGCAAAAGAGCAAGTGGTCCTCTCCTTTAAGGTCAGCAGCCAGTTTCCCAGATCGAACTTTATTCCTAGCCTGGAGGAAATCCACGTCCATGCCAGGCCCCAGCCCAGCCTTCTTCTGCCTTCTGTTTATATTGCTGCTTTAATGAGCCCTTAGTTAACTAAACCTTTTCCCTGCCTACATAAATGCAGGATCTCTATTATAAAGCTGTTGTCTGTGATTTATCCTTTTAATTCCCTCATAAAACCCTAAAGGGCCAGTAAAACAGAACATGTTTGGAACTTGTAGACCAAGTTGGTTTGGAGACACAGTGAGTTTCCTAATTTATTTTGGCTAGCAGAAAGTCAGAAATAGGGAAATGTTGTCTCATCGTCCCTTTGAAACCTTCCTCTCCCCTCACAAAAAGCGTCACCAAATGATTCCCTTGGGATGAGACATCACATGAAAGCCCTCCAGGGACTGGTTTCTTTGGTGGAGGTGCAGGGAGAAGGTTGAAGAACCAGGGTCTCCATCCTGCAAGGTGACTCCTACATGTAGCCAGATCCCTGTATCTATGCAGAGCTCTGTGTCTGCGTGAAGCCCTATTGAAGGCAACAACCATGTATCTGAGATAGCAGGATCAGGGCCCCGGCTTGTCCAGCTTTAGTGATGGAGCCATTTCTGGCACGGACCAATACTGCCAATAGAAAGAGGGAGGGACTTGTCTCATCTGTTCCTAAAAAATGAAGGGTAAAGGGTCAAGATACAGGCCCTGACCCTACAGTCCTTTAATCATTCCTAGCTCTTTTAGCCAGAGATCTCACAGCTCTTTACAAAGGATGTCAGTATCATTATCCCCATTTTACACCTGGGGAAACTGAGGCACAGTTAGGCAAAGCAATTTGCCTATGGTCACCCAGCAAACTACTGGCAGAACCAGAACCCAGGCCTTCAAGTCCCAGGCCAGCGTGCTATCAAGTAGGCCACCCTGCCTCCTACATTAAGGCAGCAGGGATCTGCACAGGCCCAAAGATCTGCCTGCATTGACCCTGTTGCAGGATGGTGGCCACAGACATTACAAGGCAGAGTTGGAGGCTGGCTGGAGTGGCAGTGATAGAGGCCATGCACCAAGACATGTCCGTTTAAGTTTGCTTTTAGGTCACAATGAATCTAAAGTTAGCAACAAATACAAAGTTGTTTAGCCAGACTGCAAATCCACAGCAGACTTGAACGCACTTGCCCTCATCTGCAACATCAGTGGGTACCATAGATCAGGACTGGGATGCATTGGCTGACCTGTATGTGGGAGAGACTGAACAGCAGGGACCACTGTAGTGCAGGACTTATAACAAGTTGGTATTGGTTGCTAACATTATATTCATAAGTAACCCTATGCTGACAGGTATTGCAGCCTGGAGATTTCCCTGTTATCATCCTAAACTTTGCTATAAATATCCTTTTCTTCTTCTTCAGGGAAAGTATGTCTCACCCAACCTATGGGAACCAACATGACAGGCTGTAAAAGAGAAAAGAGGCTTAAATGTCAGCTAAAAACAAGCTTCGTTTCCTTTTTACATTTGCAAGGCTCTGTGAGCCATTCACCTGTCGGAAATTCAACTCTTTTGCAAAATATTTGCTGAAGTACAGCAATGCAGGAATCACAGGGGATGACATTGGCTCTGTCCCACCCCCACCGTTCCCTTTCTGAAGCGGGTTTTTGCAGCTGCAGAGACTTATGTCCTGGTATTTTGAAGCCTCAGTGCAAAAGAGGGAGAAAAAACCCAAAAGGCTCCTGATTTCAATAATACAGAAGTGCCTCATTTGACATCTTGACTGTTTCAATTAGCGAACAAAGAATACTTCACTCAATCCACATTCACACAAAATCCTTCCCCGCAGAGCTCCAGCCTGCAGGTAATTCAGAGCCCAGTTCACCAAGAGATACCTGCTGCCTGATCCACCGTGCCAGGGGCCTTACCCTGAGCTGTTTTTGAATTCAGAGATTAATGGCCTAATGCAAACCCCAGTCAGTCACAGATTCCCATGAGCCTCGAACCAGGCTTTCAAGCAGCTTGTAAGAATTCTCACCAAATGGCTATCCCAAGGGCATGAGCTCTCAGAATATCACAGGGAAACCAGGATCTCCAGGAATCTCCCTGTTTCCCTCCCCCCACTTCAGAAAACAGAGCCAACACAACAATAGCATGGTACCAGGGGTGCCGGAATGGGAGGGGGGGCACCAAGGTCCATGCCCTCCCACATTTTACTGGCCATAAGGGCGAGTGATGAGGGCAGAGAGGAGCTAGCTGGGGTGGGGTGTCCCCCCTACTTATAAGGAGCTTCCAATGCTCCTGCATGATACTTTTATCAGATCAAAACCCTGGCCTCTTTCCATTATTAGGGGGCAAGCCCTTGTCTGTCTAAGCCACAGTGATCTGAAAAACTCCTTTCTCCACAATAATGTTGTGTCCCTGATGGGCGCCAGGCCCCCTGAAAGGTTTCCTACTCCCACCAGACCTCGCTGACCTGGATTAACTTCATGATCCCCATTTTATTTGGCTCAACAGGGTTTATGATTTTATGCCAGAGAAAAACAAAACGCCTCAGACCATGTTTATGATAAAATAGGGGTGCAGCCACTTCCACGATAGAGCTGTTGGAGGAATTAGTTACTGTATTGAGAGCACTTGGCTTGTCTCAGACACAGGCGCTTCACTAGCTCTCATGCAGCGCTGTTCATCGACAGATCTCAAAGCACTTTTCCAAGGGGGGGGGCGGGGAAGGACATTTATAGCTGGGGAAACATGCACAGAGAAAAGGCTTACAGCCCTGCTGTGTGACTTTGGGTGACTAGAACTTGGAGCTCCAGATCCATGGGCCAGTACCTTACCCATTGGCAACAATACAAAGCCATTGACTTCACTGGGCTCTGAATCAGGCCTCATAAGAGTAAAGTATTAGCAGCATTCTGTACGCCAAAGGGTTAAGATATTTAACCTGAGGGCCAGCCCCAGCCCTCCTCCAGGAACAAACAGGTCCTGCCCCAAAGTGGAACTGTTGAGGTTCTACCTGTACTCTGTGGGGCCAGTTCTTTGGGGCACCCAGTGCAGCACCCCGCTGCTGGTGGTGGGAGGCAGAGCAAGGCACTGCACAGATCCAGCTAACTTGCATCCCACCAAGAGAGGATTGCAAGCTTCACAGAGGCTAATCAGACCCAAGGCAGGAATTGTGCCCACACAGGGTAGGGACGCTTTCTTTGTGCCCACAAGCAAGACCTCCAGACACAGCCCAGCTGGGGTCATCTCATGCAAATACTGGGCTAGATTCTGCCACTTTTATATTGAGCTGCACCTCACTCTGATCACCCCCATTGAAACCGATGAGACTGCTCAGAGTAGGGCACTACTGAAGAGGAGCAGGCTTGGCAGAAGCAGGCCTGCTCTGAATATACTTGTTCATAGGTAGAGGGTAATCAGATCTGAATAATTAAGCTAATTGGCATGGCTTCCTTAGGATGAGATTTCATCTGCTCTAAGCAGACCAGATGAAAGAGTGTGAAATATACTAGAACCATGACAGTGCCACATTGCACAGTATAGGGTCTTCCCATGGCATGGACATAGTCCAGATTTGTACACAGCATCAGGAGTACCATTATATAATCAAAATTTGAAATACGTGTGACAGGATCCACTCCCCACAGTGGCACCTCCTGCTGGCTCTCCTGGGGATTAGCTCTGCCAGTTGGTGCACCCTGTTTAGATGGTGCCTCTCCCATCATCCGCAGCACACTCTTCATGACTCAGCTGTCAGGCCAGGTCACCTTGTTTCTCCCTTCCAGGGGGACTCAAAGTTCTTCTATGCAAACAGTCCCAGGCAGCGTTCTCCTGTACTACCTGTTACCTCTGATAACGCTAGAAACCAACCCACGGTTACACAGCTCCTGTCACGTACACCGAGTTTTCCTTCTGTGTCCGTCACCGAGAAGCATTCCCAGGCCTCCGTCCTTTCATGCATACCAGGTTCTTCTTTTCTTTACAGCACTCAGTGATTGCCTTCTCAGGGCAAATTATATCAGACACACCTAGCTCCTGTCTCTGGGCTCCTTTCTCCTTGCAATTCCTCTGTGCCCAGTCCCACACACACTCCCTTGTTCACACTCTCTCTGATCGCGTGACGGAATATTGCAAAGCTTGGAGGTTCATACAAGTGGTAACTTAAAAGGTTACAAAGCTTGCAAAAGTTACAAAACTTAAAAGGCTATGCTAATAATAACTAAAGTTACAAAGTTTGCAAAAGGTTACAGAATTTAATGATACCAGCAGTGACTGAAAAGTTACAGATTTTACAATCGCATTCTACTGGATTGAGCAGAGGCTTTACATAACACTACCCTGATGGTTCCACTGTCCCATTGGCCAGTGGGGAACCCAGGCCTGCTCTCTTCTCCAGGCTCCAGTCCAAGGACCCTCAGCTCAGCAGTTCTGGGATCTACCTTCTCATGACTTATGAGGAGAGGCTGAGGGAACTGGGATTGTTTAGCCTGCAGAAGAGAAGAATGAGGGGGGATTTGATAGCTGCTTTCAACTACCTGAAAGGGGGTTCCAAAGAGGATGGATCTAGACTGTTCTCAGTGGTAGAATATGACAGAACAAGGAGTAATGGTCTCAAGTTGCAGAGGGGGAGGTTTAGGTTGGATATTAGGAAAAAGTTTTTCACTAGTAGGGTGGTGAAGCACTGGAATGGCTTACCTAGGGAGGTGGTGGAATCTCCTTCCTTAGAGGTTTTTAAGGTCAGGCTTGACAAAGCCCTGGCTGGGATGATTTAGTTGGGGTTGGTCCTGCTTTGAGCAGGGGGTTGGACTAGATGACCTCCTAAGGTCCCTTCCAACCCTGAGATTCTATGATCCCTCACTGCTCCTTCCCTAGACTGCTTCCTGCTCTTCCTGGCCCCCCTTCTCTGGGAGTAACAGCTCCAAACAAACTCCCTCTTCTTCCTAGGGAATGACTGCTACCTGCAACCTTTCCCAGGTGCCTTCTCTGGTCTCAGTTCCTGGGCTTTATAGGCCTGGCCTATTCCTGCCCAGATGAGCCTCCTTTAATCAACTCTCCTGACTCCTTCAGGTGCAGTCTGGGCAGTTAATTGGCTCCCTTGGCCACTTTAACTCCTCCTAATCCTGTGTGGGTTGAACAACCCATCACAACACATTTGATCCAAAAAAAAAATCAAAAAATCAAATTAATGCATAGAAAATATTTCCTCTCTTACTTGACCACTTTAAAAACATGTCAGAGACATTCTGAGATGTGCAGTGTTCCATAAGATGAAATACTTCTAGAGTGGCCAGTGATGTTAGTTTCCTATGCATAATGAAATATACTGGGCACTATTGACTGATGCAGGCCCTGAGTCAGCAAAGCATTTGTGCATATGATTAACTTGGAACATCGTGGTGATCCCATTCCTATTCAGCAAAGCATTTATGTTCCAATTCAGGAGACCACCCTGGTTCAGGAAGCACTTAACCACACACTTTTGTGTTTTCCTGACTAAAGATAGACTTCAGCACGTGCTGAAGTGTTTTGCTAGATTAGGATCATAAACCTTTTAAAAATTCTTAGCGATATTTGTGATAATTCCCCACTAAAGGCATAAGGAATGCTGCAATATTGCAAATATTAGAAGCAGTAAATGGCAAATTTGTAAAATCACTGTACTATGTGACCTTCTGCAAAGTCTCATAAGGGATTATGCTATTACCCAGAGCACACAGAAGGCTGAACTGGATCGCATGTGCCCACCTGGAATGGATTCTAGGCGGAGTGCCCAGACAGAGAAGAGCCTGAGATGGCATGCTATGCAAACCTAGAATGGATTCATGGTGCTGGCTGTGGGTAAAGAAGAACCTGGATTGATTCCCATGCCTACCCAGTGTGGACTCTGGCGACAGCCTTTAAGAGAAAAAGAACCCAAACTGGATTCTTGTTTCCACTTGGAATGGCTTGTTAATGGAAGTGAAAGGAAGAAATGCCATGTTCAGAATTCTGTTCTCCAAAGGCTCTTATGCTGCCCTTGTAATAAATAAAAGTGGGGGGTGGAAATAGCGCCCTTTGATGAACACCCAGCCAGCCAGCTAACTCTAAAATCCTTCTTGGTAGCTCTTCTTTACTTACTTTACCTGTAAAGGGTTAAAAGTCCCCCCCGGTAAAGAAGAAAAAAAGTGGGCACCTGACCAAAAGAGCCAATGGAAAGGTAGAACTTTTTAAAATTAGGGAAAAAAAACTTTCCCTTTGTCTCTCTGGGCTGAAGAGACAGGACAGCCATGCTATAAGCAGCTAAGCCAGGTATAATTATAAGTAATCAAATCATGCCTAAAACTACTTATCTGAACTCCAGATGTGTAAATAGATCAGAATGTTTAGCTAGACATGATTAGGGTTTCTTTTATTTCTTATTGGCTTGTGGACTCCTCTGTGTTAACCCCAGATGCTTTTGTTTGCTTGTAACCGTTAGGCTGAACCCCCAAGAAAGCTATTTTGGGCACTTGGGTTTTGGAATTGCTCTTTTAAAATCTAGCAAAAGCCTAAGTTCCAGATGTATTTTTTCTCTTTCTTTTTAATAAATTTACCTTTTTTTAAGAACAGGATTGCATTTTTGGTGTCCTAAGGGTTTGTGCATGTTGTTTGATTAGCTGGTAGCCACAGCTAATTTCCTTTGTTTTCTTTCTCAGCTCTTCCCCGGAGTGGGAGTGAAAGGGCTTGAGGACACCACACAGGGAGGAATTCCCAAGTGCTCCTTCCTGGGTTCAAAGGGGGTTTTGTTGCATTTGGGTGGTGGCAGCATTTACCAAGCCAAGCTCAGAGAGAAGCTGGGAGTTTAATACAAGCCTGGAGTGGCAAGTATTAATTTTTAAAATCCTTGCGGGCCCCACTTCTGCACTCGGAGTGACAGAGTTGGGATTCAGCCTTAACAGCCCTGATCACATATCTGAGCACCTTCCAATAGTGCATTAAGCAACTTGACTAACATCTGTCACACATGGGTCATTTGCGCTCTCCTACCCTTTCTTCCAGGGGAAAGTAATACGTGCAGCATAGAGTTTGATTAGTAAGGGTTTCTAATGTATGTGCTGCTCTGTGGTTATAGCGGAAGGGGATGGGATTTGTGATGGTCCTTAGCTCCCGGTGGAGTTCCGTCTCAGACCAGCCCCCAGGAAAGCTCTGTCTCCTGCAGAGAGAAACTGTGACACAAAGGCTTGGCAAAGGGTCCTTCCTTCTTTTCTAACAACTCTCACCTCAGACCTGACAAACTCACTACACCAAATGCATGTCTTACAGGATATTTACCCATAAAGAGTAACATGTAAAGTATTTACAGAAAGCTCATAACTTGTCACAACTCACAATCATCGAGAGACGTATGTACAGGTAATATTTAAGGAACAACGTATTTATATCAAATGTATGCTTTATGGACTTGGAGTAGAAATTAGTCACCGGGATAATGTGTCTCAGCGATGAACCATTCAAACAAGAAGGAGTTGTCACCCCTCCCTAGCCAGTCAAGGAGGCAATGCAAGGTTCTGTTGCCTACCCTTGCCATATCCCAGCACAGTCAATGGAAAACCACTGAAGACAACTACAAACAACAGAAACCCCTTGGAGGTTAACAGGACCCGTACAGCAGGCAGGTCACCACCCTGGCTCTGAATAAAGACTGTTTCAGTAGAAAACTGTAGGGAAAGGCACCCTGTACCCCATTCACTGAGGAAACCCCTTAAAAGCAAGGGGCTTTTGTGAACACTTGGATCCTGGTTCTTGTGAAACCAGACAGCTCTGCACAGACTGAAAGGGGGCAGGGAGGAAGCCGACTTGGCTAGATAGGAAAGCTAATAACTATTGATAAGTTTGAAGCAGAGCCGTAACTAGGAATTTCTGCACCCGAGGCAGGGGCGCAGAAATTCCTAGGGGCTTACCCTCCGCCGAATTGCCGCTGAAGCCGCGGCACCGGCGGACCTCCTGCAGGCAAGCGGAAGCGGCTTCGGTGGCAGGGCGGAAGTGCTGCTAATAATACCCTCCGCCAAAGCTGCTTCCGCTTACCTGCGGGAGGTCCGCCGGTGCCGTGGCTTCAGCGGCAATTCGGCGGAGGGAGCCTTCTGCACACACACCGGCGGACCTCCCGCAGGTAAGCGGAAGCGGCTTCAGCGGTGGGGGAGGACGGGGCACCCCTGGCAGCAGGCTTTTGCGCCCCTGCCAGAAGTGCCCCCCGAGGCGAGTGCCTCAATGGCCTCGCCCTTGTTACGGCCCTGGTTTAAAGTCAGGTTTGCATTTTCTGATTTGGTTTTGTGTCATAGCCACTTGTTTCCCCCACTTTCTCTCACTTCTAGTTCAATCTTTATTCTTTCTTAGATAACCCTACTTTTATTTTACCCTAAGTGCTCGTAAGTGCTGTGTGGTTTGCAGGAGCAGTGGTTTAAGATAGAAGTGGTAAACTGGGGTACACTGCATCTTTGGGGGCAGAGGACCTGGGATTTCTTTGAGCAACCAGTGTCAGGGGCTGGATGTCACAATGGAACAATTCAAAGGGACATGGGGCGCACCTACTGTTAACCCGCAAACCAATGTGAAGGCCGGTATACCCCAGAGGAGAGCACGTGTGTGCATGAAAGGCTGGTGGTGTTAGGGAGTTGACACCCAGCTACCACAGGAAAGACTCCTTCACACTGGAGGCCAGGGGTAACTAGGTGACATACAATCCTGGGTGGCCTGAGAACAGTTACAGGAGCTTTACCCTTGTGCCACAGGAGCAGAGCATTAGGAATGGGCTTCAGCCCAGATCTTTAGGCTCTTTTACCTCTGCTGGGCTCAGGCTACTGAGTGCTGCAGCCAGACATGCCCCTATTCATCACAGCCACCCAGAGTTAAAGTTATTTAATTCTGCAGTGAGGGAAGCTGCTCTGCTATTTATTTCTGAGGGTTAAACTTGCCCTAGCCACTCACTAAACACCCTTTTTACAATCTGGCAGTGATCTTTGCCTATTAAGCATCTCCGGCTCCAGAGGAGGGATATTGATTTATTTCACTTTTATGGCTGGAGGTATTTATTCCTATTTGCTTTCTCACTTCTTCACTCTGGTTAGAAAAAAAATTACAAGACTGGTAAAGCTAAGAGTGATGACGCATGGCTTTCCAGCTGAGAGAGAGCAGGCCAGTGGGATGGAAACAAGCACTTCAGATTATTCTGGGCTGTATCACAGCTTTTATTTCCAGGCTGGAAGTTAGTAAAGCTTCTGGCTGGAGGAAAAGCTAATCACATCCTAGGGGATTTTCTCCGTTGCATCTGTATACACAGCATAGAACACAAGTATCCTATCTGGAGCTGAGGGGATAGGGGGTCCACAGATTGGGGCAATGGAGGCTGGTGCGCCCAAGGGGCAGCATGCTGGTGGATTGTTCCTGGAAGTTGAAATAAAATTCCCACCAAAATCAGCATCTAGCTGCTATGACGATTGGTGCTTTAAAAGCCAAGAGTGATAAGTCTGGAGAGAAAACGGACACTGCTGTCATTTGTTTCAGAACCCCCACCTCTAACCATTTTCTGCTCTCACTATGTACTGCCCCAATTCTGCCCACTGCCACTTGCATCACCACAAGGAAGGGATTAAACTGCCAGCGAACGCAGACATTGGAGAGGAGCGGTGCACTGTAGTGGAGAAAAACCAAGGCCATGGGCATGATTCTAAACTCACTTACACGGGTGGCAATGCACAATAATCCTATTGTAGCCAATGAAATTAACACCAATCCCAGATCAGATTCGCACCATAGGGGGTCGATTCTTCACTCTATTAAAGTGGTTTTGCAGGAGTGTAACTCTACTGAAATCAGCGGACTACTGTCAGTTTCTGCATGAAAGTGACTTCGGTGGTGCTCAGTCAGTCTACACCAGCCGAGAAGCTAGACTTGTATGCCTTTCTGCGGAAGGAAGGTCAACATTTTGCCAGTATCTTAAAGCAGTTCTGCAACAGACAGCAAGTCCATACTATGCACAAGACCAAACTCCCACATCCCACCCACACACAGCATGGGATCAAGACTTTTCACAGGGCTCACTCTCTCTAATTTATAATGCCGTATTTCTATTTCTTTCCCCTTATTAGTTTTGGGAAGGCTGCTGGATTTGTTTTTGTTGGTACTAGTAGGATTGCATTTTTAATATATACAGCAAAGTCACCTAAAGCCCCGGATTGGCTCTTTTTATTAATGCACTGTGTAAATCCAAATAAATAAGTGATAGCTGTACAACACAAGCTGGCTCCCTTTGCAGGCTGGAAAGGTCATGCAATTGGTCTCCCTTCTCTTGTTTCAAGACCATTCAAGTCACCCAATGTTTAGAGATCAGACCCGACTCCTCCCTCTCCAAGCCCATAAACAAACTGGAAAGTGTGGTTGTGATCTCTGCAAATGAAGCACCAGCTCCGCAAAGAAGTTTTAGGGCGGAATTAACTCACATCACTGCAATTTACAACATCTGCAATTTCAGCTAGCTGGGGACTTCTCTTTCAAACCTAAAGTACCAGGGGCCCTGGGTGCTGTGTTTCACCCCAGAGCGGTGAGCAAAGCGATCCTTGCGTTATCTGTATATCAGTTTGTACATCCCTATGTAAGTCACCTTGGGGCCCTCGGGGGGCATTCTATAAAAGGAAGGGGTGAAATCCATGACTCTCACTGACTGCAATGGGGCAAAATTTCACCCAGGATGTTTATTAGTTCCTGTTTCTGAGAAAAATCCAGGGGTCCCTAGTTTGTACTCCAGGTTTACTGAGGCAAAATTCCCATTGATGGGGCATGCGCAAAGGGGGGCAAGCAGGGACACAGCTCCCCTCCCCCACCATAATCATCAGGGGCACAGAACTCCTCCAACACCCACGATGGAGGGGAAAGGGCAGGAGAGTGAGCTCCTCTCAGTCCCAGGGCCAGAGAAGTGTGGGAGGAGGAAGAGCGAGCTCCCGCTGGGAGGGGGCAGGGGGGCTTCCAGAGGCTGACTTTACCAAGCACTTCTTGCAAACGTAGCTGTTCCTACTTCACTCTCATATGTCAGCAAACTCCAGGCAGTGTTTTTAGCCAGGCAGCCCTGGTGCAAATGTTTCTTGCAGCTTGTTTTTTGGGAAGGGTTTTAAATTTCTAGAAAGTTGCTTACAAGAGATTGACAGTCTCAGAATGTGTTAATTTGCAAAGTCTTGTTGTTGTCAGGGTTTTAAAAACAAAACAAAACACACAACACTATTGTTAGAGAAAGGGCGAGCTTTGGTTAAAGTGCTGGACCAGATCTCAGGAGATCTAGGGCAAATTCTCAGCTCTGCCATAAACTATGCAACTTTGTGCAAATTTCTGGTGCATCAGTCCCCCTCCTACAAAGTAGAAGACGTCACTATATTATTGCTTAGTGGGCCAGGATGACCTGAACACCACAGAAATAGGGGGTTCTGGGGGGAGAACAGAAGGAAGCAGTTCTTAGGACACAGGTGTATCAGCATTTGTTTTGCACCCATTTTATTTTTAAACCTAAAACCTTTAAGGTCTGCCTGCTCTGTGTTTTCCAAGTGCAATTTAAGTATTTTTTTCCCTTTGGGGAACCCAAAGTTTGAGTCTTTAGACGAGAGGCAGGCCCAGCCTGGGCCCCAAACATTCCCTGGTTCAGTATTGTACCTTCCTTTCCAAGGATCTGGCATGTCTCCTACACTGTTCTGCTCCCATGCTCCACTCTAACTTTCCTGGGTGCTCCTCAGTTTCCACTCTCCCTGCTTTCACATGCCTACCTTCAGGAAGCAAGACCACCCCCTTCCTCAAATTGATCCTCCCCTTTTCTCTTAGGGGAGGGAGCTGGGCTGATTGATATAGGCCCTGCCCACTCCCAGCAGCTTCTGCCAGGATTAGTGAGTAATTAGTGCCAGTAGACCACACCCTAGTTCTAATTTGGGGGGAGGTAGAGAGGTGGCAGTACCACCCACAGCTGCTTCTTTGAGGACTTTGGGGTTTTATTCATTTTCTTTATACCCAGTGGCATTTCAGTTTGTCACAGACAATAATAAAGCTCCCTTTCTCCCGCTCTGTGTCAGCCTATTTAGATTTCAAGATTTGGGGGGCAGGGATTGTCTTTTACCACATGTTTGTTTGTATCCACTTAGTACCATGCTCCATACGGGAGCCTCTTGGTGCTACCATCGTGCAAAAATAAAAATAATTCTTTTTCAATCTGGGGTAAAGCCCTGACTCTCAGGCCCTGCCTCCCCACTCCACTTTGCTAACACACCTCAGTGTTGAGCTGCAAATCCCAACACCCGCGCCGTGCTAGTCTAGGCTTTGAACCACTTCTCAGCTCCTTTGCCAATGCAGCTCATTCCCGACCTGCGCCCCTTGCTATTTCAGAGTTGAGTCACCACACTGCTTTGCTAATGCCACTTATTCCTGAGCTTCCGCCCGCCATCATCTGTTGGCATAGATACATGAGAGCCACGGCCCAGCTAGTACAGAATGTCATAATATTTTCTTGTGTGATTCTCTAGTACTCCCTTGCTACAGTCTCATGTTTTCTTCACCACAGCTGAGCACTCTGCAGTTGTCCTCATTGAGCAGCCTGGAATTACTTCTACATTCCTTTCCTGAGAGCTGCAGCTCCAGCCATTGAGAAGCCACCACTGTGAGCATTTGAAATGGTTCTTTCTCGTGTGCACGACTCTGCGCTTGTCTATGCTGTGTTACCCAACTCTCTACATTTGGTAGGGCCACAATTATTTATGTACCTCAGTCCTGACCAGAAGAGGCCCACTATTCCAGTACTGGCCCTCCAGAAGGCTCTGATCTCTTGTACCTCCCGCCCTGAGCTCACCCACACCTCTGTTAACCCACATCCGTCATGATCTGCAGTGACCCTGCTCTTCCGGTACCATATCCTCATATGGCCCCATTAATGCATCTTAATCCTGACCTGGATTTTGGTCCAGCCCCCATTTCCCATAACTCTGCCCATACAACTGAATGCTGCTCTGTAGCATTCCTGTTACTTCAGCCCTGGGTCCCCACACACTCTGGCCAATGTACATAAAATCTGAGCTGTACTAGCTTTGCTGTTCCCTTACCAGGAGCCCACTCAGCTATACCAGTGCATACAAGGGCTCTAGCTCTTCCCTATAATGAACATGCAATGAGATTGCTACACTTCACAATTTGCACCAGCACATAGGCCCAGATCCTCTATTGGAATCAACGGGCGTTAGCAGCCTAAATACCTTGGAGGCTGCTGGATGTAGAGATTTGGAAATATGGTCATCAATGTGTTAGGGATTAAACTGATGTCATGCAGAACTAGAGTGCTCTTCGCTTTCCTCAGAAGCATCAGGGATTAGCCACAGTTGGAGCCTGACTGGCGTGCCTTGCTCGCGGCTCAGGGGTCAATTCAAACTGATTTGCAGCTGTGAAGGAGTTTCCCCCCAGGTTAGAATGGCAGGGACGTTGGGGTTTTATTTGCCTTCCTCTGCAGTGTAGGGCATGGATGGTCTGCTAGCATCATCTGGGCACGTGTCACCTAATCAATCCCTTGCCATTGGAGGGGCCTTGGTGGTATCTCAGTCTCTCCAGTTCTCTGCCTGTAGCATACAAGGCACAGTTTAGTCTGCTCAAGATTGAAATGCTCTGGGTTAACTGAAGTCATTGGGCTCAGTACAGGGGTAACTGGGTGAAATTGAATGGCCTGGGATATACAGGAGATCAGATTAGATGATGTAATGGGGCCTTAAACTTTCTGCAATCTCTGAAACCTCTCAGCTGACAACCATCAGATTAGGAACCCACCTGAGATGACCTATTCAGACTCTGGGGGGAGAGGCCCTCCTGACAGCAGTTAGTGGGATAAGGGGGCAGGCACTGACATCCCTAGTGAATGGAGACACATGAACTAGCACACGCATGCCCATGGGTGGAGTGGAAAATGGCAGAGGCAATGATGCAGGAGACAGAGCTCTACTCTATCTCAGTGCCCAAGATTAGATGATGGTTTTAAACATGGCTCTGTCCCTGTTTGGCTCCATCAACGCGGGTATTGGTTCAAACACAGTTCCTTCACCCTGAGCGCCTGTCTGGGAACAGGCGGAGGCAGGAGAGCCTTTGCTGCAATACACACACATTCCTTTGCGCCCAGCAGAATTCATTTGTTCCCAGTTTTCACATCCTCCAGTGAAGGACATACACTGAGGCACGCGGTGCCTGAAATGCAGACAGGCGCCTAACAGGATTTCCAAAAGTGCCTTTAAAAATCTGGCCCAGAGCAGTGAGAATTCCAGGGCCCGTGTACCACGCAGGCTGCTTATTACTGCTTCCTCCTGATCTAACAGGAGCTGAAATTTCCATTAATTAAAAATATAAATAAATGAAACACAGGCAGGAAAGTGAGATGGTGGCAGGCTGCCCGGGAGCCTCTGCTGAAAGCAGCCAGTTCACGCTTCGTTAGCATTTTCCCTCCACAAACCCGCTAGCACAGCCTTTCAGTTTGGATCAAACACACACAGGGAACTTCCCGTTTGGAGGTGATATCTCCCCACACCATGGCCTTCCTCTGTCTTAAAGGAACGGCACTTCCTCTTCAGCTGCTCCCCCAGCCTCCCAACTGAATGGTGTAGCTATATCTCCATATAAATGCAGGGGGCTGCCCAGTTTGAAAGCCCTCATGCTGTCAAGATGACAAGCACTGTGATATGGTGTTAGTCTCTTCTACCGCCTCCTTCCTCCCCTTGGTAGAAGATCCCTCTCTAAGCCAAGACTGTATTTTTGTTGTTTAAATGTTTTCTTATCACCGGGGGGATAGACTGGATGCCCTCTTGAGCTCCCTTCCGGCCCCACCTTGCCATCATCTTAATCAAACTATTGCCATTTGCAAGGGGAGAGGGGCACAGAAGAAGGGCAAGATTGTACACGGTCCTACCAGAACTAGTGGGAATTGCTGTGACTCTCCTCGTATACTCATTTCTGGAAGCTCTTGCAGGCTGAAGGAGGAGAACATATAGCACTGCACAAGAGGGTCAGAGACCTTTCCCACCTGTGCTGTGAATAACCTTCAGGAAAGTCACTTCCCCTCTCTGTGCCTCTGTTTCCCCATCTGTACTACAAGAATCATATTTACAGCGCCCCTTTCTGAAACTGACAGCTGCAAAGAGCCAGGTAGCCTTGTCTCCGTTCTCACTCCTTCAGGAAAAGGGTGGCTCCCAAGCAGCAGCTCTTGCATGAGTAACTGGCACGGGAGAGTGGTGAAGCCAGAACCAAGAGGCTTTGTCCCCACCACGCGCTAGCGCAGAGTGATTGTCTATCCATAGCAGCCAGTTTTCACCTGCTTTCTGACCCCAGTTGAACAGCCCTGCTGGGGACTCAGCCAGACAAGAAGAGGAGGGTCTTGGGGTCATGCGTTGGATGGCTCAGCTCAGCCCAGCTCTCCCTGCTGACCCCTCTGCCTGGGGGCCATTCCCTTGCTGTTTCCATTCTCAGGGTACCATAGCACAGACCAGGGTGACAAAGATGCCTCTGATCACATTCAATCCTGGTGTAACACCACGCATGCCAGAGACGAGCAAAGCTGTTGTCTCTTCGGCAGACCCCTCTCCAGACAGACGGACAACTGGTGTCCCAACCCAGCTCTTTGCTCTGTGGTAAAGGCTCGGATTTGACTCCAGGCCTTGGTCCCTTATTCCCATTTCCAGCAAGGAGCAAGGGCTTGGCCAAGACAACATGTGCCGCCCTGCTGGGGAAGTGAGTTCTCCTGCGCCCTGGCTGGAATGTGACTGGATCTGCATTGTCAAGGCAGGGTTGAGGGTTGAGGTTGAGCCTTGCGCAAGGGGAGGTGGAAAGAGTGGAGGTGGGGGGTGTAATGGTCAGCACTGGTGAGAAGTTTGGAAGACCCCCAGCCATGCATCCAACCTGAACTGAACTTCAGAGCTCGAGCAGTCTAGGCCCCTATAAAAACCTGCATTCATTGTTGGCCAGTCCTCTGAGTTGAAACAGCTTTAGAGGGGTGTAAAATGAAGCACGCCCCTCTCACCTGTGCCCTGATGGCTTGGGGAGGGGAATATTGTATCCAGCTGAGACTGCAGGGGAACTGTCCCCAGGGCCCCCTGGATTTAGAGACCACCATCTTGGTGTTTGTGGCGTGCAATTGTGCAGGGAAGGTGGACTTTGTCACAATCAAAGCTCTTGGTTTTCAAAACGACAAAGAGCTAGATCCTCGGTGGGCATAAGTCTGAGTAGCTCCATCGGCTCAGATGGCTTCCCTTAAGAAGCACCGTGGCCCAGCAGGAAGGGCATGGGACTGCAGCTCAAATGGGTTTGAAGCCTGGTTTTGCTATGACCTGCCATGTGACCTTGAACAAGTCACCTGCCCCGTATAAGCAATTTGGGGCAGGGAGTGTCCGAGTAGGTGTCCATACAGTGCCTAGTACAATAAGGCCCTGCTCTCAGCTGGGGACCCTAAGTGCTAGCATCATCATTAGCGCCTCTAAGCTAACATTTCAATCTTCCAACAAACCTCCTAATAAAGAAGAAATGAGACTCCTTCACTTTTATGGGCACAACTGACACATTGCAAGATCTTAATTGAACTGAAAACGGTTTCTAATAATAATATGCTGCTAAACTGATTCATTAAAGTGTCCCCAGCTGAGATGCGAGTGTCAGGCACAAGAAGAGGTGAAACAAAGCTATGAGAACACATTGAATGCCATGGTCTCTCCACCTCACCAATACCCATGGCCTCCTGTGATGGCTCCATCAGCATTGCGCCTCTTAACTAGATGTCCTGGGCAGGGCCGGCTCCAGGCACCAGCAGACCAAGCACGTGCTTGCGGCAGCACCTTCTAAGGGACGGCCAATCTTGGGGTGGCGCTTGGGGTTTTTTGTTGGTTTTTTTACATCGGTGGGGTGGTGCTTTGGGGGGGATGTTTTTTTGTTTTTGTTTCAGCAGGGCGGTCCTCGGGGGGTTGTTTCAGCAGGGCGGTGCTCGGGGGGGGGTTGTTTCTGTTTTGGCAGGGCAGCGCTCGGGGGAGGGGAGGTTGTTTCGGCGGGGCAGCGCTGGGGGTGGGCGGGGGGTTTGTTTCAGCGAGGCAGCGCTTGTTTTTGGGGGGAGTTTTTGCTGGGGGGGCGATGCTCGGTTTTTGTTTGTTTGTTTTGGGTTTGTTTTTTTTTGCTTGGGGTGCAAAAGAGTTAGAGCTGGCCCTGGTCCTGGGGCACTTAAGGGTTTAAAAGAATCTGTCTTTAAACCAGGACCACTAAAGAACATAGACATCACTATATCCAAAGTCCATTCACACACATGCCTTGTGTTCCCAGCAAGTGGTCTGTGCCAGGTAAAGAGCTGGTGCAGATTACTCCCCCGCAACATGGGGAGAACTAAGGATGACATCAGGATTGCCTGAATCCCAAGCTTGGCAGGGGGTTAGACTAGATGAGTCTTGCAGTCCCTTCTAACCCTATGATTCTATAAAGCCAAAGCTGAGCCTGCCATGAGCTAAATGCCATCATGCAAAATTGATTGCACCGAATGAGATTTTAAAAACACTCCTGCCACATCAAAATGAATTTCCACTGGAATGTTCCAAGTCACTTCTCAGTGAGGGCTAGTTCCTTGCTGCATTTCCACTTCCTACCCCCTGTTCTTTCAGCACCAGAGCTATTCAAAATAGGTTGCAAGAATATGTGTGTGCACAGGGGTATTTTTTCCGTTGTTTTTGAGCACAAAGAACTGTTTTCACTCAAATTCAAAAAGAAAAAAGTTCAATCTTAGACACCAAGCCTGGAACATTTCAGCCCAAACAGAGAAAGTTTCAGAAAGTTCTGACTGTCCAAAAACAGGAGGTTAGAATGGAAAATATGCAATATTAATTGTAGCTGCCGCTGCCACTCCAGCTGCAATTGTGTACTTGGGCAGTTTAAACGCAGATAAATACGCAGCTGAGGTGACTAAGGAATGGCTTAGTGGTCTAAGCATGTCATTCGTTCTACCTAGACTTGCTAATGCCAGAAGTTCAAAGCTTGGTGGGCTTAAGGCATTCCTTTGTACATCTGAGAAATAAAATTTAGTTCCCTACTATTTACTGGCCCTTTCAACTGAAGCCTTAAAAAATAAGCTAATGCAGCACTTGTAATGCCCTTAACAAATCCCACCGTATGGCTTATAGGAGTAAGTGGTTTGCTCTGGTGTCCTTTCCCAGCCACAGCTGGTAGGGGTCAGGGCCCCTACCCTGACTGCTCTCCCTCCAGAAGCAGATGGAGCTAGTAGTGCTGTGATTCTTGTTTGTAAAGTTATTATTTGTATGATGGTGGCATCCTGAGGGCTCCATGGTGCTAGGTGCTGTACATACACATAGTGAGAGACGGCCCTGACCCCAAAGAGCTTACAGTCTAAAAACAAGGCAGAGCCAGGGGAAATATAGGCCCAGAGAAGGGAAGAGACTTGGTCAAGGTCACCCACCAGGTTGGTGATAGAGCCAGGAATAGAAACCATGTCCTCTGACTCCCACACCAGTACACCGCCACGCCACGCCACCACCTCTCCAAATTAAAGTGCCCTGGTTTCCCTTAGTTTGCATTCATACCGCAGCATTCATCCTATCTGTTCACAAAGAAAACAACTTGACGAATAAGTCACTTGTTTGTGCAACGAAGCTTTCATTCGGCTTTGTAATGGTAAGGTATGTTTTGACCCATTATTGCAAGATTCAGCTCTATCTTCCCCTTCCCGAAAGCAAGACGTGCCAAGGTAATAAGCGAATGGTATTGCAAAACCCTGCACTGGGATTCCCAGCTGACAAATAGTGTCAGCAGAGCTGCCCACGCACAGATAAAAGGCATATACCCTCCTCTGTATTATTACATGCATTGTACACACACAGAGAGCCTGATTCTCTGCTCACATCAGTAGCAAATGAGTTAACTCCACTGCAATGAAGTTGCACCAGTGTAAAACTGGTATAAATGAGAGGAGAATCACATCCATAGTATATATTTTCTAATAACGACTGACAATTAAATAGCACCTTTCAGCTAAAATCCCAAGGCATTAGGATTGCTATGCAGACAAAACCATAGAGACTAGGGTGACCAGACAGCAAGTATGAAAAATCGGGATGAGGGGTAATAGGAGCCTATATAAGAAAAAGACCCAAAAATTTGGACTGTCCCTATAAAATCGGGACATCTGGTCACCCTAATAGTGACCCGGACAAGGAGCACTAAAACGCAGCTATAGTTGGAGAAAATGTAGTAGTCTCCAAACAGTATCCTGCAGAATAATGAATCCACCTGAAGCTAGGGGTGAGCTTTTATAGTTTGAATGTAGCTCCCCGGATGGGTTTTGCCCAGGACACCTGCTCTTGTAAAAAGTTACAGTAGGGCTGTAAGGACCATAAGTGGTCAGGGTGGAGGGCAGAAAAGGCATCACCCAAAGGCAGCCTTGCACCCATGGTACCACGACCAAGAGGGAAGAGTGCCATGAATCACTACTATTAGTGTGCCACCACACTATGGGGAAATCCAGGTCCCCCTGAAGGGAATGGCAAGCTGCAACTGGCTTCAACAGGGCCAGCATTTCACTCCATGGGTCTCCTTTGGAGGTCTCTCATACAACTTTATTTAGGCCCAGTCTACCCCCAAAGTTGCACCAGTTAAACAAAATGTGTTTTACAATCCACTTCTTTAAACCATTGCAAAACCCTGTGTGGACACTTAATTTGATTTACTCCTGGCTAATATCCATCTAGTTTAAGCTGAATCTTTGCTGACTATAGCTAAACTGATATAAGCCATGGTCAAATCAGATTAAGAGCATCCACTCAGGGAGTTTGCATCAATTTTAGTTGAACTGGTGCAACTTTTGTGCCAAGAGCAGCCCTCGGCTTGAGACCTGCCATACCCACAGCTCACAATGGCCTTACCGCATGCGGACTGACGTATGCTGCTAACGAGTTATTCCTCTTTGCTCGACTGTAGTACATCTGCTACCCACTTTAAGATGGGTCATCTGCCTTGTACAACCAGGGTGTCCAGAATATAAAGGGTTGCTCAGGATGAGCAAGACACATATAGGAACAGAAGACAGCACACTCCAGGTCTGTTCCTTTCTATCTCAACCCAACCTTTGCATGCAGTGTACATGGCAACAGGTTTATTTTTTAGCCAAAGGTTTCCTTTATTCAGGGCTGCTGGAAGATAATGAGGGATTGGTTTCAGTGAGCCATAAATCTGCCAGCTGCATATCAAGGCTTCTGAGTAGCAAGGGCACAGGCAATTGTCCAGTGGACGGGGGAGGGGGTCACAGCAGTAACTCTTGTAGTATTTGTTCCACAAACAGAAGAGGTTTACACAGCTTCCCTGGGCAATCATTGGGTAGGAAATAAATCTTGGTAGAAACTCATCTTCTCCTCCAGCCTGCCGTTGAATCTCCCTGAGGCATGCCCCTAGCAATGCCCCCAAAATGCCTTGCCACAAGATGTCAGTTACACAGCTCATGATTGCACTCAATAGAACCAGGGGAGAAATGTACTGAATTTAATAGCATTGCTCCAGGTAATCTCTGGCCAGTTATAATCAATTGGCCATGCCTACTGCAGCATGACTATACCCATCCTTACAGTGCTGTGGCTGCAGGTCTGGTAGAAGAGCTCTGCCTAGGGCAGAGACAAGAGGTGGATGTAACATGTACAGGTATAATAAGCCCCTGAAGAGATAGCACCGAAATAATGTGCATAGAAGTAATTAGAGAGGCACGGGGGAGGTGATTCAGATCTGGCTTAGCTTTAGGCTAGGATTCAGGCTGGAGGCGGAATGTGAGTTTGGCCTGGATAGCACCAAAACCCCCAAGAGCTGTTCTCATCAATCTTTTAATGATTATTACACCCATTGTGCTCGGTACTATGTAGACACACAGCAGAAGGCAGTCCCTGCCCTGGAGAGCTTACAGCCTAAATCGACAAGACAGACCAAGGGTGGGAGAGGAAGGACTTTATAGATGGGGAACAGAGGCACAGAGAGTGGTGAATTTCTCTAGGTGACAGTCAGCCTGTAGCAGAACTGAGAAATGAACCAATATCTGCTGTCCCTCGAGCCAGTGCCTTACCGACAAAACATTTCCTCTGCAACCCCACGTGGCAGCATCCTCCTCCTCCTCTGCTCCCTGAACTCTTCCTCACCTGGGGTCACAATCTCCCAAGTACGGCCCTTCTGGCAAGATTGCAGCCGCATCCAAACCGGAAATGTACGACAGACCATGTCTGGCTCAAAACTGAAGCCATGGGAGTAAGTTCCAATGTGGGGATTCAAACTGGGCTCAACATTGCCCTGTTGGCTCCAACTACATAGGAAAGCAGAAACAAATGCAGCATACGAAGCAAAGGCAGCATTCGCAGCCGGTAGGATCACAAGAACTTGATTTGGCTTTTTTTGTTTGTTTTTTGGTCCAGGGAACAGGAACTGTCCTCAGAGACAAGGGGAAAGGCTGCATTCATAAAGCAGTGGGGATCTGTAACATGTCTGAACTGAGTGCCCGATCCATCTCCAGACATTTATAAATGTGTTTCCTCTCCCCCAGGCAGGCCTTGGAAGGGGCAGTATTTTATTGCCAAGGGCTCCTGGCTCTCTGGGGGAAGGGTTACAAGGTCCCAGCCTGCTCTAAAATGATGTGCATGCTCTCTGCTGCACTTTCCCATTGGTAGAGAAGCTCAGGGAAACCGAGGAGACTAAGACCTCGTTCTCCCCTGTCTGGGTTATTCCTGTGTAGGGATTTTTAGCTCACAGAGTTGCGTTCTAGTTCTTTGAATGAAAGGGGGGGCAGGGAGGCCACACAGAAGTGGCAGCAGGGTAAGGCCACGCTCTTCCCCAGACCACTGGAGCCCTGAGAACTAGGTAGACTTGGGGGAAGGGGTGTTCCTAGCAAAAGCAAAGGACATGCCGATAGAGGCACAGGAGAGCAATGCCTCCTGCAGAAGCCATGCTGCCAGGGGCGGCCCTGAGTGGAGGCTGCCCCTGAAGGCCCCTTGTTGGGGTTTCCATGGTGTGAAGGGGGACGGCTCTGGCTCTTACTAACATTGCTTTGTGCTGTGGGTTTCACAGGGGGTGAGAATCTGGCAGAGACCGGCTGGTCCCTCCAAGCCTCCTTCTGCCTCCTCCTCTTCCAGGTCCTGAGCTGGAGACCTACGGAGCTCACATGGAGGAAGTTCTGAAGGTCAATGGATGCCATGCGCCCCCTTTTCCCTTCTTTAGCCCCACTGCCCACAGCCATGAACCCCAGCCAGAGGCTCCTTGTGGTTCACAGAAGCAGAGGGCACCATGGAGATCTAGGAAAGTGGAGGGCTCCTCTGCCGAACTAAAAGTTTACATACAATCTGAGGAAGAACGGGCCAAGAGGGGAGGACAATGGGGAGAGCATGGTTACCAAGGTCAAGAGAGCCATGGTAGATCTGCATGGGGAGACAGAAGCAATTGAAGGATGTGGAGGGGAAGCAGAAGGGGTAGAGTTAAGATCTACTAAGCAAAGGATCCGTGCATCAGGCTGCATGGCCAGTCCCACTTTCTAAAATTTATTACGTTCTCATAAGACAGCTCTCATTCAGCACTCAGCTGCGTAGACTCTGGGCTAGGCTGTTCATTGCAGCAAAGCAGCAGCATGGACAAATCTCCTCCAGGGATTTAGGCCAGAATATTCCAGACAGATCTTCCTCAAGCACCTAAATTAAATGGCCCAGGTTCCAGAGATGCTGAGGGCCTCACTGACACCTCCCGATCAAATCGGCGGGTGCTCAGCATCTCAGGGGAAAAAACCCCGACTCCTTATTTAGGTGCCCCACGAATGGATGGAGGTGCCTGGCTTTAGGTGCTCAAGCCTACACATTTTGGCCTTCGCCAACCCCAGCCCATTTCTCGAGATTTGTGGTATCAGGCTGCTTGGAAGCCCCCTTTAAATGACTGCTCGATCAGGGCCACAAACCGACCTATTTTCTTCTAAACCAACTGCAGTAGCACTAAAGAGGAGCCTGCAGGATGCTAGCTATACACCTAGGTCCTGAACAGTATGACCCCAGCTTTGGAGAAGCACAGAGATTCCGTGAATGTGACAGCCTGGCTCCCTCTGCCTTCCGCACAGTAACAATGCCACCTCGAGGCCAGATGGTTAGTATGTAAGAAGAAAACATTGCGCTGGGAAAACGTTTGATGAATTCCATGGCTTGCTACAGCTGTGGGTGGTGGCTGTCATGTATAAAGGGAGCAGTGAGGAGCACCCAGATGTTATAGGATAACCCATGGTTTAAAATAGCACTTAAGACATTGTCAGACTCATAAAAGGTTTCATCTAACACCTCTGAGAATCCCAAAGGGGAGGGTCACAATGTGTGAAACTCAACTGTCTTCACGAGGGAACAGAGCCCAAACCCAGTATAATGTGTATTTGGTTTCCAGGACCATGCCAAGCGGGGGCTTGCCGAATTTGAGCAGCTTGAAGGTTAGCTGCTTTCCTGCTCCTCTGAGTTTGAAGGGCAGTGTCGTCACCCTCTGCATTATTCAGTGCAAAAGAGTCTTGAAGATATTAGCCAGTGAATGTGGCTTGTGTTTGGTGATTTGAGAGGGGAAGATGCTGACAGAAGAAATCCTATGTCTTGGGTTGGCACTAATGCTCACCATTGCTTTCTGAGATCTATTTAAACTAGAGACAGGCCCAAATCAACCATTCTGGTCTGGATTTCAAACACCCCAAAGCTGGGGCTACCCAGATCCAGGGTTTCAGTGTGGCTCATTGTAAAGACAGGTCCATTTGCAGAATGGGGATTCAGGTATTCAACCTCTGGTCCCAACAGCAGCTCTGTTTTGCTGCCCAGGGTGAAAAACGTTTTCAGAGCCATAGCAGAGAGGGGAAAAAAGGAAAGACAGAGAAGTCGGCCAATCAGAGCAGAGAAAAAATGCAAAGATGGACAGCTGCGGGGGGGGGGGGGACGGGGGGGATGAAAAAAAAATAAAAGACCCAGTGGTACAGTAACCCCCAGGAAGTCAGTGCCCAGGTGACACCCCCGCCCCTAGAACCAGCCCTGTTCACCCCAGAGTCAATCCAATCCCAGGTTTGGCTTAGACTATCTCTAAATTAAACCAGGGAGAAGTTCTCCAGTACACATTTTGGCCCAAATTTCTCCCTGATCTAATGCTATTCACTTCCGTGGAGTTCCACCAGGGACATCCTTGGCCCTTCAGCTCTTTGAAGGATGGTTCTGCTGCCCCCTGAGTGTAGTGCTATGGCAGGCCGATGAGCAGGGCTCTCCAGACACTGAGCTAAAGCCTGTTCTGGCCCCTGGAATTCTACTGCTGGGCTAATCAAATCCGGGTGAGTTTGTGCCTGTGCTCTGTTGTGTGAACGCAAGCGCACATGGCATTTCTCTACTGCCTCGAGCCCATGTCACAGTGGAGTGCAGCCCGTCGTTTCAAGCACCGCAGGGAGCAGACAGAACTCAACCAGAACAGCCTACTTCAAAGCTGCCAGCCCACCCTGGGCCGGAGCGCTGAGCCCGCTTGCTGCTCCTCAGGACAGTGAGCCGAGGCAGCACAGAAATGGTACGCTAGGCCCTTTGGAAAGCATTACCTACCCCACTGCTCAGTGCCCTTGCTACCCGGTAATGGAATGTCATTAGCCCCGAGCTCACGCGAGAGCAAGCATTTCTCTCTCTCTTCTAGATGAGGATTGATGGCAAGAGACGGGAGGGGGGACTTGGGGAAAGAATATCCAGAAGCACTAATGGACCTCCAGGGCCAGATTAATGCATAGGCACTGCAGGCCTCACGCCTGCAGCCTGGCTTCTAGAGTCACACGGGGATGCCAGAATCTCAGCTGCCATTTTAAAATATTATGTTTCTAGCCCGCGTGATTGCGTGTGACCCAGGCGTATCTACCCAGTGATGCCTGCCTGAGTCTGCAGGCAGCCTGAGGCAATAGGTAGGAGAAAGGAGGACTGACCCGTGTATCTCAATGGGCAGCCAACTCTGAAACCTGCTGCTTTAGGGACTGCTGTGAACACCTCCCCGGCAGAATGGGGACCCCTCCCAGCTGACAAGCTATCATTGCTCTGCTAAGGAGGTGTCAGCCAGGACTCCCACCAGAGTTCTCTGTCCAGGTGGGTGGGGCTGCATCCTCCCTTTGCCAGGAAAGACCCATGCCCACCTGAGCACATGGAGCAATTGCCCAGGGAGGAGCGAGGCCCCAGTCATTCCAAATAGTTATGGTGCCCCCCCCTCCAACCACCACCCCAGCAGATACTCAGCAGATGTGGGGTGGGGGGTCACAGCATGAGCTTAAGTCTGTAGGGGCCCCATGTGGGGGGGTTGTCGGGTGTGGGGAACAGCTGTCATTGTGTAAGGACTGGGTGGGCTTTGCCTGTAGAGACCATCTTGGAAGGTGGGACTGGGTAGAACAGTTGACTCACCACAGATGGGTGTGGCATAGTGGGTTCTCCTCCTCTAGCGCCGCACGCTGACAGTGGTTCCGGTCCCTGCTGCGCTCTGCCTCTTCTAGTGACTCAGCCCTTCAGCCAGGTCACCTTTAATCCCACCTTTTCCAGGGTAGACAAAGAGTCCAATAAACTAAGCTCAACTAGATCTAACTCTTCACCCGCACATGGACTCTAGGGCTGCCACTCGTCCGGTTTTTACCCAGAAACCCCGGGTTTTGGCTTCTGTATCTGGGTGCCATTTAGGGTTGCCAGGTGCCTGGTTTTCATGGACTTGGCAACCTTCAATGGCACCCGAACCAAAAGTCTGCTTACCACAGGGCAGGGGGAGGCACCAGGTCATTAACCCATGCCAGCCCCTGCTCAGCCAGGGCTGCCTCCTACCTGCAGGCAGGCTCCTTGAGATGATATAGCAAGCGACGGGGAGGAAGAGGCACGCACAGGCCTCGGGGGAAGAGGTGGAGCATGGATATGGTGGGGCTGGGCCTCAAGTGTCCGGTTACCAGAAATTACAAAGGTGGCACCCTAATGGGTCACTTCTTCGCAGACCCATACCCCTTCCCGAGCTTGGTACGGTCATCCTCCAGCTGTTGTGCAGAGCAACCCTTCTCAGGGCTTTCTCCCTGAGGTCTGGCTCCAAACTCAATAGTCCTTCTCCCGCTTGTAGGGTGTTTCTTCACCACCTTTCCCAGTGGTAGGGAAACCCAGGCCCTCCTCCTCCGGGTTCCAGTCCAGGGCCCCTGTGACCAGAAGATATGGTCTGCTCCCTCAGACTCCTTGCTGCCTTCCGGACCTCTCCCTACCTTGGCCTTCCTTCAAGGCCCTTTCCCCCAATCCCTCCCTGGGCTTACTGCCTGTCCTCCATTTTCCAGAACTCCAGAGGGACTGCAGAATTGCTCCAAGGCCTTCATCTCATCCAGGCTTCCTCCCGCTATGCTCAGGACCCACCTCCTCTCCCAGCTGGGCTTCCTCTTCAGTTGGGCCTAGTCCACCCTCCAGGTGCAACTAGGTGCTTTCATTGAGCACTCTCACTCCAGTTAACCCTTTCAGTAGCAGTGTGGGGTATATACCCTATCACAGACTGCAAGGGTAGATCAGGGCCCTGAAGATAGACAACAGCCAGTAGCATAGGCAGGTCCAGAGCACAGGGGGAGCGGCGCTATAAAAAGGCGCCTCCCCCTGTACTCACCCGGTGGCGCCTCCGGCGGCGCTCCGGGTCTTCGGAGGCACGTCGGCGGTGGGTTCTCACTCACTCCGGGTCTTCGGTGGTACCCGCCGCCGAAATGCCACCAAAGACCCAGAGCGCCGCTGGGTGAGTGCAAGAAGCAAGAAGCTCTGCTAAAAAAAGACGCCACTTCCTTTTTAAGGCGCTGCTTCTCTGACAACAGCCCCCGTTGCTGCGTTATGCAGTCTTTGAATAAAGGAATCATTGAATTGTTAAATCCAAGTACCTGATGCTTTAATGCAAAGAACAACACCTAAGGGCTGCAGATTGTCTTAATGTGGCCCAGGGGAGCCACCTTTCTACCTCATCTGAGCCAAGCGCTCCTTAGCCAGTGCTAAGGATCAGGGCCAGAGAGTGCACAGTGGATGTGAAGTGAGCAGATCCAATTGGCAGCTGTACATTCCTTTGGCCCAGGTGTGAATGACCACAGGCGCTGCAGGGCAGGAGAGAATGAGGCCTGGAGTCCATTCCTTTTCCATGCTTTGAAAGCCTAATGTTTTAAAAGCCATTGCTGCTTGAATGAGTATGCTAGTAGATGGTGCGCTAGTCCCTTAATAACCTTAATAAAGGCAAAATTATACAATAATTGCTGCTCATTAAAAAATGATTCATTCCCCACACCTGATTGTCTGGGATGCTTCCATCTTCCAGTACCGGGTGCGATATCTGATGCACATGTTACCTGGGTTAGAAGAAAACCTGCCTCTCCCCTCACCCCAACCCCCCACAATATTGCAGAGGGAGCCTGGGACGACTCAAAGTGGGTGGGATCAGCAAAAGAACAATTCTCAGCCACTTTAATTTGATCATCAGAGGAAGGTGAATCTGGGAGGAGATTCTGAAGCATGTTAGTGCTGAGCTTACCTGGCATAGCTACTCCTCAGCTCTGTGGGCAATCGTCTGGCTCCATGTAAACTTACACATCAGGTAGCCAAACCATAATTCAGTGCCAGGACATCATGAAGACGCTCTAAGATATCCCAGGAATATTTTACAAACCTGCTGATCCGGTGAGCCTGAGGTCACAGACAGCTCTGCTTTTCCACAGTCTAGGGGCTGCCAGACAGTGGCTCAGCAATAACCATTCCAAGTGCCAACACTTGCTCTTTCTACAGAACAAAGCTTCTGGCCTTTGCCCTTTCCGAATTCTGTGGGGAGCAAAATCCCTTGTAAGGGCCCCATGCCAGATTAACATGAGCTGCTGTATTTCCAAAAGTGTCTATAGCTGTATTGTTTTTCTCATCGTCATTATTATTATGGTGAGGCTACAACTCCGATCAGGATCCTAGTGCGCTAGGTGCTGTACATACACATGGAGTAAGACACAGCCACTGCCTCAGAGAGCTCGCAGTGAAAACAGATTGTTTTTAATGTTTTTAACGGTTTTGAGAAAGCTTTACTATTCACTTTACTACCATGCTGTCTAGCTTCCCTTCCCTTCTGTTATTTGTTCATTACCTAGCCTAGGTTTTAGAACTTAACAGCTTCCCTTTAAGGCCTCTCTATTGTAGGCACCTTCCTATGGACACTTCTGAGCTCTGATCTCCCCGTGGTCTTTTTTTTCACCAAGGTCCGTTGAGAGAAACTCAAGTCACAGCTCATGTCATTAGCAAATATCCTCCCGACCACCTCCCGCAGAGTCCGCCTTTGGCACCTATTTTGCTGCAGGCTATCAGGTGTCTGCGGCAGCCCTTTAAATCAAAGGAGGTGGAAGCCCGCTTGTCTGAAATGACGGTGGCGTGAGAGGTTTGAGGAGTGCACTGATTTATGGACTGCAGGCTGCAGCGGTGCCGCACTGACACCCAGCCCGTCACAAACAAACATAAAGACCATTTGACAGGCTTAACAGCACATGGGCACAAAGGTTATGGTCGCCCAACAGCGGCACAGGCTCAGATTGAGCAGAGCTGAAATAATAAGCCTCAAGTGAAGGAAACGTCTCCTTCTCTCAGACATGTTCCATTTCTAGTTAAAATACCCTCACCCCAATCTGCATTCAGGGGCAACTCAGGCTTAGTGGTCAGAGCCAGAATCAGGAGTCCAAAGCAGGGATGGAATAAGGCAGAGCAAGAGCTAGACTGGAGCTGCACTAGGAACAGGGCTGGGGCAGGCGCAAAAGCATGAGCAGGCCTGTGGCATGTGTTACCTCTATGGGGCAGAGGAACATTTCAAGCCACAAAGTGACACTGAGTCACTGTTTTGCCTGTGAGGCTTATATACCTGCCCTGAGAATCACCAGACCAGCTCCTGGCTTGGGGATTGGCTGGAGCCTAATGACTCATCACCACATGTGGCTTAATCAGACTCTAGTTCAGGGGTGACCCATCACCTTACAATTAAGCACTCAGATGCAGGCAATGACACAGTGAAGGTTGCCTATACAACCTTAACTCTGCCCTATTGTAAGCATGCACTGTGATACAACCTTTATGATCACATACTGCGACTCAAACAATACAATATATATAACATCAGACACTATTTTTCTACAACCTTGGATACATATTGAGAATATCTTCTAATATATTTTGTCCCTGTATACTTACACTATTTCCATTGTCACAATGGTCCAGTGTGTCTTTGACTTAGTGTTTCTCTAGGGTAAGTCTTTGTCTCTCCAATCTGAGGTATGTACTAATTTACTCAGCACCCAGTATCTGTGTGTACCCCATACTAACATGACGTGGTTCTTTGTCCCCCTCTGGAGGCTAGACCACGTACAGAGGATGATGAGGCTGCTTTACTGGATCTACTCCTTTAGCCAAAGCAGTAGAAGCTCAAAAGATCCAAAGTTCCCAGGTTCAGTCCCTACCAGTGACCCAGTTAGGGGCATTGTTACAGATATGCTATCACTGCAGCCAGTAGCACTGCTGTCCTGAGATGTAATCCAAGTAACTATGCAGCTAAACCTTACTTGAGCTTTTGCATATTGTGTAGCTAAGTTAGGCATACAGCTGAAACTGTATGAAAGTGCCCAAGGGCACTTTGGATGAAACCCTCCTCCGTGCTGGGGATCAGCACAAGTCCAATGCCCTCCTTAAGTTCTCAGGAGTTAAGTGGTGTGTAGCCCTTGGGTTGCCCTTCCTAACTGGGGTGAATGTCACTCCTCTCCACGCTTACCACTGCCATTCACAATGTACTGGGCATGCACAGAGTGCAGATTTCCCAGGCTCATAACTCAGTCAAATCCACATCAGTTTCCACCACAGAACTCAGAAATCTGTCTCTGTGAGGATTAACTCTACCAATTTTCCACCCCTATCATTTGGGCACTGAAGGCATCTGGGGAAAAAGTCAGAAGAATTGGCTGATCAGAGGAAAAGGATATTTTCAGGCAGTTTCCTTGTTCTTGCAAACTGATGAACCATTTTAGTTCCAACTTATAAATAAAAATCACCCTTGAGTAGAGACAAAGACTGGAAAATCTCATCTCGGAAGGGGAACAATCAGGAAAGTTATCAGCATATTTAAACAGGAGCTTAGAATGGAAACCATTCTGCATCCTAAATTACAGCTGTTCCTGGCATTCCTGCGATTGCTGTATTTGTGCATAGAATCAGATCAACAGCCCACTATGTATACTCAGGAGACACCACAGGAGTGAGGCTTGTCCAAATATCCCAGTTCCAGCCACTGAATCCTCCAGGGGACACTGGAGGGGGAGGTTAATGGAGGCTCATGCCTCATCTCTTCTTCTGTCAGTGGCTCCAGGATGGAAGGCCAATGCCAATCCCAGCTCTCATGGAGCACATCATGTCATTTACTGCAGACATGGTGCTGGAAGTGCGGAGCTCAATGCATCCAAGGGCTCAAGTTCCTATTTATAAAATACCCCGCAGAGTCTTAGATACAACTCCTCTTCCTTTCACATCACATGTATCAATGGGCTCATGCCCAGAGGGGAGGTACAAATGGAGTTCTACGTGCAGTCTGGCTGCCATGCATGATTTATACCTGCTGTATCCAACAATCATTTACATCTGTCACTGTTAGTTCACACTGGGCCTCACAGCGGCTTGCAATACTGGTTATCTCCCAGCAAACCAGTGAAAAGTGGTGCGTGATGAACTATCTAGAGAGAGCACCAAGAGAGCTGAAAACCCAGCCTGGATGGGATGGGGAGGATCCAGAAAATGCCCACTGCCTATCATGGTGCTGCGTCCATCCTGCCTCTTAGCATGATGCAGTCCCTCAGTCCTTACCCCCAGGGAAAGGAAATGTAAAGGAGACCCTGTGAGGCAAGGCTGGCCATCTCGGTCTCTCTCCCTATGCTGTTGTTATGAGCAGAATGATTAAGAACTGCTGCATTGGGACACCCACAGTACAGTTCAGGGGACCGTGGACTGGACAAAGCATCTGATGTTCTACTCCTGGAATAGGCTGGCTCTGTTCTGGGGCCGGGGGGCAACTTGGAACCCCAGCAGGGGCTGGGGTGGGTGTGAGAGACCCAGGGGGTGCTGAGGAAACTGAATGGTTGTGGACCCTCAGGCTGCCTGTGTATGTGAAAGAGAAAAGGCACCTGGAAGAACCAGCTCTGAGCACCCCTCCATAGATGAGGCCACAATTCCTGTGGCACTCTTGTAGCTGGGTCATCCAGAAGCACATATGAACCATGATTCCTATGGCTGGGCAGTGGCCCCTCTTGCATTCTTTCCATTCGCCAGCTAAGAAGGGGTGTCCCTGAACACAGCCAGACTCTTGTCTCTTTAGAAGACAGTGCCCCACTGCCTATGGTGTGTGGGCCAGGAACAGCTGCTCCTGAGAGTCCTCAGGCTGAGAACCACCAAACCAGCTGCATGAGGGGAAGAAAAAGTGACCAGCCCAAAGGCCCCAGTGAAGGCAATCAGCCCTCTAGCCTGTCCAACATCACCCTGCCCCTACATCCAGCAGTGACGGCTAACCGCATTAGCATGGTGCTTCTGCTAAAATGACAATGGAAACAATGTTGATGTTTAAAGCATCATCATCAGGCTCCAGTGTCAACATTGTATGGTGCTGAACGGGGAAGCACAGCATTTAGATTTATCACTTCAGGTTGTTTGCAGACTCAGGAAGCCAAAAATGCAGTCAGATGGCTGCCTTCATAGCCATAAGGACTAGAAACAGCCTTTAATGAAAGCTTTGATTACAGAGTAGAATTCTGCAGCAGCATATGGGTTCTGTGACTAATTCTGCAGACCAAGAAATGGCAAAAACTGTGTGGGGGGGGGGGGGGGGGGATTACCAGCAGTCAGCCAGATCCTTCCCCAAGAAGAGGGTAAAGGAGTGTGTTCAGAAGGAGACCTTTGGAAAAGCTCATGTCTGTAAAAAGGCTGACCACAGAGGACAGGGTTTGTGTACTCAGCAGACAGAGGTAGGACAGCTGCTGCTGCTGCCAGGGTGATACAGATGATGTAGCTGTGTTGCTTGTAGCCAGGTTACAGCTCTTGAGGTCTCTTTATCATTTTTGGTTTGAATTTTTTGTAACTGAATGACCTGTTTTGAAAGTGACAATGTTGCCTGTTGATAGCTATTTCGCTGCGTGCCTCTGTGTGTGTTCTCTGCGTACTAACTCTGGCCAGATAGCTCATCAGCAGACTCCGATTGAACTGCCCAATAACCATAGACTCAGTTCATAGCAAAGGCACTTGGTCAGGTTTATTGTCAAAGAAACACAGTCCCAATGCCCTGGCTCAATGGTTACAGGTACACTAACACATGTCTGCCCATTGCAATGGACTAGCTCAGTTAGTGGCAGGACTTTCCACTATCCCCTAGGCCAGCCAAAGACTGTCCTTCTGAGACTTCATTTTATGTCCCGATACAAAGAAGTTACATATTGCTCCTCTGATGTAGTGCGTTACTGCCCTCTGCCCCTGACGTGGGTTGTTACCACCCATCACCTTGTACATATTGGTTCATCAAAACATCTCTATCCATCACACTGTTATCCTGACCTTATCTTTAGGGGGGGTCAGTGTGTTCTTGTTATCTTTGGGGGGGGGGGGTTGTGCCATGCTTTGTTGGGGGGTTCTGGAATGTGTTTGCGTGAGTGTCCTGTGCCTGGCACTTCTTAGGAATGTGTGTTAATGCAATACAAGCCCTGTTCTTGCCAGGTTCTGTGAGCATGGCCTGTCTCTTGCTAACTTTGCTTTATATCAGCAAGGCTTGACCACTACTTTAGTTCAGGCCTCAGGGATTTTTCTGAGCGTCATTGGTCAAAACTTCCCCTTTTCCCACTGGCACATATCTGGCTGCTGCCCTCTGCCCCAGAAGTGGCTGCATTAGAGTGGCTCTACAGATGCATCGGGTAGTTTATGAAGCATACTGGAATGAAAGGTTATTATAGAACCTCAGCTGCTCCCTCCAGCCCCTACCAGCAAGAGGTGGAGACTGGGGACCATGGCACTTTTAAAGTAATGCTGCCCAACTCTTGCTCTGAAACTACAGATATTGTCCCTCCAACAGCTTAGTCGCCACAGGATCTTCCAGTGGCTTGGCCCACTGGGTTGTTCTGGGGGTTCCAGCTGCATAGTCAGCGTTGGAATGGGATGAGTAGTCAAGTTTGACCAGCAAGGAATAGTTAAGTTAAAAAGTGTTTGCCCCAGGGGTAAGGGGGGGAGGGGTGCTCATTTGTCCTGGACTGCAATATGGCATCAAAGCTCAGCTCTGAGGGAGGAGGGAAAAAGAGAACCGACAGCTACAAATTACTAATCAGTGTTGGGTAACAACACCAACAGCTAATTATGAAGGGCGGATCAGCTCTCGCCAGCAGTAATTATCTCTGGCATTGGCCCTCCGAAGGAGTGCAAGGCTGAATGATTGTCTTGTGGTGAGATCAACGCAAGGCACCCAGAAACATTACGTGGTGGAGGAGTTGAAAAAGGAAAAAGCCACAATTAGCAATGCTTGTCGGTTCATCGCACTGTGAATGTGCCCGAGTCCGTGCCTGGCTTCCTGATGAGGTTCCCCAGGTAGGCGCAGCTTCAGAACACATGGCCCAAAAGGGATGCAGTGTCTTCCTGCTGGATCCGCTTTATAAACAATTGCGCAGCATTAAGAGTGGGCCCACCTGGGCCTCCCTTGGACTAAGTGCTGTGCCCACTCAAAGCAGAGACAATAAGGCACTCAGGGCAGAGGCTCTCCAATTGGAGACAAGGTATGAGTGTAATCTATAGGCATGTCCAAGTAACCTGTGCTGGAAACATATTGCTGTGATTCCATGGTCACCTAGGACTTAACAGCTGTCACACACACACACACACACACACGCTCCAGTTCTTTACAAGCAGAGCAGGTCACAAAACAAAGAATTATGACATTTTTATGATTCCCCTCTGCCCTCATTTTCTGACCAGCTGTATTTAAAGCACATGATTTCCTAGCACCTTTACTCCTGAAGGATCCCAAACTGCTACCTTTACTTGGGCATACATATTGTATACATTAGCAGACCTCAAATGCAGCTGCCTCTGGGGTGGAGGGCCACATTATCCAGTGCACAGCATAGTAAATCCTAAGAGTCCAGAGGTGATTTATGAACATAACTGGGTTATATAAGGAGATCAAATCAGGTGTATCAGAAGACACACTCACTAGACAAGATAAGCCAATTTGGACTAGAACTCACAGAACCCCCCCCCCCCCACACACACACACACACACACAAACCTCCCTCTGTAGAGGCATCCCTAAAGCATCACCCCAAAAGCCATAGTACTAATTCCTCATCACCCATGCTTCTGCATTCCATATCTAACCGCCTTTCCCCCTGACACTAGTTGCAGCATTTGTGGTCCAGACAAAAATCCTATTACAGGGCAGTGTCAGGAGATCCAGGCTCCAGCCTTTATACAAACAAAAATCCCATTACAAGGGAGATCCTGTTTCTAGCCCTTATTTACAGAAGTCATTAGTACAAGGGACCCTCAGGGAAATCACGCTTCCAGGCTTTATACACTGAATGCCTCAGAAGCCCAGGGCCACTTTCAGTCAAGCATTTCAACACAAACTACCCCAGAGTTATCTGCCATGGATTTAGAGAAAACAGGCTGAGCAGTGCATGTGGCATTAAGGAGAAATGAAAGCGAGTAGCGCAGGTATCTCTTCTGTCCAGAGCTGGGCAATTTCCATCAGCCATGTGCCCCAAATCCCTTGTGCCATTCAATTAAATCACAGCTGGGCTGTACGCAGTTCATTGTCCTGCACAAAAGACACAGCCAGATTGAACCCCACCAGCCTTCTAAACCCAGCAGATGGCCATTACAGCACACTACACGCGCATGCAGCAAAGGCAGAGGGAAGGACAGTTGTGGAGCAATTCTGATCCTTTGCAATTACCACCTGCAGCGCTAGCACCACCACGGAATGTGAATCCTCACCCAGCCAGACTGCCTTAGGGTCAGGGAATACTGATGAGGAAAAAGGATCATAGCTCCTTTGTGTCTTCTTGGGACACAGCTGCAGCAAACCTAAAGAAGGTAAAGGCAGGGAGGCTGGAGTACACTCTTGCAGGGTCACAAGCCATCTCTGATGAAGCCCGCCAGGATCAGCGGTGCTGATCAGTGATCAGAGCATGTACCACTCTTCTATGTGTACAACAGCAAAAGGCTGCTGGGATCAATGCTGTCGAGCCCGGCACAAGAGATAGGAAGAAAGCTACATCTTAATGAGCTTAGCTCAGGCCTCCATGAGGGACAGATTACCCCACATCTACCTACTGTGGGGTGTCTTGCACCTTCCTCTGGAACTGGGCTAGAAAGACTGCGGGTCTGATGTGATCCAGCATGGCAGTTTCTATGTTCCCATTCTCCTATGTCCTTTGGGGGCCACGCGGTTTGTGCGTGCCCTGAGTCAGGAGGAGAGTCGGCAGACAGCTTGGCAGTTCTGTGATCTGATACAAGTGTCTGGGAGAGGCACAAGCGGTCTATCATTGCTGGGCGGGCGAGGCAGGGGATGGAAGATTCTATCCAGTCTCAGCCACCAGAGATCAGAACATTGCAGTGCATGGCGATGTGGTGCCATCCGTGGGTCATGAAGCAGAGAGCTGGTACAGAACCGGATGCTGCTGTCAATGAACCTGGCACCACCAAAACAATGACACCCCATCAGAGCATCCAACAGAACCAGAGCTAACTACAGCCAGCGACATAGCAAGGGGAGATAACCCTGAGCCCAGCCATCCTCTCCCAAGCCAGCACAGCACATGGAATGGAAATCTGTGGTGCCCTAGAGAGAGTATTTTCCCAGATGAGTCATCCCCAAAAGGTACACAGAATTGTGTGACAAAGCAACAGAGGCCCTGAGGAGAAGGAGAGGACTATGCATGGCAGGTGTGAGTCATGTTATTTAATGTGCCTTTGAAAGGTGGCCAGATACCATGGTGATGGGCACGCTAAACCGAAATAGACTAGAGGTCAAGGCAGTCAGTGTTTGCACCCAGCTGGCAGTGGGTGAACAATTATGTGACAGTCAGCATACCAGGTGTGCATCAGTTTCATCATAAGCTCTTCTGTGCCACCCGTTTCCTCCCCAGTGGGTGCTGGTCCAACAGCTGGTTCAAAGAAAGGCTGCCCTTGCTGCTGTTAGCTTTAAGATGACCCTGCGGCATGCAACCTCCTAGAAGGAGTGAAAAGAGTAATAGGGGTGGGGTCCATCCCTAAGAGCTTTTCCTCTAGTTTTGTCGCTACAGACAAATGGGTCAGTATCTCAGCTGACCCCTAGAAGCACACAATGGTGCCCAGACCGCATTTCACACCCTTTAACAGACTGAACATGACTTTCCTCTGCAGCACGAAGAGCATTAGCAACACACCGGGTACGACTGGTGCATCTGTGGGCATTTCAGGCATGCTCCACAAGTGTGCAGGAAATCGAGAGCAGCAGAGAAAACATCACCTGCAGCTGCCTGAGGTGCCCCACCCGGCACTCTGCCTTCCACATGTCAGAGCCAGGCTCCTGGAGCAAGCGGGGACCGCTCTGAGCTCTTCAGTCCCTAACTGGATATGGACGGAAGCTGTGAGCCTCAGGGCCAGGCCAAGGGAAGATCATGCAGGGCCGGCTCCAGGCACCAGCCTACCAAGCACGTGCTTGGGGCGGCACCTTAGGGGGGGCGGTGCTCAAGTGTTTTGGGGGTTTTTTGTTAACATACGGTGGCGGGATGCAGGCAGGAGAGTGGGGCCCCGCGGTGCTCCCCCTGCCCCGCGGCACTCTGGCCGGCCAGGAGAGCAAGGCTGGGGGCGGGCTGGCTACCCTGCCCCGTGGTGCTCCGGCCGGCCGGCCGGCCGGCCCGGAGAGCGGGGGCGGGCTGGCTGCCCTGCCCCGCGGCGCTCCGGCCAGCCGGGAGAGTGGTGCCGGGGGGCTGGCCACCCTGCCCCACCGTGCTCCGGCAGGGAGAGGCGCTGTGGGGGGGTTGCGGCGCAACACTGGGGTTGGGGGTGTTTCCGTGGGCACTGGGGGGGGGGTTGGTTTTTTTGTTTCAGTGCGGGGGGGGGGTGGCGCTTGGGGGTTTTTGTTTTTTTTTGCTTGGGGCAGCAAAAAAGTTAGAGCCGGCCCTGAGATCATGGCACAGTATGTGTGATGCTGGAACCCTTTCAGAAGGCCACTTTGGAGGGAGTGGAGGCACACAAAAAAACCCATCTCCCTACGATGTCCACTGACCCAAAGACTGACAAGTCACAGAGGGGAATATGAACAGAGAGGAAAGAGAGTCTTGTGGCTACAGCACTGCCCTGGGATTCAGGAGATGTGTGTTCACCTCCTCGTTCTGTCACAGACTTCCTGTGTGACTCTAGGCAAGTCCCTTAATCTCTCTCTGCCTCAGTTCCCCTCTATAAAATGGGGATAATGATACTCCTCTTGTCCGTCTTGTCTACTTAGACAGTTGCACAGAGACTGTTCCTCACGCTGTATTTGTACAGCACCTCGCACAATGGGACCCAGTCTGAGAGGGGACTCTAGGTACTACTGTAATACAATAATCATAATAACTAGCAACAAGGCTGTTTGCATCAGGGACTGTTTTTCAACCTCACCAGGATTTCAAGGTGAACATTATCGGATAGCCACGCTATTGGTCCAGGATAAGAACAGTGTCCAATAGACATCTCAGCATAACCGGCTGCAGAAGTTGTTTGTCCGGACATCATGTGTCAAAAGAGAAAAAGTTCAGCCTCTGGGAAATCCGCCTGTGTACAAGGACCTAGAAGCTCTGCAAACCTGGCACAAAAATCGTCACATTTACAGGGCTATTCCGAGATGCCCCTTGCTGAGACCAGGGCCAGCTCTAGGATTTTTGCCACCCCAAGCAAAAAAAATCCCCCCCCTCGGTTTTTTTCTTGCCCCACCCCCAGCCCCACCTCAACTCCGCCCCTTCCCCAAATCCCCAGCCCCGCCTCCTCCCCTGCAGGTGCTACATTTCCCCCACCCCATTGCTTCCTGTGCCCTCCCCCCGCAACCCCTCGCCCTAGCTCACCTCCGCTCTGCCGCCGCCGCTCAGGTTCTCCCCCTCCCTCCCAGGCTCGCCACGCATGGGTTTCGCGCGCCGCCGCTTGGGTTCTGCCCCCCAGACTTTCAAGCCAAGCGTCCCTCTCCCTCCCAGGCTTGCGGCACGGTTGTGCACCGTGGCCGCTCAGGTTCTCCCCCTCCCTCCCAGGCTCCTGGGAGGGAGGGAGGGAGGGGGAGAAGCGGCGCGCAAATCAGCTGTTTCATGCCCCATGGTGCGCGAAAGCCGAACGGCGGTGGCAGAGGTGAGCTGGGGCACCTAAGATCTACCATGTATGAGCGATCTACTTCTAGCCAGCCAGCAAGCCCTTTGATGTCAAATTGCTGAGCTGAATAAACCACCAGCTCATCTTTCCAACCACGGACCTGCAGAAGCTGAACGAAACCCACAACAACCTGCAGAAATATTACCTTTGGGAGGGGGCTGAGGGTGTCATTTTTCCAATTTTTATTCTACCTTAGTACTTTTGCACTTTAAAAAAAACCAAAACTCTAGCAGATGGCTGGGGATGGGTGTATGTTTGTCTATGTGGAGAATCAACAGAATTTGAGAATGAGAAACTATTCTATAGGTGCCAAACGTGTAAACTAACCCTGTGTTAAACAACCTGGCTGTCTAAAGGATCAAATATGCATGCTTCAAGGGTTGGGAGTTGCATGTTTAAACCTGAGAAATGATGGTATTTTCACCTACATTTTTCGGATAAATGTTAAGCATAACAAGCTGTGTCACCTTGACTTGTACTAAATGTTTCATGCAACTCTTTGTGGGAGGGGAAGAGATTGGCTGTTGTCAAAACCCTTATAATTCGGGCAGGCTGCCTTAACACGCATCAGAGCTGTCTTCAACTTGAGGGATTTGACCCTCCCTGGTCAGCTGTGCAGCTGGAATGTAAACATATCGATTGGCAACAAGATTAACAAGGCCATGTAACTTTGGGGACTGATGGCTAAACCAGACTGTAGCCTTCCCACATTATTAAACAAAGCAAAGAATTTTGGTTTATTTGATGGTTTAATCAACCTGATAATCAGATTAATTTGATGGTTTGATATTAACCCACTTTCTTTTAATGTGATTTGTTTATGTTTTTTTTCTTTTGTCTTAGTTAATTAAGCTAATCAAATATATACAATTGGAAGCCTGTGTAGAGCGGCTGCTTTTTCTCCTAGATATGAGGATTCAGGACTCCAAGCAGCCATGGGGCAGATAACAGAGACAACTGTGACCCACCTAGTGATGATCTGCCCCTACGGTCCTCATTTAACATAACTCATTGGATTAACTGAAATTAACAGAGTGGAAGAATCTCTAGTGGAGCGTGCATGTGCCTATTAGTGTGGTAGGAAACAGGCTGGGTATCTCAGTTCAGCTTTGTGTGTGCATTTATGCCCTTACATTGTGTCCTCAGCAATGACAACAGAAACCACGTGGCACGTAGGCTGTTGGTCCACAGCCACTAAAAAAAGAGCTTTGCTGTCATAATATGCATGGGAATAACTCCTGTTTACAAAATATGCTTTCAATCCACCCCTTTCTTTTTCTCTCACTAAATGGAAATAGCCTAAAAACTGAAATTTATGGTGTTGCTAAGTGCTATAACGAGCAATCAGCTCCTTCTTCCATAAAATCTTAAACTTTGTCCAGTAGGTGTCCCCCTGGGTAATAAGATTGCTGCACATATAAAGAAATAAAATGTATTTCTATTCATTGTAATTTTTAAAAGATGTATCGCAATCCATTAGTGATGGACAGCAGCTCCCAGTCCCGCTCTTGATCAATGGACCTCAGTAATTAAATACCTTCTACCTGAACAATAGATCAGAGGATGGATGTCTTGTCTAAGGGAACGATGGTTGTGGAGACCAGTGGTCACCTGTCCTGCTGAATTTTACTCTATGGACCTAATTCTCTTCTCCCCTACACCAATGTAACTTTATTGGTTGACCTGTGTAACAGAGGAAAAAACCTAGACCTGTGCCATATGACACTTAGGGCTATCTGAACAGACAGTTGACTTGATTGCACAATGACAGCTAAGTGTTATTTAATTTCTGTATTTTGATTCACTATTCCTTTGCATCCATACACATAAATAAAAGACTGCTAAAAACCCCTCACCTGCTTCAAGCTGTTCTGACTGCATACTCAGGGATTTACAGAGTATTTCTCTTCCCTGGATGTCAAATTAAGATTTATGCTGGGCTATTTAAAGTATACGACCATTACCAAGGAGCAATAATACTCACAATACATTCCCCATCCAACTGCATAGTGGCAGATGTAAAATTTACTGAATCTCTCATTGCATCACTTGAAGGGTACTAGTACTTAGATCTGCGGCATGTACACCAGCTACAGCACACGGACACAGGCATCCATCTATTCTTTTTCTGGCCAGAACATACAGTGAATGGGCACTTTTTACACAAGTAGTGGGAAGAGGTCAGTCAAGAGTGGCAAATTAACAGCTGCCAAGTTGCTGGATTTTCAGAACTTCTGCATTTCAAAGAAGTCAGCAAGAGCTGTGGGTGCTCATCACCTTTAGAAATCAGGGTCTCATTGTGTTATAGCTCGCTTGCTCGGTGCCTGAGAGATTTCTTTTGTGTAGAACTGGTCAGAAATATTCAGTAAAAATGATTTTTCAGTAGAAATAACTTTTCAACTAAAATGGACGTTTTTGTGAAAAATATCCTTTGTTGGATTTTCTTCTCTGTTTTTGGCAACCAAAAGCTGACTCTTTTCGGCTCCAACCTCAAAACGTTTCAGGTTTTTCAACAATCCTCAGCCCCAAAAACCAGTTTGACTAAAATGGGGGAACAGTAGATTTTTGTCAACATTTTTCACAGGAAAAAAGAATGGTTTCCCAAGCAGCCCTGCTTTGGGGTATTACCCACACATTTATCTGGGTGGTTTCTTTATTTTAGAGTCACTTTTCTGTTGGTGAGTGGGTGCCGCCTCACCATTTCCTTTTGTTTCTAACCATGTTTCCTTTTCCTCCTGCACCATATTCCTTTCCCCATTCCAAGTGCTCCTCACTGGCCAGCCACAGATAGTGGGGCATGCCATGCTGTGCACACCAGTCTTCAGGGATCAGATGGTTGATCACGGCAGCCCACAGTAATGTTAGCTGCCGCCCACAGCTGTGATGTCTGGTCACAGGCTGGGGGGTTAAGAAACACGTGTTTCTGATGCTAGTAGGCCAGGTGCCAGCTCATGCCAAGGTCTCAGTTGGACTCTAAGAGATATGTAGCTGGAATCGGTCTGGTTCACTTGTGGGTTAATATTGATAACATAGATATTAAAAAGAGAAGAAAGTGTTTAAACTCACAAGCATTCAGTAATCTGACTTGTAATATCTGTGTTCCCTATTGTAATGCAATATCTGAGTGGCTGTATTGTGAGTTTCTCTTACTGCATGAATTGCCAAACAGGAGAGAGGCATATTACTGTGAAGAGCTGTTCTTCTACAGAAATTGTTACACCTCTCCCACAGGAGGAGACCGATCGATACCAGACGGGCTATGGCTGGTTCTTACAACTGGAAAGTCCCTGCCTCTGGATTGAGAAACCATCAACAAAAGGACTAAAGGCTCTTGCTGTTGTTCTGTTCTCCTCCCCCTGAAGATGAGTCATGCAAGTGAATTCCTCCCATCAGCTGAGTGTGCAGCTCAGAGCACATGGCAGGAGGGGATTAAAACCCCCAAACCAAAGGGTCTCTATGATGTTTGGACTCAGAAGGGCAAGGTGGTTCTAGGCATAAGCAAGAGATCCCCAGCTGCTTAGCCTGGATTAGCCCTAAAGGAGAAATAGAGCTTGATGATTACAGAAGCCTATTTTACCTTTTGAAACTTAAAACTAACTCATTCATGTGTCTTTGTTTGCTTTAACCTTGTAAATAACTCTATTTTCCTTTTCTATTGAATAAATCTTCATATTGTTTATTATAGAACTGGCTACAAAAATTGTCTTTGGTGTGAGACCTAAAGCGCAACTGACCTGGGGTAAGTGACTGGCCCTTTAGGAATAGGAGTAACATGACTATTGCTGTGATTCTTGGTGTAAGGGGCCATCTATCACAGCAATATGCTCACCAGGGTGGCAAGACAGACCAGCGTGCCCAAGGGGACTGTCTGTGATTCTGTGTTTAGGCTGTTACAGTGTCTGAGGAGTTTGCACTTGGTGCTGTTGGTTGGTGAAATCTAAGTTTAGAACTCACAACCAATTTGGGGATTGTGCCTTGGTTTTCAACAGCCTGCCCAGAGATTGGTCAACCCATGCTCTTGTGTCACAATGTTCTCTCTCAACAGGACTTGCTGTACTTGTGAGCTAACAGTATCATGACTTTGCCACATAGCGTTTCCCCTGCAATGGAGATTCAGAATAGTAGGGCTGCACATTGTGTTTGCTGGGTGCTGCAATCTCTACACACCCTCAGGTACCGTACTGCCTTCTGATCAAGAGATGGGTTCTAGGCAGTGCAGTGTAGACATGCACACGCTGGAAGATGGGGGTCACCCCATGCATATCTTTCATAAGCCAACGTCCTCCTTTCAGCACAGGGGCAGAGGCCATAGGTTGAGTTTGCTGGAAGATGGCGTCCCAGCTACTCACAGTGCTGCTGGCCTTTTATCTGTAGTTGTCACTCCTCCCTTGGTCAGTGGGGCTTGTTCTCTTCTGCTGCGGAGGGTAATTCATGCAGAATCAGTCTGTGAGAAGCATTTGGCGCTCATTTCTTCTTTCTAGCATGTAGCAGACACCTTGCTGGAAAAGAGGCAGAACTGTACTGTGTATTGCTTCATGCCATTCCTTCTGGGGCTCAGTGCTTTCAGCCTCTGGTAGGAGCTGCAGGAGGGGCCAGCGTTCAACAGCTGTTGTCATCTCTGGGCCAGAGCACTGCCTTCCATTTTGGTGACTGGGCTCCTGGGTCCTCTGCAGCTACATCCTTCTAATGTGCTGTGCCTTCCACCTTCAGTGGGGCCTACCAGAAAAATCCAGTAGCGCAAATTTGTGCTGCAAATACACACATCAAAGATTGTTGGAAGCTCAGTTAGGCAACAATTCATGTTGTTTGCAATCACCACGCATAGAAGCTTGTCAACAGTCAGCAAACTAACATGTTTTGGTCCGCTGTCCCAGAACAGCTTTAGCACTCTCTCTACTTATGCCAGACTGTGGAGATTCTATGCAAGCATTAATCAGGAACCAGGAGGTGGGCAGTCAGGCCTAGTGGTTGAAGCAGGAGACAGTAGCCAGGAATAGGAGCCCAAGGTCAGAGGCCAGAAGTCAGGAATTGGAGCTGAGGGTCAGGACCGTGGAGTGAGGCCACTTACAAACTCCAGCCAAACGGAAAGCCAGAGAATATAACAAACCAATGTGAACAGAGAAAAACCACTGCAATGCACACAATCTGCCGACATCATTTCAAAACCTGCATCTATACACATGCAGGAACACAAACCCAGCAGAGCAAAACTACCTATAAGCCTAGTGGAAGCGCTAGATCCAGAAGTTTGGAATTCAGTTTCAATGCTTACCCAACCCTGTGGAGGTGTCATGGTTTCTGGTTTATTTAGATGTTACTTTAGGCAGCCATGGAGTGCTGCTAGCAGTTAGAGTTCTTTTAAGGTACGTCCACACTGCAGTCCGACGTGTGACTGCAGCACAGGCTGGCATACCTGTACTAAGCCTGCCTGGAGCCATGGGTACAGGCACCATTGCTAGCTCAATCCGGGGTCCACGCTGCTGCGGCTTCTCTGCTATTTCTAGCCACACTAGCTGGATTAAAGCAAGCTGCAGTCACACCTCCGATTGCAGTGTAGACATACTGTAAGGATATATGCTTGAATTTCATAGTCACCGAACTGTAATGCAACCCCTACATTGTATTGACAGAATTCTGTATGTCACAGATCTAGTTGCGTTCTCTTAAAGGGGAGAGATGTTGCCCGGTTTGCACCAAAAGTGGTCTCATCTTCCTCACAAGGCTATCTATTGTATCCAGTCAATCTCTCCACCCAGACATAGACTGACTCACACAAGCGAAAGAGAAGGCAGAAGAAAAAGGAGGAAAGTGAGGAGAAGCAACTCTGAGCCAGTCCATTATGCATGAGGGACTGTGATGTTGTTCCTTCAGGCTGACGCAGACCCACCTGGATTGGAAGACATTCTAACACTGGTTAAATTCAATGGGCTGTGCAACAGATTAGATTAGATGATCACAGTAGTCCCTTCTGGCCTTGGGATCTATTAATCCCTCTCAAGCAGCAGAGACCCTGGTCCACCAAACATCAGGCCAGGCTCAATTCAGAGATAAGGTCCATTTGCCAAATGAAATCGCCTCCTCTCTCCAGGTGTCAGGAGCTAACAGAGTCAACATCAGATGAGCAGGCACAGGCCAAATTCAGGACCAACCAGGGTCCCTTGCTGGAACTTGGGAAACTCCACCAGCTGAGGTTCAGATCAGCTAAACACTCATTAGTCCTGTTATACAGGGTGAAAAAAAAGAAGAGCAAAGGAAAGGAACAGACCCAGAACTCCAATGACAAAATCAGGCACTTTCCCAGAATCCCTTGGTATTTTGTAACCATATATCCACAGAAAAACTACAATGGATGCTCTTTCCAGGAGCTCTTGGGGGGCTGGAGTTCTGTTTTGAGCCATTACATAGTTAACAAGAAGGCACCAACGTATCAGATAACTCGGGAGTGGGGGTTGTGTCTGGGCCTGGCCCATTTCTATCCCTGAAGCATTGCTAGATGTGCCAGTTTTCTTTGCACAACTTTATATGTACCAGAATAAACATTTAAAGCCAATTCAGCGCCTATTCAAAAGCAAAGGACCCACCATCCTCAGGAAACCACATCTTTTCTTTTGTAGCAATTTGTAAGTTTTGCCCTGATGGTGCACACTGGGTAGGCGACAGTTGCTTTGTGAAGAACACGGAGGGGAAGTTTTACAGCTTGGCTGCTGAGAAGCGCAGATGTTGCAGCCTATGTCACGGCAAGGTGCTAAAGGCTGTAGGAAATGTTGGTTGAGCATTAATTATCTTCCCGCAGCTGTTCCTTAACCCTCGCTTACTTCCCTTTTTAAAGGCACTGCCACGATAATGCCTGTGAAGGAAATCAAAGCAGAATGTTTGATGGAAAGAAAGAGAGACAAGCTAAAGGTTAAAAGGAAAAGCACTGTGCAAACAGCTTTTATGTTGCTTTTTCTGCCACTGTCTAGAGTGCCTTTCCCAAACGCCCTGCTCCAGCTTTGAATTCAAACACCACCGGAGGATGTAGCTAACAGTTCACCCAACTGCTGGCAGAATTATGAGAACCTTCTTTTTGGGATGTTGATTCATGGATGTGGAAGCCCTTTGTTCTGTACAATTTATGGGGTCTGTTTGGTTTTTTGTTTAAAACTTCAAATGAATGCAGCGCTTTTGAAAGGTGTTCCGCTGACAGCCCAGAAACCTGATGCAGCATGGGTGCATTGTAAACACCCAGACAGAGGTGGAAATAATCTGTTTCCCACAGATCAGGCATATCAAGTCAGCATCAGTGCCATTAGGTAGCTCTGACCAAGATTGAAGCTCCATTTTTCTAGGTGCTGTATGTATATATAGAGTGAGTGAGTCCCTGCCCTAAAGAGATTACAGTCTGACTAGACAAGACAAAGGATGGTGGTAAGATAGTGTTCTTATCCCCATTTCACAGATGGGGAACTGCGACACAGAAAAAATAGTTCACTTGCCTAAGATCATACCAAAAACCTGTGGTAGGACTAGGCAATTGTTCATGGATCCCTGCCCACTGTAAAGCAAGCCACAATCCAATTTCAAACACCCATTGGAGCAACTTTTAGTTACTTCCTACATAGGCTTGTTTGAACCGGTGATTTAGAAAGGAAAGTTTGCTTCATACACCCCAAACGCCTGAGCGGTCTAAGACTGTAATCCGATAGAGCATAAGATCATTTGAAGACTCATAGACATTATACTTATGAATCATTCAGACAAGATCTTTGCATTGTTCCCAGAGGAATGAGAGTGTTTCTAGAATCCTATGTGCTATGACTTTCCACGCACAGTAAGCTCTCATATACTTTCAAGCTAAGTGACTTTTTATTGTAGATAAAGGAAAAACAATCCAAAAAAGAAAGATTAAAAATAAAGTCTCCAGGAGCGAGCACAGTAGATATCTCCTCTATAATGGTCTGCATTGAAATGAGCACTAAGTGACAGCTGCCTTCAACGGACACCTGCAAATGTAAAGGGGCAGTGCACAGAAAACAAAAAGATACTGACATTTGCTGGCTGACATCCATGGTGGCTGCATATATAGTTAGTCGTGGTTTGTTACAAAATGGCACCACAGTCAGGACTCGAACTTCCATGCGGTGGTCTGGGACAATGGCATTAACACCTGCAGGTGGTGTAAATTATCGTAACTCCAATTAAGTCAATAAAGCTGGGTCCATTTGCACCAGCTGAGGATCTGTCCCAAGGGTGGACTTTTCAAAAGCACAGCTCATTGGCCCAACTAACAAGGCATTTTTGAAAATGCCACATAAAAGCCAGCAGGGACGGAAAGGTGCACAGCTGGGGATGTTTTCCATCTGTACGCTGCAGTTGTGAATCAATGGTGCCGTAATAACACTTCAAGGCAAACTTGATCATGATCAAATGGAAGTTGGTCAGCCATTTCAATAATTCCTCTTCCACTGTCTCTTAGAGGCACTGCACACAAAAGCAAGAAGTAGTGTTGGCTGGTACTAAGCTAATTCAAAAAAGCACCTCAAGTGGCACTTCACTTGATGCCTGTTATTGGCTTTGATCATCTTTTGCTCAAAAATCCTGCACTGACTCTGTCCCAGTGGAATCTAGCAGGGACTGTGATCTCAAGACCAGGAGATATGCTCTGACAAAGCCAATATCTCTTTGGTGATCCCCACTATCCGAGCACAGAGCTCAGTGTCCTGAAGTTCCAGAACAAGGCATCTGTGCCTTGAAAACACGTGGGCCTCAAAGTCAGTGGAAAGATTCTCATCAACTACAATGAGCTTTGGATAGAACACCTTACAGCAGTTCAACCCATATCACATGTGATCAAGGCCACAGTTGCCTGGGGGCTGGATCCATCTGTTAAAGTGTATGCTATCACTTCAGATGCAACCTGTGCTGGTACAAACCCCAGCCATCCATCCAGAAACCAGCCAGGGGGAGGGGGCGGGGGAATGTGCAGAGAAGGACCAAAACCAAAAATGGCACAATCAAAGCTGCAATTTTATTGACCAATATTTATATGATAGAATATTTTGTTAATATCAGAGTAGTCGTATCTGTCTTCAGTACGTTTAAACACACATTACATGTAAATATCAAATAGTAAGACAGGGTTTCAAACAGAGCTCTGCAAATGATGCTGTGTGCCTCCCTCTCCCACCTTGAGCAGAATTTAGCTCAGCAAGCAGCCCCACTGAACCTCCGCAGAACAAGGTACCAAGCCAACACGTTTTCCTCTCTTCTGCACGCTAAATCCCTCTAACTTGCCCCCCAGAGGATGGTGTTAGAATTGCAGCTGATTCTACCACCACACATAGGGTCTGATCCAAAACCCATGGCAGTCAATGGGGTCTTCTTCTGCCTAAAAGTTCCTTATTGATTCCCAAAAAGGGACAGCTGGAAGAAGAGTTAGAATCTGCTTCCAGTAACTCTAGAGCAGGGCTGGGAAACAGCATGGAACCTTTTCCATAATGGTAAATTTAATCTAATTGCTTTTGCCTCTTTTTTAATATAGGAAAAAAATATCTTTCTGCCTCAAAGTTCCTGTCATTGCATTTCACACAGGGCTCATACGATGTTATGAGTGTGATCCGCTTGCTGTTATTATCCATGATTAATCCCGCTGCCAGCTCTGGGGGAAAAAAAGCCATTGAAGAGGGTGGTTGCTGTTTTTAAACTAGCAAAAAGGTCTATAGGATTTGTGTGTTAAAAAAGAAAGCTAAGGGGATGGGTGGAAGGAATGAGAATTGGAAGAGTTGTGTTTAAATGTAGTTAGTTTTATTGACATTTATGGAGATAATCCAGGAACACGAAGGTAAATGGGATTTTTTTAATAGTAGAATAGGGGCTCCCAGACTGGATCAGATCAGTTTAGAGCACCTCTCAGGTTCCTTTGAGTGAATGGCTCATTTGGCTGCCACAGTTAAGGCACATCATAGCCAACAGTACACAAGGAGTAATGTGACCAGCATCATGTCTGACCCAGTGGGTCATCTACCCATTTTGCAGCTAGATGAACTAGAGGTTGGCCTTTGAGTAGGTGAGATAAAGGGAGGCTTGAACCTAAAATCTTCAGCATTATAGTCAACCCCCTTAGCCACTCAGCTACTACAGCGCTCAAGCCTATGAGGCGTTGAAAAGAGGGACCATTTTATTTAACACTGCCTGAGCTGTACATGCTCCAGGCCATTGACTGTAGAAATGAAAAGGTTAAAGAGAAGATTTATAGGCATGCATATCCTTTCCTGAACAGCCAGGTGATCCTTATGTACACATTTCTCTACACTAAGATCTAATTTTCCATCACTTGCCTTGATTTGCTGTTCCTTTTCTCCCATTTCCTTGATTTAATGTCCAATTATTTCTTATCCTGTTGCCAGTGAAACAAAATATTTCATAAGCACTCCTGCAGGTTTTTGGACACCGTTTTTAAATGCGTGACTTATGCCTCGGGGACTGCAAAACACAGAGGATTTTAGGGGAAGCCTAACGATGAATTCATCATTTTTCATAGCAACAAGTCCAGAATTTGGCATTTAATAACATGGGGGTGCCAGAGTTTGAGTTTAAGTGAGTTTGTGGTACTCATCTCTCTGGCAACTACATGCAGCTAGGCTACCAGGGAAAAGCCATCAGAACTGGATTTCCTTTTGCCCACAAAGCGGAGAGAACTGCCTGTTTCCGTCACTGTGGATCAGCCACTGAATAGGCCAGGTCAAAGATTACATTCTGCAGGGGAGGGGAGGAAGGGCAGGAGACCACAGATCAAAGGTCTGCTCCTTATCTCTGCCCTGTGCTCCTGGAAAACATACCAGGATAGAGAAGACATGCTCTGTCCTCAAAAAGGCACAGTTATAGCCTAGGTCCTGGTCCCTAGCTCACTCTGGCCAATGCAAAGGGGACACAGAGCTTCCCAGAGACAGCAGTTGGGGATGTCCCTGATGGGGAGAGGAGACATAAGGGCCTGGAGAAGGTGACAGAGAAAGGATTAAGGCAGGGTCGGCCCACAACATTTTGGCACCTGAGGAGGGGAGCTCAAATGACGCCCCCATTCCCCCTGGCTTGGGCCAAAATTTTGAAAGGTCTCAATTCTGCCTTCTTCATGTTCTACTCCTCTCATGGTACTGCTCTGCTACCTCCCCCAATAAAGGAGAACAATTTAAAATGCCTTGTTCAAAAATTTTAAGTAACACTTAACTTCCAAACGCCTGAACAGCAAATGTAACTTTTCTTGTCTGCATAGTAAACACTGGCATTTTTATCTGTTTAAATAATCAAAGTGGTGCTTTCCGTGCCTTCTTGGTTGCAAAGTTTTGAACTGCTTCCTGAAGATCCACAGTCTGGGCCAGCTTATGCTCTATTGAGATGGTTGCAAGGCCGACCAGCCTCTCCTGTGTCATTGTGGAGCGTAGATGTGTTTTTATTAACTTCAGCTTGGAGAAGCTGCGTTCACCGCTGACAACTGTTACAGGAAGTGTTAGAAGTATGCACAGAGCAACAAAAGCATTTGAAAAGATGGTGGTCATCTTATTTGTGTACATATATTCCAGAACAGCCTTTGGAGTTGATCCTGCTGAAATGTATCTTGAAAGGGCTATCAGTTCATCATCTAAATCACACGCATCAATATCACGCATGTCATCATGTGTCAACACTGTCTCTAGTGCCCTGCATTGCTGGTGTAGGTCTTCTTCAGGTATAGTGAGGCGTTTTGGAATATCATACAACATTCCAAATATACTGCTATGTTCCTTGAGCTCAGGGCCGGCTCTGGCTTTTTTGCTGCCCCAGGCAAAAAAGCCGCCGGCCGCCCTGCTTCCCCGGCCGGGGCGCCAGCAGGGTGCACAGCTCGCCCGTGGCCCCACTGCCCCGGCTGGGAGCGTGGCACGGCCGCCCCCCACTCTCCCGGCCGGGGCGCCGGCGAGGAGCGCAGCACGGCAGCGCCAGCAGGGAGTGTGGCTCACCCACGGCTCCGCTGCCCCGGCGGGGAGCGCGGCATGCCTGTCTCCCCGCTCTCCCGGCCGGGGCGCTGGGAAGAGTGTTTTTTTGTTAAAAAACAACAACAACAACAACAACACCCTCAGCGCCGCCCCCCTCCAGGTGCCGCCCCAAGCACATGCTTGGTCGGCTGGTGCCTGGAGCCAGCCCTGCTTGAGCTGCATGAAACGTTCTTCAACTGACTGTGTTACACAATCTAGCACCTGGTTAAAGAATTCAACTTTGAATTGTTGTTTGGGGTCTCTTATGGGATTATCCCGTGCCTTGTAATCAAAATGTCTTCTTCTTCGGTCACTCTTGTATTCTTGAATGGGTGGGAAAATAGCTTCAGTGTGAAGTTCCTCTGTCAACTTCTGTGCACTCTTCAGAACGTTTTGAAATCCCTCATCTGACCGGTAAGACTGTAGGTATGACTTTGCTTTGTCCAGTTGTTCCATTGCTCCAGATATATCAAGGTCAACAACTTGGAGTCTCTTGCTTACAACATTTATTTCAAACAGTATGTCATGCCACGACACTAAGCCACACAGAAATTTGAAGTTATGTATGTTTCTGGTGATTCCATTTCCCTCTGCCACTGTTCTCCCACAAACAGTTCCTGTCGTAGCATTATCCTCCATAATGACAACTATGGCATCATCTATCTTCCCAATTTTGTATTTAATAGACTTTATCGCCTCCACTCGACTTTCCCATCGTGTGGCACTCATTGGTTTCAGTGTCAGAGAAGATGTTCCCAGATGTTGCTTCAAAATTTGCCATTGATGAGTTGATGCAGAGAAAACTACATAGATGATTTGAATTACATTAAAGAATTCAGCAGGCTCACTAGAAGCTGATGCTGCATCACTTACCACCAAGTTCAATGAATGAGAACTGCATGGGATAAAAAAAGCTCAAGGGTTTAACTCTCGGATCCGTGTATGCACTCCTCTGTTCTTTCCTCTCATATTGGCACCATTATCGTAGCCCTGACCTCTCATGTCAGCTATCGCAATTCCTGTATCGTCCAGCTTGTTAAGAAGCATATTTGTCATACCAGCTCCTGTAGTATCATCAATGTCATGATATTGTTGTTATTACAAAATGCACCATTAAAGTAATTTGTTCTGTATGGCTGATGTCAGGTGTGCAGTCCAGAATAACAGAGTAATATCTTGCTGACTTTCAGATCTCCCACAATCTTCTGTTTGACTTTTGTTGCCAGTAACTGTATGATCTCATTTCAAATTGTTTTTCCAAGGTAGTGGTGTGTGTACATTTCTTGGGTGGTGACTCTTCTTAGATGCTCCTGGAGTACAGCATCAAACTCAGCCATCAGCTCCACAATTTTAAGGAAGTTTCCATTGTTTGGCACATACATCTGATCTGAAGTGCCACGCAGTGCTAGGTTTTGGGTAGCAAGCATTCTCACAATGGCAATGAGCCTTTTCAGAACATTTTGCCAGTAAAGAGACTCTGATGTAATCTTTTCTTGATGCTGATCAGCTATGGTGGCCTTTAACCTTAGTCTCATCTCAAGCTCTTTCCACCTATGGAATGTTCTCTGGTGATTTGCTCCCTTCTCATGGCATGCCAGATTTCTAGCCAGATTTTTCCAGTCCTTTGTTCCTGTAGAACCCAATGTGGCTGGAACATTAGACTGGAAGAGTCTACAAAAACAGTATGCAGCATTCTCGGTTTTTGAGTACATAAGCCATGGCCTCTCCACTTTGTTACCATTGGGGATTTTACGCCAGTAATGTGTTGGATGGAAACTTCTATTTTCATTGTCTCTGGGGAACATGAAGTTTTTCACTTGCTGTGGCCCATGCAGCACAAGGAAGTCCCTCAGGCTACTGCTCAAGTGGGCCCACAGTCCTGGATCATCTAGACTTAAGGAACTAAACTCAGCAGCAGCTGTTTCTTGCGCCTCCACTCTTCTCTGATCTACACTCTTCTCTCATCTACACTTTTCTTCAGGAATGTGCATGGTTACATCCTTTTGAGATGGAGATATGGATGCTGCAGTAGCTGCCAGGTCACCTGCACTCTGACTAACTGGAAGATCAGGCATCTCCTCACCACTCACATCCTCACTGAGGCCAGGAGGCTCACTGTGAACATTTGTGTCTATATATCTCAGGAGAGCTCCTTCCTGATTAGATAGAAAAACTTCCTTTGCTTTCTTTCTTTTTCTGAATGCTGCCCCAGAGGGGTGTTGTCTTCTTTCACTCATGACAGCTGTTCTGTGCCAGCTATAGTGGCTCTCAACACTCAATTGAAGGGGACAAATAAGCAGGCTGGTCGCAAGGCCTGAGTGAGGGAAGATATCAGCGTCTTAAGGGCCTAACCTGCTCCCACTACTTCAGTTGACTGCCTGTTCTCCTCAAGTGGGTTCAGGGAAGCAGCAGGAAACAAGAAGCTCCCTGAGAAGCTGGTGTTAATTAGTCCAGGCTCCTGGGGGTGCCAGAGAGGTACATAAGAGGCTCCTCCTCCTCTCTCTCCCTGCAGCTCCTGCTGCTTTCTGTTATTCCCTCTCACCTTTTCTCCTGCCTGCCTGTTATGTCTCTTGTGCCCTCCTTCCTCCAGCACAGCACTCCACCATCTCTGTGCGTCTAGAGCAGAGAGAATACATATGCACCAGCAGCAGACACAATTTTCTACACTCTGGATCCTAGTGGTGCCCCCCCACACACACACACACACAGTCTGGCACCTCAGGCAGTCACCTCAGTTCGCCTCATGGTAAGGCCAGCCCTGGATTAAGGGGAGGAAGTAGAGAGAGAATGAAGAGAGAGAAAGGGGAAGAAAACAGAAAGGAGGAAATGAGGAAGGAGAAGAGAAGAAATGCTTGTCTCTATCTCCTCACCCCAAAAGTTTGAGTGAGTTCAGACAACTGTGACAAGTCATGGTCCATTAGTGAGGCCCTATGGGCTTTGAAGGACAATAGGGTTTATTTCAGTACATCAAGTAGCAGCCCTTGGGAAATGGTTCCAGGCAAACTACACCTCACACTTCAGATCTACATTCTTTCTAGCAAGTCTTAGGTCCTGCCTCCCTCCCCTATGTGAAAATAGCACCCAGCATTTCTATAGTATCTGGGCAGCATCCGTGATAACTTCAGAGCACTACCACCTCTGCTCAGAAGACATTGCAACTGTAGCTGATCAGAATGTTTTCACCTACATTTCATTTCAGCAAAACATGCTGTTCCATTGAAACCAAAATGTTTAGTGAAAACATTTCCGTTCCCATAAAACATTAGTCACAAAGGTTTTTGGGTCCAGGTTACAGTGAAAGATTGACTCTATAGCTGGGTGCTTAGGGTACTGGCCTGGGAAAATCTCTGCTCTTAATCAGGCAGATGTACCTAGGTCTTAGACATCTCACTCCAGGACCCTAACCACCAGGCCACATGCACAAACATAGCTGGAAAGTTTTGATTCAGTGCAGAACAAAAGCAAATTTCAAAACCTTGAATGTTGCTGAGGAGCAGAATTGTCGCCCTCCAGCCAGCTCCAATTTCAACTGTTCTCCAGAAGACAAGAACAGCTGTTCCTGCCAGCAGGCTCCTGCTTCCATATCAACAAGCCTTCAGAACTGGAAATGTGAAATATACTCTCTCTCGTTTGCATTGTGGATGGGACTGTAAATTCCATCCTCCTTTCCTGGGCAGACTGCAGGTGAAAAGGGGATGGGGAAAGAAGGACACCACAGCAAGGTATATAGGTGTTTACTTGTGCACAGACTCAGAAGAGCCACTGCCCACCTAACAGGGATTGGGGCAGACAGTGCAAACTAATATCCAACAGATAATAAATGAACCATAAATATGGGGCAGTCTAGCCAGGTAGGTGAATCAAATTCCAGGACTTCTATTCAGGTTCTTCTATGTCTCTCCCCACATACTGTCAGAGCACCTTCCAGAAGTGCATTGAGCGACGGGACTAATAGTTGTCCCATACACAGACAAGCTTTACCCTAGTGGCAGATAGTTCTACTAACCTCAGCCCTTTCCTCCTGCACCACCAGTGGCGGGGAGCTTTTAGGCCGTGGAGCCCTGTGCTTCTGGAGAAGGGGATTGGGTTTGTTTTGTATTGTTCTGTAATACCCCTCCCTCTACCTATGTCAAAAGCAGCAGTGGTAGAGGTAGGTCCATTCTTCTTGGCCAAATTGCTGCAACACATCGGCATTTAGGGGGATTTTCAAAATAGCTCAGGGCCATATTTCCTAGTGCTCAGCACCCACAAGTTTGGCAGGGTAGGGCTGGTGCTGAGATCAACAGGTGCCAGCTCTTTCTTTGCTACTGTGTAGCAAAGACAAAAAAAGCATGAGAGAGGTGAAACCGAGTGACTGGACTCCCCTAGCTGATATCTAGTGCCCGGGCCCACAGATTAGTTGATTAAAATCTAATTTCAAAGGTTATTAACTTTTGAATTAGAACATCGCTATGGCACATTGGCTCTGGCAAGCTATTTTTGGCTCAGCGGGAGCAGCTGGGGACGGGTCTTCACTTCCCAGCATTCCTGCTTGGAGCCAGATGAGCACAATGGGGAGAATGCCCCAGTTATGTTGACCCCTAGATCTCTGGAGACCTCTAAAAGAGCAAAATGAGCAATGAGGCATCTTTCAGGCCAGCTATCAAACTGAAGGTCATGCCATTCTGTCTGCATCTCTCTGGGCCTGCTAGAGCAGTGAGGATTGTGGCGCTAACTGGAGAGTGAATTGGTGCCTTGTTTGAGAAGCACCATCTTCAGTCTGCTCTTTTAGGCTGTTTAACATTTGATTCTTTAACTCTAAGCTTCTTGAAAGAAGGAAGGATGGATCTTGTGGTTAAGGCACTGAACTGGGACTCAGGATAGCTGGGAGTTTAACCCAGCTATCCTATCACAAACTCCCTGTGCAATTTCAGTGCATGCAGAAGGAGTGGCATGGGCTAGGGTACTAAACCAGGGACTCAGGAAACAGGTGCCAGTCCCAGCACTTCTGCTGCCCTCTCGTGGGCCCTTGGGCAAGTCATTTAATCTCTCTCTGCTTCAGTTCCCTTCCCCCATCTATAAAATAGGGATGGTAATAATACTTGTTTTTCTTCCACCCTTTGGCTTGTGTTACATGTTTGTATGGTGCCTACCACAATGTGCGTGGATGCTGGTTGGGATCCCTAGGCATTATTGGAATCTGAACAATTATAACAGCAAAAAGATAACACCCATTCCATGTCTAAAACCTTAACTGAACTTCCTGTTGAGGTATTTATTCCTGCTAGATCATATTTCTTTAAATGATACAACAATCAGCCAGCATCGGTGCAGGTACCAACCCTTAGCATTGAAGGAGGGCAAAGTGAGGGGCTGACTCTTTATAGCTCTGCTAGGGAGAGAGGCGGAGGGTCTGTCCTTTCTGATTTTAGCCTGCGGTGGTGACAGATCTCAGCACCTGTGAAACACGCACGCACACACAAGGACAGAGGAGCACTTGGAAAGACTCTAGGAGCTCAGAGATAGCGTGAAAGCCATTCAGGGAGTGAGCAACGCAGCCAGAAAGCGAACGCTCTGCAGGCCCTGCCAGATGGACTTCACCACATTGCTTGGAGGATGCTGTGAAATTAGAACTTGTCATTCACCCAGGCCACATCTGGACAGCCCCGATTCCTGGCTCACTGCAAAGCAGCTTGTCATTAGCTGGCTCAGAAGCCCAGTCAGGAAAATGAATTCGCTGCTCAACAGACCTCAGTTCAAACACGCCTCCACTCTCAATGGAAAGGAGTGCCACAGCCTCTAGTCATCTCCACCCCAGCCCCATGTTCACGGCTCATCTTAGACTCTTCTCGCTTGTGCATGAAGAGCTCTTTCTACAAAGGGGAGTTGGTTTCAGACTGTTTCACTCCATTTCCTACAGGATTGTAGCTGGGGGTAGGGGGTTAGGGTGACAGGACAGTCTGACAATACTGTACATTGACACCACCATGCCTTGAAGGAGGTACAACCAAAGCCTACTTACCGGCTGAGCAAGGTAAGGGGCACCTCCCAGACTCATCTCTCTGCGAAGGAGAAGCAGCGAAAGATTTTAGGTGTGGTCAGGAGTCTGAAAAGTACCTGGAAGTGGGATATTGCATTTTCCCGTCTACTGACCAATCTGGCCAAAGGTAGTAGGCATCTATGACCATGGGAGGTCTTTGCAGTGGCTTCAGTCCAGCTGCTAAAGAACAAGTGGCCACATAACAACGCTGCCTCACGCTCCCCCAGGCAGGTTGCCCCTCCTGGTAGTACACACAGAAATCTCCCTCCGACTACAACACTCTGGTTCCAACCCTGATTGGCTGCCATTGGATTTCCCCTACCCACCTGTAGTTTGGTGGCACAGTAGTAACAGGGCAGATTTGCTTTGCCTGTTTCTCCATCCTCAATCTGGAGGGTGTGGGACTCATGAGCTTGGCTAAAAGAGGACCAAGGGCCAGGAAGTTTTGGTCTGAACTGAGCCTGGCTGCCCTCTAGGGACAATGCTCCCTCCTCTGTGCCAATCCATCACACTGTGGTGGCTCTGACAATGGATAATTACAGTGCACTGCAGCGGATAAGTGATTGCTGTCGCTGAGCCATGGTGTTGCTCTGAATGCCCACCGCGATGGTGTTAAACACTGTCTAGCGGTTCCTTTGCAGCAGCTCTTCCTGGTCCAGCCCAGGCTATGCCAGAACATCCATGCCTAGAACTATGTGAATAATGGATTTTTCAGTGTGCTGGCACTTCCAAATGTCTCAAAATATTGTTTCAGGTCAAACTCAGTGTTTCATTTTGATTTTAAGCAGGTTAGCCCCCCACCCCCCCGGCCAGTTTTCTATTTTTAAAATAAATTTAAATAAATGTTGAAAGAAAGAGTCATTTTGAATAAAAAACCCATCTAAACATATCATTTCAAAAACATCAAAACAAACTCTTTTGCCTTTTTTTTAAATCCCCCCCACCCCAACAATTCAGCAAAAGCAAAATTGACCCAAATCTGCAAAACATTTCGGTCGACCCAAACCTGCATGGTTTTGATGGAAAAAAAATTCAGCCAAAAGTGTCCCTGAGCTGCGTGTGCACCCATGGGTGTCACTCAGAAGACTAAAGCAGGGGAGAGAGGATCACGGGCTGTCAATTCGCTGTCTCCCCTGGGCGCTCTGATATCAGAAGTGTTATTATAAGTGGGCAGATGCTGCAGAGGAACATGAAGGGGGTGGATTCTGGATTGTTGCCCAGTGTTAATGAGGACTTTAAGAGGTGTTCTCCCCCATCTCCTTCTGCCTCTTTAAATATTTTTGAGTGAATGTAGGTGTGACATTCCCCTCTGGTGTTATCTGGACTGTTGATCTGCTAGGTCACTCCAATCCTTGACTCTAGGAGCCAGCCTTACCCTGCTCTGCTGTGAGAACCCCCACTCCTGGGCTGTTCACGCACAGCCTCAGGCATGTAAGATGCTCCCAGCTACTTGCAACCGAATGACACTAGCCAATATCTCCGGTCCCAGACACAACCCTAGGAACCTCCGTCTTGCAGTGTCCAGTTATGCCCGCTGGACGCTGCAAGCTTGTATGAATTTGTCAAATTAACAAAGAAATTGATATGTACCAGGCTTGTTATCCCAAGGGGAATCTGTGGCACACTTCAAACCAAATGCACTGCTTCAGGTAGAATAAACAAATAGATTTATTAACTACAGTAACTCCTCACTAAACATTGTAGTTATGTTCCAGAAAAATGCGACTTTAAGCGAAATGATGTTAAATTAATCCAATTTCCCCATAAGAATGAATGTAAATGAGGGGGTTAGGTACCAGGAAAATTGTTTTCACCAGACAAAAGACTATATATATATTTATATATATATATATACACACACACACAGTATAAGTTTTAAACAAACAATTGAATACTGGTACACAGCGATGATGATAGTAAAGCTTGGTTGAGGTGGAAGAGTCAGAGGGTAGGAATTTCCCAGGGAATGCCTTACTGCTAAAATGAACTAGCACTGCACTGAGCCCTCAAGTGTTAACTCTCACACTCTACAAGCCAGCAGGGAAGGAGGGAGGGCAGATGTGTTTCAGAGACAGAGATGCGCATTTCTCCTTTAAGTATCAAGAGTGAGGTCAGAAGTACACTGACTTGTTAATTAGATCAGCAAGCCCGGCAGCTGCAGCTCCTGCCTAAGGCAGCAGCTCCCTCCCTCATGTGTCCCCCCTGCTCTATGGAAGATGGAGTAAGTGAGGTGCAGGGGGACATTAGCCCCCCTCTTCTTCCCCTCCACCCCACACAGCAAGCGGACACCCTGACATTAGCCCCCCTCTTCTTCCCCTCCTCCCCCGCCCAGCAATCAGGCAGGAGTCTCAGGGAGCAGCACATGGCAGTGGGGGAAGGCACAGCTGAACTGCCGGCAATTGATACCCTGCAAACGACGTTAGAAGGGAGAATTTCACAACTTTAAACGAGCATGTTCCCTAATTGATCAGCAACGTAACAATGAAACATTAACCGGGACGACTTTAAGTGAGGAGTTACTGTATGAGGATAGATTTTAAGTGATTATAAGTCAAAACATACCAAGTCAGATTTGGTCAAATGAAGTAAAAGCAAAACACATTCTAAGCTGATCTTAACATTTTCACTGTCCTTACAAACTTAGATGCTTCTCACCACAGGCTGGCTGGTTGCTCTTCAGCCAGGCTCTCCCCTTTGATCAGCGCTTCAGTCGCTTGGTGTGGTGTCTGTAGATATAGGTGGAAGAGAGAGGAAGAGCATGGCAAATGGCTCTCCCTTTTATCATGTTCTTTTTTCCCTCTTGGCTTTGACCCCCGCCCTTCAGAGTCGAGTGAGCATTACCTCATTGCAGTCTCAAACTGACCAAAGGAAGGGGGGGTGACTCACTCGAGAGTCCAACAGATCCTTTTGTTGCTGCCTAGGCCTGCGTCCTTTGTTCCTGTGAGGCTGGGCTGGGTTTGTCCCATACATGCCTTGATGAGGTGTGAACTGCCCCTCTGCTCTAAGAGAGTTTTTGCCTGGGCTTATTTTAAGCCATGAGGATACATTTTCAGCCTCATAACTATATACATGAAATTATAACCTATAACATCACTATAACATTACTTTAACAATAATTACTATAACATCACTATAACAACAATGCTCAGTACATCATGAGCCTTCCAAAGGCACATGACAAACATTGCATTGGATACCACACAATCATTTTATAAGGATGAACATGGGGGTGTAGGGTGTTCTCACAAGGTACCGAACGTCACAGTAGGTTATGGGGAAAGGTGCTGGGCTGGCAGCCCTGGAGAATGATGCCCCATCACCATAAAGCTGGCATATCATGGGCACTATCAGTGCAAGCTCCTCCCCACACTGCCCAGCCATTGCACTTCCCATCTGCCCTGGAGGGGCAAGAGGGAGAGGAGAATTGCATCTCTGTGGGTCATTTGGTTTTTGGCCAACCGAGAGAGACTAACAGCAAAGCCCAGGTTTTCAGCAGGTGTGATGGTGGTTTAATATGGGCCCTGGGATAGGGACTGGACAGAGACCATCAAGTCATTTTACAGAGGCCCCCGGATAGGTTTTGAAGAGTGCAGAGTTTGGGGATGTGCTTGAGTCCTGAAACCCCAAAGATGGATCATGTTTAATACCTCCACCCATTACAGTGTCTCGCAAGCAACAGCTTGGGACAGGAAAACCTGGCTCCTAGGAGGACACTGTCTTTTCCTCCTGGGTTAAATAAAGTTCCAAAGTCTCTTTAGGAAGCACTTATCATCCCTCTCTGGAGCAGGCCTCTCTGCCACCGAGGACAAGAGCTATTGTAAACAGGAGCCGAGAGTACTCACAATGGATTTTGCAGAGATCCAGGGCAGAGTTCTCAGAATAGGCCCCCAGCTTTGAACAACAACCCTCTGTTTGGGTGACCAGGAGAGACTGAACGTAAGGCCTCTAGCTCCAAAACACAAGCCTCTACCACATGAGCTGAAGGACTAATCAGCTGAGAACACTAGCAGGCGGCTATTGTCTGGACCAGCCACAGAAGGGGACTCAAACACTTGGCCAGTGTTACATCTTGAACTCTGTTTACCAAGGTCTGGAGAGTAGCTGTCAGGGTTCCCTCCCCACTCTAAACTCTAGGGTAAAGACGTGGGGACCCGCATTCAGAGCCCCTAAACTTATTTTTACCAGCTTAGGTTAAACCCCCCAAGGTACAAAATTCCCTGCACCCCAAGAAACGCTTCTCGCTGCCACCATCAAATGTCTAACAGGAATCCAGGAAAGGAATCACTTGAACTTCCCTCCCCCCCAAAATACCCCCTCAAGCCGTATACCCCCTTTCCTGGGAAAGCTTGAGAACAATCTCCCAACCAATTGGTTACACAGTGATCTAAAAACCCACCCCCTGGGTTTTAACACCATAGAAAACAGTCAGCTTCTTAAAAGAAGGATTTTATTAAAAATAAAGAAGGTAAAATCATCTCTGTAAAATCAGGATGGTAACTATTTCACAGGGCACTATATTTCCAAACTCAGAGAGATTTCCCCCTCTGGACAAAACCTTAAAGTTCCAGAAAACCATGAATAACACACACCCCCCCTCTTTCTAACACAGGGGATACACCAAGCAAAATAAACAGAAATCTATACGCTAGGCTATCTAAACTTACTTCAGAAAAGGGAGGTTTGATTTTCTGTAGGTTCCTTCTGTCTTCCAAGATCACCCTCTCCCAGACAAAGACACACACTAAAAACTTCCCCCCTCCCAAAGTTTGAAAGTATCTTGTCCCCTTATTGGTCAGATGCCAGCCAGGTCAGGTGTCAGTCTGGCTACCTGCATTTCTTAACCCTTTACTGGAAAGAGGATTTTATAGCACTGCATCAGACCCTCTCCCCCTTCCCTTCATATTTATGACACGCCCCCCAAATCACCGATAGTGTGAAACACTGGCTGTGATTTCTTCCTGGAGCTCTAAAAGAAAACAAAGTAACAAGACACATGAATCTCCAAATATACTAATAACTGGATAAAGACTAAACAATATTGTCCACATTGCAAGGACGATTTTAACCAGTTGGTTCGGGGAAACTTTCACGGGAGAGTGCATCAGCCACTTTGTTAGAAGCTCCTGAAATGTGTTGTATTTCAAAATCAAAATCTTGGAGAGCCAAACTCCATCGAAGGAGTTTTTTGTTATTTCCCTTGGCGGTATTAAGCCACTGTAGTGCAGCATGGTCGGTTTGCAGGTGGAAACGCCGTCCCCAAATGTATGGGCGTAGCTTTTCCAGAGCGTAGACAATGGCGTAACATTCCTTCTCACTGATTGACCAGTGGTTTTCCCTCTCAGACAGCTTCTTGCTGAGAAACACGACAGGATGGAATTCTTGATCTGGTCCTTCCTGCATTAAGACTGCTCCCACACCACGCTCGGACGCATCTGTGGTTACTAGGAACGGTTTATCAAAGTCCGGGGCCCTTAGCACAGGGTCAGACATGAGTGTTGCTTTAAGCTGGTTAAAGGCCTTCCGACACTCATCAGTCCACCGAACCGCATTTGGCTGGCTCTTTCTCGTTAGGTCAGTTAGAGGGGCGGCGATTTGGCTGTAGTGCGGTACAAATCGCCGGTAATATCCGGCCAAGCCTAAGAAAGATTGGACCTGTTTCTTTGACTTTGGGACAGGCCACTTTTGGATAGCCTCCACCTTGGCCTGTAGGGGGTTAATAGTTCCTTGACCCACCTGGTGTCCAAGGTAAGTCACTCTGTTGAGGCCTATTTGACACTTTTTAGCCTTAACAGTTAGTCCTGCCTCTCGTATGCGCTCGAAGACCTTCTGGAGATGCTCCAGGTGTTCGGCCCATGAGTCAGAAAATATGGCCACATCGTCAAGATAGGCAACTGCCGATTCTCCCAATCCCGCTAGGAGACTATCTACCAGTTTCTGGAATGTGGCAGGTGCATTCCGCAGCCCGAAAGGGAGCACATTAAATTCATACAGCCCGACATGGGTGATGAAGGCTGACTTTTCCTTGGCGGATTCATCTAGCGGCACCTGCCAGTACCCCTTGGTTAAGTCTAAGGTGGAGATGAACTGGGCACGTCCCAGTTTCTCCAATAGTTCATCTGTGCGAGGCATTGGATAGTTGTCTGGGCAAGTCACAGCATTTAGCGTACGGTAGTCCACGCAAAAGCGTATTTCCCCATCTGGTTTGGGGACTAGAACCACGGGAGAGGCCCATGCACTGCTAGAGGGATGGATTATACCCATCTGTAGCATGTCTTGAACCTCCCGTTCTATAGCAGTTTTGGCGTGAGGAGCCACTCGGTAAGGTCGGGCTCTAATTGGGTGGGCATTACCTGTGTCCATGGAGTGGTATGCCCGTTCGGTCAGTCCTGGGGTGGCTGAGAACATCGGTGCAAATTTAGTGCACAGCTCCTGGATTTGCTGGCGCTGCATACGTCCGAGGGTCATTGAGAGGTTCACCTCTTCCACGCCACCGTCATTTTTCCCTTCATAGTAGACACCTTCAGGCCACTCAGCGTCTTCTGCTCCCTGGGCAGTAAACTGACAAACCTTCAATTCTCGGGGGAAAAAAGGCTTTAGAGAATTAACATGGTACACTTTAGGCTTGAGAGTTGTGGTGGGGAATGCTATGAGATAGTTCACAGCTCCCAGGCGTTCTTGGACCGTAAATGGCCCTTCCCATGACGCTTCCATTTTATGGGCCTGGAGCACCTTCAAGACCATGACTTGGTCCCCTACTTTAAAGGAACGCTCTCTGGCATGTTTATCATACCAGGCCTTTTGCTCTTCCTGAGCCCCTTTTAGGTTTTCTCTAGCAAGGGCTAAAGAGTCTCGGAGGGTGTTTTGTAGGTTGCTTACAAAGTCCAGAATGTTAGTTCCCGAAGAAGGCGTAAACCCCTCCCATTGCTGTTTCACCAGCTGTAATGGCCCTTTAACCTCGCGGCCATACACAAGTTCAAATGGTGAAAACCCTAAACTGGGATGTGGTACAGCCCTGTAGGCAAAGAGCAACTGCTGTAACACTAGGTCCCAATCGTTGGAGTGCTGGTTTACGAATTTACGTATCATGGCTCCCAAAGTTCCATTAAACTTCTCCACCAGACCATTTGTTTGATGGTGGTAAGGGGTGGCAACCAAGTGGTTCACCCCATGAGCTTCCCACAGGCTTTTCATGCTCCCTGCCAGGAAATTAGTTCCTGAACCAGTAAGGATGTCGGCGGGCCAACCTACCCTGGCAAAAATCTCTGTTAATGCCTGGCATACACTTTTAGCCCGGGTGTTGCTCAGAGCTACTGCTTCTGGCCATCGGGTGGCAAAATCCATGAAAGTCAGTATGTACTGCTTTTCTCTGGGTGTCTTTTTCTGAAAAGGACCCAGAATATCCACAGCTACCCGCTGAAATGGAACTTCAATTATGGGGAGTGGCTGGAGAGGGGCTTTGACCTGATCTTGGGGTTTTCCCACTCTTTGGCACACCTCACAAGACCGGACATAGGTAGAAACATCCTTGCCCATTCCCTCCCAGTGGAATGACCTCCCCAAACGGTCTTTGGTTCTGTTCACCCCAGCATGACCACTAGGATGATCATGGGCTAAGCTCAAGAGCTTTAGCCGGTACTTAGTCGGAACCACCAACTGTCTCTGAGGACGCCAGTCTTCCTGGTGTCCACCAGAAAGAGTCTCCTTATATAGAAGTCCTTTTTCTATAACAAACCGGGATCGATTAGAAGAGCTGAGAGGCAGTGGGGTGCTCCGTCCCACTGTCCAAGCTCTCTGTAGGCTTTCATCTGCTTCCTGCTCGGCTTGGAACTGTTCCCTAGATGCTGGAGACATCAGTTCCTCACTGGGTTGTGTACCTGGGCTGGGTCCCTCTGGAAGCGATGCAGGTGATGGGTTTGTTTCCGTCGACTGTGAACGCTCTCCGCTGGTGCACAATGTGGTAATTCAGGCTCTGGCTGAGCCTCTTGTATTGAGTTATCGGTTGCTGCTGCCATTGCAGGCTCGGTGGTGCCCTCGGGTGTTGGCACTGTAGATGGGGTTGCAAGCGCTGGACTCAGTGCTGGCAATGGTTCTGGTGCTGGTTGCTTTGCCAGTTCCGGTTCCGAGACTGGCTTGGGTCGGGTTTCTGCGACTGGATCTATGACGGCTGTTGCAGTCGTTGGCAGGGTATCCGGTTCCACCACCTCTATCCGGGTCTCTGGTAGTACAGATGGGGTTCTGGTGGAAGTCTCAGGAACAGAGCTAGGTGTGACAGCTTGCTTAGCCTGCCTGCGGGTGACCATTCCCACCCTCTTGGCTAGCTTCACACAATTGGTCAAGTCTTCCCCCAGCAACATGGGAATGGGATAATCATCATAGACTGCAAAAGTCCAATTTCCTGACCAGCCCTTGTACTGGACAGGCAACACGGCTGTAGGTAAATCAAAAGAGTTGGACTTGAAGGGTTGAATTGTCACTTGCGCCTCTGGGTTGATTAAGCTGGGGTCCACTAAGGATTTGTGGATAGCCGACACTTGTGCGCCGGTGTCCCTCCACGCTGTAACCTTTTTTCCGCCCACACTCACCGTTTCCCTTCGTTCCAAAGGTATCTGGGAGGCATCTGGGCCTGAGGACCTTTGGTGTGACCCCGGTGCAATGAACTGTATTCTGTTGGGGTTCTTGGGGCAGTTGGCCTTCACATGCCCCAATTCGTTACATTTGAAACATCGCCCAGCCGACTGGTCAGTGGGGCGAGGTGGGTTGCTGGAGAATGGGGTGGTGGGGCAATAAGGGATCTGGGTTTTTCCTTGTGGGGCCTTGGGCTGCTCCTGGTGAGGGGGTGTGGTCTCGGGTTTTCCTTTCTGATATCTCCCCAAACTATGACCAGGGTTGTTCCTCTCTGCTTCCTGCACCCCTTGTGTGCCAAATTTCCTTGCCCCTCTGCTGATCTGGGACTGTTCGTATTGATCAGCATAAGCAGCAAGGCTGTCTGCTGAGTCCATTTTCTTATCCCATAAACACTGTCTTATATCATCCTTGGACATATTCAGGAATTGTTCCTGAGCCATCAAATCACACACTCCTTCAAAGCTAGTAACATTCCTTCCCTTGACCCATTTTTTTAACAGCTCCTTTATCCGGTTTACATAAGCTACATTACTTAGTCCAGGCCCTCGGATAAGGGTTCGAAATTTTACTCGGTAGGTTTCAGGTGTAACTTGAAATTGTTTTAAAACCAAATCCTTGAATTTCTCATAGTCAGAAGCCTCATCAATAGGCATGTCATTGAATATGTCCAGAGCACTTCCAGTCAACTTGGCTACCAATAGGGTCATTTTGTGATCATCAGGAATGTGATGGAGATTGCATAGTCTCTCAAAGGTGAGAAAATATTCAGCAATATCACGGGATTCATCATACGGTGGACATACTCGCTCCCATTTGTGGGTTGTTGGGGAAGGATTATTAGTGTTATCCGGTAGATTCCGCTCCACCCTGGTCTTCTCCATCTCTAGGGCATGCTTCCTCTCTCTCTCCTTCTCCTCCTCAGCATGCTTCCTCTCTCTCTCCTTCTCCTCCTCAGCATGCTTCCTCTCCTCCTCAGCATGCTTCCTCTCTCTCTCCTTCTCCTCCTCAGCATGCTTCCTCTCCTCCTCAGCATGCTTCCTCTCTCTCTCCTTCTCCTCCTCAGCATGCTTCCTCTCCTCCTCAGCATGCTTCCTCTCTCTCTCCTTCTCTTCCTCAGCATGCTTCCTCTCTCTTTCTCTCTCTTCCATCTCCATCTGTTTAAGTTGTAGCAGTCTTGCATGTTTCTTCTCCTCATCATCAGCTTGTAGCCGGGCTATCTCAAGTTTAATAGCTGCTTCACTGGCAGTCATCTTAGCCTTTGTTTTTAATCTGTCTTAACCCGATAGAGTTAGAAAAGAAAAAAAAACTTGCTTGGGTATTCCCTGTAGGGGTTAACTACCTGCTTTCATATGTAGATACTCTAGCTCCTAGCAGCTTAACCCCTCCCCCCTCCCTGCTTCCAGCAGCACAGGGAAGAGTCAGAGAGAAGAAAAAAAATTCTAAACTCCCTGTGTCTGGTTCAAAAAAAATCTCTGGTTCAATATATCCCACCGCTCTGCCACCATGTCAGGGTTCCCTCCCCACTCTAAACTCTAGGGTAAAGACGTGGGGACCCGCATTCAGAGCCCCTAAACTTATTTTTACCAGCTTAGGTTAAACCCCCCAAGGTACAAAATTCCCTGCACCCCAAGAAACGCTTCTCGCTGCCACCATCAAATGTCTAACAGGAATCCAGGAAAGGAATCACTTGAACTTCCCTCCCCCCCAAAATACCCCCTCAAGCCGTATACCCCCTTTCCTGGGAAAGCTTGAGAACAATCTCCCAACCAATTGGTTACACAGTGATCTAAAAACCCACCCCCTGGGTTTTAACACCATAGAAAACAGTCAGCTTCTTAAAAGAAGGATTTTATTAAAAATAAAGAAGGTAAAATCATCTCTGTAAAATCAGGATGGTAACTATTTCACAGGGCACTATATTTCCAAACTCAGAGAGATTTCCCCCTCTGGACAAAACCTTAAAGTTCCAGAAAACCATGAATAACCCCCCCCCTCTTTCTAACACAGGGGATACACCAAGCAAAATAAACAGAAATCTATACGCTAGGCTATCTAAACTTACTTCAGAAAAGGGAGGTTTGATTTTCTGTAGGTTCCTTCTGTCTTCCAAGATCACCCTCTCCCAGACAAAGACACACACTAAAAACTTCCCCCCTCCCAAAGTTTGAAAGTATCTTGTCCCCTTATTGGTCAGATGCCAGCCAGGTCAGGTGTCAGTCTGGCTACCTGCATTTCTTAACCCTTTACTGGAAAGAGGATTTTATAGCACTGCATCAGACCCTCTCCCCCTTCCCTTCATATTTATGACAGTAGCCCAGACCTGACCACATTTGCAGCAAAATGCAAGATATATCTCTTCATGCAATAACATCAGAGGAACAACTGGCCCACCAGAGATTAGCATGGAAGGGAAAAAGTCCATGCTGACATTAGTGCTGTATTAAAAAGTGCAGAGTGTGGTGTATTGAAAACTAATCTATAACTCTAAATGGTCAGGGGGTTTCCTGGGCCTTCTTGAAGGCTGGGGAGGGGTGGGGTCTATAGGGAAACATGCAATCAAAGTCAGTCTGCAAAGAGCCAGTCTAGAGTAAAGGAGGGGGAGTTGTGCACCTCTGTTTTAGGGAGCAGCCTGTTTTCTCTGTTTCAGGGTTCTTGTGTGTTATCATTCTAAATTCAATTAAATAAAGTTGTGTTACATTGTACCTTCCAGCAACACTTCTGTGTTTATGCTGTGAACATAAACAGAGAGGAAAAAAAATAGCTCTGCAGACTGTTTTGTTTTAAATGGTGCATGGTAATCCTGCCTCTTTGGGATGCTTCTCCATATTTTCTTTCTGCCCTCCTGTTCTTTGTGACCAAATAAGAGATTGCAGCCCTGCAATTTAAGGAATAACATTATCTCTATGAAAGGGGTTGGTGTATGTCTTTAAATAGGAGACTTCTGCCCCCGCCCAGGTCTGTTGCCACTAGCATGAAAGGTGAATGTGCCTGAAGGGCCAGAGTCACTGTTTAGCTAATCTATGCTTACATATAGCTAGGGCCACATCATCCAGGTGACTATTCCAGCCCCAGAGATCAGGATCATTGTAACACCTAGAGTCTGATCGGAGATCAAGACCACATTGTGCAAAGTGCTGTACAAACGCACAGTGGGACACAATGCCTGTCCTAAAGATCTTACACTCTAATTAGAAAGGAAAGACAACGATTATTTCCCCATTGTGCACGTGGGGAACTAAATCACAGAAATATTAAGCAACTTGTCCAAGATCACACAGGATCACACAGGCTGTAACACAGCCATGAATTCAGCCCAGATCTTCTAACTCAAAGCCCCGCTCTTGAACCACAAGGTTATCCTTATGATAGCAGAACTCAAGAGTTGTTGCTTTCTGTCTGTAACTTCTGTCAAGTTACAGCTTGGCCGTGGAAAAACCACAGAGGAGTGAGGACACCAGCGAGTCACCCGAGCAAACAGAGGGAAAGTGGCAGCAACAAGGAAGGCTTGGTTTTAACTGGAGCTGCTTCCCCACAGCTGTGCAGCTTGAGGGTTTTAAACCTAAGCCTTTCCTTTGGCAAAGATTAAGCATAAAACAAGAGCACAATGGAATTAAATGCAGAAAGGCTGTAAATGTAAACGAACAAGGGCAGGGAACTCAAAAGTACAGAGCAAGAGCAAACAGGGTGGCAGGGAAGCAGAATTGCAAACCTCTCATGTCTACATGTGCCTAAGATGTGGGGTGGAAAGTGGCCTTTTGCCATAATCCGCCCCGCACACCATCACCTTTGCCCCCTCCCTAGCTGCTTCGCTGGAGGCATGCCAAGCCCATGAGGGGCGTGCCCAGAAAGAGGCCTCAGGAGAAGAATCATCGCTGTGCAGCATGGCCCCCTCTCAGAGCAGCACCATTTCCTGCCGCTCAGGTCAACAGTAACTCCCTTTCTGTGGTTTTCCCACTCCACAGAGGATCTATAAGTAGACAGTTGGCGGGTCCCATCCAATGACAGTGTGGCATGGATAAGAGACATGCTGCCATTGGTGCAGGGAGCCTAGAGGGGGAGGGCATACATGCTGAGATTCATGGGATAAAACAGTTATTCCTATGGATCTTGGTGTCTGCAAAAAACAGCTGCTGTGCCCTGTGGCTGTTCTGCCCCAACTGCATCTCCCAGAGCAGAGGATCTGGCAGAGTGCCTCCAAGGTGATAGTCCCTCCCGATGATCTCTCCCCACTGTCACCAAGCCCTGGACTTCTCTCCCACCACATCTGCCAAACCCTCCTCTTCAATGTACAGAGCAATGACGTCTGCTTGACATCCTGCTTCACTCCCCCAACACCAGAGCCGGCCCGGGCTAACATAGCAAAGACACATGGGGCAGAGCACGGGGAAGAACATTACAGGACACACACCCAGGATTAGAACCAGCTTGCTCACTCACTCAAGGGCCCATGAGGTCCAGCTGCTTCAGATCCCTCAGTTCTTTATTTACTTCATCTCCTGGTATTCATTTGCCTCTTTCCTCATGTAGGAAAATCAAGTTCTGTTTATCCATCAAAGCACTTTTAATGCACTCATCACCATGGTGTCTAGGCATCTGCCTAACTCTCCTCACCTCTTCACATGAAATAGGCAGCACTTTCATAGCAAAACATTTGTTTGGTCTGTTGGTTTTGGTTTCCAAACAATTCAGTGCCCTGCTCTATTTGACCCATGGGCTCTTTGTCCAAACTCTTGCCTGGGTGGCATGTTAAATGAAGTCATATGATCATGCTCGAACCAAGCAGGGATGTTTCTATATTATCCACTTGGTGATGGGATAGAAACAACCTCAGATGGAGCCCCTTCAGATTTGATTTTGCACAACCAAATTCTCCCCTGATGTTTTTGTTTGGGTCAGACCCAAATCCAAAAGAGGCCTGGTTTGGATGAAACCAATGGACTGCAAGAATGATTGAGCATGGCCAGCATCAAACCCCAGTCCTGTTGCAGTCAGAGACAAAAAGGCCAGACCTAATGCAGTCAGCGACCTGAACACCAGCCCAGATTCAGTCGCAGCCTGAGCCCTGGGCTTGATTTGGCATCAAACCCAAATCCCCAGCTCAGATTCAGTCTCAAATCCAAACTCCAGTCCGGATTCATTCTCAGACCTGAACCCCAGCCTACACTCACAGTGATTGACATCCAGAGCTATATCTGATCAGCACTTCCTGGTCCCATTTCTGTAGTATTTTTAATTATGATTATTATAGCATCAACAGCGCTATTATGAACATAAAGATTCACAGGCACACATGCGTGAATGCTTGCACACACACACACACACACACACACACACTCTTATGCCTCTTGAGAAATGGGTCTGTTCCGCTCTCCTCTTCTGTAGTGATAAAATATTGATTAGAAAATTTGAAAATTTGAAATGATTTAGGAGTCTCTGGATGGGAAACGTAATGTACTGTGCTGGCTGCCTTATGAGCCATCCATCACCTGTCAGCAAGCAGCAAGGAAGTGACAGAATCAATACAAACGTGTCTGAAGATGGGTTTAACTCATTTCCCTTCCCCCTTGGGCAATAGTCAGAGTAGCCCAGCTGTGGGAGAAGGGAGGCTCAATTGCTAACACAGGGCCAAGTTCACTCAGTGCAAAAAGTGTAGCAGGGTTAAAGCCCCGCTCTGCATTCACCCCATCCCAGAAACTGCTGGAGGCCAAGCGGATTTAAGTCACAAGCAAAGTGTGTGGAGGTCAGCGGAGTTCACAAGGGCATATGGAACCACCAGGATCTAGCTGTCCCAGTCCAGGACCGGGAGCCAGGATGTGCTGAGTTTTAATCCCTCTGTGGCCTTGGGCAAGTTATTAAATCTTTCAAAGGGACTCAAGGGATACAACATGCAAGACAAATGCTGCACTGACTTACCCACTGCGTAACTTCTCTGAAGTCAGTGGGGTGACTCTATGCAGCATTGGCCCCCTTTTGTTTATTAAGCCACAGAACAGGTTCCTGTTTCTCTTACCCTGTCCAAGATATTTTTTTTTTAAATTCATCTGCAGGGTGACGTATTGGCCTGTTACATTTTGCAGATAGAGTCAATTGACCTGTGATCCTATTTTGCAGATTCCCTTAGAGCACTATAATCCATCCTTTGAGACGTTTGAAATGAGACTGGACAGAGCGCTAGAGAATAGACAGCGGAGAAAGTCGTGCGTCAGTCCCCAGGGGGATAGACTGGGTGACCATAGCAGCTCGAATTTATTATTAGAGTTAATTATTCATAGGGCGCCACAGGGGTTGATGGCACTATACATACAGATCAGATACACCAGACAAAACCTCCTGTCCCAGAGAGCTTGCTCTCTAAAGTCTGTGTAGTTTGATTTCTGTGGTCCTTGCCCTAGTGCAGCTTTAGCACACCAAGTGAGCTGCATTGTCAGAAGCATCTAATGTGACGTTATTGACATAAACTGTGACCGTATAGATCATTGTTGCAACCACTGCTATATAGTTGCAGCAAATATTGTACAAACGTTGTCGTGTAAGGTGTCTATAAAAAGGTTATGATTTGCTGGTTATGATTATGCTATCTGTATGTGTCTATCATTTTTGTAGTTGAAATTATGAATATTGGCTATGTACTTGTATCTCAAAGTGTTTGATTCTAAGTAGCCTCAGAGAAGCATTTGGTCAGCTTCTTGAGAAAGGACTATTCTCAGTAAGTGCCCAATCAAGAAACACTTAACTGACAATGGACTTTGGGAGACACCAATCCACATCTGAGCTTTCCTGGGAACGTTTAAACTAACATGTAAACAATGGCGTTGGCCTGTAAAGAACTGAGTCATGCATGTACATGTGACTTGCGCATGTGACTGCAAACTCCATCTTGTAGCTGTGGTTTTGCACAGGAGAACAAAGAGGTTTCTGCCCACAAGAGAAAGACTATAAAAGCCCCTGGAAAACTGTCCATTTTGTCTTCAATCCTGCTTCTTGCCCCTGGAGTGACTTTGCTACACTGAAGCTCTGAACAAAGGACTGAATGACCCATCCAAGCTGTGGATGTACTCCAGAGACTAGATTTGAACCTGCAATTTATTCTATCACTGCTACAAGCCAGAACCAAGAACTTTGCCATTGCTGTATGTAATTGATTCCAGTTAACCAATTTTAGCTCTCATCTATATTTCTTTTTTTTATGATTAAACCTTTAGATTCTAAAGGATTGGCAACAGCGTGATTTGTGGGTAAGATCTGACTTGTATATTGACCTGGGTCTGGGGCTTGGTCCTTTGGGATTGTGAGAACCTCCTTTTTTCTTTTACTGGGTATTGGTTTTCATAATCATTCATCCCCATAACGAGTGGCACTGGTGGTGATACTGGGAAACTGGAGTGTCTAAGGGAATTGCTTGTATGGCTTCTGGTTAGCCAGTGGGGTGAGACCGAAGTTCTCTCTGTTTGGCTGGTTTGGTGTGCCTTAATAGTAAAGGAAACCCAGCCTTGGACTGTAATTTGTCCTGAATTGATAGTCTCAGTTGTGTCCCGCCAGAGGCCGCATCGTTACATCTAGCAAAGGGAAGGGAAGTGACACAGCATCCATCCACATTCTGGGCTTGATTCTGAGAGGTGCTGAGCTGACAGGGGTCCCATTGACTTCCTCAGTGTGATGAGCAGGTTCTCAAAACCTCTCCAGACCGGGCTGTGACGGGTTCGGTCACAGAGACCCCCTTGGGACTGTCACCTGATGTGCTGAGATCACCTCTGAGCCCATTTTCCCTGCCAGCTTGGGACTCCAGAACCCTGCCATGTTGAGCCAGACATGCTAGCCTGCTGCAACACAGACCCAGGTCTGGTCCACGCCCCCAAAGCTGCAGACTTTGACCTGCAGAGCAGTTTTTGGTTACCTATCTCCAAATAAATCCATTTTACTCTGTATAAAGCTTATACAGTGTAAACTCATAAATTGTCCACCCTCTATAACACTGATAGAGAGATATGCACAGGTAATACCCCCAGGTATTAATTACTTACTCTAGGTTAATTAATAAACAAAAGTGATTTTATTAAGTATAAAAAGTAGGATTTAGGTGGTTTCAGTGATAACAGACAGAACAAAGTAAGTTATCAAGCAAAATAAAACAAAAATATGCAAGTCTAAGCCTAATACATTAAGAAACTGATTACAGATAATATTTCACCTTCAGAGATGTTCCAATAAGCTTCTTTCACAGACTAGACTCCTTCCTAGTCTGGGCCCAATCCTTTCCCCGGTACGGTCCTTGTTAGTTCCAGCTCAGGTGATAACTAGGGGATTTCTCATGACTGGCAGCCCACTTTGTTCTGTTCCACCCCCTTTTATAGCTTTGGCCCAAGCCAGGAATCTTTTGTCTCTCTGGGTCCCCACCCCTCCTTAAATCTGGTACTTTTCCATTTAGAAGATGCATTTCAGGAAGGTAACTATTTCTTCAACTGCCCCTCCCACCTTGATGTCCAAGGCTCAGTCCACACCCAGTTCCCTTGGAACTGCCCAGTCTTGGCTGCTAAAGTTGGGCCAGGCCAGAGCTGTGATGCTGTAGCCTCCGGCACCAGATTTTTTTGGTGCTGATGATGCCCAGGGCAACAGGTGACCTTTTATAGGGGTTCAGCCCTCTGAAATCAGAGTCACAGCAGACTTGGCTAGGGCTGCAATATAGCAGTAGCCCTTAGACCCAGTTCCCCTCGGGCTGTTGCTGGGGATATGAGTGGGTGGCACCACACATTATTTTCTGATTTATTCTGTTTTTAATTCTACACATTAATACACTGTAAAAACATGAAGCAGGAAGCCTGCTGTGGGTAACACCTTGGCATTTCCTTGTGTGCTGGTCTGTCATACCGTCCCTAACAGACCCTATAAATGGTTTCCAAATCCAGCAGAAATGGTCTATTTGCTGCCTAGTACAGGATGTAATCTTGTCCAGAGGTGGTATTGATTTTGTTAAAGTTTCCCAGCCATCTCGTCCTTGAGCGTGCCTTAACAGCCACTTTCCCCCAGCAAAGTGGTGGGTCTTTTCATGCTAGCGATGCCCAGGTAGCGTTGCAGGTGTACGCTAATCTGCAGACAACATGATAATGGCTTTTTGGAAATCCTTTAGGGGACAGCAAAGCCAGAGCTCCTGGTTACTTAAATCATAAATATATCCAGTAGCCAATTTCAAAGTGAAATTGCTGGGCCATTTTAACTGTAAGGGATGGGAATTACAGACCTGATAGAGCAAAGCACTTAAACAGGTGCTTAACTTTCAGCACATGAGTAGATCTGTTGGTTACAAACAGATTATGCGTGGGTTTATGTAACCCACTGGTGTGTGTGTGTTACGGGTTTTCCTCTGTGCCTGACCCACAGGGGCTATGAATTTGTTGCAGCCCCAGATCTTTAGCTCCAGCTGTAGAGCTGGTCAGGAATCAGTTTTCTCATTCTGAGAAAAGTTTTGAGATTTCAAATATTTTCCTGTTCCACATGAAACCAAGAGCTTTTGAAATTAGCAAGAAAGAGAAAGGCCCTGCACTCACTTGGGATGTTTCCTACTAAGTATTGTTCATACAAAGTGGAACAGCTCTAATGGGAGACAGTGAAAGGTACTCCTCTCCCCCCCCCGCATAGGTAGGGCCCACATCTGAGATGTGGAAAACCCATATTCAGTTCCCAGCATGTCAACCAAAATAGGCCTCGTAAGTGGAAGCTCATCTGGAATTACACTCAATGTGAAGCAAAGTGCTTAAAATATTTGCTGGATCAGAGCCTTAATAACTCCACCTAGTCAAGAGCAACAACACTATTTCTCTAGTTGTTTCCAGTCCTGTAAACACAAGAACTCCCACCCACCTGGTGCAAGGTGCTTAGTCCTATCCCTGCAGAGGCTGTCCTCTAGCAGACATTCTCACCACACTCCAGCATTTTTCACTGGCTCCTGTTCCCCGCAGGTTTGCATCAAGAGGCCCTCTTCCTGGGAGCCAGCGAGAGCCACTCTGTGTAAGGAAGCCCATGCACCCTACCCTTTGTCAAACAGTAACTCCCTGGGCTTCCTACCTAGAACCATTCCTCTGCTCTACAAGCTTCTGTTTTATCTCCATCCCAGGAGGCCTGATTTTTGCCACATGACCTGCCTGTCATGTGACATTGTTCATTTTCTCCACCTGGAGAGGCAGGCAAAGTGAGTCACAGGTGTGGACTGGAGCCATCTCCACTTAAAGGGCCAGTCAAGCTGTGACTAATCCATTTGCCTAGGTGCTGGATCAGGGTCTTACATGAGCTCTTCAGCAGATTATTTCCTCATCCAGGAGAGCAACAAGGGTCTTTCATATGCCTTAGTAGGCTACTCAATGAGTAACTAATACAGAGGCCTTTATGAGAGCTGATGGTTTGGAAAGCAAGCAACTGAGGTACAGCTAGGACTGCGAGAAAGGCATGCAACTTTCTAGTGGCAATCTGTGCAATCATTTTTTATCCTTTTCTTCAGGCAATTTCATAACCCAGAGATTGTGTTTGCTGTGTGAGATTCCTGCCAAGCAGCTGCTTCGGCACCAAACACACACACAAATTATTATAAATTGCATGTTTCCAAGGCCACGTTTATTTTATCCCAAGGAATTTTTTGGACTTTGCAAATTTGATTTTCCATGGGAGAAAAAGGTGAAATCACACAGGTATTCACAAAGGAGTTTTTGAAGACTGGAAACAAAATGGGGTGAAAAAAAATCTTGATTGCTGAGGGTTACTGTAATATTCACAGCATGCACACAGAATTTAGCCAAAACAGAATACTCTTCCTGGAAGAGTTGCAATATAACATTACTTTATTTCTCAGGGATGGTCTACACTGGAAATGTACATCAGCATAGCTGTGTCTCTTGGGGGTGTGAAAAGTCCAAGTGTAGACCAGCCCAGAGAAAACAGGCTGCTCCCTAACGCAGAGAGGCACAACTCACCCCACTTACTTTTAAACTGGCACTTTCCAGACTGTCTCTGATGGCAGGTTTTCCTACAGAGCCCCCTAGCCTGCAAGAAAGACCAGGAAACCCCTTAGAAACTGAAGTGGCAGCCTACAAATCCAACACAGTTTCAAATACGTTTGGAATTGTTCATCTCCCTGCAATGGCTGCTATGCCATATGACTGGTGCCAGAATGGATACTCTCCCACTGGCCGGACTCTGGAGGCAAACAATTGGCCACCGTGGAAGGAAGAGGAGCAGACCTGGCTGACCCTGGTGTCCATGCGGATGGGCAGAGCAAGGCCAAGCCCTGTGGCAGATTGGAGCCCAAAGCCAGAGCTGTCAGCACACAGCAGGCCAGGGAGTGACCCCACCTGACTAGGCAGACCTGGGAGGGAAGGCAGCAAGAAAGGCGCTGGAGGTAGAGAGTAGGAGGGAGTTTAGTGTGACAAGATGCCTATCTGACAGAGGGTCGGAGCTTCAGGTCTGTCACCTAGCTGGCCCTCATACCCCTGTCAACAGCATCTGAGAAGGGGACAAACAGCAGCTCCAATAAGTTAATCACAATGCCAGCATTGGCACAGGAAATGGTGCCCATTCTCCAGATAGTCTTCTCTGCCACCTTGCTCCAGTGACGATTCATAGGAGTTAATACGTGGCAATCTCCTGCCCTGACAGCACGTGGGGGCCAGGCAGAGAGGCAGTAAAGACATAACTTTCACCCCTTGGACATTCATGCTGACCCCATTGTGTCAGCTCCTAGTGTCGGCCCATCTGTCATGGTGTCAGTTCCTGCCGGGGCCCCAGGACCCAACTCATAGAGGTTGCTCTGTGTGTCGGCCCATTTATCTTCTCGGGCTGCTGTGCTGACGGGACTGACACTTCTATTTGTTATCCTGCAAAGCAGGGCCTGGGCAAGTCTTCTGAGACAGAAAAACAAGGGAGGGGGGAGTAACTGCGGGGCCCAAAAGGGCGCGTGGCACCAGCCAAATGGCAGGTAAAGGAGAAGGACCAGGAGGCAATGGGAGGAAAGGACATTCTGGCTCCAGGTGCCTAGGGGAAATGCAAGAAGGAAGCATGAAGTTAGCATCTGAGTCCTCGGCAAATGAATAAACAGGAGAAGAGCTGGGAGCTGTGTGATGCGTCTTTGGCTCAGGACCTAAGCCGAAGCATCATTGTTAAGTTGGGAGCACAGAATCCTTGCACTGGGTTCCCACTCTTGGGGTACATGGCTTCCAGCCCTGTTCAGGGTCATTCCCAAGACATCAGGGCTTGTTGGTGGCACAGTGGCACCAGAGACCCCCCCGCCCGGGTCAGGCAGCTAAAATGACAGCAGAGGGAGTTGGAATGGGGTGGGGGTCATTTCATTAGGAAGAATGTTCCCTGTGACCGCCATGCCACACTCCTGATGTCAGTCACAAATGGTGAGCTGACGCTGGGTGTGACTGGCACTGAGACGAAGAATCTCTGAAGGAAAGGCGAGTGTGTGGCTGTGGAGAGGAAGGCTGGGCTTGGGGTGAAGGCACTGGGTGGGAACAGTGGCGAGGTAGGTTCAATTCCTGGCTTTCTGCCCCATACTTCTTTGGTAAGCTTGAGCAAGGCCTCAGTTCCCCATCTGTGAAATGGGGATAACAGTGCATTCCCACCCCAGGAGGCTTGACTCATTGATATTCATGAGGTGCTCAGATACCATGGTGATGGCTAGCTAGCTGAGGTTCTTCCTCAAGGAGTGCATTTAGCTCTACAGCTGGGGCAGGGGCTGTGTGTGGACAGTGCCTAGTCCAATGGAGTCCTCATCCTGCATTGTACAGGGCCTAGTGCTGATCCTGGGGGTGGCGGGATGCCTTTGGGTGCTACTGCCATACAAAGAATGACCTTTCAGCGTGGCAGTCACTAGTGAATGTGTGGCACTCTTTGAGTCTCAATTCAGCAAAGCAGGTAGCTTCAGCTCTGGAGCTATGTGAGGGTGCTGCTGGCTACCACTGAGGGATAGTGCTGTGAGGGAAGCTGCCACAATGACACCCCCTGCTGGTCTGGCTTTCCCCACCTCCCCCTGCACACACACACACATCCCTCAGAGAACAGCTATGTAGTTGTCAAACCCCTAGCTCTGGAGCCAGCTGCAGTAGCACAGCTGCTAATCTCACAAGCCAAGAGCTGTGAAACTGCCAAGGAAGCGTGGCTTGGTTCTGTCTGTGCTGCGTTCCCACCTTCTGCTCATCTGTGAGAAAGCTCAAGGCTGTGTCAGGAAGGAAAGGGTCCGGTCCGTGAACCGCCTGGTCTTGGGGTGCTCAGCCTTAAATCAAAGGGAGTGTGAGGAAATCCAGAGCCACCGGGCAGTGGAACCTCAGCTGAGCCACCTGCAGCATTCATGCCCACGCTGAAGTCAGGTGAGTCAGGGTGGGGAGAGCAGTCAAGACCTTACAGTCCAGATGAGCTGGATGCTTTCTTCAGGGATGAGGTGGCGAATGGGGGAAAAACCTGTCCGTGTGCATGACAGCCTCTCTGGTGAATGTGAAACACTCTGTACTTAACCTTGTCGGTGCTGCAGAGATGTACAGCCTGCTGCCTGCCAGCCAGTGCGGCAGGCACAATAGCAGACTTAACCGGTCACCAAAGTCCTCTGGAGGGTGGCTGGACTTCTCTGGGTGCTTACCACAGCCTCACTGATGGGGGCCATATCAGCGCAAGAGGGCACAAGACCATTGGTTTCTGAGCCTGAGTGATCTACACCCAAACGGGCGGCAGGAAGGTGTGGCACCCGAGGGGGTATTAGATGGCCTGTGTTTTTTTCTGGTGTCCAGCGTGTGCACCAAAACCATGCTCAGCACAGCAGCCTATTGCGCTGTTCAGAAAAGCCAGCTGCCATTGAAAACCTGTCACCCTACTGGGCCACCTCTTCCTGCTTTGAATTCTTCCAGCACTCCCTGGTGGCTCTGGATTTCCTCACACTCCCTTTGATTTAAGGCTGAGCACTCCAGGGGTGTGACAGAGATATGGCCTCTTTCCCCCTTACACCACTCCCAGATTTGAGCTGGCACCTGCTGCCTTGACTTGGCAAAGCCAGCTTTGCCCACAATGACAGGATCATGGGGGCAGTTGGCAAATGTGGTGTATGCCACAGTGCAATTTCCATCTCCTGGGGAAAATGTTTTCTTTTCCCGAGCTTAAACACTGCATATGGCAGCTGCAGCCTTACACAAATTAACCCTTCATGCACAGTCTACAACAATGATGGTGCTCTATTCCGATTGCAAGTGTTACGCCATTAAGTGAAGGTACCACACCACAGACACCAAAATGGATATAGAACTCTAAGTGCCAGATTTCCGGAGCTGCTGAACACCTGCAGCTCCCATTGACTTTGGCTGGAATTCTGGACTCATCATCCCTGAAAGCCAGGCCACAAATGACCTACCGGCAGGGTCTGAATTAATGTGCTAAGAGCACAGTCCTCTGTGGACATGAAGGCTAATTTATGTCCGTAGGAGTTACACGCTTCCAGCTGTAGTTCCTCCCTCTTGGCTACTCCACATGGCATCCAGCCTGGTGCCTGCATTTAGAGGACATGGCTCACTGGGCAGAAAATGACAAAGTTCCCGAGCCGAGACCCCAGCACTTACCAGAAGCCACTGGAAGCTGTAACATAATGGCATCCTCCGCACTGCTATACAAACACCCAGCTCACCAAGAGCCCCACTTTGCTCTTCAAGTTGTACAGTATGTGCAGCAGATCTCCGGCAAAGATAAAACAGTGGAAGGTCTCTTCCACTAGCAGGGCTGGCCTGCCCCCACTGCAGGTGTGTGGCTCCCGAGGGCCTTAATTAGCCCCCATGCTTTCTCGCAAGCAGGCCGTGTTATTTAAACACTTACATGTGAAGCTCCATCGGACAAGTTCATGGACACATGGATAATCCTCTCCTAGGCATCAATGTTGTATCAAATACCCCTTCCATGTTGAATTATCTCTGTCAGGGTTTGAAACTAAGGAGATGAATGGAAGCCTTCAACATGGGACATATCAAATGAAGTGGAATTTAATCTTGCTTCATTCTCATTTGTTTTGCTTTGTAATTAACACGTATCAGTGAGTAGTTTATATATCCTACCCACTACGTAGCTATCAGTATTTCCTTTGAAGAAGTAACATAACAGTGTTGTTGTTTTTCACTCTCAGAAGCCTTTCACTCTCTGGGATTTTGTGATGGATCTAGGACTATATTCCAGCTCCTGAGATTTCCAGTAAAGGCAGTATCTGGTCGCTCAGGGCAGGCAGGGTAAACAGCCCCTACACTGTTTTCAATCACATACATTATGGTCTTGACACATTGCTGGAAACTGGCTCTGAAATCATCTTTATGTGTCAGTTTTGCCTGCCCCTCATTCAGAGCTCACTGGCCGCCTGCACCATCCAGGATTCACTAGAGATCAGATATGAAATACCCTGCACCTTCCACCTATTTATGGGGAAATGTAATGATGTAAGCCCAGCAGTCTCTTACCCAGCAGGCAGCTGGCCCAGGCCTGGAACAGCTGGGCTGCAGGTCTTTTAATGCAGTGTAGACATACCTTAAGTGTCTTCCTCCTGCAGCTGGGTTTGCCTCTGCTAGCAGCAAGGAACTGCTCACAAAGCGTGGGTGCCTGCGCTCTGCTACTGGCTCCCTCTCCTGTCAGGAGCAGGGCTGGGAAAGAGCAAGAACTGCTCCACCAAGACTCTAAGCTCGACACCCGGAGCAGAGCTTCACTGAGCAGAGTTCATGGATGCATCATGGCTCCATCAAGGAGTTCCCCACATACCCAGAAGCTCTGGATGAGCTCTCCAAGGCTGGGTGATAGATGTCACCAAAGAACCGCTGGGGATTATTAATATTCATGTTCTAAATCAGCACATAATGGAGGCTTGTTTTCTGCAACAGATCATTAAACCAGGAAAATGAGTGACCTCCTGAAGCTGCAGGCCACACTGGAGGCATTGCAGGGAGCTGAATGGACAGAGATAGGGCCACCACTTAGCCCATTTTTTTAAAGGGGCAGTTCCAAGTTAGCAAGGCTGGGGAAATCTTGTAAGATATAAAAACTGTCTTAAAATAACTTTGGGGCCAGTGCAAGAATCACAGCTTGAATGTCACAATGCCTTATCGCAACAGCTTTGGCTGGGAGGAAACCACTCAATAGAGGGGTGCATTGGGGTCTTAAGACCAAATCCAGCCCTGGTGCAAGCCTATTGTTATGTGTACAACCTACACACAGAGAAGTTAGATAAAAATATAAAGTACTCATGCTGGAAGGTAGCAACATAACATTCCTTTATGTCTTAGAATTCAGAACAATATTACACATGAACCCCAAAACAGAGAGAGAAAAAGCAGGCTGCTCCCTAAAACCAAGAGGCACAACTCACCCCACCTTACTCTAGATTGGCTGGCTGCTGACTGACCCTGATCTCATGCTTCCCTATAGAGCCCCCTGCCTGCAAGCAGGACCAGGAACACCATCCCACACACACTCTTATAGCGATTACTTGCAGTTCCAACGCAGTCCTCAATACAGCACACCTATGGAATCTCCACTGAACTGGGTCCATGAGGTTTATGCTCTCTGTCTCCCCACCCAACTCTAAGCACCTAATAGGTGATTTCAATATTATTCACCTGCTCCGCTTGTGAAAAAATCTGCTTTATTCCCCTGACCCCAATCAGAAAATTCTCCTATTACATTATCCAAACTCTCCATAGGCTCAGGCGCCCCAGGGCCTTGGCACAATGTTTCCGTTATTCAGTCGATGCCCTGGGGACAGAAACAGAACCCAGAGAAGGCTAGGCAGAGAGATCGGCAGTCCCTAATCCATGCCTCGGAATGGGTAAGGGTGACATATAATCATTCCCTTCCACCCAGCTGTTATCCAAAGGTGGCTCTCGTGAGGAAGGCTGGTCTTGTGGTTAACATTCAGGAAATCTGGATTCACTTCCCGGTTCAGCCACAGACTCCATGTATGACCTTGGACAAGTCATTATGTCTTTCTGGGCCTCAGTTCTCCATCTATAAAATGGGGCTAATGATACTTCCATTGTCTCTCTTTTCTATTTAGATTTTAAACTTCTCTGGGGCAGGGATTAACTCTCATGATAGGTTTAAAGGTGCCTATCTCCGCCAGGTACTGTTCTCAGGTGTGGTCTGTGGGAGGGACCGTTATGTAACTAATAATAATGCTGTTCCATGGACTTACCAGTGACCTTCACTTGACCGTTGAAATTGTTGGCTGACAAATCACAGGCAATCCATTGTGCAGTCAACTTGTTGGATTCACCGCTGCAGGGGAAGATCATAGAGGCAAATGCTGTCTCGGATAGGAAGGATGGGTTTGACGTTAAGGCACACGACTGATAGTCAAGAGACCTGGGATTGATTCAAGCTTTTCCTACAGATTTGCTGTGTCACCTTGGGTCAGTCACTTATCTTCTCTCTGCCTTCTGTGACCTGCTCAGACGAGTTAATGAAGCTCCCCTACATCACAGGGGTGCTGGGACGGTAGCTTCATCCATGTTGACAAAAGGGTTTGAGAGGCTAGGATTGAAGGTGAGCTGTAGAGAGATGCGAAGCACTGGCCTGGGTCACGTTTTCCTGCAGCACAGCAAGCAGGAAAGGTCTGTCTGAGAGGAAATCTCCACAAAGAGCCTCAGTGATGGAGCGCTTCCCCTTGCTTCTAGCTGGGGATGGGGTTTCTTCACCTGTTCCCAAATCTGGCAGATGCTCAGGATCCATGGGACAGCAGGGCCATCTGGGCAGAGGCCCTTTGCTTCTGCATGGGCTCTGGCCCCACAGCCATCTGGACCCTCCCCCTAGCTCTCCAGAAAAAATAACACAGCCCCAGGCTGCATTGTCTTCTCCAGGGAATCTTCGTGGGACAAGAGATGGGGATATGACATGCCCCCATGCACATTCCCAACCCCTCCCTCTAGCCTGCCCCACTTTCCATGGCACCTAGCTGGGATCTTCAGGGGGAGGGGATGGTGTCCGACTCTGTCTCTGCACAGGTAGGGGGAGTTCTACATGCAGATCTAGGTGGGGGAGAGGGGAATCCAGGCTATTTTTATTATCATTACTGTGGCCGGATAACTGTCTGACCATTAAATAGCATTTGTACTTATGCTAATTGCAGTCCAATCACATGCTTCAGGACCTCACTCCGTCACCATAAGGGTCAATGGAGAATCCAACACATCACTGCACAATTGGCAAGGTGCACTCAGTTCTTTTCTTTTCTTTTTTTTTTTTTTCTTTTTTTTGTCTTTTGCCGCTTTCCACTGAAGTCTCACATATTGGCCATTCTTGGGGGCAGGAAACCAAGTCTCCAGGGCATCTGGCACATCAACACTTACGCAGGGCCGGTGCAAGGATATTTTGTGCCCTAGGCGAAAATTCCACCTTGTGCCCCCCGGGGCCGCACATCAGTTTATTGAGGAGCAGATCCCAATCAGCCTTTATAGACCCCAGGAGCCAGCCTGCCCAGGGGCCAGCTGTACCCAGGGCCTACTCCCCAGACCAGGTTCCCCCATCCACTCCCTCCCACTTCCCACCCCCTGACTGCCCCCCTCAGAACTCCCAACCCCCCTCTGCTCCTTGTCCCCGGACTGCCCCCTCCTAGGACCCCTGCCCCAAATGCCCCCCAGAACCCCACCCCCTACCTAAGCCTCCCTATTCCTTGTCCCCGACTGCCCCCTCCTGAGACCCCCCCCCCACCCTAACTGCCCCCTAGGACCATACCCCCTACCTGTCCCCTGACTGCCCCAACCCTTATCCACACCCCTGCCCCCAGACAGACCCCCGGGACTCCCACGCCCCATCCAACCACTCCCCGCCCCCTGACAGGACCCCCAGAACTCCTGACCCATCCCACCACCCCCGCTCCCTGACTGCCCCCCGGGACTCCCCTTACCATGCCCAGGCTGCTGGAGCCCTTGGCTCCACGTGGAGGCAAAACACGCTGCCGGGCGCACAGCCCCTCCCCCACAGAGCGCTGAGGCAGCGGGAGGGGCAGGGGCTCACAGTCCCGGGAGCCGCAGAACCCGAGCGCAGTGAGGGGGGAGCCGGGGACACGCCTGCCCGGGCTGTGGCCCGGAGCCCCCTCCGGGGGCTCCTACAGCGGATACATGCGGGTGGCTGCCCCCGTGCGCCCCCCGGCTCCCCCCTGGCCGCGCTCGGGCTCTGCGGCTTCCAGACGTGTGAGCCGCCGCTGCCCCTCCCGGAGCAGGCTCAGGGCCCCGCGCCCTGCAGGCGGCTCGCACACCCGGGAGCTGCAGAGCCCGAGCGCGGCGAAGAGGGAACTGGGGGGCGCACGGGGGCTGGCGCCCGCATCCATCTGCTGCAGCCTGCAGGAGCCCCCCCGGGGGGGGGGGCACCGGGCGCAGCCTGGGCAGGAGGGGTGGGGGGTGTGGCTGCTCCCTGCTGGCAGGGCTGCCACCTTTGCAGGGCTGCTGCCCCGCCTGCACCGCGCTGGCTCCTCCACCTCGCCGCCCCCACAAGCCAACGCTTTTTGTCACCCCCAACCACTTGGTGCCCTAGGCGACCGCCTAGTTTGCCTAGTGGTTGCACCAGCCCTGCGCCTGCGCTCCCAGGATCCTCCCAGCAAATCAAGCTCATGTGAAACGGAAAGGCTGAGGTTTTGCAAAGCCAGCTGCGGGGGTTCAGGCACCTGACCCACATTCATAGTAATGGGACCTGGGCATCCAAGTCTCTTAGGCAGCTTTGAAAAGCTCAGCCCTGGAATCTGGCCAACGACAACCCCCAACACAGCTGAACTAGAAAGTAAGGACTTCCAGCGCCCAAGGGAGGTGTGAGAATCTGCCTTGACAAAGCAGAGACCTGACAGGCACCACAAGGTATAGTTTTTGCAGCATTCCAGTTCCTGCAAGGAGACATGCCTGGGGCCACTCACTGGCCCTCCGATCTGCTGACTGTGCCGCTACCGCACCACACACACCCCTGCTCACGGAGCAACCTGATGAAAGAGACTCCTCTGGTCATGAAGCCCTCCCCTTGCCCAGATACCCATTTAGGGGGGCCCCTTGCAGAGCTCCCTCTGGATTCTACCACTGGGAAGGCTAGGAGGTGGGGCTTGCTCCCCACACAGAAGAAAGCAGGATTCTAGCCCACAGATCGCCATAGATCCACCCGGATATGGGGCCACCAGGTCAAGGCCCGGTTCCCTGTATCGGCTCTCAGCTCCCTGAAGTTCTGTCCTGGCTCCCTGTCAGTGAGCTGCCTGTTGACTTAAAGCAGGGCTGCCATAGGCTGTATTAACATCCCTCTGCTGCCTGTTTCAAAAGGGTGCTGGAGTGATAGAGACAATGCGCATCCCACTACAGTGCCACCACCAGCCCCGCCCCCTCACACACACACCTTCTCCTGCCTCTTTTGCAGATCCCCTCACCTGTGGAAAGCCCTTGGTGGGGTCTGAAGAAAGGGGAGACAGTGGGGAAGGGTAGATCTGGGCATGGACCCTTCAAGCATCGATCCAGCCCAATCTGGCCTCCACATAATTCCTGAAATGGAGCCTGCAGCGCAGAGGGATCCAGTGGAGCTTTCTGAGGATGTGGGACTGTGGGCACTGTTCTCTGCATGTGCAAGAGGCCAGGCAGTCAGATTCTGCACCTGGGGAGGCCATAGATACAGCATGACACAGAAATGAACAGCTGGGTCTCTCCAGTGCTGCTGCCCAAGGTCACTCACTCCTGCCAGCAATCCTGAGAAGAATCACCTTGAAGAGTTTCCATTTCTCGAGCAATATTTTTCATAATATTGCAGTCAGAGCTGGGTTGAAAGATCATATCCATCTTAACCCAGGTAGCTTTCCTTGCCTCCACTCCTGCACAAACACACAGTTAGAGGAGTCCCAAGGGGAGAGCTGGCACTTTGCAGTCCGTGCACTGTTCACAAACAGGTCGCAGAGCTGGTTCCAATTATTGGTCCCATTTGGGAACGGATTCATGGGAAGCTGTCCTGATTTAACACAGGCTTCTCTTGCCTCAGAAAACTCTCCCTCTGGAACAGATCTCTTTGCCTGTGGCATCCTGGCGCTCTCTCTAGGCAGCTGCCTCAGTTCCTCTCTGACTTCAGGATGGACAATATCAAGTCAGTGGCAGCTGGTGAAACAACCAAGCAGAAGCATTTTTAAAAATAAAAGTATTTCCGACTTTGAAGCGTTGATGGGAGGGCAGCCCAAGCTCTTATTTGGAGGAGATTTTATATGTGTCTGTGAAGGGCAAAGGGCTTTCATTCTCTCTCCCTGTTTCCACATGCTTTTCGCCAAGCTGTGCCATTCCCCGGGACATAGCATGCGGCTGAGCTCTGCTTCGAGTGTAGGAGACACCTTGTGGCCAGACAGAGGAAGAGGAATTTATTGGGGATATTAGTGTATTTTTTTAAACTATTTGTCAAGAAGGCAGAGTCCCTACTTTCCTGTGTAAAATATTGAGGCCCAGCTGTGCGAACCCTGCCCCTTCCCACGACACTAATCCTTTGAGTTGCACCAAACAAAGAATTAGGGAACCCTAATCCCAGGATTTGGGGGGTTCAATTTCACTTCGTCCTGGAATCCCAAAGACTCTCTACTCCCTCACTGTTTTGGGGTTTTGATATTAGATTTCATGCCTCTCAGTATCCTGCCCGCGGAAAACACTGTGAGTTCCTGGGACTGCATCTCTATCTCTTATGGGCCAGAGCCTCAGCTGAGGTAGAGCAATGGAGGTCCATTTAAACCAATGGAGCTATGCCAATTTACACCAGCTCAGGATCTGGCTCCCTCTGTGGTTTTTGGGTAAAGGTGGGAGTTGTGGGCAGAAAAGAACAAACAAGAAACTCCGACTGGATTTTTGCGTACAGACTTGGATGACCTACTTCAGTCACTTGCCTCTGCTAGGAAGATCTAAGCGCTACCTGAAACAGCCAATGAAGAGGGGTGATTGCTGGCCGCTCTAGTCTTCGCTGATGCTTTCCTTCTTTGCTTAGTACCCTACATGAGAGACAAGGTGGGTGAGGTAATATCTATTATCGAGCCAACTTCTATTGGTGAGTGAGACAAGCTGTTGAGCGTGCACAGGATCTGAAGAAGAGCAGCTCTGTGTGTAGCTCAAAAGCTTGTCTCTCTCATCAACAGCAGTTGGTCCAATAAAAGATATTAGCTCACCCACCTTGTCTCTCTAATAGCCTGGGACCAACACAGCTACAACACCACTGCTCGGTATCCTACATGTCAAACACCGCTTGTCAGTCGGCAGGCTGAACCAGACAAAAATGTGGTAAAGCCCAGGGGACAGCAGCAAGCTCTGCTGGCAATGCAATCCCACAGCAGCTAAAGGGATTTGCACAAATCCTGATTCATTTTTAAACATGGCATGAGCATCCATTGCACACACCTGGGTACTGCCTTCCAACCCATCACTGAGGTATTCAGCTGAGTATATCAATGCTTTCTTAGATGCACCATGGGAGGGGAGTTAGGTGGCCAGTTAAGATCCATCCCAGGTTATCCCGCTCTTTGCCCAGCACCTCCAGGCCCAGAACTTCACAGGGGAGAGCCATGCATTCAGAAAAGCAACAGGTGTGTCAATTAGAAACTAATTTAAAGCATAAAAATGCCCACATGTCCTACATACTGTGCACACACTATGTATGTGGAGGGGATCCTGGTGATCAGTTGCAGAGCCATGTGTCAAGGAAGTGACATTCAGCAGGCACTGGTGATTGTCTCACCTGCACTCTGCCAACTAGCCCAGCTCACCGGGCCCTATTCTAACATTCCACAAGCTCAGGGAAGTTTCAAACTGCCACCATTTTTTAAATACAACCTGCCAGAAAAAAGTTTCCTTTAACTTCTTAAATGTGGAATTTTCACCAAAAAGTAAACTGCCCAAGGCCCAGATAATATTGAGCCCTGGACTAGTGGCAGGTTTAAGGCTCAGGGTGAAATCTTCACCCCTTGTCCAGCCCTTTATACCAGGTAAAGGGCTGGAGTGGTGTAAAGGGGTCCTAAAAGCCCCATATCAGCCAGGGAGGATTCCTGCAGTGCAGGCACTGTAGATGACACCCATCAGGCTGCCTTCCTCTTAAATGCTGGCATAGCAGTGGGAGGGACATGTCAGGGTGGCAGAATACAGGGCTGCAGAAATTCCAGACAGGGCTTCAGTCTGTAGGGCAGCCCAGTGAGGCTGCTGGAACTCAGACAGGGTTGTTGAAATTATGTTGCAGGCTTCTCCAACTCTTGGAAAAACCCAGGATTGGGATGGGGGAAGCACAAAGCCACCAGAGTCCACTTTCTTGCAGGGCTAAAAATATCACTCTCAATATCTTATAACCCTGCAGAGTTAGAAATGGGTGCTTTGCACCATTGGAAAGGGGGGAAGCCAGTGAGAAACATAGCACTAGTCCCAGCCCTGGAGGGGCCCACTAAGGGTATTCTAAAGTCATGTTCTTTTCATGTTTTTAAAAAACCACTCAGGGTCATTCTTAGAGGTGTTTTAAATGTATCTGTTGACTTTGTCTCTCCCTGTGAGCTCCATGCCATCATACCCAGGGTTACTAAAACACCTACTTTTACAATGAAGAGATACAAAAAAGTGTTTTTGTTTTAAAACACTCCCTAAAATATTTTCATAATAGTTTTTTCTGTAAAAATGTGGCCTCCATGCAATGCAGAGGGATAAAGAGTTTATTGGTGCTCATTTAAGAAGGCCTGCGTTGCTCTGAATAACGTATTTGTCTAAAACTCATACCCACAAATCCTTTACACCATCATCTGTTCCAAGGATTAGCATCTATGGGCCCAACCTGTGAAGTCCAAACCCAGGGGCAGACTTTTGAAAAGCTTGGTAGAGGGGAGAGATCAAATCCAAGCCCACTGCTAATAAACATGCTCGCAGCCTTGTCTAAAAGGCCAGCAGTAGCTGAATGATGCTTAAAGTGAAAAAGAGTACAGATGGTTTTGTTTCTGAAGAACTTGAGTGTGCTTTCCACATGGGGGTGAGGCATAACTGCCCAGGGGTCAGCTGTACCACCCACCACTCACAGAAGCAAATCTCTGCTCCAGCTGAGAGGGTGGAGAAGGCAGATTTAGAATTGCAAATAAAGCATTAAGCTGAAGCTCCTGGCATAAAACTCAGCCTAATTAGAATACTTCCGGCAGATGCATCCCCCCAAAGCAATGACATGGATTGCAAAGGGACAAAGTACCTTTTCAAACAGAGTGTAACTCCTGCTGAAAGAGTGCCTCAGGGTGAAATGAAGGCCCTTTACCCAGAATACTGCTTGCCTGGACCTGATACCAGGCACCATGGTCCTAGCAGCCACATCCTTAATGCTGTCAACTGCTTCTCCCACAGCAGATATCTTCAGTATGGTTCTCAACAGCTAGACAGTGACTTGCACATTTAGGCAGGGAGTTATAGTCAGAGTGGAGACACTCTGCTATTGGTGGGCTGCTTCTCAGTTTTTTAGGGCACCATCAGTTGTACCATCAGCTGCCTGGTGTATTGGAAACAGAACTTTGACCCCACAACACTCTGCATCTGCCAGTAGAGCTGACTCACTTCTTAGCATATGCGCACCGACGTACTCAGGTGGCACATGACCAGGATTCATTACCGAATTTGGTCTACTGGTTAGATCATTAGCTTCCCAGGATAGGCTGGGTACTGATGGGGAGTGTGATGTAAATGCTCATCCATGCCCCCTGCTAACTCACTGTGAAAGGAAAACGTGCTATATACCCTATGGGTGGGCATGGTAAGGGAGGGGGAAGAGACAGGATTCCTAATTAGCATATAATTGGAATGCATACTAGGATGATGCCCCCAGCTCACCCTGACCTGAAATAATACAGATGCTGGAGCCTCATATACTGCCTTTGCTGCTGTTCTAGCTGGCTCACTGGGAAGTTCATCACTAAGGTCATGCTTTGGGTGTTTATCACTCATGCTCAATACTTTGGGGAAGGTCTGAGATAAGAGCCAATGACTACCCTGTGGGTATCACCTGATGACTTACTACTAAGGGCTTGGCTACACTTGCAGCTGTAGAGCACTTTGGGTTAAACCAGCCTTCAGAGAGCGCACCAGGGAAAGCGCTCCAGTCTGTCCACACTGACAGCTGCAAGTGCACTGGCGTGGCCACATTCACAGCATTGGGAGCGGTACATTATGGGCAGCTATCCCACAGAGCACCTCTTCCCATTTTGGCGCTGTGGCTTCTGGGAAGGGGTGTGGGGGATTCTGGATCCTATCCCAATGCCTGGTGATGTATCGCTTCGCATCCCAGCAATCCCTGTGTTTCCGTCCACATTTGGCACCATCTTTCAACGGTTTCTGTGCGGCACACTCTGTCTTCCCTTTCGGTCTGCAGGAATAGAGCCCAAACTACTGAGGAGCATGCTGGCGAATCTCGCCAGCACGTCACATTTGGCAGTCAAGTTCCTACTTTTGAAGAGATCACCGATGCCAATTACCGCAATGTGATAGACCACATCAATGCGCTAATTCCGCATCTAGGCATGCATGCAGCCCCTACCCTCCTCACCCAAAGAGCCTGCACCTAAAAACTTCCTTCCCGGAAAAAAAACGCCGCTTACCGGAGACCTCCTCTGGTGTTTGTCCTTCCCCAAGCACCGGACGCCGTGACTGGATGCCTTCCTCCTGGCTCGAGAAGAGCTCCTGACTGCATGCCTCAAGGGTTCCGGGGTTTCTCCCCCCACCTCAGCACCCTCGCTCAGGCTTTCATCGTCCTCCTCCTCCTCCCCCCTTGCTGTGCTGGGGGGAAGTGTCCATGGTGGTCGTTGGAGTGGAGGTGGGATTGCCCCCAAGTATCGCGTCCAGCTCTTTGTAGAATTTGCAGGTCACGGGGGCAGCACTGGAGCGGCCGTTTGCCTCGTGGGCTTTGCGGTAGGCATTCCGCAGCTCCTTTACTTTAACCCAACACTGCACCACATCCCGGTCATGGCCCCTGTCCATCATGGCCCTTGATATGTGCCCGAAGGTATAGTAATTCCTACGGCTGGAGAACAGCTGGGACTGCACAGCTTCCTCCCTCAAACACCGATGAGGTCCAGCACCTCACCATTGCTCCATACTGGGGATCGCCTTTTACTTGGAGGCATGGTAACCTGGAAAGATGCGCTGAGAGCACTCCACGCCTGGCTGAGCAAACAGGAAGGGGATTTTCAAAATTTCCAGGGAATTTAAAGGGTGGGTCTGACGGTTGGTCACCTTAGGACAGGGCAGCAGAGTTCAAAAGTGATGACCAGAGTGGCTAGAACAGGCGTTGTGGGACACTTCCAGAGGCCAATCAGAGTGCATAGAGTGCATTAGGTGTCACCGCTCCAGTGAGAGCGCAACAAACGTTATTCCTCTTGGGGAGGTGGAGTACCAGGAGTGCTCCAGCCACAGAGTCAGAGTGCTCTATGTGCCTTGCCAGTGTGGACGAGCAGTAAGGTAGAGCGCTCTTGGCGGCTGTATTGCACTATAACACACAAGTGTAGCCAAGCCCTAAGGATGGGCCCCGGCTTGGGCATATGCAGGAGAAGCTGAGGCAAGGAGGGTCTTTCTCCCCTGGAAAATGCTCACCTGCCAAAGGTTTGGACAGATTCATGGCTGGCATTGCTGAGTTCAATGGGATGAAGTCAGACTAATGCCCTGCATGGTCCTCATAACCCAATTCAGACTATTTTCCCTTTGATCCTTTTTATCCAAGGCCATAGGAGACAACTTTTTATTTATATACAGCATATATATATTATATTAGTCTGGGACACTCATTGCTAGTCAAACAGTACCAGCACACAAACTAAGCATTTATCTGTGTGTATGGGCAATCACAACAGTCACCGCTACATTTACTAGTACTTTCAATTTTTTAAAAATATACTGTACTAACAACTCACATGCTTCAAGGCACAAACCAACCAGCAACCCCAAGGGGTTAGGAAGCACCTTCTCTCCGAGGGTATGTCTGCACCGCAGTTAAAAACTCACAGCTGGCCTGTGCCAGCTGACTCAGGCTCCCCGCGCTAGGGCTGCAGGGCCGCTTCATTGCTGTGTAGACTTCCGGGCTTGCACTGGAGACCGGGCTCTAGGACCCTGCGAAGCCTGGGTTGAGGCTTGAGCCCGGAAGTTTAGTCTACACTCAGTGAAACAGCTCAGCAGCCAGCGGGTCCCCTCCTGCGAGCCCGTCAGCTGGCACGGGCCAGCTGCGGGTTTTTAATTGCTGCATAGACAGACCCTGTCAAACAGATGTATTCAGATTCCCCACTGTGCGGCTCCTTCCATTTGCCCGCTGTAGCATTCAGTACTGGAACTGTCTGACTCAGGACACCCGCCTACATGGACCCCTGCTCGCACCCACTATGGCAGCTACTAAGGGAGTCAGGGAGACATTTTCAAAGAAGGCTTCGGCGCCAGTCTCACTGACCCTCAATCTCCCCGCATGTTCCTCACACACTTTTACTAGCAGAGTCACTGATCAGTGATCACCTCCCACGACACTCACACGCTGCATTTCTGCACCGACCCAGTAGCTGGGGTCTCCTCCAGAGCATACATCACCCGGCGTCTGCAGCAGCCTGCGCTAGCGTGCACTATGGGACAGACAGCAGCTCCTCCTCAGAGCAGGCCCAGAGGGGTCTTACTCTGAGTCAGATTGTGACTGCGGGGGGCGGAGGGGAAGCAGAGGAAGGGCAGGGCACAAATAACCCAACTCTCCCTTTCCTGGGCGTGCACCACTAATAGAAACCGACGCTGGAGTGGAAAGAATACGTCTCCCAAACACAGAGGAAAATATCTCAGTTCCCAAGCAAGTTACGAGAACAAAACGAAAAAAATAGCGTGTGCACTAAGTTATGCACATCGCTAGAAAGATGATACGGGCGTTAAGGGAGCATCATAGACAATACACCGTGCAAGCAGGTTCTGGCATTCCTGTGGAATTTTGCTATCTTCAAAACATGTGATTATGACAGGTGGCTTCCCAAAGGGGGTGCTGCGGGGTGATAGTAGCATCGGTACTGTAGGGTGATGTTTGGAAACTTAGTAACGTCTACTTCTAGGAAGGGCTTGTTGCGAGAGGACTGTGTACGTGGAGAAAAGAACAAAGCCTGAATCTTGTGCTGTGAACTTGGCTCACTCCCGCCGTCCCATCTCCCGTTTCAACGCTGAACACCTCATTAACATACCTTTGCAATGCACATTGGGATTTTGTTGGCTACGGCATGTGATTGTATAAAGGCATTGGAAAGCATAAATCCTGAACGTTGTACGGTCTTAGCTCTCTCGTGTCTCTTGCTGGACTACTGAACCACTAATTAGCATAGACTTGCAAAGCATGATGGGAGTGTGTTTTCAGCTCATCCTGAGCTAAAGATTTAAGCTACAGGGAGCCTTATATATTTTTGAGCCGTACAGTTTCTCCAGTCAGAGGGAAGCTCACCGTTGAGGTCACATGCAGGGTGCTTGTCACTCGCTGTCCAATGCCTCAGGGAAGGTCTGAGACAAGAGCCATTAGCTGCCCTTGCAGGGCACCACCTGCTGCAGGTGGATGAGTTACCAGCTATGTTGGGCCCTGGGTGTGAGGCAAATTGGGCAGGAGAAGCTAGTGGGGAAAACCCATTAGTGGATGCCCAGCTCCCTCCCAAGGGTTTGGGACAGACTCATGGCTGGCAGCACTGAGTTCAATGGGATGAGGTGAGACCCTCAGAGGCCTCATAACCCAATTCAGACTACTCTCCATCTGACCATTTTCTTATAAGACACTTTTTGTTTTAAACCATCTATCAGATTTACTGCCACTGCGAATGTTGTTAGCAACAAAAACAGACATTTTTATGGACAATCACAACATTTACAGGCCCATTGAATAAGACATGACCCAATCTGTGGAAGCCATATAAATCCGCATAAAGCACCCACCAAGGTTTTTCAAATTCCCCACTCTGGGGCTCCAGGAACCTACTCTCTGTAGCATTCAGTACTGGGAACTGGCTACTGACCCAAATGGATGGACTCCTGTTCTCACCCGGTATGGCAATTGCCCAGGGAGATGGTTTCAAACATTCCTTAAGGATTAAGCAGAAAAGTCCCATTGACTCTCAGTGCTTTGAAAAATCTTCTCCTATGACTCTAACACCATATGTTAGCAGAGGCTGTAATCACTTCCCACCATACATCACGCACTGCACTAGTCTAGATGGAACCTCTAGCTGGGGGTTCTCATCTTAAGGCACTAGATCTGTGTAGGTCGGACTCATCAAGGAGTGCCAAGGACACAGGCTAGAGCAGGGGTGGGCAAACTTTTTGGCCTGAGGGCCACATCTGGGTATAGAAATTGTATGGCAGGCAGTAAATGCTCATGAAATTGGGGTTGGGGTGCAGGAGGGGGTGTGGGCTCCGGGATGGGGCCAGAAATGAGGAGTTCAGGGTGCAGGAGGGGGCACCGGGCTGGGACCGAGGGGTTTGGAGGACGAGAGGGGGATCAGGGCTGGGGCATGGAGTTGGGGGTGCGGGATGGGGGGGCTCAGGGGTGCAAGCTCCAGGTGGTGCTTACCTCAAGCAGCTCCTGGAAGAAGTGGCATGTCCCCCCTCCAGCTCCTACGCAGAGGCACAGCCAGGCGGCTGTGCTGCGTGCTGCCCCATCTGTAGGCGCTGCCCCTGCAGCTCCCATTGGCTGCGGTTCCCAGACAATGGGAGCTGTGGGGGCAGCGTGCGGAGTGGAGACCCCTGGCTGCCCCTATGTATAGGAGCCAGAGGGAGGAACATGCTGCTGCTTCTGGGAGCTGCACAGAGTGGCTCCTGACCCTGATCCCTGGCTGGAGTGCCAGAGTTGGGCAAGCCCCAGACCCCGCTCCCCAGTGAGGCAAGCCCCAAATCCCGCTCCCCAACAAGAGCTCGAGAGCCCGATTAAAACGGCTGGTGGGCCGGATGCGGCCCGCGGGCCTTAGTTTGCCCACCCCTGGGCTAGAGGCCCCTGATTAATTCAGCTGGGGTTATGTCTCAATCAATCAATACAGTGGCCTCCAAGGGCCATAGCATTACAGAGTGGGGGTTATTAGTATTAATTATTGAGGCTGCAGGAGCATCCAGACTCCCTAGTCATGATCAGGGACTCACTGTACTAGGTGCTTTACAAGCCTATATAAAGGCGGGGGTCTCTCCCTAAAGAGGATACAATCCAAGAGCTTTATCCTGCAAGCCTTACACACACATCACAAACATATGAGTTTTCCAGCCTAAGACCTCCACCCTGCCAGCCAGCGCCCGGTATCTTTCATTCATCTGCGCATGTGCTACTATCCCCAGTGAGCTGGGGCTCCTCCAGAGCACACTGTCAGGGTGGGGTGTGGAGCAGGCCATGGTGAGTCAGCACGCACACACAGGAGAGGCAAACGGGCAGCAGCTCCCCAGGACAGGCCATGGGATTTGCCCCCACAGTCAGAGCATGCCAATCCGTTTGTGGGGGAGCACAGAAATTGGAGGGCACACACAGCCCCTCCTCCCCTTGTCACTGCCTCCCCCTATGCACAGGCTGCACATGAGGCCTGTGACTGGAGAGCAGCACTAACAGACTTTGTGCAATACTAAGCCGTGAAAGAACATTCCACTCCCAAACCCAGGGAAATATATCTTTGACCCCACTCAAGTTAAGAGATGGTGCAAAAGAAAAGAGTATGTGTTAAATTATATGTATAAGATGATTCAATCTTTAAGATAAAATAATAGTATATTAACTATGTAAGCAGATTATGGAATGAATGATTATTTTTGCCAGGGCCGGCTCCAGGCACCAGCTTTCCAAGCTGGTGCTTGGGGCGGCAGGCGAGAATGGGGTGGCAGTCCGAGTCCCGTGGTGGCAATTTGGTGGCAGGTCCGCTCTTCCCGCCGCTGAATTGCTGCCACGGGACTCGGACTGCCGCCCCATTCTCACCTGCCGCGGTGGCAATGGGGCGGCAGGTCCGCCGCTCTCCCGTTGCCGCTGCGGACTGGGACTGCCTGTGTCGGGAGCGGGGCCCTGCTACATCTGCCTGCGTCGGGGGCAGGGCTGCCACCCCTACTTGGGGCAGAAAAATTGTGAGAGACACCCCTGATTTTTGCTATCACAAATAAATGCAACCGAGATTTTACAATAGGCAGCTTCACAGGGCACTATAGTGTGATTGTACACTCATATATAGGGTAAAATCTAGGAACTTAGAGAACTCTAGCTTTAGGAAGGGCTAGTTGCAAGAGGACTGTATACATGGAGGAAAGAAGAAAGCCTGAATGTTGTAATGTCTTGGCCTCACTCCCATCTCCTGTTTCAATGCTGAACACTTCATTAACATATCCTTGCAATGCACATTGGGATTTTGTTTGTGTATGGGCAAGTGATTGTATAAAGGCATTTGAAAGCATAAATCCTGAATGTTGAATGGTCCTGGCTCTCTTGTGTCTCTTGCTGGACCACTGAACCACTAATTAGTATAGACTTGCAAAGATGGGGGGGGGGGGGGGGGGGCGCGTGCTTCCAGCTCATCCTGATCTAGTACTTTAAGCTCTCTGGAGCCTTATGTACTATCCTTGATTACATCACTTTCAGGTCAGAGGGAAGCTCACCGTTGAGGTTACATGCAGGGTGCTTGTCACTCACTATTCAATGCCTCAGGGAAGGTCTGAGACAGGAGCCATTAGCTGCCCTTGCAGGGCATCACCTGTTGTAGGTGAATGAGTTATCAGCTATGTGGGGCCCTGGTTTGGGGGACACATGTGACAGGAGAAGCCAGAGGGGGATGCTCCCCTGGCAGATGCCCATTCTCCCCAAGGGCTTTGGGACAGGCTCATGGCTGGCACTCCTGAGCTCAATGGGATGAGGTGAGACTTCCCAGGCTCATAACCCAACTCAGACTACTCTCCCTCTGACCTTTTCAGGCAAAGCCATGCTTTTAGCATTAGCACTCATTGCCCCAGGAGAACATCAGCAGAATTCAGTACAGAGACTGGATAATCCCAACATCCACAGCTACATTCAATAGGCTAATTACTAAGAAAAATTAAAATAAAAAAATGGGAGTCAATATAAACCCACATGCTTCAGGTCATAAACCAACCCCTATCTCATGGGAGGTGGGAAGCACCCTTACTCCCATGAGCATGCTTTTCCCAATTACTCACTATGTGGTTACTTGCATCCTCCCTCAGAAACACTGGAACTGTCCAACACAGGCTCTCTTATTGGATGGACTCCCCTGCTCTCACCCACTGTGGCAATTGCTAAGGGAGACATTTTTAAAACCACCTCAGGGATTTAGGAGCACAAGTCCCATAGTCAGTTAGTGCTTTTGAAAATTCTCCCCCTCTGTTCCTAACACACATACACCAGCAATGTTGCTAATCACCTCCCTCCCTGGCTAGGCTACACCAAACCACTAGCTGGGGTTCTCAGCTTAATAGTAATATCTGTTTTCTCTACAGTGCTTTTCAGCAGTAGACCACAATGCACTTCACACTCTTTAATATATTTAGCCACACAATAGGTAGGAGAGCTCTATCATCTCCATTGTACAGACGGGGAACTGAGGCACAGAGAGGCTAGGTGACTTGCCCAAAGTACAGAATTGAACCTGGATTTACTATGTTCTAGGCTACTGCTGGGGGGGATAGCTCAGTGGTTTGAGCATTGGCCTGCTAAACCTAGGGTTGTGCGTTCAATCCTTCAGGGGTCCATTTAGGAATCTGGGGCAAAAATTGGGGATTGGTCTTGCTTTGAGCAGGGGATTGGACTAGATCACCTCCTAAGGTCCCTTCCAACCCTGAGATTCTATGATCTTTCCTCACATCCTTCCCGCCTGCCCCACTAGAGCATTGTCAAGGAGCACTGGGCCCCAGCATAGAAGCCCCTCTTTAATTCACATGTGGTTAAGTCTGTTCAGTGCAGTGCCTTCTAGGAGGCATAGCATTACAGAGCTGGCCTGATTAGGATTAATTATTGAGACTGCAGGAGCATCCAGAGCCCCTAGTCAGGTCCAGGGCCTCACTGTGCCAAGCACTTTACATGCCTATATGAAGACGGGACCTCTCCCTAAAGCGGATACACTCTAAGATCCATACCCTGCAACTAGGGTGACCAGATGTCCTGATTTTATAGGGACAGTCCCAATTTTTGGGTCTTTTTCTTATATAGGCTCCTATTACCCCCCCACCCCCGTCCCGATTTTTCACACTTGCTGCCTGGTCACCCTACCTGCAACCCCTTCACAAAGAAATGCATTTTTCTTACTCCGTCAGAACTCAATCCCACCAGCCTGCCCCTGAGGCTTTTCATTCATATGTGTAAGCTCTAACATGGCATCCGACTGGGACTGTTACAACCCCCAGCCTCCCAACGGAGCTGGGCCTCCTCCTGAGCTTACCATCAGCCTGGGGCCTGGAGCAGCCTATGGTGGCTCAGTGTGCACGTACAAAACAAGGCAGGCAAGTAGTTCACCAGGCTGGGTGAACTGTGGGTGGGGAGCACCACTAATAGCCACAGTAAATGCCTGAAGGGCAGGAAGGATACTGGGCGGGCAGCGGCCATCGGTCCAGCAGTGCTCACGTGCTGTGGAGGAAACCCATGCTACACCCCCAAGCTGTGGGTCTGACAGGGAGCACCTGGAAGCACTGTGGCCCTCTGGCCCTGAATAACTCACCGTTCTCCTCTCACAGAATGCTCTGTCTTTCTCCAACACTCCGCAGCCAGAAACAGACTCTTACAAAGACTGGCCACAAATTCCAGGCAGCTGTGTAAGGCCCTGCTGTGGCCTCAGGGCTCACAGCTCCAAAATCCTATGTGCTTAGTCACTGATGTGCTGCCCACTGGTCTGTGTGAAGGGGCATTGACAAAATTCAGCCACACACAGCATAGGCTTATATATTTGGTGGGGTACATAAAGGAATGGTCCTAACTCCCATAAGTAGCAGAAAGGAACAGGGAACAGAGGGGTCCTAATTAACATATCCTTTCAATGCATGCTAGGAGATGTTCCCAGCTGCCCCGATCTCACAATGTCACATATACTGGAGCCTCAGACACTGCCCTGGCTGGAAGAGCCACTAGCTCAGTGGGAAGCGCACCACTGAAGTGACATGCTGCACGGCTGTTACTGACTGCTTCTAAGATGGGCTGAAACAAGAATCAATAGCTGCCATTACCTAACAGGTAGATTAATTATCAGCTTGGCTGGGATCTGGGGAGGGACACCCATGGAGCAGAAGAAACTTATGTAAGATTGATCGCTAGCCCTGGTCGATGCCCCCTCCCAAGGATGTGGGACAGAATTGTAGACAGCACCACTGAGTTCAGTGGGAGGAGGTGAGGCCAGTGCCCCACCAAGACCTCATAACCCTCTTCAGACTAGTCTTCATGCAAGGCCACAGGAGACAATTTTTTATTATATACAGAACACCATTAGCCTGTGGGATTCATTGCCACAGGCTACCATTAGCAGGACTCAAGCAGGGATTGGAGGTTTATAGGGATAATCAGAACACCACAGTTACATTCACTAGGATAAAGAAATAGACAGAAACCCTCATGCTTCAGAGCAGAATCCAGCTCTTGGGGGACAGGAAGGAACTTCTCCAATAGGCAGGTCATTCAATAATTATTTACGGTGGCCTTTGTTGCACCTTGTTCAGAACTATTTGGTACTGGGAACTGTCCAACATGGTATACCGGACTAGATGACAATTGTTATCTTCCTAATACACTTTTATTGGCAGAAGGTCTAATAACTTCCAGAGACAGTCACAACCTGCACTAGTTTACACTGACCCACTAGCTGCAGATCTCAGGGTACAGAACTATAGCTGTGTATTGAGGAATTGTCAAGAAGCACCTAGACCGGTGGACCTTGAAATAGCAAACCCCTTTTAACTGGCAATGTGTTTACATTTAAAAACTTTGCTCTGGTGCCCTGAAAGGAACAAATCATTACTTGGGTTGTTATTTTTAATTGCATGGGTAATTATTGTTAATTGTTTTGACTGCAGTGGTAGGTAGTGGCCCAATCAGACTCTGGGTCCCCGTTGCTGTACAAACCTAGATGAAGACAAGTCCTCTGCTCTAAAGAGCATACAGTCTAAGAAGCTGATCCTACAAGACTTACACACCTGCATAACTAAGCCAGAGTAGGCCCACTGAAGTTAATGGCGTGACTCACACACTTACAGGTAAGTGTATGTCTAAGTGCAGTATGAAGGCTAACCAGAGAGGTGGCTCTCACCTTTCTATCATTTTCAATACATGGGGTGGGGTGCGGGTTTGGCAGGGAATTGAGAGTTTATACGTTTTGTGTAACTTCCCCCATGCTTCCTGAACCCCCTCTGTGCTCCCGTCCACCCCTCCCTGCACCTGGAGATCACAAAGCACAGTTGGGAAACGGAGCTAATCCATGATACGCTCACCCTCATTGGGACAGCATCTCTTTACAGTGACACATGCTAAATGGTTTCAGTGCCTTGCTTTCGCTGAGAAGCATTTGCAGTAAGAAGTCCCTATAAAGCGATATCCCACAGCACGAGCCAGGTCATTGCAGGGTCACTATTGCAAAGTGTAGGGTTTTTAGATGGTTGCTGTTAAAATAACAACTGAGTTGTATCTCTTGACAGGAGGGCCATGAAATTCCAAACGTTAGCCAAACGCATGGACCCACAGCTCTCTGCACAGAGCGACAGAGACTGTGTATAAAAATAGATATTGGGCCAAATTCATCCTGGGGATAACTTCACTGAAGTCAATGGAGTTTCACCAATGAGGAATTTGGACCACAATATTTTTATTCTTTAAAACAGGTTTCCCTGACAACCAGCCACTTAATTCATGTTCATCCCCTCCAGAGGTCAATATCAGAGCGCCATGCCTTGAGCTCTCACCTCCCTCTAACTCGATTGGGCAAGAGCAGGGCTGGGTCGGGCCTAAGTGATAGACAAACTCAACACGGATCAAACATATGCTAACAGGTAGGAGACCAGGGAGCAGGGCAGTAAAAGTATTTTGACTTTATTTCCAAAAACATTAAATACGAAGGCAGCATAGGTGCTATTAGAGACCATACAAATATGTCCTTTATCATCAGGAATCTTATACAAATGTGAAGGCACTGCAATCTCTAGCTACCCCTGAACCATTCCCATGGCAGATGTTTTGTGGGGAGGATGCACTCTCAGTCTCCACTGGCTTTATGTTGTAACCAATGGCCCCTCTTGGCTGGATGCTGCTCCGGGTGCTCCCCTGAGGAGGCATTTGAATGCCATGAGCTTGCTCCCACCCAGAGCTGCATGTACTGTCTTCACAGCACTCCCGGCTCTCCGCAGCCTGAGAGCAAACATGCAATCTGCACCTGATGCCCTGCATGGCAGCCAATCAAATGGCCATACATTTGCTCATGTTACCATTGCTATTACATGTATGATGGAAATCAGAGATGGAAGAGATCTGCAGTTTAGAGCCATTCCCTGGGTCCCACCCCTGGCCACTGTGGGATTGGTCCCTGCAATATATACACCAGTGCTTTGGCCATTCCAGACTCCAGTGAGTGAAGAGATGAAGACTCCAGCATGGTCCTTAGGAGAGAATTCCCCAGTCTAGGAGATGTCACTGATAGGCCGTTTCGTCTGAACTCCAGCCTGGATGTACCTTTCCCCTTACAGGAACTTACCTGAAACCTCCTTCCACTAGCCAATCATCGCTGACTGGACACTCGGGCAAACGAAGGATGCCCAGTCTCAGAAAGGAGTGAATCCACCTCTCCCCACCCTTCACATTGACGCCCTTTGCAAGGGGAGGTGTATTGGCAGCATCCCAAGGGGAAAGAGGACAAGGGGCAGAAGAATGGCAAGGGCTGAGTACAAATGAATAGTCTGTTTCTGTCCCCGTGTCAAGGACTCTTGCAGCCTCTGCTCCACAGGAGACTTGGTAGACAGGCCGGGGTTTCCTTGTCATGGCTGGGTTGGGTAGCATCGCTGTGAGAGCCGCTTGGGTTGGCTGGGTCCCAGAGAGGCAGCAGTGGAGAGCTGTGAGGGATAGAAATACTGTAAGTAACAGGCCAGTTGTGGAGCTGACCAAAAATGGAAGGAGCCCACAATATTTTGGTAGGAAAGATAAGAGCTTCTCCGGTCAGCGAGTCAGACACAGGTTGGGGCCGGCCCAGTTCTGTTTGTCTGGAGCGAATGCTCATGAGTGTGAGGGGTGGGCAGCACTGACAGGACCACGCATAGTGCCGGCAGGGTCTCTGCAAGATTTCCCCAGGGAGCTCTGCCAACACAGTTCAAACACAGCCTGCTATTCCAGCCCTGACCCCACAGGCAGCTCCTGGCCTGCTGTCCGTTCCTACTCCAGTACTGGGTGTCCCTTGGCCTCCCAGCATTCTCACCGTACCTCAGTACCCCAGGTCAACTGACTCGGGCTCATGGGGCTCAAAATAGCAGTGTAGATATTTGGGTTCAGGCTGGAGCCCAGGCTCTGAGCTCCTCACCGGGTTTCAGAGCCCAGCTCCAGCCCAAGCGGGAACGTCTACACTGCTATTTTTAGTCCCATAGCGCGAGTCCAAGTCAGCTGACCTGGGCTATGAGACTTGCTGCCACAGGGTATTTTTTGCAATGTAGACACACCCTTAGTCTTGGTCTGCAGCACCCTCTAGGCTCTCTGGACTAGGCTCTCTGGAAATTAGGCAGTCAATTGAGCAGAATGTGCTCCTGCTCCCCCTTTCCCCACAGCAGACAAGGAGAAGGCACAGCCAAAACACTTGTCTTCTGTTGCCAAATGGTCTCTTCTCTAATCCACACCAAGGCTGAGGCCGGGCAGAGAATCAGGGGACTGTAGCCAGCTCGCTGATGCCCCCCGCACCTTTACTGTGCACAGTGGATCTCAACAATAGCAGAGAAGCTGGCCCAAAGTCTGCAACTGAGAGGGCTACAAGGACATCTCTCCCACATCTCTGGAGGCATCAACCGTGCTCTCTCTCTGCTGGCAGGGAGACAGACAAAAGGGAGCATCCATGCCTCTCCCATCAGCAACTGGATGGGCCTGACTTTACCTTCGTGAGGATCCCGGCATCCGTCCTAAGTCAGGGAGCCCCTGTGTGGTGTGCCCACTAGCCAAGACACCCTGTGTGGTTATAAGCCAGAAGGAGCCTCCATACCTGAGGAACCTGAGCAGGATTGAAGAGTGGAACCTGCCCTCCACTAGGGGCAAGAAGGAGACCACCAGGGCCAGAGAGAGGGCCACGTGAGACATCCTGAAAGAGGAAACAGAGAGAAAATAACAGCTGGTCCCTGCTTTGGGGTTCAGAGAAGCCAAAGGAACGTCCTAGGTCACAGGGTCGGGGAGATGGACAGGGCTGGCAGAAGATTCTCCCTGTTTCCTTAGCCACAGCAAACCACAAACAAAGGAGACGTCTGACCTATCTCCCCCTTCCTGTTCCCTCCCGCACACTAAAGATCCTCCCACCAAAACAAGAAATAGAAAGAACAAGAATCACCCCACACTCACAGAGCCTGCCCTCATCCCTCACCTGGCCTCCAGTCCCGGAAAAGGCTGCTGATTCCCTGCCATCGGGGCCCTGCAAGCCTGCGGAAACGAGAAAGAGATTTCTAAACGTTTGGTTCATTCCAGGATCGTGTGACCAAAACAACCTTAGCAACAACATGGGGCTGCTTACAAAAAAGGACAGCGGGTCGTGGCCTCTCCTGTATTTACCTGGGCTTCTGGGAAAAGGGCTGGGGGAAGCTAGAAGCAGGCGAGGAGGGTGAGATGATGAAGGGCTTGCTTCAGCAGCTGGCGGAGGAGGAGGGGGAAGTGGGGTTGGTGCATCCTTCTCCTGATGAAAGAAAAACACACATCAATTCCGAGGGAAGAAACCTTCTCAGGGAAGAAAGGAAGAGCAGCTCTGTGTTCAACCCCCAGAGACCAGCTTGTTTCTACTGCAGATTCATTATGCTCTGCTTCGCTACATCCCAGGAAGCATCAGCCGAGCCAAAAGACTCCATTATATTTGATCATACAAAACCCAGGGAGTTCAGACACAAGGCTAGGCAGGCAGCCGAATCAGCCCTATCTCATGCTGCGGGGCAGCTGCTACGGGGACAGGTTAACCCCACTGCTCATCATTTTAGCCACATCATCTTGCCCTCGATGCCCCATGATCATGTCAGAGCTCATAAGCTAAGCAGGGTGGAGCTCAGTCTGCTGGAGATAACTCAGAGTTTGCAGAGCTCTTGGAGAGCCTTCTGGATCAAAGTTACTTTCTACATATACAATTATTAGGAATGAGAATTTGCTTCAGGACGGAGACCTCAAGTTGTCAGTTTCCGTCCCACTGATAAATAAATCCCCAAGTACGGTGGCATGTAAAGGACACACGGTTGTAGTGAAAACCCTGGCAGTGGGGACAGCAGGGTGGTGCCCTTGAAATGGAGAGACAAACTAGTGGAGGATGGATGAAGATAAAGATAAGGGGTGAAATCCTGGCTCCGCTGAAGTCAATGGCAAAACTCCTATTGGCTTCAATAGGGTCAGGATTTCACCAATCGTTCCTGTTTACTTAACTGTACCCAGTGTTAACTATCCTCTGGGCCGTCTGTCCACTGGGGTGTCTCCACGCACCATGGGTCCCTTTACAGGGTGTGTGGCACCAGTTAGCTGTCTGAGAACATGCATGCACCAAGGGCTTAATCCCCTGCCACTGCAAGGGTCACAGGCCTACCTCTGCCCAGCAATGAGCTCTGGGCCATTCAGCCTTGGCATGGAGGTGTGCATGGTGTGGGGGCCAGGGAGGTTACACCAGAAGGGGGAGGACACTGGCAAAAGGGAACTTGATCATGAAAGGGAGAGTCAGAGAGGTGACAGGGAGGAATAGTGCAGGCAGTGTGAAAACTTCACACACACACCCCTCTGCCATAGTCCTACATCCCTGACCTGCAGCCACCTCTGCTCTTCCAGTCCTGGCACAAGGCTCCACCAGCACCTCGCTGTCCTGGGAATGGGAGGTGAGAGGATAAAAGCCCCTCTTCAGACTGAGGGTGGGGAGGAGAGCTCCTCCAAAATCCCTGCGACGTAAAAAGCCCCCTCTAGTCCTCTCGTTACCTGGGACCCCAGTGCAGCAGAGGTTGGGGCAGGGCCGGAAACATCTCTGGAAGGCGTCACCTCCTTGGAGGGCTTTGATCGAAACCAGCTGAACCAGCCAAACCCTGAGCCCTGGGAAACACAGGTTCTTATTGGGGCTGGAGTCATTTAAATAACAGCAATATATTAAAGACACCACCGCACGAAAACTCAGAGGTGGGGGTGGAGAGAGAAGGTCATTGTGGAACCCAGCCTCACCCCTCCCAACCCCTGCAGCTTTCTTGGGTGAAAGAAAGGGGTCGGGGCAACCCAGCCCCTTCTCGCTGCTGTGACTGGAAAGGAGAGGAAATCCATCCCTACCTCAGCATGCGGCAAGGACAGAGAGCAGGGCTGAGGACCCCAGAACCACCCCCACCCCATCACTACTGGAGGGGACAGAAGAGCCGGGGCTCAGCATATCAGCCTAGAGACAGCAGGGAGCCCTGACTGCAGCACTCCCAGCCATATGGGCAGTGAAAGGCTGGCCAGGTGGTGAGTGAGAAGTTGGTGATGCCTCCAAACAAGAGGGCACGTGAGGCCTGATTCTGCTCTCCCTGCGGTGTAGATCAGGAGTAACCCTCTTGCAGCCCCGCTGATGTTAGAGGGGAATCAGGCTGATGGCATGGCCTTGAAAGCGGCACAGTACCCCCCCTCACCTTTGCCTCCTCTCGCTCGGCCCCCTCCAGCAACGGCTGCTCTGCGGCAACTCCCTCGCCTGCACCTTCTGGGGGTCGCAAGGCATCCTCCTCCATGGAGATGGTGGAGCTCTCTGAGACGGTTCGGGCCCTGGCATTCAACATGCTCTGGTACCAGAGATAAAGGGCATCAGTGCCATTAGAGAGGGGCAAGGGAAACTGTGCAAGTGGGGCTGTAAAGAACTACCCGGCAGCCATTCCAAGAGGCAGCAGTATTCATCCCAACAGGACCCAGCCTCCTTTACGATCCCTTTTATTCCAGGCCCTGCAGAAAGGTCTGAGGCCAGATTCTCTCCTGAGCCAAGCAGACCTCAGAGCAGGAGAGAGGATCTTGTCAGGGAGTTTCTTATGCCTCCCAGGTTCTCATGGTGCATCTGCACCAGCACCAGCCCCAGCCCATCAACTTAAGCAGGAGGAGCTTAGGGGCTGCTCTATCTCACGCCAGCTGGCTGAGGTCCCTATGGAAGCAGAACTGGTGTCGCGCAGGCATATACTGCCCCACCTCCGCAGCATGCCCCCTACACCAAGGTTCTGGGGGATGGGGATTTTCCATCAGCACCTCTGCACTAGGGGAATTCTCAGCTGGCTGGTGAGAGGCAGAAGCCAGCACTTTGCATCACATGAGCAGCCCAAGACACGGGGAGAGAATTTGGGCCTTGCTCTTCAGTTCCAATTAACACCACGGGTGAAAGAAACATTGGGGATCAGACTGAGAGCACCAATCTCATCTCACGGGTGACCAAAGCAAGGGTTTGAACCCAGTGTGCAGCACCAGCCCTGTGGAAACAAGCTATCTCCTAGGGGTTAATAGCTGAGAACTACCTCAGCCCCTGGGTTTGAGGAGGGTTACGGTGCCAGAGCCATGACACAGCTTGGGGAGGAAGGCCATGTTGGCAGCTGAAGCCAGGTTCAGGGAAGGGGTGGCAGCAAGAAGCAGTAGATAGCAATAGGCCCATGGGGTGAGTGCTAGTGGGCAGCTGGGGTGGAGAGGTTGGGAGGGGTCACACTTGGGTGGCAGGGAGGAGAACAGGGTTTGTCTGATCACATCCTGTGCATCGTGGCACCTGGCTCCCCCTTGTTCTCACCTGCTGTTCCAGAACGTTCTTCTGAACCCCAAAGGGCCGGGAGTGTCCTTGAAGCCTCACAGCGCTCCCTAAAGAGTAGAGAGAATGACGCAACTCAGGATTCAGCCTGGGGGGGTGCATGCCCTTCACATGAAACTACTGTCTCGTCCAGCAGGGGCGGTTTTAATGCAATCATCGGTGTGGTATCAAGGTACTGACGCCACTGGCTGCTTAACAGTGAGCTGCTGCCATTGGAGGAACAGGCCCAATCAATCTAGGCGCACACAGTCACTCTGTGCGAAGCCAGAGGAACAACCAGAGTCCATCACAGCTGGGCACCAAAATCTGCTTCTCCTCCTGTTTATTCTTCCCTGAGCATTGGCAGGGCTAGGTGCTGGTCCCCTCCTCCGGCACTAGCACTACCGCCTTTGTGACAGTCTGTTGTTCTCTGTCACAATCCCCCTCAGTAACCCCAATACGTAGGGCCAGGCACCTCTTCCTGGTGGCCCCAAAATGCCGGCTCGAGATCTGCCTTGGACTGTTGGCACTTGTGAGCAGGGAGAGGACTTGCTCAGCCCAGGAACGAAGGCAACGAGGTTGGGCAGGTGTCAGGGAGGGCAAAATTTCACCCTGTCTAACCTGGATGAGTCCTTCCATCTACTGTGCAGCATAGAAGTGGAGCCTCTCAGAGCTTCAGCTTCCTGCTCACCCTCAACACTACACACTAGGAGCTGCAGATATTTCAGGTATGTCTACGGAGCATGCTAAAAATAGCATGTAGCCATGGCAGCAGGAGCAGCAGAAGAGGCTAGCCACCCTGATCATGGGCTAGTGTCTTGGCCAAGTACATACTTGGTGTGGCTAGCCCCTCCTACCATTCCCACTGCCCTGGCTATGCTCTACTTTTAGTGTGCTAGCTCGAGCCAAACTAGCGCAGGGATGTATCCTGGAGCTGGGAATCACCCCCCTCCCCCCCCCCCCCCCCAGCTCCATGTGTAGACCAATGTTCCCTCTAATTTTTGACAGGCCGTGTGCGCAAAAAATTTCTTCTGTGCAAATTTTTGACAGGCCATGTGCGCAAAAAATTTCTTCTATGCAAATTGTTGTGCTTCTGTGTAAATTTATGTGCACGCGGTGTTTCGCCGTGTGCACGGGGTTTAGGATCTGTGTGCATGCGCACATGCGCACAGCTTAGAGGGAACAGTGGTGTAGACGTACCCTTGGAGCGTTGGTCTTCTCTCTGCTGGATAAGACACAGTCCTGAGACAGCAAATCCAGGGTGAAATGCTCTGTGCGCAGGAGGCACCAGGTTAAAACGCAAACCACGTTTGCCCTAATGCTAGAGCGGGGATCTTATTAAAACGGGACCGAGATGAAGCAAAGGCTGTCGGTGAGCATCATTCACGCAGACAAACATCTCAGCAGAGAGGAAACCCGGGAACTCTCCGCCGACATGCCACGCTTCCAGAAAGAAAACCCACCGCCACAGGCGCGTGCGGCAGCATTCATAGAAAAAACAGTCAGAACAAAGTGGTGGTTCAGACCCACCTCCAGCCCACCTATGCCCCGGAATGGAGAGAAACCCCAGCGCTGAGATCCGGGCCTGAACTTCCCAATGTTCAGGAGCCAAACACTTCAGTTCCATCTCTCATCTGAACTGTCCAGTACGTATGTGTCCTGTCCCCTCCCCCCGCCAAACACATCTTCCCAACCCTCCTCCCAGGAATCATCACAGATGGTCTGCAGCACAGCTCAGGCAAGCTTACCTGGTGGCTGGTAGGCCTGTGGGGAATGGTCATTTGAAATTCCTCCTAGAGAGCGGTTTGCCCCAAAGCTGACCTCTGTGGGACGATTCTCTTGCATGGCATCAGGTGGCACAGAAGCTATGGCCTGCTCTGACCCATCCACCCTGGAATATGCACCAGGCGGGAAGGACACATTCTCCTGCAGACCTGGATGGTACTGGCCTGTCCTCTCAGGAGCAGGGGGTTTATACTGCTGGTGCTCTAGGTTGTGCTGGTAGCCTGGGTTTTGTGCAAACTCATGATGGAGATCTCTGTCTGGAAAACAGATCCCAGGAATTTACTCAGGATTTTACAGCTTTGTTGGATGATTCAGGGTAACAGAATGCCCTTTGGTGTCATTGTACATGGAAAGTGGGCCTGAGAGACACAGCAAGAAAAGACCCCACAGGAATAAGAGTGGTTAAGCCGTGGGCGTGGGGCATTGGTACAGGTCAACCAACACAGGAGAGCTTTTACCTCCTTAGTGGGGAGAGGGTGGTGGTGAAAGACAGGAGGGGCAACATGCCTCCAGGTGCAAGAACCCCTTAGAATGGGGCCATGACGGAGGTAGAGACAACTGAGAGGTGTGAGAAGAGGAGGAAGACTTCAGAAATTCCGAGGGACCCATGGCCTCCTGTTCCCCTCCTACCTACATACTGGGAAGGGAACAAAACTCGCCAAAAGCTCCACAACTGCAGCTGTTAATCTCCACCCTCCCTCAGCTCCATGGGGAGGTGCAGCAGGCCAGGGCTGGGCAATGTCACCACTAAGTCGCTGATCCACAGGGCACCCAGATCCAACCCTGTAGATCCCTGGCCAAGCAGAGACAGGATCACACTCCTGGAGCTTGACTGAGGCCCCCCCACTCAACACCCTTTGTGGGGAGGTAGCAATGCACAGTCCACTTCTAGAGTATGTGGAGAGATTCCCAGAAAGACTCAGTCTTTGCTATCCTGGGAGAGTGACACAGATGGTCAAGGAGGCAGTTTCCAGTCTGTTCCAACTGGTCTCCCATATATCTGAGCATGCTCCACATTTGGAGTACCACTCTATCTCTACCCAGAACGGCCTAGATCCTCTAAGGTATGTAAACACCTAACTTCCTTTGGTATTTAGGTACCTAAATATATTTGAGGATCTGGGCCAATGTGTTCGTTCCTTTCTTTACCTGCTGTGGATCTGCTGGCTCTGGAGAGCTCTGGCTGAGCGGATGCCAAGTCAGGGAGGTCTCCTTCCTTCTGAAAGGATTTGAAAAGTGAATGTTACAAAAGAAAGGGGAAACTAGAAAGTGGGACGCCCAGAAGAATTGTCTCCAAGGCACTGGTAATCAAGACATAATTGTCACCAAAGTGAAAGCCACGCGGGCTCCTGGTGGATCACAGCCACATTGTGGATAGCGATCTCTGCCTTGTTTCTGCTCCTTCCATTCTCCAGCTTCCAGTCAGATCCAGAGACAATGTCGAAGTTACTTACACCCACGTCACCCGCCCCTGCCTGCTTCTCATTGATCCCAAGCAGAGGGTGAGCAAGGAGGCGCACTGAATCCTGGAGCTCTGTTCTCCTGCTATGGCAAGTGAACAACTCCTCTCAACTCAATGGCTATCACTGAGATCCTACAGAGGATGAACCAGGCACAAGGACACTGTTAACGGCTACCTCTGTGGGAAGGCTGGAGCTGTGCAGAATACAGCTATTGGGCCTGATTCACTTTAGTGGAGTTACTGCTAATTTCCACCATGGTAGATGAGATCAGAATATGACCATTGTCCTTTTCATAGGGGACAGTATGGGGAGCCACAGGGAGGGGGAAAAGACAAAACATGGAGACAGACACTGAATTTTAAGGGAACACGTTCATGGGGAATTAAACTGCTCAGGAGCATATATGCAGGGTATGGGAACTGGAGAGAAAGACAAGTCTCTAAGCATATGGAGATGAAACCACCTGCAACATCCTCACACAAAGAGGAACTCTGCACGACAACCTTTTCATCTTCTAATCACTTTCCTAAAAACAAGATGGGGAAAGGTGCTTCTTACCCACCACGATGCTTTTTGGCTAGCTAGTGCCTAGCCCAGAGACTGCTACGAGTTCTGGGTGATACATTCCCTCCCACTTCCACGAGACCTTGAGGTCCAACAGGAGAGGGCCTGTGATGCTAGCCATCATGGAGCTCTGCACAGTATCAACAGTATGCTTCCCAAGAAAGAAGGGGAAGGAAGAAGCCTTTCAGAACTCAGGTAAGAAATTCCCTCTGGACTTTAGTGCCTTTCTAAACATTTACCTAGGACTTACTATGCAGGGAAAGGACGCACCTGCAGACTGACCACACCACAGATATTGGTCGCATAGCACATCCTGTTTCGCCCACCCCAGAGGACTGTGGCAATCATGACACATGATGGAAAGAGCCACTTCAAATCCCATCATTCTCACCTCCCATTGCTGGCCTCGGGCTCGAAGCTGGAGGAGCCAGTCGGGTTCCAGGTTCTGTTCCTGCTCAGGTCTTTCCAGTAGCAATGGGTCAGAGAGCTTCAGCTGCTCTGCAAGCTGTGCAGTGGTCGGGGAGAAGGCGGTGGGGAACAGAGGCTTTAACTTTTTAACCTCTCAGATGCAGAGAGCACAGATTGACAGTCATAGCTATTAATGAGCTGCTAGGTACATGGACCCAGGGAAAGCTGTTAACTCAATGAGTGCAGCATTTCCTCATAATAAATACATAAGAATAATGCTCGGCATTTATACAGCACTTTTATTATTTCTATTGCAGTAACATCCAGAGGGCCCAGAACTGTTGGGCTAGGTGCTGTACAAAGAGCTCACCTTCCCTCAGAGGATCTCAAAGCACTTTACAAACACGACCCCTGTGAGCCAGGTCAGGACCATTATCCTCATTTTCCAAGTGGGCAAACTGAGGCACAAAGAGATCAGTGTGACTCCCCCAAGGGCACACAGTTATCCATCAGCAGGACCAGGAAGAGATCCCAGATTTCCTGGCTTCCACTCCTGGGCGCTAGCCACATAACTCATGTGGCAGGTGGAGGGAGTGTTCGCAGTGACTAGAACATGAGTCTGGGAGTCAGGCTTCATGGCTTCCATCCCTAGCTCTGCCACCGACTCACTGTGTGACCTGAGCAAATCCCTCACTGTGTATCAGTACAATGCGTATAACACGCACCTCAGGAGTGTTCAGAGCCTGAATTCACTCCTGTTTGTAAAGCACTGCAAGAACTCTAGAAAGGCAAAATCAGGGTCACTTGGCATGTGCCACTGTTCTCTCTCTTTAGGGTACCAAAGATATGCCAGGATGTGTCGCACACACCCGTACCCACCAGCCTTTTCAGGCACAGAAAGTGCATGTCAGGTCAGAAGGAACTTGCTCACTTTTCTCCTCTGTGTTGTATTTGGGCTTTATGATTTTTACCATTCTTTCTGACTGTCATACAACACACATGGTAACAGGGTGCTAGCTCCCAAAGCACTTGCCAAAGGAAGGGGGCAGGGGGGAATCCCACTATTGCCACTTTACAGATGGGGAGATAGCAGTAAAAGGACCTGCCTAAAGAGATACAGCAAGCCAGGGCAGAACTGGGACTCGAACCTGAGCCTCCTGACTCACTGTCCAGAGCCCTATCTGCTGGACCACACCACAGCTCCACTAAGCTGTGAGCTGTTAGATACCTGGCTGAACTCTCAGCATGACTCTGTAACTGACGCACTCATGAAGTCTGCTCCATAGAAGGTGACAGAGACACACTTTAGCCAGACAAAGACATGGGCTAATTCACCACTAGTCAGTGTAACACCATTGTCTTTGATCAAGTGACAGCTAATTGGCCTGGGGTTACTAGCCCAGGACATTAGTTAAGGGTTATTATTAATGATGATGTAGATTGTGCAGTAAAACATATGAACACAGAGTAAAACACATGCCGTGCCCCAAAGAGCTTACAGACAGGACAGACACCCACAGCCTGCAATTAGGGACAATAATTAACAGGAGAGCAAGTGAGGAGAGATTCCTGGTGCATGAGCAAATGGAACCACATGGGAGAAGTTTTGTCCAGCTGGGCAGGGTCAGATCTTGTCAGATACAGACATGGGTTCATTCTAAACCAATACCAAGAGAGAAGAAATTAGAAGTGTGATTATTCCTAAATGGGAGGATGTTTAATCCAAAAGCTAATAGGTGCTTTGATCCAGTATTAATGAACCAACACCTGGTTGTAAATCGTCCCTGGCTTCAAAGGAAGGGAAGTCTTAATAAAACACTAATGTGGATCATCATTCATAACACAGTCTGCAACATCAAAGACAAGAGAGGTGCTATGACTGTGCTGGTTTTTCATCTGAAAACCCGTTCTCGCAGGAGAAGTGCTATTCCCAGCAGAACTGCCCATCTGAGAGGCTGTTAGAGTAAACAGGTTTCCACAACAGGTGGATCCAGGTAAGTGCCACAACACTATGTAACTCCAACTTTAGGGCTAGTGTGACAGGAATTTTCACAGCACCTGCCTCAGGTGTGAATTACCTAAGTATGCTTTTTCTCTCTCTTTAATCTGCATTGTGGCAATGACCAGGGAATATTCCTTTTGCTTCATCTCAGGTGAATTAAGTTTGGATTGGATTGCTCCCTGGGCTCCACACAATGGAGCTTTAGAAGGAAACAGAACTCAGAGAAAGATGAATGGAATAAACTATGAATGGGTCCAGGATAATGACAAGGTCATGCTGCGGAAAGGGCAGGTGCCACTGTCAGTACTATAGAGCCAAATGGTACAAGAAACAGCTGCCTACTAAAGGGATCGGTGCAGTCACCTGTATCACTGGAGCTTCATCCACAAACAGGGAGGCAACATAGTCTAGTTGATTGAGCACTGAACTGGCATGCCAAAGACTTGAATTCTAGCCGTGGCACTGGCTTGAGCACATTACTTCCCTGCTCTATGCTTCAGTCCCCCCATCTGGGAAATGGATAGAAGGATACTGCCTGCTTTGTCAGGTGCTTTGAGCTCTACTGATGAAAAGCCCTATGTAAGAGCCAGGTGCTGCTGCTCATTCTTCTATTTTTGGGGGACAAAGGGGTTGGCTTGTTTTTCGAACGCCATCCCAAACATGACAAAATAGGACATTTTCTGGTTTAAAATAAAGACTTCTGCGTACTTTAATCACTAAAATAGATGTGACAATTACATCTTACCATAAAATAATAACAATAATATCCAGCTCTGACAACTTCAATAACACACCCCAAATCCTGTAGTTGTTGTGAGATTATGATTTCTTGTGGAATATTCCTTCTAATGCAAGTCAGACCAGTTCTAATAATGAATAGCTAAGTAGCTGTCTATGGACACACACAAACATCCTCGGAATCAGTTATCACACCTGAGTTTGCAATATACCATGCAAATGTTATCCCAGAATGATACATTCAAGAGGAAATATCAAGAACCATTCTTTAAATAGATTTTAGCTTCATAAGTCTCCACCATTTTTAACTTTGTAGAAGCTTCAAAGTGAGATTTCCTTCTTCTGCAATTTTGTGTTCTTTCCTAGTTGGCACATGATGCCCCTTCCCCCTCCATTCCCCTTTATTTGATATTAGAGTTGGCTCTTGCGTAGCTGTTTCAGCACCATGGGTGAGGCCAGCACATATCTCATTTAGGCAGCTGCTATGGAAAAATCACTAGAGGCAGCCAGACAGTGCAGCCTATTGCATCCCAAAGGACTCACGTATGTACTGGGTTGATCTTAGTTGTCATACTCCAGCAAATAGATGTTTGGGGGTGATTTTCAGAAGTGCTGAGCTCTTGGGAGCTCCAGGAGCTCAGAGAATGTTCCTCGCAACAGAAGGTTGATTGTAAGTAAAATATAGGTCTAGGCAACTTGACAGCATTCCTGAAATCCTGCCTCACGTAAATCAAGGTCAAAACTACTAACAGGGCCAGGATTTCACCCATTAAACACTTCAGCTAACCCCCACCCACAGCCAAAGCAAACAAGGACTGGTTACGAGAGACGCACCTTGATAACCTGTTCTAACAGCACCGGATGGCTGGCCTGGGTGTGGTCTAGCAGAGCTGTGCCAATCCCTTCGCAGTAATGCAAGGCCTGGGAGGTGAGACCATAGTCCGCCAGGCGTGCAGCATAAAGGAGTTTATACACCTTGGAAAAAGAATGAGAAAAATGACTATCCAGGTGGGGAGAAGATAAGGAAGGAAGAAGCAGCCCAGCTGCTCAGAAGGGGAGGCCCCTGTACAGCCTTGATGGAGGTGTCTGACTCAGAGGCAGCATGGTCCAGTGGGTAGCACACAGGACTGCAAATCAGGAGACCTAGAGTCTAGTCTTGGCTCTGCTTTGTGACCTTGAGTAACTTCTCTCTCTGTGCCTGTTTCCCCTTTGCCTGTCTTCTCTATTTAGACTGTTGGCTCTTTAGGGCACAGACTCTCTCTCGCTATACATCTGTGCTGCACCTAGCTAGTGGGGGCCTCTAGGTGCCTAGACAACGAAATACCAACTTGCAGTCAAGGAGGAAACAGCCCAGCCCCATTGCAGCCCCATCCCATATCTTAGAATTCCATATGAACACGTCGCTTAGAAAGGCACGAAATAAAGACAGGCTCAGTTGGTCATGTCTTAGGTGCAGTGGGGCTGAAGGTCTCATTCTGATCTGTAAGGGGCATTTGTCCACATCACAAACCCACCACCCATTGCAGCAGGCTAGCTGGCTCGGCTCACCTCGGGCTCGCGGCTGGAATTGCAGCGAGGCTGGTTTTGAAGTCAGGGTAAAGATGTGCCAGCAGATCTCTGGGGGAGGACCCTAGCCAGAAATATTTATTTATTCACCTGATTTGTGCAGCGCTTGAGGCTGCAGCAGCTGGGTGCTTATGCACAATGTTAAAAGTACATCAGTAACGCATGCCTATTAGAGAAAGGAAAGCTAGGCATAAACTAAAGCAGATAAATACATGTGGCACTCTGCCCCAAAACTTGCTAGACTCATGCTCTGATGATCTGTGAAGGGGAGTGAATTCAAAAGACCCTCCATTGAGGAAGCTCTGCCGAGCCCAGGGAGGGCCTGATCTCTCACTGCTTCGCATCTGTGCAAAGTGTGTAACCGTCACCGTTCTGCTTTGCACTTCCTCTGCACGGGCGTGAAAGGCAACGGAGACTCAAGCCCTCCAGATGGATTTCAAGGGCAGCCCCTCGCAGAGCACATGGGGGTGAGTCTAGCTGAAAGGTGACTCTTTGCAGTTTTGTGTAAGAAAAGAAGAGCTGCAGCCTCCCGGGTCACTAGATGATAAAGGAGACTGAGCACCTATGGACCCTACAGAACCCCAAGGCTGTGAATCACCTGGGACAAAAGCAGCCATGCACTCTCAGCAGATAGTGCTGATGCTGCCTTTCTCCATTACTCCAAATGTTTCCCCTTGCCCACAAGTCAGGTAAAGAGCTGCAAGTCGAGAGGGAGGGTGGACTAGCCGGGGTTGGAGTAGCAGGGGGTGCAGCAGGTCAGGGTTATGATGGTGGCAGGGTTTAAGACTGGACGTGGCGAGAAGTGCTACAGGCCATGGGAGAGAGGGACAGACAGTGATAAACAGCAATGACACTAGTAAATGGGCCTGGATCCCCAAAAGGATTTAGCTGTTGTAACGCCTAATTTTGAGGAGCCTAGAAAATCGCTGGCACAACAGTGGGATCCACAAAGCCTGAGTTAGGCGCCTAGACTCCCTACACAATGAATGGGGAGACACAGGAGTAGGGCTGGCTTAGCTGCCATGGAGAGGCCAAAGTTAAGACAAGACAAGCCAGAACAAGTAATTGCTGAAACAACTATTATGAATATGTTTATAGTAAATAAGGGAGGCAGAAGCTAACTACACTAACTGTTGTGGATATGTCTATAGTAAACACAGTAGGCAGAAACACTCTGAACTGAGATGCTTGCCTTACGCATTCTGCAAAGCGATTGGTCTTTACATGCGAGATATACAGAGGTTATAGAGAGAGAGATATAATAGCTAGGAAAGATGTATATAAAATATGCTGTGTGACATGAATTGGAATTGTGGTATCACCCTGTACCTAAACCCCCTGCATTTGGGCCTAGCCAGAGTGGGCAAAGAGCTGTCACATGCCTAATTAAGTAACCGGAGTGATGAGCTGGAGTTGAACTGAGTTTCAGGGGTCCCTGAGAACCAGGGGTGGCTCTAACAATTTTGCCGCCCCAAGCAGTCGCCGCCAAATTGCTGCTGTGGCGGGCGAGAATGGGGCGGCAGTCCGAGTCCTGCGGTGGCAATTCGGCAGTGGATGTGCCACCGAATTGCCGCCACGGGACTCAGACTGCCACCCCATTCTCGATGCCATCCCAAGCACCAGCTTGAAAAGCTGGTGCCTGGAGCCGGCCCTGCAGAGAACTGGATGAAGTGTTCTCCCAGAAGAGGACAAGGTGCTCTGGATAAGCTGAGCAGAAAAGGTCTCGGATGGAATCCCAAGAATAGGCGCCCTAGACTGCCATCCACAAAAGCCAGCGTGCTAGCCAATGGGAAATGCCAAGGAGAGGGGTGTGCTCTAAGCCCTGCCCCCTCACAGAGTTCTGAGCCTATGTCCAGGTTGCAGGGAGGCGTCTGTCTCCACTAGTGATCCACAAACGGGGGGAAGATAGGCCTTTCTCTGCCCAAGCCACATGTGGGATGCAATCTGGTATGCCTAACTCCATGCAAAACAGCTGAGGGCGGAGAAGGAGGAGCAGATATGGGAGGCTACCAGGTCAAGTCCCCCCCTGTACCTGATGAGGAGAAGGGATTTGTAGAAGGATCTGCCACTGCTCAGGTAAGTGCCCGATGGGATAGTCTGATGTAGGTTTCCCTCAATCTCTCCTATTGAGGTTGTGCCACTTTAATTAAATTCATGAATAATTAAATATTAATTGGGCCAAAGCAAGAATGACTCTATAACCCAGTGGTTCAGGACCTCACTTGAGACGTGGCAGAGCCCTGTTCAAATCCCTTCTCATCAGGCTGAGGGGGGACTTGAACCAGTGGTCTCCCACATCCAGGGGGAATACCCTAACCATTATAGGTTATAAGGGAAGATCTCTTCCTACCCTCCACTGTTTTGTGTGGAGTTAGGCATGCCCACTGGATCAGGCTGCACACACGTTAGGCGGACAAACATCTATCTTGCCCCAGGTTATGAATCGCTCTGGGCATTAGGTGTGAGACAGGGGTCTGGGTGCCTACAGTGAGGCAGCAAACTCAGAAGGCAGAAATTTTGGAACCTAGAGAACTTTTAAAGGGCAAATTTAGGCCCCGAGTGAGTTTAGGCACCCACAGGGTTTGGCCGCTGCTGACCAGGGCTTTTGTGGATGGCAGTGGGGCCTAAAAATGGGCCTTAGGTGCTTAAGTCTGGGGGTTAGGTTCCTAAGTCCCTTTGTGGATTTGGGCCAGGGGCCTCTGCCTTTCTATAGTTCCTTTCATCCTTACCACTTTACAAATACTACATAAAGCCTCACAACCCCACAGAGACACAGGTGAGAATTAATACACTCTTTACACGGGTGGGGAAACTGAGGCACGCAGCCATACGACTTGCCAATGGCAAGTCCTAGTCCCTTATTCTAATGACTAGATGACACTGGCCATCAACATAGCTGTATGTAGTACCCAGGAATGGAATAACAAGGCACCCTTCAGGTGAGGACTGAGATGCATTGGCAGAGTAAGGGTAGGACTGAAATAACAAGGGCACAGCAGGGCTGGCATTGACATGCACTGGCAGTACTGGGTGAGGAAGCTGGTGCAGTGCCTGCGTGTACTTTGCCAATACTAATACATCCTACACTTTCACGACCTCCCAATTTGCTTCCCAGACATAGAGGGGATGAAAATCACCTCTCACCCTCAACTCTGGGTTATAGAAATTGAGACCTTGTCCTGAGCTATCTATACTGGGTGAGGATGTACACGGCCATGCTCAGCCCAGCCAGCGACAGTTGAGGCTGAGGATGGTGCTTAGCCAGCAGGTGGAGGAAGAAGGAAAGAGAAAAACTATCTGTAAATAACACCGGGTGAAGCAAGGCATGGAAGACAGCAGAGTTCTTTAGGGACCCTTTGAACGCAGAACGTAATTTTATACCATAGTCTGTGGCAACAGGCATATCAGAAATGCATTAGGTTGTGATTTGTGAAGAGGTTACACTACAGCACATTGAGCACTGGTGGCTCTGCGCATCAAATGTACTGGCTGCACCTGACTGTTTCCATTACCTGGAAGGAGAGGATGAAGGATTTGGGACGTCCCAGCATCTGACAATACTCAAAGATTTCAGTCCTCAGGATAGATTCCGTCCTGGCAAACTGTACAAATGTCTGACTGAAAGGAGAAGGCAGAGATGTGAGGTCAGGGACAGAAAGCAAGACGCTTCCTCTCCATGATAAACTTGCATGTCTGGGATACTGAGCATCCATCCCTCACCCCACCAATCTTCAGAATGTTAAACTGACTAGGAGCAAAAGTGAAACTGATTAATGCCACAGCAAGTCAAATCCCACCAACAAAAGCTTCCTTATAAAGCAGGTAAGCACCAAACCCATCTACACAAACCTTTAAAAGCAAGGAAGGGACGAGGTATGGCAATCTTCTTTAACATCCTATAACGCCCACCCCGTTCACTCACAGACACACTCCACGTGGCACTCCCTTGCCCCTCCAGCACATGCAGAACCGCAGGGCACACCCCAAATCCCTCTAGCTCACACAGCAGCAGAAAACCTCTGCAATATTAATAAGTGTTTACTAGAGGCACCTGTGCATTGTCTAAGTGTGTGACATGGTATTTGTAAATGGGACAAGTCTGAAACCTCCATGATGCTAAAAAGGAACAAACAGCATAAATGGCAAAAAGCAAATGAGATTGTTAAAATCCTTTCACTGGAGTGCTAGTAACATGGCAGAAATTTTTTAGTAAGTAAGATTTCTGGCTGGGCCCTGAGGGAGGTGGGCTGCCTTGAACTCTTTGAAAATCCCAGCCCTTAAAAAATATTTTGTCCCTTTACAGTAAACTACTCTATCTACCACACTCAGTCAATGGGGATTTGGATTCTACTAGGCAGCCCTGCAGACTGTGGGCCTGCTTTCCACTGCGTTTTGCCCTCTGTGCAATCATTTGTACCTGTGCACAGCGGAATGGCAATGTTTGCCATTCCAAGTGGTCAGCTTTTACATCCACTTTGCCCAGACGTAAACAATAACTCCAGGCTGCAGTGAATCAGACCAAGTGAGATGGGGCTGCTGAGCAGTGACCTTCATTCAGAGATCCAGAGCAAAGAGCCTCTCCAAATGAAACAGATCATTACTCTCTTCCAGAGACACAGAGCTGAAGTCACTTCAGTCAGTAGCCTGGTTTTCAGAACCAGGCTGATCCCTGTGGAACTGGAGTCACAGTGACATCCAGTGGCCAGTTTGGTTAATGGCAGGTGGGTTCTCCCCAGCAGACACCTGGGGGATACACCCAGTCTCCAGTTATTGATATATATGGGTGGGGGTATTTATGTTTTTGGGCTTGGAAGGCAGGGAGTGGGAAAGGAGGAAAACGTTCACTTGTGTTAAAACATCTACCCACCTTATCAAATGTACTGCTGCCCAAACACCCATCTACCTTCAAGCACTGCACACTGCTGCTGCCTGGGTGCTGTGCTGCTTCATGCATCCCCATTAATGTGACTACAATGAAAGGGTCAACCCACACATCCAGGAGGTAACGTGGCTGCCAATTTCTTGGCATAACCCCTCCAGTGCCCTGCAAGCATCAGCGTTCAGTGTGTCTTTCTCTCTCTCCACGGACCTACTGTGTGTCCTTGGGAGCATCCCTTGCCCCTTCTGTGCCTAAGCCCCTCTACCTGTAGAATGAGTGCCAAGTGGATCTCCCTCCAAGGCTCTTTAGAACTTGGTCTGGGCCTCCCCCATTGTAACTAGCTGGCTCAACACAACCAGTCGAATACCCAACAGCAGCATTTTCTGTCACCCAGGGTGCAGCGATTTTGGAGTGCTGCTCCAGCTACATTGCTGCCATGCCACTGAAATGTGACCCGGCCACCGTCCATACAGACAGAGGGACTGGCCCAAATTTCAGTGAGCGGCGTTGTGAACTGGCACACAGGGAGTCTGTTCCTGGAGCGCAGGGGAGTGCGCCGAGACCTCGACTCCTGGTGGCACCGGCTCACGCGGTATGTGGTAAGAGAGCGGGGAGATTCCCCGGCCGAGGGAAACCTGGGGTCCCTGCGGGGTGGGAGGAATGAGCAGGGGATGGAACAGGAACTTCAGTGTTGTGGGGAGGCAGGGACTGGAATTTGCCCCCTCAAGAAATCTTGGAATTGGCACCACTGATAGTGCCAATCTCTGAATGGCACCATCATTCCCAATATACCTTTGGCCATTATCACAATGCACAGCACTCTAGTGAGGTTAGCAGGGAACTCCTGGGTTCTGTTCCCAGCTATGCCACTGTTGTAGAGATATCCTTAGGTGCAGCATTCCACCCTGCTGTTCCTAAAGTATCTGCCTGGTTATAAACTAGGTCTCCTTTCTGTTTGTAAAGCCCTGGGAGATCCCTGGGGGAGCTGTTCTGATTCCTAAGAATGACAGCTGTAAATACCTGCTTGGCTTACTCACCTGGGGTCACTGCCCAGCAAGACTATCTGGTCTGTCTTAACCCCGTAGTGACCAAAAGGGACGTTCGCCATTAGATAGCAGAAGTGAGCAGCTTCTATTAACCCTCTCCCAGCTGGACAGGGAGAAAAAGGACAAAAGCCAGTCACAAGAAAAATACACCTTCAAATGAGCACATGACAAAACAGCCATATCTATCTCCCCTCTCTGCCCATCCAGGGCCCCCAACCCCGAGGCAACTCCTCACCACACATCCTCTTACACGGCTGTTATTTAGCTACTGGTCAAGTTTAATTTTCCATTAGATGACCTGACTGGGTCGCAGAAGCACGTGCCAGTAAGTATCTGGCTCCCGTTTAGCTTCTTCAAGATGTTTCAATGTAGCAAAATCTGTGGCGAGGCTTTCTACCATTGTCACCGCATAACTGGCACTAAGAATAAGCCAATTAAGTCTCTCTGTCAGCCACATCTGTGACCCATGCACTAGGGCAGAGAGATATGCATTTCAGAGCCTGCAATAGGGATATTTCACCAGCAGAAGTATACAGTGTCTTATTATCTGATTGAATGTGCAAGGGAGAGCAGTATTCCTGTTCCTTTCCCTGCCACCCTGCACACCTGTCTTTACACAGTTACTTACACCTATGTCTGCACATATACTGCGGTACATACACACACACACGTTACATTGCCCAAATGTAGGCTCGCTGTGTTAAAGGCAGCCAGGCACACAGGTGTATGGGCAGAGGTATGCAGGCAGATACAGGCCTGTGGGCGCAAGCACAGAGTCACAATTGCATACACTACACAATTACATGGAAAGGAACAGATGCACAATCTTGCCAAGGCTCACAAACATACACATATCTGTTCACAACAGCTTACATAGCTCCTGGTGCCGCGAAGGCATCTTATGGCACTTTAATAGAAGCTGTGCAGTAATTTAATAATACAGTCATGGGGCTGAGCTAAAGAGAGAAATAAAGGATTGTTCAGCTTGGAAACAAAGAGTGAAGACAGCAGCAGCGCCCCAGGGTCACAGTGTAGGGAATTCACGAGAGAAAAGACTGCTGCACCAGTCCCCCAGAATGACCTATGCAGGGGCAGGCGAGACCAGTGGCTGGCATCAGATGGCTCAGGGGTGAGAAGGCAGCCAGTAACTCCCTGAATATATGTAAGTGGCCTCAACTCATAGTTCCTTCATGGTGGGCAGTGAATTCACAACAGCACGAACTGCACCCATTTAAACCACTCCATGATGCAAACTCACTCCCAACTGCACGTAAGCAGCACAAGCCCAAGCTAGCCAAGAGAGCTGAGCAGATATCCACTCACACCACCAATTCCACAGACACACATCCAGGCTGGCCAAGAGAGCCGAGCAGATAGCCAGCCATCCCACCATTCCTAGGTGTGCTCACCTTACCCTGCGGGCACCTTGTCAGCCACCTGTTCTCACATGGCCTCTCTGCCCCACTGAAGTATATGTCAGGGGGTCCATACACATAGACAAAAATTAAAGAACTGAACTTGACTTCTGCAGGAGGGAAGCCTGGGCCGGTAGGAGCTCTGTGTGCTCAGCATCTCGGAAAGGCCCTTTTCTAATTTAGGTGTCTAACTTTAGCCATCCACATCAGGAAATGCTGACCTTTGCTTTCTGGGTGGCCTGTACATTTCTGAGTGTCTATTTTGTGGCAGTAAATCTTATTGCAACTGGAATGTCAATATCTGAGCTCCTCTTTTCCAGGTAGCAGTAGTAGGAACTTTCCAGCTGTGCACCACCAATGATCCCAACCGCTGGTCTGAAATGAGCAAGATGGCATTCCAAGTGAATGCTCAGTGCACACTCCCAGCGAGGCCAAGCTGTGTGCGGTGGTGGTGATGTGGATGGCTCTACAGTGGGGACAGAACCGAGACTATGCTTATTTCCATCAGGGTGGTTTTGAACCTGGGGGCAGCTGTAGCCATTAAGTCACCATCCTCCCACCTCTTGTAATGGAGTACACTAAAAGTGTGAGCACAACGGGGTGTCCTATCTGATGCTAAGTGTGAGCCGCTCAGCTGGGCCCAGTCATCACCTCTCCTCACCCAAGGTGTCTCCCATGGCGACGATGGCCCGGTGATTCAGCTCGGTGTCCCCAACCTGGTTGGACAGCATCACGGCCAGGTGTGGTCTCCAGTCTCCCCACCTGCCATCCCCACAGCACTGGGGGCAGAAACAAAGAAAGATGAATGAATTGTTTGGCTGCTTTAGCTCCGTGATCTGGTCTTTACTAGGTACAGAGCTATTCGAGCATCACAAGGGAAGGAACATTGTCTGTGAATAAAGAGATGAGGTGACTACATCTGTTCACGTGAGACCTAAAGGCGGAGGAGGCAGAAAAGCTACAGTGCATTTCTCTTCTCCTGCTTCTGGCTGTGGCTTTACAAATGCTGCCTGGCAGTTTGTGCCTTCTGCAAGAAGCCAACTTAATAGCAATTAGTTTATGCCGAGTAACTAAAAACGTTCACCTAGCATCATGCCTCTGTGTCAGCCTCCACTCCAATCAGCTGAGCCGGGCCGCCTCACCCTCCCTGCATTCCCCCTTTCAGCCTGGCTTTCCATGCCCACCCAAATTCCAGGCCCCTGTGCTCTTTCATGCCTCCACAGAGACCTTCTACAAGTCAGCTCCATGCCTCCCCCACCCTGTGCCCCCACAGCACACTGTCATGTCATCCTATGTAGCGTGCTAGGTTCTTACGCTGCATCCCCGCTGAATCAGATTCCTACGGAGGAATGGCACTGTGCTGGTGCTAGCAGGGGTCACTAGGTCAGACTGGGGTTGTCACCAATCCCATATTCACAGGACAGCCCCTTTTGCATGAATCTGTCCTGTCCCTGTGAGCCAGACAGTTAAAAGAGTCCGACTGTTCACTTGCTGCCTCACGATGTTGCATTGGCATGGGTTGCCATGCATCGAGGCAGCGTCTGGACATGCACATGCAAACGCACCACCGCACCAGGATATGGTTATCCCAGTCTCATGGGGCAAACAGAAATAGGCAGGGACCCCGATGCCATCTGGGAGGTGGCAGCAAGTGGTCAGATTAGCAGCACAGTGAAAAATGGCCAATTACTTTGCTGTTCACTGCAGTGAACATCCTAAAGGACAAATTGATTATACTGAGACGTCATCCTATGAAGCACTGCAGAGTGCCACTGAGGCCCCTCTCCTACCCCACACCAACACAAGGCGCTGAGGGAGGGGAGGGAGCCGGATGATTTTCCATTCAGTACCAGAGCTGCCTGAGGTATCCTTCCGGACATGAGCTGGAAGAGAGTCTGCAGGGGGTCGTTGAGGGCCAGCGTGCTGGTGAACCTACAAACCGAGAGCAGAGAGACAGGGCCATTATGCTGACAGGAAAGAAGGACGGTCCAGTGATTACAGCACTAGCCTAGTACATGGAGAGTCTTGGTTCAATTCCTGCTCTGCTAAACTTCCTCTATGACCTTGGGAAACTCATTTAGCCTCTCTGTGCCTTAGTTCCCCCCCTGTAACATGTGGATAACACTTCCCTACCTTATAGGGCCGGGTGAGGATAAATACATTAAAGAGTGTGTGGCCTTCAGATACGGTAGTGAGGGGGGCCACGTAAGTACCTAAGATAGACTGATCGATGAGCCCAAACCCCTTGCTCATCTCCAAGGTAGGGAGAGACAAACAGCAGAAATCCTCCATCCGAGGCTTAGGTTGTGTGAGGCACGGACAAAGCGGGAGACTCAACAGGGATGTTATGCAGCTGTAAACGGCAGGGGAGGGGGCCAATCACGTGGAGGGTTGTTGAGCACCATGTTCTGGCAGCTCCTACCCACCCAGACAGAACCCAGCTGTAGGTCCTCAGGTCCATCTTGCTTGACAGGAATAGGGCATGACCCCACAGCTGGCTTTTCATGGCCCAGTCCAGGGCTTCCTACAGCCAGGAGAAAAAAAAAGTTCTGTTACCATTTCTCTCTCTCCCACTGCTGTGAAAGGAAGGTCTAGAAATTCACTAACATAGTGAATGCTAATGGGAAGGGGGAAGGTTTCGAAGATAAAATAAAAAAAGAACAAGTTAAAAATCACTTAGATAAGTTAGATGCCTGCAAGACACCAGGACCTGATTAAATGCATCCTAGAATACTCAAGGAGCTAATAGAGGAGGTATCTGAGCCTCTAGCTATTATCTTTGGTAAATCATGGGAGACAGGAGAGATTCCAGAAGACTGGAAAAGGGCAAATATAGTGCCCATCTATAAAAAGGGAAATAAAAACAACCCAGGAAACTACAGACCAGTTAGTTTAACTTCTGTGCCAGGGAAAATAATGGAGCAAGTATTTAAGGAAATCATCTGCAAACACTTGGAAGGTGGTAAGGTGATAGGGAACAGGCAGCATGGATTTGTAAAGAACAAATCATGTCAAACCAATCTGATAGCTTTCTTTGATAGGATAACGAGTCTTGTGGATAAGGGAGAAGCGGTGGATGTGGTATACCTAGACTTTAGTAAGGCATTTGATACGGTCTCGCATGATATTCTTATCAATAAACTAGGGAAATACAACTTAGATGGGGCTACTATAAGGTGGGTGCACAACTGGCTGGATAACCGTACTCAGAGAGTAGTTATTAATGGTTCCCAATCCTGCTGGAAAGGTATAACGAGTGGGGTTCCGCAAGGGTCTGTTTTGGGACTGGCTCTGTTCAATATCTTCATCAACGACTTGGATATTGGCATAGAAAGTACGCTTATTAAGTTTGCAGATGATACCAAACTGGGAGGGATTGCAACTGCTTTGGAGGATAGGGTCCTAATTCAAAATGATCTGGATAAATTGGAGAAATGGTCAGAGGTAAACAGGATGAAGTTTAATAAGGACAAATGCAAAGTGCTCCACTTAGGTAGGAACAATCAGTTTCACACATACAGAATGGGAGGAGACTGTCTAGGAAGGAGTACGGCAGAGAGGGATCTAGGGGTTATAGTGGACCACAAGCTAAATATGAGTCAACAGTGTGATGCTGTTGCAAAAAAAGCAAACTTGATTCTGGGCTACATTAACAGGTGTGTTGTGAGCAAGACATGAGAAGTCATTCTTCCGCTCTACTCTGCGCTGGTTAGGCCTCAACTGGAGTATTGTGTCCAGTTCTGGGCACCGCATTTCAAGAAAGATGTGGAGAAATTGGAGAGGGTCCAGAGAAGAGCAACAAGAATGATTAAGGGTCTAGAGAACATGACCTATGAAGGAAGGCTGAAGGAATTGGGTTTGTTTAGTTTGGAAAAGAGAAGACTGAGAGGGGACATGATAGCGGTCTTCAGGTATCTAAAAGGGTGTCATAAGGAGGAAGGAGAAAACTTGTTCATCTTAGCATCTGAGGATAGAACAAGAAGCAATGGGCTTAAACTGCAGCAAGAGAGGTTTAGGCTGGACATTAGGAAAAAGTTCCTAACTGTCAGGGTGGTTAAACACTGGAATAAACTGCCCAGGGAGGTTGTGGAATCTCCATCTCTGGAGATATTTAAGAGTAGGTTAGATAAATGTCTATCACGGATGGTCTAGACAGTATTTGGTCCTGCCATGAGGGCAGCGGGCTGGACTCGATGACCTCGCGAGGTCCCTTCCAGCCCTAGAATCTATGAATCTATTAATCTTGACTTTCCAAGGTCTAGCATGGGACCTACAGCCTGATTCCCCTGGCCTGGGGCTTCTGCCCATCTGCAGGGAGCCGGGCTTGTGAGAAATGAATTGATTTTTCCCATGGGTGTAATATGTCCCCCCAAACGTGTGGCCAGCTCAAGCCTGCAATGGATGATGTGACTGTTGGGTTTACCCATCTGGAGCCAGCTTAGAGAAATTGTTCTCTATCACCCAGGCCTCCTTATGTTTATTCCTACCTGTTCAAAAGTATTAGTGCTGTCCCATTGACTGCAAGCTCCAGGGTGCCTATTAGCACTTAATGCCACAAAGTCAGAATCCTAGACTGGGCACTAAAGCCTTCTCTGCACTAGAGGTTTTCCCTCCCACCATTGCTACCTCCAGTTCAGCTCCAACTGTGATAGCAAACGCAGGAGCTCTTAGATGAGACGCCCTTGGCCATTATGGTTTGGAACACTATGTCCCAAAAGTGCTGGAACTAGGAGTGCTGGAGGGGTTGCTGCACCCCCCTGGCTTGAAGTGGTTTCCGTCACACACAGGTTTTACAGTTTGATTCAATGGCTCTCAGCATCCCCACTATACAAATTGTTCCAGCACCCCTGCTGTGTCTATTAGACCCCACCCCAATCAGGCTTAGCTGTCACGCTAGTTATCAACAGCAGAGCTCCTGCAATTGCTATCATCAGTGGTGCTGCCCTGGTGTTAGCAACAGTGGGACATTTTTACCCTAAAGCAAATTCAGGGGTTAATTCCACAAACAGGGTGTGATGTTATCTGATTAAAATATGACCATGTAGATCACTGTTGCTACCGCTATTATATAATTGCAACAAATCTTGTACAAAGTATGTCAAGTAAGGTGTCTATGGAAAGGTTATGATTTGCTGAATATGATTATGCTATTTGTATGCATGTATCATTTTTGTATCTGAAGTTATGATTATTAACTATGTACCTGTATTTCAAATGTTTGCTCCTGTGGTAATACTAACAAGGTGTTTAGCCAGCACATTGTGAAGGAACTATTCAAGTTGAATGGCCTATCAAAGAACACTCAACTTACAATGGACCATCAAAGACGCCTAGCTACACTTAATGGACTTTCCTGAGGACATTCTAACTAGAGTATGGGTAGTTGCCTCTGCTACACCTAAGCGAAGCATGCAGTATTGTGACTTGCCCATGTGACTCAAAACTCCATCTTTTGTAATTTTTCACAAACTAGAACAATGGGTTTCCCTTCACTTGACAGAAGCTATAAAAGGCCCTGGAAACATCTCCATTTTGCCTTTTTCCTGCTCAAATCTCTGGACTATGAACTTATATGAATGGGAGCATTCTAACCAAGGGACTGAGGACCTTCCAATGATTTGGAAGCAACCAGTGACTTAACAAGCCAACAGTTTAATTACATCACTGCTACAAGCCTGATCCAAGAACTTTGCAACTGTTGTATGTATTTGATTCCTTTAACCAATTTTAATTCTCACCTTTCTTTCTTTTTTATAAATAAACCTTTAGATTTTCGATACTAACGGATTGGCAACAGCGTGATTATTGGGTAAGATCTGAGTTATATATTGATCTGGGTATGTGGCTGGTCCTTTGGGATCAGAAGAACCTTTTGTTTGATGAATTTGGTTTTAAATGACCACTCATCATTAAGTCTAGTGTCTGGGTGTTGAATCCAGGACTGGAATATCTAAGGAGACTGCATTTCTGACTTCTTGTTAGCCAGTGTGGTGAGACAGAGGTTTACTTTTCTTGCTCGATTGGTATATCTCATGGAAAAATAGCCACCAGTTTTGCGGTGTGTCTGCCCTTTTTCCCAGCAGCTTGTCCTGAATTTGGTATTCTCTGTTGTGACCCCCTAAGGCACAGTGACACAGGGACCTTCCTTAGCCACTAACACCCATTAGAGCCCTCCTTAAAAGACAAGCCAGTGTTAGACTGGACCAAGGGAGGATTAGCAATAGACTCTGCACCGCAGTCAGAGAAAGACCTGAGCCCAATCCTCTGGCTTTCTGAGCCAGTGAGACTTACAGGAGCACTGTGGAGGTATCACTGCCAGCACCCGTGGGAAAATGAGAGCTGCGTTGCTCAGACCCCCTCCCAATCAATTATAGAGAGGGGTTCATGGACCTGGAAAACCCACCCTTTCCTCTGCAGGCAGGGAAAACATTAGAAAGGGAGCAGTGGGGAGTCTCCGGAGACACAGGTGTGCATGCACCCTACTTACTTTCTTTCTGCCATAGAAGAGGAGCTTGGTGAATTTCTCCACTCTCTGCTCTGGTGTCTCCATGCTAGGTGGAATCTCCCCAGTGAGGAGGTCTGGTGTCCCGGAGCCCGGCACTGGCCACTCGTCATTGGTCAGGTTGATCAGATTGGCCACTGGGTCTTGCCTTTTATACTTCTCCAGGCGCTTGCAATCTTGCATCAGCAGCTCGGCTGTGTCTGAGCCCACCATGGACTGCACAGGGAAATGGAGGAACATAAGAACTGCCACCTTAGAACAGACCAGTGGCCCATCTAGTCTGGTATCCAGCCTTGGCCAGTGGACAACACTGCATAATATGGAGGTAGGTATAAATCCCCCCAAATGCACCACACCAAATATTACCATACTATGGCGAGTAATTCCTTCCTGACCCACTACTCCTGGTCAATCTATGCCCCGAAGCATGAAGATCGGTGGCCCATATGATTTTTGTCCTAGTGAGTGTCATTGAAGAGTCTATTCTTAATTACATATACAGCGTTAGTGGAGAGAAAGTCAAAGCAACGAGTCATCAACAAGAGACATAATAGCAAAAATCAAACTTTAGAAATGTCAGTGGTCTGATCCTGATTCCTTCTAACATTCAGTGGCAGACCTCCCGCAGTTTGGGTTTGATACACTAATCTCCTTCTGGACAGAAATGCCGGCTCCTAAATTAAGTTGACAGTGTCCCTTTAGGTGCTGCTGTTCCATTGGAACATTGGTATTCCAAAGATGCTGCACCTGGTTTGGGGAGCAGCCCTGGAGAGGTGTCTCTTCCATGTACCTGGTGCTTTGGGCCACACAGGTGGTCAGCATTAATGGGGGAGTGAGATGAATTTTAGATCCCCCACAGCAGCACCTGGCTGCTTCAGACACACAAAAGGGACTCTTACAACGAGCCATCCTTAACTGAACCAAAAAGACTCAAAAGGACTGGCACACATCACAACACAAAAGGACACAAACCCCGTTCTGCCGGCAAAGGAGGACCAAGAGTTTCCAGAGCAGGGCTGAGTCTCTGCCTCTCTGAGTCTCCAAATCACAGCTCATGGCCACTCTGCGCTGGCAAAATGTCATCACATCCACCTTGTGCAAATCCTCCCTGCAGGAACAAAGAGGGTGTTAGCAAGTGCAAGGCAGGACATCCTTAACAGCATAAGAAAGGATTCCCAGGACTCTGTGAGTTATGTGGAGGACTCCAGAAATCCAAGGAGAGGTAGAAAATCAGAGATACTCACGTATATCAAGAACACCACTATGCATCCGTCAGATAAAACATGTAATAAGGCTGGTTATTACGATTCCCAGCCTCTGTGCTTGCTCAATGCTTTTTGTAATTCATTGCTCTTCTTTTAAGTAGGCCTGTTTTATCTCTCAGCTTTGCTCATGAGTGACCGAACGGCATCTCAGTATAAGCAATGTGATGGAGAGCAAATCTGATTGAACATGTTAGGTTGAGGGAAGATGTTCCTCAGATCTACACTTACTGAAGCTCAGCTCCCAAGGGGCACAACATCAGGCTTCAGTTCTGCAAAGCATGAGAGGACTGAAACGCCTGCTCATCCAAACCACTGGTTGTACAAAGACTGTGGCTGTCACACTAGCCCTTCTTACAACCTGGATTTCCCTGGACTTGGTTACGAAATAAGAACCAAACAATCAAACAATGTTCTCTGAGCATTCCCAATAGAGCAAACCCACAGATCCAACCAACCACATGCACATTTCTGAATCTGGATCTGGACTTTGCTGATGGTCCTTATCTTTACAAAGGGCCTAGCCAAAACCCTGGGCCTGAACACCCCGAGGCTTTGGGGAGTTTGAAACATGAATCTAAATTACATGGCTTGGGCTCATCTCTAATTCCAGGTGACCATATCCTCCTTTAACGGCCAAGCTGTGTGTGTAGCAGCCTGGAGAGAAGCCGAATGCTGGGACAGAAAGGAATGCTGATAGGGGCATGGTTTACTGTACACTTCCAATGGCATTGTACCTGACCAGAGGCCCTGGGAAGGCTCGCATCTCCTCCTGCTCTTTGGTGTCATGAAGGATTACCTAGGAGGCAAGAGCAGAGACTGAAGAGCAGTGACCGAGGCCCTGTCTGAAAGCTAAAGTGATTTGGCGAAGGCTTTACTAGTACTGGGGATGCTTTTCCCAAAGCTGTCTTTGGGCATACGTGTTATCCCGGAGTATATGCACTGACGTGTTTACCACCTTGATCCACACAACTATAAGAAGCGATTGCCTTTTACGAAGGGATCTGGCTCCTAAAATTGCAGTCCTTTGGGACGGAGAAGGCTCCAGCTCAGAGGGGAAAAGAGGGGCAGACGCTGTGGAAACAAACTATCTAAGGTGCTTATATGGCCCCCATCTCTGCTATATCTGAGCACCTCACAATCTTTAACATATGTATCCTCCCAACACCCCTGGGAGGCAGAGCAGGGCTATTATCCCCCAGCACAGGTGAGGAACTGAGGCACAGAGCAGCTAGGGGACTTGCCCAGGGTCACCAGACCATGCTTCCTCAAATTGTCTCCTAAGGAGAGAGTTGTGACTCCAAGGCCTCTGGCCCAATGGGAACAGTCATTTGGACGGCTACAGGGTACAAGAGCCAACCCAGGTCACTCACATAGGGGACCTGCCAATAAAAGCAATCTGTGCAGAACCTGGAACTGGGCCTCGGAGTCTCATTCTAGGACCTGTAAGAACCAGAATGGTCCAAGTCCTGTGTGAGATCCCTCCATCTGCACTACGGCCAAGGGCTCCAGAGCAGAGTTCAACCCCAGCTTTGGGTGATTCCATTTTACAATGGCAGAGCGTGCCAGCAAAACATGCAGCCTGCTGTGAAGGTGCACACAATGTTCTCTTGAGCTCAGGTTAAGGACACTGCTCAACCCTAAAGTCTTAGTCACCTTAAGGCGTGGCTAGTTCCTAAGCGCATGGATGTCTCCATGGTGGTAGGAGGGGTTGATTTCTAAAGAGCACTAATACGTTGTTCCTTAACTGGTCTGTGTAGATCCTGCTGCACTTTACCATAGCACTGTTTGAAACAGTGAGACGTGGGCGGGAAAGGAGCTGGCACTGCTCAGGGAAATGGAGAGACAGCACAAAACTCAGGTCCCTCAATCTGGGGCCCTCGGGGTTAAAGGAGCAGTGCGGGCGGGAGATGGGAGGGTACGAGGGGTTACAGGGGCAGTGCGGGCAGGGGATGGGAGGGTACAAGGGGTTATGGGGAAGTGCGGGCAGGTGATGGGAGGGTATGAAGGGTTACAGGGCAGTACGGGGGGGGATGGGAGGGTATGAAGGGTTACAGGGCAGTATGGGTGGGGGATGGGAGGGTACGAGGGGTTACAGGGCAGTATGGGCGGGGGATGGGAGGGTATGAAGGGTTATAGGGCAGTATGGGCAGGGGATGGGAGGGTACAAGGGGTTACAGGGCAGTATGGGGGGGATGAAGGGTTACAGGGCAGTATGGGTGGGGGATGGGAGGGCACGAGGGGTTATGGGGCAGTGCAGGTGGGTGATGGGATGGCAGCTCTCAGTTGCAGGTGGCAGGGTGGTTGGTTACCTCCAGACTGTGCATTTCAATGAGGGCGGGCTGCCCATCAGCCGGGGAGTTAGGGCACACTCGGACCAGCTGGCCTCCTGCTCCAAAGCTCACTGGCACGTGAGGGAGAGAATACTTCTGGGGTGCCACAGGGTGCAGGGTGGACAGCAAGACTTCCTCTAAACAGCAACAAATGCACACGCAGGCCAGAGCCAGCCCTTTCACAGCCACTCGGCAAGCTTTGTTATTGGGGGAAAGCCCTAGGGACAGAACCCGACATGCTTCCAGGCAGCACCAAGCTTTCTCCGCCAGCTGGTACGGGGGCCAAGGCTCCACAGACTGTGCCAGGCAGAATTCAGGGAAACAGCCCTTCTCTGAGCAGACTGAAGTCCCTACCAAATCTAACCCTGGGTTATATGGACATACCTGACAGTACTGCTGGGCAATTCCCAGCCTCACCCTTTACTTTCCACATGCTGCTTTCCAAGTGGGATTCTCTGCACCATTAGTTGCCTTAAAAGCTTTTTAAAATCTGTCCCTAAGCATCAGTAATGGCCATTCGGAACTTCCCATGATGCTTTACAGGCTCATATGTGAGGGCAACAACCATATTCTCATACAGCCCACTGTCCCCGCCATGAGAGCATCTGCTGCGCCTGCCCTCCCCTCAGACGCCTGGTGCCCTCACCTCACACCCACCTGCTTGAACTGGACTCCAGGGCTCTGAAGGATCTGGGTCGTACTGACTGGGAGAATCGCACATGTACTGACTGAGTTCATAGCTGCTGGAGCTGAGGCCAGATTCCTTGTACTGCACGAGCCGGCTGAGCTCACGTGTGGCAGGGAGCTGAGGGAAAAGAGAAGCCACAGGAGCCGTGGGGAAAGGGAAGTGGAGAAAATGGTGGCCTGAGGGAGCAGACGGGGAAGGTGGGAGGGGAGACTGGCAAGAGGGGTGAGAGTTGCATTGTGTGGAAATGGAGCCGTAACACAACAAACACATGTTGCATTTATACAGTGTCACAGTGCCCAGCTTGGCCAGCGCTGGCACTGGACCAGCGCCTGCAAAACGAACAACAGGGGGTCTCTCCAGCTTGAGCTAAACTACCTAGTCTCAAGCTAAGAGCTGTAACCGGCTTGTGTCCTCTGCGGATCTGGCACAGGGGGACAGACATCGCCCCCACTGATGAGCGTGGTACAACAGCGCCTCCCCCAGATGATCTCAAGCACTTTAAGGTCTATAACTCTTTCAGTCGTGCTTTGCTTATTCCCGGTGGTTTTGAGTAATATGATTTAGATCCTCAGTTGGTGTAAATCCGCATAGCTCCATTGACTTCTGTGGAGCTATACCATTTGACACCAGCTGCGGCTCTAGCCCAATACCTCTCACCGATCTGATGTAGACACCCCCATATGGCTGTCACCTGCTCCTGAGGAAGCAAATGAGCATTTTCTAGATATGTTTTGTCATTTGATCATTTGCAAAATGCAGACACTCAGACAGAGCCTCCTGTCACTAGTGGAAATAAGCAGTGCTCTGTCATAGGCAGCTGTCACCACCTCTACTGGGAGCAGGTAACCATGCTGCTGGACAGCCCCCTGGTGTGGGGAGGGAATGGACGAATATAGAGGTCCTAGAATAACAGAGGGTGGAGAAACCCACCAAGACCAGTCTTTGCACCAGTTCTAGGTGCAGCAAAGGTGGACCCTGCCTCCAGATGCCATGGGGAGTACAAGTGACAGCCCCACAGAAGGAGACTTTGTGGTAATGATACTAATAGCCCTTCAATCATGTTTCCATGTGAGGCTCTCAAAGCACTCTGCAAACAGTAATGAATCAATGCTGGAAAGTAGGGAAGCAACACTACCCCCATTTTGCAAACTGGGAAATTGAGGCACTGGGAGGTGAAGGCATTGGCTCAAGGTCACACGGAGAGTTGGTGGTAGATCCAAGGATAGAACTCAGACCTCCTGACTGCCTGATCCCTGCTCTAACAACTATGCAACACTCCCACTCAGATGGGCTGACACTCTCCAAAATCTGCAGAAGAACCTCAGATCTCCGACTCATCTGCCTCTGTGGTTACCTCAGATGGCTGGAAGCTAACGTCCTCCACGCAGTTCCCCTGGGATTCCTCCCCAATCTGCTCCTGCCTGGGAGTAGAGATGTACCTCTCCTCGTAGGAACTGTAGCTCTTTGAGCTGTGGGAGGGAACAGAGTGCCAACTCAACATGAGGGCTGATGTGTTGTGAGCCATCCACAGAACCCACTGCAGATGTGCTCATCAAGTTCCAGTACTGATGACTTTCCTAGGTGAAAAGCCAGTGGCACGTGTGCTCCTGCCAGATGGGGGTGAAGACTCCTTCTCTTTATTCAAGAGAAATGAGAATACACAGAACTGGCTTGCTAGAACAGACTCAGTCTCCTGCAGAAAGGGCCAGAGCTGTAGTTTTGCAGTCCAATGGCACAGATTCTGGCTGCATCCTGCCAAGATGAAGAGCTGTGTACTGAGTACTAAAGGCCAGATTTTAAAGGTCTTTAGGCCCCTAAAGAGGGAGATCGGCACCTAGTGGGATTGTCTGCACCATTAGGTGCCTTAAGAGCTTTTTAAAAACTGGCCCTAAGCATCAGCCCTCTTCTGGCTGCAATCACACAGGCCAAGCCCCTGAAACGCAATTCACTGTCATCATTGTTTCCTGGTGGGGTCAGTGTATTCAGTGCTGGACGGACACAGCCCCTGCCCAGTACAATTTTTAATCTAGAAGCCTGATCCAAAGCCCTTTGAAGTTGATGGGAGTCTTTCAGTAGGGACTGGATCAGGCCCTAGGAGCGCTAGGATGGCTAGCCCGATGCTAAGCATGGATAAGGCTCAGGGAACCCTTTCTCCCCTGCCACATGCACACATCATAATCCCACTGCCTGTGTTTTAGGAAGCTCAGGGTGGGGATGTGGCTAGTGCTGCCCAAAGCTCTAATCAGCTCCGCAGAGCATGTGACTGAGCAGGGCCGGGCCATGCACAGTGACAGAGCAATGCTGGGAGAACCCCGGTTGCGCCAGGTTTGAAATACAGTAGAGGACGTCCTTGATACTGACCCGAGAGGCTATTTCAAGAGTGATCTAATGGTGACTGTGATGTTATTGACAATAACTGCGACCATATAGATCATTGTTACAACCAAGGTCCTGTAGTGGCACCAAATCTTATATAAAGGGGGTCACATGAGGTGTCTAAGACCAGGTTATGCTTGGCTGGTTATGATTATGTCATTTATATGTATGTATCAGTTTTGTAGTTGGAGTTATGAATATTGGCTTTATACTGTCTGTATTTCAAACTGGGGCTGGGCTTCTGGGACCCAGGACAAGCGATCAGCTCTGCCAGGCCTGCTGATGGCCCATTAAGAGCCATCAGCGATACAATGGACCCTTTGAGAGAAGGCAGACACGCCTGTAACTCAGCAAATTATGCAGGGACTTGCCCATGTGACTCCAGACTCCATTTTGCTGTGATTTTCCACAGTAAGGACAAAGAGGTGTCTTTACACCTGGAAGAAACTATAAAAGGCAGCTGCCTCATCTCCATTTTGTCTTCATTTCTGCTTCTTACCTCTGGAAGACCCTTTCTACAAATGGAAGCTTTGAACAAAGGACTGAAGGACCCATCTCAGCTGTGGATGTACTCCAGAGACTTAATTTGAATTTGAACCTGCAGTTTATTCCATCTCTGCAAGCCTGAACCAAGAACTTTGCCATTACTGTATGTAATTGATTCCTTTTAACCAATTCTAGCTCTCACCTATACCTTTTTCCTTTTATGAATAAACCTTTAGATTTTAGATTCTAAAGGATTGGCAACAGCATGATTTGTGGGTAAGATCTGATTTGTATATTGACCTGGATCTGGGGGCTTGGTCCATTGGGATCGGGAGGACCCTTTTTCTTTTACTGGGGCATTGGTTTTCATGACCAGTTGTCCCCATAACGAGTGGCACTGGTGGTGAGACTGGGAAACTGGAGTGTCTTAGGGGATTGCTTGGGATGACTTGTGGTTAGCCAGTGGGGTAAAACCAAAGTCTCCTCCGTCTGGCTGGTTTGGTTTGCCTTAGAGGTGGAAAAACCCCAGCCTTGGGCTGTAGTTGCCCTGCTTGAAGCAATTTGTCCTGAACTGGCACTCTCAGTTAGGTCCCGCCAGAACCAGTATCGTTACAGTGACATCCTGGGAAGCGGCAGGAGAGCCAGTGAGCACCGGGTATGCACATTAACACAAAACAGCTTGGGGCAATGGAGCCACCGGCTGCATAACTGAGACTGTACTTGCTTGGGTCACAACTCACTAGGCAAACCACAACAGGTTCAGGGTGTGTAGCGTGGGGTCCCACCGGCATGTAGCTACTGGAGACATTCCATCCCAGAGCATCTGGGATGATAGCATAGCCACGCACCCCCATCTATCACGTTATTGCTTAGGTTTTGAAGGGGGAAGTTGGAAACCTGAAAAGCTCATGCACGGACATTAGGTTCTTCCCTTTCCATTCTAATCACCCTTACCGGTCTTGTGCCACATCGTTCTGCCCAAATGGGCTGGTCTCCTGGTCATGACGGGAATCTCTGTAGTAGTTCTGATCCCAGTAATTCATGTGCCTGCCATAAGGATCTTCATGCCTTGGATCTGCACACTCAGAGAAAACCACCATAAAGATCTAGTATTTTTCTTCAGTGCAATTAGTATTAATGAAGTTTTAAAAAGGACAACATTGAGTCAGGATTTGTCATTTGCACTCCATTGCTTCCAAATTATTCTGCCTAGTTAGTTCTATGATATATTTGTTTATGTGTATGTCTGTACGTCCAATACACACCTATAAATTACATGCACAGTAACAGACGTCCCTTCCTTCACATTTCCTTTAGCTCAGAAATGTCATCAGGCTGCTAGCTCTGATCACGCGGTGAAATCAGCACTATCCTACACTGTCTGGGACCAGTAATGACCTGGTGCTTCACCTGCTACATGGCACTCAAATGCTCCTGTACATCACTGCTGTGGCTGTTTCTCAGATACAAACCCAAGTCAGTGCTCGCATCATGAGACCAGGATTCAAGGGCTGAGAATGGAGGCAATGAATTCATCTCCTCAGGACGGGGAGAACACCTTGAGATGCTCTTTGGAAAGCCCATCTAATCAAGAAAAGGTGAGTATCTGGTTCTGGAGGAGGCAACAACCAGCTCTCCTCATCTAAGCGGGCTGGTCACCAGGACATAGAGACATATGTATGTCAGAGAAAGGATTCATTGTACAGGGCTAATGCTAAAAGAACTGTCAGGAATTGCCAATACAACAGACCATTAGACTGGCCAGGCCAGCAAGAAACAGCAAGCAAAGTAGTTTTAATTTCCTAGAGGAACGTACAGTACCTCTCTCATGCTGCAGTACTTGGGAGGGTCTGTGATAACCTCTGTAACCATAGTCTTCCCCGGAGCTTGGCGATGGGTAGCTCCAGTAGGGGTCCTCATAGCCTTGCCTGTAATGAATCCCAAATATATAGGACAGAGAGGGCAGAGAACCAAAAGGAGACCAAGAGAAAGGAATCTCCATCAGAACTATATTGGCACTGGGCAGCTCCCATGCCCTCAGATCCAGATCCAAACAGAGAATCAGGAGACTAGTCCTGCATCAGAACTAGATCGAGGGTCAGGACACCAGATTCCATCCAGGATCAGTTCCAAGATGAAAGGCCAAGGGATCAGGTGTGGAATGAAATGCCGGGTTAGGATCGCATCCCAGTCTGAGATCTTTGGGACTCCGTTGTGAAGCGAGGTCAATGAAATAAATGCCAGGGTCTCAACAGCCCCACCGTCAGCTGCAGGGTCACAGTCAGGGCTATTGTCAAGGTCAGAGGTTACGGTGAACGTTCTGAAGCACGGAGCAAGAGTGGGAGGTTTGGGGGTCAGATTCCTTTTGCCTCCTGTTCTTAACAGAGGAGCGTCACCCTCCAGGCCACTGGAGCCCTGCCAGCTTTGGTGGCATAGGTGCCAACTTCTGCTACAGCCAGTGGGAGCTCGACGCCACTCTGTCCCCGCCCCGACTCCACCCCTTCCATGAGGCCCAGCCCCTGCCCTGCTCCCATTCCAACCCCGTCCCCAAAGTCCCTGCCCCAACTCCGCCCCCTCCTGCCCCTATTCCACTCTTTCCCCAAATCCCCACCCCGGCCCCGCCACTTCCCCGCCTCCTCCCCTGAGCACGCCACGTTCCCGCTCCTCCCCCACCTCCTGGAGTGGCCAAACAGCTGTTTGGCAGCGGCTGGGCGGGAAGCGCTGGGAGGTAGGCGGAGGAATCGGGACACGGCGCACTCAGAGGAGGAGGCGAAGGAGGAGGTGGGGCGGGTGGGAGGGGAGCTTGGCTGCCAGTGGGTGCAGAGAACCCACTAATTTTTCCCCGTGGGTGCTCCAGCCCCGGAGCACCCACAGTGTCGGCGCCTATGTTTGGTGGAATTCTGGAATCGTTTGGCTGGACACCTCTGGAATATCCCTAGGAGTTCTGCTGGAGGGACCCACCCTCATGAGCAATTTAGGAGATTTGGAGAAAAGAGCCTCTTTCCTGCAAACATTTGAAGCTGCCATGCTCCTAAGGGGCTTCCCAGTAGGGCTCCCTTCTCTGCTGAATCCCCAAAGTGCACAGAGATCTCCCTCAACCACTTACAATTCACTCACACCCCTTAGCAGAGCATTTCACAAGCTTCGTGAAAAACCCATTGCAAAGTAGACTTCGCAGGTACAACACGCAATTTTCAAAGGTCCATACCTTGGTCAAATCAAAATCTGTATCTGCCAGGACACTCAAAGCCACTTCTCCTCAATAAAGGATGTGTCCATCCCACATGTTATCCTGCCTCCCCTGGCTGTTTCTGTAGCAGAGTTAACATGGCTGCAATAATTTGTTACATTATTCTTTATATTTTTATCACTTTCCTAGCACTCAAAAGAGCTGAATTATATTTGTTCCAATTTTCAAAAGAAATTCACTGATGGATAGAGATCAAGCCTGGAAAATTTCAGCCCCAAAAGTGAAAGTTTTAGAAAGGTATGCATGACCATAAAGAGGGGATTAGAATGGGAACTGTTACACAACCCTAAATAAAGCAGCTACTGCAGCTCCTGTTTTAATAACTGGCTATTTAGGAGAATGTGGAGGGATAAGCACCCACAGTGGACAGTTTGATCCATATGGTTACTTAATTTTATTCAAACCTTACCTTGAATATGGTCTAGTGAGATAACTGCTTTCATAATACTCTGCTCTGGAATCTGGTCTGATCTGGACCCCTGGCCTGCCAGGATAGCTGGGGGAGTGGTACTCCATCCATGGGTCCGGCCACAGTTGAGGCCCTGTTCTGAGGTCTTGTTGCTGGTGATAATACCTCTCGCCATTATGCCTGGACTGGGGTTGAGGTCTGTGGTAGCCTTCTCCCCATGGTCCCCTGTCCTGGCCCTCCATCCGGGCTACATGCCTCCCTCTTGGTTTGGGCTGCCCCAGGGGCACCCAAGGGTCCATCTGGGTCTTGCTGTGGACCTCCTCCTCCTTGGTTTAGTTTTTTGTAGTTTTGTAGCTTCCTGTAAACAAAGGGATAAATCCCCGGGCATGAAATCTAAACCGCCTCAAAGTCAGCCCGCAAAGTGCATTGCCATGTTTCCAATGCCATAATACCAATCAGCTTTGTTGTTAGTTCACGTCCCTTTGACTCCCTTCAAGATGCCAATGTCCATGGGCACGGAAAATCTACCTGTCCACTCACCAGTGGCAAGTTGGAAGCTATCCCTGGCAAGTGAGGTGGCCTAAAACAACAATTTTTGCAGAATTTAATTTTCCATTTAAAAAAAATCCAATATGTTTCTTGCCTTTCCAGTTGCAAAGAGAACCTTCCAAATCTGAGCTAATGCAGAGCTGTCTTCTTGAGTCTGTAGATAGCCAGACAGAGGGACTCTCTTGCTGCTCATAGCTTTCCCTAAGCAGAAATTAACTAGATTGATCAGTCACTCACAACCCAGTGGGCTGCAGTGAAACTGTCAAAACACTGCTGCTGCTGCTGCTGCAGATGGCTCAGAAAACTATGAAGAGCAGCAAAAGCAGGCACATCAGTTAGTCTCATAGAATGAGAAAAAAATAAATACAAGGGGAAAATGTAGAGTAGCTGAACCCCTGCCTCATAGCAGCCAGGAGTTTTCAGGGTAAAGAGACAGGAAGCTCCCTCTGCCTTTCAGCAACTGGAGGAGTGTGGTTTCAAAATGTATTAGACATCTATTAGCCATAGATGATACAAAAGAGGGAGCCCAAGGAAGAATCCTGTGACAGGATCTGGGAGAAACCCCAGCATCCTCAGCAGCTGGCAGGAAGGCTGGGCTTCTCACCAGGGCACTGTCCCTCAGCCTGGCTGGTCCTTCTTGCTGATAGGAACACTTTCAGCTAGTAGAATTAATCCTAGGGCTAGTACGTGTCTGAAACATTTTCCAAGTCTTGATAGGTGAAACTTGTGCTGGGAGGAGAGGGAGACAAGCCAGCCTTGCAAGTGCAAGTAACTTGGGCAATATGTTTCCGACAACCCCAAAATAGCAAGTACGTTTCAGGGGTGGGAGGATATTGTAGGGTGACCAGACAGCAAATGTGAAAAATCGGGACAGGGAGTGGGGGGTAATAGGAGCCTATATAAGAAAAAGACCCAAAAATCGGGACTGTCCCTATAAAATTGGGACGTCTGGTCACCCTAGGATATTGCAGAGGGGTCTTCTGAGAGCCTTCCCCTCAGACAGTGTTCAGTCCTGACTAGCTACCTGACCTCAGGGACGATGAAGGCATGATCCAGGACCCACAGCCTGGCCTAAAATAGGATCCCACCTCCTCAACTGGAGTCGTTTGCCAGGAGCACCACTGACCCTGGGAGCAATTTGGAGGCACCACCGTTTTAGCTTGCCCTTGGCCACTTGCCCCCTTTAATGCCTGGTGTAACAGCAAAAGTCCTGATTGAACAAACTGCACGGAATCCATAGAGTGGGCAATGAACCCATCAACAGCACTTGCTTTCCAATGTTATCAGACCCCACATACAGAAAGTCAGGTAATAGTAAAAACGTTCCTAGAGAATGGAGTGCTTGGAGACACCCACAGCTCTATTATAGCTAATGCCCAAGAAATGGTCCCTAGCCACAAAACCTGGATCCAAATCTGGATTTCAGGGGTGCTCAGGTGAGGGGTTTTTATCTAACCCATTATAAAGGGTAAGGCATGCTCGGCTCTTTATTCCTTTGTGCAGCCACTATGGGGCATGTGGAACCAGGGGCTGACACCAATTCATTTTAATAAACTTCTCTGCCCCTTCCCACCCAAAAAGCTACAATCTCTTCCCCTCCCCCAAACCTTTGCCAAAACTGTTCTGTGCTATTCTAAGGGTCAACACTCACAATTCGCACCAATATGATCTCGACTTGACACACACACACACCACGAAGTATAAAATGCTGGACTGAGCAATTTCTAGAGCACACACTTGTCTGTGTGTCAGTCTATTCTGAGTACATGTCATCCCATAGCCCAGAACTAGGAGCAATGGGTTGAAATGGCGATTGATTTCCCAGGTGCCACAGGATGACAAGCACCTGGAGAAAGTCCAGCAAGCAGCAAAATGCCCATCTGCATACACACACCTGTTCGATCGTGCCCACCACCGGCAGCTTTGCAGACCTGGCCTGAGCTCTCTCCGTCCCCAAAGGCAGCTGTCAAAGTCCACCTGCCACATCGGCTGATGCCTGCCTGACCCTCAACCTGGATCAGCACTCCCGGCTGTTTGCTGCTACAGAGACTTCCCCCCACAGCTGACAAACCAGAGCAAAGTGCAGGCTGATCACCTGCCTCGGGACAAACCCTTCTGTGACTGTTTTCGCTGTACTTGTCAGGGATTTGCTCTTGCGTTTATTCAGGCTTCCGGAGACGCTGAGATTTAGGCAGCCTGGGACACGTGGAATTTAAAACCATAACAGCCAAAGGAAAAAGGCTGTTTTCCCATGGTAACTTGTTAACCAGTTACCTCCCTCCCTTATAAATCAAGTGGAACAACTTTCCTTTTCCTTTTCATTTGTTCCTCTCTTCTCATTGGTCAGGGGTCACCATGCAACATATGGAGTCCAAAAAACCCACACATTTTTTCTTTTATTAATAATAAATAGTGGATCTATTCTATTCTATTTATGGTCTTATACCATACTCATCACCACAGTATTTGATCTCATCATGCAGCCAACAGGCCACCTGTGAAATAAATGAAACTTGCCAATTAAGCTTCTTAGGGTACGTCTATACTTACGCGTTGCGTCGGAGGAGTCCAATCGATCTTCTGGGTTCGATTTATTGCGTCTTGTCTAGACGCGATAAATTGAACCAGGAAGTGCTCCCCTGTCGACGCTTGTAATCCTACTCCGCAAACGGAGTAGGCGGAGTCGACGGGGGAGCCTGCGCGCCGCGTGTGGACCGCGGGTAAGTACCTTTTCATTCGAACTAAGATACTTTGACTTCAGCTACGTTATTCACGTAGCTGAAGTTGCGTATCTTAGTTCGAATTGGGGGGTTAGTGTAGACCAGCCCTTAGTTAATTTACTACTAACTGTGGATGAACATAGTTCTAGCAAATGTAACCTCCCTCTAACACCCCAATCATGTTTGATTGTTCCATCATCTCTAACTACTGAATGATCTGGAGGTCAAAGGTCAGAGCAAAGACTTTACTGAAAATCTCAGGAAAGCTTCCTTCCATGTGGTGTACAACTGTCAGGGACCACAGGGTCTCAAACCCCAGTCCACAGGGCTTTCCAGAGCCAGTAAATTCTGACCTGCCATCAGCTGTTAGAACTAGTAGGCAGATAGACTGTTCCACTACCTCTGTTGCTGCTTTGCCAGAGTAAAATTAACAAGTCCCTTGTCGGTTTCACCGCTGCTATTCAAAACTTTGTGCAGTCCTGAAACAATCATATCAGTTTCACATTTCTCTTGCCCATCAGAAAGTTGTAAGCAATAGCAGAGGCACTGATGCGGTTACTCTTGTAGATAATTTCTCTACAGTAACTCCTCACTTAAAGTCGCCCCGGTTAACGCTGTTTCATTGTTACATTGCTGATCAATTACAGAATATGCTCGTTTAAAGTTGTGCAATGCTCCCTTATAACGTTGTTTGGCAGCCACCTGCTTTGGCCACTGCTTGCAGAAAGAGCAGCCCGTTGGAGCTAGCTGGTGGGGGCTTGGAACCAGGGTGGACGTGCAGCCCCCGTATCAGCTCCCCGCTCCCCTAAGTTCCCTGTGCCGCAGCCGCCCAGCAGGCTATCAATTGCCAGGCAGTTCAGCTGTCCCTCCCCCCACTGCCGTGTGCTGCTCCTGGCCTCTGCCTTGGAGCTGCTCCTGGGAGCCTCTTGCTTGCTGTGCAGAGGTGAGGGGAAGAGGGGTGCTAATGTCAGGGTGTCCCCCTCCCCTCGCTCCTGCACCTTATCTCCACAGAGCAAGCGGGGGACACAACAGGGCTCAGGATGGAGGGAGCTTGCTGGCAGCAGCTGCTGTCTCAACTTGCTGACCTACGTAAAAAGGCAATGTACTTAGAGTGGGGTCAACATACTTAAAGGAGCAATGCGCGTCTCTCTCTCTCTCACACACACACGGTGTGTGTCTCTGTCTCTCTCTACCATGCTGTCTCCCCTCCCTCCATTTGTGCTGCCTTGTAGAGTGTGAGGCTACAATAACAACAAAGTGTTAACCGTTAAGGGCTCAGCCAAGTGCTAGTTCATCATTTAGCAGTAAGGCATTCCCTGGGAAATATCCCACCCTCTTCCACACTCTGACTTCACCACCTCAACCAAGCTTCACAATCATCATTGCTGTGTACAGTATTAAATGGTTTGTTTAAAACTTACACTGTGCATATGTGTATATAAAAAAATTTCCCTGGAACCTAACCCTCCTTAATTACATTAATTCTTATGGGGAAAGTGGATTCACTTAACATCGTTTCGCTTAAAGTAGCATTTTTCAGGAACATAACTACAACATTAAGCGAGGAGTTACTGTATTTACTATCACCTGTTTTTTCTATTGGTTTCTTTTGGTTTCTGGTAAGTTTAGGCCTCTCTCTAGTAGGCAACTGGTACTTTTTTTTTTAAAGCCTGCCTCCCACCAGGGCATCATTTATATTAGGGATCTTAAAATCCTCAGCCACTTCAGGATGAGCAGAATCTTTGTAATGGGGCATACTTTCCAAGATTGCAGTCACCCACTGAAATAGCTATGGACAGTGTGCTGTGTGGAAAAAGCCATAGTTTAAATTGCATAAAGCAGCAGTCATGAATGCTATTTATGTCTGAGGTGACCAGAGAAACTATACTAATCAGGCTGTGCAAGGAAAGAAAATGAGGGAAAACACTACCAGGCCCGCAACATAAAGTTTCAAGCAAGAGTAGCCTAAACTGGACAGCTGCAAAAAACATCAGTTAGGAAAGCCAGGAAGCACAACCAGGGCCAGCTCCAGGCACCAACCGACCAAGCACGTGCTTGGGGCGGCACCTTCTAAGGGGCGGCGCTTGAGGGTTTGTTTTTTTTACTTCGGCAGGGCGGCGCTCGGGGTTTTTTTCTGTTTCGGCGGGGTGGCACTCAGGGTTTTTTTCTGTTTCAGCGGGGCGGTGCTCGGGGGGGGAGGGATTGTTTCAGCAGGGTTTTTTGGTTTTTTTTGCTTGGTGCGGCAAAAAAGTTAGAGCCAGCCCTGACCACAACAGAAGAGCTGGAGGAAGAGTGAGAGAAGAGACTTAGATGGAAGAAACACGGACAGTAGAAAGATAATAAAGGATGCTCAAAAAAAGAAAAAGTAATATTAAATATGTGTAGGAGACCTTTTAACTACATTTCTGATGGTTAACACATTATATATTGAATAACTTAATACTTTCTAAACAAAGCTAAAAGAACAAGATCTTAGAAATCAAATTTCTCTGACAAATTTTACCTATGGTTGTTTTAATAAGATTAGATGGGAAATATTTTCCCCCGTTTCTTCAGTTTGTTTGCTTTGTGCATTTCACCGCACTTGGCTTATAGTCAGTGTTACTGCACCCCGGGGAGTCAGCCAGTTTCCCTTGTTTGTGTGAGTCCTCCACAGAAAAAATTGAAAAAAATTGGGAATTTGTCATTGTAACACCCCATAAATTGGCAGAGGAAATTGGGGGTAGATGTACTGCCTGGAACTACTTTTAGCTCTTTTTTGTTAAAACTTACTTCCGTTTTTATAGTATCCCTTTAAATGACAGGAAAATAGAATAAAAAAATAGAATCAGAGTAGTGAGAGGTGCAAAGACTTCTCAGTTCTAGACCCTTAAAAATGTATCACATACATTGCCTTTCAGTGTGGGCAACCCAAATAATCTAGTACAGCGGTTCTCAAACTGTGGATTGGGATCCTAAAGTGGGTAGCAACCCTGTTTTAATGGGGTTGCCAGGGCTGACATTAGACTTGCTGGGGCCTGGGGGCAAAGTCAAAGCCTGAGCCCCACCACCCAGGCCGAAGCCGCAGCCCGAGGCTGAAGGTCTTGGGCTTTGGCTCCCCCGGCATGGTGTGGTAGGGCTTGGACTTTGGCTTTCCCCCCCGCCCTGCCCAGCATGACGGAGCTTTGGCACCCCCACCCAGGGTGGCAGGGCTCAAGTTTTGGCCCCCCCACCCAGGGCAGCGAGGCTCAGGCTTTGACCCCCACATCCGGGGTGGCGGGGCTGGACTTTGGCCCTCCCACCCAGGGCAGTGGGGCTCAGGCAAGCTCAGGCTTTGGTCCCCACTTCTAGGATAATGTAGTAATTTTTGTTGTCTGAAGGGAGTCACAGTGCAATGAAGTTTGAGAACCCCTGATCTAGCATCATCGTCTGAGCTGAGAGAAATACAAAAAGTAAACAAACAGCACAACGTATGAACAGGGGCGGCTCTACCAATTTTGCCACCCCAAACAGCTGCCGCCGAATTGCCGCCGCGGGACACAGACTGCCGCCCCAAGCACCAGCTTGGAAAGCTGGTGCCTGGAGCCTGCCCTGCGTATGAAAATTTATTTTTAAAACTTTTGGTTGTAATAATATTAGAGGCATAGATTTTAAGGCCAGAAGGGATCATTCTGGTTATCTAGTCTGATCTCCTGCATAGCACAGACTGTAGAACCTCACCCAGTAATTCCTGCATCCTGTCCTTTTAACATCTTGCAAGGCACAGGCTGACCTACGCAAATCAGGACAATATTGGAATCCAGTGCCTCCTCGTTGATGCCGAAAGCCCTTAACTCCAGTTGATGTCAATGTTGTGAGGGCTCAGATCCTCACAGGTTTAAGCCCAAAGAGAGGAGGCAGCCTCTACATCAATTCCTATTTATTAGTGTGGGTTTTATACAGGATTAAATATAAAACAAACAGTACTCCAGCATTGCCCCTGAAAATAGCTGAAAACTCTACTAGTGCAATCTCCAGCAGCATAGCACCTCTCTGTGGATCTGCCCCAGGTGTTGATTTATCATTTCTTGGCAGGCATTTTCCCATTACCAAACAGATAGTTTTTGTGTCTAAATTTTCAAGTCTCCCTGCCCCACATTCACTGTTTTCAATCCCCCAAACCACTGGACTTTGCTTTCACTGTTCCCTCTAAGCTGTGCACGTCTGCGCGTGCACACAGACCCTAACCCCCATGCACACAGCGAAACACCGCACGCACAAAAATTTGCACAGAAGAATTTTTTTACACACACGGCCTGTCAAAAATTAGAGGGAACATTGTTTGCCACCCTCGCCCCTGAATTATGCACAGTGATATTTAATAATATAATTAACAAGACTGTCTGGAATGGATCTCTGGTGATTTTAAGGAAAGTTCAATAAACTGCAAGAAAGGGTCACTCTTAGCCTACAGCAAATTAAGCAAAAGGTATTCTACATCCAGCCCATGCTCCTCCAAATAAAGAAGCGGGTTTGCAAAGAGCTGGCATTTGTTAAAATCAAAGCATGTTTTTATACGGATTATAAAGTTCTCAGTTTGGCTGTAGAAGAAAGGCAATTAATTGAGTCCTATTACAAATCAAGCCTTACAACCCTGGAAGTCTCCCCCCACCCCTTGCTTTATTCCCCCTTCAATAAATCCGGTTATTCTCTACCGTGAATACTGAAAAGCAGTTACTCACACCGCCTACCCCTAAAGCAACGACTGGGCTGCTGCATCCCATCCTGACAGGCTCTGGATGCTCCCACACACACGGGCTCTGCCACGTCAGCTGGCCGGAATCTTCGTACTGAAGCCATTGTTGGTGGTCGGAAAGGTTAGCTCTGAGCACCAATGCAAAGAGAGAATCCAGAAGGGCCTCTGCAGCAGCTGAATTCTGCCATATTGAGAAGGTCATCGTGGGGGAAGAAGGTCGTTCACTACTCATGTCCCACACGCCATTGGAGTTTGTGTGTAACACTTATAATGTTCCTCCTTTGTCTCTCCAGCCGCAAAACTGATGTTAGCTCACTCTGAATTGTACCGAGAGATTATTAGCGTTGCAGATTTACTCAGTGGCAGATAAAATGGGGATAGGCAGAAGGGCTAATCCCAATCACTGGACTCTGTTGTATACCTGGACTTCTGTTACCACCTGGTCCATACAATGTTGCACGGTTAATAATGTAAATTAACACGTCAACTTGCAGGAAATGGAATATTCCAGGGGCAAACTGGCCCCATGCAGGGGAACGCCTGCAATGACAGCATTGGCCACTTGCTGCCCAGATCAGAGAATCGTAATTTAGTATATGTTTAAATGCACTAAAATTAAAAATGATATATATTTTCAATGCTATAAAACTGGCTCCTATGTATAATATTGAAAATCCATTGGCAATGGTATATGATTCATATACATGTGTTATTAATATAGTTTAGTTATATATTTGGTTATACAGATATTTTCATATACTGATAACATTATAACAGAAATGCCATAGTTGTCAGAATAGGCTTAGATATCATTAATACTTGCAAGTTAGATCATCAACTCTTTAGGGCAGGGGCTGCCTCTTACTATATGGTAATGCAGGGCTCAGCCCAATAGGCTGTAATGCTGATCAGGGCCTCTGGCACCACTAACACGGCTAAATCTCAGCCATGTGAGTGATCCACTGAAAGTCTGCAGGGTCAGGCCTGTCAGGGGCGGCTCTAGGCACCAGCAAAACAAGCAGGTGCTTGGGGCGGCAAATTACCAGGGGCGGCATAATGCTGGGGCCCCAGCTCCGACCTGAGGCAGCGTCCTGGCTGGATCTTGACCGCCCGTTGCTCTGACTGGGTGCTGCTGGGGCTGTGCGGCGGGGCAGGCGGAGCCGGCTAGGGTGACCAGATGTCCCGATTTTATAGGGACAGTCCCGATATTTGGGGCTTTTTCTTATATAGGTGCCAATTACCCCCCACCCCATCCCGATTTTTCGCACTTACTCTCTGGTCACCCTAGAGCCGGCTCAGTGGGGAGTGTGTCCCCGCCACTCTCCCGCGGGCAGCAGCCACCTCCCCTCAGGCGGGAGCCGGTAGCACGGCCCTGCCCCAGGCGCAGAGCGCAGGGGGTGGTGGCGGAACATGGCGGCCGGGCAGGCCGCTCCTCCAGCGCTGGCTGCAGGCTCCTTCACAGCTTGTCCCCGCCGCCTCCGCCTCCTCATCTCCCCTGCGCCGCTTCCTGCCCAGGGAGGGGAGGGGAGCGGCAGCCTGGGCTGAGCCGAACTCATGCCAGGGCTGAGGCGAGGATGAGTGAGGCCGGGATCCAGCAGCAGCCCCAACCCCTGGCGGCGGGAGATGAGTCCTCGGACAGCGCGGGGGAGCATGAGGCCCCCCAGAAACTCATCCGGAAAGTGTTCACCTCAGGACAGATCCGCAGCAAGGTAAGAGCCGGGCCGGGCGGGACAGTCCCCGGGACACCCGGGGAGTTTCTGCCTGCTGGAGCCCCAGAGGCTGCCGCGTCCCTCCCCAGCCCCACACAGCACACTAGTGCCTGGGGTCTCCTCCTACCTCCCCGCTTCAGGGGGCGAGCGAGTGGGGAGAGAGGGGCAGCATCCGTCCAGCCAGCCCAGCACCTCTTCCTTGGCAGAAGCCCAGCCCTGGAGCTCTCTCCATTGCATTCCCCTTGGGCTCCCAGCTGGGCGGCCTCAGCACTGGGAAAACGCCAGTCAGGGCTGGGTCCAGTGTGTGTTCCAGCTCGTGGGGAGCTCTCTCTCTCCCCAATGACTAGCGCCTTACCTATGGCCAAGTACAGTAGTACGATAGGAGTGTGATGTGAAAAATATCGTGTCGCGTCGCGTGACACGGTCACTCATAATATGAACGTGCGTAAATGTGTTAACGTTAACAGTTATTGATTAATTAAATCAGGAATCACGATTACTTGTGTGTACTGTGCCACTCTATCGGCGCCATTCGCGCCAATTTCCGTGTTGCGTCGGTGCCAGTGGTTATAGGGCTAACATGCCGGGACAAAACAAACAAACAAACAAAAATTGCAAAGTGCAAACGTGTAAAAGCCTGTACGTGGATTGGCATTAAAGGAGGTAACCAGGTGGAGAGGGGGAGCTACATTATAAACAGGGGAGCAGCAGACTGCTTGCACAGAGGACTAGGCTGCAGATGGTAGGTCCCAGCATGCAGTGCACCATCTTGATTCAAATAGGCAGATCAAAATGGAACTGGGGCCTCCCATCCAGCCTGCAGAAGATGGCAGCCTTGGGCCACACTGTAAAATTCTGTGGATTCCACTCGGTCCACCCTGTTGCAGAGATGTGTTTTCCTTTAGAAAAGATTAATCAGAGCCAACAACTCTCTGGCATTGGTATCTACTTTTGTTGCAGCTTTCATTTTCTTTCTGAGGGGAATATATTTACATTTCAAAAAAGAACAAAAAGATTTATTTTATGTGACTAGGTAACAATGTTACTCTCCACCAAGAATGAGGCAAGCTGTACACAGCTATCCAGCTGTGATACGGAATCTCTGCTCACCACTGTTAAAAAGGTAACTACGATAAGGAATCGGTATTGCATACGAAGAAGTGGGTATTCACCCACGAACGCTTTTGCTTCAATACCTCTGTTAGTCTATAAGGTGCCACAGGACCCTTCGTCGCTTCTACAGATCCAGACCAACACGGCTACCCCTCTGGTATTGGCAGAGGCATCAGAATGAGCCTGTGGGTGGGGGGGAAATGTTGACACTCTGCTTGTGGTCCACCAGCCATTCTTCTTCTCCCCGTGTCCTCCATTTTTTCCTTCCCCCACCCAACTGGTGGCTACTCACACTCTGCCACCTTCCCTGCTCCATATTATAAACCATGTTCCCTGTCCCACAGAGCTTTAGGGCCCAGTCATCCAATCCTTTACTAACACAAGTAAACCTTGCTCTTGTAGGCAGTCCCAGCATCTAAGTTATCCCATTGAAATCCAGGTGGCTGTTCAGATGAGTGAGGATTATTTCAATGAACAAGGCCTTGCAGGAATCTGACAGAAAACAGACAAAGGTCCCAGCTGCAATGTAAAATCTACTGTATCGGGAGCTGTTACGATACAGTCCCACGACTCAGCTCAAACACAGTTTGGTGTTGCAGTCTGTCATAGATGGAACCAAACCATGTCTGAACACGTTCACAAATCAAGCTACAGTTTTAGGGCTTGTCTACACTCAGTAGCGTAGCCAGGGGGGCAGCAGGGGGAGCGGCCGCTCCCTCTGTGAGGAGAAGCGGCGCTAAGGCGCCACCCGAGGGAATTTAAAAGGCCCACGGCTGCAAGAGCCCCGGGCCTTTTAAATCCCCGCCCGAGCCCCGCTGCCGGAGCCGGGCTCGGGCGGGGGCGCTTTAAAAGGCCGGTGGCTCCTGCCGCTGCGGGGAGCCACAGGCCCTTTAAAGCATCCCCCCAGCCCCGCTGCCGGAGCCGGGCTGGGGGGGGCGCTTTAAAAGGCTGGCGGCTCCTGCCGCTGCGGGGAGCCGCGGGCCCTTTAAAGCGCCCCCACCCCCGCCCTGCTGCTGGAGCTGGGCATGGGGGGGGGCGCTTTAAAAGGCCGGCGGTGCCTGCCGCTGTGGGGAGCCGCGGGCCCTTTAAAGCGCACCCCCCCCCCAGCCCCGGAGCCGGGCTCCGCAGCGACTGGAGCCCCGGGCCCTTTAAAGCGCCGCCGGGTGAGTACAGGGGGAGCCGGGAGGCGCCTTTTTATAGCGCCGCTCCCCCTGTGCTCTAAACCTGGCTACGCCACTGTCTACACTTACCCTGCGCCACTGTAGTGCTTCAGTGAAGACTGGCTATGCCAACAGGAGGGCATAGATAATCCACTTCCCCGACAGGCAATAGCTAGGTCGATGAGAGAATTCTCCCATTGACCTAGCCCTGTCTACTGTGGGGTTTAGGTAGGTTTATCTGTGTCGCTCAGGGGTGTAGATTTTTAACACCCCTGAGCGACGTAGTTATATTAACCTAATTTCCTAGTGTAGATCAGGCCCTAGACTTTACTATTTGCTATAGCACAATTCTGGAACACAGTTCCTTGGAGCTGTTGTTTGAGGCTGTCTGGCTGCAGAGTCAGAAAGAGAGCGCTGCATCTGTTTAATCATAGAATCATAGAATCTCAGGGTTGGAAGGGACCTCAGGAGGTCATCTAGGCCAACTCCCTGCTCAAAGCAGGACCAACCCCAACTAAATCATCCCAGCCAGGGCTTTGTCAAGCCTGACCTTAAAAACCTCTAAGGAAGGAGATTCCACCACCTCCCTAGGTAACCCATTCCAGTTCTTCACCACCCTACTAGTGAAAACGTCTTTCCTAATATCCAACCTAAACCTCCCCCTCTGCAACTTGAGACCATTACTCCTTGTTCTATCATCTTCTACCACTGAGAACAGTCTAGATCCATCCTCTTTGGAACCCCCTTTCAGGTAGTTGAAAGCAGCTATCAAATCCCCCCTCATTCTTCTCTTCTGCAGGCTAAACAATGCCAGTTCCCTCAGCCTCTCCTCATAAGTCATGTGCTCCAGCCCCCTCATCATTTTTGTTGCCCTCTGCTGGACTCTTTCCAATTTATCCACATCCTTCTTGTAGTGTGGGGCCCAAAACTGGACACTACTCCAAATGAGGCCTCACCAGTGCCGAATAGAGGGGAATGATCACGTCCCTCGATCTGCTGGAAATGCCTCTACTTATACAACCCAAAATGCCGTTAGCCTTCTTGGCAACAAGGGCACACTGTTGACTCATATTCAGTTTTTCGTCACTGTAACCCCTAGGTCCTTTTCTGCAGAACTGTTGCCCAGCCATTCGGTCCCTAGTCTGTAGCAGTGCATGGGATTCTTCTGTCCTAAGTGCAGGACTCTGCACTTGTCCTTGTTGAACCTCATCATATTTCTTTTGGCCCAATCCTCTAATTTGTCTAGGTCCCTCTGTATCTTATCCCTACCCTCCAGCGTATCAACCACTCCTCCCCGTTTAGTGTCATCTGCAAACTTGCTAAGGGTGCAGTCCACACCATCCTCCAGATCGTTAATGAAGATATTGAACAAAACCGGCCCCAGGACCGACCCTTGGGGCACTCCACTTGATACCGGCTGCCAACTAGACATGGAGCCATTGATCACTACCCATTGAGCCCGACCATCTAGCCAGTTTTCTATCCACCTTACCGTCCATTCATCCAGCCCATACTTCTTTAACTTGCTGGCAAGAATACTGTGGGAGACTGTATCAAAAGCTTTGCTAAAGTCAAGAAATAGTATATCCACTGCTTTCCCCTCATCCACAGAGCCAGTTATCTCATCATAGAAGGCAATTAGGTTAGTCGGGCATGACTTGCCCTTGGTGAATCCATGCTGACTGTTCCTGATCACTTTCCTCTCCTTTAAGTGGTTCAGAATTGATTCCTTGAAGACCTGTTCCATGATTTTTCCAGGGACTGATGTGAGACCGACTGGCCTGTAGTTCCCCGGATCTTCCTTCTTCCTTTTTTTAAAGATGGGCACTACATTAGCTTTTTTCCAGTCATCCGGGACCTCCCCCGATTGCCATGATTTTTCAAAGATAATGGCCAATGGCTCTGCAATCACATCAGCCAACTCCTTTGGCACCCTCAGATGCAGTGCATCCAGCCCCATAGACTTGTGCTCATCCAGCTTTTCTAAATAGTCCCAAACTACTACTTTCTCCACAGAGGGCTGGTCACCTCCTCCCCATACCGTGCTGCGGAGTGCAGCCGTCTGGGAGCTGACCTTGTCTGTGAAGACAGAGGCAAAAAAAGCATTGAGTACACTAGCTTTCTCCACATCCTCTGTCACTAGGTTCCCTCCCTCATTCAGCAAGGGGCCCACACTTTCCTTGACTTTCTTCTTGTTGCTAACATACCTGTAGAAACCCTTCTTGTTACTCCTAACATGTCCGGCTAGCTGCAACTCCAAGTGTGATTTGGCCTTCCTAATTTCACTCCTGCATGCCTGAGCAATACTTTTATACTCCTCCCTGGTCATTTGTCCAATCTTCCACTTCTTGTAAGCTGATTTTTTGTGTTTAAGACGAGCAAGGATTTCACTGTTAAGTCAAGCTGGTTGCCTGCCATATTTACTTTTCTTTCTACACATTGGGATGGTTTGTAACCTCAATAGGGTTACAAACCTGCAACCTCAATAAGGATTCTTTAAAATACAGCCAGCTTTCCTTGACTCCTTTCCCCCTCATGTTATTCTCCCAGGGGACCTTGCCCATCAGTTCCCTGAGAGAGTCAAAGTCTTCTTTTCTGAAGTCCAGGGTCTGTATTCTACTGCTCTCCTTTCTTCCTGGTGTCAGGATCCTGAACTCGACCATCTCATGGTCACTGCCTCCCACGTTCCCATCCACTATTGCTTCCTCTACTATTTCTTCCCTGTTTGTGAGCAGCAGGTCAAGAAGAGCTTTTCCCCTAGTTGGTTCCTCCAGCACTTGCACCAGGAAATTGTCCCCTACACTTTCCAAAAACTTCCTGGATTGTCTGTGCACTGCTGTATTGCTCTCCCAGCAGATATTGGATTAAAGTCACCCATGAAAACCAGGGCCTGTGATCCTAGTAACTTCTGTTAGTTGCTGGAAGAAAGCCTCGTCCACCTCATCCCCCTGGTCTGGTGGTCTGTAGCAGACTCCCACCACGACATTACCCTTGTTGCTCACACTTTTACATTTAATCCAGAGACTCTCAGGTTTTTCTGCAGTTTCATACTGGAGCTCTGAGCAGTCATACTGCTCTCTTACATACAACGCAACTCCCCCACCTTTTCTGCCCTGCCTATCCTTCCTGAACAGTTTATATCCATCCATGACAGTACTCCAATCATGTGAGTTATCCCATCAAGTCTCTGTTATTCCAACTACATCATAATTCCTTGACTGTGCCAGGACTTCCAGTTCTCCCTGCTTGTTTCCCAGGCTTCTTGCATTTGTGTATAGGCACAATACAGTAGAACCTCAGAGTTACGAACCGACTGGTCAACCACACACCTCATTTGGAATCAGAAGTATGCAATCAGGCAGCACCCAAAAAAACCCAAATACAGTGTTATTACTTGCAAGTACTGTGTTAAACGTAAACTACTAAAAAAATAAAGGAAAAGCAGCATTTTTTCTTCTGCATAGTAAAGTTTCAAAGCTGTATTAAGTCAATGTTCAGTTGTAATCTTTTGAAAGAACAACCATAATGTTTTGTTCAGAGTTACAAACATTTCAGAGTTACAAACAACCTCTATTCCCGAGGGGTAGTTTCTTATTCAGAGTGTTTACTTTGCAACCACAAAAGCTAGAGGTGGGGCCCTCAGAGAAGTGCTGGAGCAGTATTCTGTCCCATTCTAGCTCACTTAGGCTATATCTACACAGGGATAAAAAAACCTGAGGTTGGCTTAGGTCAGCTGACTCGGGCTTACCTGGCTCGGGGCTCTGACACTGAAAAAATCGCTGCATAGATGTTCAGGCTCGGGCTGGAGCCCGGGCTCTAGGACCCTGCAAGAAGGGGGAGGGTCCCAGACCTCAGCTGCAGCCCAAGCCCAAACATCTACATTGTATTTAAACAGCCCCTTAGCCGAGGAGCCCAAGTCAGCTGGCATGGGCCAGCTGCCAGTGTCTAACTGCAGTGTAGACAGACCCTTAGAGCTCTGAGCAAGGAGCTGAGGAAATTGAACACCAAAGGCATAAACAAAACCACAAATAATGTTCAAGTCAATAAGAGTGTCTAAAATCTTCAGGGGCATGATAACTTATTTCTAAAGCTGGTTTAAAAATTCATCACAGCAGAAGCAAGTTGGAGAAAGGCCAGAACAAAGGAAAGGAATCAGAGTTGAGATAAAAGCAGAGGAGAGATCAGATTGGGGTTTGGCACTCACACTTATTTTCAGCCTGTGCCCTGCAAGGTGAACTTGCAAATTGTTAGAATTCCTCTTTGCATTACAAAATCATCACAGCACGACAGAACATCCAGTGGCAATGTAAACTGCAGGGCAAGTTATTGTGCGCTAACCTCTCTAAGATGACTCTCAATGATACATTATAGTAGTTGGCATATTTAAAAGTGTGCCCTGCCGTACAAACTCAATGCATCATGAATTCAGTAGTGTCTTGGCTTTGCAATCATCCCAGCATAACCATATGGATCCAGATCCTCAGCCCGTGGAAAGTGACTTCAAAGGAGCTACTCCACATTCCACCAGGTAAGGATCTGGCCCAAGATCTCACAGAAGGCTTTAATCTGGTGAAATTAAGGCAGGTGACAATCCCATCAGGTACAATCATAAAGACCATAGTGGTAAAAAGAGAATTGTGAACTGCCCAGAGGAGAGACGAGGAAAGACACAACATAATGTGGGGCCGTGCTGCATTGACTTCAACACAGAGTTACACCAGCAGGGGATCTGGCCCCTGTCCACAGTTCCAGCTCCAACCAACCTTCAGAACAACACACAGCTCAGAGCTGGGACTCCTGCTGCTGAATTTTTAATGAAAACACACACTTCAGTTCATCGGCACTGCAAAACACAAAGCATTTTGTACCTACTCTACCATGTGTCCTGAAATTAAAAGGCTTCCTGTTAGGCAAAAAGAAAAGTCAAGGGACCTTGACTACAGAGCATCCATTATTCAAAGCTTTATCCATTATTCAAAGTTTTGCTGAAATCTGATTGTGGGCTTGAAAGGAAAAAAATCACAGAAGTTTTCTAGTCCATGCTCAGTTTACTTCCAACTCAATTTTTTCCTAATTACAAGTATCAAAACTCTGGGCATTTTGGAAGATCAGAAGAAAACGTTCACCCTGCCTGACAGAGCTCCTTGGTAGCAGCTATACATTTTTATTTCAGTGCTGCAGAGGTGTGCCCTTCCCTAAAGCGTGCTCCTTTTCCATTGGGTTTGTGTGAAGGGGGTGGTGATACTTGATGAGAGGGTAGCATTGGAGTCACTGGATGTCTTACCAACCTTTGCCATGTGATAAGGTTATTTACCTTTGTAACCCTGAGTCAGGTCAGGTGACAGACTGAGGCCAGAAAATAAAGTTCTGTTTCTTGCAGAATGCCTGGGTGCCGCATCTTTAATATGTGGTGTCACAACTAAACTAGGGACCAGATTTCAAGAGGGCTTTGCACCCAGAGGCTCCTGTTATGATGCTCCACACCCACCATCCTATGTTGACAATCGGGCCACAATTGCAGGTGCTGAGCACTTGGAAATCTGGCCTCCGAGCTTGCACAAAGATGGAGAGGTAGGGAGAGAGGGCAGGGCAAGCGTTCTGAATCTCCTGAGAGGTACGTCCTATAGAACATATTGTGTCAGCAAGCCCTCCAGGGCTTTCTGGTCACACAGCCCCTTTTCCACAGGCTGTCTGGGAAACAATCCATGGAGATCCTTCTGACTTATCCCGTCAGGGAGTGGATGGAGTTGCTGGCAAGGCCCTCCAATCCCATAGATGTTGGTACATATACCCAGAAGGGCAGGATCTCTTGTTCTATGCCCTCCCTATTCCCTCCAGCAGAGATCACAGCTCCCTAGACTCCCTTCTGTCACCTAGGCTCACGTTTTCCCTCAGAGGGTTCTGAGAGCAAGGAGGAGGAATCAGCATGATTTTACGTGGGGAAATCAGGGGATTTGAGGGCCCTTTCCCCAAGCGGCAGATCCCACCCATGAGAAGATCATATTTATGGGGCTTCTGCGGCACCAGCATGAAGCAGAACCTTGTGCCATAGGTTCAACTCAGCCCTCCCCTCCCCATGCGCAGGCTTCTCTGGATAAACGGATCTGCCTGTTTCACCCTGGCACTAGGACAGGCCTGCACAACATGCGGCCCGCGTGGGCTCACTGTGTGGCCTGCGGGGGCGGGGTGGGGGAGGGCGGGGAGGGTGAGTAGGTGGGCTCACTGTGTGGCCTGCAGGGGGGTGAGTAGGCAAGCGGTGGGGTGGGGCAAGCCAATGGCCGGCTGGCGGGTGGGCAGGCTGGGCAGTGAGGGTGAGCCAGCGGCAGGGGCAGCGGCAGACGGTAAGAGGCCAGCAGCGGGCAGGCAGGCAAGCTGGCGGCGGGGGGGCTGAGGAGGTGAGCGGGCAGCGGGGGGTCAGTAGGCAAGATGGGCGGGGTGGGAGATGATGAGCCGAGTGGGCGGGCAGTGGCACGGCGGCAGGTGAGCCAGCGGTGGGGAGGGGGGGGGGGCTGAGGAGGCGAGCCAGGGGGGTGGGGGGATGATGAGCTGAGTGGACAGGCAGTGGCGGCGAGGCTTTATACTGGTGGGGGGGGGGGGGGTGAGGAGGCGAGCGGCGAGTCGGTGGCTGGAGGGGGGGCAAATCTCCCACATTCAAAATCTGGGACTGTCCCCGTTGGTCCTTTTTGCTGCTTGTCTCTGGGCTGGGGGTTGTCCCAATGCTGCAAAGAGGGTGTTCCCAAAGGAAGGTGCTTGCTTCTAACCCCCGAGGCTGTCAGTATGTCTGCTCTTCTCTAGTCAGCCAACTTGACAAGTTTGATTGTCCTTGGTCTGGTTCCCATCCCCTCTCCAAGGGTTGCAGCTGTCTGGATGTGCCTGCCTTCCACGCCTTCCTCATTCACTCAACAGGGCAACTGAATACAAAGTGGGGGGAAGATCTTATTCTACTTCTAGCAAAAAGACATTTTTCTTTTACCTTAATTATACTACCTTAGGGGCCCGCTATAACATATTACCAAGGTTCAATACAAAGTCATAAAAGTTATACCAAAATGCATAGTGCGGAGATTTATCTACAACTCCATTAATTGACTGTTGTGTGCAGTAATATAGTGACCCCTGGGGGCGGTGAAGAGGGGTGTGATGGTGGGGCCGAGCAGGGAGGGAGCAGGTCCTACTTTACTGCTGTGATCTGGTCACCCTACGTGCGCTGTTTCTTTCCCCGTCTACAGGCTTCCACACCCCAGCGCTGGGGAAGGAGGGGTTGTTTCCGCAGGGCGGGCGGCACTGGGGGTGGGGTGTGTTTCCGCGGGGCCAGGAGGTTTCGGCCCTCAGCTGTTTTCTTTGGAGTAATATGGCCCTCGCCGCTTTACGAGTTGTGCAGGCCTTCACTAGGAGGAAGAGATCAAGGGAACAATCTGCCCCCTCGTGTTTGTAAAGTATTGGATGAAAAGACCTGGAGACTGTAATCCTGAATCCCCAATCTAATGGCGTGTACACCTATACACCTCCCCATTTCTGATCTGAAAGGACTACTGCTAAGCCACAGAAGGAAGTTCAGCATCAAACACATTCATTCCTTGGCCTCTCTGCACACACCCCTACCAGCAAGGCAGCTAAACTGTGATGATTGCTGACTTTTGTCAATTGGGCCTGGACTGAGTTCACTAGCCAGATCCCAGACGGAAATGACTGTCACTGCTGACCCACGTAAGCTTGCCAACCCTCAGGATTGTCCTGGAGTCTCCAGGAATGAAAGATTAATCTGTAATTAAAGATAATGTCATGTGATGAAACCTCCAGGAATTCATCCAACCAAAGTTGGTAACCATAGACTCAGGCCCCATTCAGACTGGCCAGCTAGAGGGGACTGGACATGTATTCTATTTGCTAGCCCCCAAACAAACTATATCCCCAATCCTGCAATCTGATCTGCAGACAGACCCTTTTGCATATACAGGCCTAGAAGCAGGGCTACTGAAGTCAAGGGGGTTCCCCACAGACTCAGCCATCCACCCTTGTGGATCAGATTGCAAGATCAGGACCCATACTGCGCACAGTCTCCAACTGTAAACTATACTAATATCACCTATCTTAATAACTCAATGCAGAACCACTTTAATTCCACTGTAAAACATTACAACAACACTTCAGAAAGGGGCCTTTTGCCAGTAGTAACATTTTAATTTTCTTTAATATACATATTTCTATTATCTTTACAGTTAGGACCAACTGTAAAAAAATAATCTAATTCAGTTCTTGGCAAATTCACACATGGGGAAAAAATTTCTTCTTTCAATTCTCTCCTTAAAATACTTTGATCCAAGGCATGTGACAAATACATACACAGTAATGAAATTTACAGTCATTATAAAGAGTTAATTAAGAGTCCAGATACCCATTGTGTTTGGTCAGCTATTGGAAGAAATAGAAAAGAGAGGGAGAACTGTTGTGCCCCATAAAGGTTTAATCACAGAACTAGATTTATTTGAATTTGAGGCTAATGGAAGCAAAAGGCTAACAGCACTGGCTAGAGACAGACATAGTATTACCTTCCTATACAACTCAGTCCTGATGCAGCACCCTGTGATTCCAGTGCTGAGTCTCCAGACATGTCTATAGATGCAACACAGCTCTGAATTGAAGTGCAGCCCTGTATTGCTAACCTTGGGCTCCTCTTGAGTCAGGATTCCCAACCATGCAGGGGGGAAAAGTTCATTTAATCTAAATGGGATTTGAACCCAGGGCTCCAGAGATGAAAAACTAGTTGAGTTATCGACTTTTCCACCTAGCCTCCTGCACCAAGATCACTGGACTTTGTTTTCTCACACTGGCACTTGGTGCTGCTGTCTTCGCTCAATGAATCCCATACATTCGCCTAATCCCCAGTTTCACTTCCCCCATGTGGGACATCTCGCTAATTCTTTCCAAGGATCAAGAGACTTGCAAAAAAAAATTTTTTTAAGAAGCTTTTGATCAGCTTTCAATATGATCAGAATTAATACAAAATAATTCACTTCCACCTATTCAATCAAGAACTGCAGGAGGGAGACAAAGTAGAGCCAGCCTTTAGCCCCTTCTTCTTCCCTATCGCCCCACGGGGGTGGGGGGATTAGAAACATCATAGCTAACCTCATCTTTTACTTAAAAATAGTTTTTCCCTTTTCTTTGCAAAGGTCTCTGAAAATAGCCACAGATTCCAAGGTCAGACGGGACCACTGGGATCTAGTCCGGCTTCCTGTAGAACACAGGCCATAGAACTTCTTGGAAATACTTCCTGTATGAACGACAGTGTCTCTCTCAGAAAAATACCCCATCTTGATTTTAAAACTGCCAGTGATGGGGAATCACCGGTGGCCTTGGTAAATTGTTCCAATGATGGTTAGTCCCTGTTGCTGCTAAAAATATATGTGCCATTCCCAGTCTGAATTTGTCTAGCTTGAAGTCGGGCATTGATTTATCCTAATAATCATGGAGATTCACTCCAACCCCCACTCCCCTGACACACACACAGCCCCCCACACCTGGCCTTTGGGGTTGCTGAAACCCTGAGGCCCCACTCCCACAGTTTCTGGGAGGACCCAGAACTAATTAATGACTTGGGGAGAGGAGGCCGTGCTGCCCTGGCTGCTGCCATCGCTGCCACTTCCCTTCCCAGCAGCTGGCTGCTGCTGAGCTAGTTCCTTCCTCCGCGGAGCAGCCATTGTGATGTGTATGAGGACAACTCAACAGCCCAAGAGGCAGCGCCATCAAGCAGACTAAGCATGGGAGCAAGTCCACAAAACTCCTCTGTTCTAATGCCGGCTCTGACACGGACACAGGCCCTGATTCAGCAAAGCACCTAATGCATAACTGAAGTGGTCCCATTAACTTCAAGAGGATACATGGAATTAAGCATGGGCTTCCTTGCTTGGCTGCATTGAGGCTGTGGTTTCTGCATCTCTAAAGTGGATCATATTTAGCTACCACGCACTGATGGTGTAACAATGAACGTTTGTAAAGTGCTGTAAGCAGAATGCACACAAAGCACGCCAAAGGCAGCAGGTTTAAAACAAAAGGAAGTATTTCTTCCCACAACACACAATCAACCTGTGGAACTCCTTGCCAAAGGATGTTGTGAAGGCCAAGACAATAATAGGGTTAAAATAAGAACTAGATAAATTCATGGAGGATAGGTCCATCAATGGCTATTAGCCAGGATGGACAGGGATGGTGTCCCTAGCCTCTGTTTGCCAGAAACTGGGAAAGGGCAACAGGGGATGGATCACTTGATGTTTACTTGTTCTGTTCATTCCCTCTGGGGCACCTGGCATTGGCCACTGTTGGAAGACAGGATACTGGGCTAGATGGACCTTTGGTCTGACCCCCTATGGCCATTCTTATGTTTGTGCCCCCAGTTCCACAGCTTAGATTCACAGACTCGAAGGTTAGAAGGGACCATCAGGACCACCTAGTCTGAAGCTTATTTGAACAAGCTGTCCTTTGCAGAACTCTACCTGTTCACAACTATGTAGGACACTAACAAGCAACCAAGACCCAACCCTCCTGCAGCAGGAAGCTGGTGGCAATCTGAGGAATCCGTCATGTTTTGAAGGGGTAAAAGACTTTTACGGGCTCCTCCAAATTACAGGACGGAAGCCAGGGTAGCTGGTCATCGCTCCACAGTAGCAAAGACAAGAGCAAGGCAGCCTGGTCTCCACAGCCTCAGAAAAGCCATGTTAAGACAACCAAAAGGCTTATTGTACATTTAGAAAGCGCTGTACATTTATTATGATGGAAGTTCGGAGGCATACGGATTTGGACTGCAAGTCAGAGCAGCAAACAACAGCGTGGAAGAATTTAGGTATTGTCATGTCAAATAGTTCTAGCAGTGCACGTTCTGCAGGACGTTGTGGCTCCAGCTCTTTTTAGGCAGGCTCGAGAGAGCCAATGGTGCTTGTTAACAGTGTCTCAGACTGAAGTCTCTCCTGTTCACAGCGACACTCACCAAGGTCACCATCCGTATAATTACACCTCTTGGGACCAAGCTGAGCTGACACAGGAGTCAAGGATGAAGTCTTTTGTCCCAGATGCAAGTAGCTGGGTTCAGCAATTATTGGGGGGTTGTTTGATTCTTCTGATGCAACGCCAGCCGCTGTTTAAGGCAGGGCAACAGGCGACATGGACCAATGGCTGGTTACACCGCTGCAAAAGCTGTTCCCTCACCTCATGTTTTTTCATGTCTCTTCATTTCAACTCCACCCCTCAGCCCAAGCTGCCTGGTTCTAGCTGACTGTTTTGTAATGGCTACATACAGGAGTGCTGCTCTATCACAACCAAGGGCAGCTCCTCTCAAACTGTGGTGGGCAGAGCATTGACTGGCCTCACGGCACTAATTCCCCTCCTCATTTCCAGCTCTTAAATTGCATTTCAAGAAGCTACAACCACTTTGCTTATGTGGAACGGTAACATCAGGAAAGTCATGACTGTGGTTGATACAAAGGGTCTGATTGCAATTAAAACCTCATGGCTGGCCTGTGCCAGCTGACTCAGGCTAAGGGGCTGCTTAATTGCGGTGTAGACATTCAGGCTCAGGCTGGAGCCTAGGCTCAAGGACCCTGCAGCCCATGCTGGAAAGTCTACACTGCAATTGAACAGCCCTGTGAGCCTGAGTCAGCTGGCACGGGCCAGCCGCAAGTGTCTGACTGCAATGTAGACATACCCTAGTATCTTAGGGTATGTCTACATCACCAATGGAAAGGAAACAGTCTGTGCAACCGTAAATGTGAGAGATGGGGTCTGCACAACTGCCAGCAGAAGGGGGAGGCATCCCCAACATAAACACTCTGTTAAAAGGTGAACCACGCTATGGAAAAAGAGTCTGAGAAGCCATGCTCTAGGGACACAAGGATGTTATAGGTATATTCTAGAGAGCACATGCTGCTCACAGTGGGAGACTTAAGGAGATTTCCCAATGGTGATTCCTTTAAAGAGAGTCTGGTTTACGTTTGTATTAATTGCACTGCTCTGCATCTATTCTCCCTCTTCCCATCACAGTGAAGTCCCCTAGGTCTCCTGGCACTGTTTGTCTAGCGCCAGTGCAAGTCCACCAATGGGCTCAAGTACTTATACCATCATGTCATCTAACCCTAAGCAGGAACCCGTAGACCTCTACATTACTGGTGGTGGTAGACAAATCATGCAAGAAATCGAAGGGTAGATGCAACTTGGCTGTCTGCATCCATAAGCCAGAAGGGTGATTCTGCTGATTAGTCCAATAGCAGCAGGGGCTGTGTTCTGAGGAAACAGGCCGATTTATTTAATTGAGATGACGACCTTTCCTGTTGACTTGCGCTGGGTTACACGGCTAAAGGCTTCATTCACCTGCAAGCACAAAACCTCAGTTGTTTATACAAAAGGGCATGTACACACACACACACACACACACACACACACACACTCCTGCAAGTGTTAGTTGCTACTGTAGGCACCTTAATTTGCATTCTCTACAGTAATTTCTAGAGGGCAGATGTATTTCGCCAAATTTTTCGGAGTGACCTTTTGTGTATAAAGATTTGGGACACATGAAAACTTGGATTTGTGCATGCAGGAAAAACAATTATGCACAAAGATTTCAGGAGCAATTTTAGAGGCCAGGTTGGAACACTTTAAAAATCTGACCTAGTGACTTTACCACTGTCACATTCCGGAGTGAATCCAGGCCAGCAAGGGGCTGTCAGCACCTGCCCTACAAATCTTGGTTGCCTCATGTTTTGCTGTTGTAGTTCCCAATCTGGGCTGCCCACAAACGGCATGCAAGTCACACCCTGAATGTCTGTGTATACCTGCAGCCAAGCAGCTCTCACCCCAGCAGCCTGTCAGCAACACACCAGTCACACTCTGGCTTCCACCAGCCTTGGTTACTACCTGCAGGGTGACCCCCAACACACTACCAGTCCTGCGTTTCCCCACAAAACTTTGTTCTGCAGTGTCCAGCCCTCTCCTGGACAGTCCAGATATTAAGATTCGCTGCTCCTGTAAAGAGTCAATATTCAACAGTTTGCTACTTTAACTGGAGTTACCGAACAGTTCTGTTTAAACACAGCACTGGATGGGTTTAGATTAAAACATAAAACAAGTTTGTTAACAAAAGAAGATAGGACATAGAAGCTGGTGGTGAAGGAGGCTCCATGCCTTTTTACCCCTCTCCTGTGTTTGCTGAAGTGAAAATTTGTTTTGTGGCCTGCCATTTCCCCCCTCTTACTGTCTTGAGGACTCTGTTTACTACTTATCTGTAAATTGAGATAAATACACATTCCTTTGTTTAGGACAGACCGTTGCCTAGGCTATGTGGGAGAGAACATGTGCTAAAATGTCACACAGGGGGATGTCATTACTTTATATAGAATGTTTCTACATACATTTCATCATGATAATATTGACCAGCGAGTTATTAGTTTTCCAGTGATACCTCACAAGGCACATTTTGTACAAAGATTATTACAAGGGTGTGTAGAGTGTGAATAGAGGGGTGCTTTTGGTCACAACCACATAACCATGCACCTCTTTACCCACATACATACCTCAATTAAAATCATTACCCACAAAAAAATGGAAATTCACAGAGATCAAATTTACCTACCCGCTCAAAATGGGGTAGTATTAGAGACACTCAAAGGCTTAATCCTTTACTGGGTGGGTTAATTTCTCTATCTTCAGCCTAATTATTTCTATCAGCCATTTTCAACTACTTCAAGGTGAAGACAGAGTCAGTACCAGTTTTGTTCATCATGCTAAGGGGTTTGGCCAGAACGGCCCCCAGGGTACCTGGTGCTTTCTTATCAGCTCATAACAATGTTACTCAGATTGGTCTCTGCAAAGTCAGACACTGAAAATATCAAAGATTGTTATTGCCAGTAGCATTTCCCAGAGTTTCCTTGTCAGTCTTGTTGCCACTGGCCAATCACTTATGAGGTGTAGATGTCTGGTTTAGGTGGCTAACGTTCTCTTTAGGTTTGAAATGTAATTATGTATGTGTGACGCTATGAATAGTGGAATTTAAATGCAATCAGATTGTTCCTCTATAGTACAACAGGTGGTAGTCGTGACCCACAGAGCCCCTCAATGCCAACTGGCAGAGGGCCCACCACACTGTAACTTACATCAGGCCTGACACACTCATTGCTCCAACACACTGTTGTCATAATCTATATCTAAGATTACTGTGTGGTGTATGTACAGGCAGTGTATAAAGAATTATAAATGTGTGCTGGAAATATGTTCGTAGAATGTGGCTGGGAAACAGTGCATAAGCCCTGCCTGTCCTAGACAAAGGAATGTTGTTTCAGCCACTTGACTGTGTCACCAGTGTAAATTGAGCAAGACAAGGCCAGAAACAATGGAAGTACATTTACATGGAAGCTAAACAAAGCCATCAAACTAGCAATGGGGGAGATGACTACTTAACAATCAGGGCAGTGGATGGAGGCTGTACTCCCAGCAAGCCTTCCTGCCTCTTGAAACAGAGACAATGGACTTTGGAAAATTTAAGCCGAAACAGTAAAATTTTTTGGCATCCATCACCTGAGGGACACAAGAGACCAGAACTCTTGATGTCTGAGAAAGGCAGATCCGTCAACCGAGGGAGCTGAAGTCTCTGGGAACTGACTATAGGTGAGAAACTTACTTTCCAACAGATTGTAAGTTTTAGTCACTAGAAAGTGTGTTTTGTTTGTAACTTTTCATGTTTCTTTCACTCTTACTTGAAATCATTTAAACCTATGTTCTTTGTTAATAAAGTTATTCTTGTTTTATTACAAAACCATCTCAGTGCTGTGTAGTGAAGTGAAGTTTAAATCTTCAGCTAATCTAACAGGCTGCTGTATGCGCTATTCTCTGGAGGCAATGAACTTAACAACTTCTATGAGAGGGACTGAACAGTGTTAAAGGATGTCTCTGGGGAACTCAGGCTCACCGATTGACCAGCAAGGCAAGGTTTGGACTGGCAGAGTCCTGAAGAGTTTGCTGGCAAGGCAGACAAGCTGGTGTGCCAGGGAGCTGACACATGGCTTATCAGCAGCAAAGCTCACTCTTGCTGAGGCAGAGCGGTGACCAAGTGGCTCACAGGTCTGGGTGACCTGAGCAAGACATCACTGCAGTGCAGTTTGTTCTGCGGGAACAAACAGCTCAGCATTTGTATTGGAATTTGCTCTTCGAGGGCTTTTTGCCTCAGGAATCCATTTATGAGGCTGAAATAACACAAGAGCTGACCATCTCATGGCACTTCCATTATCCAGGAACTGAAATGCCAGAAAATTACTAACCAATGTGTAATTCTGACTCCTCTAATGCAGAGGTTCTCAACCTTTTTCCCTCTTAGGTCCCCCCAACATGCTATAAAAACTCCATGACCCACCTGTGCCAAAGCGAGGGCTGGTGTTAGCAAGCAGGACAATTGCCTGGGGCTCCACACTACAGGGGCCCCTGCGAAGCTACATTGCTCAGACTTCGGCTTCAGCCCCGGGTAATGGGGCTCAAAGCCCCGGGCTTCAGCCCTATGCGGTGAGGCTTTGGCTTTCTGCCCTGGGCCCCGGCGAGTCTAACACTGACCATGCTTGGAGGACCCCATGAAACCTGCTAGCGGCCCTGGACGCGAGGCTGAGAACCACAGCTCTAATGGCTCCCAGAGTGAAAGATGTAAATTAAGACATAGCTGCATCTCCCAATTCACCTTAAAAAAACCCCAAACAACTTTATCCCGTTGTATTACTGTCTCTTAAATTGTAATATCTTTGTGAAAGGAGCTGTCATTTTTACAGGTCCATACCATGGCTAGCGCAAGGGGGGCCCAACCTGGCACTTCCAAAACATAAATAATCATTATACATATTGGAGACATTTAAAGCCAATAACACTGGAATGAAAGAGGCAAAAGGAAAAAAAGGGAATTTCTTTAAGGACCAGGGTTCTGTGCCGTGTTTGAAACTGGAGGGTTTTTTTGTACGAATCAGAGGGAATTCACCTCACACAAAATTCACTCAGATGCAAAACTTAACTGTAAACAAAGCAATCCTGAGAGCTCAACACTGCATAAGGTCATCACAGTTTAAATTAAAACCTTGGCGTGTGTATTTTCATAATCAACAGCAGCATTTACTTCCTGTATTGAAGACAGGTTTTTGGCAGATACTGGAGTTTAGAGTTAGTTCTGAGGCACAGATCAAACCCACGTGTCTCCTAGTTGTAACTCATATTTCTTCCCGCCTAAGAGGTACAGGGGCATAGGTGCTGGAACGAAGGGTGCTGGGGGTGGCCCGCTGCATCCCATGGCTTGAAGTGGTTTCCATTACGAACAGGGTTTACAGTTTGGTTCAGTGGCTCTCAGCATCCCCACTATACAAATTGTTCCAGCACCCTTGTACAGGGGCTCAAGCTTTGGACTTTCCCATCCCCTAGGGGAGTGCTGATAGCAACCCACCAGATTAGACAGCTTCTTCCTTCTATTCAGCCTCTCTCAGAGAACTGTGAATCCTGCCAATGAGTGGCATCTTGGACAGCACTTTACCTCTTCCAGTTTGAAGACCGCTCCCACATGAGGTTGGATCCGTCTTTCCTGGCAGTACCAAAGAGCAGAGGAGAGGGATGACGAAAAAACAGGGAAGTCCTCTTCCCGGTATCGACCCCAGAACACTCCCAAGGCAGACACATTCTTCAGAAGCAGCAGGTTGGCAGGCACAGAGGGGATTGTTCCTCCAGCAAAACCCACCACCACAATCCTGCCCTCCCAAGCCAAACTGCAAGGGGGAGGGAAAGGAGATGTATTTAATGAGGAAGAGCAAGCATAGGGTAAAATCATGATTCCACTGGGGAAAAGGGGGCGGGGGGGGGGGTTGCCTTTTCTTCAGTGGGACCAGAGTTTGTTCCTTAATGAAACACTGTCTCAAACTGAATAGTAGGGTGTTAGCTCAGTGAAGAGAGGACTTTGCCACTGCACCATCTGCAGATAGGATCGCATCAGAATTTGCCAACTAAAAGGGGAGCATCTGGGCCAACCGTTTCCAAGTTTGAGCACTTGCTGGTTGCCTGCAGAGAGCTGGCTGGTCACATGATGCTGACTGGTCCATGTTGTTTCTAGCTTTTACATTGCATTAAGGACAGGTGAAAACACATTCTTTTCCTACTGTTACTTTTCCAGGTGAGCAGTTACTGTAGTTGACACAGGTACATGCTGCGGTTGCCAGTGAGGGTTATCCACAAAATGATCTCTTTATTAAGTTTCAGAACCTCAGCTCTAGCTAGTACTTGCATGGGGCCTCCTAGGGAAACTGGCTCTGCCTGAACTGGTTCTGCTAATTAATTTCTCCCAGTCAGTACTGAACCAATGCCCCAGCATGGCACTAAGTGGCACCCCTCTTTCCAATTACATGTGAAAAAATCAAGGCCCTAAATATCGGTGGTCAGTAAAGAGCAAGCATGAGTGCTATGCCCAAACTCCAGCTTGCAGAATTACATTCTGGCAGCTCCCTACATTCCCTTGCAGTTTCAACTGGATACTTCTGAAGCATGCAGGGGGAGGGTCACAGGAGACCACACATTTCACACCCCTAATGCACGTCACTCAGAACGCGACTGGAATCGTATTTCAACGCACCTATGTAACGCCGCTTTGAAGATGTCCCCTCCGACTGCGTCAAGAACTACATTGACCCCTTTGTTATCTGTAAGCTTCTTCACCTCCTCCTTTAGGCTCCCTTGGGTGTAATTCACGCTGTGGGCTGCACCCTTCTGCAGAGCCAGGTTGCATTTGTGATCACTTCCAGCTGCTGCTATCACCTGAAAACAAAGTCGGAGCGAGTGTTACAGTCTGATCTTTCATGGTGGAAGAGTGTGTGAGCTCTTTGAGGCAGGGACTGTCTTTTTGTTCTGTGTTTGTACAGCACCCTAACACAATGGGGTCTGAGGCTCCTAGGCACTAGGATAATACAAATAAAATAAAATAACATAAATAATAAAGGCATCTCTGCTCAGAGTGATACAATAGGTGCTTTAGCATGTTACCATAATCTATTACAGTACCAATAACGTAAATAAAAGCTCTACAGTAATGTAGCTTCTATGTCAATGTCCCCAAAATGCTTTACCAATTTAAAATGATATACAAACTGTATCTATATCACTGTACCATTCACTGAAGAACAGCCACCGCTGGGATGGAACGCAGCAGCTGTTGAACAACGCACAGCAGTACTATATAACAACTTAAGGCAGAAAGAGAAGACCAGTCCCAGCTGCAATTGAAACTGTAGGGGAATTTAGAGAGACTGCATTTACCCAAACTGGTCTCTGGTCTGGGTTTAAGCCTAGTACTCTTACCAAATGGGCCACAGGATTTTTAACATACCCCAGTGCATTTGGAGGAGTTTTCCATCCCTAGCAGCATGATAGGATTTCACTCAGAAGGGAGACTACCAGCTGCTGAATTACTTGCTCCAGATTTCTCTAGTCAGACTCTGTGCTTTGTGGGAGCTCTATCCAACCATTTGAACTGGAGTTATTTCTGCCTTGTCACTTTGTGCAGTTCTTTTTACTGAGGGGGTGTTCTACTTACATAAAAAAAAATTAGCCTCTCTTTCAAAAACCCTAACGGCACACTGTTTCCTAACCTGATTTATACCATGATGGTTGGAAGAAATCCATCTCTTATTCCCATAAACATCAACACTATTTTCCCTTAGATCTACATTGGTTCGAATCTAAAGGCTGAAATTTTCAAAAGGACCAAGTGGCTTAGGAGCCTAAGTCCCATTGACTCAAAACGAATTAGGCTTGTAAGCCCCTACATAGACTCATAGACTTTAAGGTCAGAAGGGACCATTATGATCATCTAGTCTGACCTCCTGCACAATGCAGGCCACAGAATCTCACCCACCCACTCCTGGAATAATCCTCTCACCTATGTCTCAGCTATTGAAGTCCTCAAATCATGGTTTAAAGACTTCAAGATGCAGAGAATCCTCCGGTAAGTGACCCGTGCCCCATGCTGCAGAGGAAGGCAAAAAACCTCCAGGGCCTCTGTCAATCTACCCTGGAGAAAAATTCCTTCCCGACCCCAAATATGGCGATCAGCTGAACCCCGAGCATGTGGGCAAGACTCACCAGCCAGACACCCAGGCAAAAGTTCTCTGTAGTAACTTCTAACATCCCATCATTGACCATTGGTCCTATTTACCACTGATGGCAATTAATTGACCTTTGACTAAGATCATGTTATCCCATCAAACCATCCCCTCCATAAACGTATCTAGCTTAATCTTGAAGCCAGTTAGGTCTTTTGCCCCCACTGCTTCCCTTGGAAGGCTGTTCCAGAACTTCACTCCTCTGATGGTTAGAAACCTTCGTCTAATTTCAAGTCTAAACTTCCTGATGGCCAGTTTATATCCATTTGTTCTTGTGTCCACATTGGTACTGAGCTGAAATAATTCCTCTCCCTCCCTGGTATTTATCCCTCTGATATATTTAAAGAGAGCAATCATATCTCCCCTCAGCCTTCTTTTGGTTAAGGTAAACAAACCAAGCTCCTTGAGTCTCCTTTCATACGACAGGTTTTCTATTCCTCGGATCATCCTAGTGGCCCTTCTTTGTACCTGTTCCAGTTTGAATTCATCCTTCTTAAACATGGGAGACCAGAACTGCACACAGTATTCCAAATGAGGTCTTACCAATGCCTTGTATAACGGTACTAACACCTCCTTATCTCTACTAGAAATACCTCGCCTAATGCATCCCAAGACCGCATTAGCTTTTTTCACGGCCACATCTCATTGGCGACTCATAGTCATCCTGTGATCAACCAGGACTCCGAGGTCCTTCTCCTCTTCCGTTACTTCCAACTGATGCGTCCCCAGCTTATAACTAAAATTCTTGTTATTAATCCCTAAATGCATAACCTTACACTTCTCACTATTAAATTTCATCCTATTACTATTACTCCAGTTTACAAGGTCATCCAGATCTTCCTGTAGGATATCCCGATCCTTTTCTGAATTGGCAATACCTCCCAACTTTGTGTCATCTGCAAACTTTATTAGCACACTCCCACTTTTGGTGCCGAGGTCAGTAATAAAAAGATTAAATAAAATTGGTCCCAAAACTGAACCTTGAGGAACTCCACTAGTAACCTCCCTCCAACCTGACAGTTCACCTTTCAGTATGACCCGCTGTAGTCTCCCCTTTAACCAGTTCCTTATCCACCTCTCAATTTTCATATTGATCCCCATCTTTTCCAATTTAACCGATAATTCCTCATGTGGTACTGTATCAAATGCCTTACTGAAATCGAGGTAGATTAGATCCACTGCGTTTCCTTTATCTAAAAAATCTGTTACTTTAGAAATCACTTTCTAAAATTGGATTTGGGTGCCTAAGTCACTTGGGCGCCTTTGAAAACATTCTCCCTCTATTTCCCACTTGGATAAGAGCTCCATTCTGCACTGGAAAGAATCAAGGGAAATTATGGGGATCCACAACGGACCCAATCGCAGGAGCACAGGGAAGGCAGGTGTTTCACAAGGGGAAAGCGTGTGTGTGTGTGTGCTGTGTTTGAGAGACGGAGCCTGAGAGGTGGAGTCTGGTTTACTGGATTACCAGCCCCTCTGATTTTACAAATCTCCTAGGTTCTATTTCCCACTATGCCGATAATTCATTGTGACACCTTGGGCAACTCCCAACCTCTATGTCCTTTAGTATGCACGTCTTGAAAATGGAGAATAATACTTGCCTACTTTGTGAAATTTAATTCATTAGTGTTTGGAAAGGTCTTTGAATGCTCAGACGGAGCGTGCTATAGAAGGCACAGTCATTACTACAGTGGGACACACGTAGAATATAGATTCATTTGAAAAAGGGAAATACCTTTGCCTTGAGAACGTTAGCGGCTACATCGATAGCAGCAAGCCCCGTGGCCCCAGCAGCTGCTGTCACTAAAACCGTTTCCCTGAGACAGAGACAGAGACTGAAATAAACAGAGCTTCCCTCCACAACAGAAAAGCATTGCATTGCGTGCCTGCCTGTGAACAATACACAGTTTCCCATTTGTTTTGAAGATGAAAGATCTCCTTGACCACCTTAAAAAGACTCCAGCAATTGGTTTTACCCCATGATCCATTTCAATAGTAAGAATTTTCCCCATCTTCAATGGTATTCTCTTTCCCAGAATCTTTCCCAAAAGCACGAATAAGGGGAGCTTGACTTTTCCCAAACACCAATTCATATCCAGGTGAAACGACACCCTATCCCCCATCGAGTGTGAATCTTTTACATTCCAAAGTGAATTGATCTGATAAGAAAATATCTGCATGTTTTCAATGACTTTACAAGTAGATATAAATTTACTCCAGTTCAGGTGTAACAGCAAACTGTGCTGTTTGCAGAGTTGGGGCAGGAATGTATAGTTACCTACACTGCGGGAAGAGGACGGTTTTTCTGTTAAGGCACAAGAGTTGGCTCTGGATGCTCTGCCACCAGGGCCAGCTCTGGCGTTTTTTGCCGCCCCAGGCAAAAAAAAAAAAAAAAAAAAGTGGCCGGAGCACCGCCAAAGCAAAAAAAAAAAAAGCGGCCAGAGTGGAATGTGCCGCCCTGAGATTAGCCTGAATGCCGCCCCTTATGATGTGCCGCCCCAAGCATGTGCTTCCTAGGCTGGTGCCTAGAGCCGGCCCTGTCTGCCACGGACTTCCTGTGTCAATGTAGGCAAGTCAGTTCTCTCGCTGTAAAATGCGAGTGATGCTCATGTGCCTCACAGGGGCGTTTGGAGGCCTAATTCAAATACGTTTGTAAAGAGCTCTGAGATGTCCATGGGGGTTTAAAGCATTATAATTCAGCTGCTGGAAAGGCAAACCTACTATAAGTCTCCCTATTCTACATACACATCCTAACTCTCCACAGGGCACTTGCTGCACTTCCAAATCCCAATCCAGCAGTAAAAAAATTCCCAACCAGGCTCCTTTGCTCCCAAAGGGACCAATGTTTCCCTTAAGACCTGTCTGTAACAGTACAAGCCTACTTATCCAAAAGGAGAGCTGTTTTCTTAGTATAAATAAGCAGAGCAATGCATGGCATGCACTGATATTGGGCAGCAAGGCTAATTTTCAGCTAAACAATAGGTTGGACTTGGACACAATTTGCCTGCCTGGGATACAGCCCCACCCTACCAGCTATTTCACAGCAATATGCAGTGTTTTCTGGGGCTTATAAAAATCCCTCTGTTCAGCAGGTTCACCTTTTCACCAAGAGCATCACAAGGGTCTAAAATGCTTTTTTAAATATGTAATTTTAAATTGTTGAAAAGCTATCAATATATTTGTGTACTTTGAGTTTATAAAAGCACCCCTCACGTAGGCTATGGGTGTTGAACAATTTTAAAGTAACACATACTCAATCTGTTGACTAGTGTATTGCCTTTTCACAGTGACCATCTTCCATCTGGGTACCGCATCTCCATAGTATCTGAGCACCTCCCATACATCAGTCAATATTATTATTTATTTATTACATCCCTCTGAAGTAGGGAATGAGCCCCATTTTACAGATGGGGAAACGGAGGCACAAAGATTAAGTAACTTGCCCAAGGTGACACAGTCAGTCTGTGGCAGAGAAAAAACTGAACACACGGTCTCCCAAGTCCCAGTACACTGTTAACCATGAATCTATCCTTTCTCCATAAATGTAAAGGTACCATCAATATCTGTGACGGATTTCCTGCTATATGAACCCAGGACCCCTCACAGCTCCATACTCCCAGACCATCAAGCCTCTCCCACATGTCTCCCCTCCACTACTGAACTATGCATCACTGCCCTTATAATCAGCCCCTCCCCACACCAGACAAAACCCCGAAACACAGACTAGATCTCAGGACCTAGCGTAGTGAGCCCTCCACACTGAGCACACCCCATGAAACCAGACAGCAGCATAATCTCCCGAGGGAAACAGCAGACATGTCATCACTTGGGACATTTTAAAAAACACTAGACATAGGACTAGAAAATATACTGTAAAGAACAGATCTGCCCCAGCTGGGAGGGGTAGGGAGATGGGCTGTCTGTCAGAACGGGTCATTTCCATCCCTAACAGCTATTATTCTATCCTAGTATTTCCCCACAAAATACTCATGAATGCAAATCTGAGTCTTTCCATTTTTTTCAGGAGCATTGCTTCATATGTCCTCAAGGTGGATCCAGCATCCAGTTCTGGTTTACTTTGTAGTTCTCACTCTCAGTGTGGACAGTGACACTTAACGAAACACACATATTCACCCACACACACAATGCCCATTAATTTCCACTACACAATTGTCAAACTCACTGTGACTCAGGGCCCAGGGAAACCCAGCAGTCTCACTCCCCGCGGGACAAAGAGGCAGCCTGATCTAGTGATCTAAGCAGAGTTTAGAAACCGCGAATGCCTGGATGTTATTCCCAGCTTCACCACTAACATATGGCATGACCCTGGCCACAAGACGTTGTCTATGTCTTTGTTTCTCCATCTACAAAGCGGCAATGATAATAATACTTAACGAGTCCACTGAGTGCCTCAACATTATTTTGATGTGTGCCTAATATGGGAGATTAGATGTCATGAGTATAGCTGGCTGGAGAACAATTCTGTTTTGTGACAACCTTCCAGACTTTGAAATTTGTTTTCATCCCAATACAGAACACAAGCAAAAACCTTTCAAACACTTTTGTGAAATGGAATTATGTCAAAATGTCCTTTTTGTATTGAAAAGGTCAGGTTTTCAGATCTGGGGGTCTCTCTCTCTCTCTAGAAGTGAGCAGAGAGACCACCCTGGATCTCAGAAGCTTTCCCATCAAAATCAATAGATCTCCATGAAACATTTCGACTTTGACAAAATAGTATATTCCAATGACCAAAATTTTTTGTTGAAAATAATGCAACCAGCTCTATTTATGAGATATGATGTTTGATTTTTTGCATATGAAGCCCACTCTGCAAGGGCTAAGTATCATTATTGCTGGACACATGTCATGCTTTGGACTCCATTGATCACTTACCCTGGCTGCGTGCGTGCTCTATGGTCCAGAGCCAAAATGGCTGTGCCATAAGACACAGGCAATGCCGCAGCTTCTTCATAAGAAACACCTTCTGGGATTGGCCACAGCATCTACATGAGGAGACAGACAGAGCAACACTCTTAATCCTGAAGAGGAATAGAGGATGAAATTCTGTCTTTTCCAACTGCTTTAGTGAGCACTTTGAACATGATACAGAAGCATGTTGTCAAGCTGTCCTAAACATTACACTATGTGAAACCGTTAATTTCATCCAAATAAGTCTTAATGGAATTTTTCCTATCAGCTCTTTCTGTGTTTTTAAGGATTCTCCAGAGAAAACCCCAGCCCATGGCAATGAGGGCAGGAGAACAAACATCAAAAAGAAATGCACAGACTGGAAGATCTCACAGGAGCCAAAAACTAAACAACATGAGACATAAAACCTTTTGCAATAATGGAAGACAAATTTATATTTAAATGGTAATTACCTTTTGATCAGTGATGCACTCCTCAGCCATTGCACTGGTGCCAGTCACACCAATTACCCTGTCTCCCTGCCGGAAAATCACCAGTGGACAGGTGTTAGGACGAGAACAATCACTTGATCTCACCCCTCTCTTTGGATTAAGTCTTTGATCTTTCTTCTTTCCCATGAAGAACCCGAGCAGCACAAACTAAATCTGATAATAGTTCAGGCAGCAATTGCATTAATCAGACACCTCCCCCACCCCACACACACACCCCGCCCTTCCCACCTTTGCTTCTTTTTCCAGATCCTTATTCCTCTCTCTGATGGGACTTGCAGTACTATCACCTTCCTGCACACACCTCCAACCCATCAAGCAGAGCTCACAAGTTCGCAGATACTACAGCGCAGACAGCTTAAACAGTACCCCACACTGCATCCTCGATATTCCCTGATCAACTGGGAATCCATTCCTAACCCCAGCACCACTACATCTCACTTACCTCCTGCACTGTGCTGACGTTCGCTCCAGTCTCCATCACCATCCCTGAAAACTCCATTCCTAAAGCAGGAGAAAGTCATGCACATCCCACAAACACTGAACCAGGCCACTTCCCCAGCTGCACTCAGCACTGTCCTCTGCAGACAGGATCTAGGGGTCTCACCTACTCCAGCTCTGGACTGGGGTAGGGAGAGCAGAGAGATAGTGAGTTCAGATACCGTTAGCCTCGTGTGGCAGATGCAGGCAGCTTTACTCCCACTGGCTGGCAAAGATAGTGCAGCACTTGGAAAAGACAGAAATGCCAAAGGAGAGCTCTGTGTAAGCTCGGAGGCTTGTCTCTCTCACCAACAGAAGTTGGTCCAATCAAAGATACGACCTCACCCACCTTGTCTCTCTAAAGATGCTCAGAGTCCAGCTGCTCTTTGATTTTTAACTCTGAAAATGACCATATTTTCCAGATTACTAATCACCAGATTATCCATGATGGCACAGGTTTGCATATAACATATGGGATACAGCCAGCATTCGAAGGCTGCATTAGAGAAGATTTTAGAAGCAAAGCTGCTAGGAGGACAGAAGGTGGCACTGTGGGAACACAGACTGATAAAACAGTACTGGGTAAATGGATGGGGGAGAGGGGAGAAGAGTAGAAGTAAGGACTTTTCTAAAATCATCGTAAAGTAAAAGCTACGTGGCTGTCTGTCTTCAGAGGGGTTCTTATGGCATCAGTGGGACTTGTCAGCTCCCAGGCTGGCATGGGCTGAAGGAGGTATTCAAGACTGAAGGTTTTAGTGCAGCAAACAAACACAGCAGAGGTGCTGCATGTTCACCGCTACAAGAACAGGGGGTTCCGTGGCTGGGGGCAGGAGGAATTCAGCAAGGGGAGGGCATATGCCTAGAACATCGAGAGTGGAGAAAGCCACGCTCACTATATAGAATGATCCCTGCAGACATTATACTTTAAAGCATTGTTCTCAATCGGGTACGTGTACCTCTGGGTATACACTGGGGTTTTCTAGGGGGTACATCAACTCATCTAGATATTTGCCTAGTTTTACAACAGGTTACATAAAAAGCACTAGCGAAGTCAGTACAAACTAAAATTTCAAACGACTTGTTTATACTGCTCTATTTACTATACACTGAAATGTAAGTACAATATTTCTATTCCAATTGATTTTATAATTATATGGTAAAAATGAGAAAATAAGCAAGTTTTCAGAAATAGGGTGCTGTGACACTTTTGTATTTTTAGGTCTGATTTTGCAAGCAAGTAGTTTTTAAGTAAGGTGAAACTTGGGAGTAGGAAAGACAAATCAGACTCCTGAAAGGGGTACAGTAGTCTGGAAAGGTTGGGAGCCACTGCTTTAAAGGGCAGCATAGTAACCTGGACTGCATTGGTGGGTGCTATGAATTCCTGAGTTCCAACCCCAGTTCTGCCTTTGAGTTGCCAAGCGACCTTGGGCAAGGCACATAGCCTCTCTGTCTCACCGTCCCCATCTGTAAAGTGCGTTTCATTATACTTACCAACCTCTCACCCAGCATCGTCATGAGGATTAATTAGCTAAGCTTTGCCCAACACTTTGAAAATACAAAGCTCTGTATGACTGTGAGGTGATAAGAGACTGGTGGCCACAGTGAGGTCTTGTCTATGCTAGGAAAATCCATCAGCGTAGAATTAGCACAATTTATATGATGCTAAACCTGACTTAAAGGTGACAGGTGCAAAACGTGTTAGCTGGATGTGGTTAACCATAAGGCTGTGGCAGAGCTTAATTTGTAATGAAAGAGGTGCCGGGGCTCAAGCAAATGTTTTACATTCATAACTGATGCAGCAAGACCAGAAGTGCCAGGGCAGGCCCTGGCACATATTAAGCACTGCGTTGGAGGCAGGAATACACAAGAGAGTTTTCCTTCCCCAGAGCAGCATGACAGTATACAAAGACAAGACACGGATAGCCACAAGGAGGTAGCACTTGGGCAAATACACATCCCACTTACTGTGGGTCATTCTTTTTGTGGAAGAACAAAGGAATAGTGAGTGTTAAGAATGGGAAGTCCATTCCAATCCCCTTGTGCCTGGGAATGTCTGGGAAAACATACTTAAATATTTTCTTCCTTATAATAAGACAGTTCCTACTACATGAAGACATCCACCTCAAGGCTGTTGGTCTGACTCCAGTCAAAGTCAGAAATGTCCACAATTTGTTTCCATCTTCTGGCTCTTCGGTTGCCTATATTAAATGAGTGAGGAGGTCTCAGCCTGGTTCCTAATGGACAGGGTGTCCATGACACATAAAACCACCACCCTAATTGGTGTTAATTCATCAAAGGCTACGCTGCACCTATTCTATAGCTAGACAGCTTTATTCCCCAGTGCTGTCAATCTGTCCCCAGCACTAAGTTCACTCAGAATTAAACACAGTAGTTAAGTTAGTCACTCTATAACCTGCACAGATCAGACAGACTCCTACTTACCAGGAGTGAATGGAAGACAATGCTTCTCCTGGTACAGACCCTTACAGGCCAAGATATCAGCAAAATTTACTCCACAGTAACGGACGCCAACCCTGACCTGCAAGAGAGAAGGGAACATTTCAAGCAAGAGCAATAGAAACATTTTAAACAGATGACTTCACTGCACTGGCATTTTAAAACAGCTTCCCAGGTACTTCTATGGTCCGCATTACCACAGTATCTGAGCACCTCACAATTCTTCATGTGTTTCTCCTCACAACACCCCTGGGAGGGAGAGCAAAACTATTATCCTCATTATACAGACAGGGACTTGAGGCACAAAGAAGCTTAGTGACTTGCCCAAGGTCACACAGGATGTCTGTGGCAGAGCAGGGAATCACATCGCAGTCCTTCTAGTCCCAGGCCAGAACCCAACTCGCTGGCCCATCCCTCTCTCAAAAGACCCCCATGTTTTCTGAGGCACAGACCACATCCTCAGCTGGTATAAACCAGGGTCGTTCCGCTGATTTTATTGGAGCTATGCAAGTTTACACCAGCGGAGGAGTTGGCCCCCAGTGTTTTGGTGGAAGACAGTATCCACTGAACTGCAGTTACTATCTCAGGATACTTTTCTATTATGTACTACTTTACTATTCTTTTAACAAGTTTATTTCTTTGACACTCTCCTCAGCACACCCAGGACTGTCAGCCACTATGTTACTTCTGCCTCAGCAAGACAGCTTTGCTGGAGCTTGGACTGGGCGTCAGCACCCTACCACAAGAGTCTGTCAACCTCACCAACAAACTCTTTGAGACTCTGCCAATCTTAACCTGGCCTTGCAGGGAACATCCAGCAAACTCCAGTTCCCAAGTTCCCCAGAGACGTCTCTGTTGCATCCAGTCCCTCTCACTGGACACCCACAGAAATGATTAAGTTTACTGCCTCCAAAGAGACAGCGTACATGCCAGCCTGTTCAACTCACGCTCCACTTCAATACACAGCACCAAGATGGTTTATAGTAAAAACTAAGAATATGTTTATTAATAAAGAACATAAGAATGTAAGCAACACAGAGCAGAGATAACAACCAGAAAATGGTTACAAGCAAAACAATAAAACACGCTTTTTAGCATCCAAGACTTAACTATAGCAAGCTACAATCTTTGCCTAAACAGCTTTCTCACTTGCATCAAGCTACCACATCTCTAGCCCTTCTGGCTAAGTGATGGATAACTAAGGAGGTCTCTCCTTTTTATAGTCCAATAAACCTTTGAAATGTGTTCCTCTGAAGTGTATCCCCACAGAAAGTTCTTCTCCCTCCTGTTTGTCTTGTCCTGTTGACTTCCCACCTCTTCCCCCTCACCCCGCCACATTGTCTCTGGCATCACTGTGCTCAGTTTACACTGGAGACACAGGCAAAACAACTTTCCTTTGTCTAGGACAAACTTGTGTTCCTAAAATCTGTTCGGGGGGCAGACTTGATAAACATTTCCAGCACACATACATAACTGTTTACACATCATCCATACACATCACGGAATGCTATTCGTGACCAGTGTGTCACCAGTTCTTATATGATACCTCACTAAATACACTTTTATAGTACAATAATATTCTATACAATCAATTGATTCAACTGCTTATTCTTTAGATTTCAGACACTGGGGTGTCTGGACCCTGATTGTCACAGTTTTGTTATCAGCTGTTCATTTCAATGGGCTTATCTGTGCCTTCACATAATATATTATTTGTGTACACACGAGCACTAAGCATTGGACTATGGATTTTCACCTTATTTTACCTCATCCCAGTGCTGATACAATAATAATTAGCACTTGGGCTTTACTTGATCAAAGTGCAGTACAACAATGAAATAAGCCTCTCACCAGCCCTGTGAGGTATGGCTTGCCACCATATTATAGACAGGGAACCTGATACTCAGACGGCAAGGGAACTTGACTAAAGTCACTCAGCCTTTGACCCAGTGATTGTTTTAAAGTCCCAACCCATCCTCTTTCTTACTGAATTCTTCTCCTTCTAATCCGCACACAACCTTCATCTCTAAAGCTCTTATTATTTAGGGAGGCAGTGTGGCCTAGTGGCTGGAGCACCGGACTGGGACTCAGGAGCTCTGCATTCTAATCCTGGCTCTGCCACTAGTCTGCCAGGTGACTTTGGGCACATCTATCTCACCTCTATGTGCCTCAGTTTCCCCATATGTAAAACGGAGCTAACAATACTGACTCCTCTGTAAAGTGTGTTGAGCTCTATGGTTGAAGAGATTCTTGTATTATTACTGCAGTAGAATCTAGAGGCTCCACACTCTAGATTCTACTGTACACTACAAACACTCTACAAACAGTCCCTGTTTTGATGAGTTTGCAATGTAAATGGACATGACAGACCAAGACCGGGAGGGGAAATGGATTTTGGATTGTGGATTTCAGAGAGTGAGGGAGACTAAGTGAGGAGGAGGGTGCTGTAATCAGAGGTGAGAGATTATCAGGGCACAAATCAGGGGTGGGCAGATGGTGAAGAAGAAGAGCAGATCTTGGAGATGTCTAACAGTCTAAGAAAAACTGGCAGGATTTAGCAACAGCATTGATGTAGGGGAAAGAAACCAAGAGGACTAGCAAGGACTCCAAGGCTGGGAGCCTGAGACACAGGGATGTAGGAGGGTTTGCCAGCTAAGGGATATTAGATTATTCAAAATAATCAGCAATTCTGCGCATCTCAATCACAGTACCTCATGGGGCTGCAGAGGAGGGGATGGGAGGTTTCTAATAATCAATGGCTTTGTCAGCTCGGTGCACAGCACTGCTCGATAGTTCCGGCAGGGCTGCAATTCAATGTCATTGTTCAGGGAGGACAATCCCAGAAGCTCTTTACCTGAAGCACTGCTCCTGCAACAAAAGAGTATGCACTAGCGTTATACTCTGCTGTGTACCAGCCATTTGCCACCTTACCACCCCAGAAGCAGCTGCATTTCATAAAGCATTTTGGTTATAAAAGATATCATTGAAATTATTTTATACAGCAAAGACTGCTGACTATACATAGGAGACTGCCTATAACCTCTCCATAAAGTGTTTGAGCTTGCGTTACTCTTAATTTTAAAAACAAAGTGGCAGAGAAGTTTACTGTTGATGAAAGACTCCAGTAAGACTGGATCCAATCGTGCTTAGACCTCTGGAGCAGGGACTGTTCTTGGTTATATATTTGTACAGTGCCTAGCACAATGAGGTTGCTCTAGGTACAACCCAAATAATAAGCCACCACCACCCTGGTTTGAGTTAAGTATGGCGCAGGTGGTGAAATTTAACCACTGCCATTACTTAACACCTTTTGTCCCTAAGACAAGGCTGCCTGGGGTTACCTAAGGTTTCTCTGCTGGAGGAGAAGAGGCTACCCTCTGCTCAGTGTCAAAGTCTCCCATGTGCCTACTCCTAGATTTTCTTTGTAACCCTGTCACTGCAATAGCAGCAGTGCTGCCAAACCTCAAGCATTCAAAAAACATGAGACTATATATATGCATATATAAAAATTGGGGCGGGGTCTTTTTATTTGCCTCGTGGGTTCAGAGCCTTTAGGGGCTCTCAGGCCATGTTTTCAAGCTTTTCTCCACAACCAGGAGAGCTAGAAACTTACTTTAAGGGGAAAAGGCGCAAAACTGCGATTTCTCACCTAATCCCGAGATCCCAAGGAGCTGAGCGCCTTTAAAAACAAATCACATGTTGTAAGAGTTGACAGCACTATCCCATCCCCTTGCTCCCGGCAGGAAAGCCCCATCACTGCCCCGCTCTGTGCACGGGATGGGAGGCGTGCGAACTTCGCGGGGGATTGCGGCTGCGAGCTCAGGAAGGGGCGGGGGTGAGCAGAGCTGGGGCTCCAAGGGAGGGACCACAGGCGGTGCAGGGCACGGTGGTTGGGGGCAGGGGGTGCAGGGCCGGGGTCCCGGGGTGGAGAGGGAGCCGGCGGGGCGGCGCACGGCGGGAAGAGGGGGCTGCCCCGGGGCCGCTGGAAGAGGAGCTGAGCTGGGACCTGCAGTGCTGCAGCCGGAGCAACCAGCCGGGCCCCAGGCCCCCGCGCATCCCCGCCAGCGGCGCCGTCATACTCCTCCGCGTCGGGCAGCCTGCGCTGGCTTCCGGCAGGGACTGCGGGCGGATCCGTCCCGACCCCGCCTCCCGCGGCCCGGGAGCGCCCGCCCCTCTCCGGGTTCCCTCCCGCCGGGCAGCGCCGCCCCCGCTGAGCGCCCCGCCTCGGGCCGAGTCTGCATCCCACCCACTCTGGGCAGCCGGGCTCTGCTCTGCTGCTGTCCCCTCCTTGCAGCGCCAGGACCCCTGCGCCCCCGGCCCTGGGTTAGAGGCAAGCTGAAGCACCAGCAACTTAATTGCAGGACCCCCTATGGCGTGGGGTCCTGGGCAACTGCCCTGCTTGCCAACCCCTAATGCCGTAGGCTTGCCAGGCATCTGGTTTTCAGCCAGAACACCCGGTTGAAAGGGGACCCTGGCGGCTGTGGTCAGCACCACTGACTGGGTGGGCATTAAAAGTCCAGTCGGCAGCACAGTGGGGCTAAGGCAGGCTCCATGTGGCTCCCGAAAGCAACTGGCATGTTCCTGCAGCCCCCTAAGCACAGGCATGAGCAGGGAAGCTCTGTGCACTGCCCCCCCCACCCTGAGCACTGCCTCCGCAGCTCCCATTGGCTGGGAACCGCAGCCAATGGGAGCATGGGTATTGCGCCTGCAGGCATAGGCACCACGCAGAGCCGCCTGGCCGCGCCTCCACCTAGAGGCTGGACATGGTGCCCTCTTCCGGGAGCAATGCAGAGCCAGGGCAGGTAGGGAGCCTGCCGCTGACCGGGAGCCACCTGAGGTAAGCACTGCACAATCAGAGCCCACACCCCAAACCCCCTCCCCCAGATCAGAACCCCCTCCTGCACCCAAACACCCTCCCAGAGCCTGCACCCCAAACCCCTGTCCCAGTCTGGAGCCCTCTCCTGCACCCTGAATTCCTCATTTCTTGTCCCACTCCAGAGCCTGCTCCCCCTCCTGCACCCCAACGCCCTGAGCCAGCCTGGTGAAAGTGAGTGAGGGTGGGGAAGAACGAGCGACTGGAGGGAGTGGGGCTAGAGTGACTGGGGGCATGGCCTCAGAGAAGGGGCAGGGCCTTAGGGAAGGGGGCGGGGAAAGGGTGTTCAGTTTTGTGCAGTTAGAAAGTTGGCATCCCTTTAATGCCGGTCCTGGCTTTTAATCTATTGGATATGCAGAAAAACAGTTGTTGTGGGTCGTGGAATTTTTATAGCATGTTCGGGGTGGCGGGGGGGCAGGTTCAGAAAGTAAAAGGTTGAGAACCCCTGATCTACCTCCTGGAAAGACCCTGGGGAGGCAGTATATGCATAAGGCACCTGGGGCCAGAGTCTCAAAGGTGTTTAGGCTCCAAACTTGCTTACGTAGATTAGCTCTGACCACAGTTTGACAACTTTAAGGTACTTAGAGATATTTTTAATTACTATAAAATACCTGTTTTATTTAGATTGGCAATCCCCATTCCATTATCAGCTGGCAATTCCCTACAGGGATCTCAATTGTAGTGGCTCTTGAGAAAGGATTTGAAGGTGGAGAGGATATTGGGTTGAGGGGAGTGATTCATGCATAAAGAGCAGTGGGGAAGACAGCTCAGAGATATTTGTAGGGGAAATAGACAGATGGGCGGCTGAAGCAGGCAATCCTATTTAAAAGCAATAATTCAGTTTGAGAAGATGCTGATGCTGGGTGCCTGTTTCTTCTAGTGTTGCTTACTCAAGGCTGGCAACAGGTGGACAGCGATGCACTTCTGAACAGGAGCACAGAGGGATTTTAGGCTCTGTGTGCTGCAGCGATTGAGAGATTCACAGGAGCCTGCCACTGAGTCTGAGGTGCCCTTTTCAGTCACTAGAGGGTGATACAGAACAAGTTTTAAATGCATATATCAGCACATTAAGGACAAGTGTGGACAAGGCCTATGTTTGTAGTGAGATACAGTGCTTCCACCAGGAATATGTGGCAGTGTCATCAGCTATAACTGATATGATTAGTGTGCACCATCATTTATAGCAGAGAAGTGCCAGTTTCACAGATGGGAAAACTAAGACACAGAAGTTAATCAACTTCACAGAGTGAGTCTGTACAGAGCCAGGAATGAAATCCAAGTCTGCCGACTCTCAATCCTCTGATTCAGCCCTGAGTCCATCTTTTCCCTCAAGGGAGCTTTCATTCTAAAATCTAACTTTCACTTGCTTACAACTCTGTGAGGAAAATCTTCCTTTTGGTCTGAAACATCTTGTGCTTGATCTCATCTCCGAAAGCAAGAGAGAATGTGCATGAAAATCTGTTCAGCCATTTACTTGTTATATTAATGGGGTGGGAGGAGAGGTTTTCAACTGATTATTTTCAGATCCTCTTCCAATTTTTCGTTATCCCAGGGTGTACTGTTTTAAAACATCATACATGGCCTGGAGGGAGGCCTCTCTGAGGAACATATGCTGTCTCTAATCTGAAGCAATTAGGTTTTAAAATATCAGTTATGACCATGTGAGAGGTAATGTTCCAAGCATATGACTCAGATCATGCCCTTCCCTGGAAAATGCTGTGCATTGAGGAAGACATCTTATGAGGTTCCCAGGGGCCAGGGCCCCGTCTCTGCAGCTTTGTCCCCTAGGCCTGCACAACTGATATAGGCTGGTGGATTAGCAGGAGACTCAGGCCCAAACGGCACAAAACCTTGATCAGACCCTCTGATTTCATCCAAAGGACCTCTTCTCTGCTCCTTGGCTTACTCCTGTGCCAGGCTGCCTATGCCTCTGAAGCTCCCCACTCTTATCTCCTCAGAGGGTAGGAGAGTTGATGCTGGTTTCTGAATGTAAAGCCCTATATCTATCCACAGAACAGGTACTGGTGTGGGCAGCATCTGTGTAATCATCCCCCATGCTGTCCCACCAACATGCATCATCCTGTACCTAGGCAGGGTCACTTCAAGGGCTGGGAGAAGCCTTCAGTCTCCGTGGCCCATTCTGTGGTATGAACTGGGCACTTGCTTTGCTGCAATCTTCCATGAGGAGTCCACCAGCTCATTTCATACAGGCAATAAGCAGCCATCCAGTAATAATGGTTTTCTGTCCCTGCTGCTGTGGACTGCATACAAACCAGGGACATAGATATGAAAGGCTCTGTATTGTTACCTGGCCAGTGAGTACATGGACGTTTTCACTGTAGCTTTTATGCTTCCCTTCTCTAACCAGTGGAGGGTCTTACTGTTATTTTACCTGGAATAAAAGCAGGGACTGTCAAGTAAAGTTTTCCAGGAGTGACTGTGAATCAGCTTATGAGGACTATCTGGGGACTGGGCCAGCATTTCTTGGCTAGCGTACTAGGAAAACAAGGTTGTCAGTACTGCATGTTAGCACTTGAAACAATTTAAAAGGAATATAATACAGGATCAACTTCATCCCCAGTGCAATGCTACTGACTTCAGTAGAATTACAGCAAGGATAAATTTGGCCCATTGCATTCAGTAAAGCAGCTTAATTAGGCAAAGGCTCCGTTTATTTATTTTGTATCGTTTTTATTAACCACCACTTAAACTTGCAATTAAGGTCAGAAAAGTGGCTATAAAAATGGCAGCCCCTAATCGTCTGCTGCCTGCGTCTTTCAGTGATAGCTGCTGCCCTTATGAACAAACTCCTTTACTCCTCCCCGCCCCTGCCAAGCCCATACAGCTACAGGAAGAGTGAACTGGATTCTCTCCTGCCTCTCATATTAAAAACACTGTCAGCTGCATTCAAAGTGCAGAATCTTTATTACTGGGAAGGCAAAAAGAACATGGCTGGATTTTCAGATGCTGGGGTACTGGGAGTTAAAAAAAATCTTCTTTTGATTGGCCAGCTGAGCAAATTTGATCCCCAAAAATGTCACTTTTGCAGTCACTTCTTTGGCTATAACAGCACTCCATTTTTTTCTAAGTCACATTAGGCACTTCCCTCTCTTTTCAGAGAGTATTGGTAACCCTTGGTCATCTAGTATTCCTTACAGACATTAACAGTGCCTGGGATACCAATACAGTCCCTTTGGAACTATTACATACACAGTAGAACCTCAGAGTTATGAACACCAGAGTTATGAACTGACCAGTCACCCACACACCTCATTTAGAACTGGAAGTACACAATCAGGCAGTAGCAGAGATTAAAAAAAAAAAAAAGGTAAATACAGTACAGCTCTGTGTTAAACGTAAACTACGAAAAAACAAAGAGAAAGTTTAAAAAAAAGATTTGACACAGTAAGGAAACTGTTTCTGTGTATTTTTCATTTAAATTAAGATGGTTAAAAGAAGCATTTTTCTCCTGTATAACGAAGTTTCAAAGCTGTTGTAAACTTTTGAAAGAACAACCATAACATTTTGTTTAGAGTTAGGAACATTTCAGAGTTACGAACAACCTCCATTCCTGAGTTATTTCATAACTCTGAGGTTCTACTGTATTGGACTAGCATAATGGTGTTTGGTACACAGCTCTCTACCTCACAGGGGTGTTGTGAGGATAAATATATTAAAGACTATGAAGTGTTCAGATACTACAGTAATGAGGGCCATGTAACACCACAGACAGATATAAGAATCATAGGTAAGGCTGCGAGTTTGTCACGGAAGTCACAGATTCTGTGACTTTCCGGGACCCAGGGCCAGCTCCAGGCACCAGCCTACCAAGCATGTGCTTGGGGCGGCACCTTAGGGGGGGCGGCGCTCAGTGTTTTGTTGTTTTTTTTTAAACATTGCGGCCGGCTGGGAGAGCAGGCCGGGGCCAGCCGCCCTGCCCCCGGCGCTCCGGCCGCAAGAGTGGGGCCGGGCTGACCGCCCTGGCCGCAAAGCTCTGGCCCTGGCTGGGAGAGTGGGGCCCGGGCCGGGCTGGCCGCCCTCCCCGCAGAGCTCCGGGAGAGCGGGGCCCGGGCCGGGCTGGCCGCCCTCCCCGCGGAGCTCCGGGAGAGCGGGGCCCGGGCCGGGCTGGCCGCCCTCCCCGCGGAGCTCCGGGAGAGCGGGGCCCGGGCCGGGCTGGCCGCCCTCCCCGCGGAGCTCCGGGAGAGCGGGGCCCGGGCCGGGCTGGCCGCCCTCCCCGCGGAGCTCCGGGAGAGCGGGGCCCGGGCCGGGCTGGCCGCCCTCCCCGCGGAGCTCCGGGAGAGCGGGGCCCGGGCCGGGCTGGCCGCCCTCCTCGCGGAGCTCCGGGAGAGCGGGGCCCGGGCCGGGCTGGCCGCCCTCCCCGCGGAGCTCCGGGAGAGCGGGGCCCGGGCCGGGCTGGCCGCCCTCCCCGCGGAGCTCCGGGAGAGCGGGGCCCGGGCCGGGCTGGCCGCCCTCCCCGCGGAGCTCCGGGAGAGCGGGGCCCGGGCCGGGCTGGCCGCCCTCCCCGCGGAGCTCCGGGAGAGCGGGGCCCGGGCTGGGCTGGCTGCCCTCCCCTGGCGCTCAGGCAGGGAGAGGTGCTGGCGGGGGGGAGGGAATTGTTGTGGTGCAGCACTGTGTGTCGGGGGGGTTTCGGGGGGGGCGGGGGGGCTTGGGGTGTTTTGGTTTTTTTTTGCTTGGGGCGGCCAAATAGTTAGAGCCGGCCCTGCCGGGACCTCTGTGATTTCTGCAGTGGCTGGTGTGGCTGGCCCGGAGATCGCCTGAGCAGCTTGGGCAGCCCCTGCAACAGCTGCACTAGCCGTTGCTGGGACAGTCTTGGACCACCACCCCCAAGCAGCAGGAGGAGTGTGGGTGTGGGAGGGGGTAGGGGGTTGGGGACACGGGAGGGGGTGAGGGCTCTGGGCAGTGCTTACCTGGGAGCATGACTTTTACTAAAAATACCCATGACTAAAACGTAGCCTTAATCATAGGCCCTCTGGCTCCTGATCTGCTGTGTCTGGGAATGACCTGAGTGTCATCATCACAGTGCTGGCAGATCCCTAAGATAAAATCACTGTGAAGTGTAAGGAGAGCATGTGTATATGGTGCATCAAGGAAGGGGCCTGGAGTCCGAACTGCTGAGTTCTGCCTTTGCCACTGTATTGCCATGTGACCACAGGTAAGTTACAGCTTCCTCATTTGTAAAATGGGGGGTAACAATGATCCTGTTTGCCAGAATGAGTTGTGAGGCTTAATTCACACACAGAGGACCTGAAATGGAAAAGCAAAGTACAATTCTGATTTTGGGACTCTGACGGGGTGTCCACACATGGCATTTACAAGAAGGTGTTTATGGAATGCTTAAAACTAGGGCTGTCAATTAATCTGTTAACTCACGTGATTAACTCAAAAAAATTAATCGTGATTAATCACACTTTTAATTGCACTGTTAAACAATAGAAGATGAATGGAAATTTATTAAATATTTTGGATGTTTTTCTACATTTTCAAATATATTGATTTCAATTACAACACAGTGTACAGTTCTCACTTTATATTATTTTTATTAAAAATATTTGCACTGTAAAAATGATAAACAAAAGAAATAGTATTTTTCAATTCACCTCATACAAGTACCATAGTGCAATCTCTTTATCATGAAACTGCAACTTACAAATGTAGAGTTTTTTTGTTATATAACTGCACTCAAAAATAAAACAATGTAAAACTTTAGAGCCTACAAGTCCACTCAGTCCTACTTCTTGTTCAGCCAGTCACTAAGAGAAACAAGTTAGTTTACATTTATGGGAGATAATGCTGCCACCTTCTTATTTTCAATGTCACCTGAAAGTGAGAACAGGCATTTGCATGGCATTTTTGTAGCCGGCATCGCAAGGTATTTACATCTCAGATCTGCTAAACATTCATATGCCCCTTCATGCTTTGCCCACCATTCCAGAGGACATGCTTCCATGCTGATGACACTTGCTAAAAAAATGTGTTAATTAAATTTGTGACTGAACTCCTTGGCGGAGAATTGTATGCTTCCTGCTCTGTGTTTTACCTGCATTCTGCCATATATTTCATGTTATAGCAGTCTCAGATGATGACCCAACATGTTGTTCATTTTAAGAACACATTCACTGCAGATATGGCAAAATGCAAAGATGGTACCAATGTGAGATTTCTATAGATAGCTACAGGACTTGACCCAAGATTTAAGAATCTGAAGTGCCTTCCAAAATCTGTTTGGTTCGCGGTGTGGAGCATGCTTTCAGAAGTCTTAAAAGAGCAACACTCCAATGGGAAACTACAGAACCTGAACCACCCAAAAAGAAAATCAACCTTCTGCTGGTGGCATCTGACTCAGATTATGATAATGAACATGCATTGGTCTGCACTGCTTTGGATCGTTATTGAGCAGAACCTGTCATCAGCATGGACGCATGTCCTGTGGAAGGGTGGTTGAAGCATGAAGGGATATATGAATCTTTAGTGCATCTGGCATGTAAATATCTTGCAACACCAGCTACAACAGTGCCATGCGAACACCTGTTCTCACTTTCAGGTGACACTGTGAACAAGAAGCAGGCAGCATTATCTCCTGCAAATGTAAACAACTTGTTTATCTGAAGTTCATGGATTTCCACTCCATACGGCTAAATTCAATACCTTGCATAGTGACAGGTTTCAGAGTAGCAGCCGTGTTAGGCTACTCTGAAACTTGTTTATCTGAGTGATTGGCTGAACAAGAAGTAGGACTGAGTAGACGTGTAGGCTCTAAAGTTTTACATTGTTTTATTTTTGCATGCAATTACTTTTTTGTACATAATTCTACATTTGTACGTTCATGATAAAGAGATTGTACTACAGTACTTGTATTAAGTGAATTTAAAAATACTATTTTATTTTACAGTGCAAATATTTATAATAATAAATATAAAGTGAGCACTGTACACTTTGTATTCTATGTTGTAATTGAAATCAATATATTTGAAAATGTGAAAAACATCCAAAAATATTTATATAAATAGTATTCTATTATTAACAGTGCGATTAATCGTCATTAATTTTTTTAAATTGCTTGACAGCTCTACTTAAAACTTTTTCCTACACTGATGCTTTCACTGTCTCTGGCTCAGTTTCATGCAGACATCCTAAATCTTCTCTTTGGATCCCTAGATCCTGGTCCGACATTGCAGGCTAAAGAATTGGTGCTACCCATACCTCTGAACAACCCCTTCATTATGGAGTACAAACTCCCATTTCAAAACTCAATTCTCTTCTCTCCCACATAAAACAGGGGTTTTCACTTTTCATTCTAAACAAGGCTCAATGATGGTAATGGCTAAGAGCCCCAGTCATGAGCCAGGATCCCATTATGCTAGGTGCTGTACAAACAGAACAAGAAGCTCCCTGCCCTAAAGTGTTTTACAATCTAAGTAAAAGCGTAAGCAGCTGTGGGAACAGGTGCTGACTTTTCAAACTGCCAGGGGGGTACTCCGGCTGTGCCCCAGGCCCTGCCTCCACTCCACTCCTTCTCCCAAGGTCCCACCCCACTCTTCCCACCTCCCCACCCAGTTCCATTTCCTCCCTCGAGTGTTCGCATCCTCGTCCTCCTAGCCTTCCTGCACCCATGAAACAGCTGTTTGCCATGGGCGGGAGGCGCAGGGAGGGATGGGGCGAGGTGGTGATCTGTGGGGCTGCCAGCGGGTAGGCGGCACCGGGGGGTGGTGGGAGCTGATAGGGGGGCTGCCAATGGGTGCAGAGCACCCACCATTTTTTCCCGGTGGGTGCTCCAGCCCGGAGCACCCATGGAGTCAGTGCCTATGGCTGCGGGTTGACTTAACAGGACTTGGGTCCATTGGCTTGGAAGCTGTAGCAGACAAAAAAGGTTCTATACATGGTCTAGCCACCAGAAGCAGACAAAGACAATATCATTTGCATGGATTGCTCAGCTAGGATGTGTGAATCCCTTTCTGCCACCACCTTCCTTTAAGCTGCTGCTTTGTGCTCCATATTCTGTTTGGTTATTTTTTAAGTGAGAGCTGGTAGGGAAATGGGGGGTGTGGGAGAGAGCAATGTGCAAGGTTTCTTCCTGTTTTTTTTTTTTTTTTGCTAGATTTTCATTTTCTGATCACCTCTGCTTTATAGATGCTGCCATCGCCATTCGGTTCTGGTTATAAACTGTTCATGGCAGAGTGGAGCTTCTGATGTCCCTCGTGTCTATTTTTAGTGAAGTATATCTCAGGGGCAGACCAAATGAGGCTATTTGTGCCTTTGTTTACTGTATTTGCAAGCAACGCTTTCTCTTTATCTTAACAGAAGATAAATTTAAATGTGTTTGTCCCAATCTTTAGTCACCATAGCAAAGGAAGAGAAAACATATGTACAGGAAACACAGAAAGCAATAGTAGAGATAAAAAGAGCAAATTAACATTACCCTCATTGTAGGAAACTCATTAGAGGACAGAGAAACTTGTGTTCCTGCTAACCTGGATCTTCCGTGATTACTCAGTTCTCAGACTTCAAGCCAAGTCTTTCTCTAACCTGCACCTCACTGGAGCCCCACGGAAAAATAGAGACACACAACTCGATAGTTTCTTCTTTACTTCATTTCTGGACTGAAGGCAAAACCCAAACTATTCTGGCTAACCTCTAGCCAATGTCCATTTCACCAACTCAGCTCCGCATTCTAAAACCTCCTCACTCACACATACACAGGCAAGACTCCTGGGACATTATCTCAGCATCTCCTGACATCAACTCCAGAATGTCTTGGGGACCAGCTTTCTTGCAGAAAGGGCCAGTTAAAAAGCCATGTTTTAGATGACAGTCCAACATCTCCTTGGGTGCCAATGTGTGAAGAGAAGACTGTCAGGTCTGTCAAGTTATTCTTGCCTTTACTTGTTAAAGAGGATTTAACGAGGAAGATTTTACTGATTTATTGTGAAGGTTGCTGGAGGCTGGACGCTTTATTTTAAAAGGTAAGGGCAGCAACATTCCATCAGGAAGGCAGCACATATTAAAAGGAGACAAATAAACCAAAACAAGTCCATTGGGCTTAATATCAAGCTAATTGTTTCTGACTAGCTCTTTTTTTCCATCTGTAGATTCCTGACACTGCTTCACTTTCAAGGTGAGATGAAATGATGCAAAACTACAAGGAAGTAACATGTCCACCAAACTAAATGAACCTGCATCTCCTCTAATGGATACCCTGTATGTATCGATGAGTGCTGTTTATTTTATATCCATAAAAAGGTGTCTAGCCACCTTTGATATAGTTTAAAAATCTAATATAGCCATACAATCCACATCAGGTCCAGTGTGGGACATAGTCACAGGATGATTGGCCCCTTTAGAAGGGAGTGGGGACCAATGCACCTGGATTGATTACCTGTTGCCCAGCTGGGTTTAAGGGAAGGCACCAAAGCCTTATAAAGGGGGAGATGGCTGCAGGTGGTTGGCAGATGTTCACAAACACTGCAGGGAGTAAGAAGGTTCCTGCAGGGCCCTGACTCAGCAGGGGAAAGATCAAACTTCCAGCAAGAGGTGCTGGGAGAGTAGTAAGACAGACCGTCAAGAAGCAAGGGCTGTGCCCAGCTTAGGACTGAAGCAAAATAAATGAGCTTTCAGGAGAGAAACAGACCCTCAGAGAGCAGGGAGCTGGGCCGCTGAAACAGGGATGAAGACAATAGGGGGGAGGGATAGCTCCGTGATTTGAGCATTGGCCTGCTAAACCCAGGGTTGTGAGTTCAATCCTTGAGGGGGCCATTTAGGGATCTGGAGCAAAAATTGGGGATTGGTCCTGCTTTGAGCAGGGGGTTGGACTAGATGACCTGCTAAGGTCCCTTCCAACCCTGAAAAAAAAATGTAGGTCTGAGGTCTATTTTTGAGAGATTTGGTGTAGGATAGCTGCCCCAGGCCTTCCAGCTAGAGTGGAACCTGGCTCTTCCCAGGGAGAACCCCGCAGCCTCACTGCTGGGAGATCATCCTCACCAGGGAAGCCTCCCTCACTCCCCCTCCTTCATCCCCTGTTCCTGTGACTCCTGCTCTCTAGCATGGGGATGTGAGCTGGTTACCCCTCTCCAGCCCGCCGCTTGAGCTTCCCATCTTAGACATTAGCAGGCAACTCTCTCTGCTGCTCTCCAGCCTTTTGCCCTTTCCAGCCCTGGACCTCTGGTTTGGAGATGCCAGACAACCAACACCTCTTGCTGCTTTCCTGCCTTCAGCCTTCCCCAGGGACCATCCCTTGGTCTCTGACAGCTGACACCTGCACTTCTCCTGGGCCTCATAGGGTCTTTCTCCTTTCTAGGACCCAGGGTCCTTTTTGAAGCCCAATTAGGAGATAGCTGATGAGACACAGGTGTTTGGCTCTGCTTGCTCTTAAAGGCCACCCTGTCACCCTGTGGCAGATATCCTCACCATAGAGCTCAAAGAATAAGTAACCCACCAGAACATGAAGTTATCCCACTGGCTCCCACAATCCCAGCCTTTCACCCCATCCCTTCTCCTTTCCCCAATACCTTAGGGGTGTGGATTGCAGTGGGCTCTGAAGCCCAACATATTTGGGCTATTTCAGACCATGGGGCTGGGGAGGGAATGAAATCCCAGTAAAAGGGCCCTCTTGGGGAGCCCCTAGCAGTTCCTTCCCTCTTAAACCAAGAACACTCCAGCTGAAGAGCCTTCATTGGTTCAGTACTGCTCAGGGAGAAAGAGGTGGTCTCTCAAAGAAGCTGCCCCAAGCCCCTAGGACTTTATAGGTCTAACACCTCACCGGAAGCTATTAAACTGTGGGAACAAAGGGAATGAAGTAAGTGAGTCAAGAGGCTCTTTTTATTTTCCAAGCAAGAATATATCCCATCTCTACTTCCCTGTTTCAGTGTATGATCTGCACCACACCTCCCTTCCCCCGCTCCCCCTGAAAAGTTCCACCCCTTCCTACTGCGATGGAGGTTTGGGCAGCACTCGCGTCACTGAGGCATGTTATCACGAGCTCACAAAACAGAGGAGATCCAAGTCTTGAGAGAGCAAGTTATCACAAGTTAACGTTTTCAGGACTGATGTCTGCTTTCACATCCCAGCAAGCAGGACACTATCACCTTAACATGGTGGGACACACAAGGTTCAAAGGGGGAAGATGCTGCACAATGGGGAACAGCTGAGAGCTACAAAAGTCCGTGTGAGTGTGTGTGTGAGAGAGAGATCCTGATGAAATCAGACCAGAGCTTACCCTGAAGATCCAGAGCCGTCCGTTAGTGAAAACTATAATTTTGCTAAAATGACACCATGGGGTTAAGTATGTGGCATAAATATTTGAGACTTACTAACATTTGGAGGTTAAAACAAAACATTGGTGGAGAAGCCATGCTATAAAAATACCTTCTTAGGAATGGAAGGTGGAATGGGAGGAACAAACCTTTTGAAGATATAATTTGGAGATACATCAAGCTTTGTTAGGACTCATCTGTGCACCACTGAAGTCAATAGGAGCATTGGCATTGAGTTCAGTGAGAGTAGAAGCAATCCCTTATTGCTGTTGTTCTATTTCCCTGCTTCGTATCCCAGCACTAAGCCTGAATTTAAAAAAAACAAACACTGCAGCTTCTTTTGTGAGGTAGAAATTCTGTCAGCATGTGTATCCTGGAGGCAGCTGGCATGAGATGAAGGGAACAGCAGCAGCTAGAACTGGGACGTGGTTCTTTAATATTTAACCTCCTCTAGCATTGGGTTTTTAAATCAGTTTGTGTGTTATCCTCCATCCCAGTTCAAAGAAGGTTTTTCCCCTGGAGATTTCAGATCTTGGTCCCAGGGGTAAGGAGAACAGAGGACTCTCCCTGAAGGCTTCAGGGGCTGAATGTGGCCTCAATTGCTCCAGTGTAATCAGGAAGATGTGACTCCATTGAAGTAGGTAGAATTGAAGCAACATACATGAGATTAGAATCAGGCCCAATATCTGTTCCAGGAGGAGTCTCAGATAGGTCTGTCCATAAAGAGTTCAGATCCCTCCTCTGAGGGATGGTCGCCCCTGAAGATGTCAAATCTCTTCCCTGGAAGATGGTCTGAAGTCTTATCTTTTCAGTTCAGGATTGTGTATCTCATTTTCTGCTTCAAGATGTGGAACTATTGTATTCAATGGCAATAGATATACACATCTCTTCAGAGTTTAATCTAAGTTTGACTAGGACTCCAGTCCTATTGGGGTCTGTTCTCCCACTTACATATAGGGAATTCCATGCATGTGGCTTGCATTACTATAAATTTATGCCTGCATAAATTCCCCATGCATTATTGGCAGCGTAGACTCCCAATTCAGAACAGCTGAGCTGATGAGTATGAAATCCTGGTGTCTCTGATTTCTAGGACATCTTTATTTACTATATACATCTATTTTTGCTACCATCAGGACTGCAAAGACAGCTTTACTGTTTTTGTCATCCCTAACCACCTTCTTCTTTTTATTATTATTTATTTAATTATTTATATTTCACCAAAAGTGCTTTATACTATGTTAACTGCCAAGTACAAGATTCTTGCTCTTAGGACTAGATAAATAAATAATTTGTTCTGTTACTCTGTTAGTCATTATTGTTGGGATAAACTGATGATGATTACTGACATAACATTAAAAAGGTCATAGAGGAGTTTTTATACTAAGTGCTGAGGGAAAGCCCAAAGGTGTGGAGGAGCACGTGGTTTGGACAGAGATATCCCTTAGGGGAGGATTTATTCAAGGGGAGTCTCTATATCCTAGTAAAGAAAAGAGGATAGAAATTGGTAACGCACAGGTAGGAAATAAAGAAAAACAAGCAAATTAATATGAGTCCCATTCAACTACATCACATGATGGCAGACAAATAAATATTGACAAATTTTATAACTGCTTGTATACAAATGCTAGAAGTCTAAATACTAAATTGGGTGGATTTGATTGCCTGGTATTAAACGAGGATATTGATAGAATAGGCATCACAGAAACTTGGTGGAATTATGATAATGGGACAATATATATAGGAATGACAGAGTAGGTCGCGCTGGTGGGGGAGTGGGACTATATATGAATGAAAGCATAGAGTCAAATATAGTAAAAATCTTAAATTAATTTTGCTATGGAATTGCTATGGATAGAAATTCCATGTTTTAATAATAAGAGTAAAGCAGTAAGAATACACAATGGACCACCTCACCAGGATGGTGACAGTGATTGTGAAATGCTCAGGGAGATTAGACAGGCTACAAAAACAGAAAACCAAATAATAATGGGGGACTTCAATGTTCCCATATTGACTGGACAAATTGGAGAAATGGTCAGAGGTAAACAGGATGAAGTTTAATAAGGACAAATGCAAAGTGCTCCATTTAGGTAGGAACAATCAGTTTCACACATACAGAATGGGAGGAGACTGTCTAGGAAGGAGTACGGCAGAAAGGGATCTAGGGGTTATAGTGGACCACAAGCTAAATATGAGTCAACAGTGTGATGCTGTTGCAAAAAAAGCAAACTTGATTCTGGGCTGCATTAACAGGTGTGTGGTGAGCAAGACATGAGAAGTCATTCTTCCGCTCTACTCTGCGCTGGTTAGGCCTCAACTGGAGTATTGTGTCCAGTTCTGGGCACTGCATTTCAAGAAAGATGTGGAGAAATTGGAGAGGGTCCAGAGAAGAGCAACAAGAATGATTAAGGGTCTAGAGAACATGACCTATGAAGGAAGGCTGAAGGAATTGGGTTTGTTTAGTTTGGAAAAGAGAAGACTGAGAGGGTACATGATAGCGGTCTTCAGGTATCTAAAAGGGTGTCATAAGGAGGAGGGAGAAAACTTGTTCATCTTAGCCTCTGAGGATAGAACAAGAAGCAATGGGCTTAAACTGCAGCAAGAGAGGTTTAGGTTGGACATTAGGAAAAAGTTCCTAACTGTCAGGGTGGTTAAACACTGGAATAAACTGCCCAGGGAGGTTGTGGAATCTCCATCTCTGGAGATATTTAAGAGTAGGTTAGATAAATGTCTATCAGGGATGGTCTAGACAGTAATTGGTCCTGCCATGAGGGCAGGGGGCTGGACTCGATGACCTCTCGAGGTCCCTTCCAGCCCTAGAATCTATGAATCTATGTCACCCAGGGCCGGTGCTTTCACTAGGCGACCCTAGGCGGTCGCCTAGGGCGCCGGGATTTGGGGGGCGGCATTTCGCCGTCCTCGGCGGCGGGCGGCTGCCTCCTGCCTCCCGGCTCCACGCTCAAGGCAGGAGGCAGCCGCCCGCTTCCTCGCGAAGCCCTGCTGTGGCGAGGGCTGTTGCCGTGCCGCTGGGGCTCAGCAGGGCTTCGCGAGGAATGAAACGGGTGGCTCGCCGTGGCTGCCTCCTGCCTCCTGACTCGGCTCAGCGGCTTCTGTGCTGCTGCCTGCAGAGCTGGGCCCTGTCAGCAGCTGCCACTCTCTGGCCACCTAGCTCTGAAGGCACCAGTGCAGAAGTAAGGGTGGCATGGTATGATATTGCCAGGGGTGAAAGTAACTTAAAGGACTTACTGGTATGCCAGAGTCCTGAGCAGGGGGCAGGGCCTCAACCAGAAGGAGCGGGGCCTCAACCAGAAGGAGCGGGGCTCCAGCAGCAGGGCTCAGGCAGCGATTTAAAGGGCCCGGGGCTCCGGCTGCCGCTACCACCCCAGGCCCTTTAAATCGCCGCCAGAGCCCCAGGGGTTCCGGCTGCCGTTGCTACCCCAGGGCTCCAGCAGCAGGGCTCTGATGGCAATTTAAAGGGCCAGGGGCTACAGCTGCTGCTGGGCGCCCCAGGCCCTTTAAATTGCCACCTGGGAAAGCCGGTCCAGTCCGGTGTACCGGCTCTTGTCAGTACGCTGTACTGGGGCAAACCGGCTTACTTTCACCTCTGGATATTGCCACCCTTACTTCTGCACTGCTGCTGGCGAGGCACAGCCTTCAGAGCTGGGCACCCAGCCAACAGCTGTCACTCTCCAGCCGCCCAGCTCTAAAGACAGCGCAGAAGTAAGGGTGGCAATATTGCGACACCCCCCCCCCCCAATAACCTTGTGACCCCCCTGCAACGCCCTTTGGGATCAGGACCCCCAATCTGAGAAACACTGGTCTCCCCCCATGAAATCTATATGCCCTAGGGTAAAAGCACACAAAAGACCAGATTTCATGGGGGGAGAGAAGATTTCACGGTCCATAACGCATTTTTCATGGCCGTGAATTCGGTAGGGTCCTAGTCATGGGATAAGAGCGAAGGTCCTTGTAGCGCGGTGGCACCCTGCTCAGGCCCTGAAGGGGCTTGAGACAGCCCAGGAGAGGGCTGTGCCTATTGGAAACCCAGGAGGGACCACTGGACCCAGGGACCAAGTGAATACGGGGGACAACTAATGAAAAACAAGGATCGGAGTGTAGGTCAAAGGTTCAAAACGAGGATACCGGATGGGGACACAGAGCAGAGAACCTCGGACAGCGCCCACTGCTCCTCAAAGCTGTCGAGGGAGCCAGTGGACGCTGCCCAGTGGAATTCTGCCCGGATATGTGACACTAGGGAGGAGCGGAAATAGGCCCCGCAGTCGCAGAGCACCCCCTCATCCAGCATCCTCCTCCTGGTGTTATAGATGGACACCTTTGCTAGAGCCAGGAGGAGGTTGACGAGGAGGTCTTGCGACTTCGTGGGGCCACGGACGGGGTGCGCATAAAGGAACAAGTGTGGGGAGAAGTGCAGCCAGAACCTCAGCAAGAGGTTCTGGAGGAGCCGGAATAGGGGCTGCAACCTGGCGCACTCGAGGTAGGTGTGCGCCAGGTTCTCCCTCACGCCGCAGAAGGGGCAGGCCTCGGGGATAGGGGTGAACCGCGCCAGGTACACGCCCGTGCTCACAGCTCCGTGAAGGAGCCTCCAACCAATGTCCCCGGTGGGCCATGGAACCAGGGTGGAATACAGGCTGGCCCACCGGGGCTCCTCACCCTCCTTTGGTGGAAGATAGTCCCGCCATTTGGTGTCGAGGCGGGACACGAGGGTGAGGAAATGCAATGTGTGAAGCACGAGCGTGTACAAGTAGTCCCTGGGCGCGGTTCGAAACCGGACCGGCTGCAGGGTATGCAGCCAGCTCGGAGCGTGGGTGCGGGGAGGCCGGGGGGGCTCACGGAACAGGGGCCCAAGAAAAATGTCCAGAGGGCCCGGGGTGAGGGGTGGGCGGGGAGCGCCCTCTCGCAGGGCTCGCCGCAGGAAGACGAGAGAATCGGGTGACAAGGCGGCCTCCACCTCCCAGAGTACGCACCTGGGGGTCAGAAGGGTGGAGAGCCCCATGCGCCGACCGAGCACTCGGGGATCCACCCAGTCCCCCGTGCCGTAGTCCAGGAGGTCTCTGACCCTGGTGGTTTCTGCCAGGACCAACCTCCGGCACACTGAGGGAGACTCTGCCACCTGCACACGTAGATTGGGGTTGTGTAGCAGGGGCTCCGCGAGGAGATCCGCCCCCTCGGTGGCCACAAAGGACCTGGTCACCGAAAAAAGCTTCCAGGTCTGGAGGAGGTCCTGGTAGAAGACCAGCAGCTCAGAGAGGTCTTGCAGAAGACCGCTCGGGTGGAGAAAAAAGAGCTGCCGGTCGTATCAGAGCCCTCAGAGGCGGCGGAGGAAGGCGTGCGCCAACGCGCTCCACGCCGGACTACCTGCACCATAAAGGAGCCTCTGCAGGGTCTGGAGGTGGAAGACATGGACCTGGCTGCGCAGGCAAACCGGGCCCTGTCCTCCCTCCTCCAGGGGAAGACTCAGGACCCCTGCAGAGACCCAGTGCAGCCCCGGCCAGAAAAACTCCAGGGCAATCCTCTGGAGTCTGGCCAGGAACCTCGGGGCCGGGCTCAGGGTGTTGAGCTGGTGCCAGAGCATGGACAGGACTAGTTGATTGAGTACCAGTGCCCTCCCCCGAAGGGAGAGGCACTGGAGTAGTCCTGTCCATTTCCGGAGCCGCTCCGTCACCCTGCCCTGTAAACCGTGCCAGTTCTCCGGCAGAGACGGATGCGTGGCAGAAAGGTAAACGCCAAGATAGAGCAGCAGACCTGCGCTCCACCTGATGGCCTGAAGCGCGGGTGGGAGGGAGCTCGCCTGCCACCCGTCCCCGACCACCATGCCAGAGCTCTTGACCCCGTTGACCCGGGTGGAGGAGGCCGCCGAGTACACAGTCTGGCAAGCCTCCACCCGCACCAAGTCGCCCGGGTCCTGGACCACGAGGAGCACGTCGTTGGCATATGCCGACAGGACCAGCCGCAGCTCTGGCTCCTGAAGCACCAACCCCGTCAACCTCCAGCGGAGGAGACAGAGGAAGGGCTCGATCGCCAGAGCATACAGCTGGCCCGAGAGGGGGCACCCCTGCCGTACTCCCCGCCCGAAGCTGACCGGCTCAGTCAGGGTCCAGTTGAGCCTGACCAGACACTCCGCGGCAGCGTACAGCACCTGGAGAAAACCCACAAACTGGGGTCTGAAGCCAAACGCCCGCAGGGTGCCCAGGAGATACCCATGGTCCACCCTGTCAAATGCCTTCTCCTGGTCCAGGGACAGGAGGGCGAACGACAGACCATCCCTACGCCCCAGCTCCAAGAGGTCCCGGACCAGATACAAGTTGTCAAATATAGTCCGGCTCGGGATGGTGTAGGTCTGGTCGGGATGGACCATGTCCGCCAGCACGGACCCCAGCCGCAGCGAGATGGCCTTCGCTACGACCTTATAGTCCGTGCTGAGGAGTGAGACGGGACGCTGAGGAGTAAGTCGCGGAGGTCCCCCTTCTTCGGCAGTAAGGCGAGCATGGCTCGCCTGCACGAGAGAGGGAGGACCCCGCTCTGCAAGGACTCGGCCCAGACGGCAACAAGGTCCAGGCCGAGGACGTCCCAGAATACACGGTAGAACTGCACGGTCAGCCCGTCCATACCCGGAGACTTGGTGGTGGGCATGCGACGGAGGGCTTCCGAGAGCTCAGCTAGGAAGAGAGGCAGCTCTAGCCGGTCTCGGTCGCCCGTGCTGACCGTCGGGAGTTCGGTCCAGAGCATCCTGCAGGCTTCGGCGTAGGTCGGATCCGGGGAGAAAAGGCTAGCGTAGAAGGCCCTGGCCCTTCCACGCATCTCCTCCAGATCCGTGAGGGGGGTGCCATCCTCTGCCAAGAGGCAGGTGACGTGCTGTTTGGCCCCCCTCCGTTTCTCCAGGGCATAGAAGAAGCGGGAGCCGCGATCCATCTCCCGAAGGAGACGGATGCGGGATCGAACAAAGGTGCCCCAGGCCCGGTGGTCTTCCAGGGTCCGGAGCTCCTCCCGCTTCTCCCAGTACGCTACGCGGAGGGGTGGATCCTCGGGGCTGGAGGCCAGACGCCTCTCTAGCTCTAAGACCTCCCACTCCAACTGCCCTATCACCGCATCCCTCCATCGGCTGGCGCCCTGGGTGTAGTCGCGGCAGAAGAACCATGCACGCACCTTCCCCACATCCCACCATCGCCGCGCCGAGGGAAAGGCATGCCGCTGCCCCCGCCAGGCCAGCCAGAACTCCCAGAAGGACGCTATGAAGCCCACGTCCTCCAGCAAGCTGTTGTTAAAATGCCAATAGGCCAGCCCCGGCCTCTCCGAACTGAGAGAGGCTGTCACGGTCACCAGGTGGTGATCCGAGAACGGGGCTGGTCGGACGCCGGAGGTGTGGGCTCGTGCCAGATGGAACCGTGAAAAATAAATCCGGTCCAACCGGGAGTGGCGCGACCCGTCCTCCTCCACCCGGACATAGGTAAAGGTGACGTTATCGTCCGGGTGGTGGTTGCGCCAGACGTCCACCAGGGAGTCATGGTCTACGATCTCCCGGAGGACGCCCACGGCTGCCGGGGATGTCTCGAGTCCTGCGCGGTTCCGGTCCTCGAGGGTGGTGTTAAAATCCCCACCCAGGACCAGGCACTCGTGAGGATCCAGGGTGCCGAGGAAGGCCGACGCCTGCCGATAGAAGCACACTCAGTCTGGGGCCACAATCGGGGCGTAAACGTTGACTAGGTTTAAGGTAAGCCCCTCCACGCGGGCCCGGACATGCAGCAGGCGACCCGGCACGACCTTGGCTACCCCCAGCACCTCGGGCCGTAGCTCGGGGGAGAACAGGGTGGCCACCCCGGCCGAACGAGCGCCAAGGTGGCTAAAGTAAATCTCGTCCCCCCACTCCAGCTGCCATCTAGACTCGACGGCTGGAACCGTGTGGGTCTCCTGCAGGAAAATCACAGAGTACCCCCCGTCCCTAAGGAAGGAGAGCACCTGGTTTCTGCGGAGACCCACGCTACAGCCCCTGGCGTTCAATGATGCGAATTTGGTACCTTTCATAGGGAGGGCTGGGGTGAATCCTCACAGGCAGGGGGATCGACAGCCTCCAGCGGGCCCTGCAACAACCCCTGTTCTATCCCAAAGGTGGTCAGGGAGTCGCGGAACGTGCGGGCTCGCTGGTAGGCCGTGATGCCCCGCCTCCCGGTCCCTCTCCCCTCCCCCAGAAGGGCCCTCATGGCCTGGAGGACGAGGTGGAAGTCCCCCCAGCGCTGGAGGGTGAGCTGCACCGTGTGCTTGGAGCCACGGGTGTCTAGTAGAAAGTGGCGCAGCTCTTCCCTCAGCGCAGAGGGGGACGTGGCAGCCAACCAGCTGCCGTCCTCCGGTGGGGCCCCTGGAAGGTCCTCGTGGCCTGCGGGGATGGGCAAGCAAGGGGCGGAGCCCCGGCGCAGTTGCGCCGGGCAACCCGTCCTCATCCCGGCACGGGAAGGGGCGGCGGAGGGAACAGTGCAGCCCCCATAACATTCGGGAGAGGGGACACGAAAACCGCCCCCTGAAGGTTGTCTGCGGGTAGCAGGAACGAGACAACCCCGGGGGTGGCAGTAGCATAGGAGGTGGAGGGAAAAGGGGCAGGCAATTCAGTGGGGGCGGGAGCGGGGTCAGGGGCCGGAACAGGGACTAGGGCAGGGGCAGGGGAAGGGGCGGGAGCAGGGACAAGGGCTGAGTTTGGGACCGGGTCAGGAGAGGGGTCGGGAGCAGGGATAGGGGCAGGGGCGGGGACAAAGCTGGGTTCATGGACCCCGGGGTGCGGCTCCTCTCGACCAGGAATTGGGGCAGAGGGGATGGGGGCTAGAGGGGGGCCTTCACCGACGCCAGGCTCGGGAGCTGCGTGAAACAGGTCCGCCGCGGCGCCAGGCATGATGGAAACTTCAGCGGGGCCCCCCTCCAAGGGAGAGACTAACTGCTCTGGCCGGGTGGTGAAGGGCACGCCCACAGGCCCGGGGCTTGACCATTCGGCACCGGCCGTCGCCCCTAGGGGCTCGGCGGCCTCGGGTAAAGTGCCATCCTCGGCCGGGCAGATAGGAAGGTCCAGGGGCACCCCAAGGACCAGAGCGGGGGCAACGGTTTGGGGCGGGAGGTAGGAAGAGGGAGGAGGGGGCAGCGAGAGTAAGGATAGAAATAAATGGTTGGTTCTCACAAAGGCAAATAGTGGCGTCCCCCAATGATCTGTACTGGGACCAGTGCTGTTCAGCATATTCATAAATGATCTGGAAAAGGGGGTAAACAGTGAGGTGGCAAAGTTTGCAGGTGATACAAAATTACTCAAGAATTCAGTGGTTCTCAAACTTTTGTACTGGTGACCCCTTTCACACAGCAAGCCTCTGAGTGTGACCCTAAACATTTTTTATATTTAACACTGTTATAAATGCAGGAAGTGAAGCGGGGCTTGGGGGTGGAGGCTGGCAGTTTGCGACTCCCCCAGAAATAACCTTGCGACCCCCTAAGGGGTTACGACCCCAGTTTGAGAACCCCTGCTCAAGATAGTTAAACCCAAAACTGACTCTGAAGAGTTACAAAGGGATCTCACAACTGGGCAATAAAATGGCAGATGAAATTCATTGTTGATAAATGCAAAGTAATACACACTGGAAAAAATAATCCCAACTATACATACAAAATTATGGGGTCTAAATTAGCTGTAACCACTCAAGAAAGAGATCTTGGAGTCATCATAGATAGTTCTCTGAAAACACCTGCTTGATGTGCAGTGGCAGTCAAAAAAGCTAACAATGTTATGAACCGTTAGGAAAGGGATAGATAATAAAATAGAAAATATCATAATGCCACTATATAAATCCATGGTGTGCGCACACACACACACACACACACACACACACACACACACACACACACACACACACACACACACACACACACACACACACACACACACACACACACACACACACACGAATACTGTGTGCAGCTCTGTTTCCTGCCATCTAAAAAAAGATATATTAAAATTGGTAAAGGTACAAAGAACAGCAACAAAATTGATTAGGGGTATGGGACAGCCTCCACATGAGGAGAGATTTAAAAGAATGGGACTGTGCATTTTAGAAAAGAGACAACTAAGGGGTGAAATGATAGAGGTCTATAAATCATGAATGGTGTGGAGAAAGTGAATAAGGAAGTGTTATTTACCCCTTCATATAACACAAGAACCAGGGGTTACCCAATAAATCAATAGGCAGCAGGTTTAAAAAAAAGGTAAGGAAGTACTTCTTCACACATTGCACAGTCAGCCTGTGGAACTCGTTGCCATAGGATATCGTGAAGACCAAAAGTATAACTGGATTAAAAAAAGAATTAGATAAATTCCTGGAGGATAGGTCCATCAATGGTTGCTAGTCAAAATGGTCAGGGATGTAACCTGTGCTCCAGGTGTCCCTAAACCTCTGACTGCCACTGTAAGATGAGGAGTCACCCTGTGCTAGGCTCTGCCAATCCACAAGCCAGGAACTAGTCTGGTGACTCTCAGGGCAGGTTTATAAAGCTCACCAGAGGACGAGCACCTTACTCTGTTTGCTGTTGCACTAGGGCTTGGGAATATTTCTTGTCTGATATTGGCAACAGACTCAAGCCTTAGCCTGCTCCAGCCTTGCTCTTGCTTCAGCCCTGCTCTCACTTCAGTTTCACTCCCACCCTGCTCTGGACTCCTGATTCTGGTGCTGATCTCTGGCTCTGACTACTAGACCTGATACTGGGACTGGACGACAGGGGATGGATCACTCAATGATTGCCCTGTTCTGTTCATTCCCTCTGAAGTACATGGCATTGGCCAGTATCAGAAGACAGGATGCTGGGCTAGATGGACCATTGGTCTGACCCAGTATGGCCATGCTTATGTTCTTATGACAGTCAGTAGCATAGCCAGGGGGGAGGAAAAGCGGTGCTAAGGCACCGCCCGAGCCTCGCTGGGGTGGCGCTTTAAAAGACCTGCGGCTCCTGCTGCTGCGGGGAGCCACGGGCCTTTTAAAGAGCCCCCCCCACCCCCGCTGCCGGAGCCGGGCTGGGGGGGGGGGTTTAAAAGGCCCGCGGCTCCTGCCGCTGCGGGGAGCCACGGGCCTTTTAAAGCACTCCCCCCCACAGCCCCGCTGCCGGACCCGGGCTGGGGCGGCACTTTAAAAGGCCCACGGCTCCTGCCGCTGCGGGGAGCCACGGGCCTTTTAAAGCGCCGCCGGATGAGTACAGGGGGAGTGGGGAGGCGCCTTTTTAAAGCGCCGCTCCTCCTGTGGTCAAGACCTGGCTACGCTATTGAGGACAGTCAGCTAGTTCTAGAACTCCCGTTTAAAATTTTAAAAGTGTGTTGATTATACCCAGACCATCAACCAATCCTGACGTGGCCAGGACAGTGCTGAGTAACCGGTGTTCCAGCAAATGTCTCAGGAAGATGGGGGAGCACTAGGTAGCTATTTAAAATGCTGCTGTTTCTTTCTCTTGGCGGCAGCTCAACAGCCACATCCTTTCCTCCTTCCCTGCCTGCTTCTCCTCTGTTCTCAGTTTCCACAGCAGCTCCTGTCTCTTCCCCTTCAGCTACCTCTCGGCTGTTCACTGTAGTGAGCTGGAGCTGCTGCCAGCTGCTGTTGAGAGAGAGGGGAAGCTGTCAGGAAGCAGGGGAAGGGACCACGGAGCTGCTGTTGGGTAAGGAACTTACATCAGTCTCTGGGAGGCCGAAAGGGAGAAGCAGACTTTTGGGGGAGAAATTGGGGGGAAGCATTGAAGACCTTACTGTTTAATGACCCTAGGTTATGAGCCTGGATAAGTGGGAGGGATGGTGTGTCTGTGTGTGTCAATAGTAATGGAGTAGGTGTGGCGTGGAGAGGATTTAGGATGAAATATTAGGGTCCCTATTCATTATTTCACTGCAGTCTTTTTATGCCAACGAGGCTGGCATGAACACTCCCCCCTCCCAGTGCCCGGGTCACCCAGGAGCCAAGATGGATGGCATGTCCTCAGGTGGGGTGAGCAGGAGTAAAGAAGGGATGTCCTGAAGGGGCCTTTGAAGCAGAGATGCAAGATAGGTCAGTCTTCATAGCTGTGCAAACTGCTTTTCCTTTGCCCCTGTGCTGGTGCAGGAATTAATTCTGCACAAGCAGCTCAGTGATAGGCCTGGCCTATGCAGAGTTTTTGTACCAGTTTAACTATTTTGGTTAGGGATGTGATTTTTTTTTTTAATCAAAATAGTTAAATTTGTAAATGTATGTGGAAAAGCTATATTGATATAAGAAGGCACATTTATACCAGTATAACTGTAGCCACACTAGGGGATTGTATTTCTTTAACTTAACTGTTTTCAAACCAAGCAGTACAAAAACTCCGTGTAGAGACAAACCCTTAGCCATGTTGAGCTTGAGTTGTGGGTGAGCCACCCACGAAAAAGGTTGGAGAGACAGGCAGATTTGTAAATCATCAGCACACAGATAATAGCTGAATCTATATGAGTGGATGAAGTCACCCAGTTTGTATTGATCAGTGGGTAGCCATAAATTGATAACCCTAGATTTATAGCGAGGAGATATATATATATATAGAGAGAGAGAGTATGTTTACAACCATTTATTTTAATTGCTTAAGCATCCATCTTAAGCCATGGGCACTTTTATACACCTTCTTATACACTTAATGAGATCAGTGAAGTATATGGACATTCAGGACAAATAAACAACAAAGCCTACCTCCATTAATAGCAATAAACTGAAACAATCCAATGACCTTCCCATCCCACCAGTACTCCAAATTGCACCTTTTCTTTCAAACATTTGGGATGGGTATGGAAGGTTAAAACATATAGCCCAAGCATGTAATTGCAGTTAAATAGATGTTTAAAAATGTGGCAATGGACTGCAGATAACCATCTCAAACTAGTTAGGATTGTATAGGTTAAAACCAACATCCTGAATATCAACTGGAAATCTACAGGCAGCCAGTGCAGGACAGAAACTGATGTTATATGTTTTATGTGACATATTGCTTAGGGAACCTGCAAAAGAAGGGGTCTCTGTGTGTTCTTTTTTTACTTCTTTATGATTATTAAAGAAAGACTGAAAGATTGTTTTCTCTCTCTCTCTTTAATAAAGAGAGGTTGGCTATGCTTGGTTTTACATTCAAAATTCAGGTCTTGCCTACCCTAGAAGTCGAAGACTCTATGACTACTGGAGCATTAATGAAATGGTGATCTCACAAGAGCCAGGAATGAAATTTGAACAATAGAAAGGAAGGGACTGCTCGTGAGACTATTTACAAATCTTCACTTATTTAGGGCTTGCCTACACTGGCAATTTGCAGTGCTGCAACTTTCTTGCTCGGGTGTGAAAAAACACACCCCTGAGCGCTGCAAGTTTCAGTGCTGTAAAGCGCCAGTGTAGACAGTGCACCAGTGCTGGGAGCCGTGCTCCCAGCACTGGTAGCTACGCCCCTCATGGCGGTGGATTGCTCTCCAAGCGCTGGTGCCGCGACTACACAGCCACCTTGCTAGTGAAGACATACCCTTAGGCCCCATCTACATTGGCAAGTTTGTGCACAGTAAAGCAGCTTTGAGCGCTATAACTCCCGAGGTGTACACACTGCCAAGCAGGGCCGGCTCTAACATTTTTGCCGCCCCAAGCCAAAAAAAACCAAAAAACCCAAGCGCCTCCCCACCGAAACAAAAACACACCACCACCCCTCCAGAGCCCGCGGAAACACCCCTCCCCCCAGCGCCTCTCCTGGCTGCAGGAGCGCCCCGGGGAGGGCGGTATGCCCGCCCGCGGCCCCGCTCTCCCCAGCCTGGAGGAGCGCCATGGGGAGGGCGGCATGCCCGCTGCCCCGGCCGGGGCACCGGCGGGGAAGAGCGCCGCCCCACCACGGCTTGCCGCCCCAGGCACGCGCTTGCTGCGCTGGTGCCTGGAGCCGCCCCTGCTGCCAAGCCATGTAGTGCACAGAAACTGCACAGAGTTTCTAAAAAAACCACCTCGACAAGAGGCGTAGAGCTTTCTGCGCCGTGGCTACAGCGCTGCGGTGCCAGTGTAGACACCATGCTGATTACAGCACTGCGATTGGCCTCTGGAAGGTGTCCCACAATGCCTGTTATCCCCTCTCTGGCCATCGGTTTGAACTCTACCCCCCACCCCTCAGGTGACCAACCATCAGTCCCACCCCATACATTCCTTTGCAAATTTGAAAGTCCCCTTCCTGTTTGCTTGGTGATGCGTGCAGCGCATCTTTCCAGGTGGCCATGCCTCCTCCATGCACCAGGCGATCCCCCGCTTGGAGCAATGCCGAGCTGCTGGACCTCATCGGTATTTGGGGAGAGGAGGCAGTGCAGTCACAGCTGCGCTCCAGCCGTCGGAATTTTGATACCTATGGACAGATTTCTAGATGCATGATAGAAAAGGGCCATGACCGGGACACATTGCAGTACAGAGTCAAAGTGAAGGAGCTGCGGAACGCCTACTACAAGGCGCGGGAGGAAAATCCCCGCTCCGGTGCTGCGCCCACAAACTGCCGGTTCTACAAAGAGCTGGACGCGATACTCGGTGGTGACCACTCCTCCACTGCGAAGTCCCCTATGGATACTTCGTTGGCTTGGTTGCCAGTCGAGAGAGGACCGAGCCAGGAGGAGGCAATCTTGGATGAAGAGCGGGAGGGGGAACCAGAGGCAGAGGATGACTCGGAGGCCAGAGATGCATGCAGTCAGGAGCTCTTTTCTACCCTGGAGGAGCATAGCCAGTCACAGCAGGCGGATATTGGCGAAGCGCAAACAGGAGAGGAGGCCCCTGATAAGTGGATCTGATTTTGGGAATTGCTGAAGCGAGTTGTTGGGGGCAGGAGGGTGGCAGAAAACAGGCTTGTCTCCCACCTCATGCCTAGTTTGAGCGGCAGAACAGGCTCTTGATACACTCCCTCAATTCATGGGAATCTCCCTCAGAGATCTCCAGGAAACTCTCATGGAGATACTGGGCAGTCCGCTCCCGCAGGTTCCTTGGCAGAGCTGCTTTGTTTCTTTCCCCATTAACGGTAATTTTCCCACGCCACTGTGCCATCATGGGGTGGGGGCAAGGGGGGACCATAGCTGCACACAGGCGAGCCACATAGGGGCCAGGCGAAAGCCGTAGGCTTGGAGAAGACCCTCCCTTGATTCCCTGCTCACTCTCAGCAGTGAGATATCTTCCAAAATGATCACCTCCCGTGGAAAGTGTGGGGACAAGAATGATTATCAGGCTGCCCCTACAGTGCTGGCTCTCCCCAAGTGCCCAAGAGCCACGTGCCCAGTGTACAGCAGGGTCCGGGAACAGTGATTTACCCTGACCCTGCGGCTACTCACCATTTTGGGGGTCTTGTGGCTTGTGTGTGCTTGCCTGTGGTCAGCCAGTTAGTGTCAGGTGTGTGAGTACTGGCTGTGTTTTAAAGCATTGAAACAGTGTTATCTGTGTTGCAAACAATACTACTTCTGTAAAATGTTGCATTTAAACTTTACAGAGATGACCTTGGGAGGCCAGCCTCCCTTATCGGCGGCAGAACAGTTGTGAAGAATTTTAAAGCAGCCAAGAAGAAGTAAGGGGGACTTTATGCGTGACATTATGATGTGCTCCGCTGCCGAGAAAAAGGAATTGAAGGAGCGGCGGGACAGCGAGAAGAGGGACCAAAAGGAGAATGTGGCACACCAGGAAGAAGCCACGGAGCGGCTCTTAACAGTTACGGAGCGCCAAACGGACACGCTCCAGGCGATACTAGCTATTCAAACCTAGCAGCTCCGCACCCGCCCTCCCCTGCAGCTGCTGTCGCAAAACTCTTTCCCATGTGCCCCTGCCACACACCGCCAACACACTCTTATCAACCTCCTGGCTCCACTCTCTACCCGCAGCATTCCACTCCTCCCTCCTCACAGTCCAGCAGTGTGGACTCTCAATACCCACTGCACTCAACACCCATCCATCTGCAGTTTGGCTCTGCTGAAGTACAGCAACAACTGCATCATACTCCAAAGGAGAAGGTTGGGTATGATCCCTGGACCTACAGAAATCTGTAGCTGTTCCGGGACCACTCCTTCTCTTGAGACCTTCCATTCCCCTATCCCCCTTCCTGCTGATGATTTTTTTCGTTTGAATCTCTCCGCTGGTTGTTGTCTTTCAATAAAAGAATTGTGTTTGTTTGAAATCGATCTTTATTCTATTAATTGAAAGCAAAAAGAGTACTGCAAAGCAACATACATACAGCTATGTTAAGGCCCCTTTTTGCATCATGTGCACCAATCACCTCCTAGCATTACAAGCACAGCAACAAATATTAGTGGCTTTCAGCTTCTCAAAGCATTGCTGCCTCAAAGCATCCCTGAGCCTTAAGGCCCCCTGCTGTGCCCCTCTAATAGCCCTGGTCTCTGGCTGTTCAAATTCAGCCTTCGGACGCTGAGCCTCTGTGGTCCAGCCCTGAGTGAAGCTTTCACTCTTCCCTTCACAAATATTATTGAGCACACAGCACGCGGCTATAAACATAGGAATATTATCATCGGCCATGTCCAGCTTCCCATACAGGCATCGGCAGCGGGCTTTTAAATGGCCGAATGCACACTCCACAGTCATTCTGCACTTGCTCAGCCTGTTGTTGAACCGCTCCTTGCTGCTGTCAAGTTGCCCCATGTATGCCTTCATGAGCCATGGTATTAAGGGGTAGGCGGGGTCTCCCAGTATCACAATGGACATTTCGACTTCGCCCACGGTGATCTTCTGGTCCGGGAAGAAAGTCCCTGCTTGCAGCTTCTTGAACAGGCCCAGTGTTCTGAAAGATTCGTACATCATGCACCTTTCCGGACCAGCCTGCGTTAATGTCCGTGAAATGTCCACGGTGATCCACAAGTGCCTGGAGAACCATTGAGAAATACCCCTTGCGATTAATGTACTCGGTGGCTAGGTGATCTGGTGCCAGAATTGGAATGTGCGTGCCATCTATTGCCCCTCCGCAGTTAGGGAAGCCCATTTGTGCAAAGCCATCCACAATCTCACGCACATTGCCCAAAGTCATGGTCTTTCGGAGCAGGATGCGATTAATGGTCCTGCATGCTTGCATCAACATGAGTCCAACGGTTGACTTTCCCACTCTGAACTGGTTAGCGACCGATTGGTAGCAATCTGGAGTACCCAGCTCCCACAGTGCAATCGCCACGTGCTTCTCCAATGGCAGGGCAGCTCTCATTCTCGTGTCCTTGCACCGCAGGGCTGGTGCGAGCTCATCACACAGTCCCATGAATGTGGCTTTCCTCATCCGAAAGTTCTACAGCCACTGTTCGTCATCCCAGACGTATATCACGTATAAACACTCAGTGCTTGTTTCCCGAGCCCAAAAGCAGCATTCCACTGTGGTCAGCACCTCCGTGAATACCACAAGAAATCTTGTGTCATAGCTGCTATGTGTGGTGAGATCAACGTCGCACTCCTCTTGCCTTTGTAGTTTAAGGAATAACTCCACTGCCACTCATGACATGTTGGTCAGTGCGAACAGCATGCTTGTCAACAGTTCGGGATCCATTCCTGCAGGCAGAAAGAGGCCGGGCAGGGCATGCAGTACACAAACCATTGAAAGATGGTGCCAAATGCGGATGGAAGCACAGGGATTGCTGGGATGCGAAGCAATGCATCACGGGGCATTGGAACAGGACCCAGGATGCCCTTCCCACAAGTCTTAGCGGCAAAAGAGAAGGAGGTGCTTTGTGGGATAGCTGCCAGTAGCATAGCCGGGGGGAGCAGCCGCTCCCCCTGTGAGGAGAAGCGGTGCCTTAAAAAGCGCCGCCCCAGCCTCGCTGCCAGAGCCGGGCTCAGGGGGGCGCTTTAAAAGGCATGCGGCTCCTGCCGCTGCGGTGAGCCGCGGGCTTTTTAAAGTGCCCCCAGCCCCGCTGCCAGAGCCAGGCTGCGGGGGGGCCGCTTTAAAAGGCCCGTGGCTCATGCAGCCGCAGGGAGCCACGGGCCTTTTAAAGCGCCGCCGGAGCCCTGGAGCTCTGGTGGCGCTTTAAAGGGCCCAGGGGCTCCGCAGCGGCTGGAGCCCCGGGCCCTTTAAAGCACCGCCGGGTGAGTACAGGGGGAGCGGGGAGGCGCCTTTTTATAGCGCCGCTCCCCCTGTGCTCTAAACCTGGCTACGCCACTGGTAGCTGCCCAGAGTGCACCGCTCCGAATAGCACTGCAAGTGCCGCAAGTGTGAACACAGTATTGCACAGGCAACTGTCAGTGTGAACACACAACAGCGGTTTTCCTTCGGCGTGCTTTGAGTGGTGCTGTAACTGCCAGCACTGTAACTTTGCTAGTGTAGATGTGCCCTTAGTTGTTCTTAGCAGCTATTTAACTGCAATGACTACTTAACATTTTGGATAATGGGCATCGTTGTCAAAGAACCCACATTCTGCCCTAGCTGTTGTGTCTGACCTGCTTACAGATGTTGTCCCACGCAGAGTGCATTACAGCAGTACCCTCCTGAGGTGGCTGATGCCTGGGTAATGTAGCACGGACTGTGTATGAAAGGAAAGTTTTCGCAGCGGTGAGGCTGGTGCTTGTGCCATTGATTTGTCTGGCTTCAGGGATGCCCCAGGGCAACGTGACCCTTGGAATGAGGGATATGTCGGGGAAACCGGGAGTGAGAAATGACTTGCCCATCGAGAGCCTCCCTTCCTCCCTCTCAGTGTGCTAGGCCAGGGACAATCCATCTGGGCTACTGGGTTTCTCAGTGCATGGAGCAGGCAGAGGGGGCTGAGATGCAAAACTGGGATTTGGACGGGACCTCCCCATAATGCGGATGGGGAGGGGGGTGTTGGTTTGGGATTGCCTGACTCTGACAAGCGGGCGCTGAGCTGCTGCCTGTGGTGTAACCCCAGGACCCCTGCACCTGGTGTGTCCCGTCCCCCTCACCTTTCCCCTTCTCAGGGCAGTAGTAGCCTGGATGCAGGTGGATGGCTCGTCGGGCGATTGCTTTGGGCTGGAGGAGGCTTTGCTCCGGCCGCCGCTTGTCCATGCGGCCGGGCGCTCGGCTCTCCGCTGCTCCTGCCTATCTCCCTGGGATGCCGCCCGCCGCTGCCGGGTCTCTGGGAGAAGCCGAGCCGCCGCCGCCGGAGAGTGAGCGCGAGCCAGCGGCGGCCCCTGCACGAGCCGCGGCCGGAGAGGAGACGCGGGGCCGGCGGCGCTGGGCCTGGCCGGGAGCGAGCTGGGCCGGAGGGATGGACCCAGTCCCGGGCGCCCAGTGACCGGGGGCAAGCGGGCAGCAGCCGGGTCCGAGTCGGAGCGAGCGGGCGGCCCGCCCCCAGCAGCATGGAGCCGCCCCCGGGCGCCACCGGCGAGCCCGCGCCCTGGGGGCCGGAGCCCTTCGCGGGGCAGGAGCCGGAGGAGCTGGACGGAGCCGCTGCGGGCGTGATGGACCGGATCCTGCTGGAGTCGGTGTGCCAGCAGCAGGGCTGGGCCCGGGTCTACGGTGAGGAGCTCCTCGTGTTCACCGGGCAGCCCCCCGCCCCCGCTGCGCCCAGCGCCGCCGCCCCCCGGGGGTACCGGGCACCCCCCCGCCCCCGCTGCGCCCAGCGCCGCCGCCCCCCGGGGGTACCGGGCACCCCCCCGCCCCCGCTGCGCCCAGCGCCGCCGCCCCCCGGGGGTACCGGGCAGCCCCCCGCCCCCGCTGCGCCCAGCGCCGCCGCCCCCCGGGGGTACCGGGCAGCCCCCCGCCCCCGCTGCGCCCAGCGCCGCCGCCCCCCGGGGGTACCGGGCAGCCCCCCGCCCCCGCTGCGCCCAGCGCCGCCGCCGCAGCCCTCCGCGGGTACCGGGCAGCCCCCCGCCCCCGCTGCGCCCAGCGCCGCCGCCGCCGCCCTCCGCGGGTACCGGGCAGCCCCCCGCCCCCGCTGCGCCTAGCGCCGCCGCCGCCCCCGGGGGTACCGGGCAGCCCCCCGCCCCCGCTGCGCCTAGCGCCGCCGCCGCCCCCGGGGGGTACCGGGCAGCCCCCCGTCCCCGCTGTGCCTAGCGCCCCCGATCCCCGTATTCACCGGGAAACCCCCCCGCCCGTCTCCTCTTCCCTCGGGCACGCTGTTGCCCTGGGGAGCTGTGCCCCAGCGCAAGCCTTTGGTTCAATTTCATGCACTCTGGGCGCACACACGCGGAGGGCGGAGGACAGAAATCAGAGTCGTTGCCGCAGTTTCGAAGTGGCCCGCCCCAGAATTTTGGAAGCTCATGGGTGGGGGGGGGGGGGGCGTCTCCTCCAACACTGGGGAGGAGTGGTGTTGCGCTCCTGTTTTTAGGTGCTGCTGAAATCACGTTTATGCAGGTGCTTTGCTTGCCTGTTACTGTGAAGCTCTAGCTGACATCAAACCAAAGCAATATGACGAGGTCTGAGATCCAATGTCTGATGATTGAGAAGCTGTTCGGAGCTGTCCCTGCAGTCAACTCTTTGCTAGTGAATCATGAAGACAGAGTAACTAACTTCTTAGAGACAGAGAGAGTGACAGAGTATGTATGTAAAGCCAAACTCCTGGCAGAGCCTCTGCTCTCTCCCCGTCTCCCACCCCACCCCTTAAAAGAGCAGCTCTGTTCAGCTGTGAACCCTGTTGTCAGAAACAGCCCTACAGATTAGGTTTCAGAATGTGCTATTGTTTACAGTCCCCTTTGTCAAGTGGCTGGTGAGGGATTCCATCAGAGATTGGGCAGCAGGTTGAAAAGTGATGAACAGAGGAAAATTTCTAGTGTCTGCATTCGTTCTTCCTTTCTGGTGATTGCAACTGTTGAATGTCCCCATGTAAAGAGTTCTGATTAGCACCAATTTGTAATTCCCACCAAGGGAAAAAAACATAGGCTTTTAAAACCAGCAGTTTTACAAATTTGCTGGCAGGAAGCAGTAGTTAAAATACCCTGTGACTTTTCTCCCCAAACAAATGCTAAAATGTCAAGATGTTTATGCTTAGCAGTGCACATATAAAGTCACGGTACAAAGGGTTTCAAAGTCAGATACAGGATGTTCAATTTAAAGTACCCTAGGATCCAACAAATACAAAGATGTTATCATGCAACAATCTACATTTAAACCTTTTGTGTTCTTAGTAGTCAAGTACAGGACACAAGTGTGTACAGTGCTTCATTTGCTCCCCTTGCCAGCAGGGTTTCTGATTACTACTGTATTAATGAATTACTGAAGGCCTGGAAGATACTGATATGGTTGGTCCCGTGGCTCCATAGTTACTGCTGTATATTAAACTGGCATCTCTATTATTTATAGTAAAGGTTGATGAGAGTCTGGAAAAGGATATTAAAATCTTTAGCAATCTGGCTGCTGTACAAGACCCAGTGTTATTTCCTATTCTTTCTCAAACCCTCCCTGGTATGCAACCTCCTAAAATAAACCTGACTTGTATGCCCAGCCTATTCCCAGGCTCTTATTTTGTTTTTAGCAGCAGTATATGCTGTAAATTGAAACATCATGAAACTCGAGTCTCTTGACCAGTGTCTAAATCAGGGATCTCAAACTCAAATCACCACGGCCTGAGGGCCGCATCACTGAAACCTTTTCATACAAGGATACAAAAGTATAGTCAAAAATGAAAAAAAAGAAGAGTAATATAGTATTCTATTAAAAGTCAATGTATTAACTTTTTGAAAACTGTAATGCAAAGAGGGGTTTTAATAAAATATAAACACTCAGTAATGTTTGGAGCTTGGCTGCCAGTGGAGTTGGTGCTATGGCGGGCCGCAGGAAATAACTCTGCGGGCCGCGTGTTTGAGACCCCTGGTCTAAATAGTAGAATAGTGTTTTATTTGTCTTTCTGTAGTCCTGTCTTCCCTTCTATTTGCTCAAAGCATCACACAATAGTTACTCCTGTTACTTGCCTCTAAGTGAAGATTACTCCAGCCAGGATCTTGCTTTCCCTCCAGAAAAATACTTGACAGTCCAAACATGACTTGTGCTCTTAATGGTTGCAATATTTGAGTACACAGTTGCTATATTACCTCTACCTAACACAACTCAAAGTACTTCAAAGGGCTTCACAGGTTCTTGATTAAATCCGAACCTGTCTTGTCCTCATGGTTTCACTCTAGAGGAGACTAATTTTATCCCTCTGAATCCTTGTTCCTAGTCTACATGGTTAGGAACAAGTGGTCTTTGATGCCAGTGTCATTCTCTGTGTGTCAGCTAGTAGAATCACTCCTGAAGCATAAACATGTTATCTCCAGGATGCCTGAGATCACGTAGTGGCTGAGAAATAATTGACTGCTCTTAGTTTAGTGGGTACCACCAAAGTTGGTCTTTGTCAGGTATCAATGGGGAAATCAGGCCATCATTCCTATGGAAGATGCATCATATCCAAAAGATCTTCATCCTTCATATTGAAACTGTTAGTAGACAGTACTGGGAAATTAGATGATTGTTGTCTTGTGTCTTGTATAGTACTACTATGCAAAGTGGTGCTTAACAACATAGTTACACCGATAACTCTTTCCTTTCAGTAGTATCAGCTTCGTGTGTTAGTGGTTGCAGAACACGATGGAGGGTTTTTTTTAGAAGATTAGTGTGAACAGAGTACAGAAGAGAGCAGTTTAGCACTGAGCTGTATACTTGTTTAGAATTTCCTAAGGTCAAATCGTGGAGCAAAATGAGAAGGTACTTGTGGGGAGAATGTCTGGCACCAGGCTATCTGATTGTTACAGGATATAACCTTGGGTATTAGTGGAAACAGTAATGCAATTTCAAAATTAGCCATGGTGTAAAACATTAGTTGTTGATAAAGTCACATTGTACATCCTGTTTTGTGATGTCTGACACACACATGTGCAGGCAGAAATAGTCTGATTTGCCTGTGTACACCCCAGTACAACTAGCTCAAAGGCTATAGAAGTTAGTGATGTATTCAAACATGATTGTTCAATAAAAGTGGATTTTGTAACCAAAAGGCTGCAGGGTTTTTTTAGTTATCAAAACAAAGTAATTACTAGTTCTTATCTTCAGATGAAGAGATCTGATGGTAGTAATGTCTTCTCTTCCTCCCTGCAGAACTGCATTTTGTTAGTAAACAAATATTTCAGCCTGCTTACTATTGCTTGTGATCCTTTCACAGATTGATCTGACAAAGTTTGTGGGCAGTAAGTCAAATTGAAGCAATGCCATGTTTGTACACAACTAAATATGGATTTCAAATCTACAAGTGACAAATGTATAACATATTTTAGTTATTTATAGCATTAAAGACTTGCACAGTTGGTTGAAGAACCACAGCCGCATAGCTAAAGGAAAGGGGAGCAGAAAGCCCAGCCTTACCGTCTGTTGTCTAATAAATTAATACTATTTCACTGTGAATAAGTGAGTGGGAAGCATATCTAAGGTGAAATGTTAAGTAGAGTTTTCTGTCATGGCAAGAAGAGGAGTTATATAATAGCTATTTCTTTTCTTTTCTGAATGCTTTTATGAACACAGACAAAGTATGCTTTTGGATTGTTCAAAATGAAAATGAGGAGTCCTCGTGGCACCTTAGAGACTAACAAATGTATTGGGCATAAGCTTTCCTCCTTGTTTTTGTTGATACAGACTAACACGACTACCACTCTGAAACCTTTCAAAATGAAAGTTAATAATCTGAGAAGTGATTCAAACAGTGGAAATTATTTAAAAACAAAAGAGTTCCGTGCCCTCTTACTTAAATCTGATTATTTTTGTGCATCTCTGTTCTGTGCATACTGTTCAGCTTGCATCTATCCACGGAGCTTATTCATGATTGTTAGGCTCCAATTGTGGAGCCAGTAAAATTTAATCTGTAAGCACAGAGAAGAGGATTGAGTTGTAATATACAATAATTATTGGTCTCTATGGTATGCAAGTGGTATGACGATGTGAATGCAGTAGGACTTTACAATGTCTGGGATGTGATTTCAGAGTGACACAGGTCTTGTCTGTCCTTGCTGTGATATATCTAAATCATAGTCTAGCTATTTCTGTATTTCCTGAGTTAACTTCAATAGCTAATCTTTGCTTCTTTTTTCCACTGTTTTTTTGCAGGTTTGACAGTTTGTTTAAATGAATAGCTGATGACCTAATAAATCCATGAACATATAATGCCCTTACTCAAGGACAATGTCAATTCCGAAATCTGATTTCTCCAAGCCTGGTATCTGAATGATGGACAGTAACAGCAAATATGCTATTTGTCAGCGTGCTAGTTTTAATTGTTCATGAAACACAAGTCATGTGAATATTGTGGGATGTTGTTTCTAAGAACCAGTTTTGAGACCCAACTAATGTGTACTAGTTGATGTCTTGCTTTAGAGTCCTAGCACGTGAGCAGTTTGGGTAAGAGGGAAGATTCTGTCTTGTCTTAACTAAGAGCCATAATATTTCCCTTATACACATACAAAAATGTCCCTTTACAAGATATTCTAAAGCACCTACAGATGTTTCAAATCAGCCCCCTTCTAATTCAAAATAAACAAACAAAAACAAACTAAGGCTGAATTCTCTGCACCCTCAATACCAACAGTAAAAATGAACTATTATGTTGAACAGTATGGCTGGTTGAATGTCCCTAGACTGTGTAACAATGAGTTATACAGCTAGAATCGCAGCATTTGTGTGAAATGTCCTGTGTGGTAGGGGAAGAATCAGATCTTGCCAGATTTATCTTCTGACTCATCAGGTTGAAAACTTTACAATAATGATTGTCAAATTTGTTTTTAAGTTAGTAATTTTAAACTTAATTTTAAAGAGCAAGGGTATTAAATAAGTATGAAACTGGATTATCAAAGTATTTTGTGTATGTGTGTAGAAAATAAGGCATACAGGTGTCTGCTATTTCTTGTATATTCATCTTTACATGCTGATTGCTTCCTTCTTTGATCTTATCTACATTTAAGAAAGATCTTTTCTGTTTTTCAACAATGGTGCAGCTATATTTTTGCTAGCAATAGTATAAGTGCTACTGCAAAGCAATCTAGGGCACTTTCATCATCTTTTCCTCCAATCCTATGAGCTGTGTACACGTCCTTTGTTCATGGTGGAAGAAGAGATTGCTAGGGTGGGGAAGGGAGTATTCGCTACACATATTGAAGGGTTCCTCATTCCTCTGTGTATATTGATCGCTGAAAAATCCATTACTTATTTTTAAAATGTAAAAGGAAGAATAACCTAAAATCTATGGAAAAGTTCCTCTTCTGATGCACTGATTTTAATTTAAAACAAAGGAGAAAACTAGAATTTTGGTACAAGGTACAAATGGGTTGGGAAGATAAGGCCTCTTTGGGGCTGTCATTTATTATGTGTTTGTACAATGCCTAACATAATGGGGTCCAACCTGGTTGTGGGCTTTAGGAGCTACCACAAGATATTAGTTAAAACTAATTTAAGAGAATCAAATGGCAAAGGAAGTAGGAGCTACATTTATTACAGGCAAAAATGGTCACGTTAGGTCCCTTATGGCCGTCTAAAGAAGAGAGGTTAATTTAAGCCAAGGTTTTAAATAAACGAGTTTGATACAAATTGCAAGTGGACAGCTGTACCCAGAGAGGATTTATTGCTGCCCTCCCCTTGCAGTCACAAACCTGATGTTCGATTGATTCAGAGAATTCCCCAGTGTGTCCCCTGATTTATTTGGCTATACCCACTTGATGGACAGTTCTGCCTCCGCTGGCCGGCTGCAAGTGCCCTCTGGGGAGTGGGAGATGAGGACATTTTGTGCTATTGCAACACCCACTCTAGATGGACTTTCCATCACTGGGAGCCCTGTTCTTTTCCTGGTGTATTGACAGTCTTGAATCAAGTTGGTGTGTCTCAGGACTGGATCTGGCCTAGTCTTTCTTGCTATTTCTTTCTGCAATAAAGCTAAATATAGGAGTAATTAACCTTATTATATTTAAGAAGATGAACCACAGAAAATGTTAGTCACATTAAGGTTAATCTATACATGGTGTGATTCAGAGTTTAGCCTGAACTTGGAGTCTTGTCTTGTTGTGTTTTTCCTAGGAATTACATATAATTTAATATATTAAAATGACTCTTAATCTTTGGAGTCCCCAATAATATCTAGGCATGTTGGGGTAGATTTAGGATGACTCTTTTTCTAAAACTTCAGCTCTCCGACTCTTGTATTTCAGCCAGACTATTTATCTTTGTCTGAACATTTTCGTGTGCTGCTGTTTCCTATTTTTAAACAAAAGAAAAAATAGAGACGATAAGAGGAACATAACTGTGACCCATTGACTTATTCTGAGGTCATGGGTTCCTTTCAACTGATATATTTATAGAGTCAATAAAAAGTAGCTGAGATTTCTGTTTTATTCCTTTGTGTGTGTGTGTGTGTGTGTGTGTGTGTATATATGTGTGTGTGTGTATATATATAATATATATAAAATCCTTAAAAAAACGCATTTTAAAAGGACATAGCAAACATGAAAATCACAATGGGCTTGCCTCCACGGGGATTTAGTTCCACAGATCATGTTATAATGTGCACTAGGGAATGTATTGTGCCCCAGCAGGGTCCACATGGGTCAGTTTGGGCAGATTCAGATTTACATCCCTCTAGTATGGACTTAAACTAAAGCATTGTGTAGACAAGCCTATGGTGTGGGTTTTCTATCACTTGTAAGCACAGTAAACATCTAAGATGACTATAACTGAATGGAGTAAGAGGAAAATATTTTGCTCCATTTTTGACAGCACTTTGTGTTCAGTTTTTCCATTGCTGATGTTCAGTATGTGGCCTTTGAACATGGGAAAATAAAATCTCTTAATTCACTAAAAGTAATGTTGTGTTTTTTAAAAGGTCAGGACATTGCTTAAGAGATGTTCTTTTAGAATCTGGATTACTTCTATTATTTTTTATTTTATTATTTTTTAGTTAATTAAAAAAGCAAGTTTGTATTGTCCTTCCAAGTTGAAGTAGCAAGATAATCAATAATATCTAGTAAGCATTGGGAAGTGAAGGGAGCCTTTGTGCTCCAGTAAATTGAAATAAAGAATCTAAACTAATGAACTTTATCTTTTGAAGGAAACTTTTGCAGCTGGGAATGCCTCATTAAAAACTAGTCTCTATTCTTTAAGCGCTGGCCAGTGCTTAGCTAACACATTCATCCTGCAAAATTTGGGAGAACAACAGATGTGCAGTATGTCTGAGACAGATTTGCATGAGAATACTTGTGCACCTTGACTAGTTTTTGGCTTGATTAAAACGTACAAGCACCTCTTCTTTCTCTATAGTATGATGCATGCATTAATGGCTTGATAGAAAATACATAGTACTTCCTCTGTTTAAGCTGATAAGTAAAAATAGATATCTGTCCAGTACTACAACATAGATATGCATGTTGCTTTATGGACAAAAGACACAGTCCTTGCCCTGAGGGAGTTTATAGTCTAGATTGATGACACAGATGACAACAGACAATGGGGTTGGAACTAGAGAGAGTATTACACAGTACAATATTATGAAGTTCTCTTGTTCTTGTATTGTATATGTAATATATTTTAAAAGTTGCATAAAAATAAGTTTTAAAGAACAGAGATGGGAGTGAAAATTTGTGCTGTCAGGAGCTAAAAAGCAGAACTTGATGGAAGTTGCATGGCTCAGGAGTTCTAGGAAATTATTTGAGAAGAAGGGCCAGCATAGGGGGAAGATACCGGTGTCACTTTTTGGAAAAGGGGGTTGTGGAGAGATATGGGAGAAAAGATGTTCATGTGCAGAACACTGAATGAGAGGATGAAGAAAAGTTTTTTGAATTTTATGTGAAAGGACTGGTGGGAGAGGAAGACAAATTTGGGACATTATTTTGGGTAGACTGTAGAGGTGCAAGGTAAGTGTCAGGGAGGTTGCAATAGGCTAGGGGGTAGAAGACCATGGCACAGCCAAGGGTTTTGACAGTAGAGGTGGAGAGGAACAGAGTTGTCTTTTTGGTTTTGTTTGGTGGGGTGGTTTTTTTTTTTAGATCTTGTAAAGGAATGAGATGTGATTTAGCAATGGATGTGAGGAATTGAGGATTACAGTTCTTATAAGTAGTTTCTTTGGAAACTAGCTTTTTTTATCACACCCAAACAGTTGGTAATGCTTGGTCAAAGTCCATTGTTTTCTTTCTTGATATCTCACCTTAACAAGATCTCAGTGATTAAAATATAAAGGCTGGGAATTTGAGAGTATAATATTGCCAGATTGTTGTCTTTCCTGTAACTTTGATAGCTTTATCCAAGATGTGGTGTTTTTTGTTTTTGTTTTTTTTTTCTTCCAGGAGCTGGCTTTCAGTAATGGTGTTGAGTCATTTTCATAGCTAATAAGTATGATTTTTGGGACTGGCAGGAATGTTGCCCCATCTTTGGACATTGTATCATCAGTAATCTTGCCAGTTGTTCTGAGATTTTTCATGTTGTGGAATCCAGTGGAAGAGGGAAGAAAAGAAGCATTCATTAAGCCAGTAAGGCTTTTAGAGTTCTGAAAGGCTCAGAGCTGTTGCTAGATGGCAGCTCTCCAGTCACTGCACTAAATGGTGTTTCCCCTACACCAACTTTGCCCTGTGGTGTAAAAGGGTCAGTGGTACTGTCTGGACAACAGAGTGGTGCATTCTATATGAACTTTGAGGGGGTTGGGTTGAACAAGCTTGAAATCATGGAAACTTATTTTTCACTTCCTTTCTTGGATTTTGTTTCCTAAAAGAGGAAGTCTCCGTGTAACTGTGAGTGAAGTGTAACGAATTAACTGTCCATTTCCTCTTAAAGAGGATATATCCTGTGTGTATCCTTTTGTTACTGGTATTTAGAGGAAATGTGGGTGGAACTGAGCGTGGTTGGGTCTTTCTTGGTAATTGCTATTTCTGTATAGCATAGGTAGTTGAGAATTTAATGTATTTGCCTTTTGGCTACTCGCATCCATTGAGATGGTTAAGTGGTTTTAGATATAGAGGGCTAGTTTTCACACCCATTTATCTTGTAATGTTAGCACAGTTGACTAGTGTACTAGCCCTTTAACCCCCTATAGATGGGGAACTGTTGAACTGCAATGTTACTCAGAACACTGAATAATAGTAAGGTTTTAGATTATACATAAAGGTGGAGGATTGAGCCTAATATTCAGAGTCTCTTCAAGGTATTGAGCAATTATTTAATTGTTGTTGCAGCTGATGATAGGGTGACCAGATGTCCCGATTTTATAGGGACAGTCCCGATTTTTGGGACTTTTTCTAATATAGGCTCCTATTACCCCCCCACCCCCTGTCCCGATTTTTCACATTTGCTGTCTGGTCACCCTAGCTGATGACCTCTTTAGTAATAATGCTGTGTCTGAGAGTAGAAAAAATGTCTAATTTATCTATGGTATTCATCACTGTAGTATCTAAGCACCTCAAAAACATTAATGGATTTATCTTCAAAATGCTGCTATGAAGTAGGGAAGGATTCTACCCACTGAAGAGATGTAGATATGGTGTAAATAAGGCACAAATAGATCGAGTGACTTGCCCAAGGATATGCAAGAAATTTGCCAATGGAATTTAGATCTCCTGAGATCTAATCCAGTGCTTTATTTGCCTGTTTTAGATGACATAGTTTCATGTTTGGGACTGCCTTTAAGTCTGTTTCTTGCCCTTTGTACTGTCAGAGCTGTTGATAATCATCTGAAAAGCATCTAACACTCCCTAGATTTAAGCTCTGGAAAGGAGATGTTCTCAGTGATTCAGGTATTTGCATCTCCCACTTTTGAGCCAACAAAGCCCAAGTTTGTTGACCTTTAGGACACAGTGTGAAGCTTATCTACTCACTAGAGTGATAATGGACTGGTTTGAGGTGATGATAAAGGAGTTCAATTCAGCTGACATTGGTCAATGTTTGCATTTTTGTGCCTGGTCAGACACTTAATGGGTGCATTTTATACATTTCTAAATAAATGGGCAATTTTTTTGATACATTTTTTGATAATATTGTCTACCAAGACTGAAATCGTAAAACCCTAAGGCAAAGATGATACTGGCAGAATCACTTGCCATACATGCCTGACATCTTTTTACAGACATTTTAGATCCTGTGCCAGTGGGTAATGCTTTCAGATTCAGTGGTGTTTGACTGACAGCAGTTTTCCACAGTCTCCTGGCTGACAGGAGGCAGTCAGGAGACTGTGGAAGGAGGTGTGACTGACAGCAGTTTTCCACAGTAGTTGGGAATTTTGTCTGATCTTGTTTAGGAATATAGCACAGAACCAGAGTAATGAAAATGAAGTAAGGTGAAACGGAAGGCTTACTGAGTGGCATGTTCTCTGTGAAGTGACTGCAGCTGAGACACTGCTTCAAAATAGCCAGATTTGTTACATTTCCTAGATCAGTTGAAAGGGCTGTGAAAAACTTATTCCATACAGCAGATGCACAGCAAACATACAGTATTGATTCCCAGTGGAATATCACTGCATTTTTTTTATTGGTTGTTAGTTTAAGGCTTTTCTAGCACCATTTATGTCATTACAGAAATGCATCTAGCAGTAGCAAAACCACCATACTATGTCTCCATTTTAATGTTTGTTTACAACTCAACAGATACTTCATAGCTTCTTTTGACAATTGGAAATGAGAAGACAGGGATAGTATTATGCTACCTAGCTATTATCAGAAGTAGAGAGTAATGACATATGGACATGGAAAGGATCTGTCCCACTGCAGCATGTTGGAAGCACTTGCATACAAGTATGATGATGTTGATTGTTTACTTGGTAGTATTTCCATGAATTCCATTGAGTTCTTCCTTCATCCACTAGCCAAGACCTAGTGGATTAAAATGTAAAGTAGCCTTTCCTCTCTGAGGATAATGGATTTATTGGTCTAGCACTGCAGTAAATGGCATTGCAAGTAAAGATCATGTGTACTGGCAGACTTGTGTGCCTGAAGCGTGTACAGAGCTTTTCTGTACTGTGCCTTGTTCCATAAAGTGTTAGTCTTTTCTCATTTTTATGATCAAATATATTCACTCAAATTAAGAAAGAAGTCCCCCAGACACCATCTTTTCCAGCACAGACAGGCCTCAGGAAGTGGGGCATGAACTTTGTTAGGAATTCTAACCTGCAGTCAGTTGGTGTAAATGTCCACTAGAGACTGGGAGGAGACCATCCAACTCATTTTCCTTTTGATCGGGATATGAACCAATTCTCTAAAGGTGAAATCTTTGCTACTTAACCTCACTGAAAAATTATTTAATTTAATTGTGTTCCTGATGTGCACTAGTCAGTGCTGTGAACTCTGCCATGGTCCTGGCCATTAGAAAAGTACAAGAAAATGACCTCATAGTGATCCTCTAGGTGTGGAAAACAAAAACTGGATTCTTACATACTCAGGTTGGCAACAGTTTGCAGCAGAGGCAGGAGCTGATAAGCTACTGCTTCACCAGTAGGTATTACCTTAGCCATTAGAGATTTCAGCTGCCGTATTCAGTCAGCCAAATATTTTATAAACACAAAATCAATTTATAAATCCATCTTATCCACTTCGTGGCCTGCTAAGTGCAGTTTGGGAAGAATCTTAGATATTTTTTTTAGAGAGACTGGTATTCAGTAAAATTTTGTCGATAGCTTTTTTTTTTTACTGACAAGTATCAAATGGGTTATGAATACACACTAAAAAAAGTGCAGTGTTCCAAGCTGGGTACGGTAACAATTTGTAAAGGAAAATGTAGAGTACATCACTTACTACACACTCATATTTGTCCCTGAAATGTCCTACCAATCAAAATGTTACTAACTGTACTTTTGACATCTATTTATGATAACTGTTTGAGTCCACAGTTGACACAGCGTCCCTTTTTTGTTTCCAGATGTTTATTGATGTGGCTTCTTCATGATCTGCTTGATGTTCACTGCTTTAGGATCGGTTTCTGCTCTATTTCAAAATGGATATGTTCCTTTCATAGAAGGAAATCTTGTCTGACTAGTAGATTTCTATTTTAACCAGTATGTTTTTAATTTAGGTAGATGCAAACTTGGACATGAGTTCGATGTAGCCTTTCTCTTACTCCCAGGATAAAAGATGTTTTTTTTTTAGGGCAACTTCTTTCCTTCCTGATCTCCATCACTGATCATTGTGAATTTAGGGGGAAGTGGAGAGAATGGGATGCATTGATTTCTTCAAAGCTGTCGTTTGTTGTTACTATGAATCAGTTAGCCTTGTACTCTAAGGAAGTTGACTCATTTCTTATTTTCTCCAGAGACCAGCTGTGTCACCTGTCTGTTGCTGCAGCCACTTGCACAGCCTAAAGAAGGGTCCTCCTAAGGCCACTCCAGTTTGGGGTTGCTATTACTCTGACCCTGGTCTGTACTTTTTCCTCCTCCCCACCCCCCTTTTCTGTAGTTTCTTCCAGTGGTGACTCAGTTCAAGGCTCTAAGCCATATCTCTTGTGAGCTTATGGGGCTTTTGCTTTGTATCTGGGGCACCAGGCATGTGATTATTTGTCTAGGACACTTTGAGAAATCTGTGTAAGTGGTACAGCTGTGCAGTGTTCAACAGCTACACAGCTTTTAGTTAAGCCTCATTGAGGAATTAATATCTCAAGGTATTGGATAACCTTGGAAAATAGTAGCTCACTCCTGTAATTTCACAAAATAGATGTAGTTGAACACAGTACTTAATGTAGTCATCATCTTCAAGTACACTTTATTTTACGTTGCTTTCTCTTTCTCTTTACTTCTGCATTGTTTTGGTAGGAAACTCCATAATATTCTGGTTTCACGTTTTAATAAGAACGGCCATACTGGGTTAGACAAAAGGTCCATCTAGCCCTTTATCCTCTGTTCTGACAGTGACCAATGCCAGTTGCCCCAGAGGGAATGAACAGAATAGGTAATCATCGAGTGATCCATCCTCTGTCTCCCATTCCCAGCTTCTGGCAATAGAGCAAGACAATAGAGTAGACCAGTTAAGCCCCTGATTGACATTTGTCCCATGTCATAAAATGAAAACACAATTCAGCATAACTGGTAATCTGTGCTCAGGAGAGGGCTGAGACTGGAGCAGTGTATGTGTTGTAGAGCGGTGCATGAAACATGGCATAGGTCTTGATCCAGCTCACATTGACTTCAGCATATGTTGGATCATATTGCTGCATCTGTTGGTAGTGAGGGCTTGAAAACCCTATTGCTCATTGCGTGGAAAACTTAGACTGGGAGAGGTATTCAGCAGTGTTGGGAGCAACAAGGCCTGAGTGCATAGAGGGAAGAGTTCCTGGCTGTAACAATTAGGTGCCACTCCTTTCCCTTCATCACCCAGTTTGACTGTTCCCCTGAGCAGGAATGTATACAACAGTATGATAGGATGGAGGTGGGACTCCAGTGAACTGGCAAAGCGACATGCAGGAGGCTGGGCTCTGACCAGCCAGGAGCTGAGCATTTGAGGGACCTGCTTTGGAAGCCAGACCCCACAGCATTTGAAGTGACTAGCAGGGAACCCTGGGGCCTCCAGACCACAGCTGAAGGGGACCAGAACTTTTAAGGATGTGGGGACTAGATCTGTTTGGGAAATCTGTGACCAGCAGGATTGAGACCTAAGCACTGGGCATCTATAGGAGATGGCTGGGAAAAGGACCCCTACCTCTGTTCCTCCATTTCCTTCCATTCTTGGGAAGGGGCAGAATTGGGGATGTGGAGAGGACGCAGGGGCGCAGATATATTTTTCTCCCCCTGCCACCAACGCTAGTAAATATAGTCCTTAAGCGAGTTCAGAGGTTCTCAAAGTGGGGGTCGGGACCCATCAGAGGGTCGCAAGGTTCTTACATGGAGGGTCGCGAGCTGCCAGCCTCCACCCCAAACTCCACTTTGCCTCCAGCATTTATAATGGTGTTAAATATACAAAAAAGTGTTTTTTAATTTATAAGTAGGGGTCGCACTGAGAGGCTTGCTATGTGAAAAGGGTCACCAGTACAAAAGTTTGAGAACCACTGGGCTAGTTGATGTCAGATAACTTTATTCCAAGTTCTGATTTGCATTGGCTTTTCACTTGGTCATCACAAGAGACTTTCTAGCCACCTACCCCTTTTCAATCCTTCCCCCCCAAACCAAGATTGTATTCTGTTCTTTCAAAACATAATACAATTTATAATCTGTTTTAAAGAGACAGAACATGTTAACAAAATACAAGGGTTGAATTATTTTGCTGCATGTTAGGCTGGCAGAAGGGAGGTGAGTGTAAAAAAAAAACACCCCCCCCCCACACCCCCCCCAGTCCTTGCCAGAGACCATTAGCAGCTCTACTGACCGAGTTGTCAAGAGGGATCACCAGTGACTGCCTTCTCCACTAGGACTCAGTGTGCTGCTTCTGTAGCATGGTAGTAGCACTGCTAGCCTAACAGCAAAGAATTCAGCAGGAGACCTGAACTCTGATTTCCACTTGGCCTCCAAATTGTATGAAATTGTGTAACGGCTAGGCTGCTGGACAGGCCAGCTATTTCTCTCTGACACTTGCCAGCAGAGTGTTGGGTGAAGGAGGGACGCTGTTTATGTTGAAGGAAGATATTGCCAAGTTAAAGGCTGCTGCTAAAATGGCCACGGAATATGAGCACTTTCAGTAGTAGCTTTGTAGATTTTGATCTAGTTTAATATCATAGAAGGTACATGTCCCATTCTGAGGAAAACAGTAATATTTTATATTCTTCTCTACAATATCTCACCCCCTCTGCCCAAACCCTTTCTCCCATCCCCCTTTCTTACTTGGAAACTGTACAGAAGCAGTAATGAAGAGTTGGCACACAATTCCAGAGCTCTGAATAATCATGTTCCCCTTAATGTTATGACTAGACATTGTGGGCACTATTCCATCTGTTATCTCTCCCCTCCCCCCCCTTTTCAAACCTGAATTCAAACCCTAATACTGTCAGTTTAGAATTTATTTAAAGAGGAACTAACTGGCTTTCTTTGCTCAGTTGTCCCTTGACAACAGAGGCCCGGGAAACAAGTTTAGTCTATTTTTCTTTTTGAAAAGTACAAATACAATCTAAGCCAAAAGTAACTTATTGAGATTTCCACAAAGGAACTCTTTTCTGCTTGGCTCATAATTGTGTAGATACAAAATTAAAGATTTAAAGACCCATGAACAATTATTTGTTAGGAAAGACGTTCCAAATGAACCAAAACTTTTTTTTTTTTAATAATGTTATGCTTCCAAAAAGTTCTGCACCTGCCACCACTCTAAATTTTGAACTGTTCTCCTCCAAATTTAGAGACCAAATGTTATCTAGGAGGCACCACTTCTTTGGAAATAGGTAGGAAAATAAGTTTATGGGGCAAATTAATTTGCATGTGATTTTAAAATGTAGTTTGCTTCTTAAGATGGTATTTGAATTCAGTTACTTGGAATGTAGAACAGCACATGCTAGGGCAGCCCCTTAGCTTTGTGGGGTGGCCACTCTCTTGTCTTCCAGCTGTTTTCCAAGTAATTTATTTAATTTTACCTCCTGGCTTCTTTGCCTCACCCTTTTAATTTGTTCTTAATACTCACAGTAAAGTGTGGGTGGTAAGGCAGGAGGTGAACAGCTGCACTTAGCAGCTCCAATAAATGACTTTATGAGAATTGTGCCCACATTGCACTGATACCATAGGCCTATAGTCAGAAACGACTGTAGAATAGGACAGAACGTGGCCGTGGCCGTGGCCATTCCCATTCCCCCTCATTGCAGTGGGGGAAAGCAGACTCTGACTCAGTGCTCGGGATAAAGGAGGATAAAGTGAATTGTGTGTGCATTGTATGATGGCTTTCAGGCTTTTAAGCCCTTTGTCTGAGGCCAAAAATCTTTGTGCTTTTCAGCGTCTTGTAAAAAGACAGTATTATGGGATAGAACGGGGGGTGCATTTTCAAGTAGTTCAGGAATAAGTGTGAACTTCCTTAGAATTGTAACAATCTGAAACATCCTGTCAACTCTTAGGTATCTGGTGAAGGGGAGTGTGATTATTGAGGAACGTTAGAGGAACAATATAGCTATTTATGTTGGACCCAACAAAATCAGTGTTTACTCCATTTCTCACTGTCTCCCCAGCTCTGCAGCCTTCCTCGCTATAAATAAGTGGACATGTCCCTAAATTATGTTGGCCTTCTTGAGAAGGCTGGTGTACAAAGAATTAAATATTTCCCTCAGCTGCATTGAAAATATTGGGAAACTATATGTTTGCCAAAAAAGATGACAGTCATCAGAGAGATGTTACTGCCAAGCTATAGGGATATTTTAACTGTGCGAAAAATGAAAATTAATATTGAAATCTTCCTTGTTTTCCGTTGTTTGGAAAGAAATTACTGTATTTTGAGGTAATTAACTTTTCCATGGGTGGAGAGCCTCTAGGATCCCTTGTTGTTTCATTTACTTCTCCCCGCCCTTTTAGACTCCTCATTATGATAATGGTCTAGGACTGTGCATAGCTTCCCTTGTGTAGTTCTGACCATTAAGCAGAGCAGGACTTTAAAATACTTAGCTAGAGGATTAAACCTATGAGTCAAAAGTAGGTATGTAAGATTTTGTGGGTGTACCAAGTGACTGTCTATTGGCGATGCCATGATGAGAAGCCTAACCAACACCAGAGCTGCTGAGTAGGAGGAGGGTACAGAGATTCTTACAGGGGTGCTGCCTCTTTGGGACTCCATTTTCAATATCTCCTTCTAGTGTCTAGGTCTCTTCAGATAAATTTAAACTCCCATTTCACTTTCTCCTGGCTATTTGAACAGAGTTCTGGAAGTGCCCTGCAGGTCATCAGTGAGCCACATTTTGAGAATCTCTGAACTAGACCAGAGGGGAATCTCTTTCAAACACTGTAGAAGAGCTCCTGTTCTTTCTCCATATATCTTAGCTACTTTCATACTCTTATCTGTAATTAATGATATTCCAAATTACTCTTCCTCTAGAATACACCCTTCATGGACTTCCAAGGGCAGCCTTCATTGTTTTTCTGAGGGTGAGGGCAAGGCAGTCTTAAAACATTAGCAGATTAAAATCACTTTAATTAACCTTTTCCTCACAAAAAACAAAAGTAAAGAGACTGTGATGAGTGTTAGTTGTCTCTTGCGAACCTTATAGCTTATCTGCAATCTTTGTGTGTTTCATTGGAGCACCTCCAGCTGTATTGTAATTATATGAGCATTGTTAAGCATTGGATGTGGTCACCTAATTTTTTACTGCATTTACACGATCTGTGCAATTCTTTGTGAAGAGGGGTTGTTCAAAATCTTTAAGACTGATTTTTATTAAGAAAAAAGGAATCTGGCATTCATGAGCAGCCCTACAGTGACCAACTGGTAAGGGCGTGCAATGGAGAAAAGAAATGCTATAAGGAAACTGTAATTAGTTTCATACGTCCAAAGAGGTATGATAGGTGTCTCCATGGTGAGGAAGGGAGAAAAAGATAATTTTTGAAATAGATTCTGAACACAGCGTGCTTTTACCTGCAACCTTGTAAGTAAGGGTTCAAAATATGACCTTAGTTCTGTGTGGTGTAGTCCAGGTTTAATGTTAAAACGAGTAGGTGTTGTCAGGAAAGCAGGGCAAGAGAGCAGCATTCTTAAAAATATGCACTGTTCCTAATTCTCAGTTTGTTCTATTGTGCTTCCCTTCACTTAGTAGTTCATAGGCATTTTGAAGGGAGAGATTGAAATACCTCATTGGGGGCTTTGATAAATCCACCTGCTGATGGCATCAGACAACTGATTTATCTCTCATAACTGGCAAATCACCTAGACTTGTCTGCAGGACAAGTAAAATTTTTAACGATAACAACAGGATATCTTAAAAATTGTGCCGATCATGTAAATCCTGTTATCTCTGTAACCCAATGGAAACCTTTTGAGCTTTAAAGTGACATCAAGTTTGTCTGAAAACATCAAGTAGTAATAGATAACAGGATTTTCTTTCTCAGTTCATTTTAAAATCCTGTTATCTTTGTCATTTAAAATCTCAGTATCATTTAATAGAGCAGGAGGAGAAGGGGGGGAATATAGGAAGTCCCCATAATAGGAATTTAAATTCAAATCCTCCCTCACAAAATAACCATTTTAAAGGATGCCAAGTCAATTTGTATAAGAAACATGTTTTGACTGGTAATAGAATCTTAAAAATAAAAACCAGCCTTAATAATAAAGTTGACAATTTACCACACACAGTGCAAAATACAAAGGAAGCTATGCTGAAGCCTAAAAAGAAGCCTCAATAGTTTTATTTAGTTTTTAAGCTCTTTGGGGTATGGACTGTCTACTACTCTGTACAGCGCCTAACACAATGAGCCCCGATTCTTAGTTGGTTCATAGGTGCTACCATAATAAGCATAATGCCATCTCTTCCCTCACATGCTTCACTTTTTTTAATTTGAGTTATCAGAAATTAGAGAGACTAAATGATCTAACACAGGGGTGGGCAAACTACGGCCCAGAGGCCACATCTGGCCCTTCAGACATTTTAATCCAGCCCTCGAGCTCCCACTGGGGACCAGGGTCCAGGGCTTTCCCCGCTCCGATGCTCCAGCCAGGGAGTGGGGTCAGGGGCTTGCCCTGCTCTGCGTGTGCTGTGGCTCCACGCGGCTCCTGGAAGCAGCGGCATGTTCCCCTCTCCCCCTGGCTCCTACACATAGGGGCAGCCAGGGGGCTCCGCACACTGCCCCCGCCCCAAGCACTGCCTCTGCCAGCCAATGGGAGCTGCAGGGGTGGCACCTGCGGACGGGGCAGCGTGCAGAGCTGCCTGGCCGCGCCTCTGCATAGGAGCTGGAGGGGGGACATGTCGCTGCTTCCAGGAACTGCTTGAGGTAAGCGCCACCTGGGGCCTGCACCCCATATCCCCTCCCATGCCCCAACCCCCAGCCCTAGTCCTCCTCCCACCCTCCAAATCCTTAGTCCCAGCCCAGAGCACCTTCCTGCACCCCCAATCCCTCATCCCCAGCCCCACCCAGAGCCCGCACCCCCCCCGCACCCCAACCTCCTGCCCCAGCCTGGAGCCTCCTCCCACACCCATAACTCCTCATTTCTGGCTCCACCCCAGAGCCCGCACCTCAACCAGAGCCCTCACCCCCTCCCACACCCCAACCCCCAATTTCATGAGCATTCATGGCCAGCCATACAATTTCCATACCGAGATGTGGCCCTCGGGTCAAAAAGTTTGCCCACCCCTGTCTCCTCCGTCCCCAGTGGCACTGCAGGGCACTTTCTACTGTTCTGTCCAGTGTAGTTTTATGTTCCTAGTTAAGATGCTTCCACTGTTTCCCCGTGGTACGTTATCCCACAATTTAACATCTCTGTTGACGTTTTTTTGTTAGGGAACGTTTTATACTTACTTTCTTAATCTCACCTAATTTTGACTTGACACTGCCATAAATAACTCTCCCCTCCCTCCTTGGTTTTTACATGGTTTGGATGTTTGGAGAACATCTAGGGTCTCCAAATACTGTGCCAAAGCCATCGAAATTTGGCGACTTGCACGGTGGGGTTTTCTCTGTTACGATATTTTTTTTAACCTGGTATTGTAATAAGACAATTGTGTTTACTGATTAGTATGAGTGAAAGAGTTTAGAGAAGTTGTCTTCTTTGTGCAATTTTGTAACAAATTGTTTACTTTGACCGCACTTTTTCTAATCAGTTTGACTGTTGTCTATTTATAATCGGTTTTCCATGTGGATCTTTCACGTAGCAATGGGGAGAAAATGAGACATTAAAAAAAGGAAAATGAGAATGTAGTACCACAAAAACTGGTAGGATTTAGGGGAGGTGCAATATGCAAAACTACTTCAGACTTTTAAAAAAGTTGACTAGAATTCAAGTTGACTGTCTGCCTTTAAGTAATTCTTTGCAGCTCACTGATTATTTGTGGTGCCATCTTGGAGTTCACTGCAGTTTGTAAACCAGCACTTTCTGGTAGTGGAGTGCTCAGAAACGAACATGGTATTCCACGTGTGGTCCCAGCAGACCTATGCTATGTGATGTGGTGCTGTTTCATGTGCATCCAAAAATTGCATTGCGCGCTCGCTCTCTCTCTCTCTCTCTCTCTCACTTTTTTGCTGTCTCAGTGCAAACTCATGTTTAAATTGTTGTTCACCTTCACTGTCTTTCAGCACTTCTAGTTTCCAGGTTTCAATCCTATCCATTATTATGAAAATTGAGCCCAGTGTGCACCTCACCACTGTCCAGTACGCTGCCTTCTGGAAAGAAAATAAAATGTCATATGAGCGAAAATGTGTTCAATACAGTAGTTAAATGTAGCCCTTGCTTTCTAAGGGTATGTCTGCACTGCAACTAGACACCCATGGCTTCTGGGACTCAGGCTAAGGGGCTGTTTAATTGCAGTGTAGACTTTTGGGCTTGGACTGGGGCCCAGGCTCAGGGACCTCCCCCCTCATAGGGTCCTACAGCTCAGGCTCCGGCCCAAGCCTGAACATCTACACTAATTACACAGCCCCTTAGCCCGAGCCCTGTCAACCTGAGTCAGGTGGCATGGGCCAGCTGAATGTTTTTAATTGCAGTATAGACACACCCCAAGAGTCTGCAGTACTGTATTCTTGTCATGTGAATATGTGCATGCAATGTGTGCTTTTAGTAACTGCTTTAGTAACTGCTTTAGTAACTGGGGGGAGGGATAGCTCAGTGGTTTGAGCAGTGGCCTGCTAAACCCAGGGTTGTGAGTTCAATCCTTGAGGGGGCCATTTAGGGATCTGGGGCAAAAATCTGTCAGGGGACAGTACTTGGTCCTGCTAGTGAAGGCAGGGGACTGGACTCGATGACCTTTCAAGGTCGTTCCAGTTCTAGGAGATTGGCATATCTCCATTTATAAGTCAAATGAGCTTTTCTTTTTTGGTGGAGTGAAGCTTCGGTGTGGATTTGATAGTATTGCTCTCAGAGATCATAGTAAGTGGCTTTAGAAAATAAAATACATCTAGACTTGTCCTGAGGATTCCAAATATTTTTTTAAGCCCACACTAGATAGCTGTGAAATAAAAGGTAGAACTACCACATTATTATAGGATTTTTTTGCTCATGTACGTTTGCTAGGGCGATCCCCGGGGCCAGCTGCCTGGGGCCGCCAGAGCAGCGGCTGGTTGTGGAGCCGCTGCAGCAGTGGCCAGTGTGGCTGTCCCCAGGGCCACCTGAGCAGCTGACCCCAGGGCCAGCTGCTTTGGCGGCCCTGGGGTCAGCCACACTGGCCGCCGCAGAAGTCATGGAGGTTCCAGAAAGTTACAGAATATCTGTCTTTCGTGACCTCCGTGACAGGCATGGAACCCTAATCACAGTCTATAAGTACTTAAATGGGGAACAAATATTTGATAATAGTTCTTCAATCTACCAGAAAAAAAATTAACAAGATCTAATGGCTGGAAGTTGAAGCTAGACAAATTCAGATGGGAAATAAGACATGAATTTTTAACAGTGAGGGTAATTAACTATTTGAACAATTTCCCAAGAGTTGTAGTGAATTCTCCATCAATGAAAATTTTTAAATCAAGATTGGATGTTTTTCAAAAAGAGAGATGCTCTAGCTCAAACAGGAATTAATTCAGAGCCTGAGTTATGCAGAAGGTTAGATTAGATGATCACAATGTTCCCTTCTGGCCTTGGAATCTATTAATCTACTTTTAAAAATACTAGAGATTTAAGCGTCCTCCCCTCTTTTTAGAAGTTGGAGAATGAAGTTTCTTGGTCATTTAATTGATGGTGATGATCAGTGAAAACTGGGAGAAATAGTTGAATCATTAAGTTATAACAGTTTGGTCCATTAGCTGGGCTGTCATGTTTTTCCACTGGGATTTTAGCACTAGTATTTCTGTCTTGTGGAAGATTAAAGATTTACCGTATATACTCGATCATAAGCCGACCTCCCCCAAGATGGATAAGTACAAATGGAAAATTTTTATGACCCGTTCATAAGCCGACCCTATAATTTGGGGGTCGGCAAACTTTGGCTTCTGGGCCATCAGGATAAGCTGCTGGCGGGCCGAGCTGGTTTGTTTACGTTGAGTGTCCGCAGGCATGGAGGTAAACCCAAGTAAACAAAGTGTCTCGGCCCGCCAGCTGCTTACCCTCACTGGCAGGGACAGCAACTGGTGGGGAAATTTTTTATTGTGGGGGAGAGAATCGGGGGGGTCGGGAGTAACCCCTGTGACTACCCTTCACATGACCCCACCCCTAGCCTAGGACCCCCACAGTCTCCCCATCCCATCCCCTCCCACCTTAGCTGGGGCAGGCCAGGGGAGGATGTCTCTGGCCTGGCTGGAGCTGCTCCAGCAGGCAGGGCGGCAAGGCCGCAGTGTGCTCCGTCAGGCAGGGCCGGGCGGCAAGGCCGCAGTGTGCTCCGTCAGGCAGGGCCGGGCGGCGCGGCTGCAGCCTGCCAGCCCGGGAGCTGCAGCTGCTTCTGAGGCTTGGGGTGAGAGAAGCGTGGCCAGAAGTGGAGAGACTCTGGCCCCGCCACTTCCCTTCTGGCTCTGCTGGCTGTGCTACCTCTCCTTGCCCCCTCTGTTGGGGGGAGGGGCTGTGTCTCAGCTCTCCCTCTATACCCATTCATAAGCCGACCCCCTTTTCTTTTCCTTCTCTTTTTTACTAAAAAAAATTCGGCTTATGAACGAGTATACTGTATATGGTGAATGTTTACAACTTTTTCCTTGCTTCCCAGGACCCTTGTGCTAATCTAAAATAGGATATGCACAGATATGCTTTCCAATATAATAAATGAGTTTAGCAAGCAGATCTCAGACCCAACTACCATAACTTACTCTGCTTAGGCTTCTGGTATGGGCTGGTTCATAACTGAAATGTTTTGTTTCGATTCTTGGACAGCGCACCTCCAGCTGGGACTGTGCACCTCTAGCTCCCTGCTCCTGGTCAGTTACAAAATGTGGAATGATGTGTGGCTTGATAGCCAAAGAGGAACATGCATTGGAAGTGGTGCAAAAACACTAGAGAATACTGTGTAGAATTGCTGCTTCAACTTTGTTTAGCTGCAGAAAAATATTCACCTCCAGCATTTTGTTGTTATGCTGGAAGTAGTGAAAATACTCTTTCTTGCACCTAAACGTGCTTTTTAAGGATCTGTAGAGGATACAGTAGCTACGCATTGCTCTCATCCCCTGTGATATTGTTGCATATCATATTGACATTGGAGAAAAGTTGGAGAAGATGTAAAATGTCACTGATTTTTCAGCATTTTTAAATATTTATTATTTTCATGCTTTTGACCATTGTTCCCTGGCAAAATGAGATGGCTCTCTTTGGCTTTCCCTTTGCTGGAGTTGATGAGCACTTGAGCAGTGTTGTCCAAAGAGGAAAAACTGTTCATTGGCTTTTGCTAATAGAAGAAATGACTAGCTTGTGCTTTGTAGTAACCATGAGCACATAGTATATCTGAAATTCACTTTTGTTCTATCTGTAGCTTTTTAATAGCACTTTAATTGTTCTTGTAACTGTATTTTCAGTACGCATTAATTTGTGAAGGGTTGGAAAGGAATTTCTTAACCCCAGTGTCAATTACAATAACTGGTGTCCTGCATTTACACACTCTCTCTCTCTCTCTCTCTCTCTCTCTCTCTGATTAGCAAGCCTGCCTGTGAAATTAGACTTTCTTTTTATCCTCTCCACTCCCTTCTCACACCTATCCCTCTCCCCACCCCATCTAAATAAATAAACCTAGCTAGACATGAAATAGCCTACCATCGATGTTTCTCAGGATTCTTTTTGTCAAACAGTGAACTGTTGCAAATCTGGCCTGCCATTAACAGTGGTGCCAGGTTTACCATGTGGTGGTTTTTAATGAGTAAGGAATTATTTTGCCTGCTTTTTGTCTTTCTTTTATGGTGTGAAATTCAAAGCATCACTAGGAGGAAAATAAAAATGTCTTGCAGGTAACGAGTGTGGCATGAAAGATACTAAACACTGCCTCTGATCATAAAGAAGATTCACTGAAAAAATTTGTTTTAAATATAATCAGATCATTCGTAATGAAATAAGAACGTATCACCTTGACAGTGTTAAGAGTGGGTATCTAGAACCTGTTGAGGAACATAAGAATTTAAGGATGCTGTGGGGTAAATTCTATGAAAAATACTTTAGTTAAAAGTACAGTACCTGAACTGCTTGACTTCATATGCATGCCACTGGATTCTGCATGCCCTCACTCTTGCTCTGCAGTCCTGGCAATCTCCGCGGAGTGCCTGCTGGAAAGTATCATAACAGTAAGAACACTTGTCATTGTTACACTGACAAGAAGCTGCATTTTAAAGTATTTTTGTTTCTTTAATACACGCATTTTAAACTCTGTTTTTAAAACTAGGCAGTTTTTCCTTTTTGAGGTGCCTTCACTAACGATACATAGCAGAAGGTGGCATATGTAGCCAACAGACTGGGCTGGAGTGCTTTTCTTTGGTGGTGTTCAAGACTTTTAATAGTAGGGGCTTATCGGTATACACTCCAATCAGCGTACGCTGAACCTGTTCAAATCATATTTCAGACACTTTTTAAATAGCCATTGTGGTCAGTCTCTGCAATAAAAGTGTTCTAAACTGTTTCAGGGAACACTGTTCGTAGTCCAGCGTAGACAGGGTTGAAAGACCATGTTAGGGGACTTGTACCAAGGCCAGGGACAGAATTCAAAACACAGTTAAGTCCTGTCTTAATCAGGGTGGATAAAAATCAATTATTTTTAGAAAAGCCGATTTTTTAATTTAAATAGGTTTTTTTCCTCAAAAATCCATCTGATAGTTTTAATTAAAATACATTATAGCTCAAAGATATCTCATCATGGAATAGGGATTATAAATTCTAATGCTGTAGTATGAGACAATATATTCATGTAATGTTTTAAGAAAAGTTTTGTAAATGAATTCCAATAGTTCATGGATTAGGGACCCAATCCAATGGGTTCCAGGGGTTTATGTATAGATTATTTAGGTTAATCTTTCTATTTACCTAATGGGACTCAGTGCTCAGTCTAGAAGATATCATCAGAGATGCTTAGTTTTGCAGTTCTCAAACTGTGGATTTGTGTCTCCAGAGATAACATGCTTGTTAACAGCAAAAATGTTTTAAAATAAATAATACATAGAGGTGAGAAATAACAGACCTCAACCCTATTGTCCCTCTGCAAATTTGTGTACACAGAGTCAATCCCTTATCTCTCTCTAAAAGTGCAAAGTTTAAAGAAGTTGAATGAATAGAAGATTGTTGGGGGCGGAATAGATCTGGACAAGGAGAAGAAGTCTGGAGATAAATGTGAGAAGGGAGGGACGGCTAGTAGAAACAAAAGTGAAACTGTTTGAGCAGCATATTCCAAAAGTCTTCAGGTGTTTGAGTGTAGCCTTCATTGATTTGAGATCCACCATACCAGTCTCTCACTAGAACGGAAAACCTATAATGGCAGCGGACCATAAAAGAGACCCAGTTTGGGAATAAGAACCATTCAAGAAATATATGTTTGCTGCTGATGTTTTAAAGAAAGTCACACCAGTGAACTGGTGGAAGTCACTTAAGCACTTGGATTCAGAGACTGTTGAAGTGATAATCTCACTTTTAACAGCAGTAGCTTCTTCTGCCGGTGTAGAATTAATATTTTCTTCCTTTGGACTAATTCATTCCAAATTGAGAAATCGTTTTGGACCTGAAAAAGCAGGAAATCTTGTTTTTCTTTTCCAGATTATGAAGAAACAGGAAAATGAAGGTGAAGATGACTGAGTTAGCTGCAGAAGCCAATATTTTAAGTTTCTCATGTTGATCTGGTTGACGTAGTCTATTTAATTTTTGTTTTTTAAAAAAATATTTCATTAACTATTTTAGTTAAAAACAATTTTAACAAAAACAAACCTGATTTTTAAAATGTGAATGTTTAACTACATTCAAAAATTCATGCTTGTTTTGTTAAAATATTATGTTTGCTGCTGAAGAAAAAAATCCGGAATACATAATGTTGTTTTAGTTAAGTAAAACAATTTAAATGTCTGTCCGGTGATATTCTACTCCTAATAGAGCATGGCAAGAAAATCCTCCAAATATTAATGATTAACCTGTTGAATTGGAGGTAGTTCACCTCCCAATGACTTCATAAGTATCTTCTGCAGTTACCTTTCGTAAATGAAATAACCAAACAATCATTTATTTTCTGATATAGCTGTAAAACTAATCCTGAAAAGTTTTCAAAATAAATCACTTAAAAAATGTATAGTGTATGCGTTCTAAAAATGAAACCTACGTCTATCTCTGAGTTGTGAAGAATGTGCATTAAGGTTATAACAACCAACAAGAATGCACTTTGATGTAGAAATCCATGATTAAATTGAGTCTTCCTGACTAGTGATTTAAATCAATTTGATTTAAATCAAATCCACCCTGGTCTTCATTGAAACTATTTCAGTCATGTTGGGAATAAATTATTTAATGTAGACAGGTCCTAAGTGCTGTATACAGCAGTATTCCCAATGATTAGTGTTCTGAATATTTATTTCTGGATATTCATTTTTGACCTCTTGGTTGCCCCTGTAGTCTTTGCAGCATTTTTAGAGTAGTGCTCAGTATTGGTATATTCTAACTCCAGGCACCCAGCAATTAACAAGGCAGGTCAAAAACTATTTCTGGTTTGTCTGCACTGAGCTGCAAGACATTCTGTGGATGGTACTTCACAGAACAATTATCTGAAAATCTGTGAGCTGTCATTTAGGATTGACCAGCTACCTTCAAGCCATTCTGAATCACTTACCTTGAATGGTGAATTTGTAGAGCTTACTTCCTCTTCATAGAGAGTACAAATCTGCCAGTTCCCGCATTTCCCAACAAGAGGTTTTTTTAGTTTTAATTCCCTTGTCATAAACACAGTAATGAAATCCCTGAATCCTTGTCCATCTGCAAAGGATTTGCTAGAAGAGCAGTTTAAATGCCAGTCAGTTGTTTCCAAAGATGAAGAGAGCACACTCTCTCGCTCATCTTAAGGGGGAGAACTGTCAAGTTTTAATACTCGTAAAAGTCAAGAGTGGATGGCACTGGCTAGAAACAGGTCTAGTATAGGCTGACGGCTATGCAAATTTTCATGTATGCTTCCACCCAGTGCACCTTGGGCCTGATCTGCAATCTCTTGCTAATTTGTTACCCCCCATGCTGTTATTTGAATACTAGTCCTTCTGATTACTTTATGGCTGACAAACCCAGGTTTTTCCTCTCTAGCTTTGTAGAGCCAATATACTGTAGTCACAGCTTAGTGAGCAAGATTCTATCCCACCTCATGCATGATTAACTAAATTACCAATCAAGTGCCAATTACATCTCTATTACTTTTGGTGATTTCAGAGGTGATTAAACAAAGATTAATTTTCATATCCCAAGTTGACTTAACGAAGTTGGCGGTTATAAAAATCAACCCAATGTATATAACTAGATCAGGAATCAGAAACAGAATATGCATGGAACTGACTCAGCACCCATTATAGTCACTTTTCGGATTGCAACTGCGCTTTTAAAAGTAGTTTTACCCCTCCCCACCCATTCTCTTTTTCAGCCTGGGTTAAGAAACTGAAGAATCTTAAATGGACAAGGACAGTCACTGATAGTACGTGAGTTTGAGGACTTGTCTTATTAATTCACACCCACTTGTGTATACAGAAGATTAGATTTATTTTTATCAGTGAGTTTTCAAGCTCATTTCAGGAGTCCTCTATTTTTCTGTAGGTGTGCATCAGTGTTATTGTCCAGAAAAGAGTATGTATTGGTTTATATAGTTGGTTTGAGACAGTTAGTTGTGTGTTACTGTTGTAAATCTAAGATTGTGTATACCACATTGCATTAGAAAGCTGAAATAATTAGATGCCTGTCTCATTTCTCTATAGATGATTGTACAAAGTTGTACATTTCCCCTTCCCATGACTACTGCATTTGAGTGAGTGGTTAGTTAGGCCAAGTCTAAAAAAGGTTTGCTGGTATAGCTATACTGGCAGACCCTCCTAGTATAGAAGCAGCTTATTACTGGTAAATGACTGCTTATAAGCAAAACAAGCAAAATAAGCTATAACAGCAAAAGCATTTTTTGTCATTATAACTGCACCTACACTAGGGCCTTTGCTGCTATAGAAATGTAATTTAAAAACAAAAACTGCAAAGCAATATTGCTATACCAGCAAAAAGTTTCTAGTGTATACCTAGTGTGACGGGGCAAGGCCAGAGGGCTATAGGAAAGTGGTAAGGAACCAGTATGTTAGCCCCAGGCTAAACAAATCCCTGATACCTTATGGCAGTTGCTCCAGGTTAATCAAGACACCTGGGGCCAATTAAGAACTTTCCAGAAGGCAGGGAGGTTGATTGGGACACCTGAAGCCAATCAAGGACTGGCTGGAACTAGTTAAAAGCCTCCCAGTTAGTCAGTGAGAGGGGAGGAGCTGTGGAAGGAGATTGTGTGTGAGAAGCTGGGAGCAAGAGGCACTAGGAGCTGAGAGTAAGAGGATGTACTGCTGGAAGATCCTGTGGTGAGGATAAAGAAGGTGTTGGGAGGAGTCCATGGGGAAGTACCCCAGGGAGTTGTAGCTGTCGTGCAGTTGTTCCAGGAGGCACTCTAAACAGCTGCAATCCACAGAGCCCTGGGCTGGAACCCGGAGTAGAGGGCGGGCCCGGGTTCCCCCCAAAACTCCCAACTCCTTATCAGACACAGGAGGAGTTGATCTGGACTGTGGGTTCTACCAGAGGGGAAGATCTCTGAGGCAAACAAAAATCTGCCAATAAGCGCAGGACCCACCGAGGTAGAGGAGGAACTTTGTCACACTAGCCATAAGCACCTTTCAGAACTGCTCCAGGACATGGATTTTATTATCCACATTACAAACCCAAGACTTGATCCAGTTTAACATCTCTCCTTGTTCCATCTGTCTTCTCGCTTTTTAAAAAAGTAATTGGAGACAAGAACATCATTTCTCAGTTTCTTATAATAAAAGCTATTGCTAAAGTGCTCATTGCCACTTCCAAGAAAAACATCTGTCTAATGGAGGGTACTGGTAATCAAATAAAGACCTAAAGTGGCTAAAAATTCTATGGTTAATTCTAAGCAAGAGCAGCAAAACTCAATGGCAGTGGCCATAACTTCATGGAGTTAAAATTTAGCAGATGAATGAAGTGATGCTATCTGGCTAAAATGCTTTTATGCTTTTAGCCATAGTGACTAACTTAACTCAAGAATGATCTTAACTTTTTATTCAAGCATATATTTATATAATGTATCTAGTAGATACAGTGGGTAAAGAGTGTATATATACTGGATATGTTTACACCCCCACACCTCCCCCCCCCACACCCCGGTATGCTTCTTTCCATTTCCAATCTGGGTAGAGTAAAGGACACTGTGTGACTTGAATTCTAAAAGCTTTAACCTTAATTTGTTCTAGTCTGGATTGCATCTGGATATGCTGCCTTTCCTATCTAGGTCATCAGTTAAAAACAGACTCAGGATGTTAGTGACCAGAAGGCATTACCATATGAGAGCTGTTTTAGTCTATGTAAAATGAGTCTGATCTCAGTCTGTTCCTGTTGTTCAAAAACAGTGCTGCTGGTAGTCTTAGCAAATGCCAATGATTGAATGGCAGTGAAGAAAGAACTGCACTATTATCCTCGGTGTTCTGTACAGGTCAGGATTGTGACATAGTGGCAGGGCAGCATGTGGAAAGCTTACACTTGCTGCTGCCTGTGCTGTACCCTTTAGAGAAGGGAATCAGTCTCCAGAGACTTCAGTTTGACTTCTTTCATGAGTGACAAATTTGCTTACAGCCTTTTGATGTTCTGTGACGCTATTTATTGATCATCTTGGACTCCTTGTTGGAAGAATGGTGGTGTTTTGTTTGCCATCTATGGCTAAGAGGATCATAGATCATAGAATATCAGGGTTGGAAGGGACCTTAGAAGGTCATCTAGTCCAACCCCCTGCTCAAAGTAGGACCAATCCCCAGTTTTTGCCCCAGATCCCCAAATGGCCCCCTCAAGGATTGAACTCACAACCCTGGGTTTAGCAGGCCAATGCTCAAACCACTGAGCTATCCCTCCCCCTCCTTGTTTTTTGCCCCCCTTCTCATTTTCATTCATGTCTGAGTTTGTGGCTTGCCTCTGGACTTGCCTGTTTGAAATCTGAAAAAGCTAAACAGGATATGGGATAATTAAAACCGACTTCACCTTGCAAACAAATCAATGGCAATCATAGTGCCCCTCCCAGAACTGGGTGTGGTGGTTGATCTGAAACGTGTCTGAAGTACAAAGAGAACAGAGTCCTAATGTTTACTGGCAGACAAAAAGATAATTTCTGAAGACCCTGTTTGTGCGCTTATTGCACAGTTTCCATGTTGTTGGTTTTCTGGATCATCTAAATGAGGTAATCTTACAAGGATCCTTTAGACTCATTTTCATATAATTTGAAACTTGTTATCAAAGCATCTGCTTCTGACTCAAATGGAAAATTTCAGTGTTTGTGATGACTTTACTTGGAAATACTTCCTTGCATTTTGTTCCATCCCCCACCTCTTGTTCAACTCGGAATGAATAAAGTTCTGTAACTTTTAACGGTTACATTGAGTCCAAAATCTAGAGCAGTCAGAGGAGAAGGGATGGGCGGGAGCTCACAGTAGCAGGACACTGTTTTTGAAGAGGGAATGTTATTAAAGCAGATATCCCTTAGCCAATCACCCAAGTATCTTATTAATATTTGACTTATTATCACATATGTTCATTTCCCTCTGCCTCTCTTCCCATTCCTTACCATTTTTTACTGTTGCAAACTTTCTAACTGCTGAAAACCGAACACCCTTGCCCCACCCCCTGTCCTGCCTTTCCCCCCGAGGCCCCACCCCCACTCACTCCTCACCCTGCCCTCCCCTTCCCGGGATTTACTTGCTGCCTGCAGAGCCCAACTTGGAAGAGCTGATGTGGAACCTGCCCAGTCGGGGGCACAGTGGAGGATTGGTCCCCAGAGCAAGGGGCTGAGGCCGGGTGGGATTTGAAGTCTTTAAGTGAAGACTGGATGTCTTTCTAAAGGAGATGCTATAGTTCAAACAGAAGCTATAGGCTTGATATAGGAATTAATTGATGAGGTTCTCTGGCCTGTGTTATACAGGAGATTAGACTAGATAATCACAGTAGTTCCTTTTGACCTTAAAATCTGTGAATCTAAGAAATATGGAGAGGGAGGTGGAACCTGATTGGGGCCCTGGGCATTACTGTGATAAAAGTAAGAAGGAAAGAAAAGCATGAGTGAAAATAGAACTTATGATCATGGCTTCTCTTTGCAATAAATGTTATAAATAATGAAGTTCACCCCAACCATATTTAGAGTGCTGTGGCAAAAAAATAAAATTACAGAATGCTAGACTTTATACAAAATAGTTAGACATTGAGCACACTTGAAAAGAAGGAGTGGTTTTAATCTTTCTTCTCTAGAATTTGAAGGAATGGACTGTTATGAGGAGTCTAGCTCCGTCTTTGGAGAGCACCTTTTCCACATTTGATTATAGTACATGAGCCTGGACATAAATTGGAGACTGCATAATGTCCTCAATCTGCAGCAGATCTCCCACTGATGTCAGTGGGAGCTTTGCACAAAGATCAACAGTAGAGTAAGACCTTATTTGTTACTAATTTTTTTTAGCTGATCTTATTTGTCTCAGTCAGCATTAGTCACTGGGAAAATATGCTCACCATTAGGACCACTGCTACTCCTACCCTTTTGTTTGTTTTTGTTTCTGTCTCTGTGTGCCCCTCTGTTTTCCCTCTCTATTTCCTTTCTTGCAGCAAATCTCAGTTTACCAGTGGGCTTTACTTGCTACACAGCCTATCTGATAAAATATCATAATTAGGCTTCAGTTAACAGCCTAGTGAAATCTAATGAGTACGAGGAGCTAACACCTCCCAAAGCCATTGTTTCAGGTTGTCTGCAGACTCAGGAACACAGCACTGCATTGATTTATACTTGTTTTGCATTTGGAAGCTTTTTTTGCAACCATGAAGGCTAGAATTTTTTTCCCCCCCGGAATAAAAGCTTGGATTCTGCAGAATAGAAATATGTTGGTGCAAGATGCAGTACTCAAGCAGGATGAGTGTTTGACATCTCTGGGCTATTGTGATGTCCAAGGGTAGCAAGTTCCACAATCTGTAGGCCAGGCTTTTGTGCAGTTGTGGAACTCCTAAATAGTGGGTGAATTGAGTGCTGCTGGAGAAACACTGAGGCTCATGATCATTTATTGCTAGCATTCTATCTTCTTGGTTTAAACAAAAGTGCAAATTATGTAGACAGGTTTTTTGGTTTTTTTGCACTCTAAGTTTAAACCCTCTGAAAATATCAATGAGCAAAGATGCAAACTAAGGACAGGAGCTACTAGAAAAGAATAAACAAACCACATATGCCAAGGCTTGCTACAAGGCTTTCCATGCGGATATTTTTGGTTTGGCTATTGTTTGCCTAGCGTTCACTTCTCAATTTCCAGTAAGAACTCCTTCATTTTCCTCCCAGCTGCTGCAGCTTTTTCAGTCCCCTTAAAAGAAGAGGAATAAAGTTGGTTGCTTTCCTTGGAAATGCTACGTGAAATCTCCACACAATCATACTACTGGGTATGCAAATAGTGTCCTCATTTCTGCTGTTAGTGACCTTATTTCCATTACATTTCTAAGAAAACATGATTTTTTAAAAGTGAGTGTGCTTCCTTTAGTTTTTGTGTTTTGAGTTTTCATGTAATGTGGATCGCTCCTTTTGCATGTTTTTGTTTGGGTGTGAGGACCACTTTTTGGTGAAATGGTGGAAATACAGAGCAGTCCTGAAGTTACGATATATAAGTAGTACTGATGTTCATAAGGGCTCTGTCTGTATGTACTATTACACAGCAGAGCTGTTAAATAGTGGTGTCTAGGTACATGCTTGCAGTGTATGCAAGCAAAGTATATTTCTGTGAGCTATATAGTCCTTAAAGGCAGGAGCTGCATAAAATCAGAAGCAATACAATCTCAAGTTAAAGGAAAGTTATGTAGCATGTTAAGTGTCATAGCAAATTCTGACTGATTTGAAAGTCTAAATTTCACTTACACCATCACTTAGGGAAGAGTTACAAAATGTGAGAGGAAGTAGATTCATTTAAGAAAAATTCCATTAGCTTGTCAGGAAGACTTGTGTGTTCCCAGTTGCCTCTTTAAAGGGTGATTTTTATGCTGGGACAAAGTTCAGTGAGAGGAGTGTGTGTGGGTAGAACATTTTTACAAAATACAATTTACTTAGTAATGCTCCATAGCCATACCAGAAAGGGAAAATTGCTGAAGAAGTCTTTATCTGAATGTTTCAGTGCAAGAGAAAAGAATCCGGGCTCTGAAATCACAATAATTTTCATAATAAAAACAGATGAATGTCAGAATTTCAGCGTTATGATTTTATTTCATCAGTGAAAATAGGAGAGTCCTTGTTTTTTGTTTTGTTAAACTCGAATGCCTTTAGTTAACTACAGCAGTAATAATGGAAATTCCTAGACTTGGAGTTAAGTGCTATATTTGAAAACTTACCCTATGTGAAAAGTACTTCTTCATAATTAAATGAAATAGTCTCTTTTTTTAATGGAAGTGTGACTTATCCTTCCATAAATAGATGATGCCTTGTTAGTGATTAGCACATGGCTAGTCTTTCCTTTTGCCCACCACCACAGTTCTCCAGTAGCATCAACATTTCCCTTCAAAATGCCATCGAGCTGCAGCACATGAGGCTTTATGTAGACTCAGTGTTAATAGATCCCTAATTACATGAATGAACTGATCTCTGGCAAAGTGTACGTCTGCAGCTCACTGAGTCTTACTACTTTGCATTTGCTGCTCTTAGATAAGTCTGTGAAAGCATAGGATAGCCTTTTGTACTCAGCAAGTCACAGAGTCTCACTTTGAAAAAGAGAGAAGAACCATTTTTTAATTTCTAATGGACATTTCAACAGTTGTAGCAAACTCCACGACATTGTCCTGTCTCATTCCGTCATTGGTTGATTGGATTGAAAAAATTATGCATCTTTCTTTAAACCAGGGGTTTCAAACACTCGGCCCGCGGGCCACATGCAGCCCACGGAGTTATTTCCTGCGGCCCGCCATAGGTGCCGACTCCACTGGCAGCCAAGCTCCAAACATTACTAAGTGTTTATATTTTATTCAAACTTCTCTTTGCATTACAGTTTTTAAAATGTTAATATATTGACTTTTAATAGAATACTATATTACTCTTCATTTTTTTTCATTTTTGACTATACGTTTGTATCATTGTTTGAAAAGGTTTCAGTGATGCAGCCCTCAGGCCAATTTACTAGTTCTCATTTGGCCCTTGTGGTGATTTGAGTTTGAGATCCCTGCTTTAAACAGCAGTGACTTACTGGCTGGGTATGAGTGTGTGTTGCTGTCTTTGGCATCTGGGATAATGAGTTAACTCATGGCTGTGTCATGAATGGACTTCTTAAAATTCTTCAGTAAAGGATTGTATTTAAGGCAGACTTTTTTGCTTTGCTCTACCCCCCAACCTCCATTTGACTGCCAGGGCCTCTATATCCTCTTGACAATGATAGAAAACTAGAGAAAAATCTTTTCTCTTGTGGAATTAACTCTATATAACTACCTTTTCATAGCATGTATGGGACATTTGTGAAGGGTAGAGATAGGTAACTAACACTTCTGTATTTATGCCAGCAGCAACTGTGCAGGCAAATTTTATTTTACAGGCTAAAGTCTGTTGATGTCTTCTAGCTATATCCCTCAGCTGTTACTAACTGTACCCCAGGGGAATGCATCACCTTTCAGTTTCTCATTGACTCTTACAGCCATGGCCATTTATAAGTAGGGAATCAAGTTGCATATGAAATTAGTAGTTCAGCATTCCCTTTTATTTTTAATTTTAATATGAATATAGTTTTAATAAACACCATTTGTAGACCTTGAAACATTTATCTGACACTCACTAGCCTGAGGACTTAAGCCCAGTAGCTGGGGTGAAAAATAACTGACCCACCACTTCCCCGGCAGTTTTAAACGAATTAGATAGTAGTGCGCTTTGACTGACAATATGTGGCAATTACCTTAAAATTAAAAACGTGGCTTATTACATCTCTCATTTTTGTTATAACTTCCATTCCTATCTGGTTTTACTCTTCCCCCCCCCCCCTTTTCTTTACTACAGTAGGTCATGGTGTATCTCCTCCTGACTTGTTTTCACTCTGTTTCCTTTATTTTGCCTTTACTTGCACTCTCTTATATTTTTCTCTTTCTATTTGGGGGTCTCTGCCATCTTTCCCACTTCCTTCAAAATCAATCTCCAACTGACCATGACTGTTTGGTCTTTTGATTAATAAGGTCCTGGTTTAGACTGAAAGATCTTCAGGGCAGGGGCCAGGCTTCTGTGAAGCCCCAAGCAAGCTTCTGGATTCTATAAAATAATAATCTACCATCCCAGCCACTTTCCTGCACCTTGATCTCCTACCTCTCCTACAGAAAGCTTGCAAAAATGTACAAAAGCCAGAGAACTAAACTAAAATGAGGGACCCTGCTGCCTCGGGTCACTGCCTAAGTTTGAAGTTAAGCCTCTTTCCCCTGCCCAATTGCTGGAAAAAGGCGCTGTTGAAAATATGTTCACTTTTCTGTTGGGTAGGGAGGTGTCTTCTGGGCATCAACGTGGAATAGTGGCATCTGCACTCTTTCTCCCCTCTGCCCCAATTTCATTAATACTGCCAGTTAACATAACAACTTGCTCTGAGAGGGTTATTGAAGTGCTGGTTACAAATTAGCATTTGAAAATCTCCTTGGCTTTACTCCAGCCTTGTTCTGTAGGCATAACTGGGTTAAAGAGCTTTCCATCTTCATGAAAATGGAATCCGAGAAATCCTCAAAACTCAAGGGAAAAATTATTCCTTCTAAAAACAACTTGGCTGAAATATTGTTACTTTTCTGGGAGACATTGTAGATACCCATTGGTAGGTTAGTTTCTTCTTTTACATCACCTCACTTCTTAGACGTCTCTTGCTCTACTTACCCATTTTTTCTTCCTTTTGCTGATACTTTTACTTAACTTTCAATTAACTCAAGTAACGCACTGAATCCCAATAATAAATCAACAAGCTAGTAGTGTGGTATATAATCACCTTGTTTATTGCAGTAAAGTTAATTTTTACTGATGTACATAGCTTACTAGAAGAATAAGGAATGTTAAGTGAGCATCTTTGTTTATAATTAACTTTTTTACTTTACTTGTGTTTGCTGTCTTTTCTAAAAGTAAGCTTTTAGACCCATAGACTTTAAGGTCAGAAGGGACCGTCATGATCATCTAGTCACTCACCCACTCCTTTTGAGAAGAAGGAAGGAGGTTAGGGTTGGTATCCTTTTTGGCAGGTGGGGGGTGGTTGTACCCCAAACAAGGGCCTGGGGAATATTGCAAAAACATAAACTGTGGAAAATTAGTGAATTTACTGTTGGTAAAAGCAGGTAGGTGGCTGTAGTGTTGCATCCTCTGTTACAATTATATGGATTAGTATTCATGCAAAGATCAGCTCAACAAAGCAGCTAGGGTAGAACTGTGCAAAGCAACTGAAAACATAAAATAAAGGCTTCTGGATTTCATTTTAAATTAAGACGTGTGTCCCCGTTTAATTACCATGATTTCAGGTTTTCATATGAAAATGGTTTCTTTCACACAAGTGGTCCAACTTACTTTTAAAGAGAATGTGACTTTAAAAATGTGTTAACAAAAAAATTGAGTTACCTGTTCAAAAAAATTGTGTGAAAATGGGAATGTCACATTTTGCACATCTCTGAGCTAGGGATCTCTTTGTTGATACCTCAGGCACTAAAATTGGAGACCAAAGGTGTGGATCTGGATACTATGTTCTATTACCCTGGTCAGCAGGGCTGAACACTGAAGATACCTGAGTTCATTGGTAAAGTGTGAGGGCTTTGTGACTGTACGCTACCTCTGCCAGTTACAAGAGAGTGCAAGTAATACGACTTCTTGTACAGCAGCAGCTGTTAGTAGATTAATGCCCAACAACACTGTATGCCTGTCTTCTGTTGTGATTGCTGCGGAGGAGGAGAATTGGGAAAGAGGAAATAATTCCACGAATGAGTAGGCAGAGAGAGAAACCCAAATTCTTGCTGGCTTAAGTAGTATAAATGTAAAGTCCCGTTTTGAAGAAAGGGGAAGTAAAGAGCCCAACTTGGTGATGAAGGAAACCTAAATATGTGGACTCCAGCTGTGTTTAGCTTATTAAAGGTGACCTGGAGAGGTGGGATTTGAAGAGATACTGTCCCTTTAAAAAATGTATTGATATATGTAGGTTTGAAAGGTTGCAAACAAAATTTGCATTTTTTAAAAAAATGTAGTAGGTTCAGGTCCTGTCTAGGCTGGAAGACTGATAGACAGAACTAGTGAAATATTACAGGAGCCATGACTATGAAAGTTGAGCAATTGAGAAGGGAAGGAATTTTTAGTCTGCTTAAAACTTTTTTAAAATACTTGATTTCAATGACTAACACTTTTGATAAAGGAAGTCTTTGTTAAAGGCCATGTCTACACTAGCAAGCTTACAGCGGCACAGCTGTATCGATGCAGCTGCGTTGCTGTAAGGTCTCCCATGTAGCCGCTCTATGCTGACTGGAGAGTGTCTCCCATCAACATAGCGCTGTTCACACCAGCACTTCTGTCGGTGTATCTTATGTCACTCAGGGGTGTGCTGTCCCGTCCCCCCCACCCCCCAAGTTCATAGAATCATAGAATCTCAGGGTTGGAAGGGACCTCAGGAGGTCATCTAGTCCAACCCCCTGCTCAAAGCAGGACCAACCCCAACTAGATCATCCCAGCCAGGGCTTTGTCAAGCCTGACCTTAAAAACCTCTAAGGAAGGAGATTCCACCACCTCCCTAGGTAACCCATTCCAGTGCTTCACCACCCTACTAGTGAAAACGTCTTTCCTAATATCCAACCTAAACCTCCCCCTCTGCAACTTGAGACCATTACTCCTTGTTCTGTCATCTTCTACCACTGAGAACAGTCTAGATCCATCCTCTTTGGAACCCCCTTTCAGGTAGTTGAAAGCAGCTATCAAATCCCCCCTCACTCTTCTCTTCTGCAGGCTAAACAATCCCAGTTCCCTCAGCCTCTCCTCATAAGTCATGTGCTCCAGCCCCCTAATCATTTTTGTTGCCCTCCGTTGGACTCTTTCCAATTTATCCACATCCTTCTTGTAGTGTGGGGCCCAAAACTGGACACAGTACTCCAAATGAGGCCTCACCAGTGCCGAATAGAGGGGAATAATCACGTCCCTCGATCTGCTGGAAATGCCCCTACTTATACAGCCCAAAATGCCGTTAGCCTTCTTGGCAACAAGGGCACACTGTTGACTCATATTCAGCTTTTCGTCCACCGTAACCCCTAGGTCCTTTTCTGCAGAACTGCTGCCCAGCCATTCGGTCCCTAGTCTGTAGCAGTGCATGGGATTCTTGCGTCCTAAGTGCAGGACTCTGCACTTGTCCTTGTTGAACCTCATCAGATTTCTTTTGGCCCAATCCTCTAATTTGTCTAGGTCCCTCTGTATCCTATCCCTACCCTCCAGCGTATCAACCACTCCTCCCAGTTTAGTGTCATCTGCAAACTTGCTAAGGGTGCAGTCCACACCATCCTCCAGATCGTTGATGAAGATATTGAACAAAACCGGCCCCAGCACCGACCCTCGGGGCACTCCACTTGATACTGGCTGCCAACTAGACATGGAGCCATTGATCACTACCCGTTGAGTGCGACCATCTAGCCAGTTTTCTATCCACCTTACCGTCCATTCATCCAGCCCATACTTCTTTAACTTGCTGGCAAGAACACTGTGGGAGACTGTATCAAAAGCTTTGCTAAAGTCAAGAAATAGCACATCCACTGCTTTCCCCTCATCCACAGAGCCAGTTATCTCATCATAGAAGTTATACCGGCAAAAGTGCCAGTATAGACATAGCCAAAGATTCAACATTCTTGCCCTTCAGTTAAGGTGCTGAAGCCTGAAATAAACATAACTGAGACTTCCCAGTGGTCCTCCACAAACCCAGTTTTTAAAAAATCCTTTGCAGGTCACCTTTAAATTGCAGCTGCTTAATGTTATTTTTTATAGTCCCATCTATCTCCTGAGTCTAGCACCTAAAGTAGTAGAATTTATTATTTTGCCATCACAGAAATTAAGAAGCAATTACATTTTGGTGTTGGCATGCTATGGAACAACAATTGTGTAATTTATGATTGGTTTTTTGATTTATTGGTATAATTCACACATTCTTAAACTTGAGATCCTTTTGCCTAAAAGGAAGAGGAACAGAACCTCTTAAAATAAATTTGCCCAAAGGACTGTTCTGACTACACAATCTCTCTGTTACTACTGTACAAACAAATTTGTTTATCTTGCCTTCCAGCAGAGCCAATGTAGGAGGAGGAACAGGCCATTGAGAACGGTGCTTAAATTTAGTGTGTCCAGCAGGTTCTGCAGATGTGCGCACCACTTCTTGAGCTCTAATGCTGATTTTTAGGGTCACAGAAGTACAATGCTTTTTTATTACACCCAAAAATGTTTCTCTTGCACAGATGGAGAGTCTCTAGTTTGCAAATCGTTCATATTTGGACTGGACAAAAGGCTATAAAATAGTTATTCATCATAAGGATGGGAGATTTTGTAAACTCAGCATCATTCTTTTACCGCTTTTTCTTCTGTTTTTATTCTGTTTTGCTAATTAATCTTTGTGGTAGAAGCCTCTTAGCCAACTCTTTCATGCCTTCTCTTTTGGGCCATCTTAGAACAAAATCTTAGTCACCCTAAGAGGATGGAGAGTTTTTCCTCATTCTATAAATATGGGCCTTTTAAAAAAATCTTTCCCACGCCGTCTCTCCCCAATCTCCCTCATACCTCCGTCCCCGTAGCTGCACTTAAACTTGTACAACAGATTAGATAAAAGTGTGCAGCCCTTTAATTATCCATGTTATCTGAAAGTAATTCAACCTGAATGATGAACCACAGTCTGTAGTTTTCAATCAGTCTCCAATAAATTTCCTGCTTCAGAGTAGCAGCCGTGTTAGTCTGTGCTGGAATTTGGATTATTCACAGTTAATGGAGGCAATGAGAACATCAAAAACTCCCTGCAGCCTGCCTTTGGAATGTGCCAGCCTGGCACACTTGCCGAGCACCAGCCACAAATTCTCTTCCCTCTGCTGATGATAGCTTAATTTCTTTTCAAAGGCACTTCCCGAGTTTCAGATTTCCCATATTCTTAGTTTAGCCTCTTGTTATTTGCCTGGCTCAGGTTGCAACCTGAATAAAAACACTCCTCAGGGTGTCTTTCCTTGCAGACTTGTGCAGCCAACAGTCTTGCTCTAGACTGGGAGACTCTCAGGCTCTTCCATATCAAAACTCTTTTGTAAACTGTCCATAAACTCATGTGACCTCCCTAATAATTTCTTAGCTTTATCACATTTTAAAATACTGGACCAAATAGAGGAAAACGAGTTCAGCCAGGTAAGTGCATTGTGCTAGATGGGAATTTCACTCCTTAGTGGAGCCTCTGTATTTTAGGGGATTTCCTCTGCCCCTTTGCTTTGAATGGCTATTAAGCATTATTTTGCAAGTCTCTCTTACGATGTCACTGGTGCTTTTGGATATTTCAGAGGTGATGTATTATTGATCTTCCTGAAACTTTCAATTAAAAAATAAATAATTTTGAGGGAAGATCATAGAATCATAGAACTGGAAGGACCTCGAGAGGTCATCTAGTCCAGTCCCCTGCACTCATGACTAATTATCTAGACCATTCCTGACAGATGTTTGTCTTACCTGCTCTTAAAAATCTCCAGTGATGGAGATTCCACAATTTCCCTAGGCAATTTATTCCAGTGCTTAACCACCCTGACAGTTAGGAAGTTTTTCCTAATGTCCAACCTAAACCTACCTTGCTGCAAGTCAGTTTTGCTTCTTGTCCTGTCCTCAGCGGTTAAGAAGAACAATTCTTTTCCCTCCTCCTTGTAACAGCCTTTTTTATACTTGAAAACTGTTATTTCCCCTCCTCTGTCTTCTCTTTTCCAGACTAAGCAAACCCAATTTTTTCAATCTTCCCTCATAGGTCATGTTTTCTAGACCTTTAATCATTTTTGTTGCTCTTCTCTGGACTCTCCAATTTATCCACATCCTTCCTGAAATGTGGCGCCCAGAGCTGGACACACTACTCCAGTTGAGGCCTAATCAGAATGGAGTAGAGCCGAAGAATTACTACTTGTGTCTTGCTACAACACTCCTACTAATACATCCCAGAATGATGTTTGCTTTTTTTGCAACAGCGTTACACTGTTGACTCATATTTAGCTTGTGGTCCGCTATGACCCCCAGATCCCTTTCCGCAGACTCCTTCCTACACAGTCATTTCCCATTTTGTATGTGTGCAACTGATCCTTCCTAAATGGAGTACTTTGCATTTGTCCTTATTGAATTTCATCCTACTTACTTCAGACCATTTTTCCAGTTTGTCCAGATCATTTTGAATTTGAATCCTATCCTCCAAAGCACTTGCTACCCCCCACCCCCAGCTTAGTATCATCTGCAGATTTTGTAAGTGTACTCTGTATGCCATTATCTAAATCATTGATGAAAATATTGAACAGAACCGGACCCAAAACTGATCCCTGCGGGACCCCACTTGTTATGCCCTTCCAGCATGACTGTGAACCATTGATAACTCTCCTCTGGGAACGGTTTTCCAACCAGTTTTTTGCACCCACCTTATAGTAGCTCCATCTAGGCTGCCTTTCCCTAGTTTGTTTTTGAGGAGGTCATGTGAGACAGTATCAAGAGCTTTACTAAACTCAAGATATACCACATCTACCGGTTCCCCCCTATGCACAAGGCTTGTTACCCTGTCAAAGAAAGCTATCAGGTTGGTTTCACAGGATTTGTTTTTGACAAATCCATGCTGACTGTTACTTATCACCTTATTATCTTCTAGATGCACACAGTGATAAAACAAATGTGTTTTTGTGCGAGCAGTGGAGTAGCAGGGTTCATGGTCATGAATCCTTTCATTTTTAGGGGTGGTAAGAACTTGGCCATCTAATTCAGTTGAGCCCTTGTGGCAATAACGTGTGACCACGTTTTCAGTTTGGTTGAGCTGTTAGCTTGACTAGCCCAGGTTTACAATGCAGTGTGGATGCTCAAGCACGGGCTTGTACACACCAGGTATGTCAACACTGCATTTTGAATCTGGGTCGGTGGGACCCATGCTTGAGCATCTATGCTGCATTGTAAACCTGGGTTTACAGTTGCTGGACCTGGATCTCTCAGGCATGCTAACACATCTATACAGCCCTATGTATGACATGGGTCTGCGACTTGAGCTGCGTTCACACCGCAAAATGACAGGTTTTGGGTACGAGTCACAGTAGGACTCTTCCCTTATTCCCCCCCACACCCCACCTCTTCCTGGGTCAGGAGGGACTTGCCTGCGGAACCAGGACTGGGAGTTGTAGCCTCCCGACGCAGGGTAGGAGGCGGTTCCAGCTGAGTAGGGGCTGGCGTGGGTAATGACCCAATGCCTCCCCACCCGCATTAACCTGACACTGTCAGGTCCTCTTTTTGATAGGACTTTCCGGTTGAAAACTTGACACCTGGCATCCCTAGTTCCCACTTGCATTCTTGTAGTAAATACTCTAAAATTCATTGCCCTTAAACTAGTGTGACAGTAACTTTAATGGCATCTTCTGCAGTTACAGATAATTGGCATATCTTGCAAGTTTTGCTAAAACCAGAGACCAAACACTGAGCTTCAATTAGGTTTCAGAAAGTGGAAAAAGAGATGTGACCACAATCCCCTAAATATAGGGCATCTTTGGAAATCAGTTTATGGGAATGTGCTACTAATCTGTGCGCTCTCACTTGGCAGCCTTATTACTAATGACGATGATACAAAATGATTAGATGTTTTAAAGGTTTTCAAATGTTTCATTTGTGCGTTTTTTAAATGTCGTCAGTGGGAAATTTTAGAGTAAATTAATGTGTGTGTGTGTATAACGTGTTTTGTATAATCTAACAAACCTTTTTGCTTTATACCCCTGATATCATAAGAAATGTACTGAAGTCAGTGAGGAAATACTCTAAGTATTAATGCATCATTGAATTCCTATGGTTGTGTTTACTTGTGGATCAGATTTTGTCTCTCTCAAAAGGCTTTTTTCCCCTGGTTTCGAAACCAGCCCCCTACAGCCCTTTGCATTGTGGGATGCGACTCCCGCTGGCTCTCTGTCACTTTGCCAGCCTTGATATTTCTCTTTCAAGCTTAGCTGGATGTGTTGAACTCTTTCTCTGTCCCTCTGCTTAAGTTAGATGCAGTGGACTTGAGAAGCTGTCTTTTCCACTGTAGACCAACTTTCCACAAGCTGGGCATACTCTGCTATATCCTGTTGTGCTAATTAAACCTCCTTGCTGAACAATGCACAGCACAGTCAGATTGCCTCATGGCTGAACCCATAACAGAGCCTAGTTGTTTACTAGAGAACCACAGCAGGGACACAGATATCCCCTGCTCTTTACACTTCCCTCCACCCCCTTCTTCTGATCACTCATGCCAGAGACCTGATGGAACAATCTTTGAAACTTCTGCTCTTTAAAATGTTGTTTCCAGGTCAGTTGGGTGATAAATAGTTATTTAATTGGAATGGCTGTTGCAAAGAATTGTATCTAAATGACATCTCTTTCACAGCCGGAGGTCTGAAATAACTGCCTGGTGAAATGTACTGGAAAAAAACCTGATGGTTTTTAAAGGGTTATAAATGAAAATTAAAAATGTTCAGTTGTCTTCTGACCCCATTAGAAAATATCAAATTGTGTAGATCTAGTCTCTGAAGCATTTCTTTACCCTGATGAAAAGTCCTGGGAAGCGCAGTGACTGATTTGACTCATTACTTATATTTAGTAGCATTACTTAGTGGATTAGATTCCGTTTTCTTCTGAGGCTGAATGTCTGCGTTCAGGAAGGCTAATAGTGAAAACGCCCTGAAAAAGGCAGTTCAGTGCTTATCAGAGTACAAATGCATTGAAAACACCAGATCATTCGGCAGGGTGTTGGCTCTTCCCTCCTCCTCCCCCCCACCTTTTCTTCAAAAAGTGTATGTGTAGGGGGTGTCCTTCCTTTTTGGTAAAGCTTGCTGAATTTGAGATGCTTGTGGAACCTCAATGCAAGGATAACTTCAGACTATAACAGCTTCTTTGGTTAAGATTCAAGGCCACTGTAACATGCTTCTGGGGTACCCAGAGGTGTGAGCCATTGTGTTAGCTCTGTGTCTCAAAAAGAGTGAGCTTTGCTGGAGATTACACAGAGTGTCAGCTTCCTGCCACAGCTATCTGTCTTCCTCACCAGCAAACTTCCCAAGATGCTACTAGTTTCACCTTGCCCAGCATATAGCGATCAGTGGCCTCTGGTCCCCGAGCTCCTCAGAGATGTCTTTCTGCAAAGCACAACCCCTGTCACCGTACATTGACAGACTATATTAACTTTGTTGCTCTTTTAAACAGTCAGCTCACTGCAGCTCATTAATTTAACTGATGTCTAATGAAGTCTTACTTCAATCACAGCACTGAATTGGCTTATGGTAAAAATAAAAAAAAGTTTATTTAACAAATGTCATAGGTTTAAGCCATACTAAGAGTAAGGAGTAACGATGGAAATGGTTACAAACAGATCTTTACCATTAGAGTATTTTTTCTAACTTCACAGGGTCCGGTCTTTGTTCAAGGTAGTTTCCTAACAAAACTGGTTAGCTCTCAGCCTGGATCCCCACAGAGTCCAAAGCACTGGTCTTCCTTGTCTCCTCAGTGAAGGATAACTTGGGGGGTTCACTCCCCCTCTCTTTATAGTCCAGTAAACCTTTGAAATGTATCCCCAGATAAAGTTCCTTTTCCTTGCTGGATGTGGATGCCATGCTGTCTGGTGAAGACTCCATGTTGTGTCTCTCCCCCACCCCTCCAACAGGTGATTTGTACAATGCAAATGATTTCTTCCTGCAGCCTCTGATACCAATAACCCTTTGAATTTGGCCACACTTGGTTTGAGGTGGTGACTTCTTTCCTTAAACTGATTTTCGCCAGACAATCAGCTCCCACTGACATGCCTTGTTAAAACACCTTTTAATGACAGACTTTAAAGCCTAATATCAGTGAGTATGCATAATTCCACATACTGCAGTGTCACATACATTTCACAGTGATATTATTGACCAATGTGATATTAATTTTCATATGATACCTCATAAGGCATATTTTGTACCAATATCATTGCAATAATGTGTAGGGTGTGAATACAGGGCTGCCAAGGGTGATAGCCACATACAGAAGCACAAGTCCCTGAGTTTGAAACGTAGCATACTATTCCAACTACCCAGTGAGGTGAAATCTCTGCTTTATAGGTGGTCTTTCACAAAGTTCACTCTAAAATCATTTATAAAATAAACACAACAACAATCCCATTTCAAAGCCTAACCTTTAAAACAGAAATAGCACCAGCCTTACACCAATCAAGGGGGAGAGTTCCAGATCTGAGAGTGCTACTTAGTAAAATTTAAGATGAAAGTCTTAAATCTATGCCTCTAGATTTAGGCCACTGCATAAGAAATCAGAAGGCCACTTAAATATGTGGAACCAGAGTAAGAGCTGTAGATGTCAAAGAAATCTAGAATATAACACAAAACTTAAAGGAAGTCACTGAAACGCTAATATTGGAGAAATGGGTTTATAAAAAAGTTGAAGTGCATAAAAGTATTTAAACAATGTTAGGCATGATCTGAAGCCTACAGATTTTTTTCCACCTGTCATAATTGATAAGTCCTAGAAAATACCAATGCATTGATTGACCAGCGCCAGTGTGATAGAGACAGCATGAGTGATGGCACGGAGTTGCCTTCATATGGTAAAAAATTGATCTGATTAGAGCAATAAAGTGACCTTCAAGTAGTAGAATGGGTAAAAAATGATATCTGCTTTTCTTAGGTACAGTAGAACCTCAGAATTACAAACTGACCGATCAACCACACACCTCATTTGGAACCAGAAGCGCACAATCAGGCAGCAAGAGAGACCCCAAAAAAGGCAAATACAGTATATTACTTTGCTAAACGTAAACTACTACTAAAAAAAGAAAGAAAAGGGTTTGACAAGGCAAGGAAACTGTTTCTGTGCTTGTTTCATTTGCTGGGTACTTGCTATCCACCGCATCCATTTTGGGTTCCGTGCTGGCATAACTCACAAAAATATGGTCCAGTTCCTCATGTAGCAGGAGCATTATTGGAGGTCCTGTTATGGTCCCTTGTCTTCATATTCTTCTGCCAGAGCTCCTTTGCTTTTTCCAGGCACTGGGACCAGCTCCAGAAGTGCTTCCTCCTCTCTTGTCCCCCTGCCCCCGCCTTCTGCTTTCATTTTCTCTGACAGTGCCCTGTGGATGTCTGCAGTTTGGTGATTCTTGTCAATAGGGACTGGACATACATGTCTCCAAAGAGGGAAATGAGTCCAGGACCTCTGCAATGGCCCATCTGGAAGCATAGGGGGTGGCTATGGCAGCTGTACTGGATATGTGAATTTACTCCTGGCTGGTACTAAAGAGGGGCATCCCTGGCTACCCACCAGCATTTAAACAGAGGTTACATGCAGTCAAGATGACCCCGGAGCAGTGGAGGGCACAAAGATATCAGGTCTGTCAAGGTGTGAAGCAATGCAGTGTGGGATACTAATTGAAGGACTGCCCTCAGTACAGTCAGTACAGTACAGTAGTTACACACTTATAGTGAACAAACTCTCTGAAGTGGAGTTACTCATATTCCAAGGAGGGCTTGTGACCTAAGACACCAAATAAATCGCGTTAGAAAACAGGTTGTGTGAGAACACAAGGCACTTAGGGTATGCCTACACCGCAGTTAGACTCCCACACTGACTCACGCTTGCGGGGTTTGGGCTAAGGGGCTGTTTAATTGTGGTATAGCTGCTCGGGCTGCAGCCCAGGCTCTCGGACCCTGCAAAGTGGGAGAGTCTCGGAGCTCAGGCTGCAGCCTAAGCCCGAGTGTCTACACTGCAGTTAAACACCTCCTTAGCCCAAGCTCATTGGGCTTGGGCTAAGGAGGTGTTTAAGTCAGCTGGCATGAGCTAGTTGTCAGTTTTTAACTACAGTGTAGGCCAGAGGTGAGCTAGTGTAGGTCCACAGGCTACATCCGGCCTGTCCTGCCTGGCCCTTGAACTCCCAGTCAGGGAGGCTAGCCCCTGGCCCCTCCCCTGCTGTTCCCCCTCCCCCGCAGCCTCAGCTCGCCGTGCGCTCTGGGCGGTGGAGCTGCAGGCTCCTGCCGGGCAGCACAGCGGCGTGGCTGCCAGACATGCTGCTCTGAGTGGCATGGTAAGGGGGGGAGGGGGGGGTCGGATAAGGGGCAGGGGATCCCAGGGGGGCAGTCAGGGGACAGGGAGCAGTTGGATGGGGCGGAGGTTCTGGGGGAGGAGTGGTCAGGGGACAGGGAGCAGGGGGCGTTGAATAGGGGGTAGGGTCCTGGGAGGGGGTGGTCAGGGGACAAGGAGGGGGGGGGGGGTTGGATGGGTCGGGGGTTCTGAGGGGGGCAGTCAGGGGTGGAAAGTGGGAGGGGGCAGATGGGGGGGCAGGGGCCGTACTGTTTGGGGAGGCACAGCCTTCCCTACCCAGCCCTCCATACAGTTTTGGAACCCAATGTGGCCCTCAGGCCAAAAAGTTTGCCCACCCCTGATGTAGGCATACCCTTTGAGGCAAACTAATTACACTTTGTGCAATATAACATCACTGTATAGAGTTAGACAGTGCCTTGGTGAAGTAGTTAGAGCATAATCCTCTAACAGTAAAATATTTCAGGTTTGAAAAATAGCCTGGAATTCATTCACAAGCCAACTTCACATCTGGCTTCCATGGAAAAATTGACCAAACGTTTCAGCCCTGCAGCACCATGCTAAAGGAATTGTTGATGAGTTAAGTGGTACTTCAAATGCCCTCTCCTGATCTGTCCTCAAAACTTAAATTTGTTACTAACACTTGCTCTCAGAACAGACCTGTGAAAATTTAGAAGGCTTCATGCTATCTTGTGAAGTATGCTCAGTTGCTTGAAAAAGATGACTTGGGTGGATATGATGGAATATATTAGAGAGATTATAGATTAACTTGACAATCAATGGTTGCTATGAACAGAACTCTGATGTGCAGGTTTCCATTAGCATAGCCCCAAAATTACAAGCTTACTTTAGCTAGGTAGTGGTGTTAATGAGCCCAGAATGGCACAAACGGAGGGCACTTAAAATAAAAATACACATTTATCTGATTGCATCTGCTGGTCTGTATGTGAGCAGTTAGCATCCCTCATTCAGAGAATAGGATCAAATCACACTATAGTAACCCGCTAGTCAGTCTAATGCAGTGGTCCCCAATGCGGTACCCATGGGCGCCATAGTGCCCGCCGGGGCATTTATGTGCGCCCGCCTACTGACAAGGGAGCGCTTCTGCCGGACAACCCGCCGCTGAGAAGCGCGGCTGCCGGACAACCAGCTGCTGAAATGCCTCCAAGAAGTGGCAATGCCAAGAAACATCGCCGCTGCTTTTCGGGGCGATGCTTCTTGATGACGCCGCTTCTCGGTGGCATTTCGGTCGCTGGTCGTCCGGCGCCCGCCATACTCTTCTGAGAATATGAAGATGCTACTGTAACGGAAAGATTGGGGACCACTGGTTTAATGTAATTGCTAGTAGTTCCGTAGCTTTAGCTACTGGAATTGTGGATATTGGACTGATCCTTGCTATAAAACAGGGATATAGCTTTTGATAACCCTCGCCCAGGTCATGTGACTGGGATGAGGAAATAAAAATCAGTATCTCTTGCCACCCCTCCTTTGTGTAATGCCTTTAATAGAGAACCTGTGAAACCTCTACCTCTTCTACTTTGAGGCTTGTTTTTGTCTTGGTCTTCCCCTTCCTTTCCTTCTCTGCCCTCATGTTTGCAGTGACAATTTTCTGTATGTCTGTGAGAAAGGAGTAAGAAAGCATAAAGGTATATTCATATTGGAGGTCCATGGCACTTTAGCCAAAACACAATCTGGAATTGTTTCTTCCTTATCTGTCACAGCAGTAGGCTCAGAATTTGCCTAATTTAACATTTAATCTGATGGGGGAAATGCCAAAGTAGCTTAATTGTTATTTTTAAATTAGTTACTCCTTGTGTGATTCGTGTGTGTGTGTGTGTGTGTGTGTGTGTGTGTGTGTGTGTGTGTGTGTGTGTACACACGCGGTCCCTTGCCTGATTTTTCAGCTTCAGTTAGCTAATGCACACTCTTTGTTTACATCAAAGATACCGGAGCACAAATAAGGAAGTAAATACACTTAGTATTGATTCTGTGCTGTGGGTGTGTTTACATGGAATGTTCATAACTATCATACTGGATCAGAGTGGAAGCTGCTATGATTCATTGCTTATAGAAGTTATTATCAATATAATGTGTTTTGGCTTTTAAAAATATTTCATTATTGGCATACATCTGTGTTTTATTTTACTGTAATATATCAATTCTAATTTACACAACTAACATCTGGGAGACAGTCCTGATCATGGGTGCTTGGTTGTTTGGCTTTGCGCCACTCCTCAGGAATAATGGAGCAAACTATTGCAACCATATAGCTTGTGTGTGCAATAGATGGTTCTTTCTGATGGACTGGCCTACAACTGTGGAACTAACTCGTACAGGGACTAAGGCTATGTCTACACTGACACTTTCGTTGCTAAAACTTTGGTTGCTCAGAGGTGTGGACAGTGCTTTGTTGGCAGGAGCTGTGCTCCCGGCAACAAAGCTACTGCCTTTTGCTGGAGGTGGTTTTATTTTGTCGCCCAGAGAGCTCTTTCCCTGTGATAAAGAGCAGCCACACAGGTCACCTTACAACTGTGTGGCTACAGTGGCGCAGCCGCGCTGTTGTAAGGTGCACAGTGTAGACATAGCCTAAGAACATCTGTGGATTTTGCTGCTTTCTGGCGCGAATGTAAACTGCACTTCTCTGATTCTAGCTTTCCTACACAATAACACATAGCATAATCGTTTATTCATTAAATTTTTCTAAAACCATGCATTCTTTCCACCTGTGGTGAGAAATGGAGAGGAAACATTGCTTGACAGATCATAGTCTTGTTTAATTGTGGAAGGCACTCAGATATGATGGTGATTGTCATCAAGTAAGAGCATACACAGAATGGATTCCCCCCCACCCACTCTCCCGTCTTAAAGTAAATAATTTCAGGCTTTGTAAATATCAGTTCACTTCAATATGTACAGAAAAGAACCTGTATATCTGTAATGTATTTTTGGTGATGAAACACTTTTGAGTCATTAAATATACTTGCAATGGGGAGTCCTTTCTCATTTTACAGATGTTTCCACAGAAAGATTCAGCAGGTACTTACGGATGACTGAAACACATCATGTATTGTATACGACTGACACGCTTTTACACTACTTCAGAGAAATACTAGTTTTTTTCTTGTCCATCTTTGAAAGAACAAATCTTTGATGAAAGAAACATGGCCAGTAAAGAGAACTAGCAAACTGAAGTTTATTGTATGTTTTAAAGTCTAACTTTTGAACCTCTGGAGAGATTTAACAGCCTATCTTAGCTAGAGTTACTGTGTGGAGATATGTTTTTAAATGTGGTTTGGTTTTTTTTTGGTTTGTTTTTTTACATCAGGAGGCTGTAAACCTGAAACTCAGCATGCTTGAAAGATAGTGTTACGCACTTTGTTACAGGATTATAGCCCAGCAGCAGGCAGGCCTGAGGAAATATTCAGAGTGGGCATGCAAGTGCAAGCATGCCCCTCCTCCCCTTTTACGCATGTATTTAAACCATTCTACTCTTTCATAGAAAATCATGTTTTGTTTTTTGTTTGTTTGTTTTTTTCTTTAAAAAAAAAAAGACACCAACTTTCTCATCTTCACATCCAAACTTCCTACAAGAAGATCAGAGGGGCCTGGGGCAGTCTTCCCCTGGCATGCCTTTGGAGGAAGAAATGGTGCATTGTGGAAACAAATGCTAAAGCAGCATAAAAGACATCAGAAGGACAGTCAGTATGAGAGGATTTAAATAGTTTAAGGTATTGCGTTCTGTTGCTCAGTCTCACAAACAGAAAATCTAGAGGGAGGAAACTAACCAACAGTAACTGGCTTGAGAGTGGTTTAGCTCCTGGAGTAGTCACTATTCCTGACCCGTCTTAAGGGCTGAGGTGGATGCATATACCTTACACCACAACATTAGATGTAATTGTTTTGCTGCAGGGTCTCCCTCTACCATAGATTGTTGAACCTTTTGTTTAAATCTGTTAAAGCCCATTTCTGATCACCAGGTTTTTTTGTCCAACTCTTCCATCCCTGAGCATTTTCCTCCTTCTCGGTCCTGGTAATACATTTATTTGTATATTGGAGTGTGCATGATTCCTTGATGTAGAAACTTTTTCATTGATAGCAAGGTTCTGCTGACTTTAGTTGAGCCTCCTTTCACTACATAAAAGTAAGGAGTGCTAGTTTCCTCCTCCCAAATTCATGTCAAAATGGTTTTGAGATTCATATTAATAATCTGATGACTAACCTGTTTTCTTTCCTAAATCTATTTGCCAAAGGAAGCTAAATTGTATAGGTTGGATGTTTAGAGGGCTGTATTTTACGGTCTGTATAGAATGAAGTCTTTAATAAACCTCTAAGCGTTTTGTAGCTTTCAGTGACAAGTCTATGGGCGAATCCTTTTGGCAGAGACCACTACAGTGGATTAAATTACGTATTCTGACTTTTTACGTCTGAAAGCCCTAGAGGTCATTTAACTACATCAAATGCAGATTCCATGGCAGGCAAATGTAACTTCTCTGTTTATAGAGTTTTTTGTGAATGCTTGATGCTCCAATTTTAGCTTTCTGCAGCCCTATTCTCTGGATTTGACATTTTGTTCTGATGCCATTAACAATTGTTGTTAGTGAACTCTGCCCTTCTGTTAGGTTTGATACTGCTTGCTAAGGTCCCGGGGCAGAGCTCTGCAGAGATGATTTGTGAAGAAAAAGGAAAAAATTGCCTACTGTTCTTATTTGAGTATATTGCCTCAATAGAGCCACACTTACTCCCCACTTCTCAGGGTATAGCACTTTAGTTTGAGTTAGTGGAAGGAATTGAGGTGATGGGTGGCCCTGGCTCCTTTTTATACTCGTGCCAAATATTTGGCTCTCTCCCTATCCCAGATTGGTTCTGCAAAGACAGTATGTTTAAAGGACAATGGGAAGTAACCCTTTTTTTCTCAGGTGATCTGGTGTTTTCATCTCTAATGCTGGAGGGACATCAGTTTTATTGCATTGCTACGTGTCATGTTGCCCGATGATGAAGCATAACACTTGGTTCCAATAAACGGGCGCCAAATATTTCTACAACAAAGATTCTTCATGAACAGAGACTATCAGATGTCTTCAAAATGGGATTGTGCAGACACTTGGGTGCCTCTGAGTTCATGCTAGTAGTGAATAAAAATTTGTTCCAAGAAAGGAGTCAGAACTCATGAAAAAACCTACATGGCTGGAAGATTCCCAGATCAGATTAGGATGGACAGACTTCTGCTTCACTTCTACCCATTGGAGAGTATCTTATTTAACTTCTTTTCTTAAGAGAAGATTATTCTATTCTTAAAAAAAACCTCAGCTGTCTGGAAAATAAGTAATCTGAAAGTGCTGGAGTTGTTGCAGAAATATAGCTACTCCAGCTCAAATGTGAAAAAATAGTCTTAATTTGAGACTGATTTTTCTCTATCCCCTAAATTACCTGTTGTAATAGTCTTCTACAATATACTTATTTCTGCACCCTCAAATTCTGATAGTCGTAACTTATGCGTATCTTCTCCCCTCAGTGACTGATGGTAGCAGCCATTCAGAGAGCTCTGATTTTGGGATTGGAGTAGGAAAACTAGGGTGCTCATAGTAAATCTGTCTAGTTTTAATTGACATATGCTCACATCACAAAAACAACTCAGCTGGTACTAATTAGCACCTTTAGCAGCAGTCTCAACAGAGAAGCCAAGGAGTAAAGGGGCTCAGAGGCTGAACTTCTGGCTCAAACCTAGAAGTGGTGCTGTACCTTCATCATGATTCGTATACAAGTGACAACGTGTTGTGAGGAGAAATTTGTGCTGCTCTTGGGCATGTTTTTCCCTGTTCTGTGGTGAGAGTGCTTAAGTCTCTGTCACTTAAATCAGCATCTTTTATGGGCGTTCAATGTACTTACTCCAAAAAGATAGACATCATGCATTTTTTTTGGGAAAGGATCAAAATGTTGATAGCAGGCTTTGCAGGTACTCCACTTGCAGTTCCAGCCATTGTTTAAAATATATATTATTGGGGTAGAAGAACTGGTTTTATATAAGAATTTGTAGTTAACCAAAAAGTACTCTGTAAAGTAAAATGTCCTAAGTGTTTGTCTTATTAATGACATTGGCCATCATAACATTCAGATTTTTTTTCTTAAATACACGTCATGGAAAGTCAAGTTTAAAATAGACAAATGGCATTTTCTCCAGCTTTATGCATGCAAGTATGTTTATCTCCCCCTCTCTTGAGATCCAGAGTGCTTTTTTAATGTTTAATTTGGCTGTGAGGTAGTTTTCAACTGCACAAAAAAAAGGCAAACTCAGTTTTAGAAGGGGAGATGGGTTAAACTGAAAACCACGAAATAGCTTCAGCCATACTGTAGCTGAACAAGACTGTACTTGAAAATACCTTTTAAAAAAAAACACTATTTCACAAGATGAAAAGTTTTGATAGTATTTGATTTAAGAGATAGTTAAACATTTTATGGATGATATTACAACTTTATTTCTTTATAAGGTAATTAAACTAAGAAGGGCTTTGCTTCTTTGCTTTGCTAAACTATATCTAAGCTTTTTCTGTCTAATTTCTACTGAATGTCCTTAGAATTAGCATATACAATTGTGTACATTATTTCAGTGGTGGACCAAAAAAGGCTGCCATGTTGTATCAGATTGCTGTTATTGTGAACTCAGGTATTCTGTACAAGCTGCTATTAAATGGAAGTTACAATTCTACCATCACATGCTCACATCTCAGGAAGTGATAGGTTTAAGAGGTTGTACCACCTTAATTAACTCTGCAGCCTTGTTTTGTATGGATTACAATAGTCTCCATTTGACACATACTCAATTTGAGCATATACTCTTTATTAAATGCAATTCTTTCTACCCTAGATAAATACTACATATGTGTAGCATCTGGTACTATTATGTATGCCAAAGTGGACCATGAGAGTCATTTGTTAAGTGTATACACAAAATGCTACAATGTTTTAATGATAAAACACACAATATTAATGAAAGTTGGGCATATGCCAAGTTTATAGCTAAGTTAGCTTCACAGCTAACTGCTTCATCCCCTGAGTTGTACAGACTATTATGAAGGCTGTGCTACCAGCCCAAATTAAAGTGTGTAGAACGCGGTTGCTGACTAAATTACTACAAAATACATTTTGGGCTAGACAATAATTTTACCATGTAAGTCACTACTAATATTCTAGATCGTTGACTATTTTGAATATTGGAGTTTTTAAAAAATAGGCCAAATTACTAGATTGTAGAAATAATTGTAGGCTATTGTGCCTGTATGTGAACATATAATTAAGATTCTAGTACATCTTTGTCTCTCAATTCTTCCCCTTAGGTTTCTCCTTTTTTCTCTGATTTTCCTGTCATGGAACCTTCACGATCCAACATTAATTCATATCCATTTAAAAGATAAATGGAAAAGATTTTGTAAAATAGTTCATTAAACAAGCTGATCCTTCTTGTACATTTGTTCTCCTTATGTACTGAGCTTTGGGCTCTTTTGTTTCTTTCAAGCAGAAAATTGTAGCAGGGAGCTAAAATTGAGCTGGATAAATGTAAAATCCTGCGTGTAGAACTGTGCAGGTATGTGGAGGAGCCACTGTTTTTCAAATAACTTTAGAATGTATGTATTTCTTATTAAATCTGCAGCTACTTTGTCAGTTTATTGGAATCTTAATCTTTATCTACTTGTAGGTATTTCTGAAGACTTCTTTTCTTTCCACCTTTAAAAAGAAATTTGGTCTTAAAAAATAATTTTATATCTCATGTGAAACTAGAACTTTCTGCTTAAAATAAACTTCACCTCCTTCAGTTTTTATCCATTTAAAAAAAAATTACAAGGTACAAATGCACTATCCTAAGTTTGTGGGTTTTTTTAAACTATTTGTTCCCAGTTAATGTTACTCTTTGAGGGCATAGGTATGTCCATAAGAATTGCTGACATCACAAAAAGGATTATTACTTTACTCCCTGGGTCAGAAAAGTGTCTTCAGGTTAGTGCATAGGACTGAGAATTCCTTCCTACCTCTGAACCTGACTTGCCTTATGACCTGCATAAGTTACTTACATTTTCTGTGTTCAAGATTTCCCACTTGTAGAATGGGAGCGATAATAATTTATCTACTTCACAGGGGTGTCGTGAAACTTAATTCACTAATGTTTATAAAGTGCTTTGAGATAATTAAATGAATGGTCCTATGGGGTGAAATATTATAATAGATTGTTAAGGAGTGAATAAAGTCGTTTGTAGGAGATGTCAGGGGTCACTAGGAGTCTCTCCGGGGGCCAGCTAGTCTCTCAGACTCTTCAGTTGCTGTTTGTCTAGCCGGAGAGGAACATTTTATTTCTTCTGTGTGCTGTCTTCCTGAGAATTCTAGAAAATGCGGATGGAATAGGGGATGCCACAAAACATGCAGTTTTCTCTCCGCTGTGCCCTCTCCCACTCCTGATTTTAGGAAGGTGAGATTCACCAGTAAATCCTGATATTGGAAGCCTTAAAAGGACTCTCATTGACTTGTCAGTATTTTCTTCTCTCTGGTGCTAGTAGGGCTAAACGTGCAGTCCTGAAAATGGTTTTTCATGATCAGTTTTAAGTAGGTGAGAGAAGTGACTTGGAAAAGTTCTTTCTGATCTTGGTAGAGCCTGAGAGAAAATCATGTGTTAGAGCACATAGTGGGTAGGATCCTGAGCAAACTTCAGATTGAATTCAGTTAATACTTAAAGCTGCTTTGGTGCTAGAAGTTATAGCTAGGCTAGTCAAAAAAGCATGAACAGAACAAATTAAATGGATTAATTTCCTGAGTGTGTGTCTAGATTTTAAGCAGTTTAAAGAGTTCATGCATGAGTCCTTTGACTTTGGCAGTTACTTTCTAAAACAATTGCAGGCAGTGGCTAGTTCCTCTTTGAGCTAAATCCAGCTCTTTCCTGAGCAAATGCTCAAAAATAACCATCTTTGCCAAATTACAGCTTCTTAGCTGTCAGCTTTCAACAGCTTTGCAGAAACTAATGTCAAATTCTGATAGCAAAATAATGGTGGCATTTGACCTGGCTAGTCTTGAAGAAGCTGCAATTGAGTTTAATTTCCTGCTTGTGTTGCTTTTCATACCCCTGAAATTAAGCTATGATGGACACATCCATTTTTGTTTCTTTCTCTCTTTCCCTCCCTCAAACCTAGATGGTGTCATCTTCACTCTTATGGGCCTTAATTTACAAGCTTTAAACGTAGATTTTATTCTTCCCTTTTCACTTGTGTGAAGTCGAGTGTTCTTTGTGCATTACTGGTCTTTCTTTAATTGCTGTTGAGGATTTCATACTATTTAATCTTTCGACTGGTGTGTATCCTAACATATGAGACTCCCATCTTTGTTAAAATGGACCATTTGTGTTGCATATAAAAAGTGTATGCAAGACCACAGAAATTTTTCTTACCAGAATTACCCTGGGATTTTCATTTTCCTGTTCACCTAGAAATTCTCCTAATGTGTGTCACAGCACATTACTTGGATAACTTAATGGTTAGACAGAAAAAATTGGCTTTTACTTTTCTTAAGTTGCTATTTTAAACATAAAATAAAAGAAAAATGTAGAAGACTAGTAAAAAGCAAATCAGAATGTGAATTGACTTATCAACCCCTTGTATTGTGGAATCTATCAAAATAAAATTATATTTGATTGATTCATTATACTGTGATGACTGTGCTTCTTGGTTAAGTGTTTTATTTGGTGTACCATTTAGTGTACTCTAAAGCCTAGTGATGACACTTCAGTGTCAACGTTAACTATTCGTTTGCTGAATGACATAGTGAATGGAATGGGAAAGGGAGTGGGAGTGAATCCCTTGATGGGTGGAGTTTGGTAGTTACTACAGGGAAAGAAACACAGAAGAGATGCACAGACAGAGTGAGAGAAACGGCAAAAGGAAGATGGGGAAGGAAGAGAAGCAAAGGGCAGAAATAGCAGTGGCCCAATAGGGAACATTTTTTTTTCTCACAATGTGACAATAAGATACTGAATAAGTTTAGTTACTACAGGAAGGCTATATTCTCCCTTGGATCTTTGTGCATCAGCAGGAGATCCTCTGTGGATTGAGGGGACTATAAATCCTGAATTTATTTCCTGGCCCTCTCTTCTGAATGAGTTTGACATCCTTGCTCTAGGAGCTGGTATGTTGAACATAAAACAAAATACAGTGTTAGCACAAGTTCATAAATTACCAATTTTGGAAGCTCCTCCCTCTCTCAAACTTCATATAAAACTATACTATTCCTACCTAACAATAAACCAAGACTGAACTTTGGGAAAATCTGCTAATCCTTTTTCTGCTACCTTGTGTTAATAGCAAGGTTACTGTTTCAAGTAGTTTCATGTACAGTTTTCCTTGCTTATTTGTCTTTCTACTTTTCTTGGAAGGTGATTTGAAAATTTGCATAAGTGGTCTGAAAAAGGAATCTCTGCTCCATAACACTAACACACGGGGCCAGATGTAGTTAGATTACCACAGGAAAATACCTTACTTTGGTTGAATTAGAAAAAGTGTTGAAAGATGAAGCATTTTCGGTTGCAGTAAGAGATCACCTTAAAATTTTCTCAAAATATACCTTTTGGTTTAACCCAGGCAGGCAAAATTCTAATTGCTGACTCACCAAGGGCATGTAATTGATTTTTAAGGGTGAGTTAAATATAAATCATGTTTTAATTATCACACAGGAAAGTTAATTTTGTGCCCCAGTTATAAATATATGACAGTTTTGCAAATCTGATTTAACTTTTATGTGATGTCTGTTTCAAATTCATCCAGTTTTTTAATATGGAAAACACTTTACCTGGCATGCTGTGTAAAACTGTCCAGATAGTAAGATGATCTTGCAAATGAGAGCTGCAAGAATTCTGAGGTATTTGTTAATTAAAGATTAAAACATTTTGAACCGAGTTCTCAAAATGTCAGCTAAAAGGTCCTAGAAAATAATTTGTCCTGAACCCACCCCTCCCACATGCAGATCTGTGACTCCTAAATGAAGAGCAGGTTTGTGAGATCAGTGTGTACACACACACTCACTCACTCACTCACTCTCACACACTCACTCTCTCTCTCACTCACTCACTTGTTAAGGATTAGTTTATAGATTGAGTTTTTTAATTGGAGGAAATAATATGTCTGAAATTCATACTCTGGGTGGGGGAGGGTTATGTTTTAAGAAGATACTCGGATTTATGCCAGATTTATTTGTTTCATAGCTAAGTCCAGAACAATGCTTGATTGTGTTAAATATGCTTTTTATTGAATGAATAAGCAGTGATGGAATGATAGGGCTTGCTAGAAGAAAGTCTGAGAGTTTTTCAGATTGAGAACTTGTTTCCTGCCTTCAGATGTACAATGCTTGATTTGATCTATACAGGTTTGGTTCATTCCTCGATGTATTAAACCTGTGGCAACATTGAGAGTTCTTTTGAGTGAACTGCCCCCCATCCCCAAAATCAATTTTAATTCAGCAGTGTGCTGAATAGCCCCACTAATCAGGCTAAATGGGAGAGTCAGGACAGAAATAGCTAAATAGTCTCACTGATCTACCTCCTGGCGTGTGCAAATATACTATAAAATAGGCCTGTGGTGCTCCGTGGTAGCTGTGATATTACAGGACGATGCATATGGAGCATCACCGCAGAGCAATAATTGATCTGTGTGACTTTGGAGAACCTTAAAAGAACAATCTAATTTTGGTGGTTGCTCTCACTCTCCATGTGCAGAAGGACATTCAGCACATTGGTATTGTTGAAGTACTCATTGCATGCTCCGATGAAATACTTAACAAACTGATATTGCCCTTGGCAGCATAGCAGGGGTATTCTCCTCACTGTACCTCTGTGGACCTCCTTAGGTCCTTTACAGTATTACCAACCCCAAAAATAAAAAAGTGGTCAGACTCCAAAAATGGCTCCATCATGAGATTTTAAAAAACGTGTTTTTCTTTTGATTTTTGAACTCTCCCGTCCCACACAAGCGTGTGCGTCAGAGAGACAGAGTGGCCAGTTGTCCCAAATTTATTGAATTAAGTGACTCCCCCATCTCTCCTCTCCCCCACATGCTGCAGGAGCTCTTCCTGGATGGTGTGGTGTGTCTAGTTTCCCCTAACTCAAAAATTGTAATTTTAATTAATTCTGTGCCAGTCCATGCCAGGACGTAATTATGGACCCCTCCCTTTGGGGGGTGAAGAGAGAGCAGAAATGCTTCTCTGGCTCTTTGTTTCATTCTCCCCTTCCTCCTATGAGAATGACATCACCTGCTTCCCCTCTCCCATCTCTACTCATAAAGTCCTCTCTGTTTCTGAAGAGCGGAGGGAGACCTCTTTCTGCCTCCTGGAGCAGCCCTGATTGCATACTCTGCTCTTCTGCAGGAGGTGGGGAAGGCAGTCAGTCACAGGGGTTTTCCCCACGCCAGAGTGGAAATCACCTAAATGCTTTCTTATTTTCATTTTGCTGACACAGACTAACACGGCTACTACACTGAAACCTAAATGCTGGAGTTTCTCATATCATTGTCAAATTGGCTCCAGCAGGGTGTGAAGTCACAAGAGTTAATAGCACTTGCTTTATGTACTTAAAAGATCTCAGGAGCTTGGGAGGTACAACAGAGGTGGAGACATTGCTGCCCTGCTGTTAATCACTAAGGTTAGGTGTAATGCTCCCTGCTCCTCAGTGCCCCGTTGACCTCTTAGGGTCTGTTAATTTGTGTATACTTCCCATTCCTCTGGTTTGTGGAACAAGATCATGACCATATGCCAAGGAACTATGGAGGGTATAAAGCAGTGGGATTCCAAAGGCCCTGTGTGAAACTGCTTTTTTGTTGGACAAGATGTAGCCCCATAGATTGCACAGTGAAAATTAATATTACAAGTGTCTACAGCAGTGGTTCTCAACCTGTTTTCCATTGAGGGCTGCATCCAATACTACTATATGGCCCTGAGGATGTCACGTGGGCCGCAGCTCTATGCTGTTTGGGCCGCAAGCAGGTTAAGAATCTCTGGTCTAAAAAGTTAAACTTGTGTTGTCCTAATTTTTTTAAAAGTCATGAATAATATAACCTCAAGCCTGTACAGAATTGACTTACAGGCTGCAATAAAATTGATTTTATTAACATAACCATACAAAAATGTACAGTGGTAACTTTGTAGACTTGAAATAATTAGAAATTACTATTATGGCTCCAACACCTGTATTTTCATGGTGTATTCTTGCAGCCAGCCCCATTTTAGCAAAACATTTAAGCACATGTTTAAATACATCCCTATTCAGCATAGCCCTGTTGGAATGTATGTGTATTGAGTGCTTTGCTGTTTCCCCTGTGCTCCCGAAACTCTCGCTGTTGGCACCCAGGCTGCATGATGGAGGAATAAGATTGATTCAGATGTAGACCCCAGAATGCAGGGCTGAGGAGAATGAACGGAAACAAGCTGTTTGGGGTGAAAGACAAGAAGAACAGGGACATAATAGCAATAAGGACAGGTTGCTGGCAAGGGATGGTGGTGGAGCAGAATCAGAATGGGACATTATTTTCTGTAATATTACGCCACTATTTTGAAGGTACTGTATTCATGTAAGACTTCACAGGAGTGCTACTGTTGTACATGAGTGATGTCCTGCCTTTTTCTTGCTTGTTGCAGAGTGGAGGGAGCAGGAAGTGCAGGCCTGTGTTTAGTCTGGCCTACATTGTTGTGATACTGAATCAAGAGGATTTCCTGTTTTGTTTTGTTTGCTTTTTTCCAGAAACATACTTGTTCTTTTTCTGCCTCTTCCCCCTACTCTCCTTCCTGCGCATCACCAGTCCAAAGTGGAATGTTTCCAAGATTCTTTGCAGATGCTTATAAATAAACCAAGTTCAATATGCATTTGTTTTTTCCCTAACAATCTCTACTGCAAATTACTATATTTCCATATAATTGATCCAAGCACGGTAAATTTCTTATTAGTTTAAGAAAAATAGTTACGAAATGTTACTAGCTGTAACTGTGGAGAATAGAAATGTAGGAAAATAGTTTGAAGAGAATACCAACAATGATAACTGTAGGGAGAAATTTGCAAGATGACTTGTTTTGATTTAATGAGCAAGAACAGACATGGAACATGTTTTAATGTAGAATAAAATAGGAAACTTGAGATCAGGGATGGGAATGGCAGCAATGAAGATTTTATTCTAAATAAAGCACAATCTTGTTTTTATGTTCTGTGTAGTCTGAGGGTTTTTTTAAAATGCATATTGACGGACAAGGAATGCCAGTGAATTCTTGGGGTCATTGGTGCTCTCTGTAAGAAAGGGAAGGATTTCAATAGCACTTCCTGCCACTTATAATGAGTATAAATTTCACTGGTTCACTGTGTTTAGATTCTGGATTTCAGGTTCTTAATCTACTATGAATTCTGTATGTTTTCCACCACATAAAGGAGCAGGTTCTTTGCTTATTTAAAGGTTGTACATTTCCACATTGTTTGTGGAAGAGGATATACATAGAGTATGTAGCTTCTTGTATTCTATACCAAGAATATTTTGTGTTGTGAATTTATTCACCATTCTGGAACTGTAGCCTCTGGATAATTAGCTTGGGTTGCTGAAGGAGACAATTTGGATTAATACTACAGAGGAGCAACAACGTAAACTTCCCAAAAGAGTTTCAGTTAGGATAAATGTCACATTAACTAACTAAAGCAGTATCAGAGGGATAGCTGTGTTAGTCTGGATCTGTAGAAGCAACAAAGGGTCCTGTGGCACCTTATAGACTAACAGAGGTATTGGAGCATAAGCTTTCGTGGGTGAATACCCACTTCTTCGGATGCAAGCTTGCATCCGAAGAAGTGGGTATTCACCCACGAAAGCTTATGCTCCAGTACCTCTGTTAGTCTATAAGGTGCCACAGGATCCTTTGTCGCTAACTAAAGCAGATTTACTTGCTGTGACAGGATGATACCACACAACTGGTAAAATTCCTCAAATGTAATTCAGACTAAAATAAAGAACTTTTTCACTGTTTCCTGATTGGACACCAGAAATCTGACACTGCTGAGGCTTGTAAATGGAACATATTTTCCCCAAGCCTTTATAAAAATTTCCCTGTTTCTGCAGTTGTGACTCAAGCCACAGTGCCTCTTGTCAGGCATTGGCCTGTCTCTGGGAATTAGAATGCGCACATACCCAAACAGTGATGCAAGATTTGAAATCACACCAAGTGCACTGCAAGTATCCATTGTGTGGGATGGTGCTGCTTTTCCAGTTCCAGCTAAAACTCCGTTGTTCTAGGCCATGTAAGCTGGAGTGCTGAAAAAATGGTTATGCCACCTCAAGGAGGGAGAGAATCCAAATTGCACATTAATTTGGATAATTAGGTAAACAATAAATACAAGAATCCTGCAGAGCACTAAAAACCCTTTCAATTTTTCTTGTCCTAAAGTTTATTTTTAGGCTTGGCAGTGAGATTTGTCACAATAATTGGTATATTGTTTAAACAAGGTCACTGGCTCATTGTGCATGTGTTAATCTATGTTCAACTGGTCTGCTTTTTAAAAAAAATAAATAAAAATACCCCCTCAAAAATCTATCGTGGAGCTATTAAAATCCTCCAGATCGGATGCTTCAAACACACTTGGTTGTTGGAAAATATATATCACTTTAACCATTACTGACAGTTTTTTGCAAATCTAAATCCTGGTCGTGTTGCGTATGAAATGCAGGCATCTGATTTCAGCAGTTTTCCTCTGCCTGTGAGGCTCTGTCATTAGAATAAGAGGGCTTCAGGTGTTTAGAGCAGCTTTAAAAAAAAAAAAAAAAAAAAAAAAAAGAATTATAATATGTAAATAAGTGAACCTATAACTGCTTTTCGTTTAATACAGTGATTCTCAACCTATTTACCATTACGAGATGCATCCAATACTACCTGTATGGCCCAGAAGATGTCACATGGGCCTCAGCTGTGTGCTGACTGGGCTGCAAGCTGAGAACCCCTGGCCTAATGGGATTGAAATGCACAAATTTACCTTTTTGGTCCTGCTTTAAAAGTGCAGTGCATTACTCTGAAGTGTCTATTAAGAACTGAAATGGGGATCCATGTTTGTGTCTGAGTGACATCATATTTGTTGGGTTTTTTTGGTTTACTAACTGCCTGGAAACTTACCCTGCAGTGTGGAAGTCAAGCTGTGTTGTTTGCTGCTCACATCATGTGTAATACAGATTCTGCAGTCAGCAGTTACTTAATAGTTATGTTGATTGTGATCTGAATCTGAACAGAACATAGTACATAGCTACACTAAATCTTCTAGGCTTATAGGAGTAAAAAGTAGTGATTTTGCCACTAAAGGAAGTAAATAAAATGCCATAGGATATGCTCAGGCAACAGAATGGCGCTTTAAGAATGGATGAGTCACTCCTATATTATCTTTCTGTATGGGAGGCAATAGGATCCAGTCGTTAGTTGGGGATTAATAATTGGAGCTTTCTGGGGTTTATTTCCGAGTTCTGCCAATGACTTGCAGTGTGGCCTTTTATAAGTCTTTTTAACCTCTGTGTACATCCGTTTATATGAGGCTGTAATAGTAACCTCACTGGGGATGTTGAAACTTAGTTGTTTGTTGGTAAATGCTTTTGAGATGATCAGATGAAAAGTGTTACAGAAGTATGAATTGCAGAGTAGACCTTTTAAGCAACAACACAAAGTGCCAGAAAAACTCAGCCCCCGGTAGAGGAGTCAGCAGTTAAAACTGGGGAAAAATATTGTAACAGAAACGTTTGAGAATATATTTTTGAAGTGGTTGCTTAAGACTAGGTTGCTTATTGTAGGTAAGGTCCTCTGTGCAGCTTTCATAGCTTGAAGAACTGGACTTTGTATGCAAAGTTGATTTAGGACTGACCTTAGAAATATGCAGTTTAGTCATCTGGTAAGTGAATGTTCGTGCTGAACGAAACCCAAAACAAAATAGTTTGGCGTTTGAAAGTGAAGTAATCTCTCCAGAACAGTAATGAGGCATGAAGAAACAAAGTGCTGATGTCATGGACATTGCCTGAGGCTGCTGTTGTGTGTAGTTCTTTCAGGATTGGGGTTATACCTCTCTCTGGCTGCCATACAGAATACAGAGGACCCTCTGCTCAGAGGGGTAATGTTGACGATGGGGGTCCTTGCCTAGAACACATTCTTCATCCAGATCTATTGCCATGCATGCACACTGTCCTTTTTTCTTTTTTGGTGGTGAAGGGGGGTGTGTGTTTATGGCAAAGACTTTCCATAAATAGTCTTCTGAAAGTGACAATCTGTTCCTTCCTTCCTCTTCTGACCATTGGAGTTATCCTATATCCTTCTGTTGTTGGGAAGAGCCTCCTGTATATTGTTACCTTCAAATATATTTAGTTTAGCATTAGATTTAAATATAAAAAATAAACTGGCACAGAAAGGCTATTTTATTTTAAAATGATAGTCCTGGCATAGCTCTCTCTCCTGGAAGCTCACCCGCCAGCTGTGTTTGGATACTCATGTCGGATCCGTGTGCTTCTAAACTCCCCTGGGTTTGGGGTAGGGTTTAGCCACAGCCTCTGGCCTCTTGGGCATACTTCCCATGTAGATAGTATCTGCCTGGAACCACTTCTAGGGAATGGGACCCTCTGGTCCAGCTGCATTGGGCCACCAGGACCAGTGCTGACCCCCTCAGTTGCTCTAGCACTCCCTCCCCAGAGCCTCACCCTCCTGGATATTCTGTTCTATAATTTAACCCTTCAGGGACGCATGATAAATGAAGCAAATAACTCTCAGACTTCAAATCACAAGAGAAACTCAAATTTAGGCAAAATAATAAACACCTGTAGGCACTTTCTTCCCTCAGCCCTCACCACTCTAGAGCATTCTTTGCAAAGGCTTTGGTCAATGGCTCCTGGGATCCCAGGTCACCTTCTGGAACTCACTCCCCTGGCTCCATCTTCTGTTCCTGGTCACAGAGCCTCCTCTAACTCCTCCACTGAGCTCCCTTCAGACTATTCAGATCCAGCAGTCAAAACCCAAGCAGCAGTTAAAATGTATGCTTGCTGAGCTAACACCCTTTGTTTGTTCCTTCCTTTCTCTTGAGATTTTCTATTGCCCAGCTCAAGCCCAGCAAACAACCTGGGGAGAACTGCTTTCTTTTAGGGTATGTCATCACTACCAACATTAAAGTGCTGCCATTGCAGTGCTTTAACGTGACTGTGTAGTCGCAGCACCAGCATTGGGAGAGAGCTCTCCTAGCACTGTGTGAAAAACAAAACAAAAAAACAAACAAAAAAAACCAGCCACCCACACGAGGGGAGTAGCTACCAGTTTCAGCATTGTAAAGTGGCAGTGTAGACAAGGCCTTAATCTTCAATCACCTCATTGTTCTAGGCTGCTTCCCACCTGAATGAAGGATCATTCCTTCATTATTCTTGTTGTACCTCCCTGATCCTGGTCTTGGAGGTACATCACAAACCCTATTAGCAAATAGCTGATTTCTGAATGTCTCAGAATATAAAGAGCTTCTTATAGTCTCCAAGATTTTTGACAGGTTGTCATATTTCCTCCCTGTCATCCATTTCTACTTACTGACATTCACATGGCCGATTTGTAGATAGTAATTATAAGGTAATGATGACATCTTATATAAAATCACTGACTAATGTCTGCATGGCATTTTGGACATACTTCAAGGCATTATCCCGGTTTTATAAAGGCCACTGGGATTACATTTCTCGCCCAAGATCAGAAACTGAGTCAGGAGTCCTGGACTCATTAATTCACCTTGTGCTGGCCTCTTGCACTAAACAGCAGACCCCACTCCCTCTCACTGTTTCCCTCTATTGCAACTTGTGGTGCCAATTATTCCCCAAGAAGTGATGTAGTCTAGTCTAATAGATAGTAACTTCTTTGTATGCTTCTCATTCAGCAGTCACTGCGCAGATCAGAAAATAGGAATCAGACCAGTAAGTTTCACATACTTCAATGGTTAACTATGAGTGAAACTAGTCATTTTGTGTGTGTAATGATCATACAACTCAAATATTTAAAATGCTGGAAAGGTACACACAACTTACTTAATTGTCTGACCTCTCCCTTGAAAACATCTGGTGTGACAGGGCAAGGCCAGAGGGCTATAGGAAAGTGGTAAGGAACCAGTATGTTAGCCCCAGGCTAAACAAATCCCTGATACCTTATGGCAGTTGCTCCAGGTTAATCAAGACACCTGGGGCCAATTAAGAACTTTCCAGAAGGCAGGGAGGTTAATTGAGACACCTGCAGCCAATCAGGGGCTGGCTGAAACTAGTTAAAAGCCTCCCAGTGAGTCAGTGAGGGGCGCATGTCAGGAGCTGTGGAAGGAGGTTGCGTGTGAGGAGCTGGGAGCGAGAGGCACTAGGAGCTGAGAGTAAGAGGGCATACTGCTGGAAGATCCTGTGGTGAGGATAAAGAAGGTGTTGGGAGGAGTCCATGGGGAAGTAGCCCAGGGAGTTGTAGCTGTCGTGCAGTTGTTCCAGGAGGCACTCTAAACAGCTGCAATCCACAGAGCCCTGGGCTGGAACCCGGAGTAGAGGGCGGGCCCGGGTTCCCCCCAAAACTCCCAACTCCTGATCAGACACAGGAGGAGTTAACCTGGACTGTGGATTCTACTAGAGGGGAAGATCTCTGAGGTAAGCAGAATCCGCCAATAAGCGCAGGACCCACCGAGGTAGAGGAGGAACTTTGTCACAACTGGTGTCAGAGGTGGGATTGGTGTGCACAGCGCGGCGGAAGAAGGAAGGTGTTTATTGTGGGGGGGAAAAAAGAAAAAGGAGCGGGGTTATTTATTTATTTATTTTTTCACCACAATGGAAGAGGTAGTACGGGCACTGATACAAGCCACGGCTGCCCAGCAGGAGGCTACCCATGTCCAGGCAGCTGCCCAACAGGAGGCAGTGCGGCTGCAGCAGGAGACCAATCGCCTGTTGATGGACCAGGCCGCTCAAGACCGTACTATGTTGCAGGAACTGGTAAACCAAGTGAAGGCCCTTATGGATATGAACCATGGCCATGATGGGACACGGCACATAAGGGCCAGCAATTGCCTGCAGAAAATGACAGGGAACGATGACATAGAGGCATATCTCCTGGCCTTTGAGAGGACAGCCCTACGGGAGGCCTGGCCTCGAGATCAGTGGTCTGGCATCCTCGCCCCATTCCTGTGTGGGGAGGCCCAGAAGGCCTACTATGATCTGCCTGAAGAGGCTGCAGCAGACTACCCCCAGCTGAAAGCAGAGATCCTGGCCAGATCTGGGGTAACAACCGCGGTGCAGGCCCAGCGGTATCATGAGTGGAGGTACCAGGAAGACAAAACCCCGCGATCCCAATTGTATGACCTCATCCATCTCGCACGACAGTGGTTGCAAACTGAGTTCTTGAGTCCAGAAGAGATACTAGAGGTTCTGGTCATCGACCGATACATGAGGGGACTACCGCCAGACCTTCGCGCATGGGTAAGCCAGAACGAACCCTCCACCTATGATGAGATTGTGGCAATGGTAGAGAGACGAAGGACGGCGAGGGAACTGACCCGACCAGTTAAGGAAGCGGAACCCAGGGTTAAACTAGCAGTACCAAGCCCCAGATTTCGAGTGACTGGGCCACCAGGAGGGCCCAGGTGGAAAAAGAGAGGGGCTGAAGGCCCACCAGAGGCCATAAAGAGTCGGTGCACTGAGGGGGCAGAAGATTATGATGTTAGACTTCCCAAACCAAGAGACCGGGGAACGCCTAGGGTTCCATATAGATGTTATGCATGTGGTGAGTGGGGACACATAGCAGCACAGTGTCCCAGCACCGAGGAGCCTATGCAATGTAACTTGGGGGATTGGGAGGTCCCATGCTCCCTTATCCACCTTGCGGGCGTCTCATTAGCCCCGCATAACTACATTAGACCGGTGAAAATAAATGGAGTAGAGACTATAGCACTTGTGGACTCCGGGAGTGCAATCACCCTAATATCGGGTAAGCTGGTAAAAAGTAGCCAGCTGCTACAAGCCAAACGCATAGCAGTGACGTGCGTGCATGGGGCCGTAAGCCATTACCCCACCATCCAGGTGGAGATAGAAGTTCAGGGGAACCTGAACTTGAGGTGACAGTGGGTGTAGTTCCTAAACTCCCGTATCCTGTAGTCATTGGGAGGGACTATCCAGGGTTTGATAATTTACTCCCCCCGGAGAGGTTGGAGGAAGGTGGGGACCCTGAGGGCAGCGACTTGTCACCGGGGGAATGTCAACCCCCGATGTTCGCTGAGATTTCTCAGGATCTGTTCTCAGTCCCCCAAAAGACCCGGAAGACAAAAAGGGAGAGGAAGGCTGCAAAAGCTTTGGGAACCCGGATCCTGACCCAGGGCCAGAAGATCGCCCTAGTAGGCAGACGGACACGAGCAGCCAGAGAAACTACCACCATGGAAGGTGAGCCGGAGGCTGGCCCCAGCCATGATGGAAGTGAGCCGTTGGAAGTAACAGAGGCTGGCCCCTGGGAGCTCGGGCAGGTTAGTCCTGGGAGAGAGACTTTTGGGCGGGACCAGGCAGAGGACCCTAGATACGATAACGCCAGGAAAGAGGTGGCTGAGATAGATGGAGTACCTGTGGATGGGAAGGTCCGGGGTCCAGGACCTTACTTTAGAGTGAAGAAAGATCTCCTGTACCGTGTGCTGCAGATGCAGGAGCAAGAGATACATCAACTTCTGGTGCGACGAAAACATCAAAAAGCCATATTGAGCCTCGCCCACAGTCACCTATTTGGAGGACACCTAGGGGTAGAGAAAACCCAGGCACGGATCCTGCGGAGGTTCTTCTGGCCAGGAGTACATGAAGATGTCCGACGATACTGCACCTCTTGTCCGGAGTGTCAGTTACATAGTCCTCTCCCGCACTTCCGGGCTCCTTTGATACCTCTTCCAATAATAGAGGTTCCTTTTGAACGCATAGCCATGGATCTGATAGGGCCCCTTGAGAAGACAGCTCAGGGCCACCAACATGTGCTTGTTGTACTGGACTATGCTACCCGGTACCCAGAAGCCGTTCCGCTACGCGCAACGGCTTCCAAAACCATAGCTAAGGAGTTAGTACAGATCTGTGCCCGAGTTGGGTTACCCAAGGAGATATTGACTGATCAAGGGACACCTTTCGTGTCCAAGTTGATGAAAGATCTCTGTTCATTACTCCATGTACAAGCCCTACGGACCTTTGTATACCACCCACAAACAGATGGCCTTGTGGAAAGGTTTAGTAGGACCCTCAAGGCCATGATCAGGAAAGTGGTGAGCCGGGATGGGAAAGATTGGGATACCCTATTACCTTACCTCATGTTCACCATCCAGGAGGTTCCGCAAGCCTCCACAGGTTTCTCTCCGTTCGAACTATTATACGGGCGCCACCCCCGGGGCATATTGGATATAGCAAGAGAAGCATGGGAAGAGGAGCCAAATCCAGGAAGAAACATAGTTGAGCATGTACTACAGATGAGGGATCGGATAGCCCGAGTTACACCTATTGTATGAGAACACTTGGAGAAAGCACAGGAGACCCAATGAACCCATTATAACCACCAAGCAAAGCTTCGACGGTTCCAACCAGGGGATCGAGTGATGGTCCTGGTGCCCACAGCAGAAAGTAAGCTGTTGGCCCAGTGGCAGTGATCGAAGTGATCGAAGCCATGGGAGAGGTGAACTATAAGGTGCGGCAGCCAGGCCACAGGAAACCAGAGCAAATCTACCACATCGATCTTTTAAAACCTTGGCGCGATTGAGAGGCGTGCTTAGTCACCCAGGAGACCCTTCCCCAGGAGGATAACTTACACGAGCAAGTAAGGATATCACCTGACTTGGCGGCGATCCAAAAGATTGAGGCAACTGACATGATTAATCGCAACCGAGATGTGTTCTCTACAAAACCGGGGCGGACGACTGAGACCTATCACCATATCCGCACGATCCCCGGAGCCAAGGTAACATTGAGACCCTACCGAATCCCAGCAGCCAAAAGAGAAGAAATCAAGGCTGAAGTGAAGAAAATGTTAGAATTAGGGGTGATTGAAGAATCTTAGTCAGTGGTCCAGTCCAATCGTTCTAGTGCCTAAACCTGACGGTACCACGAGATTCTGTAATGACTTTCGCCGACTGAATGAAGTATCCCAGTTCGATGCATACCCCATACCATGCATCGACGAACTGGTGGACCGACTGGGTAGTGCTCGATTCTTGACTACACTGGATCTGACAAAAGGATACTGGCAGATTCCCCTGACCAAAGAAGCTAAAGAAAAGACAGCGTTCTCCACTCCGGATGGGCTATTCCAGTACACCGTCCTCCCTTTTGGGTTACATGGGGCCCCGGCCACATTCCAGCACCTCATGGATAAGCTGCTGCGCCCCCAAAGTAGTTATGCAGCCGCATACCTAGATGATGTAGTCATCCATACGCCAGACTGGGGAACCCACTTGGAGAAAGTTGAGGCAGTACTGCGTACCTTAAGGTGGGCTGGCCCACTGCTAATCCCGCTAAATGTGCCATAGGGCTAGCAGAGGCTAGGTACCTGGAATATATTGTAGGAAGGGGCATAGTAAAGCCCCAAATGAATAAGCTAGAGGCGATTCAAAACTGGCCCCGGCCGACCCGAAAGAAGCAGGTCCGCGCTTTCCTAGGTGTGGTAGGCTACTACCGACGCTTTATTCCTCACTTTGCTGCTAGGGGAAGTCCCCTAACGGACCTGGTGAAAGCCCGAGGTCCAGACATGGTGAAGTGGACCGACGCAGCAGACGGGGCGTTCACAGACCTTCGGACGGCCCTTTGTAATGACCCCGTACTCATAGCCCCGGACTTTAACAAGGAATTTATTTTACAAACAGACGCTTCCGAGGTGGGGTTGGGGGCGGTTCTGTTGCAAATGGTGGGAGAAGAGGAACATCCAATCCTCTACCTAAGCAGAAAGCTTCTCCCAAGAGAACAGAAATACGCAGTAGTTCAGAGAGAATGCCTTGCTGTCAAATGGGCTATGGAGACCTTACGTTATTACCTCTTGGGCCAGCGATTTACTCTTGTGACGGACCATGCACCCCTCCAGTGAATGCAGCGGAATAAGGAAAAGAATGCAAGGGTCACCAGGTGGTTCTTATCCCTCCAACCGTTCCAGATCCGCATACGACACAGGGCTGGATGCCACCATGACGACACAGGGCTGGATGCCACCATGGCAACGCTGATGGTCTGTCAAGAGCACACTGCCTGGCGTCCCCAGTTGCCCAACTCTATGGTGTTGAGCAGAGGGTGGGGATATGTGATGGGGCAAGGCCAGAGGGCTATAGGAAAGTGGTAAGGAACCAGTATGTTAGCCCCAGGCTAAACAAATCCCTGATACCTTATGGCAGTTGCTCCAGGTTAATCAAGACACCTGGGGCCAATTAAGAACTTTCCAGAAGGCAGGGAGGTTAATTGAGACACCTGCAGCCAATCAGGGGCTGGCTGAAACTAGTTAAAAGCCTCCCAGTGAGTCAGTGAGGGGCGCATGTCAGGAGCTGTGGAAGGAGGTTGCGTGTGAGGAGCTGGGAGCAAGAGGCACTAGGAGCTGAGAGTAAGAGGGCATACTGCTGGAAGATCCTGTGGTGAGGATAAAGAAGGTGTTGGGAGGAGTCCATGGGGAAGTAGCCCAGGGAGTTGTAGCTGTCGTGCAGTTGTTCCAGGAGGCACTCTAAACAGCTGCAATCCACAGAGCCCTGGGCTGGAACCCGGAGTAGAGGGCGGGCCCGGGTTCCCCCCAAAACTCCCAACTCCTGATCAGACACAGGAGGAGTTAACCTGGACTGTGGATTCTACTAGAGGGGAAGATCTCTGAGGCAAGCAGAATCTGCCAATAAGTGCAGGACCCACAGAGGTAGAGGAGGAACTTTGTCACACTGGTAAGTCTTTTTTACTTTGTTAATAAGGGCACCAAAGCCCTTGGGTCTGCCCATTGGGGTTTCTTATCACTAAACTGAAATCCTGAATGCATGAGCACTTGGCATAGGGAAAAGACTAATGAAGTAGGTGGTGCTCAACACCCACCAATTTTTCCCCGTGGGTGCTCCAGCCCCGGAGCACCCACGGAGTCGGCGCCTATGGTTAGGGAGAAAATTTGGCGCAAAAATTCCAAAACAAATACTGCAGAGGAATGGATGTTGCCATCACTGTCGGTATTTCCACCTTGTCTACCACAGCCTCTTGGCTAACACCAGTGCAGGAACCATAATATGAGACAGAATTTTTCTATTAAAGATTTGTGGTATTTACACAGCAGAACGTAAGCCCTCTAATTATGGATATTGCTGAAGTTTGTTCCTTATTTATACCATAATAATATATTGGTGTATAATGGTATTGGAGAATACTGTTGATTGAGCACTGGTTGATTTTACTTCTTGGTTTGAAATGAAGATGTTGGCTTTTTTGCAGGTTTTCCAGTTTCTGAGAAGTTACAACTTCAGATGTGTTTCATGGGAATAGTGTACTTGCTGGAAAAAAGGCTGTTTATTCACTCTGTTAGAATGCTTCTATCACCAGTGTTCAGGTGTTCTATTATTGTGGATTGTTGGTTCACAAAACAGTCTGTGAAATCAGAGCAATTTCTGCAAATGTGGTTTTGAGAGGTTTTGGTCAGTGTATCTGTTGCTCCTAAATTCTGATAGCTGTAGGTATAATAGGAGCAGAGGAATTGCCATTCTGGATCAGACCAGTAATCCTTTTAATCCAGTAACTTGCCCTCTAGGTGGACAATATGTAGCTGTTTCAGAGGAAGGTGTAAATATTTCCATTCTAATTTTTCTCTTAGCCCTAACTGTGTCTTTTGTGGTAACAGGAGTAAAATTACTTGTTTTTCTCACTGGTGTCAATAGATATGACTCAGTACATACATGGAGCAGATTCTTTGGGTAAGACTGTGCCATTTTTACACAGTCATTCAGAACAAACCCACATTTAAAGGCTACTACTTCTGTTTCTTACAAAATTCAACCTTTTAATTTGGTAAAAGCCTCCTGCAATAGTAGTTGAAATTTACATAACTTGTTAGTGAAGGGCCCTCACATTGAATATTTATTTAGGTCTTGAAATGTATTTAATTTGCTGTTCCTGGAGAGACTGAGAGTCGAGGGGGAGCAAAAATACGCAGCAGTTTCTTTGTTTAGGTCCCATGTAATCATGCCTATGTCTAGAATTTAAATCTAAATAATTAATAATCTAAATTAACAATTGATTTTCCTTTTTCCTTATGGGTTAAACCACTATTGAACACTTTACCGATAGGGTGACCAGACAGCAACTGTGAAAAATCGGGACAGGGGGTGAGGGGCAATAGGAGCCTATTTAAGAAAAAGACCCAAAAATCAGGACTGTCCCTATAAAATCGGGACATCTGGTCACCCTATTTACAGATGACGTTACCACCTGCTACAGTATAGCTGCAGCTGAGTTCTCATTAACTGAAGAAATTGGGTGTGCTAGCACCACAGATCCTAGCCTAGAATCTATTCTGTTCTATACCAGAGCACTTCAGCTAACTTTTGTTTATTGTGTAACACAGCATTCTATTTTTACATTCAAATGGATATTTGTATAGTAGCTAGTTGCCCTTCCCAGGATAAGCTTATATAAGGACGCTGCTGTGCTTGCTTCTCCTCCCTTCCCTTCTATCATCTTCCCCTCTGCTGCTGCCACATTAAAATCTTATTAGATGGTGGAATTGACTTCAGAGGTACCACCCTGTCTTCTCTGCTCTTACTTCCCTATGGACAGCTCAATGCATAGTAGTGGAATTTAGTATCCTCCCCAGTGGACAAACCTAAGACTCCACCTTGGTTGTCCTGTTCTTCTTTTTTCCCCTTTGCACTGTTTAAGATTTGCAAACTGAACTGATTTTAATATACTTTTAATCTCTATTTTTATTAAATGAATCTTTGTTCCAGATTCCTTTAAAGCTATAAATCTGCAGAAAAGTGTAATTTTGAATTACCTTTAACTCATCCAATTTAGAACAGTAGAAGTAGTGCGTGGCTGCACACATGTACACACTGTAAATTTACAGAAAATAATTTGATATGTCTGGAACTTTGAAAAAAGTCAGACTGAATTATAAAACTTCACCATTTTTGCTAGATAGCATCAATTACAGGCTCTGTTATCTTTTTTCCCCTCTTGTCCCCGCCCCTTCTATATATAGTTGAAGAATATTCTACAGATGCTGCTTGTGGGGCAGGATGTTTAGCCTTCCCTTTCCTACTTACAGCAGCTAGGGCTTTTGATGTCAGATTAATGATGTCCCATTAACATGGTGTGTCTGTCTCCAGTGGTGCATGCATGAAATGGTGGATGCTAAAATTATCAGGTCTCATTATTTTTGACAGCCTGTGTGTAGAGGATGTGGTCACTTATTACACCTGTGTGCGAAGGGGGACGGGGAGAGAGAAAAATGGTCATGTGAATTTTGTTTGAACATGGTCAGCAGGGCCTCTGGTATAATATTTATCCACTAACACATGTATATGCTACAAATCCTTTCCCTTGGTCAGTAACACTAACTTTGCAGTTAGTTTGCTTGATGCTTTGATCAAATTTAGCAACATTGTCTACTGCTGGCAGAATGTTGGTTTAAAAGATTCCAAGTGTAATACTTTTTTTCCCCCTGGCCCAAGTGAAAAGAGGATTGGGCAAATGAAAAGGTAATTTTGCCTACTGGAAAACCATTTCAGTAAAAGGCTAAATCAGTAGGTTGGTGAAGATTTGACATGGTATTCAACCCAATCTATAATCATAAAGAAATGGATATCAGAGTGGGGATTAGAACAGTTGCTAGTTTTAGATATTCTTTTCAGTTGAGAGGGATTTTACAAAGATTGTCACTAAAGGAGGTGAAATGTGTTAATGCCACTGGTCTTTCTTTCAGATATCTGACTTCATATTTCAATTTAAGTCTTAGTGATTTGTCTCAAGTTAAGGCCCCATGAATGTTTTTGTCCATAGTACAGTTGGCAGTACCTGCATTGGGGAAGCCAATTCTGGAATAATAACTGTTTTACAAGTCAGGACTGAGGGCCTGCATTGGAGAAATTTGCACTGGTATATGTATGCTGATATAGCTACATCAACTGTAAGTTAACTCAGTAAAAAGAAAAGCACTGAGGGGTAGAAAACATGGGCCAGTCCTATGGCTACTGGATTTCTTGGTGAAGAGATGTCAGACAGTCGTGTAGTTACCTGATGATTGAGGACTAAGCTAGAAGGATGTTGCCATTTATTTTGGTCACAGGCCCATTGTGATACTGGAAACCAGTTTAGCTTTCTGATTTATTCAAAATTGCTGAGCTTTTTCTGCAAGCACTAACAAATTGGTTCAGTCTCTGACATGCATTTCTAGCTGAGAGTTTGCCAAATTAACACTTTGCAGTGTTGTATTCAGAGGATTGCTAATTCAGGTTTCAATAGATAACAATGATCCCAAACACAGCAATTTTTTAAGGTACCGCTCAGCTTTTCCCCTGAGTGTCTTCATTCACTTATGTGAAGCAGTCACATGTAGATATGTCAGGTGCGCTGTTCTAGACACGTAGTCCAAGGAGAAGTGGTCTTCACCTACAGGAAGTATTGCAGCGGGAAGCAGATGGATCCCAGTGATAGGAGATGGGAAGGGGATGTTACGTCATTAATTACTTAGCTTTGCATAAACAAAACTTAGCATTTTGAAAAATGTCTTTCTAGCAAATGGAAGGAAAGTCATCTTTGAGGCTGTTTAGCTATATATTGTGATTGGGTCAATTGAAAGGGATCTGTGACTCTCTTATTAACTTACCAATTATGGTTGGCACTAGGGCACTTTATATACAGTTCCAGCTCTAGTGTGTCGTGCAGTCTGAGTTGGCTTTGAAAGTGAAAGAATATAGAAAGCTCTGGATTGCTTTTTCCCGTGGCTGGTTGAATAAATTTTTCTTTGGTATATCCATGTGTATTTGCATACAGACTGTCCAAACACCACATTATAGGGCACAGTACTGAATTTGTAGTGAAGGCCGTATCCAGATGTTCCTTGTTATGCCCTGTTTTTCTGCACTGTCTGTCTGATTAATATATCTGGTACTGAATCGAAAATTGGCTTAGTTCTTATATAAAGTAGTGTTGCGGTAGGCTTCACCCGGCCTTTTTCTCAGTGCAATAAATACTGAAGATGAACTAGAATTTTGTATGCGTATTTCTGCTTCTACACACCCAGGAACTGGATAGCTTTCACCAAAAGGGCATTAAAAGAAATTAATGAATCTTTGTCAAGGGCTGGATCTCCTCCAACTGCTTAGCAATTAACATTTTTATCACTTGACTAGTAATGCTTATTACTAAGCAATTAGTGTTTAAAACTTCTGGTACTCCAAGAGTTGTTTACAGTGAAGCTGCGTGGGTCATGGGGAAGTACTGAATGAGGAAAGGGAACTGGTGGGGACCACCACATGGAGGAGAGACAGCTAGGGAGAGGGAGGATTATAGTGGCTGACTTCATTTGAATATACTTGATTTTCAAGGGTTTTGATCGCAAACTTAATGTTTTTCTATTTTCAGCACTAGTTTTAGAAACCCTTAAAGAATTATATGAGCCTGGATGCGACACACATATATAATGGCTTCTTTGGATCTTTTATAGGAAGAGGATTAAAGGGAAAGTAGACAGTAATGGCACATTTGGCACTATTTTGTAAAAGGATTTAGGAAATTAAAATTTATTTTTACAACCAGTGTTTAAAATAAAAACTAAGAAACGTATGCAGCTTTTCTGGCATGAACAGGTCTAGCAGGGCTTATGTAAATGTGCACATAGCTTTTTCTTATTACAGTGATACAAATTATACAAATCTAGTATTAGTTCTTTTTTTCCCCTCTCCCATCATTTTCAGTAGCTGGAGTTGTAACAATATAAAAGGTGACAGAGTACCAACTACATAGAGCAGTAAGTGTAAACTCGATGCAAGGTAGTTTTGTAAAAGTAGATTAAGTAAACCCAGTTAACACAACAGAAGGAAACATAGCCAAGATATCTTGCAGTTTATCCTCTTTCTAAACCAGATTGCAGAAATCTAGTTTTTTGTGCCCCTGTGTAGGTGTGGAGCTCAACAGAGGAGTCCAATTCCAAGTTTGTCTTAGATATCACGATGAGGGAAGCTTGATCTAATGTAGTGGTCCTCAAACTTTGAGACATGCCACCCAGGGAACACGGAGGAATGTTCAGGGGGACGTGCAGCAGGGCCCGGGCTAGCTAGGATTGCTAATTTTGGTTGGACATATTCCTGGGGGTTTCATCACATGACATCTTTAATGAAAGCGTAATTTTTAATTCCTGGAGGGTTGGCAACCCTAGGGCCAGCCCGCATCGGGGGCGGGGAAGGAGCACCATGCTTCCAGCCCCACTCCACCCCCGTACCAGCTCTGCCCCAACCCTGTTCAGCCCCCAGTCCTGCTCCGCCCCTAGGACCAGCTCTGCCCCCAACTTCCACTCTACCCCCTACTCCACCCCCAGCCCAGCTCTGCCCTCATCCCTCTCTGCCCTCAGACCAGTTCCGCCTCTAGCTCCAGCTCCTCCCTATCTCTAGTTCTGCCCCCAGCTCCGCCTTCAACCCAAGCTCCACTGCTGAGGAAGCCTTGGCTGTGCAGGAATGGCATGGGGGCATGGACAGATTTAGTTAATGGTGGTGGGAGGTGCAACTGAAAAAGTTTGTGCACAACTGATCTAATGTAATGAAGTGTTGTTTTGGTTCCAAAAGAACAGTTTATAAGTGAGCCTATATATGTTTTTCAACCTAAATATTCTTCAGTATCAACCTCTTACTTGGTACTATGTGCATATTTAAGGGTTGCAAAATAGTTTCTGTAAAGGAATTTGCTCTCTACTGCTTGGTTTAGCTACCATTACTTGGTGTTTGGGGACTAGTCCCTCTTGTGGGATTTCTGTTTCTAGTTAAGAGTGCTTGGTTGTTTTGCAGTCCTATCACTGTGAACAACATACTGTAGTTTTCCATGTGGCGTTTGCCTTCAATCCTGGATATAACTGCACTACTAAACCAAGAGGTGGCAAAGGCATGGCTCTCAGTGGTTCGTTCCTTATTTTAAAGGAATGGGTACAATCTCATGACTAGCTGAAAATGAAAGACTGTATTTCTTTCCACAGTTGCTGGCCATGCGTTAAGAAGCCGTGGTGGGTCCTGCACTAAGACTGCACATTGTCTTGTGAATCTGATGATCAGAAGGCAGATTCTCTTGATAAAGAGAGGAGATTGCTAGCCAGAAAATCAATTTGCATCATTCTTCTTTCTACCAGCATCATCTTTTTCTTGTCTGTGTACAGATTAAATGGGAATAGTTTAGTTACTGAGTATGAATATTTATATTTTAGTAGCTGAAGTATGTAAATCAGCAACTGTACTTTAATTGTAAAAACAAATAGTGTTATGTTAATCTGTGAGATTCTTCAGTATCCTTAAGATACTTAAGGTTAAAAAAAAAAAAGCCTCACTAGTGCTCAGTGTTAATATAAAATTAGCAATGACATTCCAAGTGATTGCTAACACTCAGTGTGCTTAACGTCAAAAAGGAAAACCCTATTCCCTCCTGAAACCAACAAGTAAACATGTAACTAATAAGACGTGCCGGTCCATTTTCCTCCTTACTTTTCTTGAATGTTGTTTCCCTTCAACCCTCCCTTCATCTGCTTTTGCCTTTTTAGGTTTCAAGTTCTTTCTTGGAATCATAGAATCATACAGCTGGAAGGGACCTCGAGAGGTCATCTAGTCCTCATGGCAGGACTAAGTATTATCTAGACCAGTGGTTCTCAAAGCCGGTCCGCCGCTTGTTCAGGGACAGCCCCTGGCGGGCTGGGCTGGTTTGTGTACCTGCTGCGTCCACAGGTTCGGCCGATCGCGGCTCCCACTGGCCGCGATTCGCCGCTCTAGGCCAGTGGGGGCTGCGGGAAGGGCGGCCAGGACATCACTCGGCCTGCGCCGCTTCCCGCAGCCCCCATTGGCCTGGAGCGGCGAAGCGCAGCCAGTGGGAGCTGCGATCGGCCGAACCTGTGGACGCGGCAGGTACACAAACCAGCCCAGCCCGCCAGGGGCTGTCCCTGAACAAGTGGCGGACCGGCTCTGAGAACCACTGATCCAGACTATCCCTGATAGGTGTTTGTCTAACCTGCTCTTAAAAATCTCCAATGATGGAGATTCCACAACCTCCCTAGGCAATCTATTCCAGTGCTTAACCACTCTGACAGTTAGGTTGGACATTGGTAAAAACTTTCTAGACCTCCCTTGCTGCAATTTAAACCCATTGCTTCTTGTCCTAAGGAGAACAATTTTTCTCCCTCCTTGTAACACCCTTTTATCGACTTGAAAACTGCTTTGGAACAAGGCTTCTCTTCTAGTGCTTAGAAGGTACTTAAAGCTTTTTGTGCAACTACCAAAATATTATAAACAATAATGAGGGTTTTCCATTATAATCCTGTGACTGAAATAGATCAAAATATCATATTGCTTGTCCGTTAACAAAAAAAATTAATCATAAATAAATCTGCATATTGCATCTTGTACTGTTAATTATTTTTGAAGACTTAAAAAAAAGCATATATTAATACATTTAAGTGTGAAAATCAAATGATTAAATGACTGGCGGATTATTCAAAAAAACCCAAACAAACAGAACATACGGTCAAAATGATCAATGTTGAATTAAAATAGCCCTCATGCCAAGAATTCTTGTGAGCCGTAGGGCTGTGTTCACATATGATCAGTGGTTAAAAACAGGAGGTGAAAGGTGAAAATATTTTGAATAAATGTTCTCCAGTTGACCAGTGAGCCTGTTTCTTACACTGAAGTTGTTTCACCTGTTGACAGATTAATAGGTGACTTTGCATGGCTCGGGACCCAGCCTAACCAGAAAATCAATTTGCACTGTTTCAAATGAATCTATCGTGACACAACAGACCATGTAAATGCTTCCCATGAACAGTTTATGGTCTGAAATGATGGCATTCTGGCCTGTGAGTAACCTGGACTAAGACTGAGCAAAGTGGAAGAACTCTGATACAGTAACTGTCTTGGATGCCACCAACAGCAATAGATTCTGAAGGCCCTAATGAGATCAATTTGAAGACAGTTGGGTTGCATTGGTGTAGCTGAAGGCTTTATTTGGCTTCCAGCATCTTCATTACTGGTAACGTTGCATGAGAAATATAGAACACAGCTTGATTCTGAGCTCAGGCAGCTTGCTGAGCTTGCAGTTAGAAGAATCATTTTTTTATTTCTAGAGTAAACAAATTTGATGCAAAATCATAAAGACACAATAAACGCAGAACCCCACTGTGCCATTGTTAGGTTCACTTTTCAGAGAAGAGCCAGCCATTGTTTAGAATATCTTGAACTTCAGCTAAATAGAGAGAGCCAGACAATGTTTCTTTCAGTTTAAAAGTCAATTTTTCATTTTATGAGCAATGGCCACATCAGTGAAGAGAGTAATTAGTAAAATGCCTTTCTTCATTTAGATTTAAACAAACTGATCTCTGATTTGAGGTTCCTGGACTTGTCGTCTTTGGAGGAGTTAATGCTTCGCATCTTTTGCTTTCTGAAGTTCTGAAACTCAGAGTAACGTAACATAGAATTTTTGTCTGAACTTCCCCACCCAACTAAAGATACTTTTTTAAGAGTTGAATTCATATGTAAGGGGATAACAGTCCCCTTACTAACATTCAGAGCTCCCAGTACCAAAAGGGGAAGGGTCGATGGGACTGACAGTCCCCAGGGGCAATGGGGAGAGGCCAATGCTCCAGGTCAGCCTGATTGACAGGGCGGGCAGGCGAATCAGGGAGTCAGGAGGTCAGGGGTGAATCCCGTCCTCCGTGTGAGCTGAAGGTGCCTGAGTCTGAGTGAGTGGGGCCGAGCTGAGGAGAGGGCAGAGCTGAGCTGGGCCAGATCTGGAGGGGCCAGAAAAGCAGCCCAGAGACAGACCTGCCCTGGGAGCAGAGCTGCAGTCCAGGGAGACAGACCTGCCCTGGGGGGGAGAAGCTGCAGCAGCCAGAGCCAGAGGGGCCAGGGCAGCAGCCCAGGCAGCTGGAGGCAGAGCAGCAGCAGCAGCAGCCATGCTGAGGCAGAGGAGCTGGAGCTGAGGCAGAGCGGTGGAGCTGGAACTGGAGCAGTCCGGAGCCGGGTGCGGTGAGCAGCTGGGGAGAGTGAGGGGAACCCTGGGCAGTGGGCCCAGCGCAGGGAGAGGCCTCAGCCAAGGGGCCCTGCAGGCCAGACTTGCAGGGGGATCGTAACCCCGACAGGGCGGGGGCAACGCTGGGAAGAAGGGTCCTGCCACCCAGAGCCTGCGAGCGTGTGGCCACCGCCAGAACAAGTGTCCAAGCCACAGCGTCCCTGCAGCACAGCCAGGGCCTGAGAAGGAGCCTGGGACTTACACAGGAACAGACTGAACTGCCCTGACATTGCAGAGACACTGTTGGGATGTTCCCTGCCACAGAGCGGGGCGATGTGTTTTCATTAGTCTTTCCCATTTTTCCTTATTCCTGTTACAAATTAATTGTTAATTAAATAATTTGCATTTGCTTTCAATTGTATGCAGTGATCAGTGGGTCAGGGAAGCATCCTGTTTAGAGAGTACACCCCGGAGTGGGGACACCCTACCCCCTGACCTAGGTGACCACAGCAAGGTTGGGGGTCGAGCCCCCCAGGAATCCTGGGCCCAGCCTTGTTGGGGGTTACGAGGACTCTGCCAGACAGGAGAGTGCAAGGGGAGTCCTCGAGGGCAGGGAGGCCTCTGGGTAAAGGAGGTGGGAGCGAGGACTCAGATCCTTCCGCTAGCCCATTTCACCGGGGTAGTGCAGAGACGAGGAAAGTTCCCCACAAGAGCGGGACTATTCCCCCGCTTACATAATTGGCGTCACGAACAGGATCCTATCCACAGGGTCCACCCCATTGGTTTACTGGTTGCATTCTGGTAGCACTGTCCAGGCCTGGTCAAGAAACCTACCATGGCTCGAATTGAAGAACTAAAGGCCCAGATTGCTGAACTTCAGCGCAGATTGTCAGACCAAGCTGAGGCATTACAACAAGCTAGAACAGAACAGAGAGAAGCCTTATCACTGGCTAAGGCTGTAATAGACCAACAGGCAGCAGAAGCTAAGAAACCCCCTACTATTTATGTCCCACGGGAGCAGAAGGTCACAGAGTTTGGTGGCTTCCCGACCAGAGCAGGAGACATTACAGTAGAGGAGTGGGTCAAGTCTGTGAAGACAGCTCTGCGTGTGCTAAGAGTACCTGAGGAAGACCATGTGGACTTCATAGAGGAACACCTCAAGGACCAGGCGAAGGCCACAGTAAAGTTCATGGCAATGGCAGACAAGAAAGATGTGAAAAAGGTGTTTGAACTCCTCCTGGAAGTGTACGGAGACAAGGTACCTATTGGAACTCGACTAAAGGAGTTCTTTGAGAGAAAGCAGGAGCCCGGTGAAACTATCCGGGCGTACGCATATGATCTTCAGGAGAGAATGAGCAAAGTGGAGCGGCGAGATTCTCAACGAGTTCCAGACCCAGATATGTTTCTAAAAGAGCAGTTGGTGTTGGGGCTCCGGGACGACTCCCTCCGACGTGAAATGAAAAGGAGGTTTAAGGAAGAGCCCAGTAAAAAGTTCCATGAACTCATGCAGGCTGCCATTATATGGTCAGAAGAAGAGGAAGTTCCTGGGGCAGAGAGGGCCAAGCCTAACCCCCATACACAAAGTGGGGGCCTAGTGAATGCAGCTGCTGGGGAAAAGGCCCTGCCCCAAACACAGCTAACATTGGAAAGCCTAAGTGAAGCTGTCCAAAAACTGGCTGTCCAACAGGGGGAGATGATGAAAGTGATGACTGAGGTGATGAAAGGAAATACCTCCACTAATGTGCCAAAATATCCAAGAGCTCCAGGATCCCGAAGATCTCCACTGAAGGACGAGCTAGGGAGGTACATTTGTTACACCTGTGAAAGGCCAGGACATACTAGCCGAGATTGTACACTGAGAAGGAGACCAGAGTCCCAGGCACTCGAAATCGATGGGGCACCAGGAGCGAGTGGTCCATCTACAGTAAAAGGCCAAGCAGTGGCAGAAGGATTCCTAGGCCTGTCCTTAGTGGAAAATCACTCTGCATACAGTGTTGAGAGGAACATGGGCAGCACCAGCATATCTAGTGACTTCTGTAAGCGAGCATTTGGAGACTGTCTAACTGCTGAAGTATGTATAGCAGGGGTAAAAACCAGATGTTTGTTAGATACTGGCTCAGAAGTCACCACCATTACTGAATCACATTTTCAAAAATATTTGAAAGACAAAGAGCTGACCATGCACAACACACAGTTTGTACATCTAACAGCAGTTAATGGACTGGCAATCCCAGTGGTGGGATGCCTCGAAGCAGACATCAACTACATGGGCCAGACACTGCCAGGGAAATGCATCTTCATCCTGAAAGACAAGGCCTCTGAAGGGAGCCATATAGGAGAAGGAGTCCCAGGGATTCTAGGGATGAACATCATTAGTGAGCTGAAAGAGCTACAGTTGCCAGTAAAAGGAACCAGGAGGATGCACCGTCATGGGCATGCTAAGAAGAATGCTGTGCTGAGTGGAGTACTGGCTCGAGCGGAGAGGCAGAGTCATTCCCTGGGCCCCACAAGGTGGATTGGAAATGTTAAAGTCGGCAGAAACCGGAAGACCATTATTTCTCCTTGGAGAGAGAAGATGCTTCATGAACGCTGCTGGATGCCAGGAAATACCAATGAATATCGAGTGCTGGTAGAGCCTACATCTGGGTCAAGCCTACCTAATGGACTTCAGTCAGCCAATGTACTGACTAGTGCCATCAAAGGAAGAGTACCAGTGAGTCTTTTAAACCCAAGCGTGAAGGCTATGGAGTTGCAGCCTGAGGAGGTGATCCCTCAGGTGAAGGTAACATTTGGGGAGAAGGGAGAACAAGTTACCTTTCCTCAAGAAAGATGTGGTGGCAGACTGCCAGTTCCAGTTCAAGCGGCATGCCAAGGGCTGATTCCTGCACAGGTGGCTAACTTAAGGGTGTTGCCAGAGAAGCATCAAGAAGCCTTTTCTAAGGATGAGGTGACCAGTTTTAATGACTGGGTCAAAGGTGTCCATGACAGGCCAAAGACAGCCAGCAAAGTTGCTCTCAGTACAGCTGAAGACACAGCCCAAAGTAGGAAAAGGACTTATGATCGCAAATCCAGTGGGGCTCTCATCAGGCCTGGTGACCGTGTACTAGTTCGTAACCATAGACAACAGGGGCGTAATAAAATACAGGACAAGTGGGAGTCAAATCCCCACATTGTAGTTGCTCACAACAATCCCGAGCTACCAGTTTACACCATCCGGCCTGAGTGAGGAGGTCCTGAGAGACTAGTACATAGGGATCAACTAAAACATTGCACTCTTAGTCCAGTCAGGGACCATAGGAGGCGTAGATCAGCACACCCTGAGGAGATGGAAACCAATTGGGGGATGGTTCTAGTCCCACAAACTGAATACAGAGGGGAACAGAGTGGGGCAAACACAAACCCTAACAAGAATGGCCAGATCCCTCCAGCTGACCCAGTATTACCCAAGAATAGGGAAATAGAAAATATGGGTAATGAACCACCAGTTTTAAGGAGGTCCCAGAGGGCTAATAAGGATGTACTGCCTGTTAACTTTAGAGATGATTATGTTATTGGTTCTATGTAGTGTTTTAATGAATATTGTTATGTATAGTATGAAGAAATAGATGTGAAATGTTTAATATGTTAAATATTCTTTTGATGTTAATGGGTTTGATATGATGTGGGTATATGTTGTTAATAATGGGTCCGGAGGTATTAGTGTAAACCTTGTGGTTGTGGCAGAATTTTAGCAAGGGGGAATGTAAGGGGATAACAGTCCCCTTACTAACATTCAGAGCTCCCAGTACCAAAAGGGGAAGGGTCGATGGGACTGACAGTCCCCAGGGGCAATGGGGAGAGGCCAATGCTCCAGGTCAGCCTGATTGACAGGGCGGGCAGGCGAATCAGGGAGTCAGGAGGTCAGGGGTGAATCCCGTCCTCCGTGTGAGCTGAAGGTGCCTGAGTCTGAGTGAGTGGGGCCGAGCTGAGGAGAGGGCAGAGCTGAGCTGGGCCAGATCTGGAGGGGCCAGAAAAGCAGCCCAGAGACAGACCTGCCCTGGGAGCAGAGCTGCAGTCCAGGGAGACAGACCTGCCCTGGGGGGGAGAAGCTGCAGCAGCCAGAGCCAGAGGGGCCAGGGCAGCAGCCCAGGCAGCTGGAGGCAGAGCAGCAGCAGCAGCAGCCATGCTGAGGCAGAGGAGCTGGAGCTGAGGCAGAGCGGTGGAGCTGGAACTGGAGCAGTCCGGAGCCGGGTGCGGTGAGCAGCTGGGGAGAGTGAGGGGAACCCTGGGCAGTGGGCCCAGCGCAGGGAGAGGCCTCAGCCAAGGGGCCCTGCAGGCCAGACTTGCAGGGGGATCGTAACCCCGACAGGGCGGGGGCAACGCTGGGAAGAAGGGTCCTGCCACCCAGAGCCTGCGAGCGTGTGGCCACCGCCAGAACAAGTGTCCAAGCCACAGCGTCCCTGCAGCACAGCCAGGGCCTGAGAAGGAGCCTGGGACTTACACAGGAACAGACTGAACTGCCCTGACATTGCAGAGACACTGTTGGGATGTTCCCTGCCACAGAGCGGGGCGATGTGTTTTCATTAGTCTTTCCCATTTTTCCTTATTCCTGTTACAAATTAATTGTTAATTAAATAATTTGCATTTGCTTTCAATTGTATGCAGTGATCAGTGGGTCAGGGAAGCATCCTGTTTAGAGAGTACACCCCGGAGTGGGGACACCCTACCCCCTGACCTAGGTGACCACAGCAAGGTTGGGGGTCGAGCCCCCCAGGAATCCTGGGCCCAGCCTTGTTGGGGGTTACGAGGACTCTGCCAGACAGGAGAGTGCAAGGGGAGTCCTCGAGGGCAGGGAGGCCTCTGGGTAAAGGAGGTGGGAGCGAGGACTCAGATCCTTCCGCTAGCCCATTTCACCGGGGTAGTGCAGAGACGAGGAAAGTTCCCCACAAGAGCGGGACTATTCCCCCGCTTACACATAGCTTGTTTTCTGTGTCACTTTATCCTGTATTATGCATGCAGAAAGGCTAACTATCCTACATATGTGTATAAATAGTGCATCTTTGTTTGGAAATGTGTGGCATAAAAATGTTGATGGATTATGGTATTCTGTTCGATAGGAAATCAGTTTACAGATGAATTACAGTAAAACGAGCAGGCAGATTGGTTGATGTAACTGAAATTCCACTGGAAAGATGACTGGCATCTTGTCATTCTGCAAACTGTTTGTAGGACAGCAGCAGAGGGGGAAGGGAATGGGACTGATCATCATTCCTGTCCTTGGGCAAGCTATCAACTACTGTCTATCTCATTCTGCCTTTAACTAGTGTTGTATTACATCCATTTTTTTTAGAATAGTGCTGACACAACTAGCAGCCTATTTTCCAACTTAATCTTTCTCTCTCTCTCTCCACATGCTGGTCATATGTTGAGATCTTGTCCTATGCCTGAGTTCAAGAGCAATCAAAACCCTATGTCCAAACATGATTTACATCTGCACTGACTATGGTTTCAAACTGTGTTTCAACAGCATTCAGAAAATGTGCTAAAATTTTGCAAAGGGAAAGACTATAAGATGTCTTCAGCTAGCATGATTACTGAAAAAACAAAACAACCCTCCTCCCCCACCACTCTATCTTTACTAAAGCATGTAGTATTCCTAATAGCAATTGTTAGAATGCTTGTCAAGCATGGTTTTGTAGAATTGACCAGAAATACACCTAATCATTTCCAAACCGTTTTAGCTACTGTTTTTTGAGTAAATAGAATAAACCACACCAAGCTTCCATATACTTTTATGTATTTTTAAACTTCTACAAAGCTAATTTCCCCAGATGCGAACAGAGGCTTTAAATTCATATATTGAATCTGATTTATTTTGGTTGCCTCTTACCCAGTCTCAAAGGTTCTGCTTGTGTCCCTAAATTGACTTTAGTGTCTACATTTGCCTGATGTTTTACTGTTCCTCATACTACTTAATTAAAATATTCTCTAGTTAGTGGAGCTATAAAAATGAAAACGAATGTTCTTCTCAATCTGAAGAACCCATTCTAACTCTCCTGCTTTTACTTTGATTGCTGCAGTTCTGGCCATTGCTTCTCTTAGTGGTGCTTTCCTCCCCCTTTTTCGTTATTCCTGTGGTCATGAATTGACATTGATTGCAGGACAGTGCAAAACATGAACAGTTTTTTCCCCCAAATGTAACAGTTTCCGTAACTTGCCAGAGAGATTTCAATGAGTATTTATTGGGTCTAATTTTTTTAATTGAAATGAAGCCATGATTGTCTCCAAACAATGTTCAATCCTTTGCTCCAAGGTAATGTGATATGTAAAGAAAAGGCTATAGATCTTTAGCCCTACCTGGTAAGGCAGAGGTCTCCAACCTGTGGAGTACAGGGAAGAGAAACTACCTGACGGGTGGAAAAATTGTATGACTCTAGAATGTACTATTCCCTTGCCACAAGTTATGTTCTCGTGAAGCTGGAGTGCTTCTTGAAAGCAACCTGCCTTCCTTCCCTGTTTCCACTATGGTTCGTAATGAAGCTAGCCACAGGGCTTTTGGTGCAGGCAGCAGCCAGTCGTTCAGACCTCACTTTTCACTGCTCCTGTGATAATCAGCATAACTAACCTGGACATGTGGAACCACCAACAGATGCCTCCACTCTAAGCAGCATATAGCCTCCTGCCGAAGGGGGAACAGGAAGCGGGAACTACAAAACTGGGGAGCAAAACTGAGGAATAGTTAGAATTGGCAAAGAAAAAATTATAGAAGACAAAGGACAAGGCACTTAAGAATGAGAGAGTAAATGGACTGCAAAGAAAGTGGAAAGTATCCCGAATAAGACATGAATAGACATAGGTGGAAGAGGGTGTGCGTGTCCATCTGCCAGCTCATTAGAAAGGGGAGCTCCATCAGAAGAATGCTGGGAAACACTGCTGTAAGTACTGTACTTCTGGGTTGCTGGAGTTTCATGACTCTGTCTCTCCTTATGTGATTCTCTGTCCTTGATCAGAATGAGTTGTTTATGGCTCTACGCAACTTTTGACTGGATCCACCGTCGTCTTCAAAGTAAACTGAAAAAGGGAGGAAAAATTGGGGCTATGCTATTCTTTGCTGCTTTATGGTGGGGGAAAAAAGAAGGCGACGGAATGGTTTTACCAAACCTCCTCCCCCCACCCAAAAAAATCTTGTTTTTGCTTTAAAAATACCAAAATGTCCAGTTCACTAGCCAGAATGAAATATTTTTTTAAAACTTCTGCATCACCTGATCAGAAAAGCAAAATTGTGTGACATGAGAAGAGCTGACAGTGAAATCTCCTCAAGAAACTGAAAATTAACCAGTCATGGAAGGAGAAAGAGGCCTTAGCTGGATTTTTAAAAAAATCAAACTTGCCTTTATTGCTGTCACAAGTATGACACTAAGTTTTGACAAGGGCAGGTTGTCCATCAATAATCCATGTTACACACTCTTCCTTGCTAAACTTTTAGTGGTGTCACTCTTAAGGCAAAGCAGTCTCTCCTTACAGGTGACCTGTGAGATTTTTAATAATCTGTTGTGAAATGTGGGGAGCTCTTCCCCTTTTGATTGAAAAAAATATAGAATACATTATGTATGTTATGACACATTATTTAAACTCCTCTAACTTGTGAACTTAAAGGTAAGGCAAATTTCTTCTGCCTGTCCTGCTATAACTGCTAAACACACTAAATCACAATATGTGGCTTTGGAGAGGGGAAAATAAAACTTCCTCCCGATGATCAGACACTGGGCCAGATTCTGCAGCTTTGGCAGTGCAAAGGGGTTGTAAAGCTGACCTAACTAGACGTCTAAAGATTCCTTCAGCATGTCCCAGTCATGTCTCCTTGAAAATCACTACAAGTCTGCATAGTTAAAGAAAGCCTGAAGCTGCTGTGAACCGTGGCATGGACTGAAGTGGCTCCTAAGCAGCCCTTGGGATTAAGGGAGAGTGAAGGTGGTCTATAGCTAGACTTGGAAGGATTAGGTTTTTATCAGTTAAGCTCAGTAAACACTGATTTCACCCTGCACATGCACACAATGAAAAAATATTTCCACCAATAATAATTGGAATTTACAGGTAGCTAAAGTAAGAAAAATGCTGCTTGAGAACTTATTAGAGTTTGACTTAAGGATATTTATTTGGTATGTTGTGACGTGTGATGCTGACAATTTGTGTTTTAACAGTAATAAAACTTTATCTTTTTGGATCTCTGCATCTACTGTCATTAAATAATTATTGTCTGACCTCCATAATTTTTCACAGCTGTGAAAATGTGAATCAATAAAAATTAAAAAAAATCTTAAAAATAAACATTGATATTTTCCTACAAAATAATAAGAACATATAAACCAAACTCTGCTAAGCCTATATATAGCCCACTTTACTTTCTCTCTCTCTCTCTCAGCTGCACTGAGCAGAGCTCTGGTGTAGTTGAGGATCTAGTTCATCAAGTGCATTTTTCTGAAGAAGTTACAAATGAAGGAAAATGTCCAAATAGCTGCCCTGTTTTTCTTTCTTTGCCATATACCTGCAAGACATTTCTTTTTATGGTAAACTTCAGTTTGTGCGTATGGTGAATGTTCAACCCAGGAAAGGATTCATCTGGGAAAAGCAACATTTGGAAGGTGCTGGGAACACAAATGTTGGTGCCTAGATATTCAGAATATGTTTACATACTGCAATTAAACACGCACGGCTGGCCCGTGTAAGCTGATTTGGGCTTGGGCTACGGGGCAGCTCAGGTGGGAGCCTGGGCTCTGGGGTCCTCCCCACTTGTGGGGTCCCACAGCCTGGGCTCCAGCCTGAGCTCAAACATCTACACTGCAATTAAACAGCCCTTTAGCCCGAGCTCTGTGAGACCGAGTCAGCTGGCACAGGACAGCCACAAGTGTTTAGGGCATTTCTGCACTGCTCTTAAAGTGACTGGTGAACTAGAAATGCCCAGATACAAACAGTATCATGCACTCTTGAGTATGATCTGCCGATGGGAGCTCTTTCTGATAACACAAAGCTTTTATTTGATGATTAAAATCATACTGGATAATAGGGGGGTGAAAGTCTCTGAATCCTAGAACTTTCTTCCATTTGCTGTTTTTCTGGTCTCAATTAAGGTGTTGAACCATACCTGACTACAGTAAGAAACCGGAAAGCAGGAGACTTTCTTGTCTTCTGACGTACTCGTGGTCCTCTGGTTTTCCTGTCTCCTAAAGGGATGAGGATAGAGATGGGATGTTGAATGCAAACTTGTTTGTAAAATATCCCTTGCTTATAAATGAATCTGGACAACTTTGAAGCACATGAGCTCCCTTTTCTGGCCTGCCTGGGCAGGATCCAACTTTCTCTCTTTTCTCTAGACTATTCAATATCACTTTAGTGGTTGCAGTGCTTGCAGCTCTTGGAGAGTACCCACAGCCACTGCACCATCAGGAGTACTGAGATTTTGGAGATGACCTGAGAAATTCCACAAGAGCCTGAGCCTCTGGCCAGAATTTGATTGTTGGCATGTATGCATTAGATGTATCTTGTCTCTTTGGGCAGTGTCTGTGACACTCTTGCCCATTAGCTTGTTTCTTTCATCGTGAATTAGCTTACTCATCTGTTCCAGAGAGTAACGTGGTTTTTACAAAACACAGGACTCAACACAATACATTTTTCAATCCGTATTCTGTACCCAAGGATTGTTTTTCAGTTTTTCTTCATTACTCATAAACCTGGCCACTTTAAAGTAAACACAGCCGCTATCTTTCGAGATCCTACATGCCAAAAAACAAGATTTTTTTTTTTTTAAAGGGAATTGGTGGTGGTGAGTTGGATATCTTTACAGTCCCATTCCATTGTTGATTCAGAATGGAATTACTGGAGCAATTCACAATGTTTGTTTTCTGTAGTTATCAGGGATGTACATTGGCTGATGAAAGAGCTCTAGCTCAAAGCAAAGGTTCTGTAGTGGGACGGACAATTTTATTGGTCTGCCAAGCCAAATTATCCTTTTATACACCAGAAAAGTCTTTTTGATTGTTGCTGTTGTAACATTAGTCAAGGGTCTGTCAATATTTCCATTATAAACCCCCTATTTTCAGGGGTTTATGAATAGACTATTTAAAAAAAAAAACTTGTTCTGGTCTGAAACTTGGCATATGAGATCTGAGTTCAGCAGCAGATATTTTCTTTAACAAATTTAAAATAGTCAGCTGTTTCTTAAGCTGTAGAGAGGGCAAAAAAAATTTCTTTGGTTAAACAGATAGGAATATTTTTTCCAACCCACTTATTCCAATTAGATTTATAAAAGCAAAACTCTACTCCCTATTAGAGCGGGGGAAAGGCATGTTCCATTTGCCACAAGAGTTTGCCTCAAAACTTTCCCTTTCTTCACTTTGGTTTATGATTGACTAAATCCCACCCACCTTCTCTCTTCTTTCCTCCTCCCCTATGCATATTTCCCTTCAGTATATTTACATTATTACTACTTTAAATTACAGCTTTCTTTCCTTTTCTCCAGCTGATCGATATAACATCGCTTGTGCCTTGCTGTCTGAGGTTTGCAGCACCCAATTCTTATGAATCTGTCTGTGCCTCTCTAAAGGAATTTTGAGAGACTTTGTTTGACAAGATGTGTATGGTAAATATGCACTGAACAGACTTATTCAGGAATTGCTCTTTTGCATTAAATGTTGCTTTAAGCTATCACTTGATGTACCCAACTTCTCAGGTCCTGAACATAAGAAGGGTGACTGCTGATTTAGATTTTAATTTTGTTTGTTTTTGTTGCTGAGACTTCATGCTGCATGAATGTGTGGCTTTAAACTAAGGTAATTTCACATTCCCTTATTAACCCACTGTTGTTGCAAAGTGAACAAGTGAGTTACGATTGGCTCAGAACCCCATTGTGGGTTTTCAAGACTGGTTTTTTTTAGTCATTTCCTGAAAGTTTGGTGCAGAAACGTGAAAGCGCAGGAAGTGACAACTGACTTCGCAGAGCTGAATTCATCTTCAGAAGGAGAACAGTTTGCTGTAGGCGAGGGTTCCTGTATGCTGAAGACTCTACTGAGATGCAGAAATATGGAGTAATAAGTGATAGTGTGAAATTCTATATCTAAATGACACCCGATTGATTCCAGCTCATCAGGAAGAACATCTGCTGTCATTTGTAGCCACACTCCTGAAGAAAGCAGCTCAAGCATTAAAATGCTTTTGAGTACTCCTGCCGAATGTGAACTGTAGCTGTATGATTGGTAAAGCACAAGGAAGTGTAAGTTAAAGAAACTGAAAGTTGAATGGTGGAAAATGAGCGTGCTTAAAAAGCACTACCGTCCCTCTGCTGCAGCCTTTACAAGATCGTTCTCGGAACAGGGGAGTGGAAGTACAAAAGTTGCAGTTAATTTGAAGGACTATCAATGGTACTACCAAATGAAGAGTAAGAGGACCCATGAACACACAATTTCAGACCTAGGGAAGTCACTTGGTGCATACAGGTGGCAGACGCATCCCAGGTTTCACTGGAAGGGGAGCAAGAGAGAGTTGTCTCACAGTCTTAAATGGAAACATAATCAGCTAAGTCCTATTGAATGCCCTTTGAGGATGGACAATAGTGGAGTTGATGATCTCCAGGAAGACCCAGCAAGGAAGATGAGCCAGGCAGATAGTATACCATTTCGAGTTCCATTCAGCAGGTCTATGTCTGAGCCTGCACCACACTGGAGAAATAGAAGTGTAAAGCCATTTCTGCAACCAGTGCGCTCAGTAGATTGTGAGCAACAGGGATATTTCATCCATGGTATCTTCTCTACACTTTCAAGTGGCTTTTCTAAGATGTTGACCCGAAAAGGGGAGCCCAGCACTGAACCAGTGAATGAATGGTGGACGGATTGTAATCAGATTGATTTGAATACAGGTAACAGTGAATTGTTTTGTTCTCCTTGTAGCTGGTTAACAGGTGAGCATAATTACTTGCTCCTTGGAGAGATTTTTAGTTATTTAAAACTATTTGTAACTTCATACTGATTTTACTGGTGGCTAGTAATATGGGGAAGCTGATAGCATCTACGTTAAATTGAGTTGCTCCCTGATGTCATTTAAATAGAGCAGTTTATGCTACTGTGGCCTTCTGAAATGTTTCCTTTCCTCCATTGTTGTCCTTGCCTTAACAGTGAACCCACTAAATGCAGTTCTTTAAATGGAAGTAGGGTGGTGTTTAGGACTGTCCAAACAATTTTGTACCCACTTAAGAATTTGAAAGGCTTTTAAAAATGTCTTTTTGGTGGATTTAGGAACTAATAGTTCTCTGGAATGAATTGAGTATATGGTGTGCACTGTTTTGAGGGCAGAGTCTGAGGACTTGTAGTACCTTGATGTATAAAACCTACTACTGTCAAACTGGAGTGTGGAGGAAAGTAAAGCTGTATTTAAACGGTGTTCCAGGAGTGAAACTGATTTAATTGTGCCAGATTCACAGTTTTGTAACCAGTCAGCTAAATTCATGTATGTTGGTATTGTTCTTGGCATCTAATACACATTTGCAAAGATTTAGCTAGCTGGGATTGAGGTCAGCAAGCTTCTTAATGCCAGTCTGTGAGATTTCATTTAATTCCACCCCGTTGATAACAATGCTTTTAAAACAAAAGAGAAAAAGGGAGAGAAATTTGCCTCCTGTTGTCACTCTTGGTTTTTCATTTGACTTCCTAGTACTGGCAGATCTGATGCAAGTAACTGATGCAGCTATGAAAATGGGTTTAAACTCTTACTTTTAAAAACTCGTAATGTTTTCCAAAATCCTCCAGATTATCGTGCTAAAACCCTGATAACATCTGGATCCATCTTAGATCATTGGACAAGCCCTCTGTATTCTGAAAGCCTCAGATTTATTATTAGAATGTACTCTGCTGACATGGGCACTTATGATTTCTTAATTACAGTGGAGTGGTCTTGTATTTTATACACTGCATTTTTTTATTGAAGTCAGTCACATCCCTTTAAAACAAACAGCTAAAAGAGAGAATTAAGTGATTTAATGGGGACTATACCCCCAGTTCAGTGTAAGGCTGTAACTCAGTGGGATTCTGTTCAAGACGAGTTTTTAGTTAATATCACTGGATCCTGAAATGGATCTCCTTGAGGAGATCCTACTAGTGTGGAATGTGGGTTGCTCATCCTTGTTTACATTGCTGTAGGTAGCTCCAGTGCCTAGGTTGCTAGGATTTTGTGTCCTGACGAAGCCCTCTTACCAGTAGCCCCTCTTCTCTCCTCTCCAGTCATCTGCTAATTCAGGGTGAGACAAGAAGTCTAATTGCAGATCACTGTGATAGTGGGGGGAACCAGTGGGTTAGAGTGGTGAACGGGGTGTTGCAGAGTAGGCCTGGTCCATTTTCTGGTAGGCCTTTTCTGCCCCACTGAACATACATCTTCAATTGGGGCAGAAAGGGAGGCCCCACAAGAAGTGCTGCTGCTGCTCAGGCTGATGCTGGGCAGGTAGTCCATACCACATAGGAGGCTCTGGAGGTCAAGATTCTGACTTGGGTGAGAGCATAGTGGGGTATAGTGGCTCAAGGTAAGACATTCTTCAATAAACCCTTAAGCATTGTTATGGGACAATAGCAGAGGCAATGGCTCTGTGAAGTCTGGCTCGACCTGCAGAGCATACCAAACTGATTGGACAACCAAGGCAAAAACCTGGGAACTGACATGAGCAAAAGAACTTGAGAGAGGATAGTTGTTGGGGAACTGTTTAGAGACACCAGACTAAGACAGGCACCCGCTGGGATGTTTGAAGAAGCTAGGACTGACTAGACCCTCATTACAGGTTGGCAGGCCTTCAGGTAAGATGGACTTGCATGTAGAACAGGGGTTAGCAACCTTTCAGAAGTGGTGTGCCGAGTTTTCATTTATTCACTCTAATTTAAGGTTTCGCATGCCAGTAATACATTTTAACATTTTTAGAAGGTCTTTCTTCAAGTCTATAATTTATAACTAACCTATTTTTGTATGTAAAGTAAATAAAGTTTTTAAAATTTTTAAGAAGCTTCATTTAAAATTAAATTAAAATGCAGAGCCCCCCCGGATCAGTGGCCAGGACCCGGGCAGTGTGAGTGCTACTGAAAATCAGCTCGCGTGCAGCCTTTAGCACCCATGCCATAGGTTGCCTACCCCGATGTAGAATGTTTGTTTTTAAACTCCTTGTCCCTAAATGCTTTATTCTTAATGTGAAAATAAACAATACTTTTATGTTAAGAAGACTGTCTTATCTCTCTCTACCACTGGTCACAGACTCCAAAAGGAAAGAATCACAGGTGCCAAATCCAGCCAGGCTGCTGGGTAAGCGCAGTTGAGCCACCAGGGTACTGTAGCCCAGGGTCTGTTCTAAGAATGCGAGGATTCCACCCTAGGAGAGGTAAAGGCACAAGGTCTAAGACCAGAAAGGGTGTGCGCAGAGACACCACAAAGGGCACAGAGGTTCAGCTTAGCTCTGTTATCTTGATATGGACCTCCTCAATTGCTATTGAAGAGTCTAAGTTACAGGAAATGATCAGGTCTCCTATATCATTTTGGGAATATATTCCCAAAACTCCACACAGAATTAGCTCAGAATAGTGGGCAGGCCACTGTTTGGCCATCTGGTACCTTAGCATTCCAGGAAGCTCTCTGAGTTCTAAGTATGGAGGAAAGCATCTTCCCCTGACTTGAGAACACAATCCTGGATTTTGTCATGGGAGGAATCCAGAGATCTGAAAGCCCATGAGAAGTCCAGAAAAAAAACTCTTTCCCCTTCCACAGGGGACATAATCACAATCCCCAGACAAGTCACATTCTTACTCTGCCCAAAGGCGATACGCTACTTTTTACTGCATGTCTGAGAGATGGTGTAAGACATGTGTCCTCTCCCTTTCCCAGGCATAGCAGTTCCCTTTTTGGTGAGGACACTGGTACTCTCAATGTTGAGGGAGGTGTTTTTCCTCAAAGACCCTTCTGACAGGCAGTTCAAGAGATGATTGTGGGCTGCATCCATGGCCTTATGCTCTAAGATGCTAACCATTTGACTGCAGGCTTTGGAGTCATTAGGGGATCACAAGTAGACGAAAAAGGCATTGGCTAACCTCTGCTTGGATTCCAACTTCTTGGTATGATTTCCTTGGGTGTGACCATCCCTGCTACTGACTAATAACCAGTAAGTCATATTAGGCTACAGAATACTGCTTTTCTCAACATGGAGGACTTGAAGAGATGGATTGAAGACCTCCCAAAAAACCTCTTGCCTTTATTAAAAGGAGTATGAGAAGCCTCTGCTTGCTTGGTCATGTCACAGTGACTTCTAACCAGAGGGGAGGCCTACCTGAAATGTTGTTCAAATGCAGAGTTGAAGAGGCATGTGACGTTTCACTCCATATTCTTTATGAAAATATGCTTATGATATGAATGACATAACTGAGATGTACTTTGTGCAAGATAAGTCTTGTAAGATATCATTGGAAAGGTTATAATTTACTGAATGTGATTATCCAATTTGTATGCCTGTATCACTTCTATATCTGAAATTAGGAATGTTGACTATGTATCTGTATTTCAACTATGCTACTTTGGGTGATGCCCACTGCTAACACTTCAGGTACAGCAATGGAAAAGCCAGACAGAGCTGATGACCCATCAATGAGGACAATGGACTGTGAAAAGGGTTGGCCTTGCCGCGGACAATCCATACTGCCACTGACTCATGGACGCTGTGATACTATAGAGTCAGGTGATCTTGTCACCTGATACTAAACATTACCTAGGACTTCTTGTAACTTTCCACTGGAAGGGAAGGGGGGTCAAGTTTGGGAAACAAAGGATTCCCACCTTATCTAAATCCTGTTTAAGGAAGGGGAGGAAGGCAAACGGGACTCCACCTCTCCATGGCCTGTCTACTCAAGAAGAAAGACGCTAAAGCCACCTGAAGGGAAAGCAAGTGGGGGGTCCCATCTGAAAAGGCATATAACTGGAACTCTGAACCACAGGAACTTTGCAACCTGCCTAAAATAACATTTAGGGTGAGCATTTACATTTGGTAACCTGTTTCTTAAGTATATTGAGCTTAGCTTGCACGTTTTGCTTTATTTGGTCATTAATCTGCTTTGTTCTGTCCTCTCTTATATTCACTTAAAAATCACCTTTCGCAGTTAATAAACTTATTTCTTGTTTATAATATAACCCAGTTTATGTAATTTCTAATTGGGGGAGGGGGAAAGGAAGTGCATATCGCCCTCCACCTTGGGGGGGGGGGCAGCAAATTTCATAAAACCTCTGAGTTTGTACCCCTTAAAGGGAGCAGGCACCAGAGTGTTGGGGCAAGCCCCTAAGGTTGAATTTTTCCAGAGCAGATCTGTCTCTCTGTGCAGCTGGGTGTGGCCCTGCCCGTGTGCTTGTCTAGAAGAAGCTTGTGAGCCTAACCCAGCAAGGCCAGGTAAAGCAGACCCAGGCTGTCAGAATAGGCAGACTCAGTGGCATCCCAGCACATCAGGTGACACCCCAAAGGGCCCAAACCTGTCACAAGGCACATCAGAGTGGGGTTTATCCTGGAAGAAATGGACCAAAACATTCTAACTACAGCAGCCAGTCATCCCCCTTCAATAGTGGAAGGACTCTGAATTTCTCTGGAGGGATTCTTCTGGATCTAGCTAGTACCTCAGCAGGGGATAGAATGCCCACAGGACTGCACACAGAATAGCAGTGCTGTGTATGGGGTAAGGCATATTGGGATAGACTACCACACAGATATTTGGGAGAGAGAGAGATAGACAAACCAGTCAGCTGGCACCCAGGAAAAGTTAAAGATCCCTGTCCACGATGTCCTGAACTGGTTAGAAGAAAGCAACTCTGAGACGTCGTTAGCCTCTGGTATGGCTGAAACACTGTTAGATGCCACAGTGGCTCAGTTTTAACTGTGTTTAGAGCCAGGCATAACATAAACTGGCCTTCACACTGCTTGTAGCACAGACAAGGCCTTAAGCTAAAGGAGTTTAGACTCAATATTTTTTGCCATTAACTTTCAATTTAAACATTATTTATAACTTACAGAAAGCTGAGAACAGTAAATGCATCAACTCAGGAAAGAGAAATATCATTTCAGTTAACAAACATCTGGACTGTAAATGTTCTTATAGAACAGGAGTCACAATTTCACCATAACAGGGTAAGGAAAGAAACAAGTAAAGCTGTGTTAAACTCTTGTCTCCTTTCCTTTTTTGGAACTTTCCATCCTGTTCCTATTCTTAGCATTTTTTTTAAAGGTTACTGAAGCAGGAGAAAGTTCTCAGAAAATATGCATTTGATTGTTCTAATTTACCTGGAGCTCAGGACAGAGAGCAGGTTTAGTTGGGATATTTTCCAACTGCTCCACTTCAATAGAACTAACTCTCTCAATCTTTGCTTAGTATAGCTCTGCTTGGTTCTGGAGAAAAAAATATGATTACTATTCTGTAGTGTTTTTCTGTTTGGCTACAACTAGCATTCTCTTGTTATCGTTGATTATGGTATTTCCTTCAGAATTGCTTCCTCCTTTTGCTTCATCAGGACAAAATACCTTTGCTCAACATAAAGATTCTGATTTATAATTTAGCTGATTTTAGGACTTACCCTATTTCTCCTGGCATCACCAATAGAGGGGCATTTCTGGTGCAATCCTGATTTTTCAAAAGCTCAACTCATTGTCCAAAAACGACCCCATTCTTTGTAATTTGATAAGCTTACTCAACCTCAGTCCCCTTCAATGTGTGTTTCCAGTTTGGATTCCTCAGACTACATTCCTGACATCCTTCCATCCAAATTATTTAGATTCTGTCTTTTCAGATTCAATAGAGACTTCAGTAACTTAGCAGTTTTAACACTCAGTTGTTCTGTCAATTCCCAATCAGGAAGCTGTCTCATTCTGTTTTGGGAGACAGGGTCTTGTATTTAGTATTCATGGACGCAGCTATTTTTGTATTAACTTTTAAAAGCTGCTTCTGCATTATAAAACTTTTTAATTAAAAATCACCATCCAAGAGAAATTCAGAACTAGCTAATTGTGTCTACATAAGACCCTTTTTCAATAAAGTGGTTTAGTTATTCCCAGTTGACTAAAAGCCAGTTTAGTCTGTATGCATTTAATTGTATTACTTAGTCTGTAATTTTTGGGGGGGCAGGTATACTATCTTTTGACTGAGTGCTCTGCACATTTATGGTGCTATATAAATAACTATATGTAATTTCTGTTTCTATGATGGGTTAGGGCACGCAATCTGTTTACATGTACTTTAGTTAACAGTTAACTTTAAACCAGTTCAAGTTTGTTTCAAGGATGTTTTATAAATAATGAACCTAGTGCTGCATCCAAATGTTTGTACATTAGTTTTTAGATCTGTATACATGGAAATAATCCACGACAGCCACATTTAAACCTGGTTTTGAAATGCTGGTGTGGCTTAGAGGTGATAAATGGTGCTTTATGGCATGTTGAAAATTGCTCAGAACTAAAGCAGTCTTGAAATTTCTCTTTGCGGAGCTATTACAGGTTTTTGACAGCTTTAGGGCACTGCATTTAAAAGCTCCTTATTTTTCTCAGTGTCTTTCTTTTTTTATTGTTAATTATTGGCTGATTGCAGTCATTATAATGCTAACGTGGATTGGGACCAGTAATAATGGGCAAATACATTCAGTTGAATACTTCTGGTTTTTTTAAAAAAAGCTATAAAATAATTAACAATGTCAACATTTAAACTTGTCAATAAAATATATAGTTAGGTAGCAAATGTATAGTTAGGTAGCATGGACAAACTGTTCGTCAGAGGCAGGTACAGTCCATTTGGTATAACAATATGGTTTTGAGTTTTTGTCCTTTAAATCTATGTGTCGGTATTAGGCTTCAGAGTTATCATCCATTGGGATGAATAGAAGTATTCATACGCCTAAGAGCTATTGTTTCATGCTGTTAGTAGACATGGAAGGACAAAGTTACATTGGTTTACACTCAATTCATGTCTGCAAGATATTTTTTAACAATAAGGTACTGAAATTTAAATATTTACAATATGCAAACAAGGGCAGCAAGTTTCAGCGCCATAAAGTGCCAGTGTAGACAGTGCACCAGCGCTGAGAGCCGCACTCCCAGCGCTGGGAGCGATGCCCCTCGTGGAGGTGGGATTTTTTTGCGCTGCAACCACACAAGCCACGTTAAAGCGCTGCCGTGGCAGCGCTTTAGTGTTGCCAGTGTAGACTAGCCCTTAGACAAGTTAGATGTCTTCAAGTTGGCAGGGCCTGAGGAAATACATTTTAAAATACTTAAGGAACTGGCTGAAGAGAACTCTGAGCCATTAGTGATTATCTTTGAGAACTTGTGGAGAATGGGAGAGATCTCAGAGGACTGAAAAGGGGCAAACGTGGTGCCTATCTATGAAAAGGGGCATAAAGACAACCCAGGAAATTATAGACCAGTCAGATTAACTTTGGTACCCAGAAAGATAATGGAGCAAATAATCAGTCAGTTTGTGAGTACCTAGAAGATAATGTGGTGATAAGTAACAATCAGCATGGATTTGTCAAGAACAAATCACGTCAAGCCAACCTAATACCCTTCTTTGACAGTGTAACAAGCTTTGTGGATGGTGGGGGGGAGGAGGCATAGATGTGATAACTTGGCTTTAGTAAGGCCTTTGATGCTAAACTCACATGACCTTTTCATAAGCAAACTAGGGAAATATGGCCTAGAGAGACGAACTTACCATGAGATGGGTGTACAGCTGTTTAGAAAACCATACTCCGAGAGTAGTTATCAGTGGTTCACAGCCAAGCTGGAAAAACAAATTGAGTGGGGTCCCGATATCATCATAAATGATTTGGATAATGACATAGAGAGTATGCTTATAATGTTTGTAGATGATACCAAGCTGGTTAGAGTTGCAAGTGCTTTGGAGGACATGACTAGAATTCAAAATGATCTTGACAAACTGGAAAAATGGTCTGAAATAAATAGGATGAAATTCAGCAAGGACAGGTGCAAAGTACTCCACTTTGGAAGGAATAACCAATTGCACAAATACGAAATGGGAAATGACTGCCTAGAAAGTAGTTACGCAGAAAAGGATTTGGTGGTTATAGTGGATCACAAACTAAATATGAGTCAACAATGTAATACTGTTCCAAAAAAAGCAATAATTCTGGATGTATCAGCAGGAGTGCGGTAAGCAAGACACAAGAAGTAATTTGTCCACTCCACTCAGCATTGATAAGGCTTCAGCTGGAGTATTGTCTGGTTCTGGGCACCATTCTTCAGGAAAGATGTGGACAAATGGGAGAAAGTCCAGAGGAGAGCAACAAAAATGATTCAAGGTCTAGAAAACATGACCTATGAGGAAAGATTGAAAAAATTGGGATGGTTTAGTCTGGAAAAGAGAAGACTGATGGGGGACATAAGTCTTCAAATATGTAAAAGGTTGCTATAAAGAGGAGGGTAATAAATTGTTCTCTTTAGCCACTGAGTACAGGACAAAAAGTGATGGGCTTAAATTGCAGCAAGGGAGATTTTGATAAGATGTTCGGAAAAACTTCCAAACTGTCAGGGTGGTTAAGCACTTGAACAAATTACTTAGGGAGGTTGTGGAATCTCGTTCATTGGAGGTTTTAAAGAATAGGTTAGACAAACACCTGTCAGGGATGGTCTGGATAATATTTAGTCCTGCTTCCAAGCAGGGGAATGGACTAGGTGACCTATTGAGGTCCCTTCCAGTTCTAAATTTCTATGATTTTTTATACACACACACACACACACACACACACACACACACACACACACACACACACACACACACACACACACACACACACACACACACACACACACACACACACACACACACACACACACACACACACACACACACACACACACACACACTCTCTCTCTCTCTCTCTCTCTCCCCATTTTTTAAAAATTCCTACACTTATAAGGTCAGGAGTATGGGGTTTAGCACTCAGAAGAAATTTCAAAGATAAGAGAGCATACCAAATCTTAACTTCTTTAGGGAGCTGCCCCTTCAGATTGCTATTCTTGAGTTGCATGACATTTCTTTCAAGGCCCAGAGCTATTTAAAGTGAAGTTACTGTCTGAAAAAATGATTCTAAACTTGAACTTCCAAGTTTGTGGTTTAAATGATGCTGCTAATAAATGCACTTGGTTAGAAAAAAATATTTTAGCTTGTAAACAATCAGTCTGAAATCTGTAAATTAAACTGGTATCCTAGCTCATGCAGCTTTCTTGGTAAAGATTGCTTAGGCCAATTGTTGCCCTCAGCTACATCTATGACTATGTAATCTTTAGTGGGACTCAAAGGTGAAACTGAGTTAACAGTTCTCTTGATGATCATGAGCCAATAATCCAATTCATTAGCCTGTTGATTCTCCAGGGCTGACAGTAGTAAAAAAAACCTTTTTATTTAGAGGAAGCTTATACAACTGAATACACACAGTGAACAGTTCTACTGATGATAAGGTGCGGTTTTTAGTCACTTTTTAGAGTAGAACTATTCCTTAAAAAGAGTGGACTCTTGGCAGCCATGCTTCAATACTGTACATAGATTTCAGCTTTCACTACCTAAGAGTTTCCCAAACCCTATTCTTTCTGTGCATCACTCGCCACCTAGTGACGCTCTCAATAGACTCTAAAGGAGCTGGACAGGAATAGAAGGAGGAGCAAAGATGTGCAGAGGCAGATTTGGACATCTCCCAGTTACTGGCATGCAGTTTTCCTTTCTCAAATAATCACTTTTTTTTTGTCATCTAATTTTGATCCTATAAGGAAAGGCTATTTTAATTACTAACTTCTGAATATGTTCTATTAGGAAGATAGGTATCTGTGTGTTTAAATCTGGTATGCTGAAATGCTACTGATTTCAAACATCTGTTGCTAAGAATTTAAAGCCTCAGCCTGGGCTGGTATGTTGCTAGAATGTTGAGGTGCTGTTTCCTGTCAATGCAACTGTAGTTTCATAAAAATAAACATTGTTAAACCACCATATTTTTAGAATGACTGTCCTTTTCTTTACTGGACTTTCTATCGGCATAAGGCAATTTTCAGTGATGATGTGATTTTTCTCATACTTGAGCTAGTTTTGTAAGGGAATGATAGGGAAAATGAGTAATGGTTCTGACTCTGTGAGAAAGCAACTAGTAATTATGTGCATCTGAAGACGTGGGATTTTGGTTGCTGAAATTTGTCAATTACAAGAGTTAGGGCAGGTCTACATTAGAAGCCCTACTTTGGTGTAGCTACAGCACATCTGGTGAATACACTGTGCTCATGGGAGAGCGCTCTCCCATTGCCATAATTACTCCACCTTTGCAAGAGGTGGAAGCTATGTCGGTTAGAGAGCATCTCATGCTTAGGTCGCGGTAACTTGCGTTGCTTGGGGGAGGGGGTCTTTTTCCCACCCTGAGAGACATAAGTGGTAGTGTAGGCCTGCCCTCACATGTGCCACTCGCATGCATCCTGATTACAACTGAGAACAAGCTCCAGCTTTGCCTAGTTTTGGATCTGACTTATGTGTGTGCATAGTAAAATCCTTTCCTTAATCAAGATGTCCAGTGGGAAAGGCCTTTGGAATCTGTCTTGGCCCAATCTTGCGAAGTGCTGAATACTCTCAACTCCTGTGGATTTTACTGATAGTTGAGGACCTCATTACTGTGCAAGGTCAGGGATTAACAAAAGATATTGTAATAGTCAAGATATTGTAAAGGGATCTGCAGAGCCTGTCATATTACTGGACAGGATCTGCTGTTTGAGGATTATTTTTTACAGTAGAATAGTGATGTATAGTGGGTATGGAAAGAATAAACAGGCAGGCATGTACTTTTTGTTCATATCAGCTTTGAAGAGACTGAAGCCCCTGAAATTGTTAGAGAAGCCAGGTAGACAGAGCCAGCGTGAGCAGACACACGCAAAATACCTGCATGATAGAAAAGCACCTGAAAGCATAGGAGCAGACTCCGTGGGTGCTCCGGGGCTGGAGCACCCACGGGGAAAAATTGGTGGGTGCTCAGCACCCACCGGCAGCTCCCCGCCAGCCCCACGCCCGTTACCGGAGCACTTACCTTCGACCTGGACGCCGGGTGACGTTGCGGGGCCCCGCCCCCGACGCCGGCCAACGTTGCCTGAAAGTATCCTCATTGTCAAATGACTGATAATTAGGGTTGCCAATTTTGGTTGGATGTATTCCTGGAGATTTCATCACATGACATAATCTTTAATTAAAGATTAATCTTTAATTCCTGGAGGCTCCAGGCCAATCCTGAAGGGTTGGCAACCCTATGATTGAATCACTTTCTTTTAATTCTTAGAAGAAAAAAACCAGTATAATCCCTAAAGATATTCTTTCTGCTTCACTGTACAGTTTCTGTTGGAACCTTCTATAGCTGCCACCTGCATGGCTTTCTGTTACAGATTGAAAGAAACTGTACACACAGGTGCACACCCAGTAAACAGTTACTGCTTTTAAATGCCATTGGACTTCAATAATTTCCCTCAGAGACTACAGATTAATTCCCATGTAGAATGCATCATACTGAATTTTATTATGCAGTATCATAGTTGAGAGTTTAAATACACTAGTCGAGAAATTAATGTATGATTTGCAGAGCAACCATAACTCAGACTCCTTGTGCATATGTAGCATTTTGAATTACACTATATGGTACTAATTGTATAAGTACGTGCCTGCATTGTACAGCATAGGGGCATAGATATGCAACAACTTGTCTTCAGTGTGGCTAAGTAATAGTTGCCGTGGAAACCATAACTTGAAATTTCCGGACTTTTATGCATTTAATATTTGTCAACTGTTTGGTTGTTTGTTGTTTTGTTTGCTTGCTTGCGTAAAAGGGGGAGAGAAAGGAGACAAAACTGTGATTGCAGATTGGAATAAACACTCTTGTACAACATGAATCAAATAGATGTATTGCATATTTAACTGGAATGTTCATGCTTGAGAGTATTGCATGTTCAAATAGACATAGCTATGTTTATTTTAATAGAGCTCTGAATATACATGGTGGAATGCAAACATTGCAGAAAATAGAAAAAAAACCAGTGGAAATGTCTTCAGATATGTCAAAGGCACTTGCCATCAATGGCGTGCGTGCGTGTGTGTGTGTGTTTAAAATGCCCTGTTCAAGTCTATCAAAAATGATTCTGTGACATTTACCAAACTTTTCAAAAGAACTCAAGATCAAGCACAGGAAACTTCAGTCCAAATAATGTGCCTAGATATGGGTGTATGAAGAAAACGCCTGCTTACCTATAACTATAGTGATGCTTTTGCAATTCTTTTAAGACACCCAAACATCCCTAGCTTGGTGTACCTGAGGTGAACAAACTTTGAACCCACTTTTAAAATAAAGCCAGATCAATGTACAAATGTTTGGAGATATTGAATAGATCAGTTGCTGCTCAGCCTGGAGTCTGGCACGTCTAATGCCCAAAGAATGCACAAAGAGAGATGCTGTGATAGCCTAGAGATATGGAAGCATGGCCATTGATGTATAAAATAAAATTCAAGGCAGTTTGCATTTTAATGAACTTTAATCACATGAGAGTTTAGAAAATAAAGAAAAGGAAATGATTTTTCTGGTTGTCATGATGGCTCATTGCTTCAGGGCTGGAAAGCACGTCAATGTGTAATTCACGATTCCATTCAAGTTCTTATGCAGTTCTTGGAGAGGATGTGAAAAGGAGAGGGATGAATTGTTGTTATTGAGGACAGAACAAGTAGTAATAGGATTAAGCTACAGCTGGGGAGAGAGGAGCTTAAATATTAGAGCAAACTTTAAGAATTAGCTAGGAACTGAAACAAGATGCCCAACATGATTGTAGTTGTCATTTGAGGTTTCCCTAACTAGTCATGACATCTGTCTCTTTGCGGGGGGTATCAAGCAATATGATTCTATGGAAGTTGCGAAATGAGGATACATTGTCTGTTTTACATACACTAAGGCCTGGTCTACACTGGGGAGGGAGGGTGGGGGAAGGTGGCAGGGATCGATCTGAGTTACGCAACTTCAGCTAGGTGAATAACGTAGCTGAAGTTGATGTACTTAGATCTACTCACCGCCATGTCTTCGCTGTGGTGAGTCGACTGCTGTTGCTCCCCTGTCGACTCCAGCTGTGCCTCTCGCACCGATGCTCGGGGGTCGATTTATCGCATCTAGCCTAGACGTGATAAATCGACCCCTGCTGGATCAATTGCTGCCTGCCGATCCGGCGGGTAATATAGACATGCCCTAAGATTCTTTATCAGGTGAGTTGCTCTTTGTTTTCCAGCTCTTGGCTATTAGCTCAGATCTGTTTTTTGTTTAACTTCTTGCTTCTGTGTCAAGTGCTTGAAACCTGTTTTAATACTTCTCCCTGCACCACTATTGTAGAGTCCTCTCAGCCTCTGTGCACCCATTCTGCATCTCCAGGCCTCTTTGTGCTCTCTGACACTCCAGGATATTGGTTTGTCCACTCGATACTAGTATCAAGAGATTGTGTAATATTAATGCAGACCTTTTGTTTAAAAAAGGCAGAAAAAACCTCTACCTTTGAAATATTAAGTATTTTATAATGGAGAATTGAGAACAGCTTGAGTTTTTGTCCTATATTTTTTGTTTCTGCTGTCTGAAAGAGTGGTTATAAATTATCAGTTTTCAGACTGGAAAGAGGTAAATAGCGGTGTACCCCATTGATGTGTATTGGAACCAGTGCTGTTCCACATATTCATAAATGAGCTGGAAAAAGGAGTAAAGTGAGGTGGCAAAGTTTGCAGATGATACAAAATTGCTCAAGACAGTTAAGTCCAAAGCAGATTGCAAAGAATTACCAAGGAATCTCACAAAACCGGGTGACTGGGCAGATGAAAATCAATGTTGATAAATGCAGTCATGTAGACTGGAAAACCTAAACAGAACAATACATACAAAATGATAGAATATGAATTAGCTGTTACCACTCAAGAAAGAGATCTTGGAGTCATTGTGGATAGTTGTCTGAAAATATCCTCTCAATGTGCAGCGACAGTCAAAAGAGCTAACAATGTTAGGAACCATTAGGAAAGGTATAGATAAGACAGTAAATATAATGCCACTAAATAAATCCATGGTACACCCACACCTTGAATACTCCATGCAGTTCTGGTTGCCCCATCTCAAAAAAGATCTATTAGAACTTGAAAAGATACAGAGAAGGGCAACAAAAATGATTAAGGGTATGGGACAGCTTCCCTATGAGGAGAGATTAAAAACACTGGGACTTTTCAGCTTGGAAAAGAGGGGGATATGATAGAGGCCTATAAAATCATGATTGGTGTGGAGAAAATAACTAAGGAAGTATTATTTATTCTTTCTCATAACACAAGAACTGGGCGCCACCCAATGAAATGAATAGGCAACAGGCTTAAAACAAACAGGAAATACTTCTTCATACAACACACAGTCAACTTATGGAACTCATTGCCAAGGGATGTTGTGAAGGCCAAAAGTATAACTGGGTTCAGAAAAGAATTGGACCTATGCTCCATGAACTTATCTATCAGTGGCTATTGGCCAAGATGGTCAGTGACGCAACCCAATGCTCTGGATGTCCCTAAGCCTCTGACTGACAACTGACAGATGCTGTCAATGGGTAACAGGAGATGGATCACTCAATAATTGCCCTGTTCTGTTCATTCCCTCTGAAGCATCTGTCACGGGCCACTGTCAGAAGACAGGATACATGGCCAGATGGACCATTGGTCTGACCCAGTGGGACCATTCTTATGTTGTGTGTGACTGTTTACGCTCTGAATTTGAGTGCAGCTTTGAGATCTTATTGTGCTCAGTGGCCCAGAAGTAGCTCTTTAACTAAAGCCACATGAAGGACAGCTATCTACAGTTATATTTGAGAAGCATTTCCTTCTATTGTCCAAGTTGGTCCTAGATGATAATCCCTTGTGTACATGAACCCTCATTATCACCTCCACCCACCTTCTGGCAGCATACAGACTTCATACAGTTTACTGCAGAAATTGTGTGCTGCCTCTGTAAGTTGTACTTTCCAATGGAAAGGAGATGAATTTCAGCAATAACTGTTAAATGCACAGATGGGGGTTATTTCTCTTCCCTTCTGTAAAACCCCACTCCCAAACTAGATGAAAACATTTCAACCAAGAACCGTTACTTTTCTTTTCTCAAAAATCAGATTGGCTCTAGTGACTAATGGCCATGCTGTGAAACTGCATTTCATAATCAGATGTTATCAAGGCTCTTTAAATAGAGCCATCGTCTGTAAATTTCAGTATGGTCCTGCTGTAAGTACTTTTATTTTTTCCCCAGCAGTCCATGTATCTTTGTGGGGCTCACATGTTCTCCTTCCAGAATTAGAGACAGCTTGAAAAAAATGTTAGTGAGGTAGGTGATTCTTGAAATCCTGCTTGGGGGGAGAGCATTATTGTTATGGAAAACATACAGTACATAGAACATTAAGCACAAACATGCTGTTTCTCCTTAAAGGATTTAAGGTATTAAAGGCATTAACACTAAGCATCCAATAAGTATCAATACTAAAGCAGTATAGCAAAGTTTTAGCCCTGGTGTCCTTTATTTTTCTGGGATGTGAGGGATTGGAGGAAAGTGGGAAGAAAGAGGGGAGATGCATGAGGAATCCCCAGGTAACATCATCAAGTGTGCTGTGTGGTTAAGTGACTTTTTGACTATTAATTCTGCCTTTTCTCCTTGTGACCCCACAAACCTGTAGAAGGAAGATTCACATTAGAAAAAAATAATTCCAGTGAAAATAAACAATATCTTAAATGTTTGATTTAATTTAGTTTAGAATAAAGATTCTCATCACTTGCTCACTTAACATACACTCATTTTAGATCAGACAAATGAAAGATGAACCTTCCCATGTTTCTAGAGTTGGAGGAAGAGTGTAAAATTTCCTGGACTGCTAGAATGGCACACTATGCCATTACCATAGTGTGCATTAACCATAATTAATCATGCTTACCATAACCATAGTAAACTTACTTCACCTGTGAAATTTTGGTACCTACCTGCAGCATCTCAGCTGCCTTCCATTTCTAAATTCACCTCAGGCTCACAAGAAGGGACTTTTCAAATACATTGGTCTACAAGAATGTATTTTTGTATTGTTATGATGTTTCAGCACTTAAGTTTCACTGGTGTAGGTTACTTCCTTCAACGTTTCCTCTATTTCTCAAGTCATAGTTTCCTTGGACAATATGAAGGCACAAAATCAGTCCAGTTACTCTACGGTATTTTGACTAAAACTGAGCTTTGGTTTAAAAATATTTAGGTCATGTGGTGGTAGTAGTTATAGCAAAACACTGAGTCAGGAGGCATCTGATCCTTCATCTGAGCTGAGACAGTGATTCACTGTCCAACCATGACCAGATCATTTGTCAGCTCCTTATCCTTAACAAATGTGGATTTTTTTTTTGTGTAAAAGCCAGATCTCCTTCCCAGTTATTGCATTTGAGCCTAGTTTCCCTAAATAAAGTAACTACCCCAAAAAATCCTTAAAGCTGGAATTTAAGAAAAGGGTATTTTAAAACCTATTATCTCCATGCATTGGACTAAATATAGTGATTCAGATTAACAGCAATGGGAAGACTTCATTTGTTGTGCAAAACTCAGTAATACAGAACAGAATCCCCATCACATTCATCCTTGATTTCCCCTCCTTCCCCCCCCCCCCCAAAAAAGTGATGACTGCATTGAACCTTCCTTACTAGACATCTTTTAACTGAAAAAAGCCTCTTCTGTATGGTCCGAATGTTTCTTTACTAAAATGTGTGCAGATTCTGCAGGGAGAGAGGAAGATTTGGAGGGTAGGGGAGATAAATAAGAAGACTATTTGAAGTGGGTGAAATCCACTAATTGGTGGATAATAGCTGGTTCCAGACTCTGGTTAAAACATTTGTAAGATGCCAAAACTGGGAAGGTCTTCCAAAATAGCATGGGGACCTGGTGGGAGGCTTCTTTATAATCTATTAGAGCAGGCATCGGAAACCTTCGGTACGCGGCTCGCCAGGGTAAGCCCCCTGGCGGGCCGGTTTGCTTAATTGCTGCCCTAGGCCAATGGGGGAGGCGGGAAGCGGCGGCCAGCGCGCCACTTCCCGCATTGGCTGGGACAGCGAAGCGCGGCCAGTGGGAGCCGCGATCGGCCGAACCGACAGACACAGCAAATAAACAAACCGGCCTGGCCCACCAGGGGACTTACTCTGGCGAGCCGCGTGCCGAAGGTTGCCGATGCCTGTATTAGAGTCTGCTGGAATAATACATTAAGGCAGTTTGATGTTTTCTGTGGATCAGAGAAGTTCATATACTTGAATGACTTGGATAATACCCTATGAATGCAAGGAACAATGTCCCCTCCCCCTAGTGAAAGACATTATGCTGTCTCAGTAAGATCTCTCACATACCTATGCAATCATGGTGGTTGGAATGTCTGTAGTCTCACTGTATCCTCTCAAAACTCATATGGTCTCAGGCTTCAAAATGCATGTTTGTTGCAGAATCCAAGCGGTGGAAAATACCTAAAATACTTGAGCTATTTTTCTGGGAAGCAAATGAGAGCCATCAGGTTTTCCTGTAGATTTCTTACTTCCTACACTTCCAGCTTGAATACCATAGAAATTCACAGGCTTTCATCTTTAGAACACCAAACTTTTCTCATCTCAGACAGGTGACTCTCTTTTTCTATAGGGCAGGATTTTTTTTTAAATAAATGGGAAACCTGAGGTCCATTCCATGAAAGAACTATGTGGAGGGTTGACTCCTAAATACTAGCATTCAGTATTTCAGTTTTGTTTTCGCAAAACAGGATGAAAGTGTTTGAAAGTTTTAGGCTTTATAGCAGTTTAAACTGCAAGGGATAACATCCAGCCAGTAGCGCAGCCAGGTCCGGAGCGCAGGGGGAGCAGCGCTATAAAAAGGCGCCTCCCCCTGTACTCACCCGGCGGCGCGCCAGGTCTTCGGTGGCTCACTCCGGGTCTTCGGTGGTACCCGCTGCCGAAATGCCGCCGAAGACCCGAAGCGCCGCCGGGTGAGTGCAAGAAGCAGCGCTTAAAAAGAAGCGGCGCCTTTTTTTAGTGCTGCTAAAAAAAAGGCACCGCTTCTGCTCAAGGGGGAGCGGCCGCTCCCCCTGCTCCCCCCCTGGCTACACTACTGCATCCAGCCTAATGTTTGCATTTGCCCAGTTGGTATTTAGCATGTACTTGTATTGGTATACTTGTGACACCCAGCCCTCACCATTCAGCCGCTAGTTCTTGACACTAGCCCAGCATTCCTCAGTCTTTTCCTTGCCAATACCCCACATAGCTCTCTGATATCTGTGAAGGGCCCCCCCCATCCCACTCGGGTTGAGGACCCCAGATCTTGCTTAATGCTTCCTTGATCAGGACTGGCCTAAGGAAAGAAGATCTCCCCTCCATATTAAATCCAATTGTGCTGTTTCATCAAGAGTTTGCACACTGAGCATCCCAAGGTAGCACTTGGTTGATCATGCTTCACTAAAGGAACATGGTTCCATGACGTAACTTTTATATGTTGCAGTATTAAATGGGATTGATAGGGTAAAAAGATCCAACTCAAATCAAGTTTCAAATCAAGAGGTAGCTGAAATCTTCTAGCAAGATTCTATTTGTGGATTAAATTATTCTATTGAAGTTCAAGATAGGGGAATAAAATGAAAACAGGAATAAACTGTACTGATAAACTAAGCATCTTTGTTTCCATGTAAAGGAAGTTCTCTAACATAATAAACAAGCAATTTGTAAAGAGACCATTTGGAATTGCAGATATGAAGTGAGTTTTATGTTTGGCTAGCTGGTGATGGTTTGCTGGCAAGGGAATGGAATAATGCAGTCTTTGAGAGGTGTTTTGGTTATAGCAGACCTGCCAAATGTCATACATTGGTCATGGCACGCAAGCATTTGGTCCCTAGCCCAGATACAATCCCACAACTGCACTGGAATCTTGTGCATCCAGAGGGGTTGCAGGAACTGAGCAGGGTGTCCTCTAAGATTATTCCTCCCAGCTGCTTGGCGCCACTGTAGAGCTGCAATTTGAAACAGACAGGATGCTTCTCTTATCCTTCTCCCTGCACCACTGCTGGCTAACTAGGAGAGAGAGCGAATTGTGGAGTAAAATGAGGTAGTGGTCAGCATCTGCAGCTGTAGGATTTCTCTCTACTGGTAGTTCAAAGGAGAGAAAGAGGAAGCACAATATAAAGGGGGTGAATAGGGGGCAGGGAGAGAGGGGTAGAATTGAGTAGAAGGGAATATGCTAAGGGGAGGAGATCAAACCGCTTTTCCCCCAGGGAGATATTTAGCTCTGGCCCTTAGGCCCCCTAAGAAAAGCTCTTTGCCTCCAACTTCTCCAGGGAGAAGTGTCCCTCAGGGAGATCTTCAGAACTTGGTGGCTATGTAGTAGGGCATATAATTTTGCCCTTTTATAATCTTTTCTTCAGTTCAATAAAATCTCTCTGCTGTTGAGAATTCGAGTGTGTATTGCAAACCAAGTGGGAATTTAACTAGCTGATGGTGAGTGCATTTAATACTTGGGAGTGAAGGAGAGGTAAAAACTCAGTGATCTGAGGCACAGAATGACTGCTGAAGAGGTGGGAAGGAGAATCCACTTAGCATTGCAGGGAGGGTCATAGTGAAGGCTTTGAGTGACTGCAAGTTGTTTGAACTTCTGGGTATCCTTGGAAACGCAAACTGTTATGGGAATGGGAGCTTCTGTTTTGATGATGTCACGAGGTTTACAGAGTCCTACAATGAGCCTCTTGTTTGCAGACCTGCACCAGAAGGTTGTGCTGGATTTGAAACATGCCTGCATGCCCTGTAGGATTCCAGTCTTAATTGTGTTGCATTTTTGGGGGTTCTACATGTTGGGCTGTGAAGCAGCCTTTGATTAGCCACTGGATTTTAGGGGTTCACAAAGATGTTTGGGTTTTTTTCTCTCCTGTTTCTCATTCTGTTTTTCATTACTGGTGCATGCCAACTTTACAAGACTTGAAACTCTAAGGAAGACAGATAAGAGAAATGAGGATCAGTTACTCTTTTCTTGGCTGTGCAGCTTGTAAGAAGCTTATAGAGCTCAGCAGCATTCAAGCTAATTGACCAGCTTTAAACTGCTATTAAGAGCTTTCTCACCTTTGCTAAAGAGAGTTGAGCAGTGAACTGAGAAGCTTTCTCTGCAGTAATCGAAATCCTGCTGTCAGGCTGGTGATTGAGTTGTCTTAGATCAACTTTAACTCTCCTTAATTTTGCTCCTGCTTCTAACTGCTTAGGCCTGGCCTCTAGAGCTGACATGAGGGCCGCTGTTTAGCTTGGCAGAACAATGTGATACACTCAACATCTGCCAGTTAAGCTAATGTTAAACCCTTAAGACTTGGGTCTCCTTTTGTTAGAACAACTCCAGGGCTTTCCTTTGGAAAAAAAAAAACCTCAGTGAGGCTACTCATGTGTATGTGTTAGCAGTGTAAACAATGCCTTGCAGCTTAATGAAATTTGTTCTAAAGCATCACCAAGGACACATCTACACTGGCAAAGTTACAGTGCCGGCAGTTAGTGCCGCTCAGAAAGCGCCGAAGGAAAACCACTGTTGTGTGTTCACACTGACAGCTGCCTGCACAATAGCGTGTTCACACTTTGGAGCGGTGCACTCTGGGCAACTATCCCACAGAGCACCTCTTTCTCTTTTGCCGCTAAGACTTGTGGGAAGGCAGAAGGGGTCGCAGGGCATCCTGGGTCCTGTCCCAATGCCCCGTAATGCATTGCTTCGCATCCCAGCAATCCCTGTGCTTCCGTCCGCATTTGGTGCCATCTTTCAACAGTTTGTGTACTGCGTGCCCTGCTATTCCTCTTTCTAGCTGCAGGAATGGATCCCGAGCTGTTGACCAGTATGCTGTTAACACTGACGAACACGTCACGAGTGGCAGTGGAGTTATTCCTTAAACTACAAAGGCAAGAGGAGTGCGACGTTGATCTCGCCACGTGTAGTAGCTATGACACAAGATTTCTTGTGGCATTCACGGAGGTGCTGACCACAGTGGAACACTGCTTTTGGGCTTGGGAAACAAGCACTGAGTGGTGGCATCACATTGTGATGCACGTCTGGGATGACGAGCAGTGTCTGCAGAACTTTTGCATGAGGAAAGCCACATTCATGGGACTGCGTGATGAGCTCACACCAGCTCTCATTCTCGAGTCCTTGCCCTGCAGGGACACGAGAATGAGAGCTGCCCTGCCATTGGAGAAGCGTGTGGCGATTGTACTGTGGAAGCTGGCTACTCCAGACTGCTACCGATCGGTCGCTAACCAGTTTGGAGTGGGAAAGTGTGCAGGGCCATTAATTGCATCCTGCTCCGAAAGACCGTGACACTGGGCAATGTGCGTGACATTGTGGATGGCTTTGCACAAATGGGCTTCCCTAACTGCGGAGGGGCGCTAGATGGCACGCACATTCCAATTTTGGCACCAGACCACCTACCCACTGAGTACATTAAGCCATACACGGGGCAACTTGACAGCAGCAAGGAGCGGTTCAACAGGCTGAGCAAGTGCAGAATGACTGTGGAGTGTGCATTCGGCCGTTTAAAAGCCCGCTGGCGAGGCCTGTATGGGAAGCGGGACATGGCCGATGATGATATTCCTATGCTTATAGCCGCGTGATGTGCACTCCATAATATTTGTGAAGGGAAGAGTGAAAGCTTCACTCAGGGCTGGACCACAGAGGCTCAGTGCCTGGAGGCTGAGTTTGAACAGCAAGAGACCAGGGCTATTAGAGGGGCACAGCATGGGGCCATAAGGATCAGGGATGCTTTAAGGCATCAATTTGAAGCTGAAGGCCACTGATATTTGTTGCTATGCTTGGGATTGCAGTGCTTGTAATGCTAGGAGGTGATTGGTGCACATGATGCAAGGGGCCTTAACATAGCTGAATATATGTTGCTATGTATGGTGCTCTTTTTGCTTTCGCTTAATAGAATAAAGATTGTTTTCAAACAAACACAATTCTTTTATTGCAAGACAACAACCAGCGGAGAGAGTCAAACAAAAAAAATTAATCAGCAGGTAGGGGGATGGGGGAATGGAAGGTCTCAAGAGGAGGAGGAGTCCCGGGACGGCTACAGATTTGTGTGTGGCCAGGGATCATACCCAACCTTCTCCTTTGGAGTACGATGCAGCGGGTGCTGTATTTCAGCAGAGCCAAACTGGAGATGGATGGGTGTTGAGTGCAGTGGGTATTGGGAGTCCACACTGCTGGACTGTGAGGAGGGAGGAGTGGAATGCTGCAGGTAGAGAGTGGAGCCAGGAGCTTGATAAGAGTGTGTTGGCGGTGTGTGGCGGGGGCGCATGGGAAAGAGTTTTGCGACAGTGGCTGCAGGGGAGGGCAGGCGCGGAAGCTGCTCGGTTTGAAGAGCTAGTATCGCCTGGAGCGTGTCCACTTGGTGCTCCATAATCTTTGAGCCGCTCCGTGGCTTCTTTCAGGTGTGCCGCATTCTCCTTTTGTTCCGTCTTCTCACTGTCCCGCTGCTCCTTCAATCCCTTTTTCTTAGCAGTGGAATGCATCATAACCTCACGCATAAAGTCCCCCTTACTTCTTCTTGGCTGCTTTAAAATTCTTCGCAACTGTTCTGCCGCCGATAAGAGAGGCTGGCCTCCCAAGGTCATCTCTGTGAAGTTTAAATGCAACATTTTACAGAAGCAGTATTGTTTGCAACACAGACAACGCTGTTTCAGTGCTTTAAAACACAGCTAGTACTCACACACCTGACACTAACTGGCTGACCCCAGGCAAGCACACACAAGCCACAAGACCCCCAAAATGGTGAGTAGCCGCAGGGTCAGGGTAAATCACTGTTCCCGGACCCTGCTGTACACTGGGCACATGGCTCTTGGGCACTTGGGGAGAGCCAGCACTGTAGGGGCGGCCTGATAATCATTCTTGTCCCCACACTTTCCACGGGAGGTGATCATTTTGGAAGATATCTCGCTGCTGAGAGTGAGCAGGGAATCAAGGAGGGGTCTTCTCCATGCCTGCGGCTTCCGCCCTGGGCCCTATGCAGCTAGCCTGTGTGCAGCTATGGTTCTCTCCCCCACACCCCTCACCCCCGTGATGGCACAGTGGCATGGGAAAGTTACTGTTAATGGGGCAAGAAACAAAGCAGTTTTGCTGAGTATCTCCAGGAGAGTTTCCGGGAGATCTGAGGGAGATTTCCGTGAAGTGAGGGAGTGTATCAACAGCCTGTTCCGCTGCTCACACAAGGCATGAGGTGGGAGACAAGCCTGCTTTCTCCAACCCTCCTGCCCCCAACAACTCGCTTCAGCAATTCCCAAAATCAGATCCACTTGCCAGGGGCCTCCTCTCCTGTTTGCGCTTCGCCAATATCCACCTGCTGTGACTGGCTAGGCTCCTCCGGGGTAGAAAAAAGCTCCTGACTGCATGCATCCCTGACCTCCCAGTCATCCTCTGCGTCTGGTTCCCCCTCTCCCTCTTCATCCAAGATTGCTCCTCCTGGCTCAATCCACTCTCGACTGGCAACGAAGCCAACTAAGTATCCACAGAGGACTTCGCAGTGAATGTGGGGTCACCACTGAGTATCGCATCCAGGTCTTGGTAGAACCAGCAGCTCGGGGGCACAGCACTGAAACGGCGGTTTGCCTCCCGCGCCTTGCGGTAGGCGTTCCACAGCTCCTTCACTTTGACCCTGCCGGTCATGGCCCTTTTCTATCATGCATCTAGAAATCTGTCCATAGGTATCAAAATTCCGACAGCTGGAGCGCAGCTGTGACTGCACTGCCTCCTCTCCCCTAATACCGATGAGGTCCAGCAGCTCGGCATTGCTCCAAGCGGGGGATCGCCTGGTGCGTAGAGCAGGCATGGCCACCTGGAAAGATGCGCTGAGACAACTGCACGCATCACCGAGCAAACAGGAAGGGGACATTCAAATTTGCAAAGGAATGTACGGGGTGGGGCTGATGGTTGGTCACCTGAGGGGTGGGGTGTAGAGTTCAAACCGATGGCCAAAGAGGTGACAACAAGCATTGTGGGACACCTCCCAGAGGCCAATTCCAGCACTGTAATCACCACGGTGTCTACACTAGCATCACAGCGCCGTAGCCACGGCGCAGAAAGCTGTAGTCCTCTCGTCGAGGTGGCTTTTTTAGAGCACTGCATCTGTGCAATTTCTGCGCACTAAGTGGCTTGGCAGTGTGTCCACCTCAGGAGTTACAGCGCTCAAAGCTGCTTTACTGCGCACAAATTTGCCAGTGTAGATGGGGCCTAAAGCAGTTGAGTACTGTTAGGCAAAAACCTGGGATACTAAACATTAGGGGCTGAGGTTGGTTAATACACTAGTTTACTCCATTGGAAGATCTGGAATATTAACATGGCTTAGGTTGTAAGTAAGAGATTGGTGCTTTTGGCCTAGTTCAGGTGACAAGTTTTCAAAAACAATTGCCCAAGTGTCAATCTCTTCTCAGGGGAGACTCATGACATAACTGGGAATAGCACAGATGTTACAAATCAGCACTGAAGTAAATTGGCAGAGCCATCTGGGACCTCAGCTGAATAGGTATACTTACCATGCCTGATGTTAACAGGGCTGTTAATCATCTATCCTTTTCCTTGAAAGGTTTTTTGTGAAACAGTTCTGCTTTTCCTATTTAAAGAAAAAACTTGGGGAGCAGCTTCAGCAACATCAGGAAGGAGTTGCCTGCTGCCTTTGCTGATCTCATTGCTGAGACGGAGCAGGCATGAACTTAATTATTTACAGGTTTGTTTTTGTTTTCCATCTTTAATTGCAAAGGAGCTCCTGGTAGGACTGGTGCAACTTGATATGCATGAAAGTAACTGCTACATACGTCAACTCATCACCTCACTGGATCATCTTAAATTTTGTATGCAGAAAATATCTACCAGAAAACTTTAGGAATCTTCACAAACTTTGATCTTGTTTCCTAAAACTCCAGAGGGAGTTCCCTACTTTTCCTGTGCTGAGACCAGACTGCTTCTATGTTGAGAGAGATGGAGAAGACAGCTGACTGCTCTTGGTGCAGACATAGCAGATTTCCTTGTAAGCATTCAGGCTTTCCAACTGTTGTAGAAAGACTGGTGCAGTTTGAATGACATCAGGACATCTCATGGGAGATGTGGACAAACTGCATTTAAATGGAAAATGAGGCAAACACCTGTAAGTGATTGGTCACCTGGCACAAATGATGGAGCACATCATATCTGAATGTCCCCTTCGGCGTTTGGCCGGAGGGAAAAAAAATAAAATAAATGGAGATATGCCAATCTCCTAGAACTGGAAGAGTACGATGCATCGTACAATGCTTATGTGGGACAAGGGAGTGACATGCAATGACATACAAACATGTTCCACCCCCCCCCCCTTTATTTCTTTCTTTTTATATCATTAGCTTAATCACTTTCCAGGTTTGGGTTTAGTCCTATAAAGGTTCCTGTGCATCAGAGCCTAGTCTTTGTGGGACTTCACTGCACTAGCCAGGCTTGAAGTATCAGTTTCAGGTCAAAGGCAGGGTGAAAGTTCAGGTTGATGCTTATTTTAACTGAACTGCTTTGCCTGTACATATTTGTAAGAGTAGGGGATGCTGATAGGCTCTCAGCTGACAGCATTTACCCAATGCCCTCTGAGAGTCTGTTGCCATGGTAAGTATATCAAATAGCATGAAAACACTGACACCATTTAAATGAAGCTGTTGTCAAAAGGTGTGTTAGTGCTCCCACTAGTTGTATATAAAAAATAATCTCCCTGGGGGCTCACTTTGCCGTTAATTTAGTTATGAAGGAATTGCCAACCAGCTGTATCAGAAACATTAGGGGGTGAAAACTTGGCCCCATTGAAATTAGTTAGAGTTTTGGCATTGACATCAGTGAGGCCAGGATTTTAATCTAAGAGCATATTGTAAAAATGAGCTTTCTTTGACATCACAGAGGAGGGCTGCTTGTTGCTGCTGGGATATTGGTATTTTTTAATAACAGAAAACTCAAAGGTCTCCCCAACAGGTTGAGAACTACGTAATAATTTAAAAAAATGTTTGCTGTTAATTTGATCAGCATTGAAACGGAAATTCTCAAATATCTCAGGGCTTTGTAAACATTGTTAAATAATGCTTTAGGTTCCACGCCAGTTTAAACTAGGGTGACCAGATGTCCCGTTTTTAAAGGGACAGTCCCGTTTTTGGGGACTTTTTCTTATATAGGCGCCTATTACCCCCCACCCCCCGTCCTGTTTTTTTCACAGTTGCTATCTGGTCACCTTAAGCTGCTCTCTCACCCTTTAATCTTGGATGTGTAGGAACCTGGAATCAAAGTATGGGGTTTTTGTTGTTGTTTAAATTCAGAACTAGGGAAGCAAAGTTTTTTGTTTGTTTTTTTTAAATGGGTATAGTCAGGAATAATATAACCTTCAAAGCAAATAAACTCCAGTGTCTGAAGTAATGTCCTGATTTTCCCTTTGGTAATCAGAGAAAGAGAGAGAGAGATGACCTTGGGTCAGGATATGTGCAGACTTTTGTCTATTTTGGGCTGACTTAATGCTCATTAAAAATGCACATGGTTTTAATGCAAAATTCCTCAATCTGGGAATTTTTTTGTTAGGACAGTCACCCCCTTGTAAAAACTAAAAATATCTCCTTTTATTGTTGCATAACACTACACATTTTTGCTGGCATTGTGAAGGGAGAGGAGATGCTCTCTTGTTTCTGCAACAAAAGGGCACATTGAGACCAAATGACATTGGGACGTGTTAACTTCTGGAAATCATTCTCTAATTATATAATACTGAGGACTGGCTTTGGGAAATTTGTTAGACTTCTCCTGTTTTGAACGCTGTTTGAGTAATATTTTTTAAATGCCACATGCTTGTAATGGAATGATGCAGAAATGCGCCCACTTACGCTACAGGTACCCATCCCAAAAAACTACAAAAGCACCTTTCAGCTTTCACAAAGCGACACACCTCTTTCTAAAGGGACCAACTTGGACACTGGCTCTTTCTCTTCCTTCCTCTGCTCCCTACACTAAATCATACCTCTTTGTTTGGCCTGTCATGGTAAATCCATTGTTCACATTCATAGATGCCCTCTAGTTTGAGAGTGATAATGTAAGAGTTGACATCCGGCTGAATAGAAGGAGGCTTTGTGGATATTTATAGACATGCTGAATGGAATTTCCAAAGCCATGGAAAAAAGAACAATGCAGTTGTAGATCTTCTGGTAGGTCAGGTGATGTCACAGGCGTGCAGTGATGCTCTCCTCAGTTTAGCAGGGGAGTATGTAAGAAAAAGGAGTTCTGTTTTTTTAAGCTGTTACTCAACTGATATTAGCATTTGAAGGGTCATAGGGCATGATCTTTGATCCTGTGAGTAGGCCAACTGATCTATTTTTTTGAATGCCTGATTGTAAGAATGCAGAACGGAATGGATTGCATCAGACTATAGGAGAAAAATCTCTCATCAGTGCTAGCATTTTTAGGTGCTCGGTTTAACACGTTGATACTCTGCATAATGTCTGCAGGATTTAGAATAGGGGTCAGTTTTCCAGATGCGCCTTTTTATTCCATATTTTGTACTGTATTTACTTCAGGTCCAAACACTTAGCAAAGCTACGCAATTGTATTCTTGAATAAATTACCTTCAGGAGAGACTTTAGCCTTCCAAATGTTGTTATGCTTTCTTATGTGAGCTGACTCCTTCACAAAATGGCCCCACGCTGAGAAATGAATCAGCCCCTGGCTTTGAATCTCTTCCCCGGAGAAGGTGTGCAATATTATAGTTAGTGAGAAATCCCAATTTTGTTATCTAATTTTCCACAATTCTTCAAATACCAGGTGGCAATTTACTCCTATGGTTGCTAACTTGAGAGGTTGACTTTTATGTACTGAAATCCTTTTGCTCCCCATTGTTCAGTACTACTTAACCTCTTGAAGTCCAAATGTAAGATAAAGGCATCGATGAGGAGCACAAGAAAACAGCCTCAGAGTTTATGAACCACTGTGTACATTTATGACAATGCTAGTGCAATGTCATAGGTTTGCATGGTGCTTTGAGAACACTTAAGTCCCAAATAGTCTGTAGTCTAAACTAGTAAAATACCTCACAGACAAGCTTTTGGTACCACAGCTGTTGCAAAAGCTCTGGAGAGATCAGCTACCCCAGAAGACTCACTAAAAATGAGTAATTTGGATAGGGATATTGCGTGGCACAGAAACAGAGGCCATTCTGGGTACAGTAGACAAATTAGTAGCAAGAAATATCATTTTTTCATGGTGCATTCTCTGGGTAATTTGCATTTAGTTTCCCATGGGTCTGCAAGACAGGCTTTCTGCTGGTTCCTAGAATGTGGACATCTAAACTGTGGCCTCCAGAGTTGCAAAAAATCTACTTGCAGTCACTCTCCACTGTCTTACTGTGGGTACTGTTGTACAGTCAGAATGAAGAGATGACAGAACTGTGTGCTGACCAGGGCTGGCTCCAGGCACCAGCCTACCAAGCAAGTGCTGAGGGGGGCGGCGCTCAGGGTTGTTGTTTTTTTAAACATATTGGCGGGCTGTTGGGGTGCCCCGCAGCGCTCCTGCCCAAGAGCAGGGCCGTGGCTGGGCTCGCCTCCCTCCCCCCGGCGCTCCGGCCGCCCGTGAGAGCGGGGCCGTGGCCGGGCTCGCCGCCCTCCCCCAGGCGCTCCGCCCGGCCGGGAGAGCGGGGCCGCGGCCGGGTTCGGCGCCCTCCCCGCAGCACTCCGGCCGCCCAGGAGAGCGGGGCCGTGGCTGGGCTCACCGCCCTCCCCTGGGCGCGCCGGGAGAGCGGGGCTGCGGCCAGGTTCAGCGCCCTCCCCGCGGTGCTCCAGCCGCCCGTGAGAGCGGAGCCGTGGCCGGGCTCGCCGCCCTCCCCTGGGCGCTCCGCCCGGCCGGGAGAGCGGGGCCGTGGCCGGGTTCGGCGCCCTCCCCGCGGCACTCCGGCTGCCCGGGAGAGCGGGGCCGTGGCTGGGCTCACCGCCCTCCTCTGGGCGCGCCGGGAGAGTGGGGCTGCGGCCAGGTTCGGCGCCCTCCCCGCGGTGCTCCAGCCGCCCGGGAGAGCGGGACCGTGGCCGGGCTCGCCGCCCTCCCCTGGGCGCTCCCCGCCCCAGCTGGGGCAGCAGGGCCTGCCGTGCTCCCCGCCCCCACCGGGGAGCGGGGCCGCGGGCCTGCTGCGCTCCCCGCTGGTGCCCTGGCAGGGGGGGCGGCGGGCGGCTTTTTTGCCTGGGGCGGCAAAAAAGCCAGAGCCGGCCCTGGTGCTGACATTCATTGCTCTTCACAGATGTACATTCCCTGTTGGCTACTGGCAGCTCCTTATACCAAGATGGCATATTATGTTGCCAGCAATTGGTGTGGAAAGCTGTTCTGACGTAGCTAACCCACTTGACAGCATAACTGTGGCTGGCCCCCTCTGCCTGATGCTCAGTTAAGTACTGTAGTTGTTAGTGCTGTGGAAGATGTTATTCTAGTCTATAAATCATATGGAAATTAGTGGAAATTACAATGCAAAATATTTTGCATTTTGCAGCTCGCATTTAGCTTCTACACCAAAAATAATAAGTCTGAGTAACATGGTTTTGCTTTTTTTGTGATTGTCTAAGCTAAAAACGAGTAAGGGGTTTTTGGGTGCACACACGATACAGCCACATCAGGTAAAATCCTTTGTTTCATAAACCTTAGTTTGTCAAAAAAAATCCATCTGGAGGTGTAATGTTCTATTTTTTTAGACTGAGCTGTGTATGTGCTCAATATTAGGATAGTCTACAGTGACCAGACCATGTTTCCCGATGATAGTGTGTGTCTCATTTAACTGAGTCTCCTAAACAGGATTTTGAAGAATGTTGAAATACACAGAAATTAATTGTGCTTCAGAATTGCTCTATACTATTGTAAATCAAGCCTATGTTGCAAGAGTCAGGTAGTGTAGTACATAGACATGAATTTATTGGCAGATTCAGTACCAATCATTTAATGAATCATTCCCTACAAAATGTAGATACATACCTTCTGATGTTTTCTGAATGATCAGAAAAGTCCTACTCTAACAGTCTTTATCTGTGCCCTGAAAACTTGGCTCAGGTTAAGAGTCACTGTTTTCAAGCTGGCAGATTCTCATGAAAATTTAGAGGTATAAGATTATATTTACCTATTTGAAAAATTTATACAAATATTAACTCTTCTCACATCCATAATTCAAAGTGTGTACAGCTTCTGATATGGACTGCATCTTTGAGGGCTAAATATTTAATTCTAACACTACAGTCTTAGCTTATCCTTTACTTTCCTCCCAAGACTGATTGAATGCTGCAGTGTCTGAGGATTTGCTGGCCTCTAGCGGGGAAGATACAAAAGTCTAACAACTGTAACATATTTAGCTCTGTACTAATCAGCTTTAATTGTGGGTTGTTAGTGAAAGGAAATGAGCATTAGGAATCATTTGGATCTCAGCAGAGGTAAAGCAGTGTAAAGCTCTAATGTAAACTAGCAACAGAATTTAATGTTACAAAAAAGCCAACATGTCTACTTGGAACTGTGTAAAGAGGTTATTTACATGTATGTTTCCTAAATTTTGATAAATTAGGGTACCCAGGGCTGTATATTTTTCCTCAGATAGATGTGCTCATTGAGACTTGAACAGCAGTCTTGTTCTTTACTACCATTATTTCAACTGAGGGGTACCCACAAATCTTTTAACACCGTACCTCAATCCTTACCTATATCCTCTACAATACCAAGCCAGCAATCGCTCTGTCCAGTCACATCACTCCTGATGTGAAGCCCCTCCTGCTGTTCCGGACTTGGCTGCTCCTGAGTGGAGACTGCCATGCGTGGTGTGTGTTTAGTGACATAGACACACACGTTTATGTTTTGGGGAGTTTTATTCACGATAATAGGTGTGATATCTTGCCCAGTCTTGGAGAAAGCTTGTGATAAGATGCACAATGTATCTGTAGTTAGTGCATATAATTTTAATGGGAAACAAAACAAGTTTTAAAAATAAATGTGCTCAGCCCACTAGACCACCTTGCCTCGCAACACTGAGAGCCAGGCAGGCGTGAATTCTATTCCTAATTGTGCCACTGAGTCACTGTATGACTTTGGGCAAACTTGGGCAGATTTTTATATCTCTGTCTTTACCATCTTTATAATGGGGGGTGACTCTCCCCCACCTCATTTTGGAAGAGAAGCCTCTCAGTATTAGAGAAGGAACTGCTGGCAGGACATTCTAAGTGAAGTGCATTCTGCTTTGTAATCTATGTCCAGCATGGTCTGAAGTAGACTGCATTTATTAACTTTCAAGGCAAGGCTTAAGGCCTCTGTGTTTACTCAGGCTTTTAAGAAGGAGAGGCGATAAGGGCTGATGTTTATGAGGGACAAGGGGGTTGAATATGGAAGCTGCTGGTTTTACTTTTGTTCCAGTTTTTTAGTTAATGTGTTAATATTTGTGTTGTGACCTATATAAAGTTCCACACAGCTGACTTGTAGGAGAGTGGACTGTTTAATATACTGAAACATGCACTTTCTTTAAATACACTTTGCAGTTTTACGCTATTTCTATCTACAGAGACTCAAAAACACGAGAAGATGGCTAATTAAGCTCTCTAATGATTCCATTTTATTCTTTCACAGATGTGAAAGGGCCACCTACCCACAGACTGTCCTGTGGCCAGTCTCCCTACACTGAAACTACAACATGGGAGAGAAAATATTGCATCCTGACGGACAGTCAGCTGGTGCTGCTCAACAGGGAGAAGGAGGTGAGACACACTGCCGATGCCGAAGGGATTTCTCCTTTTGAATGTATTTGTCAAACAGCCAGAGAGAGTTTCTCTTCCTCTCCGATTAAGGGGGTCATGGCTGCAGTTGAGTGTATAGCTTAGGGGAAGCTAAAATAGTATTAGTGGTGGTAGGAGATAGGATATTGTCGCTATTAATGTACTGAGAAGAGAAGATGCTGTCTGCAAACTTCATATTATATTGTCATTTTTGCTATAGTCAGCTGGGCGGAGAGGGAAGCTGAGGTAGGGTTTGCCCTTTTCTCTTGGTAAACTGGGCAAACGATAGGTGTCACTGGCAAAGGATGCTCAAAGCTGTTACAGCCTTCTTCGCTGTAGCTGTAAATTCGTTATTTGAGTCAGTGGGATACATGGTAAGGTGAAGTGGTATGAAGTCTATCTCAGCGTGATTCAACGTTATTCACATTGTTCCAGCCACAGGCTGATAGAACCTTTACCCTACACCACACCATCATGTAGTCTGTATGTCAAACGTTACAGGAATAACTATTATAAATGTGCTTGTTTTAAAGATTTTGTTCAGACTGTTTTTGTATCCTTCTGCCTGTAAAGCTAGTCTCCTCTACTTACCATGAAACCAACCATACAGTTCTCAGAAGGAGCTATAGAAACCTCTTAAAAAGTGGCCTTAAAATGGTTTTTAAGGCCCAGGATTCCATAGATCCGGCAGTGAGATAGGAATTTCCATGTTCCACTGCTTTAAAGCTTGCATATCTGGCTCTGTACAGTCTCAAGATATCAGGCCTGAAAACCTATCACTGTTGCAGCACTGGATATTGTCCATCTTGGGCTTTGATCAGTGTAAATTGTTCTGGGGTCTAGAATATTGGAAGTAGTCTCTTGGGAGATGTAGCCAGTGAGGTGGTCAAAGGTTCATGAAAAACTGTAGATGCATGTGAAAAAATTAATTTACCACACGGTTCTGCAATTTTTCACATGGATGTGAATGGTATGTGGATTTATGACACTTTAAGTCACTAAAGAAAATCATGGGCATGGAGGAACTAATACTATCAGTGTACTAATCCCAGTTACACTCAGCATAAGAGAAACATACCTCATAAAATATAAATTGGAACACACTAGGTTAAATCACAAATAACTATCTGAAGGCTGTTTTTGAACACTAATCACATAATAATTGGGTGTTTATTTCAGTTACAAAGGTCAGTTAGGAAGATTTTGCCAGGATATGAGTAAGATGAATCTCTTGGCTAGAAATAAAATCGTGGGAGGGTTATATTAGTCCATAGTATCACTAGTGTATTAAGTTATTATGAGTGATATTTAAATACTTTTCTGTTCTGCTGGTTGTGTGTCAGAAATTGAAGATTCTATATGTGGGAATACAGAACAGGGGTATTAAATATACCAGTTACAAACAAGGGAATCCAGCAGGAGAGTTAACTTTCGCAGTGTGCTCTCGAAGGAGCCTACCAGGAGTATCGTCTTGAGAAATTACTCATCGCTTCATCCAAATTGAGCCAAGTAGACACTGCCTGTGGTGCAGGTGTGACTCTGTACACTGAGCAGCTGACTTGTTTTAAAAGCTACAGTCTACAGATTCAAATTTGCAATTCTGATTTTTTTTTTAAAGTAATTGTAACTACTCTAAATGGAGAAAGAAGGGAAAGTCCTACTGGAACCTTCAGTCGCACATAATAAAAATAGAAGGCCATTTTAATCTATTCTCTGAATTGTACACATGAGGGCACGTTTCTCTGCACTTATAAAAAAGCACAAGTAGTTTTACAAGAAATTATCTTGTGCAATCTTCAGGTGAAGAAACAAAGAGCTGATAAAACAGACTAATACAAAACAGTATAAGTACAAAGTGGTTTTATATCTTGAATGCTTTTTTCAATAGGTTAATCTCGGTTGTGTTTATAGAGGAAGGAAAGAGAGGAATCCACTTGGTGAATTTTAATTGGCAGATTATTCCTGCCAAAATAAAAGGTCTAGAGATGGGAGTGAACTAAGGTGAAAAAGGAGAAGTCGGGAGACAAGCTTGGGTGGAGCATGTGGGATGTAGGAGGAGATTAGAGAAAACACTGTAAGTGGGACCAGAACTGTGTAGAGCCCTGAAAGTATAGGTGAGTAGCTTGAACTTGATACAGAAGGAAAGTGGAGGTTAGTGAAGAGAATGACTTAGTGGGAAAACATGGTCAGAGCAGCATGGTCAGGAAGATGATCTGGGAGGCATCTTTTTGCCTAGGTCGGAGGGGATGAGGCAAGCAAGCAGTAGAAAGTTGGAGAGAGAGAGAGAGGGGTTATGGTAGTGAAGATGAAAAGTGGTGAAAGTTTTCAGCATCTATTTTTTTTCCTATTAATCTGCTTGGATTTTGATCCACAAAAGTAAGAGACTTTAGTTTGGGTTAAATTGGAAAGGCGCATACTAGTACTGTGTTCACTGAATGTAACGTTTTATATCCAGAAGGGGGGAAACCAGGGCATGCAGAATACAATTAGGGAAGTAAAATAAATCTTAACTGTTTCACCTGTCGCACTGGACTAACTTGCGCTCCATTTCAACACAGGGAGTGTTCTGAATGAAATGTGTAGACCTGTTTCAGTATGCTTGGGGAAATGAATAGAAACATGTAATAAGACATTGGAAAAACTCCTTACAAATATTATTTTTTCCCCAGAAACACTACACAAGTACATACATTGATTTGACTGAACAGAGACTATGCCAAGAATTCAATGTGTGCATATATTTCATGTTGCAGTTGGGTCCAATGTATCTGCAGTTCACTTTCAACTTCTATGGAATTAAAATTGACGAGGAAGAATAGGAGCCACCGCTAAGGAAAAGAAGAGATAAAAACTCAGAAAGCAAGTAGAAAGAGAAGACGCCTAAGGGGGAAGGGGACATGAGCCCAAGGGCTCCTCCATGAAGTGAGGAGTCACTAGCCTGTGAGATGTGGACCTACTGTAAGATTTCAGAGACACTTTTATGGTGTGATAATGCCTTCCAGCATCTTCCAAGACCAGTAGAACAGGTCTAGGCTGCTTCACTTAAAAAGTTAAGGTTTTTTTCCACAATGAAAACATATACTAGATCTGATTTCCACTCTGATGTTTGGGGAGAATATGGATCTTTCCATCATCTCAGTAAAACTTTTATGTAAGGTAAGAGCTGTGAGAGCATGTTTATAAGATATCATAGTATGGCTATTCTCATAAAGGCCAAAGAAGCAGAATTTAATTTAAGGGGTAATGGAATAGTTTAGTGCTTCTGAGGAGTGGTTGCAGATGGATAATCACACAGGACTCCCATGAGGGAGGACACAAACGTGGGATCATGTGACAAGTAAGTGGCTATCACTCCATCAGGGTTGCAGTTCTTCTGAGGTTCGGTCTGTAATTTGGCTGTTGTCTTGGTAGAACAGGGGCAGGCAAACTTTTTGGCCTGAGGGTTTCCGAATTTGTATGGAGGGCTGGTTAGGGGAAGCTGTGCCTCCCCAAACAGCCAGGCGTGGCCTGGCCTCCGCCCCCTATCTGTCCCCCTCTGCTTCTCGCCCCCTGATGGCCCACCCAGGACTCCTGCCCCTTCCAATCCCCCCTGAAAGCCCCCCCCCGGACCCCTGCCACATCCACCCCTCCCTGTCTCCTGATCACCCCATCCCAACCCCTCCTCTCATTCCTGACTCCCCCCCTCCCCCTCGGGGACTGCTGCCCCATTCAACCACCCCTTCTCACTGACCGCCCCCTGGAATCCCTGCCCCTGACTGCCCCCCGCCGCCCCATCCAACCCCCCCTCCTTCCTGACTGCCCCCCCCAGTACCCCTGCCCCCATTCAACCCCCCTGTTCCCCACCCTCTGACTGCCCCAACCCCTATCCACATCCCCGCCCCCTGACCACCACCCTGAACTCCCCTGCCCTCTATCTAACCCCCCCTGCTCCCTGCCCCCTTACCACGCTGTCTGGAGCACCGGTGGCTGGCGGCGCTACAGCCGTGCCACCCAGAGCACCAGGACAGGCAGCTGTGCCGCCCTGCTGGAGCCAGCCACGCCATCGCACAGCACAGAGCACCGGGTCAGGCCGTGACTCTGCAGCTGTGCTGCCCGGCAAGAGCTCGCTGCCCAGAGCATTGCGCTCGCAGCGCAGTGAGCTGAGGCTGCGGGGGAGGGGGAACAGCAGGGGAGGGGCCGGGGGCTAGCCTCCCAGGCCAGGAGCTCAGGGGCCGGGGCAGGAGGGTCCCACGGGCCCGATGTGGCTCGCGGGCCATAGTTTGCCCACCTCTGTGGTAGAATCTGTTTAGTTTTGGATTAGAAGTAGACTGGGCAAGGATGAAGAGCATTTTACATTTCGCAAGATTCTTTCTGAAGCTTCTTCCCTCAGATTCCAGGTTCTTTGTCCATTACCCCATTGTCCCTTTGCATGCTCCCCCTCTCGTGGTTTCCTCCCGCTTTGCCCCTGAGGCCTGCTGCTCCTCCCTAACAGCCCCTCCTCCCCCCCACCCCCCCGGCAGGGCATGTCCAGCTCCCAGCACTGTGCAGAGAATCCGCCCTGGTGGGAACGCTCAGCACACCTGCAGCCTGGCTGGTGGGCTCCTTGTTCCCCTGCTGCCTCTGGCTGGTCCGGTGCCCTGGAAAAGTCCAAGACCCTCCTGCACGGGACACTACCCAGGAGGAGCCAAGCCCTGTGTGTGCCAAAGCCACCTGGAGACCTGCGTAGCGCCGGCATGGGGGAGCCTCTCTGTCCCTCAGATAAGTGCTGGTGTGGGGTGGGAGCGATTTCCAGCCCATTCCTGCCCCAAACTCACAGACTCTGCAGTAGCCCCCCAGGCGGGGGCTTAGAGCCATCTTTGCTCAGCCCAGGCCCTGGCCCCCAGAAGCATGGGTCTGCTCCATCCCCTAGGCCAGGGGTCGGCAACCTTTTAGAAGTGGTGTGCCGAGTCTTCATTTATTCACTCTTAATTTAAAGTTTCACATGCCAGTAATACATTTTAACATTTTTAGAAGGTCTTTCTATAAGTCTATAATATATAACTAAACTATTGTTGTATATAAAGTAAATTAGGTTTTTAAAATGTTTAAGAAGCTTCATTTAAAATTCAGTTAAAATGCAGAGCCCGGTGGCCAGGACCTGGGCAGTGTGAGTGCCACTGAAAATCAGCTCGCGTGCTGCCTTTGGCACGCATGCCATAGGTTGCCTACCCGTGCCCTAGGCTTTGTGCCCAAGGCAGCAGCTACGCAAGGGGCCATTCCTCCTGCAGGGGGCGTCCTTCCCTGCTGAGCCACCTCTGGACAGGCTCATCAGGGAAGGACGGGCTCCTCTGGACGGGCTCAGCAGGGACGGACGGACTCCTCTGGATGGGCTCCATGGCCGCTGAAGCTCCTGCACAGCCCAGCACCTTCCGCTGGTTCAGGGAAGGTGGGGATTGATCTGCTGGTTCCCCACCAGCCCAACTCCCTGCTGCTGGGCACTGGCAACAGCCCTGCCCCGCCTGCTGCTACCACCCGCTCCAGTGGCCCATATCGGCCCCAGTGTGCTGCCCAGCTGGATGGTCTCTCCACGGAGAGCCCCAGGACTCCACTGCTCCTGCTGAGCCCCCTAGACTGCAATAGCTCTTCCCTGTGAGCCCTCCAGTACTGGAGGATGCCTGTCTGGAAATGGAAGGCAAAAATCTGGGGAGGCATGTGACCTGCGTGCTGCTGCCCCATTCATCACCTCTAATGTGGAGCTGCCACATCCTTCTTCCTGCCCCCTTCACCTTGTGACAAAATCTGCTTCCTGCTGGCCTCTCCTACTACTAGGGTATGTCTACACTAAGAAATTAGGTCGAATTTATAGAAGTCGATTTTTTAGAAATAGATTTTATAGAATCGATTGTGTATGTGTCCCCACTAAAGACCATTTAAGGCCATTAAGTCGGCGGAGTGTGTCCACAGAACCGAGGCTAGCGTCGACTTTCGGAGCATTGCACTGTGGGCGGAGCCCATTGGAATTCTGGGTTGAGATCCCAATGCCTGATGGGGCAAAAAACATTGTCGCTGGTGGGTCTGGGTACATGTCGTCAACCCCCCCTCACCCCGCCCTCCCTCCTTCCCTCCGTGAAAGCAAAGGCAGACAATTGTTTCGCGCCTTTTTTCCTGGGTTACCTGTGCAGACGCCAAACCACGGCAAGCATGGAGCCCACTCAGCTCACAGTCACCGTACCTGGGTGGTGCTCTTGGCCGGCCTCGGTGAGGTCTGTCAGGAGCGCCTGGACATAAATGGGAGTGACTCAGGTCATTCTCTTCTTTACATTTTGTCTAATGGAGATTCAGTCCTGCCTTGAACATTGGCAGAGGGATAGCTCAGCGGTTTGAGCATTGGCTTGCTAAACCTGGGGTTGTGAGTTCAATCCTTGAGGGGGCCATTCTGCCTCAGGCTGCTCTCCCAGCCAGCAGCACCACGAGCACCCAGCTAACAATGACAGCTAGCAGTCGTAATGTACTGTCTGCTGCCGAGCACCAGGAGATGACGACAGCTAGCACTTGTAATCCACTGTCTGCTGCCAGCCTACCCCTTGCTCCCCCACCCACCCCGTGAAAGCAACGGAGGGTGGGAAAAATCATTTCACACCTTTTTCCATGCGGGTGCCATATTGCTGTCAACATCGTCATCCACCCGCCACTTCCGCTGCTACTCTGCTCTCCTGCAGACGCCATACCACGGCAAGCATGGAGCCCGCTCAGGTCACCATGGCAGTTATGGCCGTTCTAAACACCACGCGCATTATCCAGCAGTATATGCAGAACCAGAACCTGCACAAGCAGGCAAGTAGGCGATGGCAGCGCGGTGAGGAGAGTGATGAGGACGTGGACACAGACTTCTCTCAAAGTATGGGCCCCGGCAATTTGGAGATCCTGGTGGTAATGGGGGAGGCTCATGCCGTGGAACGCCCATTCTGGGCCCGGGAAACAAGCACAGACTGGTGGGATCGCATAGTGTTGCAGGTCTGAGATGATTCCCAATGGCTGCAAAACTTTCGCATGCGTAAGGGAACTTTCATGGAATTTTGTGACTTGCTTTCCCCTGCCCTGAAGCGCCAGAATACCAAGATGAGAGCAGCCCTCGCTGTTCACAAGCGAGTGGCAATAGCCCTGTGGAAACTTGCAACGCCAGACAGCTACCGGTCAGTCGGGAATCAATTTGGAGTGGGCAAATCTACTGTGGGGGCTGCTGTGATCCAAGTAGCCAATGCAATCACTGAGCTGCTGCTATCAAGGGTAGTGACTCTGGGAAATGTGCAGGTCATAGTAGATGGCTTTGCTGCAATGGGGTTCCCAAACTGTGGTGGGGCGATAGACGGAACCCATATCCCTATCTTGGCACCGGAGCACCAAGGCAACCAGTACATAAACCGAAAGGGTTACTTTTCCATGGTGCTGCAAGCACTGGTGGATCACAAGGGACATTTCACCAACATCAATGTGGGATGGCCAGGAAAGGTACATGACGCTCGCATCTTCAGGAACTCTGGTCTGTTTCAACAGCTGCAGCAAGGGCCTTTCTTCCCAGACCAGAAAATAACAGTTGGGGATGTTGAAATGCCTATAGTTATCCTTGGGGACCCAGCCTACCCCTTAATGCCATGGCTCATGAAGCCATACACAGGCAGCCTGGACAGTAGTCAGGAGCTGTTTGACTATAGGCTGAGCAAGTGCAGAATGGTAGTAGAATGTGCATTTGGGCGTTTAAAAGCGTGCTGGCGCAGTTTACTGACTCGGTTAGACCTCAACGAAACCAATATTCCCATTGTTGTTAGTGCTTGCTGTGCGCTCCACAATGTGTGAGAGGAAGGGGGAGACGTTTATGGCAGGGTGGGAGGTTAAGGCAAATTGCCTGGCCGCTGATTACACGCAGACAGACACCAGGGCGGTTACAAGAGTACAGGAGGGCGCTGTGCGCATCAGAGAAGCTTTGAAAACCTGTTTCATGACTGCCCAGGATACGATGTGAAAGTTCTGTTTGTTTCTCCTTCATGAAAACCCCCACCCCTTGGTTCACTCTGCTTCCCTGTAAGCTAACCACCCTCCCCTCCTCTTTGATCACCACTTGCAGAGACAATAAAGTCATTGTTGCTTAAAAGTCATGCATTCTTTATTAATTCATCACACAAATAAGGGGATAACTGCCAAGGTAGCCTGGGAGGGGTGGTGGAGGAGGGAAGCACTGGGTGGGGTGGAGGAGGAGGGAAGGATACACTGCACTTTAAAACTTATTGAATGCCAGATTTCTGTTGCTTGGGCAGTCCTCTGGGGAGGCCTCCCCAACGCATCCTTGGGCATCTGGGTGAGGAGGCTATGGAACTTGGGGAGGAGGGCATTTGGTTACACAGGGGCTGTAGCGGTGGTCTTTGCTCATGCTGCCTTCCTGCACTTCATCCATACGCCGGAGCATATCAGTTTGATCCTCCAGTAGCTTCAGCATTGCCTCATGCCTTCTGTCAGGAAGCTGACGCCACCTATCATCTTCAGCCCGCCACTTACTCTCTTCAACCCGCCACTTATTATCTTCTACATGCCACCTGTCCTCGCGTTTGTATTGTGCTTTCCTGGACTCTAACATTGTCTGCTTCCATGCATTCTGCTGGGCTCTGTCGGTGTGGGAGGACTGCATGAGCTCTGAGAACATTTCATCGCAATTCCTTTTTTTTCTACTTCTAATCTTTGCTAACCTCTGGGACGGTGATGACTGGGGGAGCGTTGAAACATTTGCAGCTGCGGGAGGGGAAAAAAGGGAGAGTAGTAGTTAAAAAGACACATTTTAGAGAACAATGCTCCTAACATTACATAGCACATGTGCATTCGGTACAAGGTCGCACTTTGCCTCTTATATTGAGGGTCTGCTGGTTTGGTGTGAGAGATCACACACGCAGGGCTGGCGGGCAACAGAATTCGGCTTGCAGGCAGCCATGGTAAGCCACAGTCTATTGGCTTCTTTAACCTTCACATGTGGGAATGGTTTCAAACAGCAACACCCTCATTTCCCATACCAAATTAAAATGGGTTGGCAATTTAAACCAACCCAAATGGGTTTTCGGGTTAACGTGCATCAGATAATGCACACACCTTTGCAATTCTCCAGGATGATCGCTTTACCCCTCCCCCCCCACCTCGTGGATGGTATCAGGGAAGATCCCTGCTAGCCAAACGTGAACAACATGAAGGTCCCCACCCCGTTCCCCCACCGCTTGGCTTACTGCGGGGAGGATTTCTTTTCAGCCACGGGCAAACAGCCCAGCAGGAACGGCCACCTCTGAATGTCCCCTTAATAAAACGCTGGGACCATAAGCTGCCATGCTTTGTTATGCAATGATTCCAGACTACGTGCTACTGGCCTGGCGTGGTAAAGTGTCCTACCATGGAGAACAGAATAAGGCTGCCCTCCCCAGAAACCTTTTGCAAAGGCTTTGGGAGTACATCCAGGAGAGCTTTATGGAGATGTCCCTGGAGGATTTCCGTTCCATCCCCAGACATGTTAACAGACTTCCAGTAGCTGTACTGGCCACAAATTAATCATTAAACACGGTTGCGTTTAAACTATGTATTATATTTACATAGGTACGCTCACCAGAGGTCCCGTCTCCGTCTTCACAGTCCGGGAGCACGCCTTGGGCAGGTTTGGGGGGTATTGGCTCCAGGGTGACAAACAGTTCCTGGCTGTCGGGGAAAACCTCCTCCTCATCTTCCTCATCCCCAAAATGTGCATCACTGTTGCGTGATACTCCATTGACGGAGTCAAAGCACAGGGGTGGGTTAGTGGTGGCTGCACCCCCTAGAATGGCATGCAGCTCATCATAGAAGCGGCATGTCTGGGGCTCTGACCCAGAGCGGCCGTTTGCCTCTCTGGTTCTTTGGTACGCTTGTCTGAGCTCCTTAATTTTCACGCGGCACTGTTGTGCATCCCTGTCGTAGCCTCTGTCCTTCATGCCCTTGGAGACTTTGGCATCTGTATTGGCATTTCGTCTTTTGGACCGTAGTTCTGATAGCACGGATTCATCTCCCCATACAGCAATCAGATCCCGTACCTCATGTTCGGTCCATGCTGGAGCTCTTTTGCGATTCTGGGGCTCCACCATGGTCACCTCTGCTGATGAGATCTGCATTCACCTGCAGCTCACCACGCTGGCCAAACAGGAAATGAGATTCAAAAGTTCGCAGGCCTTTTCCTGTCTACCTGAGCATCTGAGTTGAGAGCACTGTCCAGAGCGGTCACAAGGTCGATTTCAGCGCTAATCCCCTCGTGGGGGGAGGAGTGCAAAAATCGATTTTAAGAGCCTTTCAAGTCGAAGTAAATGGCTTCGTTGTGTGGACGGATGCAGGGTTCAGTCGATCTAATGCTGCTAAATTCGACCTAAACTCGTAGTGTAGACCAGGCCCTAGTAGCAGCAGAGGGAGCAATTCATTTTTCCTACTTCTCCCCACACCTCCCCCCGCATGGAGCAGCAGCAATGCTCCCAACAGAAGCTACAGGGAGCAAAATGTGTTGCATTAATTTCTTCTTTAAAGGCACAGAACAAAATTTTCAAAAGCACCCAAGTTCAGTTTTCAAAAGAGACTTGGGAGTAGAGATCAGAACTTTCCAACAAAGCGTTTTTTGTTGTTGGAAAATGCTGATTTGTCAAAACAAACTTCAGGAATGAATGGCTAATCTCCTGATTTGAAACAAAGCTTCAAAATTGTTGAAATGTCTCATTTTGATACTTTCTAAATAAAAGCAAAAGTTTTTTGTTTTGAAATCACTTTTTGGTTTAATTTTTTAGGTAATTTATACTTTAAAGGGTATAAAGGGTAAACACTTTGTACAAGTAAAACAAGATTTAATTTTTGGATATCTTAAATTCTCACAGGACAGGAAAACCAGTTCCTGCCCATCTCTGATTAGGGACCTTGAGTGCCTTTGCCTTTCATTGAGATTTAGGCTCCTGAGTTCCTAAATCACTTTTGAAAATGTGATTTGGGCTCCTATGTCACTTCTGAAAATTTTACCTGCAGTGCCTTTATTGTTGTGTGTGGCTGAAAACCGCAGATATAGGCTTTGGTTTTAGGATTTGCACCACAGAATATAGTTCTATCATGTAGTTGAGTTGCAAGGATATCTTTGAGCTCTCAACCTGCCCTTGTTTGAATCCTGGAACTTGCTAGTCAAACTTAACTGGCAAGAAAAGCTTTTGGAATGGTCATGGATACCTATATATATCCCAGGAGGCAGTCTGCTGCAGGGTCTACCATTAAAACAGCAGCTCCCGGAAGTCCAGTTCAGGGTTAGACAATACTCAAAATAGTGGAGTCTTGCAGCTTGCTAGGAAAATGTTACTTGAAGAAATTACTCAGAACCTAAATCCCATAATGGGCACTGAAGTGGCAGCATTTCAGGATTCTCTTCAATCCTGTGCTGAAATACTCAGTAAATGTGGAATAGATTTGGTCAGAGTGTTGTGGGGAGCAGTTGGGGGGGAATACTCTTTAGACGAGGCTTGATCTGCTTCATAGGTCATGGGACTTTGGTTCTGCCCTTGCAGGTGTTTCTGTGCCACCTACTCTTGAGTACATTTGACCCAATCTAAAGCAGCTGACACAGCATGTCTAAGACGTCTCCAACATTGAGATATGCATGTTGCTGCCTGGAGCTCATTTCACACATTCATGCAGCATTGCTTCTATGAACTGACAACCAGATATGATTCCTGGTGCCTGAGGGCAGTTGTGCAGTATTAAACTAGTTCTCCTTAGATCTGCCTCCTCTTAGGGTGATTAATGCTAGTTAACTTCCCAAGAGTGAGAATCAGTACTGACAATACTTCAGGGAGAAAGAAAGGTTGCTTAGTAAATAACACTAGTTTAAAATGACAGTATGGATCCATGATTCCCCTGCCACTTACCTTCCTCTCTTCTTCAGAGTCTTTAAGATTCTGTTTGAGTTTGTCTAGACTGAAAACAGTTTCAAACAAGAACAATTTTACTGAACCTGGTACTGTTTTAAGGCAGACTTCGTCCAAATCTACTCTAGCAATTTTGGCTGGTGTAGCAATGTTGGTTAGGGGTATGACTTTGTTTTTAGACATTTCAATACCTACCAAAGTCCTAGTATATATGCAGTTATACCAACATAAATTGTTTTCACAGTATAGCTTATTGTGCTCACCAAACTAGTATAAATTATACTGGCAAAAGAACTTTTTTGATTATATAAGCTGCCATCTACAGGAGCAGAATTTGCTGGTATAGTTATACCAATAAACCTGTTATAGTGTAGGGCAGTGTTTCTCAAACTGTGGGTCCAGACCCCAAAGTGGGTCACAACACCATTTAAATGGGGTCCCCAGGGCTGGCTTAGACTTGCTGAAGCCCAAGCCCCACCGCCCAGGAACAAAGCCGAAGACTGAGGGCTTCAGCCCTGGGCGGTGGGGTTCGGGTTACAGGCCCCCTGCCTGGGGCTGAAGCCCTTGGGGCTTTGCCCCCCGCCCAGGGCGGCGGGGCTCGGACTTTGACTTTGGCCCCCCCACCCAGGGCAGCAGGGCTTGGGCAAGCTCAGGCTTCAGTTTCCCCCCTCCTGGGGTCATGTAGTTATTTTTGTTGTCAGAAGGGGGTCGTAATGCAATGAAGTTTGAGAACCCCTGGTGTAGGGCACGCAATTTAGAAAAACACTAAATGAAAAGAAGATGGGTTGGAGTCAAGGTCTTTGCTTTTGTAAAACCTTCCACTTGAAGGTTCAGTTTAGCAAAGAAGCATAACTGGGGCCCTGGCGGACACTGCTTTCCAAATGGTCCTGACCAAGAGTATATGTGCTAGTCCCAAGAGAGTTAATCTACAGTTAGTATGCAAGTACACGTCATTTTCTGCTAACTTTCAACCGTTGACCTCACCAATGCTATCTCATCCTCTTTAGTGCTACCTTATTCACAACTTAAAAATAAATCCTGGAATTTCATCTTCATACTCTTTTGTCAGAATTATTTCTTCCCTTGCTCTTTCTTCATCGCATTTCATAATTCCTTGCTTTTGTCTCGTTTAGATTATAATCTCTTCAGGGCAGGGACAGCGGTTGCCTGTACTTCTATAAAGGGCTGTGTAAATTTGAGTTTGTGTTGCTGTGTAAACATTACATAACAAGCAGAGAATGAAAGAGGTTGGCATTCTTGAACCCCTATCCCTTTGTATCAATGTGTTGCTTTTTAAATGAATTTTTTGTGGGGCAAAAACTAAAATAAGTGTGGTTCATTTTGATCTGAACTGTGAAATTTCATTTAGTTCCTTCTTTACGTACAGTAACTCCTCACTTAACGTCATCCCAGTTAACGTCATTTCATTGTTGCGTTGCTGACCAATTAGAGAATGTGCTCGTTTAAAGTTGTGCAATGCTCCTTTATAATGTTGTTTGGCAGCCACCTGCTTTGTCCACTGCTTGCAGAAACAGCAGCCCATTGGAGCTAGCTGGTGGGGGCTTGGAACCAGGGTGGACTGGCAGCCCCCCTATCAGATCCCCTAAGTTCCCTGTGCAGCAGCTGCCCAGCAGGCTATCAATTGCCGGGCAGTTCAGCTGTCCCTCCCCCCACAGCCATGTGCTGCTCCTGCCCTCTGCCTTGGAGCTGCTCCCGGGAGCCTCCTGCTTGCTGTGTAAATGAGGGGGAGAGGTGCTAATGTCAGGGTGTCTCCCTCCCTCCAGTCCTGTACCACATCTCCACAGAGCAGGGGGAGACATGACAGGGCTCAGGACGGAGGGAGCTTGCTGGCAGCAGCTGCTATCTCAACCTGCTGATCTACTTAAAAAGGCAATGTACTTAGAGTGGGCTCAGCATTCTTAAAGGGGCAATGCATGTCTCTCACACACATGGTGTCTCTCTCACTCACACACATGGTGTCTCTCTCTCTCTCTCTCACACACTCACACAGACACGTACACAGTGTGTGTCTCTGTCTCTCTCTGCCATGCTGTCTCTCCTCCCTCATCAATTATCAATTCTCTACCTCTAATACACTACTTATATTTCCAGTACTTCTCTATGGAGTAAGGATGCAACTGTTTTGAAGGAACTTTTAAGAGAGTGGTCTCTGCTATTTGAATGATTTGGTATGAAAAATACAAGAATATCAAAAGCAATTGCTTATCATTTGTCTGTCTTAGGCCAGTTTGGTCACAGGCATTTAGCAGACTTCGAGGTCCACACTGTGGCCTCAGGTTTACATTGTTTCCGAGGGCAATGCTCTTAGCATATGTCTATGCTGCCTATATATATATATATATATATATATATATATATATATATATATATATACACACACACATACATACACCATCACTCAAAGAAGAACTGCAGTTACATCTACACTGCAAATATATATATTTGAATCTACACTGCAGCAGCAAATCTCAGAGCCCAGGTTATGGACTCAGGCTCTCACTAGAAGCTAAAAGTATCTGTATAGACGTTCCTGCCTGGGTTCCAGCCTGAGCAGGAATGCTTACATTGCTATTTTTAGCCCCGGAGCACAAGCCCAACTCAGCTCACCTGGGCTCTGAGACTCGCTGCTGCGGGTTTTTTATATATACATTTTTTTGGAGTGTAGATGTAACTGCAGTTCTTCTTTGAGTGATGGTCCCACAGATAGGGACCACACATCTCAAAGAACCTCCAGTTACAGGTAAATAACCTCCTCTTCCTGTTGGGCAGTGGTCAGCTGGGCACTCAGCTTTCAGCTCTTAGTTTCTCTGCTTCTTCCATTCATATCCAGTAGATGGCATCAGTCTACAAGAAATTTCTTCAATCCTGTACTTTTCGGAGGCCTTTTATATTTGATTGACTTCCAAAATTGTATTTCAGAATTTAGCCTAGACTGTTAATTCAAATATCCCAATTTTTAAGTAAATATTTCTATTTTTCTAAAGTTTTATATCCAGGTTACGTGCTTATATCTTTCATTATTCTTTTATGTCTAGTGTGTTAAAATTGCTATCGCTTCTATAGTGCAACAGTAATTTAGAGAGCAAGCAAATATCCCCTATAGTTTCTAGATGGTACATTCTCTGATTATATCTACTATATCTCATTTCACATCTTTTAGGGCATATCATAGGCTAAGACTTTACACTGGAGGAATAAGACAGATTGCTCACTTAGAGAGACAGATCTGATTCATTGGGCAGACAAATGTACAGTTTCTAATTTTAGGTGAAAGATCTATTTGGCTGCTTGGGGTATCAGGAAGTTGGACCTCTGGAACATTCAGCTTTTTGGGTCATCCAGCAAGCTATTTCTAACTGATCTAAACTTACATTTTCTACTCCTCTCTGGCCTTTGGTTAACATATAGGAGACAGTAGAGCACTTGGCAAAGGGAAAAAAGGGGCAGTTATTCTTGTCTGTCTCCTGGCTAGGGATTCTCTGTAACTAGACCAAGAAAGATGGAATTTTCATCCACATGTAAATTATGGGAATCTCTGGTTTGAGGGACTAACAATAGTGATAAGACTCCTTCTCAAGCATCTGAGCTTGCCTTTCCTGGAAATAATGTACTTCAACTTCAGTTTAATTGATGCTTCCAGACAAGATTTCTCGCATGTTGAGATGGGCATGTTGATTCTCATCCTCCCCGAGAGGAAGCTAAAGATTTTGAATATACATGGTGTGATCAATGTCAATCTTACTTGTTGCAGAGAGTTTAAAGGGCAGAGAGAGGACTGTTCATAGATCTTCAAGGCATATTTGATACCTGTATTAATTACAGTACCCAAGTTAGGATTTAATGTGTGTGGAAGGCAATCAGAGTTGTGAACCTTGCCACTAGTTAAAGAGACTTAATCAAGTTTTAGGCAGCTGTTGGGTCTCAAATATCTGGGGGGAAATGGTCCTATTTAATGGATTTCACTGGTACTTGTTTAATAATATATTCAACGTGATGCAGAGCTGGTAAAATGCTGTAAGAAACTAATGAATAAGTGTTGAATAAACTCTATGAAAAATCACAAGATTCACTGGATAAGACACTCATTAAATATTACTACACCTCTCTGGTATGAGCTCCAAACATGGACCAATGAGCCAGGTAAATTTGGCTCATGCATTTCTGCACATATACTTTTCTGCCCTTTTTGTTTTTCTAGTAATACCTCCTTCCACTGGCCATAACCCCATCTAGGACACAGTGAACTGATGACACAGCTGAAAACTAAGCTTAGGCATAGCTGCAGAAACTTGGACCTACTACTAACAAAGAATATAGGTTAGAAACCTTATTGGAAGGTCGGCCTCTGAGAACCGGGAAACCTGTTATCCCATTGTCTGCCTTTGTGTGGCTAGCAGAATGGAGGCAGGCATACCAGCCTCAACTGATGGATCTGAGTTCTAGTAGGGTTGAACATGTAAAAGTAAAAATATTTACTGGGTGGCAGAGTCTGATGCGAGAAGAACAGACAAAGGTGTAGAGAAGCTGTATTTAGAGAGAAAGGACTGTATCCACTTTGTGGGCTAATTAGCAATCTAGTTTTAAGGAAGCTCACATGCAAAGGAACTGTATTGACTACAGAATTAGAACTAGAATGGTGATGCATGTCTGCTAAAAGGATAGTTGTCACAAATCAGCACCTTGAGGCTTTGTGGGTGAGGTTAAGTGGAGTAGGGCACAGGATAGATACTATGAAGATATTACATGTAGCATTCAGCAAGAGCAATCTAAAACAAAATGCAGAGATAAAGACTGATAAAAGAAATGAAACAGCATTCAGTAGGAAATATGCCGAAATGGTGTCTGCAAATGAAAACTGCAAATCTAATATTTGATCTTGTTTGAGTGAGTGTAATACAAACCAAAATTATTAGTGTCCATTTAGTTTACTAATACTCTCTCAAATAGACCTCATTCATCAAATTGTCTGAGTAAAAATCCACCATCAGACTATAAAGCTTCAGATAGAATATCCATGAGGGAAATGAGAAATTTATTTTGAAAAAATGAGCAATGCTTGAAGGAGGCAACAGACAAGCATAGTATCAAATTACATTAAAAATACTTTGAGAAATGTTAATATTGCACAATTAAGTACTCAAAAGTCAGGAAATGCCAGAGCTAAGATTGCACGAGCCCTTAAGGTACAATCTATAACTAGATGATCACATACATTTTTCAAATAATACCATATATTATTCATATTTTTATACGCCTTTGATACAAATGACTAATATTTTTTGCTATTACTGTTACTCTGTGTTATGCCAGACAGGGACAATAAAAGACATTTATGTATAAGGTGCACAGTGAATGAGGCTGAGTTTTTCACTCCACAAATTATAAGATGCAATTTTTTCTACAACCATATAAAGAGCATGACCCTGTGTGTAATGTGAAATATTATGTGATCATACAATGAAAGACTGTATTTCAATGCCATATGCGCAAGAAGGTAGAATAAGTTACATTTCTTGACTTTTGCATGCTTATCTGTGCATAATTAATATCTCATAGTTAATTTATAATAGAATATTTATAGAATAAGTAATTTGGAAAGGGGGGAAAAACACTGCATAGTTCTAGATTGATGGTACGCTGCTAGTGCAGTTTCCCGTGAGGCCAGGTTTCCTTTAGAGTCATTGTTTAAAAAATATTGTTTAAAAAAATTGCTGTGCATGTCTGAAGTTTGCATTTTTTCAGTGTTTTCTAATTCTGTCAACTCTCAGCCAGCTTTCACTAGAGCACTTAGTAACCACGGACAAAGAATTATTGCCCTGCTAAAACATCAGTTTTCCACCTACAGTCATTTCATATGCAGAGCTGTCCCAAAAAAGATTGCAAGAATTTGTTTGTTAAAGAACAATTTTGTTCACTCTCCTTATAGTCTATAACAGCTCAAAAGTTGTCTCAAACTTATGGAGAAACTAGATACAGAAAATTTCAGTCCAGTCAGTGAAACTTAAGGAAATATCTAAATAACTGAAAATAGTGGGTTATAATGGAAATATATAAGCAACTGAAAATATAGACATTGCTAGCAGTCTACCTATCGTAGTGGGGTAGTCCAACAAGGGGAACCAATTGTCATGGTTCAGGGATAGCTGCACTTTCAGCCTCTCATCTCTGAGTGCAATCCTGCAGGTAATAGACCTCTTGCCTTCATTTCTCTGGGAAAATTGTGGGATTCCTCCCTGACACAGACTGGGTCCTGGTGTGTAGCACCTTGTAAACTGACTGACTTCCTCAGCAGCCCCGACTGGGTTGAGCCCTGCCAGTTTTCTCTTCAGGAGCTGTGACCTTTTCAAAACAAAGTATTCAGTCTCAATAGCCAGAACAGAGCATAACAAAAGCAAAGGGTTAGTAATACAACAGTCTGCACACACTCTCTTATTGGCCTGACCTAAAACTTAGGTAGATTTGCCTTATCCACACACCCCCACGGCTGGGAACTGAGGTTCAGTCTGCTTCCCCACTGTCCCTGAGTCTCTCTCCCTGTCTTCAAGGGCAAACCTTTCATCAGTGCCAAATCTCTTTGTCTCCCTGCCTCTATTGAACTTGGCTAAACCAATTTATGCGGTTGAGGGAGAGAGAGTTCCAAGCAGTTGATTCTGTGTTGTCCATTAATTAGGTAAATGGGTGGCTATCAGAAGTTTCTCCACACTCTTATCTCTGTGCATGCTAACCCATCTATAACCCTTAGCAATGAATAAATCTGAATAAGCCTGCATTAACCCTTAGTAATCATATAGCACATGCTATAACAATCAAACACAGAGATGTATATAGAATATTTATAAAATATTTCAGGTATCTTCCATCTCCTTCTCATCAGTAACAACCTTCATTCAAAAGTTCCTCTGTCCTTTGTATGCCATACTTATCAGAACAGTGATCCATCTATCCACGTATCTTGATTCCAGTCCTCCGTTATAGTTGATTGTAATGACCGTATGGCTTTGTTGGCACTACAGTTACTTCATGCTTTTGTAGAGTCTCGAGGCCTTGGGTTTAAGAAGACTTGTAATCTGATTAGTAAATTCTGCTTGATTTTAACAGTATGGAAATGAGTAGCACTTCAGACCAATGGCTCTTGGTCTTCAGTCATGGGGAAACCAGTTTCCAGGTACAAGACTTACCTTGTAATTGTATAGGCGGTTTGTTTTTATTGCTTAGTGTTTTTTTGGCACAGACATATGTACCTCTGTGTACTATGCACAAGTCTCTTTGCATAGTTGCATTTCCTGATAGCTCACTTCTTTTATAATAAACTTACTTCCCCTTTTCTGGATTGTAACCTCTCCAGAATTTTGTGGTAGGGTTGGATCTGCTGCATCCTGTCTGAATATTATTACCAGATCAGTGAAAAATTAAACAAATCTCATTGAGATTGAGTATTAGAAGAAATGTATAATGACAAATTAAAGATGTTGGTATCTTTTTCTGTAGATGCCTGTGGAGGGGGTACAGGAGCAGCAGGCAGAATCTACGAAAGGGCGGTGCCTGCGACGTACAGTAAGCGTCCCATCTGAGGGTCAGTTTCCTGAATATCCACCAGAGGGAGCCACTAAGCTTGGTAAGTTGCTTTTCTAATTTTGTAATGTACTAATTTGAATTAATAGATGTATTATTTCTCTTTGTTAAAGAAATAGTTTTCTTATCCAGCATTGCTGTAGTCAGTTTGCTCAAATCAATAGCATTTCAGCTAAAAGTTAGCAGAGGTCATAAGAGAGTGACCATTGTTTATAATTGCCTGACAACAAAGTGACTTCAGAGTGTTAGTATTTATCTGAACATCCGTGAGGTTACTGTTGAGTCCTGAGAGGGAATACTGCACAGCACGGAGGCTTATAATTACATTTGTGAGGATATTAAGCAGCTCTGGGATTTATAACTGTGAATCTGTGAGCCCAGGTCACTAGTGCTGCACGCTTTACAGACCGTTTTAAGTGGCTCCTCCTGGCTGGCTATTTGAGCTGTTACTTGGTTACGATTTACCTTAGTTAAGCCTTTTAGAAGTCCCTTGGCTTTGTATTTTAGTGATTTCTGGGTACACCTAATCTCCAGACCTGATTATACACTACTAGTAATACTGTCCATTTGAAGGTATGGCTTCCCAAATAAACCAACGACTTGTGAGCGGGGGGTTGTGCCAGTGTTGGTTATAATCACAGTTTTTGAAAAATGAATCAAAGGAGACAGAACTGGAGGGCACTAAGGAAAACTGAAAAATAGAAGAGCAGTTGTGATAATAGGGTTTCCACAAGGCCACATTTTGGCCCAGTTCCCCATGTTCTTTCTCTCCTCTTCAGTCAGCCAGGGGAAGTCTCCGAGCAGTGAGGGATGGTGGAAGGAGGCAGCAATAGTACAAAGTGAATTTTTGTTTCCGTCTGCAACTAGTGAAAGATCATGACTTGGCAATAGGCTATCACTTGCTGCTGGGGCTAGGAACAATTCTGCTTTTGCCCAGCTGTACAGTTGCAATCCTAGAAGAGAGTGAGCTGCAAGAAAAGGCTGCAGGTACATCTGTAAGCAGCAAACTAGGTAGGATACTGGCTTCATGTAAATATAAAGAGAACATAAAAGAGGGGCTTTAATCTCTCAGGTGTGTCCACTTTTAAAAAAAATAAATAAATTAGTCTATAATTACATGGATAATAAAATGCTCTAAAATAGATATTTTTTCGTGGGTATAGATGCAGCATAGCAATCTATTGTAAATTGCTAAATAGGAGTTTCAGTAGCTGTTAAGGCTGTATTTGTGAAGCACGCTACCTCACATTTTCTTCTTGAAAACAAATTTCCTGGGGGGGAGGGGTTAAGCTTTTTCCCAGTCTTGCATTAGGGGTTTGGAGAGAGAAATACAATTTAGAAAATTAAAAGGGAAGATGCCAATGTGTAGGAATAGGAATAATACAAATGTAGTTTCTAGACACTTATTTCCAGATAATGGAAATTACACACAATTTGTTGCAAGCCAGAAGAGCTTAGAAATCTTCAGGAATGAAACTCCTAGTCTTTTTTTTCTTTTAATAATAATAATAATTTTTAAAAAGTTTAAAGAAAGTTATGCCTGACCATTAAGCACCTGAAAGTCTGGGAATGTCAAAGTTAAGATTGCAATGCAAATTTAACTCTGCTTCTTTGTGTGCATGTGTTTACAATACAGATTGTAATTCTGTGATCACATATTCAAATAATAGTATATATTTTTCTCTGCAACCTTAGATGCACATGTAGCATCTTATGCCAGACAAGAGTCCATTAAAAGTACATAGGAAAAGTACACAATAACCCATAGTCAGACAATTTAGGGGGGAGGGATAGCTCAGTGGTTTGAGCATTGGCCTGCAAGAACCCAGGGTTGTGAGTTCATTCCTTGAGGGGGCCATTTAGGGATCTGGGGCAAAAATCTGTCAGGGGACAGAACTTGGTCCTGCTAGTGAAGGCAGGGGACTGGACTCGATGACCTTTCAAAGTCCTTCCAGTTCTATGAGATAGGCATATCTCCACATATTATTAAAAATTTTTTTTTTTACATATTTTGTATACAACTATCATGAAAATTTTGCTGAATCATATAGGCCACCTAATTTAGTAGTTAAAGAGGTGTGGGCACAGAGCAGGTGCAAGGAGGAAAGATATGCAGAACAAGATCATGAATGAAGGGCAGAGATGATGGACGAGTAGGAAGGTTTTAATGTCTGATCACTCTGCAGTAGATCAGGTTCCTTTTGTTTACTTTTCACATGCTGACTAGAGACATGGTTTATCAGTCATCACAAAATCCCTCCTGATTGAAGAAGCTGGTGTGGTGTAGAGAGAATGGTGAGAAGTATATTTTTATGAACAAGACAATGAGCCAGAGGGCAAACCAATGAAGTAAACCACTGGGAATGATTGTAAAGAAAAAGTAACAGATGGCAGTGGGCAGAGTGTATCACCAGCAGTACAGATAACAACTGGACCAAAATAGTCTTTGAATGGACACGAAAAACTGTAAAGCACAATGGGGCAGATAAACTATCCAGCAATGAAATTGCTGTGTGGAGCAGATAAGAGTATCTAGCTTGTCCTAAGGAAGTATGTGCTTAACATGGGAACAGCAGCCGTTATAGCTTATGAGAGTGTCTGAAGTTACTATCCAGAGATGAGTTTTTACAGCTGGATCTATTATGAAGGTTAATGGATGGCAATAGTATTTGCTTTTTTCCTATAAGTAAGGTTACTGTACATGCTTGACTATCAGAAATGAGAGAATCATGTAATCAGTTAAATGCAGTGCTACAATTATGCCTTTATAGAACACATCAAGGTACTGTACTGAACCAACCTTTCATTGACTTTAGTAATTGACAGAACATTATGCTATATTATTATGTGATGAGACCATGCATATGCTTTGGGCTCAGTACATGACTAGTAATAATACTGATTCTTAGGATTCATACCCCTGTCTGTGATCAGAACACTGTGCAAAGATCCTAACGCCAATCCTATGAAGTATGTAACTATATATTGTCCATGTTATAGATAAGAAACTGAAGCCCAGGGCAGATCTGTTACAGGCACAAAGATAACACACAAGAAGGTGGGCATCTTGATTATTTTGAAAAGACAAAAACAATAATCAATGAATTGGTCGTAATTAAGGCTATTTTTTAGTCACAGGTATTTTTAGTAAATGTCATGGATAGGTCACAGGTAGTAAACAAAAATTCATGTCCTGTGACCTGTCCATGACTTGTACTGTATACCTTCCTAAATCTTGGGGGAGAGGGGGCGGCCCAGGGGTGCCGTGGTTGCCGTGGGTGCTCAAGTATGGCGGGCGGCCTGGGACCGCCTCTGGTGCTGAGGCAGAGGGATTGGCAGGGCTGTCAGGCTCCCTACCCTAACCCAGCTCCACGTGGCTCCCTGGATGGGGCAATATGTGTCCCTCCCTCAGCTCCTAGGTGGTCCACACGCTGCTACTGCCCCGAGCACCGGCTCTGCAGCTCCCATTGGCCACAATTCCCAGCCAATGGGAGCTGCAGGTGCAGTGCCTGCAGCCTCCACCTAGGAGCTGAGGAAGGGAGGAACTTGTTGCCACTTCCAGGGATTCCCCACAAGGTAAGTGCCGCCCAGAGCCCTTTACCCTCTCCTGCGCCCCGAACCCCAGCCCTGATCCCCCTCCCACACCCAAAGTCCTGCTGCTGCTGGGAAAGGGGTCGTGGTGGTCAGAGAGAGCCCCAGCAGCTCCTGGTGCGTCTGGCCCAGGGGCTGTATGAGCTGCTCAGGCAGCCCCCGGGCCAGCCGTACCAGCCACTGCAGAAGTCCCAGAGGTCCCAGAAAGTCACAGAATCCATGACCTCTGTAACAAACTCGCAGCCTTAGTCATAATGCGTAGAAGTAGTATGTTGTGTGTAAAAAGCGTCAACCTCTGGCTCATCCTAAATTTTATAATTTTATATAAATGGAGATATGCCAATCTCCTAGAACTGGAAGGACCTTGAAAGGTCATCGAGTCCAGTCCCCTGCCTTCACTAGCAGGACCAAGTACTGTCCCCTGACAGATTTTTGCCCCAGATCCCTAAGTGGCCCCCTCAAGGATTGAACTTACAACCCTGGGTTTAGCAGGCCAATGCTCAAACCACTGAGCTATCCCTCCCCCTAAATATTAAAGGAATGTCTATTGAAAGGAAAGCTACCCAATTTATGAAGAGGCTGCACATGGTTATTCTATGTACCTGTTCTTCTTCGAGTGCTTGCTCATATTGATTCCAGCTAGGTGCGCGCTCGGTGCGTACACGATCGTTGGAAGATTTTTACCCTAGCAACACTCGGTGGGTTGGCTGGGGCGCCCCCTGGAGTGGCGCCTTCACGGTGCCAGATATATGCCCCAGCCGACCCAGCACCCCCTCAGTTTCTTCTTATCGCCCGTGACGGTCGTTGGAACTGTGGCTGAACTCCACTTAGCTGAACTCCACTTTCCCTAGCTTCTCTTGTTAGCACTCATTAATAGTTGTAAATAGTTCTAAATAGTTGTTAATAGTTCTTTTGTAGTAAGTAGTGAATAGTTATAGTCTTAGTGTAAATAGTAGTTGGGGGGTAAGGGGCTTCTCCCCTTCCCTCCCTCCCGGTACCCAGGCTGATGCCTAGGTCTCCGGGTTTCAAACCGTGCCTGGCCTGCCTTAAGCCAGTGCCTACGGGAGACCCCCAGGACTCCTGCTTGAAGTGCCTGGGGGAATCCCATCAATCTGACAAGTGCCGCATTTGCAAGGCATTCAAGCCTCGGACTAAAAAGGAGCGGGACTTTCACCTGAAGCAGCTCCTTGTGGAAGCGGCACTTAGCCCGATGTCCTCAGCCCCGCGCCAGGACCCAGCACCGACTTCGTCGGTTCGGAGCGCGCTTGCGGCACTGGAACGTCCGGATACCGGTAAAGACTCCTGGCACTGGACAACTCCGGTACCCTTGCCAGCGCGGCGTCGCTCCCTGTCTCCGGGACCGAAGATGCAGTCGGCTGCTCCGGCGCTGCCTCTGCCTCCTTTGGAGCCGCGCCCCATGTCATAACGACCGGCTAAGGCGCCAACCCCTTCAATCTTTGGGTTGGGGCGCTCACCTTGCAGACCTTCGCACACAAGGCCTTTGGTCAACACAAGAGTTATCCCTGCACATCAATGTGCGGGAGCTGAGAGCAGTGTGCCTGGCTTGCCAAGTGTTTCACAAGCACCTTCAGGGCCATTGTGTCGCAGTCCTCACAGACAACACAACGGCCATGTTTTATATCAACAAGCAAGGGGGAGGGCAATCGTCCCCCCTTTGTCAGGAAGCTATTCGCTTGTGGGAATTCTGCATAGCCCACTCAATCCATCTGGTGGCATCTTTTCTCCCAGGAGTCCAGAACACCTTAGCGGACCGCCTCAGCAGATCCTTCCAGGACCACGAGTGGTCCATTCGCCCGGGTGTCATCCACTCTGTCTTCCGGAAGTGGGGGTTTCCCCACATAAACCTATTCGCCTCTCGTGAGAATCGGAAGTGCCAGGTGTTCTGCTCTCTCCAAGGATGCTCCCCGGGTTCCCTGTTGGACACCTTCCTAATACCGTGGAAAGACCACCTGTATTACGCCTTTCCCCCATTCCCGCTAGTTCACAGGGTCCTGCTCATGTAGCGCAGGGACAGAGCCCGCTTAATTTTGGTCGCCCTGGCCTGGCCCGGGCAGCATTGGTACACCACTCACCTAGAGCTGTCGGCGGTCACTCCAATTCCACTTCCGTTATGGCCGGACCTGATCACTCAGGAACATGGCCGACTCTGCCATCCCAACCTGCGATCTCTCCGCCTCACAGCGTGGATGCTGCATGGCTAACCCAATCTGAGCTACATTGCTCCCGCTCAGTACAACGGGTCCTTCTGGATAGCAGAAAGCCCTCTACCAGGTCCACGTATTTGGCCAAGTGGAAACGGTTTTCCTGCTGGTGTGCTCTGGGTGGTACCTCCCCCCTGCAGGTGTCAGTACCTACCATCCTGGACTACCTCTTGTCCTTGAAACAGCAGGGCCTAGCAGTTTCATCCATCAGAGTACGCCTAACAGCGATTTCGGCCTTCCACCCGGGCGAAAATGGGCACTCAGTCTTCTCCAGTCCCATGGTCAGCAGGTTCCTCAAGGGATTGGAATGCCTGTACCCACAAATTCGGCATCCTGTCCCTACGTGGGACTTCAACCTGGTCATATCTAGACTCACGGGGGTACCGTTCGAACCAATGGCCACCTGCTCACTCCTGTACCTCTCCTGGAAGACAGCCTTCCTCGTAGCTATCACCTTGGCAAGGCGTGTGTCCGACCTTAGAGCTCTCACGTCGGAGCCACCATATATGATGTTCCACAAGGACAAGGTACAGCTGCGACCACACCCGGCCTTCCTTCCTAAGGTGTGGTGTCTGCCTTCCATGCCAACCAAGACATCTTCCTCCCGGTATTCTATCCGAAACCGCACGCCTCTTGAAGGGATCAACAGCTGCACTCCCTAGACGTTCGCAGAGCCCTTGCCTTTTACATCGAGCGAACGAAACCTTTTAGGAAAACAACTCAGCTGTTTGTTGCTATGGCAGACCAGATGAAGGGCCTCCTGGTCTCCTCCCAGCGCATCTCGTCCTGGATCACATCATGCATCCATGTGTGCTATGACTTGGCTGGTGTCCCAACTACACACCTTACTGCCCATTCCACCCAGGCTCAAGCTTCGTCCTCCGCTTTCCTGGCTCATGCACCAATACAGGAGATATGTAGGGCAGCAACTTGGTCATCGGTACATACCTTTGCTACCCACTATGCCAGTGGTTCCCAAACTTTAACAACCTGTGAACCCCTTTCACTACAATGTCAAGTCTCGCAAACCCCCTCCTAAAAATGAATATTTCCAGGGGTTTTCTCCTTTACCTGAGTATAAATTATAAGAGCAGTGATCTTGGAAATATGAAATTTGTTTTTATGACACGCTTATTACACACTATTTATTATTAATTATTTATCATTACAGTATTCTTATTACATTATGAAAATGGCAGCACTCTTCCAAGATTTCCCTTTTGTAGCTTGTATCACTTTGAATAAGCATGTTCTAAGACAAGGCTCCTATGTTTCATCAAGGAGTATCAGATGTGAAACAGCATGAAGGTATTTAAGAAGCCAACTCAGAGTTTCTCCTACACAAGCATCCAGGTCTTAAGCAGTCCAGGCAAACAACGCATGTTACAACAAAGCTTAAACTTGTCCTTCATAATAATTTTAAAAACAATACTAGCTGCCTATTTAATTTGAAAAACAGCAAAATATATCCACCTCCCTTTCTATTTCTTATAAGGAGTCTTGAAGTTTAAATCTCCTCAATGTGCTAGATGTGCTTGCTTTGATCTGCTTAGCTCTTGGGAGTCCAGGGGCTCCGGGCTGCTAGCCCCGTGCTGCCCGGGAACCCTATGGACAACTCTGTCCGCCATTAGGGATTTTTTTTCCCGAGAACCCCCTGTAACATTTCACGAACCCCCAGGGGTTCCCGTACCCCAGTTTGGGAACCACTGCACTATGCGATAGTCCAGCAGTCAAGAAGTGACGTGGCATTTGGCTCAGCAGTTCTGCACTCCGCGACATCTCACTCCGACCCCACCGCCTAGGTAAGGCTTGGGAGTCACCTAACTGGAATCGATATGAGCAAGCACTAGAAGAAGAAAAGATGGTTACTCCCCTTTGTAACAGTTGTTCTTCGAGATGTGTTGCTCATATCCATTCCAAACCAGTCCTCCTTCCCCTCTGTCGGAGTAGCCGGCAAGAAGGAACTGAGGGGGCGCTGAGTCGGCTGGGGCATATATCCGGCACTGTGAAGGTGCCACTCCTGGGGGCGCCCCAGCCGACCACCGAGTGTTGCTAGGGTAAAAATCTTCTGACGATCATGCACGTGGCGCACCTAGCTGGAATGGATATGAGCAACACATCTCGAAGAACAACAGTTACAAAGGTGAGTAACCGTCTTTTTTACATAGGTTGTGTGTAACTAAGTCTTTCCTGCGTTAGGTTAAAACTAGTTAAAATCCACTGTGAAAATAGCTGATGAATAACACTGTGTGTGATATTAAAAACTGTTTATGAAGGGCGTGGGCAGATCCTCAGTATCTCCCTTAGTCACTAGGATCTCATCCATGGGAGCCCATAGCTTCAGAGGTAGTTCCATTTTAAATATCACACTGTTTTATCTGCTAAAAATAAACCATTATTTTGTTTAACACCAGTCCACTAAAACATAAGTCTTTGACATGCTAATCTTCATATGGTGAGCAATATGAGCCTCCAGTGCTGGCACCCACACAGGAAGTTTAAGGATGAGTTTCATGAAGAAGACTGAATTAGTGTATCTTCTTAATTTCCTCTTTTACTGTTGTTTTCCTTAGAATTACTTTAGGTCCTCCCATTCGATAGCTTATAACTCTTCTTTAGACAGGTTATGTTCTTAGTAATTTTTCATGGTTTATAGTTACATATTGGTATTTATTAATCAACCATACAGAAAGAGCCCAAATTAATTTCATTAATTCATAATGTGTGCCAGATCAGTAGCACAGAATCACTGATCTGTTTCTAGAAAGGGAGTCCTATGTTTCTCCTGTCCCCTAAACACACACACAATCAAATGCAAGACAAACCACTGCACAAAACTAAAATCTACAAAGTTTAGATGATACCATTTGGGGGTAGTTTTTGTGGCATTTTGAAGAAAAACCTTGTTTTGGTAACATCTGTCAAATGCATTCCAGGGGGTGGGAAATGAAGAGGCAAAAATCTCTTTTAATTAGTGCTTCGGTTATCAGGACAGAATTGCCATATCAGGGAGAACCTGTAATTAGTAACAACACAGTCTGTCTGTAAAATCGAATTGGAAGTAAGACAAAGCAAAGTTGATTCTCAAGACTCTTTGGTGCTTAGAAAAGCTGTAATTGATGCAAATGAAGAAAGTCCATTGAGAGATGAAGTCCTTTGGAAGATAGAAACTAAAGACTATTGGATTTGGACCTATTGAAGCAAAGTACCTTATCTTTATCTATGAATTTGCTGAATTTTGGTGCTCTTTAAAAGAGGGATTAATAGCACTGGGTAGAGAGGCAGGTCAAGCGTGAATAGGCTCTGTGGAGTTTTTAACACCTTTTTAAACGTGCACCTCAGCCTTTGCTATCCCATCCTTTCCCAGATGGGAGAAGCTGCCTCATTGTGCCAAACTCTGGGGTTTTATGACTAGAGATTAAGAATAACATTTTCAAAAGTATCTAAATAGCCTTTTCAGAAGTGACACTTGTGCGTTCCAGAACGATGCTGACAGAAGCATGTGAGAGGCAGCGTGGCCCAGGGTATAGGACATTGGACTGTGATTTGCTAGTCTTGGGTTCTGTTCCCAGCTGTGACACTGACCTGGTGTGTGACCTTGGGCAAATCACTTCACAGCTCTGTGCCACACTTTCTCCTCCCACCCTTTATCTACTTAGACTGTAAGCTCTTTGGAGCAGAGACTGCCCTTCACTAAGTGCTTGGTTTGTTCAGTGCCAACTACAATGTGGTCTCTCTCAATTGGGGTCTATAGGTACTACTGTAATACAGTACATAGAATTGCTAATAGTTAAGCATGTGCTTAAATCATCGCTATCCCGTAAGGGACTTAAGCATGTGATTAACTTTAAGCACACGCTTACATTCTATTGCAGTCAATGAGAATTATGTAGCAATGTTACCTAGTTGTGAAATCATTCAGTATAAATAGAATTAATGGGGAGCTGTATGCTGCACCTCCCCATCCTTGGCAATAAAATTCGCACAATTAAAATATTACATTTGTTACGGGGGGTGGGAGGAGAGCGGGGAGAATGGCAACAAATCATAAGGGGTCCTGGGGCAAGTAAGCTAAATGCTCATCAGGAGCCCCTGCAGTAGCAGTTCTGCATATCAAGTGCCTACCCCTCCCTCATAGCTCTGAAGTCAAGGAAATGGCAGTCCATTTCTGCGGGAGGGGAGCTTATTGTTCTGTATGGCTGGCTGGGTGAGCAATGGCTATGTTCATGTGTGGAGGGCTGAAACACTGTGCTTGGGGAAGCAGTCAGAGGCTTGCAGGGGCAGACTAAGTCTGAAGGACTGAGACTGCCACTGCTGGAAGGCTTAGGAGCTCAACATAGCAGCTAGCTTCTTCACTCTGAGGGCTTGACTACACTTGCAAGTTAGAGTGCATTAAATCAGCTCTGGGCGCCCTAATTCCTGAGGTGTCCACACTGGCAAGTCACTTAGAGCACCTGATCTCTGCAGCTGGAGCGCTCCTGGTAATCCACCTCCACGAGAAGCATAAAGCTTACTGTGCCCCAGCTGAAACGCCCAGGTGTCAGTGTGGATGATGTGTTGCATTACTGCACTGTGATTGGCCTCCAGAAACGTCCCATAATCCCCTGAAGTCAAGTGTCAACTTGTCATTGTTTTGAACTTGGCTGCAGGCATGAGGATAACCCCTTTCAAAACTCAGTTTCTGACATCCGGCATGCTTATCTGTTCTGGGACAAAGCAAACCGTGTGTGTGTGGTGTGTGTGTGTGGCAGGGGGGCGGGTGTCTGCTGCTGTCTGAATTTACAAGACAGCATTCTGACACGCTCTCTGCCCCCCAAAACACACTGTCTGTCCCCCCACATACACACAACACACCCTCTGTCACACTCCACCGCCCCCCACGTTCGAAAAGCATACTGCAGCCACTTGCACACTGGGTTAGCTACCACAATGCACTGCTCTCTGTGGCGTTGCAAGAGCTGCTGATGTGGCCACGCCAGTGCGCTTGCAGCTGACAGTGTAAACACACGGCAGCGTTTTCCCTGCTGTGGTCTCCGAAGGTTGGTTTAACTCCCAGCGCTCTACATCTGCAAGTGTAGCCAAGTCCTGAGTTCCTCCACTGGATTTCCTTTCACCACCTTGTCAATTAGAGCAGGTGTCTCAAACTCCGTTTACTTTAGGGCCAGGGCCAGTCCTCAAGTCCTCGCAGCAGGCCAATAATGTCACTGAAGATGGTGTTCAGAAAAGAAAACATTTATATTGTATTTTTTATTTCGAATTTCTTAGAAATAATAAAACTGCCATACAACTTTATACAATTCTTTGCCCACCAGAGAGTTTTTAGTATTTGCCAGACACCAGGCAACGCTTCAGTTCTGTCAGTTTGTTGATATTTGGACTCAGTGACTGAGCAGTCTAAACCTTGAGGATTGCAGCAAGGTGTGCGTCAGATAGTTTGTGCGGTATTTAGACTTGTTTATATTCATTGTGGAAAAAAGTGACGCTGCCTCCATGGCTGATTCTGCCTGGCAACTAATGATGCTGCCTCCATGGCTGACTCTGCCCAGCGACTAGTGATGGTATCTCTGTCCCTCTCCCCCAGCCAATGGGAGCTGCGGGGGGCAGTGCCTGCAGCAGACATTGCCAGCAGCGTGTCTGCATGCGTGTCTCCTCCGCGGGCCGCAGTGGGGAGGTTCTCAGGCCGCAGATGGCCTGAGGGCCGGGACTTTGAGACCCCTGAATTAGACTATTGATCTTTAACTTCAAGTCGCTCTGTGGCGCCAGGCCTGTCAATTCTTGCACATTACTGAGCTGTTAACTCCCATCTCCCTGCCCACCGCTGCTAGCTTTTCCCACCCATTCAAGCACTTTTGTGCTTTCAACCATTCTATCCCTTTTGGAGGAGATCCTCCAAAAATGAGCATTGCTATCCTCCAATTCCTCCATAAATCTCACCTGTGTTGTGATGCCTACAAATATCTCAACGATGGTTAGGCATTTGGTGCTGATACTGGTGCCCATTGTGGTGGTTTCACCTTTTACCCTGTCTCTCCTACCCCACCATTATTGTCTTATATGTGACATTTGTCTACCCATTGTGTGTGTGTGTGTGTGTGGAGAGAGAGAGAGAGAGAGTGTGTGTTGTGGGGCAGGAGCTGTCTTGTTTATATGTGTACAGTGCCTAGTACAGTGGAGCCTTAATCAGGGCTTCTCTGTATTACGTAATATAAACAATCAGAATAATTATCTTCCCCTGTTTTGCAGCTAAGCTATCCAGGAGCAGGGTTCCATTCCTATAGAAATTAGGAGTTAGGGTCCCCCCACCGCCTTACACAGTTCCTTAGACAGTGTTTCAGCCCTTTCTGCTGCCCTGTCTGAGGGAAGATCCTTGGTGGTGAAGGATTTCCCTCTCCCTGCACCTTGTGCCCTCTCAAAAGCAGTAGGGTGAGAGCAGGTGCAAGAGACCCATTGAACTCCTGTGAGGAAAATACAGGAAAGCTGATATGGATAAGGAAGGCAAACTTGGCAGGTGGACAAGCTAAGTAGTGGGAGGAGGATGGAAAAATGTCAATTTTTGTAGATTTATTTAGTGTAAAGAGCCTTACATGACAGCTTATCAAAAAGATGCATCGTGTGGTCATTTGCACTGATGCATTGTCATATTGTAGTAGACATGGGGTTCTAAATACCCCTCACAGTGTTCCTATTAAGTTATTAAATATCATTTCCCCTATACTATAGATGAGGGAACTGAGGCTGAATTGTCTGATGTGCCCAAATCAAGCAACGTTAATGTCAGAACCAGGATTAGAGCCCAGATCACCTGACCCACTAGACTCCAGCGTCCCAAGCAGATCCCATAGCCAGAATTTTCAAACTTGATTGCTTAAAGTTAGACTTCTGAATAAGCTACCTGAGTGTCAAAGGTGCCGAACACCTGCAGTTACCATTGACGCAATCAGAAGGAATGTGTGCTTGGTACCTATGAAAACCAGGCTAATTTGAGGTCCTTAATCAAGCTGTCTGCCTCAACACTAGAGCTAAAAATTTTGGTCTTGGCCCCCAGAGGACCCAGAAAAACGAAAAATGTGAAATCTACCAAAGCTAGTATTTTTGCATTCAGACTTTATATTTAACTTTGTCTCCCAGCTCAAACACCGAAGAGCACACACAGTTGATGGATTTTTTTTAATTCACCCTTTCTGAGCTAGTGATGTTTTCATCCTTGAATTACTCAGAGTGGAACTCATTTTAACAGTGAAAATTCCACTTTCACCTGATCCACCGTGCAAGGGGACAAGTGATAAAAATGAGGCACCAGTCTGTTTTGGTGCCAGATCCAGTACTGAATCAGGTGACAATACTATCAGGTGACTTGTCAGAAATCCTGTCTCAATACTGTTTGAAAGAATGTGTCCAGGGACTTGGAAATGGTGAGAGCAACAGAATATTAGTTAAGTAATACTTGGTTTGATTGCTGCTTGGAATGTGCCTCCACTATCAGTTTCTGCAAGCTGCTGCTCAGCACTTCTAGCTGGAGGATGATTGCACCAAGGAAACACACAGTCCGTGCTCTTTCTTCAGGTAAAAAACTTGGCGGGAAAGAACAGTAACTAAAGAAAGATGTCTAGGATTAATTCAATAACTGCTGTTCCTCATCCATAACATTCTCTGTATCTGTAATGATCAGAGCTGAGCCTTGCTGTTTGCATGTTCCAGTTGAGATTAATCCTTTCTGTGACGAAAGAATAAACCTGTTTAGACAATAAATTTACTGTGTGCACCAGTCTGTTGCAGTCCTTTCTGGGCAATGAAGTGTCTTGAATGATTACTTGATAAAGGAGTACAACTTTTTTCATGACTGGAAAAAACCCTCCGTTTTAAAAGAAGTGCTGTTTGTGACCTGGTCAGTGAAGGAATCTGCAATGCACCAGTCTGGGTTAAATCTGTGCATTGAGCTAATGGTATACTTAAGAAAGGGGCAGATGGTTTGAAGAAATAGGCTTACCATGCCTTCTAACTGGGCAGTATGCTGAAGAGGACTTTGCCTGTGAGGAATATCCATTTGAAAGTGAAGGTGGGGAGTTGAAGCATACAATTCCCCATGTCTGTATTCCATGAATGTGGATATTCTGTCTTGATGAAAGACTTTTCCTAACAGAGTTGTCTTTCTGTGCCTTGTTGGCATGTGCAAAATGTCCATCTCCAGTCAGCTAACAACATGTCTGGTTGGGGCGGTAAAAAATGGGAGTTTCAGCTTTGGTTCTGTCAAATTGGCGTGTGTGAGAGAGACCGAGAGAGCATGGGCGCGCATGCAGTATGTCTGACACAGAGAGATCCGGATGAGCTGGTGTCTTGATTTTCATAGCTCTTAATGGCTGCCTGAGGTGCAAATGACATTCAGAACCTGTTTTATACAGACCAAGGAATCTAAAAGAATTGCTACGTTACTTTTTGGTATGTCTTTTTTTTAATTACCATCTTCTAAGTGTGTATGTAAAACAAACCCTATATGCCAAAAATGTAGTAAGCCTGGATTGAGAGATCTCCGATAGATGCAATATAAATTCTAATGAAATCAGTGCACTAAGCACAATTCTACATTTGTGTGTGTGAATTTTAACAACACTGAACTGAGAGAATTGACTATACTGAGAATCTACATATACTGCAGGAGGGTATTGTGCAAATATAACCACAATGCTTTCCTATTGCACTTCATTTCTGACCTACAACAATATTAGTAACACTCCACAATGCATAAACCTTTCCAGAGCTGAGACTGCAAAGCTCCGAGCTTAGTTTAATGACACGAACAAGGATCTGCTAAAGTCTAGACAGAGCACCCAACTTTTGATGAAGCCCATATTTGAATCCAAGTGTGAAAGTCAGGTGCACTGATTCACTCTCATATATTGCTGTGATTATTAGCTGTAAGTAGTTGAATTGCAGTTATTTATAGGGAAGTTAATTAAACCTTATTGACTTTTTAATTGTAATTTCTTATTGTTTTTAGAAAATATTAAATTTGTATAGCACCTTTTAGTCCCAAAATGCTTTACAAATTATATTCCATTGAAATGCAGTAGCTCTTGGTATAGATGGTAGTATGACATTGCTGTGCAGCACAAGGCCAGCTCTTGTCTGATGCAAAATGTGTCCTGATATTGTTGGGGTTAGTATGGCCAGACAGCAAATGTGAAAAATCGGGACAGGAGGTGGGGGGTAATAGGAGACTATATAAGAAAAAGTCCCAAAAGTCGGGACTGTCCCTATAAAATCGAGACATCTGGTCACCCTAGTTGGGGTCTGCAGAAAGACACAAGACTTCGGGTTTTTTTCCTCAAATCTCATTTGAAACTTAAACTGTACAGAATGCAGTTTGCCTGCCTCAGAATGATGAAGAACTGAGGCAACCATGCAAGGATTAGAACTGTGCCTTCAGGGAGGCTCTATATTTTAAACATGATGCTTAGACCTCTAAGACACCCCCTCTGGCATTTGGAGCTATTCATATATAGAAAATTGCTAAGCTTCTCTTTTTTCCCTCCAATATAACTCAAATAAAGGCAGATGACTTTTTTGTTTGTTTTTAAATGCTGCGGCCACAATCCTTATACACCAAATGCCAGATTATGGCAGGGAGCAAATTTATCTGGTTAAATCTTAAACCTCAGTAAAGCAGGAATTAATGGTAATATGAATACATAATCTTAACACTTTGATATGCTGTGCACATAATCCATGGGTTTGTTTTTTTTTCTTGGAAATGTGTTACTACACCTTTCTGAAAGAAATCCCTGTAAAAGATTGTAAAGTTTTTAAGAGTGACCAGTGTTTGTCTTGAGAAACAGAGATGCTAGTTGCCAAGAGAGGGAAGCTACATGATTCCTTGGGATGGGAAGGTTTTTGGCCTGTTCTGTAAACAAGCTACTGTTTAATCGGAAGAAAGCTCTTACCTTGCTGAGCCATATTTTTACTGTGCAGGGTTCCTCTGGTATATACAACCCTCTGCATCATGCATGAATTTGGTCTGATTTGCTCAATTTTTGTGCATACTTTTCTGTATTTATGTTGCTTGTTCTTGCTGTAGAAGCCTGCTTATATTTACCTAGTTTGTGCACACTTATGAAGTTTTTTGACAATGAATAGCATGACACCTGATGGGAAACTAACTGTAAATGTCACCTTTTATGCAGATCTCCTGTCCCAACGATGACATCTACCCTGGTCTTAACTTAACAAGTTAAGCCTTGTTTATACTGGAAAACTAAATTGATTTAAAAATCAGTGTAGTTTAATTTGTTCAAACCCCTAATGTAAGACCTACTACAGAACCCCGTTTATCCAATCTAATTCAAATAATCAGGAGAATGGGAAAGTGCGAGGCTTCAGCGCCATCTAGCAGCCACAGGAGAGTTCACCCATTTCTGGACCTGTGTGCTCTGAAAGCCAGATAATGGAGGGTTGGCTAAACAGGATTCTACTGTACTTGCACCTGTTTAACTATTGCTGATATCGATTTAGCTAAATTGATAACTTGCCAATGCAAGTATGGGTTTAATTGGTTTAAGTGCATTAATTATACCTGTTGCACCAATTTAACTAAACTGATTTTAAAATTGATTTCATTACATTGGTGCACTTATCTAGTATAGACAAAGTCTTAAATTCCTTATCCTGTGCTAGATGCCCACTGGATTAGTAGCCCATCCATTTCCACTTAAGATGCTTTGGTGATCTTTTTATAAATAGAGCTTGAAAAATTTTCCCAATACTAACTATTCTGGAGACTAAGGATATATCTACAAAGCAAAAAAGACTCGCAATAAGAAGTCTCAGAGCCTGGGTCAGCTGATTCAGGGTCATGCTACGGGGCTTAAAAAAACCCAGTATAGATGTGTGGACTTGCATTGGGTGACGTAGTTATGCCGATGTGTATAGTGTAGACCTAGCCTCAGATACTGAACTAGACTTATTCCAGCCAGAATATAGGCTATTTTGATAACTTGTTACCTTTACTATAACTGATGGCGCTTTTATACTACAGGGGAAGAGGAAGGAATTATACTTGCTCTGATTATATCAGCAAAGTAGACAAAAATGTGTTTCAGCAGCACAGCAGAGAGATAATTTGTTTAAAAGAAAAATAATAGAGCCACTGAGGGAAAGTGGGTTATTGAGCTCCATTGGAGTTCATCTCTTTCCTAACAGGCACCTTTATGTCACATGCAAATCCCTGACTCCCAAAAGAAGCCTCAGAGATGGGGAGTTCTATATGTTGTAGTGGTGATTAGTATCCATTAAGTTCCAACTCAGTGTCCAATAAAGTGCTTCTGGCTGCAGGCTGATAATTATTCATGCATATTTGAGACTTCTTCATCTGTGTATTACCCAGTGAAAGATGGAAGCATTTATTCAGTTTTGGTCTTAGAGGTCACTGCAAATATTTACATTTGAAGAACATTCACATTTTTGACAGAGGTATCTGCAGGTGGTACTGATTAAGTCAAGACCAGACAGGCCACTGAAAATTTCTGCTTTGTAACTTTCTTTTGCTCCCTGCTACTCTCTTTGTATCATTTGCAAGGGTGGCATATTGCAGCTAATTCTCTTCCATTTGGAAAGGTCTAGATTGTTTCTGAAATCTGATGTGAGGTTCACCTTTTGACTAGTGCTCTGGTCTCACCCTGCCAGTTGGGTAAGACACCCGCTTTTGTGACCACAAGCTAAAGGGCAGTCAGTATTAATGGGCATCTTTTGCTGGCTTTAGGGAGTCTCACAATGTCGGAGGATATATCTGTTCCTGATATTAGTGAAACATACCAAGAAGGCTCTAAGAACGAGCCATGGCTTTGCATGACATTTCTGAGCAAGTGGGTGAATGCTAAGTTTGAATAATTCCAGACAGAGAAAATGCTGTTATTTCCCAGGCCATGGGCTGTCAGGAATTTTGTGGGAAGAAGAGGCTCCACATTGTGTCATGATAACTGAGAATCATGGGTTGGGAGGCATCCTGACCAGTACATGCATGGGGTTATAGATTAGATATAAGCAACAAAGCCACATTAGAGTGTGTATTGGTGCTTTGACAACTGCCCAAGGAAAGGCACCAGTAAGCAAATGCTGCACCTCCTGACATGACACATTGTTTTTCACTGTGTATTTTAAAAAGTAGAAGACTGCTTGGTCCATTAAAAATATACCAGATGCCTATTAGTCAGAGAGAGATAGATAGATATAGATATATAGATATATATGAGAAAGATGAGTTAGTGTGCTCCACTAGAAAAATTGATAGGCAACACCCTGATGTGAAACCTAGCTTTCCTGCTTACCATAGGCTCCTGGGAAGGGGGAGAGAGCTGGACTTACTGCCAGGACCTACGATCATATTCGAGACTTCATTTTTCATATATCTCTGGCTAGTAAGTGTGTGTTAAATTTGAAGCTCCAAGCCCTCTAATTGTTGGAGAGGAGGAAGATCTTTTTAAATCTCTTCTCCCCTATCTGGAGTCTTCTGAAGGCTGCATATGAGGAGGGTTTCTGCTACTCCTCTAGCCTTCTACATGTGCCTTCTGAATGCTGTGATGGGAGGCAGTCTCTGTTGCACTCTCCCCGCCTTTGTTTCCCTGTGAATAGCTCCAGTGCCTTTTCTCTGCTGCTGCTGCTCATGGCTCTTGCAAGCAACACAAAATTGACACAATTCTTGACAATTTCATTTGCTGCCTTCAGGGTTCTGAATAGAAGCTGTGAAACTGTCCACAGTGTTAGTGAGGTCATTGCCACTGATTTGGGAAAGCTGTGAGCAGCAGCAGAGGTACTGAAGCTGTTAGTGTGTGGACCTAGGCAGCCAACCTTCTGTTCAAATTTGTAACGTTATTTTCACAATCCTAAAGAGTACAACTTTAACTGAATCCATTGAAAGCTTATATTCTCCAGAAATTGTTAGTGCTCCCAAAGTTGCTAAGGAATGCTAGCTGCCTGTGAGTGGAAAAGTGGATTTCTCAAGCCCTGTCATAGAAAGAGAAATCAGAATTCTTTGGAACAGAAGGGGTCACTTGCAATGACTGGTTTTAGCAATGGCTGTGATAGAAAAATGAGTGGAAGCGCTAAAGAGATAGCAGATGGGCTGGTAGCACTTAAATGCCTATTTTTGGATGCCTTTTTTCTGTGTGCGCCTGCATGCAAAAACAGTGTTAAATAAAGTGCATCTTTAAGGGAAGTTTGGGGGCAATTCAAGGCACTGTCCTGCAGAAAGCTAGTTTGGTGCATAATGATGTCAGGTTTTTTCCTCCACATTTTGGAGGTCCCAGCATTCTCTCTGGGAGATTGAGCACAATGGGAATTTCAACAAAAAGGCAAAACCCAGTGCCATAGTCCAAATTCACATAGGTTACACCATCAATCACTGGGTTGTTTTGTGTAAATGTCAGATACCTTCATGATCCTTGGATGAGAGAGAGCTTGTTACAAGGACTTTGCAGATTGCATTTCAAGTTCCTGCAAAAGACTGTTTGGATACCCCATTTGCTCCCTCTTCCCCTAAACACTGTCCCTGCTTGTACATCAGCCACCACTTACGGTTCCGTTCCTGCTCTGCCTGATATCAGCCTTGAGAAGGCTTTTAGATTATGGCACAATGGGAGAGGGCTATCAATCTATTAAGTATCTTAAAGTTAAATAGAAAAGAAATCTGTTTGAGACAGGGCTTAGCAATTTCACTGTGGATGTTTAAAGAAATATTTTAACTTGTATAGGGAACTTAGTATACTTTGCTTCTCCAGTCTTTGAAACAAGGTTTACTCTTCTTTTTTATATTTGGCATAAATTCAGTCTTAGTAGTATACTTTATTCTTGCCATTTTCTCTCACTGGAATTGGGTAGCGTTTTAGAACACTCCAAGTAGCTGTGTATAGTTTGACTTTTTTTAATCCCTCCTCCAGTCCAGCCATCCTCACTACATACTTGGGGGTCTATTTTCATTAAGTAGAATCAGACAGTTCCTTTGGCATTTCAAGAATCTAAATTTCTTCATGGCATGTATAGCAGTGGCTGACAAAGCCAGTTCTCTGACAACTCATCAGGTCCCTAGAAAACACTTCCATTTACAGAACAGCCAACCCATGGTCTCAGGGGTATTAACCCATGTTCACAACTGGAACCAGAGTGTAAGTCCTCTGTTTCTAACCAGGCTGAAATGGAGGATTCCTGAATGATGTAAAGCAAGAATTGGAAATGTAACTGGATGAGACCTTAAAAGCCAATGTCCTGGCTACATAAATATTAAAATTCTGATGGCTCTTTAAAGAAGAACATGGATTTATCCCAGTTCTTTATTGTTCCCTTCTTGCTGTTGTACAATGTTGTATGCACCAGTTGTTGTCTGCTGCTCTCCACCCCAGACATAGCTGCATTTCTTTCATGCTGAAGATACAGTTTGTAAAGTGTTTTGGGATCCTTCAGCATAAAACGTGCTGTGTCATTATCAAACTGTTCATTTAGGTGGGGACAAGTGTGGAGGGAGAGAGAGAGGGGGAGATTACTGTTACTTCACAAATTGCTTTTCTAAGGAATCCTATTAAACTGAGATTGTCCTGTCCTTCCACTTCCCCAATAGTTAAGTATTTCTAGAACCAGGTCAAATTAATCTCTGTATAGATGGGCTTGTTTACTTTTTTATACCATTGTTAGTGTCTTTTTTTTAAAACCTAAAGGCCTGTACTAGCATGAACCATGTACCTAGTTCTCAGTTTGTGTGTGTGGTAGTTGGCTTTAATTTTTTACTTAATTTTACAACATCAGGTGGGAACGATAGTATTTTTCATTCCACAATCAGTTTTGTCTGAGCACACCGTCAGCATGTTTCTCTCCCAAGAACGATCCTGTGGCTTTCATATATATTTCTCATGTGAACCTTAGCAAGGGGTGGGGTCATCAAAGCTTTTATTCCTACTGGGAAAAAATTGCCAGAGCGTGGGGGTTGTTGCGTAAGAGGAGAAAGAACAGAAGCTTATCTGAAACAGAAGTAACACAGAGAAAAGGAAGAGACATGTCACTAAGGAGAGAGGAATTAAAAAGGAAGAAGAGATGTTACAAACAAATGAACAAAACAGGAAAAACTTTGAACAAACTACAGAAGGTGGGAAAGAGCATGTGGTCTGTTTACTATCAGCTGTTCATTAAATGGTAGCAATAGGCTAAGTGATTTTGTGTTTCTCTCATGTCTATTCTCTTCTGCTCTGGTGCCCAGACTGGCAGGTGGGATCTGCTGGGAATCAAACTGTGGATTTTTAAATTGATCAAACTTGACGTGCTATCCTCAGCAGTGGCATTATAATGTGTTAAAGGTATCATGCCAGCTGCAGGGACTGGAATGTATGTTTTCTCCTTGCTTTCTCTGCATGTTAAAGAGCAGCTTTCATTCTCTGTTCTGGGGTAATGCTGCTGTACCTAGAAATCAAACTCTCTGCAATTTTAAAATAAACAGAAAAGATAGCAAAGAAATCTTTTATTTCAGATTTCACTATTCCTCTTTCAAAAGCCAGAAATCACACCCTGAATAAAAAGCAATCCCAATTCAGGCTCCAAGGTGATAAAATGTGCATTGTTTGTTTGAGAAAACCGTCAGGGCTTGTTGGGAGTTGTATATTTTCCTGAGATGTAGAGGTAGTTGGAGGTGGTAGTATCTTTAAATATAAAACACATTTTTATGAGACTGGCACTTAAAGTGGCAGCAGGTGAGCTCTGTGCTCCCCTGGCTGATTTGGGATTGTACTTTCTTGGTGTCTGTCGATCTAGTTTTTAATACTTTGAACAGTTTGTGATAGCAGCCTCTGAAGTCAGCGTCTTAGTTTTTATAGAATTGATTTTAGACGTATAGATTTTTGAGACAGCTGCTTGAAACCAGTGGCTTTCATTAGTTTAATACATCTGTTATTTAACAGCAGACCTCTTCTCTCCCTCCCCCCGCCCCCTCCCCCTGAGCCCTGTGTGCTCATTGTCACTCTCACTCCATACACCCCCATCCCCCATGGGACAGGAAAATGAAGTGTCTAACCGTTCTTGGTAGATTATGTTAGCTGTTAACAGGGGTGACTGCACGTGCCCGAATGCTGCAAGAGAAGGAAAGCAAGAGAAGGGCAGCTATTGTTTAAGTGAAGCCAAGGAATTGGTAGACAGGCTTGGGTTTGACTGGCTTTGGCTCTGGCTTTTCTGCATTCCAAACTGTCTCAGGGAAAGAAAATAGAGAGTGAGCGAGGAGTATGCACAGAGCATTCTGACTTTCTGGCTGTCCTGCTGTCAGGATTATGATAGAGGCACTAGGGGCATCACAGAATGCAGTTCACAGGTAAGATCACTCATGATTTAACCACACAAGTCTGGAAATGTATCACTGCTGTATTCCATTGAGATTTGACTGGATGATAGGAGAACGGGTATTGTGTTAGAAATGTAACTATGCATATAGTTAAGAACTAAAGCCTTGCTTTTCAGCCTTTCCTTGGTGCCTACCGCATACATACTTTTTGCATTGCTTTATCAGTGTTGTACACAGCAGATATTTTCCCCAGAGATGTTCACATGTGTTTCACCTGGCAGGATGAATGCACAAGGGAGAGGGCAATGTGAGTATCTTTCTGCTCACCCGTGCAGACCAAGGGCAGTAATATCTCTCTGAGACCGCATGTGGGAGAAGAGAAGTCAAGAACCATGACATTTACATAACTAGTTTTAATGTTTAAAATAGTTGCTTGCTATGTAATTCTTAGATTAAAGAAAAAAACCAACTCCTCTCTAAAAGCCCTTATGTAATGAGGATAACTCAGGAAGAGCAACCTTCCACAGAAAATAAGATTTATGGATAAGGGCAAATGTGCCTTACTTTCTTTTAAAGAACACATTGAGTGACATTCTTAATGTGCTAGTAGCATCTGGCATTATATGTTGGAGTCAGTATAAAATTTTGCAAACCTAGCTTCCTGTTCACCAGGAAGAGATGATAAATCAAAGGTATTCAGGAAACCCCACAGGTGGTTCATACAAGCAAGAGGCTTTTTCAAAAGAGTAAATTTTCCTACTGTTGTTTTGCTTTTCTGGCAACCTGTGTTTTAAAATATATTGTCATAAGATAGTAAGCTGGAAGCCTTCAGATTTTGTGGTGTTCGATATTTTTAGACATGTGCCACTGACTACAAAAAATCAGTAAGTATTGTATGAAGCCAAGCACTGAAATCTCAGAATTAAATTTTGACCACCTTGGAGTTGTCTTTTAAAATGTATTGATTAGAGAGCAGTCATTCAGTTATTTCCTGTTTAACCCCTTCACCAGAGACAGAACTGCTAGTTTGCTCAGGCAAAGTAACTTCGCATTGTGTCACCCTTAGCCAGTGTGAAGAAAAATATCTAGCAGCTGCTTGTGATTAGAGAATGAAAACATTCTACATTCATTTTTCATATAAGTGTGGATTCCTTAAACAAAACAAAAAAATCTCATGACCCACTAACAAGGGAGGCTTACAGTAGATTTCATGCTCCCTGCCTAGTTTCTTATGGATGATCAGAGGAAGGTGGTTGAAAGTAGAATTTCCAGCCTTTTCCGAGGCCGTTTATCACATCACTAACCCATTATTATAATTACAAGGAATAGGTTCCGTAGTGCTAGGAGCTCCAGAAGGTGGAGGCAGAGGACATTTGTATCCAGATGTTTTTTGTGGTCCCTAAGTTTAGCTGATGCTCTTCACATTTCTTTTGGAGCTCCCTGGGCAGGGGAGAAGCAGCACAATTCTAATGAAAGAACTGTTCAGGAAAGCTGCTGTCAAAATGATCTGCCTTTAAGTGCAGATGTCTCTTTACAGTGTATGGAGAGGAGTTAGCTTTATCTGGATACAAGAGGAAGAAGGGCTGACCTTGCAATGAGGCTTGACCTGCTCTTTCACATTTTCTAGTACCACAGTAGCTCTTACCATAGGACAACGTGTGAGTGCATGAGTTAGAATTTTATTAATAGCAGCATAGCCTTGTGCCAAAGTGCAGAAAACAAAAAGAATTACAATAAAACTTAAAAATTAAATCCAAAGTTATAAAATATTAAAATACTTATAAGTACAGATTTAAAAAGACATACTCCAGTAATCCACATATGATCACCATGCTACTTGCCTTTTCCTTATTTTAGCGGCTGACCAAGCAAATAGGGCAACTGCTTAGATTACAGATACAGCTCCTAACAAATATTCTGTTTTCTGAGAGGTCAATAAAAAGGAATCTGGGACAAAAATATGGAAAGCCATTTTGAGCTCAAATGGCAATACAAATGACAATGTAATAAATAATGGCATAGATCTTCCACCTGCCCTAAACCAAATGGACAGAGGCGGTCATGGTTTTTTGATGCCAGTTAATTGGCCTTCTAAGTAAGATGTCTGCACGAATTGAAAACGGAGATTGGTAAAGGCCCTTCTAAGCATGTTATTATACAAACTGTCTAGTTGTCTGGCATTACCCATGAGTCTTTTTAACAAGGGGGAACCAAAATGATGTATTTAAAGTAGAAACAACTGCCTTATCCTGTTGCTTATTAATATCCTTTAGTCTCTACTTTACTAGGGATTTTACATTTTTAAACTTAAATCTAATAATTACCAATTTGAAAAACCTGGAGTATGCAAAGAATTTTGAATATATTCTAACCAAGGACATTTATGTGTGAAAGTCCTGCTGAGCTGCACCTTTAAGCACAACCTTGCAAACCTGTGAGTGTGTACTATGAATATAAAGCCAAAAATTAATATTACAGTGTTGCATTTTGGACAGGGTGTTAAACTTTCACTTCAGCTAATTACGAGTGCGTTTATTGCCATGCAGGAGGGCTGTGGCTTTCAATGTAATTATCTGGAAGGACGTTGTTCTTCTAGTACAGAGCCCTGGCAGGTTTCCCGAGGCACTCCAGCAAACGACAAGGAATCGGCTAAGGGTGGCCTCCATTTCTCATGGTCTCAGACAAAGCTGCAAAATCTAGGACCAGGTCCACCTGCGACTCCAATCTCTCTGAATAATGAAACTGTCGAAGCAGTCTCTAGCTTTTGCTATTTGGGTTCTATACTCACCAGTTCCTCCAACTCTCCATCAGATGGGCATCACAGCAACTGCCATGGGTGATTTACAATGATTATTGAATCAACATCATCTCAGCACGACAACCAAGTTCAGGATCTATTCAAGCTGTATCCTTTCCATACTGTTGTTCACCTGCGAAATATGGACACTATGACGCTCAGACTGGTCAAAGCTGGAGGTTTTCTACACAAAATGCCAACGTCGTATATTGGGCATAAAGTGGAATGACTTCATTTGTAATGCATATATTTATGGTCACTCCGATATGCAGACTGTCAGGGCCATTGACCGCAGCCGGTGTCTTATACTTTTTGGATATGTCGCGAGAATACCACAAGACATTCTGGCAAACGCTGTTCTCCGAGTGGCTTGTAACATTCGGGATAAAAATCCACCAACCAGGGGATGGAGGCAGACCCCCTATTACATGGGTTCATCAAGTCTGTTCCAATATTGGACACTCAGGCCATCAAGTCCTAGCGGCTGCACAGGAACGGACCAAATGAAGAACGATCGCTGCAGCCAACCATTTGGCTCAGCATTGAAGAAGAAGAATTTTGGACAGAATAGATTTCATACCTGTTTTGAATCACTTCTAGTCCTTTGAGATCATTCCATCCCTACAATTCTGCTCCATAGAAAATTCGAGTGCATATCTTAGCCTCAAACACTCAAGGGCTGGTGCAATTAAGTTGCTCACACGAGTCCAGATAAAACATAACACCTTTTGCATTGAATCTGAGTCCTTCTCTTGTGTACCTAAATATGCTTATCCCACAAACCATTTTGTGTGAATCAGATACCCAGGTAGTGGAAAGAGCTAACTTGTTGATTATATTGCCCATCAATCCTCTAGTTATGCAATCCCTGTCTCCGACTAAAGACAGTTGAATTAGTTTTGGAATAATTTATTGAAAAGCCTCCCCTTTGACAGTATAAACCAAAAGCATGTAATAAATGCTTCAGTCCCAAAGGTATTTGTGACAGTAGAAACATATCCTCTGCACATAAGAAGACATAGGGTGGTTCATGATTTTAGGGGGAAAATATTGATCCCCTTTTAATGCAAAAGCAACATCATTAATACAAACGCTAAACAGAAAAGGGGCTAAAAGATAGCCCTGTTGAACTCCTTTTGCAATTGAGATAGAATCAGTTAGTTTCCCATCCAGGCCTATCCTAATTCTTGGCCACTGTCTGCGAAGAGCTGTGAAAGAGTCATGTGTACTGAGAAAAGGTCTAAGTACCACCACTAGGAGCGACCCACCCTCCCCAGTAGAAATTTGCAACTGTGTTGTGGCGAAGTGCATTTCATAAACAGTCCATTCACAAGTGGCATTGAGAGAGAGCCCCGTCCCAGAGATCAGCTGGGAACGCATACAGCATGTTGTGTAGTTTTTATGTTAGATACCTGTATTTTCTCAGAGCTTTAATTCTACATGAAAGGCTTTCTGTGATTTTTAGCTTGCTCTCAAGGTTAATTATGTTATTAGATGCCATAAGCATTCCTTAGTAGAGTTAATACTGAGAAGTTTGACACTGGGCCAATGTAGAAAGAAGACATAATGATCCCCTTATTTAATGTACTATATACATGGATCACTGCCTTCCACCAGGCAGATAAAATGTGTGAAAAGTAAACAAGCAAGTGGTGTATCTATAGCTTCTCCTTTCCTCCTGAGCCCTAGCACCTCCCAACATTAAAAAAGGGACAGCTTCACTGTTTGCGTTTTATAGATCTAGTCAGTAGCTAATAGTGCTGAAATTATTGTTTAAAAACATGGGGCATGTAGTTGCACAAAGCAGGACTTGGGCTTTGTCTTTGGTTGGTTGGTTTTTTGGGGGATTTTTTACCAGAGTCAGGATTGTATTGTACGAATGATTGGCCTGTTTGGTTACATAGCTGTTCCATTCTCTTACACACTAACAACTCTCTGTATCTGTTGTGGGGAGGTCAAAGGACAATCAGTACTTTAAAAAGCTCACTTTTTAGGTAACCAATGTCAGCTACCAGCTGTTGTGGTCAGTCTGAGTGGTGATTCTTTGCATAGCTTAACAGTGCTGCTTTTTACTCAGCCAATGGAGTTGTTTGTTATGACAAACAGTATGCTATTTTCCTCTCCCCACACCTGCAGTATGCTGAGCATGCTGAATGGGGTAGTGATTTTGTGATGTGGACACCTGCCCAGCAGAAAGTGAAACAAATCCACCAACTCATTCACTTCACTTGGGTCTCCAAGCAACCATCATAGTGTGCCAGGCATTCACAATATGAGTCAGGCCCTTAAAAATCATGAGATTATTTTAAAATATTACATTTTGATTCTTTTAACTAGCCTTCTGGTTTCTGAGTCAGGTTGATCTTAAGTCAAGTTTTCAAGCTTTTCTCGACCACAGTGAGGGCTCGAAACTTTTTCATAAATGAAAACTGATATTCTGTCCATGTTCACTTGATTCTAGGAGCTGAAGCTTTAAGAAAACACCAAGAATCACAATAATATTAAGAGTTGACAACACTGCTGATCAGAGCGTGATATTTTTCAGTCAGTTCTATTATGTTTAAAGTGACTAGGAGTCTCTTAAAACAAAGCACCAAAAATAATCTTCTACCCTACACAAGCTTTTGCAGAATTTATCCTGCCAAAGCCTTGTCCTGGTGTACTTTGGGCTCTCCATAAAACATGGGATGGATTCTCCAGGGGAAGTCCCTTTGATTGTTCCGAAATCTCGATCAGGATGACTTTGTGAAGGGTATCTACAGGACACTACATCAATCTGCACAGGAATTAAAGTAAGATCTACAAAACAGACATTAGATCTTGTGACGGGGCAAGGCCAGAGGGCTATAGGAAAGTGGTAAGGAACCAGTATGTTAGCCCCAGGCTAAACAAATCCCTGATACCTTATGGCAGTTGCTCCAGGTTAATCAAGACACCTGGGGCCAATTAAGAACTTTCCAGAAGGCAGGGAGGTTGATTGGGACACCTGAAGCCAATCAAGGACTGGCTGGAACTAGTTAAAAGCCTCCCAGTTAGTCAGTGAGAGGGGAGGAGCTGTGGAAGGAGGTTGCATGTGAGAAGCTGGGAGCAAGAGGCACTAGGAGCTGAGAGTAAGAGGACGTACTGCTGGAAGATCCCGTGGTGAGGATAAAGAAGGTGTTGGGAGGAGTCCATGGGGAAGTAGCCCAGGGAGTTGTAGCTGTCGTGCAGTTGTTCCAGGAGGTACTCTAAACAGCTGCAATCCACAGAGCCCTGGGCTGGAACCCGGAGTAGAGGGCGGGCCCGGGTTCCCCCCAAAACTCCCAACTCCTGATCAGACACAGGAGGCGTTAACCTGGACTGTGGATTCTACTAGAGGGGAAGATCTGTGAGGCAAGCAGAATCCGCCAATAAGTGCAGGACCCACAGAGGTAGAGGAGGAACTTTGTCACAGTCTGTAATTTACTATGGCTCCGACTGCTGGATGCTGAGAGAGAAACCATAGCAGATCTTGAATACAAAGGAAATGGAAATGTTAAGTTCAATGCTTGGAATTACAAGGATGGACCATATTTGGAACACACAAATTAGGGAAAGTATGGAGGGGTGGTACCAATTATTGAACAGCTGAGAGAATCCAGACTTTTATGGTTTGGGCTTGTGAACAGAAGACTGGACAGAAAAAATATAGAGGAAACAGCATGTTAAACCTAGAAGTGGAGGGTAAGAGAGGGGTTGGAAGCCCCCAAATTAGATGGATGGATGTCATGCAAAACTATTTGATTTGCTGTGGAGAATTGCTTCAATTGAATGAAGAAGGGGGACTCGAAGAGCTGACTCCAGATAGATGGGGCTAAGGATAGAAGAAATAATAGTATTAAACAAAAACAAATGATCGGTGCATTACATTTCCTGAATGGGTCATTAATGCAAGGAAGTGTCTTGAGCCTTGATAATTACCTCAGTTCTTCCTATGTTCATGTTCATACCTTGCTAATCTTTATATGTATGCAAGAATATGAAAGGGAAAGGGGGACCTCGAGAGGTCATCTATTCTAGTCCCCTGCACTCATGGCAGGACTAACTATTATCTAGACCATCCCTGACAGATGTTTGTCTAACCTGCTCTTAAAAATCTCGAATGATGGAGATTCCACAACGTCCTAGGCAATTTATTCCAGTGCTTAACCATCCTGACAGGAAGTTTTTCCTAATGTCCAACCTAAACCTCCCTTGCTGCAATTTAAGCCCATTGCTTCTTGTCCTATCCTCAGAGATTAAGAAGAATAATTATTCTCCCTCCTCCTTGTAACAACCTTTTATGTACATGAAAACTGTTATCATGTCCCCTCTGTCTTCTCTTTTCCAGACTAAACAAACCCAATGTTTTCAATCTTTCCTCATAGGTAGAGTTTTCTAGACCTTTAATCATTTTTGTTGCTCTTCTCTGGACTTACTCCAATTTGTCCACATCTTTCCTGAAATGAGGCACCCAGAACTGGACACAATACTCCAGTTAAGGCCTAATCAGTGCGGAGTAGAGCGGAAGAATTTCTTCTCATGTCTTGCTTACAATACTCCTATTAATACATCCCAGAATGATGTTCGCTTTTTTTGCAACAGTGTTACACTGTTGACTCATATTTAGCTTGTGGTCCATTCTGACCCCCAGATCCCTTTCCACGGTACTCCTTCCTACTCAGTCATTTCCCATTTTGGATGTGTGCAGTTGATTGTTCTTTCCTAAGTGGAGTACTTTGCATTTGTCCTTATTGAATTTCATCCTATTTACTTCCAGCCATTTCTCCAGTTTGTCCAGATCATTTTGAATTATAGTCCTATCCTCCAAAGCACTTGCAATCCCTCCCAGCTTGTTATCTTCCACAAACTTTATAAGTGTACTCTCTATGCCATTATCTAAATCATTGATGAAGATATTGAACAGAACCGGACCCAGAACTGATCCCTGCGGGACCCCACTCATTATGCCCTTCCAGCATGACTCTGAACCACTGATAACTACTCTCCGGGAATGGTTTTCCAACCAGTTATGTACCCACCTTATAATACCTCCATCTAAGTTGCATTTCCCTAGTTTGTTTATGAGAGGATCATGGGAGACAATATCAAACGCTTTACTAAAGTCAAGGTATACCATGTCTGTCCCTTGACCCCCCATCCCCCCACCCCAATCCAGAAGGCTTGTTACCCTGTCAAAGAAAGCTATCAGGTTGATTTGACACAATTTGTTCTTGACAAATCCATGCTGGCTGTTACTTATTATCACCTTATTATTTTCTAGGTGTTTGCAAATTGATTGCTTCCTTATTTGCTCCATTATCTTTCCGGGTACTGAAGTTAAGGTGACTGGTCTGTAATTTCCCGGATTGTCCTTATTTTCCTTTTTATAGATTGGCACTATATTTGCCCTTTTCCCGTCTTCTGGAATCTCTCCCATCTTCCATGACTTTTCAAAGATAATCGCTAATGGCTCAGATATCTCCTCAGTCAGCTCCTTGAGTATTCTAAGATGCATTTCATCAGGCCCTGATGACTTGAAGACATCTAATGTGTCTAAGTAATTTTTAACTTGTTCTTTCACTATTTTAGCCTCTGATCCTCATTTTCACTGACATTCACTATGTTAGATTCCAATCACCACCAACCTTCTTGGTGAAAACTGAAACAAAGAAGTCATTAAACACCTCTGCCATTTCCACATTTTCTCGTATTATTTCCCCCCCCTCATTGAATAATGGGCCTACCCTGTCCTTGGTCTTCCTCTTGCTTCTAATGTATTTGTAGAATGTTTTCTTGTTACCCTTTGTCTCTAGCTATTTTGATCTCATTTTGTGCCTTGGCCTTTTTAATTTTGTCCCTAGATACTTGGGTTATTTGTTTATATTCATCCTTTGTAATTTGAGCTAGTTTCCACTTTTTGTAGGATTCTTTTTTGAGTTTCAGATCATTGACGATCTCCCGGTTAAGCCAGGGTGGTCTCTTCCCATATTTACTATCTTTCCTACTTAGTGGGAGAGTTTGCTCTTGTACCCTTAATAATGTCTCTGAAAAACTGCCAACTGCCTTCAATTGTTTTTCCCCTTAGACTAGAATCATGTTGTGGACAAGGTCACTCATCATGATTTTTCCTGGAAAGTCCCTGCTACATGACTAGATGTCTCAAATTACCATTGTGAAGGTCACTATGCACTAGTCTAGAAGAAGCTTTTGAGGGTAATTTTCTGGTTTGATTTCTGTGCTGCAGGATGTTGATGATGCAATCTGCTGTGAATTAGTCATCTTTGTGACTGGGCCAATCGCATTACAGCAGAGGAGAGGATTAGCTCACAGCTGATGTTGGCAAACCTGTGGTTGGTTAACATCTGAAGGGAGCTGCAGGGACATCAGAGGTGGAGCAGGGTTTGTGATTGACACGACATGCCAAACCCTGTTCTGTTAGAGAATCCTTGGCATTTATCTTGTTCTGAATAAAGCCAGCAAGATAAACTTGTTGTGGGGGTATTACATAAAGCCAGTGTTACGTAATTCTCAGGCTTGCTTGAAATGGGTGAGGTGCTCACAGGATAAAAAATTTCACTTGTGAGATAATACTGAAGGGGCAAAGTGTGGTGGTGTTCCTGGTGATGTGACTGATCATTCTTAAAATGTAGTGTGATTCAGCGTAGACCCCTTTAGAATATGGAATGTGACTTCTTTTTAAGCCAACCAGAATTCCACATATAACAGGATATGGTTCACTGTGTGCCTTTAAGCCATAAGGGGTGCTGTGTGGATGCTATCCTTGTTACACTGAGATGGGCATATTGGATTATTAGAAACCATATTAAAGTCTCTTTCCACCAAGTTATTAATTTTTTCAAATCTGTGGACCTTTCTGGGATCACTAAACAATTTACGTGAAGGTTTCATGAGAGGAGGAGAAATAGGGAAAGGTGCAATGCGTGAGTGGTCTTTTGAAATTAACTGGATTCTCTTTGGAGAATCTCAGGGCTCTGCACTATGACTAAGGGCCTGTTAGAGCATTGTGGTATCAAAAAGAAGTTTGTGCAGTAACCCAGTGGTGACAGGAACAATGGAGAGTGGCAGGGATGTCTAGTCAGTTGGGGGCACTATTTTATAAAGTGTCATGGCACCTCCATCAGATTTGAAACTCTTTATTAGTAGGATTATGGTAGGCCCTAAAGGCCCCAACCAAGATTGGGGTCACATTGTGCTAGGCGTTGTGCAGACTTACGATGTGACTATGTCCCTGTCCCAGAGAGAACTTACAATCTAAATAGACAAAACAGTCAAACAGGCCCACCACGGCGTCTGGAGTTGCGGTGTGCTGGTGAGTGGCGAGGGGAGCGTCATGTGCAACGTCTGGCCCTGGAGCTCGAGCTGGAGCGCTGACGTCGACAGTGCCGTGACTGTCTGTGGTAGTTGTGGGCCGAGGAAGAAGAGTATCTACGGTGCCTGTCCCGGTGCCTGCACACATCACTGCGCGGCATGGAAGGGCGGTGAGGCTCCCGTACCGGCGGCGAGCCCGATCGGCAGGAGTGGACGATCAGCCCGAGCTGTGAGAGGAGCGCACCGAATGAGACGGCTAGCAGTTCTCAGATCGAGGGCTGTGCCGCTCCGGGGATGTCTGATGGGCACCCAGCGGCGGCTTGCCTCAGGATCGGGGGCCCATTACCTGCAGCGCCCCAGCAAGGTCATGATGTCTCGTGCGGCCTGCAGGGCCTCCGACGTCGACGGCATCCTGATGGCAGGAGAGGCATGCGCGGGCGGTACCGGGCTGCTCCGCTCAACTCGAGTCAGAGGCCTTGGGCCCGGGTGGGGGTCCAGGGCTGCCTGACGTGGGACCAGCCTCACCCCTCTCCTTCTCTCGGCACCGCTGCGACGAGGACGTCTTCCACTGTTTCTTGGACGGCGAGTGGTGCCGGCTAGTGGAGGGGACCTTGCTATACACCGAAGACGTGGTGCCGGGTGGTAACTCCACCCGGCGCGCCGGGGCCAGCGCCGATTCCATCAGGAGAGCGCGAAGTCGAATGTCCCTCTCCTTTTTTGTCCGCAGCTTGAATGACCTGCAGATCTTGCAGTGTTCACTCACGTGAGTTTCTCCCAGGCAGCGGAAATAGGTGAAATTATGTGCCTAAACTTGCACAGCAGGTTAGTGGTAGAGCCAGTAGAAACTGCCCTGGACAAAGGAAGTATTCAGACAAAACTGGCTTAGTTTTTAAACTTAAATTCTTTTTCCGAATCTGGATAAGGTGAGCCCACGTTTACACTAAGTTCTCTGAAACGTTTTTATGCTGCAGAATAGGTAGGAAGGAAGGTTTTTCAAATTCTATGTGTGTGATTGTATTAAATGGGAGAAATAGCTTGCAGCACCAGTAGGAACTTGGAGATGAACTCAGTGCAAGCTGTCCTTTCTTCAAAAACCTTGCTTTGATTGTTTTCTCCTTTGACAGTTCACAGTAAGTCAGTAGCTTCCACTGCTGGGGATCAAGCAAATGTCCTCAAGGACCAGAATAACTTGTCAGATTGCTTACTCCAGTGTACTGTACAGATTCCCCAATGATTACATAGCGGTCTGGAAATAATTAGACAGACTTTATTTTTTATGTTTATCATTACAATATGATGTCCAATAAATTAACTATTAGTCTCTTCTAAGTGGCTGAGACATTTTTAAACAAAGTGGGCCAAGGAACTTCTAAAGAAATTGGTGGTCGCTCTTCCCCCAACCCTAACAGACAAAAAAAACTTTTAAAAACCAATTTGAATGGCTAAAAAGTGAAAGCATTTTAGGATGATATACATCAGTGTTTCTATACCTTAGCATTCAAGAGTATTCTCATGTGCCCCTGCAGGTGCTTCAACCACTTGGCTTCTTTTAGACATTCTCTGCACACACTGATCCCTTCACACAGCTAACTCTGGCAGTCATTGCCACTAAAGTTAGTTGTAGTTGAGCCACCCCTACTAGGAAAGCTAGATTGACTATCGTGGTGTATGTCTACGCTGCAAAACCTGCTGCATTGAGTCTCAGAGCTTGGATCAACTGATTTGGGCTCACACTACAGTGCTAAAAATAGCAGTGTAGATGTTCCCACTCAGGTTGGAGCTCAGGCTCTGAAACTCACCTCCCTTGCCAGGCTCCAGCCTGAGCAAAAACGTCTGTTTTTAGCTTGATAGCACACGCCTGAGTCAGTTGACCCAGACCCTGAGACTTGCTGCCATGATGTGTTCTGTTTTTTTCTCCCCCAGTCTAGATGTATCCTCAGTCACTAGCAGGGAGAGGGAGTTGTTCTGTTTTATAATGGTAGCTTGCGTTTGCCTTACAATCTCCTTAAACTAGAAAGGTGTCAGTTGTCGTCAGTTAGTGATGTTAATGCAAAGAGAAGTTTGAAATTATGGTATTACTACTTACAGGTAGCAAAAACTGATTTCCTTCTGATCATACCAATGATAGCAAGTAGCTATATGCCAATAGAAATTAATTTTAATATGAAGCGAAGGAAGCGAGGTTGCCCTTTGTATAGCTGCTTGGATTGAGGCTATGAAGCCGCTGGGTAACTTCAGAACATTTTTTCTTAGAACACCGGGAGTGTTTTTAATATTAATTTTTGTCCTCATCATCTTTGGGCATGGGGGAAGCAGCTGCACTTTGTTTGATCATTGGATCCCCTTGAAAGTTCACAGGCAGGAAAGTGTCTTTCTGCTGGAACAAACTGTAATTCTGCAAAGTTATATGATTTGTGACACAAGCTGTTTGGGTTCTTCCCAGTGTCAGAGATTGAAAATAAGTTTTCCTCCTGCTTTCATACTGACATAGCAAATTCTGTCTTGATTTAGGCAGTTTGTGACTCTAGTCTGTGGAGAATTTGGGCCCTAGAGTTCAGTCTTAATCTTTTTTCAGATTGGAGGGCGGGAACTGTTTTTCTCATTTTTGGTCCCAGTGTTACAAAAGTCAATTTTTCAGCAAAGAATCCCTGAAAGCCTTATTTTTAACCAAAAATTTATCCTCTTCTAAGCACAGTTTCAAAATACTATTCTGAGGAAGAGTTTTCTTTTCAATCTGTATGCAGTGTGCATGGAAGGGTTTTTTCAGATCGCTCCTCATGATTCTTCAAGGGTTTGCTACTTCATTTCAGCAGCCAATGTTTTTGATTAGGGGGATCAATGGGAAGTTTAACAAAGGAAACAATATGGGACACCCAATTTGTAATCACATGCTTGGAACAAAAGGGTCACTGTTAGTGAATGATGGCTCACATTTTGAGAAATTCTGGTGACTTACATCAGAAATAAATTAGCCTTCATATCTCTTAGCATGCTTATTGAAGTATCTTACACTTAGGCTATGGCTACACTTGCAGCTGTAGAGCGGTTTGAGTTAAACCAGCCTTCGGAGAGCGCACTAGGGAAAGTGCTCCAGTCTGTCCACACTGACAGCTGCAAGCGCACTGGCGTGGCCACATTTGCAGCACTTGCAGCGGCATTGGGAGCGGTGAATTATGGGCAGCTATCCCAGCGTTCAAGTGGCTGCAACGTGCTTTTCAAATGAGGGGGGTGGGGTGGAGTGTGACAGGGAGCATGGGGGAGAGAGAGAGCAGTAGCGTAGCTGGGGGGGAGCAGGGGGAGCGGCCGCTCCCCCACTGAGCAGAAGTGACGCCTGTTTTTGCTTCCGGCGCCTTTTTTTGCTCCGATGCTGCAGCCAGAGCGGAGCTTTTTTTTTTTTTGCTCCCAGCGCCTTTTTTTGCTCCTGATGCTTTTTGCTCCTAAGCTGCAGCAAGAGCGGAGCATTTTTTTTTTGCTCCCAGCGCCTTTTTTTGCTCCTGATGCTTTTTGCTCCCAGCGCCTTTTTTTAATCTCCGCTCCCCCTGTGCTCTAAACCTGGCTACGCCACAGAGAGAGAGAGTAGGTTTTTGGAGTGCTGACCATGTTTCAGCACGCTATCAGACCCCCCGAACTCCGCCCCCCTCTCTCTCTCTCTCTCTCTCTTTCTCTCTCTCTCACTCACAGCAAACATTTACTGATGCAGATAAGCAGCCGGGAGAAGTTAAGCAGCTGCTGTTTGAAATGGAGCTTTGAAACCACACTCCCGCATTCCTCAGCTGATTTCACAACAAAGAGAAGAGAGGCTTAAGTTTAATGGAATTATGGGCCAGCTTCCGGAGGTCAATCAGTGTATAATAACGTTACTCCCCGTTTACACTGGCCCTGGAGCGTCTCAGCCAAGACGCAACAGCTGTTAATCCTCTCCGGGAGGTGGAGTACCAGGAGCGCTCTAACCAGGGAGTTAGAGCGCTCTGCGTGCCTTACCAGTGTGGACGGGGAGTAAGGTAGAGCGTTCTAGGAGGCTTTATTGCGGTATAAAGTGCAAGTGTAGCCAAGCCCTTAGGGTTGCCAACTTTCTACTTGCACAAAACCAAACACCATTGCACTGCCCCTGCTCCACCCCTTCTCCGAGGCCTCACCCCCCTCACTCTGTCCCCCCCCATCCTCTGTCGCTCGCTCTTTCCCACCCTCCCTCACTCGCTCATTTTCACCAGGCTGGCTCAGGGGGTCGAGGTGCAGGAAGGGGTGAGGGCTCTGGCTGGGGGTGCGGCCAGAAATGAGGAATTCAGGGTGCTGGAGGGGGCTCTGGGTTGAGGCAGTGGGTTGGGATGCACGAGGGGGTGAGGGCTCCGGCTGGGGATGCGGGCTCTGGGGTGGGGCCGAGGATGAGGAGTTTTGGGTGCAGAAGGGGGCTCTTGGCTGGGGGGGAGGGTGCAGCCAAGGGGGTTGGAATATGGGAGGGGGCTCCGGGCTGAGGCAGGAGATTGGGGTGTAGGAGGGGTGAGGGCTCCAGCTGGGGGTGCAGGCTCTGGTGTGGGGCTGAGGATGAGGGAATTGGGGTGCAGGAGGGGGCTCTGGGCTGAGGCAGGGGGTTGAGGTATGCAGGGGTGAGGTTTCTGGCTGGGGATGAGAGGTTTGGGGTGCAGGAGGGTGCTTCGGATAGGGCCAAGGGGTTTGGAGGGTAGGAGGGGGATCAGGGCTGGGGCAGACAGAGGGTTGGGGTGTGGGAGGGGGTGTGGGATACAGGCTCTGAGCAGTACTTACCTTAGGCAGCTTCCAGGAGCAGCATCATGTCCCCCCTTCAGCTCCTACACAGAGGCGCAGCCAGGTGGCTCTGTGTGCTGCCCTGTCCGCAGGCGCAACCCCTGCAGTTCCCATTGGCCACGGTTCCTGGCCAGTAGGAGCTGTGGTGCGGTGCTTGGGGTGGGGCCAGACCACAGAGCCCCTTGGCTACCCTACACCTACGGGCTGCAGGGACGTGCCACTGCTTCCGGGAGCCGCACAGAGCCATGGCAGGCAGGGAGCCTGCCTTAGCCCCGCTGCACCGCTGACCAGACTTTTAACAGCCCAGTCAGCGGTGCTGACAAAAACCGGATGCCTGGCAATCCTACTTACCCTAGCTGGATATTTACAATTTAAAACAAAATGTCTTCTTGCATGGGGCATACATCTCCTTAGGAAAGCTATGATGGAAATTGGATGGCTTAGCTCCAGTGAAATTAATTTAAATATTTTCAAGGTAATTATTAATAGACACTCAGATTTCCAAACTGCTAAATGCGTAACTTAGTGCAACTGACGGATTCCGCTAAGAGGACGCCTCGAACCACATCCAGCGTGGAAATGCACAAAATAATTACGACGAAGAAAGAAAATAATATGCAGGGTGCTTCATCAGCGAGCCACATATGAAAATCTAGGAATCTTCACTGCTAGAAGTACTATTCACAGAGCTCTTGATTACTGTTACAGGTGTAACTGTTTACTGATTCAAATGAAGACTATACAGTAGGTGAATGAATAAAGATAGCGGGAAGATTTGACTACATGACCTATGGTAATGTGGCTTTTCTATTACCAATTTTTGATTCTATTAACTTTTGCATAAAATTATAGATATTATCAGTCCAACAAATAAGTACCCCCAACGTCTTTGCCCATCTTTGAATTTGAACCACGGTTAAAGGTACTGAAAAAAGTTAATGCTAAGGCTTCGTCTTCCCTCCAGCTCCCATTCAAGGAGGTTCAAGTGGCAGGATGACTGTTACTCATCATCCCTGCAATCTTTAGATAGATTCACGCCAGATTTTTTCTTTCTATATGACTGTCCAATAGATGCTCCCATAGCTGGGTGCTCCCCCCGGCCCCGCCCCAACTCCACCCCTGGCCCCGCTCCTTCCCCAAATCCCTGCCCTCTCCCCCTGGGAAAGGAGGTGAGCAGTTGGGCACGGGGAAGCTGGGGGTGGGGTGGGGGATGCAGCGCGCCAAGGGCCGGGGGAGGAGGCGGGGCCGGGGGCGCGAGCACCCACCGGCAGCTCCCTGCCAGCCACCCCCCACGCGCTCGCCCAACTCACTCACCTTCCAGGTTCCCTGCGTGGCTGGAGGCAGCACCTCCAGCCGCGCAGGGAAGGTGAGTGAGTTGGGCGGGCGCGTGGGGGGGGCTGGCAGGGAGCTGTCGGTGGGTGCTCGCGCCCCCGGCCCCGCCTCCTCCCCCGGGCACGCTGCACCCCCCCCCCCCCCCACTCCCGGCTTGCAAGCGGGGTGGGAGGGGGAGAGAGCAGCAGGGCACCCACTGGGCCCTGCAGCTCCCCGCCCCCGCCTGCTCACCTCCTCCTGGGCTTGCTTCCCCAGGCGGGCGCCCCACTGCACGCAGGCTCCTCCCTCCGGCTCCGGTGGCACGTGGGGGGTGGGGGGAAAGCGCAGGGGCGGGGTGGCGCCACCCGGGGCCGGGGGCGCAAGCACCCACCGGCAGCTCCCCGCCAGCCCTTCTGCGCCCGCCCACCCAACTCACTCACCTTCCGGGTTCCCTGCGCAGCTGGAGGAGGCGCCTCTCACCGAAGGTGCTTTTTTTAGCCTCGGCCGCACAGGGAAGGTGAGTGAGTTGGGCGAGCGCGCGCGTGGGGCTGGCGGGAAGCTGCCAGTGGGTGCTCAGCACCCACCAATTTTTCCCTGTGGGTGCTCCAGCCCCGGAGCACCCATGGAGTCGGCGCCTATGGTCCCCAGGATCTCTTCCTCACCTTGTGCTCATCTTGGTGAGGCTCACCATTTCTGGCAGTCCTCCCAATGTCCCCCAGATATCATTCCACTAAAATCTTGTGTGCAGTGTATTCTGGGATGGAGAGTGCCAGAGTATGCAAAGCTTGCACGTGGTAGCAGTGAGCTGAGCAGAGTGGCTGAGAGTGTCAGCCCAGTTACCACAGAGAATGCAGCCTGAAGGATTCATCTTGAGCCCCAATAGTAGCCACATTTCTACTTGTATATAATAATGAATGCTGTGGAGTAGAGAGGGGAATCACTTTCTGCAGAAGTGTGTGCGCCCCAGAGTGGAGTTCCTGCCTTCCAGGCTTAGGAAGCAGTTAGGTATATGTTTTAATAACTAAAAGTAAAACAAATATTCTTAAATACACACAAAAAAAGAAATCCTTCTACTAGACTGTTTCATAGACATTAGACAACTTTAAAAAAAAGTTATGTGAAGGTATTTTTCTCATCTTGTTAAAAGCGGTTATATGATGGTGACATGCTGGTCTTAAAACAGAACAATTTGTGTACTAATGAAATACAATGCAATATGTTTCTAACAAGATATATTTTGCTAGTATTGCACTAACTTTAAAGGGTTTATTAAGCCAATATGGGTAGATCAGTGCAGGTCCATTACATTACAAGTGAAGTGAATGTGGCCAAAGATCAGAATGTACTGGATATTTGTCTTCATCCTATTGCAGTAAATTAGCACAGTTGGCAGTCTGTGCTCAGGGAAGGCCCAGACTAACCCGAATTCACCATCTCAAGGTGATGGTGCATTGTTGGAGCTGTACCAGGGAAATCTGAAGGGCAATTGCTGCACTGTAACTATAATCTTAGGGGGTAAACATCCAGCTAACAGGCAAGATCAGTTTCCTAGTATAATGTAATCCAATCTGCCAACCTGTGGAAATACTTTGTAGTTCCTAGGCACGCTGGACCTAGTCTAAAGTTCCCTTTCAGCTGCTCAGCTGTCTGCCTTTAGCTCTATTAGAATTGTTTAAGGGAATAGGCGACTGAAGTGATAGACGATCACAAGGAATCTTTTTTTATTATTTAAGAAACATTGCATGTTGTCAGTCAGAGAAGTAAAGTGGCCTCTTGCTTATTTTAATAAACACTAAAAGACCTCAGGGATAATGGCCAAATGTGTCTTCTTTTTGGGGTCTACCGCTCCTTTCCTCCTCCTGTTTACCTTTACAAGCTGTCAGCGAGGGCAGTTCCCACTGATACCAGTGGTTCCTACTGCTCGTCACGATCAGTTAGGGAATTCGGTTTTCTTCTTTCCACATGAGTGAGTGATCACTAGTTCAGTGTTTCTGACATCCATCAGCCTTGGGATGGTGACTGTGTTCGGGAAACTAGGGAGCCTCTCGCTGTAGCAAAATATATTGTTGCAGCAACACTGTATTGCATAGAGGTTGTCATCTTGCAGGTTGCTGAGAATTGCTGAGAGACACTACTATGGATCATTGTCTGAATTAAAATATTAATAGCTTCAGAAAGCATTCTGAAAATAAACAACTAGAATATGACTGGGCATGTTTGTATTTTGTCATTAACAGTTTTGCCTTATTAGCTTGCTGTAGAATGGGTTGGTTTAAAGAAGGAATCTGATTGTTCAATCAGGTGTAGGTGAAAAAGGGGTTTGGCCCTGTACTTTGTCATACATTTATTGCTTCAGTATTGTGAGGAAACATGTGACTAGCTTGAGGCAAGTCTCTCTCCCTGATATAAATTTACATAACTATAGGATACTCACTAAAGGTTAGTCTGCGCAGCAATTTGTCTTGTCAGGATGTTATGATATGACTGGGAGACTATCGTTTCATGAAATGGTATTTAATCTCGCTTGTGTGTAAATGAGGCTGAACTGTGTGTTTATCCATGTTATGCTATAGTGCTTAATCTCTTCAACGTGATTCCACAATGTGTGCATGCACACACACATACACAAAACTATTTTGTTCCATCTTTGTTACAGCGTGGTCAGAAGGCTATTACATTAGAACACAATTTCTCAACACAATAAGAGTTGCTTTATAGATGGGCAATTAGAATGATTTGAGTGTGGAAGTTGAGCTTGGGATTGTTAGCTGGCTGCAGAGACTTTTGCTTCTATAACTGGTCTGTTTAGATATCTTAAAAAATAAATACTTCATTTGGGACAGGTGTTCAAATCTGGAGGAGGGCTGTCCTGATGGAAAGTCATTGCTGTTTGATGGCATTTTGCCCCATGCAAAATGACTTAATGAACTTTTGCTATGACCTGATGGGCAAATGAGGCAGGGCACAGGAGAAGGAATTGCTGGTTGTGCCATTGACTAGTGGTGTGACCCTTGAGCAAGTCATTTCATCTCTTTCCCTGCCGCCCCCCCCCTCCCCTCCCCTCCCCCCCCCCCCCCCCCATATGTCTTTTTGGATTTTAAGCTTTTCTGAGCAGGGAGTTATGTTTGTGCAGTGGCCAGCACAGTGGGGCCCTGGTCTTATCTTAGTTGAGGCCTCTAGATGCTACTGTAATACAAATAAGTTACCTAGTCAAAAAAACACCATATCACGTCACTGGCACTATTGTTGGTAGCGTCTGCAGAGGAGCAAAAGACTGGTGATTATGGAGAATGAACTAGTCCTTTTAGCTCTTGAGATGGACCCTCCAGGTGATGAATGAGACACATTTGTGGGACATTATGAAGTACTATTGTTGCACTATGGTTGCCCATCCTGCACCTACTTGGATACAGAACTATAGTAGGTTCCAGGCCTGCAAATACATCACCTTCATCCAATCCTAAAGTAATCTTTAACATTTTAATAAGAGAGACTTGAGTGTACAGAGTATAATTACATTGCTGTGAAGGAGTCACTCGGTGACTACATTAGAGCCTATCAGTCAGTCAGTCCATCAGAGACTGTCTCTGCTGTGTGAGTCAGATCCATTTTTCCTTTTCTTATAAGTGCCTCATACATAGAACATTAGTACGTTTTCATTTATAATACTACTGCTACTTTGTGCTTACATAGCGTCTATCAAAAGCTGTCAAAGCTCCAGTATTTGCATATATTATGAATGATAATTTACTAAATTGCTTTATAAAAATATGAGCACCCTTGCTTCTGTGCAGCTTGACTTATCATGGGTGTTGACTTCTAACTCCATAGGGTAGCAAAGATGCTTAGCTTCATAGGTTTCAAAGCCATAACAGTTTGAGGTGACACTTCTGACAGGTGAAAAGTAGTAGATGGTCGTCCATTGATGATGATATAAAGTGTTACTAATTATGGATTTATAATTTGTAGCTGCTATTTAGGAGGTTTCAAAATTTCAAAATATATGGGCTTTATAGGCATTCAGTTTAATTTTTTGCTGGATGGGCTTCCACACTTTCAACTAGAGAAATACGCCAAAATTTGGGAAGGGGACAATTGAAATCAAATAGTTTAATGAAAATACTGAATTTTGTCCACCTACCACTCCAAATAACTATCACTTGTAATTTTGGTGAAGCAATAGCCTTTCCATAATTAAGGTGGAGACTTGCTTCCCATAATAACATTGGGTTTTTTGCTAACCCATTCCACCTCCCCTCCCCACATAGACACTTTCAAATTTCACTAAAGGTCGTTTCCATTTCAAATGCTGCATACTCGCTCTCTGGTTGGAAGACCATTTTTTGTCCACATTTACTTTAGTCCAGACAAACTATTTTTGCAACATAGGTTTCAGGGTGGAAATAAGTATTAATCATGTTTTGAAAATTCTTCTAATGTTTTTTGCAGCAACTTATCTCAAAAACTGCTTGTCCTGGAATATTCAGACAAGACTTATTTGACAGCTCTTGGCAAGCTGCAGAGTACAAGACCCATTTTGAGATGAAGAAGGCATATTTAGGAAGTTATTAACAGCATGTTTTTGATCTCTGGCAGACTATAAAAGGGAGACCAAAGCTGTCGTTGTCTTTTTTTTTTGTTTTTGTTTTTTAAGTCTAACCCTTTTTTTTTGCGGAGAGAAGCTTCAAAATGTAAACCAGTTGCTATGCAGCTTTATTACTGTTTACAGTCTAGACGTACCTAAATGGGGAGAAGATTTCTGATAGAGGGCTCTGTAGTCTAGCATGCAAAGTCATAACAATATCCAGTGGCTGGAAATTGAGGCTAGACAAATTCAGACTGGAAATAAGGTATAAATTATAAATAGTGAGTGCAGTTAACCATTGGAGCAACTTAGCAAGGGAACAGATAGATTTGCCATCCCTTTTGTCTTTATGTAAGGATAGGATGTCAATCTAAAAGATAGGCTTTAGCTCAACCAAAAGTAATGAGTTAAATGCAGGAGTCATTGGATGAGATTCTGTGGCCCATGTGATGCAGGAGGTCAGACTAGATGATCAAGAAGTCCCTCCTGACCTTTTGGTCAATGGATCTGTAAATTTCCATGCTTTTGAACATTTATTTTGAGTTTAACAATAACTGGTTTTTCAATTATTGTGTTTTTAAAACTACAACGTTCCTAAAAGGATTTACCCTCACCCTTTTTACCCTCATATGTACTTTCAACTTCTGGTGCAGGGCAAGCGGCTCATCACAAGGTGATGTCCCTCCTGCCTCCAGCTTCTCAGGGTATGTCTCCACTGGAAATGCTACAGTGCCACAGCTGCTGTGCTGTGCTGTAAACACTCACTACAGCGATGGAGAGGGTTCTTCCATTGATGTAATAAGTGCACCTCTCCGAGAGGCGGTAGCTAGGTTCATGGAAGAATTTTTCCGTTGACCAATGGTTTCTATATCGGAGCTTAGGTCATCTTATCTAAATTGCACAGTGAGTGAAATTTTTCACAGCCCTGATCAATGTAGGTAAGCCTGTAGTGTAGACCAGTGGTTCTCAAAGCCGGTCCACCGCTTGTTCAGGGAAAGCTCCGGGCGGGCTGGGCCGGTTTGTTTACCTGATCGCAGCTCCCACTGGCCGTGGTTCGCCGCTCCAGGCCAGTGGGGGCTGCAGGAAGCGGCACGGGCCGAGGGATATACTGGCCGCCGTTCCTGCAGCCCCTATGGGCCTGGAGCGGCGAACTGGGGCCAGTGGGAGCCGCGATCGGCCAAACCTCCGGACATGGCGTGTAAACAAACCGGTCCAGCCCACCCAGGGCTTTCCTTGAACAAGCGGTGGACTGGCTTTGAGAACCACTGGTGTAGACCATGCGTGAATCACATAGAAAGGACCTAAATTGCATAAATACTTCCCTACGTTACTATCCTGAGTAAATAATTGTTGTAGTTGGCCCAAGGATGTTATGTGACGGTTAATGGGAAGAGAGGAGGTCAACATTATGAAAAGTTTGAGAACCTCAGAGATACTGAGTATGTTGAATTCCTAATTGAGCACTTCACAGTTTCCTTCTCCCTTCCTTACACAATTTTGTGTTTTGTCATGATGTTACATAAAATCACAAAATGCTGTTTCAAAAAGCCACTTTTATATTTCTGATATTTCCCCCTCCCCCGAATATTACTTTAAAAAATACAATACAGCAAAAGGGATGTTTTCAGTCTACAACACATGGTGACAATGTCACAGGGAAAAATTAAGAAGGTGTAGCCTTGTGTTCCAAGTTTGTCCCTTCAGATGCCCTTGATAGAAAAGTGAAATGAGAGAATGAAAGGAGAACTAGTGAAATTAGCATTTTTAGTCAATTTTCTGTAGAAGATGGCATTCGTGCCTTTCAACATTATAAATAACCTTTAAAATGATTCCGTTTTCAAAGGGAGGATATAAAGACTTTTGTATGCACCATATTTCAGTTTCCCAAGAAAACTGGGAAGGAAGGAGGTAAGATGTTGGTGCTGTATTACTTAATGTATGGCTGGAAACAGACTAGCTAAGTGTTTCTAAGTTTCTGTTTAATTCCATCCTCCGTCCAAATAGTCATGCCATCAGTTTGCACATTTTAAAGTCAAAGAAAACTTAATTAATATTTCTTACACATATGCCCTTCCATCACAGAATTGTCGAGAACACAGGAAATATTCTAATTTTCATATTAGAATCAAGTACCTTTTTATGAGTCTGTGAGAGATACTCAGCTAAGCCTTACATGCTACTGTGGTATTTCACTTTTGAACTGTGCCATGTTCCCTCATTAATTTGGATTCAGTGTAGCATCTGCTTGGCAGACTTTTAAGAAAATATCTGCGCCATACAAGCAATACTTGCTACTGGACACCTAGGTAATTGGAATTTTCTTCTCTGTTGGGCCTTGATACTACTTTTTCTTCTTCACTTGCTGGCTGGGATCCAATTCTTTGCTTTGCTGATCTAGTGGCTTTTTTTTGGGTGGTGGGGAGGGGGGTGTTGGTCTGGTTTGGTATTAGTCCATTGTCAGCAAGTGGCCCAGCTCAGTCCTCCCTCCTCTTCGCTGCAGAGAGTCAGTTTGTAATTGGGACCAACAATAATGCAGTTGTTGGGAATATGGGATAGGTTAATTAAAATGAAAAACAGGTTTACTGAGAGTGGTGAACAAAGGGATCCTGTCTCTTTAAAGGGTGCAGTTTGATCAGTGCATCAGCCTGATCCCTGAAGACAGACATTTTTGATTTGTTGGGCCCAGAAGTCCCTCACTTACCAGGACTTGTCTTGGCTTTTGAATCTGTAAACCTGTAAAATGGCCTTTTGTGCAAAATAAATCATATGCCAAAAATCCTGTATAGTTAGATACGACCCCTTCCCCTGTTGTAAAGTCACAATGCTGCAAGTCTCCTTTGTAGTGCTGCAGGACAGTCTTGGTTTCTAGACAGCGCAGAGTTGTTATGCTCTCTTTTTTGTAAATAAACTGAATCCATTACAGTGTGGATGGCTCCTATGAACCCCCAGCGTAGCTCATTTCTACTGACCCTCTTATTTGCCCTGTGGAAAGAGAGCTATTAACTAGGAAGGCTATAGTCCAGCAGGACTTCTGATTGCTGCTTCTCATTCTGATGAAGAGGAGCTGTTCTAATATCCTTAATGCTGCTGTTGGCAGTCAGAAACAGATTCCATTATTGTTGATCAATGCAGCCGCCATGCAGGAGGAGGGAAAAAGGGAGGGGTGGGAGCTTCCTATTCACAGATTGATCAACCTGCCATTGCATCAACAAATGCAGTGTGAGAAAGCCTGGGATGCTGTTATAATAGCTGAAGCAGGAAGGGACTGGTGAAGAGGGGAATGCAGGTTCTCCAGCTGTGATGGGTTTTTAAAATTGCCTCTAAGCTTTCTTTGCTTCACCAAAAAAGCTACTGAATTAGATTTTTGTTTAATAGGATGATGGTGATATATGTTATACGTAACTGATTAGCTATTGTGCTGGCTGAAAATTAGAGCTTCTTCAGCATTAGGATCCATTTCTTTTTCTTTCAATTGCCCTTGTATCTTATTCTGCTACTTCATCATTTTAATTACAAGCCTTCTCCCCACCCTTCCCCATTCTCTAGTATTTCTGCTTGGGCTGAAATCTGGCACAAAGGGACAAGGAACACAAATCTTCCTTACTGCTTCCCCTCCTCTCCTCCCCTCCCCCCAGCCTGCTTTATCAAAATGGTCTGACAGATAGAGAATTAAGAGGGGCAGGGTCACACTTTGTTTCATTTTGTCAGTGTAGTCAATAACTTAAGTGCTGGACTCCCAAGGCCATCAACTCATCCCCACCCTTCCTTCCCTGCTTCGTTCAGTCATTGTGTTCTGTATGGAAAAGTTTTCTGGCTGGAGAATGAGTCTCCTGTCTCCTGGTGATGTGGCTGAATGGCTGGATAGCAGCACAGAAGATGAGAAAAGCCTTCTCTCATTTCTCGGTACGGTAGGGTTCTAATGATTTTTAACACTTTACTGGCAAGACTTTACTACTTGGGGGTGGGGGGGTTAATTTTTTCAGTGCAGAGTTGTAAAAGGAAACCATTTAAGGCAAGCTCTGAAACGAGATGGGAGTTTTAATTCGTTGGAATCAGTTAAAATTGTTCCAACAAAACAATTTGGACTAATGCTGAAGCAGAGTGAAGTGACAGATGTGTTGTACAGAAATGTTTCATCCCAACTGTTACTTGTGGGTCAGTTTCCTCTTCACCAGCTGATCTCTCTGTTTAGTCAGCTTCTATCCATGTCATTCAACATGCACTACAACTTTAACTTATCATGCATCTTAGAAGTAATAAGTTAAAGCAGATGGAAAAAATGGCTATGGGTATTTCCCTTCATTAGAAATTTTGTTATTTTAGAATTAAAATTTCAGGCAGAGGATCAGGTACACCTTAAATAATTTTTTTAAATCTAGAAACTGAATTCTGGTTGCAACATCACAGTGAAGTGCCAGATACTGCTTCTATCTACTTAGGATAAGGATTTTGTTAAGCTAAGTAGGAAATTATTCATTTTAAATTTTCCCTTGCTCAGTTTCTTCCCATTACTCTTATTTATTGTCCCACCCTAAACATTTCTTAGCCATTGTTGTTTAAAGCCTTCAAACAGTTGTAGCTGGCTGCCACTTCATATTCCCCCTTAGTTGTCACTACGCCAAGCTGTAAATATTTAGATTTTAGTTCTTCTAATCTTTCCACATAAGTCATTGCCTCCCTCCCCATCATGATTTTTGTTGCCATTTTCTGAATTCCCTCCGGTTTAATATCTTCCTGGTATCGAGATGCCTAGAAGTGTGTGCTGTAATTTGTGTGCAATTTCAGCTTCAACCCTGTATAGAGAGGTAATACCTCCTCCCTTGGTGTCTTTGCTGTGATACCTCTGCATATTGTACTGACTTGGAGAACTGGGTAAGGTTTTAACATTTTTTCTTTCCATGATGTGGCTGCCATCAGACTGGACAAATGCGTGAGTCTTCATCTGTGAGTCAAGCAGGCAATAGCTGATTTTAGATACTGGATTTTTGTGCCTTGTTCCTCCTCTGTCCAGTGTGCAGGCAGGCTGCCCAGGTTGTTCTCCTGCTTCGCTGGAAGTAGCTGCCCCAAGTTACTTTCTACTTAGAAACCGTCTTACTTGCAGGCCTCAGCAGAGCTCCAGAACAACATAGAACATGGGAGAAAAATGGAGACTTAATCCCAGAAAAAGCAAGAGGGTGTAAGGGCTGAAAGTGCCCTTCTGTTCACCGTCCCCCCAACCATACATTGTGGCCTTCTGTGGAACTACCACAGCAAGCCTAAGTAGGGACAGAAGCATTTCTGAACTGGGCAGCAGTGCTGTGCTTCAGCAGCCTGCCCCTCCCCTCTCTTTCCATCCAGACCCAGAGACCATCAGAACAGCTCCCAAGTCCTATTGCCTAGGTACCCAAAGACAGCCTCCGGGGGAACAGGACTCAGATGGGGACTCACAAGATGCGATATTGGAGGCAGGGCCCTGGCCTCCAGCCCCCCTCATCAGAGTGTGGAATCCCTTCATTCACAAGCTTCAGCAAGGGATCCATTGTCTTTCATTCTGGAGTTCTCTCAGGATGGTTTGAAGAAAGGGTTCTCTGCTTGCTCCCTGGGTCCTGGTTTCGGTCCGCAAGTTGCATAAGTTCTCTTCCATTATAATCAGTTTGATTAAGGCAATATCTTACTTTACGCTCCTATTAAGTATCAAATTTCCCTTTGGAGCCTAAACCTAGTGCTAAATGCTTGAGATTTACACCTGTACTTACTGTTCTATTCTTTCTCCCTTTCATAGAAAAAGTGGCTTTTCTAATGTTCATTAGCGTGGTCCTGAGACACAGGGAAACCTCAGCCCTGGCTTGCAATTTCCCCATCAGGGAAGAAAATAGTTTGCTGAATGTTTCATAGTTTGTATATGGCCTCAGTTTTCTCTCCATCATGAGATACCACTTTCCAAATTCTGCCCAATCCCAAATCCAGACTCAGGTTTCAGTGGCATCCTTGGACACCTGCTGAACATTTGAGGCCTATTTTTCCCTATCCAGTGGTTCTCAGCTCATTTCAGTCCATGGATCACCAGGTCAATCAAAAAAAATTTTTTTTGATTAAAAAGAGCAGACACATTTTGGTTTGAAATTTATTTATTTATTACTAGATGTTTGGATTCTCTTTTCACTGACAAGCTTTTCAATGTTTGGAGTGGTACTTGATAATGGACAACGAATATCTCTTTCCACTGCGAATATCTCTTTCCACTGCAAGCCAATTCCTCTGTTTGGACTTAACGTGCAACAAACACGAAAATCCCGTCTCATACATATAAATTGATGCAAATGGCAAAAGAAATCTGACTGCGTGTGCTGACAGATAAGGGTAACTCCCAGTCATGCTGGCCCAAAATTTCTCTATGGTAGACTGCTGGTAAACGTCTTGGGTCGCAAAATCATTTTTCAGATCTAAAAATTCTTCCTGCAGATCCTCTGGAACACTATTAACATCTGTTGTGAATGGATTCCTGATGAAAGATAATCCATCCTTTGTCCTGTCCACCTCCGGAAAGTATCGTTGGAATTCGTCTCGTAGCTTCCATAAATGATCGAGAATTTGCGTCCGAATGGCTTCCTTTTTCCCGAGCATGGCATCCACATATGGAAATTGAAACAAATTATTGCCTTCGACTCTTACGATCCAGAGTTCCAATTTGTCAAGAAAAACCTTGATGATGCTTTGGTGAGAGAACAGATTTGCACCTTTCCCTTGCAGCTGAAGATTCAGTTTGTTCAAGATTCCAAAAATATCTACAAGATACACAAATTCTAAATTTGACTGCATCAGCACATTTCGGAATTCCTCTTTCCCTTGAGCCTGGAGAAACAAATCCAACTCCTCTCTCCATTGGAAAACTCTGTTGAGTACCTTCCCTGCTGACAACCACCATACAGAAGTGTAGAACAGCAACACATCAAAGTTAGAACCCATGTCCTGGCAAAATCTTTTGAACAGCCTGGTGTTCAGAGCCGATGAATTGATGTAATTCACCGCTTTCACCAACCCTTTGAAAACGGCGTTGAGTTGATCAGGCAATGTTTTTGGTGCCAAAGTTTCCCTATACATGAAGCAATGAACTCCGGTTACCATTGGAGTGCGCTGTTTCACCAACGTTTGGAAGCCTGATCTTGAGCCCAGCATGGCAGGTGCACCATCAGTGGTGACACCCACAAGATTTGCCCAATCCAGACCATGCACTTCAAATAAATTAACAATTTCCATCACACCCTGAGCCTTTGTGGTGGTAGCAAGAGTCTTACAAAAAAGGAACTCATCTTTGAAGTCTTCCTCAACCATATAGCATGCAAACACCAATAGCTGAGAGCACAATGCAACGTCAGTCGATTCATCCAATTGTATGGCAAACAATGGAGACTTCTTTATTTCATCCACAACTTGTTCATTGATGTTCTGTGATATCTCATTTATCCGTCTCGATATTGTGTTGTTAGAGACAGATATATCATTCAGCTTCCTTGTTGCTTCCTCGCCAAGAACTAGCTGCACCATCTCTTTTGCACAGGGGAGCACAAGTTGCTCTACAATGGTATGAGGCTTTTTGGCCTGTGCAACTTTGTATGCAACAATGTAGGAAGCGGTCACTACATTGCTTGTATTTTTGTAGAATGCACCTGTTGAATCAAGGCGCTGTCATTTCAGACCTGATAACCGCCACTCAAAATAATCTTCATCCTTTTGCAACAGTTTTGGACACTTTTCGAGAGTTATTTACAAGGTTAAAGCAGGTAAACATACATACACAAAAACAACGAGGAGTCCGGTGGCACATTAAAGACCAACAGATTTATTTGGGCTAAGCAGCTGAGGATCTCTTGCTTATGCATAGAAACCTTGCCCCGTTGAGTCCAGTCAGCATAAAGGATATGATTTCTTCATGTTAGGGATTTTATTCCTTTCTCCCTTGCACTCTGAGCTGCAAACTCAGCTGATGGGAGTAATTCACTTGCATGACTCATCTTATGGGGAAGAGGGGCAGAGAGCAATCGGCAAAGTTTTTTTACCTTCTTGAATGTTCCATAATAGTTTGTCTGATGTTGATGGGTCTTCCCTGTTGGACAGGACATAAAACCTTCTGTTGGAAACCAGCCTTTCACACTAGTTAATGTCTCTCTCCTGCAGGGTGATCTACACAGTTACAGAGGCTTACAATACAAATGCTCCCGTCTTATAATATGGGATACAGATGTTATAAGGGAGATTGATGCATGCAGCAACTTCCAGGCATTCATAAAGTCTAAACAGTAAATAATTCTTATAATTCTAATACCCATTTTAACAGTACTAACACACAGCTGAGCCAGATTGATCCCTGCTATGTATTTGTCAGTAGTCAACTAAGGCATGGGGACTTTGGCATCGGATGGCACCGGGTATGCCAGCATCACAAGGAGCCAGACCAAAACTGAGTCTGCAAGAGCAGAGACAAGCAGCTACAGCAGAAGATGCCAATACTGTCATCAGTGCCTGACATTCCTCTTCCCCTGTGCTGTTCCCTCCTGCCTCCTTCTCCACAGCTGCTCCATTTCAGGCTCAGACAATTTGGGGTTTGTGTTGTGGTTTGTAACAATCTACTCTGAGTTTGACACTCATGCTTTTGAGCCACTGCAGGACATCTTGATGCTCATCACAGCAATTTCTCTTGTCTTCAAACTCGCATGGCTAGTATAGCTACATATAGAATTGACCAGTAACAAGAAGTTCTGGAGGCATGTACATGGGAAGTTAAAAATGGATACCTGCATGCATTCACCTTCTTTACAGAGCAGACAATTAGCAGACATGACTTCTTAGAACAGTGCTTCTCAAACTATTTATCATTATGAGCCGCATATGCAGCCCACAACAGGTTACCTGGGCCACAGGTTGAGAACCACAGTGTGTCCCCTTGATCCACCCTCACAGACCCCTGTGCCCAGCATCTCCTGCCCAGAGACCCCTCCACAGAGTGGGGCCAGGAGTGGAGCTGGGTGGTAGGGCAGCTGGGCAGGAGCCGCAGACGCCATCTATGCGGGGCCAGGTGGCAAGCGGGGACCCTAAACCCCAACCTTGTGGGGTCAGGTGGGAGCCCTGGACTGTTGGGCTGGGCGGCACCGGGCAGCAGGCCCAGTCTCTGCGGGGCTGGGTTGTAGCCCCAGACCCCATGAAGCTAGGCAGATTCTTGTAAGTATGTGAGCACCATTTTGGTAACAGGAACACCTGCTGTCATTTTTCATTCTCAAACTTCTCTATCATGGGATTGTGATCACCTGTTGTTTTAAAATACTCAGTAGTTGGCTCGGAAGCTGGGGTGACCAGGTGTCCGGTTTTCGACACCTGGTGGCTCCAGTCAGCACCGCCAACCGAGCCATTAAAGGTCCGGTCAGTGGTGCTGCAGCACAAAGCCAGGCTAGTCCCTACCTGTCCTGGCTGGCACCACGCCATGCCCTGGAAGCAGCCAGCAGGTCCAGCTCCTACGCGGGGGGGAAGGAGTCGGGGCACAGGGCTCCGCGCACTGCCCCCACTCCGAGCACTGGCTCTGCACTCCCATTGGCCGGGAACTGGCCAATGAGAGCTTTGGGGGTGGGGGCAGTGCCTGTGGGTGAGAGCGGCGCATGGCGCCTCCTGGCCCCCCGCCTAGGAGTCAGACGTGCTGCTGGCTGCTTCCAGGGAGCCACCAGAGGTAAGCCCGCGTCCCAGCTCTGAGCCCTCCACAACCTGGAACCTCCTCCTGCAAACCCCTCATCCCCGGCACCATTCAAGAGCCTGCACTCCCAGCCCAGAGCCCTCACCCCTCTTGCACCCCAAACCCCTCATCCCCGGCACCATTCAAGAGCCTGCACCCCCAGCCCAGAGCCCTCACCTCTCTTGCACCCCAAACCCCTCATCCCCAGCCTCACCCCAGAGCCCGCCTGGTCACCCCAGCTTCCGAGCCAACTACTGAGTATTTTAAAACAACAGGTGATCACAATCCCATGATAGAGAAGTTTGAGAATGAAAAATGACAGCAGGTGTTCCTGTTACCAAAATGGTGCTCACATACTTACAAGAATCTGCCTAGCTCCATGGGGTCTGGGGCTACTACCCAGCCCCGCAGAGACTGGGCCTGCTGCCCGGTGCCGCCCAGCCCAACAGTCCAGGGCTCCCCCAGCTGGAGCCCTCACCCCCTCCTGCACCCCAACTCTCTGCCCCAGCCTGGAGTCCTCTCCAGCACCCTGAACCCCTCATTTCTGGACCCACGCTGGGGCCCGCACCCCCAGTTAGAGCCCTCATCTCCTCCTGTACCCCAACCCTCCACCCCAGCCCAATGAAAGTGAGTGAGGGAGCGTGAGCCACCAAGGGAGGCTGTAGTGAGTGGGAGGCGTGGCCTCAGGAAGGGGCGGGACTAAGGTGTTTGGTTTTGTGCGACTAGAAAGTTGTCAATTCTATCGGAAGCCTTTGATTCTTGCTGCTTATCCAGTAGTTGGTTGGTGATGGGAAGCTATAGCAAATGCGCTCTCTGTGTTTCCTTCATTTTTTATTCTCTTCTTTACTTATCCAAAGTATTTCACTTTTACACTTTTCATTATCAAACTCACCCCTATCTCATGTCTTACTTTTTATCTTTCCTATCTAGACTATCAATATTCACTTCGTGGTTGTAGGAATCATCACAGCAAGATTCAGTTTTGCCCACTAAGTTATAGGCTGTGCAACTTGTATTCTCTTATATTTTATTCAGAGCAAGAGTTTGGTGGGCTTCCGAGCCTGGTGCAAATCACATTTGTTCTGGCTGGCTTCTAATTCCAGATTTTAACTGAAGGAATTAATTAAACCTGTATAACAGGGCTTTAAACTAAACCCCACAATTCTAATTCTCCCCAAGTGGAAGAATCCAAAGGGGTGATGCTTATTCCAAGGTAAAGGCTTAACCTTTTCACATTTTCACGTGTGGTTTCCTTCTTCATAAGAAGAAAACCCCATATTATGCAATAGTGGTTTGAAAAATCCTATTCAGTTACATCTCATCTTTTCCTTCAAGCTCATTCTGCATGTTTGGTAACACTCGCCTTCCTTCTGCTTCTTATTCCTCCCTCTCATGCTCTTGTCCTGTCCGTTTTTTTCTGCTCTCTTACCCTTTAACTTCTCCACTTTGTCGGCTCCATCACTAGGAGTAGAAGAAACCACAACTAGGAACTGGCTGTCTGCAACAAGATTGTTGCTTGAATGTCTGAGAGGGACAAAAAGGACAGTGACGCAAAAATACGCAGTTCTGTCTTGTCTGAATCACAAATGCCATGACATTGAATGTGTATACTGTACTAATGAATCATAAATTAGCTTGAGGATGTTAAATGTTTTATCCTGACTTGTTGAAATGTTTATTGATTTTTAAAAGGGTTTTAAAATAAATTTGATTCCCCCTTTAATAATCAACAATACAGTGGTCTGTTCATCCAGGAGGTATTTGAATTATCCCCTAATTGACTGATCCCATTGGTTGAACATTCATGTGTGTGTGTGTGTGTGTGTGTGTGTGTGCGTGTAATAAACACCTGTATGTAAAACCTCTTGATCTTATTCCTCCTTTTGTTTATTACACTCACTTATTCTGCCTTGTCTCAAATAAGATTGTAAATTCTTCAGAGCAGGAGACTGTCTGTCTTTTACTCTCTTTGTACAGCACCTAATGTAATGGTGCCCTGATCCTGATTTGAGACTCTACACTGGGGTAGACAACCTATGGCACGCGTGCCGAAAGCGGCACACGAGCTAATTTTAAGTGGCAGTCTCGCTACCTGGGTCCTGGCCACCGGTCCGGGGGGCTCTGCATTTTAATTTAATTTTAAATGAAGCTTCTTAAACATTTTAAAAACCTTATTTACTTTACATACAACAATAGTTTAGTTATATATTAAAGACTTATAGAAAGAGACCTTCTAAAAACATTAACATGTATTACTGGCACGCGAAACCTTAAATTAGAGTGAATAAATGAAGACTCGGCACACCACTTCTGAAAGGTTGCCGACCCCTGCTCTAGACATTACCACAATGTAAATGTACAATAACGTATCCTCGCAGGACAGATTCCCTAAGGTAGCATAACTAGTAAGGTGAATGTTTAAAGATAACTATAAAATGTAAAAACGCTGAGAACTCATAGTTTCTTTAAGCCGTAATGCCTACTGCTGCTAAGGTTTAATGGTATGGAAGGGGAGCCATCTTTACAGAGTAAAAACTAAAGTAAAATTACTGGAGTTTACATGTGGCTGAATCATTGATTGCATGGCTAAAAATCAAGGCTGTTGATTAATCTCAGTTAACTCACGTGATTAACTCAAAAAAATGAATTGTGATTAAAAAAATTAATCCTGATTAATCGCAGTTTTAATCACACTGTTAAACAATAGAATAGTCGTTTAAATTTATTAAATATTTTGGATGGTTTTTCTCCATTTTCATATATATTGTATTCTGTGTTGTAATTGAAACCAAAGTATAAATTATTCTTGATTACAAATATTTGCACTGTAAAAGATAAATAAAAGAAATAGTATTTTTCAATTCACCTCATACAAGTATTGTAGTGCACTCTCTGTGTCGTGAAAGTGCAATTTACAAATGTAGATTTTTTTTGTTTGTTGCATAACTGCACTCAAAAACAAAACAACGTAAAACTTCAGAGACTTCAAGTCCACTCAGTCTTACCTCTTATTCAGCCATTTGCTAAGACAAACAAGTTTGTTTACATTTACAGGAGATAATGCTGCCCTCTTCTTATTTACAGTGTCACCAGAAAGTGAGAATAGGCATTTGCATGACACTTTTGTAGCTGGCATTGCAAGGTATTTACGTGTCAGATATGCTAAACATTCGTATGCCCCTTCATACTTCGGCCACCATTCCAGAGGACATGCTTCCATGCTGATGACGCTCGTTAAAAAAATGTGTTAATTAAATTTGTGACTGAACTCCTTGAGGGAGAATTGTATGTCCCCTGCTCTGTTTTACTCGCATTCTGGCATATATTTCATGTTATAGCAGTCTTGGATGATGACTCAGCACATGTTGTTCATTTTAAGAATGAACAACATTCTTAAAATGTCACTTCAGATTTGACAAAATGCAAAGAAGGTACCAATGTGAGATTTTGAAAGATAGCTACAGCACTCGACCCAAGGTTTAAGAATCTGAAGAGCCTTCCAAAATCTGAGAGGGACATGCTTTCAAAAGTTTTAAAAGAGCAACACACTAATGAGGAAACTACAGAACCCAAACCACCAAAAAAAGAAAATCAACCTTCTGCTTGTGGCATCTGACTCAAGATAACGAAAAATAACATGCGTCGGTCCGCACTGCTTTGGATTGTTATCGAGCAGAACCCATCATCAGCATGGACATGTCCCCTGGAATGGTGGTTGAAGAATGAAGAGACATATGAATCGTCAGCGCATCTGGCACGTAAATATCTTGCGATGCCGGCTATAACAGTGCCATGAGAACGCCTGCTCTCATTTTCAGATGATATTGTAAACAAGAAGTGGGCAGCATCGTCTCCTGCAAATGTAAACAAACTTGTTTGTCTGAAGCAGTTGACTGAACAAGAAGTAGGACTGAGTGGATTTGCAGGCTCAAAAGCTTTACATTGTTTTATTTTTGAGTGCAGGTATTTTTTGTGCATAATTCTACATGTGTAAGTTCAACTTTCATGATAAGGAGATTGCACTACAGTACTTGTATTAGATGAATTGAAAAATATTATTTCTTTTGTTTTTTACAGTGCAAGTACTTGTAATCAAAAATAAATATAAAGTGAGCACTGTACACTTTGTATTCTGTGTTGTAATTGAAATCAATATATTTGAAAATATAGAAAACATCCAAAATATTTAAATTAAATTGTATTGTATTATTGTTTAACAGTGCGATTAATCGCGATTAATTTTTTTAATTGCTTGACAGCCCTACTAAAAAATATTTACTGCATATAAATCACAATGGCTAATTCCAGAATGGCTTACTGTTCAACTTATGTTCCAGTGGGTGGTGATTAGTTTTTTTTCATGGGGGGGAGGTGCTAATTTAGCTAGCTAAAAGAGATGTAAATGTATTTCTTACAGCTGGGGCTATCTGTATACCTGGTAGACTTCTTGCTGGATATGATGGGAACAGCTAGAGATTGATAAGCATAGGTAGCCCTTGGTCACTGTTGGGTGGGGACTGAGTCTTAACATTTTTGACAATGGAGCTGAGTTGGAGGGACCAAATTATCTAATAGTATGTGTAGCATTTTTCTTTTACTCTTCTCACAAATAGCAGAATTTGATTGGGGAAACCCATGTGTCTTAGATTTAACAAAGGGGAAAAAAATTGAAAAGGAGATGATGGAATGCTGCTAAACTGTCCAGGTTTCTACAGTAATGTTATAAAATTTGCAAAATGTTCGAAGTGGTGAAAAAAGAGACTTTCTTTGCTGGGTGCAATGGGAAAGTAACTAATGAATGAATTTTCTTGGTTCATGCAAGTTAACAAATGAAAAGGTTATGTCTTTGGAAAAAAAAGCAGCATTTGTGAATATCTTGAGAACTAGCTATCTTATACCCAGTAGCATAGCCAGAGGGGGAGCAGGGGGAGCGGCTGCTCCCCCTGTGAGGAGAAGCGGCGCTAAGGCGCCGCCTGAGCCCCGCTGCGGGAGCCGGGCTCGGGGGCACTTTAAAAGATCGGCGGTTCTGCCGCTGCGGGAGCCATGGGCCCTTTAAAGCGCCCCCCCCCAGCCCCGCTGCCGGACCCAGGCTGGGGGGGGAGTGCTTTAAAAGGCCCCCGGCTCCTGCTGCTGTGGGGAGCTGCGGGCCTTTTAAAGTGCCCCCCCCCAAGCCCCGCTGCCGGAGCCGGGCTCGGGCAGGGATTTAAAAGGCCCGGGGGCTCCGCAGTGGCTGGAGCCCCAGGCCCTTTAAAGCGCCGCCGGGGTGAGTACAGGGGGAGCCGGGAGGCGCCTTTTTATAGCGCCGTTCCCCCTGTGTTCTAAACCTGGCTACGCCACTGCTTATACCTGGATATTGAATACATCCTTCCACATATCAAAATCTCCCTTGAAGATCAGAGCCAGAATGTAGTAATAAATTTCATAATGCCCCTCCATGCTACCAAGCCATTGCATTTGTAAACTGCTGAAGGCTTGTGTGACCTACACACAGACTAAGAATTTTTTAATTATCATAGGAATAGAGGAATTGCCAGACTGAATCAGACCCAACTAGTCCACTATCCCATCTCTGACAGTGATCAGCCTCAGATGCTTTAGAAGAAGGTACATCACACTTGTCGGATGTGAGATAATCTGTCTCCAACAATTAGGTCTCATCCTGATCTCTACTAATTAGAGATTCGTTTAAACCCTAAAGCGTGTGGTTTAATATCCCTTCAATAATTTTTCATAGCACTAACAATTAGAACTCTGAATGTTCTAATTAGTCCTATAAATGTCTACTCTCCTTCTGAAACCTTTTAAATTCTTGGCCTTGACATTTTCCTGTGGCAGTGGGTTCAACTGTCTAATTGCATAGTGTGAGGAAGAAATATTTCCTTTTATCAGCTTTGAATTTTCCACTTGCTAATTTCATTGAATTTCCTTATTCTTGTGATAGGGAAAACAGAAACTCCTTATCTTCCTTCTCCGTAGCATTCAGTGTTTTGTAGACATGTCGCCTCTTAGTTGGCTCCTTTCTAAGATAAACAATCCCAATCTTTTTCATTTTTCTTCATATGATTTTTCTATGTCCCCAGTCATTCTCATTACCCTTCCCTGAACCTGACTAATTATGCAGTATCCTTTTTGAGAGTGACCAGTACTGCACACATATTCCAGCCAAGTCAAAGATTGTCCACTACATCCTCTCCGAGCTGGAAAAAGGCCTTCGTAGTAGGATGCAGGGGCCCACAAAGGCAAGGATTCAAGTTACAAAAGGTTGGAAACAAACTACTGTACTGGAAACCCAGAAGCTTGTGGACCATTGCTCCCTCGTTAGAGGGAGCTGAGGTCAGCATTTGTGGCCAAGACGACTGAATTCGGGTGCCCGTTATCTGCCATACCAGTGCCCCCTGCTGAATGCTTAATGAAGTGGCAGTGGTGTCTGTCTTGAAATAAACAGTTCTCCTGCCATGCGAGCCAAAAGAATGAGCAATTGTGTGTTACAGTGGGGAAAGGGCATTGCCGTGTGAAGGGGTGAAAAGGGAGCTATATGTTGTCCTGTATAGATCTGGTTTCACAGGCATCTGCCATTTCTGAGTAATAGCCTCAGCTAGTTTGCAGCTGACTAATATTATTTAACACAGATAAATGAGGCGATGAATTAAAAGCGCCCCACAGGAATGTTTGCAACTCTTTTTTTATTTTATTTTATTTATTTTATTTTTTTTTAAGATTGAAAGTGGGGAAATCCATTTATTTTCAGAGGTTGAGAGAACAGATGAAAAGGTTTAAGACTGTTATTTATCCACAGAGACAGTGTGATTTGTCTATAGTCTTGGCCCCAGAGAGTGAGCCATGCAGAGAACGATTGTAATTTAATACTGAGACCATGAAAGGTGCATTGATTTTACAGCAGGTGAAAACAATGCAATAGTAGTCTGTAGCATGGGTTGTGGGAGGCAACCATCTAATATTGGCCTAGAAGCAACAGTATAGATTTTCCACCCAACTCAGCAGAAATGCATCTTAAGGGCACAGTAGTTGTGTCGCTTTCAGCTTGTAGGCTTGGAATTAAAAGTAACTGGGTCAATTTTACATTTTGCTAGGGACTAATCCAGCAGATTGCTAATCTGCTCCTGCTGATATTTTCTGTTGTTTCTAATTGATTGGAAGCATCTCCTCTGGATATTTGCTTCTCCTTTCCTCACTTAATAGACTTTTATGAATCTTCTGAGCATGGAAGAAACTCATTTTATGCAGGAATCCCAGTATCTTTTATCTACAGATAACTTGCATTGCTGCTAGATGGGTATGGATGTTGGAGCATAGATTCTTTTTAGCTCTTCTTTGGTTTAATCTTATTTCTCCCTATAACTCCCTGTCCTGGAAAAGGACCACCTATTGTCGAAAATGGTAGGGAATTACGTCTTCTGTTTTCATTTATGACTCAGCAAAATCAGCACTGTGTTAAATTACTTGGGATGCTTTGATGATGTGAAGTGATTTCCTGTGTGTGTGAAGTGGAGAAAGCCAAAGCCATTACGTTAGTTGATGCTCTTTGATTTGAGGTAAAGGAGCTCATTTTGGCCCCATGTTCCAAATGCATAGATCACTTCCATTTCCTTCAATTAAATTTCCACCAAAAATTTGATGATTGAAATGTATCTGATATGGCTACCTCTCTGAGTACTTATGCCAGGAGAAGTTCTATGCTATGTACTGCAGGCTGTATCTAACTAAAGGTATGTCTACACTGAAAGTGAAAACCTGCAGCTGGCCCGTGCCAGCTGACTTGGCCTCGGGCTAAGGGGCTGTTTAATTGCTGTATAGACGTTCAGGCTTGGGCTGGAGCCCGGGCTCTAGGACCCTGCAAGGTGGGAGGGTCCCAGAGCTCAGGATGCAGCCTGTGCCCAAACGTCTACACTGCAATTAAACAGCCTCTTAGCTCGAACTCCGCGAGCCCAAGTCAGCCTCCAGAGGCCAGCCACAGGTGTCTAATTGCAGTGTAGACATACCATAAGCTTTTGGCTTTTTTGCCTCCCCTCTTTTTGGGGGTGGAGGGAGAAGAGATGATGAAGATAGTAGAAATAAAACTAGCAAAGTATTCTGAGAGTGGGATTGACCATTGTTCAATCCTTGGTCTAGCGCTGGCCCCTCTCTAGGCATTCTGTTGTCTAAAGGTGCCCTGTCAAGCAGTGATCATCAAGTTCCAAAATCATGAAACGTCTGGTGCCCCACAGGTTATGAAGGGAAGTGTCCAGTGCTAATCATCCGCCTATGGAGAAATCTCACTGAAAGCTAGGGGTCTTTCTGTTGCAAGCTTTGACAGATTGATTAATGTATTCTGTGTGAGTGGAGCTGTTTGCATCAGCTTCGTGGTTTTGGACTAAACGCTGTGCCCTGCCCATTTACCAGTGTTAGCTGGTGATTGCTGTTCAACTTTCTATGTAGATAATTTTAGAAGCTGTTCTCCATGTTAGCAGTTCTTTAATCATTGATGCTTAAAAGCAAGCTGAGAGACTTATATTTTTTTTAAAAGAAAAAGCCTACAGTAGAGGGATTACTACTGCAAGATCCTATTTTCTTAACCTTTCATTTGGTATGATGATAAATTTTGGTTTTCTCCTTCAAGACTTCTTGGGCGAAATCTACTATAATATGGATAAAATAGAATCCAATTGGCAAAGGCATCACAGGTAATGTTCTGCTTGGAGAAGGCTTTTGGCAGGGGGGGGGGGGTGTCTTGATGATTTTTCGTGAAGAAATCCTTGTTCTCTTGGCAGCAACTGGCTGTAAATTTCAGTAAACCTTTGCTGTTGCTGTGACTCAGGATATATAGTGAAATTTTCTGTAGCTGAGGGGAGCCGGCAGTTGGGCGTCTGTTAATAGCCTGAAAGTAACTAATGAGGATGTGCAGTCGGAACGATTGATTGAATAGCTGCAGTCCTGTGTGTTTCTTTCTCGCTCTCTCTGCAAGCTGTAAAGAGGGAGGGGGAAGAGAGAGAAAACCAGCTTTCACTTAAGTGGAAGTAGCACGGATCCCAAGGGCCAGGAGGCCAGGAATGGAAGTTTAAGCTGCATCTGTCTTTTGAAAGGAAAACGGCAGGAGTCAAAATGTCAGTCTCCGAAGTCACAGTGTACTCCTTTTCTTTAAGATCCAGAAGATAACAATGGACTTTTTCTAAGGATGTGGTTTTTCATATCCTATTGAGAATGTCTTATTTATGAAGCTGGATTCCTGTAAGTCTAATATTTGAACTGGAGATGGGCAGCAGTTGTGATAAAGGTATTAATATGTGTGTCTCTGTGTGTGATTTTATAATGTGCATGCTGTATAAATCTATAAAATCAGATATGAGCACATCTTCTGTTAAGACTAGAGCTTGCAAGATCTGCCTGCACAGATTTAGGATGCCAAAGTCATATCTTACTAAGGTCATATTGCCAGAACAAGGAGAAACTGACCTAGTTTTGTATCTGCTGAGGTATATATGTTGATTTATCCAGGCAACTATGAATCTTCTGATGGTCTCAAAGTTTGAGCTAGCAGTAGGGTCACATTATTTGCATGAGACTGAACTTTGACCTTTGTCAAATTATGTTCAACATAGGATAAAATCATGAACTCCCTCTGTCACAGATTTTATTTGGCAATGTTAACTACTACATTGCTGATTTGTAAAAAGAATAGTTGAAAGTTCTCTGAGTTGTAAGTAGCAAGTGTACAAGATAGTAATACATATGGGTATAGCGCTTCACCAGTGTGTTTAATCATAACTGCCTATTGCCTATGAGATCAAATCAGATTCCTAATTTTGACCTTGTTGCCAGTTGCAATGTCTCTGTAACTTACCTTGGTAGCAAATAAGCCATATATAAATATGTAAGTATAATCTGGCTGTTAGCTAATGCATCTGAAAGTTTGTGACGGCTTCTGTCCAGAGCAGGATAAAACCTGATTTTTTTTTCAATTCCCCTCACCCAACTTCTTTTCTGTTTCTTCTCCAGAGGTCCCAGCTGAGAGGTCTCCTCGCAGACGGAGCATCTCAGGAACCAGCACATCTGAGAAAACCAACTCCATGGATGCTTCAAACACCTCTCCTTTCAAAGTCCCAGTAAGTGTTCCTTTCCTCTGAAGGAGGGATGTCTTCTCATTGAATTGGGGGTGGAGTTTAGGCTATCCTAACAAATCTAGTACTCGTCTATTGATTCAGGGAGACAATTTAATAGTGCAGGTGGCCAAAAGGCATGCATATCAGGTGCCATAAATGATCAGGTAACATTTTCTAGGAGACCCATAATTTACCTTTCCACAAGATTTGATCTAAAATCAGTAGTCATGTAGACTTTAAAACCTAACCATGGGGTGGTGAGCAGCCTAATTTCAATATGTCCTAGATACCTGTGAGATCGCTTTGTAGGCTTCACACTGGACATTTATTTTCTTCTCCAAAAAAGAATTTTAGGTTGGTGATAGCATGTGTATTTTCCCCATATCAGTGGATAAATTAGGGGTCTGAAATGGCTAACACTTTATTTCAAAGCTACTGAAATTGATCTCTGCACGTGTGCGTTAACTGGCCTTAATTCTTCTGGTTGTTAGTTTCAATTTAGCTTTTCAAGTATGGAGTGTGGATTTTCTTGCCAACATCTTTAGAGTCCAGTTGGTGTACTAAAACCTACAGCACTAAGGCTTTTCTATTGTTCTTCTTAGTCTGAAAGAAGAAGGTTCTGTCAAATCACAAGTCAAATTAAAATGAGTGCTCTTTAATATTTTACTAATAGTTAGACTTGGTTTAAAAAAGGCAAAGTCCAGCTGTATTATTGTAGAGATTTTTATGTTCCTCTCCATTATATATAAGAACTCTTGAAAGCTTGAAAATTTAAATGTTTGTCCACACAGTTTTTGGCCTTTTCTATGTGTGATGAGCACTGATTTCTCTTCCTGTGCTCTCTGTAGAGTTGAGCTGCATTTTATTTGTGTGCACCCCATAACCTCCAAATCACTGAAAGTCACCCAGAATACTCTCAACCCTGGGAAGAATAGTTTTTAGCTAACTTCAGATACAGACATGTTTATGTGCTTGTTTTGTGATGAATCCCCACAAAATTGTCTCTTGTCTTTTTAATGTATAAATAAGTGGTAGATTCTTTAATTTTACAATCGATATTTTGCCAGTATGAAGGTGGATTCAATTTTATTAAAATTACTTTAATCTGAGCCAGATCATAAACTCCAAATTAATTGGGATTTAAAAGAAAAAAGTTCCTGGTCAAGTTAACGGTAGCTCCATCTTGGACTGTTTTCCTATCCTCTTTCAGATTAAAATATCAGTGGTAAATACAGGGAGATCACTATCTTAGAGTAGTTATCCGTGCTTGACTCCTGTGTTTTTCTCAAAGCCTCATAACGAAACCAAAAGTTGAACTTCTGGAATCTGTTGAGGGACCACCAAAATGCGCTTTCCTTGTTTTAAAGACCATCTGAAGTAAATGTTCATATTGTGACTATTTTGGTTGTCTTAATGTGCTGTGTTCTAAATAAAAAGAACGAGGAGTACTTGTGGCCCACGAAAGCTTATGCTCAAATAAATTTGTTAGTCTCTAAGGTGCCACAAGTACTCCTCGTTCTTTTTGCGGATACAGACTAATACGGCTGCTACTCTAAAACCTGTGTTCTAAATGGTACTCGAAAATAGGTTTTTAGTCAAATAATAGAATGTAGTTGTTACAACTTTATAAAATTTCAAAACTTGTCTATATGCAATGAACCCTTATAGTATAACCATGGGCAGCAGAGTACATATGGGTACTATGAGGATTTTTGGGAGCTTTTGTAAGTCCTAGTGACTCTTACCCAACCCATCTGTATTGATAAGAAATTCCATTAGTCTTATAGATGTTTGAATGTATTGTGGTGTTCTGTGTCTACAGCTTATCTATAAATCACAAACTAGATTTGAAGAAGCCATGTACCAAATCACTTAATGTCAGCCTGGGTTTTTTGTTTTTTATTTTTTATTTCCGTACCTTTCACTCTCTACTATCCCTCTCAAATGTCTATTCTTCAGCTGCTTTGTATTGTCTGTGAATTTAGGTCGTTAACACTTCAAAAGTGTTTCTTTTCACTTATGTTTTCTTCAGCACTCTCCCTTCCTTCCCATATCTCATCTTTTCCAAGTTATTTTTTCTTCTAATGCTTCTTTGGGTACTCTCTTATTTTCCTCTTTCCTTCTTGCAATTTTGATGGGGCTTTAAGAACTGTAAGGCAAAGAGGTGCGGGAAGCTGTCCACACCCTCTCCTTTTGGTCATAAATAGCAAAACGTAGCTATTGTTGCTGCTTGTGCAGCTGGTATTGTGCTCCCCTGTTGTCCTTACCACCTGTGTAATGGTGGGCCTGCTGAAGCCTCCTGATTTGTACATAAAAGACAAGATTGCTGGCTTTTGTAGGTTTTTATCTGCATATGCTATCTCGTATGCTGTGGTTGTTACCAGGCCACAGTAAAGATGAGATGAGACCTGCCTGTGTTTCACACCAATTACTCGATGTTGCAGCCCTCTAATCTCATTAGGTTAGTGGCTTGCAGGTAAAACTCCGAGCATTTATGAGTAGAGCTGGGCCCAAACCAAAACTACTGAATTCAAACATCCTTCTAACTTTATGGATTAGGTCCAGCTCTACTTATGAATAGAAAACCCCTCTTGAATATTCTCTTGATTCATATTAATTTTTTTCTGGCTCCAGAAGGGATCGATCTAAGGAGAGGGGTAAATGGCACAAGTATAGGTAAGCCCAATATCAGTGGTCTGGGAATGGAAGGTGTGGCTCTAAATAGCATTAAAAGTTATTTGTGGGGTTTTCTTCATCTCAATGGGTGCCCATTTTTAGACAGGAAGAACACAGAAATAGGAAAGCATCTGGTTTTGTTCTTCAGTCATTGATACTTCCACTGCACATTTGAGGGGACAAACCAGAAACCTGTGCATTGTGCTGTTTCAATGATTCTTTGCTCCCAGCTTTGGGGTGGGGGGAGAGAGGCAGAGCAGGTGAGGTTATGCCAAGATTTTGAAAATAAGTTGCATTTACAGCTTTTTAAGCTTCTGTTCTCTCAGGTAAGCATTTAAAACTCTTACTCTTGATAGAATGTACTGGAAATCAATGTTCTATGCAGCTTTTCCTCTAAACTCCAAACAGTGGTATACAAACAGAAAAAGGCATCGACTTTCTGACTGTTAATGGGCCTTTGTCCAGTGCTTGGAGTTTTGATTTACAAATGCATAATGTGGGGTAAGTGAACATTCTTTCCAAGAAAAGTTCTTTTAAATAATCTCTTCTGTGGTGGTCGTTGGGAATGGTTTTATTTAAAGGGTTGGCATGTAAACTTCAGGAAATTCAGTTTCTCTGCCTCCTACATATACGTTTAAAAGCATATTCTTCTATTTAAACTTACTATTCTATAATCTCAATAATTATGCATACGCATTCTTTGGTTTACCATGTCGCAGTCAGCCTATGCTGACCAATGTATGGAATGTGGTTGTCTTGTTTATCTCCCACAAAAGGGAGTGAAGTGGGATTCTGCTGATATTGGCAGTGCACTACAGAAGGGATAAGGAAAGGCTTGTGTGTAGAGATAAGAACTGTTAGTGCTTGGCCTTTTCTTCATTCCCCAGCCCCCCAGCTACATTAGTGTTAGGTTACTTCGGGTTCCCCCTAGATTCAGTAGTGTTACTTCTCACTCCACAATTGCCAAACATATTTTTTGGGGGGAAGGATAGGCATAAAACATTGGGGAAAAAAACACAGGTTTAAAAAAAATTATTGAACATTACTGCTGAGAAGTTAGAAAGACTGATAGAACTCATCCACCACCGGGCTTGGTGGTAGATGAGTAGGCGAAATACCAGCTTTCCCCTCCTACACACACACTGTGCTCTGTCAGTGCAACTCAGTCTTACAGTACTACATCTCCTGCTATTTCATTATTGAGCCATTGTACCACTCTGACAGAACACCACAGTCCCCTCCTTGCTATTCCATTTGAAATGGGGATTAGGCTAAAACATGAGAACTCCAAAATACTGAACCTCCGGAAGTGACAGGACAAAGGTGTTAGTAACCCATTGTAAAAAAACCAACAAAAAAACAGGTCCTTAACCACCACCTCACCTCTTTTGGCTAGTTTTGTTGATTTATTAAAATCAATACAGATATTACGTGATTCAATGACATATGTGGGCACTTAAAAAAATAGAGTAAAGAAACAGACTTGATGAAACACATAAAAATGAGCTAAAAAGGTCAGGGTATAGGCTCTGAAGTAAATGAAATGATTTGTATGGGAACCCTGTGCGAATAGTGATGGAAAGGCTGGTTCTTAGGGACTGGCTTCTTTGGTTTGCCTCTAGTTCAGAATATAACTGGATATACAGGAATAATGTCTGCCTCTTTTGCTCTTTAAGAGTCCTGCTAAATAGAACAAAAGAGAATGCAGCCAGCCTAACTGAAGGTCAAAGCGTGATGAGATCTCACTGCTGCCCAGACTCATATCTTATGCAGTCAACGAGACCAATGGTTGTCTCAGGAGCACTGCTCCGTTACAATCAGGTTGCGAAGCTAGAACAAGTCTCTGATCTTTTTTGGCCATGTGACCCTACACGTTTTTAATTCTGCAGTAGTGCCAATGCAGGAGTTTGGGTTGTTGAGCTATCAGTAGTATATCAAGGCAGCACAAGATTTCTGTGCCCCAATATTCTTAATGAAAAATCATCTGGCTGTGCTTGAACTTTTTCCTTCCTACTTTAATATTCTCTTGCTTTTTGTTCTGCTCTCTCACACCATACCACCCATTCTTTACATTTACCCGTGATATTTATTTTATTTCATATAAGATTTGAGGCTTTGGGCTCTCACCCATTTTCCCAAGGATTTTGTCAGGGTGAAAGTAATTTAAAGGACTTACCAGTACGCAGTAGCGTAGCCGGGGGGGGAGTAGGGGGAGCGGCCGCTCCCCCTTGAGCAGAAGTGGCAGAAGCGGCGCCTTTTTTTAGCAGCACTGAAAAAAGGCGCCGCTTCTTACACTCACCCGGCGGCACTCTGGGTCTTCGGCGGCGGGTACCACCGAAAACCCGGAGTGAGACGCCGAAGTGCCGCCGAAGACCCGGAGCGCCGCCGGGTGAGTACAGGGGGAGGCGCCTTTTTATAGCGCCGCTCCCCCTGCGCTCCGGACCTGGCTGCGCTACTGCCAGTACGCTGGCGACCTGAGCAGGGAATGGGGCCTCGACCGGAAGAGGCGTGGCCTCAACTGGAAGAGGCAGGGCCTTTAAATCCCTGGGCCCTTTAAATTGCTGACAGAGCCCCAGGGGCTCCCTGCTACCGCCGCTACCCTGGGACTTGGGGCTCTGGCGGAGATTTAAAGGGCCCGGGGCTCCGCTGCAGTAGCGACGGCTGGGAGTCCCTGGCACTTTAAATCACCGCCGGAGCCCTGCTGCCGCTACTCCAGGGCTCCTGCAGCAGGGCTCCTGCAGCAGGGCTCCGACGGTGATTTAAAGGGCCCTTTAAATCACCGCCCGAGCCGCCTCTGCTACCCAGGGGCTTTGGCAGTGGGGCTCTGGTGGCAATTTAAAGGGCCCGGGGCTCCGGCCGCTGCCTGGGGAGCGCTTTAAATCGCTGGCCTGGGGAAGCCAGTCCAGTACAGCATGGTGTACCAGCTCTGGCCAGTACACCGGACCATACCGGCTTACTTTCACCTCTGGATTTTTTATAGTGGGAAGGACTTGAGTAGTTAGTTACTTCCAAGAGGCTCATGGAGCTTTCACCTTTCCCTTTATTCTGGGTTGCTGTTATTTCTAGACTCACAGCCATTAGAGATGTATCCCCATGCAATACAGATTTGTTCTTTACAGTAAATTCTCCAGTGCTTGGTCAAGAGATAGTATTTCTGCTACCGTAGCACAGTCTAATGGACCTTTTCCTTGTATTTAGCCCAAATTTTCCTTTGTTTCATTTAATCCCATTAGTATTAATTTATATCCCTTTAGGCCACTTGATAACATTCCACTCTCGCTTTGGTTTCACATTGTCCAAACAAGTACTGATATTGTCAGTTATTGTATCCCCTACCGTTAAAGCATGGTTTAGCCAAGCTATACAATATCACCTTATTTTTAATGTGTCCTCTGTAAATCAGGCTTTCCAGCCCCTTTATAATTTTTCTTGCTTCTCTCTGGATTCTCTCCAATTCACTGGCATACTTCTAGTATCACCTTGCCCAGAACTGTGTGTGGTGTTCTCTACTTTTAACCCCTGCAGATCCCTTAGTGTTATTTCTCTGTCCTCACTGGCACTCACTGTACCTCCTAATTTAATATAATCTCTGAATGTCATTAATGTGCTGTTTAACTTCCAGATCGTTAATAAAGATGTTAAACAAAACCATTTCTGCCACCAATCCTTGCAGCACTCCATTGGTCAACCTCTCACAACTTGTTAGTGTCATTTATCATAATTATCCTTTTTAGATAGTCCTTCAGCCAGTGTGCAAGCTGTGACAGTAACTTTTTAAAAAAGCCCATTTGAATTAATTTTTCAAATAGGCCTATATGCTACATTGTGAAGCACAAACAAGGAGGAGTCCTTGTGGCATCTTAGAGACTAACAAATTTATTTGGGCATATGCTTTCATGGGCTAAAACCTACTTCATCAGATGCATGGAGTGGAAAATACAGTAACAGATATATATACACAGTACATGAAAAGATGGGTGTTGCCTTACCAAGTGAGGGGTCAGTGCTAACAAGACAATTCAATTAACAGTAGAATACCAAGGGAGGAAAAATCACTTTTGTAGTGGTAATGAGTGTGGCCCATTTCAAACAGTTGACAAGAAGGTGTGAGTAACAGTATGGGGAAATTAGTTTTTGTAATGACCCATCCACTTCCAGTCTTTATTAGGGCCTAATTTGATGGTGTCCAGTCTGAAAATTAATTCCAGTTCTGCAGTTTCTCGTTGGAGTCTGTTTTTGAAGTTTTTTTGTTGAAGAATTGCCACTTTTAAGTCTATTATTGAGTGACCAGGGAGATTGAAGTGTTCTCCTACTGGTTTTTGAATGTTATGAATGAAGCACTTTACTGTAGTATAGGTGCACATTATGTAGGGTGACCAGATGTCCCGAGTTTATAGGGACAGTCCCGATTTTAGGGTCTTTTTCTTATATAAGCTTCTGTTACCCCCCACCCCCTTTTCCCATTTTTTCGCATTTGCTGTATGGTCACCCTAACATTATGGCAAGCTGTGTGCAAGAGTGATGGAGGAATAGAGGGGCAAGAAACTAGTTTCCTCCTCCCCAGCACATGGAAGAAACAAGATCTGGCTGCTTGCACTCCTGCTCAGTTTTGGGACATTGGTGTGCTGCACAGCCCAAAGAGTGTCTGTCTGTGCAGAGGTGCTTTCCTAGCCTTGAGGCATAATTTTGGCTCTAAAGGCTTTACATCTACTGCAGTCCCTTCATTGCACATTTTGTTGCTTGATTAAACAATAATAAGAGAGTCGTATGTGGTTAGTTCTTCATAAAGCCCCAATGTTTATCACCCATATTTTTGTCAATGTCCAGATGACTAGACCTCTTTCTGCTAATATTTATTCCTTGATTTGAGATTAAAGTTAGAATCACTGGATGTTAGTTGCTAGGATTGCTCTTTCCTGGTTTTAGGACCCTTTTCAGCAAGCCTGTGCACCATCCCACTAAAGTCAGAAAGACTACTCTTGGGTTTAGTTACACATGTACTGAAGTAACTGGGCCCTGAAAGTGCAGTACTGCTCCTCTCCTAACTCTCCGATACCTGCTTGTTTCTCGGTGAATTTTCCAAAATAATTCACAGTGGTTTGTTAACTTAATTCATTTAGGACCCTGGAATACATATCACGTGCCCCTCCTATTGTGTTTTCCTGTACTAGTTTGTATTCATTTTTTTTTTTGCAAAGTCCTTGTTATTGCCTATTTTTTCATACCTCTCTATTTGTCTTGTTAAAAACTAGTTTTTAAATTTTTTCCCCATAGCTGTTTGTTTTCATGTTTATTGATGAATCTAGCTTCCTGCCAGGACTTTTTTCCCTTAGTATATTTATAAAAGCCCTTCCAACTCCCCTTTACCTTTCTGGATAGCACTAACTCATTCTGCTTTTTTGCTTCCCTTATCTTCTGTCACAAACCTGAAGTGTGACTCTAGCCTTGTTTGGTACCCTTCACATTCTCTATTTCCACTGAAGACTTTTCACTCTCTCTTTGAGCTTACAATGCTGAAGTTACAGAGGCTGCCTGCTTGTTCTTTGTATTTTAATTTTGCAGGATAATTGAACTGCTGAACCTTGATTATAGTAGTTTAGCATTCTCTAGTCTTTCTCTACACTCACATTTTAATACAGCCTTCCTCTGCGCCATGCTCAGTGTTCCTCTCATTTCCACAAAATTGCTTCTATGAAATGTAATGCTCTTACACATGCACTGCTGTGTTCTTTGGACCTGTTCCTTTCTACACTTAATTAATTACACTTTATTCCTAGAAACATAGGAATTGATAAACCAAAACAGATGATTTCTCCATCTTATTCTCAATCTTTGATAGTGGCCAATACCAAATAATTCAGAGGAAGGTTTAAAATAATGCACCTGGTCAAGTGTGCAGCGCTTGGGGTGACCAGACAACAAATGTGAAAAATCGGGACTGGGGTTGGGGGGTAATAGGAGCCAATATAAGAATAAGACCCCAAAATTGGGACTGTCCCTATAAAATCGGGACATCTGGTCACCCTAGCTGTGCCACTGGAGAAAAATTCCTTCCTGAACCTAACTGGCAGTCAGCTTGCACCCTGAAGCATGAGGATTGCTCAGTCTTTTTTTATTTTTAAACCTGTCTGATGCAACTGCAAACGTTATTCCTACTTACATAAATGTGTAATCCTTTTTTAATCTTGCTGAAACATTTGTCTCTCTAATACCTTGTGTCAGTGAATTCTCAGGCTGATTATAGAGAGCATGAAAAAAATTTCCTGTTACACGTTTTTAAATTTGACGCCTCTCAGATTTCAGTTTTACCCCTTGTTTTGTGTTATGCAGCAGAATGAATAGGGGAACCCAATTAGATTTTATTAATGTTTTTGTATACCTCTGATCCCATTTTATTTTTATTTCTAAACCAAATAATCTTAGTCTTTCAAATCTATCTATATATGTAAATCCTTTTACTCTCTGCCTGTAATCAATTTTGTTTTTCTTATCTTGGCTTCTTGTAATTTTTTTTTATTATTATTATTTTTTTTGGCATTGTCTGTTACTGAGATGAGGTAACCAGACTAGAATGACACATTTAGAGTGAGGAAGTCCAGTGCATTTATATAACACCATTTTATGTCTTCTTTATTACATTTTATCCTTTCTCAATACATAGAAACTTTTGTTTTATTTTTAATGCTGTGTGTTAAGAAGGCATCTTCACTGAGGTGTCCACAGTGATTTGTACTGGCAGATCTTTTTTTGATCATTCATCATCTGTCGTACTTTGGGGGTGGGGGGGTTGCCCAATATGCTACAATGCATGGTGAGATTTATCTGTCTTTCTGTTGCCTGATCTTTTATAAGGACCTTCTAGAGTCCCTCATAGTTCTCTAATACTTTAGTAACCTGAATAATTTGTCTGTCAGCAAACTTCTTCATCTTTGTTTTGTTACATTTATTAATGTTCTATGAAGAAAGGTGAGCCTCGAGTACTGTGAACAGCGTTCTTGGAGTACCCCCACTATTAACTTCCTTCCACTCTGAGATTTGGCAGATTTCCCATATCCTTTGCTTTCTGTCTCTTCACTGGATTTTTAACATATGACACAACTTTTCACCTTGGTTTCTAAGCTTTCTCGATAGCCTCTTGTGAGGAACTTCATAAAAAAAAGTTCTACTCTTCAGCACATTCAGTAACAGGTAGAAAGCATTTCTAGTGGGGCAGCAATAGCTACAACTATCGCTGAGATGATGTCCATCTCCATAATTCATCCAATCTGTAATCCCTTTAACCTGATATGAGAAGAGTCCAGGAGTCACTCCTAAAGTCCAGTTTCCCGTATGCTGCTGTTGCGATTATGGCTAATAATAATGTATTACTACTGCTACGAATACAATACCATAAATGAACATGGCACTTTCCCAACACAACAAAGACAATCATAGAATCATAGAATCTCAGGGTTGGAAGGGACCTCAGGAGGTCATTTAGTCCAACCCCCTGCTCAAAGCAGGACCAAACCCAATTAGATCATCCCAGCCAGGGCTTTGTCAAGCCTGACCTTAAAAACATCTAAGGAAGGAGATTCCACCACCTCCCTAGGTAACTCATTCCAGTGCTTCACCACCCTACTAGTGAAAAAGTTTTTCCTAATATCCAACCTAAACCTCCCCCTCTGCAACTTGAGACCATTACTCCTTGTTCTGTCATCTTCTACCACTGAGAACAGTCTAGATCCATCCTCTTTGGAACCCCCTTTCAGGTAGTTGAAAGCAGCTATCAAATCCCCCCTCATTCTTCTCTTCTGCAGGCTAAACAATCCCAGTTCCCTCAGCCTCTCCTCATAAGTCATGTGCTCGAGCCCCCTAATCATTTTTGTTGCCCTCCGTTGGACTCTTTCCAATTTATCCACATCCTTCTTGTAGCGTGGGGCCCAAAACTGGACACAGTACTCCAAATGAGGCCTCACCAGTGCCGAATAGAGGGGAATAATCACGTCCCTCGATCTGCTGGAAATGCCCCTACTTATACAGCCCAAAATGCCGTTAGCCTTCTTGGCAACAAGGGCACACTGTTGACTCATATTCAGCTTTTCGTCCACCGTAACCCCTAGGTCCTTTTCTGCAGAACTGCTGCCCAGCCATTCGGTCCCTAGTCTGTAGCAGTGCATGGGATTCTTGCGTCCTAAGTGCAGGACTCTGCACTTGTCCTTGTTGAACCTCATCAGATTTCTTTTGGCCCAATCCTCTAATTTGTCTAGGTCCCTCTGTATCCTGTCCCTACCCTCCAGCGTATCAACCACTCCTCCCAGTTTAGTGTCATCTGCAAACTTGCTAAGGGTGCAGTCCACACCATCCTCCAGATCGTTGATGAAGATATTGAACAAAACCGGCCCCAGCACCGACCCTTGGGGCACTCCACTTGATACCGGCTGCCAACTAGACATGGAGCCATTGATCACTACCCGTTGAGCACGACCATCCAGCCAGTTTTCTATCCACCTTACCGTCCATTCATCCAGCCCATACTTCCTTAACTTGCTGGCAAGAACACTGTGGGAGACTGTATCAAAAGCTTTGCTAAAGTCAAGAAATAGCACATCCACTGCTTTCCCCTCATCCACAGAGCCGGTTATCTCATCATAGAAGGCAATTAGGTTAGTCAGGCATGACTTGCCCTTGGTGAATCCATGCTGACTGTTCCTGATCACTTTCCCCTCCTTTAAGTGGTTCAGAATTGATTCCTTGAGGACCTGTTCCATGATTGGAACAATGTCCCTGTCTGAGAGAGATTATAATTTAGGTTGAATTTTACATCCAAAAATGTTGCATAGATGCTGAGGCTTCCAGTCACCCATTCCACCCTGACTTTACTGCTCCTAGATCTCTGCTGATAATGACAACATTATTGGATAACTCTTTTTATTTATTTATTTATTTATTTATTTATTTATTTATTTATTTATTTATTAGCTTGTTGGTTGCTGTGGAAGTTGCTAAGAGAAGCATTATTTGTTATGCACAAACTCTTCACCCCAAAGTGAAAAATTCTTGTCTGTAGTGTGCAGTAGTTAAGTATTTTCGTTCATGTCGTGTTGTCTGTGAAGCTGGTTGTTTGGACATTCATATCCTCCTCCCCTGGTGATTTGTCCTCTGTTGTATTGAGATACAGGAGCGCCAGTGTCCTGTTTTACAGTACTAATGCTGCTGTAAGTGATGCACAGATGCATTTTACAGCTATCATCCCATCACACTTAATGTCTACTGTCAGGGATTATAGTCCCCTTCCTTCTCTTTGCCACTGAAAACCACATTTGTAAAGTCCTATCTCTTCTGAGCCCTGGTCAGATTCACCTCTTCTGAGCCCTGGTCTACACCTAAAAATTAGATCAACCCTAGCAACATCACTCAGGGCTGTGAAAAATTTTGTGCCCTGTGTAGGGTGACAAGACAGCAAATGTGAAAAATTGGGACGGGGTGGGAGTAATAGGCACGTATATAAGAAAAAGACCCAAAAATCGGGACTGTCCCTATAAAATCGGGACATCTGGTCACCCTAGCCCTGCGACTGAGTGACATAGTTAGATTGACCTAACCCTCATTGTAGATACAGGTAGGGTGATGAAATAATTTTTCCATCCGTCTGGCTACTGCCTCTCAAAGAGGTGGATTACCTGCATAGGTGGAAACCCCCTTTCTGTCAATTTAGGAAGTCTCTACTCTATGGTGCTACAGTGGCACGGCTGCAGCCCTGTAGCTGTGCTCCTGTAGCGACTGTAGTGTAGACATACCCTTGGTTGGCAATGTCGTCTGGACAGAAAGTAGTGAGACTCTTAATCTACTGCTGAGTTTTCAAGTGACGTGAAGATAAGAAGGCACATGTGAGCTTCTGCTGATGTGGTTTTGAGGGGTAAAGTTGGTTTGTATTGAATTTGCCATTTGTCTCATTAGGAGTGGAGTGTTGAAGCAATGTCTAGAGAGCCTGATTAGGGCAGAGCTCTTGTACAGTTATTCTCTTACTGTTTGACTCCTTAAATGTCAGCAGTTATATAGTGCTGTTCATCTCCAGAGTGCTTTGCATCTAATTAATCTTCACAAACACCCTGGTGTGTTGTTGTTAAAGTATTCACATACCTGTTTTTTACAGCTGAGGTAATGAGTCTTTTTTTTGTTTTAAAACCACCAATGGAAATGTTTCCATGAAATGTAAACCGTTTTTAAAAAGAAACACTCCTCTTCTAGGAAATGAGAACCAAAAAGTGTCTATTTTCAATTGTCATTGCTCAGGTAAATGCTATACATATAAGTAGCATAAATAGCGCCAAAAAAAGGGTGGGGAGAGAGAGACCTATCCGCTAAGGTACTAGTAATAGCATTGACAAGGAATTTTTTTGCTAAAAATTATTTTAACCGGACAATGTCTCTTTAAATAGTGTTGAACTCAGGGAAAGAAAAATTTGTTCAGGCAGAATTAGTGTTTAAAAAGATTTCTTCTTTTTCTTAGTTGGATAGTGTTTGCTGCAAATAAATGCTGGATGCCGCCTCCCCTTTATTTTTGCATTCTACATTTCGAGAGATTTCTTTTAGCAAAGAAACATAAAGGTCAAAAAGCTCATCTCAGTTTTTCTAACATGTGTGAATTTTTCATGCTGCTCCCAATTTATTCATCTCCAGTCATCAGCCCTATGTGATCCCATAGCAAAGTACAGAGAGCAACTAAGATGCAAACAATTGAATGTGTTTTCAGAAACACAAAACAATATTTGCCATTTGCTTGCGATTTTTTTATTTTATTTTATTTTATTTTGTCAGATTGTTAGCACTACACATCTGGCTATCCTGAAAGCTGTCATTTATAACCAACATTTGGATAGCCATATTTGACCAGTTAACCTGTTATACATTTTGCTCAGTAAAAAAGTCCATCGTCCCTCTAAATGTATCCTGTGACGCTGAAATGATTATAAACACTAAAAGAGTTAACAGTCGGGGTCCATCTCTGCTGGGAATGGAGTCAATTCACTTCAAAAACATTTTGGGGCCCCATTCTGACTCTTGTCAGGTCTCAGGAGGCCTGTCTAGTTTGTTCCTTGGAGGTCAGGGGCAGTGTGCGGGGCATGGCGCAGCACAGCAGAAGTGTTCAGCTTCCCAGCGTCTGCACTTTGAGCATGCCACGTAGTGCTGGAATGCAGCCAGGGTCCACCAGGGCCAAGTCCCAGTAGCTGGGTCTTGTTACCTCTTGTGATGGGAAATCAGACTAAATGAAAGTGCCTTCATTCTTCTGGATCAATTCCAACATTTTTAAAGGCACCTTTTCAAGATCTGGCCCAAAAGGTCCAGGAACCTGTTAGAGTTTCAGTGCTTGCATAGCCGCAAACACTCATTCTCTTTTTCAGCTGTCTTTTCCCCATAATGTACATGTACCCTCTACTTTGAAATGTTCTGAGTTGAGAGCGTTTGGGGGAGGGAAGGGCTGCATTCTTCCAGTTTCTCTCCCAAGATTTGTCAAGGAGCATTAGGTAGCTGTTCCCTATCCAGTAACCAACTTTGTGGGGTGCTGCCTGGTCAGAATCTCCCCTAATCTGGGGGACAGCCAGCCCCAGATGCAGCGGCAGATGCAGGAAACAGACTTCTTTCAGCATAGTAATCATTTCACTGGGTCATGGGGCTGTGCAAAGGTTTGGGGAGCACTTCTCAAACAGCTGCATTTGAGCAAGTTCTTTCCTGTTTCGACTGGTATTGTATTTGGGGATGAGGCGATCTCCTTCTGCTCAGAAGATCTTCTTACCAATTTTGGAAGAAGAGGGTGGGAGAGGCTTTTATTAATCTGCTGCCCTCCTCACATTTCCCTCAAAGAAGGCTGAATGAGGGTGAGGATATTGGCATCTAGTGCTAACTGAAGAACTTGTGGATGGTGGGGAAGAGGAGTTTTCTCAGAATTTTCAGTAAGTTTTGGCCTCTGAAATGCTCCTCTGCATTCGAAAATTGAACAGAGCCTACACTCAGTTCTCAGTCCTCCATCTCAAGAGGTAGTTAGAAAAGGAGGGAAGAGGGGAACCAATATGAGTTAGAAATTGGAGAGAAGGGAGGAGGGCGGCAAGTGAATTTCCAACACCAGTGAGGGTGCAACTGTGTTTGACATCTCCTGTAAAACTCCCTTGACTTTGCTTATAGAGAAACAGCTTGTGAAGTTAGGCAAATTTCTCTTACCATGCTATGCTTTTCCATAAAGAAATACAATTTAACTTAGATGCATTTGATACATCCCATGACAGCTATGCCGAGTTGAACTGAAATATCTGTCTGACTCTTTCACCAAAAGGTAGAGAGAGAGGTGTTTCAGCCAATAAAATGTTGCTTAATCCTATTGGATTAAGATTTGCTAAATTTGCATTGATTGGACCAGGAATGCTTGTGTGTTGGCAAACCTTGGAAATAATTTGGCACAGTATGGCTTAAAATGCATGCCATGTACTCAGTGATTTACGGGATAGAAGAGATGATAAGCAAGTAATGCTGACCTCAAAACATTTAAAGTGTGTTTTCTCTTAACAAAATACTTAGGTGTGGCTTCCATTGCTCTCTCATTAACACAGCTCTACTTTAACTGATGGTCTTGTAATGCAATCTGTATGCCATGCAGTCAAAATTTGGAAATGTCAAGTTACTACTCTTTGTACTATAACTTCTCCTCTTGTTATGCAATACTTTTTATTGTACTTTAATGGGGTTATGGTCAGTTTGAGTTTTGTTGCAGACTGAAGCATTTTGGGTTTATAAAATAGAGATATGCCCATTGGTTTAGTCATTACTTGCATAAGAGTTTCCCTGTTTCACTTGCTATGACACTTCATTTTAGGGCTTCTTCAGCAAACGTCTGAAAGGCTCCATCAAGAGGACAAAGAGCCAGTCAAAGCTGGACAGGAATACAAGTTTCCGTCTTCCATCTCTCCTCAACGCTGATGACAGGTAGGAGAGTCTCTGCACTTCCTCGGAAGGAGGCTGGTAGTTTCAGCTCAACTATTCCAAAAGTGCCTAGCAAAACATGTTAGTCGGTGTAAGCATGCCTGCAAACTGACAGAAATGAGGGACAACTAGAGTGGTTTTGTTTTTTAAATTAGCAGAAATATATCTGTTAGCCTGTTAAATTGTTAAATGTTGTGTGTGCTTCCATCAGACGAGATTGTTACTAGTCCTAAAGATGCCTGAAAGGTGAAAAAGGGTTTGCTTAAGTGTCTGCACTAAAATATCTTCTTCTTGTTTAGCACCTTTCCTCCCAGGTCTCCAAACACCTTATAAGCATTTGCACCAGTGTATTTACACCACTCCAAACACAAATATCCTGATGCAGTGCATCTTCATTAGGGGTAGTGTGCTGTAGTTACAGTGCAAATCCCTAACACATACTGTACTGCAGAGCATCACGATTGGGGATTCATATTGTTGTCAAATACAGTCATGTAGTTACCGCAGTGTGAATTTCTCTAATGGAAGCAGGGCCTCTTCTTCAGAAAACTAGAAGTTGGGGTTACAGCTCCCAAAATTCAGAAGATAGTTTGGTTATACCCACCTTAGCATTCTCAGTCAGTATATCTAGGCTTGCTTGTGTTTTGCTGGTGGCTTGGGAAGGGGCAGTATGTTTTGTTTTTTACCTGCCTCAACTGCATTTTTCGCTTTTGTAAAGTGTCATGATCGTCTTAATTGGAAGCCAGACAGGTTATTTTTTACTCCATGAAGCCCAGTGGTAGAGTTGGATTGAGTGGTAAATGGGCAACCCTGTACTTAGGACCCTGACAGGTTTCTTTGACTTTACAACATTATTGTGTGTTTAATGCGTTTTCACTCTCTTTGCTGGGCTGAATTCATTATTTGTGTCTGTCATGCTGCGCTGCTTCAATCGATAGCGCTGCCTTCTCTGTCTAAAAAGCAGCCCCATAAAATCGTGGAGACAGCAAGGCTTCAAATGTTAGAGGCCTTGTTAACTTTGTGAGTTATGGAGAAACTGCTCACAGGATGTAGCCAACAAAGTGGATAATGTGCTGCTCCTTCAATCATGGCCATGTCTCCCATGCTATTTTGACTAAAGGTCTGTCATAAACTCCTATTATCAGGGACTTATAACTCAGCTATGGAAATTAACTCCATAGGCTTAAGCGTGGTAAATAAGGTCACTATCTGGTGATTCCTTGTTATTTTTAATGGGGGATTTTGCAAACTTTAAACAAAGTTTTCTGATATAAAATCTCACACCCATGAGTAATGTAAAGCCTGCATTTGTGTTCCTCTGGCTACACATGATTTCAGCTGAGAATGCCTTCTTGCTACATGTGGATTGATGGACATTTGCTCTTACTGCATAAGGGAAGCACTGTTTTCTGTGGGTGGAAAGGGGTAATTGTATTTAACACCAGTTACTTTGGTGTAGAAGCTGGCTACTGTACACACCCTATTTTTTCTCCTAGAAAATAGCACACGAGTTTTTAGCATGCAGACATGAATAATCAGATAGACCTAAGAGACTCGTGTGCTGTCTCAGCAATGATTTGCAAACTGTAAATTCCATTTCAGGCCCTGTTGGCATTTGGCACCATCAGTCTGTTGTGTCAATGTGCCATGATCCTCTTAAGACGCCTAGGGCTGGATTTAAAAATAATGACCCAGTGGGCAAATGAACTGAGGCATTCCAGTGGTAGGGCCCAATGTAGGGGGTGAGGAAACGGGGAGGCTGGAGAGGTAGATGCAAAGCGTAGCAGCCTGAAAGGGAGGCTGGCTGGCATGATTGAAAGCTGCTGCTTTCCCTATCTCTCGTCCCCCTGGGCTCCCACACCAACCTTCCCTTTTATAGCGCTGTCCTTGGAACTCCCACATCTATGCCTCTTGCCCCTGCAGTCTGTACCTCCCACACATCTTTGCCACCTTTCCCCATTCACCTATCAACTGTGCAGCTCCTACTCCAACACCTCCCCCACTTTGTGCCTGCACTAGAGATGCTGCTAGGAGGGGGTCAGACAGGAGTTGCTAAGATAGTTGGGGATTGAGCTGCTCCGCTTTCTAATACCAGGCTTGCTGCACTCTCTGAGCGCAGCAATCCTTTTTCTGGGTAGTGGCCAGAGAGCATTGTTGGCATTTGTGATTTTGCCGGCCCTTGGCCCTGTGACATGAAAACTGAATTTTTAATGTATTTGCACAGGAATTCTAAAGGACTCAGCAGGAGCTATCACAGGCAGCCAAAAAATCTAAACAATGAGGACAAATCCTTGTTCATTTGGAGAAGGGACTAAGTTGGGTAGATAAATGCCCAAGGTGAAGCAGCGAGCCAGGAGAGAATAGTTAGGCTTCATCTGGCAATAATAAAATTCACCCCAGCTTCTTTATTGATATCAATAAATTAACTGTTCATGTAAGAGAGTATTACTCTTTTGCTTGAAGTGTGTAGCAATTTCTTTTGACATCACAGATGCTCTGCCAATGCATTTGTAAAGTGTTGTGCTACAGGACAATGAGGGAAAAGAGTACTGCTTTGGAAAGAAATTGATGAGCGTTTGTAGCAGTACTAACCTCCTGGGCACCTTACGTGGAAGAGACTGAATGTTTAATGGAGTTGTTTGCATTAGTGGCCTCTTATCCGGAAATGCACCACTTGAATACAGCATCTTTGAAAGTGTGTAATTGTATACATTACTTTATAAATACAACCACAAAGGAAGCTAAACCCCACTGTACAGTGAATCTTACCAATGATTTTTACTAAGTTTCACTTTGCAACCAACGGTCTCAGAAAACACAATTGGCTGGTATGGCGTGAAAAGACAACTGAGAATTCACATGTGTATGAGGCAGTGAAGATAGGAAGAGATAGCTAAGAAGGAGGGAGGGTGATGGGGTGGAAGACGGAGGAGGAATTAAAAAAAATAAATATTCTCAGTCTCTTTAAGACAATATTGAGTTTGTTTATTCAAAGGACAAAAGAGGGAGATGCAACCATTAAAGCTAGCTTGTGAACAAAGAAAGGTGAAAATTAGCATTTCTTTTTCTATTGTTATGTTTAATCAATATGAATGAATTAGCATTCTTCCCAACCTCCTATGTCTTCACTGCCCCTTTATTATTATTGATTTATTACATATAAGAACTTTCCTAGCCTAATCCCCAGTGAATCATACCTACCCAAATCTGAGGAGATACTCACGAAGGATGTCATGGTGTTATGCAAGTTGCTAGGGCTAGATAGGCAAGAGACTAACTTCATCCCATTTCACACAAAAATGCAACATTATTATTATTATTATTTATTTATTAAAATACACGTCATTAGCTTACCCCAAAATAATTCACAAAAATTAGCTCCTTCCTACCGAGTGGGTATGGAGAGAAATTGATATTGCTGTTTCATTTTTCTAATGGTTCCAAGATGTTCAGGTTCTATAGTGATAGAGGTGCAATTTATAGATAAATACCTATAAATGCCAAGAGATTTACTTATTCCGGTGTGTTTCAGGATTTGGTATTGCAGACTTGTATCTTATTCAGGATGTTGGCAGATAGTGCCTTGTGAGCAGAATTGTTTTGAGGTAAAGAGATGACCCAGGAACATTGTAGGGAAGGGGATTGGAGAATGAGAACATTGTAGGGAAGGGGATTGGAGAATGAGAACTGCCATACAGGATACAGCTGGGACTGCTGCAGCAGGAAAGCAATTGATCATCCAGCTTAAATGTACTGAAACTGGGTTCAAAAACCAGGTTTCAGTATAACTGGCTGACATACCAGGCTAGCTCTTCAAAACTGGGATGTTAACAGCACAATACCTGTGCACCCAGTCTGGGTCCGCACTGTTTTGTCGCTGACTTACCTCACTTCTGCTATTCCAGTTTCTGGCTATCTCCTGAGCAGACCCTGCTGTGCCTACAAAATTGTTTCTGATCTTGCAGTGCTCTAGCTTGAAACTTCCAGACTGCCTTCTCATTTGTGACCTAAGCCAGATTTGAATGGAGTTGTCCAGATACATATACCCAATACAGTATCTCTCTGGGATGCAGTATCTCATGTTGCAAGAGCCTCTGGCACCATTTACTGTGTCAGCTTTCACATTTTTCCTAGGCTGCTTCCCACTGCATTTTTCTCACACACTTGCATCTTACATGTGTTGGGAGTGTCTTCCTAAAGCATAAAAACATGTCTACTTGACTCTAAAGGTAAAACAGCATAAAAGGTTCAAGGATAACATGCTTTGGATAGGAGATGGGGCAAAGAGACCAAATTAATATTGTCAATTTGTGGCTGGGAGTCTGAGAGCATTTCCAACAGCCTCATAATCCTTCCCTTAGGTTTGCTTGTGGTGGGGAGTAAAGATGGTTGAGCCTGGTTACATATGCTCTCGGCAACGGCATTAAAGCTCTGTGGACAGCTGGGAGGGTTTTGCCCTGCTGGGATTTACTGCCACGTGGGAATCCTCCTGATTTAGTAAAAGTGATTTTATGGCATTATCAGATAGTCGTAGTTTGCCAAACGTTCCTTTCTGTGCTTGCTAAGAATGGACCCTGCCAGGCACCAGGGCGGCCAGTAGCCATGGCTTTGGGATTCGTGGTGAAGCGCTACCGCTGCTCTCACACCAGCTCTTTCTACTATTGGTAGGTCCTCTCATTTTTTCCCCTCAATTCTTTGCAGTATGGAGATGGGAAAAGAATAAGATAAATAGAAACAAATCTTGCAGTGTTTTCACTTTCTCATTCACTCATTCTACTTAATCCTTGTTTAAAAAAAAAAGTGGGTGATTTTATCCTGTTTGAGATTTAGGGAGAAAAATCTGTATTACGCAATTCGCTATTAAGGCTTGACTCACTCAGGAGCACTCATTCAGCATATGTCATTTTGTGTCTACATGATGGGGAGTGCCAGGTGGGGGAGGAGGGGATGAAGCAGGTTGTCTCTAAAGAAATGTTGTCTCACTGGTCTTTTTCTAGTGAGTGTTTCTCTCAGCCACTGCTTTCAGGTCTTATGTAGCTGCTTTGTTTTTCAGGAAAAATTGAACAAGCCCATAATGTTAAGCTTCCTGTCATAAACCCTCCCTTTGTGGGAACATGCTCTACCCTGGCTGCCAGTTCAGTTGGCCCCTTTATAAACATCCCCCTTCATGGCAGATGCATTTCTGTAACCCACAGTGCACTGTCAGGCATGCAGAAAGGAGGCTCCACCCTACATAGTACATTTCCATAAATAGCATTTAAATTAAACCTTATAGTTAAGTATCTGCTTCAGCAAAATAAAGGAGTCTGAAATGTTAGCAGTAGGGACTGTGATTGTCAGAGGAAAGATAATGTTATGATTGTGAAATTCTGCAGGATGTTCTGTGGCACCATGTGAGATTTATGTTAGACAAGCTGTGATCTGTACGGAGAGAGAGCTGGAAGGGCTTTGAAATTAAACATACATGGTTCAAACAGTGAGTTTAGGGCTTTGGGTAGGGCCCTGCAATTAAACAAGATCTGAATCTCTATGCTCAGACAGAGCAGAGGCTCTTGTTTACATTTGAGTTCTATTCACTGTCAACAAATAACCTAAAGTTTCCAATAGTGAATAAACATACATATAATAAAACTGGTTAGACTTGTAGAATTGTTGACCAAGTAATGGGACATTTTGCTAATTGATAGTTGGAAAACCAAGCAGGGTGTGGTGCCTATAGAATGAATGCTTGCCATGGGAATCCACTGCTTCAGCCCTGGTAGAGTGCACCTGTACTTCCGGACTGAGATGCCGTTGCTGACTTTAGGGTTCAGTTCAGCGGACCTAGGACTCCTAATTGCAATGTTGAGCAGAAACGCCACCAGACAGGAATCCAGGTTCTCTCTGTTGATTTTGTAGATAAGTATTGAATTAATCCTTCTGATCTTAGGAAATATCTCTGTTATTGCATCGGTGTTGTGTTGTGGATTTTTCTGAAGCATATACAGGCATAACATGGACCATTTTTAGTGTGAGGACAGCTGAGTCAAATGGGTTTTAGTTGGGTGGCTGGGCTGAGCAGGATTCAGCTCTCCTTACTAATGTAATTCTAATCAAAGTTCTTGAGCTTTACCTTGATTTGTTGATGAAAACAAAATATTATGGGATTTTGTTCCTTCAGTGCTGTGCTTATTTAATGTTTGGTTTTTAGATTATTGATATTCCCGTGTTGGGTTTTGGAGCAATATAATGCTCTCCCTAGTATGTTGAGTAATTGAAAGCCTCTTGTACTTTGTAGCTTGGCTTTTAAATAGGTCAAAATCAGCAGGACAGCTTCATCACCAAAGCAGTTAGGTTTTTAACCCTTTTCCCGCTATGCTTGCTAGAATACAGTAGTGGCTCATTAATCGATTGCTGTGTGTCGGATGCTGCCATTGGAAGCCTGAGGTTTTCAGTTCCCAGCCTCCTCTACTCACAACTGAAATCCTCCTAAAAAGGAGAATTATTGAATCATGGTGTGCAAGGAGACCGGGTCAGATTGGGGTTGGAGTCGTATGATAGAGTTGCTGGAGAGACCTTGTCAGTAGCAGTGGGATTCGGCTGCTGGGTCAGTAGTTTGGGCCGGGGCATTGTCAAAGCTCTGATTGAGGAACATGCATACTTCACTATGAGGACCACTGCCCATCAGCATTTGAAAAGAGGTGAGAAGTTAAAATATTTCCCGGCACACTCCTCCTACCACTACTTCTCATCATAGAAATGAATTGTTAAGTGTAGCTACACCCGTGGTTGGTTGGGAATGATGCATTTTGTGTTCCCTTATGCAGAGTTTTTACCATGTGCAGTAGATAGGGAAAAGGTTAATCATTTAAGGCTAAGTGTAATTGAAATCAGGATTTGGGTTGTTAATGGGGCTGTTTAATAGAAACAGATTTGTGCAAACAACCCTTCCCCCACCCTGGGCCTTCTTGATCTTCCTGTTTATAGTAATCCTGCTTCTCTGGGATTACCTCTCTCTTCACAGACACTCTAAGTAGTACTCATTTTTCCAATAGCTTCCCATCTAATATGGGAAAGGCTCTTTTAATCTGGCATCATCACTGGACATTAGAAAAATAAGTGAGTGGCTTTGATTTAACTGTGTGTCTATGCAGAGGGGTAACGGGTGGGCAAATTGTCTATTTTATTAATTACAACAACAGAATGGTGGATGAGACTTTTTTAACAGAAGCAGAAAACTATTTTAATAGAAATAGAATTTATTTCTATTGCAATTGTCTTTCACTGAATTATGCCCAGAGCCACAGTATCCTAAATACTAAACAGTTTTACCAATAAATGAGAAATACATGTGGCAATTGCAGATGCATTCATTCACATTTAACCCAACAAGCAATTCTCCAGTATCACTGTGGTGTCAGAATGAGGTTGAGTTTTAATCAGTTGATAGTTGTTTGCTTGGCAGTGCTGAAAGGAACCAATCACCAAAAAGAAATCTGTGCAGGAGAAAATACAGTGACTTCCAGGCATTGCTAAAACTTATTCACAGCCCCTCTCCCCTGACCAAACAAGACTATTTTATATCCACGTTGATCTGAGACAAAATTAGTAGGCTAAAGAGAACTCTGCAGAGGAAACAAAACAGATGTGTTAGTAAAAAATTTAGCTTGTGAGGTGGGATATGGTAAATGTCTCCCAGCGGGGGAAGATCATATGTGAAGAAAGATAAATAGAACTTCTGTGATGTATTTTTCTTCAGACCCCACCCCATTCCTAGTAGGCCACTGGTTAGCAGTTCTTTAAAGATATTTTTCCCTCCTTGCCATTCTTTACTATCTAGGATCTAGTTAACTTGTTAAATCCAAGGAAGAGCAATTCACTCCTTGCTTGAAAGGTCACCTTTGCCTTGTTGCAGAGCATGCTCCCTGAGCCCTGCTGGCTGCTGCTTCTCCCTGCTGTCTTCCAGCTCTAACCTCCTTATAGATGCAGCACCATGGAAACAGGCCCAGTGTTGAGCAGGCTGCGCACCGCCAGGAACCTTGTTTGTGTCACCTGAGGGGCAGGATGCAGCATGAAGGATGAGGAGAAGGGATATTACTAAACGTGTATGGATGGAGTAGCTTTTCTTCCTACCCAATGTTCCTGCCTGGCTTAAAATTCATCTGAAACTTTTAACCAAAGGCTTGAGATAAAACTACTGCTGGATTTTGTGCATTTCTTCCTCTGCACACCTGGATTTCTTTTCTGAGATGTAGCCCAGAAAAAGATTTGGAGCGGCTGTGATGTGGCACCGCTATGATTTGGGGGTGCACTGCCAGATGGCTGTACAATTGCTTCATGTAGGTGCGCTTGATTGATGTACATTAGAATGTGTTGGCCATTTTAACTCGAGGATGCTACAAATGTGATGGCTTAATCAGGATTTGTGAAAAGTTGCCTTGTTTTGGAAGGGGTAGTCTGTCTTCTCCTCCCTTCTGACCACCCCATATTCTTCTGCTGTGAGCTGTTGGGGCTGGAATTAGCTGTGGGCTCTCTGACAGTTCCCTGGCATCATTCACTAACGGACCTTCTTTTGGAACTGAATTTGCTGAGAATTTGGGAGAGTTGCCACTTGGGTAGCCAAGTGACCTCAGCAGTTCTTTCTTTAGAGGAGAAATTTAAATTAGAGAGAGGATTTTGCATAGAATAATATTAAAGTGGTGCATTGTGGTGTGTTTATTTTAGACTTGCCCTGCCTAATTGCAGCAAGTGTTCAATTATACATGGCTGAGGTTTTAGGTTTTCATTGGTACAAGCTGCTGCTGTAACCTATTATAAAAAAGCACAGTGCAGACACAGTGCTCATACTAATGTTATCAATTTGTATTTGAAATCTTTTTTGTAGCATCCATCTTATCAGAATGCAGCTGTTCCCTCTGTTTAGATCATGTTAATATATTTAATGTAACCTACATTTCTCTGAGAATGTCTAAAGATCCCATGTGTATCAACCGGCGTGCCAGAAGTAGCTGATCTTGTGCAAAACTAAAATGAGGTGAACTCTGCTTGCTTCTTAAATATTTATTCTTCGTGGTATCCATGTCTTGGTAAGCTGCCTTTAGAACTGGTGAAGATGCAAATAAAAATGCATTTGGAGAAGGTTTCCTATTTTCTAATATCCCTCAATAAAGCTACTGCTATGGTATTGAGAGTGTAATATTAAAAAATCTTTAAAGGATTTGGTTTTCTTAAAAAAGAGTTCCAAGGGAAGTACAATTTTTCAGAGAATAAAGCTGTCAGCATAGCTAACAAAACCTTCCCAATCCTTCTTTGAATAGCCATTTGTAAATGTTTTCACTTTGAAACTAAGGGCTTGTCTACACTTAAAACGCTACAGTGCCACAGCTGCGCCGGTGTAGTGCTTCAGTGTAGACACTACCTATGCCAACAGGAGGGGATATCCCCTCCGCGTAGGTAATCCACCTCCCTGGGAGGTGGTAGCTAGGTCGACGGAAGAATTCTAGCGCAGTCTGCACGGGGACTTAGGTCAGCTTTACAACACTGCTCAGGGAGGTGGATTTTTCACATCCTTGACCGACGTAGTTAAGCTGACCTAATTTTCTAGTGTAGACCAGGCCTACATTGTGGCCCAACTATGATGGGAAACCTTGGTGAGAAAGTATTGCTTTGAAGTGCAGCTCTACTCTGAAAAGTGTGTGAAAAATGGTGCCAGCCTACTCTCACATCTGCTCCTCCTTATACTTAGTCTAAGGGCTAGTCTACACTTACCCGCTGCGTCGGAGGCTTCGGATCGATCTTCTGGGTTCGATTTATTGCGTCTTGTCTAGACGCGATAAATCGAACCAGGAAGTGCTCCCCTGTCGACGCCGGTAATCCTGCTCTGCGAACGGAGCAGGCGGAGTCGACGGGGGAGCCTGTGTGCCGCCGTGTGGACCAGCAGTGAGTACTTTTAAGTTCGAAATAAGATACTTCAACTTCAGCTACATTATTCACATAGCTGAAGTCGCGTATCTTACTTCAAACTTGGGGGCTAGTGTAGGCCAGCCCTTATTTGCTGTGCATTGCTGAATAGCGATAGGGTTAAGCATGTGCTTAAGTGCTTTGCTGAATCGAGGCCTAGAGTAGCAAATATGTTTTTACTGTTTTTATCCCTGTTCACGCTGTAGAGTCAAATGCAGTAAGAGAGGAACCTGGATTCTATTGCTTGTTTACTATCCATCATTTTGTTTACTAAGTTCCAGTTACAGGGATGATCAGTTAGGCATGAGTAGCCCCACCAAAGTAGTGCCATTGAAAGCACAATTTTACCTGCAGAACCTTTTATTCCAGGTAATGATGCACAAGGAGGAAAGAACCTGAGGTGATAACATTTATTCTGGAGTCAGAAACCTGGTACTTTACAGTGCCACTTTGACAGTAGACTTCACTATAAGAACTTGGATAACCGTACTATGGATAACTGTACTCAGAGAGTAGTTATTAATGGTTCCCAATCCTGCTGGAAAGGTATAACGAGTGGGGTTCCGCAAGGGTCTGTTTTGGGACCGGCTCTGTTCAATATCTTCATCAACGACTTGGCTATTGGCATAGAAAGTACGCTTATTAAGTTTGCAGATGATACCAAACTGGGAGGGATTGCAACTGCTTTGGAGGATAGGGTCCTAATTCAAAATGATCTGGACAAATTGGAGAAATGGTCAGAGGTAAACAGGATGAAGTTTAATAAGGACAAATGCAAAGTGCTCCACTTAGGTAGGAACAATCAGTTTCACACATACAGAATGGGAGGAGACTGTCTAGGAAGGAGTACAGCAGAAAGGGATCTAGGGGTTATAGTGGACCACAAGCTAAATATGAGTCAACAGTGTGATGCTGTTGCAAAAAAAGCAAACTTGATTCTGGGCTGCATTAACAGGTGTGTTGTGAGCAAGACACGAGAAGTCATTCTTCCGCTCTACTCTGCGCTGGTTAGGCCTCAACTGGAGTATTGTGTCCAGTTCTGGGCACTGCATTTCAAGAAAGATGTGGAGAAATTGGAGAGGGTCCAGAGAAGAGCAACAAGAATGATTAAGGGTCTAGAGAACATGACCTATGAAGGAAGGCTGAAGGAATTGGGCTTGTTTAGTTTGGAAAAGAGAAGACTGAGAGGGGACATGATAGCGGTCTTCAGGTATCTAAAAGGGTGTCATAAGGAGGAGGGAGAAAACTTGTTCATCTTAGCCTCTAAGGACAGAACAAGAAGCAATGGGCTTAAACTGCAGCAAGGGAGGTTTAGGTTGGACATTAGGAAAAAGTTCCTAACTGTCAGGGTGGTTAAACACTGGAATAAACTGCCCAGGGAGGTTGTGGAATCTCCATCTCTGGAGATATTTAAGAGTAGGTTAGACAAATGTCTATCAGGGATGTTCTAGACAGTATTTGGTCCTGCCATGAGGGCAGGGGGCTGGACTCGATGACCTCTCGAGGTCCCTTCCAGCCCTAGAATCTATGAATCTATGAAAACTTTATCTCACTCAGGCCTCGTCTACACAAACACTTAGTTCATAGCAAGCTGGGGTGAGAGTCTACTCTGCGCTAGCTCGCGGCACAAGTGCATGTGTGGACCCTCTGCTGCACACCAAAATTACTGTAGTGCACTTTGATCTACCCTGCTTTGAAACAGTAGATTAAAGCGCACTGACAATCTTGTAGTGCATGGCAGCAAGGTCCACATGGACACTTAGTGCCTGGCAGGCTAGACCAGGGTAGATTTACACCCCAGCTTGTCACAAACTAAGTTTTTGAATAAACAAGAACTAACATACAAGTATCACATGGAAATTGAATTCTGAAAGTATTGTAAACCATTTGACATGAAAAACTGGTTCCAAAACTCTGAAGGTGACAAGTTAGCTGGAGTTGTGCGTCTTTGAGAAGTTAGCAAGAGCCAAAAGGAGACTGACGGAAGGAGGTCTGGATAGATGAGAAATACCTAAGGTGATAGAGGATCAGAAGCAGATTGAAATGATCAGGGATATCCTTGGAGGGGTTAGAGGTGGGAGATTCCTGCAGTGGTCAAGGAGAAGGGACTTAGACCCATCAGCTGAAAAAGAGAATCTTTGTGTCCACAGGGAAGATAGAAGAGGCTTGGGGCAATCCCAAAGTAAGAATGATGACAGAGGCCAAAAAAGACAGGGGAGATGGGAACAGTTAAAAGGTGTAAAGACCAGCCAAACAGAGGGATTGCAAAATGTTAGTGCAGACAGCTGATCTGGGTAGGGTAAGGTGGCAGGGCATTTGCATGTTTTAATTGTTTTTTGTTTGTTTGTATATTTTCTCCTCCACAATATGTAGAGGGAAATCCACTCATTGAAAAAGCTGCCTGTTTTAAAGAGGGAAAAATCTCATTTGTGTCTGTTTAGGATTGTGGGGAAGGTGTTTGTTGCTATTAACAAAGCATTTGCATAGTAATCAGCATTTAAATATTCCCAGTAGCATATTGTCTACAGTAAATACAGATTTAAAGAGAAATCCACATTTTGTCAAGAATTTCTATTTCTCTTTTATACTGTGCCAAAATGGATACAACTTGTAGTTCTATAAATCTATATCTCCTGGATTTGGGTGGTGGTGGGAATCTATTTACTAGCCAGAGTTTAGAACCACAATTTTGTACTGTATTAAAGAGTTATGCAACACCTTGCAATTTGTGAAACCGAATAAATAAGGCATGCAATTTATTTACTTTAGGGTTATAAAGTACATGTAAAAATTGTCCAGATTGGTTAACCCATCAGTCTCAATCTTCCTTTGTTTCTTGATCTCGCCAAATCTTGTTTAGGAGAGGTCTCCCTGTCTCCCTTTGATTTTTTCCCCTCTTGTCCTCTTTCAGGTCTCGTGGACTTCCAAAGCTGAAAGAATCTCGTTCACATGAATCTTTGCTGAGCCCAGGCAGTGCAGTGGAGGCTTTGGATCTTGGGACTGAAGAGAAAGTCTTTGTCAAACCACTTCACAGCAGTATCCTTGGACAGGACTTCTGCTTTGAGGTAAAGAAACCCCACCCCATAAAAGTACAGATTGCATGGTGTAGTCAGTCGGTATGCGTCCCCAGTGTGCCCTGTTTTGTGATTTCCTAAGTGGGTGAATAAATCCATTTTCTCCGACATTTGAGGTTATGATGTAGACTATCTAATCATCGTAAGATTCTAGAGTCCTTGGGGCTAATGACATCCATCAGTCAATGGGAAGAAATCTTTTCAGTGATTATACTCTTCTAATGGAATGTCTGTGTATCTGATATATAACTAAGCATTTGTAATGTGCATGCAGATATATGGCTTAAACTTGCTTGTTTCACTCATCATCATCTGAATTCTCTTACAATACATTTTTTAAAAACAGTTAAATATGACCAAATTGAGAAATCAGCTGATATAAGAGCTCTGCTCCAAAAGCCCTGTTCTAGCAGGTTATTGAGGAAAAGCTTGAGTAAACAGAGACCTTGCAGGTGTCTGGAAGGTCAACAAACTTTAACTTTGTCAGGCAATCAAGGGATTCAATTCTGTGGCTTGGGGCTTCTGCTGCCCGCTGGCCTTCTCCCTCACTCCCCTGCATTCATATTATGGAGCTGTTAGCAAGAGCACCCCGACTGATCTCAGTTATCGAGATACAATGTGAAGAAAGTGGCCTCTAAGTTAGAAAGGTCTGTAAAGTTAGTGGAGGGCTACTGAAGGTATATTACATAAGTGTGCTTTTAAATTGGATAAACCATATCTAAAACGCATATCTAAAGTTGACAGGAAGAACAGCATATTATCAAGTCTTACTTCAAGGCCATCTCGCTCAACACAACGTCATGGGCCCACTCGGTCTTCAGTGGAGTTATGCCTGGGATGAATCTGGCCCCAGGTGTCTAAATCCCTGATGCAAAGATCTGTTTGCTACCTTAAAACTGCTCTATCAGAACACCAAATATATCCGTCTCATCCCTTTTCCTTAAGGGAACATGTTCAGAAGCTGTTCCAACTCATTTCAAAGTAGTATCTGTTGTGTGGATATTGATCTCAAAGGCCCAACAAGTTAAAAGTGTTTATAATCTCTCTCACTGTCCAACATTAAACAGAGATAGGTAGGTTTGGGGTTATTTTAAACAGAAGCCTTTGTTTTACTCAGTAACTTGACAAACACCCAAAAGCATTTATTCAAATGAAAAGTTTATTTTTTAAACTTTATAAGAAAGGAATAAGAAATCAAAACAGGCATTTATATTGAAACTCAAGTTGAGTGATTATGCAAAACAAACTTAGTCAAAACCTTTAAAGCCTTTCTCCTTTTGGGGGCAAAAGATCAGTCTCTTATTTTCAGAACAACTTTTCTTTGATGAAAAGGAAAGGGTTAATTTTACTCCAGCCTTGATGTGTAGAGGGCATTTACTTATCCTGTTCTTGACAGACAGACAGACAAGGTAGAGGAGAGACAGGTGAGAAAAGATGGGTGAAATACTGCTTTTGCTGTTGTTTTTGGAACACTGGACAGCTGATTAGTTACAAGAGGATGCTTTTGGCTGGCAAGTTGACCATGACACCTGCTACTTGGATCCTGATTTACGATCTGGTCAGGGACGTCATCTTACTGGATATTTTCTTCATAGACAAGGCAGGCTTAGATGATTACAACATAGTTGACTTCAGGATTCGATGGAAAGCCAAGAGAGTGAGAGAGAGAATAGAAGGAAAGAAGGGAGGGCATAAAATACCACCACAAAGCAGGGGTTCTCAAACTGGGGGTTGGGACTCCTCAGGGAGTCGCAAGGGTCTTACATGGAGGGTCGCGAGCTGTCAGCCTCCACCCCAAACCCCGCTTTGCCTCTAGCATTTATAATGGTGTTAAATATATTTAAAGGCATTTTTAATTGATGGGGGAGGAGTTTCACTCAGGGGCTTGCTATGTTAAAGGGGTCACCAGTAAAAAAATGTTTGAGAATCACTGCAACAAAGGAAGGGAAAATGCTGCAGGATCTTACGTGCCCCTGCAATGCTGGCAATAATATATCCCAACTAATGGGCTTGAGGACTGGATGTCTCAATCGTGTGATGACTTTCAGCACTCACAGGTGAAAACAAAGTACCTTGAACAAGACTAAGGCCAGCAGGCCTTCCTCTCGGGAAGAAAGTCCTTTAGATGAGTCAAGGTGAGCTGGGATGAGTTGCAGTGCTGGCAGTTCAGGGGATAAGCTGGAACAGCAGGTGAGATGGGAGATGAGGGAGAACTGAGCTGAGCTGATCATGTCTTTTTTCACAGTCTCTTTAAGAAAGAGTAAAAGTGGGTGTCATGGTTCATCTCCCTCGTTATTTTGTCCACCAATTAAGCTTTGTAGCTGTCACACCAATTTTGGTCTATTAATTGTGGTTCCACCTCTTCCGTTTTTAGCAAGCATAATTTCCACAATTTTTGGATTATATCAACATGGCCTTTTTGATTTAGATGAATCAATCTTCTTTGTCTGGTTCTTTTGCACTTGTTACAGCATTCCACATTATAAACAGCTTGACCTATTTTTCTGGTTATTGTAACATCTTATGAACTTTCACATACTTTTTACATCTGAGTTCACAATAGGGGTATACTTTGTAGGCTCAATAGTCACAACATATCCCATTGGCTGGAAACACTTTCTATTCTGCTTCAACCTTCCTGGGTAGACGGAAGACAGCTGGCAATACAAATGCAAAATTTAGTACTAACATTTAGTCTTAAAGTGATTTGCCCATGCTCATATATCTGAATTGGAAGAACAGGGAGAGCTGGCAAGACCAAATAAAAATTGAAGCAAAATGTGACTATCTCCTTATATGCACAAACAGAACTAGCATCAGTTTTGCTCCAAGTGGTGGTGTCTCTTCCAAAAGCAGAGTCAAACATTTTGGCTGTTTCAGCCCATTGATGTGTATAGTACCCAGAGTGTGCAATTTTTAGCTTCCTAAAGACAATATTTCCAGTGACATCCAGCAGGGATTTTTGTTCATCAGACCTTTCATCAACATGTTACTAGCTCTCTCCCTACACCTGCTCTGTTAATGATCAGATTGTCCGCCTTGGGGACTTATGGGGATATTGCAAGTATCTAGAGGCTGCAGTTCAGTTAGCATGTGCACAAATTTCAAATTGCTGACTACATCCTAATTTTACAGTCTCTCAGAACATTTGGCTAGAACAGTGTGTTTCTCTTCAGTTTTATACCCATCTGAGCTGAGGTTTTTTTCCTCTGCATTCTGTGCCCTTTTCAGGCTTGCTCCTTCCCTACTCCCATATTTTGCTGCCTCTTTCATATTTGCTCTCAATGCTTGAAAATCACCTCTGACTTTTGCTCCATTTTCTGCTTTGCAGTCTTGCCAGAACTGGACCTATTGTTTATGTTTCAGGTAACCTACTCCAGCGGCAGTAAATGTTTTAGTTGTTCCTCTGCAGCAGAGAGAGACAAGTGGATGGAAAACCTACGCAGGACAGTGCAGCCTAACAAGGTAATAGAAGAGGAAGCTGCAGGAATATTACCACCAGTAAAATGTACATGGCATGACTGGATTCTTGTCCAGATGATATATCAAACCATCACAGAGGTGCTCGCCTATTCAATTAGGTTGATCACACCAAAGTAGCTACCGAGGAAGGAGGCCACTCTTGGTGTACCAAAAGCTACTAGGCACTGCTTTATATAAAGTGCAATATGCTAAACCTTTAGCTAATATATTCCTGTTATCTTGCCTCCTGATCCTCATCTCTAAGAACTTCTGTTCAATGAGACTGATCAAGGAACTACCATTGTCAGTCAGGCGAAGTATCTGGTTGCTAGGCTTTAGACTGGGTTCCTTCAGAAGTGTTACCCAGGAGCAAGGATACAGAGTGTCATGGACCAATAGAGGGGATAGCTCTTGGTAACAGAATTATTTCTGTCTGTGTTTTAAAACAAAAAAAAATTTTTTTTACTGAGCTACCAGAACTTTTATGAATCTGCCAGCTTCTGAATGGCAGAAGTGGAGAGCAAGTTTGTGTTCTGAACAAATTTGAATACAGCTTTTCAAAGGTGATCAAATAGCGATGTATAAAATACACTCATTGCATGATTTTCTGTTTGAAAAGAAAATGTTCTTTTTCCTCATCACTGTCTCTAAATCAACGCTGAGCTCTTTGTTCTGCACAGGACAACTGCCGTCGAGCTGAGAATGTGCTCCGTCTCTGGATCATTGAGGCCAAGGACTTGGCCCCCAAGAAGAAATACTTCTGTGAGCTGTGCCTTGACGACACACTGTTTGCCCGTACCACCAGCAAAACAAAAGCAGACAACATCTTCTGGGGCGAACACTTTGAGTTCTATGGCCTCCCACCCCTCCATAGCATCACAGTTCACATCTATAAGGATGTGGAGAAGAAGAAGAAAAAAGACAAGAATAACTATGTAGGACTGGTCAACATCCCCATGGCCAGCGTGACTGGCCGTCAGTTTGTAGAAAAGTGGTACCCAGTGAGCACACCTACGCCCAATAAAGGGAAATCAGGGGGGCCTTCCATTCGGATCAAGTCCCGATACCAGACCATCACCATCCTCCCCATGGAACAGTACAAAGAATTTGCAGAGTTTGTTACCAACAACTACACCATGCTGTGCTCAGTGCTGGAGCCTGTGATCAGCGTGAGGAACAAGGAGGAGATGGCCTGTGCTTTGGTGCACATTCTCCAAAGCACTGGCAGAGCCAAGGTAAGAGTAGAAGGAACATGTCCCAATGATTCCTGAGGCTCATAAACATTTCTCATGGGTTTAAAAATAGATATTCACAGACTAGGAAGTTTGGGTTTGCATACATTTAAATAGATTAAGATGGAACTAGTATGAGGGGTGTACAGCCCTGGGAATGGAAGTTAGCGGAGGGGAACCACTACCAAAGGGGAGAGGCTGTAGAGGGGAAGCGAAGTAAAGCAGAATGAGCGTTTTAAAGAAGTTTGGGCAAATCCTTTATAAAAGGAAGGCAATATAGGTGTGCAACACATTACCAAAGGCAGAAGTAGAATCTGTAAGTGTGAATATATTCCAAAGAGCTAGATGTAGACACTTAGAGGAGATAACTATTGCAGGGTTAAAACATTAGCCATGTAGGTGGAAGAACTTCATAGCATCCTGCCATCACAGAATGTTATGTTTGTACCTTGAGTACATAGAAATATTTCCTGCATTGCTGGATAGGTGATGCACCATGAACACAGTAGCATCAAGGGACGTGCAAATAAAATTTTGTAAATGTATCTTATAAACAGTGAACAGCAAGGGTTCACAACAGTTAACAGAGTGATTAGCACTTGGATTAGCCTAGCTGGGTTGTGAGTAGCCACTCTGAAAAGCCATACCCACATTACTGCATCCTCACACTGGTGCTGCACTCACTTGTGTGTGTCGCTCAAACTTCTGGGGCATATCCCATGGTGCTCTATGCAATAAGCTGAGCTGCTCTGATTCTATCCCAACTTGTCTCTCCTTCTGGGTCACGGGGCATTGTGGGAAGACATTGGAGGACTATCCGCACTCAAATGGTCACTTTGTCACTGCAAAGTGTGTAGATTACCAGCCTGTGTGAAAGTGGTACCCGAGCTCTAGCCTCTATGATCCCCAGCTGTACCAGCTACCCTGAGTTTTTAAAGCACAGCCAAACTTGGATGAGCCAGATGTTGTGTGTGAACGGGAATGTTTACATAATCCCTCCACTTTTATGCACTCTATTTACCATCTTCCACTGCACATGTCCCTCTCGATAGAATGTCCTTTATGACCAAGTGTGATGAGAATTCATACAGTACCATTTGCCTGTCTGATCTAGAGCAGTTTACAGCTAGAGTAGCTCCTGTAGCATTGAACTGTAATAATTCTGGCAAGCCATCTCCAGATTCCTTCAATGTTCTTTGCAACAGATAAGTAAATTAGCATGTTAAAGCTCTACCTTTGTAGTGCTTGTATTTTGGGTTCTAATGTATTGGTGAAATCTTATGATGTAGGACAGGGATGGCTAACCTAAGACTGAGAAGGAGCCAGAATTTACCAATGTACATTGCCAAAGAGCCACAGTAATACGTCAGTAGCCCCGCTCCTAGCGCCTCCCACCCACTGGTAGCCCCGCCAATCAGCACTTCCCCCTGCCTCCCCATCCCTCCCGATCAGCTGTTTCATGGCATGCAGGAGCTCTGGGGGGGAAGGGGAAGGAGCGAGGGCATGGGAAGGGGTGGAGTGGGGGCAGGGCCTGTGGCAGAGCCAGGGGTTGAGCAGTGAGCACCCCCTGGCACATTGGAAAGTTGGCGCCTGTAGCTCCAGCCCCGGAGTCGGTGCCTATACAAGGAGCCGCATACTAACTTCTGAAGAGTCACATGTGGCTCCGGAGCCACAGGTTGGCCACCCCTGAGTAGGATATTACAACCTTACACTTGAATTTCACTAATTTACACTGATTGGGAAAAACTATTGCCAATTTTTAGAGAAAATAAAAAGGCAAGTAAATAACAATAAAGCAAGGGTAATATAGCTTGGTTGTAGTTATTAGAGACTCCCTAGTATACTAGCAATGTGCTTCAGTACATTTTGTGAAGTAGCATTTTAGGGATGTGAGACCTCACTACCTCTAAGGGCTGGTCTACACTAACCCCCCAATTCGAACTAAGATACGCAACTTCAGCTACGTGAATAACGTAGCTGAAGTCGAAGTATCTTAGTTCGAATGAAAAGGTACTTACCGGGGGTCCACACGCGGCGCGCAGGCTCCCCCGTCGACTCCACTTACTCCGTTCGCGGAGTAGGATTACAGGCGTCGATGGGGGAGCACTTCCTGGTTCGATTTATCGCGTCTAGACAAGACGCGATAAATCGAACCCAGAAGATTGATTGGACTCCTCCGACGCGACGCGTAAGTATAGACGTACCCTAACTGTGTGAGAGGCTGCCACTTTTTTCTGCAGAGTAGCAAGCCTCTGTTGTATTATTCAGGGAGGCTTGATGGGATGTTAAAAGATGTAGAAAACAAACAAAAAATTGGTCTCTGCCCCCAAGAGCCTTACAGTGTCTGAGGCTGGATTCTGGAAGGGGCTGATTGCTTCTTGTGGGATGCTGAGTACCCTCAGCTCCCGCTGGAGTAAGCAGCTGAGGAATTTGATTACCACTGCAGGACTGGGCCCTGTATTAGGAGCTTGCAGTCTGCTTTGATTCTTGCCCCTTGTTCGGTCTGGCCTGCCTGATAGCCTGAATGTAGTTCAACACAATGCTAAATCAATGTATAGCAGGAGTGCTAACTTTGTCTCCCAAATCCCCAGCCTATTTTATGTTCATTAATTTCATTGGTCTAAATCCTTCTTAAAATTCCTGTATTCAATAAAAAGTTGGATTTGCTTTCCTCCTGATACTTTGAGTTTGAATAGCAGGGAAACACACAGCTAGTTATCTCTAACATACATCAGTAAAACATGACTATAACATGTCAGTCATGGAGGAGTGAGTATGTCATAGATTCTGGTCAGGATCTGGATTAAATATCAAAAAAGTTTGGTTGTAGGGATTTTTTTATTTAGAGGCTTGCTTCCACCGTTGTAATTTTACCCACCAGTCCCAGCTGCTATTCCAATTTTAGAAAGGAGTCCAAAAATGACAGAGCTAGGGATCTGTATTGGCCTAGGCAGTCAGGTACACAAATGTGAGGGGAACTCTAGCTAATCTGTATAGCCCCCAGTGCTGTAATATCTGCATGCCTTCCCCCAGGCCAGGCACGGCAGTTCAATAATCCTCTCATCGCGTTTTGAGGAGTGCTGGGCTCCTTTTACTCTTCCCATCTGGGTTCTAAAGTCGCTTAAAAAGCATAGCATGATTCTGTTTGGTTAACAAACCTTATTCCTGCTGGACTTTTTCCCTCAGGACTTCTTGACCGATCTGGTGATGTCTGAGGTAGATCGCTGTGGGGACCATGATGTTTTGATCTTCAGGGAGAATACGCTTGCCACCAAAGCCATTGAGGAATACCTAAAGCTGGTAGGACAGAAGTATCTTCATGATGCACTAGGTAAGAAAGTACCAGTCTCTTGCTTTCTTTTTCTCTTTCTTTCACAGAACCTCGGGGCCAAATACTGTCCGAGCAATCAGCCAAGTAACAGGGCTGTGCACTGAGTATCCTGGTGGGAAATGCATTGACTGCTACTCCAGCTTCAACGCTGGAGTTGGTTCTGTGGCTCTAGGACCCCTGTGTACGGAGATCCATGGCTCCTTGCCACATAGCACCAGATCCACTGGCCTCAGCCAGTGCATACAGCAGCACAGGGATCTGTCACCTAGGGGACTTGTGGCATGTCCCTTGCATGTACTCCTGAAATGCTACTCTCTCACCATGTGCAGTAGAACCTCACTGGTTCTGCTGCATCTGGGCCCTTCTTGTTCATGAAACGCAGAGACAAGATTTGGCTCCTAAGATTTGCAGAACCTGAAAGAAGATCACATTCACTTCTGTGTGGATTAAGGGGTCCCGTTTAATAGTCATCTCATCCCAATGCTCTACATTTTTCTAGGTACCATCTTTTCCCTTGGTTCCCCTTATTGATTTAAATGTTATATCTCTTCATTATGATTTGTGAATCATTCGGTCTGGAGTACATGAATAGGGATAAAAGTGATTTTGATAATCTAACAACTAGGAAAGATACTGACAACATAGATGAAGTTCAGTGCTTTTGCATTGTGTAAGCTTTGCATCTGGACATTGCTGGTGAATCCAGTATAATCCCATCTGAAAGAAGCTAAGTGGAAATTTCAAGAAAGGGTCAGAAGTGTTCTGCGTAGGCTTGCATAGCCCCTTTGGGGGGAAAAAGGAACCGTAATGTGTAAGATGCTCCATACAGCAGGGCAGCCCAAAGTCCCACCTGAAAACTGTTGTGCACCTAGGGGGGTGAGGCTAAGGGCAAAACTAATCATCCACTGGATTTTATTGCTGGGGCACCTCCAACCAAGCTGTTCCTGTTCATTTGTCAAGGAAGGTACAAGTCCAAGACAGTATTAGGGTTGGGTGCATGTATGTATTATAATAAAGATTTGACAATTTGCATACACGCTAGATGCAGCATTGAGCTATTGGCAAATTTCCAGCGTGGCCCTCTGAGTTACAAACTTTGGTCATGACCCCTGCTTTTGAGCAATTAATTCAATACCCTGATAGTCACATTTCTCTTAATCCCACTTTAACCTTCTAATCCTGCACCAGATGCAAACAGAAATATTTAGGGTTACATGTGGCCAGCTGGAGAAAATGAGGCTGTGAGGCTAGTGAGCATCACAAACCAGGAGAACCTGCTTCAAAACTGTTCCGGTGACCCTTTGAGGATGCTTGTCCTAAGTGCTCTTTACTCATGGAAAAGAACAGAATCAATTGTTCTCCAGTTACTCATCTCCGCCTACATGCCTACCTCTTGCACTTGTGATGTCCCAGGTCTCGAACCCAGGCCTAGGAGTCCACAGACAGCCACTGCATCCTGTCCTCCACCAAGGTCTGCTGAAACCTGGTAGACCAAGAAGCTAGTCGGACTATAGCCTCAGTCAAGGCACCACCCACGGGAGCCCTGATTGGAGGATTGTCCAGCTCTACCAGTTGTTCCAACCATGTTATTTAAGCCAGAAGGTGGCACAGAAAGTTTGTCCAAGCAACAAGGTGGTTTCTTCTTGTGGCTGCATTAGACCCTGCTTGTGCTTGCACCCAACCCTGCTCCTGATTCCTGCTCCACTCCTGTCTTACCCATGCCTTCACTTCTGTTCCCACTGTACACCATCCCTGTGCTTGATCCTTGCCTCTCTCTCCTCTAGTTCCTGCCCTTACACCTCACTTCCAACCATCAGTGACCAGTCCTGGCTTCGGCCTCTGGCTTGACTCTTGGCTCTGACATTTGGTATCTGACCTCAGCCCTGACCCTCAGCTTCGATTCTTGCTTCTGACTCTGGCTTGACCCCTGACTCTGGTAATTAGAAGTTGACTCTGGTGTTGACCCTTGGCGCCATTCCCCAACCTGGACACCTGCTCTGCCCACTAGACCTGACTCCTGCTCTACTAGGCTAGACCACCTGCACCCCCATAACAGCACTCACCCTAACCCCCCCAACTTCCAGCCTTCATAGCCTTACCCCTCCCAGCAAGCCTAGCAGACTCATCCTGCTTGTCTACCTGTCTTACCCGCACAGAGACACTGCCGGCTCTGTGCCCGTTCCTCCCATTCCCCCGGCTTTGCTCTTGACACATGCCACTGCCAAACAAGTAATCCCAGCCCCACAAGTGCTATCCCAACATTGGGTATGTCTGCACAGTGACTAGACAGCTGCAGCTGGTCCATGCCAGCCGACTTGGGCTGTGGGGCTATTTCACTGCCATGTAGACGTGTGAGGTGGGAGGGTCCCAAATTGGGCTCCAGCCTGAGCCCAGAAATCTACACAGCAGTGAAACAGTCGCTTAGCCTGAAGCCTGCAAGCCCGAGTCAGCTGGCACGGGCCAGCCGCGGGTTTTTCCTCTGCTGTGTAGACATACCCATTGCGACTCAGAGTGCGCACAGCTCCCAGTAAATGGACAGCCTCCCCACAAGGAGGCACTGCCAGCTGTATGCTGGTTCCTCTGCTGCCCAAGGTCCCAAGATGAGCCACCTTTCCCCTCCTGTTTCTTGTCCTAGGGGGAGATTGGAAATTGATGCAGGCCAGGTTACATCATGACAGAACTGACTCCTTCCAAGAGACCCAGCCCTCCTCCCCAGTGGCCTGGAAACTGGCCAGTCATCCAGGTGTTAAGTGGTTGGCCAGATTAATCAGTGTCTCAAGTCAGAATCTGAGATGTGATTATGTGTATTTTAAGTGTATTGTGTATATCTTTTCAAATGCTGCCAGCTTTACTCTCACTGGGTAGAACCTTAAGGTGCTGCTCAACACGAGTAAGGGTGGCAGAATCTAGCCCAGTACATGGAGGCAATTAGCATTTTACTTGATGCCTTGTCTTCCAGCAAATTTAATTATCACCTTTTGGTTCAATATGTTACATTTTACTGAGAGTCCTTTAATGTGCAGTAATTACATGGGTACTTTTAAATTAATGACTATTTATACATTGTCTTAGACACCAGCGCTAAGCAATAAGATTGTGAATCATAGAAGTTAGAGATGGAAAAAGACCTGTTACGTCATCCAGCTTGTTTCCAGCCTAGGGCAAGATGGCTCTTGAAGATGTATTTATCTAGTTTTAAATGTGTCACACAATACGTTCAGTTAGATTTCATATTGTGTGAAACAAATTAACCACTCTGAATTCAGTATTAAGTGTCTAAGGGCTGGTCTACACTAGCCCCGAAATTCGAAGTAAGATACGTGAATAACGTAGCTGAAGTCGAAGTATCTTATTTCGAACTTCAAAGTACTCACCCCTGGTCCACACCGCGGCGCGCAGGCTCCCCCGTCGACTCCGCCTGCTCCGTTCGTGGAGCAGGATTACCAGCGTCGACGGGGGAGCACTTCCTGGTTCGATTTATCGCGTCTAGACAAGACGCGATAAATCGAACCCAGAACATCGATCCGACGCCTCCGACGCGACGAGTAAGTGTAGACCTACCCTTATATACCTACAAGCACATTTTAATACATGGTTAGGATCTGGCTATGGACTACTGAAAATAAGTTACAAGTGCATAAAAAATGATTCAGGAAACTATTGTTACAACCAGAGTTTGCTCACCCAGAAGTGGTGCTGAACGCTTAGCAAATAATACTAACCTACCTTCCCTCCGCATAATTTTCTGTAGTGGAGCCCAGATTATCTTAAAAATAACCAATTAGTGTTTTATCAAATTGTTGTTCATCAGCCAAACTTACTTGTTTTGATTATACTATAGCGTTGCTGTTTATTAGATTGAATCTCCCTCCTTCTGCCGTGAAATGCTGCTTTCTAATACTACAGTTCTCCTGTTAGAAGTTCTTCTCTTTGGCCAGAGCTGAAGTACTAAATAATGCTCCTAACAGCTTTATTCTGTGCTGTTGAAGTTGCCCTCTAATCCTTTAATGGCCCAGTTTCAACCCCTTGTGGCAAAGTACACTGTGAACAGAACTCATTTCAGGAAGTTGTAGTTTCCATTTCTTCCCAGGGTTCAGGCACCAGCAAAAGTTTCTAAACTGGATTTTCCCGTGAACTATGAACACTTGTTCAGAATAATTACAGCATGACAGGTGTTGGCTGTAAGGTTATATACTCAAGGACATGAAAACAAATTTGTGGAGGTGAAAAGATGTGGGTAAATATACTGCCTGTCCTTCTTGCAAAGCCAGTGGTGGTTTGGTTTTGGGGTTTTTTTTGTTTGTTTCTTAAAAACATTTTTGCACAGACTGTCCTTCTGGCATAAACTCCAAACTGGGAACATCTTCTGAGGACACAACTCAAGAGTCACTGAATCATTAAGCAGATAAGGGAAGATACCTAGTGCACAGCGACAGTTTAAAAAGTAATGAGTATGCTAGAGTCCATATGAGAGAGAGTAGCAAATTCACTGACATTACAGAATATCAACCAATGGAAGCCCCACCATGCTTAGTCTGAAGTTGTGTGTCCAATTTCAATTGCCTCACTTTAAGAAAGAGAGGGTAGAAATTTAAAAGCTCTAGAAATAGACAACAAAGATTTCGCAAGATGTAAGGAGGACAAGAGACTGCATAAACCAGGATTAGTTAACCTGGATTGAATTATTCACAATTGCAAAGAACAGAGTGAAAACTGGTGAATCCTCCTTTTTACCATGTCTCATAACACAAGAACCAGGTGACACTCAATGAAATTAAAACACAGTAAATTTAGAACTAATAAAAATAAAAAGTATTGTCAGATTCATTGCCAGAGAAGGTCATAAAGCCAAATAGCCTGGCTTTGCATTTTAAAGGGATGAATAATTTTATGATCGCTAATAACATTTGTATTTATGCAAAAAGAGGTAAGGATAATCATTCTTCAGGGTGTAAGCTGATATCTTGCAGGCATTAGAAAGGAATTGTCCCTCTCATCTCTTCCCCGCCCCCCAATGTACAGCAGTTGCACAGCTGTCTAGATTCATTGTTTTGGGAGGGGAGAGGAGTGGGATTTGCCTTCCTCTGAAGCCTCAGCTGTTGGCTACAGCACCAATGGCCTAATCTGGTATGGCAAATCCTGTGTTTGAAAACAGTTATGAGGAGTCATGCACTCCACATCTGGTGTCTGAAGACTACCCCACTGCAGATGCTGGATGCAGAAAATGCAGTTGCCAAGGAGAGGCATAAACAGGATTTAAAGATACATCAAGGAGATTTTTCTATAATTGCCACTGTTTGTAACCCTCTTCCCTTACAGGGGAATTCATCAAGGCTTTGTATGAGTCAGATGAGAACTGTGAAGTCGATCCCAGCAAATGTTCGTCCAGTGAATTAACTGATCATCAGAGCAACCTGAAAATGTGTTGTGAGCTGGCCTTTTGCAAGATTATCAACTCCTACTGGTGAGCGCCTGCCTCTCGCTCATTGGCCACTTGGTTTGACAATTTGGTTAGGAAAGGCAAAAATAGTATCCCTTTCTCTCCAAAATATGGGAAAGCAGCAGTTGTTGTGAGGCCGAGGACAAACGTACTTCCATATATTCTAGTAGCTTGGGTTCCTGTGGCTTACCACTCTCTACACAACATTGCAGAGAGAAGTTCCGTCCAAACAAGGAGTCCTGACACCATACCCAGTCCAAAGTACTGTACCATATGGGAATGTCCCCTGAAATGTTTACTGTGGCAATGGAGATATAGCGAATGATGACTGAATCAATGGGGCAACTTGAATACTAAACTTCAGAAGTTCAATTTGAACTTTCAGTAAGGAGCTGATGGCTTGGATACTTATATGAAATGTTTTTCAGACCTCTTAGATTTGCAAAAGTGGTCTGGAAATTGTATTGTGAGGAAAAAGCTTCACAGGAGATTTCTATTAGTGTCGACTTCTGATCAAGCTGGAAATATTGAAATACTGGTTTTTCTGCTTCAGGCCAGATCAAATGAAAAGTAATTTAAAAAAAAAAAAGGTAACATCATTCAGAATCTTAAGTCCAATTATAGAAATGAGCAACAGTTCAGTGTGTGTCTGAATTTTTACAAACCAATTTGCCATTCACCTCAAACTAGGGATGGACATTTCTTAACCTGTAAATCAAAGTGATCGAAAAGGATTTAGTTTTATATCTTCTAGAGGAATGCTTTGAATAATACTTAAGTGTACCAAATAAAATGATAATCTGGGAGCTAAGACTAGAAACCTAATAACATTTGCTGGGCTGAAATAACGGAATAGCCAGCATTTCTGTTTTTCATGGTTTTACATTTCCTGTGACAGGCCGGCAGTTCAACCTGTTACATTTCACGCCCTTGTCATTTTATTGATTGATTTAATTGTTTGCAGTGTGTTTCCTCGTGAGCTGAAGGAGGTGTTTGCATCCTGGAAGCAGAAGTGCCTCAGTCGGGGCAAGCAGGACATCAGTGAACGCCTGATCAGCGCCTCACTCTTCCTCCGTTTCCTGTGCCCAGCTATCATGTCCCCTAGTCTCTTCAGTCTCATGCAGGAGTATCCTGATGACCGGACATCTCGCACTCTGACACTCATTGCTAAAGTCATTCAGAACCTCGCCAATTTTGCTAAGTAGGTGGCAGTAGCATATTGGTCCTGAAACAACAAAATGTTCAGGGGTCTTAGTCTCACTGCATATTATTGAGGAAGGGAAAGGAGAGCTCTGAGCAAATACAATTCTAAAGCTAAATCCTAGGAATATTGTGTGAAACTTTGAATGGGGAGAATGCTTTTCCACCCACACACCACATGGCTACATAAACCGAGAAGGACTTAAGAAGAGTACTGATGTGTACACTGTCGGCCTGATTCTGTTTTCAGGAGTAACTCCACTGAAGTCAGTAAAATGACACTGGTGTAAACTGTTGTAACTGAGAACAGAATTGGGTGTTTTCTGTGTAGGTACATATACACTTTGGTTTTCATTTGATCTCATTACTACTAAAGAATACAAGTAGAATTCAGTACAAGTTACTTGAAGGTGGTAACTCTTTTATCCAAACTCTCAGCCAAAGAAATGATGCAAAGAACATCTGTATGGGGGGGCGGTGGTGGTGCCTGTCACCCAGTGGTATGAATAGTGGATTGTTAGTACCCAGATGAGTCAAGCAAAGCAGTGGGATTCTTCAATCACTTGCCCCTCCTCTCTCTTCTCCTACCCCAGGAAGAAAGATGAAGGGGAAAGCATTAGAATAATTCTCTGAGCACTTATCTGGTGTATTTTGTGTGGAGGTCATTCACACACTCTCTCTCTCTCTCTCTCTCTCTCTCTCTAGGTTTGGTAATAAAGAAGAGTACATGGCCTTCATGAATGATTTCCTGGAACATGAATGGGGGGGAATGAAGCGCTTTCTGCTGGAGATCTCTAACCCAGATACCATCTCAAACACCCCTGGGTTTGAAGGCTACATTGACCTGGGCAGGGAGCTCTCAGTTTTGCACTCCCTATTATGGGAGGTTGTGTCCCAACTTGATAAGGTAAAGCAGGCTCAAGGGCTGGGAGGGTGGATTCTGAAATAGTATCATAGCAACTGTCAACACCAGGAAATCCCCAAGGAGTGGCCAAGTCCTATTTTAGGGAGAACTTTCTAACGTTCAGTAACTCTTTTTAGAAAGGTATGTGACTGTGGTGTTGAATATTTATCCTTTCATTGATTCCAGATCAAGGCCTGAGGTCTTGAACAGGATGTGCAAGGTAGTTGTGTTCCAGCACAAGCATAAATGCTTTGCAGAGGCTGGGTGTTCAGTGTTGTCCTCTGCACAGTGATATGAAGCCTCCCTGAATACCCACTCCCTTACTCACACCTGTGCAGGGTAAAAAGGGCAGGGCATTGATGGAGAATGGGAATATCAGTGGAGACAATGAGTTGCTTTGCTGCACATTCCCTTCTTAGGCTTTACTCCTCCTCCCAGATTGGAGTAGTTTAGCAGCAGTGTTTTCATTAAGGGCCTGAGCCAAAGACCATTGCAGTCACTGGGAATCTTCCTACTGATTTCAACAGGCTTTGGATCAGATTTAGCCTAAGATCAGGTTCCCCATGTATGTATGCCCTGTCCCATTCATATTTTTACATGCCCTACATTGTGCAGCTGAAGCTGGTTCTCTAAGAGCCAACACTGCAAGCTCCTGAGATCTGAAAACCAGGCTGTGTCTGTTCTGCGACCTACATCATCACCAGGAAGGGACATTCTGTCATCAGCCTTTAGCTGGCAAGTTGGCTGATGCATGAGACAGAACAGACTCCGGCTTGCTTTTCCCTATCCATGTGAGCTCTTCAGAGCCAATAGGATTAAAAACTGGTCAGTAGAGAGAGGACTCGTGCTGCATTTCCCCTCTCTCTCTCTCTCTCCCCCCCCCCCCCCCCCCCCCCCCCCCCCCCGGCTTGCAAGCCTGGGGCGGGGGGGGAGGGAGAAGCAGCAGAGCACCCACTGGGCACGGCAGTTCCCCGCCAGCCCCCCCGCGCCTAACTCAGCTCACCTCTCCACCGCGGCTTCTCCACCTCCCAAGGGCGGGCTCCACCTGACAGCCAAGCCAAAGCCCGCTTTTCCCGGCTCCAGCTGGTCGGCGGCGCCTCGGGGGAGGGGTATGGGGAGGAGGCAGAGGGCCTGACTCCGCCTCTGCCGCCTCCCCATACCTCTCCCCCGAGGCGCCGCCAACCAGCTGGAGCCAGGAAAAGCTGCTTCGGCTTGGCTGTCGGGCAGAGCCCGCCCTTGGGAGGCGGAGAGGTGAGCTAAGCTGGGCACGGGGGGGCTGGCGGGGAGCTGCCAGTAGGTGCTGAGCATCCACCAATTTTTCCCCGTGGGTGCTCCAGCCCCAGAGCACCCACAGAGTCAGCGCCTATGACACAAGGAACAGAGTTCTTGACTAAGATTTTGCCATTTTTACATGTTTACAAGTGTGTGGCTGTTCCCATCACACTGCAGAGTTTCAAATCCGCATTACATTGTCTGCAGTCCCAGATTCTATTTACACCATACCAGTTAGGTCTTTTCAAATTGGAGATGAGGTGGTCTGCAGAGAGCTGCTAATAGTATTTTGTTACTAGCAAGGTTTGGCGAAATAATGATTTATTCAAAAATTTATTTCCTACTGGTACAGTATAAAATTATTTGTGTTGGTGTAATAGAGGTCATCGAGTCCAGTCCCCTGCCTTCACTAGCAGGACCAAGTACTGTCCCCTGACAGATTTTTGCCCCAGATCCCTAAATGGCCCCCTCAAGGATTGAACTCTCAACCCTGGGTTTAGCAACACACTACCATGTTGCTTCACTGTGGGCAATGATTACAGGACTCGGAAAGGGAATTCATTAAGTTGCCAGGAAAAGCTGGAGATTTTAATAAAGGAGAAATAATTGGGAGAAACAAGCGGTTGTAAAGTACCTTTCCACTGTAGACAACTGATTGGATGCCTGTTTCAGGGTGGGGGCGGGTGGAACCTGTCTTTCACAGAAAGGTAGTCTTTGTAATGAGCTTTACTGTGTAATAATACCTCCCTTACCCTCTACCCCCACCCCTACCGGTGGCAATGTGTAGATGCCAAAATCACTTTATAAGCTCAGGGCAGATTTCCAGAGAAGAACAGAAAATCTGAATAGTAGCCTCCACCACAGGGATATAGTGTTGGTAGAACTCCGCTTTATGGTCAGTTACTGTTGTGTAAGGCCTTGCCAGACTGAAGTGTAATGATGCTAGTCACTGGCTGAAATGAAACTATTGGGTTGGATGTTACTGGAGTTTTCATGCACTGGAGTGAATGTTACTGGAGTTTTCATGCCTTTAAAATTAATTTAATCTGAAGTGGTGAAAGCCACATTAGCTCCCATCTTTTGATAGCACCTTGGTACAAAAGATGGTATCAGTGTAGGATGCCAGAAGAAGAAGGCTGATGAAATGGAAACCTCCCTCCCCCAAACCCTTTCAGTTCTCTCCTGGATCCCCTAAATGCAGCTCTCTTTCCCCCCCCCCCCCCCCCCCCCACCTCTCTGTTGGCATGCATTTCTTTTACCACATGACCCCTTTTGCCTGGAAAGTTCCCTCCATTAGCTGATTCTGTAGTCTCTGAATTCCCATTAATTAGTAGTTACTATAGTTTTTAACTTGACTCCACCCTGGATTTAGTTTGCTTTGCATGACAGTTTTGCGTTGGAATGGCAATAGTTTGGTTTTATTGAGCATGAATTTTATTTTTTGGGGGTCAATCCTAATTTCTTTTCTATTTCCTTTTCTTTCCTCAATGTCTGCTGCACCCTGTTTCGTCTCCTTCATTCATCTCGTCGCCGTGGTTACGCTGCTCCGTAACAATGCATTATGGTCCTGCCACACCCACACACAAACACCCACCCTCCTTCCTTCCAACCTCCACCCCTCTGCATCGTTATCAAAAAATGGCGGATGTCGCGGTGCTTATTGTCCAATCAGGGTGAAAATTCCTTCCTACAGGCGACCGTGGCAAAACTTGGACCCCTACCTCGCATTCTTGCTGATATCACCAAGTCAATGACCAATCCTACGCCAATACAGCAGCAGCTGAGGCGTTTCACCGAGCACAGCTCTAGTCCAAATGTCAGTGGCAGTCTCTCCTCAGGGCTTCAGAAGATTTTCGAGGACCCCACTGACGGGTATGTAACAGCCAGGGTTCAAGAGCCGATATGAAGCAGAAGGGATGTAGGATCGGGCAGGTTGTAAGATTGTGTTAAGAGAACCCCTGTCCAAGCATAGTCACCCCAAATTTATAACTAGGTAGATACTAGGACTCAGAAATGGTATCTGTACTAAGGAGGACAGGATCCCACTGAGATACGCAAGGACTAGTGCTAAGACATGGAAGCTTTGCACTTAGCCAGAATGCTGGGGTTTGCCTAAAATCAATGACTTAGGATATTGAAAACAAAACCGTATACCACTGGCCAATCTGGGAGAAATACAATGAGATGGAAAGATACAAACAAAATGTGTAGCTCACTATAAATCCTGTAAAGCTGACTGACTGAAATATCTCACTCTAGAGATCAGATTACCTTGCCAATAGCATTGAGAAATGCATGTTATAGTTAGGCTGAGGGAGAATGAAAATATTAGAATAGCAAAAATAATCTGTTCTGTATTTAGTGTTACAGTTCTCACCTTGTAATTGTTGTTACTATTCTGGAGAGCTCTAGCAAAAACCCTGGTGATGGCTGAAATACATGAGAACTTGCAACCTAGTGGTTTATCTGTCCATGCTTTGGGCTGCCAAGTGTAAGGCTCTGTTTTGTGTCTCAGATGTCTACTTTCTGGGCCTTCAGCAACTCCTGCAATCTATTACATGTTCAGAAAAATTGAACAGGTATAGCCTAAAGCTCTGGGAAGATGAGGAAGAGTGAAATGAAATCTGTACTGTTTTGGAATCTAGCTGAAAAATATCAATGACCGAGGGGGCAGAAATCAGTGGGAATGGTTTGAGTTTTACCTGTGAGAAGATAGGCAGTTCTTAAGTAAGGCTTTATTCTTAAAGCTAAACTAATTGGAGACGTGTGTATTGTGACTTGAGAAAAGTAAAGAGCTTCACAAAAGAAAATAATCTAGTTCCCTGAGGCTTTTTTAGAGAGAGGGAAGGGGGTTAATTGAGGAAGAAGGGTATCTCTGGGACAGATCTACTCGGATTGTGGCTGGTTAAAAATTAACCAAATGCCTATCTGCTCCACAGTGACTCGCATAAACTGAAATCTCCAACCCAGGAAAATATAGATGGATATTTTCGAGGGAAAACCTTACTGTTGGTTCAGCAGGCATCCACCCAGAGCATGACTTACTCAGACAAGGATGAGAGGGAGAGCATGCTGCCCAATGGACGTAGTGTCTCCCTCATGGACCTGCAGGACCCCCACGCAACTCACAGTGATCAGACATCCATCCTGCACGATGTGCCTTTGCGTCTGGCAGGCAGCCAGCTCTCTATAACACAGGTGGCCAACATCAAACAACTGCGGGAGACTCAGAGCACGCCGCAGAGCGCTCCCCAAGTAAGGAGACCGCTGCACCCAGCTTTGAATCAGCAGGGCAGCCTCCAGCCCCTCTCCTTCCAGAACCCGGTTTACCAACTCAGCAACCCTCCTCCACCAATGCCAAAGGCCTCTGTGGACTCCAGCTTGGAGAACTTAAGCACTGCCAGCTCCCGGAGCCAAAGTAACAGTGAAGACTTCAAACTCAGTGGACCCAGCAACAGCAGCATGGAGGACTTCACCAAACGCAGCACACAGAGTGAGGACTTTACCAGGCGGCACACTGTGTCAGACAAGCATGTACCTATGGCTCTGCCCCGCCAGAACAGCACTGGGCAGGCACAGATCCGTAAAATGGAACAGGTTGGGTTGGGTGCCAGGGCCAAAGCACCACAGTCCCTGCCACATAGCACTTCCTTGCGGAGCACAGGGAGCCTGTCGGCAGCTTCAGGTGCAATGGTGACAGAGCCAGTTCAGAATGGGAGCCGGTCGCTGCAGCAGTCCTCGTCCTCCAGAGAAAGCCCTGTCCCCAAAGTGAGGGCAATTCAGCGGCAGCAGACACAGCAGGTAGGAACAAAGTCCTTCTCCCAGATTTTGTTCATTCTCTGTATTTTTAGCCCTCGAAAGTAAACTGCCCACTTCGACATTTTCTACCGAACTGATTCTAGTATTCTGGGAGGAGAGGCTGGAATGGGAAGAAACAGCAGGCACAGGTTGTGGTTTGCCTTGCTACCATTATTAGCTTGGCCAGCAACTCTCACTTGTTAAATAAAATGAGCACAAGATAATCAAATTAAGATTTTAAAAAACACTCAGTTTTCAGTTTACCTTCACAATAAGAAAAGTGACAAATTTGTTCAAAGCAACAAAAACTGAAGAATTCCAAGAACAAAAAGCTTTGTTTCAAAAGCCAGTAAGATGGCTGAGTTACAGTATATTTTCCTACTTAAGAGGAGGGAAATGAATCGATAAGAATAGCATAGAATCCATGTTGCCCAACTGCTAAGCAAATGCAATATTCTCATCAAGTATAAAGAAATGTATATTTCATCACAACCCAACAACTTTAGCTCTGACCTTCACTACTCTTGTCATCAATAATATCAGAATATGAACAAAATGGAAACACTTTATAGAAATATATATATACCTATGTCTAATGCATATTGATTGGCTTCATATGCAAATCCACATACTTAATTTTACCATAAATCAATAAGATTATGCATATTTCATCTTACACAATTTTGTTTTTAACAAACAGCAATTATATAGTATTGAATAAAAAAAGTGTCTGATAAATATTTTAACTGATGTGTACAATGTAACGGTATCCCATAAAATGAAATATTTAAATGCTGAAATTGAGATAGATAGTCCATACAAATGCCCAACGTTCCATAGCACAACCACCTTCACTCTGATCTATGAAGATGTCCTGTATTCATTTCTCTGCTCTAGCTTAGAACAGTGCGTTTATGTTTATCATCTAGGCAGTTTAAGGTTTACGATGTCCTTAACTGTTAATATCCTTGCTTTTAAGTACTTGAGTTTTGTAGTTTATGTGAAAGCTAAGTATATTGTTGTCATTCAATGACCTTACCTGGCTTTGAAATGAGGCTCTGGGATATATTAAAACCAGCAGCTTGAATTGCACAGGGAAGCAGAAAGGAAGCCACTGCAGTTCTCTGACAACAGCTGTTATGTGCTCATGCTGACACAGTAAGTGGGCCAGGTGGCTGCATTCTGCACTAGCTGAATCTTCCAGGTGGTCCTTGCGGGTAGGTCCAAGTAAAGGGCACTGTAGTGTCCAATCCTGGAAGTCACAAAGGTGCGAGTGAGGATTTGTGGCAAGGGAAAGATACAACCTCTTAGGCTTGGTTTGCACTTAGAAATGTTGTCAGCAGAGCTGTATTGATTCAGAATGTGAAAAAAATTGCACCCCTAACTGACAGCTATGGTAGCCTAAGCTGGTAGTGCAGACTCCGCTTATACCAGCACAGCAAAAAATTCCTTTTGCTGGTACAGCTGCACTGGCAAAAGAGCTCATTGCTGGTATAAGCTATGTCTTATCCAGGAGAGCCTGTTGGTATCGCTCTACCAGTATGTATCTACACCAACAAACCCTTTTAAATGTAGACGAGGCCTTGAGCAATGCATGGGAGAAAAAGCAGGACAACCCATACCTGGTATCTAGGAACCTGAGAACAATCAGTGCTTGAAAACTACCATATGGTATCTGGCTTTCGCTACTGTAACTGAAATCAGAAATATTGAATCACAAAACCAAGCTTTAGGCAATTTTGTTTATACCAAAGAAATGAATCCCATAATATTTTTAAAAAATTATATTGTTTGTGTGCATATCCCTCATTTTGGGTGCTTGTCTTGTATGTGGGTATAGGTGGGTTGATAGATACAGTATGTTGGATGGTACATAAATTATATGTTTAAACCACGGCTGGGGTGGGGGGAATCTTCAGCCCAGTATAATAGGAACTGTACTTGGAAATCCACTAACTGCTCTTCTAATGCTTCGGCTGCCAAGCGAAACAGTGTGTGTTCTGCTGGTTGCTTCATTTTGTACTGCAAGTAGTGTCTTATCAGAATTCCCTCTGGAAATAGTTGGTTTCCTTAAGGTCTTTTACTGGAAATGGCTAGAAAAATAAACACACACTTGAAGGCAGTGGGGCGAGGGAACATATAGGCCGTTTTAAAAGCAGCCTTTAAAAAATTATTACTGACCCTTTTCTCCAGCACATACACATGCATAAGGGCATGCACGGGAAAACCTACAGCCACTGCCCTTTGCATGTTTATGAAAAATCCCCAGTTGGCTGTTTACAACTCCTTGGATAATCTCCTTTCGAGTCTGTTGCAACTTGAGGTACTGATCGCCATATTCCTATGAAATAAAGCAGTTTCCTCCACTTGCTTAGAAATGACAGAGTCAAAGTGATGTCCCAAACTTTCCTCTTCTGTCTACCATCTCCTTTTATCCTTCAGCCATGTTGATGCCTATAGCTATGGTCAGCTTCAACAGACTACATTTCCACTGGCCCTGTAGGTTATAAAAGTTGAGTTATATGTGTCTGCCCAGATTTCCTCCCTTCCTTTTCTACACTGACTCTTTTCACCAGTACAGTTAAGTTTCCTTCCTCCCAGTTCACTCACAGCTATCAATCTGGTCTGTTTGGTATCCCAGACAACTGAGAAGCTTCTTGAGCTGTTCTGACTTCAGTGGCCAGCCTGTTCTTGAAGCAAATTCCACTGCATATTTTTAATTGCAAATATCACTGTGGAATTCTTTTTCTGGCTTAAAAAAAAAAAAGTTGGGTGAATTCTCTCTGAGAGTTGCGTTGTGGGTATTTGTCATTATCAACCTCTTTGCAAGTTTCATGTTTTTGAGCACAGAGCAGGGCTGTTTGCTTGTCTGGGAGATGTTAGCTTCTGCCTTTCATTTCCATTTGTGAGTAGGTGGGGGATAGAATTTTTAGAGGAATTTTGGTATTGAATAAATTTCCCTCTCTGGCCTCTTTTCTGCAATATTGTCTTTTGGGACTCTTGTTAGCGTTTTCAAATTGCATCTTACCCTTTGCCGCCTGCTTCTTTGTTGGTGTCCTAACTGTTCGTGCTTTTGAATTTGATTTCTGAAAATATTCCATTCTTCAATTTAAAGGTTAACTGAAAGGATATGCTGGTGAGCCAGAGGTCTGGAGGAGGTCGTTAATGCAGTTTGTCGTGACCCTTGTGCTATCTTATCCCTCCAGAACCAAAATAAAAAGCAATTTTGTTTTTGTTAAGGATCAGAATCCTTCCAGCCTTCTAGCAGTTCCCAGTGGCTGCAACAGTATTTACTCCTGAGAGGTGCTGATTGGTGGCAGAGTTGCCCATGGTCCATGTTCTCTCCTGCTGTCTCTGTCTCACAGCAAATACTGTATGAGAAGAGTCTAACTGCAGGAGCATACATATAAAGTTGGGTCACTGCTAATAGCAATATCAGTCATGCTGCCACTGAGAGGGTTATTAACCATTCCGCCACAAATTTCTCTCTTTCCGGGCAGAGGGCTTCCATCCCTGTCAAAGCCCTGAAATTCTCTGTGACCCATCTCTACACCCATCACTGCCAGGGCTCCTTGTTGCTAGAATCAGCGTATCATCAACAGAAGATAACAGAGCCATTGTTGGTGGACATATGGCATCTCCTAGACCAAGGGCTGAGTCACTGTGTCGGCAGCACTCTAAGCCCCTGAGCACGTGACTAAGGGCTAGACTACACTGGCAACGCTAAAGCGCTGCCGTAGTAGCACTGCTGTGGCATGGCTTGTGTGGTCACTCTCCCAGTGCTCTAAAAAAACCCACCTCCACGAGGGGCATAGCTACCAGCAGTGCACTGTCTACACTGGCGCTTTACAGCGCTGGAATTTGCTGCGCTCAGGGGGGTGTTTTTTCACACCCCTGAGCAAGAAAATTGCAACGCTGTAAATTACCAGTGTAGACAAGCCCTAAGAGAGACTGGAACTGGAAATCATACCTGGATGTCTGACCTGATGCGAGGCTGAACAAACTCTTATTTTAAGAGATTGTAACTCCCCTATAAAACATGCTTCCCTGAAACCTAGCAAGCAAATATCAGCCCAGCAGCTCACCCACTTTTTAAAATACTAAATGAGACAAGAATCTGAAATTCTACAGACCATTACTTAGTATGTGAAGCTAGTTAAGTGCCTTTATGATTTCAGAAGGATGGGTAGAAATGAAAGGGAGGACATTGACCCGTTTGGACTCATAATTTAGCTGATTTTAAATGGTTATAATGTGTTGGGGAATGTCCCCTGCTCCTCAGATATCCATATTTTTAGTTTACCACTACTCCACTAAGAAATTAAAACAAAAAAACCCACACTCCTCCAGCAAAGCCAGTGGCCATCGCTCATATCTGACCTGGATAACTACATCGCTCAGTTCTCTTGTTGCCATCCAGGCAAGGTGACTAATAAACACTGTTCTCGTATACCTGTGTCCATCTGTGTAGTCGGACACCCCCTTTTGCATTCATGGAGAGAGTTTGGCATCCAAAGCCCTCCCCAATAAAGGTCCCAGAGCTTCATTCTAGATCCCCGTGTTCTGCCCCTGTCGCACAGCAGCAGCTTGCTGAGTATCTTCAGCCTTTGCGAGGCATAGTCTTCTGGAGCCTCGCTACATCATGCTCCTTTTTGTCTTCTCTTCCCCGTGGCAAGCTTGTGGACTTCGGCTGGGAACCTGGATAGAGACTGGTAAGAGTAGCTGGGTCCTAACAATAGCTCACTCTGCCTCAGTAGCAGCACCACCTCGCAGCGCATAGTTGGCCCCAGTGGGAAAGTACGCTCAGACGCTCGAAAGGGCTCACATGGAGCTGCTAATCTGGAGAGTGGTGAAAGTGGTTTCCAGTGGTTCTGCTGTATCGTCAATGGCTCCAGTGGGGAAGAGACTACAGTAGCCTCCACCCCTCCACCTCAAAGCGCCCAGCCCAGCCCACAATGGTCCTCGTTTCTTGTCTGTCTGAAGCCGTAACATAGGAGATGTAGGTCGTGTGGTTGGTCAGACTTTGACTCAGGACCGCCTCCTTCCTACAGTAAGCCCCTCTACATTAACAACGAGCCACTTCACCATACAGTATGAAACCCCACCCTCAGCTCTCCATCAGCGCTGGCTGAGTATGCCCGCTCTGTGGTGTAACTCTAGGCCCTTTTTATAGGGAAGAGTTTGCCAAAATTTCAGCAGAGCTGCCATAGTTACCCATAGTCTGTCTGCTCAGGACCAACGACCCTTGGTAATAGGAAGGTATATTTATAGAGAAGAACAAAGTTGTCATATCCCCAGCAATGTGCTGATATTGTTCTTAATGCTGCTGCTGAAACAAGGCATCAAATTGCCACGTTAACAGAAAAAGGGAAGCAGGCTGGGAAAGAAACTTTATTTTCAAGTTTCTCAAAGTGGGAGCTGGGGAAATAAAGCAATGTTACTCTCCCAACAGCAATATTTCCCAGAGTTTAGAAATTCTGGTGTCACACTTCAGGGCATCTGTGCCCGTATTCTCCTCTACGGTCCAACAAGGGCACCCATCTTTCCCTTCTGACTGGGGTATCTCCAAGCTGAACAATTCCTGCCTTCACCGTTTTGTTCCTAGCAAAGGCAAGCTGACTTACTTACCTTCACTTCATAGCAAGTAAACAGTGTGCCTGCCCCCAGGTGTAGGTACTGCACAGCTCTTTTGGTGCATGCCTATTTTATTCTTAAGGTAAAAGCACTACAGAGAAAACATATTAAAGACCATACAAGAACTTACATGCTTATTAATAAACTTACCTGAAATCACCCCAACCCTACCACAGGCTCTGGCAGGAGCAGGCCTTAACACCTCACCTAAGGGGTTTTCTTGGGGTTTCAAGGGCTGATAACCATAGGAATTACATTAGCATCTCCCTCCTCCTAGAGGAGTTACATACAGTTCCACAATAACACACACACACAATTGCATTTTTAATACAACAAACCACAAAGGTATTAAAGAAAAATTACATCTCAAGTTAAGCACCTCACTTCTTCAAAGTAACAAACCTGCCATTCACAAGCAAGCTACAAATAAAAACTTCCTCGTCTTTAGTGCTGTGTGAGGGGGACTGAGACAGCCTTACCAGGAAGCTAGCTGGCAGAAGGTGAACATGGCCAGGACCCAGTCAGTAACAAGATTTTTTTCCATAAAAAGGAAAGTGCATCTGTGACCAGATAGCATATCAGCAAGCACCAAACAGTCATCTCTTCAAATGCAAGCCCGTCTCCTTTCTAAAGTGTCTTGTACTGTCTTTAATCTTCTTTATAAGAGACTGAAACCACAGTATTTCTGGACTCCGGTGTGTGTTGTCTGATTCTGTTGTGTGCATGCCTTCACTCCCCTTTCTTGTCCTTAAGGAGTATGGAATTGTTTTAGGAAGATGACTCTGATTGAGGTGAAAGGGAAGCTGTGTGCATGGGTTTAATGCAGAGAGGGGTCTTTCTGCATTAAACTTTCCCTGGCTGCACTGATGTTAGGGGGACTGAAGTATAGTATGTGTCTGGAGTATCTCTGGAAGAAGTAGCGGTGGGGAGCCTTCGATACTGCTGGGTTCGCGATGGCCTTCTCCCTTCATTTTTCTCCTCTGAGTAAGTTTGACTGTACACCCAGGCTGTATGTGATTTCTTTGACAAATGCTTACAGCCCTCTCTACTCCAGGTCCAGTCACCTGTGGACTCAGCCACAATGTCACCAGTGGAAAGGACAGCTGCATGGGTTCTGAATAACGGGCAGTATGAAGAGGAAGAGGTGGATACAGAGCAGCATCAAGATGAAGTAAAGCACGCTGAGAAGGTAATTGCATTGTGCATTCACCAGACTGAGCTCTTAGACCTGAGGCTTCCACTGAGCTCCTATCCACAGCAGCAGACTGAACTGTTCAAGAGTGTTGACTTACCCTGTTGTGCCAGATTCATGCTTTCAAACTGTGTTACTAGCACAGTTTTCCCTTCCAATGTGAAGAGGGATTTTTTTGTATCCCAATCCTGTGTAGGCTACCCCACAGCTAGTGCTTTGCATGGTTTCTGACCACAGATCTAATATGGTTCATAAGCATGTTGAGATGGTTGCAAGCTTTGTTTGAAACCACCGGCAAACGCATCTACAGACTAAAACAGCATAGGCGTGGCCAGAGGCTTGTAAATACAACTATAGCTGATGCTTGCTGTTTACCTCCATCGTATTTAAGACCGAAAATATCACATTACCTCTATATAAATCCATGGTATGCCCACATCTTGAATACTGCATGCAGATGTGGTCGCCCCATCTCAAAAAAAGATATATTGGACTTGAAAAAGGTTCAAAAAAGGGCAACAAAAATTATTAGGGTGTGGAACGACTTCTATACGAGGCGCGATTAATAAGACTGGGACTTTTCAGCTTGGAAAAGAGACAGCTAAGGGAGGATATGATTGAGGTCTATAAAATCATGACTAGTGTGAAAAAAGTAAATAAGGAAGTGTTATTTACTCTTCATAACACAAGAACTAGGGATCACCAAATGAACTTAATAGGCAGCAGGTTTAAAACAAACAAAAGGAAGTATTTTTTCACACAAGGCACAGTCAACCTGTGGAACTCTTTGCCAGAGAAAGTTGTGAAGGCCAAGACTAATAACAGGGTTCAAAAAAGAACTAGATAAATTCATGGAGGATATGTCTATCAATGGCTATTCGCCAGGGTGGGCAGGGATAGCGTCCCTAGCCTCTGTTTTCCAGAAGCTGGGAATGGGCAACGGGATGGATCATTTGATGATTACCTGTCCTGTTCTTTCCCTCTGGGGCACCTGGTATTGGCCATTGGTATTGGTTAGAAGACAGGATACTGGGCTAGATGGACCTTTGGTCTGACCCAGTATGGCCATTCTTATTGTTCTTATATAAATCATGTCATTTAAATATATTATATGCTGTTAGTCTCATTTTCTGTTATTTAAAGTAACGCTGGTACTAGGATATTCTACCAGCTCTGTGTTCTAATGTTTGTGTGAATTTTAGGGGTCATGAAAATGAGTCTGGTTATTAGCCAGAGCAAGGGTTAATGTGGACACATATTATGCAACCTAGACCAACAATAGCCTTCATGTTCTTCCTGTCTTGGGCTTCACGTGATCAGAATGCCAGTTGTTCAGATTGTGTAGGAGTTTGGTGTTGTGCACAAATGTCCACCCTTTTTTCACATCTGTAATTTTCAAATATGATTTGAAGAAATGTGGGTCTCCTGACATGTCAGTAGTGTAGTGTGTTCCCGGGCATTTAATTGTCATGTCTATTTATAGCAACAAATAGGCATGCAGGCATACATGTGCCACAGTGATGGGGGCCATAGAAGTTCCTAGATAAATTTCTTGAGCTTGGGGCAAAATGAAAATAAAGTAGAGTTTTAGGAATAATGAAGGACCTATAAAGGGAGAGTGAAATGTATGGAGGTCAATTCCGTTGTTGGAGGGGGAATTACCGGAGGGAGCAGTCAGGAGAGAGAATGGAACTTCAGCAAAATAAACGCCACAAAGGCTCTGTCGTATAGTGTGTTAATGTGCTAGGCATCTGGACATCTGACTTCAAACCTTAATTAGGTCTTAACGGAAAATGAGTTGTTTGGATCCCAGCCTAATCCATAGTGGATGTTTGTTCACATCAGAAAACCACCATACAGATAGGCTCTCTAATAGGTGCTAATAGTGCCTATTTGGAGTAGCTAGGGGTTTTACAGTCCGGACTGAGGCACGGTGGCAGGCTGTATGGATGCCCAGCAGTGGCGTAGCAGGGGTGATGTAGGGGCACTATTAGAAAATGTTAGAGTTGTATGGGTAGGATCTTACGTTATGCTAGGCCATACTTGGCCATAGTGACTAGTTCTAGCCCTTCCTATCATTTCCCTCATTTTCTGTGTTGTTAAAGAGAACAATGCACACCTCACAAAAATATCGGAACTCCTCTAGCTAGCCCCTTTGTTTCTGATTCTGTCCCTTCCACGCCTGCCTGCAGTACGAGCAAGAGATAGCAAAGCTGAAGGACCGTCTGAAAGTGTCGAGCCGCCGATTGGAGGAGTATGAGCGGCGTCTTCTGGTGCAGGAGCAGCAAATGCAGAAGCTGCTGATGGAATACAAGACGAGGCTGGAAGACAGTGAGGAACGACTACGCAGGCAGCAGGAGGAGAAGGACAGTCAGATGAAAAGCATCATTAGCAGGTGAGAGGAGAGTGCCCTTTTTGAAAGCTTTGGTGGAAAGCATGGAAACTCTGTAGGGACTGAAGAAACCCAGTAGATTAATTTATTCCTTTGTGACAAGAAGAGCATGATATTTTGCAGGTCTCATCCCCATTTTACAGATGGAGAAACCGAGACACAGAGTTAAGTGACTTACACGCAGAGCTGAGGAAAGGATCCAAGACCTTAACTCTCAAGTCTCTGCTCTACTCATTAGGTAGACCACACTGCTTTGAAAGAGGGAAAGAGCTCCTCTTGAAGTGTGGGCTGTAAACACTGGAATCAGTGGTCCTGTCACTGTTGAATTTTGGCATTATTCTCTGTGTAAGGATTGAGTTTAGCCAATTGAAACTGACAGAGGGGCAAATCAACTGCAGAATATTCCTCTTAAAAGGAAGAGAGCCAGTTGTAGGGCTGACTTGTTTGAGTTACAGCTACATTGTCTGAAACGCTCTAGAATTGGATTAAAGATTTCCTGATCCCTTTCAATGTCCCAGGCTAATGGCAGTCGAAGAGGAGCTGAAGAAGGATCATGCTGAGATGCAAGCAGTCATTGATGCAAAGCAGAAAATTATTGATGCACAGGTAAGGAGTTTTGGATCTCCAAGAACGAAGCATTTCTTGTACAGAGACCATTAGGCCCCATCCTTGTGTCCCATGCAGCCGCCATGTCAAAATCTATTAGATAGCTCTCAGCATTATTGTCTCACTCCCAAACCAGCATCAGCCCATGGCATTACACATACTACTTGCCTCCTTCATGGAGAGAATTCTGTTTTCACTCAACAAAGACTACAGCATTCAGCACCAGTGTGATGCAGTGCATTATGGGGTTAACTGAAGCCTCTAAGAAAGAAGTGAGCTCTTGCTGTGTAGCATTGCACAATATACTGCTAAAGTGTTGTGTTTGACTTCAGCGGACTGTGTCTGTAGTCAGTCTTGGAATAATGCCTCCTGTGGCATGAATCTCCAGTGCTTGCCTTGGCTGATGCAGGTTAGCTGTGGGAAAGGGAACTAGTGGATGAGGCACATAGGTGTAAATAATGCAGTTCTTCTCTTCCAGTGTTTGGAAGTATTTCTTCAAATCTGTTTGGCTTCCTTTCTGTATCAATGCTCACCCCAATAGAAACCAAACTGATAAACAAAATATAAAACCAGTTTGATCTCTGCTTGCTGCATTATGCGTGTGAGACTGTCAAGTGCCCCTCATTCTCAAGAGTGTAGAAATCTCTCCTGCTTTTGTGCTTTTTAATTATTAGGGTCTCTTCCTAGTTACAATTTTTAAAATATTTAACTTTTCCAAAGATACATGTAACAACAACAGCATCCCAGGTGGTTTCAGAAAGTCATCTCACCATGCAGGCGGGAAGTGCCAGAACCACTGAGCTGCACTTGGAATTTCTCTCCCTCAACATTCATGAGGTTATATATTAATCTAGCCAAAGATGCTATTGGCATATTAGAGCAGACGTGAGAGCAAGCAGGAAAGGGTACGTGTTAGCCATTTGTTCCATTATGGATAGCCATCAGTAATGAGACCTGTGAAACGTATGAGCTCTGTATTTGTCACTAGGGAAAATATACGATGAAAAGAGATCTCAAAGACTTTGTGGCAGCAGCAATGTATTCTTCGGGAGGTTCTGTTTTGGAATCCGGAAAAGTTTTAGCCTCTGAGGAGGAACACTTGTGTGTGCTGTCCCCCAGCACATTTTCCTGTAGCTACTCCTTCAGAGGTGCTAGACTTGAAAACTAGAGGATTTGGACCTATGCCATCTAATATCAAATCACTCGAGTACAGTACCTTGGCCCTTGCATTATGTTCAGCTCAAAACTATTTAGACTTCTAGGATCAGAAGATAATCCTGCTGGAATTACACCATACCTGCTCCCCATACACCCTGCAGGATGTTCTAACTGAGGATGCCAGAATAGAAGTCATCCTCTTGTGATATAACTTAAGCGAACAGGAGAATGAAAGGCTTTCTGTGTTCACTGACATTCAAAACCTAGGGCGAGAGAGGAGAATCCAGGGTGCTTATATTTCATTTTTGACTCCTGTGAAGAAAGCAGAATAACAGACCCTTTCTTCATGCAGATGGACTTTTGAGGTGAGCTGATGGTGGGGTGGGGACATGAATGAAACAAGCCAATTTTCATACTTAGGTACAGTCTCAGAATCTCATTGTCCCAAACTGATGGAGCTCAGACATGTCCAAAAAGCAGCAACCTATTAGACTTCAGGGAGGAAGGTGAATATCTCTTCTCTGACCATCCCCACACCAACTGTCTGACAGAGGGGCCTGGGCATCCTCCTCCGAGTGGGCCATTCATCTGCTGTTTGCAACCTGAAGTAGAGGGATGTGATCAGTGGCATACAGAGCAGTATAAAAGCCTTTTATAGATAGCCCTTGAAGATGATGGTTATGACAGGTTCGATCACAGAAACCCCCTTGGGACTGTCACCTGATATGCTGAGAATACCTCTGAGCCCGTTTTCTCTGCCAGTTTGGGCCTCCAGAGCCCTGCCTTGTTGAGCCAGACACGCCAGTCTGACCCATGCCCCCAAAGCTGCAGACTTAACTGAAAATGGCTTAGCAAGTGCTCCTGTCTCTAGCACCCAGACACCCAGCTCCCAATGGGATCCAAACCACAAATAAATCCATTTTACTCTGTATAAAGCTTATACAGGGTAAACCCATAAATTGTCCTCACTCTATACAGGGGCGGCTCTATGTTTTGTGCCACCCCAAGCACGGCAGTCAGGCAGCCGGCGGCGGCGTTTCTGTGGGAGGTCGTCGGTCCCGCGGATTCGGTGGTGTTCCTGCGGGCACTCCGCCGGTCCCGCACTGTCGGCGTTCCTGCCGCTGAATTGCTGCCAAATCCAAGGGACCGGCAGACCTCCCGTAGAAACACCGCCGAAGGCTGCCTGACTGCCGCCCTTGCAGCTACCGGCCAGCCGCCCCACTGCGGCTTGCTGCCCCAGGCATGCGCTTGCTGCGCTGGTGCCCGGAGCCGGCCCTATCTCTATAACACTGATAGAGAGAAATGCACAGTTGTTTGCTCCCCCAGGTACTAATTGCTTACTCTGGGTTCAATAATAAACAAAAGTGATTTTAGTAAGTATAAAAAGTAGGATTTAAGTGGTTCCAAGTAATAGCAGACAGACCAAAGTAAGTTACCAAAAAAAATACAATAAAATACACACGTCTAAGCCTAATATATTAAGATATTGATTACAGATGAAATCTCACCCCCAGAGATGTTCCAGTAAGCTTCTTTCACAACTGGACTCCTTCCTAGTCTGGGTCCAGCAATCACTCACACCCCCGTAGTTACTGTCATTTGTTTCAGTTTCTTTCAGGCATCTCTTGGGGGTGGAGAGGCCATCACTTGAGCCCACTGAGGATAAAACGGAGGGGTTTCCCAGGCCTTTTATATTCTTTCTCTTGTGGGCGGAAACCCTTTTGTTCTCCTGTGCAAAGTCACAGCAACAAGATGGAGTTTGTAGCCACCTGGGCAAGTCACATGTCCATGAATGATTCAGCTTTTTGCAGGCTGTCATAAATATAAAGCGAAGGGTAACAATCCTTATGTATGCAGTAATATAAAATCCCTCCCGGCCAGAAGTACAAAATCACTTACATGTAAGGGGTTAATCAATTCAATTAACCTAGTTGGCACCTGACCAGAAGGACCAATGGGGATAGAAGATGCTTTCAAATTTGGGGTTGGGGAAGGTTTTGTTTGTGCTCTCTCGGACAGAGAGGGACCAGGGCAGGAAAATCCATCTCTTACAGACAGTCCTGAAATGAGTCTCTAAGTTTACAAAAGGTGTAAGTAAAGCAGGGCAAGGCGTTAGATTATCTTTTGTTTTAGCTTGTGAATTTTCTCTATGCTAGAGGGAGGTGTATTCCTGTTTTTGTAACTTTAAAGTTTTGCCTAGAGGGGAATCCTCTGTGTTTTAAATCTTATTACCCTGTAAAATTACCTTCCATCCTGATTTTACAGAGGTGCTTCTTTTACTTTTTCTTTATAATAAAGTTCTGTTTTTAAGAACCTGATTGGTTTTTAGTGTCCTAAAAACCCATGGGTCTGGTCTGTGCTCACCTTGTTTACCTATTTGGTTGGTATATTATTCTCAAGCCTCCCCTGGAAAGGGGGTGAAGGGGTTTGGGGGGATATTTTGGGGAAACAGGAACTCCAAGTGGTCCTTTTCCTGAATCTTTGTCTAATTCACTTGGTGGTGGCAGTAATACTGTCCAAGGACAAGGAAGAATTTGTGCGTTGGGGAAGTTTTTAACCTAAGCTGGTAGAAATAAGTTTAGGGGGTCTTTCATGCGGGTCCCTATATCTGTACCCTAGAGTGAGGAGGGAACCCTGACACAGGCCGATGCCATTGTTTACATGTTAGTTTGAAAGTTCCCAGGAAAGCTCAGATGTGGATTGGCGTCTCTCAAAGTCCTTTATCAGTTAAGTGTTTCTTGATTGAGCACTCACTGAAATTAGTCCTTTCTCAAGAAACTGACTAAATGCTTCACTGAGGCTACTTAGAATCAAACACATTGAGATACAAGAACATAGCCAATATTCATAACTTCAAATACAAAAAATGATACACACATACAGACAGCAAACTACAACCTTTCCATAGGCACCCCACCTGACCTCCTCTGTACAAGACCTGGTGCAGCCATAGGACCCTGGTTGCAACAATGTTCTATACGGTCACAGTTCATGTCAATAATGTCACAATGGTGAATCCCATCTGGACTGTGAAATTGCTTTCAGGGCTTGGCCAGCTGCAATGAGGGAGTGCATGTGCTGAGGTGGGGGGTGGAGGAGCACTCTAATAGATACAGAGAAATTGATGGACGGGGTTATGTAGCAATAATCAGCCTAGAATGATCATGTTTGAGCACAGAGGAACTTCCCCTCCCTGTGATACTGTGACTGTTCCAGGAGCAACACGATGGGGATGTTGCATGCCAGAGATGTCTGGTCCCTCGTTGTCAGCCCGCAGAAGGGAGGATTGTTGTTGGTTAACCCCTCCATGCTGAAGAGGTGCAGTGCCCCCACATGACGGCTAAATGTTTGTGGCATGATCACCAGCAGTGCAAATTGCTTGAAGGGATCAGCCATGTGAGACAGAGTTCTGTACACATCCCATACAGTGTAACTGACGTTTCAATGGCTAGGAAAAGTAACCTTTTTAAAATGGAGAGAGAAGTTGTCACTTTTAATCGAATTTCTTTCTCCCAGCCCAGTGCCCTAACCCACTCCATATGGGAAACTTGGGGTTGATTTCTGGACCTCGTCTCTCACTCACCCAACCAACAAGAGCTGTGGGGGAGTGCCCAGGAAAAAGCCCAAATCAGGTTTGGAAGGGCAAGCGCATCAGTGAACCCATAGAAACATATTACCAGTAGTCCAGCCCTGTCATTGGATAGAGTTTCATGGCCATGATGCAAGGCTTTTTGTGCGTTCTTGAGCAGAAAAGGGATGTTGGCAGGGAACTCAACACCCAGTTGCAGAGGACACAACTGTCTGAGGAACCAGATTTATTTTACTGTTAATTGATCTGCTTCAAATTACACTTAGAAAGAAGATTGTTCTCAGACCATGATTTGTTGGTCAGTGGGGTTTAATGCACCAGGATAGAGAGGTAGGGAGGTCATTCTCTTTAGAGATACTTGGAACAGAACTGGATTCTGGTTTCTCATTTTCAAGATGAAAATGAATGCTAGGACATAGCAGTGAAGGACGTTGGCGTCTTGTCTCTTTCTTCACCACAGAATGCTTTGCAGGAATTGCTGTCTTGTCCTGTGTTCAGGGTGTGGCATCCATTATTAAGCTATGCACAACAGTCTTGTTGTTAAACGGACTATGTACGTTACTCACAACTTTACCGCACAACATTTGTAGATGTTATGAATCCAGAGGCCCTCTCTGTGCTTCCCAGATTGAAAAGAGAGAGTTCTGGGTAATGGTAACCTCCACAGAGAATAGCAGAGCTGCAAAGTGACACAACAAATCCTGCATCTTGGCAGGGGTTAGACTAGATGACCCTTGTGGTCCCTTCTAACCCTGTGATTCTATGATTCTATGAAATAGCCCAATTGCTATTGCAAGTGACATCTCCACTGTGTTAAATTACAGGTCATAAATGGGGATGAGATAATTCAAACAGGCAAGTAAACCCAATCAGTTCTCTAGCTGAGCAGTACCCAGCCCTGGCCTGGTGCACTGACCTCCTACACATTCCAGCTCCTACCACTCCCTGCACCTAATTCATGTGCATTAGGAACGTGTTTGGTTAGATTGCATTTTCCTTTGAGTGAGGAGGTATCAGCAGGGTGCATCTCCTTTTGCTCACCAAGCTCATGCCTTCAAGATTGACATTCTGGTTAAAGCTTTTCAGTTGATCTATTCATGTTTGGTCTGAGTTTGCAATTACCTCATGTACTGAGCATGTTCAATCAGTGCCAGAAAACACCCCAGCCTTCCATTTTTAACTCTTTGTGAGGCCAAATTTTTTTAATAGAAACTTTTTTTGAAAATGAATGGGGAGATTGAGTTGGGGAAGGGACGGACTTCGACTTGCTGAGAAAACAGATCTCTGCTAAGTCAGGTATTTTTCTTTCTTCCTTTAAACCTATTTCCTCACTTTGGTATGGGAGGAAAGGCTGATGCTTTACCTCTCAGATCTTGCCCCTTCTTTTTTCCCCTTTCTGGACCAGAAGCAGTGAAATGATAGGACAATGAGTGGTCATGGCCTGATCTTGCTATTGATCTCTAATGACCCTGTTACCTACATCAGCTCTGTTATGCACACAGCTCAGTCTGCAAAGGGCTGTTCTACAAGCAGCACCTAAACTCCGTTTTATTTTGAGTCCCCCACCTTTATTCACTTGGGGAAACCCTTTGGGAAGAACAAATATTCTCCCTGATTGCACATGTACCATTCAGCTGACATGCTGGGATGTGAACCTCATGGGGCTGCTGTAAAACTTATGTCTCCTGAGCAACATGTCTGAATTATCCCTTAATGTTTGTGCCTTCTGTACATCATTTTTCCTTCCCTTTGTTTCTCAATGGGCTGGGGTTGGACTGGGCAGAGACTGCATGCAGCTTTTTTTAAAATAAGAATATAAAATAAGTCAATCAGCTGGTAGCACAGAGAGCATGTTTACCTGCTGCAGTGTTCATTGCTGCTTTGTGTGGTTGCATTTTTTTAAAGGCAAGACAAAAATTGCAAGCTTATTTGTATATTAGTCTCCTTGGTTTGAATCCCCCTTCTCAGTGTCCCACCTCAGATAGCACAGTTGATTTATTTTTTTATGTATTTAGTGCATTCAGCTACCCTTTAGCTTCTAAATACTTTGTTGTTTGACGTGGAGGCTAGCACTTTCTGTGCCAGAAGAATTAAAACCAGAACGAGAGAACCTTTGATTTTGTAGAGTCCTGGAGAAACTCCGAGCTGGAATGGGTCTAGGAACAGTGTGTTTTGTTTGTTTTTTGTGTTTTGTTGATGCCATCCTCCTTCCCCCCTTCCCTTTTACCCCGCTCTGCCCCCCACCAAATAACCCCTTAGTTTTAGCTTTTGGCTGCTTTTCTCCTGTGTTGCTGTTGCACCCTCACTGTTGCTGGTGACTGCAGGCTGCCATTATTTGCTGTTTTAATTTCAAACATACTGTGGGTTTATACTGAGCACTCTCCATGCAGTCTTTAGAGACAATGACCCTTACATACCACCTGCACTTTTTTTTGCAAAATGAAACCTCCCACCCCTTATTTTACTGCTGCCTGTTTCTGTTTTCCAAATTTTCCAATAAGAGAGAAAATTCTAAATCCAGGAAGGCTTTTGTGCCTTCATCTGCCTTGTGAAAGGGCCGTAGGGTCAAAACCCTGGAATACGTAACCCCATGGCTGGATTAGTTAACTAAGTATAGCAATGATTTATTGGCAGCTTCCATCATGTAAAGAAACCGGGGAGACCAAATGGGGGTGTGCGGCGCCTATGGCAAACTGGGGCCAGAGTCCCTCTAAAAACCAGAAAGAGGCAGAGACATCCCCATTCCACAGGGAACGCTGGTAAGGATGCATCTGCCTAGAAAGCATCTGAAGACTTGATCCCAGCACAGGCAATGGGAGTTCCTGGCAAAGCAAGAGTTTAAGGAAGTGCTGTCCGGGGCAGAATGGCTTTGATTTAGTGCGTGTGTGTTTCAGGAGAAGCGGATCGTGTCTCTGGACTCGGCCAACACTCGGCTGATGAGTGCCCTGACGCAGGTGAAGGAGCGCTACAGCATGCAGGTCCGCAATGGCATCTCCCCCACCAACCCCACCAAGCTTTCCATCACGGAGAATGGTGAATTCAAAAACAGCAGCTGCTGACAGGTGAGATGCTGCTGGCCGCCTCCCCCGGGCAGGGCAGAAGGAAGCAGACTCGAGAGCTAAACACAGACTCCTTACAGGGTTACAGAATGCTGCTAAAAGAAAAACTCTGGCGTGGGGAAGTGTAGCCCACCATTCAGATCAGGATAATAAGGGCAAGGGCCCTCCATATCGCTGTGTATATACATAGGGAGCCTGTTGTGGGCCTTGTACAGAAAACGCCACTGTAATATACCAAAAGGAAGTCAACCGTGTAGATTTTTTTTTCAATTATTGCTATTTTTATTATTATTTTCTCTTGTTCAAAGCACTGCGGTCCTTGGGGAGGGGGAAGAGGGAGAGAGAGGAGTGTGTGCACGCATGTCCAGTGTGGGTGAGGGCGCGAGCGAGTGAGAGAGACAGAAGCAGTTGGTTACTTAGAAGCTGTACATATCAGGGTGATTGATACAAGCACATGGAGTGAAGTGAAATATTAGTTAAATGAATTATAAAAGAGACTCGTCTGCCGATTTTAACCTTCCCTTCCCCAGTTCTTTAACTGAATATGAGCTCCACAACCAACCTTCATGCAGGAACGCTGTATCCTGTTGGCTTCTGTATCTGCCATTGCTAGGATACAGGCAAAAGGCTATTCCAGTCCCTCTGAGCAAAGGGGTAGGAACTCTTTGGAGCAGTAAGCCCATCTCCTTGTGGTCTGCCCAGAGCCAGGCTTTCCACCTATTAGACAAAGGGAATTTGCAGTTTTAAAGGTGGGATATTTTTACCCCAGTTATAGTAAGGTTTGATTTTTCCTTTTTAGAGTTTACAGAACTGTAAATACCTGTGTTTTTTGAACTTCAATCCAATTCCCAGTGTGCACAGTCCATTGTCTCAATGCAGTAACTATCCAAATCTGTTCTCCACTCTCCATTGGAAATAATCAGGTTAGTATTCTAAGGAAAGGGCTAACCAAAGGGCATCCAGGCCCTGTGCAATAGATCAATGAACGTAAAATAGAACCTTCCTGGTTTGTTTATTTTTAACTTTGTCTTGTTCAGTTTCACTTTCACCGTTTCACCCATTGGGTTATCAGGTATCACAACATCCAGAGATGCTTTCTCCAGACTATGCATGATTTTTTAACATCTCCACCCCACCCAAATTAAATTTGCCTTTCTATTAATGTTTTTTGAATTCCGTACACATCCAGTTTTTTGCCTAGGTGAGTTTACAACTGAACCTCAATGTCCCCCATAATGTTGCGCTTGCTTCCCACAGGAGCAAACTTTTGCAGGATGTACATGAACGCTCATCCTGAAATTATCAAGTGACCTTGTGGGAAGGAAGATTCTGTAATATCACATGCCATACAAGATTAACAGGAATTACACAGTATTGCCAACTCTCATGGTTTTACCAGAGGTCTCGGAATACTTAGTGTGGGTTTTTTTAAAGCCCCAGCTTCTGGAGTCAAATGATTGTGAGAATCTTCACTTTCAGTTTATAAAAAAGTACGTTTTTAGCTCTTGTTATTGCACAGAAAAGCATGAACGTGTGAATCCTAAAGGCTCAACACAAAGCAAGTAAAAAAGGACCCTTAACTAGACAAATTCAAATTAGAAATTAGGTACCAGGGTGATGAATCATTGGAACAAGCTACCAAGGGAAGTAGTGGATTGTCCATCTCTTCATGTCTTTAAATCAAGATTGGATACCACTTTGGAAGATACATGTTAGTCAGACACTAGTTATTAGGCTCAATCCAGGAGTAACTGGGTGAAATTTGAGGGCCTGTGTTATGCAGGAGGTCTAAGTGATCTGATGGTCTGTTCTGGCCTTAAGCACTACAAATCTATGAAAAGTTACTATTTTAAAAATCTTGGGATTTCTGAGCCAATCTCATGACTTTTGGGGACCTGATTTGAATTCTCTGACCGCTCAGGGTTGGCAATATTGACAGTGACCTTAATTCAGAGTCGTTTGTCCAAGTTTGTTTGCTGTTTAGAAATGAATTAGCCTAACTCTTTAGGCTGATTCTATGTCTTTGTTGTAAAGCGCAATATGTTAACTGTGCGAGTTAAAAGTTACTTCCATTAAACGTACACGCACACACATATATGTACATATATAACTATGCACAAAAACAGAGAGACCATATCTCCTGTACTGTAGGACATATAAAGTAAAAGTGTATGAATCTCTCTTAGTAAGACCTTGGTAGTTACTTCCATTGAGAGGTAGAAAAGTTACCTGAAGTGAGTAAGAATTTATTTTTAATGTTCTTTCAGCTCAAAGCTGCTTCCTCCGCCTACTTCTCAAACATGATAGGTACTAAAGAGCAAGGAGAGGTCCTGCTTAATGTTCTTGAAGCAGCACAGACAAGTTTGTGGAGGCTTCTGTGCTAATGGGGCCATGTACTGGATCTGCACAGTAGTGATTTTTTTAAAACTTTCCAATGTTTTCCAACTCTGGGTCATTGTGACTCCTGCTATTTTCTCCCTTGGGAGCTGTGCCTTTCACCCTCTCCTCCTAACCATGTACCAAGGCTGCAGTCACAGTAACAGCTGTGGATCCATTTGTCTATTGTGAGTAGCTCTCACGTTTTTGTGAGAAGCTGTTGTCCAATGAAACCCCCTTAAGCTTAGCATTTTTGTGTGGCTTGCAGGCAGCTACTGTACACCTCCCTGTGTTATATAGCTGCACACAAATTAAGTGACATTTGCTATAATTACCCCAGATTATATTCACCCAGCTGTGCTATGCAAAATCTTTTTCCCAAAAGCAGCCCTGTAGATGGGTGGGTACTTTAATCATATAGTATATACAGCATGTGGTGTGGGTGGGTTTTTTCTCTGAAGTTCAAGATTAAGGAGCAATTCAATGCTTTGTCTATGCATTATTTTGTGGGGGCCAGAAGAAGGTTTACATGGACATACAAACTCCAGTCAAAATGTCATTCTAGTGATGCTAGGCTAATGCTACTGAGGGAGATGGAGCTGACCAGAGCCTTATGGTAATCCACAAACAGTCACTGTTTGAGATGTGTAATTAGATGGTGACGGCTCTTCGGAATGTATTGTGCACTTGCCTTTGTGTAAGGTTCACACAGGCTTCTGCTGAGAAATTCAATAGGGACAGCATCTTTCAATGCATATCATATCAAATCATCATCATCAAGTACACACAGCCTACTGAGGACCATTGCACCACCAGAGTTGATGGCATCTTACCTGGCATCATAGAGTGAAGTTCCCTATGCATAGGATAGAGTGCTTTTAAATACAACTGCTCCTGGTTTTCAGAGGGGATTTCCTAGCTGCTGAAAGATTATATAATGGGATTGGAGATATCTTGAGCAATATATAAAAATATGCATGTCCTCCTGTGCTTTTCTTCAGTGTCACCCTGCAAAAGGCGACTGTTCTAGGGCTCAGTCATTACAGCTTGTTGCTGTGCTGATGTTTCTGTTGGTTTAGAATTTCCTGCTCAGGTAAAGATGGCAGCTGCACAATATTGTTAGGTGAAAGCAGATTCAATATGGAGCAGAATATTACACTTCTGTGGTCTGCAGGCAGGCGTTGCTCCCCCTTTGTTTTAGAGCTGCTTTCTAGAGAGAGTTTCATTTGTTAAGAGACTAGAGTATGTGACATTGCCAGCTTCTCTTCTGTCCAGTCTAATAAAATTCAAGTGGCATTAAAACACACAGTAACAAGAAAAGAGCCTCATGGTCCATTTTCATATGAATGGGACAATAAACATTTTCAGATTAGCAGTCTATGCATTTCTGCAGGAATGAGAAGAAAAATAAATGGAACAAAATCTGATGATGAACTTTATAGCTTTTTAGGGTTTTGGCTAGTACATTGACAAATCACCTAAACGTAGCAAGCCATGTGTAATGCTATTGTGGGAGACTGGCCACCTTCACTTGAGGACAGCAGAGGTAATGTAGGAAGCCTGTAGAAGTCTCTAGAACCCCTATATGTTTGTTCCCAACTTTAGGCTGCCTCCATGAGTGTGTCTGTGTTGGGGGGGCATTGGGACAGGGCTGCTAATGGAAAAGGAAGGCGAGGATTCCTTGTCCCAAGCTCTCTGGTGCCATCGGTTTCTATTAAGCATCACAGTTTGTGGTTAAACATTATTTTGATTTTAAGGAATGGCTCTTGCCAACTGATTCTCCAAGCCTCAACCTAAAACTGTAGCTTTCCACTGTCTGTGACTTTCACTAAATCTTATTTCCTCACCCTTCATCTGAGCTGTGCTGAGTGAGAGAGGGAGTTTACAATATACCTTTGCATTCTCAACAGTTATCAGTGTGACACACAGGCCTCAGGCCAACAGACATCTCTGTGGCCAGCCATTGACTGTGTGCTTGTGGTGCTATTTCTCACCCCTGCTCCTTGACAGAGAGTGTAGAAGCACTACTTGTATGTGATGGGGCTAACCGTGACCTTGGGGATTAGGTGCTTTCTGGCCACATCCATGACTCTTGCTTTATGGTGGTCCCTCAAAAAAGACAAATTAACTGAGACCCCCTTTCCTATACCAGCCAGTTGGATTTCTGAATTTTAAATAAAAACTCTTGACCTGCTTGTGGTGTTGTGTTGTGCTCTGGCGATTTGTCAAATTCTGAATGCTATATGCTGCATTGATGAGGGACAAAAGTAATCACACTGGCAAGAGAAGCAGTAAATATCTCACCCTTAGCATCTCTTCCTCTCCTAAGTGAATGGCCTAAACGTGTGACCTAATCTAAAGGACCCTTCTTCGCAATACAGGGAATTCAGGTCAAAAGGGGTGGGAGTTGGAGTCACTAAGCATCTACTGTTTTTTCTTCAGTGTATAGAAATGGGTATTCATGTATATAAATACATACACAGCTGCATATAGCTGCACATTTCAAACATTCTCTCTCAGAAACCCTCTCATATCATGAGAGAACCCCGAGTAGGGTGGAGAGAGATGTGCAATTTCCTAGTTAGTGGACATAGGTTTTGTTCTGTGGTTGGATAACCTCTATATTCGGCCATCCCAGAATATTTTTCTTTTACATTGTTGCAAATGTTTTGGCATATTTTTTTTTAACTTTTGCATTAATTTCATGCTTTAATGCTAGTTCAAACCACCAGCTTTTAACTAACCAATGGGTCAGTGATTTAACAGTGGTGTATGCAGTGTATGTTAGCCATATTCATTTGCTGAATCACCAATATGATGTATGTACAAATCCTATTTATGTATTCTGTAAAAATGTCTACATGGCTCTTGGGGAACAATTCATGTCTATGTTAAACCATTACATGTATATTTATATTGTTGATTAACATTAACCAAATAGGACATTATCTGGTCAACCACTATTCTCCAACAGTGTGTGTGATAGATTTAAAGGGTTAAATTTAGGTTTATGCTTTTAGACACTTCCTTCCCTACATTAAATTAGTTCCCATGAGAGAGAGAATGTCATTGTGAATCACTCCTGCCAGGAATCCTACCTGTACAAAAATAGATTTTCTATCTCAAGAGCCTTAATGAGAGTGTTACTACACAGGACTATTTTACAATGATAGCTCTAAATAATTTATTTTTTAGTTCAACAAATTACACCTTAAAAAAAGTAATAAAGTTGGTTTTCAAAACCATATTTTTATGCTAATAGCACTGGACTGCTCGGTCTCTGAGCTCCATCTCTGCATTTCATTGCCTGGGTTTGTTCTAAAGAAGATTTATTTTTGTTCTGTGAATAATTTTTCCAAGGTTCTTGTATATGTACAGATATAGATACATTTGAGGTCTTTTATTGATATTCCTACAAAGAATACAAATAAACTTTAACTTTAAACAGTTTGGACTCAATCTGCCTGCATTGATTAAAATCCTGCTGCTCTCACTGCTGGGTGATTGTACATGTGTTGGGGCAATTTTTTTTTTCACTAGTGGGAGGAAATTTGCAAGGGAACAGTATAACTCAATATCTGGGAGTTTGCATTACAACTCGAGCTATCCAAGTAGGGTTGCCAGGTATCCAGTTTTCAACCATAATGCCTCGTCAAAAAGAGACCCTGGTGGCTCCGGTCAGCACTGCTGACTGAGCCATTAAATGTCTGATTGGCGGGGCTAAGGCAGGAACCACAGCCAATGGGAGCTGTGGGGGTGGTGCCTGCGGGCAGAGGCAGTGCACAGAGATGCCTGGCTACACCTCCACCTAGGAGTCGAGGGACATATCGCTGCTTCCGGGGAGCCCCCAAGGTAAGCCCCACCTGGAGCCCACACCCCCTCCCACACGTCAACCCTCTGCCCCAGCCCTGGGCTCTCTCCCCCACCCAACCTCCCTCCCAGAGCCTGCACCTCCTCCTGGGCCCCATCCCACATCCAAACTCCCTCCTGGAGCCCACACCCCAACCCCCTGCCCAACGTGAGCCCCCTCCCACACCCAAACTCCCTCCCAGAGCCGGCACCCCACACCCCTGCCCTAGCCCAGAACCCTCTCCTGCACCCTGATCCCCTCATTTCTGGCCCCACTGTGGAGCCCACACCCAGAGCCCATACCCCCTCCCACACCCCAACCCCCTGCCTCAGCCCAGAGCCCCACACACACACACTCGAAACCCCTCGACTCCACCCCGCAGCCCCCTCCTGCACCCCAAACACATCATCCCTGGCTTGCACCCCACCCCAGAACCCCCTTCTGCACCCTGAACCCCTCATTTCTGGCCCCTTCCCAGAACCCGCAGCCCCTGCTGGAGCCTCACCCCCTCCCCATACCCCAACCCCTTGCCCCAGCCTGGTGAAAATGAGCGAGTGAGTAAGAGTGGGGGCAAGCGAGGGATGGGGGGTGTGGAGTGAGCAGAAAACGGATGGTCTGTGGCTGAAGAGCACATCAGAGAGTAGGCTTTGAAATTGTAGCTTGCTGGTGAGCACAATACAGTTTGTCATTTCTCTCTCACTGCTCTCCATTAGAGATCCGCGGAACCAGAATTCTATTCACTCAGCTGGGTTAGGAATTCTGGTGCTGTGCTTGGCCTCACTTCTAAAGTTTGTCCCCTTTGCTGAGCTCTCCTTCCCTATGCAGTAATTCTCCCTGTTTTTGAATCTTCTTGCCCACATGGAATAGTCCAGCTAAACTGTATCGAGAGAGAGAGGGTGACACCCTGTGGTGAAACAGGAGAAGTACTATCCACTCCAACCAGCTTTCTAAACTTTACCCTTTCTCAAAGTTAAAAGGACACTGTCCGACAGAAATCATCTCTTTAAAAAAATTCCTTTGTTACTAACAACACCAATGAAGCAATGAAAACGCTCTCAACCATCTGATTTTCTTTGCATTAGTTATGTTGGACACTTTGTGCATTTCTATAATCTTGGACTATGAAGGCAACCTCAGTTTCCCTTGTTTGTAGTAAATTTCTAATTTGCAGGTTCTCTTGCACTAGCCTAGCACAAAGCTGAATCCTTTGAGCTGCAGCTACGTCAAGGGAATGTTTATTCATAGATGCACACAGAGTGGTGGCTTCTTGGTAATTTTATATTTATCGTTCCATATATATGAATTACAAGAGAATACAAAAGGTGGAAAATCCCTCCCACTGGATTTGTCTCATGGAAAACTTTGTGTTGGGCACAGATTTGGTAAAATCTTATTTTTAAAATTGTCATTTTATATACAGGCTTTTAAAGGCCTTCAAACTATACACACAGTGAATGTATGCAATTTTGTTCTCCTATTCCTTGTTACCACCTTGACCTTACCATCTCTGTTCTACATTTTCCTGTTGGTGTCTTGTCCTTATTTAGACTGGAAGCCCTTTGGGCTTGGGCCTGCCTTAATATACCTCTACATTGCCCAACACAAGGGGGGCCTAATCCTGAATGGGGATTCCGGGCACTGGGGCAAAACAACGTTCTGGTGATACACTGGTTGAGAATTCCCTCATCCATGTCCTCCACAAGAGACTATCTAATTTCCTTGTACCTTTCCTCAGCAGTTACCTACACTTATTCTACATCCCTGTCTCCCTGCCTGAAATGTTAACTTTACATCTTATCTATGATCTCCCATACACATTCTGGTTCCACTGTCCAAAATTATTTGTACCAAAAGGAGCATTTTTTTCCTTCTTTAGAGAACTCCATGTTAGTGCTGGGTCATTTGGTCTGGTCTTGTCACAGTTCGTAGCTGACCCATTTCAGCTGGAATGACCCTATGGGAAAACTCCCCTTTAGTATTGCTTCTACCTGAAGAATGTAAGAATAAAAGTTTTATGGTTATATTGATACAAGGGTATGTGTTTCTACTTAATAGAAAAGCTGCAGCTGTCTAAACCTGTGGGATACAAGCTTGCTTACACTTAAGCAGTATCCTCCTGAAAAGAGAATTATCACTGTCTCTAGAACACTGTACATTCCTGTCCTTCATCTTCTCTCCCAGCCCTGCACATTAAATATCTCCATATCCTTAGAAGGTGTATTGAATTACTGCTTTTCAGTGCAGTGGTGTAGATTGAATATCCTGGCTGTAGACACAAAATGTTGTTTCCTTCTCAGTTCTTCCAGGAGCAAGTAATGAATACTTTGGTTTGTTTCCATGGAGCCAGAGTAAGGATCAGTTCTCTGCTGTCCTTTATAAGATCAGCGGGAACCACAGTTGCCAACTTTCACGTGGTAAATAAGCACCCGACTTTCACAATAAGCCAAAAATCAAGCTAATCCCATTTCAAAACAAGGCCCAACCAAGCCAATCCCTAAGAACCCCAACACTCTGTGACTAGATCCCCCTGGAGTGCAGTCTGGGACTGTGGTGGGCCTGCTGTGAACCCCTGACTCTTTCCTCTGCTTGCCCCCACTTGCCGGGAGTTGATCCAAAAAACAAACAAAAAAAGCAACAAACCAGTTAAGCCAAAAACAAGCCCAATTTCTGTGTTTTTTTGGTGGGTTTGGCATGTCTGGTGGGAACCCGTAACCATCCTGATGTAGCAGAACTCCGGGTTCTGTGACTCAAACCAGCTTTCCACTACTTGCAGGAAATCCCCCTTAATACTTAGCCTGGTGTCAGAGCAGTGCAGCTTTGTCTGACCAGGGCTGAGTCCAGAATTCTGTCACAACAGTTAGCAGGGCTGGGGACACAGAACAATGACCACTACATCATTCCACCATTTACATGTGCCAACTTATAGACCCAGAGTTTGTGTTGATGGTTACAGAAGGGACCTTGTGGGAGAGGAACATCCCAGTGAGGAGATACTGGAAGTGCAGGGAGGTAAGGAGGAATGGACATGAATATGGAATGAAACACTACTATCATGGAGCTGTCGCGTAAAGCCTCTGTCATTCTTTCCTCCCTGTTGACCAGGCCTTAGATTGCAGAGAGACTAGTGTGTAGATAGCAGCTCTAGTTGCATGGGGAAAAGGGATGTTTCACACTCATGAGGTGTGCCCAAAAGGAAGAAAATTTTCAGCCCCCAATGAACAGACTGCTCTGGCTCACACTTGTACACAACTCCCTTTCCCTTCCCACAAGCAGGTACCACACAAGCCCACCAGAAACTCTGTTTGCAAACTGCTATTACAGGTGGGGACCCACTGCATCTCACCTCATTCAGGAGCTGCTGTTTTATAGCCTCAAGATCTACCAGGGCAGGGGAGACAAAATCCACTTTCAGAATCATGTACCCAGTATCTACACAGGAGAAAAGCGTCGGGTGAATGGAGGTGCAGTCCAGTGCTAAGAAAATGCTGCTTTTTCTCATCTATTGTACAATGGTAATGCCCCCCAATAAGAAGTGACAATACATCACACCTGTGCAATCTACTCACTACTTAAAGGGTTGAGATGCATGATGCTTCCAGAATGGCTGCAGTCCATCTCCAAGATTGTTGGCCTTCTAGTTTCATGGAAGTACACATACGTTAATTGAACTAAGAAAAGCTTGAATGGTTGCCTGAGCATGAAGTGAGTGCCCCTGCCTGTGCAAAACTGTCAGGTCTCAGCTGACTGCTGCTTCCAATGCCATTGTTAATTCCAACGCAACTGTCCCTGCTAGTGCCACTCACTGGCTATCCCTGAATGAGAGTTACCACTCCAAGCAGACTGAAAGGGTATGTTCTTATCTTAGTGGGAGAGAACTTATACAGAGTGTACATGCCCTCAGCAGGTAAAAATTAATAAAATTAGATTAGACTATACAATGGGTGACAGCATCCCACTCGATTGCTTTTCTCAGCTATGTCCACACAGTGACAAGGTTAAAGGATGTCACTCGGGGAAATAGCCACAGGTATCAAAGAGAAGCTAGATGGAAGCTGTCCCCTGTAGTTGTGGCTGCCTCTCAGGGAGGCCTCTGATCTGCCAGAGTATGCTCAAAACAAAAAGGGGGAATTAGTGGTACTCAACAGGCCCTGGCCTTCAAGCAGGAAGGGGCCCCAAACAGTCTGGGCTCTGGCTAGCAGTCAGGACAGAGCAGTACCAAGTTATAAGCCCAGTCCTCATGGAGGACAGGGCAGTAAACAATCAGGCCTCTGGCCTGCAGTCAGGTAGAGCTGTAGTAGTTCATATGCCCAGCCTTCAAGCAGGGCAGGACAGCAAATAGGACTCTTGCCTGCAGTCAGGCAGAGCTGTGGCAAGTATAAGCCCAGCCCCCAAGCAGGGGGAGGGAGGAAGGGGCATAAGCAGGGTGGGGCAGTAAACAAGCAGGCTCTCACCTGCAGTCAGGCAGAGCTGTATCAGTTTATCTGTGCAGGGCAGCAAACCGTCAGTGCTCTGACCTGCAGTTAGGGCGAAGCACCCGCAGTCTATGATCCCAAACTCTGTCAGGGCAGAGCAGCAAGTCATTAGGGCTTAGGCCGGGGTTGAGCATAGAGTTGCCAACCCTCCTGGTTTCGCTGGGAGTCTCCTGGAATTGGGCACTATCTCCCGGAGGCTACAGAAGCCAAACCAGAGGATTTTAGGCTGCTAAAAGTCCGGTGGCGCAGGAGGGCTAATGCAGGCTCCCTGCCCTGCGATGCTCCCGGAAGTGGACGGCACATCTCTGTGGTCCCTGGATGGGGGCAGGGGGGTTTCCACATGCTGCCTCCACCCCAAACACCAATTCAGCATCTCCCACTGGTCGCAGCTGAGACCTGTGGAGAGCGTGCTACCAAGGGCCACAGGAACATGCTGGCTGCTTCCAGGAGCAGCACGGGGCCAGGGCAGGCAGGGAGCCTGCCTTAGCCCCCAGCGTCGCTGACCGGGAGCTGCCTGAAGTAAGCGCTGCCAGGCCGGAGCCCACACCCCTCACTCTCTTCTGCACTGCACACCCTGCCCCAGCCCTGAGTCCCCTCCCAGAGCTAGCACCCCAACCCCCTGCCCAGTAGCGTAGCCAGAGGGGGAGTGGAGGTAGTGGCCGCTCCCCCTGTGAGCGGGAGCGTCACCTTTTTTTAAAGGGGGAGCAGAGCTAAAAAAAGGCACCGCTTCTTTTTAAGGCGCCACTTCTTGCACTCACCCAGCAGCGCTCCAGCTGTTCGGCGGCACGTCCTTCACTTGCTCCGGGTCTTCGGCGGCATTTCAGGGGCGGGTACCACCGAAGACCCGGAGCGAGTGAAGGGACGGGACCCACCGCCGAAGTGCCGGCGCCGAACAGCTGTAGCGCCACTGGGTGAGTACAGGGGGCAGGTGCCTTTTTTTAGCTCCGCTCCCCCTGTACTCTGCACCTGGCTATGCGGCTGTCCCTGCCCCAGCCCTGAGCCCCCTCCCGCATCTAAACACCCTCCCAGACAGTTGGCAACCCTAGTTGAGCACCCAAATACAGTCCAGGGGGCTCAGGCCAGATTCACGGAGTCTAGTATCCTGGCTCAACAGACTGTAGACTGATGCAGGCATCCTGGCCTAAGGAGGGGGAGTACTGCCATCCCAGGAGTGGGGTGGCAATGGGGATGTGGCCCCACCCAACTCCACTGCATCCCAGCCCAGGGCCCTAACAGTGGTGAAGTGGTCTGCCACTGGGTCAGCCGAGATCTGCCCACAACACACTGACCTTGTACCAGGACAGCTCTTAACCAGACTTGTCATTTCCCTGGGCTTCTTCCCATTCTCCCTCAGGCATACCTGCATCCAGGGAGCATCCTCAGTCTCCCTGGGATATACCGCCAAGGGTAGCAATAGCCGCTCCTCAGCATGGGGAGTGGCAGGGCCCTCAGGGCAGCTGCAGTTCTCCTCAGTATCCCACTCTAGCAGCAGGGAAGACATGTCTCCCTTTGGTACCTCCCACCCAACTGAGCTGCTGGGCCAGCCTTTTATACTTCCCCTTCCTGTCCCACTCTTCTGCTTCCAGTGTTCAGGGCATGGTCCTCCTGGCTCTGCCCACCTGGTGACTTGTGGCATTCCCTCCACGTCCACCTTTGATGGAGGCCACACCTCCTCACTACATCCCCCAAATGCAAGTAGAGTACAGATAATATAGTGGCAGGGCCTGAATAAAAGGATGGGACCTGCTATGCTGGGGTTTGCTTTTCTGGATGAATGTGCTATACCATAAGATGGAGTATCCAGCAGACTGCCCTGTAGGGCTCCAGTGCCTTTTAGTTCACTGCCCTATACTGTGTATGTTAAAGAATAAGTTTTTCCTGTAGCACTGCACTGGGTTGAAGTCACAACACTCCTACCTGCAGTTGCCATGTGCAGACATTCACACCTAGTCTGGCTCTGTTGAGGAACAGAAAGTTACAGCTTCCTCTAGATGCAAAGAAATAAATATTACGGTACAAAAGATAGAAGCAGCATTAGAGTCCCCACCTGCATCTTGAGAGCCCTCTGTAGGGGCACTTCCTGTAACAATGGAGGGCAGTAGCTGAGTGGTAGCTGGGGATTCTGTACTATCTGCTGTGGCAGAATCAGTGATAGCTGTGAAGAGAGAACATAGATCACTATAGAAATCTAAAATCATGGTTAAAAGGAGCTATAAACTTCCTTAGCACTGACACCGACTCTTCAAGTGATCATTAGTAACAATCAAAATAATATCAAAGAGCAGCTGGACAGGAGAAGTCCTCCAAATGCAGGTATAGTACAGATAATACAGTAACTCCTCGCTTAACATTGTAGTTATGTTCCTGAAAAATGCTACTTTAACCAAAACAATGTTAAGCAAATCCAATTTCCCCCTAAAAATTAATGTAAATGGGGGTGGGGGGTTAGTTCCAGGGAATTTTTTTTCACCAGACAAAAGACTATATTTTATACAATACACACACACACACTACACACACACACACACACAGTATAAGTTTTAAACAACCAATTTAATATTGTACACAGCAATGATGATTGTGAAGCTTGGTTGAGGTGGTGAAGTCAGAGGGTGGAAGAGGATGGGATATTTCCCAGGGACTGCCTTACTGCTAAATGATGAACTAGCACTCGGATGAGCGTTCAAGGGTTAACACATTGTTAATGTAGCCTCACACTCTACAAGGCAGCAGGAATAGAGGGAGGGGAAATAGCATGTGAGAGAGAGAGAGAGAGACGTGCATTGCCCCTTTAAGTACACTGACCCTACTCTAAGTACTGTACACTGCCCTTTTAAGTAGATCAGCAAATTGAGATAGCAGATGCTGCCAGCAAGCTCCCTCTCTCCTGAGCCCTGTTGTGTGTCCCCCCTGCTCTGTGGAGATGGCCCGATGAGGTAAAGAAGCAGGGGGGGGGAAGCGGAGGAAGAGGGGGACACCCTGACATTAGCACTCCTCTGACTCCCTCCTCCCCCATGCACAGCAAGCAGGAGGCTCCCGGGAGCAGCTCCAAGGCAGAGGGCAGGAGCAGCACACAGCATTGGGGGGAGGGACAGCCAAACTGCCCCACAGTTGATAGCCTGCTGGGCAGCTGCCACACAGGGAACTTAGGGGAGCGGGGATCTGAAGGGGGGGGGGGGCTGCCGGTCCACCCTGGGTCCAAGCCCCCCCCATCAGCTAGCTCCAGTGGGCTGCTCTTTCTGCAAGCAGTGGACAAAGCAGGCGACTGCCAAACAACGTTACAAGGGAGCATTGTGCAACTTTGAATGAGCATATTCCCTAATTGATCAGCAACGTAACAACATTAACCAGTATCAGAGGGGTAGCCGTGTTAGTCTGGATCTGTAGAAGCGACAAAGGGTCCTGTGGCACCTTATAGACTAACAGAGGTATTGAAGCATAAGCTTTCGTGGGTGAATACCCACTTCTTCGGATGCAAGCAGTGGACTTGCATCCGAAGAAGTGGGTATTCACCCACGAAATCTTATGCTTCAATATCTCTGTTAGTCTATAAGGTACCACAGGACCCTTTGTCGCTTCAACATTAACCAGGATGACATTAAGTGAGGAGTTACTGTATAGTGGCAGGGGCTGAATAAAGGATGGGAAATGCCAACTGGCCCTGCTATGCTGGGGTTTGATTTGCTGGATGAATGTGATATACCATGAGAAGGAGTATCCAGCAGACTGCCCTATAGGGGCTCCAGTGCCTTTTAGTTGACTCCCCTACGCTGTGTATATTAAAGAATAAGCAATTGCAAAATATTTCTCTTCTGAAGCTTGCAGATGCAGAGCACAACCAACATTTTTGATCTCCATGGAGACTTGTTTTGTCTTCTCGTCTCTTCTGATTTTAAAGGGAATGTTTGTCCAAGGCTGAGATCCCTACAGCCAAATTCCAGTTTGTGGTTTCTGCAAAGTTCCAACCCACAAAGCATGGAAAATAGCCATTGATGGACCTAGTCTCCATGAACTTATCTAGTTCTTTTTTGAACCCTGTTATAGTCTTGGCCTTCACAACATCCTCTGGCAAAGAGTTCCACAGGTTGACTGTGCGTTGTGTGAAAAAATACTTCCTTTTGTTTGTTTTAAACCTGCTGCCTATTAAGTTCATTTGGTGACCACTTGTTCTTGTGTTATGAGGAATAAATAACACTTCCTTATTTACCTTTTTCCCCACACCAGTCATGATTTTATAGACCGCAATCATATTCCCTCCCCGCCTTAGTCGTCTCTTTTCCAAGCTGACAAGTCTTAGTTTTATTAATCGCTCCTCAAAGGAAACATCATTTGACACACATTTGACCTGACAACTGTGAATTAAAAATAACCCATATTCCTAGAAGTTAGAGATGGAAATAGGGTGACCAGACAGCAAGTGTGAAAAATCGGGACAGGGGGTGGGGGGGTAATAGGAGCCTATATAAGAAAAAGACCCCCAAATCGGGACTGTCCCTATAAAATCGGGACATCTGGTCACCCTAGATGGAAAAGACCTATTAGGTCATCTAGGTCATCCCCCTGCCAGTTCCCCATTGGACACTTACTAGTGTTGTACCTGTCTAGTATGAAATATTCTCAATGCTATTTCTATCAGTGCCCTTAGGAGATTAATAATTGGCCTAGCAGGTCTGTCAGGAAGCTTTTCCTGTAGGACTGCACTGGGTTGAAGTCACAACACTCGTACCTGCAGTTGCCATGTGCAGTCATTCACACCTATTCTGGCTCTGTTGAGGAATAGAAAGTTACAGCTTCTACTAGGTGCAAAGAAATAAATATTATGGTACAAAAGATAGAAGCAGCATTAGAGACCCCACCTGCATCTTGAGAGCCCTCTGTAGGGGCAATTCCTGTGACGATGGAGGGCAGTTGCTGAGAGGTAGCTGGGGATTCTGTGCTATCTGCTGTGGTAGAATCAGTGATAGCTGTGAAGAGAGAACATAGATCACTGCAGAAATCTAAAATCATGGGTAAAATTAGCACTGACACTAACTCTTCAAGTGACCATTAGTTACAATCAAAATAATACATTAACCTTTCACTGCTGGACCTAACACAAGTAAATTAACCTACTTCCAAGTGGATATTTGTAACTATATAACCACAAATGTAGAAGCAAGGGCAGCGGGTGGAGCCCCCCCTTTGGGGAGGCTAGCTTCCACTCTGCCCCTTACGTCCTGCTCCCCTGCCTGGAGGAGCCATGGGCTGGCCGAAGCCGCACCGTGCCTCTCCTCCCCAGACCCAACCCACCCCGGGGAAAAGCATCTGTTAGAAGATGCTTTTGATATGCTGCATGCAGGTTCTGGGGAATAATAAAGCAAAAACGTTGCCCCCAAACCCCGGCCTATTACACCTGCCGCCCATGTTTAGAAGTCAGCACATTTGGCAGTCTTGCTCAAAGACTGTGCTGTGACGGGGTGGCCCAAGGCCTTTGAAGCCCCGCACTGGAGGCCTTGCAGTCCTACCACACCCTGCCCCCAAAAAGGAGCTGTAAAGGTGGGTCCTCCCTCCAGGCCTGCCTAGAAAGGCTTCAGGGAAGCAGCCAGTCAGAGCGCAGCAGGCCCAGTTAAAAGGAGCTGCCAGGCCTATGCCTGAACAGTTTAGTTGTTGGTTGGAACCAGATGGGTGAGGAAGGGCTGGACGGCTGTGAGACTCCAGGCAAGGAGGCCTGAGAAAGACCCTGCTCAAGCAGGGAACAGACAGGGAACTTCAGCCCTGAGGTAAGGAGAAGGGGCTCCGTGGGAATTGGCCCAGGGACTAGCAGCCACAACCAAGTTAAAGGAAGCAGCATGGGGCTGTTATTTGTAGGTCCCTGGGTCAGGACCTGGAGTAGTGGGTGGGCCTGGATCCCCCCTGCTGGCAGAGTGGCCAAAGCCCTGAGAAGGGGACAAGTGTTGTTTAGAGGCCCGAGTGAAGGGCAGAACTCAGTCTCCAGGGAGAAGCTCTGCGGGCACTGCTGTATAACAGGGCAGGGACAGATTGAAAGCTAGCCCAGAAGGGGCTGAAAACTGAGCCCCAGAGACACGGCTAAAGACAGTAACAAGGGCACAGGGACAGGCCCTGTTGGACCTTTCCCCTTGGAAGGGATTTGTTCGGTGATGACTTACTGTGTGTTTACTGTGTGACTTAGTCAGAAGGCTGAAGACCCACCTGACAAGAGCAACAGTCGAAGGGCACTGTGAACAGAGAGAGTGCAGGTTCGCACCGGGCTGACAGGAGGAGCTCATGAGAGATGAGTGGCCCCCGTCACAGACACATTGGAGAGAAAAAGGCTCTATAAACCCGATAAGTGCTACACAGGCTACATCCACAACTATCACAGCCCCACAGACAAAGGCAGAAAGGTGGGGCTGTTAGGATTAGCACAGCTGGTTGCTGGGGATGGTCAGATTGAGCCTCCCTAAAAGTAGGATGGGCTAATTGGTTTAGGCTAAAATAAAAATTTCACCTTCTACAATTCAAGGCCCTTCACACTGGCTGCTATTGACACAATAGAGCTGCTTAGAAAGCCTGTTCTCACATTCTCTCTCTATTGGCCAAAGCCACAAGGGACAGGAAATCATAGGAGAAAATTGGTTCTCATGAGATTTCCAGCCCCGTTTTGGGATCAAAGATGCTAAGATAAACATAAGTGTTTGGCTGCTTAGCCCACCAAAATATTGAGAGGTTTGCTCACCACTCCAGAAGAATTAAAGTGGCTCATCCCATAGAACAGGAGTTCTCAACCTTTTTCTTTCTGAACCCCCCCCCCCCCCCCATGCTATAAAAACTCCATGGCCCACTTGTGCCTCAACTAGTTTTCTGCATATAAAAGCTGGGGCTGGAATTAGGGGGTAGCAAGCAAGGCAATTGCCTGGGGCCCAGAGGTGAAAGTGGGCTGGTACAGCATACTGGTAAGAAGTGGCCACCAATATGGGCCCGTACACAGCCAATAGTTTAAGGACCTTCCTTAAAGTGCTTCCACAGCAGTGCTTTAACATCGCTGCCCCTTTTGCTCCCCCCAGGGCCGCCGAGAGGGGGGGCAAAAGGGGCAGCTGCCCCAGGGCCCGGCAATTTAAAAGCGGCTGGAGCCCCGGGCCCTTTAAATCAGGCCAGGGTCAGCATTGTTTCAAAGCCAGCCAGAACTGCTTGGTGTTGACCCACCCTCATCCTGGTCTGGGAGTGCTGCTTCCACAGACCCCTTCACCTTGGGAGTGAGAGAAATCAAGAGACTCATGCAAGCCTCCTATGTAGCAGCACAAAGCTCTATCACTTGCCCCCCTTAAGATTCTGAACTGAGAACATCATCTGCACTACCAGGAGACTATGGTGACACATGCAGAGCATGGTGCAGTGGTTCTCATCCTGTCCCATGCTGTAACTCCCTTTTCTAGATCAGCAGCCCACTCGACAATATGGAAAGGGCAGGGTGGATCCTCCCCATCCCCACCCCGAGGAGTTGTGATCCCAGGTTGAGAACCCATGGTGTAAAGCTGGGAAGTGACTCAATACCTACAGTAGGAGCAAATGAAGGGTAGCACCTGGTTGCAAGAAGAAGGGAGCAGGAGAAGGATAAACATTGTTCCACATGAGCCTGGCATAAACAGGAAGGGGTTTAAATCAGGCATCCAAATTGCACTGCTGTAAGTGAGGCCATTGGACCAGCTCAGCCTGCTCGTAGCTGTGTTGTAATGGAGGCCTATCCAGGCAGTTTCAGTCGCTGCTGCCACCACTCCATTCAGATCTTGAAGGCTTAAAATGTCTGCTAGGCCCTCGTGGTTGCTCCTGCAGTAATCGTAGGCTGCGGCCCAGCTCATTGGGGTCCTGACCAGTACAAAGGCGTATTCACTGGCCACAGTCTGGAATGCAACTGTGCAAGAGAGAGAATTAGGAATGCGGACAGCTCTCCCAGGCTGCCTCTACCGCCTCCCCAGCCTACCTGCCCTGGGCCAGAAATAAACAGGGGCTATAGGGGGAGATTTTTCAAAGACAGGAGCCCAGCTTCCATTGAAAATCATTGAGACTTGTGCTCCTAAAACATGTTTAATCTATAAAGGGTCTAGCACGTGTCTGGCCTTATATCAATAAACAAAAATGTATATAAAAATAGGGTTGGATGCTTTTATTGATAAGAACTAAATTAAGCTCTGGTGTGAGTGGGTGTGATCCCACCTAAGTCAATGGAGTTGCTCTTACCTACTCAAGGATTACAATTTGGCCCAACATATGCAGTTACACCAGACAGCATAAAAACAACAAAGGCTATTTTGCCTCATGTTTTCGGGCATAAACAGATCAGCAGTTGGGGACAGCCCCTCAACTGGGTTAGAACAGAATTAAATAATATTGCACACTTAAGAGCCATGGTGAAGATTTTACACCTTCCACTGAAGCATCTGCCCTTGTCTACTGTTAGAGACATGAGGATTTTGATCTAGAGGGAACATACCATAGATCTGATTCAGTAGGGTAATCCATGGGTCCTTAGCTATGGCTGGCCAAAAACAAATACTGTCTGATGGCTGCTCAGCAGACCATGTGAAATTAATAGTTGGTGGTCTCAGTCCAATGCCTCATGGACAGGTTTCCTCATCACAAATGTAGCGCCCCCTCTCCACCCATTTACCTTCTTTAATGCCAATCCGCTTACAGGTTTTGATGGACAGGTCTGGGTTCTTCTGGATCCTGCCACCCACTCAGCAGGGTGTATCTGCTTTATTTTTTCCTATGAATTTATTTGGCGGTGCCTCCATCCCCCTCGCTCCTTCCTGGCAAGATCACCAGGGCAGCTTAGGAGGAAAATTCTAACCACAGGGTAATCCCCACTTACTTGCCAGATAGTTGGAGACTTCCAAGAAATAACACAAACAATATATTCATCACAATAATTATATTAAACAGGAGACAAATATAACATAACAGGGTAAAACTCGATTTTTAGGTTCACCAGTGCCCACACTGATAATCCCTATGACTTTCCCCAGTCACATGACTTGATGTAGCAAATGTAAGATTAGTGTCCCGTTGGTACACATACTTTGCTGGGGCCCTCGATGACCTATGACCACAAAATTCTTCTCTGCAATGGTTTAGCAGTGTAGCTGACTGGGTTCAGTACAGCCCAAAGGACTCACAAGTGGGAGAAGGTGGTTTAATATGCAGCAGGTTATAAAATCCTCAGACCCTTACTCCCTGGCTTGAGGACACAGTTCAGGGAGTAGGGGGTCCCCAAAACAAATTCCCTGACTAACTAAAAGATGGTGCACTCACAAACTGCATGAATGATCCTCCGGTTCAGAGATGACTCTGGACTCCTCAGTCACTAGAGGGGCTGATCTCTGCTGGCAGGAATTCTCTTCAGGCAGGAATCAGGCTGCTTCAGTCCCAGGATTTCCCCTCACCACAAAGGGGTGCAGGGCTCAAGGTGCAGATTACACAACAGTACTAAAATCCAAACTGTAGTCTCCTAGCCCAGCCTTCAGACACACACACAGCAGGCAGCAGCCCTGGACTAGCAGACAGAGCAGAGCTGACCACGTGGTGACTGGTGTCACCTAGGGAGCGGGAGGAATAACAGCCTGGCTGGGGAAGTTTCCCAGGAAAACTCTACAAATTGGGAATCAGTGGAGAAGGAAAAGTCCAACTGCGGGATCTTGCTTTAAGGTCCCTAGAGGCCAGGTCTCAGAGGGAACCCTGCATGCAGGCCTGGGCCTCAGCAGTTCCCCACACAGCCAGTCCTCCCCTTACCCTGGCTGGCTCCAGACTGACTCAAAAATGGCTTCTCCCCTTTTTTTAACTCCCTGGGAAGGGCATCTCACTCCCTATTGGTTGCCAGGCAGACTCTGAGTTTGCCTTGGCTCCCACTCCCTATCAGGGACAGTGTGCCTCTCCCTGAGCTGCCAGCAAACAGAGCCCCAGGAATCTAGGTAATCTTCTTGGGGGTTACACAAAAACCACCACCACAACTGGCTGTCTTGTTGACCCCCAAGACAGTTGGGTTGGAGACTGAGCTATTGTTTCATCCTAGATGTCATCCCTCACGTCAGACCTGAGCCACGTTGGCAGGACTCCCATGGTTGTCACAGCGTTTGAAATAACTTTAGTTCATTTTACACTTACAGTTCTACATCAGTTGATTACATTTACGAGTGACTGTTCAGTGCAGGTTGGACTACATGCTAGGTTGCGACCAGTCTGTATAGTTACTACTCTCTCTTGGTTACCTCTATTTTCAGGATAAGCATTTTTGGACTGACCTTTATGCTGCGTTGTATGGGGTCAAAGGATTAGTACAAAACTACATCTGTTTCAACTAGCAAATCCCACTAGAGTGAATGAGCCTGGAATGAAGTTGATAAATGAATTCCATGCAGCCATGATATGAATATATTGCTACAATTGTGTCTCTAACCACTACTCCAATATCAGCATGAAAAATAAATATCTTGGGAACCCTGGGGACAAATACACATGTCCAGATGTTACAAGTATTATCTGCACATTGGCTTACAGGCACATTGCAATTTGCTGCATGCTGAATTCCTGTCACTAGAAGTGAAATATTCGTCACTAGTGAAAAATCTGTCTCTCGATTAGTAACTATTCCCTCTCCCTCACTGCATAAAGACACATTACTGTAACAAAAGATGAATAGAGCTCATTTGTTTCTTCCTATCTTTCTATGTGGGACTTGTTTCCTTTCTCTCAAATAATTTTATCTCACTCACTGGACAGAGGACATAGGCAAAGTACTGGGCAAAGCAGCAGTAAATCACTTAGCAAAATAGCAAATAGCTCCCCCATGCACACTCCTCCCCAGCCAGATTGAACAGAAACACATACATCTTTTGGAACTGACATTTACCAGTAAAAGCCAGCTGAAGATAAATCAGTATACTGTAATGCAGTAAATAAGTAGTGATAGAGAATTAAAAGGGAGGAGGGGGTAGTGTTGATGAAAATAGCCAGACAGATGGTTCTGTAGCTCAAAATCTGCCACAGAACATGCTGCTACTGTGCGAGTTTCCCCCATTAACTGTCTTGCCAAAGTGGCTCATGTCTGACTTGGAGAAACCATGTCTAGGATGAAACTGTAGTTCAGTCTCCAGCCCATTAAATCCTTGGCCTTGGGGCCAACAAGGCAGCCACGTGTGGTGGTTGTTTTTGTGATGAGGCAGCCTGCCCATGAGGCATTTGACTGAGACCAACAATCAATTTCACATGGTCTGCTGAGCAGCCAGCAGACAGTGATGGTGCAAACGTTCAGTCACTGTGAATTTGGGCAAGATTCAAAGAGATTATTTGGAGGTCAATAAGAATATGTTGATATCTCAATTCACCTCACTTCTCCCGATCCTCGACCTCACCCAGACTTCTACATCCCTGGCTATGTACTGATACTTCTCAACAACTAGCAGGAAAGGGAAAGAGGAGGGGGGCAAGTATGGCAGTATTTGACCAGGATTACTACAAAATTATTGGTCTGGAAAAAAAACACCTGGATTTGGAACTTTTCGGTGTAATGTTTGCTTGCCAAAAACCTACCTCTAGATAATTATTTTTTGGGGTGGGGCAAGTAAATGTCAAAATGTGGGCACCAAAATAAGAAGATTCTCCTCCCCCGACCCCCAACCTTGGAAAATCCTGCACCTGTCTAGTTAAAAGGTGAGGCTTTAGGGAGATCCTGTTCCCAATCTTTGTGCTGAAGTCCAAATCTAAAACAGCAGTAAAGTACCATACCTATTGCAAGCAGTAAGAAGAACAGCAGCATGCTGTGGTCTATGCTGTACGGTCCATAGGGGAGAAAGATGAGGGAGTCTGGAAACCTCTGTTAAATAGTACTGGGATGATTTGCCTAACTGCAGTCACACCTACTGCTGCACTACAGACCTGAACCATTGGAATAGCACCAAGGTTATTACCAATGGTGCAGTGTACTCACACAAGTCATGTTGTTTCAGCTACAGTTTTGCCCCATGCCCTTACTTAAATTATACTACACCACTGCAGTTGCACTAACCTCTGAGGACCTATTGCCAGGGCTCAGCCTGTGAAACATTTTGCCACCACCACCACCCTCACACATACACATGTAGTGCTGCTGTGCACTATTAGACAAGTACTTTGTTCCATCCAAAAGGTAGCTGCATGTTAACAATGGGAGCTGCAAGGTGTCATTATTTAGTGCTTGCGAAGAGCTTTGCATATGTGAGGTGCTATAATATATTATAAGTGCTTAGCATCATTACACTGTACTTTTGAAAAATGTACCTTTCAGACTACATTGCAGTTTCTCCACTGAGAAGTGCTCCTGACCCGTCACAGTTTGAGGCTGCTGGTCTGAGCAAATCAATTGTTAGTGTTTCTAGACATAGAACCAAATCAGGAGTCTGGACTCAAGCCCCCTCTTTTGTTCTAAGAAAGTCTATATCTACATTTTAAATTTGAAGCCTGAGACCAAACTATAACTGGATAAAGTCACAACACCAAATCTAAACTCGGGGAACATTCACAGCTCAGGTTAATCTATAGGGGTTTTTTTTTAATTTATTCCCTTATCTTGGAGATGGGGGAGGATTTCCAGCACTTGCAAGTGCAGAAAACTTGGACTTTTGGCTGGACAAAGTGTTAACCTGCCATGCATCTAGAACAGGGGTGGGCAAACTTTTTGGCCCGAGGGCCACATCTGGGAATAGAAAGTGTATGGTGGGCCATGAATGCTGACAAAAGTGGGACTGGGGTGCAGGAGGGGGTGAAGGCTGTGGTTGGGGGTGAGGGTGCTGGGGTGGGGCCAGAAATGAGGAGTTCAGGGTGCAGGAGGGGGCTCCAGGCTGGGGTGAAGTAATGGGGTGCAGGCAGGTAAGAACTCTGGCTGGCGGTGCGGGCTCTGGGGTGCAGGAGGGTGCTCCAGGCTGGGACCAAGGGTTTCAGAAGGTGGGAGGGGGATCAGGGCTGGGGTTGGGTTGTGGGAAGGGGTGCAGGCTCCAGCTGGGGGTCCAGGCTCTGGGGTGGGACTGGGGATGAGGGGTTTGGGGTTCAAGAGAGTACTCAGGCCTGGGATCGAGGGGTTTGGAGTGTGGGAGGTGGATCAGGGCTGGGGCAGGAGTTGGGGTGCAGGGAGAGGCTCAGGGGTGCAGCCTCCAGGTGGCGCTTACCTCAAGCGGCTCCTGGAAGCAGTGGCATATCCCTTCTCCGGCTCTTACGCAGAGGCGCAGCCAGGCGGCTCTGCACGCTGCCCTGTCTGCAGGCATTGCCCCTGCAGCTCCCATTGGAGCCATGAGAGGGGCCATGCCACTGCTTCCGGGAGCCACGTGGATTGGCCCCCAACCCTGCTCCCCAGCTGGAGCGACAGAGTGGGGCAAGCCCCAGACCCTGCTCCCCAGCAGGAGCTCAAGTGCTGGATTAAAATGGCTGGCAGACCAGATTTCGCCCTCGTAGTTTGCCCACCCCTGACCTAGAAAATTACTCTGATCCCTAGAATGCACTCCACATGTGACCTGCATTCCCACTGCCCATGCTCAACCCAGTTAACAAGCCATGAACCAGCTGTCTGGAGATGGATCAGGCAGGAGTCCCCCAACTGGAAACACCAGGAAGAAAACAATTGGTGTGCTGAGCCAGAGAGGCAGCCATGGTAAAGCAAAATATCCAGCAGCTGGAAGATCATTAGTGGAGGGAAAAATCTGTGGACAGTTATTGGAAGAACAGAAGTATGAGAGTGGATCCACACTTTGGAATCTGACCCAATTTTAGGCGAGGGAAAGGGATGGAAGAGATGCTGAGAACAGATACAGTGACACTGTGATTTTTGTATCTGTGTTCATGAACATTGTTTACTATGTGAAAATGCATGATGGAATAACAAATAGCCAACCACCCAGGCATAGCTGTTGGCCTGGGTTTGTCTCTGTGCTCACCCACTCTAACAAGAGTCCTGCTTCATTTGCTAAGAAATAAGTTTTTAGTCTGAGCTGTCCATGAAATGGATAAAAATGGTTTGTTATCCAAATCAGGCATTGTCTGTGTAATGAAAATTGATAGATGTCGCAGGGAGAGTGAGAGCTTAGCAATCTCTTTGGAGCTGTTATTTGCATCTGTGGACCTGAGTCTAGACAGAGCGGAAAAGGGAATATGCCTCTCTGACATTTAAGCTAACATTTTTTAGGGTGTCAGCTGCTCTAGGGAAAGCATCTGCAAATTTGAACAAGGGAGGTAGTCAAACTGAGCAGCATCCTTTGAGAACTTGCTTCCGTAGCAGTCTAAAATCTGCACTCCGTGCACAGGTCAAAGGCAGGTGAAACAACAATAAATATTGAGCAAAGGAAGTTAATCTGCATTCAGAGGATTTTAATAGGAAATTATATATCAAATGTTTCTGTGCAAGCCTGGTTTTTTTAAACTTCTGATACTCTTGCTTTGCTTTGCCCCAAACTAATGCTGATCCATATCAATCAATGACACCTGATTAGGTGTTTGATATATGAGCCATCTACCCAGTTGGGTATACTGTTTGCAAGGAATGGAAGGCTCCACATACAGAGGTGATTCTGCTCAGGACTTATTATGGCCTCAGGTTGAGCAGATTCCCTACATGTTTGGTGAACAACGTTGAAAGAAATGCATCCTTCTTAGTCCCAACCTTTCCCCTGCTGACCCCTTTGTTCTCATGCACGGATCTCTGGACCCAAGGAGAGCCCTCTGCAGGGTTGAAGGAAGGAAGGGATGGTGCTATGAACGCAGCTGAGCCCTCCTGTCAGGGAGAGTTAATTTTGGTAAAGCACAACATTATAATATTCACCAGAACCTTCTGAACAAGCCCGTCTCTCCCACCTACAGCTGTCTTATTCAGACAACCCCAGCACAAGCTCATCTACATCCTTGTGGTCCCTTCTAACCCTATTATTCTAAGCCACTGGGCTTCTCTTATCCTGCAGCAGGAGGTGGAGAGTTACCAACCCAGAAACACACATACTTTACATAAAATGAGTCTGTTGAGTTTAGGGTATATCCCAAAGAACTACCTCACTCACCCTCCCAGTTATGTTCATAGAGATGTGATCACAGTGAGCAAGAGTCCATTATATTCACCATGGATTCTATGGATTCACCAAGGGCAAGTCATGCCTGACCAACCTGATTGCCTTCTATGATGAGATAACTGGCTCTGAGGATATGGGGAAAGTGGTGGACGTGATATATCTTGACTTTAGCAAAGCTTTTGATATGGTCTCCCGTCTCCCACAGTATTCTTGCCAGCAAGTTAAAAAAGTATGGATTGGATGAATGGACTATAAGGTGGCTAGAAAGCTGGATAGATTGACAGGCTCAACAGGTAGTGATCAATGGCTCGATGTCTAGTTGGCAGCGGATATCAAGCGGAGTGCCCTAGGGATCGGTCCTGGGGCCGGTTTTCATAGAATCATAGAATATCAGGGTTGGAAGGGACCGCAAGAGGTCATCTAGTCCAAGCCCCTGCTCAAAGCAGGACCAATCCCCAACTACATCATCCCAGTCAGGGATTTGTCAAGCCTTATCTTAAAAACCTCTAAGGAAGGAGATTCCACCACCTCCCTAGATAACCCATTCCAGGGCTTCAGCACCCTCCTAGTGAAAAAGTTTTCCTAATATCCAACCTAAACCTTCCCCACTGAAACTTGAGACCATTAGTCCTTGTTCTGTCATCTGGTACCACTGAGAACATTCTCAGATCCATCCTCTTTGGAACCCCCTTTCAGGTAGTTGAAAGCAGCTATCAAATCCCCCCTCATTCTTCTCTTCTGCAGACTAAATAATCCCAGTTCCCTCAGCCTCTTCCCATAAGTCATGTGCTCCAGCCCCCTAATCATTTTTGTTGTCCTCCACTGGACTCTTTCCAATTTATCCACATCCTTCTTGTAGTGTGGGGCCCAAAACTGGACACAGTACTCCAAATGAGGCCTCACCAGTGCATTTAGGATGGAAGAATCTCATGTACTGCTACAGGCTGGGGATCAACTGGCTAAGCAGCAGTTCTGCAGAAAAGGACCTGGGGATTACAGTGGATGAGAAGCTGGATATGAGTCAATAGCCCTGGTCTACAATTTTTGAGAAGTCGTCTGCTTCAGAGATAAAATGTGCTATTTAGTATGTATTTTGATGTGCTGAATTCAAATATGACAATTAAAACAACTGATTGGCTACTGTTTCTAAGATATTTAAGTTTTTACATTTTATGTCTATGTATATTGTGTAGATAGTAGAGTTTTAATCATAAATTGTAAACCTAGGTCTTTTCATGTGTTTATGGTTGCTTTACATGATACTATTCACCTGTCCTGTTTATGTAACACTTTAAAAATCAGCAAAGGGGTTATATAAATAAAATTTATTATGAAACAAAAGGCAAAAAACTATTATGTACATAGTTTAGTCCTATTCAGTGTCTACTCGGCGCTTCTTGGCTTGTCTCTTGTATTCATTAAATGGAGCATCTCTTGTCACTGTCCAGCAATAGTCTGCAAGCATTGATGGGCTCCATTTGCCCTGATAGCGTTTCTCCATTGTTGCAATGTCCTGGTGAAATCGCTCGCCATGCTCGTCGCTCACTGCTCCGCAGTTCGGTGGAAAAAAATCCAGATGAGAGTGCAAAAAATGTATCTTTAGTGACATGTTGCAACCAAGGCTTTTGTATGCCTTGAGGAGGTTTTCCACCAACAACCTGTAGTTGTCTGCCTTGTTGTTTCTGAGAAAATGTGTTGCCACTAACTGGAAGGCTTTCCATGCCTTTTTTTCCTTGCCACACAGTGCATGGTCAAATGCATCATCTCGAAGAAGTTCATGAATCTGAGGACCAACAAAGACACCTTCCTTTATCTTAGCTTCACTTAACCTTGGAAATTTTCCACGGAGGTACTTGAAAGCTGCTTGTGTTTTGTCAATGGCCTTGACAAAGTTCTTCATCAGACCCAGCTTGATGTGTAAGGGTGGTAACAAAATCTTCCTTGATTCAACAAGTGGTGGATGCTGAACACTTTTCCTCCCAGGCTCCAATGACTGTCGGAGTGGCCAATCTTTCTTGATGTAGTGGGAATCTCTTGCACGACTATCCCATTCGCAGAGAAAACAGCAGTACTTTGTGTATCCAGTCTGCAGACCAAGCAAGAGAGCAACAACCTTCAAATCACCACAAAGCTGCCACTGATGTTGGTCATAGTTTATGCACCTCAAAAGTTGTTTCATGTTGTCATAGGTTTCCTTCATATGGACTGCATGACCAACTGGAATTGATGGCAAAACATTGCCATTCTGCAGTAAAACAGCTTTAAGACTCGTCTTCGATGAATCAATGAACAGTCTCCACTCATCTGGATCGTGAACGATGTTGAGGGCTGCCATCACACAATCGATGTTGTTGCAGGCTACAAGATCACCTTCCATGAAGAAGAATGGGACAAGATCCTTTTGACGGTCACAGAACATGGAAACCCTACCATCACCTGCCAGGAGATTCCACTGCTGTAGTCTGGAGCCCAAAAGCTCTGCCTTACTCTTGGGTAGTTCCAAATCCCTGACAAGGTCATTCAGTTCACCTTGTGTTATGAGGTGTGGTTCAGAGGAGGAGGATGGGAGAAAATGTGGGTCCTGTGACATTGATGGTTCAGGACCAGAAGTTTCATCCTCTTCCTTGTCTGACTCAAGTGAGAATGATTCTGGTGCATCAGGAACCGGCAGTCCTCCTCCGTGGGGTACTGGGCGTATAGCTGATGGAATGTTTGGATAATGCACAGTCCACTTTTTCTTCTTTGACACACCTTTCCCAACTGGAGGCACCATGCAGAAGTAACAATTGCTGGTATGATCTGTTGGCTCTCTCCAAATCATTGGCACTGCAAAAGGCATAGATTTCCTTTTCCTGTTCAACCACTGGTGAAGATTTGTTGCACAAGTGTTGCAGCATATGTGTGGGGCCCACCTCTTGTCCTGATCTCCAATTTTGCAGCCAAAAGAAAGGTGATAGGCTTTCTTAACCATAGTGGTTATACTGCGCTTTTGTGATGCAAAAGTCACTTCACCACAAACATAGCAGAAGTTATCTGCACTGTTCACACAAGTACGAGGCATCTCTGCTCACTTTGGCTAAACAGAAATGTGTCCCTTTGCAAAATCAAACACTGACAAATAAGAGAGCACAACACTGTATGATTTCTAGAGCTGATATAGGGCAATTTGTTCAGCAGAGTGATGTAAGCTTCGTTATGATTGCATCATCCATGACTTCTAGGAATAACATGATGCAATTCATATCATGTATGACGCAATACCAGCTTCAGATTGCATCATTCATTGTTTTGCCTAAAAAGCAAGTACTGACCAAACCCAGTCATAGATTTATTCATAGATCCAGTCAAAGATGTATTTTAGTCATTTCTGGTTTAAATTGAGATCTCTTCCCTTTATAACTCACTTATCCTCCGCCATTCCCAAGTCAAGGGTCGTATATACTGACCCAATAGCATGTCTTGAAAACTAGAGCCAATCAACAATTTTAAGCATCATTTTCGTTCTCAGTGACCCAGAATTAGTAAAGTTTGACTACATTTATTTCAGAAGCATTTTGGCTGTAGAGCAGTGTAGTCTGCCCTTGTTGCCAAGAAGGCTAACGGCATATTGGGCTGCATTAGTAGGAGCATTGCCAGCAGATTGAGGGATGTGATTATTCCCCTCACCCCTGGTGAGGCCTAGGGTGACCAGACAACAAGTGTGAAAAATCGGGACAGGGGTGAGGGGTAATATGAGCCTACATAAGAAAAAGACCCAAAAATCGGGACTGTCCCTATAAAATCAGGACATCTGGTCACCCTAGTGAGGCCACATCTGGAGTATTGCATCCAGTTTTGGGCCCCCCACTACAGAAAGGATGTGGACAAATTGGAGAGTCCAGCGGAGGGCAACAAAAATTATTAGGGGGCTGAGAAACATGACTTACGAGGAGAGGCTGAGGGAACTGGGCTTATTTTGTCTGCAGAAGAGAAGAGTGAGGGGGAATTTGATAGCAGCCTTCAACTACCTGAAGGGGGGTTCCAAAGAGGATGGAGCTCGGCTGTTCTCAGTGGTGGAAGATGACAGAACAAGAAGTAATGATCTCAAGTTTCAGGGGGAGGTCTAGATTGGATATTAGGAAAAACTATTTCACTAGGAGGTTGGTGAAGCACTAGAATGGGTTACCCACGGAGGTGGTGGAATCTCCATCCTTAGAGGTTTTTAAGGCCCACTTGACAAAGTCCTGGCTGGGATGATTTAGTTGGGGTTGGTCCTGCTTTGAGCAGGGGGTTGGACTAGATGACCTCCTGAGGTCCCGTCCAACCCTAATCTTCTATGATTCTATGATATTTGAGTTAGAAGGTACAGGGGAACATTGTTTTCAGAGGTCTGTCTCAAAAATGCCAAGGCCAGCCCAGCTCTGTGCATTTATATAGTGCTTCCGATGTACAAATTACTGCCAAAATATTCACCAGTTCAGTGGTTCTCAACCAGGGGTCTGGGACCCACTGGGGGGCTGTGAGCAGGCTTCAGGGGGTCTGCCAAAATAAACCAGAGAGTAGGGCCAGTGTTAGACTCACAGGGGCCTGGGCTGAAGCCGAAGCTCGAACAACTTAGTTTTGCAGGCCCCATGTCGTGGGGCCCCCGGCAGTTGCCCTACTTGCTATCCCCAATGCAACCCTGGGTATTGGAGTCTGCAATGTACCATAATGGGAAGAGTATCCAGTGGAGACAGAATGTGACACTGTCTCTGATGATAATTCCGGACAGCTTTGTAATGTACAGTTTGTTGCTGGTAAGTCAGTTGCAGCATTTTATGAATATGCGGAAACAAAAGGTTCTGCAGCTGATCACCTTGGCTATAATTAACTGGTGTTGCTGTACACACTGGGAATTACCACCCAGTAGGGCCTATGTTGAGTTGTCATCTGATCAAGTGGGAATAAATGCAATATTAAAAACGTTTCAGGGACAAACCCAAAGTTTGTCAATGCACTGACAAGTGTAAAGGGATGAGGAATAAGTCAGGGGACTTGTAACAATTTGGAAGAATCGGCACAAGTTGCCTTAGTGGTCCCTCCTGCAGCACCCAGCTGCGGCCTGACAACTCCTAACAATCTCCACTCTAAATACAACTTCCAAGATCTCTGCCTGAAACAGGAGCCAGTTAAATTTATCGGATTAGAAGGCACCAATTTCCCAGTCTCTTTAGGAGATGTTCACAAAGTAGCTGTCGCTGTCAAGCAAGCTATGTTGCATTAGCATATATGTGTGTAGTCAGGTTTCTTGTTGATTCTTTCGCTTGATATTGTGCATACAAGTCAGGTTTGCATGAAAGACAATGGAAAGTTTCCATCAACAGGTGGCAAGTTCATTTCAGAAAACAATCTCATGGGTGCCAAGGACCCTGGGCTATGCATGGCAGTTACTGAGAGAGTCACTGAGACATTGTGATTGCCAAAGGATTACTGTGCAGACAGAGGAATCCTGCCTTAAGGCAACAAAATGTTTCTCGACAAAATGCACATGCCTTTAATGTGGAAAGCATCCGGCACTTCCTTCACCATAGCACTCAGCAGGAGAAGTTCTTCTGAATGAACTGAGAATTGTGTTTGGATATAATGGTCTGACTTAAAATGGTCGTCACGGAGTCTCCTGCTGGTGGTGACCACCATCTTTCTTGTGACATCCCCAGGCTGGGGAAACCCAGGGACAGAAGTTGCAAACTCTTTTCTAACCAGCTTACTTGCTGTAATGAGGGAGCCATGTGTCTGCAACTGTCTCTGAGGGTCTCTGATATAGGCATGGAGCCAGTGTAACCAACTCATGTGTAGCAGGCAAAAGGAACAATTATTAGATCAATCCCAACCTCCCCTGAACACATACATTCCTGGGGAGTCAGACTGTTCTTCAGCTCAAAACACAGGCTTGTGTCACTTGAGATGGTTTAACTGAAGGTACTAGAAGATCCCTTAATCTCTCTGTGGACTAGTTGCTAGAGGGCACTGTCACACATGCACACAAAGCCAGTGCATTCGGAGCTACCAAGCTTCACACGCACATTTCCCCTCATGCAGGGCTGCAGTAACTGAGAAGGGATTGTACTGCGGCAATTCCTTTCTACTCCTGCAGGCAGGGGCACTGAGAGCAGGGAAACGGTCTTTCTGCCTCTGCTGGCACCCAGGTAGTGTGGAGCATCCAGGGAGGAGATGGCAACTGTTGGCTGGGGAAGTGAGGGGATCATGAGGGGGAATGGGCTCAGGAGTGAAGAGGCTTGAAGGGGCTCATAGGCAGTAAAGGAAGCAGAGACAGAGAAGAGGCTGAGCCAGGATTCTCACCCACCCCCTCAGGCTGCCCTAGGGTCTCCTGCCACTTTCTCACCACAAGCTCCAGGGCTCCCTCAATCATAGGTTGCTTCAATTCCATCTAATACCCTAGTCACCACTGACTCCTTCAGGCTCCCCAGACACCCCTGCTTTCTTCTGTCTTCCCACTTCTGCATGCGGCAAGGGATAGACTCCAGCCTTCTCTCCCTCTCACCTACTCCTACTGATGAGGGGAATCACTGATGAGCTCTCACTGCAGAGAAACGTCACAGATGGAGCTGCACAAAACCGGGCAGCAATGTACATTACACCATAGTCTTGCACTGACACCCAGAAAGAGAGAGAGAGACATAGCTACAGCTGTCTCGCTGTTAGTGCCTGAAGGCGCTTCAGGAAGAATTACTTTTATTTCTTTCACAGAGAAGCAGAGATCTCATGCAGTAAATGAAAACCCAGATTTAAAGGGACACCCAAGGCCAGAAATATGGTCAGTTTAAAAAAAAATTAAAAGTAGTTTTGTGTACTACATCTGCCTCTGGGATTCCATGCCCATTTTTGAGGTTTTACAGTCTCCTATATTTTCAATGGTTTTGCTCCTTTTTTCTGTGTAAAAGACTCACCCCAGCAAGCAGGGAAACTGTTTGACTGTCTAGAAAGGGGGGACAGTGAAAGTGGTTCTGCACAAAGGGTGAGATTAGGAGCACAAATCCCATTGCCTTTCAATAGGACTTGAGCTCCTAAATCACTCAGGTGCTTTCGAAAGCATACTCAAAGTAGAATCTTTTCCATCTAATCGCTTTAATTTACAGTACCTTTGGGTGCTACTTGTAACAGGTGGAGTTCAGGTGGGTAAAACTGTTGGGGATAAATCTAATTGAACATTTTCAGACCTTAAACCAAAATGGTTTCAGTATTATAAGTGGAACAAAGTCCTTGGGGAGGTGGGTTGTTATACTTTCCTATACAGTTTACCCGTGGTCCAGTTTAGACTATCTGTAAAAATTACTACTGATTCTATGCCATGTAAGTTGCTACCATCTTTGTGGGTCTGCAGAAAGTGGTGAGGTCTGCTTTCAGTATTGGCACTTCCATTCCCTGAAGCTGTGCCTTCTATGCTGTGACCTCCAATTATCTTCACACAGATTATTTTTGTTTACCTGCCATATTCTTGCCCCAGAGCACTGTTTTGTAGCAATTCTGCCTATGGATACAATCCCATAATGCAGTGCAAATGCCTGTCATAATCATGTTTGAAGGTCAATGTTTCATGCATATATCAAAGTGTTTTTGCCTTTTCAGCTTCCCTGCTGGCTTTGGTAACAGCGCTGGTTTCTTTTTTTGTGTGGTTATAATCTCCTTGACATCCCAACACTCATTTATATCCAGTATTTAATGTATCTGCTGGAACTAATGGAATGGATATTGTTTTGGTAATGTCCTAGGTCAGGAGTTATGGTTTTTCTGCTCCAGGAAACCTCCTATCAATATTAAAGTAAATATCTCTCGATGTGCCATCAAATTACATCAGACCCAGCAAGAAGTCTGGGAAGAGCCTCACTCCTTGACAGGGGAGTAGAAAATAAAACAAAAGATTGCCTTCATGATTTAGGAAGGGAAGATTTAAATAAACATATTTCTAGTTGTGAAGAGAATCTCTCTCTCTTTCACTCAGAAATTTGGCTTTTAAATTTTCTGTGCATCTTCTAGTTTTATAGTTTCTTTTCTTCCCAGGCCAATACACAGTCTGAGTTCTTAAAAATTCCCATCAAACCCATGAATTTTAAAAATGTTCTAAATGAGAACCAGAACCTCAGGAGGTTTTGACGGCATTAAAGGGACTGCAGGAAGATGGTGACAGACTGAAGGAGACAGGGTTTATACAGTATTTCATCAAATCTTGCTGCTGGCTGGTGATCTAACTCACTCACCACATATGATTACCGCACAGAAGTAATGGTATTCTTTTTCCCAAAGCTGATGAGTAACTGAATAGTCCGCCAAAAGAAAAGTTACCAAGTATTATATTTGTAAGTTACTCCACCCCCACTTCGAATATATGTTGAAGTGGGCAGCTAGGTACGGTAGAACATGAGATAACCATGTCAAATCTCTACAGCAGGGGTCTCAAACATGCGACCCGCGGGCCGGTTATTTTCTGCGGCCTGCGAGCTCCCCGCAGTCCCCCCACCCCCTCCCCAGCGTTTACATACAGCGGCTCTGACCCAACACGCACTGGGGGCAGGGCAGGCTCCTGCCTGGCCGCCCTGCCCCAGCGCCGCTCCGGCAAGCTCCTGGAACCTGGGGGAGGAGGGGCACAGGGGTCTGTGTCACTGTTACATCCAGGCACCGCCCCCAGAAGCTCCCATTGACCGGGAATGGGGAACCGTGGCCAATGGGAGCTGCTGGGGGTGGTGCCTGGACACAAAAGTGACACAGACCCCTGTGCCCCTCCTCCCCCAGGTTCCAGACTCTTCCCGGAGCAGCATGGGGGCAGGGCAGTGCAGGGCAGGCAGGCAGGCAGGGAACCTGCCCCCAGTGCGTGCCGGGCCAGAGCCCGCACCCCGCACCCCTCCTGCACCCTGACCCCCTGCCCTGAGCCCCCTGCCGCACCCTGCACCCCGACCCCCTGCCCTGAGCCCCCTGCCGCACCCTGCACCCCTCCTGCACCCTGAGCCCCCTGCTGCACCCCGACCCCTCCTGCACCCCGACCCCCTGCCCTGAGCCCCCTTCCGCACCCCACACCCCTCCTGCGCCCTGACCCCCCTGCCCTGAGACCCTGCTGCACCCCAACCCCCATGCCCTGAGCCCCCCGCCGCATCCCGCACCCCTCCTGCACCCCACACCCCAACTCCCTGCCCTGAGCCCCCACCACACCCCAAACCCCTCCTGCACCCCCTGGGGGAAGGGAGGGCGCAGAGTTGGGGTGGGGATTTCGGGGAAGGGGTGGGGCCTCATGGAAGGGGTGGAGTGGGGGGCGTGACCAAGGGTGGTGGGGAGGTGGGGTAGGTGTTAGTAATGCGGCCCTCGGGCCAATGTACTAATCCTCATGTGGCTCTCGTGGTCATTTGAGTTTGAGACCCCTGCTCTACAGCAACTTTCCAATGTCCACTCCATGCATCTTTTTTAGTTTAATTGCCCCCAGGTCAGTTTGGAGCTGGAAGTCACAAAGGGCATGAATCTGGTACTTTGACTCAGCAAAGTGACAGAAAAAATTCAAACTGGATGTGACACAGATGCCTCTTTACAAAGGGTCCCCTGTTCTTTGCAAACAACTCTCACCTCAGACCTGACAAACTCACTACACCAAACATGTCTTGCAAAATATTTACCCATAAGGCATAACATATAAGGTATCTGCAGAAAGCTTGTGACTTATCAAGACTCAATTAAGGCTACGTTTTAGTCACAGGTATTTTTAGTAAAATTCATGGACAGGTCATGGGCAGTAAACAAAAATTCATGGCCTGTGACCTGTCCGTGACTTTTACTATATACCCCTGACTAAAACTTGTGGCGGGGGACAGTTGGGGGGTGCCACAGGTGCTGCAGGGGGCCCAGCTGGGTGGGGGGGACCCTGCAGGTGCTCGGGGTGTGTGTGACCAGGGGGTGGGGTGGGTGCTCAGATGGGGGTTTGTTGGGGCTGGGGCAGGCTTCCTACCCAGCTCCTGAGCTCCACATGTTGCCTCAGCTCCACCCCAAGCCCTGGTTCTGGGAACCGTGGCCAGTGGGAGCTGCGGGGGCAGTGCCTGCCGGCAGAGGCAGCAAGTGGAGCTAGGAGCTGAGGGAGGGGAGCCACCCCCTCCAAGTAAGCACTGCCCCGCACCCGAATCCCCAGCCCGGAGCCCCCCCTCACCCAAATTCCTGCTGCTGGGGGAGCAGAGGGGCCCCAAGACTGCCCCAGCAGCAGCCGGTGCGCCTGGCCTGGGGGCTGCCCGAGCTCCTCAGGCGGCCCTGGGCCAGGCACACCAGCCACTGCAGAGGTCACGAAAAGTCACGGAATCCATGACTTCCGTGACCTCTGTGACAAACACGGAGCCTTACTCATAATCACGGTGAGATGTATGTATGGGTGTTGTCAGATGGCTACCGGTGTAGTGCTCTGCTCTGCTCTGTTCAATGTTGATCTCAGTCAGCTGCGTGCATATGTTCCCTCTGTGTGCTGCCCCAGCTCTGCACAGATAGCTGACACAGCATACCCCGAGAGAACCCCCAATGACCACAGACTCTAGTAAGGTACGAAGGCACGTCGGCCAGGTTTATTGTCGAAGAGAAACACAATCTCTAGCTCCCCAGATTATAAATTATAACTCTACGGTTTGTTGCTAGTCCCTATGTGCACCCTGGCAATGGACACAGCTCAGTCAGTGGCGGGACTTTCCACTGCCCCCTAGGCCGGACAAAGAGACCGCCCCAGGGCTGCATTCTTATACACAGGTACAAACAAGTTACATAATGCTCCTGACGTATTGAGGTGCAACCCTTCTACGTAACAAGGTACAACCCCTCTACATAGTAAGGTGCCGCCTTCCACCTTGTACATGTTGGTTTGAACAAAACAACTCTATCCATCATATTACCCTTTTGCCCCTGTCTTTAGGATGGGTCAGCCTGTTCCTTGTTATCTGTGTGGAATGTACACGTGTTCTGGTACCTTTTAGGTTTGTGTACTTTTGCAACATCAGCCCTTTCCTTGCCAACTTCTGTGAGCAGGGCCTGCCTTTGGTGTACAGTTTAACTTTGCTTTATGTTAGCAAAGTCCTGACCATTACTTTAGCTCAGGCCTTAAGCCTCATACTGGGCCTCTGATACCAAGGGTTTATGTTTCAGGGCCTCATCTTACTACATTGGGTAATATAAAAGGAATAATTAAGATAAGATTTTGTCATGGAGGTCACAGAAGTCACAGATTCTGTGACTTTCAGAGACCTCCGTGACATTTTCAGCTTCAGCCCAATTCCCGGGGCCGGAGCTGTCAGCGGTGGGAGCCCCAGTGCGCTGAGCCGCCGGAGTGGTGACGGAAGCTGGAGCCTCCCTTCCCCCAGGCAAGGCTTGGGATTTCAGTCCCCATCTTCCCCTTTGTGGAGCTCAGGCTTCAGTCCCCCCCATCAGCCCCTCCCCGTTATGTTAGTAAAAGTCACGGACAGATCGCAGGCTTCCATTAATTTTTGTTTATTGCCCGCAACCTGTCCTTGACTTTTACTAAAAATAACCATGACAAAATCTGAACCTTAAGAATAATGTAACTATATGGAAAATTTGCTTTATGGACTTGGAGTAGAAGTTAGTCGCTGGGGGATAATGTCTCAGTGATGACACGTTCTAGCAGGAGGGAGTTGTCACCCCACCCTGATTAGCTGGTATGTAATGCAAGGTTCAATTGTCTAGTCTTTCTCCATTCCAACATTTCCAATGGAAAAATCATCAGAGACCACTTCCACCAATCGAAACCACTCAGAGGTAAAAAAAAAAAAAAAAAAAAAAAAAAAAAAAGAGGAACAGTACAACAGCCAGGAAATCGCTCTGCCTATGAATAAAGATAAAAGTCTGTTTCAGTATAACACAGGATGGGGAAAGGTACTTCGTATCCTTTTACTGATGGGACATCTTTAGGAGTAGAGATGTTCTCATAAAAAATTGGATCCTTGTTCCTGCAAAGCCAGCAAGCTCTGCAACAGACTGAACTTTGAGGGGAAATCCTACTTTTTTAGACAGGAAAGGCAGCTTTTGGTAAGAGCAGTCTAAGGTTAGCCTTTTATACATTTCTTTTATTTGGTAAACATTTGTTGCCATCACTCTGTCTTGTTTCAAATTGAATTTCTATTCTTTCTAAAATAAACCTTCCTTTGTTTTATTACAAATGCTGTGTGTTATACAAGAGCAGTGGTTTAAGGTAAAACTAGTAAACTGGGGTACACTGCTCCCTTGGGGCCAGAGGATCTGGGATTTATGAGAGTAGCCAGTGTCAGGGACTGGATATCACAGGGAAACAATTCCAAAGGACTCGGGGGCTAGGGTGCATTTATTGTTAACCTGCAAAGCAAAGGCAGGACTGGTATAGCCAAGAGAAGTATGTTTGAGTGGCTGAAAGCCTGGTGGTGTTAGGGAGCTGACACCCAGGTAGGCACAGGAAAGACTCCCTTACTCTAGAAGCTGGGGTGGTAACAAAGTGACTCAGGATCCTGGGTACTCCTAGGAACATCACTCTCTGAGCCATCCTGAATAGTCTATGGGAGATACTTTTCAGATAAACCTTTTGGCTTCATTGGCTATATGACTTTAGTAGTTAGCGAGCCTGTCATAGATTATACTGCAAGGACGGGATATAGTATTGACATGCATGTGTGTTACAATCTGGGGGCCCAGGTTTCAAATGTGAGCCTCTAAGTACATCATCCAAACTGGTATTTAAGTACATAAGATGAACACAATAGTTTGAAATAACGTTGAATACGCTAATACATTTTATTAACTTTTCTGTTAGTGAAATATATTAATGAGGGGCCAAATCCTGAGGTAAATACTGAGATACTCCTACTGAGTTCAAACTGAGCAATTCCCACTTCACCTCAGTGGCTGTGGCAGTTTCTGGCAGCAGAAGCAATGGAAGTGATGTGGTACTGCTCTTCAGGGTAGGATTCTGGGGATTGCACAAAAGCTGCAGTCACAGCCTGACTCCCTCCACAGGGATCCTTTTGTGCAGTACACAAGGGCTGTGTCCGGGAGGGGCACGGCCAGAAGACCTGATCCCCTTTTTCTCTCCCATGGACCATGACTACACTATCCAAGGTGCTGCAGTGGCATAGCTACAGCTCCATAGCTATGCCACTGTAACCCTGTGGTGTAGATGCCGACTACAATGACAGAAGAGGGTTTTTTCCATTGCTGTAGGAATACCACCTCCCCAAGTGACAGTAGTTAGGTCAACGAAAGCATTTTTCCATTGACCTAGCTACTGCAACTCTGGGGGTTAGGTTGATATAGCTGTGGCACTCAGGGATGAAGATTTTTCACATCCCTAAGTCCCATAGCTATGTCAACCTATGTTTTAAGTGTAGACCAGGTCACAGTGGGACATGGAGGACTGTGAAGGCTACTTCAGCTAATGGATTGAAGTGGTCTCTGTGGGGTGGCTTCATGGTATTTTGCATGCTGCTTTAATTGAAACCACTGGGAATCATGCCAGAGTATTTGAGTGCAGAATTTCATCATAAATACATCTGGCCCTAGCAGGATCTAGTGGTAGTATTTACTAGATTGTCCCCAGCAAGTTCCTAACTGAGTATCTAGTTTGGTTGTTTTTGTATTGAATGGGCATTAATTAAACAGGACTTGTGAAGTAGCAGGGATTGGCTGGGCTGATGCTCAGTTTGCCTGGATTCAGCAAAATCCACCCCTTCCATATATTTCTTCCATTTGAAACACTGTAGTTTCAAGGTTCATATGTTTCCTCTGGAGGATGTGAATTGGATTCCTTCCTTTCATCTGTAAATAATGTTGCCGTACTTCTTTACACAGAGCATCATACAAGTTGCTATTCCATATAAATCTAGCTTTATCTGGTTATGTTACTGATAGGCTGAGAAACGAAACTGCTTTTATAAAATACTCTGAAAGACAGAATTTATAAGATAGATTTTGCATGAAAAGAAAAAAAAATCAAGGAATCGGTTTCATTTGGTTCTGATACCATTTTCATAGACAAATTGACAAATGTGATATAGTTTGATAAAAGAGATTGATGCAAGAAACCAGGCTTTCTACACTTTTATGGTGGAAAATATTTAAAATAAAATGAATATGGGAATTTGGAATTAGGTGAGAGCTAGAGAACAAGACAATGAATTAGGTGAGTAGGGTCAGAAGCTTTTTCAGATGGGAAATGAGAACAGCTCAGATAAACATGCAGCACATATTGATTTAAAAAGTATGTCAGGCTTTACATATGTTTTAAACTATTTAGCTAGAAATGAGGCATTGCATCTACTTAGCACCCAAAAACCATGAACAAATGTTACAAATCTGACACTAAGAAGTGGAAATGTGACAAAACCTACAGTGCTTAGGGAGAAGAACAAAGAAGGGGATGGGTTTCATGGATCAGATTTTGGTTCATCTAGTCCAATATCCTGCATCTAGGAGTGTCCCACAAGCGGATGCTTTGGAAACTCCCACAAAAAAATAATGCACCCAACCTATTGTTCAATGCAGTACTTAGGGAAGGGGGTGAGGTGATATTATTTTTCTGACTCCCATAGGTTATCAGTTTATGCCTTGCCACATGAGTTGATTATCTTTATCTCAGCATTCATGAGGTCAGATGTAATGAGCTATATAATTATTAGCCCAATAACAGTGTTTGAGGTGATTTTAAATGCCTTCAGTATGACATCAATCAGTTCACAACGTTAATTTTGGTCACTGCAAGGAATTTTCCGCTTGAATCTTTGGACAAGCAAAACCCCTCTTTAAAAATAATCCCAATTCTTAAAACAATTTGACAAAAGTTTTGTGCCAGATGTAGGTACCATATCATGGAAAGAAGACTGATCAGTAGCAAAGTATGGTATAGAAAATATATTTCCCCCTCCTCATTTTCATACAAATATTGCTGAGATAGAAAAGGTCCAGAAGGAGGCAATAGATATCCTAAAGAGGTACAGCAAGTTAATTATGTGGAAAGGCTGCAGGATAAACATGGCTAAGGAACAGACATGATCAAAGTTTTCAAAGTGCTAAAGAGGATAGGGTAGGTTGATGTAGATAATCTCCTCAAAGTAATGATTAACCCCAGGACAAGGACACAGACTAATAAGGAAATAGCACCATTTTGATCTACAGTAGTTCTGATCATTCAGACGCTCACATATCATTGTATAATCAGAACTTCCTAGAGCATCAGCTTTTTTAATACAAAAAAATAGAGTGTCTCTCTCTTATACATACAATATTTATCCTTGAATCAGTCAACAAATATGAGGGTTAGGGTGGACTGAAATTATTGTGATTACCTCCAGATGGGGCTAGAGTCATTTTTGGTTAGCAGCTGCTGAACTCACTTCAGTAACTTATTTTTAAGAGGGGAAAATTGTAACTCAGAGCTATTGGAGATCAATAAGCAGAGCTCATTATACCGATGATCTAATTCTTCTGGAAGTTCACATATTGCATGTGTGGTTTTCCTTTGTCTCCAACAATATGCAGCTGCTGACACCTAAATCTCGGAAGCAGACTGAAGTTCCAAAGACCAGCATCAATTAATGCTTGGGAGATGGGGGTAAAATGTAGCTTAAACAGAGCTTTATTTTATCCTGTTTTCTTGAAATACCTGTTATACATCAGCCAAGGGCTAAATATGGGACTGTGACCTAAAATAAGTGACAGAAAAATAAGAGAGCAAGAAACATATATTTAAGTGGAATTCATGTCTTTACAATATACAACATTTCACTCACAGATCTTGGGAGACAGACCAGTCCTCGCTTACAGACAGCCCTCCAACCTGAAGCAAATACTCACCAGCAACCACACACCACACAACAAAAACACTAACCCAGGAACCTATCCTTGCAATAAAGCCTGATGCCAACTCTGTCCACATATCTATTCAAGTGACACCATCATAGGGCCTAATCACATCAGCCACGCCATAAGGGGCTCGTTCACCTGCACATCTACCAATGTGATATATGCCATCATGTGCCAGCAATGCCCCTCTGGTCACTCAATAACAGACTTAAAGGTGGCAATTCTGCAACAGAAAAGTTTCAAAAACAGACTCCAACGAGAAACTGCTGAACTGGAATTAATTTGCAAACTAGATACCATTAACTTTGGCTTGAATAGACGCTGGGAGTGGCTGGATCATTACACAAATTGAATCTATTTTCCCCTGTTAAGTATCCTCACACCTTCTTGTCAACTGTCTGAAATGGGCCATCTTGATTATCCCTACAAAAGTTTTTCTTCTCCTGCTGATAATAGCTCATCTTAATTAATTAGCCTCTTAGAGTTGGTATGGCAACTTCCACCTTTTCATTTTCTGTGAGTACACTGAAACCCCGCTATAATGCGCCCCGCGATAACGCGAATTTGGATATAACGCAATCATAAGGTGGCTCCAGCCGCCCCAAGGGAAAAAAACGCATCCAGAGCGTGCTTCCTCGGCTGGTGCCTGGAGCCAACCCTGGCTCCATCTCCTCTCCATCTCCTCCCCTCGTTCCTTCCCCTCTGCCTCTTGCCCCCTACCCCCACTTCCCCCTTTGGCGAGAAGAGAAGAGACCGGCTTGAAACTGACCGGCTTGAAAGTTCTCCGCTTTGGCAAGAAGAGATCGGCTTGAAACTGACTGGCTTGAAATGGTAAATTTTCATAACCCCGCTATAACGTGACCCCGCATTTATTGCGATCGAATTTTTTGGACCCCAATTATCGCGTTATAGCGGGGTTTCACTGTATATATATCTTCATACTATATGTTCCATTCTATGCATCTGATGAAGTGAGCTGTAGCCCACGAAAGCTTATGCGCAAAGAAATTTGTTAGTCTCTAAGGTGCCACAAGTACTCCTCGTTCTTTTTGCGGATACTGACTAACATGGCTGCTACTCTAAAACATTTCACTTAGTTTCCTTATTCAGCTTTTCTGCTCTATATGATTTAAAAGTGAAAACAAAGGAAGATAAGTATGAGTTGTGGTCTAAGACAAGACAGCAAATTTTAATAATTTCTAATGCAGTACAGTTGAGAAAGATGTAAGGCAAACAGATTTTGTTTTGGAAAGAAATTCCAATCAGATGGACAATGTTTTTAATATAGTAAATATGCTCAAATACAAAAATGATGGGTGCGATTACAATTCCAGCATCCAACCTCTGCCAACCCCATGAGATACATGATATTAAAATTAGATAGTTATTACGCTGATATTAATAACTTAAGAAACTAAATCACAGCATCTGGAAATTGGGCATCAACCCTGCAAGAATTCCACGGGACAAAAACCAGGTCAAGTAGAGCTATACTTTTCTCATTTTAGGGAGAGGAATTACATACTTTTAGCAACAAGAGAATGCTTTCTTTGTCTTGCTAAGTCACACAGGTAGATTTAACAGATGAGCTTTATTGCACATGATTATCTAAGACCTGACAGGTCACTGAAAACGCACTGAAAAGGGACCACGTGGTCTGTGAGGAGCTACATTAGAAGTATACCTGCATCTGCATGGAGACTAACTTTCATTTTGTCTTTTTGGTAAAGGGATAGCTTAATTCTATGGGCTGCTGCTGCAGCATGGATTTCAGATACAAATTTGTCTTTGTTTCTGGTCCTGATCTTTCTGTGAAAACAAATTCTGATTCACCCTAAAACAAATTATTTTAAAATTACTTAATTTGGCTGCTGCACTGAAGAAAACATGTTTTTCTTTAATAATACCTTTTTTCCATGAGAGATTAGCCTTAAAGGAAGTTTGTGCTGATAAAATATTTAATAGGCTTAAACATATTTAACTGTAGATAGATTTCTATTTCAGTGCTATGCTCCTTTTGCTGCCCATTATAATGTAATCTTTACTTTATTATTGGAATGTTTACCTCTTTCTGGTTTTGATTCCCTCTACTTCCTTGAAACTATGTTGATCATGTGTCTATAAAACTATTTTGACTTTATTATTGTTTATATTTAACAATACTGTATAAAACCTGTAGCCAGCCAGGAAGTTATGGCTGTCGCTGCATGGCATAGTCTTCTGGGATTTCTCAGTACTAGAGATCTTAGAAATCAGGACCTCCTGCTCCAAAAAGCACAGACCCTACCACTTCAACCAAAGAAGGATCTCTTTTAAAATGTTATGGCCTATAGCAGAAGTTCTCAAACAGGGGTCTGCAGCCCCCCAGGAGGCCGAAAGCCGTTTTAGGGCGGCTGCAGGGCCCTGCAGCTGAAGACTGGAGCCCAGAGCCCTGGTGCCCCCTGTGGGGCTAAAGACTGGAGCTGCAGCGTTCCTGGAGTCCTGAGCCCCAGTACCCACGGCTGAAGCCCTGAGGCCTGGCGCCCCTCGTGGGGCTAAAGCTGGGAGCTGCGGGGCTGAAGCCCAGAGCGCCGAACCCTGTCACCTCCCATGGGGCCAAAGCCGGGAGCCCCAGTGACTCCCACGGGGCTGAAGACAGGAGCAGAGCCACAGGGATAAAGCCCTAGTTCCAGTGCCCCCCACAGGGCGAAAGCCCCAAGCCCTGGTGCTCCCTGCAGGGCTAAAGCCCTGAGCCCATGGGCAGAGTTGGGTGAGCACAGGGAGCATTGCTCAAACCCCCGCCCCCACCCCCAACTGCAGTGTCTTACCCAGAGCAGGGCAGTCCCGAGGGCAACTCCACACCATCCCCCCACTTCCTTCTCTTCACCAGCCCCTCGGAGGCCCCGCCTCCTGGCCAGGTCAGAGGTAGGGTTGCCAGGTGTCCAGTTTTCGACCGGAATGCCCAGGCAAAAAGGGACCCTGGTGGCTCCGGTCAGCACCGTTGACCAGGCCACCAAAAGTCTGGTTGGCAGCGCAGTGGGGTTAAGGCAGGCTCCCTGCCTGCCCTGGTTCCATGTAGCTCCTGGAAGCGGCTGGCATGGCCGGCTCCTAGGTACGGGGGAGGCCATCGGGGCTCCGTGCACTGCCCCCACCCCAAGCACTGGCTCCACAGCTTCCATTGGCCTGGGGGTGTGGGCAGCACGCAGAGCCCCCTAGCCCCTCTGTCTAGGAGCCGGACATGCTGGCTGCTTCCAGGAGCCACACGGAGCCAGGGCATACAGGGAGCTTGCCTTAGCCCTGCTGCACCGCTGACCGGAAGCCACCTGAGGTAAGTGTTGCCTGGCTGGAGCCCGCACCCCAAGCCCCCTCCCACACACCAACCCCCTGCCCCAGGTTGGAACCCCTTCCCACACTCCAACTCCCTGCCCCAGGTTGGAACCCCCTCCCGCACCCTAACTCTCTCCCAGAGCCTGCACCCATCACCCCCTGCCCCAACCTGAGCCTCCTCCCACACCCAAACACCCTCACGGAGTCTGAACCCCCACCTGCACCCCAAACCCCTCATCTCGAGCCCCACCCCAGAGCCCACACCCCCTTCCACACCCCAAACCTCTGCCCCAGCCCAGTGAAAGTGAGTGATCAGTAATTGTTCTGTTAAGGTTTGTTTTTTTACATTTTATGAAGGGAAACTGTATTGAACTAAAATACCAGCTATGGATGCAATCTAAATTGTAAAATTTCTTATAGTTAATAAGAAATTGTTCACTTCATTACACATTTGTGAACTGCTAATTTTGCTGTACAAACATTATGTATTCTGCTTACATAAATGTAACTCATTCTGTCATGCAATTTTTATCTGAAATGCTGTTGTGCGAGACCAAGACGGGTGTCATCAGACTGGAAAATTCAGCAAATAAGAAACTAACAATATATTAAAATCCTTTCATATGAATCAAAATATTTAAATTCCTTGAAGCTCTGGACACTTCATAATGTTAATTGCAGTTGCACATATTTAGCATAGTCTAAAAGAGGTTGATAGGATACAGACAGGTTACAAATCTTGTAATACCAGTCAACTTTAAAATCATCTGCAGACTTAATGTTTCTTTTGTAACAGTCTGTACATGTAACTCAGATTTTTTTCTTCTGGTTTATCTAACTTTTGTTTAAAGCATTGAGTTTGTTATTCAAATAAAAATTATGCAATACAAAATCCTTTGCTACTACTAACGGTCCCATATCAGAACCACAAATTTAATACCTCCCATTATTTTGAGAGTATCCAATAGTAAACAAAACTGTGCCCTAACACTTGATCAGTTTTTCTCTCCAGGTTAGATTTCAACTTCATTGAGTCTGAATTGAATTAAGATTTTATTACAATTTAGAAACATTTAAGCAGTTAAATGAAGGGGCTTTTTCTTAATATATTTTATTCACCTTTTATGTGTATTGTAAGGAACTGTAGCAAAAAATAATTGAGAACCAGGTAATCCATTCCCACAAGAAAACCCACAGTAGTGAATAGAAGAGGATGAAAATCATTTCTCACCCCGTATAACAGGGGTAGGCAACCTATGGCATGGGTGCCAAAGACGGCACGCGAGCTGATTTTCAGTGGCACTCACACTACCTGGGTCCTGGCCACTGGTCTGGGGGGCTCTGCATTTTAATTTAATGTTAAGTGAAGCTTCTTAAACATTTTAAAAACCTTATTTACTTTACATACAACAATAGTTTAGTTATATATTAAAGACTTATAGAAAGAAATCTTCTAAAAACGTTAAAATGTATTACTGGCACGCGAAACCTTAAATTAGAGTGAATAAATGAAGACTTGACACACCACTTCTGAAAGGTTGCTGACCCCTGCCCTATAGAATGAGATGTGAGTTTAGTCCCTATGGATCCTCTGGGATGTGGAGGGATCCATTTGAACTCACTTTTCATGGATCTGAGACCATTTTTGGAAGTCCTGGGAAATGAGCAGCCTCCCAAAACAAGAGCTGAAACACAGTTCATACTTCTTTCTGGTCACACTAAAATAACAAACCTGGGCTCTGGGATTTGTTTGGAATCCTGAGGGACAGATCCTGGCCTCTGCTAAGGCCGCATGTCAGACTGCATAAGGGTTTATGGAGATCCCCAAATGGCATGGAACTGGTGTAGTCAGCTGTGCATCACCCTCAGTAGCATAGCCGGGGGGGAGCAGCGTGAGCGGCCGCTCCCCCTGTGAGGAGAAGCAGCGCTAAGGTGCCGCCCGAGCCCCGCTGCGGGAGCTGGGCTGGGGGCGCTTTAAAAGGCCTGCGGCTCCTGTGGGGAGCCACGGCCCTTTAAAGCGCCCCCCCCCCAGCCCTGCTGCCAGATCTGGGCTGGGGGGGCGCTTTAAAAGGCCGGTGGCTCCTGCCGCTGCGGGGAGCCACGGGCCCTTTAAAGCGCCCCCCCCAGCCCCGCTGCAGGAGCCGGGCTCGGGCGGGGATTTAAAAGGCCCAGGGGCTCCGCAGCGGCTGGAGCCCCGGGGCCTTTAAAGCGACGCGGGGATGAGTACAGGGGGAGCGGGGAGGCGCCTTTTTATAACGCCGCTCCCCCTGTGCTCTAAACCTGGCTACACCACTGATCACCCTCACTTCTCACTCTAATGTAGAGAAATTTGAGTAGAGAAAGGGGGCATGGTTGGAGGACTGCTGCATTCCAGAGATTCCCTAGAGGGTGTTGCAGCTGCAGGTGCTTTCATTTGCTCCTTGAGACCAGCAGCCTGAGAATCTTGGAGCCGCATATGTGGCTAATAGTTACTTTTCCATCCCACTCCCTGGAGATGTGCTGATTGCCACATGATTGTTTCCAAGTATCTGGCCTTGAGTATCTACAGGCCTGTTTTTTCTACTTTTCTACTTTCTCATCTCCATTTTTGCTGCAGTGCACAAGGACCAGCTGTTGGAGTTTGACGAGGAAAACTCTTCGTCATCGGGCCTGCTCACATTATCAATGCAGAGAGGAAGACTGAAGGGATAGCGTGTTGGTCAAGAGTAAGTATGGTAGGCTGAAACACAGCTGCTAGGTTTAAATTTAGAAGATATACCGACTTTGACAGTGTCCCTTTAACTTTAATGAGCACAAATAAAATATCTACTTTAGCGGAACCAGAAGACTAATTGGGTCACCCTTGTGATGACATATCAGCAAGATAGATCTATTGTTTATAGTCCAGGCATTTTCTTCCTTTATTTTCTGGTGAGCAATTATATATTTTCCTGGGCAATTTTTCAGCATTCATTTTCAGGGCTCTGAATATTTGAATCACCTGTGTTTACCCCATCCTGGCTCTAGAATGAAGCTGATGAAGGGGAATGTGCTGCTGATGGCTGGGCAGTGTGGGGAGCAACAGTTGCTTGATGTGTGTGTTACACACATACACTACAATGCAAACTCTATACACACACACATGTTATTTATATGTATTTGCTTGTTAATATGTTTTGACAGGAATCTATTAGTAAATATTTGTTTAAATCTAAAATTAGAAGTCCTACACCAGCAATTAGGCAATAAAATAAACAGTATATACATTTTGACTGATACAAATTTTTTAAAAAATGCATGACAAAATCAGACGTAAGCATAACCACCCCCATTAAAGTACAATAATTCTCTTGGTCTAGGCAGATGGTTTTAAATGCATGGGATAATGAGACTGATGGATAGGGCAATGTAGAGCGGAGAGTGCAAAATGCTGCTAATGTGCCTAGTCATCAAATCCTGTGAGTTACACAGTTCCAAAAGTATGATGATTCTTATTGGAAACTTCTTGAGGCACATCAAGCTATATTAAAGGGAACACTCTCATAAAAATAGCATTTCAACATGCTGCTTCTTTTGTAATGCTAAATGTGAGCCAAAAACCAGTGGCCATTTGACAGTTCATTGAATCAAAGAGAAGATTAAGTGACTGATTCCATTTTAGGCAGTTAATATCTATATTTGAGATATATTGTCTCATTTAATTATTTTGAGGAGTCTCATCTTCCTCCAGTAATACAAAGAGGATTTGTGTGTTGAACTCCCATTAGTGTTAATGGCCTGGTTTTCAGTGTTATGGTTTTCAGAGCCACACTTCCTCTGGCTTTTCCTGGTACACTTGTAATGTGAGCCTGGTACTTGTAATACTGGAAAGTAGCCTGAGACTGCCAACTCAGCTCATATGATGTATAGAGGAGCGTGGGGGCTTAAATCTGTGAATGGTGGGCAGAATGCTTGTCCTTGGATTCCAAAAGCCAGTGACAAGTCACAGAGTAGCAGCCGTGTTAGTAGTCTGTGTCAGCAAAAAGAACAGGAGTACATGTGGCACCTTAGAGACTAACAAATTTATTTCAGCATAAGCTTCCGTGGGCTACAGTCCACTTCATTGGATGCATAGAATGGAACATACAGTAAGCAGATATTAATACATTCAGAGAAACATGAAAAGGTGGAAGTACCTATGCCAACTGTAAGAGACTAATTAATTAAGAGGAACTATTATCAGCAGGGGAAAAAAACTTTTGAAGTGATAATCAAGATGGCCCATTTCGGACAGTTGACACAAAGGTGTGAGGATAGTTACATAGGGGAAATTAACGTAATGACCGAGCCACTCCCAGTTTCTGTTCAAACCTAAGTTAATGGTATCTAGTTTGCATATTAATTCAAGGTCAGCAGCTTCTGGTTGGAGTCTATTTTTGAACCACAAGTCAGTTACCAGCTACTGACCTGCTTCCCTACTAACTTCACTGCTAGGCAACTAATAGGTCTAGATGCACTGCCCTAGGACTGTCTGATTAATTGCAGCACCTGATTGGCTGCAGGGCCATCAGCCTGGTTTATAAACCCAGCAGCAAGAGCAGTGTACTGGCTGATTAATGTAATCCTTGTCGGCTGCTGTTTTTAGCCCTGCCCCTGCCATCTGTAGCCCTTCCCCAGTTCCAGCTTGCTCCTGTTCCTACCCCACCTCTGTCCTGGTTTTGGACTCCTGACTCCAACCGTCAGCTATGCCTTCTGACTGTGACTCCAGTTTACCTTTTGGCTTAGGTGTTGGCTTCTGACTCCTGGCTTCAACCCTTGGCTCTTGTTCAGGACCCACCCTGTCTGTCTAACTAGTAGGCCAGACTCTTGCTCCATCCACTAAACCACACTGCCAACTGAAAGTTATAAATTGCCTGCTGAAATTTCTGGCAGTCTGATGTTTATGCTACTCTGAGCCTGAGCTTCTACCTAGAAGAAAATCCAGTGTAAATATTTTGCTGTTATTATAGCTAATACACTGGGAAATACTTGTAGGCTGGATTTTTTTTTTTTGAGCACCCCCCGGCATTTTAGAAAGTCGGCGCCTGTGTAAGGCCTGGTCTACGCAGCATAGCTACGTTGCTCAGGGATCTGACTGACCTAGCCCCTGGTGTAGGCAGCACCTTGCTACGGTCTCTCAGGAAAGTGGATTATCTACAGTGATAGGAGAACCCCTCCTGTCCAGTGCAGGTAGTGTCTAAACTGAAATACTACAGTGGCATGGCTGCAGCTATGCCACTGTGCCACTTCAAGTGTACACAAGCCCTTAGTGCCTAAAGTCAAGCGTTACTGCTGTGCAGCTGCAGCACTGCAAGTGTCCCACTGTAGCATTTCTATTGTAGACATAGCCTAAGAGCCTAGTGAGTTAGGCTCTTAAATCCAATTAAAATCCAAAGGAAGTTCTGTACCTATCTCCTTTGACAATCCTAGCCTTGATTATTTTCTCAACTGAGCAGAAAGGAGGGAAGGGGTGGATGCACCCCCACTTTCATAAGTCTCTGCCAGCCCTTCTTTGTGTATACAGCATACCCGGGTTTTTGTAGAATTTAGAAGGGTATTGGAAGATGGGGAAAGAGGAGGGAGAGCTTGGGAGCAGCAACTCTGTTTACTATCTGGAAAAATGCTAGGTTGCAATGGGTTCATGGTAATCTACACAGCAGCTAAGGCTGCTCAGTGCAGCATATCCAGCACCTCCATGGCTTTTACAGTACCTCCTTTCTGTGTGTGTGGGATGGGGAATTAATGCACAGCTATGTGGGAGGGAGCCAATGACAGCATGGTTTCTCAATGAGCAGTATTGCCAGGTAAGGGAACTGGGAAGAGACAGGGAAGGGGTGACACCCTACGCGCATGATGCAGGATACAAACAGCTAGTGCCTGATTTCCCTCACAGAGCTCAAGGAGCTAAGGAGTTTGAAGGTCCTGTCCCTTACAAAGCCTCTGCAGACCCCTTCCATCTGAACTGAAGAATCATCAGTAGCTCAACAAAGTGAACTTCAGAATGTTTTTTTCCAGCTTATGGATTTTTCCATGGGAGGAGGAGATATGGACTAACATTCGTGGAAAATGGAAAAAGGGATTTATTAACTTTTCCTTATTAAAAACTGTGATGTTGTCGTTGAGATTTGCTTGTTGAAAGACCTACTCTATAAAAGTGGGGGATCAGCTACATCTGGAGCACTATCCACCCTTCTTGGGAACTCAAGGAAGGCTTTCTATGGTTTTAGGAACTGCACAGAAGAGTGAATAGTAACTGGGCAGGTAGGTGATGGGGAGTGGGTAGGGTAGGTCAACGTCTAACAGAGCCCTTGGGCCCTTTTCCAAGGCCCCACTCTGCGTATAGAAAACCTCTGGGATAGCAACAGACATAGCGCTCTTCCATTCAAATACTGACCAGTCTCATAACATAAGAACTAGGGACCACCAAATGAAATTAATAGGCAGCAGGTTTAAAACAAACAAAAGGAAGTATTTTTTCACACAACACACAGTCAACCTGTGGAACTCCTTGCCAGAGGATGTTGTGAAGGCCAAGACTATAACAGGATTCAAAATAGAACTAGATAAATTCATGGAGGATAGGTTCATCAATGGCTATTAGCCAGGATGGGCAGGGATGGTGTCCCTAGCCTCTGTTTGCCAGAAGCTGGAAATGGGCGACAGGGGATGGATCACTTGATGATTACCTGTCCTGTTCATTCCCTCTGGGGCACCTGGCATTGGCCACTGTCGGAAGACAGGATACTGGGCTAGATGGACCTTTGGTCTGACCCAGTATGGCCGTTCTTATGTTCTAACACTTCTTAGTTTAGGAGATCTGTAGTATCTCAGCACTTGAAGATACAGTGTCAGGGCATGTAAAATTTCTGGGCTCCAGATAACCCCCTCCCATGGAAAGAAGGAAATCTCAGTGACAAAATTCCCCAAATCATCTCATGTGAGGGTCAGGATTTTCCCCACTAACCCAAAAGACAGAGCCCCACTTAAACCGGGCATGTTCCCTGGGATCTGTGGGAGGCCAGGGCATCTGCACTAACTTTGGCTCCCATGAGCAGGTTCTTCTGCTGGTTCTCTGGCAGAATGGCCTTCCCTGCAATCCTAAATGGTGGTTATGCAGAGGGGATAGTACAGTATTTTTTTTCCTTGGTAACGTCCATGGTCTGGAGGGCAGATAATGTATGTGGATGTAGGGGGTACGAGTTGGCCCTGTGTATTTTCTTAAATAGCTGTATATTTTTGCATCCCTATTGATGCTTCTCTCTGTACATTTTTCAAGTGCAAGGCAGAGGGAGGAGTTAGAAGCTTTTCTGAGACTTCTCTTGGGACTGTTTTGCATGTTGTTGTTTTGTAATGTTGATCGCTTTTTTCCATGTTGGCATTTTTATTCACATTATACTTATGAGTCAGTAGCCTGTCTGAGTAAGTCTCATTGTCCTTATTGCATTCTGCTGCTGTTGACAAATAAGTATTATACTACTTCTCATGTTGGCTTACTTAATATTTACCAATCTATTCAAAGCCTTCTGTCTCTTAAAGCATTCATACAAACTTCTACATTTTTACATGCCTTTTCCCAGCATTGATTTAAATTACAAGTCTTCAATTGTCTAAAAGAATGGAAAGAAGCCACTGGGGAAAACAGATTAATTCAGAATGGAAATATCTTGAAGGAAAATGCCTGTGTGAATTCAAGTCATAAGAATTGAATCCAAATGGTATTAGAGGAGACTGGGATACAAAGAAAAATAGAGGGTGTTTTTGGATGCCTTAAAGCCATTTAAGAACAGTCTGAGAAAGCATACATACATGAATGAATTTGTTACATAAGGAAACTTGTTTCTGGGTCTGTCTTTCAATTACTGTACACATTGGCTTAAAGATACTGCATGTATGATGCCCTAAAGCAATACTAGTATAGTAAGTATTTTAAAAATTATTATAAACAGCTTGGAACAAAACAGACAAAACAAAGAAAGTAGGACCTTCCATACCAGAGCAAATCAATGGTCCAGCTATACCAGTATAGTGCCTCTGACAACAGCCTATACAGAAGATAAAGCATTGCCATAATACACCCAAACAATTGTATAAAAATATATTCAGTAGAGAAGTTTCTTTTTAACTCTAGCCAGTTATTAGGTTATTATGTGAAGCCTCAGGGTTGCTAGCTCTTGTAGTTATTATCCCTGTTATTGTGCAAATGCTGTTATCCATATATGTCTAATCCTTTTTAAACATCTTGCTCAGAAAAGTGTCTTGTTTACTAAGCTATTTCTGCTGCAGCAGGGAGTTTCAAGAATATTATAGTGTATGGGTGGAGGGGGGAAGGGAAAAAAAAATTCTTTAAACTTTTTCTGTCTTTTAATTCACCAGGTGTTCCCTTTTTCTCATGTGTTCAAGTCAGAAGCAGTGTTTCACTGGTTTCACAGTGTTTCACTTCCTCTATGATGTATCATTCAAGATTTTGCATATATTTATATCTTAGGGGCAGGAACTATCACTTTCCATATGTTTGTACAGGACTTAACACAATGGGACTCTGATCTGATTGGGTTCTAGGTGCTATTGGATAATAATAGAATTTATTATTATCTCCTATTATTCCTTACTCTTTTTTAAATTTCTCCTTGTTTGGAAGCCTTCTCCTGTCCCCTTAAGTCTGAGATCCTTCTGGTTTCCCTTTTCTGATCCTCTTCTATTTCTGCTATGTCCTTTGAAGTAAGATAACCCAAACTCAAAACAGTATTTAAGGTAATGACATACCATTAATGGCATTGTAGTATTTTCTGTATTATCCTTTATGCCCTTCCTAATTATGGAGCACAAGTTGCCCCTCCATAATTAAAACTGCATTTGCATTTCAAATGTAAGCTTTATTTTTAGCCCCTCTTCTTAAATCACAAAAATATCCATGTCCTCTAAACTTCCTGTTGCAGTAAGCCTACCTGAGGTGCTGCTAGGTATAGCCCATATTCTAGACTGGTGAGCTCCTCACAGAAATGGAGATTTTAATATTACCTTGTAAATTAACTTTCTGCAAAGGAAACTACAGTGCTGACATTCCTACCCTTGTATTAATGTATGTGACTGTGGTGGTTTTATCTAGAAGCATGTTTCAGAGTTCTTAGTTTTGTTTTTTTTAGGCTCATGTTTGTTTCATTTCAGGTTAAGCCTCTTTATTCAGGCTGAGATAGTGAGGCCTGTTAGTAATCAGCTAGGAGTTGAAGCAACCTGCAACAACTTAATGAAGAGCAGAAGTCCTTAGGAAACTCCAGCTAGTACAGAATTCTGCAACACCAAGCTACTGTGAGCCCATCAGGCTTGTCCTCTACTCTCTATGTAGGCTTCCCACAGAATACTGAGTCAAGTCCCAGCTCTTGGTCCTTATCTTCAAAGTGTTGAGTGGCCTCGGTCCAGCATATCTAAAAGACCACCTAAAGCTCTAGGATGAAGACCGCGGTTGACAATTTTGCTTCTCAGGCACAGTGAAACTTTCTGCCATAAGGGTAAAGCTTTCTGGGCAGAACATAGATATTTATTTAGGGCTGGTTTGGGACTATGGAAAGAACTCTCACGGGAACTAAGGACTATCATACACTTCACCAACTTCTGTCCAAGTGCAAGGTGCACTTCTTAATTTTGCCACAGAATACAGTATACATTTTAAAAAAAAATCTACCAAAAGAAAACACAATGCTTCACATACAGTTCTCACCTGGGTGTGTGTGAAAAATGAGTATGACAGAGAGAATGAATCAGATATGACAGATGTTAGTCATGTTTCTTAATGCACTATTGGAAGGTCCTCAGATATTAAGGTCATCGGAGTGGTATAGGAACCTATAGGAATAGAATAGCCTAGAATCTATAATCAGTGGACTCCTTCGTGAGTGATTTTTCTGGTTCAAATCTAAAAGATAGAGCTAAAAATATATTGGAAGTTTTTCTCATGTAATGTTTCTCCTAGTTTTCAAATATGTGTATTTTTCTAGTAGTAAATTGAATGGGATAAATCCGGCAGCTAGAAACTGGGGTCAAAGGAGGCAAACTTTCAGCATTTTGGAAATATTAAATATTTATTGGTAATGTTTTTAACTTGATAGATTTTTATTAGTACATAATTGTATAAAGCATTAATCAGAAACTCCTCCCCTAATAATCATAATATATGGCTATCATTATATAAATAATGTTAAAGCACTGTTGTTCCGCACCCTCACTATATATGGCATATTCTCAGGGGAAAGGAGGTTGGGACGGACAAACAAGACCTTATGGAAACAATGTAAGATTCTACCCCTTCATATTTTCAAAATCTGTCTACTTTACATTATTTAGGACTTGGATCTCACATTCTTCAAATGATAAATTCCCATGAATGTCCATAGAAGAGGATCAGACCAAATAAAATTGCTTTATAAATGTCAATTTTGGCCCCAGCCTGGATCAGAAGAGAGTAAAAGATGGCAGGCTTGAAATAGGCACATTATATTTGTGGAATCTGCTTGTTGAGAGTGTTTTGAAGTCTTTCCAAAATATACAGGAAGAATCTATTCCATGTAGAAAGTTCAGCAGCTGTCTCCAGCTGAGACACAGTTACAGACACTAGACCTTTCAGGCCAGCTGCTCTATCAGATGATTTTCTCATGAAACGGGCCTCACTCACATAAACAGTGGCTTCTTATTATGTCTTTTAAAAACATTTTGTTGAAGTTTTCTTATTTAATACAGGAGACACTGGCAAACACTGATGTAAGATATTATGGGGTGGTGAGTAGACAAGCAAGAGCATTCCTATCTAAAGTCGACTGTTCAAACATCCCTAAATTCCACATACATAGCAATCTTCACATCAAACCGAGGGTATAGTTTGGGCTGGAAATTTGAGGTCATTTGATCAAGGGGTTTCTGAGATACCTCCTATCCATCAGAGCTGTCATCTTAACTTTGCATTTTTTGGATTGCTAAGGATTGTGTTTTGTTTGTTCTTGTAATGCTAACGGTCTTGTAGCGGGTGTGTAAGGAGACCTTAACTGCATTTCCTAGCTTTCCAGCATTTTAGTGTTTTTAATTGAAATTCCATGTTTGGGAAAGGCATGAGGAGCACTGGGGACTATGGAGCACCTGGAACCTTAACTCCATGTTTAGCAATCTTTTTTGCATGTTTGTATGCAAAGAATATGTTATAACCTAACTCATGAGGAGCAAAGTGGGAACATAGCCTCTACATAGTAACTACTCCCTTCAGCCCCAGCTCGTGATAAACCCTTCTCTACTTAGAGTGCAATGGCAACAAGGAAGATGGCCCACAGGCTTTTACTCAGGGCTGCAGACCAAGATGGTGACAGGGGCAACTCTACATATAGGCAAACAAAGCAGCTGCCAAGGGTGGCCGATTCTGCCTAGGGCAGCAGAACGTTGGGCCAAATCTGAGTGGCACTGCAACCCCACGCACCAGGTCACAGTGCCACTCACTCAGATTTGATCTGGCTGAGCCTCCATCACAATGGAGGGGTGGCTGTGACAAACCTGAGTGAGTGGCACTGTGATCTACCTGGTGCTTGCGCTTGCCTCCCCTTCTTCCATAACCACTGAAGGATCAAAAGGCTTGATGCATTGCCCCAGAGTCTGAGGTGCTCCTCTGGGACTTACATCCTCCTGGTTGAGAAACTCTGGGGGGGGGGTGATGAGGGCAGCATACTGAAGTTTTCCCTAGGGTGGTAAACTGTCTTCTTGAGTGGCCTCTGGACATACAGGCTACAGAAACTGCTACTCTGATTATCCCTGGAGGCCTTTGGAGATAAAATGTAAAAAAAGGTAAAGTGTATAGAGCGTAATCAAGGTATTTATTTGATTTAAATCTGACCAAGCAGACCATCTGCATCCTACATAGCAAAGCCACTCAGTACCATGTGGCAGGGGCCTTCAGTGGAGTCAAGCCAATTTGGACCTATATTTTCAGAGGAAGATTATTAATTTTGGGTAAGAAATGATTTTAGATTTGTTTTGCACCATTCTTCCTGAAAGCTCTGTGTTTTGCAAGTTAAGGGGAAAATTGTGCTTACCTTATTCATGAAAGTAGTCCCATTCAGGAATCATACTCACAGGAGGTAGGTTGGGCAGGGCAGAAGAGCAGAGGCTAGAAGCATCTAAACCAGAGATGGGAAAACTACAGCCCACGGGCCACATCGGGCCCACGGGACCCTCCTGCCTGGCCACTGAGCTCCTGGCCCGGGAGACTAGCCCCCAACCCCTCCCCCGCTATTCCCCCTCTCCCGCAGCCTCAGCTCACTGCGCCGCTGGCGCAATGCTCTGGGCAGCAGGGCTGTGAGCTCCTGCCGGGCAGCGCAGCTGCAGAGCTGTGGCCTGAACTGGTGCTCTGTGCTGCGTAGTGGCGTAGCTGGCTCCAGACAGGCAGCACGGCTGCCTGTCCTGGTGCTCTGGGCAGCGCGGCTGTAGCACCGCCAGCCACCGGTGCTCCAGGCAGCGCAGTAAGGGGGCAGGAAGCAGGAGAGGTTGGATAGAGGGCAGGGGAGTTCGGGGTGGTGGTCAGGGGGCGGGGATGAGCAGGGCCGGCTTTAGGCCAATTCCCCCTAAGAGGGCCCCGCGCAGTGATTTCCCTACACCCCCCCTGAATTTTCCCAACACCCCCCCCAGTTTTGTGAACTAGTTACATGCAGTGTTACCAATTTAGTGATTGTTTGGGAATTTGAATTTAAATTGAAACATTAATACATACTTTAAAAGCATATAATGTATATGATAAAATATGTGTATCTGAAAATGTATAATAGATTTGAAAAGTATGAACACAGACTAGCTTCCTTATATAGCTTTTGTTTTTTGTGACTGTCAGTGCATTCATTTCGGTGATGTTGGCTAACCTAATAATTTCAAATGATGATTTGTAAGCAAAGTCTAAAAGAGCTCTCCCTGACAGCTAGTGATGAGCTGGGAACTGAGGGGAAAGGCTTCAGGACCAGATTGTATTTACATTCACACCTAATCTAGCTAGGTATCCACCAAACAGGGCTGTGTTCCCCAAGTGATAGATTTTGGCTGGGTTTGGGTTACAAATCACTTGAATGCGGGGTGGGGTGGGGTAATGAAATGTTGTTTTTATTGTACGAGTAAAGGGCAGTAGAACTGTCCTTAGCCTGTGCTGATTGAGGGCATCAAGAGAGAGGATGGGGACAGGTGTTTTGCTTTATGGTCTGCCTGAGTCACAAGTACTATTTGACCTGCGCCTCTCCACTGTTTAAAGACCGAGCTGATTAGGCTTCATAGAGAGTCTTTTGGTTTGTTAAGTGACCACTAGAGCGGAAATCTCTGATAATCAGGTCTAAGTGCTTAGACCTGCTGTGGGACAGTGTTTCTATGGAAGAAATGCCCCAGTTTGCACTAGCACCGAGGTTCCCCCCCCCCCCCCCCCCCCGAAGAGCTGAAATCACTGAGAGTCAGGTGGAACCGCGAGAGACCGACTCACAGAGGTCACAGTGGCAGGTGGCAGCAGAAGGTGACAGTGTAGGGCTATTGGGGCACAGCAATAGAGTGAACAGTGGCATGACAAACAACAGCGGCCAGGAGCATTGGACTTAGGGTGACCAGATGTCCCGATTTTATAGGGACGGTCCCGATTTTTGGGTCTTTTTCTGATATAGGCTCCTTTTACTCCCCACCCCCATCCCGATTTTTCACACTTGCTTTCTGGTCACCCAAATTGGACTATGTTTTAGTGACCTTTCTCCAGAAGCTATATTTGTGACTGGGAAAGTTATATAAATATATGTTTCCTAGTAGGCCAAGATTTTAAAAATGCATTATTTACCAAGATCATTATCTCACATCATCGCTCTCTCAAGAGGTCGTTATCTTGGGGAGTTTCTGTACTAAACTTTTTTATTATTATAATTTTTTATGTAAGAATGGCTATATTGGGTCAGATCAATGGTCCATCTATCCCAGTATCCTGTCTTCCGAAAGTGACTGTTCCACATGCTTCAGAGGGAATGAACAGAACAGGGAATCATTGATTGATCCATCCCCTGTCGTCCACTCCCAGCTTCTGGTCAACAGAGGCTAGGGACTTTCAGATCATGATGTTGCATCCCTGCCCATCCTGGCTAATAGCCATTGATGGACCAATCTTCCATGAACTTATCTAGTTCTTTTTTGAACCCTGTTATAATTTTGGCCTTCACAACATCTCTGGCAAAAAGTTCCACGGGTGACTGTGCGTTGTGTGAAGTAATACTTCCTTTAAAACTTTGTTTTAAACTTACTGCCTATTAATTTCGTTGGGTGACCCCTGGTTCTTTTGTTAAGTGAAGGGATAAATAACACTTCCTTATTCATTTTCTCCTCACGAATCAAGATTTTATAAGACTCTATCATATCCACTCTTAGTCGTCTCTTTTCGAAGCTGAAAAGGCACAGTCTTCTCTCCTCATATGGAATCTGCTCCATACCCCTAATCATTTTTGTTGCCCTTCTCTGTACCCTTTTCAATTCCAATATATCTTTTTTGAGATGGTGTGACCAGAACGACACACAGTATTTAAGATGTGGGCATGTCATGGATTTATATAGTAAAAGTGGAGGAGCTTGGTTTGCCACACTGATCAGCTAAGCCAATACTGACAACCTATATGAAAAGGCTGCAAAACACCATGCTTCTGGACTGCATCAACATGCAGAAAGCTTTATAAGCCAGTCACTGTCAAAGCCAATTTTAGAAGAACTTAATGAGGCTATTAAGAATGCTGGAGACACAACTCAGTTTATGTGAACCAACATGGCTATTGCATCATACTTGCTATTTAAGCAAGAGATACCACACACTACACACTAGAGGCCTATGTTAAGTGCATTGTCACTTGTTAATCCTGAAGTTGGACACTGGTTCCGAACAAGACTGGCAAATGCTCACTATCTTTCTGCAAAAAACTCAGCTGACTCTCTTGAAACATGTGGTGCAACAGTGAAAGACTCAGGAGTTGAAAAAGTGAAGAATTCTCTCACTATATTCAAAATATGTGCATACATGGCCGACAAATGCACCAATGCAAATAGGCATCAAGTATTAAGTCATTACGTATGTTATCTTGATGTCTGTGGTAGGCCAGTAGATGCATTCTAGATGTTCAGTTATAGAAGACACATCAGCTGCATCTGTGACATCTTAGAAGAGTTAAATGCTTGTAAATTGAACCCCAAACAGATGGCTGCTTGTGCATTTGATGGAACTACAAACTTCTCTGGAAGACATAGTGGAGTACAAGCTTTGCTCAGAGAAAAGTGTAACCCTAATCTCTCCTATACACACTGTAGAGGCCATCTACTCCTAGCACTAGTACAAGCTGCAGAATCTTCAAAAGACATTAAAAAGCCACAAGTTTAATGGCTTTTTATACTCTTTTTTTTTCCCCAGCAAGAGTCCAAAAGGACTGAACATTTTGGAAGCAAATAGAAGATACACTGGGATTGAAGTTCAAATGAGTCCAACCTGGGAAAACCTGCTGGCTTTCTCATGAGTGATTCTTGGCAGTTGTCTTAAAATTACTGCAACCGTTATTACTGGCTTTAGAAAGTATCCACCAAGATAGGACAGATCTAAGTAGTGAGGCTGGTGGACTACTTTTGTTACTAAGTTCAGAGAAGACTATGGCAATTCTCTCTCTTGTAAGTCTACTGTTGAAACCACTTGGGTCATTAAACAATGTAATCCAGGCATCTACTACAACAGTAGTAGATCTTTGTCCAGAAATAGAAGCTATCCTTGGATCAATCAGAGATACCCATTGAAAATGTACTGGAAGAAGCAAAGACTTCAGTCCAGAAGTTGACTAATGGAGATTCGATTCAACCTCCACGTAGCTTTTACAGATGCCTGTCTTATAAAACACCTACAGTTGAGTGGAGTGAGGCACTACCAGCAATGGGGCTGCTATGTGATCAGGGCCGAATAGAGAATTTTGAACACAGAGTGGAATATCATACGATGAACGAATGAAGATTTAACTTCAACTTCTTTATCATCACTAGTGGTTCGACCCAATCTTTGTGCTATGTTTCCTGCCATGAAAGTAGGAATTCATCTCTTGCTAATCCCAGTCACAACAGCTACAGCTGAACATAATTTTTCCTCATTGAATAGCATTTTGTGTTCTGAAAGAAGTCACCTTCTGCCTGATCATGGGCATATCATGAAGGACTGGAAGTAACGGACACACAAGAAGACACCAAGGAGTGCAAAATTACAACAAGAAACCAAGATTGATGTACATGTAGTGCTTCATAGTAGGCTTGAATAGTCAACTTTAATTTTTGTGATGGTTTTAAAACATGAGTTAAATCTAATAAAATGGTCGTGAAACATTTTTCAGTTTTTACTATAGTGCCATACAGCCCACTTTTGCCCTCACGGTCTCAGCCCTCATCGGCCCTGACACCCACCCTGAATATTTCAACACCCCCCCTAATTTCAATTCCTGGGGAAGATACTGGCCCCGCGCCAGCGCCTTTTTAATTTTTACTCACTCAGCGGTGCTTCGGCGGTACATCCTTCACTCACTCCGGGTCTTCGGCGGCACTTCGGCAGCGGGTCCTTCAGTGCTGTCAAAGACCCGGAGTGAGTGAAGGACCCGCCGCCAAAGACCCGGAGCGCCACCGGATGAGTACAAGTGAGTGTTCGAATTGGGCCCCGCACTTCCTAAAGCTGGCCCTGGGGCAGTCAGGGGCAAAGGGCTCGTGGGGCCCGGTCAGGGGACAGGGAGTGGGTGGGGGGGTGGATCAGGAAGGGGTCCTGGGGGGCCGTTGGGGGACAGGGAACAGGAGGGGGTTGGATGGGACAGGAGTCCTGAGGGAGCCATCAGGGGGCAAAAAGCAGGGGGGGTCTGATAGGGGGTGGGGGCCGGGCCATGCCTGGCTGTTTTGGGGAGGCACAGCCTCCCGTAACTGGCTCTCCATACAGTTTTGGAAACCCGATATGACCCTCAGGCCAAAAAGTTTGCCTGCACCGATCTAAACTGAGTGTGCTTGCCTCTTGTGACTCTGAAGGAACAGTGGCTTAAGGAGATAGAATCCTAGATTTCTTCTGGGCGGGGGAGGGGAATCAATTCCATAATGGAACAATTATTTGGAAGAACTTTATGGATGATTACTGCCATGCAGGGAAGAGTGAGACTCCTAGTATTCTTGTGTTTATAACAATGTTATTTATAGTGCAGTTGCAAGTAATAATCCTTAGCACTTCTATAATGTCTTTCAAGGATTTCAAAGCAATTCATAAATACTAAAGGCTGGACTATGGTTGACCCTTTATGTGACTGCACAGTGGTGGAAAGGGAATAAGGAGCTTTCCCAGGACAAGAAAGAACTGCACTCCTGCCTTGAGGAACATAGGGACTTCTACTGAATTGTCCTGTCTCCTAGGAACTATTCATCCAAAAAGGAGTGGGGAGTAGCCAGAGCCAAGGCTCTTTCCTCCCCCCCCACATGCTGGTCATATTGAGGAGAGAGCACTGCACCTCTTAAAGGGTGAGGCAAACTGAGCTCATAGACTCATAGACTTTAAGGTCAGAAGGGACCATTATGATCATCTAGTCTGACCTCCTGCACAATGCAGGCCACAGAATCTCACCCACCCACTCCTGGAATAATTCTCTCACCTATGTCTCAGCTATTGAAGTCCTCAAATCATGGTTTAAAGACTTCAAGATGCAGAGAATCCTCCGGTAAGTGACCCGTGCCCCATGCTGCAGAGGAAGGCAAAAAACCTCCAGGGCCTCTGCCAATCTACCCTGGAGGAAAATTCCTTCCCGACCCCAAATATGGCGATCAGCTGAACCCCGAGCATGTGGGAAAGACTCACCAGCCAGACACCCAGGAAAAAGTTCTCTGTAGTAACTTCTAACATCCCATCATTGACCATTGGTCCTATTTACCACTGATGGCAATTAATTGACCCTTGACTAAGATCATGTTATCCCATCAAACCATCCCCTCCATAAACGTATCTAGCTTAATCTTGAAGCCAGTTAGGTCTTTTGCCCCCACTGCTTCCCTTGGAAGGCTGTTCCAGAACTTCACTCCTCTGATGGTTAGAAACCTTCGTCTAATTTCAAGTCTAAACTTCCTGATGGCCAGTTTATATCCATTTGTTCTTGTGTCCACATGTTCTGACTGTGCAAGTGAGGGGCTCTGGGAAGCCTTCTCCCACTCTGAGGTAGAATGGTTCCTGATGCTCCTACTGAAAACATATATCTCTGCACCAACCCATATGATGAGCTAAGTGCTATTAACATAATTTAGCCCTAATGAATTAGGCCTCACAACAATCCTGCAGTACTTAGGATTTCTTGTATCACAGGTACAATGTAGATTTGTGCTTGATTTATACTTTTTTCTGAGATGTAACATTTTTCATGTATTAACTAACTTAGATCATAAATTAAAAGAAGTGTTTTTCCAAATAGCTGATTAATCACTACTTGTGCTTAAAAAGAATGTATAGGAACAGATGGCAGGAAGACAGGATTTAAGCAAGGGACAGATGCATCCACATTAGGGAGCTTGGAGGATAAATCTCTTGATGATCATGTCTGCTACAGGAATTCACTTTGTTTACTTAGATAGTGAAGTATGACTAGTTACAACAATTAGCAACTGCTGTTGTGTATGTTTGGGATATTGCTCCCTTGGATGATCACTATATCCTATTACAAATAGAGTCCTTTTTCCATAGGGCACATGATTTTGGGGATGCCAGTGTCCACATTCTTTATGGTAAGGATGTGTAATTGGACCCACAGCCGCACAGGAAAGCCTCTACAAAGTCTGGGGAAATAATGCTGTGGAAATGTCTGATGGAAGACCCTCTCAAAAAATATGGAGAAAGCTGACTTTAGAACCAGCTTTTTTTAACATGTCCTTAAAAAGGGGGGGAGGTGCACGCAATATGAGGAAGAGAAAAAAGATAATGAAATTTAACTACTGTTGTATAACCAAAGTTCCAGCGCAATCTTACAACAGAAGGGCTGAGAAATAACTGAACATGTATCCTAAGGGTATGTTATCATTATTCACATGACTCTTAGCTGTTCTGAGCTGGTGTGTTTTTCTATCAGGGATGGTCCACATTTCCACTGTACGTTATAGCATATTGCATGACCAGTTCTGTCTGGTCCTTATGTGGGCCACATAAGTTGGGAAAGCTCCATTGTGCAGTCACATAAGGGTCAACCGTAGTCCAGACATTAGTATTTACGAAGTGCTTTGAAACCCTTCAATGGAAAACATAGAAGTACTAAGGATTAGCAACAAAGCATACCATAAACATATCGAACCTGTCCTCTGCCCTCTACCGTGGCTTCTCATAGAATTTCAAATCAAATTCTTAGTCCTGCAGAAGACAGAACTTTCTCTGGGGTGGACTGAGATCATGGAATTAACTCCTCCAGGAACTAAGAACCATCATCAACCTCACTGCTTTCCACTACAAGTGCAAGGCACATTTCTTTGACCTTACCTTCTCTACTATAACACATAGCAACAGATAGATTTATATTTAAAAAAAATACACTACCAAAACAAGACACTCTACTGTACACTCTTCTCCCTTTGGGGAGAGGATGAGAGCACAAACTATGTGTGACAGATTTGTAGTCATGTTGCTTAATGCATTATTGGAAGACGCTCAGATACTACAGTGATGAATGCAGTATAAAAACCTATATAGCATTCTCACTTCTAACTGGGGGACCTGGAAATAGTAGCATGGTGCACATAGTTCATTTGTACTAGTCTGTGGCTGACTGGCAACTACCGTATTGTGTAAGCCTTAGCAGACATTGTTAACTATTGGGATAATCTTTATTATTAGCTTCATATTTAACTGAATTGAATGAAAACTGTACTGTGATTAATGCAGGAAGAATGTCTTCCAGTTTTTACTAAGGACTACAGTCTATGTGTATTGTATTGAACTTAAACATACTCAAAAAGGAAAAAGGAAGATTCTGATGATATCAATAACTCATGGATTGCTCTGGGTCTGGTTCCTATTTTAACTAAAACACAGACAAGACCACCAGTGAGAATCATGTACTGGAAGAGAAGTAGGAATGTGTAAGACTAAAAGTCAATGACTATTTATCTTTCCATAGCCAGGGCTGGCTCTAGGCACCAGCAAAACAAGCAGGTGCTTGGGGCGGCACATTTCTAGGGGTGGCATTCTGGCGCCGGCCATGCCACCCCAGCTCACCTCTGCTCTCCTCTGCTCCCCTGAGTGCGCCGCCGCCGCCGCTCGGCTTCTCCCCCTTCCAGCCTTGCCACGTGTGAAACAGCTGTTTCACGCGCCACCGCCGCTCAGCTTCTCCCCTTCCCTCCCAGGCTTGCCACGTGCGAAACAGCTGTTTCGCGTGCGGCAAGCCTGGGAGGGAGGGGGGAGAAGCCAAGCGGTGGTGCGCTCAGGGGAGGTGGTGGTGGTGGGGCGGAGGTGAGCTGGGGTGGGGAGCAGTTCCTGTTTCTCTACCCCCCGTTACTTCCTGCGCCCCCCTCGCCCTAGCTCACCTCCGCTCCGCCTGCTCCCTTGAACGCGCCGCCGCTTCGCTTCTCCCCCCCTCCCTCTCAGGCGAGGGAGTGGGGAGAAGTGGAGCGGCGGCATGTTCAGGGGAGCAGGCGGAGCGGAGGTGAGCTAGGGCAGGGTTGCGGGGGGGCCACAGGAAGCAATGGGGTGGGGGAAATGCAGCACGTGCGGGGTAGGAGGTGGGGCTGGGGATTTGGGGAAGGGATTGAGAAGGGGCGGAGTTGAGGTGGGGCTGGGGGTGGGGGGAGGGCAAGAAAAAAATGGGGGGGCGGCCAAAAATTTTTTTGCTTGGGGCGGCAAAAATCCTAGAACTGGCCCTGTCCATAGCACTCTGAATAACATTCCATTTACATTTCTTACTGCAAGTACACTGTATTTTGCACCTGGAAACACACACTCCGCATTTGATGTCAGCTAATGGAAACGTTTAATTTTCAATTTATTTGATCATGTTAAATTACAGATATATTGATAACTTCCAACTCAACAGGGTACAGGATATAAATTCTTACTCCTCAGAGAAACAGTTTTGAAATATTTTAAAGTATATTCATTAGTTGGATAAAGTAATATTTGTACCTTAGCAGTTTTGAGGATAAGTTGTAAGAGGTTGAAGAGGATCCTAAAGGGAGCGGGAAAGAATCCATTGATCATCCTTCACGTAGGAACAAATGACACGGCTAGATTCTCACTGGAACGAATCAAAGGGGACTATGCCAGGCTCGGGAAGACGCTTAAGGAAATCGAGGCTCAGGTAATCTTCAGTGGGATTCTGCCTGTTCCTAGAGAAGGGAAACAAAGGTATGACAGGATTATGATGATCAACAGATGGCTCAGGGATTGGTGCTACAAGGAGGGCTTTAGGATGTATGGCCACTGGGAGGCATTCATGGACAGAGGACTGTTCTCTCGGGATGGACTTCACCTGAGTAGGGAAGGAAATAGACTTCTAGGATGGAGGCTGGCACAACTGATCAAGAGAGCTTTAAACTAGGAATTTGGGGGAGACAGTTGGGAGATGTCCAGGTAATCTCCACGCCGGATTTTAACTTTGAGAGGGAAGACAATGAAGTAAGAGAGGATATAGCCGGGGGTAGGAGAATGGACATAAGGAGGAAGGGCAGAGTGGATACTAGTCAAATAGGTCATACTGGCAGTACAATGTCCATACCAAATTGGGTAAAGAATGTGAGGCCAAATGGCAAAAATTAAGATGTTTGTACACCAATGCGAGGAGCCTAGGTAACAAAATGGAGGAATTAGAGCTACTGGTCCAGGAAGTGAAACCAGATATCATAGGAATAACCGAAACATGGTGGAATAGTAGTCATGACTGGAGTACAGGTATTGAAGGGTATGTGCTGTTTAGGAAAGATAGAAATAAAGGTAAAGGTGGGGGAGTAGCACTGTATATCAATGATGAGGTAGACTGTAAAGAAATAAAAAGTGATGGAATGGATAAGACAGAGTCTGTCTGGGCAAAAATCACATTGGGGACGAAAACTACTAGAGCCTCCCCTGGGATAGTGCTTGGGGTGTGCTATAGACCACCGGGATCTAATTTGGATATGGATAGAGACCTCTTTAATGTTTTTAAGGAAGTAAATACTAATGGGAACTGTGTGATCATGGGAGACTTCAACTTCCCAGATATAGACTGGAGAACAGAGCTGAAGTATCAGAGGGGTAGCCGTGTTAGTCTGGATCTGTAGAAGCGACAAAGGGTCCTGTGGCACCTTATAGACTAACAGAGGTACTGGAGCATAAGGTTTCATGGGTGAATACCCACTTCTTCGGATCAAGAAGTCCGAAGAAGTGGGTATTCACCCACGAAAGCTTATGCTCCAATACCTCTGTTAGTCTATAGGGTGCCACAGGACCCTTTGTCGCTTCTTATTGAGCTGTTGACAATAACGCCCATGTCATTTTCCTAATCTGACACAATTAATTTAAATCCCATTACATAAAATCATATGACTGGAAGGGACCTCGAGAGGTCATCATGTATTTGATTTGATTTTGATTTTTCCCTCTAATGAACATTACTTTGCATTTATAAATATTAATAATCAAAGGTGAACTTAACTTTCCTTATGTTGCCAGTTCATCTAGTTTGGGTAAGTTTCTCTGAAGATTTCAGTCTTCCATGGCCTTGACTAACCTGAATAATGTTATATCATCTGCAAATATTGACATCTCATTGCTTACCTCTGTTTTCAGATCATTAATATATTAACCAACATTGGTTCTAGTACATAATTGAATGACATTCTGCTGCTAACCTTTTGTCATGATGGAATTTGACCATTCATTCCTATACTGTTTCCTGTCTCTTAGTCAATTTTTGATGCATGACAATACTTTACCTCTCACTTCAGACTTAGTTTCCTCACTGGCCTCTTGTGAGAGACTTTGCCAAAGGTCATTTGAAAGTCTAAATAAATTGTCAACCAGTTCTCCTTATCCACTATTTAACTGGCTCGTTCTAAGCATTATAAATGTGTAGTGAGGCAAAATAGCTATCTCCTCCCTCAGTGAAGGAAAATGATTTATGAATATTTTCAGCTTTGCTCCCCCTTGGATTAAATATTGAGGTGACTTAACACTCACTGTGCTAAACTTTGTTGCAGTTAGAAATCTGGCCAAGCCTTCTTTCTGCTCAGGCCACTCCAATGGCCTATCAAACTGAAAGCCTGGTGGTGGAGGGTTGAAATTTGGTATTTAATTTTCCTTTCATTTAGTCTGGTTCAAAATGAGTCAACTTCGGACACTGTGCCATGTGACAACAGGAAGGATTGCTTTCTTCTAACACCAAACACAGAACTTTTATTAGTGTAAGGAAAATAGTATTTGTTTGTTATGGTGCAATCCCTAACATAATTCCCTCGCTCTTTCTGCTTTAAGGGGTTGTGGGGGCTTCTGTGTGGAATCTTTCTCAATTCCTTCTGCCTGGTTTCCTGCTATAGATTTTAAAAAGCAGTGCACACAGCCTCATAAAAATCATGTCATGCTCCATCTTGATTTACTGTGGTCTGCTCAGACAGAACTTTTCATCCTGGGACCTGTTGTCTCTATGGACGGTACTTTTCTCTTTTAGAAATGATGTATGTATAGCAGCCGGATCAGGGTTTGGATGGTAGGTCACAGATTAGCTGGTGTATATACACGTTGCTGCTGACACATCTCTGAAAGGAGCTGTGAACAAAGCAATAACTGACTTCAGTGTAGCAGAGGAGGAAAAACAGTGAGTTAATTAAGTAGAGAGATGAATGTTTGTAAAGCAGGTCGAAGATGAACAGTGGTGCTGGAACTAGGGGTGCTGGGAGTGCTGCTGCACCCACTGGCTTGAAGTAGTAACAACAAACACCAAATACACGATTTCCATCATTAGCACCCCCCACTATAAAAATTGCAGCACCCCTGAAGATGTATAAATCCGAACGATTAATTATTAGAGGCACTCAGGTGGTCTGGAACAGAGTAGGCAGGCTCCCCAAGGGGCTGAGTAGAAAAAGGGCCCTAAAAGCCGTCTGGGGGAGGCCCTTCGAGATGTTCCAGGGCCATTTTAATGTTTTGTGGACTGGAGCCTGCCCCACTGAACGCGAGCGATGGGGAAACAATCACAGTTGAGGGCTATGAGTAGCTACATTCCCCCCACTCCTTCCTTTTTCTCTGGGGCGACCGACCGCAGGAGGAGGAGGGTGCGCGCGCCTCTAGCCCTCTACCCCCGCAGCAGAGCGCGAGCTGCTCCCACGGCCAGCGGCTGTTGGGCAGTTGCGACCGTTGGGTCTGTCAGGCCGGGCGCGCGCGCAGTCACTGGCGCCGCAGACGCTTCAATCGTAGGCGGCGGTTCATCACCCGGCGCCTGCGCGGATGGGCTCATCCCCTTCCTCCGGAGAGAGGAATTTATGCGCATGCGTTTTCTCCCTTCCTCCTCTGTTTGTGGTGGTGTCTGCTGTTCCCTCCCCCCAACCTCGGGTCAAGTAGCCGCTACTGAATGACAGTAATCCAGACCGGGTGAGCTGCAGCGGCGGCGGCCCCGAGCGCGGGAGCCCGCCTGGTGAACGGAGTGGTTCCTTCCCCGGCCCGTCTCCTTCGCAGGTAAGCCAGGGGATGCCCCCCCGCCACACACACACACTTCCCCGACGGGAGGGAGGCCGCCGGGCCGGTGCCGCCTCTCCGGCGAGTTGCGGCTGGGTATTGTCCAGCTCCTCTGCTCTCTGCAGCCCTAGAAGGAGGATAAGCCTCCGCTTGGATTCCGGGCCGCAGGGTTGTCGGGCGGGGATTGGAGGCGCACGGTCCCCTCCCAGATCCGGGGAGGGTCCGGACCCCCCAACCCGCACCCTCTGCAGCCGGGGACGGGATCACTGACACCGCCCTCCACCCACCCACCCACCCACGCGTGTGGTCCCCCGCGCCCCAGAGACACGCCGGGGCGAGTTGGGCTCTGGGCCGGGCTGGCATGGGGTGCGCGGTGGGTGAAACGGGAGGAGTTACGGCGTAAGCCCCGCCAGGCCAGGGCAAAGCGTGCGCTGTGTGAATGGGGCTGGAGCGCCCAATTCCCGCCCGGGTGTGAACCGGCCGGGGAGACCGGCCGTCTCCTAGGGTGGGACGGGGCTGAGCGCTTGTGAGGTGGGCGTATGGAGCGTCCCCGACTCAGCCCGCCCATCCGCCCTTTGAATGCGCGATGGCGAGAGGCGTATGTGAAGTGGCCTAAGCCCTAGGATGGGTTGTAGAGGGTGAGACTGGCTCCCTGCTAGATGGGAATAGGGAACATGGATTAAAACGCACGTGTTTGGAAGGTGGGCTACCTTGGCCTGCCCCCCATGCCAGACTAGAGGACCCACAGTTTGAAAGGGTCTGAGCCTTGGCCAGGTTAATGGGTCGGTGTTCCGAATCGGTCTGTGTGTGTGATTACTAGATGGGGATACAGAATAGCTCAAACCCGGTGTGAGTAAGAGCGTCCATGGTTTGAATGAAGCTTTTGCTCATTGACAGCAGTATGGAATGGTCTATCTATGTTTTAAGAGAATTAGAGCTTTTGTGGTTTGAATGCATCAGTTGTGAGGTGTGGGTACAGGGTAACTGAGCCCTGTTGGTGAGTTAAAGCACCCAGGGTTTGAATGGGTCTGTGTGATCATGAGATGAGGTTATGGAGCAGCTTGGGTCCCAAGATGGATTATAGCATGCACACTTTGAATTAGGATGGGTTGAGGTGTGTTTGCAGTGCTGCACTATCATAGAGACTTTTATAAGGAAGAGGGAAAGTTTGGATGCCAGAATCCTGAAGTTCAACACTCCTGATGCCATTGGCCTGCAGCTGGAAACCACTGTAGTAGAACAGAAATAGGTGTTGAGTCATAGACATTAGTCCTTTTTGGACCTGGTGGTTCTGGGAGGGATGTGTAGGCTAAGCAAAGAATTAGGTGCAACTGTCTCAGGCAGACTAGTGACAGACAACCATTTGCTCTTAAATGTGCACTTGGAGACTACTTCAGTTACTGTTTCACACAGACAGTCCAGTATATTTAAAGAGCTGCATTCTCAGAGGAGGCAATTTAGCACAGCTGTTACTTTGTTTGGGATGGTAGGGGGAAGGGAAAACTCTGTGCTAATATAGATGGAAGAGAGGCAGATAAGACACTGGATTTAAATCGAAGAGAAAATAAAGTGTGAAAAACAAATATCCGGGTAATAGAGAATTCATAAACTCTTGCAGTTCTGCTGTTTACTGGGTTCATTTTAAGATTGGCAGTTGCCATAGGGAACCATTTTAATGGCGTTAACAACTTTTTTACAACAAGTTTTAAGTTCTTTCTAGCTGTAACTTATCTGTACCAGTTCTGTGTTTTAATTTTTTTAATGAAATTGGCACATTTTTCAGTCCATTAATGTAAGGTATTACCATCATACCAGTTGTAACTGTCTCTCTTTTTTTACTCTGCACAGTGTTGTAAACTCATAATAAGGGAACAAATGTTTAAAATTTTAAAAATTCTTCTCCCCTCATCTTCTTTCGAACTATGTTAAATATATACTGCAAGCTTTAGAACCCTTAAAAATTCATGTACACCACCATTTCAACACAAACTGTACTGACTTGGGCCTTGATTATGTCATAGGGTCTACATGCAGACCATAACTCCTGTGTAAAGCTTCATTTACTCCTGGGGGAATTCTGTGACAAAAAATTAAAAGTTCTGCACATAATATTTTAAAATTTATGCAGAATTCTGCATAATTTATTTGTAAAAATAATGCAATATAATTATGCCAGTTTCAATTATTTTGGTAATTTATTTAAACTACAATACACTGGATGTAGAATGGGAGTGAGGCGCATTGGAGGAAATCTCCACATCCCTTTTGTCTAATAGTAATGTAGCTAGGTTTTACCCTTTATTTCTAGTTATTAGTCAACAAGTATATGCAGCCATAACATCAGTATTACACCATAGGTAACTGAAAGAGCAAGTGAGGGCTGGGGCATCAAACTCACAATTTATATTGGCTACTGACCATCTCCAGAAAGGCCAGTAGTAAACAGTTCATGGATCACATTGATAAGTGAGCGCGTGACCACTCTTACAGCTTCCCGTTCTTCCCTGTCAGAAGTCATTTTTCCACTGGGAAGCAAAAAAATCTGCGGGGGACATGAATTCTGTATGCGTGCAGTGGTGCAGAATTCCCCCAGGACTATCTATTTAAGTTAATGGGGCTCCACGCTGGTGCAAGAAGCTGCTTGTATAGATCAGATTGTAGCATCAGGGTCTAGTGGATAAATTGTAGCCCCAGAGTTGGTATTTCTTGTTCTTTTCAGAAGTACTGTCCCTTGTTTTGAAGATTTGCAATTTCTATGGACAAATGTTGCATTTATCTGAAAAATGTATTTAATAACACTATACCACTTTCTTCTCCAGGTGAATCATTTACAAATGCAAAAATGTTTGCATTTTTTTAGCCCCCTACCTACTTCACTTTCTTTTCTTTCCCAGTGAAGAGGGTTAGGAACCTCTCTTTCATGTGACAAGAACTCCGCTTTTACTTAGAAAGGACTAAGACCAGTAGCGTAGCCTGGGGAGTGGGGGTAGCGGCTGCTCCCTCACTGAGCACAAGCGTCGCCTTTTAAATTTTTTGGCACCTTTTAAAAGGGGGAGTGGAGCTAAAAAAAGGCACCTCCCCTTGTACTCACCTGGTGGTACTCCAGCTGTTCGGCGGCACCGAAGACCCGGAGCAAGTGAAGGACCCGCTGCCGAAGTGCCCTGAACAGCTGGAGCGCTGCTGGGTGAGTACAAGGGGAGGCGTCTTTTATTAGCTCCGCTCCCCCTGTATTCTGCACCTGGCTACGCCAATGACTAAGACCTTCTGTAAATCTTAATATTTGTGTCATTGGGGAGAGCTGTAAAAGACAAGGTATTTCCATTCAGAGGTTTTTGCAGTTCTAAGTTTCAAGTTTCCTTCCCAACAGGGATGAAGTCTCATTGCACACTGAGGATAGGTCCACACTGAAAAGTTAGGTTGACCCAGCTATGTTGCTCAGGGGTGTGAAAAATTCACACTCCTGAGCGTTGTAGTTAAGCTGACAATCCCTGGTGTAGACAGTACTAGGTTAACGGAAGAATCAGAATGAGAAGAATTCTTCTGTTAACCTAGCTACTGTCTCTTGTGGAGATGGATTACCTATGCTAATAGGAGAACCCCTCCCATTGGCATAGGTAGTGTCTGCACTGAAGCGGTACAGTGGCACTGCAGTGCCACTGTAGTGTTACAAGTGTAGACAAGCCCTCAAATACTTCAATGCTGCTGTTGCCTGGGAAGCATGTCTGAGACAAATACCTGTAGGAGAGAGAGGTTGAGCAGCCACTAGGAGTTCAGTTCACATCTTCCCTAAATACCCTGTGTTAGATCTTGCTTCCCGCTCTGATGCTAGATTTCAGCAAGCGGTAGTTCGGTGCTTGTTTATCTAAAGAACTCCTCAATCTATTGTCTGTTCTAGGTGGTGTTGCTTGCCACTCTTCCACAAGCCGGAATACTGTACACAGAGGCCCTCATAAAAGGAGAGGCTACTTTCTGGTAACTGCTGTTCGAGAGTTTCCTCTGTGCATTCACACTTTCCCTCTGCCTTGGGGTTCTTAACATACTATTTGGCTCCATAAGAAGGAACTGAGGTGTTTGGTGGCCACTCTTATTTATGTTCAGACGTTGAATGCTGATGTTAATAGAGGGTGACCATGTAGTCCCAAAGAACACTGCTTTACTGGGGATTCCAAGAGCTTGATGCCAGTGGGTGCCAACCCCCAAGTGGGAATACACAGAGGCAACTCTCAAAGAATATGAGTTACCAGTAAGTAACCTGTTATTCTTTTAAATTTTATTTTTGTCTTTATTAAAATGGAATTTTAGAACATTAAGATATCTAGATTGTTTTTTTTTTTAGTTAAACATTTCTCTTGACGTACTTCAGAGCTTTCATCAGTATTTGGAATTAATATCTGATGCATCTCTATCTAAAACCATTATTTTCCCAAAACAAAGAAGGGGAATTCCCAGATTTCAGAAGTTTCAGTTTCTATTTGAGATAGCTCAGGCAATGGCATACAGCTTTAGGATGAGGCAATTTCCTTTAATTAAAATTAAACAGACTATATTTCTGCAAAACTATTATCAAATTAATTATTTTTCAGTAATTTTCATCACTGTTGTCTAATAATAATTGTATTTTTCCTGGCTTAAACAGGTATTTACCAGTGCCCTGTCCTAAACTAGTTTTTCTCGTGAAATTACCAATCCTGCAAATTGTGTCTTTTAAAGAATTGGTTGGGACCAAATCTGTGTCCTGCTGAAGTTTGAGAATTTAGCCACTGACTTCAGTGTGACCAGGATTTGGTCCTTGTTGGATTTTTGTACCTACTCAAAACTCTGAGCCAATTGAACTCCTGCTTTCATTTGAATTGAAAACTTTGCTCTAGGGTTGGGTGGTGTAATCTAATTACTTGGCTATTGTGTAAACTAAGGCATGCATGCACTATATTTCATTACAAACACATCATGACATGTTTCTGTTTGAGTCTTTTACAGTCCTGTATTTGACAGTGTTTTAAAAGAAAATGAGCAAGTAATTTTTGAGAAGATACTTAAAAATGCCTCCTGAAACTATTTGGAAACTGTACAGACTAAGTCATATAAATAAAAATTTTAGACTCCTCTAACAGCAGCAATAATTGCTGAAGTAGAAGTCACACCTTCATACATGCAAGGTTTGTGTCCCAAAAGCAGAATCAGACAAATGTAATGTGTTGGTTCTGATGGAGAGCCATGTTGTTAGGGAGAGACCAATATTTTATCCATAGTTATATTTGCACAAAGCTGTCATCAGAAGGCTGATCTTTTTGCTCTTCATTTAACTTATAAGAAAAAAGATCCTCAAAACATCTTTGTTTTCAAAATTTTAAGGTTAACTGTCAGGGTAAAGAAGAAGAACATTTTTTTAATAACACACCGCCCCCCCCACCCCCCCCGCAAAACCTGAAGGAAATTAAACATACCTTTACAAAGGAGGAGCTTTAAACTGGACATTCTGAAATTTTTGTTAAGTGTCTTATGCCCTTATATATTGCGGGGAGGGGACAAGTCAAATTAAATTTGGGAATCAATTGATAGTTTCTATAATAATCCCGTGAATAGGTCAGTTTTCAAGCAAAGAAAACCAATATATAGTATTTTGTTAGGATTTTCAGAAAAATACATGAATCTTTGTTGTTGCTAGTGGAATTAAAATTTTTTGATAATTTTGTCATCAAATCTGATGTGAAATACTTTGTGTGAGCCCTTTGTGTTAGGAAGCATTTGTATGTCAGTGGATTGAAGAATTGGAGAATTTTCTCCTGCAGACATTAGGCTTCAATACATGCACTGAATGGTGGTCCTCCTATTTCCCTACCTCCACACTCCCCTTCCTCTCCTCAGATGCAACTGAGCGTATGATCCGTGGTCTACATTTCCTTCCACTCAAGGATATGGAGCAATCAAATTTTTGAATTGCTCTGCTCCAGCATAACCTAGGCATAAAACTACTGCTCCAGCTCCAGGCTCCGCTCCAAAGCCCTGCTTCCAGTTGACTTAATCCATGCAATGTTTATCAGATCCCCAAGGAAAGTTATGAAATTGAGAAACGTGGTGGGTTAAGGCAGTATATTCTAAGATCAGTGTCCCAAGCAGTTCTTGAAAGCTCAGTATGATTACATCAGCTGGGAGTGTGTGTGGAATCTCTTATTTTTGTAATAAGTATTCTTGTCACAAAGAGGACATTAATTTTGTTTAAGCACATTACTTTTCTTATGATGCCTGTCCAGTGAAATTAATAATAAGTTATAAGGATAATATGTCATAGGGACTGTTTATAATTTAGATCCATTATGCAGTAAAAAGATTATTTGGTGTAAATAAAAAGTCTTGGTATAAATATACCCATGTAAGGACTGGTTATTCCCCGCTCAGTAGTTGCCAGTCACACGCTTGCTTGCTATTTACCAGATGTTCTAAAGTTAAAATTAATAAGGTGCTTCAAATGAGAAATGTCTATGTATTGTGAAAAATGAATATTATTTACAATTTTTATTCTTAAATTAGGATAAAGTTTCAATTGAACTTCTTTCCCATTTACTGCCTCTTGTAATTTGAATTTTGATACAAAAGTTAAAAATATAAAGGTAAACTTAAGTAGGAGTATCAGAAATGTATTAAGATGAAATTCATCACAGTTCTCTTGCAGGCATGATTAATAACTGACAACACTTGGGTATTTTTGTAAGGTTGTAATAATTGAATAAGATGTAGAGCAGAGAATACAAAACTTTCTATGTAAATCTGTTTTTGAAAGTATACAGTGTGCTTTAATTGCTAAATAAAATTCCCATTATGTTTTTATAGCTCATTAGACACAGTAAAATAAAGTTGGTAGATTATGAAGAGAGGAAGACTGCTTTGGATTGGTATAGAAATATATTATGATTAGAAGGGGGCAGATTGCCTGTCACTTTGATGGGACAACTCCCATCAAGTTGTGATGGGACAACTCCCATGGTACCTAGATGCCTTTTATCTCTTTGACCCTTATCAGTCTGATATAGTCCTACCTGTTGCACAGACATTGCATTGGTCCATCTTTTGACAGTAGGTGAAGACCAGATGTCCATGCTAGAGATACTAGATCTATCAACTATCTTTGATATGTTAAGGTAACGCTGACTCACCTGTGAACCCGTATGAGGTGGATGGGACTGCTCTTCAATGGCTTTGTTTTCTTTCCTCTTGGACAGATCTCAATGGGTAGTTGTGGGCAATTACCCCTCTTCTTGAAGAGCTGTCGTGTGGGGTACTGAACGGTACCATTTTTCACCCCTCTTGTTCAATCTGTGTATGGGGCCATTAGAAGGGTTACAATGAGATATGGGGTTAAGCTTTTTCAGTGTGCTGATGACACCCAACTGTAGGCTTCTCTCTCATCTGTCTGGGATGATGCAATTCAGCTCCTCAGTCAGTGTCTGTCTGAGAGTGGAGCATGGGTGAGAGTAAGCTGGCTGAGACCCCACTCATAAGACTGACGTGATGATGATGGGTTGGAGTAAGCAACTGGAAGAGATGCTGAAGGTATATTATCAGCCTCCATGATTAAAGGAGCACATCTGCCACTAGTTAATAGTGTTTGCGACTGAGGGGTGATTTTTAGACCCCCAGTTGTTGTTGTTTTGACAGTCATATTACAGCAGTGACCAAATCAGCTTTTCACTGCACCTGACCAGGAAGTTGCAATCTTTTCTTTGAGATGTGACGCTTCCTACTATTATCTATGCTTTTGTCACCTCTAATATTAGACTACTGCAATGTAGTCCCCATGCAGAGTGCATCTTAAAGCTATTTGGAGACAGAAGTTGGTGTAGAATATAATGGCTCGCTTATTGAGTGGTCATTTCACTGGGAGCACATGACACCAGTGCTCTGGGATCTGCACTGGTTGCCCATTTAGCTCCAGATGGTATTTAATGTGTTGTCACCTGAGGCTGCCTGGCTCCCTATGCCGTATTGCTACAGCTTTGGTTAGCAGGGGTTCTCAAATTGGATCCCTCTTGTTTTAAAAGAAAGGGGCTGGCTGTTAGAGCATTCTCCTATGAGGGCTCTGTCTCTGAAATTTGCTCCCCCTTCTTGGCCTGAATTTGGGGACTTTCTGGGCATGCTGCTAAAGATGCTTGTTTGATAGGGTCTTTGGAAAAGGCTGAGGGTATGCTTCCTAGATGATGACTGGCTGGCCAGCTGAGTTCCTGGAGAAGTGATTTCAGTGATGATGAGACTTAATTTAAATGCATTTATTTTATAATTAAGGCTCCTAGAGCTAGGGGTAGGTGTCTTTAATATTTTAAATCTAAATAAATTATATACCAAAATAGTTAAAGCAATATAACGCTCATGTGAATACAGTTATACCAATATAAAAGTGATTTATACTGGTATAGATATTCCCATGTGGGAAGGGGAATAAGCTGTAAGGCATCTTTATTCAACTACAGTAACTCCTCACTTAAAGTCGTCCCAGTCAACATTGTTTCGTTGTTACATTGCTGATCACTTGGGGAACATTCTCATTTAAAGTTTCACAATGCTCCCTTATAATGTTGTTTGGCAGCTGCCTGCTCTGTCCACTGCTTGCAGAAAGAGCAGCCTGTTGGAGTTAGCTGGTGGGGGCTTGGACTCAGAGTGGACCAGCAGCCCCCCTATCAGCTCCCTGCTCCCCTAAGTTCCCGGTGCGGCAGCTGCCCAGCAGGCTATCAGTTGCCGACTGTTCAGCTGTCCCTCCCCCCACTGCCACGTGCTGCTCCTGCCCTCTGCCTTGGAGCTGCTCCCGGGAGCCTCCTGATTGATGTGCGGGGGATGGGGGGAGAGGAAGAGGCGGGCTAATGTCAGGGTGTCCCCCTCCTCCCTGCTTCTGCTCCTTGCTTACCCCATTTCCATAGAGCAGGGGAGGAACACGACAGGGCTCAGGATGGAGGGAGCGTGCTGGCAGCAGGGGCTGTCTCAACTTGCTGATCTACTAAAAAAGGCAGTGTACTTAGAGTGGCGTCAGCATATTTAACGGGGCAATGCGCATCTCTCTCTCATACACAGGGTGTGTGTCTGTCTGCCATGCTGTCTCCCCTCCCTCCGTTTGTGCTGCCTTGTAGAGTGTGAGGCTACATTAACAACAACGTGTTAACCCTTGAGGGCTCAGCTGTTCTAGTTCATCATTTAGCAGTAAGGCATTCCCTGGGAAATATCCCACCTTCTTCCACCCTCTTGACTTCACCACCTCAACCAAGCTTCACAATCATCATTGCTATGTACAATATTAAATTGTTTGTTTAAAACTGTGTGTGTGTGTTGTGAAAATTTTTTCCCTGGAACCTAACCCTCCGCTATTTACATTAATTCTTATGGGGAAATTGGATTTGCTTAACATTGTTTCTCATAAAGTTGCATTTTTCAGGAACATAACTACAATGTTAAGTGAGGAGTTACTGTACATTCACACTAAGGAATGTGTGTGAAATGGATGGATTTTATTGTAAGGTAGTTGTCAGCACTTCAGGCAAAGTCAATAGTAGGTTTCGGCTGTATCTACAGTAGGTCTTTTAGCTGGTATAATAATATTGGTTAGGAGTGTTATTTTTTATAATGTTTTTATACCAGTAAAAACTCATTTTGAGGAACTGATGTAAGCTATACTGGGAAAAGAGTTGGTATAAGCTGTCTCCCCCCCCCCCCCCCCCCCCCCCCCCCCCCCCAATGCAGGAGATGGGGGTGTGGTTTGCCGGTATAGGTAACGAACCTTTTCTAATGTAGATAAGGCCTTGGTCGTCCCCATGAATCTCAGTCACTTTTGTCCACACAGTTTTTACAGATACAAAAGGAAAAATAAATGCTCACCTTCTAAGGGCTTGTCTCCACTTACCAGGGGATTGATGCCTGGCGATCGATCCATCGGGGGGGGGGTGTGTGTGTGTGTGTGTGTGTCAATTTAGCGAAGACCCACTAAATTGACCACTGATCTCTCCTGTTGACTCCGGTACTCCACCGGAACGAGACGCATAAGGTAAGTTGACGGGAAAGTTTCTCCCTTCAACCCAGCGTGGTGTAAACACCGCAATAAGTCGACCTAAGGTACGTCGACTCCAGCTACATTTTTCACATAACCTAAGTTACGCAACTCCAGCTGACTTAGTCCCGTAGTGTAGACCTGCCTGAAATAACAGCAACCTGTGCAGAATTCCTGTTTGGGATTTTCTTATGCCCTTGAATTGCTCTTCTGGTGCCCAGACACCACCCTGGTTGGCATTTTACAAATACCAAGTTAAAATACAATGTGAGGGAGCTTGTGAAGGAGAGCAAAACTAATCTTAAAACAAATCTAAATGGCAAGTTGATACTTTCCTTGTTTCTGCTCAGTCTTCTGACTATAATTGTGAAGTGAATATCAGATATGAAATGGATGCAAGTTCAGTTGTAAAGAGAAGGTATATTCTGTCAGGGATATTAAAAGGCTGGATAATTAAATATTTTTGAAGTATAAAGCAAGAGTACAATCTTTTTATGCCTTTGAGGAAAGTCTGTGCTGATAAATATGAGGGAGTTACCAATCTTCTGTAGAAAGTGTGCTTGCAATTTGACATTCAAAAAAGAACAAATTGCATATAGTGTCTTCTGCTTATTTTTAAAACAAAATGCCAATGGTGCCTTTATGAAACTTGGCTCTGTGTGAATAACTTACACATACAGCTCTAATTGCATTATATGCTACAACTTGTGTTTTACTTGTATTTTATTAATGTTTTTGAGAAGTCAAATTTGCCTTTTTCCTAGAGCTGTCATGATATTTGAAGTTTTTTTGAGGAACCTAATTAATATTTTAAAATAAAAACTAATTTGCAAGTACTCTTTCCAGGAGAAACTGCAATTGTATATAGTAATTTAATGTATATGAGACTTCAGTTTGTAGAAATAGGATGTGTGTAACTGATTTTTCAGACTTGAATTTATGGTACAATCACAGGTGCAACAGAACTTGTGCGTTATCAAAAAGGCGAATGAGTGATCTGGAGAGGGAAAGGAAGAAACTCAAATAATGGCAACAAAATAATTCACGATTGCTATTCTACATTTCTGTGGTGGTATTTTAAATGTGAATTGAAAAAATAGGATCATATTACGATGAAGCATCTCAGGTAAACTCAACAAAAAATGCTCCTATGTGTCTAATGAAACAGTGTGGCTAACTTCTGTAACTTTGAAATCCAGAGTAGACAAGACTCTGGGGAGAAAATTTTGGAAATAGCCACGGACGTGTGGAGCAAAATATATATTGAGGTTGCATCTTCTACTAACCTTCTGTAACTGTTGTTCTTTGAGATGTGGTGCTTATGTCAATTCCATGACCCGCCCTCCTACCACGCTGTCATGGTTGATGGCAAGAAGTATAAGAGGCACTGGAATGGTGCGGGGCTGGCAGTGCCTCTTATACTGGCATGGGGCTCCAGGGGGCCCTAGAGCCGGCCCCTACAGATACCACTGGGTGGAAAATCTCTGACCACAGTCCACACGGTGTGCACACACCTAACACAGAATGGACATGAGCAACACATCTCGGAGAATAATAGTTACGGAAGGTTAGTAACCGTTTTTTATACCTCAGTTTTGAGATTTTTATTCTTGGTATGAAAATTATTAAATCATGCTATTAATGCTAAAAACTTCCTGCCAAGTGCAATTGTAAGGAAAAGTGAGACTGCTTATAGAATGGGAAATCCACTGTAGGATGGAATCTGTGTGAATTAGTCAGCCTTGAACGGGTATCAGTGCCATGTAACAATAGTTTGGATGTGTGGCATCAATGTGATACTAGGAGACATATTTGGCCTTCTTGGAATTGTATAACTAATCAGGGTAAGACTGGAAGTGAACAGAGTTTGGGATGATTCATATTTTTGATTCAACTGATTTGTCTCTCTCTAACCTATTGTATACAATCATAAAATTACAAATATATCTCAGGGAAGTCGTAAAAAAATTGCTGAGTATGTTCAAAGGCTGAGGGTTGTTGTGTATATACAACTAAAAGGACTTCTTACCTAAGAGTTTTATATATTGCATTTGCTCTCTGAGCCAGCTGGTATTTTATTTTTCATGATTTTTTTCCTCCTGTCCAATTTCTATAGTTTTACAGACTCTGGCTTTCCCAGTCTCTCCCTAAAACTCTAGTCTTTAGTCAAAAAGGAAATGGGCAGGAATGGAATTAGAAGGCATGTAGGGTTACTGGCCTCTTTCCCTTTTCCTTTTTGTGGGAATGAAAGAAGAGGGCGGACTTGCCTTACACCCTGGAGATGCTGTGGATATCTGTACATGGCAAAGGGAAACTTGTGGCTCTGAGTCTGTGTGCCCAGGTCAGTTGACTTGGGCTCTCAGAGATTGGGTTGTGTGAAGCTAAAAATAGCAGTACAGACATTCCTGATTGAGTTGGAGCCCAGGCTCCAAGACTCTCCCCCTCTCTCTGGGTTTCAGAGCCCAGGCTCCAGCCCAAACCCCAACATCTGCTCTGCTCTTTCTAGCTCTGCAAGCCCCAGTCAATTGATGTGGACTCTGAGGCTCACTGCCATCAGTTTTAATTTGCACCATAGACATACCTGGTTAACTCTATGCTCCTTCTAGGTGTTAGACTTCAGAGCTGACTTCTACTGAATGGGACAGATGTCTAGCTGGCTTTGCTCCTTGAGAGGGAGACAGGGTGATCTTGAGCAACTGCAAATTTTAGTTGCTGGTGTTTTTCTCCAGCTCTGGTGGCCTCTTTCCCTACTGTGTTGCATGAGAGTAATGAGGTCAGACATCTATTACTTTTAGGTCAGTAGGGCATCTCCATGATCTTATGGAGAACTAGCCAATATGACTTGAGAGAAATGCCAAATATCTGTGTATTGTACGTGTTTTTGTTTTTTTTTAATGGCATGGCTTTATGTGAACGGTAATGAATTTTTTGTTGTTTTTCATAAATAAGGAGGGGAAGGTGTCTAAATCCTCGACACCCATGCACTTGTGCATACATCTTCCAGTACTAATGGTAGTTCCATAAATGTATGGAAAGGAGAGTGTACTGGTGTCCTTAGGGGTTTACCTTATTGGTCTAATGTATTTGAAAGAGCTAACTGCCTAACTCAAAACAAAGAATGACTTGTACCCAATAAGAGATGGGTTTCATCCCCACTGCCTCCACTTCAATTTTCCCTTAGAGGATGTAGTGTAGTAGTCATGCAGTCTATTCTAGCTTTTTACAGTAGTGACAATTTCAGAGATTGACATAGCACAGTACAGTGGAGTTCTAGACCAGTGGTTCTCAACAGGGGTACATGTACCCCATGGGATACGCAGAGGTCTTCCAGAGGGTACATCAACTTATCTAGATATGTGCCTAGTTTTACAACAGGCTACACAAAAAGCACTAGCGAAGTCGGTACAACCTAAAATTTCATACCGACGACTTGTTTATACTGCTCTCTATACTATACACTGAAATGTAAGTACAATAGTTATATTCCAATTAGGGTTGTTGATTAATTGCAGTTAACTCATGCGATTAACTAAAAAAAAAAAGCTCAATTAAAAAAATGAATCCCGATTAATCGCAGTTTTAATCACACTGTTAAACAATAGAATCCCAATTGAAATGTATTAAATGTTTTTGGATGTTTTTCTGTATTTTCAAATATATTGGCTTCAATTACAACACAGAATACAAAGTATATAGTGCTCACTTTATATTATTATTTTTGATTACAAACATTTGCACTGTAAAAATGATAAAAGAAATAGTATTTTTCAGTTCACCTCATACAAGTACTGTAGTGCAATCTCTTTATCGTGAAAGTCCAACTTACAAATGTAGATTGTTTGTTACATAACTGCACTCAAAAACAAAACAGTGTAAAACTTTAGAGTCTATAAGTCCACTCAGTCCTCCTTGTTCAGCCAATTGCTAAGACAAACCAGTTTGTTTACATTTACAGGAGATAATGCTGCCCGCTTCTTATTTACAATCTAACCTGAAAGTGACAACAAGCGTTCACATGGCACTTTTGTAGCTGGCATTGCAAAGTATTTATGTGCCTGATGTTCTAAACATTCACATGCCCCTTTGTGCTTCGGCCACCATTCCAGAGGACATGCTTCCATGCTGATAACGCTCCATTTAAGAAAATAATGCGTTAATTAAATTTATGACTGCACTCCTTGGGGGAGAATTGTATGTCCCCTGCTCTATTTTACCTGTGTTCTGCCATATATTTCATGTTATAGCAGTCTTGGATGATTACCCAGCACATGTTGTTCATTTTAAGAACACTTTCACTATAGATTTGACAAAACACAAAGAAGGTACCAATGTGAGATTTTTAAGGATAGCTACAGCCCTTGACCCAAGGTTTGAGAATCTGAAGTGCCTTCCAAAATCTGAGAGGGACTTGGTGTGGAGCACGCTTTCAGATGTCTCAAAAGAGTAACACTTCAGTGCAGAAACTACAGAACCCGAACCACCAAAAAAGAAAATCAACCTTCTGCTGGTGGTATCTGACTCAAATGATGAAAATGAACGTGCGTCGGACCGCACTGTTTTGGATTGTTATCGCGCAGAACCCGTCATCGGCATGGACGCATGTCCTCTGGAATGGTGGTTAAACCATCAAGGGACATATGAATCTTTAGTGCATCTGGCATGTAAATATCTTGTGACGCTGGCTGCGACAGTGCCATGCAAATCCCTGTTCTCACTTTCAGGTGACATTGTAAACAAGTGCGCAACATTATCTTCTGTAAATGTAAACAAACTTGTTTGGGCAATTGGCTGAACAAGAAGTAGGACCGACTGGACTTGTTGGCTCTAAAGTTTTATATTGTTTTGTTTTTGACTGCATTTTTTTTGTACATAATTCTACATGTGTAAATTCAACTCTTGTGATAAAGAGATTGCTACAGTACTTGTAATGGGTAATTTGAAAATACATTTTTTTTTACAGTGCAATATATTTGTAATAAAGTGAGCACTGTACATTTTGTATTCTGTGTAATTGAAATCAATATATTTGAAAATGTAGAAAACACCCAAAATATATATAAATAAATGGTATTCTATTGTTAGTGTGATTAATCACAATTAATTTTCCCTAATTCCAATTGATTTATTTTATAATTATATGGTAAAAATGAGAAAATAAGCAATTTTTCAGTAATAGTGTCCTGTGACACTTTTGTATTTTTGTCTGCTTTTGTAAGCAAGTAGCTTTTAACTGAGGTATAACTTGGAAGTACACAAGACAAATCAGACTCCTGAAAGGGGTACAGTAGTCAGGAAAAGTTGATAGCCACTGTCCATCACCTAATAAAAACATCAATTTGTGGAAAACAACCCATTTTTTGGGAGCCACTTTTTGTAGAGAGAGTAATCTTTTACTGTCTAAAGATGGCCAAATCAAGCATCTTAAAAAACAAAACAAAAAAAACCCCAGCCAAAAACAATCCCCCATTTCCCCAAGCCATCTATCTGAACATGAGGAAACTGGCTAATCCTGAGATATATTGTGCTTTGCTGAATGGCCAGTTTAGAAGGGATTGTGTAAGATGGAGACAGGACTTGTGCTGGGAGTGGGAGGAAGACAGGAGTATAGTCACTAGGTCAGGAATCCTGAGAAGAGCCAGAACTTTTATTTCCATGACTCCCACTGCAAGGAACTTCTGCATTTGGTGCTTGGCTTGAGATCTCTATTAGGCCATCTAAGGGCTGAAGACCCATAGGAGCCCATGTATTCATACTACAATTTGACTAACACTTGAGGTATTTCTCCTGATGGTAAAAAGAGAGGTGGTGCAGATCCTTAGAGATAAAACAGCTTTCTTGTGCTGCTGTCTGTAGAGAGTGAAGTATATTAGACCAGGTCTTTCTCTCAGCTGTGCATCTCTAGCAGATAAGAGGAGACTCATTTGTGGATAATATAAGATGAGAAAAAAAGAATGGTGAACAAGTCATATACATTTTTAGAAACCATTCTTATGATGCGGGTTTCCCCAAGTGGGTCTGTTTGGTTTGAGACAACACCAAATGTTCCAAAGTTATCTGTTTTTATCCTTTGTAGTTTCGGGAGCTATGAAGATGTAAAATTTGCCTCTTATTTCTGTTTATAGATTATCTAATGGATCACGGTTTTTTTGAATTTGTTTGGAATTACTTGTCAAATGATTTTTGCAAACTTCTGGTCTGCAGCTTGTTGGTGAGCAGTTTGAGTATATGACATTTAGAATTTGGGCAGCTTTGATTGGCCGTATTGCCAAATCCACACAGTCAAAAATCATGACTGCCCCAAAACTTCATTAGGTTAGCTTAAAAGTTATATAATTTTGGGTTCTTTTTATTGGCTTTCTGGCTTTTGATCCTTTAGGGTTTGTGTTTTCAAATCTTTCTCCACAACTGTGAGGGCTAGAAAGTTATTTTTAATGAAAGCTGAGATTCTCATGTAATCTCAAGTAGCTAGGAGCTGAAGCTTTAAGAAAAAAAATTCTGAAATTCCTGATAAAATTGTGAGTTGGCAACATAACTCTTAAAATTAACTTTCAAATGTGGATACTTGCAATTTTAAACTTGCTTTCTGTGTATGCTGTGCAATATCTTCTTGAAATCTGCTGTTAGGGCAAACATTCCTGTGAGTGAACTAAAGTCACTTACTAGAATATTTCTGGCAACTATACATAACTTACCTTCAAGGGAATGGAGCTCTTATCTGAATGGGGGAAGTGCTCTGTTCTCTCAAGGATTCTAGGGAGATGCTGAGGTAATCAAGTATACCAGCACCATACTTGAAGCCATTCAGGTACCAGCTTCAACAAAGGCAGAGGATGCCATCCTTCACTGTCTCCAACCAGAATACTCCTCCAGAAAGCAGTCCTGTTTGCCAGGAGGCATGTAGCCTTAATCTTCCTTGTGAATATTTTAAGGCACAATTAACTTGGGTTAATATTTTTAGAGTGTATAAAGTTTCTACTAAACAGGTAGACTCTGGATACTAAATATTGAGGTCAAATTTGAGGTAGTGTAGTGGGGATCTTAATTGTACCCACACGCCCTTTTGTGGTGTTTAAATTACTGAGAGCTCCTCCACAGCAGAGGATTGGAACTGTGCTGTTCCTGCACACACTGTTTTTCCCCCCTATATGGAAGCACTGTGTATCAGCAGCAAAATGATTGAGGTGCTCAGAAGGAGAAAAGGGGCAGGAAGCAGAAGAAACTAATTGCAGGAGAAGAGGTTGCTGAGGGAACAGTTGAGTAGAAAAGAATGAGGCAAACTAATCAGTGGTGATGTGTCAACCTGGTGGTCTGGTGCCAGTATGCTTGAGTTTGTTTTCTAGCTCAAAATGAACACAACCAGTTGACGGGGTGTAGGGTACACTTCTTGTATGTAGAGATTTTCTGTGGAAAACTGAAATAGCAATCTTGGTAAGCTCTGGAAACTGTCTAACACTGTGGTAAGAGCCTTTGATAGGAGGAGAAAGTTAAATAGGGAAAATAGTGTGGGGGTTTGTTTTTGGAAGACCCTTGATGAGCAAAGGGCAGAAATTCAGGACGGGGTGAGATTGACAGAAATGAAAAAAGAATACACAGACAAAAAGGAAACTGGAGGCAGTTGTAGTTGAATACTGGGATTGGTGGCAGAAAAGAATAAAACTTCACGCTTCACCTCCAATCTCTTATCTTTATCACTTTTGCACACTGCCCAATTAAGAGTGACGTTTTTGGGGGTGTGGGGAAAGAATTCCCTTACTGACAAAAATGAAATTAACCCCCTCAAATATCTATCTCCTACATTCTTTCACCATTAAATAATAAAACATCAATAGCAATTTTTTATATGACCAAGGCAAAGCTGTGTTTAGAGTCAGCTGAAGGAACACAAACTAACATATCTTATCTTATTACCACAGATGTGCTGACATGAATGATTGTGATGCAAATATAAGGGAATAAACAAAATTTCCGACTCTGTTGGAAACATGGCAATAAACTCTTTTGCCAAAAGGAAAAGAACATTGCCATCTCTTAGCAGCATTGTTTACCACCAGCTACTTGGAAAATCCCTCCTGTTTTTTGTTACTTTTCTTGTGCTTTTTGTCCTTTCATTTTCAGTTCTGTTCTAGTCTTTCATTTTTCACTGTGTGATGCCAATGTTCAATATAATGATTGAAATTACACATTGAGGTATGTACCTTTATAAAAATTAGAGAGCTTGGACTAAAGCTGGTGGATCAATGGCTCACTCTAATCTAGTGCTCTGATAGAATAATCTTGTGTTGGTTTTCAATGTTTGTTTCTTTTCCCTTGGTTCATCATGTGACTTGATGTGGATGCAAAATTCTTCAGTGGTGAAAATAGGGTGGATCTTTGGTTATGTGTTTATGCCCTGTATGGAAGCTAAGGAAAGTCCCCGCATGTGAGCTGGCTTCTATACAGGGCATAAACACATGACAAAGAAACATTGCAAAGCCTGCACCCACTGCAAGGGATTCTATCTGGAAGTTTGGCACAAAAATCTCTTCCTTCTCCCTTCCTCTCTCCAAACATTAGAGGGAATGATCTGGCACAGGATGATTAATTCTGTTGGATTACTCCCAATTTAGAGAGAAATCTCTATTTACAAACTGATGAAAACTAATTGTTGACTTTCCTATCTAAATATAAATATGCCACTCCTCTTCAAGGATCCATTCATAGCCTCCCCCATGTGTATTAAAGACAAGGGCATGGGTTATTCATAGTTTGCACATCCTCCTCTGTCCACAGTGCCTCACCTCCCACACAGGCCACGCTCCCCACCACAAGTTTAAGTGCCTAAAGATATGCTAACTTCTTGTCTCTAGACAGACTCATCACAACCCATCCAGAGGACAGATGGTAGTGCAGAATTTTATATATATAATACAAACATTGTTCTTTACCTCATCCCTTCTTCTGGTTTGTGAATTTTAAATTTGTGGTTTTTGTCTGTTTATAATCCGTTGTATCTAAGAAACAGGGAAGGACCACTAATTGGTGAAGTTCTAAAGTAGAGCTGTAGCGTGTCCGAGTCCAATTTATAAACGTCCCCTATATGTCATCCTCCCCTTCTTTTCTTCATCTTGCCCATGCAAACAAATATGCCATTGGCTCCTATCTTTGTCAGCCTCTCCAGGGACTGGTTTCCCTTCCTGAAGGAATGGCAGCACAGGGTAAATTGATTTAAATCACCAATTTTAATCCTGATTTAAATCAGCCAGCAGGAAACCTTGATTTAAATCACCTTTTTAAAAAAAAATATCTTGTTTTGCATTTGTACTTTTTAACTGTTTTCCTAATGCAAGGTTTATTCTTGTTTTGGTAACATTTTGGTTTGCAACTGAATATCCCTTTACAATAAATGTGCTGCTTTTTGCTAACCAGGACGATAAACTGTATCTATACACATTTATTTAGGCAGTTATGTATCTTAATTCACATTTATTCAGCTTCTTAATTTTTACATTTTTATTAGGAAATTATTGATGCATTTATTTACTAGATTAATTTTTTACTTGCGATTTTTGTCAAGCTCTATTTGGATAGAAGTTAAAAAATGGAATTAAAAGTGCATAAAAACAGCATTTTATTTTGTATTAGTTAAATAAAACTATCTAGTGCTGGATACATAAAGTTTAACAAAACATGTTTTGCATTTAAAACTAACTCAATTATTAAACAAATGAAGTATTATCTGTAGTTAGTGAATTGAACTGATTGTTTCTAGTCACCATGCCTATCAGGGTTTTAGAACTAGTAGACCACTGTCAAGGTGGCCTTGAGACCTCTGTCAGAGCCTAGCCATCCTGCCTTGGCACTTTGGCTGAGTGCTTTGACCTTCATTAGGAAGCATACTCCTAGGTTTCCTAATAGCAGGTTTCCTGAGGACTCTACGGGAGCAAATGTACCCTTATTTGGATGACTGGCTAGTCAGAGGCTGGTCCAGGGCTCAGGTACTGTCCAGTTTGTCTATCATCCAATCAACTTTCAAAGCCCTGGGTCTACTGATCAACTTAGAAAAAAATCTACCCCACGTCCAGTTCAGAGGATAGAGTTTACAGGGGCAGTCCTGGACACTACTCAGGCCAGAGCTTTCCTTCTGGACACAAGGTCCCAAACAATTTGATTTCTTGCTGTAGATCGCCAGGCCCACCCAGTCACAAGAGCTCGAAATTGCATGAGGCTCCTGGGACATATGGCCGCATACGTAGTCCGGCGTGCCAGACTACATCTCGGATTTCTTTAAAGTTGGCTAGCCTCTTCACTATTTGAGCTCTGTACTGAACAAGCCCTCTTGCGTATTCATTTCTCTAGATAGGTGGACAGACCCATTCAATGTATGGGCAGTATTCTGTTTGCTCTCAACCTTCATAAGAATATAAGAATGGCCATACTGGGTCAGAGTAATGGTCTGTCTAGCCCAGTAAACAGTCTTCTCATAGTGGCCGGTGCCAGATGCTTCAAAGGGAATGAACAGAACAGGGCAATTCTCAACTGATCCAGTCCCTGTCATCCAATTCCAGCATCTTTAATCAGAGGCTTAGGGACACCCAGAGCATGGGGTTGCATCCCTGGTCATCTTGACTAATAGCTATTAGTGGACCTATTCTCCATAAACCTACCTAGTTTCTTTTTTGAACCCAGTTATACTTTTGACGTTGACAACATCCCCTGGCAACAAGTTGCACAGGTTGACTGTGTGTTGTGTGAAGAAGTATTTGCTTGTGTGTGTTTGTTTTAAACCTGCGGCCTATTAATTTCATTGGGTGACCTGGTTCTTGATTTATGCGAAGAGGTAAATAACACTTCACTTTCTCCACACCATTCATGGTTTCATAGACCTCTATCATATCCCCCTAAGTTATCTCTTTTCCAAGCGGAACAGTCCCAGTTTTTTTTATCTATCCTCATATGGAAGCTATTCCATGTTCTTAATCTCTTTTGTTGCCCTTCTCTGTACCTTTTCCATTTCTAATATATCTTTGTTTGAGATGGGGCGACCAGAACTGCACTCAGGATTCAAGGTGTGGGCATACCATGGATTTTTATATAGCAGCATTATGATATTTTTGTCGTATTATCTATCCCTTTCCTAATGGTTCCCATTGTTCTGTTAGCTTTTTTTTTTTTTTATTTGCTGCTGCACGTTGCGTGAATATTTTCAGAGAATTATCCACAATGACTCCAAGATCTTTCTTGAGTGGTAGTGACTGCCCCATCATTTTGTATGTATAGTTGTGATGGCTTTCCAATATGTATTACTTTGCATTAATCAGTACCGACTGTCATCTGCCATTTTGTTGTCCAGTCACCCAGTTTTGTGAGATCCCTTTCTAACTCTTTTCAGTCTGCTTTGGACTTATCTGTCTTAATTTTGTATTGTCTGCGAATTTTGCCGCCTCACTGTTTATCCCTTTTTCCAGATCATTTATGAACATATGACATGCTGAATGGAGTGGCTCATGACTGTGAGTGCCTACTTCAAGAAAGCAGGGCAGAGACTCCAAACTTGGTGGTATTTTCTATATTTAGATTTCACCAAGCCAGTAACAAGTGTGAACTCCTAAAATACTACAGATAGACTTGAGTGTCTAATGGGACTGTCTTGCAACCCAGACAAGCTACACTATGTGATAATGATCACTTACACCCTGTCCCAAGAGACCAGGTCTATTTGCATCCTAGATTTCAGAGGAAAGAAAATACTGGTAGCCAATTCTGTAATTAACTAAAGGTTTATTATCTGGGAAAAAGAAATGAGTTATTGAGAGTTTTTAAATCAGGTAAAATGTGTGTACAAGTGAGTCTGTCTCTAATTCCAAATGGTAGCAGAGATGTAGTTTTCCAAAAGTCTCTCAGGGCTACCTAGGATAACTCTCTGGGCATCTCCATCTTCTCGTTCAGTTATTCTGCCATGTTAAAATCCAAACAGTCCAGAGATGAAGATTTTTTCCTTGTGTAAATACTTAAAGATTCTCTCAGAAAAAAGGCTGATAGAACCCACATGGGTAGTGATCCTTTTTTTTTGATGACCGAGAGTGAGAAATGCATTTAGAATCTTTGATCTCCAATCATCCCACACAGTGACCAGTTGCTTTGAAATTAGCACTTTCCTGATCGTTCTTCTTTTGCATTACACAAGGCTTCTTTCTCATTTGATGGATTATTTAGTTACAGGAGTATATACAATGTAAATGTTAGCTATTGCATTATAACAGAACACAGATAAGTGAAAAAACAATGCATGTGGCCCACCACTGGTGTTTAAACTTCATAAAAACTGAATACATTCTTGTACATTTAAATGATCACTTTTGACATGTACTAATACGCAAGTGAATTGACCTGACTTCCAGTTATGCATTTATAAGTGTTCAGTGTTGCCTGGGGCTTTACCCTATATCCACTGTATCCCTTGTCCATGTTTCTTGACCTCAAAGAATTTTAATAGATTTATGAGGCATGATTTCCTGTTACAAAAACCATGTTGACTCTTCCCCAGCAAATTGTGTTCAGCTGCAAGCGCACTGGCATGGCCACATTCGCGGCACTTAAAGCGGCATTGGAAGCGGTGCATTAGGGCAGCTATCCCACAGAGCACCTCTTCCCATTCTGGCGCTGTGGCTTGTGGGAAGGGAGCGTGGGGTGCGGGGCATTCTGGATCCTGTCCCAACGCCCCGTGATGCATCGCTTTGCATTCCAGCAATTCTTGTGTTTCCGTCCACATTTGGTGCCATCTTTCAACGGTTTCTGTGCGGCGCGCTCTATCTTCCCTTTTGGTCTGCGGGAATTGAGCCCGAACTTCTGAGGAGCATGTTGACTAGTCTCGCCTCGTCACGTCACGTTAATTTGGATCTTAAGGAGTAGCTCAAATGCTAAAGTGACAGTGAGGAGTCCGACGATGATATCGAGTTGCGTGACGCATACAACATGAAATTACTTGTCTCATTCACGGACATGCTCACCACCGTGGAACGCTGCTTTTGGACTCGGGAAACAAGCACTGAGTGGTGGGATCACATCGTTATGCAAGTCTGGGATGACGAGCAGTGGCTGCAGAACTTTCGGATGAGAAAAGCTACTTTCATGAGACTGTGCTGAGCTCGCCCCCACCCTGCGGCGCAAGGGCATGAGATTGAGAGCTGCCCTGCTGGTGGAGAAGCAGGTGACTATTGCAGTCTGGAAGCTGGCAACTCCAGACAGCTACCAATTGGTCGCTAACCAGTTTGGACTGGGAAAGTCGACCATTGGAATCGTGTTGATGCAAGTTTGCGGGTCCATTAATCGCATCCTGCTGAGAAGAACCATGACTCCGGGTAATGTGCATGACATTATGGCTGGCTTTGAACAAATGGGTTTTCCTAACTGTGGAGGGGTGATAGATGGGACGCATATTCCTATTCTGGCACCAGACTACCTAGCCTCCGAGTACGTTAACCGAAAGGGGTATTTCTCCATGGTTCTCCAGGCGCTTGTGGATCACCGTGGGCGTTTCATTGACATTAATGCAAGCTGGCCCGGAAAGGTGCATGACGCACGCATCTTTCGGAACACTGGTCTGTTCAAGAAGCTGCAAGCCGGGACTTTTTTTCCCAGACCAGAGGATCACCGTAGGGGAAGTCGAAATGCCCATTGTAATCCTTGGAGACCCCACTTACCCTTTAATGCCATGGCTCATTGAAACCCTACACAGGAAGCCTGAACAGCAGCCAGGAACGGTTCAATTACAGGCTGAACTGGTGCCGAATGACTGTGGAGTGTGCTTTTGGCCGTTTGAAGGGCCGCTGGTGCTCTCTTTTTATGGGAAGCTGGACTTTGTCGAAGACAGCATTCCCGCGGTTGTATCCGCATGCTGTACCCTCCATAACATTTGTGAAGGGAAGGGTGAAAGCTTCACTCAGGCATGGGCCTCAGAGGTTCAACACCTGGAGGCTGAATTTGCACAGCCAGAGATCAGGGCTATTAGAGGGGCCCGGCGTGGGGCTGCAAGGATTAGGGATGCGTTGAGGGAGCAATTTGAGGCTGAAAGCCAACAGTAATGTCTGTTGTTCTGCACGGGAGTTAAGTGCAATGGCTGTGTTTGGTACACTGTATTGTAGTGCTTGTTGCTTTCCTGGGCTAAGACTTTATTAGTGCATAAAGCAAAATAAACATGTTTTCAAAGTGAAAAACTCCATTTATTGAAAAGAAAATTCATTTATTAAAAAAACACAAAATAACACAGAAATACCAAAATGGCAAGGGGGTGGGGTGATGTCATACTCTGGAATCCTGTCTGGAGTGCTGTGCACTGAGTGTTGCAGTTCAAGATGGCTATAAGGCATGTTGAGGGGGGTTGAGTGCAGTGGATAAGGATCGTAGTTTTCATGGGTGGATTGTGAAGCTCGGGGTGTAGGAGGCAGCTGGGCACGGTAAGGACCCGGATGTTGGGGAAAGTGGGTTGGAGGAGACATGGGGGCACAAGGGAAAGAGTTTTGGGACAAGGGCTGCGGTGGGGGCGAGCGCTGTAGTGGTCTGCCTGCATGGCGACGAGCACCTGTATAGAGTCTGCTTGCTGCTCCATTATGCTGATCAGCCGATCTGTGCTTCGCTGCCGGAGCACCGCATTTTGCTGCTGGCAATCCTCATTCTTCTGGCGGATCCTCCTTTCACTCTCCCTCCACTTGTGTGCCTTTAGATTCTCGCTCACAGACTGCTGCATAACTTCCTGCAGCATGTCTTCTTTGCTTTTATGCTTCCTCTTCCTGAGTCTCTGCAGTCTCTCAGCTGGTGATAAGATGGACTGCTGAGATCTCAAGGTTGCACCTGTAAAGGCAAAATGCAACACTTAACAAGAGGAAGCATTGAACACACCAGACAGAGCAATGATTCCCCCGCACTTAAGGAGGGAAATCACAGTCCATTCAAAACCATACTTTGCCTGTCCCAGAGTGAGCGCGCACAACCCACGGGAGCCCCAGAAATGGTGAGTAAGCATAGGGTTAAGGGGGACTGATTGTTGCATGGCTGTACTGTCCTCTGGGTTTCTGTGCCTTGGGGAGAGCCAACAGCTGCAGAGGACACCTACACTGAACACTGTCCCAGCGTTCTCCACAGCAGTTCATCCTGGAAGATATCTCGCTGCTGAGAGTGACCGGGGAAGCAAGGGAGGGTCTTCTACTACAATGCGGCTTCTGCTCTGGCCCATACGCGGCTTGCCTGTGTGCAGCAATGGTCCCCTCGCAGCAGAGTGGCGCGGATACGTTAGCCTGACTGGGACAAGAACCACGCTGGCTCTTCCAATAAACCTGCACAGGCAGATTGCACACGTTCTGGCTGAGACTTTTGAAGAGATCACCAATGCTGATTACCATGATGTGATAGACCCCCTCAATGCACTATTCCGCATCTAGGCATGCATGCAGTCCTTATCCTCCTCGCCCAAAGAGCCCTCACCTAAAAACTTCTCTCCCCCGCCCCCCCGCCAAAATAAAAAAATAAAAAGCTGCTTACCGGGAACCTCCTCTGGTTTTTGTCCTTCCCCAAGCATCGGACGCCGTGACTGGCTGCCTTTCTCCTGGCTCGAGAAGAGCTCCTGGCTGCATGCCTCAAGGGATTCCAGGGTGTCTCCCCCCACCTCAGCACCCGTGCTCGGGCTGTCGTCATCGTCCTCTTCCTCCTCCCCCACCCTTGCTGTGCTGGGCTTGGAAGTGTCCATGGTTGTCATTGGAATGGAGATGGGATCGCCCCCAAGTGTCGTGTCCAGCTCTTTGTAGAATTTGCAGGTCGCGGGGGCAGCACCAGAGCGGCCGTTTGCCTCGGGGGCTTTGCGGTAGGCATTCCGCAGCTCCTTTACTTTAACCCGACACTGCACCGCGTCCCAGTCATGGCCTCTTTCCGTCATGGCCCTTGATATGTGCCCGAAGGTATCGTAATTCCTACGGCGGGAGTGCAGCTGGGACTGCACAGCTCCCCTGGCCCCGGCAGCACTGCTTCTCCAGTCTCCTAAATCTGTCGGTGGAGGCTCTGATTTCACTTCTGTTGGACCCAGACATAATTTTGCAGGATTATGGTTGGCTGCTCCATCCGAACCTGTGGGCACTTCATTTAACAGCTTGAAGCAAGTTCACCATGTCTTGTTAAATAGTAGGTAGCCTTCCACCAGGACTACTTAAATTTTGAAATGGAAGCTTTTTTTCATCTTATCTCATCAACTTGAGGTTTCCTCAATCCAGCATAGTCTGTACCATCTATTGTGTTAGGTCATTCCAGTTTGAACAAGGTCAGCCTGAGATGATGCAGAGGTAAACACGTGCTGCCCAGTACCCCTCCTTCTGTCTTAAAACTATAAATACTGATGCTTGTCACTAATAAAGTTGCCGTATGCCCCTGAGGGGGGGTACGAGCCCTTTGATCAAAGTTACTGGTGTTGGTGCGTTGCTTTTCTTGGTCTCTGACAGCTTTGGCGTTCCAAACCAACTCCGCCCTACCCGGGCAGTGAGGGGTAAGTAGGACAAGCTGATTTTTACCGAACAATTGCACCTAGAACATCAGGGGCTGGCGATTTAGTTTTATCCAGGTCCACGTAGTAGCAGCATTAGCTTTCCATCTTTATGTGAACAACTGTTCTATGTTTTCCAACAATATTACAATCAGATTTTTTTAAAGGCCTGTAAAAGTTGTATCCTAAGATAAGGAAACCGGTTCCCTGCAGGACTTGAACTTTAATTTTGTCAAAGTTTATGATACTTCCATTTGGGGCTTTAGCAATGTGCTGCTTACTACACCTATTACTGGAAGTTGGCTTTTTTAGTAGCAATCACTTCAGCCAGGAGGGTGGCTGAGCTGTATGCTCTGACATCTGGACCTCCGTATAAAATTTTCTTCAAGGACAAATTGTATCTACGCCCTTATCCAAGATTTCTCTCTAAAGTGGTATCTACTTTTCATGTTAGCCAGTCAATTTACTTACATATGTTTTACCCACAACCCAATGCCAATAGAGAGGAGCAACACCTGTGCGTGCTAGATGTTAGAAAACCTTGGGCGTTCTACATATTTAGGACTAAACAATTCCATTTGTCACCCCAACTGTTCATGGCCATCACAAACAGGATGAAGGCTCTCCCAGTATCATCACAGAGAATTAAATCATGAATAGCCTCCTATATTTGTGTATGTTATGATCTGGCTGGCATTTCCACACCGAGCAAAGTAACATGGCATTCCACAAGATCGCAATGAGCCTTGTCAGTGTTTCTTGCATAAGTCCCTATGTAGGACACTTGTAAAGTGGCAACTGTAAGTCCCCACCTTAACATCCCCATTCTGGAGACTCTTAAGTTTGGATGAGTTGTGCGTGTATATAGACTCCCATGACTTCTGCATTGTAGCTTGTGAGCCACCAAGAGTGGAATGAACATGTGCAATCACTCAAAGAGGATAAAACGGTTACTAACCTTCCATGATTGTTGTTCTTCAAGATCTGTTGCACATGTCCATTCCACAGCCCACTTTCCTACCCCTATAGGTTGGAGTTGTATGGCAAAAAGGAAAGGTGGAGGGCAGGTTCTGGGGAACCTGGACCCTTTATACTGGCATGCGGTGGGCATGCAATGGCAGAGGGTGTTTGAGCCGCACTGATGGGTAACACTGAGGGAGAGAATTTTCCAGTGACTGAGTGTAGGGTGCCCAAACACTGAGTGGAATGGACATGTTCAACACATGTCAAACAGTTATGGAAGATTAGTAGCTATTTTTTTCTTGCTTTTTCAACTCCTGATGGGTCTCTTATCTTTGAATGAACTAGTCAGTGAGCTGAACTAGTTGAATAAACTGAAATAAAGAAAACGTCTATCTGCAGAAGAGACTGATGCTATCAAACGCTGGTTTAGCATTCCATCAACGCCTGGTTCCAGGTATTTGCCAGTGACTTCCACCAGTTCAGTGATACAACTGTCTTTAAAATTTGGCAGCAAACGTACTGCTTAATATTATTTTTTTAAAATTTTCTTAAATGATTTTAATAGGTCATAATCAATTTTAGGCTTTAACATAAATTGTCATTTTAATTATAAATAGGGTTGTATTTAATAAAAACAAGTTTATATTTTTTAAAAAGTCAGGTTTTAATAGAAGTCCAATTCTGTCTGTCCTTTTTTTTTTTTTTTTTTTTTTTTTAATCAACTCTTTTATCCATCATGGGGCAGCTGGTGGTACATCTTTCTCCAGTTCATGAGCTTGCAAAATAAGACACAGCTCATTTCCAAGGAGCCTCCCAGATTTTGGCTGGGTCTACACTAGAAACCTTACAGCGTCACAGCTGTACCGCTTCAGCTGAGCTGCTGCAAGGTCTCCCGTGTAGACTCTCTATGCTGCTAGGAGTGAGCTCTCCCACTGGCATAATTAAACCCTCTCAACGAGTGACAGTAGTTGTGTCAACGGGAGAGCATCTTCTGCCGACATAGTGCTATCCACACTGGCACTTCTGTTGGTGCAAATTACATCAGTCAGGAGTGTGGTTTTTTCACACCCCTTACTGACACAAGTTTTACCAAAGAAGTGCTAGTGTAGACATAGCCTAAGAGTTAAAGGTTTTTTTAAATAATAGTCTAGTCACACTTAAAAGTATTCACTGACCCAAAAAACCAACCTTCAATAATGCAGAGTTTAGGTATCTCGTGCCCTTCACTTGACAAAAGCACTGGTGGGGACAGCACTATATCAGCAGGAGACGGTCTTCTGCCAATATAGCTACTGCTGCTCATTGGGGGTGGTTTAATTATGCCGGCTGGAGAGCTCTCCTGCTGGCATACAGCAGCTACACAGGAGAGCTTGCTGCAGTGCAGCTGCAGCTGTAAGGTCCAAAGTGTAGACATAAATTCTAGTCAGCTGTTCTTTCCTCTAGGCCACATGATTTGGATCACTAGTGCTGTTCCATGCCCCCACGATTCTACAACACTTTGAATAATTGTTCTTTAAATAGAAAAGTCTTGTCAACCTCAGCTGTAGTAGAACAAGCTCTCTGCTTTAATATTATATAAAATTAATCATCAACTGCTTTGCTTTTTCCTGATTCCCAGCACAGGATAATCCTGAAATACAGGTTTCAGTGTAGTAGCCGTGTTAGTCTGTGTCAGCAAAAAGTGCATCCGATGAAGTGGGTTCTTAACCCACGAAAGCTTATGCTGAAATAAATTTGTTAGTCTCTAAGGTGCCACAGGTATTTTTCTTGTTTTCTTTTTCCTGAAATACAGGAGGCTCTAAGAGGTGTGAAGTGGGCCATTCATCTCAATATGATGGTCTCAGCTAATGAGAGCACCCCATAGAGATAACAGCCTGAAACAATAGCTCTCAGACATGTGAACTGCTCCATTCATCTCAATGGGTGTTCCCATCCCCCACCCCTTCCCCAGTGTTTGAGAAACCTGTGATGTGTATAAATCACACCTTTTCTCACCACCTCGCTCCAGTCTCAGCAGTGTATCTTGGTGCATGCTCCTAGCATGTCTATTCTCAGCTCCCCATCCCAAGTGGCAGGGCCACAGAGCTTGAACCCCAGATGTCAGCTCACGCGTAGAGCAGGGAGAGACTGGCACAGACCCCTTCAGAGGGGCAAGGTCCCCCAAATATGGGCTCTTGGCTCCTCTATTCATGCATGCCTGCATGATCTGTGTGGAAGAGTTGAGCTTTAAACAGAAAACTGGTCTTGCCCTTAGCTATAGCAGGCATGACAATCTGCTATAAATAAACTCAGAGCTTGTCTATGCTTACAGCTGCACTGGTTAGTGAAGACACTATCCATATGCCAACAGGAGAGCTTCTCCCATCTGTGTAGGTACTCCACCTCCCAAAGAAGTGGTAGCTATGTTGACAGGAGAAGCCCTCCCTTTAACATAGCGCTGGGGGTTAGGTTTTCCACACCTCTGAGCGATGTAGTTATACCAACACAATTTTGTAGTGTACACCAGTGCTCAGCAAGGTTCCTTTAATGTTTTTAATTAGTTTTATTTCTCTTACGCTTGTATAGAAGATAGAGTGAACGAGAGAAGAAGATACGACATCATGGTTTCAGTCTGTTCTGGTTTAATTGAAAAATAATAGCTCAGGCAGTAAAATAAAATACATTTTTTTAATGTAATCCCTTCACAAAGCATCACAAAACAGAAGGTACATAGAAGTCAAATAGGCTGGTGGGTGAAAAAATGAGAGGCTTTTTAGAAATCCAAACTTTTGTGGACAAAGGTCATGAATAGAAAACTTTGTAGTTGATTCCTGGCTCTTGTACAGAAAAGCTATCTGATTTTAGTGTTGTATTTGTTGTGTGTCTCAACTTTTTAAAAAGACAAATGATTCCTGAAGTTGTGTGAGGGGAAAAAACACATTTTCTAATGGAAAGCCCTTATCTGACAATTGCAGTTACAGCTCCCTGAAATGTGTGCAACTGTTTGTTTTTGGTTCATTCCACTTGCTGCTTTAAATAGTCCTATACTTTTGGTGGATCCATGCATGCATTGTGAGAGGCAGGGGCTGCTTCCTTGCATGACTGCGTGCAGATACTATGGCAGAAAGCTATCACCTCCTGCTGCACCCTCTACCGATTAACTCTTGGTCTGAGGTCAGAGTCAACTTTGAGCACTGCTACTTTTGAATGGTGGTGGTCAAGGAGGTAAGGAACTTGTTTATTACTATGATTCATTTTTAAGTTTTAAGTTGCATTTTGTTTTCCTGTTTTGTTGAGTGGGTTTTTTTTGAAGCTGAGCTAATAGTTTTCTTGTCTCACGGTTCCCTCTAGGATTCAGAGAACAGAAGTGGTTCATGTCCAGAGTGAAAATGTGCTCCCGGACACTTCTGTCTTACATCTCCTCTTATGCAGTGGGGTCCAAGGGATGTACCCATCTTCAGGCGATGGAAGTGGGGAAATCAATGGGTGCTGGAGCACCATGAGGAGGTAATTTGAGAGCTGAGATTAATCTGGGGACATAAGGATTGGGGAATTGCCTGACTGTATCTCTTCACTAATGCCTCTCTGTTTTCCTTTTCAGAATTCAGGAATGTGGGAGAGGTGCAGCAAAGCAGCTACTGGATTATTGTGTCAACAAGTAGTAAGACATTACATTCAAAAATTGTATGTGTATAATGGCTGCTTAATTTGTCCTTTTGTTTCGGTTTTGTTTTTCATGTAAAGCCTCCAGAGGGGAAAACTAAACAAGAATATATTTAAACTAAACTTTTCTTTTGTATTTAAAGTTTTTTGTAAAAGCTGATAAAATGTTTATTAAACATGTCTTTTGTTCCTCATTATTGCTCTGTGGATTGTAGCTACTGTGGTTGGGTTTATACTGGACAGAGTTGAGACCATCCAAGTACATCCTTGACTGCGTTTGTGCAACTGGTATGTGTGAACAGAGTTGGCATGTAACCACTATTGATAGGTTTCTGCTGTCTAAACTACTTGCAGTTGCATGGCTGCTTTAAATTGCATCAGTGGACCAGCTCAGCATAGATGGGGCAAGGATTGGTGGAGAGCAGAGAGATCTTGAAAGCTTCAGGATGTGGGCCTGTATTTCAAATCCTCCTCATTTTTTTTCTTTCCTGCAATGACCTTTTAATTATCAGAATACTCCTTGACATGTTGAATTACTTATATTGTAGTTCTTGCAGTTTCTTGCTCTTTAGGATTATATATTTGTCAGATTTACTAATGAAGATTACTGCAAGCAATTTAAAACTCATCTATACATATTTACGATTGTTTTTGGAAAAAATTACATGGAATGGATTAACTATTTTCTGTCTGTCTTGTGGCCTTTTATTGCAGTTTTGATATTAAACGTTCAAAAGTTCTATCAGATTGTTTATAGTTATGTTAAACCATCTGTTTTCCAGTTAATTGCAGCCCTGACACATTTCTGACTTGACTTTTATATTTTAAAGTCATAATTCATAAATAGCAAATTCAGGAAATGTATTTAATCTGTACTCTGATTACATACAAATGTAGATACCAATAAAAGCTAAGCTAGGATCTGTTTCTCAACACTAGGGGGCACTAATATTTCATGAAATTGAAAATAAAACAAACCTTTATTGCAGGGGTGGCCAACCTGAGCTGGAGAAGGAGCCAGAATTTACCTATGTACATTGCCAAAGAGCCACAGTAATACGTCAGCAGCCCCCCCATTGACTCTCTCCCCTGCCCCCCCTCACCCTGACTCCCAGTGCCTCCTGCCCACCGGCAGCCCCGCTGATCAGCACCTCCTACTCTCTCCCCGCACCTCCCGATCAGCTATTTTGTGGCATGCAGGAAGCTCTGGGGTGGGAGGGTGAGGAGCGAGGGCATAGCAGGCTCAGGGGAAGGGGTGGAGTGGGGGCAGGGGTTGAGCAGTGATCACCCCCTGGCACATTGGAAAGTTGGCACCTGTATCTCCAGTCCCGGAGTGGGTGCCTATACAAGGAGCCGCATATTAACTTCTGAAGAGCCGCATGTGGCTCCAGAGCCACAGGTTGGCCACCCTTGCTTTATTGTATCAGTAGCATTCATATATAAATAAATAAATTTTTTATTGCTTCAACGGTCCCAAAATATTTTTCATTACCAAACAGTTTTTCTGTGCAGAAATGAAAACAACAAGCAGCATTATTATAAGAATATAATTTCTGACTTCTTTTCATTTTCTTGTAGGAATGATTACTCTGTTGCCTTGGAAATGAAGTGACTACCCTGCTGCTGTAAATGTAGGGCAGAAGATCAATGGTGTGGGCAGTATGGAGTTAATGAACGGGCAGTCGAGCAATGTTAATATTGCCGCTACTGCTTCAGAGGTAAGGACTACAAGCCTACAGTCCCTTATTAGTTAGTCAGATATTTAAATCCATAAAATGTATAGGGTTACAAACTGCCCCCTCCCCCTCCAAATTGAAACAGTGACTTTTTTCTTTCTACAAAGATACTTTGTGCCACAGGGTCTTATTCTGTGGATCGTCTCTGACATTTGACAGTTCATTTTTACTTTGGTTCAAAATTTTGAGTTTTTAGAATGCTTGCCAGCCAGGAGCATGAATCAGCCTGTGTGGATTTGCCATAGGCAATAAGTGTCTCTCCTCAGTTTCTATGGATGTAGTAGAAGCTTTTCAGCTCTTGTTGTGTTTGATTATTCTATCGCACTGTGCCTGGTGTGTAAAAGGAGTCTTTTTGAAAACTCTTATGCAGTTCCAATTTTTATTTTATATTTAACTTTTGAAAATAATTTCATGCTCAGTAAATGGATGAGGCTTTGGCACACTTTTGTTGATGATGCACCTCATATCAGTTGCCTTCTCCAAAGCTTTGTTACACTGCCTGGGTGCCTCAGGTGGAGTGTTAGAGACTCTCTGAAGCACACACTGTAGTCTTGCTTATAGTGGAGCGTCTCCCTTCCTGTTGCTCGCCTCAGTCCTCTTGGTGCCCCCACCCCGGGCTTTTAAGAGCCTTCAAATAGACTCTTGTTTCTTAGGTTCTTTGCGTATAGGCTGTATGTAACACAGACAGCAGACCCTATGGTGGGTTACTTGACTGCCTTTTCTCATTTAACAGCAGTTACAAAGACACAAGAGGTACTTTTAATGTGAATAAGCCATAGGACATTCACGGTGCTGAGCTATGTGCTTGGAAAATGGGCTCCTATCTTTGTAGTGGGTTCTGGTTTAAGGGTAGGGGCTTGTTATATCTTATTCAGTACCCTGTCTTTATCTTGAGGAGATCTTAGGATGTGATGGTGACAAGACAAATGTCCCTTGCTTCCTGGACGATTAGGATGAATCATAGGGTTCTCCATAAATATATTTCCTCAGAGATGAATGTTAAGTGAGTAGAAATAACACACCCCATGTGCTTCCACTGAGAACTAGAGATTGACTTCCATCCAGAAGTCGCTCACTTTTTTTTAGGTTTCTCATACAGTGAGTCTTGGTCCTTTCTAGGAACTGGAGGGCCAAGAAGATGTGGTGATGTTATCATAGAGCTTTCTTTGGATCCCATCTCCCTCATAATCCATTAGGAACATATAAGGGAAATTAGGGTCAATGTGGTGGATTCATGAATCCTTAATGTAGTTTAGAGGGCCTTCAGGATCTGTCTTATAAAAATGTTCCAAATCTGTCTTTCCCTGAAGCATGTTTTTAGGTACCATTATATCAGGAGGACTCAAAACTGGAATGGAATTGGAAATTCTAACTGGCAAAGTGTGCAGGGAGAGAGGGTGTGTTGAGAACATATCTACTTCTTCTACACCAAGGTGACTGACCGCACGAAGCTCAGAATTCTAGAAGAACATCACTCCCCATTCTTATTGGTGTCTTTGTGTGGTACTTTTGGCAGAGTGTGGTGTGTCTTCACATTGCTGGTTTTCATGTTTAGCTCTGTCTGGATGTCCAGCAGGGGCGCATCAAATGTCATTCCACTCGCTGAGGTGAATTACCAGGAGCGCTCTAGCCGTTGAGTCAGAGCGCTCTACCTGCCTCCAGACAGCAATGGGTGTTGGGAGGGAAGTATCTATTGTAGAGAAAAGTCCCTGAGTGTCTGCCCCCTGACAGAATAAGGCTGCATCATCTTCTCTCAGGAAGCTTGGTTGGCTTCACTCTCATTGCAAATGTAAGATAGTGTCTATTTTACCAAGGGCAATTTTTTGTGAGTTTCTGCTGACGGCGATTTTATGCACCAGCTTCTGACAGATAAACTTAATTATGAAAAACAGTGGCAAAAATGATCATTAATCCTAAATATTTTTTTCTCAAAAGCCACCTGTTGCACCAAATCTACTCAACAAAGAGACAGAGGAAAGGAACACTGTGTGTGCGCAGGGGGCTGGAAGGAGCAATTTGGGAGATGGAGAGGAGGGTAAAAATGAGGGGTACACTTAAGTTGTTTTCTGCTGCTCTGGCAAAAAAGAGTAGCTGTAAACCTAGCTAAACTAGCCAATATGTCCTGGCTGCTTTGCACTGCTCCAGAGTGGCATAAAACAGCTAGAGTGTACCAGTGAATCTAGTCATAGAAGTTAAAAGGATGATTTTTCATATTTTCAAATCACTAGAAATATCATGTGGTAACTGCTCTTTGAGACTTTTGTTTAGTGTTATGATTTTTTAAAAAAATCAACAGCACAAGAAGATTTCTAGACAAACTATATATTAAAATGGAGTTAAAATTGAGAGTACAAATCAGTATTTAGGATAAGTTGACAGGAATGTAATTATTGTCAAGCTAAGTGTTATAAATCCAGGAAATTCAGAGTTAAGATTCAGTGTAAAAATGTAAAATATGGCGTCAGGCGGTAGACAAAAAATCTAATGTTGAAAAATTTGTTTAATCTAAGGGTATGTCTACACTACGAAATTAGGTCGATTTTATAGAAGTCGATTTTTCAGAAGAGATTTTACACAGTCGATTGTGTGTGTCCACACTAAGGGTACGTCTATACTACCTGCCCGATTCGGCGGGTAGCGATCGATTTCCTGGGATCGATTTATCGCGTCTCATGTAGACGCGATAAATCGATCCCAGAAGCGCTCCCCGTCGACTCCGGAACTCCAGCTCGGCGCGAGGAGTAAGCGGAGTCGACGGGGGAGCGAGCCTGCGACACGTGGACCCGCAGTAAGTAATTTTAATTCGATCTAAGATGCGTCGACTTCAGCTACGCTATTGAGTATCTTAGATCGACGACACCCTCCCACCCCAGTGTGGACCAAGCCTAAGTGCATTAAGTGCAGAGTGCATCTTCAGGAACTCTGGTCTGTTTGAACAGCTGCAGGAAGGAACTTACTTCCCAAACCAGAAAATTACCGTTTGGGATGTTGAAATGCCTATAGTTATCCTTTGGGACCCAGCCTACCCCTTAATGCCGGCTCATGAAGCCATACACAGGCACCCTGGATAGTAGTAAGGAGCAGTTCAACTATAGGCTGAGCAAGAGCAGAATGGTGGTAGAATGTGCATTTGGACATTTAAAGGCTTGCTGGTGCAGTTTACCGACTAGGTTAGATCTCAGCAAAACCAATATTCCCATTGTTATTGCTGCTTGCTGTGTGCTCCACAGTATCTGTGAGAGTAAGGGGGAGATGTTTATGGCAGGGTGGGAGGTTGAGGCAAATCACATGGCGGCTGATTACGTACAGCCAGACACCAGGGCGATTAGAAGAGCACAGCAGGGCGCGCTGTGCATCAGAGAAGCTTTGAAAACCAGTTTCATGACTGGCCAGGCTACGGTGTGACAGTCCTGTTTGTTTTTCCTTGATGAAAACCCGCCCCCTTGGTTAACTCTACTTCCCTGTAAGCCAGTGGTCCCCAACCTTTTTGTGGCCAATAGCACATTCATGTTTTCAGAAGAGTGTGGCGGGTGCCAACAATTTTTCAAGACTTATTTTGTATTTCTACATTAAATAATACAAAAACCATCATATTTAATATTACATAATATATGAATCCATAAGATAAAAAAGGTAATTTTACATGTAAAAGGTATTAATACAGTTATTCGACAATTATTCTTTCACCATACCATGTGAATTTGCTCTTTTTTATTTACCGGTTTTGGGGGGGGGCGGGGGCGCAGTTCTGGGCAGTGGAGAGGGAAGCCGTGGCCTCGTGCCTGCCGGGGACAGAGAACACCGGCGCCTGCAGCCCCGGATTTCTCTGTCCCCGGCAGGCACAGGGCAGTGCGGAGAGAAGCCGCAGCCCCGCGCCTGCCGGGGACAGAGAACACCGGCGCCCGCAGCCAGCAGCCCCGGAGTTCTCTGTCCCCGGCAGGCGTGGGGCAGTGCGGAGAGAAGCCGCGGCCCCGCACCTGCCAGGGACAGAGAACACCGGCAGCCTGCAGCCCCGGAGTTCTCTGTCCCTGGCAGGCGCGGGGCCGCGGCTTCTCTCCCCTTCTGGGCACTACATGGTGGGCGGGCGCCCATAAATGCCCCGGTGGGCGCCATGGCGCCCACGGGCACCACGTTGGGGACCACTGCTGTAAGCCAACCGCACTCCCCCCTTCGATCACCGCTTTCAGAGGCAATAAAGTGATTGTTGTTTCAGAATCATGCATTCTTTATTAATTCATCACACAAATAGGGGGAAAACTCGCAAGGTAGCCCGGGAGGGGTACGTGAGGAGGGAAGCACCGGGTGGGGTGGTGGATGAGGGGAGGGGGGAAGGACAAAACTTTTTGAATGCCAGCCTTCTGTTGTTTGGGCAATCTTCTGGGGTGGAGTGCTTGGGTGCCTGGAACTCCCTCCTCCCGCCACACGTTGGCATCTGGGTGAGGAGGATATGGAACTTGGGGAGGAGGGCAGGTGGTTATACAGGGGCTGCAGTGGTGTCTGTGCTCTTGCTGCCTTTCCCGCATCAGATGCACAAGTTTCCTGAGCATTTCAGTTTGCTCCCCCATTAGCCTCAGCAGTGCATCCCGCCTTGTATCATCGCGCTCCTGCCTCCTCTCATCCTGTTCATTTAATGCTTTCCTCCACGCATTCTGATGAGCTCTATCGGAGCGAGAGGACTGCATGAGCTCTGTGAACGTTTCATCGCGAGAGCGTTTTTTTCATCGCCTTATCTGCGTTAGCCTCTGGGATGGAGATGATAACATGTGGGAATGGTTTCAAACAGCAGTACCCTCCTTTCCCATAACAAGCAAAGCTGAAAAGCAGGGGCTGTGGTTTTGGGGTTAATGTGCATCACCACCCAACTTTCCCCTCCCACCCCCCTCAGTTCTATGGGATGATCGCTTCACCCCTCTCCCCACCATGTGGCTAGTATCAGCGAAGATCCCTGGCAACCAAACGCAAACAGCTCAGCATGAACGGGCCTCCCCCCACCACGTGGCTAACAGCGGGGATGATTTCTTTTCAGACAAAGGCAAACAGCCCAGCAGGAACGGGCACCCCCGATTGTCCCCTTAAACAGATTTCCCATATTTCAACCAGGTGACCATGAATGATATCACTCTCCTGAGGCTAACACAGAGAGAGAAAGAACGGCTGTTGCTTGAATACCACCAAAGCCCGGGCCCGTTCGCTGCCATGCTTTGTGCTGCAGTGATTCCATACTACTTGCTACTGGCTTGGCGTGGTAAAGTGTCCTACCATGGAGGACGGAAGGGAATAAGGCTGCCCTCCCCAGAAACCTTCTTCAAAGGCTTTTAGAGTACCTCCAGGAAAGCTTCATGGAGATGTCCCTGGAGGATTTCCGGTCCATCCCCAGACACGTTAACAGACTTTTCCAGTGGCTGTACTGGCTGCAAATGCCTCCCAAGTTTTCAGGGCAAATTATTAAACACGCTTGCTTTTAAACCCGGTACTATATTTACAAAGTACACTCACCAGAGGTGCCTTCTCCAGCTTCATGGTCAGGGAGCCCCGGTTGGGAGGGTATTGGCTTGAGGGTGATGAATAGTTCCTGGCTACCGGGGAGAATGGATTCTCTGCTTGCATGCTGTGCGCTATTCTCAACCACCTCCTCCTCCACAAAATCCTCACCCCCTGTTGCGTGAGACTTCCTTCTTGCAGGTATCTATGGATAGTGGTGGGGTAGTGGTAGGTTCCCCACCTAGAATTGCATGCAGCTCGTCATAGAAGCGGCATGGATGGGGCTCTGACCCAGAGTGACCGTTTGCTTCCTTTGTTTTTTTGGTAGGCTTGCCTGAGCTCCTTAATTTTCACATGGCACTGCTGCGTGTCCCTGTTGTAGCCTCTGTCCATCATGGCCTTGGAGATTTTGGCAAATATATTGGCATTTTGTCTTTTGCAACGGAGTTCTGCCAGCATGGATTCATCTCCCCATACAGCGATGAGATCCAGTACCTCCCGTTCGGTCCATGCTGGAGCTCTTTTGCAATTCTGGGACTGCATGGTCACCTGTGCTGATGAGCTCTGCATGGTCACCTATGCTGATCAGCTCGCCACACTGGCCTAACAGGAAATGAAATTCAAAATTTCCCGGTGCTTTTCCTGTCTACCTGGCCAGTGCATCTGAGTTGAGAGTGCTGTCCAGAGCAGTCACAATGGAGCATCCTGGGATTGCTCCGGGAGGCCAATACCATTGAATTGCGTCCACACTACCCCAAATTAGACTCAGCGAGGTCAATTTTAGTGCTAAACCTCTCACTGGGGAGGCGTACAGAAATCGGTTTTAAGAGCCCTTTAAGTCAACAAAACAGGCTTTGTTGTGTGGACGGGTGCAGGGTTAAATCGACCTAACGTTGCTAAATTCGGGGCTTAGACCACAAACACCAAGGTTTTAATCCTAATAATAATTTTTTTTAAGGAGTGTTACTGGGCAGATTTAAGGTTGCTTGGTTGCCCTACCACATTTCTTATCTTAACATGTCTGGATTTCTTTTATGACTAAGTAAATGACTACACAAGGTACAAGACAGTAAAGATTAGGTCAAATATCTGCAATAATTGAGATATTGCTCTCTTAGAAAGCAGTCTAAATGTGCTGTGATGTATTTGGAAACTGGATACCAAGGCCGGCTCAATTTTGAGATTTGTTTAGTTGCAGGCCAATAGTACAGGTTTGCATAATTAATTTTAGTCACATATTTCAGAATAAAATAACTCTCTATAGAGAGTGCTGCCATAGAGCCTGATTGTTGATAACATGGCTGCCTCTCTGTTAGGCTGAGATACCATTGGGTTTAATTACACAAGCACCTCTAAGTTTTAAGTACAGTGGCAGTTTGTATCTGTGTGATCTTTTGGAGCTATTTTGCTTATTCGGTTACTTTTTTTTTCTTCTGAATAATTTGAGTTGTATCAAAAGTGGCTGATCATTCCAGGCTACTTCAGTGAAGCAGTCATTTGTTTCTGTGTGCTGGTAAACCAATAAAAAAGGCTTTTAAGAAGAGATAGTTGCTGTCATTTTATTCAGCACAGTAATCTGAGTGTTTACACGTTACAAAGCATATTTTAGTATACAAGGTGGAGACTTGGATGTGGAATTTAACTTTTTATGTTATTTTGCATCATAGTGTTGAAAATATATTTTGACATTAGTATTACAGGAACCTAATGTTGGTGATTGGAAGCCAGTTTCTATTTTTAGACAATTGGAAAAAAACATATTTGTTCTTTAACATTAAATTTTAATATTAAAAATTGAAGCACACATGCAGCTAACTGAAGATGCAAGTCCGTGTGGTTTTCCTGATGCATATGTTGAAAAGAGATTATACTGTTACAGTAATGTAGTAGTTACTGTAACAGCCATAATTGTGCTTTTCTGCTCCAACAGCTCTTTAAAGTAAGTTTTTAAAAAATGGAGAGGACTGCATTATTTTAAAATTTCAGCTGGGTTAGTTCACTTTGTTTCCAGGTGTCCTAGTACCCATCTATATGTGGAAAATTAGAAGATGGGTTATATAACTGATTATAACGGTAACAAATACTGCTTGCTCGGTTTTCATGGAAAGACGTTGAGAACATCCAAACGTAGTTTGCACTAGTGTTTATGCAGCTGCTGGGACAGGTATTGCTGGATTGGTTACTAAAAGTATAATTTGAAAACAGTGAAGTTTGGCTGCCAGAACCATTATTGGTGATAATTCCTGAGAAGGGAAGAACCCCGCTTCCCCCTCAGATCCTACAATTTGCTGTACAATGTAGACATATTGTGTCCAAGATTATTGTGTAAAATATCAAATATATTTTTTGAAATATAGTTACATTTAGCAAGGACTCTCGTATACAGTTTGTGTATCTTTTTTTATATTTTACTGACATTTCTCCCCCCCCCCCCCCAAAATAAAATAAAATAAAATCAGGAGAGAATGGGAGAAAAAGGCAGAAAACCAGAAAGATAAAGGAATGTGAGGGCTGGGGAAGGGAAAGGAGAGAAACATTTCAGTTTTCATCCACTAGGATAGTTTGTGTATCTGATATCAAGAATCTTGATTGTAAGTAATTTGTGGAGTTCTGGTATCCTTTCAAATTTGAGAGAAACTGATTTACAGTCTTTTCTTAATTATTACTTTCATGTTGCCTGCTAACCCAATCACTTCAAAAGGTCTAAATAGCCAAACAAAAATCTAAATTATTTTGTAATTGCAGTGATTTTAGTGCTTAAGAAAGCAGGTAGGATAGCTGACATTGTATCTTCTCAGTCCTTACCCGCAATTACCATTTTATTTCAATGTTAGCTCTTTCCTGAGCAGTCTTTGTATCTATTCACCCTTTGCAGTGATTTTTTTAAAATCTAAGACTAGTGGAAATCATTTTTTCGCCTTGAGTAAGCACGATTAAATGCCAGTTCTCTCTGTGTAAATGTTGTGCATTATGAGCCTCATCTAGAGCCCACTGAAGTCAACTGAGGTTCTCTGGCTTCAGTGGGGTTTCGGTCAGGGCTAATATGCTACATGTCCTAATATGCTACATGCACAAGGGTAATTTTGCAGTATAGAAATGTTTCTTGTCACAAAGAGACACTTGAAAATAAACTTTTTCTTCTTGTTTTGAAAAGAGAACTGTATCTATATTCTTTTTTTTTTTTATTTTGACAGAAGAGTAGCAGCTCTGAATCCTTAAGTGACAAAGGTTCTGTTGAACTGAAGAAAAGCTTTGATGCAGTGGTATTCGACGTTCTCAAGGTTACACCAGAAGAATACGCTGTAAGCAATCAACAAGTTATCTTTTTGTGGGAATACTTATACTTTTGGCGCTGTTTCTTTTCCCCTCTTAACAACCCTATTTCTCCCCACCTCCCACCCAAAGGGCTTCATAAGAGAGAGGCCCTCTGTGGTTCCTTTGGTCACAGGCGCCGGCTTCCTCCGGGCCCAGGCTGGACAGTACAGGACATGCGTTTCTGGGGGAAAATCTAAGACTGGGAGTGTGTTGGGGTCACCTTGCAGTATAACCAAGACTGATGAGAGCCTGAGAGTAATCCAACTGTGGCTGGCAGGCTGCAGTTACACACAAACACTCAGGTTGTGGCTTGCATGCTGGAAGGTTGTTTGTGAGCAGCCCAGCTAGGAATTCCTTCAGCAAGGCATTGTAAGGCACCCAAAGTTGCAGGGCGGGGTGACAGCTGCTCATTAGTCTGGATTGTACCCTGATATGTTACAGAAAGTTATGATTTAAAGCATTGGACTTGAGATCTGTGTTGTGTTTAAGAACATAAGAATGGCCATGCTGGGTCCGACCAATGGCCCATATAGACAAGTTTCCTGTCTTCTGACTGTGTCCAATGCCAGCTGCTTCAGAGAGAATGAACAGAAAAGGGGCAGTGTTGAGTGATCCAGTCCCACCTTCTGGCAATTGGAGGTGTAGGACACCTGGGGCATGGGATTGTGTCCCTGATCATCTTGGCTAATAGTCATGGAGGACCTATCCTCCATGAATTTATCTAGTTCTTTTTTTTAATCCAGTTACGTTTTTGGCCTCAACATCATCCTATGGCAATGAGTGGCACAAGTTGACTGTGCATTGTGTGAAGAAGTACTTCCTTTTGTTTATTTTAAACCTGCTGCCTATTAATTTCATCAGGAGACTCCTAGTTCTTGTGTTACTTGAAGGTGTAAATAACACTCCGTATTCACCCACGAAAGCTTATGCTCCAATACATCTGTTAGTCTATAAGGTGCCAGAGGACCCTTTGTCGCTTCTTCAGATCCAGACTAACACGGCTGCCCCTCTGATACTTGACTCCGTATTAACTTTCTCTCTACCATTCATGTTTAATAGACCTCTTGTCATATCCTCCCTTAGGGCAGGTCTATACTAGAAGCACTACATTGGTGCAGCTGCGCTGCTGTAGTGCATCTGGTGAAGATGCTCTGTGCCGACGGGAGAGTGTCTCCTGCTGATGTAGTGCTAGTGTGGACAGCGCTTAGGTTGCATCGCACAGCAGAGTGTCCTTTTCACACCCCTGAGTGATGCAACGTAGATCGATTTAAGTGGTAGTGTAGAGCTGCCTTTAGTCATCTTTTCTAAATTGAACAGTCCCAGTCTTTTTAAACTCTCCTCATATGGAAGCTGTTCCATAAGCCTAATCATTTTTGTTGCCCTTGGGCAAGTCACTTTTACTTTGCCTCAGTTCCTCATCTGTAAAATATGGTTTATAATACTTGAATAATAATATCATTTGAGCAGGATTAGCTCCAAGTTTTAGCTCCTCAGTGTGAAACTGGTAGAATTCCCTTCGGTTGTGAGGATTGGTGACCTTTAAGGGCAGCAGTAGTGGTGGAGAGCAGTGGCTTTCAAACTTTTTTTTCTGGCGACCCAGTTGAAGAAAATTGTTGATGCCCGTGGCACAACGGAGCTAGGGCTGAGGGGTTTGGGGTGTGGGAGGGCCTTGGGCTGGGGCAGAGGGTTGGGGTGCAGGGGTGAGGGCTGCGGAGTGGGGCCAGGGATGAGGGGTTTGGGGTGCAGGAGGGGCTCTGGGTTTTGGGGGCACTCAGGGCTGTGGCAGGGGGTTGGGGAAGGGGGTCAGGGCTCTGGTCAGGGGATGCAGGCTCTGGGGTAGAGCCAGGGATGAGGGGTTTGAGGTGCAGGAAGGGGCTTGGTAGGGGGGGGGGGGCGGGGCGCTGAGGGCTGGGGTGGGGGTTGGGGCATGGGTTACCTCGGGTGGCTGTCAGTCAGCGGTGCAGCCGGGGGTGCTAAGGCAGGCTTCCTGCCTGTCCTGGCAGCGTGGGCTGCGCTGTGCCCCGGAAGTGGCCAGCAGCAGGTCCAGCTCCTAGGTGGAGGCATGCAGCTCTCACCCGCAGGCACCACCACCCCCAGCTCCTATTGGCCGGTTTATGGCCAATGGGCGTGTAGAGCCCTGTGGCCCCCCTGCCTAGGAGCTGGACCTGCTGCTGGCTGCTTCCGGGGTGCAGCGCGGTGTCAGAACAGGTAGGGACTAGCCTTCCTTAGCTGGGCAGCACCGCTGATGGGACTTCTAATGACTTAGTCGGTGGTGCTGATCAGATATGTTTTTGAAGACTTTTAGTGGCTGTGAAGGACCCACCGCCGAACAGCTGGTGCCTACCCTTGTACTCACCCGGCGGTGTGCTCCAGTTGTTCGGCGCGGCACTTTGGCGGCAGGTCCCGTCCCTTCACTTGCTCCAGGTCTTCGGTGGAACCCGCTGCCGAAGCCCCGGAGTGAGTGGAGGACCCACCGCCAAACAGCTGGAGCGCCGCCGGGTGAGTACAAGGGAGGCGCCTTTTTTAGCTCCGCTCCTCCTGTAAGGCCAGAGCTGCCGAAGGCGGGGGAGAAAAAAGGCACCGAAAATTTTTAAAGGCGCCGCTTCGGCTCAGTGAGGGAGCGGCCGCTACCTCTGCTCCCCCATGGCTACGCTACTGGTGTGGGGTAGCGTTCTCCCTCTGAAGACACACAAGCTGGAGGACCAGGCAGCCAGTCAGTTCTCCACCTTCCTGGGGGTTGTGAGGTCCGGCTTCAGCCCTGGGATGGTGGGTGGCAGGCTCCAGCCATGGGGCTTCTGGCTCTGTTCCCCAGCTGCATGGTGGTGGGTTCTGGCCCTGAGCTCACACCCCCTCCCATCACCCTTGGCTCCCACTGCCTCCCCATCACCCCTGGCCCCCGCTCCCTCCGTACCTACGTCTACATCCAGGGCTTAATTTGTCCCTGGGCTTGTCAGGGCTAAGTAAGTCTGCTGTTAAAACTGATATTTGTGTGTTTTGTTAATATCACATTTCACAGCAGATTTAGTAGCTAGCAAGTCTTAAGAAACAAAACAACCAAGAAAGCAAAAGAAACAATAAAAAAAGACAAGAAAGTGCAAAGCACCTTATTTGTGTTTCTATTCTATTTAGGTGGTCCAGTAAAGAATAGAAACAGTACATTTTTATTATTGTGTGCAAAAAAACCCCAAAAAACAAAAAACCTACATAAAGATTTGTATATGTGCATATTTGTTTTTCTAAAGTGAAGTATTTTAGGAAAAATTGTCAGAGCAGCCACTAGCAAGAGTTGGTGGCCACACTTTGAGGCCACCAAAACATTTGTTGTGAGAACTCCTGATAGTCCTCACTCAATTCATAAAACCAACCTTTGAACCTATGAGTGAGTGCTCCCTCTTAATCTATTACACAGTATTCATCATAGCAATACATTTTCCTAGAAGAGTAAGTGAACTGCAGGCTTTGATGGTGGATCCACCACTTACAGTTTTACACAAACACAAAATGATCCTTTGTCCACAGCCTATATTCCTGCCCAAAGCGGTAACTAACTTCCCTCAAACAGTCAGTTACTCTACCAGTATTCTTTCCCAGTTTTCATATGCACTTGGATGAATAGAGAGACTACACATTACTCTAAAAGAGCTTTATCATATTATTTAAAAGTACCAAAGGCTGTAGAAAATCTCCATATCTCTTCATATCCTTTAGAGAGTTGTAAAGGTCAGGCTATTTTTTCTCAGTGCTTCTCCAGATGCGTTAGGGTTATGTATTGAAGAGAATATAAGCTAGAATGTTCCTCTTCCTGTGAGGGTTAAGGAATGCTCCACTAGGACTGCTCCACTAGGACTAAGTCAGCTTCTTTGTCATGCTTTAAATGTCTCTATTATTGAAATCTGAATTGTAACTTGGAGCTCTGTACACAAATCCACTAAGTATTATTTCTTTAATTTTAGCATTCATGTCCAATGCACAATTTGATAGAGCAGTTTTTCAGTCCGCAGTTGAATTAGAATTCTGTGTCATAGTCTGATAACCAGTGCTATCTCTAGAGTGGGAATGTGTAGAGGCCACTTGAAGAAGCAGCAGACATTACTCACTCTTATTAGGCTAAGGCTACACTTGCAGCTGTACAGCGCTGTGAGTTAAACCCGTCTTCGTACAGCTGAGTAGGGAAAGCGCTGCAGTCTGTCCATACTGGCAGCTGCCAGCGCACTGTCGTGGCCACATTTGAGGCATTTGCAGCTGTATTGGGAGCGGTGCATTATGGGCAGCTATCCCAGCGTTCAAGTGGCTGCAACGTGCTTTTCAAATGGGGGGGGGGGGGTGTGAGGTGGAGTGTGACAGGGAGCATGTGGGGAGAGAGAGTGGGTTTTTGGGGTATCCACAGTGTCAGCTCATTATCTCCTAAGTTTACAAACTCACACCTCCACCGCCTCTCTTTCAATCACTGAAAGCAATCAGCAGGGGCTTTGTTTGTTTTTAAAGAGCAGATAAAAGGCCACTCGGGGAAACGGAGCCCAACCCCCCCCAGCCCTTCTCTTCTCCTCCCCCCCCCCCCCCCCCCCCGCCGCCGTCTCTCTCCAAGCTAACTTTGCTGCCGGCACTCCTAACAGAGCCCCCCCGCCTGCAAACAGTAGCTTTGTTTGTTTTTTTGTAAAGCAGCCCCAGAATGGAGCTCTGAACTCCAACCCGGAAGTGCCGTTTCAAAACAAAGGGAGCTTCCGGAGGTCGGTCAGTGCGTATTGCCCAACTACATTCCAGCAGCAGGGTATCAGCCACTACGCAACAGCTGTTATTCCTCTAGGGAAGGTGAAGTACCAGCAGTGCTGTACCTGCGGAGATGCAGCGCTGTACGTGCCTTGCAAGTGTAGACGGTTAGTGAGGTACAGCGCTGCAGGCAGTTTTATTGCGCTGTAACTCGTGAGTGTAGCCAAGGCCTTACATTCCTCTGGGCCTCAGAGTCCTTATTACAGTTGCAGACCTGAGGAGATTGGAACTTATTGTCACACTCCCTTTTATAACCTTACCCTCAGAACATTTGGGAATAATGAGAAGGAGGAGCAGGAAGGCTTGTGAGAGAGTTCCAACGACACTTCTATGAAGTGTTCCGTGGGGTATGAATGTGTAGAGTCTATTTCAAGCTGTGGGTACAGGTGAGTAAACCTCTATTTCTGTTTGTGTATGGGCTAAGCCAGTCCCATTATGATGAGAATCTGGGAACATCACACTAGGGCATGCTTCTGGCCTTCATCCATACCCTAACATCGCGGTTCCTGATAGAGAAGCAGAGTTCTGTAGCCCGGGTGACTCTAAGCAGGTACTCTGTGGTGTTGAATGTCTTGGAAGTAACCTGAGAAGAGTGCTGAGAATAATAAGTTTGTGGTGTGGGGCAAATAAGCCAACAAGGACCCCTTTACCTGCATCATACAAAAACTGCTTGATTATCTTTAAGATTAATTCCATCAAGGAACATGTGCCAGGTATTTTGACTTGTTCTAAATTAGTCAGTTTGACTTGTCTCTGCAATTACATCCACACAGCTTTGTATTTTTAACCACTCAATTACCATCAGTTCAAAGGTCTCCTCTGTAATAGGGGGACTTTCATCAAAGCTGACAAAAATGTCTGTTGAACCCATGTTGCTCTTGTGATCTTAAATTTCTTACATGGAAGATATTTTTCTCAAGACAGTGACCTCAGTTTTCAGGGTGAGTGAGGTTTAGGAACACTCTGAAGCTTCATCTTGTTCAACTCAAAGCCTAGTCTTCTGTTAGCATTGTTCCCATGCCCACATCCCTGGTGAGGTCCTTTGCCATATGCTTAATGTTAAGATCATTGGTATTTTATTAGGAATGGTCTGTAAAGCCCGTTTTAAAAGCCCACCCTATACTCCTGTGAGAATACTGTGCCAAAAAAATAAAAATTATGCACACAATATTTGAAAATTCTGCAAAATTCTGCATATTGTATTTGTCAAAATAACACAATATAATCATGCCAGTTACAATTATTTTGATAATTTATATCAAACTATCCGTCACCAAGTATGTCTGTAACAATACAGACTTAAAAAAAAAGAAAAGATTCTGCTAATTTTTGGACACAAAGGTTCCTTACGAGGCATGTTAATACAGAACTTTGTGTCATTCATTTAAATTACAATACAGAACTGTATTTCCTGCACCTGTCAGAAGCAGGTCAAAGGCTTGGGGAAGTCAAGGGTAATGGAAGAGCTGAGGGAGAGGGAAGGAGCCTGAGAGTGAACCTGTTGGGTGTGGGTGGGAGGTTTTTCTTTGGGGGGGGGTGGGATTTTTAGGGTGTTGGGAAGCCTACCCCATGCAGCCCCTGGCTGATGCCAAGCCTCTCCCATTCAGTCAGGCATGTCTGCCCCTCTCCACACCCCTCATTCTCCTTGGGTCTCTGCAGTCCCCCTCCCCAGGCTCAACACTATCACCCCACTAGCTCCTGAGCCCATGCTCCAGTCTGTCTAGCCATTCTGAATCCCAGTCTGGGCCCCCCCCAGCAGCCCTCTGTGCCCCACTTGTCCTAACCTGGCTCTGCAGGCAGGGTGCTGTGATGAACTCTACTCCTTGGGGAATTCTGCGGCAGTGGGCATAGAATTTTGTATTTTCCTGCATAAAATACATTTTGCCTAAATACTGCAGTTCTGCCTTTTTCCCACCAGAGGCCACTGTGGCTGGCTGTTTTAGCACCACAGCGGCCTCTGGTGGGCAAAAGGCAGAACTGCAGCACCTCTTAGGCAAAATGTATTTTATGCGGGGAAAATACAAAATTATGCGAGAGAGATGAATTCTGCATGTCCGCAGATGCACATAATTCCCCCACTTTGGGGGTATTTTTACTCAAATTTGCTGGGCAATACTGTGACCAAAAGGACTGTATATAAATGAATCTGGTATCTCTTATTGCTTTGGCCTCACTGGCTGGCAGATGGAAGGCTATATCAAGGTTCATTTATCTTGGGTAAGGTTGCCACCAATGTCTCTTCAGATGTTTCCATTGGAGATATCTGTATAATTCACATGTGCAAAGCATTATTGTTTGAATTTAGCCTCAAGAGGGAATCCTGTATGTGGCTCTCTGTTCCAGAGCTTGTTTCCAAGGTAAGGAGAGACCAAACTCTCCCATCCACTTCATTTTTCCAGATGTTCCTTTTTTCCACTTGGCTGCTTTATTTACTTTACTGGAAGTTTATTTGTTAATTGCTGTCTCTTGTAGACTTGAATGTTTTGTGCATTGTTGGATGTTTAACCTTGCTCCTCTTTTGTATTTATGAATTAGAAAAAAAAATAATCTTTCAACGCATTGGGCTTGATTGTTGCAGGTGCAGGTTTATTGACTTTTTTTTTTTACTCTTCAGGAGTAAGAATCGTTCACAAATAATATCTTTAGAAAAAGGTAAACTACTTATTCTTCGAGTGATTGCTCATGTGTATTCCACAGTAGGTGTGCGTGCGTGCCACATGCATCGGTGTCGGAAGTTTTTCCCTTAGCAGTACCCTTACTGGGGGAGCACTGCTGCGACCCCTGGATTGGCGCCTCTATATCACGGCACGGCACAGTTGGCGTCAGTGCTCCAGCTCGAGCTCTAGGGCTAGATGTCGCACACGACGCTCCTCCCGCCAATCACTGACACCAGAGCACCGTAGCTTCAGACGCCGGGGCGGGTAGCGGAGCAACTCTTCAACCGGAGACCACTCCTCGATGTCAAGGTCCTGGTCCCAAGGGAGGCACCATAGCAGGCACTGTTGCTCTCGCCACTCATACAGCATGGTACGCTCGACGGCGACCTCAGCTTCGGCACCTAGCCGCCCGTCTCCAGGTCGTGCAGCCCAGCCGGAACAGTCACTACCTCCCGGTCCCCAACTAGCTCCGTGGCAAGGGGCACCATGGCAAGGACAGTGGTGCCAATGGGCCCCGTGGCCCCAGTTGCCCGTCCACGCAGCTACCCACTCGATAGCCGGGGGGCGTCCCAGGCTCCGGGGGGAGATACCAGTAGAACCCGAGCCGGTGGCCCCACGCCCAGATTGGACCTGGGCATCGCCCTCCCGATGCCGCCCTTGGCTCAGAGCCGGCCCACTCTCCGGTACCGGATGACGCCATAGCGGCACCGCCGCCTCCTGTCCCACCAGAGGACTTCAGAGCGCACCAGGACTTCCTTAAGCGTGTGGTGTCCAACCTCCAGCTCCAGGCAGAGGAGATGGAAGGGCCCTCTGACTCACTGTTTAATGTACTGTCATCGTCGGCACCGAGCCAGCTGGCCTTGCCCCTTCACCAGGGTGTAGCCAATATCTCAAATACCCTGTGGCAGATCCCAGCTTCCTTGACCCCCATTTCCAAGAAAGCGGAGAGGAAATACTTTGTCCCAACAAAGGACCATGAGTACCTCTATTCACACCCTACGCCCAACTCCCTGGTTGTGGAGTCGGTGAACCACCGTGAACGGCACGGCCAGCCCGCACCCACCCCCAAAGATAAAGACGCCAGGAGACTGGATGCTTTTGGCAGAAAGTTTTATTCCTCGGCGTGTTTCCAGCTCAGAGTGGCTAACCATCAGGCCTTACTGAGCCGTTATGACTTCAACTTGTGGTGGTCCCTCCCCAAGTTCGAGCCTCTCCTTCCGGATCGGGACAAGAGGGATTTCAAGGCTCTTGTAGAGGAGGGGGCGACAGCTGCAAAAACCACCCTCCAGGCGGTGTCAGATGCGGCCGATACCGTGGCCCGCTCGATGGCGTCCACCATTTCCATGCGCAGGGCATTGTGGCTCACCCTGTCTGGACTGTCGGCGGAGGCCCAGTCCATCGTGCAGGACCTGCCCTACGATGAGAAAGCGTTATTTGCAGACCAGACAGACGTCCGCCTCCACGGCATGAATTCCCGTACCACCCTGCAAACCTTGGGCCTCTACGTCCCCCCAGCGAAAGACAAGCCCAGGCCGCAGGCATCGGCTCCACCTGCACGAAGCAGATACGAGCCCCCTGCTAAGAGGCCGAGAGACCAGAGGCGTCGGTCTCAACGTCAGTCCCGCTCTGCCCTGCAGCCCGGGCTCGCTAAGGGCAAGAGGCAAGGAAAGAGGGGGCTTTGACTATTTGCAGGGGGAAAGCAGGCACGTTGCCAGAAAACCACCCCGGTTAATAAAGTTTGTGTTCTGCAACCGATTGTCTGTCTTCCAGAGGGCATGGTCCCGCATAACATCAGACCGGTGGGTCCTCAACACGGTTTCCAAGAGCTACACGTTGCAGTTCACTTCACCCCCTCCCTATCACCCCCCGTCCCGGCAGGGCCCGGGGACCCAGGAGCATGCCCACCTCTTAGAGCAGGAGGTGGCCAACCTGCTGCACCTGGGGGCTGTGGAAAGAGTCCCCGTAGAATATCAGGGCAGAGGTTTCTACTCCAGGTACTTCCTGATCCCCAAGGGCGGTCTCAGGCTCATCTTGGACCTGCGGGCCCTCAATCGGTATGTGGTCCGCTCCAAATTCCACCAAGTCGACCTCTTTGCAACCTGTCAGAACCGGCGCTGCCCCCAGTTCTGCTCTGTGGGGGGGTGGGGAATGGTGGGGGGGCGATCTCAGACGCCTTCCTCCTGTAGTGGTCGGGCCAGCTTTTCTACGCGTTCCCACCCTTTCCCCTCGTCAGCAAGGTCCTGCACAAAGTAAAAACAGACAGGACACGTGTCGTCCTCATAGCTCCAGACTGGGCCCGCCAACACTGGTACGGGACCCTCCTGAGCCTGTTGGTGGCCCCCCGGCGGAGGTTGCCGCTCCGCCCGGACCTCCTCTCCCAGAATGGGGGCCGTCTCCTGTATCCCAACCTAGCAGCGCTCCACCTAACAGCATGGTTGCTCGGTGGCTAGACGAGGAGGACGGGAGGTGCTCAGAGGATGTCAGACGAGTCCTGCTAGAGAGTAGGAAGCCGTCCACGTGCCAAACGTACCTGGCTAAGTGGTCCAGGTTCTCCAGATGGATGGGGGAGAAGGGAATCTCCCCATCTTCCGCTCCGCTTCAACTCATCCTCGAGTACCTCCTGTCTCTTAGGACCCAAGGGTTAGCTCCTGCCTCTGTCGGAGTACATTTGGCGGCCATATCGGCCTTCCACCCGCCGGTGCAGGGCCAATCTGTTTTTTTTTTTCATTCTGTGACCTTCTGGTGAAAGAACTGGACCAGTCATTCCCATATGCTAGGTCCCCCGTACTGCAATGGGACCTAAACCAGGTATTGTCCTGCCTTACGGGACACCCCCCTTCGAGCCCCTGGCCATGTGTTCCGGGTCTCACCTCTCAGAGAAGGTAGCTTTCTTCGTGGCAATCATATCCGCTCGATGTGTCTCAGAGCTCAGGGCCCTGACCTCGGAGCCCCCCTATACGGTCTTCCACAAGGATAAGGTCCAGCTTCGCCCACATCCCGTGTTCCTTTCGAAGGTGGTCTCCGCCATATGGAACAGGACATTTTCCTTCCGGTCCTCTGTCCTAAGCCCCATTCCTCCAACGAGGAACGCTGCCTCCACACGCTTGACGTGCATAAAGCGTTGGCCTTCTGTCTAGACCGGACTAAGCTGTTCCGGCGATCCTCACAACTGTTTGTTGCCTTGGCCGAGCGTATGAAGGGGCAACCTATTTCCACCCAGCACCTTTCCCGCTGGATTACCTCGTGCATACGCATGTGTTACGATCTGGCAAGGGTCCCCCCCCCGCCACCGATCGTTAGGGCGCACTCGAGGGCTCAGGCCTCCTCAGCTGCCTATGTAGCCCACGTCCCTATCCAGGACATCTGTAGGGCTGCCACGTGGTCCTCCGTCCACACGTTTACTTTGCACTATGCGATCATCTCCCAAACTAGGGATGATGCAGGGTTCGGTAGGGCGGTACTGCGTCCCGAGAACCTTCAAACTCCTACCCACCTCCATTAGGTATAGCTTTGGTCACCTACTGTAGAATACACATGAGCAATCACTCGAAGAAGGAAGGACAGTTACCTGTTCCGTAACTAGCGTTCTTTGAGATGTGTTGCTCAGGTGTATTCCACATCCCTCCCTCCTTCCCCTCTGTCGGAGTTGGTCTGGCAAGAAGGAACCGAGGGTGGGGGAAGAGCGCAGATCCCCATATAGCGCGATATAGAGGCGCCACTCCAGGGGTTACAGCGGTACTCTCCCAGTAAGGGTACTGCTAAGGGAAAAACTTCCAACACCGATGCACGTGGCAAGCACGCACACCTACTGTGGAATACACCTAAGCAACACATCTCGAAGAATGCCAGTTACGGAACAGGTAACTGTCCTTTCTGCTGCTCAATATTTTGTTATATTCCTGGAATCTCACTGGCCTCCCTACCTTCCCATAGTATTTGGAGATTATCTTTTAGAATTATCTTCATTCTTGCACCTAGCTTTCATTTTTTCTTGGAGGTATTTTTGATTGTGTTGATGATTTGGCATGGGCTGTCATCATGGAAGCATCACTTCCTGTGCAATCAAAATAACTAGAACATTTGGAGGGGGAAATATCTGTATTTAGCAGTAGGTGGCATGTGATGGATTATTAAATCTTAATGGCTCAGGGAGAACTGTTCCCCTTGAGCTAAGACCCAGGAGTTGAGAATTCTGCACAAGAGATATCTTTACAGAAACTGAATTACAGGGAATTAATTTACCCTTTACTTCAGAGGTGTGTTGTGAAGATAAATTCATTTGTTTGTGAGGCATTCAGATACTAGTCTGATGAACACCTTAGAAAATTCTCTTTAAATTAAAAAAAAACAACTCTCAGCAAAATGTTTTTTAAAAAACATGTCCCTCAGTGCTCTATTTTTCTCAATCCTATACACTCTGCTGTTTGGCATTCCAAGCCCAGCTACATACAATACCATAGTGCCTTCCCTAACCTGTGGTACCTCTATATGAAGGAAATGGTGGTTTGATTTTGGAATTTGGGGTCTGGAACATGAATTGTCATTACATTTATATATTCAGGCTAGCTGGCAAGGCTGAACAGAGCTCCATTGACTAACTCCTGTTCAGCCAGTAGGGGATGATGTTCAGCAGCAATGAGGTATGTCGATTTAGCCCGTCTGCAGAATTTAGATCACCATCAGAGAGCGAGATACAAAGATATTCTTTGCCCTGTTTCATATTTCACAGCACTTCAAAACCACCAAGTCAGCTCTAGTAAGAGAAACCATTAATTTGCATTAAGGTTTGAATGTTATCTATTGAGCCAGAATCTTAACATTGCATAAAAATCCTTATTAGTCTTTTTCCATTACTCAAATTATTCCCCAAACTGGACAGATGTTCATTTTGTTAAATGGAGCTTTTGCTAGAGCTTCTAAATTGAGGTTAACTGTTCTGCAATTGTAGTCCAGTTTACGCTGTCCAGCGAATGACTTTCCTTTTTGCCAACAAAGTTTGAATATGCAAATAAATCATTTTTTTCTAATGAGACAAATCTTCACTTTAGGGTTCATGTTTGTATGAATAGGCTTGACGTACTCCATAGCTAAAAATTCTACACTGTTAACTGAGCGACCAGGAGGAGGCATATCTGCTTACTGGTGGAGGCATTAACTGAATATAACTTCTCTGCTGGTGTTAGTTTATTTGTATGGTAGCCTATTCTGCTCATTCTCGCTGAGATGGGAAAACAGATACATTCACAAAAAAAACCCTCAAAAACAAATCCTTATTATTCCTGTAGGGAAACCCATCCTCGTCTCTCTTAGTACTTTGTTTTACTTCTTTTCTTTTAATTGTCCAATTCCATTTGGGTTTCCATTTATCCTATCTGCTTCCCATATTACTACAGGAAGGCTATATGATGAAGCAATAGCTATAAGATTTTCAACTGGGCACATTGATGTAAATGAGAAAAGGGCAGGATGATACTATATGCAAGAAGATCTGTTCAAATTTATAACACCCCTGGTTCAATCGGTGCCAGAACTGATGAAAACAATAAAATTAACTCAGTAAATACCTTTGAACATAAAACCGGGTCCACATTGTCAGAGAAGTCGTAGGCAGAGAGTACCATTCACTATACTAAGACATGCTATATGATAAAATGATTTTTCATGTTTCCAGTTTGATACTTCCTATACACCTGTAGTAGAGACTACTACAGCAAGCTTGGAGAGCGGGGAGGCTAAGTCCTGTTGCAGTTACCAGTCATAGACAAATTACTTGCAAAGTGGCAGGAAATTTTTGAAGTAGTGAGCCAGGTGAGGGATGTGGACTATGAAATCATAGAATCATAGAATCTCAGGGTTGGAAGGGACCTCAGGAGGTCATCTAGTCCAACCCCCTGCTCAAAGCAGGACCAACCCGAACTAGATCATCCCAGCCAGGGCTTTGTCAAGCCTGACCTTAAAAACCTCTAAGGAAGGAGATTCCACCACCTCCCTAGGTAACCCATTCCAGTTCTTCACCACCCTACTAGTGAAAAAGTTTTTCCTAATATCCAACCTAAACCTCCCCCTCTGCAACTTGAGACCATTATTCCTTGTTCTGTCATCTTCTACCACTGAGAACAGTCTAGATCCATCCTCTTTGGAACCCCCTTTTAGGTAGTTGAAAGCAGCTATCATATCCCCCCTCACTCTTCTCTTCTGCAGGCTAAACAATGCCAGTTCCCTCAGCCTCTCCTCATAAGTCGTGTGCTCCAGCCCCCTAATCATTTTTGTTGCCCTCCGTTGGACTCTTTCCAATTTATCCACATCCTTCTTGTAGTGTGGGGCCCAAAACTGGACACAGTACTCCAAATGAGGCCTCACCAGTGCCGAATAGAGGGGAATAATCACGTCCCTCGATCTGCTGGAAATGCCCCTACTTATACAGCCCAAAATGCCGTTAGCCTTCTTGGCAACAAGGGTACACTGTTGACTCATATTCAGCTTTTCGTCCACTGTAACCCCTAGGTCCTTTTCTGCAGAACTGCTGCCCAGCCATTCGGTCCCTAGTCTGTAGCAGTGCATGGGATTCTTCCGTCCTAAGTGCAGGACTCTGCACTTGTCCTTGTTGAACCTCATCAGATTTCTTTTGGCCCAATCCTCTAATTTGTCTAGGTCCCTCTGTATCCTGTCCCTACCCTCCAGCGTATCAACCACTCCTCCCAGTTTAGTGTCATCTGCAAACTTGCTAAGGGTGCAGTCCACACCATCCTCCAGATCGTTGATGAAGATATTGAACAAAACCGGCCCCAGCACCGACCCTTGGGGCACTCCACTTGATACTGGCTGCCAACTAGACATGGAGCCATTGATCACTACCCGTTGAGCACGACCATCCAGCCAGTTTTCTATCCACCTTACCGTCCATTCATCCAGCCCATACTTCTTTAACTTGCCGGCAAGAACACTGTGGGAGACTGTATCAAAAGCTTTGCTTAAGTCAAGAAATAGCACATCCACTGCTTTCTCCTCATCCACAGAGCCAGTTATCTCATCATAGAAGGCAATTAGGTTAGTCGGGCATGACTTGCCCTTAGTGAATCCATGCTGACTGTTCCTGATTACTTTCCTCTCCTTTAAATGGTTCAGAATTGATTCCTTGAGGACCTGTTCCATGATTTTTCCAGGGACTGAGGTGAGACTGAGTGGCCTGTAGTTCCCCGGATCTTCCTTCTTCCCTTTTTTAAAGATGGGCACTATATTAGCTTTTTTCCAGTCATCCGGGACCTCCCCCGATTGCCATGATTTGTCAAAGATAATGGCCAATGGCTCTGCAATCACATCGGCCAACTCCTTTAGCCCCCTCGGATGCAGTGCATCCGGCCCCATGGACTTGTGTTCGTCCAGCTTTTCTAAATAGTCTAAATAGTTTCTAAAAAGTCTAAATACTTTTGATGTAGAAAGAAAAGGCAAGATACGATGTACATTTATTAAAACCTCAGAGGAATAGGAAATAGAGTTGAACCTATAGTAACTCCTCGCTTAATGTTGTAGTTATGTTCCTGGAAAATGCTACTTTAAGCGAAATGATGATTGAATCCAATTTCCCCATAAGAATTAATGTAAATGGGTGGGGGGTGGGGAATAGGTTTCAGGGAAATTTTACACAGCAATGCTGATTGTGAAGCTTGGTTGAGGTGGTGAAGTCAGAGGGTGGGATATTTCCCAGGGAATGCCTTACTGATAAATGAAGAGCGAGCACTGGGCTGAGCCCTCAAGGGTTAACACGTTGTTGTTAATGTAGGCTCACACTCTACAAGGCAGCACAAATGGGGGGACGGGAGACAGCATGGCAGAGAGAGACTGTGTGTGTGTGTGTGTGTGATGTGCATTGCCCCTTTAAATACTCTGACCCTACTCTTAAGTACACTGCCTTTTTCAGTAGATCAGCAAGTTGAGACCGCAGCTGCTGCCAGCAAGGTCCTTCTGTCCTGAGCCCTGTCGTGTCCCCCATCTGTTCTGTGGTGATGGCCCAATGGGGTAAAGGAGCGGGGGAGAGGGGTACACCCTGACATTAGCACCCCTCTTTCCTCCCCCCACCCCCTGCACAGCAAGCAGGAGGCTCCTGGGAGCAGCTCCAAGGCAGAGGGCAGGAGCAGCACACGGTATTGGGGGGAGGGACAGCTGAACTGCCGGCAATTGATCGCCTGCTGGGCAGCTGCTGCACAGGGAACTTAGGGGAGTGGGGAGCTGATAGAGGAGCTGCCTGTCCACCCTGGTTCCAAGTCCCCATCAGTTTGCTCCAATGGGCTGCTCTTTCTGCAAGCAGTGGAGAAAGCAGGCGGCTGCCAAACAATGTTATAAGGGAGCATTGCGCAACTTTAAGCGAACATTTTCTCTAATTGATCAGCAACATAACAACGTTAACTGGGCTGACTTTAAGTGAGGAGTTACTGTACTGAACAGGAGGTAGTAACGTCTCCAGCTACCAGGTGAAGACCATACTCTTGTGCTCTTAGGGAAAAATATCTCCAATGCACAGATGATGCAATGAGACGAATTTGATAAGTGTCTTCACCACCACAACTGGGAAGTCTAATTTTGCTCATCTTTGATTCTTGGTCAAATCAGGTTAGCAGTGTACATTCTGTATAACATAGAAAATGTGGGAGGCAGCAAAACAAAAGCTGGGGAGTATTGGGTTTAAGCATGGTAAAAGTCTCAAAGTGGTGCAGTCTATTTGATCTAGTACCAAAACCAGGTATGCTAGTGTTCTGTTTTGTACTGGATTAGATGCTAGATGGCTCTGAGAAAACCAAGGTCCTACATCTTTTAGAGGGCTATTGGCCAATATCCTTAGGACCTGAGACCAAAGAGAAAATGGCAGTAGCAACTCTTTTTGGGCTGTACAATTTCCATACCCTTCCTGTGATGGGGTTCACTCTATCCTGGTGCCCCTCCATTGGTGTAAGCTTCCTTATGCAGCTTGAGCCAGTGGAGATAGTTGGAGTAGCCAGCCTGCTGTTCCAACGTCCAGTGGGACTGAGTGACCAAGGGTCAGAGCTGCAACCAGTGCCTGGCAGCTGCCAGTCTCGGCTATATCTGAGAGCAGATCAAGTATAGTGGGGAATTGGGCCCCTAGAGTATGAATGGGGGAAAAACATTTTACATTTTCTTAGGATTTCTGAAACAGACTTGTTTCACCAAGTTTTGTTTCACCAAAACTAGTAAGACTATGGAATTTCCAAACATGAGCAACAGGAGGCATCCTTCTGTTATAGAGAATGGAATTGTATTATAATGACAAGCTTTGGAATAAAATTGGTGAGCAAACAAGCACAATTCCCAGAGAGGAACTTTTAATCCCAGAGTGTTACTTTTGGGCATTAGGATAGAAATATAACTGATACTATGCTTAACAGAAGCCTTGCTATTACTTTAGTGACAAAAAGCATTTTGGCAATTAGGGTAGACAACATTAAGACAAGTTAGAAGCCATAAATACTCCTCATGATAAACAACATAGTTATGAAAGCGACAAAGGGTCCTGTGGCACCTTATAGACTAACAGAGGTATTGAAGCATAAGCTTTCGTGGGTGAATACCCACTTCTTCGGATGCAAGCAGTGGAAAACAAATTACAAAGCACTGCTTTCAGAATTTATAATATCCCAAGGAAATAGTGTTGTGAATATTCATCTGTAAACAAAATCTAGACCTTCATTTTGCATTATAGCCAGCAGTTTTAGTCTATCATCTATTCTAAAACCATTTTCTGCATCTCAGATTCATAACAGTTGAGTTCTTCTTTATGACCTCGCATAGCAGGCAGCAAAGTCATTTGGAAACTGAAATGCTATAGTTCTTTCTGGCAGGCTGCCCTGTCTGTGGAGCTCAGATACTTCTCTGCCTCAAAGACAGCACACAACAGTTCCTTAAAGTTTGCTTCAAAACCAGCTGAGAGGCTTACTAGCAAGGACAGAAATTATATAAAATCTGCAGCTATGCTGCTTTTCACTATTCTGGAATAAATCTGCTTTACCTGCGAGCAGTTGAACTAATCTGAAATAGAGATATATGACCAAGTAGGATATTATGGGCTGCCTTCATCACACAGTAAAAAATGATCTAGTCCTCTTCAGCCACGTTTACAGATAAACATTAAGTGGACAGCGTTCTTGTGTACACAATCCCTTAAACCCAAGGCATGTCTCAGCCAGGGAAGAAAAGAACTCTACCTACACTATGCAACTGATTGAAGTTTAGCAGCTCTGCACCCAGAAGCATATAGTCCTAACACCACTACAGTCGTCCTATGCCTACAGAGCCTGAGCGCTGGAAGATTTTTAAACTGAATGATATGGCCCCTCTTACTAGCATTTTTCCCTAAAGCTGTCCAGCTAAATCCCCAATAAACAATTTCTAAATTGTAGAAGGAGCCTGCAGTCCGTGAGGAGGAAACTGAATATGTTGGTCCTGGTCCTACTGGCTGTAAATTTTCTAGTTTAGCCTGTCTGAGAATCTTTTCTTTTCTTTGCCCCCGCTCCCCCCCCCCCCCCCCCCCCCCCCCCCCCCCCCTCACACACAGGGAAAATTGTCTGGTGGTAATCATTGTAGTATCTGAACACCTCAAAAATACTCATGAATTTATCCCCTCCACACCCATGTGAATTAAAGTACTATTATAATCACCGCATAGACGGGTAGCTGAAGTACTGCAACACCTTGCCCAATAAAGAACACTGTGGCAGAGTTGAGAATTGAACTCAGATTTCCCAACTCCCAAAACAGTGCCTTAACCACAAGATAGTTTGCCTTTCCAGATTCTAAAGTCACAAATTACGTAAATTCCTTGAAAGATGAGCATTCCTCTTGAAGGATTCTTCAGTTTTTCAGGATCCAAGAAAGCCAACATTCTCCTGTAGAAAGTAATGCTTCTCCCTGACACGTTCTAGAACTATTACCTGGAATGCATAACCAAATATAGTCTCTGCTGTAGGTTTTTTGATCTTCTGAAATCTTTCTAGAATCTGTTTTATCTGTCCTTTCTCTCATTCTAGGCTATGGAGACATTCTTTAATTTATGTATAAGATTGCTAGACATACTCTGTTTCTGGAATATAGAAGAATGAATTTTCCCATATTGTTAATTTTTGTAGTCAAAATACTTATTCACAAAGACCTGCCCAGAGGACAGAACAAAGAAATAATGCAAATTTACAATTGTATTGCACTTACACATTTTTTCTTGAAGGACACTGGTAACTGTTGATAAAGAAAAATGATTGTGGTAAACTTGTTTCATTTGAACAATTCAAGTCAAGATGAGCATTTCAGAACTCTGCTTGAAGTATCAAAAAAACTGAGCCACCCAGAGAAGATGGAGTTGGCCAGAAAGCACCAAAATCTTCATCCATGGATTTGTGAGTGCTAAGTACTTGGGAAAGGAATTTTACTCTGGGTCTGCACTACCAAAATCAAATTAACAGGCATGTTTTTAATTTAACTTCCTCATATTCCATTTGGGCTGAACCTTTCCTTGCTTGCTTTTAAAAGAAGTCATTTTTTTCCAGGAAGCTTGAGCAAAATTGGTTGAGCTGTTTTCATAAAGTAAGCATAATAAAATACATTTCTCGTGTATTCTGAGCTGAAGTGTTGTCCTCTAACTTAATCAGCTCAAATGAGACACTTCAGTTTGGCTTGTTTTGTACATATCATTGAGACTTAAAAAGCAAGCCAGGTTTTGGGGGGAAAATAGTTCATTAGTTTTAAATGTGTGAAATCTGCAGCTTTGCTTGTGTTTTAGGGTTCTTTTTGTTTAACACACTTTAAAGATATATTTATTATAAAGTTGCAAAGGAGATTGTAAGCTCTGCAAGCCAAATGGTTCCATATCAAGGAACTTGTAAATTCAGTACTGGGATGTCTTTGGGTTGTGGACCACTTGCAGGTTCATGGGGGTCTAACAGAATTGTAAACTTTTGCAGTGGAAAGGCTGGGGTGGGAGGTATTTAGCACTTACCCTCTGCTCAAGCTGGGCAGAGCTGATGGAGATTGATACTTGTCCTGTAAGAATTGGGCAGTCAAATGCAAAAAAAAAACCCCTAATATTAGTGCTGTGACCCATGCCAAGTGCCCCAGAGGGAATGAACAGAACAGATAATCATTGAGTGATCCATCCCTCGTCGTCCATTCCCAACTTCTGGCAAACAGAGGCTAGTGACACCATCCCTGCCCATCCTGGTAAGAGCCATTGATGGACCTAGTCTCCACAAATGTATCTAGTTCTTTTTTTGAACCCTGTTGTAGTGTTGGCCTTCACAGCATCCTCTGGCAAAGAGTTCCACAGGTTGACTGTGTGTTATGTGAAGAAATACTTCCTTTTGTTTGTTTTAAACCTGCTGCCTATTAATTTCATTTGGTGATTCCTAGTTCTTGTGTTATGAGGAGGAGTAAATAACACTTGCTTATTTACTTTCTCCACACCAGTCATCATTTTATAGACCTCTATCGTATCCCCCTTAGTCGTCTCTTTTTTCCAAGATGAAAAGTCCCAATCTTATTAATCTCTCCTCATACAGAAGCCATTCCATACCCCTAATAATTTTTGTTGCCCTTTTCTGGACCTTTTCCAACTTCAATATATCTTTTTTGAGATGGGGCAACTACATCTGCACGCAGTGTTCAAGATGTGGGCATATGATGGATTTATATAGAGGCAGTATGATATTTTCTGTTTTCTTATCTATCCCTTTCTTAATGATTCCCAACATTCTGTTAACTTGTTTGACTGCAGCTGCACATTGCGTGGATGTTTTTAGAGAACTATCCACAATGACTCCCAAGATCTTTCTTAAGTAGTAACAGTTAATTTAGACCCCATCATTTTATATGTATATTTGGGATTATTTTTTCCAATGTGCATTACTTCGCAGTTATCAACATTGAGTTTCATCTGCCATTTTGTTGCTCAGTCACCCAGTTTTGAGCGATCCTTTTGTAGCTCTTCAAAGTCTGCCTGGGACTTAACTATCTTGAATAGTTTTGTATCATCTGCAAATTTTACCACCTCACTATTTTACCCCTTTTTCCAGATCATTTATAAATATGTTGAATAGTAGTGATACCAGTACAGACCTCTGGGGGCACCACTATTTACCTCTCTCTATTCTGAGAACTGACCTTTTATTCCTACCCTTTGTTTCCTATTTTTTAACTAGTTACTGATTCATGAGAGGACTTTCCTTCTTATCCTATCACAGCTTACTTTGCTTTCAGAGCCTTTGGTGAGCGATCTCGTCAAAGGCTTTCTCGTCAATAATCTTAAGTACACTATATCCACTGGATCCCCCTTGTCCACATGCTTGTTGACCTCCCTCAAAGAATGCTAGTAGATTAGTGAGGCATGATTTCCCTTTACGTAAACCATGTTGATTCTTCCCCAACAAATCATGTTCCGCTATGTGTCTGACAATTTTGTTCTTTACTATAGTTTCAACCAGTTTGCACAGAACTGGTTGTTTAGCAGTCTTCCTGCGTCTGATGTACTTAACATTGTTTTTGCTATTACTTTTTGAGTCTTGGGCTAGCTGTTCTTTTTAATTATATTTTTACACTTTTTTTGCCAGAGTTTATGCTCCTTTCAATTATCCTCAATAGTATTTAACTTTCACTTTTAAAAGGATGCCTTTTTGCCTCTGACTGCTTCTTTTACTTTGTTGTTTAGCCATGGTTGCACATTGGTTCTCTTACTAGGTTTTTTAATTTGGGATATACATTTAAGTTGAGCCTTTATTATGGTGTCTTAAAAAAGTTTCCATGCAGCTTGCAGGGATTTCACTTTTCGTACTGTACCTTTTAATTTTTGTTTAACTAACTTCCTCATTTTCGTGTCGTTCCCATTTCTGAAATTAATTGCTACCATGTTGGGCTGCTGTGGAGTTTCTCCACCACAGGGATGTTAAATTTAATTATTTTATGGTCACTATTACCAAGCGGTCCAGCTATATTCACCTCTTGGACCAGATCCTGGGCTCCACTTAGGACTAAATCAAGAATTGCCTTTCCTCTTGTGGGTATGGAATAATAACTAACTGAAATTCACAACTTTGTGTTCTATTATTCGTTGCCTCTTAAATGAACTTGTGAGGCTAGGTCTGTCTGATGTCCCTTAGTAGTTAGTTTAAAAGTGTAGTGTTAGAATTCAGCATACAGTTTAACTTCTGCTGACATAAAGAGACAGAAATAGTCTTACTACTTGGTTGGTCGTTAAAATCTGTGAATACAATTGGTTAAGAAGGCAGCTTGGGCATTAATAATAATTTTATAGTAACTTTAAAAATGATCTTAGATACTTTCTGGTGTTGATAAATGGCAGACTAAAACTGGTGAAAAACTGTTGTCCAACTAGCTGCATAGTAGTGTATCGATAATACAGGGAAACTTGAGTTTAAAAAAAGTAGAACTGGGACTCTTGGATTGAAAAGTCTGTAGTTGATTTATTGTTGATGTGCAAAAAAAAAAGTATCTATTCAAACACGTGTGTGTGTGTGTGTGTGTGTGTAACCTGTAGTTTCATGTAAAAATCAGTGTAACTGGAGTTTAGTCTCACACTAATGCCCATAAAGCTCTCTTAAAAATCAAATCATAATTTTTAAAAAATGGTATGTTAAATTTTATAATAAACATGATCAGTTGAACTCCCAATGCTTACCCAAAATCAGTATTTGGAGGAAGAGCAGCTAAGCCCAGACAAGAGTGAGATGGTACTGTTTGTAAAAAGGGAAATATCTCAAAGGACTTTTTGCTTCTATAACATTCCCACTGTTGACAGCATCTGCTTTGAGATTGTCAAGTCGTCTGCAGCCTTGGAGTCCTTTTACACTCAATTCTGTTGGATGCCAAAATAGCCATGGTAGCAAAAATGCCCACTTCCTTCTGTGGCAGGCAAGGAGATTGTGGTCAGTCCACTGGTTACAGAACTTGCCACAGAGATTGACACACCTGTGATATGCCATGTCAGTCCGAGGATATTAGAGAGAAAAGGATATATATTTTTTAATTGGGCCAACTTCAGTTAGTGAGAGAGACAAGCATTTGAGCTATGCAGAGCTCTTCTTCTTGAGCACAAGAGATGGAGTTTTCAAGGGAACAAGACAAAGACAATATGAAACTCTCAGCCTGAAAAGAGATCAGAAATTACCATGGAATTCAATGTTGAAAACTAAACACAAAACCCATCTCAGTAGTTCTTTTCACACAGAAACAGCTCCTTTCGTCACCTTTGCTAAAAACACACACAAAAAAGCAAATCACTGTTTATTAATTCTAGCTTGTGGGAAGGAAGACAGTTCCTTTGTTTTTAATTTTTGGCATATAAACTGATTCTGTGGTGAGGGATGCCATATAAGAACCTATAGAGACACGAAAAATGGACTTTTGTCTTCTGTGTCCTTGGAACAGTGGAACCACTCAGCTTTGTGGTTCACATGCTACAAGCATGAGAAATGACACATGATTGATTAATGAGATGCAGAAATTTTTTAAAAGATACACATATAATGATGAGAGAAGGCTGTTTGGAGCATTGAGAGAAACTGAGTTTGTGAGGAATTGAAAGTGCTTTCTTGGAGATTTTTAAAAGTCTTTCTATATTTGACCAGATAGCTTATACGTTTTAAATCATGACTCACATAAACAAATGCAGCATTTGGTTCATAAGAATAACATACTTGCTTGTAGATAGGATTTTGTTTGTTTGAATAAATGTAAAATACCGACCATTGGTTTATACTTTGGATATGCAGCATGTCTTAATGGTAATAGCAGAGATACTTGTTGGTAACAGATTCATAATATCTGATATTTCCAGCATGATTATAGTGAAACAACAAAATACAACAGAGTAAAACAAGTACAGTTGGCACCTTATAACCATGTAGGATTTTAAACGGACAGAAAATTAATTTTGAATGTAATGTATGACTTTGTATTTCAGGGTCAGATAACACTAATGGATGTCCCAGTATTTAAAGCTATTCAGCCGGAGGTGAGTAGTTCATGGGTTTTGTTTTCAATTTTAAACGAAAAAAGTCAAGATCTTGTGATGTCAACCAACAAACATAAATTCTGGAACTGGAGAATATGTATGCTCAATTATCCTGAGTTTCCATTTCTTTGAAGCAGATGGCTTTAAAACATCATGAGGAAATCTGGATCTAATAATGGGGTGTTTGGGGAAAACTGTTGGAATTTAAACACAGTCAAGTAATGATAAAACAAAGTGTCTGAATGTGTCTTTTGCAGTGTTTATGAATGTTAAACATCTGTGGTTGCATATGTATCCTAATACTTTAAAAGTTCCAACTTTTCTTACTAGTTGAAAGACACATTTGTTATCTTAGTGGTGTATTGTCTTTGGACCTAAATGACAATAAATGTGATCATAATATGCTTTTTGTACATTGATTGTATACTGATAGGCCTGTTTGACTTTCCAGTGTCTGTTTAAATTTTCCATATAACAAGTGAGCTACATTGCCTGTCTTATTGCTAGTTCTCTAATTTACATAGAATACCCATACACCTGAATGTAAATGAAGTAGGTGATGAAAAGGAAATAGTGGATACAAGTATTAGTAGTACCCAAAAACATACATCAGCAGTTGAGTGCTTCATTCTTTTTTCAACCCAAAGCGCACAAACAGAGTGAGGATTATAGTATTGTTCTACCCTGCCTGATAGAAGTGTAGAATAATGGGATGCCTTCCATATGGTGAATCCCTTTCTCTTTCCCATAAACCCACTTTGTGGTGCTGAAAAGGGTCTGCATGGACCAATTGCGATGTGGCCCAAAAGAAGGTGATGGGAAGAGACTGAGTGATGCTACCATTTCCACTATAGATGCAGCATGTGAGCATAAGGAGTTTTTATGTCTTAGACTATCTGAGTAGTCAACAGAATTCTTCTGCCACTGGCCATTCCAGTGTTAGATGTTTAGCTCTGCATTTAATATAGCTTGGTCCATTGTTGGTACTATTTTCAGCTGTTGATGCTTTGTGTCAGTGCTGTCTCATGCAGTTACTCCATCACCGAGCTTGTCTTCTTTTAACTTGATCTAATTTCTGGGCCACTTTATCTAATTTGGCTTATTTTCTGATTAGTAGCGTGTTTCATTTCTGTCTGTGGGAATTGTGGTTGATTTACACTAGATTAATTGCAGTTACAGCTGAATGCACAGTTCCCAACAGTCCTGGGTTTTGTGGGACTGTTATGCTTTGACTCTCAAAATCCCCTGTCCTGGTTTGAAGTGGGGGCAGAGCAGTATTGTAACCCCACACACCAGGGGCCAGATGACAGTGCCTGGAGCAGGGAGCCGAGCTCAGGCATCACTGGGGACAGGAGCAGTAGGAGCCGTTTCTGTAGAGCAGGCTCACTCTGCAACTCCCTACCCACCTTGTGTGGCCATGACACAAGCCCCAGTTCTTCCCATTTCTCACATTGGTACCTTCTTTGCGTTTTGTCGTATCTGCAGTGAAAGTGTTTTTAAAATGAACATGAGCTGTGTCATCATCCGAGACTATCTGCTATAACATGAAATATATGGCAGTCTGCGGGTAAAACAGAGCAGGAGACATACAATTCTCCCCCAAGGAGTTCAGTCACAAATGTAATTAAAGCATTTTTTAACGAGCATCGAAGCATGTCCTCTGGAATGGTGACCAAAGCATGAAGGGGCATACGAATGTTTAGCATATCTGGCATATAAATACCTTGTAATGCCGGCTACAAAAGTACCATGCAAATGCCTGTTCTCACTTTCACGTGACATTGTAAATAAGAAGCGGGCAGCATTATCTCCCGGAAATGTAAACAAACTTGTTTGTCTTAGCGGTTGGCTGAACAAGAACTAGGACTGAGTGGACTTGCAGGCTCTAAAGTTTTACGTTGTTTTGTTTTTGAGTGCACTTATGTAACCAAAAAAAAATAAATCTACATTTGTAAGTAGCACTTTCACGATAACAAGATTGCATTACGGTACATGTATGAGGTGAATTGAAAATTTTATTTCTTTGTTTATCATTTTTACAATGCAAATATTTGTAATCAAAACAATATACACTTTGATTTCAATTACAACACAGAATACAATATACATGAAAATGTAGAAAAACATTCAAAATATTTAATATTTCAATTGGTATTCTATTGTTTAACAGTGCAATTAAAACTGATTAGTCGCAATAAATTTTTTAAATCATGATTAATTTTTTTAAGTTAATTGCATGAGTTAACTGCAGTTAATCGACAGCCCTAATGTTTAAACCTATTTTAGTTTTTCTTACAGCTTGTCTACACTAACAGTTTGTGGCAAGCTAGACAGTGACCATATCCTGCACTAGCCTGCCACGGACAAGTCCTTAGACAAGTCCTTAGAATCATAGGATTGTAGGACTGGAAGGGACCTCAAGAGGTCATCTATAGAGCTCTGTGTCTGTCACAGAGGTTGTGGAAGTCATGGATTCCATGTCTTTCTGCGACCTCTGTGTCTTTTGCAGTGGCCAGTGTGGCTGACACCAGGGCTGCCCAAGCAGCTGGCTCCAGGGCCAGCTGCTCAGGTGGCCTCATGGACAGCCACACCAGCCGCTGCTGGAGCAGTCCAGGGGACAGCCACATCAGCTGCTGCTCTAGTGGCTCCAGGCAACAGTCATACACAGCAGCAGTCGTGGTCCACTGGATCATCGTGGGTGGCCATCTGGAGCCGCTGTGGCCCACCGGGCTGCGATCTCCGTCCTGGCGGCTGGGCAAAGCTGCCGTGGTCCACTGGCCCCAGGCAGTGGTCCCCAGGTGGATGGCCAGAGCAGCTGCAGTCCGCAGCCCCTGGCAGCTGGTGCTGTTGGCCCCCATCTGTGGCCCCCCCAGACATCCCCTCAGTCCCCCACTCCACCCAAGTTATACTAAAAATACCTGTGATTAAAAATAATGGACAGGTCATGGGCCGTTAATTTTTGTTTCTTGCCTGTGACCTTTTCCAAGACTTTTACTCAAAATACCCGTGACTAAATTGTAGCCGTAGTCATCTAGTCCAGTCCCCTGTACTCAGGGCAGGACTAAGTATTCCCTAGACCATCCCTGACAGGTGTTTGTCTAACCTGCTCATAAAAATATTAAATGATGAAGAGTCCACAGCCTCCTTAGGCAATTTATTCCAGTGCTTAACTACCCTAACAGGAAGTTTTTCCTAATGTCCAACCTATCCTCAGAGGTTAAGAACAACAGTTTTTCTCCCTCCTCCTTCTAACATTCTTTTATGTACTTGAAATCTGTTATGTCCCCTCTCAGTCCTCCAAGGACCTGTATGGTAATGGTATGGGGGGGGGGGGGGAGAGTCTGGTTCTCCTATTAAATATTTAACTTTTTTCTTGACAATAAGAAATCAAAGTGAAAAAACGTGCACTTATGGTACCCACAATATCTTAACCTTTCTTCATCCTCCTTTGGTCCCTTCTTTTTGGGTGGAATGCATTACAGAACATTAGTTTCGTCCCTCAGCTGATTCTGAGTATTCCTGTTTGTGAGATGTGGCTGTCTGGTGCTTGTTAACTTCAGGAACCTTATAATGAAGTATTTTTTGTTTGGACTGCACTATAAGCCCCTCATGACACCAAACATTTGGAAAGGAGGTTATAAACAGTAGTGCAGTTCCACAGCCACTTCAGAGTGTATGGCTTTGGCTAGCACAATACTGTGTATCACGTCTCCCTCAGAGAAAGAGGTCCGAAATGTTTCAAAAGAGGAAGATAAGAAAAGCTTGCTTCTATCAAGGTAACACTAGATATCCTCTGATGCCTCCTACGCGGTCACATCATTCTTTGCTACATCTCTTCTTTGCAAAACACTGACTTAAAGAATGTGTGTTAGGCTTTAGATGCAGACACCATATCCAGATAGAAGCTAGTTTAAGCACTCTTTGGTAAGGTGAAACTCTCTTCAATGAATTGCTAGAAAAAGCCCCAAGGATTCCTAATATCTGAATAAAATTACTCTACCACGTATTTTCAAGAGACTCTTAATGGAGTTTCAGGTCATTCTCTTGCAACTCACTCCAGCGAAAACCTCCAATCTCTTTGGTTCACTGTTGCAAAGAAATTCATCCTCCAAAGCCAGATGGGGTGCTCTTCAGTAGACAAGCTGTACTGGTTCAGGTGCACCTTGTGAAGAAGACTACTTTCAAAAGGTGGGCTCTTGAGAGTCTCAGACAAAGCATACCTGGGGATTCTCAAGATCCACCTCCTTTACATTTTTTCTTTTCTCCTCCTGAAGACCATTTAAAAAAGACAAGTGTTTTTAAAAGTGTGTAGCTAATTTTCTTCTATTGGAACAATAATCCCAGTTCCAGAAAAGAGAGATGCTCTGTTTCCTACTTCAGTTTCTTTGCATCAGTAAAAAGATCTTTGTCCAGTTCTGGACATACCTCTTTTCAACCTCTCGGTGCACATGTGTTCAACAAGTTGATGATGGTTCGGGTAGCCAACTTGAGACAAGCACAGCCACACATAGTGCCACTTGAACTATCTACTGATGAAGGTGCAGTTAAATGAGGTGATGGCTTGACATCTCTCCACAGTCACTAAATCGTCCAATTCCTTGCACATCATGGATTCAAAGTGAAGCAGCAGAACTTTTTGACCATTTCAGGAATTCTTAAATCTGGGATCTCTGAACCAACCTACGTCTTGTGCTAGTGCTTAAGGAGAAATTCAACAAAATTCATGCCCTTCACAATTTGCAGCTAGTTCACATGATGGTCGTTTGTGGAAATGATTTTTGGGGCAGTACTCCACCTCTTTCCCTTTCAGAACTTTCTAATCAGGCACTGGTGGTAACAGACATAGAATATGTATCCTTATTGAAAATCCTAGATATTAGTCTGTCTCTTCAGTGGTAGTCTCATCTCTTTAAGGACAAACCTTGGGCAATTCAAATAACTCTCACTATCAGGTTGGAAGCTCATGTAACCTTGCATGGCTCAGGGCAAGTGGCGACCTCAGGAATCACTCCTGGAGGTGTGGGGAGCTTTCTTCCAAAGGTCCCCCTGCAAATTGCAGATATCCATTAGGAGAGTGACAACAAAACCATTATGACTTAACTTAAGTGCCAAGATGGAGTAAAAAGTAAGAGCCTAAACAGAGATCAGATTCTTTACCTGAAACACCTGTCTCTTTTCTTCAGAGCCATATACTTCTATGGCAGGACCAGCATTCAGGTTCACTTGCGATGTAAGTTAGATCGACTTAAGTGATAGTGTAGACCTGCCCTGAGAAAGTTTGAATAGATGAAATTATTATACATCTGCTAATAAGTAATGTTCCTTTCCTTAAGGGGTGGAGGGAATCAAGATAATGTATGAACATCTGTTGCAGAAAATTTCACTCTTATGAAAGCTATCAATCTGGATTTTCATTGCTTGGATAACAATAGAAGGTAGAATTCCCAGAGTCAATCCTGCTTTTCTTTTCTTGAATAAACACATGGCTGAGTACTTTCCTCTTTAGTGCTTTTTACTCTCTAGAGCAGTGGTTTTCAAACCGTGGGTCGCGACCCAGAACTGGGTCGTGGAATGGAAGGTACTGGGTAGCTGCGGCTCTGGTCAGCACTGCTGACCGGGCCATTAAAAGTCTCATCGGTGGTGCTGCCTGGTTAAGGCAGGCTAGTCCCTACCTGTTCCGACACTGCGCTGTGCCCCGGAAGTGGCCAGTAGCAGGTCTGGTTCCTATATACAGGGGTCTCCTCCTAGGAGCTAGACCTGCTGCTGGCCGCTTCCTGGGCACAGCGCGGTCCGCAGTGCCAGGACAGGCAGGAAGCCTGCCTCTGCACCCTTGCTGCGCTGCTGACCGGAAGCCGCCTGAGGTAAGCCCCTGCCCCAGCCCTGAGCCCCCCCAAACCCAGAGCCCCTTCCTGCACCCCAAACCCTGCATCCCCAGCCCAGAGGTCTGACCCCCTCCCGCATCACAACCCCCTGCCAAAGCTGTGAGCCCCCCCAAACCTGGAGCCCCCTTCTGCACCCCAAACCCCTCATCCCTGGCCCCACCCCAGAGCCTGCACCCCCAGCCTAGAGCTCCCTCCTACACCCTGAACCCCTCACTCCCCAACCCTCACCCCCAAACCCTGAGCCCCTCCCACACACCAAACCCCTCATCCCCAGCTCCGTTGGGTTGTGGGCTTCAACAGTTTTCTTCAACTGGGTAGCCAGAAAAAAGGTTTGAAAACCACTGCTCTAGAGAGCAGTGATTCCAGAGCAAAAACCTAGTCACTGGTGTAATCAGTTGTACTGCAGCTAGTTATATTTTGCTTTTCAACTGAGGCCAAGTCTACAATACAAACTTACATCGGTATAACTACATTGCTCAGGTGTGAAAAATCCAGCACCCCTGAGCGATGCAATGATAGCGACCTAATCCCTGATGGAGACAGTGCTATATTGATGGGGCAGCTTTTCCTGTCAACATAGCTACTGCATCTCATGGGGGGTGGATTAACTACGCTGACAGGAGAAGCGTAGCAGTGTCTTCACTAAAGTGCTATGGTGGTGTAGTTGTGCTGCTGCAGTTTAAGCACAGACCTGCTCTGAGTTCCAGAACACACATCTGAGGAATGTATTAACTGCTTTTCATTGAAAGTTTGGGTCCTTTTCACTTCAGTTATTTAATATAATGAATGATAAATTATCAAGATAACTACTGCTACAGATATCTACACCAGTGAGGTTTTAACTTTTTGTAGTGTGTTTAGTTCCTTTATCTGGATTCTGACTAGGTTAGATAAATAATAAAGTTTTGAATAATTTGGATGAGACAGTGCAGGAGGGATTATAGTTGGGTATTGGTTACTACTAACTATAAAGTTGCATAATGATTTCCATTATTAATGCTTATTTTAACTCACTCTGATTTGCTAAAACTTTCACCTTTCCGGCTGAAATATTTTTCATACTTGGTCTCTGTCCCAGTCTTTCCCTACCTTAGGCCTTGATTGCACTAGAAAACTGAACCTTTGTTTAAAAATAGTTAATGTTATAGGTTCCATTGAACTGGTATAGAAAACCATTTAAATGCCAGTGTAGAGTGGATAGTTTTCAATACCATTCAAGAAATCTCAATCTTTTTTTCTAAAATGGTGTTGAAAATGGGATTTAAATGGTACTTAAACAGTTTTTGCTACCAGTTCAGAAGGACATCTTGCTTAAAAAACGTTTTCTGTAATGTTTTCATTTCTTAATGTTGACTGGGCTGTAGATTCTCCAGACAACTTGGTTTAATTCAAGGCTGAATCAGGTTCCCTACTCCAGTATTGGGATCCTTTTCTGCAGATCCCAACACTGGAGATACAGATATTGGAGTACCCTGGTGCTGTTTAGAATGAAGATTTAGTGCTATTTGCGTTGGAATTGTATGTTTGATGGAGCATAGCTGGATATTTGGCCTGAGACTGCTTTGGATAGTTCTACTAATGTGAGTGGAACTGATAAAATGGGATCCTCCATTTTTTATTTTAACTCCGTTTGTAGGTATTCAGTGAGGCCAGTGCTTGAACACAACAGGACTGTTCTGGTTCTAACTTTTGGATGCACAAGATACTTACTGTTTTGAGATGTCCTTTCAAACCATCACAAGCCAGTCATAGGAAACAATTTTATATCCATGATTCTCAATTTTTTTCTCACTTTCCAGGTAAATAAGACATACGTTACCAATTTATTGAATTTTTGGAAGTTTGCTGTCACGCTGGAGAATGTAACCCCTTATAAGGGACATTTTTCATGCTATTACAGCATGCAATTAATGTTTTGCATCTGGCTGTTTTAAAGCTGTATATCTTTGTCCTCTTCATGTTCACCAAACTGTGATGGATATTTCCTGTTCTTTGAGAACTTTGAGGCAGATCACACCTTACAGTTGGTCTGAGGGTTAGAACCACTACCTTTGGAGCCTTCTCAAAATTCTGTCTTCATATAGCACAAATAGAGGCACACAGTCCTCCTTTGATGCACATCTTTTTCAATCAATTTAGGGGTGGGAATTCATTCATAGAATCATAGAATCTCAGGGTTGGAAGGGACCTCAGGAGGTCATCTAATCCAACCCCCTGCTCAAAGCAGGACCAACCCCAACTAAATCATCCCAGCCAGGACTTTGTCAAGCCTGACCTTAAAAACCTCTAAGGAAGGAGATTCCACCACCTCCCTAGGTAACCCATTCCAGTTCTTCACCACCCTACTAGTGAAAACGTCTTTCCTAATATCCAACCTAAACCTCCCCCTCTGCAACTTGAGACCATTACTCCTTGTTCTGTCATCTTCTACCACTGAGAACAGTCTAGATCCATCCTCTTTGGAACCCCCTTTTAGGTAGTTGAAAGCAGCTATCAAATCCCCCCTCACTCTTCTCTTCTGCAGGCTAAACAATGCCAGTTCCCTCAGCCTCTCCTCATAAGTCATGTGCTCCAGCCCCCTAATCATTTTTGTTGCCCTCCGCTGGACTCTTTCCAATTTATCCACATCCTTCTTGTAGCGTGGGGCCCAAAACTGGACACAGTACTCCAAATGAGGCCTCACCAGTGCCGAATAGAGGGGAATAATCACGTCCCTCGATCTGCTGGAAATGCCCCTACTTATACAGCCCAAAATGCCGTTAGCCTTCTTGGCAACAAGGGTACACTGTTGACTCATATTCAGCTTTTCGTCCACTGTAACCCCTAGGTCCTTTTCTGCAGAACCGCTGCCCAGCCATTCGGTCCCTAGTCTATAGCAGTGCATGGGATTCTTCCGTCCTAAGTGCAGGACTCTGCACTTGTCCTTGTTGAACCTCATCATATTTCTTTTGGCCCAATCCTCTAATTTGTCTAGGTCCCTCTGTATCCTATCCCTACCCTCCAGCGTATCAACCACTCCTCCCAGTTTAGTGTCATCTGCAAACTTGCTAAGGGTGCAGTCCACACCATCCTCCAGATCGTTGATGAAGATATTGAACAAAACCGGCCCCAGCACCGACCCTTGGGGCACTCCACTTGATACCGGCTGCCAACTAGACATGGAGCCATCGATCACTACCCATTGAGCGCGACCATCCAGCCAGTTTTCTATCCACCTTACCGTCCATTCATCCAGCCCATACTTCTTTAACTTGCTGGCAAGAACACTGTGGGAGACTGTATCAAAAGCTTTGCTAAAGTCAAGAAATAGCACATCCACTGCTTTCCCCTCATCCACAGAGCCAGTTATCTCATCATAGAAGGCAATTAGGTTAGTCAGGCATGACTTGCCCTTGGTGAATCCATGCTGACTGTTCCTGATCACTTTCCTCTCCTTTAAGTGGTTCAGAATTGATTCCTTGAGGACCTGTTCCATGATTTTTCCAGGGACTGAGGTGAGACTGACTGGCCTGTAGTTCCCCGGATCTCCTTCTTCCCTTTTTTAAAGATGGGCACTATATTAGCTTTTTTCCAGTCATCCGGGACCTCCCCCGATTGCCATGATTTGTCAAAGATAATGGCCAATGGCTCTGCAATCACATTGGCCAACTCCTTTAGCACCCTCGGATGCAGTGCATCCGGCCCCATGGACTTGTGCTCATCCAGCTTTTCTAAATAGTCCCGAACCGCTACTTTCTCCACAGAGGGCTGGTCACCTCCTCCCCATACCGTGCTGCGGAGTACAGCCGCCTGGGAGCTGACCTTGTCTGTGAAGACAGAGGCAAAAAAAGCATTGAGTACACTATCTTTCTCCACATCCTCTGTTACTAGGTTCCCTCCCTCATTCAGCGAGGGGCCCACCCTTTCCTTGACTTTCTTCTTGTTGCTCACATATCTGAAGAAACCCTTCTTGTTACTCCTAACATCTCCGGCTAGCTGCAACTCCAAGTGTGATTTGGCCTTCCTAATTTCACTCCTGCATGCCTGAACAATATTTTTATACTCCTCCCTAGTCATTTGTCCAATCTTCCACTTCTTGTAAGCTGCTTTTTTGTGTTTAAGACAAGCAAGGATTTCACTGTTAAGTCAAGCTGGTCGCCTGTCATATTTACTTTTCTTTCTACACATCGGGATGGTTTGTTCCTACAACCTCAATAAGGATTCTTTAAAATACAGCCAGCTTTCCTCGACTCCTTTCCCCCTCATGTTATTCTCCCAGGAGACCTTGCCCATCAGTTCCCTGAGGGAGTCGAAGTCTGCTTTTCTGAAGTCCAGGGTCTCTGTTCTACTGCTCTCCTTTCTTCCTTGTGTCAGGATCCTGAACTCTACCATCTCATGGTCACTGCCTCCTAGGTTCCCATCCACTATTGCTTCCTCTACTATTTCTTCCCTGTTTGTGAGCAGCAGGTCAAGAAGAGCTTTTCCCCTAGTTGGTTCCTCCAGCACTTGCACCAGGAAATTGTCCCCTACACTTTCCAAAAACTTCCTGGATTGTCTGTGGACCGCTGTATTGCTCTCCCAGCAGATATCGGGGGGATTAAAGTCACCCATGAGAACCAGGGCCTGTGATCTAGTAACTTCCGTTAGTTGCTGGAAGACAGCCTTGTCCACCTCATCCCCCTGGTCTGGTGGTCTGTAGCAGACTCCCACCACGACATTACCCTTGTTGCTCCCACTTCTAAATTTAATCCAGAGACTCTCAGGTTTTTCTGCAGTTTCATACTGGAGCTCTGAGCAGTCATACTGCTCTCTTACATACAACGCAACTCCCCCACCTTTTCTGCCCTGCCTATCCTTCCTGAACAGTTTATATCCATCCATGACAGTACTCCAATCATGTGAGTTATCCCACCAAGTCTCTGTTATTCCAACTACATCATAATTCCTTGACTGTGCCAGGACTTCCAGTTCTCCCTGCTTGTTTCCCAGGCTTCTTGCAATTGTGTATAGGCATTTAAGATAACTCACCGATTGTCCTGCTGTCCCAGTATGGGGCAGGAGCCCTCCCCTCTTCCACTCACCTACTTGTGCTTCCTCCCGGTATCCCACTTCCCCACTTACCTCGGGGCTTTGGTCTCCTTCCCCCAGTGAACCTAGTTTAAAGCCCTCCTCACTAGGTTAGCCAGCCTGCTTCCAAAGATGCTCTTCCCTCTCTTCGTCAGGTGGAGCCCTTCTCTGCCTAGCACTCCTTCTTGGAACACCATCCCATGGTCAAAGAATCCAAACCCTTCTCTCCGACACCATCTGCGTAGCCATTCGTTGACTTCCACGATTCGACGGTCTCTACCCCGGCCTTTTCCTGCCACAGGGAGGATAGACGAGAACACCACTTGCGCCTCAAACTCCTTTATCCTTCTTCCCAGAGCCACGTAGTCTGCAGTGATATGCTCAAGGTCATTTTTGGCAGTATCATTGGTGCCTACGTGGAGAAGCAGGAAGGGGTAGCGATCTGAGGGCTTGATGAGTCTCGGCAGTCTCTCCGTCACATCACGAATCCTAGCCCCTGGCAAGCAGCACACCTCTCGGTTTTCCCGGTCAGGGTGGCAGATAGATGCCTCAGTCCCCCTGAGGAGAGAGTCCCCGACCACCACCACCCTCCTCCTCCTCCTCTTGGGAGTGGTGGTCGTGGAACCCCCATCCCTAGGACGGTGCATCTCATGCCTTCCAATCGGTGGAGTCTCCTTCTGCTCTGTTCCCTCAGATGTATCATTCACTCCACTCTCTGCACTAGTACCTGTGGAGAGAACATGAAAACGGTTGCTCATCTGAATCGGCGTTTCTGGTATATGGACTTTTCTGGTACTCTTTCCTCTTCTGGAGGTCACATGCTGCCAATTATCCTCACTGGCCTTCTGTCCCCGCTGCGTAGCCTGCTCTGAATCTTCAGAACACTGTGCCCGCTGAAGCCTATCCTGACGTCTATCCAGGAACTCCTCATTTTCTCTTATGGAATGCAGGGTTGATACTCATTTCTCCAGACCTTGAATCTTCTCCTCCAATATGGAGATCAGCTTGCACTTTGTACAAACAAAGTCGCTTCTATCCTGTGGAAGAAAGACAAACATGGCACATCCTGTGCAGGTCACGACAGCGGATCGCTCAGCATCCATAATCTCTTCCTTCTAAGAGTTTCCTCACTTGTGGCAGGAGCTACTCAGGGAAACCTGAAAGAGGGATGCTGTGGCAGGCTCACTCCAGGCGAACTCCCAGGCAAACTCCTCCTGTTCGCCGCTCAGCTGGTTCGCAGCTGACTGGCTTTTTATAAGAGTCAGGCCCAGCTGGAACAAAGCACTCCCAATTCACACTGTTCAAACAGGCAATCAAGCACATGGTCAAACTGCCAAACTGTCCCCTCAACAGACACTCAGATACTCACCAGCGCAGTCCCCCTAAGGTGGCACTCAGCGTACCTCCGCTTCCTTCTCCAAATCTACAGTTTTTCTTCAGTTTGGCTTGTCACTCCTCCCCCAAATTTAGTTTAATTTTAATTTGAACGGAGAGCTTTTGAGGTGGCACTACATTGCTCCTTGCTCTCTCTGCTCAAGCATCAAGATGATGGACCTAACAAAGACAGTGAACAGGACCAGTAAGCTTGCTCAGGCAGAAGATTCCCCTGGTACTTGGGGACAGGCTAGATTCCAACACACACACCTCTCAGGAGTCCAGCCCTTTGGTTGGCATGTGAACCGGGACTCTCTCCAGTGGAAGAGCAGGCAGAAGCCGGGAAGGCTCTCATATTTCCTGTATCCTCAACTAGACCAGTCATTGATAGCATGCCCGGATAGCACTTAATTCAGTAGCTGAGCTGATTTGCATGCCCCTCCCCTCCATTGCAATTGGGGACAAGTACTATGGGGCATCCAATAAGCATCATGTCCTTAGCACTCCCATTCATTCAGCATACCCCAACTTCACTCGTCCGGTAGGCAGTTAAATATTTCACCTTCTTACTGGCAGTTCTGTTCCTTGTCTCCCAGGATTTGTGGCTTAATGTCACTGGAGTGGTAAACTATACTCCTTCCCACTTCCAAATTATGCATGGAATAGTTATCTCTGCCCTCATAAATATGATAACCCTCCTAGTGGACAGTCAATTCAGCCCTCTTAAAACATAGGGGATTGGCAGTCTTCTACAGGGCTCTGCAAGGTAGGATGCCATCTTCAGACTCTGCAAAAACTGTGTAAGCAAAAGAAACTCCTGGTATCAGTCAGTCTCCTCCCTTCTCCTATACCAGCCCCAAAGGAAAAAGAACAACAAACCAAAGACAAAAAGCCTAACGGTATTCTGAGCTTGAATTCCCAGTTCAGCCTTGATCTGTCAGCACCAATAAGCACTTGTACTGCAGAAGAAAAAATGAAAAAGATCAAGAACATAAATAGCTTCTTCACTTTTATCATTCTCTTCCCTGCCCTATCAGACTTGCACATTGAAGTGGAAGAAATCAAAATCAAGAAAATTTCAGGAGGTTTCCATCTTCATATGACTTTTCAGTAGAAAAAGAAGAAAGTTTCTTCATCCAACCCAGGTGAAGCAGAGGAAATGACACAAGATACACTTTTGCTTCCACAGCTATTCAAAACCCTGGAAATTCAGTCTGAAGCTGCAGGGGAAAGGGAATCTGAGTATGACAAGCAAGCTGCCTGCAAATACTTGCCTTTTTTTTTTTTTTTTTTTTTTTTTTTTTTTTAAAAAGGCAGAACAGATTACAGGTAAATCTAGAAGCTCTAGCCTCTGCTGAACGTGAAGATTGTAACTTTGACCAAAGAAGATGCACTGCCTTCTCTTGTTCAGGATATGTGATTCCCCATCAGAGAGAGAGAATGAGTTTCTTCCTAAGTCTTCCTTATCAGTAGAGGAAATGAATGATGATCTTCAAGGTGGAGCAACAAAACCTCTTGTAAGCCTTAAGAATGAGGAGTACTTGTGGCACCCTAGAGACTAACCAGTTTATTTGGTCATAAGCTTTCGTGGGCTAAAACCCACTTCATCAGATGCATGGAGTCTGATGAAGTGGGTTTTAGCCCATGAAAGCTTATGCCCAAATAAATTTGTTAGTCTCTAAAATGCCTTGTTCTTTTTGCTGATACAAACTAACACGGCTACCACTCTGAAACCTTGTCAGCCTTGAGATCCTTGGCTCAGTTACTCTGCTTCTCCAGAACCATCCTGGCCTGGACTCTACTTCTAAGGTCAAAAGGCTAAGGGAAGCACGCCAGGAAGTTTTCCTAAAATTACATTTGTCTCTGTGCCACTGGATTCATTTGAACACATGGAATTAAAATCCCAAGGAAAGAGGGATTATAAGAAAGATACTGAGAGCCACATTCCTAGCTTGGCTTCAGCAGAGCTATGCTGATTTACACCAGATGAGAATCTGGCCAAGAAAGAGTACACCGCACTGTTCCCAATCTTTTAGCTACAGAAAGGGCATTAAAACTAGAACAACCATGTCGATGTACATAAACTAAATATATGGAATAATACAGATAATCATACAAGAACCAAGAGAAATTCTAGCCACACAGCATAAAAGTCTTATGAAGGTGACTTTTTTGTTTCGCAGTATTGCATCTATCTATCTTGTGGAATCACTTTGAGACCTGATAGAGAAACACTAAATATAAGTGAACAGCAATAGCACAAACTCCTTAAATAAAAAGAAATTGATCCAAAGGAACAGGAGAAAATTAAAGATCACCATCATGAACTCCACTAAAAAACAAAGAATTCCAGATTTCCCACCACAACTGAACTGCAGAAACACCTCAAATGGTCAAAGAATCCATTGCCTTACTAGAAACTGCTTACAGAATTTAAGGAAAATACACCCAAAAAAGTGAAGAGCACTGGAACATCTGGATGAAATGGTCATTAAGCACTCCCTTCCTCCCTCGCCAAAATAACACTGAAAATACAATCCCAGATTGAGTTAACCAGGGAACAGTAGGACAAATCAAAATTCCAGAAATTAAATGAAGAAGAAAAAGTAGTCCATAGTTATGTAAAAATATTTAGAAAGGAATGAAAGAAAAGGAGAGGGCGAGAGAAATGCAAATCTAACAATTGGAACATTCCCTGCCACAGAGACCAATATGTCCACCCATGAGAAAAGTCTCGAGACATAGTAATATCATGTGCCTCCTAATAGAAATAAAATGACTTTCATGAAGAACAAAATCCATGGAAATATAAATGACTATCTTTCTACAGTTCCTCTGTCTAAACTCATTAAGCCACAGTTGTTAGATAAACATTATATAAATAGACTTGAATGGAATATGCTTAAATGAAAACTACCTAATTTCAGGGGAAAAACTAGTCAATCACATCTGCCACTATCGATGAAGTAAAACATACTCTAATGGGACAGAACTGTACAAATCCTGGACTGGACATCTTAATATGCATACAGGAATTCATGTTCTAAAAAAGGTGGATAAACATGTAGATTTCCAAGTACCCATTACAAGATAATGAACAATGAAAAATTATTTTTCACGAAAGCCACCATTTCACCAGGAGTCTTTCCTGGATCTGAGCTTTTTATTGCAAGGCTTGTTAAAATCTGAGGTCTAGAATTTTGACCTTTCAGGGCAGTAATAGCAACACTTCTACCATCAAGCATCACATGCCACTATCCACTGGCTAGAAATACTGTATATCCAGAATTCAAGGCCAATCCTTCTTATCCATAGATGGCGAATGTGTTTCTAGTGTTAATACATTCTGTCTCTAGCACTACGTGTGTCTTTTTCAAGTCCCACATTCCAGTTATTTTCCAAAACCTCTTTGCCTCTGTACCTTTTGCCTGTGTGCCACGTTGGCTTTGGTTATTCTTTTTTCTTGACACCTTGCAATCTTTCTAGATCTTTTCCAGTGTTCGTTCATTGTGTTTCCTGTTACCATTTTATGGTGTCACTTTTTTGTTTGTTTTAACAGGTATGTATTCAAAGGAGGAAGGAAGGGAATTTACGGTCCTTAAGGCTTGTTCATATGACCGATACGAGGTTAACACAGCCACATGTATTATCTGTCTAGGCTCACCTATCACATAGAGGTAGGGAGGGGAGCGTTGAGACTTTGCCCCATCTACACTGGCAAGTTTCTGCACAGTAAAGCAGACTTCTGCACTGTAACTCCCGAGGTGTACACACTGCCAAGCCACTTACTGCGCAGAAACTGCGCAGTTGTAGCACTTAAAAAAAAAAACCCACCCCAATGAGAGGCGTAGAGCGCTCTGTGCCGGGGCTACAGCGCCGCGGTGCCAGTGTAGGCACTGTGGCAATTACAGTGCTGCGATTGGCCCACAATGCCTGTTCTCACCTCTCTGGTCATTGGTTTGAACTCTACTGCCCTGCCCTCAGGTGACCAACCATCATCCCCACTGAATACATTCCTTTACAAATTTGAAAGTCCCCTTCTTGTTTGCTCGGTGATGTGTGCAGTGGTCTCAGTGCATCTTTCCAGGTGGCCATGCCTGCTCCATGCACCAGGCGATCCCCTGCTTGGAGCAATGCCGAGCTGCTGGACCTCATCAGCATTTGGGGAGAGGAAGCTGTGCAGTCCCAGCTGCACTCCAGCCGTAGGAATGATGATACCTACGGACAGATTTCATGATGCATGACAGAAAGGGGCCATGACCGGGACACATTGCAGTGTAGGGTAAAAGTGAAGGAGCTACGGAACGCCTACCACAAGACACAGGAGGCAAACTGCTGCTCTGGTGCTGCAACCACGAGCTGCTGGTTCTACAAAGAGCTGGATGCAATACTCAGTGGCGACCCCACCTCCACTGCGAAGGCCCCTGTGGATACTTCATTGGCTCGCATGCCAGTCAAGAGTGGACTGAGCAAGGAGGAGGAAATCTTGGACGAAGAGAGGGAGGGGGAATCAGAGGCAGAGGATGTCTCGGAGGCAAGAGATGCATGCAGTCAGACGCTTTTTTTTTCTACCCCGGAGGAGCCTAGCCAGTCACAGCAGAGGGATCTTGGCCAAGCGCAAACAGGAGAGGAGGCACCTGGTAAGTGGATCTGATTTTGGGAATTGCTGAAGCGATTTATTGGGGGCAGGAAGGTTGCAGAAAGCAGGCTTGTCTCCCACTGAATGCCTAGACTGAGTGAGGGACAGGCTGTTGATAGATTCCCTCACTTCATGGGAATCTCCCTCTGAGGTCTCCAGGAACCTCTTGTGGAGATATTGGGCAATCCGCTGCTACAGCTTCCTCGGGAAAGCTGCTTTGTTTCTTGCCCCATTAATGGTAACTTTCCTGTGCCACTGTGCTGTCGTGGGGTGGGGGGTGGGGGGACCATAGCTGCACACAGGTGAGCCACATAGGGGCCAGGGCGGAAGCTGCAGTCTTGGAGAAAACCCTCCTTGATTCCCTGCTCACCCTCAGCAGCGAGATATCTTCCATAATCACATCCTGTGGAAAGTGTGGGGACAGGAATGATTATCAGGCCCCCGCTATAGTGCTGGCTCTCCCCAGGAGCCACGTGCTCAGTGTACAGCAGGATCCGGGAAGAATGATTTACCCTGCCCCTGTGGCTACTCACTATTTTGTTGGTCTTGTGGCTCAAGTGTGCTTGCCTGGGGTCAACCAGTCAGTGACAGCTTTGTGAGTACTGACTGTGTTTTAAAGCACTGAATCAGTGTTGTCTGTGTTGCAAATAATACTGCTTCTGTAAAATGTTGCATTTAAACTTCACAGAGATGGCTTTGGGAGCCCAGCCTTCCTCTTTACCGGCAGCAGAATGGCTGCGTAGAATTAGAAAGCGGCCATGAAGAACTAAGGAGGACTTTCTCCATGAGGTTATGATGCACTACGCTGTCGAGAAACAGGAATTGAAGGAGTGGTGGGACAGCAAGAAGAGGCACCGAAAGGAGAACGCAGCATGCCACAGAGTGGCTATTAAAGGTTATAGAACCCCAAGTGGACACGCTCCAGGTTATACTAACTCTTCAAACCGACCAGCTCCATGCCTGCCCTCCCCTGCAGCTGCTGTCACAAAACTCTTTCCCTTGCGTCCGTGTGTCCGCGCGCGTGCGCACACACGCGCGCACACACACACACACACACACACACACACACTGCTAACACACTGCTATCAACCTCCTGGCTCCACTCTCTACCCACAGCATTCCTCTTCTCTCTCCTCACAGTCCAGCAGTGTGGACTCCCACTACGCACTGCACTCAACACCCATCCCTCTGCAGTTTGCCCCTGCTGAAGTACAGCACCTGCTGCACTGTACTCCAAAGGAGAAGGTTGGGTATGATCCCTGGACATACACAAATCCCTGGACCCCTCCTCTGGAGTGTTTCCCTTCATCCATCCCTCTCCCTGCTGATGTATTTTTGTCATTTGACTCTCTCCTTCAGTTGTTGTCTTTTAATAAAAGAATTGTGTTGGTTTGAAAGCAATCTTTATTCTATTAAGTGAAAGCAAAAAGAGCACTGCAAAGCAACAAGCAATTATGTTAAACTCCCTTATTGCATCATGTGCACCAGTTACCTCCTAGCATTACAAGCCCTGCAATCCCGAGCATAGCAATAAATATTAGTGGCTTTCAGCTTCAAATTGCTGCCTCAAGGCATCCCTGATCCTTATGGCCCCGCACTGTGCCTCTCGAATAGCCCCGATCTCTGGCTCTTCGAACTCAGCCTCCAGGCACTGAGTCTTTGCAGTCCAGCCCTGAGTGAAGCTTTCGCCCTTCCCTTCACAAATATTATGGAGTGTACAGCACGCGACTTTAAGCATAGGAATATTGTCATCTGCCATGTCCAGCTTCCCATACAGGCATCACCAGCGTGCTTTTAAACAGCCAAATGCACACTCAACAGTCATTCTGCACTTGCTCAGCCTGTTGTTGAACCGCTCCTTGCTGCTGTCAAGTTGCCCTGTGTATGGTTTCATAAGCCACGGCATTAAAGGGTAGGTGGGGTTTCCCAGGATCACAGTGGGCATTTCGACTTCCCCTACAGTGGTGATCTTGTCCGGGAAGAAAGTCCCTGCTTGCAGTTTCTTGAACAGGCCAGTGTTCTGAAAGATGCGTGCATCATGCACCTTTCCAGACCAGCCTGCGTTAATGTCTGTGAAATGCCCACGGTGATCCACAAGCGCCTGGAGAACCATTGAGAAATACCCCTTGCAATTAATGTACTCGGTGGGTAGGTGGTCTGGTGCCAAAATTGGAATGTGCGTGCCATCTATCACCCCTCCGCAGTTAGGGAAGCCCATTTGTGCAGATCCATCCACAATGTCACGTACATTTCCCAGAGTCACAGTCTTTCGGAGCAGGATGCGATTAATGGCCCTGCACACTTGCATCAACATGAATCCAACGGTCAACTTGCCCACAACGAACTGATTAGCGACCGATCGGTAGCAGTCTGGAGTAGCCAGCTTCCACAGTGCAGTCACCACGTGCTTCTCCAGCGACAGGGCAGCTCTCATTCTCATGTTCCTGTGCTGTAGGGCTGGTGTGAGCTCATCACACAATCCCATGAATGTGGCTTTTCTCATGTGAAAGTTCTGCAGCCACTGCTCGTCATCCCAGACGTGCATCACAATGTGATTCCACCACTCCGTGCTTGTTTCCCGAACCCCAAAGCGGCATTCCACTGTGGTCAGCATCTCCGTGAATGGCACAAACAATCTTGTGTCGTAGCTACTTCATTTGGCGAGATCAATGTCGCACTCCTCTCGCCTTTGCAGTTTAAGGAATAACTCCACTGTCACTCGTAACGTGTTGGTCAGTGTGAGCAGCATACTGGTCAGCAGTTCGGGATACATTCCTGCATACAGAAACAGTTGAAAGATGGCGCCAAATACTGACTGAAGCACAGGGATTGCTGGGATGCGAAGCAATGCATCATGGGGAATTGGGACAGGGTGCCCCGCAATCCCCTCCCCCTTCCCACAACTCTTAGCGACAGAAGATGAAGCGATGCTCTGTGGGATAGCTGCCCAGAGTGCACTGCTCCGAATACCGCTGCAAGTGCCGCAAGTGTGAACACGCTATTGCACAGGCAGCTATCAGTGTGAACACACAACAGTTTTCCTTCTGCGCTTGCTGTGCGGTGCTGTAGCTGTCGGTGCTGTAACTTTGCCAGTGTAGATGTGCCCTTAATGATCAGATGTCATTCTGTGCTCTCAGAAAGATGTGGGTAATGCCTTTGATCGTTCTTGAGGCATTCCAAGAAGACTTCTTAAGTCAGGTACAAAGGCTGGCCTGGAATACTTTGAAGAAGGATTTTTTCAAGTATAAACCTGATTCAGTCCGATTACAAAGTGCTGAGACTCCAGGCTAGTACTGCCCATGTAAGTCTGAGGTACACACTTAAAAATGTGGCACTATTTGATTCTTAATGCGTGTAAAATGGTGCTTTTTCATGAACCCTGACTCTTCTCCTCTCCCTCACCTTTCTTGGACTTGGAAGTCTTTCTTCTGCTCCCATCAGCTATTCCTTCAAACTGCTCCCTTGACATCATTCCCCGGCTGATCTTCTTTGCTCCTATCTTATCCTCCATGCATGCTTCTCATCCACCACTCTACTCATTTGGCACGTCTTCTTCAGACTTCAAATATACCAATATCAAAAACAAACCAGCCTTGCCCTGTCTTCATCTCACCTCCCTCCCCACCCCCTTCACCTTAATTTTTCCACTTGCCTAGGATTCCTCTGCTTTTCCTTTTCCATCTGTTTAGGTGCCCTCTCCAAGTCTTGAAACCTTCTCTGCCAAAGTTGTTAGAACTTTTTGAACAATAAATACAGTCTATGTTCAAGTGAATGCAGCTTCCATGTGATATATTTTATGCATGTCAAAATATCAAGGATAGGGATGATTTAGATAGGATGGAAAAAAGAATATAACAAGGAATAATGGGATACATTTCAGGAAAAAAAAATTTAGGCTAAATGTCGGAAGGATTTCCTTACGCTGCAAAATTTTTAGGCTGTGGACAAGTTTTCAAAGGGAAAATGTAAAAGGCTCATGGATTCTGACCTTAAAAATCTAGACTGAACAGAACACTAGACTACAGGAACTCCTCATTTAGTTAATGGTGTTTCATTGTTACATTGCTGATCAATTAGGGAACATGCTCGTTTAAAGTTGAGTAATGCTCCCTTCTAACGTTGTTTGGCAGCTACCTGCTTTGTCCCCTGCTTGCAGGAAGAGCAGCCCGTTGCAGCTAACTGGTGGGAGGTTGGAACCAGGGTAGACCGGGAGCCCCCCTATCAGCTCCCCTAAGTTCCCTGTGCTGCAGCTGCTCAGCAGGCTATCAATTGCTGGCAGTTCAGCTGTCCCTCCCCCACTGCCATGTGCTGCTCCTGCCCTCTGCCTTGGAGCTACTCCCGAGCCTCCTGCTTTTGCTGTGCAGGGGGAGTGAAAGGGGTGTGGGGGGAGTGGGGGAGAAGGGGGCTAATGTCAGGCCCCCCTGCTGCCCCCCCATGCCTCCCCCAAGTGTCCCCTGGCCCCCCCCTTGCTGCCCCCGTGCACCTCTCTGGGCCCCAGAGGAGAGCGTCCCTGCCTCTCTGTTGCAGCTCCATGCTGCCTCCCTGCATCAACTGCCACTGTGGGGTCCTAGTGTCCTCCATGCAGACTGACCCTACTCTTCCCCCTCAAACCCTTTCATTTTCTGGCAGGACCCTCCACCAGTACAGCCGCCCCCCCTGCCCAGAGTCACCGCTTCTGCCCCACGCTGGGTAAGGGGCAGCCCCATTCCCCACCCCCAGTGAGGCTACAGTGAGGGGCAGCAGAAGGGGAGGAGAAGCATGCAGCCCCCACCTCTCCTCCCCCCCGGCACCCACCACAGGGGAGGCGAGGTTGATTCTTGGACCTGAGAGGGAATCTAGGAGCACGTGCAGTGACAGTGGTGGGAGTGAGCATGCTGGGGGGTGGGGGGAAGAGGGGGGCCCCTCCCTCAGAGCTTGTTGCTGCTGGCGGGGAAAGGGCTGCGGGGAGACCTCTCTGGCCCCAGTCCCGGGGCAGTTTGCCTGCACCCCAAACCCCTCCCCAGCCCTGCCCCACCCCACCCCAGAGCCCACACCCCCAGCCAGAGCCTTCACCCCCCCAACCCCCTGCCCTAGCCGTGAGCCTCTCCAACACCCCAAACACCTTATCCCCAGTCCCAGCCTGAGCCCCCTCCCACACCTCAATCCCCTCCTCTCCAGTCCCAGACAGAGCCCTCATCCCCCCGCGCCCTGAGCCCCCTCCCACACCTCAATCCCCTCATCTCTAGCCCCAGACAGAGCCCTCATACCCCCGCACCCCAACCCTCTGCCCTAGCTCTGAGCCCCTTCCACTCCCCAAACATCTTATCCCCAGTTCCAGCCAGAGCCCCCTGCACCCTAACCCTCTGCCCCAACCCTGAGCCTCCACCTGCATCATGAACCCCTCCTCCCCAGCCCCACCCCACATCTCTCACCCCACATCCCAACCCTCTGCCATAACCCTGAGCCCCCTCCAACACCCCAAACCCCTCATCCCCAGCCACACCCCAAACCCATCCCCAGCCACACCCCTGCACCCCCTCCCATCCCCAAACTCCCTCCCAGAGCCTGCACCCTGCACCCCTCCTGCACCCCAATCCCCAGCCCAGGGCCTGCACCCTAGACCTCCTCCCTAGGTTGACCAGATAGCAAATGTGAGAAATTGGGACAGAGGGTGGGGGGTAATATAAGAAAAAGCCCTGAATATCGGGACTGTCCCCCAAAAATTGGGACATCTGGTCACCCTACTCCTCCCCCACCCAAACTCCCTCCCAGAGCCTTGGGCAGGTCAGGGATGGAGTTTGGTCAGGGGAACAGTTGGGACACACGACAGTCCCGGAGGGAGCTTCCTGGTCTCAGCTTGCTGATCTAATTAACAAGGCAGTGTACTTAAAGGGGAAATGTACGCGTACACACACTCACACTCTCTCTCTCTTCCCCCCCCCCCCCCTCCTGCTGCCTTGTAGAGTGTGAGAGTTAACCCTTGAGGGCTCAGCCAATTACTAGTTCATCATTTAGCAGTAAGGCATTCCTTGGAAAATATCCCACCTTCTGATTTCACCACCTCAGCCAAGCTTCACAATCATCATTGCTGTGTACCAGTATTAAATTGTTTGTTTAAAACTTATAGTGTGTGTGTGTGTGTGTGTGTGTGTGTGTGTGTGTGTGTGTGTGTGTATACACACACACACACACTTAACATCGTGTCGCTTAAAGTCGCATTTTTCAGGAACATAACTACAGTGTTAAGTGAGGAGTTACTGTACGCACTTAGGAAGTGACCCTGTGTTGTCATGGGAATGGTCTAGATGACCTACAGTAGTAATAATTAGAGATGGGTGGGGGGGAAGCTATTTATAGGAGGTCTGATTTAAAATCTTTTCAATATTGCCTTTGCATTTGGATTATGTTGCCATGATACTGTCTACTTTTAGTAAAGGGAATAACTTGAGAGTGCTGAAGTTATGCTACTTTCTTGGCAAAGGCAGAACTTTAAATTTTTTAATGGGGACCACAGTGATTAGTTTTCTGTTTAGTTTCTGTGATTTTTGTTTGTCTTTAATCTTTTTTACATTTGTACTTTGCATCTGAATAAATGGCTTGGTGTGAGATCAGTTGCTAAAATCATCTGAAACCAAATATTAGTTAGGCAATGATAGAGTGGTGCTGCCCTATGATATTAAATCTTCATAAATAGTTTACAGTTTGAATTTTATTGTGGCAGGAAAAATTTATTCACTGATTATATAAGAAATGTCATATCATCAGACATGCAGTTATATGAATGATGTGTAGCTTTTGTGTGGATTATAATCTTTAAATTAAAGGCTCATTCTCTTCAACTGGCAAATAAATCCAAATATTTCTATAAAATGTATTTTTCTGTTCTTCTAAGATATTTTTAAAATCAGGAAAAAGTAGTGCTTTAGTTCTTACCTCTGCAATTGTACTGGATGAATATCTATATAATTTAGAATTTACTCAGTTAGCAGCCTTTTTATCTTGTAAGCTTTGAGGAAATAGAACAATTAATTAAAAGTTTTTTGTTTTTTGTTTTTTAAAGGGAAAGGTTGTGAAACTAGGAAAAGCAAAGAAATTCTGTGTGAAGGCTCTGACTCTGTCCTTAATTTACCTTGTATCTGGGTATTGCAATGTTTGTGGTATGGGAAATTAAATGGTGTGTTTAAAAACAAACACAAAAATGCCTCAAAGCAAATTTATGGCTGGGCAATACACTGCTTAAAAAAAAAGTTAATATAGAAATTGTAAGAATAGCTTTAATTATAGATAGGTGAATGTTGCTTTTATGCTAATATAGAAAGACCATTACTGTAGTCCAGATGAATAAGCCTAGCAAATACGTTTTTGTAGATAGGCAGTATTTAAAATAAGGAAAATATAAGATGTTCAAAATATACTTGGTGGCTTGCCCACTTTTGATAATTGTACTTACTTAGGCTTAGGGTGGATTTGATTTAAATGAAATTGATTTAAATAATGATTTAAATCACTGGCCAGGACTATTTAATCATGGATTTCTACATAAAAGTGCATTCTTGTCGGTTGTTATAACCTTAATACATATTCTTCACAACTCAAGAAATAGATGTAGGTTTCATTTTTAGAAGGTACACACTATACATTTTAAAACAGTGATTTATTTTGGGCAACAGAGAGCAGCATTTTCCATATAAAATCCTTGTGGTAGTTGGGGTGGACGTATTAGGGAAGGAATCATAATTTGATAGTTCTGAAAATCTTTTTTTCAGATACTAGAAATTAGAAATAATTTGTTAGAATTTAGAAGTAAATGAATTATTAGGGGCTCTATTTTTAGGTTTAAATGAGAAATCACCTGTTTTTCTCTCATGACTTGCTGCCATGTTACCTAGGCTGTTTGATGACATGACATTCTGGGCTAATTACAAGGCCAGTGGTTCACATTTTCAATGCTGGCTGTCAAGCAGTCTCTTAAATAAGACTGGGTATTGTGGATAAACAACTAACACAACAAAGGGGCCATTCTAGTTTCTGCCACTGCAACCACAGGAAAGATGATGGCCCTCTCAGTTTTGTTTGTAAACTTTTTTTAATTTAGTATACAATTTAATGAAACGTACTGGATTATGTATATAAGATGCAACTGTTGATGCATATCAGTTAGTTTTTTTTTTTTCAATAAATGTCTTGAAAAAATTAAACAAAACCTCTAAACGTGTCATCCCTCTATGCTCTTCCAGGCTGCATATAAATCTAAAAATAGAACTTTCAGTCTGAAACCTATCAAATTGCTATTGTGTTATTTTATCCATTTCAAAACACAACACAACAAAACAAAATACCCCAAACCCTGAATTCAACCAAAATCAAATCCTAAAATCAATTTTTGAAAATTTAGGAATAGTATTTACTTAGAAAACAATGAGTTTTTTTTCATTTATGTCTTATTTGCATCCAACCCAACAGATGCAAACATACCATAGCAGTCTAGAAAAAGTTTAACTGCATATTTGTTACCTCAGTGCATTATTGCATTTCATTGCCAAAATAAAGAAGATGAAGATTTGAGTACCTTGAAATGTATATAACCGTGTCTGTCTTTGTTTTGTACCGAACATGCTGAGTGTGCTGATGGCACTCAATAAACTATAAATATTATAAACTAATTGTCATCCTCATATTCCAGGAATTGTCAAGTTGTGGGTGGAATAAGAAAGAGAAGTACAGTTCTGCACCAAATGCAGTTGCCTTCACAAGAAGATTCAACCATGTGAGTTATTATAATGGCAACATGATTGTATGTATCAGTGTTAAAAATCATCCAAGAGGAATGTTTAATCTATATATTTTTGTCATTCACTGCTAAATATATGGGGATTGATGTGCTTGTGATGTAAACAGCTTGCTTAGGTGCAATAGTATGATTACTTTAGAGCAGGGGTCTCAAACACGCGGGCCACATGCGGCCCACGGAGTTATTTCCTGCGGCCCGCCATAGGCGCTGACTCCACTGGCAGCCAAGCTCTAAACATTACTGAGTGTTTATATTTTATTAAAACCCCTCTTTGCATTACAGTTTTAAAAAAGTTAATACATTGACTTTTAATAGAATACTCTGTTACTCTTCTTTTTTTTCATTTTTGACTATACTTTTGTATCATTGTATGAAAAGATTTCAGTGATGCAGCCCTCGGGCCAATTTACTAGTTCTCATGTGGCCCTCGTGGTGATTTGAGTTTGAGATCCCTGCTTTAGAGCAAGTCAACCTTGCGATAATTCACATGTGTTTTTTAGTCCTGCTTGTTTCTATTAAGCTTTTTTTGTTGAATAAGATAAGGAAAAGATATTAAGTAGGTTTTCCCACAGATGTTTGCTGTACTTTCCTTTCATAAGGTGGTCTGGGTGAAGGGTTTAATGTAAAAAGGGTTCATGATGCAATAGAAACACTTTCTCATTTATAAGAATATTTAGTGTCTTTGATTTGTGTAGCAGTTCCTGTCCCAAAATCGTGGTGTTGAATTCCGTCAGCATGGTTACATTTTTACTGTGCTTCTGAGAAGACTGTTGAAAATGTGGCTAGATGGTTATATACCGCTGTTAATTCCAAGTTATGAAAGGCAGTGGAAATCTGACCACTGAATGCAGTTGGCTAAAACTTGTTACAAATCGCAAACAGCCTGTCTGATTGTGCTAAACTGAATTGCCAGTGAGTGTCCCGTTTGACATAATTTATCAGCCAGAGTGACCTGAAGAAGAGCTCTGTGTAGCTCAAAAAACTTGTCTTTCACTAACAGAAGTTGGTCCAGTGAAACATATTACCTCACCCACCTTCTCTCAGCCAAAATGTCTCCATTTGCTCAAGCTTATGAAAGTCAGTTTGTCGTCTCTATTCAGTTTTTATTTTAAAATGCAAGTTTTTATATAAGTCCCTGATATTGTGTTAAATCATTTAGTTGTCTCAACAGTTACTTGAAATTAAGGCTGTCAAGCAATTTAAAAAAAATAATCCCGATTAATTGTGCGATTAATCGCTCTGTTAAACAATAATAGAATACTATTTATTTAAATATTTTTGGATGTTTTCTACATTTTCAAATGTATTGATTTAAATTACAATACAGAATACTAAGTGTACAATGCTCACTTTATATTTAATTTTGATTACAAGTATTTGAATTGTAAAAAAACAAAAAATAGTATTTTTCAATTCACCTAATACAAGTAGTGTAGCGCAACCTCTATCATGAAATTTGAACTTACAAATGTAGACTTCTGTACAAAAATACCTGCATTCAAAAATAAAACAATGTAAAATTTTAGAGCTTGCAAGTCCACTCAGTCCTACTTCTTGTTCAGCCAGTCACTCAGGCAAACAAGTTTGTTTACCTTTGCAGGAAATAATGCTGCCCTCTTCTTGTTTACAATGTGACCTGTAAGTGAGAACAGGCATTCGCATGGCACTGTTGTAGTTGGCATCGCAAGATGTTGTGGCAGAGCTCCGACCTTGTCCCCGTGAGTCCTGCGCTTCTAGGCGGTTTATGCTAGCCTCAGAGGCTCACTGCGACCCTCCACATAGCCCTTCTCTCTCTAGGGCCAGGGTTACAGTCTACTGAGCCCTTTTCATCGTAAGCCAGCCAGGAGGTTGGTGAAAACTCCCACAGTCTCTGTTGTCCCTGTGGGCTTATTTCAGAACAGGTTAGCCTCCTGTCCTGCCAGGGGCCTGTCTTCCCTTGTAGTGGTGGGTTGGGGGGAACCTGGGCCCACCCTCTACTCCGGGTTCTGGCCCAGGGACCCTAATGGTAGCAGCTGTTGGCAGCCGACCTTTCACTGCCAGAGTTGCTACATTTCCCTGGGCCACTTCCCCACAGCACGCCCGCTTATCCCTTCTTCACCCTTACTAGTGGCTTTTACCCAGCCCTTCAGCAGCACTTACTCTCCTCTGGCTCCCTGGCTCTCTCCAGCCTGACTGGAGTGAACCCTTTTATATTATCAGAAGAGCCTTAGAATCAGGTGTTCACATTACCTTAATGGCCTCACCTGACTCTTTGCAGGTTAATTGGAGACAGGTGTTCTCATTAGCCTGGAGCAGCCCCTGCTCTGGTCAGTCAGGGAACAGAAAACTGCTATTCCAGTGGACAGTATATCTGCCTTCTACTATTCTGTTGTACCCAACTGGCCTGGATCTATCACAATATTTACATGCCAGATGCACTAAAGATTCATATATCCCTTCATGCTTCAGCCACCATTCCAGGGGACATGCGTCCATTTTGATGACTGGTTTTGCTCAATAACGATCCAAAACAGTGCAGATTGATGCATGTTCATTTTCATCATCTGAGTCAGATGCCTCCAGCAGAAGGTTGATTTTCTTTCTTGGTGGTTCGGGTTCTGTAGTTTCTGAATCAGTGTGTTGCTCTTTTAAGACTTCTGAAAGCATGCGTCACACCTCGTCCCTCTCAGATTTTGGAAGACACTTCAGATTCTTAAACCTTGGGGCGAGTGCTGTAGCTATCTTTAGAAATCTCACATTGGTACCTTCTTTGCGTTTTGTGAAACCCTCAGTGAAAGTGTGTTTTAAAATGAACAACATGCACCAAGTCATCATCCGAGACTGCTATAACATGAAATATATGGCAGAATGCGGGTAATACAGAGCAAGAGGCGTACAATTCTCCCCCCCCAAGGGGTTCAGTCACAAATTTAATTAACACATTATTTTTTAATGAGCGTCATCAGCATGGAAACATCCTCTGGTATGGTGGCCAAAGCACGAAGGGGCATATGAATATCTTGCAATGCCAGCTACAAAAGTGTCATTGAAATGCCTGTTCTCACTTTCTGGTGACATTGTAAAAAAGAAGCGGGCAGCATTATCTCCTGTAAATGTAAGCACACTTGTTTGTCTTAGCAATTAGCTGAACAAGAAGTAGGACTGAGTGGACTTGTAGGCTTTGAAGTTTTACATTGTTTTGTTTTTGAGTGTAGTTATGTAACAAAAAAAAAAATCTACATTTGTAAGATGCACCTTCACGACAAAGATTGCACTACAGTACTTGTATGAGGTGAATTGAAAAATGCTATTTCTTTTGTTTATTATTTTAACAGTGCAGATATTTGTAATAAAAATATATACTTTGATTTCAATTACAACACAGAATACAATATATATGAAAATATAGAAAAACATCCAAAAATATTTAGTAAATTTCAGTTGGTATTCTATTGTTTAACAGTGTATGTAACATTTTTTTATAATGCCATATTTTTGTATATCAGATTCAGTAATTCTCCCCTCTGTTGGAGTCTCTCAGGGTTCATTAAATTCACTGTCTCCCTCAATGTGGATAGCAATATGCAACTGCTTTTTGCCCCCCAGTTATGAATTTCACAAACGGGGTTTTAGACAAAACAAAAGTAATTATAAGGGATAGCAAACAGATCAAAGCAGATTACCCACAAATAAAACAAAACACAATTTAAGATGAATATACTAAAGAAATTGGTTACAAATAGCAAATTTTCACTCTAAATGATGTTTTAGGCAGATTGCAGAGACTTGCTTGCAGCTTAAAACGCCAGATATTCCTTTCACAGGCCAAGCAGCCTCTAGCCTGGGCTCATCCCTTCTCTCCCCCTCAGATCAGTCTCTGTTTCTCAGGTGTTTCCAGCAGCCTTCTTTCTCGGGCGGGGCGTTTAGTGAAGAACAAACCATGATGATGTCACTCCCCTGCCTTAAATAGTTTTTGCATATGGTGAGACTCCTTTGTTTCCAAGTTTGATCCCCACCCACGGTCAGTGGAAAAAAACAGGTATTCCAAGATGGATTCCAGTTCCAGATGACTTGGTCACATGCCTCTTTAGGGCCATAGCAGCCATGTTTCGGAGGCTGTTTGCAGTGTCTCCAGGAAGATTTCACAAGAAGGTGGGAGATTAGCATCTTCAAAGACCCGTTGTTCTCTCTAATGGCTCTTCCTCACAGTGAGCCATCTAGACTGATTGCATTCTGTCTGGTGGGCGTTCCCCCGGTGTAAACACACTTGTAATATTCCTAACTTCAGATACAGAAATGATACATTCATACAAATAGGATAATCATATTCAGTAAGTCATAACCTTTCCAATGATCTCAGATGCCTTATCTTGCACAAAAGACATCATAATCATGTCATACTCATATCATAACAATATCTCTATGAAGAATATGGGGGCGTGCACAGGCAGCTCTATGTCAACTTAACTTTTGTCGACTAAACTTTGCAGTGTAAACATAGTGTAAAGTTCTCTGATGAACTTCAGTCTACTGCACATGATCACTGTTGCTTCCAAAATACTATCAGCAGACCAATACTGCTGAAAAGCATCTGTACGTGATTTAATACTCCCTTCCCTGCTAAAATATGAAAGCTGGCCATGACTTTCTTTTGAAGGCTTGGGGCAACCTGGAACTGGGGTACTGCTGAGCCCTCTGTCTTAGCAACCAGGGCTCCCTCTCACACTGATAATTTGAGAAACTTCAAACCCCTCCAGGTCTTGCACTCAAACATTCGCAGGCAGGGACACACCCAGCTGAGTTACGTGAATACTTTCACGAGCCATCCATGAACCAACGATAAAGAGACTCCAGCCAGTTCCCCCCAGTTCCCTAGCCTAGGACTCCAGAGCTGTCCCATCTTGCCCTGATCAGAAGCCTGACCAGGGTAAGTTCATTACCCAGTCCGCCCCTCCCTCAATGTGGAAAGGACAATGCACCAGCCCCTGTGTCTGAGCAGATTTTTCTTTACACTTTAAACAACACACTGTTTTAGGTAAAAAATATAAAACAGATTTAGTAACTACAGCACGTAGATCAAAGTTGATTACCTAAGAAATAAAAATAAGAAAGCATTCTGAGTTCTATAGACTAGACAGGATTAGAATCTCACCCTGATAGACAATACAAGCAGGTCACAGATCTTCCCCACACAGACTAGAAATCCCTTCAGCCTGGGACAACCTACCCAGTTCAGTCTTTGTTCTTCAAACGTGTTTTCAGGTGTCGAGTTGTGGAGGGAGTGAGAACAAATTATGTCAGTTCCCCCTTTTATAGCTTCTTCTCGCTTGTTGGAAAGATCTTTTGCTGTGATGTGAGTCAAACAGCTTCCATTGTACACGTGCTATCTCAGTTCCTGAGGTAATCCTTGTGGGTATGTGCATTCCCCTTAATGGGCCATCAATGCTGTCTGGCATCTCCATTGTTGTACCTAAAAGGCTGGTTGTGGGTGTTCCCAACCTCAAAACATACATAACTTCATATACAATGATAGCACATACAATCTAACAGGATATTAATATTTAACAGATTAAGACTTTTAAAATACCACCTCACAAGGCATACTTTGTACAAAGATGTCATAATTATATCACCATGGTAAATATGGGGGTGCCAGGATGTTGCTTTGGGGTACAATGTGTCAAATTGTATATCACAATTTCAGTGTAAATTCAAAGGTTAGAGAAAGTTTAATGAGATGGATTATACCCGATAAAGACAAACTAGCAGAAAGGCAGTAATTGTATAGGTCATTTAATTTTAGCCTAGTTGAGTTAGGATGACACAGCTCCTCAAAAAGACACTACCAGTTCAATGGGGCGGGTGCCAGATGGGATCTATTCTCTGTTGAATGGGGTCTGATGTAGGGTGGGGTTTAGAGGAGATAGAGCTAGAACTGCCATGAAAGGAGGAAGGGGCGTCACTTGTAGTCTCCCCCTCCCCCCCATGCTTCTTATCCTCCAATCACAACTTCCTTCCCCTATTCTCTCCTATCCTTCCACACAAACACTCCACTCACTCACCCCATGTTAGCCCTATCATCTCTTCTAGTAGCTGCAAGTAGATGTTGAGTAGGCCAAGAGACTGAACTAAGCCTGGAGAGTCCCAACAAGTGAGAAGTCTGGTGGTTTTTTAAGGTGAAGGGAAGACAACTCCTTTAGTTAATGCATTGGTAAGCTCAGTCAGGAGTAATCCTCTAACAGGGTGACCAAGCACCTTAAGAGGCTGTCTGGATTTTTGTTGAGTTATTAATCCTCTTCCTCAGGGTTTAGTTTCTAGGTCTGGGGAATTATAGCCAAAATACGCATCTCTGGAAACAAGGCATCATCATCAAGGCCAGTAACTGCTGCAGCAACAGGAAATTGTATAAAATGGGATGATAAAGAGGCGAATAGAATCAGTAAGAAGGATGGGAGTGAGCCAGTAGGTTGTCTGGGACTTGCCTATTCAAAGTACTAATGCTGACACCCCCCGGAGATGCATTTTGGTTGGTGTTTATAGTTGTTCTGGACCTTCCCCCACCCCTACCCCTCAAGTTAGGGAAGAGAAGATTCATTGAAGGAATTTAAGTCTTTATCGGACTGACTACAGCATAAGTGTTATAAGCCAATCTGCCTGTTCAGGCCCTTTGACATGTGGTGTCCGAGTGGGAGAAGAAAGCAAATACAACAAAAACCCATGGCAGCCTCTCAACCACCCTGTTGCAGGGCCCAGTTACTCTCCTTTACCACCCAGGAAGGGCAAAGATCTGATTTACAGATAGTGGGTCACGTGTCCTTCAGTACAGCTAAAAGACCATGTACTGTAAATGGGCTAAACTCAAAGAACAAAGACAGCACATTGGACTTTGCAGGTCAGTGAGATCTGTTTCCTGAGAAGCCTTCCTCAATATGGCTAGTCTTTTCAGCAAAGGATAATAGTTCCCTGCAAACAAGGGTACTAGATTCTGCTGTGGAATGCAGATAATTAAACTTGATGAAGCATATAACCACTATGAATCACAAGTTAAGATGTTTGGTGTAATGGACATAGAAAATAATTTCCTGGAGAAGACTATAAATTATTCCAACCATTCTACTAAGGATGAGTTTACACAGAGGGAATTAACAGAAATAACAAGCTACACAGCCATGAACCCACAGGTTAATAAAGCCATATACTTGTGTGCATGAAGAAAACTGTTTAATGTTCTTTTGATCTCTTCGTTTCCAGCTCTGGAAGACCAGCTGTATCACTTTGGTGGAGACAGGACATAGAGTCTTCCTCGAAGCTAATAGTTTCCTCTATTGTCTTTAATTGCCCCACAAGTATTTGTTCAAAGGTTGCTTCCCTGCTTGTTTTTTCCCACAGGCCCCTATTATGCTCATACAGAAAGGTTTTTATAACCCAATTTACGATAACTTCACTGACGAGGACACATACAGAGTTCATAACATTATTACATCTCAGTCCTCTTAGATTATATAGAAATTCTACATACATCACAGTAACCACATACATTTATTATTGTAATCTTTATGCTATGTCTCCCCTTCTTATCTAACCCTCATGATTCTTGTTGTGTTATGTTTGAATTTTGTAAGTTTTTGAGTCAGGAGCACCAGGTTTTTTGGGGGGTGGGGTGGGGGGGTTAGGGTTTGGGAAGTGGTTTCTAGTAAACAGCTAGCAAATTTGAACACTCAAAAATAATCAGTACCCTGGCTTGATAGGTGTTACTTCTCATTCCTTGCATTTCCTTCTATTTGTATGTAGACCAACACATGCCTGTGTACACACATCAAAGGAAATGAACAGAATAAAAGGGCAGAAAATTCCTTTCCTGAAATTCCTTTCTTTTCAATAGCCAGTGAATTAAAGCACACTTTATAAAGGCCCCAAAGCAACACATTGACAAAGGCCCTTGCCCAGAAAGCAACACATTGACAAAGGAATCGTATGTGAGCACAAATGAATAGTGAGGTGTTTCATGAGATACACTATCAACATACAGTCTACACACTATGAAAATGTTTGAGAACCCATCATAAGCAACTCAGCAAAAGAGCATTTTTAGAATAGACCGTAATGAGTTGTTGGCTTGGTTAATTGGGTTTAGAAGGGTATTCCAGGCATAAGGGGCAGCATGAAAGAGGATACAGCAACAGGAGAATGAGAAGAAAACAAAGGAGCATCAAGGATTGGACTCACTGGTGTAGCAGAAGGAGAAGGGGAAATATAGGTCAGGCTGAGTGATGGAGAATCTTGAAAATGAGGTGAAGAAGATTTCAGTGTGGTAAGCAATGTACTGGAAATAGAGGTATTCAAGGATTTGGGCAGCGTGGTCAGCATGAGATCATGTTGGGAATGGCATTTTAGTTTGGGAGTTAGGGTGAAGCATGCTAAATGTCCAAACCCCTCGCATGGACAGGCAGTTCAGCCTTTTGCATGGCCAAGGGAGTATATTTTAAATAGTGTGAAGATTCACAGGAATTGGTCACATCTGCAATGTGGGGAAAGAAGGAAAGGGAGAGAAAATTCGTCTGCGGTTTGAAGGCCTACATGACAGTAAAAAAAAAATCCTCAAACAGAGAATATTAGACAGGAAAAGTTAGGAGCTTGTCTTTGGCCTCTATGCATTGAAGATGAGACAGCAAGCTATCCAAGAGGGATGAGACTGTGTGAGGGGAGATTCATGGATAATAGGTCTGGATTGAAGAATTCTATCTGAGTCACTGTCACAGAAGCGACTGTTAAACCCTTGCAAGAGGATGAGGACACCCGAGGTTAAAGTGCAAATGAACTTGCGCTGTGCAGTTCTCTGTGCAGCACAAGACTGTATAATTTTGGGTTTGCACTCTAGTGGGGTGTGTGCACTTGAGTACTGGGCAGTTCCTTAGCTGATCTCAGCATCTGTGTGTAAAGCTGTAGCTGGGTGTGTCCCTACCTCTGTGTGTGCTGGTTAAGTGCAGTCTGAAGCCTGAGGGAGGGCTTGGCTGGCTTGCCTCAGGAATACAGTGTAAAGGGAGCCCAGGCTGGTGGGTCAGGTGGGCTCAGTGGTACCACATGTATGTAGACCAACACATGCCTGTGTACACACATCAAAGGAAATGAACAGAATAAAAGGGCAGAAAATTCCTTTCCTGAAATTCCTTTCTTTTCAGTAGCCAGTGAATTAAAGCACACTTTATAAAGGCCCCACTTGCGCAGAAAGCAACACATTGACAAAGGAATCGTATGTGAGCACAAATGAATAGTGAGGGAAACTGGTCACACCGCTAATTTTTATCACTCAGGTGCATGCACATTTGGGTGCTTGTGCTGGCTCTGAACAGTTGTTTGCACTGATATAAAATGCAGTGCAATACAAGTAAGTATCGCAGTGTACTCCTTGCTGCTGTCTAGATCAGTGTCTTGTGGGACATTTTCTCAATGCTTTGTGGAATGCCATCGATTCACCCAGATTGTTCAGGGAAATAGGGATCAAGTTCCCACCGCGCCACTTTCTCCATCTTAGCAGGCTTTCCACAGCCCATAATTTTCTTGTCATTTTTTTACAACTCCCACAGTCATGTGCACTTCTTTTTGGTATCCACCATTTTTTTAGCAGAAGCATGGACCCTGCACAGCTCATCACAAATCCTGAGTGATGCAAACACAGGATGCATTATCCTCCTATATTTGCAGAACTTGAATGAATATTACTACAAACACGATTGCAATGAGGAAGATGCAGAGATGTTCAAGTGCAGTGGCCAAAGGTGACTGATGCTGAAAAAATTGTCTGGCTGCCACTGGCATTCATACAGCAGCGCCATATGGTGGATTGCTGCTTCTGGGCCGAGGAAACAAGGACTGATTGGTGGGATTGCATCGTAATGCAGGTTTGGGATGACAAGCAGTGACTGCAGAACTTGCGGATGTGAAAAGCTATATTTTGGATTTGTGTGCCAAGCTTGACCCAGACCCCCAGCTCAGGGGCACTATAGGGAGAACTGCACTCATAGTGGAGAAGCAGGTGGTGGTCACAGTCTGGAAATGTGCAGCGCTGAATTGCTATTGGTCAGTGGGCAATCAGTTTAGAGTTTGATAAACGAATGTCTCCACTGTAGATTTTCCAGTTGCGATCATTAAGTGTCTACTGCTGCACAGGACTGTGACTCCGGGTAATATACAGGAAATAGTGGCTGAATTTGCAACAATGGAGGTTGCTCAAACTTCTGTGGGGCAATAGCATGCATATCCTATTCTGGCACCAGCCCATCTTGCCACTGAGTACCTCAACAGGAAGGGATACTTTTCCGTGGTTATGGAAGTTCTAGTGGTTCACTGGGGCACTTCAGTAATCCTTGTGGGATGGTTGGTGAAAGTACATGATGCTCACATCTTTAAGAATACACGACTTCTCAAAGAGCTGTAAGGAGGGATGTTCTTCCCAGACCAGCGAATTACCCTTTAGGATGTTGAAATGCCAATAGTGATTCTGGGGACCCAACCTACCCCATGTTTCCCTGGTTCATGAAGCCTTACACTGGCCACCTGCATAGCACCAAAGAAAGATCCATCTTCTGGCCCAGCAGATGCAGAGTGACTGCTGAGAATATGCTTCTGGTAGATTTGAAGGGACGCTGTTGCTGTTTATTCACTAGATTAGATCTCAGTGATGCAAATATCCCCTTGGTATAGCTGCATGTTGTATACTGCATGATATCTGTCAGGTGAAGAGGGAAGAGCTACCATGAGGATGGAGGGACGAGGTGGACAGACTAGCCGCTGAATTTGAGCCAACCATGGAACAATACAGTTGAGGGAGGCCTTAAAAGACAGTTTTAACAGTCTGCTACAATAGTATGGCTGATGCTTTTATGAAGTAATGTCTCTTGTGAGTATGGAGATTAAACAGCAGGAGGCAGTAATCCACCCATATGAATTCTGTACTGCTTGGTGTAAACCAATAGAGATACTCGTTTTCCAAAATAGAACTTTGCACACAATAAAGAAACAGACAAAATTAAAGTGCTAACAAACCAAGCCGAAATCTCATTACTTCAAAGCGGGTTGTAAAAATCTCTGAAAGGAAATGTAGAAACGTGATGGAGCAGCAAACTACTCATGTTTAAGACAATCAAGGAGCAGTGGGACAGAATATATGCAATTTTGACAGAAAATGGGGATACTCATTAATAGCATTGACCACAATACCTTGAACCATCTTACTAGAGTTCCTTCAGCCCTTCAAAGAAGCGTCAGATTCACTAGAGCAGTCATCGCAGCCCAGTCTCCACTTAGTGCCCATTTGGTACAAAAGGCTGAAAAAGCATCTCCATCCTTCTACCACTGATGAAGATAGTCTAAGTCGAAGCTTTGCAATGTCTCATCGAAAAGTTTGAAATCAGGCCTATGCACAGAGTAGCGGTTTTCCTGCACTCGTGAACGAAGGGGATGAATTGTTTTCACTGAAGAAGAGAGACAGGAAGATTATCAAGAAACCAAGAAGCTTGTCTCATTGCATGAGGAAAAATATTGCTGCAATGAATCTTGTTTCTTTTGTCAGCTACACAGACTCTATCACCAAAGGAGACAAACTTGTCACATACAGAGTTTGAGGATTCGAATAACGAGTGTAGAAATGATGATGAAATGTCAAAGTCAAAGTGTGTCACCCTGATGCTAACAAAGAATGAAGATGTGCAGCTGCTGGAGTGGTGGAGATAACAGAAGCACAATTTTCCTTTTTTTTTCCAGTCGGGTTACACGGTTTGTGCATTCCATCCCTGCGTCCAGTGTACCTTCCGAGAGCCATCTCAGTCTCTGGTTACACAGTTAATGAGCATCATACTTCACTTTAGCCAGGAACTGTGGATGATTTAATGTTTTTACACAGTAATATTTCAAAAGAAAATCAACTTTGCGAGAGAGACATCTAAGATGAAGTCCCGCAGTTCAGGGCTGGTATAAGTCACAAGCTAAAACAGGCACCCAACTTTTTATTTTATAGTTCAGTTTGTGATTTTGAGTATTATTGACTTGAAATGTTTTTATTGTATTATTTTTATATGTAAAATGCTATTTGTTCTGATGCCTGTTTTATAATAAGATGTTTAAAATAATATAGCAAGTATGTGCATTTATGAAGCCATATAGCTTTCTTATACAGTATTGATGCACGCACATTGATGCTCCTCCTGAGAGGTACAGAGAGAGAGGGCGCTGGTGCGTGAGCAGATGCGGATTCATATGAAAGTGGGGTGCGGATCGCAGGTCAGATACAAGTTATTTGTCGTGGATGCGGATCCAAATTTTTATATCCCCGCAGCTCTCTATCTGGAAGAAGACCTCAATTTCAAGCCTCCTTTTTTAAAAGGTCTTCCTCGCCGCACCCCCTGGCATGGATATTCAGGGTAGGTAAACTTTAGCCAGGATGTATTTTCCTGGGTTGTACAATTTTTCTAGGTGCTTTTAGCTAGTATCGTCTGTTTGGGGAGGCAACCCCTCTTTGCCTGACAGCACCACAAATTGTGAGCACGGTTTTCTATGTACACTAATATGTAGTCATAACACTTTTCATACATATCTCCTAATGACCATTAAGTTTAGTAAATTACAAGCTTTCAGGCCTGGTGTGGTGGCGCGTGCCTGTAATCCCAGCTGCTTGGGAGGCTGCGGTTGGCGGATCGCTCAGGAGTTCTAGGCTGCTGTGCGCTATGTCAATCGGGTGTCCGGTGCTACTGACAGCCTGGCCAGCGGGTCGTTGGAGGACTGGCTAGAACAAGACGTCTGACGTGTTGTGATCGGCGCTCTCTCTGTGAGGGCTGATAGACCGATCGATGACAGTGACAAGCTTTCATAAAAAATCTTACTCACCTTTTATAATATAATAAAGTCGTTATATAATAATAATCTGTTGATTCAACTGTTTATTCTTTGGGATTCAAACTCCGTATTCTCCCCTGGGGGTGTTTGGACCGTGATTGTCACAGGTGCAGAGAACCCAGCTGCTGCTGGTGTGCCAAAGCTGCCCGGGCCCATATGCTGCTGGCCTGTTTACTGCAATAGAGCTAATCAAACTCATCACAGAGTAGCATAGGAAAGTCTCCTGTCACAAGGGAGGAAACAAGGCTGACATCTCTACAATCCTTTCAAAGATTTCTAAGTATCTCCATGAAAGCTTCATCAAGATCTCTCAAGAGGATAAAAGGGATGCCCTTATTCAGATAAACACTAAGTACGCTGCATGCATAGGTGCCAACTTCTGCTTCAGCCGGTGGGTGCTCGACCCCTCTGTCCCCGCCCCGACTCTACCCCTTCCATGAGGCCCCCGCCCCCATTCCAACCCCTTCCCCAAAGTCCCTGCCCCAACTCCGTCCACTCCTTCCCCTATTCTGACTCCTTCCCCAAATCCCCACCCCAGCCCCGCCTCTTCCCCGCCTCCTCCCCTGAGCATGCCATGTTCCCGCTCCTCCCCCACCTCCTGGAGTGGCCAAACAGCTGTTTGGCAGCGGCCGGGCGGGAAGCGCTGGGAGGTAGGCGGAGTCGTCGAGACGCGGCGCACTCAGGGGAGGAGATAGAGGCGAAAGAGGAGGTGGGGCAGGGGGGAGGGGAGCTTGGCTGCCGGTGGGTGCAGAGTACCCACTAATTTTTCCCCATGGGTGCTACAGCCACGGAGCACCCACAGAGTCGGCACCTATGGCTGCATGCCCTCCCGCCTAGCCCAGTAAACCAAAGAATTGAAAAGTGGACACTGAGTCTACTTTCTGACACTAATCTGATGTGGGCTGTGTAATCAGACTGCCATACTAATTTCTTTGAATTTATTCCCTAATGTTTTATTTTCTGACATTATACTACTAAAGTAAGCAATCAAAAGTCAATGCCTTTGTTCTGAAATCCACGGATGAGATGGGCACTATTTTAAAATGGGGAATGATGGTGGGAAGGGAGTGTAGCTAGAGGTTTTGGGTAACGAAAGGCAAAAAAATTATAAATTGCACGTATGTGCTTAATGAGCTCCCTTCCCCTTCTTCAGCAAGCTTATCTGCACTCACTTGGTAGGACTGGCTTGAATCTGGCAGAGTTTCAAACAGCTCCTGGGATGGTTTGAGACCACTGCTCAAACGATCCCACCTCCAATTATTAGTAACCAGTTTGCTTAAAAATTAATGAAAACTGAGCTCCGTATGTAATGCTCCTCTGGCTGGCACAACCTTAGATAAACAGGCCAGAACAAATCCCAGCATCCTCAGTCAGTTTTCATTCAGACAATTTCCCATTGACTTCAGTAAGGAATGGGTAAAAACTCAGTAAGGAACCTAGGGTTTTGTCTTAAGTAGGTATTACACAGTTTTGAAGTATTTGGAATATAAATGTCTAATTTTGAACCTTCGTTTGATACCAGATTGATGTCAAAGAGCTGTTTTGCTTTATGATGGTGCGTTTAGTTCTAACCAAATTTCTGTGACTTCAACAAGAATACAGTACGTTAGGGACTTGACTCTCTCCTGGTGCTGTTCTGTATAAACAAATATGGAACTGTAAAATTGCACAGTGTGAGGTTAGCTAGGATAAACAAGGTTTTTTTTTATTGGAAGTAGGCACAGGGATAGTGTCTGGTTATATATCCAGCCAGAGTCTGCAAGAAATAATGTATTAGTTTCTCAGAAGTTGAAGAAGCAGTAAAAGTTTGGGGATGGGAAGAGTAATGTAACAGAGAATGCTTCTATTTATAGTGTTTATTTTTTAGAACTCTGCAAACAGCAGTTTCATTACATCCTGCTAAACCTTGATCTTTTTTCAGCATTTTTAAGTCTAACAAAGTAAAAGTTGGAAGATAAGGTACATCAGTATTTACTTGCTAATTCGTCATAACTAGAAAGTATTTTTATTTTTTGATATAAAAACTTTGTCGATTCTATTTTAATTTTTAAATATTTAAAGTGCAAGCTTGAAATGTTAATGCAGTTTTAGATATGTTGTATTTGGTAGCAGCCACACTGTAAAAAAGGATGTTCCAGAAACACATTTGCTGTAGACTTCAGACCATATAGCAGGGGTGGGCAAACTACAGCCCGAGGGCCTCATCTGGCCCACCAGCTGTTTTAATTCGGCCGTTGAGCTACCGCTGGGGAGCAGGGTCTGGGGCTTGCCCCGCTCCGGCACTCGAGCCGGGGAGCAGGGTCGGGGGCTGCTCCACATGGCTCTTGGAAGCAGCAGCATGTCCCACCTCTGGCTCCTACGCATAGGGGAAGCCAGGGGGCTGCGCTCCGCATGCTGCCACCCACCCCAAGTGCCGCCCCCTGCGGCTCCCGTTGGCCAGGAACCGTGGCTTGAGGTAAGCGCTGCCCGTAGCCTGCACCCCTGAGCCACCCCTCCCACCCCAACCCCTTGCCCCAGCCCTGATCCCCCTCCTGCCATCTGAACCCCTTGGTCCCAGCCTGGAGCACCCTCCTACACCCCAAACCCCTCATCGTCTGCACCCCCAGCCGGAGCTGCCTGCACCCCCAGCCAGAGCCCTCACCCCCTCCCATACCCCAACCCCAATTTCATGAGCATTCGTGGCCCACCATACAATTTTTATACCCAGATGTGGCTATCAGGCCAAAATGTTTTCCCATCCCTGCAACATAGTATATAATCATACTACAGTAGAATCTCAGAGTTACGAACTTTGGGAATGGAGGTTGTTCATAACTCTGGAATGTTTGTAACTGAATAAAATGTTATGGTTGTTCTTTCAAAGGTTTACAACTGAACATTGACTTAATACAGCTTTGAAACTTGACTATGCAGAAGAAAAATTTTGCTTTCCCTTTATTTTTTTTAGTAGTTTACGTTTAACACAGTACTGTACTGTATTTGCTTTTTTGTGTGTGTGTCTCTGCTGATGCCTGATTGTGTACTTCCAGTTCCAAATGAGGTGTGTGGTTGATCGGTCAGTTCGTAATTGGTGTTCATAACTCTGAGGTTCTACTGCAGTATATTAAAAATATCACATTTGTGACTCTTACAACTTTAACAAGGAAATTGTATAGTATAAATTACTTGTAAACATCAGTTAGCAATGACAAGACATCAAACTGTGGACTCTAGAATATAGCAAGGCCTTCCTACTTTAGGCCTTGATTTAGTTTAAATATTATTGGTCAGATTTTGAGAAGCTCTGAGCATCCACAAATCCCATTGAAGTTAATGTAAGCTGGTAGTGCTCAGTACCTTTGAAAATCAGACTCTATAGCTTTGTAGTAATGTAAACGTGTAATTAAGGTTGCAGTTCAACTTTTATTGTATCCGTTTATGTCCATTCATAACTGTCTCAGATTTTCTTTTTGCCTTGGAACTGAAACTTTCCACTCTAGGAATGAAATCCTGGCCCCATTTAAGAGAGTGGGAGTTTTGCCATTGATTTCAGTGGAGCCGAAATTTAACTCAAGCCAGGTCTCAGCTCTAAAGTGAATGTTTTGGGGAAGTTTACACACAAAATATTCAGTTGTTTTTGAGATGGGTGATTTGGGGAAAAATACTTGCCCCGTTTTAAAAATAAGCTTTCTACATACAGTTACTTGAAACAGGAGAACTTGAAAGCTTACCTTCATACATAGTTAGCCCTCAGTGAAGAAATCTGAGGCAAGGCTAGTTTTTGTGGGGGAGGAGGAAAGGATTTAGGAACAACTTTCAAATGAGAAAATAGGAATTAGAAATCTGTGTATGCATGCAACACACTTTTTTTTTTTTTAACTGCAAGTTTTTAGTTATGTTATTGCCTAAAGTACTGTGGAGTTATATAATTTCATAGTGGTTAAATTCATAATTTTATAGTATCAAAATGATATTTTCCCTCTAACTTCAGAATAGTGTAGTTTAAATTCTGTGGCATCACAGAAAAACACAGTTGCATAACTTCATAAGCAGAATTTTTGTGTGTCTGTTGTAGCTCTTGCAGGTCTTGCGGTTTATAGAGCTTTATAGAATAGAATTCTAAACTTCATATTGTAAGATAGCCATTTTTTTTAATATAATGTAATTAAATGCAAATATCTACATTAATACAATTTAAGGTTGTAAACTTTAAATATTAAAGTCAGGAAATTCTATAGTTAAGGATCTCAGAGCAGTATTCATGTAGTCACATTTTGCATATAGAGAAGTGTTTTGAATTATTAAGGCTTGTAATTTAATTTAATTTATTTAATAAGTATTATGTGCAGTTTGGGTCAGTTAAGATTTTTATAACAATGTTAACTTTTGAATTTCCTAACTTATGAAGTTGCTGCAAGTATGATATTTGGTTTGATGTAGTTTTTAATGTATTAAATTTTTTCACTTCATATATGAAATATACGTGCTTTAACTGCCTCTTTATGTGTTTTAAAACTAGGTGAATTTTCTTTTTCAGGTAAGCTTCTGGGTAGTTAGAGAGATTCTTCATGCGCAAACTTTAAAAATAAGAGCTGAAGTTTTGAGCCACTATATTAAAACTGCTAAGGTAAGAATTTATTTGTTTTGGGACTTGCTATGTTGTAACTTTTATATGCAAGTTCACTCTTTCAAAAATGCATGTGGATAAATATTTGTTTAACACTTCATTTGGCTACAGTGGTGTCTATTAACATGTGGTAGTGTTTGGCCTCATCGGTGTGACAACATCAGCAGAAAGGGTGACAGAGCAAAGCTCCGGAACTGGAGTTATATGCCTAAAGAAAAATTAACTTGGTTTAAGAAAATGCTCTCAGATGCTGTATTTCAAATAGTGTTTACTAATTTTATTTTTCTATCAGTATAATTTATTACCTGTTTTGTTGGATAATCTGGATTAAGCACCTGTCGCTATTTGCAGGCTCTGAATATCTTACTTTACTCTGGCTGCTGTTCTTTAAAATGCATTGTTTATTTTTGCTGCTGGGAAGGAAAGGGCCTGAGACCTCTTTTCTTCTAGTAATAATGTTATGGCTAATATCAATCTGTCTGGTATGAAATACTTTCTTTTGGGTATAATACAATTTGAAAAATATTTTTTTGAGTAAAGGTGTAGTAGATCAAGAAGCCACTAGCCATGTTTCCCTTAGCTCATATTAATGTTGCCTGTTCCAATACATTAGCTAATCATCCATGTACAAATCCTGTTGTTACTTCTGTGAATACTCTTCCGCTGTGCAAGAGTCTGGGGAGGCTTCTAGGAGAGTACAACCTCTGCATGGAGCTGAGTTCCCTGCAAGGCTCTAGACAGTTCCCTACAAAGTACTATGAAGTGTTTTGAGGGCAAGATCGAAGATCTGCTACTACTCTTCCCTGTCCCTCTGCGTCATGGTTTTCTATAACACCTATCACTATAATATTTAGAGGATAGAAGCTATCCCAATCATTAGGTTCCCTCATTTCCCCCCATAGATCTTAGCACCCATCTGAAAAAAATCAGACGGGACAGGGTTTTAGAATTCTACTTGTTTAGAATTCGAACCCCAGGTATGTCTCTTAACAGTGTTACTCGGGTTGAAGTGATGTAGTTTTTGTCAGTTAAAACTTGTCAGAGTTGTGTGCAAGTGGGTTTGGGCATGCCTTTTCTACTCAGGTCCTTATATAGTCTTCATCACTATTTAATGCCTTAAATTTTGCCCTGAAAAATATAAATAAAATTAGGAGAAAGAAAAGGGATAAAACCTCTAGGATCTGCTCCTGACTGCATTCTTCAACAGAAGTATATGACTAGAATTACTCCCCTGTTTACATCTGGAGAAACTGGCACAGAACTAGGCAAAGGTCATCCCCAAAGGTCAACCAGGACTTGAGGAGGTTCTGGCAGGAGATCAGTATAGTACAGAAGTTTGGAATGGCTGATTGAGAAAAGGACCTGGTCAGTGGATGTTAGATGTCACATTCAGCACCAACTTGAAGCCGATTTGGCTGCAGCACTTCTATATATTTCCCATCGGGTAATTAAAGCTTCTCTTTTCTGACAGAAATCCCTAAGGGAAGGCAATGGTGGAAACTCCCCCTGACCTTCCTGTAAGTGAATTTGCCTGGGAGGGTGGTAAAAGGGACCTCATTAGCTAGAAGGGATTCAATTTATACCATCCTGTCTTCAGAGAATCTTGCCCATATTGTGGAAATAAGGCTTTTCTGTTAGCACTTGTAAATACCATAATTGAACTGCCACTTATTTTCAATTCATTGTTGTACTACAGCCACTGACACAGCCTGAAATACTGTATGCAATATTCTGCCAAGATCTCCCTCTCTGAAATGTCTGAAGTTTTGAGATAATTGTGGAAGCCCACTACATTTTATCATTCGCTTCAGACATGGAATTGAGATTTGTGCTTAATAGTAAAACACACAAAATTTACTGAAAGTAGTTCTTGAGTCTTTAATCTGTTGTAACACATTAACCCTGAGCTAAATGTTAGCTTCAGGAAGCTTGCTTTTTTTAATGCATCTTCTATTACCAGGCATGTACAGTAACTCCTCACTTAACATTGTAGTTATGTTCCTGAAAAATACGACTACGCGAAACAATGTTAAGCAAATCCAATTTCCCCATAAGAATTAATGTAAATGGGGGAGGGGGGGTTAGTTTCCAGGGAAATTCTTTTCAACACACACACACACACACACACACACACACACACACACACACACACTAAGTTTTAAACAAACAATTTAATACTGGTACACAGCGATGATGATTGTGAAGCTTGGTTGAGATGGTGAAGTCAGAGGGTGGGATATTTCCCAGGGAATGCCTTACTGATAAATGATGAACTAGCAATTGGCTGAGCCCTCAAGGGTTAACTCGTTGTTAATGTAGCCTCACCCTCTACAAGGCAGCACAGATGGAGGGAGGGGAGACAGCATGGCAGACAGACGTACACCATTTGTGTGTGAGAGAGAGATGCGCATTTCCCCTTTAAATACGCTGACCCCACTCTTAAGTACACTGCCTTGTTAAGTAGATCAGCAAGCTGAGACCGCAGCTGCTGCCAGGAAGTTCCCTCTGTCCTGAGCCCTGTTGTGTGTCCCCCCGCTCTATGGAAAATGGGGTAAGCAGGGTGTGGGAGCAGGGGGGAGGGGGCACCCTGACATTAGCCCCCCTTTTCCCCTCCTCCGCCCCGCAAAGCAAGCAGGAGGCTCGGGGAGCAGCTCCAAGGTAGAGGACAGGAGCGGCACATGGCAGTGTGGGTAGGGACAGCTGAACTTCAGACAATTGGTAGCCTGCTGGGAGGCTGCTGCATAGGGAACTTATTGGAGCAGGGAGCTGATGGGGGGGCTGCCGGTCCACCCTGGTTCCAAGCCCCCACCAACTAGCTGCAATAGGCTGCTCTTCCTACAAGCAGTGGACAAAGCAGGCGGCTGCCAAACGACGTTATAAGGGAGCATTGCACAACTTTAAATGAGCATGTTCCCTAATTGATCAGCAACAAAACAACGTTAAACGGGACGACTTTAAATTAGGAGTTACTGTAATGCGCCTTTGTCTGCTTTGTGGAAAGTACTTACTTTGCCTGCCAATAGTTCATAACTGCAGCATTTTTTATTAACACGCAATTCCCTGTTGTTGGTTGTGAAGTGACTCAAATTATATTCTAGTCCCTGGAAAACTCTGCAGATTTCTCCACTCAAATCAGGAAGAATCTTGTGGTGTTGTTACTTAGAGTGCGGCACCCTCATTGCAAGGAAGTATAACCAAGTTCTAACCATCACACTTAATTCACCTCATACAATATAGTTTGATTTCTGATACGTTAAAGGAAACATCAAAACACAGGTTCAGCTAACATGTTCCCTGTCTTGTACTTTCATAACACAGGAATTCTAATTAGTGTCTAACTTCATCACTGGAACTAGAATGTGGTTTCTGAACTTGTGAACACAAGATCCTTCTGTATTTCCTAACTTTTCTTCTGTTTAGACCCAAATTCCTTTCTGTTCTTTGTAGCATTATCTTTAATTGTAAATTGTTTTTGTCATAAGTTTAATGAAACTGAGGTTATGGAAAATATATGATAACACTAATCCCACATTATCTAAACTGTTCTATTTTTCAGAAGTTGTCCATTTTACACTTGCAGAGTTTGAGACCCATGGAAGTTTCTTTCAGAGATGTTGAGAAAATTTACACACATCATTTGGTCAATAATAGTTTTTTTTTTTTTTCTGCACAGATCCCAACTCTTGGGGTTGCTCTTACCTTTTAAAATGCAAGCCTGAAGCACTTCAACTGGCTTTTTAAGGCAGTTCATGAGCTTAAGGAGTCAAATGTTTTCAAGTGAGGCTATATCAGATGCATACAACGGAAACAATTTTAAGGTTTAGTGTTGCATCTTAACAGTTTAAACTGAGGTCCTCTCAAAATCCTCCTTACTTCACTGCAGAAAAGCCAACATGAGAGAAAAACATGCTCCACCTGTAGCTGCTGAGTCTGTGGCCCTACTGGCATCAAATCAGCAATTTTGATGGGATGCCTGGGAGCCTTATTTCCAGTAGAAAATACCCTCCACCCTGGTTCCCATTTGAGGACTGTTTCTCTTAATGTTCTGTGACATGAATTGGAAAATACATTAGACCAGTGAGTACTAATAATCCAGAAAGGATTTTCCATCCTGTTCCGCTCCATCATTGTTGTTAATTATTTACATTACCATAGCAGTACTCATGCACCAGGACCCTATTGTAGTAGGCACTTGTAGGCGGGTGCCCCACCCCCCTGCATGAGTGGGCTGCAGCAGGCCAGTGAGCCTGCGCAGACGGGCATCCAATGGGAGGAGGGCTTATTGGGAGCCAATCAGGGCCAGGCTCAGCCCTATAAAAAGGCTGCCCAGGAGAGAAGCAGGGAGTCTCACCCAGGCCTTCGGAGGGGAAGGTCTGTCTCCTGCTCAGGAGAGTGGCACCTCAGACAGCGCAGTGCTGGGCAGATGCAGGGGAGCATAGGAGAGCTCCAGCCTGTTACCTGCCAGGCTGCGGGCCCTGACTGGAAGGGCCCAAAGGGTGCAAAGGGGTCAGCGGGGAAGTGACCCAGGGAGAGCGAGCAGACGAGGGGAGAGAAGGAGGGCAGGGAGGCTGCCGCTAGAGGGTCCCTGGGTCGGGACCCAGAGTAGTGAGCGGGCCTGGATCCCCCCCTTGCCCCCTTATCGTGCACCTGGCCGTAAGAGGTGGCCATAAGGAACTGCACCAGACCCCTGACAGAAGGGGATAGACTTTGGGGTGTGGTTGGCCACTGCGGCAGGGGCAAACCAGAGGGCTGCTGTTAACCCCCCCGGAAGGGGGGAGAGTGTGGACTAGGGACCACTGCCGGAGGGCAGTGTCCTAAAGAGGATGCCGCAAGCCGGGAGCAACGTGGGTCCAGATGCCGGCAAGGGAACGGCGGATGGGACACCACCGGCGGAGGGCGCTCCAGGACTGCTGTGAGCTAATTCCCAGACCAACCGGCAGGGGGCGTCGTGGTGGTGGGTCGTAACCCCGTCACAGGACTACACAAACAAAATGAAAAGACAGTCCCTGCCCCTAAAGTGTTTATGATCTAAGTCAGTAATATAGGAAAGTGGTAAGGAACCAGTATGTTAGCCCCAGGCTAAACAAATCCCTGATACCTTATGGCAGTTGCTCCAGGTTAATCAAGACACCTGGGGCCAATTAAGAACTTTCCAGAAGGCAGGGAGGTTGATTGGGACACCTGAAGCCAATCAAGGACTGGCTGAAACTAGTTAAAAGCCTCCCAGTTAGTCAGTGAGAGGGGAGGAGCTGTGGAAGGAGGTTGTGTGTGAGAAGCTGGGAGCAAGAGGCACTAGGAGCTGAGAGTAAGAGGACGTACTGCTGGAAGATCCTGTGGTGAGGATAAAGAAGGTGTTGGGAGGAGTCCATGGGGAAGTAGCTCAGGGAGTTGTAGCTGTCGTGCAGTTGTTCCAGGAGGCACTCTAAACAGCTGCAATCCACAGGGCCCTGGCTGGAACCCAGAGTAGAGGGTGGGCCCGGGTTCCCCCCAAAACTCCCAACTCCTTATCAGACACAGGAGGAGTTGATCTGGACTGTGGGTTCTACCAGAGGAGAAGATCTCTGAGGCAAACAAAAATCCGCCAATAAGCACAGGACCCACCGAGGTAGAGGAGGAACTTTGTCACAGTAACAACAGATGGATACATATAGATGGAGGAGTGGAAGAAAACAGTGAGACAGTATTGGTCAGCATGGAGGGCAGCGTCCTCAGCATGCCAGTGGTCTAGCCATTGTCAAGCTTTCTTGTTGGCATCATAACAAAGGAGAGTTGTTTTTAAGAGGGGATTTGAAGGAGGAAAATGAGGTAGCTTTGCAGATGATTCATGGAGAGCTCCTCCCAAGCATGAGGGGTAGCATGGGAGAAAGCACAATGATGCTAATTTGAAAATCTAACAAGTGGGTGATGGACAATGACATAGTTGCCTGGTTAGAGGGAGGAGCTGACACTTCAACAGTGAATAGGAGATGGTATGTAGGATGGAGAGGGCCTTAGAAATGAGAACAAGCAGTTCATATTTAATGTGATAGAGAAGATGGAGCCTGTGGAGGGATGCAAAGAGAGAGTTACCATGATCAAAGCAATGGGCTAGGAGAATGATCTTTGCAGCAAGATTCTAAATGGATATGAGGGAGGCAAAACTACATTTATGAAGGCCAGAGAAAACGATATTGTAGTAATCAAGATGAGAACCAGGACAAGGGATTTTGCTGTGTGGATTTACTAGGATAGGCTGTATCTTAGGGTATGACTACACTATGAAATTAGGTCAATTTTATAGAAGTCGATCTTTAGTAAGCGATTTTATACAGTTGATCGTGCGTGTCCCCACTAAGCGCATTAGTGGATGGCTTTACTGAAACGGGGTTCCCTAACTGTGGTTCTGATAGACAAAATGCATATCCCTATCTTGGCACCGGACCACCTTGCCAAAGAGTACATAAACCGCAAGGGGTACTTCTCAATGGTGTTGCAAGCACTGGTGGATCACAAACGTCGTTTCACCACATCAGCATGGGATGGTCGGGAAAAGTGAATGATGCTCATATCTTTTGGAACTCCGAGCTGTTCGAAAAGCTGCAAGAAAGGACTTTGTTCCCCGACCAAAAAATTACCTTTGAGGATGTTGAATGCCAATAATGATCCTTGGGGATCCAGCCTACCCCTTGCTCCTATGGCTCATGAAGCCGTACACAGGCACCCTGGACAGCAGTAAGGAGCAGTTCAACTGTAGACTGAGCAAGTGCAGAATGGTGGTAGAATGTGCTTTTGGATGTTTAAAGGGGCGCTGGCGCTGTTTGCTGAGTAGGTTAGACCTCCACGAAAGCAGTATTCCCATTGTTATTGCTGTTTGCTGTGTGCTCCATAATATCTGAGAGAGTAAGGGGGAGACATTTATGGTGGGGTGGGAGGTTGAGGCAAATTGCTTGGCAGCCAATTTTGAACAGCCAGACACCAGGACAATTAGAGCTCTGTGCGCTGTGCATCAGAGAGGCTTTGAAAAACAGTTTCATGACTGACCAGTACAGTGTGACAGTTGTGTGTGTTTGTCCTTGATGCAAAGCCGTCCCCTTTGGTGAATGTACTTCCCTGTAAGCCAATTCCCTTTCCCCCCCTTCGACCACAACTGGGACAGGAAATAAAATCCCTGTTGTTCTGAATCCACTCATTCTTTATTTATTTAAAAAAAGTGAGATCATTGACAACGCTGACTAGTAAAAGGTAGCTCGGGTGGGGTCAGGGAAGAGGGAAGGACAAGGCCACATTCAGGGCCGGCCCACAACATTTTGGAACCTGAGGCGGGGAACTCAAATGATGCCCCCCATGCCGCCTCGCTTGGGCCAAAACTTTGAAAGGTCTCAATTCTGTCTTATTCCTGTTCTACTCCTCTCATGGTACTGCTCTGCTACCTACCCCAGTAAAGGAGAACTTACAACCTAAAATGCCTTGTTCAAAAATTTTAAGTAACACTTTACTTTCAAATGCCTGAACAGCAAATGTAACTTTTCTTGTCTGTATAATAAACACTGGCATTTTTATCTGTTTGAATCAAAGTGGTGCTTTCTGTGCCTTCTTGGTTGCAAAGATTTGAACTGCTTCCTGAAGGTCCACAGTCTGGGCTAGCTCATGGTCTATTGAGATGATTGCAAGGCCGACCAGCCTCTCCTGTGTCATTGTGGAGTGTAGATGTGTTTTTATTAACTTCAGCTTGGAGAAGCTGCGTTCTCCACTGGCAAGTGTTAGAGGAAGTGTTAGAATTATGCGCAGAGCAACAAAAGCATTTGGAAAGAGGGTGGTCATCTTATTTGTGCACATATATTCCAGAACAGTCTTTGGAGTTGATCCTGCTGAAATGTATCTTGAAAGGGCTTTCAGTTCATCACCTAAATCACTTGCATCAATATTGTGCACGTCATCATGCGTCAACACTGTCTCTAGTGCCCTGCATTGAGATGTAGGTCGTCTTCAGGCATAGTGAGGAGTTTTGGAATATTATACAACATCCCAAATATACTGCTGTGTTCCTTGAGCTGCATGAAATGTTCTTCAACTGACTGTGTTGCACAATCTAGCACCTGGTTAAAGAATTCAACTTTGAATTGTTGTTTGGGGTCTCTTACGGGATTATCCCATGCCTTGTAATCAAAATGTCGTCGTCTTCCGTGTCTCTTGTATTCTTTAATGGGTGGGAAAATAGCTTCAGTGTGAAGTTCCTCTGTCAACTTCTGTGCACTCTTCAGAATGTTTTGAAATTCCTCATCTGACCGGTAAGACTGTAGATATGACTTTGCTTTGTCCGGTTGTTCCATTGCTCCAGATATATCAAGGTCAAAGCCTTGGAGTCTTTTGCTTACAACATTTATTTCAAACAGTATGTCATGCCACAACACTAAGCCACACAGAAATTTGAAGTTATGTATGTTACTGGTGATTCCATTTCCCTCTGCTACTGTTCTCCCAGGAATATTTCCTGTCATAGCATTATCCTCCATAATGGCAACTATGGCATCATCTATGAAGGAACGAAAATGGACACCGTGTAGAATTAAGCACGTGGGTTTATTACGCACAGTGCTGGCGAAGTGTCACTTTGTTTATTAGGCTCAGAGACACTGCTAATCACTTGATTACAATGGATTAGATGGGATTTTCATGGGCAGAGGGAAGTGACGGGCTGGGAGGTTCCGAGCCCCTGGATAGGTCTAGCAGCAAGACAAGATAAGCACAGTAATCAATAGTCAAAGATTACATAATGTCTTCGCCCATGGTTTCAGGTTAACATATGATACAATTAGTACACAGGTGTTTTCCTTTAAACAATGTATGAAGTGTATTAGTATAAAATATATATGTTTTTCATTCTGGATTTGGGGTCCATAGGAATGAAGCAGCTCCTCTGATTGTCCAACAAGTACATACCTGGGGGTTAAAGCAAAAAGAAACATTGAAAAGTACATGGCAATAGATATTGTTTTTCAGTTGCTCATTTGTGTTTCTAAAGGCAGACACTGGTATCAAGGAGGGAGGATGTCATATCTAATACTGACATGCTTGGATCTCTCCATGACCTCGAGGTTGGAATGTGGGGAGAGCATGGCTATCCTTTCTTGGAGAGAGTATACACTGATTCAGACATAGGGCCTCTCTCGCTCCTTTGGTCTGTTTGCAGCTTCAGATAAAGGCCCCAATTACTGCTTCCCACCTGAGGTTTTGCTAACCATGCTTATTTTAGTAAAAACAAGGTTGTCTCTTATTTGTTCAACTTCTCTTAGCTAATGTTGTTCACTGTTTTGCTAGGCCTCTTAATCTCTTGACCAAACGCTGGACTTTGGGCCTGTATCAAGTTTCTGCATACACAGCACATGGATTTTGACCCTTCAATCTATCTTCCTAATTTGAAATTATGTATGTTTCTGGTGATTCCATTTCCCTCTGCCACTGTTCTCCCACAAATAGTTCCTGTCATAGGATTATCCTCCATAATGGCAACATGGCATCATCTATCTTCCCAATTTGGTGTTTGATAGGCTTTATTGCCTCCACTTGACTTTCCCATTGTGTGGCACTCAGTGGTTTCAGTGAGAGGATATTCCTAGATGTTGCTTCAAAATTTGCCGTCGATGAGTTGGTACAGAGAAAAATACATAGATGCTTTGAATTACATTAAAAAATTCAGCAGCCTCACTAGAAGCTGATGCTGCATCACTGACCACCAAGTTCAGTGAATGAGAACTGCATGGGACAAAAAAGCTCAAGGGTTTAACTCTCGGATCTATGTCTGCACTACTCTGTTGTTTCCTCTCATGTTGGCACCATTATCGTAGCCCTGACCTCTCATGTCAGCGGTCGCAATTCCTGTATCTTCCTTCTTTTTAAGAAGCACGTTTGTCATACCAGCTCTTGTAGTATCATCAATGTCAATAAATTCTAGAAAATGCTCTCTGACAGTCACCATTGCAGGGACATTTTCACTAGGTTCTGTTGTTGTTGTTGTTACAAAATGCACCATTAAAGTCATTTGTTCCGTATGGCTGATGTCAGGTGTGCAGTTCAGAATAACAGAGTAATATCTTGCTGACTTCAGATCTGCCACAATCTTCTGCTTGACTTTTGTTGCCAATAACTGTATGATCTCATTTTGAATTGTTTTTCCAAGGTAGTGGTGGGTGTACATTTCTTGAGTGGTGGCTCGTCTTAGATGCTCCTGAAGTACAGCATCAAACTCAGCCATCAGCTCCACAATTTTAAGGAAGTTTGGCACGTACGGCTGATCTGAAGTCCCACGCAGTGCTACGTTTTGGGTAGCAAGCATTCTTACAATGACAATGAGCCTTTTCAGAACATTTTGCCAGTAAAGAGACTCCGATGCAGTCTTCTCTTGATGCTGATCATCTATGGTGTCCTTTAACCGTAGTCTCATCTCAAGCTCCTTCCATCTATGGAATGCTCTCTGGTGATTTGCTGCCTTCTCATGGAATGCCAGATTTCTAGCCAGATTTTTCCAGTCCTTTGTTCCTGTAGAACCCAATGTGGCTGGAACATTAGACTGGAAGAGTTTGCAACAAAAACAGTATGCAGCATTCTGGGGTTTTGAGTACATAAGCGATGGGCTCTCCACTTTGTCACCATTGGGGATTTCACGCCAAAAAGTAATGTGTTGGCTGCTGCAAAATCCTGCCTCAACGTGGTGCAGCAGTGACCCTGGCCGTCTGACAGCTATGGTAGCGGGGCGTATGCCCTGGTAGGTTTTACCATGCTACAAAGATGTTGGACTATTCAATCCAGGGAGGAGGGTTGCTCTCTCAGAGGAAAGAGCGCTTTTCCTTGTCCTTAGAGGTTGAAGGCTAGCTAAACTTGAGGAAGTACGCATGCCTGCCCACCTACCCAGTGGGATGGCTTGAAGTTAACGGCTAAAACAACACGAGTAAATGCACGTTCTACGGTGGCGGAGCGGAAATTGAGCGACAAGAGGTTGCTAAAAATGTCAGGTGCTAGGCCAACATGGAAAAGGACAGTCCTCGCTGTGTGTACTTACAATTGTAGGTCACTGGTAAAGGAGGAAACTTTGAACCATCTGATGGAGGAGAAGAAAAGGATAAAATGCGATATTCTCGGTGTCTGCGAAACCTGACGAAAGAAGGAGTTGGAAGTCAACTGGAAGGATGGAAGTGCTGTGAGGCTCGGAAAGGGAGATGGCACTAGAAATGTTGGAGGAGTTGGATTTATCGTCAATAAAGATTGGTCTTCGAAAGTCATATCATGCCAGCTAACATCATCACGTATCGGTGTGCTGCATCTTCAGATGGAGTCAAAAGCTACCCTAAAGGTCATCCAGGCCTACGCTCCCACAAGTGCAAGTGAGGACGAAGAAGTGGAAGAATTCTACCGAGAGCTTGAAAGAGCTCTCGCGCAAAAGTCCACTTACACTGTCACGATGGGAGATTTCAACGCCAAGGTCGGGCGAGGGAAAGCTGGCGAAAAGTTCATAGGGAGATACGGCAGCGGCGAAAGGAATGAAAGAGGAGAGAGGCTGGTAGCGATGGCAGAAATGAAAGAACTGTACGTGGCAAACACCTGGTACAAAAAGAAGATCTCAAGAAGGTGGACATGGATCACACCAAAAGCGAAGAGTAAGAATGAAATCGACTATATTTTAGTCAATAAAAGGCGCATCGTTCAAGACGTCTCTGTGGTGCAGCCATTCAACACCGGCAGTGACCATCGCCTGCTTAGAGCGAAGTTGATTTTCGACGAAGCGGTGGAAAAGAAGGCGTTACAGATGGCAAACAGGAAACAGCAGCCGAAGACATTTGATGAAGCAAAGCTGAAAAAAGCGATTTCTGGGTTTGACTGGAGCCAGATGGAAAAGTGTGATGAGGACTATAGTATCTTTGCTGACAAGTTGAGATGTTGCATAAAAGCAGCTGAAATTAAAAAGCTGAAGAAGGCGAAGGGAAGAATCTCAATTGAAACGAAAAGCTTGTTGGAGAAGCGGAGAAACATGAAAAGGAGCTCGGATAACAACCTCGAGTACTCCATTCTGTGCAAGCTTATACGGCGAAAACTGAAGGATGACTTCGAGAATTTCCGGAAAGAAAAGCTCCTTAAAACAGCTGAATCACGTAAGAGCCTCAGGACATGCAAGCGGGAATTGACGCAGTATAGATTGAGCGTAACAGCATTGAAGAACAAGGATGGAGAGACAGTAATCGACAGAGCAGGGATGGAGGAGGTCTGCAAGGACTTCTATACAGAACTGTTCAAATCCAAGAATCAACGTCTCTCTCCCAACCCTCGAAGAGTCAGAACGCGTCCCCCCAGTAATCGTCAGCGAAGTCCGAAGCGCACTACACCAGATGAAGAAGGGAAAAGCTCCAGGCAAAGATGGAATAACGTCAGAAATTATTTATGCAGGAGGCGAAAAACTTTGGAAGGCCCTCGCTTTAAGATTCAGTCGATATCTTGAAGAAGGAAAAATACCATCAAGCTGGAAGGAGTCGAATACCATCTTGCTGCACAAGAAGGGTGATCGAGAAAATCTTAAGAACTACCGCCCTATATGCCTGCTCTCTCACATCTACAAGCTCTTCACAAAGGTGATAACGAATCAACTTCCGCAGAGTCTGGATGAACAACAGCCGAGAGAGCAGGCAGGGTTTCGAAGAAATTTCAGTACAATCGACCATATATTTACCCTTAGCCAGCTCCTCGAAAGAGCGAGGGAATACAAACTACTGCTGTGCATTGCTTTTGTCGACTATGAAAAGGCCTTCGATAGCGTTGAGTTTAATGCAATATTAAAGGCGCTCGCAGAGCAGGGCATTAACACGCAGTACATTAGTTTGTTGAAGGAAGCGAATACTGGATGTACAACAGACATTACTCTCCTTGAAACTCCCCTCCGCATCCCAATCGAGAAAGGCGTAAAGCAAGGAGATACAATTCGCCGAAACTATTCACCGCCTGCCTCGAAATGGTTATGAACAAGATCAATTGGAGGAGTGGTGTCAACATAAACGGAGAGAGATTCTCATCTCAGATTTGCAGATGACATTGTACTAATTGCTGAAAGCACCAACCAGCTGCAGAGCATGCTACGAAGACTCGACAAGAAAAGTAGTCAGGTCGGCCTGAAAATGAACCGCTGCAAAACGAAATATATGCGATCAGATGTCTTACAAAAAGCCCGAATAACGGTAGCAGGAGAAGACATCGAAGAAGTGGAACAGTACATATATTTGGGCCAAGAAGTTAATATGCGCCAAGACCTGAACGGAGAACTCTCGCGAAGGATTCGGGCAGGATGGTGTGCATTTAATTCCATCAAGGATGTCCTCAAAGGAAAAATTGACAAGACCACACGTAAAAATATTTTCAATTCAGCAGTGCTGCCAGCCATGCTGTATGTCAGTGAAACGTGGGCACTGACGAAGAGAGAAGACCAACGGCTGTTGGTAGCTGAAAGGGCAATGGAACGAGCTATGTTGGGAATCTCCCTTGTGGATGGTATACCAAATGAAATCATCAGAGAACGCAGCGGTGTGAAAGGTATTGTCGTGGAAAGCAGACATAACAAGATGCGATGGGCGGGCCACACAGCACGGCTCACGGATAACAGGTGGACCACAATCATTGCTGAGTGGTACCCACGAGAACAGAAAAGACCCCCCCCGGTTGGCCTCCAAGAAGATGGAAAGATGACATCGTTAAACGTTTCGGACGAACGTGGAGAAGAAAGGCAAGAGTGCGAGAAGAATGCCAGACATGTTATGATCGGCGCAGTCTTAACGACAGCTGAAGTCCGATCGATCCAGGTGAATGTGTTGGATGGAAACTTCTATTTTCATAGTCTTTGGGGAACATGAAGTTTTTCACTTGCTGTGGCCCATGCAGTACAAGGAAGTCCCTCAGGCTACTGCTCAAGTGGGTCCACAGTCCTGGATCATCTAGACTTGAGGAACTAAACTCAGCAGCAGCTGTTTCTTGCGCCTCCACCACACCCTTTTCTGATCTACACTTTTCTTCAGGAATGTCCATGGTTACATCCATTTCAGATGGAGATATGGATGCTGCAGTAGCTGCCAGGTCACCTGCACTCTGACTAACTGGAAGATCAGGCATCTTCTCACCACTCACATCGTGCCTGGGCCAGAATGCTCACTGTGAACATTGGTGTCTATGTATCTTAGGAGAGCTCCTTCCTGCTTAGATAGAAAAGCTTCCTTTGCTTTCTTTCTTTTTCTTAATGCTGCCCCAGAGGGGCGTTGTCTTCTTTCTCTCATGACTGCTGTTCTGTGCCAGCTATAGTGGCTCTCAACACTCAATTGAAGGGGACAAATAAGCAGGCTGGTAGCAGGGCCTGAGTGAGGGAAGATGTCAGCGTCTTAAGGGCCTAACTGGCTCCTACTACTTCAGTTGACTGCCTGTTCTCCTCAAGTGGGTTCAGGGAAGGAAGATATCAGCATCTTAAGGGCCTAACTGGCTCCTACTACTTCAGTTGACTGCCTGTTCTCCTCAAGTGGGTTCAGGGAAGTAGCAGGAAACAGGAAGCTCCCTGAGAAGCTGGTGTTAATCAGTCCAGGCTCCTGGGGGTGCTAGAGAAGTACATAAGAGGTGGCTCCTCCTCTCTCTCCCTGCAGCTCCTGCTGCTTTCTGTTCTTCCCGCTCACCTTTTCTCCTGCCTGCCTGTTATGTCTCTTGTGCCCTTCTTCCTCCAGTACAGCACTCCACAATCTCTGTGCATCTAGAGCAAAGAGAATACATATGCACCAGCAGCAGACACAATTTTCTACACTCTGGGTCCTAGTGGCACGCCCCCACAGTCTGGCACCTGAGGCGGCTGCCTCGGTTTGCCTCATGGTAAGACCAGCCCTGGCCACATTGCTTATTGTGGCCAAACTACAAATCAAAGCTGTTTGAATGACAGCATTCTGTTGCTTGGGCCATCTCCTGGAGTTGAGTGGCAGGGCACCCGGAGCCTTCCCCCCTCCGCGTTCTTGGGTGTCTGGGTGAGGAGGATATGGAACTTGGCGAGGAGGGCAGGCGGTTACACAATGGATGCAGCGGGGGTCTGTACTCTAGTTGCCTTTCCTGCAGCTCCACCAGATGCCTCATCACGTCTGTTTGCTCCACCATTAGCTTCAGCATCTCCTGCGTGTTCCAGTCACGCTCACTGTATGCTTTCCTGGCCTCTGCCACCGAATGCCTTCATGCATTCAGCTGTGCCCTATCAGTGTGGGAGGACTTCATGAGCTTTAAAAACATGTCATCGTGAGTGCATTTTTTTTCGCCTTCTAATCTGCGGTAACCTCAGGGATGGAGTTGATAGGGGGAGCATAGAAACATTTGCAGCTGCAGGGGGGAAAAAGGGAGAGTAGAATTTAAGAAGATACATTTCTGAGAACAAAAGAGAGACTCTTTCACAGTGAATCAAACAATTCACAGCAGAAAGCACATGTGTTTTAGGTACAAGGTCGCATTTTGCCTTTTATATTGCGGGCCTGCTGGTATGGTGACACATCACACACGACTGAGCAACATAATTTGGTTTCCAGGAAGCCGTGATAAGCCAAATGGTACACGGGATTGGCTTCTTCCGTGTTCATAACATGTGGGAATGGTTTCAAAGTGCAGCGTCCTCCTTTCCCATAGCAACCAATGCCGGTTGGGATTGCTGTTTAAAAGGAGGGGCTGTAGTTTTGGGGTGGATGTGCAGCACCCCCCCCCCCCCCCCCCCCCCGGTGTGGCTATTCTCCAGATTAACCCTTTTAGCCAAGTGCAAACAACCCAGCATGACCTCGGTCTAATGTGCTGGGGATCATCAAACAGAGGAGAATACTGGTCTCTTACAAAAATTCCCCTATTTCAACCAGGTGACCATGAATGATACCACTCTCCTGAGGTTGACAGAGAAAAATAAAGACCGAATGTTGCATAAATGCGACTAAAACCCAGGACCATTCGCTGCCATGCTTTGTGCTGCAGTGATTTCAGACCATTTGCTACTGGCTTCGTGTGGTAAAGTGTACTACCATGGAGGATGAAATAAGGCAGCCCTCCCCAGAAACCTTCTGCAAAGGCTTTCAGAGTACCTCCAGGAGAGCTTCATGGAGATGTACCTGAAGGATTCCCGCTCCATCCCCAGACACGTTAAGAGTTTTCCAGTAGCTGTACTGGCCGCAAATGCATCCCAATTGTTCAGGGCAAATCAAACATTAAACACAATTGCTTTTAACCCCTGTAGTGTAGTTACAAATGTGCACTCACCAGAGGTGCCTTCTCCACCTTCAGGGTCCGGGAACAATACACGCTGGGAGGGTATTGGCTCCAGAGTGAGGAAAAGGTCCTAGCTGCTGGGAAGAATGGATTCTCTGGTTGCCTGCTGCGCATTCTCCTTCTCCTCCTCCACAAAATCCTCCTCCATGTTGTGTGAGGCTGCCACCTTGCAAATGTCCACGGACAGTGGTGGGCCAATGGTAGGGTCTGTCCCGTGTCCTTCCCCCGTCACCCCCCGAATGGCATGAAGCTGATCGTAGAAGCAGCATGTCTGGGGCTCTGACCTGGAGCCACCGTTTGCCTCCTTTGTCTTTTGGTTGGCTTGCCTAAGCTCCTTAATTCATAGCAGACACTGTGGTGTGTGTCTCTGGTATACCCTTCTGTCCATCATGCTCTATGTGATTTTGGCATATATATCAGCATTTCTTCTGCTGGATCGGAGTTCTGCCTGTACAGATTCTTCTCCGCATACAGCAATCAGATCCAGTGTCTTCTGTTTGCTTCATGCTGGAGCTTGTTTGCGATCCTGGGACTGCATGGTCACCTATTCTGCCGAGCTCGCCACGCTGACCAAACAGGAAATGAAATTCAAAAGTTCCTGGGGCTTTTCCTGTGTACTTGGCTAGTGCATCGGAGTCGAAAGCACTGTTCAGAGCGGTCACATTCGAGCACTCTGGGATAGCTCCCGGAGGCCAATACCAGCGAATTGCACAGCGCTGCATCTACAGTACCCCAAATTTGACTCAGGAAGGTTGATTTTAGTGCAACTCCCCTTGTGGGGGAGGAGTACAAATTTTTGGGGAAGTCCTATGGCCTATATCTTACAGGAGGTCAGACTAGATGGTCACAATAGTCTCTTCCGGCCTTGGAATCTATGAACCTAACCTCTCCTGCTAGGAAGTGCAATTTAGGTGAAGATACTGGCAAACTAACTATTTAGATGAAACTCAGACCACTTTTAGGGGAATGTTAGGATGCAGACACATTGCCAGTTTGTCCTTATGAACCATCACATAATGTGGATCAGCCATTTTAGCTCACTATCTCTTGTTCCTGAAGTGTTTGCCATCAGAAACACTGTCTCCAGGAAAAATGGTTTGGAGAATATTCTGGAAGAGGTTAGAGTGGTGGTCTGTTAGGTTGTGAGTACCAAGTTCTGTGTCTCAAAGATGGAGGCTCAACAACAAGCCAAAAGAGGTTTTGAATTTCTTCAGTGTGGCATATGCAATGACTAAGGGAGTGATTTTTTACAAGGGCACAAAAGACAAGTAAGCACCAGCTGCTATTTGTGCTTTTGAAAATTTTTGCTAAATGTCCCTGTACTGGGGAATATTGAGTTGAAAAAACTGAGAGGAATGTCAGCTGTAGTCAGTCACCCTGGAGTTCTTGAGACTTAATCAGTTTGGCTGACTCAGGAGCTACATCTTTCTTCCATTTCAGAAAGTAACTTTATCTTGTACAAGCTTTGGAGATCTCTAGCAGGATCTGATGAACCTCTTCAGAGTAGGCTATGCATGAAATTGGAAAAGTGTCATAATCTCAAGGGCTAGACTCAAGTCCTGTTGACCTGACTCTCTTGGGATCAAAAGGTCCTGAATTGAGGCTAGAATTTTCAAAGGAGCCTAAGGGAGTTAAGCCCCTATTTCAATTCCGATGGGGACTGGGCACCAAACTCCTTTTAGGCTTCTTTGAAAATCCCAACCTGAAAGTATTATCAAAGTTAATTCCAGAAGATCCAAATACCAAAACTCTCAGTCCCAAGTTGGAACTATCAATATTTACATAAATTCTATCCTGTTATATCTTCATTATAACCTTTGGGATCAATAATTTCAGAGGAATATTTAAACAAAAGTTTTGACTCTCCAGTCCACACTAACCAGGACTCCTTGCACTTCAGAGCAGAATAACACTTATTCATTGTAACCTAGAAGTTTTATTTGGGGCTTATTGTAATATAGAGGTTTTATTTGGGGATTTTGCCACCGCAGGAATATTGACAGCACAGTAGCATCCTTTCATAGCAGTATTTTTTAATGTGTATTTGATTCTGATCATCTGATAGGATGATTTTTTTTTTCAAAATTTTTTTGTTTAATCTGTTCTATCTTGTATTTAGCTGTGACATTTAGTAACTTTCCCAGACCTGAAGAATAACTTTGTGTATCTCAAAAGCTTTTCTTTCACCAACAGAAGTTGGTCCAATAAAAGATATTGCTTCACCCACCTTTTGTCTCTGTCGTGGGACCCACAATGCTATAACAAAACTGCAAACAATTACCAAAATGTCTGTTTTGCAATCTAGTTTTTTAAATCACACCTCTTATGGATAAAGGGTTATGTTTCTTACGTAGTTTTGTTTTTCCTGAATCCATATTACTTTTGGCTATAATCTCATTAGCTAAGAAGAATCAGACTTGATTAATATTTGGATGGGAGACCTCTAAGGTAAGCTTAGAGTCCGGCAAGAAGCAGTATTTCAGCAGGTGACACTCTACCTCATTAGTCAGCACTTAACCAGTACTTCAGCATGCTGCTGAATATTGGGACAAAGTACTGTTGGAGGTATTTATCTTTTGAATGAGATAAAATTACAGTTTTAAATTAACACTTGTGACTAAACACCTGTGGAAGTTTTTGCAAGAGTAGTGGTGTTTGTGCTGGACACATTCATTAAGGGTAGGGATTTTAATTATAGCCAAATATCCGTATTCACTATTTCTTTCTGCTTACCTTACATTCCTTCTAATTTCAGTTAGATATTGTATTATTCTCTTCTTGTAACGCTGTTTGCATAGTGCTTGTATGGACTATCAGTTATTGAGTTTTACCCAAGAGAAAGCTGCATCTCAGTGGTGGAAGAAGGGTTCTCATTATATATAAACATAATCTTATAAAGTACTTTAGTTTCTGAAGTCTCTCATCCAGACAAAGTCTACTTAGTGACTTATGGTATTTAAACGCTTGGGGGGAGGGATAGCTCAGTGGTTTGAGCATTGGCCTGCTAAACCCAGGGTTGTGAGTTCAATCCTTGAGGGGGCCATTTAGGGATCTGGGGCAAAAATTGGGGATTGGCCCTGCTTTGAGCAGGGGGTTGGACTAGATGACCTCCTAATGTCCCTTCCAACCCTGATATTTTATGATTCTATGATTCTAGTTTGCAACAGACAAATATTTTTGTTGAATATATATTTTTACTTTTGGTTTAAAAATGATTTGTGCTTAATGGCAGTAAAACGTAATTAGCATTACATGTGCAATTTTGGATGGGAGTTTTTTTCTTTATGGGATAGTGCTAGGAATACATCATAACATGGGAAAATCGGGAATCTTTAATAGAACAAACAAGTGAATTTCAACTAATCACATATTACGTAAATCATACTTTCATTTACATAAATGCGAATTTAATTTGAGTTGCATTATTGAACGTTCAATATAATATTGAAAAGTGTGTGTGTGGGGGGGTTGTGTGTGTTTTTTGCTTTAAGTGCTCTTTAATGACTTTAAGGTACAAATCATGTGTTGGTCAGTGTGGAAGAGCACCACCACAGCAGGAGCTACAGTTTTCCCTAAAGTAGTCATGATGCCCTACGGAGCTCTAGGGTGAGCAAATGATAGCGCATCTATTTCCCTTTGCACCAGACCATCTTGCTGGCTTCCATGCAAGGTGGGTAGCACAGGGTCTTGCCCCATCCTCTTAGAATAGGCAAGTACTCTTATGATACCCAACTATAAGCATAGGGCTGCCTGTATGGAGCACAAGGTATGGAGAGTCCCTCTGTTCTTTCTTCCCTCCTCATTGCCTTGTGCACCCTTATGGGGTTAGGTACCAGTGTTGGCCTTAGAATTTTTTTTAAATCAAGCATTGTGGGATGATAAAAATTAAGGGTTTGTCCACCCAGGGATCTCAGGAAAAATTAGTCCAAATTAACTAAAGGTATCAATTCAAAGTGGATTAGCTAAACAGCATTAAGCCCCCATGTGGATGTTCTTATTTAGAATTTAAGTGGCCTTAATTTGGGTTAGCTTAATTCACTGAATTGAAATAAACTGAATTAAGGCCACTTTAATTCTGATTGACTGTCCCCATGGGGGTTTAAGGCAGTTTAACTATTCCACTGTAAATTCACACTTTTTTAAGTTAATTAAGATTGATTTTTCTGAGTATCCTCGTAGACAAACCCTAAGTGTTGAGAGTGAAATTGTTCTTTTGACATTGAGACCAAAAGATGTGAAATATTTCTAAAGGTTTGTCTTCGTGGGGGAATAGGTATTGCTGAACAGCTTATTCCTCACTAGTTTCCCATGTGGACACACTTATTCCATGCTAAGAATGCCTTTGTGCGGTTTAACTTAATCAATTTTGGAAGTGGATTAAACTAAACTGCACAAAGGTATGTCCACATTGGGAGCTAGTGTGAAAAAGCTATTGCACTTTAAAATCACACTTCAGCTTATTCTGCACTTTAGTCTTTTGTTCTCTAAGCACTACATGGAGAAGTATTTCTAATAGTGTTTCAACTCTACAGGGTTTGAATTCACTCATTTTGCAATGTAGGGAAGACAGTTAATTTGCTAGTATGTTTATCATTTGTTGGAATATATAGGATGGTGTAAGAACGTATAGCGTGATGTAAGACATTTATATATCCTGAATGTAATAGAAGTAGAGAACTAAAAATAAAACAAAACCAAATCTAATAAGGGCTATAAAGACCAAAAAAGACCTATTTCCTAGTCATAGTGAGATATACTGTATATGCTTGGTAAATGTTTGTACAAATCACTTTGGTATGGCTTTTGCTTTTTTAATTAAAAATGAAAGAATGGGGATTTAAAAAAAATCTTAACTATTAATTTCCTCATAAATAGGGAATCTGTTAAAGTGTGTAGTGAGCGAGGTTCACATAAGGTGATCATCTGTGCAGAATCACAAAGAATAAAGTTTCCATGAAACTCAGTCCCCTAAAGATAATAGCTAGTCACCAGTTATACACTGGATTCACCAGTTATACACTGTAAAGATTTAATTAAGATACCATTTTTATACTGTTACACAATATGGTTTGTTTTTTTATGTATAAGCTTAGCTTGCCTTCTGTGTAATCTTAAAATGTTTGATCAGTATTTTTAACCACTGTATATCCATCACTTTACTGCAGTTGAAGTATTTTTTCAGTTGTATGTGTTTTTATCTACAGAAACTTTATGAGCTGAATAACCTGCATGCCCTTATGGCAGTAGTGTCTGGATTGCAAAGTGCCCCCATCTTCAGGCTGACTAAAACTTGGGCGGTAAGTAAGCTCAGTAAGGTAATTTGTCATTTTGTTTATTCCTTCTTGAAAAATAGATTTATTATAACCTTTTGTAGCTTGCTTCAAGGATCCAATTATTATTAAAGATACTATTGAATCCAATTGTACTGCGTACAATGTGTTTCTAGTCATTTAAGTCTTCATTCTCCCCTTGAGCCTTTTTCCATTTTGACATTGAAATATTTTCCTTTGAAAAATTGTTCTCTGCAGATTCCGTTAAATACAGTGGTTCCTAATTTGGCCAAATGCTATTTTGTATTAGTTGTTGGAATATTATGAAGGCCAAAGAGAATTGTATTTTAATCATGCAAGGGATCATGTTGGAGTTTTTTAGCTATAGAGAATAAATATCCAAAAATTACTTGCTCAGATTCCATACATTTTCTCGTTTCTATCACTGATAACTAAACTTAACCTTTTTTCAGTGTTTCAAAATATGATATTTCATAGTTGTAGTAAATGTACTGAACAGTATATTTGCAGGTCTCATTTTTTAATATCAAATTTTGAAATAGTGAAGTTTTTTGTTTGGCAATTTTTTTCCTCTGCTACACTATATTTGGCTACAATAGAAAGTAATATGATCTTTCTATACAAGTTTCATTGGTCAGCACAATTTTGGGAATAGCTTTTGCTAATTGCTACTGCAGAGCTAAGAAAAAGTCTGATTTTCCCATAAATTATATGCCTGTATAGCCATAGAGATGGACTTCATCCTTTGCAGTGTATTCAAACACAGTAAGGTTTAATCAGCAATTGAAATACTTCTGTGTGTAAGGCATACACATGAATTGACTTGTAAAATGATGGCTGACGGTTCTTGGCGAGGGCATATCGGTGAACAGAACTTTCTCATAGAATCATAGAATCTCAGGGTTGGAAGGGACCTCAGGAGGTCATCTAGTCCAACCCCCTGCTCAAAGCAGGACCAAACCCAATTAGATCATCCCAGCCAGGGCTTTGTCAAGCCTGACCTTAAAAACCTCTAAGGAAGGAGATTCCACCACCTCCCTAGGTAACCCATTCCAGTGCTTCACCACCCTACTAGTGAAAAAGTTTTTCCTAATATCCAACCTAAACCTCCCCCTCTGCAACTTGAGACCATTACTCCTTGTTCTGTCATCTTCTACCACTGAGAACAGTCTAGATCCATCCTCTTTGGAACCCCCTTTTAGGTAGTTGAAAGCAGCTATCAAATCCCCCCTCATTCTTCTCTTCTGCAGGCTAAACAATCCCAGTTCCCTCAGCCTCTCCTCATAAGTCATGTGCTCCAGCCCCCTAATCATTTTTGTTGCCCTCCATTGGACTCTTTCCAATTTATCCACATCCTTCTTGTAGTGTGGGGCCCAAAACTGGACACAGTACTCCAAATGAGGCCTCACCAGTGCCGAATAGAGGGGAATAATCACGTCCCTCGATCTGCTGGAAATGCCCCTACTTATACAGCCCAAAATGCCGTTAGCCTTCTTGGCAACAAGGGCACACTGTTGACTCATATTCAGCTTTTCGTCCACCGTAAGCCCTAGGTCCTTTTCTGCAGAACTGCTGCCCAGCCATTCGGTCCCTAGTCTGTAGCAGTGCATGGGATTCTTGCGTCCTAAGTGCAGGACTCTGCACTTGTCCTTGTTGAACCTCATCAGATTTCTTTTGGCCCAATCCTCTAATTTGTCTAGGTCCCTCTGTATCCTGTCCCTACCCTCCAGCGTATCAACCACTCCTCCCAGTTTAGTGTCATCTGCAAACTTGCTAAGGGTGCAGTCCACACCATCCTCCAGATCGTTGATGAAGATATTGAACAAAACCGGCCCCAGCACCGACCCTTGGGGCACTCCACTTGATACCGGCTGCCAACTAGACATGGAGCCATTGATCACTACCCGTTGAGCACGACCATCCAGCCAGTTTTCTATCCACCTTACCGTCCATTCATCCAGCCCATACTTCCTTAACTTGCTGGCAAGAACACTGTGGGAGACTGTATCAAAAGCTTTGCTAAAGTCAAGAAATAGCACATCCACTGCTTTCCCCTCATCCACAGAGCCAGTTATCTCATCATAGAAGGCAATTAGGTTAGTCAGGCATGACTTGCCCTTGGTGAATCCATGCTGACTGTTCCTGATCACTTTCCCCTCCTTTAAGTGGTTCAGAATTGATTCCTTGAGGACCTGTTCCATGATTTTTCCAGGGACTGAGGTGAGACTGACTGGCCTGTAGTTCCCCGGATTTTCCTTCTTCCCATTTTTAAAGATGGGCACTATATTAGCTTTTTTCCAGTCATCCGGGACCTCCCCCGATTGCCATGATTTGTCAAAGATAATGGCCAATGGCTCTGCAATCACATCGGCCAACTCCTCTAGCACCCTCGGATGCAGTGCATCCGGCCCCATGGACTTGTGCTCGTCCAGCTTTTCTAAATAGTCCCGAACTACTTCTTTCTCCACAGAGGGCTGGTCACCTCCTCCCCATACCGTGGTGCGGAGTGCAGCCGCCTGGGAGCTGACCTTGTCTGTGAAGACAGAGGCAAAAAAAGCATTGAGTACACTAGCTTTCTCCACATCCTCTGTCACTAGGTTCCCTCCCTCATTCAGCAAGGGGCCCGCACTTTCCTTGACTTTCTTCTTGTTGCTCACATACCTGAAGAAACCCTTCTTGTTACTCCTAACATCTCCGGCTAGCTGCAACTCCAAGTGTGATTTGGCCTTCCTAATTTCACTCCTGCATGCCTGAACAATATTTATATACTCCTCCCTGGTCATTTGTCTAATCTTCCACTTCTTGTAAGCTGCTTTTTTGTGTTTAAGACGAGCAAGGATTTCACCGTTAAGCCAAGCTGGTCGCCTGCCATATTTACTTTTCTTTCTACACATCGGGATGGTTTGTTCCTGCAACCTCAATAAGGATTCTTTAAAATACAGCCAGCTTTCCTCGATTCCTTTCCCTCTCATGTTATTCTCCCAGGGGACCTTGCCCATCAGTTCCCTGAGGGAGTCGAAGTCTGCTTTTCTGAAGTCCAGGGTCTCTGTTCTACTGCTCTCCTTTCTTCCTTGTGTCAGGATCCTGAACTCTACCATCTCATGGTCACTGCCTCCTAGGTTCCCATCCACTATTGCTTCCTCTACTATTTCTTCCCTGTTTGTGAGCAGCAGGTCAAGAAGAGCTTTTCCCCTAGTTGGTTCCTCCAGCACTTGCACGAGGAAATTGTCCCCTACACTTTCCAAAAACTTCCTGGATTGTCTGTGGACCGCTGTATTGCTCTCCCAGCAGATATCGGGGTGATTAAAGTCACCCATGAGAACCAGGGCCTGTGATCTAGTAACTTCTGTTAGTTGCTGGAAGAAAGCCTCGTCCACCTCATCCCCCTGGTCTGGTGGTCTGTAGCAGACTCCCACCACGACATTACCCTTGTTGCTCCCACTTCTAAATTTAATCCAGAGACTCTCAGGTTTTTCTGCAGTTTCATACTGGAGCTCTGAGCAGTCATACTGCTCTCTTACATACAACGCAACTCCCCCACCTTTTCTGCCCTGCCTATCCTTCCTGAACAGTTTATATCCATCCATGACAGTACTCCAATCATGTGAGTTATCCCACCAAGTCTCTGTTATTCCAATTACATCATAATTCCTTGACTGTGCCAGGACTTCCAGTTCTCCCTGCTTGTTCCCCAGGCTTCTTGCATTTGTGTATAGGCATTTAAGATAACTCACCGATTGTCCTGCTGTCCCAGTATGGGGCAGGAGCCCTCCCCTCTTGCACTCACCTACTTGTGCTTCCTCCCAGTATCCCACTTCCCCACTTACCTCGGGGCTTTGGTCTCCTTCCCCTGGTGAACCTAGTTTAAAGCCCTCCTCACTAGGTTAGCCAGCCTGCTTCCAAAGATGCTCTTCCCTCTCTTCGTCAGGTGGAGCCCATCTCTGCCTAGCACTCCTTCTTCTTGGAACACCATCCCATGGTCAAAGAATCCGAACCCTTCTCTCCGACACCATCTGCGTAGCCATTCGTTGACTTCCACGATTCGACGGTCTCTACCCCGGCCTTTTCCTGCCACAGGGAGAATGGACGAGAACACCACTTGCGCCTCAAACTCCTTTATCCTTCTTCCCAGAGCCACGTAGTCTGCAGTAATACGCTCAAGGTCATTCTTGGCAGCATTCTTCTCATATGCTACCAGAGTTGCTGTATTCCTGCAAGCCAGGAGGCATTGTGAAATGTAGTATTTTTCAATTAACACACACTATTCAGGACCCTGTAGGATGGTATAAGCTTCAGTAATCAGCTGAAAATAATTCGCCTCAGGAAAGTTAGGCTTGTTCAGAATTCCAGGTAAACACCATGCAGGTCCTTATTTTTTGTATGACATTTTTTGTTTCAGAATGTCTTAAAATAGTCAAAAATTCAGAAAATTTCAATTGGTGTTTCAAGGTGTTCTGGGAGAGAACCCCCAAACCTCGCATTTATTTGTAATTCCCTCCCTTCAGTTCCCCCAGTCTTACTTTGTTAACCACAGGCCCATTGCCTTTTCCATTTTGCACACGCTGAAGGGGTGGCGGGTCAGCAGGGCTATATATTAGGCGCCATGAGGGCGCGACTCCAGGGGGCGCCCAGGCCGACCCAACGGATGCTGCTAAGGGAAAAATCTTCCGGCCAACGTACACGTGCACACACCTGATTGGAATGGACATGAACATCTCTAAGAACAATAGTTACAAAAGGTGAGTAACTGTTTTTTCCTTGCCAGCACAGAGGGAAAGGCTTCTTTTGTTGGTGCTTTGTGGTCCTGAAGAAATGCTTTCGCCCCAAAGCTGAACTATTTCATAAAAAAAAAATCAAGTTCAGGATGGTCACAATATATCCCTGCCACAGAAAGTACTTTTGATTTGTTATAGGCACCAACCATTAGTAAATGTAAATGGTGTTCTACTTCAGTCTTTCTTCAGCCCCAAGGTTCTTCACCAAATGCATGTTAGTGGTAGCAGACTACCTCCATCGTTTGAGCATTCAAATATTTCCTGATCTGGATAATCGGCTAGTTCGTGCACTATCAAGCGACTGGGTCCAGAGCAATGTCCTACTCATCAGATGAATGTTCTTTCATTTAGGGCTGAAACTAAATTTGGAGAAGTCACAATTAAAAACCCATTCAACTCATAACTCATAGAAGCAGACTGTGATGCCAGAACAGCCATGGCTGATTTCCCAAGGGAGTGTTATCAATATCAGTCTGTAACCATCCTTTCCAACAGCCTCAAGTCCAGGACAAGAGGAACAGTGCCTGTCTGCCTTCAGGTCACATGGTCTCATACATATATGTAACTTCACATGGCAGACTTCACTTTTGCTGTCTGTCTGCAGGCCTGACTCGAAGTGGTATATCACCCAGAAATTTTCTGGATATGCGGATTTGCGTAACTGGATTGGTAGCTAGATCCACAAAATGTATGTAGAGGAGTTGCATTGCTGTCCTGAGAACCAACTGTTATTCTGGTAACAGATGGGCCCCCCAGCCATTGGTAGATGCATCTCAGTCAATTTCAGGTGCAAGCTTCTTGGTCACCTCAGGAGGTTTCCTTCCACATAAACATGTTGGAGCGCTGAGCTATTAATCAGGCCTGTGAGATATTTATACCCACCATTGAGAACCAGTGGTACAAGTTCTCATGGACATCACCACTGCCATGGTTTTTTTTTAAACAAGCAGAGAGGAGCAAGAATCTCCCAACTGTGCAAGGAGGCTGTCCTCGTATGGAATTTGTGAATCCTTCACAATGTTTTCCTCAAGGCCTTTCATCTTCTGGGAGTAAGAAACATGCTCGCAGATTTCCTCACAGGATTTTCATAGACCAACATGAGTGGACAATCAAGAAAGACATCCTTCTTCAGATTTTCCACTGCTGGGGTTATTTAGTAATAGACTTGCTAGTGACAAACCTCAACAGCAAATGCATGAGGTTTTGCTCCAGGGTGAGCCTTAACCTAAGTTCCATTATAGATGGTTTTCTTCTCTGGTCTGGACACCCCCATCTGCATTCCTTCCAGTTCTTCTAATTCCAAGATTACTGAGGAAACTGAAACAAGAAAGAACATAGTTAATCCTTATTGAACCAGCATGGCCAAGCCAGTATTGGTTCATGGATCTACATCGACTGTCTATCGACTCACCGATAACTCTACTACTAGTCACAGATCTTCTAACTCAGCACCAGGGCAAATCTCTACATCCAAACCTCAAATCTCTCCACTTTACTGCGTGAACACTCAGAAGAAATTGCTGTTGGGAGGTTCAAACCATCTTGGTGCGCAGCAGAAAAGAATCCACTAGAGCCAGGTATGCAGCTAAGTGGAAGAGATTTCCCATCTGGGTACAATCCCACAGTTTATTGCCCCATCTCACAGAAGTTACACATGTGCTGGACTGTCTTCTGCACCTGAAATCATCACGCCTTTCAAATAATTTTGTGATAGTTCACCTAGCCTCTGTCTTTGCATTATATCCACCAGTAAATGTTTTTTCCATTTTCTTTCATCCCCTCATTTCTTGGTTTTTGAAAGGCTTAATCAACGTTTACCCTCCCTTGTCTGCTTCTGTACCTGTATGGTATTTAGATCTAGTTCTCTCCAAATTGATGGCCCGTGATTGAGAGCCTATGACTACAACTTCATTACCTTCATTGTCAATGAAGACAGTGTTTTTGGTAGAAATAAATTCTGCAAGAAGGTTTCAGAACTTCAGCCTTGCTTGGCTGATCCTCCTTTCACAGTCTTTCATAAGGACAAGGTATCCATTAATCTGTATCCAAGTTTATGCCTAGGGCAACCTCAGCCTTCCATCTAAGCCAAATGATTAATTTTTGGTGTTTTTTTTTTTTTTACCCAAAACCCCATTCATCTGAGGCTGAAGAAGCACACCATACTTTGGATGTTCATAGAGCCCATTGCATTTTACTTGGACCACACTAGATCCTTCAGGTACCAAATGTACCAAATGACTGGAGGATCGCTAATGTGATGCCAATTTTTTAAAAAGGCTCCAGAGGTGACCCTGGCAATTACAAGCCGGTAAGCCTCACTTCAGTACCGGGCAAATTGGTTGAAACTATTGTAACGAACAAAATTGTCAGACACACAGATGAACACAACTTGTTGGGAAATAGTCAACATGGTTTTTGTAAAGAGAAATCATGCCTTATCAGTCACTAGAATTCTTCGAGGGGGTCAACAAGGATACAGACAAAGGAAATCCAGTGGATATAGTGTATTTAGTTTTTCAGAAAGCCTTTGACTAGGTCCCTCACCAAAGCCTCTTAAGCAAAATAAGCAGTCATGAGATAAGAGGGAAGGTTCTCTCATGGATTAGTAACTGGTTAAAAGATAGGAAACAAAGGATAGGAATAAATGGTCAGTTTTCAGACTGTAGAGAGGTAAATAGTGGTGTCTCCCTGGGATCTGTACTGGGCCCAGTCCTTTTTAACATCTTCATAAACTATCTGGAAAAAGGGGTAAACAGTGAGGTGGCAAAATTTGCAGATGATACAAAACTACTCAAGATAGTTAAATCCCAGGCAGACTGCGAAGAGCTACAAAAGAATCTCACAAAACTGGGTGACTGGGCAACAAAATGGCAGCTTAAATTTAATGTTGATAAATGCAAAGTAATGCACACTGGAAAACAGAATCCTAACTATACATATACAGTGATGGGGTCTAAATTAGCTGTTATCACTCAAGAAAGAGATCTTGGAGTCATTGTGGATAGTTCTCTGAAATCATCCACTCAATGTGCAGCGGCAGTCAAAAAAGCGAACAGAATGTTGGGATTCATCAAGAAAGGGATAAATAATAAGGCAGAAAATATCATCTTGCCTCTATATAAATCCATGGTATGCCCACACCTTGAATACTGCGTGCAGATATGGTCACCCCATCTCAAAAAAGATATATTGGAATTGGAAAAGGTTCAGAAAGGGGCAACAAAAATGATTAGGGATATAAACCGGCTTCCATATGAGGAGAGATTAATAAGACTGGGACTTTTCAGCTTGGAAAAGAGGTGACCGGGGGGGTGGGGTATGATAGAGGTCTATAAAATGATGACTGGTACGGAGAAAGTAAATAAGCAAGTGTTATTTACTCCTTCTCATAACACAAGAACTAGGAATCACCAAATGAAATTAATAGGTAGCAGATTTAAAACAAACACAAGAAAGTATTTTTTCACGCAATGCACTGTCAACCTCTGGAACTTCTTGCCAGAGGGTGTTATGAAGGCCAGCACTATAAGGGGGTTCAAAAGGGAGCTAGATTGATTCATGGAAGATAGGTCCATCAGTGGCTATTAGCCAGGATGGGCAGGAATGATGTCCCTAGTCTCTGTTTGCCAGAAGCTGGGATTGGGTGACAGGGCATGGATCACTTGATGATAACCTGTCTGTTCATTCCCTTTGGGGCACCTGCTATTGGCCACTGTCAGAGGACAGGATACTGGGCTTGATGGACGTTTGATCTGACCCAGTATGGCCGTTCTTATCATAGAATCATAGAATATCATGGTTGGAAGGGACCTTAGGAGGTCATCTAGTCCAACCCCCTGCTCAAAGCAGGACCAATCCCCAATTTTTGCCCCAGATCCCTAAATGGCCCCCTCAAGGATTGAACTCACAACCCTGGGTTTAGCAGGCCAATGCTCAAACCACTGAGCTATCCCCTCCCCCCAGAATCTTTAGGTCTTTCCCCCAGAATCTTTGTAAACTATACTGAAATAATTAAAGGTCAATCAGTGTCATCTCAATGCATCTCACATTTGGTTTCTGTCTGTATACATTTTTTTTTTACAATCTTGCTAAAGTCTCTTCTCCATCAAGAATTGTGACTTATTCCACTTCATCAGCTTTCCTGAGCAATGTTCCAATAACTAATATGCATGCATATTGTTTGTGTGGTCATCTGCATGTACTTTCCAATCTTTATGCCATCACTCATCCCTCTCATGGTGAAGCCAACTTTGGCAAGTTGGGTGTTACAGTCTCTGTTTGGATGAGCCAAAGTTCCTGGTCCTGTAAGGGAACTGCTGATGTGTCACCTACAGTGGAATGTATATGTGCACAATCACTCAAAGAGCAAGTTACTGTAAGGTAAGTAATTTTTTTCTTCATGTGTGCTGGTATTTCTTCAAACATATGGGGTCTTAAAATTGTAGAGTGGGGACCCTCCTTAAAGATTCTGAGGATCTCCTCCTGCAACATTATTTGTCTCCTCTTCCCTACAAAACTCCTTTAAAAAACCGGCAGTTCTGAACAATCACTGTGAACAATCATCTCCCGCACCCCCTGCTTGCTGTAATCTCCCCTCTGGACATCCTCTTCCCCCACCCACTTCCCACCCCTATGATAACACCTGTGAGTAGTTGAGCTCAGGGATGTGACAATCCATGGAAAGGACCCCCAGGGCACAGAGCTCTGTTTGCTTCACCAACCAGATAGAGAACCCTCTTGCCCCCAGGCTGGGAAGAGGTCACTCTGATTCCTGTGCAGCCCCAGGGAGATAAGTGGAGGTGGGCATGTTGCGGCAAGGAGGATAGTGGCAGCACCCCTTGCTGCTGGCAAGACTGTGTCTCAGGAACTAGGACCTGCTCTCTCTTGGCTCCTAGCCCCTGTATCCCACCTCTGAGACAGGAAAGATGATGATTTTGCGATCTGAGAGTATTGAAAAAACTTCTGCAAGCCTTTGCTACCCTGGAGTTTTGGAATTCACACAGATGAAGCCCCATATGTCAAGCATAACTACACAAATCACTAATAGTTTGTTTCATAAACACATTTTTTTCTACTTGTTGCTTTTTTTCCCTGTTGTTCTGTCCCCCAATATTAACCCTGATATTAACTTCACATTTTCCAGGTAAATTTTTGCACTGATTTTTTACCCTTTTTTAAATTTTTGAAATAAATACTGATACATTTCCTGGAAACTTTAGAAAAAATATAAACCAGAAATGAAGGTCCTTACACATGGTGAAAAGACATGAATTTGTCTAGACTAATTATGCAGCAAATACCCATTTTGAGAAGACAAACCTAAAAGGTAAACTTCATGTCCCAAATGTTGGAGCCTGCTAATAGTGGAAAAACCAGACATCCTCGCTAATACTTTGAGCGCTAACAGTAGCCCAATACATTTAAGATCTACAGAAGTCTTCAGTGTTATTGAGCATGAAGTGCTGCTAACTCAAATGGTGGGACCTCCAACTAAATATGGACAAGATGGGGATGATGCTGGTTTGAAAAATGAAGTATTTCAAAGATATGGCTGTGATCATGGCATCTAAATTGTCTAGACTTAGTCTCCAGCTACCTCAGAGACTGCTTTTCCCTCTATGCTCTGCCAGTGTCTCCTCTCTGCGGAGATGTTTAAACTATTACACGAGTTCCCAACAAGCCATTATCCTCATGGCTGCCCTCAGCTCTGGAAATCTGCAAGAGCCCATACCTAGCAATCTGTCATAGTAGATGTAAGACACAACTGTTTCATAGATGGGCTCAGGGCCAGAACTTCAAGGAACACGATTTTCTGGATGACAGTTCTCTCCCTTTAAAAATGGAATCTCTCTGAAAGCTGATGTAATATTTGCTGCATCCTAGTGAAGGCTAGTGGGCAGAAAATGTAGGCAAGAAAGGCAAAAGGTGTAAAGTAAATGCAATTATATTTTTGCAGAAGTTCATAGATTTGTTACATCATTGTCATGGAAACCCAGGTAGATTTTGGTTGTAGTGGAGGTGTAAAATCTCAAGGTTATGTACCTACACCCCAGGATATCTCCTCATTACATTCTTTTAACTACTAATTCTGTATATCTTCACATCTAGTCTCTCAACCAAAGTTTTAGCTACAACACTTAGTCTCCTGCCAAAATGGTCAATCTAAACAGTTTTCTACATTTCCTTAAATCCAAAAATGAAATAAAACCTTTAACATGGCTACTCAATGGTAGTTCTGTTAAAGTTCTTTCTCGAGTGCAGTATTTTCTAATTTGACATCTCATTCCTCACACAAATAACTCAGCTATAGTTAATTCTGTTGAGCACATTATAGATTTACAGTAAAAGATAGTTTTTGTTCTTTCAAGTTTGTCACAGGATCATCAGTTATAATACCAAAAAGATCGAATAAAACTGCCTTTTTGCTGACAGAACAATATACAAGGTGGTTTGTGCTCAAACCATTGTACTTTTCTGTGGAGAAGACAGATCAAGCCCCTATTGCAAAACATAATTTTTGTATGTGAATACCAGTATGTCTGCATCAGGCAATACATTGATTGATTTTAAAGAATTATAGTTAATTTTAAATTTTTCACTAGATTTTAATGCTCTTATTTCTTTCACTGGAAAATAAACTTATTGGGAAAGTTCAGAGTTTACAGGTCATGAAGTGTCAAGATAAAGAAACCATAAGAGTATCAATAGCTCAACCAAAATGGCATGGTTGTGAAATAAGGTTTTGTTACGGACTTGTGGTGTTAGGGCAACCATATTTCCTGCAATCAACTTGGCTTCACTCCCATTGGGAGCGATGGGAGGAATGGACATTTTCTGCTAAGGGGATTTTTAGATTCACTCCTATTGAGAGCAATGGAAGATAGTGACCATTTTGAAAGAGGGTAGATCTTCATGGAATTCTTTGTGTTAGAATATTATTGGTGCATACCTGCTGAAGAAGAAACTTTCAGTAATGGAGAATAACAGAAAAAAAAATCCTTTAAAAAGAAAATGTAACCAGTGTATGAGATTTCATTGAGTTTTAACTGATATGGAAGTTTTAATAGTCTGCATTATTCCATTATTAAGATAATTCAAGACCAAAACAGTGGTTTGACACAGTGCTAAATTTCGTAAAGAATCCATTTAAAAATTAAATTTAACTCCTAAACTAACCAATTTTCTTGTAAAGTTTCAAAAAATGTTTTCTATACTCGAAGAGTAAGAGCTGCAATTTTTAGGATGATGCTCAGTATTCTTCATATATAACAAACTGGTTGAATCCTACTTTAAGTGCAAAATTCATCTCAAGCCTAAATGAACTGCAACCCTTCTATCTTTGTCTTTCTTTTCTAGTTATTGAGCCGAAAAGACAAAACTACCTTTGAAAAGTTGGAGTATGTTATGAGTAAAGAAGATAATTACAAACGACTTAGAGACTATATTAACAGCTTGAAGATGACTCCTTGTATTCCTTATTTAGGTAGGTAAGCTTAATATCTTTGGTGTGCAGTATTAAGGGAATAGTACTTGCACTGTGACTTGCAGAAAAACTAAAAGCCATCTTTTAAGCTGTATTTGAGAGTATTTTAGTGCTTTTTACAAAGAATGTAGAACCACTTGGTTGGCTGTAAATGTTCTGTATATAGCAAGAGAGAACTTTTCTACTTCAGAGGTTTAATGGGAATTTTTCTTCTTAAGTGCTCCTAAGATTTTACATAGAGCATCAGTTTTCTTGGAGATGTTGTGTAGATTTAATGGGTGACTCATGGAGAAGCAGTTAGAGACTCTTACGCCTGGCAGTGCTTTCCAAGAACTAAACATTTGACTATAGATTTAATAATGAAAAATCATCAGTCACTAACTTCAGAGGTAAGCATAACTTCTGGAATCTGTTTTAAATGTTGTGGAATCTGATTTCTATTGCATATATTGTCACTTTGATTACACTGAAGTGACTAGGATATTAAATTGGTGCTACAAAATATAAAAAAATGGGTGATTTATAGAGATTTATCATGGATAATTTGCCTTCCTATGTTTCTAAGAAATCTTTACTGATTTGTTTATATATTTGCTAATGTATATAGTTTTTATTGCTATGATGATCAAATATTTTCATCAGCTTTTTGGAATTACTTGATTCTAAAGAGCAGCTTTAAGCAGGATTAGTGCCTACCAGTGTGTTTTTGATATTTTTGTTGTTGAATGTTAATTATATAAAACTTCAGTAATTATACAGATGTTAAAGAAATGCTTGTCTGACTGTTTCCCTCTCCCAGAAACATCAGGCAGGTCACATGAGTCCATCCTACTTAATATGGATTGTGTTGCAGACATCAGTTATTCCTTTATCTACATCAAGATGAGCTCCAGTGGCCCACTACAGTTGACTAGACTTGATAATCCCCACCCCCCAAAAAAACCCCACAAAAAACCCCAAAACAAACCCCTAAATATGCTATTTTCTCTTCCTCACTTCTTTGGGCTATTTTAAGTCCTCTTGGATGTGGGGATTAGGAATCCTTTATTGTGGTAACATCTACATTTCTGTCATGATAGATACTTCAGCCTCTGTATTTTATGGGGGGGTAAAGAATCCGTCCTGTCAGTCACTGGTAACAAGGGAAGCCCCCTGCAGCTTCAACTAGTTTTGCTCTCCTTCAGGCAGAGTTAACCAGACCTCTGCACTGAAGAGGTTTTCTGATGATTTTAAAAAAACAACTGTAATTCTGAATTAGCAATTTGGTTCTATAATTTAATCTTCTAAATGTCAGCTGTCTCAGGTTTGCTGGCCTTATAAGTTGTGTCCCCCCCTGCTCTGCTTCCTTTTGTGAAATACTGAAGCAGCTGATGTCCCTTTCATATGACTTTCACTCAATCAAAAAGAATGGTGGGGAAGGGGAAATACTCTGTTCAATGATGCCCACTCTTTAGAATCAGTTTATTGAACCTACTTTCTACCTCTGGCAATTCCAGCTTGATTTTAGCAGTGACTCTGCTCATGAACTCCTGTATAGAGAGATTAATGTTTCAGGTACTTTAAAAACAGATTTTCAGGTATTCAGAGATATGGCACAGAATTGATTAATGAAATTTGTAATCATTGCAATCAGATCAGAAATGAACCTGTGCAGGGGGCGGGGGCAGCAAGGGAGGGCATAAAACATAATCAGAATGGAATTTTAAGATTTGACTTCTTCCAAACCTCCAAGATTAGAAACAGTTTCTCTAGAGTATTGGAAAGCTCCAACTTCCAGCTATTCAAAGGTTTTCAGCATTAGCTTTTATTTGTTATAGGTTTATGAGATGATATCAGACCAAGCAAAAACAATTTACCAGGTAGGCCAGGCTGCTTTCAGCATCCCAGGTATCCTGGACTTCTCTGCTTCTTGCTTAAACAGTCTTTTTGTTATCTAAAGTTTTAGAAGTAAAGTAGATATTTTTCTTTATCTAGCTGATCTGGATTTTTTCTGTTGCTTCCTGAAGTGTACAAAATACAAATATATGCAAAATGGGCATGGGAAAACAGAAAAATATTGGAAAACTGTATGATTGTTCTTCCTTTTATTTCAAGTTTGTGCCAGTGCAACTATCTCCCTTTAGACACATGAACAACTTTTTGTCCAAATTCTTCTGTAGAGTAAGTCTTTGGACATAACATGTCAATTTATTAAAGTCTAATGTGTATTTTGTTTTTGCTTAGAAATGAAAAACGGGTTTAGTTGATGTCTTTAATGCTTCTTGCTGGGACCAATTGTAGTTTAAAAACTAGTCTGTCATCTGGCTTTATTTGTTGTACTAGTTGTTGTTAGTGACAAGAATGTCGTATGCTTCCATTTTAATTCTCCAGAGGAATCGTGAATTAGATATACTTTTCTGGAGTGCTTTCTCTAATGTTACTTAACTTCTTATGGATAAATGTCTGGAAAAGCAAATGAAAATGGTTTGAAACAGTAATCTTAGTAAATCTGGAACTGTCTTGGAAGCTTAACTATGCAATTCACTTAATCTCTTCCTGCAATGAAAAATTTAACCTGTAGAAAGACCTGTTCAGCATTTATAAGAATATTCTCTCTAAAGGTTGTTAACTAGGGATTTTTACTGAAATGAGTAGAAGAATATTCAATACAAGAGCAATTCACTAATCTGTTTCTGCTTTTCCACATGTAGGCTATAATCTATTAAAGGTTTTTTGTTTGTTTTCTGTTCTTTGGTATGTAAAACGTGTACAGAAAGAGTATTGCTTCTGTGTTAAATTACATATAAAATGCTGTTAAAAGATTAACTGGTTTAATGGCTCTGCCATGGCATGACAAACTTAATTTGGAAAACAACTTTGGAAAGCTCACTCCAGGAACTGGGAGAATGACATTACTTTATAAAGGTAACTTTTCTGGACTTATAAGGCAGGTTGATTGCCACATGCTGTCTGAGATCCCTGCTGCTAACAGACACAGAGTTACATTGGCATTGATCATGAAGGACCCTGCTGGTAGTGAGGTTAGAGGACCTTGCTGGTAGTGGGGTTAGGAAAGACATCAAAAGAGGATGACTGTGGTGTTGCCTCAGAAGTTTGAAAGGAGTTCAGTTTTGTCTCCAAAATTAACATGAGTATATCTTCACTGCAGAGTTAACTCAGGCTCTTACTTGCATGTTGTCCCTAAACTGTCTCTTATACAGATACACAAACCTCTAACCTGAATTTGTTGCTTTCACCTGGGGCTTGCTGGTACATCTGTGGTTATACGCTAAAGCACAAGTGAGCATGCAGGCTAAATTGCTCGTGGTGATAGTCCTCCAGTTCCTTCTCATAATTCCCCAGTGAGCCAAGAGGGTCAGACACATTCTTCCACGGTTCACTGGGAAGGAATCCGAGCATCTCCACTTATTGCAGTGCTAAGAACCATGGGATTTCCCCCCAGAATTCCTAGTGACATATACGTGAGTGCAGCACCAATGTGCACCCAGTAACTCAAATGTGGCTTTTCAGTGTGGCCATTCACACCCAGGCTAGGCTAACCTGATTGCTCAAACCTAGATGCCAGTCACCCAAGTTAATTCTGTAGTGAAGACATATCTTATATGGCCAGTTTAAATGGTCAACGCAAACTGAGAATGGACAAGTCATGTTTATTTTATTCTAAGCAAAATATAACCTCTCTGAAAAAGGTTTATAATGGAAATTCTGACAAAGCTCTTGTTATAGTTGTGCTACCAGACTTCATAGTAAAACAAGTGGGTCATATTGCTAGAAATAAAAGATGTTTTCTTGGCTTAAAATTTACTACTCCTTGAAATAGTCTTTTATATTTGTGTTTCACTGAAGGTGAGATCACTTGTGCTAAGCTGTTGGAGCTGGGGGAGGGGGCAAGAAGAGGTTCTCAGAGTAAAGGTGTAAACATTTGTGTGGCGAGTACTAGTCTGGCAAATCGTAAGGAAAATATTGTGTGTGAATTACCGCTCTAAATCTGAAAATCATTAAAAATGTTTATTTGTTCTTCTTATAAATTACAGAACATTCTTAAGTATTGTGTTGGGGATTTGGCACTTTGACAACACTCATTCTGTAGGGGAGAGAAAAAATAGAACAGTGTGCTGCATAGTGGTATGGAACATGATAAATATTCTCTATGTATAATTCTTGTAGGTATGCCTACTTCATTTGCGTAATGGGGAGGCAATACAGTTTATACAACTGAGGATGTTACCCTGGGAAAGAAAATATGCAGAAAAATACCTTTAGTCAGGCAAACATTGAAGTCAGTAAATTGAACAAATCTTCCAAGTGCACTGCTTATGGTTTCCCTTGAGACGTGATTTTTGCAGTCTTGTAAGTCTTCTCTTGGGGAAATAGTGTATGTGTATGTGTGTATTGTGACGGGGCAAGGCCAGAGGGCTATAGGAAAGTGGTAAGGAACCAGTATGTTAGCCCCAGGCTAAACAAATCCCTGATACCTTATGGCAGTTGCTCCAGGTTAATCAAGACACCTGGGGCCAATTAAGAACTTTCCAGAAGGCAGGGAGGTTAATTGAGACACCTGCAGCCAATCAGGGGCTGGCTGAAACTAGTTAAAAGCCTCCCAGTGAGTCAGTGAGGGGCGCATGTCAGGAGCTGTGGAAGGAGGTTGCGTGTGAGGAGCTGGGAGCAAGAGGCACTAGGAGCTGAGAGTAAGAGGGCGTACTGCTGGAAGATCCTGTGGTGAGGATAAAGAAGGTGTTGGGAGGAGTCCATGGGGAAGTAGCCCAGGGAGTTGTAGCTGTCGTGCAGTTGTTCCAAGAGGCACTCTAAACAGCTGCAATTCACAGGGCCCTGGGCTGGAACCTGGAGTAGAGGGCGGGCCCGGGTTCCCCCCAAAACTCCCAACTCCTGATCAGGCACAGGAGGAGTTAACCTGGACTGTGGATTCTACTAGAGGGGAAGATCTCTGAGGCAAGCAGAATCCGCCAATAAGCGCAGGACCCACCGAGGTAGAGGAGGAACTTTGTCACAGTATATACACACGAATTTACATCAGACCCCTCCTGCACCCCAATCCCCAGGACCTGCACCATAGACCTCCTCCCTAGGTTGACCAGATAGCAAATGTGAAAAATCGGGACGGGGGTGGGGGGTAATGGCGACTATATAAGCTAAAGCCCTGAATATCGGGACTGTCCCTAAAAAATCAGGACATCTGGTTATCCTACTCCTCCCCCACCCAAACTCCCTCCCAGAGCCTTGGGCAGGTCGGGGATGGAGTTTGGGCAGGGGCAGAGTTTGGGCACCACCAAAATTTCTACATACCTGCTACCCCTTAGCAGGAGGGGGACACGACAGTCCCGGAAGGAGCTTCCTGGTCTCAGCTTGCTGATCTAATTAACAAGGCAGTGTATTTAAAGGGGAAATCTGCATAATCTCTGTGTGTGTGTGTGTGTGTGTGTGTCTGTCACTCACACACACACACACACACACACACACACACACACACACACACACACACGTTTGAGTTAACCCTTGAGGGCTCAGCCAATTGCTAGTTCATCATTTCCCAGTAAGGCATGCCCTGGAAAATATCCCACCCTCTGACTTCACCATCTCAACCAAGGTTCACAATCATCATTCCTGTGTACCAGTATTAAATTGTTTGTTTAAAACTTATTGTGTGTGTGTGTGTGTCTCTATATTTTATGGGGAAATTGGATTCGCTTATCGTTTCACTTAAAGTCACATTTTTCAGGAACATAACTACAATGTTAAGTGAGGAGTTACTGTACATTAAATATTCTAAAATACAAGGTATGGAACCTGAGCCAGGAGAATCATTTTCCCCATATCCAAGCTACATATCTGGTCCATTTCAAATAACACTTTCTGGTAGAGACTTTTCTAGAATTAAGCAGTACATTCTGTGCCAAGGAGGAGCATGAGCTTTCAAGAGTGGACAGAGTCAAAGTCCAATTGCCCAAGCTGTCAGGTGAAGGGACTGCTGGTCTGGATCAAGAATCCTGTCCTGCTGAGACAGAAGGTCTGGAGACATAGGGAGACATATGAAGACCATGTCCAACAGATGAAGCAGGTCTGAAAACCACCACTGAGGTGGCCAAGCAGAGCAATCAGAATTATCCTTGCCCTGTATTGATAAATCTTCCTCACCACTTTCTGGATCAATGCAAAGGGGGAAAAGCATACCAAAGGCCTCTTTGTCCAGTGCAGAAGGAAAGCGCCTGAGAGGGACTGACTGTCTCTTCCCACTCTCCAGCAGAAGAGATGCCAGGAGCAGCAACATGGGAGCCAGCAAACAGAGCTGAAAATAGGGGAGTTTGAGTTGAGTTTCCAGCTGCATTTCCAAACCTCAGATTCTATCTTCCATCAGATCTATCCGGCAGCACTTCATAGAAATGAGCATCTTTCAAGCACTGTCTTCATAATAATGTATATCCTGCAGCTTCCACATCCAGTCATCTTCATTGTCTCTTCCATTCTTTGGGTCACTAGGCAGAGCGGGGGTGGGATGTGCTCAGGGGAGGGGGTGGAACAGGGCCAGGAAGAGGTGGGGGCAGGGCTTTGGGGAAGGGGTGTAGTGGGGCCGGGAAGAGGAAAAGTTTGGGAGGGAGTTTGGGGATGGGAGGGGGTGGAGGGAGGGGGTTCAGGCTCTGGGAGGGAGTGCAGGGGTGTGGCTGGGGATGAGGGGTTTGGGGTGTTGGAGGGGGCTCAGGGCTATGGCAGAGGGTTGGGATGTGGGGTGAGGGCTGTGGGGTGGGGCTGGAGATGAGGGGTTCACGATGCAGGTGGGGGCTCAGGGTTGGGGCAGAGGGTTAGGGTGTAGGGGGATGAGGGCTCTGGCTGGAACTGGGGATAAAGTGTTGGGTGTGGGAGGGGCTCAGCTAGGGCAGAGGGTTCGGGTCTGGGGGTGAGGGTTCTGTCTGGGGCTGGAGATGAGGGGATTGAGGTGTGGGAGGGGGCTCAGGGTTGCAGCAGAGGGCTGGGGTGTGGGGGGATGAGGGCTCTGGCTGGGACTGGGGATAAGGTGTTTGGGGTGTTGGTTAGGCTCATGGCTAGTGCAGAGGGTTGGGGTGTGGGGGGGGTGAAGGCTCTGGCTGGGGGGGTGTAGGCTCTGGGGTGGGGCAAGGCTGGGGATGAGTTTGGGGTGCAGGCAGGCTGCCCTGGTACTGGGGCCAGACAGGACTCCCCCCAGCCCTTTCCCTGCCAGCAGCAACAAGCTCTGGGGGAGGGGCTCCCCTCTTCCCCCCCCCACCCCCCCCGGAGCATGCTCACCCCCACCACTGTCACTGCACATGCTCCTAGGGTCCCTTCAGGTCCAAGAATCTCCCTCACCTCCCCTGTGGTGGGTGCCGGGGGAGGGGGCTGCATGCTTCTCCTCCCCTGCTGCTGCCCCTCACTGTAGCCTCACTGGGGGTGGGGAATGGAGCTGCCCCTTGCCCAGCATGGGGCAGGAGTGGTCACTGTGGGTGGGTGGGTGGGTGGGGGGGATCTGTATTGGTGGAGGGTCCTGCTGGAAAATGGAAGGGTCTGAGGGGGAAGGGTAGGGTCAGTCTGGATGGAGGGCACTAGGACCCTGCAGCATGCATGGAGGCAGGAAGGCAGCAAGGAGCTGCAATGGAGAGGGACATTCGGCTTTGGACTTTTTTTTAAATTATTATTAGTTTTATTTATATATATATATATATATATATATATATATATATATATATATATATATATATATATATATATATATATATATATATATATATATATATATATATATATATATATATATATATATATATATATATATATATATATATATATATATATAAAAATAAAAAAATGTTGCCTGGGGCAGCAAAAAATCCAGAGCCGGTCCTGCTAGCCAGTTCCACTCTATCTCATGCCCCATGTCCCTCTCCCTTTCAAGGAAGCAGTCCCTGCTCCAAAGCATGGGGACACCACAGTATCTCAAAGAAAAGGTCACTAGAAGCTTTAAACATGGGCAAAACATAATTTTCACTCACCTCTTTTCTCAGAAACTGCTGCATTGTTTTTGGCAATTACAATCAAATTCACTTAATTTTCTTAGAAAATTAGATTATATTGAATGAAGTCTAGATTAGTACAGCTGTGAAAAAACTGCCTTAATTAGAAATGTAACTGTAATTTAGATAATGCAGATTCTCTAGGTTTTCCTAATGAAATATTTAAATGAACTCTGTGAGGTGACAGTGGGGTAGTGGTAAAAAAGGAAAGCTGAAGACTGCTTTAAGTCCAATGATATCCCACAGTAAAAGCCTGACAGAGAAAGTGACACACTGTATCTAGGTCTGAATGACAAAAGGGAAATGGAAATATGAGGTGGATGAGGTAATATCTTTTATTGGACCAACTTTTGATGGTGAGAGAGACAAGCTTTGGAGCTATGCAGAGCACTTCAGGTCTGGGAAAGGTACTAAGGCCTTGGCCACACTCACGAGTTACAGCGCAATAAAACTGCCTGCAGCGCTGTAACTCACTAACTGTCTACACTCGCAAGGCACGTACAGCGCTGTATCTCCGCAGGGACAGCGCTGCAGGTACTCCACCTCCCCAAGAGGAATAACGTTTGTTGCGCTGCCGCTGGTGCGCTGCGGCTACAGTGCGGCCACCCAATGCGCTGTTATTGGCCTCCAGAAGTATTCGGAAGTATCCCGCAATGCCTGTTCTAGCCACTCTGGTCATCAATTAGAACTCTATTGCCCTGGCCTCAGGTGACCAAGCGCCACTCCGACCCTTTAAATTCCCTTGGAATTTTAAATATCCCCTTCCTGTTTGCTCAGCCAGGCGTGGAGTGCTCTCAGCGCATCTTTCCAGGTAACCATGCCTCCATGTGCCAGATGAGCCCCAGTATGGCACAATACCGAGTAGCTGGACCTCATCGCTGTTTGGGGGGAGGAAGCTGTCCAGACCCAGCTGCGATCCAGCCGGAAGAATTTCGATACTTTCGGCCAGATATCAAGGGCCATGATTGAAAGGGGCCATGACCGGGACGCACTGCAGTGCAGGATAAAAGTAAAGGAGCTGCGCAGTGCGTACCGCAAAGCCCGCGAGGCAAACAGCCGCTCAGGTGCTCCCCCCCAAACCTGCCGATTCTACAAAGAGCTGGATGCAATACTTGGGGGTGACCCCACTACCATTCTGAGCACCACCGTGGACACGGGAGAGCGGGACGAGGAGGAGGAGGAGGGGGTTGAAGAAAACAGGAGCGAGGGTGCTGTGGCTGGGGGAGACACCCCTGACTCCCTGGGGGCATGCAGCCAGGAGCTGTTCTCGAGCCAGGAGGAAGGGAGCCAGTCGCAGCGGCCGGTACGCGTTGTGGGAGAAAGAGAAGAGCAGGTTCGTGGTAAGCAGCTTTTATTTTCGGGAAGGAGCTTTTTCGGTGGGGGGTCCTTGGGCGAGGAGGGTTTGGGCTGCATGCATGCCTAGATGCGGAAGAGCGCATTGATGTGGTCTATCACATCGTAGAAATCGGCCACTGTAATCTCTTCGAAAGTCTCAGCCAGAACTTGGGCAATGCGCTTGCGCAGGTTTATTGAGAGAGCTGCCCTGGCCCTTGTCCCATTCAGGGTAACGTGTCCACACCACTGTGCTGCGAGGGGCAGGGGGACCATTGCTGCACACAGGCAAGCTGCATATGGGCCAGGGCGGAAGCCGCATTGCAGTAGAAGACCCTCCCTTGCTTCCCCGGACACCCTCAGCAGCGAGATATCTTTCAGGACGAACTGCTGTGGAAAATGTGGGGATAGTGTTCAGTGTAGGTTCCCCCTGCAGCTGTTGGCTCTCCCCAAGGCACAGAAACCCGTCGGACAGTACATCCGTGAAACAATCAGTCCCCCTTTACCCTGTGCTTACTCACCATTTTGGGGCTCCCGTGGGTTCTGTGCGCTCTGGGACAGGAAAATTGTGCTGTTTTGGAGACTCTGTGTGCTCTCCTTAAGTGTGGGGGAATCATTGCTCTGTCTGGCATAAAACAATGATGCCTCTGTTAAATGTTGCATTTTGCCTTCAAGATGCAACCTTGAGATCTCCGCCATACGTCTTATCACCGGCTGAGAGACTCCAAAGGCTCAGGAAGTGGCCCAGAAGAATGAAAGAAGACATGATGCAGGAAGTTATGAAACAGTCTCTTAAAGAGAATCAAAAGGCTCGGGAGTGGAGGGAGAGGGAAAGCAGGCTCCGCCAGGAAAACGCAGCGCACTGGCGGCAAAGCATGCAGCTCCGTCAGGAAAGCACAAAGGAACTGATTAGCATCGTGGTGCGCCAAGCGGACTCTATCCAGGCGCTCGTCGCCATGCAGGCGGAGCAGTACTTCGCCCGCCCCCCCCTGCAGCCAGTGTCCCAAAACACTTTTCCTTGTGCCCCCATGTCACCACCTGCCCACTTCACCCAACATCCAGGTTCTTATCGCCCACACCAGATGCCCCCAACACCTGTAGCTTCACTAGCCAGCCCTGGAAACTATGACCCTTACCCACTGCACTCAACTCCCATCACGAATTATAGACATCCTGAAGTCCAGCACTCACTGCACAGCACTCCAGACAGGAAGCCCGAGTATGAAAGCAGGACATACCATACCCTGTGATTGAAGCCTTCCCCACACCACCCACCACCCCCCTTGCCCTTTCTGTCTCACAAGCAGTTGTGTTGTGTTTCTTTTTAATACATGTATTTTCACTGTAATAAACGGATTCTTTGGATGTGAAAACAGTCTTTATTATTGCATAAGGAAAAAGATACCGTAGCCCAGGAAAGAAACAGGCAACACAAGTGAGCTGAGCAAACACAAATCAGCTTAGCAAAGACAGATTACTAATAACATTGGAACCACTTCACTTCAGGGCCGTGCAGGGCAGCAGACATTACTGGTGGTTTTCAGCCTCAAATTTCTCCCTCAAGGCATCCGTAATCCTTGCAGCCCCATGCTGGGCCCCTCTAATAGCCCTGCTCTCTGACTGTGCAAATTCAGCCTCCAGGTGTTGAACCTCTGAGGTCCACGCCTGAGTGAACATTTCACCCTTCCCTTCACAAATATTATGGAGGGTACAGCACGCGGATATAACCGCAGGGATGCTGTGTTCGGCCAAGTCCAGCTTCCCATATAGAGATCGCCAGCGGCCCTTCAAACGGCCAAAAGCACACTCCACAGTCATTCTGCACCGGCTCAGCCTGTAGTTGAACCGTTCCTTGCTGGCGTCAAGGCTCCCTGTGTAGGGTTTCATGAGCCACGGCATTAAAGGGTACGTGGGGTCTCCAAGGATCACAGTGGGCATTTCAGTTTCCCCTACCGTGATCTTCCGGTCTGGGGAAAAAAGTCCCGGACTGCATCTTCCGGAACAGGGCAGTGTTCCGAAAGATGCGTGCGTCATGCACCTTTCCGGGCCAGCCTGCGTTGATGTCAATGAAACGCCCACGGTGATCCACAAGCGCCTGGAGAACCATGGAGAAATACCCCTTCCGATTAATGTACTCGGATGCTAGGTGGGGTGGTGCCAAAATAGGAATATGCGTCCCATCTATTGCCCCGCCGCAGTTAGGGAAACCCATTTGTTCAAAGCCGGCCACAATGTCCTGCACGTTACCCAGAGTCACGGTTCTTCTGAGCAGGATGCGATAAATGGCCTTGCAAACTTGCATCAGCACGATTCCAACGGTCGACTTTCCCACTCCAAACTGGTTCGCTACTGATCGATAGCAGTCCGGAGTTGCGAGCTTCCAGATTGCAATAGCCACCCGCTTCTCCACCGTCAGGGCAGCTCTCAATCTCGTGTCCTTGCGCCGCAGGGCGGGGGCGAGCTCCTCACACAGTCGCTTTTCTCATCCGAAAGTTCTGCACCCACTGCTCGTCATCCCAGACTTGCATGACAATGTGATCCCACCACTCTGTGCTGGTTTCCTGAGCCCAAAAGCGGCGTTCCACAGTGCATAGCATGTCCGTGAATGCCACAAGCAAGTTCGTGTCGTACGCGTTTCGCATGACTATTTCATCGTCATCGTCGGACTCCTCGCTGTCACTGTGGATCTTAAGAAAGAGCTCGACTGCCAAACGTGACGTGCTGGCGAGACTCGTCAGTATTTTGCTCAACAGGTCGGGATCCATTTTCCTGCTGACCAAAACGGAGCACAGATCGTGCTACAAAGAAACCGTTGAAAGATGGTGCCAAATGTGCATGGAAACACAGGGATTGCTGGGATGCGAAGCGATGCATCACGGGGCGTTGGGACAGGACCCAGAATGCACCATACCCCACGCCCCCTTCCCACAACCCACGGTGCCAGAATTGGAATAGGTGTTCTGTGGGATACCTGCCCATGATGCATTGCTCCCAAAACCGCTGCAAGTGCCGCAAATGTAGCCACGTTAGTGCTCGTTACTGCGCTGGCAGCTGCCAGTGTGGACAGGCTGCAGCGCTTTCCCTACTCAGCTGTACGAAGACAGGTTTAACTCACAGCGCTGTACATCTGCAAGTGTAGACAAGGCCTAAGAGTGTCACAGCTAAATAAAAGATCAAACAAATGGTTTAGCATAAGTAGTTAGCACATATTTTAAGGGATCATTCAAGCTGAAGTGGCCCTTGCACAGGAAATATTTTGATACAGGGGGTGGGGGAATGCACATTCCAAAAATACTGTGTCAGCAGCCGCAGTTTGAAAAAATAAACTCCTATTTCTGAGAGCAGGATTTTGAGTTCTTTTTTGGACTTACTAATAATTCCCATGAAATTGCAGTTAGTAACAGATGGAGAAAAACTTCAGTTTGTGATTACCATGGCACTCTCTCTCTTTTTTTTAACATAGGTGAGTTGTTTTTTTAAAGGAAACATTTGTTTCAGAGGAACACTGTTTGTTCAAAGAGGAATGGTCATTAAATCCCATTGTTTCCAACTGAATAAATGTTACATAAATGTGTTAGCTGATGTTACTTTGTATTTTTCAAGCAAATGATATGCCAACCTGCAATATTTGTAGCCATATTTTTTGTTTTTCCTTGTGGCTTATTCTCATGAACTGAAGATGGCTAAAGCACTTCATTAAACAAGTTGGGTTTGGTTTATATGCACTTTGTTAGTCAATACATATATGCTAGGCATAGTGCACACCGCCTTAATATTGTGTTTTATCCAACACTTAGGCAGTTATATTAACTGAATTATATCTTTCCCACAATCCTGTCAACATCCATTCATTAATGTCAATATATATAGCCACAATACCAGCAAAGGTGAAGTCAGCTTTGGCACTGGAAAATATGAAACATAGACTCATAGACTTTAAGGTCAGAAGGGACCATTATGATCATCTAGTCTGACCTCCTGCACAATGCAGGCCACAGAATCTCACCCTCCCACTCCTGGAATAATCCTCTCACCTATGTCTCAGCTATTGAAGTCCTCAAATCATGGTCTAAAGACCTCAAGATGCAGAGAATCCTCCAGTAAGTGACCCGTGCCCCATGCCGCAGAGGAAGGCAAAAAATCTCCAGGGCCTCTGCCAATCTACCCTGGAGGAAAATTCCTTCCCGACCCCAAATATGGCGATCAGCTGAACCCCGAGCATGTGGGCAAGACTCACCAGCCAGACACCCAGGAAAAAGTTCTCTGTAGTAACTTCTAACATCCCATCATTGACCATTGGTCCTATTTACCACTGATGGCAATTAATTGACCTTTGACTAAGATCATGTTATCCCATCAAACCATCCCCTCCATAAATGTATCTAGCTTAATCTTGAAGCCAGTTAGGTCTTTTGCCCCCACTGCTTCCCTTGGAAGGCTGTTCCAGAACTTCACTCCTCTGATAGTTAGAAACCTTCGTCTAATTTCAAGTCTAAACTTCCTGATGGCCAGTTTATATCCATTTGTTCTTGTGTCCACATTGGTACTGAGCTGAAATAATTCCTCTCCCTCCCTGGTATTTATCCCTCTGATATATTTAAAGAGAGCAATCATATCTCCCCTCAGCCTTCTTTTGGTTAAGGTAAACAAACCAAGCTCCTTGAGTCTCCTTTCATACGACAGGTTTTCCATTCCTCGGATCATGCTAGTGGCCCTTCTTTGTACCTGTTCCAGTTTGAATTCATCCTTCTTAAACATGGGAGACCAGAACTGCACACAGTATTTCAAATGAGGTCTCACCAATGCCTTGTATAACGGTACTAACACCTCCTTATCTCTACTAGAAATACCTCGCCTAATGCATCCCAAGACCGCATTGGCTTTTTTCACGGCCACATCACATTGGCGACTCATAGTCATCCTGTGATCAACCAGGACTCCGAGGTCCTTCTCCTCTTCCGTTACTTCCAACTGATGCGTCCCCAGCTTATAACTAAAATTCTTGTTATTAATCCCTAAATGCATAACCTTACACTTCTCACTATTAAATTTCATCCTATTACTATTACTCCAGTTTACAAGGTCATCCAGATTTTCCTGTAGGATATCCCGATCCTTTTCTGAATTGGCAATACCTCCCAACTTTGTGTCATCTGCAAACTTTATTAGCACACTCCCACTTTTGGTGCCGAGGTCAGTAATAAAAAGATTAAATAAAATTGGTCCCAAAACTGAACCTTGAGGAACTCCACTAGTAACCTCCCTCCAACCTGACAGTTCACCTTTCAGTATGACCCGCTGTAGTCTCCCCTGTAACCAGTTCCTTATCCACCTCTCAATTTTCATATTGATCCCCATCTTTTCCAATTTAACCGATAATTCCTCATGTGGTACTGTATCAAATGCCTTACTGAAATCGAGGTAGATTAGATCCACTGCGTTTCCTTTATCTAAAAAATCTGTTACTTTCTCAAAGAAGGAGATCAAGTTGGTTTGGCACGATCTACCTTTTGTAAAACCATGTTGTAATTTGTCCCAATTGCCATTGACCTCAAGGTCCTTAACTACTTTCTCCTTCAAAAATTTTTCCAAGACCTTGCATACTACAGATGTCAAACTAACAGGCCTGTAGTTACCCGGGTCACTTTTTTTCCCTTTCTTAAAAATAGGAACTATATTAGCTATTCTCCAGTCAAACGGTACAACCCCTGAGTTTAGAGATTCATTCAAAAATTTTGCTAATGGGCTTGCAATTTCATGTGCCAGTTCCTTTAATATTCTTGGATGAAGATTATCTGGGCCCCCTGATTTACTCTCATTAAGCTGTTCAAGTTTGGCTTCTACCTCGGATATGGTAATATCTACCCCCACATCCTTATTCCCATTTGTCATGCTGCCACTATTCCTAAGCTCCTCATTAGCCTCATTAAAGACTGAGGCAAAGTATTTGTTTAGAGATTGAGCCATGCCTAGATTATCCTTAACCTCCACTCCATCCTCAGTGTTTAGCGGTCCCACTTCTTCTTTCTTTGTTTTCTTCCTATTTATATGGCTATAAAACCTTTTACTATTGGCTTTAATTCCCTTTGCAAGGTCCAATTCTACATGCCTTTTAGCCTGTCTCACTTTATCCCTACATGCTCTGACCTCAATAAGGTAGGTTTCTTTGCTGATCCCTCCCATCTTCCACTCCTTGTATGCTTTCTGTTTTTTCTTAATCACCTCTCTGAGATGCTTGCTCATCCAGCTTGGTCTAAAACCCCTGCCTATGAATTGTGTCCCCTTAGGATACAGGCTTCTGATAGCTTCTGCAACTTTAATTTGAAATAATCCCAGGCCTCCTCCGCCTTTAGGTCCATAAATTCTTTAGTCCAATCCACTTCCCTAACTAATTTCCTTAATTTATTAAAGTTAGCCCTTTTGAAATCAAAAACCCTAGACTCAGATTTATTTTTGTTTATCCTTCCATTTAGTTTGAACTGAATTAGCTCATGATCACTTGAGCCAAGGTTGTCCCCTACAACCATTTCTTCAATGAGGTCCTCACTACTCACCAAAACCAAATCTAAAATGGCATCCCCCCTTGTTGGTTCAGCAACTACTTGATGAAGGAATTCATCAGCTATCATATCTAGGAAAATCTGAGCCCTATTATTATTACTAGCACTTGTTCTCCAGTCTATATCTGGGAAGTTGAAGTCTCCCATGATCACACAGTTCCCATTAGTATTTACTTCCTTAAAAACATTAAAGAGGTCTCTATCCATATCCAAATTAGATCCCGGTGGTCTATAGCACACCCCAAGCACTATCCCAGGGGAGGCTCTAGTAGTTTTTGTCCCCAATGTGATTTTTGCCCAGACTGACTCTGTCTTATCCATTCCATCACTTTTTATTTCTTTACAGTCTACCTCATCATTGATATACAGTGCTACTCCCCCACCTTTACCTTTATTTCTATCTTTCCTAAACAGCACATACCCTTCAATACCTGTACTCCAGTCATGACTACTATTCCACCATGTTTCGGTTATTCCTATGATATCTGGTTTCACTTCCTGGACCAGTAGCTCTAATTCCTCCATTTTGTTACCTAGGCTCCTCGCATTGGTGTATAAACATCTTAATTTTTGCCGTTTGGGCTCACTCACATTCCTTACCCAGTTTGGTATGGACATTGTACTGCCAGTATGACCTATTTGACTAGTATCCACTCTGCCCTTCCTCCTTATGTCCATACTCCTACCCCCGGCTATATCCTCTCTTACTTCGTTGTCTTCCCTCTCAATGTTAAAGTCCGGCGTGGAGATTACCTGGACATCTCCCAACCGTCTCCCCCAAATTCCTAGTTTAAAGCTCTCTTGATCAGTTGTGCCAGCCTCCATCCTAGAAGTCTATTTCCTTCCCTACTCAGGTGAAGTCCATCCCGAGAGAACAGTCCTCTGTCCATGAATGCCTCCCAGTGGCCATACATCCCAAAGCCCTCCTTGTAGCACCAATCCCAGATGCATTTGTTCTCTGTCCTGGTACAAGTTGAGAAGTACATTCACAGGAAACTGGGACCTTGTGTACACTTGCACGTTATAGCACAATAAAGCCTCCCAGCGCGCTCTACCTTACTCCCCGTCCACACTGGCAAGGCACGGAGAGTGCTCTGACTCCCTGGCTGGAGTGCTCCTGTTACTCCACTTCCTCGAGAGGAATAACAGCTGTTGCGTATTGGCTGAGACACTCCAGTGTAAATGAGGAGTAACGTTATTACGCACTAATTGACCTCCGGAAACTCCCTATAATCCTTTTAACCAAAGCGTCCTCTCTTGTTTTGTTGTGAACTCCGGACGCAGAAGTGCCGTTTCAAAGCTCCATTTCGGGCTGCTTATCAAAAAAACACAAACACAGCTACTGTTTGCTTTGAATGAGTGAGAGGCAGGCAGGGGGGCTCCGTTGGGAGTGCCAACAGCTAGTGTTTGCTTGAAGAGAGAGGCGGCGTGGGTGGGGAGGAGGGGTTGTGGTCTGTTTCAGCGAGCGGCTGCTTATCTGGTCTATGAGAAAAAAACAAACAGCTGCTGTTTGCTTTCAGTGAGTGAGAGAGAGGCAGGGGAGGGAGGGTGGTCTGAACTTATGAGACAGCGTGCTGACACACACTCAGCCCTCCAAAAACCCACTCTCTCTCCCCCCACGCTCCCTGTCACACTCCATCCCCCCAATTTGAAAAGCATGTTGCAGCCACTTGAACACTGGGATAGCTGCCCATAATTCACCACTTCCAATGCTGCTGCAAGTGCTGCAAATGTGGCCACACCAGTGCGCTTGCAGCTATCAGTGTGGACAGACTGCAGCGCTTTCCCTAGTGCGTTCTCCGAAGGCTGGTTTAACTCAAACCGCTCTACAACTGCAAGTGTAGCCATAGCGTGGTTTGAAATGTAGTATCTGAGAGAGAAGTATAAATCATGGTTCCAGAAAAACAAGATAAAAAGCTAATTGGTGCTTAGTCTTAGGTGATGTACAGAGTGCTTTTACTTAGTAAACAACTATGATACAAATATTAGGTAGGGTTGGAGGGGGGGAGTATACTGTGAGCACCTCTTCTCTGTAAGGTCAACTTCATGCTGTGAGAAACAAGCTTCCCTGAAGGATTCTCAAAAGTAATAATTCTTTTCTTTCTACATTGAAGTGCATTGTCTTTAGTTGATAAACTTGGCTAGGCTTCACTGTTTGGTCTCTTGAACATTTTTAATATCAAACCACAAGTGTAGTTAAGCAATTGGCTATATTATAGACAGAAACCTTTCAGTTTACCTATGTATTAATACTAAACATGAAATGAATAAAAATAAAATATTTACAAAAGCTGTCACTGGCTAATCATACATATTAATCTACAAAGACTGTGTTTCAGCACTGTAGTGTATTGATTGATCGAGTCCCAATATAGTTTTAATTGAAAGTGGCGTGCCAGCCACAATAGCAACTTGGTGTGCCAGCCACAATATTGGCATGCCGGCCACAATAGTGTTCTACATAGCAACTATCCTAGAATGATTTTGTCTAAGTGGTTGAGAATGTGAATTTCTGTTCCTTATAATGCCCCAGGATATACTTTGTCCCTTAGGACTGTGAGGTCATTCAGCTAGACAGTTAGGTGGAGGTACAATGTGTCTTTACAGCAGATATGCAAGGATGCAATTGGTCTACAACTCTCACCCTTACTAGGTATTACAGAGTAAGCTGCTATGCCTGTACTGAGGCAGAACTTTTCTCTCTCTAGTATAATCTTTTATAGGTTTGGAGATGGGATTTTCACAGATTTCTCATTAAGTTGTGTAAGCTTGTTTACTCTGAAAATGCTTTCTGTTCTTTAAATGGTAGTTCTCCAACTAAACAAACTTTGTTCTTATAGTGTTCAAAATGACAGATTTGAGATATTCACATGATCTGCATATTTTATATTGTAAAATGTTACCGTTTTAAAAAGTCATCACCTCACAACTTCAGGTCCTTGCAGTTTTGTGACTATTAACATTTGAGACTGATTAACGTAAGAATTGGATTTTAAACCATTTTGTTGGGCAAACTAGTAAATAGTGCTATACGTGAGACTGTTCTTTGTTAATACTTGGCAAATTCAACTTGAGTCTGTGAAACCAAGAAACTCTTTACTGTATTCTGGCTTTCTTGTGTACCTAATTAGTACCTGGAAAGTATGAGTGAAATAGTAAAAGTCCCTTCCATCCATTTATATCTGGGCCACAAGAGTATCAGCCCAAATTTGCCTTACAAATACCACTCTTTTCTTGCTTTTGAAGTTGATCTACATCTGTATATTGGTTGCCTTTCCTCATCTAGGCAAGCACAAACGTCCCCAGGCTGCATTTATACAAAGTTTAGAAATAAATTAATATAATAATTAACATTAATTTCTTTAACTGCATCATATTTTCTGAATGTACTATGTAGTACCAACATGTTATAACATGCTGAATTCTGTTTAAGTTATGAACTAATAAAAATGAAAAAAGAAATAGAATTTTAATGCCTTCTTGGAAATTGAGATTAGATTGCAATTATTTCAAAATGCCAGTTGGGTCACAATTTGCAAAAGGTTGAGAAAATGTGTATTTCATATATTCTAGTAAAACATTTTTTTAATTTTTACCTATTTTGCTGATTGATTGTTTTCAAGTGATCAAGAATGATTTTCCTATTCAGTAGTATGCATACCATAGATAGCACTACCTGCCTGCTACGTACTTGTGTTGAGTACAAAGACAAATAGAAAAGACATGAGCACTGAGGAATTTACTCATGCATTTATAAGTGTTTGTTTTATAAGAATTGTATTTTGTTTTATTGTGCTAAGAAAACATTTATCCTAAATGCTTTGACGAGAAGCATGATACACATGTCCTGTAAGAAACAGTCTACATTGTTAGCAACTATTTTATGTTGAATTCACAACTTCATGTGGAAATAACTTTATCATTTATTTGCAACAAAATCTATTTCTATTGGCAAAACTAGAGTTTCTCTCCACTTTTCTGTCTACTATTTTGGGGTGCAAACTCATTGTGTATGTAAATGTTAAAACAATAATAATGTAAGATCAGATATACACTGAAAGTAATCTTATAATGAGTTTTTAAAAAACTATTAAATAACTGAAAATAAATTCAGTTTCAGATTAAAATAAGACAAATAGTTGTTTCACATATTTACATTTAAAGGTTGAACTGATCTGGAGAAACTTGTACTGTAATCTGAGAACTATTTTAATCATTTTAATGGCTGCAATTAATGTAAAATGTGTAGGGTTTTAGTGAAGATAAATATTTATTGCAAATGTTTAACCACCTTGTGTGTTTTGTGAATTATTAGAAGCTGTATATTTAACACATACTGTATCACAGTGAGAAAGTTTAAAACAAAAAAATAACAAAACACTCACTTGTGGCACTGCATTTTGCAGAGCTAAATTGTGCAAAATAAGAGTTTAAATGTAACTTCTCCGTGCCGCCCCCCCCCCCCCCCGCCCCCCGAGCTCAAGCACTGAAAAGTTTTATATTTGATCACTTGAGAGTGTGGGGTGTGGTTTTTGTTTTTTCAGTCAATGGGTCTGATCATCATCTGAACTGCTTTCAGGGAATATGAACCTCCTCTGTATTCAGCCCAAAAAATCCCATCCTGATATTTGCTTCTGTAATGGCCTCCTCTGTACCACACTCCATTAAGGTTAGAATGTGCGCAAGCATTGTACCACCAGCCTCCTTTGTGAAAATGGGCACAATTTCCTGTTGGGAGAGAATAAAATAAGTGAAACCTCAGCACTTCAGAGGGGAAATGATAGACCATGGGTTCTCAAACTTTTTTATGCTATGTCCTACATATTAACAGAGTGCTTGTCTCGCAAGCCACTTTGCCTCCCATTTGTGATCAGATGAATCCCTTCTCCTTCCACTTACAGTTCTCTAAACTCCGTTGCAACTACAAATTGCAGCTCACAGAAGATTGCTGGTAATCTGAGGAGAGCTGGCTGGTCACATGGTGCTGGCTCTCCTCTTTGATTTCAGCTGCTTAATTAATTATATTGAAAGAAACTAAAAACATATTAAATACTTTATTACTTTCCTATGTAAGCAATTGTTAAGAATATCTGCTGTAAACTGTTCTGAAGTACTTTGGCGGGAGCAATGTGACTTGTGCCTTAAGTTTCAATTTCTATGATTTGTGGTGAAGTTTAGCTAATGAGGGAGATGGTGGTCAGTCTTCTCCGAAGTTTTAAAAGTAACAATCATAACAGCAATTGTTTTAAGTTATCATTATTTTTGCTACCTACGTTGAGGGCCAAAACTGGACAATGAGTGGTGCCATAACACTGTGTGTTTTTCTGTGGGTCATTTTCAGTTTTTAATCAACCAACAATTTTATATTAGTATTAGAGCTTTTTATCATTAAAGGGGCATCATCAAAAAGCATAATATTTTATCTGAAAATGTTGTACTTATTATAGATACAAGTAACATGCAAGGCCCTGATCCTAAAAAGACTTATTCATGTACTTAATTGTATTCACCTGTAAATAGTCCCATCAATGGGACTGAGTAATTCAAGTTAAGCACATGTATAAATCTCTGCAGATGGATTAACTGAGTCATTAGCTATAAGAAAAATTCATCTTGATAAGAGTCCTTAAATTATTCTGGAGCATGAAGTATTTGATCTGAGTTTCCGTCTTCTGTATTATTTCTTGAAACAGTTATATATGCAAAAGGTGGCACTACCAATGGAATCTGTTGCATTGAACAGCTTTTTCCTATGTATAACATCATTAAAATTCCCTTACCTGAGTATGTATCTCTATCTCTGTCCAGTGTTGTAAATTGTTTTCCATTGTGCCATATCATGGAATCCCCTGCATTTCCCTGGTAAGTTCCCAGACGCAGCCTATAGAATTCACTTTCAGGCTCCAGGCGAAAACTGCTGTATTCTGCATAGACTTTCTTATTACTCCAGTCTTCTAGTTCAATCAATAGCCTATAATTGTCCTGATTGGTAAGCATGAAAATATTTTCTAGTCCCAGCCAGTACTCTCCATCAACATTTCCAAATCCTTTCTGTACAAAGAAAACCAGAATATGAAGTTAAATCTACTATTTTTTCTGAATCTATTGAATGAAGATATTTACCAGTAGTAGTAGTACATCCCAGTAGAATGTGTATCTAAACTAAAAACTTGTTAGGCTTTTAAACTTCTGCTCCACCCTTTCAATTAGTTCCTTTGGGCCAGATTCTGTCACCTTTACTCAATCTAAGTAGTACTACACTCCATGAGTAGTCTCATTGATATCAATGGGACTATTGGAAGTGTAATGTATTACTCAGTATGAGTGAAGGTGTCAGAATCTAATCCTTTGCACCTTTGATTCCCATGATGTGCTTTTTGAATACTGGAACAATATTTTCTGTGGCACAACAAATGTCCATTAAGACCGTATACATAACACATTGCATGAAGTACTTTGAAGTACAAAAGTTGTTTATAGATGAATAAGCCAATACTCAAGATGCATAATCTTTTTGTACTTTTTACAAGGTAGACTGGTATTTCACTGTATATGTAATCAGACGTCCATCTGTGTACTCTAGATTTCAGTTCTAGTAAATTCAGTAAAGACTATTGGTCTTGAATCACAGACTGCTGGTATGATACCTTTTTGCTAATATTTTCAAGTCATTGTTTCCTTTCCCTAAGAAAATATCAATTTTACTATCCATGTCTAAAGTGTTTGGAGTTGTAAATAAAATACTCATTGTTTTTCTTTTAATTATGTGATATTTAGTAGGATTTCAAATTCTTTTCCTCCATAAAACGCTCTAAGTGAGAGCTAGTTTGTGGGCCAGTTTTCCCAAAAAAAGTTAAGCAATTGAAAAACCAATTGTGCACACCCACTACAGAATTTTCACTCGATACTGAAATGTTCAGAGTTACACTCTTTGAGGCTATTGAAGGTAAATATTTTATTTAGATTGTGTGTAAAAGAAGTTTGATTTTGTGCTTTATTATTTTAATACCCTTTTTCCTTTATAAAAGAAGGGATAAAGTAAAAACCATTTATTATTTTGTCATCGAGGATACAGTTTTAACAGTCAGATTCCAAGAAATTCAAAAGTTAAACTTCTCATAGTAACCTTAATTCACTTCCTTTGCTCGTTTAAGAGGTAAAATTTATAACATATGACCAGCCATATACGATGATGCCAGTTCACAGACAAGAATGTTAGTCTTTGTGGCTTAGCTCCTTTTTAGCTTTTACTTTTCTGTTTTTATTCGCCTCTTCAGTTTTTGCTAATTCTTAGTTCTTAGAATCAGAGGTAAAATAGTTAGTTACCTTTTTCAAGTGTTAATCTTGCAGCAAAATTAACTGCAGTGGAGAAGAATTGCATTGAAAAATAGCATCTTGTGAATACTGATAGCAGATTCTGGTGGTTACTGTCCCCACCAAAATGAAGCTGTTACTTTTCTGAATTCTAAAACGCACCTTGTAACTGTCCCAATTCCTGAAGAAATTGACAGATCCATCTGTCCTTTTCTGAATAACTGCCCAGCCTCCAGGGTCCAGGCTGTTCTCACACCATAACTGTACTGGTTCATTGCTGTTTTCAGGTTTGATCATATAAATCCCACTGTTGGAATGCCCAGCTTCTTTGGCTTGTTGACAGTCTTTGAAAGGACCTGTTTGAAAAGAACTGCCTTAAGCTTAAGCTTATTTTTTAAAAATGTACATGCGGAACACAAGTTACATATAACATGTAGTTAGTAGTGTATGTACAAGAAGACTTTGTAGTGCAATGCAGGAATTTATCTTAGAGGAGGTAAATATCTAAGATCCCATTTTATTCATGCTGTTTCCTGCTAGAAAGTACTTACTTTCTAATTTTAACTGCAAATTTAAGACTTCCATAGTAAACATTGCAAAACATCCTTTCCAGTTTATTTGGCTAATTTTATACAATTTGCCTATTTCTCCCACCAACCTTACAAATAGATAACTATTTTGCTAAACAGGTGGTGCATTTTTTGATTCTCTACACCTGTTATTTTGGTATTTTTTTCTTTATTGTGTATCACAAATTACACCCTGATATTAGATAGGCAAATAATGCAACTTGCATTTCATAACTACTTTATCCTGTATAGCCTTACCACATGTCAGATGCTGGCTTACTTCTTTCCTATAATGCATACATTTGAAGTGGTCATAAAGTAAAAAGTAAAGTAGAATGCATGAATAGCAGCAGAACTAGAATTTAATTAGAAAACTTTTGTCAAATTCTGGAAACCTTCTGACAGGAACCTTTTTATAAATATAATGATTTTTATACTTTCATTTCTTGACAGTTATGATATGTGTGCATGGATGTTAGCCAGGATAGCATGCAAGCAGTGAACCAGGTATTTTTGAGCAGATAATAGTGTCCATTTATTGAGTTTCAAACCTACAGTTATGTAGAAATGCAACTGCAGACTGTAGCTCTTGAAAGTTCTCTTTTAGGCTCTGAGTACTATATTTACAAAACATACTCTCCACTTCTGAAAGATGTATGAGTGTTCAGTAGGAAACACTATCAGCTTACATTTTGGAGATCCTTGCTATGTTGGTGTGTCCCTCTTAAAAGATTAGAAATTCAGCTATAATTTCTATCTCCACTAATCCCTTCTCCCACAAAAAAAATAATGCTGTTACTACATCACTATTTATATTGATTTTGGACTGGTTTTAGACCATCTTCTAGTCAGCTTTTTCATAACGAAGAACTGGATATGTTCTGATAATGGCTAGCTAGTGACGAATCCCTTAAATGCAACTGATTTGAAAAATCAGTATATATAAGTCCAAATAAAAGTTGTTAACAGTCTGTTTAAAATGTTTGATTACTTTTTTGTTGTGTTTATAGTATGATATAAACATATTAATAAATTGTGCAGTTTATTATAACTCATGCTACATCTAGAGTAACCATTATTGGGTTACTATTCTGATACTGATTTGAAACAATAAACTTAACCTGCCCAATTAACAATTTAAACAAATAGCAAAATAGTGATTATCTTTTAAAAAAAATATTTTAAGAGGTGGTGGTGTTTTCAGTTCTCTTCAATTACTAAGGTGATGGACTAGGTACAACCGTCTTAATTTGATCTCTGCTCTATTTTTGAACAAAAAGATGGATGTGTAATGACTGTCCTTTGGTAACCCACCTACTAAGTTCAGGGAGAATATTTCATGTGTGAGAGCAGTCTGGAAGGAAGCACAATGAAGTTTGTTGATGGTATCCCTTTTAATGTTCTTGCTTAGTGAAAACCATGTTCACCCTTAACTCCATCTTAATGGAGGTTCTTTATCTGTTTCTTTAAAGACTTGTGAGAGCAGTCTGATATTAGTTGTGGAAACCTGTAATCAACTAGGATATCCATAGAACTAGTCCACAGCTGTTACAAATTGATATAAAGCTTGAATCACCATGCAACTTGAAGTTCTGGGCAAATAGAACCATGACTTATTTATTAAGGTCTCTCAGAGATTTTGTTCTTTATTAGCAAGTTATTGAGGCCTGTAATTCTCCAGAGTCATGCATTTTAGGAGTCCTGGTTATTAAAAGCTTATCCAGTTATACATGTTACTACCTTAAGTCATGACTTAAGGGTTTAGAGGAGTTGAAAAGAATAATAACCTGGTAACAGCTCAGAGCGCTTAGAAACACCACTGGAACATAGGTGGCAATCCTGACTGAGCTCTTTGGCAAATGTTGATGGCAGTAACAACTACAAGAAGTGCTAGAGGAATTGATTGATGATTTCTATAAATTGTGTTGGTGTACTATCAATGTTTGTAACTGGCTAGACCTTTTGTCCAAGCTAGTGGTGCATATAGACACCAGGTCGTGGCACAGTAAAGGATTTGTGCCATTAAAAAGCCCCATTGGTATATCAGCAGCACTTCTAGCTGCTGTTAATCCATATTTTTATTAGTCAGAAACACTGCTAGTGTACTGGCAACATTAAGAAGTTTGCAAGGCACATGGCAATAATCTGTCTAGGTAACTAATGACACTTTAACGTTAAGGAATTTTTACTTTAAAATTTGAAAACCCATGTTTATAAAACTGGGTCTATCAGAATTCTCAGAGACCTAGGTAACTAAACTAGACTTTGAAGTGTAAAGACTGGATTTTTTTTTTTTGAACAAAAAATGGTGCTTACGTGTCAGAGAAGTGTTAATTCCAATATCTGAAAGATGGCTTGTTTAGGATTTTCTTGAAACTTCCTCAAATTCTCCCTTCCCAGTTTTATTACTCATGAGAAATTTAAAAATGAGTTTTGGAAAGCTGGATGGGTGAAAAATAGGGTTAATAACAGAAACTGTAATAGAAACAAAATTATTGCTACTTCCTTCCCAACATATCCAAAGCTGTCCCTACCTTTCAATCATTACTTCCAACCTTTGGCCAGGCCTTGATAATCTCCCATTTTGAGTAGTGTAGCTTTTTTTGCTTGCCTTCTCAACACCCGCTTCATCCCATCCAGTGTATCTAAAATGCTGCTGCCAAAATCATTTCCCTTGTTTGCTGCTTTGACCACATCTGCTACCTTTGAATCATTTTGTTTCCTCTGTATACCTTCCCTTGCCTGTTTTAATTTTCTCCATTCCTTTGTATTTTGTCTGAAGGTGTCCAGTTGGAGTGAAAGTTCCCCAGGGCATGGGGAGCTTTCTTTAAACTGCCTAGCACAATTTGATGCTGTATTAAAAAAACAGTGTGGCTCCATAATAAATGTTCTAAAACAACTTCTTGATTATAAAAGATGTGAAAGCAGAAAAATAGCAAAACTTTGTAATGTAGATTGAAATATTGAGAACAGTTGCTGAAATACTATGTTCTGTGCAGAGGAAAGGAATCTAGGACTCTTTCAGGACCATTAGAGACCAAAGCAGACAGTAGAGCTGTTTTGACTCACTGCTAAGCAATGGAAGGTCGCAATAGTCTGTTTACATAGTAGCTTTTGACCATTACTAAAATTCAGCTGGCGTTAGTCTCACAGGATGCAATTTGTCTAAATTCTGATCCTTAGAATTGTAGACACTGCTGATGTAAAATGTTGAAGTGGTAGAAGAGGTTTCAAAGTTATGTTCTAGAATGAAAGAGTGAATAAATCCAACAAATCCTTTAGCTTTGATTAATTATCTAACATCACTTTCTTGGGACAAATAAATCCTTTGATATATGATGGCATAGGAACTATGATCCATTTTTTGTAGTTGTTCACTGGAAATACTAAGATTTGTGACTTGATAAAATAGTTTGCGCTGTTTTGAAGTAAAGGGGTGTTGTTTTTATGCTAATGAAAGGAATAACATCAAATGTATAGTGTCCCTATTAGGACTTCATCTATATGGTCATCCTTGAAGTCTAGTTGTGATGATAATAGTGCCTGAACATAAATTATATTTTCCTTCTTCGACAGATTTTTCTCTCTCCAACAAATTCTGTCCAGTTACTAAAGTTAGATGCTGGTGTGACTGAGAACATGGTATGGTCCTTTGTGTCTCATAGTCATATCTGTTTACTGAAAAACCAAGTTTTAATACTACTTACTGTCATTATCATTGAAGACCCAAATACAGAAATTAGAGTGGAATTATTTTCTGGTTTCCACATCAACAAAATTAACTAAGTTCTAATTACCTATTCTTATTATCGTTGATGTCCTAAAGCCAGAAAGAAAGGTTTACTATTTCCTTTTGAAAGCCAAGCACATAATTTCTTTAACAGCTTTTGGTTTTTAAGAATGAAATATTAACATGAACAGAGAGCATAACTTTGGAATTTTGTTAAATATGTGAGAACAAAGGAGAGCAGATATATTTCACAAAATGACACCTAGTCTTTTAGCACTTACAACATATGCATTCAAAGTTTAAGATCTTGAGAGGAGCATAGGACCCCTGTCTTATTTGTTTGCTTGGGTGCTGTTGATAATTTGCACTTTTTGAGATCATGTCCTAAATTTTTACTATTACAATACCAAAATTGCATTCTAAGTATATAATGATTTAGCAAATCTGATGGTTGATCTCTAGTGCATGACACTTTGACATATGTTAGGTGGTGAAAAAGGAAAATGATGATGGGATATTATTGTTTTCTTAGGATGGTATATAACTTTAAAAAAAAAAAAAAAAAAAAACCTGATTCTTGATTTGAGTAGAACAGATGGCAGATGCCCTAATGTAGATTGTCCAGAGACTTTATTGCTGAGCGATTGCAATTTGTACTTGCATGTCTTTTGTTAGTATTTTGGAGACATTAAAGGAGAATCCAAAAATCAAATAACTTTAAACCAAAATAGCTAAAAAATATGGTTATAGAGGCCGTTAATGTTCACTAGTCTTATATGAAACACCGAAGTACAGATGAAACTTTCCTTCTAGTTGTTATTTTAAGAGATATTATCGCTTGTGTGAATAGTGACAACTATAGTTAAATGTGCCTACACATTTCTATACTAAATACATTTATCATTTGCTCATAACTTTTTCAATTTTTCACCTTTCTGGTCTCTAACTGAAGTTAAGCTTTTTGGTTAGTTGGTTGTTTTTTGTTTTGGGGGGAGTGTGGAGTTCGAGCAAAAATGATTCAACCATTTTTGAGTAGGAGAACAGTAGGGAAAAACATTTCATACCCTTTTTTAAAAAACAAAACAAAACTGGAAATAAGGCATACATTTTTAACAGGGAGAGTAATTAATCATTGAAACAATTTACCAAGGATCATAATGGATTCTCCATCACTCACAATTTTTAAATCTAGAGTGGATGTTTGTCTAAAAGATATGCGCTAGGAATTATTTGTGGGGAGTTCTATGGCCTGTGCTATACAGGAGGTCAGGCTAGATGATCACAATGGTCCTTAGAATCTATGAAACTCAATGTGTTGAGGCTTTTATTAAAACAGCACTGACTCCAAAACTTGGGAATAGACCATTGAAATTGGGCAAAGAGACTGTTCTTAAGGAGGAAAGACGCTTTTGACATTCCACTGAAAATTGGTTTTGATTGGTTATGAGCAGTTGAAGATTGTAGTTCACACAAGTGTGGTAGATTTTAATTACTTTCAACCAACAATAACTTGAAAACTATTTTCTCTGTGGAAATTAAACTAAGTACTTAAAATAAGTAGTTCGTTTTGCACAGGCATAAGGGTCCTCATACCAAACCAAGTTACGAACTGGGACCAAATGTATTAATAATTTGTTTTGATAAAGTAGTTGCAAATATAAATATTTAGTTTAATTGCCATGCAGAACAGTTTTATTTTTTTATTTTAAATTAATTGTCCTGCATGCAGCTTTCCTCTTACCTTCAGTAAGATACTTAAAATTAACCATTGCATGATTTCCTTACTTGCTGTGCAGTCTAGCTTGTTCACTGAGGCTCAGATTCAGGAAGTTACTTAAGCATGAGCCCATCTTAAGAATGAAAGTGGCTGCACTGAATTTTAAAATTAAACATTAAGTATATTGCTTAATTGGCACCTGAGTGCCTGACCTGCTCCCATTGAGTTCGAAGGATTCTTGAATGAAGCTTAAATTGTGTCTTATTTTTGTGTTAGGAATTGAGTATACAACAGAGGTTTATTTAATTAATTTATCTGAATTCATAATTTTGCATTTACATATGCATCTTGCATTTGTATAAAAAACACTCTTTTCTCTTTAGGAACTTGTCTTCTGTGGGGTTGATTTCTCTAGTATTTTCACCTCAGTGTAAAAAGTAGTTTTCCCAATGTGCTATGTATTTTCCTTCTGACCCACAATTAAAGATACTAATACATGTTTTATGTAAACTATTTCCTGCAGTTGTAGCTTAGTGACTCATTAGTACTTAAGAACAGTTGTTTAAAATTTAATGAGAGAAAAATATGCTATAACATATCCAGAAGACAGTTTTACTTTTCATATGTACAATCTTTTCTTCATTTTAACAACATTTATCTGATGACAACCTTATTGGGTTTTGTTAGTCTTATTTGGCAGTCTCCATTTGTAAATTTTCTGCATAATCTTCTAAACTAACATCCTCCTCTTGTTGTTTTTCGCTTTTCCTATTATTTTACAGCCCTTTTCTCTTCTGCACTGCTTTATCACACATTGGAACCTTAATTACAGGAACTAGAGAGAGAACTAGGAATATCTTTGTAATTTATTGTATACTGGTTTTTATTTTAACTTTTAATTATGTACATTTTACCAGCTTTGAAACTACTTAATCCTTTTTCTCCCACCTCTGTACAGGATGCACATTCTTAAAATTCACAGACCTCCGTATTTAAAGAAAACATACAGCAAATGAACCCATTAATGTTGGAATAAATTGATTGAGATTCCTTTCATTTAGTTTCCAGAAATGTGTAGAGTAAAGGAGAGACTTCTTGAGAAACGTTTTACAGAAAACATTTGTTTGTGCTGTTGCTTTTCCTCATATGTACATACCTATCTGTTTATAATTATAAAACTGAGGGAATGGGATTTCTGGGGAAACAATAAATCACCATGTAGTTTTGTTTAAAAGTTGTTGGTTTTTTTAAAAGAGAATTCTGCTGTTGCTGTCTGACTAGACATTAACATAGCTTTTTTTGTATTAGCTATGTTTCCTTTCTGCCACTTACAAGTGATTAAGTTCTCATGACATCTGGCATTTCAGTTGTACTCTGGGCTAACTTTTCCCCAGATCCCAAACTATGTAGTCCCTCTTTTTATCAACAGCAGGTTGGTTGTAGTGCATGCAGAATAGCCACAATAAATGTGTGTTTTCACCCTCAGGAACACAGTTTAATGTCCAGCTGAGTCTAAAACCCAGTGCAGAGCATTTTGCTATGTAAGCTCATAAAAGGCAAGAAAAAAAGACGGTTACTTGGAAAGCATGGATTTAAAAAAAAAATCCAAACTTTCAGGATTGAACAGAATAAATTATGACAGTTTGTGATGCAGTTGGAAATAATTCTATGAAGTATTTTTAATAACCAGTGTGGATAAAAATCAATGATATTTTTTATTTAAATTGGATTTTTGAGGAAAAAAACCTATCAAAAGATAGTTTTAATTAAGATACATTATAGCTCAAAGGTATCTCATCATGGAATGGGGGTTATAAATTCTAATTTTATAGTATGAGACAATATATTCATGTAATGTTTAAGAAAAGTTTTGTAAATGAATTCCAATAGTTCATGGATTAGGGACCCAGTTTTATGGGGTTCCAGGGGCTTCTGTATAGATTATTTAGGTTAATTTTTCTATCTACCCAATGGAACTCAGTACTAGAAGATACCATCAGAGATGCTTAGTTTTGCAGTTCTCAAACCTTTGTCTCTCCAGAGGTAACATGCTTGTTAACAGCAAAAATGTTTTTAAATAAATTAATATATAGAGGTGAGAAATAACAGACTTCAACCCTATTGTCCCTCTGCAAATTTAAGTACGCAGAGTCAATAACTTACCTCTCTCTAAAAGTGCAAAGTTTAAAAAAATTCAATGAATAAAAGATTTTTGGGGGCGGAATAGATCTGGACAAGGAGAAGAAGTCTGGAGATAAATGTGAGAAGTGAGGGACATATGCTTGTTTTGTTAAAATATGATATGTTTGCTGTTGAAGAAAATCCAGAGTACTTAACGTTGTTGTTTTAGTTAAATAAAACAATTTAAATGTCTGTCTGGTGATGTTCTTCTCCTAATACAGCATGGCAAGAAAATCCTCCAAATATTAATGATTAACGGGTTGAATTGGAGATAGTTCAACTCCCAGTGATTTCATAAATATCTGCTTCAGTTACCTTTGGTAAATGAAATAACCAATCATTCATTTTCTGATATAGCTGTAAAACTAATCTGAAAAGTTTTCAAAATAATTCACTGTTTAAAAATGTATAGTGTGTTCCTTCTAAAAATGAAACCTACATCTATCTCTTGAGTTGTGAAGAATATGTATTAAGGTTATAGCAACCGACAAGAATGCACTTTTATGTGGAAAACCATGATTAAATCGAGTCTTCATGACTAGTGATTTAAATCCTGATTTAATTTGATTTAAGTCAAATCCACCCTATTATTAAGACCTCTAGGAATCATGCTGGAGTTCCAGTAACCCCCAGATTAAATGCATTTTTCTTTCATTGTCACTGGTTTTGTTTTTGATACTGTGTGAATCTATATAATTGAGTGAAGTGGAACAGTGAACTGAAAACGTTCACTGAATCTCCTAAATGTGTTCTCATTATATTTTCATAAAGAAAACAAATTCAATATTATCTTTCCCTTGCTGGAAAAAATATTTTTCATTTTAAATATTTATGGTTGGGATTTTAAAAAGACCCTAAATGAGTTAGGCACCTAACTTCAATTTTTGTGGGAGTTGGTTGTCTTACTATCCTAGGCTCCTTTGAAATTCTTAGCCTAAAGAATAAAAAGTTGTTTAGAGGATCATTGTGACATCAGATTGTCCTATTATCATAAAGTCAAAATCCACTTAGTGTTAAGAATTCATTAAGACTGGAAACACAACAGTGCAATAATGCATAGTGCGTGTAAGTAGAACTGGTGAGTACAGCAAACATTGCTAGCTGCATTTAGTTCCAGGGAGTTTATCTCTTTTCTTTGCTGTTCACAAAATTCTAATGTAACTTGTGAGACAATAATGTTCATAGAAAAAAGTAATAAGTAAGTATCAGACAATGTTTGCAGAAATCAAATTTTGTTTCCAAGTTATGCTCATCCAGTCTGGAAGTAAAAGTAGTTCTCTGCAACCTGTAACCAGTGAGACTTACCCACACAGGTTGAATTTCAAATATTAAATACTTGCAGCAAAGTTCTCGTATGTTATAGACAGGTCAAGAATTAGTCACAGAAATTATTTGACAAATAAATTTGAGAAAATCTACAGCTGCTGTCAACCTATTTATCAGAAGAGGCTGAAGTTAATGAATAAATTATTAATTTTGAATTATTCATTCCACTCTAGTTATAAGTAAGCATTGTAAGTGGGTTGCCTATTTGCTTACATGACATTCTCTTTATTTTGGACATAATGTTAATCAACTCACCTTCATTGATTAAAGTTAGCGGTGGTATCCTGAAAGGACTTTTTGTAGGAGAAGTAGCTGGATCAGGTGGTGGCCTTATGTCTCTGTCTCTAGGATAACTTGGGTCCCTCTGTATCTCATTACCTCCCAAAAGGCTGGGATTATAGTGCTGGCTGTTAGGAATGTGCTGTGGCACCACCTGAACAAGAGGAGGAGATCCGTCGGTGTCCTGTCGTGACAGTATCTGCAAGCACTGCTCTTCCAATAAAGAGATAATCACAGACTGATTATTTACAAGATCTGTTAGTGCTGCATATTTTATTTCAAGTTCCCTGTATCGTGTTGCCATTTTCAACATTTCTGTTGTAACATTGAGGATTTTGTTTTCCAGTTGGGAAAGCTCAAGTGAATTATCACGCTTTCGGATTATCTCATGCAAGAGCTGCATGTAGAGCTGAGTGACTCGTGAGTTCATGTTACGACTTTCTTTTCTCAGCAGTTTTACCTCATTCACAATATTTCCATCCACATCCACCACTAGCTGCAAGATATCAATCTCCCGCTTCTGCTTGGACAATATTTCCTTCAGGTTCTCTATGTCCATCCTTGTGATTTCATCTTTTCTGTTATCTGCTCCTAGTCCTTTGGTGTTTACACAAATTGGCCCTGTTATTTTTTGTTCAGGAACCAAGAACGTATAACCACATTTTTTTCCTTCCTCTCCACCATCTGTTGAACGAGGGTGCCTCTTCGCGGATATTTTGAGTTTAGACTTTTCTGTGCAGTGTCCTGTAGACAGTAGTAGGAATAATAGCACACCCAAAATCCATGTAGATATCTTCATTTTGAGATGAATGTGATGGCTTTCAGAAGACTAATCATTGGATAAATAGAAAGAAAGTTGTTAATTAATCAGAATCCAGTTTTAAGGCCTTGCCTTATATCAAGCAACATATCATAGAATCATAGAATCTCAGGGTTGGAAGGGACCTCAGGAGGTCATCTAGTCCAACCCTCATGGAAGAGCACTAATTTTTACTTATGACACAAATGCAACTGAGACTTCTCTGCTGTAGATGCTGGCCAAACTGAGATTTTCTTACCATATTAAATTTAATTATCACAAAATTACTTATTTATTTGGAATTACACTGCATTGAACAACTTGCCTCCTTTCTTGAAGCATCAAGACCTGAAAGATTTCAAGCAGTAGACATATTTTAGCTTTAATTTGAATGAATCAATTTTCAGAAAACAAGCTCCAATGTATTCAGATAACAATGTAGTTCATTGATCATAAGCCTGGCTACACATGTTTATAAATATTAAAATAAAAAGGGAAATATTGTAAAATACTTTTGTAGCCAAAAAAATAAGCAAACCCTGATTTGGGCTTTCCAGAAAATCTGAGGTTGAAACAATGTTTGTAATTTGCATAATGTTAGCCATAGTTCTACATATTTTTATAGTTATGTCTACAGCTAGATTTACAACTAGTGCCTTTGGAGATCTCCCTAACATGGTTGTCATAATTTTACTTTTTAAAAAATGTATTCAAGTAAATTTGGTTTGTCAGAGAAGGTAATGATAGGGTTAGCTGTGAGATCATATGCCCTGACCTGATGAAAATGTGATTACCTTTTTTCATATATAAATGAAAACAAGTAAGTGATCATCTTTGTTTTTGTGAAACTAAATATTTAGAATTTAGTGTCTGGGATCATTTGATGTTTAATATTGACCACTACACACTAGGGAACATTGAGGGCCTGCCAGCAGGGTCTACACGGGCCAGTTAGCGTGCAACATGTTGGTTCACTTAAGAATTCACACCCCTCTGGTGCACATTACTCTACCTTGTGGACTAGCCATCATTGTAATGACAATTCTGATGAAATAGTTAGTTAGTTTGCCTTTTGTGACTTTCTCCTAAATGTTTGATTTCTACTCTGAGGTATAGTAAAACAAACACACCGCAAAACTGCAAATCATGGTTGTATGAAGTGTGATAAAAGGGGTGGGGAAACCACTTCCCACAAATTGTTTTGTACTTCAAATTATATTTTCTTCAGCAGGTAAATATTTACCTTTCACAAGACACACAAGGTGGTTAATGGACTACATTCTGGTAGAAGTGAAGAAGCAATAGGAGTATTTGTTAAAGTTATGCATGCTTTTAGGTGTCTTAGAGAGTATTAAGGGATTTTTATTACCAATCATTTTTTTAAAAAAGTCTTTAATAAGCTGTCCTTTTTCCTTTTTCTTTATGATAAGTTTGCCATTATTCCAGATAACTTGTAAACAAGCAACTCCTTAATCTGTAAAAATGTCAAACATGCTTTATCAGCTATAACTACGTTCCACTCTTTTAAACATATAACACATTAAAATAATGTGTTTGCGTAAATTGTTATGTAGGGAAATAAGAAAGCATTGAAAAATCAGAGGACTATTGATTAAATTTTCCCATTTCTCTTTGTTTTGGTATTTGAGGTTATAAATAGCGAGTGGTATTCAGACCCAGAATAAATGAACTATTTTTTATCGTTATCTTTGATTAATTGACTTGTGGTAAGATGGTGGCTTTGGAGTTGATTCACTTTTGTCAGGGAGATTTCTCTCTTTCTCTCTCTCTCTCCCCTCTTGTCTCAGCTCTGGTTGGAGCTGAAATTAATCTTTCTCTCCTCCTCAGCCTAATAATAGCAGATTGTACGCGATACTGCACAATGGTCTCTGTGTGGCTTACCAAGAGCAGCAGAATAAAACTGAATAGAAGTTCATTGATTTCATGCTGCACTTGCCACTTTTGTGCAAAAGTATCAGCCCAGACACAATCCTCCCCTTCAGGAGGGAAATTGGTGAGTACCGTATGGTACAAGGGTGGGTAACCCTTGATACAATGGATACCCCACTCATCCCCATTTTCACTGGGCAATCCCTAAATGGAAAACGGCTGTTCCATACCCACAACAGGACTGGAAAAGTCCAGAGAGAGAAAAAGACAGAGACTCCTCACCTATTAAAAATGCCCTTTAGCCTAAAGGAAGGTGCATTGGGCTGGTTTCAGGTGGCCACAAGTTCTTGTCTTACCTATGCTACTCACTGGTATTAGGGTTGCAAAATGTACAAAACTCTTGTTACGCCTGTTTTAGTAGGGAAGGGGAAAGGCAGACAAGTATAACTTCCTCCACTCACCTGATTTTACAGATGGGGGTGATAAATGAGATGTTGCACAAAATCACTTCTGGTAATTGTGGAAAGAGAAACCAGATCTCTAAGCTGACAGACCCAAATATCGTTCACTTAAATCCTTTCAAAGTAAAAATGCCAAATCTTTAGTTGTCCTGTTTGTAACCACTACTTTAGTCATTAGACCACATGTCCCACCCACAGCCCGGAATTAAACCTATGAATCTTAATTCCCAACATTCTGTTGCGGTCTAGAAAATAGTTGTGTAAACTACTGGTAAATTGTCAGGTTCCCCCCCAAGATCTGGTCCATATACAGGATGTCTATTTCTGCTGTCAATTACTCTTTTAGCTTAAGTTGTAGAGATCTGTGCTCTGTATCTGAAGGTCCGGTTTCAAAAACTGTTGATGACTTATGCAGGAAAATACAATATGTGGTCATATAATTAAAAGGTCACAATGTATTTGAACAAGGTGTCAGAATTCAGGTTGCCGTTAGTCATCTTAATTCTAGCATTTCCTAATTTGTGAGTAATTGATTTTGCAAATTTCACATTTTTTAACATTTTCATTTTGATTTAACAATCAAGTCCTTCAGTGTTTAACCAGAATATTGAATATTTACATGGTTTTTCTGTTTTAACCAGCAAGAAAGTATTATGGCATATATTTCTAGTCTTTTTTTTTTTTTTTTTTTAATTGGATTACTAGACTGCCAGAACTAAATGTTGTCTTTTAACAGTGGCAATTTGTTTGAAAAATAACTGTAATGAACATTTAATTGCAATAATGTAAATTTTTATATTCCTGCATATTTCACAATTTGTACACAGTAACAAGTGATTTTCAATAACAAAACATTTAAAGAGAAAATATATCTTTTAAAATACTTTTTCCAGAAGCGGAACTTGTGTGGGTGTTTTGTTAAATATATAAATAACTGCTAAAGGTACTGTCAGGGTTCCCTCCCCACTCTAAACTCTAGGGTGAAGACGTGGGGACCCGCATTCAGAGCCCCTAAGCTTATTTTTACCAGTTTAGGTTAAATCCTCCAAGATACAAGATTCCCTGCACCCTGAGAAATGCTTCTTTCGCTGCCACCATCAAGTATCTAACAGGAATCCAGGAAAGGAATCACTTGAACTTCCCTCCCGCCCAAAATACCCCCTCAAGCCGTACACCCCCTTTCCTGGGGAAGCTTGAGAACAATCTCCCAACCAATTGGTTACACAGTGATCTAAAAACCCACCCCCTGGGTTTTAACACCATAGAAAACAGTCAGCTTCTTAAAAGAAGGATTTTATTAAAAATAAAGAAGGTAAAATCATCTCTGTAAAATCAGGGTGGTAACTATTTTACAGGGCACTATATTTCCAAACTCAGAGAGAATTCCCCCTCTGGACAAAACCTTAAAATTTCAGAAAACCATGAATAACCCCCCCCCCCCTTTTGCCCCTTCTAACACAGGGAATACACCAAGCCGAAATTAAACAGAAATCTATGTGCTATGCTATCTAAACTTACTTCAGAAAAGGGAGGTTTGATTTTTGCAGGTTCCTTCTGTCTTCCAAGATCACTCTCTCTCAGACAAAGACACACACTAAAACCTTCCCCCCTCCCAAAGTTTGAAAGTATCTTGTCCCCTTATTGGTCAGATGCCAGCCAGGTCAGGTGTCAGTCTGGCTACCTGCATTTCTTAACCCTTTACTGGAAAGAGGATTTTATAGCACTGCATCAGACCCTCTCCCCCTTCCCTTCATTTTTATGACACGCCCCCCCCAAATCACCAATAGTGTGAAACACTGGCTGTGATTTCTTCCTGGAGCTCTAAAAGAAAACAAAGTAATAAGACACATGAATCTCCAAATATACTAATAACTGGATAAAGACTAAACTATATTGTCCACATTGCAAGGACGATTTTAACCAGTTGGTTCGGGGAAACTTTCACGGGAGAGTGCATCAGCCACTTTTGTTAGAAGCTCCTGAAATGTGTTGTATTTCAAAATCAAAATCTTGGAGAGCCAAACTCCATCGAAGGAGTTTTTTGTTATTTCCCTTGGCGGTATTAAGCCACTGTAGTGCAGCATGGTCGGTTTGCAGGTGGAAATGCCGTCCCCAAACGTATGGGCGTAGCTTTTCCAGAGCGTAGACAATGGCGTAACATTCCTTCTCACTGATTGACCAGTGGTTTTCCCTCTCAGACAGCTTCTTGCTGAGAAACACGACAGGATGGAATTCTTGATCTGGTCCTTCCTGCATTAAGACTGCTCCCACACCACGCTCGGACGCATCTGTGGTTACTAGGAACGGTTTATCAAAGTCCGGGGCCCTTAGCACAGGGTCAGACATGAGTGTTGCTTTAAGCTGGTTAAAGGCCTTCCGACTCTCATCAGTCCACTGAACCGCATTTGGCTGGTTCTTTCTGGTTAGGTCAGTTAGAGGGGCGGGGATTTGGCTGTAGTGCGGTACAAATCACCTGTAATATCCGGCCAAGCCTAAGAAAGATTGGACCTGTTTCTTTGACTTTGGGACAGGCCACTTTTGGATAGCCTCCACCTTGGCCTGTAGGGGGTTAATAGTTCCTTGACCCACCTGGTGTCCAAGGTAAGTCACTCTGTTGAGGCCTATTTGACACTTTTTAGCCTTAACAGTTAGTCCTGCCTCTCGTATGCGCTCGAAGACCTTCTGGAGATGCTCCAGGTGTTCGGCCCATGAGTCAGAAAATATGGCCACATCGTCAAGATAGGCAACTGCCGATTCTCCCAATCCCGCTAGGAGACTATCTACCAGTTTCTGGAATGTGGCAGGTGCATTCCGCAGCCCGAAAGGGAGCACATTAAATTCATACAGCCCGACATGGGTGATGAAGGCTGACTTTTCCTTGGCGGATTCATCTAGCGGCACCTGCCAGTACCCCTTGGTTAAGTCTAAGGTGGAGATGAACTGGGCACGTCCCAGTTTCTCCAATAGTTCATCTGTGCGAGGCATTGGATAGTTGTCTGGGCAAGTCACAGCATTTAGCGTACGGTAGTCCACGCAAAAGCGTATTTCCCCATCTGGTTTGGGGACTAGAACCACGGGAGAGGCCCATGCACTGCTAGAGGGACGGATTATACCCATCTGTAGCATGTCTTGAACCTCCCGTTCTATAGCAGTTTTGGCGTGAGGAGCCACTCGGTAAGGTCAGGCTCTAATTGGGTGGGCATTACCTGTGTCAATGGAGTGGTATGCCCGTTCGGTCAGTCCTGTGGTGGCTGAGAACATCGGTGCGAATTTAGTGCACAGCTCCTGGATTTGCTGGCGCTGCATACGTCCGAGGGTCATTGAGAGGTTCACCTCTTCCACGCCACCGTCATTTTTCCCTTCATAGTAGACACCTTCAGGCCACTCAGCGTCTTCTGCTCCCTGGGCAGTAAACTGACAAACCTTCAATTCTCAGGGGAAAAAAGGCTTTAGAGAATTAACATGGTACACTTTAGGCTTGAGAGTTGTGGTGGGGAATGCTATGAGATAGTTCACAGCTCCCAGGCGTTCTTGGACCGTAAATGGCCCTTCCCATGACGCTTCCATTTTATGGGCCCGGAGCGCCTTCAAGACCATGACTTGGTCCCCTACTTTAAAGGAACACTGTCTGGCATGTTTATCATACCAGGCCTTTTGCTCTTCCTGAGCCCCTTTTAGGTTTTCTCTAGCAAGGGCTAAAGAGTCTCGGAGGGTGTTTTGTAGGTTGCTTACAAAGTCCAGAATGTTAGTTCCCGAAGAAGGCGTAAACCCCTCCCATTGCTGTTTCACCAGTTGTAATGGCCCTTTAACCTCGCGGCCATACACAAGTTCAAATGGTGAAAACCCTAAACTGGGATGTGGTACAGCCCTGTAGGCAAAGAGCAACTGCTGTAACACTAGGTCCCAATCGTTGGAGTGCTGGTTTACGAATTTACGTATCATGGCTCCCAAAGTTCCATTAAACTTCTCCACCAGACCATTTGTTTGATGGTGGTAAGGGGTGGCAACCAAGTGGTTCACCCCATGAGCTTCCCACAGGCTTTTCATGCTCCCTGCCAGGAAATTAGTTCCTGAATCAGTAAGGATGTCGGCGGGCCAAGCTACCCTGGCAAAAATCTCTGTTAATGCCTGGCATACACTTTTAGCCCGGGTGTTGCTCAGAGCTACTGCTTCTGGCCATCGGGTGGCAAAATCCATGAAAGTCAGTATGTACTGCTTTCCTCTGGGTGTCTTTTTCTGAAAAGGACCCAGAATATCCACAGCTACCCGCTGAAATGGAACTTCAATTATGGGGAGTGGCTGGAGAGGGGCTTTGACCTGGTCTTGGGGTTTTCCCACTCTTTGGCACACCTCACAAGACCAGACATAGGTAGAAACATCCTTGCCCATTCCCTCCCAGTGGAATGACCTCCCCAAACGGTCTTTGGTTCTGTTCACCCCAGCATGACCACTAGGATGATCATGGGCTAAGCTCAAGAGCTTTAGCCGGTACTTAGTCGGAACCACCAACTGTCTCTGAGGACGCCAGTCTTCCTGGTGTCCACCAGAAAGTCTCCTTATATAGAAGTCCTTTTTCTATAACAAACCGGGATCGATTAGAAGAGCTGAGAGGCAGTGGGATGCTCCATCCCACTGTCCAAGCTCTCTGTAGGCTTTCATCTGCTTCCTGCTCGGCTTGGAACTGTTCCCTAGATGCTGGAGACATCAGTTCCTCACTGGGTTGTGGACCTGGGCTGGGTCCCTCTGGAAGCGATGCAGGTGATGGGTTTGTTTCCGTTGACTGTGAACCGCTCTCCGCTGGTGCACAATGTGGTAATTCAGGCTCTGGCTGAGCCTCTTGTATTGAGTTATCGGCTGCTGCTGCCATTGCAGGCTCGGTGGTGCCCTCGGGTGTTGGCACTGTAGATGGGGTTGCAAGCGCTGGACTCAGTGCTGGCAATGGTTCTGGTGTTGGTTGCTTTGCCAGTTCCGGTTCCGAGACTGGCTTGGGTCGGGTTTCTGTGATTGGATCTATGACGGCTGTTGCAGTCGTTGGCAGGGTATCCGGTTCCACCACCTCTATCCGGGTCTCTGGTAGTACAGATGGGGTTCTGGTGGAAGTCTCAGGAACAGAGCTAGGTGTGACAGCTTGCTTAGCCTGGCTGCAGGTGACCATTCCCACCCTCTTGGCTAGCTTCACACAATTGGTCAACAAAACGAAAATAAGAAAGAAAAACTTGTAGCACCTTAGAGACTAGCAAATTTATTTCAGCATAAGCTTTCGTGGGTTAATACCCACTTCATCGGATGCATGGAATGAAACATACAGTAGACAGATATTTATACAGTCAGAGAAACATGATAAGGTCGAGGTGCAGTCTTCCCCCAGCAACATGGGAATGGGATAATCATCATAGACTGCAAAAGTCCAATTTCCTGACCAGCCCTTGTACTGGACAGGCAACATGGCTGTAGGTAAATCAAAAGAGTTGGACTTGAAAGGTTGAATTGTCACTTGCGCCTCTGGGTTGATTAAGCTGGGGTCCACTAAGGATTTGTGGATAGCCGACACTTGTGCTCCGGTGTCCCTCCACGCTATAACCTTTTTTCCACCCACACTCACCGTTTCCCTTCGTTCCAAGGGTATCTGGGAGGCATCTGGGCCTGAGGACCTTTGGTGTGACCCCGGTGCAATGAACTGTATTCTGTTGGGGTTCTTGGGGCAGTTGGCCTTCACATGCCCCAATTCGTTACATTTGAAACATCGCCCAGCTGACTGGTCAGTGGGGCGAGGTGGGTTGCTGGAGAATGGGGTGGTGGGGCAATAAGGGGTCTGGGTTTTTCCTTGTGGGGCCTTGGGCTGCTCCTGGTGAGGGGGTGTGGTCTCGGGTTTTCCTTTCTGGTATCTCCCCAAACTATGACCAGGGTTGTTCCTCTCTGCTTCCTGCACCCCTTGTGTGCCAAATTTCCTTGCCCCTCTTCTGATCTGGGACTGTTCGTATTGATCAGCATAAGCAGCAAGGCTGTCTGCTGAGTCCATTTTCTTATCCCATAAACACTGTCTTATATCATCCTTGGACATATTCAGGAATTGTTCCTGAGCCATCAAATCACACACTCCTTCAAAGCTAGTAACATTCCTTCCCTTGACCCATTTTTTTAACAGCTCCTTTATCCGGTTTACATAAGCTACATTACTTAGTCCAGGCCTTCGGATAAGGGTTCGAAATTTTACTCGGTAAGTTTCAGGTGTAACTTGAAATTGTTTTAAAACCAAATCCTTGAATTTCTCATAATCAGAAGCCTCATCAATAGGCATGTCATTGAATATGTCCAGAGCACTTCCAGTCAACTTGGCTACCAATAGGGTCATTTTGTGATCATCAGGAATGTGATGGAGATTGCATAGTCTCTCAAAGGTGAGAAAATATTCAGCAATATCACGGGATTCATCATACGGTGGACATAGTCGCTCCCATTTGTGGGTTGTTGGGGAAGGATTATTAGTGTTATCCAGTAGATTCCGCTTCACCCTGGTCTTCTCCATCTCTAGGGCATGCTTCCTCTCTCTCTCCTTCTCCTCTTCAGCGTGCTTCCTCTCCTCCTCAGCATGCTTCCTCTCTCCCTCCTTCTCCTCCATAGCATACTTCCTCTCTCTTTCTTTCTCCTCCGCAGCATGCTTCCTCTCTTCCTCAGCATGCTTCCTCTCTCTTTCTTTCTCCTCCTCAGCATGCTTCCTCTCTCTTTCTTTCTCCTCCTCAGCATGCTTCCTCTCTCTTTCTTCTCCATCTGTTTAAGTTGTAGCAGTCTTGCATGTTTCTTCTCCTCCTTATCAGCTTGTAGCCGGGCTATCTCAAGTTTAATAGCAGCTTCACTGGCAGTCATCTTAGCCTTTCTGTTTTTAATCTGTCTTAATCCGATAGAGTTAGAAAAGAAAAAAAACTTGCTTGGGTATTCCCTGTAGGGGTTAACTACCTGCTTTCATATGTAGATACTCTAGCTCCTAGCAGCTTAACCTCTCCCCCCTCCCTGCTTCCAGCAGCACAGGGAAGAGTCAGAGAGAAGAAAAAAAATTCTAAACTCCCTGTGTCTGGTTCAAAAAAAATCTCTGGTTCAATATATCCCACCGCTCTGCCACCATGTCATGGTTCCCTCCCCACTCTAAACTCTGGGGTGAAGATGTGGGGACCCGCATTCAGAGCCCCTAAGCTTATTTTTACCAGCTTAGGTTAAATCCCCCAAGGTACAAAATTCCCTGCACCCTGAGAAATGCTTCTTTCGCTGCCACCATCAAGTATCTAACAGGAATCCAGGAAAGGAATCACTTGAACTTCCCTCCCGCCCAAAATACCCCCTCAAGCCGTACACCCCCTTTCCTGGGGAAGCTTGAGAACAATCTCCCAACCAATTGGTTACATAGTGATCTAAAAACCCACCCCCTGGGTTTTAACACCATAGAAAACAGTCAGCTTCTTAAAAGAAGGATTTTATTAAAAATAAAGAAGGTAAAATCATCTCTGTAAAATCAGGGTGGTAACTATTTTACAGGGCACTATATTTCCAAACTCAGAGAGAATTCCCCCTCTGGACAAAACCTTAAAATTTCAGAAAACCATGAATAACACCCCCCCCCCCCGCCCTTTTGCCCCTTCTAACACAGGGAATACACCAAGCCGAAATTAAACAGAAATCTATGTGCTATGCTATCTAAACTTACTTCAGAAAAGGGAGGTTTGATTTTTTGCAGGTTCCTTCTGTCTTCCAAGATCACTCTCTCTCAGACAAAGACACACACTAAAACCTTCCCCCCTCCCAAAGTTTGAAAGTATCTTGTCCCCTTATTGGTCAGATGCCAGCCAGGTCAGGTGTCAGTCTGGCTACCTGCATTTCTTAACCCTTTACTGGAAAGAGGATTTTATAGCACTGCATCAGACCCTCTCCCCCTTCCCTTCATTTTTATGACAGGTAGACTGTCTGTGAAGTCAGTAGACAACAGCAATGACTTTTGTCATGCCGTATTTCAGGACAAGTTATGGAGTAGTCCTAGTAAAAAGGACAAAAAGTCAAAGATAGGAGTAGTTATGCTACACTAAATCACTCATCTGTGTAGTCTAATCCATATGAAGGTAATCCCCTCCCCCACGTGTGTAATGTATTTAGCTAATTGTGCAATGCTTAGTGTTGGAGCTCGAGGTAAACTCTCAGGTGAGTCATGGTAAAAATATCAGAAATCAGAGCCATTTTTTGTAATATACTGTACTTCTCAACAGACTCTGGACCAAACTAAATTTGTAATCCCAACCTGGCTCTCCTAACTCCCTTTAAAAATGATTTTTTATAACTGGGGTGAAGACGACCTTAAAAATATGAACTCAATAAAAAACAATTTTCTGGTCCTTTGTTTTCACATAGACATTTCAAAAATAGTCTTGTAAATATTTTTTAAAATATGAATATTATGGAATCCATTATCAGAGGGGTAGCCGTGTTAGTCTAGATCTGCAGAAGCGACAAAGAGTTCTGTGACACCTTATAAACTAACAGACGTATTGGAGCATAAGCTTTCGTGGGTGAATACCCACTTCAGATGCATCTGAAGAAGTGGGTATTCACCCACAAAAGCTTATGCTCCAATACATCTGTTAGTCTATCAGGTGCCACAGAACTCTTTGTCTCTTCTATGGAATCCATGATAATTGTCACAAAGATACAACCTAAGTAACCGTTTTAAAATTATTGAAAAAATGGAAATAAAATTGGTATGCTGTAGTTTCTCTGAAATACAAGTAATATAATTTCTTAAAAGCAAATGTACTGCAATAAAGCGCCTAGTCCATTCAAATATTCTGCTGTAGTCCACTTTTGTACATTCTTTTAATGAACTAATTAAATATATAGGTCTATATCCTGTAAACGCACATACATTACTCATCGTATGAGTAAAGTTACAAACATACCTAAGTGTTTTGAGGATTGGGGCCATAGACATTCTGTCTGACCATAAGAGGAATTAAATGGTCTAAAATGGAATAACCAAAACAACAGTTGCTCAAGCTGTATCTTAGAACTCCAAAATAAACAAATGTTTCAGTCTCCTGCTGTGTGGACAGCTGGTCTGAAACTAAGATGTGCTTATAGACATGCAAAGATGAGTTCCTTCTGAGACACAGACTTCGTTGTTAACTTGTGTGCTGTCACAGAAGCTTCCAACTGTGAAAACTTTGGCTTCCCTATGTGTGTGGTATTCAGCAGTTCAATACAGATGTTGATGACTGACACAGCTGGGGTTCCTAATAAGGTTGTAATCAAGAGTTGTTCTTCATGTGGCTCTGCATATTCACTCACCAAATGGTAGAACCTTCTCCAAGCAGTTCCCATTAGAGTGCATGTGTGCCCCCTCCTTACTGCTCTCCTCAGGCTTTCTGAACATTCTGAGGATGAGGCTATATAAGGGGACGCTGTACCCTCTATCTTCTCAATTCCTTCCAACCTCTGCACCAGACAGAAGTGAACTGCTTCAGTCTGTTTGGATCTGGGAATTTTCTTTATTGATAGTGCTTTTGGTAGTTTGTAGTTGTTGTTAGTGTGTATTTTAGTTTAAGTATAATAATAAGTGTAAGCAGTTTAGTATAGTTGGTAGGCTTGCTTCTGTGTAATGGTGGAACCAAAGACGAAGCCAAGGGTTTAAGAGATGTGCTTCATACACAGCTGTCTTCCTGGTGTAGGATGACCACTTTAGGCACCTGACGTTCCTGGGCGAAGGCCATTCTTCTGGGTGTTCATTTGCAGGACTTTCACATCCAGAGGCACAATGAACTGCAAGTGCTTCTACTTAAGGAAGTTCTAGCTGCTAAACCTTGTTTTGAACTATTGTTCAATCCAAAGTCCTAAGGCCAGTTTCTGCTTCTGTGGCTTCCTCTAGCAAGACTAAGCTTCCTAAAGAGTTCAGGTCATTCTGATCTTTGTTGGTTCTAGCTCTGGATCCTTCTGTTAAAGCTGACAAGGCTTCAAAGGCACTGTTGGTGAAAAAAGACCATCTGCCTGCTAAGGATCTTTGAGCCATGTCATTGGCTCCAGCTGTAGTGATTCCAGGGAAGAATGAGAGGGAGAAGACAGCCACTGTTAGCAGTATCAGAGGGGTAGCCGTGTTAGTCTGGATCTGTAGAAGCGACAAAGGGTCCTGTGGCACCTTATAGACTAACAGAGGTATTGAAGCATAAGCTTTCGTGGGTGAATACCCACTTCTTCGGATGCAAGCAGTGGAAATGTCCAGAGGCAGATCAGTTATCAAAAATATCTTCATTTCATAGTAGCACAATGGTATTTCCAATACGTCCTCCCCTTTGGCCTGTCCACAGTGCCAAGAATCTTTACTAAGTGCCTTACTCTGGTAGCAGCACATCTGAGGAAATGCAGTATTTTTGTTTACTCGTATTTGGATGATTGGTTGCTGAAGGCTGCTGCATGCAAGGATCTGTTTTTTTACATCCGTTTTATAACCTCCCTCCTTTTGCATCTAGGTCTGTTTCTGCATGTCAAAAAATTGAATCTCTTTTCAACCCAGATAATTCTTTTAATAGGTTCTGTGTTGGACTTGATAGTAGGGAAAGCTTTTCTCCCAGAGAACAGTTTTCTGAAAATAGTTCAGTCTGTTTTGGAAATATGAACTTATCAAACGCAGAAAGTGATCTGCCTGGGTCTCATTGCTTGGATGGCATGGCTACTACCACTTACGTAGTTCTGTTTGCGGATCCCAGAATGAGGCTGATGCAGTACTGGATATCTGAAGCCTAGAAACACAATCTAGACAGACTTCAGATTTTGTCACGATGCATCAAGATGTTCTAAATTTGTTGAGGAGGTGGATGGACAGATCAAATGTTCTCAGAGATAATCTGTTCGATCCCCCTTCACCAGTAGTCACCATAACTTCAGATCTTTAAACAACAGATGGGGAGCACATTTAGGTTGTGTTACAATTCGAGTATACTGGACTTTTCAGGAAACCAGCTTGGTTATAAATGTGTTGGAGTGAATAGCCCCTTCATTTGACTGTCAAATATTTTCTTCCTCATATAGAGGGGAAGGTTGTTCAGGTATAATAATGGACAATGCAACTGCGATGTGCTACATCTAACAAACAAGGAGGTGCTCACTCCTTCCAATTATGTGCCAAAGCAGTCAAATTATGGGACTAGTCTATCTTGTGGCCCTGTAGTTAACAAGGCAAGGCAATGTGCTGGTAGATAGTCTCAGCAGGGACAGTTCTCAGATGCACAAGTGGTCCCTAAAGGTCCAAATGGTAGAAGACATTTTCTCCAGCTGGGGTTGCCCCTGCGTAGACCAGTTTGCTACAAGGTTCAGCCAGAATTGTTCTTTCTTCTGTTTAAAGGCAGGAAGGGACAGTCAGTCGACCTCACATGTCTTCTTTCTGCATTAGGGGATGTGGCCTTCTGTATACTTTCCCCTGCCCCTTTCCATTAATTCAGAAAGCAGCAAAGATGATTTGTCAGGTCAGGGCAGCATGAATTATGCTGATTGGTGCAGCTTGACCAAGCCAGCAGTGATTTGCTTCAGCTGTCTGACAGGGTTTGCATGCATCTCCCTCTGTCTCCAGATCTCTTGTTCCAGCAACAAGGCCAATTCCTTTATCTGGATCCTCACCCTCTTAATTTGGCTATCGGACTTTGACTAATCTTGAACAGCCCTGTTCTTCGTTGTACAGAATGTTCTGTTCGGTTCTGGAAAAGTGTCTGCTAGCAAGTGTTACTTTTAAAATGGTCTAGATTTGTTGTTTGGATGCAGGGGAATATTCTAGTCCAGCTTTCATTTCCTGTATATTGGAGTATTTAATGGACTTAAAATCTAAAGAGTTATCCAGTTGTTCTTTAAAAGTTCACCTGGCAGCTATCTCAACTTAACCATATTTTTGTTGATGGTAGATTGCTTTTTATGCATAGTATAGGTGAAAGGTTTATGAAAGGGATATCTAACATGAAATCCCCTTTTGAACCCTTAGCAGTGTATTCATTCTTTTATTTATCTATCTATTAAAACTATTCATTATTTATCAGCCAGAAGGGTGAACAAATTGCATGTCCTAATGGTTGATCAGCCATTTACGATTTTTCATAAAGTTAAGGTGGTTCTTAGACCTGATCCCACATTTTTACCAAAAATGATTTCATATTAATCAAAAAACTAATTTACCAGAATTTTTCCCAAATCCATGTGCTAATAAAGGGGAATCTGTGTTACCTGCCTTAGATTCTAGAAGGGTTCTTGCATATTATTTAAGTAGAACTAAGAGTTTTAGGAAATCATCTAGATTGTTTTTGTTTCTTCTGTCCAAGAATCATATGGGTCACTCTGATCAGACAGGTTAAACAATGCATCATTGAATGTTACAAGTTAGCAGAAATTGCTGTGCCTATTGATGTAGGGTTTCATTGTACTAGAGCTGTAGCAGCATTTCTTGTTTGTGTTAAACATGTTCCTATTGGAGAAATTTGCAAGCTTTCTACTTGGAAGTCAGTACACACATTCGTGCTCTCAATGTAGCTTTGAAAGGTGATGCCAAATTTGGCAGAGCATTGCCTTGGTCATTATTTAATTGGTTCTCTGGTCCCACCTCCTGAGCTTTCAGCACTACTTGTCAAACTACATTATAAGTAGAAATATGCAGAGCTGCTTGAAGAAATGAAGGTTATTTATTTGTAACTTGAGTTCTTCAAGACTATGCATATTCATACTTCTTCTCAGAGTCCTGTTGTGGTTCAGCTGGCTTAGTGATGGAAGGAACGGAGGCAGTAGTGGGTGCAGTGCCCCATTATATAGCTTCACCCTCAAATCATTTGGAAATAGTGAGAAGAGGGGTAGGAGGGGATGCACATTCATTCTAACAGGCACTGCTTGGAGAATGTTCTACCATTAAACACCACCAAGCAACTCAATACCTATAAGTACCCATTTAAGGGGTCTCTCATCCCCTGTGGTCCAGTCCCAGCATATGGCAGTCAGAGGCTTAGGATCACTCAATCGTTGCCCTGTTCTGTTCATTCCCTCTGAAGCATCTGGCAGTGGCCACTGTCACAAGACAGGATACTGGACTTAGATAGACCATTGGTCTGTTGCAGTATGGGCATTCTTACGTTATGTTCTTAAGTAGCCTTCATCTCTTGCTTGAATAAACAGATCAGATGGTTTTATTTAAAGATAAACTGAAATGTTTTCAAACACTTGTATTTTAAAAACTTTAAAAATCCAAAATTAATATTAAAATATATGACCTAAAAATGACACATACATTTTAAAAATAAGATATAAAATGAAAGGGTTTTTGTACTAGTCAGTCATAGATTGAAGAATTTATGTGGTGTCATTAACTGTTATAGCAAAAATATATACTTTTTAAGTAGATCAAGGATCTGAATTTCCAGGTCTAGAAATGCCTGCAACTGTAAGGGGAAATATAGAACTCAGGTCTTGACAAGTAAGTGGAGAGGAAGAGATTGCAAACACCGCTGATTTAAAATGCATTTATTTGTAATGTTTCACTGTGCCCATGTATCCTGCCAGAGATTAAAGATCTTAAACAAAAGGCCAGGTAGTGCTGGAAGTCAGCGGTATATTCACCTGGCACTTTTCTGGTGTTCCTGTCAGATTCTGTAGAATATTTACTTTGATTTTATTTTTAAAGTTTTGAACCCTTACGATTGTGAAGAAAATGTACTGAATGTAAACTAGTTTAGTAGTGTCTTACTGAGTCTGCCGACAAGCAAATAAAATGTTACTTGTCTCAATATTAGCTATCATAGTGTGGGTGAAGTAATATCTTTTATTGGACCATCTTGTGTTGGTGAGAGAGATAAGCTTTCGAGCCACACAGAGCTCTTGCCCTGTACGTTACATTGTTGAGCATTTTAGCAGAAAAATTCAGGTACTGTGAATAGAGCTTGAGTTAGAATACCATTACATTTCTCAGACTCGATTTTAAAAGGAAATACAGAACAAAGGATTTCAATTCACCTTTAATTATTTTTGTTTCAAAATTCCTCTTCTGGTTTATTTATTACAAAGCTGCTATTTAATTAGGAATAATATTCTTTGTTACCAACTTAAAAAAAAACAAATCCAAACCCAACCCAATTTCTCATTTGCAGTGTAGCATTGGTTTCTCCCTGGTTATGACATGTTTCCCAAACAAATACTGTATATCTCTTAAATATGTCAGTGCAGGCAGAGATCTGCAGAGTGGGGTAGGTGCGGAGAGTATAATTTTGTAATCAGTATATTTGAACTGTATACAAAGAAAGCTATTTATTTGTTCTGATTTGAGCTGATGTGGTTTTCATACTGAGCATACTAGAATTTTGAAACCATGGAAGAAACTGTAATGTACATTGGTTTGTCATTTAGCTAAATGTGATCTAACAGACTACATATTTTCCAAGTTTTGTTGATTTAAGGTTTACAGTGGTCTTTCAGTCACATTAAATTAGTCCTGTCCTTTTATCCCCTCTAGTTACTTTGTATATTTTAATTACATCTTGTATTTTGTGTGTCAGGATAGACTTTGAAGAGCTAAAAGATTTTATTTCCTTAGTAGGGATGATAATTTTTCTAATTCATACTACTTTTTAGGACCAGATTCGGCCCTCAGATATGCATAGGCTACTGCTATTGAAACTGATGGAAATTTAACATGCATATCTGAGGACAGGCTTTTGTCCTTCATGTTTGAGTGGAGAACATACTATCCGTGCATTTCTTTACTTTCTCCAGAGTTCACATGTAAAACCAGATGCAGTCATAAATAGTAGACAAATTCTAAATAATAAGAGGAAGTTAGTCTAAAGTGCACACGTGCACATACTTTATGAATATGCACAGTAGAAGAAAAAGAAGCAGAGCTTCATAAAAAAGCAGATGATTTTTCCACATTGAGTTTTTCATTTTATTGTTATACACATCTGAACAGCTTTGTCCTTGTTAAAAGAAGTGAAAAATCTCTTAGGGAATGTCTATGTGGGGAATTTTACCCACAAAACCATCCTGGTATAGTTCTCCATGTGGACATACTTATTCCAGAATAAGAGTGGCTTTGGGGGAGAGCACTTATTTTATGTTGCTTTCAAAATGACATAAACTAAACCAAAAAAACCCCACTCTTATCCTGGAATAACTGTGTTATACTGGTATAATTATATTCGTATAGTTCTACTGGTAAATTTCCCCATGTAGACAAGCTGTTGTTCAGCAAGTGCCTCTACTTTGGACTTTAAATAACTGGATTATTTAAATTTGTGTTCACTAAAATCCAGCAATAATACAATCTTGTATTTTGTGTGTCAGATCACTATAGTGGCACAACCAAATTATGTTTAGCATTTCTACTCAAAATACTCCTTAGGACAAACTGAAGGCTATTTTCAAGATAAGCTAAAATCTTCAGGTGTTTTTAAAAATAAATAATTTTTTTTCCAGCAGGGAAACTTGACAACTGCTTTTAAAATTAAAAATTGAAAGAAAATCTCTCAGCAGAAGAGGATTTTAAAGATTATCATGCCATATATTATGAACATTTAGCAAAAACATCAATGAAATCCTCAGGGTTTTTTTTTAAAGCTATTCATATTCAAAAGTCACTGTGTTCCCTGTAGCCAGAAGTTTTGCTTTTGTTTGCAACTACATTACCTACATTTAACTTTTTAACAAGCAGAAATACTAGACTGGTGAGCATTCCATGTGTTTAGAAATTCCCTGCATAACTGATATTGAAAACATTTTGCACTTGGCAGTAGGTAAGCTCTGAGAAGTTTTGGTTCATTAATCAGTATATACCTCTTACAGACCAGATTAATAACAGCACATCTGAGGAACAGCAAATTAAAACCAGTTATTGCTGTCAGAGTAAACTTGGTAACAGTTATGTAACTTTTGGCAGAAGCGACAAGTTCCAAAAGGTCCAAAATATTCTGACTATAAATATTGATATTCCACTGATTATATAAAATAAACACTTCAGAGCAAAAAACTAGAACTTAGGGTCCAAAAACATATAGCTTTATATTGCTCCAGAATTATTGACTCAGCTGTTGAGAGATTTTAGGAACTGTTCTAAAATGTGTGTAGCAAAGACCTTAAGTAACTACGTGTATCAGTAGTAAAGACTACTTTCAAAAATACACAGTGTAGATTTTCCAATGACATTCCGCTTTCTTGGTTACACCCATAGCATATTATAATGGGAGCCAGAGGAGGGTTAGAAAAAAATAGTCATTTACCTTTTAAAGAATTTGAACAGGTTGTCAAGAATGTCTGAGACTTTTGTTTTATGCCATTGTTATTTTCCCCAAAAAACTTTATTTTTGCCACACTTATATTTCCGTTTAGTTTTTTCTCTGGGGTGTCAATCTGCAGGTGATTCCTGAGGATTGGTAAATACAAATAGTTACTTTATATCTTTTCCATTGTTCTAGATGGTTTAATATGTTTATGTATTTAGCCATCTTGAAAAATGCATAGGGAGAGATGAAAAGTGTAAACTTTGTTTAAACTGTTGATATTTTTTAATTCTGCTTTTTTCTTTAGTCCTAATAACTAGATTTCAAGTTTAACCATTTTGATTTTTCAAACCTTAAGTGTTTCCCTGTTTAGCATAAATGCAGTTGTAAACTAGGATTCACAATATTATTTATGAAACCCTTCAGGGGCTTTGCACTTTAACCAGTCATTTAGTAATTAACTTGCATTCTCTAAATTTTAGTCCTGTAGTTTTGTGGATGCATTGGGAACACACCATTAGCCAAATGTACATACAGCTATCCTTTATTACACATAGTTAAAGCTTTTAAAGGAAAGGAAAAGATGAGTATTTGGCTAAAAGAATTTGGAATTAAACAGCTTGATTGTCAAGTTACAGGTTTAATGTTATTTTGAATCCACATATGACTATTATCATTCTTTGTTTTGTACAACTGGAATAATTGTTTGTTAATAGAGAAAATGCAAATAATAGTAGTCTTAGAAATTCCCCTAATAAAACACATTAGTTGGATTGATGTATACTAGTAGCTGTTTGAGTTGTGGACTATGCTGGTCTGTTTTCTTTTAAAGTGGTTTTACTTGGATATCCATTTTCTAGCTCTAGTAGTGCTAGCTACCAATACACTCTGAAGTTGGGTGAAATCCTGGCTCTATTGAAGTCAGTGGGAACTTTGCCATTAGCTTCGATGGAGCCAGGGTGTTACCCATTATGTTCAAGATACACTAACTACATATATGAAATAATTTTCTTTATATTATCTGCTGATTTTCTATAACCATATATGTGCACTAAGTCACTAAGCTAACCTAAAATAAAATTTACAGATGCAGTAGAATACAAATTTGACTAGAAAGTAGTTCAAAACAACTCAAACAAATGAACTGGTTCATGCTGTCATGATTTTCCCCTATGTTAAACTGTTCCAGTGTCAGATTTTTTTAATGATTATTATCAGATGCTACAGAAATTAGTTTAATATTTGAGAGTTGTCAGATAAGTTTTAGAATAGTATTATATACATAAATGTATCAATCTCATGCAGAATTGCATATATATACAACATCCACATGCAGACTTGCTTGCAAATAACTTACCTATGGATTTGCAATTAAGGTTAAATAGAAAACTTACCAAAAACAAATTTTGCTGCTGCTTTTTGCTTCTACAGTAGATTGAAAATCCAGAAGTCAACTTGTTTTTTCTTCTTTGTGTTACCAGTGTTATTGTTTGTTAATCTATAATTCTAGTGAAAACTTTTTTTTCTTGCCCTGTTAGATCCAAACTGTATTAAGGAATTGGTCGTCTTCCTGCAGATTTAATAGATTAAAAAAACCAAGCTAACTAAAGCTCTCTAAGAAACAACTGAAGTTCCAGTGTATTCTATTCCAGAAAAAGGGATAGTAGTATGTTTTAAGCAGCTGTGTCTTACTGTTACATGCAGAAATGCACTAACTAGCTACAGCTGACCCAGATTCCATATACAATAGGCTTGGACAGTTTTCCTTTTCTTAAACAAACACGCACTAGACTTAGCTGTTCAGCCCACCTCTGATGTCACTGTGAACTCACTGAAGAGCAAACAAAACTCCTTAGGATTTCCTATCATAGCCTTTACGAAAGGGCAGGGGGAGGCTGAAGCGCTATGGACAAGGAAAGATTGTTTGCTGGTTAGGGGAGGGCACTATATGGAAACAGTCTGTGCAAGAGTTCAGCAGGCAATTACAAAACTAACATTTTATTTCACAGCCTAAAGATGCCTTTCAAGTTGTTACAGTACAGGGCTTCATTTAGAAGAAAGATTCTTTCAGACTGATGAACTCAACTTGTGTTCCCGGGAATAAAAGAGGCAGACTGACTGCGTACTACAGGAAAAATGAACCATTTATAGTCTAGAAGAATGTTGAACAGAATGTCACATTCAATTCTTGAAGTTCACTTAATAAGAAACAGTTTTAGCTGTTGTTACACTCACAAAGAATCTGATACATGTGGAAAATGTTAAAGCTATGTTTGGTGTTGGGTAGGTATTAGAATATTTGAAACCATCTGATTAGTATTAAAAGAAGCAGAAACCCCATGGATTACATACTTTTAAGAGACGAACAATACTGTTGTCAGCTTTTAATTTTGTTACTTTACAGTTTGTGTACAGGAGTCGATTCAGTTTGGGGTTTTGTTTAGCGTAGTTGTCAATTTCTTCAGAAATGACATTAAATTTTATAGGTTTTGTTCTTTTCTTTTAAAATTTTTTTAGATTTGATAAATACAGTAGGTCCAAGGGTTTTGTATTTTGCAGAGGAGTTCTCTAGAAAGGTACTCTTAATTGTGCTAAAGATAAAAAGGCTGTCACTTTAAGCAAGAAATAATTGTTTAGATATCTCCTTCCAGAAATAATCTGTTCACTAATCCATAAACTCATAACCAATACTACATTTATGAATCTCTGTTGTTTGAACCAGTAAACATTATTCACCCTTCTTTCTATTTTAGATAGTATACTGTTCAGGGCAGGGACTTTCATTAACTATCTCTGGACACTGCCCAGCACAAAGGGACCCAACATGGTTAAAGCCTTTAGGTACCACTATAATATAAATATTAAATAATAATTTGACAGTTATTAATTTATCATTTTAATAAATTAATATGCTAATATTAGCCAAATAAAAAATCCTGAATTAAAAATTAGATGAAAATAAAATTAAACTCAATATCAGATTCTATTTAATAACTTTCTATGAACTTTTTTGTCACCTTTCAGGCAGAAGGCTTTTAACTTGTTTCTGTGTGCATGCAGACTGTGTTTGTATATTAATATTGGAGCCATGCCCAGAGGCCCCACTCAGGACTGAGAGCTCCACTGTGTTAGGAGCTGTACAAACACAATCACGGCTCCAACTAAGGGTTTTTTTTTAATGTTCTTCCACCTGTAAAGCCAAATATTTTTGGGTTATGCTGACCCTAATTATACAGGTCTCAGAGAAAAGAAAAATTGGTTATATTTTAGAAGTCCCATAAGTATTACCTAAAATAGCAATTTTTTGTACAAAGTATTGAATTTAAGGTTGGATATATTGAGATCTTCCAGGGCTAGAAGCAAGTGCTTTGTCTCATTAGAAAACTGAGATTGTCCCCATCCCAAGGGTAATCTATGAAGTTTTTCTCACCCTGCAGGGTCATGTTATATTGGGATATTGCCTGTCCTGCACTTCAGACTTTGTATCTTGGGGGATGAAAGGAAATAATTTCTGTAACAGGTTGTTTTTAAGTGGTAGCAGCATCAAGCTGCTCAGAAGTTTACAGTGTTAGCATAGTCACAGTAAAGACGGATTAGTGAGCCGAATGTAGGCAAAGCAGTCAAATTTTCTTATGATCTGGATATCTCTGGGGGGCATAAGTATGTGTGCGCATCCCTACAGTGAAATGTGCAGACCATGAGAAGCTCTTACTAAATGCTGAAACAGCAGTAGATGTAGAAGTGGTAAATAGAAGATATAAAGTTCAAACCAAGAGAAGAGATCTATGCAACCAGTGTAGTAGAAGAGCAGTTGAAACAAAAGCATTTTCTACTGCAGTATCCAAAATGAGGGAGTTTGAGAGAAATGTCCTCAAACTTATCAGAAATAAAGACTTTCCTTTTTCCCATAGTTGTGCACAGTTTTGCTTACTGGTTTTTAGTGGAAAAAGGCATTAGGGATAGTTACGATACATAGCAACCTCCTGTTAAATCATGAATAAAAAATGATGGCAAAATGTCAAGGGGATAAAACCCATGCATAACCATCATGCCCTTACCCTAGACAGATGTTTGATATTACATCTATCCCTGATAGAGAAAAACTGTAGGTTCCATCTTTTCAGCACTTTTGAATTCTTGTATAACAAATAAGCTATTTGTGAAATTAATTTAAAAATTGTGTGGCTATACTGGGGCATGTATATATTTAGAATGAAATATATTCACCCATCCCCACACAAAGCATGAGGCTTTGCATTGATAACTCAGCCAGCCTTGTGATGGAGATGAAATTCAGTAGCCTTTTTTCCCCACTTCTTACAGTCCATTCTTCACCCACTTTACTTGTAGATAGTGAGGGCCCCTCTTCCAACATGCAAGGGGATTAAAGGAAATGTGATGCAAGAGTCATGTTGGTGAGAGGGAGTAGTGTTGCATTTGTTGCAGCAATAAATGGTCAGCGCTGGGACAAGGCTTTTGGAAGTGGAAATGGAGAGGAATACATGGACTTCGATGTCGTCTTTTACTGCTTTTTTTTCCCCCTCCTTCTTCCCACACATTAATGCTGCTGTTAAATCCTGCTTGCTTTAACTCCAAAGTTGTGAGCCTTTGGGACAGAGAATAATGGAGTTGCCAGTGGAGAAGGAAGAAGATGGAAGCTTTAAAGATGAGACTTAGAATGAAGGCACTAAACACTCATCATTAAAGATCCTATAGAGCTTTTACAAAGTGTGGGGGAGAGGCAGGGGTGCTGGAACAGTTTGCATAGTGGGGGGTGCTGAGAGCCATTGAAGCAAACTGTAAGCCCTGTATATGATTGAAACCACTTCAAGCCCGGGGATGTGGCAACCCCCCGTCCCCCATCAGCCCTAGGTCTATCATCTATCAGGAGAGGGTGTTAATCCAAGTGTCCTAATCAGATTTCAGTTTGAGTATACTCTTTGCCTAGCGAACACTTTCTCGTTGCTGCAATTTGAGAAGTTTTTCTTCATTTACATTCTTTTTGCTGGTGTAGAAAGGGAGATTTTTCTGTTGGTCTGTTTCAACACAGCTGAGTTGGAGGGATACATATTCATAGATTCTAAGGCCAGAAGGTAATCATCTAGTCTGATAACTGTATATAACAGGCATAAAACTTCCCCCAAATAATTCCTGTTTGAACTAGATTATATCTTTTAGAAAAACATCCAATCTTGATTTCATAAATGCTGGTGATGAAGAATCACCACAATCTTTGGTAAAGTATTCCAATGGTTAGTTAACCTCCCCTGTTAAAAACTTACACCTTATTAAATTTTATCACATTGAAAATGTTTAACAAAGTTCATGTTTTTGAACATTCTGTGTAGAATACCACTACAGGCTTGTCAAGTGAAAGATGATTAATTGTTGGGATGACAGAAGCTTGGAAATGAGACCTGGCATAATTGCATATAGTTTGATACTTCCTTTGCAGATTCTGAAATGTTATATGCTCGCACTGTCAAAGACTAAAGGTCAGATTGTGCCTAGTCCCTGTATAATACAGAAGGAAAGCTTCCAACAGATTGCCTGGAGCCCTGTGAAGAGAATGCAAGTCCTTACACTCAAAAAGCGCAAATATTTCATGGGCTAGTACTGCTTCTGGAGCTGTTCACTGAAAATAGGGCTGAGAAAGGAGTAAGGCAAAGCCATTGGACAAGTGATGAAGGGGAGAACTTACTGAATCCTCCAAGGGGTGGCACAGCAGTTGCAAGCAATATTATTTGTGCCTCTTTGAGACACAAACCAGCAAAGAGCTCTTGCAGGCACAGGGCTTTTTCTCCATTGCCCTTGTAGCAAGACAAAGATTAAATGCCACAGTGGATCCTTAGTAAGTGTGAGCAGAAGTACATTCAAATTCAATAATTGCTTTTTCTTTTAAAATTGAAACATTAAATAAAGGAAATATTCTAATCTTATTCATTCAGGTATTTATCTCTCGGACTTGACATACATTGACTCCGCATACCCATCTACAGGGAGCATTCTGGAAAGCGAGCAGAGATCAAATTTAATGAACAACATACTTAGAATAATCTCAGATTTTCAGCAGTCCTGTGAATATGGTAATCTAGCTCATTTATTTCTTTTGCAGTATTACTGAGGGCAACTGATTAACTAAAAATGTTCATCTTCTACCATGCTGTTATTTAATAAGTCTTAACCAATTAATGTACTTTCCCATCTAAAACCATAAATCCTATTAAAACCAAATTCTGGAATTGTTGGGTTATCCTCTCCTGTCAGCAGGCAGAGATAGAATGAGACTTACTTATCCTCTACTTATCTCTTCTGTATTTTCAAAATACATGCTGTGAAGATGTTCAAATCTGGCCTTCCTTGGGTGCAGGGGAGGTCAACTCAGGCATGATTATGAATGAGGGGGACAAAAAACTGCAAAACAGTGGTGAGGGATCATTGTATTTTATGGCCCCAACTAAAGACAGCAAGAGAAATATCTGTTTGTATACAGATGTTTTCAAGAAACGCCCTTTGTCTAACGATGAATGACCTAGTGATAACTGATATATTGCCTCTTCTCTAGATATTCCTCTGTTGCCTCATGTCCAAAAATACTTGAACTCAGTTCAATACATAGAAGAGCTACAAAAGTTTGTGGAAGATGACAATTACAAGTAAGTATGAAATTCCACAACTGACTAGGTAACCTTTTCTTTTTCCTTTTTTAAAAAAGTGTGTTTTGTGTAACAGAAACCTTGAATACAATAATGAGCAGGCAAGAGAGCCTGCTTTCATTTAGGTAAATAAATCCAACCTCAAGGCTGCCACTCTTACTTCCATAAGTCTCTTTACTATAAGGAGACTGAGAAGAAACTGGAGTTAGAAAATAACCAACAGTAGTCGTGACTTAAATTTTTCCTTTAAGCATTTTATTTTCTGTTATTGTTTGAGGGATAGATATTTTAGAAAATTAAACATTAACGTTGGAAAAAATACAGTATAGTATCTTTACTTTGCTGTAAAACTGCAAAATGCTGTTGAAGACAAAGTAAACAAACTGATCAGAGTAGAGATTTTTTTTCATTACTCTGTTTTAGTAATTTTAGGTGTTGTAACAACAGAAAGAATTAAAATTGCAGAGTGGAATATGGTTTTTCATTTGGAAAACCCTTTAAGCATAATAGAAGGGATACAGAAGTAGACAGTGAAAATAAGAGGCATGGAAAGACTTGCATCTGAGGAGAGAGTGGAAAGATGGAATTTTTTGGAGAGGAGATATAAGTTAATGAAGATATACAAAGTAATGAATGGTATAGAGAAGGTAAATTAGGTACTCCTATTTACACTTTTTCATATAAGAACTAAGGGGTATCTGATAGAAAGGAAAGAAATACATTTACATTTGATAAAAGGAAATTACATTTTATACAACACTTAATTAACCCGTTTAACTCATTTGCCACAAGATATAATTGATTCCAAGACCTTAGCAGAATTCCAGAAAGAACTACTTGTATCTAAGTAATTATAGAACATCCATAGGTTTATGAAAGAGATGAAACATTATAAAGGATATAAATCCTCATGCTTCAGGGCATAAGCCAACCATTGGTGGTAGCTAGAAAGAAAATTCCACAGAAGGAAGCTATTCTGTAATTGTTCATTAGAGATTCTTGCACCTTCTTGTGAAACATCTGGCGCTGACCACAGTCAGAGATTAGAAATTGGGCTGGAAGATGTAGTGAATTGATCCAAAGTAGCAATTCCTATGTTCATTTTATGGACTAGGCGAAGTCAGTGGAGTCATGTGGTTTAACTGAATGAGGAATATGATTTTAGCAGTGCATATTCCTTTGTAAACTGAGAAAATTGTGGAGATGATAACCTTAGTCTCTTCAAGGTGAAGGGAGATGGCCCTACTACTTTGAGAAAACCAACTGATACTTAAATCTTGTAGCATTTTCTTTCTCTTCAAAGGAAAACTATCCCTTTTCTCTGACAGGTGAAGGATCAGAAAGCTAACTATCTACAATTAAGATAGTTACTTAAAAATAAGTCTCAGAAGAAAAAGTACTTAAACAGTTTCCTTTTTCATGAAGCTATATTGAACTGGTAATTTTAAAATGTTAACAATATTGTATAAATTATTTCTGTGGCTAATAAACCTTTAAACTTTTATTTTCTAAAAAGTTCTTCCTAAATTCATGTTAATTTAAAATTTTTAAATTCATCAGAATGTTCAGCAAGTATATGGAACTAGTTTGGGAATAAAACCAGTTTGCAGCTTTCCAATAGTATTGAAGACATCATGGAAAAGTAAACAGCTTGAATTATTAACCCAGACAATATGATTATATATTGTACCAAAAATCTACAGGGGGATATTTCATTTGTTTTTAAAATAGTAGAGCACATTTCACTGGTGATGTTTACCCCTTCACATAACACATGAACAAGGGGTCATCCAGTGAAATTAATAGGTAGCAGTTTAAAACAAACATGTGGAAGTACTTCTTCCCACAACGCACAGATGTCCTGTGCAACTCATTGCCAGGGGATGTTGTGAGGGCCAAAAGTACTGTATATCTGATTTCAAAAAAAGAATTAGATAAGTTCATAGAAGATAGATCCCTCAATGGCTGTTAGCCAAGATGGTCAGGGATGCAACTCTATGCTTTGGGTGTGTCTACACATATGACTACTAGAAGCTGGAACTGGAAGATGGGGTGGATCACTTGATAATTTTGTTGTCTTCTGTTCACTCCCTCTGAAGCATCTGGCACTGGCCACTGTCGGAAGGCAGGGTACTGGGCTAGATGGATCATTGATCTGACCCAGTGTGGCCATTCTTATGTTCTTATTGGTTAAAACTTACAGGGGTTTCAGAACAAATTAAAACAGAGGATAACAAATGGTTTTGCCTACTGTGACGCCTGCACATGCTTTTCTATTTTCATCACTGCTGTAGAAAGCAGAACATCAAGCACAATAAATACATATCTGAAATTCCTTGTATGTGCATAGCCTCTCTTACACTTGTGGTAGCAAAACTTCTTGCAGCAAAACTTCTTGCAGCATAAGCCAAAAAATATTTTAGCTTTCAAAGCTTTACATTAAAAGACTTCAGGTTCCAGATAAATTAACACTTTAACTTCTATTCCTTTTTTAATGCAGACTTTCATTAAAGATAGAGCCAGGAACCAGCACCCCTCGTTCTGCTGTTTCCAGAGAAGATTTAGTAGGTAAATGCTTACTTACCAGAAGACATCAAAATTTGAAATACATTCTCCACTGCCTTTGAGTTACTAGTACAAAAAATATTTTCCTAAAAGTGAAGTGTGATAAGATTTTCAAAATGTATTTGTCATAAAAATTATAAATGTGCTCTGTAAGTAGACTCTTGTCATAGGAAACTGAGTCAGTTCCTTGGTTTAAATATGAAATTTAACTTTAAATTTAAATATTCATTGTCTGCCGTGTCACACTAAACAGCTTCATATTTGCTGTTTTTCTCTTAAATGCCTTTTCTTTCTTGGAACAATTACCTGTCAAAGGTGTATATCTTGTTTGATCTGCAGCATAGAAGATGTACATTTAAAAATGTTTTATGATGGGATTTTCAAGAGTCTGTGTGATTTAGGAGCACAAGTTCAGATTATTTTCAATGGGACTTGTGCTCCTGATTCACTTGGGTGCGTTTGAAAATTTACTTTTAGACTGAAAGTACAATTATTTCTTTAAAATAAACATTTTTAATATGTTAAGGAACTGCTCCTAATATAAAAGAAATGCTATTAAGGAAGACATCTGGTTAACTAGCAAAAGATTCAGGATATGTAAGGAACTGGTGTAGCAACAGGTCAGGGCCTGTGATCCAATTTACTCTCTGAAATAATGCACATTTAGCTTATTTTTAAACCTTTTCAACATTACACATTTTTACAGAAAAATGATTATTAAAATTTAGCTTCAGGGTATGTAGTAAGAGAAAATGCTATGGTACTTAGAAATGTAGGGCTAGAAGGGAGCTTGAGAAAGCATCTAATCCAGCCTCCTGCACTGAAGCAGGACCAAGTATACCTGTACTGTCTCTGACAGGTGTTTATCTAACCTGTTCTTAAAGATCTCCAATGACAGGGATTCCACAACCTCCCTTGGTAGCCTGTTCCAGTGTTTAGCTAGCCTTATACAGTAGAACCTCAGAGTTACGAACACTTCGTGAATGGAGGTTGTTCGTAACTCTGAAATGTTCGTAACTGAACAAAACGTTACGGTTGTTCTTTCAAAAGTTTACAACTGAACACTGACTTAATCTAACTTTGAAACTTTGCTATGCAGAAGAAAAGTGCTGCTTTTCCTTGGTTTTTTTTAGAAGTTTACATTTAACACAATACTGTACTACATGTGGTGTGTGTGTCTGTGTGTGTGTCTGTCTGTGTGTGTGTGTGTGTGTGTGTGTGTGGTCATTTCTGCTGCATTATTGCGTACTTCCAGTTCCAAATCAGATGTGTGGTTGACTGGTCTGTTCAAAACTCTGAGGTTCTACTGTAGTTACAAAGATTTTCATGATATCTAATCTACATCTCCCTTGCTAGCTAAACTAAATCTCCAGATTAAACCTATTACGTCTTGTCCTATCTTTAGCGAACATGGAAAACAATTTATCACCGCCATCTTTATAATAGCCCTTAACATATTTGAAGTCTTATCAAGTTGCCCCTCAGTCTTCTTTTCTCAAGACTAAATATGCCCATTTTTTTAAACCTTTCCTCATAGGCCAGGGTTTCTAAACCTTTTATCGTTTTTGTTGCTCTCCTCTGGATTCTCCAGTTAGTCCATATCTTTCTAAAATGTGGCACTCAGAACTGGATACAGTACTCCAGCTGAGGCCTCTCCAGTGCCAAGTAGAGCAGGACAGTTACCTCCTATGTCTTATTTGCAACACTCCTGTTAATATACGCCCGAACAATATTAGCCTTTTTTCCAACTGCATCACATTGTTGACTCGTATTCAATTTATGATCCACTATAACCCTGTAGCAGGGTGGCACCCCGCTCAAGCCTGAAGGGGCTTGAAAACAGCCCAGGAGAGGGCTGTAGCTGGAGCAAGCAGCCCCAGGCTGAGTGGAAAGGAAGGCTCAACTGGGGCCACACCCCAATTAAGGCTCAGCTGGCCCTTATAAGTGGGCAGTGAGCCAAGAGCGGAGAGTCTCCCTCTGCCTGTAGAGGGAGAAGGGCCTGTTTGCAAGGGCTAAGCAGGGTACCTGGAGTGGAGCAGGGCTGGGGAAAGGCCAGAGGAGCTGGGGAGCTCCGGCCTGGAAAACCCCCAGGCTGCAGGCCTAGACTAAGGCCAAAAGGGGTACTGGGGTTGCAGGGGGCAGCCCACGGGTAGGCTAAGGCAGCAGGTCCAAACCCAACCTTGCTGGTGATGAGTGGCTTATACTGCAGTCTGCCCCAGGGCACGGGGGCTAGCTAGTGACTGGCAGTAGCCTATGACTGAGGCGAGGTAGGGATAGTGGCTTGGGGGGTCCCTGAGGAGGGGAGACCCAGATCTAGGGGGTACTGCCAGGGGGCAGCACCCCAGTTAAAGGGGCACTGGGGTCCTGAGAGGGACATGGGGCCAGAGCGGTCAGGCGGATCACCGGCTTGCAGAGGGTGCTCCAGAGGCTGGTGAGCTAATTCCCAGAAGAGATCAGCATGAGGCCCCGCAGGGGTGAGTCGGACCCGCTTACAAACCCCCAAATCCTTTTCAACAGTACTACTTCCTAACTAATTATTGCCCATTTTGTAGTTGTGCATTTGTTTTCTTTTTTCCTGAGTGTAGTACATTACATTTTATTGAATATCATCATGTTGATGATATTCAGTAATTTGTCACGGTCATTTTGAATCTCTTGCAACCCTTCCCAGGTGGTGTCCTCCAGAAATTTTAGAAGGATATTCTCCACTCCATTATCTAAATAATTAATGAAAATATTGAATGGTACCAGACCCAGGATTGACCCCTGCCAGACCCCACTAGATACATCCTCCCAATTTGGCAGCAAACCATTGATAACTACTCTCTGAATACAGCCTTTCAACCAGTTTTGGCACTACCTGGTAGTAATTTCATCTGCACCACATTTTCCTAATTTGCATAGAAAAATGTAAGGTGGGATTTTCTCAAAAGCTTTAGTAAAATCAAGATATATAATGTCTACATCTTTCCTGCTATCCACTAGCCCAATAACTCTGTCAAAGAAGGAAATCAGATTGGCTTGGCATGATTTGTTCATGACAAATCCGTGTTGGCTGTTACATACAATCCTGTTATCCTATAGGTGCTTACAAACTGATTGTTTAATAATTTGTTCCAGTATCTTTCCAGGTATCAAAGTTAAGCTGACTGGTGTATAGTCCCCTGGATCCTCTTTGTTCCCCATTTTAAAGATAGGTGCTATGTTTGCCCTTCTCAGTCCTCTGGGACCTCATGCATCCTCCATGAGTTCTCCAAGATAATTACTAGCATATGTGTCTCTAAGGTTACAGGATAGATTAAAAAAATTGTATTTGGGTAATCATAAAATTGTAGGACTAGAAGGGACCTTGAGCTATCATCTAGTCCAGTCCCCTGCACTCATGGCAGGACTAAATGTTATGTAGACTATCCCTGACAGGTGTTTTTCTAACCTGCTCTTAAAAATCTCCAATTATGGAGATTTCACAGCCTCCCTAGGCAAGATGTTCCAATGCTTAACTACCCTGAGAGTAAGGAAGTTTTTCCTAATGTCCAACCTTCCCCATCCTTGCTTCAATTTAAGCCTGTTGCTTCTTGTCCTATCCTCAGATGTTAAGGAAAACAATTTTTCTCCCTCCTTCTTGTAACAATCTTTTTTATACTTGAAAACTGTTATCATGCCCCCCCCATCCCCCCCTCAGTCTTCTCTTCTCCAGACTTCTCCATAAACCCACTTTTTTCAGTCCTCCCTCATAGGTCATGTTTTCTAGACCTTTAATCATTTTGTTGCTCTTCTCTGGACTTTTTCCAATTTGTCCAGATCTTTCCTGAAATGTGGTGCCCAGAGCTGGACACAGTATTCCAAGTGAGGCCGTATCAGTGCAGAAGAATTACTTCTCATGTCCTGTTACAACACTCCTGCTAATACATCCTAAGAATTAAATTTGGGTTGTAGACTACTTGTAGTTTTGTTTTTTGGGTTTTTGTGTGTGCAATAGTGTTATGTTGTTGACTCATATTTAGCTTATGATCCACTATGACTAGGGCCCTACCAATTTCACAGTCCATTTTGGTCAATTTCACAGTCAGAGGATTTTAAAAATCATAAATTTCATTATTTCAGATTTTTAAATCTGAAATTTCATGGTGTTGTGACTGGAGGGTTCCTGACCCAACTCTGAAGGCACCAGCGCAGAAGTAAGGGGGGCATGCTATGGTATTGCCACCCTTACTTCTGTGCTGCTTCTGCTAGGGAGAAGCCACCAAGCTCTGAAGACTGTCACCCATATTTCTGTGCTATACCATGAACCCCCTCCAATAACCTTGTGACACCCCCCCCCCCCCAGCCCTCTTTTGGGTCGGATCCCCAGTTTGAGAAACGCTGATCTTCCCTGTGAAATCTGTATAGTATAGGGTAAAAATACACAAAAGACCATATTTCACAGGGGAGACCAGATTTCACGGTCCGTGACACATTTTTTCACAGCCGTGAATTTGGCAGGGCCCTAACTGTGACCCCAGATCCCTTTCTGCAGTACTCTTCATAGGCAGTCATTTCCCATTTTGTATGTGTGCAACTGATTGTTCCTTCCTAAGTGGAGTAATTAGCATTTGTCCTTACTGAATTTCATCCTATTTACTTCCAACCATGTTTGTCCAGATCATTTAGAATTTTAATCCTATCCTCCCAGCTTGGCATTGTCTGCAAACTTTATAAGTGTGCTCTCTATGCCATTATCTAAATCATTGATGAAGATATTGAACAGAACTGGGCCCAGAACTGATCCCTGTAGGACCCTACTCAATATGCCCTTCCAGCTTTACTGTGAACCACTGATAACTACTCTCTGGGAATGTTTTTCCAAACAGTTATGCACCCACCTTGTTGTAGACCCCCCTCTTGGTACGGCAACTCTATCTTTTCATGTGCTGTATATTTAAACCTGCCTACTGTATTTTTCACTCCATGCATCTGATGAAGTGGGTTATAGCCCACGAAAGCTTATGCCCAAATAAATTTGTTAGTCTCTAAGGTGCCACAAGGCCTCCTCATTGTTTTTGCTGATACAGACTAACACAGCTACCCCTCTGAAACCTATCTCCATCTAGGTTGTATTTCCCTAGTTTGTTTAGGGAAAGTCATGGAAGACAGTATCAAAAGCCTTACTGACATCAAGATGTACCGCGTCTACTGCTTCCCCCCCATCCACAAGGCTTGTTACCATGTCAAAGAAAGCTATTAGGTTGGTTTGACACAATTTGTTCTTGACAAATCCAGGCTGGCTGTTACTTATCACCTTATTATCGTCTAGGTGTTTACAAATTGATTTTCTAATTATTTCCTCCAATATCTTTCCGGGTACAGAAGTTAAGCTGGCTGGTCTGTAATTCCCCAGGTTGTCCTTATTTCCCTTTTTTATAGATGGGCACTATATTTGCCCTTTTCCAGTCCTCTGGAATCTCTCCCATCTTCTCTGACTTTTAGAAGATAATTGCTCTAGTACTTTCACCATTTCTACACTTTCTGTTGCTTTTTCCCCACTTACTGACTAACGGGCCTTGGTCTTCCTCTTGCTTCTGATGTATTTGCAGAATGTTCTCTTGTTACCCTTTATGTCTCTAGCTAGTTTAATCTCGTTTTGTGCCTTGGTCTTTCTAATTTTTTCCCTACATACTTGTGTCATTTGTTTATATTCATCCTTTGTAATTTGACCTAGTTTCCGCGTTTTGTAGGACTCTTTTTTTTGAGCTTCAGGTCATTGAAGATCTCCCAGTTAAGCCAGGGTGGTATTTTGCCATACTTCTTATCTTTCCTATGCAGTGGAATAGTTTGCTCTTGTGCCCTATATAATATCTCTTTGAAAAACTGGAAGCTCTCTTGAACTGTTTTTCCCCTTAGACTTGCTTCCCATGGGATCTTACCTACTAACCTACCTACTAACTCCCCGAGTTTGCTAAAATCTGCCTTCTTGAAATCCATTAGCTTTATTCTCCTGTTTTCCCTCCTACCATTCCTTAGAATCATGAACTCTACCATTTCATGATCATATTCACCTAAGCTGCCTTCCACTTTCAAATTCTCAACCAGTTCCTCCCTATTTGTCAAAATCAAATCTAGAACAGCCTCTCCCCTAGATTTGTCCACCTTCTGAAATAAAAAAAAAACTGTCTCCAATACATTCCAATAACTTCTTGGATAATCTGCGCCCTGCTGTGTTGTTTTCCCAACAGATGTCTGAGTAATTGAAGTCCCCCATCACCACCAAGTCCTAAGCTTTGGATGATTTTATTAGTTGCTTAAAAAAAAGCCTCGTCCACCTCTTCTTCCTGCTTAGGTGGTCTGTAGTAAACCCCTACCATGACATCACCCTTGTTTTTTACCCCTTTTATCCTTACCCAGAGATTTTCAACAAGTCTGTCTCCTATTTCCATCTCAACCTCAGTTGACATTCTCTTCCACAGTTTCCTTAAATACACTATTCTTCTTCGAGTGCTTGCTCATATGTATTCCAATTAGGTGTGCGCGCACGGCGTGCACAATCGTCGGAAGATTTTTACCCTAGCAACACTCGGTGGGCCGGCTGGTGCCCTCTGGAGTGGCGCCGTTGCGGCGCTGAATAAATACCCCAGCCGGCCCAGTGCCCTCTCAGCTCCCCGGTACGCACTGAGGTAGAGCTAACGCTGCTGTCCACACCGGACACCTTCTCGGCAGCAAGAGACCTGATTGCGATGACCGAACTGGCACCGCATCAGCCTCCGGTACCACCGTTGAGAATCGTCCAGTTCCGAGGCAAGCCTGCCATGTTGTGCCCGGTGCCGCACACAGGATCGGTCGACGTCGGTCCAGATCCAGGTCGAGATCCCAGTCCCGCACCAGATGAAGATCTCAATCTAGGCACCGCTCGCAGTCCCGGCACCGATCCTCTTCTCGGCACCGGTCGTACTCGCGGCGCCACTCGAGGTCGACCTCCAGACACGGTCAACACTACCATGGCTCCCGGTACCACTCCCGGTACCGGGAGTGGCCGGTCGCAGCGTAGATCTCCGGATGACTGATCTCACCACCGATCGCCTAGGCGTTCCCTTACGCGATCCAGGTCAGGCTCTCGGTACCGTGACAGCCGCTGGTACCGATCCAGGTCCCGGTACCGATCCCCTTTGTCACAGCACAGCACGGCACCGCGGATTGGACTACAGGGCCATTCCGCTCCACCTTGGCCCTCTCGCTCTGCCTCTCATTCTTCCAGGGCCGGGAGTGCCTACTGTATGGACCAGAGCCACGTTATAGAGGGCCCTAGCCGTTGGCAAGGCGATATGCAGGACTCGGCCCAAGGACCACAACAGTGGCCTTTCTGGACACTGATGGCGTTCCACCAGTCCCAAGGGGTCCCCTCCAGAGCCTCCCAATCGGCTCATTCGGAGCGCCGGGTGCTGGAGGCGACGGTATCCCGTCCTCCTCCCCGGACGAGGCAGTGGCGGGAGCGTCATCCTCTGGCCCACCTCCTATTGATCACCAAGTCCTGCTTCGCGGATTGGCTCTGAATATGAACCTGCAGGTGGAGGAGGTGGTGGAGCTCGAGGACCCGGTGGTGGACATCCTGACAGCCGGTGCCCCCACCCGGGTAGCCCTCCCGTTTCTACGGACTATACATACCAACGCCACTTCAATTTGGCAATCTCCAGCTTCAATACCCCCCCACTGCCAGGGGAATGGAGAGAAAATACATGGCGCCCCCAAAGGCCTTTGAGTACCTGTACACTCACCCCCAACCATGCTCCTTGGTCGTTCAATCTGTGAACGAGAAGGAGAGACATGGCCAACAGGCTCCTGCGCCTAAGTCTAAAGAAGCCAAACGTGTTTGGACCTGTTTTGGTAGAAAGATCTACTCTGGGGGCGGCCTTCAGCTCAGAGCAGCTAACCAGCAGGCCCTTCTGAGCCGATATAACTACAACACCTGGAACTCGATGCAGAAATTCAGGGAATTTGTGCCCCAAGAGTCCAGGCAGGAGTACTCGGCCTTGATTGAGGAGGGCAAAAAGGTGGCCAGAACGTCTCTACAGGCCTCCTTGGACATAGCTGATTCAGCGGCCAGAACACTAGCTTCAAGGGTTGCCATGCGGCTTATCTCCTGGCTACAGTCCTCTAACCTCCCTCCGGAGGTGCAGTATACGATTCAGGACCTGCCCTTCAATGGGCAGGGCCTGTTTTCTGAGAAAACGGACTCGAGGCTGCAGACCCTAATATGAACACTGGGATGCACACCCCTGCCACGCAGCGCCGGCCCTTCGCGCAGCGCCCCTACACCGTGTCCAGGCCTAGGCATGACTTCTCGAGAAGACGCGGCCGGGGTGGTAGGAGGAGGCAACCGGGACATCAGTCTGGCCGGAGCCAGGGCTCCCCTAAACCATCGGTGGGGCCTAAGCAAAACTTTTGAAGTGACACCCGAGGGCGGAGTACCAGTCTCCATACAGGACCCCGTCCCCTCCTTTCAGAGACCACCTTTCCCATTTCTCCCGTGCGTGGTCGAACATAACCTCAGACCGTTGGGTCTTACGCACGGTGGAAAGAGGATACCATCTACAATTTGTCTCCCACCCTCCCTCCCTGTCCCTCTTCAGGGACCCTTCTCATGAGCAACTCCTAATTCAGGAGGTGCAAACGCTCCTCACTATAGAGGCAATAGAGGAGATTCCAAGGGAGTTCAGGGGCAAGGGGTTTTACTCCCGCTATTTCCTGATCCCCAAATCAAAACGGGGGCTACGTCCTATCCTGGACTTGCACGGACTCAACAAATTTATGATAAAAGTTGAAGTTCTTCTTCAAGTGATTGCTCATATGTATTCCAATTAGGTGTGTGCGCACCGCGTGCACGATCGTCAGAAGATTTTTACCCTAGCAACACTTAGTGGGCCGGCTGGCACCCCCTGGAGTGGCACCGTTGTGGCACCTGATATTTACCTCAGCCGGCCCAGCGCCCCCTCAGTTCCTTCTTACCGCCCATGACGGTCGGAACTGTGTAGCTGATCTCCACCTCCCTAGCTTAGTTAGCACTTGCTTAGCATTGTTAATGGTTTTAAGTACTTAAGTACTTTTAAGTAGTTGTTAATAGTTTTGATAGTCTTATTAAGAAGTTGAGTGTAAATACTAGTGGGAGATAAGGGGCTTCTCCCCTTTTCTCCCCTCCGGTACCAGGCTCATGCCTGGTTCACCGGGATTCAAGCCATCGACCGGCTCCAAGCCGATGCCCACGGGGGACCCCCCATGACTCCCATATGAAGTGCCTGGGGGATCCCACCTCGCAGATACGTGTCAGATCTCCAAGGCTTTTAAGCCTAGAACTAAGAAGCAGGACTTTCGCTTGAAGCAGCTCCTATTAGAACCGGCACTTAGCTTGATGTCAGCCCCGCTGTGACCTGGCACCGACAGCGTCGGCACGCAGTGCATCAGCGGCACCGGAGCGCCCGAGCACTAGCAAGGAGCCACGGCACCGAACAACTCCGGCCATGTTACCACAGAGGCGTCGTTCGCTATCCCCAACCTTGGGGAAACAGACCCCGGGGCTGACACCGCCCGATGCAGCTGCAACTGGTACAGGACCGCCCGGCCTAGTCTTTCGGCCCGGCGCCAGCACCGTCGGCTCCGGTACCACAAGGTCCGTCGAGCTTGGTGGCCGTGAGCTCCCCGGTACACACCGAGGTAGAGCTAATGCTGCCGTCCATACCGGCACCAGCTCCGTCGACTCCGGCACCGCAAGGTCCGTTGAGTTCCGTGCTTGACTGAGGCACCGGTACTGACGACTCCGGCATCGCAAGGTCCGTCGAGCTCGGTAGCCATGAGCTCCCTGGTACACACCAAGGTAGAGCTAATGCTGCCGTCCGCATTGGCATCGTCGACTCCGGCACCGCAGGGTCCGTCGAGCTCGGTGGCTGTGAGCTCCCCGGTACGCACCGAGGTAGAGCTAACGCTGCCGTCCACACCGGACATTTTTCCGGCAGCGAGGGACTCAGTCGCACTTATCAAACCGGCACCACATCAGCCTTCGGTGCCGCCGGTGCGGATCGTCCCTTCCCGAGGCAAGCCTGCCATGCTGTGCCCATTACCGCACACAGCAGCTGGCCGATGCCGATCCAGGTCCAGATCAAGGCCTCAGTCCCACTCCAGGCAGACCCCCACTCTCGGCACCGCTCGCAGTCCCGATCCCCATCTCGGTACCGGTCGCGCTCGTGGCGCCGTTCAAGATCAGCCTCTAGATACAGCCGACACTATTACGGCTCCCGGCACCGCCCCTGATCACAGTGCCGGTCGCAGCGCAGGTCCCCGGGAAGCTGGTCCCGCAGCTGATCAATTAGGCATTCCCCTTCAGGGTTCAGGTCAGGCTCTCAGCGCTGAGACATTCACCAATGGCACTGCGTACCAGCTGGCAGGAGCATTCCGCTCCAACCTGGACCTCCCGCTCCGCATCTAGATCCTCCCGGACGGAGAGAGGTTACCATATGGACAAAATCCACGGGATGGATTGTCCTAGCCGCTGGCGGGAGAACACACAGGACTCTTCCCAGGGACCACAACAGTGGCCTTTCTGGACACCGCGGTCTTATCACCAGGCCCAAGGGGTTCCTTCTAGAGCCTCCCAATCGGCCCACTCGGAGCCCCGGGTGCCAGAGGCCACAGTATCCCGCCCTCCCCTAGAGGAGGTGCAGGAGGTCATGGAGCTCGAGGATCCCGTGGTGGACATCCTCTTGGCTGATGCCCCTGCCAGGGTAGCCCTGCCTTTCATACGTACAATCCAGACCAACGCCACTACAATCTGGCAATCTCCAGCTTCGATTCCCCCCACTGCCAGGGGAGCGGAGAGAAAATATATGGCGTCCTCAAGGTCCTGTGAGTACGTATACACTCACCCCCAACCGTGCTCCTTGGTTGTTCAATCTGTGAATGAGAAGAAGAGGCACGGCCAGCAGGCCCTGCACCTAAGTCTAAGGAGCTGGGCGCCTGGACCTGTTTGGTAGAAAGCCTGGAACTCAGTGCGGAAATTCAGGGAACTTTTTCCCCAGAAGTCCAGGCAGGAGTACTCAGCCCTAATCGAGGAAGGCAAAAAGGTGGCCAGAACATCTTTGCAGGTCTCCTTGGATGTTGGCGGCCGGAACACTTGCTTCGGGGGTTGCCATACGGCGTATCTCGTGGCTGCAGTCCTCCAACCTCCCGGTGGAGGTACAATTCATGATTCAGGTCTTGCCCTTCGATGGGCAAGGCCCCTTTTTTTTCTCCGAGAAATGGACTCGAGACTTCAGACCCTGAAGGACGGCCGCACTATAATATGGTCACTGGGGATGCATACCCCTGCCACGCAGTGCCGGCCCTTCCGGGCCCTCGAGCATCGCCCCTACCCTATGCCCAGGCCTAGGCAGGACTTCGCTAGAAGACGCGGCTGGGTGGTAGCAGGAGGCAGCCTGGTCATCAGGCTGGCCAGAACCAGGGCCCCCCCATAGCCATCGGCGGGGCCCAAACAAAACTTTGGAAGCTACGCCCGAAGGCAGAGCATCACTCCCCGTCCCTTTTCAGGGATCCTTCTCACGAGCAACTCCTAATTCAGGAAATGCAAACGCTCCTCACTATAGGGGCAATAGAGGAGGCTCCAAGGGAGTTCAAGGGAAAGGGGTTTTACTCCCATTATTCCTCATCCCCAAATCAAAAGCGGGGTTACGTCCTATCCTAGACCTTCGCGAACTAAACAAATTCATGGCAAGTTGAAGTTCCGCATGGTTTCCCTGGGTACTATTATACCTTCATGGGATCCTGGAGACTGGTACGCTGCCCTCGACATGAAGGATGCGTACTTTCACATAACTATTTACCCGCCACACAGACGTTTTCTTCGCTTTGTGGTCGACCAAAGGCACTTTCAGTCCACAGTCCTTCCCTTCGGCCTCTCCACGGCTCCGAGGGTTTTCACGAAGTGCATGGCCGTCGTAGCGGCTTCTCTTCGTCGATGGCGAATCCAAGTATTCCCGTACCTCGACGACTGGCTCATCTGCAGCAGCTCTAGCAGACAGCTCCAGCCGCAGGTTCAGATTGCCACGAGCTCGACTCTCACTCGAGTGTTCCTGCCAGAGGCACGCTTTCAGGCCCTAGTGACCATCATCCGCGGCCTACAGAGCTTCCCAACTCAACAGCACGAGGCTGCCTGAGTCTACTGGGTCACATGGTGTCCTGCACGTTCGTGACCAGACACGCCAGTTACGCCTCCGTTCGTTCCAGGCATGGCTCTCGCCAGCATATCACCCACGCAGAGACAACATGGTTGTGGTACTGAGGGTGCCTCTTTGCGGGTCCACCTGGCGGCAATCTCGGCCTTCCACTCTGGCGAGAGTGGGCACTCGATTTTTTTCCAACCCCATGGTCAGTAGGTTCCTCAAGGGGTTGGAGTGGCTATACCCACTAGTCCGCCATCCGGTCCCTACAGGGGACCTCAACCTCATGATAACCACACTCATAGTGGCCCCATTCGAGCCTATGGCCACCTGCTCGCTCCTGTACCTCTCCTGGAAGACTGCCTTCCTTGTAGCCTCGGCGAGGCGCGTATCTGAGCTCAGAGCGCTCACTTCGGAACTCCTTACACGGTGTTCCATAAGGACAAGGTACAGCTGCGACCGCATTCGGCCTTCCTTCCTAAAGGGGTGTCGGCCTTTCATGTCAACCAAGACATTTTTCTGCCGGTCTTCTACCCGAAGCCGCATGCTTCTCCAAGGGAGCAACAGCTTCACTCCCTGGACGTCCGTAGGGACCTCACTTTCTACATCGAGCGGACAAAACCATTTCGGAGAATGATTCAACTGTTCATTGCTGTGGCAGACCGGATGAAGGGCCTCCCGGTCTCCTCCCAGCACATCTCGTCCCGGATCACTTCGTGCATCCGGGCGCGTTACAACTTGGCTGGTGTTCCCACCACGCACCTTACTGCCCACTCCACCCGAGCTCATGCCTCGTCCTCCGCCTTCCTGGCGTATATACCAATACAGGAGATATGCAGGGCAGCAACCTGGTCATCAGTGCACACCTTTGCCACTCACTATGCCATAGTCCAGCATTCCAGAGAGGACGCTGCGTTTGGTTCAGCAGTCCTACACTCTGCTGTATCTCACTCCGACCCCACCACCTAGGTAGGGCTTGGGAGTCACCTAATTGGAATACATATGAGCAATCACTCGAAGAAGAAAAGACGGTTACTCACTGTTGTAACTGTTGTTCTTCGAGATGTGTTGCTCGTATCTATTCCAAACCCGCCCTCCTTCCCCACTGTCGGAGTATCTGGCAAGAAGGAACTGAGAGGGCGCTGGGCCAGCTGAGGTAAATATCAGGTGCCGCAACGGCGCCACTCCAGGGGGCGCCAGCCGGCCCACCGAGTGTTGCTAGGGTAAAAATCTTCCGACGATCGTGCACGCGGCGTGCACACACCTAATTGGAATAGATATGAGCAACACATCTCGAAGAACAACAGTTACAACGGTGAGTAACCGTCTTTTCCGCATGGTTTCCCTGGGTACTATTATCCCTTCCCTGGATCCTGGAGACTGGTACGCCGCCCTCGACATGAAGGACGTGTATTTCCACATCGCAATTTACCCACCACACAGATGTTTCCTCCGCTTTGTGGTAGACCAAAGGCACTTTCAGTTCGCCGTCCTTCCCTTTGGCCTGTCCACGGCACCAAGGGTGTTCACGAAGTGCATGGCCGTTGTGGCGGCTGCTCTTCGTCGACGGCGGATTCAAGTGTTCCCATACCTCGACGACTGGCTCTTCCATGGCAGCTCCGGCAGCCAAGTCCAGTCACAGGTTTAGACTGCCATGAGCATGTTCAATCAGCTCGGCTTGCTCCTGAATGTAGAAAAGTCCACTTTGGAGCCAATCCAAAGGTTAGACTTCATAGGGGCAGTCCTGAACTTGACTCTCGCCCGAGCGTTTTTGCCAGAGGCATGCTTCCAGGCCCTAGTAACCATCATACGCAGCCTGCAGAGCTTCCCAACCTCCACAGCTCGAAGCTGCCTAAGCCTGCTAGGTCACATGGCGTCCTGCACATTCGTGACCATACACACCAGATTACGCCTCCGTCCTTTCCAGGCTTGGCTCTCATCAGCATATTGCCCATGCAGAGACAGTATGGACGTGGTACTGAAGGTGCCATTGAAGGTCCTGGCCTCCCTAGATAGGTGGCTAGACCCCAAGAAGGTGATGGAAGGGGTGCCATTCCATGCCCCACAGCCCTCCCTGGCCCTGACCACAGATGCGTCATCTCTCGGTTGCGGGGCCCACCTAGCAGATTTCCAAACACAGGGCCAGTGGTCGGTTCAAGAGTTATCCCTCCACATCAACGTGAGGGAGCTCCGGGCCGTGCGCCTTGCCTGCCAAGCCTTTTCCAATGAGCTTCAGGGCCGTTGCGTTGCAGTACTTACGGACAACACAACGGCCATGTTCTATATCAACAAGCAAGGGGGAGCACGTTCGTCCCCCCTCTGCCAAGAGGCCATACGATTATGGGAGTTCTGCATAGCCCACTCAATCTACCTGGTGGCCTCCTTTCTCCCAGGGGTTCAGAACACCTTGTCGGACCGACTCAGCAGATCCTTCCAGGCGCACGAGTGGTCCATTCGCCCGAATGTTATCCACTCTGTCTTCCGGAGTTGGGGATTTCTCCGCATAGACCTGTTCGCGACTCACGAGAACCGGAAGTGCCACGTGTTCTGCTCCCTCCAGGGACGCTCCCTGACGGATGCTTTTCTCCTGCCTTGGACGAACCACCTGTCCTATGCCTTTCCCCCATTTCCGCTGATCCACAGGGTCCTGCTCAAGCTGCGCTGGGACAGAGCCCGCCTAATCCTGATCGCCCTGGCGTGGCCCAGGCAGCACTGGTACACCACTCTACTAGAGCTCTCATTGGCCACTCTGATCACTCTCCCGTTGTGGCCAGACCTGATTACTCAGGAGCACGGCAGGCTTTGTCACCCCGACCTGCAATCTCTCCACCTCACGACGTGGCTGCTGCATGGCTGAACTAGTCCGAGTTACGTTGTTCCGGCCTGGTTCAACAGGTTCTTCTGGGTAGCAGAAAGCCCTCTACCAGGTCCTCCTACTTGGCCAAGTGGAAACGTTTTTCCTGCTGGTGTGCCCCACATGGTATCACCCCCTCGCAGGTGCCAGTTCATATCATCCTGGACTACCTCTTGTCCCTGAAAGAGCAAGGTCTGGCAGTCTCCTCTTTGAAGGTCCACCTAGCGCGATCTCGGCCTTTCACCCTGGCGAAGGTGGGCGTTCGATTTTTTCCAATCCCATGGTCAGCAGATTCCTTAAGGGGTTGGAGCGGCTATACCCACTAGTCCGCCATCCGGTCCCTACATGGGACCTTAACCTTGTAATAACTAGGCTTATGGGGGCCCCATTCGAGCCTATGGCCACCTGCTCGCTCCTGTACCTCTCCTGGAAGACGGCCTTCCTCGTAGCCATCACCTCGGTGAGGTGCGTATCTGAACTCAGAGTGCTTACTTCAGAACCTCCCTCCACGGTGTTCCATAAGGACAAGGTACAGCTGCGACCACACCCAGCCTTCCTTCCCAAGGTGGTGTCGGCCTTTCATGTCAACCAGGACATCTTTCTGCCGGTCTTCTACCCGAAGCCGCATGCCTCTCCAAGGGAGCAACAGCTCCACTCCTTGGACGTCTGTAGGGCCCTCGCCTTCTACATAGAGTGGACGAAGCCGTTTCGGAGAACGACTCAACTGTTCATTGCTGTGGCAGACCGGATGAAGGGTCTCCCGGTCTCCTCCCACCGCATCTCGTCCTGGATCACGTCGTGCATCCGGGCACGTTACGACTTGGCTGGTGTTCCCACCACGTACCTTACTGCCCACTCCACCTGAGCTCAAGCCTCATCCTCCGCCTTCCTGGCGCATGTACCAATACAGGATATATGTAGGGCAGCAACCTGGTCATCGATGCACACCTTTGCCACTCACTATGCCATAGTCCAGCATTCCAGAGAGGATGCTGCGTTTGGTTCAGCAGTCCTCCATTCTGCATTATTTCGCTCTGACCCCACCGCCTAGGTAGGGCTTGGGAGTTACCTAATTGGAATACATATGAGCAAGCACTCGAAGAAGAAAAAACAGTTACTCACCGTTGTAACTGTTCTTCGAGATGAGTTTCTCATATCTATTCCAAACCAGCCCTCCATCCCCACTGTCGGAGTAGCCTGCAAGAAGGAACTGAGAGGGCGCTGGGCCGGCTGGGGTATTTATTCAGCGCCGCAATGGCACCACACCAGAGGGTGCCAGCCGGCCCACCGAGTGTTGCTAGGGTAAAAATCTTCCGACAATCGTGCACGCCACGCGCGCACACCTAATTGGAATAGATATGAGCAACACATCTCGAAGAACAACAGTTACAACGGTGAGTAACCGGTTTTTTTAGTGTATACAAGCAAAGGAACAGAATTAAGGTGGTGGTTGGAAACTTGAATCTGAATTTCCTGATCTTTGTGCGATGAAATAGCAAAGTTAATATTGTGTGAGGAATCTTATCTATCAAGAAATTAGATTGGGGACCATTGCATCCAAAACCAGTAAGGCTACCTATTAAGCTAAAGTTGAATCTGCTTCTCCTGTTTTATTTGTGGCCTTAAAACTACTATCTAAAGAACAAAAGATAAGTAAATGTGCTATACAGTATGTCTACACTGCAATTAAAAACCTGCAGCTGGCTTGTACCAGTTGACTCAGGCTCACCGGTCTTGAGCTAAGGGGTTGTTTAAGGGCTTGAGCTGCAGGGCTTAAGCTAAGGAGTTGTGTAGACATTCAGGCTTCGGCTGTAGCCCTGGCTGTAGGACCCTGCAAGGTGGAAGCGCCCCAGACCTGAGCCTGAAGGTCTAAACCTCAATTAAACAGCCCCGCAGGTCAAGCCCTGTGAGCCCAAGGAAGCTGGCATGGGCCAGGTGCAGGTTTTTAACCTGTAGACATACCCATCAATTCCTTTCCAGCCAGCTTCTCCATTCCCAACGGACTTGACCTGGCTCTGTTTTGCCTTTGTAAAGTTCCAGGTTTTTTAGCATATTTATTATTTTAATAAGAATAAATAATATTATTTTAAAATGACATAGAGTAATAAAATTTATGGTTGATTCCCTCTCTGACATGGAAGAAAAGCCTTTTTATTTCACAATGATGTTAGAAGGAATAACTACTTACTGGTAAAACTATGTTATAAAGATGAAAAGGTTAAGATGAAAAGACATCTTTTCCTTATTCCTTTTAGATGCTTCCTTTGTATCAGAGTATGCCAAAAGACACATTACTTGTCTAATGGGAATGTAATAACGGTTTGACTTTTAAAAAGACTCAAAAGTTTATATTCTTATTGCTTTTTTTAACAATAATTATCAGCTCCTCTAAACTGAATTTTAATTTTGTACTTTAGCGAGATCCTGCAGTACTTTATATTTATTTTCAAAAAAATATAATAGACATTCTCAGTAAGAATCTTATACAATTTTTAGAAAGATATGAACCTTGTGTATTTTTGGAGGGCTTATGAATAGCATTTGAAGTAGTCACATTGGTATCTCTCATGCTCAGTTGGAATTTCCTATTTTTCCTTTGCTCACAGGCTCTGAAGTGGGAGCATCTCCACAAAGTGCACGGAAAAATGTTGCAGCTGAAGGAGCATTGCTACCACCAACTCCCCCATCACCTAGGAACCTGATACCACATGGGCATAGGAAATGTCACAGCTTGGGATACAAGTCAGCATTTTATTTACTTTTAAGAGTTTGAGCATGTACGCATTGGACTGTCTTCTGACAACAAAAGCTTTTGCTTTAAAAAAGGAAGTATTTAATTAGCAATGTTCCTACATAAAGGCCACAAAACACAACTCATATTCTGGAAGGAATTTATGCAAGAAACAGGGTTTGTCCATTCGTTAATCAGTTGGTTTTTTTTTAACTTGCATTATGATGTCTTACTCAGTTGTGTAGCCAGGGCGGGAGCAGGGGGAGCAGCCGCTCCCCCTATGAGGAAAAGCGGCGCTAAGGCGCCGCCAGAGCCTCGCTAGGGCGGCGCTTTAAAAGGCCAGTGGCTCCTGCCGCTGCGGGGAGCCAGGGGCCTTTTAAAGCGCTCCCCCACCCCCAGCCCCGCTGCCAGAGCCGGGGGGGAGGGCGCTTTAAAAGGCCCGTGGCTCCAGCCTCAGCAAGCCGCCCCTTGTCTCCCAGCTCAGCGGGGAGACAAGGGGCAGCTGCAGCAAGCCGCCCCTTGTCTCTCCGCTCAGCAGCTCAGCGGGGAGACAAGGGGCAGCTGCAGCAAGCCGCCCCTTGCCTCCCCGCTCAGCAGCTCAGCAGGGAGACAAGGAGCAGCCACGGCAAGCCGCCCCTTGTCTCTCTGCTCAGCCGCTGAGCGGGGAGGCAGCGGGCAGCTGCCCGCCGCCCCCCAAATCTTGGCACCCTAGGCAACCGCCTAGGGTTGCCTAGTGGGTGCGCCGGCCCTGCCAGCGGCTCCTGCCGCTGAGGGGAGCCGCGGGCCTTTTAAAGCGCCGCCGGAGCCTCCGCTTTAAAGGGCCCGGGGCTCCGCAGCGGCTGGAGCCCCGGGCCCTTTAAAGCGCTGCAGGGTGAGTACAGGGGGAGCGGGAGGCGCCTTTTTATAGCGCCGCTCCCCCTGTGCTCAAGACCTGGCTATGCTACTGGTCTTACTGCTTGCCTCTGAAACGTTGCATTCCTTACAGCTCGCCTTTTATGAGTGAGCCTGACTCAGGAAACAATGAACCAGATCTTCCTCAGAGTACCTGACCTGGATTTCCTCATTGCACACTTAACATAAAATTGCTTTTTAAGTAAAAATAAAAAAGGTGCTGATACTTATGTGATTTAAGAGCTTGCATGGATTGAATCTTGTTACCTGCAGCAATTTGGGTTTCCTTTACTTTTTGAATTTGCAAGAGCAGATCCCATGAGATTCCAAATCTGCCAAGTACAATATGATCGCTCAGAACCAGAGCACCTTTCTCTATGTGAAGCTAAAATAATTCTGTCTCACAAGGTTGCTCATTTAGTATGGTACTTCAAGTAGTAGGTTTTTAATAGTTTTTTAAGCAAGTGGTGTTTAGTTCCTTTTTTAATATTCTCTCCTTTCCCTTATGTCTTCCATAAATAAAGAACTGAAAAGAACTGAGGCCATAACAAAGTGCGTCCAGCTTTTATTATGAGATGAACTAATTATCTCCAATTGTATCTGAGACGTATTGAATTATTTCTTTCTGTAAACTTGCTCGCATGAAATTTAACCTCTACAATTGCTGTTTAAAGGAGAAAAACATCCTATCCATGCAATGAAGTCCCCTCTGTCCCAAAAGAATGGAGAGAAAAAAACTCCTTTTGTTTTGGACTTTTGTGCTCCTTAATTTTGTCCAGCACCTAGATACCATGGTAATAAGCATTGTATGAAAATCTGACAGACAAACACACTTTAGTGGGACTATAGATTAAAAGTTGTGTGTTAAAGCCGTTCTCAGATTTGTTCTGTCCTAACAGAACTCTAAAGGAAGCACATAGAATTTATTATACATACACTTCACCAAATATTGGTACACAGGACTGTATCTGCCAGACTCCCGTTCATGGCAACTCAAGTCAAGAGCCAAATCTCTGTGCACTGCACTGGAAATTTATCCCAAATGATTGACTGGTTTCAGAACTTCTTCTAGCGCAGTAGTCTCAAGCAATAACAATGTTTACCTACAGAGAAATGATAAACTGCTAATTTCATTTTTTCTTCTAACACTCCTTTTGTGTATTCATAGTTCTTGAAGAGCTGAGATTTGTTCTGTTAGCTTCTGAGATTCATGGCAGTAGTTCTAATAGGCTTATAGTGAGAAGTTAGCTGCTATGAGTTCATGTACCCATTATAGCTCAAGACTTCTGTTTAGAGTTGTATGGGACAGGATCTGTACTTTTCTGTATCCTTAGGCAGTTCTGAATTCCACATGAACTTAAAATATGGAGCTGTGTAGAATGTTACTTTTAGAAAACAATAGTTATACAGGTAAGGAATTTTACGCTACAGTGAGAATACCAATCTCAGTGGATTCCTACACACTGGCTCTTGCATCTGTGGGAAGAGCTGGCAGGGACTCAGAAGTACTAGCTGTCGGAATCAACTGGTGTTGATTTGCTCTTCCCAATCCTCTGATGAGCTGTGATTGACTATTGTTCATGAAGGAGCTCCCCTGGCACTGCAGCGCATTAATCAGTAACACTTGTCCCATGTCAGCATAAAGTTTCTCAGTTTTGACTTCTGTTTCCCAGTGTACCCTTTGCTATAATCTCTAGTCAGTCTCTGTAATTAAAACATTTTGATGTTTTTTTAAATAGAGGCATTTTCCACCGAGATACCTATTGTTTTGACTTTCCAATGTGTTATTACCCCTTCTGCTCCACTCTGAGCTAGATATGGTCCAAATGCATCATTGACACTCTGGCCTTTGGGCCTGTTTACATCATTTTTTAGAGAAACACATTCATTCTTCCTTCTTCATGAAGCATTTGATTTTTTAAAAAAAAATATTGAAAGTCCAATAAAAATCATGGAGTTTTTATCTGCTCTTTCATATTGAATACTCTTAAAAACCCAGCAGAAAAACTACTAGACCAGCTTTATATCTCACATGCCACTTACCTTTTACTGAGGCAGATGTTCAACTTCCTGTTAAGCTATAATTAAATCTGTTCCATGGCTGAGCAACCCTCCTTACCCTTCTTTTGAAAGTATACCCAAAAACTATGTCAGTGTCTCCTCAGTTCCCTTGTAATCTCAAGGAGCATGTTCTAAAGATTATTCTCTAATTCATCTTTCATGTGAAAGCTTTATAAACTACAATAAAAACATGACATTTATCTGTGCAAGTATGAGGCTAACATGAACTCATTTTGTCCCTAGCATATAAAATACAGTTAATTTTCAAAGTTCTTGTAATTAAATTAAAGCACTTTCATTTTCATTCAGATAAATGTTATTTCAAGCAACAGTCATCCCTCTGTCCTCGGGCATTGTGCAGTTTTGGTATTAATAACGCATGCGAGTTATACCACTAGTGCTTTGTCAATGACCCCATTAAATTATCAAGGGGTGCACAGCAAACTACGTATTATTCTTTAATACCATGAAGCAGTGGCTGTTGAAATGTATTAAGAATGTTTGTATCCTCATTTGTTCCAGTTTCATACACAAAATGAATACAGCAGAGTTTAAAAGTGCAACATTCCCCAACGCAGGACCAAGGCACCTATTGGACGACAGTGTCATGGAACCGCATGCCCCATCCAGAGGGCAAGCAGAGAGCTCCACCCTTTCTAGTGGAATTTCAATAGGTGAGACATTTTTAAAATTTAGCTGTGCTAGTAAAAATGTGTTTTAGTACAGTTGACTTGAAGGTGTGTACCAGCAGGACAATTGTAGAAAAGAAAACCTCTATCTATTAAGTCTTACTGGAGAAGGTGCTAATCTTCAGATGTTTCAGATAAGCACACATTGAGTGTGCACCAGTAAATTATTGATGCAAATTTCAGGTGCAGGCTTCACCCATTAAACTGCATGAGAAACGAGTCTGTTAATTGTGTGTCTTATAGCTTAATAGAGTATTGCTCATTATTTTGAATTCCAGGTTTTGAAAACAATTTTGGTGGTTAAGGGAGTTTGAGCTTTATCCTTCTACTGGGAGAAATAGCTCCTAGTAAGATATGTGGTGATAGAAAAAGTTTAAAAACAATAAATATATTCAAATAGGGGACAGTTGCTTGCCAAAATTTTCTACCAATTTTTGTTTCTAAACTTTCCTGCATCATTTAGGGCTTGTCTAAACTACCGCTTACGTTGATGCAACTTACCTGTCTTAGGTGTGTGAAAAAGCCACCCCCCTGAGTGACGCAAGTTACATCGACCTAAGCGCTGTCCACACTAGCACCAATGCAGCTGCGCTGATGTAGCACTGTAGTGAAGACTAATCCTTAGACTCTTTTTCCCTCCTGCTACCATCCAGGAGCCAGGCTACCCTTTTAAGTAGCATTTTATGCCCCAGCATCTATATTCAGCTGACCTCAATTTAGCTTATAAAATAAAGGTTGCATTCAAAGGCACTGGCACGTCTGTTGCTGCTGAAAGGGAGCTGGCACATTTTGAGGAGGGCAATTTAAAATTTTCACTTTCCTCTGTCTGTCTTTCTCTTCCTTTCCCCATGTGACTTCTATTATATTTGTCTGTTTGGTCCACTTGCCCACCCATGCATTTACTATAGTGGGTGGTCACTGATGTGTTTTGCAGGGGGTTTTTTAGGGGTGAAGTCCTAGGTGTGAACCCCTGGGAGTCTATGCTTGAGTGTGAAATCCAAATGGTTCAACCAGTCAATAAGAAACATAGCTTTTGTCCATTAAAATTCAAACAATACTATAATATGTTTATAGTCCATCCAGTCTTGCAGAAATTCTTTTGGGCCCAAATCCATTTCTAATTTCAGACTAATTCCTCTGATCTTTCCTCCTGGAGGAAAGTGGTAAAATTTTTAGAATCTTTAGTGTCTATATATTCTGCCTTAAACAAAGACAACAGTCTTTGCTCCAGTGTGTTGAAGTTTCTCAAGTATAACTCCAGCCCTTATCCTTATGGTGGCAGAAGCTGTAATGCTACAGGGTCAAAGAAAGATATCTAACTTCAACTGAACTAATTCAAGAAAGGGTCTCTTTATAAGAACAGTGCCTTTTCAGGTTTAAGTTGAAATAAAAATATGTATCGTAGTATCAAGATTTTTATGAATTTTCCTATTAATTTACACTCCTGAAATACTTGGATTCCAAATGAGATTATATTTTTATAAATAAGTGGTGTGTGTAGATAGGTTACAGTACATACATTGGCTTTCTATTTTTGGCACCCTATCCAGTAGGAGAGAACTCCACAAAACTGCTGTGTGATGCAGCCCTGTGGAGTAAACTGTTCAGGTATTTGGAATCCTTCTAAATCACAAGCAACCTGCTTTGGGAAATCAAATCTGGGGCCTAGGAACAGGAAGATAAAAAGTCACCTCTGAACATGCAAATAAATTACTTTCTTTTCTCCTAAACCTGGGTCTCAAAAAAACTTGTGTAGTGATAATCAAGATGGCCCATTTCAGACAGTTGAAATGGGCCATCTTGATTATCACTTCACACGTTTTTTTTTCTCCTGATAATAGCTTATCTTAATTAATTAGCCTCTTAGAGTTGGTATTGCAACTTCCTCCTTTTCATGTTCTCTGTGTGTATATATATCTTCATACTGTATGTTCCATTCTATGCATCTGATGAAGTGAGGTGTAGAAAAGCTTATGCTCAAATAAATTTGTCAGTCTCATAAGGTGCCACAAGTATTCCTCATTCTTTTTGCAGATACAGAATAACACAGCTGCTACTCTAAAACCTGTCACTTTAAGAAGATGGTATTTTACAGGAAGTATTGAATGCGTGAAGTGGGTTTCCTGTTGAGTTGATAGAGTCAAATGGTGTATTTAGGGTGACCAGATGAGAAATAGAAAATATTAGGACCGCCGCAGGGGGAGCGCCTTTTCAATTGTTACACTTACCCGGCACGTCCCGGTCTTCGGCGGCACTTCTGTGGCAGGTCCTTCAGTCGCTGACGGGCAGTGGCGGTGGCGGGTAATAAGTCTTGCCGCCGAAGAAAGATGTATGTGCCACCGAAGACCGTCAGCGACTGAAGGACCCACCGCCAGAGACCAGGACATGCTGGGTGAGCGTAAGCGCAAAAAAAAAAAAAAAAATGCCCGAAACAAAATATCGGGACAAATGGCGTCCCGACCGTACTTCAGTTGGGATGCGGGACAAACTGATAAATATCGGGACAGTCCCAATTTTATCGGGACGTCTGGTCACCCTACGTGTATTTAGGGTATTTAAAGAAAACTTGGATAGCTATATAAAGTTTAATAAGTTAAAGTGAGTTTCAGTTTTGTAGCTGAGCTTCTTTTAAGTAGGGTGCAAAGGAGTGCGGATCTGAGATAAATATTTCCTGCTTTTGCTTTTTTCCTTGGTTTTTGGGCATTTTATTTTTTTGAGTGGAGGAGAGGGAGGTTGGTTTTTTGTTGGAGTATTCTGTTCAAAAAATTTAAAGATCTACATTTGAAGGTGATGTGCAGTGGGGGGAAGGTTGGGTTTTGTGCCCTTACTGCTTTAGGATGTATAAAAGTGGTTTGTTTAAAAAAAATTAAATGGTATATAGATGTTAACAAACACACACAGCAGTTATAAGTATTGTGCCTAAAAATCCCTTCTTCTCAGTTAGTCAAGCTTCACTTCCTTGGTACCTCTGGTGTCATGATCCTATGGTTGTCCAGTTATCCATAGATTGTTCCAGAAAATACAGAGTAGACAAAACCTGAATTTATAATACAGAAAAAAGAGGGGAAACCACTTTTAGACAGTCTTTATGCATCGTAGAAAGAAAAGGAAAAAAATCTGGGGAAGGAAATTTTTAAAAAATGGATAGATGTAGGCACCAAACTATTCCAGCCACCAATGACCCAAGGCCTGCTTCTCTCTTTAACTGCAAATCATATCTTAAAAAAAAAAAGAAAAAAAAGACAAAAACAAAAAAATACTAATTAAACCTTTACTTACACAATCCCCAAAAATTCATTTAGCCTTTGCAACAATAGTGTTATAGCAAGGATTATTTTTATTTTCAGAAACTTGCAGTTAAACCTAAAGCAGAAGATCAGATAAAAATTTTCAATTATCTGAAAAAGGGGAAACTGATGGAATGCAAAGAAAAATTAAATACACGTGATGTTGAGGAATTTATAAATCTTTTAAAGCAGTGTTTCTCAGTGACCAGTCAAGTCTCTGAGATCTCCTGGACAGTTTAGGAAGGCAGCATGCCGGTCCCTGACATCAAAAAGGTTGAGAAGCACTGTTTTAAAGCACTGTCTGGCCGCGAAGGCCTCACGAAAAAGTGTTTTGAAGGAGAAATAGGTTAATGCATTAAAAATTTAAGTATAAAGATAAAACGGTATATTCATTTCTGAGTGACTTACAGTTAGTTGGTGTCATCAGGCATATGACTCTAAGAGTGAGGGACTTCAGTCACTCAAATAATGTAGCCATCACACTAAAGATGTGCTTATTGCTGTTAGGAAATTAAATTGATGTAAAAATAAGGAAAGAAGTAAGGAGTAACAAGGTTACCGGCTTAGTAAAGCCACCATTAAACATTAGAGTTCTAAATTGGACTTGCCTTTAACACTCCTTTTCTTGTAGAATTTTTTTTTTTAAGCCAAAACATATAGGGATTAGTGTGATTTGAAAAATAAATAGAATTCAAAGGCATTAAAGGAAAGAGAGCTCTATGTCAAACAGTATTTTCAGGGCATATGCAGAGAATACTGTGTGTGCGAGCACATAGCCATTACTCAAGGCCTTACAGGTATTCCTTAGAGCAGGGGTCTCAAACATGCGGCCCACGGGCCACTTGCGGCCTGCGGAGCTCTTCTGTGCGGCTTGCCAAGCTCCCCGTGCCCCCCCGCCCTTTTCCCAACCCTTGGCGCCGCGAGCAGCTGCATAAGGCACCAGGAAAATTTCCTGGTGCCCTGCGCAGCTGCGTGCTGCTCCAGCCCCTGCTCCATCCCAGCCCCGCCTTTTCCCACCCACCCCCCAGCCCCGCCCCCACTCCCCTGAAGATCTGCAGCCAGGCTTGACCTACTCACCACGTGGTAAGTGGAGCAACCCGGCCCCAGCCTGCTCTGTTCCCCTGGCTCCCAGCCACGCCGCTGGTGAGTGCAGCGGATGGTTCCTCCCTCCCCCAAGCCTGGGAGCCAGGGGAGCAGAGCAGGCTGGGGCCCCAGTCCTCCATGGGCGGGAGGGGGGAGCTGGCCTCAGGCCTCTGAGGGGGAATGGGGGCTGGCCACTTCCTGCGGGAAGTGACCTGGCCCCAGCCTGCTCCGTTCCCCCAGCTCCCAGGCTTGTGGGAGAGGGGAGAACCGCCTCGCAGCACTTGTCGGCAGCACGGCTGGGAGCTGGGGGAATGGAGCAGGCTGGGGCCAAGTCACTTTCTGCAGGAAGTGGCCAGCCTCCGTCCCCCCCCATGGAGGTCTGGGGCCACTGCCCCCACTCCCCCCCATGGAGGCCTGGGGCCAGCCACCCCCGCTCCCCACCATGGAGGCCTGGGGCCCCACACACACCCCCGCAGGGGGGGACTGCGTAGGGCACCAAAATAGCCAGGGATGGCTCTGCCCACACCCCTCCCGCACCCCAACTCCCTGCCACGACTCCCCGGGTGCACCCTGCACCCCTCCTGCACCCCACACCCCAATTCCCTGCCCTGAGCCCCCTGCCACACCCTGCACCCTGACCCCCTGCTGCACCCCACACCCGAATTCCCTGCCCTGAGCGCCCTGCACACCTCCTGTACTCTCTGCCCTGAGCCGCCTGCCACACCCTGCACCCCTCCTGCACCCCCGGGGGAAGGGAGGTGGCAGAGTTGGGGTGAGGACTTCAGGGAAGGGATTGGAATGGGGGCAGGGAAGGGGCGGGAAGAGGCAAGGCAGGGGCGGGGCTTCATGGAAGGGGTGGAGTGGGGGCGGAGCCCAGGGTGGGTGTCTGTGATGCAGCCCTTGGGCCAGTGCCCTAGTCCTCATGCGGCCCTCGTGGTCATTTGAGTTTGAGACCCCTGCCTTAGAGTATTTCTTTAGGTCCATTGCCCCTCTAAGGGGATCAGTATACAACAGTTTGCTACCTTAAATGGAGTTACCCACTGAGTTCACAACACTGAATTAGTTTTGATTAAAGACTAAAACCGGTTTATTTAACTATAAGGAGATAGGTTGTAAGTGAACACAAGTATGTCATTAAAGTCAGAAATGGTTACAAGAGATATAACGATAAATGCTTCCTAGTACTAAAATTTAACAAATTAAGATTTGGTTCAAGGTGAAGTTCCTTACCACATATTCCCAGTAACATTGCTGACCAAATTGTCAGGCCAGTATCTGCTGCAGAAGTCCAAAGGCTGTTTCTTTTATCTTCTTAGATGAAAGAGCAAGAGATGGCTAGGGAAAGATCACTTGGGGTGTTTTTGCCCCTCAATTTTATAGCTCAGGCACCCTTTGAAATGCATTTTCCTGAGAGTTACCCCAAGATAAAGTTTATTTGCACTATGAGGATGGAGACAGGGAGTCTGGTGGTGAAAGAGGTTCCATGCTGTTTGTTCCTGTTCTCCTTCCTTGCCAAAGAATGGCCACTTGATAGGTGATTTCCCATCCACTTGGATGATACCTGGCTAGAGGTGTCAGCTTGTCCTTTGTCTTTGAGAAACTGGTTTACCCAGACTTGTCTGGAAAACACATTTCAGACCTAATTTCAGCTTAAATTTATGACTTTACATATAATGTTTCTACAGATATTTCACCATGATGTTATTGACCAGCAAGTTATTAGTTTTAAAATGATACCCCACAAACTAAGTTCCCTATAAGCTGTGCAGCAGCCTATTACACACCGCACAGGTGCTCAGGGCTGCGGCGGGGAGAGATTCCTCTCCTCCAGCCCAGCCCCCAACCCAGACCCAGCCCGAACCAGCCACGGCTGTGGGAGTGGCACGTCTCTTGGTGGCCCTAATCCAGCCCCGGGCCGGACCTGCCGCAGCCCTGGGAGAGGTGCCTATTCCGTGGCCCCAGCCCCGGAGCTGCCGCAGCGGGGAGAGGCACCCCTCCAACCAGCCCAAGTGCTGCTGCAGGGAGAGAGAGCTGTGGGGAGTCCTCTCTCTCCGCCGTAGCCCTGGGGCAGCCTGTACTCCAAACCTCTCATCACCGGCCCCACCCCAGAGCTCACACCCTCAGCCAGAGCCCTCACCTCCACCCCAACTCTCTTCCCCAGCCCTGAGCCCCTCCCACACTCTGAACCTCCTCGGCCTCACCCCTGCCACATGAATTTTGTTATGTGCACCAATATGGAGGTGATGTGTCATACATCACCTCCATATTGGTGCACATAACAAAATTCATTCCACACATGGATGTGAAAAATTAGAGGGAACACTGCCCACAAAGCGTATTTTGTACAAAGATTATTATAGTGGTATGTACAGTGTGAATATAGGGGTGTATGTGGTCAGAATGACAGCTCTATTTGAAACCATGAAAATACCAAGTGCCTTATTCTTTAATTGAAAAAGGCTTTTTACCCAAAGGTTCAAATAAATGATTCAAAACTATTTTATTTTCTTTTTAATTAAGGAGCACTTATGCTAGGATGAAGTCAAACATCCTTAACTGAAATATGCTCTTTTCCTATTATGGTTTTTGTTTTGAATGGTTTTGTTTTGTTTGAGAGATGTGCTCACTTTTAATTATTAATTAAATGGTACAGCTGTTCTTTACTTCAGATTGGCTTTTAAAGCAGTCAGTTACAGGAACTGAAATTAGTATGTTCTGATCACTTTATTTGTATTATTGCAGGGCCCAGATACCCCAGTCAAATTGTGGCCTTAGTGTGCTGGGCATTGTGTAAACACATAGGAAGAGACAGTTTCTTCCCCAAAGAATGTACGTTCGAAGACCCTGATCCTGCAATCAGAACAGTATGGGAAAACTTTTGTGATTGTGTGAAGACCCATTGATTCTTCTTCGAGTGATGTCCCTGTAGGTGCTCCACTTTAGGTCTTGGTGCGCCCCGTTCCCATAGCCGAAGATTTAAGGTAGCAGTGCCTGCTTGGGTCGCACATGCGTGGTCTCCGTCTCATGCCGCTTCAGGGGGTTAATGGCGCTGTGCGACCACCCTCCCCCGCCAGTTCCTTCTCTACCGCCTTTGGCTCAAGTCAGAGCACTTAGCAGTGCCTCGCAGTTTAGGAATAGCTTAGCTTTCCCTAAGTTTTAGTTCTCAGAATAGTTATCCTTCTTATTTTATCCCTGTCTTTTTCCTCTCTCTCTCTCTCTCTTTCAGAAATGTTATTTTAAATTTTCCTCATAGGGTAGGTTTCCTTTTCTACTGCAGCAACATGGTTATCGTACTTCCTTCCCTTTATTTTTTATGGGGAGAGTATGCTGCCTGAGAGCCATCCCTGGCTCCCCTGGGTTCAAACACTTGCCTATCTGCAGGCTTTCTATACCTCTTTCAGATGGACACACTGTGTGCGCTGTGTCTCAAAGAGGCACATATACTACAGAAGTGCTCGCATTGTCACAATCTGAAAGCTCGCACCAGAATGGCAAGAGATCTCCAACTGAAACTTCTCATGGAGAAGTCTCTCCGACCGGCGTCTGAGCCTGAGGTAAGCACCTCACCCAGCCAGAAATCGCCATCGGCAGCCTCTGATAAGGGCCCTTCCTGTACGGCATGGGCTCCTGATCAACCCACCAAGAAGGCAGCAAAAAAACAGGGTACTACGTCCCCAACTTTGGAGTTGGCCAAGAAACGGTGTTCTGCTCAAGAGCAAACGCTCCCAGTACCGACCACACTGGCCGTGTCAACAGCTAAAACAGTGGGCACTTTCGGTACCAAGAAACTGAAAGCTCCCAAGCAGCCGAGCTCGGTCACAGGCACCAAAGGGAAAACCCCATGCCGCGGTACCATCGGCCACGAACAGGCAGTTGTTTACCGAGCACCTCATTAACTCGGATACTAATGCTGCCACCTAGTGTGGCCATCACGAACTCTAGTCACACGCTGGTGCTGACAAGCAATTTACAGCATGTGGTACTGTTTCCTACCACACCAATGGTACTGATACCAGGCACGTCGCAGCAATTCCTCCGCCACAAGAACCTGTTTCTCCAGTATTGGAGTCTACCATCCTTGGCACCAATGATACCTAGGTACCTGCAGCATTTAGTCAACTCAGTTCTCCACCTCTGCTCCACAGTTCTTCAGTGATTATGAGGATGGAGATGAGGATGCGGGACAGTCTCCATCACATTCCTCCCCTGTGGCTGCTCCTACCACGCATGCCCCTACATGCACGAGCTACCCAACATACCTTCCCAACCAGCCCTGGAACAGGCAGCCCTAGATGCCCACTATGCCCTTCCAACCACAATGGCCTTTTTGCAACCTGTGGGCTACATATCCACAACAACAGCGGGACATACCTGTTGGCCTTTCCACAGCTGACATGTCACACACCTTTATTGATGCCACAGGGCCCACCCAGCACCTCTGACCAGGGAGCTCAAGAGGAGGAGGAGGAATTCTCTGATCCAGACAATCCACCTGAAGTCCACTTCTCCTCATCCTCACCGGATGACACTATTATGTCCCCACCTCCTACCACAGGTGATGATTTTAAACAATTTCAAGACCTCTACAAGAGGGTTGCCACTGGACATCTTCCTAGAAGAAGTCCAGGAATCACAACACAAACTAGTTGACATACTGCACCCATCAACTTCATCTAAGATTGCCTTTCGCATGAATGAAGCGATTATGGACCCTGTGAAGTTGCTCTGGCAAACCCCTGCAACGATTCCACCTACCTATAAGAGATCTGATTAAAAAAAAAAATACTACATGCCGGCAAATGGCTCTCAATTCCTTTTTTCGCATCCAACATCAAATTCATTGATGAGTGATGCCATCAATGAATGGGGTAGGCAACAATACTACAGAAACACTCCAAATGACAAAGACTGGAAATGACTTAATCTTTTCGGCCTCAAAGCATATTCTGCTGCGACCTTACTGTGACAGGTTTGGTCATATAAACTCCCTCAAAACTGTCAATAGATGTACTGGGATACCATTGAGAGCAAACCCACCTGCCAGAGAAGGCTTCTCTCCACTCCTGTCTTGCTGAGTTAGACATTCCAGTCAGCTACAGCACAGACCAAAAGGTTGGGCCACACACCCCTGCAGTGCAGAGAAACTAAGATTCACTTAGCCCAGGGGCTTCTCAGTTAACAAGGACTTTTCCAGCACCCAGTATTCAGTCCTTCTGTGAGCCTGAACCCCAAATAAATCTGTTTTACTCTGTGTAAACCTTATACAGGGTAAACTCATAAATTGTCCACCCTCTGTAACACTGATAGATATATGCACAGCTGTTTGCTTCTCCAGGTATTAATTACTTACTCTGGGTTAATTAATAAGCACCAGTGATTTTATTAAGTATAAAAAGTAGGATTTAAGTGGTTCCAAGTAATAACAGATGGAACAAAGTAAGTTACCAAGCAAAATAAATCAAAACACGCAAGTCTAAGCTTAACACAGTAGGAAACTGAATACAGGTAAATCTCACCCTCAGAGATGTCCCAATAAGCTTTTTTCACAGACTGGACTCCTTCCTAGTCTGGGCCCAATCCTTTTCAGACCAACATAGTAGTTTTTGGCCTGGGTACAGCAATCACTCTCACCCCCGTAGTTACTGTCCTTTTGTTCCAGTTTCTTTTCGGGCATCTCTTTGGGATGGAGAGGCCATCTCTTGAGCTGAATACAAAATGGAGGGGCTTCCAGGGTCTTTTATATTCTCTCTCTTGTGGGCAGAAACCTCTTTGTTCTTCTATGCAAAATCACAGCAACAAGATGGAGTTTGTAGCCACCTGGGAAAGTCACATGTCCATGAATGATTCAGCTTTTTGCAGGCCAAGGCCATTGCTTACATGTTAGTTTGAACATTCCTAGGAAAGCTCAGATGTGGATTGGCGTCTCCCAAAGTCCATTGGCAGTTAAGTGTTTCTTGACTGGGCACTTACTCTGAATAGTCCTTTCTCAAGAAGCTGACCAAATGCTTCACTGAGGCTACGTAGAATCAAACACATCGAGATACAAGTACATAGCCAATATTCATAACTTCAAATCCAAAAATGATACACACATACAGACAGCATAACCATAACTAGTAAATTACAGCCTTTCCATAGACACCTTACTTGACCTCCTTTGTACAAGATTTGGTGCAACTGTAGGACCTTGGTTGCAACAATGATCTATACAGTCACAGTTCATGTCAATAACGTCATACTTACAATTGAGAATTGCCAACTGTGAGGCCTTATTGGCAAAGTGTGACCACAATAACTATGCAAGTCCCTCTGAATTTACTGCCTTTATTCCAGATGACGACTAAGAACACTACAAATCGCTCCTCACAAAAGGTCAACTCATAACCAGAACAGCGTTACAATCTGCCCTTCATTCAGCAGATTCAGCTGTGAGATCCATAGCAACTACAGTTGTTGTGAGATGAGCCTCCTGGTTCCATCTGTCTGGATTCCCAAAGCCGCTACAGTTGGACTTACCGTTCAGGGGATCCAAACTTTTTGTGGACAAAACTGACGAGTTGTTACACACTCTTAAGGACTCAAGGGCGACATTGCAATCTCTGGGCATCCCCACACCTAAGACCAAAAGACGCAAGATAACAGGGCATTTATCAAGCCCCTAAATGATTCCGATCTCCCCACCCCTTATGCACAGCACAATAGATACTACGACCAGCAGGGTCGGAAGAAAAAAACCTTGATGAGACAGCAACCTGTTCCTTCGAATACTACTTCGCAACCATCAACTGCCAGAAAAAGAATTTGAGGTCTTGGTGGAGAGCCCGAGAACTCCATCTCTTTCAACACTGGAACCATCTACACCTTTCAAGACATTTGGAGATCGCCTGAACCCATTTTACCCAATCTGGCAGAGTATTACATCAGACAGATGGTTATTAGAAATGATCAAAACTGGTTACTCCATCCCCCTTACCTCCAAACCTTCTACCCACCCCTCTTCCCTGTCCTTCTTCAGGGATTCCTCTCATGAGCATCAGCTGCAAGAAGAGGTAGCCCACCTCATGTCTCTGGGAGCAGTAGAACCTGTATCATCCGAGTACAGAGGGAAGGGGTTCTATTTCCACGTTTTTCTCACACAGAAAAAAACAGGAGGTTGGAGGCCTATCTTTGACCTACGGCGACGCAACAAATTTGTGAAAACACGGCGATTCAACATGGTCACACTGAGCACCATTATCCTAGCGTTAGAAAGAGAGGGGACTGGTTCTTAGCCCTCGACCTCCAGGATGCATATTTTTATATATCTATCCCTCACATTGAAAATTCATACAATTTGCAATAGGACAGGACCATTTCCAATACAAAGTACCACCCTTTGGCCTTTCCACTGTGCCTCGAGTATTCTCAAAGGTACTTGCCGTAGTAGCTGCCTGTCTATGCAGAGAGGGAATCATGATTTTTCCCTACCTGGACGATTGTCTGTTGAAAGCACCAAGAAGACAGGTAGCCATAAAATCCACCGAACACACAATAACCCTGTTCACCAGGGTAGGCCTTCAGATAAACATGCAAAAAATCCACTCTAACACCAGTTCAACACCTGGAATTTATGGTAGCGGACCTCAACTCTCTCAAGGCAACAGCCTCTCGTACCACCAAAACAATTTCTGACTTTAACCAATTTGATCTCCACAGCACAAAACAGCCTGCAAGTGTCTGCCAAAACTTGTTTACAAATTTTAGGCCACATCGCTACCACAAGCTTTGTCGTCCGACACACACAAGATTACATATGCGGTGCCTACAAGCCTGGCTCCAACCAAATTATGTCCCACACAAGCACAGTATAAACAAGCACCTCACTATGCTAAAGACAATCAAAGGTTCTCTTTTGTGGTGGACCAACCCAGACAACTTATGCAGAGGGGTGCCCTTCTTACCGAATCCACCGTTGATCACCGTTACCATGGATGCTTCCCTCCTAGGATGGGGAGCACACTCTATACTGGGTTGATGGTCCACAACAGAGTCTCATCTTCATATAAACCTACTAGAACTGCGCGCGGTTTGGAACGCTTGTTCCCACTTCCTACCGCTAATCCAGAGACAAGACGGTATAGATTCTCACGGACAATGTAGCTTCTGTGTTCTACATAAACAGACAAGGGGGAGCGCGATCACACCCCCTCTGTGTGGAAGCCATGTGCTTCAGCACTGGTACATCAAGCACAATGTATTATGGCTTCATACCTACCTAGCTGCCTGAACACCATGGCAGATACGCTAAGCAGGAAGTTTTACCAGGACCACGACTGGGAGCTGAACATATCAGTACTCCTAGACATTTTCCAAACGTGGGGTTTTCCAGCTATGGATCTTTTTGCAACTGTGCAAAACACCAAATGCCCCCAGTTCTGCTCCACTCTCCCTGGACGATGCCTTTCTCATCAAATGGAATTCTCTACTATACGCCTTCCCTCCCACCCCCCTCCTAGCCACATGCTTCACAAGATCAAACGAGACAGATCCAGAGTGATCCTAATAGCCCCCACAAGGTCACGACAAACATGGTACCCTTACCTCCTTCACATGGCGGTCTGCCCACCACGCACACTGTCGCTTCTACCTCGGCTACTATCACAAGACGCAGGTCGCGTCATCCATCCGGATCCCCAATGGCTCCATCTCAAAGTGTGGTTGCTACATGGCTCTTAGACCCTGAAATGACATGTTCTGCAGATGTACAAAACATCTTGTTAAACAGTTGTAGGACAGTTACCAGACTCACATACATACATAAGTGGAGGCAATTTGACTCATGGTGCTAACACGAACAGACCGAACTTCTCCCAGCCCTTTGACCTCTCTTTCTAGACTACTTGCTGGAACTCAAACTGACCGGCATTTCCATGAGTTCCATTCGTATCCATCGATCAGCCATCACGGCATTCCATCATAAAATACATGGATTTTCTACTTTTATGCATCTGTTCACTAAACGCTTTCTTAAGGGCCTCTCCAATTCCTACCCAGATATTTGGAATCCCACTGCACCATGGGACCTCAGCTTAGTCCTCCATGCCCTCACTGGCCCTCCCTTTGATCCCATGATACAAGCTCCCTCCTACATCTTTCCATGAAGGTTGCATTCCTAGTGGCCATTACATTCGCCAGAAGGGTGGAAGAACTGGCAGCTCTTATGGCTTACCTCCTTACACAATCTTTTTTCAAAGATAAAGTAGCCCTCAGATCACATCCCAAGTTCCTACCCAAAGTTGTCTCATCCTTTCACCTCAACCAACCAATACACTTACTGACATTTTTTCCTAAACCACATGTGGACAAATGACAGTCCAGATTACACACCCTAGATGTTCGCAGGGCTATCACCTTCTACACTGATAGAACAAAATCTTTCCGCAAATCTCCAAAACTGTTCGTTTCAATCACTGAACGATCAAACAGTAAGGCCATTTCCAAACAACGTCTATCCAAATGGATATCAGACTGCATAAAACTCTCCACACACATGTACCCAATATTATACTTTGCAACAACATGCATCTTCTGATACTTTGTTCTGACATACTGTACTTTCATCTGCTATTACTTCCATTCTGAAGCTCCCTCCTTCCACTGGAGGGCACTGCTCTGAAGTCACTTAAAGTGGAGCACCCACAGGAACATCACTCAAAGAAGAAGAGAATATTACTCACAGCGTGTGGTAATGGAGGTTCTTCAAGATGTGTTGTCCCTGTGGGTGCTCCACTACTCTCTCTCCTCACCGCTGCTTCAGAGTTTTATTACTTTACTCTGCAGTAGAAAAGGAATGGGTTAGAGTTAAGCTATGTATTTGTATCTTGATGTGTATGATTCTAAGTGGCGTCAGTGAAGCATTTGGTCAGCTTCCAGTGTCCTTAGACAAATAAACCAAGCTAAGTAGACTTTTGTTTCCTTCCACTAAGCCGCATAAATGTACAATGCTTAAAGGATAAGCATTAAGGATCCGCAAGGAAATCTTTAGTAATATATTTTCTACCCCAGAGATAGTCTTATTTTGTGAATCCTTTTATTTTGTTGTGTTTTTTTTAAGATTCTGCATGTTGTATATGTGACAATAGCATTAATATAGCACTTTGCATCTTTAAAGCACTGAATTGTATTCAGTAGGTAGGCAAAACAACATTTTAAAAAGCTTTAAAAAAAAATTTGTTTTCCCACTGGAAACAAAAATAGTGAGAAAAGTGGGTAACAGAAGGTTGTCCAAACCCCTCTTGGAAACCTGTACACTCTTCTTCCTCTTCTTTTATTCTTTCCTCCCTCAAGAGCCCTGTGTTTTGTGCCGCCCATCCCTTCCGGCCCTGAAGGACTGCATGCAGTTCTTTGAAGTCCTGTGGATTTTAATGCTCCATCTTCTAGAGCAGGGGTGCCCAACCTTGTTACACAAGAGGGCCACATAAACCTAAAGCACAACCTCATGTTGGCCAAACAGATTTTACATATTTTAAAAAGATTTAAAGTCACCTCTATTGATATATTTTAAGTTAGTTTGTTTCTATGTACAGTATTGTCTCTTTACACACTTTTGTAAACTAAAATGGTGTAAACATAATGACAAAACGATAATGGAACAGACATGTGTTGAAGCAGGCCACTGGCCTTATGAAATGCTCTGGTGGGCCGTAGTTTGGGCACCGCTGTCCTAAGGGGATTATTGAAGAATGATACAATGTGCTCCCTCCACATATAGGCTGATTTTTTTTGTTTTAATTCCAATTTTTTTTATTAAAAATCCCCCTGAACCTTAAGGTAAGGAAATATTATAATTTATATGCCTATTCTATGACCCTTGCTATCAAATATTTAAGGACAATATTTATTACTACTTTGAGGTGGCTTCTGCATATTCCTACTTGTGATATCAAGGTTCTTGTGCCATGTGCTTCCAAAAAATTCTAGAGAGCAATGACTGTTGTGACCATTACCCCTCCCCTTTACTCCCTCTCTGCTTGTTTAGAATTCCAAGGGTATGAAAGGAAGAATCCCTTTTGTCTGCTGAAGGTGTACACAAGCTTAAATTCGCTCAGGGCCCTAAATACTTCCCTCATCCTCAACATCATCATCATCTTGTTTTTCTGCATTTTTGGGGATTATTTTTGTTGTTAGTTTCTTAGCTAGTTAGTTTAAAAAGAAAGCCAAGGGTGCTCATACCTCATGAGCATTACCTGGGCCTGTGAAGAGTGGGAGAGCCCCCTGAAATCTTGGTTGACAAGGGAAGTTCTTTAAACCCAGTCAACTAAGGGCAGGTCTACACTACTGCATAAATCAATTTAATTTGCATCACTCAGGAGTATGAAAAAGATTACTCCCCCCTCCAGGCGATGCAAGTTAAAGTGACCTAAACACTGTCCACACTGACGCTATGTCAGTGGGAGATGCTCTCTTGCCAACATAGCTTCCGCCTCTCGCGGAGGTGGAGTAATTATGCCAACGGGAGAGCACTCTCCCATCGGTAAAGAGAGTCTTCACCAGACGCGCTACAGTGGCGCAGCTGCACCAATGTAACCCTTCCAGTGTAGATCTGCCCTAAGTCTAATACTGTGTTAGTTCAGCATTGACTCTCTGGTGGTTAAAAAGGCATTCAGGCGCCCAGTCTACAGAGTTCCTTGAGCAAGTATAAATAATATGCAAAGGTGGTACTCTCAAAGAACTACAGTGAGTAACTTTTCTATCTCAAAGTCCATTTTACAGTAACAATTTAACTATGATGTACAAAATATATTTATGAATTCTTGGCATATATGTCATTAATCATATATTTTTATATTCCAAGATGTACATATCTTAGTGATGAATTTGTATATGTTTGTCAGTGTCTTAAATTCATTAGTACCTTCTAAATAAAGTTTTTTGTATGAGAATTTCCTAGTTTTAAAATAAAGATTTTGAATCTAGTTCTGTTTTTACAAACAAACTAGCTTCTACTGTAGTTGTTTAAGCAGTTAAATACTTAAAATTTTCAACTCATCAAAGCGTTAAGCTCACTGTAATGGCACTGCTAGAAATTAGCTTGCTAGTAGAAGTAGAAAATGTTTAGGACCTCCGCAGATTCAGTATTTACCCTTAATCCTGATGTTCCCTTTTTGTGGACTTTTACATCTACCTAGTGGAGTTAGGAATTAATGACTTCGTTAGGTAGGCACCTTCTCATGCATTTCTCCTTTTTCCTGGCTGCTCTGTACATTCTGTGGTCCAATCCACAGCTTCCTTCTCATTTCCCAGAGTGCTGATTGCAAGCCAGGTCAAAGCTTCTTTTAGGGACAAATCAGGGTAGCTGAGACCAAGCTGCCTAAATCTGTTTGATACCAAATCTGGGGCTTTGAATTGTGGTTGTAGGATGGGACCCCTCAGATTAGGGTCTGAATTGGCCAAGGAGGGGGGCTCTAGAGATAGGGAGGTAGAGATTTATGCTTTCTCTCAGACTTTATGTATCCAATGAAGAGTCTTCTCTAGTCAGGGCTTGAAGATTTTCATTGTCTCCAAACCCTGATTGGTTCACATGAAATCCTTTGAAGTCAAGGGGAAAAAGCGAGACCTTCCGTTTAAAGTTATGTCTGCTGGGTGTGAAAAGTTTTTCAGAGTAGTCCCATGCCCTAGTCCCAGCCCCATTCTGTAGTCCTTCTGCAGGTCTCCAGTTCTGCATCCACACAACCATGCTGTATTCACAAAGGCATCCCTGTTCCTCACTGATTTTTCCAGACTTGAAGCCACAGACAGGCTTGCTCTCCAGCTCAGCTCTAAGCTGCCCTTCACCCTGTCTCCTTTCATGACCCTCAAAGCCAATGCTACCTCTCTACTAAGATTTTAAAAAACTTACCCCAAAATCATTCTGAGAGCTGGGACTCCCCTGCTGTTTATACTATATAGCAAGTCAACAGTGGGCAGAGCAGGGAAGTTGTGTACTTGGATAGCTTTAAGGAAGTCAGTGTGATGGACTGGCTAGAGGCTGTTGTTGTAGAATGGGGATGGAGCTACGGAGCAGGGATTTTTTGGAGACTGGAGCTAGTCAACCGGTGGAACTCTTTGCCAGAGGATGTTGTGAAGGCTGAGACTATAACAGGGTTCAAAAAAGAACTAGATAAATTCATGGAGGATACCTTTTATACTGAATTTTTTGTACATATACTTAAAGTTTCAGCTGTTAAGGCCAAGGAGTTAAAGGGATCTGAGGGAAAAAAATTGAGTAGGTGCATATTTCAAAAGGAGGTCATTTGAAATGACTTCAGAATCCAGAAGTGATAATTGGAAAATTAACCGTAGGAGAAACTGGCATACATTTTCTGATTATATACCTAATTTTCAGACTTTACTATGGGATTTAGTCACCATTGTAACTGCAGATCTCAGTACTATGACACTGCCAACAATACCTCCATATGTTCACATTTATATATAAGTCTTTACAGAATCTGTCATCCTCCATCCCATATGTTCTGTGGAGCAAAACAGATGCATTAATAGTCTAACCATAGACCTCACTTTCCTGAAACATGAAAAATTATTTTTAAACAATTAAACCTAACTGTTTGCGTAAGTCTAGGTATACTACCTGAGCATCGGGGTAGGGCAGAGGTGGGCAAACTACGGCCCATGAGCAACATCCAGCCAGCGGGATCATCCTGCCTGGCCCTTGAGCTCCCAGCCGTGGAGGCTAGCTCCCGGCCCCTCCCCTGCTGTCCCCCCACCCCCACAGCTTCATCTCGCCGCGCCACCAGCGCTCTGGCTCGCCACTTCTGCCAAGCAGCTTGGCGCTGTGCCTGGCTCTGGCAGGGCTGCGAACTCCTGCTGCTCTGAGCAGCATGGTAAGGGGGTGGGGGGTTGGATAAGGGGCATGAGGTTCCAGGGGGCAGTCAGGGGACAGGGAACAGGGGAGTTGGATAGGCGTGGGAGTCCCAGGGGGCCTGTCAGGGGATGGGGGTATAGATAGGGGTCGGGACAGGGAGCAGGGGGTGGGGGGTTGGATAGGGGACGGGGTCTTGGGGCGGGGAGGGTGGTCACGGGACAAGGAGCAGGGGTGGTTGGATGGGTCAGAGGTTCTGAGGGGGGCAGGAAGTGGGAGGGGGCAGATAGGGGGCGGGGACCAGACTGTTTGGGGAGGCACAACCTTCCCTACCCAACCCTCCATACAGTTTCGCAACTGCGATGTGGCCCTCGGGCCAAAAGTTTACCCACCCCTGGGGTAAGGGATAAACTAGATGACCTGTTGAGGTCCCTTCCAGCCCTATATTTCTATGATTTTAATAAGCAGATCAGTTAAATCATCACTGGTGCTAGCCCATTGGGGGCCCTAAGCAGGAATATTTTCCCCCCATCACACGGAACACATACTAATAATTAATAGGGAGCTCCTAACAGGGAGCCACTTGGGACCTTAAGCAATTGCTTGGTCTGCTTATGCCTAGTGCCGGCTCTGGGTTAAATTCTGTTAATTTAAAGAAGTTAATTAAGGGTTTCTGAATCAGCATTGGTTTTTTAGATATTGGAAACTTTCAGTGAAGTTAGTCTGGAGCTAGTGGATTAAATTCCAGTCTACTCCTGTATGTGTTTGCATCTTAGTGTAACAAAGCTGTATCTGTTCATGGTGATAGTGAATTATCACATTTTGTGTTGTGATGGCACCTAAAGAAGCAGGTCCTTTTAAATGCTCATCAGGTTGGGCATGAAATAGACAGATGACAATGTGGGACTGTTGCATTAATTTTGAGAACACTTCTCCCCTTTAGCCTTTGGATATTGCAGATACCTAGAACCAGTCTTCTTCCAAATCCGTATCTCCTACATTTTTTATCCATAACTCTTAAGTCATTCCTAAAGTGAGCACCTTCTATGTAGCATTTGTTATAGGTTTATTTCTGCCTAATCTCTCTCATAGAAATTCTAAGGAAAAAATGTCACAATTGGAATAATTAGACTACAGATGGTACAAACTGAGGAATAAAATAGTTGGTTTCAAAGTATTATGCCTTCTGGTTTTAGGTAGCAGTGATGGTTCAGAACTTAGTGAAGAGACTTCGTGGCCAGCATTTGAAAGGTAAGAAAAACTGCTACATCTAAACCTATATCTCCAACTCCATTCAGACCTCACTAGTTAAACCTATCACTCAACTCCTTGCAAATGAAGTGTAATGTTAGTGGTGTGCAGGACTCAATTATGTAATAAACTGGGTAACAGCCATTGCTTCTAGAGTACAGTGTACCCTTTGGTTCTTGTCAAGCCAGCTTAGGGGGCAACACCTTCTGGTTATCAGTTAACAGAGAGCTTTGTCACATTACTGGCTTATTGCTCAACTTTGTCTCCTGAATTAACTGGACCACCATCAAACCCCTGACAGATTTCCTTTTCATGAATACCGGCATCTCCTGTTCAATATCCTCAACATTGTGTGCCTCTCCTGTTTCAACATCTTCACTAGCCCTCAGACCTCCTCTATGTATCTCTTCTATTCCTGGCTCCCTGCATTCCCACCAAAGTCCTGCTGCTCTGGCTGCTCCTTCCTCTGCTGCCTGCTCTCTCCTATTCCCCCCTCCAGCTCCTGATTACTCCTCCATCTGCAACTCGGAGAAATCCTGAAGCAATCCCAGCTATCACTACCTATCCTATGTAATGTAGACTTTTATATCATGCTCATTACCATAGTATATGAACACTATCCAGACATCATTGACCACTGTAATCCTACCCCCAAAGTATTCAAGAGTGAGATGAGGTGTTAAATATTTACAGTTGAAAATAGTAAAAATTGGAGCCATAATGTTTTCCTGCAAGCTATTAAGTTGAACCATGAATAAAGTGTACTGAGCCCACTACCTATTCATTCAACAGTCTGCTGGTAACATGGATTATAATTCTCTCTCTCTCTCATATTCAGGGAACCCATCAATCTGAAAACTGACTGGGGTAGCCATACCCACATGTATGCATGGAGACATGAATAGAAATTTTGGCCTAAGGACTTTCTGTTTATAGCCAGGAACTGTATCCCTTCCCAGTATTCTGCCTCTGTCTTGTAGAAGCAGTTCAGATTATACAAAGTTCCTTATGGAGAGAGATTTAAGTTGTGCTTTGTACCAAAGATGAACTCTTCAATACCATCTCTTCCTATAAAATTTGTTATTTCCATGGAAGGAGCCCCTAAGCATCCAGTGGATGAGAGGCTAGCACAGTCTCTTCAGAGAAGCAGACTCTACTCCTTGGTTACCCTGCATGCAACTATATCATACAGCATCATTTAGAGATTCCCTGAAGTGCTCAAGTCATCTACGTTGATATTTAAACAGAACAAAGTCAGAAGGAAGAGGGTCTGGAACTTGCATATAACCCATTCCTATATGTGATGCAGCTTGTGATATCACAAGGTTTTCTTTCTGCTCTTCCTACTGTTCTCCACTCTTGCCAGGAAGTGCATTTCAGTAAGGTCCTGAGATGTGGGTATCCTATTGAGTGTCCATTTGATTCAAGTTCCCTTTGATCCCCAAAAATGATGGGAAAGCCTTAGATATAGTGATGAAAGAAGCCATGGATCTGAGTAAGCTTCTTCTGGCTCAAGGAAGACACAAATTTCTTCCTCAAGGGCAAAAAATTTAGATTCGAGCAAAACATCAGAACTAATCCTTTCTTGTCTCCAAAGGAAAAGAGAACTTCTCATGGCCCTTATCTCAAGAATCCAGAAGAAAGCAGATTATCTCTAGTCCCTCTCCCAATAAATAATGAGAATTGGATGGATCAGACTCTCTCCCCAATTGGGGGCAAATTGAAAAGTTTGCTTCAAGTCTGGGCTGGAACTATCCAGGACAAATGTGTTTGTGCACTGAGCGTCATGGCTACCTCACAGAAATTTTCATCCTGCATTCATCACCAAATTCGATATCCTTTTGATGCTTCCCTCTGTCCGGACCAAAGAGCAAGCGTTTTTGGACTCTGTTTGATATAACCTCTTTTTGAGGACATTTTCTCTTGTCCCATCCCAGGAAAAGGGCTTAAATTCTTTATGGACACTGGGAACATGTCTGAGACCTTCATAGGTATGGCTTATGTCTTTCAATCACTAAGATGGTGGAGCAAAGTTAGGAACTTGATGTGGGATGCTTTGACTGAAATGCCTAAAATTAAAGGTCACCGTGGTGCCCGCCTGAACAGTTGGAAAGTTGTACAGCAGAGTTCCATTCTTGTTAAGGAAAAAGGTCCCTTTGTGAACAAAGGAGAAGCATCAATTAGTTGATGCTTGGTAGCCCTTCATGACTACCACCTCCATCCTGGTTCCAGAGTGAGGGGAGTCAGCAGATCAATGTATTTGCTTCAAGCAACAAGAAATTGTATTTTTTTCTATCTGAGGCATTGGGAGAGCAGGATATGGAAGATAAATTATTCTAATTCAAGTGGACATACCATCTTATGTCCACCTATTGTTTTTCCTTTCCTGGCTTAGGTAACCAGAAAATTCAAAAGGGATGGAGCCTGAGTCCTCTTCCTTATTTGCTTATCAAATGCTGTTTCTCCTGAAAAATGCCCTCTATGGAGGTTACCTATTTCCACAGACTTGGTAATGCAAAGATTAATATGTTTTCAAGGCTCAGAAGTCAAACTGGCAGTCTGGAACTTAATAGTAAGCTTTAAAAACTTTGGGATCTGGATCAGCTAGTCAAGAGCCTCTTGCAGTCCAGAAAGGATCTGCTGTGTTTTAAAAGGTTTGTACGTTGAACATGGTCTCACTTCAGAATCAATGTCAGTCAAAACCTGCCTTAGCTTCTTACTTGGTAGATTCACTAAAACTAACCTAAGGGTACTAGATGCCTAACTTCCTTAGGCACTTTTGGAACTTCCTTGGTATCTTACTTGGAACTGCAGTAAGAGCCCTCCTCTTACCTATGAGGAAAAGAGTTAGTTTTTACCCTCCTATCCCTTTATTCACTAAATTACTCCTGGGGGAATTCTGTGCCACTGCACATGCACAGAATTTATGTCCCCCACAGATTTCTTTGCTTCCCCTCAGAAAAATGACTTTCTGACAGGGAAGCAAAAAGAAGACACGAGAGCGGTCATGCAACCCTCCCTAGCAGTATGACCCTCCCACAGGGGCGGGACTGGGGAAGACCTGGCTGGTGGCTTCTACCCTGCTCCAGGCTCAGTTGCTAGTCCCAGCTGGGCTGTGAAGGATGGGACTTGCTCTTCCTCTGCGCGTCATCCAGGGCTGGATGAGATCCACCCCCAGATTTCTCCCCCAGTTGCAGGAAGCTCTGCAGACTCCCTCCCCCCCACCCGTTTCCTGCACTCATCACTCCTCAGCTGCAGGGACAAGGATCCCTGTACAGGGAGCTTCTCCCCCATCTGCCCAACTCCCATGCATCCAGACCCTCTCATACTCAGACTCTCTCACCGAGCCTCACCCCTCTGCACTCAGAACCCTCCCTCAATGAGCCCCACTCCCCCTACACCTGGACCACCTTGACGAGCCATCTGCACCTTGATCCCCACCCCACTGAACTCCACTCTCTCAGCATCTGGACCCCCCCCATTGAGCCCCACACACCCAAGCCTCCCTGCTGAGCTCTATCCCCACCACACTCAGATGCACACACACCCCCCACTGAGTCCCAACTACCTTCACCTGGACTCCCCTGCAGAGTCCCATTACCATTGCATCCAGAACCCCCCAACAAGCCCCTGTGCATCCAGATCCTCCACTGAGCTGCCCACACGCAGATTGCCCCACACACAGCCCCCTCAACCCACACCTATCCCCTTAAGCTAAGCCCTTCCACTCTTGGATCCTGCCTTGCTGAGCCTGCCTGCCCACACCTGGTGTACCTGGCACGGAGGGGCAGGGCCCTGGGGTGCTTCTGGGGCAGGTCTGGACCTTGAGCTTTGTCATGGTTGAGTGCAGCCTCACCATTGAGTCCGTGTCCAGGAGGTTGGGGGGGGGTGGGAATGGACAGTGATCTCCCAGCTCTGTGCAGCCAGTGGCCTGTGCTCCACAGTGCTGTGCTGGAGCCTCTACATTTATTTGACAAATAAAATGTGTAGAATTTTAAAATATTGTGCGCAGAATTTTTATTTTTGGTGCAGAATTTTTAATTTTTTGGCACAGAATGCCCTCGGGAGTAACTAAAACATGGTCAGAATTACATCTTTCAGTTAAAACTCTTGCAGCCAGCTGGGAGCTCAATTTAGTACAGGGACAATTGATGCAATAGCCCTTTGAACTAATGGCTATGACTTTGTTGTTTTTTCTTGTCAGTTGCCTTCATTGTTGTCATTACTTCTTCAAGGAGGGCCAGTGAATTCAATGCCTTGTCATTAATAACTTTGTCTTTATTTTCCTGGTAAAGTGGTTCTCAAGACAACGTCATCTAGGATTTTTATTCAAAGTTGTTTTTCCTTACCATTTAAATTGGTATGTTTCACTCCCTTTATTTCCCCCAATCTTTCCCATCCTAATGAAATAAAGTGGCATCATCTGGATGTCTGCCAAGATATTCTACTCAGGCAGAGCAAGATCAAAAGCCACAATTTTTCAATAAGTCTGAGCAGGACTTGTAGAATTGTATAGATGAGCAGGTGAAACTCCTCTATTTAGTTTGAACTAATTCTATAAAATCTCTTTCTATTTCATGGATAGAGGGAAATACAGGTTTTTATGAGAAACACTGCAAAATGACAACCTAGCATCTTTTCGCTCATTTATAAAACACAGTTGAATGTCTCATCATCTTCAGCTGCTGGCTTTGGTTGTAGTATCTTGCAGATTGCCATCCTCCCTTGATCTCTGTTTGACTTTCTCTCCCTCTCTCTTCTGAGTTCCTGACTGCTTTCTAATTCCTAATATTCTATTTCCAGACTGATGGATTACTTGTGTATGAAAATGAGACAATTTTGTCCTTACCTACAATTCGTTGTTTTATGGCAGGGAACTGATCAGTCTGGATTTTCTCTCCCTCTTAGTGATGGCTATATTTAGGTTGCCTAAGGCTTTCCATTATAAAAAGTTCTTGTGACTTTTTTTTTTTTTTTTTTTTTTTTTAAATTCTAACACTCCTCTTGTTTGAAGTAGGCTTTTGAAGTTCATCAGGTAGAAAGCCTTCAGGCTAGAAAAGTGCCTTTTCTGAGTCTCTTGAAATTCTGTTCAGTTTTGGCTAAGATATAAACCCAGATATAATCACCATTTCCCCTCAATCATATTGTGAGCAAAATTTTGTCAGTGTGTTCCCTCCTCTGGGAGGTCGTACCCCAGCATGTAGATAGACCAATGGTCTGTCATCTCAGGTGCTGGTGGATATATTTACCAAATACGGTTTTTATCCAGACTGATTGATTCCTTGTTATGCAAAGACAAATTTAAAGATTAAAACAAAGCTTATTTCCATCATTTACATGGAAGATGGATGCAAGTCACAAACCCATATATATACATATATATATATATATGTGTGTGTGTGTGTGTGTGTGTTGTTGATGCAACAGTTATATTTAATTTTTAAAACTTGTAAGCATAAAAGTTTAGCTGTCTAAATCATTAGGGTTTTTTAGACATTAAAACAAAATCTGACCTTGTCAAATTTTGCAAATTCAAAGGTATCTAGGTTGCTGAAGGGCAGAGATTAATTATTTAGAACACAGTTTCCTTGGGGGGGAAAATAGGGTGGAAATTTATACTTATAGTACGTCTATGGTGAGGATTCTTATTACAGCATATGAAATTATTTGAGTTGGTAAGGGAATGTAAACTTTATATTTTGTTTAACCTTTTTGATATTACTGTGTTTTCTTCAGTACTGCTATTAATTATCAACATATCACCATTGACTTCAGTGGAGCTACATCAATTTACAGTAGCTAAGGATCTGGCCCTATATAACCAGCTTTGAATCAGGCACAGAATAATATTCAAAAGATAAGTGTAGAAACCAAGTGCTGGAATTGGGTAGCAGTACGGAAAACAGCAGTAGTAAAGAACTCAAAAATTTAAAACTTCCCATGTAACATTTATACTCCCTTTAAACTGAAGCATTGAGATATTACAGGTTTGCTGTCTCTTAGAGCTTAATTTGCATTTGACCTTGGAACCATAATGTATTAAGCTACTAATATCATTCACTAACAAGATTTTGCTTTGTTGACTTTTCCCAGCCAATAAAGGTGTATCCAAGTGAAGTGTCTGTTTTTTAATGTATAGCATTTTAAATAGATATTGTCTCATTGCAGACTGTATGTGATTTTCTTTGTAAGTTGTTGGCTTCAGTGGTTGATTTGGAAATGGTGCCAGTACTCAGGATTGAGTTAAGAAGTCTTTGTATTCCTCTAACTACGGTTGCTTGTGTGCCTATTTCTAAGTTTAGGGGCCTTATTGCCCCTTGCTTCTTGTCACAGAGTATGTAGCAGTATCTATAGTCAGCATTAAAGGCAGCAGTTTGCAACCTAGTTCCTTACAGTATTTTCATTTTTATTTTGAGAGTTAAAAGAAGCTTTTCTGTTCTCAAAACCCATTAATTGAGATGACAATAAAAATAACCCTGTGTTATGAGCACTGACATCAAGAACATCTGTTCAAATAAGAAATGTAGATTTTGAAATCTACAACTGCATGTTTTTTCCTAATGAAATCACCCACTACTGCTTATTGTAGGAGTGGTAGTTATGTGGCACAAGAGAGACTTTATTACACTGTTCTAGCAAATTATGCTACTTGTGTGGATAAAAGTATATGTAATATATACAATTTATAATGGAATCCAACAGGAACAGATTATACCATTCTCTCGGTCCGGTGACAAGAGTGACACGAAATGGCTATCGAGGCCACATGAAGGCCAGCAGGTACAATAATCCCCTGCACCCAGGGGTAACAGATTTTTCCTCTGGTGTTGGTGACTGGCTTGATAATTAAGTGGGTGTCCTCTGACATTTCTGATCTTTCTAACTTTCAAGGAAAAATTAAAGTAGTGATCCTTAAAACAGAAATTTTCTCTCCTGTGATTTGATCTATTTCATCATACGGGCTCTGGCTCATTCTGTTCTGCCTATCCAGTTTCTAAATATTGTATCTCTACATCAAGACTTAAAGATGCTTTACTATAGGTAGCTTTTTAACAGTGTAGCACTATGTGGTGGTGGTAGAAACCATGTTGACAACAAAGTGTACTTGTTGTGCTTGAGACTGCGTCCAAGGTGTTTTCTTTGTTAATAATTATTCATTGAACTTGCCTTTAAAAAATAGCTGACTTGGTTAAATTGCAAGTCATGAATTAAAATTGTCCCTCCGTGTGACCAGACTCATTCTAAATAGCACTGTATATAAAACTGCATGCTCACTCAGCTTTTGATTCTGTCTAATTAAATTGCAACTCTGTTTGCAGCAGTGTGGTACTGTAGTTGTAAAAGAGAAGGGAATAACTCTTATGTATTAATGAGTAGCAAGAGTTTAGTGTAATTGAGTTAAATTCATGTTCATATCAGTGTCTGAATTTGTCAGTGTATCATTGTCAATTAGTAGCTGTAGTGAACATGTTTGCTAGATTTCTGAGTTATTTTGCATATGCATAAATGTTGTGATGGGTTAATGGATTAACCTGGTTTACTTCAACAGACATGTCAGAAATTTGTAGTTTCTCAGCATATTTCTAGAGAGCTGATGCATACACCAATTTAATTATGTAAACTGGTTGATATAAACTGAAATTATCCCTGCTGTGAAAATAAGAATCTTTCCTGTTTTAAAATAATTTGTAAGCCAGTCAGTTGCTCACTTTTAATAAAGTTTGGTTTCCTTTTCACAATACCAGGCATCTGTTTTTGGCATATTCTTTTTGGGCACCAATTAGATTGATAGGGAATTAATAGTGCATCAACTGCATTAAAACACCCGCAATTTACTGCTGTGGGCCAGGTTTTCTGCTCTTTATTATTGATGTTCCTTTACTGCTCTCAAATATCTTATAATTAAATTGTGCATGTTTTGTTGAGCTTTTGCTGTGGGTTTTTTATTTTATTTTTTGTAATTTGACTGACTCAAATGATTCTAATAAAAAATCCAGTTTTTCCCACTAGGACTTAGAAAAAGATTCTAATTAAAAATTGCAACAGTGATACAGCATTACTTGTTCAGAGGGTAATGACAATTCTATGATCATTTACCAATTAGAATTAGTTATAGTTGAAATATAACTGTATCCTAAGCTTTGGGAAGTGCTTTTTAAAATCATGAACCACCTTCTGGACTCATTAGTTTGTTGTTCCTCTGCAGCATGGGGACGGGTCACTTGCAGGTTTAAACTAGTGTAAATGATGGATTCTCTGTAACTTGAAGTCTTTAAATCATGATTTAAGAACTTCATTAACTCAGCTAGTAGTTAGGGGTCTATTACAGGAGTGGGTGGCTAAGATTCTGTGGCCCGCAATGTGCAAGAATCAGACTAGATGATCATGGTGGTCCCTTCTGACTAAAGTCTGAGTCGCAGGTTATGTCTACACTACCACTTATGTCACTCAGTGGTGTGAATAAGCCATCCCCCCCAGTGACATAAATTACACTGAGTTAAGAGCTGGTGTGGACAGCACCTTATCGGCAGGAGAGTTTCTCCTATCAATATAACTACCGCCGCTCATTGAGGGTGGATTAATTAAGTTGATGGGAGAGTGCTCTTCTGTCAGCTTAGAGCGGCTACACTAGAGCTTACAGTGGCGCGGCTGTACTGATGTAGCTGCGCCATTATAAGCTCTCTAATGTAGCCATAGCCTGAGTAATCATTTACTGCTGCTTCTGACTGTAAATTCCACAAGAGCAATCCCTCATAGCCACCAAAGTCTTATTTCCATGATGAAGTCTAATAAATAAAATGTCAGCATTTCTAAATTAGAGTATATTATGTTTGGGTAATGATTGAAGTACTGCTTTGGGAAAAGGATATTTATGTATTTTTCATGCTATTTTCTCACATGCTTCTTGTAGTTCTGCAGAATCTGAAGATTTGGCTGTTCATTTGTATCCAGGAGCAGTTACTATTCAAGGTGTTCTCAGGAGGAAGACTTTATTGAAGGAAGGCAAAAAGCCTACAGTAAGACTTCAAATATATGCTAAACCATTTTTCCTCTTCCTCTATTTTAAAATGATATCTTTAAAACAGAACAAAGCTACTTGGTTAAAATCCAGAAGTCTTTGCTCACTTTTTACTCAGTCCTTACTGAAACAGAAGTCTTGCTAAAATCAGTAGGAATTATGATCAAGTAGGAACTGACTAAAAGGTGAGTAAAGACTTCAGTATTTGGTACCTTATATATTTGCCACTTACAAAGGCTCTTGCTCCTTAGGGTGACCAGATAGCAAGTGTGAAAAATCAGGATGGGGTGGGGGCTAATAGGAGCCTATATAAGAAAAAGACCCAAAAATCGGGACTGTCCCTATAAAATCGGGACATCTGGTCACCCTACTGCCCCTAGATTTGATTTTTTTGGCATTCATGTGGTTTGTCTAAATCAAGGAATTACTGTTATGGAAGTTGATCTTCTGTGTTCATTTAAAAGTATTCCATTCATCCTAAATTGTTAATATTTTTGCACTTACATAAACTCTATAACTTATAAATACATTTAGCTTACCATAGTATAACTTGGTATCTATCCATATCCACCACTAAAAGAAAAAAAAATCAAAATACCTTTCTAGGGCAAGAGCCTAGCAACTATTGAAATTAAACAGAAATATTGCTAAAATGTTAGTGTTGATATAAGTCTATAGACACAAGATAATTCACATTTACAGACTGTACAGTTTTATTGCCTCTTCCTTGAATACACAGTCTATAACTTCATACATTGTTGAGACACCTCTACAATGCGTGAATTAAATAAAACTGGATATATTAAGGAAGAAATGGCATCCTTCTCCGAACCTCTTTGCTTTAAACTATAATAGTAACACTCTGTTAATGATATTTACGTATGTAATAATTATATTTGTAACTGCCAGACTCCCCCAAGCCAAAGCACTTGGAATACTGCACGATAAGGTACAATACAGGGCACCCATGCTTCAGTTGAATCCGTGTGGATGGACCCTTGTGTCTGTGCCATTGATTCAAGTGCCAGCCTTTGCAGATACAATTGCAAGATCTAGGGTCTTAATTTTTCTTGATTTAGCAAATAAGTATTTCTCCAGAAATAATGTATCTATCAGATTATTGTAGATTTACACCACAAAATTCCTTGGATTTTATTTACATTTTTAGACCTACATATTTTTCTCCTTAATCCAAGTAGGTTTTTCAAACTTCGTCTCCCAAAAAGTGTTCTGTTGTTGGAAGGTGTCTTTATATTTCCTTTTAGTAACTAGAATGTCAGTTTTGCTGCCATTCATATCCAACTGGAGTGTGGAAGTGCTAACCATTTGTTTCCCTTTCCCTCCCTAACTGTTAAACTGATCCGAAGAGTGAACAAGCAACCTGTCATTATTCCCACTCATTTATTGCTAGATCTTTAATGATGTAAATTGGCATAGTTCCATTGATTGAGGGAGCTATCCTAATATATACCAGCTGAGAATCTGTCCCTTATAGATTATTTCTGTATTTTGACATATTTGACATATTTTGTCTATAAATGTGATTTCTTCGATATCACAAGCACAAACATCTATTTCTATGCTTCTCATTTATTTGCAAGCCCAATCTATCTTAAATGTCCTTGCTCTAATATATTAATTTATGCATGTGTTCAACTAATTAAAAGTATTGCAAATGATATTGTAATGTAAATACTTAAACTCAGAGCAAATAAAGTTAATTCATTTTATATTTTAAAAATGTCCTTGTTTGCTAAATCTATTGATGTTAACGAGTGTGTGCAGAGCATCATATCATAATAGGTTTTTTAAAACTGCTGGGATTTGTCAGTGGATTCTGTCAGTGGACAAATAGAGTGGATTCTGTTTAAATATTTTATACATTACAATATTTTGGCACATAGTAAATTTAGAGAAATAAGTTAACTGACCACTTAAAAAAAGACTCATTATGTATTATTAATTATTAAAATATAGTATGAATGTATGCAAATTAAAGAGTAAATGCTTGCAGCTCTTTTTAAAATCATCTTTATGTATAGTTCCACAAGAAGAATAAAAGTATCTCTGTCCTTTAATAATTACAATGCTGATATCATACAGTAAATAATACTGCTTTTTGTTAATATTGCTTCTATCAGCAGCTGGTTTGGAAATTTCTTTTTATTTAAACATGGTAATTTCAACTGACAATTTGCTGACAAAGAGCAGCACATCAAAAATAATCAGTGTAGCTTTTTATAAGCCATCACAAATGCCTATTATTGTAGCTCAGTTGGCTTGCTGACTGTGGGTTAGAAGCAATGTTATAGTTTCCACTACACTAGCTGATAGAAACGGTCACGTTGTGATAGACTCAGTATCCAATGCGAGGAAGACAATTATATCACTTGTGGCAAATTGCCGGCACTACTATGATGGGTCCCGCACTTTCTCTTCTTGTGGGGGGGTTTCAGGGTGCCATTTCTTGCCCCTGAACTGGGGTAACAGCTATCCTATTAGTATCCCAGGGAAGGGGAGTGGAGAGGGAGGGACCCAGGCCCGCCCTCTACTCCGGGTCCCTGCCCAGGGGCCCTATGATAGCAGGTGAACCACTTGTACCAGTGATTCTTTCCCCTGGGCTACTTCCCTCTCCTGATCTTCAGCTTGTGGGGCTTCCTGCCTTCCCTCTGCACAAGCCAGGTGTCCCTTTACCTAGGATCTTGGTCTTCTTAGCCCGCTGCAGCACTTCTCAAAACTCTCCTCCACTTTCCTTCGAACTGCTCTTTGTTCCACCACCAATCCACTCTGCTTCACTCCTCCAAACTGCTCTCTGCTCCACCACCAAACCACTCTGTTCCAGCTCCTCCTCACTCTGCTCCAGCTCCTCCTCACTCTGCTCTAGCTCCTCCTCTGGCTGATTGAAGCAGGGGGATTTTATCAGGTGACTGGTTTCAGGTGCTCTAATTGGTTTCAGGTGCTTTTAATTAATCTACAGGGAATAAGGCTTCTCCTCATCCTAGATCACTCTCCTGCTGCCTTCTGGCCATGCTGTATCACATATCCTCCCCCCCTGCTCAACACCATGGGGTTGGGCAACTTGGGACGAGAGGCAATGCTTTCGTGACAAGCCGTCTGCGTTGCCGTGTTGGCTTCCGGCCCTATGCTGTACTCGGAAATGAAAAGGTTGCAGAGATAGGAACCATCTAGTCACTCTTGCATTCTTCTCCTTGTTTCTGTGCATCCACTGGAGCGGGGCATGGTCTGTCACCAGGGTAAATCGCCGCCCCAGTAGGTAGTAACGGAGAGTTTCCATGGCCCATTTTATCGCCAGACATTCCTTTTCAATGATGGCGTACTTTTGTTCTCTGGGGAGGAGCTTCCGGCTGAGGTACAGGATCGGGTGTTCCTCCTCCCCTACCATCTGCGAAAGGACGGCTCCTAGCCCTACCTCCGAGGCATATGTTTGTAGAATGAATTCTTTCTTGAAGTCTGGGGCTATGAGTACAGGATGGCAGCAAAGGGCTGTCCTTAAATCTGTGAATGCCCCTTCTGCTGCATCAGACCACTTTACTATCTCGGGGCCCCGAGCCTTTATCAGGTCAGTCAGTGGCCCTGCTCTTGTGGCAAAATGAGGGATGAATCTCCGATAGTACCCTACTAACCCGAGAAATGCTCTGACCTGCTTTTTACGGATTGGCCGAGGCCAATCTTGTATTGCCTCCACTTTGTTCCATTGGGGTTTTACCAAACCTCTCCCTACTACATACCCAAGGTATCTGGCTTCAGCTAGTCCTATCATGCACTTGAGAGGGTTGGCAGTGAGGCCAGCCTTCCTCAGGGTGTCTAGTACCGCTTCTACTTTTACTAAGTGTGTTTCCCAGTCAGGGCTATGGATGACTATATCGTCTAAATAGGCGGCGGCATACCTGGCATGGGGTCGCAACAATTTATCCATAAGTCGTTGGAATGTTGCTGGGGCCCCATGGAGTCCGAAAGGGAGGACAGTGTATTGGAACAGGCCATCAGGTGTAGAGAAAGCAGTCTTCTCCTTGCCGTTCTTGGCCAGGGGAATTTGCCAATATCCTTTAGTCAGGTCCAGAGTGGTTAGGTATCGGGCCTTGCCTAACTGATCAACTAGCTCGTCGACACGTGGTATTGGATAGGCATCGAATTGGGATACTTCATTCAGCTTCCGGAAGTCATTACAAAACCTCCAGGTGCCGTCAGGCTTGGGTACTAAGACGATAGGACTGGACCACTGGCTGTGGGATTCTTCAATAACCCCAAGTTCCAACATCTTCTTCACTTCTGTCCTAATTTCCTCTCTTTTAGCTTCCGGTATCCGGTATGGTCTTATCGTCACCCTTATTCCGGGCCTGGTGATGATATGATGTTGGACCAGTGTCGTACGGCCCAGCTGTGTACAGAACACATCTTGGTTCCGTTGGATCATATCAATGACCTCTGTTTGTTGTTCTGGGGCTAACTCGGGATATCCTCACCTGCCCCTGTCGGTCGTCCGTCTGGGATGGAGCTCTCCGAATGACCAGGCACGTCTCTCGGTCACGCCAGGGCTTCAGCAAGTTTACATGGTAGATCTGCTCTGGTCTTCGGCGGTCTGGTTGTCTGACCTTATAGTCCACTTCCCCAATGGCTTCCACTATCTCATACGGCCCATGCCAGCTGGCTAGGAGTTTGCTTTCTGCTGTCGGCACTAGCACCATCACCCGTTCTCCTGGCTGAAATTTCCGTACTTTCGCCTGGCGGTTGTAATATGTCCGCTGGGTCTCTTGTGCTTTTTCCAAATGTTCCCGTGCTATAGGGGTTACTCGAGCTATTCGCTCTCTCATCTGTGTCACATGCTCAATGACATTCTTTCCTGGGTTGGGTTGTTCTTCCCAATCCTCCTTGGCGATGTCTAATATTCCGCGTGGGTGGCGTCCGTATAGTAGCTCAAAGGGAGAGAAACCGGTGGACGCCTGGGGGACTTCCTGTATTGCAAACATTAGGTATGGTAGAAGGGTATCCCAGTCTTTTCCATCCTGTGCTACCACCTTCCGGATCATACCTTTAAGGGTGCGGTTAAACCGCTCGACCAGGCCGTCTGTTTGAGGATGGTAGACTGAGGTCCTTATGGCATGGATGCGGAGCAGGGTACATAAGTCCTTCATTAATTTCGACATGAAAGGGGTTCCTTGGTCAGTCAGGATCTCCTTAGGGATGCCCATTCTGGCAAAAACCTGGAGTAGTTCTTTTGCTATTGCCTTGGATGTGGGGTTTCTTAAAGGAATGGCTTCTGGATACCGTGTGGCATAGTCAAGGATGACTAGTACGTTTCGGTGACCCCGTGCTGATCTTTCCAGCGGGCCCACAAGGTCCATGGCTATCCTTTCGAACGGGACTTCAGTAATAGGCAAAGGTACTAATGGGGCCCGCAAGTGAGGTCGAGGACTATGCAACTGGCATTCTGGGCAGGAGGCACAATAGCGTTGGACCTCTGCACGTATTCCTGGCCAATAAAACCTTCTTAGGACTCTATCCAGTGTCTTGTCTATTCCTAGTTGTCCCCCAAATAAATGACTGTGAGCTAGCTCTAGTACTGCCCTTGTGTGTTTCCGTGGGACTAAGAGCTGCTCTACTTCTTCCCCTCGGATCTGCACTATTCGGTACAACAGATCACGTTTGATCACATAATGAGGTCCCGGGCCTTTGGTCTTTCCTTCCATCGGTACGCCATTTACTTCCAGTACCTCCTCCCTCACATTCGCATATAGCGGGTCATTGGCTTGGTCCTGCCTGAAATTCTCACGGGCGGTACCGATCTGACCTAATTCCAGGGGGCCTATTTCTACTCCGCCCCCTGGGTTGCCCCTACTTGGGCTAGGAACTGACTCTGAGTCCTCACTGGCCTGAATTGTCTCCTGGCCTCCTGAACGGGTTCGCTTACCAACAAGGGAGGCTTTCTGGTTCTCTGCTAGAATCCTGGTCCCTAGCCTTTTATCTGCCCTCCTTTCCCGCCTAGACTTCCGGGGTTTCCCGGGGGATGAGAATAGCTCTGGGGCAAATTCAGCAAAAATTGGGGTGAAGCTATCTGTAGGTGCCTCCATTTCAGCCCGGGGGTTGCTACCCTCCCTTGGCTCTACTGGGGGGAGTAAGTTCTCAAACCCAGGGAAGTCCCTACCAATTAAGACCGGGTAGGGGAGCCTAGGGACCATCGCTGCAGTTACCCTGGTAGTGTTCCCCTGGATCTCAATCCGTACTGGGATTGTGGGGTAGAAATTTACGGTGCCATGAACGCACGTTACCCCTGTGGTTTTGGCCCGGGTTAGTTGGTCTTGCCCCACCAACTTCCCCGAGACCAGCGTGACAGCACTCCTGGAATCTACTAATGCTGTGGTCACAATACCATTCATTTTTACTGACCTTGTATACCCATGTGGGGTCATTGCAACCCCTACCAGGCCAATTAGGCCACATTGTTCCCCAGGATCCCCCAGATTGCACTGCATAGGCTCTTCCCTGTTGGGGCATTGGGCTGCTATATGCCCCAATTCCCCACACTCGTAACACCGACCCCTTATCCCAGTTGCCGCCCTCTGCCTGGGGCTATTTGATCGGCCCCCCCAGCCCTCTCTTCCCAAACCCTCAGGTCCCTTCTTGGACTCCGGCCATTCCTCAATGTCTTTCCTCCCAGTTATAGTTCTCCTGTAGTTCTCGGTGGTCCGGGACCTTGGGTTTGGCGCTGGCTTCCTGGATTGCCATATTTCACCCCCTGGGGTCTGGAACAGTTCACGGGCTGCTAGCTGTCTTTCCACAAGGGAGACCAACTCATCATAGGTGGAGGGGTCATTCTGGCCAACCCAAGCCCGGAGGCCTGGTGGTAGCCCCCTCATATACTGGTCCAGTACCAGGAGCTCCATCATCTTCTCAGAGCTGAGGGCCTCAGGGCGCAGCCATTTCCGGGTCAGGTGGATCAGGTCAAACAATTGCGATCTGGGTGTCTTGTCCTCTGTATACTGCCACTCATGGAACCTCTGGGCTCGCAATGCCGTAGTTACTCCAGATCTGGCCAGGATCTCTGCCTTCAGCTGAGGGTAATCTGCTGCAGTCTCTGCGGCCATATCGTAGTATACCTTCTGGGCCTCCCCTCACAGGAACGGGGCAAGGATACCGGACCACTGGTCTCGGGGCCAGGCCTCCCGCAGGGCTGCTCTCTCAAAAGCCAGGAGGTATGCCTCCACATCATCCTCCCGTGTCATTTTCTGTAGGCAGTGGCTGGCCCGTATAGTCCGGTTCCCATCGCCGTTCTGGCTTCGCTCCATAAGGGCCTTCATCTGGTTCACCAGCTCCTGCAGCAGGGCTCAGTCCTGGGCAGCCTGACTCATCAACAGACGATTAGTCTCTTGCTGTACCCTAGTCGCCTCCTGTTGGGCGGTTGCTTGGACCCGGGTAGCCTCCTGCTGGGCCGCGGTGGCTTGTATTAGAGCCTTGATTACGTCGTCCATCTTAAGGACTGGATTGTTTTGGCTAGCCCTGGTTTAAGTCCCCAGTGCGGAGATCCCACCCCTGACACCACGTGTGGCAAATTGCCGGCACTACTATGATGGGTCCCGCACTTTCTCTTCTTGTGAGGGGGTTTCAGGGTGCCATTTCTTGCCCCTGAACTGGGGTAACAGCTATCCTATTAGTATCCCAGGGAAGGGGAGTGGAGAGGGAGGGACCCAGGCCCGCCCTCTACTCCGGGTCCCTGCCCAGGGGCCCTATGATAGCAGGTGAACCACTTGTACCAGTGATTCTTTCCCCTGGGCTACTTCCCTCTCCTGATCTTCAGCTTGTGGGGCTTCCTGCCTTCCCTCTGCACAAGCCAGGTGTCCCTTTACCTAGGATCTTGGTCTTCTTAGCCCGCTGCAGCACTTCTCAAAACTCTCCTCCACTTTCCTTCGAACTGCTCTTTGTTCCACCACCAATCCACTCTGCTTCACTCCTCCAAACTGCTCTCTGCTCCAGCTCCTCCTCACTCTGCTCCAGCTCCTCCTCACTCTGCTCCAGCTCCTCCTCTGGCTGATTGAAGCAGGGGGATTTTATCAGGTGACTGGTTTCAGGTGCTCTAATTGGTTTCAGGTGCTTTTAATTAATCTACAGGGAATAAGGCTTCTCCTCATCCTAGATCACTCTCCTGCTGCCTTCTGGCCATGCTGTATCACACACTATATAAGCATCACCTGATTAATGGTGACTTCGTAGCAGAAAGCATGTTATTCGAGTGCTTGTTCATGTCACTTCCATTCTAGGTGTGTGCATGCGCTCATGTGCACAGTCATCGGAGATTTTGTTTTAGCGATATCTGTAGGGTCAGCTCTGGAGTGCCGCGCTCATGTGTCAGTATATAAGGCACCACCAGCCCTATGCCTTCTCATATGCTTCTTACCGCCAGTGACGGTTGGTCGGTGTGACTTTTTCTCCTTGCCTAGCAAGTTGATTAGCGGTTCTCTCCTTCCTTCAAACTTTTAGTTTCTTGTAAATAGTTTGTTTACAGTAGTTAGTTAGTAAGTAGTAGTAAAGTAGTATAGTTAGTAAGCTAGAGTTCCAGTGGGGACTTTGCCCCAGGTGGGGTATGCCCCGGTTTATGGGGTTTAAGTCCTGTTCTGCCTGTAACAGGCCTATGCCTGTTAGTGACCCCCCACATCAGCTGCCTAAAGTGCTTGGGGAAATCACACATGAAGGACAAGTGTCGCATCTGTAAGAACTTTCATCCGAGAATACAAAAGGAGCACGACATCCATTTGAGGGCCCTCCTCATGGAGGCTGCTCTCCACCCGGTGTTGGAGCCCTCCCAGCACTTCAGCCTCATGCATAGTGCACCCCCGACACCAGTCTCTGCCCAGCAATGCTCCCCTTCGCCAGTGCCCAAGAAGAAACTGAAAAAACATGACTTACCAGCAATAAACCAAGCAATAAAGACCAACGGGCATCAGGTAAAGGATCCAGTTCGGGCTGCCAGTTCACCCCAGAGCTACATGGGAGTGCCTCCCTGATCTGACCCTCTATTCCCCCTAAAGGATCCACCACCGACTCCCAAGAGTGGTAGGGGACCCTGACTCATGGCAGGGCTGTTGTTTTCCCAGGACCTACCGGCGTCCAGAAAGCAGAGGAGTCTCCCAGCACCGCTGGCACTGCGCTCAATGCTGGACCCGGCAAAGGCTCCCTATGAGGGAAAGCCAGCCGTAAACTATCTACCCCCACAGAGGGCAAGCGAACCTGCTGGTCCCCAAAGCTGAGGCAGCACTCTCCGTCTCCGCAGTCCAGGTCGTCGGTTAGACGTCCTAGGTTGCTGGCACCACACTCATGGTCTCCGCCTACTTGACACGACTCGTCCAGAGGGAGATGTCGGTCACAGTATGGCCAGCACTGGTGGTCCTCCCACCAGCACAGATCCCCATCATCTAGACCACAGAAAAAATCTCTGATGAGGTACCAGTCTCCTAGCTCCTGGCACCAATCTGCCTACTCAAGGCACTGTTCACTTACGGTGACAGTTAGCTGTCAAACTCAGGCATCGACAGCCCCACCATAGATTCATAGATTCTAGGGATGGAAGGGACCTCGAGAGGTCATCGAGTCCAGCCCCCTGCCCTCATGGCAGGACCAATTACTGTCTAGACCATCCCTGATAGACATTTATCTAACCTACTCTTAAATATCTCCAGAGATGGAGATTCCACAACCGCCCTGGGCAGTTTATTCCAGTGTTTAACCACCCTGACAGGAACTTTTTCCTAATGTCCAACCTAAACCTCCCTTGCTGCAGCTTAAGCCCATTGCTTCTTGTTCTATCCTCAGAGGCTAAGATGAACAAGTTTTCTCCCTCCTCCTTATGACACCCTTTTAGATACCTGAAGACCGCTATCATGTCCCCTCTCAGTCTTCTCTTTTCCAAACTAAATAAGCCCAATTCCTTCAGCCGTCCTTCATAGGTCATGTTCTCTAGACCCTTAATCATTCTTGTTGCTCTTCTCTGGACCCTCTCCAATTTCTCCACATCTTTCTTGAAATGCGGTGCCCAGAACTGGACACAATACTCCAGTTGAGGCCTAACCAGCGCAGAGTAGAGCGGAAGAATGACTTCTCGTGTCTTGCTCACAACACACCTGTTAATGCAGCCCAGAATCAAGTTTGCTTTTTTTGCACCAGCATCACACTGTTGACTCATATTTAGCTTGTGGTCCACTATAACCCCTAGATCCCTTTCTGCCGTACTCCTTCCTAGACAGTCTCCTCCCATTCTGTATGTGTGAAACTGATTGTTCCTACCTAAGTGGAGCACTTTGCATTTGTCCTTATTAAACTTCATCCTGTTTACCTCTGACCATTTCTCCAATTTGTCCAGATTATTTTGAATTAGGACCCTATCCTCCAAAGCAGTTGCAATCCCTCCCAGTTTGGTATCATCTGCAAACTTAATAAGCGTACTTTCTATGCCAATAGCCAAGTCATTGATGAAGATATTGAACAGAACCGGTCCCAAAACAGACCCTTGCGGAACCCCACTCGTTATACCTTTCCAGCAGGATTGGGAACCATTAATAACTACTCTGAGTATGGTTATCCAGCCAGTTGCGCACCCACCTTATAGTAGCCCCATCTAAGTTGTATTTCCCTTGTTTATTGATAAGAATATCATGTGAGACCGTATCAAATGCCTTACTAAAGTCTAGGTATACCACATCCACCGCTTCTCCCTTATCCACAAGACTCGTTATCCTATCAAAGAAAGCTATCAGATTGGTTTGACATGATTTGTTCTTTACAAATCCATGCGTCCTATTCCCTATCACCTTACCACCTTCCAAGTATTTGCAGATGATTTCCTTAATTACTTGCTCCATTATTTTCCCTGGCACAGAAGTTAAACTAACTGGTCTGTAGTTTCCTGGGTTGTTTTTATTTCCCTTTTTATAGATGGGCACTATATTTGCCCTTTTCCAGTCTTCTGGAATCTCTCCTGTCTCCCATGATTTACCAAAGATAATAGCTAGAGGCTCAGATACCTCCTCTATTAGCTCCTTGAGTATTCTAGGATGCATTTAATCAGGTCCTGGTGACTTGCAGGCATCTAACTTACCTAAGTGATTTTTAACTTGTTTTTTTTTTATTTTATCTTCTAAACCTTCCCCCTTCCCATTTGCATTCACTATGTTAGGCATTCCCTCAGACTTCTCGGTGAAGATGGAAACAAAGAAGTCATTAAGCATCTCTGCCATTTCCAAGTTTCCTGTTACTGTTTCTCCCTCCTCACTGAGTAGTGGGCCTACCCTGTCCTTGGTCTTCCTCTTGCTTCTAATGTATTGATAAAAAGTTTTCTTGTTTCCCTTTATTCCTGTAGCTAGTTTGAGCTCATTTTGTGCCTTTGCATTTCTAATCTTGCCCCTGCATTCCCGTGTTGTTTGCCTATGTTCATCCTTTGTAATTTGTCCTAGTTTCCATTTTTTATATGACTCCTTTTTATTTTTTAGATCTTGCAAGATCTCGTGGTTAAGCCAAGGTGGTCTTTTGCCACATTTTCTATCTTTCCTACCCAGCGGAATAGTTTGCTTTTGGGCCCTTAATAGTGAAATACTGCCAGCTCTCCTCAGTTGTTTTTCCCCTCAGTCTTGATTCCCATGGGACCTTACCTATCAGCTCTCTGAGCTTACCAAAATCCGCTTTCCTGAAATCCATTGTCTCTATTTTGCTGTACTCCCTTCTACCCTTCCTTAGAATTGTGAACTCTATGATTTCATGATCACTTTCACCCAAGCTGCCTTCTACTTTCAAGTTCTCAACGAGTTCCTCCCTATTTGTTAAAATCAAATCTAGAACAGCTTCCCCCCTAGTAGCTTTCTCAACCTTCTGAAATAAAAAGTTGTCTGCAATGCAGTCCAAGAACTTATTGGATAGTCTGTGCCCCACTGTGTTATTTTCCCAACATATATCTGGATAGTTGAAGTCCCCCATCACCACCAAATCTTGGGCTTTGGATGATTTTGTTAGTTGTTTAAAAAAAGCCTCATCCACCTCTTCCACCTGGTTAGGTGGCCTGTAGTAGACTCCTAGCATGACATCACCCTTGTTTTTTACCCCTTTTAGCCTAACCCAGAGACTCTCAACACTTCCGTCCCCTGTGTCCATCTCCACCTCAGTCCAAGTGTGTACATTTTTAATATATAAGGCAACACCTCCTCCCTTTTTCCCCTGTCTGTCCTTCCTGAGCAAGCTGTACCCATCCATACCAACATTCCAATCGTGTATTATCCCACCAAGTTTCGGTGATGCCAATAATGTCATAGTTGAATTTATTTATTAGCACTTCCAGTTCTTCCTGCTTATTACCCATACTTCTCGCATTTGTATACAGGCATCTAAGATACTGATTTGATCTTGCCTCCCAGTTTTGCCCTGACCCTCCTATCTCTTTATCATTAGAGCCCACGCCCCCTCCTATTTCCGACCCATCTCCCAGGTCCCCATGTTCTCCACTTACCTGTGGGCTTTGCTCACCTGTCCCCGTCGAACCTAGTTTAAAGCCCTCCTCGCTAGGTTAGCCAGTCTGTATCCAAACCATGGTCACTGAAGGACTCTGAAAGGGAGTTGAGTCCCTCGCTGAGGTAGCACCGGCATCAGTGGGCACCTGAGGCCGTGTCGACCTCCACAGTGCCTTCCTGGCAGCAGTACCAGTGGCCAGCACAGTGGCCCTACTGGAATGCATGGGGCATGCTGGTTATGCCAATGCCCTTTTCACACCACTCATCAATTGCCGCTTTGGAAAAGCAACCGACGGCATTGGCGACACCAGGCACAGTGCATGAAGCAGAATCGAATGCCAGGGCAAGGAGCGAATGCTCACTCCTAAAGCCCCTTCCCCCATGGGGGATGAAGTCCTAAGCCCTCCCCGTCTCCAGATGAGGGTGTTGCAGGGCTCTCTCCTGCCAGCTCACTGGACGATTTTAAAGAGCCACCAGGCCCTGCTTCGAAGGATGGCCACGAACTTGGGCCTGGAGGTGGAGGAGATGATGGAGTAGTCGGACACCTTGTTTACTGTGCTTTCAGCATCAACCCCCTCACCTGTCGTGCTACCGGTGCACGATGGGGTCTTAAAAATAACTAAAGCCCTCTGGCAAACCCCATTTTCCATCCCGTCCACTTCCAAGAGGGCTGAAAAGAAATTTTTCATCCCAGCTAAGGGGTTTGAATACCTGTATACCCACCCACCTTCGGGGCCGCCGATCATCTCTGCGGCCAACAAGAAAGACAGATGGACAAACCAGTTCTACTTTCACAAATAAGCCAAGAGGCTGGACCTTTTTGGAAGAAAAATTTATTCAACGGCCAGCCTTCAGTTCAGGGTAGCAAACCACCAGACTCTTTTGGGGAGATTGTGATACAGCATGGCCAGAAGGCAGCAGGAGAGTGATCTAGGATGAGGAGAAGCCTTATTCCCTGTAGATTAATTAAAAGCACCTGAAACCAATTAGAGCACCTGAAACCAGTCACCTGATAAAATCCCCCTGCTTCAATCAGCCAGAGGAGGAGCTGGAGCAGAGTGAGGAGGAGCTGGAGCAGAGTGGTTTGGTGGTGGAACAAAGAGCAGTTCGAAGGAAAGTGGAGGAGAGTTTTGAGAAGTGCTGCAGTGGGCTAAGAAGACCAAGATCCTAGGTAAAGGGACACCTGGCTTGTGCAGAGGGAAGGCAGGAAGCCCCACAAGCTGAAGATCAGGAGAGGGAAGTAGCCCAGGGGAAAGAATCACTGGTACAAGTGGTTCACCTACTATCATAGGGCCCCTGGGCTGGGACCCGGAGTAGAGGGCGGGCCTGGGTCCCTCCCTCTCCACTCCCCTTCCCTGGGATACTAGTAGGATAGCTGTTACCCCAGTTCAGGGGCAAGAAATGGCACCCTGAAACCCCCCCACAAGAAGAGAAAGTGCGGGACCCATCATAGTAGTGCCAGCAATTTGCCACAGATATAACTTAAACTTATGGGATTCCCTCCGTAAATTCAAGGATTCCCTGCCCCAGGACTTGGCCCAAGAATTCAGGGCCCTAATTGAGGAAGGTACAGAAGCGGCTAGATGCCCCCTCCAAATGACCTGGGACGCAGCCGATTCAGCTGCTAGGGTGGTTGCATCGGCAGTGGTCATAAGGCACAGTTCCTAGCTTCAGACCGTGGGCTTGTCCCAGAAGATGCAGTCCTCCATCCAGGACCTCCTGTTTGATGGGAATGGACGCTTTGCAGAACAAATGGATGCGAGACTGCGTGGACTGAAAGACACTCGGGCAACCCTCCGCTTGCTGGGTATGCATATGCCGCAGTCGGCAAGGAAGCAGTTCCAGCTGCCCCCGCCGCCAAGATCTTGGCAGCCTCGGCAGGGATCTGCAAGGAGAAGAGACAGAGACATGAGTTTTTGTCACTGCCACCCTTCCTCCTCCTGCTCACCGGTGTAGCCCGGCTTGGCGAAACATCATGGGGAGCCAGAAGTGCTCATTTTGAGGGTGCACTCCAGAGCAATGCCCCAGTTGGCTTCCTGGATCTGCCTCATTCTTTCCTCAACCACCTACACCCCTACTGTTCAGCCTGGTCGCAGGTGACTTCGGACCACTGCGTGCTTGAAATTATATCCCTGGGCTACACCCTACAATTCTCAGCTGCCCCCTTTCCCTTCCCCGTCCGTCTTCAGGGATCCTTTTCATGAGCAACTCCTCGTTCAAGAGGTCGGGAACCTCCTGCAGATGGGGACAGTGGAGGAGGTCCCTCGGGAAATGAGAGGAAAAGGGTTCTACTCCCGTTATTTCCTAATCCCGAAAGCAAAAGGGGCCCTAAGACCCATTCTGGACCTGCGGCACTTCAAGTCTCTCAAGAAGTTGAAGTTCCGCATGGTGTCCCTAGCCTCCATCATCCCCTCCCTGGATCCGGGAGACTGGTACATTGCCTTTGACTTGAAGAACACGTTTTTTCATATCTCCATCTTCCAAGGGCACAGACGATTCCTCCACTTTATGGTGGGCTGGCACCATTTCCAATTCACGGCGCTGCCCTTTGGTCCCTCACTCGCCCCGCAAGTGTTCACAAAATGCATGGCACCAGTGGCCGCTTACCCAAGGTGTCGAGGCGTCCAGGTCTATCTGTTTTTCAACGATTGGCTCATCAAGGGCAGATCTCGGGAACAGGTGCAAAGGAGCCTCGATCTGGTACATTCCACCTGCCATGACCTGGGCTACATGACCAGTGGTCACCAACCGGTCAATCACAATCGACTGGTCAATCCTAGAGGATTTCACAGTCGATCACGATCTCCAGCGGGGCTGCCGCTAAGACAGGCTCCCTGCCTGACCCAGCCCCACACTGCTCCCGTGGGCCCAGGGGCGGGGGAGAGGCAGAGGTCTTCCTTAACGCACTGCTCCTGCCTGCAAGCACTGCCCCTGCAGCTCCCATTGAAGTGCTTGCAGAGAGGGGCAGTGTGTGGAGCCACGGGCTGCCGTCCCCACCCCCCATTGACACACACACGCGCCCACACACCCCCAAACCCCAACCTCCTACCCCAGCCTGGTGAAAGTGAGTGAGGGTGGGGGAGAGCGAGTGATGTGGGGGAGATGGAGTGAGTGAGGTGGGACTTTGGGGAAGGGGCGGGGCCTTGGGGAAAGGGCGGTAGATCCTAGGTTGCCCTTAAATTCAAAAAGTGATCTTGGGCATAAAAAGTTGGAGACCTTGATTTAGTCAGAGTGGTCAGGGTGCCAGATCATATCTGGTCATCCCTGGATTGGTGGTTGGACTGCGACTCAGTGCTGGAGGGAGTCCCCTTCGCAGCCCTGTCTCCATAGCTGACCCTGGTCTCCGATGCCTCTGACCTGGGCTGAGGGCCCCACCTGGGCGAGCTCAGCACACAAGGTTGCTGGTCGCAGGATGACCAGTCCCTCCACGTAAACGGCAGGGAACTCAAAGCAGTTCACTTAACCTTCCAGGCTTTTCTGCCCCACCTGGATGGCAGAGTGGTGCAGGTCCTGATGGACAATACTGCTGCGATATTTTACAGGGTGGAGCCAGGTCATCGTCCCTCTGCCAAGATGCTCTACGTCTCTGGGACTTCGATGTGCAGCATGCCATTCATTTGGTGGCCGCACATCTTCCCAGGGCCAGGAACATGGTAGCTGATTGCCTCAGCAGGACCATTTCTTCTCACCACAAGTGGTCACTCCATTCAGAGACGGTCAGTGTGACCTTCCAGAGGTGGGGAACTCCCCAGGTGGACTTGTTCATATCCCATCAGAACAGGAAGTGCCACATGCTCCTCTCAATATGGGAACTGGACAGGGGCTCCTTATCAGATGCCTTTATGCTCCCATGGTCAGGGGCTCTGATGTATGCCTTCCCACCGGTACCCCTAATTCAGAGTCCTCATGGAGATCAAACAAGACAAGGCAAAGGTAATCCTGATTGTCCCGGCTTGGCCTCGCCAACACTGGTTCGGCACGCTGCTGGACCTGTCGGTGACTGCCCCACTACAGCTGCCTCTCTGGCCAGATCTGCTATCCCAGAACCATGGCAGTCTTCTGCACCCAAACTTGGCAGCACTTTATCTGACAGCCTGGCTGCTGCATGGTTGAATGCTGAAGAACAGAAGTGTTCAGCCATGTCCAGCAGGACCTGTTGGGTAGCAGAAAACCCTCCACCAGGGCTACTTACCTGGCCAAATGGAAAAGGTTCATGTGCTGGGCCTCAGACCGGGGTGTCCAGCCCGAACAGGCCTCGCTGCAGTCAATCTTGGACTACCTTCTGCATCTCAAGATCCAGGGCCTCTCTCTTTCATCAGTTAAGGTCCACTTGGCTGCTATTTTGGCCTTCCACCCTCCGTTCCAGGGTAGGTCGGTCTTCACTCATGACATGACAGTCTGGTTTTTGAAAGGTCTGGAGCAGCTCTATCCCCATGTCTGTGACCCCATACCTCGGGACCTGAATCTCATGCTGTCATGACTCATGGGTCCTCTCTTCAAGCCTTTGGCTTCCTGCTGCCTTCTTCTACTCTCCTGGAAGGTTTCTTTCTTGGTGGCAATAACGTCTGCCTGCATGGTCTTTGAGATTAGGGCGCTTACCTCAGAGCCGCCCTATACGGTGTTCTACAATGACACGGTCCAGGTACGACTGCACCTGGCTTTCCTGTCCAAGGTAGTTTTGCAGTTTCATATGGGTCAGGACGTATACTTACCCATCTTCTTTCTAAAACCTCTTAAGTCAGAAGAGGAGCACAAATTGCATACTCTGGACATCAGGAGCCCTGGCATTTTACATCAAAAAGACCAAGCCGTTCTGTAAGTTGATGCAGTTGTTCATCACGATGGCGGACAGGATAAAAAGTCTTCCAGGGTCCGCCCAGAGAATTTCATCCTGAATCACTTCCTGCATCCATTTCTGCTATGATCTGGTGAACGATCTGCGTGTAACCGCCCACTTGACTAGGGCACAAGCCTCATTGTCGGCCTTCTTGGCCCAAGTGCCTATTCAAGATATCTGCAGGGCCGCTACCTGGTCATCCATAGAATCATAGAATATCAGAGTTGGAAGGGACCTTAGGAGGTCATCTAGTCCAACCCCCTGCTCAAAGCAGGACCAATCCCCAATTTTTGCCCCAGATCCCTAAATGGCCTCCTCAAGGATTGAACTCACAACCCTGGGTTTAGCAGGCCAATGCTCAAACCACTGAGCTATCCCTCCCCCCACCAACCCACCCATGTACATCTCATTACGCACTTACCCAGCAGGCCCGAGACGATGCTGGCTTCGGTAGAGCAGTGTTGCAAGCCACATAACCATGAACTCCGAGCCCACTTTCAGGAATACTGCTTGTGAGTTACATAGAATGGAATCGACATGAGCGAGCACTCAAAGAAAAAATGGTTACCTACCTTTCTTCGAGATGTGTTGCTCTTGCCCATTCCATTACCTGTCCTCCTGCCCCTCTGTTTGAGTGGCTGGCAAGAAGGAACTGAGAGGGTGTAGGGCTGGTGGTGCCTAATATACCGATGCATGAGCTTGGCACTTCAGAGGGCACCAATGCCGACCCTGCAGATACCACCAAGGCAAAAATATCCGACGACTGCCTGCACACACCTAGAATGGAATGGACACAAGCAACACATCTCGACGAACAACAGTTACGAAAGGTAACTGTTTTTTCTACCCTGCTCGATGGAGGATGAATACTGAAATGACAGCAGCTAAAATGGGTCTTAATAGTTGTGGTGTTACAAATATTTTGTGATAAATCAGTAATTTCCAATCAAGTCAATGTTCTAATTCTTGATGCCCCTTGATGGCAAATATATCGTTAAAAAGAAAAGGTATTTCTGTACCCAAAGTCAGTGCAGTATTGAATAAAAAGTTTGGTAAAGTAGAGGAAATAAATATTACCTTGTTTGATGCCTGGATCATTGAGGAGTGATCAAGACCTCTGTGCACTACTTTCTTGATTCATACTGTGTTCCTGAGCATGTATTCTTAATCGAACTAGAAATAGCATCAGTGAAAAGGCAGCTCTTTTTGGCTGGGCAAAGTCCTGGGCAGTTGCTGCCCTAGGGAAATGTGTGGGATAATGAGGTAAACATATGTGCATTTTTAACAACAAGACAGCATGAAATATTTTGTTTTATTAATCTGTTCTCTCTTTCTCTGTAGGTAGCATCTTGGACAAAATACTGGGCAGCACTGTGTGGAACCCAGCTTTTTTACTATGCTGCAAAGTCTCTGAAGGCAACAGAGAGAAAACATGTATGTATTATAGTGCATCTCCTGACACTGCCTGCCAAAATGTAAAAGTAAATGCACTTTCCTGATACACACACCAACAGAATAATCCAGGACCTGCAAGTGAGCACTATCCTGTCCTTCAGTCATGTGTCTGTGTCATCTCTATGGGTACAACTTAACAGAAGTAGGCACTGTACTAGGCTATACAGGGAACATCTGCTTTGCATGTGTCATTTGGGCTCAGTGAAATTGTATATTAAACACATTAGAGAAGACCTGGAAAGAAAGCAACGGGCTCATGGTCTTCTTGCGTTTTCACCTATAGACCATACCTTTGTACAATATCGGATTAGAATATATCACTCTCCCCTCCCAACACCCAAGCAAACAATGGCAAATATAAATATGTAAATGTGTAAAGAACTGGAGAATGTGTTAAACTCCAGTTTTTGTGAATTACTCTTCCTGCCTATTCTGTCTAATCCAGTAATTCCTGAATTGTGGTCTGTAGACCACCAGTAGCTGCAGAGCGCTTCTTGGTGGTATACAGAGAGCTGGCTTGTCACGTGATGCTGGCTCTCCTGTCTTGTTTCCAGCTGCTAAATCACATTGAAAGAAGCTAAAATTACATTAAATACTTCCTTATTACTACTTTTTTATGTAAGCAATTGCTGTACTTGCCCCAGGAATGTTATGCCATAACCAGTGGAAGGGGAGAAGGGTGGTCTGTGTAGTCATGAAAGGGGGAGTGGATGTATCTGTCAAGAGATGGAAGAAAATTGGGAACCCCTAATGTTGTCTATGTAGAGCCTATACTGTGACTATCACTTCTAGGCAGTAGCTCTATCCAGTGTTTCAAGTCTTCATTAGCCATGTGAATTTTGTCAGATGTCACTGTACATTAGGTCATTACCTTTGCATAAAGCTGTATAACTTTAGAAAATGAGAAGTTGTGCTCCGGAATCCTGGAAAGGGGACTAGCTTGTTTGTCTGTGGTACAAGATGTTCTTTTCCTATTTCTTACATGCAGAGGGCAAAGGTAAGATCTTGGATCTCTAAGATTTCTGCTCTACTTTCTGTAAAAAGAATCCACTAAAAATTGTATTTGTCGTTTATATAACAAGCTGGGTATTTTCCAAATTTATTTACACTAGTTAATTTAATAGGTAAACCCAATATTATACTGTCTAAAGTAGTTTAATAATAGTAGCTTAGTGCACTAAAAAGGTTTGCATGACTTCATTATTTTTTCTCCCCACTTAAATTATCATTCCGTTTGCTTAGCTGAGAGCAATGGTCCTGCTTAATCTTATCTGTCAATTGTTACTGCATAGGTTGAAATTAGTGAAGTGCATTTTTGGACAGATTTGTGATATTAATAAAAAACATACATAGTCAAATCTGCCTCACTAAGAGTAGAAGTAGCAGGAAAGAATGGAATAAAACAAGATCGTACAAATGATTATATTAAAAAAAAATCAAGAAAATAATTTGTTGCTGGCATTATATTGTCAAGGGTTTATTGCTTGTCTTTCTGGAGGCATTGAGAATTGAAAAAGCCTCCTTTCTGCCAGTATGTCAAGTTTTGTGCTCCTGTTGCTGACTTGATGCCTTTAGGTTTTATTCCAAATAATTTATTTTTCCAAGAAAAGAATCATCATTCTATAAATCTCTCTTGCCTGGTGTCTTCTCCATTTCAAAATATCAAATGATAACTCAGAAAGGGGGAAATAGTACTTCCATATTAGTGTATTACGGAAGAGAAAAGGTTTTATTATAATACCTGTAACATGCATGCACTTCTCAACAAGTAATTTTAAAACAGATTTAATAAAAATGTTGTAAAAAAAATCTGAGTAGCTTTCGGCAGTGGGAAACCTAGGAGAGTTAAATAGCTAGCTATTATATTCTGTTCCTAAATAAAAAAAAGTTTCACTTCTATTTATAGATGGCTTGTTGATTAACAATTTATTTCAGAGTAAAAATACAATAATGAATATCACACTATAAGGGGAGCAATCTTTTATCTTATTTTACCATAATATTCTGATAAACTCATAGCTTTTAAGGTCAGAAGGGAACATTATGATCATCTAGTCTGACCACCTGCACAATGCAGGCCATAGAATCTCACCCACCCACTCCTGTAATAAACCCCTAACCTATGTATGAGCTATTGAAGTCCTCAAATCATGGTTTAAAGACTTCAAGATGCAGAGAATCCTCCAGCAAGTGAACTGTGCCCCGTGCTGCAGAGGAAGGCGAAAACACCCCAGGAAAATTCTCTGGAGGAAAATTCCTTCCCGACCCCAAATATGGCGATCAGCTAAACGCTGAGCATGTGAGCAAGACTCACAAGCCAGACACCCAGGAAAAAATTCTCTGTAGTAATTCAGACCCCACCCCATCTAACATCCCATCACAGGCCATTGGGCATATTTACCACTAATAGTCAAAGATCCATTAATTGCCAAAATTAGGCTATCCCATCATACCATCCCCTCCATAAATTTATCAGGCTTAATCTTGAAGCCAGATAGGTCTTTTGCCCCCACTGCTTCCCTTGGAAGGCTGTTCCAGAACTTCACTCCTCTGATGGTTAGAAACCTTCATCTAATTTCAAGTCTAAACTTCCTGATGGCCAGTTTATATCCATTTGTTCTTGTGTCCACATTGGTACTGAGCTGAAATAATTCCTCTCCCTCCCTGGTATTTATCCCTCTGATATATTTATAGAGAACAATCATATCTTCCCTCAGCCTTCTTTTGGTTAGGCTAAACAAGCCAAGCTCTTTGAGTCTCCTTTCATAAGACAGGTTTTCCATTCCTCCGATCATCCTAATAGCCCTTCTCTGTACCTGTTCCAGTTTGAATTCTTCATTCTTAAACATGGGAGACCAGAACTGCACACAGTATTCCAAATGAGGTCTCACCAATGCCTTGTATAACGGTACTAACACCTCCTTATCTCTACTGCAAATACCTCGCCTGATACATCCCAAGACCACATTACCTTTTTTCACGGCCATATCACATAGGTGGCTCATAGTCATTCTGTGATCAACCAATACTCTGAGGTCCTTCTCCTCCTCTGTTACTTCCAACTGATGTGTCCCCAGCTTATAACTAAAATTCTTGTTATTAATCCCTAAATGCATGACCTTGCACGTTTCACTATTAAATTCATCCTATTACTATTACTCCAGTTTACAAGGTCATCCAGATCTTCCTGTATGATATCCTGGTCCTTCTCTGTATTGGCAGTACCTCCCAGCTTTGTGTCATCCGCAAACTTTATTAGCACACTCCCACTTTTTGTGCGGAGGTCAGTAATAAAAAGATTAAATAAGATTGGTCCCAAAATCGATCCCTGAGGAACTCCACTAGTAATCTCTCCCCAGCCTGACAGGTCACCTTTCAGTATGGCCCATTGTAGTCTCCCCTTTAACCAGTTCCTTATTCACCTTTCAATTTTCATATTGATCCCCATCTTTTCCGATTTAACTAACAATTCCCCATGTGGAACCATATCAAATGCCTTACTGAAATTGAGGTAAATTAGATCCACTGCTTTTCCTTTGTCTAAAAAGTCTGTTACCTTCTCAAAGAAGATCAGGTTGTAAAACCATGTTGTATTTTGTCCCAATTACCATTGACCAAAATGTCCTTAACTACTTTCTCCTTCAAAAATTTTTCCAAGACCTTGCATACTACAGATGTCAAACTGACAGGCCTGTAGTTACCCGGATCACGTTTTTTTCCTTTCTTAAAAATAGGAACTATGTTAGCAGTTCTCCAGTCATACGGTACAACCCCTGAGTTTACAGATTCATTACAAATTCTTGCTAATGGGTTTGCAATTTCATGTACCAGTTCCTTTAATATTCTTGGATGAAGATTATCTGGGCCCCCCGATTTAGTCCCATTAAGCTGTTCGAGTTTGGCTTCTACCTCAGATGAGGTCCTCATTCCCATTTGTCATCTTGCCATTATCCCTAAGCTCCTCATTAAAGCCTGAGGCAAAGTTTTTGTTTAGATATTGGGCCATGCCTAGATTATCTTTAACCTCCACTCCATCCTCAGTGTTTAGTAGTCCCACTTCTTCTTTATTTGTTTTCTTCTTATTTATATGGCTATAGAACTTTTTACTATTGATTTGAATTCTCTTTGCAAGGTCCAACTCTACATGGCTTTTAGCCTTTCTCACTCTATCCCTACATGTTCTGACCTCAATAAGGTAGCTTTCCTTGCTGATCCCTCCCATCTTCCACTCCTAGTAGACTTTCTGCTTTTTCTTGATCACCTCTCTAAGATGCTTGCTCATCCAGCTTCGTCTACAACTCCTGCCTATGAATTTTTCCCCTTTCTTAGGATACAGGCTTCTGATAGTTTCTGCAACTTTGACTTGAAGTAATTCCAGGCCTCCCCCACCTTTAGATCCACAAGTTCTTCAGTCCAATCCACTTCTCTAATCTCCTTACTTTTTTTAAGTTAGCCCTTTGGAAATCCAAAAACCCTAGTCGCAGATCTATTTTTGTTTATTCTTCCATTCAGTTTGAACTGAATTAGCTCATGATCACTCGAACCAAGGTTGTCCCCTACAACCATTTCTTCTATGAGGTCATCACTACTCACCAAAACCAAATCTAAAATAGCATCCCCTCTTGTTGGTTCAGCAACTACTTGATGAAGGAATCCATCAGCTATCGCATCTAGGAAAATCTGAGCTCTATTATTATTACTAGCACTTGTCCTCCAGTCTATATCTGGGAAGTTGAAGTCTCCCAAGATCACACAATTCCCATTAGTATTTACTTAATTAAAAACATTAAAGAGGTCTCTATCCATATCCAAATCAGATCCCAGTGGTCTATACCACACCCCAAGCACTATCCCAGGGGAAGCTCTAGTAGCTTTCTTCCCCAATGTGATTTTTGCCCAGACAGACTCTGTCTTATCCATTCCATCACTTTTTATTTCTTTACAGTCTACCTCATCATTGATATACAATGCTACTCCACCACCTTTACCTTTATTTCTGTCTTTCCTAAACAGCACATACCCTTCAGTCATGACTACTATTCCACCATATTTCTGTTATCCCTATAATATCTGGTTTCACTTCCTGCACAAGTAGCTCTAGTTTCTCCATTTTGTTACCTAGGCTCCTCACATTGGTGTACAAAAATCTTAATTTTTGCCTTTTGGCCTCACTCACATTCTTTACCCAATTAGGCACAGACATTGTACCGCCAATATCACCTATTAGGCTATCCTTCTTCCTTATGTCCATTCTCTTATCCATGGCTGTATCCTTTCTTACTTAGTTTTCTTCCCTCTCAGTGTTAAAATCCAGCATGGAGATTACCTGGACATCTCCCAACCATCTCCCCCAAATTCCCAATTTAAAGCTCTCTTAATCCGTTGTTCCAGCCTCCATCCTAGAAGTTTATTTCCCTCCCTACTCAGGTGAAGTCCATCACAAGAGAACAGTCCTCTGTCCATGAATGCTTCCCAGTAGCCATACATCCCAAAGCCCTCCTTATAGCACCACTGCTTGAGCCATCTATTGATCATCCATCATCTTGTCACACCTTTGCTTCCCTTCTCTAGGAACAGGCAGAATCCCACTGAGGATCACCTGAGCCTCGATTTCCTTAAGCGTCTTCCCCAGCCTGGCATAGTCTCCCTTGAAACGTTCCAGTGAGAATCTAGCCGTATCATTTGTTCCCACATGAGGGACAATCAGTGGATTCTTTCCCACTCCCGTTAGGATCTTCTTCAGCCTCAGGTCCACATCCCGTATCTTGGCACCCGACAGACAGCACACTCTTCTGTTCTCTGAATCAGCTCTGGTTACAGGCCTGTCTATTCTTCTCAGTAAGGAGTCCCCAATCATGTAGACCTGCCTTTTCCTGGTGATGGTGCGATTCTCCGGTCTATCCCCTGTTCCCTCTGGCTGCAAGTCCTCTCGATTCCTATTCTCCCTTGCAATACTCTGCAACCCATCCTATATCCTCCTGGGGCTCATATTTGGTGTTATCTCCATTGACTTGTCCCCTTTTCCCATAGGACTAGCTGCTCTTCTCTTCTTCCTTGCCCTTCCACCTTCAGTGACCACCTGCTGTACCCCTTCTTCATTTTCCAGCTCTGCAAACCTGTTCCTGAGCTCTATTTCTCCTTCACTAGCCCGTCTTTTCCTCTGCCTGGTTCTCTTAGTCACATGCTTCCACTGTCCATTTTCGTCATCCAGCAGTCTCCCCTCAGAGTTCTTTGGTCCTGCTTCCCTCTGCAAGTCTGAGCTTTTCCATTCAGCCTCCTCATGTCTTTGCTCCATCATCTGCTCGAACCCCCTTCTAAACTCAACCAGAGTTTCCACCTGCATCTCCAATCCTCGGATCTTTTCTTCCATCAGTTCTATCAGGCAGCACTTCATGCAGACAAAACTCTTTTCAGGTATCCCCTCCAGGATCATGTACATACCACAGCTTCCACATCCAGTCATCTTCATTGTGTCCTCCACTGCTTGGGTCACTGCCGCCTCTGTATCTGTCAGAGCCTTCCCACCCAAGTCCTGTTAGTCCAGGAAACACAAACCAAACCAAAACACCACCACAGCAAAACAAATCCCCAATGAGCACCACAACACTGCCAGACCACCATACACTCCCTTCACTAGCCTGTCTGTTCCTCTGCCTGGTTCTCCTAGTCTTCCCCCCCAAACTCCCACTCAAACTTCCCTGTTTACAGCTCTGTTTTCTGGCTCCTCCTTATTGAGGATAAGAAGGATTTAACCTGTCCTTTTAAATCGGCTTCTGTACCCAATGACTGGAAGATAGCTAATGTAATGCCAATATTTAAAAAGGGCTCTAGAGGTGATCCCGGCAATTACAGACCGGTAAGTCTAACATCCGTACCGGGCAAATTAGTTGAAACAATAGTAAAGAATAAAATTGTCAGGCACATAGAAGAACATAAATTGTTGGGCAAAAGTCAACATGGTTTCTGTAAAGGGAAATCATGCCTTACTAATCTATTAGAGTTCTTTGAAGGGGTCAACAAACATGTGGACAAGGGGGATCCAGTAGACATAGTGTACTTAGATTTCCAGAAAGCCTTTGACAAAGTCCCTCACCAAAGGCTCTTGCGTAAATTAAGTTGCCATGGGATAAGAGGGAAGATCCTTTCATGGATTGAGAACTGATTAAAAAACAGGGAACAAAGGGTAGGAATAAATGGTAAATGTTCACAATGGAGAGGGGTAACTAGTGGTGTTCCCCAAGGGTCAGTCCTAGGACCAATCCTATTCAACTTATTCATAAATGATTTGGAAGAAGGGGTAAACAGTGAGGTGGCAAAGTTTGCACATGATACTAAGCTGCTCAAGATAGTTAAGACCAAAGCAGACTGTGAAGAACTACAAAAAGATCTCACAAAACTAAATGATTGGGCAACAAAATGGCAAATGAAATTTAATGTGGATAAATGTAAAGTAATGCACATTGGAAAAAATAACCCCAACTATACATACAATATGATGGGGGGCTAATTTAGCTACAGCTAATCAGGAAAAAGATCTTGGAGTCATCGTGGATAGTTCTCTAAAGACGTCCATGCAGTGTGCAGCGGCAGTCAAAAAAGCAAACGGGATGTTAGGAATCATTAAAAAAAGGGATAGAGAATAAGACGGAGAATATCTTACTGCCCTTTTACAAATCCATAGTGCGCCCACATCTTGAATACTGCGTACAATTGTGGTCTCCTCATCTCAAAAAGGATATACTGGCGTTAGAAAAAGTTCAGAAAAGGGCAACTAAAATGATTAGGGTTCTGGAACGGATCCCATATGAGGAGAGATTAAAGAGGCTAGGACTCTTTAGCTTGGAAAAGAGGAGACTAAGGGGGGATATGATAGAGGTATATAAAATTATGAGTGGTGTGGAGAAAGTGAATAAGGAAAAGTTAATTACTTGTTCTCATAATAAAAGAACTAGGGGCCATCAAATGAAATTAGTGGGCAGCAGGTTTAAAACAAATAAAAGGAAGTTCTTCACACAGCGCACAGTCAACCTGTGGAACTCCTTGCCTGAGGAGGCTGTGAAGGCTAGGACTATAACAGGGTTTAAAAGAGAACTGGATAAATTCATGGAGGTTAAGTCCATTAATGGCTATTAGCCAGAATGGGTAAGGAATGGTGTTCTTAGCCTCTGTTTGTCAGAGAGGGGTGATGGATGGCAGGAGAGAGATCACTTGATCATTACCTGTTGGGTCCACTCACTCCGGGGCACCTGGCATTGGCCACTGTCGGTGGACAGGATACTGGGCTGGATGGACCTTTGGTCTGACCCAGTACAGCCTTTCTTATGTTCTTATGAGTATACATTAAATGGACATATAATAATCTTCTCCAAAGGTAAATATATAATTCCCAGATCAGAATCTTTAAACTGGAGATAAGACTGAAAATGTATCAGTAACTTTAAATGCCAAAGTGTTGATATATCTCCATTAAAAGTTAAATTAATAGTTTTTCCTCCCTTTAATCTGTACTGCTGTTGACCTTATTAGTGCAATGCCTTCTGATATTCCCATGTGGTGGTGCAGCTTTGCACCTTCTATATTGCAGGGTTATTGTGAAATAGAATAGTGTAGCCCTCAGCCTGCTCCTTAGGTCCTGATTATCTGATTGTGGGCTGTCAGGGAGCCTGTTACAGTTCATACTTGTTTAGTTACAATTCAGGAGTGAAGTTTAACTATCTGAGGATAAATCGGAGATGGTCTGCAGCTGTGTGAATTTCATTTGTGTTTAGAAGGTAGCATGTGATAACAATTGTATCATAAAATCATATCCATGAAATGAGTTTGTTAAAAGTTTGAACTTTGTCCTTTTCACAAGACAAACACCAACTTATTGTCTTGTAGATATTAATATATAAAATACAAACATCAGTTATTCAAACTTAGTCAAAGCTACCACATAATGTTCCCTCATATCTGCTAGTATAGTCTGTATTAGGAGGATAGGGGAGGTCTGAGAGGTGAGAGATAACAGGCAACTGAGGGGAACAAAACAGGTTACTTTTTATTGTAGAAAGATCACTTGAAGCTATGAGGTGATAAGGTTATTTGTAGTTGGAAGGGAATGGACATGAACTGGTCGTGAGACAGGGGTCTTTTTTTAAAGGCATATACATGTCTGATATGAAAAATATAAATAGTAATACGGTACTTAGCTCTTTGCATGTTAAAAGTGCTTTACATTAATATGGAGACAGTTGTACAGAGCCGCAAGGGCAGAGGATGTCATGGGTCTCATCCTTTGGGGAAACCTCCGGAAGTTCTCTTGTGGGCAGAGAAGCACAAATTGTACTTTGAACTCTTGCTGAAGTAATCAATAGCCTTTATTCTTTACTTTTGGGCATGACTGGCAAGTCTCTAGCTGCCCCAACATTCAGCTGATTTCGAGGTTCACACAGTGAGATATTAAACAGGGTTTTATTCCAAACCCACTGGAAGGGTTAACTCACAAACAATTAATGTTGTTTTCCAGAAGACATTGGCATTCTGTCTTAGGCACTATGCGTGGTGGTCCTCTTGGCCTGGGGTCCAGCCAGAGTATGTTCCATTCTGGAAGTGAAGTCCTCTCCCATAGCTCAAATGCTACTTTCTTTTTTTAAAGGATGGATTCACCAGTGAGGCCAGATGTCAGTTCTTTCCTTCTGAGTTGCGGAGCGGGTATTTCTCTCCCCTACATGGAAGCTTCTGTAGCCCTTTTCCACCTTTTTTTCTGGAAGTAGTGTGTACACACTGACACACACCCCTGTGCTGTGTCTCTGATGTTATCTATTTTTACTACTTTAGTGCTTTTTGCTGTTCTGCCTTTTTTCTCTTTCTCAGCTCTCTGCTTCCTCCCAGCCTTAGCCCTCCTTAGCTCAGTTTCCCCCAAGTGGCTCACCATCAAAGAGCCTCCAAAGCTCAATTTCAAGCAGGGCCAAATTTTCCAACCACAAGGGAGAAATCCCTGAGGCCCTAGGAGGAGGCAAATATTTGTTTTGAGCAACTTAAGCAGTGGCCCCGGGAGGGCTTATCTGTCTCTGACCCAGAGCTGGTAAAAGCGTATGGTTGCACACATCCTGCCTTTCGGATATGCAAAATACACATAGTGAGATAAAAGGAGAGACTTGATACTGGCAAATAATCCCTGAGCTAGTCACAAAAAGGAGATGATAAGAGCAGATGGCTCTCATCTTTCTAAAGTACCCTTTTCAGTGGGATTTGCTAAACCAAGCACTTGAAAGATGAGTCCTTTAGAGGTTGAACATCTACTAGGGTGCTCATCCTCACATAAGGGAGAAAGGCAAGAACAGTCTACAAGCCCAAGGCAGATTCTCCTTGCCCAAAGGAAATGGCAAAATGACCAAATAATTTTAGAACTGGACACGGTGTCCTCATTTTCCTCTAGGGCAAAAGTTCCACAGCCCAAATTGAACTTCGGATACCTTGGCAAATGTTTTCCCACCAGTGACTAAGAATTATTCATGCTTAAATGCTATCATGCATGAATATATATTAATAAAATTATGGCTGAGTAGGAAACTCCCAGGTGAGAGCAGGAGCTCCATCAAACAGTTTTACGGTTCTATAACTTGTAAAGGAGGAAAAAAATTGATGCCCTATCTGTCAAAGATGTAGTTACGTTCTTCGGGGGACACAAATCTCTTATACAATGGATTTTTTCTCAAGGTCCAGACCAGTAATTGAGATAAAATCTTCCAGACATCTTCATCGGCCACACAAGCATCTAGCTCTGTAACTTCCTTTCATATGGCCATTGTTGCATGGGCCAGCAATGTGGAAAGGTCAACCAGACTCAACATCAAGTCTGGGTTATGTAGTATATTCCAGGTTAGTAATTTCATGGCAAATGGTGGTAAATTCTTGGAAAATTCTGTTGCCTCAAATATAGCTTCATGCAAGAAGCTGTGACTGAGGGCATGGAAGACAGATGGGCAAAGACCAACTCCTTTCCTCCTCCAAGTTGAACTTTTTGGAGAGAGACTTCATAGATTCATGGCATAACCAAACAGAAAGAGGAAGTCCCTTCCATTCCAGAAGCAGACAAGAAAAGAGAGCCAAGATTCTACAAACCAGGCCCTCTTTTCATGTCAGCAGTCAAAGGCAGAGGAAATCTGCCAACATATACTCAAGCAGATATTAGTCTAAAGGAGGGAGAGATGGTAGATACCAGGATGGAACTAATTATTCCTTTGTTCAGGGCAAAATCCAGCAAATGACAGTTACATGCCATGCCTACTAACAAATGCTACCCGGTAACAAGCATTGCATACATAAGGTAATTAACAGGCTTCAGTTGTTACCGTAGTAGTGGAAATTGTCTATAAGTGGGTAAGTGGATTCTAGAGCTCAAAGTTGATGTACAAATTCAAGCTCATCTGCCCAGTGTCTCCTAGCCTGCACCCACCAAATGAGTATCCATGATAAGATAATAGCTCTGGCACATCTTCCACAGACAAGGGCTATAGTGAGAGTGGCCATTACAGCCAAAGAAAAACAGCAAGAAATTAAGTCATACTTGACTTCAGGCATGTGAATAAATTCATAAAATATTTCAGGTAAGGTTCTGTATGGAGACTTTTGCTGCCATACTGCCCTCCAGCAGCTACAATAATTACACTGGACATGCTTATGTGTTATCACATGCAGCCACAGTGTCTTTCTGAGGTTTCACTTTCAAGGCATCCATTGTCCATCCAGATCTTCCTCTACAGGCTAAGCACAGCCCTAGACCATTTACCAATATACTAAAAGGCTAGGTGATCATTGCTGTCAGGCTGGAGGGGCTCCCTTGCATGGATGATATTCTAGTAAGACCTTCATAGCACTAGGAAGTACATTCAGCCACTGGGAGAATGCTTGGCTATTACAGAAGCACTGCTTTCTTGTCAATCCAGTTTCTTGATTTGAACACGATGGATGAGTCATATAGTAGGAGTAACAGTCAGTACTCCATGTCACTGATGGTATTCCTCTTCAAAGAGAAATTTGCAAAGTTAAGGGAACCAATCTTCCAAGCTTGCCAGATGAAGCAAACTTAATAAAATCCCTGATGTAAATTCTATATGCCATAGTTTCAGTCCCTGAAATGATCCCATGAGCCAAGGTATATAGGAGGAAATTACAGAGTCTAATTCTGAGAAACTGACACAACAAAAAAAGCGTCAAAGATAGTCCAGGTCCTACCAGACACGTCATGAAAGAGACACATCTTTAAATACCAGACAGGATAATTACAGGTGCCTAACCTGTTAGTGTGGAAGTTTTGTGTGGCTCATAAATCCATTCAAGATTGTTGGGCCCTGAGAGAGACTATGTATAAATTTCCTTGAATCCATAGGCTAACTATAGGGTGTACAACATGTCATACCAGACAGTGTAACTCTAGTGTCATACATGAAAATCAGAGAGAGACAAGAAACACAAAACTATTTAGAGAAGCATTCGTCTTCAGATTGACAAAGCAAACTTTGTTAGTGAAGATTCTAATGCATCAGTGGAGAGCTCACTGCTGTGGGGGACTAAGTAAACAGATCCACCAGTGTAAATGGATCGTAAACTGAAAAATATTTCAGATTACGACAGATTGTGGGGGAATCTCTTCAAGATAGGTCTCTTTGCAACAAGGAAAAAGCACCAAAGTCAACCAGTCATTCTCGAGATGGTCAGAAAGCAATGCAGTGGCTGCAAAAAGCATAACCACAGTGTTAATTACACTGTAAATTCAGTAATTACAGGCACTGTATTTATATATAACCAAGATTGGTAAAAGAGTGAGTTGGTCATCGGTCCACACTTTCTCAAAACATTAGAAGCTGCATTAGCATAGTTCAGTGAATAGGGCACCAGTCTGTCAATATGAGATCAGGGTCTATTCCTGGTTCTGTCATTGATTCGGAATGACATTGGGTAACCCTGTTGAACCTCTCCACATATGTAAAAATTATATGATAATGCTTTACACCAGGGGTAGGCAAACTTTTTGGCCCAAGGGCCACATCTGGGTATGGAAATTGTATGGTGGGCCATGAATGCTCACAGAATTGGGGGTTGGGTGCAGGAGGGGGCGAGGGCTTTGGGTGTGCGGGCTGTGGGATGGGGCCAGAAATGAGGAGTTCAGGGTGCCGGAGGAGGCTCCGGTCTGGGGCAGGGGGTTGGGGTGCAGGGGTGGGGGTGGGTGAGGGCTCTGACTGGGGGTTTGGGCTCTGGGGTGCAGGAGGTTGGAACTGAGGGGTTCAGAGGATGGGAGGGGGATCAGGGCTGGGGCAGGAGGTTCGGGCACTGGAGGAGGTCAGGGGTGCAGGCTCCAGGCAGCGCTTGCCTCCAGCAGCTCCTGGAAGCAGCAGCATGTCCCTCCTCCAGCTCCTACGCTGAGGCGCAGCCAGGCGGCTCTATGTGCTGCCCCGTCCGCAGGCGCTGCCCCTGCAGCTCCCATTGGCCACGGCTGCCGGCCAATGGGAGCTGCGGGGTCAGCGTGCGGAGCCCCCTAGCTGCTCCATGCGTAGGAGCCAGAGGGGGAACATGCTGCTGCTTCTGGGAGCCACGCAGAGTGATGGCACATGTGGAGAGGGGCAAGACCCGGACCCCGTTCCCTGGCAGGAGCTCGAGGGCTGGATTAAAATGTCTAAAGCGCCAGATTCCGCCCCTGCTTTACACACACACTCTTGTATAGCACTTAGCTATTATAGAGAGATTTGAGGATGCAGATTGCTAGTGTAGTGTCAATATTATGTTCATCGGATAATGGTGCTTTCAGCAGGCCATGGTGAAAGCATATGTTTCACTTTCTAACCCATGAGTCATCTTTGTAAACTCTGTGTATTGTTTTTCTCACTCCTGGATACCGTTTTTTCCATCACATGAGGTCTTGCTTACCTTTTTCACTGCTTGCATTTGATGGATGAGTCCTTAGGAAAGAAATTTCACTTTCTTTATCGTTAATTTCTGTTCTTGGAAAGGACTCCTTCACCAATCCATCCCTCACTTACTGAGGAGTACAGGAATGCTTTCAAATATAACTTTTTAATTTATTTCATCAGTATAATCTTTTTTTTTTCTTTTTGGGGGGTTAACAGCTTTGCTGTTACCTCTCTACAAGACATTGTAGTGACATAGAGCTTTAGAATACATGGTTCTCCAGATTTCCTGAGAGGTGGCCCTTTTATGAGGTCATTGTCTCCCACAGCTTTATACAACTGCCTCCATACTGCCACAGAGAAGGAATACCCAATTGTGAAGATTGGCAGACATAACTTTTCTATGAACAGAAATCAACAGGTAGGGAGAATTTTTCTCCTATTTTACATTATTAATTTAAAATCTGCCTATGTAAAAGATTTACATTTCCACTGGCACCAACTATGAAAAATATCAGCTGAAAAACTTCTTTAAAGAAAAGTTGTACTGACATAAGGATTGGAACCTATATTGGAGTAATTCCTACAAGAGTAACTATCACATTGTAACAGGTTTCAGAGTGGTAGCCGTGTTAGTCTGTAGCAGCAGAAACAACGAGGGGTCCTTGTTGCACCTTAGAGAATAACAAATGTATTTGGACATAAGCTTTCATGGGCTAGAACCCACTTCATCAGATCATAAATTTGTTAGTCTCTAAGGTGCCACAAGAACTCTTCGTTGTTTTTATCACATTGTAAAGATGATGCCATGGTGACACCCTTTAGGAGACTGAAGAATGCTGGGATGCTAGACTGTTGATGATGACTTTGGATTTAGGATGTTATTTTTAGTCTAGTACCTGCTATCGCATTTGTTAATTTAACCAGATAGTTAGTTTTGCAGAAATACAAAATCTCTTAATATAGGACACACATTGGAATAACTGATGTGAACCTTGGAATGGAAATACTTTTAATCTGTCTATTAATTAAATTGCCTGTTAGAGTTTACAGCAGAGAGTCCCTATCTCCTTTTACTCCTGATAAACTCAGAATAATCAGCTGTGGTAATTATTTGTGCTAATGCTCCCTTTTTATTGAATATGTAATGGTTACATCACATTATTTACAAACATGCATCTGGTACTTCATTCTGTAAATCTGCGATAAAGTATTGTAGTAAAAATAGATATTTTAAATAGAGAAATCTCTTTTTTTTAAACTAGTTTTAATAACTTGAAAAACATTAAGACTATTGTCACTTTATCATTTCCAAAGGTTAGTTACTAATACCTAAAGCAGAGTTCAGAATCAGCTTGTTGACAGGGAGAAGTTTGAAAAGATTTCTAAAACAACTGTTTCTGTTTGGGAAGCAAAGTCCAACCTCTAAATTCTAACTGCTGTGGTAGATTTGAGTCCTTTCTACCAGCTGCTTTCACTCATTCTAAATCAAGGGCATTGCATCATTACTCTGTGTAATTTAAACAACATGCAAATTTCCAGTCACATTTCATATTGTGCATCTGTCAACATTAATTTGAAACACATTGTGTGATATTAATGACAAGTAACTTTAAAAAAAGGGTTGCTTTACTCACTGAAGCTTTTAAAATGGCATCAATTCAGAAAAGAAGATGGTATAATTATTATATTATGAAGGTATGTGTTCAGATGTGTAATGGCTTCCTATCAAATTCCAGAAATTAGTGTTCTGGACACAGAGAATCCAAGTTTTGGTCACAAGCCTTTAGAGTAATGGTTACAAAAGCATCATCATTGCCAAAAAGCCACCTTGACCCAGACGGAGGATAGCAGCATTGCAGATGGGTGGGAGTGGGGAAAAGTGGAATAATCTTGGCAGTGCTCACCCAATATTTATTTGTGGGTTTGTATTTCACATGTACAATGATGGAGTATGATGGTATCAATATTTTATTGGCATGAGTTTGGATTGTTCTCGCTATTTACAAATGGCAGTGCAACAAGTGAGTTATATACAGGGGTGGCTCGAGGCACCAGCGCAGCAAGCGCTTGCCTGGGGCGGCAAGCTGCAGGGGACAGCATGACGATCACTGCGAGGGCGGCAGTCACATAGCCTTCAGCGGCGTTTCTGCGGGAGGTCCGCCGGTCCCGCGGATTTGGCGGCGTTTCTGCGGGAGGTCCGCCGGTCCCGCGGATTTGGCGGCGTTTCTGCGGAACCAGCAGATCACCTGCAGGCGTGCCACCAAAGGCCGCCTGACTACCGTGCTTGGGGCGGCAAAAATCATAGACCCGCCCCTGGTTATATAGGTCCTAATGAGTCTGCGTACCACTTTGCACTATTATGTATTTTATTCATGCCACGTTTTTCCAAAAAAAAATCTGTTAGAAATGTTACTTTTAATCTTATAGGAACTAATTTTCATATCTCAGCCTTAATAAGCCAGTTTTTGTTAGTATCTTGAGACCAGCTGTACAGAAGAGGGAAAGGAAAAACAATATTAATACAGTTCTAAAACTTCTAAAAATGATCTTAAAGTATACCCCATATTATCAAACAGTTCTCTAGCTTGTCACAAGAATATCATCTTCTTGTGATAAGCATTTATCATGCACTTTTGACCACCTACTCTGTTCTCTGCCTACTCATTTACCAACATCAACCTACCCAACGTCCCATCCAAAAAATAGAATTTCCACAAAATTGTCCCCCACCCCAAATAACTCCAGCCTGAGGCCGGGGATAGGTATAATTTAGTCCTGGACCAGTAACAGCTTTCTAACATAAAAATATCAAAAATTTGACCTGATATCTCATGACTCCAAAGGGATATAGATGCAGGAGTTTTATCCTTATGAAAAAGAGGGGTTTCGATCTTCCCAAGCATTTGTTTCTAGGTCTGGCAGTTACGTTATTTAATTTTTAAGTATAAAAAAGATATTTTCAGTAATTTTTAAAGATTTTTATGGTTCATTTGGAGAACTGAGTTGACCTGAGAATAGCTAAGACCCTGGCTTGCAGAGAGAGAGAGAGAGAGATGTGAAAGTTTCAATATAACTTTTAACTGAAATATTTGTAAAATCGTTTTTTCTGTAGTATATATATTTAGCATAAACATAATACGAAATGATGTGGTATAGTATAAAGGTTTATTTGGTATAATCTGTATAACTGAGTAATGGGTTTGTTACTTGTCAGTAACGCATCCATCACAAACTCATGCAGATAAAAGCCTTTGTGACATTGTTAGGGCCCTACCAAATTCATGGTCCATTTTGGTCAATTTCAGAGTCATATGGTTTTAAAAATTGTAAATTTAATAATTTCAGCTATTTAAATCTGATCTCTCGGTGTTGTAATTGTAGGGGTCCTGACCCAAAAAGGAATTGTGGGTGGGGGGTCACAAGGTTATTGTACGGTGGATTGCTGTACTGCTACCCTTACTTCTGCATTGCTACTGGTGTCCGCGGTGCCTTCAGAGCTGGGCAGCTGGAGAGTGATGGCTTCTGGCCGGGAACCCAGCTCTGAAGGTAGAGCTGCTGCCTGCAGAGCTGAGCCTTCAGTCAGCTGCCACCACTCTTCAGCCACCCAGCTCTGAAGGCAGCATCGTAGAAGTAGGGGTGTCATGGTATGGTATTACCACCCTTACTTCTGCACTGCTGCTGGCACGGTGCTGCCTTCAGACCTGAGCGCCCAGCCAACAGCCGTCACTCTCCAGCCTGCACCCAGCTCTGAAGGCAGGTGGCAATACCGCGACCACCCTAAAATAACCTTGCAACACCCTCTGCAACACCCTTTTGGGTCAGGACCCCCAATTTGAGAAATGCTGGTCTCCCAGTGAAATCAGCATAGTATAGGGTAAAAGCACACAAAAGACCAGATTTCATGGAGGGAGACCAGATTTGATGGTCCATGACCCGTTTTTCATGGCCGTGAATTTGGTACGGCCCTAGACAGTGTGTGTGTGTGTGTGTGTGTGTGTGTGTGTGTGTGTGTGTGTAAATATATACACATATACCAGTATCATGGTGCTGAAAATACTGAGTCTTGTCAAACTGTACAATATATATGTTTATGACTACACAACTTTGTGGCCTAGTATTCCTTTATGGAGATGCAGAATAGCATTATTTTGTATTTATGGCAGGTTAGTGGAAAGCAGAATTGACCCTTTATTTCCATATTTTTGTAGTATGTGTTGCTGTCATTCTCGCTGAACCCTCTTGCTTAACATGAATACATACTCTCTGGGGGTTTTTTTCAGTTCAAATCTACACCAAGTAAAAATGTGTCAGTGGTAGGATGGATGGTGATGATGGCTGATGACCCAGAACATCCTGATCTCTTCTTGCTGACTGATTCTGAGAAGGGTGAGTAACATCAGGAGAATGGTGATGCGCATAAAGATCTTTTTTTTCAGATTCACCTGACTTTACAAACCCTTAAAACTCTTTTTTAGGTGTGCTCATCATTAATAACAAAAACTTTGGAAGGGATATTAAATCTCCGAGCTTAAGCCAAATTTAGGAACTCCATAGGACTGCAGCTCCTAACTCCTACTTTCCTAACTTAGGAGTTTTGCAGTAGCTTTGCCCAATACATGTTTGTAAATCATGCTTGGATCATGCAGACATTTTGTACGTGAAACTGCATTTACCTCTAACAGTTCAACATCCAGTCCACACCATTCACATAACTTAAAAAAAAAAAAAAAAAAGGCTATTCAGATACACTATTCTAGTGATTCTCAACCAGGGGTCCGGGGCACCCTGGGGGGCTGCGAGAAGGTTTCAGGGAGTCCGCCAACCAGGGCCAGTGTTAGATTCTGTGGGGCCCAGAGCAGAAAGCTGAAGCCCCACCTCATGGGGCTGGAGCCAGGGGCCCTGAGCCCCGTCACCCGGGGCTGAAGACGAAGCCTGAGCAACTTAGCTTCACGGGGCCCCCTGTGGCAGTTGCCTTGTTTGCTACCCCCTAATGCCAGCCCTGACTTTTATATGCAGAAAACTAGTTGTTGTGGCACAGGTGGACCGTGGCGTTATTATAGCATGTTGGGGGAGCCTCAGAAAGAAAAACGTTGAGAACTCCTGCACTATTTCTCACCAGCACAAATTTGGTGTTCCTAGACCAAACAGTTTTGGAGATATAATGAGCTAACGAACAACTAGGAAAATATTAAAAATGAAAGCAATCTCATAAACTGGGCTTCTAATAAAAATCCAGTATCAGCCTTAACTATAGAGAGACTATTAACTCTCCATAGGAGTTCAAAATCTGCAGAAAGGGCATCAAAAGCTGTTTTGATAACATATTCTAACATATCTAACGTTTTTCAGTGACTTGTTAGGTTTTTTCTTGTTGACATCTATACAATAGCATTGAAGGATTAATATCTTTGATTCCTTTGTAGTATCTCTACAACTGCAGTTAATTTTGAATGAACATTTGAATATGCTGATTTACATGAATGTTTGAACATGATTTGCATAATTGAAAATGAATATCTTCCCCAAATAAATATGACCTGATAGAATCAAGGAAGTTCATTTTAATCCTTATATGAAAAATATTGCAAATGCATCTCCTGTAAGAGGTGAACCGAAGGACAGCACCACTGTGTATGAATTATGCCCCTTGTCAACTTTACATCAAACTGAACACTTTTATAATATTTTTCCTTAGGCTGTCTGAAGTCAAGTAATCAATGCATAAAACAGGGAACTGAAAAAGTTCATCTAAAATATGTTGTCACTTTTTGGAACAGCTCACAAGTATTCTCATTGGTAACTTTTCCAGTGTGCGCTCCAGGGTGCTCTCCTGCACTTCACTCTGGTTTTCTTGGCAACATTTTAAAAATAAATTATTAAGCAATTTGAAAGGAGGGCAAGTTCAGGGCAAGTGCACCCATATTCCCCCTCCAGAGTCCAGCAAGCACACCACTCTTAGGCTTCCAGCTCCCCAGCCATCATCTCTCTTGTGCAGAGACATGTCTTTCTCCCTCCTGACTGAGGTATTTCCAGGCTGCACAGTTCCCTGCCTACCCTGTGAATTGCACAGAAAATCAGACTGCTTCAACAGGCCTGGATTACCTTCTCCTCAGAAGCTATAAACAGTGTAATTGTACAGTTATGTTACCACGTAGCTCCTTCTGAGAAAGCACATTTATTCTTAAGGTAAAAGCATTGTAGAGTACATATTAAAAACAATAAAAGAATGTACACACATGCTAATAAGTTTACCAGCAATCACCCCAATACCATGAAGGGCTCTGGCAGGTGAACAGTTCTTCAAACCTCACCAACAGGTTTTCTGTGGTCACAAGTTCATAACAGCTGTTAACTTTTCACGAGTGTGATTGTTCTGAGCTAAGTCACCCCTTTATACAGCCAGTATCTTTGACAGGGGTGGCTCTACCAATTTTGCCGCCCCAAGCAGAGCGCGGAGCTGCCGCCGAATTTCTGCCGCGGCGGACAGAGCGGCGGAGCTGCCGCCGAATTGCCACAGCGGGACACGGACTGCCGCCCCATTCTGGATGCTGCCCCAAGCACCAGCTTGGAAAGCTGGTGCCTGGAGCCGGCCCTGATCTTTTAACTGGGAATAGATCATTTGTGGACAAAGGGTCTCGTCTCTTAGTAGCTTCAAAAGGCTGGGTTTTTGCATAATCAGAGGAGTTACATTTGCATTTACTTGTCCCTAGGGGTTTCTTGGGAAACCCACTTAACTTTAAAAGTTCATTGTTTCAAATAGTCTTTTGAAGCTCATAATGCCTCCCATGTTTACATTAGTCATGTCTCCCCCCACCCCAAGATGTTAAAAACAATCTCACAGTAATACATAAACATTTGCATTTTTAATGTAATGGACACCTAAGATGCTTAAATTTAATTCAGTAAGGTTTGTCCAGGATATTGCAGGAAATTGCCCCATCTGTCATAGGTACCATGGACAAAAAGTACTTTGATCACAATGTTCTAAATAATTTGGTGGGATCAGGGAAGGGAGGGGTCTTGGGGGGATTTTTGTTTTTGTTTTGTTTTTTATTGACACTGATCTTAATAATTGGTTTGGAGGCTGTGAACTTCCGGCAGAATATAGCACATCTGTTGTATGAAGTCAAATGATGTTTAAATTGCAACCACACCACCAAAGGTCTAAAATGTTATGAATAGAATTGTCTTTTCACTCTTCTTTTATTTTTTGTTTTTTATTTATTTATGTATTTAATGTATTTGTTTGAACTTCAGTAGAATTGAAATACAGTACAGTAATTCCTCATTTAACGTCGTCCCGGTTAACGTTTCGTCGTTAAGTTGCTGATCAATTAGGGAACATGCTCGTTTAAAGTTGCGCAATGCTCCCTTATAACATCGTTTGGCAGCTGCCTGCTTTTGTCCACTGCTTGCAGGATTCTCTGGAAGAGCAAACCCTCCTTGTGGGGATTAGAACCGGGGGGCCAGCAGCCCCTCTCCTCCATCAGCTCCCCTAAATTCCCTGTAAGGTATGTGGCTCGTCAGCTGCCCAGCAGCAGTTGAGCTGTCCCTCCCCCCACTGCCGTGCTGCTCCTGACCTGCCCTCTGCCTTGGAGCTGCTCTGGGGAGCTTCCTACTTGCTGTGGGAGTAGGGGAGAGGGGTGCTGATATCAGGATGTCCCCCTGCTCGGCTGCTCCTGCCCCCTGCCCCTGCTCTGTACCCCCTCTCTGCTTTGCAGAGGAGGGGGACAGGTCTCAGGGACAGAAAGGAGGATGCTTGCTGGAAGCTATTGCTTCCTGTCTGAACTGACTGATCTGCTTAAAAGGGCAATGTACTTGAAGTGGGGTCAGCATACTTAGAGGGGCAATGCACCTCTCTCTCTCTCTCTCTCTCTCTCTCACTCATGCGTGCACCCCCCAGCACTTTGGAAAGTCAACACCTGTGCATCCATGCATGTGCTGTCAGGAAGAGGGAGTGGTGCGCTCCAGCTGGATAGCGTGGGCTCATCATCATGTTCCGTTTTTGAAGGGAAGTGTTTGCAGCTACCGCTCTGCATCTATTGTGTTTCTTTCCTCCTGCCTCAGTCCATGCTGCCTTGTAGAGTGTGAAGCTACATTAACAACAACGTATTAACCCTTGAGGACTCATCCGACTGCTAGTTTATCATTTAGCAGCAAGGCATTCCCCAGGAAATATTCCACCCTCTTACTCCAGGACCTCAACCAACCTTCACAATCATTCATTGCTGTGTAAAATATTAAACTGTTTGTATAAAATTGTTTAAAACTTATACTGTATATGTATATAATGTCTTTTGTCTGGTGAAAAAAATTTCCCTCGAACCTAACCCTCCCCCCCCATTTACATTAATTCTTATGGTGAAATTGGATTCGCTTAACATCGTTTCGCATAAAGTCGCATTTTTCAGGAACATATCTACAATGTTAAGTGAGGAATTACAGTACTGTATTTGTTCTTGTCTGGTTTTTTAATCAATTTTTTTCCTGCCTCTGTCATTTTAGGAAATTCATACAAGTTTCAAGCTGGTAACAGAATGAATGCAATGCTGTGGTTCAAACATCTGAGCGCTGCTTGCCAAAGCAACAGACAACAGGTGAGAACTATACTGTGAAAAGGAACTGAGAACTGATGATCGGAACTTGGCATTGGTAACTAGCTCTGAAAGAAAACTGAGTACTAGTCGGTCAATTTTTGTGCAAAACAAGATACTCCTACCAATACAACTTGGAGGTAACATAAAGATTATGTTCACAAACAAAGATTTAAGCCTTTATAAGGATCAAATGAAGCAACTGGGCAATTTGGAGGGGGAAGGGATATCTTAATACTTCTGCCACATTGACAGGGTTTTATGCATAATATACCCTTGCATATCTTTATTTTTTTTAAAGCAACATACAATAGCAACATACTAGGCTATTATAAAGTAATAATCCAGAACACCTTGTTGGTAGTATCACTATTGTAAACTGTAGTAGTATTTAGAATCAGTACTGCAAAATTCTGTGTAGTGTCATTTAGGGCTGTCGATTAATCACAGTTAACTCACGCAGTTTAACTCAAAAAAATTAATTGTGATTAAAAAAATGAATCACAATCGCGGTTTTAATCGCACTGTTAATAGAAACCAATTGAAATGTATTAAATATTTTGGATGTTTTTCTACATTTTCATATATATTGTATTCTGTGTTATAATTGAAATCAAAGTGTATATTTTTATTACAAATATTTGCACTGTAAAAATTATAAACAAAAGAAATAGTATTTTTCAATTCACCTCATACAAGTACTGTAGTGAAAACTCTGTCATGAAAGGGCAACTTACAAATGTAGATTGTTTTGTTGTTCTATAACTGCACTGAAAAACGAAACAATGTTAAAACTTCAGAGGCCACAAGTCTACTCAGTTCTACTTCTTGTTCAGCCAATCACTAAGACAAACAAGATTGTTGATATTTACAGGAGATAATGCTGCCCTCTTCTTATTTACAGTGTCACCAGAAAATGAGAACAGACATTTGCATGGCACTTTTGTAGCCAGCATTGCAAGGTATTTGCGTCCCAGATATGCTAAACATTCGTATGCCCCTTCATTCTTCGACCACCATTCCAGAGGACATGCTTCCATGCTGATGACGATTCTTAAAAAAATAATGTGTTAGTTAAATTTGTGACTGAACTCCTTAGGGGAGAATTGTATGCCCCTGCTCCGTTTTACCTGCATTCTTCCATATATTTCATGTTATAGCAGTCTCAAATGATGACCCAGCACATGTTGTTCATTTTAAGAACACTTTCACTGCACATTTGACAAAACGCAAAGAAGGCACCAATGTGAGATTTCTAAAGATAGCTACAGCACTCATCCCAAGGTTTAAGAATCTGAAGTATCTTCCAAAATCTGAGAGGGACGAGGTGTGGAGTATGCTTTCAGAAGTCTTAAAAGAGCAACACTCCGATGCGGAAACTACAGAACCCGAACCACCAAAAAAGAAAATCAACATTCTGCTGGTGGCATCTGACTCAGATAATGAAAATGAACATGCATCGGTCCATACTGCTTTGAATTGTTATTGAGCAGAACCAGTCATCAGCGTGGACACATGCCCCCTGGAATGGTGGTTGAAGCATGAAGGGACATATGAATCTTTAGTACATCTGGCACATAAATACCTTGTGATGCTGGCTACAACAGTGCCATGCGAACGCCTGTGCTCACTTTCAGGTGATATAGATAAGAAGCGGGCAGCATTATCTCCTGCAAATGTAAACAGACTTGTTTGTCTGAGCGATTGGCTGAACAAGAAGTAGAACTGAGTGGACTTGCAGACTCTAAAATTTTACATTGTTTTGTTTTTGAATGCAGGGGTTTTTTTACACAATTCTTCATTTGTAAGTTCAACTTTCATGATAAAGAGGTTGCACTACAGTACTTGTATGAGGTGAATTGAAAAATACTATTTCTTTTTTTCAGTGCAAATACTTGTAATCAAAAATAAATATAAAGTGAGCGCTGTACACTTAGTATTCTGTGTTGTAATTGAAACCAATATATTTGAAAATGTAAACATCCACAAATATTTAAATAAATGATATTCTGTTGTTATTTAACAATGCGATTAATCGACCAATTAATTTTTTTAATCGCTTGACAGCCCGAGTGTCATTTTGTTAGGTATTGGCTACACAATATAACATTTAATCAAATTTTGTGTTGCTTACTTATATTTCTAAAAAGCATAAAGAAGCACCTGTGTCTGAGCTTGGGTGGCTAACTCATGCCTCCACCAGTGCCACTATTTTTAGTGTGGTAGCTCAAGTTGTGCTAGCACAAGTCTGCCTACCCAGGCTGGGGGGCACACTGATGAAAGCTTAGCTTTGAGCCATAAGCTACATATAATGCAGTGATGTCTGTTATAGATGCTCTTATTCAGTGCTTCTGGTGCCTGGGAAAAGGTGTCAACCCCGACAGGTGTTCAGTCTACCTTGTCTTCTCTAGTCACCCGTACAAATATCAGGATGGCCACCTCAAACACTTACTTAGGAAATAGGCTTTTCAGGCCCAGTAAACCAAGTGCAATATTAAAGTTTGGCACTGTCAGTGGTGGGAGGCCTGTCCTAGCTTTTTGCTGTGTAAACACACTCATTTTGAGGGGTCAATAATGGAAGAAGATGAGATTGAGATGACTAGTGACCTTGAAACAACACCTCGAATCTCACCTTTTCCAGATGAATCTATGAGCTCTTTGTGAGCTGATTCCCCTTCCCGGAGCTATTGTGACCCCTTGCAGAGAGCTTAAACCTAGGACTTAGTCTGGTCCCAAGAAAGCTCACAGGGTCTTCATTATTCTGTAGACCAAGTACCTCAGATTTGTGGAGATCCCTTTTAAGCAAGGGTACCATGAAACTGACAAGGAGCCTTTGGTTATCCCCAGATTCATTCTTCTGACTCTAAAATAGACAAACTACCTCTATCAGGTCACTGAAAAAGGTTTTGAATAGTTTTACTTGTCTGACCTTGGGCTCTCAGATTGACTCTCCAGCTGATGTGAGATCTCACTATGCTGAAGCTTCTAAATACATATCAAAGGGTAAGGACATTAAGCAGCTGGATCTCTTGGGGAATAAGATTTATTCCTCAGCCACAGTGCAGATGAGGAATGTCAGCTCTCTAAAAGTGCTGGCAAAATATGACTTCCTCACATAAAACAAGCTGATTGTTCTAGATCTGCTCCTGGAGTCTCCTAGCATTTCCTCTGTCTTTATAGGAGCAGTGTCGTCAGCACTTCCCGTTTTCTAGCCACTAAATGATGAAGAACACTGCTGGGCAGTTCTTCTTCTCCATTATTTGTGGAATGTCTTTACAAAGATATGGGATTTGCATATTCCATGAACATGGCAAGACTTGGCCGTATCCTAGTCTCTGTTCATTGGAATTCCATAAACTGGGACCTTCAGCTGCGAAGGCCTTGCATCTGTCTCCAATAGTTTGACACTGGGCTTGTTAACTTTAATAAATGTTAAACTCTCAATTGTGGCCAAACTAGATTATATCACAATTCACCTACAGATGTAGACCAGAACCAAATCACGTTATAACACATTTTATAAACCATACTGCAATCTAGTGTCTGTCTTCTCTGTATATGTGTTTCCTATAGTTGTAGTTGTCTAGTGCTGCTTGACTGGTTGTATTTACTTTTTTTTTTTGGTAGAGGGGAGAGGTAAACAACATTTTAAACTTGCAAGGGGTGGGTTCTGAAAAGATGAAACATGGAAAGCCAATTCTCAAAATAAAAATCAGCTGTTACTTGTGTTTTTGTTTTAGGTTCCTGCAAACTTGATGTCTTTTGAGTAAAAAGCTAATTCAAAACATGAAAGAGAACAATTTGATGAACTGTTTGTCTCATAATTTGAGCATGACATCCTGAAGAAAGCGTGCCAGCTATAAATTTATTTCTGTGCCAGAACAGAACCTAAAGGCTCAATCTCTAAACGCTGGAGTACTGAATAACAAAGCACGAACAGTTTGGGGAATGGATTCCCCTGAGTGAAAAATGGAGTTGCAACATGAACTGCCATGGACCATGCTTCTTAATATTTTCTGAACTGACCTGTGGAAACCACTGCCTTAAAGAGTGAAAGGAAAACCAACATGAAACACCAAATAGTGTGTGTGAAACTTATGGCGGTGCTGTGCTTGGGTTAAATAGGTTGTAGCTAATTTCAATTTCTTTTAACTTTATACTAATTTTTGGGGGGAAACCACCTTTTTAGGTATTCTTTAAAAAGGGTATAACCATATTTCTTAAGGGTTACATCAACAGCTGGGTTTAGACTGGGGATATAGCGGTACTTACACATTCTAGGGATGTTGTTTAGACTATACTAGCAGCCTTCAATTGAAGCTTCTCTCAGGCTCACTTGATCTGGAGCATCATTAATTCTCTCAGACCTAGAGTATGAGAGCTGTAATAAATGCAGTGGTTGTTTGTTTGGGGTTTTTTTGTGGTGTTGTTTTTTTAAGTACTAAACTTGGTAACCTTAGTACTGTATAGGAACCTTACTTCCTGCTAGTGGCACAAAGGCTGAGTGTTTGTATAACACACTTTTTCTTGTAAGCAGGATTGTGATACATGCTTGTCTAATTCCTGGTTGAAGAATAGTCTGTTTTGATTTTGTTAAGTGGGAGCCGTGAGGTGTCATCAGGTCAGAACTGAGTATTTCCTTCCCATTGTGTTTCTACACTGGGTACTTTCCTCCATGAGATGGTTCCACTACACAACAAACACTGGATATAGCTGTTTTAATTCTCTGGAGGGATGTTCCCCTAGTTACAGATAAAGGTAGGGAATAGCAGAAGACCCTCCCTCTCTCAGGGTAAGATGCTTCAGAGTATCAGCTTTATAAGACCTCTTTTTTACAGTGTTTGAGAGACACGTCAGAATTTCCATATTTTCATTTTGAAATAATTGGTTGTAATTATCTGTATTGTTCAAGATTTAGGAGCTTGAACTATATTTGCAATTCCTAGAGAAGTTTAATCTAGGAAAGAAAAATAGGGTGGACTAGATAATCAAACCTTTTTCCTCTATATGAGTAATTCTTTGTCACTAAATGTACTTCCTCAAAAAATTTAAAATCCCAAACAGGAGGACAAATTTGCTGTGTTCTATGCATTAGATTTTCATTCATGCCTTATTTTGGGTTCTTTTAAGTTACCTAATTGTCGTCTCTTTACACAAAGCCCTATTTAACATTCAGAACATTGATCTTTATAAATATGGAAGAAATTCCAATAGTGTCCAGGAAAACTTCTTGAAAAAATGGTAGATATTCCACTGACATTATAATTCAAAAGCAGAAAATAAGCCTACAGGTGCACCCCTAGACTTTCTAAAACTATCCAGTAGTCTCAGGTAATGAGTTCTCTTGATGATCTTTTTAAAAAGTTTCCAGAGGTGGTAATTTGTTTGGTAATGTACACTTCAATTACTAAATCAGGGTAAGGGAATAGAATTTCACCCATTAAAGTTCCCAGAATCAGTATCACATTTCTTAACAGAAATCATTAGTTTGTGACTGATGAGGCAGAGAAGGAAGATTGCTGTCCCTATTGAGAGAACAAACTAGCATAAAGAGAGAACCATTCTGGAGGAAAGAGAGAGGTGGAAAGTTGGAGCGTTTCCAAATGTTACTCTGTGAAATCTGTTTTTAGTATAAAGAGGATATAGTAGATGCACACTTCTGTGTCACACAACAAAGCTAGAAGTAAGTTTTGATTTGGTGTCCCTCTGTATGTCTTTTTCTGTGGAGAATGAATAATCAGTTCTGATCCTGAAGTAGTATATCCTGAAAGGAGGTTGCTCATGACAAATCGCTTTTCAGTTCACACATCACTTAACCCATGTTGGGTGTATAGCAGAGACAACATCTTCATAGCCAACAGTATTACTGTAATAGACTTTGCACAGCTTTAGTTTTTGTTTTGCATTTTTAAAAGTACTTAGTGTGTGTTTCTTCTCAAAAGTGTTTTTAACAAAATGTATGTACTTTTTTTAAGCATTGTGCATGGTAACTCTGTGGATTTTGAATTTTTTTAATAAGCTAATTAGATGCATCGCAGGTTAACTATATCTATTCTTATGCTAGTGAGAGGAAACATGAAACTGGGAGCTACAGCCTGACATCACACAGCTTTGCTAAAGATAGAGTCGGGTCAGAAGGTGTTGTTTTTGTTCTTTGCATTTATCCAGCTGTCTTTTCTTCTGTTTTTATGGTACATAGAGTAAGATGGGGAAAGCAGTGCTGAGCCCTTGTCAGTAGTCATCATTAGATGAATCATTGCCTGTAGCTGCTCTCTGTCTATTTAGACATCATATATCATTTTGATCTTTATTTTTCTAGACTCAAGTATCTCATTTTTCATGGGAGATCTGTTGAAAAAAGAAACCTCCTAAAATGTTTAGCAAGGGTAATAAGAGAAACAATGATTAATGAAAACATTTTTAGATACTTAGTACCAGAAGTTCAATATCTAGTTCTGTTTTATCCCATAATAATTCCAGTAATCCTTCAGATTGTCACATAAACACTAAGACTACATCTTTTGAATTGGAAGATTATTAGGGAAAAGTTGTGATTTTTTTTTTTCCTCTCCTGAGAGGAAACCTGTCATAGAAAGCTTAAATATAATGACAACTCAAATCAACTATGAAGAGCACAGTAATCCACCTCTCTGTAAAAAGTAGTAGTTAAACAAAATGTTTAAAGTAGTACTGGGAAAACAGTACAGCATCCAGATATAGACAGGTAAGGCTGCACTATCCAGAATGTCAGCCAGTTGGTTGTGTTTGTTTTTGGTTTATCTTGCAATGTTTTTTTAAATTTGTACTTTCAGTAACTTGAAATTTTCCAGCCAATGTTCATAACTTTATTTTGTTGTATTTATATCTTTAGTTGAAAGTGGTCTCTTGAGATGTCTTGTAGAACAAAAGATCCATTATTACAGGAATGTGGACAAAAATAGTTCAGAGTAGATCTTCCTGGCTGGGTTATATGTAAATGTTGATCATCTGCTGACTGGTATACTACAAAGCCACTTTTTTCACGGTTCAACTTCCTACAGGATTTTTTGTTTAAACACCCACAGAGAGTCCACCCAGTTTAGAGAATTAGTTGTAGTGTTACTGTAGTGCACTTCTAATACATCTCTGGCTATCATAAATTGAAGTACTAAATGCTAACTTAATGTTAGCTTTCTAACTTAAACCACATTTAATCAAATGCCTTCCATTTCAGAGTTCTTAAAGAGCTAATGTTAGTCACAATTGATTTTACAAAATGGGATCCATACAATTTGAGTGAATCTAGGCATGTGCTTCATTTTACAAACCATTTCTTGTGGAAAATACCGTTGAAACATTGCCCAAGTTACTTTGATTCAATGTGCATTTGAGTTAAGTATGTGCCACATGGTTTTAATACCCAACTTTTAACCTTTCCTACAAGGAACTTTTCAAAGATTCTAAAAAGCAGATACCACTCCTGTAATATCTGAAAAGGAAAAAGCTCACTACGCTGAAAATTGTGGCAGGGCGATCTTCACTTCCTCAATTCTGCACTCTCTCGTGGTCCTTTTGGGGAATTGACTATTTGTTAACTTTCCCTCTCAGGACTCAGATGTGTTATAAAAGAATTTGCAGCAACGTTATTGCTCCTAGCAGTACATTTACTACTGAAAATGAAAAATATAAGAAACAAACTATCAAGGAAACACAAAAGAATACAACACAGTTACATCAGCTTATTTTTGTTGATTGACATTAGCTATGTAGTTTAATGCTAGTTTCTGTGCCACAATTTAAGTGCACTTATTTGCAGTTAAATTTTTTAGAAGAACGTAATCTTCCACTGTTAAAAGATAACGTAACAAGGTTGTCAACTGTAAGATGCTTTCCCTTCCAACAGAAGTAAATGTAACTTTGTGTTGCTAAGGCACTGTGGGCGGTTGGGTCCCTTTTGATAAAAGGAAAATTGGGTGGTGATGTTTTCCTGGCTCCTGCAGTGGCATTTTTCTTCACTCTCCTCCTCTGGTATTTTCATTCACAAGCAGTAGTAGTCCTAATCTTTTCACAGCCATCTTAGTATACTGCCTGCTCTAAGCTTCAAAACACTAGAACTGGTACTAAATCACACCAATGAGTTGTTTATTCTTGCTATGAGGTCAACTTTTAAAAGCGTTATTTAAATACTGACGCTTTCTTTTTTTCCTTTTCCTTTCCCTAAAAATGGCTTGTGTCTAAAGTAAACAGATTTGGTGTTTGGGAGAGTTATAATTGAAGGAATCTGTATAAATGAATGCTGAACTTCTTCAATGGGTGCAACTGAACTTCTTTCTGGTCATCATCCAAACTTTTGTGGGGAGTCCGACACTTGGATCTGAGAGACACTGGTCAGTGCCTTATTGTCAGTTTGAAGTCCAGTTCTGTTGTTCTAGAGCTGAAAATACAATAGCAACCACTGGACTGAATTACTTTCCCTGATTTCTGTAGTGTGTACCCTCTTTCCCACCATTTTTACTTTTCTAGCCGAAGGAATTAGTCAATTTTGGTCTGTGTAAGATAGATATAATTTAAATTGCTAAACTGTTTTACTAGGTTTGGGGGGGGGGGGGTTGTTTTTTGTTTTTTTTTAGCAGAAGCGGCCATTGACAGATTTGTCTGCAGCTTTTATCAGAACTGTCTAAACCATCTTGTAACAATTTTTCTTTAAAATATAAAAATATTGGAATGTCAAGCGTAAGAGAAAAACAACAACAAGAATAAATAAGGGTCAGAGGGCATTCTGAGTAATTTCTAGGGTTTGTGAACTTGAGTTCCCCTAGCTAAAAATGAGAATTCTCTCTTCCTTTTTTTTCTTTTGTAACACTATACTGTACAAATGTGAAAGGACTATACCTAGCAACCTTTTTGTTAATTTAAACTAAATATCAAGGAGAAACTTATAACATACAGTTTGTCTAGTTTTTTTAAAATCTTTTCTTGACATACTTTAAGCTCATTTGTGCGGGGGTTGTTTGTTCTATTTCTGGTGTCATACCATCTAGTGAAAACTATCATTCATTCAAATAAATGTATATGATTAACTAAGTTTCCCTACAAGAGATTTGTGAGCTTTGAAGCATTAAGCTTTGAAGCACATAGCTTTGGAGGGAGAAATTAATTAATAAGCTTTCACAGGTTGAGTTTTTTTAAGCAAGGAAAGCCACATACAATAGAATATTAATTTTCCTCTAAGACATTATGGTAGAAAACAGAGCATTTCTACACTGCAGTGTTTTTAACTTCAGATGTTTGAAAGGAAAAGCATAACCTAGCACAGACATTATCAACCTTAAAGGGTTTTTCAGTGACAATTGAAAGGATTAGCCCAAGGTGAAAAAAGCAGAGTTTTGAGTCTAGCCATGCATGTTACAGAACAGGGTTGAGGATTTTTCTCAAGGACTATTACTATAAAAAAGTGCCTCTATGAGATGGAGGCTTCTGCAGATCAGACCATGGAGGCTAATTGCTGGAGCTTTTCCTCAAATAGCCAGGAGCAACATAAACATTCAGTTTCTTCTGCACACTTGATTAGTATCAACTTTACCTTAGTGGGAAAGTGTTGAGGCCTCCAATTCCTCAGCAAAGCTCTTGCCATTCCAGAACTTCTCCAAAATATGGTCCAAAACTAGTAAAAGTTGACCAGCTAAATAGGGAAAGAAAGGATCTTTAGGGTTCACCTGTTTATAGAGCCTTTGACTCCTTGCATACAGATAAATACAGTACACCCATTCAAGCCCTACTGTAATAGTGCAGAGGCTGGGGAAATCATACAACCTATAATAATCCAGGAAGAAAAACAAAGATTGTTTATATGGTAAACACAAGCCATTTTTAATGTTATTCTTCCATGTTGACTTGAGATGCTATAGTGATAGTAACTGCACTATGACCTCTATGAGTGACGTGCAGTTAGGCTGTCCTCTAGCCTTTTTTCTTCTACGATTTTTTTAACTACTTTAGTGTGGGCGTGTGTGAAATTGTGTGTTTGCATAAACTAGTTTAAAATGACTTTAAGTACGGATTTCAGAAATCTTTCCTACTGAAATAAATGATTTAAAATGTGGATTTGTGTGAACTATTAGTTTATTTTTCATAATCATATTGGTACTGCAGTCACTCTCAAGCATGGAATTTGGTTCTTTCCGAATACATTGATGCCTGGGATCAGCTGGGATTTGTTTATTATAAGCTCTTTTTAATGGTCCTTTGAAGAACAGCTTGAAAATAATATACCACTGCAAATAAACACACACAAAAAATCAGTAAACTAACAAGAAAAGACACTTAACAGAAAAAAGCTTTTATTTTATTAATTTTTACAACTCCTTCTATTAGCTGCCAGTGAGCAGATGCTTTCCCACCATGGTATTTCCATACATGTGCTGTCTGTTTTTATCAGATTTTCCTCTTGATTTCTCTATTTTCCTCATCCTCCTTTGCCTGTATATTTTTCCTTTAAAGATATGATAAATTAAATCCATTGCAAACACAGCCATTAGTTAACATGCTTTATTCCTATTACTTTAATAAGAAACTGCAAAAAAGGTAAAAACGGAGCATGTGGAGAGAATGTTGGTAATGTGCAAAGTACTTTTTTATTAGCCCTTGGCATGGCATGTCAACGTTCTGTGCCTTTTCACTGTGTGTTACATCACATTGGAACAGGACCTATGCAGCTCTTGGTGTGAAATGATGTGGATTGCTTGCCAGGTTATGAACCTAGGGCCCCTTCTACCCTGTTTCCTTGATGGAACTATTTGTTTCTAGTATGGATGCATTAAAAACTAAAAAGGGCAGAGCAGACTTTATTCTTCATTATTTCCAAATTATGGAACTTTTAAGACTGTTATAAGTAAGTGTTCAATACGGTGAAAAATTATATGGACTTAATCTGTCATCGGTTCTATTTCCTCACTCATTTTCCAAATCTTTTTGTTTCTCATAAACTGCTCACTAGTGCTCAGCACAACAGTTTTGGTGTGCACATTTTCTGACGAGGCCTGATTCCATCCTTGCAGATACAGTCTGCAGTCTGTGACATGGCTATTACTGGAAGTTGAATGATGCTGACTAGAGCAGAATTGTTCTTGGCTCAAGTGTATTTTCTCAGAAAGTTTTTGGAAAAGTCTTTTCTCACCTGTCTAATCACCTCTCTCCACACAAGAACCTTAATTGTTCTTGAAGTAGTGTCCCTATGGGTGCTTGACTGTAGCTGTGTTTGCGTCCCTGTGCTGCTGATTGGAGAACTTCAGTAGCAGTGTCCGTTAGGCCCACACATGCACTGTCTCTTCTCATGCTGCCCCATGTGGCTAGTCAGCACATGCTGGCTAAACCCCCTCAGTTCCTTCTCAATTGCACCTGGCTAGCAATGGAGCTCCTTGCAGTCCACTAGGATCATTACTCTATTCGCAATTAGATAGTTAATTGGCCTCATAGCATAGTGTAGTTGTAGTTTCTTCTTTACTGATTTTTTTCTTTCTTAAAAAAAAATTGGGAAAAAACCTTTATTTTTCCCGCTTCTTTTCCTTTGTTGGGGACCCTTCCCCACAATGGGTTATGCTGGGCTTCAAGAAGTGCTTCACTTTCAAGGAGGCAATCCCGATTGAAGACAAGCACTCCCAGTGTATTCGCTGCCTCAGGGAAGGCCACCTCTAAAAAAAAAAGTGTGGCCTCTGCCAGCAACTCTAGCCACGATCTCGTAAGGACAGAAAGCTCCAACAGAAGATCATCTGAGGTGGCTCTCAGGCCCCCCCAGGACCTGCATCAGGAGTCACCTGGCAGACGTGAGCCACAGCCCTCTACATCTAAAGGTTGTAGGTTGAGGAAATAAACTGCTGGCCCCTCTCGCAAGTCATCTAAGAAAAGAGTGGGAAGTCCTCATAGTGAGCTCTGAGATAGCCATAAGTGACAAATGCAAGAAGCCAGGGGAACAAGCAGGGAGAACTGGAAGTCCTGGCACAGTCAAGGAATTATGATGTAATTGGAATAACAGAGACTTGGTGGGATAACTCACATGATTGGAGTACTGTCATGGATGGATATAAACTGTTCAGGAAGGATAGGCAGGGCAGAAAAGGTGGGGGAGTTGCGTTGTATGTAAGAGAGCAGTATGACTGCTCAGAGCTCCAGTATGAAACTGCAGAAAAACCTGAGAGTCTCTGGATTAAATGTAAAAGTGTGAGCAACAAGGGTAATGTCGTGGTGGGAGTCTACTACAGACCACCAGACCAGGGGGATGAGGTGGACGAGGCTTTCTTCCAGCAACTAACAGAAGTTACTAGATCACAGGCCCTGGTTCTCATGGGTGACTTTAATCACCCCGATATCTGCTGGGAGAGCAATACAGCGGTGCACAGACAATCCAGGAAGTTTTTGGAAAGTGTAGGGGACAATTTCCTCGTGCAAGTGCTGGAGGAACCAATTAGGGGAAAAGCTCTTCTTGACCTGCTGCTCACAAACAGGGAAGAAATAGTAGAGGAAGCAATAGTGGATGGGAACGTGGGAGGCAGTGACCATGAGATGGTAGAGTTCAGGATCCTGACACAAGGAAGAAAGGAGAGCAGTAGAACAGAGACCCTGGACTTCAGAAAAGCGGACTTCAGAAAAGCAGACTTTGACTCCCTCGGGGAACTGATGGGCAAGGTCCCCTGGGAGAATAACCTGAGGGGGAAAGGAGTCGAGGAAAGCTGGCTGTATTTTAAAGAATCCTTATTGAGGGTGCAGGAACAAACCATCCCGATGTGTAGAAAGAAAAGTAAATATGGCAGGCGACCAGCTTGGCTTAACAGTGAAATCCTTGCTCGTCTTAAACACAAAAAAGCAGCTTACAAGAAGTGAAAGATTGGACAAATGACTAGGGAGGAGTATAAAAATATTGTTCAGGCATGCAGGAGTGAAATTAGGAAGGCCAAATCACACTTGGAGTTGCAGCTAGCCGGAGATGTTAGGAGTTACAAGAAGGGTTTCTTCAGGTATGTGATCAACAAGATGAAAGTCAAGGAAAGTGTGGGCCCCTTGCTGAATGAGGGAGGGAACCTAGTGACAGAGGATGTGGAGAAAGCTAGTGTACTCAATGCTTTTTTTGCCTCTGTCTTCACAGACAAAGTCAGCTCCCAGGCGGCTGCACTCTGCAGCACGGTATGGGGAGGAGGTGACCAGCCCTCTGTGGAGAAAGTAGTAGTTCGGGACTATTTAGAGAAGCTGGACGAGCACAAGTCCATGGGGCCGGATGCACTGCATCCGAGGGTGCTAAAGGAGTTGGCCGATGTGATTGCAGAGCCATTGGCCATTATCTTTGACAAATCATGGCAATCAGGGGAGGTCCCAGATGACTGGAAAAAATCTAATGTAGTGCCCATCTTTAAAAAAGGGAAGAAGGAGATCCAGGGAACTACAGGCCAGTCAGTCTCACCTCAGTCCCTGGAAAAATCATGGAACAGGTCCTCAAGGAATCAATTCTGAACCACTTAAAGGAGGGGAAAGTGATCAGGAACAGTCAGCATGGATTCACCAAGGGCAAGTCATGCCCGACTAACCTAATTGCCTTCTATGATGAGATAACTGGCTCTGTGGATGAGGAGAAAGCAGTGGATGTGCTATTTCTTGACTTAAGCAAAGCTTTTGATACAGTCTCCCACAGTGTTCTTGCCAGCAAGTTAAAGAAGTATGGGCTGGATGAATGGACGGTAAGGTGGATAGAAAACTGGCTGGATGGTCGTGCTCAACGGGTAGTGATCAATGGCTCCATGTCTAGTTGGCAGCCGGTATCAAGTGGAGTGCCCCAAGGGTCGGTGCTGGGGCCGGTTTTGTTCAATATCTTCATCAACGATCTGGAGGATGGTGTGGACTGCACCCTTAACAAGTTTGCAGATGACACTAAACTGGGAGGAGTGGTTGATACGCTGGAGGGTAGAGATAGGATACAGAGGGACCTAGACAAATTAGAGGATTGGGCCAAAAGAAATCTGATGAGGTTCAACAAGGACAAGTGCAGAGTCCTGCACTTAGGACGGAAGAATCCCATGCACTGCTACAGACTAGGGACCGAATGGCTGGGCAGCAGTTCTGCAGAAAAGGACCTAGGGGTTACAGTGGACGAAAAGCTGAATATGAGTCAACAGTGTACCCTTGTTGCCAAGAAGGCTAATGGCATTTTGGGCTGTATAAATAGGGGCATTTCCAGCAGATCGAGGGACGTGATTATTCCCCTCTATTCGGCACTGGTGAGGCCTCATTTGGAGTACTGTGTCCAGTTTTGGGCCCCACACTACAAGAAGGATGTGGATAAAGTGGAAAGAGTCCAACGGAGGGCAACAAAAATGATTAGGGGGCTGGAGCACATGACTTATGAGGAGAGGCTGAGGGAACTGGCATTGTTTAGCCTGCAGAAGAGAAGAGTGAGGGGGGATATGATAGCTGCTTTCAACTACCTAAAAGGGGGTTCCAAAGAGGATGGATCTAGACTGTTCTCAGTGGTAGAAGATGACAGAACAAGGAGTAATGGTCTCAAGTTGCAGAGGGGGAGGTTTAGGTTGGATATTAGGAAAAACTTTTTCACTAGTAGGGTGGTGAAGCACTGGAATGGGTTACCTAGGGAGGTGGTGGAATCTCCTTCCTTAGAGGTTTTTAAGGTCAGGCTTGACAAAGCCCTGGCTGGGATGATTTAGTTGGTGTTGGTCCTGCTTTGAGCAGGGGGTTGGACTAGATGACCTCCTGAGGTCCCTTCCAACTCTGAGATTCTATGATTCTATGATCTCCATCTTGCTCGGTATCTTTGGCACCGAGACCATCTCAGTCCGGCACCCTTGGCTAACAGACACCATCAGCAGCCAGTACAACTGAGCACGGGCACTGAGTCATCAGCACTGGGGGACAGGAATCAGAACGCCAATAAAAAGATGCTCCCGGTACACAAGTCTATATTGGTCCCACCATTGATGCCTCGCCCAGCACCAGAGCAACCGGTACGGACAAGATCTACCCCCAGCCCTTCAGCACTATCACTGGAACAGTTGGTACCAGCAGAATCCCGTCACTCCAGGAACCTCCGCATACTAGACGTACTGGAGTCCCTTTTCCTCGGTACCAGGAACGCCACACTGAGCCTGTGCCTAGCACGGGAATCATCTCCACTGCCATGCCACATTTCCCGCTCTCTTGTTCAGACAACAAACCAAAGGAGGTGGCGTCACAGTACTCCTTTCAGGCCCCATATGATGCTCAGTACTGACAGAGCCCAAAAATATATCCATAGATTGCCCCACCACTGCCATCCTGTTATGGACACCCTTGGGCACCACTGCCAGGTTCTGTGCTACCACCATGCCAGTGGCCCTATTAGGAGCCTTGGGTGTCATACCACTAGCATGCCCCTTGGGCTTCGAGCCTCACCCTCAAGACACAGCCCCTCGGACACAGCATCCAGAGCTTTGGAGGCTCCACAAGATATCATACAGGCACAGGAGGGCAGTGCCAAGGAAGAGAAGTGACACTGAAGACCATATCCTCCTGCTCCCCGGATAAAACCGTCATGCCTTCCCCATCAACTCTGGCAGACGACTTTTGTCTCTTCCAGGAGTTGGCAAAGAGAGTTGCAGACATTCTCCAAATACCACTGGAAGAAGTCAAGGATACACCATCAACTCCTTGACATCCTCCATTCTTCCACCTCAAAGATCGCCCTCCCTATTAATGAAACCATTTTAGACCCGGCAAGAACTATATGACAAACCCCAGCATAGGTAGCGCCTTATCTGAAAGTGGGCAGACAAAAAATACTATGTCCCCACCAAGAAATCTGAGTTTCTCTTCTCCCATCCAACTCCATTGTGGTGCATCCCATCAACTCCTGGGGCCAACAACACTAATCAAGGGCCACTCCCTATGATAGGGACTGGAAGCACCTGAACCTTTTCGGAAGGAAGGCGTACTGCTTGGCTACGTTCAAATCTGTATCGTCAACTATGAGGACCTCACGGCAAAATATGACTATATAAAGTATTCAAAATTGAATGACTTTATTGAACGGATGCCGGAATCACATTGTGACCAATTTAAGGAGGGCCAGTAGTGGCAAAGACATCGCTGCAGTCTGCCCTCGATACAGCAGCTAGGTCAACCTCCACAGCAGTGGTGATACAACGGGCATCTTGGCTCCATCTGTCAGGCTTCCCGAAGGAGGTACAGTCTACGGTTGAAGACCTCCCTTTTGAAGACATGGCGAAGACTGTTGCCTCCCTTCACAATCTGAAGGACTCCAGGGCCATTCTCTGGTCGCTGGGCATCTACACGCCAGGACAAAAAGTCTGGTTCAGTCTCCAATCCCAGCATAAACCACACACATCCCAATATCTGGCTCAATGCCACTATGAGCCACAGAGAGAGAGGGGCAAATTTCCCAAGCACAAACTATCTGGCCTGCAGTCTTCTTCATTCCAGCCTTCTGTGTCCAAACAAAAGTTCTGACGGGTGGGTCGAGGTGTCATTAGACTACTCTCCCCCAACTGATACAGCCAGTCATTGCTCTACACCCGTTTGGCCACCGATTGGCACTGTTCTGCAATGCCTGCGAATGCATAACATCGGACTGATGGGTCCTAGAGATCATTCGAACTGGGTACTCCATCCATTTTATCTCCCTACACCTTCCACAATACCCTTCCCTGTCCCACTTCAGGAACCCTTCTCATGAGAATTCACTATGACAGGAGGTAAATCATCTCCTCCAGTTAGGAGTCATAAAGTCGGTACCTCAACATCTATCAGGCAAAGGGTTCTACTCCTTGTTACTTCCTAATACCCAAAAGGAAGGAAGGTTGGAGACCCATACTAGACCTCAGAGCTCTCAACAAGTTTGTTAAGGCTCAAAAGTTCAAGATGGGCACCTTATCAATGATCATTCCAGCTTTGGTTTTCGGCCCTCAACTTTCAGGATGCCTGTTTTCATATCTCAATCCTACTGACTCTCAGACCATTTCACTTTGGGATAAGACCACTACCAATACACAGCGCTACCCTTTGGACGATCATCAGCCCTGAGAGTATTTTCCCAGGTTCTCTCAGTGATGGTTGCTCTCTTGTACCCCCAAGGGATCGTGATTTACCCGTACCTGGATAATTGTCTTCTCGGAGCCAGATCTCTCCAAGAGATCTTGGGAACTGGGCCTACAGATCAATGCCCAGAAGTCAACCCTCGTTCCAGTGAAACACCTGGCATTCGTAGGTGCCGACTGAGACTCATTGCAGGCCAGAGCACTCTCTATTTTTTCCAGAGGTTATGCTCAGGCCATATCCAAAATTCATTCCTAAGGTAACCTCCCCATTCCATATGAATCAATTGATTCACCTTCCAATCTTTTACCCCAAGCTTCACCAAGACAACAGGGAAGCTATATTACATACCCAAGATGTCAGGATAGCCCTGGCCTTCTATCTGGACAGGACAAAGGTCTTCAGGAAGTCTCCTAGCTTTTTCCTCTCCATTTAGGAAAGATCTAAGGGCTCAGCAATATCGGCTCAAAGGCACTCCAAGTGGATCTCAAATTGCATCAGACAGTGTTACCAAGTTCGCAACATGACCCCTCCAGGCTCTATTCATTCACACTCCACAAGTTTGATCTCATCTTTTGCGTTCCTCAAGAATGTCCCTATCTCAGAAATCTGTAGAGTAGCGACATGAGCATCAGTCCACACTTTTGCAGAACACTGTGATCATTGGGAACTCTGCTGATGATCCCATCTTCAGCTCTGCAGTGCTGTCTTCTGTAACTGACTTGACTCCAAAGTCCCGGCCCTCCAGAAGGGGTACTGATCAGGAGCCACCTACAGTAGAGTACCCAGAGAGAGACCTCTCGAAGAAGAAGTATTAATTACCTTGTGCAGTAATGATGGTTCTTCGAGATGTGCGTCCTTATTGGTGCTCTGCAAACACACCCTCCTCCTCTCTACTTTGAAGTTTTTGTAGTAGAGAAGGATCTGGAAAGGTTAGCCCGCCCACGCTGACTAGCCTCGTGGCACAGAACAAGAAGAGACAGCGCATGTGCCGGCCTAATGGACACAGCAACCGAAGTTCTCTGATCAGCAGCGCAGGGACGCAAGTACAACTACAGTGGAGCATCCTAGGGATGCACATCACAAAGAACCATCGTTACTACACAAGGTGAGTAACTTCTTTCAAAGTCTGGCTTCTGCTCCTTGTGTGTGTTGTCACTGATCTGTTCATGGCTCCTCTGTCCTCATCCTTCTTATCTTCAGTACTGTATTTTTGTACCATGGACTATATTACATCCTTCCTGATTGCATGACACAGTTGACTGGGGTTTGAGTACCTTGCAACCATTTTCACAAATTATTGAACATCTTAATAGAGCTCCAAAGGTAATTTCCTCATCCAGAGGACTGCTTGTTACAGCAGAGGGCCTCATGGAGAGGTAAAATCAGACAGTAGGAGAACCACGATCACATTTTACACATGGAGGACTCTTAATGGGGGAAGAGCATATAGAGTACCTCTTCCAATATCTTGCATTGGAAGCCTACAGGTCTAGTATGACTAGAAACCATGCTGTGATGTTGTTTCATACATATCATAGTGAATCCAACTAAATGCTTTTCCTGTGAAACATTATAAATTCTGTGGTGGACTAATGTTTTGTTTTTGCATACTTTCCTGATTAAAATTCTATGCTTCCCTGTTGCTGTGTGAAGGACCTGCACAAACTATAAGAGAAACGGGCAAGTTGACGGTGTATAGGAGAAACAGTGAAACCAGCACCACAGTAAAGTGCTGTCAAATGCACAAGCTAACAAACCTGAAAACATTTTTCTCTTGTTTATAGTCATCTTAGGTGTTACATGTAAGAATAGTAGGTAAAAAAAAATAATTCAGACATACGATCTTTAAGCAGATGGTGTCCCTTTAAGTGAAAATATATATGCCTAAAATTGGCTAGGCACCTATTTTATAAACAAAAGAAAAACTGTGCACAAAAGTATGAAAGAGTTTGTGCTTCTAATTGGTAAGTGGCCATTAGTTTCATACTGCTCTTAATAAATGGAGTTTAAGGCAGATGGAATTTGAGGGGAATTTTATTTAAACATTATTTTGACTTATTCATGTTAATGTCAATTTAAATTGTATTAGTATTTTCATTTAAATTGAACAATATTATTTAAATACACCTTAATACTACCTGTATATTTATATATTGTAACACTATGCCTTTCTTGTCAACCTTGGGACTTGAAAATGAAATCCAGAACAAAACTTGTCTTCCACTTTGCTGCCTGAGCTAGTTCACAGAAACTGGTAGCTGCTGCATTGCTAAACTGATCTTGTATGAGCATACTTAGGGCTTGCCTACACTACTGCTTAAGTTGATGTAATTTGCAATGCTCCAGGGGGAGGGGGTTTACACCCCTGAGCAACATAAGTTATATAGACTTAAAGCAGTGTCTACATTGCACTATGTCAGTGGGAGACACTGTCCCACCAACATAGCTTCCGCCTCTCATTGAGGTGGAGAGTAATTACATCGACAGGAGAGTGCTCTCCCGTCGACGTAGCACAGTAGTGAAGACAAGCCCTTACTGTATACCCCCACATAACTAAACATGTAACTTAAGTTTGTGACTGACTGTTACAGTGTACTGCAATGTGTAAAATGCTGCAACTTTCCATAAATTTCAGGGTTTTTTCAAAAAGGTCTTGTTCAAAGGTGATCTGCCAAAGAAAAAAAAGAATGTGTACTTTGTGTAAAAAACCCAAAACTGTCTTTATGCATAATTTAAAAACAAAAACACTCTTTTGCTGGTCACCCTTTCAGAGAGAAGTACCTCTCATACAAATACAACTGGCAGCAAAGCGCCTCCTGTCAGTTTCTTCTGTATTGAGCTAGACAAATTGAGTCTAGTTGAAATTAAACAAATTCAGACAGGAAATAAAGCATACATTTTTAACTGTGAGAGTAATTAACCATTGGAACAATTTACCAAGGGTCATGGTGGATTCTCCATCACTGACCATGTTTAAATCAAGATAGGATGTTTTTCTAAAATATGCTCTAGGGATTATTTTGAGGAAGTTCTATGGTCTGTTTTGGACAGCGGGTCAGAGTAGTTGATCACAGTGGTCCCTTCTGGCCTTGGAATCTATGAATTACGAATTTTTCTTCCAAGTGGGAAAATACTAAACAGTTCTACATTATTATCTTTAACTAATTGATAGTTAATGGTCAGCTTTATCTCTGTCCACATTATGCAGAATCATAGGGAGCTGAAACTGTTTCAAGGTCAAACAGTACAGCTAAGCATTTATCATAACCCTTTGCTCCTGAAAAGGTGTGGACTCTAATCCTTCTGGTTAAGTATGAACTGATTCAACATGCCCATGCACAGCACTCCCTCCACTTGTTGTAGAACTTATCCCAAAGGAGTGGTTTGGGGAAGAATTTGCAAGATGGCATGAATATCATCGTTGGATTCTGTAGGGAAACCATTTGAATTAGTTCAGCTGCACAACCTGCACTTCCTGTCTTCACTAGTGCTGAAACAGGGCCCACTGAACAAGTGCAGGCTGAATTATAAGGCTTGCTGACAGCTAGATCAGTTTAACTGGAACATTTGTGAACTATTACAATTGCTTTTGAATGTGGACATGAAATATTTTACAAGCAGTCCAGATGCTTGGACCTGAACTGTAATGTCCAAGGTATTCAGTGTAGACAGGACTAATGAGGCTGTTTCTCCACAGTAATCATGAAAAAATCATAGGAACATGGGACTTGCCCTTCCATATCAGACCAAAGGCTCATCTAATCTACTATCTGGTCTGATAGTGGCCAATACCAGAAGCTTCAAAGGAAGGTGTCAGATGCCCCATGGTGGACAATTGTACAATGACTTGCTCAGAAGGGAAGTTTCTTCCGAAATCCTGACACTTATTGGTTGTCTTATGCCCTAAAGCTTCTTTTTAAAGTCTTATGTAACTGTGGATGTTTTCACTAACTATACAAATGTCTAATCTCTTTTTGAATTCTACTAACCTCTTGGCCTTGCTGATATCCTCTGACAGCGAGTTCCACGTGTTAGTTATGTTTTTTGAAGAAAAAAGCAAACCTCACCATTTAATCTTGCTCTGACCCATCAACTGTCACATTGCAGTTGCTTGACAGCACAAGAAACAGCCCAAGTGGTGTCAGTTTTCGCCTCTTCATAGCAAAGTGTACTTCGCTCTTAAAGACAGTGACACCAGTTAGCTACTGAATGGCTTTGTAATAATCTTGGTCCTTTCAAAAAGATCTAGTGTTCGTATATGTATAGGAATTCATCCCTTTTTATAAACGTGTATATTTTATGAATTTGCCATTTCTTCCACAGAATGGTGAGGATTGAACTTCAAAAGCCAGTGGGGAAGGGAGCTTATCCTCTTGGGAATGGACTTTTGTTAATGTAAGTTAATTCTAGCACTGATGAAAAGTGTCACTGTCCATCCTAGACACCTGCAGTTTATCTACAGAATATGTACAGGAAAAGAGCAAGTGTCCTCATACATCCCCACCAATGCATCTCAGCATTGATCTGCAGGGACCCTCTCCAGTGGCTCTTCCGGCTTCTTTCTCATTCAATGCTTATCCTGTTTGAGACCCCCAACAAAGGTACCAGTTAGAATATAAGAAATTACCATATCAGAATGCTCAGACAGCTTTCTACTTGCTCCAGTCTCGTGCTTCCAACAGCAGCTTTCTATCCCATGTCACAGAGGAAGGTGAATCTCCCTTAATGCATCTGGCTTACTGTGCAGTAATCTATGGTGATGGAAGAATTTCTTCCTGACCGTAAATGGAGACCAATTTAAGCCCAAAGCTCTTTGTATGAAGTTCTTTTGCTTATAAGTCAAAAATTACCTCTTTTTCATTCTTTTCTGGTGTTTTTTAGTTCACACTTGGAAAGATTCTGTTTTTCAGAAAATGAATGAAATTGTGCAGTAAAGAGAAGAAAAATTGAAATCATATGGGGCTTAAAGTTACTTTCCACATCAGCTATAGATTTATATTTTGGACTTAAATATAATGCCTTAAATCTTATTTTATATCCTTCCACAGATGTCTGTATATCAGATACTTTAGTTATTTTAAAGTGTAGTCCATATAAAGAATAATGTACTTTGCACTTACAATGTATCTTTTTTTCTAAGGATTTGAAAGCACTTTACACCATGCTAAAAGTGTATTGCTTACAACTTGGCTTTTAGGTTTTGCTATGTCTGGAATAACAGAAATATTTGAGGATAAATACACTAATCATTTGGTTAGCTGAGAATATCTGCTACCCATTATACACGGCCGTAGCATGCATTTACTAAACAATGTCTCGATTAAATCGAATTCTTTGTTTTGTTGTTCTTCCATTTGCCCTTAACTGTACAAGAACTGTCAAATAACTTGCTGGTTATCAGTTCCAAATGTGGGAAAGCAGGTCCTTATGCCTCTGGCAATATATTCCTGTCAAGTTCTTAATCTCCATGAGCTGTTGGTGAAGAGCTGCATGAAACCAGACTGTGGATCAGTCTTCTGTCTCTCTCAGGCTACGTCTACACTACAGACCTTACAGCAGCACAGCTGTACCGCTGCAACCGCGCCACGATAAGGTCTCCTGTGTAGCCACTGTATGCTGATGGGAGAGAGCTCTCCCGTCAGCATAATTAAACCACCCCCAATGAGCAGTAATAGCTGCATAGGCGGGCGAGCATCTCCCGATGGCATAGCACTCCAGCTTCCATCCTGAACACACCACATGATCCATTGTCTACAGCCAAGCTCTAAGATACAACCGCATTTGCTCCAATCCCTCTGACAGAGACAAACACCTACAAGATCTCTATGAAGCATTCTTAAAACTACAATACCCACCTGCTGAAGTGAAAAAACAGATTGACAGAGCCAGAAGAGTACCTAGAAGTAACCTACTACAGGATAGGCCCAACAAAGAAAATAACAGAACGCCACTAGCCGTCACCTTCAGCCCCCAACTAAAACCTCTCCAGCGCATCATCAAAGATCTACAACCTATCCTGAAAGATGATCCCTCACTCTCACAGATCTTGGGAGACAGACCAGTCCTCGCTTACAGACAGCCCCCAACCTGAAGCAAATACTCACCAGCAACCACACACCATACAAAAAAACCCACTATCCCAGGAACCTATCCTTGCAACAAAGCCCGATGCCAACTCTGTCCACATATCTATTCAAGTGACATCATCATAGGACCTAATAACATCAGCCACACCATCAGGGGCTCGTTCACCTGCACATCTACCAATATGATATATGCCATCATGTGCCAGCAATGCCCCTCTGCCATGTACATTGGCCAGACTGGACAGTCTCTACGCAAAAGAATAAACGGACACAAATCTGACATCAAGAATCATCACATTCAAAAGCCAGTAGGTGAACACTTCAACCTCTCTAATCACTCAATGACAGACTTTAAAGTGGCTATTTTGCAACAGAAAAACTTCAAAAACAGGCTCCAACGAGAAACTGCTGAATTGGAATTAATATGCAAACTAGATACCATTACTTTAGGCTTGAATATTGACTGTGGGTGGCTCGGTCATTACGTTAATTGAATTTATTTCCCCTCCTTAAAAAACCTTAACACCTTTGTGTCAACTGTCTGTAATGGGCCATGTTGATTATCACTTCAAAAGTTTCTACTGATAACAGTTCCTTTCAATTAATTAGCCTCTTAACATTGATATACACACTCCCACCTTTTCATGTTTCTCTGAATGTATAAATATCTGCTCACTGTATGTTCCATTCCATGCATCCGATGAAGTGGGTTCTTAACCCACGAAAGCTTATGCTGAAATAAATGTGTTAGTCTCTAAGGTGCCACAGGTATTTTTCTTGTTTTCTTTTTATAGTAAAATACAAGAGCTTGTGGAGGCCCTCCCCAAGTATAAATGTCCTCAACTCAATGCCATTATCAACGAGGGTCAGTTAATAGCCCGCACCGCGCTGCAAGCCTCAATGGATGTAGTGGACACATCTGCTCAAACAACCGCAATAGCTGTGGTTATGAGAAGAACATCATGGTTGCAGGCTTCGGGAATTCCAAAAGAACTACAGGTAAAAGTGGAGGACCTCCCCTTTTATAGGGATAAACTATTCTCGTCTCAAACAGACGATGTCCTCCATACCATGAAGGCCTTGCGAGCGACGCTGCATACACTAGACATACACCCACCACCTGAGAAATGCCCTCGCTTTACACCATACCAGAGGTCATGAGACACCTCGTTTAGCCATCAACAGCCACGATACTTCACTCAGAACAGACCCAAACAACGGGCTCAGAGACAACGAGCTCCACAGAACCAGGCCTTGTCCACCCATCCATCTACATCTAAGCCACAATTTTGAAGTCTTGGTCGAGGGTATACACGACCTCCCCACACCTCTACTGCCAACAGATACCCCATCCCACAATTTTGGTCACCACTTACGCCCATTTTACCATGCCTGGGCTGTGATAACCACAAATCAATGAGTTTTGGAGATCATACAATCTGGCTACACCATTCCTTTCACAGCCATCCCCCCTATCATGAGCACCTTCTGCAACAGGAAGTAGACCACCTCCTACTGCTGGGTGCTGTAGAACCAGTACCACATCAATACCAAGGGAGGGGTTTTTATTCCAAATATTTCCTGATGGAGAAGAAAGGAGGGGGATGGAGACCAATCTTAGATCTCCGAAAACTCAACAGGTTTGTACGCAACCACAGGTTCAAAATGGTCATTCTAGCCACAATAATCCCAGCGCTAGACTGGGGGGAGGGGGAACTGGTTTGCAGCCCTCAACCTCCAAGGTGCATACTTCCATATTACAATTCATCCTGCCCACAGACGGTTCCTGCAGTTCACAGTAGGACCCAACCACTGCCAATACAGGGTCCTCCCCTTGGGACTGTCCACTGCTCCCTGCGTATTCTCCCTGTGGTAGTAGCAGCACATTTATGACGCAAAGGAGTCATAATCTTCCCCTATTTGGACGATTGCCTTCTCAAGGGTGCCAATCGACGAGAAACAGCAGGCATGCTGAAGACCACAATAGACCTATTTCACCAGCTAGGTCTACAGATAAACGAAAAGAAATCCACCCTGGAACCAACCCATCAATTGGAGTTTATTGGAGCCAACCTAGACTCCATACAAGCCAAGGCAATATTGCCGATCCACAGATTCACTACATTGACCAGTCTTATTTCCATGGTGACCATCAGCCCACAAACTTCAGTGAGGACATGCCTTCAGATTCTGGGACATATGGCAGCTATGACTTTCGTAGTAAAGTATGTCAAACTCCATATGCTCTGTCTGCAGCACTGGTATGAGCACTGTCTATGCACCCAGCAAACACTCTCTCAACAGACGTGTGACACTATCACCAAGGGTTATCCTCTCTCTACAATGGTGGACACAGCCAGGGAATGTATGCTCCAGGATTCCCTTTCAACAAGACCCCCACCCCCATCAGTGACTATTACCACAGATGTCTCCCTGATAGGTTGGGGCGCCCACTTGGGTCACCACAATTTACAAGGTAAGTGGTCCACAACAGAAACCCAACTACATATCAATCTCCTGGAACTCCGCGTGGTACACAATGCATGCCAACACTTCCTTCCACGCATACGAGAATCCTCAATCTCTAGTCTCACCGACAGTGGTGGAGTGCATGTTTTACATCAATCGCCAAGGGAGAGCCAGGTCTCACTCACTATGCATAGAAGCCATGAATTTATGGAACTTCTGCATCCACAACAATATAAATATCACAGCATCATATCTACCAGGGTGCCAAAACACTACAGCCGACAACCTCAGCAGGCACTTCTCACAGGAACACGAGTGGGAAATCCATGACAGTGTTGTCAGCACGATATTTCAAAAATGGGGTCACCCAGTAATCGACCTTTTCACTTCAGCGACAAATCACAAATGTCCACTATTTTGCTCCAGGGCTCTCATCACACACTTATATATACCTCCGAACCCCTACCACCACTGGTGGGGTACTGCTCTACAAGCCCCTAGAGTGGAGCACCCACAGGGGGCATCACTCGAAAAAGAAGTAGTAGTTACTCACCGTGCGCAGTAATGATGGTTCTCCGAGATGTGTCCCCCTGTGGGTGCTCCACTACCCATCCTCCTCCCCTCTACTTCGGAGTTCACACAGCCGAGCTCTGTGGTAGAGAAGGAACGGAGGGGATGGTCGGGGATGCGTGTGCTACAGGAGCTGCCAACGGCTGCACGAGACAACGCCTGTGCGCACCCTTCCCCCGACCGAGTACTGCTGCGAGGAATCTCCGGTGCAGGGACGCACTGACACCTAGAGTGGAACACCTACAGGGTGACCCATCTTGAAGAACCATCGTTACTGCACAAGGTGAGTAACTACTTCAAGTGCTTGCTCGCAGCATGCACTGTCACCAGAAATTTCCCCTCCAGTGGTATCCGGCATTCCGGCTCTATCGCCCTCTGGTGCCGCATGCCGAGGCGGAGCGGAGGTGAGCTGGGGTAGGGAGCGGTTCCTCTGCACCCCCCCGCCCCAGCTCACCTCCGCTCCGCCTCCTCCCCCGAGGTGCTGCTGCTTCACTTTTCCCCCCTCCCTCCCAGGCTTGCCGGAATCAGCTGTTTGGTGCACGACAAGCCTGGGCGGGGGGGAGTGGGGGGAGCGAAGCAGAGGTGCTTCGGGGGAGGAGGTGAGCTGGGCGGGGGGACTGGCAGGGAGCTGCCGGTGGGGCACCCACCAGTTTTTCCCCGTGGGTGCTCCAGCCCCGGAGCACCCACGGAATCGGCGCCTATGGTTTTGTTATTCTCTCCTTTCGTTCTCAAGTTTAGTTACCTTCTATTTTATTCTTTAGTAGTAGTGTATATAGTTAGACCCCCTCATTTAGCCTAGAGGAGCATTCTCCAGGTTTCAAACTCTGTGCCTCCTGAGTCAAGCGCATGCCAGTGAGCAACCCACAGTCCAGCTGTCTGAAGTGTCTGGGGGAAGCCCATGTGCAAGAGCCTTGCCAGATCTGTCACAAGTTCAAGCCTCATAGGAAAAAAGGGACAGGGAGGCTAGCCTAAGGGCCATCCTGATGGAAGCTGCGCTCAGACCGGCATCAGAGCCAAACCGATCGGACTTGGCACCGAGTACCTCAAAATCAGTGCATAGTGTTCTTCCGGCAGCACCAGCTGCCATCTTGACTGACAGCCCATTTGATGAGAGCTCAGGCTTCATCAGCGGCGTTTCTGGCTTAGGTCTCGATCCAAGACATCTGCAAGGCAGCAACCTGGTCATCAGTATGTATTTTCTCCTCCCACTATGCCATCCCCAGCAGGTTAGGAATGACACCAAGTTTGGTAGAGCAGTCTTGCAATCTGCATGTCCATACACTCCAAGCCCGCCTCAGGTACTGCTTGGGAGTCACCTATCATGGAACGGACATGAGCAAGCACTCAAAGAAGAAAAAAAGTTACTAACCTTCCATTACTGTTGTTCAAGATGTTTTGCTCATATCTATTCCATGGCCTGCCCTTCTGTCAGAGTTACCCAGCAAAAAGGACCTGAGAGAGTGTGGGGCTGGCCAGGCCCCTTATACCAGCACATGAGCATGTGGCACCAGAGGGCCATAGAGCCAGCCCGACGAATACCACTGAGGAAAAGCTCTCCAGAAACTGTCCCATGGACATGAACAACATATCTCGAAGAACAACACTTACGGAAAGGTTAGTAACCATTTTTTTGGGGGTGCCTTTATACAAAAAAGGAATACTCTAGCGGCTAGAGTATTCCTTTTTTGTACAAAGGCACCCCAAAAAATGGCTGAGTCTAGCCAAGTTTATTGAGCTAAATATTTTGCAATTGCACATCAATCAGGATCGACTTCCTGAAGATGGTGAAGGTGACAAGCTTCAATTGTGTATGTGAGTGAGCTGGCCATCTGCTTCTATAACCCCTCCACAGATTCTTCATGGAGCAGCATTATTGTCAATCTAAGAAAGAATAACTCTTCATCCTCCATGCCATTGTTTTCATATAAAATGGATGGGCCAATTATGGTTAAAATTGTGCCCTCATAACAGATAGGGACATGGGCGGCGGGTATAATAGGCCAGAGAAGGCTCTGCTTCCCTGGCGGTAGCTGTTGCTGCGGGACACTGGGCTGGGACTGCCCAGGGCCAGCCAGCATGGCTGGGGCTGCTCAGGCCAGGTTTCGGGTCGGTCGGTTGGTCGGCCAGCTAGGGCTGGCCCAGGGCTCCTCTGGCAGTGGGGGGTGGGGGGGAGGGCCTCGGAGTTCCGGCTGGCCCAGGGCTTCTCTTGCCATGGGAGTGGAAGGTGGGGGCGTTTCAGGGTTCTGGCCGCAGTGGGCCGGGGGCCAAGGGGCTAACCTCCCTGAAGTGGGGGCTCCACCCGCCACCTATGGATAGGAACGGAGGAAACTAAGGGGCCTCGCCTGAATCTTTGGATTAGGACCAGGTACAGCAAAGAGAGGCCACAAATTTCTTGATCATCCCCCACCCCCACTTCTCCCAAAAAGTTAGTCCAAGAAAATTTTTTAAAATCTGCTTATCTAAACTGTAAATATATCATTTTCTATAACTAAAACATATTAATAGCTTGCAGCACAATGCCTTTGGATCCCCATTGGTCCATGAAACATCATTTGGTGCTCGATAGTTGTTTTTAATGTTACATGTAACGTAAACAATTTTTTTCTATCTGCTTTCCCACTACAGTGCATATGCATATGGAGCCTTGCCAGGACTACCCTTTCCCAGCACTCCCTGGACACAGAACTGTGCAAGGAGACCCTCTGCACATACTGGGTACAACAGAACCCAAATGGTGCCCCCCCCGCCCCCCCGCCATGTCATGTGGCCTTGCGGGACGGGCACAGAGGGACTGCAGAGAGGAGCCAGCCAGAGACTCCAAATGGTAGGAGGAAAGGCAGGGATCTGTGGGTATTCAGACCCTTCTATAGTTTTAACTGGACTTTGTGATGTGCTGATTGCCTGTTTGCTCCAATTCCCTCCCTCTATCTCCCCCTTGCCCACCTTCATAGTCTCTTCACCTCAGCCCCACTCCACATCTGCCCCTCCTACCCTCTTCTCCCCTTCCTTTCCATTTAGCTGATCCCCTCCTACCTAATGCCCCCCCAAAGGCACTAACATAACCCATTATTCACTCTGCTTGTGTGTTATACCCCTTCCCCAAACCTTGTGTTTGTCCTGTCTATTTAAATTATAAGGTGTTTGTAGCAGGGACCATCTACTACTGTGTATGTACAGTGCCCAGCACAGTGTGGTCCTACTCTTGATTGCCCCTTAGGCACTACTGTAATAAACAAGGTTAATAATTAGTAGTACAGAAAATTCTTCCAAAGGAAGTTTCTAAGATGTAACATATTTACCTTTGGTGTTGTTTAGAGTTTCTTCAGTCCAACATGAAAGCTTTAGTGTCAGTATATTAGTACTACCTGTCACTTGTCTAGTTAGGGGATGGCCTTCAGAATCAGGAAAACTTTAATGACATCAACAGAATTTTATAGGTCTGCTTTGAAGTAATGTATATGCGATGAGACTGTAATAAGTAATTGGACTAGAGTAAAATAGGAACATGCTGTTAGCAATTAAGGAACAGATAGGGTGAAACAGCAGTGTTTCTTTTGCATAGGAATAACAGAATAAATTCAATTTATCTTACCACATGTTCTCTTACCACATGTTCTCTACAAGGACATCTAGACCCACAAATCCACCATACCTTAGTTACCTTATTGTTATAAATCTGTTTCCTAATCCACTTCAGTAGAATTTTTAAACTACATTATTCTAACACAAGAAAATTTAAGAAGAGACACTTAATCCACAACCTAAATGTATAAATTGCCTCATAGGCTCTCAAATAAGTTAAATATAAAAGGAAACACACCAGCCCCAAAAAGTTAAAAATTGAAACAAAGTTAAAACTAGAACTGAAATAACACCCTGTAAACACTATCTGAGTCTCTCTTTATAAGAGAGTAAACGTAAATGCAAAGGGTCAAATTTTCCCTTGGTTACAATTGTACAACTTCATTGAACTCTCCTAGGTTCCACGATTGAAATTGAGGACAGAATTTAGCCCAAAGTTGTCTTCACAATTTTTGTGCCTTATATTGAAATTTAAGTCTTTAAGACTAAGGTCAAAATTTTCAAATTTAGGTGCCTAAAATTAGCATTTCGACTATTATTTAGGCCGCCAAATAAGTGAACTGAATTTCAGAGGTGTTGAAGTGCAGCAGCCTCTGTTGACTTCAGTTTAAAATGTGCATGCTCAGGCTCTCTGAAAATCAAATTCCACTTAAGTGACTTGTCCAAGGTCACAGAGTAAGTCATTGGCTCAGCCAGGAACAGAACCCAAGAGTTCTGATTCCCCACTCTCTGCTCTAACTATTAGAAGACAAATAAGAAAAACAGTATACACTGATATTTTGTGTGGAACCTAGTGTATTTGCAGATTAGGGGAAAGGAAGATGTTCTTTTAATCAACTCTAAAAAGATTAACTTAAGGAGGAAAGGCTGTAGCAAGCACATTTATAGTAGTAACACAATTTTAAGTCTGTTGAATTTTGGACCTTAAGGGTTGTATTAACAGCACATATGGAAGCTGAAATTGGATCCCCAAATGTCTTGACAGTGTGTATCTAATTCAAACGTATTTTGTTTTCCAAAAAATAAAATAACAAAATTCTCAACTGGTTTAACAGTACTTTGACAGTGCCAGCAGACTTTCCTTTCCATTAAAACTCTCAAGCTGTCATAATCTGTTTTAAATGGAAATAACTTGTTCTAAAAACATTTTTCTACTGATGTCACTGTGAGTTTTATTTTTTCCTAATAAAAATGTTTGTATTAGAGTGGCTTCATGACAGGAAATCCCTGTGAATAAGTTTGTCTCAGTGATCTGTTTCTGCCTTAGAAGGAAATTGCTATTCCAGACAGTTTTGTGGGACGGGGAAACCGCTTTGGTTTTTTTATCCCATAAATTTTTCACCATATGCTTCTAGAGCTTGGAATATACGTGGACTGACTACTGTTAGAGGCCTACTCTATAATTAGGTGTTTTACCCCAGTGCACAAAGGGCATTTCAAATTAATTTTTTTATTTGAAAAATACACCCATTCCTCCCGCTTGAATATGCCCATTGTTCCGTGTGTGCATACAAAAGGGCAAATCATCTTCCTAGCACACAGGAATACTCTTGCCCCTTCACCAGGCCTCCTAGAGGCAGCAGATCTGTGCCTGGCCACTAGTCTACTCTCAGGCCTTGAATAGTCTTCTGTAGTTTGGTGCCCTAGCTTGATGTAGGAGCAATGACCACTGGATTAATCAAACCAGATACATCACTCATACTTTACCCATCCCAGGCCACCACTAAAGAGCCCCTTTGCATTGCACAGGAGTTGCACACCTGGATATCCTTCTGAAATCCTGCTCCTTCTACACACAATGCAACAACACTGGTATGTGAAACCCTCCACATCCAGGCAAGTGAGAGCAGGATTTGCCCCATCTTTCAATAGCATGGGAGAGTACACACCCCTCTTTATGAAATACGAGTTATATTTTAAATAATGTTTTGGTAATGCTGAATTCTTTCCTAACAGTTTTGCAGTATGTATCACTGCAGTGATACTGATGCCGATCTTGCATTGATATAATGGCTTTCTTCCAAAGAGGATCCCAGACACTGTACAAATTGTACAAATGCTATACAAACAAATTGCTTCCAACAACCACTGAATTGCAGCCATCTCTGAGATGAAACATGGCCAGCTGCTTGCAATGTTACACCATAATTCAGGAGATGCAACTGAAAAGAGTACCTTATCCAGTAAAATTTCAGGCGGTAGTTAAATCAGCAGAATATAACTGCTGTGACGGGGCAAGGCCAGAGGGCTATAGGAAAGTGGTGAGGAACCAGTATGTTAGTCCCAGGCTAAACAAATCCCTGATACCTTGTTAACCAAATGGCAGTTGCTCCAGGTTAATCAAGACACCTGGGGCCAATTAAGATCCTTCTAGAAAAAACAGTGGAGATGGCTAGATTGATTGGGACACCTGAAGCCAATCAAGGGCTGGCTGGAACTAGTTAAAAGCCTCCCAGTTAGTCAGTGAGGGGGGGTTGTCAGGAGCTGTGGAAGGAGGTTGCGTGTGAGGAGCTGGGAGCAAGAGGCACTAGGAGCTGAGAGTGAGAAGGCATATTGCTGGAAGATCCCGTGGTGAGGATAAAGAAGGTGTTGGGAGGAGTCCATAGGGAAGTAGCCCAGGGAGTTGTAGCTGTCGTGCAGTTGTTCCAAGAGGCACTCTAAACAGCTGCAGTCCACAGGGCCCTGGGCTGGAACCCGGGCGGGCCCGGGTTCCCCCCAAAACTCCCAACTCCTGATCAGACACAGGAGGAGTTAACCTGAACTGTGGGTTCTACCAGAGGGGAAGATCTCTGAGGCAAGCAAAATCGCCAATAAGCGCAGGACCCACCAAGATAGAGGAGGAACTTTGTCACACTGCCCACTTAGAATTTGGCTAGGATACCATGGCATTTACCCCAATCATGTGGGATTTTTAATTACCGCAGAGTGGTCAGGACCTCTGATTACATTTAATCTGAAAGGCGGTACTTCCAGTTGCAGATTCCATATCATCACACCAAGGTGTTGGTTCTGTACTGACTACAAAACAAGAAACATCTACTGAATGATCAGTACCACTGCGCTTATGTAATGAGCTGCAGCCAACATTTGATGGAGATATTTCAGGCAGTCATGCTGTATGGAAGATGTACTGCTAGATGAAGAGGCTTTGGCGTCCCTCCTCATCCCCCCAGAATGAATGAAACTTGGAACTACATAAGCCTGGAAATTCTTTTCCCTGAAATGGCCAATGGGAATTTCACTTTAAATTTGCATAGGAATAAAACTGACAAAATCTGGCCACTAGCCCTGTATTTTGTAAGAGGTGGCAAAACTACTCTCTTTAACACTACCTCTGGGATCAGCAGTGGTAGCAAATTTCAAATGTGGCTTGCACCACTAGGACTAATGGAGTACAGGTGGACACACGCACACCCAGGTTTGTGGGGCTATGTGCTGCTCCTTCCCCAGAGAAAGCTTGTCTCTTGGCTGCCTTTGGTTTCACCACAACTCCCCCTTCTGTTGTGAGAATTCAGATAGATCCAGCCACTCAGCCTATCCAGTGCAAGTCAGAGTTGTAAAGTTCTCAGATGGGATTGTCTGGTTGTGAATGCATCCTGATGGTCTCTGAGTGCAGGACCAGGGCAGTTCCCCATGGTTCACCCTGCTTAAGGCTAGCTCTGCCTGACATCCCTTCAACTCAGCAAGCTTGAGCAGAGTCCCGCTTGGAATTTCCACTGAAACCCCTTCTGCTTGTATTAACATTGAAGGTTTTGTTTTGTTTTGTGTTTTTTCTGTTTGTTCAACATTTCTTGGACAAATCTAACGTGCTTAATGGATTCTGATACTTTCTCTGGGCATTTAAGCATTGGAGAGTGAGCAGTGCCCCCACAGGGGAGTTCCCTGGCAGATCCTTGTCTGAACAGCTAGGGCTAGCTTCCAAGAGCACTAAATTTCAGCTGCCTTTCCATCCAAGGCCTGGTTAGTTTAGTAACCCCCACTCCTCCATCTCCTTTCCTCCTTCCTTTAAAGCAAGAGATATTCCAGCCAACGTATTCGTCATGTTTCCGAGCTTCCCTGCTGCTTGATTTATACAGAGAGGGCTAGGGAGAGAGATTCCAGAGCTGTGTGCTGAGTGTGAACTACCTGCAGGTGTGCAGCAGGGTGCATTAACCTGGCACAACCCAACTGTATGAGTTGGTCCCCAAGTTTAAACAGAGAAAACTGGAAATAAATCCCATAGATTCAAATGAAAAACGTACAACAGTTCCAGTACTATCCCATGTTTGCAAATTAAACTGGTGAAATGTGTGAGGCTTTGCTTTCCGGGAACAGAAGCTGAGACCTTGAGTGAGGAATACTGAAAGAAAGACTCTCAGAATTGATTTTTGTGTCGAATGTTGTCAGCTTGCTTTTCTAACATTTCTGTGCTTCAGCAAGTTCTTACTGTAGGTATCTGTGTGAGGTTTGCCCAGTGGAATCTCTTTGAAAAATTTCCTGTTACTTGCCAGTAATATTCATTCTTGCATTTTTCATGTTCTGCCACTGACTCACAGTGTGACCTTAATATATAGACTCACTGAAACCCAAATTTTCAATAGTGGTGGCTGATTTTTTGGGTCCCTGAGTTTTTGGGTGCCCAACTTGTCACTTTAAGGGACCTGTCACAGATACTGAGAACCCATAGAGCCTGCTGATTTCAGTGGGAGGACTGGGTGCATAGCACATCTGGAAATCAGGCCCATGTGTATCAAGTTTAGAGCTGAGAAAAGGAGACATCCAAAATTAGTAGTCACTTTTGAAAATTTTAACTTTAACATTTCTGCCTTTTCCACCTGTAAGATGAGTGTAACAATACGTATTTCACAGGCTGTTTCCAAGTTTGTTTAAAGTGTGAGGTCATAAGAAGAAAGATGTTGTAACGAATGTCACATTTCTTATTTCAAGTTAGAAATCAGGAACTTAGCCAGCCAGATTCTTAGCTGGGGTAAATTGTCATAGTTTCATTGATTTTTAATTGAGCCGTGACAGTTTATACAAATTGAAGATATAGTCCAGTGTATCCAGTTGGGCACCAAACTGAGTTCAGTGAGGATAGGTGCTCAATAGCATGCTCAGCAGATCAGGTTACACACAGATTTTTCTATGTATAATTGCACAGTAATCGATGTCCTCTTGTTAAGTAAGGTCCATGTCCCCTCCTGTTTGTTCTCACGTTGGCACTCCAATAGCCCCTTTCCCTTTTTATTCGAACAATGGCTATGTAACCAAAAAGGAATTTAGTAACCGGCAAAAACTGGTTCGTTTTTTGGTTTTTTTACAGTGATGTTGAAAAAAATATTTTAACTACCTTAAAACATTAACTCTTCCGTCCAAATCCATTTTTAACTTCTCAGATACAATGTATAATTTTTGGCATACGTTTTTTATTAGTGAAACAAGTACAATTTATGGTCGGTATTACAATAGAGCAGAGAACAAAAGCTGATGCTCCCAGAGGATTATTTTTCTCTGGCAGTTACTTTGTTACACAAACTACAGTACAATGAATATTAAATCTATACTTAAACCAATCTCACTAAAATATTTAAATTAAAGCCAATCCTTTTATACCTCTGTATGTTCCATTAGCATGGTAAAAGTCTTTTTTTTTTTTCCTTTTTCCAGAGCATATGAGATCATTTAAGTATGGAGCGTTGACAGCTTTTCCATATGCACTGAGACTGTTATTTGAATTTAGGGCCCCCCCCCCCCCCTCTCTCTCTCTCTCTCTCTCTCTCTGAATAAGGATAAACTATTTGGTGTTTTGAATTAGTATTTGTTGCTGGATCTTACATGAGTCTTACGTGAAGTCTGATTTACATTTGGCTCCAGTATCTTACCCTCTATTTCTTGTTCATATTGTATTACATAAGAAAATGTAGGCGCTTCTTGTAAATAGTCTCAGTAAGGATTGCAGTAACTACTTAAGATGGTGGAAGACCAGGAAAAGGGTGGAGAAAATACAAAGGGTAGAATACAAAACTGATTGGTGCGTATAAGTGCAGAATTGAAAAATCAAGGTGGTTATTTTCTGGAGTTCAAATAGTCATTTATATAGCAGTCTGCATACAGAATTGAACAGTCATTCTAAACAAATGTAATCCCCGGAGAAGGTGAAAAAGGATGTGCAGAAACATGGATGATTAATAGTGAGGATGGAATTTATTTAATTTGGAATGCAATGTGTAATTTATGGGTTAAATTCTGGAAATTCATATATTGGCCTCCAAAACAGGTGGGGGTGCACACACTGCAAAACCAGCAATAATTTAACACCTATGTTCTGGCTCTGCCACAACTGGAGCATGGACACTCAGCCCGGCTGGTTGGAGCCGGTAGCCAGGAACCGGATCTGGGAGCCAGGGGTCAGAGCAGGAGCCAGGACCCAGAGCCAGGGTCGGAGCTGGAGCCAGGAGCAGGGGTTAGAGCCAGCGTTGAGAGCCAAAGCCAGGGGTTGAAGCTGGCCAGAAATCAGAACCTGGGTCGGAGCCAGAGTCAGGAGCAAGCAGGACTGGAGCAGACTGGAACAGGACAAGAACAAGACAGGCACAGGTGTAATTGCTGATGATGAGCTTAAAAGCAGACCTGCTGGCTCCCTTCAGCCAATCAGGTGGACTGGCCAATTAGGCTGTCCCACCACAACCCATATGAGGTCACTAGTCTGCCTGGAGGTTGGGCTGGCTAGTCCTTACATTTAGATGAAGACGCTCACTCCTGACAATACCTCCCCACACACACACTCCCGGGGCACCTTCTGTGGGCCCTTTTCCCAGGCTTCTCAGGATGAGCTCATCAGGTAGATGTGATGCATAAACATAATCTGCTGCCTCCAGTGACTGGTCATCAGGACCATAGCCTTCCCAAACCACTAGGTATCCAAGCTAACCCCTCGCTTTCATGAAGTCCAGAATCTGTTGGAATAGGTGGCAGGTTGGACTGACTGGGAAATGGGTTTTAGGGGGGAGACATAGACTACCAGGTGGGTTTTCATTGATTCCAGAAGCCACCGTTTGAACATCCCATTGTTGATTTGCTCCACTATCTTGAATGAACCTATGTATTGATGGTCTAACTTGGCTGATGGTCGGGTTGACTGGAAGTTTCTGGTTGAAATCAGACCCTGTCCCCCACAGTAAGGTTAGAGATCCCTGTTTAGCATAGCACTTGTAGGTCTCTCTGATTGTTTCCAGATGTTCCGTGAGTGCCCATTGTATATGGTGCAGGTGTGTGACCAGATCTGCTGTCCTGCTGATAATTTAAGACGCAACAGAGGGTATTGCTCCACTATCTGATTTACCTGTTCTGTCAGTTCCTTTGGTCTATGCCAATGGGGTAAGAAGTGTGCTGCATCTAGGAGCTTAAAAACTCATGCCCAGAAGCAGGCAATAAATTATGAACGTCAATTTCAGACAATGCCAGTTGGAAGTTTGTGGAATCATAGAATATCAGGGTTGGAAGGGACCTTAGGAGGTCATCTAGTCCAACCCCCTGCTCAAAGCAGGACCAATCCCCAATTTTTGCCCCAGATCCCTAAATGGCCCCCTCAAGGATTGAACTCACAACCCTGGGTTTAGCAGGCCAATGCTCAAAACACTGAGCTATCCCCCCTCCCGGAGGAAGCAATGCTCTAAGAAGAGGCAAGCTGTCTCTACGTTGGTAGGGACTGCGTAGGATGGAACAAAATGTTCCACCTTGGTTGAAAGATGCATGGCAATGCTGGTTGCGATCTAACTGTGGGAACAAGGCAAATTCACAATGAAGTCCAGAAACGTGTACCAGGGCTGGGACGGGGTTGGCAGTTGGGTTGGAGGAGGTCAAGTAGCTTCATGTATGGGTTCTTGGTTCAGGAACAAAGGTCTCAAGAGCTTATATATTTCCTGACAAAGTAATGCATACCTGGACAACAGAAGCGCTATGAAACCAGGCTCCATGTTTTAGTTTGCCCAAAGTGAGCAGCATTCCATTCAAAAAAATGGAAACTAGGACAAATTACAAAGGATGAATATACGCAAACAACACGGGAATGCAGGGGCAAGATTAGAAAGGCAAAGGCACAAAATGAGCAAAATGGAGAGGGTCCAGAGAAGAGCAACAAGAATGATTAAGAATGATTGATTAAGGATCTAGAGGACATGACCTATGAAGGAAGGCTGAAGGAATTGGGTTTGTTTAGTTTGGAAAAGAGAAGACTGAGAGGGGACATGATAGCGGTCTTCAGGTATCTAAAAGGGTGTCATAAGGAGGAGGGAGAAAACTTGTTCATCTTAGCATCTGAGGATAGAACAAGAAGCAATGGGCTTAAACTGCAGCAAGGGAGGTTTAGGTAGGAACTTTTTCCTAATGTCCAAACTGTCAGGGTGGTTAAACACTGGAATAAACTGCCCAGGGCGGTTGTGGAATCTCCATCTCTGGAGATATTTAAGAGTAGGTTAGATAAATGTCTATCAGGGATGGTCTAGACAGTAATTGGTCCTGCCATGAGGGCAGGGGGCTGGACTCGATGACCTCTCGAGGTCCCTTCCAGCCCTAGAATCTATGAATTTCATGACCGTTTCAGAACTTGGAGTTGAAATGGTCCATCGGGGATATAAACACATTCCCCATGATAGAGGATCCTATTCTGTAATTGGAAACCTGAAGCAGGCTGGGTATCTGCATTGTCCTAGGCCTGGTGGATCTGAGTAGTGAATGGATCATGAGGCAGCAGGAATTCAATGATGGACATTAGGATCTTGTGCACAGTTCCACTGAGAAAATTGGATGAGTTAAGAACTGTTGAAGGAGGTTCTGTGCAGGGTTCGATGTACTTATCCTTGCAGGACAAGGCATCTGCTTTTCTGTTTCTAGCACCCAGGAGGTAAGTCACAACAAATGCTAATCAGGTGAAGAATCATGATCAGAGGATCTGATGCTGATTTAAGTTTTGGGCTGTGCAGAGAGATTTCAAGTTCTTGTGGTCAATGAGGACCTGAACTAAGAACTAGGCTCTTTCCAGGAGGTGACACCACTTTCTAAGGCTGCCTTGATCTCCAGTAGCAATTTATCCCAAATGTCATAGTTCCTTTCTGCTAGGGTTAGCTTTCACAAATAAAAGGCATATGACTGGAGCTGATTACATGGGCCCATTTGTTGTGACAGTATGATTCTGATGACAAAATATGATGCATTGACCTCCACTGTTAATAGCTTGGTGCAGTCTGGATGGACAAGGATGGGACCCATGGTGAAAGCTCTCTTTAGTTAGTCAAAGGTGGATTGAACCTCAGGAGACCAGACAAATCTGGTCTTCCCGTGAGCTGTCATGGGGCTCCCAGGCAGGAAAACACATTGACAAAATGCTGGTGAAAGTTGGCAAAACTGAGGAATTGTATCCCTTGCATGTCCCTCAGAGCTGCCCATTCAAAAATGTCAGATATCTTATGTGGCTCCATAGTCAGCCCTTTGGGCAAAATGATGTATCCCAGAACTCGATTGTGTTCTGGTCAAATTCACACTTCTCCAACTTAGCATAAAGGTGGTTCTGGTGGTGTCTTTCCAAGGCACGGTGCATGTGTTATTTGTGGAGGACCTGGTTCTTGGGGAGGATGAGGATATTATTGATCACGATGAGCCCATCCAATTTGTCTCTACAGGTACAGGTATCAATGGTGAAATGTTGGAACATTACCGAGGCATTGCACAATCCAAAAAGCATTACTAAGTACTCACAGTATAAACATCAGATGTGGAAGGCATCTTCCATTCATCCCCTTCCCAAATACAGAACAGGTTATAAGCTCCACCAAGGTCCAGCTTGGTAAAGATCTTAGCAGAGAAAAGTCTCTGAAGAGTTCACTGATAAATGGTAGAGTGTATATATTCCAGATGGTTGCCTTATTCAAGGCTTAATAGTTTACACAAGGGTACAGAGAGCCATCTTTTTTGGCCACAAAGAAAATCAGGGCTCCCGACAGGTACATGGATGTGTGGTTTACAGATTCTCTCTGAGTTATTCTCAGAGAGCCGGAAGCTCAGGCTCTGAGAGGGAATAGATCAGCCAGAAAATGCGGTTCCTTTTGGATGTGAGGTCAATGGGGCAATTGTAGTGACGATGTGGCAGTAGTATATTGGCCGCCTTCTTATTTAATACATCTGCCAGATCCCTGTATTTCACCTGCTACTGAGGGAGCTACAGGTGCTGATGAAGGTTCTGCTGACCTGTTCCCATCTGTTGCAGATTTCAGGGGGTGGGAGTGCTGGTGTTCCTCAGGTTTAAACCATGGATGGGCCATAGCATGGAACTGGGTTCAGTGAGACAAGACTGTGATCAAAATGGTGAGCAGAAAACAGTCTGTGCCTGCCCCAACCAAATATGCAGCTCATGCTTAGTGAGCTAGGAGATGTCAAGAATGACTGGGAAATGCAGAGTGTGAACCAGGCCAAACTGCAGGGCTTTGCAATGATCCTGAAGGGTTGTGTCTTCCAAGGGTGCCGTGTCTCATGTGACCAGGCCTATTGAGAGGGCAGGGACCAGTCAATAAATTCCACAAGATCAGGAATGGCCTTGCGCTGTGTCAGGATCCCTTGTACGCAAGCAAACTTCAAGTCCATAAAGTTACCAGAGGTGCCAGAATCAACCAGTGCATCTAGATTGAACTCCTGTGTGGAAGGGTGCCATAAACAAAGCAGAAGCTGGAGGAGTGCTGGCTGCTGGGTGGATGCCTCAAGAGTCCCTGTGGACAGGTGCAGGCTCTGTGTGCTAAAATGAGGGGAGGAAAACTGACCCAGCTTGTATCCCTCTTTCGCAGCTGAGGTGTTTCCCAATCAAGATGTGGGTCAGATCTTCAGTGGGCAGGACAACACAGATTGCGTTGTCCACAATGCAGACAGAGACTGCCCACCTTGTGTTGAGTCATCTTCCTTGTGAGAGGCAGTTCTGGGGCCCATCAACCTGTAGGGATTCAGGCTGCAGTGTGGACACAGGAGATTGGTTGGTTGGGGCCTCTGATTGGGTGTTCACCCTGCACTGGTTATGAAGGGGTTAATGTAGATTGCGAAGGTGGTTAATTAACATGACAGGCCACAGCTAAGAGGAATCAGGTGGCAAAGCAATCCCCTGGCTCAGGGAGGGAGCCCAGCTGGGGACTGGAAGTATAAAGACAGGAAATTGGAAGCAGAGGGGGCTGCTGGGAAATAGGTGGCAGTCACTCCCTGGGAGAAGGGAGGTGTGTTTGGGGTGAGAAAGGCAAATAGCCTACAGTTACTCCCTGGGAGAAGGGAGTTGTGAAGTGGGCAAACCCAGAGTGGTGTGGGGGGATGCCAGATGGCAAGGAAACCACTCAGGGAAAGGCAATAAGGTCTAGAAGGGAACCGACCTTGGCTGCTGACTAGAGGGTCCCTGATCCAGAACCTGGAGTAGAGGGCAGGCCTGAGTTCCCCTGCCAGCCACTGAGGACGTGGCACCATGGGCCAGTGAATGGGAAAACTCTAAGATTGCTGAAGAAAGACTTTGCTATCCCAGAAGGGGAAAACTTGTATAGTGACCTGGCTGGAGGGCCAAGTCATGAAGAGGCAGCAGCAGCTCGTGGAGCGAGAGCGGGACTGCAGACACCGAGAGAGAGACGGCGTCCAACCACAGGAAAGGACGTCGACCTCATGAGGCTAATCCCCAGAACACCAGGAGGAAGCACTATCCTAGCAGTGAGTAGAGCACCCCATGACAGGTCCGTCAAAACCAGCCTGGCTTGGAATGTGCCCCTCCTTTCTTGGCGGCATTCAAATAGGCAGCTGGCAGTTTTCATGGCCAGATCAGTAAAAACATTCAGGCCGGTCTGAGGCTGTATCCGAGCCTGCTCATCCTTAATGTCATTATAAAGAGACAGTGCCGAAAAGAATGGCACTGAGTGCCTGGTTCCATTCTGTGACCACCGCTAGGCGCTGGAAATTAGCAGTGTAGTTAGCAGCCAACTGGTGTCCTTGCATTAGGGTCTGGAGTCTGGCCTCTGCTGTGCATGTTTAATTTGGGTTGCCAAATATCACTGACCTGGCTTGGACAAACTTCAATCCGATTCAAGAGGGGGCTAGACTTTCCAAGGTGTGGAGAGGCTCAAGCCGATGCCTCTGCGGTCACCAAGCTGACAAGCCCACCTTGGTCTTGTAGGTGGAAATGTCTGCAGGCACAGTAGAAACGGAAAATGACACCTGGTTTAGAAACCCAGGGAACTTTCCTGTCACCATAGAACTTATCAGGCAAGGGTATTATTGGCTATCACTAGGTCTGGGTCACAGGAGGCACGGCTTGTGCTTGTAGGGCAGCAGTCGGCACCTGCAGGGCATTGACCAGGTCTGTAGATTCTGCAAGGTGCCCACGAGCTCTGCCAAGCAGATGCTGGCTTTAATGGAGTCTGTCCTAGCAGATAAAACAAGTTCTTTCAAGTTGCTCAAACTGTCACAACTGGGTCATAGGTCTAGTGGTTGGAGCCGGAGTCAGGGGTCAGGAACCCGGAGTTAAGGCCAGAGTCAGCAGGAAGTAGGCCTGGAAAGGACTGTAGCAGGAGAGGAATAAAGCTGAAGCTAGGCTCCGCACGAGGCAGGTACAGGAGTAATTGCAGCTGCGGGCATAAGCATTGCGCAGCCCGCAACCAGTAGCGTAGCCAGGGGGGAGCAGGGGGAGCGGCCACTCCCCCACTGAGCAGAAGCAGCGCCTTTTTTGTGTTCTGATGCCTTTTGCTCCTGCGCTGCAGCTGGAGCGGAGCAATTTTTTTTGCTCCCGGCACCTTTTTTTAGCTCCGCTCCCCCAGTTCTCTAAACCTGGCTATGCCACTGCCAGCAACCTGCTGGTGAGCTCAAAAGCAGGCCTGCTCGTTCCCTTCAGCCAATCAGGTGGTCTGACTGCAACCCAGCTAATCTTGTTAATCTGCTTGGAGGCTGGGCTGGCTAGACTTCAGGGTCAATTGAAGAAGTTCACTCCTGACACTAACAAGTCACATACACAATCTGGAATAATATAAGTGGGGAAAAAGAAGGAGCAACTGCAGACATGGTCAGTTCAGAATAGTGCATGCATAACATGAGAATCAAGCTTCCTCTTTGAGACCCTATGGCATGGCCTCATTGCAGTTAGGAGGGGAGCCAGCATAGAGAGAGCCAGCATCTGCTGTGCTCTCTTGCAGCTAGCTGCAGGTTTGCTGTCTGTACTGCCAGGATGGATTTGGTCCTTTGTGTGAAAGGTGGATGCTTCTGTCCCTGTGGACTTTTAAAACCATTGCAGTGGGCAGAGTAGGTGATGCTTTCTTTTAAAGGAACATTACAGCTTGATTTACAACAGCTGGGTTAAACCTAAAATAGTGTTACAAAGAATGAAACATCTCTACAGACAAGTCCTAGAAGATTAATAGAATCTTATTTGCTTCTGTACCCTCCAGCTCAGATTAACAGCCTACACCCCCTCCCCCTCCCTGTTTTTTGTTTAAATTACACTGGCAGCCAATCTGTTTCCTAGGGCATTTGGAGTGATGCTGTAAAACACAACTGCCCTTTCCTTGGCACTCTTTATGCGCCCTCCGTTCAAATGAGCAACACTGGATATTTAACTGAACATGTTTCTGAAGTAAGTGGGCAAATCAGGTTGCCCTTGAGAAGGTGACCTTTTGTGAGTGGTATTTACAGCACAAGTTGGGGCTGAATTCTTTATTTACCAGTGCTTGACAGAGGGTAAAGGGGTAAGAATATTATAAATATGTATACTTTCCATATACTTATTGACTGATTATCTGACTCCATTCTTCACACAGGAAAAGCCAGGAAACAAAGACATGACCACTTAATGCATCATAAAATGTATATGCTTACTGGAGGAAAAGCTATTTATCCTTTGATATCATGGTTCAAAAAACAGTCAAAGTCTGTAGGTGGAAGGATTTTCTGCCCCTGTTGACTACAGGCTTGCAGAGTTGGCTTTGGACAAAGACACTGGACACCCTTCATGCACGCAGAAGTGATGAATCTGATATAAGAATCTAGGTCAAAGAGTGGAGGGAAATGGGTAATGGGTTTGTGATCATCCTCGACTCTTGTAGAGGGAAGTTTCATAGCTGTGGGCTGTCCAGTAGAAAGGTTCTGTTTCTAGCTCCTATTAGTCTTATCATATCCAACACCAATCCAGGGAGGGGTGTTACTGAGAAAGCTTGGCTCCACACCATTTAACCTTAACATTCAAGACCAGGAGCCTAGGCTCCATCTTCTATTTGCTGTGTAGCTAGTGTAGTGATAGGAGGCAGTGTGGTGTAGAGCAGTGTTTCTCAATGAACAGTCCGTGAACTGGCACCGCTCCCTGAGATCTCCCTGACACAATTTAGGAAGGCAGCAAGCCGGTCCCTGGTATCAAAAAGGTTGAGAAACACTGGTGTAGAGGATAATAGCACTGGACTCAGACTCAGGAGATCTGAGTTCTATTCCCAGCTCTGTCACTGATCTGCTGGATGACCTTGGACAAGTCACTTCACTTCCCTGTGCCTCAGTTTCCCCATCTGGGAAATGGGGATAATGATACTGCCTCTGTAAAATGCTTTGAGATCAATTGATGAAAAGTGCTATATAAGACCTAGGTATCATTATTCTGCTCCTGATGACTTGTGTTTGTCAGCAGCCAGGCTACTACATTTGGTAACAGCTGGAGTTTCTTTAGCATCTGTGGAATGATTCCCCAGCATATAGTGCATTGAAGTTAACGCAGCCATGGAAGCCACAAGATGGAAGATAGATGATTGGGAGGGGAAAGAAAAACATAGCATTAGCCAAGATTCCTGCCCACAAGAATTAAAGAAACAAAGCTAAGCAGCTAGCACATTACCATGTGGCTTCTTTGGTAGTCTCTTATCGCAAGAAATAAAGCACCTCTTTGGCTGTCCTTTACGAATGATCATAAATCCTACCACAGTGGAGCTTGGGCTCTCTCGAGTCCAGGGACCCCACAAAAGCCACTGCTCCCACAAGGAGATGTCAGGCCTTGCCCCTGTCTGTTTTCCCTGTGGGGGAGAAGTTGAAGAAGAAACAAGGTGCATTAAAGGGAGAGTAGAATACTAACAAAGATGGGACAAGCTGTCAAATTTCCCTCCCCGCTTTCAGGAAGCTCCTGCTAATGCTGGGGAACAGGGAAAGCCTTTGATGGCTCTTTTGAAGCCACTTGCCTGCTGATCAGTCTATCCGCTGCCCTTCTCCATTTCTCATTGCCAACTATGATTTAGTGCGAATTAGGTCCTGCTTTGAGCAGGGGGTTGGACTAGATGACCTCCTGGGGTCCCTTCCAACCTTGATAGTCTATGATTCTATACCTCAGCCAAAACTAAAGCAGCCTACTTGAAATCTCTCTGTGTGGTCTTCTGCTAGATGAATATTTTGGCCACGTTAGGTTATTCACAAACTCCTATTCCCAAAGGTTGCTTTGACCTAACCAGGGCCAGCTCTAACTTTTTTGCCGCCCCAAGCAAAAAAAAAAAACAAACAACCCAAGCGCCGCCCCCCCCCCCCCCGAAACAAAAAAAAATCCCCCCCCAGCGCCCACGGAAACACCCCCACCGGTGCACCGCAACACCACCCCTCCCTGCAGGAGAGCTGCGGGGCAGGGCGGCCAGCCCGCCCCCGGCCCCGCTCTCTGGGCCGGAGCGCCGGCGGGGCAGGGCGGCCCCGCTCTCCGGGCCGGAGCGCCAGCGGGGCAGGGCAGGGCGGCCCCGCTCTCCGGGCCGGAGCGCCAGCGGGGCAGGGCAGGGCGGCCCCGCTCTCCCGGCCGGAGCGCCGGCGGGGCAGGGCAGGGCGGCCCCGCTCTCCCGGCCGGAGCGCCGGCGGGGCAGGGCAGGGCGGCCCCGCTCTCCCGGCCGGAGCGCCGGCGGGGCAGGGCAGGGCGGCCCCGCTCTCCCGGCCGGAGCGCCGGCGGGGCAGGGCAGGGTGGCCAGCCTGCCTCTGGCCCCGCTCTCCCGGCCGGAGCGCCGGCGGGGCAGGGCAGGGTGGCCAGCCTGCCTCTGGCCCCGCTCTCCCGGCCGGAGCGCCGGCGGGGCAGGGCAGGGTGGCCAGCCTGCCTCTGGCCCCGCTCTCCCGGCCGGAGCGCCGGCGGGGCGGGGCAGGGTGGCCAGCCTGCCTCTGGCCCCGCTCTCCCGGCCGGAGCGCCGGCGGGGCGGGGCAGGGTGGCCAGCCTGCCTCTGGCCCCGCTCTCCCAGCCGGAACGCCTGCGGGGCAGGGCGGGCGGCCCGCCCCCGGCCCCGCTCTCCCGACTGGAACGCCGGCGGGGTGGCCAGCCAGCCCGCCCCCGGCCCCGCTCTCCAACCGGAGCGCTGCGGGGCAGGGCGGGCAGCCCGCCCCGCAACAGTATGTTAATTTAAAAAAAAAAACCACCTGAGCGCCGCCCCCCTCAAGGTGCCGCCCCAAGCACGTGCTTGGTAGGCTGGTGCCTGGAGCCGGCCCTGGACCTAACATTTTAGGCTGGTGCACAAACAAGGAAGGCAGCAAATACAGCGAGGTTAATTTCTGCTCTTCTTGTATGTGTTACCTATAAAGCAGGATTTTTAAGAATCTTAATGAAGGAAGAGTCCAATTACATTTGAAGTCTGCTCTTTGAGGTTTGTCCTAACAGATGCACTGACAACACCCCTAGAGCAGTAGAAGGCACCAAACATTTGCTGTAGCAATCCCAGTGGTGTGCAACTAACTCTTTGTCAGTCTATTTCTCCATATTTTATTTTTTTTAAAACCACACACACACACACCATACAACAACAAAATTCTTCTCTTTTGGAGGCATCTTCTGTATTAACTAGAGCTGGTTGAAAAATGTTAAAGGAATTTCAGAAAATTTGAATGTTTTGTTCGGCAGGTTTTAAGAAGTAATGATTTCTTATCTATATGGATTTTTTTCTTTTTTTTTTTTTTTCAAATTTTTATCAACTCATTTCAATCTTCAGGTTTACCTCCTTTTCCCCTCTTATCCTTCATTCTTCTGATTTAAATTTTGCTAATTAAAAGGGGGGAAAGAGGAGGGAGAGGCTGGGGAGAAGGAAGATTAAAAAGGAAGAACTAAAAGCTGTTTGGTCGTTCTTTGTATTTCCACTCCATGGTGGAACTAGATTTACTCCTTTCACTTAGTTTTTAGTCTGTTTCTAATCAAGTTCACTTTCTGACTCTTAGGGCAGTAGGACAGTGCTGCAGTGTTTTGGTTACAAGTGCTGCAGAGGAATAATTGTATCCAAACAGCTGTTTTAACCTGCACAGGAACATTTCGGTTAATTTTAGCTTTTGTAAATCTTGCTTTTCACAAAAGCAAAAATGTGAACCTAAAAGTGTCCCTTTAGCTACAGGAGAAAAACTGAACAAATTAAATTCTGGCTTATTCCACAATACCCCCCAGCACAACTCCCTCAGCAGGGACACACACTCAGCCAATGCACCACACACAAGATTGAACAGACTCAACATATCCTGATGGGCCAGGATGCAGTTACCCAAGGAACTTCTTGACAGCTGATTGACCCTTTGCTGAGACAAAAATAGCTGGGGAAGAAGTGTTGTTTTCAAGCTTTTCAGGGGAAATTATTTTTAAAAGGAAAGTTTTGTTTGTTGCAAGTGTTTGTTTGATGGTGCATGAGTTCTCTGTGTGTTACTGTAGAGGCCTCAAGTCATGCACTGGCTTGATTGTAAGTTGTAAACACATTACTTTTCTTTGCATTTCTAGTGTTAGAATGAATCAGATATTAAACAACAAGAGGAAGTAAGAAACTGTCAAAGGATGGTGCTTTCTTACTTCCCATAGCTGACAATGTCCCTTTAAGTTCCATTTGGAGTTCTGTTCTCCCCTTCCTCTCTGTTACTGTCTTTCCATAGTGGAAGTATTGGGCAGAGAGTTTAGCATTTGCTCCTATAAGATTTGGACTAGTTCCCCCCTCGAAACAGAGTAGAGCCATCCATGCTTTGATAAGCCATGGGTATTAGAAAAGGATTTATGAAATGGTATAAAAATGCATTGGACCATGTAGTGAGGTCAAGCATATGGAAGCAATGATTCTATGCCCCAGTAGAGCTGACACCGGAAGAGATTTAAGCATGTCATGAGGCATCTTTTCTTAGTTGAATTCATTTGGGTGCACAACAGAGTCTGTTCCAATTGTGCATGTACAGTGCATGTGCTCACATTTTCTCTCTCTCTCTCTCTCAGAATAAGGTGAACACAGATGTGTGTGTAAATGCAAAAGAGAGAGTGATTAAATAAATCTCTCTCTCTTTCTCTCGACTGTGCTATAATTTCAGCAGGGAGAATAGCAGCTGGTCAGGTCTCTGGTAATGCAGTCTTCACCTTGGGTAGGGATTCTAAAGCATCTCTCTCATGGGGCTACTTGTTTCCTATTTGGTTTCTTGTTGCTAGGCAATATATTTTTACCCCCCAAACTTGAAATTTACAACTCTCATATTGTTCCTTTGCCTTTTTTCCAAACTTCACATATGTAATGGGTTTTCCATCTGCCAGTTTTCCCAGGTCACCTCATCCATCCTCAACTCTGCAGAGGAAAAAGCAATAGAAGAAGCCTTGTGGTTTAGTATTTTTAATTTTATTTTCCTATTTTAGCTTCCAGCTGTAATTAATTCTCTTGCAAAGCCATATCTGCCTGTTTGGGGCAAAGAAAATGGGGAAGGGGGAGGTAAAAGAAATGAAGTCACTCTTCCTTTCCCAGTAAAAGGCAAAATCTGGTAGGTGGCGGTTGAGAACAGTTGCAGCCTCTCAGGGGAGTCTCTCCCCATCTGCCAAATACTTCACGTAATGGTGAAGTGCTGCTGTTGTTCAATTGGCAGCACTCCTGCATTTGGGCTGGAATTTTGTGGGTTCAGTTCCCACACCAGGACTATGTCTGCACTGCAATTAAACACTGTCAGCTAGACTGTGTCAGCTGACTTGGGCTCGCAGGACTCAGGCTGCGGGGCTGTAAAACTGCGGTGTAGATGTTCAGGCTTGGGTTGGAGCCCAGGCTCTAGGACCCCATGAGCGGGGAGGATCCCAGAGTACAGGCTCCAGCCCAAGCATCTACGCCACAATTTTACAGTCCCACAGCCTAAACCCCACAAACGTGAGTCAGCTGACACCAGCCAGCCATGGGTGTCATAGGCACCGACTCTATGGGTGCTGCGGGGCTGGAGCGCCCACAGGGAAAAATTGGTGGGTGTAGAGCACCCACCGGCAGCAAACCTGGGAGGGAGGGGGGGAAGCGGAGCAGGGTGCCTTGGGGGAGGAGGCGGAGCCTGGTGAGCTCTATTTCCTCTCCCACCCTTTGTCTGTCTCATTAGTTTAGACCAGGGGTGGGAAAACTTTTTGGCCCAAGGGCCACATCTGGGTATGGAAATTGTATGTCAAGCCATGAATGCTCATGAAATTGGTGGTTGGGGTGCGAGAGGGGGTGAGGGCTCCTGCTGGGGGTACAGGCTCTGGGGTGCAGGAGGGTGGTACTGAGGGGTTCGGAGGGCAGGAAGGGGATCAGGGCTAGGGCAAGGGGTTGGGGCCTGGGTGAGGGTCAGGAGTGCAGGCTCCGAGCGGCACTTACCTCAAGCAGCTCCCGGAAGCAGCGGCATGTCCCCCCCTCCAGCTCCTATGCAGAAGCGCAGCCAGGTGGCTCTGTGCACTGCCCCATTCACAGGCACTGTCCCTGCAGCTCCCATTGGCCATGGTTGCCGGCGCTTGGGGCAGGGGCAGCATGCGGAGCCTCCTGGCTGCCCCTATGCGTAGGAGCTGGAGTGGGGACATGCTGCTGCTTCTGGGAGCCGTGCGGAGCCATGGCACATGTGGAGCAGGGCAATCCCCAGACCCCGCTCCCCTGCGAGAGTTCGAGGGCTGGATTAAAACATCTGAAGGGCCAGATGCGACCCCTGGGACGTAGTTTGCACACCCCTGGTTAGATTGTAAGCTCTTTGTGCCAGGGACTCCCTCTTACTCTGTATTAGTAAGTGTAGCACAATGAGTCCTTACTCTTGTACCATAATCACCTGGATCGATCGGACTTCAGCTGTCGTTAAGACTGCGCCGATCACAACGCGTCTGCCATTCTTCTCGCACTCTTGCCTTTCTTCTCCACGTTCGTCCGAAACGTTTAACGATGTCATCTTCCCATCTTCTTGGAGGCCGACTGGGGGGGTCTTTTCTGTTCTCGCGGGTACCACTCAGCAATGATTGCGGTCCACCTGTTATCCGTGAGCCGTGCTGTGTGGCCCGCCCATCGCATCTTGTTATGTCTGCTTTCCACGACAATATATTTCACACTGCTGCGTTCTCTGATTATTTTATTTGGTATACGATCCAGAAGGGAGATTCCCAACATAGCTCGTTCCATTGCCCTTTCAGCTACCAACAGCCGTTGGTCTTCTCTCTTCGTCAGTGCCCACGTTTCACTGCCATACAGCATGGCTGGCAGCACTGCTGAATTGAAAATATTTGTATGTGTGGTCTTGTCAATTTTTCCTTTGAGGATGTCCTTGATGGAATTAAACGCACACCATCCTGCCCGAATCCTTCGCAAGAGTTCTCCATTCAGGTCTTGGCGCATATTAACTTCTTGGCCCAAATATATGTACTGTTCCACTTCTTCGATGTCTTCTCCTGTTACCGTTATTCGGGCTTTTCGTAAGACGTCTGATCGCATATATTTCGTTTTGCAGCGGTTCATTTTCAGGCCGACCTGACTACTTTTCTTGTCGAGTCTTCGTAGCATGCTCTGCAGTTGGTTGGCGCTTTTGGCAATTAGTACAATGTAGTCTGCAAATCTGAGATGAGATAATCTCTCTCCGTTTATGTTGACACCACTCCTCCAATTGATCTTGTTCATAACCATTTCGAGGCAGGCTGCTTAGAGCGAAGTTGATTTTCGATGAAGCGGTGGAAAAGAAGGCGTTACAGATGGCAAACAGGAAACAGCAGCCGAAGACATTTGATGAAGCAAAGCTGAAAAAAGCGATTTCTGGGTTTGACTGGAGCCAGATGGAAAAGTGTGATGAGGACTATAGTATCTTTGCTGACAAGTTGAGATGTTGCATAAAAGCAGCTGAAATTAAAAAGCTGAAGAAGGCGAAGGGAAGAATCTTGATTGAAACGAAAAGCTTGTTGGAGAAGCGGAGAAACATGAAAAGGAGCTCGGATAACAACCTCGAGTACTCCATTCTGTGCAAGCTTATACGGCGAAAACTGAAGGATGACTTCGAGAACTTCCGGAAAGAAAAGCTCCTTAAAACAGCTGAATCACGCAAGAGCCTCAGGACATGCAAGCGGGAATTGACGCAGTATAGATTGAGCGTAACAGCATTGAAGAACAAGGATGGAGAGACAGTAATTGACAGAGCAGGGATGGAGGAGGTCTGCAAGGACTTCTATACAGAACTGTTCAAATCAAGAATCAACGTCCCTCTCCCAACCCTCGAAGAGTCAGAAGAACGCGTCCCCCCAATAATAGTCAGCGAAGTCCGAAGCGCACTACACCAGATGAAGAAGGGAAAAGCTCCAGGCAAAGATGGAATAACGTCAGAAATTATTTATGCAGGAGGCGAAAAACTTTGCAAGGCCCTCGCTTTAAGATTCAGTCGATATCTTGTACCATACAAGTAGCAATCATCTAATGATTGTAATACAAGTAGCAATCATCTAATGTTTAAGGTTGTGTGTAAGCTATGGATGGTTAAGTGCATAGTGGCTTCCATGTTTACCCACACAGTCTCTGCACCATTGGTAACAAAGGCCTTTGCTTTTTGAAGCACTTTGGGATGCCATTAATAGGGGAGAAAAATTCTATTCTTTTAAAGTTACATAGCAAAGAAAAACTGTGACTGCTACACTGAAAAATCCTCAAATAATACATTTTCAAAAGGTTTTGTTGGAGTGGGATCCAGAATCCATTCCTGCTGGACACACACAACCAGCCTGTTTTCAATAACTGCCCCAAGACCAAACATGATAGTTAAGGAACTAGTTATTGCATTAATGTTGGCCTGGGGAAAGACTTTCTCAGACCACCTAACTCAATGGGAATTGGAAGAAGTTGTTCTGAATTATTAATTATGATTTGTACTTAGGAGCCTGAGTCCTGGACCAGGAGCCCCAGTCCTGGACCACAACCCCACTATGCTAGGCGCTTCCCTGAAATGTACTCTGAGCATAGTCCCTGAAAGGAGAACGAGAACTGGTTTGTATATTTATCTGAAGTGATTGGTAGGTACATCTGTGTGTGTTCGTACATGTATCTGCTACAGCTAGTAGAGTACAGCATGACTTTTTGTACCAGCAGAGTCAGTATCAATAACATCTATGGGTTGAAAACTACTGTGTCAGCAGGAAGTGCAATGTTCTGCACCATCTTCAGCCTCTAAATGGATTTAAGATATAGACCCATGCAGAACACATTTGCAACAATCTACTCTTCAGGTGACAAAGGCATGGATCGTGTGGTGAGGTCCACATCAGAAAAATGCAGCAACTCCTGCATGTTGAAAGGGCTTGTCTACACCACAAAATTAAGTCAACTTTATCTAATTTGACCTCGAGCCCCCGAATTAATGAAGTCGATTGTGCGTGTCCACACCATGCTCATTGTCTCGATGGAGTGTGTCCTCCCTAGCAGTGCCTGCATCGATGCACAAAGCAGTGCATCGTGGGTAGTTATCCCAAAGTGCAACTTGCCACAATGTGTTTTGGGAAGTTTGTGCAATGTCTCATGGGACCAAAACATTGTCACAGGGGAGAATGGGAACATTGCATCATCATCCCATGATGCACTGTGCTCCCTCCCTCACATCAACTGCAAACATCCCAGTGGTTTTCACTTCTTAAAACCGCTGCGCGTATGCCATAACCCCAGAAGCATGGAGCCTGCTCAGTTGTGCACTCTTGCTGTGAGCATCTCAAACACCTGGAGCCTTCTCCTGCAGTATTTCCAGAGCCGAAGTAGGGTCCGCCGCGTGGAACATAGCGATGTCCTGCAAGCAGCCCTGCTGCAAGCCATTGAAAAAAACAATTCACAGTTGCTGATAGCAGTCACAGAGCAGCGGCACTCTGAGCGCTGTTTCTAGTCCCGTGAAACGAGCACTGACTGGTGGGACCACATCGTTTTGCAGGTATGGAATGATGAGCGGTGGCTGCAGAACTTTGGAATGCGGAAGGCTGCATTCCAGGAACTTTGTGCAGAGCTTTCCCCTGCCCTGCAGTTCAGCAACACAAAAGTGAGAGCTGTTCTGACGAGGGAGAAGTGAGTGGCGATCGCTATTTGGAAGCTTGCAGTGCCAGACAGTTACCTGTCAGTGGGGAATCAATTTGGAGTAGGTAAATCAACCATGGGAGCTGCTGTGCTCCAAGTGTGCAGGGCCATTAATTGACTTCTGCTACGGAGGGTAGTGAGTCTGGGAAATGTGCGGGACATAGTGGATGGTTTTGCAGTGATGGGGTTCCCTAATTGCGATGGGGCGATAGATGGCATGCATATCCCTATGTTGACACCAGACCACCTTTCCAAAGAGTACATAAACTGAAAGGGATACTTTTCAATGGTGTTGTAAGTGCTGGTGGATCACAGGGGGTGTTTCACCGACATCAACGTAGGATGGTCGGGAAAGGTTCATGACGTGTGCATCTTTAGGAACTCGGGTCTGTTAAAAAAGCTGCAATCCGGGACTCTTTCCAGACCACAAAATTAACATTGATGACATTGAGATGCCTATAGTTACCCTGGGGGACCCAGCCTACCCCTTGCTCCCATGGATCATGAAGCCATACACCAGCCATCTGGACAGCAGTAAGGAACGATTCAACTCTAGGCTCAGCAAGTGCAGAATGGTGGTTGAATGTGCCTTTGGTCATTTGAAGGGCGCTGAAGAAGTCTACTAACAAGGTTGGACCTTAGTGAGGAGAACATCCCCATTGTTATAGCTGCCCACTGTGTGCTCCATAATATCTGTGGGGAAAAAGGGGGGGGAAATTTTCCACAGGGGTGGGCAGTTGAGACAGATCACATGGCAACCATTTTTGAGCATTTTTGAGCACCAGGGCAATAAGAAGAGCACAGCAAGGGGCACTGCATATCCGCAAGGCTTTGAAAAGCCCTTTCAGTAATGAGTCAGTAATGTGAGCTGTTTGTCTTGTGACAAAGTTCCTCCTCTACCTCGGTGGGTCCTGCACTTATTGGCGGATTCTGCTTGCCTCACAGATCTTCCCCTCTGGTAGAACCCACAGTCCAGGTTAACTCCTCCTGTGTCTGATCAGGAGTTGGGAGTTTTGGGGGGAACCCGGGCCCGCCCTCTACTCCGGGTTCCAGCCCAGGGCTCTGTGGATTGCAGCTGTTTAGAGTGCCTCCTGGAACAACTGCACGACAGCTACAACTCCCTGGGCTACTTCCCCATGGACTCCTCCCAACACCTTCTTTATCCTCACCACAGGATCTTCCAGCAGTACGCCCTCTTACTCTCAGCTCCTAGTGCCTCTTGCTCCCAGCTCCTCACACGCAACCTCCTTCCACAGCTCCTGACATGCGCCCCTCACTGACTCACTGGGAGGCTTTTAACTAGTTTCAGCCAGCCCCTGATTGGCTGCAGGTGTCTCAATTAACCTCCCTGCCTTCTGGAAAGTTCTTAATTGGCCCCAGGTGTCTTGATTAACCTGGAGCAACTGCCATAAGGTATCAGGGATTTGTTTAGCCTGGGGCTAACATACTGGTTCCTTACCACTTTCCTATAGCCCTCTGGCCTTGCTCCGTCACATATCCCCACCCTCTGCTCAACACCATAGAGTTGGGCAACTTGGGACGCCAGGCAGTGTGCTCTTGACAGACCATCAGCGTTGCCATGGTGGCATCCAGCCCTGTGCCGTATGCGGAACTGGAACGGTTGGAGGGATAAGAACCACCTGGTGACCCTTGCATTCTTTTCCCTATTCTGCTCCATCCACTGGAGGGGTGCATGGTCCGTCACAAGAGTAAATCACCGGCCCAAGAGGTAATAACGTAGGGTCTCCATAGCCCATTTGACAGCAAGGCATTCTCTCTCAACTACTGCGTATTTCTGTTCTCTTGGGAGAAGCTTTCTGCTTAGGTAGAGTATCGGGTGTTCCTATTCTCCCACCATTTGTGACAGAACCGCCCCCAACCCCACCTCGGAAGCGTCTGTTTGTAAAATAAATTCCTTGTTAAAGTCCGGGGCTATGAGTACAGGGTCATTACAAAGGGCCGTCCGAAGATCTGTGAACGCTCCCTCTGCTGCGTCGGTCCACTTCACCATGTCTGGACCTCAGGCTTTCACCAGGTCCGTTAGGGGACTTGCCCTAGCAGCGAAGTGAGGAATAAAATGTCGGTAGTAGCCTACCACACCTAGGAACGCGCGGACCTGCTTCTTTCGGGTCGGCCGGGGCCAGTTTTGAATCACCTCTAGCTTATTCATTTGGGGCTTTACTATGCCCCTTCCTACAATATATCCCGGGTACCTAGCCTCTGCTAGCCCTATGGCACATTTAGCGGGATTAGCAGTGAGGCCAGCCCGCCTTAAGGTGTGCAGTACTGCCTCAACTTTCTCCAAGTGGGTTCCCCAGTCTGGCGTATGGATGACTACATCATCTAGTTATGCGGCTGCATAACTAGTATGGGGGTGCAGCAGCTTATCCATGAGGCGCTGGAATGTGGCCGGGGCCCCATGTAGCCCAAAAGGGAGGACGGTGTACTGGAATAGCCCATCCGGCGTGGAGAACGCTGTCTTTTCTTTAGCTTCTTTGGTCAGGGGAATCTGCCAGTATCCTTTTGTCAGATCCAGTGTAGTCAAGAATCGAGCACTACCTAGTCGGGCCACCAGTTCGTCGATGCGTGGTATGGGGTATGCATCAACCTGGGATACTTCATTCAGTCGGCGAAAGTCATTACAGAATCTCGTGGTACCGTCAGGTTTAGGCACTAGAACGATTGGACTGGACCACTGACTGTAAGATTCTTCAATCACCCCTAATTCTAACATTTTCTTCACTTCGGCCTTCATTTCTTCTCTTTTGGCTGCTGGGATTCGGTAGGGTCTCAATGTTACCTTGGCTCCGGGGATCGTGCGGATATGGTGATAGGTCTCAGTCGTCCGTCCCGGTTTTGTAGAGAACACATCTCGGTTGCGATTAATCATGTCAGTTGCCTCAATCTTTTGGATCGGCGTCAAGTCAGGTGATATCCTTACTTGCTCATGTAAGTTTTCCTCCTGGGGAAGGGCCTCCTGGGTGACTAAGCATGCCTCTCGATCGTACCAAGGTTTTAGAAGATTGATGTGGTAGATTTGCTCTGGTTTCCTGTGGCCTGGCTGCCGCACCTTATAGTTCACCTCTCCCACGGCTTCGATCACTTCGTAGGGTCCCTGCCACTGGGCCAACAGCTTACTTTCTGCTGTGGGCACCAGGACCATCACTCGATCCCCTGGTTGGAACCGTCGAAGCTTTGCTTGGTGGTTATAATGGGTTCATTGGGTCTCCTGTGCTTTCTCCAAGTGTTCTCGTACAATAGGTGTAACTCGGGCTATCCGATCCCTCATCTGCAGTACATGCTCAACTACGTTCCTTCCTGGATTTGGCTCCTCTTCCCACGCTTCTCTTGCTATATCCAATATGCCCCGGGGGTGGCGCCTGTATAATAATTCGAACGGAGAGAAACCTGTGGAGGCTTGCGGAACCTCCCAGATGGCGAACATGAGGTAAGGCAATAGGGTATCCCAATCTTTCCCATCCCGGCTCACCACTTTCCTGATCATGGCCTTGAGGGTCCTATTGAACCTTTCCACAAGGCCATCTGTTTGCGGGTGGTATACAGAGGTCCGTTGGGCTTGTACATGGAGTAATGAACAGAGATCTTTCATCAACTTGGACACGAAAGGTGTCCCTTGATCAGTCAATATCTCCTTGGGTAAACCCAACTCGGGCAAAGGTCTGTGCTAACTCCTTAGCTATGGTTTTGGAAGCCGTGTTGCATAGGGGAATGGCTTCCGGGTACCGGGTTGCATAGTCCAGTACAACAAGCACATGTTGGTGGCCCCGAGCTGTCTTCTCAAGGGGCCCTATCAGATCCATGGCTATGCGTTCAAAAGGAACCTCTATTATTGGAAGAGGTATCAAAGGAACCCGGAAGTGTGGGCGTGGACTATGTAACTGACACTCCAGACAAGAGGTGCAGTATCGTCGGACATCTTCATGTACTCCTGGCCAGAAGAACCACTGCAGGATCCGTGCCTGGGTTTTCTCTACCCCTAGGTGTTCTCCAAATAGGTGACTGTGGGCGAGGCTCTATATGGCTTTTTGATGTTTTCATGGCACCAGAAGTTAATGTATCTCTTGCTCCTGCATTTGCACCACACGGTACAGGAGATCTTTCTTCACTATAAAGTAAGGTCCTGAACCCCGGACCTTCCCATCCACAGGTACTCCATCTATCTCAGCCACCTCTTTCCTGGCATTATCATATCTAGGGTCCTCTGCCTGGTCCCCGCACGAAAATCTCTCTGCTGGGACTAACCTGCCCGAGCTCCCAGGGGCCAGCCTCTGTTGCTTCCAACAGCTCACTTCCATCATGGCTGGGGCCAGCCTTCGGCTCACCGTCTGTGGTGGTAGTTTCTCTGGCTGCTTGTGTCCGTCTGCCTACTAGGGCGATCTTCTGGCCCTGGGTCAGGATCCGGGTTCCCAAAGCTTTTGCAGCCTTCCTCTCCCTTTTTGTCTTCCGGGTCTTTTGGGGGACTGAGAACAGATCCTGAGAAATCTCAGCAAACATCGGGGGTTGACATTCCCCCGGTGACAAGTCGCTGCCCTCAGGGTCCCCACCTCCCTCCAACCTCTCCGGGGGGAGTAAATTATCAAACCCTGGATAGTCCCTCCCAATGACTACAGGATACCGGAGTTTAGGAACTACACCCACTGTCACCTTAATGGGGTTCCCCTGAACCTCTATCTCCACCTGGATGGTGGGGTAATGGCTTACGGCCCCATGCACACACGTCACTGCTACGCGTTTGGCTTGTAGCAGCTGGCTACTTTTTACCAGCTTACCCGATATTAGGGTGATTGCACTCCCGGAGTCCACAAGCGCTATAGTCTCTACTCCATTTATCTTCACCGGTCTAGTGTAGTTATGCGGGGCTAATGCGACGCCCGCAAGGTGGATAAGGGAGCATGGGACCTCCCAATCCCCCAAGTTACATTGCATAGGCTCCTCGGTGCTGGGACACTGTGCTGCTATGTGTCCCCACTCACCACATGCATAACATCTATATGGAACCCTAGGCGTTCCCCGGTCTCTTGGTTTGGGAAGTCTAACATCATAATCTTCTTCCCCCTCAGTGCGCCGACTCTTTATGGCCTCTGGTGGGCCTTCAGCCCCTCTCTTTTTCCACCTGGGCCCTCCTGGTGGCCCAGTTACTCGAAATCTGGGGCTTGGTGCTGCTAGTTTAACCCAGGGTTCCACTTCCTTAACTGGTCGGGTCAGTTCCCTCGCCGTCCTTCGCCTCTCTACCATTGCCACAATCTCATCATAGGTGGAGGGTTCGTTCTGGCTTTCCCATGCGCGAAGGTCTGGCGGTAGTCCCCTCATGTATCGGTCGATGACCAGAACCTCTAGTATCTCTTCTGGACTCCGGGACTCAGTTTGCAACCACTTTCGTGCGAGATGGATGAGGTCATACAATTGGGATTGCGGGGTTTTGTCTTCCTGGTACCTCCACTCATGATACCGCTGGGCCCGCACTGCGGTTGTTACCCCAGATCTGGCCAGGATCTCTGCTTTCAGCTGGGGGTAGTCTGCTGCAGCCTCTTCAGGCAGATCATAGTAAGCCTTCTGGGCCTCCCCACACAGGAATGGGGCGAGGATGCCAGACCACTGATCTCGAGGCCAGTCCTCCCGTAGGGCTGTCCTCTCAAAGGCCAGGAGATATGCCTCTATGTCATCGTTCCCTGTCATTTTCTGCAGGCAATTGCTGGCCCGTATGTGCCGCGTCCCATCATGGCCATGGTTCATCTCTGTAAAGGCCTTCATTTGGTTTACCAGTTCCCGCAACATAGTACGGTCTTGAGCGACCTGGTCCATCAACGGGCGATTGGTCTCCTGCTGCAGCCGTACTGCTTCCTGTTGGGCAGCTGCCTGGACGTGGGTAGCCTCCTTCTGGGCAGCCGTGGCTTGTATCAGTGCCTGTACTACCTCTTCCATTGTGGTGAAAAAAATAAATAAATAAACCCGCTCCCTTTTTTTTTTTTTTTTTTAAATAAACACCTTCCTTCTTCCACCGCGCTGTGCACACCAGATCCCACCCCTGACACCAGTTGTGACAAAGTTCCTCCTCTACCTTGGTGGGTCCTGCGCTTATTGGCGGATTCTGCTTGCCTCAGAGATCTTCCCCTCTAGTAGAATCCACAGTCCAGGTTAACGCCTCCTGTGTCTGATCAGGAGTTGGGAGTTTTGGGGGGAACCCGGGCCCGCCCTCTACTCCGGGTTCCAGCCCAGGGCCCTGTGGATTGCAGCTGTTTAGAGTGCCTCCTGGAACAACTGCACGACAGCTACAACTCCCTGGGCTACTTCCCCATGGACTCCTCCCAACACCTTCTTTATCCTCACCACAGGATCTTCCAGCAGTACGCCCTCTTACTCTCAGCTCCTAGTGCCTCTTGCTCCCAGCTCCTCTCACACAACCTCCTTCCACAGCTCCTGACATGCGCCCCTCACTGACTCACTGGGAGGCTTTTAACTAGTTTCAGCCAGCCCCTGATTGGCTGCAGGTGTCTCAATTAACCTCCCTGCCTTCTGGAAAGTTCTTAATTGGCCCCAGGAGTCTTGATTAACCTGGAGCAACTGCCATAAGGTATCAGGGATTTGTTTAGCCTGGGGCTAATATACTGGTTCCTTACCACTTTCCTATAGCCCTCTGGCCTTGCCCCGTCACAGTCTGCATTGTGCTTTTCCAAACCTTCACCTGCCTTGTATCGCTGTCCCTGTAAAGCCAATCCCCCACCCAAGCCCACAGCTTCTACTCAATAAAGAACATTTATTTCTCGAATCCATGTACTTTATTTAACAAACATAAGTAAAGAGGGAGAACAGAAAGAAAAGGTAACCTTGGGGAAAAGGGGTTGTAAAGTTGGAACAGGAGAAACATTTTCAGCTGTGTAACATAACCCCACATTCCAGACCATCAAAGGTCTGTGAATGGGCACCTTTTCCTTGTACCCTCCCCGCCCCCGAGTTAAGTGAAAGGGATAATGGACTTTTTGCCCACTCCTCATGGAACGCTTGGAGGAGGGTGATTCTGCACCAGGCGATGCTGGCTGGCTGTCCACCAGGGTCTGCAAAGGGACTCTATCCTCCTGCTTTTGTTCCTGCAGTTCAACCAGATGCCTCAACACATCTGCTTTGTCCCTCATAATCCTAAGCATCTCATCCTGCGCCGCACGCTATTGCTCATCGGAAGCTTTCCTGCTCTCCATGTTCATGTCTAACTTCTGGAACAGTGAAATACTCCACGCTCTCAGATCTGTGTCAGCTGTCCTGGAGGCATTCATTATCTCAGTGAACATGTCCTCCCGCATTCTCTTTCTCCGCCTTCTAATCACCGAAAGTCTGCTTTTGGGTGTTGTTGACCCACCAAAGGAAACATTTCCAGCTGTCAGTCAGGGGGAAAAATAAAAGAGCCATTGTACACGAATAAAATGCTTCCATAGCAAGGCTGTTTTCATTTTTAAAAAAAGCCAAAACCCTTATTACACTAGGTGCAAGCCATAACATAATCAGAATCCGTAACCGTTCACTGTGCCGTTTTGCTGCTCCAGCCATGGGGAGTAGGCCTCCCCCGGGTCATGGGTGACCAAACTTTTAATGAAGTTTATAAGGCTCATGTTAGGAGCACAGGTAGCTAGTTGAACAATGGCCCTTCCCCATAGCACCACAGGGAGTTGTTTGCAAATTGGGCAGGGGGGAACGTTTTCACTCCCAAATTGCAAAATCTCTCATATGAGGCCCCAGAACCATACCAGACACTTTAAACTACTTTCCAACCGATGCTGAGCACAGTAAAGGCACATTAGCAGCCGCGTGGTTTGACCATCCGGAAAGTGGGGGCTGGGGTCCATATGCCCTTTTTTCCATTGTGATACAGCATGGCCAGAAGGCAGCAGGAGAGTGATCTAGGATGAGGAGAAGCCTTATTCCCTGTAGATTAATTAAAAGCACCTGAAACCAATTAGAGCACCTGAAGCCAGTCACCTGATAAAATCCCCCTGCTTCAATCAGCCAGAGGAGGAGCTGGAGCAGAGTGAGGAGGAGCTGGAGCAGAGTGGTTTGGTGGTGGAGCAGAGAGCAGTTTGGAGGAGTGAAGCAGAGTGGATTGGTGGTGGAACAAAGAGCAGTTCGAAGGAAAGTGGAGGAGAGTTTTGAGAAGTGCTGCAGCGGGCTAAGAAGACCAAGATCCTAGGTAAAGGGACACCTGGCTTGTGCAGAGGGAAGGCAGGAAGCCCCACAAGCTGAAGGTCAGGAGAGGGAAGTAGCCCAGGGGAAAGAATCACTGGTACAAGTGGTTCACCTGCTATCATAGGGCCCCTGGGCAGGGACCCAGAGTAGAGGGCGGGCCTGGGTCCCTCCCTCTCCACTCCCCTTCCCTGGGATACTAGTAGGATAGCTGTTACCCCAGTTCAGGGGTAAGAAATGGCACCCTGAAACCCCCCCACAAGAAGAGAGAGTGCGGGACCCATCATAGTAGTGCCGGCAATTTGCCACACCATGTAAAAGCACTTTTAATGAGAACTTCCCCCATTTCCCCTAGGTGATCCTATGTGATATCCATCTCCTGAGGGTAACAGAGATGGAAAGGAAAGAGATGCTGCAAGCGTCTTGGTATAGACCCAGTCCTTTTGCTGCTATGCTGTGTACCGCAACGATGCCAGCAGAATTAATTCAGGAGTTGCATGGGAAAGTGTCCTACCATAGTGGAAGAAATAAGACTGCTCTGCCTAGAAACCTTCTGCAAAGGATTGCAGAATACTCCATGAAAGTTTCCTAGAGATATCCATGGAAGATTCCAGGGCTATCCCAGGCCACATAAACAGTCTTTTCCGGGGGCCACCCTCTGCATAGCTGGAGCGGCCTCTTGTAAGCAGAGAACCACAGCACCTTGCTTTTTCTTCACAGTAAATATGCAATACCACCGAATATGTGTGCCTGCTAAGTTTAACTGGACTTTGATTGTAACTGTATACTCACCAGAGGTGCCTTCCCCGGCATCAGGGTCGGCCACCATGATATCCTGCAACCCACAGGGCGCCAGGGTTAAAAATATTTCCTGGATCTCGGGGAGAATGGATCCACCGCTCGCCTGTCTCCTGTTCTCCTCCTCCTCCTCTTCCTCATCCACCATATAATACTCCTTGTTGTCCCTAGACTCTCACACCTGTGAGGTGTCCACGTTGCTTGTAGGTGTGCTGGTAGGGTCACCCCCGAGAATTGCATGCAGCTTGTTGCTGAACCCCACACATGCTAGTTCTACACCAGAACGACTGTTCGCCTCTCTTGCCTTCTGGCACACTTGGCAAAGTTTTTATTTTCACATGACACTGCTGTGTAGCCCTTCTCCCCCATTCCATGAGTGATTTTTGCATAGATGTCAGCGTTTCTTCTGCTGGATCAGAACTCTGCCTGCACAGAATCTTCTCCCCACACAGCAATGAGATCCACCACCTCCTGTGCAGGCCGGGCTGGAGCATGTTGATACCAAACTGGGAGGGATTGCAACTGCTTTGGAGGATAGGGTCCTAATTCAAAATGATCTGGACAAATTGGAGAAATGATCAGAGGTAAACAGGATGAAGTTTAATAAGGACAAATGCAAAGTGCTCCACTTAGGTAGGAACAATCAGTTTCACACATACAGAATGGGAGGAGACTGTCTAGGAAGGAGTACGGCAGAAAGGGATCTAGGGGTTATAGTGGACCACAAGCTAAATATGAGTCAACAGTGTGATGCTGTTGCAAAAAAAGCAAACTTGATTCTGGGCTGTATTAACAGGTGTGTTGTGAGCAAGACACGAGAAGTCATTCTTCTGCTCTACTCTGCGCTGGTTAGGCCTCAACTGGAGTATTGTGTCCAGTTCTGGGCACCACATTTCAAGAAAGATGCGGAGAAATTGGAGAGGGTCCAGAGAAGAGCAACAAGAATGATTAAGGGTCTAGAGAACATGACCTATGAAGGAAGGCTGAAGGAATTGGGTTTGTTTAGTTTGGAAAAGAGAAGACTGAAAGGGGACATGATAGCGGTCTTCAGGTATCTAAAAGGGTGTCATGAGGAGGAGGGAGAAAACTTGTTCATCTTAGCCTCTGAGGATAGAGCAAGAAGCAATGGGCTTAAACTGCAGCAAGGGAGGTTTAGGTTGGACATTAGGAAAAAGTTCCTAACTGTCAGGGTGGTTAAACACTGGAATAAACTGCCCAGGGAGGTTGTGGAATCTCCATCTCTGGAGATATTTAAGAGCAGGTTAGATAAATGTCTATCAGGGATGGTCTAGACAGTATTTGGTCCTGCCATGAGGGCAGGGGGCTGGACTCGATGACCTCTCGAGGTCCCTTCCAGCCCTAGAATCTATGAATCTATGTTTGGGGCGTGTAGTCTCCATGATCAGCTGTGCTCAAGTTGGCACACTCCCAGTGCTGATCAAACAGGAAATGGGAATTCAAAAGTTCCTGGGGCTGTAGCAGGGGAGGGGCTGTTTCCTGTGTACCTGGCTACAGTGCAGCAGAGTTGAGAATGATCTCTAGAGCGATCACAGATGAGCATTGTGGGACACCAACTGGAGGCCAATTAAGTCGAATTATACAACACTGCGTCTGCACTACCTCGCAGTCGGTCCATGAAAATCAAACTAAGTGCTATGCCTCTCGCAGAGAAAGATTACAGAAGTAGACATCAGAGGCGACTTAGGTCAATGTAAAGGACCCGGTAGCGTAGACACATATGTTAACAGGTCGACTTAAGGCAGCTTCCTTCGACCTAACTCTGTAGTGTAGACCAGACCAAAGAGAGCCATCTTGACCAGTGCTGAAAGCTGATCATCCAACAAGAATTGGGAATCCAACCACATTCCCAAGCTGCAAACATGAGTAGTGAATGTCACATTAATGAAGTCTTTCCCATATCTTCCAGTTGCTTTTCCTACTCTACCAAAAGTGTGTGTCCCCCGTTTTTAGAAGTCTGTTTTAATCACGCTGAGCTGTTCCTGACTTGAAAAAGGAGAGAAGTTTGTGGTGAAGGCAGCAGTTCTCTGAGATAATCAGGTGAAAGGTTAAGAATAGTTTTGGGAAGAACTAGTCTGAACAGAGTTTGCCTGATTCCAGCATAAGATGGAATAGCATGAAATAACACTGACACCCTGTGGACACTGAGGGAGAGAGATTCCATAGATCATGCTGACAATTGTTTGTTCTCTCGATTATGTGTTTTGGCTTGATATTACTGATGGATTCCTTCACATCCTAATTACTTACATTTTATTTAAATTTCTACTTTCTGCAAATTAATATTGCAATCCAATAAAAATAAACAATCCATTTATACAAAAAAAATTCAGCCCCACCCCCTTAACATCTCTCCATGGACACACGCACACACCCAGCTTCCCTCCTCTGCCCTATGGTGATCTGCTCTCTGCTGCTGGCTGCTCCTAGCAGATTTGCCTGGGCTACCAGGGAAGGGGCATGTGTTCCCCACAGATTTCTTTGCTCCCCCATTTTTCTTCAGGGGAGCCAAGAAATTGGTGGAAGATATGAATTCTGCACCCCCACAGGGGCACAGAATTCCCCCAGAAGTATAATATGCATCAGCAGGGTACACACAGACCATTACACCTCAGCAGACTAGTGCAGAGTAGATTGACATCCCAGTTTGCAGCAAACTAATGGTGTACACAAGCCCTCAATAGGTGTCCCTCCTCCCTCTGAGTCAGCATCAAACCAGTTTCTCAGCACTGCATTGTTTGAGGTGCGGGGCCTTCCATATTTGGCAATAGCCAATGTTTTGACTACTCGTGGTCATTTAAAGACACCATATCATTTTTCATAACAGTGGATGTGTAAACTCCATTATTGTTGCCAAATTCCAGTATGGTTTCTAACATTCTGCCTACTTCAAATTCCCCTTGCACTTTCAGCTGGTTGAAATGCAATTCTTAATTTCCTATCCAAAACTATTGAGGCAAGTGGGAGGAGCTTGGGAGACTGCTACTATTTTTAATCCTGTTTGACCCCTGTCAGCAACATTTCCATTATTACTACTGAGCATGATACAAGTCTCCATATGTCCTGTTTATATTGTTGTTCTTCGAGTGATTGTTCATATCTATGCCAGTTAGGTGTGTGTGCGCGCTGCGTGCACGGCTGTCGGAAACTTTTCCCTAGCAGCTACACGTCGGGCTGGCTGTGGAGCCCCCTGGAGTGGCGCCGGTATATACGACATTATATATGACCCTGCCGACCCGACCCCCCTTCACTTCCTTCTTACCACCAGTGATGGTTGTTGGAACAGTGGTCTCTTGCTTGCAAGTGTCCCACTAATCCCTAGCTCTTCTGTTAATCTCTGTATATAGTTACCCATTGTTAGTTAATAGTTCTTAGTTAGTTAATTGTAGTCTCGCTACTTAGCGGGTTGTGGGGGCTCCCCCTCCAACACATGCCCCGCAGGGCCTCAGGGCATGCCGTATCAGGGCTTCAAACTCTGTAGCTCCTGTGCTAAGCCTATGCCCACGAGCAACCCCCATGAATCCTGCCTTTGGTGTCTGGGAGAAGCCCATCAATCGGATAAGTGTAAGATCTGCAAGGCTTTCAAGCCTCACACCAGGAAGGAGAGGGACATATGCCTAAAGCAACTCCTCATGTTTGCAGCAGGACTCAGCCCCAAGTGCCTCGGTGCGGAGCACTCCTCCTGTGGTGCCATCTGCGGTGCCGAGAAAGGACTCGGCATGCCAACCTAGGAGCTGCTGGACCCCGAAGCCCCAGAAGCATTCTCCCCGGCTCCGCTCTCATTCCCTGGCTGCCCGCAAGAAACAGGCCAAAGGGAAGTCCCCCTAGCGGGCTACGGCTACTGCACCCCCGGAAGGGGACGGTGCAGGGGACGGGCCTATGGCCGGCAGACCCTCAGGCCACACAGAGTCATCACGGGCCCCTGTATCTCCAGGAAGCCCTACTCTCCTGGACTCACCACGGCTGCATGTGGGGGAAGTTATGATGCCTTCCACCCCGGACACTTTTGAAGCCCCTAGGGGGCTCATCGAGATGTCAGCACCTAAGTCTCCCACTATGAGGGATAAGCCTCCACTCGCTCGGCACATGGCACTGTCTAGTGGCAAGCCTGCCATGTTGGGTCGGTCTGCCCCCCCGACCTGGATCTTCATGCCGCTCTGAGTCCTGGCACCGCACCTATGCCCCGCGCAAGTCTGACTTGCAGCACCGGTCTGACAGCCCCGACCCTTGGAGCTGCTCCCATTCGAGGTGTCGTCAGCAGATAAGTCGTGGTCCTGCTCGAGGTCCAGGTCCCGCGCTGTGACCTCGCACACCATTCTCAGCACCGGCCTCAGCCTGCACACTGCTCACCTTCCAGGCGTCGCTCGATGGACTGGCACCATTCCACACCGTGGCACCGCTCTACATTGTGGCACTGCTCCTGCTCGAGGCACCGCTCGCGGCACCACTCTCTCTCATGGCACCATTCTCGCTCACGGCACCTCTCCCCACCTCATCACCGTCCTCAATCGCAGCATCATTCTACTTCACGGCACCGCTCCACACCCTGCCATCGATCCCTGAAGCGGCACTGCCCTGAATCACGGCATGCATCCCGCCCATCGGAGGAGGATGTTTCTCCGGTGCAATCTCGCACCGCTCCCCCTTGGCCATCCTGCTCAAGGTTGCCCTCCCTCCGCTCAGGCAGGGCATTGGGGGCATCTGAAGCACCCAGATCAGGGCCAGTGAGCCTAAGGCAGGATGCTCCGGCACCCCAATGGCCGCCCCAATGGCAGTTTTGGACCCCTTAGGCGTACCATCAGTCCCAGGGCACCCCTCCTGGTATTCCACCACTCCCCTGTTCGGGCAACTCTCAGCCACCCACCCCAGGACCCTCCACAAAACCCGGACCCAGCACCACGTTCCCCTGCCGAGGCTACACCTGGTGCCCATGAGGACCCAGCCCCTAAAGATCGAGAGGCCACCACGGAACCGACGAGTGGCCCTGAATATGAATCTCCAGGTGGAGGAAGTGGTCGAACAGGAAGACCCAATGGTGGACATCCTGGCACCGGACGGCCCCTCTAGGGTAGCTTTACCCATCTGTTCAATATCTTCATCAACGACTTGGATATTGGCATAGAAAGTATGCTTATTACGTTTACAGATGATACCAAACTGGGAGGGATTGCAACTGCTTTGGAGGATAGGGTCCTAATTCAAAATGATCTGGACAAATTGGAGAAATGGTCAGAGGTAAACAGGATGAAGTTTAATAAGGACAAAAGCAAAGTGCTCCACTTAGGTAGGAACAATCAGTTTCACACATACGGAATGGGAGGAGACTGTCTAGGAAGGAGTACGGCAGAAAGGGATCTAGGGGTTATAGTGGACCACAAGCTAAATATGAGTCAACAGTGTGATGCTGTTGCAAAAAAAGCAAACTTGATTCTGGGCTGCATTAACAGGTGTGTTGTGAGCAAGACACGAGAAGTCATTCTTCTGCTCTACTCTGCGCTGGTTAGGCCTCAACTGGAGTATTGTGTCCAGTTCTGGGCACCGCATTTCAAGAAAGATGTGGAGAAATTGGAGAGGGTCCAGAGAAGAGCAACAAGAATGATTAAGGGTCTAGAGAACATGACCTATGAAGGAAGGCTGAAGGAATTGGGTTTGTTTAGTTTGGAAAAGAGAAGACTGAGAGGGGACATGATAGCGGTCTTCAGGTATCTAAAAGGGTGTCATGAGGAGGAGGGAGAAAACTTGTTCATCTTAGCCTCTGAGGATAGAGCAAGAAGCAATGGGCTTAAACTGCAGCAAGGGAGGTTTAGGTTGGACATTAGGAAAAAGTTCCTAACTGTCAGGGTGGTTAAACACTGGAATAAACTGCCCAGGGCGGTTGTGGAATCTCCATCTCTGGAGATATTTAAGAGTAGGTTAGATAAATGTCTATCAGGGATGGTCTAGACAGTAATTGGTCCTGCCGTGAGGGCAGGGGGCTGGACTCAATGACCTCTCGAGGTCCCTTCCAGCCCTAGAATCTATGAAATCTATGAAAAATCATAAAAACTATCCAGTCCAATGCCAAGACCATTTGGCAAACACCTGCCTCCATCCTCCCTACAGCCAAGGGGGCTGAATGTAAATACTTTGTTCCCACTAAGGGATATGAGTACCTCTTTACCCATCCTCCCCCATGTTCTCTCGTGGTGGAGGCAGTGAATGAAAAAGAGAGGCAAGGTCAGCAGGCCACCGCACCCAAATCAAGGGAGGCTAAATGGCTTGATTTGTTTGGAAGGAAAATTTATTCCACCTCTCAGGATTGCAAACCAACTCATGTTTCTGAGTAGATACAACTACAACTCATGGTCCTCGTTCCTGAAATTTAAGGAGCTCCTTCCCTCCGAGCCTTGAGCGGAGTTGGGGGCCATCACTGAGGAGGGTAAAGCTGCTGCCCGGACCTCCCTCCAAGGCTCCCTTGATGCCGCGGACTCTGCGGCATGTACTCTTGGGTTGGGGATTGCGATGAGGCGCAATGACTGGCTCCAGTCCTCTGGTCTTCCCCTGGAGGTCCAGCAGACCCTGCAGGACCTTCTCTTTGATGGCCAGGGTCTATTTGCTGAGCAAACGAATTCCAGACTGCATACATAGCCTAAAGCACTTCTGGAACACAATAAAGTCCATTGGCATGCACACTCCAGTGACCCAAAGGAAGCCCTTTAAGCTGTGGGCCACCCAGCAGTAGTCTTTTCCCTGTAGGCCCAGACAGGACTTCTCTTGTAGGAGAAGTAGATACAATTGGCGCAAGCCATCGCGTCCTCCATCCGGGCAGGGCCAATGGCAATCCAAACCCCCTTCAGGCCGTAAGCGCCCCTTTTGAAGGTGCACACAAGGGCGGAATATAAGTCCACAACCCAGTTGCCTCCCCTCCTTTGCTGCACCATCTATCCCACTTCTACCATGCATGGTCCCTTATTACGTCGGATCGATGGGTGCTCCGTACGGTACAAGCGGGATATTCTATCCAATTTTGCTCTTCCCTATCCTCCCATCACCCTTGCCTGTCCCTCTTTAGGGACCCCTCTTGAGCAACTTCTCATCCAGGAGGTCCAGGTTCTCCTTGCCCTAGGAGTGGTGGAGAAGGTACTCAGGAACTCAAAGGCAAGGGTTTCTACTCCCGATACTTCCTTGTCCCCAAAGCGAAGTGGGGGCCTCAGGCCCGTTCTGGACCTGGGGGAACTCAACAAGTTCATAGTCAGCTTGAAGTTCCACATGGTCTCCCTAAGCACAATCATCCCTTCCCTAGACCCGGGAGACTGGTACGCTGCACTCAACATGAAGGACGCTTATTTTCACGTATCTATCACCCTGGCTCACAGACGGTTCCTCCGCTTTGTGGTGAACAAGGTGCATTACCAGTTCACGGCCCTCCCATTCAGGTTGTGCACAGCGCCTCGTGTCTTCACCAAGTGCATGGCGGTTGTAGCAGCCTTTCTCCATCGCCACCACGTGCATGTCTACCCTTACCTGGACGACTGGCTCCTCCGGGGCTGCTCCCGTCAGCAGATGGAATCGCAGGTGCAATTAGTCAGAGAGACGTTCGACCAATTAGATATCGTACTCAACGTCCGCAAATCAGTGCTCACCCCGACTCAAAGGATAGAGTTCATCTGAGCCATTCTGGATGCGACTCAAGCAAGAGCATTCCTGCCAGAGATGTCACCTGGCCCTCTCACAGATAATCAGCATCCTTTGCAGCTTCCCTACCACCACGGCGAGGCAGTGTCTCAGGCTGTTAGGCCATATGGCATCCTGCACATACGTGGTTCAACACGCCAGGCTGCGACTCAGACCCTTGCAAGTGTGGCTTACGTCTGTGTATCGCCTGGGCCACAACAGTCTGGATACAGTGCTGACCATGCCTCGGCACAGCCTCAATTCCCTATGGTGGTAGCTGAATCCCCGCTTGGTAGGTGCCGGGGTTCCTTTTCACCCACCCCAGCCTACCTTGATCTTAGTCACAGACACGTCCACGTTGGGCTGGGGAGCACATCTAGGAAGCCTGACAACTCAGGGCCTATGGCAAGTAGAGGAACTGGCTCTACATATCAACGTCAAAGAACTCAAGGCGATCCGCCTCTCCTGCCAAGTTTTTCTGACTCACTTGCATGGCCACTGCGTAGCGGTATTGATGGACAACACCACGGCTATGTTTTATATAAACAAGAAAGGCGGAGCCCGCTCGTCTCCTCTCTGTCAGGAAGCCCTCCATCCTTCTCCAGGCTTCATACTTGCCGGGCATTCAGAACGTGCTGGCGGACAGTCTGAGCAGATGTTTCCTCACACACGAGTGGTCGCTTCGCCCAGATGTCATCCACTCCGTCTTCTGCAGTTGGGGGTTTCCACAAATTGACCTGTTTGCCACATGGGCCAACAGGAAGTGCCCAACATTTTGCTCCTTCAGGAGCCACAGCCCAGGCTCGGTTGCAGACGAGTTCATGATTCCATGGTCCGGGCAGCTGCTATACGCCTTCCTGCCATTCCCGCTGATCCACAAGTGCTTCTCAAAATCCGCAGGGACAAGGCAGACATCATTTTGGTGACCCCAGCCTGGCCTCACCAGTGCTTGTACCCCACCCTCATACACTTGTTGGTCCGGTCACCAATATGGCTCTCTCTCACTCCTCTCACTCGCCTGTTCGGATACTGTGAGGCAGGTACTTCAGGAAAGCCGCAGGCCATCAACTAGGGCCACATACAGAGCAAAATAGAAGAGGTTCTCCAGCTGGTGCGCCCAAAGGTGGGTGCTCTTGTTCCAGGCTCCCATTCCTTGTATCCTGGACTATCATCTGTACCTAAAGGACCAGCGTCTGGCATTTGGTTCCCTCAAGGTCCACCTCACGGCCATCTTGGCCTTTCACCCAGGCGATTCTGGGTGTTCGATGTTTGCTCACCCCATTGTGGGATGCTTCCTGAAAGGCCTGGAGAAGATACATCCCCCGATGAAGCCCCCCATCCCGGCCTGGGACCTTAACCTAGTCCTCTCCTGCCTCATGGGCCCTCCCTTTGAGCCTTTAGCTTCTTGTTCACTCCTCTACCTCTCTTAGGGTATGTCTACACTACAGAATTAGGTCGAAATTATAGAAGTCGATATTTTAAAACCCGAATTTATGGAATCGATTGTGTGTGTCCCCACTAAAGAGCATTAACACCATGAGGTCGACGGACTGTGTCCACAGTAGCGGGGCTAGCGCCGACTTTCAGAGCGTTGCATTGCGGGTAGCTATCCCACAGTTCCCGCAGTCTCTGCTGCCCATTGGAATTCTGGGTTGCGATCCCAAAGCCTGATGGGGCAGAAAACATTGTCGCTGGTGGTTCTGGGTACATGTCATCAAGCCATCAAACGTCCCTCCCTCCCTCCGTGAAAGCAATCTTTTTCGCGCCTTTTTTCCGGGGTTTCCGTGTTTGCTACGGAAGCCTGCTCAGCTCACAATTACCGTACATCTCCAGCGTACGCCTGGACATTAGGTCTAGTGGGGATTCAGTCACGCTATAATACGGGCAGAGGGATAGCTCAGCGTTCTGAGCGTTGGCCCGCTAAACCCGGGGTTGCGAGTTCAATCCTTGAGGGGGCCATTCCGCCTGAGGCTGGTAGTCGCGGGACTACACAGCAGAAGCTCCTTGCCTTCTAGCTGCAGATGGTGCAATATGCCATAAATGGTTGTGGTCGCGGGACCATACAGCAGAAGCTCCTTGCCTTCTAGCTGCAGATCGTACAATATGATTGAAATTCGTGTGCTCCTGGCCGGCGGCCTATGGTGTGGCTGGCCGGGGGTGCTTGGACATAAATGGGAATGACTAGAGTGACTCTGGTCATTCTCTTTTTTACGTTTTGTTTAAGGGAGATTCAGTACTGCCTGGAACACGGGCGGAGGGATAGCTCAGCGGTCTGAGCGTTGGCCCGCTAAACCCGGGGTTGCGAGTTCAATCCTTGAGGGGGCCAGGAGATGATGATGGATATCAAGCATATTGTACCATCTGCTGCTAGAAGGGAAGGCGCCTAACCCTTGCTCACCGCATATTGTACCATCTGCTGCTAGAAGGAAATGAGCCTAACCCTTGCTCCCCCCCTCCCTCCGTGAAAGCAACTGAGGGGGGAGCAAAAAATCCTTTCGCGCCTTTTTTCATATGGGCGCCATATTGCTGACTCCATTGTTATCCACCCGCCGCTTCTGCTGCCACTCTGCTGTCCTGCAAACAGCATACCAGGGAAAGCATGGAGCACAATCAGATCACCGCGGCTGTTCTCGCCGTTATGAACACCACGCGCATTGTCCAGGAGTATATGGAGAACGAGAACCAGGAGCTGCTAGAGCTACAGCAGGCGAGGAGGCGACAGCAGCGCCCTGAGGACAGTGATGAGGACATGGACACAGACCTCTCTCAAAAAAGGCCCCCCCGCAAGGTGGACATCATGGTGTTAATGGGGCTTGTTGATACAGTGGAACGCCGATTCTGGGCCCGGGAAACAAGCACAGACTGGTGGGACCACATAGTGCTGCAGGTTTGGGATGAATCCCAGTGGCTGCGAAACTTTCGCATGCGTAAGGGCACTTTCATGGAACTTTGTGAGTTGCTTTCCCCTGCCCTGAAGCGCAAGAACACCAAGATGAGAGCAGCCCTCACAGTAGAGAAGCGACTGGCGATAGCCCTGTGGAAGCTTGCAATGCCAGACAGCTACCGGTCAGTCGCAAATCAATTCGGAGTGGGAAAATCTACAGTGGGGGCTGTTGTGATGGAAGTAGCCAGGGCGATCACCAAGCTGCTGGTACCAAGGGTTGTGAGTCTGGGAAATGTGCAGCTCATACTGGATGGCTTTGCAGCAATGGGGTTCCCGAACTGTGGTGGGGCGATAGACGGAACCCATATCCCTATCTTGGCACCGGACCACCAAGCCAGCGAGTACATAAACCGAAAGGGTTACTTTTCAATAGTGCTGCAAGCACTGGTGGATCACAAGGGACGTTTCACCAACATCAACGTGGGATGGCCGGGAAAGGTACATGACGCTTGCATCTTCAGGAACTCTGGTCTGTTTCGGCTGCTGCAGCAAGGGACTTTCTTCCCAGACCAGAAAATAACCGTTGGGGATGTTGAGATGCCTATAGTTATCCTTGGGGACCCAGCCTACCCCTTAATGCCATGGCTCATGAAGCCATACACAGGTAGCCTGGACAGTAGTCAGGACCTTTTCAACTATAGGCTGAGCAAGTGCAGAATGGTGGTGGAATGTGCATTTGGGCGTTTAAAAGCTCGCTGGCGAAGATTATTGACTAGGTTAGATCTCAGCGAAAACAATATTCCCATTGTTATTACTGCTTGCTGTGCGCTCCACAATATCTGTGAGAGTAAGGGGGAGACGTTTATGGCGGGGTGGGAAGTTGAGGCAAATCGCCTGGCCGCTGGTTATGCGCAGCCAGACACCAGGGCTATTACAAGAGTACAGCAGGGTGCGTTGCGCATCAGGGAAGCTTTGAAAACCAGTTTCATGAATGGCCAGGATGCTGTGTGAAAGTTCTGTTTTTCCCCTGTAATGAAAAGCCCCGCCCCTTCATTCACTCTACTTCCCTTTACCCAAACCACCCTGCCCTCCCCTCCTCGATCACCGCTCACAGAGGAAATAAAGTCATTGTTGCTTAAAAATCATGCATTCTTTATTAATTCGTAAAACAAAGAGGGGGAACTATGGGGGTAACTGCCACAGTCTCCCGGGATAGCTGGTGGAGGAAGGGAAGCACCAGGATGGGTGGTGGAGGAGGGGATGAGGGAAGGACAAGGACACACAGCACTTTAAAACTTATTGAATGCCAGCCCTTTCTTGCTTGGACTGTTCTCTTGACTTGAGTGGTTGGGTGCACGGAGGCCACCCAAACGCGTTCTTGGGCGTCTCGGGGATGAGGTTATAGGACTCGGGAAGGAGGGCTGTTGGTTACACAGGGGCTGTAGCGGCGGTCTGGGCTCAGGCGGCCTTTCCTGAACCCTACGTCTTTCCTCAGCCATAAGCCGGAGGATTTCCGTTTGATCCTCCAGTAGCCTCAGAATTGCATCCTGCCTTCTCTCTGCACGCTGACGCCACCTACTCTCTTCATCCCGCCGCTGTCTCTCTTCATCCCGCCAGTCATTGTCTTCAGCACGCCACCTGTCCGCACGATCAAATTCTGCCTTCCTGGACTCCGACAGTGTCTGCCTCCACGCATTCTGCTGGGCAGCTTCAGTGTGGGAGGATTCCATGAGTTCTGAGAACATATCGTCTCGATTCCTTTTTTTTTTACTTCTAATCTTCGCTAGCCTCTGGGACGGTGATGAAAGGGGTGGCGTTGAAACATTTGCAGCTGCAGGAGGAAACAAACGGGAGAGGAGTACTTTAAAAGACACATATTAGAGAACAATGCTCCAAACATTACATATCACATGTGCATTTGGTCCAAGGTTGCACTTTGCCTGTTATATTGAGGGTCTGTCGGTTTGGTGTGAGAGATCACACAAGCAGGTCCGGCGGGCAACAGAATTCGGCTTGCAGGCAGCCATGGTAAGCCACAGTCTATAGGCTTCTTTAACCTTCATAACATGTGGGAATGTTTTCAAACAGCAACCCCCTCATTTCCCATAACAAACAGCCTTTGGGCTGGCAATTTAAAACTGGTTGGCAATTGAAAAGGGAGGGGCGGCGGTTTTCGGGTTAACGTGCAGCGCGAACCTAATCGACACCCCCCACACACACACACAGACACACATCCAAGATGTTCGCTGTTCCCCCTCCCCCCACCGCGTGGGTCACAGCGGGGAAGATTTCCGTTCAGCCACAGGCAAACAGCCCAGCAGGGACGGAGCCCCTCTGAATACCCCCTTAATAAAATTCCCCTATTTCAACCAGGTGACCATGAATGATATCACTCTTCTGAGGATAACACAGACAGATAAAGAACGGATGTTGCTTGAATGCCAGCAAACACCGGGACCATACGCCGCCATGCTTTGCAAAGCAATGATTCCAGACTACGTGCTACTGGCCTGGCGCGGTAGAGTGTGTTACCACGGAGCACAGGATAAGGCTGCCCTCCCCAGAAACCTTTTGCACAGGCTTTGGGAGTACATCCAGGAGATCTTTCTGGAGATGTCCCCGGAGGATTTCTGCTCCATCCCCGAACATGTTAACAGAGTTTTCCAGTAGCTGTAGCTGTACTGGCCGCGAATTAATCATTAAACACGCTTGCTTATAAAACATGTATTAATTAACAGAGGTACACTCACCAGAGGTCCCTTCTCCTGCATCGAGCACGCCTTGGGTGGGTTCGTAGGGTACTGGCTCCAGGGTGACAAAGAGTTCCTGGCTGTCGGGGAAAAGGGCTTCTCCGCTTCCTTGCTGTGTCTGGGCGCTATTTTCAGCATCATTATCATCATCATGCTCCTCTGTGGTTTCTGATGATCCACATACGGAGTCATACCACATGGGTGGGTCAGTGCTGGGTGCACCCCCTAGAATGGCATGCAGCTCATCATAGAAGCGGCATGTCTGGGGCTCTGACCCAGAGCGTTTGTTTGCATCTCTGGTTTTTTGGTAGGCTTGCCTGAGCTCCTTAATTTTCACGCGGCACTGTTGCGCATCCCTGTTGTAGCCTCTGTCCTGCATGCCCTTGGAGACTTTGGCATATGTATTGGTGTTTCTTCTTTTGGACCGTAGCTCTGCTAGCACGGTTTCGTCTCCCCATACAGCGATCAGATCGCATACCTCACGCTCGGTCCATGCTGGAGCTCGTCTTCGGTTCTGGGACTCCATCATGGTCACCTCTGCTGATGAGATCTGTGCTCACCTGCAGCTCACCACACTGGCCAAACAGGAAATGAAATTCAAAAGTTCGCGGGGCTTTTCCTGTCTACCTGGGCGGAGCATTGGAGCTCAGACTGCTGTCCAGAGCGGTCAAATGTTGCACTGTGGGATAGATCCAGGAGGCCAATACCGTTGAATTGCGTCCTCACTAAGCCTACATCGATTCGGCAGTATCGCTTTAAGCGCTAATCCCCTCATTGGGGGTGGAGTGGCGAGATCGATTTTAAGAGCCCTAGAAGTCGATGTTAAGGGCTTCGTCGTGTGGACGGGTGCACGGATCAATCGAAATAACAATAATAAATTCGACCTAAACTCGTAGTGTAGACCAGGGCTTAGAAAGTAGCTTTTCTGATGGCTATCACCTCAGCACGATGCATGTCTGAGCTGCGGGCCCTCACCTCTGAGCCCCCGTACACGAATTTTCATAAAGACAAGGTACAACTTAGACCTCATCAGCTTTCCTTCCCAAGGTGGTATCCCGCTTCCATAATAGCCAGGACATCTCCCTGCCAGTCTTTTATGAAAAGCCACACAACAGCCCTCAGGAACAACAGCTGCACTAGCTGGATGTTAGGAGAGCGCTCGCTTTCTATATCAAGCGCACAAAGCCATTCCGAAAGACAACCCAGTTGTTCGTTGCTGTAGCAGAGCGGATGAAGGGATTGCCAGTCTCTTCCCAGCAGATCTCCTCCTGGATCACAGCTTGTATCCGCACCTCTTATGATCTGGCGAAGGTTCCTCTGCCTGCCATCGCAGCTCATTCCATGAGGGCACAGGCCTCGTCGGCAGCCTTTCTAGCCCAAGTATCTCTCCAGGAAATCTGCAGGGCTGCGACATGGTCTTCTGTGCATACTTTCAGGTTGCACTATGCCATCGTCCACCAATCTAGAAACGATGAAGCCTTCGGCAGAGCGGTATTTCAGTCGGCAATATCTTGACTCCGACCCCACCTCCTAGGTAAGGCTTGGAAGTCACCTAACTGGAATTGATATGAGCAAGCACTCGAAGAAGAAAAAACAGTTACTCACCTTTTGTAACTGTTGTTCTTTGAGATGTGTTGCTCGTATCTATTCCATTCCCCTCCAGCTTCCCCTCTGTCGGAGTAGCCGGCAAGAAGGAAGTGAAGGGGGGTCGGGCCAGCAGAGTTGTATATAGTGCGCCATACCGGTGCCACTCCAGGGGGCTCCACAGCCAGCCCGACGGGTAGCTGCTAGGGAAAAGTTTCCGACAGCCGTGCACGTGGCACGCGCACACACCTAACTGGAATAGATATGAGCAACACATCTCAAAGAACAACAGTTACAAAAGGTGAGTAACCATTTTTTCATTGTGTTTGGTGCTGTTCTATGTGTAGCAGAAGACAGTGTCTCTGCTCCATGGAGTTTACCAGTCTGTATAATACAGACATCTTCCTTCAGTCTGTTTTCCTAGCCTACATGAGACATTAAACTCATTTTGAATAATTATGCATGAGGCTTTCATCACCAGATTTTAGCTTAAGTAAATCAACAATTATCAGTTTTAACGATGTTTCCTAGACCAGATTTGAAATCAATGCAACAGTGGAAAACATTTTGAAAGTGCTTTTTAAATAAATTTGTAGGGTTATTTCTCACTTCCCTGCTGCAAAACAAGAATACATTTAAAATATGTTAGTCACATTAGCTCCATGAATTTGTTTTTGCTCTGGCTGAACTGGTCAACTTGAAGAGGCCTTCTTTGACATTCTTTTTAGACAGAGTCTGTGTTTGTTCGATCTGATGTGTATTTAATGTCTCTTATTTTCTTCCTCTCATCCTGGCACAGCCTCTGGTGCTGAAGGATGCAAAATCTGGTTGTGTTTCATGGGAAACCAACCTAAACTAACATCTGGATTTCATGAAACTGTCACTGACTTCACTGCTTTTCATTTCTTTGCTCTGAATACCTTTTGCCTTGATCAGGAAGGTATATAGCAAAGGTAGCAGAACTCATTCCCTCTTGCCACAAGGAAGTTTAGTCTAGTCTGATCTATGATCAGCTGGCTGCTGCTCCATTGGGTGATCAGGCTGGAATTTGACAGCTCCCACAAGGGAAAAGACAGAAACGCTGTCAGGGTTCACTTTGGTGTCATGGATTAGGTTGAAGAGATTTTTCCTATCATGGTGCCAGCGAGGTGGGGCGGTGTGTGTGTGTTCAGGGGAGGAGATGAGCTTGTCAGAGATGTATGTATACAAACGTGATGGGGGAAACAGAAAATACAAGGTAGATATATGTAATGTGAACCAGAACTGCTGTGCTATTTACTTAAAAGCACTCTGCTGAGAGTGGAGAGGCAGGCTGGTTGCACTGTTTCTTATTTATATAATGCAAACAAAAAACTTTGATTTATAGTTAAGGGTAATTCAAGAAAAGATGAACCATTAAACACATCTGTAAAAGAGGGGGCAAAAGCCTCAAATGCTAACCTATGGAAACTACAATCTAAAGTTGTATAAATAATTCTGACACCAGCTTTAATGCCCTGGTTTTGCTCCCACCATTAAACAGAAACAAATTTAGTGACCTGCAAGCAAGCAACCTCAACTCTAACTCTGGATTTGTTTTTCTATTTTAGAGCACAATCCAGGCATCCACTGAAACTAATGGTAGTCTTTCCTTTAACTTTACTGGGAGTTGGACTGGGCCCTTGTATACCTTTTTAACATTGCCCATTTGAGTAATGTGTGTATAGTTTCTTGTGAAGTGTTAAGTTTGATGCTTCATTCTGACCTGAATAGCTCCTGCTTTAATGTAGTGGGTGGATTTTTATGAACTGCTGTGGGTCATGTATAGTCTATGTTCTCGCAGCAGCTTTGTCTCTAGCAATATTTATCACAGTAGTAATACATGAGATCATTTTTCTCAGTAAGAAAAGATTGCTACATGTTTATATACTGATGGATGCTATAAAGAAACCTGAAGATTATATTTAGGCAGTCTTGGATTGTTAAATTGTCCTTGATTTTCCTGAATTGCATATGGTATTGTATGAAAGGTCAAACTTTTTATAACTTCACTATGTATAAGAGCAAGTTATTAAAGTTCTTATGTACTGCTTTGAGAGAGAGCCATGTGGCAAGTAGTATTTGGTTCACTGACACTCTGTAATAATTGTGAGCGATTTGTTACAGGGCAGAATTAGAGAGGCTGGATGCTCATCTTTGAGAATAGTGTCCTTTTCATAGCCTCTGCATGATATTTGTGTGTTGAGCTTAGTGTCAATTGTTCCTGTAAGCACTGGTGTGACTTTTTGCAGGATTGGAGCCTAAAGAATGTGAAGCACTTTAAGATATAGTGATGAGAAGTGCTATATAAAAACTAGGTATTATTATTATTTTAGTTAGAAGGTGGCCTTTGTGTTTTCCTACTGTGGGTTCAATATATGTCTCCATGAGTTTCTGAAATCTTTTAGAAAGCAGTGTCCATTAGGAACAATTCTGTCTCCTTGTTCCTTCCTCTGGGGCAGGGTTCGGTGGGTATAAAAGGAGGAGTGTTCTCATGTTTGCCCTTCAGTTCCTTATGAGCAGCTCCATCTGCAACAAGCTCAGGGCTCATTCAGTCACTCTGATGCTTCCCTCATTCTGTCTTGGGTTTTTTTCCTGCCGCTTTGGTGACTGTTTTTGTTAGCTGGTGGTTGAAGTCCTGTGGTGAGTCAGTTAATTAGAAAACTTTTCTTTTTAAAACAAAGAAATGAGAGAAGAAAGGAAAGGATGTGTGTGTGTCTGGCTTTTGTGTAGACAGATCTGCAGAGAGTGGGTAGGCAACCTCAAACCCTTGTTAACAAGGGAGGCTTTCCTCCCTCCTGTGTGTGCATCCACTCTGGAGATCAGCTGGTGCTAAACTGTTGTCCAAGTCCAAGGTTTCATCCTATTGACTGAGTGCGCTGTCAAGGGTTTGGCCTTGTTGACTAGAGACTGAAGAACCATTTGCCACTTCATAGTCATCAGGAGAGCTTTGTTGTGAGGCAAAGTTAAAGTTGTTTGCTTTATTTTATTCCATGCAGGTTCTTATACCACTCTCATCACCATCGTGTCTGAATGCCTTCCAGTTGTGCATAAAGTGATGTAACTGACATCTGTCATGTGTGGTTCATTCTCACACTCATCCTCTCCCCAAGCGGGGAAGTGTGCTCAGCGAAATGTTTTGTTTCCTTTTGGTTGCTGATCATTGAGAATGTTCCAGTTTAATAGTCTCTCTGTGTTAACTGGGTGTAAAGCTTGGTGTCAGCATTGTCAAAATTGTTTTTATAACCTTAGTTTGTAATTTCTATCTTTTCAATGTTTGTGGAGTTTTTCATGGAACTGCACTTAGCAATCTTAACTGTAACGGAGTGGAGTTTTTTACTTTGGAATTTCTCTTGTTTCTTGTAAACATCTGATTTATTATATTACCATGTTTATCCCACTGCTTCAAGTGAGAAGATCTGTGCAGCATCTGGCAACAGCCTATGTGTTGATTGAAAGTTTTCTCTTCTAGGTATGCAGAGATTTTACTGGAGCTGATATAGTTATTTTACTGGTTCTCTGGTTGTGCTCTCGAGTGAGCCCTAACTCCCCACCTCCTGAGAATCTTCATTCTTGGTTCCCTAGATAGTCCTTGTTCCCTGGCCCAATACCAGTCCAGACTCCCTGGCCAACTCCACTTTCACTAGCCCTTTTCCTTGGTTCCCTCTGTGCCCTCTCCTGAGTCTACCCTCTTCCCGCTGTAAGGTCTGCAGGAATGGAGCTGCGCTCACTTGGACCTTAATAGGTCTGCAAGCTGCCAAAGGTGACCGAGCATCAGAACTCAGAGCCTCCACCTCTCCCTGGCCTCCTTTCCATCCTTCACTCCTAGCTCAGTGATCCTCCATGAGCCAGCTCAGCCATCCCAGCTCCTAGCAGTTCTGGAAGGCAGCTGATTGCCTAGCACTTAGAATGTTAAGTTCTAATTGCTTGGTAATGAAAACTTTAATTGTCGGATATTTAAATCTTTAATCGCTAGGCAGCTAACAGAGATCCAGTCCATAATGATGCTGTAATAATTTTTCCCATCAGTAACAATTTATAGGAATAATAGCCTCTGCTTGTGTGTGTGAAAATATTTGTGACATACTTGCTGGGATGAAATACATGGATCAATAAATCATGAATCACAAGGAATTCTTTTCAAACACAGGAAGGTTTATTAGCCAACAACTTAAGCCTTTACTCCTAAACCTTTAAAAAAAGTCTCTAGAAAAATTCTATTCCTCATCTATTTCAAACATGCCAATTTGCAAACAAATTGGTTGCTGCAGACATAAGTTACAGGCAGGCTGCAAATGGGGCTTGTAAAGAAAAATCTCTATGGAGTCAGTCAATGCCTCTAATAATACTGTAAAGGTTCATGATGCCATACAATGTGTCAAACAAATAACAGATGGGCAGGCCATCATGTGTGTAGAGCATGCCATGTCCGTGTAGAGGATGGGAAATTCCACAAGTTCCCCACATGGGCCTTGTAGTGCGGGATGTCTTCCTTGAGAAATGTCCAAGGAGTTCAACCACTAAAACATGTTGCTCCTGAAGGCATCATTGGAGCCGAGGGTGATCTGTGTGGAAGCCCCATACCTCTGGATTCTCTTCCAGCTTCCTGATAACACGGCTTCTGTAGGAGCTGTGTTTTGCCAAAGAATCCCCTTGCTTAGTGACTAACCCCCGAATGCTCCCTAAGGGTGTTTCAGAGCACAGAGGAGGAAACTACCTAACCTAGGTGGAGAAAACCTAATGTGATTGAGTAGCATTCCACCCCCTCCCTGACCCAACCACACATCTCATTCCTCAGAGGGACCCCCTGAGTTGTGCAAGTTCAGCAGAAGGGCAGAATCTATCTATATAGGTTCTTATATTGCACTCATTCTTCTTCGAGTGATTGCTCAGGTCTATTCCACCGTAGGTGTGTGTGCTCGCCACGTGCATCGGTGCCGGAAGTTTTTCCCTTAGCAGTATCCGTAGGGGGGAGCGCCGCTGCGACCCCTGGAGTGGCACCGCTATAGCGCGCTATATAGGGGACTGCGCGCTCCCCCCACCCTCAGTTCCTTCTTGCCGCCAGTGTAGGTGTGTCGGAACTTCTGCTCCAGCTTCTTTGCTGCAGCCTTTTTCCTAGAACTCTGTTTGTTGTTCTTTGTTAGTAGTATCTTTAGTTAGTTTGTCAGTTAGTTCAGTTTAGTAAGTGACCGGGCCGGGGCATGCCCCCGACCCCGGGCTTCAAATCGTGCGAGTCTTGCAGGCGCTCTATGCCTAGAAGCGACCCGCACTCAGCTTGTCTCCGCTGCCTGGGTGAGTCCCATGTCAGCGCACGCTGCAAAATGCGCAGGTCCTTCAAACCTCGCACGAAAAAGGACAGAGACATTCGACTCCGGGCCCTCCTCAGGGAGTCCACGTTGGCTCCTGCACTGGTGCGCCGAGCGGAGTCAGCACCGGTACCCTGTCCTTGGTGCGCAACAATCCCCCGGCGTCCTCAAGTGGCCGGCGCCGCTCACCGTCGCAAGGGCAGAGGAAGGCACCATCTACGCATCGTCATCGAGGCAACGATAAGGGAGAGGCTTGACCCGTGTGCGGCAGCCGCAATTCTCCCCCGGGCCCCATCGCTCCAACTCATGCTGAGCGGAGTAGCCTGGTTTCCTCGACGCAGGCCTCTCTGGACGCCCGAATGCCTTCGATGCCGGAGACCTTCCAGGCGGCCAAAGACTTGCTCACGATCCAGGTACCGGCAGTCCCGGAACCAGGAATCCATTCCAGAGGCAAGCCGCCATTGGGCTCCAGGCTGTCGACCCCGACCAGGTGCAGATCCCGATCAGGGGACCGGTCCTGGGACCGCTGGCCCGTCAGTGCCCGGTTCGACCATAGCCCGCAGCCTCCGCGGTCACCGATGGTGAGGCTCTCGGGTAAGGTGCTGTCAGATCAGAGCTCCGGGCACCACTCTCGATAGAGCAGGGAGTCGCGACACGGCAGGCACTGGCGCCATAGACGCTCCCGGTTGAGTCGGAGCTATCGCAGCCATTCCCGTCACGGCCGCCGACGCTCCAGCTCCCAGTCCTCAAGGCACCGGGACAAGGACTCCCGTAAGAGGTCACCAACTCCGCACTGCCGCGGACATAGGCGTCGCAGCGTCTCGAGCAGTAGCTCGAGATGGTACCGTACCTGGTCGTCAGAGTCCCGGTCCCGAGGTAGACGTCATCGTCAGCGCCGTAGCTCGTACAGTTCCCACGGCACCGACCGAACGACGTTCACACCAGCGGTGAGCCACTCCAGGGCCTCTGCTTTCCTACCTGACCAGCTGGTGCCACCGGTGCCGCAGCAGGGTCAGTGGCAAGGGGTTCCATGGCAGGGACAGTGGTGCCAGTGGACCCCTTGGTCCCCGGGACACACCCAGCCGGATACCCGATCGGTCGCAGGGGCGTCCGAGGCTCCTTCGGCCACCATATCCCGGGCTCCCAGACCTACATATGTGGACCACGGGTCCTCGGCACTGAATGCGGACTCCGAGCAAGGCGTGGAGCCCGCGGTGCCAGCAGATGCACTAAGCTCCGTACCGGCTTTCTCCCCCGTACCAGGGGACAAGGTCGCGGCCCTGCCACCCTCCGTACCGCAGGAGGACTACAGGGCCCACCAGGAGCTATTAAAGCGAGTTGCCTCAAACCTCCAGCTCCAAGCTGAGGAGATGGAAGGGCCCTCCGACTTGCTTTTCAATGTCCTTTTGTCTTCGGCACCGGGCAGAGTGGCGCTCCCGTTACATGAAGGGGTCGCCAATATTACAAAAGCCCTTTGGCACTCGCCAGCCTCACTTGCGCCTATATCTAGAAAGGCAGAGCGCAAGTATTTTGTCCCTACGAAAGGACACGAATTCCTGTACACCCACCCGGCTCCCAACTCTTTGGTCGTGGAATCAGTCAACCATAGGGAGCGCCAGGGTCAACCGGGTCCTACCCCTAAAGATAAGGACTCAAAAAGGCTGGACTCATTTGGGAGGAAAATTTATTCGTCCTCGAGTTTCCAGCTCAGGGTGGCAAATCACCAGGCCCTCCTCAGCCGCTATGGGTTTAACCTGTGGGGGTCCTGGCAAAAATTCGAGCCCTTCCTCCCAGAGCGCAAACGCAAGGAGTTTAAGGCGCTGGCGGAGGAAGGGGCTGCCGCTGCGAAGGCTGCTCTGCAGGCGGCATCAGATGCGGCGGACACGGCGGCGCGATCCATCGCCTCGGCGGTGTCCATGCGCAGGGCGTTGTGGCTCCTCCTGTCGGGCCTATCCTCGGAGGCACAGTCCGTGATGCAGGATCTCCCATTTGACGGCAAGGACCTGTTCGCGGAGCAAACGGACGTGAGGCTTCATGGGATGAAGGACTCCCGTACCACCCTGCAAACGCTCGGGCTCTACGTCCCACCGGTCAAAGAAAAGCCCAAGCCGCAGGCTCCTGCCCAGGCGCCCCAACTGTGCTACGAGCCAGCCTATAAGAGGTCCAGGCCACAGAAGAGGTGACCTCAAAGGCAGTCCTGCTCTGCCCCGCAGCCTGGGCCCTCCAAGGGCAAGCAGCAGGGCAGGCGGCGGTTTTGACTGGGGGCAGGAGGGTACCCGGGTGAACCCCGAGGACACCCTCCCACAAATAAAGTTGGCCTTCAGCAACCGCTTGCGTCCATTCCTTTCGCAATGGTCCCATATAACCACGGACCGGTGGGTTCTGAGTACCATTGCCCGGGGCTACACGCTCCAGTTCAGGTCACCCCCGATCTCCCGACCCCCTCCCGGGCATGGCACGGTAGACCAGTCACATCTACCCCTGCTGCAGCAGGAGGTGGGCCGGCTCCTCAGTCTCGGAGCCATAGAGGGAGTCCCAAGGGAATTCCAAGGGAAAGGGTTCTATTCCCGTTATTTCCTGATCCCCAAAGTGAAAGGGGGCCTCAGACCGATCTTAGACTTGCGCGGTCTCAATCGGTACATGGTCAAATACCGATTCCGCATGGTCTCCCTGGTAAAGATTATTCCTGCTTTAGACGCGGGCGACTTGTATGCGGCCCTGGATCTCCAGGACGCATACTTTCACATACACATATTCGCAGGGCACAGGCACTTCCTTCGTTTCCTGGTTGGGCAGGACCACTACCAGTTACGGTCCTTCCCTTTGGCCTGTCCACAGCACCTCGGGTGTTCACAAAGTGTATGGCGGTGGTGGCGGCCTTTCTCAGAAGCCGAGGGGTCCAATTGTTCCCTTACCTCGATGACTGGCTGCTCAAGGGCAACTCGAGGTTGCAGGTGCGGAACCACCTGCAGCTGCTCTTGACTACCTGTGCCAATCTAGGCCTTCGGGTAAACGAGGCCAAGTCAACATTGGTTCCGGTCCAGCGCATAGAGTTCATTGGAGCTCTACTAAACGCTTCCAGGGCCAGGGCCTCTCTCCCACCGGGCAGATTCCAGACCCTCAAAGGGCTCATAGCCACGGTCACGGAGTTCCCCCTGACTACGGCCAGGACCTGTCTACAGCTCCTAGGCCACATGGCGGCATGCACGTATGTGGTACGCCACGCCAGACTCCGAATGAGGCCCCTCCAGCTTTGGCAGGCCTCAGTATTCTCTCCGGCTCGGGACGGTATGGACAAAGTCCTCACGGTCCCGGGGCAGGTGCTAGCCTCCCTTCAGTGGTGGACCGTCCCGGCCAATGTGTTGCAAGGGATCCCCTTCCGGGACCCGCCCCCGTCGCTAGACCTGGTGTCGGATGCGTCGGACGTGGGCTGGGGAGCCCATGTAGGGGACTCCCAAACCCAGGGACTGTGGTCATCCACGGTCACCCCTACACATAAATGTCAAGGAGCTCAGGGCAGTCCGCTTGGCCAGTGCGGCATTCAGCTCGCGGCTGAGCGGCAAGACGATCAGGGTCCTTACAGACAACATGGCCGCGATGTTCTACATCAACAGGCAGGGAAGGGGCGAGGTCCTCGGCTCTCTGCCAGGAAGCCCTCAGCCTGTGGGAGTTCTGTATAGCCCACGATATCTCCCTCTGGGCTTTCCACCTGCCGGGGGTCAACAACGCTCGGGCCGATCGACTGAGCAGGGTCTTCTCCTCTCAGCACGAGTGGTCCCTCCACACGGAGGTCACGGGTCAGCTCTTCCGAGCCTGGGGCACTCCCCAAGTAGACCTGTTCGCGACTCGGCAGAACCGCTGTTGTCACCGGTTCTGCTCCAGGGGCGGGCTGGAGAGGGATGCACTCTCAGATGCCTTCCTCCTGTCATGGTTGGGACAGCTCCTCTATGCGTTCCCTCCCTTTCCCCTCATAGACAAGGTCCTGGAAAAGGTAAAGAGGGACAGGGCCCACGTCCTGCTGATCGCCCCAGCTTGGACCAGACAGCACTGGTACGGGACTCTCCTGGGGTTGCTGGCGGCCCCCCCGCGTCCGCTACCGCTTCGACCAGACCTCCTGTCCCAGGATCGGGGCCGCCTCCTTCACCCCAACCTAGCCTCCCTCCACTTGACAGCATGGCTGCTCAGTGGTTAGACGCGGAGGAGACTCTGTGTTCAGAAGGAGTCAGGAGCATCTTCCTGGAAAGTAGGAAACCCTCCACTCGCCGGGCATACCTGGTGGAGTGGGCCAGGTGTGCGGGGTACCTCCCCGAGGGACGCCCCACTCCAGGTTATCCTTGATTACCTCCTCCATCTTAGGACGCAAGGTCTGGCTCCCTCCTCCGTCAGGGTGCACCTAGCGGCTATATCGGCATTCCACCCGCTGGTCCAGGGCTGCTCAGTCTTCTCGCATGCCATGACCAGACGCTTCCTCAAGGGCTTGGACTGGTCCTTCCCGTATGCCAGGATCCCTGTATCACAGTGGGACCTGAATTTGGTGTTGTCTCGCCTCACAGGACCCCCGTTGGAGCCCCTGGCCACATGCTTCTGGTCTCATCTCTCCTGGAAGGTAGCATTCCTCGTGGCCGTTACGTCAGCCCGACGAGTGTTGGAGCTCAGGGCCCTGACCTCAGACCCCCCGTTTACGGCCTTCTACAAGGACAAGGTCCAGCTCCGTCCACACCCAGCTTTCCTTCACAAAGTGGTCTCCGCTTTTCACATAAACCAGGACATTTTCCTCCCTGTCCTCTGCCCCAAGCCGCATGCCTCGGGCGAGGAGCGCCGCCTCCACACGTTGGACATGCGCAGGGCACTGGCTTTTTACTTGGAGCGGACTAAGCCATTCCGTAAGTCCCCGCAACTCTTCGTTGCCTCAGCTGAGCGTATGAAAGGTCAGCCTATTTCTACCCAGCGGCTTTCCTGGTGGATCACTTCATGCATTCACACATGCTACGAGTTAGCGAAAGTTCCCTCATCGCCTATCGTGAGGGCACACTCGACCAGGGCGCAAGCTTCGTCGGCAGCCTTTGTAGCCCATGTCCCTATCCAAGATATCTGTAGGGCCGCTACCTGGTCCTCGGTTCACACGTTCACCTCGCATTATGCGATCATCTCTCATGCTAGGGATGACGCTGGCTTTGGTAGAGCTGTGCTCCAGCCAGACACGGTGTGAACGCCTACCCACCTCCATGCGTATTGCTTGGAATCACCTACGGTGGAATAGACACGAGCAATCACTCGAAGAAGAAAGAACAGTTACCTGTTCCGTAACTGGCGTTCTTCAAGATGTGTTGCTCAGGTCTATTCCACATCCCGCCCTCCTTCCCCTCTGTCGGAGTTGGTCCGGCAAGAAGGAACCAAGGGTGGGGGGAGCGCGCAGCCCCCTATATAGCGCGCTATAGCGGCGCCACTCCAGGGGTCGCAGCGGCGCTCCCCCCTACAGATACTGCTAAGGGAAAAACTTCCGGCACCGATGCACGTGGCGAGCACGCACACCTACGGTGGAATAGACCTGAGCAACACATCTCGAAGAACGCCAGTTACGGAACAGGTAACTGTTCTTTACCATAATATCTAGGTACCTTGGACTCGGCATTCCCGCCTCCTGTGCCCCCATCTCCAGATCTGCCCAGTTCTCATCAAGGAGACAGGGCGATTTGGAGGAAAATCCTGGCCCCTAATCACCTACAATCTAAAAGCACCAGTGAGTACAGTACAAAGCAAGACACAACAGAACAAGTGTGTGATGTGAGCATGGCCTTGTAGCACAAAAGCTTCTCTGTAAAGATGCATACTCAGGATTTTTTTTTTTTTTTTTTTTTTTAAGGAAGGAAGGAAGAATGTCAAGCAAGTTGTTGAGGATGCAAAGAGAGCAGTTGTTAGGAGACAAACTCGGGCAGAGCAAATAAAGCAGAAAGATGTAAAAGGAGATTGGGACAAAGTTATGTAGCGTGTTCAAGGTGAGGGAATTAATAGCTTGAACTTATGCAGAATAAAGCGATTCTCTCTGTTGACTGCAATAGCTATGAGAAGTCCACCATACTGCTCCACCATTCCTTGCCATAATATCTTCTGGGAAAGACTGGGGCAGTATTGCATAGAGAATATTTCTACACCATTCACAAGTGACTCCTGCTGGGAGAGCCTGCCACTGCAACAGTGTAAAGGAAGTGTGGCCTAGTGGACAGAGCACTGGACTGGGACTCAGGAGACCTAGGTTCTATTCCCAGCTCTGCCATTGGCTTGCTGGGTGATCTTGGGCAAGTCATTTTCCCATCTGTAAAATGGGGTTAATGATACTTGCCTTCTTTGTAAAGTGCTTTGAGAACTTCCGATGAAAAGTGCTATATAAGAACTAGGTATTATTATTCACAGACAGTGCTCCAGAGACTCCTGCTGGATTAAGTTGGAATTTGAACATATTTTTATTGACTGGTGAACACCTATTACAAGTATGAAAAATAGTAAAAATCTGCATCATTACTTGCAGGAGTATTATATATGTATGTTAATCTAGTATGCTCCTGAGCATTCAGAGCTGCACTTCCTGACTGATCATTAACTATAGAAAACATATTCTCAGAGGGATAGATAGATAGATATCTTCTAGGGCTGTGCATTTGCTTTTCACAGGAAACCAAATACCTCTGAATATCTTAGCGTTTGTTTTTTATAGGATTTCTTTATCTCAGGAATCCATATATGGGGTTGAAATAATAGTTCCACTAACTAGTCATTAGAATACCATAAAATCAGATAATCTAGTCAAGGGCTCCCAGAGGAACTATACAGATGGCTATAAACAGTAAGAGCTAAGTATGTTAAAAACCCATTAAGAAAAATATGAGATCCTGTTTCCATCCTCTTATATTTCATAGATCTTGTTGTCTTATTCTAAAGTTACAGTTTCAACAACTGGAATAATTAAATATTGTGTTCCATATTCTTGGAGTGAGGCTAAGATGACTGAGACACTTAATTCTGCATGTTGTGGTATTTAAAAGCTTGGTTTTCACATCTGTCAGTGCACTCAGCATCATCAGTGTTTTGGGAACAAAAGTGTTAAAGCAGGGCTGCATGCTGACAGACACGAGGATGGGAAGGGTTAAATTTGGACTGACCCACAGCTGCAGTAGTGCTAGGGGAAGCATTTTTGCCTGAATACTGGTATTAAAATGAAAAAGAAGAAACAAGCAGATCAGGAAAGGGGAGACCAGCATGAAAAGAACTGTCGGGCCATGTGTGCTGTAAAGGGAAGCAGAGCAGAAGAAGTGGAAAGGGCACTGTTACTAAATGAAGCAGGTGAAGTGGAGGCAAGGGCATGTTTCTTAAAAAATAAAATAAATCTATTTTGCAGACATTTTATTTAAAACTGTTAGATGATTCACAACCTATAGCACAAGTAACATGAAGGAAATGTGACTTTACAAAACATTTTTTAAAGTAGACAGTTTTTCTGAAAGGAAAGAAGCTGCTTTTTTTTTTTTTTTTTGATAAGAACTACCTTGAGTGTTGATTCCAATGTGTAACTTTTCCATAAGAAAATGTTATTAGGAATTCGTTGGTTGTTTCAAAATGTTACTAGTAAAATAATGCCTCACACTTTCAGTCAAAATTTGTAGCCTATGCTTGAGTAAGGCATTAAATGTACAGAGTCACTCGGTGTGGTCTCCTGTTCTCATGTTGTACAATATTATGAGGCCCATAAGTCTGAAACTAATAAAAATGATAGTTTTGCCATTCTGCAGCACCATCCATCAAAGAATCTCAAAGCTGAAAATGGAAGTGGATCAGAACCAGTGGTAAGGGTACTAATCTTATTATATTATTATTATTAATAATAATGTTTATTATGGCTTCAGTCTCTGCCTCCTCCCTGCAGTTTCTTTCCTAAAGGTTGATATCATGGCTGGGGGAAGTGGAATGCCACCTGGGTCCTAGTGACCCAAATGGGATGTCTTCTGCACAGTTCTGGGTCTGGAGGGCTCAGGAGGAAGGATGGGACCCGCTTAACCCCCTCTGCCCTCAGTTAGCAGAATCTCTTTGACAGCTTTCTACAGTTGATCTATAAGCCCAGTAACAGCTTTGTGTGGTGAGGATAATTCATCTCCATTTTACAGGAGAGGAAACTGAGGTACAGAAAGGGTAAATGATGGTGGAAGAGTAAAGAATAGAGTCCAGCTGTTCTGTTTCTGTCTGTTGTTTAACTGCAGGACCATGCACTCCCCCTTTCAACACAAACATCCATTCCTCACCCCACAACTCCGCACCTTCACCCACACAATAACATTATTAAGGCTGCAAAGTCAAGCACTGAGATGTTAGGAAATGCTAAAATTAAAGTTGCCTGTGCAACTTTAATTGATTAACCTTGTGTATATATTATAATGCAGTTTTTATTATGTGATCACATACTATTTTTTTTCTGTATGACCCCAGCCTCATTCAGGGAACAGGATGGATGGCACTCATTAAAAGAGCAACTATTCAATATTTTGCTTTCTCCTCATTGTTCAATGGGTGGCTCCAGGCCTTATTAACTACACACTATTCAAACCCTGCTCTGAAGACAGAATTATTAATTTCTATGGGCTTTTCTATGGCACTCATTATTTCTGGCATTTCTTAACTTGAGTAGTTGACTTTGCATCCTTAAGGATCTTTTAACATAGATTTGTGTGTGTATAATTTCTTAGGTTTTTTAAAAAGCAAACAAAAAAAATTCCATCATATGGCCTCATATTGACACCTACATGGATCATCAGAAGGATTGGAACCTTTAGATCACCAAACAGACACCTCTGACATGAGTTAACAGAGTAACTGATCACAGTAGTAGGTTGTCATCCTCATCTTCTATGAGGCCCAGCACTAGAGGGTGATGAGACACAAATCCATATGGTTTCACAGCTATTTGCTGACAGCAGAGGAATGATAAGGCTCAGGAATCTTGGGTTCCATTCCAGGGTTTGGAGGGGAGTGTGCTCTAGTAGGCACAAACTCTTCTTCCCATTTCTCTCCCCCACTCCCCCGCCGCCTGTCCCTTCCAACTTTTCCCTGTCCTAGTCCAATCTCTTACCCACCCCTAGCTCCTCAACCCAATCGCATTCTTCCCACATAGCCAGTGTGTCTCCTTTCCTCTGCCTTTTCATCCCAGTCCGTCTCCTGGCCCAGCAAATCCTAGTCTCACCCCTTCCAATCTGTCCCACACTTCCCCCTTCCCCACTTCCTCATCTCCAGTCTCCTTGCCCAGCCATTCCAAGTTCTCAGAAATAGTTGCGTTGTTTTGGCTGAAATTTTCCAAAGATGAGCCTAAAGCAGACAACTGGCATGGAAGATTTCAGCCTGAATGGGTAAATGTTGGCAAAGTTATAAGCAACTGAAAACGGTATTATTATAATGGAAAGCTTCAGACAGCCTTAAAAAGGGTGGTGCTACCACCTCTGTCCATTATAGTCTTCTTTTTAAAAAGTAAATTAAACAGGTTTTCCAGCAGATTGATCTGAGGTAAAAGGATTTATCTATGCAACAAGCTCCTGTAGGGGTCAGATGGGCCCAGCATCTGGTTTCCCTCTAGGGCGAGCCATTCCACCCTCTAATGGGAGAAAGCACTTCCACCCTTCCCTAAGTAAGGGAAGGAAACCCCAGAGCCTGTATCTATACTTCTCAACCACCCATGCCCCAGTGGAGGTATGACTGAGACCTGGAGCAAATTATATATGCAAGAAACTTAAAATGTTGTGGGGCTATAGTGCCTGAGTGTCAGTGACTCCTTCCATTACCATGGGTTAATGATCCTTTATTTCTAAGGTAAAATAATTCACTTGCAGACATACTGGGAGGGGATTCAGCTTTGCGTTGATTAGAGGCTGAGATGAGGGATGGGTACAAGGTGTGGCTTCTGGTTCACTGCTAGGAAGAAAGTGGGAGACACCACTGCATCTGTGGTCTGGGCCCTGCTGACCTTCGGGCTTGTTTACAGGGAGACACTCCTGGACATGAATGTGAATTAACTAACTGTGAATTTAAAGTTGCTTAGTTAAACCCCTCTGTGGGGACACTCATGCAGATTTAAAGTGGCCTTAATTTGGTGTAGCTCATCCTCTTTAAAAGCGCATCTTTTCTTAATGTGGATTATTTTTCCTGATTGAGCACTGTAGACAAGCCCTAATCTGTAAGGGAGGGGCCTGCATACTTCTTGCTACCCCTCCCCCCCAGCAGGCACTGCCCTCCCTCCACCCTTGGCCAGCACCCCAGCACCCCTCAGTGGCTGCTGCCCACTCCCAGGCCTCACGCAGGGAAGGGTTAATTGGGTGGGGCTTAGACATTGGCTTTGGCTGGGGCGGAGGGAGTTAAATTAGGCACGCTCCTATTGGCTGTTAAGGAAAAGTGGTGGGAGTGGGCAGAAGTCCACGAGCCGGTCCCATTGGCTGGTGTGTTAAAAGCGCTGCCCTATGCGGGAGCCTCTCCGGTCTGTTCGGCGACGGGACGGGGAAAGCTGCGGCTCCATTGGGCGGTGGCGGCGGATGAGGCGGTCCCATTGGTTGCGGCCCCACCATGTTGGAGAGCTCGCGGGACTGTTGGCATTGGCAGCGCCGGCCGGGGATGGCGCGCGGGCGCCGGCCGGGGTGAGTGCGGGGCGCCGGGCGGAGCCTTCCCGGCAGCGGGGCGCTCGCTGGCGGCGCCGGGGCAGGTGAGCGGGGTCGGGAGCTTCAGGCCCGCCGCGCTCGACCCCTTCGGCCTGGGGGCCTCGGAGGGCTGCGGCCGCGGCCCTCCGCTGCGGCGGGCAGGGCAGGGCTGCCTGCGTGGCTCGGCGGGGACGGGCCCCGGGCATGCGGGGAGGTGGCGCCCCTCCCCCCGACACGCCCCGTCCCCGCGGCGCGGTCGCCCCCTCGGGTCCGTATGGGAGCAGCAGCAGCGACCCCCCGTGCGGTGCCGGGGCGCCTGTGGGGACGGATAGCGAGCCCCGAGCGGCGTCGGGGTCTTTTCTCCGGGAATCCCCGCTTCGCGGGGGCCGTGTGGGGTCCCGTCTGTAGCCACGCTGGTAGGTTGGGCGATAGGGAGAGTGGCCCCCCTCTGAGGGGATCAGTCACCCACCAGAGGTGGGTCTGCAAGGGTGGAAGTAAATTGCATTGGAAACCTTGAGGGGGCTTTAGAGTGGCTGCCCGCGGTAGGGACGGGTCTTTAGTGCAGCTTTCCCTGTGTTGGTTGTGAGCCTTTCCCAAGCATAGGTGATCATTCAGATAAGATCCTGCTCTTGTGAGCAGTCCCCCGAGAATCCTCCTCCACTTGACTTTGACAGGTATCTGAATAATATTTCATGTTTCCGTGATCCCTTTCATCTTCGCATTTCAAAGCACTTTACAGGCAAACATTAAAGCTATACTCGCATGTCCTAGCAATTAGAAAAATATTAGACCCCTTTTGTAGATGGGGAAACTGAGGCACAGAATGGCTTAATGGCTTGTCCAAGGTCACACTGCCAGTCAGCAGCAGCCACAAATAGAACCCAGGAGTCCTGATTCAAAGTTCTTTGCTCTAACCATTAGACAGTACACTCTAATTGTTGGGACCATCTCAGTGGTTGAAGGGTAATGGACGGACGAAGGGTAATGGACGGACAAAGGTCCCCCATCTCTCTACTCTAATCTTCAATAAAAAGGGATTGCTTGAGTGCTGTCTTGTACTCTCCAGGCATTTCTGACACAGGACTCAAACTCTAATACACTACAGTGAAGGTTAGTGTGGTTATACTGTCATTGGACCTCGTAGCCTATCTAGCAGTACCGTAAAACCTGCACAGTGACACGCCTCCAACAACAGGAAAGCTGCCTTAAGTGATCGCTTTACTTAAAAGTATCTCTAAGCATTCAGCACAGTTCAGTCTGAATTTGGCTGACTTTTCCAGTCTTATGGGTGATCACTGAAGACATTTCGCTGTGTATCTTACAGCAAAAGCAAATAATTGTCTGCTGTTTTACCTTACCTCCACTGTATAGGGCCTTTGCAGTTAGATCTAAAATAAACACCTCAAAACAAACAAACCTCTCCACCCTATGTAATTGGAAAATTTTGCCTGTTCAGTAAGTTGGTTCCACTTCGAACTGCCATTCTGGTTATGGGAAAGCTTGGAGGTAAAACCTGTGATTCAGCAAATGACATTGTCAGATAGTGGGAAAAAACGAAACACGTTTTACCATTGAGCATATATGTTAAATGTGGCTGTCATAAGAAGCATGGATTCAGGCTCCCTTTAAAAATATATATATATATATATATATATATATATATATATATATGTGTGAGCCTGCCTCAACATTGAAGGCCAGACCCTTGGCTGGTATAAGTAAGTGAGAAAACAAGATTTATTTCCACTTGCAAACCAGTCCCAGGAGAACAAGGTAGATTTTTGTACTGTCTTGCACGTTGTCAATAAAATTGGCAGCTAAGATCTGATCCCAGAATCTATGCTTCTGGTTCTGTAGAGGTGCTAACTACCTTCAGCTTCTGTTGAGGCCAGCGGAGATAGGGCGGGCTCATCACCTGACAGGATTGGGCCTATTATTATTATTTAATATTGCAGATAGATTTTCAGATTTCAGTTTGAGTTTTTAGTGCATCTTTTTATTTGTCAGCTGAATAAACTTGTTCTTAGCATCATTGACACCAAACCTAGAAGGAAATACATGTACTTTTCTGTCAGTTTAAGGCCTTTTCTACACTAGCCTCCTTAAATTACTCCTTTGCTTATAGCTCCACCGGTAGTAGCAATAAGGGGGAGTTTTGGTGTCTTTAAAAGAATGCTGGTGGTTACTGACAGTTTTAGTTTCATGTCAGGTTTCCATGACATAGTGTTAAAATGCTGGTGACCAACCAGTACCTTGTCTCTGCTTGACCTTTCACTGCTGCTGCCACTGGTGGAGGTGCAATGGAAGGTGTTTCTTAAGGAAAAATTCTAGGATAGGCCCAGCCTCAGAGAACTGCCTGCAGGGCTGTACGGTGAAGGTTGTTACAGACTAAGGGAGCAGGGAGATGCTGAGCTAGACCAGTAAACTCATAGGAAGCCTTTAGCACTAGATCACGAGGGTAGTACAGAACAATCACCAGGTAATAAAAGAGAGGTGGTAGGAGAGCCTGCAAATTCTAAGATAATGTCTGTGGGAGTATGTGAATAAAAGACTTCTATGCTGACAAGATCTATGTAGGGGGAGAGAGGGTAAGCTACCAAGGAATCTGCCAGAATGGGATGGGGGGATGCCAGTAGAAATTGGTCTCTCAAGGCTGAAATAAATTGCACTGGAAACTTTGTTCAGCAAATTTCCCCATATTTACTATGATGAACCTTACAGTCCTCTTCATAGGATGTTCTTACTACTAAATACTCAGTTTCTTGTGTATCGTAGTATTTCGAACTGGATACGTTCACGGACGTTAGGTCAGTCAGTGGTTGTTAGCCAAGATGGTCAAGGACACGACCCCATGCTCAGGACGACCCTAAACCTCTGACTACCAGAAGCTGGGAATGGAAGATGGGTGGATCACTCCATAATTGCCCTGTTCTGTTCTCTCCCCCTGAAGCTCTAGTACTGGTCACTGTCAGAGACAGGATACTGGGCAAGCTGGGCCATGGTCTGAGTATGCCAGCTCTTATGTTTTTATGTTCTTTGGAGGAGACAAAAGTCCATTTAAGCAGTGATGAGCTGCCAAAATCTTAACAACCGGTTCCCATCAACCCCTCCCCCCCGCCCCATGTCCCCTGACCACCCCCTCCCGGGACCCCCCTCCCTAACTGCCCCCCAGTACCCCACCCCCTACCCAACTCGCCCCGCTCCCTGTCCCCTGACTGCCCTGACCCCATCCACCACCACCCTGACAGACCCCCGGAACGCCCATGCCTACCCAACCCCTGCCGCCCCCCCAGAACCTCTGACCCCCCCACCACCCCTGTCACGGAGTGTGGGGGAGTCAGGCCCTGCACCCCTCTTCCTGGGATTCAATGTGACTCTTAGCCAGCCAGCAGAACAGAAGGTTTATTAGGGACACCAGGAACACAGTCCAAACAGAGCTCGGGAGCTTAGACCCCAGCATGGGGGCTCCCTGTGTTTCACCACCCAGCTCCAAACTGGAACCAAAAAGAGAACCTCCAGCAGGCTTCCTTCCTCTCCCCCCGGGGCGCCTCCTCTAGCCTCTGTCCATTCTCCCAGCCAAAGGTGTCACCTCTCCCAACCCCCCTCCTGGCTCATGTTACAGCCTCAGGTATCTTCCTTCAGGAGACGTTTCCCATCCCTAATGCAGCCATTCCCAGTGAACCTCTCCCGCAACCCTCCCAGGTCAAATCCACCTTGCTCCCTACTCAGTCACATCGCTCCCCCCTTCGAGACTGAACTGAGCAGGGTCACTCTGACCAGTGGCCTGGGGAAGTTCAGGGCCTCCTCTTCGGAAGAACGCATCAACTATCATGTTGGCACTTCCCTTCACATGGACCACGTCCATGTCGTAATTCTGCAGGAGCAGGCTCCACCTCAGGAGCTTGGTGTTGGTTCCTTTCATCTGGTGTAGCCAGGTCAGGGGAGAGTGGTCAGTGTACACGGTGAAGTGTCGCCCAGATAGATATGGCTCTAGTTTCTTGAAGGCCCACACCATGGCCAGGCATTCCTTCTTGATGGCCGCATAATTCTGCTCTCGGGGTAGCAGCTTCTTACTTAAGTACACGATCGGTTGTTTCTGCCCCTTTTCATCTTCCTGCATTAACACCGCCCCCAGTCCCATGTCTGAGGCGTCGATGAACACCATAAAGGGCTTGTCAAAGTCTGGGTTTGCCAGAACCGGGCCCCTGACCAGAGCCTCCTTCAGCACCCGGAGAGCCTCCTGGCACTCCTCGGTCCAGACTACCTTGTCTGGCTTCCCCTTCTTAAATAGCTCAATGATGGGGGCGGCTATGGCACTAAAGTGGGGCACAAATCGTCGATAGTACCCTGCCATCCCAATAAAGGCTTGGACCTGTTTTTCGGTTTGGGGAGCGGGCCAGTCCCGGATCACCTCCACCTTGGCTGGTTCTGGCTTTAGGTGGCCGCTCCCCACCCGGTGGCCCAAGTAGGATACTTCAGCCATCCCCACCTTGCACTTCTCTGCTTTTATGGTCAGCCCAGCCACCTGGAGTCGGTCCAGCACTTGGTTAACCTGGGACACATGGTCCTCCCAGGTCTGGCTAAAGACACAGATATCGATATACGCCACAGCGAAACTCTCCATCCCCTTCAGTAGCTGATTCACCAGGCGCCGGAAGGTGGCTGGCGCTCTCTTGAGGCTGAAAGGCAGGGTCAGGAACTCATAGCTCCCCCGAGCGGTAATAAAGGCAGATTTCAGCCTGGCATCTGCATCCAGCGGCACTTGCCAGTAGCCCTTTGTAAGATCCATGGTGGTAAGGTACTGAGCCCCTCCCAGCTTGTCTAGGAGCTCGTCAGGGCGGGGCATGGGGTAGGCATCGGATACAGTGATGGCATTGAGCTTCCGATAGTCCACACAGAACCAGATCGACCCATCCTTTTTTGGGGACCAGCACCACCGGCGAGGCCCAAGGGCTGGAAGATGGCTGGATCACCCCTAAAGCCAGCATGTGCTTGACCTCTCTTTCCAGGTCCTGAGCAGTCTTCCCTGTGACTCAGAAGGGGGAGCCTCTTATAGGTTGGTGCGATCCTGTTTCCACCCGGTGGACAGTCAGATTAGTGCGTCCAGGCTGGTTGGAAAACAGCTGTCGGTACAGATGCAGCACCCCTCTGATCTCAGTTTGCTGGGCAGGAGTTAGCTGATCAGAGAGAGGGATTGTTTCTTGGGAGGAGCCAGCTCTTGTCTCAGGGAATAGATCTACTAGAGGGTCACCTCCCTGCTCCTCCCAATGTCCGTACATGGCCAGCACCACATTCCCCCTGTCATAATATGGCTTCATCATATTCACTTGGTACACCCGGCAGTGGTGTGCCCAGTTAGACAGCTCCACTACATAGTTTACCTCATTTAGCTGCTTGACAACCTTGAAAGGGCCTTTCCAGGCGGCCTGTAGCTTTTTTTTTCTCACGGGGATGAGAGCCATCACCTGGTCCCCAGTGGCGTAGGCGCGGGCCCCAGATTCTCCTTGGCCAGGCCCATGAGCTCAGCAAGTCTTTCTCGGAAGGTCAGGACATACTCCACCACTGACTCTTCATCGGGAGCGGCCTCTCCCTCCTATTTGTCTCTCATCAGGTCCAGGGGCCCCCTTACCCTCCTCCATATAACAGTTTGAAAAGCGAGAACCTGGTAGACTCCTGGGGTACTTCCCTGTATGCGAACAGCAGGTGCGGTAGGTACTTGTCCCAGTCCTGTGGGTGCTGGTTCATAAAGGTTTTCAGCATCATCTTTAGCATCCCATTGAACCTCTCCACCAGCCCATTGGACTGGGGATGATATGCTGAGGCCCAGCTGTGCCAGACCCCACATTTCTCCCACAAGCACCGGAGCAGGGCCGACATGAAGTTGGACCCTTGGTCTGTCAGGACTTCCTTGGGGAACCCCACTCAGCTGAAAATGGTCAGCAGCGCATCCGCCACGATGTCTGCTTCAATTGAGGATAAGGGCACCGCCTCGGCGTAGCGGGTAGCGAAATCTACCACCACCAGAATGTATTTCTTCCCCGACCGGGTTGTCTTGCTGAGAGGCCCCACTATGTCCATAGCCACTTTCTGGAAGGGCTCCTCTATGATGGGCAAAGGCCTCAAAGCTGCTTTCCCCTTGTCCCGGGCCTTCCCCACCTGCTGACAGGGGTCACAGGATTGACAGTACTGTTGGACAGTTGTAAAGACCCCAGGCCAGTAAAAGTTCTGTAACAGCCTCTGCCTGGTGCGCCGGATTCCCTGGTGCCCTGAGAGAGGGATGTCATGGGCCAGGTACAGTAGCTTGTGGTGATACTTCTGGGGAACCACCAGCTGCCTCCTGATCCCCCATGTCTCCATTTCACCGGGGGGTGCCCATTCTCGATACAGGAACCCCTTCTCCCACAGGAACCTCTCCTGGCAACCTCTCCACATGGTCTGTACCTCCCTGCGGTCGGCCAGGTCCCTGAGCTTCTGCAAGGAGGGATCTCTCTGTAACTCAGCCTGGAACTCAGCAGCTGGGGAAGGGGTGGGGGCCTGCTCCCTCATGCTGGTTGTGTCTGAAGGCACAGCCTCTCTGAGCCTGGTCCTTGGGTACTCCCTCCCCACTGGGGCAGGGTCCTGCTCCCCTTGCAAGGTACCCTCTCCGAGGTCAGGGCGTAGCGCCCCTTGCCGGCTCTGGCTACGGGTCACGACCAGGGCGCCCTGGGGTTTGCTTGGCCAGTCCTCTAGGTCCTCCCCATCAGCACCTCAGTGGGCAAATGGTGATGCACCCCCACATCCTTGGGGCCCTCCTTGGCCCCCCATTTCAGATGTACCCTCGCCACGGGCACCTTGAATGGGGTCCCGCCCACCCCCCTCAGGGTCAGGTAGGTGTTGGGCACCACCCGATCTGGGGCCACCACCTCGGGCTGGGCCAGCGTCACCTCAGCGCCCGTATCCCAGTATCCAGTGACCTTTCTCTCCTCTATCTCCAGGGGAACAAGGCACTCTCTCCACAGGGACAGCCAACCCTATAAACCGAGAACCCTGAGTCCGGAGCATCCAGCCCCCCCGAGGAGCTGGTCTGGGGCCCTCCTCCCTCCGGAGCAGTTGATAAGCTGCCAGCCCCCCTTCTCTGGGCTGTTGGCCTCTCGTCCGGCTGGGTCCTTACCCAGTTAACCCTGTATGGATTCGGTCTGCTCAGTCTGTCTCTGATCTTGGGGGCACTGGGACCGTATGTGGCCTCTCCGGCCACAGTAATAGCAGCTCATGTACCGTTGGTCCCCTCGAGCGGGTTGGTTGGTCCTGACGTCGGAGGTTCCCCTTGGGAGGGGGTTCTCCATATTTCACCTTTGGGAGGTCCCACGGTGACTCTCTCGCTGCCTCATGGTGGGCCTGTTCCTTTGGGATTCTTCCCTGATACCCTCTGACCGATTGTTCACAAACTCGTCGGCCAGCTGCCCTGCGTGCTGCGGGTTCTCTGGCTTTTTGTCCATCAACCATAGCTTCAGGTCTGGTGGGCACTGTTCATACAGTTGTTCCAGTACGAATAGGTCAAGCAGGCCCTCCATAGTCTGGGCCCCAGCTGTCCACTTGCGGGCATATCCCTTTATCCGGTTGGCCAGTTGTAGGTATGTGACCTCGGGTTTCACGCTGACCGGAAGCCTTTTCCGGTACATCTCGGGAGTCAGCCCAAGCTTGCGGAGCAGGGCCTTTTTGAACAGTTCATAGTCCCCTGTCTCCACCCCGTTCAGCTGGCTGTACACCTCCACCCCTGCAGGGTCCAGTAAGGGGGTGAGAAACTGGAGCCTGTCTACAGCGTCAACCCTGTGCATCTCGCAGGCGTTCTCAAAGGCCGTCAGGAAGCTAGCTATGTCCTCCCCTTCCTTACGCTGGGCCAGGAAGCTTTTATCAAACTTCCTTGCAGTCTTGGGTCCCCCCTCACTCACCGCAGCCGGGGCCCCACTGCTCCTCAGCCTGGCAAGCTCCAGCTCATGCTGACGTTGCTCCACCTCATGCTGACGCTGCTTTTCCTGTTCTTCCAGTTCCTGCTGCCTCAACTCGAGTTCTTTCAGTCTCATCTCCCTCTCCCAGCCCAGCCGCCTCCGCTCCTGGGATGGGGAGCTCCGCCGGGAGGATCCCCAGCTGGCTGCCGGGGTCAGGGTGCCCTCGGTATTTGCTGGGCTTCCCCCAATAGGCAAGAGGGGTCTTGGGAGGAGGTCAGACTAGATAATCATAATGGTCCCTTCTGACCTTAAAGTCTATGAGTCTATGTCCTTGGCAACAGTCTGACCCCTCCCAGCCAGGTCAGGTACGGGGCCCAGGCTGCGTCTGCCGGGCGGCTTCCCTCAGGGACAGGGATTGGTTCATCCAAGCGATCCTTCTCCCCCAGCTGCGCAATCAGCTGTTCTTTGGTGGACCTCCCAATGCGCAGCCCCCTCTGCCTGCACAGCTCCACCAGGTCACTCTTAAGGCGCTTAGCATACATCTTCCTGCTGGCCACTCGCAGGCCTGTGTGGTTTCGGCTTCCAGGAGGAACCCGCAGTGTGCCAGCCCTTCTCACTGGTCACACATACCCAGGGGTTAAGTGTAGCTCCTCCGCCCCCTGAAACCGCTTCTCTCTGCCTCTTCAGCAACCTGCTCCCCGTCGATCCCCCTTCGTTTTACTGCTCTCCAGTCACTTACTGCAGGAAGCGCCATCCATGGGGTGCAGTAGATCCCACTTCTGCCACCAGTTGTCACAGCGTGTGGGGGAGTCAGGCCCTGCACCCCTCTTCCTGGGATTCAATGTGACTCTCAGCCAACCAGCAGAACAGAAGGTTTATTAGGGATACCAGGAACACACTCCAAACAGAGCTTGTAAGTACAAACAGGACCCCTCAGTCAGGCCCTTCTGGGGGGCAGGGAGCTTAGACCCCAGCCTGGGGGCTCCCTGCGTTTCACCACCCAGCTCCAAACTGAAACCAAAAAGAGAGAACCTCCAACAGGCTTCCTTCCTCTCCCCCCGGGGCTCCTCCTCTAGCCTTTGTCCGTTCTCCCAGCCAAAGGTGTCACCTCTCCCAACCCCACTCCTGGCTCATGTTACAGCCTCAGGTATCTTCCTTCAGGAGACGTTTCCCATCCCCAATGCAGCCATTCCCAGTGAACCTCCCAGGTCAAATCCACCTCGCTCCGTACTCTGTCACAACCCCCAGTCCTGATTTTTCACACTTGCTGTCTGGTCACCCTAGGGTGTGCACATGTGTGGGTCCCAGCTGCTCCCTGCCCCCCTCATTGAAGCAGGTATTACTGCCCTGGGAACTGCAGGGTATCAGTGGACGTGGGGCCGGCTGCAGACGGGCATGGGGCAGGGCTAGCTGGAGGCAGGGGAGTGCGGGGCTGGCTGGAGACAGGCGTGGGGCAGGGCTAGCTGGAGGCAGGGGGTGCGGGGTTGGCGGCGGGTAGGGCAGAGGCTGGGGACGGGGGCTGGCTGCGGGCAGGGGGTGCGGGATTGGCTGCGGGCAGGGCAGAGACTGGAGATGCGCTGGCTGCGGGCAGGGCAGGGGGTGCGGGGTTGGCTGCAGGCAGGGCAGGAGCTGGAGACGGGCTGGCTGCTGGCAGGGGGGCGGGTACTCATGGGGAGAGTGGCTCGGAGCAGCAGGACTCAGCCCAGGCCCAGCAGAGCAACCGGGACCCGCCAGGCAGCAGCGGGAGCCCCAGGGCCAGGGGAGCAACAGCAGCAAGAGGGCCCACGCCAGGCGGCAGCCCACATGGCTCCCATTGTGCAGCGCCCCCCAGCGGCTGGAGGAGGAATGACACCACTTCCCAGCCGGAGCCCATCAAAGCCGCAGCGCCCCCTCGCGGGGAAGCGGGTTAACAACCGGTTCTAAAACTCCCAACAAATTTTAACAACGGCTTCCTGCGAACCGGTGCAAACCGCTCCAGCTCACCACTGCATTTAAGCATGCACTTGAGTGCATACAGGAAGTTGTAAGATGCATTTATTCCCAGGCTTATTTCATGTGACTGAGCTATGAAATTCTGGGTCCAGATCTGACTAATGAGGCTTCTCCATGTTCTGTCTTAATGTTCCTCTTATCTGAAAATCCTAATGACCAAGTGTCCAGACAACATTGTGACCGGCACCTTACTAGATGATTTTGATTCTGTCCCTATAATGGTGTTGCCCTCAAAGGGTATGTCTACACTACAAAATTAGGTCGATTTTATAGAAGTCGATTTTTCAGAAGAAATTTTATGCAGTCAATTGTGTGTCCACACTAAGCGCATTAAGTCGGCAGTGTGTGTCCTCACTAACGTGGCTAGCATTGACTTACAGAGCAGTGCACTGTGGATAGCTATCCCACAGTTCCCGCAGTCTCCGCCGCCCGTTGGAATAGTGCGTTAAGCTCCCAATGCCTGATGGGGCAAAAACATTATCGCGGGTGGTTTTGGGTACATGTTGTCAGTCGCCCCTCCCTCCATGAAAGCAATGGCAGACAATCGTTTTGCACCTTTTTTCCTGGGTTACCCGTGCATACGCCATACCACGGCAAGCATGGAGCCCGCTCAGCTCACCGTCACCGCTGCAGCTCCTGGGTGTCTTCGCAGCAGATGGTGCAGTAGGACTGCTAGCCTTCCTTGTCCACGGTGTACGGCTCCACCACTTCCGCTGCAACTCTGCTCTCCTGCAACTCTGCAGCAGACGGTGCAGTAGGACTGGTAGCCGTCCTCGGACATGTAGCTTGGCCGGGGGTTCTGGGAACGCCTTCCTTGCCCGGCTCCTAGCAACCTCCAGGGCATGGTGTACAGCTTCCACTGCAACTCTGCTCTTCTGCAAGCTGGAGGCTTTTGCCTCAGGCTGCTCTCCCAGCTGGCAGCACCGCACGGTCGCACCTACCCCAGCCTACCCCTTGCTCCCATGGCTCATGAAGCCTGGACAGTAGTAAGGAGCAGTTCAGCTATAGGCTGAGCAAGTGCAGAATGGTGGTGGAACGTGCCTTTGGACGTTTAAAAGCTTGCTGGCGCTGTTGGTCAGACCTCAGTGCAGCCAACATTCCCATTGTTATTGCTGCTTGCTGTGTGCTCCATAATATCTGTGAGAGTAAGGGGGAGACGTTTATGGTGGGGTGGGAGGTTGAGGCAAATCGCCTGGCATCTGATTTTGAGCAGCCAGACACCAGGGCGATAAGAGCACAGCAAGGCACTCTGCGCGTCAGAGAGGCTTTTGAAAACCAGTTTCATGACTGGCCAGGCTACGGTGTGGCAGTTGTGTGTGTTTCTCCTTGATGCAAACCCGCCCCTTTTGTTGATTTTAATTCCCTGTAAGCCACCCTCCCGCCTTCGAAATAAAGTAACTATTGTTTTGAAACCATGTATTCTTTCTTTATTAATAATAATTAAAAAAAAGATAATGGACAAGGTAGGTGGGGTGGGGGAGGAGGGAAGGACAAGGCCACATTGCTTATTGTAGCCACACTACAAATCAAAACTGTTTGAATGACAGCCTTCTGTTGCTTGGGCCATCCTCTGGAGTGGAGTGGCTGGGTGCCTGGAGGCCCACCCCCCCCACTCCATGTTCTTGGGCGTCTGGGTGAGGAGGCTATGGAACATGGGGAGGAGGGTAGGCGGTTATACAGTGGAAGCAGCGGTGGTCTGTGCTCTTGTTGGCTTTTCTGCAGCTCCAACAGATGCTTCATGTCCGTTCTCTTCCCCCATTAGCCTCAGCATTGTGTCCTGCCTCCGCTCTTCACGCTCACTTAATTCTTTCCTGGCCTCTGCCACTGAATACCTCCATACATTAAGCTGTGCCCTATCAGTGCAGGAGGACTGCATGAGCTCGGAAAACATGTAATTGCGAGTGCGTTTTTTTGGCCTTCTAATCTGCCATAACCTCAAAGACGGAGATGATAGGGGGAGCGTAGAAACATTCTACGCTCTATGATCCTGGGGGGACTACGATTCTGGGCTTGCCTGAGCTCTTAATTTTCACACGGCACTGTTGTGCATCCCTGTTGTAACCTTATAACTGATACTTGAAATCCCCCATAACCCAAGCCTGATCCCAGATGTACAGTACCTTACTTCTTAACTTGTGTAAATTTGATTCTAAGCATTAACTTTAATAAAATTTTGAGCTAACTGTTGCAGTGAAGATAAGCCCTGTATCCTGCACTTGCAGGAGTATGGCCCTTTTGGTCAGGTGAAGGTTTGCCATTAGTACTGCTGATTCCCATTGCCAACCTGCATACCACAAACATTCTGTTCAGAGAAATTCTGCCCTTCCTAGATAGAACTGAAGGAGGAATTTTAGCTTATGTGAATTTCCTGGCTCATTTCCGATCAGTACCAGTAGAGGTTCTTTTTGTAACTGGCAGGTCAGATAAGTATTACATAGATATGGTGTCTGTAGTGTTAGATTGAAACAGCTCGGGCATTTGGCTTCCTTTTTAATTCTTCCTTTTCCCTTCATGGAATTTGGTGTGTTGAGTGACTAATCATGTTAAATAAGTTATTCACATGTCAGCTGCATGCAAGTTGCCTTTACAATGACATTGTTTACATACTAATATCTGCAAACCGGGGCTATCAAAAGTGTTTGAGACGCAAGATGTGTGATCGGAAATGAGCAATCTGAACGGAGCTGTCACCTCACGAATGAGACAAACTGAAAATGATGGGGCTAAAGTTACTATATTTTATGCTGCACTTTTAAAACTGTTAGCCAGCTGAACAAGGAGTCAGTTTCAAAATATGGAGATCTGTTGATTGGGTGTGGAACTGCTTGTCCCTACCTGTAACTTTGTAATTTGGTTTAAAAGTGGGTCAGCAGGCTGTCCCATCTTATTGTTTTAGTCTATCATTAAGATTTTATGCAGGAGTGCTCCTACTGTGCCTCCCTGAGGACAGTAGTGGTGACTTGCTAGAAGCCCAAGGATATCTATCTCATTAAAACAAAGTAGATTTGCAGCTACCCTCATCTCTTCAACGCAGGGTATATGGCCTGCAGACACATACTGATCCTCATATGCAGTGTAGTCCATCTTGATCTGAACAAGCAGCCCACAACTTTCATGCTGAAGATGAGTGGCTGTGATCTACATTTGGCCAGTGGGATGCACTTTGGCTGTCCTTGTGTTGTAGAGGTAAAATTGATGGTAAAATAACTTAGCAAGTGCACTTGTATTACTTGTTTCTTGAATAAGTAACTGCTTCCTCATCCATTTATTGCTCATCCCGGTGAGCCTCTACAGCTTAGGGTGCAGTGTGTGGCCATTTTGGAAAAAAATTAGTTGACGTTCCTATGTGCAATCTCTACCAGCTCCATGAATATCCCACAGTGATGGTGATGTAGTGTCAGTTTCATTTGCATTCTGGTTATGTTTAATTAATAATGTAGGAATATTCTTTTCTTGACTTAATTTAACTAGATTTGATTAACTGCTCATCAGATGGCCTTAATTGATAACGATTTATCAGCAGAGACTTATTGAACAGGGAGATGTCTTTCATCTGTCTTAAATATGAAGACACAGATGTGCCACAGCATAATTGCTCAGGCTGAGGATTCAGAACAGAGTTGTAAACAGTAATGTGTTGTTTTACTTCCTTTGTGTCTGTGAGGCTGTTGATTGTCTATTGTTTCTCTCCTCTATTTGTTTGCTCTGGAGATGTTTTTGGCTATCACTTTTGCAACCTGCTATGAAGGATGGATTTAATACACTGGAATTGATGTCTCACTTCTGATTTTCTTGGGGCAGTGCAGAGAACTTGGGGATATTATAGGGACCACAATTTCTTTTTAAACAAGCCTTTTCTGCTTTTAAATGTGATGCCATTTGCCTACTGTAGTTACAAACAATTTCAGTTGTTACAAGTGCAATAATTAGAGAATGTTTTCTATATTTGGCAGCCTTTTATGTATATCGTTCGTTTAACTGTATCCGTCCATTCCCCTTGTTTGTGTGGGGTGTTCACTCAGCAACAGGGGAGAGTATTCACAAAAAAGGAAAATGAGATTGTGAAACCACAAAAATTGGCAGGAAAGTTTGGGGCTGAGGTGCAAATGCAACACTCTCTTTTAACATGCTTAGCAAAAATGACTAGATTTTGAGTTGATGGTACCAGAGGATAGGTACCTATGAAACTTAATTTTTTTTTTTTTTTTTTTTTTTTTTTTGGTTAATTTGTAGAGGTACCGGAAGATACTTCAATGATGATAGATCCACAAGAGCGAAAATTATGAATGAAATGCATTAACATTCCCCTCCTGACCCTGATCTCTAATAGACTTCCTGTAGCCCTTGGAAGAGAGGGTCAGGGGAGAAGGGTTGAAGGTCACCATGAAGCTAAAGCAGCGAGTGGTACTGCTGGCCATCCTCCTTGTCATCTTCATTTTCACAAAAGTTTTCCTCATTGACAACTTGGACACTTCAGCTGCCAACCGGGAGGACCAGCGGGCCTTTCACCGCATGATGGCAAGCTTGCGTGTGGAGCTAGACCCCCGACTTGATCATACGCTGCAGTCCCCCTGGGAGATTGCCGCCCAGTGGGTGGTACCACGGGAAGTGTATCCCGAGGAGACGCCAGAGCTAGGGGCTGTTATGCATGCTATGGCTACCAAGAAAATTATAAAAGCTGATGTGGGCTACAAAGGGACCCAGCTGAAAGCTTTGCTGATACTTGAAGGGGGACAGAAAGTGGTCTTCAAACCTAAGAGGTAAATATACCCATCAGTGACTGGATAAAATACCCTGTTTGGGTTTTTTCCTTCCTGTTGATTCATTAATTTATAAACCGATATATGTCCATATTGCATATGATGCAGTCTAGTATTCAGAAGGTGGAATGAAGCCACGCTGGTGATTTAGTAATATTCAGCTTGTCTGCCAGCTGAACCTGAGATGTTTAGCATTGACCTCCAGACCCAACCTCTCTATAGTTCAGAGGCATAATCAACAAGGTTGGTCAAACCTTGCATTGCTGAACACTGGCTTCTGACCATAGGCGCCGACTCCGTGGGTGCTCTGGGGCTGGAGCACCCACAGGGAAAAATTGGTGGGTGCTCAGCACCCACTGGCAGCTCCCCGCCAGCCCCACCCCGCACCCAGCTCGCCTCTCCGCCTCCCTCAGGCTCCGCCAGACGCCAAGCGGAAGCCGCTTTTCCTGGCTCCAGCTGGTCAGCGGCGCCTCGGGGGAGGAGTATGGGAAGGTACCCCTCCCCCGAGGTGCCACGGACCAGCTGGAGCCAGGAGAAGTGGTTTCCGCTTGGAGTCGGGCAGAGCCTGAGGGAGACGGAGAGGTGAGCTGGGGAGCTGCCGGGCCTGGTGGGTGCTCTGCTGCTTCTCTCCTCTCCCCCCCCCCCCCCCCCCCGGCTTGCAAGCCGGTGGGGGTGGGAATGCAGCGTGCCCGGGGGAGGGGGCAGGATGATTTGGGTGCCTTATGGGAGTGAGAGTCATGGGGGTGGGGGGTCAGGAAGTGGAAATTGATGGTCATCTTCAAACTAGGCCTAGAAGGCTGTGGTGCTACCAGTGGAATGTAGTGTTTTACGTTTTTCCTTGTATTTGTCAATATGGAAATTGCATTTCTGCCTTGATTAAACATTTTCTCATTTCACCATAAAGCTTATTATGTGACTTGTGTATGTATGCCTGTAATGCTTTCTAAACTAACTTTCCTCGAGGAAAAGGTGGACTGCTGGAATTTTCAGTACCATTTCTCTAATGGCCACTTGCACACCTGGTTTGGAGTTATATCATGGGGCTGTACTATGTTGAAACAGTATGAACTTTTTGCCTTGAAGTGGTGGTGATACAGCTTGCACAGGATACTGCATGCATATTGTAAATATCATGTCTTGTTACTGTATTTCTGTGGTGCTTTTTATATAACTGAATGCCATAAAGAAATTCACAAAGCCTTAAATTACATTCCAGTAATGGAATGCCTGTATGCAGGCAGGCAGAATGGTTGTACATGTACAACCAGGAATGTTTTTAGGAATGCCAGACAATTAGTGGTGGTATGCAATGTATGTGAGAAAAGAGGGGGTGCAGAGGGGAATTTTTTGGCAAGGATATAGGAGTTTATCCCTACCTCTTTTTCATAGGATTCTGGAAGTTTTTAAGCAATTGCCCACACTCAGCTCCAGAGCAGGTAGTCAGGTTCCCTATTTATCATCTTTATAATTGAATCTAGTAGATCTGCTGGAGCGTTAGCAGACTGAGTAGGCAGCCAAAAAAGTAGAGCCCTGTGCAGATATGTAAACTATATCTGCGGATATGAATTGGTATCCACGGAGCTGCAGGGCTCTACTGGGAACCGCAGCAGTGGAAGCAGCAGTCTGGTGGGCTGTTGTTCCCAGGAGCAGCTGGGGTGGGTACCATGCTCACCGGCAGCTGTCCCTAGTTGTGCTAGTGCAGTGGGCAGTGCTGGGGGCTGTACAACCATGCCAGAGGAGCTGCTGGCATGGGGCACTGGCTCTTGGGAATGTTATGAACCATTAGGAAAGGGATAGATGATAAGACAGAAAATATCTTAATGCCACTATATAAATCCATGGTATGCCCCAACTTGAATACTACATGCAGTTCTGGTCACCCCATCTGAAAAAAGATACATGAATATTGGTAACCGTACAAAGAAGGGCTACAAAAATAATTAGGGGTATGGAACAGCTTCCATATGATTAAAAAGACTGGGACTGTTCAGCTTGGAAAAGAGACAGCTAAGGGGAGATATGATAGAAGTCTATAAAATCGTGAATGGTATGGAGAAAATGAATAAGGAAGTGTTATTTACCTCTTCACGTAACACAAGAACCAGGGGTTACCCAATGAAATTAATAGGCAGCAGGTTAAACACAAACATAAGGAAGTACTACTTCATACAAGGCACAGTCATCCTGTGGAACTTGTTGCTAGGGGATGTTGTGAAGGCCAAAACTGTAACTTGGTTAAAAAAAGAGAGAAATTCATGGAGGTTAGGTCCCTCAATGGCTCTTAGCCCTGGGCTACACTAGAGGGGAGGGTCGATCTACGATACGCAACTTCAGCTACGTGAATAACGTAGCTGAAGTCGGCGTATCGTAATCGACTTACCTGGCCGTGAGGACGGCGGCGAGTCGATCGCTGCCGCTCCCCCGTCGACTCCGCTTCTGCCTTTCACCGAGGTGGATTTCCGGAGTCGACGAGGAGCGCGTTCGGGGATCGATTAAGCGCGTCTAAATGAGACGTGATAAATCAATCCCCGATAGATTGATTGCTACCCGCCGATCCGGTGGGTAGTGAAGACAAGCCCTTAGCCAAGATGATCAGGGACACAACCCTGGGTGTCCTGAGCCTCTAACTTCCAGAAGCTGGTACTGTGTGACGGGATCACTCAATAATTGCCCTGTTCTGTTCTTTTCCTCTGAAGCATCTGACATTGGCCACAGTCGGGAGACAGGGTACTGAGCTAGATAGACCACTGGTCTGAAGTAGTATGGCCATTCTTATGTTCTAAAGCAAGGATTTGACTGGACCTCACCTCAGGGTCATAAGTTGGGCTCCATGTTTGTCACAGATTCCATGACTTCCTGCGACCTCCGTGACTTCTGCGATGGCCAGTGTGGCTGACCCCAGGGCCACCCAAGCAGCTGGCCCTGTGGCCAGCTGCTCAGGTGGTCCCGGGGACTGCTGTAGTGGCTCTGCACCCAGCCGCTTGGGTGGCCCTGCAGCCAGCCACACCAGCCGCTGCTGGAGCGGCCCTGGGTCCAGCCACACCAGCTGCTACTCTGGCGGCCCCTGGCAGCTGGCTCCGGGGACTGCCTGAGCAGCAGTCCCAAGGGTGGTGGGAGCAGCCGCAGGTTGGCAGTGGTCCCAGGGTGGCTGGAGCAGCAGCTGGCCCCAGGGCTCCCCACACAGCCGCTGGTGCTGCGGGCTCCCCCTCTGGGAACGTCTCCCTCCCCCTTCCTTCCCCCCAAGATTAAATCAGTTATTTATGGTATAAGTAATGGACAGGTCACAGGCCGTGATTTTTTGTTTCTTGCCTGTGACCGGTCCAGGACTTTTACTAAAAAATACCCATGATTAAATCATAGCCTTAGTCATAAGCTATTCTCTCACCCAATAGGTGGGTCAGGATTAAAGCACACTAGCAGATATTGTGGCAGACATGCACTGCTGCTGTACCTGTTCTGGGTAGTCCCTAGGGCTATTAATTGTCTAACTTGCATTAACTAGATGCAGATTTTAAGGATTATTAGATCATCTAGTATATCACATGCCATAAAATTCATTCTGTTACCCCCATATTGATACCAGTAATTTGTGTTTGACTAAAGCATATCTTACATCTTATATTTTGATTTGAAGACATCAGGAGATGGAGAATCCACCACTTTCCTTGGTATTTGTTACATTGGTTAATCATCTTCAAATTAGAAGGCACTTTTATTTTTATTTTTTAAACAGTGAATTTGTATTGCTTCTTATGATGTCTCTTTCTGTTAGATTGAAGAGCCTGTTAATTCCTGGTATTTTTGCCGTAGGAAGATATTTATTCACTGTAATCAAGTCACCTCTCAGTCTGTTATTGACCCTGTTTATACATGCAAGGATTGCACTAGCACTTTTTGTCACATCATCACACTAGGAGCTGATGTTGAGTTTTGTCCACTAGGACTTCTAAATCCTGTTCAGAGTCACTGCTTTCAAGGATACAGTCCCCGATTCTATAGGTATGGCTTGTATTCTTTGCTCTGAGGGGTATGACCTTGCGTTTTGGTTGTATTTAAACTCATTTTGTTTGACTGGTCTCAGCTTACCAGATGATTCAGATCAATGTGTGACTGCCCTGTTCTCACTATTTACCTCTCTACTAATCTTTACACTGTTTAATCTCACTAAACTCATTCCTTCTCTCCCACAAGAAATCATTTTGGAGGTGACCCAGAGCCAATTTCACTTCAAAGATTCTTGCTCGTGTGACTCTTAACTTTACTGAGGAGAATCCCCCATAAATCATTTTCCCCCCATTATTCATTGCATTTACAGATATGCCAGAGACTACGTAGTAGAAGGAGAGCCATATGCTGGATATGACAGACACAATGCGGAGGTGGCAGCCTTTCACTTGGACAGGTATGGAACTATTGGGTTAACTATTTAATTATTCTCTTAGGTTTTTTTGGTTTTTTTTTTTGTTTGTTTTTTTTTTTGCACCAGTTTACTTCAGAGAGGGTGCCTGAGACATCGATTTCCAACCTGCTCATTGAGTAGAACAAAAAATGTTGTAAAATGTCATGACATGATAGAGTCCAATGAGCAAGGTTTCTGCGGAAGGAAATAGTATCACCCTAACTTGTTAGAAAGCTTTGCACATGTCAAGAATGTAATGGATAAAAAAGAACAAGACGGGCACAGTTTATGTAGACTTCCAAAGGGTTTTAATTACCGTATATACTCGTTCATAAGCCGAATATTTTTGGTAAAAAAGTGACGCAGCAAAGAGCGGGGGTCGGCTTATAAAAGGGTCTACACCAAAATTTGATGATTTTAAACTCTATGGAATTATTGAATTGAATATCTAATACATTGTCGTTTTGTTTACCTGGAGCGCCCACAGGCGTGGAGCCCCTAAGCTCCTCGTAGCCACCGTTCGCTGTTCCCAGCCAATGGGAGCTGCGGGAAGTGGCCGCCACTTCTCGCAGCTCTCATTGGCTGGGAACAGAGAACCGCGACCACAGGGAGCTGAGGGGCTCCATGCCTGAGGGCGCTCCAGGTAAACAAAATGTCCCGACCCGCCAGCGGCTTACCCTGGCTGGCCGGGAGCCAAAGTTTGCCAACCCCGGAAATATAGGGTTGGCTTATGAAAGGGTCATACAGTTTTTGCTATTTTTACCTATCCATTTTGGGGGGTTGGCTTATAAACGAATGGGCTAATGAACGAGTATATATGGTAGGTTCCTCATGAGAGACAGCTAAAGAAACTAAGTAGTCATGGGGTGAGAGGTAAAGTATTATCATGGATCAAAAACTGACCAAGAGACAGTGAGAATAAATAGTCAATTTTCATCTTGGCAAAAAGTGAAGAATGAGGGTGCCTTAAAGTTCTGTACTAGCTCTTGTGTTTAGTATATTTGTCAATGATCTGGGAAGGGGGGTGAACAGTGAGAAAGCAATTTTTTTAGATGATTAAGTGTTATTTAGGTTAGTCAAGTCCACAGAGGACTGTGAAGCACATCAGAGGGACATAACCAGGGTTGGTGAATGGGCAACATGATGACAAATGAAGTATATTGATGGTAAATGCAGAGTAATTCACACTGGAGGGGAAAAATCAACTACTCATATACCTTAGAAGGGTCTAAATTAATTATCAATTTGGGAAAGGGGCCTAGGAATCATTGTGGACAGCTCAATGTGAAGACCTCAGCTCAATGTGCAGCTGCAGTCAAAAAAACAAATAAGATGTTAGGATACGTAAGGAGTGGAAAATACTATTGAAAATATTATAATTCAGTTATATGAATCAATGGTGCAGCTTCATCTAGAACACTGCCTGCAGTATTGGTCACTCCATTTCAAAAAGGCTATTACACAATTAAAAGGGGTTTTAGAAAAGGGTATAGAAAATAATTTGGGGGAATGAAAAAAACTCATATGAAGAAAAAGTGAAAATGCTGGAATCCCTTACTTTAGAAAGGAGTTGGTGAATAAGAGGGGACATGATAAAAGTATACAAAATAATGAATTATCTAGAGAAGGTAGATTGGAATGTTCTGTTCTCCTGTTTCGTAACCCAAGAACAAAGGGAGATTAAATGAAATTGAAAGAGGGCAAATTCAAAACTGGTAAAAGGAAATATATTTTCACAAAACATGCAATTCAGCTGTGGAATTCATTGCCAGAGGATATCATTGAGGTCAAAAACTGAGCAAGATTCAGAAAGGGATTTGGTCACATAGTTAATACTACCATAGCTTTTAGAAAAGATATTAAGCCAATTGTGAACTGCTAGGTACTGGGTGGTTCCTTGCACCTTTCTCTGACTTGTCTGGTGCTGGACTGTTGGAGACCGGATACTGGATGTTGGACCATTGGTCTGATCTAGCATGACAGTTGCTGTGCTCCAATTCCTGTGTTGAATTGTACAAAAGCAATATGTATTTAGACTATTTTTGCTCTGAACTTTATGCCAGCTTTCTTTCATATTCCACAATCAGGGAGGTAAAGTAGGGTCTATTTTCCTGCATAGGACACAGCGGTATCCTTTCTCAGCCACTCTTTTTTCTGTTTGGCAATAGGATTATATTGGACTAATAGAATAAAGTTTCTGTTTCTATAAGGGATACTGCCCCAACGCCACTGGGTTCTTGTTTCTCTAGGGCTGTCCAGTGAGAGATTGGATTTTGGATCTACTTTTCCTCATAATTTACAACCTCGTCAGGACTTGTGTGGCAGCTGCCTACCTTCAGTTAAGAAGGTCTGATGGGAGTTCTTTCAGAGCCAAAAATTGTTGCTCCTAGATCTGTGTGAGGGGTCTCTGTGGAGCATGAGTTTGACACCTGGGGTAGATCTGGACCACTGATACTGGGTTTTTTTTCTGGCATCCACGACAGCTTCAAATTTTGCAAATTGCAAGCTCTATTTTTTTTAAAGTATGTTTCTTGTGGTTATTTTGCAAAGATGACCTCTTGAATATGATTCCATGTAGTGCTGTCTTATACCTAAGTAATGGTTCTGGTGAGGTGTGAACTGACATATTTCCCATTCATCACAATAGGGTGCTAATATTTAACTCTGATGCTGGCACTCCAAAGGATACCTCTTTTAAATAGTCTTAATTCTGTGCCCCTTCTCATATGGCTATCACATTTGCTCATGCAAATTGGATAATTGCACACATCCAAATCTGTTGGACTCTTTTACTATCCTGTATATTTCAGGTGTGATTTGTTAAGACGAACATTCTTCTTTGCCTATTTTGAATAATACTTTGCACTTCTTTTGGGCTTTGTCTGAGGATCTAAAAGCAGTTTACAAACGTTAAAGAACTAACCTTCATAGTACCTCTGTGAGATAAGTATTTCCATTTTACAAAGGGGAGAACTGAGGCATAAAGCTTATGGGTGGGGTCTTTCAAACGTGCCTAAATGAGTTAAGAGTGCAAGTTGTATTGATACTTGTGCTCCAGACTCACTTAGTCACTTTTGAAAATCCCACCCTAAACACCCAAGTTGCCTGTGGTCACACAGTAAGCCTAACAGACACAGGAACAGAACTCACTGACAGACTTGTGCTTACCTGCTAAACTATCTTTCCCACCTCTCTCATGTTTCTAAATGTCTTTGTGTTTTCCAAAGACACCCAGTTCTCTCAAACCAGCTTGTCTGCTCTCAAATTTAACTGAATTGGGGTTAAACTCTATTGTAATTTAATCGGGTGGTTTCTGGGAATTAGTATCAATTATCTTTCCATGTGGCCAGCCCAAGGCCCTGTGGTTTTTGCTTCGAGTTGCTACATGAGAGACACTATATTTTGTGGTACAAGGTCTCATTTCCTGAGCTGAGTTCCGTGAAGGCACTGTATTTGGCCCTTGAAGAAAAGGTGCATCTCATGCTGCTCTGCAGTGACCACTTAGACCGATATAGGAGCATTGCTGATGGGCTGTAAAAGGAGTCTTGTACATCCAGCCCTCCTTAGCCAAAGGAAAGTCTTGAAAGAAGATAGAAGGTACAAATGGTGAAGGGTTAATTTCCAATGGGGTTCCAAGCTTAGCACCTGCTATAAGGCAATCATCTTTGATTTTGCTCAGTGGCTTGGAGATCTGATGTGGTTTTTAGATTTGAAACTGCTATCCCTGTTAACATTCTCATACTTTGTCACCCCTCTTTCCCCCCTGGAAACAGAATTCTGGGTTTCCGGCGAGCTCCACTGGTGATTGGCAGGTTTGTGAATCTGCGTACAGAGATCAGACCTGTTGCAACAGAGCAGCTGCTGAGTACCTTCCTGATGCTGGGTAAGTGGGTTCTAGGAATCATGAATCCCATTGAAAATAAGCATTTTTATTTTTTTTTTAAAGAGCACTGTTCTCAGTACATAGCTGTAGAACAGTTAACTACTATATAGGAACCTGATAAGCTGCTTCCAGCCCTTTTGGAGGGATTTTAACACTGGTATAACCTTGTTTGGTGGGGAAAGGGGTGGGGGGAATTATTTTTCTACAAAAAATACTTTGGTTTGCCTGTAATTTTTATATGTTCCCTTTTGCAGATATTTGTTTGAATAAGTATTTTCTCCCTAATGTCAGAAGCAGTCAGAAGAATTTAGGAATAGACCTGAATTGAACAAAATGGAATTATATTTTACTCTGAGTAAACTGAATGGATGATTGGAATGATGTGGCTTGCTAATATACCAAATGGTGATGGATGATGATGTTTTTGTAGCACCAACAGTGTGCCTGACATAGCAACATGGTTATAGAACGGGATAAAATGTTCATCACTAGATGTCTCAGAACAGGTTCATACATTTAGTTTATAGTAGTAGTGTTGATGGGGTATTTTCTGGGGGTTAATGGCGCAAGGGCAGAGTCCTGCCAGATGGTCATTATGCCTCAGTAAATGCCCTGTGCTACAACCATTAGTACTTCAGGCAGATTATAAAGTATATTATTTCTTTGTCAGAAAACTTATTTAGAGACAACTGTTCATTAGCAATTTATTGTATTTATGTATGTATGATAGGCAGGGCTGGTAGCACTTGTTACTAAGGTTGTCAGACACTTCCAGTTATAAGACTCGATTTTCAGTTTCTTATAATTCTACCAAACTTTTAATTGTTCAGGCTGAAATATACCATGCCAGGTCTCTGCCTCATGCTGAGGTTGTGTGTGTGTTTGAAATTTCAGTCAAAATGGTTCAGCTGTTTCAGAAAATGAGGCTAATGACAAAATGTTGTTTTGCCTAGGTTCAAAAATTCAGGCAACCTTTTTAAAAAAAAAAAAAAGAAGGGAAAAAAGCTCTTGTGCCCCCATTCCATGGTATAGGGACTTGAAATGTAGAAACATGTTGGCCTTTGTGTCAGGAAAGTGCCTTTTGCTACCCCCATGAAATCTGACTAAATTTGACCAAGTTATAAGCCTCTTAAAAATTTGAAGATTCCATCCCCACTAAGCATTCTGCAGCCAGGGCCTGAAGGAGGTCTCGGGGTCTCTCTCTCTCGTCACGGCTGTGGCTGGGACATGGAGCCAGTGTTTCATTTGCAGTCAGTGCTCCCTTTGCTGATGCCAAAGCAGCATGGAGGGGGAATCTGTCTGATTTTAAAAGTAAAGAGGACAAGAGCCAAACCTAGGGTGATGGGATGCGGAGGAGTGGGTCAGAACAAAGAGCCGGGGCAGTGTGTGGGGAGATTGGATGAGGAGCCAGGTTAGGGGACTGAGAACAAATGGGGACAGGGGACAAAGTGGTAGGGTGACTGGAGGTTGGGAGAAAAGAAGCAGATTAAATGAGGAGCTGGGAGGGAAAACTGGGGATGAGGAGCCAGAAGGTGCAGAGGAACTAGGGCTGGCTGGGCAAGAGACTGGGACCTAGAGATGGGGGTGAGAGAGATTGGAGGGATGTAGCAGCAGGGGTCAAGATGAAGGTGCGGGGGCAGGGAGGGACCGGCAGAAGAGCCTTTGCCTATTAGAACACACTCCTCTCCAGAACCTGGAATGGAACATAAGATTCCTGAGTCGTCTCATTTCTCTGCTGCCAGAAGCAGTGAAACCCACTGGCAAAGTGTCCCATTCACCGCCCTGCCTAGAACTAGTCTACACAGAGGATAACAACCTACTATTGCTATCAGCTACTCCATTTGCTCAAATGGCAGAGGTCTTTGCAATAGATTTAAAGATCCGATCCTGCAGATGACCCAAGTACGTGTCAGAATGGTGGAATTTATTTCTTTTTTCCCCCCAATTTGCTTTTTTTTAAAAACCTAGGATATAACACACATCCTTAACATAATTAAGATTGCAAAGCCAAGCACTCAGAAGTGAGGAAATGCTCGAATTAAGATTGCCTGTGCAACCTTAATTTGACCCCTTTGTGCGTATACAATATGATAATCTCTAGTTGCGTGATCAAATACTATTTTTTCCACTAGACCCCTCTCTCATTCATTGCACTGGATGTACGCTCACTTAATGAGCAACTAATTCAGTATTTTGTTTTCTCTTCATTGTTCAATGTCATAGTCACAGAATTTAAGGCCAGAAAGGACCCCCAGATCATATATTATGGCCTCCTGTATATTACAGGCCACCAGCCCCCTCATGCTAAATCCACAATCAAAATTAAATCAGGCTATTATGTGCTACAGGCAGAGACTAGGAAGGGCGCAGAGACCAGGAAGGACAGAGATGAACCAGTGCCCGAGTCCTTTGCAATGGCAGGGGGAAATTTAAAAGAGGTATACCCAGATAATCCTGCCAAGTGACCCGTGCCCACACGCTGCAGGGGAAGGCAAATACCGCCCCACCCCCCGGCCAAGATCACTGCCAATGCGACCTGGAGGAAGATTCCTTCCCAACCCCACATATTCAGTCCGTTAGACCCAGAGCATGTGAGCACAGGAAATTTTTGAATTTCCTAACGTCTGAGTGCTTGACTTTGCAAACTTAATAATGTTCTTCTAATGTAGTTTTTTGTGTGTGTGTGTTTTCCTTGTCTATTCAGTGGATCCTTTTAAAGTGAGCTTTTCATCTTGTCAAAGATGAGTGATTTCCTGTTGGTTATCTCTCCATTTGGAACTTCTTTCCAAAAGAAAGAGAAGTTTTGGTTTCCTCTTGAGGGAAGGAAGAGGAAGGCGAAATGAAGTGAACTCCTGTTGAAAGGACTTCTTTGTGGAAATCTCTCTAAAGGTCCTTCAGGCTGCTCCTCCCTTTTGACTGGGCTTCCATAGATTTATTGCTGTTCTTGTGATATATTTTTTTTGTTTTTGAAGGTAATAGTACTTGTTTCTATGGGAAGTGCTACTATTGTCGAGAAACAGAACCAGCTTGTGCTGATGGAGATACCATGGAGGGGTCAGTCACACTATGGCTGCCAGATGTCTGGCCTCTTCAGAAACACCGGCATCCTTGGGGAAGGACTTACCGTGAAGGCAAATTGGCCAGGTATAAGAACAAAGTACACCTATCTTTGCAGCGCTTAGCCATGACTTGGGCTGTTTAAAGAGCAGTATTCACAAGATCCAAAGGAGCTTTCAGCCAGTTTTCTTGAACTAGAACTACTAATGAAGGGCTCTGATGGGACCAGCATTAATTTGAGGGAGAGGGGGAAAAAATCCTTTGGACATCCAGGAATGCTAAGTGTCATTTTTTTCCCACTTCTTCCCTGGAAAGTAACTTGCCACACAAGTCAGTGAGCGTTTCAGCCATACCTGAGTTGACTGTGGAATCTCAGCTGCTTACCTCGCATTGCTGAGGCTTTCTGTTTTACTGTTCCTCTATTTGGCTCAACAGAATCCCGTGACACCGAGTTAGTAGTCTTTTTGCCTAATTTCATGGGTTTTTATTGGTTCTATTTTTGTGCTTTTTGTTGTAGATCTACGTCAAAAGCTTTCATACCAAAGGTGTTTCGGTGTCTTTGAGAGAGATTCTGTGCAGCCTGAAAGAGATGAAGTTCTCTCCTATTTATTTTCAAGATCAAATTTTTGTGTATTTTCTGCTAAGTATAGCTCACCGTAAATAGTTTTAGAATTGAAAAGTTGTTTGTTAGTTTGTATACCAACAACATGTAGGGATCTGGACCCATGTCCAAAGAGCACTGTGAGATGGAGACCAGTGTGGGCCTGACAGTTATAAGACAGACATGGTATCACAAAAACTCTTTAGGACAGAAACACTTTGGCAGGATTTAAATGATTTAAAGCTCAGTAAACTTTTCCAAGATTTGATCCAGGACAAGTGACCAGAAAAACATTTTCAGTCCCTGAAATCTTGTTTGCTGAACTAGATTTTTGGTTCAGCTATTTCCATCAGTTTCTAACTAGCTAGCTATTCACAGAAAGGATCTGAACTTTTGTGTGTGTGTGGAACTCCTTGCCAGGGGATGTTGTGAAGGCCAAGACTATAACAAGGTTCAAAAAAGAACTAGATAAATTCATGGAGGATAGGTCCATCAATGGCCATTAGCCAGGATGGGCAGGGATGGTGTCCCTAGTCTCTGTTTACTAGAAGCTGGGAATGGGCGACGGGGGATGGATCACTTGATGATTACCTGCTCTGTTCATTCCCTCTTGGGCAAGTGGTATTGGCCACTGTCGGAAGACAGGATACTGGACTATACGGACCATTGGTCTGACCCAGGATGGTCATTCTTATGTAAGTTTAGAGCCACCCTGAAAGTCTATGTACAGGACTTAAGCATGTGCTGAACTAATCAAGGCCCAAATCTTCTTGTCTGTGTAGTTGTGGAAAAGAGAACAGGAAGCATTTTGCTTTTGTTAAGAAGTTGTTTCTCAACTTAGAGGGCCCATTTATGCTATGTTTACCATGGAGTGAGAGCTAGAGCTTGTCTGCATAATGGGGTAATGCACACTACAAGGGCATGATTTTAAAGCAGACTAAAGTGTTATGTAATCCTGCTGGTGTGCACTATAGAATTATAGAATATCAGGGTTGGAGGGGACCTTAGGAGGTCATCTAGTCCAACCCCCTGCTCAAAGCAGGACCAATCCCCAATTTTTGCCCCAGATCCCTAAATGGCCCCCTCAAGGATTGAACTCACAACCCTGGGTTTAGCAGGCCAATGCTCAAACCACTGAGCTATCCCTCCCCGAATAGGTTCCCTCGTGTGCTCTAGCATAGTACTAGTTCAAACAGCATTATGTTAAAGCACACCAGCAGGGTCTACGTGGACTATAAATGCACAACACGTTAGTGCACTTCAGAAATCACACTTCCATAAAGTGCAATACCACATTGTGTAGGCAAGCTCCAGGTCTAACCTGACAATCCTTATGTTATAAAATACTTTGTTCTTGCCCATGCAGATAGGATCAAATAACATTGCTCTTTTGTCATGTACTTAACTATATTGCTGCTTTCACTCTTTGGAAACCTGTCTTCAGGAGTAGGGGAAGAAATATACGTATGTTCCATGTGGCATGTAATGTCCTTTCTGCTGCTCCTAATTATGGAAGATATTTGTGTAGGAGTTTTTCCTCTCAAAGCTGCTGCTTCTGCTCTGTCTTGAATAATCCTGTTTAACATTGTTCATTTAGTGCCATTAGTGTACATAGCCTTCTACAGCCATGTACTAGATAAGATCCCTGACCTTTGGAGTCACAATCAAGCTTTTCAATAGAATAAAAATTATCAGAAGTAAATGTAGGAGCAGATGGTGCTGGAGAAAGATCAGTGTGGTAACTTGATTGACAAATGGTGGATAGAAAGAGGAATGTAGCATGGTGCAGGGGAAAGGGAAAGCTGTTCCAAGTGGAGTAAGAGCTGTCATAAAAAACATGAATTAAAGACTGCGAGGAGGAGGCAGGGGAGCATTTAGGAGAGTGGGATGAGTAACACATAGAGTATGCATGGGGCATGGGAAGAAATATTAGAAGAGATGTCAGAACTGTAGATTTGTGCAGAATATTGAAGGTGAAGACATGGAGTTTGGGCTTGATGCAGGAAGAAGCGAGGAAGCCAGTGAAAGGATTTGAGGACTGTCAGAGCAGTGAGAGGGGAAGACTTTGGCCCACAATATTTTGGATAGATAGAGGATAGGTGAGATACAGGGAGGCCAGCGTAGAACTTATTCCTGTCCTCTGGGAGACAACATTGATAATGTTATAACTGCTAAATTCTATTTCTGCCTCTGTTGCTGACCCACTCTGACTTTGGGCAGGTCAGTTAACCTCTCCATTTTGTAAAATGGGAATACAAACCTTCTTCGGGGTTTTCAGACTTAGTTGATCTGTGAAGAATTTTGAGATCCATGGATAGAAGGTGCTGTAGAAGTTGTACTTATTGCTACTCAAGATGACAGATGAGTAGGGCATAAATCAGGGTGTTAGCAGATTGCATGGAGAGGAAGAAATGACAAGACTTAGCAAGAGCCTGGCTGTGGAGAGGTGGACATAACGTCCATTTTGCAACTTTGGTAACTAGGAAAAGAAACAAGTTTGTTTACATTTGCAGGAGATAATGCTGCCCGCTTCTTGTTTACAATGTCACCTGAAAGTGAGAACAGGCGTTCGCATGACACTGTTGTAGCCAGCGTCGCAAGATATTTACGTGCCAGATACACTAAAGATTCATATGTCCCTTCATGCTTCAGCCACCATCCCAGAGAATATGCATCCATGCTGATGATGGTTTCTGCTCAATAACAATCCAAAACAGTGCGGACTGACGCATGTTCATTTTCATCATCTGAGTCAAATGCCACCAGCAGAAGGTTGATTTTCTTTTTTGGTGGTTTGGGTTCTGTAGTTTCCACATTGTAGTGTTGCTCTTTTAAGACTTCTGAAAGCATGCTCCCCATCCCATCCTGATCGGATTTTGGAAGACACTTCAGATTCTTAAATCTTGGGTCAAGTGCTGTAGCCATCTTTAAAAATCTCACATTGGTACCTTCTTTGCATTTTGTCAAATCTGCAGTGAAAGTGTTCTTAAAATGAACAACGTGCTGGGTCATCATCCAAGACTACTATAACGTTAAATATATGGCAGAATGCAGGTAAAACACAGAGCAGGAGACGTACAATTCTCCCCGCAAGGAGTTCAGTCACAAATTTAATGAATGCCTTATTTTTTTAACGAGCATCATCAGCGTGGAAGCACGTCCTCTGGAGTAGTGGCCGAAGCATGAAGGGGCATACAAATGTTTAGCATATCTGACATGTAAATACCTTGCAATGCTGGCTACAAAAGTGCCATGCGAACGTCTGTTCTCACTTTCAGGTGATGTATATAAGAAGCAGGCAGCATTATCTCCCATAAATATAAACAAACTTCTTTGTCTAAGCGATTGGCTGAACAAGTAGCAGCACTGAATGGACTTGTAGGCTCTGAAGTTTTAATTGTTTTGGTTTTGAGTGCAGTTACATAACAAACAAACAAAAATCTACATTTGTAAATTGTGCTTTCAGGATAAAGAGATTGCATTACAGTACTTTTTTGAGTTGAATTGAAAAATACTGTTTCTGTTTATCATTTTTACAGTGCAAATATTTGTAATAATAATATAAAGTGAGCACTGTACACTTTGTATTCTGTGTTGTAATTGAAATCAATATATTTGAAAATGTAGAAAAACATCCAAAATATTTAATAAATTTCAATTAATATTCAGTTGTTTAACAGTGCAATTAAAATGGTGATTAATCATGATTAATTAATTCAAGCAATTAATTCAAATAAAGTGCAATTAATCGACAGCCCTAAAAAAACCCACTTTTTAAATACCACTGTCTTTGCTAAGTGAGTAAAAAGACAACTATAAACAAAACTTGAAAGGTCAACTGATATGTTTGTCTAAAATTGTTGCAAAGTGCTCAAGTCTGTCCTCAGGGGTGCCTGGGGGTTACAGTAGATTGCCATCTTTGTTGACATTGCTTTGATTCTCCTTGTCTGCCTGCAGGTGGGAGTATGACGAGAGCTACTGTGATGCTGTGAAGAAGACCTCACCTTATGACTCAGGCCCCCGCCTCCTTGATATCATTGACACCGCCATCTTTGATTATTTGATTGGGAATGCTGACCGACATCACTATGAAAGCTTCCAGGATGATGAAGGGGCCAGTATGCTCATCCTCCTGGACAATGCCAAAAGGTAGGAAGTATATTTGTGCTGGTGGCCACCTGGTGATGAGAAAGGTGGCACGCAGTTATCCATGCCCCCACTCTGCCTTTCCCATAGTTATCCATTGCAATAGCTCAAGCTAAAACTCTGTCAATATTCCTCGTGGCAAATCCTTTCAGATAATATGGGCTGCCAAAGACCTTGGCATTTGTACTGTGCTGGTGATAATCAATGGGACACAGTAATGCCAGGGTACAAAATATATAGGAATCATGCTGGTGGGGGGAGTGGCACTATATGTGAAAGAAAGCATAGAGTCAAAAATAGTAAAAATCAATGAATCAAACAGTACCCTAGAGTCTTCATGGATTCAAATTCCATGCTTGAATTATAAGAGTAAACCTGACCAGGATGGTGATAGTGATTGTGAAATGCACAGAGAGATTAGAGAGGCTATAAAAAATAGAAAACTCAGTAATAATGGTTTATTTCAACTATCCCCATATTTACTGGGTACATATCACCTCAGAATGGGATGCAGAGATAGTTTCTATATGCCATTAATGGCTGCTTCTTGGAGCAGCTAGTCCTGGAACCCACAAGGGAAAAGGCAATTCTTGATTTAGTCCTAAGTAGAGCATAGGATCTGGTCCAAGAAGTGAATATAGCTGAACTGCTTGGTAGTAGCAACTGAAACGTAATTAAATGCAACATGCTTGTGAGGGCGGGAAGGGAGGAAATACCAAAGAAGCCCACCACAGTAGCATTTAACTTCAAAAAGGGGAACTACACAAAAAATGATGAAGCTAGTTAAACAGAATTTAATACAAGCAGTCACAAGTTAAATGCCTGCAAACTCTGAAAACGTTTTAAAAACACCATAGTAAGAGGACCCAAAAAAGTCACCATAGCTAAACAGAGTAAGAGGTGGTTAGAGGCAAAAGGGCATCTTTTAAAAATTGGAAGTCAAATCCTACTGAGGAAAATAGAAAGGAGCATAAACTCTGGCAAGTTAAGTGTAAAAGTATATAGGCAGGCCAAAAAAGAATTTGAAGAGCAACTAGCAAAAGACACACAAACCTAAACTTAACAGCAAAAAAATTGAAGTACATCAGAAGCAGGAAGCCTGGCAAACCGTCACTGGATGATCAAGGTGCTAAAGAATTACTCAAGGAAGACAAGGTTATTGCAGAGAAGTTAAATGAATTCTGTGCAACAGTCTTCACTACAGGGGATGTGAGGGAGATTCCCACACCTAAACTATTCTTTTTAGGCGACACATCTGAGGAACTGTCCCAAATTGTGGTGTCAATTGCTCTTTGGCAATGTATATTGGTAAATTCTGGCTCCTTCTCAGGCTCAGGTTAGCCACCCCTGCTTTACAGGTAGAGCAATTAGAGAACAGCTACTAAGAGGGATTTTATAGCTACTGGCTGGCTGGGTGTTCATAAAAGGGAGCTCCCCCTCTCCCCTCTTCATTTATCACAGGACTATTGGGTGAAAACGCTGGTTTATTTCAAAAGGGTGAGACCATAGGTGACCCAGCTGGAGGGATAAGTCACAAGGTGAATAGACACAACTAAAGGATGAAACTGTGCAGCACCGCTCTTAGCCCCAATGAAGTGCTCCAACTGTTCAGTCACTTTGCTACACTATGATCTTAGTACGTTAGATAACACCTGTTAAAAATACTTCCTAGCCTAGTGAAGACTTAACCTTGGGTTTGATTTACAAATGAAATACCATGATTGGTAGCTTACTGATTTTTAAGCATCTTTTTTGTCATCTAGACAGACCCTTAGAAGGCTTGAAAATACCATTTCCTTGTTACTCTTGGCCTTTCTTCCCTTTTAAGTATTGGGTTCTCCTGCTCTTTTCTCTTATTGTGAGTATTTCTAATCTGTCTGAAATAAACATGGCTCAGTTTAATTTTCATTGCTGTTTATGCATCAGTCCCTTCAATGACTCCTTCCATGATGCCAGCAGGAATGTATTCCGCTTTAGGAATATTAGTTAGTTGCTGCTGCTGCTCTCAGATGGCTTTTGGTGGATCCTACAAAAATGGTGGCTTTTTAAAATGTCCTGGCATTAGATGGGAGAGAGTTACATATTAATCACTGGATAGCGATGGTGATGGTCATGGGGTGTGTCCAGGCTTTCATTACAACTACGTATGTTCACATGCTCATAACCTTCTGAAACAATTTCCTCTGGGGGCATCTCAGCCCCAGAAGTGAATTTCTTCTGACATTTTGAGTAAAGTCCCTTTAGCTGTCTTTGAGTTACTGGAGTGTGAAAAAATACTCTGATGTTTTAAGGCTTTTTTTACGCTTAGCAACTCAGGTGAATAAAACAGCTCCAGATTTTGCATGTAAATGGCTCTTGTTAAGGAGCAGGCTCTCTGTTAGGTTTGTGAATAAATTGTTAAATTAAATTTATAAGTGACTGAAAAATAACTTCTGTGCAAGTTTATTTGGCATCTATTTAAATGGAGCCTAAAATATACTATGAAGTCCTTTTGGCAGTTCTCCAGCTGAAAGGGTGATTGTGAGGTTTAGATGGGTTGGAATTGATCAGCATTTTATAGCCCCGGCCTTCAACTCGAAGTTGGCCAACTTGGGGATCTATACGTGCCAGATGGCTGTTCCTCAATTCATTCCCTGTCCAGGAATGTCAGGGAGCTGATATTCTCATTCTTTGTCTAAACTGATAGTCCACGTGTTTTCCCCCTTAGCTCAGCAATGTGGGCTACATCACTAAATTTCTTCACAGCTTGTTTTTAAAGTGCCTTGAATTGTCTTCGCAGGGTAAAGAACTATAAAAGCTAAAGCAGCTGCTGCTGCTGTTTGTTGGGTACATTAACAGAAACTGTTGGGAGTTGTATGTCTAATTGGTCATGGGCTGAGAATGTTTTAGCTTGACTGATTTGAGTTGTTGGAGCATGGAATTGTTTGGTTATTGATTTCAAATTCCTTACAGAATCTGCTGAGGTCAGAAAGGGTGCTGAGTGTTCAGCTGGCTCACCTGCTTCTAATTTGTTTTTCAGTTTTGGAAACCCCTCCCTGGATGAGAGAAGCATCCTAGCTCCTCTTTATCAGTGCTGCATGTAAGTAAGTCACAGAGAAGCCATTGAGTTTAATTGTACACCATTGCCAAATCTAAATCAGGAGCACACTGAAATTCATAGCAATGAAGCCCTCTGACAGCCTGGAGACATGCAAGTTCTACACAGAACACTTTTAGGTCACTGGTTCAAATTTACCTTTGATCAGTAATGACAAGTAGCTTCCATCTGCAGCTGTTATGTTGGCTTATCTGAAATGAGCTGGTCTCTGGCCAGTTCCTGCTGGACAGATGTTTGCACCACCATTGGAACTCTCGCTGACAGAAGCCAAGGATTGGATAGGCATGGCAACTAAACCACCCTCATTCCTGATGTCCCTTCTGAGGGCTGAGGCACAGTTGCAAGGCAGTGTGTGGAAGCTTGCATTGCTGCTACCGGTGCGGCTCTTGCTTTGGGTTATATGGAGGACTTGAGCCTTCAGAACTGCTAGTCATTGTGCTGCGTAGAGGTGTTCTCTGTCTGTGAGGCCTTTTTCTTGTCGCTTGTCTGTGCATGCGTCCAGGCAGAGTTCTTCAGGGTATCCATTGACTCCTTAAAGCAGAGGCGTTGTCTGGGATTCTCTGTTCACTGTCCTACTCTGAATCCCTCATTTTGTCCCTGTGACTTGCACCCCCATCCTGCTTTCTTTGTTTTTTGTCTCCTGCAATCTGTTGATTTCTGGGTTCTGTGGCCCCATGCTTACCTGTTGGGGCAAGCTTTTCTTTGCTTTCGTGGGCTCTGCTCTCCGTGTCCAGTTAACAAATAGGCTGTATGTTGCATGAGCACTTAAAACCCCCCCAAACAAACTAAAAACAAACAAAAGAAATCAGTGCAGTAGTTTGCATGACTGTGCTACATCAGGGCAACGCAAATGGAGAAATGAAAATCACTTCACTTTTTAAAATAGGCCAGGCTATTGAGAGTTCCTTGAGCTGCCCCTCGAGAGTTCAGTTTGTCTCCTGAATTCTTTGGAGTCTCTGGAAACCAGGAGCTTTGCAGAGTACGGAAGCTCAGCTCCTCAGACTGCAAGTACAGCCAATACAGCCCCCTATATACTATAGCACATTTGACCTACGTTCTTTTGTAACACCTCTGGTTTCTGTAGCACACTAAAGTCTGCAGAAAACTGAAATTTCAACAGCAGCATGAAGTAAGTAAATAGAAACGCTTTAAAAAAAATGATAAATTTCCTTAGCTTTTCCTAGTAATTTTTTAAAATGTTTTCTTTGTCTTGTTTCGTGTGGCTCCTTTGGAGTCAGTGTCCTCTGCTTTGAGTTCCTCCAAACACAGTCCTAGAGGAGAGGTTTCCAGAGGCAATTCCCCTTCCATCCTTGCAGAAGATTGAACAGCTCCCTGCTCTTCTGGTCTTCATTCTCACTGAGCCCAGGTGGTCCATGGACAGCTCAGAGCTCTAGGCAGGGAAGCCTGTAAACAGAAAGTTCTATGGTAGCCATGTGAATGTGCTAAAATCTGTTGCAATTGTTTTGACTGCAGAATTCACAGCTTCCCCTGGGGGATAGGGAGTACCCTGTAACATGGGTGACACCACCCTCCCCTAACACTCAGTGACAGTGATGCACTCCAAAGGGAGCTACATGAGTCAGGACATCAGCTGTGGCAAATTGCTACAACATGGCAACTTAAATGGGAGGATTCCCAGGAGATTCCCCAGGAGAAAACAGTTCAGATGTGATAGTGTGAAAAGATTAAATGGCAAAGTAGAAATAAGATTGCTATGTACATTGACTTGGTAGGGAAGGTTAATCATCTGACTCTTTTCTCATCCATGACTGATTGTTGGTTGATGAAGTTCTGACTGGAGTAATGCTGAGCTCCCTACAAGCATTGTTTTGGGTTAGCAGCCAGACTTCTCACTCTCTTCCCTTCTCCAGCTCTGTCTGGGAGGCCCTCAGACTGACTTAGCTGCGCTTTTCCTGTCAGCTGTCAGGAGTTTTCATGGAGCAATTCTTAGAAGAATTGCAACATATTAGATCACTTTCCCTTCACCTGCTACCAACGTTTTAGGTCTTGATTATGTTAGTTACAATTATATTTGGGAGGGGAGAGAGATACCCAGTTATAATTTGCTCCCATCTATGTAGGCATAACCATGTTGTAACTGGACTCCTCAACGGGGCAGCTGTATGGTAGTGCTGATGGGACCTTAGACTGGAAGTCTTGTGTGCACTAGTATGATGTGTGCTCATCTTTCTTTTCCAGCATCCGGGTTTCCACCTGGAACAGACTGAACTATCTGAAGAATGGAGTGCTGAAGTCTGCCTTAAAAACTGCCATGTCTCATGACCCCATCTCACCAGTGCTCTCCGACCCTCACTTGGATGCCATGGACCAGCGGCTCCAGAGCATCCTGGCTACAGTGAAACAGTGCACAGACCAGTTTGGTCCAGACATTGTGCTGGTAGAAGACAGGATGACACTCTCCCATTTGTAACTTTCATGGAAAACAGATGAAACTCCCTTTTTAAAAAAAACAAATGATAGAAAAACAGCACAATCGGTTCTGAATGGCTATGCCCAGGATGGACTGGAAATGAATGGAAAAGCTCCTGAGCCAGGGAAAAAGGTGGTGGTGGTCTTTTATCTTTGGCTGACAGCTGCTAGAGAAGGTGGAGAGTTTGGGAGCCCTTGGACAGCCCTGTAGCCACAGTGGCAGCTTCGTCGTCGTGGTGTGTCCATTGCTGGCAGTGGACGTTGCACTAGGAAAACACAACTGCTGGTGTTAATGAAAAAGAGAGTGGAATTCAAACAATAATATGTGGGCTGGTTCTAGAGGGGACAATGGAGATGGAACATTACGGTCCTCTCCCCTTTCTCTTTCCCAAGCCTACACACTCTTAATATGCTCTTATGAGGTTTTAGTCCAATTCAGGGTTGTATATAATCAGCTGTGAGCTGGTTAGGCATTTTACTGCCTCTTTTAAAAAAAGAGGAAGTGGTAAATAAAATAATTATTAGTGCCCCCTACTGGGGTAGAATGTTCTTGCGAACACCAATAGGGGTGGGAGATGGTGTGTCTGCTGCTCAGCTATCTTCTCGTTAATAAGATGCTGGGAAGAGAGAGAGCTGCTTCATATGTGATGATGCTTCAATGTTATCACTGAAGTGCTAGTGAAAATTCATCCATGCAATTGGAAGGTGAGGAGATGACAAGCTTTTTTTCACAGGACTAAGATCCATCCACTGGCTGACAATTAATATCTGTTCCCCAGGAAATTACTACATGGACCAACACTACTTTCTGTACATAGGGAATATAGCCGAGCAGATATCCCCATGATTCTATGTCCCTCTTAACCAAATTATCTTTGTATTATAGCTGAGAAGCAGGATAAAATCTGTTCTCAGAGCAGACTCCATGTAGCTAGATCATTTTTCTTACAGTAGGCCCTATAAATGAGGTGAGCAGAGTATGTAATACAAACTAGGAACAGGCTTCTTGCTGACCTACACAGATAGCCAACAGCTGTGAACAAAGAGCCTGAGGATTACAGAAAGTATTGGCTGGTGTGCCTATGGCATTGAAGGGCTTACTCCCCACCACTCCGAATGGCAATCACAGTTCTCGGTGCTGTTGGTTTTGTAGAAGGCCAGACGTTGACTTCTGTGGCAGAGCTCTTAAACTGAGCAACTTCAGTTGGCCTCCTTCCTTTTCCCCACTGCTCCCCTATAATTCATGCTGTGATATACTGATTCTCTGGTGGTTGTCTTGGAATTCTACCTTGCATTAGTTTGAGGGGCATTTTTTGTATGGCAAACTTGATGCTCATGAAAAATATGTGCCGTCTATAAGCGGGTATGATGGAGGAGTGCTATGCACATGTTCCTGTGCATTTGTCAATGCACCTCGATTTTGATTTGTAGCTCTCTTCTTCTGTTGGTCCTGTGTCATCCTCTAGCAGAGATTTCAAACTGTTATAGACTAGCTTGTCTATAGGCCACAAAACTCATCCTTCATGATAAACTGGTTATTTAAATCCATGGCTCCAGAAGCAAAAGAGGACTTTTTCAGTACACTCCCACATCTACTGGCCTTGCATCAGTTTGATGTGTGTAGCTAATATGGTATACAAAAGGATGAATAATCTTACTCAAGCTTCCTCCTAGAAGTAGCAGGGTTGGGGGAATGCTTTTGTATGCACTACTTTAGATGATACAAGACAAAGTGCAGCAAGTTGATCTCTATTTCTGTGCTTTCCCTGGCCTCCTACGATTTAAGTTTATTTCTTTGTTTAAATCTGTTCTAATTGCCGATTTCAGAATCTCTTTGGCTCTGCCATGGTGTGGCTGGCAGTTGGAGATTGTCCTTTCTGTTGAAGGTGTTTATCCTCATGAAATGCGGCATGGTAGAATAGAAATAAAAAGTAACTCAGTGTTCTAGCTGATGCACCTGTTGCCATAGCTAATATAGCAGGTATAAGTGGAGGAGATTACTTTAAAAATGCAATTGGTTTTATTCAAGGTGGGGTGTCCTGTCCTGTCCTGAGGAACTGGAGATGCTGTTAATAATAGGCTAATGACTGATGACACTTATCACCTCAGGGGAGCTGGGCTCACATCATGATTGGAGCATAAGTGAAAGAGTCTGGTCTTGGTCTAGTTCCCCTCTGGGCCATCATCCATGTCACAAACCTGCTACACAGGTAGCCTTAGGACTGGAATAGTAGCGGGTGCTACAGGAAAGGACTGAAGTGCATTGACAGCTGAGAGAGAATTTGTATAATCCTTGTTGGCAGTATATCTGATTTTAAACTAGTGCCTATCATTCCAGTTTCACGAGCACTGAATTCACTCTTCAAAGGCAAACTTCATTTGGTCAGTGAGTTCTTTCCTACTATGTGTGAATTGTTCCTCCTGGCTTCCATCAGAGCAGAACTGCTTCAGCATGAACTAGCTTATTGTGAGTGTGGTGGGGAGTGTTGGCTCTTTTCTCCATCTTTGAGAGTCCTCTTCTGCCACCCTCGCTCATTCCAAGTAGTACCTCATTCTGCAAGTAGTCTTACTGATTTCAGTGGGGCTACTTGTGGAGCAAGGTACTACTTGGAATGAGTGAGGGTAGTAGAATTAAGCTTTGTTGGTGTGCATTGGCATTAAATATTTACTTTGAAACCGAAAAGAACTTATTCAAGGAGGAGAGAAAAATAATGGTGTGGCTTGCATGATCTCACGAGTCTCTTCTTCCTTTCTGTTTTGAAGCATAAGACATGACATTTGATCATATGGGAAGAGTCAAATATGTTGGGTGGGATTGGGATTTTAATTTACAGTTACTCATTTGCATTTGGTGGTGGGTTTTTGTTTAAAACTATGATCTTGCTATGAAATGAAATTAGTGTAAAGAGCTTTCAGTTTGCTTTCTCTCTGGCTTCCAGAGCTTGCAGTGAGTTGAGATTTACTAGCCTGCTTTCCGACACTGTGACCATCAGAATTAAAGCACTGCATCTTGGTTAACAATAAGTGGAAAAGGGGTGAATAGACAACTTTTGGAGGAGGGTGGAAGCAGGAAATATGACATTAGAAGAGCTTGCTCAGAGCTGGACATGAGGCTAACAGAGAGAAACACTGTGTCCTTTCTTACCTAAAGCTAGGCTACCCCAAAGTAGAAATAAAAATGACATCCTTATGCCAGTGGGGTCTGTCTTGTACCTTTAAAAATTGGCATCCCACATTTGTAAGAGATGCTAGGCTTTGTCATTGAGATTTTCATGATGCCTTCTTATTCCAGTTGTCACAGTCTACAGATGCACACACGGTACATGATTGGCCCAGATGTTACAAAGATCATCATTCTGGGGGTATTAATAGTCACGGTGCAGAAATCAAGAACTAATTAAGTCGAATTTCATTACTCTACTGTTATTTATCTCCTGCCTGAGTCGGCAAATAGGGTGGAGGAAACACTCTAATTTGCTCTTCTGTCGGTATGTAATGAACTGGAGTGTGTCTTGCCAAACAAACTTCAATCAAAAAATAATAATTTATTAAGATGGTAACTTATTTGCTGTGGCAGCTGGAGCTGGAAACAAACACCTGTCTTGGAGCTGCCAGAGGATTGCCCCGGGGAGCAGCTGCACAAATGAAGGTTGTTAGTAAGAAGAGAAAGCATTCAATCCTGACTTTCTATTTGTGTTCCCCAGGGTCAGACTCTGCATAAAGAAACATTGTGTGAATAAAAATTTTAATAAAACATTGATGGATTATTTGTCTCTCTTGCTCTGGTTTCCCAACACACAGTGGCTTAAACTTTCAGGTTGTGCTACTATATTTGGTGGTAGTTTCTTCAAAAGTGGGTGCTGGCAGTGCATTTTCAAGAGAGGGGCCAGGTGGAATGTGTTTGCAAAATAGCTGTTCATGTTAGGAAAGGCATGGCCAAGAAAATGGATCTGCAATGGACTCATCAAAGGAATGCACCCGTGTTCAAGTGGTCTCCTGAATGCAAATGTTTTGGCATTAGAAAATGCACCCCAAGGATCTCCACCAGGAGAGGAGCAATTGTTCTGTGTTGCATAATTAGACCAGTACACACAGCAGTCAGTGAGACATGCATTAAATTGGCAGCTATTTATGACTGGCTTCCACCTCCTATTGTGGCTGGAAGCCCTTCTCAGAGAGAGGGAGTAGAGAGAGAGGCAGGAAAGTCCCTCGTCTCCCCAAGGCTCGGGCTTAGTGTGGTCAGATCATGAGTTAGCTTCCTGGATCAAGGCCGGCTTTAGCAGGTGCGGGGCCCCACGCGAAGAACAACGATGGGGCCCCGCACCCTCCCATCGGACTTGTCGGAGGGGGGAAAAAAAAACTCCCGCCCCCCTGGGTGCAGGGCCCAATTCCAGGGAATCGGCTTAAAGCCGGCCCTGTCCTGGATTACCCCACAGTATCAAGTTTTTCCAAAGGTACAAGTGTGACATGCACAATTCTAAATGTTTGAGAGTTGCATGGAGATCTGGAGGGAAATGCACAGGAAGCATGTTCTACCTGTGAGGTCTACAGGGACCACAGCAGTGTGATGCCTGGAGCCAGGCACCTATCAGAACTCTCTCAAATGCAATGTGGTTGTAGACCCTGGACTGCAGTTGGGACCTTTGACTTGTCCTGTGGTGCCACATCCATGTCAGCATGCAAACAAGGATGCCTGCTTTCGATAAACTAAAATGCACCAACAGAAACTCACTCTGCTGCCGATTTTTCACAACTTTGAACTTTACGCTCACTTCTTTCTGCTCCTTTGCATTGTGTAACAAGAGTATCTCTTTATATCCATCTCCACTGTTTTATGTTTTTTTCCCCACCCCCACCCCCCCATTGGAAAAGAAAGGACCCTTGCTGCTTTTCACCAGTTCAGCAACTAATAGAAAATACAAGAGCTGTTAGGAATTTTTCAAATTAAACCCTTACATTGAAGTAGAACCTTTTCTTTAAACTTCTTTGTAAAAACTTTTTTCTCAATTTTTTTCATTTTTCAATATTTGGCAAAGCTTAAATGAAAAAGTTTTTAGCCTGCTTTGAAAACTGCTTCTTCAGTTTCTTTGTTGTGTTACTGCTGTGTAGCTGTATCCATCTGGCTGTTAATAAATTAAATGTATGCAGTGGTGGTGTAGCCGTATTGGTCCCAAGATATTAGAGAGACAAGGTAGGTGAGATAATATCTTTTATTGGACCAACTTTTGTTGGTGAGACAAGCTTTTCAGCTTAAAGACCTGAAGACGACCATCTTGTGTGTCTAATAAATTAATGGAAATACAAGTTGCACCAAAGCCAGATAGCACCACCAAAAAGTCTGGTTTTTTTCCTGATGGGAACCATCTGTCTAGTAGACTTGAACTGAGCTCAATTGTCAATCAGATGCTTATCATTCTCAGGCCATGTCTATGCTATGGCACTACAGTAGCACAGCTACAGGGCTGCAGCTATGCCGCTGTAGCAACATAGCGGAGACCCTTCCTACAGCAACAGAAAGGGGTTTTCCATCCGCGAATTGTTTAGGCCAGGGGCTATCAACCTTTCCAGTCTACTATACCCCTTTCAGGAGTCTCATTTGTCTTGGGTACCCCACATTTCACCCCACTTAAAAACAACTTGCTTACAAAATCAGACATAAAAATACAAGTGTGTCACTGCCCACTATTACTGAACAATCGCTATTTTTCTCATTGTTACCATATAATTATAAAATAAATAATTTGGAATATAAATATTGTACTTACATTTCAGTGTATAGTATATAGAGTATATATTTCAGAAGTGGTGTGCCGAGTCTTCATTTATTCACTCTAATTTAAAGTTTCGCGTGCCAGTAATACATTTTAACGTTTTTAGGTCTCTTTCTAGAAGTCTTTAATATATAACTAAATTATTGTATGTAAAGTAAATAAGGTTTTTAAAATGTTTAAGAAGCTTCACTTAAATTAAAATGGAAAGCCCCCCAGGCCAGAACCCAGGTAGTGTAAGTGCCACTGAAAATCCGCTTGCGTGCCGCCTTCGGCACCCGTACCATAGGTTTCCTACCCCTGATATAGAGCAATATAAACAAGTCGTATGAAATTTTAATTTGTGCTGACTCCACTAGTGCTTTTTATGTAGCCTCTTGTAAAACTAGGCAAATATTTAGATGAGTTGATGTACCCTCTGAAATATTTGTGTACCCCCGGGGTATGTGTACCCCTGGTTGAGAACCACTGGTTTAGACCCCTGTAGCCATCTATCCTTTAAACTCCCCCTGCCACCCTTCCCGCCAAAAGAACTAGCGAAGATTACAGTGGATTATTGAAGTTCAGTCCAAGAAATGCAGAAAAAGCAATAATTCCTTCTGTGTTCTTCTCAAGGGGTTGTCAGTATTCTTTTCCCACCAGTTTCATAGAATCTGCCCTTGAGAACGACCACTCTTTCCCTCCCCCCGCCCCCACCTCTTGTTGATTAAATGAAGTAAGATCACATCTAGGCCTCTGCCAAGTCCCCCTCTGTTCATTGTATTTTAGTGCTATTTTAACAGCATTGTTTTTTTAAAAAAGACAAACTTGCTTTAAGCCCTGCAAATAGAATTGACACTAAAATTGTACTTAAAACCATTGTAAATATAACTTTATTAAAGAGCAAAACACCCTTTGTTTATTAAAATACCAAAAATTATTAAAGCATTTAGTTAGAAAGCCATTGGCACATGGAGGCTAATAGAGAAGCTATTAGCAGGTGATTAACATAGGGCTACATGCAGTGAAACTAGCTCAGAACACCCCTTCTTGTTTATCTGGAACACCCAGTTATCTGACAGTTTTGGATGGCCCCACGCCAGATAAACCAGAGTGTACTGTCCCATAATATTTAGCATATCGATCCATCTCTTAACCTCATTAATAGGCGCACAGTAGGTTGCTAGAAAGCACTCATTCTTCTGTTTTCCTTGTAGCTCCTGTGAAATGCAACCCCTCTGCAGCAACCTAGATTCTGCTGTGATGCCCTGAGCTGGTGACCTATCAGATCTGCCTGGGTACCACAGACCCAATGTATTGATGGTCAGTTAACCATTTTATTTCTTTCCCTCAGCATTTGCATTTGCAAACTTTATTTTCCTTTAGAATCTCAAATCTGTGTCCTGGGAATGTTTGGTATTTTTGGTGAGTTCCTTCCCTCTCATGCAGATGTTTCTCAGACTAAGGTCTTGTCTAGACACACAGTTGCACCAGTTTAGTTGGGGGTGTTTTTAAAACTGATGTAGTTGAGTTGCGACAGACACTTAAATTAGTTTAAAAATGGCTTATATTGATTTAACTCAATTTGGTAAGGAACTGACTTCAATTAAGTTGATATAAGCCAAGTTTAAAATGTGTCCACACGGGGTTTTGAACTAGTGTAACCAAACCAACAAGTTTTTAAACCTATTTTAGTTAAACTAGTTCAACTTTGTGTGTAGAAAAGTCCTAAGTCATAGACAGGTTAGCTTTAAATCAGTGCTCATTATTTTAGGCAGAGGGTTAGAAGTGTTAAGGTTTCATAGATTTTTAAAGCCCAAAGGAACAATTATACTTCTCTAGGCTGATCTGCATAACGGGAAGTTTTTCTTTCCAACCCACAGGACAATCCCTGTAGATCGGGGTGGCCAACGTGAGCCTGAGAAGGAGACAGAACATTGCCAAAGAGCCACAGTGATATGTCAGCAGCCCCCCCCCCATCCCCTCCCCGTTCCCAGCGCCTCCCACCCACTGGCAGCCCCACCGATCAACACCTCCCACCCACCCCACCCCCGCACCTCCCAATCAGCTGTTTCATGGCGTGCAGGAGGCTCTGGGGGGAGGGGGCAGGAGCGAGGGCATGGCAGGCTCATGGGACGGGGAGGGAAGGGGTGGAGTGGGGGCAGGGCCTGTGGCAGAGCCAGGGGTTGAGCAGTAAGCACTCCCTGGCCCATTGGAAAGTTGGCGCCTGTAGCGCCAGTCCCGGAGTCGGTGCCTATACAAGGAGCCGCATATTAACTTCTGAAGAGCCGCATGTGGCTCCAGAGCCACAGGTTGGCCACCCCTGCTGTAGATTGTGACCACAGTTTGTAATATTTGTATCAACCTCTAGATGGCCCTGTATTCCACTGGATGGCTTTCTGACTTTGGACTTGGTCTGGTGTATAACCATCTGAAATGAATGAGAATTGCCAAGCTTATTTAAAAAGTGACTGTTGCACTTTTCCATGAGCAGTTGTGTGTGCTTAAAATTCATTCCATGCTTAGGGATTGAATCTCAGGCTCTAAGCTATGGAGGGGCAGGAGTGGATGATGGGAAGGACTGGAATAATGACAAGTGAACTTGAATTTAGGAATCACAGAATATCAGGGTTGGAAGGGACCTTAGGAGGTCATCTAGTCCAACCCCCTGCTCAAAGCAGGACCAATCCCCAATTTTTGCCCCAGATCCCTAAATGGCCCCCTCAAGGATTGAACTCACAACCCTGGGTTTAGCAGGCCAATGCTCAAACCACTGAGCTATCCCTCTTCCCAACTTGTCCTCTCCTAGTATAGTGTCTCACTATTCAATAGGCTAGCTGTGTCAGACAGCATCTGGATTTATAAATGATTGGTCACTAGTAATGGACTCGGGCTCCAGCCTGCATTCCTAACTGCATCCTGCTTTTCTCTAATATTAAAGTCTTGCTTTATTTGTAATCCTAGAATCTCCTTTCTGTAAAAGCACAGGCCAGGCTAGCCTTAAGGGAGAGGGTTTACGTGATGCGGGGGCTCCTTCTTGGACCAGCTAAGATTGGGTGTGGGCTATCTGTATGTTATGCTGTATACCACTGCCCTAGAATGTGCTGGGACAGATGCAGCTAGGGAAGAATGAATGTAAGGGGCCCCCTGCTCCCAAAATGCATGTTCCCAGCTAATGCCAGGATCTGGCCCTATCATTCTGCAAAGCAGCCGTTAAAGCCTCAGGATCTTATTGCAAACCACGAGGGTGCTGAGAGGAGTAAGCGCATCTTCTCTGGGTAGGGGCGCTGTGGGCTGGGTAAATTGGACTCGGATGTCTTAGATCTAGTGTTGCTTTGGGAACCCCGCTGTGGTGAAAGGGGGCAGCTTTTCACCCCACCCCGCGATGAACCAGTGCTAGCCTGAGGACCAGGGAAGCACACCGGGGGATACCTCCCGCATTGTCCCAGCTGGCTGGCCGTCTCTGGGGCGGCTAGGTGGAAGCCCCGGCTGCGCTGCCCCGGGGTTTGCAGCAAGGGCCAGGGCCGCGGGCTGAGTGCGGCAGAGCAGCCGGCCCGGCGGTGCTTTGTGCGATCGCCCCGGTGCAAAGGGCCGAGCCGCGCTGGCTGTGACTGGAGGCGGGAGGCCTGGGCCTGCCAGGGCGCTGGGCGCGGTGGAAGTGCGTGGCAGCCGGGTTCCCGCTGGGGCGCTCCCTGGGGGCGGCCCGGGCAAGTCCACGTGTCCCCGGGGCTTCCCTCGGCCGGTGGGGCGGCCCGGCCCCACCCCCTCCCCCGCCCGCCGCGGCCCGGCCCCCCGGCAACCCCGATGGCCGGGGCCGGGAAGTGAGCTCAGCGCTGGGCGCGCCCGGGCCGGGGCGCTGGGGGGTCCGGCTCGCCGCCTCCCTCCGGCCATGGCGCGCCGGGCTGGGCTCCCGCTGCTGCTCTGCTGCCTCGGGCCGCTGCTGTGCGGCGCTGCGGGGTGCAGCCGGGCGCCTCGGGAAGCGGAGCCGGGCGCCGCCGCGCCGGGGGTGCCGCTGGGTAGGGCCGTGAGCGACCTCTCCGGGCAGTACTGGCGGTACCTGGCCTGCCGGCTGTGGCGGGAGGGCTGCGAGCAGCCGCAGGGTGAGGAGCTGCCTCGTCTCCCTGCCCTAGCGCGGGGCGTTCCGTGCCCGGCACCTCGCCCTCTCCCGGGCCGCCAGCCCGCCGCGGGGGGATCGTTGCACTAGCGGACTGGCTCTGCTATTGCCGGGGAGTGCAGGGGGGCTACGCGCCCGGACCCTCAGCTGGCCTCAGTCCCAGCCCATCACAGCAGCTGAGGATCTGGGCCAGGGTCTTGTTATGTCCCCACAGTTAATGAGAGGTGTTGTGATCTGTTGTGCAAATGCCCGTGTCTCAGGTAGCTGTGCATGTAAGAGCTAGAGTGACACGCTTCTTTTGTGTGTGTTGCCTCTTTAATTCCTGTAGCTGTCAGTCAGTCACATGTAGAGTGACCAGCTAGCAAATGTGAAAAATCGGGATGGGGGGGGGCGAGGGGGAGTAATAGGCGCCTATATAAGACAAAGCCCCAAATATTGGGGCTGTCCCTATAAAATCGGGACATCTGATCACCCTAGTCACACCTGAGTTTTCATTGCTGTCTTCTGTACCTGTCAGCACAAGTGGGGGAACGGGCCTCTTGCAGTAAGCAGCCATTGCTGAGCCAGGCTGCGAAACTGGATTCATTTGTATGAGTTCTTACAAGGTTGCATCCAAGCCAAGAGGCCTCCCCTTGGGGAGAGGTGGTGTCCCCTGTCCAGTGGGATTAGCATTTCCCAGCCTCAAGGCGATGCACTTTACACTGGCACTGTACAGCGCTGCAACTTTCTCGCTCAGGGGTGTGAAAAAACATCCCCCTGAGTGCAGCAAGTTTCAGCGCTGTAAAGCGCCAGTGCAAACAGTGCCCCAGCACTGTAAGCTATTCCCCTCGCGGAGGTGGAGTGCCTGCAGCACTGGGAGAGCTCGCTCCCAGCGCTGGCGCGCGATCACACTTGCACTTCAAAGCGCTGCCACGGGGAAACTTTGAAGTTTCGAGTGTAGCCAAAGCCTTAAGTCCCTAGCACAGGGGTGTATGATGGGGATCGCTATTTTGACTGAGTGTCCTTCCCAGATGTGTGTGTAATTACGGTCAGTAATTGTGTAGCTGGGCTTCACCCCGTAGCTGCAACATGCCATTCGAGTGACTGCCCATCTACCCATGTCAGTTCCCCCGCCCCCCCACCCCCCATGTTGTGCTGTGGATATAGACCTTGGTGCTGCTGGTAAATTGACAAGAACTCTAGCATGGCTCTGTGGGGAATTCAAGGCTGATAGGGCAAGGTTTATCCTCAGGCTGCAGACAGCCTGCCATACAATTTCCTTTCTCACTGCTGCCTCTTTCCTAGGTTGGAGCTTGCCCCTGGTGGGTCAGGATTATCTGGAGATCCTTTCCAGCTGGTACTGCAGCTTTGGAAAGTGCTGCAAGACTGGAGACTGCAGAATAGCCAACAACATCACAGGTAAAGGCCATTGAGATAGAGGTTGGTCCAGAATTTAAGGTGCTAGTCTGGGACTTAGAAGACCCAGATTCAGTTCCCTGCTCTGCTATGACTCCCTGTGTAACCTTGGGCAAGGATCTGTGCCTCAGTTCTCCATCTGTATAATGGGGATGTCAGTATCACCTGGCCTTAAATACATTAAAGATTATGAGGTGCTCAGATGCAGTGGGAATGGAGGCCAGAGAAGTACCAAAGAGACAGAATGTGTGTGCATGTTTCCCTGTCAGCTGGAGTGAAACCTCTAATTCCCAGTTCCTAGAACTAGGGGCAAACCTCTGTGAGGTTTTTTAAAATTCTTAAATCAAATTTCTGGTCACAAAGAAGTTAAAGAGAAGTAGCAGTTCTTAGCCAGGTGCTGAATTTTCCTCAATGTTCCATAAATTTAGACAGTTCAATTTTGGAACATTTTCTGTTCTGTGACGCACAGACCCTCCTTTACTCCATGAAAAATTTTAGCATCACTGTGCAGAGACCCTGCCTATTCCTCCCTGTAGTCTCCTGCACCCCCAGAGCACGTGGAAGGGGGAGGAAGAGAGGGGCTGCTAAACCCCATCCCCTTCTCCTAGTCCTGATCTAGAGGGTAGATGATACTGAGCCCTGTATGTAGTCCATGTGAAAATGTTCTAAGCTGTGACTGGGTCTGGGACTTCAGTAATCAATGCAAACAGTGATTGATACTTTGTACTTCTCTAGGGGCTTCCATTTGGGGATCTTAGTGCCTTTTTGCAAATGTTAATCAACTAAATACCCGGTGAAGTGGGTAAATACTATCCCCATTTTCCAGAGGGGAAAAGAGAGGATAAGTGGATTGCCTGGGTCCATGGCAAAGCTGTGAATAGAGCCCAAGAATCCAGATTTCCACTACTGTGATCAGATCACTCAAACTGCTGCTTTCCAGTCTAGCTCTGCATCTGTAATACCACTGTACAGAGACCCCTTGAATAGGCATACCCTCCAGCAATGCAAGGCAGAATGCCTCATGCTCTGATGGGCTCAACTCAGAGCAAAAAAAAACATTCTCCCTGCTCGTTCCTAGCCTAAGGTGATAGCAGGCAGGCTTGGGTGTAAGATCAGTGTTTCCTTTTGTTCTGCAGGGTTAGAGTTGGACCTGAGCAGGAGGCTACATGGGCAGCACTTGGCAAAGGACGTCATTCTGAGAGCAGTGCAAGGCTTCCTGGAGACCACACGGCCGGAGAAGGCTCTGGCTCTGTCGTTCCATGGCTGGTCTGGCACTGGGAAAAACTTTGTGGCCCGGATGATCGCTGATCACTTGTACCGAGATGGGCTGAGAAGCGAGTGTGTTAAAGTCTTTATCTCGCTCTTTCACTTCCCACATCCCAAATATGTGGACTTGTACAAGGTGCGAAAACTCCAGTGTTACCAGTAGGGGTAACTCAGTCCTAGCCTCTTCAATCCAGACAAAGGGGCGTTTCTGAATTTGTAGCTATCTCAGACCCTGCTGTTGGAGGAGCCCTGTGCCAATGTACAAAGTTCCAACCCTTCCCAGCAGGGGCCACTGGGTGTGGAGAGCCCAATGCCACTCCAGTACTGGCCCCTCCCAGAAGGCCATTATAAAAACTGGTGTGTAATGATTAGTTGTTGATGAGCTCTCAGCTCTTGGAGCCATTGCAAGGAATGGTGCAGGAGAGGAGCTCCCAGCCTTTCCCAGTGGGAGTCATGATAGAGAATGGAGCAGCGGGTGGGGTGCTGGCTGTGAGGGAGCTCAGTCTTCCTTGGTAGCTGTGTCTGTGAAGGATGCAGTAGTGCTGGTCGTGAACACCAGGTGATCTGTACACAGGCCTCTCTACTTGCCAGTTCACACTCCCTTCCTACTGCCATGCAGGTTCAGCTGAAGAAGCAGGTAAGCGAGACAGTGCAGCTCTGCAAGCAGTCATTGTTCATCTTCGATGAGGCAGAGAAGCTTCACTCTGGCCTGCTCGATGCCATCAAACCTTATGTGGATCACTATGACAGCATCAATGAGGTGGATTACAGGAGATCCATTTTCCTCTTCCTCAGGTGACTACCAAGGACCCTAGGGAGAAGGGGCTGGCTTGCGGGGAAGGATCTGCTTTCTCCAAGGTTCCTGACGACCCATATTAAAGTCCCGTGATCTGGGAAATTGAGGTGTGGGACGGAGCTGCCCTTGGAAGGCACCGGAATTGAAGGGAAAGTAGTTCTCTGGCTTCTCCTTGTGTGATGGCCTCAAAGCCCACTCACTACAGCTGCTCACCCCTGACTCATGATGGCTGAATGTAACTGTCTCTCCAGAGCTCATCAGTGTAGCTCCTTAGCTGGCATGTGCTGCTGACTGTGAGGCTGAATGTCTGCAACCCCCAGGAGTTGACCCCTGGATCTGGCCACTATATCAGTAGCACCGTGCCAGTGAGCTATATCTTAGGAATCGAACCGGTGTCCCACTCAGATGATGTAGCCCAGAAAGCCGGGCGAGCATTGCAAGGTTAATAAGAGAAGTGTTTGCCTTCCACTTGAGCATCTGTCGCTGGCCACTGATGGAGGCTGGATATACTGTACCAAACTAGGCCATTAGTCTGCTGTGGTACGGTAGGTCCCATGACCTCTGCTTGATTCTGATGTTTATAGGCCTGGACTCGTCTCTCCACCTGATCCCAGCTGGGTTTATCCGCTCATGACCTGGCCTGGCATTCTCAGAACTCTCCCCCTCCCCATGAATAGGCCTCCGAACCCTTGATCAGTCTGTTTGTGGAGAGGAAACTGGAATTGAGCCCAATGATGGAGGGGTTACCCTGCGATTGTGGTCATGTACTGTTGGCCACTCGCCCTGCCATGCTGAGGGGAACCTTGAACAACGTGTGATCCCAAGTGCTGTGGGAAGGGGGACAGCAGGGCCCGGCTGTGACACTGCCGTCTGGGAAGGCAGGCTCTCCTCTCGACTGTGCGCACAGGAACACTGGCTTTGCATGTCTGTCATTTAGAAACCAGACTGCTTTCGGAGATGTCATTGGAACCTTCACAACACTGTGTCCTCCCCTTATGGGGATGGCTGTGTTCCTGTGAAGCAGAAGGGGTTTCTTTCCTGTTGACTCCAGTGGAAAGGTGGGAGCTGCAGCTTCCAGGACAGAGCTAACTAAAATTTGAAGGGGATCTCGGGTAGCAGGAGTAGGCTGCTCAGAACTAACAGGTGGGCAATGGGGTGGTGGTGGGGGAGAATTTTAGTCTCATCCCTCCCCCACTCCCATCTTGACTACGAGTTTGTCCCCTCCATCATCAGAGATGGCTCAAGAACCCCCTGGAGAAGGTAGGGGGGAGTGTCAGTATGTCCACCAGTCCTACTCTTCTCTGTCTCCCCAATTCCGAACCCCCTTGTACAGGCTAAGCGCTTGGGAGGGGACCAAGCAGCTTTTGTCCTGGGCTCTCTGCCAAGTGACCACTCCCACACACTAGCTGGTGCAACTCCCTCACCAGGGCTGATGCTGTTTCCAGACCATTCTGACTGGGATAATTTTGCCTGAGGTTTGGGGCTCCCTTTGGAAGCTTCAGTGCCCGCCTCCCCCCTTTCATTGCACATATGCGCTTAGAGAAACAAGCGTTTTAAAAAGTGGCCCCAGTGTGTGAGTGCCAGCTGCCCTTCCCCTTACAAAGCACTAGTCAGTCAGGCAAGGACCCCAGTATGGGTTCTCTGCCACCTTCATGATCTTCCGGCTCCACTTTCTCTTCCACACAAAGTGCTGTCTGGACCATTGCTTCTAGTGGGACTCATGCCAGTTTCCCTGCCCTTTGCTGACTTGTCTGCAACTGGGGGCTTCTCTGCAGAAGGGGCTGGGAGATAAAGCGGGTGTGATCAATATGTTCTGTACTCTTGGTTCAGTGTGTGTAATAGTCTGGGAGGGTGGGGTGTACCCCTAAGAATCAGGGCTGAGGAATGGAAGCAGTTGATCTGGTGAAAAAGTGGTCAGTTCTCCTTGCAGAGGGGAGAGAAAGCAAACCCCTCTCTAGGGCCAGTGGAAAAGTAGAACTTTGGCTTGGGGCTACATGAATCCAACGGTCCCGAGGCCTGGACCTGGGTGCTGTTAGTGATTTGTGATGTATGATTTTGTGAGGAATAAACATTAGGATTATTCCAGATAAAGCATTTACCTTCCATTTCCTTCTCAGTAACATCGGTGGGAACATCATCAACCAGGTGACCCTGGACTTCTGGCGAGCTGGACGGGCCAGGGAGGAGATCACCATGGAATACTTGGAGCAGCACCTGCGCATGGAGCTGCTTGAGTCCACAGGTAACTGAGCTAAAATCGGTGCAAGTCTGCACTGGAGTTCTGCAGTCTACTGCCCCTTCCCTGGGTGGGGCTGGCAGGGAGCCATGGGGACTCATTGTTTTGAATGGCTTTTTCATGTCCCTCAAAGATTACTGACCACTCACCCCCCAAAATCTATCTTCACTACATCCCTGGGGGTAGGTTAGAGACTTGCTTCACTGTCACACAGGCTTGGTGGCAAAGCTGGGGTTTGAACCTAGATATCTTGCGAGAGAGACCAGTGCCTTAGCCATAAGACTGTATTTCCTCTTCTATCTGAGCTACAGCCCCTATTATCACTTATATGGTACTTCTACTCCCTTTTGAGCAATGTCTCTGCAGCTCAGCCTTAGCCCATGCGATACTGGCATAGCCCAATCGTGTGCCCACAGGATCCTCTTCCCCTTTCACTCCCGAATCCCTACCGATCAGTAGTGCCTTGTTGGCTAGCTGGTCTTAGTAAGTGTACTGATCACTTCCCTAAAACAGCATTGACTGCTGTTGGTGGTATCACTAGATGGTTTCAGACATGGTCCCAGAGATAAAAGTATGGGTCGTGTGCAATCTGTAAATATCAGCCAGATTTCCTAAAAACGGGATGAGATATGGGGCAGATGTAGCTTCACGATTGCATGGGCACTTCGTTACTCAGGATGACTCTAGCCACCCTGCTCAGGACACAGTGCTGGAGGTAGCTCTGCTCAGCACCCAGACCCCACTGCTCAGAGCGAAGAGAGGCCCTGTCTTGAGCCCAGTCGCTGTATTCCGGCTGCCTGGAGACCAGAACGTGCGGGGGCAGCACCGAACCCCCCAGTGCTCCTTCTGGCAGACTTTTCTGTTTGGGTCTCCGTAGTGGCATGCAACTCTGACATCATCATGCAGCAACATGGCCAAGAGTGGCACATAGGCTATGGAGCCACATGGTTTCTCATGCAAAAGAGTGAATGTGGCTTCCTACCCAGATCGTGTTTCATGATTTCTGTGTGTGAAACCATAAACTTCTCCAAGTTTCTTCTGCATGTGTTGAGGTGCCTCTCTCCCTCCTCCCCCTTGCTTTTGCATGGTTGGGTGAGCAGTGTCAGAGACTCCCTTATTCAGGACAGAAGGACCTTTTGTTTAGAAAGACGCCTTTAACTCCAAGGCAGAAGAACCAGACCCACGATTAGCCAAGGCCCCTTCTCAAACAATAGTTTCTCAGTGTTGAACCAGCTTCTCCACGCAAACTGCATTGTTCTAACATTTGTGCTGGCTGAGATTGATGGAGATCTAGGAACATGGAAGATACAAATGGTTCTGTTACAAGTTGTGCATTGAGTGCCTTATTGCTCTGGTTTTCATTGCAGATGGTGGCTTTGCCCACAGCCACCTCCTTGAAGAGAACCTCATTGACTTCTTTGTGCCATTCCTGCCCCTGGAGAATCGCCATGTGAAGCTGTGTGTTCGGGATGCTTTTCTGGCCCGCAGCCTTCCATACACGGAGGAGATCCTGGACGAGGTGGTCAGGATGATGGTGTTCGTTCCCAAAGAGGAGAAGCTTTTCTCTGCACAAGGTTGTAAATCTGTCTCTCACCGTATCAACTATTTCCTACCCTGAATGTGCGGGGGAACTGTACCAGTGACCAGGATGGCTGCTTGCTGCACAATGCTGTGCAGCCTTGAGCTGGTAGAAAGCTGGGCTGGCTGTACCTTTCTTGCCCACTCGAAGGCCCATCTCTTAGCAAGTAGCTCAGAGCAGAAGCAATGATTAGCTGTTGCTAAAGGAAGAACTCTGGCTGGCAAATAGTGGTCTGCTTCACATGAGCAGAGTTGTCCGGGACCTTAGTTTATTGTGGTGTGAGGGGTCTTGGGATAGCTTAGTACCTTCACTGGGAAAGTCTGAAGAGGTCACAGAAGCTACTTCCTTGCTTCATCTCCTCTGGGCCTCTCCCCAGCCCCTGCAAAGTAAAATCAGTGCGCTGACTGTTGGCAAGACAGTGGTGGAGAAAAACCTAAACTTGGCTATAGAACAATCTTCCATTTGGGGATTGGTCTGAGTGAGAATGTGTGTCCCAGAAACCTTCTTACCAAGCCATCTGGTTAATGACGACTGCTATAGGAGAGGATGCCCAGCAGCCTGCACAGATGATGGTATACAGTTTGAATAGAGATTAGGACTAAAATTCACATCTGTAGTCTCCACCTCCTGTGGGCATTCCAGGCGTATAACACTGACCTTGTGGTGTCCTTGCTCTTTGGTGACTTCCATACAAGACTCCAAATGAGAGGAGAAATGGTTCTTGACAATTTGGTTAATATAAAGATTAAAAAAACCTTATTTTGTCACGTTGTGAAGAGACGTTTACTTTGGGGGGGGGGGGGGGTTGGCATTTCTAGACAGCAAGGTACCAGTGTGTCTGCAATTCCAAGGCTGAGGGAGAGTCTATGAATGTGTGTCCAGTACAGCCCAGCAACTTCCCCTCACTGAGGCAGCTCTTGCTGTGCACACTCATGCCCAGCTTCCTCAGCATTCATTGAAGGGAGCTCCCAATTGCAGCAACTGGGCCTTTTGACTGCGCTGATAAATCAAGAGGACCAGAGTACAGGGTGGCAGACTGTCCTTGTCTACCGCAAAGGTTGGAGAGTAGTGACTGTGAAGGAGAACTCTGCCATTTGATTACTGTTTCATAGACTAGCTAGGATTTTACTATTACACATTCTGGCTTTTGGCCAAAGATAGTATTACCACAAGAGGGACTGTTTGCTGTCTGGGGTACTAGCCAAGTGATGTGTAAAAAAAAAAAAAAAAAAAAAGCCCTACAATGTCAACAACACTAAATAGAGTGGAATAAGATGAATAATCACTTACTCTATGGTCTGTAGGTCAAAAAGTGAAGATGAGATAGAACAGCACACAGTAAGGACAGAGTTCAGCTGCCTGGACATTGTACTTGTGGATCTTTGATCGATTTTAGGCTTTAAACTGTGCCAATGGTTACCAGTCAGCCTGTGCACTCACTTTGGAAAGAGTCTGACCAGGCACGTTTTGTCTAATTACCATTGAAGTGGATTTTGAGCTAGTATTCCTACCCGGCACATTGGCTACTAGTAACTGACCATGCATGGCTATGGTACTGTGAAGATAAATGGGTCATGCGGTTTCTTACTGTTTTTTCTTTTGGCTGAAAGGGAAAACATGGTGAAAGCTGGTCTGCTCTGCTTGTTACTGTGTCAAAACAATATAGCTCTCTTAGCCTTCCCGGCTACACCTCACCAGTACACTTTTGTAATTAACTGTAAACGAAGGGTTTAGAAGTTGAAAGTCGCAATCCTGCCTCTCTTAGGCCTGCAAAATACAAGAGTCAATGCTGCTAATAATCCTTCGGTGTCTTAGTGGTCAGGTATCAGAGGAAGAGTTAGTCACAACAGCTTTTTCTTCTGTAGAATAGGTACAAGAGTACTTGCACAAACTCTCTTGACCACATACATCTCCACACGAGTCAAGGAGTTTGCTTTCACTTCAGCGTACACAAGGCTTCAAAAATATCCAAAAGAATAAACCATTAGTTGGTCATGAATTAAGACCAAAAGAAAGCCAGCTCCTCCTCCTGAAAGCTTCCTATTTTTCTCATTTAGGTTAAATTCACATGAAAGGGAAAAACATAAGTGGTTTAGATTCAGCTATAGGACATCAAAAGCTGAGATGCTCCCTCTTGCTAAAAACAGATCCAAGGGGGAAAAAAAGGTTTTAGTAACTAGCATAGGAGAGAACTTCAGTTACAGAAAAGTTGGGAAAAACCTGTGACACATATCCTTTCACTCAGATTGGCTGAAAGGCATTTGCGTATTGTACAGTTGAGAAATAAGCATGTGTGATTATGCAACTCACACTTCCAGGCACCGTGGTTGTTTGTGCCTAACTACACAGCAACCCTGCAGTCTGGCTGGAACAATCCGATTTCAGTGGGGTTAATAAAATATTGGGGTTCTTTGCAAACCTGCTCAGTTAAATGTTTCTATTTTTTATATGTTTGCAGAGATGTTAATTTTTAAGCTCCATGCAGCAACCTTTAGCTTAGAACCAGGCAAGCTGAACCACTCCAATAAAAGCACCATGTATTCAAGTTTATTTGCCAATAAAATATTGCAACTTTTATTTAAAACAAAATGCAAATTGGCAAAACTTGTGGAACGACAGGCAAAACCTTATTTACATCAAGTTTAACACTGTTTGCAGTTCACAGTCAGACAATAGAGTGAGAATTAAATTAGAAAAACAATCAAAAATATATAACAACAACAATTATTAAACAAAACAACTGACAACACTGGTAGTGTGATTGGTGATTAAGGTGTTTTTAGTTTAATCCAATATTGTCCTCAATGAATTCACTACTGATGCAAACTGTGTGCTGAGCTGATCATAATATTCAACCCCTGTGCACAACACACGTTGGAAGAGTGACCCTTTGGTATAGACATTTAATTTTAGAGAGAGAAATAAATCAGGTGTTCAGTAATCTATAATTTGCTACCAATATGGAATAGGCTAAAGATCTTTTTCTGTCCTCCAGCTCCACTGACCATCCATGCAAAATCCACCTGCATAAGGTACTGGAAAGCGTGCTGTACACATAGAATAAAGGAGGAGGTTTCTGAGCATGCTCTAGTCACTCATCTCCATTTGTGGTGGACTCTGGAAGTGGTGTATTGTGCATTTAAAACAAAGTGGTGATTACCAGTCTGTCACTTGCACTTGTGAAAAAGTGAAACCCACCACTTGCCAGAGCAGTCGTAACCCTAGAGAGAGACAGAGGATACTGTATCAGAGACATCCTGCAGTGGTGCTTTGGTCACACATTGCCTCCTTTTAGGTGATAGCACAAATAGCAGGCATGGCCTTTTCCCACACACACTGGGCCCAATTTTGAAGCTCTTACTCGGCCAAGCTCCCAAGGGCTTTAATGGGAGGCTGAATAAAACAGTAAGGAGCTCAGGATATGGCCTGTGGCAATTACTGACCCCCATTCACCATGTAACCCCATTAGACAGCAACTTTTTAATCCACTATAGAACTAATGTATATCAACACAAACACTGGTGCTCTATAAAACAAAGCAGTTGGATCATCCACATCCTGCTGTGCTCTAGTAGGAAGAACTGTCTACGTTCTACAGCACAAAATGCTGGCGGATATCTAGCATTTTTTAAAAAGGCTGTGGAGACCATCTGGCATAACTTACATATATATTCAGCCCAGTGGCTTGGAAAGGCAAGGGCTTGTGGAGCCACTGCTGTGGAAAGCTACTGCTATGTTGGGGGTCAGACATGCTGAGAAGGCTGTTACAGTGGGACTACGGGGCCAGTAAGGCGATATTGCTGGTTCCCAAGATGGCTGTACTAGTGTCAGCACTTTCAATGCTACAAAGGAATGTAGAGAGCAGTGAGATTCTGCATTGATAGGAGGCAGTGCCTTGCCAACTGTGCATCTCCAGGTGACCACACAGAAGAAGGAACCAACATTGTACCAAAGTTAAAAACAATCTACAGTTTATCAACAGACACTGGTAAGTTGTGCAACAGCCTCAAAACTACTCACAAGTGACCAACTGTCAGGTAGCACCCATGCTAGACTACCAGAAATGGTTAGAGTCAACCAAAGTGAAGATTGTGTGTTTGTGTTTTGGGGGGTGGGGAGGAGGGCAGGTAATCAGTGGTAACTCTGCCAGCATGCCTGATGCTTCAAATATAAATGTGTAATGGCATGAAGTGGGAGGGAGGGAAAGGGGTTAGTTTAATATATTAACTCATTTTGCAGTTCTTACTACAGCAGCAACAGTACTGTGGAAGTATGCCACCTGGGCTAGTGCATCCACTTCCAGCAGCTCTGAACACCGTCAGTGCGTTACACCTCTTTCCCCACAACCACACACAGACTCTCCCCCCTTTGGGACCACTCAGGCTCAGAATTCTCAGCATTAGGTACCAACTGTGCCCTACTGCCTTTCCCTTGTGATCGCTAGAGGCCAAAATATGCATTAGTGCAGAAAGGAGAGGATCTGTATAGGCAACTGACCATGCAGTCACTCCAGGACTCTGGACAGCACGTGGAAACCACCCCTACCAAAACAAGAACCCACCATCGATTCTCCTGCCTCTTACAGGCAGGAGCAAGGAACTTCTCTCACTTGCGGACACAAGTAGATCAGATTTGCTGATTAGGGAAAATTCTTGACATTCTGCCCTTTCAGCTTCAATCTCACACACACACACCCCTTCCTCCAGTGTCTCCTCCCTCCCTCCCTCCCCCTATTTTTGAGATGAAACTGTAAACGTGAGGAGAACTCAGTGATCTGAGGTACTTCACAAAAACTCACTCAAGTATCAGTCTTTCCTTTTGAAAGCATCAATACAGGAACAGAGTTTCCCCTCCATGTGTAATTTTTCCTTTACCCAGATTGACAGTAGCTACCTTTGAACCACATCACTGATTTCTTGGACACATGACAATAAGTTATTAAGGACGGGGTTTGCTCCGGGCACACTAGCAGCTGTTGAGGACACCTGCAGTTCCTGCAGGCTGAGTTCCAGTTTGCTCACGGCTTCCCGGAAGGCAAATTTGTTGCGTGTTTGTGGGATGCAGTCCACATAGCCTGAGCAGTAATCCAACAGCTGGTGCCCCGTATCCACCAGCTGGCTGTTTGGCGTTGGCTCGGCAATGGCACTCGAGAGGAGGTCTGCACACTCCAGCAGCGCCTCTTTGCTGATTTTGTCCGCTGAGATTTTCTCAGCTGCCTGTTTGGTCTTTCTTAATGCCACTTTAGCACCCGCTGTGCCATTGGCCATTTTCGCTGGTGAGGTGGAAGATGATGACAGAGGCACTTGAGGGGGAGGCATCATGGGCCTCCCAGCTTTTCCACCACCATGTGCCACCACTGCCTTTTTACCACCTTCACTTGTTTCCAGTCCATGCTGCGCTGCTGTGGTGTTGCTCAACTCTTCTGCGGTATCTGAGCAAGCAGGCAGCTGCTGCAGGAGCCTCATCACTGGCGGTGGAGGTGGGGCGCACTTTGGTTTTACCCGTCTGGGCCGGTCCCTGTCGCCGGAAGATGTGACCTGATGCTCAGATAAGAGCTTAAATTTATTACCCTGAGAGTCTGTGCCAATAAGCTGCACGTCTGCTGGAGTATGTTTTAGAGTGGGTGAGATTAGGACTGGCACTTTGTGGTTATGAGTGGTTGGAAGTATTGCTGCAGCCTTTGCTGGAGAAGACCATCCTGGTCTCTCTCCATCTTCTAGGGCCCCTTGCCGTGTACCACTGTTTTTTTCTTTGCTCTTAGGGGTTGTTGTTGCCAGACCTGGACAGTCCTTCTCTGCAACAGCTGAATCCCCTGAAGAGGTTCTGACTGGAAGAGCGGTGGCACCTCTTGGCAAGAGTTTGGCTTTCGGTCTCTCTCTGGTCAGAGCAGGGCCTTCTTCAAGCCTTTTGGGAAGCAGGTCAGTGGATCTACCTATGCTCTCCTCTGGCTGAGAGGAGGTGGACACTGTCCTTTCCAGCTGGATTTTTGACCTCTGGCAATTTCTAGGAAGAGTCATTGCCATCCTATCCTGCTCTGGAGGCCCTGAAGACATGGAAGATGTAGAGTTTGACCTTGGAAAAGGCTTTGAAGCTTCTTCGCCACCGGTGGGTTTCCCTGCTCGTAAACCCAGTGTCTTTTTAATCAAGCGTGGTGTAAAGAAACCTGTGATGCCTGACCACCCACCACCAGTACTTGCATTCCCACCACTGCTGGTACCACCACTGTCATCACTGTAGAAGTTCCTCTGTGCAAAGCCCCCACCGTAGCACTTGGCTGGGGCCAGGCTTGCATCCTGCTGGGTGGGAGTAAAAGAAAATCCATCAACATGCTGCAAGGAAGCAACAGATGAAAAGTTACCCGTGAGCTCATATTTCTTGTGGGGCTGATTCTCCATCTCACGGAAGGAACTGCTACGCTTTGGAGGTGTGGGAGCATTCCTCTTCTTCATAAAGGAGCTGAAAAAGCCACCCTTTCTGTCCCTGGTGAAAGTGGTCTCTTTGGCATCTTCCAAGAGGCCGCTGGGGGACTTGTCCCTTTGCTTGCGAGGCAGTGCTGGAGATCCACTTGTTGGCTGTGTGCTTCTGATAAACCCTAGAGAGAAGAAACAGATGTGAATAAAGAATAGATGAAAACCCTAACTCACCCTGCAGGCTGGAATGGGTTGAACGGGCCTGGAACATTTAGACGTTCCAAATCTGCAGGGGTCTCTGCTGAAAAAATATAATTTGTGCACATCTGGTGTTTTGGCAAATGATTTAACACACAAAAATAAGTCAAGACTTACAGAATATCTAGGAGAAAACTGATGAATCTGCTCTTGTCTTCTGCTTTCTTGCTATTTCTTTCCCTGTCCCTATTCTCTCTCCCTTCCTTAACTGCTTAAAATGTTTTTGTATTTTACTGTTTGATACAGGAGTTCACATATAAAACTGACAAAACACAGCAAGAGATTTTTCTTTCATACAGCAATAAAAGTGAAATTAAAAGGAAAACAAGTTGAATTTACCAAGATAAAATGGAGGCTACAGCCAGTCCCCGTGGCATAGCTGATTAAATGCCCTAGCATGTCATGACAGTGACCACCAAGCTTTGAGTCAGGCAGAGGTCACAAGTGAAGTAAGCCAGAGGAATTCTGTAGCTAGCTCCTGGGCATATGTCCTCACCACAAAGTCTGCTTCACAATATGAAACAATTAGTGAACTCTGTTTTTGAGTCCTAGAATGAGGCGGGGAAGCTTGCACAGTACCTGCCCAAACCAGGCATGCTTTTAATTGAAGCTAGAAATCCCTTAATTTACTTAGCACTAAAACCAGCAATTTCTGCACACATCCCGTAACAAAAAGCCCCAAACTTGTTCTCTACCACTTCATACTTCTGAAGAAAAGAGCCATGCTGCTTTTCTCCATATTGGAATCCTCCTGTCTCTCAGCACCTGCAGCTTTCCCAAGAAATGTGTTCCCTCAATCTGATCACTCCCCTTCACTACTCCAGGAACAGTAACAGCCAAGATTTACTGGCCCTGTACATGCTCACGGCTGTATTACTTTTTCCTTTCCTACCTTAACTTGACAGTGCACGGCAAGTTTAGGGTAAAAACTGAATGATACCACCATACCCAGTTGAGTCTATTTGATGAGTTATTAAATCTATAAAACATCCTAGTAAAATACACAGGGCAGATGCTCAGCTGGCATAAACTATCCATAGTTCCTTTGACTTTGACTTTAATAAGAGCTATAACGATTTACAGCAGCTGAGGCTTTCCTTGTGCCCATACCTGGTGCTGAGCTGGAAGCCGAATGCTCCACAGTATCTTGTGTTCCCTCAATATTCTCCTTGTTTTCTGCCTGTTTCTTCAGAGTCCTAGTCTTGGAGGGAAGCATGGGTAACCGGGGCAAGTAGGGAACTATGGATGAGGAGGAGGCTGTTCTTCCAAGCTCCTCTGCCACCTCTGTAAGAAAAGCCAGGAGAATAGTTGAAACAAAGAACAGCAGAGGAAAGAGCAAGAGTCTGCATCTTTACAACAGGCACTGGACCAGGGAGAAGAGCAATGGATTAAGCCTGTGAACGTATTTTTGCTCTACTGAGTCCAAGGATGCAGAGGATTCGTTATTTTCTGATGGTCTCAAGGTAACTCGTTTACATTTTTAAATTCAGCAACAACCAAAAAAAAAGTTCACATTCTAAACTTTGAGGTTGAGACAGATCTGCTCATGGCCCAAATGCTAACCAAGGAGTTCTAAAAAGTGACCACCTTTAATACCTTTAATAGGGAGAAGCAGCCCGCAAAGACTAGCGGGGTCCCACAATGCAGGGTTCCCTCTTGACCTAGGAGGACACTGCACCTTTGCAGGCTGCAACCCCATACTAAAAGATGAAGACAGCTTTTATTTTCTCCAATGTATACGTCAGGTGGGTCCTTAAAGCTCCTGGCAACTTCCCAGGCTGCCTCATGTCTGGGCAAAGTTTGACTGCCCCTATTTTAAACCATCACTGGGGAATTTTAGACAGGAGTGTTTTTTCTGTGGTAGGGAAGTGGATGGATCAATTTTCTTTACATTTTGTTTCAAAGCTGGTTAGGAGGTGCTGAGGTACTCCCCTCTTCTGTCTAATACTGTGTACTATGTTTCAGACTACGGGCTTTTCTACACTACAGGTTATATCAGTATAACTTATGTTGCTCGGGGTGTGAATAAGTCACCCCCCTGAGCGACGGAAGGTACACTAACCTTGCTCAGGGGTGTGAATACGACACCCCCCTGAGCGACGTAAGGGACACTGACCTAAGCGCCCGTGTGGACAGCACTATGTCAGCGGGAGAGCTTCTCCCATTGATGTTGCTGCCGCTGCTTGTTGGGGTGGATTAATTAAGTCGGTGGAACAGCTCTCTCCCATTGGCATAGTCCGTACAGCAGCTTCACCAGATGCATTACAGCAGTGCAGCTGCGCTGCTGTAGCACTTCTAGTATAGACTAGCCCTAATATTTATTTTCTAGCTATGTCATGAGGTTGTTGCATCCATTTGTTGCTGGTAATGGCACGCTAGGAGAATCTGACTTCAGAGATTAAAACAGTGATACTAGTTTGTGAAAACAATTTATATTTATAGTCACGCAATTTCTGGAGTCAAAAATATAAACCCTATTTTACACTCACCCAACTTCCTCCCTTGCCCCCTGAATGATAGTCAAACTCAGGTCTGCAATGGAAGCAAGAGTTTATTCTTTCTAAAAAATCTCTCCCCTTTGTACCTGAATGAATTACTTCAGTTTCCCCTGCACTGAAATATTTCTGAAGTGTCTCCACTGCAATGAATATGAACACAAGTTTGCACATGTTGAGAAGAACCTATCAAATGCAGTCAAATGGCCTCTGTATTCTAGCAAGGTGAGCACCAGCAGGCCTGTAATCAGCCTGCCTCGGTGCCCTGGAGGTGAAACTTCACTCTCAACATTTGGAATACAGTAGCAAGGGTACTTGCCTTCAGAGATACTGGAGTCATGGAACATTGTTTCAAAGGCTTGATGGGTCTCAGCAAAGGACGGTCGGTCTGGGGGATTCCACTTCCAGCCTGCAGCATGAGAAAGCAGGGAAGTTCTCAGTGTATGAAGCAGGAATAGTGGACAATCTAGTATTCTCACTGAGGAAGGTAGAAAAGCCTCCAACCTACTGCCTGACGGACTACAATATCCTACTGACACACTGGCTGTGGAACAGGTTCCAGTAAATCCAAGGTAAAGCATTGATGTGGTGTTGATGGGTCAAAAATTATGTCATTGGATTTAAGCCAAGCACCATGTCACCAACATCAGCTTTTTCAATTTTTATTTTTTTTTAATTCAAAGTGAGTTTTTTCCTGCTTGCTACCTCGGCCCTGGAGACTGAATTCTTATCTAACCAAAGAAGAAGTGTATATATAGCACCAGCAGTACAAGCTTTCAGCAGTGAAGCACTGATTTTTTTTAACTGTGCTGTGGGGCCTGTGATGGGGTATACAAACCCCACACTGGACAACAAAGGGTTAAGGAGCTGCTCTGGACACCACACCTACAAGACATGCACAGGCTTGAGAAGGAGTTAAAAGGGAAGCAGAACAGCTCACTTGTGGGTAGGCCAGGGAAAAGAACAGACCTTCAACTCTCTGCTCCTGCGGAAACAGCCGTGGGAAGGCAGGATCTTTCCTGACAACAACTGCGTGAAGGTCCCTCCCTCAGGGAAGGGAAGGCCTGATTCTGATACGCCCTGAGAGGGAGGCGTTCCTCTCTCTCTTGCACTAACTCTGTTTGTTTGTGTTAATTCCCCTTAATTTTCGTTTACCGACTACCCCAGAGTGCCAAGTCACAGGAAGAAGCAGGCCACCGCAGATGTGGCGCAGCCAGCAGATGCAGACCCCAGGGAAGAGAGAATGCTGCAACGCCATGCCCAGCCACAAGGAGGCAACAAGAGGTAAGCTGACCCCTTCACAGGGTTAAGATAATTCAGCCGTCAGGAGCTATGCAGTCCTTGGCCTCTGCTAACATTTCCAAAGGTGCCATCTAGTGCCAGTGGTAATGGTGATTTTCTGAAGTGGATACGTGCTCCCTTAGGCACTGGCTTGAGATCATCACACTCATTTCACACAGATCAAACACACCCATCAGATGGTGAATGTTTTTACAAACACTACCACCATCAGCTCGATTTGAAGTGGCAAGCTAGAAGCAAAAGACTCCATAGGCTATTATAGATTCCCTCCACCTCCCCAGACTCTATTTTGCCTCCAAGTTGAAAGTGAAAGGAAGTACTCACATGCCCTCATCAGTTCATAAACTTTTGGAGGGCACCCCTCTGGTTGTTCCATCCGATATCCCTTCTCCAGCAGATCGTACACCTGTGAGAGGTCAATACCTGGGTATGGTGACATCCCGTAGGTGGCAATTTCCCATAACAGCACCCCAAAGGCTGCAAAAAGAGGAAAAAATAGGTCATGATTATAAATCTATCCCTTCTCTTCCATTGTCTGAATGTGACCGCTGTTTGTACTGTAACATAAAGCAATCTCTCCTTTGAAGGTATTTTCAGGCCAGCCCGTGGGGGAAGGCAGAGGGGGAGATTTGCACACTAAAAGTATTGCTGAGTTTTGATGTGGTGACCTAGCCTGGTATCAGAACACATCCTCCTCGTCCCTCTAGCAGTGGACTAAGGAAGGAAAGGTGCCTACTACCTGGGCTGGCATAGAAGAGGGCTTAGACCATTGTGAGTTCTTTCCTTCTTACCCCACACATCAGATTTAATTGAGAAGGTGTTATAGGCCAGGCTCTCAGGTGCTGTCCACTTGATAGGAAACTTGGCTCCAGCATGAGCTGTGTAGGTATCTCCAGTCATCAATCGACTTAAGCCAAAGTCAGCCACCTTTACCACGTGGTTTTCTCCTACCAAGCAGTTTCGAGCCGCTAGGTCCCTGTGTGAGTGAGAAGAGATCCAGTTGCAGGGATGCTGTGGTGCAAACATCCTGAACTCTTCATCCCAATACATGTGTGGTATGAGCATTAAATTAATTTGTCTTTGCACACCAATTTCTGGGCCACATGCACTATTTATTTTTAATTAGAATTCTACATTTTGTAGTTGGTCTACAATGTAGTAATTATATCATACAGCACTATGACAGAGTAGTCTGCCATCGAGAGTAGTAGCACCTAGTGGCCAGCTGCCCACTCCACTACCTGACCCTTTAAGGCAGGCCCACACAACATATGGCGGCCTGCGGGAGGTGGAGGGGGGAGAGAGAGCTCAACAACTTTTGGGGCGGGAGAAGAGTTTCGGCCCTCGGCTGTTTTCTTCGGAGTAATATGGCCCTCACCGCTTTACGAGTTGTGCAGGCCTGCTTTAAGGATTCGGCAAGGTCCAGCAGATACATATAGAAACCTAAGAATCATGGGAATGAATGTGCTTGTGGAAGGAAGCTGGACATTGTACCTACAAGGGCTTGAAACCTTGCAGAGAAGGTGGGGTGAGGCTTCCCATTCTCCCATCCAACCGGGAAGGAGTTTGGAGAAGGAACAACATAAAGGCTGCCTCCTCCCTGCCAGCAGACAGGCACTGATGGGAGAAGGCTGGCCTGCTGGACCCTCCAGAGTGGAAGGATAATTAGGAAGGGCGCACAGCTGAAGGGAATTGGCAAAAGCCCTGCAACTGATTTAAGTCACAACCCCTGCTCCAAGGAAAGTGCCGGGGAGGGAACTCCTGCTTGAAGGAGGGTAATATTGATTAACCTAAAGCTAGGAGATAGCCCTCTCTCTGTAGCTAGGGTTGAGAGGGAGATCCTGCTTCAAGGAAGGTAGGACTGACTAGCCTGAGCCAAAGAGACCTGAGGCATTATCCTAGCTCTGGAGACAGGGCTGAGGGGGAAAGTCCTGCTCGGAGGGAAAGACTGACTTGTTCCGGGCAAGAGATAAAGGAGTTACTTGTCACAGCCTAGCTGCTGTGAGAGGAGCTGGGAGCAGCTTCAAGGGATACCACTGTAGCTTCCAAAGAAGAAGTGATGAAGAACCACTATTCCGTACTGATTAAGCCTCAACTGGAGAATTGTGTCCAGTTCTGGACACTATTTCAGGCAAGATGTGGACAAACTGGAGAAAGTCCAGAGGAGAGCAACAAAAATGATTAAAGGTCTAGAAAACATGACCCGTGAGGGAAGATTGAAAAAACTGGGTTTGTTTAGTCTGGAGAAGAGAAGACTGAGTGGGGACATGGTAAATTTTCAAATACATAAAAGATTGTTACAAGGAGGAGGAAGAAAAATTGTTCTAGTTAACCTCTGAGGATAGAACAAGAAGCAATGGGCTTAAATTGTAGCAAGAGTGGTTTACATGGGACATTAGGAAAAACTTCCTGACAGGGTGGTTAAGCACTGGAATAAATTGCCTAAGGAGGTTGTGGAATCTCCATCATTGGAGATTTTTAAGAGCAGGTTAGACAAACACCTGTAAGGGATGGTCTAGATAATACTTAGTCCTGCCTTGAGTGTATGGGACTGAATTAGAAGACTTCTCAAGTCCCTTTGTCCTATGATTCTATGATTCCACGCGGTGATAGTAGAATCCAGAGACCTGAGAGAAGATTTTGACAAGCTGGGCAAAAGGTAGGAGCAGTCCCGGGAAATTGTTGGAGGGATTAAATGTGTCCTTGGCCACAACCTAGAGGAGAGGGTGGTCCTAGGTTCCCCTTCTCTTCCCCAGAACAAGAAGGAAGGCATGGGAAACAGAAGGAGAAGAGGCCAAGTATCACAGCTCCCTGACTAAGTTGAGGACTGGGCTCAAAAGCCACTAGACTTGGGGGTTTCCTCTTTGGGACTTTTCTGTTAACCCTGGAGAGCTAGGCCCTATACAATCACAGACTGCTGTGGCACCAGAATGACTACAGCGGGGTGCTATATTGAAAAACACCCTGCAACACTGCACCCAAACATGGGAAGGTGCTCTGGAGGTGAGAGGCACGATGACAAGCACTCAAAAGTGTGCAAGGCACAATGCACAATACAGGCCACGGACCCTGTCTCAGAGAGCTTGCAATATAATTTATGAAGGGATGAACTAAAGAGGTAATCAAACAATAGGGAGGGTGTAGGGATGAGGGCAAAGGACAGGGTAACAGTAATAGTACTATGTGCTTTCTCTAAGGCCTGGGCACAGAAGCAAATTATTATTTTAAATAAAAATAAGTGTCCAATATATATGCACTTCTTACCATGAAGGATGAGCCCTGAGACTGATGCTGAAAGGGCCTCTAGTATCAATTATTTGCTCTCATCCACCCCAGGATGAGTGGGAGCAAATGTATTTTTGCCCAACCCTTCTGCTGAGCTGTCATTATGCCCTACATTCAAAAAAGGAGAGAATATTTTTAAGTGAATTTAGCAATGGAGAGGTGTGAAACTGATCAGCCCGAAGGAGGAAGGTCTCTCTCCACAGAGCAGGCAAAAACAATGTAAGCTTCCAACTAAAGGGACCACCACTAGGCATGATAAGACCATTAAGTGTCCAGGGTTCATTCTGTGTTGGGCCTCTGTTAAGACTGCCAACAACAATGGCTATCGTGATGATGGATACATGCCTAGTGGGAATGGGATGAAATCAGCTCATGACACACGGGACCTTTCATTACTGAACTAGAACAGATTCGAACAGGTGACTCTGGCTCCCCATTTCCTTCAAAGAGCTTGTAGGTGACCTCTCTTGAAATCCCACTTCCAAGCCCACGAAAACTGCAAAAGGCATCATTCTTAACGATAGGGCAACATCCCATCCCCTTTCACTGCCATGTGGGTTTGCAACGCAGCATGGTGGCATGTCACCCACCTGTGGATGAAATTCTTCTTCTCCAAGTACTCCATAGCAGAGGAGATCTGAGTGGCCATGTAGAGCAGAACGACAGCGCTCACCTCCTCCCGGTTGCATTCTCGTAGATAGTCCAGTAGGTTCCCATATGGCATATATTCCGTCACAATGTAAAAGGGTGGCTCCAGGGTGCATACACCTGACCGTGAAAGAGACAAAGTTAACATTTAAGTAATTCCCTCAGCCCTAGTTTACCAGTACTCTTGAAGGATCTGAAATCCATTTACAGCATTTTCTGCTAGAGTAATGTAATCCTATCCCATTTGTTGTACTCAAAGTTGAATCTGTTTTATTTTCCAGGAACAACTTCAGTGTGGCCTAGCACAAACCAAAGATACACGAGGCAAAGTGCACATTCATTGCCACTCTATATATGGGGTAATTAGCACCAAAGTTCTAATAATCCAATTGAATATGCGTAAGAGAGCAGTCTCACAGTGATGCAAGGAAGCAGAGTGGAAGAAGAGAGGTTTTGAACCCCAAGAATTTGATCTTTTTCTCATCCTCAAACTCATGAGAGCCAATTAGAATTCCCTCTAGAGCCAGTCATTACCAGGTAAGAATCAGCTGGGTGGGTCTACAAGTTGGAATGTCACTTAAGTATATGAAACACTTCCATGTATGACAGCTTGGTAAACTATCAATACAATGCAGCCTGCTTGTAGATCAGGACTCATTCACACACATTCCTTTGACAAGCTGTACATTTATTGCAGCTGTGTGCAAAGTATGTATTGGTGGTAGAGGGAAACATGATATTAGTGTCAATTCTTTAAATAGGTCTCACCCCCTTTGTAGCTCCTTTTTACGGCTAATCATTCTGGCTCTCTCACACTGACAAACAGCATACTTCCCCATGATGTATCAGAAGAGGTACTCCAAAAGCACTGATGTGTATCTTGAACACAAGTCTCCTTACATTGTACTCTCCTCTGGCTACCAGACAGGGCTGGGCAGAGGCATCTTCTGTGTCTACTTGATAATGGGTGCAGAGTGATTGAGATTACTGGAGTTCTTCACATTCCCAGCATTGTTTCCTTTTGCCCTACTCTTAGCTGACAGCTTGGCTCCCAAAAGTAGTGACAGTCCAGGTGCAGCCGCAGATGGGACTATACACTAGTGAAGATTTGGGATCTAATGTCTACAGAGAAACTTTCCACATACAGAATTAAAAGCTATGCTGATTATGTAGCAGTAATCACCCTACCATACACATTCCAGTGGGAGAACTTGGGTATGGCCAAGCTGCAAAGCCTGCATATTTCTTCCACTCATGTGTTGCTTCAATATGGGCTTGTCTCTTCATTTTGCCTCCCCACTCCAGTTATCTAATTGTTATATTTGAACCCAGAGGACAACACACCAATATTTATTTGGTGATATGCATATTAGTCCTTTCCCACAGCAGTAGAGATTTGTTTGCTTTGTATTGTTATTAGTTACAGATATAGTTAATCTATTCAGTGGGGCTTTTTTCAATAAATGTTTTTTTGTTCATATAAGTAACTGGCAAAGACTAAAATGACAGTGTCTTGTGTGAATGAGACTATCATATTTGCTTTTAGATATGACATCATCTCCCTCAATGCAGTGATAACTGTGTTACTTTAGCTGTCTCTGTATTTTTGGCTATTTGCACTAATTAAAAACAAACTCAGTCCAGGTAAACATCTTGTAAAGGCTGATCTGAACGACCGCACGAGTAGTCTGTCCATTAACATGGCTGTTGTCAAGGTGTAAGACTCCAACTTCAGAATGTATGTTGTCAAAACATATCTTGTATGGCTAAAGCACTTCGACTTCAGTCTAGTGCCCCAACAGTATACATACCACAAAGGTGAGGACACTATAAACCCAGGGAGGCCTAAACGTCATCCTTAGGTCAAGTGCAACTCAGGGTACGTCTACACTACCCACTGGATCGGCGGGTAGTGATCGATCTATCGTGGATCGATTTATCGCATCTAGCGTAGACGCAATAAATTGATCCCCGAGAGCTCTTCCCGTCAACTCTGGAACTCCACAGCCGCGAGAGGTGAAGGCGGAGTCGACGGGGGAGCGGCAGCAGTCGACTTGCCGCCGTGAGGACGCCCAGGTAAGTCGAACTAAGATACATCAACTGAAGTTGCGTTTCTTAGGTCGACCCGCTCCTAGTGTAGACCAGGCCTCAGAGTACCACAGCATAAACCAATGCTGTCTATATAGAGGCACCTTCCAAAGAAGTGACAGGTGTGAGTATGCAGTTTGATCCAAGCACCCAGGGAGCATTGCCTCCTGGACTCCATCAATAGAGGTCACGGTTCTCTATTAAGTATTGGATTAAAATGTGGGGTGTCCCGTAGCTCCAGGCAAGTTCTCAAAATGGCCTTCAATTAGGCCAAGTTTGAATGCCATTGCCACAAGTGTACACTTTGGAGCGTACTGTTAACCTAAACCCAGACTAGACCCCAACTTTGCAAGAATAGTGCATAGACTAAAGCAGGTCAGTGATATGACAGCTGTCACTGCTTTTAAACAAAGATTTAGTTTCAACAGAAATTAAGACAGTAAGCAGAGAAAGAGAGATCAAATTCCTTTGCTCACCTAATAATTGTACTAGATTTGGGTGCTTGATTTCCTTCATCACAGCAGCTTCTTTCAAGAACTCCTCCACTTCCATGGTATCTTCCTGGAAAAATGGGACAAAAGAAAACAGGCAAACCCCTCTTAATGAGTTTAAGGTCTGTTTTAACACTGCATTGTTCCAACACAGGAACTGAAGATGAATTCTTTTGCATCTTTTTCTCATTTCTGGTTTCATTAATGCACTAGTGTTTGCAAAAAAGCATGTCCATTTCTTTCCTACCCACGACTGACCAACATAGGTGCTGCTACTCAGGCTTTGAACAAAACAACATCAAAGGACTCCATAACCTCTGGCCCAGCTGACTGGACATCTGCAGTATGGTTAAGCAACTTTATCAGCCTAGCGACTGATCTACTCTGACACTTGGGAACTTTAAGCTTAATTTGTGATTTCTTGCTCCTTAGTTCATCAAGTCTAAAAAGGCTAGGGAGCTCAAGTCTCTGGAGGGAAAGAGGGGCTGAGGTCAATTATTGGCAATTCTTCTGACTAAGGAGTAGTTTTGATGGGTTATACAAAGGAATCCTGCCAAAATGTCCTCACCTGGAAAGATGACAGCTACAGTAATAGACCATAGAGCTAGCTTTAGCATTTATTTTACTTAGCAGTAACACAAGGAACCTATAGGCCTGTATCCTCGAAGATATTAGCTTACACGGTTAGCACATGGCCTAAGTTACTGAGTTTTGCAGAACTGGGAATAGCATGTTTGGGGGGGGAGGGGGATTTTGTGCATAACAATACCAGGTAACTGCAGGAACACAACTAATAGTGTTTGGATATTTTACAATGGATCGTTGCAGATACTTAACCGCAAACTTGCCTTGGCAACAAATTGATGTATATGGTAAGACGTTAAAATCACATGTATACAAACCTATAGGATAAAAGGCACCCATAGAGTGAGGAAGTTAAATATGGACAAGGGAGGCTGGGCACTCAAATGAGTATTTATGACAGGTCCTATGCCCTATAACAGAGCAGTCCACAATGTAAGGGTGGGTGTGTGTGGTCATCATCGGTTGATCTGGACCATAGGATTCGCTTGGCATGCCAAGGACAGAGCAGGCTTTTTGTCTTTCATTGCCAGATTCCCAAAGAAATGTGTGGGAATATATGCAAGGAATGGTACAAGAGAGAACATTAACTTTGTAGTACTATTATCTTTGTATGTGGTTTGGAGCTTTTGTCTCTTCACTAATTGTGCTAATACAAGTGGTGAAAGCTCTGCTTTGCACTCAGCATGAGTGCCTTCATTGTGCATATCAGGGTTCCCAACCAGATATTGAACTCAATAACCTTGCTTCTGTTGTGCTTGCTTCTGGGATCTTCTAGAATCTTACAATCCCCCAGCTCTTTAAATGAGTGTTAATTGGAAGTCAGTAACCACTAAAGAATCAGACTACACAATGTTGGAATTTAAATGAAGGGTGTGTAGGGGGGAGAGGGTTCTGAAGTTTTCCAGAGGCAGGAGTGGGGTGGAGAAGGAGAAGTTTTCCTTACCCCTTGTTCTCTGAGAAACCTCCAGAATCCGTTTTCTTCTTCCAGGTGGCTGTTACAATAGCCCCGCCTTGGACACTCAGTCTCCATGGAGAATAGACTTGACTAGGGAATTCTAATTGCTTTTAAGCCACACACAGAGCTTAAAGTTTGTTGTTGCTAACCTTTCTTCCCTGCAGGCTACTGTATAGTCAGCATGGGAGTTAGGGTTTCCCCACTCAATTTCCTGATGTGTTTGGCATTAGCAGGTGCAAAACATTCCAGAACTAAGAGCATACTGCACTCTTCTGTTGGCTAAACACACACTTCTAATGAAACAATGAGTGCACAGTGGTCTTAAAGCCCACCTTTAATGTTTTCACAGCAACCGTGAGATTGTATTTCTTCCAGACACCAACGTACACTTCACCATACTGCCCTCCCCCAAGTTTGTGCTTCATGGTGATATCCGTTCGTTCCATCTCCCACTTGTCATGGATGGGGGACACTCCATAGACTGTGGGCTTATTGCACTTGGGTGCTGGGTAATGCAAGGTTGTCACCAGTCCATCTGCCACTGTAGAATGATGGTGAACTAGCTCTGCTAATGTGTTGAAGCGGCTTTCAGCTGTCACATACACCTGATGAGAAAGGATCAAGAATCCATTTAACTACGTAGATATCTGAAATATTTCAGTCATAGTGGAAGACAGGACAGTAAAAACATTCAAATAAATATGAAGGGAATTCATAAATAAATTTGCTCTCAGTTTGATAGGGAAATAGAACAGGCCAATACATAGGGTTTACATCTCCAGTAAGAGGCAGGTTGGGAAAGTACAGCCGCTGAAGTGATCCGCTTGTCTGATGACCTCCCCCATGCTTTCCATAATTTTAAAACCAAAACTATTGTAAAGTGCAGTCTCCAACCTCTTTAGGACCTGTGGAATCTCCCCCAGATATGACACACGACAGCCTAATTGTGCCAAAGACAAACTGCTGATTTAACAAAGTCTTGCTTTTTCTCACATACAGACTGTTCCTGCCAGGTCCAATTGAAAGAGATCTGTAACTACATCAAACCACCACTGTTCTGCTCTCAAGTCACCCACTCAACAAGGACAATTAACAGCATTCTCAGGATTTCTTCCAAAGTGTTATTTCTTGGATTAGGGAATATAGCATGGACAGACGTTCCCTCTTTATGATTAAACCAATACACTTTTTTTCACCCTTCACTTGTACAAGATAATTGAGACATCCCCTATTTTCTCTTCCCATTGTGTTCCTTGGAGCGGGCCTTACCTTTCCATCTGCGGTGGTATTGATCCTGTAGTGGTAAACACGCCCCTCGTACCGGAGGGAGATGGACAGCTGCCCTGGGCTGCTCTCACTTTCACGAACCAGGAAGCTGCCATTGATGAGGCTGCTCAGCAGATACTCTGCTGCACTGCGTGACACAGGCCCATGATACCAGGAATGCTTCTCCAGGCTGTTCACTGGTGTGATATAGTTGCTTGGCACCCATCCCTGCCCATTCTTAGAACATACCTCACTCCATTCACCATTCTGGTTGTAACCCAAGACTCGTAGCTTCTCACCTGAGGATGGGGACAAGAGTGGGTTGAGTGGGGAGGGAAGGGGGGGAATCAAGTCAGTCTTCTTTGAGTACACATACTACTAGTTAACTAAGCCTGCCTTTGAAGCTAGAGAATACAAGTCTTTGGCAAAGATCCTTTAATACAACATTCCCAAGCTGCTCCATGTAATTTTTAAGTAGATAAAAAGTAAAATTCAGAAAGTGGATTCAGATGAGCTTTTTAACCTAGATTTAGGAGCCGGGGGGAAACAGGGAGGGGGGAATAGTTTTGACAACCTCCAAATCTGAGGAGCAGAACAGCTAAGATACTATTCCCTAATGACTCCAGTTTGGATACTCAGCTAAAACTTACTAACATGCAACCACATTTCCACATCTGTCAACCAGTTCCAGTGCTTCCTCTGGTTTAGATTTCTGGAGCAGGGAGCTGATTCTTTCCTAAGAGGTTGAGGACCCATTCCATGTTGGAGGACTTAAAACCAACCCCTTTAAAACCAGTTGTACAGCAAGATACATTTTTCTGGCATCCACTGACAGTAGCGCTAAGAAACCTCCAAGCTGATATTTTCCTTGGTATATTTAAAGAAGCCTTTGATTTCCATTGAGTTGAAGCAGCAGGACAGTGAAATCTGTACATAGGTGATAAAGTTGAGAAGTGTCACTACAGACAGATAAAGAAGCCTACATATATCACCACTGTAGGACCATGAGATTCTAGATCTCAGTACTAGTATCACAGTCCTGCCACGCAGTGCTCCCCAGGCTGTTCAGTTACCTGCCCTCTGTGCCAGCCACGCAATTTAGAGAATTGCTCCTAACTTTCCCAAAATATCTGTGTGCATGTTGACAGCAGTGGTGCTGGGATTAGTTTTCTGTGGGGATGGAGATACTGGTAAAATCAGCAGCTGCTGACGGGAGCAGGGAAGAACTAGAGTTTTGAAAGCTGACAGTTTCAGAGCAGGTGCGGGATCAACTTCCCACCTGCCAATAGTTAGTTTGGTCACTAATGCCCAGCACCACCAAGGTTTATGCTAACTGCCCCTCAATCAATGCCCTGTCTAAGGCTGAAGGACATGCGGTGATACTAGCAGTGAAAACTAGTGCTATAGGCCTAACCTGAGAGTTTACTTATTTCTGAAGAAAAACTATGCAACTTCTCACACTGCAATGGGAAGGTTAGGTGTAGGTGATTTTTGGAGTATTAGGATGGTAATAATTATGCTCATTGGATCACCAACTGAGTACTATCTATAGTAATCTCTGCAATAAGATATTTCTCCAGCAGGGGTCCCTGTTACACAAGTCAAAGAAAAAACACCTGCAACAAGGTACCAAGCTATCTATTAGCAGTTCATGAAAGACCATAATCTACTTCAGCTACATTCACTTCATTCCACCAGAGAGAGTGGAAGAAGTGACAAGTGATTCTAATATATTCTTTTCTCATTGTGAAACCCACAGCTTTAGCACTGAAGGAAGCTACCTATAGTTGTGCAGGGAGAAGTTAACGCTGCCATCTTATGCCAGGTCTACACTATAAAGTTAGGTTCACCCAGCTACATTGCTCAGGGGTGTGAAAAATCCACATCCCTAAGTGGCAGCCTAACCCCCAGCAAAGACAGTGCTAAGTTGATAGGTCAGTGGAAGAATTCCTCTATCTACCGCCTCTCGGTGAGTTGGATTAACTACAGTGATAGGAGAACCCCTCCTGTTGCTGTAGTGAGTTCTATGCTGAAATGCTACAGTGGTATAGCTGCAGCATTGCAACTGTGCAGCTGTCAGTGGCTTAAGTGTAGACACAGCCTTAGAGTGTGAAATACCTTTCCCCTTGTAGAGCGGCAGAGAAACAACAGTCCATGTGAGTCGTGCTTTCCCTCTAATTTAGGGCTGTTTGGACAGGTATGTGCTACCATCTCAGCTATCACAGGTCTGTGAATCAACACCTTGATGAGAACAAACTGGGGGCAACATGAAGATGTTGAAAGGGTACAGCACGCCTTACCTTTGGTGATGCTGAGTGTGTTGTCGCCGCTTGCTACAAAATCATAAAGTGCAACAAAAAGATTGGGATCGCTCTCAGTGGTTCCAAGCAGGTTCTCTTTAGAGCTCCACCTGATGGCTTCATTCAGTGCCTGGGGTTCAACATCACAACCATAGGGGCGGTGAAGGGCCTCTGGACAAACAAAGCGAGAAGAGGAAATTTACTTTGTGTACAACAGCTGTGAATGTCAAAATCCAATGCACACACAGCAGTGTTGCTGCAACATTGTGATCACTGCATAGAACAGGAAGTATGGATTTTGCAAGAATGGATGTTGTATATCAATCCAGGCATCATAAAAACAGCCTGTGAGACTAGAGGATATTGAGGTTGTTATAAACAAATATGAAAATATATAGTAACTTGTGTTGAAACTGAATTTCACCAGCCCTTCTTCAAACTCATCCCTACCTTTTGGAAAGGAACATACAAGTTTCTAAAGATGAAGTGAGGGTAAGATTGATATGATCATTTTACACATTTTTTCCTCCTCTTTAGGGAAGCTGAACTGGAAAGAGTGGCTAGAAACGTCAAGTAATACTAACATCAAATGGCATGTCTCCATCAAGATCAACCGCTTTAGGAAGCTTAAAATGATACAAATGTTCCCAGAGACAAGCTTGGGACTACACTAGCATTTAATGCAAAAATTTAGATTTTTAATTAGTGTGTTAGGAATTCAAAGACAGGATGGAATAAGGCATGAAGGAACCAGTTAATTGAAGAAGATGGGAAGAATGAGGCAGCAAAAAGAGAGACACTCAAAAGCAGGAGCTAGTCTGCACAGAGCCTTGAAAAGGGACAGAGAGCTTAACTGTGATATAGGATGGGGACATAGGGAAGCCAATGAGAAACAAACAGGGAAGGGCCTGGGCATGGTCCAAGCAGCAGCCAAACATTTGGCACGGATTCAGAGGAGGCCAAGACTCAGTGCTAGGAAACCAAAAACGTAGGGATTTTCCTACAATATCCATTCAGTTTTTCCACTTTACTCTCCTTCTCTCCTCCCCCTCGCCCTACATTTTCATGCTACTGTAACAAGCATGACAGAACAGGTTGTGATTGTTAATTTATCAAATGTTTTTCTTAGCAGAACTCTTGAATAGTTACATACTCTGTTGGTTATGCTGGCAGATTTTATAACTATCATGAAATCACAAACTTGCTTCTCCGGGGGACTGTAAACTTGTGTCTGGAGTGACTAGATCTGTATTTGAGGGTCTCACAGAAGTTATGTCCTTTGCCAGCATAACCTGCTGATCTTGTGATTTGTGAATAACCTACATTCCAGGCCTAACCAAAAAGTTAACACATGCACCAGCAGAGCTCATTAGGCTCAAAGTTACACGCTCCACTAGCAACAAATGAACCTGCAGGTAGGTATTAAGCTAGTGATATTTTCATTCCTAATGTTTTACTGCAGGTACGCGCAACAGTTTTTGTACATGGATTGCTGTCATCTTATCAATACCAATTGGTTTTAGAGAATACTAAAGTATAACATTGGTATCACAAGACAACATGAGAAAATCCTGGTGGACAAATTATAGCACAACTGCCCATATCCCAGCACAACTTCTTATAGCTGGGCGTGTATATATACACACGTCAAATAATTAGCACTGAACTGTTTTGGTGGCAACAGATAGGAGCACCAATTCCTAGAAGCAGCTGTTTTTATGGAGCAAAAATAAATAGTAATTAAATAATACATTCTTTACACTTTTGTAGTGCCTTCCATCAAAGCCATTCAAAGTCTTTCAGTGCCTTGGGCAAGGTCACACACCAAGCCTGAGACAAAGGAAGTCTCCTGACTCCCAGCGCTCTTTACTTTAATGACCAGACTGTCCTCCTCCCTTAAAGGAGCAGAAATACTACAAGTGTGTGATGAGAGCTTGCACTCTCTTTAAAGACATTTGTACTTTTGGCCTCAAATTATATTAACCAGGGTGCAAATATCTTCCTGATTTCAATTATGCATTTGCTTTGAAGTCAGAGATTTAAAAAAAGCACAAACACAGTTTTCCTTTACAATCAAAAATAGTTTTAGATAAAAAATACAAGTGTTTCCATTCAAGCCATGGTGGCAAATGCAATGAGCACCCAGCCCATACTTAAGGTCTGGCTACAACAGATGTATAATCAGTTACTATGAATCTAGTTGTTAACCTCATAGCAAGAGCAGAATATCAATTCAGTTAGTAATGCTGCTGAATCAAGCACCACAACCAGTCAAGATCTACTAGCCTACCCACACACAGCTCAATAGAGGATACTTTAACCAGAGGGAAAGCCCAGACCAAAGGCGGCAGTAGGTATGCCACCTGCTGCTGATTCCATAGCCTTGAGTAACACTACCCACATTAAACCATTTGTGGTACTACACTGAGTCGCCAACAGGAATTCAAAGCAGATGTGGGACTATCACTACTTCCTTTTGAATGCTTAGGAGGTCTGTGCATGTTCATAAGAGAAGTATTACATACCAAAAAAAGCAAAACTGAAGTCAATGGTTTGATGTTTGCAGAGTAACGCTCAGTCATTGAGATTAGGGGTAAAATATTCAAAAGCACAGGGACTTATGAGACTTAACCCCATTTTCAAAAGTGATTTAGGCACATAGGAGACTTATTTTCAGGAGGAATAAGGGGCAGGAAAAAAGAAAAAACTGCTAGATGGAAAAGGCTATATTTACATATGTTTATTGTATAACTCATCAAGGAAACAATGACATTTATGTATAATTAACATAACCCCCTGTAGAGTGAATACTTCATAAGCCCTACATTTAGATCCAGGGTAGGGCACCAAACTAGAAACCTCTAGTTGTTAAACTCTAGATCCTTTTAACTTTAAGATGCATCATAAAGTAATTAATGTTATGGTACTACTGTATTAGTCTCCCCCAGAGTGAAGATTTACTATCTAGAAAATCACTTCTCTTACACACTAATTACATCATTTTTGATCAAGGAAAAAGGCTGTGTCTCATCCATCCCTTTCCCCTTCCTGTTCTTTGTTCCCACTATAGAATTTACTCCCTTCCTGGCACATTCACTTACCTTGCAAATTGGCTGAATGGGAATCTTTTTCCCAGGATACTGTTACTTCTCGTCCCAGCACAAGGCTGAACAGAAAGTTAAAAGAAAGTCCTAAACCTGACATTTTAGAATCAGATCAAACACTAAAGTTCTCGCCTCCTCTGAAATACAATCTGTATAACTGCTCAATATGACAAGTTTTAATGATCCTCAAAAAAAATTTAACAAACAGAAATCCTCAGACTTCCTATAGCTGATCTTGTACTATAAGGAAGAAAGAGACTTTTGTTTCCTTTCAAGTCCTCTATTCAGCGTACAAAGCAACATAGGCATGAAGGGATGCTGCGCAGCATTTCCATGCACCATACCTGTGAAATCAGATAAACCAGAATCAGAGGCTTCATTGCAGAGGCAGCAAAGCAGGTTCTCCTCTTTGCCGTAACTGCTGGACTGTAGTAGAACCGTTCCCAGGATCATACTGTGCTCGACAGCAAGCAAAAGGAATTGCTAGACACAAGCAGTCTTAGAATTCCACTCCCAGCACAAGTCATTCCATGTGATTATTACTCACATGACTGGGAACCAATAGGAAAAGCATCCCCCCGCCCCCGGAGCAAGAGTCTGGTCACTGAGAAAATACATTTTGTGCTTTATCTAGCTACTGTAGCTAGAAGTATAGTAAGGGTAGAGCTTCCCAATGCACTGTGGACAGTGTAAGGAGGAGGTGGAGAACGGATTGCAAGTTGAAACATCTCTGGCATCAAGCAAGTTAGTCTTGTTCCATTAGGTTTAGCAAATTAAGACCATAAGAATCATGCTTTCTCCAAGGAAACTGCTAGCTTTCATCCAAATGATCTACCATGTCATCAGTAAAGGGGCCACCCAGCTTGAGTCATTTTCCACACCACATGCAACTGCTCATATGCTATTTACAGGAATCGAAAAGTAACTACATTAAAGAAACATTAAAAGAGTAAGATGTACAAAAGCTAGAGAACTGATGATCAGTGATAAAAAACGTGATGACATTGACATTCTGGTCCTAACTCATACCTTTTTAAAAGAAAGTATAAACAGCACAGTAAACCTACATTTTTTGTTTATGAAGATACAAGTCAGATCACTTATGTTATTTCAAAGGGCCTCTGTCAAACTGATTATTTTTAAATCGACTAATTTAAATAAACAAACCAGTTTATAGAGCTGCCTTTAAAAAGGATTTTTTGAAATTCCTGTAATTTTTATAAGGATTTCTCTGCATTCCTTTTGATGTTTGTAAGGATTTAACAACAGCAAAAGAGAAACTAACCAGCCAGGTGGAAGGAGTTGAAACTGACTATACTTAAGGCCCTTCCTTTTCAGTTTTTGTTTTAAATTTCCCAGGAACTAGTGGATTTTTATTTAAAAAATGGGAGAAAAATTGGTAAAACCCAATAACAAAGGGCAGTGGGCGGAGAGGTGGAATAACCATCTGGCAGCTGAGGAAGTCTTCCGCTCCCTGCAGCAGCTGAGTGGTCTCAGCTGCCAGGACACAGCTCCTGCCCATTTCTCTCTGCCACTGTTCAGAGAAAATGGAGGGGGCCACGCTGAAAGGCCAGGCAGGAGGGGAGTGAAAAGCTGCAGCCACTGAGCACTGGCGCCCTTGTTAGACAGAGCCCCCCTCCTGACCCTGCAGCGCAGCCCTGCCTGCTTCCCCTGTGCAGGCTCAGTCCAGCAGGGGAAAAGAACAGGGCTCTGTTCCCTGGGGCTCGGTGTCTTCAGCTCCTGCTTGCAGAGAAGGGCAACTGCAGACTGGGGGTTGCAGTAGCTGTGCAGTAGGGTAACAAGTTGGGCCAGGGGCCCATTCCTTGCAGCTGAGACCACCCACATAGAGCCCTGTCCACTTCCCCTGCCGAACAGAATCCCTTCCTGATCCAAGTCCTTCAGAGCGGCCCTGTCCACTCCCGCGTTAAAGGGCTGAGTTCAGGAGGGGGTTCTGTCTGACATGGGAAGTCATTGCTGATGGGGTACATCCTTCCACTTCCTGTAGCAGTTGGGCAGTCTTAGTTGCCAGAATCTGGCTCCCTGTCTTGCTCCCTCCCACTGTGCAAAAGAAGTGGATAGGCCTGTGATTTTTATTTAAACTTTCTGGATTGAAGGACTAAAGGGAAATCAGTAAATATCAATAATCATAGAACTGAAAGGGACCTTGTGAAGTCTTCTAGTCCAGTCCCATACACTAAAGGCAGGACTAAATATTATCTAGACCATCCCTGACAGGTGTTTGTCTAACCTGCTCTTAAAAACCTCTAATGATGGAGATTCCACAACCTCCCTAGGTAATTTGTTCCAGTGCTTAACTACCCTGACAGTTGGGAAGTTTTTCCTGATGTCTAACCTAAATCTCCCTTACTACAATTTAAGCCCATTACATCTTATCCTGTCCTCAGTGGTTAAGGAGAACAATTTGTCACCCTCCTGTTTATAACAACCTTTTATGTACTTGAAGACTTATGTCCCTCTTCAGCCTTCTCTTCTCCAGACTAAATAAACCCAATTTTTTTCAATCTTTCCTTGTAGGTCATGTTTTCTAGACCTTTAATCACTTTTGTTGCTCTCCTCTGGACTTCCTCCAATTTGTCCACATCTTTCCCAAAGTGTGGTGCCCAGAACTGGACACAGTACTCCAGTTGAGGCCTTATCAGTGCTGAGTACAGTGGAAGAATTACTTCTTGTGTCTTGCTTACAACACTCCTGCTAATACATCCCAGAATGATGCCTGGGATGGACTCTGACTAACCAGGGACGTGACTGGGAGCCCCAGAGTGGAGTGTGAGACAAGAGGAAGGAAGTGGCCCAAGGAAAACCACAGCAAATGTAAAGGAGCAGACCTCACTGGTATAAGCCCCTAGAAAGGATCATCAAGCCTAGCAAGGGTGCTATATATTGAGCCAAAGACTGGCTGAGGAGGAACCCTACAGAGGGTGGAAGGACTTTTCTGTTAAAGGCATTTTTGGACTTTTAGTTGGGGCAACTGGGATGTTGGAATGGGTGAACTAAAGATGGTGACCTGGCTGCAGGGCTGAGTTACCAAGCAGAGAAAGAACCAGTGCGACCATCGGCAGGGGCGCTAGCCCAGCCAGAGAGATGTGACGCCACACCTGGCTATGAAGGGACACTTAATGGTGAATGAACTCTGTTACCACGGATTATTTTTGCTGCCTCTAAGTGGAGGTTTGATATGAACAGACTAAAAGGAAAAGAGCTCTCTGTGTGAATTGGAAAAATATTTCATAGTTTAAAAGAACTTGGTGCAGCAGTTTTTCCTGATAGCCAAAAGAGGGCAAGGGGAAATGTAGAGGCTATTATTGTTAAATTAATTGTAATACTATAGTGCCTAGGTGCCCTAGTCATGGACTGGGACTCTGTTGTGCTAAGCACTATACAAACATGAAACAAAAGGATGGTCCCTGCCCTGAAGAGTTTACAATCTAAATAGATAAGACAGGCACAGGGTTCAGAAAGAGGTGGAACACACAAGCAGAATGAACAATGTGATGGCAGCAAACACATCCGTTCCACTATTTATTTATGTGGAGGGTTTAGATACGAGGGTATCAGCTAAAGGGACAGGGGATGCTGAAGGGGGAAAGAAGTCAAGGGGAGTGATTCTGAGGTGAAGAGACTGGGGATGTGGGGGAAGCAAAAAAGTTGTTTTTTGTTGTTGTTTTTACGCTGATATGTCTGTCCTCATGTAAAATTGAATAGCTACTGATGTAAAATCCTAGTGGAGACAAGGTCCTGTAGCCATTAGAGTGGCTAGTTGAGGAAAACCTCAGGTGGGAGTACAGGATTAACCTTGATCAGCCATATTAAGGTAAACACTACAGGTCCTTGTCTCCACTAGGATTTTACATCAATAGCTATCTTGATATAAAAAAATACACCTTTTTGTCAGTGAAGGTTTAAGCTTTTTCATCTCATTACTCCTAATTGTACACTGTTGCACTAGACTGAATTCCTCTCTCTCTCCTTTCTATCAATACCCTTCCAAACATTTGTAGACTTATGTATTCTTTACCTAGCCCCTGCACCTCTTTTGATGTTTCTGAAACAATACATCATCCTTGTGGCACGCACCATTTTTTGCTTCTTCCTCAATTCCAGACAACTTGTGAACCCCAAGTGCCCAGAACCAAATACAACATTCCGGCTGCCAGACTTACACCAGGCTCATACAAAGAACCTACAAGATTATCAAATTTGGATGTTTTAGGGCAGTGGTTCTCAAACTTTTTTTTTCACGGACCACTTGAAAATTGCTGAGGGTCTCGGCGGACCACGTAATGATCTTTCCAAATGTTGTTTGTACTGTTAGCTAACTACTGTAAAGCGCTTTGGATAAAAGCGCTATATATATAAAAAATAACTTAATAATAAACTTTTTTTGTTGTACAAATAAAAGCACAACTCATACTTTAATATCAGTAGTCTTACCTTTCTAATGCAATGGATGTGCCCTCTCTCCCCCCACTGCAGCAGCCCCCGAGCGGGAGCTGGGGGGGGGGGGGGGGGGGGGAGAGTCCTTTCCCCCACCACAGCAGTCACAGACCTGATGCTGGGAAGGAGGGCCGTCTCTTCCCCAGCAGCCACAGCCCTGGAGCTGGGGACAGTCACCTCTTTCTCTGGCTGCTGCAGCCCTGCATGTCCAAAATTCCCCCCACCCCCTCTTCTCACCCTACTGCCCCCTCCCACCTACCTCCTATTCCTCCCAAGGCCACCACCTCACCTTACATGTGCATCTTCTCCAGCGTCAAGGCATCTAATTAGTGGAGCAACGCCTTCGCAGCTCCACTGATTAGGTGGGTGGCCCTTCATTCTCTTGTGTGCAGCCACCCAGGTGCACACCTTAGAGGAGGAAACTATCCGCGGACCACCTGAATGGAGCTCACAGACCACTGGTGGTCCACTGACCACAGTTTAAGCCCTAAAACAGAGGTTCTCAAATTGTTCACCAGCTGAAGACAGGAAGGAAAACCCTCTATAGCTCACTAGTGAACAACTAGATATATTATGAAGACATTGCACCTTCCACTGAAACATTTGGCATTGCCATGTTTAGATGCTCAACTGCAGATTAGATGACCCATTGCTCTTTTCCAGGAGAACAATTCTTAAATTATAATCTGAGTGCAGGTGGTTCATTTATTGTTACAGCGTAAGAGACTTTATCTTTCTCCCTAAAAACACCAATAGCCTTGAAGCACCCTGGAGAGGAAAGGAGTGAATTGTTCAAATAAAAGCACCTAGAGAAGGGCTTTATTTCAATTTTAAAATATATTTTAAGATGACATAAAAGACTTCCACTTAAATACTAGAGAGAGTTAACCTAGTAATCAAATAGTGGTGTGTCCACTACCATGTAGGAAAGTCTGTTGGAGGTGTCCTGGGAATGCTATGGAGACCAGGTGATCAGCCCATGAAGAAGAAAGCATATCACTCACTTTATCCTTCAAGCCAATTAAACTCTGCAAGGAGTTCCATCCAACACCTTTAACCCAACAACAAATTAAAGGAGGAATAGCTTTAGGGCTATCAGAGGCATACAAATGATTGCAGAAAAATGTCAATATTATTGGTAAAAAAATATTAATAGAATTGGTAATAAAAACTTGCCGCAGTGGGGGGGGAAAAAAATCTAAAAATGACTATTAATATGCAATAATGAAGGCTGTTCTTGGGTGGGGGGGGAAAGAGAGCTGCAAACATAGCCCATTTGCAGTACTTGCTCTTTGGGTTTCACAAAGCTAAAGTATCTTGGATATTTGCAAAAGTGACCTGCTTTATGATAGCTGAGAAAATCCATAAAGGCAAATCTATGTTACCACCACACTTGAACAGCAGCAAAACAACAGACACAATGACAAGTTGGGGTAAAAGAGGCAATATGAAGAGACCCACACAGGCTTGAAAGATAGCTGAGGAACGGTGTACATACTTATGATGAGAAATCTAGTACAGCTACATCCCCATTAGCAGAACAGATTCCACTAAGGCCTTGTCTACACTACTGGGGTAAATCAACCTAAGTTACGCTACTCCAGCTATGTGAATAACGTAACTGAAGTCGACGTAGCTTAGGTCGACTTACTGGGTGTCTACACCACGCTGCGTCTACGGGAGACGTTCTCCCATCAACTTACCTTACTCTTCTCATTCTGGTGGAGTACCGGAGTCAACCAGAGAGCACTTTGCAGTCGATTTAGCAGGTCTTCACGAGACCTGCTAAATCAACCCCGATGCATCGATTGCAGCAGCATCGCTCCCCAGTAAGTGTAGACATGGCCTAACTCTCAGCAACTGTGAATTATAAGGAGGTCTAGGTAAGGGTGCATCTTCAAATATTAAATTATGGTAACTTAACTTCAAAGTGATATTCTGCATATCAGGCAGCTTAGGAAAGAGGAAGCTAAAAATAGTCATTTTTGGTACCTGAGAACTACACATCTCTCCTCTTCCACAGAATTCCAAGGTATAAATCATTTAGGGAGACTTACTACCAAAAAGTCAAGTGGTTGTTAACTGTATAATCTATTTCAAAGTGGCTCAAATGAACCTTCAACAATTCTGGAAAAGGTTATGTTTGCCAATACACATTTCCAGAAATATCAAACATGTAGAATGACATATGGAAACAATTTTGGGGGAGGAGACAGACTGGTTTTACTGAGAAAGTAGTATCTGAAAAACAATGCACCCATCTAAGATTAAGTGAGCTAGAAGCATTAGAAGCATCAATGCTAACAGAATAGCTACTTGGCAAAGTAAGTTTGTTCTGCAGAGGTCAAGTAGCATCTATTCACATCCTCAGAGAATATCCCAAATTATTTGATCTCCAAATCATATTTCAGTGATTTGAAGTAATTCTTTCCAACTCATGATTTTATCATGACTCCTGTAATGTTTGGTATTTTTCTTAAAGTCCAAACTCCTGGAATAGTATGACTGCATTGAGTTTTTTGTTTTTGTTGTGTTTTTAAGATAAGTTTCTAGCCCTCAGGGTTGCAGAGAAAGGCTTAATAACATGAGCTAAAATCTCAAAAGTCAGAAAGGAAATAATACCAAAATAATTTTTAAAAATACTATTTTTAAAGTCAATCTCAAGGTTTTTTGAGGCATGACTGATGATTTTTTAATGTTAGGGTTTGGCAATACTGCTTACCTTTTTGAGGATATTCCGAGGGCAAAGTTCCCCAGGTGAGCTGATACAATCTGAGTTTCCAGTACATCAGTTTAACTCTTAAACGCAATCCCAAGATGCTCATTAGCGCAGGACTCACTGCTCAATTCCATCAAACCACAATGAATATTCAATAACTACCAAGTCTATACAGTCACTAGAAATACCAACACACTCTGGCTTTAACAAAGTTTCCAAAAACTCATACGTGTAGCACCAGCTGCCACATGCTGTTCAGGATTATAGCTATTTTCTTTGTTTGACCAAAACAGATTTCATAACTTTTTTTTGTTTAAACACAAGAAAAATATTTTTAAAGTGTGAAGTCTTTCATGCCCCTCACTCCTTCAGATGCTTTTATGTTGAAAGAGCAAATAAACTGAAGTTTTTCCTTTCTTTCCAAGAAACGACAAGCTCAAGTGTGAATACGCCTGCCCTCAGCCCCATAAAAATAAGAGCAGACCAGGCGATGATATTAGGGATTTTTCTGGTTCTCACATCTAGAGCTTGAGACCTCACGCTGTGAATCTGATATTCACAGCAAAACAACTCAGTCTTCTTTTATGCTGAGAGTTATAGTTGTGCCAGCTCTGTCTCTCTGTCTTCTCCAGTTTCTGAGAGAACCTTCTGAGTGGAAGAAAGTGTGTATGTAATCACAGATATGCATGCATACACACTATATTTAGGTACTGGCTGCAGTGTCATTTCCTGTTGGCTAAACCAAGACACTTCTAATTGGCTCAGTTGATGCAGACAAGGGACTCCATTCACAAGCCTGATTCCTGCAGCTGCTAAATGTCCAAGGTATCAATAGCACCCAGACTGCAAGAGGGGAATTCTTAGCTCAACTTGGGCAGCTTTTCAGTTTCAGGCTTATGTCACTGCATTTGTTTTTTTCAAATCTGCTGGCAGCAGTATTTACTCACCATGCCTTTGCACCCAGCACTCAGGGACACAATGCACTCATTGAAATTACATGAGCTCAGGGAAAAAAAAGTCTTCTTTTCTGGCTTGGAGATGTAACTGAAACAGCTTCTTAGCCCAGCAAACTTCACTAAAGAATTTAAACAGGTACAAAAAGGTACGCTTGATATTATGTATGTTAAAAGTAATCGGTGTTACATAGAGAACACAGAAAAAAGATGGTGAACAGAGAATTAATCAGATGCCAGCTTTGGACTGTTTCTTTGCCAATTAAATGTACTAAAATATTAACACTGGTACCAGGCCTACTAGGGAGTCAATGGAGGAGGAAGGACAAGGAAATTGCAAAGAAATTAAATGAGTTGGGATTTGCTCTTCACCCCTAAAAATGTTGAAGATGCCAATCCAAGGTAATAAAGAGTAGGTATCACCAGGGATTGAAGTATCAAAAGTAGTAGTATTGGAACAAATAGATAAACTTAAGAACAAATTATTACTAGGACTGGATACATCAATGACTTGAGGTGGAACTTGAAGTGACTGAAGTGCTAACAAAATACAGCCATTTAAATGCTCGAGGACAGTAAATGTTTTACCTATTGCTGAATAGAAGTGATTCTGAGAATCACAGATCAGTTAGCCCACTTTCAAATATCAGGAAAACTGGATGAAACAATGATTAAATATAGAATGATAATTATATGATATGGACAAGCCAGCACCACTTATACAAAGTAAATCATGCCTCTCTAATCTATTAGAGCTCTGAGAACGTCAACTAAACAAAGGAGAACCAGTTGACAATTTGAACTTTCAGCAAGCCTTTGATAAAGTCTCTTGTTAGTGGCTATTAAGTTAATTAGGTTGTCATGAAGTCTGAGGTAAAATCACATTACCTCTATATAAATCCATGGTACGCCCACATCTTGAATACTGCATACGGATGTGGTCACTCGATCTCAAAAAAGATCATTAGAATTGGAAAAGGTTCAGAAAAGGGCAACAAAAATGATTAGGGGTATGGAACGGCTTCCATATGAGGAGAGATAAAGACTGGGACTTTTCAACTTGGAAAAGAGACGACTAAGGGGGGATATGGTAGAGGTCTATACAATCATGACTGGTGTGGAGAAAGCAAACAAGCGTTATTTGCTCCTTCTCAAAACACAAGAACTAGGGGTCACCAAATGAAATTAATAGGGAGCAGGTTTAAAACAAATAAAAGGAAGTATTTTTTCACAGAATGCACAGTCAGTCTGTGGAACTCTTTACCAGAGGATGCTGTGAAGGCCAAGACTATAACAGGGTTCAAAAAAGAACTAGATAAGTTCATGGAGGATAGGTCCATCGATGGGCAGGGATGGTGTCCCTAGTCTCTGTTTGCCAGAAGCTGGGAATGGGCGACAGGGGATGGATCACTTGAGGATTACCTGTTCTGTTCATTCCTTCTTGGGCACCTGGCATTGGCCACGGTCGGAAGACAGGATACTGGGCTAGATGGACCTTTGGTCTGAGCTAGTATGGCCACTCTTATGTAAATTATTGTCATATATCAGTAACTGATTAATAGCTAGAAAGTAGGAATAAATTATCAATATTTTGGATGGTACAGTGTTTTAACAATAGGGATCCAGAAGGTTACATGCTAGAACCAGTGTTGCTAGTTATAGTTCAGGATCTAGAAAAGGGGATGAACGCTGAGATACCAACATTTGCAGGTGACAAAATTATTTAATTTACTAAACTTCAAATGGTGCTAACAAACCATTAAATGAATGGGAAACATGAATGCAGATAAAATTCAGTATTGACAAATGCAAGATAATGCACACTGGAGGGAATAACTTGAAATACCCAGGAACCTTGCTGGGTTCTAAATTAACTGTAGTCATTCGGAAAGAGACCTTGGCATCATTGTGGACATCTCAATTAAAATACCTGCTCAATGTGCAGCAATAGTCCAAAAAAAAGGGCAGACAGATAACACTGCTCTACAGCCAAAACGCTTCTGAAATAAATGTAGTCAAACTTTACTAATTCTGGGTCACTGAGAACGAAAATGATGCTTAAAATTGTTGATTGACTCTAGTTTTCAAGACATGCTATTGGGTCAGTATATACGACCCTTGACTTGGGAATGGCGGAGGATAAGTGAGTTATAAAGGGAAGGGATCTCAATTTAAACCAGAAATGACTAAAATACATCTTTGACTGGATCTATGAATAAATCTATGACTGGGTTTGGACACTACTTGCTTTTTAGGCAAAACAATGAATGATGCAATCTGAAGCTGGTATTGCATCATACATGATATGAATTGCATCATGTTATTCCTAGAAGTCATGGATGATGCAATCATAACGAAGCTTACATCACTCTGCTGAACAAACTGCCCTATATCAGCTCTAGAAATCATCCAGTGTCGTGCTCTCTTATTTGTCAGTGTTTGATTTTGCAAAGGGACACATTTCTGTTTAGCCAAAGTGAGCAGAGATGCCTCGTACTTGTGTGAACAGTGCAGATAACTTCTGCTATGTTTGTGGTGAAGTGACTTTTGCATCACAAAAGCGCAGTATAACCACTATGGTTAAGAAAGCCTATCACCTTTCTTTTGGCTGCAAAATTGGAGATCAGGACAAGAGGTGGGCCCCACACATATGCTGCAACACTTGTGCAACAAATCTTCGCCAGTGGTTGAACAGGAAAAGGAAATCTATGCCTTTTGCAGTGCCAATGATTTGGAGAGCGCCATGCACTGTGTGGCAAGGGAAAAAAAGGCATGGAAAGCCTTCCAGTTAGTGGCAATAAATTTTCTCGGAAACAACAAGGCAGACAACTACAGGTTGTTGGTGGAAAACCTCCTCAAGACATACAAAAGCCTTGGTTGCAACACGTCACTAAAGATACATTTTTTGCACTCTCATCTAGATTTTTTTCCACCGAACTGCGGAGCAGTGAGCGATGAGCACGGCGAGCGATTTCACCAGGACATTGCAACAATGGAGAAACGCTATCAGGGCAAATGGAGCCCATCAATGCTTGCAGACTATTGCTGGACAGTGACAAGAGATGCTCCATTTAATTAATACAAGAGACAAGCCAAGAAGCGCCGAGTAGACACTGAATAGGACTAAACTTTGTACATAATAGTTTTTTGCCTTTTGTTTCATAATAAATTTTATTTATATAACCCCTTTGCTGATTTTTAAAGTGTTACATAAACAGGACAGGTGAAATAGTATCATGTAAAGCAACCATAAACACATGAAAAGACCTAGGTTTATAATTTATGATTAAAACTCTACTTTCTACACAATATACATAGACATAAAATGTAAAAACTTAAATATCTTAGAAACAGTAGCCAATCAGTTGTTTTAATTGTCATATTTGAATTCAGCACATCAAAATACATACTAAATAGCACATTTTCTCTCTGAAGCAGACGACTTCTCAAAAATTGTAGACCAGTGTATAATCTTATGATGTAAAGAATATGATAGAAAACAACACTGAAAATAGAATGACACCACTATATAAGTCAAGGGTATACCCTCACATGGAATGCTGTGTTCAGATCTGGTCACCCTATGTTGAAAATATATAGCAGAAATAGAAGGGATTCAGAGAAGCGCAATAACATTTAGAGGCACAGAAAGATGTGTACAAAAGTGGTGTACAAAAGAGTGAATGGCATAGAAAAGGTAAACAAATACCAGATTTATCTTATTATAAAACAAGAACATGTGACTATTCCATGACTGAAAGGCAACAAAACTAATACAAGGATTTATTTCTGCCACCCCCAAAGAGGTGTAAACTCAAGTTGTATGGCTTAAAATAATCACTAACTGATGGGGATAAGGAAGAAACCCTGTGAGCAGATTATTCCATAATTGTCCATTGCAGTGCTTCTTGAACTCTCCTCTGAAGAATGTAGCCCCTTCCAGAGACAAGATAGTGGAACAGACTGTCCACTTGTCTGAATCCATATGGGAATTCCTATATTCATCGAAAGACATATGTCCACAATATATCCAGGACCTGCCACTGACTCCATGTGTGACCTTGGGCAACAAAATTTCTTGTAATTCAGTTTATACTTATCTGTAAAATGAATACAATTCCTATTTCATATGGGAGTTATGAGGATCAATCTATGATTATAAAGAACTTTGATGTCTTTGGAGGACATGAGCTATATTAAATGTAAAACAGCTTATCAAAGTGCGACAATACAAATCCCTTCCTATTCACCACCGAATTAAAGACGAAATGGTTCACCACATCTGAGATTACAGTTATTAGAAGAGTGTACATTTCAAGTATTGTTTACACAGCACCAACTAATACGCTAAGCTTAATAACCAGGATGAAAGTTATCAATACTACTAAGCTCGTCATAGTCAACCATCTGCAGTTTAAGAAAATAGAACAGTTAAGTACTCTATTGTATACTGTATTTGGCTTTAATTTATTCAATAGAAAGTTGACTGATAAGAAGAACATAAGAATGGCCATACTGGGTCAGACCAAAGGTCCATCCAGCCCAGTATCCTTCCACCCTCTGACAAACAGAGGCTAGGGACACCATTCCTTACCCATCCTGGCTAATAGCCATTAATGGACTTTACCTCTATGAATTTATCCAGTTCTCTTTTAAACCCTGTTATAGTCCTAGCCTTCACAACCTCCTCAGGCAAGGAGTTCCACAGGTTGACTATGCGCTGTGTGAAGAACTTCCTTTTATTTGTTTTAAATGTAAGAAACTTCCCTTTCTGTGTTCCTCCTGCTGTGATAAGAACTTTTCTTTCTTGGTTTTACTCCACTTTCTCCTCTTTTCTTTTCCTATAATAAATCCAGGTGTTTCTCTTCCTGCGTCATTTCTGTCTTTTCGTCCCTTCTTCTGATCTCCACATCTCCTGCTATCCCTTTTCCCTTCCCTCCTGCCCTATATTTTCTGTCTCTATCTTTATCTCATTCATTCGTTCTCCAAAGTCCCTCTATATATCCTATTTCTATTCTGAAATAGTCCATCCACCCAGGCCTTTTCTACCCTAGAAAGTTGTGCTGCTTTATCTATACCAGTATTGTTAAAGCGGTACGACCCTTCTAGCTTGGATACAGTTATACTGGTCATAGGCACGAACGGATGCTCGCGCCCCCAGCCCCGCCCCAACTCCGCCCCAGCCCCGCCCCAGCTCACCAGGCTCCGCCTCCGCCTCCTCCCCCTCCCCCGAGGCGCCGCCACTCCGCTTCCCGCCTCCCCCCGTCCCTCCCTCCCAGGCTTGCTGCGTGCCGACCAGCTGGTTCGCGGCAAGCCTGGGAGCGGGAGGGAGGAACAGATTGAAAAGCGGACTGGCGGAGGCACCTCGGGAGGCGGAGGAGGCTGAGGTGGAAGTGAGTTGGGGGCGGGGCGGGGAGCTGCCGGTGGGTGCTCTGCACCCATCAATTTTTCCCCATGGGTGCTCCAGCCCCGGAGCACCCACAGAGTCAGCCCCTATGATACTGGTATAAATGTGCTTATACCTTATTCCAGGGGTGGGCAAACATTTTGGCCCGAGGGCCACATCGGGGTATAGAAATTGTATGGTGGGCCATGAATGCTCGCAAAATTGGGGTTGGGGTGTGGGAGGGGGTGCGGGCTCTGGGGTGGGGATGAGGAGTTTGGGGTGCAGGAGGATGCTCCAGGCTGAGATCGAGGGGCTTGGAGAGCGGGAGAGGGATCAAGGCTGGGGCGGGAGGGTTGGGGCGTGGGGAGAGGCTCAGGGGATGCAAGTTCCGAGTGGTGCTTATCTCAAGCGGCTCCCAGAAGGAGTGGCATGTCCCTTCTCAGGCTTCTACGCCGAGGCACGGACAGGCGCTCTGCACGCTGCCCCGTCCGCAGGCACCACCCTTGCAGCTCCCATTGGAGCGAGTAGGAGCCAGAGCAGGGGCAAGCTGAGTGGTCCAGCCCCCGACCCAGCACCCCAGCCGGGACGAGCCACATGGTGAGGCTCGCGGACTGGCTTAAAACAGCTCACAGGCCGGACCCAGCCTGCAGGCCATAGTTTGCCCACCCCTGCTTTAGCCAGAGGACTAAACCTATTAGCCAAACACTTCGCCCATCCCACCTACTTGCTGGGAAGCACCAGGTAAGTTTCCTGCTAGGGTGCTGACCCTGAACCCTGCTTGGAGGCTTCATTTTTCACAGTGTCCAGACTGATAAATGTGAAGACCCCCCAACCCAGATTCTATATGAAACTGGAAGAAAGCAGCAGCATTATCTGTTCCTCTCTGTAGCGGGGCAGTCACCCTGCTCCTGAGCAAAAAGCCTAGGCTAATTGGGGAGGCAGCCACAGCTGGGGCTACGCCCCAATCAGGCCACATCTAGCCCTATAAAAGGGATGTGAGCCAGGGGCTCAGTCACTCTCCCTCTAGCTCTGAAGAGAGAGGGACCTGGCTGCCTGGGAGCTCAGGGTGCCGGGATAGAACAGTGCTGCAGAAGGGCAAGAGGAGCTGGGGAGCTCCCGCCTGGCAACTCCCCAGGCTGCAGGCCTTGCGAATGGCCAAAGCAGGTACTGGGGTTGCAGAAGTGCAGCCCGGGCTTAGGCAGAGGCAGCCGGCCCAAACCCCCCTTGCCAGTGATAAGTGGTTTACAGACTGCAGTCTGCCCCAGTGAACGGGGGCTAGATGCTGACCGGCAGTAGCCACTGAGGCAAGGTGGGAATAGAGGGTTGGGGGGTCCCCTGGGAGGGGAGACCCAAATTGTGGGTTATTGCTGGGGACAGAACCCTGAGATAAAGGGGCACTGCCAGGGGGCAGCACCCCAAGGTAAAGGGGCACCGGGGTCTGGGAGGGACACGAGTGCCAACGGCAAGTGAGACATCGGCCAGCAGAGGGCGCTCCAAGGCTGGTGAACAGCTAATTCCCTAGATGACCAGCAGGAGGCACCGTGCCGGTGAGTCTCCACTTTGCTACACTCTCACACCCCAGAACCTCCCAGCTAAATCAAGGAGATGGGGAGAATATTTATTACTATTCCAACTCTTTCCGCCTCCATCAGGTTTTAGGTCCCATCCTTCCACACCTGGCCTCTGCTGCTGCTCATATAGTTTCCTCAAACATCAGCATAACGAAAATTACTGGAGTCCTGCCAATCTCACTGTTGCTCACTGAACTTTGAATGGAAACAGTAAAAACTGACAATCGGGTCAATTTCATTCTGGTGTAGATTAGGAAAGCTCTGAGCAGCAGAAAATGATCTCACTTCATTGCTTACATATACAACACTCAGAATTACATTTGGCTCACTTCTCCTGTTCAGTAGGATGGAATAACAACTCATGTTGACACAGTCAGGGAATAAGACCCACTTCTAGTTATTTAAAGATACCTTCGCCCACATAGTTCTGCACATAGTTGTTTAAACACTAACCCTGCTGCCACCGTTTGTGGTGGTGTGACTGGGATGCCAAAAAGGATTGGGCAAGGCAGTGTCAGCTATTTGTAATGGGAAGCCAGGCTAACCTCCATCACTACTATGTCTGTCTTTGTGTGCTGCCTCTCATGACTCATTTTCCGTATATTCTGAAGGAGGAAGGAAGAGGCAGAGTTTGAAACTCCCACTGGGAAGTCTAATGTTGCTGCCGAGTAAAACAATCCATTTCCTCCTTTTTCCTATGTAAAAGTAAGATTAGTTTCCAATGAAATTAGGCTGTGATAGCAACCTCTGTGAACTTTATTGTGACAAAGACTTTGCTTTTCTGTAGAGAGACTACAAGCAAAGTGTCCTAAGCCATGGAACATGAAGTATGTGGCCTTGTTTATAGCATTTTTCCCACCAGTGGTCTAGAACCAATGAAGCTGTCTACCAGTGGTAATGTTTGTAATTTATATTGACTTGCAGGTTCACTATAGTTGGGTATTATTTTGTTGAATTTTTAAGTTATGCCAAGGATACCCAAAGCATATGGAGAGACAGTCGGTATATAAATAAGAAGTGCTTTCAGGGCACAGGCTTTTTATCACCAAGTCATCTAAATTTGCTCAGAGCAGAGTTGGATCCCCGTAAGGATAAAAATGCCCACAACCTGTTTCTCTAATGTTTCCACCATGTCTACCATTTGATAGACAAAGGATAATTACCTAGTGTTCTGAGCAGGCTTGTACATCCCATATTGAAGTGCATGCTGCCACAGCTTCACTGCTTTGGGACCCGAGCTAGGTAGATTAAGGCTAGCTCGGGTATGTGTACACAAGCTGCAATCTATGACTGCAGTATAGACATACCCAAAGAATGGGAGATTTGCTCTCATTGTATAAACTAGAAAATGTACTTGTTGCTGACAACTGGAGATGTGAACTGGTTCTGAATGCTCTTTGATGGCAAGTAAGACCAGAACAAACCCTATTCATCAAGATCTCTAGGGAAAATACTAAGAAAATTAAGCCATGCCATTCCTTAAAAGGAAAAGGCTTCCTTTGGTCACATGGAGTAAATCTGTATGGCAGATACATCCAAGTTAGTGTACTGCTTTGGAGGATCACCCAGGTAATTTTATATTACATACATTTCAGATAGAGCCAGTATAAAATCCCTACAGCAAGACTGACATGCTGTGAAACAGTTTTGTAAATTATTAATTGATATGATGCTAAGCATGTTAGACTTGTAAACTTTGTACCAGGGCTAAATCCCCTCCACAGGGAGGAGGGAGATATCTAAGAAAGCACTTTACCCATTGTTTTGAAATGCAAGGTAGCATTTGCTTTTGCTACTAATCCCTTTTATTTTGTTAAGCTTTTTCTAAGATTGTCTGGCTGGTTTTTGCCTCCCTGACACCCCTCTCTTGCTTTCTCCCCTCTCCAAAAAACAAGATCCCCAGTTGTTGCATGCCTACACAGGTTTGGCAAGACAGCTGACTGCTTGGATTACACTGGGCTGCATTGTATCCCTTTAAGAATGAGCCACACTTCTTCTAAGTACCTCCTTTGGGACCAGAGTTCAGTCCATGCAGCGAAGTCAGTCTGGCTCTGTTGAACTTGGGAATTCCAAGATGACAGGAACATTGAACAAGATTTTTCACAAGAACAAAATTTCCTCGATATAAAGAACTATTTAGTTGTGCAACTAAAGCTTTAGCACTGTGTTAGAGAACGCACTAACTTCCTTTCAAACTCTGTGTAAACAGATTTGTTTTGTCCAAGATGAGCATCTTAAGTGGGTGTTGACATATATTTTGGCTCCAGTTCACTATGTGAATCATCTGACTATTTAACAGCTTTATAAAATATGTCTTACGTTTTAAGAGACTAAATTCTGCTTGGGGTAGTTGTATCATCTAGTGATATTTTGTTGATCTTAAGAAGCAGCTTTGTTTTTTATATCTCGGAGAAGATTTTTCATTTCCAAGAATTATGACATTTTCCTTGTGGCAGTAGTCTCTGTCTAAAAAGCCCTATCTTTTTCCAATAGCCTCTAGCCCTCCTCAAGGATGTGACTCAGGAAAGCAGGCTGTTTTTTCACCCCTTCATTAATTCTAGACAAGTGGTTGGAGAGCGGGAGAGGGATCAGGGCTGGGGCAAGGGGTTGGGGCGTGGGGAGAGGCTCAGGGGTGGCAGGCTTTGGGCGGCGCTTACCTTAAGCGGCTCCCAGAAGCAGCGACATGTCCCTTTTCCGCCTCCTACGCGGAAGTGCAGCCAGGGGGCACTGCATGCTGCCCCGTCCGCAGGCATTGCCCCTGCAGCTCCCATTGGCTGCGGTTCCCAGCCAATGGGAGCTGCAGGGGCAGCTCTTGGGATGGGGGCAGTGCGCGGAGCCCCCTGGCTGCCCCTATGTGTAGGAGCCAGAAGGGGGCCATGCCACTGCTTCCGGGAGCCGCGTGGAGTGGCCCCTGAACCTGCTCCCTGGCTGGAGTGCAAGCCCCAGACCCTGCTCCCCAGTGGGAGCTTGATGGCTGAATTAAAACGGTCCGCGGGCCGTAGTTTGCCCACCCGTTCTAGAACATAATTTTAATAACACTCTGCACTTCTCGAGCACCTTATCCAACCCTGTAAACGCTCTGTAAGCTTCACAATACTCCCTTGAGACAACTAAAAATTATTAGCTGCTTTTCACAAATGAAGAACTGAGGTACAGAGGCTGCAACTTGCCCAAGGTTATGCAGCAAGTCAGTGGCAGATCCAGAAACAGAACCTATGACTTCTGACTGCCAGTGTTGTACAACAGCCTCTATATAATGGACCCTTTAGTTTATAATAGAAAGTTATTCTAATGCTAATGCTTTGTGAAATGGTTCAGTTTAAAATTTCTTTAGAATAACTATGTACTTCTTGCTGAGCCTCAGCATTGCCAGAACTGTGCAGAGTTCCTATTTTTTACAAATTAAATGTCAGCATACTGTTAAGTCAACATAGCAATACAATTTTTGTTATTGGCACCTATAGCTTCCCAGTGCTTTCAGATAGCACCTTTCAGCAGTACATCCTAAGGGAAATGTGAGTTAAACCATATCTCCCAATAAACCTACCTCTAAAAGCAAAGTATAAACACCACACATTTGTGTGTTTTTCTTTTGACAAGCCAGGGGACAGTAATTTCAATAAATATGTGAGCTTCAAGATCTGGAGTCTGGAAAAGTTAAGTAATATGGCAAATTATAAGTCATATTGATCAAAGGCATTTAGCTAAACAGAGAATCACCACCACACTCACAAGGACTGACTAATCAAGGCTAGTATATCCTTTCACTATTGACATCAAATTCAAACTTGGCAATTTAGCCAAACTCTATCCCTTCTTCCGCCAAAGGGAGATCAGGTGTAAGTGATGCACAGCAACCAGTGGAACAAATTTTTATCAGCAGTAGAATTTCTCCCCATTTTTTAGAAAGTGATTAATTTAATACAGTAGTTTTGCCCATAGAAGCAAGAGATTTATGGCAGGAAATCAAACCTAATAACCAATTTTTACCTGTTTATTTAAGTGCAAAGTGACTTTCCCTAATTCAGCTTGAAGGACAGCTCCATAGACATTCCCTTTAGCCATGACTCATACTGATTCAGCCATAGTAATGCACAGCAACATCAAATCCCCTGTTCATTTACAATGGATTCAATCTAACCAATCAATCCTTACATTAAAGTGATAGATATACTTAAATCTGAAGAAAGCTGGCAGTGGTACAGTGGCAACTGATAGAATCACTATAAGTGTGTTGAGAAAATAAAGTGAAGGAAGGTTCCTAGATTTTAAGGCCAGAAGGAACCATTGTGATCATCTAGTTTGATATCCTAACACAAGCCATAGAGCTTCCCCAAAATAATTCCTTTTTAACTAAAACATATCTTAAAACAGAAACAAAAACATCCCTCAGGTAAAAGGCAAAGGAATATCCCTGCTTTTATGACTCTAACACCACTATGGAAGTTCTTTCCCTAAAATAAAACTATGAAAGCAAAGTCTCCTATTCCTCCACAAACTTATGTTTCTAATTATCTGTCACTAACTTGAGCCACGTTTGAGTTTCAAAGATGTTGAAAAAGAGGGGGGTTTGGTTGAAAGCAATTTTGCTGCAGACATGTCATGTGACTCTAGCAGTATGAAAGTCCTATGGAAGCTGCTATTAAAAGCAACTTGGAAGCTGATTTACAAAGATCTCCACAAAAATTGGCAATGGGCACGTGTAGTATCTGAAACCAATTAACTCATTTTTTGAGAATGGATTAGATTACAAGTTGGCTCTGCCCTGATAAAAATTTAGTTGCAGATCTGTATTGTCTAGTCCTACTTCCCATCCTCTCCCTCTGCTCTAGGTTTCAAAAGAAAGAGTGGTTTTCAACATAAAGTGACAATTTATTTCTCTTGAAAGGGACCAGTATTTCTAAAATAAGGTTTTCAATAGTGACAGCTGTTGTATCAACATGTTACTAATGCAAATATTGGAGCCTCCTTGTTCCACAACTGACTTCAGACCATTGGCACTATTATGTTTGCTTTAGTTAGTGTGCCAACAAAAGAAAAATGCAGCACTGAGAAAGAGATGATAGGATGACACTCAACAACATTTAATAGAGTACAGGTGTGTACTCTAAAGGCAAAACTGAAACTGACTCACCCAATTAGAATGTATTAATTGATTGACAAGTATAGTATATAAAGATAACTAGGGAGAATTATGAACAAGCTTGGCTTTGTCCTTCACATATAAAGTGACTTTCTGTCCTAGTCTGAGCCAAATATACAAAATGTGGGTCAATCCTTCAAGTTAAATTAGGGGAGGGAGTATGCCATGGTAACACTGATCCTTGGAGAGAAGAGATTAGTGCTCCTGTGACTGGTCAGTGGAATCCCAATTAGGGTCTTAGTGACTCCTTTTAACCTCAGAGGGAGGAGACCAGCAGGTGAGAGCTGTTTGAAACCAGGAGAAACAGTGACTTGGAGAGCCAGAGCTGCCTGAAAGAGAATGGCAGGTGAGCACTGCCTGAGAGCACAGACTGGAGGACCAAGGAAAGGGGCAAGTGAGCACTGCCTGGGAGAGATAGGGAAGCTACAGAAAACTCTATAGGCACTCTCTGGGAATAAGGAGGAATTGGCTAGGCAGCCAGCAGAGGGCCTAGCCTGATGACTTGCCTGAGCAGGAGGCTGACAAAGGTTGAGGCCTAGAAGACCACCAGAGGGGCTGGTCTGCTGACCTTCCTGAGCTGCAAAGCTGGTGCTGGGAGGCTGAAATGGGGGGAGGACTAGACCAGTGGAGTGGTTTGGAGGGGCTTCTGCCACAAGTGAGGAAACTCTTCGAAGGAAGGGACTATGGATGCTGAGCGATCCGCTGTTGTGACCTGCACAGGATGTGCCATGTTTGTCTTTCTTCCACAGGATAGAAGCGACTTTGTCTGTACAAAGTGCAAGCTGATCTCCATATTGGAAGAGAAGATTCAAGGTCTGGAGAAACGAGTATCAACCCTGCGTTCCATAAAAGAAAATGAGGAGTTCCTGGATAGACGTCAGGATCGGCTTCAGCGGGCACAGTGTTCTGAGGATTCAGAGCAGGCTACGCAGCGGGGACAGAAGGCCAGTGAGGACAATTGGCGGCATGTGACCTCCAGAAGAGGAAAGAGTATGAGACAAGTCCATGTACCAGAAACGCATATTCAGATGAGCAACCGTTTTCATGTTCTCTCCACAGGTACTAGTGCAGAGAGTGGAGTGAATGATACATCTGAGGGAACAGAGCAGAAGGAGACTCCACTGACTGGAAGGCATGAGATGCACAGTCCTAGGGATGGGGGTTCCACGACCACCACTCCCAAGAGGAGGAGGAGGGTGGTGGTGGTCGGGGACTCTCTCCTCAGGGGGACTGAGGCATCTATCTGCCGCCCTGACCGGGAAAACCGAGAGGTGTGCTGCTTGCCAGGGGCTAGGATTCGTGATGTGACGGAGAGACTGCCGAGACTCATCAAGCCCTCAGATCGCTACCCCTTCCTGCTTCTCCACGTGGGCACCAATGATACTGCCATGAATGACCTTGAGCGTATTACTGCAGACTACGTGGCTCTGGGAAGAGGGATAAAGGAGTTTGAGGCGCAAGTGGTGTTCTCGTCCATTCTCCCTGTGGCAGGAAAAGGCCGGGGTAGAGACCGTCGAATCGTGGAAGTCAACGAATGGCTATGCAGATGGTGTCGGAGAGAAGGGTTCGGATTCTTTGACCATGGGATGGTGTTCCAAGAAGAAGGAGTGCTAGGCAGAGATGGGCTCCACCTGACGAAGAGAGGGAAGAGCATCTTTGGAAGCAGGCTGGCTAACCTAGTGAGGAGGGCTTTAAACTAGGTTCACCGGGGGAAGGAGACCAAAGCCCCGAGGTAAGTGGGGAAGTGGGATACTGGGAGGAAGCACAAGTAGGTGAGTGCAAGAGGGGAGGGCTCCTGCCCCATACTGGGACAGCAGGATGGTCGGTGAGTTATCTTAAATGCCTATACACAAATGCAAGAAGCCTGGGGAACAAGCAGGGAGAACTGGAAGTCCTGGCACAGTCAAGGAATTATGATGTAATTGGAATAACAGAGACTTGGTGGGATAACTCACATGATTGGAGTACTGTCATGGATGGATATAAACTGTTCAGGAAGGATAGGCAGGGCAGAAAAGGTGGGGGAGTTGCGCTGTATGTAAGAGAGCAGTATGACTGCTCAGAGCTCCAGTATGAAACTGCAGAAAAACCTGAGAGTCTCTGGATTAAATTTAGAAGTGGGAGCAACAAGGGTAATGTCGTGGTGGGAGTCTGCTACAGACCACCAGACCAGGGGGATGAGGTGGACGAGGCTGTCTTCCAGCAACTAACAGAAGTTACTAGATCACAGGCCCTGGTTCTCATGGGTGACTTTAATCACCCCGATATCTGCTGGGAGAGCAATACAGCGGTCCACAGACAATCCAGGAAGTTTTTGCAAAGTGTAGGGGACAATTTCCTGGTGCAAGTGCTGGAGGAACCAACTAGGGGAAAAGCTCTTCTTGACCTGCTGCTCACAAACAGGGAGGAAATAGTAGAGGAAGCAATAGTGGATGGGAACCTGGGAGGCAGTGACCATGAGATGGTTGAGTTCAGGATCCTGACACAAGGAAGAAAGGAGAGCAGTAGAACAGAGACCCTGGACTTCAGAAAAGCAGACTTTGACTCCCTCAGGGAACTGATGGGCAAGGTCCCCTGGGAGAATAACATGAGGGGGAAAGGAGTCGAGGAAAGCTGGCTGTATTTTAAAGAATCCTTATTGAGGTTGCAGGAACAAACCATCCCGATGTGTAGAAAGAAAAGTAAATATGGCAGGCGACCAGCTTGGCTTAACAGTGAAATCCTTGCTCGTCTTAAACACAAAAAATCAGCTTACAAGAAGTGGAAGATTGGACAAATGACCAGGGAGGAGTATATAAATATTGTTCAGGCATGCAGGAGTGAAATTAGGAAGGCCAAATCACACTTGGAGTTGCAGCTAGCCGGAGATGTTAGGAGTAACAAGAAGGGTTTCTTCAGGTATGTGAGCAAGAAGAAGAAAGTCAAGGAAAGTGTGGGCCCCTTGCTGAATGAGGGAGGGAACCTAGTGACAGAGGATGTGGAGAAAGCTAGTGTACTCAATGCTTTTTTTGCCTCTGTCTTCACAGACAAGGTCAGCTCCCAGGCGGCTGCACTCCGCAGCACGGTATGGGGAGGAGGTGACCAGCCCTCTGTGGAGAAAGAAGTAGTTCGGGACTATTTAGAAAAGCTGGACGAACACAAGTCCATGGGGCCGGATGCACTGCATCCGAGGGTGCTAAAGGAGTTGGCCGATGTGATTGCAGAGCCATTGGCCATTATCTTTGACAAATCATGGCAATCGGGGGAGGTCCCGGATGACTGGAAAAAAGCTAATGTAGTGCCCATCTTTAAAAAAGGGAAGAAGGAAGATCCGGGGAACTACAGGCCAGTCAGTCTCACCTCAGTCCCTGGAAAAATCATGGAACAGGTCCTCAAGGAATCAATTCTGAACCACTTAAAGGAGGGGAAAGTGATCAGGAACAGTCAGCATGGATTCACCAAGGGCAAGTCATGCCTGACTAACCTAATTGCCTTCTATGATGAGATAACTGGCTCTGTGGATGAGGGGAAAGCAGTGGATGTGCTATTTCTTGACTTTAGCAAAGCTTTTGATACAGTCTCCCACAGTGTTCTTGCCAGCAAGTTAAGGAAGTATGGGCTGGATGAATGGACGGTAAGGTGGATAGAAAACTGGCTGGATGGTTGTGCTCAACGGGTAGTGATCAATGGCTCCATGTCTAGTTGGCAGCCGGTATCAAGTGGAGTGCCCCAAGGGTCGGTGCTGGGGCCGGTTTTGTTCAATATCTTCATCAACGATCTGGAGGATGGTGTGGACTGCACCCTTAGCAAGTTTGCAGATGACACTAAACTGGGAGGAGTGGTTGATACGCTGGAGGGTAGGGACAGGATACAGAGGGACCTAGACAAATTAGAGGATTGGGCCAAAAGAAATCTGATGAGGTTCAACAAGGACAAGTGCAGAGTCCTGCACTTAGGACGCAAGAATCCCATGCACTGCTACAGACTAGGGACCGAATGGCTGGGCAGCAGTTCTGCAGAAAAGGACCTAGGGGTTACGGTGGACGAAAAGCTGAATATGAGTCAACAGTGTGCCCTTGTTGCCAAGAAGGCTAACGGCATTTTGGGCTGTATAAGTAGGGGCATTTCCAGCAGATCGAGGGACGTGATTATTCCCCTCTATTCGGCACTGGTGAGGCCTCATTTGGAGTACTGTGTCCAGTTTTGGGCCCCACGCTACAAGAAGGATGTGGATAAATTGGAAAGAGTCCAACGGAGGGCAACAAAAATGATTAGGGGGCTCGAGCACATGACTTATGAGGAGAGGCTGAGGGAACTGGGATTGTTTAGCCTGCAGAAGAGAAGAATGAGGGGGGATTTGATAGCTGCTTTCAACTACCTGAAAGGGGGTTCCAAAGAGGATGGATCTAGACTGTTCTCAGTGGTAGAAGATGACAGAACAAGGAGTAATGGTCTCAAGTTGCAGAGGGGGAGGTTTAGGTTGGATATTAGGAAAAACTTTTTCACTAGTAGGGTGGTGAAGCACTGGAATGGGTTACCTAGGGAGGTGGTGGAATCTCCTTCCTTAGATGTTTTTAAGGTCAGGCTTGACAAAGCCCTGGCTGGGATGATCTAATTGGGTTTGGTCCTGCTTTGAGCAGGGGGTTGGACTAGATGACCTCCTGAGGTCCCTTCCAACCCTGAGATTCTATGATTCTATGTTAGCTTGCTGTCTTTACTGAGCCAGAGAACCAGTGCCAGGTGGGTGGCTGGGAAAGGGGGGCCCTGGAACAAGAGCAGAAAGGAACTGGGAGATGAGTGCTCTTGGAGTCATAGGCGAGTGACCTGGAAATGGTGTTCCTGGAGAGGGGCATGGAAAAATCCCCTGTATGTTAAGTGTTACTGTGGGAATTTGAAGAATGGCTTTACCATGAGGTTTCTACACACTACTGTCCATTTACAAGAATTATGCCTACAAGTGGGTCTTAGTATTGGACAATGCGAGAGACTATGCTTTTTATGACCAGACTAAGAAAACTGAGGCAGGCAAACTTGCTGTGCCACAGCCTACTGCAAAAGGGCACCCCAGCCTGGGCCTGCCTTTTGACAGAATGTTCATTTGGGGGTCTGGGGGTCAATTCAGCTTCTAGAGGACACTTTTCCAGTATTACAGAACCACTACATTAGTAGTCAGATTCTTAATCTATGCTCCAGAAAAGGCCAAAACTGGAAAAATCAAGAGGTATAGGTACTGATAGAGCTGAATGAGTTTGTGTCCCTAAAATAAACCAACAACTAAAGTGCATTGGCAGAGCATATGAAGAAACTTTGTACAATACATATCAACACTCACTGTGCCTTGCTTTGCCAGAAGAAGTCCCCAGTCTCATGAGCACTAAGATTCAACCTCCACACACACAAGAAAAGTATTTATTACATGTCTCCTTCTAATTTGCTAGGATAGCACTGCCTTCTCATCACCACCTCAGACAGACTGATGACAAAGAACAAGCACCAGTCCAAGAACTAGGAGCCATTGATACTTATCATTTACCCTCACTAACAGATTCATAAACTCAGTGGGACAGTATCCAAACAGCTGTTAGAATTTCTCTCTCTCAGTTCTTGTCTGGAGACTTGGGGTGGGGATCATCACGTGGAGAGCAGAGAGACTCTGGCTGACATGAATATTAACAGCACAGCTGCCTTCTCAGGCATGTTGCTGAGAGGACCAAACATTCCAGCTTGTTTTTCCAGAGACTGGGCGTGAGATTTAATGTAGGACAACTTTTAAAATGCCATTTTTCTCTCCACCTCGCCCTCTCTCCCCCAAAATCATTGCATGATTGTGTGCTTGTGAAAGTTCAGAGACTAATCATAACAGGTGAAGTTTTTAGTCTCCTATGGACAAGACAGTCAGGTGGCATTACTATCAACATTTCACTCTGAACAATGGTCTCCATCCTTAACCATGAGGGATCTGTCTCTAGAGGTGAAAGAATATTCCTATTTATTATCTGAGGAGTCCTGAGAAGTTATCCCAGTCACAGAAAATTCATGTTCAGAATAAACTGAGAACACATTCATAAATCTAAAGACCTCAATCTGGACTGAGCCCTAGTCCCATAGGAAGAAGGAAAGTAGATAGCCATCTAGCCCTTCGGCTTCCAAGTAGCAAACAAAAATACAAGGAGATTGCCAGTGGTTTTAATACTTCTTCACATCAGTTCCTAGTGGACCAATATCCACATTACAAGATACTCCATGACAACTGACATTCTTATTTGCACTCTCTACATATAGGCAGAGGAATTCACTCTGCCTTCATCCCCAGAAGTAGTTCCTGCAGGTAAGGGTTGAAGCATGTTGGAGAGGCAGTGTGTGGGACAATGCACTTTTGATGATGCTGTACCTGTTCTGTGGACAAAAGACTTCACTCTTCAAGGCTGCTCATCACTAGTACTGAATAACCTGTGACTTCAGTTTATATCAGAATAAATGTAAAGTAGACACTCATGTAGTCATGGTGCATACTACTGAGTCAAAATATTTCTAATTTAGGTACTTACATAGCCACTATTACAATAGCATCTGTGCACCTCAAATCTTTTAATCTATTTTATCTTCACAACACCCCTGTGAAGCAGGGTGGATAAAAATCAATGTTTTTAAAAAAAAATTGGATTTTTTAATTTAAATCAGATTTGTTTGATAAGTTTTTTGAGGAAAAAAAATCTATCTAAAGATAGTTTTAATTAAGATACATTATAGCTCAAAGATAGCTCATCATGGAATAGGGATTATAAATTCTAATTCTATAGTATGAGACAATATATTCATGTAATGTTTAAGAGAAGTTTTGTAAAGGAGTTCCAATAGTTCATGGATTAGGGACCCAGTTTTATGGGGTTACAGGGGCTTCTGTATAGATTATTTAGGTTAATCTTTCTATCTACTCAATGGGACTCAGTGCTCAGTCTGGAAGATACCATCAGAGATGCTTAATTTCGCAGTTCTCAAAGTGTGGATTTGTCTCTCCAGAGATATGCTTGTTAACAGCAAAAATGTTTTTAAATAAATAATATATAGAGGTGAGAAATAACAGACCTCAACCCTATTGTCCCTCTGCAAATTTGTGTACACAGAGTCAATCCCTTATTTCTCTCTAAAAGTGCAAAGTTTCAAAAAGTTCAATTAATAGAAGATTGTTGGGGGCGGAATAGATCTGGACAAGGAGAAGAAATCTGGAGCTAAATATGAGAAGGGAGGGACAGGCAGTAGAAACAAAAGTGAAACTGTTTGAGCAGCACATTCCAGAAGTCTTGAGGTCTTTCTGCATGTAGCCTTCATTGATTTGAGATCTACCCAACCATTCTCTCATTAGAAGGAAAAACCTATAATGGCAGCAGGCCGTAAAAGAGACCAAGTTTGGGAATATTTTAATGAAGTTCCTCTACCTGTGAGTAAGACAGGCATGCATGCAAAATGCAAACAGTGCAACAAAGAAATGCAAGGCCTGGTTGCCCAAATGAAACATCATGAGAAGTGTTCCCTCTCAGGAGGAAGCTGCATTGAAGATGATGAAAGGAACATGTCTGAACATGCAGGACCTTCAGGTTGGTAAACTTTTTTATTTCATACTTCTTTCTTAAGGCCTGCCTGTCTTCCTTCTGGACTATTCTTGAATTCTCATGTTTGAGCAAAAAATATAGTTGTTACTCTATGGTACTATCATTTTAGATGCAGTTGTGATAAAAAAATAAATAGCTAAAATAGGCAGATCTTCCTTTTACAATTTCACCTTTAAAGTAGTACTGAGTGTCAGTGAATGCAATGAGTAATACTAAATGAGCAGTATGGTAATAATAATTAAATAACTGCACTGATTTATTTTGTTTAGGAGAATCCATCCTCAACCTACAGGATTCTGAAGACTATCCACCTTCAAGATCACCATCATTTTCTATAGTTTCAGAGTTATCTGCCAATGATAGTGTTTCAGTCACATCATGTATGTCGCATAGCCACGTATATCACCTGTAGCAAAAAGGAAAAAAAAATCTCCATCATCCAAAAACCACCATAGATAAATTTGTGATAAGAACTAGCAGATTACAAAAAGAGGTAATTGATGAAAAATTGCTTGGTTTGTTTATGCAACAAACTCTCCTTTCCATATGATTGAGAACCCACACTTCATTAACACGGTTCATTCATTAAGACCAGGATACAGTCCACCCACAGAGCAGATGTCGCAGGCAAATTGCTGGATAAAGTATATGAAAGAGAAATTGAGCAGTGTGCAAAATGTCTAGAGGGTGAAATTGTTAACCTTTGTCTTGATGGGTGGAGCAATGTCCACAATGATCCTGTTGTATGTGCTTGTGTGACAAGAGAAGAAGGGAATGTCTTCCTTATAGAAACAACTGATACATCAGGAAATGCACACACAGCAGAATACTTACAAGTAGCAGCAGTAAAAGCTATAACAAACTGTGAAAAAAAATATTCAAATGTCTAGTACGCAGCTTGGTCCCAGACAATGCTGCAAATGTATTCAAGATGAGAAGAAATTTAGAAGAGAGTCCCCAAGCTAATAACATACAGTTGCAGTGCTCATTTGATGCACCTCCTAGCCAAAGACTTCCAGTACTTCCGTAACAACCACTTTGCAGCAGCTGCTCTGAAAAAAGTGGAGGAACCAAGCTAACTCTCCCACAAGATGTGCGATGGAACTCAGTAGTGGACTGTTTTGAGCACTATATCAAGAACTGGCCTAATCTGATGACAGTTTGGGAACAAAATGGTAAAAAAATAGATGGCACTGTCACAGCCAAAGTTCTCAACATTGGGCTTAAGAGAAATGTTGAACACATGCTAAGTACCCTGAAGTCTATTTCTGTAGCCTTAAACAAAATGCAGGGAAATATGTGTTTTATTGCTGACGCTGTTGAAATTTGGAAGGAACTGAGTGAGATCTTAGAAAGAGAAATATGCAATGACAGAATTAAATTACAAGCATTAAAAAAATGAATGGGACAAGCACTATCTCCATCTCATTTTCTTGCAAATATTCTCAATACTTGGTACCAGGGCCAAACCTTAACTGCTGAAGAAGAGGAGTTGGCTATGACATGGACATCCAGCAATCATCCCTCCATAATGTCAACTATAATAAACTTCAGAGCTAAGAGTGAACCATTCAATAAATATATTTTTGCTGATGATGCTTTAAAGAAAGTCACACCAGTGAACTGGTGGAAGTCACTTAAGCATTTGGATTCAGAGACCATTGAAGTGGTAATCTCACTTAACAGCAGTAGCTCATTCTGCCAGTGTAGAAAGAATATTTTCTTTCTTTGGACTAATTCATTCCAAATTGAGAAATCGTTCAGACCTGAAAAAGCAGGAAAGCTTGTTTTTCTTATCCAGATTATGAACAAACAGGAAAATGAAGGTGAAGATGACTGAGTTAGCTGCAGAAGCCAATATTTTAAGTTTCTCATGTTGACCTGGCTAACACAGTCAATTTAATTTTTGTTTTTTAAAATATATTTCATTTAACTATTTTAGTTAAAAACAATTTTAACAAAAACAAACCTGATTTTAAAAAAAACTTGAATGTTTAACTAAATTCAAAAATTCATATGCTTGTTTTTTTAAAATAGTATGTTTGCCATTGAAGAAAATTCCAGGATACATATCATTGTGAAGAATATGTATTAAGGTTATAAAAACCAACAAGAATGCACTTTTATGTAGAAATCCATTATTAAATCGAGTCTTCCTGACTAGTGATTTAAATCAAATCCACCCTGCTCTGAAGTAGTACTTCTCACATAAATAATCCCCAAACTGCCCTAACATTAGGTTTGTTTTCATTTCAAATACCATAAAATTCAAAACATGTTTGTTGGAGGGTAAAGGACAAAATTGATAGAAAATGTCCATTGGCACACTAAGAAAGAAGTGTGATCCTATGGATAAGGCACTGGACTGGGAGTTAGTAGTTTTGCTACATCCCTGCTGCATGCATTTGGGCAAATTGTTTTGTTTAACTGTAACAATTTTCTCATCTGTAAAATGAGAACAATATTTCTTACCTTTCCCTTTGTAAGTCGCTGAGTCTTACAAATGAAAAGCACTACATCGGAACTAGAACTATTGCAAACCAGGACTTAATAAAGAAAATTTTATTCTACTTGAAGAAAATTTAAGCCACAGTTCTCTATTGTCCACAAAATCAAGATGCCAACTTTGGCAACAGAAATTGGATTTCCCATGATACTTTATACATGTATGTTCCTACAGCTAGAGCTGGCATTCTGCGTCTAATGTGGCTAGAGACTTAGGGCATAGATGTTGTAAGTTTCACTGGGACTAGAGAAACAACCAAAGGAACCAGGAATTTGGTATGATGGTAATGGAAAGCAATAAGATATGGGAAGGGGTATTTACTCACATTCCATTACTTTTCCTGGGAGGAGGAAAAGCACAAACAGAGTGGCCATGGAAGCAATAGAGGACAGAAAGGGCAAGATAGGGAAAGGGAGAGAGTTGCAATGAGGGGAGCAATACAGAATGGGAATTAAGGAGGCAAGGAGGGAACCCAACACGAGAGATGGCAGCACAGCAGTCCATGGAAGAGAGAGCCCCATAGAACAGAGGGCTAGGGAGTAAGATACTAAAAGAATCATAATGGAGAAAGGAGAGCCAACGTAGAAATGGTACACATTTCTGGAGCACACAACTCACTAATCTCCTCCAGTATGGGGAGGGGGTGCCACATTCAGCTGAAGGAGAAAAGGAAATAAGAGTTTTGAGTCAGTGTTCATGATGCAACCCCCAGCACCAATTCTTGGGCTTGTAAGGCAATCTCCCTTTACTTGGGCTCCAGGTTGCCTCATTTCACACAATACTACCCATGGAGTGGCACTATTTGCTCACAATTTAAAATCCACTTAACTGGCTGTTGGAAGAATCGGAAACTGTAGTATAGTAATGATACCATGTAGACTCATCTTCAGTTTGGAGAATAAAGATACAGAGCAGAACTGTGCAGTATAAAATACAGAGCAGAACCGTTTCCAAAGCACCCAAATTGTTTTTCTACTAATAAATGTTTTAAGAGACTCTCTCAATTGCAACTTTTTAAGGCTCCCACAGCTATGAAGGTCATGGTAGACTGTTTCCCTGTGGCAACAGAAAAAAACATGTGACAAGTTTCTTGCTCTTTCTGTAAGAAAAGAAAAAAATGGTGCACAGTAAATGCTGGGCAAATGGGCATACCAAAGGGGAAAATGTTGGGAATGGAGGCCTGGTGAGTGCCTTTGTACAATCCCCTTCCATTTCAATAAACCCTGGCTTATATAACAGCATGTGAGCAAAAAAACATGATTAGGATACTGTAGCTATGGCATAATTTCTCATATTCCTAGATTGTGGGTTTTCAATCACAATCTTAATTATAACAGGTTTTTGTACTCAATAATTATCCCAAAAGTCTGTATTTTAAGTACAGACCACTTAGTGTGGTCCTTTTAATTTTATGGTCTCGTTTAACAATTTTTTTTAAATAACTGGAATGTGGAAGGCTTATGTAAATGTACATAAAATAAACAGTACTGATGTGGAAAGAGTCTCTGTCCTGATTTAGCACAGTTGTGAGACAGCAGTCATTACTCATTAGTGCTGAAGAACAGAAAGCTTCTCCTTTGCCAGTTGTGTCTTAGGGAGTATAATACTTATTGTTTCACTGAGCATTTTTGCTGTAAGTAGGCATAAGCATTTCATGTGTTTTACTGAGTTCTGCTGTCAGATGCTAAAAAAATGGCATTTTGCCAAATGATACAGTGAGACTATACCTGCAGAATCTAAAGTTAAATTAGAAAACATTCAACAAATTTATTAAAGTGCTGCGAGTTCCCATTTCAAGGCAAGTCACATAAGTCAACACAAAAGCCAATCTCTCCTCAGACACGCTGCCACATCCCTATCAGCAAGTGATCTCTGCAACATTGTCTAAAAATCACAGCAGAAATGCATTTTTCTTGTTTAATAGCCTACCTAATGAATGAATCAGTGGTAAAGGCAGTACTTCAATATTTAGCACTTACAAAGCCCTTTTAATCTTCAAAGCACTGTATACAATAGAATAAAATACTTAACACCCATGTGAGTTAGGTCAGTATTATCCCCATTTTGCAGATTAGAAAAGAGCACTGGAGCATCTAGAGGTAATTCTACAGCAATAAAACCTGAAATAATCAGGTGTAGTCTGCATGTTTAACTGTCACATGTGGGGGAGAAAACCCAAGCTGGTATCTCCAATTAGCCAATCCTCTCACAGGCTTCTGGGAATGGGAGGGGTTTGGCATCTATATAAAAGACTCAGCTCATGATGGGGAGAGGAAAAGCAACACCCAAGAAGACTGGATTGCTGAAAGAATGCCACAGGGATATTCTGGTGGTAAAGATACTGAATTTGGGGAGGCTGGGGCCTATCTCCCTAGGAAACTTTAGACTTGCCTGAGAGTTAGGATAATTATGGGGAAATGGGACTAGAGGATTTGGATGTTGATGATAAACTGATATGCCCCTTCTATAAGCACTCCTACATTATCTCTGGTGTCCATTTTCTCCCTTTTTTCCTGTAGTGGTCAGGTCATCCTGGGCCACCAGACAATGGCTTGGTGACATGTGGTGCTTTGGGGCTTAGATGGAGGGACAAGAAGTCATCTTAATAATTGTCTGCTTAACAACCCTCAAGCTGGAGAGAATCCAGTGGTTCACAATGGTCAAATCACTCACCTACCATTGAAGCATGGCACTCTCTAGAATGGAGCCTAATAGAAACAAAATCACAGAGCACCAATCTAGGAGCATTGGTTCAGTACTGAACCAAGGAAAGAGAGCTATGGAATCACCAACACCACTTTAAAAAAATGACGATACCTACCCCCATCACTTAGTATTCAGATATCTTTTGTGCTTTCCTAAGTGGGAGTTGTTTTCCAAGGATGGATTCCTCCTAAATGCATCCTAATCTCAAAAGAGCCCAGAGGTTTTTGCTACAAACAGAAAACAAAGCTCTTAAGTATGCTAACGTAGGATGCTAATTCTAAAGGACTGTAGCATCCCCTAGTGGTATGCTGAAGTTTTTGTAGGTTAGGCAAAGGTACGTAGTTGCTCCTCTTACCATCTCACTTTAAATGTACTTAGCATTGTACCGTTCGTGCTGTATCAGTATTTCAAAGAACACAGCCAGCTCCGCCTGTACCACAGATCACCTATACCATAATCCTACAATGCAGTAACTGTTTCACACACAGCCTCATATTCCAGTGTAAAAAGGAGAGCTTTCCAATCCAGAAAGCACTGTAAAGATTTCCCCTATCATAGCTCACTTTCACTTCTGTTTGGGCCAGGACACTTGAAAAATGCATTATTTTTATACACTATTATTATCCATTAGTGCATTATCTTACTGCATATCTGCTACAAGCCAGTTGCTATAAAAAGGCAACTGTGGTACAAACATCAGCTAATACTCAGCACCCTCTGAAAGTTTCCCCATCTGTAAAACAGGAACACCAAGTAAAGTACTGTGGTATGTAGTAGCACTGCTATGACAAAACATTACCTGAAAGATTTCATAGAGCATGTGCCAAATATCAAATGGTAAACAACTAAATATTGACTTGGGGCTTGAATACACACAAACTTATACTGAAATAATTACATCAGTTTTAATTCATACCTTTATGGTGCATATCTAGGTGTAGACACTTATTTCAGATTGGGTGTTTAGGTATGTCTACACTAGAAGTACTACAGCTGCGCCACTAGCATTTGTAGTGTAGACACTACAGCGACAAAAGGGGTTCTTCCATCTCAGTAGTAAATCTACACCACTGAGAGGCAGTAGCCAGGTCGAATGAAGAATCCTTCTGTCAACCTAGCAGTGTCTACGCTTGGGCTCAAACCAGCTTAATTATATTGCACAAGGCATGACATTTTTCACAGCCCTGAGCAATGTAGTTTGGCCGATCTAATTCCGTAGTGCAGACTAGCCTCACTTATGCGATGTCTCCACTAGCACTTTTGTTGGTATAAATTATGTTGCTCAGGGGTGTGAAAAAACACACACCCCGTGCGACATAAGTTACACTGACAGAAGTGCTGGTGTAGACAGCACTAAGGCTCTTCTGACAACATAGCTACCACGACTTGTTGGGGGTGGTTTAATTATAGAGTGGCTACATGGGAGATCTTACAGTGGCATGGCTGCTTTGGTACAGCTATGCTGCTGCAAGCTCTCTAGTGTAGAAATGGCCTATGTGTAAGGCTATGATTTAGTCACAGAGGTCACGGCAGTCACAGATTTCATCACTTTACCGGACCTCGTTGACTTCTAGGGCTTCAGGAGGCCAAGACTTGGTGGGAGCTGCAGTCAGGGCCACGCATCCCTGTCCCGCAGATGCAGGCAGCTCTGGAGTGGGGGCTGTGGGCCCCCCATGGCTGCGCTCCATTGTTACAGGTGCTGGAGCCAGGGCACTGTCCCCTGCCATGGTGCAGGGCTCGGCCTGTCAGCTCTTCCCCTCTGCGGGACTCCATTCCTCCCCCTACCTAATTCTGTCCACCCCGCCCCCCCCATCCCCTCCCCTTGGTTATTTTTAGTAAAGTAACGGACAGGTCACGGGCTCTGTGAATTTTTATTTATTGCCCGTGACCTATTAGTGACTTTTACTAAAAAAATGCATGATACAATCTTAGCCTTAGCTTGTGTGTAACCTGGTAAAAAGACTTGAGAGTATCTGCACAGACCTGCACCAAAACAACATAAGGGGAAATTAAAAGAGATTTATTTCTGTGCAAGTTTGTGTAAACAAGCTTAGCTTCTACAAAGGCTCAAGCTGGAAAAGAAACCATAGAAGGTGGGCTTTTGAATTTTCAAAACTTCTTTCTCCAATAATCAGCCAAAGTGCGGGAATTATTCTACAGTTTACTGAAAACTAGAATTTAGAATACAATGACCTTCTACACCTGAACTATAATCAATAGTCACCGTGTTAAAACTTTGAGAGAGTTGACATAATATTAAGTAGATGGAGTTTGCTGACCAGATAAGTTATGCAGGGATACAACAAAGGAGTGGGAGTAAAGAATCCTAGATTTCTCCTGCTTTGCAGTCTCATTGTGTAACCTTGAGAACCCACCACCACCACCACCAGAGTGTCTAACTTTGTGCATCCAACTTTAGCCACCCAATGCTTAAGCACCTCTGAAAAAAAAAAAAAAAAATCAGACATCTGTGTCAAGTTGAATGTTGATGACACCAAGAAAAACAACATGCAAAATTAGTGGACACTCAGGAAAATTTTTAACTTAATGTGTGTCTTGGTTTATTAACCTGAAAAAGGGTAACACTTCCCTTATAGATATGTTGTGAGCCTTAATGCCTGTAAAAGTGTTTTGAGATGGACAAAAAGGAAAGCTAAACACAAAGTGAAATATTAGGGCTTTAAAGTTTTTGAGGCTATAAAATTATCTGCAGTTTTAACATTCACTGTAAAGGCTTTCTTCAGATAAAACCTTTCCAATCAAGATCAGTTCCTTTGTTTGTATTTGATTTTTAGGACAGGAGAAAAACAAGTTAAGCAAAACACATTCAAAATAGTATTCCTATGAAAGAATAGTATTGATAACATAGAAGCTGTTTGATTTGCTTCAGTGGATAAATTAGGTCAGAGGATGGATTTCACATTCACAACAACTAGGGCCTTGGCTACACTCACGAGTTACAGCGCAATAAAACTGCCTGCAGCGGTGTAAATCACTAACCGTCTACACTTGCAAGGCACGTACAGCGCTGCATCTCCGCAGGTACAGCCCTGCAGGTACTCCACCTCCCTGAGAGGAATAACGTTTGTTGCGCTGCCGCTGGTGCGCTGCGGCTCCAGTGTGGCCACCCAATGCGCTCTTATTGGCCTCCAGAAGTATCCCACAATGCCTGTTCTAGCCACTCTGGTCATCAATTAGAACTCTACTGCCCTGGCCTCATGTGACCAACCGCCAGTCCCACCCTTTAAATTGCCTTGGAATTTTAAATATCCCCTTCCTGTTTGCTCAGCCAGGCGTGGAGTGCTCCCAGCGCATCTTTCCAGGTAACCATGCCTCCACGTGCCAGACGAGCCCCAGTATGGCACAATACCGAGTTGGTGGACCTCATCGCTGTTTGGGGGGAGGAAGCTGTCCAGTCCCAGCTGCGATCTAGCCGGAGGAATTTCAATACTTTCGGCCAGATATCAAGGGCCATGATGGAAAGGGGCCATGACCGGGACGCACTGCAGTGCTGGATAAAAGTGAAGGAGCTGCGGAGTGCATACCGCAAAGCCCGCGAGGCAAACAGCCGCTCAGGTGCTCCCCCCACAACCTGCCGATTCTACAAAGAGCTGGACGCAATACTTGGGGGTGATCCCACCACCGTTCCGAGCACCACCGTGGACACGGGAGAGCGGGAGGAGGAGGACGAGGGAGAGGAGGAGGTAGAGGAGGAGGGGGTTGAAGAAAGCAGGAGCGAGGGTGCTGTGGCTGGGGGAGACACCCCTGACTCCCTGGGGGCATGCAGCCAGGAGCTCTTCTCGAGCCAGGAGGAAGGGAGCCAGTCGCAGCGGCTGGTACGCATTGGAGGAGAAAGAGAAGAGCAAGGTTCGTGGTAAGCAGCTTTTATTTAAGGGAAGGAGTTTTTTCGGTGCGGGGTCCTTGGGCGAGGAGGGTTTGGGCTGCATGCATGCCTAGATGCAGAAGAGCGCATTGATGTGGTCTATCACATCGTAGAAATCGGCCACTGTAATCTCTTTGAAAGTCTCAGCCAGAACGTGGGCAATGCGCTTGCGCAGGTTTATTGGGAGAGCTGCCCTGGCCCTTGTCCCATTCAGGGTAACGTGTCCACACCACTGTGCTGCGAGGGGCGGGGGGACTATTGCTGCACACAGGCAAGCTGCATATGGGCCAGGGTGGAAGCCGCATTGCAGTAGAAGACCCTCCCTTGCTTCCCCGGTCACCCTCAGCAGCGAGATATCTTCTAGGACGAACTCCTGTGGAAAATGTGGGGACAGTGTTCAGTGTAGGTTCCCCCTGCAGCTGTTGGCTCTCTCCAAGGCACAGAAACCCACCGGACAGTACATCCGTGAAACAATCAGTCCCCCTTTACCCTGTGCTTACTCACCATTTTGGGGCTCCCGTGGGTTCTGTGCACTCTGTTTGAGATGGGAAAATTGTGCTGTTTTGGAGACTGTGTGTGCTCTCCTTAAGTGTGGGGGAATCATTGCTCTGTCTGGCATAAAACAATGATGCCTCTGTTAAATGTTGCATTTTGCCTTCCAAGATGCAACCTTGAGATCTCCGCTGTCCTTCTTATCACCGGCTGAGAGACTCCAAAGGCTCAGGAAGTGGCCCAGAAGAACGAAAGAAGACATGCTGCAGGAAGTTATGAACCAGTCTCCTAAAGAGAATCAAAAGGCTCGGGAGTGGAGGGAGAGTGAAAGCAGGCTCCGCCAGGAAAACGCTTTGCACCGGTGGCAAAGCATGCAGCTCCGTCAGGAAAGCACAAAGGAACTGATTAGTATCATGGCGCACCAAGCGGACTCTATCCAGGCACTCGTCGCCATGCAGGTGCAGCAGTACCACGCCCGCCCCCCCGCCGCCACCCCCCGCAGCCAGTGTCCCAAAACACTTTTCCTTGTACCCCCATGTCACCACCTGCCCACTTCACCCAACATCCAGGTTCTTATCGCCCACACCAGCTGCCCCCAACACCTGTAGCTTCACCACCCAGCACTGGAAACTATGACCCTTACCCACTGCACTCAACTCCCATCACGAATTATAGACATCCTGAAGTCCAGCACTCACTGCACAGCACTCCAGACAGGAAGCCCGAGTATGAAAGCAGGACATACCATAACCTGTGATTGAATCGTTCCCCACACCACCAACCACCCCCTTGCCCTTTCTGTCTCACAAGCAGTTGTGTTGTGTTTTTTTTTAATACATGTATTTTCTCTTTAATAAATGGATTCTTTGGATGTGAAAACAGTCTTTATTATTGCATAAGGAAAAAGATACCGTAGCCCAGGAAAGAAACAGGCAACGCAAGTCAGCTGAGCAAACACAAATCAGCTTAGCAAAGACAGATTACTAACAACATTGGAACCACTTCACTTCAGGGCCGTGCAGGGCAGCAGACATTACTGGTGGTTTTCAGCCTCCAATTTCTCCCTCAAAGCATCCCTAATCCTTGCAGCCCCACGCTGGGCCCCTCTAATAGCCCTGCTCTCTGGCTGTGCAAATTCAGCCTCCAGGTGTTGAACCTCTGAGGTCCACGCCTGAGTGAACATTTCACCCTTCCCTTCACAAATATTATGGAGGGTACAGCACGCGGATATAACCGCAGGGATGCTGTGTTCGGCCAAGTCCAGCTTCCCATATAGAGATCACCAGCGGCCCTTCAAACGGCCAAAAGCACACTCCACAGTCATTCTGCACCGGCTCAGCCTGTAGTTGAACCGTTCCTTGCTGGCGTCAAGGCTCCCCGTGTAGGGTTTCATGAGCCATGGCATTAAAGGGTACGCGGGGTCTCCAAGGATCACAGTGGGCATTTCAATTTCCCCTACCGTGATCTTCCGGTCTGGGAAAAAAGTCCCGGACTGCATCTTCCGGAACAGGGCAGTGTTCCGAAAGATGTGTGTGTCATGCACCTTGCCGGGCCAGCCGGCGTTGATGTCAATGAAACGCCCATGGTGATCCACAAGCACCTGGAGAACCATGAATAAATACCCCTTCCGATTAATGTACTCGGATGCTAGGTGGGGTGGTGCCAGAATAGAAATATGCGTCCCATCTATCGTCCCTCCGCAGTTAGGGAAACCCATTTGTTCAAAGCCAGCCACAATGTCCTGCACGTTACCCGGAGTCATGGGTCTTCTGAGCAGGATGCGATTAATGGCCTTGGAAACTTGCATCAGCACGATTCCAACGGTCGACTTTCCCACTCCAAACTGGTTCGCTACCGATCGATAGCAATCCGGAGTTGCAAGCTTCCAGATTGCAATAGCCACCCGCTTCTTCACCGTCAGGGGAGCTCTCAATCTCATGTCCTCGCGCCGCAGGGCGGGGGCGAGCTCCTCACACAGTCCCATGAAAGTAGCTTTTCTCATCCGAAAGTTCTGCACCCACTGCTCGTCATCCCAGACTTGCATGACAATGTGATCCCACCACTCTGTGCTGGTTTCCCGAGCCCAAAAGCGGCGTTCCATGGTGCATAGCATGTCCGTGAATGCCACAAGCAAGTTCGTGTTGTACGCGTTATGCGAGTCGATTTCATCGTCAGACTCTTTACTGTCACTGTGGATCTTAAGGAATAGCTCGACTGCCAAATGTGACGTGCTGGCGAGACTCGTCAGTATTTTTCTCAACAGGTCGGGGTCCATTTCCCGCTGACCGAAACGGAGCACAGATCGCGCTACAAAGAAACTGTTGAAAGATGGCGCCAAATGTGGCCGGAAACACAGGGATTGCTGGGATGTGAAACGATGCATCACGGGGCGTTGGGACAGGACCCAGAATGCCCCGCACCCCACGCCCCCTTCCCACAACCCACGGCGCCAGAATGGGAAGAGGTGTTCTGTGGGATATCTGCCCATAATGCACCACTCCCAAAGCACCGCTCCCAAAGCCGCTGCAAGTGCCACAAATGTAGCCACATTAGTGTGCTGGCAGCTGCCAGTGTGGACAGGCTGCAGCGCTTTCCCTACTCAGCTGTACAAAGACGGGTTTAACTCACAGCGCTGTACATCTGCAAGTGTAGCCAAGGCCTAAATAGTGGTCCTTTACTCAGCCACAGACCTTATTATTACCTCTGCCTTGAGAAAATTCTAAACACCCCCACATGTTCATCATCCTAGTTAGGAATGATTAGAAGAACTTTGTAGCCAGCAGAGCAACCTTTCATGACTCAGTGATTAATGTTGCACATCATAATGTTCACCATGTCATACTGTAAAGGTAAATGTGTCTCCCAGGTCTCTCAAGTAATCAAATACTGCCACAAAGCTACTGGACAAAACTTCCGGCCCATGCTGCTGTTCATAGCTTTCCCAAGGAGCAGCATGAAATTGACATTCTTGCCAGTTTCAGGGCTACCCACAGGCTTCTGAATAGAAGCAGTGAAATTGAACAGTCTTGTTAATTTCATGCTGTTGCTAGTAGCAACAAAGACTCTGGAGCAAGCCTAGGAAGATGTCACAGCATTGATTTATACTCTGTTCAAGTCTGAAAGGTTATCACAACGTATGGGCTAGAAACTTAGAGTGGTGTGTTTGGGGTTTTTTAAAGAAAATTTTGCAGAAGTCAGTGCTGTTGGTACAATTGCTCACGAGTGAATTTCGTACTGATCTGCTGAAACAGCTTTTACAATTATCAATTTTACAATTATGAAATTTGAAGAGCCCAAAGCTTGAAAAAATTAACAGCTTTAGCCAAGTGAAAGTTACAATGAACTGCCAACTCTCATATTATAGGAGACAATGCTTTCCTAAATGCATAAAGCATTGTGATGGTGTGGAGCTGCTCTTAATGCTTTATGCTGACCTTGTTGAGATGTGTACTGTATGAGTACACTGGTTTAGTTTAATAGCATAAACACTTAAAGGCTGTTAAGAGACAACACTGGACAGGAAAAGACCTAGGAATACAAGGTCAAAAGGACTATAGCAGTTTAAAAAAGAAATTCAGAGGGGGGGGGCAGTTGTTGGGGAAGCTGTTTCAGGAAACCACTGACACAGGCACGTACTGAGGTACCTGAAGAAGCTAGGCCTGCCCAGGTTATCATGGAAGGGCCTTAGATAAGACAAATATGTACACAGTTTTACAATCTTCTCTCATATGCTTTCTTTGTACTGTAAGAGCCATTTTGGTTTGGCTGTCTGGTTAGACTCCTAAAAGGAAAATAAGTAGGGTGGATACAAGGGGTACAGTAGCCACGATAGGTAAAGGCATGAGCCCTGTAACCTGAAGAAATGCACTGAGGCCTTGTCTACACTAAAGGGAAAAGTCGATCTAAGCTACACAATTTGAGTTACACTCAAATCGACATAGCTTAGATCTATTTACCGTGGGGCCCACACTACATCGACGAGAGATGCTCTCCCATTGACTCCCCTTACTTTTCTCCATCAGGTGGAGTACACTAGTCGAGGGGAGAGTGATCGGCGGTCGATTTAGTGGGTCTAGTGTCTTCACTAGACCCACTAAATCAACCGCCGAAGCATCAATCGCCTCAGCATTGATCCTCCGGTAAGTGTAGACAAGCCCTTAGAGCAGAAAGGGGACAGAGATGCATCTAGTCCTGTAACTACAGACAAGCATAACTTCCTGTGTTAATATTTCCAAGCAAAGATTCTATTATTGTATTAACCAGACAGTAAGATTGCCAGTAATAAAGCTTAACATTGACTTTACCAGCACTTGAAGATCATAAGAACAAGTGAAAGTATTGCCAGACTAGCCTGGCAGGAGCTGCACCTGCACAATGCGGAGAAACTGCTGAGTGTACAATGTGGGTGCAGTCTGGGTAAAGGGCAGAGCTGAACTTGTAGTGGGGGAGAATAAGGGCAGGCATGGGGTTCGGGCTAACTTAATGGGGAATAGTGGGGGCACTATGAGGGTAGGCTGTGATAAACTACGGGCCTTGGGACAGGTGGAGGCTTGGGGTAATTATGGGGTAAACTATGCCAGACTTGAGAGCAGTCATGAGGTGGAGCACAAGTGAGGTCATATGCCTAGCGTGGGAGCCATGGAGCAAACAGTGCTAGACTGGAGATAGCTATGGGGTAGGCAAAGCCAAGTTGGAAGATAGTCATGGGGAACTAGCTGAGCAGGCTCTGGGAGTTATAGTGGATTACAAATTGAATGAGTCAACAATATGATGCATATGCAAAAAAGGCTAATATTCTGGCATGTATTAACAGAAGTGTTGTTAGGTAAGATATGGGAGATGATTGTCCTGCTCTACTTAGCACTAGCGAGACCTCAGATGGAGTACTGTGTCCAACTCTGGGTTCCACGTTTTACATGTACATAAACTGGAGGGAGTCCAAAAGATAGCAACAAAAATGATAAAAGGTTTAGAAAACCTGACTTATGAGAGAAGTTTAAAAAAACTGGGTATGTTTAGTCTTGAGAAAAGAAGACTGAGTGGGAACCTGGTAAGTCTTCAAATATGTTAAGGGCTATTACAAAAAGGACTGTGCTCAATTATTCTCCACGTTCACTGCAAGTAAGACAAGTAATGGGCTTAATCTGCAACAAGGAAGACCTAGGTTAAATATTAGGAAAATATCTAACTGTAAGGGTAGTTCAACTCTGGAATAGGTTTCTAAAGGAGGTTGTGGAATCTCCATCATTGGAGATTTTTAAGAACAAGTTGGACTAACACCTCCTCAGGGATAGTCCGGATGCGTGGGTTTTTTTTTTTGTTTTTGTTCTGTCTCAGTGCAGAGGGCTGGATTTCATGACCTCTCAAGGTCCCTTCCAGCCCTACATTTTTATGATCTTTTTTCTCACTAGCACTCATGTGGGTTGGTGCATAATTAAAATATTTCTCACTACATTTTCTCAAATTAGCAAATATGGAAAGGATTTTAAACAGGAGTCAAGTAGGAAAGGACTGGAAGTTTTCTCCTTTGCCATATCAAAATCTTGATTTTGTTACCTTCCCTCGACCCCACAGCTCCTCTCCCTTCCAAGTCTTATCACTTTTTTCCTCTGCCCTATTAGAGACCTCAACACCAAACTCCTGCAATTTCAAATTATCCTCCAAGTGTTTGAAGAGCCACAAGCTTCCCCAAAATGCAAAGTCTGCTCTCTCCAGTCAGCTTCTCCACACTTGCCACAGCCACAAAAGAGAACAGAGACTGATCAAACCTGGCACAAGAACTGCAAGTGCTGCGCAAGGTACTAACAGACTACGGTGGTGAGACAAGCGGCTGTATAGTTGCCCACCCCACAATTCTGATCAGTTTCACCCTGATGGTGCTAGTGGGTGGTGTTCTCCTGTGCTGTTCCCAACTCTGCACAGATACTTTGTTGAGCAAAGCTTGATAGTACTACCCAGTGAGGTTAAGTGCTGGAGGCTGGAATGTTCTTGCCTCGGTAGCACTGTTTAGGCTGCTCAGTGCTTCTGTCCTTGGAGTTTCAATGCTGTGAGTAGATAGTGCAGCATGTTAGTTTAGCAGACTCGATGTTATTCATAAAGGACGATCACAGGCACAGTTCAGCGGTGAAGGCTCTCAGCCAGGTTTATTGTCAATGAAGCAAAGTACTAGCTCTCTCGATCAATGTTTACAGTTACACTAACATGTGTGCTTGTTGCAATGGACTCAGCTCAGTCAGCGGTGGGACTTTCTGCTGCCCCCTAGACTGGACAAAGGGTTACGGTGAAGTACCCAACATTTATAGACGGAGGCAAACAACTGGAATACACAACTTACACAACACCTTACCTATTTCATGACATGTTTGTTACCTCCCCTTGTTCTTAATATTTTGAACAAAACATCCCTGTTCATTATATCGTCAAACTATCTTATTTTGTACTAGGCTGGAATGTATCTATACTAACTGGAATATATGTATGTAAATATCTAGCACCTAGTATGCTATCAACAACTTTGCCACATTCATGTACTGGAGAGTGAACTTGCAAGCATCTGCTTTAATACATGGTCTGACTTTGGTTCACAGCCTCTGGTTCAGGCCTCAAATCTTGCACCAGGTCTAGTGGTCCAGGCTCTCTCGCTCTATCTGCTACAGTTGGGATGCACTATGTGGAGCAGGGGGACACACAAGCTCAATATTTTCTCGCTGGGAACACGTGTGTGCACACGTGTGCATATACCACCCGCACACACTCAAGAGAGAATGTAGCAATGTTCTAATTTCTTCCCCCAGTTCCTCAATAGAATAGCCCAACATCAGCAGAGGATGGTGCCACTGCCTCTGTTCATAGTACATATCCAGCAGCATGAAACTGACTGGTTTGCTTCAGCATCACTCTGTTCTGTTGGAAAGCATCACGTGCACCAACAGGAATTACTACGGAAAAGGGGGTAAATATCTTCACACGCAGAATTGTCCAACGGGAGAATATCTGAAGTATGTGGGCAATGAGAGCACAATTCCAGGGAGAATTTAACTCCTTGTGCATTACTGAATACAATAGCGCTACCTACAATTATTGCATTCCCAATATCTGATTATTTTGTAAAGTACTTTGAGTTAAGTACAAAAGGTATTTTATAGAAAATTAAACTAAACTTCAATATATACAATTGTTCTAGAAATGTCTTTACAAGACTAAAATAGTTCTAAAAGAGCTATAAAGTCTCTGGATAAAATATTTTTCTACAACCTTCAAGGAAAGTAATTTCCTAAGAGTCCTAAGGACTTTAACGTAAGTATCTCTTTAATGGTATGTCAAAACACAGGAAAAATTAAGATAAAACTGGCTATCTATCCTAAGTGAGAGTTGTAGCTTCCACCTCCCCAATCGCTCAACAGCGCAAAAAGAAACGAATTTCAAAAGCCACTCTGTAATTAACTTGGGGTGGTTTAGCTGATACAGGAAGCTACCATTGCCATAAAGGGTATCTAATTATTTTTCAGATGTAGTTGCAGATACCTATCACCAATACAATTACTCATGTCTACTCAAAGCCACAATGTTCACATGAGGTATCCAAAGCAGACGCTCATAATATAACCAAACTTTACTATTGTGGTTTATAGTGCCACCAACAGGAAGCCTCAATGTCTTTACAGTTGCCTATATATTGTACAGAGAATAGCCTGCATAGATCATCACAAGATTAGCCTCCAAAATGGAAGTCAGCATTTTATAACCATGACCACAAAGCCAGACACACAGGCTAGAGTACAGCATAGATAACTATATGGGTTTGAGTTAACACTTGTTTCAGATGTTGCTCACACGTGTATTGTCACACCAAACAAAAAACATTTACTTTCCTCTCTGAATTCTGTTCAAGGTCCTCAAACGTCTTCTATCCACGACTTACTGTAATTTTTCTAAATTTCCATGAAAAAGTACTCCCCTCACCTTGTCCATTAGCAAACCTTTTCTGAACACACTGATAGATGGAACAGGTTTTTCTCCTTCCACAATGTTGCTTGCACATCTTTAAGGTGCCATCTACACTTGAACCAAGCCATGTTAAACATGTAAATACCAAATTATGTAATAAAATTGTTGGCATGCAGCAAAGTAGTAGCTGGGAGCACCAACAGTAGCATAGATACTGTTGTATGTTGTAGAACAGATAAGGTCAGCAATCCTCAGCTCTTTGAACGACATGGAAACTGAATGAATTTGATAGGCAAGTCACTAGAAGGGAGATACAGTTAGGTTCTTTTGTATAATCACTGTTCTGACACTTGCTTTTAACAATAGCAAATGCTCAAGAAATAGTGCGACTTACCTGCTTCATGTAATTTGTTGTTTGACATTGAGTTCAGACCTAAATACACTAATTAGCTGTCAGCAGTGTTGAAAATCTATTAATCTTAAGAGCAACAGCAAATTAAGTGAACCCTGGAGATAGGCCACAGAACTTGACATTGTGTTGACAGGTCAGCCTAGATAATCATGATTCCTCCTAACCTTAGTCTATGAATTGGTACAGTCTGACAGTATGATTTAACTGAAGCAAAAATTAGTTCTCATACAGCTCTCTAAGAAAGGCTATTTGACAGTTGCCAAAGCGGGTAGCTCTTAGAACAGGCTACTAAATTGTCACTGATAAAAAGTATGATCCTGAAACTATCCATATAATTATCTACAGCCTGTAAACTGACAATCAAGGTTAGCAATACAGCCTCCCTCGAGCTCAAAACAACAATCCTGTCACAGCTTCTCTAGGAGATGGAAACCAACTCTGCAAATTGCCAGTCCAGCTAGGCAAAAAGCTATGATGAAAACCACTTGTGACAGTCTCCTTTCTCTGTACCACATGCTTGATCAAAATTGTGTCCTGCCAATTTATTCACTTGGCCATGTCTCTGCTGTCAAAAAACCTGTTTAGAAAATTTTTTACAAACTACTATACTTGCAAGCAGTAGCAATCCTCAAAGTACTGCCAGCACAATTTGTAACATGCCATCTGTTCCATCTGGAGAACACAGGAATTGGAAGCACAAGGGGGCTGGGGGGGGCGGTGGGTTAAATTCTGTTTTAAGGTCAGTCGGTCCATAAAGTTCTGGCTAAAATGTTTTGAAGTAATTTGCTTATTGCTTTCGATGCTTAGAAACTTTACCTGAAGAAGCTATGTATCCAAGAAGATTGTATAGGAAGTATTAATATGCCAGAAATACTATATAAAATGCAGGCTATATTCTTTGTATGTTTCCTCCCAGTGAGCTTTATAAGCCATTCAAATTAGAATCATTTCCCTCACTTTAGGGGTGTAATACAGCAGCTCTTTAATAGTGTAATGTTGCTGTGCACCACAGTTTAGGACAAAATGTGAACACTAATACTGAATCCAATTGAAATTGCAGGAGTAATTTAGATATGGCAATTGGGGCATTAGAAAGAACATGCCTATGATTTCAAGTTCTATTGAGGCATTCCTTTAGACACTTAACTGATCCATCCTCCTTCATTGTTTGGGTAATTAGTTGTTAGACAGGTATTTACATGTTATGGTCCCACAAGATTTCTCAATACAATGCAAAGTCACCCAGAGTCCAGTCACTATATTACATCAGCATAGAGCATTTTGCAACAGGAAAAACTGGACAATCAGCTCTGGCCCAAACTCTATATTTCATTAGCATGAATGAAAATTATAGGATTTTTAAAAGGAACGTGTGAGAGCTATATCACACAGTCAGGTATATTAAGTTGACCCCCTATTCTTTCCCTCTGCCTCTTTCTTCTGTATCCAACTCCCTCAGGCTGTTTGAATTTTTTTTAAAAACAAACAAACGCAGTTTTATGCTTCCCCCCCCACCCCCATGATAGAATGTTTTTATCATGTTACACAGCACTCCAACTGCCTTAGGGGAGCTTTAATGATGATTTTATTTTTAAAAGTACCGGCCTATCTTGCTTGACCTTGCTGCACAAAATAAAAGGTTGCTAAACTCCTCCTCCCAGAGAACAAAACCTGGAACAGAAATAACCTGGCTACGCTGGATCAAAAGCCTAGAGTGGTAGAGTCCACAAACAAAGGAATCAGAACTAGGACAAACCCAGCACTATTACTAACAGGTACTGTAGGAGCAACCAGGTCAGAGAAACTGACCATTACTCCTTTCTTGTTTGTTCCCTATAATAAACTTACTTTAATACTCTGTAAGTCACTTTGAAAATATAAACCATTCCAGTGTCAATCTATACAGTACAACGTCCCAAGTAAGGTAATGCCCTTATTTTACAGATGAAGAAACAAAGGGCACTACACTTAGGACTGGTCTACACTGGTGTGGGGGGTAGGGGGGGAAATCAATCTAGGATATGCAACTTCAGCTACGAGAATAGCGTAGCTGAAGTTGACGTATCCTAGATCGAAGTAATTTTACTTACTTCGGGTCCACGCGGCACAGGCTCGTTCCCCCGTCGACTCCGCTTCCACCTCTCGCTGTGCTGGAGTTCCAGAGTTGACGGGGAGCACTTCTGGGATCGATTTATCGCGTCTAGATGAGACGTGATAAATCGATTCCCAATAGATCGATTACTACCCGCCGATTTGGCAGGTAGTATAGACGTACCCTTACAGTGGTGCCACTATACCACTGAGCAAAGACACTACATCCACCAACAGGAGAGCTTCTTCCATTGATGTAAGTTCTCCACCTCCCTGAGGCAGTAGCTATGTCGACTAAGAAAAGCCCTCCCATCAACATAGCTCTGTCTATACTGGGGTTAGGTTGGTATAACTGTCGCTCAGGTGTGGATTTTCCAAACACTTGAGCAACATATTTATGTAGACATAAGTTGGTAGTGTAGACCAACTAGAGAGAATAAGCAATTGTCAAAGGTCACACCAGGAGTCAGTGTTTGAGTCAATATTGTAATATTCAAGTCTCTGGCTTTTAGTTCCATGCTCAAACTACTAGACTAAAGTTTATTTTTCAGTGAATTATTGTATTGTATTTACAAAACTTCAATTTAAACTTGACTTTATAATACACTACTAGCAACTAACATGCCTGATCCATTTCTTGCATTTACAAGCCACAATTACATGCTTGTAGTAAAGCAACTTCCAGGGCCAGTTCAGATAAGGTTGCCAAATCTGAAAAAGTGTCTAGGTCTTGGGGCTTCACTCCACCAGAGAGGCTGATATGCTAGTGTGGAGCCTTTGTTTTTAACTGCTCACACTCCACTGCTGTGCTCAGAGCACCCAATGGGTGATAACTTGAGACACCTGGGGAAATCAGGGTGTCTCTTAAATGGCCGCCTGGTGCACAACACTGAAGGTTCCCTCCCCTTCCTTCTATGTGAGTCCTTTTATACATTTCTAGTCCCTTGATCAGGTGACTTCCGAATCAGCCTCAACTGGTGATTGGTGCTCTACCAGATGACTTTATCATCTGGCATTCTCTCCCCAGATAAACCAGTTCTTCTGGGTGGGAGCCAGTCTGTCTAGGATGTTTGTATTAAAATTGAAGACCATTCCAAGTTTAAAAACCCTCTATTGTCAGTTCTGTACCACAACACATTGGAATTTCAACCCTACATAGAAGTGAGAAGGGAATAGCTTCCACACTCAAAATGTAATTTGCAGCTTGATAAAGATATTTACAGAGTTCATAATCTCTCACACACACCTGTATAAATTGTACAGATTCCCTATCTCACACCCATACTAGTTCTGGATACATCTGCTCTCCTTACCTCCTAGGGGACTGAACCTCTATAACTAGCATGAGAGAGCAGATTGGGACAAAGGGGGGCAAAGCAGACCTAGTGATGTGTAAGGACAATCTGAATTTCAAAGTATCTTGTGTAATAAGAAAACATAGTTGCCCTCATTTTTCCATAACCCAAGATGAATTAAATCCACAGATTCCAAGGCTAGAAGGGACCACTGTGATTATCTAGTCTGACCTCCTATATAACACAGGCCATAACACTTCCCCAAAATAATTCCTAGAGCATATAGTTTAGAAAAACATCCAGTCTGGATTTAAAAATTGTCAACAGGAGACTCCACCATGACTTAGTAAGTTGTTCCAATGCTCATTACACGCTGTTAAAAACTTATGACTTTTTCCAGTCTGAATTTGTCTAACTTTAACTTCCAGCCATTGGATCATGCATACCTTTCTCTGCTAGACTGAAGACCCCATTATTAAGTATTTGTTCCCCACACAGATACTTAGACTCAACCCTTAACCTTCTCTTTGTTAAACTAAATTGGTTAAGTTCTTTGAGTCTTACTACAAGGCATGTTTTCCAATCCTTTAATCATTCTTGTGGCTCTTCTCTAAGCCCTCTTCAATTTATCAACATCCTTCTTGAATTGTAAGTACCAGAACTGGCCACCGTATTCCAGCAGTGGTCACACCAGTGCCAAATATAGAAGTAAAATAACTTCTCAACTCTTATTCAAGATTCCCCAGTTTATGCATCCCAGGATCATAATAGCTCTCTTGAACATAACTCCTGTTCAGCTGATTATCCATCAGACCCCCAAGTTATTTTCAGAGTCGTTGCTTCCAAGGATAGATTCCCCCCATTCTGTAAGAGTGGCCTACATTCTCTGTTCCTAGATGTGTAGATTTAGCTGTATAAAAATGCTTATGGTTTGCTTGTGCCCCATTTATTACGTGATTAAGATCACTCTGAATCAGTGACCTGTCCTCCTCATTAGCTTCCACACCCCCAATTTTTGTGTTGTCTGCAAACTTTTTATCAGTTTATATTAAGACTGTTTTTTACATTCCTTCCTCTGCTGATCAGATCCCACTTGTACTTAAAAATCTCAATTAGCAAGTCTACTCTGAGTTTGGAAAGAAATATTGTTCTTCTGTAGGTTTCCTTATCAAGAACTTAAAATGGCAGTGACACCCCAAACTGCACTTGGAAAGAGTACACACAGATTTAGCAAGGTACACTCTGCTGGTAGTACAGTATGGGATGCAACTTACTGAGCAGAGCTTGAGGAGGAATTTGGAAAAGTCATGGGTTGGACTGGACAATCATCTATATCTCCCCACATTTGCTGGTGTTTCAAGAAAAATGGAGGCAGGTGGAGGGTTTTCATCGTCAGCCTCTGACTGGCTGTGCTGGTCAATCACTATACTTAGGCACATAGAAGGGAATGGGATAAGAACATTGGTCTATCATTCATACAGTGAACATTGCTACAAGCACTGCCCTACTCACCAGAGTAAGGATGGAATCCTGCTATCAGTAGGTTCCCTGGCAGTCGGCGAGAGAAAAAAGGAGTCTAAGTGCAATACCAACAGAAAAAGCCTTGGGGGGGGGGGGGGGGTAGAGATCTGGCAGACTGGGTCCAGGTAGTGAGGGAAATTAATGGGAAGCTAGATCAAGTCAGCAAGCAGAATGGTATCAGGGAGGCAAGAGTGAAGGGAATAAAGGAGAAGAGGGGGAGCAAGATAAACCAATGGATCCAACGGGAAATAAGAGCAGATCGAGGAACCTCCCTGGAAAAGGGAAGTGAGCTCCTGCTTCTCTAACTGCACTAAGGCTGCACAGAGGGCTTTGGTTGCTGTCTGAGATGACTGTTTAAAGATAAGAATTCAGCCTTGACTAGTGTTCACTATAATAATTTCTCCCCGTTGAGTGAGTTCTTGTCTCTAAGGTACTAATCAGTTCTAGTGAAGTGTAAATGGACTTGAGGCCAATTCTAATAGGACTGAAGTATTTATTGAGGTAATGTGGGGATTCAGAGGTGAGAGCTGTAACTTGCACAAAGTTAGATTTCTTGCACACACACCTCGAGGGGGGGGGGGCGGGGGGAATCCAGGCTTCTAATAAAAAAAAAAATCTTTTAAAAAGTCAGATTTCTATTTGTATCACATCCTACGAAAACACCTCCTGAACTGCTTGCAACGAAACTATTTCAAACACTGAGAGCGTGACAGTGAAACTATCTTGACTAGTTTTCATGGTTCTGGCTGAGAGTTAAAAGCAAGCAGTATAAATAGTGAAAAACTGAGCAGCTGTAATTTTGTTTTAATAATCTAAATTACTATTAGCACAGAGAAATGCTCTTTCTAAATGGCCAATCTACAGCTCTTCTGCTATGAGGCTTGCTTCCTTTCATGCTCCCTCTCTCCCTAGTTCTATGAGACATCAGTGCCCAGGGCTGGGAGAGCAGGAGCTTGTGCTGGGCAAAGAATTGCAGGGGACACAATCAGCTCAGCAACAGCAGAGGGATCTCTCTCTACGTGCCTTCGTTCCCCAAAATGTGGATAAAACCTTTCCTGTCTCCCACCTTTGGCAGTTCAGACAAGCTTTCTGGGGCACAGACTCTTTTACTCCATGTATGTACTGTACCTTGCACAACAGGACCTCAAACTTGGTTAGGACCTGTAGGTACTACTGCAATATACAAAAGAGCATTTACAGTAAGTTGGAGTAAAGAGAATGTGAATTAACCTTAACTGTATTACACTTAAACAACCAAAAATGGTTCCATAGACTATATTGTACTTCCTGTGAACATAATTTCTATTCCCAGCACTGCCTCAGTCCTTTAGAAACAGTTATCACTATCCTTCTTTGCTACCAAAACATCAAGGAGAGCCACTTTGTCATTACAGGGATAATTTAGACTGTTTGATCAGGCTTTCATAGCAGCTCTGCTGTGGAGATAAAGATTTATGATTTCAACATCAAACTGAAGAGTGAGAAAGTACTTTCACCTATACCTGTCCCCGAGCTCCTCTGCCATTTTGGGGGGGGTTACAGTGATTTTCCTACTTTTAATAATTTTTCTCTCCTATGATGCTGTATGAAAGACCCACAGAAACAAGGAAAACTAATTGACTGTACAGAGGAAATAGTGAAACTGACTATAAAAGGTCCCATTGAATTTTTTCCTTTCTAATCTTTCTATTATAGCAACTTCGGATTTAACCTGCAACAGTAGCACACAAGACATTTGGACAGAAGTGACTTCTTTTTTTTTTTAAGTTGACAATGCCCTAAAGTCCATGGGCTGTTTAGTATAAAGGTTGTTTAGAATCTCATCAATGACCCTATACTTGGGGCTGCCCTCACCCCATCCGTGCCTTGGCAGAAATCATTTGCTCCAGCCCCCTCCCTCCATAGATCTCAAGAGAGGGACACGCCAGAGCAGACTACTGCAGGCAGCGATCGGGAAGGGGGTGCATGGGGCTGGTGCCCCCGCAAACAGGGATGGGGGAGGGGTGGGCGCGGCTTCCCCCAACGGTCCCTCCTTAGTCGCTGTTACTTTCTCTGTTACTCTTTCATTGAAGGTTACTCTTTTATGTCAGGAGGTAGATGTCCACAAGCCTGTATCATTGATTTACTAATGCTGTGCATGTCAGCTGTCATAGTGGATGAGTTTACATTAAAAAACGTGTAACCAGCAGTCCAGGATCTTAATGCATATACTTGTTCTGTTGGGCACAGAAAGAGCTATGCTGTCAGAAGCAGTTTTGCCACATGAACACTGGAGCATGACTGCCCTAGCTGAAATAAAATTGATAAAGCTCTCAGTAGCAGATTCAGGTCCTCAAGATTAAAAAAACCAAACCAACAAAAGGCACCAACATTAGACTTCAGCGCCTCATGCTCTTGCTAAGATGTACAGCTTTCAGTTTATCATACTCCTCAACCTTCCATGACCTATGTATTACAGGATGAAGTACCCCCACTAATGGACCAAAAAAGGCACAGGAAAATTACAAAGATACAGTATTTTAAATTATTGACTTTTTGAAGAGCACCTTTTCCTGTAACCTCACTTTCATATTCAGTATTTTTATTTCTGTAAAGTGAAAGGAGATGGCAAATTTGGACTTCACCTAAATCAGCTGACAGATGTACTGACTATTAAAGCCAGGCCAAGAACAAAAACAGCCTGTTCCATAGATCCTTAGTAATGAGAAAGCTATGTCAGCAATTGAAATGAAGTTAAACAGCAAGAGTAGCTCAGAAATGTGTTCAGTACTTATCCCCTCAAACAGACAAGGGTCTGACGAGGTAAGACCCATCCCAATGATGTTCACAGACATTTTGCTAAGATAGAGGGCATTTGTAGCTCTGTGTCAATTTTTGATTCATATTTTTCTACAAAAGACACATTCTTACCAATAAGGAGGCAGCAAAATAGCTGCCCTCTTGCATAGCAGCTACTCAGCTGGATAGAAGTTAATGTAGCAATAAGAGCCTCCATAAGCATTACACTTCAGGAGAGAAGCATCCTTTAATTGCTCCCCTTCCAGGGGCAGGAAATCTGGCTGTACAGCCACATAACATCACTCTCCCGGAGTGTGCACTTCACCCCGACCCTATACTTGGGGCTGCCCTCACCCCATCCGTGCCTTGGCAGAAATCATTTGCTCCAGCCCCCTCCCTCCATAGATCTCAAGAGAGGGACACGCCAGAGCAGACTACTGCAGGCAGCGATCGGGAAGGGGGTGCATGGGGCTGGTGCCCCCGCAAACAGGGATGGGGGAGGGGTGGGCGCGGCTTCCCCCAACGGTCCCTCCTTAGTCGCTGTTACTTCACCCCCGCCCCCACCCTCTTATTGCGAACGGCAGACCCTGCCCCACCGATCCCCCGGGGCGCCCCCTTCCCCAGTGACCGGCGGCTGCCTCCGCCCTGCTTACCGTGCTGGGTGAAGATATTGAAGCCGCTCTCCGCGGTGCGCCCGGCCGCCTCTCGCTTGCGGCCCGCAGGCCTGGCCGTGCTGCTCCCCCGCGCTCCCCTGGGCTGCTGAGGCGGCGGAGGCTGCTGCTGGAGCCCGGCTCCCGGCTCCCCGACGCGGCCCACCTGCTGGCCCATCCCCGCGCTGCCGTCCTGGGCCCCCGCCAGCCCTCACTCACATGCCGCCTCCGCTGCCGGCCCGGCAGGCGGCCTCCTGCTCCCGCGGCTCCCCACAGGGCTGCCCCCCGCCCCGCCGCGCTCCGGCCTGGGACTCACGGACTCGCCCCCTCAGCCCCCGCCGCCATCTTAACCACAGAGCTGCGGGAGAGGGGACAGAGCGGCTCCTAGAGCCCCACCTCCGGTCCTCCAAGGGTGTCCTGCCACCGCCAGCCCCGTGGCTTCACCCCCGCCCCCTCCCTGACATCACCCAGCAACACCCCCGCCCTCCCCTGACACCACTGCCCTTCCCTGACGTCACCCAGCAACACCGTGCTCACGCGCGCCCTCGCTGCCATCACTCAGCAGCCCTCCCTGACATCCCATCCCTTCCCTGCCAACCTCCATCCCTCCTTTCCATCCTGCACTGTCCTCGTGACTCCCTTACCATCCTCCTCTCGATCCCCTGACAGCCCCTAGACCACACCTATTAACCTTCCCCACTTTTTCCATCCCCCCACTACCCCATCACCCACCTACAGTATCATCCTGACTATCCCCCACTGTCCATGTTCTCCCTCACTATCTCCCTATATGGCTCCTACTATCTGTCCCCGCTGCACTACCCTGTTAGTTTTCTGTCCCATAGTGCTCTTTCTGAACACAAGCTCTTCCCCCGTTCTGTAGAACTCTGCCTGGGACACTTGAAATACTGATCACGGTGAGTGCCATAGGACCATTTCATAATATTAGGACTTGGCGACACCTAAAGTGTAGGTGAAGCTAGCTACATCACTCAGGGCTGTGAAAAATTTCACGCCCTGTGCGATGTAATTAGGTCAACCCAACCCCAACTATAGATGCAGCTAGGTCAACAGAAAAATTCTTCCGTCGACCTAGCTACCTCCTCTCAAGGGAGCGGATTTACTAGAAGCGATGGAAAAACCACTTCCAATCACTGTAGTAAGTGTCTGCACTACAGTGGAATAGCTGCAGCTATGTTGCCGTAGCACTTGTACATACACTTAGACTCTCAAAGGTGGTCCTCTTCTTCTACTTTTTTATATCCTTTCAACATTTGGTCATTTGTAATATAATTTTTCCCATTTAAGGTATTGAGTAAAGAATAAACAGTGAAGGTGAGGAATATATCAAAAGACAGATCAAATGCTTGTCCATTAATTGTCATGTGGAGAATTAACTATTAACCTCTAAAAGGCCTAAAAAATCCAGATTGGCATATATAGGACCCAGAAAGCATACCCTGATCATATGAGAAATGATATGTGATTTCCCCAAGACCACCTTAACTGAAATAATCACTAATAAAACAAAAACAGACATCTTAACCTTAACTACAGAATTATATGGAGGCATATAATGGACAAATTTTCAACTACAGTTGCTGTTACACACATACATCAAGTAATGTTCCAGTTACAAACTGTAAGCATTTGGAAGTATGGAAACTAATAAATATGGGAGGAGAGAGAGGGGGTAACTACTGCCATAGGAGCCGACTTCCGTCGGCTCCGCTGGGTGCGTCGGGGGTGGGGCCCCGCAACGTCGGCCGGTTTCGGGGGCAAAGGTAAGTTCTCCAGTAACGGGCGTGGGGCCGGTGGGGAGCACCGTCCGTCTGAGCACCCACCAATTTTTCCCTGTGGGTGTTCCAGCCCCGGAGCACCCATGGAGTCGGCGCCTATGACTACTGCAAGACTCTGGGCCAGTGGAAAAGTTTGTTGTTTTTCAGTTTTGCTGCTCCCCCCCACCCCCCCGCCCCATAATTTTTTCGTTTGGCCAAAGCTGGCAGGATGGGCAGCACATCACCAGGTTGTGCCTATGCCAGTGTATCCCCTAAGTATGTGTAATTAAACAAACTTGTCCTCTGCTTAGGGTGACCAGACAGCAAATGTGAAAAATCGGGACAGGGGGTGGGGGGGTAATAGGAGCCTATATAAGAAAAAGACCCAAAAATCGGGACTGCCCCTATAAAATCGGGACATCTGGTCACCCTACTTCTGCTCACTACAATGGTTTCCCATAAAATATTGAGTCATATTTAAGTCCATGTCTTCATGGTGCTCAATGGCTTGGGCCCAGGATACCTAAAAGATCATCTAAAACTCTGGGATGTATTGTAGACCATGGTTAACAATTGTTCCTCAAGCACAATGGAGCTGTCCACCACTAGGGGAAAGCTCATTTATGTAGGAGAAAGTGCTTTCTTAGAGGCTGGTTGAAGACTGTGGAATGAACTCCTGTAGGACCTAAGAACGACTTCAAACTTCAGCACTTTCCATTCCAAATGTAGGTGCACTTCTTCGACTTTGCCTTCAGTAATAAAAACACATAGCAAAACAGAAATGAAAAACATAAAAAAATTAATAATTCTCATAATTTTCCTCCTGGGGAGCTGAGAAGGGAGGAAAAGTGACTCACGCATAAGAGATGCTAGTTACATCACTTAATAAACTTCTGGAAGGTACCCAGATGCCATGTTGATAGGCACAATAGAAGAACCTGAGTAGAACTGAATAGAACTATCTACACTAAATTAAGACTATCTACACTAGAACTATCTACACTAAATTAATTGGGGGGAAGGATAGCTCAGTGGTTTGAGCATTGGCCTGCTAAACCCAGGCTTGCGAGTTCAATCCTTGGGACCATTTAGGGAGCTGGGGCAAAAATTGGGAATTGGTCCTGCTTTGAGCAGAGGGTTGGACTAGATGACCTCCTAAGGTCCCTTCCAACCCTGTTATTCTATAAGACAGTTAATTACTACTCACGTAAACTTACAGGTATACATAGAGGGAAAAAACATTCACAGTTTCTATGATTTATTTGGCAAACAAATTCAGAATGAAACTATATAACTTAAAAGTCTGGAACCTCTTACATTGGAAAGATCTGAATATCTTTCAAATCACTTTAGCCCATCCCTATTTGGGAGTGAGGAATTTTGCAACGAAGATGCAAGACAGTTCATTTTATCTTTGCCTAAAATGTTATTTCAGTGCTTCTTCCTTCTTAAAAGTGGTTGTACTCCAAAAAGTGACTATGTAAGCACTTTCTAACGACAGATCAGCCTCTTTGTGTGTGTACTGGAGACAAATCTGCTGACTTTAGGGACAAATTACAGATATATATATATATATACAAGTATCAGGGGGTAGCCGTGTTAGTGTATATCCACAAAAACAATGAGAAGTCCAGTGGCACCTTAAAGGCTAACAGATTTATTTGGGCATAAGCTTTGCCCACGAAAGCTTATGCCCAAATAAATCTGTTAGTCTTTAAGGTGCCACCGGACTCCTTGTTGTTTTTATATATATACATACACACACACATATTTTACTTCAGTTTGCCATGAAGAGACAACATAAATAACCGAATGAGCTGGATTCTATTTACCAAGTTCTAGTCACTGACTCCTGCACAACCCTATTGGGTTGCACAGATGGAACAGAGGTCAGAATTTAAAGATAATAGGGCAGCCCAGGTATATGTTGGCCTGCGGAACCTTTTATTAATGATGGTGCATGTAATGAGGGGAAAAAATAATTTACAGAGTCACTTTTCAGAGTAGAACCCCACTTTCAAATTAGTAGCAATAATATTTAGCTTTTCTAGTGCCTCTCATCCATAGATCTCAGAGCACTTTCCAAAGGAAGGTTATTAGCATTTTAAAAGAATGCGCCAATGTTGAGAAAATATTTATATTCTGCGGGGAGGATGGGGGGGGGATGTTCAGAAGGGTATTCAGCATTATTAGTTTAAAACAGAATTTTTATTCCTTAGATCTTATGACATCCCATGATATCCATGCATAACTAGCTTGTGCTGAGCATGGAGTATGCTGATGTCACACAACATGGAACCCCGTCACAGAGACCTCTTACTGAGATGGAGTGAGTAAGACTGTAAAAGCCTATTGCATGTGTTTGCAAAGTGTTTACTATTTTATATAATCTAATAATACTTTGAAAACCATGCAATATGCTGTGCCTAATTAGCTTCTTAATAGTCTAGTGGAGCAAGAATGGAAATATGAATAAGAAACTCCTAAATTCTAATTCTTTTTCTGCCACTTTATCATTGTATGCCCATGGGCCACATCCCTTCTTATCCTTAAAGTGGGCCTAATCATTATTTATCCACAGAGTGCTCTGGGTATTAATTATTTCATGTTTGCAAAGTGCTTTGAAGACGAAAAATGTGTATTAATGCTAATTATTGTCTGAAAAAGTTTGGAAATATACATAAACAAGGCCTCCTGACAAGTTCTGTCCTGACAATTTCTGTCTTCCAATGAGTTTTCTGTCACATAAGCAGTTTGGGAGAGGGGGGGAAATTGCCAAAAAGCCAAGGCAAAACTGAGATTGCAATGCTACTTTAAGGAGAAATATGACATTGCCAGTAGCACTTATTCACTAATGTAAAAGCATCTGCTATATATAAATTTCACAACCCCTTTTCCCAATCATTGACAATGGTCAACTGCTCAAACACTGCATGCAGTCTCTGTTCCAAAAAGAGAAGTTAAAATGTTCAGCCAATGAAATGATATTGTTGGCTGAACATTCTTGGATGTTCTATATTATAGTACATGCAACAGCCTCTAGATATCATCCTAATCCCCCATTGTTTGCTTGATGTATTCATTGTGCATGGGAAATGATGCAGAATAAATCTGTTGCTATATCAGGATTCTTGAACTCAAGTATTGTATCCATGGGGCAGCTTTTTTTTCTGACTCATGAAACAGAAATTAAAGCAAATACTTCAGCAAATTAAAAAATAATTCTGGGAATAATCTCTCCTCCTTTCCCAGCTCACATATCATTTATGGATCAAAGCTGTACAGAGTAACAGGTTAACATAAATGGTCACCCTGGGCAGGGATGGTGTCAACCTGTGTGTTTGCACAGTGCCTAGTGCAACGGGATTCTGATCCTGAGTGAGGCCTTTGGACACTATTATGATATCGGGTAAATGAAGCTTTCATTGTGTATGTAAATTACAGATCTATATTGATTTATGTAAATTGTATCACCCTCTAAATCAGGCCTGCACAACCCGCATGGGCTCACTGTGTGGCCCGCGGGGGGGTTATTAGGCAAGCAGCGGGGTGGGGCAAGCCAACGGCTGGCTGGCCAGCCGGCGGGTGGGCGGGCTGGTGAAGAGGCCAGTGGCAGGCTGGGGAGTGAGGGTGAGCCAGCGGCAGGGGGCGGGGGCAGCGGCAGAAGGTAAGAGGCCAGCAGCGGGCAGGCAGGTAAGCTGGTGGCGGGCAGGCAGGTGAGCTGGCGGCGGGGGGAGCCAGCGAGCTGGCGGCGGGGGGAGCCGGCGAGCCAGCGGCAGGGGGGCTGAGGAGGCAAGCGGGCGGCGGGGGGTGAGGAGGCAAGCCAGGCGGGGTGGGGGATGATGAGCCGAGTGGGCGGGCAGTGGCAGGGCGGCAGGTAAGCCAGCGGCGGGGGGGAGACTGAGGAGGCGAGCGGGCGGTGGGGGGTGCTGAGGAGGCAAGCCGGGCAGGGTGGGGGGATGATGAGCCGAGAGGGCGGGCAGTGGCGGCGAGGCTTTATACTGGGGGGTCGGGTGAGGAGGCGAGTGGCGAGTCAGTGGCTGGAGGGGGGCAAATCTCCCAGATTCAAAATCTGGGACTGTCCCCGTTGGTCCTTTTTGCTGCTTGTCTCTGGGCTGGGGGTTGTCCCAATGCTGCAAAGAGGGTGTTCCCAAAGGAAGGTGCTTGCTTCTAACCCCTAAGGCCGTCAGTATGTCTGCTCTTCTCTAGTCAGCCCACTTGACAAGTTTGATTGTCCTTGGTCTGGTTCCCATCCCCTCTCCAAGGGTTGCAGCTGTCTGGAGGTGCCTGCCTTCCACACCTTCCTCATTCACACCTCATTCATTCAACAGGGCAATTGAATACAAAGTGGGGGGAAGATCTTATTCTACTTCTAACAAAAAGACATTTTTCTTTTACCTTAATTATACTACCTTAGGGGCCCGCTATAACATATTACCAAGGTTCAATACAAAGTCATATAAAAGTTATATAAAAATGCATAATGCAGAGATTTATCTACAACTGCATTGATTGATTGTTGTGTGCAGTAATATAGTGACCCTGGGGAGGGGGGGGCAGTGAAGAGGGGTGTGATGGTGGGGCCGAGCGGGGAGAGGGCAGGTCCTATTATATTGCTGTGATCCGGTCACCCTATGCGCAGTTTCTTTCCTCCTCCACAGGCTTTCACACCCCAGCGCTGGGGAAGGAGGGGTTGTTTCCGTGGGGCGGGCGGCGCTCGCGGGGGGGGTGTTTCTGCGGGGCCGGGGGGTTTCAGCCCTCAGCTCTTTTCTTTGGAGTAATATGACCCTCGCCGCTTTACGAGTTGTGCAGGTCTGCTCTAAATTATTAGAAAACTTTGTAAATGTGTATAAACTCTTTCAGGAGACGCTTTCTGAGTTAACGACAGCATACGGCACACAGGGATGACTTAAATCCTTAGTTTAACACCATTGTCTTGAATGATGCTATACTAAAGAAAAACTTGGTCCAGTGTGTTAACACGATAGACATGCCATCTGTAATGTTCACAAGAGTCCCCAGACATTGGGGTCCAATGTAGAATCTCTTAACACCCTCCTCTTCTAATACTTTTACAAAAATGAACAACATGCTCTCAGGTTTTGCCACTTGACAATTCAGTATTAATGTAGTTTCTCTGCCACAAATTTTCTACTGAGGCATAAACATAAAATAACTTTTGAGGGCTAAATCGACAATGGCTGTGTGACACTAGATTAGTCACTTGTGGGTGCTATAAAAGTGAAAGTGGTGCTTGTGCCACCTGAGAATTTTCAAAGGAAAGCACAGGTGGTGCTCTAGAGAGTTGCACCTGCCAGAAGGGGTATGCAGGGCATTCATCGGATCATTTTCAAACCATAGAACCTGAGTGCAAGTGATCACTCAGATACAAATCCATTATACTACAAATTTGTCCTGTAGCAGCTTGCATAAGGTGATCAGCCCCCATGGCAGCTGCAGTGCATTACATAACTTGATCATATCATGGAGGTGCCTAATAGCAAATCCATACTGAAGTGTTCTAAAGTGGGCTGAAACGGGGTATAATTTCCTGACTTTACCTGTATATAGACAATCAATCAATGTAAAATTTCGTAGAGGGTTAGATTTTATGTCTCATAGACTTTAAGGTCAGAAGGGACCATTATGATCATCTAGTCTGATCTCCTGCACAACGCAGGCCACAGAATCTCACCCACCCACTCCTGGAATAATCCTCTCACCTATGTCTCAGCTATTGAAGTCCTCAAATCATGGTTTAAAGACTTCAAGATGCAGAGAATCCTCCAGCAAGTGACCCATGCCCCATGCTGCAGAGGAAGGTGAAAAACCTCCAGGGCCTCTGCCAATCTACCCTGGAGGAAAATTCCTTCCTGACCCCAAATATGGCGATCAGCTGAACCCTGAGCATGTGGGCAAGACTCACCAGCCAGACACCCAGGAAAAAGTTCTCTGTAGTAACTTCTAACATCCCACCATTGGGCCTATTTACCACTGATAGTGAAAGGTCAATTAATTGCCAAAATCATGTTATCTCATCAAACCATCCCCTCCATAAACTTATCTAGCTTAATCTTGAAGCCAGTTAGGTCTTTTGCCCCCACTGCTTCCCTTGGAAGGCTGTTCCAGAACTTCACTCCTCCGATGATTAGAAACCTTCGTCTAATTTCAGGTCTAAACTTCCTGATGGCCAGTTTATATCCATTTGTTCTTGTGTCCACATTGGTACTGAGCTTAAATAATTCCTCTCCCTCCCTGGTATTTATCCCTCTGATATATAGATTTTGGTTGGTTTCTCTTAATACATTTTTAATAGGAAGATTTTGAATTAGTGCTCTGGCTGTAATGTGTCACTGGCAGTCCTATTTGTCCTTTTTGACTGATAGGCTTTTTGTTTTTTTAAGAATTTATTACACTGGGAGTACCTTTCTCAGACCTGAAGAAGATCTGTGTGTTTATCATGTATATTGTGTGTGTAGCAACCCTAACTGAGGCACAACAAAGTTGTTGAAGATTTGTGTATGTGTATATTAATTTTAAAGAGAAGCACACTAATTGTGCTGAATAGCTTGGCTGGATTGCCCCAAACAACATGGTACTTGTTACTGTTTTGAGGACCATAAGGCCTCTGGTCTACACTACAAAGTTATGTCTATGTAAGTTACTTTCTGTCAACATAGTTGTGCATGTGTCTGCACTTAAATTTGTCTCCACTGATGTCAGGGGCCAATTACACTGGCAAAGTAACACCAACTCCCCAAGTGGCATTGAGCCAAGGTTGATGTACAGAGGTCGATGCAGCACGCATGTAGACACTGTGTTACCTAAGTCAACCATAGCAGTCCTCCAGAGCTGTCCCATAATGCCCCACACTGACCGATGTGGTCACCATTGTGAACTCCACTGCCCACAGGTCACGTAGACTGGAAACTCCCCTCCCCTGTAAAGCACTGCAAATTTTTGAAATCTCTTTTTCTGATTGCCCAGCTTGGTGAGCACACCGAGCAGTTCTTCACTGTTTAGTGCAAATGCCCAGCTGACCGTTCCGGCTCCATGCTCCACACGCAGGGCCAGCGCGCCCACTAGGCGACCCTAGGCGGTCGCCTAGGGCACCGGGAGCTGGGGGGGCGGCTGGCCGCTGCTTCCGCCTGCCGCCCAGCTCTGGGAGCCGCGGGGGTGCCTGGCTGCGGCTGCTGCCCGCCACCTGGCTCTGGGAGCTGCGGGGGTGCCTTGCTGTGGCTGCCGCCCGCCGCCCAACTCCGTGGCTGAGCCGGGAGCTGGGGAGGGCGCCTGGCCACGCTGCTGCCCGCCGCCCGGCTCCGCAACTGAGCCGGGAGCCGGGGGGCGGCTGGCCGCGGCTGCCGGGAGCCGGGGGGCACCGCAGGTGGGAGGAGGCTGCCGGGTGGGGGGCTGAGCTGCGGGGGAGGGCGGTGTTAGCTGGGGGGGCGGTGTTAGCTGGGCAGGGGGGGCGCAGGGGGTGGATTGGCGCAGGGGGTGGATTGGCTGCGGGGGGGCGGTGTTAGCTGGGGGGGAGGTGTTAGCTGGGGGCGGGCGGGGCACAGGGCCGGTGCAAGGAAGTTTCGCCTAGGGCGCGAAACTTCCTTGCACCAGCCCTGTCCACACGCACTCCAGCCTGGAGTAGACAAGAGATATCTGATCTCCCAGGCAGCGGGGGAGAAGAGGCTGTACAGGCACAGCTCCAAACCAGTCATAGACATGTGGACATCTATGAGCAGATTTCTCAGGAGATGCAGTAAAGGGCTAAGACAGGGACCAGCAGCAGTGTCATGTGAAAGCCAAGTAGCTGCAGCAGGAGGCTAGGGAGGACAACAATCAATCTGGTGCCAAGCCACAGATCTGCTGCTTTTAGAACGAGCTGTATGACATGTTGGCAGAGACCCCACCACCCCACACAATATCGTCCGTACTTCTGAGAAGCTTGAGTCAAAGGCCTCTGTTGTCAGAGCCGGCTCCAGGCACCAACACAGAAAGCGCATGCCTGGGGCGGCATGCCGCGGTGGGCAGCGTGACGGTCACCGTCAGGGTGGCAGTCAGGCTGCCTTTGGCGGCGTTTCTGCAGAAGGTCCGCCATTCCCGCAGATTCGGTGGCAATTCGGTGGCGGGCCTGCCGACAGCGTGGGACCGGCGGCGTGCCCGCAGGAACGCCAACAACAGCTGCCTGACTGCCATGCTTGGGGCAGCACAAATCATAGAGCTGCCCCTGTCTGTTATAAACAGTGAGGAGGAGGATGGGGGACCAGAGGATCCGGCTGCATAGCGAGCCATGGCCTGTTTTTGACTCCACTGCAGTCCCACCAGTCAAGCACAGGCAAGCCCAAAGCAAGGGAAGGAACTTTGGCAAGTTTGTACATTAATTTTCCATTAAAGGGATGGCACCCCAAAATAGCAGGATGCAGCTTTTGACTTTTCATTAAATACAGTCCATTGAGAGTTCATGCTTGAAGAGGTAGAATTGCTACCTGTTTTTCAGTCCCCTCTATATCTAGGCAGAGGAGATTGTTTATATACGTAGGGATGTCCCTTGAATCCTCCCGAGATATCTCGATGAAACTTTCATGGGGGTCCTCTGCAATCCCTTGCCAAAGGTTTCTAGGGATGGCTGCCTTATTTCTTCCTCTGTGGTCGGACACTTTCCCACAGCAGCCAGCAATAACTTTGGCAGGCACCATTGCAGTACACAGGCTAGCAGCATATGTGCCTGAGTGGCTTTGGGATGCCAGCAATAGCTGCGCTCTCTCTGCCTTTGTTGCCATCAGGAGTAAGATACCAGCTAAAATCACCACTGACGGTAGAAAATGGTATCAGTATTCAGTGCCAATGCTCTATGCTATTAGTTTCATGCAAGTGAGCAATTCCCTCCTCATTTTCCTAACTCCCTGCAGGCTGTACTCACCATGATTGGGCTGTGCACAAGCAATCTCAAGCAGAAGTGTGAATGAGCAGGTAGTGCTTAAAACTTTGGGGGAGTAAGGGGAGTGAATTCTGCATCTTAAGTTTCACTTTCCATGGTGAATATACTGACAATGGTACCTCTGTGTGTTTTATCTGCAGCAGCTGTCATTGCGGCCTTGAAGGTCTCCCCCTCCACATCCGTGGAATTCTTGAGCCAGATGAGGAGAAAAAAGAGGACTCATGACAATATGCTCAATGAGATACTGCAAGCTAGTGCTGCATTGGACCATAAGCACAGGACCTGGAGGATGAACATTGCAGAGAGCCTAGAGAAGGAAAAAGTGGAGAGGAGAAAGGTGCAGGAAAAGGAGAGGGAGTTGCACCAGAACGTAATGGGGATTCTCAGGCAGCAAACACAGATTCTGCACACTCTGGAGAACTTGCAGGTTCAATAGTCCCAGGTTCACATACCTCTGCAGCCCATTAAGAACTCAATATCGGGACCTCTCCAACCACCACCACCCGTAACATTCCGCGTGGCATCATCAGCCACTGCACTGCCCCTACCACTGCACCCCACCAGACATTAGACAATCATAGCTTCACATACACAGACCTGTGAAAGTGTGAAAGTAGAATGAATTATATTGTAATTATAATTCATTAAAGAAATGCTGCTTGAAGAGTTTGTTGAAATATAGTTGTCAGGAAGAGAAACATTAAGGAGTGTGAGACAATGGGTCCTCAAACTAATTAACTTAGAGCTCCTACTGAGCTAGGAGATTGGTAAACGTTAGTATGCAAATAAGATATGTATGTATATTTGTCAGTTTCTGGTTCCTTTTGTCTCTTATGTTAAATTGGCTTTCCCTTATCTGTTTAAATAAGTTAGCTTGAGCCTTTGCAGAGAACTCACATATCTGGGTGCATTGGCAAAGTGCTTTGCTAATAAACAGAGTGGTCTGACAAATTTTGTGAGTCTTGAATCTGACTTTGACAATTTGGAGGTCCCACCGAGATGGCAACCGTCTTCACTGGGGCTGTGTGATTCCTGACCGTTCTTAGGACGGCCGTGGCAGCCGGCACCTGGGCATTTGGCCCGAGCGGTCCTCTGCCAGAACAGAAGGGTGCACGACCACAGTGAAGTCTACGCCATCGAACCTGTTGGTTCCCACTCTGTTCTGGTAGGGATCCCGGGACCTGACATCAGGAATCTGGTCAGGTAATTATTTCTGTGTTTTGTCCGGACTAAGGACTGTCTTGTCTCTGTGTCTATCCGTCCTCCCTGTGGTGTGTTTGAGTCTGGGTGCCGTCTCCGTCCGGGGATCGGCCGACCAAAGGGTTCCTGTCCCCACGGTCTGAGTGAGTGAAATCTGCACAATCGCAGCCGCACCGTGCCTTGGGTAAAACCCTTGGTGTGAAAGGAAGGGCGATTGAGGCAGTAGCCTGTGGGCTCCTTTTGTGTGTTGCACTGGGCATCGCTCTGACGAACCCGATTTTCCTTCTTGTGTGATTGGTGTGTAAAGTCCTCCTGTATGGGTAACCAGACGTCTAAGTCAGGACAGTTCCCTAAAGGAACGCCGGCTCATTTTATGTATTTTAGGAAGGGTCCGGACTCCTGTAAATTTCTGGAAAAATGGTCTAGGCTAACTCAGGAGAATCCCAAAATTCAGTGGCTACTGTTAGGATCTTGGGACAAAGACCGAGTAGACGTCTTAAAAGACAAACTCGTCCAACCTAAAACTAAATTGGCAAAAGGAGAGGTTGATTGTTTCATGCAGTGGTGGGAAGAGGCAAACCATAGGTGGACAGAATCAAAACTTGCCTCTCTCAAAGATTCAAATGATAAGTTAAAAGCTTTATTAGAAGCCTCCCCTCCCGCTGCCAGACCGAGCGCTCCCCTTTATCCCGTTCTCCGAGAAGACCAGGATCGATCCCATCCCCCTTCATACTCCCATCTCATTGTGGGAAAGGACGAAGAAAACCCCTTGTTAAATTCTGGGGATGACGATGAGGAAGATGCATTAATTGGCCTGGCATCCTTGCATCGGATCAATAGGCGGTCACAACAACTCCCAGGGGTCTCCAGTTCAGACCAGTCCGGATCATCCAATACCGCCCAGGCCCATTCCTCCGGTACCACTCAGACCCGTAAAGAAAAACCCCCCGTTCCCCCGAAACCCTCCAGTCTGCCTGACTCCTCTGTTTTTCCCCATACATATGAAGGTAGCCTGGACACTGATTGGGCCCAACGCTTACGCTCTGGCTCTAAACCTATCCAGGCTCCCCTCCGAATCCTGAATACTGGGGGCCAACAAGAGGGTCCCACTTGGAGCTATAAACCCTGGACTCATACAGAGCTCCTTTCAATTGTAAAAGGCTTTCCAAAGCCCCTGGAAAATCCTACCACATTTGCAGAGGAATTTTTGTTAGTGTGCGACACCTATGAACCCTCTGAGGCAGACCTCCTGCAGCTGTGCAAGCTACTTGTAACCCCTAGCGAGCATGAAAAATGGCTCACAGCAGCCAATTGGCCCATCAGTGAGCGCCATTCAACTTTACCAGACACCGGTCCTGACGCTGAATACCGGAAAAAGTGTAAAGACCGAGCTAAAAACCTACATGAGGCCATCCCTCGAGTATGGACTCCAAAAACAAACTGGACAGCCATACATTGCTGTAAACAGCGACAGGGAGAAAGTCCGGGTGACTATCGCACCCAACTGACTGATGTTTTTCTGCAACATTCTGGTATACAGCAACCAGGTGAAAATGGGAAGGGTGCCCTGGCTCATGCGTTTGTTAATGGCCTCCTACCTGCTATTGGCAGTATGCTAAAGCGAATAAGTGTTGGGTGGGAGACTGAAACCATGGATAAATTGCAATCAGTGGCAGAACACTGCCGTCGCACTCTAAAGGGAAAGGAGGAACAATCTTCCCAAAAGTTAATGGCCCTGCAAATACAGCATTATTCAGGGCAAGGTAAACAGTACCGGGAAGGGGGACGTGGTCACGGGAGGGGCCATGGAACTGGATTTTCGGGTTTTGGGGGTGCTTGTAATTACTGTAAACAACCCGGACATTGGAAAAACGAGTGTCCGCGCCATCCTAATAGCTCTGTAAACAACCAGCTAGACCCCCTGCCAGCACAGCCTGACAGTCCCCAGACTTACTTTGTCCCACAGCAATGACAGAGCACCAGGGAACCTCAGGAAATTTTAGCTCCTTTACTACCTCTCACTCCCACGGGTGAATGTGTTTTGACTATTAATGATCTTTCTCTCCCTTTCCTTGTTGATACGGGAGCTTCGCTCTCTGCCGTTCGTACTGCTGACCTGCCTGAGGTTCCCCGCTCTGAAAAAAACTGTATCCGCTGTGGGCATTACGGGAGTCCCAACCCCTTATCCCCTTTCAAAACCTCTACCAGTCCAAGTTGGTCCCCTTTCTGCAGACCATGCATTCCTCCTCTTGGATTCCACTCCGGTGAACCTTTTGGGTCGGGACCTGTTATGTAAACTTGGCTGTACCATCTACTGTTCCCTGGATGCTGTCTACTTACAAATCCCCCAGTCCTCTCTGAGTGATTCTGTAGCCTCCCTGCTGTCTGAAACTCCCCTTTCCACTCCGGTCCCCTGCTGCCCATTGGTCCCATCCCTTGAACACCTAATTTCACAGGTCCCATCCTCTCTGTGGCCAACCCACCCGTCTGAGGTGGGCCGCTTACATACTGACCCCGTCTGCATTATTGTTGATTCCTCCAAACCTCTGCCTCGCCTGTCTCAATACCCTTTAAACCCCGAAGCAGAGGCTGGAATTGCTCCAGTCATGACCACCCTGCAGGAACAAGGCATTATTGTCCCCTGCTCCAGCCCCTGTAACACCCCTATCCTCCCAGTTCGAAAAGCTGATGGTAAATCGTGGCGGTTTGTTCAGGATCTTCAGGCCATTAACCGCAATGTCATACCTGCCTTTCCTGTTGTCCCTAACCCAGCAACGATTCTGGCTTCTATCCCACCAGATGCAACTCATTTTACTGTTGTTGATTTGTGCTCTGCTTTCTTTTCTGTCCCGGTTCACCCTGACTCCCAGTTCCTGTTTGCCTTTTCTTACAAGGGGCAACAGTACACATGGACCATGCTGCCCCAGGGGTATACTGAAAGCCCGTCATATTTTTCCCAAGCATTAGCCCGAGACCTTGCTGACCTTGTTTTCCCGTCCAGGTCCACACTAGTCCAATATGTAGATGATCTACTCCTCTGTTCCCCTTCATTGTCTGCCTCTGAAACTGACTCTTTAGTGCTCCTTACTGCCCTAGCAAATAAGGGTCACAAAGCTTCTCGCTCTAAACTACAACTCTGTCAAGCTTCTGTCACATACCTTGGCTTTCTCCTCTCCCAGGGTTCCCGTGCACTTTCTCCCACCCGCGTCCAAGCAATCCTTAGCTTTCCCCGACCCCGCTCCCCACGCCAGGTCCGGAAGTTTTTAGGCATGGCTGGATTTTGCAGACAATGGATTCCCCAATATGCCTCCCTTGCAAAACCTCTCCAGGAACTCACTCGATTCTCTGTGCCTGACCCCATGCCGTGGCCCCCTGAGGCCGATTCTGCCTTTGTTTCCCTCAAACAGGGTTTGGCTTCTGCCCCTGCCTTAGGGCTGCCTGACTATTCTAAGCCTTTTACCCTTTTCTGCCGTGAACCATCTGGGTGTGCACTTGGAGTTCTCACTCAGATGCACGGAGACAAGAACCGCCCAGTGGCTTATTTCTCTGCCACTTTAGACCCTGTTGCCCAAGGCTTACCCCCCTGCCTGCGTGCTGTGGCTGCTGCAGCGCACCTAGTCGAAATGTCTGATTCCCTTGTTCTCCGCTCTCCTCTTACCCTCCTGGTCCCTCACTCTGTAGAAACTCTCCTGCTACAACGTAACACAGGCCACCTCTCCTCTGCCCGCCTTACCAGGTACGAACTTTTACTACTATCAGCTTCATATATCACCATAAAGCGTTGTTCTTAGTTAAACCCTGCCACTCTCCTTCCTTTGTCTAATGACGGTGATCCCCACGACTGCCTTGCAACTGTCTCTGCTGTCACCGTCCCGCGCTCTGACCTTTCTGATGTCCCTCTCCCTAACTCTGACCTTGTTCTATTTACTGATGGTTCCTGTTTTCGAGACAACCAAGGTCGTCTCCTTGCAGGATACGCTGTAGTTTCACTCTCTGAAACCCTGGAAGCTGCGCCTTTACCTTCTGTAACCTCAGCACAAGTCGCTGAATTAGTTGCCCTCACCCGTGCCTGTTTTTTGGTGGAGGGACGCTCCGCCACCATTTACACTGACTCCCGCTACGCTTTTGGGGTTGTACATGACTTTGGTACCCTCTGGCAAACTCGGGGGTTCCTTACCTCTACCGGTACCCCTATTAAAAATGGGCCCTACATCGCTGCCCTTCTGTATGCAGTTTTACTTCCGTCTGCCCTAGCTCTTTTGGTAGGACCCTAACAATGGGGTCCTGGTCCGTGACTAGGGCTGATAGGTGCTATGGCAATACAGATAATGCTAATTTAAAAAATCAAGCCACTTACTTAGGCTCTTATTTTGAAAATCTTGGGCTTTGGATCCTTGCTGTCCCATGGATTGATGAGGGATATTTATTGTATAGATGGAGGTTCTCTACCTACATGTTAGCAGCAACGCACGAGATATATTTGTGACAGTATGCCAGGCCACTTAAAAAAAGTACAGGTAGTGCTTTGTAGCACAATGCAGGATGGTGTGAGGGCATACCACCCCAATGTAGTCCAATGCATTGAGACAAAATTACCTCTGTATCATTATTATGGATCACTGCAGTCAGGGGCGGATTTAAGGGTTAGAGCATGGTCAGAAAACATGCTTGATGGGTCCCAATGGTCATATCACCTTAGACTTTTTTAAAGGTAAAAAGTTTTTTAACAAATCACAGAACTAAACAAAAGTGGAAGCTCACCTAAATTGTGTTGGCATGCATATGTCCAATTATTGGAACCTCATACCACAATGACACTTTTCCTTGGCAAATTGTTCTAATGATGCTGTTAAGCTCCAACCTTGCTGTCTTGTCTTTCTCAGTTGCAAGTAGAGCAAGCTGTTAGTGATAGTGTTGAATGCATGTAGTTTTTGACATGTCTTAATGTGCTCATTGCCTGTTCAGTAGTAGCCACTCCAATTGGCATGATGAGAAAGTCAACACAACATTTCAATTTCTGGTAAAATATCAAGAGAATTTGATACTGTGAAATTCAAGTAGCCCAGGACTCCAAGTGACAAAATGAATACCTCTGTGTCCTTGGTTCACGATATTATGTCTTTCAAGATGTATTATTTTACCAAGTCTGAAGAAAAATATTAATATTTTCCCCAAATGTTTAAGAACTTCCCCCTTTGACTCTTCTAAAGTTTATATTTTGAACTTGCCTGGGATGGAGGAAATCAAATAGGCAGCTACCTCTTGAAATCCCTCACATTGAGATTTTAGTTCACTGATCATATTATCTAAGACCTCAAAATATTTCCTTGCGTGATTATCCTTTGCTTCTAACAGAATCGTGTGCAAATTTATCAGCCATGTGGCATACACATCTCTTCCTGTGACTTGAATCGTTTGCATTTTCAAAACTCATTGCTTCCCACCTGTTCTGAGATTCTTTTACAATTTCCTCTTTTTCTTCAGATCTGAGTTCACTGAGCTCATTCACTGTGCTCTCAAATGTCTGGAGGATTTAGAACAGGTCAGTTTTCTTTGAAGGATTCCAAAGGCCACAGCCAGAATAACTAAGATCCTGTGCCTCCATAACAAATTGAGATGTAACATCCAAGCCATCGAAGACAATTTGCTTTTTGCTCAACATATGTCCTCACTACTCCTGCTTTCAGCAACGGTTTCTTCTTCCAGGCATTCAATTATACTCTGAAAATTTACTGTCATTGCCTTCGTTTGAGCTGCCCATCTAGTCTTGCAGAGTGCCTTTAGATGTAAAGGTCTCTTGTTCTTCAGAAGCCTGTTCAATTACATCTGCTGTATTAATGCTGTCAACTTTTTCAGGGGCCTGAAGTGCATCATCAAGTTCCTCTTCCCTTTGCAAAACTGTACTCTCTCAAGCAAGAGTTTGAAGATAAAGATTATTTTTACATTTAATCATCAGTTTTCCCCATTGACAGTTAGTCTTTGAAATACATATATATTTCCTGCAAAGTGGCCAAACAAACCTTCAGGTCTGGACTGGTCTTCTGTTCAGCAGCATGCACCCAAACTGGGTTAATCTGATGTGCTGGGCAATGGATCTATGGGGACACACTTTGTTTCCCTTTCCTGAAAGATATTCTCTCATTTTTGCTTGCAATCCTTCATGAGCTCTGGCCATAACACTGTCCCCATAATATTCCTGTCCAGACATGTATTTGGGGTCTAATCCTTACTTGCAGAATAAAACATAAATTAACTGGTCACATAAAGATGCAGCATCTGCCTCACTTACTGCCACAAAGATTACAAAATGTTCTTTTATATCTACTTTTTTTCTATATGATCAATATTAACAAAGCAAAGAAAAATGGCCATTTGATCAATATAGTTAATATCCATGCATCTGCTGTGACAGTAAAAAACTTAGCTTCTTTGCAGCTGTTAAGTATGAGCCTCCTGGTTTCTGCTGCTAAAGGAATTATAAGTTCATCAATAATTGTCTTGCTCAAGTATTGGATTCTCTTGATGTCACTTATATTTTGGGCAAAAGTTGTATTATGTCTGGCAAGAAGTGTACTGATGCTCAAGTAAATACCACAATTATTGCTCTCCAGCACTTCACAGGGGCCCTTTAAGGGAGACATAAATTAGCGAAAGTTCTGACTCTGTCAAGCAATATTTTTTGGTACTTGCTGTTTCTTAATTCTTTCAGATGCTTGTTTATCAAACCTGCATTGAAACTATGACCCTTCGCAAACTGTAGAGCTGCCACATGTGACTGCACATGTTGTTTGCTTCTTCCATTAACAGATATAGACTTTAGCATATTCTTCCAATCACTGTTACCTGTGTTGATTTTCGAGTTTCTGTATCCCAAACAACAAATGTGACAGTATGCATAATCTGAAAGATATGTCTATGCTAAGCCATTTGACGTGCAAATTTGGCAAAACATGGAAAATGCAACAATTCTGTACATTCTACCTTTGACTTCATCCTACATGTGTGGTGTGGGAGTGTTTTGGATGAGCACAATGGTTTTGAGTCCCTCCCTTCTCCTTCAGGCCTGGGAGAGGATTCACAAGATGTGCAATTCAAAATATGCTGAAACCAGCACTCCCTTTAGGTGTTGTCTGATTTCTCTTCTGTTGTTGTTACTATTACTCATGTTTATGATGGTAACCAAAAATGGGGCCCCATTGTGCTAGGTGCCGTACAAAGACAAAGTAATATGCTCCTTTCCCAAAGAGCTTACAGTCTAAATAGGCATGACAGACACAGGGTGGGGAAAGGGACTTTCCTCTTTGTCTCCTTCACCCGCTCCTGACTTTGTGGCTTCTTCCAAACTGTCTCTCATGTTTGACACAACCTCCCAGCTGGTGTATTCCAAAAACACCCTCTGTGTCTCACAATCATCTTGATCATCTTCCTGTAAGTATTCCACTAGTCTCTCTGAGTTTGCTCCAATTTGTTTCTGAATTGTACCCACTTGTGTATTTAGGTTCTCATTCTGTAAGAAAGCTCCAGGCATGCAGACCTCCATACCACACAAAACACCACTGATTTCAATAGATATTTACACGAGCAGAACTCTTTGCAAGGTTGAGCCCTAGATTGTGAACTCTGTGAGGCTGGTACTCCATCCTCTCTCCGAAATACTTTTGTGAGTGTCCATGTGCACTTCTGCACTATATAATAGTTCTAAATAATTAAATGACTTCTTTTTTTTAACCAAAGCATAGGCTAAATTATTTTTGTTGTTTCTGTCTACAAAGATCTGATAGATTCTTCCTTGCCAGATTTATTTAATTGAATTATACGAGAATTGCAAGTGATTACTTTGGCTTGCAACTCTCTTTTTCTGGGATATTAATGGTACTCTTGTCTTGGTTTATATGATGACCAGTAATAAAAAAACTCCTGTACCTTCCTGTTTTCATGGTTAAGGTAATAACAGCAAAACTTGTAATAGCATGGAATTTGTATTTGTGCATTTGTGTGAAATTATTCTCATGAAAGAAAGCATCTAATTGTGTAATTTCAACAAGAGAAACAAGGTTTTTTAAGTGTGTATGTGCATGCGCATGTGTAAAGTAGCTGCTATCCAGGAGATTAGCCTGATTGCTTCTTAATCAAATCTCACTTTAGTTTAAAACTTGCTTCTTCTGTAAATGCTACCCACTTCACTGCAATGCTATTATCCTTTTCATTACGCAAACTTTCACAAAATACTGAGCCAGAACCTTCCTCTGAATCTCCTGCTGTGTTTTGTGTGGTCTTTATTTAGATTATAAAATGGGAGTAGGAAATATCTTGTAAAAAACAGTGACATTTACACTGTCTCACCTCACATCCCATTTTTTTTTACCCTAGGAATTCTGTGTGCAGGGGCAGCGCCAGCTTTTTTGCTGCCCTAGGCAGCGGTGGGAGAGGCTGCTGCTGAAATGCCACCGAGATCCCCGGCAGCCGAAGAAGCTGCTTGGCGGCAGCTTCTTCAGCCGCCAGGGACCTCGGTGGCATTTCGGCGGCAGCCTCTCCTGCTGCCGGCCGCCGAGGAACCTGAGATGCCGCCCCCCAAATCCTGGTGCCCTAGGCGACCACCTAGGGTCACCTAATGGTAGCACCGGCCCTGTCTGTGTGTTCATCCAACAGCAGTCTTCTGTTAATGACTTACTTGCTCTCTTTTGTTCTTGTCAGAATGGAGATCTAGTCTATTGTTCCCACTCATACAGGGCAGTATTCCTTTCCTAGTAGCTTCTTCTAAATCAAATAATGGGGTATTCAGACTCTTCTTTCTCTGAACTGTAGGTACTTTTACTCATTAATTAGCATAGACTACCAAGGTAAAGCAACATGTTAAATGCTAAATATGTGTATCGTACATGGGGCCCTGTGAATTCCATGACTGGAGTTTGGTGCAGAATTTATTGTCTGTTTAAGATTCTAAGCTTTCGTTCTGGGTTTGATGGCTCTGGAAAGCAATGAGATAATACATCATTTTTGTGTTCCTTGGGAAAAGCTTCTGCCCTTCCAGTTTCTTCATCATAGTTAAGCAGAAAGAAATTGCAACTTTTATCGGACCCTCTATCTTTGTATGCTCCCTGGAGCTCCCTGTCCAGTGTGAAATCAGGGTCTGGGCTTAGGGCTCTGCTAATGATGCAATCAATCTCATCGTAGCACAGGCACAGCCATGGGGAATTACCAGAACTGAGGTCCTGTTCATTGGATTCCTTGCTTGGCCAGCTCATATGAAATGACATCATATAGCTTGGCAGTTTGGTTCTTGCTCCTGAAATTGTGGGCCCTGCAAGACTCACACCAGAGATTCTCTAATGTCTTGGTGTCGGCCTCTGGCCAGCTGGCAGCACATTGAGATGAGGGTTGTCACAGGTATGGGAATTTCCTGCAATATCTTTGGAAGATCGGTGTTTAATTTATATATTATTGTGGGACATGGATTTTATGTAATTCTATGGGGGAGGGTGACCACAGCCATCCAGAAATTAAGAAAAATGCAGAGGTGAAAGTGGGCCGGTACGGGCTGGTACAGTGTACTGGTAAGAAGTGGCCGCTGGTACCAACCCGTACACAGCCCACGTTAAAGCGTTGCTTTCCTTTTTGCCCCCGCCCCCAGGGCCGCTGACGTGGAGGGAGGGGAAAGAGGCAGCTGCCTCTGAGCCTGGTGATTTAAAAGGGCTCGGGGTTCCCTTTTAGCTGCCGGCTACTGCAGCAGCAGCCAGAGCCCCGGGCCCTTTAAATTGCCGCCAGAGCCACGGGTGGCACGGGCCAGGCAGTGTGGAAGGGCTGGCTGGGGGAGGCTGACCCCCAGCCCCGCTCCTTCCGCCCGAGGCCCCACCCCTTCCAGGGGCCTGGAACTGGGCCCCTGAACTGGTAGGTATTTTATCTTACTTTCACCCCTGGAAAAATGGTACCATCACCTGAACTATTCAAGGTAGAGTGGACTATTAACACCTCTGCAGTCATAGGACAAAAAGAGGGAGTTAGTGGTTTACAAATTGTTGTAATAAGTGTCTCTGTTCAGTCCATGATTTTTAGTGTCTAGCAGAGTTATGAGTTCAAGCTCCCAGGCTTGTCTTTTGAAAGTATTGTGCAGATTTCCTTTGAAGATGAGTACTGATAGGTCAGAAATAGAGTGATCACTTTTCACAAATATAGAGTGATCACAGTTATAGGGTGTTTTTGTCTTTTATCATTATCCTGTGTGAGTTCAGGATGCCACCTGATTTACTGGGGTTTCACTGAGCCTGCCTATTACACTAGCCTGGGTGCCCTCTCCCTGTTTTTGCTGAATCAGGCTCTCTGGCCTCTGGCAGCATGCACACACCAGCTGTAAAATCACACAGAGTCTGCAAACAGCTCTCTATGGGAAGACTCAGCTAGGAAATTGCCCAGCGCTCAAGTGCAGCTCCCCTTTGGAAAGTACACCCCAAATAATATTGTCTTGTGCTGTAGAAAAAACTATACAATGTAAGCTCATAAATTCCCCCCCACCCCCAATGTGGAGGAAGATATGCACAACTTCTTGTCCCATCCCCCCTCACCGCCCATTATAAATTGCACAAAGTGGGTTTTAAAATAAACAAAAACAAGTTTATTAACTACAAAAGGCAGATTTTAAGCGATTATTAGGGATAGCAAACAAAACAATGCAGATTACTGAGCAAATAAAACAAAACATGCAAACTAGGCTTAATACGCTCAAGAAACAGGTTACAAAATGTAATTTCTCACCCTCAATGTTGTTTTTGGCAAGTTGCAGAGTTTCTGTAGCTTAGAGTTCCAGTTATTTCTCTTTATAGACTGGACCTCTGTCTCAGCCTGGACTCAACCCTGCCTTTCCCTGCAGGTGTTTTTAGCAGTCTCCCTTCCTGGGCAAGCAATGAAGGAGAGTCAAGATTAACCCCCTTCCCAGCCTTAAAAAGGATTTACCTAAGGTGGGAATCCTTTGTTTGATCCCCATCCCCCTACAGTGGAAAAGTACCAGCAAGTTAAGACATTGTCCAGTACCAGGTGACACTGTCACCTGACCCTGCTGTGTCAATGCAGCATCCCAGTAAACCTCTCAGGAAGGAGTGAGATTAGCATTTTCAGTTATATTGTTCTCTTCCTAATGGCCCAAGGCTGATGGCCTGCTGTCTGGTGGGCGTTTCCCAAGTACATTCACAGTTGTAATTGTTACATAGTCAATATTCCTAACTTTAGATACAGAAATGATACATGCATACAAATTGGATAATCACATTCAGTAAATCATAACTTTTTCCAATGATATCTCACATGACCCATCTTGCATAAAAAATACCTTAGTTATGCCATATTCATATCATAACACTATTTCTATGATGAATATGGAGTGTAACGTCACAGTAAAGGTATTGCTATCTCCTCTTCCTTGGCTTTTTCAGTCAGCAGCAGTCCCCACTGTGCCTGAATTAGATAGGCCTGAGCAGAGAACACAGTGTAAGTGGAACACCCACATATTTAATACACACCTGACTGGTGCTAGGTTCCCTTTCTGGCCAGGTATTTCAAAACTAAGTGTGAGGGGATAGGACGGAACAGGGAGAAAATGGCTGTAAGGAGACGAGGGAAAGTTTATGAGGAAGTAAAATAAAAGTTTCACATGCAAGACACACTTGCTTCATAGTAAATCTGGTGAAGGCACTCACAGGAAGGAGAATAACAGGCTTTGCAGCAGCTTCACCATAGAAACAGCCACAGCACTGGTGGGGGATGGATTTATAAAAATCTGCTCCCAGGAACTACTTTCCAAAGACATTGTCTATCTGTGTAGAGATCAAAATGAGATGAGAAAGGGGAAGTGACTGACTTTTAACACTAAACACTTTTTCCTTCCTATGTTTACAATGAAGGGTCAATTCTCCATGACCTTATGAAGATATTTCCTTCCCTTGGATAGTTCCTCTCTATCTCTCAGTAACAAATTGAGCTGTTGGAGCACCCAGTCAATATTCCAGTATGCATTCCACTGTCAGCAGTAGAACTCACTATAACTGCTGGTATCAGCACAATTAGCATTGAGTATGCAGTGATGTATGTAGACACTCAGGGCCTCACTTTCTTTTATAGTGTTTTGTGTGGTAGTCTTTTACACTCAGGTTGCACAGCTGTACATGATTATACAAGGTGCAAGACAGTCTAGAATAGGTCCTTTTTCTCACTTGGGCTTCTGGAAGACCAGCTTGTTCTGGAACTGGTATCTCTGGAGCCACTTTTAAAGGATTCTTTACACAGCTTGACTTGGCATATTCCTAATTGAACAAGCTCAGAGCAGCTTTATCTGAGGGAGATAATTTCTGTAATGCCATTTAGTAAGCAGTAAAATACAGTACACCATAGATCGGGGTGGCCAACCTGTTGCTCCGGAGCCACATGCGGCTCTTCAGAAGTTAATATGCGGCTCCTTGTATAGGAACTGACTCCAGGGCTGGAGCTACAGGCACCAACTTTCCAATGTGCCGGGGGTGCTCACTGCTCAACCTCTGGCTCTGCCACAGACCCTGCCCCCACTCCACCCCTTCCTGACCCCTCCCCTCAGCCTGCTGTTCCCTCACACCTCTCCCTCACCCACAGAGCCTCTTGCACACCACAAAACAGCTGATTGGGAGGTGCGGGGAGAGAGGGGGAGGGAGGGGAAGGCGCTGATTGGCGGAGCTGCCAGTGGGTGGGAGGTACTAGTAGCGGGGTGCGGGAGCTGATGGGTTGCTGCTGACATATTACTGTGGCTCTTTGGCAATGTACATTGGTAAATTCTGGCTCCTTCTTAGGCTCAGGTTGGCCACCCCTGCCATAGATCCTAGAATGCTTTGAGCTGATGTCCCAAAGAGGATGACAATAATAGTTTAATGTTGTTGGGAGCTTTGAGAAACTTCTTCTGCCCCTGAGAGAGAGCATGAATGTTGTATGCATGTTGAAGAATAGTTTCAGAAAACTTAGCTGAACCTGGTACAGTCACCCAGAAATTCTGCCCTGTGCCTGGATTTTAGATGCAGTAGCTTTCACGGTCTGATGTGTGGTCAAACTCACAGGAGGGCCTTCTTGCTGTGTGTAGGCTATAGGGCAAAATAATAATAATAGTCTTCCTCATTTAAAAGTCCAGTTCATCAGTCAGACCGGCGGGGTTGATCCTATCACTCTGAAAATTGTAGAGAAAAGGGAGGAATTATTCACCTATTGGAAAACAACGCAAGTTTCCTTTTCATGGCTCACTAAAGGGGTCATGGCAGTAACAGTTGGTTCAGATGTCTCTTATTTGGTAATATTCAGTAACTCAACTCTTTGGTTTCTTCCCAGTAAAACTCCTGCTTTTGTTCAATAGCTTTGTGTGGAGGCCAGAAGCCAGTTGGCAGGCAGTAGCACTTCACTCTTCTTGGTGAGGTGAATTGAATTCAGATGCAAAGTGTGATGTGGTGTTTGTTTTCAGGATACCGCTGCCCTCTGAGGACAGTTGAGGGCTTGTATGTGTATAATTTCCCCCTCTGCTAGCAAAACCAGTGGAGTTGCTACTTTAGATAATTTTTGGAATCCTGAGTTTGATTCCTCCTGCTGCTTCTGTCTGTTCTTAAAAAGGAATGTTCTGATCTGAATCTGTTGTCAATTATTTTGGGAACTCTAGACATAACCTTACAGTACAGAGGAGCAGAGTTAATGCTGGTCTCACATGCAGAATCTTGGCACTACTACAGGAGGACCTGTGAAACCTGGAACCAAAGGGTTAAAAAATAAATAAGATTTGTGAGGACAAGTCAATAAATATAAATGATCTGGTACTTGCTGGAACTAACCTTAGTTCTTCACTACAAAGTACAGTTTTAGGATCTCGGGGTTAGGTTGAGATGATGCACATCCTTGTGCTGTCACTTCTTTAGTAGGTTTTTTTTTAAGCCAGCAATTGCCTTCATTGAGGTTTAGCTTCAGCTTTCCATTCAAACCATTTTCCTCATTATACAAAGATGGCAGCCTCTTTGTAGCTAGGATTGTAACCAGCTTTCCATTACATGGCTAACCTTAGTGCCCTTTTAAAAAGTCTTAAATTTTTGTGGGTTTTTTGTTACAAATGCAACATCAAAACAGGTAACAAGTGTAAAGTAACATTGTCACCGCTTGAGGGAGCTCTTGTATTTGCATTCTGTTGAACGTTGCTTTATATGCTACTACTTATTAGTTATGCTGGATCCATTGGTTTCTATTAAAATAAAAAACACACATCTTAAAAGGAATAAGATATGAGGTGTGCTCTTTAGTTATATATCTGGAAGCACTGAGGCTGTAGGGTGACTGAGTCTTTCCTCCAAGTTCAGATGCAACATACCAAGGGGCTTTAGGAAGCTAAAGGAGTCAGATGAAGGATCACTCTGCTCAAAATTAGAATGCTGACAAGAAATAGACCTAGTCTAAAACTGCACCATGACTGCTCAGGAGCTGGGATAACTGGCACCAAGAACAATGGATAAATTCTTTATAAATCTTACAATGAAAAGTGGAATGGTATTGTTTTACACCCACTTTGCAGGAGTGCAAATGAAGCACAAGAGACAAGGGAATAGCGAATTGGGCCCAAAGCCTTTTTCTCATGCTCCATCTTAGTTAAGGTGTGTGAGGCATCTGTCTCAGGCCTTTCTGGCCCACCCACTAACCAATGCACCAACACCAAGTTGTGCATTCCCAAATCCAAATGGAAACCCATTACATATAAGCAAAATGGGTAAAATGTGATGAAAATTAATTGAGCAGAAAGGAGGGTAGCAGAGAAAAAGATGGCAGCTATGAGGTGAAGACAAGGATGGTGGGGCTGCTGAGTGGGACAGTGGGCTGTGGAGTGGCACAGGGGTGAGCAGGTGCAAGATAAGGAGTAAACAGAGGACAGAGGTGTCAGGGAGACAGTTCCCTATGTGAAATAGTGGTAACGATGATGCAGTGTTACAGACAGTATCACTGAGCAATTAGGAAATAAGTGAGGCAATGCTCCCAGTAGGATTAATGAGTCAAGATTGCAAAATATTCTGTGAGAAACAGAGGAAATTAGGCAATTGATGAAGCAACAGAACAACTTGGATCAGTGAAGAAAAGTGCATAAATTGGAGAAACAGCTGGTGTAGAGGAGGTCATGACATTCCCACTGTGACGGGTTCAGTCACAGAGACCCCCTCGGGCCTGTCACCTGCTGTGCTGAAATTACCTCTGAGCCTGTTTTCCACTGCTAGTTTAGGATTCCAGAACCCTGCCTTGTTGAGCCAGACACGCTAGTCTGCTGCAACACAGACCCAGGTCTGGTCCAAGCCCCCAAAGCTGCAGACTTTAACCAAAAACTGCTCAGCAAGTCACTTATCTCCAGCACCCAGACCCCAATGGGATCCAAACCCCCAAATAAATCTGTTTTATCTGTATAAAGCTTATACAGGGTAAACTCATAAATTGTCCACCCTCTATAACACTGATAGAGAGATATGCACAGCTGTTTGCTCCCCCAGGTATTAATCACTAACTCTGGGTTTGTTAATAAACAAAAGCTATTTTATTAAGTATAAAAGTAGGATTTAAGTGGTTTCAAGTAATAACAGACAGAACAAAGTATGTTACCAAGCAAAATAAACACACAAGTCTAAGCTTAATACATTAAGAAACTGAATACAGGTAAATCTCACCCTCAGAGATGTTTCAGTAAGCTTCTTTCTTTCACAGACCAGACTCCTTCCTAGTCTGGACCCAATCCTTTCCCCGGTACAGTTCTTGTTAGTTCCAGCTCAGGTGGTAACTAGGGGTTTTCTCATGACTGCAGCCCCTTTTGTTCTGCTCCACCCCCTTTATAGCTTTGGCACAAGGCAGGAATCTTTTGTCTCTCTGGGTCCCCACCCCTCCTTCTAAATGGAAAAGCACCAGGTTTAAGATGGATTCCGGTACCCGGTGACATGGTCACATGTCCTGTGAGACCCCCAGGCTCCATTTTTTCTGGCCTGACTCACGGGAACATAGGAAGGCTTACAAGTAAACAGAGCCATTTACAACCAATTGTTCTAGTTAATGGGAGCCATCAAGATCCTAAGCCACCATTAATGGCCCACACTTTGCATAATTACAATAGGACATGAGATTAATACTTCATATTTCTAGTTTTCGATATAAAACTGATACCTTACAAGAGACCTTTTGCATGAAGCATATTCCAGTTACATCATATTCACACTTATAAACATATTTTCATAAAACATATGGAATGCAATGTCACATCCACTTCTCTTTAAAAAGACGGGGAAGCTAGGTAAGAGGGGGAACTTTCTCATTTTCTACTTCATTTGATGTACTGATGAAGGAAAAATGTAAAAGGGATTGAAGGGAGGACTGGTAAGCAACCCTACTACAGAACATTCATATGCTTCTATTGCCATCTGTTTGGAATGTACTGAAGCCTGGGCACAGAGTACTGCTTGGATGCACTTGGTTTTTAAAAACAACAACGAGGAGTCCTTTAGGCACCTTAAAGTTCTCCCACCAGTGGGGAAGAGGGAACTATCACTCACTAGCTTAAATTTCAGGAATCTGAGAAGATCCAATCCTTCTGCTTGTATAATTGCTTAGAAACACTTTCCATTTCACAGGTTCAGATGGAGATTGTCATGTGATGAGGCAGGGAAATGAATATAAACATCCTTTGTGCTATATTCAGAAACAGGGATAAGAGCAAAAGGGAAAAACTCTAAGTCCATGTTCTTGATGTTTGGGGGTTTGTTTGGTATATTTTTTTAACTATTCAGAAATAAGGAAGATAAGAGAAAACAGGTGGACAGTGAGTTTTTGTCCATTTGGAAAACTGAGCATTAAGTGGTATTTTTAGGTTAAATGAAATGCTTTAATTTAGGCACAAACTTTAGGCTTGGTAAAACAAGATACCTTTAAGGTGGCTTCCACCAATAATCTCAAAGCACTTTACAGACCTTAATTAACAAGATCCTAGAAGGAAGTGAAGGAAAAGTCTGATTCCCTCTGACCAATATACAGCAACTCCTCGCTTAACATTGTAGTTATGTTCCTGAAAAATGTGACTTTAAGCAAAACGATGTTAAGCGAATCCAATTTCCCCATAAGAATTGATGTAAATGGCGGGGGGGGTTAGGTTCCAGGGAACAGTATAAGTTTTAAACAAACAATTTAATACTGTACACAGCAATGATGATTGTGAAGCTTGACTGAGGTGGTGAAGTCAGAGGGTGGAAGAGGTTGGGATATTTCCCAGGGAATGCCTTACTGCTAAATGATGAACTAGAACAGCTGAGCCCTCAAGGGTTAACACATTTTTGTTAATGTAGCCTCACACTCTACAAGGCAGCACAAGTGGAGGGAGGGGAGACAGCATGGCAGACAGAGAAAGAGACGCTCACCCGCGTGTGAGAGAGATGTGCATTGCCCCTTTAAGTACGCTGGCCCCACTCTAAGTACATTGCCTTTTTAAGTAGATCAGCAAGTTGAGACAGCCCCTGCTGCCAGCAAGCTCCCTCCGTCCTGAGCCCTGTCATGTCCCCCCGCTCTATGGAGATGGGGTAAGCGGGGGGCAGGAGTAGGGGGGAGGAGGACACCCTGACATTAGCTCCCCTCTTCCCCCCCTCTTGTGTAGCAAGCAGGAGGCTCCCGGGAGCAGCTCCAAGGCAGAGGGCAGGAGCAGCACATGGCAGTGGGGGCAGGGCCAGGGCAAGGAACTTTTGCGCCTTGGGCAAATGCCGCTGCCACCCCGCCCCCCCCACCCCGCGGCAGCCAGTTCCCCCCGCCCCCGCAGGCCGTGGCAGTTCGCCCCCCCGCAGGCCGCGGCAGTTCGGCCCCCCGCCCGCGGTGCCCCCCCAGCTCCCGGCCTTTTGATTTTTCAAAATGCTTGTGTGTTTGTTTGTATGTCTAATGGACATGTACTCTGCTGTTTCCCTCTGTGACCTTGGAGAATATTTTCAAGATGTTCTAATAAAGATGTGACTGTGTCTGTCTTTTGTCTCCAATTATGAGCATAACAAGAAAAGTTCCTAAGCAGGGAGTGAGTGGGTTAGCTCCATTTTCCCGTTAAAGGTACATCATCCCCTGCATGGTTTTCCTGATGATTTACTAATTTCATGTAGATGCTTTGCTGATCATAGAGAAATTTTCCCATTGGTTAATCTCCACCAGTGTTAGGAACAGTGGAAGCCTCAGTATGTCTAACTAGTGGGAAGGTGTTAAAATCCGTTGTGACAGAAACCTGGTTGCTAACATCTGTGGGACTGAGTGGGCGCTAACAATGGTAGAAATAACAAAATTTCCCTAATGTAGATGGGGCAAAAATGGGTAGTGGGTTAACATTGTAACCCTTTATAAGATAATGTTAAAAATAAAAATAACGGTACAGAGTTTAAGCATAGAAATTTCTGGTTATCAGAGGATAAGGTACAGATTATCAAGGAGAGCGAAGTTCGGTTTTAGGATTGGATGACGTAAGGAATACATAATCTGCAACATCCCCAATTGGGAGTAAAGGCTTAACGGGTCAAAGTACAGAGACTGAGATATGAGGGTAAGTTGTTCATATAATGGCTATGTTCAGGTGTGGAGTAGAATGAGTGGGTACGATGATGAGGATGGATTTACCCTCATTTGGTAAGATTTAATGTTCAGTGAGTTTATCGTTCCAGTTCATATGGTCCAGTGGGAAAAAGACTCTCGGTCCCTTTCTCATAGATGCTGTACGATGTCGTTCCGGCTCACGCCTCCTGGTACTGTCGGTGGCCGGTGATGTGTTCAATGTAGATGTCCCTGGACCATCGGATGGTGTCTGAGACCATGAGGCGCCGCATGAGCCCTGTGTAGCGTCGACCGATCCCGCAGGTCCGCAGCACAGGCTCGTTGCAGGGGTCCCAGGCGCCCAGGGCTCCGACGATCAGGGCATCCATCTGCACCTCGTAGTCCTTCGCTCTCAGGGTGTCGGCCAGGGGGGCGTACTTTTCCAGCTTACGAGCTCGGGCTACGTGAAAGGCCGGGGTCCTGTTCTCAAAGGAGACTGTGACGTCGACGAGGATGATCTCTTTCTGGGCCTCGTCGGTGACGACCACGTCAGGTCGCAGCTGGCTGTCGGTACCGGGGATGGCGCAGTTCATGGCGACCTGCCCCAGGCGCGGTGGGATGGCTTTCACCAGGCGGTCCTGGATGGCGTTGTGGCGCAGCTGCCAGGCTCTGGAGCGTGGCTTGCAGCTGCACAGGACGTGGGGCAGGGTCTTGTTGCAGTAGCCGCATTTCCTGTAACCTGAATCAGTACAAGTTCTTTTCACTCAAGGCTGTACTCAGAGTCCCAGAGGCTACTTAAGCAAAGTTTGAACAATCCAGCTCAGTGGAGTTGTACAGCTTTTAAAAAGTGTTTCTCGTGACTGCATTGATAAAACACAAGTGACGAACACATGGCTGCTTGGTTAACTTAGATTGTGAACTTGAAACCATCATACTTGAAATAAGAAGGAGATAAGTAACACTTCATGGATGAAAGAGAGAGATTAGTTCTCCTTATTTGGACATTCCTCCCCTTCTCCCTTTACACCGTGAGAGTGTAACTACTGACACACAGACAAGTAAAGGTTACTAAAGATCATTTGTGGCTGGAATTTTCCAGTGTATCAAATTATTTCATATTGTTTGCATCAGTGTGTTTTAAACAGATATGTGTATGAACCAAGATCACAGATTTGGATCCACCAAGTGTTATTATTCTGGACAATGATTGGAACTGGACTTCTCCAGGACCATTTCTCATTTAATCTACATGACTGGTAATTATGAACATTCTTGCTAATTAATTTGAAACCAGATTATGAAGTGTGTGATGGGGAGGATTATGATGTAGGTGCCATTTCAGCACTCAGTTTGTAAGGTGCCATCTAAATCTATCCAGAATGGTTGGTAATGCACACATCACCATAGCCTATAGCAGTATTGTCCACCCTCAATACATGTAGGCCACCATCTTTATGTTCAGCCATGGGGTGGAGGATGGGGGGGGTTTGGCAAAATGTTGGTGTTTAACGTGCCATGTTCTGCAGTCCCCTCTCCTGAAAACGCAGCTTCACCAAGGCTGGGCTCCAGGATGTTCTCTAGAGGTTCTTCCGCTGCCCACCGCAGCATCTGAGCAGCTTCCAGTGCGGCACTGAGCCCCAGGCTGCTAACCTGTCACGCCCGGTTCCGGCTACAGAGTGGCGAGCAGCTCCTCCCCCTGCTGCCCTCTGGCGGGACGGTCGCAGTCCAGTCTCGCACAGCCCACGCTAAGAGCGGCCGCAGAACATGCTGCCATGGGGTGGGGCCCGGGCTGGGGGAGGAGCCAGAGGGTAGAACTGCGGGGAGGAGGGCTGAAGCTGGGGGGGGCCCAGTCATGGTTCGCGCACACGTGCCTCTCACGTGCCCCCTGTCTGCCTTCCTCCCGCCCCCTCTGCTCCAGCTCCTCCCCTCTGCCCCGCCCCCAACATGCACGTGGCTCCCGTGCTCCAGCTCCTCCCCTCTGTGCCGCAGGCGCCGGCCCGTAGCGAGGGGGCGGGGCCTGGTTCTAGGGCTGGCAGCCAATGAGCGGCGACGCTCCCCACTCCTCTCCTTTGCGCGGCGCCGTAGCGGAGGCGTGGGAAGGCTGGAGCGTCCCATTCGCTCTCTCGCTCACCCAGCTGGCGGTGGGGCTGAGGCGCAGGGAGTCGCACGGACACAACTGGCTGAGGACAAGGTGACGTACCCCCGCCTCCTGGGCCGGGCGTTCGGGGGGTCCGCGCGCTGTTTCTCCCGCTGCCGCGCTGACCTCGCCCGGGGGTTTCCGCCGGACGGGCCGGGCTCGGGGTTGCCCTGCCCGGGGGCCCGGCGGGTCTGCCTTGCAGGGGCTGCGTGCGGACCGCCCCGCGCTGTGCACGGATCTCTGTCACGGCGCCGCGAGTTTGTTAGTTTCGAGGCTTTAATTGTTGGCTGCTGCTGGGGGTGGCACCCTCGCTGGTGTGGCAGCCTTGCTGTGGGTACCACCAGGCTGGTAGGGGGACGCTCCTCGCAGCCCGAGGTCTGGCTAGAGTTTGGCGGGGAGGCCACCTGGCTGTCTAGAGGAGACCAGCACAGATGATAGAAGGTTCAGCTGCCCTGATCTGTGAGGAAAGGTTAAAAGATTGGAGATGTTTAGCTTTGGGAACCTGGTAACAGTCTTAAAATTAAGGGCTGCTTTAAAGAGGTCAGTGATCAGTTCTCTATGTCCGCTGAAGGTTGGGTGAGAAGTAATGGGCTTAATCTGCAGCAATAGAGCGGTATTAGGAGATGTTAGGAAAACTTTCCAATTATAAGGCTAGTTAAGCACTGCAATAGGCTTCCAAGAGAGGCTGGAGAATCCTTTCATTGGAGGTTCTTAAGAAGAGGCTGGAAAAACACCAGTTATGGAAGGTCTAGGTTTACTTGCTCCCACCTCAGCTGGGGTGGTGGAGCTGGACTTGATCTCTTTTGAGGTCCCTTCCAGCCCTACAGTTCTATGATTCTGTAATGCTCCTTTGGCCTGCATGCAATCTGGAGGAGAGAGTCCAATTCAGCCATTAAATTTGTTCTTAAATAATGTTTTGTAATAAGTAATGTTGTTTCTCACTCATCTGGTCAGTACTGTTTTGGCTAAGATCAAGTGTAGTAACACTGGCTTAGCAGAGAGGGAAGTCCACTTGTTACTACACAAGTGTACTGAGTGCCAGCAAAACGATAAACAGCACTTTATTTGCTGATCATAATAGGCTTGTTTTGCTTATGGGCTAACTATATTTTAGGACCTGTGTTGTGTGAAGGGCTCTTTCAGTCTGAGGGAGCAGAATCCACGTCTGTTTTTGTTTTCCATATCAATAGTTTTATTAAAAAACACTCTTTGGACAATGAAATTGTTAATTGTAGGCTGCAGTTTAGCTTGAAGCCATGTCTCAACCTTTTTACAGGTGATTGTGTAAACACGGATGTATTAAAATATATATTGTTTCTGTGCTAATGTGAGGAGAACTCGTGACTGATTTCTCCACCTTCCTTTTTAATTATTGCCAATCTCAGTTATTGTGGATGAGGTATAGTACTCCAACTGATACTCCATTTCAAATGAGCCTCTAAAGAAATCTACTGAGGGGATCTGTTAATGGTTTTGAAGCCCAGAAGGAGGGGGGCATCAGAAACGTACACTGTTCCTTACTGAGAGTAAAGGTGAACAGAAGGCGGTGTTTAAGAGGAAGTTCAGCTTGTGGAAGCAGTGATATGCTGAGCTTGTGGGAGGAAAGAAGCCGGAAGAGATTCACTGCATAGCATTCAAGGAGCCAGGGGACTGAACAACATTTGCTAACCTGCCTGAGACAGTTAAACTGGACAGAGGCATAAAAAGGAAACCTGGCCTGGGAGTTCTTGGCAAAGAAGGAGAGGGAAAATAACGAAAAATACAAGTGTGAGGGGGTTTAGCCTGCTGCTGCTGCTGCTGCTCAGTTATGTTGGTTTTTAATTTCAAGGTCTGGATTAATAGTTGTGGGTGCAGAAAGTCACTTGCCCTTAAGTGAGGGAGGTGTAACATTAAATCCTCCTTTGTCTAAATTATTCTTTCAGACTTTCATGTGTCAAGGTGACACTCAGAAAGCAGTTAGCCCTGTCTGCTGCAGTGCATCTGAAAACCTCTGATTTATCTTAGACTTGTCTTGGGATTGGCTGAGCTCTAAAGGAGATTAGAGGAGAGAGAGAACAGTTTTTTTGTTAGACTGACAGACAGTTGCCAAATATTGTGCCTTCTAATACTGAGGGTGCAGATTAAGACAGACTCCCCACAAATATAATCCCTTTCTCCATATGCAAAAAACTCTTATTTAATCTTGCATGATAAATGTCATTCATATCATCAAGTCTATTTTAGGCAAGAGCTATATTTGTTTTTAAAACAAGTCTTGTGTATGGCAGTTAAACACACTGTACCTACAATACTGACAAACTATTTTACTCTAGTTATATTCTTAAATTTACTTTTGGTGACCCCCACCTTCCTCTTAAACTTCTATTCCCCTTCCCCTCACTGTCCCAAAGGCCCTTTGGAAAGGGGTCTGGGGGTGGGTTTACCAGAAAAGAATGTGCAGTCTTTACAGCTTCTACGGGGTTGGAAGTGCTGCTGAGAAAGGTATCGCGCTTTGGGCCCACCTTGGATGTTCAGTGTGACAATGTGTTGTGTTAACACTGGACCTCTGAGTCCCCCTTAGAACTTTGATTTTTCAGGGGGTAATGCCTTCAAAATACATTGGGGAATATGTGAAGTAAACACATACTGGTTTTGTAGTGGGGTGGTAGCAGCAGCAGTAGTGATGTACAAAGCCTGCCCCTGTGGACTATGTCCTTTTCAACCAGTTGTCTGGTCCAGTGCATTACATCTGATACTTGGTGCGCAAATATAGTAACTCTTCCTCTAAGGTCATTTCCTGGGTTATGTAACTCTGTATTAAAGCAGGTTACAGAGTGGTAGCCATGTTAGTCTGTATCAGCAAAAACAACGAGGAGTCCTTGTGGCACCTTAGAGACTAACAGATTTATTTGGGCATAAGCTTTCGTGGGCTAAAACCCACTTCATCAGATGCATGGAGTGGAAAATACAGTAGGCAGGTATAATACACAGCACATGAAAAGATGAGTTGCCTTACCAAGTGAAGGGTCAGGGCTAATGAGCCAGTTCAGTTAAGGTGGAAGTGGCCTATTCTCAACAGTTGACAAGAAGGGGTGAATACCAAGAGAGGGAAAATCACTCCTCATTTTTGTATTAAAGCAGTAATACCTGTCATTAATGACTGTTCACACAAACTACCTGCTACTGTGTGTGGTTAACAGGGAAGGTTTTCTCTCACTTGTTATAGTCCTTTATTTTATAGCTTGCAGACTGGGGTGTCATCTCATAAGAAACAGGACTGGGTCTGGTTAGTAGTAATTGCTGAGGGGCCTCAAGGAACACGTAGGTGCCTCAGGAAGTGATGCTGGTGGTTCAGTAGGTGGCATTCTTCTTTGTCTGTACAGAAGCAGTGCCCAATGTGGTGTGGGGAGGAAGGGAAACTGCTGCTAGAGCTGCTGTCTCTTTTAATGAGAAATGAAGCTGAAGGCGTGACCATGTGATTGAGAGAGATCCTGTTTCTTCTTGCAAGAGTGTCAACCCTGGTTGTAGTGTTAATTTTCTTAAATGGACATTGCCTTTCAATAGTAAGTGTAGTATATGTGTTTATAAATATGCACACAGAGTATACTCTGATGGACTACGGAGACATTTTGGATGCTTCTGGATGAGAAGCACTTAGATAAATGTAAGGAGCTAGTCTTATGAAAGAAAAGTGTGTGTGGTTGGTATTTTGGAAGCCCAGTCTGAACATCAGTCTCTGCAGGTACAACTTTAGGGAGCTTCATAATTTCCATTTTGTTAGTCAAGAATAGGGCAAGATGCCATTTTTCTCTTGGTGACTGTGGGAAATAACACTCCTCCCTCTAAAGAACAGGTCTACATTTTGAATCTGGGGGTGGTGGTGCAGGAATATGTGTCAGTAATAATTCAGCCTTCAGCAATGGCCCTTGCTGTTGGGTTTGGTGTGGTTTAAACAAACACAGTTCTCTCTCTTCCTGTTTCGCTGTGGTTTGCAGCACAATCATTCATTTGTCTAAATAAGGAACAAGGTTTACTGAGGACTTGGGCTTTTTTTACAGGAAGGGGATTGTCTGGTATTCTCAGGCTTACTATTCTCTTCCATTATACCAAAATGAAATTTGAAAAAGCAGGGAGGGGAGAAATCTCAAAACCTCCAAACCAGTGTTGAGAGACAGGTTTTGCTATATAAATTACCAGCAAAAATCAGTTGCGTAGTGAAGCATTTTGAAGGCTTCACTTGTGAAGTGACGCTCTCAACACTGTGTTGGGAGCCCTGAGGATTCCTAGTTGTTTAAAATGAAGGGTTTGTGTATTGGAGGTGGTTTGGAAATGTGAGGGGAATTAACTTTTACTGTCTCACTTACTGTCTAGTGTGGAGAGACGGGAGGAGGTGGTATGGTTCTTAGTACAGGTTTTACTATGTAGATAGTTGGGATGGGAGAGGGGGTTAGCTTTGTTAGACTGCCAATCCCATTTATCCGCTTTTTCTTTTTTTTTTCCTCCCCGCCTCCAGTTGGCAGTCAAAGACAGGAAAAATCTAGCATATGTAATAGCTGAATAAATGCATCACGTCTGAGGCCTTTTGCTAACTAATTCTTTCCTCTCTCTTCTATGATAGATTACAATGGTAGGTGAAGATTATACTTCAGTAAGACACCGCCAGCCGGGTTCTACAGCACATGGGACCCCTGAGAAGAATGAAATGCAGAAGAGATCTGAGGCAGAGAAGCCATTCCAAAACTCAAGCAATGGTGAGTTAGCGCTGAACCATTACTGAAATATCAACCCACTCTAGTCTGGCTGGGGACACCTCCTCTCGGTGACAGGCCTCTTACCTTCACCTCTTACAAGGAGGAATCCCACAATTCTCCCACTTTTAGACTGGATCCTGGGGTACTGACTGTGATTCTTCAGCAGGGCTGACTGGGCTGGAGCCTTCCCTTCAGGAGCTGTGACCAGTATGTGGATATGGTGACACAAAACAGTCCTTTCAAAACAACATATTTTTCAATTTCGTAGCAGGAACAAAGCAGAACAAGAGCAAAGGGTTATTAACACATGCATGTTATTAAGACAAACATGCATGTAGATTGCTTATGTAATGATTAGGGAGGCTTATCCAGACACCCCCACTTTTGGGTACTGGGGTTCAGTCTTACATGCCATCATGGGTCTCTTCCCCCTGTCTTTAGGGGGCAGACCTTTTATCAGTCCCAAATGTTCTTTGTTTCCCTGTATCTCTTGAACCTGGTCAAACTGGTTTGTGCAGCCCACCAGAAGCGGGGAAGCAGCTTATCATAGTTAATAGTCCTGGGTGTCTGCTAAGGAACTCCTGGCTGTGGACACAGTGTCAAGTAACTCCTGCTGGAATTAATCCTAGTAGTCCTATAGCAACTGATGCAATAACAAATAGCTGGACATGATATATCTATATCTATATTCATAAAATATGAGCATCTCTCATACCTTTCACATGTTCTCATTGGCTTGATGAAGGGGCTTCTGCAGAGTTTGTGCTTCATTTTTGTTGCAAGTGGAGCTCACTGGAGCTCACTTGATGTGTGGTGGAGTAGAAAAAAGAATTCACAAGCTGGCAAAATAAGATAGATTACCCAGAACTCCATGTGAACTCCCCTGTCACCTTCCCCTAATTCCATCCTGTAGGAGAGGCTGGTTGATGGTGGAGTTTGAAGATTTCTTCTACCTGTGCAGGACAGTAGGAATAGCCCAATACCTAAGTTAGCTAAAGCAGTGTATTGTCTGAGTTTTGAGGGTTGGAGTGAACCTATGGAATTCAAAAGTTTTCAAAGGGCAAAATGGAAAAGTGAAGCACAAATAGCAAGGATTCATTATTGGCAGACCAAACAATGAAAGCACCAATGAAACCGCTAATAGGGGTGGCTGTCCCGCTCTGTTGGAGGGAATCAGTCCTCAGATCATCATCATCAGTAGTCTGCAGCTTTGAGGTCCTCTTCAACTCCTTGCTGCTGTTGGAGTGTTCAAATAGCTGTTGCTGTAAAAGATGCCACCTTCCACCAGAGTCTAGCTAGAAGACTATATCTCATGCTGTTGAATGATTTGGCTACAGTCATCCACTCCGTCATGTCTTCCAGGCTAGATTACTGAAACTTGCTGTATTGAGGCATGAGTGTTATGTTAGCCAGAATGAAGTAGCCAGCCTGTTTTGGCAACACTGGCCACCAAGAACACCTCATTCTAGTACTGCTCTTCTCTTTACTCTCGCTTCTTATAGAATTAAGTTAAAAGCCAATGTTCTCATTTTTAATTCCCTCTGCAGCTGGTTGTTGGCATCTCAGCAAGTGCCTTTTTCCTTGACAACTATATCTTGCAAGTATACATGTTCCTCAGGCACTTTGGAGCTGTCATCCTTGTGGGTGAAATCTTTGAGTGGGAAATGGGTTTTCTCTGCAAGAGGGGACGGGACTTTGAATTTATTACCAGAGAAAATCATTGATTTTACAGGCTTCAGAAGAGGCAATATTTCAGTTTAGCTTTCCCAAATAAACAGAAAAGGGGTGGAACAAAAAGTGAAGTTAGAAGGAAGAGTTATAAACTTATTTATAACAAACAGAAACAACAACCACCACCAGATTATCTAGGAGAAAGAGGGAGTGGAAAACTACAAGTGGCCTGTGGCCTAGAGTTGATTCTTAACTCTTGGGTGGTTCTACTGATCTTTTTATTTCTACTCTAGCTAGACTGAATTTGTGATGGGTGCCTTTATAAATGAAAATTACAATTGATACTTTAAATAAGGCTTGCTGACTTAATAAATTAATCTGCTTTAAAGCTATCTACCCTGCTTGCAATCCTGTGTTTTGTTGATCCATATTCCTGGAGTTTGCTTCAGCAAGACCATTGTGTTATGTTCTCTGTGGAAATCAAATGCAGAGTTGCTTTTTCTCACAGGGATTAGGTAGGATCCAACCTATGAACACCAGTTATTCTAGGATCTGTCTTTCTCTGCTTCTCTTGCTATGGCAAAATCATTGATGTTTAGTGAAGGAAGCCTGAAGAAGACAGAAAAAGACACCTACAGTGGTAAACTTCTCCTTAATCTAGAAAATGCTGGCCTGGCACTGTCTAGATTGCCAGTGAAATGATCACATGAGTTGTGTCTGCAGTGTCTGAAGTTTTAATCTAATTCCTTTTTGGACAGCAGCTCAATGAACCATGCCCTCTGTGGCCTGCATGTACTTCTAAGTAGATCAGCTGAGCTATTTAGTCACTGTGAAGTCATAACATGCCTGCATTGGCTTGCTGTAAAATTAGCTTAACTCAGTAAACAGTATTAGTAGTTATTAACATATGTTGTGTATTGCAAATGGAGCATTTGTTAAATTGAATAGTATGGTAGCCTTGCACCTGCGTAATTGTAGGTTAGTTTTACTTCAGGCAGATAGTGTTCTGTTTAGTAGTTGGCATAAAGGACTGAGAATTGGGACTAAGATCTCATCTCACTTCTGCTATTGACTTGGTGTATGACCTTAGACAAATCATTTAACCTCTAGCTGTTTTCCCCTTTGTAAAATAAGGATAATTTGTCTGCCTCAGTAGTGAGGTGTAATATTTTGTTAAGCGCTTTCAGATCCTGGGATGAAAGGTGTCTTACAAGTGCAAAGTATATGTCAAAGGCTATTCTTGAATTATTTTTTCCAGTTAAAACACTAAATGTTTCTAGCCATGTGCATTGCATCATGCACCTAAAAAACACCTGCTAGAATTGTGCATTTAGATGGCTATCTCACTGTCCTTTGTGTGTCAAGATGGGTTCTACTGCATCTTCATAATATGTAGTCGTTGGAGGCTGTTTGACATATGCCTGGGGGTTTGGAATACACGAGACTGACGTTTTGTAAGTCTGTTGTATGACTTCTGATAGGAAGGCCCTATTCAGAGAAGTGGCATTCCAGGAGTGGCAACCTGACTGCAGACACTTTGTTGGAGAAATCCATTTTACCTGTGGGTGGTTCTCTTACTTGATACCCTCACACTATACAAGGAAATCTCCCATATTTGGTCATCTAAACCCTTAGAGGCTTGTCTTTTTCTTTTTTTTCTCTAAATTTTCACCAGCTCAAGTGTTGAACAAGAAGAAAAGAGAGAAGTTTAATTTTCAGAGGGAGAGTTGTGTTTACAGAGATGGCACTCTTAAATACCGTTTTTAAAGGTGCTTTACAGAATATTCATAAGCCCACTTTAAACCATATTGTGTGTCAAAGAAGATCCTGCAAGTTTGTTTCCTAGTCTCATTGTTTGGATTGTTTTCCCTTTAATTAGCACCCTACCCTATTTTAGAAGTCAGTATCTAGGCGTTCTTAATTTCTGCTATGCTAACAAAGTTTACAGTTTTGCAATGAGAGGATGTTGCAACCTGTAAGTCATTTAAGTATGACTTCCCTTGTGGATACATCTTAAATTTCAGTTCCAAAGAGAGGCCCATGTTAAATCAATTTTATGACCCCAACTCAGACATCCTTTCCTCACTTCAGACTGATCATCATGTGAGGATTCCTGCTCCAGTCAAATGTTCCTTGTGAGTAAGCAACAATTTATGTAACAGAAAATAAATGAATTGTCCCCTTTTTCTGTACACACATGTATTTGTACGCTGACTCACTTTTATAAAAAAATTTGAGCAGTGTTAATTGGGAGATTGAGCTCTTGGTGTGGTATGGGTTTTTTGTTTTGTTTTGGTTTGGTTTTTTTGTTTTAAGAGATTTGATTTCCAGGGAAAATCACAATTCAGTTATTCTACTTTTTTGTTTTAACTTTTAGTACATTTAAATATTTGTAGTCAATGTATATACTCTAACATGAGACAACCTGAGATAACAGTGAAAACGACTGTTTTGGAGATTTAGATTCTGTTAAGACAGTTTCTGGGTTTCTCTGTTTCTGACCCAGAGTCTGTGGGTCCCTCTTTCTTGACGATTCTTGCGTTTGCTGATTTCTCCAGTTGTAATCCACATTTTGTATGTTGATAGTTACTCTGTTAACCACCATTATATCAAACTCACTTCCTCTCCCACTCATTCTTAACAGTGCTCCTTTGGTGTTACTTTAGTATAATTCTCCCTTAGTTAATAGAGATGATTGAACAACTTTCAAAATCATTCACCAAAAAGGATAAACTTTTTATAGAAAAACTTTTTTTGACTAGTTGTAATTTTTGAAGTTTCTAATTAAATGATCTAACAGTAAAACATATGCTAAATTCAAAGCTGTGACTTAATAGTAAACTTCTCAATTTTTTTCCTTGTGTGCTCTTGGTCAGTTTCAGACTAATGTATAGTAGGTTGCGAGAGATAAGGGAGAGAATGGGCTTTTTGGCTACAAACATCTATTTACTCTTCTTTCCTCTGAATCTTAGTCAAATTATCTCTGAAATCAGAATTGCCTGCATTTAACAATGCAATAATCTTAAATGCTGGGCTAAGTCTTATGTTGTAGAGGTGGGGAAGTTGCCTGGCAACCAGAAAATCTCTAGTTTTAGTAACTTTGAGCAAGTTGATCTTGACATATTTGCAGTAGTGGTTGTGGCACTGGCAGACCAGGTGCCAGCTCATGGCAAGGCCCCTAGACCTCACTGAACACTGACAAATGCATAATCAGACACTGTCTGACTCACCTGAATGTTAGTATTAGTATTATATTTATAGAGATGGTAATATTTAAGTGTTTGCTATGAAACTGGAAACCCTCAGAGTCAGGAGAGAAGCATTAGTGAGTGTGAAATACTAGTTCACCACAAGAGATGCATTCTGCCCAGCAAAGGAAGGCCCATAGACACCAGACAAACCATTGTGGAACATCAGTGGATAGGGTACTTTGCTTCCCCTCACACACATGAAGAGGGGGTGTGCACAAACCCTCATCCCACCACAGCTTGAACTCCGGGGGAAGGGATTAAAAATCTCAGATCTAGAGGATCTGTATCACTATGGTGCTTTGAATTTGGAGAGGGCAATATTTCTAAAAATAAACAAGGGATCCCCAAGCTGCTTAGCTTAGCCCTAAAGGACCTATAGAGGTTGCACATTACAGCAGCTTCTATTATTTTTTGAAACCGAAGACTGTAACTCATTTGTGTGTGTACCTGCTTTAACCTCGTAAATAACTTTTTTATTTTTCCTAGTTAATAAACTTTTAGTTTAATATAGGATTGGCTCCAAGTGTTGTCTTTAGTGAGAGATATAAGGTACATTTGAGCTGGGGTAAGTAACTGGTCCTTTGGGACTGGGAATAATTTGAATATTGTTGCAATTTTTGGTGTAAGGGACCATCTACCAGAAAGGCAGGCACGCCTATGTGGCAAGATAGACTGGAGTGCCTAAGGGGACTGTCTGTGACGCCATCTCAAGGCTGTTATAGTGCTTGAGGAATTCACACTTGCTACTTTGTTGGTGAAATCTAATAGAACACACAACCAGTTTGGGGTTTGTGCCCTGGTTCGTAATAGTCTGTCCTGAGGTTGGCACCCACGTTCGTGAGCTTGACAGTGGGTGCAAATGCATTCTGTGGTATTGGTCATCCCTACTGGATGTCTTTGGTTCATATCACGAGGCCACTAAATAAACAGGTGCCACTTGTTAATTGTTCACTAGGCTAAGGATTCAGATATCAGCCATGTTAGACAAAGACAGACTAGTTGGGAGTGCATGCATGGTGACTGCTCTTGATAGTACTGGCTAGAGCCTCATATCAACTCTCATTTTCATGATAACCAAATTCACCTCATTTAAAATTCAAAATGAAGAACTAAAAGCCTTTCTTTAACTTTATTGTAGTGCTAGAGTTGCAGTCCCCTCAAATGAGGAACTCGTTCTAGATTAATTTTTCTTAACCACCTTTTATTTAATATGCATGTCAAAACTACCACCCATCATAAAAGCATTTGCTTTTTTAATAAGTTGAACAAAAGTACAGTATTCTATGTAGGGCTATGTATTAATCTACACTATTCTATTCAAATAGTTTTGAGAGGGTGTGGACTTTGTTAGGTATTCTAGCAGTTTCCCATTTTTGTAAAGATCTTAAAAATATAAACTCTTTTGACCATACAACACAGAGATTTTTATTCTGGTGAATCTGGTAATAAGTTATGCTTTACTGCAATGCTATTATGTACGTCTGTTTGAAAATAAAACCTCTTAGTCAAAGGGTAGCTGTCATGTCTTAAAAACAACTGTAAATGAAAAAAGACTCTGCCATAACAGATGCAAAACCTACGGACGTATCTCCACCACTACGATGATCAATACTCCCCACAACACAGCTTTCAAGATCCATGGGTTCTACACATATCTATCACAAAGTGTGGTATACCTCCTCCAGGGCACTAAATGCCCTAGTAACACTGTGGGTGAAATCAGACAATCACTACGCTCTTGAAAGAACTCCCAGGGGAAAATATGGTGTTTTGTCTTTTATCACCTGTGGACGAACATTTTTCACAAAATGATCTGACCTCTGTCCTTATCCTCAAAAGAAACCTGCACAACACTTCCAAAAGACAAGTTGGGAGCTTAAATTCATAACTTAGCTAGACATTGAAAATGATGGTTTTACTAAATATGCTGAATTTATGGCTTATTACAATAATCTGAAACCCACGAACCCCCTCTCCCCACTCTTTGAATGGTGTCTTACAATATGTGGAACTACTTACACTGAACAATCTATTCCATCTTGTATTTAGCTGTGATGCTCTTAGTACCTTTCCTAGACCTGAAGAAGAGCTTGCCTCTCTCACCAACAGAAGTTAGTCCAATAAAAGCTATTACCTCATCCACCTTGTCTCTCTAATGTCCTGGGACCAACACGGATACAACAACGCTACAAACAACAATGGAGAAAGTTGTATTACAACACAGTATACTTCTGCACTCCTGTTACAACTATAAAAAGTTCTCCCAAGCATAATTGATAAGCCACTATTTCTTCTTGTTCCTTCAGTTCTCTTCGTATGCTGATGTTTCTGGATGCCTATTATGTTGGGTGTAACAAGTTTTTGGTGTAAAGTTCTTCATGCAAGTGGCAAGGCTTTAAATACAGGATGACAGGCATTACAGTGAATGTGAAAGTCACAATTCAGGCACCAAAAAGATGAATTTTTTTTATAGGTTGGTTATAAACTGGCCTCGTCTTAGCAGATAAACAAGTATATTGAGAAATAAATATTGGCCTAATAGTGTAACTGTGGATTTTTTGTGGGGAGGTGGTTCAAGATTTGTTTCTACTAAAGTCTTTAAACCTGTTTGCTAAGAATCCTTTGCTTAATAAGAAACTTGCAAAGTGCTTTTTACTTAAAAAGGTAGCAACGTGTAAAGGTCTCGTTTGGAGGGTTGAGTGCTGTTAGTGAACTATTATTCCATTTCTACCTAGGCATTCTGAGTTAGTTGCAATATTAGTATGAGAAAACTACAGAAAAGGCCCACACAGACACATGTGGCCTTCTAAAGGTTGTTTATCACTGTTTCAGGGTTGGCCAAGTTTAGGGACCTTGGCAAGACTTATGTAGTTGCAAACAAAAAAACATGCCAAAAGCTAAAATGTTATCAGTTGTTCCCATCCTTTACTATTTAGTGTCCTTACTCCCAATCCAACTGTTGGGATATTGTGTTCCTTAGTGAGTGATAACCAGAAACTGGCACTGTGCCTAGCAGGAAACACAACTCTTGCATAGCAAGGCCTTGGTTATTTCATTATGTAAATGCCAGAACAACACCACCTATCTGTTTTGCTCCAAGGTATTATATAATATAATACTCTAAATATTTAAATTTCCATTTGCAATGAACTGCTACAGTTCTCATAGGAGAACAAGGATCTAAATCAACACTGTTTTGTGTGCAACCCAATAGTAATATATCTGCGTGCATACATGATAGAGGGGAAGATTTTGAATAAGATAATACGCTTCAGATTCAAACTTCCAAAGGTGGTTATAAATATGGATAACATTTGGACTCTGTCCTTTAAGCATAGTGGTCAACATTAAATGATGTATGATTCTTTGAGTACTGTATCTTTGCCTCAGCTCATCGTAAATATGTATAGGTATCTTGGTGTATTTTTCCCACCGAATTTTATTTCCAACTGCCCTTCTGCAGGGAATCTGTCGATGATGTTTTTGTCTTTTGCACTTTCTTGTTACCAAGATCTGCTAAGATCTGGTCGTCTTGTTGTGGCCCAAGCTCAGTCCATTGTTTCTTGCAGTCAGTGTGACTTGTTACTTACCGTATATACTCGATCATAAGCCGGTTCATTTATAAGCTGACAACCACCCCCCCAAGATGGATAAGTAAAAATGGAAAATTTTTATGACCTTAAGCCGACCCTATAATTCGGGAGTCGGCAAACTTTTTGGCTCCTGGGCCATCAGGATAAGCTGCTGGGGGGCTGAGATGGTTTGTTTACCTTGAGTGTCCGCAGGCACAGAGGTAAACCTAAGTAAACAGTGTCTCGGCCCGTCAGCTGCTTACCCTCACGGGCCGGGACAGCAACTGGTGGGGAATTTTTTTGGGGAGGGAGAATCGGGGGGTCAGGAGTAACCCCGGGGGGTCAGGAGTAACCCCTGTGACTCCCCCACATGACCTCACCCCTAGCCCAGGACCCCCACACTCTCCCCATCCCATCCCTTCCCACCTTAGCTGGGGTGGGTGAGGGGAGGATGTCTCTGGCCTGGCCGCAGCCTGCTCCGGCAGGCTGGGGCCAGGTGGCGTGGCTGCTTCAGAGGCTGGGGGGGAGAGCAGCGTGGCCAGAAGCGGAGAGACTCTGGCCCCGCCTCTTCCCTTGTGGCTTTGCTGGCTGTGCTGCCTCTCCTTGCCCCCTCTGTTTGGGGGGGGGGTGTGAGGGACTGTGTCCCAGCTCTCCCTCTCTGTATACCTGTTCAAAAGCCGAACCCCTTTTGTTTCCCTTTTTTACTAAAAAAACCTTGGCTTATGAACGAGTATATACGGTAGATTGTTAACTCTTTGCCCCAGGAACCTTTTTGTTCCATGTGTGCATAACAGCTACAACAGTGGAGTCCTGGTCCACAATTGGGGCTCTTAGGTGCTGTGATAATTAAGGCTAAGATTTTGTCACTCATATTTTTAGTAAAAGTCAGACAGGTCACGGGCTTCCATTAATTTTTCTTTATTGCTTGTGACCTATCCATGACTTTTATTAAAAATATGCATGACAAAATGGGGAGCTCTGGGATCCCCACACCACCCTGGGGCCCCCAGCTCAGACCTGCAGTGTCCCCCCCCCCCCCACTGCCAATGGCTCCCAGCTTGGGGCATCCCTGCCACTTGTGCCTGAGAGCTCCTGGGGCACCCCCGCAGCATCTCGAAGCTTGGAGCCCCTACAGTTCCCAGCCATCAAAGGCTGTGGGGGGCCCTGCAGCTCCCAGGTGCCATGAGCTCAAGTCATGGAGGTGTCTGGAAGTCACGGATTCTGGGACTTCTGTGACCAAATCGTAGCCCTAATGATAATACAAATAGATAACATGCTGAAGATGACCGTAGGTCGGGGTGGGCAGACTTTTTGGCCCAAGGGCCACATCGGGGTTGCAAAATTGTATGGAGGGCTGGGTAGGGGAGGCTGTGCCCCCTGAAACAGCCTGGCTCTGTCCCTCCCACTTCCCATCCCCTGACTGCCCCCCTCAGATCCCTGATCCATCCAACCCCTTTGACCTGACTACTCCCTCCAGAGACCCTAACCACCACCACCACCCTGAGATCCCACGCCCTATCTATGCCCTCCTGCTCCTTGTCCCCTGATCGCCCCCTCCAGAGACCCCCCTCGCCCCTAACCACCCCTGCCCCGGGACCCCACACCCTATCTAAGCCTCCCTGCCCCCTGACATACCTCTGGGACTCCCATGCCTATCCAACCCCCCCATCCAACCTCCCCCTGTCCCCTGACTGCTCCTTGAGACTCCCTGCCCCTTATCCAAACCCCGGCTCCGACCCCGGCCCCCTTACCACGCCGCTCAGAGCAGCAGCCGGAGCCAGACACGCTGCTGTGCTGCCCTGCTGGAGCGCGCAGCCCCGCCTCCCAGAGCACTGCCTGCGCAGCATGGCTGCGGGAGGGGCCAGGGGGAGCCTCCCCGCCGAGCTCAGGGGCCAGACATGACGGGCTCGCGGGCCGTAGTTTGCCCACCCCTGCTCTAGGTTGTGGTTAGCAATGGGCAAAAGTAAGTTTCCCAAATCTAGTACTGGCATAATCTACTATGAAGATGCAGCTGGTTTGTCACCTGACTAATTTAAACTCATGGGATTAACTCTGACAAGTGTGTGTGCATTTATCCTCTTGCTTGGAAGAGTGGTCTTTGGCTCCTGGTGAAACCTTAAAAATATTTGATGTTGGGAATGGAGGGAGAAGACTTGACACTTGTGAAGTTATTGGGTGCTTGGGTTTCAGCAGTTGTTGTTGTGTTTAATAAAATCACTATCCACATAAAACACCAAAATGCTCCTTCTTGGCTTCTAAACTTCCTGCAGCTCTGTCAGTCCTGAGCTTAATGGGGCCCTTAGCTTATCAGAGACAAAGTTAATGGTAAATCCAGTTTCGATGAGCTGGGTATGCTGTTCCTTCTTTTCTCTTCGGGCTTCTGAGCATGTGTATTGGCCATGTCATATCTATTGAAAACATAACTGTTAAAGATTTGCTTTTCCTCCTTTAGGTTGGGTTGATGTCGACCACGGGATAACAAAGAAAATGCAGCTAATAGCAGAGGCTGAGGTAAATATTTCTTGTGTGTGTGTGTGGGGGGGGGGGTCCAGACTCCTGGAAAACATGAAACGCCATTGTCTTATGTTTGTCTATTGTTGGTTTAATGCTCTATAATGCCATAATTTCAGACATAGCTTAGGAGTAGTGGTTTTACACAAGCCTTTATTCTTCCCCTTCTCCCCTACCTATTCCTGTGCCCTGTACAGCATTAGTGACATCTGTCAAAATATTAACTTGGCTGTTTGTTTTTCTTTCTCAGCCTTTGTTGTACTTGGGCCCCAAAAGGTTAATTCTACAAATAAACGTGAACTTTGACACCCATATTCAAATTGACTTGCTTTGGCTGTATTACCCCTTGACAGCATAGCTGGGACTGCTATTTTTTGGCAATCTGTAGCTTTAATGTTTAAAGGAAAAGGTTCCTCATGATGTACCATCCAGTGAATGGGCTACTCACTGCCTGGTATTCCTGCCTGTTGTTATGGAGCCAGCTAAGACACTTTCTCCCACCCTTTTCAGCAGGGAGCCCTGCAGTCCTTCAGCAGTCGGAGGTGACTCTCCTAATGCAGACAGGGTTGTGTTGTCCATGAATGTGTGAGAGCAGGAGATGCAGACATTCTGATGTGGGTTCTAATTTCTAGAGAATTTATTCATTCTTCATTACACTCTTTTTTTTAAAGGGGACCTACAAGAATATCCCAGCTTCTGGCAGTGTTCTCTTGAGTTATGTGCTTGGTCACTCTACAGTGATATGGGGGTTAAAAATACTACCAATTTGTGGTAGAGTGGGGAAGCAGCTTTTTTCCTCAAGCTGCTTGTCTACTGAATGCCCTATTTATCTTGGCCGTTTAGAGCACTTGACATATATCTGGGGATGAGATTTTAACACTAGTAGTTCAGTTTTAAAGGATCACTGTTCAAAGCAATAGGCCCAGAGCTGAACTGCCTCTTAGAGAATTACTTTAAGTTCTCTGGATTCTGAAATTTAAAATACTTTATGTTGCAGCCTTCATATTGGAAGAAACATCTCAGCTGAGTCATCACAATGACAAACCCAGGGCTGCTTTTGTTAGGGATGTGGGGGCATAAGCTTGTTTGCGTGTCCTGCTCTGGTCTTCGAATGGGAAGGCTAACTATCAACACTAAGGGTACGTCTATACTACAGAATTAGGTCGAATTTATAGAAGTCGATATTTTAAAACCCGAATTTATGGAATCGATTGTGTGTGTCCCCACTAAAGAGCATTAAGACCACAAGGTCGATTGACTGTGTCCACAGTAGCGGGGCTAACATCGACTTTCGGAGCATTGCATTGCGGGTAGCTATCCCACAGTTCCCGCAGTCTCCGCCGCCCATTGGAATTCTGGGTTGCGATCTCAAAGCCTGATGGGGCAGAAAACATTGTCGCTGGTGGTTCTGGGTACATGTCGTCAAGCCATCAAACGTCCCTCCCTCCCTCCGTGAAAGCAATCTTTTTTGTGCCTTTTTTCCGGGGTTTCCGTGTTTGCTACGGAAGCCTGCTCAGCTCACAATTACCATACATCTCCAGCGTACGCCTGGACATTAGGTCTAGTGGGGATTCAGTCACGCTATAATATGGGCAGAGGGATAGCTCAGCGTTCTGAGCGTTGGCCCGCTAAACCCGGGGTTGCGAGTTCAATCCTTGAGGGGGCCATTCCACCTGAGGCTGGTAGTTGCAGGACTACACAGCAGAAGCTCCTTGCCTTCTAGCTGCAGATCGTACAATATGATTGAAATTCGTGTGCTCCTGGCCGGCGGCCTATGGTGTGGCTGGCCGGGGGCGCTTGGACATAAATGGGAATGACCAGAGTGACTCTGGTCATTCTCTTTTTTACGTTTTGTTTAAGGGAGATTCAGTACTGCCTGGAACACGGGCGGAGGGATAGCTCAGCGGTCTGAGCGTTGGCCCGCTAAACCCGGGGTTGCGAGTTCAGTCCTTGAGGGGGCCAGGAGATGATGATGGATATCAAGCATATTGTACCATCTGCTGCTAGAAGGGAAGGCGCCTAACCCTTGCTCACCGCATATTGTACCATCTGCTGCTAGAAGGAAATGAGCCTAACCCTTGCTCCCCCCCTCCCTCCGTGAAAGCAACTGAGGGGGGAGCAAAAAATCCTTTCGCGCCTTTTTTCATATGGGCGCCATATTGCTGACTCCATTGTTATCCACCCGCCGCTTCTGCTGCCACTCTGCTGTCCTGCAAACAGCATACCAGGGAAAGCATGGAGCACGATCAGATCACCGCGGCTGTTCTCGCCGTTATGAACACCACGCGCATTGTCCAGGAGTATATGGAGAACGAGAACCAGGAGCTGCTAGAGCTACAGCAGGCGAGGAGGCGACAGCAGCGCCCTGAGGACAGTGATGAGGACATGGACACAGACCTCTCTCAAAAAAGGCCCCCCCGCAAGGTGGACATCATGGTGGTAATGGGGCTTGTTGATACAGTGGAACGCCGATTCTGGGCCCGGGAAACAAGCACAGACTGGTGGGACCACATAGTGCTGCAGGTCTGGGATGAATCCCAGTGGCTGCGAAACTTTCGCATGCGTAAGGGCACTTTCATGGAACTTTGTGAGTTACTTTCCCCTGCCCTGAAGCGCAAGAACACCAAGATGAGAGCAGCCCTCACAGTACAGAAGCGACTGGCGATAGCCCTGTGGAAGCTTGCAACGCCAGACAGCTACCGGTCAGTCGCGAATCAATTCGGAGTGGGAAAATCTACAGTGGGGGCTGTTGTGATGGAAGTAGCCAGGGCGATCACCAAGCTGCTGGTACCAAGGGTTGTGAGTCTGGGAAATGTGCAGCTCATACTGGATGGCTTTGCAGCAATGGGGTTCCCGAACTGTGGTGGGGCGATAGACGGAACCCATATCCCTATCTTGGCACCGGACCACCAAGCCAGCGAGTACATAAACCGAAAGGGTTACTTTTCAATAGTGCTGCAAGCACTGGTGGATCACAAGGGACGTTTCACCAACATCAGCGTGGGATGGCCGGGAAAGGTACATGACGCTTGCATCTTCAGGAACTCTGGTCTGTTTCGGCTGCTGCAGCAAGGGACTTTCTTCCCAGACCAGAAAATAACCGTTGGGGATGTTGAGATGCCTATAGTTATCCTTGGGGACCCAGCCTACCCCTTAATGCCATGGCTCATGAAGCCATACACAGGTAGCCTGGACAGTAGTCAGGACCTTTTCAACTATAGGCTGAGCAAGTGCAGAATGGTGGTGGAATGTGCATTTGGGCGTTTAAAAGCTCGCTGGCGAAGTTTATTGACTAGGTTAGATCTCAGCGAAAACAATATTCCCATTATTATTACTGCTTGCTGTGCGCTCCACAATATCTGTGAGAGTAAGGGGGAGACGTTTATGGCAGGGTGGGAGGTTGAGGCAAATCGCCTGGCCACTGGTTATGCGCAGCCAGACACCAGGGCTATTACAAGAGTACAGCAGGGTGCGTTGCGCATCAGGGAAGCTTTGAAAACCAGTTTCATGAATGGCCAGGATGCTGTGTGAAAGTTCTGTTTTTCCCCTGTAATGAAAAGCCCCGCCCCTTCATTCACTCTACTTCCCTTTACCCAAACCGCCCTGCCCTCCCCCCCTCGATCACCGCTCACAGAGGAAATAAAGTCATTGTTGCTTAAAAATCATGCATTCTTTATTAATTCGTAAAACAAAGGGGGGGAACTATGGGGGTAACTGCCACAGTCTCCCGGGATAGCTGGTGGAGGAAGGGAAGCACCAGGATGGGTGGTGGAGGAGGGGATGAGGGAAGGACAAGGACACACAGCACTTTAAAACTTATTGAATGCCAGCCCTTTCTTGCTTGGACTGTTCTCTTGACTTGAGTGGTTGGGTGCACGGAGGCCGCCCAAACGCGTTCTTGGGCGTCTCGGGGATGAGGTTATGGGACTCGGGAAGGAGGGCTGTTGGTTACACAGGGGCAGTAGCGGCGGTCTGGGCTCAGGCGGCCTTTCCTGAACCGTACGCCTTTCCTCAGCCATAAGCCGGAGGATTTCCGTTTGATCCTCCAGTAGCCTCAGAATTGCATCCTGCCTTCTCTCTGCACGCTGACGCCACCTACTCTCTTCATCCCGCCGCTGTCTCTCTTCATCCCGCCGCTGTCTCTCTTCATCCCGCCAGTCATTGTCTTCAGCACGCCACCTGTCCGCACGATCAAATTCTGCCTTCCTGGACTCCGACAGTGTTTGCCTCCACGCATTCTGCTGGGCAGCTTCAGTGTGGGAGGATTCCATGAGTTCTGAGAACATATCGTCTCGATTCCTTTTTTTTTACTTCTAATCTTCGCTAGCCTCTGGGACGGTGATGAAAGGGGTGGTGTTGAAACATTTGCAGCTGCGGGAGGAAACAAACGGGAGAGGAGTAGTTTAAAAGACACATATTAGAGAACAATGCTCCAAACATTACATATCACATGTGCATTTGGTCCAAGGTTGCACTTTGCCTGTTATATTGAGGGTCTGCCGGTTTGGTGTGAGAGATCACACAAGCAGGTCCGGCGGGCAACAGAATTCGGCTTGCAGGCAGCCATGGTAAGCCACAGTCTATAGGCTTCTTTAACCTTCATAACATGTGGGAATGTTTTCAAACAGCAACCCCCTCATTTCCCATAACAAACAGCCTTTGGGCTGGCAATTTAAAACTGGTTGGCAATTGAAAAGGGAGGGGCGGCGGTTTTCGGGTTAACGTGCAGCGCGAACCTAATCGACACCCCCCCCCCACAGACGCACATCCAAGATGTTCGCTGTTCCCCCTCCTCCCACCGCGTGGGTCACAGCGGGGAAGATTTCCGTTCAGCCACAGGCAAACAGCCCAGCAGGGACGGAGCCCCTCTGAATACCCCCTTAATAAAATTCCCCTATTTCAACCAGGTGACCATGAATGATATCACTCTTCTGAGGATAACACAGACAGATAAAGAACGGATGTTGCTTGAATGCCAGCAAACACTGGGACCATACGCCGCCATGCTTTGCAAAGCAATGATTCCAGACTACGTGCTACTGGCCTGGCGTGGTAGAGTGTGTTACCACGGAGCACAGGATAAGGCTGCCCTCCCCAGAAACCTTTTGCACAGGCTTTGGGAGTACATCCAGGAGATCTTTCTGGAGATGTCCCCGGAGGATTTCTGCTCCATCCCCGAACATGTTAACAGAGTTTTCCTGTAGCTGTACTGGCCGCGAATTAATCATTAAACACGCTTGCTTATAAAACATGTATTAATTAACAGAGGTACACTCACCAGAGGTCCCTTCTCCTGCATCGAGCACGCCTTGGGTGGGTTCGTAGGGTACTGGCTCCAGGGTGACAAAGAGTTCCTGGCTGTCGGGGAAAAGGGCTTCTCCGCTTCCTTGCTGTGTCTGGGCGCTATTTTCAGCATCATTATCATCATCATGCTCCTCTGTGGTTTCTGATGATCCACATACGGAGTCATACCACATGGGTGGGTCAGTGCTGGGTGCACCCCCTAGAATGGCATGCAGCTCATCATAGGAGCGGCACGTCTGGGGCTCTGACCCAGAGTGTTTGTTTGCATCTCTGGTTTTTTGGTAGGCTTGCCTGAGCTCCTTAATTTTCACGCGGCACTGTTGCGCATCCCTGTTGTAGCCTCTGTCCTGCATGCCCTTGGAGACTTTGGCATATGTATTGGCGTTTCTTCTTTTGGACCGTAGCTCTGCTAGCACGGTTTCGTCTCCCCATACAGCGATCAGATCGCGTACCTCACGCTCAGTCCATGCTGGAGCTCGTCTTCGGTTCTGGGACTCCATCATGGTCACCTCTGCTGATGAGATCTGCGCTCACCTGCAGCTCACCACGCTGGCCAAACAGGAAATGAAATTCAAAAGTTCGCGGGGCTTTTCCTGTCTACCTGGGCGGAGCATTGGAGCTCAGACTGCTGTCCAGAGCGGTCAAATGTTGCACTGTGGGATAGATCCAGGAAGCCAATACCGTCGAATTGCGTCCTCACTAAGCCTACATCGATTCGGCAATATCGCTTTAAGCGCTAATCCCCTCGTTGGGGGTGGAGTGGCGAGATCGATTTTAAGAGCCCTAGAAGTCTATGTTAAGGGCTTCGTCGTGTGGACGGGTGCACGGATCAATCGAAATAACACTAATAAATTCGACCTAAACTCGTAGTGTAGACCAGGGCTTAGTCATGTGTTCAGAGAGACTTCTGGCTTCCTAGCCTGAATAATATCATTTTTAATAAACTGTATATTCAGCCATTGTCTTCTCTATTGGATGTGATGTTGGCTTTTTCTCCCAATGGAGGTGTTATGGGGCTTTTACTACCTTAAATTTCTGTAGGGCTTCCTTTTCCTGTCCAAGCATCTCCTGCCTTAGAAGGTCTTGAAATGAATATCCAAAAAAACCATGTTTTCTTCACTTTACTTAAGAACATGTAAAATACTTTGGAACATCAAGGGAAACTCCTTTGCCATCTCCCCTTCCCTGGGCACCAGAAGTAGAGAAGAGAACTTTGACATAGGAATGAATTTTTATACTTTATCAGAACAGAAATTATACACACTTCCACAGTTGTCCTTCCCAAATGGTTTCTCAACTCTCCTAAACAAATATCCATTATCTTTATTAAACCATTTGTTAAACCTTTTCCCCCATGGTTGCCATTATCCTTGTTAAGGCAAAGAAGGAATTTCCAAACCTTTCCATGCTATCCTGAAAGGGTGCCCTGTACCCATATTAAGTGGGGCAGCATTGAGTCCCACTCTTCATCCTAGCAACCAGTTTTCTTGTGTTTGCATGTTCTTCAGGACACACTGGGACTTACTCACACCTTCTGTTAACATCACAAGTGTTCCACAGCAATGATCTGTAATTTCACAATCTTACTTGATGCCAGAGAATAAATAACTCTTAAAAGAAAAGGTGAATGCCCTTGCTCGGAGAAGTCTCATTTCGAATCTTGGTATTATGACTAGTGGGTGGTGAACACGCAGTTTAATTATATGATGGGGTAACTAGAGTGGATTTGAAGGCATTTCACAAGAGGGGAAGATGCCTCTATATGCATTTTGGTGCACTAATATGGCCAAGTTAGGATTTCAATGAGGTGAACAGTTTTGAAGCTTTAAAATGTTCTTGGCAATTGGGAGTTCTCCTGACCTTAATTAATTAATTAATTTTGTTTACGCGCGTGCGCGCACACACACATGGTAAATCTTTATTAAGGTGACGTGACATTTTCTGCATTCCATTGGTATCTCACTGAGGCCCTTGCTAAGAGGTGCTCACTTTAGATTATTATTTTTGGTTACAAATAATTGCACTAAAAATGATAAACTAAAGAAATAGTATTTTTCAATTCACCTCATACAAGTACTGTAGAACAATCTCTTTATCATGAAAGTGCAACTTAAAAATGTAGTTTTTTTGTTTTTGAGTGTAGTTATGTAAGTCACAAATCCATTCAGTCCTACTTCTTGTTCAGTTAATCTCTAACCAAACAAGTTTGTTTACATTTGCAGGAATAATACTGCCTGCTTCTTATTTACAATGTCCCCTTAAAGCGAGAACAGGCATTTGCATGGCACTGCTGTATCCAGCGTCGCAAGATATTTATGTGCCAGATGAGCTAAAGATTCATATCCCCCTTCATGCTTCGGCCACCATTCCAGGGGACGTGCTTCCATGCTGATGACGCTCGTTTAAAAAAAATAAAAAAATTAGGCGTTAATTAAATTTGTGACTGAACTTTGTGGAGGAGAATTGTACGCCTCTTGCTCTGTTTTACCTGCATTCTGCCATATATTTCATGTTATAGTAGTCTCGCATGATGGCCCAGCTCATGTTCATTTTTAAGAACACTTGCACTGCAGATTTGACAAAACACAAAGGTAAAAATGTGAGATTTCTAAAGATAGCTACAGCACTCAAAATCCGAAGTGCCTTCCAAAATCTGAGTGGGACGGGGTGTGGAGCTTTCAGAAATCTTAAAAGAGCAACATTCTGGTGCGGAAACTATGGAACCCGAACCACCAAAAAAGAAAATTGATGCTGGTGGCATCTGACTCAGATGATGAAAATGAACATGCGTTGGTCCACACTGTTTTGGCTCGTTATCGAGCAGAACCCATCATGAGCATGGACCGCATGTCCTCTGGAAGGGTGGTTGAGGCATGACAGGACATAGGAATCTTTAGCGCATCTGGTACATAAATATCTTGCAATGCCGGTTACAGCAGTGCCAAGTGAACACCTGTTCTCACTTTCAGGTAACGTAAATAAGAAGCAGGCAGCATTCTCTCCTGAAAACGTAAACAAACTTGTTTGAGCGATTGGCTGTACAAGAAGTAGGACTGAGTGGACTTGTAGTCTCTAAAGTTTTACATTGTTTTATTTTTGAGTGCAGTTTTTTTGTACATAATTCTACATTTGTAAGTTCAACTTTCATGATAGAGATTGCACTACAGTACTTGTATTAGGTGAATTGAAAAATACTATTTCTTCTTTACAGTGCAAATATTTGTAATATAAAATAAAGTGAGCACTCTATACCTTGTATTCTGTGTTGTAATTGAAATCAATATATTTGAAAATGTAAAAAACATCCGAAAATATTTAAATAAATGGTATTCTGTTTAACTGCATGATTAATTTTTTAAATAACTTGACAGCCCTGTGTGTTTGTTGCATATAGTGTGAGGGAGATAGGGAGCAAATTTCCTGCCACACCTTAGCTTTGTGACATCATCAGAAAATATGGTGGTGATAGAGACTACTGGGCTACGGAAAGCCCTCTAGCTTACACAGCTTGTTGTGGAGTGAATTCTGTTCATGGGAAAATATGGCAGCAAACAAACTTGGGAGCAATTAAACATGAACATGGAACATAATAAAAGATTATCTGTCAGCCACACTTAACCCATGTGCAGCCACAGCTTTAATGAGATACTTTATGTAGCTGTATAAAAAGGGGTCAGTTTAGCAATCTCAAAGAGACTAACTCAGGAAAGCATTTAAGCATGTACTTAATGTGCTTTCCTGAATCTTGGCCTAAAGCAGAGGACCCCAAATTGTGGGGTGCGACTGGGGCCTGGGCCAGCCCCCACAGGGAGTGGGAAGGGAGTGCTACCCATCTCTGCTCCTGGCCCCAGCCTCCTTACCCCTGTTCATGCTGCCCCCTTCCCCCCAAGCTGCAGATCTGCTGGTGGGGGTGGGGGGAACAGGAATAAGGGGGGGGCACAACCCTGAAAAGTTTGGGGACCACTGGCCTAAAGTAAGATTCAATTGCTCCTGAATGGAGCTGCATTCAAGAAGACAACATGCACAGGCTAATTACTGATCATCACTTTTTCAACTAATTTTTGAAAATCCAGAATGTAAACTAAACAGCAAATTCTTACCTATCTTAGGGTTTTATACTGCTACCCATCACCGTAGTGTCTGCTTTCCATGTAAAATCAGCAAAATCCTTAGCAGATTTTTGTGGAGCCTCTGACACTTCTTTTCTCAGTGTGAACTATTGTTGGAATCTAAACTTGGGTCCAAATTTTCAAATGCAGGAGCTTTGAGTTGGATCCTTAATTATAGATTTAGGCCCTAATAAGTACCTGTTTTTGAGGTGCCTAAATCCCACTGACTTAAATGAGTTGTGGATGCTCAGCACTCTTGAAAATCAGGCACACTTTATTTAGGTGCCTAATTCTGTGGTGTAAGATCTGAACACTTTGTCCTTTCCTAGACTGTAAACTCTAAGCAGGAGCAATGCACTCTTCTGTCACGCCGGTAGCACTGAGATTGAGCACAGTGGTGCTTGACTGGTAGTTAAACAACTAAAGCCATTAAGGCTGGAAAATATCACTGAAATAAAAGTTACTGGCAACAGTTGAGAGCTAAGCTGTGAGGATGGAGGCCCACCTGTCTCGAGGGTCTGGTCAGAGCAGTGGAAAGCCTGTTCTCTCTGCTATCATTCAGTTTGTGATTGATGCTTTTTATGGCACAGCATGGCTCCCACAGAGAGACACTCCGTCCTTTTGTTATGACTCAGGTTCCATGGTAAATAGGATAATTATTCAATGATCTGATTCTCTTGCCTAAGACTCTGTGGTGCATGTGACTGGAGATCTGACTAGCTCACTTAACTGTAAGTGATTTATTAAACACTGTGTCTAAATAAATGGGGTTTGGGAAGCTATTGCGTGAGAACTCTGAACCTGAGACTTCAGGACCTAAAACACACTGTCCTTTTAGTAAAAGAAACCAGTTAATAGCTATGTAGTTTCTAACACAAGCTTCTCTTTATTTATTTTAAAGTTTGACCTTATTAAGGTTTTAGCCAAGGGCTTCAGCTTTGTCAGCAACCTGGATATGCACAGCAGAAGCCATTGAATCAAACTCTGCTAACCGGTACTACACAATGACTGTTTTTCCTATTCTGAGTATAGGGGAGATCTCAGATACCATGGTGGAAAATGATCTGATTACTGTTCTTGATCTTTTCTTAGTTAAAACATTTAAAGTGTACTTAGACTACAGAAGGAATCCTTCAGACAAATAAAACAGAATGAGTATTAACTATAGTTCAAAACTCTGAGGTCATGCTTCACATTTGGCCGTTAGAAACTGCAACAAACACTTTAATTGTTTGAGAGAGTGCCTAATTTTCATATTTATAGATCCAGTTTTCCTGGACTAGTTGATTCACCACTGAGAGACCCAGCAACATTAGGAGGAGGCAGGGGGCTGCTACCACAGCCACTTTATAGTCAGCTGACAGCTTTCTAATCAGACAAAGAAATACTCAGTGTAGTGAGCAGGAGAGTGAGTAATAACTTGAACTCTGCTTATTTGTTCCATGGCCTTAAAGTTTTTTAACCCCTTCACTTTTGGACCCATAGCAGCATTCCATTGACATGTAAGCACTGTGTACTCCCTTGAGCACTGGCCTGGTTAAACCTAGCTTGTTCCATTTCCCCTTTGTTCTCTCTGGAACACTGGTGCCTACTCATGAATTGCACCTGAAGGAACAGCAGGGGACTCCTGATGTCCCATTTAAAGAGATTCACATAGTAGGGGGAAGGATGTAATACTGAGAGATATACTGCATTTAAACATATTTTATTCTTTACTTCATCAGTCAGTGTATAGTGTGTCAACGTTGCTGTATTTCCATTTTATTTAAAATGTAGCCATTGGAGTTCAGAGGTCTGGTCCTCCCTGACCACCCCTTACAGTAGAGCAGGAAAGCTGCTGAAGATCATCCTTTACCAAAGAGTCTTAAAACTGCAGTGCTGCTTTTCCATCATTCCAAGGTGTGGAGGGCAGTTGATCAGCCTGGTATTAAATCCATATGAACTGGATCATTGCGTACTACAGGGACTATAGATTTAGCCTCATGCAGAAAATTGTCCTCAACATGCCATCTTTCCAGCATGCTTAAAGGGCCAATAGACCTCCCTCCTGCAAGTATTCTCACTACCAGATAGCCCCGGTCCAAACATGTGCCTTCCCCAGATGACCTTTCAGGAAGGAGATGGAAAAAGACCCTTTTATCTTTCCTAGGCCAGTTGGTTTATTAGCGGGGAAGGAGGTGTAGGGAATTATTGACGTGCTATCAGGGATTGTGGGGAGCTCACAAGAGCCTCCATATTGGAATTCCCATCATCTCCGTGCATGCCCCCTACTAATGAGCTGGCTGGCACTGGCAGAATCAGCCAGATTCCTTTTCTCCATCTCACTGATAAGCTGAGGTGGAAAGAAAGAGGGCCAGAGCTACACATGCACTAACTGGGTGCATGGGGTGGTGCTTGCCTGCATTTCAGGAGGGAGAGGGAAGTTCTGCTGCTCCTTTAATTATGGGAGTAAAGGAGGTACATGCTGAGGACTCAGGGCGTGCATTGGCTTCCCGTTGGAAAGCTTTTCTAATACCTTCCTCTGCCTTGTGGCCCATGGGGCAGACTTGGGAGAAACTGCTACTGCAAGACCACCTGTCTAGGCTCCTCCTTTCCTTGTCCCTAGTGACACTAGTGGATCATGTAAGTGTGTGGGAGGGGGTTGGGAAACGTGAGAGGGCGTGCCATAATGCACCCTGTCCTTGGAGCTGTGACACTTTTCTCTGGCGCAGTGCCAGAGTACATTTTATTTGAGTTTTGTAACCCTCATGAGGACTCTTTCCTTGTCCCCCATCCCTTGCTCCTTGGGGAATGGAAAAGGGGATGTAGTGTGTTTTAATATGCTGAAATTTGGAAAGGACTATTCCTGCTTTCTGTAGCAGCAGGAATCCCATAACGACTCCTACTCTTCTGGCTTCGGTTCTCATAGAATATCAGGGTTGGAAGGGACCTTAGGAGGTCATCTAGTCCAACCCCCTGCTCAAAGCAGGACCAACCCCAATTTTTGCCCCAGATCCCTAAATGGCCCCCTCAAGGATTGAACTCACAACCCTGGGTTTAGCAAGCCAATGCTCAGACCACTGAGCTATCCCTCCCCTCCCTGGTACTTTGCTTTAGCATTCTGGTATCCATAGTGGTCTCAGCCATAATTCCTGCTCAACTAAATCCTCTTCTCACCCTGTGCTTTTAAAAGGATAAATCCAGATATCCTTTGTAAAATATTAAAAGCCCCTTTTTAATGAATGAGTGGAAGCAGTTCCAAGGACACTCAACAACTTGGAACTACTGTCTCCAAGTGCTGGAGAAACGTATTTCTTCCAATGGTGGTTGCTGAGCAAATATTTTCAATAAGCTAAATATTAACAGTTGCAGTTTGTTTTGAGCGGAGCAGTGGACAGATCTTTGTTTGGATTGGAGAGTAGGAGACTTGGAGACACCACCTCTTCAAGCAACATGCAGAGCCGTCTTATAATTTTGATTATTTTTTTAGCGCAGCTTTATTTTCATACAATCACATCTCCACTCTTTCACAACTTAATCACAATGTTCACTTAATTGACTGGGCTTATTTTCCTTTTTATTACACAAGTCTTTAAGAACACATCTCTCTAGATATATGGTATTTTGGCAAAGGTGGCCCCCAAAGGGAAGAAAACGTGCACCCTTTTTCTGCTTTAGGATGTAAGAGGGGGCTTATTGCTTATTAGTATTTCATGCCTCGTCTAACCTGTCGTCTTTTCTTGGAATCTATGGAGAACTAGTAGCATTATGATATCACAAGGATGAATCATGAGCAATTTGGGTGGGGATCGGGGGGATGGAGAAGGGATGTTTTTAAAAAGTCTACCCAACTCAAAACACCTGGAAAAATAACTGGGAGAAAATCTCTGTAAGATCCAAACGCATGTAGCCCTACAACAGTTCCAGTTGTTAGCTTCTCCAAAGAGTCCTATGGTCTTCCCTTGTCTGTTGTTTCTCTCTGTATTCCTGTTCTAAGGTAAAGAATCAGGAGGAACTTTCAGGCTTTCATTAAACATCATAAAGAAGCAAAAAACCCTGCTCATGACATTTACTGATCTCAAAGGTGAGCTGCAACAGAAAGTTGGTTACTCAGCTTTCTCTTTCCTAGAGACCATGTGACAATGTCTCGTGTAAAAGCTGCACCTCTCAAAAGTACCGGTTGTGACATTGCAATTATCTACTTTATAGTGAATTTCAAGGTATCTTAGAAAGGGAAAATAAGGAAGCTTGAAGAAGAATTTTTAAAATGAATAATCTATCATTGGAATGATTATCAGCTAGCTATTCCAATGATAGAAAATAACAAAGTGGACATTAAATAATACCTAGAAATTTTTCTTTACAAGACATTATCCTTGTGTGAGCTTTCCTGGCAGCACCCCAAAATGGGGTGAGTCATTGTAGGTCACTCCTTATTTAATTTAAAGCCCTATTTTTGAAATCGGTTGCCTAGAAATGCTCATATCTTATGCTGCAGAAGTTTAATCTTTGTAAGATTAGTTTCCGGAAAGATTCCGGGGTAGAGCATTGTTGTCTTACTAGTTAGCTTTCACCATCTTTCCTCCCCACCAGGCTGGTGGTTTGAAGAGCAACCCAACATCAGGTATTTAACTTAAGACTATTGCCTAGGGGCCAGATGCTCAAATGGTGTAGATCAATGTAGTTCCTCTAACGTGAGGCTAAGAATCTGGCCTCATATCTCTTGCAGTCTGTTTCTCATATTCTCTGGTTTTTCAAGAATTAACAACTTTGCATGGCTCTCCGGTCTTCCTGAGGCTGTTTCTGGGGAAAACTTTCACTACCACTGCTTCTGCCATATTTCTTCTGTGGGTGAGAAGAATACTTCACTATCCAGAACTGTCAATCTAGCACATACTAGCAGCAGTAGTTCTCTTTACACAGTCAGTCTGAAGACACCTACTTACAGGTTGTCTAAAATTTACCATTTTAACTCCCTTGCAAGTAAGCTGGACACTTCCCTTGCATCAGCACAATCTTCAAACTGTAGACTGCTTTGTAGTGTGTGTCCTAGTATGTTACAAGCTGGAAAGCCATGTGCAGCTAGGAAATGTATTATGCAAACTGGTAATATAGACAAGATAGGACTTCAGTTATAACCCCACTTTCACGTTCTGAAAATTCATCTTTTTGAAGCTAAAACTTTGTTTGCTTTATGACATTTTTTGAAAGGCTTTTAAGCAAAAATTCCCTCAGCTGTCATTGAAGTAATTGAGAATGTAACATTACAGCATAAGACCTCTTTTTGGTCATCCAAAGGACCTTTCAAAAATGCATCTAAACACTCTTATTATAAACCATTGGACCCATAGTAGGCTTTTGCATGGAGAGTGAAGAATAAATATTGTCTACAATTTATTGTCAAATCACCTCTGAGCATGCCATAATGGCATATCTAGTCAGTTCTGTCCCCTTTGACAATACAGTGCAAGCATCTTGGCCTGGCATGCAGGAATATTTTAATTGGAAACTGTAAATATCAAAAGTACAAGTGGCATAATCTTTCCACAATGCAAATCAAAGGGCTTGGCCTTGCAAGGTACTAAGAACCCTTAGTTCCTATTGACTCTAATGGGAATCAGAGGGCTCAGTACTTCGGGGCGTATTCGTTTGATTTTCTCTGTTGCTATTGTATCATCTACTACTGCATTTTCACATGTTGCTCTGTAATCACAGCCATGCAGAAAACTGCCTCTAGCCAAAGAATGGCAGTAGCACACGTGTGAATTCCTTTCTTTTCTCTTCCCCACGTTCATTTTGGGAGGGTGTAAAATTCAAAGACTAGTTGGGACCACTTCATTGTTCATGGGAGAAATTAATGTGCAACTTTACCCCCTTAACCTCCCCAAAAAACTTACACGGTTAAACATAAAAACTGTGGAAGCAAAAGGCACTGTCCTTATAGTGCAACATGGGCAATCTAGTGGTACATCATGTGTATCAATTCTGACATTCTTGTGTTTAAATATGTAACATAACGTTGTGTGAATGCAGGGCTCTGTTTCTAGGGATAGGAGGTTACATTTAACTTACTTGGTCCCACATCTTATGTGACGTACATGCCACACCTAATTTTTACTTTTCACCACCTTTAAATGTTATCACCAGTATATCGATAGCTTTCCTCGCTTCTGCATTGTATCAAAAGATGAATAAGCATTATTCAAAGCACAATTCATGATAGCGTTTCACAGCTGACTCGACCCATCAAGGCATAAAAAATTAATGTGAACCTATTTCCACTTTATCAGGAGTTGAAGCCGGCGTTCATGAAGGAGGTGGACAGTCACTTTACAGAGTTAGTGAACCATTTGATAGCAAAGGCTGTGCTTCTGGAATCCTCCACAGCAACATCCACCTTCCCTGCAGCTACCTGCTCAGAGAGAGACCTGCACAAAACCAAGTAAGGTGGTCCCTGGATGAAGTTAAGTTTCCTGCAACTTTTTTATGGTTTACAAATTTTGTCTTTTAATATTCTTCTTCACAGGGGCTTGAGAGCACCTCCAGAACATGGAAAGCTCTTTACTGCTAGGAGGTCCCTCTTGGAGTAAGTATTTTAACTGCATTTGTTGTTTCTGAAGCATACTGGCTAAAAGTGCTTCACTTAGCCACTCTCAGTATCTTTACTTTGGGACCTCTGCTTTATTATAGTTGAGCCCTTTCTTTCCATGTGCGATTCCTGTTGAATATTTTTTTTTTTCAGCCATATATTGTCGCAAGTTGCAAATGTCCCTGAGCTTTATCTCTAAGAAAATGGGTATTTGTTGAGCCTTGTATCTTTAGGGAGAAGATAATGGTTCTCTGAAGCTACAAAGCGGTGTAGCTTGCTTGCCTGCCTTTCCCCTATGTAGAGGGTTCTGTAAACCTTTTCCCACATGCCCTTGTCCACATGTGCTAGAAAGATGATGATAGTGGGAGGCACTAGGAATAGCTGTAGCCCTGCTGGATGGCTGCCACAGCACAACACTTGTTGGATCCTCAAATCTGAATTCCTTTTGAGAGAAACTGTTTATTGCTTGTATTCATTGCTTTTAATGGACCTGTCTGAATTGTTGACTGCTGCCAGTCCCCTTTGGATTCTTATGCAAGTCATTTAATCTTGTGACTAATTCTCCCTGTGTAAAAAGAAGGTTGAGGATTACCTACCCCACCTTCAAAGAAAGAACTTTGAGATCTTCAGGTGGAAGTGCTATTTGAGAACCAGGTGTCTTTTATTCACAAGCATTAATTAATTTGCACAACACCCCAGTGAGGTAGTTGTATCTATCATCATCCTCTTACAGATGGAGAAAATGAGGAACGGAGCAGTGACTTAGTCATGTAGCAAGTCAGAACTGTAACCCAGATCTCTTGTCTCCCAGTTGGGCTGTACTTGTTGGGGCATGTTTCACATTGAAAGGAAACATTTGGAAGAGAAAAAGTACTGTAGACACTATATGCCATTCGTATGTGTGCTAATAATATTGCTCTTCATTTGGACCACTTCCCCAGTGAGCTGTTTGAAGTGAACCACATCCGGACAATCTACCACATGTTCATCGCTCTCCTCATCCTCTTCATTCTCAGCACACTTGTAGTAGACTTTATTGATGAAGGAAGGTAAGAAAGCATGTTGAAAGGGAAGCACTTGCACGTTGAAAATTGATCATTAAAAATTAGTGTTACATAAAGTTACAAAATGGGGGAACTCATACTTCAAGTATAATGCTGTGTGGACAGGTAATAAAATTTGTAAATAGACTCAACAAGCTTTAAAATTGTGCTAGAATTTACATCCTAGACAGACAGGGCAATCACAGATGGCATGGGGAGATAGTGAGCAATTTTGTCATATGGCTCAGGCTTTGAGCACATCTGGAAATATTATATCCAATGTAATTGGGCTAGAGGCATGCGGTTCTTGAGAACTCAACATAGAGGTAGATGATAGCTTCTTGTCATTATGTTCTCAGAGCACCAGAATTATGAACTGGATGGTGGTGGTTCTTCATTTATGTCAAGTGAAGGGGACAGTATAGACAATTTTGAAAAACAGCAAATACTTTAGCAGTCTTCTGTCCTGCATTAGTAGACTATACTGAACACACTTCTGGAGGACTGTACTGTTGCTAAATAGATGTAAATTAAGTTTTTCTAAGAAAAGCTTGAAGGTCCTGGAACAGACTCAGTTGTGACTGTGCTTAGATGCTTGTAGCCAGTACTGAACATGCTTGAGAGAGAGAGAGAGAGTCTTCCTCTGACTTGTTGACTCTATTACTTAAATTGTAGTTGTTTTTGGCAGGTATTCCTGTAGATTACAAGTGAAATTACATGTTTATTTTACTGATAAAACAACGTCCTTGTTTTTCGTGGATCAGAACCAGTTATGACGACTTGACGTTAGTGTTGTTGTTTTCCCCATCTCTGATTGAGAGCTGGCATGTATCATTCTGGATGAATGTAAACTGGCAGTAACTTGGGTTTCCAAATGGAAGCTTAGCTTTGTTTCTCAGTTGAAAGTGATGTGGGCAGCAGGGGAAGAATTGGATGGATCTACATTGGAGACTTGTCTTCCATATAGAGGAACAGATTGTCTGTAATATTTTGTCATAATAGTATCGGCAGTAATATCCTTTTTTTCTACTGTCTTCCCGAATAGATCTGATAGTGTCTGAGGGTACAGTTTGTAATCCCAATATGAATCTGGATGGGAATGAATACATTTTAAGCTTTTGTGTGCTTGTGGTATGTGTACTTGACAGGTCGTCCTGAGCCAGCAGAGTTTTAAATCTATAGAGTGAAGGCCCTTCTTAGGTAGAAGGGCTAGAAATCTAAAACTTCTAAATCAGACTAGATTCTAGAGGAGGGTGAAAATGTGAAGGACCAGTCACAATATTCACATGTGCAGATTTGAACTGTTTTTTTTTCTTTTTTCTTGATTCTAAACATAACCAACCATGTTCTATAGCAAATCTGCCTGGGATTTAATTCCACTTTTTTTTTTTTTTTTAAACAAAGTAGACTTAATGCTAGATATGTAAAGGTACTTGGGTATCTAGTGGGATTTTCAAAGGCACCTAGGTGTCCAACTCGTATTAAAATCAGTGGATATTAAGTGTATAGGTACTTTTGAAAATCCCCACTAGGTGCCTATCTGCATCTTTGGGTGCCTAAATATCTTTAATAATCTGACCCTGAGTTCTTGTGAAACATGCTAAAGTGACATCTATGGAGACTGAAATCCTGTTTATCCACAGAACAAGTACAGCCATGGAGGCGTCAATAGAAACTCTTTTCACTTCCCAGTAAATGTCTCCTCCCTGTTTTGGCAGGACCCTTGCTAGAAGTGAGAGAAGTTCTGTCTCCGGGTCTCACCCTGGTATTGATTTAACAAAGCATTTAAACACGTGCTTACCCTTAAGTGTGTACTTAAGCACATGTTTTAAGGAAGTGAATGCTTAAGTCCCATTGAAGCCCATATGACTTAGGGTTAAGCATGTGCTTGCACGTGTTGCTGAGTCAGACCTTAGTCTTTCAGCCAGTCAGTGTTGCCAACAAGAGTGAGTGTGGTTTGGTTTTGCACAATGCACTTGTCTATTTAGAAATTGAACTGAGATCAGCTACCAGCTGTTGTCTGCTAATGTCGCTTTCTGTGACCACTGTAGAACTGGGTTGGAAGCTTTCATAAAAAGAGATAGTGAACACCACATACCATTAATCTGGCTTTGTGTCATATCTCTTTCTTTTAGGCTGGTGCTTGAATTTGATCTTTTGGTCTTCGCTTTTGGCAAGTTTCCTGTTGTCATTTCCACCTGGCTCTGCATGTTTCTGTCCACGTTCATTTTACCCTATGGCCTCTTCCTGCAGTGGGCCCAGGGCCACGGTTGTTCCTCCCACCGGAAAATCCGCTCCCTCCTCTTTGGGACACTCTTCATGCTCTTCCAAACCATCGGGCTTGGACTTGGGCCAACGTATGTTGCTGTGTCGTACTCTCTACCTCCAGCCTCTCGGTTCGTTATAATACTTGAACAGGTGGGTCCCTGCATGGTGACTTTAGAGGCAGGACAGTAGATGGCTTTGCATGCTAGAGTGAAAAGTTTCATTTAGGAAAGAACTTACTGAAAAGCCTTTTTTTTTTTTTTTTTTTTTTTTTTTTTCCCCCTCAGGGATATTATAGTGCCTGTCTCTGCATGTGAGACAGTAGCAATTTGTAACTAAGAGACCTCATTACTCTTGGCAACTATTTCTGATTTTTTAAATCATATTTTCTATTTTATTCACAAGCTTTCAATAATTGTACCCTTTGCCGATGAATCAAATTCAGCATCTGTTAATATGATACAATTGCATTAGAGTATTGCATATATATTTTTAAGTATCCTCTATTTTGTAGACAAGGTGTACCCATGTGACTGCTAGAAGCAAGAGAGAAGTGAAAACACTTGAAATATTGCCAATTCCCAGTATTGGCTGCTTTTAGAACAAAAGTAAAAATTTAAGGCCACTTGACCATTGTCTGATGTAAATTAATCTAGTTGTCACACAACAGATAAGGTGCAATACCCATAAAGAAGGCAGAACAAATCTGTGTAATTTCTAAAGCTTTAATTTTGGGTTGTCTTGCAACCTCACACTAATTTTACTTGCGGCTCTGTTGAAGAGTGCAGATGACATTAAATATATTCAAAAACGGGAGGGAATGGTTTTGAACGGTCTCCCTCTAAAATAGCTGTTCACCTTCTTGGTGATTTTGACTTCTAATACTGTAGTTCTAAATTCAAGCAGTTTTTTGTGACCTGTGCCTCTAAATATGAAGACTACATCTATCCTCTTGTTAGATCTGTGGTATATAAAATATTTGGCCATATTGACCCAAACAGCAAATGGTTTAATGTAGCAAACGTTGCTCCTATGGCCCAAGTGATGCATGACATTTGCTTCTTTGTAATACTGTTATATTGCACAGAATAATCTTTCAGTTGTATCCCAAGTAGGAAGGTGGTAACTGTGCACAGTTCCATTTTGAGAGAGCCAATCTTGAGTAGATTACATATATTTAGAGTTAGAACAGTTCTAGCTTTTATAAAAGGGGGTCAGATTTTTACCTTAAACTCCCATTAAACATGTTGTGCTGGCCTGACAGAATTTAAGATCCTTCTTGAACAATTATATTAATTACAAAGAAGAGAGGTGTACACCTGTATTGTAACCCAGAAACAGTTCTTAGTAGCTTCGTTTGACATTAGTTTGTTACTGTATATTCACGTTTTGTGTTTTGAATGTATTCACAACAGTCCCGATGTTTGTAATTCTAGAAGCAGTTGTCACTGTGGGTGTCTCAAAACCCAGTTGCCAGCACTCGGGGAGCAAGTTTGAGGAGTGTTAACTGCCAAGCAATTATCAGTTCCTGAGAGGAAATTGTGGGATGCAAAAAAAGTGAATTGAACAGTAGGCATAGAGCTCGTGCTGGTGCCATCTTGCTTCAACTCCTAAGTGGCATTTTTGTTGATCGCTTAAAAAATGGAGCCATATACTCAATAAATAAATCTAGATTAACAATAATCTCAATGCTGAGAACCAGCTGGAGTATCAGAATGATGTGATTCATTGCTTCAGTTTAGGTCGTGTTCAGTTAACCTGATTAACATTTTATTGGTTTCCGTGTCATACAGCACATGCACTGGACTGGGGTCTCATTTTAATTTCCACCTAAATTACAAAACAGTTTGGATTTTTTGGAGATGAGGTGAGATACAGAGGGGGCAGATACCACTACTATATGCATACTTGCCCCTTCTGGTACTCTGAGTGTTCAGCTGAGAGGTGAACCCATAGGGGGAACAGCACATACCTTTTAAAAAATGAATAAGGTGAAAAGAGACTAATACGCTGAAAGTGTTACGCAGAGTCATCACTCCGTCCCACTGGAGTGCGGAGGCTGAGGAAGTTGAATTGTGGAAAACGGGATCTTGGACACTCTTGTTTTACAGGTTCGTCTAATTATGAAGGCTTATTCATTCATTAGGGAGAATGTTCCTCGGGTCCTGGCTTCAGCAAAGGAGAAGTCAAGTGAGTAACTTACCCTGCTTCCACTTGACCTTTGTGGATAAGTTTTACTTTTTGCTCCCTGAGTCCTCCTTCCTCTAAGAATGAAATTCACCCATATGCATATGGTCAGCCCAAGGCTTCTGTGCACCATTTATACTCTCAGGTGTAAGTGGGTCTTTAATGTGACTAGAGAGGTGCATGGGCTCTGTGGTGGTCCTCTGTATAGAAGTAAATTTCACCCAGGGCGACTGAGTTATTACAAAGAAGTGGAATTAGAACTGGTTTTAGAGAGACAGTAAGTTGGCCAAGACATCAAGGGTTTTTCTATGTGCTTTTAGTGCTGGGGTGGGTCTTGCTACCACTGGGACATCCACAAGAAATGGTAGCGGGGACTTCGGTGTAATGCTTCAATCCAAAGGACAGCACCTCTAAGAGGGCAGTAGCCCATCTAGAACTGCACAGTAGTGTTAGCGTGGAATAAGAGCCCAGATGCTGGTGTGGGACTTGGGTCTGCCAACATTCTGGCCCTAAGGTACACATGATACCAGTAATCATGACACACTGGCAGTAACTCCTTTAGAAATGGGACTGTGTGTAATGACTGCCAATTTAACAACATTGTGCACTGAGTGGCTGCACTGGTTTATCTGAACTACATGTCCCAAGCAGAATTCCTGCTAGTTACTAACCTGTTTTCCTTCCTTTTTTTTTTTTTCTGGCAATCTAAGGATTCTGCCTCCTTTACTAAAGTCTTCAGGGTAATGGCTAATGAGGGGTTAAGGATGCAGAAGGCTAGTGAGGGAAGCACAGTGCCTTCAGTGGGCTGAATGCTTCACTACCAAATACTCTTTTGCTCTTTCAGGCACCATCCCAGTTCCCCAAGTTACCCAGTATCTGTACTTCCTCTTTGCTCCCACCCTCATCTACAGGGACAACTATCCCAGGTAATGTCAACAACACTGATATCTTTATGTAGTAGTCTAAAAGTCTGAGCTAATGTTTAATGCCTCTGAAGTGGGAACTAGCCCCCACTTTACTGAGGCACAGAGAGAGAAGGTGAGTTTCTGCAGGTCATATGCCAAACTACTGGCAAGGCTGGAAATAGCACCCCAATGACTTGACTCAGACCTGCCCTCTGCTAACCATTCTCTAGGTATTTTAGGAACTTTTCTGAAAAACTGTCTAGAGTTAGATCTAGGAATGAAACAACCAGATGCTGAATGCCTTTAGAAAGAAAGGGAACTGTGAAGACTATTGCCTTAGAATTTACTTAAATTTGAGTATCTGCCATAATATGGAGTTGTTAAGCAGCTCCATCTCTTGGATTTGAGGAGGAACTACAGGTACCTCTTAAATACACTTAACCCAGGAGTTTTCAAACTTTCATAGTATGGGCCCCATTTTAGTGGCACTGTCTAGTAGACTAACTCTCCTCCCATTCACAGTTATGCAGACCACTACCTCCTTACGTGATTGCATATGTCATGGCAACTACAGCAATTTCTTACATGAGAAAGTAATATATTTTGCTGTCTTAACGCAGTTTACAGCTGGGAATAAGGAGGAGCCATGAGCTTTCTACAGACCATCAATATTCCACAGACTAAACCTATAATTTAAACAAAGGGTTCTGTGCTCAAGGGATGGGATGGTTACAGAATATAATTGTACTGGGTGAGATCCTTGCTGCCCCAAAGGAAGAGTTCGTTAGATGTAACATTGTGCTCTTTCTCTTTGTAGGAATCCCATGATAAGATGGGGTTATGTAGCTACCAAGTTTGCACAGGTGAGTCTAGTTAAGTTTTTGATCATCTTAACATATGTCCAGAGAGTCCTCAGACTCTATCAGATGGAATTGCGGAGCACTTTCTGCTTGAGGCCTCAGTTTATGTGAATTATTCAGCAATGAATTTCACTGGAAAAATACTGAAGCCCTTCTAGTGATGGAAGAAGATAAGAAAACTCTTTGATCCCTGCTATTGTATTAATATTTGTACCCTGAAATATTTTGTCAGATACTTGTCTAACTACTTTTAAAGAAAATTTTTTTTACTAGTTGCTTCCTTCAGTGGGGTGACTCAATATTTTATCCACCCTGTGATGAAATTCAGTCATAATTCCATTTAGGGATTGACTTTTCCTTAGCTTTGCTTCACGGCTGTTGGCTTTTATATCGATACAGAGTGCAATAGAAACGCCAGTATGCATTTTACCAATATACTGTGAATACTCGAGAAGGACTAACTACCTTGCACAACAAAGCACTGATCTGAACCTTTGCCTTAGTTTTGAACCACACCCTTTTTAGAAAAGGTTGTTTACCACTTCAAGTGCTCCAGACAGAAACACCAGTTCCAGTACATCTCTTGAGATCTCCAGCTCTCTTTTGAAGACTTGAGGTTTTCATAGTTCAAGCCAAGCTTTTGGGTGCTTATCTGAACATTAAACTTTGTTACTTGTTTTATCATTTTAATGGCCATACCTCGTCAAAGTTAAATAACTTTTAGTTAGTTCAACTGAGAGTGGTGCAGAGGACACTTACACTTCTGTATTTTCACCTCACTTTTTCTCTAAACCTAGCACTGATCAAGATTTTGTGAGGTCGGGAAGGCAGTGTGTGTATGTTTGCAGGGGCACTGCTTCCTTTGCCCCGTGTACTTCAATAAGCACAGTCATTCATTGTTTCTTGCTATACTCCAAAGAAACTTCCAGGTCAAGTTTTATTGGACCCTCAGTGTGGTGTGACCTGGAGTTGTGCCACTTCACAAGGAATCCTTCTTTGCATCTAAATGGCACTCAAGGGGCCCAGCTCCCTCTTGACTAGGCTGTTCTTGATGTGGAAGGAAAAGGGTGAAAAAACGTGTACTCTACTTACAGTAAGGTATCCACTTCAGCTTGGAGAAATTTATAAAGCTACTCTGGCAGAACAGCAACAGTGCACTGACATTACCACACCAACTATCTGGGAACAATGCTCCAACATGAAAACAAAAAATTAGAATATTGTGGGAATTTCATGAATATTGTCTCTAATCCAAAAAGTTTGAGTTGTGGGAAGTTCGGGGTGGTGCCGTTATTTCTCTCCCTTCTGTAGAGAGTTGCGATGTTACAGATGTTACTTTGTGCATTAATTTTTCTTATGGAGTGTGACTGCTCTTGTGTTACAGGTGATTGGTTCGCTTTTTTATGCCTACTACATCTTTGTGCGACTCTGCATCCCTCCATTTCGGAACATAAGTCAGGAACCCTTCAATCTGCGAGGGCTGGTCCTCTGCATTTTCAATTCCATCCTTCCAGGTGAGACCTAAGTGGCTGTGCAACATTATAACCTTCCTCCATTTCCCATCCAAGTTAGACTTGTAAAAGGAGGGTTCAGAGAAGGTGATAAACTCCTGCCCACAGGATTTATGTGAGATGGGTGGTTTTTCATAGGGAGGGGAGAATTGGTTGCTATAGCAGATATGGCTGCCCTGCAGTGCACCTATCCTGTGGTAACTAAGAGGATAACTTGCTATTCTGTTGTTAAACAAGACTTTCTCCATGAAAGTTCAGCAATGAGATATTATAGCTTGAGGGCACGAGAGCTTCAAACAGAGCGTCAAATTTTAATTCTAGCTCCTTTGACAACTGTCTCTGCACCATAGACAGTTGTCCCGTGTGGTGAGATTACCCTTTAAAAATGATAGTTATAGATTGATTAATACAAAATCTGGTTCCTCCTGTTAAACCTGTTTGCAGCAGACACAGTTTGATGGCTCTGTTTATGCATCCCTGGTCACAGGTGAGTAAACCAACAGATGTGAAATGAGTGTTGTTTTTTTTTTGTTCTGTATCACCAGGTGTTCTGATTCTCTTCTTGGTCTTCTTTGCATTCCTTCACTGCTGGCTTAATGCATTTGCTGAGATGCTACGCTTTGCAGACAGGATGTTCTACAAGGTATCAAGGTCTTTCTTCTGCAGTGTCTGTAGATGTTGCTGCTGTTCTCTACAGATGCTATCTTTGTTAATCAACCCCAAATTAAATGATCTTAGATTTATGAAGTTCCTAGAATTGCTTTCTCCAAATGAAATAGGGTCAGGAGAGGAAAATAACTTCAAAAAGCTCTGCTGCTTGAGGCATCCTAGCAGCAGAAATGCTACTGATGTTCATTGTAGGGGAAGTTCCTTCTCCAGAGTCCCTCTAGATCAGGACTGAGGCATCCCAGTGGGGCATTGTGGAGGAAGCTTGGCCTGCCAATGCCTGTATTACCTGTTCTGTGAGTGAACAGGACTTCAGCCACCACAGCTGTCAAATCTTTTCATTAGCATGACAATAACTTAAATGTTTCCTTCTGTTTGACCACTGCAGTTCCATAGAACTCAGTTATTGGAGTAACTGCCATACCCCTGAAAGATAAAGATGGACAAATGCCATAACCTGTGAAATCTTGCAATGCAACTTGTTAATTTAACTGGGATGATAGATTGTGTGTGGCTAGAACAACTAGTCTGCTCAAACATTTGCAAACTTAGTTTTCAAAAAAGAGATAATGGAAGACCTATCGCTAATTCCAACTATGTGCGCTCTTCTCCCCTTTAACTGTGTGTTTCAGGATTGGTGGAACTCCACATCATACGCAAACTATTATCGAACATGGAATGTGGTGGTACATGACTGGCTGTATTACTACGCTTACAGGGACTTCCTGTGGGTAAGCAGCAAGCAGACTTGGTCCTCATTCTTTACCTCTCTTTGAAACACTATGGCATCTTTTTCTAAAAAAGTAAGGGGGTGGGTGTAAGAGGGGAGCTAACACCATTCCTCGTGAGAAAATTAGTAGTTTGTATTGATAGAGTCCTCATTGGCTTTGGAAGGGCACTGATGTGGAGAAGCGCTCTGCAATAGCTTTCATCCAGCAAGGTTATTTCCGCAACTATGCAGAAATCACTGAAGAGGATGACAAAGGAGGAAAATGTGGTGAAATATGAATTAATTTGGTGGTGCAGCAATGGAATCCACATTAAAACTTTGTACATTGTTTTGAATAAATGAATGTCCAGTAAAAGCTCCTCCCTATTGCTATGCCAATTTTACAGATGCCAATATCTTGTCCTCTAGAGGTGCAAAAAGGCCTTGCTTTTTGATTGATCTGATGACTAACAAAAAGAGTCCGTGACTGACAAACTGGTGATCTGCTGACCTTTGAGGGGGAGATCACAAAGCCTTTCCTGCAGGGTGGGAGAGGAGACTTGGCTTAAAAATTTAACTGTAGACAAACTAGTAATCTGATGGTGAAACACTGCTTCATGGTGCATTTGGATGTGAATGACCAAATTCAGTGTCCTGGTATGGGCAGCCACTTATGCATGTTAGGAGTACCGTTGAGTTCACTGGTCTACTTACATGCATAAAGTGCAGGACTGGGGCCTAATCTAATGCTTTAATGAAAGGTAACAACTGAACCTAATAGTATGTTGCTTCACAGAACTGTTACATTCTGGCATGGTAATATGTTATTTGAATAGATGAGCTTTGGTGTGTTTTTATATTTCATGTGCATTCTCTGGAAGTGAGAAGCAGAGTAGAAATCCCCCAAAGAATAGACACTTTCCTTAATCTAAGGAATCTGTAATGTGTATGGCATTTTAAATATAGAGCTCCTCATGCATAGCAAGGACAGACCCTAACTAGACCATTAAAATGACTTTAAATGTATTAACCTCTCGTGTAAAATAGAATAAAGTACAACAGAATGGCTCTGTATTTGATATCTTGATACCCCACCCCCTCTTCCCATCACCAGTTCTTTGGTAAGAAGTTCAAAGCTGCTGCTATGCTGTCTGTCTTTGCTGTCTCAGCTGCCGTACACGAGTATGTCCTGGTAGTCTGCTTTGGTTATTTCTATCCAGTCCTCTTCTGCCTCTTCATGTGCTTTGGAAGTAAGTCACCAGGAAAGCATTTGGTAAAAAATAAAATATACAGCTGGGGTAAAGCCCAGAGACTAAAATGGTGATGAGATTGTGTTGGGCTAGTTGCTTTTCAAACACTTGCAGAAATGTTTCCTGTAGAAGAGTTCCAGCTGGAGACCCAAATCCTGCAAACACATGTGCCCAAGTTGTCCCATTAAAGAGTTACTTATATGTTTTCAGGATTGGGGTCTAAGGAGGCAAGGATTATAAAGGGGAGGGAAATTGTATTGCTATACAACTAACCATATACATATTCCCATGCATATAAAACATACCAAGTTGATATATATAAAAATGGGCGGTGAACTTGTAACAACATAACTTTTCCCTTTAGCCACCCCTTCAAGGATGAGTTACCACACTTCTGCCTAGTAGCCAATATTTTTTTAAGCCATAGCATGAGGGAGTAGTTGCTCAGTTTTTATCTTGCTACAGTGACTGTGTATAGGTGTAGCCTTCCAGCATTGAGTTGGAGGATGGCATCTTCCCTTTCCCCTGCCTCTTTTTGAGGGAGCATGAGTGCAAACGTGTTTACTTTGTGGGTGATGTTTATGGGCCAGGCACAGTGCAGATGTGCACAGCTGCCTCCCACCCCCTGCTCTGCCAGCGTTCTTCACTCCTGTGCTGTAGCACACTCCCATTCTAAGCTGAGCCTGCCAGATGGACCTGGTTGTTGGCCAATTGCCTGGTAGTCTTGTAGGGAACAAACCTGCCACTTGTGAAAGAAGGTAATGAGCATGCTTTCCTGTGCTGTATGGACTTTTCCCATAATGTGCCATCAATACAGTGGAGACAGGGAAAGCAGACCGATGATCAAACTAATTTAGTGGAAATGAAAGGAGAATTCAAGAGACTTACTGGCTCTTGATTTGTGTTAAAACCTGAGCTTGCAGATATCTTGAATAGCGCACCTTGATGACACTCTCTTTCCTCTTCCAGTGATTTTCAACTTCATTCTTAATGACCGTCGGAAAGGGCCCATTTGGAATGTGATCATGTGGACTTCTCTCTTCCTGGGCCAGGGTGTCATAATTTGCCTTTACAGTCAGGAGTGGTATGCACATCAGTATTGCCCCTTGAAAAATGTGAGTGATTAACCTTTGATTCTGGAATAACTAAGTGTACAGGCAATGAGAAGGGACAAGCCTGGTTTGGGTAAAGGACAAAAGATTACTGAGAGTCAGCCTTATGAGGAAAAGAGCAAGAAATTGTAATATGGTAGAGGAGAGCGGGAATGGACTGATATGGCATAATCTGGAAAATGGGGGCTGATGACGTAAAGAAGTTTGGTTTCTATTTCACTGTTCGTAACTCTGTTTTTAAACTTGACATGAGCCCAATAACAAAAACTCCAGAATAGTACAAAATTTGAGACACAACTCTTACATGATTACTGACCTCTGAGATCGTTTTGGAGAAGGGCTGACTCTACCAACAGAAATTAGAGAAGGTCTCTGGCTTACAAAAACTCAAGGATCTAGTATTTTACTGCACGTTGTTCACCATTTCCCTCCTCCTCTCCCCCCCTCCCCCATGTTTTCAGTTTTACTTTGTAGGGTCACTTCTTTAAAGAAGTCTAAACAGTGCATTTTGTTTCACCCTGACTGTCAGTTTTCAAGTTGTGGGCTTACGTCTTTAAAACTCAGAGCACTTTAATCTGTTCAGGCAATATGTACTAGTATTACAGTGCAGGGGAGGCAGCATGCTCAGCCTCCAGGATGAGGAGAAACAGTTGTGGGATTTTGGTTTTTTTGTCTTGTTTTTTGTTTTGTTTTGTTGCATTGGTTGGGTCTGTAAGGAATTTCCCCTTGCCTTCAGCAGTGGCAATTGTAAAATAGGGAAAATAGAAACATGGTTATAAACTTATAAAGTCAAACATAGACAACTTCATTCCTAAACAAAAACCCTTCAGTGTCTGAGTAGTCTTGATAGCTCAACCTGTCTTGCATAGCACCTTGAAAAGGCATTCAAACCTATTCAGCAAGGTTTTACCTGAAGCCCATTCTAGGTGGGCTCAGAATTCAAGGTCTGGTCCTAAATTCCTTCTAAGCTGCGCGGCCACGCAGCTGCCTATTAAGTTCTGTGCAGGGGCTCAGGTCTGCGTCGGGGGGAGATGCCTCTCCCCCAGCACAGACCTGCTGCAGCCAGGAAAGAGGTGCCCCTCCCCGCTGGCCCCAGCACAGACCTGCCCTGGACTTGCTGTGGCCGGGAGAGAGGTGCCCCTCCCCTGGCCCAACATGAACCTGCCTTGGACATGCTGGGGCTGGGCAAGAGAGCCTTTCCCTCAGCCCGGCCCAAGACTGCTGGAGTTGCCACAGCCGGGAGAGGCACCTCTCCCCCTGCCCTGAGCTGCTGCAGTGAGGGAGGGCTGGAGGGAGTTCTCTCTCTCCCCACCACAGCCCTGGGGCAGCCTGAACCCCTCCTGAATCTCTCATCCTTGGCCTCACCCCCAGAGCCCTCACCCCTAGCTGGAGCCCTCATGCCCCCCCATCCCAACCCTCTGCCACAGCCCTGAGCCACCTCCCACACTCCAAACCCCTTGGCCCTACCCGCACCACATGAATTTTGTTATGTGCACCAATACCTCCATATTAGTGCACATAACAAAATTCATTCCGTACATGGATGTAAAAAGTTAGAGGGAACACTGGTCCCCCCCCCCCCCCCCTTATTACAAATATGTCATCTCTGCAGGTTTTGTATTCATTTCCTGTAATGGTAGCTATCCCCCAGAACTGACTCCTGGCATGAAATGATCATCTGCTGTTGTAAATCTGTCTTCGCTGAAGACAGGTGAATAGATTTCCATAATAGTCATAGACTAGATGCTTATGTTTACCTGAAAAAATGTCTGGCTCCACCCTGCTGTCAGAATCAGTCATAGCCTCCATGACTATCAGATGCAAGAATGTGTGGTGTTGCTGGCTTCATTTCCTGTAAGGGGAATGTGAACAGAAAAGGTTACAGACTTCAGTAGACAGTACAATAATGTCCACCACTACATGTCCATGACTAACATGCTGCCTCTCTTCTGTTGTGTCTTCTAGCCCACGTTCCTGGACTACGTGAAACCTCGTTCCTGGGATTGTCATATTCAGATTTAAAACCATTAAACCCAGCTTTCATCTTACTCCTGTATCTGAAGATCAGCCTGAGCTCCTCCAAGGACAGGGACCAATGACATAATTCACTTCAAATCTTTTTTTAAGGAAAGTTGTGCCTCCTGATTATTGGAGAGAAACTGTTTTTCGTAACTTTACTGTGGCAGCCCAGTTGAAGTGGACTGCAGCAGGCTTCCAGGTAGCTCTAATTTCACACAGCTCTATTTAGTCATTCCCATGTCAGTCATGAAACACTGAGATGAAGATCATGTCCATTGGAATTTTGCTCATTCCAGCGGTGCTTTGTATTTTGCTACTCTTCATCCAGACAGTAGCTCAGCGGTAGCCTCTGTCAATCTGTTTGTTAGACATTCCTTCAGAATTGTTTCCTCCTTCAGTAACTGGAGACGTCTACAGAATTTGTATGCTTTTTGGAACGCTCCTTGTTGCTATGATAGTATTATGTGACAGAGCAACATGTCTTTGCATCATAGCCCAAGTATTGGTGGATGGCTTTCTATGTCCTCTGTCTGGAATTACTTGCCACAGACAGTACATAAGGATTGAAAATGGGCTGGGGAAAGTTAATTTTTAATGCTGAAGACTTTTTCTTTCTGTGGTTGCAATGAATGATCAGTTGCTACTGGCTATATGAAGATATTTGTTATACTCAAAAGTAGGACCCTGAGTGCCTACATTCTTAAAAAAAACAAAAACCTTTGTTACACTAAAAAGCTTAAAGTTGGTCTCTAAATCACAAGAGCCTGACCTCTTTGGCTGTCAGGATTCCAACTACAGCTCTTATGCCCCTAGGTTTTTTCTATTGTGCTCTGAAGCTCATGTGACTATGAGCAGTAGGAGTTTGCTTTTTCTGACAACTTCCCTCCCTGTAGCCCCTAGACTAATCAGTTATCTTAGGTGGTTACAACACTGCCAAATTAAAGTGAAAACGTGTTGTGCATGTGCACTTACTATTCTGCATATGTTGTTATGCATTGAGTATTATGGAGCAGTTTGAAAAAATCCCATTGATTTCAGTGGGACTTAATGTATTCTCATTCAAATGGCTCCACTGTATACAATGCCCATTAATCTTGCCTCATGTTGACAAGATGCTTCATAATGGCTTCCTGACGCAAAAGCAGTTGGAAATAAGGGGATGTATCAAAGCCCCTTTTCCCCTTCTCTACTCTAAATCACTACTTTTACAATGGAAAGCCATATCTCCCTTGGAATGTTGCTTCAAAAATATATGGAGTCAGGAAAAGTTCATGCCCTGCTTTGGGAGGGAGAAGGGACCATTGCACTGCTACAAGGAGAAACTCTGATTGATAAATGCATATTCAAACTAGGAATATTCCCTTTACCACAGCAGTTGCACATGATTTTATCTAATTGAAGTTCCCTTCCAGTTACTGTCTGCTTTCCTTTCTATATGAAGATGTCCGTTCTGCACTCTAGTCTACAAATTAGTTCAGAAACTAACCATATAACTCCTGTTTATCTGAATGGCATTTATTCATTTAAATGTTGCACATCAGGGATGCAATTGAATTGTATCCTACAGTGATTAGCTTCCATTGTAGGAAGGAGCTGAGTAGTAGAGAACAACTTGGCTTTCATTAAGTACTGTAATTTCACAGTTACTCAAATGTTTTTTAATGGCATTTTTATGAGTGGCGAGTTGATCCTGTTGATCTCCCAGCCACAGGCATGGCTACCAGTGCAGACAATGGGACTCTGCTCAAGTGTGTTGGGAAAGCTATTTTCTAACCTGAGTTGAAACATAACTTCAGAGCCAACTATTCTGATTTAAGTTTTTTTCCCCTTAGTTTTCAGTTCCTGTCTAATAGGTAGGTCTCCTGCTCTTATTCAAAGGACACAACCAGGTCAAATCTGTGACAAATTCAGGTTTTGAATGTATAGAGTGGATTTTTTTAATTGAACGAAAGCTTGTACTAAATATAGAAACTCTTGTTTTCATGATTATTTTTTTTTTTAATTTAAGTAGAAAGAGTTTAACAAATGTGTGCCCCCAAACATAGGACATTTGTGCTAGTATATAAGAGCCTGGAGGTGAAAATCATTAGAAACTTTACTCTGTTTGTTGGTTTTTTACTTCCAGTAGTTGAGCTTGAACAGTTATAATGGAAAGTAAATTAGACCTTTTTTTAAAAAAAATGTGGTGCTAGTAAAATCATTTAAAGAGATTGTTACCTGATTGTGTCCTTTTTAAAAATAGCTTTGTGGTCAGATAGTAGCACTTCTCTTCCATCTAAGATGAATTGAAGTCAGTAGACTTTAATCATAGTTCTTAAAACGCAATGTACTGTTTATGTATGGAAATCCTTGCACTCCTCTGGGGTATGATGGATTAGAGGCTTGGGTTTCTAGAAGCCTGTGACTGATTTCTGCTACTGTCTCAGTGTTCTCAAAGGAAGGAAGAATTGTATTTTGAGTCTTCTCTGCCTACGAGTAGGACTCTGGGTATAACTCTCTAGTGCCAGTTTACCTGTAATGTAGAATGTTGAGCATTACTATGTCAATAACCTCAATGCTTGGAGCCAAAGGATTAAAGTATTGCAAGCAGAAGCCAGTCATTATACAGGCATGTCAATTGCTGTAACTGATCTTTTTTCTTGACACATTCAGTTCTTACCTTGTAGTTCAAGTCACCTGAAACCTTGCCTTTAGAGAGCATTAACAACTACACTATTGACAATTTTTGCATTTTTTGTTGACTTATTTTGTGAGATTTGATATCAGTTTTTGAAATTCAATTTTCATGATTGCCTTGGGTAAATACTTGAGGCCTTAAACTTTCTAGCGAAATTATTGCACATTGCTGGGCTAAATGGGAATTGAAGATACTACCTTGTTCATTTTGAAGAGATTTTTTTTTTTTTTTTTGGGTAGGCTGTTAAATCCCAGAGCTATCAGTGTGGTGGTCTGGCCAGTGATTTGGTCACTTAAGGCTAACAACCTATTTGAATTCTTACTGTATACACATATTAAGTGTTCTTTGTAAAATTGTGACGCTTACTTCCACTATCTCTTAACCATCCATGAAATGGGAAGTTTCCATTTTGGAATGCCCGCCAATACAACTCTACTCACTGCTCAGTAACATCACAGAAATAGTATTAATGTGGTGAGATTTTCCTTGCATATATAAAATATGTAATAGTTCACAAGGGTATTGTATATTTGTCCTTGGAAGATGACTGTAGATTCATACAGAATCTTCATACCTAATGTATCCTTTTTGCTGCTTTTTAAAAAACCCACCAAGCTATCAGCGTCCTGTGTGAAGATGGCTTTAGAACTGAAAGAAATCCTGCCTTTAATCTCTTAAAATTGTACACAGTTCAATAAGGATTATCAAAAGAAGCCTAATTGCTTTTACTCGCTGTGAAGAAATCAGTGATTTGAGGCAGGGTGCCTGGGATGGGAAGAGGCAGTATCAGCCTATTAATGGAAAGTGAATCATTTGGCTTGAATCTGTGAATGTAAATGAGCTGGAAGGAGGGAATGGTTTAAATATGCCCTCTGGGAGAGCATGCATTCTTTTCAGATGTCTCAGGGTTATGCTCCTGGTCAGCAGGATACCTGCAAGTCTCTACCCAGTGCACTGGGGTCTTTGCTGTTAAGCGTAGTTGACAACCCTACTAGTCTCCTTCCTGGAGCAAACCGATTCTAATCTCTTTAGTTTGAAAGGGTGGGTGGCAGAAAGAATTAAGTGTACAAATACCACCGAGTAGAGGAAACTAAACTGCACTCTACCCGTGAGTGGTATGAACAATCTGTGGTGTTACTAAGGCTGGAATAGCTGCCAAGAGATGCCTGTTGTGGGAGATGTGATTCTTTTACTGTCTGCCATGTATTAACCTGTAAAATGTTCTGTCATGCAGAAACGCGGTTTATATAATCTACTGTATTTCAGCAGTTGAAATATATTTTGCTATCTAGGAAAGGGGTGTGTGTGAGGGTCTGTTCTCTCCAGTGTTCCCTAGGGCTTGTGTTACTGCAGGGGACAGGGACAGGCTGCACCCCCACCCTACTGAAGTTGGGGAGGAGGGTGAAGAGCATTGTTCCTGGATGTTGAGGCAGCAGGGGTGAGAGACTTTTTTTTCTCCTCCAATCTATGCATCATGTTCCCACTGGAGCCAGGCTCTGGGTACCAGGCAGCCACCGGGGCAACTCCTGCCTGCTCAGCAAGCACCCCGATAACCTATTGCATAGAGTCCTTGTGTGCCTGCTCTGGAGCGCACTGGGATCTGTCGGTCGCAAAGCATTGTGGAGGGATATTGGAGGAAGGAGTGATTTGGGAATGGGCAAGAACTCTGGTGCTGAAGGAATAAGCTCCAATGGAGCACAGGTCCCCAGGCATCTCAATGCAGGGCATTAAGTAACTCCCAATTCCAAACCTACTTTCCTCTTGTTCCTAAACAATGACAATCCTAGGAGCCGTATCCGCTCAATCCCAGCTCCTCTGCTTTGATCCCCTGCAAGGGCCAACTCAGTGCACTTGGTCCCCCGGACTATGATTCATTTAGATGCCAATAGAAAAGGGGGAGAGTTGGCTTCTGCATCTCTGAATCCAGGGGCTAAAATTGACTCTAGTGGACTTGCTCCATGGATGCATTTTGGCCCCAGCCCTCTGTGATGATCTCTTTTTTAGAAGCCTTGTTAGGTTTCCCATCCCAGCAGGCGAGAAGGTCCAAACTTTCCATAGCGGGGCCGCTTTGATCACTTTGTCAAGTACCCAAATGCTGTGCCTGTTCTGCAACCCTCATCTCACTACAAAGGTGTGGCCCCTGGGAACTACTGGTCTCCACATGCAATGCAATGCAATGCAATGCAATGCAATGCAATGCAAAGCAAGCTAGGATGGAGTCTTGTATGCTGGGGCCTTTAGGTTGCCTATGAATGGGCTGCCTGCTTGCCTATATCTGATATACCTTCCCCCTGTGAAACTGTTCAGGTGCCGAATGCTGCTTGCTTGCTTTGGACAGCCAAGTGTGCAGCCTCTTAGCCCAGGCCTGCACAACATGCGGCCCGCATGGGCTCATTGTGCAGCCCATGGGGGGCGGTGAGTAGGCAAGCGGCGGGGTGGGGCAAGCCAACGGCCAGCTGGCCGGCCGGCAGGTGGGCGGGCTGGTGAAGAGGCCAGTGGCAGGCTGGGGAGTGAGGGTGAGCCGGGGGCAGCAGCAGAAGGTAAGAGGCCAGCAGCGGGCAGGCAGGTGAGCTGGTGGCAAATCTCCCAGATTCAAAATCTGGGACTGTGTCCGTTGGTCCTTTTTGCTGCTTGTCTCTGGGCTGGGGGTTGTCCCAATGCTGCAAAGATGGTGTTCCCAAAGGAAGGTGCTTGCTTTTAATCCCCGAGGCCATCAGTATGTCTGCTCTTCTCTAGTCAGCCCACTTGACAAGTTTGATTGTCCTTGGTCTGGTTCCCATCCCCTCTCCAAGGGTTGCAGCTGTCTGGAGGTGCCTGCCTTCCACGCCTTCCTCATTCACACCTCATTCATTCAACAGGGCAATTGAATACAAAGTGGGGGGGAAGATCTTATTCTACTTCTAGCAAAAAGACATTTTTCTTTTACCTTAATTATACTACCTTAGGGGCCTGCTATAACATATTACCAAGGTTCAATACAAAGTCATATAAAAGTTATACAAAAATGCATAATGCAGAGATTTATCTACAACTGCATTGATTGACTGTTGTGTGCAGTAATATACTGACCCCTGGGGGGGTGAAGAGGGATGTATTGGGGGGGTGAGCGGAGAGGGGGTGGGTCCTATTTTACTGCTGTGATCTGGTCACCCTATGCGTGCTGTTTCTTTCCCCCTCTACAGGCTTCCACACCCCAGCGCTGGGAAAGGAGGGGTGTTTCCGCGGGGCGGGGGGGTTTCGGCCCTCAGCTGTTTTCTTTGGAGTAATATGGCCCTCGCCGCTTTACGAGTTGTGCAGGCCTGTCTTAGCCCTTCAATTAGGGTTGCCTGGCATCTGGGTTTTGACCAGAACACTTAGTTGAAAAGGGACTCTGGCAGCTCAAGTGCTGACTGGGCCGTTAAAAGTCCGGTTGGCAGCGCAGTGGGGTTAAGGCAGGCTCCCTGCCTGCCCTGGCTCTGCATGGCTCCCAGAAGTGACGCTATGTCCCTTGGCCCCTAGGCGCAGGGGTGGCCAGGGAGGCTCCGTGCACTGCCCCCGCCCTGAGTGCTGGCTCCGCAGCTCCCATTGGCCTGGAACCACAGCCAATGGGAGCTGCAGGAGCAGCACCTGATTGTCGAAGGCATCACGCCGAGCCTCTGTGGCCACCCCTGTGCCTAGGGAGCCACAGGGCCATAGCACCGCTTCTGGGAGCCACCTCAGGTAAACACTGCCTGGAGCCCATCCCCCACCCTGAACCTCCTTCTGTATCCCCAACCCCCTGCCCCAGGTCAGAACCCCCTCCTGCACCCAAACCCCCTCCTGCACCCAAACCCCCTCCTGCACCCAAACTCCCTCCCAGAACCCACACCCCCTCCTGCGCCCCAGCCCTGAGCCGCCTCCTGCACTCTGAACCCCTTGGCCCCGGCCCTACCCCAGAGCCTGGACCCCCAGCTGGAGCCCTCGCGAGGGTGACCAGGTGTCTGGTTTTGGAACGGAACACCTGATTGAAAAGGGATCCTGGCGGCTCCGGTCATGACCAGGCCCTTGATTGTCAGGTGGCAGCGCCATGCAGCGGGGCTGGTAGGTTCCCTGCTCGCTGCTGCACCACGCAGCTCCTGGGAAGCAGCTGGCATGTCCCCCCTCCAGCTCCTACATGTAGGGGCAGCCAGGGGTGGTGGTGGTGGTGTCTGTGTACTGCACCGCCCCCCACCCGCAGGCGCAGCTCCCATTGGCCAGGGCAGGGGATGAGCTAGCGTGCCTAGCAGGTGGCTGTTGAGTGGTCGTGGTGTGCGTGTCTACTGCTGTTGCCGGCCCGTTTCTCGTGCTCCTCCTTGTGGCTGGGCTTGAGCTGCAGCGCATGCCCTGCGGCGAATTGTGGTCTGACGCCCCATCGCCAGTACCCAGGAGTTGGAGGTATGTATCCCCATCTCAGAGTGCTGGGAATGGGGCTGCACCCTACCGCCCTCACTGCATCCCTCCCCATCCCATCCTACCCTGTCCCCCACACCTACCCATCCCAGCCCTGTAACCCTTACAGCACTCTCCTGCCCACCCTCTCCATTTCCCAGAGCTGCCACCCCCATGTCCCTCACTGCCCCACAGCCCTGCACCCCATTCACCTTCATACACTACTTCACTCCTATTATGTCCCTATACATCCCTGTGCCCCCCACATCCTTATGCACCTGTAGGCTTCTGCATCCCCATCCACCCCATATACACCACCACCCCCACTCCCTCCTCCTTCACCGCTGTCTCTTTCCCCCACCCTGCTCTCGTCCTTGGCCTCTTTCCCTTCCCATCCTCTCTCCTCCACCTGCCCCCCATCTTTTCTCCTCCAGCCCACCCTCCTCCCTTCCCAGCTGGGTGTTTCTGTGTAGGCAAGTGTGTGCATGCATGTAAGAAACTGTCTTTGTGTAGGGAAGTGCATGTATTGCTGCATGTGTGTATATCTATGTGAATAAAATTTGCAGCCTAACTCTGAGTTTTATTCCTTTTGCTGGCTTGTGCACAAAAAAATTGATATTACGCAATGAATACACATTTTATGTCAAGTTTGTAAAGAAGGGAATTCTAAAAAATGTATTTCTTAAAAAGTGAATGTTATTGACTAGTAATTGCAGAAGAGATAATATAGTTTACATTTCTCTCCACCTTTGTCTAGCTACATTATAAACTTTGTTGCAGACTCTCTCTTTTTATGTGTATGTCTAGCACCTATCACCCTGGAGCCCTGATCTTAGTTGGGGTCTCTAGGCACTAAACATTATAGTAATAAATAATGTGGAAGTATGTGTTACTACATGCTAGATCTATACATGTGTGTATCTGCATGTAGGTGAGGGAGTCAGTTTCTACAGTTTTCTTTATAGAGGGACGTAGGCGCCGACTCCGTGGCTGGAGCACCCACGGAGGGCAGCTCCCCGGCAGCCCCGCGCGCACTCGCCTGCCCACCCAACTCACTCATCTTCCAGGTTCTGCCGAAGGCGCTTTTTTTTTAGCCGCAGCAGCTCAGCTGAGAGGCGGCCGGCTGCTGCGGTTAAAAAAAGCACCTTCTGGGGGAGGCGCCTCCGGCTGCGCAGGGAACCCGGAAGGTGAGTGAGTTGGGCAGGCGGGGAGCTGCCGGTGGGTGCTCGCGCCCCCAGCCCCAGCTCCTCCCCTGGCCCCGGGCGTGCTGCATTTCCCCCCCCCCCCACCCCCCGGGCTTGCAAGAGAGCAGCAGAGCACCCGAGCACCCACCGGGCCCTGCAGCGCCCCGCCAGCCCGGCCCCCGCGCCCGGCTGCTACCCAGGAGCACTGGTGAGCGGGCTGGTGGGGCGCTGCAGGGCCCGGTGGGTGCTCTGCTGCTCTCCCCCCCACCCCCTGCTTGCAAGCCGGGGGGGGGGGGGGGGGGCGAGCACCCACTGGCAGCTCCCCGTCCGCCCAACTCACTCGCCTTCCAGGTTCTCTGCACGGCTGGAGGCGCCTCCCGCCGCGCAGGGAACCTGGAAGGTGAGTGAGTTGAGGGGGCGGCCAAGCTGCCGGGGAGCACCAATTTTTCCTGGGGGGATTTGGGGACGGGGCGGGGCTGGGGGAGAGCACCCCGCGGAGTCGACATATAGGGATACGGACAGATGTGCATTTCTGTGGTTTTGCTCTATGGATTTGTACTTGCGCTTCAGGAGTGGCCTTTAATAGACCCATTGCAGTTGTGATAAGGTATGGTCCTAATTCCACACACTAAACTACGCTAACTTTAGTGAACAAAAAACATGGAGCTGGTTATGAAAAATGGGAAGAAAGGAGGGAAAGAATCATGAAAACCTATGTGAAATTTAATGTTTTAATTACCCTTTTGACCTGAAATTAGCATAATACATCTGTCAAAACAATAAATATGCCTGTTTGGGTTTTGCAGTGAAAATGAGCAGGTGAGCGAGGGTGGGGGAGAGCAAGTAACAGAGGGGGGTGGGAAAGGAGTGTAGCAGCCTCAGGAAGGGGTGGGGCAAGGGGCAGAGCAAAGGGTGTTCAGTAAGGTTGCCAACTTTGCCCGCCCCTGGATTAGAAACTTTGTGGATGGAGGGCCACATCTGGATATGGAAATTGTATGGCGGGCCATGAATGCTCACAAAATTGGGTTTGGGGTGCAGGAGGGACTGAGGGCTGTGGCTGGAGGTGCAGGAGGGTGCTCTGGGCTGGAACCGAGGGGTTCGGCGGCCAGGAGGGGGATTAGGGCTAGGGCAGGGGTTTGGGGGTCAGGCTGCAGCCTTCAGGTGGTACTTACCTTAAGCAGCTCCCAGAAGCAGCAGCAACATATTCTCCCTCTGGCTCCTGCGGAGAAGCACTGCCCCATCTGCAGGCACTGTCCCTGCAGCTCCCATTGGCCATGGTTCCCAGCCAATGGGAGCTGCGGGGGCCACACTTGGGGCAGGGGTAGCGTGGGGAGCCCCCTGGCTGTCCCTATGTGTAGGGGGGGGGACATGCTGCTGCTTCAGGAGCCCCCTGGCGTGGGGCAAACCCCTGACCCTGTTCCCTGGTGGGAGCTCAAGGGCCAGATTAAAACATGGAGGGCCCGATGTGGCCCTCGGGCCATAGTGTGCCCGCCCCTGTTCTAATCCCACAAAACTCAACACCCTAGCCCTACCCCCTTCCCACTACATTCCCCCTCCCTTGGTGGCTTACTTTCCCCCACCCTTACTTTCACTAGGTTGGGGTAGGGGGTTGGGGTGCAAGAGGGGGTGAGGGCTCTAAGGGGGGGTGTGGGCTCTGGGGTAGGGCAATAAATTAGGGATGTGGGAGGGGGCTCTGGGTTGAGATAGGGGGTTGGGATGAGGGGTTTAGGGGTACAAGAGGGTGCTCCAGGTGGGGCAGAGGGATTCAGGGTGTGGGAGGGGGTTCTGGGATGGGGCAGGGGATGGGGGTGTGGGCTCCATCTGGAGCTGTGGCCTGAGGGGCTTGGGGCGTAGGGTCAGCAGTGGCGGCTCCTGATTATTAGCAAAGCAGGGGGGAGTTAAGGTACCTGGCCCTGCAGACCATACTGTTCCCCAGAAGTGGCCAGCAGGTCTGGCTCCTAGGTGGAGCAGAGGCACGCCAGTCATCTCTGTATACTGTGCCTGCCTGTAGGCACTGCCCCCACAGCTCCCATTGACTGCAGTTCCTGGCCAATGGGAGTACAGAGCGCTCAGGGCAGGGGCAGCATGCAGCGCCCTGGGGTGCAGCACGGAGGCAGGACTGGTAGGGACTAGTGCCTGGCTTGGCTTAGCTTCGCAGCACCACTGACCGGACGTGTAACAGCCTGGTCAGCAGTGCTGACCGGAGCTGCCAGGCTCCCTTTTCAACTGTGTTGACTTGCTCAACTGTGTGTTTACCTGCACACGCTCGTGCGTGGTTTTCTGGAATTAGAAACTTGGCACCACTAGCCCTTCCCCGTACCCCTGCCGCAGCCTGGTGAAAATGAGTGAGCAAGAGGATGCAGGGCCTCGCAAGGGTGACTACTAGACAGCAAATGTGAAAAATCGGGACAGGGTAATAGGCGCCTCTATAAGAAAAAGACCCAAAAATCAGGACATCTGGTCCCCCCAGGCCTCAGGGCAGGGCAAGCGCGTTGCTTTTCTCTGCACTCAGACAGTGACACGCCTCCCTTCAGTGCTGTGTGTTCCCCACCCAGGAGCGTAGCCACCGCTGTAGCACGAGCCTCAGGCCCGGGCCTGCACTCGGGCTCAGGCCAGCGGAAGCCTGGACCGGGTCCCTCTTTATTTGTAACGGGAAAGAATGCACATGACTCCCCTCGGCTCAGGTGGACCCCCCAGCCCGCCCAAGGTTCCAGCCGCGCAGGCGCAGCTCAGCCTTTAACACGGGGAGGGAGGGTCGCGCGCGCGTTAGAGCGGGAAAGAAGGTCGTAATAGACGGTGGATTTGCTGAGGTGACTAAGCCGCTGCCTGATCAAAGCCCTCCTTCTCCTGCCCTTTCCCTTTCCTGGCTGTCAAGATCGTAATGCGAAAGCTGGGCGTCTGTCAGGAGAAATGGGCGCGGCATGGAGATTCCGCTGGGGGGGGGGAGGGGCTGGAAAGGGGAGTTCTATCTTGTGAGGCGCTACGCGGACAGCTACGGCGGAGAAGCCCTGCGTTTCCATAGCAACAAACTAAACGGGAAGTGCCGGTGCTACTGAGAGCTGGTAAACGGAGTCCTGCCAGCTCCCGGCATCACCTCGGCGGGGCTCCTGGGGGCAGGCCCCGCTCGACCGCGGGAGCGGGGGTGTCACTGCACGGGGAGCGGCTCGTACCCCAGGGGGGGACAGGAGGTGCTGGCGGGGCGGGGGGTTGCGCCCCCTCCTCCTGCTCCACCCCCTCGGCCTGTTCCTTCTGGCGGGGCCCGCTCGCTGCCACCCGCCATGGGCCGAGCTTCGGGGTGGGGGGGTGAATGAAGAAGCCTGTGGGGCCGGGGTGATGCTGCCCCCCGCTGGCTGACAGCGCCGTGCGCGGCTCTGACCCGATCAGGGCGCTTCACCGGCTGCAGGAGAGGAGAAACCACCCCTTGGGCTGGGCGGGGGACTGGACCCAGGGGCAGTAGCGTAGCTAGGGGGGGAGCAGTGGGAGTGTCCGCTCCCCCACTGAGCAGAAGCAGCGCCTTTTTTGTGCTCTGACACCTTTTGCTGCTGCGCTGCAGCCGGAGCGGAGCATTTTTTTTTGCTCCTGGCGCTTTTTGCTCCCGGTGCCTTTTTTAGCTCTGCTGCCCCTGTGCTCTAAACCTGGCTCCGCCACTGCCCAGGGGTGCCTATGGGACAGTGGAGAGGCCGGCCCGTGGGCATGGAGGACACTCTGCGGTGGGCAGTGAACGGGTCTGCTGATGAGTCAGGCACAAATATCAAGGGTACCTTGATCCATGCCACGCCAGAATATCACATAGGAAAAGCACATCTTCTTTCCATGCAGTCACTTGCCAGCGGAGGCTGTTGATCATCTCGTGATAAGGCTAAGGCATAGGGACAATTAACATTCCACTTACTGATCTAATTATTTGTGTTGTTATTGGTAACCAGATCAAAGGAAGGCTAACATGAGATGTGGCTTGACTTGGCAAAAACAATGTATATTTGCAGCTATTGAAAAATGGGCTTTCCAAAGGAGTGCTTAGTAAGCTGTGAAAAAAAACTTAAATGCATCCAGTTAGGTAGATATCAAGACATAAAAGTCAGAATACAATGGGTGAAATGGGAGAGACCGGATTTTTTTTCCAATAAATATGGAGGTAATTGCAATACAATTCAGATGTGTCCAACAGAAGCATTGTGGTGTCATGCATGTAATAAAGGCAACTATTTTGACAAGTGTTTTACTCTCAACACAAATGGGAAACAAATGGAAAATCACATATGTGAATGGGAGGATAAAGCACTGGTGATGATGGAGGAGCACAGTTTGTCACTGGCTCTAATAATTTTACAAAGCAAAGTTCTACAGTAGATTGGTTTGGCACTGGAAATAAATGAAGAAAAAGTAAACTGAAAATAGATACTAGAGCTCAATTCAGTGTAATCACAACAAGTGTATGTGAAATGGTTAGTGCCTGCTTCATGTTAAATATTAAAACCAAGCTTTTAAAAATATATATATATATATACACAATTTTGGATGCAAAGTTGGAAGGTCCAACTTGATAACATGCAACACTGCATCTTTAACTCCCCTTTTAGTAGATGGATTTAAGTGACTTCCATTTGGAATTGCCTCAGCACCAAAGCACCATGTCTGGTTCCTGACTCTGGCACTCCTTGTACCAAACACCAAAGTTTTATTTCCATAAAAATGATGAAGCCCAGCAACAATTTTGATTTAATTTTGCTTGCAGGTTATTTCATCATTGAAAATTTCCTTGAATAAATGAATGGTAAACCACTCACCATGTCCCTCAATCAAGTTCCAGTTCCTGGGCCATCATCTGCATCCAAACCAGAGGGCAGAAATATGAAAGGTAGCTTATCTCTGGTACCTGTCAGCAGTAGAAGTGCAGGTAAATCTCAGCTGGGGACCGGATGATACTGTATTAACTGCATATGGGGTGTTTAATAGCCATTCCCAAATGTCTCAGTCACCATGACTTTTGCAGAAAATTGACCTCCTAGCAATTCATAGTAAGAGGTTGATAAACAGGAGAATGCAGTTTGGGAGTACCTTTTTATTTTTATATATTCACTGTATTGAGGTGGGTCATGTGGCTCTTACATTTACAGCTGTGGTTTGAATATAATTAGAACACTGAGTGAATACAAAATTTGTATCAGCATCCGATCCGCAATCTGCAAAAATGATCCGCAGATCTAAAGCAAATATCCACTGATTTGCAGGGCTCTAAATATAATCCAACACCTCAGAGCACCACCAAAGGAATGGTGAATTTAGGATGCTCATCCTCTGTGAGTGCTCATCTGAATATGTGTAAATGTGTGCCTACTGTACTACATATGTAAAATAACTCTGCAGATAGCAGGAGTTTGATGCCTTTTGTGCTGCCTGTTTGCTGATGCTGAAATTCTCACAGAAAACCTATTGCTACATACTAACAAGTAGCAGTAGCACTGTCTGCAGAGGAGCCACAGCAGTGGGTTTACAATGGGCTCATGTTGGAGAGCTACTTCTGTGGGGCTAATTCATAATGATGGGATAAAGTGATCCTTTAATAAAGATCTATTAAAAAATACATGCGAATGGGGCCAGCTCACCATATTGTTTTGAAAACAATGTTTCCCTCGCCAGCAAAGTGTATCAGCATCTACTGGGGGGTTTTTTCCTGCTTCTTTTCCAGAGCTCCCTCAGCTAAGAAACAAATCAAGTATTCTGGATTGTTCAGGGCCTCTTCCCACTTCCCTACAGTGTGATTTCATCCCAAAAGAGATCCTCCTAGCTCTGACTTCTGCTGCCAGTACTGCCTATAGCCCTGAATACTTAAGACCCCCCAAGAAAAACAAAAGTGCAAAAGATTTCAAGGTACGTACATTATCCTAGGTAGTGCCTTTTCCTCTTCAGGATAAGACCTGCCCAGTATTGTCCCATTTAGATCCATACTAGCACAGTATCCAGCTGTGCTACCAAATAGTTAAAGGAATTCTTTAGTGCAGCATGTTTTTATTGCGGCATCTAAAAGTTTAAGTGAATTTAGTGTTGTAGCAGATGGTTTTATTAGAACAGCATGTCTTTTGTGTGTTTCTCTTGGCTAGAAGTGACTTGTTTCAATGGATCTATAAACTTGTTAAACTTATATTACACCTAGGTTCTAATTACAACAACCTTATATGGATTTTAAGGTATTTGAAACAGGGAATGTGTCATTTACTTACCATAAAGTGCCTAGCACACTTTTGTGCTACTAAAATATTAGATAACTCTTTTGTCTATATTAGTCCTGCCTTTTTCTGGTGACAGAGAGAGCTATATGGAAACTGGTTAGACTCCAAAAAGTAGAAAAGATCAAAACAGTAAACATCATTATTATGATTTTATTATTTATAATTTGTATAGCACCATAGCATGCATAAAGCTTCACCATTGGTTACTGTGCCAGTCAAAACCATCATTCCTGCCACACAGACTAATGATATGAAAGGATACACTACAATACTCTGTTGGCCAAGCCTTCTGGCTGAACTATAAATGGAGAAAGAAGAGGAGTACTTGTGGCACCTTAGAGACCAACACATTTATTTATAATTAATTAGCCTCTTACAGTTGGTATGGGTACTGCCACCTTTTCATGTTTCTCTGAAAGTATAAATATCTTCTTACTGTATGTTCTATTCTATGCATCCAAAGAAGTGGACTGTAGTCCACAAAAGCTTATGCTGAAATAAATTTGTTAGTCTCTAAGGTGTCACAAGTACTCCTTTTCTTTTTGCTGACAGACTAACACGGCTGCTACTCTGAAACCTATAAATGGAGAGATTGGGAGGTCAGAGTGTAGGAGATTATAGTGTTTAAGGCAAGAGGAAACTAGTGCATGGACTGAAATCTTGGCAAGGGGGTTCCTGAAGAAGGGGCAAATTCTGGAGGTACTGTAGCTGACAAAAAGGCAAGATTTAGTTATGTGAGGGAAGATGTGGGAGAGAACTGGAAGATGTCCCTAGTATTGCAAGCTTTGAAAATAAGAAGGATGTGTGTGATGTTAACAGTGACATAAAAATGGGAGGAGAGACTTGGGAAATTGTGACAGTATTCCTAGGCTATAACCTGAAACTGTGGGATCGCTGTGCCCCCTTAACTCTCAATCCTGCACTCTCTCACAATGTTTTGTCAGTGACAAACAGCAGAACTTCTCCAGGTGCTGTGATCACTCAGCCTTCAGCATGTGGAGCCCCACACCCAGCTAAATTGCATGAATATTCCCTGAGCTACTCATGAATCATACAGAGAGAGGCACCGGCCAATCACCCCAGACTCCAGCCTTGCACCCCAAAAATATACTGTTACATTGTTCAAGACTCCCTTGGATAGTGCAAGCTCATTAATTAGTTCACCAGTACAACAAAAGGGTAGTTGACGTGCAACAGCCCTTTTAACATGAGTTAAAATTCCTCAAGTACTTTGACCAAAACCACACAGTTTTAGATAAAATATAAAACAGATTTATTAACTACAAAAAGATAGATTTTAAGTGATTTATAAGTATCAGGCATAGAGATCAAAGTTGGTTACATAAAAATAAAAAATAAATTCAGTCTAAATTCAACAGACTAAGCAAAATTTGAATCAAGCAGTCTCTCACCCTAATAAATGTTACAGGCAGCTCAGTTCTCAATACACAGGCTGGATTCCCTTCCCAGCATGGGACCAACCTCCCCAGTTCAAAGTCTGTGTCTTTCGGATGATCTTCCAGGTGTTGAGCTGGAAGAGGGGAAAGGCCAAGTGATGATGTTGCTGTCCCTCTTTTATACTTTCTTCCAACTGCTAGAAAGATAAGTGCTGTGATGGGGGTTAGGCTGCCCTCATTGTGTCTATGTGGAGTTTCTGGGATAGTGGATTATTCTTGGTGGGCCAACAACACCTGTCTGGCCAATGATAGTTGCTCCTCTGTCCCTACTGTGGTAAGGCACCTTCTTTGTCTCACCAGCCTCAGCACTTCTCCCTTTGGCGAGACAGGCCCTGGGATAAATCAACCACTGTCTGCTTCAGTGGGGCAGTCTTCATCTTCCCCCTTCTGTGTTCCTTCAGCCATATTTTCTGGGTAGGATCACCCCTTAGATCTACAACAAACAGAAGGTACTATTTCCCTGGACACCAATACAAAGGGAGATACCTTGCCCTGCCTCCTTACTAGGGTGGGGTATCATCCTGTGGTTTGCCCTAGGGAGTCAGTCCTTCCCCTAGTAGGCACTTAGGCTTGTCTGTTTCCCCTATGGGAAGGAGCACAGCCTCTCCTCCTAGAGATACTTATTTCCTCACTGCCACGGTGTGGGTGTAGGGACATGGGAGGGGCTTTAAAAGGTCTCAGGAAGCCCTCAATTGGATTCAGGTGTTTCTAATTGACCTGTGGTAACCCCTTCTCAGCAGATCCTAATTGACCTGTGGTAATCCCTTCTCAGCTGATCCTAATTGACCTGAGGTAACCCCTTCTCAGCTGATAGGGAAGAGGACCTTTAGCATTTTAGAGCTTACACCCACCCATTTCCCGGGAATTTCAATAGGATACCACTGTTGTGTGGGTGTGGAGCTACTGCTGCTGGGTCCAGAACACCCTCAGTCTTTGTCTGGGTTAGCCCCCCCTTGCTGTCTCGCTAGCTAGTGGTTGCCCTGGTCGCTGCTGCTGCTCCTTGGGGGGCCCTGCTGGTCTGCTTCCCCTGCCTCTGTTTCTGCTACCACCTGCGAGGTCTCTCCTGCTTGCCTGGCTGCCTGACCCCCGCCCTTGGACAGGCCATCCCTTCCACTGCTGCTTTGGCTGGTGGACCTTCCCACAAGCCTCCCTGCAGCGGTTTGCCCTTTCCCCTTGCTGCCTGTATGTGGCCCGCCCGCCCCAGCAGTGTTTTTGTTTGTTTGCCTGCCCCATCCCAGTCCCTAGGAGTCTGTTGGTTTGTAAGCCCAGCCCTAGACCCTGCACTTAATCCCAGTGGTATTCTGGCCCTGACCCCTGTCTGCCTCAAGTCCATTCCCTTCTCCCCTTGCCTTCCACTGCCCCCCTTGTCCAGCCCCTTCATTCTGTGCTCCCATGTCCCCTCCCCACATGCTTGTGCCCCTTCCTCCTTTATGTTGAGCCCCATTGAACAGTACACCACCCTCTGATATTGTAGTCCTTCCCCTCCCTAATGCAGCCGAAGGAGCCAGTATTCCCATCTCATGGCATTGATTGCGCTCCCTCTCCCCTGCCTTGATTGACACTCCCTTTCCCCCACTTTTTGGCACCCTTCTCCCCTGCCTGCAGCCTAGTGGGGCTGTGTGGTTTGGCCTCCTGTCCCCGTCCCCAACGAGTATGGCGAGGGGGAAACAGCGGGTGGGGTTCCCTGGGTTGACCCTGCTGTCCCCCCTCCACCTGCCCTTCCCCATCCGTCCTTGCGGCTACCCTCTCGACCACCGCTGCCAGACCCCCTATCATCGCCCCTGCTGGGGCACTGGCAATGGCGGGCACAGGTACGGATCCCATTGCTGCCAGGCCTTCTGTCTTCTCCAATTCTGGGGGAGCTCTCCCAGCTGGTAGAAAAGGCCAGGGGAAAAAAAAGGGTAAAATCCCCACCTGGAAGGCCAACCCCTCATGGTAGGGGTCGTCCCCTCTACTGCGGCCCCCCCATCAGCTGCGCCCCCCCCACCCCTTCCTTTGCCATCCCCTCCACCAGCTCTGGGAGCATCCCTCTTTTGACCCCCAGAGTGTACACCCAGGTGGCCGCGGCCCCTCCACCCGCTACCTCGTCATCTAACCCGGCCACTGCCTCCGTTTCCATCCCTGGTGGCCAGGGCCCCTTTCCCTTCCTAACTAGAAAGCACAGCGTCCGCTGCCTCCTGGTGCCCGCCATGCCCCACATAGAGACGGGCATTGGTGAGGGTGGTGGGGCCCAAGGCCGTGGTGGCAGCCTGTAAGATGAAAGGGAAGGTAGTCTTCCTGGCTTTGAAGGCCGCTGCCCAGGAGGTGGTGAAGAGGGGCCTGGTGGTGGGGGGCGTGTACATCCCCCTCGAGCCCATGGAGGACCTGAGCATACGGGTGGTTTTCACTTCCGTCCCGCCCTTCCTTCCCAATGCTGCCCTTTAGCCTTTCTTTTCCACCCTGGGGCTATGTCCACACTACGAAATTACTCCGATTTTACAGAAGTAAATTTTTGGGAACAGATAGTATAAAGTTGAGTGCGTGCTTCCCCACTACGCACATTAAGTCGGCGGTGTGCGTCCACAATACCGTGGCAAGCATCGACATTCCGAGTGGTGCACTGTGGGTAGCTATTCCACAGTTCCCGCAGTCCCCGCTGCCCATTGGAATTCTGGGTTAAGCTCCCAATGCCTGATGGGGCAAAAACATTGTCGCGGGTGGTTTTGGGTAAATGTTATCAGTCAACCCTCTGTCCTTCCCTCCCTCCGTGAAAGCAATGGCAGACGATCATTTCGCACCCTTTTCCCTGGATTGCCTGAGCAGATGCCATAGCACTGCAAGCATGGAGCCCGTTCAGCTCACCGCAGCAGTTATGACCATTGTAAACACCACACATTATCGTGCAGTGTATGCAGAACCAGAACCTGAAAAACCAGGCGAGGAGGTGATGGCAGCGTGGTGACGAGAGTGATGAGGATATGGACACAGACTTCTCTGAAAGAATGGGGCCCGGCAATTTGGACATCCTGGTGTCATTGGAGCAGGTTCATGCCATGGAACGCCTATTCTGGGCCCAGGAAACAAGCACAGACTGGTGGGACCGCATAGTGTTGCAGGTATGGGATGATTCCCAGTGGTTCTGAAACTTTTGCATGCGTAAGGGCACTTTCATGGAACTTTGTGACTTGCTTTCCTCTGTCCTGAAGCGCAAGAATACAAAGATGAGAGCAGCCCTCACAGTTGAGAAGCGAGTGGCGATAGCCCTGTGGAAGCTTGCAACGCCAGACAGCTACCGGTCAGTCGGGAATCAATTTGGAGTGGGCAAATCTACTGTGGGAGCTGCTGTGATGCAAGTAGCCAACGCAATCATTGAGCTGCTGCTATCAAGAGTAGTGACTCTCGGAAATGTGCAGGTCATAGTAGATGGCTTTGCTGCAATGGGATTCCCTAACTGTGGTGGGGCTATAGACGGAACGCATATCCCTATCTTGGGACCGGACCACCAGGGCAGCCAGTACATAAACAGCAAGGGGTACTTTTCAATGGTGCTGGAAGCACTGGTGGATCACAAGGGACGTTTCACCAACATCAACGTGGGATGGCTGGGAAAGGTTCATGACGCTCACGTCTTCAGGAACTCTGGTCTGTTTAAACAGCTGGAGGAAGGGACTTACTTCCCAGACCAGAAAATTACTGTTGGGGATGTTGAAATGCCTATAGTTATCCTTGGGGACCCAGCCTACCCCTTAATGCTCTGGCTCATGAAGCTGTACACAGGCACCCTGGACAGTAGTAAGGAGCTGTTCAACTATAGGCTGAGCAAGTGCAGAATGGTGGTAGAGTGTGCATTTGGACGTTTGAAGGGTTGCTGGCGCAGTTTACTGACTCATTCAACCTCAGCAAAACCAATATTCCCATTGTTATTGCTGCTTGCTGTGTGTTCCACAATCTCCATGAGTTTAAGGGGAGACGTTTATGGCGGGGTGGGAGGTTGAGGCAAATCGCCTGGCCGCTGATTACGCGCAGCCAGACACCAGGGTGATTAGAAGAGCACAGCTGGGCGCGCTGCGCATCAGAGAAGCTTTGAAAACCAGTTTCATGACTGGCCAGGGTACCGTGTGACAGTCCTGTTTGTTTCTCCTTGATGAAAACCCACCCCTTTGGTTGACTCTAATTCCCTGTAAACCACCCGCCCTTCCCTCTTCGATCACAGCTTGCTTGCAAAGGAAATAAAGTCACTATAGTTTAAAAACCATGTATTCTTTATTAATTGATTATAAAAATAGGGAGATAACTCACAAGGTAGCCCGGCTGGGGTGGGGGAGGAGGGGAGGAGGGAAGGACAAGGCCATACCGCACTTCAAAACTTGTTGAATGCCAGCCTTCTGTTGCTTGGGCAGTCCTCAGGGATGGAGTGGTTGGGTGCCCGGAGCCTCCCCCCCAACCCCGGTGTTCTTGGGAGTCTGGGTGAGGCGGCTATGGAACTTGGGGAGGAGGGAGGGTGGTTACACAGGGGCTGCAGCGGCAGTCTGTGATCCTGATGCCTTTCCTGAACCTCCATCAGACGCCGGAGCATGTCCGTTTGATCCTGCAGTAGCCCCAGCATTGCCTCCTGCCTCCTCTGATCTTCCTGCCACCACCTTTCATCTCGATCATCCCTCCTGTCCTCACGTTCATTGGCTGCTTTCCTGTACTGTGCTATTGTTTCCCTCCACACATTCTGCTGAGCTCTTTCAGTGCGAGAGGACTGCATGAGCTCAGAGAACATTTCATCACGTGTGTGGTTTTTTTGCCGCCTTATCTGTGATAGCCTTTGGGATGGAGATGCTAGGGGGAGGGTTGAAACATTTGCAGCTGGGGGAGGAAAAAAAGGGAGAGTAGTATTTAAAAAGATACACTTTAAAGAACAATGGGTATACTCTTTCACGGTGAACAACACTATTCACATTACATAGCACATGTGCTTTCAGTACAAGGTCGCATTTTGCATCTTATATTGAGTGCCTGTGGGTTTGGTGTCAGAGATCACACACGCAGGGCCGGGCAACAGAATTCGGCTTACAGGCGGCCATGGTAAGCCATAGTCTTTCGGCTTCTGCAACCTTCATAAGAGCAGTGCCCTCCTTTCCCATACCAAGCAAAGCCTGGTGAGTTGGCCATTTAGTGCTGTGGTTTTCGGGTTAATGTGCAGCAGAAATCCAACTAACACCCCCCCCCTCAAATTCTCTGGGATGATCGCTTTGCCCCCTCTCCTCCCCCCACCGCATGGCTGGTATCAGGGAAGATCCCTGCTAGCCAAACGCGAACAGCTCAGTGCCAACGGCCCCCTCATCCACCGCTTGGCTAACTGCGGGGAGGATTTCTTTTCAGCCACAGACAAACAGCCCAGTAGGAACGGCCACCTCTGAATGTCCCCTTAATAAAATTCCCCTATTTCAACCAGGTGACCATGAATGATATCACTCTCCTGAGGCAAAAACAGAGAGATAAAGAACGGATGTTGCTTGAATGCCAGCAAACACCGGGACCATACACTGCCAGGTTTTGTTATGCAATGATACCAGACTACTTGCTACTGGCCTGGTGTGGTAAAGTGTCCTACCATGGAGGACGGAATAAGGCTGCTCTCCCCAGAAACCTTCTGCAAAGGCTTTTGGAGTACCTCCAGGAGAGCTTCATGGAGATGTCCCTGGAGGATTTCCGCTCCATCCGCAGACACGTTAACAGACTTTTCCAGTAGCTGTACTGGCCACGAATGCATCCCAAGTCCTCAGGGCAAATTAATCATTAAAAAACGCTTGCTTTTAAACCATGTATTGTATGTAAAAAAGTACACTCACCAGAGGTGCCTTCTCTGGCTTCACGGTCCGGGATACCGCCTTGGGAGGGTTCGGAGGGTACTGTAGTCTGGGTGATAAAAAGATCCTGGTTGTCGGGGAGAATGGTGTGCTGTGTGCTATGTGGGAGAATGGTGTGCTGTGTGCTCAACCTCGTGCTCCTCCTCCTCATCTTCCTCATCCGCCAAATCCTCAGGCATGGCGAGTGAGAGTACCCCATCATCGGAGTCCACAGACGGGTGGGGTAGTGATGGTGGGCCCCCCTAGAATTGCATGCAGCTCAGCCTAGAAGCAGCATGTCCAGGGCTCTTATCCGGAGAGTGCATTTGACCCTTTGGTTTTCTGGTACGCTTGTCTGAGCTCCTTAATTTTCACGCGGCACTGTTGTGCGTCCCTGTTGTAGCCTCTGTCCATCATGCCCTTGGAGACTTTGGCATATGTATTGGCATTTCGTCTTTTGGACCGTAGTTCTGATAGCACGGATTCGTCTCCCCATACAGCGATCAAATCCAGTACCTCCCGTTCAGTCCATGCTAGAGCTCTTTTGCGATTCTGGGACTGCATGGTCACCTATGGTCACCTGTGTTCATGAGCTCACCACGCTAACCAAACAGGAAATGAAATTCAAAAGTTCCCGGGGCTTTTCCTGTATACCTGGCCAGTGCAGCCGAGTTCAGAGTGTTTTCCAGAGCGGTCACAATGGTGCACTGTGGGATAGCTCCCGGAGGCCAATGCCTTCGAATTGTGGCCATGCTAACCCTAATTCGACCCGATGATATCAATTTCAGCGCTAATCCCCACGTCGGGGAGGAGTACAGAAATTGATTTTAAGAGCCCTTTAAGTCGACAAAAATGGCTTCGTTGTGTGGACGGGTGCAGGGTTAATTCAATTTAACGCTGCTAAATTCGACATAAACTCGTAGTGTAGACCAGTCCTGGGAAAGCCCCAGTCGGCGATTAGCCCTCTCCTGCTAGGCTGTAATGACCCCACCCTCTGTCATGTCCTCTCATTCTGCTGGCAGGTGCAGATTCAACTGCCGCTGGCAGTGCTTGATGGGGAAGTGCTTGAGGGGTTCTTTTTGGTGCCCTACCAAGGGGCCCATTACCGGGTGTACTACTCTTTGGGGCAGGCCCAGTGTTACCTCTGCCGGGTGATGGGGCATGTCCGGAGGGACTGCCCCCTGGCCTGGCAGGAGTTATGCCTGGGACCCCCAAGCCCTGGGAGGGCACCAGCCCTGTCATCACTGGTGACCCTGGTTGCCCGGCCCCCGTGGTCGCCCTTCCTCCTCCCCAGCCTGCCATCGCCTCCACTCGGGCCCCGGGGGTAGCCCCCCTGGTGTGCCCAGACGAGCGGGCAGGCCCCGCTTCCGTCATGTGCGGTTCAGCAGGGCCTGCGGAGGAGAAGGCAGCAGGGCTACTACCGGGCAAGAGAGAGGGCTTGCCCCAGGGGAAGCTTTCTCTTCCCCGTGTCCCCTCCACCAATGCCTCCCTGACCCTCTATACCATCGTTCTTGCCCCCTGGCCCTGCCCCTCCTGGCCAGCCCTCCACCAACATCTTAGAGGGCTGGGTTCTCGTCCAGGGGAAGTGGGGTAAGTGAAAGGCACAAGCTCAGCACTGCCCCCTTGATGTGGAGGGGGAGGAGGCTCCCCCCAAGACCAGGAGAATGGCCTCTGATGCCGAGCCTTCCATTCCATCTCCTGATAGTGTCCAACACCTAAAGCCAGCTGGGGAAGTCATGGCAGCAGTGAGGAGCAGTACCAGCCCCCTTCTGGAGTCCTTCCTTGTGGGGGCCTCAGATGGAGCCCTCCCCGCCCCCTTGTCATCTGTGCCCCCTCTCCCCCCCCCCCCCCCCCCCCCGTCGCCACTGAGGCGAGTGTTGCCTCGGTTGCTGGTGGGGAGGACCCAAGGGTAGCGGGTGGGGACTTCCGCTCCATCTTCAAGGATATCGAGGCCCTGGGTCTGACCCTGGTCACCCTGGGGGAGGACAACCCCCAGCCAGCGGGCCTTGATCTGGGTGGCAGTTCCATTATGCTTCCCCCTTCTCCCCTCTCTCCCCTTCCTCTGACTGATGCCCCCACTCTTACTCCTGGGGTATCCCTGAGCCGTTCCCAGCTGCAGATGGCACCTTGCCTGACATTGGGCCTGGAGCGGGTGCGTTTTTTTTCAGCAGGCCTCTGCCTTCCTCAGCTCTTTGGATCCCCATGAGTGCCTGGTCCTGGGTGGGGATTTTAACACCACCCTCGAAGTGTGCCAGAGGTTGGTCCTGGCAGGAGTCACCAGAATCGGAGACCTCCTGGACTACGACCGAGGAGACTGGGTGGATCCCCTGATGCTCACTCAGCGTGTGGGGCTCTCCACCCTTCATACTCCCCAGCACGTACTTCAGGAAGGTAGTCTTGTCTCCGGCCTCTTGAGCTTACTTTGAGCAGGTCCTGAGAGAGGGTGCTCCCTGCCCACCCCACACTCCGGCCCCCCCGGATCTTTTCATCAGGCCCCTGTCCCGTGAGCCTCCTCGGCCACCCCACCCTTATACCTCGAGCTGGCTGCGTGACCTGCAGCCGGTTTGCTTTTCAACCGTGCCAAGGGCACATCTGAACATGCTCGTGCTCCATACTCTCCATTTCCTCACCCTTGTGTCCCGCCCCGATACCAAATGGTGGGACTTAATGTCATCTGTCGAGGGTGAGGAACTCTGGTGGGCCAGCCTATATTCCACCCTAGTCCCACAGCCCGCCAGGGATGTTAGCTGACGGCTCCTCCATGGAGCCGTGAGCACAGGTGTGTATTTGGCGTGGTTCACTCCTGTCTCAGAAGCCTGTCCCTTCTGCAGCATGAGGGAGACCCTGGCACACGTTTACTTTGAGTGCACCAGGTTGCAGACCCTTTTCCGGCTCCTCCTGGGCCTCCTTTAACGTTTTTGACTGCACTTCTCCCCCGACCTCTTTATACATGCACACCCTATCGATGGCCCCACAAAGTCGCGGGACCTCCTCATCAACTTCCTCCTAGTGATGGCCAAGGTGGCCGTCTTTAACACCAGGGAGAGGATGTTGGCTGAGGGGGGTCTCTGTGACTGTGGGGCCTAATTCCGATCCTCCCGTTCACACACCTGGGCAGAGTTCCTCTGGGCGACGTCTGCCTGGTTCCCTTGACACCTTTGAGGAACAGTGGGTGCTGTCCAGGGTTCTCTGCTTGGTGTCGCCTTCAGGTTCCCTATTTTTGACCCTTTGACCTTCACACTTGTCCTTGTTATTTTTTTCATTGTCCCCTGTAATTACTTGAGTTTTCGGGCTTTGTGGATTCTCCCCATAGGCTGGGGGAGGGTCCTTTAGCCGTGGGCAGGCGTCCATTTCCCCAGAACCCAATAGGAACACCCTTTTGCAGCTGGCCGGCCTGACTTTGTCACACTACTGAAAGGTCAGCTGTGGACGTTTCCCAACCTCACAACATATCTCAGTAACAGATATAGCAATACTTCATAACTTCACATACAGTTATAGTACATACAGTTCAATGGGATATTAAGGTTCAACAGATCAAGACTTTTAAAATGATACCCCACAAGGCATGCATTGTACAAAACATATAATCAGATGACAATGGTGAATATGGGGGTTCCAGCATGCTACTTTGAGGTACTGAGTGTCACAGAGATCCAGTTTGAGAGATGTTGAGATGGCAGCTGGATGTTCAGGGAGGGATATTGGAGAGACACTGAGGATGGATAGGGAGATGTGGACGTCATCAGTATAGAGTTGATAGCAAACCCTGGAGAATGACTGAGAGAGTATGGAGGGATGGCAGAAAGAGACTGAGAACAGGGTCCTGTAGAACACTGGCAGAGAGAGGGAGGAAGGAAGAAGATGGGAAAGAGAGAGAGAGAGCAAATGGATGAAATACCAAGTGATATATGGCAACAATGAACAGGGTGAAGAGACAAGATGGGGTCCCAGGCAAGAGTCTGTCATAAATGGGAAGAAGTGGACACAACTCCAAAATGTTGGGAACCACAAAACTATATAAACCAAGCCCTAATGTGGGCTCATGGAAACCTGTCAAAAAGACCCTTTGTATGCTGTATAATTAGGGCCCTTTGTTTCTGCTTTTTATTTTGTTTAAAATTCCTAGGGAAGTTAGCGGTGTTTAGTGCAAATAAAAAATGGGTGAAAATCAGTGGGAAAAATTTACTTCAGTTTTCTGGGTAATTATTGGGATTAATAATGGGCATGAGAGAACACAAAAAGCAGAAAATAGAGAAGAGGGTCAGTGGGTTAGCAGGAGAAATGGTCAGGGACTATCACCCGGCTCCCTTTCTATCTTGATCCCCCATGGTGCATATTAGGATATAGACATTCAGGCCTGTCTGAAAAGGCCTATACTTTAAGAATTTAGGTATATGTTTATCATTTAGCTAGTTATAGAGGTATAAAAGAAGGAATCACAATCACTGTCTGCCTGTATAGGGCCTTCTCTTACTGTGACAGTCTGAGGGCCTGTTCTTAGGCTAAGGCCTTTGGCTAAGCAGCAGAGGCAGCCATAAGCTGGGAAGTGTACAGTCACGTCCTCACCAGTCACATTGAAATAAGGTGCTATTGGGCTGCTAGGCATTATCAGGACAGGATTGTATTCCTATCACCACCAGAAAAACATGGTTAAAAAAAACGTAGCTTGATAGCATCCTGTCTGGCAAGAACTCACTTATCAATAGATGTGGTGTTAAATCTAGGATTACCATATGTCCGTATTTTCCCGGACATGTCCGTCTTTTTGGTCCTTAAATCGCCGTCCGGGAGGAATTTCCAAAAAGTCGGACATGTCCCGGAAAATAGGGATGTCTGAGTTACCTGCAGGAGCTACGTGTTCTGGGATGCTCACCCGGCGCCGAATCCACTTCCCCCCGCTGTGTGAGGCGGTGCCACGGCTTTGATGGGCTCCGGCTGGCCGGGAAGTGACCTCGTTTCTCCTCGGGCCCTGCCCCTAGCCTGGCCGGGGGCGCGGCGCTGCAGGAGCAGGAGCTATGCGCATAGGCGCTGACTCCGTGGGTGCTCCGGGACTGGAGCACCCACAGGGAAAAATTGGTGGGTGCCCCGCCATCCCGCCCGCCCAGCTCACCTCCGCCTCCTCCCCCGAGGCGCCGCTGCTTTGCTTCTCCCCCCATCCCGCCCAGGCTTGCGTGCACCAAACAGCTGATTCCAGCAAGCCTGGGAGGGAGGGGAGGAGAAGTGAAGCAGTGGCACCCCAGGGGAGGAGGCGGAGGTGGAGCGGAGGTGAGCTGGGGCAGGGAGCGGTTCCTCTGCACCCCCCGACCCCAGCTCACCTCCCCTCCGCCTCCTTCCCTGAGGCGCCGCTGCTTCGCTTTTCCCCACTCCCTCCCAGGCTTGCCGGAATCAGCTGTTTGGCGCGCGGCAAGCCTGGGAGGGAGGGAGGGGGGGGAGAAGCAAAGCAGCGGCGCCTCGGGGGAGGAGGTGGAGGCGGAGGTGAGCTGGGCGGGGGGGGCCGGCAGGGAGCTGCCGGTGGGTGCTCTGCTTCTCCCCCCTCCCTCCCAGGCTTGCAAGCCTGGGGGCGGGGGAGGGGAAATGCGGAATGCCCGGGGGAGGAGGCGGGGACTTGGGGAAGGGGTGGAATGGGGGCGGGGCCAGGGTGGAGTTGGGGTGGGGCCAGGCGCGAGTGCGAGCACCCATCAGCACCGACTAAAGTTGGCGCCTATGACATGCAGGCTACCGCCTGGCCCTGGGGCCGGGCCCTGCTGCTGCTGCTGCCCAGCGGGTCTCCGGCTGCTCTGCTTGGCCTGGGCTGTGTCCTGCTGCTCGGGCTGCTCCGTGTGCTGCTGCCCAAAGCCGCTCTCCCCGTGAGTACCCGCCACCCTGCCCGCCGCAAGCCACTGTCTGAAGCCCCTGCCCTGCCTCCAGCCAGCCCCACACTCCCTGCCCGCAGCCAGCCGCTGCCGCACCCCCGTCTCCAGCCAACCCCTGGGGCAGCTCCCTGCCCAAAGCCAGCCAGCCCCACACCCCCGTCTCCAGCCAGCCCTGCATCCCCTGCCCTCAGCCAGCCCTTTTCTCCAGCTAGCCCTGCACCCCCTGCCCGCAGCCAGCCCGTCTCCAGCCAACCCCTGCCGCACCACCCTGCCCACAGCCAGCCGCTGCCGCACCCCTCTGTCTCCAGCCAGCTCCGCACCCTCTGCCCTGCCTCCAGCCAGCTCCGCACCTCCTTGTCTCCAGCCAACCCCTGCCGCACCCCTGTCTCCAGCCATCCCTGTACCCCCTGCCTCCAGCTAGCCCTGCCCCACATCCACTGGTGCCCTGCAGTTCCCAGGGCAGTAACCCTGCACACCTGCTTTAATGAGGGGGGCAGGGAGCAGCTGAGACCGACACATGTGCACATCCTAAGGTGACCAGACAGCAAGTGTGCAAATCCTCTCCCCACCCCCCCTGCCGTGGAGTGTCCTCTTTTTTGAATGTTCAAATATGGTAACCCTAGTTAAATCCTCATTTCTGTGTTGTTGTATCACTGTAGTCTCCACTTCCCTATTGTTTGTCTGTATAATCTCTATCTGGTTCTGTGATTATTTCTGTCTGCTGTATAATTAATTTTGTTGGGTGTAAACCAATTAAGGTGGTGGGATATAATTGGTTAGATAATCATGTAACAATATGTTAGGATTGGTTAGTTACATTTCAGTAAAATGATTTGTTAAGCTATAGCTAAGCAGAATTCAAGTTTTATTATATAGTCTGCAGTCAATCAGGAAGTACGGGGGGAATGGGAACAGGGAATGGGGGTGGGGGAATTGGAATCATGTTTTGCTAAGGGGGAACAGGGACGCAGGCAAGGCTCTGTGGTGTCAGAGCTGGGAAGGGGGACACTGAGGAAGGAAACTGGAATCATTGTTTTCTGGAAGTTCACCCCAATAAACATCAAATTGTTTGCACCTTTGGACTTTGGGTATTGTTGCTCTCTGTTCATGCGAGAAAGACCAGGGAAGTGAGCGGGTGAAGGGATAAGCCCTCTAACAGTGCAGGGGAAGCAGATGGGGCTGCAGGATGGAGCTGCTGGGGTCAGGAGGGGGCTCTGTCCAACTGGGGGACCAGGTTGCAGCCTTCCACTCCCTGTGGGCCTATTACTGCAGTGCTCAGGTGGTCTTGGCTGCTGGGACCAGACTTCCTGCCTGTCTGGCTGCCCCACTGTGCAACTGTAGCAGTCACCAAACAGAGGTTACCCTCCTCTGTGCAGGCGCCCTGTGCCTGAATACTGAATTTTTCAGAGAAATTCAGTAAAAAGCAAAAATGAAGGGACCTACATGTGATCTGTGTAAAATTGTTAGTGACCATTTTGCTGTTTGCCTTCTACTGTGTAAACATTCCTAGTAATATCTTCCTGTTTCTCTTTCTCTCTCTCTGAATGTCAATGGTAGTGTTCTCTTCAGCCATCTGAGCATAGGCGACTCAGTTCTTTAGGTAACCCCTGGAATGATGGGTAGTCTTTGTTTCTCATGACCGTAGGGTTTTCACTGAGAAGTGATATTTGTGCTTACTCTTCAGGGGAGTATGCGTGCCCCAGATGGGCTCTGGCGTCATCCCATTCGCAGGAACAAGTTCAAATACCTCATAGACCATCCCATCTGTCTGACGGGAGCTGGAAGGTAAATGAACAGGGGGTAAGGGAGATGGTGAAAGTGGAGAAAGATGAGGGCTGGGAACATCCCTACTCTTCATGTCTAATGGCTGTGATAACAAACACTCAGGTATTGGCTGGAAAATAAACAAGTGGAAGTGCTGCCCAACAATCTGGAGAGATTTTTCAGGACAAGGTGTTTTCCTTTGAGGTCATGTGGTTTCTTTTGGGAATTACTCTTTTCCAAAGGAGTCAAGTCTCACACATTTATATAATCCAGGATTGCTGTAAGGAAGCACTGCGTGTCTTTAATAGATTTGGAAGAGGATGCAGCTCTCCTATAGCCTTATGGCAGCTCCTTGTAATTTAACATTGCAGTAGTCATGCCAGGGAAGTGATAATGTTCCAATCATATGCTGTCCTTACCAGAAATTAGACACACACATATTTTGGCACATCAGTGGTAACAAGTCTGAAAAGCAACCCCTGACCAGTGTTATTGCAGACAGTAGTTCCTGGCAGATTCACCTTCAATGAAATGATTAAGATGGCTAAAAATATCCCTGGGTCACCCTTCATTAGCTAAGTGTGACAAGATTCCAGGTATTACCTTCATCAGGATGCACAGAATAATCTTCCCTTAGACTGTGACTAGCATTAGGAGAGAAGTGGAGTGCCTGGTGATGAGCTCAATGAACAAGCGCTTTCCTCTATTTCTTCAGGGATGTCTCATTTCTATATGACATAGCTGGAAAAGAAGATGAAAGAAAGATGCCTCCAGCAAGCCCGTTAGCTGAACCACATCATGATGGTTCATCCATGACTAGTGCAGTGAGTGCTAAAGTTTGACAAATCTTTCTCATTTCATTTGAGCCCTTGAACATAGTGATCAAAAGGTTTCTTCGCCGGTCTAAAACCCTGCTGATTCTTCTTTACCTTTCCCAGTATTAATGTATGTTTAAGAGCAAGATATTCATAATAATAGTCACTGTGGGAATGGTGGAAAGTGTAATTCAGTTACGCCCTTTCAGCCTGTCTCGGCTGGAGTGCCTGCAGAGAATGGTGCAAGAGTGCTGGTTGCGTGGGATTTCAGTTCAAACTCTTATCAGGTCTAGCTATTTCCAGCCATAATTATTTTAAACGATAATATAGCCGCACTAACTGTAAGGGGGGGACACAGTTGTTCTTGCAGGCATTACTGTACAGAATGCTGTGCTTCCATTTTGGTGTGGCTATAAAGATTTTAAATTTGAACCAGCTCTCGGTGTAGATTTAGGGGAGGATTTTCATTTGCACTCAGCATTGTTCTAACTCTGTGAGAGTTTGGCTGATGTTGATTTGTGTTGGATTTAGGCCTGGTTTCCCACCCAGCACAGTCTTTTAATCTGTCACCTTTTGATCTGATAACGCTCTGCTTTTTTTTTTGGCTATACAATTTCTTCAACAGCAGAAAACCTCCCATCTCACAGTCGGAATTCAGACACATGTTTATTTTAAGTCATTAATTTACATTTATTTTAGATTCATGAAGTGCACCAATCATCTAGCTTCTAAATACATACATGAAGACATGGGAAAGCAGTACAAAAAGCTTCTGCACAAGGCTTGCTCTCTAAGAAACCACAACAAATATCCCTTCTGGGGAATACTGGGGGTTTGTGCGCAGCTTTTACCAATGCGTTTCATGCTCTGATGTCTCCGTTCTGTCCTTCACAGAAAAGTGAAGCAGGTAGCCTGGTCCCTGAAGAATTTCATATTGTGAAGAACAAAGGAGTCCTGGGCTTGGAGTATTACGATGAGTGAGTACTTGTATGGTTTACAGAGAATTCTCCTCAAAATTTAATGGCTTGCCTTGCACTATAGAGTGGGGCAAGTTAACAAGGCCAAGAACACTGGCCTATATGCAACCTATTCAAGGGGTGAAGAGTATGTAAAGTCTGGTTTAGCAGTTGTATTAAGAGCATATCTAGAAAAAGGGCTGCAGAAGAGATGTCAGGCAACACCTGTCCCCGCAGAGCTGTCTGAGCAATGCTCTTACATCCATTGCTGTGTGATGGCTAAAGAGGGCCAAACCTCTCTTTTTTTTCATTCCTCTGACTACTCCTCAGGAGCTGGGCTGTCAAATGTATTTCTGGTTGGGTCTGAATGTGGCAGCAGAAATCTGATGAGACCACAGAATTACAGAAATATAGGGCTGGAAGGGTCCTCAAGAGGTCATCTAGTCCAATCATTGGAGGGCAAAGCTGAGAGACTCCTTAAAGTCGCTATTGGCTTTTGTATGAGTTTAATTGGAGTGTATCTGTCTTTTTACACTCTATCTACCTTTTAGAATAGCATTCTGCAATAAAGCTAGACAGGTTCTCTCATCCCACATAGTGGATCTTCAGGGCCCCAGTTGAAATCCTGAAGCTATCCCTTCAGGTTTTCCACCTTTTAGTCCTCCTGGTTGTGAAGCTTAAATTGAGTTCATAAAACCTTGACCAAGGAAGTCTAAAGAGAGTCCTTTTAAACCCTCAACACCATGCCTTAAATTTGTTGGAGTCTCGTATTCTCTTCCTTCTGTGGCAAATTGCCGGCACTACTATGATGGGTCCCGCACTTTCTCTTCTTGTGGCGGGGGTTTCAGGGTGCCATTTCTTGCCCCTGAACTGGGGTAACAGCTATCCTACTAGTATCCCAGGGAAGGGGAGTGGAGAGGGAGGGACCCAGGCCCGCCCTCTACTCCGGGTCCCAGCCCAGGGGCCCTATGATAGTAGGTGAACCACTTGTACCAGTGATTCTTTCCCCTGGGCTACTTCCCTCTCCTGACCTTCAGCTTGTGGGGCTTCCTGCCTTCCCTCTGCACAAGCCAGGTGTCCCTTTACCTAGGATCTTGGTCTTCTTAGCCCACTGCAGCACTTCTCAAAACTCTCCTCCACTTTCCTTCAAACTGCTCTTTGTTCCACCACCAATCCACTCTGCTTCACTCCTCCAAACTGCTCTCTGCTCCACCACCAAACCACTCTGCTCCAGCTCCTCCTCTGGCTGATTGAAGCAGGGGGATTTTATCAGGTGACTGGCTTCAGGTGCTCTAATTGGTTTCAGGTGCTTTTAATTAATCTACAGGGAATAAGGCTTCTCCTCATCCTAGATCACTCTCCTGCTGCCTTCTGGCCATGCTGTATCACACTTCTTTCTCCATCAGGGAATAAAAGACTGAGATTAGGAATTAAATCCCAGATTTCTGAGTGGCAGTATATATAATGTTAATATAAGTAATATTAATAATAATATTAGTATTGTGTGTTATACTTTTTTATTTATTGGTATTATGGTAGCACCTAGGAGCCCCAGACATGCACCAGAAGTCCATTGTGCTATGTGCTGTACAAATGCAGAACAAAAGGGCAGTCCCTTCCTCAAAGAGCTTACATTTTATACAGCACCTTTGAGGCAGTCCTGAATTCTACAGCTAAGACAGAATACTGTCTGAGGCAGGTTTTAAAATTTATGTTTGTTTTACAGTAAATACACAACTCTACTTGAAGATAGTGAAAATAGACTGCGGCTATTCCCATCTATGTGAGTACTGCCCTGCACTACGTTGCTATTAGAAAAAGTGACAGTATGGATTTAATTTCTATGTAATACCTTGTAACACTTTATATAAACTAATGGCACTTCCTTTCTACCCTGGACTTTTAGGAAACCATCTGGGAGAGTAGAGGTCGTCCAGCTGATGAAGGTGATGGACACCATGCTGGAGAAGGCTGGAGTAGATGATGAGCAAATTGGGATAACAGGACCTTCACAGGTAATGTCTTGTCAAAATCCTGCAAAATAACATCTCATCTACACTAGAGTTTATCCCCTGCAATATTTTAGCGGTCTCCCAGTTGTTTAATTCTAATGCTATACCCTACTGTGGGTCTTCCTTCTCATCCTGGTACTTCTAATAGAGACTGTTCCTTGTTGAGGATACCCTCTTGGGATTTGGTCTGATTTATGAAGACTGACAGGTTGGCACCAGGGCATTAGGACTTTCCTGGTGCAAATGTTGCCAACAGGGCACATGTTTTTAATGGCTAGTGTGAAATAATTAAAGCAGCGGATTCCTGATCTCCTGATTGTGACTACAAAAGGAGACCCAACAGCTACTGATGCAAATTGACTGAGAGGTGTTAAATGCTGGGCCTTCAGAAATCTGTCCAGGCTTGAAACAGGATGTCAGAGAATCTTCCTATTTTAGGGCTATCTTCAGGTATTCCATGCACAAAAATGGGGCAGATTTGGACATACAAGGTGCGATATTAAAAAGCACTCAGTAGCTGCCTAACTGTTCCCATTGGAGTTAACAGAAGGCTCCCATCAACTTTGATGGGACCAGAGTTAGGCTAATACTGAGCACTTTTGAAAATCGTACCATTGAACTCATGCACAATTATTATTTCTCTAGTACACTCAACATTACCATTTTCTTCTGAAAAAGAAATCTATCACAAGGGTTTTGTTTTTTAAAGCCAAACTTTGTCCAGGATTCCTTTATCCCAAGGTCATCGCTGTCAAAGGATAAATTCCTTGACAAAGCCTGCAAAGATCCTGTTTTTGTTTTTTGCCAGCTGCACAATGTATTGGAGGTCCTGAAGACAGAGCAGAACATTTACAACATAGTGTTCCATGAGCTGATTCGGCAGGTCAGTGTGGATTGTGCAGAGAGAGGAGAACTGCTTTCTAAGCTTAGGTGAGAATTCACAGAGTTCCCTTTCAGATTATGGCTTTGTTCTGACTAGCTTCATATTTCATAAAACCATGTTGCCTCCAGAAATGTTAAGAATAATTAACTGTCACTCTCCTCAGCACCACTGCCTTGTTCTCTATAAGTGATGTCTAGAGGGAGAAGCTGTGAGTAGAATAGCTGAGAGCTCCTTCGTGATCAAGGTTCTTATACCATTCTCTCAGAGATCCTGTATTTGGCACAAATGAATAATCCTAGAATGTTAAAATCCTGGCTTCAAATGCTCAGAAGATATTATAGAAATTTCCATACTTAGTGGAAAGAGGATCCTCTTATTAGATACTGGATTAGCAGTTGGGGGTCCTCAGAAAGGTAAGACAATTTTCCCAGTTTACTGTGTCTCTTTCTATTACAGGCAGAGGTATGTGAATCTGCTGGATCGGATCCCCCAACAGATGAGAAACCTTTACAAAGAAATGATGGCGCAACGAGTAATGGACAGGCATATTACAAAAGAGTTATACAATTTCAAGGAATCTGTTGGACAGCTGACCAGGTCTGAATCATGATTGATCTTCAGAAATCTACTTTCTGTGCAGTAGATTTGTTGGGTGTTCTGCTCTTCCGTGGTTTCTGCTCCCATGTTTTATGCTGGGGGTCAGGTTGCCCATGCTGTGGGCAATATTGACCATCTCACAGCCGTCTTACCTCTTATGGAAAGCTTTTCCCCCACATTCTTAGTACCAGTCCTGTAGAACTGTAGCATAAAACGGCAGCAAAGTCTCTTCCCTTCAAATCAGGGTGGATAACAATCACTGATTATTTAAAAAAATAAAAAACTCACGTGTTTTAAATTTAAATTGAACTTTCTTTACATTGAATTAAAAAATAAACCTATTTAAAAATAAAATTGAAATAATGATAGCCTACGTTAAGACCTAAGTGAATTGTAATCTATTGAAATCATTTAAATTAAATACAAAACATAATATTAAGTAGTGAATATTTGCTGCCAAGTTTTAAAGAAAGTCAAACCATTGAACTGATGGCAGTCAGTTGCTAGGCATCTAGAACCAAAGTATGAAGTGTTAAATCAGCTTTTGACAGCAGTAGCCTCTTTTGCTTGTGCAGAGAGAATATTTTCTTCATTTCAGTTTATTCAGGTAGTTCAATTCAATGACTAGTTCATTCAAAGTTAAAAAAAGCAGGAAAAGCTTGTTTTCCTCTTTAAAGCTATGAATAAAAACTAGATGTGAGAAGATGAGATTTACTAGTTCTAAAATGTTCAAGGACCTGGTGACCAGAAACAGTCAGTTCAATTCAATAAATACAAACAATACCTCCTTTGTTTAATACATTGGTTCATTTTAAATACAAAACTTATTTTGATAAACTTTTTGATAATTTTTGGCATATTCAACATATTTAAAATAGTTTTAATTAATAAATAAAATGCTGTTTTGGTGTATTTTTAATTGAATTTGAATTTCCATCCAAACAGAGCTTGACACAAATCACAAGTAAATAATTAATCATCATCTAGTAAATACAAAATGCATCATTCACCATTTTCTAACTTAAAAAATGGAAAGCTAAGAATCAGAATAAATATATGGTAAGCTATATTATTGCTTAAATAAATGTGTATAGGTATGGTGTATCTTCCTTGTTTGCAAAAAGAAGCACCAAACTTAGTGTAAGGACTATATTTAGTTGCAAATCAATATGTTTTATGTTACCAATCAAAGAGACTCAACCTTTATTTAGGAAAATAACTAAAAAGTACTAATGCAAAACATGATTAAAATTTATTATTTAAATCAAGGTTTTCTGCTTGCTAATTTCAATCATGATTAAAATCAGTGATTTAAATAGTTTTGATTTAAATCGATCCATCCTGTCTGAAATGTTATGCAAGGCTGTCTGCAGAGGGAGAGCTTTAAGCAAAATGTATGCACAAGAAGACCATAGAGTTTTATGTGCACTGGAAGGACATTAAGATGAGATGATTGGCTGTTTGAGAAAGAGAAGCACACAAGACGGCTAAGGGCACTCTAGATTGAGATTGGTAGGTTGACTCTGAATTGTTCTGATTGCAGCAGGCTGTGAAATGACTGTTCTATGCTATTCCAGTGAGCTATGCGAGGTCCGAAAACATGACTTCAAGGTGACGAGAGAAGCAGAACGGGCCCATGAGGAGCTGGCTGATGCAGTGCGGGATGCTAAGCTGAATGCAAAGTGAGTTCCTTCAGCCCAGGGAAGGTTGGAGTGCAGGTGACATTTCTGAAGTAATATGCTGTCTTTGAGTTGAAGGCAAAGCACATACTTCTGGTATTGTCTCACAGGTGACGTGGCAGTGTTTACTCTCTGTGGGAAGGGATGTGGCACACTGATTTCTCTCTCTTTAGGGCATTGTAGAGGGGGTGTGGAATATTGATTTCTCTCTGTGTGAGAAACTGGTTATTTCTATTCAGTATACTCCACAGAAATTTCTCTAATACTGTAGTACCAAATTTCTCAAAGGGATAAGTTGTTTTAATGTTTCAAGTTTTAACCATTAAAAGTCCTTTGTATTTGTTGTCTGTGTATTTTCACATTTTAATGATTTTGACTAAGTACTGCCCCCTCCTCCCAGTTCTGAGTTCCCGGTCTCTTGACAGTCTGCAAAAAACATCACGGACCTTATCAGGTCTCAATCTCTGAGGGGCCAACTGATGCAGAGTGTGTCAGACTCCTGCATTGAGTTCTGAAACACTTGACCCAGGGAAGGTTGCATTCTTAATAGAACAGTCAGCCTAAGCCCAGCACAGACTTGTCTCCAAACTTGTTGGGAACTCTCAATGGGAATATCAGTAAAAGGGCTTATTTGGGGTTTAGGGAAAGGAGCTGTGGGTTGGCAGGCCTATGGAGTGTGGTAGTTGAGGAAAGAGATCTGGCTGAATCAGGTATCTGAGAAATGTTTGGTATCTGTGAGAAAGATAAAAAACTAGTGAGGAGGAGGGGGATGTGGATTCCAGTAGTGTACCCCTGTCATCTTCTATGCAGGGTAGTTGTAGCCGTATCAGTCCCAGGATATTAGAGAAACAAGGTGGGGGAGGTAATATCTTTTATTGGACCAACTTCTGTTGGTGAGATAGACCAGCTTTGGAGCCACACAGAGCTCTTCTTCAGGTCTGGGAAAGGTACTCCGATTAAAATGTAACAAATTGAGTAAATTTATGCTAAATAATCTGTTCCACCTTGCATTTAGCTTGTCTCTCTCACCTAGAGAAATTGGTCTAATAAAAGATATTACCTCACCCACACCTTGTCTCTCTGTCTTCTTCTCTCAGTCTTGTGGAAGAATATCGTGAGTTGTATGAGTTACAAAGAGCGAGGCTTGAGACACAGCTGCTCCAGTTAACCCAAGAGAAAGAAATCTGGAGCTCAGCTACATATGACCTGGCAATGAAGGTAGGTACAGACAGCATAATGGAGGACACTGCCTTATTGCAGGTGCAGGATACAAACCATTGTAGCCAAAACTCCTGCTCCAGGATTTCCAAAGCAGGTTTTGTTTAACTGAAATCTTGTGCTCCCAAACCTGCCAAGACTGCGTTTCAGCTCTTTTAACTGTGGAAACTGACCGATATATATGGCTTTTTCTGGTGCTAATCTTCAGGCTCAGTGCAAGAGGATTTCATATGAAATCAGAGAGTGACTTGTGTATTTTCAGAAATAGTGTCACTAAAATGGTTCCTTGACTGTTCTCAGAGTTTAGATTATCCAACCCAGATTCCCTAGACTCTTTCTGTAATTCCAAGACTATATTTTACTTTTTTTTTTTTTTTACTGTGTCCATATTTGTGATCTCTTATTTTATCCCATTCAAGTTTAACATTTGCCATGAGAACTTCTTGGAGTTGCCTGGGAGTTTTTCAGGTTGTTCCTTAGGATGAGGCAGCAATAGTTCTGCAGAAACAGAGTGAGAACAACATTTTTTGGGGGGGCTCTCTGAGTTTCCCATGGACAGCATTACTAGTCCTTCAAAGCACATCTGTTCAGAGTTATTGGAAATGGCTTGATATTTTTACATTTCCTTTTAAGAGATTATTAATGGCCAGATTCTTCCACTTTTACTCATCCTGAGTAGTACTGTAGCAGAGCGATGACTCACGGGCAAGGCGCCTCCTGCTGGTTGTCTGGGAATTAGCTCTTTTCCAGCCTTGGAGCGCCCTCTGTTGGCCAGTGTCTTGCCTGCCTCTGGCCCAGTGTCCCTCCCAGACCCTGGTGCCCTTTACCTCAGGGTTCTCTGCCCCCAGCAGTCCCCACACTCTGGGTCTCCCCTCCCAGGAGAACCCCCTCTCCCTATGCCCACCTTGCCTCAGTGACTACTGCCAGTCATCATCTAGCCCCCTCTCACTGGGGCAAACTGCAGTCTGTAATGGCCACATCATCAGCAAGGGGGTTGGACCAGCTGCCTCTGCCTATCCCCGGGCTATACCTCTTTAGCCCCACTACCTGCCTTGGGCCTTTAACAAGGCCTGCAATCTGGGGAGTTGCCAGGCTGGAGCTCCCCAGCTCCTCTTGCCTGTCCCCAGCCCTGCTCTGCTTCAGGTACCCTTTTCTCCCAGGCAGCTAGGTCCTTTACCCTCCAAGGCTGGAGAGAGACTGTGACCCAGCTCCTCCCTTCCGCCTTCTTACAGCCCAGCCCTGATTGACTGCCTCAAGCCCGCTCCTGATTGGCTCCCCGGGGCAGCCCTTTCCCAGAACTGTTTTTAACCCCTTCCATACTGGATTGGGATGACCACCCTGCTACAAGTACCTTACTTCATCTCTTGAGGACTATTTTTACCAAGAAAAATACAATATTGGAAATATGGTATCGACATATGGGGGGAGGGATAGCTCAGTGGTTTGAGCATTGGCCTGCTAAACCCAGGGTTGTGAGTTCAATCCTTGAGGGGGCCATTTAGGGATCTGGGGCAAAAATTGGGGATTGGCCCTGCTTTGAGCCAGGGGGTTGGACTAGATGACCTCCTAAGGTCCCTTCCAACCTGATATTCTATGATTCTATGACATTTTTATCGATATATGTGGTACCTATCATAAATGCCACATGTGGTTTCTGTTACAGTTTAACTTTAAAAGGCACATTATCCTGATGATTTGTACCTGAATTTGAGTAAGTAATGCAAATTTACAATATATTGTTATTTGACCAAGATTATTGCCTTCCAGAGAGCTCCACTAAGCTTCAAACCATGGGCTTTAGTGTTCTACTGCCGCTTTACATACAGGAGCCATCTGCTGGGATGTAATCGAGCATGGGCTCACCATTGTTACTTATAAAATACTCAAATACCTTGCATATCATGTGGAATAAAAGCCCAAAGTTGCTGACCAGTCCTTTAAATCTCCATTCCTACTAGCTTGGATATGTTGGGCTTTGGCCATTCTCCATCACACAGCGAGTCATTCTAAGGAGGTTCCTGCTGGCGTTTAAGCTCAAGCGAGGTAGTGTGGTAAGGAAGTTCTCTCCTTCTCAAGGAGAGTTCTTGGATAGTTAGGTTGTGGATCAGACCGATGACAGTAGGTGGCTTTACCACACACTTTGGGTCTGCTGTTGTCGCATGCTGTTCATTATTCGCTATGGTGGCCATTGGCACTTAGGTAGCCATTTTTTATGGAGTTCTGTTCTACAAACTGTACTCTGTGAGACCTACAGCACAAACTGTACTCTGTGAGGCCTACAGCAATGTCTACTCAGATCTTTCACTCCTGATAGCAGGGCTGTTGTGTGTCTGGTGATGAGGGGAGACAGTTGTCCATGGCCTGGGTTTGTAGTTGAAGGTGGGCCTCTCAGTGGGTCTGCACAGCAGGACGTGTGTGATGCGTTGCAGTGCTGGTAAGAGACTGGTCTGTATTTCCTGGCCCTTTCCCATGCCATGAGTCAGCATTAAAATGGTTGATGCCCCTCTTGTATGCTGTGGGTCAGTACTCACCAACCACTTTGACAAGGACAGTCTGCCAGTGTTTGGGTACAGCACCTAGCAATAATATGTGCAGCAGGAGGAGTTCACACTAGTGCCACCTGCTCCAGTGGGGAGTCAGCCAGGAGCAGGTGTTGGGGAGACGCAATGAGCGCTCACTGTGATAGCAGAAGGTGGTATCCCTGGGCCATCCTGAGACAGGGCAAAAAGAGGCAACAATGGAACAGGGGGCTAAAACAGTGAGTGACAGAGACAAGGTAGTGAAAGAATTGGAGAGAGCCAAGGGAAAGGGACTGAGAACAACAGCACAAGTAGATGAGGGGTGTTTGAAAGAAAAACGAGATGGGGCAGATATATGAGGGGAGCAGCAAATGGCAGGAGTAACCCCAAGCAGGGAGCAGAGACAAGGAAAAGCAGGGGCAGTAAAACATTGATGGGAAACAGACTCAAGGTGAGAGGGTGAGTCCTGCGGTGGGGGAGGGAGGGCTGGAAAAGATAGCTGCCTCTCTGGGGGCGTGGGGTCACTGTAGGGGACAGGTCACAGGAAGGCAGAAGGTTACTTTTCCTGACCTTGTAAATCCTGTGACAGCTCTGCCCATAGATTCTTATAGTTTAGGGAGTGCTAGTGTGAACTCAGCTTTTCAGGGTACGTTTCTTACATAGTGAAGCTTGGGCCAGTTATCTCCCGGGTTGTTCTCTAACCTCCTCACCACTCCCAAAAAAGCCAGTATAAGTAACTGTGTTCCTTGCAGGTGATCGAAAGAAACCAGCTCATGTTGTCTCGCAAGCTCTATGTTAGTGAAAAGGCGTGGACCAAAGTCATCCGACACTTCATAGTGCTTCTGGCATCACAGGTAGAGCCCTGTTTGTGATGTATGACTGTGGTGTGGAGAAGGCTATGTTTGGAGAGCTTGTGTCTGTGCAGGATCCATCTGTCTCAGTGCAGAATTTCATGCTTCCCAGTTACTATTTGAACTTGAAAGTTTTGGCTCAGGTTTAAATGAATAGTATGGTTGAAACAGGTGCTCTATCTCCCCCTCTCTCTTTCTCTCTGTTCCTCTCCCTGCTGTTCCTTTTTTCTCCCCTCCCCTTGCTCTGTCCTCAACTCTCTTCATCTCTGTTTTCCCTTCTCTTCATGGCTTTTCCTACTTCACTCCCTCTGTTCATCCTCAGAGGCCCAAGCCAAATCAATGCTAGTGTAATTGTATCCTCAACAGTGCTGGCCTGGCCCATTTGCCTTCTGACGTTTCAGCACAGATACAAAACTCAGGTGTTGAGTTGAGTCATGTGTGCCTCAGTCCTTATGCCACTAGTGAAATGTCCAGTTCCCAGGGTCATTGTGTATGCTGTGGAACTGCAGAACATTTTCCAGCTAGCAGTCTGTGAAGTGGGTGTGGGTACTTCTTCAGACACCTGAGTGGTCACTGTTCTGATCCCAGTGAAATGGAAGGTCCCTTGCCTTATGGTTCTACCATTTTTTCTTGTGATGCACACAGGACACAGCAGACCTTTCCAATTTGCAGGAGATGACTGAGCAGTTCAGGGAACTGTTGAACCACGTTGGAGTTGAAGTGGAACATGCTGAAAACTCCAGCAGAGAGAAGCTGCGAATTGTTCAGAATGGCCTCACCAAGTGGATGCAGTACTTCCAGAACAATGTTATGTGAGTTTCCAGGAGTGATTAATTTGGGTGGTGGTACACTAGCTACACTAGCTACCTCCACTACCTTTATGTGACAGAAAATTGCAGTGCACCAAACCTGGCAGCCCATACTCAGGCAAAACTACCATTAGCTGGAGGTTTTGGCTCACTGGGTGCAAGCTGTATACACCTTACCATTGTTCTGTTAGGTTTGACATCTGTTTATTTTGAAAGCCTTTTCCACAGTTGAAATCTGTCAGCTCCAATATGGTGATGTAGACGTCAGTTCATACCTTCTGCAATGATTCTGTCTTACTCCCTCACTGAACAACAGAAAACAAAAGATTTCATATAAAACTATGAGATCTGTTTGATTGTTCCCATGAGGATTTTGAAGCGAATGGGGAGAAATGATCACCTAAGATGAAACATTACTAAAATTCAGGCATTCAAGATAACATCCAGCGCCTCAGAGGCCGTGTAGTTTGTAAGGTTTTTAGACCATCTATTTATGCTGTGTTTCTTCAATGCTGAGCACAATGAGGTCCTGGTTCATGACTGGGGCTCCTGGGGCTTCCACAATACATATAATGAATAATAATAATGACAAGGATAAAGGCTGATTGTCTCCAAACAAAGGGGAAAAAGTAAATAGATCCTATCTAATGGAAGGACTATATTATATCCTAAGTACTAACACACACTAAAACAATACTTCTTCAGTGGCAATGTGAGGACAATACAGCCTTCCTTAAGGGGGAAACTAGAGAGAATATAATATAAAATACAGTAACAACTAAATGCTTTTAATACAACGTCATCAGATAATAACTGTGGCTTGTTTTTTAACAGATCCTAGGTATTGAATGCTGAAATCCATTTCTGTATATGAATCCAGATTGTAGAAAACTTCCTACCACAGTAAACCTCAGAGTTATGAACACCTCAGGAATGGAAGTTGTTTGTAACTCTGAAATGTCTAACTCTAAACAAAATGTTACGGTTGTTCTTTCAAATGTTTACAACTAAACATTGACTTAATACAGCTTTGAAACTTTACTATGCAAAAGAAAAATGCTGCTTTCCCTTTTTTTTAGTAGTTTATAGACTCATAGACGCATAGACTTTAAGGTCAGAAGGGACCATTATGATCATCTAATCTGACCTCCTGCTCAACACAGGCCACAAAATCTCACCCACACACTCCTGTAATAATCCTCTCACCTATGTCTGAGCTATTGAAGTCCTCAAATCATGGTTTAAAGACTTCAAGATGCAGAGAATCCTCCAGGAAGTGACCCGTGTCCCATGCTGCAGAGAAAGGCGAAAAACCCCCAGGGCCTCTGCCAATCTGCCCTGCAGGAAAATTTCTTCTCGACCCCAAATATGGCTATTAGCTGAATCCTGAGCATGTGGGCAAGACTCACCAGCCAGACACCCAGGAAATAATTCTCTGTAGTAACTCAGATCCCACAAATGACAATGTAATTTGTCCCAATTGTCATTGACCTCAATGTCCTTAACTATTTTCTCCTTCAAAATTTTTTCCAAGACCTTGCATACTACAGATGTCAAACTAACAGGCCTGTAGTTACCCGGGTCACTTTTTTCCCCTTTCTTAAAAATAGGAACTATGTTAGCAATTCTCCAGTCAAATGGTACAACCCTTGAGTTTTCAGATTCATTAACATTTTTTGCTAATGGGCTTGCAATTTCATGTGCTAGTTCCTTTAATATTCTTGGATGAAGATTATCTGGGCCCCCCGATTTACTCCCATTAAGCTGTTTGAGTTTGGCTTCTACCTCGGATATGGTAATATCTACCTCCATATCCTCATTCCCATTTGTAATGCTACCATTATCCCTAAGCTCCTCATTTGCCTCATTAAAGACTGAGGCAAAGTATTTGTTTAGATATTGGGCCATGCCTAGATTATCCTTAATCTCCACTCCATCCTCAGTGTTTAGTGGTCCCACTTCTTCTTTCTTTGTTTTCTTCCTATTTATATGGCTATAAACCTTTTACTATTGGTTTTAATTCCCTTTGCAGGGTCCAACTCTACATGACTTTTAGCTTCTCTCTTTATCCCTACATCTTCTGACCTCAATAAGGTAGCTTTCCTTGCTGATCCCTCCCATCTTCCACTCCTAGTAGATTTTCTGCTTTTTCTTAATCACCTCTCTGAGATGCTTGCTCATCCTGCTTGGTCTACAACTCCAGCCTATGATTTTTCCCCCCTTTCTTGGGATGCAGGCTTCTGATAGCTTCTGCAACTTTGACTTGAAGTAATCCCAGGCCTCCTCCGCCTTTAGATCCATAAATTCTTCAGTCCAATCCACTTCCCTAACTAATATCCTTAATTTTTTAAAGTTAGCTCTTTTGAAATCAAAAACCCTAGTCACAGATTTATTTTTGTTTATCCTTCCATTCAGTTTGAACTGAATTAGCTCATGATCACTCGAGCCAAGGTTGTCCCTACAACCATTTCTTCTGTGAGGTCCTCACTATTCACCAAAACCAAATCTAAAATGGCATCCCTCCTTATTGGTTCAGCAACTACTTGATGAAGGAATTCATCAGCTATAACATCTAGGAAAATCTGAGCCCTATTATTATTACTAGCACTTGTTCTCCAGTCTATATCTGGGAAGTTAAAGTCTCCCATGGTCATGCAGTTCCCATTATTATTTACTTCATTAAAAACATTAAAGAGGTCTCTATCCATATCCAAATTAGATCCCGGTGGTCTATAGCACACTCCAAGCACTATCCCGGGGAGGTTCTAGTAGTTTTCGTCCCCAATGTGATTTTTGCCCAGACTGACTCTGTCCTATCGATTCCATCGCTTCTTGTTTCTTTACAGGCTACCTCATCATTGATATACAATGCTACTCTACCACCAGTACCTTTATTTCTGTCTTTCCTAAACAGCACATACCTTCAATACCTGTACTCCAGTCATGACTACTATTCCACCATGTTTCTGTTATTCCTATAATATCTGGTTTCACTTCCTGGACCAGTAGCTCTAGTTCCTCCATTTTGTTACCTAGGCTCCTTGCATTAGTGAACAAACATCTTAATTTTTGCTGTTTGGCCTCACTCACATTCTTTACTCAATTTGGCATGGACATTGTACCGCCAGTATGACCTATTTGACTGGTATCCACACTGCCCTTCCTCTTTATGTCCATTCTCCTACCCACGGCTGTATCCTTTCTTACTTCATTTTCTTCCCTCTCAATGTTAAAATACGGCGTGGAGATTACCTGGATATCTCCCAACCATCTCCAACAAATTCCTAGTTTAAAGCTCTCTTAATCAGTTGTGCCAGCCTCCATCCTAGAAGTCTATTTCCCTCCCTACTCAGGTGAACCTCCATCCCGAGAGAACAGTCCTCTGTCCATGAATGCCTCCCAGTGGCCATACATCCCAAGCCCTCCTTATAGAACCACTGCCTGAGCCATCTATTAAGCATTGTAATCTTGTCACATCTTTGTTGCCCTTCTCTAGGAACAGGCAGAATCCCACTGAAGATCACCTGAGCCTCGATTTCCTTAAGCGTCTTCCCCAGCCTGGCATAGTCTCCCTTGATATGTTCCAGCGAGAATCTAGCCGTATCATTTGTTCCTACATGAAGGACGATCAGTGGATTCTTTCCTGCTCCTTTTAGGATCCTCTTCAACCTCAGGTCCACATCCCATATCTTAGCACCTGGCAGACAGCACACCCTTCTGCTCTCTGGATCACCTCTGGTTACAGGTCTGTCTATTCTCCTCAGTAAGGCTATTCTCCTTTTCCTAGTGACAGTACGATTCTCCGGTCTATCCCTTTCCCTCTGGCTGAAAGTCCTTTCCATTCCTATTTTCCCTTGTAATCCTCTTCAACCCATCCTGTATCCTCCTGGGGCTCATATTTGGTGTTGTCTCCATTGACTCTTCCCCCTTTCCAATGGGACTAGCTGCTCTTCTCTTCTTCCTTGCCCTTCCACCTTTAGTGACCACCTGCTGTACTCCTTCTTCATTCTCCAACTCCGCAAACCTGTTCTTGAGCTTTATTTATGCTTCACTGGACCGTCTTTTCCTCTGCCTGGTTCTCTTAGTAACATGCTTCCACTGTCCATTTTCTTCACCCAGCAGTCCCCCCTCAGAGGCCTTTGATCCTGCTTCCATTTGCACGTCTGAGCTTTCCCCTTCACCCACCTTGTATCTTTACTGCATAATCTGCTCAAACCCCCTTCTAAACTCAACCAGAGTTTCCACCTGCATTTCCAATCGTCGGACCTTTTCTTCCATCAGCTCTCTCAGGCGGCACTTCATGCAGACGAAACTCTTTTCAGGTACCCCCTCCAGAATCATGTACATACCGCAGCTGCCACATCCAGTCATCTTCAATGTGTCCTCCACGGCTTGAGTCATGACCATGACCACTGCTGCCTCTGTATCTGTCAGCCTTCTCACCTAAATCCTGTTAGTCCAGGACACACAAAACAAACCAAAACACCACCACCCACAGCAAAAACAAACCCCAAATGAGCACCGCAATAGAAACTCCCACTCAAACTCCCCTGTTTACAGCTCTGTTTGCTGGCTCCTGTGCCGCGGCAGCTGTACTGTATTTGCTTTTTTTTTTATTTGGTCTCTGCTGCTGCTTGATTACGAACTTCCGTTTCCAAATGAGGTCTGTGGTTGACTGGTCTGTTTGTAACTCTGAGGTTCTACTGTATTTATCCAATAGCCTCCCACACCTCGGGAGGAAAACCTACCTCACTGAAGGCACTGGGAGTTTTGCCATTGACTTCAAATGGACTGAGGATTCCACCCTCTGACTTTATAACCGGAGTTTTCTTTCTTAAAGTTTACTCTCTGACTGGTCTGACAGTGCTCTTGTTTGTTGTTTAAGTTTGGTAATTTTTATGCTTAAATGCAAATAAGTGAAATACCAAAATTTATTTTCATAGAACACTAAGGTTACAAAATGAGACACTAAAGTCAGAAGATGCAAAATGTAAGGTTCTCATAATAACATTAACTTGGTTATCATCCTCATTCTACTTACTTGTTGAGCTACACATTTAAAAAGTAAAATAGGAATAAAAATATTATTTTAAGAAGATTTTTTCCATGATGATTACAGTATTGGTGAAGGACAGCATTTTGTCAGCTTCATTCACAGCCTTACTGAAGACTAAGCATCCAGTGCTTGTTTGTCTTCCATTCCTTCTGTGCTTGAAGCAATCTTTTTTCCTAAAGGGACTCCAAACACTTTTGTGATTCTAGGGGAGGGAGGTAAGTAAGTGGTGGGGAGGAAGCCCTAAAGACCCCCCCCTTAGCAAAAAGGCCTCTGTTTCAAGTACAGGATATAGCACGTAATAGGACGCGCACACATTATACGTTTACTTTTGCTCATTCAGGAGTAATGTTTCTCTTGGATCTCATCTCTTCTCATTTTCTCTCCTTGTACCTCTAGTGGGAAAGCAGGCTTCTCTAATAGGAAGGGAGAGGTATTGGAGGAAATCCTACAGGACTTCAAGAACTTGGAAAATGTAAGACTTTCTGACAAGCATATTCCCCTAGCCTACAAACTAAGCTGCTAATAAATAATTAATATTTAGCTCTACAAATGCTAAGAAGGATAGAAATAAAGCAATGCTCCAAGTTTATTATATAGTTGCTTAGTTTGCAACATCTTTTTCATCTTGGGCCAAAAGGGTTTCCATCACCTTTCTGTTGCATATCTGGGGGTGACCCAGGCAGCTGAAAGCTTTTTCTGAGATGACATGTTCATTACTTTCTTTTCAGATGTTGAATGAGGACCTGGAGCAATATGGAGGGGAACTTCTACTAATGAAGAAGGAGACCCTCAAGATGGCTGCCGACCTGCAGAAACGCTGGACGGAGCTGGGACAAACAGTGCTTAGTCGTCACAAGGACATTAATGGGATGTTGCCTCCGGAGCTCAGGGCCATGGAAGAAATAAATAAATGTACAAATGAGCTCTGCCAGCAGTACAGCATAAGAATAAATGGGGAGAATGGTAAGAAATTACCTATCTTGTCATTCAGTCTTTCCTTCAGTGTGTCAATGAACGAGTGACTAAAAGAGAACCAGCTGATATAATTTATTTGGACTTTAAAAAGCCTTTGACAAAGTCCCTCACAAAAGGCTACTAAAGAAAGTAAAGTCTTGTCTGCACAAGATGTTACTGTGTGGGAAGCCAGAGTATGAATCTACAGTGCATTAGCCTGCCATGCACTAAGTCACCAAGCTGACCCTGGTACAGCGCTCTTCAAGTTCTGCAGTGTGCTTTGACATACTGCTGTTTGAAATGGAAGTACGTCAAAGTGCACTGCAAAACTTCTAGTGCATGGTAATAGTGTCCGTATGGGATATTACTGTGTGGCAAGTTGGTGCACTGTAAATTCACACCCTGGCTTTCGCAAACAAATGTCCGGTGTAGACAAACTCTTAGTAGTCATAGAAACTGGTAAGAGACAGGGGGAAAATATGGGGCTAAATGGTCAGTTTTCAGTATGGCAAAATATTAACAATGGGTTGCCACAGGATTCTGTACTAGCTCCAGTGATGTGTAAGATATTTATTAATGATCTGAAGAAAGGGGTGAGCAGTGTGCTGGCAAAATCAGCAGATGACACAAAATAATTTAAATCAGTGAAATCTAAAGGGTGTCCTAACGTAATGAGGGAATTGGGCAGCACCATGGCAGAGGAAATCCAGTGTTGACAAATGTAAAGGTAATGCACATTGGAAAAAGTAATTTGAGAACTATAGCTGGGTTCTAAACTAATGTAACCACTCAGGAAAGAGACCAGAGGTATCAATGTGAACAGCTGAATAAAACCGATGTTCAATGTGCAGCAGTGGTAGAAACTAACAAAATGTTAAGAAGTTATAAGGAACAGGCTAGTGATACTGAAAACATAATGCTGTAACATAGAGAAGTAGCATTCAATCACCTGAATACTTTGCTAAGTTCTGATCACCCTATCCCCAGAACTATGTATCAGAATAGAGGGGGGTCAGTACTGGATGACAAAGAGTAGAGGTCTGGAGAGACTTCTGCATGAGGAGAGATTGATACAACCGGACCATTTAGTTTAGTTAAGAGGGGACCTTATAGAGCTATACAGAATAAAGGTAAGTCTAATGCTCCTATTTACTCTTTCTCCTAATAAAAAACAAGGGAATAATCAGTGAATCTGAAAGGCAACAAATTTGAAAAAGGAAATCCTTTTCCCCCCAGAGTGCACAATCTGTGGAACTCTTTTTTGCCATAAGACATCACCGAAGCCAGCACCTTTAGTAGGATTCAAAGAGAGCTTAAACATTTTATGTGGATAATGAGAATGTGTATAGTTACATGCATCTCAGCAAACAGAGAATACACGTTTGCATGTGCAAAATGGTAAATGAGCAGGTAATCACATCTTTGCACAGGCAATTTCCCATTTTACACACACTTATATTTTGCACATACATGCGACAGATCCTTTTTGGTCTGTCTTGATCCAGTGCTTTTGAATGAATACAAGGCTGCTGATTCTTGTGATGTTGGCCATTGCTGAGAGCTAGGAATCTGAAATTGATTGAGCTATGTAGGAAATTTATGGTCTGAACCATAGCTCCTTGAAATAAACAGAAATACACCTGTTGACTTAGGGGGTGTTGAATTAGGTCTGTACTAAACAATTAGTCTTTAATTCAAGTCTGCTAAATTCATGCATAGTGTAGTCATTCTTCTTATCATAGAATATTGAACCACTTGATTCTGAAGCTCGCTTTTCACTGACTGAAGGAATACAGATAAAGTTTCCTCTTTTCCCCCCTGCCCCCCAGGGGTAACCAGGATTTTGACAGGTTTAGTGAGCAGTATGGAAGATTGGACGTTCAAGATGCTAATCAACAAGCGAGGATCTGGCATGCATGAATCTGATTGGATGAAATTGTTTCAAGTGATTCCTGATTGGCTGACCCAGGTGGCTGCACTGATGACAGTTATAGGTTCCGGCCAGTCCCATGAGGATCGGAGGAATAGAAAGCCTCATGTCTCGTAAGATAGGCCCTTGCCAGTGTTGTTCATTCCTCTCTTGGGCTGTTCTGATACAATTTTCTCTTCTCACACGCGTGGATAAATGTTCTTGTGTGATGGACACTGTCTGGCACAGGAGGTTGGTAATGGGCTACAGAGCCTTTCCCCTCTAGGCCACCGGCTGAAATTTGTTTCAGGTGGGCTGTGATTAAAAGTCATTCCCATCTGATGGCTGTTTGGTAATACCTGTGAAATAAGTTGTGTACAGTTCCTAGTACACGGGTCCCCATCAGAGCTGACACTTCCTTGGCAATCTTGGAGTTAGAAGCCAAGGACCAAATGGACCTCAAAGCCTGACCGCTCCTCTCCCCTCTGGAAGTGGTCCCTCCAGGTGAGGGATGAAGCGCATTGATGGGGCAGTGTGAAGAATCTTGCTGCTCATGTTTTACCTGTTAGATGGTAAAAGAGAGGAATTTAGGCTTCAGATTGGTCAGTTTGATACCTGTGATAATTCTAGCATGTGATGAAACTTCAATTTGTACGAAGTTCATACACAAATCATGCTTTTTCTCTAGTATTTGTATTAATTCAAACAGAACACTCAAACATCATGCATAGCAAATAGTGGCACTCTGATTTCTTTACCTTCTGGGCGCTCTGCAAAACCCATCTTTTCTCTCTCTTCTCAAGCTGATGAGAAGGGGTTGACTGAGGGCTGGTTATATTTATGAAGAGTCCTTTTGTGTAATTTTGTGTATGTTAACTGATAGAGACATTTTGTTATTTTATCAGTTTGAAGAAAAGAAATAAAATATTTGATTAATTTACAATTGGATTTATGAGGTTCATCTATGGTGTAACTCTATTGACTTTGAAAAAGTTACATAAGGAATGAATTAATGCAGAATATGTATACAATATATAACAGGCTATTTTACAACTGAGAAACTCACCCACAGCTACGGCATTTACAAAAATCCCCAAATCTTTGATACTGTATGTAGCAGACTAACCATGGACAATTTAACCCCTCCCACCAAATATATACAATCCCTCACCCTTCAAAGCCTTTGTGCATAGGCTGAATACAATACTAGTTCACAGCTATTCACAACTTGATGGTCATGGCTATACACGTTGTTCACTCACTCACCATCAAGTGAATGTCCATTAAATCTGTCTTCAAAGGGAACAGTGGGTTTCTGTTTAGGTTTTTTTATCCAAGCAATATCAGCAGTACTCAAGGCTTATCTTCTCTGGTTTTGCTAGAGTTTTTCTGGGAGGACCACAAAAGTAGACTGGGAGCGTTCTCAGTCTTTAACTGGTAGCGAGGCAATGACAAATCTTTCATGACAACTGTTTGTCAGGCATTTGAATTAAATACATGTTAAAAATAAATACAACCAGAGTTTGAATACTGTGACTGAAAATCAGTTGCTCAAGATACTCTCTTGTCATAATGCTGTTATTTGTCAGTAATCCATAGAGCCTCTCAGGAAATACAAGCTGGACTGAATTTCTAACATAAAAATCCACTAGGAACCTCTCTTATTTTAAAAACACATTTTAGCCTTCTTTATCCACCACAAGGAAGCAAATCAATATACAACTTTTGTTTCCATTGTAAATCAGTCACATTTACATAGAACTTGTGACTTCAGACAATCAGAATTCCCATTATTGGAAGCTCTCATGCTCAGTGTGACTACCTCATACAAGAAATTAATATAATTTCTGTCAGTTATTTGACTGAATTTTTGTTAACCTAAGCTCTCTTTCCCCCCAGATTTCCATTTCCCCAATTTTTTGTTGTTGTCTGGGAATGATCTTTATGATGACTGCTCCTTAGCTCCTAGTTCCACTCTCCTGCAGCTAGAGTCCATGATACAAGCTCTCTGTTCTGACTACACAATGAAAACGACTCATGGGTTTCACCCGTGGGGCTGCCCATCCTCCTTCATCAACACTAAAATCAATTAGAGGACAAAGCCAAACTATTTTAGCACCTGCATGCTGCAAGTGCATCAAATTTACCCTCTTTTCCTGGGAAGTGGGTTAAAGTAAAAACATAACAACAAGAGAAAGTTAGCTGAGCAGAAGACTCTTGATATAAGAAGAATACATACCTACTTCAACTCCTGTGGCATGTGTGATCTGTGCTAGAAACATGTATGCAGGAAAGATAGGAGAGAATATTGCTGTTGCAGATAAAGAGTTGAGTTGGGAAGCTAGATTTCTATTTGAGCTATAAGAGCCTCAGAGTCAGATGTGATGCACTATAGGTCACTTTGTTTTTTGGGTTTGTTTTTCTTCAGGGTCATTTCAGGTGATGTGTTTAAGATGATTCAACAATGGATCTTGACCACCACTTCTGGGGCTGAGAAGGACAACATACAGCTCACACAGGAAGTAGGTATATGCCTGAAGGGTTTGGGATGGGAGCACATCTGTCGAGCATTCATTCTCTTGTTTTATTTTTGTATGTTTATTATTGTTTAGGGTAGAACCTGGAGGAAGCTCCCTCTGCCTTTACCCCTTCTCTCCCTTTGAAGTTCAGCACTATGGTTTCCATCTTTCTGGGAAAAGAAGGTTTGGCAGGGATCCTTTCAGAGTTCTTCAGTGCTGTTGCTTATTGAGTCAGAAAGGACTAGGGTGACCAGATGTCCCGATTTTATAGGGACAGTCCCGATTGTTGGGTCTTTTTCTTATATAGGCTCCTATTACCCACCATCCCCTGTCCCGGTTTTTCACATTTGCTGTCTTGTCACCCTAGAAAGGACCCAGTAGAGTCACATGACCTAGACTTTAAGCAGGACCATTGGAAATTTATGAAAAAATTTGCCACATTATATAGATTTTTTTCCTATGGCTTCTGCAGAGAGTTTTGGAAATCTCTGGGTTTTTTTTTTCACATTATTTCAAAGTGTACATGACAATGTTAATACGTTCATTGTCTAAAGTATAGCCAATTGCTTGACAACGCTTGCAGTTCAATATGCAGTTCACGTTACACAGAAGGACCACTCATGTTGTCATTGTCCCTCTTTTATATCTTCCCCGCACTTGCTGGAAAGCTTTTTTGCTGTGACTTGGGTCAAACAGTTCCCATTATATAGAGCTATCTGACCTGGGTCAAGCAGTTCCCATTGTGTAGAGCTATCTCTAAGAGGTTTCCATTGCACACGGTTCCTGGGGTAATCCCTTATGCTTGTGTGCATTTCTTCAGTAAGCCACTAACATTGTTTGGCCTCATCCAACATAGCACATTTGAAATACAGAGACATGGTCAATATTCCCAGCTTCAGATACAAAAATGATACATGCATACACATTGGATAAACACACTCCAGTGATACCTTACATCAGCCATCTTGCATAAAGTATATCTTAGTCATATGATATTCATATCATAACCATATTTCCATAAAGAATATGGGGTATAAAATCACATATATATCTTGACATAAGTGAACAGAACACAAGTGAGTTAGCATAACTACCCAATATTTCTATTTAATATAATGTAATGGGAGGATTTGAGGACTGGCACTGGCCCTAAGGTAAACTGAGTTTGAGACCCCTGCTCTAGGTTCTTGTGTTATGTGAAGGAGTAAATGACACATCCTTATTCACTTTCTCCACACCATTTGTGATTTTATACCACTATCATATCGTCTCTTTCATAGGCGCTGACTTCTTCTGGTGCAGGTGGATGCTTGACCCCCCTATGTCCCCGGCCCCGCTCCGACTCCACCCCTGCCCTGCCCCCTCCTGCCCCCATTCCAACCCCTTCCCCAAAGTCCCCGCCCCAACTCCGCCCACTCACTGCCAATGTTCCCTCTAATTTTTGACAGGGCGTGTGCACAAAACATTTCTTCTGTGCAAATTTTTGACAAGCCGTGTGCGCAAAAAATTTCTTCTGTGCAAATCATTGTGCTACTGTGCAAATTTTTGTGCGCGCGGTGTTTGGCCGTGTGTGCAGGGTTTAGGATCTGTGTGCGCGCGCACACATGCACAGCTTAGAGGGAACAGTGCTCACTGCCCCTATTCGACTTCTTCCCCAAATCCCCTTCCCGGCCCTGTCTCCTCCCCTTAGCGTGCCATGTTCCCGCTCCTCCGCCCTCCCTCCTAGAGCTTGCTACAGCTGTTTAATGGCAGCAAGCGCTGGGAGGGAGGAAGGAGCGGAGATGCTGCGCATTTACGGGAGGAGGTGGAGGAGGAGGTGAGGTGAGGCGGGGGGGAGGCAGGGTGGAGAGCTTGGCTGCCGGTGGGTGCAGAGTACCCACTAATTTTTCCCCATGGGTGCTCCAGCCCCGGAGCACCCATGGAGTCGGTGCCTATGGTCTCTTTTCTAAGCTGCACAGTCTCAGTCTTTTTAATCTCTCCTCATATGGAATCTGTTCCATACCCTTAATTATTTTTGTGGCCCTTTTCTGTACTTTTTCCAATTCTAATGTATCTTTTTTGAGATGGGGTGACCAGAACTGCATGGAGTATTCAAGAAGTGGGTGTACCATGGATTTATATAGTGGCATTATGATATTTTCTGTCGTATTATCTATCCCTTTCCTAATGGTTCCTAACATCTGTTAGCCTTTTTGACTGCCACTGCACACTGAGCGGATGTTTTCAGAGAACTATCCACAGTGACGTCAAGATCTTTCTTGAGTGGTAACAGCTAATTTACACCACATCATTTTATATGTGTATTTTGGATTATGTTTTTCAATGTTGATTGCTTTGCCTTTATCAACATTGAATTTCATCTGCCATTTTGTTGCCCAGTCACCCAGTTTTGTGAAATCCCTTTGCAGTCTGCTTTGGACTTAACTGGCTGTCTCATCTGCTTTGTTTCCATGTGTTAAACTGCACTCAAAGATAATTAAACCAACATTAAATACTATTAATTGTAGGCAATTGCTGTAGCTGGCACAGGGATGTTATTTTATTTGCACAGGGAAGGAGGTTCATCATGTTGGCTACCATCTTGACTGACTCAGCAGGGACTGAATCTGAGACCTCCAGAGCTAAAAGCATAAACTGCTACAACTTGAGCTAAAGGGCCAGGCTGTAGCAGGCTGTAACATACACCTGTCCTCTGTGCTTTGGCACAGGCGGGGACCTGCAACATACAACAGTGGGCTACAATAACAAAGCTGGTCCATGAGACAATCTCTCTATGAAGATGTGGATTATGCTTTGAAAATCTTTGGGACCCCATACTGTATGGATTATTATAGAAGTAAGGCAGGGAAGAGTATGCATGTGTGTGTTTCAGCCACTGGAGAAGTGCCCCAGTAGCTTACCACTGCCCTCCCTGCAGTGGCTTATTGCTGTATCAAGAGTATGGATCATTTAATTTTACATTTCCTGTTTAAATATATGGGGTTTTCTGTAATGTATCCTTCCACTATGAGAAGTAGTTCCTAGAGAAAATAAATGAGAAAATAACAGGGTGAAGGGTGTGAAAACCTTGGCTCCAGTCTCCCCAAAATCCTTTGGAAATAAGCTCCTGATTGCAGCTATCTTTTCTTGATTTCCAGTGTCTCCTCCAGAGTGACTTTCCCATTTCCAGCCCAGATAGCTGCTTGGTCCCGTTGGATCTCGGATTCACCACAGAATCCTGTTTGGCAGCTGCCACAAAGTTATTTTTGAAATGCCCCGTCAGTGCCCCCCCCTCCTCAGAATTGTGGGATACTCTTGGTTCCTGAAAGTGTCATGCTGCAGTGTGGGTGATAGAGAAGATGTGGCTGATAGAAAAGATGTTAACATAGGATGAAAACTACCTTAGAGGGGAGTTTACAAGTGTAGTGAGTGTCAGGATATTAACCCACACATTTGGACTTTGCCACTAAAGTCAGAGTACTTTGCAAATCAGACACCCTCTTACCATTCCAGATCTTGCTACGGTTTAATCCTTTAGTTTGAACTTCTATGCAGATGATTGATCTCCATAAAGCCCTGACCATGTGGATGGTGAATTTGCTGACTTTTATGGTACCTGACCACTCCTCCAATAAGGGTCTCCTAGAGAATGAGTCAGAAGCTGCTAAGGATCAAGAGCTCAAGAGGCTAAGAGGCTATAAACTAGAGGAAGAAGCTATGAACCTGGTTCCCAAACTGAGCAGATTCTCCGGCTATGTAATGAGGTATTAATAAAGCTTTGGGACCTTTGAGTTCATAAAGCAAGCAGCAGGTCCCCTGGCTATAATGTTGGCATCTACAGCATCGTGCTCCATCGTGGTGCATGTTTTGTAAAGGAAAATAGACAAGAGCCCAATCCTCTGGGATTCCACTGTCTGTTGTGCCAGTAATGCTGTGTGGTAACAGTCTCCATTCAGCTCCAAAAGGAGATGGAACCTGGAAAAGGTGCAAATTGGACAGGAGATAAGGGAGAGCGGGATACTGGAGGAAGGGTGAAAGAGAATGACCAGGGGACAGGGGCTTGTTTGGAGAGACTTGCTGGCTGGCTCAGTGACTGAGTGGAGAAATGAGAAGAAGGGTGAAAAGGAGAAAAGAGAGACCCAAGAAAAGCGTGAGGGGAGAGAGAGAACAGGGCATGAAGACAGACAAACTCATAAGCGCTGCTCCTCCTCTGCTGGGACAGGCTCCCATTTTGGGTTCTGCCTGACCATCTCCTGCTAATACCCATGCTGGGGGGTTGGGTTTCAAAGTGGGCTCCTTCTTAGGCTCTCTCCAAGATCCTGGAGGAAGCTACTTCTCTCCCACTCTATGGAAGCTGAAGGAAGGGGTTCCCTAAAGGGTATAGCTGATATGACAGGTTGGCAAGAAATGCCTCTAGTGCCTGCTTCCCGTGCCAGCACAATGCTGAATTTCTGACATCTTCTGCATTGTGATGTTACAAATGCAGGGTTATGACTTCACTACTGGGCCAAGGAGAAGCTGGTCTGTGAGAGAGGAAGCTCTTAATTCAAATTGAACTGTTGGGAGTAATATCAGAGAGAGACCTTGGCTAGTCAAGTAACTTTAACATTTTCAATAGTTTGCTACTATGTCGCAGCTGTCCTGTAATATTGGGGAGGTTAAGCACAGTCTTATAGGCCTACATCCTCCCACAGCCCCTTCTCTAAGGCGTATCAGAAACCGGACAAATCCATCACTTAATAAACAAACCCAAAGGAATGGACTGCCCTTGTCTGTACATGGCACTGATTTAAAAACCCTGCTATGTGGGATCACAGTGTGTCTTGTTGCAACAACAGGATCCTGCATAAGGGGAAACAAGTGTTTCCTTCTGAACAAGGGGAAACAGGTGTTTGAGGGCATTGCTTGGAGGGTGGGTGACATTCTGTGTCTCCTCAGCTGCTGCAAGGAGTTGGTAGATCTTATAGTTCGGAAGAAACAAGCTGAATTGGATTCAGACCATAGTTATGAGTTGCGAGAGCTGGAGAAAATCAAGGTAACAGCTGCCAGTGCACCTGTCTGTTCACAGTATGGTCCAGATCAGCCTGGGTTTGTTTGTGAAAGGGTAAGAGGAAGACTAGGCACAAAGCTAACGCACACAAGGGAGTCAGGAAGGAGTTTGAACAGACAGAACATTTTTGCTTCATCTTAGACCCAAGCGTAGAAAGCCACAAGCCACCACCAAATATTTCTTTCTTGCAGCAATATAATCAGCCTTTATGGTTCACCAATGGTCAGTAGTGAATTAAAACATCATCAAATTGATTGGATGATACAGACCCTGGTTAGAGACCCCAATGCTCCAGAGAATCCCTCAACACTTCCTCCAGTTAAACTTTACCTTATTCCCCCCAGCAGTTTCCTACTGACCCCAGCACCCCAGAGAGCACTTTAAAAGCTGCACAGTTTTGAGAAGTCTGGGCCATGTTCAGCCTTAATTCCTTCCTTACACTGTTCCAGCATATATGCCTCGGGACTTTTTTCTGTATGATCTAATCCGTATAAGAATTGCAATAGACTCAAATCTAGTTTAAAGCTTGTCAGGCACTTGGGCTAGGTAGTTATATCCAGGGTTTTGCTGAGCCTGAGGAGAGAGACCCGTGGATATACTGGGAACAGTACCCCATTCAGCACTGGGCAAGACTTCCTTATCTAGTCCTCATGTTTCTTGACTCTACATATATATGTAAAGCTATTATGCAGATAACATGTTAACTGCAGGATTTTATCTTAGAGGAGCCAGGGAAGGTGCCCTCTAGTACTGCATATCTCCATTCCTCCCTCCTTTAATTCCCAATACCTTCAAAGGCCACCTTGTGTTGGGCTGATCCAATCTGCCATTAAGAAATATTGGGCATGTGTCCCTCTGAAGCCTAGCGTTGCTCTAAGCATCAAACAGATGGGGTTGTCCCAGAATGGTGTGAGGAAATGCTTCCTGCAGGGGTTGAGAATGCTCATCCCCGGTCTGTGCTGGCTTATGAGGTAAAAAACAAAGCTTGGGGCCTGAACTCTAATCCCTGCCCCGAGCTTTCAGGGCAACGTGCTACCACTACACTGTTGGGCCAAACTAATTGGCAGCTTGTTAAATATATTTTATGGAATAGGTGATTAGCCAATGAAAGGCTCCATGTTTGAAGGTTTAGGAGGAGTGTATATTTCCTGTTCCTTTGTAGGATGAGGATAGGGGCCATATAAATACCATAGATAGAAGGATGGAGTTATTTAATCAGAGGAGTGAATGAAATATCAGTTCTTCTCTCCCTCTTGGTAATTTGTCTCTTCTGTTATTTCATCCCAGACCGAGTGCCTTGATTGGATTCATACCTGCAATCTCCTGCTTTCTGAATTAAAAGGCTCCCCAGTCTCCTTACTGAGTTTAGAAGAACAGAGGAACCTGTTTGGGCCTCAGGTACATAAAGACTTAGCATTTGCAAGCCAAAGTAGAACCTGTTTGGCTGGGGAGCTGCTTGAAAGGCTTTCCAACGGAAGAAACTATGGTTCAGTTTCCAGGAGGGTTCAGCGTATAGAGCCCTCTGCACTCAAGACTCCACATTGAAGAATTATTAGGATTCACGATGATGGAGTTTGTTACACCTAAAATGCTTCCTATGGGGGCAGACCTTCAGCTGGTGTCCATTGTCATAGCTTTAGTGGAGCTGTGACAATTGACACCAGCTGAAGATCGACCCTGTGATGTTGCCTGGTAAATTTTGCTTCTCCCAAGAGATTGCAAATTGATGGAATCCTGGGGTTTGGATTGCACAGGAGTTCATATGAGAGCTTCTAGCTTCATTCCATATGTGGCTGGACAGATGGATGTTGTCTGTGAGGATTTGATTTGATTCACATCTTCTAGATGGTAGGTTTGTCATTGGTCTAATTTCAGACATGATGGGCTATATTCAAATATGATGGAAGTAGGTTCAGTTTCATTGATTTGAATAGAGTTTCATCTGCTTACATCAGGTCTGATTTGACTCCATGTGGACAGATATTGTTTGAGATTTCCCACATTCAGCCTGTGCAGTGGCTGCTCTGCAGTCGCCCTGCTACTCCCTTTCCTTGGCTGATTTTGAATAGATTTTGCCAAACTGTGTAGTGGTTTGTAATGTTCACAAGGGTCCAGTAAGGATTTAGAGGAGACACCAACATCATGTAACTTGTGATTTAAATAGATTTGAAGCCAGCCCTCCTGAGGTGGCTGGCTAGTAAACCAGCTGAGCTTCCATTCATTTCTTGTTTAAAAATTAAACAGGACAAGATCAGTGATTGGCTGCCTTGTTTTGGTGTTTGCCTATGTTATGTGGAGGGACAGAATCCCAGATGAGAGTACTACTGACCAGTCCCTTGCATTGCTTTCCAGGAGACTCACCCACAGATGCGCTCAGTTGGTGTGGATTCTTCTTTACCTGAAGAAATTTCTGAGACTTCTTTTGAACTTGGGAAAGGCAAAACTGAAAATGTTGATGTCAATAAGAAATCTGTGAAAGGGGAAGAAGTGTCAGGGGAAAAGGTGAAAATCATGGACAGTGGCTGTAATAGGCAAGGGGCGACTCTGCCTCCCCCGGTGTTGCCGCAGCTGTCGGACCCCCAGTTGTGGGGTTTGGCAGTGAAGTTTTTGTTTTATTATGCCCATGCAGGTTCTGGGGCGGCTGAGAAGGCACACACTGCTTCCTTCTAACAGCCGCTTTTCCCCTGGGTGGGTTGGGTCCAGGGAGGGGAGGCATGGTGCGGCTTCGGCCAGCCCAGGGCTCCTCCGGGCATGGGGCTTCGGCCAGCCCAGGGCTCCTCTGGGCATGGGGCTTAAGTTCGGCCAACCCAGGGCTCCTCCGGGTGTGGGGCTTTGGCCAGCGTAAGAAAGCATAGAAGAAACTATGGTTCAGTTTCCAGGAGGGTTCAGCGTATAGAGCCCTCTGCACTCAAGACTCCACATTGAAGAATTATTAGGATTCACGATGATGGAGTTTGTTACACCTAAAATGCTTCCTATGGGGACAGACCTTCAGCTGGTGTCCATTGCCATAGCTTCAGTGGAGCTGTGACAGTTGACAGCAGCTGAAGATCGACCCTGTGATGGTGCCTGGTAAATTCTGCTTCTCCCAAGAGATTGCAAATTGATGGAATCCTGGGGTTTGGATTGCACAGGAGTTCATGTGAGAGCTTCTAGCTTCATTCATATGTGGCTGGACAGATGGATATTGCCTGTGAGAATTTGATTTGATTCACATCTTCTAGATCAGGGGCCTCAAACTCAAATGACCATGAGGGCCACATGAGGACTAGTACACTGGCCCGAGGGCCGCATTACTGACACCTCCCGCACATCGCCCTCAGCCCCGTCCCCACTCCATCCCTTCCATGAGGCCCTGCCCCTGCCCCACCTCTTCCCACCCCTTCCCTGCCCCCATTCCAACCCCTTCCCCGAAATCCCCACCCCAATTCTGCCCCCCCATCCCCAGGGGTGCAGGAGGAGTGTGGGGTGTGGTGGGGGCTCACGGCAGGGAGTTGGGGTGTGGGGTGCAGGAGGGGTGAGGGGTGCAGCAGGGGGCTCAGGGCAGGGGTGCGGGGTGGGCTCAGGGCAGGGGGTTGGGGTGCAGGAGAGGTACCGGGTGCGGCAGGGGGTTCAGCTGCAGGAGGGGTGCGGCAGGGGGCAGGGGGTGTGGTGGGGGCTCAGGGCAGGGAGTTGGGGTGTAGGGTGCAGGAGGGGTGAGGGGTGCAGCAGGGGGCTCAGGGCACGGGTTCGGCAGGGGGCTCAGGGCAGGGGGTCGGGGTGCAGGAGAGGTGCAGGGGGGCTGCAGTTGGGCTCAGGGCAGGGGGTTCGGCTGCAGAAGTGGGGCGGGGCAGCCCGTGGCTCCCCTGCCCCCTGCGTTTACCTAGAGCAGCTCTGGCCAGCGTGCACTGGGGGTAGGGCAGGCTCCCTGCCTGCCCTGCCCCGCCTCCACGTCAATCGTTGCTTCCAGGCACCATCCCCAGCAGCTCCCATTGGCCGGGAATGGGGAACCAGGGCTGGTGGAAGGAAGTTTCGCGCCCTAGGCGAAACTTCCTTCCACCAGCCCTGCGACGCCCCCCCCACCAGCCCCCCCCCACGCCCCCAGCCAGCTCCCCCGCCCAGGGGAGCTCAGCCTCCCCCCTCACAATGCCGCCCCCCACCTGCGGGAGCTCAGCCTCCCGCCCCCCGCGATGCCACCCCCCGCAGCCAGGTCCCCCACCCGTGGGAGCTCAGTCTCCCCCCGCATGCGAGTGCTCAGCCCACCCCGCCGTGACTCACCGGCCGCAGAAGCTGAGCAGGGAGCCCAGGGCAACAGGGCGGCTCGCGGTGGCTGCCCTGCGGTTCCTCGCTCAAGCGCTGAGCATGGGGGCGGCGGGGTGGCTCCAGTGGCTCCCCACTTGGGTGCTGAGCGGGGGGGGGGGGCGGGGGGGCGGCTCCCTGCTCGGGCGCTGGGCGGCGGGGTGGCTCGCGGCGGCTGCCCCCGGCTCCCCGCTCAGCCACTGGGGAGCTGGGAGGCAGCCGCCCGCCGCCCCCCAAATCTTGGCGCCCTAGGCAACCGCCTAGGGTCGCCTAATGGGCGCGCTGGCCCTGCGGGGAACCGTGGCCAATGGGAACTTCGGGGGAGGTACCTGAAGGAGTGCCCAGAGAAACACACAGACGCAGGGGCAGGGCGGACAGGCAGGCCCTGCCCCCAGTGCGCGCCGGGCCGGAGCTGCTCTAGGTAAACGCGGTGGGGGGGGGCCCGCGGGGAGCTCGCGGGACGCACAAAATAACCTCACGGGCCACATGCGGCCCCCGTGCTGTGAGTTTGAGACTCCTGTTCTAGATGGTAGGTCTCACATTGGTCTAATTTCAGATATGATGGGCTATATTCTAATATGACGGAAGTAGGTTCAGTTCCATTGATTTGAATGGAGTTTCATCTGCTTACATCAGGTCTGATTTGACTCCATGTGGATAGATATTGTTTGAGATTTCCCACATTCAGCATGTGCAGTGATTGGCTGCCTTGTTTTGGTGTTTGCCTATGTTATGTGGAGGGACAGAATCCCAGATGAGAGTACTGCTGACCAGTCCCTTGCATTGCTTTCCAGGAGACCCAGCCACAGATGCGCTCAGTTGGTGTGGATTCTTCTTTACCTGAAGACATTTCTGAGACTTCTTCTGAACTTGGGAAAGGCAAAACTAAAGATGTTGATAAGAAATCTGTGAAAGGGGAAGAAGTGTCAGGGGAAAAGGTGAAAATCATGGGCAGTGGCCATAATAGGCAAGGGTGCTGCCGCAGCTGTCGAACCCCCGGTTGTGGGGTTTGGCAGCGAAGTTTTTGTTTTATTATGCCCGTGCAGGTTCTGGGGCGGCTGAGAAGGCACACACTGCTTCCTTCTAACAGCCGCTTTTCCTCTGGGTGGGTTGGGTCCAAGGAGGGGAGGCATGGTGCGGCTTCGGCCAGCCCAGGGCTCCTCTGGGCATGGGGCTTCGGCCAGCCCAGGGCTCCTCCGGGCATGGGGCTTCGGCCAGCCCAGGGCTCCTCCGGGCATGGGGCTTCGGCCAGCCCAGGGCTCCTCCGGGCATGGGGCTTCGGCCAGCCCAGGGCTCCTCTGGGCCATAGCTGGCCCAGGGCTCCTCTGGCCAGGTGGAGGGGCTTGGGGCTTCAGCCAGCCCAGGGCTCCTCCACCTGAGCGGGGGCACTCAGGGCTTTGGCCGGCCCAGGACTCCTGCTGCTGGGGGCGTGTGTGGCTCCAGCCGCGGGGGTGGGTGGGCAGGGGGTCCGGGCTCCGGCCATGGGAAGGGCGTGGGCAGAAGGGGCGGAGCCGGGTGCTAGCCTCCCCAAAGGGGGGGCTCCAGCTGCTGCCCATGGTGAAAATCTCCATTTTACAAGTGAGTGCAGTAGGCTGGCGCAAGTGTACTGCTTTCTTTGCTTCTTACCATTTGCATGTGACATGTAGGCCTCAAAGCCTTCGCTGTGCCAGGAGCCAGTGCCGTCCATACCCACACGCAAGGTACGCAGCTGCACAGGGCACCAGGAAATTTAATTTCCTGGTGCCCTGTGCAGCTGTGTGCTGCTCTAGCCCCTGCTCTGCCTCTTCCACATGGCCCCTGTCCCAGTCCGGCTGCTTCCCACCCCGGCTCCACCCCAGCCCTGCCCCCGCTCCAGCCAGCCCTTCCCCTGAGGACTGTTGCAGGGTTGGGCTCCCTGCACTCACCGGTGGCGGTAAGTAGAGGGACCTGGCCCCAGCCTGCTCCACTCCCCTGGCTCTCAGCCCCGCCTCCGGCAAGTGCTGAGGGGTGGTTCCCCGCTGCCCAGCAAGCCTGGGAGCCAGGGGAGAAGAGCAGGCTGGGGCCGGGTTACTCCACTTCCCGCAGGAAGTGGCCAGCCTCCCCACCCCGCGGAGGCCTGGGGCCCCACACAGCCCCCCCGCGGGGGAACTGCATAGGGCCCCAAAATGGCTAGGGACAACCCTGCCAGGAGCCATCGCACTAACTCATCATTCACCTTTCCTTCAGCAGGAGTCACCTGCGCCAGATGTCAGCAGTGACGCCCCAACTGTAAGCAGTGAGGTAACTGAAGACACCATCAGGTACATAGGACATGACTCCAACATCCATTTGAAATCCCTCAAGTCAACAGCGGTGTCGGTCTCTGGGGTAGGAATCTCCATCATACAAATTATTGTTTCCTTTTCACTGTAGCTTGAGTCTGGGACCAGATTTTTAAAGGTATTTTGGTGCCTAAAGATGCAGATAAGTTCCTAGCGGCATTTTCAAAACAATCTGAGATGCTGTGGCTGTGGTAATCAGATGGCATTGGCAAGGACTCCATTTCCCCCCTCTTTTCTCCCTTTTCAGTTTTCTGCTTTCCAGAAAATCACTAGGTTTCTGGCTATCAATGACTAAAACACTCCCTGAAATTTTGGAATTGATTATATACAGTGTTGAAAAGTTATCGCATTACAGACAGACAAATGCCATTGAGTGTAAGGCCTTCTCAAGCTCAAACAATTAAAGGAGCTATCTGTCCCTTCTCACACTTTTGACCTCCTTTTATTCTGAGCCTGACCATCAGGGCTTTCCAGTCGGGACATCACCCTCACAAACTGCCATAACCTGACAGGCTACATGCTATCCGGGTGTGTGTTGAAGGTTTTGGCAATCCAAGACAATTACCCACTGAGTCCACTCAGGCCCTGATTCAGCAAAGCACTAGGGCAGGTCTTCACTACCCGCCGGATCGGCGGGTAGCAATCGATCTATCGGGGATCGATTTTTCGCGTCTCGTTAAGACGCGATTAATCGATCCCCGATCGCGCTCCCCGTCGGCGCCGGCAATCCACCTCATCGAGAGGCGGAAGCGGAGTCGACGGGGGAGCGGCAGCGATCGACTCGCCGCCGTCCTCATCGCCAGGTAAGTCGATTACGATACGCCGACTTCAGCTACGCTATTCCCGTAGCTGAAGTTGCGTATCGTAGATCGACCCCCTCCCCTAGTGTAGCCCTGGGCTAACTGAGCACGTGAGAAGATCCACTGATCACATGCCTAAAGTGAAGCCTGTGCTTAAGTGCTTTGCTGAATTAGAGCCTTGATGCAGTGCCCCGCCCTCCTTTGTTGCTTGTCCATGCTGCGATTAAGCAGTGACAGACGAGCACCCAACTGGACAAGGCATATGCTGCGGATGAAGCATAGCTTTGTTGGTTTCTCCCTCTCCTCATACTCCCATACAGAAGGTGTTTCCTCTTCTCCCCATAGAGAGTGATGACTGCCAGCAAATCAACAACCCCGTATTCTCAAAAGGAGTTTGAGACCTTGGCTTCACTAGAACATCTGCAACAGCAGCTTCTGTGAGTACTGGATCACCTGATTGAGAGGACCGATCACCCTCCTCTTTATAACAACCTTTAATGTACTTTAAGACTGTTATGTCCCCCTTAGGGTATGTCTACACTGGAAACTTCAAAGCACTGCCGCGGGAACGCTCCCGCAGCAGTGCTTTGAAGGGCGAGTGTGGTCGCGCGTGAGCGCTGGGAGAGAGCTCTCTCAGCGCTCCTGGTAATCCACCTCCACAAGAGGATTAGCTCCGAGTGCTGGGAGCACGGCTCCCAGCGCTCAGAGCCTGTCTACACTAGCGCTTTAAAGCGCTCAGACTTGCTGTGCTCGGGGAAGTGATTTTTTACACCCCCTGAACCAACAAGATAAAGCACTATAAAATGTAAGTGTAGACAAGCCCTTTGTCTTTTCTTCTCCAAACTAAACAACCCCGATTTTTTCAAGCTTTCCTCGTAAGTTATCTTTTCTAGACCTTTAATCATTTTTGTTGATCTCCTCTGGACTTTCTCCCGTTTGTCCACATCTTTCCCAAAGTGTGGTGCCCAGAATTGGATCCAATACTCTAGCTGAGGCCTTATCAGTGCTGAGTAGAGTGGAAGAATTACTTCTTGTGTCTTGCTTACTACAATCCTGCTAACACATTCCAGAGTGATGTTTGCTTTTTTTTTTATTGACAACAGTATTAAATTGTTGACTCATAGTCAGTTTGTGATCCACTATAACACCCAGATCCTTTTCTGCAGTACTCCTTCCTATAAAGTCATTTCCTATTTTGTATTTGTGCAATGGATTATTCGTTCCTAAGTGTAGTACTTTGCATTTGTCCTTACTGAATTTCATCTTACCCTTTGTTAGGAGAAATTGAGTTTTAAAATTAATTTAAAATGTAATTGATGCGCATGGACCATATAGCTGGGGCAATGGAGTCACTGTTGGGTTTTGATCTTTTTAATAATGCCACACATTTACATTAGTGAGTTGTTTTTTATCGAGCCAATCAGTTATACTGAAAATCTCAGTTTTCTCAGTCTGTCTGTTAAGTGTCTTGCCAACAGTCTCTTAGGCTCCAGGTTTCAGTGCCTTCCTGGCTTCTGTATTTCAGAGAAGCTGAGATCCGTGCTCAGAATGCAGAGGAGAGATCAGAAGGACTGGATGAGCATCTGGAAGAAGCTCTGGGGAGAATCCAGGATCTAGAGAAACAGTTGGAAAATGCACTCAAAGCCCAGGAAGCAGCACCAAAACCAGGTGAGCTAATCAGAATTCTGAGATGTCTCAGAATTATGGGGGGGGAATAGCTCAGTGGTTTGAGCATTGGCCTGCTAAACCCAGGGTTGTGAGTTCAATCCTTGAGGGGGCCATTTAGGGATCTGGGGCAAAAATTGGGAATTGGTCCTGCTTTGAGCAGGGGGTTGGACTAGATGACCTTCTAAGGTCCCTTCCAACCCTGATATTCTATGATTCTCATGGACTCTGAGATAGAAAAAATTTGCTAGGTCCCTTAGTCTATTTCAGGGCCAGTGCAGGGCCATTCCCTCTTGGACATTTACTAGTGTGTTGTCTAGACTAATTTTAAATGTGCCAAGAGATGAGGTATCCACCACCTCCCTTGGGAGATTATTCTATAGCAGAAACAGTAGAACCACTGCATTCTGAGCGTTTTTGAAAGAAAGTTGGTACGAATGCTTAATACATCAGATTCTTTCTGTTTCTAGGGGCTTGTCTACACTAGAAAATCAGGTTGACTTAATTTAGGTTGACCTACAGCCACCACAGTAATTCAATCAGCTCGGTTAGTGTCCACACGACCCTCCTTCTGCTGGTGAAGAGCGTCCTCACCAGGAGCGCTTCCATTGTGGGGGCACTGAGAGTGGAATGTGGGGCACTGACAGCCACGTGGGGCTCACAGCTGGAGCCCCCATCCACCCCAATGTTCCAGTCCCAACTCTGAGCCCCCGCGCAGGCTCAATTTCACAGCACAGAGCCTACCAGCCGTGAAATTGACATTCTGTCAGTTTCATGCTGCTGTTTTCTCTGCTCAGAGCAGCCCCACTCTAACAGCTCTGGGAGCAATGTGGGGAGCTGGGATCCAGGGCTTTCAGTGCCTGCCATCTGGACTCAGAATGGGGAGCCTGAACAGCAGCCCTCTGGGAGCTGGGAGCCTAAGTGTGGGGGACAGACACATCAGGGCTCCCAACAGGGGGAGCACAGGCAGCAGCCCACTGGGAGTCGGTAGCCAGGAGCCCGGGGGGGAAGCCGGATTCTAGCTGGAGCTCCCCACCTGCCCTGGGGTGACAGCCCAAGCTGTGAGCCAGGTGCAGGATTCACAAGAAGGAACCTACTAGCCTTTCTTGTCAATTTTACAGCTCTAGCGCTGAGCCCCGAAATTGACAAGAATTTTAGCAAACAGCCAATGTTAGTAACATGGTGTCTACAGGGACACTGTATCACCCTAACTACACTGACATAAGTCCTATGCCTCTCATGGAGGTGGAGGTGTTATGTCGGTGTAGTAAGGCCCTCACATTGGCAGGAGCAAGGCTGTAGTGTAGATACTGACATAGTTAGGTCGACATAAGCTGCCTTATGTCGACCTAACTCTGTACTGTGGAACAAGCCTAGCATTTTAAAAGTTTCTTTCCGGTGCATTGTACAGACATGAATATGGAGACTGGTTACATGTATTCATGCTCTCCTTGTTGCTATCTTTAAGAGCTGTCCAGGACCAACCTCTCCTGGGTGACAAGAGAATTCACTCTCCTTTTCCACTCAGTTCTGGGCTCCCTCACAGTGTGATGTCAAAGAAGCACAACCCTAACATTGAGGAACATAGGAACTAAGGATCTGCCATACTAGGGAGAGCAGTGGTCTGTCCAGCCCAGTATCCTTTCACTGACAGTGGCCCCATACCCAACTGCTTTAGAGGAAAACACAAGAAATCCTGCAGCAATGGGGTACCTGCCCCCAGGAATATTCCCTCCTCACCCCCATTCAGTACAAGGTGGCTTATATCTTGAATTTTGCTCATTTTTAATATGTACTAAGATACTTATCTAGCAGGCAGGGCAGTGTTCTTATCCTTGTTTTACAAATGGGGAACTGAGATACAGAGATGGTAAGTACTTTGCCCAAGTTCACACCGGGAGTCTATGGCAGAGCAGGGAATATGAAACCACATCTCCCAAGTGCCAGGCTAGTGCCCTAACCACAGGACCATCCTTCTCTCCAATCTAGATATTCTTGTTATCTGTGTGTCTAATGCTTTTTTGATCCCTTCCAAGCTCTTGGCCTCACTGACATCCTGTAGCAGTGAGTTCCACAGGCAAACTATGCATTATGTGGGAAAGCACTTCCTTTCATCAGTTTAGAATTGGATCCACCCTGATTTAGGGAAAGAGGGGACTATAGTCCTGAGCTTTCCCAACGCTGCCCCTCTAGTGGGTCCCTCCCAGCTGTGATTTGAAAGGAGAGGGTGATATATACAGTACTTGATTTTACAGGATGTATTTACCTGAGGAGGAGTTTCACTATATTTATTTTTAACGTCTGTGTATTTTTTATTTCAGAAGTCCCACCCCAAGAAGAATCCAAGCCAACTTCTCATAAACCATCTGCTACTGCCCGGTCCAGGAAAGCCAGCAAACCCAAACATTAAAGAGTAGCAATGCCCAACAAAAGTCGTTTGGTTCCCATTTGTAGTAGACTTTCAGCATAACACCACTCCAGATACACTTTAATTCCATGTTCTTTAGTATAGCAAAATGACTGGAACACCCACTAATGCACCCTTCCAAGGAGAGCTTTAGACAAAGCACTGGAGAGGATCTTTTCTAAGTTTATAAATTATCTGAAAACCCCACGCTGGGTAATGCAGTATTTTAGAGTAGTTGCCAGTCATAACTGGAGACTGGACTAGAACAGAACTTGTAGAAAAGGCTTTCAGGCCTTCTCAACATATCTGTTAGTAGAGTCTTTAAGAGATCAGGCCATAACCTTATCCCAGGCTAACTGTACTGCCACAGTTGAAACTTTGGGATAAATTGTCCCGATCTCAGATCCATTCATAAGTGCTCAGCTTGTGAACAGAAATCTTGGGATGGTTTCTTCCAGGTATGGAGACAAAGGGAGGCTCCTGGGCCAGGTCTTTCTCAGAGTGGGACACAGGATACTTTCTAAGCAGTGATTTCCCTACACCCCCCTAGGGGGGGGTGTACACTCCCCCTGAATTTTCCCAACACCCCCCCCCAGTTTTGTGAACTAGTTACATGCAGTGTTGCCAATTTAGTGATTGTTTGGGAATTTGAATTGAAATTGAAACATTAATACCCACTTTAAAAGCATATAAAGTATATGATAAAATACGTGTATCTGAAAAAGTATAATAGATTTGAAAAGTATGAACACAGACTAGTTTCCTTATACAGATTTTGTTTTTTGTGACTGTCAGTGCATTCATTTCAGTGATGTTGGCCAACCTAATAATTTCAAAGGATGATTTGTAAGCAAAATCAAAATGAGCTCTCCCTGACAGCTAGTGATGAGCTGGGGACTGGGGGAAAAGGCTTCAGGACCAGATTGTATTTACATTCACACCTAATCTACCTAGGTATCCAGCAAACAGAGGTGTGTTGCCCAAGTGATAGATTTTGGCTGGGGTTGGGTTACAAATCACTTGAATGCGGGAAGTGGGAGTAATGAAATGTTGTTTTTATTGTATGAGTAAAGGGCAGGAGAACTGTCCTTAGCCTGTGCTGATTGAGGGCATCAAGAGAGAGGGTGAGGACAGGTGTTTTGCTTTATGGTCTGACTGAGTCACACGTACTATTTGACCTGCGCCTCTCCACTGTTTAAAGACAGAGCTGATTAGGCTTCATAGAGAGTCTTTTGGTTTAAGTGACCACTAGAGCTGAAATCTCTGATAATCAGGTCTAAGTGCTTAGACCTGCTGTGGGACAGTGTTTCTGTGGAAGAGATGCCCCAGTCTGCAATAGCACTGAAGTTCCCCCCACCCCAAAGATCTGAAATCACTGAGAGTTGGGTGGAACCGCGAGAGACTGGCTCACAGAGGTCACAGTGGCAGGTGGCAGCAGAAGGTGACAGTGTAGGGCTATTCGGGCAGAGCAATAGAGTGAACGGTGACATGACAAACAACAGCGGCCAGAGCATTGGACTTAGGGTGACCAGATGTCCCTATTTTATAGGGACAGTCCTGATTTTTGGGTCTTTTTCTTATATAGGCTCCTATTACTCCCCACCCCCTGTCCCGATTTTCACGCTTTCTTTCTGGTCACCCTAATTGGACTATGTTTTAGTGACCTTTCTCCAGAAGCTATATTTGTAACTGGGAAACTTATATAAATATATGTTTCCTAGTAGGCCAAGATTTTAAAAATGCATTATTTGCCAAGATCATTATCTCACATCATTTCTATCTCAAGAGATCATTATCTTGGGGAGTTTCTGTACTAAACTTTTTTATCATTATAATTATTTTTTACATAAGAATGGCTATATTGGGTCAGATCAATGGTCCATCTATCCCAGTATCCTGTCTTCCAACAGTGACTGTTCCAGGTGCTTCAGAGGGAATGAACAGAACAGAGAAACATCAATCCATCCCCTGTCGTCCACTCCCAGCTTCTGGTCAACAGAGGCTAGGGACATTCAGATCATGATGTTGCATCCCTGCCCATCCTGGCTAATAGCCATTGATGGACCAATCTTCCATGAACGTATCTAGTTCTTTTTTGAACCCTGTTATAATTTTGGCCTTCACAACATCCCTGGCAAAAAGTTTCATGCGTGACTGTGCGTTGTGTGAAGAAATACTTCCTTTAAAACTTTGTTTTAAACTTACTGCCTATTAATTTCATTGGGTGATCCCTGGTTCTTTTGTTAAGTGAAGGGATAAATAACACTTCTTTATTCATTTTCTCCTCACCAATCAAGATTTTATAAGACTCTATCATATCCACTCTTAGTTGTCTCGTTTCGAAGCTGAAAAGGCCCAGTCTTCTCTCCTCATATGGAATCTGCTCCATACCCCTAATCATTTTTGTTGCCCTTCTCTGTACCTTTTTCAATTCCAATATATCTTTTTTGAGATGGTGTGACCAGAACTACACACAGTATTTAAGATGTGGGCATGTCATGGATTTATATAGTAAAAGTGGAGGAGCTTGGTTTGCCACACTGATCAGCTAAGACAATACTGACAACCTATATGAAAAGGCTGCAAAACACCATGCTTCTGGACTGCATCAACATGCAGAAAGCATTATAAGCCAGTCACCGTCAAAGCCAATTTTAGAAGAACTTAATGAGGCTGTTAAGAATGCTGGAGACACAACTCAGTTTATGTGAACCAACATGGCTATTGCATCATACTTTCTATTTAAGCAAGAGATACCACACACTACAAACTAGAGGCCTATGTTAAGTGCATTGTCACTTGTTAATCCTGAAGTTGGACACTGGTTCCGAACAAGACTGGCAAATGCTCACTATCTTTCTGCAAAAAACTCAGCTGACTCTCTTGAAACATGTGGTGCAACAGTGAAAGACTCAGGAGTTGAAAAAGTGAAGAAAATTCTCTCACTATATTCAAAATATGTGCATACATGGCCAACAAATGCACCAATGCAAATAGGCATCAAGTATTAAGTCATTACGTATGTTATCTTGATGTCCGTGGTAGGCCAGTAGATGCATTCTAGATGTTTAGTTATAGAAGACACATCAGCTGCATCTGTGACATCTTAGAAGAGTTAAATGCTTGTAAATGGAACCCCAAACAGATGGCTGCTTGTGCATTTGATGGACCTACAAACTTTGCTGGAAGACATAGTGGAGTACAAGCTTTGCTCAGAGAAAAGTGTAACCCTAATCTCTCCTATACATACAGTAGAGGCCATATACTCCAGCTAGCACTAGTACAAGCTGCAGAATCTTCAAAAGACATTAAAAACCCACAAATGTTATGGCTTTTTTATACTCTTTTTTTCAGCAAGAGTCCAAAAGGGCTGAACATTTTGGAAACAAATAGAAGATACACCGGGATTGAAGTTCAAATGAGTCCAACCTGGGAAAACCTGCTGGCTTTCTCGAGTGATTCTTGGCAGTTGTCTTAAAATTACTGCAACCGTTATTACTGGCTTTAGAAAGTATCCACCAAGATAGGACAGATCTAAGTAGTGAGGCTGGTGGACTACTTTTGTTACTAAGTTCAGAGAAGACTATCGCCATTCTCTCTCTTGTAAGTCTACTGTTGAAACCACTTGGGTCATTAAACAACGTAATCCAGGCATCTGTTACAACAGTAGTAGATCTTTGATCCAAGGATAGCTTCTATTTCTGGACAATCAGAGATACCCATTGAAAATGTACTGGAAGAAGCAGACTTCAGTCCAGAAGTTGACTAATGAAGGTACTTATATTGACTCCATAAGTGAAGAGGACAAGAAGTGTTTGTTAAGCCACCTGAAAAAGTACAAAGATTTGATTCTTACAAATCTACAATAGAGATTTCTGGATTCTATTCAACCTCCTCGTAGCTTTTACAGATGCCTGTCTTATAAAACACCTACCGTTGAGTGGAGTGAGGCACTACCAGCAATGCAGCTGCTATGTGATCAGGGCAGAATAGAGAATTTTGAACACAGAGTGGAATATCATACGATGAACGAATGAAAATTTAACTTCAACTTCTTTATCATCACTAATGGTTCGACCCAATCTTTGTGCTATGTTTCCTGCCATGAAAGTAGGAATTCATCTCTTGCTAATCCCAATCACAACAGCTATAGCTGAACATAATTTTTCCTCATTGAATAGAATTTTGTGTTCTGAAAGAAGTCGCCTTGTGCCTGATCATGGGCATATCATGAAGGACTGGAAGTAACGGACACACAAGAAGACACCAAGGAGTGCAAAATTACAACAAGAAACCAAGACTGATGTAGATGTAGTGCTTCATAGTAGGCTTGAGTAGCCAACTTTAATTTTTGTGATGGTTTCAATCATGAGTTAAATCTAATAAAATGGTTGTGAAACATTTTTCAGTTTTTACTATAGTGCCATACAGCCCACCTTTGCCCTCACGGTCTCAGCCCTCGTTGGCCCTCAGCCCCCCCCCCCCCCCAAATATTTCAACACCCCCCCTAATTTCAATTCCTGGGGAAGACACTGTTTCTAAGTACTTAGAGGGGAGGTTTCCAACTAATTTATACAGGCGCAGTGTATAGAAAAAGAAAAAAAGTTCTGCTCAGTGTTGCTTGATAAATAATTAAGGCAGCAGACTCAGAATACCTCTTCTGAGAGCCATCATTTCCCTGGTTATCATCCTTTTACAAGATGTCCGTGGCTTTTGATACGTTGGGACTTCTGTTAACGTGGGTGGTGAATTGGAGAGGAACAGCTCTGTCAGTTTGATTGAGATTCCTAAGGAAACAACCCACAGGACTGTCCAGAAGGGTTATAGAGACAACACTGCCAGGATACAAAGGTGGAGTCCTGCCGACTAAGGGGGAGACCGGAGACCCCTAAGCACTAAACCTCCGGGGCAATACAGAATCACCAGAAGAAGAAAAAGAGCTGATGGCAGGGCAGCTCCTAACTGGCTAACAAGGCAATGGCTGTGGAAAACAAAGATGAAGCAGCTTGCACCTACAAAAAGGACTTTGGGGGTGGGGTGTGACGGGGAGTAGTAAAATCCCCAACAGTCACAAAGTGTCCCCAGAGCATCCAAACGATAATGGGAGGCTGGGCCTGCAAAGAAAGTGTGATTACTACAGCAAATGTCAGTGCTAGCCAAAAACTCAAAAGGTAATAACAAAATGTTTTTTAAATACATCAGAAGCAGGAAGCCTGCAAAACAACCAGTGGGGCCCCTGGATGATAGAGATACAAAAGGAGCACTTAAAGACAATAAAGTCGTTGGAGAAACTAAATGAATTCTTTGCTTCAGTCTTCACGGCTGAGGACGTTAGGGAGATTCCCAAACCTGAGCCGTCTTTTGTAGGTGACAAATCTGAGGAAGTGTCAATAGAGGAGGTTTTGGAACTAATTGATAAACTTAACTATAACAAGTAACTGGGACCAGATGGCATTCACCCAAGAGTTCTGAAAGAACTCAAATGTGAAATTGCGGAACTATTAACTAGGGTTTGTAACCTGTCCTTTAAATCAGCTTCTGTACCCAATGACTGGAAGATAGCTAATGTAACGCCAATAAAAGGGCTCTAGAGGTGATCTCGGCAATTACAGACTGGTAAATCTAATGTCCGTACCGGGCAAATTAGTTGAAACAATAGTAAAGGATAAAATTGTCAAGCACATAGAAGAACATAAATTGTTGGGCAAAAGTCAACATGGTTTCTATAAAGGGAAATCATGTGTTACTAATCTATTAGAGTTCTTTGAAGGGGTCAACAAACATGTGGACAAGGGGGATCCAGTAGACCTAGTGTACTTAGATTTCCAGAAGGCCTTTGACAAGGTCCCTCACCAAAGGCTCTTATGTAAATTAAGTTGCCATGGGATAAGAGGGAAAATCCTTTCACGGATTGAGAACTGTTTAAAAGACCGGGAACAAAGGGTAGGAATAAATGGTACATTTTCAGAATGGAGAGGGGTAACTAGTGGTGTTCCCCCAAGGTCAGTCCTAGGACCAATCCTGTTCAACTTATTCATAAATGATCTGGAGGAAGGGGTAAGCAGTGAGGTGGCAAAGTTTGCAAATAATACTAAACTGCTCAAGATAGTTAAGACCAAAGCAGACTGTGAAGAACTACAAAAAGATCTCACAAAACTAAGTGATTGGGCAGCAAAATAACAAATGAAATTTAATGTGGATAAATGTAAAGTAATGCACATTGGAAAAAATAACCACAACTATACATACAATGTGATGGGGGCTAATTTAGCTACAACTAATCAGGAAAAAGATCCTGGAGTCATCATGGATAATTCTCTGAAAACATCCACGCAGTGTGCAGGGGCAGTCAAAAAAGCAAACAGGATGTTAGGAATCATTAAAAAAGGGATAGAGAATAAGATGGAGAATATCTTACTGCCCTTATACAAATCCATGGTGCCAGGGCCGGCTCCAGGCACCAGCACAGGAAGTGTGTGCCTGGGGCGGCAAGCCGCGGCGGCGGTGTTTCTGCAGAAGGTCCGCCGGTCCCATGGCTTCAGCAGCAATTCAGCGTCGGGGACGCCGCCGGCGCGGGACCGGTGGACCTCCTGCAGAAACGCCGCTGAATCCATGGGAGCTGGGACTGCCCACAGGCGTGCCGCCGAAAGCTGCCTGAGTACCGTGCTTGGGGTGGCAAAATTCATAGAGCCGCCCCTGCATGGTGCGCCCACATCTTGAATACTGTGTGCAGATGTGGTCTCCTCATCTCAAAAAGGATATACTGGCATCGGAAAAGGTTCAGAGAAGAGCAACTAAAATGATTAGGGGTTTGGAACAGGTCCCATATGAGGAGAGATTAAAGCGGCTAGGACTTTTCAGCTTGGAAAAGAGGAGACTAAGGGGGGATATGATAGAGGTATATAAAATTATGAATGGTGTGGAGAAAGTGAATAAGGAAAAGTTATTTACTTGTTCCCATAATATAAGAACTAGGGGCCATCAAATGAAATTAATGGGCAGCAGGTTTAAAACAAATAAAAGGAAGTTCTTCTTCACACAGCGCACAGTCAACCCATGGAACTCCTTGCCTGAGGAGGTTGTGAAGGCTAGGACTATAACAGGGTTTAAAAGAGAACTGGATAAATTCATGAAGGTTAAGTCCATTAATGGCTATTAGCCACGATGGGTAAGGAATGGTGTCCCTAGCCTCTGTTTGTCAGAGGGGGTGATGGATGGCAGGAGAGGGATCACTTGATCATTACCTGTTAGGTTCACTCAGTCCGGGGCACCTGACATTGGCCACTGTCGATAGACAGGATACTGGGCTGGGTGGACCTTGTTCTGACCCAGTACGGCCATTCTTATGTTCTTATGACCTGCCCAGGACTTTGCCTTCATTAGTTTTATTGCCTGTTATTGCCCGGGCTTCTCCAGGACTTTGCCCTGTTTTACCATTTATGTATACACACAGCCCTACTCTCTGCTTTTCCAGTGCTTTGTATATATAGAAATGTTAAAGATGCACTTCTGTTGCTCCAGTGAAATGATCAAATGTCTTAATGATTTATTACCCAGTACAGACTATTGCAACTTGACTCTAAGTTTACTGGGCCTGAGGATCTCATTTCAAGTCCCTGTGTTTGGCCTTATATTAGCATTTGCATCATTACATAATGACTTAAGAGAGGTCTGTTGCTGGTGCAATAGCAATTAATAACAAGAGATGTCCCATAACTAGGCTTGATCAAGTTATTAATCAAAGATTAATATAGCATAATACAGAAAGGAAGAGTACATATGTTACCAACCCCTTTGGAAGATAGCAGTGGCAGTGATCACGCTGTCTCAAAATTCTGTGCTTCCCCATTCTGTATTTCTATCTAAGTGGGAAGAGTTCTCAGTTTCCAGTTTCCCTAGATCACTTTACCTAATACACCTTTTTGTCTGTTTTCTTTTACATGTTTTTCACTGACAGTGAGGCTCTAAACATTTTTACCCCAGGAGGTGGGTAATATGTGGTAAATTTCAAAATGGCATATGGTTTAAATTTTGACACTTATATGGATCCCGCACATTACACAAAACCACAGATACATGTACATAATATTTTTCAAAAATATTTTAGGCATAGTGTTTTAGAAATTAGCAAAGTTTATAGGTATCTTAGGTTTTGCCTTCTCCAGTGCAGATGCATAGCAGGAGTTTGTACAAAGGTCACATCATTTACATAGCATACAGTTTAGAGAATTTAACATAAATAAAGGACTTCAGATACAGTATAGTATACGTATTCACTGACTATTTTCTTGTTTTGGTTATATAACACCCCTTTTCCATTTATACTTATAGTTGCTATAATAACTAGTTCCTATATTTTAATCAATAACTTTTAACCTTTTACGTATAAGACCTGATTTCCCAATACATTCTATCCAAACAAACTGGTAGTTGATAAAAAAGCAGTTTACATTCCTGGTTAGTAGTTTTATGCCTCCACCGCTCCTTCATTCCTTTCTCCCGTTGCCTCTGCCTGCACTCCTCTCCGCTCTCCTTCCTGCGCCTCAGTGCTCTCCCCGGGCACATCTGCTCTTTCCACCACTCCTGCCTGTACTGCTGCTGTTCTTCCCATCCTCCCCACCTTGCACCTCTGCCTCTCCTTCTCCAAGTGCTGACCACCACTCCTTCCCAGGCTTGTTCCTATGCCTTCGCTCCTTTCTAGGCTCCTGCCTTCACCTTCAGTGCTCCCCCTGCCTGCAGTGTGTGTGCGCTTAGTTAGGGATGATGTACCAGGTGTGTGCTGACCTATTAATTTGATGGTGTCTGACTGAGGTTGGTTGTGTTGTTTCCATGGTGATCCTCAGAGTCCCTCCTGTCAGGTATTTAAAGAACAGCCCTAAAAACATGCCAGGTGTGTAACTCACCCCAGCAAGTCTGTCTAGAGTGAACGTTCTGTTCAGAGTTTGAAATGCAGCAGGAGAAACGTCTGGGGGAAAACAAACTATTTAGCTTGATCGACACATTTCCCTCAAGTTACATTGCTGCAATGGGTCCCAGGCTGGGAGGTGGGACTCGATGAGCTGCCTCTGTTCAATAACCTGAACTAGCCAGGAGGGGGTCTCCACTCAGCTCATGTTCTTCAGTGGAGACTAACTGAGGCTGGTGCCAAATTTTCCAAAGCCAGTTTCTCCCTTCCCACCTGCTCAGACATTTGGCTGAGAGTTTCCTTAGTCTTAGAACACTGGCCAATACCTCTAAAGATGGAGGGTGAAGCAGGGAAACAGGAGGATAAGGGGCTTTGGAGGCCGGTAGGGCAGGAATCCCAAAGTAGATGCAGCAGCCAGAAGATTGGCTGCAGAGTGGAAGGAGGGGTGGAGGCCAAGGATGGCACATGCTGCTCAGGGCTTTGGCCTGATCACTTCACTGGCAATGAGGATCCTTGTCCTTAATAGCCTAAAGGTTAACCCTTTATCTGCTAGTCCATCTCCATTATGCTGATGCATTGTAGTGAGGCACCACTCTCAGGAAACTTACCCCAGCTGCTGATGGTCTCCTCTTACAGTGGTCAGCAGCAAGCAAGGGCTTAGTGAAAAGAGATGTACAAATACAATAGCCAGAGGGTGCAGGGAGCAGATGGCCTAAATGTCACTGCTGGGACTACCCATCCTGAAACATTACTGACTGTGCAATCGTCCAGGAGAGGGATCACAAGGTGCTCTCCCACTCAGTATTGATGGGCAGTGAACTACCTCCACCCACCAGAGCAATTTGGCTGGGTTGGCAATTTACTGTAATGATAATAAGAATTTATTAATAATATCCAGCTCTTGTATAGCTCTTCTCAGCCATAGATCTCAAAGCACTTTATGGAGGAGGTTGGTATCATTATCCCCAAGTCACAGATGGGGAAACTGAGCCACAGAGAGGGGAAGAGACTTGCCCAAGATCACCCAGCAGGTAAGTGACAGAGCTACAAATAGGATCCAGGTCTCCTGAGTCCCAGTCCAGTGCCCATCAGCTAGGCTGCACTGCCTCCAGGAGGCATACTCAAAGGTAGGTGAGAGGGGCAGTATCAGAGCTGTGGGGAGTCCCAGACCTGGGGTACAGATGGTCAAGAATACAGTGCAGTACTAGGGCTGTACAGGATTTGCTAGCATGTGCTGCATACTTTTGCTATGGGGAAAGGTCTATCGAATTGAATAGGGAACTACAGATATTTAAAGAGCCTTCTGGAGAGATGAAGCTTAGTTCTGTTGGGTTGGGTTTTTTTGAGCATTTTACCTGTTCTGTGGACCATCCAACAGAACTGAATAGAGAATCAGTGCCAGAGGATCATTGCATAGGGCGCATAGGGCAATCGAAGAAATAGCATCGAAGAAAGCTATAGAAATGTTGCTGTTATCCATACAACTCATGACAGTTATTAGCTCCCTGCTTTCACTATCTCAGGGGAAGTACCTCAGGATTTGTAGTTTCTCTTTCAGCCTCTAGTCCCCTAATAAGATCCCATCTCTCTTACCAGGTTCAGACATACATACAGAGGACGAGAACTTTGCCTGTGTCCTGTCCTCAGGCGCCATCTAGTAGCAACAAGCAGCAATACACCTTGCTTACCCCACGAATGGCTGGGGTCTCTGGGGTGTCCATTTCAGGAGCAGGCTCCCAGGCCATAAAGGGGGTTGTCTTTCACCTCATTCACCCAACGAAAATCATCCATGGAGGAGACTGGTCTGGATGGGGGGTGCTATGCCTTCACACTGGGCTGCCTCCACCCCATGAAGCCTGGGGCCCCACTCACTCCTCTAGAGCAGAAGGGCAGCAGCTCCCCTGGGGACAGCAGTGCTGCTAGAAGTCAGTGTGGCTGATATATGTCAGCCTGGCTGCAGGCGGTGCCCCTTCCCCACCCCACAGCCAGATGCTTGCCAGCTTGTCCTCCAGCCCCTCCCACTCAAACCTTGGGCAGCACCAGGCCACTGGGCTGCTGCCAGAGCTCATTGACAATTGACACTAACACAGAGAAAGGAGCTGGAACAACAGGGACCCCACCTTGCTTTCTGTTGTGCTGCCCGTTTGCTCTCCTTGGCCCAGCAACGTCACACGTTTGGCCACCTCAGCACAGAACCCAACAACTGGCGAGTGACAGAGATCTCGCGGGGTGGGGGGTGTGGGAAACGACACTATTCCCCAAGGGCTGCCCACTTACTGCTCCAACCCTAGTTTGCCCTTTGCAGTCAATGCTTTGGCTGCACAGGTGAAGAATGTGGGCGCTATCTGCATTAGCTTTCATGAACACCCTATGTGCCTCAGTTTACCTGCTTGGCATTAGCCTGCCCATCTGTCTGGGGTACAGTCAAAGGAGGCTATTAGGGGTAAACAAGCAGGAAATGAAGCAATAGTTGGGATAAGCCACCTGGGATAAACAGCTTCAAGGGAGTTAAGATGACACTGGTTGGGGCTATTACGTGGGAAGATGCTGTTCTCCAGGCGCCAGGCAGAGGTGCCAGGGCTGAAAGTCTAGAGCTGTAAAAGACCAGGAACAGCTATAAAGCCCCTCCCCTGGTTTGGGGAGGTGGGTCATCATCAGCTGCCTGCATGGGGGACACTACCAGAGACACACTGAGTGAGGGAGCACCTGCAGCAGGCAGGCTGTTCCAGCCAGAGATGAAGGTAAGTGGGTGAGAGGACCTTGCCAAAGGCTGCAAGGGAAGATGAAGGTGTAAGTGAGAGGGAAGGTGTGGCTTGGCCTGTATCGTGTGATCCCTTGGCTCAGACTGGCACAGCCCTTTGGGTGAATGATTAATATGTAAGTCTGAAGCCCTTGTTTTCAGTCACTTTATTCAGCTGGTGCCCCAGGCTTCTGGAGTCAAAGGGTTTACAGGGGCCCAGCCCAGCTGAGCCAGCTACATTAACACGATCGGGAGGCAGGGGGCTGCAGCCCAGAAACCCAGTCGAGGGATCAGACCAAGACCATGGGGGTTCCACCCAGGAAGGGGCAAAGGTAGCGAAACCTGTCTCCAGAGGGGTGCACTCATGAGGGACTGAAAGAGGTCTCATGTACCTGACCCAGCACTTCTTACTAGCTGCCCTCCTTTGAGGAGATGCCCACTTTGTGATGAGTAACACACAAGGAAGATCTCAAGCGCTGCCCGAGCATATGGAGCCCTGGATAATCCACAGCCTCTGACTGATATGTTACAGCGGGGCGCCCCTTTGGGCCTCCTTGCTTCTCCTGGGCACCGGGCTTTTGCAATGCAAATGATTCCAGCCAGATTACGTTGTGGGGGTTGGGAAGGGAGCGGTTGATATTTTGGGCCTTTAATAAAAACACCCCTAGTCTATCCAGCCAGCCTAATTGGAACGATAGAAGCCATCTCTAGGGCTCCAGCTCTGGGGCTGGGGGAAGCAGTTATATTATCCTTCTGCTCCTCAGCACAGCAGGGTGAAACGAGCAATGAACTGGTGAGACACAGAGGAAGCTCCCGTCCCCACCCCCACCCCTAGCTCCATTCCTGCACCCCACACACGGGATGAGCTGGAATGTTTCTTCAAGGCAAACTCAAACTTCTGTGTCCAGCCCACTTTATACCACAGGCCCCTGCTCGCTTCCCATCCCAACCCCTCCACAGTTCATGCTGGGGGGCTGGCATGGTGCAGGCCAGTCCATGGTGCTTGTTTGAAGATAAGTGACCTGGTAGAAGGGATCCATTGGCATGGCAGCCCCATCTGAGTGCCAGCTCCCCCTGGCATGGCACTATAGCATGGGGGAGTCCTTCTTGTCCTTTGGAGCCTCAGGGTGATTGGGAGCGCTGGTGGGAAGGCTGCTGCCCGTGGAGTTGTGGCTAGCGGCAGATACAAGATTCATTAGGTCAAAGGGCAAAGGGAGGACGATGGTGGAAGGTTTCTCAGCAGACAGGCATTGCAGCGTGTGCAGGTAACGGAGCTGGACAGCAGCTGGGGAGCTGGCTAAGATCTCGGCTGCCATCTTCAGGGATTCGGAGGCAGCCTTCTCCCCCTCGGCAGCGATCACCTGCAGCACAAGGGAACGAATGACTGTTTCTGCACCTTCCCCTGGGTTGGCCCCACTGGGGCTGGCAGGAGCTGAGGGGCCCTGGCTGATGGGAGCTGACATTGTTTCTTACAGTGAGTCTGAGTGAAGATGCTAGGCTGGAGTCGCTGCAAGTTCCCCCCATGGCCAGTGCTCCTGCCTTAGGGTACATCCACACTACCCGCCCGATTTGGTGGGTAGCGATCGATGTTCTGGGATTGATTTATCGCGTCTCATGTAGACGTGATAAATCGATCCCAGAAGCGCTCCCCGTCGACTCCGGAACTCCAGCTCGGCGCGAGGAGTAAGCGGAGTCGACGGGGGAGCCAGCCTGCGCTGCGTGGACCCGAGGTAAGTACTTCGTAATTCGATCTAAGATACTTCGACTTCAGCTACGCTATTCACGTAGCTGAAGTTGCGTATTTTAGATCGATTCCGCCCCCTAGTGTGGACCAGCCCTTGGTCTCTGCAGTGCCTCCTGCTGAGCAAAGGAGGGCGTGGAATAGCCCATGCAGCCAGAGCTCCTCTATCACCTCTCTGCTGTGCCCTCTGCTGGGAGAGGTTGGGACTGCAGCAGGGTAGCCGCGCTGCAGCACCTACCAACTCCTGTTATTCTTTAAAGCCAGGTTCCCCAGCCTGTGGGTCAAGTACCCCTAGGGCTGGTCAGAGGGGCCTTCCTGGGGATCTCGAATGGGCAGAGCCCTCCTGTGGAGGAGGGCTATAGGATAAGCAAAGGAGGGAGCTGCCAGTGCAGGGTTTGGGAGACAGACACTGTGCACCAGCATTTAACCTGCCCTCTCCTGTTAGGATTCCCATCGCTCAGTGCAGGGACAGAGGCAGCCCCGCACTCAGCCAGCAGGGAGCGCCAGTGGGAAGAGTTTGATAAAGGGACTGCTCCATGCCGCAGAAATGGCTGGGCTCCACAGAGGGACATAGGCATTGCAACACAGAGCGTGGAGGGGCACTGGGCAGTGCTGCCGGGGGAGAGAGCCCCAATGGGGGATGGAGGGGAACCCCTCCCATTGCAGGGTGTGGAGGGGCAGTGCTGTGAGCGGGAAGGCGTATGGGGTGAGGAGCCAGTAGAGGTAGGGACAGCTAGGCCCTTGGGGGAATCTCCCCTCCTGGTGGTGTATGTGGTCTCTGTCCAAATGGCCGGAAAAGGCTGGGAATTGATCCGCATGGGAATATGGGGCATTTGCTGGTGTCCTACCCGCACTTTGGCCTGTCTCTGGGCCTCTGCTTCTACCGCCAGGGACTGCTGCAGTTCAGCCGGCAGCCGCACGTGGTTGCTGTAGGAGGAAGAGACCGGAGTTACACGGACCCTGGAATTCCACACCTACGGGTAGCGCCAGGCTGCTAGCCTGTCTCACACTGGCCCCAGTGTCTCCTGTCCTGGGCTGAGGCACAGGGGCGTAGCCAGGTTTAGAGCACAGGGGGAGCGGAGCTAAAAAAAGGCACCGGGAGCAAAAAGCGTCGGGAGCTAAAAAAAGGCGCCGGGAGCAAAAAAAAATGCTCCGCTCCGGCTGCAGCGCAGGAGCAAAAGGCGTCAGAGCACAAAAAAGGAGCCGCTTCTGCTCAGTGGGGGAGCGGCCGCTACTGCTAAGGCAGGTTACAAAAGTCCCTGGAGTTTGGATTTTCAGCCTTCCAATCTCATCTTCCACCCACCTAGCACTGGAATCAATGGGGGCCTTCCCAGGGACACTCTGATTCTTGGACTAGGGTCTGTTATTGGCCGAGCAGTGCTTTTCTCCTTTAGAACCAGGCTGGGAAATCTGAATTGCAATAACAGGGCCAGATCCCCAGCTGGTGTAAATGGGTGTAGCTCTGACACATCCGTGGCATTATGCTGAGTTACCCCGCTGAGGAGCTGGCCCCAGCCAGAAAACACAAGAGCATTTTGTACCTTTAAACTTTTGCAGCCCACTTTTGAGTGGAGGTGCTGAGTACGTGGGTGTGACGTTACACTCCATATGCTTTATGAAAATATGCTTGGAATGTGAATATAATGAAACTGGAATATGCTTTATGTAAAAGGTCTCTTGTAAGGCATCATTACAAAGCTTAGAATCTACTGAGTGTGTTCATCCTGTTTGTATGAATGTATCATTCTTGTATCTGAAGCTAGAAATATGAAGTATTACTCTAAAGCAGGGGTCTCAAACTCAAATGACCACGAGGGCCACATGAGGGCTAGTGCATTGGCCCGAGGGCCGCATCACTGACATCCCCGCCTCGCTACCCGCGGCCCTGCCCCCACTCCACCCTTTCCATGAGGCCCCGCCCCTGCCCCACCTCTTCCCACCCCTTCCCTGCCCCCATTTCAACCCCTTCCCCAAAGTCCCAACCCCAGCTCTGCCCCCTTCATGCCCCCATTCCAACCCCTTCCCCAAATCCCTGCCCCTGCCCTGCCTCTTCTCCGCCTCCTCCCCTGAGCGTGTGGCTCCCCGCTCTTCCCCTCTCCTTCCTGGAAAGCAATGGGGGAGGGGAGCTTGGCGGCCACGGGAAATAATGCTGGAGGGGGCGGAGGGTGCGGGGAGCTTGGCAGGCCACAGGAAATAACCCCATGGGCTGCATGCGGCCCGCGGGACACATGTTTGAGACCCCTGCTCTAAAGTCCTATTGTAACTATGCAAAGTGTGAGCCATTAATAATGGCTTGGAATCTTGATGGCTCCCATTAACCAGGACAACTGGTTGTAAATGGCTCTGTTTACTTGCAAGCCTTCCTGTGTTCCTGTAAGTCAGGTCAGGAAAAATGAAGGCTTGGGGTCTCACAGGACATGTGACCATGTCACCTGATACTGGAATCCATCTTAAACCCGGTACTTTTCCATTTAGAAGGAGGGGTGGGGACCCAGAGAGACAAAATATTCCTGCCTTGTGCCAAAGTTATAAAAGAGGGTGGAACAGAACAAAGGGGGCTGCCAGTCATAAGAAATCCCCTAGTTATCACCTGAGCTGGAACTAACAAGAACTGTACCAGGGAAAAGGATGGGGCCAGACTAGGAAGGAGTCTGGTCTGTGAAAGAAGCTTATTGGAATATCTCTGAGGGTGAGATTTTACCAGTATTCAGTTTCTTAATGTATTAGGCTTAGACTTGCGTATTTTGTTTTATTTTGCTTGGTAACTTACTTTGTTCTGTCTGTTATTACTTGAAACCACTTAAATCCTACTTTTTATACTTAACAACATCACTTTTGTTTATTAATTAACCCAGAGTATGTATTAATACCTGAGGGGGGCGGGGCAAACAGCTGTGCATATCTCTCTATCAGTGTTATAGAGGGCAGACAATTTATGAGTTTACCCTGCATACGCTTTATACAGAGTAAAATGGATTTATTTTGGGTTTGGATCCCATTGGGAGCTGGGTGTCTGGCTGCTGGAGATAGGAAACATGCTGAGCAGTTTTGGTTAAAGTCTACAGCTTTGGGGGTGTGGACCAGACCTGTGTCTGTGCTGAAGCAGACTGGTGTGTCTGGCTCAACAAGGCAGGGTTCTGGAGTCCCAAGCTGGCAGGGAAAATGGGCTCAGAGGTAATTCCAGCACATTAGGTGACAGTCCCAAGGGGGTCTCTGTGGCCGAACTCATCACAGTGGGCAAAGGAGAAGGGCTGGGTGGGGGCTCGGGGCGCTGAAGAAGTGACACCTGGATAGACCTTCAGGGCAAGGGCAGAAAAGGAGCAGACATTAGCAAGCAGTGTTTGCAGAGGGGCACGAGGAAGTTTCTTTACCCTGCTGGGTCTCCACTTCACATGTATCCTACCTACATTTCTGTTCTCTCCACCTTGATTCCCCAGCGACATGTGACTGCATCCAAGGCGACCTGTAGAGATGGGAATATACTGACCATGGGCAGTGTGTGTGGCACTGTGTCAAGGCACTTACAAACAAGTCAGACAGATGGCACAGGCCCATATGGTTCATTGCCTGGGAACTCATGTTGGGGGGATGTGTCTGCTATGGATACTTGCGCATGCTACAGAAAAACACTTCTGGTTAAAAGGCTTAAGTTAAAAGTTAAGTTTAAAGGTTGGACACCAAGAGAAATGCCTGTAGAGGGCAGGGCAAGGAGGTAGGTGGCCATGTGAGTCTTCATTGCTCTTGGCTTCTGGGTCTCACACTGTGCTCAGGAAGATTTGCTCCCGGAGAAGCCAGCTGACTCAGAAGCACCATTGCTGCCTCAAAAAAACCAGTCCTGGTGTAACCCCACTGAAATCAGCCGGGTGGGACCCACTTACACCAGGCCTGAATTTGGCCCCGGATGTGTCATTTGAATCGAGATGGCTGATCATTCCCAGCGTGAATTGCTTCCCCCACACCCCTCCCAGCAGCTGGATTTGTGTCAGCTTTGCTGCAGCTGGCAGAGAAACCCACTGACTCCCTGCTTTGTCTGTGGCTGCGGCCCATCAGGACTGCGTTTCGCCAAAGTACTTTGCTCTCGGACAGCCTCTCTAATCCAAGGGACTCAAAGTATAATCATCACATTGTTGCCTTCCATTGGGTGCAGCAAGTCACCTGACGCTATGACTGATCCCTGCAACTGATCACTTTGGGCTTCTTCTAAGCCTTTCCCTGGGGCCCTTTATATACCATGTGTTGAAAGATCGATCTACTGCACTGCCCCAGCGCTCTGACCCCATAGCTGCCCACCTCCATGTGGAGATACCTTCATTTCCTGGCCAATGTTCTTTCTCTCCAGGAGGATTTCACTGAAGGATCGATGGGCCAGCAAGCGCTTCATGGTTGTCTGCACCAGCAGCTGGACAGCGCTGGAGAGGTTGGCCACGCTGGTTAGGAGGAGAGAGGCATTTTCCATCCGGTAGTAGCAGACAGCATCTATTTCCACGGTAACCATGTCTTTGGTCACCACCTAGACAGAGAATGTTGGGGGTGATGGAGCTGGTTCTGATAACTCTAGGGCGGGATGGAGGAGCAGGGAGCACTGCAGGAGAGGAAGAATGGCCTTGTGGGTAAGGCACTGGGCTGGGACTCAGGAGATCTCAGGGATTCTGGTCCTAGCTCTCACCCTGGGCAAGTCACTTTGCCTCTCTTTTCTCTCCTGCTCTTGGCCTGTCTTGTCTATTTTGCATGTAAGTGGTTTGGGCAGGGACTGTCTCTTACTATGTGTGTGCAGCGCCTAGCACAATGTGATTATCACTGACTGTTTATGGCAGCGTCCACTGCATGCTAGAAGTCATGCAGGATGGTCCCTACTCCAAGCTGCTCCCACGCTAAGAATCTCGGATGGGGGCTCTAGATGCTGCTATTAACTAGTAATGCAGCTGGGTATAAGGCATGGAGAGAGAGGGAGCCAAGGAAAGAAATGAAAACAAAGGATTTGGGCATAGGGAGGGCCGCTCCCCACTGGCCTGTGCCTGCCTAGACCCTGGAAATGACAGACTCAAATCCCAGCTGGCTGTCCTTCCAAGGCTGGTACATATGTGGGGGTCCTTCAGATGAGATCTTAAGAACCATGCCCCAGCCTCCTTTGCGCGGGACTCCCTGGCACTTTTTGTAAGAATCTGGCCCAGTGTCTTTGGCCAAAAACTCTTTCTCCCTCCTCCTTGTTGTGCTGGGCTGTACTGGCCAGTGGTGCATTGGGTTGTGTTTGGTGTGCTGTGTTGTGCACTGCAGCAGTGTATTGTATTGTGCTGGGCATTAGTGTGGGTGTTGCCCACTTTATGTGTTCAAAAATCGTTAACTTGGATTAAAAATGGTGAGATTTTAAAGTACAAAGCACCCCACCTGTATGATTTGTGCCTTCTAGTTTCTGCACTTTTAGGGTGAATTTTGGTCACATTTGCGAGCCTTTCTGCAGCGCCATGAAGCCTAGATACTTAGCGTTGATTAAGGGGAAAAAACGTGACATTCTTGCCCATTCGTCTGACTCAAGGACCTGGGGCTTATAAAAAACACCAAATATCATAAGATTGGCAATAAGATCATGAGCACTGAGCAGTGTGCTGTGTGCTGGGCGGCTAGTGTCCTTTGCCCAGAGCTGGCTGCATCTCAGCTGTGCTGGCTGTGCACAGCTTGTAAAGCACTTCGGATCCCTCCGAATCCAGAGTGCTATCTACGTGTGAGATACTTTTATTGCTTCAGGGCAGAATCACCGACGCTAGCCACTAGCTGCAGTTAACTTCAGGCTTAAGCCTGCCTCTTGGGTGGGTGTAATATTTTATGCCACCTTCCCACTAGGGAGCAAATAGATCTAACCAGCCATAGGAAAGGCTAATGCTAGAGATGCAAGGGAATAAATGGGAGGGAGTTGGCTTACCTCATGGAAGGGGATCTCTAGGGTTTTGAGGCGACGGTCTACCTTGTGGTATGTATCCAGACAGGGAAGGAAGAAGAAAAGGCCTAGGGGAGGAAAAGACAGAGCAGCGGCATGTGACTGGATGCCACGGAAGAAAGTCCCACTCCCTGACCCAACAGGAGCATCTTGGGACTACGTAGGACAAGAAAAAGTCCAAGAGAAGGGCCCAGAGCTGCAGCATCTCCAGCACTAAACACCTGCCCAGATGTCCTGCTGCAGGAATGGGTGTAGGGGGAGGAAGGAAATAAACTCTTCCCGAAAGATGGGGCAGAGACATCAGACCCTGAGGGGTTCTCCTGGCCACCCAGTGCTAAGGTTTTAGAGTCACTCTCTGTCCCTCTTCACGCGTCCCCACTCAGCACGCAGGGTTCTCACTTCACAGGTGAGCCCATGTCTTAGCACCAAGATGGGTCTGAGCTGTAACATTTGGAGCAGGATCCAGATGAGAACAAGCTGTGGGCTGTTTGGACGGGGGTTCTGGCCCAGGCCCATGGCTGCCTAGAGTTCTCACCGCGGGGGCTTTGAGGAGAGGGGTGCCAGTCCCGTGGGGTCTTAATGCACGGGCCCCCCAGGCAGCTAACATGTGGGGAGTATGGATGGAGCAAGCTGAGCATGGCTCATACACACGAAGGGCCCTGTGAGAGGAGATGGGTAGGGAGATGACCACAACCTGCAGTTGGTGGTGGGAAAGGGGCTGCAGTTCCGCTTCCTCATGGTTGGGAGGGGGAAGGGAACCAGGGGGCATGCAGCCTGACTCCACCCACCACTTCAGCAGTGGTTGGAGGCCTACAGATGTCGGGAGCTCCACAGGAGCTGCCATTGCCAGGAGAGCAGCCAAAACAAGGCTCCCAAGAAATGCCTTCTCCTTTCTTGGCTTGGAGCGGGAGAGGGCCGAGGGAGCCGCAGGCACTGGGCACAGGATTTCCAGATGCTCCTCACCCCACTCATCTCCTGTGGCTGCTGCAGCTCAAAGGGGCAGCCAGCCCTGTGAGGAGCCAGTCGCCTGCCCAGCAGAGGGCAATGCCCGCATTGCCAGCCATTAGCAGACCTGGTAAGAGAGGGAGAGTGCCAGAGCCTGCAGGGGTGGGGTGTTAGGAGGACAAGGTCATCGGACGGAGGGGAGAGGAGAAGGATGGATCCACCCCATCGCAGACTCAGGATAAGCAGAGGCTGGCCTGGGTCAGGATGTACATTTGTGGGGTGGGGTGAGAGGGGCAGGGCACGGGGAGGGGGACACGGGGCCTGGGATCCCCTGGGAACAGTGGGGATGGGGTGGCTGGCCTGGCACTTCTGGGAGCCCCCTTGGAGCCTTGCACACGTGTAGCGAGAGAAAGGGGTGAAAGAGCGAACGAATTGCTTACCGGGCCCCCGGGGCCTTCCGGGAAGGAGGCGCCCAAGTCGGAACACGATGGCTCTCTCGTACTCCCGCACGATCTGCGGTGGGAGACAGAGAGGCTGGAATCGGAGGAGGTGGGGCTCTGGGGGAAGGGCTGCGGCATTGGAAGAGAAGCTGGCAAAATCATTGTTTTGGGAAAACCACCGAAAGGCAAACTGTGCAGAGCCAGCCAGCCAGAGCTGTCGGCTGGCGTAGCTCCATTCACGCCAGGGCTATTATCTCCATTTACACTAGCTGAGAATCTGGCCCAGAGACTATATGGCAATTGCAACTGTGGCCTGCTCCCGGCCACTGGAACTGAGAGCAGGGAGCCTGTCTCTCCAGTGCTCTCAATGATCCCCCTCCTGGGCCTAGGCAGCATAGAGAAGGAAGCCACTTGAATCAAATGCAGAGGGGGCAAGAGCCAGATCTGGGGTGGGGCGAGTAGATTGGGATGAAGAATTCTGGGAGGGGTGCAGGGGTGCGGAATGACTGGGACTGTGTGTTGGGGTCGGGGGAGATTGTGATTGGATGTGCAAGGAGACCACGACAGGGAGCTGGGGATGGGACTGAGAGCCACTGAAGGGGAGACTGAGATCAGATGGGGAGCTGGGGGAGACTGGGAATGGGAAGCAGTGTAGTGGGGGAGGGGAGACAGATCGGAGAGGAGCCAGTGTGCAAGGAAACAACTGGGACTGGCTGAGCAGAGAGCCTGGGGCAAGGAGTCAGATTGGGGGAGGGACACTCAGATTAGACCAGGAGGCTGCGGTGGGAACCTGGGACTGGGAGTCAGTGGGGATGGGGACTGTGGACATAGGAGGCTGAGTGGGAGACACAGACAGATGGATTGAGGAGCTGGGAGCAGGGAACTGGGACTGGCTGGGCAAAGGAGACAGGGACTAGGATAAAAAGTCTGAGGAGTGGAGACTGGGACTGGCTAGGTGAGGAGAATAGGACTGGGACAAGGAGCCCAGGGTAAGGATGGGACAGGACCAGGTTGAAGGGGAATGGGCAGAAGAGTCTGCACACTAGTATACACTCCCCTCCACAGTCTGGAATGTAACCCAAGGTCCTTGAGACCATAGGTGGTGGTTGTGTGGCAGCACCCGCTGGCTTGAACTCCTGGCTTGAAGTAGTACTACCAACCAAATACATGGTAATAGCTTTCACCACCCCCACTTTAAACATTGTTCCAGCAGCTAGGCTTGAGTCTCACCATTCCTCTGCTGTCAGTAAATATCTGGGAAACCATCGGTATGTGTCTCATCCCCCTCTAGTGCTGGGCCATACTGAGGATAACAACCTACTACTGCTAACAGTTACTCCATTAGCTCAAATGGCAGAGGGCTGAGTGGTGTATGTAAAGGTTTTGACCCTGCTGAGGACCTAAGTTGGTGTCAGTATGATGCCACGTGATGGCATTTCTGTGTTTTCAGTTTGCTTTTTTAAAACTCTAGAAAATTAAACACAAAAACTATGTTAAAATACCATAATAATGTTGCAATGTCAAGCACACCATGCATAGCCTCACCTTCATGCAGAACCAGACAGAAATGGGGAAGGTCAATATGATGAAGAGAAGGGACAAGATGGTAAGAAGCCACTCACAGATACCTCGACCGGGAGATGTCATCCCTAAAGAAAAATAAACGAAGAACGCATTAGCAGGTGCCTATTTCCATATTACCGACCGACTGACACCTGCTTGCGTGGTCAGAAATCCTGCTTCCACCAGGTGATCCAAACCTGCTCAGAGATAGGCAGAGTGTAATCACCTGGGCTGGAATTTGACCAAGACACTGGAGTCAGTATTCAGGACCTGGCTTAAAAGGGTAAAAACATGGTTGTGTGTAAGCATTTTGGGGCAGAGGCTGCATCACCATATATATTCTGACAGCACCATGGGGAACAAGTGCTGACCAGGCACTACTGCTGGTACTGTACTTTAAATATTAATTAGAAATACTCTGAAAGTCCCAGCAAAGAAGGGGTATTCAGTGTGTTCCATTTCCCAGGTGCAGCCTGACCCAGCATCTCTCCTGTCAGGGTGGTGTAGCTCCTCTGGGTACAAAGCTCTTCTAGCTGTGTGTTTGGGACAATTCCATTGCCCATGAGCATCAGAGCCCCAGGACAGACTCCCCACTGGACGCATGAACCAGACAAAGCCAGCGCTTATTCCAGGAAGGCCCCAGAACCAGGTGAACGCTATACTCCTCTCAGCTGTTCTAAGGGGAGCCCGCATTATTCATCTGGGACTGGTACAGGGGGATCTCAGGCTGGGTCTGTGTGTCCCTTTGAACTGGATTCCAGCTGCAACCTCGACCCTATCGAGTGCAGCACTGTGCATGGGTGTGCCTGCTATGCTTGGAAATCCACACCAATAGGAGGGACTAGAGGCTGCAGCCCAAACCCCAGGCTTGTGGTTTTGGCAGGCCAGGGCATGCCAAGTGCCACTTTTCCATTGGTGCCCTTAGGAACAAAGGCCTAGATCCTCAAAGGTTTTAATGGGAGTTAGGTGCCCAAATACCTCTGAGGATCTGGCCAAAGTCTGTGCCATGGCATGAGACCACAGTGTGAAATGGGAAGCTGCGAAGAACCCATGCTGTGTGTGTGGGGAGGGCTTTGCTGTAACATGGGAAGAAGGGTGAGGCCAGCAGCTTCCCCGTGGTTGGTCTAAGAGTCCTGAGCTCAAGGAGCCCATTGAAGACCTTTAGCAGGGGTGGCAGCTGGCTCTGGGTCTGCATGTTTACTGACCTAGTGGTAGTGTCTGATTCACTCCTGAGGGGGCTGTTCCCTGGGCAGTGAATGACTAGAGGCCACCCAGTGCAAAGGGAAGTTGCAACAGCTCTTTCTTTTGTGCCAGCTTTATGGGCCTGGGGATCCACAGCACAAGCAGGAACAACGGATGCTGCCCCACTGCACTGTGCTTCAACCTTCCTTGACCCACTGGAACCACTCCTAGAGGCTATCGTCTATTCCCATTAGTTAGCAGTATTGCTTGAGGCCTGGCCCCAGGGTGCTAGGGATACACACAGTAAGAGACAGTCCCTGCCCCAAACAATAGACAAAGGAAATGCTGTTATCCCCATTTTACAGAGGGGGAACTGAGGCACTGAGAGACTAAAGTGACTTGCTGATGGGGAATTTGTGGCAGAACTGGGCACTGAACCCAGCTCTCCCAATGCCCAGGCCAATCCCTTAGCTCAGAGACAATCCTGCTGCTTGGAAGCTATTAAGCAGGGGTCTCAAAGTCCCGGCTCGTGGGCCATCTGTGGCCCGACTCGAGATCCTCCCCACTGCGGCCCACGGGGGAGAGAAGCAGGCAGGCATGCTGCTGGCAGTTTGTTGCAGGCTCCACCCCCCTCAGCTTCCATTGGCTGGGGGAGAGGGTCAGCGATATCATCATTAGTTGCTGGGCCCAGTCAGCCATGGAGGCAGCATCATTAGTTGCCGGGCAGAGTCAGCCATGGAGGCACAGTCACTTTTTCCCCACAATGAATATAAACAAGTCTAAATACCGCACAAACTATCTGACGCACACCTTGCTGCAATCCTGAAGGTTTAGACTGCTCAGTCACTGAGGCCAAACATCAACAAACTGACAGAACTGAAGCGTTGCCAGGTGTCTGGCAAATACTAAAAACTCTCTGGCAGGCGAAGAATTGTATAAAGTTTTATGGCAGTTTTATTATTTCTAAGAAATTTGAAATAAAAACTACAATATAAACACACATCATCAGTAGGGTAAAACTAACCTGTCTCACGACGGTCTAAGACCGTCGTGAGACAGGTTAGTTTTACCCTACTGATGATGTGTTGTTGCAATAGTAATCCTGCTCAGTACGAGAGGAACCCCAGGTTCAGACATTTACAATATAAACGTTTTCTTTTCTGAACACCATCTTCAGTGACATTATTGGCCCACTGGGAGGATTTGAGGACTGGCACTGGCCCTAAGGTAAATTGAGTTTGAGACCCCTGCTATTAAGTCTTTGGCCTTTATGTGGCTGGTACCACTAGAGCTAAAGCCCCTAGTGAGTTCTGTGATGTGGGCACCTCTCCTGTGGGACCAATGTTACCCAAGTATCATCAAACAGATATCAGAGCGAAACAACTCTTATTCCCTAGCAAGCCCAGGTGGATAGGCAGCAGTGACTTCCAGATGAAAGGCCACCTGGGCTCATAGTAATTCTCTGAGCCATACAGTCCTTCAGTGTTAATGCTGTGACTTAGAGCAACAAGTGAGCCTTTCCCAGAAATTCTGGCTCTTAACTTTGTCTGAAGCTGTAGGACTGGATTAATTGCTATTTATGGAGGATGATACAAAAATGAGACCTGGCTTTTGTCTATAGTGTGTGTGTGTGTGTGTGTGTGCGTGCGCGTGTGTGGAGAGAGAGAGAGAGAAAGAGGGTAAAGGCTTACGAATGGACAGTACAGGAAGGAGAACAATCAGAAAGCAGGATCATTTTAAACAGATATCTCACCTGTCCTGTGTGAGGATAGCTGTGTTCTCTCTGTAACCTACCAGCTCCTGCAATGCCCCTTCCATTCAGGCTTCACAATCAGGAATAAATTAAGCCTCAGATACTCCCTGTGACATTGATTATTTCCCCCACTTAACGGATAGGAAAAGCTCACTCTCCCAGGTTCACACATCTACTCTGCAGCCCATCTGGGACCAGAACCCAGTGCTTCTGCCCTCAGGCAGGTGCTCTGTCCACTAGGCTACATTGGCTCCCTTGGTTTTGCCTTTAAAATATTCCCCCTTTGAACCTTCCTCTCTGACCTCCCATCAGTAGGCTGGTAGGAAGGAGAGCAAGAGCCCCCTTTTCCTACTGAGCTGATGCTGACTCCACCCTCTCCCCCAAACTGGGCATGCTCCAGCTTCCACTAGCTGCCCTTAAAAACTGGCCTTTCAGGACTACTGCCCCCTTTAGAGGACCCGTGGCTCTAGTGGGCAGATGGCTTCCTGCTGGGTGCAGGCACAGCCCTCAAAGCGGAATGCTTACTCTTTCCAAAGGTTAGTTAACATCCCTGCTTCCACTGACCACTACAGTCCCTTCTGTCTTTAGGGGCTCTCTGCAGAAAGGCCAGGTCTAGAGGAGCTTGAACCTAAGCCCCACATGCCAACACACCAAGCTTTAAGAGTTCAGAGTCTGTATCTGAGTTTTACAGCTGGACCTTCTCCCTACAACAAGCTGAACTAAACCTGTGGCTGGAAACATTCCCAAATTGCATGTGTCCTCGGAATCTTCTGCAATGCTCTGAGTGTGTGGCTTGGTTTCTTGGTTGTAGCAATGAGTAGCTCCCTGTAATCAAGACAGAACTCTTTGGAGGAAGGAGGCAGCTGTAGAGAATTAATCATCAGGGAGACAGAAGCAAAGCTGGGGCTGCAGAGCAGCTGGACTGGGGAGGGTTTTTGCTGCTTCTTGGCATTCCCTCCTATCTCTGTGATGCCAGGGCTGAACAGATCAGTTCTATGGGTAAAGCATGTGCCTATTGGTAGTACAGTGCCAATGTACAAAGGATGAGAGGCAAAGAGCTCTGTTGATCACCTCACAGTCCCCTTCCCCCCTGTGCCAAATCCTTGCCCCTGGAACTGGCCATCTTGACCTGTTTTCTGTGGCAATAGGTTGGTTCAGGTGTGTTCTGGGCAGAGCAAGGCTTAAGAGCCAGCTAGGATAACTCTAGCTAGAAACTTCTTCCATCTAAGGGTGGTAAATAATCCCCTGTGCTTCTCAGGGTTAAGGGGTAATACAGCCAGTGAGGCTGTGGCCTAATGAAGCTAATGAGCAGGGCTCTGTGGCCTAGAGAGATGCAGGGTGGATGCTGCTTGCTGCTAAATTTGTTGCTTTATTAGAAATGGAACAGGTCCTGATGTCTCTGAGAAGCCTGGCTAGCCCCAGGGCCTGGTGCTGAGCCCTTCTGAAAATCTGGCCCTGGGGGTTTGTGTGATCGCTTGCTCGCTCCTGCGCCATGCACTTATTGCACCCGCTTTGCTCTCCCTTTGCGCTGGTGTAAACGACGATACAGGGATCAGAGCAGAATCGGACCCCAGTGCCCCACGAGCCAGTAGCCTCTGTACCTACTGCTCTGCTCCCCTTTCCAAATCCTACCTTCCTCTTGCTGCTCACTTTCCAGCAGTGCCATCACCTCGGTTTCCTCGTCGAAAGACACTACATCGTCCACATCCACCACTGTGGAGCTCGGCACCCTGCTGTCTGTCTCCGTGGGGCTCTTGCTCTCCTTGGCTTTCCCCCTCTTGAGCCCCTCTCTGTCCTTGCTGGCTCCTCTTCTGCTCTCCACCTTCTCTCTCCTGCCCTGTGAGTCTGCGGGCTCTCTGTTCTGCCTGTGGGACTCCCTGGAGGAGCTTCGAGACCGCTTTTCCATCCTCATCGGGGCTGCGAGCAAAGGAGCATGCAGCTCTTGGGAAGCAGTTTGCTGCGGCGGCAGGCTGACCAGTCTTGGGAATTTATCAGGGAGTGGAGGAGGTGGCAGGCGGGGGAGGCGCAGGAGGTTTTGAGCATGCTCTGGGGCTTGTTGTACAGTGAGCCAAGCAAGCTGTTTCCTAGACACTGTCCTATCCCCCGCCTACCCAGCACTGGCAGGGGAGTTTCAGGAAGGCTCAGTCCTCGCCAATCGGATGCCAAGTCGGTGGAATCCATGATGTGGGTCCATGTGCTCTTGCATGACTTTGGCATAAAATGCATTGACGCTCACACAAAGGGGTCTTTTTTGTGCATCTGTAAAGTATCCTCCCCCTCCCCCAATGCAGCCATCCAGTTTGCATAGCTCCTGAATTCGCCTGGCATCACTAGCATCATGACTTGGGTGGAGAATCCCAAACCTTTGCTGTTGAAAGCAACTGCCCAAGTCAAATCCTGAATATTTCCCATGTTTAGAAACTATCTTCACTAGGGCTTGGGATGGGGGGATGGTGCCCCACTGGCTCTGCTCCCTAGAAACTGGTGGTTGGGTTCCCGATGCAGCCGGGGCACGTTGACATACAGCTGTTCTCATTAGAATGTAATAGCTACGTTGTTTTTCAAATTCAAGTGAGGCAGTTTGGTGCCAATCCAGCAATGTGCTCCCTTGAGCCGAGCTTGGTTGAATTTAGTGTGGCTCCATTAGGGCTCAGGGCGTGGGGCTCGTTGCAGGATTAACAATAATAATACCTAGCTCTTTTCTAGAGATTTTCATCAGTAGGTCTCCAAATGCTTTACACAGGCGGTCAGAGTCATCGTCCCCATTTTGCAGCTGGGGACACTGAGGTATGGGGCCTTTAAGACTCTTGTTTAAATGACAGAACCATAACTTTGTGCCTGAAATAGCTCCTCAGGGTCTCAAGATGTGCAGTGTCATGGGGGGGTACAATAATTTGCGTAATGTACACACTCAGCAGCGGTGTGAAGGACGCCCTCTCACTTGCATGCTAGATCAGAGGGTCCCATTGGGTTGTCAGTACATGCCTGTTAGCAGGAAGAGGGTTAATTCTTACAGGGTAAACTGCATAAAGCTTTTCACTCAGGCCTCTGGGAGAGGAAAATTCTGTTTCATGGTGGTTTAAATTTGGGACTCACAGAAATTGGTTGCGATTGATCATTAATGCGGGAAGAGGGAAAACCCCAAAGTTTATTTTTTTTAAACTAGCCATCCACTTAGCAGAGCGATGACAAGCCCAGGGTTATGTTCGTTCACCTCCGACCTCCAAAACTAGAATGAAACAGAAATGCCCTGAGCGCCTGTCTGCTGCTTCGGTTTCTTTCTCTGTCTCTCTGTCCCCCTTCCCTTGGTTCTCATTGGTGTCTGTTAGACAGTAACTGTTCCTTTATGCAGTTCCAGCTGATATCCTTCACTTCCTGCCCCCAGACTATTGCCAAATGTTGCTGTGTGCTGGTAACTAGTAGCAGTATTCTGCCCACAGAAGGGGCTGCATTTTGTTGGTGGGCAAAGTAACAATATAGCAGCCTTCATTTATCTATGGTACCAGAAGTGTGGCTGGTCCTTTGTAGATCTGTATAGAGCACAGGAAACTTATGTATGCACATTTAAATTGTTGTAAATAACAGTTTAGCATGGGATGTTGAAGTTAATGGCTGTACTAATGAAAATAAGGATCTTCTTATGGAGAACATTGGAATGAATTGTGCTGCTGAAAATTCAACCCCGTGTAACCCTGGATGTTAAAGAAATAAAAAATGAACAGCTGAAATGTTCAAGCCTCTTTCCATTAAAATGAAACTAAGTGACTTTATATTTGCAGAAGTAATCCCTTTCCCCAGAGAAATCTTCCCCAACCAAGTGACTTGGTAGGCCCAGCTTCTAGACTAGCAGCTATGACCATAGTCTGACTTCTGCTTGTGACACCTTGGTAGATTCAGCCTTGTCCAGCCCAGACACTGTTATCCTACTGGTGGGTATGCAAGCACTGGAGATCTCCCACCAGCCGCATTGCTAGACAAGGGAAGCCAGTGCAAGGAGGATGTTAGACTCTTACTAGAGTGACCATACATCCTGTTTTGGCTGGGATATCCCTTTTTTAAGTCCTGTCCTGGCTGTCTCAACTTTTTGGGCAAAACTGGACATTTGTCCCATTTGCTCTTGCTGACTGATCATCAGTTGGCAAGAGCAAATGGGACAAATGCCCAGTTTTGCCAAAAAAGTGGGGGGTGACCCCTAGGGGGGCACCAGAGGAACATGCAGGGGGGTGGGGATGAGCAGTGATGCCAGCCCCAGTAGCGTAGCTGAGGGGGAGCAGGGGGAGCGGCCGCTCCCCCACGGAGCAGAAGCGGTGCCTTTTTTTGCTCCTGACGCTTTTTGCTCCCGGCGCCTTTTTTTAGCTCCGCTCCCCCTGTGCTCTAAACCTGGCTACACTACTGGCCAGCAGTGTGTGGGAGGGAGGGCTCGGGGTGGGCTGGCTCTGCGCAGGCGGGCAGTGGGGGGGGGGGGGGGGAGAAGAGGGGGGCCTCAGACCAGCCCTGTGCAGTGTCCCATTTTCCATTTGAGAAAATATGGGCACTCTAACTCTTACTCATGCTCATTCTCCATTCCCTTTGAGGAGTGAGAAGATTTGTCTGTTAGGGCCATGCGATGTACCAGCTCGCTCTGTATGCTTGCTTCCATGTCGGGGAGCTGCTCGCCAACAAAGCAGAGGTTAGTGCTTGCTCAGGCTGACTCTGACATCCGAGGAATGTCAAGCTATCCTAAGCAATTTAGGTGGACTGAGGGATAGCTTCTTAGGGCCTATCTGTACTGCGGACACAATTGTGGTAGTGGGGACACCCAGCTACAACATAGTGGTCTCATAGCCAGCTCTGTTTGTAGCATAGCTGGTGCTTAACCAGGTTCTCAGCCCTTGCTACAGCATTGGCTCTGCAGGGCTTTAGCCCGGTCTGGAAATGGTTGAGAGTCCCATTGCGTTCAAAGTGGAACGGAGTTGGGCAGTGCTGTGCAGCTGACACTTCAGCCAGGGCCTCCCTCAGGCAACTTCTCTCTCAGCCCCCTTCATCTGCTCCTCTCCCACCACTCAGTGACAGGCACCCACCAGCGGCTCCCTCTTTCCAACTGGAGCCTCCCTGCCCCCCACCCTGGGGAGGCTGTCGCACCTGGTTGCTGGTCTCTGCAGCAGCAGTGGCAGGAGATGGATTGCCCTAAGGAGGCTGGTAACCAGCAAGTTGGTTCTTTGGGTGGGAAAATGTAAATGTAACAGGGAGGGTAATTAACTATTGGAACAGTTGACCACAGGCAGTGGTGGATTCTCCATCACTGGCAATTTTTAAATCCCAATTGTACGTGTTTCATTAAGATTTTCATTAAGAATGATTTTCTGGTCTGTTATCCATGATTTCAGACTAGATGATCGTAATTGTCCCTTCTGGCCTTGGAATCTAGGAAAGTGGCTGTGGGTCCTCTTTTGCTGGGGGTAGGTGGGGGGGTCATTGGAGGGAGTGTGGGTGCCCTGTAGCCTGTGGGAAGGAGTGGGTCAGGTGGAGGTGATGTACCCTGACTTGTAGCATGGGGGACCTGAGGATCCAAAGTGTCTTGGCTGTCTGGGTTTGCAGGTGGGGAGGGAGGAGGCAGTGTTTGCACTAGGTAGAGCAGCAGTTTAGATCTGCCCCGGCTGCTGTTGCAGGAGCTCTGATGCTGGCAGGTGACTGAGTAGGCTACATGTTGCATTGCTGTAACTGTACAGAGATGCTGATGGGGACAGAAAAGAAGGATTCCCTTAGAGCAGAGGTGGGAAAACTATGGCCCGGGGGCCACATCCGGCCCTTCAGACATTTTAATACAGCCCTCGAGCTCCAGCCGGAGAGTGGGGTTAGGGGCTTGCCCCGCTCCACACATGCTGGGGCTCTGCTCGGCTCCTGGAAGCAGCAGCATGTCCCTCCTCCTACGCATAGGGGCAGCCAGGGGGTCTCCGCACACTGCCCCTACAGCTCCCAGTAGCCGGCAACCACAGCCCATGGGAGCTGCCGGGGCAGCACCTGCGGATGGGGCAGCACACAGAGCTGCCTGGCCATGCCTCCGCATAGGAGCTGGAGGGAGAACATGCCACTGCTTCCGGGAACTGCTTGAGGTAAGTGCCGCCTGGAACCTGCACCCCTGCCCCCCTCCTGCGCCCGTGCCCCAGCCCTGATCCCCCTCCCACCCTCCGAATCCCTCAGTCGCAGCCCGGAGCATCCTCCTGCACCCCCAACCCCTCATCTCCAGCCCCACCCCAGAGCCTGCACCCCCAGTCAAAGCCCTCACCCCCTCCCACACCCCAACCCCCAATTTTGTGAGCATTCATCGCCTGCCATACAATTTCCATATCCAGATGTGGCCCTTGGGCCAAAAAGTTTACACCCCCCCCCGCCTTAGAGCAACTATAGCTGCAATGGCAGCTTAGCAGCTCCCAACCCCAAGAGAAACAGAGGCTTAGACATTTTGAACAAAGGGCTCATGAGCAGTAGCGCAGGGAGGTCCAGAGCGCAGGGGGAGCAGCGCTATTAAAAGGCGCCTCCCCCTGTACTCACCCGGCGGCGCTCCGGGTCTTCGGCGGCACTTTGGCGGCGGGTCCTCACTCACTCCGGGTCTTCAGTGGTACCCACCGCTGAAATGCCGCCAAAGACCCGGAGTGCCGCCGGGTGAGTGCAAGAAGCGGCACTTAAAAAGAAGTGGCGCCTTTTTTTTTAGTGCTGCTAAAAAAAGGTGCCGCTTCCTTTTTAAGGCGCCGCTTCTGCTCACGGGGGGAGCGGCTGCTCTCCCTGCTCCCCCCTGGCTATGCTGCTGCTCATGAGAGCCACACTGTGAGCCTCAGAGAGACTGGGGGAATAACACTGTTGTAACTGAGTTGGCTAGTGTGGTTAGGCCCAATCTATGCTATAAGAAATCAGTTCAGCAGCAAGACAATGCTAGTCCTCAGCACACAGAAGCAGCAACCTCCCTTCTGAAGAGTTGGTGCTGACTTAGTGCTGATATTCAGTTTATCTAGAAGCACAGCTATGCTGTTGTCCAGCAGGTATGTGCGTTGTTAAAGGAGGAGAAGGAGAAGAAGAAAGAGGAAGGGAGTAGAGTTAGGGTGGCAACAGTCTTTGTTTTCTCTTGGATTCCTGTTTTATTGGAAATCTTTGCAGCCCGCTAAGTCAGGATATTACAGGCATGCCTGAACTCTGAACTTTCTACTCCCTGATCTAGTTTGTAGTGTTAAGATCTTGAAACATATTATTTACTGGCAGATTTCCCTGGTCCCAGGGAAATGTTGAATGAATGGGGCTACTGTCGAGCAAATGGAGTTGGGTAGGTACTTGGGGGAAAACAATGATACATAATTATGATAATATCCTTAATCATCCCCAAATGCTTTATAAACTATATACATACAAAAATTGCCTGTTTAACCAGGTATGTCAACATTATGGAACAGTGTGAAACAGGAATAGAATATAGAAGGATACAATATCCAATGGGGACTGCAAGTGGAATTTCAGGTCAGCAGGAAGTAATTCTGAAAGTTGGTCAGACTGCTTTGGCCATGGCCCTTTCTCACCAAAAGTAGGACACAATCTTTAATAACTATAAGAGCCCGGACCATTGATTTCTTGTCTGGTGTTCTGGATGCTATATCCCAAGGATTCTGTGTAAGAGCAGTTTGCAGCTGAGCAACTCTCAGTTGATCTCAGGAATTTGGATTTGAGAATAGTGCAGCATGTTTACTCCTGCCCTGTGGAAAATCAGTGTAGCATGAAGACCGGAATCATTTACTCAAATGCAGGCATTCTCCCCGTCCCCCCTGTTTTCTCCAAACCCCTTAATCTGTAGCCTGAGTCCCTGGGAATTGTACTGAAATGTACAACTTTTTGGAAATAAACAAAATAACTGAACAGGCATCGCAGATGGACTAAGGAAGAGAAATAGATCATTGGCCTGAACACAGGACGGGGAGTCAGGAATTCTAATCCAGATTGACAGTGATTCCCTTTTTACCCTTGGGCAAGTCACTTAACTGTTCATCCTTCGATTTTGCCTCTGTAAAGTAGGGATTATAAACAGAGTTCTGCAAAAATATTCCCAAAAGCTATCAAAATGTGTAAAATGTATCCGTTTTAATTTTGTTGCAATAAATTAAAATTAGTCCCTTTCTTTTCTCAGTTTGTGTGCATGTAAAAGGGGAATAATACCTATTTCATACAGAGGTGCTGATTAATATTTAGGTGCTTTGAAGGGGTAAAATGCCAACTAGTATTCTATTGTGTTGGCTCTAAAGGACAGGGTCACTTTGTTATAAGACGACTGATTAATAAAGAGATGGAGAAAATTGGCTTGATTGCATGGGATCTAAAGGGCATAAATCAATTCTTTTATCCAGAAATATCATAGAACTGGAAGGGACCTCGAGAAGTCATCTAGTCCAGTCGCCTGCACTCAAGGCCACAGGCGCCGACTTTGGCTGGCGCCCAGGGCCGGCTCCGGGCACCAGCGCAGCAAGCGCGTGCCTGGGGCGGCAAGCCGCAGGGAGGCAGCCGGCCGGTAGCTGCGAGGGCGGCAGTTTGGCAGCCTTCGGTGGCGTTTCTGCGGCAGGTCCGCCGGATGCGCTGCTTCGGCGGCTATTCAGCGGCGGGAACAATGAATCCGCAGGACTGACGACCTCCCACAGAAACGCTGCCGATGGCTGCCTGACTGCCGTGCTTGGGGCGGCACAAAACATAGAGCCGCCCCTGCTGGCGCCAGTGGGTGCTTGCGCCCCCTGCCCCACCCCTGGCCACAACCCAACTCCACCCCTGGCCCTGCCCCCATTCCAACCCCTTCCCCAAATCCCTGCCCCCTCCCCTGGGCGTGCTGCATTTCCCCTCCATCCCCTCCCTCCCAGGCTTGCTCGCAGCTAGCCTGGGAGGGAGGGGGGGAAAGCAGCGGCGCACTCAGGGGAGGAGGCAGAGCGGAGGTGAGCTGGCGTGGGGAGGGCCGTGGGATGTAACCCTTGGAGGGTGGGGGGGACAGGGGAACCGCTCCCTGCCCGAGCTCACCTCCGCTCCGCCTGCACTGAGCACGCCCCCGCCACTCCGCTTCTCCCCCCTCCTTCCCAGGCTTGCCGCGGGAGTCAGCTGTTTGGCGGCAAACCTGGGAGGGAGGGGAGAGAAGCGAAGTGGCGGCGGCGTGCTCAGGGGAGGCGGAGCAGAGGTGAGCTGGGCAGGGGGCAGGCAGGGAGCTGCTGGTGGGTGCTCTGCACCCACCAATTTTTCCCCGTGGGTGCTCCAGCCCCGGAGCACCCACAGAGTCGGAGCCTATGCTCAAGGCAGGACTAAATATTATCTAGACCATCCTTGACAGGTTTGTCCAACCTGCTCTTAAAAATCCTCAATGATGGAGATTCCACCACCTCCCTTGGCAATTTAGTCTAGTGCTTAACCACCTTGACAGGAAGTTTTCTCCTAATGTCCAACCTAAACCTCCCTTGCTGCAATTTAAGCCCATTGCTTCTTGTCCTATCCTCAGAGGTTAAGAAGAACAATTTTTCTCTCTCCTTATAACAACCTTTTATGTACTTGAAAACGGTTATGTCCCCCCTCAGTCTTCTCTTCTCCAGACTAAACAAACCCAATTTTTTCAATCTTCCCTCATAGGTCATGTTTTCTAGATCTTTAATCATTTTTGTTCCTTTTCTCTGGACTTTATCCAATTTGTCCACATCCTTCCTGAAATGTGGCGCCCAGAACTGGACACAATACTCCAGTTGAGGCATAATCAGCGCGGAGTAGAGCGGAAGAATTACTACTTGTGTCTTGCTTACAATACTCCTGCTAATACATCCCAGAATTATGTTTGCTTTTTTTTTTTTTTTTTTTTTTTGCAACAGCATTACACTGTTGACTCATATTTAGCTTGTGATCCACTATGATCCCCAGATCCCTTTCCGCAATACTCCTTCCTAGGCAATCATTTTCCATTTTGATGTGTGCAACTGATTGTTCCTTCCTAAGTGGAGTATTTTGCATTTGTCCTTTCTGAATTTCATCCTATTTACTTCAGACCATTTCTCCAGTTTGTCCAGAACATTCTGAATTTTAATCCTATCCTTCCAAGCACGTGCATCCCCTCCCAGCTTGGTATTGTCCGCAAAATTTATAAGTGTACTCTCTATGCCATTATCTAAATTATTGATGAAAATATTGAACAGAACCAGACCCAGAACTGATCCCTGCGGGACCCCACTCCTTATGTCCTTCCAGCATGACTGTGAACCACTGATAACTACTCTCTGGGAACCAATTATGCACCCACCCTTTAGTAGTTCCATCTAGATTGTATTTCCCTAGTTTGTTTATGAGACGGTCATGCGAGACAGTATCAAAAGCCTTAAAGTCAAGATATACCACATCTACTGCTTCCCCCTATCCACAAAGCTTGTAACACCAGCTGGGATTGATTAGTGCCTCTTCATTTCTTCCCAGGTCTTACTGATTTGTCTGACATTTTTCAATGCTTGCATAATTTTGTGCAAGCCTAGGTTTTGGTGCCATAATATACACACTGCCGTTACATTGTGCTGTTGTGTTGAAACATCAGTGTTGTGGAGCAATGGCGCTTTGTGGGAATTTTCCTAACCTTCCATGTGGTAGGTCTGTGGAATGTATAAGGGCTTAAGGTTGATGCTAATTGGAGATTGTGTGTTCATGATGTGGAGCTGGGCTGCAGGTTTGTTGGGGTGGGGTTGATTTTTTTCTCTATTCTTTCCCCCCCCCCCCCCCGCCATCCCTTTGCTTTCTTTGAGCCTGAAGGGGCAGGGCTCAATCATGATTCTGTGGCAAGGTCCTGTTTCAAGGCCCCATTGCTCTCATTGTACCAAGCCCTGAATGGATCTAGCCGGCTGTGCTGTCAGGTCTGTCGGAAGCCCACGTAGAGATCTCATGTTTTGCTTTGTGCCTCACGTGGTTATGGGTTACCAGCATGGGACTCACTAGCATGGTGCAGTAGGACATGGCTCTGTGGGACATGCATGGGGTGGCCCGGTGAGATGGGAGCTCAGCAAAGGGGCCACTCGGTACAGCTTGGTGGGGGTGGTCTGTACTGTGGATGCCTGTCACTTGGGTTGGAACTCAGCCCTGGCTGCTCCTCCACAGAACCCCTGTGTCAGCTGAGGGGTCACTGTGTTGGGTGTGGACCTGGTCCCCGCCCCGTGGGCAGCTCCCAACCTATGGAAGGCTCCCCCAGCAGAGGGCGGGCTGCCTGAGCGCAGTACCTCGCTCGCACCACTGGGTGGCAGGATGTGCCGCTGGTGAGGCTCTAGCGCCCCTCCGCCGCTCTCTATGGTCTCGCTGGTGGAAGGCGCCGCCGTAAGGTCGGGTGGGGTGGGAGCGCACAGGGGCGGGGTGCTTGTGCGCAGGCGCACAAGGTAGGCACCGCGTGAGGGAGCGACCCGGCGAGGACACGCGACGCGAGGAGCCCGCGGGAAGGTGGGGGCGGGGGCGGTAACAGCAGAGGGAGCGCTAGTGGTGGGGGGAAGGGACGGGGAGATGCAGGGGCAGGAACCCCGGGGGCGGGGAGGGGACAGGCTGATGCAGGGGTAGTAACTGGGGCAAGGGCTGTTGTGCTGCACTCTCGGTGCTGGCTCAGACCCCGCCCCCGCCCCCACCCCCACGCCCTTGCTTGCCTGTCTCTAGGGCTTGCTGTAAAAGTCCATCACTGACGTGGTCCCAGTGCCTCTCCTCCTGCTGGAAGCCGCGCTCTCTGCTCACGCTGTCTCTCCCCTAGTGCAAACATGTCGGACCAAGAGCACCTCATGGACTTGCTGAGGAAAGAGGTGAGGTCCCTGCTGATGGCTGTCAAAGAGGGCCTGACCCCAGTGCAGCTGGAGCAGGAGTACCTGTCTATGGTCGGCAGACCTCTCCCATTGCACACCCTGGGCTACCGATCCACCATGGAGCTGGTGAAGGACATGCCCGATGTCGTCAACATCTGCGCCTCTAGAGATGGCTCTGTTATACTGAAAGGTGGGTGCACGGCTCCCCTGGCAAGAGGAGCAAATGACTTGGGAACCCTCACCCAAGCATGGAAAGGCATTCAGTAGAACAGTCTCATGCTGTGCTTGCAGTCTGTATGTGCATGATACAAGGCTGGGGTAGAGCGTGGACCCTGGACATGGAGCATTTGAACGTGGGGGAAGGTACCCAATATACTAACCAGCCGGTGAGTGTTAAGAGTCATGTATTTAATCCACCCCAGTTTTTAAAGAAACTTTTAGATAAATGTCATAAAGGTGCAAATAGCAGAGGGTGATATCTAGGGAGCATCTTGGCCATTTACCATGGATGGGTAGCTCTTCTTTGTGATTTGCAGTTTAAAGCTAATGATTAAAAAGATGAATCTCCATGGCACTCTAGTGGGCTGCTGACGTTGAGTTGGCCTACTTTTAACCTTGGGTAACCCACATAAGCATTATGTATGCAGGATTCCAATTATAAGGACCAGCACTATGTTCAATTTTCTGGATTCTCTTATCTCTTTTGCCTTCTGCACATGTTCCTTATTATTTCCATTTGCCTTCATGTTTGTTTCGTACCTTTTATGTTTCTCCCTGTCTTCCAGTCTCCTTTATATTTGCTTTCTCTCTTCCTTCCCTAGCCACTCAGACATCTTCTCTCCTGGTTGCTTCATCTCACATATGTTCTGGGCCCAGCCTAGGACATGTAATGGCAACCACCAGGTTTATGCCATAGCACTTAGGCCTCCCTTTTCTATGTAAATAGAGATTGTGGCAGAAGACAGAGTCAGGGAAAAGGCACCAGAGAAGCAACTGGTGCCCCCTTGTCTGGGGGCTAATTATTATTTATATTTCTTGATAAAAGAACCTTTGTGGGTCGATCCAATTCTTTCTTGTTTCCCCACCTTTGGGAGCAGAGTCTTTGGAATGATCAGCAGCAGCAGCACTGTTTTGGGAGGAGTGAGTTTTGCAATATTGAAGACGCAAACAGCCTCGGGGGTGGGGGATGAATTGACATTTTAAAATCTTTTTTTAAGAAATAAGAGGGGTGATGTGGAAATGCTGGGAGAGCATAGCTCAGTCTCCAAAAATGTTCTTAGTATTCTTTGGTAAGCTCCATAATACCAATCCATCAGTCCAGAGAGATCTTGCAAAGCTAGCTATGTGCTCCCTATCACTGAAGGTATTCAGAGTTTGGTATTAATAACATCCTCTCTCACTGGTGGTGCTGGCTTGTTTCAAAGGCATGTAGATAGTACTTTTTAATTTGGGGCCTCCCAAAGCACCATGCAAGCTGAGACAGATATGGCAATTTCCTGCAATGTCTTTTGAAGATATTATTGAATTAAGGTTAAATAGCTTTGGAGTCCACTGTATTATAAATGCAAAGTTTGTATTATTGTATTGTATTATTGTGGGATTGTATGCAACTTCTCTAGGAAGGAGATACTTGGCCAATGTATACCCTGAGAAGTGTTGAGTTTCAAAGGACTCTTAAACAGTGTGCCAGAGAAGAAGGAAGTTTTGGAACAAAGTTAAGTGGGTTTTCTGGGAAATATCTGGGAGGAGGTGAATGCAGAGTGCCTCCTCTGGACCCAACTTTCAATGCTATGCCCTGAGAAGAGTGCCATTGTCTGACTGATTACGTATGCATGGCCTCTGAAGCGTAAAGAGACAAGCTTTGTAAAGGAAAGGCTAATCTATGAATATGTGTTTTTTGAGCAAACAGCTGTTATAAACTTGTGACCACAGAAAAGCCCCATTGGGGGGTTTGAAGGAGCAGTCACCTACTAGAACCATTGCTCAAGTTCAGGTTGATCTCTAGTGAGCTTATTAGCATGTTGGATAGGTTCTTTTATTGTTTTTAATAGTTTTTCACCTTAAGAATTAATGTGCTTGCTTAGAAAGGGCTGTGTGGTAACTTATAACTGGGCAATTCCACGGTGTTTAGCCCCTGATGAGAAGGCAAAGATGGAGACCTGCTTAGGCATTCTGACTTACTAGGGAACTGCAGCCTGGAAAAACCCCTGTCAGGAGGGAAAGAGATATGGGTCTCACCTCTCTTGGGCAGAGGAGCTGGGAGTCTAGAGTGGGTGCTCTTGCTGGAGCACAAGGGGGAAATATACACGTGCAGTTGCCATGAACTGACACAAGCTATGTATATACAGGGATCACTTTATCAAATAGTTGTAGATACTGAAGCTAAGCTTCACATCAGTGTAGGGCAGTGAAAGAAGAATGCTGTATCTGATTGAAATTGCAAGGTGAATTTAGATAGAGTGTAATTGCACAAATTGGAATTGGTCCAAGACACTGTTGCTAACACTTTTAACACTTTGCCCACTGCTTGCATCCGACGAAGTGGGTATGCACCCACGAAAGCTTATGCTCCAATACCTCTGAGACTATAAGGTGCCACAGGACCCTTTGTCGCTTCTACAGATCCAGACTAACACGGCTACCCCTCTGATACTTTTAATGTTGTGAAAAATGCCATGATGACAGGTGATTAGGGCCTTAGTTTTACATCTTGTTCAAAAGTCTGTAGCTCCAGCAAAGCACATTGTGCTGTAGCACTATCAAAAGGTCCAGTATGGTTTTGTTGCAATACTGGCTCACAGGGAAGGGTGCCATCTATTGAGTGGCCAGCACAGCCTTCTACAATATCTGGGTTTTTTCATGTGATCTCCTGTTCAAGCACTTAGTAGGCTCAGCAGCCATCTCTGCTTGGATCATGATCTGCTGAGATCATGGTGCTGACACATTGCCCTCTATGAGATGTTAAAGCTGTTCCAGACTGACTTACGGGGGGGTTGAGTGGGCAGATAAAAACTATACATCACTGCGCTTTCCATCATTAATGGTAGAATTCAGCAATAGCTGATTAGTGCAATTTGCTCTTTGAAGAGGAGTGTTTCCTCAAAAGGGGGCTAGTAAAAGGGAAGGGGGAGAGGAAGAGCATTAACCAACACAGCTTTAACTATTTATTTCTGCTGCTTTAGTCATTGCAGATGAAGCCACCAGGGCGATGGCAAGTTTGGTTGCAAGACAGAAGACCAGTTCTAAGGTGCGAAATGTCAAGCGAAGAACAAATGCCTTCTCTCGCCCCCGCCTGCCCCGGCAGGGCCGGACCCCTCCTGTCCTGCCAGCTATGGTGAAGAGTGAGCTGAAGGACCTGCTGAGTCTGTCCCCAGTCTTGCTCTCAGATTTTGATAAGGCCTTCGCCAGGCGCTTTGGACGGACTTTCCAGTATATGCGCTATGGATTCTTCTCCATGATTGAAGTGCTGAGCACAGCCTCTGATATCATTGCCATTGAGCAGACCAGGGCGGGCTCTCTGCTGACCCTGAAGAAAAGCCCCTCAGTTAAGCAACAGCAGGAAAAGCTGTCACAGGGTGAGGCTTGTATATGTGTTTAACTTGGGGCAGGTAGTTTTGATTAGCACATATTGTCACTTTTTCTTCAAGCAGACCGTGTTTCAGGTGAAAGGGGCTAGGTCTCCACTGTCTGCAGTAGCACCCATCCTTTAGGATTCAGCGCAGGAGGGCTGTGGTGGTTCTGCTGCAGCAGCTGTGTGCCCAGCGCCAAAGGGTTCTGGCTCTGTATGACTTGGGTCTTTATTACATTGTTCCTCCTCTGTGTTCTCAGGGATAGGTGGATGGAGAGGGGCGAGTTTAGCTAATCTGAAGTCTATAGATAGCTTTTATTAATATGACAAAAGTTGCCTCTTCGTTGTAGAGCTGGATAAACATTGGTGTGAGCCCAACATTGTCTGCCTGCCAGGGAAATGGAAAACTGTGACCTGCATGTTCACGTAGTTTGATTAATGCCGTGTATAAACCTCTGTCTTCTCTGCTTAAGGTGAGAAGGTGATTCAACCAAAGAAAGCAAAGCAGGCCAAGTCTGATTCTTTGCCAACATCTACAGTTAGAACACCACCTCCTGGATCTGTCTTATGTACAGAGAGCCTCGGAACACCAAAACAGGGATCAGAGCCAGTGGAAGCAGAAGTAGGGAACTGTTGTGAGAGACTGAAACAAGTGAGTAACTGAAGAAGTGAGCTGTGGGGTCTCTTATCCTTAAGCAGAGTCATTTAATAATGTAATTGTCTCTGGGAAATAGTGTATCATCTATACAAGGCTAGAGTTTACTAAATTGTTTTCAGATTAGTTCAACAACAAACACATTGATATTGGCATGGGAGTCCAGTGGGCTATCAGAATCCTGTTTCTGATATGCAAAATCTCTGTACTCATTACAGATCACCCATTGGCCAATTCCTGTAATGACCATCAACTTGTTAGCTAATGATAGAGTGCCTTCCACTCAAAGATCTCAGAGCACTTAACATTAAGCCTCGTAACCCTCCTGTGAGGGTAGATAAGCCATGGTAACTCCCACTTTACACATGTGGAAACTGAGGTACACTGTGGTTAAGTCACTTGTCCTAGATCACACAGAATCTCATAGAGAAAGGAATAGAAACCAGGAGCCTTGAGTCCATGTACTTTGGTCAGACTACTAGATATACTTCCTCTCAGGGACAAAAAAGAAGAGGCTTTTCCAGGTAATGCCATAACTAAAAGACACCATTTCCTTTGTCTTTTCTGGTCCTGATGGGCTCTATGCCGAGGTAGGATATAACTGGACCATTTATTAGCACCAGGGAAGGGCTTGTTCCAAAGGGAAGCCATTGTTGTTGAGTTCTGTGTGCTAGGCAATATTCAGACAAAGGAAGACACTCATTCTCCTCACCCAGGGTGCTTACTTGGGTGGTCAGGCACAGACAATCCAATACTGACCCATGATGAATACAATGGTTAATGGTACAAATGGGAGGTGATGTGGATTATTTTAGATCAGTGTTGAAGTACTAATGGAGCAGCATGTGTTAAGGAGGGATTCGAATGAATAATACTTCACACTTAAGAGGGTCATTTAGCAAATGAAGGAGATAAGAGTTCTGTATATAGGGGGCAGCATGGGGTAGGTGCATAGACATGAGTGGGAAAGAATACAAAGGATAGGTTTAGCAGGGAGGTTTGGATGAAGTGTAGGCTGTGGGAGGGAACTGATCCAGAATTGTAATAGGCTGCAGTATAGTTAGTTCCTGCTAGAAGGCCCATATGCCATGGGATGGTAGGTGGGAGAATGCCATGGCAAGAGCCTTAGGGACAAAGGAAGAAGGAAAGGAAGAGTGTGAGGTGCTCAGAGAGCTCCAGAAAGCTGGCTTATGGCCTGTGCATAGTCTGCTTTATGATGAGGTGGTGCAACACCGGTGGTATAATGGCAAATGTAAGCAGTAATTAATTGGAGACCCCTGCATCACAGCAAGACCATCATCAGTATTCGTGATCTACTGAATAGTCACCAGAGATTATGGAGGGCAAGAACTACTAGACATTCCAAGTGCCTGTATCTGAGCAGTTTTAGAGTTAATGGTTGTGCATCGTATGCATGCAGTGTGTTTTAAAAATCCTTTGCTAGATGCTGACATTCAATCCTGTTTCACTGCATTCCTAATCTGTCATTTCCGCTAATAAACAAATCTTTCACTGTAATTATTTGGCCCCTTGATTGCACAATTTGATATTAGTTTTCTTAAGCCTTGGAATTGACCTTTTTGTTCTTGGTATGATTTTTGGCTTTTTCCTTGAAGTTGGAGAAGGATATTAAGATGATGCTTGCACAGAAGGGAGCCGGAGGGACAATCAGCTCAGAACTCAAAGAAAAGATCCGAGTTGTAAGTGTTGTTCATATCTGGAAATGTGTCTAAGCTTTGGGCAGGAATAAGCATTAGACATTAGCATGTCTAAAGCCTGATGATCAAGGAACACCACCTCTGCTTCTCAGTAGACTTGGTGGTTACAGATTAATTAGGGAAGATGATGTAGGGTCAGCCAGACTGTGGTCTGCCTCTCTTCCCACAAGATTGAAATATGTGGTTTCCTCTGTCTTTGGCATCAGATATGCTGGGAAAACCCAGCAGAGAATACAGATTATCTATGAATCCTGATGCTTGTGCAGAATCAGAACCTATGAAAGGTGGTGACACCTATAGATTATTTAAATGTGTGTATTTAGGGGGAGTGAGATCACACTGGACAATAATCTACTATCTCTTTTACTGCTTGTGTCTTGAACCATCCCCCTTCATAGCAGCTGAAATTTTACAGATAGTTCATTCGCTAAAGAGCTCACCATCTTCCTCTAAGTGTGGACAGTTCCTAGCATGTTATGGGTGCACTTAAGCAACCGTACTGAAATACAGTGGTGGACTGCTAATTGGGGCTTCTCAGCATAGCTGTCTGGGTCAGGGGTTCTGAACCTGGAGGTCGTGAACAGGTAGATGTAGGAGGCATGACTAATTTGTCCTTCCCATATTGCTAAGTGGGAAAGGGTTTTTTGGTTAGGTTGGAGAGGAGTGTTAGGATGGTGCCTATATGGAAAAGAAGGTAAGGATAAGGAAAAGGTCTTCAGAACCACTGGCCTAGATTATTTAGCTGGGAAATTAGACTTCTGATCCTTGCAGGTATTCTACAATGTGGAATTTTCATAATCCTTGGAAACAATGGAGATTCTCTCTGCATTGAGTTCACAGAGATGTGTGAACTTGCTGATTGGGATGAACCTGTGCCAAGTAAATGAACCCATGCCAAGTAAATTACACTTCTGGATAGATACTTTCCATTGAAATTCTCTCTTGTAACTGAGCCAGTCTCTGGGTGCACTTTCTAGATCTTCTAGCATGGCCTGCGGCCACCACTGAGGCCAACAGGTCAAATGCGTAGATGCAGATATTTTAAAGGGTTCTTTCATTTGCTGCTCCTCCTTGTTTCACTGTGTGGGGCCATGAATTCCAAACATGCACATGCTTTCTATAGTTCTTTCTTCCTTTTCCAGTTTATATGTACCCTCAGAAATTGAGTTATGCAAGTCTGAGGTTCTGGATGAGTGGCAAAAGTCACAGATAGAAGGTCCAACATGTCTAGCCACAGGGGCTAGTAATAAAGTGCATATCATTAAAAAGCTAGGGCCCCTAACTTTTTATAAGTATTTATTTTGCATGCATAACATGCTGTTTAGTTGTCTGTGTTACAAAATGAAGCCTATTCTTCCTCTTTCACCTAAGGTCCAGGTACACAACTGTCTGCTTATGATGTGTCCTTTCCTGTCGTGTAGGTTGCAGCCCAGTATCCTGAGGGTTTGCTGGCTTCTAAGCTACCTGGTGAGTTTGAGGTAAGTTTTGCCTCTAGCAGGTAGGGACTCTTTATTCAGTTTGGTTAAAGCTGGGCATACTGCATGTAGATCTCTGCAAGCTTCTCTCTCAGCTCTGGTAGAGCAGTTTTCTGTTTTCAGTGCAGGTCGCCTCCAGAAGAGGATGCCAACCCTGTGTTCTGGCTTTATGGTGAAGATAAATACCCAGTAGGAACTAAGATGATGTCGCCTAACTCATGTCCATTCACATACCGACAATGTGGAAATAGGAGTGTGCCCCCAAAACTTAATTACTCCAATAATTCTTTTAAACAGTTTTAAAAGGGTCTTTTCTTTAATTAATCTTGAGGCAGGCCAGAGGGGCTGAAATATTGATTTTTCGCATCCCTGTGGAATCCTGTAAGTAAATGAAGCACCCTTCTTAAGAAGCTTAGGAGAACTGAATAAATGTATTTTGAGAAAGTCTAATTTTTTTTGCTGTCGAGGAGCAGCTCCACTAATATTAGGGAACTAGTGTTCAAGCTAGTTTTGTCTGGGTGCAGGGTCCTATCTATAGTCCTGTGTTCCAGCTAAACACACTTTTTTGGTCATTTTACAAAATTATTAGATGTGCAAAAGGTAAATCGACATCCTATGTCTGGTTTTAGGGATCAGGTATGTGTCTGTTACACAGTGATGAACCTTGTAATTGATGTACTGTGGAGTGCTGCATTCCATGTCCAGCACCAAGAATGAGAAGGTTGCAAGTCATCTGGATATGATTTGTACCAGTTTATAGTCCTGACTGTGAAACAGTTTTGTTTAAAAAGATCCCTTTGAACTGTTTTTATAGCTTTTGATTTTTTTTCCCCTTTCCATGGTTTTTAACTCCCTTTAGAAGTTTGATTCTAAAATTCTTTTCTCTCCTGATCTTGGACCTCTTCCATTTGGCAGCCATTTTTGCTTTCCCATGTTTTCAAAGGGAGCCTGAAATTCGTGCATCTGAGTTGCTTGTAACTTGCTCAGTCTTCTTAGAAACAGACACTGGATATCAGCAAAGACTGATGTCCACAGGTACCACCTCCATCGTACAATGGCAGAAGTGGATTGTGTGAGATGCTGTCACCTGATCCCCGTGGATGATAACCCGTTCAGTGCTGCAGGGGCAGTTAAACCCCTCCTGCAAATTATGCTTGCCAAGTTCTCTAGTTCTTTAAGTTTTGATTGTTGTCTGCTCTGCAGGTGTGGTGGCAGTTTAAAAAAAAAAAAAGGCAGGTGAATAAAACTCTTCTTTTCTGGCAACAGGCACATTTTAAAGAGAAGCTATCAGTGAAGGAGCTGGGGTTCTTAAATGTGATGGAGTTTGTTGGGGCCCTTAATGATATTCTCCACATTGAGCGCAAGGAAGGCGAACAAGACTGGCTGGTCTTTGATCTTGAATCCAAGTGCTTAGCAGATGGTAAGTGAGGTTTGTATGTCCATGTTTCACTGTAGGCCCGGAGTGACCAAAATACTGCTGGTGGGACAGATGTTATCCTTGAAGACCTACAGCAGGGCCCCTTAAAAATGGGATCTGTAAAAGAGAAGCAGAGCCTACAAGTCTCATCATGCAATTCATCACCTTGGTCTAAACAGAGTGGTGTTCAGAGCACAAGGCAGCATTATATGCTGGGAGCTTTGCTTATTTCTTACCACTGGTGAGTGGATTTGTCAAGCCTGAGTGAAACTGTTAGATTTGACATTTATATTCAAAGTTAAAAACCAATTGAGATGAATGGAGAGATTTCACATCTGTCTTTGAAATACTGTTTGAGGCTGTCAAGAAGACAGAATAGCTTAGATTCATTGCTAAGGAGTATTTTCACAATAAAGGCTAGTTCCTTTTTTTAATGAAAGATTAGATTCTGCTGCAAGTATAGGAATCTGACCAGTTTCATAGCAGTTGAAAGTGTGTGGCATGCTGGGTAAAAGTGCTATCCATTTGAATTGTGAAGGCAAATCATTTGCTTCTCCTTCCCTTCTCTGTGGAGGGAAGCTTGCTTTGTCTGCATCTTGCAGATTATACTTTTTAATGCAGGTATTTTTGAAACCTTTTTGTTGTGAGTTGAGGAGGGAAGTTTTTATCAATGAGTTTTTTAGCATGTACCACTGGGCAACGAATGAATTTATTAGTGTTCTGCTTTTGTATCTTGATGTACATCTGTTCTTTTTCTTACTGCTTCTGAAGCCCAAATGGAGTATTCCCCTTCCTTTCTTAGGGCCCATCTGCACAAAATAAATTTACATCAGTGTAGTGTGACTTAGCAGCATAAACTGTGGCATTCTAAGCCCCATTTTACAGCAGTGTGGTGTCTACATTGGGAATTTGTGCAGGTGTAATTATCTTGATGTAGTTACACCCGGGGCAATTTCTTTATTGGGTTAAGTCACACTTGTGTAAGCCCTGCTTTACATCAGTGCAACGTATTTGCACTAGAGTAAGAGCAAAAGTAAATTTCCTGAATGTCGACAGAGCCTTGGAAAGTAACAGCTCTGGCTTTTAAGGCAAGTGTGAGTTTCATCTTCTAACAGAGCACATTTGGTTCCATTAGATGAGCAATCAAAGGATGAGAGCTGTCAGTCTGATTCTTTGATATATTCACTAGGTGCTGCTGAGCTCAAGGTCTCCAGCTGGGATTTCTGTTCTGAGAACTCTGAGGATCTGGACCTGAAAAAAAGCCGAGTATTCAATGTGGTAAAAAAGATGGAGAAACCAGTGAGTGGCCTTCAATAATATAATAACCAGGGGGTGCATTTTAGGTTTGGAAGTTGTGATTAGTGTGGCTGGCTGCTGAGAATTTAAATATCCCTTCAAGAGTGTACTGTAGCCAGACTCAGCCTTGCAGAGCCACTGGAATCTTTCTGCATCTATATCCAGCCTATCCAAAGCCATCTTACCTATGGACATTGTGGATTCTCCATCACTTGAAGTTTTCAAATTGAGATGGGATATTTTCCTAAAAGATATGCTATAACTCAATAAGAAGGTATGGGCTTGATGCAGAGAATATTGGGTGAGGCTCTCTGGACTGTTATGTTCTCTGGCCTTACCAAATTCACAGCCGTGAAAAACATATCACGGACCATGAAATCTGGTCTCCCCCTGTGAAATCTGGTCTTTTTGTGTGCTTTTACCCTATACTACACAGCTTTCATGGGGAGACCAGCATTTTTCAAATTGGGGGTCCTGACCCAAAAGGGAGTTGTGGGGGGGGGGGTGTCGCAAGGTTATTTTAGAGGGGTCATGGTATTGCCACCCTTGCTTCTGTGCTGCCTTTAGAGCAGTGCGGCAGGAGCGTGGCGGCTGTTAGCCAGGTGCCCAGCTCTGAAGGCAGCTCCCAGCCAGCAGCAGCACAGAAGTAATGGTGGCAATACCATACCATGCCATCCTTACTTCTGTACTGCTCCTGCCGGCAGCTCTGCCTTCAGAGCTGGGCTCCCAGCCAGCAGCCACCACTCTCCAGCTGCTCAGTTCTGAAGGCAGGGCCACCGCCAGCAGCAGCACACAAGTAAGGGTAGCAGTACCGCAACCTCCCCTACAATAATCTTGCAAACCCCCCACCACCCACAACTCCTTTCTGGGTCAGGACCCCTACAATTAAAACACTATGACATTTCAGATTTAAATAGCTGAAATAATGAAATTTACAAATTTTAAAATCCTATGACCATGAAATTGGCCAAAATGAACTGAATTTGGTAAGGCCCTAGTTATGCAGGAGGTCAGATTAGATTATCATAATGGGCCCTTCTAGCCTTAATATTTATGAATCCGTTCGTTCTGTTAAGTACCTTACTCCCACAATGCAGTTTCCATCTGTGGTGGTTGTTCAGGCAATCTTTTGAGCTCATCTGCATTGCTTCTGCATTGTCCAGTAGGGATGGCTACCAGGTGAGGTGCCTTTCTCTTTCTTTCTCCCTTGCCTCAACCCTCCATGTCCTGAAGTTACTTCTATGGAACACACTCCTTGCTGACACAAGAAGCAATGTACACAGATGGAGTCTGAATGTCTGTAGGGCAGCAGAAAGCACTGCCTCCAGGCCACTGCATGCACCCAGATAACTAAATTAAACCAAAAAAGATTTAGTTCACCTTTTCAGTCAAGTCCTCTCATGGAAGCGACTGGCTTTCTCCCTTCTGGGGTTGCATCTAAGTTTTCATGATGAAAACTCCGAGGTCACTCTCAAATCTGGTGTGAGGTATCTGTTTCTCTCTTCCCCATTTCCTTCCTTGGTGGGTGTAGCACATCCCAGAGAGAGTTCTTAGAATTTCCCTGTTTCCAGAGAACCCCTTTGCTGGCAGATGATCTCCTCTGCTGAGTCAGTCAGACCCAGTGTTTAATTGGAAAATTTGCAGTGGGTAAGTCAGGCACTCCTTCCCCTTCATTGTGGGTCTGAGCCACCCCAATTAAATCTGCCAGCCCTCATTGTTTGAAGAACTGAAGAGGCAGGACATTGGAATAGGACTTAAGCAGTGCTTAATTTGCGCCAGGGCTGAGCCCTCGCACCTCTGCGCTTTGCAGTTCAAAGCCCTGGCACCTCTGGGCTTGCCACATCAGTTATGAAAGTAAAAATATTGCTTGAGCACGAGCTCCAGCACCTCTTTCATTAAAAATTAAGCACTGGACTTAGGTTGTACAGTGCCACTTAGACTCCTTTCCATTAGGCATTAGGACAAGCCCCACCAGCACTGGGTTTTCTCTTAATGGGGCGGTTGCTTGTCCTTGTTCAGTGCACCCACTGCACCAGCATTTAACCATCTGTCTGAGCACCAGGTCCTTTTACTCCTTTTCTTGGCTCTGCAGTATCTGGATGTGGAGGAGCTACAGCTAGCCTGGGAGATAGCAGAACCAGAGATCCCCCCTGATGCTGTTCAGGACAGAAGCCTTTATTGTCTCCCTGCACTGAACAGTAGCACCCTGGTGGGTGTCTTTGTGGAGTACATCATCTCTCCTAACCAATTCTACATCCGGATGTGTAGCAGGGAAACATCTGAGATGCTGGAGAACATGATGATTGAGATGAGGTGAGAAAGCGTTGCATCAGCTTTGTGCTGTGGCCTGCTTAGCAGATTCTCCATGAGTATGTGTATGCATGTGCTATGCTGCTGAGAGAGCAGGGTGCCCAGCTGGCTGTTGTGGTTAGTATTGGCTTGGGTATGTTGGTGCAGAGGTGCATGCACTCTACTCGTTCATGTATGCATAGTGCTTACTCGTCCCTCTATAACTGGCAAACAAGAACTATGTTTGGTGGCAGTTAAGGCTGCAGCAGGACACACTTCATCCACCCAACATTTAAAAGCATGGAAATAAATAGTTATGGCAAAGGGACTCATGCATTCCTTTGCACCTTCATGTTGCCTACAACACTGTTGTTGATATAGGACTCCTTAAGGCTTTCACATCCATCTCCAATAGATACCAAAAAGCACTACTTACCCCAGCTTCATCAAACTTGCAACACCTTGACAGTGACTTCCTGTGCTTTTATATCAGCAGATCAGCACATCTGACTGTCATGTTTTTCATGCTTTTGGGAAGGTCATTATCAAAAGGTTTTGTGTTCAGGTAAAAGCTTGTTATGATTGGGGTACATGTTGTTTTTAGGGATAGTTCTGAAATGCCCTCTAGCATCACTACTGATGCATAACTCATATTCTAGGAATTAATGCATGAGGAACAGCAAAGTGACCAAAGGACAGCTCCCAGAATGCACTAGATTTCTTGCAGAAAGGGTACCAAAAAAGTGAGATAATCTTAATGAAAAATTGCCAAATAGGGTGACTTTTAAATGCTTATAATTCTCTCTCTTCATTTTTCATTGAACCACTATGAAAAATTCAAATAGTGCTCCGTTTGGATTCTGATTTTTTTGGGGGGTTTTGCCATTTCAATGAGATTTCAACAAAACAAAGATTGACAGCTTCTGTTAAAAACTGAACTCTGTAACCCAGCTCTAACTATACTTTTTACATACATACTGCTGTGCGAGCAACCTGGAACTGTGGAATCACTGGCCCCTTTAACTGTCCAGCCTGAGCTCGCTCTCTCTCTCAACGCTTTGCCAGTGACAAGCAGCAAACCCCTCCATGCACTGTTATCACTCAGCCATCAGCATGCAGAGGCACACCCAGCTAAGTGTCATGGAGAGCATTCATGCCACTCATGAACTATACACAGGGAAACACCAGCAAATCTCCCAAGTCCCCAGCCTTGAACCCCAGAAATATACCGTCTTACACTGCTCAAGACCTTCTCTTGAACAGTGCAAGCTCAGTAATTAGTTCGCCACTTCATCAAAGGAAAGTAGATATGCACCAGCCTTTGCAATCTGAGCAGATTCCCCAAGCACTTTGGACAGACTCACTAGTAAGGATAAAACATTAAAATAAGTTTAACTACAGAAAGATAGATTTTAAGTGATTATAAGTAGGGCTCAGGGACAGGTCACAGGCAATAAACAACAATTCACGGAAGCCCGTGACCTGTCCGTGATTTTTACTAAAAATATCCCTGACAAAATGGGGAGGGAGAAGGGTCCAGCACCCACAGCGGCTGGGCTGCTGCGGGGTCCAATCCCCGCCCTGGTGTCTGGGCAGCTGTCGGGGGCTCTGTCCACCTCCCCAGCTGGGCTGCTGTGAGGGGGCTACTGGGGGTCCCCCTGTCCTCCCCCGCTGCCCATCATGGCTGGGCTGCCGTGGGGTCCCCCACCCTCCCCTGTTGTGGCTGGGCAACTGTGGGGAGCCCAGCTGCCCATGGGGAATTGGAGCTCTGGGGGATCCTCAGGGAGCACTGGGGTTCCCCTGCTGCCCAGTGACTAGGAGCTGCTGGGGGCCTCCGCCCACAGGAGCTGAGAGCTGTGGGGCTGCCTGCTGACAATAGTCCAGCCCTGGGGCAGAAAATGTCACGGAGGTCTCTGGAAGTCACGGATTCCATGATATAATCGTAGCCCTAATTATAAGTGGTAGGCATAAAGATCAGAGATAGTTACCTTAGGAAAACAAAAAGTGTAAACACGTTCTAAATCCTAAACTTTTAGACTAAGCAAGAATTGAATCAAACAGTTTTTCTCATCTCTGGATCTTGTAGGCAGGTTACAGTTCTTAATTCTCAGTCTGAATTTCCTTCCCAGCCTGAGACCAATCTCCTCAGTTCCAAGTCTGTCTTCCCAGTGTTCTTGTTGCCTTTGGCGTAGGTGAGGGACGAGAGATGGTCTGATGATGCCACTGTCCCTTATTTTATACTCTTAGTCTATGTCCCTGGAAAGATATTGGCCCAGGCATGTCCTTGCTGAGTCAGAGTTACGCAGTCCCGATTGTGTGGTGCTTGTGCAGCTGTCTCTTACAGAACTGTATATCTCTTGTTTACAATTCCCCTGCTGATTAGTGGTCATTTAATGCCCATCTGGGTGTGGGTCACCACCCCTGTTGTCACTGGGCGTATCCCAAACTCCTAACATGTTTCAGTAACAACCATATAGCAACACCTTATAACATCATGCATAATGATATACATATTTTGACAGGACAATGAGTTTCAGCAGATTATGACCTTTCATATGATATCTTGCAAGGCATGCTTTGTATGAAATACAACAACCATATGCCACTGATGAATATGGGGATTGCAGGGTGCTACTTTGAAGTACAATGTGTCACAACTGCACTTACTGTATTTGCTGGAAGGCTAGTAAAATCCTTGTATGTCCTTTATACTCTAAGCCTTTGAATTTGGCTGTGTTCATCGTAAATGTTTAAGGTACATATATATTATACCCATATAGTATAAGAGCATGATATGGAAGGGTCACCTTCACTGTTAAGGAAGATCTTCCTCTGCATTGCCTTTCCTAGATCTTATGTTAACTCTGAAAACTGTTCTTAGCTCTGATGTTTTACCGTAAGGCTCCTTGGAAGTTCAAAGAGAGGTTTAAAGGAAAACAAGGAAGCAAGGCTGTACTGAAGCACCTATGCAGTTGTCTCTGTACTGCTTTCTGCTAGGCATGACCTTTTTCTATGGTGTCTTGCAGACGATGCTATTCAAATAAAAATGTTTCTGATCGTTATGTCATGCCGGAGGCCTTGGTCCAGCCTGGCCATCTTTGCTGTGTTAGGATTTCGGAGGACAAATGGTGGTACAGAGTCATCATCCACCAGGTGCTCAGCGAACAGGAGGTGGAGGTGTTCTTTCCAGACTTTGGAAATCTGAGGACTGTGCAGAAGTCTTGCCTGAGATTCCTCAAGTAAGTTAATTGCAGTATTCTGGCTAAGTGCTGCCAGATCTTACCTTCTCTCTTGGAGCTTGCCCCACCTTCACTCCCTTTGGGGAGAGCTTCATAAACACTGTCAGTAGATTTCAGTGTTTTCTAAACATATTTGGAGTTGTCATTTATTCTGAGGTGAACATAAAGCATCAGTTGTCCTTATCTTGAGTTGGTTGGAGTGGAGGGAAGAGAGCTTTTTTCATCTCCCTCCTTTCCCAGCCTCCGTCTGTTCTCCCGTCTCATCTTCCTGTACATGGGGGCTTTGGCACTGGTTGGACCAAAAGTCATAACTATTGGTCTTTGTTTAATGAGTGGCAGGGGTGAGATATATTTGGCATGGGGCAGTGTGTGGGAACTGGCACTGCTGTTGTCTGTCTGTACTGTACCCGTTCTTTGGATGCAGAATGTTGGTTGCCAGGGCTGTTCATTGGGCATCTTTCACAAGCATATAACATTAATTAAAAAAATACAACTATGAGGTGGCTGTTGGAATTGAAAGTCAAGAGGCTAAATGGCTCCCGGAAACTTATACCATCCGTATTTTTAACTCTTGGTGCATGATGAAATGATGGATTTGATTCCTGTTGCAGGTGCTGCTATTCAAAACTTCCTGCCCAAGCTATCCCTTGTTCCTTGGCATGGGTGAAACCCATAGAGGTAGGTATCCACATACAGTTTTTCACCTATGTGTATATATAATGGGACTGTGCAGTAGATGTTGGCCTCTTGCCTACTTGAAATAAACCGAGTAATATTGATGTTGACAATCTCTGGGCCTGATCCGATTCCCACCAAAGTTCATGAGAGTTTTGATGTTGTCTGTCAACCTATCATTGTTCCCTTTCTGAATATTCATAACATGCTTGTTTGCATTCTGTGTACAAATGGACAGCTCCTGTAGAGGTATTCATTATGCCAATGAATAAGCTTTCTCCTCTGCCCTGAGTCCTCTGTGACCCTTCTGGAGCCTTGTGAAATCCAGCCCAGTTTTCTCTGCTTTAAATATTTGATTTACTTGAGTGACCCACGTTAGTTAAAACTTCCTTTATAAGGGGGGACTGGCCAGGACCCTCTTTAGAATTAGCCCATCACCCCTTACAGCAGGATCCCTGATTTCCTTTCCACTCTGATAAATTCAAAATAGATGAATAAATTTCCATCAGACTTTCTCAAAACAAAAAAATCTGTCTGGGTGAGGAGTATGTGAAAGATCTCCCAAGGGAGGAAAGGTTTTCTAACACTAATACATTTTGGGTTCTTTTTATTTCCCTCTCATTCTAAGCATTTAGGTCAGGGGTGGCAAACAACGGCCCGTGGGCTGGATCTGGCCTGCTGGATTGCCAGCCCCGTGACACAGCGGGGCCAAGGCAGGCTCCCTGCCTGTCCTGGCCCCGCGCCGCTCCCGGAAGCAGACAGCACCACATCCCTGTGGCCTCTGGGGGAGGGGAAGAGATGGAGGGGCAGAGGGCTCTGCTCGCTGCCCTCACCTGCAGGCACTGCCCTCACCTGCAGGCACTGCCCTCACCTGCAGGCACTGCCCCCACCTGCAGGCACTGCCCCCTGCAGCTCCCATTGGCTGGGAACGGGGAGCCACGGCCAATGGGAGCTTCGGGAGAGGTACCTGATGGCGAGGGCAGCACACGGAGCCCTCTGCCCGCCCCGTCCCCAAGGGCCGCAGGGATGTGGTGCTGGCCACTTCCAGGAGTAGTGCGGGGCCAGGGCAGGCAGGGAGCCTGCCTTAGCTTCGCTGTGCACTGCTACCACCCCAGAGCCGCTCAAGGTAAGCAGCGCTGGGCTGGAGCCCGCACCCTGAGCCCCTCCTGCACCCCAACCCCCTGCCCAGAGCCCCCTGCCGCACCCCTCCTGCACCCCAACCCCCTGCCCTGAGCCCCCAACCCCCTGCCCATAGCCCCCTCCTGCACTCCAACCCCCCTCTCTGAGCCCCCTCCCGCACGCCGCACCCCCTGCCCCGAGCCCCCTGCACTCCCTCCCGCACCCCAACCCCCTGCCCCAGCCCTACATTCATGGCCCTGCATGCAATTTCCCCACCCAGATGTGGCCCTCAGGTCAAAAAGTTTTCCCACCCCTGATTTAGGTTCACATTTTCAAGCTTTTCTTCAGAAACATAAGGGCTAGAAACTTTTTTATAAATGAAAGCTGAAATTCTCCTTTAATCACGTGACTCCAAGATCCGAGGCTTTCAGCAAAGCACCATGTATTGGAAGACTCCTAATAAAACTTCAGGAGCTGGCCACACAGTTTGTCAGTCATTGAAAAATAAGAGCTTAGAGTGCAAGTGGCTTCCCAGTGGTAACTCCAGCTCTGCAGCCTTTTTACATTTTGAGTAGTTTAACTTAATTAAGTGTTGGTAACCTTCTCAGGTTCATTTTGGTGCATTTTGCCTGTCTGGTGCACCCTTATTACACTTACTTCAGCTAAGCCTTGCCCGGTTGTGCCCCTGAATCTAGCTTGCCTTCGCCCTTTGCACCCACAGCAAACTTTCTAGGAATAAGAATAATGGCTGCCAATGGGATATTTTGTAGTAACCTGTTTATCCCTCTTTCTTCAAGGGGCATTGGACCACCAATGCCATTCTCCAGTTCTGGAAGCTGTGTAACCTGAAGCCACTGGTGGGAGTGGTGGATGAATATGTAAACAGTATTCTTCACCTCTTCCTGTGTGACACTACTTCTGATGAAGATATCTACATCCATCAGGTCTTGAGAGCAGAGGGCCATGCTGTCATTTGCAGAGAAAATATTCCCTCCAAGGTGAAGAAGGGCAGAGGTGACGAGTTTGAGCAAGACTGTTCAAGGAAGGGGCTGTAATATGTTGGGAATTTGAATTATGTAACATGGAAAATTTACTCTTAACAAAAAGGAAATGCAACAGGAACTTCCAGTGCACCTTAAAATTTCACTCATACCAGGGAGAATAGTCCATTGGTGCAGTATATTAATACAATAGTCCTTTATCGCATAAAGCTTAAGTTCACATTTATCTTAAACAGGTTATCACAGCCTGAGCACAATTAGACATTTTAACTTCATCACCTAACCACCACTGTGTAATGCTGCAAGGTTCATGTGCACTTTCATCTCTGCTGCGTGGTTGTTCAAAAAGCTGTCATGGCTCCGTCAGTGTTAGAGAGGATTCTTTTGGTTACATTTGCTAACACGGGTTTAGGAGATTCTTAATGTGGATATTTTATTATCATTTATTGTATATTCATGTAGTGTTGATAGGGACCTTATATAAATATGGAAAAAATAGATTGAGAACTGTAGACATTCTCAACAGCATCCCAGAACTGGATAGCAGTGAAGAACCTGTGTTACAGGGCGGGATTAAAGTACACAGGTACAACTGCTGTGACAAAGTTCCTCCTCTACCTTGGTGAGTCCTGCACTTATTGGCGGATTTTGATCGCCTCAGAGATCTTCCCCTCTGGTAGAACCCACAGTCAAATTCCTCCTGTGTCTGATCAGGAGTTGGGAGGTTTGGGGGGAACCCGGGCCCGCCCTCTACTCCGGGTTCCAGCCCAGGGCCCTGTGGATTGCAGTTGTCTATAGGGTTTCCTGTAACGGCTGCGTGACAGCTACAACTCCCTGGGCTACTTCCCCACGGCCTCCGCCCAACACCTTCTTTATGCTTACTGCAGGACCTTCCTCCTGATGGTCTGCTGATGCTTGTACTCCTCAGTCTTTCAACTCTTCTCACTCTCAACTCCTTGTGTGCCTCTTGCTCCCAGCTCCTCGCACGCAACACCACAAACTGAAGGGAGCTCCTTTTTAAACCCAGGTGCCCTGATTAGCCTGCCTGTCTTAATTGATTCTAGCAGGTTCTTCTTAATTGGTTCCAGGTGTCTTAATTAGCCTGCCTGCCTTAAATTGGTTCCAGAAAGTTCCTGCTTGTTCTAGTGCAGCCCCTGCTCTGGTCACTCAGGGAACAAAAAACTATTCATCCAATGGCCAGTATATATTTGCCTTCTATCAGACTTCTGTAGATCTGTGGATGATTCTGTGGATGATCCTGCCGACTACGCCACTGTGACGGGTTGGGATCACAGAGACCTGCTTGGTGCTGCCACCTGGTGTGCCAAGGCTACTTCTGCCCCTGCTTCCAGGCCTTTTCCAGCTTGGGACTCCCGAATCCTGTCTGTTTTGAGCCAGATTCCACTGATCTGCTACAAACACAGACCCAGGTCCACTCACAACTGTAAGGCTCCTGGAAGCGCTCTTGCCTTTGACACCCAGGTGTCCAACTCCCAAGGAGGTTCAAACCCTTAATCCATTTTACCCTGTATAAAGCTTATACAGGGCAAACTCATAAATGGTTTGCCTTCTATTTCAAAGATAGAAAGATATGCACAGCTGTTTGACCCCCCCCCCCCCGGGTACCAACTCGTACACCAGGAAACTTAATGAGTAAAAAGTGATTTTAATGAGTACATAAAGTAGGATTTAAGTGATTCCAAGTAGTGACAGACAGAACAAATTGAATTACTAAGTAAAATAAAATACAACACGCAGGTCTATGTCTAATCAAACTTCACACAGATATCAAAACCTCACGGGCTCCAGCTTTCTTTCTTTCACAGGCTGTAAAGCTTCTAGCCTGGGTCCAGCAGTCACTCACACCCCCTATTGTCTCTGTCCTTTGTTCAGTCTCTCTCAGGTATGTCCTTGGGGGGTGGAGAGCTTCTTTCTTTAGCCAGCTGAAGACAAAATGGAAGGGTCTTCCAAGGGCTTTTATAGCCTTTCCCCCATTCCCTGTGTAGGATCCAGTTGCCATGGAGTTTTGGGATCACATGGGCAAGTCACCTGTCCATGCACCCTTACCAGTTGCATTCTTGACCAGGCCCCGATGTGGATTGGGGTCTGCAACTTCTTTTGTCTGTTAAGTGCTCGTACTTAACAGGCACATTCTTTCCTCCAAACATGATCCCATGCACTTACAAAGGCTATGTACAAAACCAGCAAATATAAAACCAATCTTCATAACTCCAACTACAATGATACATGCATACCAACAGGAGGAATAAATTCAGTAGGTCATAACTTTCTCAGAGATATGTTACATGGCACATGTAGCATAAAACATATTCTAGTTACATATATACATTTATAAGCATCTCCCCATAAAGCTTTATGGGGTACACCATCACAGTCGGTGCGCCAGAGGTTGGTCCTGGCAGAAGTCACCAGAGTTGGAGATCTCCTGGACTACGACCGGGGAGACTGGCTGGATCCCCTGATGCTCGCTCAGTGCATGGGGCTCTCCAGACCTCGTACTCCCCGGCGCATACTTCAGGAGGTGAAGGCCGTTTTGCCGCCCGCTGCTCGGGTTTACCTCGACCGGGTCCTGCGAGAGGGCACGCCCCGCCCTCCCTCCACCCCTGGCCCTCCGGACCTTCTTATTGGGCCCCTGCTCCGTGGCCCCAACCAGCCCCCTCGTTCCTTTACCGCGAGCCGGCTGCACGAACTGCAGCTGGTCCATTTCCAGACTGCGCCAAGGAAACATCGTTACACGCTCGTGCTCCACACCCTTCATCTCACCCTCACGTCCCGCCCCGATACGAAATGGCAGGACCTCCTGCCACCTCTAGAGGGTGAGAAGCCCCGGTGGGCCAGCCTTTACTCCTCCTTAGTCCCAAGGCCCGCCGGGGATGTCAGTTGGCGGCTCCTTCACGGAGCCGTGAGCACGGGCGTGTACTTGGCGCGGTTCACCCCTATCCCCGGCACCTGCCCCTTTTGCAGCATGAGGGAGACCCTGGCACACATTTATCTGGAGTGCGCCAGGCTGCAGCCCCTGTTCCGGCTCCTCATAGCCCAGGGCTACATTAGGGGAGGGGGTCGATCTACGATACGCAACTTCAGCTACGGGAATAGCGTAGCTGAAGTCGGCGTATCGTAATCGACTTACCTGGCGATGAGGACGGCGGCGAGTCGATCGCTGCCGCTCCCCCGTCAACTCCACTTCCGCCTCTCGATGAGGTGGATTGCCGGCGCCGACGGGGAGTGCGATCGGGGATTGATTAATCGCGTCTTAACGAGACGCGAAAAATCGATCCCCGATAGATCGATTGCTACCCGCCGATCCGGCGGGTAGTGAAGACCTGCCCTTAGACATTTTGTTGAGGTTTTGGTTGCACTTTTCCCCTCACCTTTTTATTTATGCACTTCCAATCCACGGCCCCACGAAGTCGCGGGACCTCCTGGTCAACCTCCTCCTGGCCCTAGCTAAACTGGCCATCTACAAAACCAGGGTGAGGAGGTTGGCCGATGGAGGCTCCTGTGACTGTGGGGCCTATTTTCGATCCTCTGTTCGTTCACGCATCCGGGCAGAGTTCCTCTGGGCAGCGTCCACTGGCTCCCTTGACGCCTTTGAGGAGCAGTGGGCACAGTCCGGGGTTCTCTGCTCGGTGTCCCCATCTGGTTCACCTTGTTTGACCCTTTGACCGCACTCCCGTTCCTGTTTTTTTATTTTTTGTCCCCCGGAATCACTTGGTATCCAGGTCCTGTGGATCCCTCTGCTTAGGCTGGAGGGGGGGACTTCCCGGATCCCAGTAGGATCAGACTTCTGTACCCCACTTGTCTGGGTCTGTGTCACTGCCTATAAAATACTTGCCTTTTCTATGCCTGGCTCTCACCAGTTCTGTCAGTCCATCATTTTTAACAGCACAAGATTCGCTCAGAAAATGAACGAAAACATTTAATTCTCTCTCTTTGAAATCAGTGAGGTTTTACTGTCTCGTTGCACATCTGCTTGGAAGTCTTCTGCTTTGTGTTTATTTTTGATAATGAAAGAACTCAAACTGTTATGCGGTTTTGGTGCTTTTGCTCTGGAAATCTCAATCTCAGGTGATTAGCTGTAATTAGCTGATTTGTTTGAAGCACAAGGTGAATTACAAGAGGTAAATCTCCAACCTTGTCTTCACTGACCACTGAAACTCAGTTACAGCATACTGAGTTTATACCCAGATCTAGGTATAAAGATTCTAGTGTGATTTATTTTTTTTCCTGGTAAGTGTACAGTGGGCTATGCTACAGTTCCACACTAAATGGATTATGCTCCAGCACCACATTATAGTTTAGAAAGGGGCCTAGGCTGTTAAACAGTGCTGAAAAATGTATGATTATAATATAACTAAGAACGGCCAACACCATGATTTGAAAGTGAGAGTCAGCACCGTTTTACCAAGAACTATAAACAAAATCCCAGTTTCAAATGTCAGTAACAGGCAGAACCCAGGGGCCTTGTGTTCTTTGCTTTAAACCGCAGGCTGCAAAGTAAATCTTGTGGCTCCCCGCTCCCCGCAGCGGCAGGAGCCGCGGGCCCTTTAAAGCACCCCCCGAGCTTGGCTCCTGCAGCCGGGCTCGGGCGGTGCCTTAGCGCCGCTTCTCCTTACAGGGGGAGCGGCCGCTCTCCCTGCTGCCCCCCCCCCCCCCCGGCTACGCTACTGTGCTGTGTCCAGATACTATTTGATGAGTAGTTTTGTCACTGTGGAAAACCATTTTAACTTTTGCAACAAGGCAGACTCCTCCAGTGTCCAGATGGCTCTCAAGCTAACTCCCACTCAGTTGGGTAGCAGGTTGCTGCAATTTGAAAACCATTTCAAAATCTTGCTCTAGTTTTTTTCTTCATTTTCTGTTAATTACAACACACTTCATTGACTTTACTGTACTGTTTTTTATTTTTAATAGGGTTTCATAGAACTGAACCCCTCAGTCTTGTACCTGCAGCCCAGTCCAAAGCAGGAGAATGATGGATCATCAGGGCCAGACCTTCCCTTACAGGAACAGGAATCTTTCTGTGAAGCCAGCAGGGCAGCAAATCCAAAGCTGAATGAGAGTCAACCATATGCCCAGGTGGGAGGTTTTTAGCTCTTCTGTGTCTAAGACAAGATTAAAAACAGCTGTTGTGTTGGGAGACTGGTGGGTTGGTACACTGTGTTTTAACCCTGTGGCATAAAAAAGAAAACAGGTGCCATAAGAATAAAAATGGTTCAGATGGTACACAAATATCTCGTCTCATGCTTGCCCTCATCTTTTATTTTCCTGCCTGCTTGGCTGGTCTCTTGACAGCTCTTGGGTACTCCATAAACTTCTAGGTATAGAGTCCTCTTTGTTCTGAGACTCCTTTTCTACTTACTCTTTGAACTCAGACCTTTACTTGGCTCGTGAGTTCAGATATTGTATCTTGGAATCAGCCTTGACTTCAGACTTTTCCCTTGCTCATCTCCTGTGTCTTCACTTGCTTTCCTCTTATCTGTTCATGTGCAGTTGCAGTGGAGCAGCATTAATTGCATTTTTGGGTGTGTAGCATTAAGCCATCAGAGAAGCACGCCATAAGCCACCTAATAAACACCCTGGCATGGCTTATTGCTATTAAAATTTGGCTTGTTGATCCTAAATTTCGTTTATTAAAACCCCCCATGAAAACCAGTTTCGGAACATGGGGAGGAGTTGGTCTTGCATAGCTATTGTTCCTCTCTAAAAAAACCTTCATCATAATATTTAGCTCTTATATAGAACTTTTCATCATTTGACCTCCAAGTACTTTACAAAAAAGGAAAGCGTTGTCCCATTTTGCAAAGGAGAACCAAGGCACAGAGGGACAGCGACTTGTCTGTCACCCAGCAGGCCAGTGGAAGAACCAGGAATAGAACCAGTATCCTGAATTCCAGTCCAGTGATTTCAATCCACTAGGCCACACAGTGGTGAAATATTTATAAACCAGTTTTGTCTGCTCTTTCCTTATTTCTTTCTTTCTTACAGGCTTTTCTGTAGCACACTTTATCAGGGCATCTGAGCACCTTTTGAGTAGATCATAGAATCATAGGAGTGGAAGGGACCTCGAGAGGTCATCTAGTCCAGCCCCCTGCACTCATGGCAGGACTAAGTATTATCTAGACCAGTGGTTCTCAAACTTTAGCAACCCGAGGACCCCCATTTTGATTTTAAAATTGTTCGTGGACCCCCAAACTCCCTGGTCAGCCCCAGGCCCTGCCCCCACTTCATCCCTTCCTCCAAGAACCCACCCCCACTCCACCTCTTCCCACCCCTGCTCTACCCCAACCCTCCTCTTCCCCACCTCTTTCCACACCCTCCCCTGAGCGCACCCCGTCCCCGCTCCTCCCCCTCCCTCCCAGTGCCTCCTGAATGCTGGGGAACAGCTGTTTCCCAGCGTGCAGGAGGCACTGGGAGGGAGGGGGAGGAGTTGATCAGCGGGGCTGGCGGCCCTGGACATGATTCTGTCCCCTCCCCCAAGCGCACTCTGTCCCTGCTCCTGGGAGGGTGGGGGAGGAGTTGATCAGAGGGCCCCCTGGACCCCATTCTGTGGGCTCTTCTTTGAGAAATGCTAATCTAGACCATACCTGACAGGTGTTTGTCTAACCTGCCCTTAAAAATCTCCCCTGATGGATATTCCATAACCTCCCTAGGTAATTTATTCCAGTGCTTAACTACCCTGACAGTTAGGACTGGGACATGCTGAGCACACTAGCCTGGCACTGGGGGCCCATGCTCAGCATGTCCTTGTGCATCCTTCCCTGGCTGCAGCCCCACAAGCCTTCCTTCCGCTTACTAGCAACCTTCAGGTAAATGGCAACTGTGGAAAGCCTCTGCATCCAGACTGTAGTGGCCCTCTCAGCTGCTGCCCTGTCTGCAGCCTCCTCTCCCAGCCGCAGGCAGGCTTGTGGGTCTGTAGCCAGGGAAGGCATGTTAAAAAGTTGCCATAAGTGACATGCCGGTTAACAAAATCCAAGTCTCATGAACTTTAAAGTCAGTGGGATGGGATTGGTTCCTAGCCATATGTTCCTATTAACTGGAAGTTGTTAATATTAGGATTGCTATTAAGTGGTATCCACTGTAACTATCAAACCTCACTGAACCTCTTCTGAGGCTAAATAAGGGGGCTGTCGGTATTGAGAAAATGGAAAGATGGACAAGGATAAGGAGAGATGAATTCCATTCTCTGCCCTTTATTAAATGGCTTCTGGGTTCTTCATAGTCTTATAGAATATCAACTTGAGTTAGTTGTTTTTTTTTTTTTTTTTAAAGGAAAGTCCTCATCTGGAGATGCCATACCTAGAGCCGGTGTCTGTGATCTCAGACATCTGGGATGAAAATTGTTTGCCTCTGCAGACCTTAAAGAAGCAGACTGGTATTGGCCATGACACCTTGCAATTGAATACTGTGATATCGTCCAGCCAGACCTCCCGCCATGAAGGAAGGAATCAGAGCCTGCAAAATGAAGAGCAGCTGCAACAGGTTACTTGTAATCTTTCGTAGAGGGAGGGAAATGGACAAATGCCCCATGGTGACATCCTAAAGGGGATTTAAACATCTTGTGCATGATGCACAGTAGGCTGCATATGCTGATTTAATGGGGAAACCTGGCCAATACCTAAAGCGGAAGTGTACAAAGGGATACTCCGTTTTGTCCAGATCTGTGATTTCAGGGCTCCTTTCTTGCTGGCTTCCTACACCAACACATTTTCAAGTTTTTGTGTGCCTGAAAAGCTTTTTGTTTGGAAATAAAATGAGGTTTAGGTCGGCTTTCAATTAAGGATTATATAATTGATCCTTTAATGCTATTTCTCTCTTGGTTGCAATTTTTGCCAGGTTTTCCATATGTTTCTGCCTTTCCCGCTTTCTCTCCTCTCCACACCCACTGTACTGGGTGTCTTAGGTAGGGCATTTTTCTGCTGCTGAAGCGATTTGGGATGATGTGTCGGCACTTTTGGATCATGTGAACATGACAAGGACAGCAGTTGAAAAGTCTAAATACCCAATCCAGGAGACACTGGATCTGGGAGAAGTCCCGGAGCCCACCGGTGGGCTGAAGGTAAGCACACATTTTCTGGCCCGGTATAGTGGCATATTTTGTTTTTAAATTACTTTAATATTCCTGGAAATATTTTTGTTGGACTTTATTAAATTGAAATTTTAGTCCAAATGAGGCACAACTGTTTTAAGATGATCTACCTACCTCTGCATCTAGGTTTGCCTGAGTGCCTCCCAAATTAATCCAATTATAGCAAGTAACGTGAAGCAAAATGTAATGTCTCATCCTAATTCAGTACCTTTGTATCAGAGAACCATCCCATGCTTTGGTATGATTGGCAGTCTCTGCTAATAGAGACTGTGTGATCTGCAGGAGTGGGTTGAATGGTTTCAGGTAAATCTAGATTTTCTTACAGAACTCTGTGGGGAAGCATACATATCTCTTGTCTGCGCTACGTCTCTCTAGTCAACAGTGTTGACCCTTCCTTTTCATGTATGCCAGTGATGATGATAAAGGGTAAGAAGGCAAGAAAAGAACCCATAAAAGAATCTTTATAATATAGACATGTAGTTAGTAATCCAGACTCAGCAGCTTTATATTAGTGTAATGCTTGGGGCTGATAGTGGAGAGTGCTTGTCAGCTTCCACAGAATGACTCCCTGGCCGTTTGTTTTCCCCTGGCATACTCTTTGTGTGACCAGCTCTGTTGTAGGTGGGAGATCTGTAGAATCAACTCAGTGTAGTTTCACACTGAGCCTGATCTTGCATCAGTTAACTCAGTTGGAGTTTTGTAGTTACCTTGGGTGGGAGGAGGAGCAGGTCCTATGTTTAACAGCTTTAAAAGCACATCTATGGCTGAATTTATTTGAAGCTACTTAGTCAATATTGCCAATGACTCTTACTGCTTGATGAGTTAGGAGATTGAAGTCAGGAGACTCTTAATAGTAAGGTTGGGGAGGATCATTTGTGGGACATGTGGGGCACAAAGTGAGCGCTGAGACTTAATCATTATTTATTATCGCCACCTATCTAATGGTATAAGTTAACATGACCCTTTATGAATGCAGAGTTTGGGATGGACAAGAGGAGGGAATAGTGGAGGGGCATAGATTGTTCTAGTGTTGAAGGCAGCAGAGGGATCAGGAATGATCAAGTACCTACAAGTTTTTTTATGCATTAACTACAGCTCATTAACTGCAAGGAAAAGGTGGTTAGTGACCATGATGAGAGCAGTTCTAGTGTGGTATCAAAAACCAGATTTGAGAGGATCAAGGGAAGAGCTGGAAGAAATGAGGGGTAGGAAAGGTGGGCCTAAATGGGGTGAAGATGGGGTGAGGCTTTGAGAGCAAAGAGAGGTTGGGGTGAGGAAAGTGGCACTAAGGTAATGAGAGATGAGCAGACAACTTAGCTTGCCCAAGCAGAGGTGGGGAGAAGAGAAGGGGATATCAAAATGGATGATGTGAGAATGCAGAGTTCCTCATGTATGGACTCAGACATAACTAAACAACTATTAGACAGCTGATCATGTAGCTTTAGGAGCCTAGGAATCTCCCTATTGGAGCAGAACAGTCCATCTAGTCAGCATCTTGTCTGACAGTGATCCCGGTCAGGTACTTGAGAAGAAGGTACAAGAAACTCTGTAAAGGACAATTATGGAAAAAAACTTCCCTTTGGAGAAGATTCTTCCTAGTCTCCCATCAGTTAGTAGTTGGCTTGTGTCTGGAGCCTGAGGGTTTCTATCATTTGTGCTTTATCTCAGTCCACTGTGGATTGTTTTCATGCGTTGACTGCTGCATATTGAGCAGAGATTTCCATTGAGCTATTGACATCAATGGCCATGTCTTTCCCAAGTGGTTGGTTAATTTGGAACCCAGCAATATCAGTTAGTTCAAATTATTCTTTCCAATGTGCATTACCTTGCGTTTGTCAACACTGAATTTCCTTTGTCTATGTATATACTGCCTAGTTTGTTTACTACTTCAGGAGCTCCCCACAGTCATGTCTAGCCTTGACTATCTTAAACAATTTTGTATCTATATTGTAAATGTTGTGATTTTACAGTTCATAGACACGTAGGGGATCTTGAGGTCATCTAGTCCATCCTGCCATGCTGAGGCAGGATTAAGTATACTTAGACCATCCCTGACAGATGCGTGTCTAACCTGTTCTTAAAAGCCTTCAAGGATGGGGATTCTGCAGCCTCCCTAAGTAGCCTGTGCCAGTGCATTAACTCATTTTTATAGTTAGGAAAAAACTTCAAGAACTTTCTTCTATCATCCCTTTTCCAGTAAATTAGAAAATACAAACATCAGTCCCAGTACAGATCTGTGAGTTAGGTGAACCTTTAAACTAGAAGCTAAGGTTTTATTCAACTAAAAATTGACTGAGCAGCCTACTCAACCTCAGTCCAAACTCCCTTGTGCTCACTCTGTCACTGCCAGTCTTGCTGTGCCTGGGGCCTCTCTCAACTCAAGAATTATGAGGGGTTTTTACAGCAGACCATTAATACCTTGCTAAGACATGAGCAGAGATGGAATTTTGTATGTTGCAATAAGCAGCCACTCTCCTTAGAGAATGCAGAGGAGGTGCTGCTCTCTGGCCCTGATTTTGTGCAATTGGCAAAAAAAGAAAAGAAAAAAAAAAGAAACGCAGTTGCTAGAATTCCTTTCCAGCTAAGTCTGGATGCTTAACTATATGGTGACCAGGACAGTGGATGAATTGTGGGTGCACTAATCTCACTGTCTGCTCTGTTTTATATTTGATTTCAGACACCAGCCTCTCTTGAAGATTCATCAGATCCTGCTGTTTTGTCCAAGTCACTGGAAGAGTTTTACATCTCCCTAAGCCATCCCCATCCCTCAGCAGAGCCTAGCCAACTGGAGCCTGATCAGAACAAAATATCTTCTAACAAGGTCCAGCTTCTTACAACACCAGCTGCTTCTGCCTCACTTACAACAGCACCTGTATCTTTGGAGAAGCAGAATGGTACTGTGGATTTGTCTGAGTGGATTTTTAGGATGTGTGAAGACCTGAAGGGGTATTAGTATGGGCATTCTATTACCCAGTTTGAATGCTGACTCTAGTTCTGCGATCCTGGTACTATCTTAATGGCACTGGTGGGTGGCTCCTGGTATTGTCTGAAGTCCATTATAGCCAGAAGCTGGGCTCAGGAATCCTGGGGCTAGGGCACAGGTGTATGCAAATGAAGACCTTGAATTTTGGCTTCTTGGTGCAATGGACAGATGGCAATAATAGTGACTGTGAGTTGATGCAATACTTCAGATTGGCCCCATGTGCAGAGAAGTGGATTCATAAGTATATCATGGGGATGAACTTGAATTGAGGTTTATTCCTCTCTTGGTTCATGTCCCTGCCTTATCCAGATATTTTTCTTCTGTTACCTTTGTCCAGCCCTTATTCTAAATATTTTTGCCTGTCTGTTTCAAATGTTAGGATTTCCCAATATTAAATGGACTCTCATCTCCTGGCATTTAAAGGATTCCATGTAAGATCATGGAAAATGAGAGCAATTGAAGCCCTTGTTCTTTCTAAAGCCCTCTGAGCTCCCATGTGTCTGTCCTTTGAATCATAAATTGATTTTAACGTCACAACACCCCTTTGAGGTAATGAAATATTTATCCCCATTTTACAGGATAAAATAAATGACTTGCCCAGGGTTGCATAGTATGTTTGTGATAGAGCTGAGAATCCAGTTCTTCTGAGTCCCAGTCCAGTGCCCTATCCATTAGACCATCCTTCCACTCTTCTCTCATTTACTATGCAGGGGAAGACATTCCAGAGAAGGTGAAGGATGAGGACCTCTTGAGGACCCAAGTTATCACACTGAGTAGCAGTAACAGCTGCACTAACCGAGGGGCTGATGATCAGAATTCCCTGATCCTAGCTGCTGAGCTCCAGATGTCCCAGAAGCTCTACATCCCTCGCAGTTCGCCTACCGCAGCATTGGGAGCTGCTGCACGCTTGGCCACCTCCAGTGGCCTTTTTCACAGGTTCGCTGTCCTGAGAAAGTTGGAGACATGAGGAGAAGAAGGAACCCCAGCTGTATGGTTTCTCAAGAAAGGAGTGTAATCCACTTGTACTGCATCAGACAAGATGGAGAAACAAAGCAGATGCTCTTTGAGGGATTGGTGCTCCTGTGACATTTCTCTTTGGCCATAAGAGAGATTCATCCTCCTGATAACTAGAGCCTAGGGTCTCCTTGGACATACCTCTGTGTATGGGATAAATGTTGCTTTTATTTTCAGTGGAGATGGTTATATTTCTTCTATTGTACTGCTGTGTAACAACTGTTATTTTTAATATAGTGGTTTGAACTTTGTTTCAATGTTGTGGTATTGTGTTGTATGTATAAACGGTCTCCAGAAGGTGGAAGAAGGAAACTGTGGTCAGATTTGGCAAGTCATGTTAGGAACAGACCATCTAAAAAAACCCCTCTTTCCACTCACCCCTAAACCAGCTTCCCCTCAAAAACAGGCATTGCCTTGAGCATTGCAACTTATGACTTATTGTGAGTAAGGATTTTTTAAATGCAATGGATCCATCACATAATCCTTTTCTTGGTAGTACAACTAGCAGTCACATTGTAAGTCAGGCCATCCAGCCTGTGGGTGAGTACTGCCAACCAGTAAATAGCCTACATCATGCCCCACTGTCTTGCTGCATCTACATAATGTTAAAATGTGGTGGTGGTTCTTCAAGTAGATGCGGCTGTGTATTCAGCTTAGGTGTGCATGGCCCCAGTGCACTGGAGCCAGAGAGCTCTACCTAGCAATACTTGTAGGGGTGGTGCTTGTGTCATTGGGGCCTTAGCCCCTCCCCTGACTATAAAAGGCAGCACTGCCTCAAGCCCCTCAGTTCCTTCTGACCACCTGTGGCTAGAGTCGGAGCTCTAGCTAGAGTCGTGTTTCACTTCATGCTTTTGTTCTCCGTTTCTGAGAACTTTCTTGTATATAGTAGTTATTAATACCTTAGTTTAATTTCAGTGTGAGTATAATATTAGAGCAATTGGCTGCTGTCTGTGATGCCCTCACTAGGGTTCAAGCACTGTCATTGAGTGTGGGTGCCATCTCCAACAGTGATGCCCACATGAGGTGCTTATTGTGTCTCAGCAAAGGACATATTAGAGAAGTGCCCCATCTGCAAGTTGCTCGCAAAGAGGACCCAGGTGGCAAGAGTGTTGTGGCTGAAGCTTCGGCACAGAGGCCCTTATCCCATGGGTAGTCCCCTTCAGATCCAGCAAGTGATGTCGTTGCACATTGGGCTTCCCGCAAGAGGAAGAGAGGTCGTTCATCTTTCTCTGGTAAGGTGAGGAGTTGGTCCCATAAAATGAATCGGGACCATTTCAGGGTTTGGGGAAACTCCTCATCTTCTAAGAGAAGTGGTGACTGGCATCGTACTCCCTCCAGCACACGGGATGAAGCAGATCTGTCAAACTGCTCCCCAGTACCATGCCGAGATCAGTGAGCCTGTACCATTGACTCAGGTTCAAGCTATGGAGCATCTATAGAGTCTGGTACTGATTAAGTCTGCACCAGCACTGACTGACTGTATGCTGGTAGCATCAGACCTGATTTACTTCTCAGTCCCAGAACCTCCACTGGTTCCAGAGTGCTTTGGTGCCATAGCTTCTACCACATCACCCTCCGTTGTGCCCTTGGTACCTTCCGGCTGCATTGCAGAACTGCCAAGTTTATTGGTACCATAGTTCACGCCTCCCAGGCCTCAGATTGTGGAGTGGAGACCGACAGAGCCTGACACCAAAAGCCCCCTCGACACTGGTGCGTATGTTGGCACTGTCATCTTGGCAGTAGATCCCTTAGAGTTTGGTACGGCCCTTAGCCTTGGCACTGGTAGGAGTGTCTCATTCAGTAGCGCTGGTGTGCTGATCCCCCCGTTCCTCTTGATGCTGCCCTTGTATTGGGCTTCAGATGAGTCTGATCATTTGCTCTGTTGGGGCTGGCTCCCACATTGTCACCAGAGAACCTCCAGGATGCCTCAAGATCCTGCTTGGGGTCGTCCTCCCCCTCGTTGTCACATAGGTACCAGAGATTGCATTTGGATCACCATTAGTACTGAGATCGTCATGTGTCCCGCAGTCGGGACAGACTCTTGGTCAAGTGCCTGCTGGCCATCAATGTCGAGTGCCTACTGGCCTCCTTGAGATGCTACTCAGTCCCTGAGATCTCACTACTTGACCTGCTCTAGAGCGAGATCACAGGTCCTGATGGTAGCTTCTGCTCACAAGTCATCTCAGCTGCAAGCAACTTCTGAGCCTGTTCCCTCTGGACTTCTGGGGCTATTCGAACTGGATCCTGTAGTGCAAGAACAGGACCTATCTTTGGCACAGCAGACCGTCTCCTCATCCTACCCGAATGAATCTACTGTGCCAGAATCTCCCTCTCTCTGTGTCTGAGGACTTTAAGGCACATCTGATGCATGCAGCCTCTATCTTGGGCATCCAGGTGGAATTCCTGCAGGAGAATATGCAAATATTCTCCAACCATCAGCTCCAGGGAGAGTAGCCCACCCAATAAATGAGGCTCTTCTGGAGCCTCTAGAGGCCTTGTGGAATACTCCAGCTTTGTTGCCTTCCATGGCAAAGCATTCAGAGAAGCCGTACTTCCTTCCCATGCAGGGCTTTGAGGGTTTCTACTCCCACCTGTCCCCTAACTCTCTCTGGTGGTGTAACTGCAGTAAATGACAGGGCATGGCAGAGAAAATACAAGTCGACCCATAAGGACACAGAGTCCAAGAGGATGGACTTAATGGGGAGGAAGATTTATACCTCCTTTTCCCTGGAAATGCGCATCACAAACCAGCAGATGTTGCTTTCTAAATGTCTTTGTCATTTGGGTAGCCATGTCTTAAGTTCATAGTCAAGTTGCCAGAACGCTCCAGGGAAGAGTTTATGGTCTTCATTGTGGAAGGCCATGTGGTGACCAAAACCTCGGTGCAGTCAGCCCTGATGTGGCAGATGCCATGCCCAGAATTATGCCATCACCTGTGAGCTTGTGGAGGGCCTCATGACTGCAGAATTCAGGCATTGCGTTCAGTGTACAGTAAACTATTGAGGACTTCTTATTTGATGGTTGGGTTTTGTTTCAGAGAAAACTGATGAAACCCTTCACTTTTTAAAGACTCCAGAGCTGCTTCATGTTCTTTGGGAGTATATTCTTCAGCCATAAACAGATGCCAGTATAATGGACAGCAGTAATGCTGCTTGTGCTTGCAGTGTTTTGAGAGACAGCTCTCCCTCTCTCTGTGGCAGCAGGACTACTCCCGCAAGGGCAATAGAACCCAGAGGAGAAGGTCCTCTGGTTCTGGGTTAACCAGCTGGCTCACATCCCCCCCGCCCCTCAGTATCAACCAAGTGCCCTTTTTGACTCATGTATCCAGGTCAGTGATCCAGTAGTAACCTCCTTTTTCATCCCACCTTTTCGGGGACAGGCTGGCCTGTTTTTATGGTGTTTGGGACTTGATTACCATGGACATCTAGGTTCTAAGCACCATCAGATCAGGTTATGCCATACAGTTCATCTCCATCACCCCTCCCCACTCATTGCCCTGTCCCTTTTCAGGGATCCCATTCATGAGACATGGCTTCTCGAACAGGTTCAGTCTCTAGTGTCTCGGGGGTGGGGGGACAGGGGAGAGGAATGGGGGCCTAAAGGAGGTTCCCCTGCAGTATGAGGGTCAGGGATTCTACTCCCAGTATTTCCTAATTCCCAAGGCAAGGATGAGACCTATCCTCAACCTCCGCAATCTCAACAAATACATCAGATACATGCAACAGTCCTCCCCATTTTAAATCACAAGGACTAGTTTGCTGCCCTAAATCTTCAGGATGCGTATTTTTACATAGGAATTCTTCCAAGCCACACGAGGTTTCTCCAGTTAGTGCTGGTCTGCCACAACAATCAGTAAACCATGCTCCCTTTTGGTCTATCCCTTGCTCCCCAGGTTTGTACCAAATGCATAATTGTAGTGACAGTGTACTTCAGGAAGAGGGGAATTCATATCTTCCCATATCTGGCCAATTGGCTACTGAGGGACGGGTCCAGAGAAGAAGTCCTCTTACATTCAGTTCACGCTGTGCGTACTGTATCGACTAGGTCTCATCTTAAACAGCAGGAAGTAAACATTTGTTCCAACTCCAAGAACAGAGCCCACTGGGGCCCTAACGGACTTTGAATTTGAGCATGTCTGCCAACTAACTGATTCTATGTGATTTGCCACCTACGTCTGGAACTGCAGTCTCAACCCTCAAGCACAGCCCGTGTATGCCTGATGTCAGTAGGCCATATAGTTGCATGCACACAGGTATTCCAGTTAGCCAGATTGTGCCTTCATCCTATTCAAATGTCGCTGAAGTAGGTCTATCATCTGCAGTCATCCCTTAGGCAGACTGGTTCAACTTCCTCCACTGATCCTAGACTTCTTATGCTCATGGACAGTTCAGGAAAATGTGCCATGGCATTCCCTTCGCTCAGTCTTCACTGACCAAAACTATTGTCACCAATGCCTCCTTAATAGGGTTGGCGAGCACATCTGGAGTCGCGGGAAGTTCAAGGCCTGTAGTCAGAATGGGAAGCCTCTCTGCACATCAGTGTCCTAGAGCTTTGTCTCATCTACAATGCCTGTCAGACTTTTCAAGATCACATCGGGGACACGTGCTTCTCATGCTCACCCACAATACCACTGTGATGTATTACATGAACAGATGGTGGAGAACACTCCCATGTGCTGTGTTAGGAGGCAATCAGGCTCTGGCAGCTTTGCATCAGGAAACATTACTCTTGTGACTGATCACTTACCTGGGATCCTGCATCACCTGGTGGATCACCTCAGCAGAAATATCTCCCTGAATCACGAATGGTTTCTGAAGCCCAGCATCCAGTGGTCCATGTTTGCAATTTGACGTGTCCTGACAATCTGCATGTTTGCCATGAGAGACAACAAGAAATATTGGCTGTTTTGCATCCCAAGTGGGGGCCTCAGTCCAGTCTCCCTTACCAGGTTTTTTCACCTGAGCTGGGAATTGGCATTCCTGTATGTTTTTCCTCCAATTCTGATCATCCTGCAGGTTGTTCTCAAAATGAAGTTGGACTATGCTAAGCTTATTCTCATTTCTCTAGCATGGCCATGACCGTATTGATTCTCCAACCTCCTCACATTATCAAGTTAACTTCCCATACCACTTCCTCTTCACCCCGACCTCCTGACTGAGCATCACGGTCAGGTTTTGCATCCAGTGCTCGGCTCAGCTTCCTTCATCTCACAGCGTGGATGCTGCATGGTTACATGAGGAGGAGCGATGTGTGGAGGAGGTCTGGCAAGTCTTGCTCAATAGTAGGTTGCTCTGGTGGAGGGCTTCCTATTCAGCAGGGCTTCCTATTCAGGTTATTAGCCTGGGAAGTTCAACTGAAGCTGGCTAGTATCCAGGACATCTTGGAGAACCAGTTATACCTTCAGTTTTCTGGTCTTGCACTTAGTTCATTGAGAGTCCATCTGGTGGCATTTTTGATATTTCATCCACCCATGCAGGGGAAGTGGTGTGTTTCAGACACCAGGGCAGTGAGGTTCTTGAAAGGAATCACTTGTCTTGCCCCACCGGTTAAAGAGATGATTCCTTTGTAGGACCTTAATATTGTTTTAGCGACTCTTAGGGAACCTCCATTTGAGCCTCTGGCAACTTTTCTTCCTTCTGTCAGAAAATTGCCTTTCTTGTGGCAATAACATCTGCAAGGAGAGTGGGGGAGCTGCAGGGTTTGGTGGTGGAGCCTCCGTCCATGCAATTTTCTAAAGACGAAGTAACTGGATAAAAACTTAGGGTGCTGTTGCAAAGTGGTTTTCTAGTTTCATTTGAACCAATCTATATATGTACCAGTGTTCTTCCCTAAGCTGCATTCAACTGCAGAGGAACAGTGTCTTCAAACATTGGATGTCAGGGGATGTTTAGCTTTTTATCTGGATAGGACCAAACCTTTCTGCTCCTCATCTCGTTATTGTTTCATGTGCAGACCGAATGAAGGGTCGAGCAGTTTTCTTCAGACGATCTCCAGGTGGATAATTTCATGCATCATGACAGCATACGAAGTAGCCCAGGCTACTCTTCCTCAAAGGGTGTGAGTTCATTCTATGTCGATGGCATTTCTAAGTGACATTCCTATACTGGACATCTGCAAGTTTGCTACTTGGTTCTCGGTGCGTACTTTACTAACAGATATGCCATTACTGCTGCTTCCAGATCTGGTGCAACCTTTGGGAAGACAATCCTCCAGTACTTGTTTAAGTAGACTCTGAGCCCCTCCTCCTATGCGGAGTTTGGGGTGGTGCTGCCTTTAGATGGCATGGGGAGGGGCTAGGGCCGCAAGGCATGAACACAGCCCCTTCGTGCACTACTAGGCAAAGTTCTCCTGCTCCTGTGCACTGGGCGTGCAGACACCTAAGTAGAGTACACATCTGCCTCCTATCTTGAAGAACAGTTACAGGTAGGTAATGTTTTATTCTTCAAAAAGTGGCTCTAAAAATGGCACTTCTTTCTTAGCAGATCTGCTTGTGTGTACTCAGATACAGTGCTCCAGGAGCCAGCAGTGAGGAAGGAGTGAGCTGGAGTCTGTACTGTCTTATGCGTCAACAACATTTGACTAAATGCCACCAGTTACTCCTTTGCAAATACAGTGTAGGAAGGGGGTTGTTCCAGTGTGGCTGAGGGCACAGTTTGGCTTGCGAAATGTTTTTCTGGCAGTTTCTCAGATGGAACAAACCCAGTTCGCCAGTGGCGTGTGCATGGTGGGCAGTTAGAAACAACATTTGAAAAAAAAAATTTTTTTAATCTGCAAGTCAAGGACCAAACTGAGACTCCCCCGCCCCCCACAATGCCATTTTTGGTCACTTCTCAGACTAGAACCATGCTGTAAGGGTAAGAGACAAAACCTTTGTCTAGACTCGGGGGCTGGGGAGAGAAGTGCTGCTTTACTGAGTTAATTTAACTCCATTGAAAGTCCACTTAAACACAGACACTGCAGTGTAGACACAGTTCAAGAGCTTTAGTTCAATTTTAGCAGGTCCAGATATAATGTGACAAAATCCAAGAGATAAAGGCACAGAAGTATAAGTTAAAGAACAGGTTGCACCAACCAGGAATTTCACTGTTCAGGCTGAGACTATTTTTATCATCATCTTTACAGTTATTTAAAGAGTTGTTGTGCTTTGAAAAGTTTGACAATTGTACTTTTCTTTTCCCCCTGTGCATAGGGTAAAATCTGATCTGCTGACTGCCCTGCTAGAAGTAAGTGGACCACTTGTCGTAGCTCTGCAAAGCCAGTTCTGCTCTGGAAGAGTGAACTTGATTCTTTTCTGGTTCCTGCATCAGCCACACCTCATTGACTAATTTTCCATTGCAGAGCTAGATTTTTCCCTCAGAACTTTGCAATTTCATTGTCCACCTTCAGTGCCACTAGTGGACCCTGTTGGAGGTAATGTGCCTATTCAGATGTACCTGAAGGCAGAATGTGGCCTGCAGAATTTTATTACTGGTGATATGTGAATCAGAAAAAATGAGATTAACTTTCAGATCCCAGGTAGTTTGTAGATGGGGAGAGGAAAAAAATGCTCTTGTTAACTAAGCAAATATGATGTACACATTGAAACACAACAAATAAGGAGCCTCAACAGTGCCATTTTAGTCACCTTTCCCAGTAAGCATAAAATAAATGCAAAGCTTATCTTTCAAAATAGAAGGAGAAACCCAAAACTGTTTGAAGAAAATCTTAAAACTCAAATTTAGCAGAGTGACTGCCTCTTTGGGTAGATACATAGTTGTCTTTTGTACTTCTATGGCTAAACATATGGTACCACATTCTCAGTTTGTATAAATCCCCATAGCTCCATTGACTCAGAGGAGCTGCACTGAATTACACCAGCTCAGAACTTGGCCCATACTATTCAATCCCTTAAGTAAATAATAATTTTTGCATGTTTGAAAACTTCTTTTTCAGCCGCTACTACTGTCATTGTTTTGTCAGCATGCACTGTTCTAGTCTCAGTGGATTTGTGGGGTGAGGCCTGTAAAGGAGCCAGCAAGGGGACTTGTTTTATTCTTGGTTTTCTATGAGGACTCCTGTCCACTGGGAATGTTTTTATTTTTATATATATATATATAAAAACTTTTTTTAAAAAAAGTTTGTGTGGGGGAATCTTCAAAAAAAGTAGTGCCGATGTTTCTGCCTTACTATGTTGGCCCTTTTCCCTGCACGATGCATACTAATTCAGGAAGGCAAGTGAAATTCCTAATGTTCCTTGGTCTTCAGTAATTCAAATAGACCGTTACTGTATTTTAAAAACGTTGTTTCTTGCTAAGCATTGACGAGTGAAATTTTACATCTGACTCAGGTCAACCACAAAGTGTTTCACAGGGTGGTCCACCTTGGCTTACAGAAGTACAAGCTGTGTGGTTTTTATGCTAAAAAAGCTCTTGATCACTGATTGTTTGTCAGTCTGAGAGTTGGCGTAGTGTGTAGTGGTGCCTGGATCCTGGGTTTGTACACTCACTTGGTGAAGGCCATGAAGAGGAAAGTGAGTTTTCACAGTTTGTGACGTCCCTTGTCATCTCAGACGAGGGTGATCTCCAAGCTGAAAGAGGGCTAGCTTCTGGGCTCTGAGAGCACAGGAAAGGCAACTCCTCTTGTGTTGGGAGGTCAGAGTAAACTAAAATGACCATTCTGACAGCTACATCCAAATATGTATTGGAGGTGACTTGCGTGGATATGATGGCAGGATGGTTGGTATGTTGGCATCAGATTTCCTAAAGGTCTGTTTCCTATCTGCATTGCATTGGATGTCTCTGCAGAGACATCCAGACAGTGTCATCTCTTGAGAATGAGGAAGTTTAGCACAAAATGAAGGAAGAGTGATGTTCTGGTGAAACTACTTTTAGATAGGGTTTTTCAGGAAGACAAGACTTTAAACTCACTAACTCTTCTGGCCACAGTGGTAGCAGTGCAACCATTGGTTCAATGGGTTGGTCCAAAAAGACATTCTGTAAGTCTTGCTTCCTGTTGAAAGTAGGGACCTCAATAGGAAGATGAAGTTTGGCAGCTGCTTTCAGGAATCTGACATAAGGATCAGATGCTAGCCTGTTTCCTAGGTGACACCCCTACAGCTCCCAGTACAGCAACTCTAAGTATACTCAGGTTCAGTCCTTTGTATATCCATCAAACAAAAAATCAAGAGAGGATCTGGTGTTCATATTGTGGAGGGTTTTCCAGCCCCTAAAAGTCTTCCACATTCAAGAATAAACCCTGGCGGTGGAATCTTTTCTGAACTTAGAATGGATGTCAACCACGACATCAGAATATGCACGGTTTGGGAGATTTACTCTCTTGCATTCCAAGCCCTTAGCTGGTATCTGGTTGGATCTCAGCATTTCATTGGGTCTTACAGAAGATCTGCTGAGAGATGTGGTTCCCAAAGAGCTCACCTGGAGTCAGGGTCCTGTAAGGTTAATAATAGGGGTCTATCTGGACAGCACTGGCCCTGACCAAGCTGATCTTATAACTCTGGCAAGAAGAGGCAGAGGAGGGAAAGTGTACATCAGATTGGACCAGCTGAGTGACAAGGTATTGCCCTCCAGTGCCTGGAGCAGAAGAAATCCAGTAAATTATTCTTGCTGGAAGCAAATATCTGGGGAGTGCCCCCATTTGAGTGGTGGCGGAGGAACCAAAGGTAGCGAAGGAGAAGCTATAGGTCATCATCTCAGTGCAATAGTGTGCACAAAAAGAAAATGCTGTAATAGAGGCCCAGACCCCAAAGAGAGATGCAGTTGGAAGTTGGTCCATGTGGTGGTTCAGTCTTGAGGAATCTCCTAGACTGAGTCATGTCTATAAAAGGAGCTAAACAAAGAAACCCAGTGACACAAGATTGTTTGTGTTGTGACATAAAGTAGTCTTTGTATGGACACTTCCTATATCACAACTAAAGTACCCTTACAGGGGTGGGAGTGTGCGTGTGGAGAAGAAACCAAGAGGATTGTCTGTTCCATTGTGGAGGAGGAGGAGGCAGCTGAGGATTTCTGACGCTATTCTTCCAAGTAGTCCCCACCAGACAAAAGTTAAACTGGGGCAGTGTTGTCTCGAAGGGATTTGAACCATGGAGTGCTGTACTTTGAGAGGGTGGGAATACTGGCTCCTTTGGAGGTACATGAAGGATTTGGAGATGTGGAAGTAATGTTGCTTCAGAGGGAACAGGACTGTTAGGAGACCAGGCCACTTATGTGTGGAAGAGTGAGCCGTCATAGGAGAAATGGCAGTCCATCTGTAGGAGGAAATTGCCATCTTTTTATTAAAATTGAAGTAAAATGTCTTTCCTGAAGCCTGAACTGGATATTTTACAAACACACGCAGCCACTGGTAGCTTTTTCGCGCAACTCTAAATGGAACCTGAGATGTGCTGTACTGGGCCTCAGGGAAGGGCAGCACTTAAGGCATCAAACGGGCAGAGCGGCTTGAAGCCACCATTTTGTTGTCTGGATTCTGGGCTGCTGCAGGAACCAGTGTGACTGTTGGTATAAAAGTAACCAGGGACCTCTCTAACTTACGGTAGCTTGCACAGAGCTGACTCTGGGCTGCTGCCCAACTATCAGTGCTGTGGAGACATCCCCCAGCATGCCTCCTCCAGCCCCACTCCAACCATCCCCTATGCCAGACCTTGTGAGGGGAGCGGCATAGGGCCACCCTAGTCAACTGTACGCTACTGTTGCGCTGAGGTAATTCTTCCCCAGCTCCTTATGGCTTTTTAACAGCCCCTCCATGCTGCTGGATCCACATACAGGGGCCACAGAGAACTGGCCACCTGGTTCCTTCTACCTCTTATACCCTAGTGTTTTTAGCTCCTAGGTCCCACTGCCCCCTCTCACCTTTGCTTAGGAAGAAATGACTTGCTGCTAAAAGGACGTAGGTAGGATAGTGACTGTAAAAGATCAGAATTAAGGCTGGGCCCTGACACCCTGAGCCATTAAGCACATTAGTGGAGAGAGAAGCTAGTTTGTTTTCTCAGATTTCCAGTAGAAACCTCCCTTCTGTTCCCCCCCAGTGGGGGTTTCATTAGCCGTTTGCTCTTTGTAATTAAGTTGCTGACCTGCTGATTCAGCTGGTTTTCCACTGACTCCATAAGCAGAGCCTGTTTGGCTCAGCTATGGGTGGGCTCTATTGTGGTATTCTGGGAGTTGGGGTGCTGGCCTAAGGGGCTCTATATGTCTAGCACAGAGTTCTTGGCTGCGTTAGCCTGTTAAATAGCACGCGACATTCCCACCCTCCTCCCCTGCATCACTGCCACCTCTCTCAGCAACCCCCTTTACCTAACAATGCCTTCCCTGCTGGCGATACCACTGCTGCCTGCCTGACACATGACTTGTCCACCCCAGCACCTGCCAAACCTTTCCGTCACCCACCACGTTCCCTGAGGTGACTCCCCCAGCTGCCTGAACCTTCCCGCTACCTCGTACGTAACACGACTACTCCCTTCACAGCTTCCCTCCACCTGCCAAGGAGCCCAACAGTCCCACGTGGCTGCCAGACCCTTCCTCTCCCAGCTGCCTATTTCCCACACTGCCCATTGACAAGTTCCCAGACTCCCTCTTCCAGCTGCTGAATGTCGCCATCCACCTGGCAATTCTATTGGCCCAGCTCTGTGTAGGTACTGCTCAGACAGGCTGGCTGCTGTCAGACCCCTTCTACTGGTCTCCCATTAAAAGCTTCGCTTACGGACAGGGCCTGCATTGTTGTACTTGGCATTGCTTTATGGGACAGAAACCATGGGATCCTTGCGATGAGCATTGCTCAACCAGCAGGGGTCACTACAGAGTGCCCTGAGCCTCCTCTAGTGGGGCACAGCCTGGATGGCCTCCGAGAGGGCTGCGGGATTGGAGAGTGGGGATCCAGGCCTGGTGAATCAAAGCTGGTTTTCCCTTGTCGCCACTGGGCAGCCTCGTGTTAAAGGCTTAAATAGAAAGGAGAGCTTGCCGTGTTTTCTGGGATAGGGCGTGCCCTGAGCTTGTTGTCGACATCTTCATGCTGTTCGTGCTCCTGTCCTGTCAGGTCTCTCTGGAGAAGCTGCTGCCTGATGGGTGTGTTCAATTTCCGGTCGCCCTGGGCTTGCCCAAAGTGGTTACCACAGTGTGATGATGGTGTTTGAAATGGCTGGCCAGTAATCAGGCTCCCAAGTTGGGTTCGGGTGTGTCTGAAGTGGTGAGGTTTAGATTTTTGGGTTCAGGGCCAGGCCATATCTGTATCAATACCCTCATGGCTCTTTTGTCTGCTTACCACCCAGCTCTGTTCTTGTTTCCCACTCTCCATTGCTCATCCCTGATGATCCTGGGTGTGGACTCACTTATCTGTCTCCCATTTTGTAATGAATAGTGTAGAAGGCAGGATGGTCCCTGCCAACATTTGCTGTAGGCGCTACGCTGGAGGTCATATCCTAGGGATAATCAAATTGAAGTGCTGAATTTGGTGTTGGGGAGATGTCCCAAAACCTGGAAAAGCGAAAACGTGTATGATCTGATTCTTGTCTGTTTCATTTGATCCCAGGCTAAGCAACCTATTTGCTCTGCTTCTGACCCACGCTCGCATCTTAGGCTGCTAGTCTTTACCAGACAGGCAGCCAAATGTACTCTTAATTAGGAGTTTGTACTAAAATGTGGGCACCTGCTTATAGCAAAACCTCACTGGTGTAGCGAAGCTCATGTATGGCTTCAGTAAAATGCAACGCTCAGAATGTAAGTCAGATTCTCATGACCATTACTTTGGGTCCATTTAGAGAAGGAAAATGACCTAGTAACACTTCCCTCTCTCCCCCTCTCCAATGGCTGAGCAGTGCTCCCAGCATAGATAGGGTCCAGTGTTGGCCTTGTGTACAGTATGCTCAAGTAGGTGACAACTCGCTTTATTTTTAGTAGAGAAGCACAGACCCCCACTTCCATCCACCCGTTGGAAAAGTTTCTTCATTGGGGCTTGAGCTTCTTCATCTTAAGACATCTGAGTTGACAAAGTTGTCTGATTAGGGTACCTCCATTGAGTTCTTCTCAGGCCACGCACAGCCTGGCCCTGGGACCTGGAGCAAGCAAGTTTCCTGGCATCTCTGGACGGGGGAGTAGCCCTGTGCGGGAGGAATTCCCAGGTAAGTGGGTGGGAGCGGTACAAGGACAAGCTGGCGTGCATCTGGCTGTGCAGTATGGGTGAGGGGCATGCAGTGCACTGCCATGGAGGGGCTCTGCCTGCAGCCAGGCTGACATGTAGCAGCCACGCTGGCGCCCAGCAGCATTGCCATCCTGGGGAGCTGCTGCCCTTCTGCCCCAGAGGAGTGAGTGGGGACTCTCACCATGGGATGGGTGATCTTGCAGACCAGTTTGAAAGCCTTAGAATCTGTATTCTGCCTGGCTTAAATCAGCACCGTAGTCCCAGTCTGGGACTTTCAGTTTCCTTAGCATATGGCCAGTAAGAGAATCCCTTATTTGGGGTAAGCGAGCTTGTATTGCTGCTTGTAGCTACTAGATGGCGTCCTAGGACAGGATGCAGACACAGTTCAGGTCCTGTGTGTGTCAGTGGTGAGACATGCTCCAGTAAGAGAGATGGGGACTGAAGTCAGTGATACACTGGGATTCCTAGTTTATTTCCTCAGGCATAACAATGATCTGAGGAGCTAGTAACACAAGATGTAGCATGGGCAAAATGTCCCAATTTCCAAGGCTAACACTGCATGTTATTCCTGACTCCCTGCTTGCTTCAGTGTTGGGCCTGCCCTCTCCCCAGCTCTGCTGCTGCCCCTATTATCAAGCCAAAATCATCTGTCCTAGCCCTGTTGCAGGCCTCTTCTGTACAGAAACTCCCAATCTGACCAAACTGCTCTGGTCAGAAGTGGACTGAAGGGGGTTTAAATGAAGGCTGGGTAGTATCAAAGAGGAGACACTTCAGCAGCTGTAAGGCTGGAGGGTGGTGCTGGGAGGGAGTTTTGGGGGGGAAGAGGGCAGTATGAGGAGTTGGGGCCCTGTACAGTACAGTGCCCACAGCTAGGGTGACCAGATGTCCCGATTTTATGGGTCTTTTTCTTATATAGGCTCCTATTACCCCCCCCCCCCCACCCCCTGTCCCGATTTTTCACACTTGCTGTCTGGTCACCCTACCCACAGCTATAAGGCCTCTGTGTTGTTTATTCACTTCCCTGGAAAGGACTAACCTTGTGCTTAGTGTTCTAAGGATTCTATGATGATCTGTCATCCCGTTAGGAACCGGTCAGTGTTCTAGGGCTAAAGAAACTGTCGGATTCAGCACAACGTCTCCCTGGAGAGCAGGTGGGGAGAGGGAAATTCCTGCCTGTGAACCTGTAATCGCAGCTTGGGCTGTGCTGTGTGAACTCACCCTCTTAAGAAATCTCAGGTGATCTCTTCTCTTCTCTGAATCACTCTGATGCTGACTGGCCTGCCTGGGAGATGGGAGAACAGTGGCTGAGGTGTTTGGGGTAGGTGGATCAGGCCTGAAATGCACAAGACCGTACTAGATCTAGCCAGGGATGCAGCTAACCGTGGGAGATCTGTTTTGGGAGCCTCCTTCTCCTAGCCTAGAACAAACATGAAGAGCTCACGAGGCAGTGTTTTATGATAATTAGCTGGGCTGTCTGCTCAGGGCCGGTGCAAGGAAGTTTAGCACCCTAGGCGAAACTTCCTTGCACCAGCCCTGTGCCGCCGCACACACACCCCCTCCCCCCCGCAGTGCCGCACCTGCCCCACAATGCCGTCCCCGCCAGCCAGCTCCCCCGCCCGTGAGAGCTCAGCCCCCGCCCCCCCACCCGCGGGAGCTGAGCATGGAGCTGGGGGCAGGGGGACGGCTCGCCACGGCTGCCGCCCAGCTCCCCACTGAGTGGGGAGTCAGGAGGCAGCCACCCACCGCCCCCCAAATCCTGGCACCCTAAGCGACCGCCTAGGGTCGCCTAGTTATAGCGCCGGCCCTGTGTCTGCTGCATAGAGCTAGGACTGCTGGCTAAGGGTGCGTCTACACGGCAGAAAAAAATGACCCTTGGGCAGTGAGTCTCAGAGCCTGGGTCAACTGACGGGCTTGCGCTGTGGGGCTAAGTATAGCAGTGTAGACATTTGGGCTCAGCACAGAGACCTGGGTTTCACAGCCAGGGAGTGGAGAGGGTCTCTAAGTCCGGGCTCCAGCCTGACCCCAAATGGCTTAGCCCTGCAGCATGCATTAGTTGACCTGGTCTCTGAGACTCACTGCTGTGGGGTATGGGTTTTTTTGCTGTGTCGACGTACCCCATATGATTTAGACTAGAGCAAGAGGCCAGAGTCAGGAGAGCTGGGTGCTGTTTAGAGCTCTGGCACACACTTCTTCGTTGGCCCTTGGGTAAGCCATTTATCTTCTATACCTCAGTTGATAATTAGAGCTGAGTGAACGATTTGTATGGAATAACTTATTTAACAAATGTCACCTTTTCCTGTTTCCAAATTGTTCACCAACAAATTGTGCTTATATTATTTATTCAGAATTGTTCCCTAATAGTTCTTGGTGTGTAGATTATTTGTGAGCTGTTTGTTGCCAGCACCCAGCCCTTAAAAGGAAGGGGTGTTAGTTTTTTTGACTGGACACACAGATCGCATGATATTGTTTTGTTCTTTGATTTGAGGGGATGTAACGATCAGCTGCCTGGCACATATGTTTGCATTTATCCATTTGAGATGCATATTTTGCAAATATTCTGTAATATCCGTTTAAAAATCACTGTTCCCACAAGTCATGTGCCTGCTAGAATAATCACCGAACGTGACTTGAGTGCAGACCAGGTCACTACTATTTGTATTGAGCAAAAGCTTGTGAATGTGTTTTCATGTATTAACTCAGCTGTAATTGTACGTCCATGGGAATGTTGAGAGGCTGAATGTGTTGTTGCAAGTAAATGGCTTTGCGATTTCATGTGAAAGATGCTGTAGAAGGGTAGGTTGTTACTGAGGAGCGTGGATTTGTCTGTGCTTAGAGGCTGGGAGTGTCAATCCCACCCAACACTGGTGTGTTGATATGAGCTTCTGGCTGCCCGCAGTTAGAAACCGTTCAGATTATGGTAGTGCATCAGAGCCCCAATCCAGGGTTGGGGCCCCATTGTGTTAAGATAGCACCCTTGCCTGCCCAGAAACCACACTGCTGACAGTCTGTGCAGTTAACTAGCTCAACTGTTGACCGAGTGACACTAGAATCCCGGCACCCTGATCACTACAGCCTTGTTCTAATGGAGTTCCTTAGGCTTTCAAAAAGCGATTCCTCTAGCTGATGATTGTACTGTGCCCTTCTCACCAAACTGTGCTCTGTTGTTTTACTGTCATAAACAGGGGGGTTGTTAAATGGGAGATGCTGGTTGTGACCTCTCTGCGACCCCAAATCATCAGTGAGAGGTGAATCAACTAAAGTGAAGGAAAGCCTGTCGTATGTACTCTGTTCAGATCAATGTAGGCAGAATATCTCCCACTGCGGCAGGGCAATGAGGACAGATGCAGGATGCACATGCATTGGAGGGGGGCAGGAAGTACAGTAACACCTTCCGTGGTTTGCCTGACCTTTCCCATATAAGACCCTCGTTTTATTACCTTATAACATCACCAAACTTTAAGTGTTTGGGCTGAAATTTTTCCTGCCTGATGTCGTCTTTCAACTGAATTTTTTTGGATAATGTCAGCAAAAATGGCTCAGCTGCTCCTCAGAATGAGGCTAGTGAAAAAGACATTGTTTTGCCATGTTCATTTTGTTTCACACTGTTTCATTGAGCATTTCTAGCACCCCATGCCTTGAGGCAAGGGCTTGAAATTTGGCAGTGGGGTTGATCACCCCAGTGTCAGGGATGTGCCTTTGCTGTCCCCATGAAGAGCTACTCAAATCTGGCCAGTCCCAGTCTGCATATGTTCAATAGAGGACTTGTTAGACTTTGGCCCCTAGATTCCATGCTGCAGGGGCTGAGCAGGACTCCCCTTGCAGTGGCCTGGGGACACTGTGGGCTAGGCATAGGAACTGAGAGCAAGGAGACTCTCTCAATACTCCCCATGCTGATTCCTGGGCAGGGTGGTCTGTAGAAGGAATAGCAGCTGGATTGGAATGCAGAGGTGTGAAGAGCCAGACCTGGGGGGTGAAGATGGGGAGCCTGGGATGGGGATGTGCAGCCAGCAGTGGGGACTGGGCCTGGCCTGGGGAGCTGATGAGCAAGGCTGGGTGGAGACGTTTATTGAATTTGCAGAATGTTACCAAACTTTCCTAACCAGATTGCCAGAGAGGTGGAGTCCCCACATGGTAAGCATCCAAACTGGAATGAGTGCCCGAGAATGGGACCTTGGGATGAAACAGAAAGGGGTCAGATCAGCCTAAACATGCTGCTTTAGCATGAGACGTGTTGCTGTAAAAATGGCACCTGCTTATGCAGCCGGTCTTCTTTTAGTGGCCGAGACTGGGATTTTCATTGAATGTTGGTGGGGTTTGAGTGCCCAGCTCCCTCGGGCTGCTGTGAACACCCCAGCTTTACATTTGTACATCTCTTCTCCCTGCAGAGCTATGGAGGTGAGCTGGGTTATATTCTCGCTCACCTATCATCCACAGAACTAGTAACCTTTCTGCCCTGTTACACCTGTAATTCAATGGGATGGCCCTGGTGTATTGGCTACTGGCGATGATGCATGAGCCGGAAAGAGCCCAGCTTGACTGCCAGATCCCAGAATGAAGGAGGAAGTGCTGTTCAGCCCAATATTGCAGTAATGAGTCCTTCTCCCTGAAATGTAGCTCTCAGACTGCAGTTGGGCTGGCTCCAGTCAAACTAAGCCTGAGCTGTCAGAGAGCAAACCACTTTGGAAACCACACCGTGTTTGTTTTAAACATTAGACAGCCGTCCTGTAACCACGGTGCCCCAAGCAGACCGCCTGAGTGCAATGGCTGCTCTACGCTGTGGCCCGGTGCTCCTGTGTCTGAGGTTTTCACACACCGCGGCCCGCATTGTGGGTTGCCTGGGCTAATCTTCCAGCTGTGCTGCACGACCCACAGCTTGCTGGCGAGTGATGGGCTTGGGACCGTTGGGTCACGTTTAATGCTGTGCAGCTCCGTTTGTATGCTGTTGCTGAAGGCGCTGGAGCAAGAATAACATGCCCGAGGGAGCCGAGTGAAATGTCACATTCATATCTGTATTATAGCGTACAGGCCCCAGTGGTCACACCAAGCCAGGGCGGGGGGAGGGAAGAGACGGGAGCCCAGAAGACTATTGTTATAGGCTCCAAGGCTCCTGAGCAGCCTGCTTTGAGCCCTGCTTTGAGCCCATGTGGGGAGCTCAAATTCTCAGTCTTGTCCCTTCTGTTGCGCCTTTCCCCTGAGGATCTCCACGCCCTTTGCTAAGGTGAGTGAATTAAGTGTCAGCCCCCTCAGGAAGGGAGCTAAGTACCAGCAACCCCCCCATTGTACAGAGAGGAGAGGAGGCCCAGAGGTGGCGCAATTTGCTTGGAGTCAGAGGAGAGCTGGAGTGGAGCTGGGGGAAAAAATCCAGGTCCCCAACTTTCAATCCTGTGCCTTAGCACTGCCCCATCCTGCCCCCCTCCCATGTCCCTTAAGGGAGGTGATGGCTCTGGAAGGGAAGACCAATGTCCCTTAATGGTAGGGAAACTCAGCGACGCCTCACTCAAATCTCCCAGGCCCCATGGCTTGCTAGCACAGCACTCACTTCCCTGTGATAAATGGGGTTGGGCGGCTGCTAGTGCTCTGAATAAATCTGCTTTTGAATGTGCATCACCCGGGGAGGCAGGCCACCTCTGACCCTTGAGCTTAGTGGTAATTCTGCCGCTTGCTGTAATCACTCCTCTGGCTGTAACTTTTGGAAAGGCTGGGCCTCCTAACTGGGTCATGTCCCATCTTTGGAACTGGGGAGCTTTCACGTTTTGTCTGGTTACCCTTCTCCTTTGTAAGGTTATCAGCAGCTTAATGACAGATTTGAGATAAGTGGGCTGCAGCTGCCGGGGAATGGAGTGGAATTTAATTAAACCTGAACAATTTGCTAAGTTCAAAGGGCCAAAGCTCTCAGCTTAGCTTGGAATTTCTGTCCAGAAATGTGAGAGCTGTTTTTCCTGTGATCCACCCTTTCTGCTCCCCGGAACCTGTGTAAGGAGGTCAAAATGAGTCTGCTGGTAGGGTAAAACCCCTGGAAATATTGTCCGAATTCCCTGACAAAGCACTGGAAATGTTAGTCCATGATTGAGTCTGGTGGTCCACAAAGCTCACTAGGAAGGCTGGGGGGCGAGGTGGTGATGGGTGGGGGAGAGGGGATAAAATACTTTGTATTTCTTTAGCACCTGCTGGCTAGGACTCTTCATGGCTATTTCTGTATTAACACTCTGTCAGTGTCCTGGGAAGGAAGGTATTTTTCAGTTTTGCAGATGAGGAAATTGAGGAACCGAACAGTGAAGCAATTTGCCTAAAGTCACAGAAATTCTTTAACAGAGCCTGGACTACCTAGTGCAGTGGTTCTCAACCAGGAGTTTGGGGCACACGGGGGGCTGTGAGCAGGTTTCAGGGGGTCTGCCAGGCGGGGGTGGCATTAGACTTGCTGGGGTGCAGGGCAGAAAGCCAAAGCCTCACCACCTGGGGCTGAAGCCTAGGGCTCCAAGCCCTGCCACCCGGGGTTGAAGCTGAAGCCTGAGCAACTTAGCTTCACGGGGCCCCCTGTGGCGTAGAGCCCTGGGCAATTTCCCTGCTTGCTACCCCCTGATGCTGGCTCTGGCTTTTATGTGCAGAAAAAACAGTTGTTGTGGCACAGGTGGGCTGTGGAATTTTTATAGCATGTTGGGGGGGGGGGGGGGGGCTCAGAAAGAAAAAGTTTGAGAACCCCTGGGCTAGTGGATGGGACCCTGGCCTGGCATGCTGGAGACCTGGGTTTTATTCCCAGCACTGTTACTGACCCTACTTCACTTCTGAGTGCCAGTCCCCAACCCATTTGTCTGCATTGTCTAGTTAGATTGTAAATTCAAGATAGGGCCAGTCTGTACAGCGCCTAGCACCGTGGGGCTCTGACTATGGTTGTGGTCTCTACGTTCTACTGTCAATTCAAGAATCATGGATTCCCTGTCTTCTGCTTTGTCCACCTCTCATGCGCTGCTGCTACTGTCCCAAGTGCTGCAGGGGCTGGGCAAACCAGCTTGCAGTCTGCACTAGGAGCTGATCACCCCTTTCCCACTGAGTTGGAATAGCAGGGTGGTTTGGAGGGCCAGCTCCCTGTGATGCTCTTCCTGTGCAGTGACTCCTATCCATGCGGTGCCGTGTTTGGGGGTGGGGGCTGCGGCTGGAAGGCCAGGTACTGAAATGCCCCGAGGGAGGCTGTTCTCCTGGGATGTGCAGCCCAGCTTTGCAGGCTCGGTAGGCGCAGAGAGGTGGGATGTACTGCATGGCTGAGCTGTGCTAACCTACCACCGCTATCAGCTAGTCTGCATGGCTCCCTACAGCTTCAGGCCCAGTCTCCTCTGTCTGATAGTCTTTGCATAAGTGACTCCTGCAGGTTGAGCTCCTGCGGTGGATTCCCTCTACCCATCCCCTGCAGCTGGCATGGGGCTCTCTTGGCTGGAGCATCATTGCCCTGGGACAAGACACTAACAAGCTGCAATTCGTCTGTGGGGATGAAAGTTCTTGACTCGGGATTTCATACCACCGTTCCTCCGACAGCCTGTGTGGGCGGGTCCCAGTATGGGCCAGCTGTGGTCACTCAATTAGGGTGAAGTGTAAAGAATGGGGCAGACAATCCCCAAAGCTGGTGGATAATTCACTACTTAGATTCACCAAGCCAGCATAAAACTGCTTCTTTATTACCTCACTGGTTATTCGGAAGTCAATAACACCATTCCCCTAAAATGATCCAGCCTCAGGCCTCAATCCAGCTACCCAAGTCAAATCTGAAAATCATATTTCATCATACAAAAGAAGAGGTTCTACCACTCCCAGAGGATCAGACACATTACCTCCCAGGTTAACGAATATTCCATTTTACCCAAATACAAGCATGCAGCCAATTCTTATGACCTAAACTAAAATTTATTTAAAAAGAAAAGAGTATGGTTAAAAAATTAATATACATACAGACATATGTTTAATTCTTGAGATTCAGATACATAGCAGAACAGGTGAGCTTTGAAGTTGTAAAGAGTTCTTTCAGGAATAATTTATAGGTTATATTCCAATGTCCAAATATCATATTCAAGGTGGACCAGTCCACCCTGGGATCCCAATCTGGTGGTTTAAGCTTCCCCTGATGAAGCATCAAGCAGATCTTAGATGAACAGGATCAGGACCAAGGGTCTTTTTGTAGTGTTCTAGCATCCACTTGACCACACTGTCCTGGGTAAATAATAGGCTTTTGATGTAACCTTCTGTTTTTTAAACACCACCAGTAATTAGTTACACAAATTAACATAGGGCAATTTATTAATTAGGCAGTTTATCACAAACTTTAAAGAGACATGTAGATAATGACATTACTTTACCCAAGATTCACCTAAATGTTAATATTCCCTTTTGATCTCTGAATTAATAGTTTTACTGACAGAGACGAACTGTCTGTTTACATGGCTAGCTTCTAAGCCACACAAAATTAGTATCACTTCTAACCCTCATTACCATTCGCATACCTTTCTAACATGACTCTAAAGGTGGGCTTTGGGTCATTCAACCTACAAGCTGTTTAACCCTTTCTGGCCATGTATTATACTTTGTATAAGATTCGTTGCAATCATATAACAGTGGTAGCAATAACTATTTGAATGGTTATATTTTAATTAGATGTCACAGCCTGCAACAAACTGTGTGTGTCAGGCTAAAATGCAGAACCCCCATCCCCAATCTATGGAGCAATGGGCTGTGCCCACATCAGTCCTGCTGGTCACAGGACTGCACTGTAGGGTGGGCTGTGGTTGCCCCCTGTGCATGTGTGTCATCCGGCTGCTGAAGGGCTGGACTTGGCAAGTAATGCGTGGTGGGACTGAGTGGGTCAGCAGCTGAGGTGCAGCACCGGCTAAGTGCCTGCTGCAGAGTGGCTGGCTTTCCTGCTGGTACTGAGAGAACAAATTGTTCTGCAATCGTCTCTGTCCCAGGAGTTCTGCTCTGAGTGCACGGTGACACATCAGCCTGAACTGAGTGGCGGGTGACCCTGGGCTGAGCTAGTGCCCCACTCACTAACAGATGCGGCTGCAGCAAGCAGGGATTATTGAACCAGGGCTCCCAGGAGAGAGGGGGGAAATGTTTAAAGTGAATTAAAAAGGGAACTGCAGCATAGTGTTCCCCCTCGCTCTGGCTTTCCCTAAAAGCCAAGGCTAGGCAAACGGCAGCGAGGTGTGTGCTCCAAGGGAGTGGCTAATGGACTGCAGTGATGGGTTGGGTCATAGTTCACTGCATCTGTATGGATGGGGCCTTACAACAGATCAACCAGCTGCCTCCCCGGCCTGCTGTCACAGGGCCTGGAATAGGAGAGACTGGAGGGGGAAGTCGGTGCATTGTCTGTCTGGCACTGTATTGGCTGTTACAGTAGCCCCCAGAGGCCCGGTTGTGCTGGGTGCTGCACACATCCAGCAAGAGCCCCTGACCGGAAGGGGCCTCGTCTGCACCCATGCGTCATCCTCCTATAACTCTCTGGTGCATTTAAAATAGTGCAGCTCCTAATGTGTGTAGAGATGTGTGCTTATACGGGTATGGCTAATTCCTGCATGGGACGGGGCTGAACTGTACTGCTACAAGGCACCTTTTTATGCTGGTGTAACTGTGTCCACGCTAGGGCTTGTTCTGGTATCTGTGTAACACTAACTCCTAACTGAAGTAGTTATACTGGTACAAAAGCCACATGTAGACCAGACAGGTTCGAGGGAAACTGAAGCACAGAGGTGAAGTGACTGGCCAAGCAGGTCAGTGGCTGAGCCAGTAATAGAACCCTGGGCTTCTGGGTCCTGGGCCAGTGCTCTATCCATTAGGTCACATTGTCTGCCTGTCAGGTGTCCTGGAATAGAGAGAATGGGCAGAGCTTGGAATAAGGCAGCCTGCTCTCTTCCCCACTCCCATCACCTGGGATGAGCTAGAGGGCTGGGGTACTAGAGAGAGGAGAGGCAGCAGCTCTGCCCATCCTGGTGTCGGGCTTGGGCTGGTGCTGTTGAGAAGCCTACATTGCACTAATTGCTAGTGGCCTAAGGGGTTCTTCCCTCTCTAGAGCAGGTGCCCTGGAGTAGGGGTGGTGGTGGTTGGGGTGCACAGAGCTCTCCCTGTCTTGCTATCAAGTGCCCAGGGAGGGGAGATGCTGGGAGCAGCGCTGACGCTGTGGCCAGCATGGGTCCATAGTCTTTTTCCTACCCCAGGGTAGGGTGTCTGGACGGGTTACAAGAAGGGGTGCCATCATAGGGAAGGGAATGGCTGGTGCCCTCTGTTGTGACAACTGGGCCTACGAATGTGCCCTGATTGTGAGTGCCACTGTGAAAAGTTCACATAGGTTCCTAAGGTGTCACAGTAACTGAGGGTGACTAGTGTTGACAGAAAAAGGTACAAAAGGGAGACGTACTGACTGAGTCAGTCCAAACAAAAAGGCCTGGTGAGAAATGGGGGACTGTGCTGGGATCAGACCTGATAAACAAGAGACGCGGCGGTCAGAAATCAATGGACCAAAATTGGTGTGTTGAATATTAGGTGGACAAAACAGTGTGGGGATTGGCTATTCCACCCAGCACTCCCCTTGTGGGGCCCTTAAAATCAGAGACTTTGAGAAGAGAATGAGCAGAGGGGGAAAGCTGGTGACTAGGCTGCTGGCTGACTGAAAGGGGGGAGAGAAGGAAGGAGTGAGCTTCACCATGATGGTTGCCACTCCCAGCGGTTCATGGGATCCTGGACCTTCGTCATCCTGAGCCTGAGAGATGTCCTAGCCTGACGGGGCCAGAGAGGGGGACCCAGATGACATGGCCACCTCCACCAGCTCCAGCTGAATCCTAAACAACACCTGGGATGTGAGACTTCATCTCTCCTCCCCCCATGTCTCCTTTTCCATCCCTACCTTATTTCTTCTCTTTTCTATCCTCCTCCTCCTTTCTAATGAGAGTCTGGCCTAGCCAGCCAAGACTATGTATTTTGCAACACTACTGTGAGCCTGTGACCAGAGAGACAGCTAAAAGCAATGCCTTACACACAGGGCTGGTGCAAGGAAGTTTTGCGCCCTAGGCAAAACTTCCTTGTACCAGCCTTGCACCCCCCCAGCTAACACCGCCCCCCCCCCCCCCCGTGGCAGCCAGTCCCCCCCCCCCCCCCCCCAGTGGCTCCCCCCACCCGCGGCGCCCTCCCGGCTCAGCCATGGAGCTGGGAGGTGGGCGGCAGCCGCGGCCAGCCACCACCCCTCCCGGCTCAGCCATGGAGTTAGGAGGCAGGCGGCAGCCGTGGCCAGCCACCACCCCTCCCGGCTCAGCCATGGAGTTGGGAGGCAGGCGGCAGCCGCGGCCAGCCACCACCCCTCCCGGCTCAGCTGCGGAGGCAGCTGCGGCCAGCCGCCCCCCAAATCGTGGCATCGTAGGCGACCTAGTGGGCGCGCCGGCCTTGCCTATACAACCCAATGCAGGTACAAGTTTGCCAAGTCTGAGTGGAGGATGAGTCCCTGTGCTGGGCCTGTGGTTTGCCAGCAGTGAGAACCAGCACCAGGGACAGTGTCTTCTTGGGATCAGACTTTACCAACAGCAGCAACTCCAGCCCATTTCAACTAACCGCTGCTCTCTTCCCCCAGCAGGACAGTTATTATCATCTTTGATACCACCCAAGAGACTGTCAGACCAGGGGCGTTTCTCTCTAGACTCTCTCCAGCTAAAGGGAAAAGGAACAAGGGATGTTATTAAAATAAAAGCCTCACTTAATACTTCCCTCTCTAATGCTTTCACTGTTGTTCCTCCTTTTCTGTATCTTTTTAATCAAAGGTTAGAAGGATTTTTAAGGGAGCGTTTGCCCTGACATGAAGCAGGGAGAGGTCTCTGTACACCAAACCCTGAACCTTGTTTAACCCTGCTTAATGTTGGACAGCTTCAGTAGTGTTCACAGCTGTGACTCTTTGGGCCCATGTATTCCATCAGAATGAGTACAGCACCGTCCTCAGCTGGTATCTCCTGAGGTGGAATAGGTGAGGGGTAAGAGATCGGAGCATACGTAGCTGTCTGCCCAGATGCGCTGCAAGCTGGCAGGGCTGGGAAGGTGCCAGGGCTCTGGGCAGTGGGAAGGGTGGGGGCAGCACTGCTCTGTACATGTGCTGGGTGGGTTGGCCGTGGCAGGCAGCAGTTCCTTTGCAGAGACTGTAAATGGAAGCACTTTGGGTTTTAAATGGCCTGTCAGAAAGCATTTGGCGCGGGCAGGACGAGGCTGAGGAATGACAGCTCATTTCAGCTTAACAAAGAGCTGCAGCAGCTGACAAATACCGAGTGCAGAGAGCTGGCGGCTTTTCAGCTCAGCCCTTCACTGCTGAACCCCCCACCCCAGCCTGTTCACAGAGTGGCTGGGGGAAGAACACAGGAGAGGAAGACTGGGTCTGGCAGAGAGTCACCTCCCCTCCCCCCGCCCAGTTCACATGGCAGGGGAAATAGCTGGTGGAGGGTGCCTGGGTTTAGGGGCTGGAGCCTGTTGTGAGTTGGCACATGGCCAAGCAGGCCCAGAGGGAGCACAGGCCTTCAGCCACCGATCTCGTCTGGGGGGGGGGGGGGTACTGATGGCCACAAAACCCAACAACGTAGTGATCAAGCTTAAAAGCCTAAGTGAGTGTTTGAGCAGGTGACGTGGGGTCTTGAGAAACCTGGGGCGCCCGGGATGGGGCAGTGTCACACTGACAGCCAGGGCAGGGGCTCTGGGGTATATGCTGAGTGCAATGGGGTGTCCCTGGGTGCTGCAGCGCAGGGCCGTGTCCCAGAGCTGGGGCTGCGTCCTGGGGCTCTGAGTGCATGGAGCTGGCTCTAAGCAAGGGGATGAGCTGTGCTGATCTATTTACTCCACCGGACCAGCCTCCCTTTCCCTAATGCAGGGAATGCGATAGTGGTGAGTGGAGTAGGCTCATGGTCATTCCACACTGCAGGGCTGGGAGTGCAGGAGCTAGCTCTAAACTCCCAGAGAGCTTCCAATGAGCAAGGCTGGGATGCGAGCTACTCCAGTGCCAGCATTCCTGCAGTTGTCCCTGGACTGACTCCCAATGAGGGGGGCAGGAACTGCCGTGGCACAGAGCTCCACATCCAGCTCGTCTCCGTTATTCCCGGCAATGTGGCAGGCCTGGCACCAGACACTGGGAGCACGTGACCCCAAAGCCAGTGCTCTGGTACCGTTGCCTCCAGTGACTCCTGCTGGGAAAGGCTGGTGCTGCAGCAGCTGTGGGCTACCGCACAAAGGGGTTGGTGCTGCAAGGGCTTCAGCATTCCTGCACTTCGGGTGTGTGAGTTCTAGTCCCAGAAGCTGTGGAGGGCAGCCGCAGAAGCCCTTTGATTTCAAGGGGCGTTAAGCGCCTAAATTCCTTTGAGGGACTGGGCCTATGCTCATTATTGTAAAGTTCTTCATTGTCACGCTCTGTGTCAGACGGGAGAAAATCTGCTGCCTCCTTTGCCCCACCACCATTTTGGCCTTTTGCTTCTCCTCCTTCCCCAGACTTTTCTCTGTTTCTCCCCATCTTCCTCATCTTTGTGTCACCTCTTCTTCCCTCTACACTTCCTTCCCTGCAGCAATTTCATCCCCCCGAGCAGCTCTACTATCTCTTCTCAGGTCCATCTGCTAAAATGATCAGCCATGGAACAGCTAAAGCATCACTTTAGTTGCCACTCCAATGTGTTTAATAGAGGATGGGGAGTTCACACCTCTCCGAGCCATTGGCTGAAGACTCTGGAAGGCACCATTGCATCGCTTTACCTGCTGTTTGCAGTTGGAAGGCATGTCTGGAAATGGGCATAGATACCTGGGGACTGCATGGCCATGGGGTGCAGGGATACAGGTGCCAGCTGAGTAGCTCTCTGTTTAGTACGAGGGAGGTGTCTTGTGCATGTGGAATGAAGGGGTATTTGTGTGTAAATGCAAAACAAAGTGGAATAGGGGTGTGTGGGGGGGAGTGGAAAGACAGAGTGGAATGAAAATGGGTGTAGAATGGTTGCGTGTGAAATGTAAACTCTGTGTGTGTGTGTGTGTGTGTGTGTGTGTGTGTGTGTGTGTGTGTGTGTGTGTGTGTGTGTGTGTGTGTGTGTGTATATAATATGCATATGCCCATTGGACTCATGTTCACAGACATACCTTCCACATGGGCCCCTGGCAGGTAGGTCTTTCACACCTCCCGTTCCAGATCTCCTTGTTTCAGACAGACCTCTTTTCTCTTCCTCCTCCCTCCCCCAACCTGATCTCCTCCTCTTCAGTGCTCTTTAATCACTGTTGGGTTTTTTTTTTCATTCCCTGCCAAAAGGTTTATTTTCTGGTTCAGCTCTTTAAAAGAAGAAGCTGGATGCAGGGGCGGGGGTGGGATCTCCCTCACTGCTTTCTGGGTGCTGCGCTTGTGCTTTTAATCCCTCTGCTGTCAAGCTCCATTAGGAGATTTGGGCATCATTCTGCTACTTCTGGGGCCTGGCCTCCCTCTAGCCCAGCCTGAAATGAGGGCAGCGCCTTGGCTCCAGGAGAGTGATGGATGGGGAGTGATGTCTTAAAGAGACAATGCCCTCCGCTTTTTGTCTTCCTCGGCTGCCAGCATTCTCCCTTGCACCCATTGCTGAGGTGTTTGGAAAGAGAAGGTGGCTGCCTTGCTATGTTGGCAAGCACATTTTGCTAGCAGTGTGGCCTGTGTGTGTAGTGTGGCAGACGATGCAGGTGATCTAAAGGCTGGCCTGGAGAGGTGATGGGGAGGGGCTTGGTGGGTCGTAGCTGAGTGGAGCTTGGTGGGTTGCTGACTGGAAAAGGGGGAGAGTTGCCCACTACAAAGAGCCTCAAACCGAGGGCAAGGGATGATCAGGCCATCATGGACTTCGGGGCCTCTGACGCCGGTCCCTCCTGTCGCTGCCCTGTTCAATGGAGCGGCCTTCTCCCCTCACAGCAGCACAAACCCATTGTCAATACGAAGGCTGTGACTGTCAAAGGACTCCAAGGATTGGCCCCTCTGTTTCCATTAGTTTGAATGGCGATTAGCACCCAGCTCTTGTAGGCAGCTTTGCAAATCTCAGCCTTCCAGCCTCTCTGGGCTGAGAGCGCAGCCATGTTTACACAGCCCCCCCCCCCCCCCCCCTGCATAACTTCTCCTCTGAGATCTGACCCCGTTCCAACAGACACAGCTGAGTGGTGTTCACACAGCAGCTTTTCACCGTACAGTCACGTGTCTGACTGTGTGTGTGAGCCCACCTCTGCCATGCTACCTGCTTGTCTCAGTGCATCCTGGGAAAAATCTATCCCAGAATGCCTCTGCAGGGGGAAAGTAGCAAGCAGACATGCACACAGGAGGGCACTGCGGGGTTCTCACTGCACAGAGAGCTGCGAGGCAGGCAGACTGGCCAGCCTTGGTCACTGGCAAGGGCCACTCGGGCTTGGCTGCCACAGTTACTAGCTGTACATTGACCACAATTTGCGTGTGCATACAAGCCATGTTCTGAGCAGTCAGGGCTCTGGTTACCAGCTCGATTCAAAGTGCTGAGCCAGCTCCTCAGCTGCTCTGAGCCGTCCTCTCTCAAGTAAAGTCGAAGGAGCTGTGCTCATTCACGCCCGGAGGAGCTGGCCCAGAATGGGTAAATGGTGACTTTAGCAGCATGTTCTCTCCTGCTGCTGGTGATCTTCACACTTGCACGTAGACTAGACGAGAGAGCCACTGAGGAGCTACAGGTGACCTGCAACCGAACAAGGACGCAAATGCCATCGATATGATGAGCCGAAGTCCCCAGGTAACCTAGGTCACAGCTGCACGTCCCAACAACACCCTGGTGGTTTCAAAATTCTTTGTGTTTCCCTTCTGGTTCTTCTTGGTGAAGAGCAGCACCACTGCAGCTTGTCCTCTTCTGGGCCATGTGACACTAAGTTGTCAGGCCCACCCCAGGCAAGGGAGTCTCCTCCGCCAACACTGCAAGGACCTGAGTCTCTTCTCACTCACCCCAGTGCAAGTCAGGTGTGAGAGGAGAATCACGTCCAGTTGCTTCCAGAAGTCAGAGGTTGGGGAGGAATCCTGGGTAGGGAATGGCAAGTGGACACATGGAAGCCGGGTGGAAGGAAGATGCTAGTGGGAGGGAAAGGCTGGAGCTGTTCAGGTTTGAATTCTGCTACTGACCAAAGTATCTGCTCCTCAGACTGACATCCTCTTTCCACCCACACTCTGGAGACAGGGTCCTCAGCTTCTAGGCTCTTCTGGGCAGCACTGCCCGAATGCCTTGCCTGCGCACTGGCCTTTGTATGCTTTCTGCCAATCCTGATCACACCATCCTTCGCTTGCTAGCAGACAGCCCCCTCAAAGGGGCCCTGTTCTGATCTCATGCAGTGGTGATTCCAGGGTGGCTCTGTTGACATCCCTAGCATTGCTGCCAGTTCTCACAGGGTACCTGGCCCCCATAGGTGCTGGAGGTGCTGTTGCACCCCCTGGCTTGAGGTGGCTTCCATTATACACAGGGTTTACAGTTTGGTTCAATGGCTCTCAGCACTCCCACTGTACAAATTGTTCCAGCATCCCCTGCTGTCCCCTTAAGTGAAGTAGGCCCTCACCACCACCCACCCCGCAGCACAGCTACATCCCAGCTTGAGCTGATTAAGAGGGTGGGGTGCCATCTCGGGCCAAGGGCGGCTCCAAGCACCAGCAGAACAAGCTGGTGCTTGGGGTGGCAAACTATTAGGGGCGGCACAGGCAGCGGCTGCCCCCCCTCCCCAAAAGCCAGTACCACTGCCCTGCCCCGGCTAAGCGGGGAGCGGGATCGCGCGGAAGCAGCCGCTCCCCCCCCCCAAAGGGGGGAGCTGCCCCTGGCTGCCCTACCCCGCTGCAGCAGGGGCAGGGAGCCGGCTAAATGGGGAGTGGCTGAGCCACCCGCCCCAGGAGGGAGCCGCCCCTGGCTGCCCTGCCCCGCCGGGGCAGGGAGCAGGCTAAACGGGGAGCGGCATCCCGTAGCGCCGCTCTCCCGTGGCAGCGGCCACCCACCCCAAGGGGGAGCCGCCCCTGGCTGCCCTGCCCCGCCGCAGCTGGTGCAGGGAGCCGGCTAAATGGGGAGCGGCATCCTGGGGCGCCACAGCGCCGCTCTCCTGCAGCAGCGGCCAGCCACCCTTGGCTGCCCTGCCCTGCCGCAGCCAGGGCAGGGAGCCGGCAGAGCGGGGAGCGGGGTCGCACCGTGCCGCTCTCCCCAGGGGGGAGCCGCCCCTGGCTGCCCTGCTCCTCTGCATGCAGCCAACAAAAAAGCGGGGGGGGGGGGGGCCAGCCAAAATGTTTTTTGCTTGGGGCGGCAAAATACCTAGAGCTGGCCCTGTGCCCAGCCACAAGGGGGCACTCAGAGGCAAGGGGGAATCCTGATGGGTGAATGTGGAAACTGGCCTAGGATTGCAGAAGGGTTTCTGTTCTAATTCCCTAGGCCAGATCCAGCTTGTCTCGGGCCGCTGGCAGACTCAAGCAGGTTTCACGACAGTGGTTACGCTTGGATCATGTTTTCAAGCCCTTCTGTGCAACCAGGTGAGCTAGAAAATTTGTGTCAGTTAAAAACCATGTGATTCTGACATCACATAACTCCAGGAGTGAGGCCTGGGCCTGTAACACTGATGCCTTAATTTGCCTCTGGCTTGGTGATTTGTGGGACCTTTCCTCCTCCCACCCTGCTCCTGGAATCCCCTTGGGGAATCCAGTGGCTGCCTTGAGGTACAATCGAATGGCTGGGGCCTTTTGGCTACACGAACGCTGAGTATTTGGGAATAAAGCATGGGCCAGCTGCACATGCTGCCGTGCTCCCTGGCAAACAAAGCAGCGGTAAGGAGCCAGAAGGTGTGAGGCCCAGCCCTGGAGGTGGATGGGACTAAACTGCAGACACCAAACACTGTGGGGTTCCTGTCGCGGGATTGATGTCAGCACAAGTCCTGCAGAGCAGGTCTGCGTGGGACCCCTAGAGAAGGAGTTAATTCTCCCTGCTTGCCTCCTTGCATCTTGAACTGTGACTTCTCCCCTTTGCCACTTTCCTCAGGAAGGCAAAAGGGCAGGGCTGAGCTGTTGTTCTGAGTCACATTGTGGTTTCTGTGGGCTCCTGTGACCGCCCCTGTACATCCCGAGTTGTGGATTGTGGGCTATTACCAGCCACCGAAGCCATGTGAAGCACAGGTCCCGGAGGGCATGTTTTCTCTACTTACTGAATTAAGCTGCTTTACCCACAGCTTTCCTGATGATGGAAGAGAATCTGCTGAGCCGAACCCAGCTGTGGCTTGGCAGGCAGAGCGAAGGAGGGAAAAGGCCTTGGAGTAAAGTACTGAGTGGTGTCACTCTGGTGACTCTTCCTCCTTGTCTAATCACGACAGTCCCCCAGCCTTACCTAGCGAGCCTGGCGTTGCCTAGACCCATGATCCCAGAGCTGTTCCTAACTTCTCTGGTCTGAGGGCTGTGACGAGAGCTCCCTTCCTGGGCAGTGCTGTGCTCAGCCGTGCAATCTCCTGTATGGGGCCGAGGGCCAATTCTCACGGGGGGCGGGGGTGGGGGGGGGGAGTGGGAGAGGCATAACAAAGGGAAAGGGAGTAGTGTTTTCTCCTCTTTCTTGCTAGTCTAGCTTTCAACAGATCCAGGATCGCCCTGGTTTCTCAGGCCCTGATCCTCAGGTGGTGTAACTTGGCTGACCTCTGTTGAAATGAACGGAGTGATGTTCATTTAAACTGCCTGAGCATCTTACTATTAATTCCTGAGTTATCCTTCCTGCTGAGGTCACAGAGCACTGATTTCCCTTGGGTTCCTGGGTTCTGGTGAGGTGACTCCTGGCCTGAGCGGGGTGGGCTGAAATCCCCCAGCCATGAATTGTCAACAATTGCTTTACCAGCTGCCAGGTTTTCTCTTATGGCAGTTAGCTAAGTGGACATCCATAAGAACAGCCAGCCATCCTGGGTCAGACCAAAAGTCCATCTAGCCCAGTGTCCTGTCTTCCAACAGTGGCCAATGCCAGGTGCCCCAGAGGGAATGAACAGAACAGGTAATCATCAAGTGATTCATCCCCTGTCGCCCATTTCCCAGCTTCTGGCAAACAGAGGCTAGGGACACCATCCCTGCCCACCCTGGCTAATAGCCATTGATGGACCTATCCTCCATGAACTTGTGTAGTTCCATCTAGGCTGCTGAAGTAACCAGCTCCGTTTAATAAAGCTCCTCTCTGGGGGCCCTGTAATGTCTCCATGAGGTCTTTTCCATAGGGAGATTCCTAGGTAACAACAGTCCGGGGTGGTGATTGTAAAAATCCCAGCCCTGTCCCCCACCCTCTGAATATGTCTGTGGGTGCCCTCTCTGGTTGGGCATGGGGCTGGGCAGGGAGACAGGAGTTGGGTGGAGAAACAGCGAGGGGGTTGAAGGCATCGTCCATGTGCCAAGCTACTGGGGGCCAAATGGTGTGGTCAGAGAGCCACGGGAGTGAGTAAAGCTAGGAAGGGGCTAGAGAGAATGAAATCGCTAGGAATGAAATAAGTGGGATACTCGGGTGGGTGGGAGTAAGCGGGAGAATGTTTCTGACTCCTCAGTCTAAGAGCTCGGCTCCTGCTCGTACGGTGCTGCATTTGAGCCCCTCCTGCCATCCCTCCGGCAAGCTGCTCCCACCGTGGAGCCTCATCCTGCTCAGATCTGGAGAAAGCCTCTTGGCTCATCAAATATTGAGACTTGCGCTCATCGGAGAGAGAGAAAAAATCTCTCTCTCGTACGGCTTCCACCTGCCGTATTGATTGAGCGTCAGCCCCCTCCCCGCACAGTGCTGTTCTGGTCGGTTAGGAGCAGCCAGAACTAGGCCAAGCTAATGACGGGGGTGAGTCTGCAGACCCCTCCTCGAGGTGGAGGGGAGCTAGGATTCCGCCTGTCTCATTCGAATATGCAGTCTGGCTAAGGCCTGCGTAAGGATCTGTGTGAAGCCCTCTCTAATGCTGGTGTCTTACCTGGCTACAGGTAGAAAGGTGAGGTGGTGGTGGGTTTGTTTTTTTTCCCCCAAAGTTCCCTAATGAATCTGGACATCCAACTCCCATTAATCCCAATAGGGCACCTTTGACAAACTTGGCCTAAACGTTTGCTGTATTTTCCCCTGTACTCTTGCTTAAATGAAGTGATTTTGCTGCTGGTGAAAAGCGCAGCCCAGGACAGCAAGTGCGTCTCTACCGCACAGGCAGCGGCTATGCCGGCGCCCCCCACGCCAAGCCCTGTCTGTATCCAGGGCCGGCTCTAGCTATTTGGCTGCCCCAAGCAAAAAAAAAACCACACACCCCAAGCGCCGCCCCACCGAACCCCCCCCCCCCCCCGCAGTTTTGCGCGGCAACAATTCCCTCCCCCTGCCGCCAGCGCCTCTCCTCGCCGGGAGGGCGGCCAGCCCGGCCCGGGCCCCGCTCTCCCGGAGCTGCGCTGGGAGGGTGGCCAGCCCGGACCGGGCCCCGCTCTCCCGGAGCTCCGCGGGGAGGGCGGCCAGCCCGGACCGGGCTCCGCTCTCCTGGCCGGAGCTCCGCGGCCAGGGCGGCCAGCCTGGCCCCACCCCAACTCTCACAGCCAGAGCGCCAGGGCAGGGCGGCCCACTCTCCTAGCCAGCCGCAACGTTTTAAAAAAAAAAAAAAAAAAAAAAAGCACAGCCCTGAGCGCCGCCCCCCCTAAGGTGCCGCCCCCAAGCACATGCTTGGTACGCTGGTGCCTGGAGCCGGCCCTTCTGTATCACAGCTCAGGCTGGCCTCTAGCCCTGGAAAGGAATTTCAGTCTCCAAGGGCCATGCAGAATGCAGCCGTTAGTCCCTTGGTGGAGATTGCCGGTGAGGGTGGTGGGTTAGTGCCAGGTGTGTTTTGGGAACATGGACACCTCTTCACCAGCCATTGGCCCGAGCCCCACCACGCTCATTACACATGCACTCACCCACCACACTGCCGCAGCCAGATCAACAGAGGCTCTCCTGCTGCGGCTTCCATGTGCCAGCAGCCCACTCCTGCTTATAAGGCTATCCTCTGTGAGGGTTCTCTGACTAGTAATAGGCCTCCTCCCTTGTTCTACCACAGCCTGGATTTGTTAACCTGTTAGACGGGCTGCAAGCTTTTGTTTCTCACCGGCAGCCTAGGAGGAGCTCTGCTGAGTGATGAAGCATGGGATGTGTGCTTCTAGACACCGTGCGTGTGCCTGCATATATTCACCCATGCTGTCATCTCGGGGTGATGTCCCAGCCACAGTGCACAACAGTTTGCTTGGGGAAGCAAAAAATGTCCCTCAAAACTAACTGCAGAGGGATCTTTTAGGGGAACTTTCACAGGGAAAGGGAAGAAGGAATTGAGAAGAGCTGGACAGAAGCAGGAGCACTAGGAATTGAGTGTAAATTAGGATAGATCCAGTGAAGTAAATGGATCTGGGCCACGAAATTCAAGGGGCTGCTCACATGGGTAACATTAAGGACCAGGCATAAGCCTTTGCAGGGTTAGGACTTCAGGTTGCTCACTTAAGTGCTCACAAGTCGGGAGATGCAAAATGCAGGTGCCAAGTTCCGTAGGGCACCTGCATTACATGTTCTCACTGCTGTAAAAGTAGCCAGGTACTCAGCATAATCAGCACGGCCCAAGTCCTCAATCTGGGCTTGAGTCTTTCCTGAGTGCCACTCGTTGGCTCAGGCTTGCAGGTATTTAGGCTCCTCAGTTCCATTCAAATCAAAATATCTTTGAGGATCTGGGCCTTGGAGCTTAGCATGGAGGAAAAAAAATCTACGGTGCATATTTGAAATGCAATTTTCAAAGGCTCAGACAAATTGAAGCTAGTTTTCTCTGACACCTCATTGACCCTTCTTAAGAGTTTTTTTCCAAGCCAAATTCCAGCCTGAAACATCTAGCTCTTGTGGCAAATTGCCGGCACTACTATGATGGGTCCCGCACTTTCTCTTCTTGTGGGGGGGTTTCAGGGTGCCATTTCTTGCCCCTGAACTGGGGTAACAGCTATCCTACTAGTATCCCAGGGAAGGGGAGAGGAGAGGGAGGGACCCGGGCCCACCCTCTACTCCGGGTCCCAGCCCAGGGGCCCTATGATAGCAGGTGAACCACTTGTACCAGTGACTCTTTCCCCTGGGCTACTTCCCTCTCCTGACCTTCAGCTTGTGGGGCTTCCTGCCTTCCCTCTGCACAAGCCAGGTGTCCCTTTACCTAGGATCTTGGTCTTCTTAGCCCGCTGCAGCACTTCTCAAAACTCTCCTCCGCTTTCCTCCGAACTGCTCTTTGTTCCACCACCAATCCACTCTGCTTCACTCCTCCAAACTGCTCTCTGCTCCACCACCAAACCACTCTGTTCCAGCTCCTCCAAACTGCTCTCTGCTCCAACTCCTCCTCACTCTGCTCCAGCTCCTCCTCTGGCTGATTGAAGCAGGGGGATTTTATCAGGTGACTGGTTTCAGGTGCTCTAATTGGTTTCAGGTGCTTTTAATTAATCTACAGGGAATAAGGCTTCTCCTCATCCTAGATCACTCTCCTGCTGCCTTCTGGCCATGCTGTATCACACTCTGTATTTGGTAAACATGTTTAAGCAAAGGTTCACTGCTGTCATGGTTTCACATACAAACTGTGGCCCTAATTCAGCAAGATACTTAAGCATGTGCCTTGAAATCAATGAGAGACAAGCTTCAAGCTAGGCATGTGCTTAAGCGCCTTGCTGAATTGAGGCTGGTGTGAACCATTTTCAGCCTGAGTTGTTCACAAGCTGCTCTCATGACTACTTGCTCTTCTGTATTTCTGGGCTCTGGTTAATCACATGGTGTTGTTTCTGCTTCCTGATTGGGTGAATGAATCTCATTAGGCTGAGTCCTTACTAATTGCTGTACTGTGGTTCACACACCTTTCATGGCATGTGTGAGTGGCCATTTGGACAACTAAACACCAGTCCCCAAACAGGTGTGGACGACAACCCAGTCCCGTGACCCTTCCCGAGTAGCGAATCAAAAGCTGGGTGAGCGTTGTCGAGTCAGATGGTCATTTGCAATTCAGGTCAATGCTTGCACTGTTTTTGCTAGTGTCACCTAGCTCTGTTCCTCTGCAACCTCGGTGATAGGGATGATCCACATCACAGCGGTGTTGTATGAATGAGTTGGAAATTGCTTGGTGGTGAATGGCACCATTCCAGCCTCCGCTATTATTCCCTTGATAATCTAACAAGTGAAAGGTAATAATAGGTTAACAGTATTGTTCCCTCACCTCCAAAAGGCCCCAGGTGTAAGTTAAACCTTTCAGCCCAGCCAAGCTTAAAGGGGAATCTTCATTGCGTCTCTGGATATAAAATACTCGAGGGCTAATCTCCCCTGACATTACGGACGATGACATAACTCACTTGTGACACCACCACTTAAGCATTATCCCTCCTCTCCTCCCTCCCTAAGGTAAATGCCACAGCAGCGTTCTGCCCGTCTGATCTCCCTCCTGCACAGGTTGCTGTAGCTCTGCGCAGACCCAGGCACGCGCGCACCCATTGGAGCTCAGATCATTGTTAGTGTGGCACTAACAAACACGGCCTAGGAAGAAGCTCTTAGGCAATTGGATGTGACAGAATAATTCTTTCTTCGGGAAGCAGTAAACAAGGCTCAGCTGGGGCCTCCATTGTGCTAGCTGTTGCAGAAGAAGCCTGTCTCCATCTATCACAAACCGCTCCCCTCCAGCACTAAATCATGTGTATTTAGCTCTCTCTATAATGCACTTTGTGCCTAAAGTACTGTTTGTATTGTTGCCCTGCTGTTCTAGCTCAGACTTGGGCCAGGACAGAGTGGTGGGATGGGACAAAGGGCCCAGTGACAGCTCTGCAGGTAGAATGAGGCAGGGGCGGGGAACAATCCTTGTATTGTCGTCCTTTAGGAAGAGAGACGTTTACCTTGGGACACTAGAAAATATACATGGGAACCTTTCCACAGCCATCCACTTCTTTAGCATCTCGCAGTAAACCTGACTCCTGCTGGACTGTGTGTATGTGAGTCTGTATCAGGAGTGAATTTGGAGCTTGTGCAAGAAAGGGCCTAACCCCACCACCAAGAGCCATGTGCCTGTCTAGTACAAATGAGTGCTTGGCCACCTGCCAGGGCATTGGGGGCTCACGCATGGTCATGAGGGGTTACCATATGCAGTGTGCTATGCGGCTGTTGTATAGGGAGTGGCCCTGTATAGCCATCTGGGTCTGAGTGTCATTTTAAAGCTCACACGTATCTCCACAGGGAAGCAAAGGGGTTAATCTCCCCTGCTCCTAACTGTAATTCTAACTGCTCCATAATCATTCTGCTGGTGGAGCCCCGGAAGCAGCAAAGCACTTAAGCTCAAGCCCCCTCAACTTCCCTGAGATGGCCCAAATGCGTATTGAATCTGGGCCAAAGCGCTTCCCTTCTGCTCTTGTTCCTGGTGCTGGAGATCTTGCGATGGGGCAAACATGCACAAGGGAGCGGGATTGGCGCAGGCCGACAGCAACCTGAGCAGAGTCAGGTGCTGAGACTCCATGGAGAATGGGTGAGGTGCCTGTATGTAGGGTTGGGAGTGGCAGGGAATTGAGGGCCTTGGCTACCACTTGCTGTAGTTGTACAGTATTAAGTATATCAAGTGTTATTACCATCAACATTATTTGCGATTGGATCTGGTGGTGCCTGTCTGGGAAACAAAGCAGCCCCTCAGTATTTGATGTGGTGTTTGCATGTTAATGAAGGCAGTAAATGAGCTAACAGCTATTTGCATTCCTCCAGCTTTCAGGCTTCGGATCCAATTGTTGCTGCTTTTTGTTAACCCAAGAATCATGTTGCGTCTGCCCATAGGTGTCCTCCCAGATTTGAATTTTAACTCTTTCCAGTCTGCAGGCCAAATCCTCTGCTGTTGTAAATCAGCACAGCTCGATGGCAGTGGAACTCCACTGATTGATACCCACTGAGGATCTAGCTCTGTGGCTGAAGTGTTGCAATGCTTTCCTTCCCCAGCAATGGTTTTGCCATGGGCCTGTTTCTCAGAACGATGAGGATGCTTGTTGCATATGTTTCTTGCTTGAACAGTTGGGCTCAATTTTTGCTTGTACAAGCTTCTGGAAAGGAGAATCACTGATGTGCACGACAGTTGGGCCACGTCTAATGAGCGCGTTCTGCGAAGGGAAAACTGTGCATTAACTCTGAGCTTCCTTTAGCAAAGAGCTGAGGAGGTTTGGGGAGATCCCAGACTGCAGTGGCAGTGACGAGAGAAGTGACAAAGGTAATGATGAGCGCACGAACAAAAAAGGGCAGTGTATGGAAGGAAGTGCTTATTTCTTTCCTAGGGGGTAAGGTAATGAGTAAGGGGCAGATCCTGCTCTTAGTAACTCCCATGCAGGTCTGTGCACCTAGGGAACAGGATTAGTTTGCACACATGCAATCGAGGGCACGCTGACCCAGTAACTTCATTAAATGTTAGAGCCTTTGGTGCATGTCTTCCAATGAAGTCACCTCAAGGCTTCTCTATAGATTCGGAGACTACAAGGCCAGAAGGGACCACTGTGATCACACTCCCAAAGCAGTGCGAAGGGGCGTCAGGGTATGTCTACAGTATGGGGCCTGTTCCAGCATAGCTATGGTGCAGTAGCTGTGCCAACATAACCCCATAGTGTAAACACAGTCTATGCCGATGGAAGGGGTTTTTCCATTGTTGTAGGAACACCACCTCCCCAAGCAATGGTAGCTAGGCCCACAGAAGCGTTATTCCTTTGACCTAGCTGCACCTGGGGCTAGGTTGGCACCGCTATGTTGCTCGGGGTGTGGATTTGTCATACCCTTGAACGCCATAGCTATGTCAACCTCCATGTTAAATGTAGACCTGGCCTCAGTGTAAACAGCCCTCAGTGTTTTCAAATGAACCACAATCAAACTGGCTAAAAGGGTTGACAGAACATGCTGTGGGGTGGTAATAGGAAAGTTTTCTTAACACAAGGGACTTCATCATCCAGCTTCCCTCTGTCAGTAAGCTGCATAGTCACCCTTTATTTGCTAACATGCAAACGGAGAGATACAGAGCGAGACACAAGGATTCTAGTGCAAGGAGTTAAAATGCTGCAGGGTTTGCTTCTTTAGCCTCAGTTACATTTTCCATTATCTTAATTTTATGATCCAGCAATTCAGGAATCAGTGCTATTGAAGGGCTTTGCTGAACAGGGACTGCCCTCAATATATGCTTAAGTGCTTTCCCTTAAGGCCCAATCCTGCAATTGGATTCACAGGTGTAGATTCTTGTACCCATGTGGAGTCCCATTGAAGTTCCATAGGTCCAAGGATCTGTGCTAGCTGCAGTGTGTGGGTGTGTGAATGAGAGAGAATATAAAGGAACACTGAGCTCTCTCTTGCTGTCTCTCCTGTATCAGGCAGTCTTCGATCATCTCAGCGTTACAGTATAATAATGTGCCTCTGCTATTTCTTGGTATAAGAGATGTTCCTTATTTTAGATCCGTGGTTCCACACAAACCTTGTGTGCTCTCATTTTTCTTGGTGCAACTTGTTGAATCTATCTGTATTCAGTGAAGCATTTCAATAGAACTTAACCATTCTTAAGCGCTCTGCAGAACCTGGGCTTAAATGGGGACTTGCTAGGAGATATTTTTCAGATAGGGAGTGCAGCTGCTGAATGACTAACCAAGGGAACAATTGTTTAGCAGTGAAGCTCCCAAATTTAACTTTTCTTTATAAAAGATTTTACAAAACCAGAAATGAATAGAAATATATTTTTTAAACTATTTGGTGAAAATAGGTTGTTGGTTTTTTTCTTTCTTTTTTCTTTTAATGTAATCCTTCCTTTTCAGTGCTGAAAATCCAGGTACAAGCATCATGGGCTCAGTCCTGCAATGAGAAGGAAATAGTAAGCACACAAGCAGTCCCCCAAGTGCCTTGCTGAAACAGGGCCAGTGCTCAGCCTAGAATACAGGGAGACCTTATAAAGTAAGAGAACCAGGAAGTGAAAATGACTAAACACATGTGAAACTGACCAGTCTAGTACTGTATCAACATTGAAGCTCAATGAAATTTCAGAAAGTGAACAAAGAGCATAAATACTGGCAAGTCAATTTGATCTTTAAAATGAATTGTTTCAATAGCTGATGGTGATACTAGTACTGAGTAAGGAGATTTGAATAAAAAGTTGTCTTGGGAGGGTCCCTTAAAAAAAAGAAAGCAGCATTGATGTAAAAGTAAATTAATATCCTGGGTTATAAAAATACTTTGGGTCAAGTTTTGTGTCACTTGGTACTACCATTAGCAGTATGGCCACACATTGAAAAATTGAGATTTTAAAATGAATTTTGATTCCTTTGTCATCCTAGATTGGAGCATAAGTCAGGTTTTCAAGTGGAGGGCTAGAAATTTACTTTTTGTAAAATAAAAACTGAGCGTCTCAGGTAATGACCTGACTTCAGCAGTTGGAGCTCTTGGAAAAATGCCAAAGATCATGAGACTTGTGATAACATCACAAGAGTGGAGAACTGACATACCATAGTACAAAGTGAGTGTAGAATGAGGCCATTCTAATTTAGTAGCATCCGCCACCCTATTTGCACTCACTTTGCACTGGTATTATTGGCTGCATGATGTGCAGGGTGATCTAGACCCTATGTCCTGAGAAAGAGAAGAGAGAAACCATGTCCTATATTTTTTTTATTTTTTTTTCCCTGGCAAGAGAAGAGATCCTGTCCAATGTTGTAGCTAGCCATTTAAAAACTGTGCAGGAGAAGAGAGTGGAGAATGCCAACTGCAATGAAGTATCCTGCTGGAATTGTTAAACATGCTGTGTGAGGCCAGCTAGAGGTGGAAGGCAGATTTATGCAACAGTCTTGGTATTAAAAGTAGGTGAAGGTTGCAGCAGATGCTTATTAATTACTGCTTGGGTAACATTACATTAAGGGAAAATATTTGAAATCGCTCTCTCTACATATATCTTTTTTTAAGTAAAAGTGAGTGCTGGATGTGATGGGGAGCATATGCTGTGGGAGTTCCTACCTGGCTCTGCCCAGAATCTGCCCTCCTAGGTTCTGATTCTACACCTTGTGCAGTCATTTACACCTGGGAGAAGTGGGTGTCACAGGTACACCTGCCCTTCTTCTCATCTCGCAGTGTCAGATCTGGTGACCTCCTCCAACTAATCCTTGTGCTACTCAGTGCAGCTGCACTGAACACAATGAATGGCAGCTGGAGTGCATGCAGAGAAATGCTGGGATTCAAATCTGCCGAACACGATACAAACCATGGCATGTTCTGTTTGCTCTTCCTCCTGGCTAGTTAGTATGATGCGCGTATGCACACACACCCTCCCCTTGTTGACCCATTACCAGTGGCCATTAGCAGCTCCAGGGGCAGAGTTAAGGTTGTATTGCAGAGTGGCATGTAACTTAACTCTGTATTTTCTGGCTTTCAGTGGCTTAAATTTAGCTACTCTCCATATTCTGGAAGGACACAAGGCTGCACTGGGCACCCTTTACTGAGTGTTAATGCAGTTCTTGGGCAATTAATTTAGCCCAAAGTTACGGCCTTCCTGGGCTTTATTGGTGATAGCAACAATGACATGTTAACCTCAATTTGAAGTGTTCCTGGAGCTTCCATGCAAAGATCTCAGCTCCCATGCTGCTTACCTCTCCTACATCCAGTGTGAAGCTAATGAACCACAGCTGGCACAGTGTGTCAGCAGGAATCAATCATGCCCTGCAGGATTTCAGTATTTGCTAAGAGGGTGGGTGTAGCGGGGTGGAACCCCACTCAGGCCCTGAAGGGGCTTGAAACAGCCCTGGGAGAGGGCTGAGGCTGAGGAGCTGGGCTGATTGGCAAGGCAGCCACAGCTGTGGCCAGTTAAGCAGGGCCCAGCTGGCCCTTATAAGAGGGCAGTGGGCCTGGAGCAGATACTCTCTCTGCCTTTAGAGAGAGAAGGGCCTGGCTGTAAGGGCTAAGCAGGATACCTTGAGTGGAGCAGGGCTGGGGAAAGACTAAGGGAGCTGGGGAGCTCCGGCTTGAGAAAACCCCAGGCTGTGGCCAACTAGGTACTGGGGTTGCAGGGGCAACCCATGGGTAGCCTGAGGTAGCAGGTCCAAACCCCCTTGGCCTGTGATGAGTGGCTTATACTGCGGTCTGCCCCAGGGTGTGGGGGCTAGCTGGTGACTGGCAGTAGCCTATGGCTGAGGCAAGGTGGGGATAGTGGGTTGGGGGTTCCCCTGGGGAGGGGAGACCCAGATCTGGGGGGTACTGCCAGGGGGCAGCACCCCAGTTAAATGGGTACCGGTTCCTGGGAGGGACTCATGGGCCTGAGTGGTCAGGCGGATCACTGGCCTGCAGAGGGTGCTCCAGAGGCTGGTGAGCTAATTCCCAGACCAACCAGCAGGAGGTGCTGCAGGGGTGAGTCATAACCCTGTCACAGTGGGCCAACAGAAGAGCCCTGTTGCTCTGACATGGAGTATAGTTTTCAGGCACCAAGGGAATAAGAAATCTCTTAGCATATGCAGCTCTTCCACCTGAAGCTGGGGTCTTCTGAGACTTCACAAGCGACATCGGAATTGGGATTGGGCCTATTCAGTAGTTGGATGGGAGACCAGCTCAGGATGGTATTTGTTTAGTAGGCGGCTTTCTTCTTTCAACCCATGCCACAGCACAATGCTATGCTTGTTATCACTGAAGGGATCCTGAGTGAGGTCCAACCTTCTTGGGATCCCCAGGGCTCTTTTCCCAAGAAGCTGGGTGGTATCCCTCCACTCTGACTTCAGTATAGTAATTATGTTCTGCTTGTCACTATTCCCCCTGCATTTTCAAACAGCTATGATAGTGTTCTTCACATCCTGTTCAGAGCTTTATAGGGAAAGGCCCCTGGTCATTTCCTGTGGAGCCAAGGTTGGTGTTAACCTCCATTGGCAACACAGAAACAAAGCTAATGGGACATGTCTCTCTACTATGATCCACAGGCCTATTCTGCACATCCATTTTCCTTGCTTGAATCCTTATTGAATTTACTAGTCCTCGGTGCACAGGATTTCATAAAATAGATTGGCCTATTAAATGGGAGTAATTCCTTCACAGGTAGGGGGTGTGTGTGTGGTGCTTACATACCACAGTGAGGAGGATATAGGTGCATTTGTATTTTATTCCCTTGTCCTTTTGCTAGCTCTCAAAGAAAGATTTATTCCCTCCCAGCTCACCTGTGCCTTGTGATTGTGCTGGGCAGTCAAAATGCTGAATCTGTGACATCACCATCAATATTTTGGCAACAGAATATGAGGACACGAAATTAAATTATAACTTTGTCTGGATCAAGAAGGAGATGCTGGATGCTAATAGTCAGATGCCTTAACTTATGGCAATGGGAATACAGGAAATACAGTATGGACAAAATAGATATTACTTTGCCCTCTTAAAGCCATTAGCTCTTATGTAGTGCTATTCATCTGAACATTACAAAAGAAGGTCAGTATCACTATTGCCATTTTAGGGATGAGGAAATGGAGGCACAGAAAGGTGATGTGACTTGTTCTGGGTCATGCAGCAGATCAGTAGCAGAGTTGGGAACAGAATGCTGGTTTCCCAATCCAGTGACTATTGACTAGACCAGATTTCCCGCTATTGAGGCCAGAGTGCTATCTCTGCAGCACTCAAAATCAGAGGAAAGCAAAATGAACATTCCTAATGAATCGAGGTAATTGTACAATAAAATACACGGGTGGAAAAGCTCCTCCCTGATCACTACAGTGGTAGGCTTAGGGCCTGAAGCATGAGGTGTGATTCTCTTTATCTTTGCTTACCTACAAAATAAAGGGAGGTGTGTAGCTGCTGGAGCTTAAATGCTGCCCCATCCTTCAGAACACTGTGTGGCTAACACTTCGCTCTAGGAACATCTGTGTGGAGTGAACAGTTCTATAAGAGAGGGCCGGAGCTACTAGGAACAGAAGTAGTGTCTTGTAACAAGCCCTCTTGTGCAGGACTAAAGTGTGCCAAAGACAGGCTCTATTCTGTAAAGGGTAATAGACGAGGGGGTAATCTTATCTGAAAAAATCCTGGGGCTGGCTTTCATATCCACCCCCTCATCTGTATCTCATCCATGTGTGAATCCTGCCTAGGCCGCAGGGGAAGCCCAAGTCCAGCCTTTGGCATCTGTTTTCCTTTCTGGCCCTTTTGAAGCACTGATCCGCCTTTTATGTTGGCAGACAGAAGGGGTACATTACCTGGGACGCTTGGCACTGGATCAAAGCAGCTCACAGGCCTAGCAAAACGGGGAGGGATAAGCAGATGCAGCAGCTTGATTTCAGAAACCCCCTGCCCCGTAATAGGAAAAGATCGGTGTAGTTTGGTCAAGGTAAAAGGTCAAAGATTTCATTAGCAACTGCACAGACGGAGAGCTTCCCTGGAGCGGGTGCTGGTGGCAGCTGTGGGGAATTCAGAGCAGAGGTTTACGGAAAATACAGATGACTTGGAGAAGGAAGGGAGGCTTGGGATCCAGCACCATGGACCGGGCACGGCGAGGCTGGGCTGGGGGTGGCTGGTGGCTCTGGGCGCGGGTCTGCACGGCTGGCGCGCTAGGCTAAGTACCAGCGCGGGGATCAGCCTGTTGCTCTAAGGTCCGCGCCAGCTCCCTCCCTGCCTGCTCTGAAGCTTCCGGACGCTCGGCGGGGCTCTCTCGGGAGCTGCTGTTTTCGATCCGCCCGTCCGGTGGGGGGTCCCTGACTCCTCTGGGCAGCGCTCGGCTCTCCCAGGCGGAATACTGCTGCGTGGTGGGGGTGCCCCTGGCTCCGGCCTGGCACCTGCCCGGGAAGAGGGAGTTCGAAGCTGCGCTGGGGCAAGTCACAGCCCCGCTCTGGGCTCCTGCTTTTCCTGTAGCCCCTGCCTCCCAGGCGGGCCGCCCTCCTTCCTCCCTCGGTTGTACGGCGCGGCCGGCTCAGCGGGGGCGCGGGAGCCACCCCTGGCCATTGCACTTGCTCGCCGCTTTGCATCCTCGGTGGCTTCCCCCGAGTGAGCTGGGAGCGGGATTTCTGATGCCATTGTCTCGTCCCGCCGCCAGCCCGCTACCGCCTTGTAGGGGGGCGGGGGCCAGGCGGTGCAGCAGGGCGCCCCCTGCAGCCGAGGGGCGCTCAATGCAGCCGTGAAATAGACACGAGGCTCGGAGAGCCGAAGGCGCTTCCATCACCTCCTACCTCAGCAGCGGCTCAGCCCCCTGCCCTCGCAGCCTGTCCTGCCTGCAGCGCGGGCGGGTGTGCGTCGGGGGGAGGCGATCGGTCGGTCGGCGCAGACGCTTCCAAGGTAAGCTGCTTTCCACACCGTGCCCGCGGGCGGGGGTCTCTGTTGCGGGGAGGCTAGAGAGGAGAGGTCGGAGAACCCCGGTCCGAAAGGGGAGCGAGACATTTCCCTGTGCAAACTTCTCGGCGAGGTCTCTCCCTCTTGCATGGACCCCCCCGCCCCCCGGGGGGAAGTGCTTGGCTGTTATGCTGGGGAAGGGATGGCCCCTCTCCGCTGACAGCCCTGCCAGGCGCCCCAGCTAGGACATTTTACTGAATTCTCTTGCTGCTCCCCCCCCCCCCCCACGCGTCACAGAAAAGGGAACAAAGACCAGGAGGGGGCATAGGAAAGGAAGACAAGTCAGATCTGGCCATTGGTGAACGGTGCAGCACTCGCACGGCAGCGGGGAAGGATCGGAGAGCAGCAGAGCCAGGGCAGCGGGGTGAGCTCTTGACACTGGGCTGTTTGTTTCCGAGCTAGCTTTCTTTCCGTCTGCTCCAGAGCTCAGCCTTGGGAGAGCCCCACTGAAGCGTGGGAGGGTGTCGGCAGGCTGCCGCTCCTTGCAAGAGCCCAAGCTGCCGTGGTGGACTTTCTTGGCTAACTTGTGTGTGTGTGTGTGTGTGTGTTTGTGTTTTTAAAGCACTAACACCCTCTCCTTGAGGAGCCCTAGCAGGCAGAGAGGGAAAGGATTTAGCAAGCGAAGCCCATCTCTGTGCCAGGCCGGGATTGTCCCCTACAGCACTTCCTAGCGCTCTACCTAGGCTAAGTTTGAAAAGTCCCAGGTGATGGGGCTTCCACCAGGCCCGTTATACAGGTGTGCTGGACAGCAGGGACATGGTAGCCCAGTAGAGCCCCAGCCTTGCTCTCCTGTACATACGATCGAAGGACCGCCTCATCCGCCTGATTTGCTGAAATGAAGGAAATCAAATCCCTTTGTCTGTTCCCAGGGCGCTCTGTGTTGTCTCTCGCTGCAGTCCATGATTAGGAAAGAGAGCTGGGGTTAGCCTGAACATTACTGTCTGCACCCTATGGGTGACTGCTTTACCATTGATGCGGCTTGTTTCCTCTAAGCTCATCCTGGCTGAATTTCTGTCCCCTGCAAAAGGGCCTATAGTAACATTTAGCCATGCAGCCGGAGTGCCTCTCTGTTGTTGATTCTGTCTGTATATTGTAGAGACTTTCAGATATGCTGTGGAATAGTCCATCAGTCCACAGAGCGTTTTCTTACTGTCCTCCACCTCTTCCCTGAATGGTCTGCCCTAAGAAGCTTAGTTTTTAAATGTGATGCTGTTTGTGACTGGTTGGGCTGTTCCTGAGCCTGGTTTTTAGTTAATTAGCATTAATAGAGTCTCAGAAGGGTCAGGAGATGTGCTAAGCTGGACAGCTTTGCTAGTGATCTAGGAAGTGTAATAGGCTCATTAGATTGGGTCGGAAGCGTTTTCACTTGTTGATAAACCAGAGATTGTGATAATGGGAGATTAGCATTTGCCACTAGTGGAAATTAATTAATGAGACAACAGGCTTGAGTCTCCTCATGCCAGGGATTTTTACAGTGGTGAGTCTTCATTGGGGTTACTCCTGGTGCAGCGAGAGCAGGATCAGGCTGTAGTGATGGACATAGTGCTGATGAAGGGCTGTGAGCAGACGACTCAGGAGCCCTTGTTAAACTGCAGTGTGGGTTACTGATATTCCATGCAGTGGGTTCTTCAGTGTGGTGTCCTCATTGGCTTTAGCAGCCACACCACTCCCCACTCAGCTCCAAGTAAAAAGCCCACTCCAAAGTGGTCCAACAAGACCCTTGCCCTGATGGAAGAACAAACCTTCGGTCATCATTTTGTCTCCTAATGGTTTGGGGCATGAACAAAAGTCTAGTAGTGGCTGAGACCTGGAAAACTCATAGTTTCTTTGAACGATCAGATTCGTGTTTGCGTTGCTCTGAACAGAGGTGGATTTGACCGGGGAAGAAGGGGAATCCAAGTGTATAAGGCTATTGAATGAGTTATTGACAGAAGTTACCATAGACAAAGATCAGATTAATAGATTCTAAGGCCAGGAGGGACAATTGTGCGTAACACAGGCCAGAGGATTTCTCTGAATGAATGCCTGATGATCCCAGCTAGACCTAGGTCTTTCCTCCCTTTGGAATTTCTTTCAGGCACCCGGCTGCTCAAATCCAGTCACGAAACACCCTGGATATAAGTCTTGGTAGGGGTGTCATGGCCCGGTTACCAACCTTCTCCTTGACAGGGGAAGGAGCTATAAATATCAACACGATAAAAATGTTGCTTGTGGCCTGAGCAAGATCAGTTAATTTAACAATAGACATAAACAGAAATAGAACCACCCCAGCCCATTGCTGTATGTGTCCTATGGATAAATCCAGGACGCTAGTCACCAGGGCTGCCAGTCACCCCCACTAAATGAAGGTAGATCAGCTTAGACAGACAACAATAGGCACACAATCTTGTCTGTCCTCCCCCACCCCCATCTGATTTCCTTTCCTGCACATCTGCTGTGAGAGCAGAAAGTGAGACCCTGGCTGAGCTGCTCGCAGTTTGAAGTGCTGACCTTTCACATGGCTGTTTTGCTACTGAGATGAAATATTTAGCGCGGCTCCGTTACTGTCTTTTTCTTGAAAGTGTGTTTCACGCTTCATCTGCTGGAAATGTTAAGAGATTTCATGCCACATTTTTCATTCCGCAAAGCCAAAATCTATAAGGGATGTCTCTGGGTGGTTTCACTGCAAGCCTCATTCTCCCAGCATAAATATATATCTCTTGGGTGTCTTGCATGCACAGTTTTGCATCAGAGACACACCTTTCATTCACTCATTAAGTGGGATTAGTACCCTGTCCATGGCATGCACAGAGCCAGATTGTGTCCTCTTTACTCATGTTGGTGAGCATAAGTAAGGATTAAAGCCCAAATCCATTGTCTTATTTGGAGTTATACCTCATGTACCCCAGCATAAATGAGCTCAGAATCAAGCCTCATGGAGTTCCAACAGTGCAACACTGATAGCAGTAAAAGGAGAATTGGTCCCAAGAGGGTTTTCATTGCAATGGAGACAGTTGGGGGGAATGGTGTGCAAGGATTAGCCCTCAGCAGGGTGCAGTTCTGTTCACAAGGTCAAAGGTCAGACCTATGACATGATGGCATAATATCTGGCCACCCTGGGATATGCTATCACACTTTAAAATGTAGGCGGATCCATTGCAGAATGAGTAAAGGCTGTCAGCTGGGAAACCAGGCCTCACATCTGAGGACCCGATTTCCCTCTCATTTATACCAGTTGAAAGCAGCAGTAGCTCCATTGAAATGGAGGGTGTTATACCTGCGTTAAAGTCGTGCGAGAGTTCCAAGGGGACGCAGGGATGGGATGCAAAGGGAGTGGTCTGCATAAGTTAACAGCGACCTCTCTGGTGAGTAAATAAGGGAGGAGTCCTTAGCCTGAAAGGTGGCTGTAAGGTGATGTGACTGGCGCAGAAGACAGGGATACAAAGCAAAACAAATTCTTTTGTCTTGTAGGGAATAGTGTGATGATATTTTAAGAGCTACAGGAACTGTACTCAGACATATGAATAAGGCTTTTGACACAGGCTGATATGACATTTTCATAGACAAACTAGGGAAATGTGGTTTAGGTGAAATTACTATAAGGTAGGTGCACAACTGCTTGAAAGACCATACTGAAAGAGTCGTTATCAATGGTTCACTGTCCACCTGGGAGGATATATCTAGTGGGGTCCCACAGGGTCAGTCCTGGGTCTGGTACCAATCAATATTTTCATTAATGACTTGGATAATGGAGGGGGGAATATGTTTTTCAAATTTGTAGATGATGCCAAGTTGGGAGGGGTTGCTAGCACTTTGGAGGACAGGATTAGAATATAAAATGATCTCAACAAATTGGAAAATTAGTCTGAAATCAACAAGATAAAATTCAATAAAGAGAAGTGCAAAGTACTCCACTTGAGGGAGCAGAAACTGTCCACCATCCCCGTGCAGGTTGGGAGGAAACCCCAAATGGGCCTGATAGACATGGCATCAGGTTGTTCACTGGTGCAAAGGGGGCTGGTGAAGCCGCACAGGCTGATTGCGGGGACAATGATGGTCCTAGAGTGCATCCATGGGGACAAGAAGTCCTGCCCAGTGGCCCAGGTGCCCCTTGAAGTGAGGGGCCACTTCAAATGGAAGCGGGTGGGGCTGCTGGAAGGACTACTGTACCCGGTGGTGTTAGGTAGGGACTGGGGCCCGCTACCTAGAAGGAAGCGGAGGGGTGCCCCAAAGGAGAGGGTGGATATCCCGAGCCCGGGGATCCCAACAGGGAACGATGGACAAAGTCCCGGAAGTAGCAAAGAGACTCCTAGACAACAGAGCCCAGAGCAGGTGGACCCGTGGGAAGAGTGCACGGGGGAGCTGGCCAGCCTGAGCCCCTTAGACGGAGGGATGGAGCAACTGGAGCACCCCATAACTCCGGTCCCCAGGGGGGAACCCAGAACCCGCCAGGTAGTGCAGGGAGAAGGGAGGCACAGAGGGTCCCGCAGGATGGTGGGATGGATCCTGACCCCCTACCGCAAGTAAAGGGGGAACAGGGGATGGGATGCCTGCCGAGGTGTGACTGGTGTGACGACCTGCAGGCAGAGGCGGAACTATGGGGGCAGCCACTCCCTGAGCAGTGTACGCTCTGTGGAAGGGGAATGGAGAAAACCCCAGCAGAGGTTGCCGGGGATCACCCAGCCAAGAGAGGGGAACTTCACCGGAGGAGCTCCCCTAGCAGAGGGCGAAGGGGCTGAGGGCAGCCAGACCTGGCGGGTCTTAAGGGGGAAGGCGTGTAACAGGGTACTGGCCAGGGGGTCCTGAGGCAGGCCCCTGCTAGCCCAGCTCCACTTAAGGGGTATTAATTGGGGCTGGCTGAGTAGGCCACGCGTAATGGCTTGAGGAGAAGCACCTGCAAGCCTTATTAGCCAGGAGGCTATATAAAGCTGGCAGAAAGGAAGCAGGGGGAGAGAAGAAGGACACAGGAAAGGGAGGAACCTGTGGTTGTAGATCCCTGCTGGCTGGGGAAGCTAGCTGTCCCCCAGGGAGCTGGGTTGAACAGACTGTATGTAGACGGTGGTGGGAACTGACACTGCAAATAAAAGGGCACTGGTACTTGCACTCTCGAGTGGTGTCTGGCTGATTTGTGACATGGGCAAGCAAAGGCTCCGTTACAGGTGAGTTAACAGGGGCATCATATGTAAGATCCAGGGGGTTACTGTCCTGCTCTGCTTGGCACTGGTGAGGCCTCAGCTGGAGTAGTGTGTCCGGTTCTGGAGGCCACATTTTAGGAAAAATTTGGACAAATTAGAGTTCAGAGGAGGGCAACAAAAATGACAAAAGCTTTAGAAAATCTGACCTGTGAGGGAAGGTTAAAAAGCCTCAGAGATACTGTCTTGAGAAAAGAAGACTGAGGTGGGACCTGATAAGTCTTCAATTGTGGTAAGGGCTGTTATGAAGAGGGTGGAGATCAATTGTTTTCCATGTCCACTTAAGGTACGTCAAGAAGTAATGGGCTTATTCTGCAGCAAGGGAGATGTAGGTTCGATATTAGGAAAATGTTTCTAACTATAAGGATAGTTAAGCACTGGAATAGGCTTCCAAGGGAGGTTGTGGAATCCCCAGCATTAGAGGTTTTGAAGAACAGGCTGGACAAACACCTGTCAGGGATGGTCTAGGGTTACTTGGTTCTGCCACCTGGACTTGATGACCTCTCGAGGTCCATTCCAGCTCTACAGTTCTATGACCCTGTGAATCTATTCTACGGTGCCAATATAGTGGGCAGAGCTAGGTTAGGTTTGGCTAGTCCTGACCCCAGGGTAGATCTGGGACTGGTTTGACTGGTCCTGGCCAAGGGGGAGGACTGGGGGAGATTTGAATGGTGTCATGCCTAGGCAGGCTTGGCTGATCCTTTTGTTTGATCACCAAAAGAGAAGTTTTGGTTCCAATATTTGCTCAGCAGATTTTCAAGGGCATTTCATTTTGTAAAGCTCTTCTTGTAAGAAGGACCAAGTAAAACAATGCCATCTGCTTCTGCCAGGTCTCTGAGGCTCATCAGCAGCACCCCATGACCAATGTGTCAAACGCTGCTAAGACTCATAGACTTTAAGGTCAGAAGGGACCATTATGATCATCTAGTCTGACTTCCTGCACAATGCAGGCCACAGAATCTCACCCACCCACTCCTGGAATAATCCTCTCACCTATGTCTCAGCTATTGAAGTCCTCAAATCATGGTTTAAAGACTTCAAGATGCAGAGAATCCTCCAGTAAGTGACCCGTGACCCATGCTGCAGAGGAAGGCAAAAAACCTCTGGGGCCTCTGCCAATCTACCCTGGAGGAAAATTCCTTCCCGACCCCAAATATGGCGATCAGCTGAACCCCGAGCATGTGGGCATGACTCACCAGCCAGACACCCAGAGATCCAGTACATTTGACCCTGGCTCATGTCCAAGATGGTTATCTCCCAGGGCCACCAGGTTGGCTCAGTGCCTTATCCAGATCTAAATCCAATGGTGAAGGACAGCAGCAGAGAGAAGGTACTGTTGGAGGCAGCCCTTACTTAGGTTCTTGGTCACTTTGTGCAGCTAGTATGCTATTTCCCCACCCCAGAATGCATTTCTTTTCTGTCTAAGTTTGATTACATGGAAGTAAAACTGACCCTGCTTAAGCCACCAGTGAGGTTTGAATGTGGGATCTTCAGAACTAAAAGCCTCCATTGCTGGAACTCTAGCAAGAAGGGTGTTGCGGCCATTAAGGCACTAGCTTGGTACTGTGGAGACCTCTGTTCAGTCCCCTGCTCTCGCACAGGCTTCCTGTGTAACCATAGCTTTTCTGTACCTCATTTTCCCTCATCTGTTCAATGGGGAACATAGCACTGCCCTGCCTCCCGGGGGTGGCATGAGGACAAAATACACTAAAGATTGTGAAGTGCTCAGATATCCAAGGTTAATGGGGGCCAGAGAAGTACCACAGCTAGACAGAAATCATTTGAGAATGAACTAAGTCTATTGGGTGGAAGCAGTAAGGGATTCTTCTGTGGATCAGCCACTAGATGGGCACCAAAGCTCCCACTCTCCTAGTGACAGAGAGACAGGCAATGCCTGTCAGTGTTAGACACCCTGTCGGAGTGGCAGCCGAGTGCTGTGCCCATCTGAAGGACACGCCTGCAGATTAATGAGGGGTTTATGAAAGAGAGAACCAGGCTGCTTGTGTTTTGCTACCTAAAAATGAAGGCAACTCTATTGGGGCTGGATCCTGGCGTAAATCACTGCAGGTCCTTGGAAGCTAGCTGAGGATCTAGAGATGTGCAACTCTCCCTAACTTCAGCAGGCATTGGACACATGCGCCTGAGGACAGGAGCGGGCCCTGGGCTTTGTTTTCTTGCGCGTGCCCATCCCTGTAGTGTGTAAGCACGTGGGATGCTATCGGAGTATGACTTGGTGAATGTAATTACATTTAATGAGCCATTAAACTAAACTTCTGTTTATGCTCCAAGATAATGTTGACAGTGCCAGCTGTATGTCTTGTATCCTCCGCAGGAAGAGAGTCTTGACTTTCCTGTAGCTGACGGCCAGCATTTCCCCTCCCCCAGCCTCGCTAAATCCTGTCGCTGCAAGAAAAGGGCAAGGTGCGGGAGGTGATATCTTTTACTGGACCAACTACTGTTGGTGAGAGAGAGGCTTTCGAGCCCCACACAGCTCTTCTTCTGGCCTGGGCAGTTACTTATTGCAATGGATATGAAGCCATGGCTCTCTGACAGGCACATTCTCCATCCCTTTCCAATGAAAAAGAGACTTTAATGGATTGTCTGACAGAGTGACAAGTAGGGGTGGTGAAAAAGTAGCAGAGGGGCTTTTATTTTTGTAACTAATTCTCCATTTGGGGGCTGGGGGGCTGGAGGCGACCTCGCTCACTACCAACCCATTGCAAAGGGGGTCAAATGGAGCCCTGCTAGAAGGAAGCAGAGCTCCATTGAAGTCAGTGGAGCTGCAGCTGCATACACCAGGGACAGATTTGGCCCAGAAGCTTTGGACTGGGGATTTTTAAAGCTGTTGAAGGTTTCTGGACATTCATTAAATGAATAGGAATTGGGTGTCCAAATCTGCCGGGCAGCTTTGAAAGTTCCCAGCCCCAAAGGCTCCCATCTGGAGGAAGGTGACTATCAAGTGTGCATTGGAATAGTAATGGGGAAAGTCCTTTAATGCATCGCTGATAATTAGCCAAGGGAGTCTCTATAAATGAAAACAAAGAATACTAGTACCTGAGGGGAAGGCTGATTAAAATAGAGAAATAGCTGCATTTTGTCCTAGGGGTTAAGCCCTCCACTAACTTAAATGGAGCTACACTCCTTTACACCAGCGGTGGATAAGTCCATAAACACAGTCCTCCTGTTAATTTGGATTTAGTGTTGGTGAAAGGCATGAAGCCTGAAGCCTATTTGTCCACAGAACAGGTTTCAGCATAGCTTGCAACTGTGCAAGGTCCCTACCAAAGTGCCTCATGCCTGACCTGGCAAGGTCACTCCAGAGGCCGAGTGAGGAGTTCAATCAGCATCGTTCATTCAGTTCCTGGACCCTCTGTTGAGACTGCCAGCCAGGGGGGCAATTGTGATAATGGTTTTGGGATGTGGACACCTGTCCATTAGGAACTAGATCAACCGACTTGTGCCACAAGGTAGTCATCGCCCATAAGAGCCTTTTCCACATTCCACTGTTCTGAATCTGGAGACTCCAGCCATGCTGGCAGTCAGCCCAAATCAATTACAATGAGACTCTGGGACCTACAGTGCCCGTGGCTTCAAACCAGTTATCCCCTTCACTGCCCTATGTGTGCCAAACATCAAACTCTCCTTCCTTGACTCACGTAGGAACAGAGTCAACTTCCTTTTGGTTCACCTTCTAATTTATTGCTAGGCTTTACCATAGTGCTCATTACGACAGTATCTGAGCCCCTCTCAAACAGGGATGATGAGCGTCTCTTCTTAGCACACCTCTGTGGAAGAGGGAGGGTTGTCCCCATTTTGGAGAGGAGAAAACTGGCACAGAGAGAAGTCAGCTTCTGTTTTCCAGAGGGCCCAGTAGCGTAAGCAGGTCTGGAGCACAGGGGGAGCGGCGCTATAAAAAGGCGCCTCCCCGCTCCCCCTGTACTCACCCGGCGGCACTTTAAAGGGCCTGGGGCTCCAGCCGCTGTGGAGCCCTGGGCCCTTTAAAGCACCGCCGGAGCTCCGGCAGCCGGGCCCCGGCGGCGTTTTAAAAGTCCCATGTCTCCCTGCAGTGGCAGGCGCTGCGGGCCTTTTTAAGCACCACCGGAGCCCGGCTCCGGCAGCGCTTTAAAAGTCCCATGTCTCCCTGCAGTGGCAGGCGCTGCGGGCCTTTTTAAGCACCACCGGAGCCCGGCTCCGGCAGCGCTTTAAAAGGCCCGTGGCTCCCTGCGGCTGCAGGAGCCGTGGGCCTTTTAAAGCGCCCTCCCCGCAGCCCAGCTCCGGGAGTGGGGCTCGGGCGGGGATTTAAAAGGCCCACGGCTCTTTTAAAGCGCCGCCCGAGCCCAGCTCAGGCAGCGGGACTCGGATGGCGCTTTTTAAGGCGCCGCTTTTCCTCACGGGGAGCGGCCGCTCCCCCTCTTCCCCTCCTGGCTAAGCTACTGAGAGGGTCCCTTAATTTTGGACCCCCAACTGGAGATCCCTATGGAAGTCAGTTGGATCTGTGGCTGCTCAGCGCCTCTCAGAATCTGGCTTTAGACAACTCAAATTAGTCATGCAAAATCAGAGGATGTTACGGAGAATGCAGGTCTAAGTAACTCGCCTAGGAAGTCTGAGTCAGAGCAAGGATCAGAATGCAGGTCAGTGTCCTTATCAACCAGGGCATCTTTCCTCTTTGGTTTCAAAGGACACAAGTGGACTGTACATATGTGAGGAACAGCAGTATTGGGAAACGGTTTATAGGCTGAAAAGCTGAAAGCAAAGCTATTTTTAAGGTGTTTATATGACTAAATTGCTGATCTAGGGCAAACAACACATCCACTCTGTCAGCCTGGATCTTGTTCATTATCTATAACCACATCATATCAATAGGACACGCAGTCTTTTCCAGCTCAGTGATACAGATGGTTTTTTACTTTTCTCTCTCCCTGATTTTGCCTCGGCTCTTTACTTCGCAATGGTGAATGTTTCTTGAAAAGTCAGAAGGATTTTGGGGAAAGTTTTGAGATTCTTGGCGACAGTTTTGAATTGGGAGCAATCTGCAGCTGAACTCGGGCTCTCAGAGTCTGATGCAGCAGATGTGTCTGAAGCCCGCAGGTTACAACAGGCTTAACTCATCAGTGAAAGCTTCCCTCTGGGCACGGCTTTTGCGAGGAACAAGGTTTACTATGTCCCCAAAAGATTTTGCAGGGGTCATGAGTCATGTCAGACAGGGAGGCCCAGGGCCAATGCGCAACCAGGAAAAGCTTTCTGGGTGGAAGGCTGGGCGCTGGTATACAAAGCTGAAGAGCTTTGATGGTGGTAATGGCTGCAGAATGGGTCAGAAGATCCAGCACCTCTGAATCTGGGCACAGATGTGAGAGAGCTTCGGTTGGTTGGCTTGTTTACATCTCTGGTCAGGAACGGCACTGGGCAGCATTCCTGAGCCTTGTATCAGAGAAAGCCAGAGAGAAATGCTCGTTAAGGCCCAGATCCTCAAAGGGGATCAATGGGAATTGCGCACTCAAGTACCTTTGAGGAACTAGGCCTAACTTCCCGGTGGGAGCTGTGGCTCAAGCTGCAATATAACTGTCCTCAAGCCCATGGACCAGCCTTCCAGCTGCCATCTGTTTGGCTTTTAACTTCGTCTCCAAAGGTGTTTACCACAGGGCAACGCTGCCTAATACCACTGTACAGGACTTGCTGAAGCACCTAATGCAGCATGTTCTCCTGGCTACACTCTAGCTGAACAATTACATTTTGCCTGCCCCAATTGGCCCCTGCATTTCCCATTGGATGTCGTATTGACTGATCGCTGCTGAATCCACCAACTTCCATGGTGCTGTCTGAACTGGAGTTGTTGGGGAGGTTTTTTGTTGTTGTTTTTTAAGCTCCCCCCTGGGGAGGCTAATGCACCAGTGCCCCTGGTTCTTCCTTAAACATGACAGAGACACGGCCTTAGGAGTCCACAACAGTCTGTCTAGACAGACACTCCCCCACCTGTCGTATGGTTTGGCATTGAGCCCTATAAGCAGGGTGAGCTCTTCTCAGTGCTTAATTTGTGCCAGGACTGAGTCCCGGCACCTCTAGGCTTGGCAGTTCTGAGCCCTGGCACTTTTGCTGCATCAATTATGAATGTAAAAAAAATTGCTTGAGCCCCAGCACCTCTTTCAGTACAAATTAAGCACTGGCTCTTCTTCAGGTCAGGCTACTCCCCTGCTCCAAATCTTTCCTTTCTAAGATCTAGTTCCCTAATGAGGCTTGTCTGTCAGCCCCTGCCTCTAAAATCATACCTCGTTAAAATCTCCTCAGGGTGTGGCAGGTAGTGTTGATGGAGTTTGTTAGCCCCTTTTTCCCCCTGGCCACTGGTGGGATACATGCACCTCCTCATGGTATTCTTCCTTTCTTCCTGTATTAAACTGTTGTGCCGTGTTGCTAAAGAGCTGCTGTGTTCCTCCTCAGCAGTGGCTGCATTTCAGTGGCGGAAGAAATGAAATTTTCTCCATGCACAGAGTATGTGTAGATCCTTTTAGGAAGCTGGCTATTGCCAGTAGCATGGAGAAGCTCATACAGTTAAGACTTTCCTTTTGTCGCCAACTGAAATCTTGTGCGCATCTTCCCAGACTATCAGAGTAGGATGCAAATCAGGATCCTGATTCCATTTCTAGATCAGGTGAGGCAATGGAGCTGCTGCGAATTACCTCCGATTATATCTCTGCACCAGGACGAAACTGATAAGAACTTTTCTGTTTGCACCCTGGATCTCTGCAGGTTTGGTGCTGTTAAGTTCCTTCATAGGATTATGCCTGCCTAAGAACATCAAAATACATAGTTCTAAGTAACAGAAAAAGATTAGATCTGGGAGAAGAGCAAATCTCCACTGGATATATTCAAAATACTCTAAGAATTTAGAAATTAAGCCAGGCCCATGACTCACTGGGTTTACAGGAACAGGCCACTTGGCAAAATTAGGGCTAGTTGTGACATGAGACTGATTCAGCTTTCACATGCACCAGACGCATACCCCCAGGTAGGTCCATAGGCTTATTGGAGTTACTACTGAGAGCAGAACTGAGCCCTCTGACTCGCTTCAGTACCTCCCTCCCTCCCTGCACCCCATTGTCTTCAGTCTGATCTCACATCTGTTGGTGCAGGACAGGTGTCTCCCCATTGAGGTCAGGGGAGTTAAGCAATTGTGAGATCAGAACTGGGCCTTTTTTCTCTATGCGCCCCGGCAGGTGTCCCATCTAGCAGAGCCTGAGACGACTTCACCCAGCATGCAGCTGTGAGTGACCCAAAAGCAGCCTTTCTTGTGGCATTTTGGCATGGCCACTCCAGGGCATGGTCACTCCAGCAAGTGCAGAGGTGGCACCAAAAGGCATTTTTCAAACCTTTGGAAGAAGCTGCACTGGAGCCGGTTCTGGACAAAGCTCTAGCAGATGCTTGTTTCCTCCAAAGCAGTCTGCACATTCCTGCCTGGGAGATATCTGCTGAAGGTGATGGCTCTACCCTGAGGGCACCAGCGCCAGAAAAAGCTCAGCAGAGTGGGTGCATGTTGGGTGCGGGACACTCTTAAAAACTAGCCCTTATCTAGAGGCTTCAACTGGAGTTCTGTTCTCTGGAAAACCTGGTGCTGATTGTGGGTGCTGAGCATGTGAAAGTCTGGCCCTGAATTCTGTTGAAAAACCTGACCCTAGGGGCATGAACTCACACAGAAAAGGTGAGAAAATAGAAACACATTAAAATCTCTTGACTTTCATCCCCATTCTGTGCGTCGCCCCCAGCAGTGCATGGAATGGAATAGGTCTTCTGCAGGAAGGCTGCTCTGCTCCCCCAGACTGTGCAGTGCATGTTCTAACAGGGGGATCTAAAGCAGAAGCAACAGCAGCACTTCACTGAAGAAACCCAGGAAGGGGCACCTAAGTTCCCTTAATGAGTTCCTGTTCCGTCAAGCTGTCCCTTCTCCTGCACAGAGCCCCTGGCAGTGGGAGTGAACCCAAACAGAGCAGCTTGTAGGATCACAGCCTGTAATGAGCCCATGGAGAGCTCAGGCCAGATACAGTGCCCTGCCTAAAATTTGTGATCTAGTGTCTTTACTATTCACTCTGACCTTGTCCAGACTAGGATTTAGAAGGTGTTTGCTCACACGTGTTACGTGGCTAGTGTAGTGTGTGTCTTTACCATCTGTTAACTTGGCTGAGTTGACACTACCTTTTTTGAATCTGTAGTAAATTACTGAAGTTGAGTGCCTCTTGTTTATCTGGAAAACAGAGTCCAGCTGGGTGAGTGAGTGTGTGTGCCTGGAAGTGCTCGTACAAGCATGTGAGAACAGGGGGGCACGTGTGGGTGTTCACGACTGAGTGTCTGGATATGCGTGTGTGTGACTAGAGTGTCTGTGTGTGCACCAGTGCGAGTGGGTAGCTCTTCAGGATAGTTCCTTAGCCTTATTCCTGTCCTGCGTTCGGTGGAAATGCTCGGGTTCGGTGGGCCAGTGCCGTTCAACTCTAAAGGTGAATGGATCCTCAGATGTAAATCAGTGTAACTCTTTGGAAGTCAATGGCGCTATGCTGGTTTACAGCAGCTGGGGATCTGGCCCAGGATTCTTCTTGTGGTTTATAAGCCTTTCAGAATTAAAATCAGGCCTCTAAATGTTTTATCTCCCCTCTCCGCAACGACAGATTAATTGGAGCCCTAACTTGGGTGCCATTTTGGAAGCACAGTAATTACAAAACTTTTTACATTAATCTTTGTTTTAAATGCAGTTGTTTATGCAATGGTCCGCTAGTGCATCACAGTTAATTCACCAGTTCCTCTCAGTGCTGGATCTCTCTATCCTACCCCATCAGTGCACCCCGACCATGTCCTGGAAGGAGAACCCTGACTCTATAAGACAAGTGCGAAGAGCAGAATTGACAATGACCTTGTAGAATCCTAGAAATGTAGGGCTGGAAGGGACCTCAAGAGGTCAGTCCAGTCCCCTCCCCCCCCCCACCCCCACACACAATGAGGCAGGACCAAATATACCAAACCATCACTGACAGGTGTTTGTCCAACCTGTTCTTAAAAACCTCCAGTGGGGATTCCACAACCTCCCTAGGTCACCAGTTCCAGTGCTTAACTATCCTTCTAGTTAGGATCTATCCTAATATCTAACCTCGATTTCCCTTGCTGAAGAATAAGCCCATTACTTCTTGTCCTACCCTGGTGGACATGGAGAACAATTGGTCAGTGTAGCAAGTCGAGCATTCACTGGCACGGCGCCTCCTGCTGGTTGCCTCGGGAATTAGCTCATTCCAGCACTTGGAGCACCTCCTGCTGGCCAGTGTCTCTCCTGCCTCAGGCCCCTGTGTCCCTCCCGGACCGCGGTGCCCCATTCCTTGTGGTGCCTGCTCACAGCAGTATCCCCACACTCTGGGTTAACCCTCCCAGGGGAACCCCCTCCCCCTATGCCCACCTTGCCTTAGTGGCTACTGCCAGTCGTCATCTAGCCCCCTTTCTCTGGGGCAAACTGCAGTCTGTGATGGCCACTCATCATTGGCAAGGGGGTTGGACCAGCTGCCTCTGCCTATCCCCAGGCTGCACCTCTGTAGCCCCAGTACCTCCTTAGGCCTTAACAAGACCCCAGGTAGTTCAAATACCCTGCTCCCAGGTAGCTAGGTCCTTCCCATTCCAAGGCTGGAGTGAGACTGACCCAGCTCATCCCCTAGCCCTTCCAATACTGACCCAGCCCGGCCCTGATTGGCTGCTTCAAGCCTGCTCCTGATTGGCTCCCCGGGGCAGCTCTTTCCCAGGGCTGTTTTTAACCTCTTCCAAACTGGAGCAGGATGACCGCCCCACTACAGTCAGCATCTTCTTTAAAACAACCTTTTACTTATTTGAAGACTGTTATCAGGTCCCCCCTTGGTCTTCTTTTCTCAAGACTAAACGTGCCCGGTTTTTTAACCTTTTCTCACAAGTCATGTGTCTAAATCTTTTATCATTTTTGTTGGTCCTCTCCACATCGTTCGTAAAGTGTGGCCTCCAGAACTGGACGCAGTACTCCAGCTGAGGCCTCACCAGTGCCAAGTAGAGCAGAACAATTACCTCCTGTGTCTTACATACAACATTCCTGTTAACGCATCCCAGAATGATATAAACTCTTTTGCAGCAGCATGATATTGTTGACTCATATTCAGTTGTGATCCACTATAACTTCCAGATCCTTTTCATCAGTACTTCCAGCTTGCCAGTTATTCCACACTTTGTAGTTTATGCATTGGATTTTTCCTTCCTAAGTGTCATACTTTGTACTTCTCTTTGCTGAATTTCATCTTGTTGATTTCAGACCAGTTCTCCAACTTATCACAGTCTTTTTGAATTCTAATCATGTCCTCCAAAATGCTAGCAACCCCTCCCAGCTTGGTGTCATCCAGACATTTTATTAGACTCATAGACTTTAAGGTCAGAACGGACCATTATGATCATTTAGTCCGACCTCCTGCACAACACAGGCCACAGAATTTCACCCACCCATTCCTGTAATAAACCTCTAACATATGTCTGAGCTACTGAAGTCCTCAAATCATGGTTTAAAGGCTTCAAGGTGCAGAGAATCTTCCAGCAAGTGACCCATGCCCAGTGCTGCAGAGGAAGGTGAAAAACTCCCAGGGCCTCTGACAATCTGCCCTGGAGGAAAATTCCTTCCCGACCCCAAATATGGCGATCAGCTGAACCCTGAGCATGTGGGCAAGACTCACCAGCCAGACACCCGGGAAAGAATTCTCTCTAGTAACTCAGATCCCACCCCATCTAACATCCCATCATAGGCTATTGGGCATATTTACCACTGATAGGCAATTAATTGATCTTTGACTATCATCCATTTCCTCCATAAACTTTTCAAGCTTAGTCTTGAAACTAAATGTCTTTTTCCTCCACTGCTTCCCTTGGAAGGCTGTTCCAGATCTTCACTCCTCTGATGGTTAGACACCTTCGTCTAATTTCAAGTCTAAACTTCCAGATTTCCAGTTTATATCCATTTGTTCTTGTGTCCACATTGGTACTGAGCTTAATTCCTCTCCCTCCCTGGTATTTATCCCTCTGATATATTTATAGAAAGCAATCATATCTCCCCCAGCCTTCTTTTTGTATTGTTCAGTCCATCATCCAAGTCATTAATGAAAATGTTGAATGGTACTAGACCCAAGTCAGCCCCCTGTGGGACCCCACTAGATTCCCTCGGTTTGAGAGTGATCTCCTTGAGTACGGTTTTCCAACCAGATGTGCACCCACCTTTTAGTAATTTAATCTAGTCTACATTTCCCTAGTTTACTTATGAGAATGTCATGTGGGGACTATGCCAAAAACCTGACTAACGTCAGATATATCATGCCTACTGCTTCCCCCTGCTATCCACTAGGCCAATAACCCTGTCAAAGAAGGAAATTAGGTTGGCATGATTTGTTGGAATGGTTTGGCATGATCAATTGGCATGATTTGTTCTTGAAAAATCCATGTTGACTATTACTTATTATCCTCTAGGCATTTTCAAATTGATTGTTAATTTGTTCCAGTATCTTTCCAGGTATCAAAGTCAGACTGGTTGGTCTATAATTCCCTGGTTCCTCTTCGTTCCCCCTTTTAAAGGTTTTATGTTTGCCCTTCTCCAGTCCTCTGGGACCTCACCTGTCCACCATGAGTTCTCAAAGATAATTGCTAACTGTTCTGAGATTGCTTCAGCTAGTTTCTTAAGTACCCTAGAGTGAATCTCATCAGGCCCCACCAACTTGAATACATCATGGCAAAGAGGCTTCTAAGCATCCTATAGGTCCACAGGAGAGCTATGGGCCTGTTTCCTGGGCCCATGGTCTTTCTGCTAACAGGAGTTAGTTAGCAGTTAACTTACTGGATGTTAAGGTCCAGGGAAGACTATGCCTCTCACTGGCTTAGAGTCAAGCCTGAGACCAAGAGAATGAGAAGGAGCATTTGGAGCCAAATATAGAACAAAGGGGCAGAGGCAGGTTACAGGGTTGCCATCCATCCCTATTCTATGGGATGGTCCCAATTGTTATAAACTTGTGGGACAATACAGTGTATGTGCCCCTAGACTGTGCAGTCTTCAGGGCAGGACCAAGCCTGTAAAGTGCCTAGCACCTTGTTGGGTCTTATTAGACCTCTCCCCTTTCTGTGGGCTCTTGTTGACGCGGGAGACAGTGGGTAGGGGCCTGGTTTGGCTGTGAGGAGATCGGACCAGGGTTCTATTTGTGGCTCTGTGTGACCTTGAGCGAGATTCTGGGCGTCTTTCCTCTGTTACCTTTTATCTGACTTGACTGTGTAGATAATAAGCATTTCAGGCAGACTCTGTCTGTTGCTATGTGTAAGTTCACTGCCTAGCACAATGGGGCCCTGATCTGCTACTATAGTCACTCCCTGATCCTCCATGCTGTGTATTCCACCAGACAGATCTAAGCAGAGGTAGCTGGGTTCCTACACTGTTCCGCGGGCTATATGCAGAGATAGTTCTTGGGGGACTAGCCCAAACTCCTGGTGGGGGGAGGGAAGTGAAAGATGTGGGAGCAGTGAATAAGCAGGGTTATTCTCACCCTTTCCCAGCTATGGCAGAGCCTGCAGGGTGGGTGGCAGAGAAGCTGACAATGCTGGTTCTACACCTTTTGGAGGAGCCCCTGGGTCACTGAAATCTCTAGCTGGGGAGCTCTGGCTGCTTCTCCTCAGGCAGCACCACGGTAGTGGAACTGGGGGCCCTGGGCTGGCCCTGTGTATCCTTCACTGAGGACATGATGCTGCACTACTGACATTAGGGGGAAGCTTTGCCATTTATTTCAATGTGTGTGGGCAGGCCCTTGATGGACCGCCACTGGACCACCTCTCTGCTCCTTCTCCTCTTTCCCCGCTGCTCAGTTTCCTTTTGGTGAGCTGCGTCCCCTCGGGCTGCCTGTACAGTCATTTGCCTTCATAACGCCCAGTATCAATTTATAACCGTAAGAAGATACTCGGTTTCTTTCAGGGATCCCGTTTGTGGCAGAAAGGAATACAAGGCAATAAATGGCTTCTGACCGTGATCAAATGCCGAAGGGAATTTGGCCTGCATGATAATCTCCTAAACCCTTTACTGAGCAGATTCCCCCTTAGGCCATGAATACCCATCCTATCTCCACTCGGTCCAAAGTCACTCGAATCTCAGGGGCATGTTGCAATGCTCTCCGCCGTCCCTTCCAGCATTTGAAAATGGGCTGGTGGAGATCATACGTGAGGGGAACTGGAGGTGGGGGGGGATTTGAGTTTTGAAGTTGCTTGGCTCACTGATGGTGGGTTCTCTTCAATTGTACTGCTGCCATGAGGATGTATGTTTAAGTTCTGACCAGTCTTTGGACAGGCACCCTTCATAGCATTTCTGTCAGTCAGACAGAGAAACCAAAGCAAAATCTGCAAGGATTATGCGGTCAAGTAAGAGAAGGTTTAAAAAATATATATATTTTTTTGCCTCTTGAGGCTTTGGAAGTTCTGCATCGGTATCATCTCAGCCTGCCCAGAGATAGTGAGGCTTGTGGGAATTGTGGGTGGAGTTTAGGGGAATTATTTGGAGCGGAGCAGAAAATGAATAATTGAGGGGTGACCTGTTAGTGCAGGGCTGACAGGGGTAGCCCAGGAGTGCATCCATACGGATCCTTGCAAGAGGGCGCAGATTGAATTTTCAGAGCAATAATTGGCTGAAATCCATATAATGGAAAATCTGTTTTTGGTCAAATCCAGCACTCCTGCCTCAGGCAAAATTTCTACTGAAAATTAACAGTAGTTTTGCCTGAATAAGGAATGAATAAAGTCTGCAGAGTTTAGTCCATTGGACATAGAGTAGGAGGGAGACGTGTTAGCTGGTGTTTAGACCAAGAGAACAGGAAGCAGGATTACTAGCTTTTATTCTTGGATCTGCCACTGACACATTTTGGGCAAGTCACCTAACTTCTTTGTGCTGTAGCTTCCCTATCCATAAAAGGGAGCTAATAATACCTACCTCACAGGGGAGCAGTGAGTCTTAATTAATTAAGGTCTGTAAAGTGTTTGGAGATCTCTGCATGAAAGGTGCTGGATGAGTGCCAACTGTTATTTTTGCAATATGTAGTGTATTTTTATGAACAAATGGATTTTTTTTGTCTTATGGGAATTCCTATCTCCAAATTGCAGAAGCAGTACAGCGCACAGGGAAAGATTGATTTTTCAAACACCTTCCTTCTTTGTATTCATCTTCCCTCTCCGCTGCTCGCGGGACTCTGGTGAGGCTGGCTAGGACAAGATGTGTTCTAGGGATCTGCCGTGTCAGTGGGAACTCATTTATGGGGCCTACACTATTCATTCCTCTTCCTGATCATTGTACTGCCTGAGGCCCTAGTGTTAGACCCTGGATAGACATAGAATGGACAAGCAACCCTGGCTCCAACGGGCTTACAATCAGAATTCCACCCTCCTCAAATCAGTGGGAATTTTGCCATTTCCCAATTGAAAGAAGGCTCGACCCCCATGATTAGAAATGGGGTCACTTTGCTATGGCCAAGTGTGATAAGGTAGCTGAGATGCCACCTTTCAGTACCGAGTCCTCAGATCTGCTGTTTCCAAAAGGTTTTTACTTCCAGCTAGTTCCAATCTGAGTTTTGAGAATTGAGGTGGGGGAGAGAAAAAAAAAAAGAAAAGAGAAGAGAAGCGCCAGCCTTTTGTAGAGCAATCATAATGTGAAAGCTCTCAAGGGCTAAACAGAAACCAAAACCAATTGCAGAACCTTTCCTGGGGCTCGGAAGAAACAGGCTTCACAGAACAAGCTGGCAGCATTGCAGAAAATAGAACTACTGGACTGGAGAGCCCCAACTGGATGATGGGTGACCTTGATCATATGCCAGTCAGTTACCATCAGAAGGGGGGTTGGGGGTGTCAACTTTCCTTTTCTTCCTGTCTTCTGACTGAGGTCACCAAGTAAAGCCAGGATCCACCCAGTGAATGGTGGGGATGGAGCAGGGCCAAGTTTCAAGAGCTGCATTCGTGTTTTCACAGTGGCGCTTTCTCTTGCTCTAGTTGAGCTCCTGAGCCTATAGGGGCTGATTAGACCGGAGGGGCTGTTGAATTTCTTTGCGCCTTTCAAATAAAGGCCAGATGGAGCGAGAAGTAGCAGTGGGCTGACACACAGCTCCTGGAAATAGCATGCCTCCATTGGAGTCAGTGGAGTCTCACTGATTTACAACCACTGGGAGTCTGGCCGTAAGTCTTCAGAATTCCCCGATCTGTTTTATTGCCTCTTGCCTAGTTCTTCCCTTCTGGTTCTTGTTTACTATTATATTCTATCCCCCCTGACTCACTGGAACATGCATGCATGCACCATAGCATGACGCTTTACAGAGCAAATAAAGAGCCTGACTCTGATTTTTGCTTACCCTGATGTAAGGGCTGGATCCTGCACATGCCAAAATCCCATTGACTCCAGTGGTACAGGATCAGGCTTTAAATGACATTCCATTGAAGTCAATTAGCTTACACTGGTGTAAGGGGGATCAAGTTATCCGTGACATGACCCAATGCAGGGTGATAAGGAAAGGGGGGCTCACCCAAAATTAAATGATCATTAATACTATGGTAACTGCTAGGAGCTGGGATCAGGGCCCCCTTGTGCTAGATGTGGAACAAACTCTTATAAACACACAGCCTCTGCCCTGTGTAGCTTATGGTGTGGCTTGAGTTTTGCAAAGTGTGCGTTAGTTAGATTGGTAGCTTTTTGGGGAAGGCGCTGTCTCTTTTATTCTGTGTTTGTACAGTACCTTGCACTATGGGTACCTTGACTACAGCTCCTCGATGTTATGGTAATACAAATAATCATCCTCAGGGTTAGACCAGTTTGTAAATATTTTGTTGTATTTATTTAGATGTTAGTCAGGTGTTGGAGCGTAGCTCATCACGTTCTACACTCTGTACGTGTTTCTGCACTGTGTACATTCGCTACTATGTCTCCAGACAGTTACCTAAACTAGCAGGGACAAAATGGGTCACGTTTTTGAAAAAAAAAAACGGAGAAGTTGGGCCCTTCTGAAAGCTGGGCAATGAAAATGGCCTAGGGGTTTTTATGAAAAGTGGTGTTGGATCAGTTCTGGACTGGAGCCTTTTAACCCATTAGTCACCAGGTGCCAGGATTCTGAGCTTTCTAAACTGTTATGTAACTTTAGACTCCGAGCCCCTCCCACAGGAGCAAATGTGGGGGCGGGGAGAGATGGGGGTCCAGGAATTCCTTGCTGGTTTCTCCTGCCCTTTGGCCGTATGGCTTTACAGTTTATAGGAGCCATTCCTGGGGGGAAGGGTTCACTTCGTGGAGGGGGAACCCGAATGAGTTCACACTGATGGGAGTGGTGGTGGGCAGAAGCATGTCTAATGCCACTGGCAGTGGCCATACCCCAGCCCTGCCCTTTTCCATGTCCACCCTGGATAGACTGATGTTGGCAAAGAGCCCAGGGAGGGGCTTCGGTGATGGTGTGGAAGGAGAGGCCATGCCACGTTAGTGGCACTTCGTTGTTCCCCGCTAGCTTTTTGTCCCTCTGCCTGCAGAAGAAAGGAGTCTTGTGGTCAAGGCATTCGCTGAAGATTCAGCCAGGAGTAAGGTTCAATTCCTAGCTCTGCCAAGGCTTCCCTTTATGATCTTGGGCCAGTCACGGTCACTCTGGGTATAGCTACACTGCAGCTGGGACTGAGCCTAGCCCAGTGGACAGACTGGTGCTAGCTGAGCTCAAGCTAGCCTGTTAAAAATAGCAGGGTGGAGGCAGCCTGGACTCTGAAACTTACCGCCTGGGTCTGAGCTCAGGTGCCTAATCCATCTCTGCTGGAGTCGCAACATCCACACCGCTCTCTTTAGCATGCTCACTCCAGCCCCATTAGTGTCTACCCAGGCTGGAAGTCTCGCTCCCAGCTGCTGTGTAGACATACCCACAGTGCCTCTGTTCCCCAGCTGTGAAATGGGGGATAACCAGACCCAAACTGCCTCTGGCTGGCTTGTCTCTGTAGGCTGTAAGCTCTTCAGGGCAGGGGCTATCTTGTACTATGTATATGGACAGCTCCTAGCACAGTGAGGCGCTGCTCCTAGTCAGACTCTCTAAGTGCTGCTGTCCTACAAATAATAAATACGATGGAGGGAGAGAGGGTGATTTGGGCTTTAAAGAAAAGGACCACACTGCCGGCCCTTTAAGGAGAGCTTTGCTAGCCATGGAGGGCAGCACATTCTGTGCCACTGACCCTCAGCAAATGAAGTTTGTATAAAAGAAGAGACAATAGTTTTGAGCATCTTTCTGAGCAAGCACAGGCAATAATCCCTCCTGGCAGAGGCAACACCTCCTCCGAGAATCCGTGCACTCCTCATTCCCCCACATCTCCGGAGAGTGTAGTACACATTTGTATCTGTCACGTCAGATCCTTCCGCACCACTGCTCTCTCGGCTAGCTCCGAGCTTTGGCTCCCTGCCCCGAATCCTCTCTTGGGACAGGCCATCACTTATTCATGCCTTTTCTTCTTCTCTGCCTTTTCCTTCCCTCCTCCTCTCCTACCTTTAACTAACTCCCTGCCCTCTACCTGTCAATGCTGCCTGCCGGAACAAAACCAGCAGCTCTCTCTGCTAGGAAGACAGAGGAGAGCATCAAATATTGACGAGGCTCAGCGAGGCTGCGTTGTGCCTGTGTGAGCTCAGTCGCTGGGGTCCCAGATGCACTCCTTGCGCTGCGTGTTCAGATCTGCTGCACCATCCCCTTCCCTTCCTTTCACTCCGAGACCCAGCCTTTTGTTACTCCGGCAGCAAAAGCTGCAGAATCCTGATCAAGTCCAGAGATGGCCTGGACCAGTCTGGCTTGCTTCAGCCTGGCAGTCTGAGCATCACCCTAAACTACCAGCTACAGCCCCCAACTGCCTGTCCCTACGTACCCTTTGGATGGCAGTTGTAGCACCAGTCGACTGGTCTGCTGTGGTCCTGGACCAGAAGTCATAGCGCTTGGCCTGGAAACCTCAGACCACAAGCCCTGGATAAACACTGTGGATTAAACTTTCAGCAGACAGCAGGGTTTGTCTGCTGCCCTGCTGTGTTCAGCGCAGCAACCCCTCAAACAGTCTCAGCTCCCCTTTCTCGCTCTCTGCACTCCTGCCTGTCTCGTCAGTTTCTGCTTTGGTGCTGCCCTTACTGGTAAATCTTCTGTTGCAGGGCCTGCGGGGAAGAGTGGGGGCTCTGCCCTCAGAGCAGGGTGGGAGGGCAATCCAGCTGACCTCCCCACGCAGAACAGTTACCCGGCCTATTCACAATGGGCTGGACATTGGACAAACCAACTGAGGAACGCTGGTTTTTTTTCCCTATAACGTCATCCCATGCCAGCAATCTCAGGGTCCACTTGTAACAACAGCAGTGACATTTTTCAGATGAAAATGTCACTTGGGGTGGGGGGGTCACAATGTTTCCTTAAGACCAGGCTGCTTGCATGACCTAGTGAAATAATGCGAACTAGATGGACAGGAGAGACTGGGGAGATGAAAGGGAGCATGGTGTAAAAAGATAATGAGATGGAGAGAAGAGGGAAGGATAGAGATGGACAAAGAGCTGGAGAGAGAGAGGTAGATACAAAGGGCAGGCAGGTAAGAGCTATGAAGGTGGGGAGCCGTGCAGCTATAGAGATTAAGTTAAGCAGGGTAAGTGATAAATATCCTGCCAGATGCTGGACTCAGGATGTCTGGTTGCTGTCTGGCAGGTCTCTCTGGTCAGTGAGGGCTAAGTCAAATCCGCTGCCCAAGGAAAGTCTCCCAGCACCTTCCACCACAGATCCCCCAGTTCAGCCTGTGCTTTGTGTTTACATAGATCAATGCAAAGTATATTTAATTGAGGAGGATGGGGGGAGGGTGTGGAAGCAGGTTCCTAGCCATGTATGCCCTCTGTTTGTATAGATTCCTCTCCCTGATAGCTGGAAGGAGGAGTAGCATCTATGGGAAGCTGGTGGCAGATGGGGCAGAGAGGTGGGGGAGGAGGCAGCTGGCAGGTGTTCGCTGTGTTCTGAAAGGAAGCGGCAAAGGCCAGCCTGAGATGTTCTCTGGTTTGAGTGTTGAACAGTTGCAGCTGCTGGGCTCAGCAGAGGAGTTTTCCATAATTATCGAATGCAACACAACATCAGCTTTGATGCCATCCTCTTTCTCTTAATCATTGTTACCCATGCGCTGCCTTTCCTGGGTGTAACCTGCCTTTCCTAACTACAGCGGGCGGGAGCTACAGAGAGCTGAAGAAACAGCGGTGAAACAAAATGAATCCAGGAATATTAGTCCAAAGCTGTCAATGGAGCACACTCCTTTTGTGTTGGGTTTCCATGCACTTTTGAACAAGAATGTTTTACCAGCCTGAAGGCCATGGAAAGTCCATTTCAATGTTATGTTCACAAGTGTTAGTAAAAAAACCCCAAACTTTCCTTTTACATATTGCAAGTGTTTGCACCTGATTGTTGTTGGCTCCTCCAGTCCAGGAATAGAAAACCATGCTGTGTGACTCTTCTAACCAATCACAACTTAAATAGTGAATATCCCTGTTGAGTGATTATTATTATTTTGTATTACCTTAGTCGCAGAGGCCCCAGTCACACAGTGAAATAGACAGTTCCTGTCCCCAAAAGGTTTACCATCAAAGCATAACTGCAGTGAATCATTTGTAAGCAATCCAGAGTGTAAAGCATTTGCAGAAAAATACATAGGAAAATTATGAACAGACTATATTTGAGGGAAGTGTGATCTGCTGATGGGGATTCCGGGAGCAAAAAAGGAGACTGAATGTATTGAATAAATTATTCAATACAAATTATTCATTCAGCATGTCAGCTGTAGCATCACTTCTACTTGTTTCACACCCATGTCCTGCTAGTGCCAGCTAAGTCTTCTGTAACAAGAGCATCTGGCTCCCTTAAGAGCATGTACCATGTTATAAACATACGGCTAAGGGGTTAAGAGTCCTCCTTACCTGTAAAGGGTTAAGAAGCTCAGGTAACCTGGCAGGCACCTGACCAAAAGGACCAATAAGGGGACAAGATACTTTCAATTCTTGGGAGGGGGAAAGGTTTTGTTTGTGCTGTTTGTTTTGGGTCTGGGTTCTCTCTTTTGGGACTAAGAGAGGGACTGGGCAGAAATCCATCGCCTCCAACCAAATCTCCAATATTACAACCAAGTAAGTTAGTCAGGCATTTTGATTAGGCTTTCTTTTGTTTTGCTTGTGAATTTTCCCTGTACAAAAAGGGAGGTTTATTTCTGTTTTTTTGTAGCTTGAATGTTCCCTGTGTTAAAAGGGAGGTGTTATTCCTGTTTTTCTTTAACTTTAAGGGTTTGCCCAGAGGGGGGAACCCTCTGAGTTTTGAAATTGAGTACCCTGTAAAGTTATTTACCATCCTGAGTTTACAGAGATGATTTTTACTTTTCTTTTTAAATAAAATCCTTCTTTTAAGAACCTGACTGATGTTTCCATTGTTCTAAGACCCAGGGGTTGGGTCTTTGATCACTTTGTAACCAATTGGTTAAGAGATTATTCTCAAGCCTTCCCAGGAAAGGGGGTGTAAGGGCTTAGGGGATATTTTGGGGGGAAGGGGAACTCCAAGTGGTCCTTTTCCCTAGTTCTTGTTTAAATTACTTGGTGGTGGCAGTGGTTACCTTCTTCAGTGTACAAGGAGAGAATGTGTACCTTGGGGAGTTTTAACCTACGCTGGTAGAAATAAGCTTTGGGGGTCTTTCATGCGGGTCCCCACGACTGTACCCTAGAGTTCAGAGTGGGGAGGGAACCCTGACATGGTGGCAGCGGTAGGGTTAAGAAGGACTCTTAACCCCTTAGCTGTATGTTTATGACATACCACCAGCCTGCCTTTTATTGGGCCTTGGCACTTTAAGGGAGAGGAATTCTGGCAGATGTAGTTTCCCAGGAGGGATGGCTGTGAAGAGTAGTCTCTAAACATGTGACCAGAAGAGGGCACATGTGATTAATAGGCTGTATATAAGCCCTGTTACGCCGCATGGGGAAGGAGTTGAGGTGGTGGAAGAGTCTAGAGAGGAGCTTTCTGATAAGAGATCTAGTGAAGCATTGGGCCCAGAAAGGGAACAGTGGGGGGAAAAAAGGAGGCCAGGGAGGGGCCAAGCAAGAAGCAAAGGTGGAAGGTACTAGAGCAGTAGTAAGGGCTAGTAGTCCAGTGATGTTACTGGCCCTTGCTTGGGACCCGAGGCTGGGGGCTTCCACGGAGGGAGGAAGGATTCTCCTCTTCACACGTGCTGGGTCAGGATAAGGAGCTCTGACTGGGTGAGGGCAGAAGGGCTCTTGATTGAACCTGTGGAGAGTGGATGATGATTAGTGAAGCTCATGGGGGTCAGATGCCTGAGAAGTTACACCCCTGTGTCAATGGGGTAACTAGAAGGCTGTAGCCAGGAGATGGCAGAGGGACGGTGCACTCTGAGGAGGGCAGCCCTGTGCTGTTAAGCCTGAGAGAGGCTGGAGGATGACTGTCTGACTTGGACTCTGCTGATCCCTGGAAGGGGAAAGACCCCTCGAGAGGTCTGGTTGAAAGGCTGAACCTAAATCACCCACCTGCGGGGGGAGACTGCGTACCACCACCAGGCAGAGAGGAAACTGAGGCATGGACTTGTGATTCGATGCTGTAGAGGTAAGGACTCAATTACACCTTCTAGCATGAGTTTCCTTACAACAGTGGTGGCTGGGACTCCTCCTCCAGAAGCTCTCCAAAACCTGCATCCTCCTGCTTCTACCATAGCTCCTATCCCGTGAGTGTCACCAATGCCTTCTGGAGCTCTGGGGTTAGTAAGCTTTCTGTGTGCACTAGCCAGGGCTGCTAGGGCGGTAGACTCCCCATAGCGCTGCCTTGCCACGGTCAGGCAGAGCTCAAGCACGAAGCATCCCTATACCAGGTGCTGGTGTAAAGTGTTAGCAGCTGCAGCCTGCAGGTAAGCTTCTTCACAGTGCCATACAGTGCCCTGTCTGCCTCTGGAGGGGGAAGGGAAGTCATCCAGAGAAGGGGACTGTACCACGTGATTGAAAGAAAAACACCCACCCGCTAGCTGTTCTCGCATTCAGGCCCTGCCTGGTATGATGCAGCCAAAGCCCTTTCTGCTAACTCCTACCCCGTCTGCAGCCAGTGTGCTCTGCCGTGCCGGGAGCCCACTGATATGTAACCCTAAGGCACTCATCTGATCACAGCACTGGCCGAGGCAACAGGACTTGGGCTGGGCAGATGCTGCCCCCATCTCTACACAGTGGCTCACCAAATACAGTGGTGCCTGCTTGTCACCATACCTGAAAGCATAGGCGCCGACTTGAGTCAGCGCCGGTGGGTGCTCGTGCTCCCGGCTCCACCCCAACTTCACCCCTGCTCCCATTCCACCCCTTCCCCAAATTCCCGCCCCCAACTCCTCCCCCCGGGTGCGCTGCATTTCCCCTCTAGGCCCCCCACCCCAGGCTTGCAAGCCTGGGAGGGAGTGGGGAGGGGAAATGCAGCGTGCCCATTGGCAGCTCCCCGGCAGCCCCCCTGCGCCCAGCTCACCTCCGCATCCGGGTTCCGCCTCCAGAGGCGCTGCCCCGCGAAGCTGCTTTTTTTAGCTCACAGGCTTGCCACCCGTCAGCTGTTCGGCGGGCGGCAAGCCTGGGAGGGGGGTGTGGGGGAAAGCGCAGAGGGCACTCTGCGCCCACCAATTTTTCCCCATGGGTGCTCCAGCCCCGCAGCACCCACGGAGTCGGTGCCTATGCCTGAAAGGGAAGTTGCACGTGAGATCTGCCTCCCACTCCCCATCATATGGATCCCTTTTTGTATCGCTCTGGCACTCTCATGGCAGCAGGGTTACATGAAGCAGCCTCTTGCCAGCCAGCTCCACACCTGCTCCCAGGGTGTTCCATTAGCTCCTGCTGCGGTTGGTGCTTTTGTGGTGCTCCCTAGTTATCACAGTCCCCGATCGTAATGGGTGTCAAGTGCGCTCAGCCCAGCAGAAAACATGCCTCCCGACGGAGAGGAAAACAGGTGTGGAGAGCTGTGACTGGGAATCCGGTATCTTTCCCCTGACACTCTTTCAGTAGAACTTTACCTTGTAATAGCTACACTGAAGGCCAGCTGGAGATGGTTGATATCTACAACTGAGGACTATAGATTGAATGGCCGGGATGTCTTATGACAATAACTTGGACAGCACCTAGCATGTTGTAAAACCTGAGCGGGGGTGGCTGGGGGGAACAGGGTTTGAGTCCCATCCCACTAGCCTCCTGCAGCAGAAGTGGAGCCCGGCTGCCCATGCTAGGATACGGGCTTAGTTATCAACACTTAAATTGATTGGCCTTCAGGGCCAATTGTGCAAACAAGCAGAGGCTGAACCAAATGTTAGGCTGCTGGAGGAACGAAAGGGAGGAGAATACGGAAAATGGTATAATACTGCTGTATAGATCGGCGATCCGCCGTAGTCTGGAATGCCATGCTCAGATCTGGTCACCCCATCTCAAAGGATGTTGCGGCTATAGGGGGTGTTCAGGAGACAGCAACTTAGTCTGTAAGCTCCTTCAAGTAGCAACCGTCCATTTGTTCTGTGTTTTCTGCAGTGTGACACACACTGGGGTTCTGGCCCGTGACTGGGGTTCCTGGGTGTGACCGCAGTAAAATAACTCCTGATGACTGACACAGGACACGGTGAAACCCACATGGAAAGACACTGAGAAGAGCGAGATGTTTATCTTAAAGAGGTGAATAAGAGGGGACGTGATTCAAGTGTACAAAACAGCAAATGGGCTAGAGGAGATGGATTAGGAACTGCTAGTGTCCTTGCCTTGTAACACAGGAGCAGGGGGACATTCAGTGAAATGGGAAGGTGGCAAAGTCAGAACTGACTAAAGACTTTTGTTTTGATACACACATAAGTAGCCGGTGGAATGCCATAGGGCTGTCACTGAGGCCAAGAGTTCCTGGGCCTTGAGCAGTTCCTGGGCCTGGCATGGTCCTGTCCTAGCAAGACCCCCTGAGATGCTGTACAGTCTGTGCTTGGAGCTGAAAGCTGGGATGTCCGTATAAAATAACAGACCACTGGGTTCTGTCACTTAAAGGGACCATTCAAGTTTAGTTCCCCTCCCCCTGTCCAGCTGTAGTTCCAGCTGTGGGGCTCACACTCACTACCTTGTTTGTACCTGACTTTTGGGAAGTATTTTTTAAAAGGCGAATTATGACTCATGTCTCAACTGCTTTGTCTTGTGGCCAAAGCACCAGACTGGGACCTTGGGGACAGGCTGGGTGACCGACTTACCGCCCTGCTTTCTGCCTCAGTTTCCCCATCTGAAGATTACAATCCTTTCCTCCTTTTTTAATAAAGCACTTTGAGCTCTTCTGATGAAAAGAGCCATAGAAGGGCTATGGATCAGGAAGCTGCCATAGCAGGGGCCTTGGGCACTGGTGCACCTTGGTTTCTCCTGTTCTCTGTCTGTGGCACATAAGTCTAGTTCCCTGTGGGCTGTAATACTTCAGTCTCGTTTTGGTTGTTGGGTTTGCTGTGGGGCTGCATGGTGTTGATGGTATCCAGGAGGTCAGACTAAGGGCAGAGGAAACCACCAGATCATCTAAATGCCATGACTCTCAGCTGACAGCCAGCAAGCCTGGGTGGGCCTCTGCAGAACCCCATTTCTGTTTGCTGACTGCAACGATCCATTCTGGGGGGCAGCAAAGGATGGGCTGGACTCCTGAAGGTAAGAACTGACACATGAGACGACTGTCAGGGAAGGTCATCTGTGCTTGGCAGTAAAACCACGGTAGGGCCCTTTAACAGTGACACAGCTTACTGCTCAAGCCTTCTGAGAAGTCCCAATGAGCCAGCTCTGCACCCTACTATAAGGAAAAGAAGAGGGTAAGAGAGATTCAGACAGTTGCTCAGCTTGGCCTCCAGTAACCCTACGAGGGTGAGGAGAGGGAGCTGATTAGAAACATGATTAGAAATATTGCAATTCTAGCAGGAGTAGCAGTGCCCTCAGCTGGATGGACTCTGAACTCCTCCCCTGTGTCATAGCCCCTGCTGACAGTTTAATGGAGATTCTCATTTAGTTCAAGCGGTAGAGACCTGGGTTTTTAGTGCACGAGAATCAGAGTCCTGTTCCCACTATCATCCTGAAGTTCTAGGTGGTGGGGTGCAGCACCATGGGAAATGCCAACCTGCTAGGATGGCGACAGATTTGTCGTGACGCATAGCACCTGCCTCAAAGTCTTTTAATAACCTTACTTACCATGGGAGGGATAGCTGTTTTGTGACATAGGAACCGATGCAGAGCAACTGATGTCACTCGCCCAAGATCAGTGAATCAGTCTGAGAGCTGTGATTTATAACGCAGGAGTTCCTGCCGCCCATTCACTTTCTCAGACCACTAGATCTCATCACATCGTTCTTGCTAATGATCTCCAGGCAGGTACTATACAGGCAAATGGTCGTTTGTTTTCTGGACTTTCTAAAACTGTGTTCCCCAGCACTTGGTAGTACTTTACTGGGCACATCCCATTTTATCAAATGCCATCACTTGTGGGAGGGAACATGACCGCACACAAACAGCATTACCTAACAGTTTGTGGCAGGAGGTGAATAGTAACTTGTTCGCTGTAGCTGGAGTTTGCAAATGTATGAGTTGGGATGAGTCCAGAATGCTGCAAGATTTGTTGGACAAACTGTTATGAAGTGTTGGGATTTTTGAGGGCCACAGTTTGCTAGTCCTTCAGCTTATATCTGATATGAAAGACATGACCTTCAGCAGCCCAATTGTCCTTGCCACCACCTTGGATTGGTACTAAGGCAGAATGCCCATGTTTCTGGTAGCTCTCCCATCCAGGTATTGACCCAGCCCAACCCTGCTTAGCTTGTGAAATCTAAGGGGGCCATAGCACACACTGGCCGCAAAGGATGAAGTATTACAAACTTCACTTTCCTTGGAAAAGCCTATCTTGGCCTTGTTCATACCCTGCTGGAATATGAAAACAAAGTTTTTTCCATGCTGCTTCTGTGATTTTTTGTTTTTGTTTTTTCATACAAAACCATGTCACATCTGCAGGCCAGAGTATTGCAGATGGTCTACCGTGCCAAACACCTGGGTCCAGCTTCTGATCTCAGTCCCACTGGTATAAAGTCAAGGGAATAGCTTCGCTGTCAATAGAATCACTGGATCTGCACTTGTCTGAGCAGGATTTATGTTTCAAAATAGAGGGCCGCCTTTCTCATTATCTATAGTAAATTACAGTCAGTAGCAAGACCTCATTGCATGAGATCAGAGAGGAGTGGAGTACTGCTCTGGGATATGGTATTGCTTAGAGGGCATGGTGTAGGCTTAGTAAAGAGATGATGAAATGCACTGAGGATCTAACATGAGACTGGCTGGTATTGCACATTTTACCACAGATCACGCTGAATTGTTCATAGGAGCTGGGTTAACTTTTGTGGGGGTGGGGCTGACTTTCCATTTCTAATCAGACATATTGGGCCGAATCGTGCTCTAGTACAGCAGCACAGGAGGATCTGTTCCATTATTTGCTGTTGATGTGTCTGGAAGAAGTCACTGGGATCAACGTATTATTGATTTTGGGTATTCTAATGGTCTTGCCTTCCCCAGTTTTTGCTAAGTGTCAAGTGGCCTCTCTCATATAACTAAGCGTAGGAGAAATATTTTGCAGAGGGCTATTACAGTAGCTAACCAGCATGGGTGTTTTTTTCTTTTTAATGTGTCCAGCCTAGTCCTGCGCAGACCACACCGCTGAGCACTCAATGCCTGTAGTAATTATTCTCCATACTGGGATGAGCAGGGCTGGATACTATTTAGTGGCCTGATTCTGCAAGCAAGTAGCAGTGTCTCCTCAGTGACCATTACCTTCAGTGGGGCTTGAAGATGCTTTTCTGCTTGCAGGGTCACGCTCTAGATGCACAGCTATGTATGCACAGTCCCCTGCTCAAGAACCAGGAGCTGCAGAAGGAACTAGCCCCTGAGGGGCAGTGGAGGTCAGTGAGAAGATCAAAAATATTTGAGGAGGGAAGTTCAAGCGCAGGGGGACTGATGAATTTCCTCATGCTACAGTGTGTGGCTGGGAGGGAAAGGAGTGGCAATGAGAGCGTGTGCTGAGAGCTGGTGGGGAGAGGCTGCTTAGTGGGCCGTGTCATGTTGTAAGCCCATGCGGATCACAGCTAGAACGTAGCCTTGAGTTCTGCTATCTTGACGAAAAACTGCAAGTGCCTCTGAACGGAGATTCTCCCGTATCCCAGCCTGCACCGAGCACGTGCAGAAGCCTGATTCTCTGAACTACCTTCCATGAGCTCCAGCAAAGCTTTAAGTCTCTGGTTGGCTGGGCTAATGCAAGCCTCCTGAAGTCTGGCAGCTGAGATTCTCCGCTGGAGGCTATCGTCTGTTCCCTGTCTTTTGGTCATGCTGCAAGAGCCTTGGGGTGAGGGGAGAAGGACAAGTGGAGTAGGGAGGACAAGCTGGGGAAGGGAATAAAGTGAAGCTGGGACATGCACCAATCAGCTTTATTGTGGAGTAGAGTTATCGGACCAGATCGGAAGATAGAGATTCAGATCCTCAGCTGATGTAAGTTGGGGGAGCTCTGTTGAAACCTGGCCCATACTTTCTGTTTTTTGTAGGCTGTCTTATGTTTAGCCAGACTCCATTAAACAATTGTGTAATGATTACAGCATGGAAGGGGTCTCATCTAGTGAGTGTTGTACAGAACCAAGCTCCCAATACAGGCCCTGAGTCACTTTTTTGTATTCTGGTTTTTACCCCAGTATAAATCTATTGACTTCAGTAGTTACACTGGTGAAATCTGGAGTAACGCAACAGTGTCTTGGACCCCAAATATTCCTTATTTATTTGGATTTATGCCCCAGCAAAAAGGGGTGTCTAGACAAAACTCTGGGCACCCTTGAAACAAGCCCAAAATAAATAACATCTTGTCCTCTCCCAACCAACCTCACTCAACCCCATCACAAAACATAAAATGATGGGCTGCTAGGCAAAATCAGCAGAGATCAGTCAGACAGCTCTCAAAATATAAATGAGGAAAGTACATGGAAATCCACTGTTTGCATATCTTGGAATAACTTGCCCCAAATTAATCAAGGTCTGCAATGTCTCTATAGACAATAGCAGAGATGAATTTAGCTGATTGTCCTAGAATGTCTTTGTAGTATTTTACATGTTGCTATAGTATGTTTTCTAAATGTCTTGTATATTACTGCGTCATGTGCACACACAGCCTGAACGCCCAGAGTGCTGACCTTATCCCCCAGAGGTCCACACGAGCGGCTCCGATTGCAGGATCGGGCCCCTCGATAGCAGAATGGCTTTCTGCACTCATGGTGGCTGGGGGTGAAATGACCGAGATGTACTAGCTGGGCCGAGAAGCTCAGTTCAATGACAACTATCCCGATTTTATCTCTTCTAAATTCAAGAGCTTTCTCTGGGTATTTCATCTTGTTTACAAGCAGGCACGTAGGCTCCTCTGGTTACCCAAATGCAGCAACACCCAGCTCTCCTAGAACAAAAAACCCTAGTTAACCAAAGGGATAGACATGGTATTGGAAACCTCAATGGTGTAAGATCCTTAAAATCTCTACAGAGAGTAAACTGTTGTTCACAAAAAACATGATTTATTTTTTATTGAGGACAAGTTTTTAGTTGTGTACAAAGATTGATTCTGTGCCCCCCCCACCCCAAAAAGCCTTAAAATGCCAACTGGATGTGTGTGTATAATAAAATCTAAGTGATATAGGCAAGATAGCATTTCAGCAATATGAAAAGGCAAAGCAATTTCTGGAAATGTATGACTAAAACTTGAAGTGAAGCAATATTTTACTGGCACTGCTAGTGTGTGTGGACTGCATCCTTTCTAAAAATCTATTAAAATAGGCAGATTGGCCTGAAATTGGTATGTCAGATCGGGAGCCAGGGCATGCTAATTAATAGATGGTCTTCATTTGGGAGAAACTGCAGATACCACTGAGGAGAGAGAAATGGTGAAAAGGAACGTAGAAGGATTGCAGACCAAAAAGAATGGAAACAGATTCGGCTTGGAAAAGTGCAAGCCGATGGATCATGGGAAAATAATTGGAAACACATGCCCTCAGTGGGAGGGGTAAACCTGCCAATCTGTGATACTGAAAGAGATGATGGTCCAACTTTCAGACTTGTGCAGGGGATCCGATTTTCCAAAGTGCTCAGCACCCTGCAGCTCCCATGGGACACTTAAGGCCAGGATTTCAAAGGAGATCAGTTTCCAACATGCTGAGTGGCCTTGACAATTCTGGCTCTAGGGGTGGAAGTCAACAACAAATTGAGCATGAGTTTGCAGTGTGATATGGTAGCAATAAAGGTTGGTGGAATTTTTTTAAAGTAGCTTATTGCCACTTCCCTAGTTATTGAAGCGACAAAGGGTCCTGTGGCACCTTATAGACTAACAGACGTATTGGAGCATAAGCTTCCGTGGGTGAATATCCACTTCGTCGGATGCATCACCCACGAAAGCTTATGCTCCAATATGCCTGTTAGTCTGTAAGGTGCCACAGGAACCTTTGTTGCTTCTACACATCCAGACTAACCCGGCTACCCCTCTGATACTTCCCTAGTTATTAACACCTTTCTCTGTGGTAGGGCAATTCTTCATTGGCAGGGAGGTGGACTGACTGACTGACTGGCTCTGATTCCTTGGATTAATGTGCTCATCTTTCATTTCTAGACACAGAAAACCAAACTAATCCATGGAGTTACCCCAGGAATGAGTTTGGCCCATATTGTCAAATGTGCACGAGGTCAAAAATGCAATGAAGTTTGAGGGGTCTCAGCCTAGCCTGCAATGGATGTATGGCACAACTATTGCCATAGGCCGATTAGCAGGGCAGCCCCAGGACTGCAATAGCAGCAGAGCGGGAATATTTGGTTGTAAAGCTTGCCCAGGCTTGTGTGTGTGTGCCTAGCCAGTGGTATGAACTCCTTACTTTCATGAGCACCACATTCATCTTCCTCCAGCCACAACGAGGGTCCAGCTTCTACTCGCATGAGTGTATTAACCCTCCAAACCCCATGCTCCAACTCAGGCTAATTCTTTCTGGGTCAGCAGACCCAGTAACCCCCCTGTGGTCTCAGCCCAGGGATGACCTCATCATGGTCTAAGCACCACTGGATCAGCGAGGTGCTGGCCGTGTCCTGTTGTTTGCCTCTGTAATCTGTTTTGAAAAGGCAGCCCCGATGCTGTTCTCCCTCCCCCCCCCCCCCCAATTAGGCCAGTTAGATGATTCTGGAAAGACAGCGACTGGGCTAATTTAGCAGGCAGACGTTTCATTGAATTAGCAAATGCATCGGCGAGTGAGCCTGGAACTGCGGTACATGTGCTGGGGTGGAGTTCACCAGTGCAGGAATGGAGGGGGTTGGGTGACGTCGACTTGAGCTTATCTAATATTCTTATTAGCGACAATCTGCAATGAAGGAAAATACGTGAGCTGAAAACAGACAACAGGCTCGACCTCCGCTGTCCCCAGTCTGGTTTAAGTCAACGGGAGGCTAGCCTGAATAAAGATGGGGGGGCTCTAGTCTGTACTGAGGAATTGTAAAAATGAGAGGTCATTTTTCCTCCTGAGAGGAAAGATGGCCTAGTGGTTTGGCACTGGACTGGGACTCAGAGGCTCTGGGTTTAGTTTCTGGCTCTCCCACAGACTGTGGGAGTGTGACCTTGGAGATGTCCTATGGGGCCAGGATTTCAAGTGCTCAGAACCCAGCAGCTCCCACTGTCATACTTTGGGCAGATTTGTATGCATCTGGAGCTGATCTCACATGGGAATCTGGCCTTTTGCTTCTCTCTGCTTTGGTTTTCCAAATGGGAATCTGACATCCTTTCTCTCTTTTGTTTGCAAGCTGTTGAGGGCAGGGGACTCTCTTGCTATGTGCATGTACAGTTTGTGGCAAATTGCCGGCACTACTATGATGGGTCCCACGCTTTCTCTTCTTGTGGGGGGGTTTCAGGGCACCATTTCTTGCCCCTGAACTGGGGTATCAGCTGTCCCACTAGTATCCAGAGAAGGGGAGTGGAGAGGGAGGGACCTGGACCTGCCCTCTACTCCGGGTCCCCGCCCAGGGGCCCTAGGTTAGTGGGTAAACCACTTGTACTAGTGATACTTTCCCCTGGGCTACTTCCCTCTCCTGCCCTTCAGCTTGTGGGGCTTCCTGCCTTCCCTCTGCACAAGCCAGGTGTCCCTTTACCTAGGGTCTTGGTCTTCTTAGCCCACCGCAGCACTTCTCTAAACTCTCCTCTGCTTTCCTTCAAACTGCTCTCTGCTCCACCACCAAATCACTGCTTCAACTCCTTCCAAACTGCTCTTTGCTCCACCACCAAATCACTCTGCTTCAACTCCTTCAACCTGCACTCTGCTCCAACTCCTTTCCCTGGCTGATTGAAGCAGGGGGGATTTTATCAGGTGACTGGCTTCAGGTGCTCTAATTGGCTTCAGGTGCTTTTAATTAATCTATAGTAACCTTTCTTCCCTCTACAGGGAATAAGGCTTCTCCTCATCCTGGAGCTTACATATCTCTCTCCTGCTGCCTTCTGGCCATGCTGTATCACAAGTTCTTAGCACAGTGGGGGCCTGATCTCCAGTTGGGGGGCCTCTAAACCACTATGTCAATACTAATCAATTTCTAGGACCACCCCCACCTGCTCAGTTCCTTCGGCATCACTTCCTCCTTAAAACAGTGCCGAACCGCCATCCCCTTCCATGGCTTGCAACCAGGGCTGTGGCCCAAGTATTGCTGGTTAATGCCCCTTGCTCCTGGCCGCTCTTATGCTGCCTTTGTGTGATGTTTTCTTTATTGTAACAGCTGTGGAGTGTGGCAGAGCTGTCTGAATGGTGCATTTCTCAAATTAAATGGGGGTGTAAGTAGTAATCGCACTTGGCTTCAGCCAGCAGGCACGACTTGCCAAGCCTGCCTAGGATCGTTGCCCAAAATTTGCAGGATTATTGCCCTCTGTTCGTGGGATGTTCATAGTTTGGCTGGATTCAGCACCACGGGTGCAGTGAGGAGCCATCCCCAAATGGCTGGTCACCATCCTCTTTCCACTCCTCCCTTCTGAGCAAAGGGGGTTGGCAGGGCCCTGCTAGCGCAGGTCTGGTCTCACTTGTGAGCAAATCCCAGCTGTATGTAGGGCTGCGTGGATTATTTGATTAACCCAGCCTGTTCACGAAAGGCCTGGGCCTGGAACGGCTGGACTCTGCAGGTCAGAAGTGAGATGCATTGAGAGCGCTGTTGGAGGGGAGGAGTTTACACACTGGCTATGGTGTTAACAGCACAGGACTGGACCTAGCTACATGCCCAGAGGTATAGTCACACAGGGCCCAGCACTGGGCCCCCCACACAGGGGGAGGGATAGCTCAGTGGTTTGAGCATCGGCCTGCTAAACCCAGGGTTGTGAGTTCAATCCTTGAGGGGGCCATTTAGGGATCTGGGGCAAAAATTGGGGATTGGTCCTGCTTTGAGCAGGGGGTTGGACTAGATGACCTCCTAAGGTCCCTTCCAACCTGATATTCTATGATTCTATGACTTCTGGGGTCCCTGCTGACAGGCAGCCAGCAGAGAGTCCCCCCACCCCCCATCCAGGGCTACACCCCTGGAGCACAGGGAGGGTCAGTGGGATGACTATTGGCATGCAGGGGTAGGGCCTAAGAAAGGGGTCCTCACCCACTCGACTGCCAAATCTTCCCATCCTCCAACGGGATCTTGGAACTCAGCCTGGGACACTATTCATCTGCACACAGGACATTACAAAAGCTGGTCAGGGCCAGAACTCTTGTATTGTCCTGTGACTCTCCTGGCCACTAACCTCACTCTAAGGGCTTGGCTACACTTGCAAGTTAGAGCGCATTAAATCAGCCCCAGGCGCCCTAACTCCTGAGGTGTCCACACTGGCAAGGCACTTAGAGCGCCTGGACTCTGCAGCTGGAGCGCTCCTGGTAATCCGCCTCCACGAGAAGCATAACGCTTGCTGTGCCCCAGCTGAAACGCCCAGGTGTCAGTGTGGACAACGTGTTGCATTACTGTGCTGTGATTGGCCTCCAGAAACGTCCCATAATCCCCTGAAGTCAAGTGGCCACTCTTGTCATCGTTTTGAACTTGGCTGCAGGCATGCAGATAACCCCTTTCAAAGCTCCGTTTCTGACAGCCGCCATGCTTATCTGCTCCGGGACAAAGCAACCATTACTGTGGAATGCTGCTTGCTGTGAGTGTGTGTGTGTGAGAGAGAGATGCGGGGGTGGGGGCAGGGGGGGTCTGCTGCTGTCTGAACTTACAAGACAGCATGCTGACACACTCTCTGCCCCCTAAAACACTGTATCTCCCCCCACATACACACAACACACACCCTGTCACACTTCACTCCCCCCACACCCATTTGAAAAGCACGCTGCAGCCACGTGGACACTGGGATAGCTACCACAATGCACTGCTCCCTGTGGCGTTGCAAGAGCTGCTAATGTGGCCACACCACTGCGCTTGCAGCTGACAGTGTAAACACACGGCAGCGTTTTCCCTACTGCACTCTCCAAAGGCTGGTTTAACTCCCAGCGCTCTACATCTGCAAGTGTAGCCTAGCCCTTAGACTTCTTAAAGGGACGGAAACCTTCAGGGCAAGTGCCCCAAGGGCCCATCTCCGCTAAGGAGGCAGAATTGCAGCCTGGGACTTCCGAGGCAGGTGCCCCAGGTCTAAAAAGGTCACTCCACTGACATCGGAGCAGTGCACTGGAGAGGGGAGTCTGGCTTTGCTCAGAGAGGGTCATGGGCCTTGAAAGCCTTGACTAGAACAAGAGGAAGCGGGGGAGGGGTAGCAACAGCAGGTGGGTCCCTGGCCCGGCTGCAGGTGAGGGGGTCAGGTGGGTCCCTGGCCTGGCCTCCCATCCCCAGCTCATGCATGGTGCTGCTGGATTCCGGTCCCACATGGTTTGGCCTGGTCCTTTTGAGGTGGCTGCCGTGGGAGTGGATTAGGCTCTGAGAGAGTAAGGTAGACATTGTTCCCTCTAAGTTGTGCGCGCGTGCGTGTGCACACAGATTCTAAATCCTGCGCACACGGCGAAACGCTGTGTGCACAAAAATTTGCACAGAAGCACAACAATTTGTATAGAAGACATTTTTTGCGCACGTGGCCTGTCAAAAATTAGAGGGAACATTGATAGAGGGAAAAGCTAGTGAGCTGTGATGAAATGAGTCAATGAGTGGGGGGGAATTGGGTAGTGAATGAATGGGCAAGGGAGGGAAATGCAGGAGGGAATCTGCGAAGATAAATACTCACAATGTGGAAACCCAGCTCACAGAGTGAGGGGTCGTTCAAGATGCAGGCTCCAGGACAGCTGGAGACAAGGAGGGGAAGGACGCCTCCAAAAAATGCTCTGGCACACGTCCTGTTGGCACCACATCGCCTCAATCGCTTTGGCTCCAATCCTGCAATGAACTCTGCGAGGGCAGCCCCCTGTGCTGGCATGGAGCCTTACTGACTTCTACGTGGCACTGTCTGGGTGGGGAGATCTGCTTGCACAGAGCCCATTGCAGGATCAGGCCTTTGTGTGTATGTTGCTTCCTTCCCCCACCCTCCATCAGTCTTGTCAATGGGTCTCAACCTTTTCCAGACTGTGCCTCCCGGCTGTCTGGAAACAAATTTTAGGACTCTCCCATCCCATCCCTCTCAATGACTCAGGCAGAAAGGGTGGCCACAGCCCCCCCAAAACATGCTCACACCTTCATGTTAAGAACAGGGCCGGATTAACCTTTTGAGGGCCCAGCGCATAACATATTTGTGGGCCCTCATGGGGGCAAAGGAGCATGAGTGGGGAGGTCGGTCCCCAGAGCAAGGGGCCAGCCAGGGGCAATGGGGCATAGCATGGTGGGGCTGGCCCCGCTCCACCCAGCCCAGTGCAAGGGCACTGTATACAAACCAGCTGTTGCCAGATGCACACTGGCCCGCTCAGCCCTGTGCTGCCAGCATGCCCCTTCCCCTCGGGGGTGGGCCCATGCCGTGCCACACAGCCCTCGACTCCCTATGCCCAGCGTCCCCCGGAACCGCTATGCCCAGCAGCCCCCTCTCCCCCCAGACCCTCCACCACAAATGCACAGCGGCCTGCACACCACCACTCCTGCCCAGCACCCCCACATACAGCCGCACCACTACTGCCAATGTAATTCCCCACAGCCCACCACCACAGCTACACAGAACCCCACACTTAGGGTTCCCCTGTGTTGACAAGCCCTTAGGGTATGCAGCCTTATCTGTGATTGCAGCATTTGTAGACATACCTGAGCTACTTTTAATCTACTTGACCGGTGATCAAATGCTGCGACTGCAGTATAGACACACCCCTGGACTGCAAGGTATTTGGAGCAGGGATGTGTGTCTGCAAAGCACCTCGCACATGTTGGGCAATGCAAGATAAGCACACCTAGCAGGAAAGATTCTGGAACAAGAGCGCTAGCTGCTGCATTGCTGGAGGATGTGGTAGGCAGAATAGCATTGAAGCTGCTGCATCTTACTGATTTGCTGGGTAAACAGGAGAACAGTCTCTTTTGTCCACAAGCCAAGCACACATGAATGAGAACACACAGGGAGCAGAGGTGGGCAGGACAAGAGGCCATGGTTTGGTTGTTCTTTTCTGACCTGAGCCACACTGGTTCACAATGAGTTAAGCACTAGTCTGTCTCTAGCCTGCTAAGTCATCAAGGAACAATGCTTGGGCAATGTTAACACCAAGGCTGGGTTTTGGTCCCAGCTGAAGAAGGAAGGTGATGGTCCTGTCGCTAATGCACAGACCTGGGGATTGGGTGATCTTGACCTTCTTCCTGGCTTCACTCCGGGTTTGCTGGGTGACCCTGGGCAAGTCCTAGCCTTTGTGTGTCCACATCCCTGTATGTAAAATGGGGATAATGCCTCTCACCCACCTTACAGGGGTGTTGCAAGATCAAATGCGTTAATAGCTGCAAAGTATGGTGGGGCCCCGATGAGAGGTGCTGCGTAAATGCAAACATCCCCCTCATCTGATTGAAATGGATCCAGCCTTCACCCCATTCATGACCTCTGAGGCTTGGGAGGGTTTTGTGGATGGGTGAGTAGATACGATGGTAACAGCAGAAAAAGCTGCTGCAAAAGACTTGCTATGTGGGAGGCTGATGGGGCCTGATTCACCTTTACCTAATAGGAATGCAAAGTGGAGGTAAAATGCTGTTGCTGGTGTAAATGGCTGAAAAAGGTACAGATGATGGGGAATTGAGCCCAAAGAGTGGGAGCTTATTATTCAGTTGCTTTGGCCTTTTGGTTTAGATCAAGCATAGGAGCCACTTACAATCTGATGTGTGATTGTCAGGGGAGGGTGGGGATGCCTCCTGCCCTGAGCAGGGGATGGACTTGGTGGTGGAACCAGCCTTTCTCATCTTTAGGATATCCCTGTGAGGACGCCAAGAAGCAGACTTGTGGGCGCTCAGTGAGCCAATAACCTAACATAATACAAGCGCAGGCAACAGGGTGGCTGATGGATGCGGTTCATATTCATGTTCCCGTAGGATCCTGAAATTGGTGCGTGGGTGGTTTATATGTTGCACTAGGGCATAGCCAATTATAGGCAGCTACTAGACTGTTAGTGGCATAACATGGGTGTCAGGAAAGTGATCTTATCTCATGCATACTGCCAGTACAGCAGATCCACACCTTTGACACAGACATGCAATGATACTTTCTTTCCATGTTAATAAAACTAGCTAGGAGACTATACAGGGTTATCTGGGGTGGTGAAAGTACTTTGTTCTATTTTTACTATCCACTGAGAATTCCTATGGGGTGGAAGATCTGCATATTTATTAGTAAGGGATCAAAGATACTGATTAAAGCAGCGCTCTATTGATCATAGGCCGGTCTTTGACTAATATCATAAAATGGATTTTGCAACATTTAGTTTGCTGGAGGCAAGTGGAATATGCCATAGGCACTGGTATTGTAGCCATCCACTCTTTGGGCAGACATGGCTAGTATCTAGCTCTCTCAAATAACAATTTGCATTTATGCAGGGTGGTGCTTTAAATCCAAGGAACCCGTGCTGAGCTCTAGGTAATCTAACTGTGTATTCAAACCCAAATGGAAACGCTCTGATGCAGCCGTACCAAACAAACAACCTCGGAAGTGTATTGCCGTTCCGTAACACGCTTCTTCCTTCCCCCCACTGTGATTTGTTTTGTTTCCTTTAGTACCAACCCGTGCTCATTGTTAATCCCGGGGACTAGTGGGACAGCTGGTGAGAATATGGATTGCTCCCAGGAAGAAGGGGTAGCGGGATTGGATCCATTGCCTGTGGGAATTCTGAGGCAGGGGCTGTGTCTTCTATTAGTTTGCTAAGCGCTGGATGCTATATGTAATATACTTCATAAATATTAATGACTTGGCTTCATGACACTCATTAGGTGGGCAAATATTACTATTCTCATTTTATGAATGGGAAAATTGAGGAACCAGAGAGGTTGCTTAGGGTTACACGGGACTTTTCTATAGCGCTGTGGATAGATTGCAGCTCCCCCTGTCGCTGATCCAAACTCTAGTCACAAGGCTCGCCTTCCATAATAGCAAAAATAGACTTACTGTGTAGAGAAAAGTTGGGTTTATTAAAGTAGCCTGGTTGTTACAAATCGAAGGACCAGATTCAGATCTTGGTTTCACATGGGTGTAACTGAGATCAAAATCCGATCTGCTGTGATTTTTTTTTTTTGGACATTTTCTTACTATGACTTTCTTCCAATTTTTGCTCTTAGCATTGCGCCTCTGGCTAGGCATCAGGCTAGAGGGACCAATGAACTTTTCTGTTAACGCATCTCTTATGGTCCGAACTGCTCGTGGTTAACCTAGGTAGGGTGAGCTTGTTGGAAATGAAAATGGAGGGAAAAACCAAGTTTTATGTCCATTGCAAAATGAGATCTGTCTATAAATGTTGTTGGCAATATGGGCTTGATACAAAGCCCATCAATGGACGGACTCATGTGAACTTCAGTGAGCTCTAGATCAAGCTCCAGCCCCAATTAAAAAGTCTGTCTCTATTCAGCAAAGCCCTTAGAACAGGTGCCGAACTCCCATTGACTTCAGTGGGGCTCAGGGACTTGATTAACATGTTTTGCTGAATGAGGGCTCATGTCTCTCTGACTTAGTGAATATTGCCACAACAACACCGCAGCCCATCCTCACTTGGGGATATAGTAGCACAGGTGTGCTTTAAATAATGAGCGAAGACTGGTCCCAGCCCCAAGAGCTCGGAATGGGCCACTGTTGAGATAAAAAGTGAGGGGAAAGGGGTGGATGGGAGAAAGGAGTAGGTTGTTTGATGGTAAAATGCGCATCAGGTTAGCTCCTGGTTTTGCAGGGTTTGTAGGTGTTGCAGAGTGTGAAGGAGCAAGAATTCTGCTTGATTTCCCCCTCCCCCCTCCCCCAACCACTGTTGTAAGGCAGTGCTGACAATGCTGACTGTTGGCAAAACCTTGTATCGACTTGCAAACTGTGCAAATTTGATATGAACGTCATTGAAGGAGAATAAATATAGAACATCGAGATGTTTTTAATTTACAGAGTCGCTTTTCAGGCCATACTTTCACACTGAGCCGCGGCATCAATTAAAGCAAATGTATCTCTGCACGAAGTGTCTTTGCACGTAGTTTAACACAGTCCCTATCCTTCACCAAGGATTGTGTGTCTGCCTCTGTTCCCTTCTTCCTCATCTCCCTGAAAAACGTTACACTATTGTATTATCATTTTAATTGCTTCCAGAAAGCCAGTGAAAGCTCAATGACACATAAGGTAACTCTGCGCAAGCCCCAAAGTTTCTAACAATCTATAATGGTAATTTGAAACACTGCTTCTATCTGTATTGCATCTTACATTCTGAAAGACCCTTTCATCTGCTCTTGAAAAGCAACCACCTCTGGTGTGGAATGCAGCAGCAGCTGAAGAGCCCACAGTAATGTGACAACAGTTTGTGACAGGAATTTTTAAAAGACTAATACTGTACAGTTGAAATAAAAGGACAATGTCATTGCCCCACTTGGAATTGGGCCAGGACATCCTTTCTTTTGTAAAAAGTGCATGACTACTTGTCATAAGATCAGCCTGGCCCAGCTGACAAGGGGAGGTGGGAGGCAAAGGTGACTATATACGTTTGTGGCTGCTAGATTCTAGGGCTGACTAGGCACCAATCTAATCTCTGTCATAAATTAGAGCAGCCTGAAGGCTGCTTTGGTTTATACCTGACTGACAATGGCTCCAAGGGGACTTTTCCACCCTCTGGGAATAGCTGGCCACACTCCCTGTTCCGGAGAAGGTAAAAACATACTGCTGCTACTTTGGCTGTCTAGGCCACAGGGCGATTTCCCTTACACAAGAGGAATTCCCAGGTACCCTGCTGAGCTGGCTTTTCTGCAGCAGAAAGCAGCTGGAGCAGAGTGCAGAATTTGGCCCTTGGGGGTCTCCTCTTGCCACTAGCTTTAGTCTGTGACCGTCAATCAAATCCCTTACCTCTCCCTGCCTCAGTTTCCCTATCTGTAAAATGGGGACAGGGATGCTACCCACCTTTTCCAAGTGCTTTGAGATTGATGGCTTGAATGCGTCTAGATGTGCAAAGGAGAACTTAAACTGGACCAAAATAAATAAAATCAGCTCAATGTCTTCCATTTACACTGATCTCAAGGACAGAGGGCCGTACCGTAAGGTTAGGTACACATCAAATTAACACTGTGGTGAAGATTTGTGGCTGTCAGAGCAAACAAGCCAAAGCATCGATCTGTGTGTGTATTTTTTGTTCAGCAATGCAGTCAGTCTCTTCTCCGTAAAGAAGAGGATGTGTCTGTCTTTAAATCGCAGGGACTAAAGGAATGCGACGCTAGGTAGTTTTTTCCCTTTCAGAGTTTTAACAACACATAATCCTCTGTACTAAAGAGCTTTTTCTTGATCCAAAAGTCTCTGTTCAAGTCAAAAAATGTTTTGCCACAGATACCTTATCTCAAATCAAAAGAGAGCATCCCAAATGCATCTATACTGTATATTGATTGACCTACATACTAACTGAATTGAAGGATACGTTCAGTTACCTTGCTTTCCTTAGCAAGTCAAGTGCAAAGTAGTAGAGTTCTAAGCAACAATCAATTTGTCGGGCAAGGGCTGTTTTTCAATATCTAATGTTGGGGTATTTCCCCTTTTTGAAATGAAGGCGTGGGGTGGGTGTTTGGCAGCAGAAGTGACTGTTTCTGCAGTCCAGTGAGGACCACAAAACATGTGAGAACCCCAAGTTAAACTCTGGAAGCCCCCCCTTTACCCCCCCCCCCCCACGGTTGCATCTGTTTGCACCAGAATGTGCCTGGGGTCTCCATTTTTCTTTTCTGGAATACATGTGACATGACTCTTGGTGCTGCTGGAAGGCACTGGGCATCTCTGAGCACACACAGCTAAGCAGAACTTCCCCTTGCTGGCCTGTCAGTACATCTAGCTCCAGGCACCCCCTGTAAGAATGAGAGCAGAGTTCACATTTCCTTACATTCAGCCCACTCGTTAGAACCATGGGCCTGCACTGATAGCGTCTCGAGTGCTGCCACCCTAGCAAGATCAAAATCGGGGACAAAGTGCTCTCAGGAGAGCTCCCGTTGTCATCAGCAGGAATTGGTGGGTAAGGGCAGGGCCGGTGCAAGGAAGTTTTGCCTAGGGTGCGAAACTTCCTTGCACCGGCCCTGCGCCGCCCCCCAATGCCCCCCCCCAGCCAGCTCCCCCACAAGCGGGAGCTCAGCCTTCACCCCCCGCCGCTCAGCCCCCCCCACCCGCGGGCCACGGGGAGCCGGGCTGCAGCTGCCCCCTGCCTTGCCGCTCAGGCGCTGAGGGGGGAGCAGCGAGGCGGCTCCCTGCTCAGGCGCTGAGGGCGGGGGGCAGCGAGGCGGGGGGCTCCCTGCAGCTGCCCCCAGCTCCCCGCTCAGGCGCTGAGTGGAGGGGCAGGGGGGTGGTACACCGCGGCTGCTCTCCGGCTCCCCGCTTAGCCGCTGAGTGGGGAGACAAGGGGCAGCTGCGGCAAGCCGCCCCTTGTCTCTCCGCTCAGCAGCTCAGCGGGGAGACAAGGGGCAGCTGCGGCAAACCGCCCCTTGTCTCTCTGCTCAGCAGCTCAGCCGCTGAGCGGGGAAACAAGGGGCAGCCGCGGCAAGCCGCCCCATGTCTCCCCGCTCAGCCGCTGAGCAGGGAGGCAGTGGGCAGCCGCCCACCGCCCCCCAAATCTTGGCGCCCTAGGCAACCGCCTAGGGTCGACTAGTGGGTGCGCCGGCCCTGGGTAAGGGGAGCACGATCTGGCCCGTCCTGTCTTACTGCACCTGGGTCAGTAAGTCAATGGCAAATGAGCTAGTTTTAGAATGGGGCCATATGTCAGCTCTGTGATCTAATGGGCTTGCTTGGGGTTCACTGGATCTACCACACCCAATTCCAGAAGCTTCTGGATGTGGAGTGCTTAATCTGCTTAGCAACAATGACCCAGACACAACTCACTCCTACCTCCCCTCAATGGGTGTCTTAAAGAGATCTCCCTATTCGTCACATAGTTGACACCATGACAGCCAAACGTTTCTCATGCTGCAAAATAGGTGTTTTCTGGGAATGCGGGAGAGAGCCAGCCATTCTTCTAGAACAGCTGCAAGTGGCCAACGCCTGTCCAGTCTCTGAAGATACTCACATTCTCTTAACCCTGTTTGGTCCATCTCTGGGGCCTTTTTCTTGAATTTCATTTCTGTTCTGCAGAGTCTTGTCGTTACACCCACACAATGGCAGAGTCCTAAAGGGGCCCCTATGGCCCTGCTTGGGACATCTGAAATACTGTAGGTAGTTATCGAAGGTGCTTCTGGTTCAAAACTGATTATGTAACTATATAGATCTCAAAATCAGAAGGAACCATTATGATCTTGTAGTTCCACGTGCTGAAATAATGCAGGCCAGAGATTTTTTTACCCAGAGATTCCTGGGTTCATGGCTGTTCTCCTGCTTCACCATCTTCCCACCCTCCCCCAGCATTATCATCCTGTTTGTACATCCCAGCCACAGCATCGCATGTGACATGAGCATCGGGTTGTGATGCAATTTTGCATCACCACACAACCTGAAAAAGCGTTGTCTTTTTAATCCCCTTGCTGGACAAGCCATGGTAATGGGGGCAGTCCCATGCCCTTTGGGAAGGCTGTCCTCACTGGACCCCTGGGAACTTTTAGAGAACTACAACTGCAGAGGATCAATCTTTTGTCTTGCGCACCTTTTTTCCCCCTTTGAACTTCTAAAAGAATCTAGAATGGCTTGTGTAATTCTACAGTGGTGTGTGTGTGTATACGTGAGCACAGCTGGAGAGTAGAGAAGACATTTGAGTCTGTTTTTACAAGGCCAAGTGGTATATTAAGTGTTTAGACTGTAATGCATTTGTTTCAGGGAGCAGGCAATGAATTTCTGTACTCACCCTTCCCAGAAGGCACGGCTTCTGACGAGAAGGGATAAAACTCTTTTTAAAATACAGCAGTATCAGAAAGGAAATAGGAAAAAGGTCAATCAGTGGTTATATAGGTCCATCAATGGCTATTAGCAGGATGGGCAGAGATGGTGTCTCTGGCCTCTGTTTGCCAGAAGCTGGGAATGGGTGACGGGATGGATCACTTGATGTTTACTTGTTCTGTTCATTCCCTCTGGGACACCTGGCATTGGCCACTGTCGAAAGACAGGACACTGGGCTAGATGGACCTTTGGTATGGTCGTTCTTATGAACTGATGCCCTAACTCAGCAAAGCACATATTTAACTTCATGCCTGTAATTAGGCACTTTGCTGGGTCAGAGCCTTTGTGCTGGTGAAAAGTGCTAGCCTGTGGCAGCCCTGGATATATGGGGCTGCTCTTGGGGCCAAATCTGACACCCATTAACATCAGTTGGAAAACCCCAGCTGATGGCCTCACGGCTGAGCCCACAATCCACAGAACAGATGCAGCTTGGGAAGCAACTGAGCAAGAGTGGGCCTTCCACAGCCCCTTGTCAGCGTGCCTCCGCTTTGGCATGAGGGTAGAGGGCAGCCTCTAGGAGTCTGAAGGGGGGGTGCCGTCTCTATGGCGTGCTCTGGCCTCCGCTCTCTTCAGTGGCTGCCAACGAGGGAGCTGATTCTTGGGAGCTGTGAGTTTGGGGTCATGGACACCTGTCCTCTGGGAGGTGGGCTGAGCCCACCAAGCCAGGGTGCTGAGGTGACTGAGACATTGCTAACATAACAGGGCTCAAGAGGGTAAGAGTAGTTGGAATTCTTCCAATCCAAAACTCTCGGGTCAGTAGCTCATTGAACCAAAGTCTTGCTCAAGGATTCCTGTTGAGTTGGATCAGGTCCCAACTGCTTTGATTTGGGCCCAGTCATCTCCCCTCTCCTGGTTCAGCGCAGTGCCAAGATACCAGGGCACCCCTTGGCTTCTGTGCTCTCCACACCTTGGTGCGAGAACATTGTCTCTCTCTCTTTCCAGGATATTAGGGATGGCCTGGAAAGCCGCTCCTCCCCCCTCTCCCCTGTAATTCTCACAGCCCGCCTGCTTCGTCTAACCCTCAGGATAATTGCAGGCTGCTCTCATAGCTCTAAATCAAATCACTGCGACCAGGAAATGAAGTTTTCTGGATGCAAACAGCTCCCTGCCTCATAATTCATGGCTCTCTCAAAGGAGGTCACCAAAGGTCAAACTCGGCCTTCTTCTAGCCACTGTCAGTAGCCCTCCCATATTAACAAAGCCCAGTGGGGTTTGATAACTTAATAGAAAGCTGTTCTGCCCCCATCTCTTTATACGTGGAAGGCCCAGCTCGGGTATAAAAGAACACAGGAGCCTTGTGAGTCAGTCTGAGTTCTTAGCCCTCCTCTGGGTTGGGTATGTTGAGTGGATGATGGAAACATTGGTCCGTTGGGGTTGGAAGGTATTGGCTTGATTTTTGTGGAGTATTTTTTTGTTTGTAGGTAGAAATCAAATATTTAACATCCAGCCACTCCGTTTTGGCATCTCACTGTAACTTTCCAATCACTTGTGTGAACGGCCGGATCCTTAAAGTCTGTTTTGTTCTCAAAAATCATCTCTAAAAAGACAGTTAATTAATTATATCTGTATTCGCTGGGAGCGCTGTGTGGCTGTCTAGACAGATCAGCACAGCATATTCCAGGCCTCCTCTGGCGCACTGTTCAGCAGGACATGTTCCTGCTGGTTTGATGGCAAACTCCTTTCCTCTGTAGCAGCTGCGAGTTCCTTGGGGAAATGAACGTGCTACTGTAATTTGTATTAATCTCCTTAGCTTGCTTACATCTTTCCCTCCTGAATTTCCCCCAGCGAAGGAGGCACCTTTGTGGTTTCTTGTATTTGGTGTCTGAATGAGTGGTTGGAGGACAGATTTGCTAACATAATGTGGCTTTCCAGTGTGGCTAAACACAGCAGGGTGGCTGCTAGAGTGGAGTGGGAATTTGACTTTTGTCGTGAACCCCGTCTCCTGCTTCTGCAGAACATGAATGCTGAGCTAAACTCCTGCCCATCTCTCCAGAATCAACCCTTTCCCATTCACCTGCAAAGAAAGAGACACAGACTGAAGGATCCTAACTAGGGGCGGGGAGAACAAAACCCACCCCCAAATCCAACAGAACCTCTTCTGGCCGCTTGACAAAGTTCAGATTGCTTACCCGCCTTGCCTATTAGTTTCACTTATTCAGTTACTATCATTTCCAGCCAGGGGCAGGCAGTGGATAAGGCGAAGGACTAATAGATTGTTCCTGTGGCATTTCCATATGAGTTTGCAGTTTAAAAGTGTGTGGATAGTTCAGCTAAGGTTCTGATCAGCATCTGAACTCTCAGGTGTTTAGACAAAATTGAGCTCTGAACTTTTTGAGAGCTCCCCAATTCCCCCCAACAGTAATGTATAACTTGCTGAGCTCCATAGAGCTTGGAAGATTGTAGGAATTTTCATGTCAGATTAGACCACTAGTCCATAAGGAGATCTTCCTGGGCTACTAATCAAGTCTAGTTGGCCGTTTTGGACCAACCTTTTCCATTTCTGTTTTACCCTTTTAAAGATGGGATGACTGGGGTTCAACACAGCATTTAGGGGGAAGATGATTTCAATGATGACATATTTTCAGCATTGTTCTCTTCCTCTCTCTATACAGCCCAAGCTTGCTTGTTTGATGCTGCTGTCCGTTGAGCAGATGTTTTCTTTGACCTTTTGAAGTGACACCTAGATCTTTCCTGAGTGGTTACAGTTAATTATGAGTATGAGTAATTCAAATAGTTCATTGCAGCATGCATTACCTTGCACTTGTCTCCACTGAATGTCATCTGCTACTGTTGCCCAGTTGCTTAGCTCTGTTAGCTCCTACTAAACTGGAAATCATCAGCTCCTCAGATCCTGTCCCGTATTTTAGAATCCTAGTGTTGCCATCTCTCCTAATTTTATTGAAAGTCTCGCAATATTTGTTTTTTCTTCAAGCCCTGGCTCCTGGAGTCATGTGACTACAGGAGAATCTTGGCTTTCATTATGAAAAAGGTAAATTTTCTTGCAGAGAAAAAGCATGAAAAACCACTCCAAGCATACCCACAAGGCAAAGGGGTGGGGGGGATCAAACTTTTATTTATTTATTTTTTTAAATCTCATGATTTTGGGAAGCTTGACTCGTGATTTTTGAATGTTTGGATTTGGCAATACTAGAACCCTGCCATGTTATTAGGGATGGTCAAGTTGAATATTAATTTTGAACATTGAGAACTATTCAGCCATTTGAATATTACTTCCATATCGGTCAGGTAATGTTCAAATCAAAGGTTTGTTCCTGCCATCTCTAGTCCCATGCAAAGCCGCTCAGTCCACCTCCCAGTTGTTCCCGCTTTCTTCTTTCCATGATGTAATTGTCGCATACTGATCCAATGGCAAACCGCCAAGGTACAGTCATCTTCATGGTGTGAAAACTGTTCTGAGCCTGCACCACAAGATGTGACCTAAATGCTGGATCTTTTCACTTGGCCAGTGCAGGACACAGAAGACGACCCACCTGTAGTGCTGGAACTGCTAAAGTAACAGCCTTGCATTAAAAATAGGAACCAGAAAACGATACCAACTGTGCTTAGAAAGTTAAATGAATTTTAAAACCAACCAGCCGAGCTGACTGAAGTGCAAAATGTCAACAAACAGTATAAATGGTGAAAAGAAAATCTGGTATCAGAAAATAGGGCTGAGATTTTCAAACCTGCCTAGGGGATTTGGACACCCAGTTCTTATTAACTTTAAGGAATACAGATGCTCTATTCCCGCTAGGTGGATTTGAAAATCTGAGCCTGGATGCGCAGTGCGTTCAGCTTAAATGCAATAGCCCCTGCACAAGTGTGGCAATGTGCCCATTAGCAAAGATGATGGTGTAACACGTGGTGGGTGAAATAATTCAATCTGTCGTTAGCCAAGATCCTATGCTGGTTTGCACCTGGTGTAACTCATTGGCTTCAGTGCAGTGTAAGGTTAGGATTTGGCCCTGGAGTTTGTAGATATGTTGTAAGTGTGCAAAGACTCTGAAATCCTTCAGGGTGAAAATTACAACCCTCAGTGGAGGTGTCTGAGTTAGAAAAGCAGCCAAGAAGGGCCAGGGGATGAAACCCCCACCAATGTTCCCTCTAATTTTTGACAGGCCGTGTGCGCAAAAAATTTCTTCTGTGCAAATTTTTGAAGCAGAGGTCAAATTTGTGCACACCACCAGCCCTGCCGGGTTGTGGGGGGGCATGGAGCCCATGCACCCCCTCCCCCAGAGGATAGGGGCATGGAGCCCTCGCACGCCGTGACCCCCCACCCCCCAGCGGGACATGGGCACGGAGCCCTTGCGTGCTCCCACCCCTAAGCGGAACATGGGCACGAAGCCCTCGTGCGCCACGGCCCCACCCCCGGGACATGGGCATGGAGCCCTTGTGCGCCGCCGCCCTCCCCCAAGCAGGACATGAGCATGGATCCCTCGTGCGCCCCTGGCCCCCCCAAGCAGGACATGGGCACGGAGCCCTCGCATGCTGCCGCCGGCCCCCGCCCCAAGCAGGACATGGTGCCCTCACACGCCACTCCCCCCCACCACAAGCGGGAGATGGTGCCCTTGCACGCTGCCGCCGCTCCCCCTTCCCCCCTCCCCCCGCCCCAAGCGGGACACGGAGCCCTCATGTGTCCTAGACTGGTCAGTGTGCGCGCGGTGTTTCCCTGTGTGCGCGGGGTTTAGAATCTCTGTGCGTGCGCACACATGCACAGCTTAGAGGGAACAGTGACCCCCACCCAAAAGGGCACTTTACGTGTCTCCTCCATGGCTTGAGCATCACAAAGGGGGAAGGCTGTGAACTGAGCCCCCAAACCCACTAGTAAATGCTTTTATTTTTCTTTGAGGTTTTAAAGGGCTTGCTCCTAGCTCAAATTGGTGTAACTCTAGAAGTCAATGTAGTTATCCTATAACTGGGGATCTATCCCTTTACATTTCCATCCCAGTGGCCAGCTCAAGGAGCGAGGGGAGTGTGTCTATGAGCAGAGACGAAAATAAAACCAGAGCACTCTTTATCCCTGTGCCGAGGCTTCTTTTGTTTTCTGAGACCAGCCCCGTTTATGGTGCTCTGGCCTGACCGCATTTCCATTACAAACCCCTAGATTCAGAAACTCTGAGAGTATCTCTTAATAAACAAATAAATCAGTTCACTTGGGGATGCCTGTTAGTACATGGTGTCTCAGGCAAGGAGCAGATTGGCAGGAAATCCATTTGGCTATTTTAAATTGTAGCGGGGGCGTCACCTCCATTTTCTAACTGAGTCAAAAGGAAAAAAATGTTACTTGTCTTAGGCACTCGGGTGTTCTTATTTATTTTTAAAAAAAACCTGTAAAGAGACACTGCCAAGAATTAGCTATCTTAAAAGTCTTCTTAACCTGTGTTACTAACAACAGCTTTAGTGTATTAACACTGACTTTTAAAGGACTAGAGTCCAATTCAGTGCTCCATCATTTCAGCTTCACTTGGATCTAAGATGTTTGACCGTGTCCCTTTAAAATAATATGGAGCTTCCATGGGTGACCAAAACATAAACTAGCATTCCAGGGCATTCTGGGAAAAAATCCCCCTTGAAAAGGGGTGTAATTGGGGCAGTTCTCTTTTAAGGTCAGTGGTTAGTGGGCTAGCCTTGGACTCGGGAGAGTCTCTGCTCCACCACAAGCTTCCTGTGCAACCTTGGACAAGTCACTTAATCTCAGTTGCACCTCTGTACAATGGGATAGTAGCACTGCCCTGCCTCCCAGGGGTGTTGTGAGGATCACCACATTACAGACTGGGAGGTGCTCAGGGGATGTGGTGATGGGGGCCAGATAAGTACCTGGGATAGATTTTTACATTAGTGTAAATCCAGAATCCATCCGCAGAAGCCAATGGAGTTATTCCCAGCCTTGTACCAGTGGAATGCAGAGCAGAATTTGGCTGACGCATCCAGTCTCCTCTGCTGCGGCATGAAATGCTCCCATCAAAGTGACCCACGGCACTGAATAAAGCGGTGAAGAGGGTTGGGTTGTTGCTGCCCCTACCTCACCAGCAATGGAGTGTGTGTCTTTGCCAGGTGAGAACCACTTCTCGTGAATAAGCAACAGTTTATTCAGCTCTGGGAAGTGCCAGCTTCTGCCAGTGTGTCCTAGGGCACAGGGTCCCTGGCGGAGGAAAGTCTGCCTGGGGCAGGGGCAGCGCAGGCTGTCACACCGTACTGTGAGTGGCTCAGAGCCAGTCAATGCAACCCCATAAGAAGGCGGCACTAGGTGGGGGGATGGGTAGGGAAAAGTGGCCAGGGCACTTTGAGAATGCTAGTGGGTAGCCTCCACTGGCACAGCCCTATGGAGTCCTGGGCACAAGCCCGTGCTATTGCCCCACAGTGGAACATCCAAGCAGGGGAGCACTGTCCAGTCTGCTGAATCAGAACTGTAGATTTCTAGTGCTTCTGAGGGGCATCCGCAGCGTACTAAGTGACTCCACCCTCGGTGTGCTGTGTCTCAACAGCTGAGCTTGCTGGCAGTCGGGACCAGTTGGCCTGCAGCATTGTTTTAAGTGCTGTTTACAGCCTGGCTCATTCTAGCTACTTAGCAATGCTTGGTTTGTCACTGCGCTTCTGGAGCTTTTAACTGCTGCGTGCACGGAACAGGGAGCGTCCAACAGAGAGTTTAAGTAATCAGTGCTGGGGTGCATGGCACGCGCTGGGGAATCCAGTCCTGTGCAGAAGGCCACCACACAGTCTGCACCACTTAGGTCCCAGCCCCAGTCTTACAGTAGGACTTGGGGTACATGCTGGGCTCCTGCCAAGGAGGGAATATTGCCCTCTGTGTGCTTGTCCGTACTCTCTCTCTCTCTGATGTGCGAGCTCTGCATAGCACGAATGCAGCAATTTTTCAAATCTTATTGCACGTCACCACTTGCGGCAGGCTGCCGTAGCACCGCTCCATCCCGTCCCTGGCACTCACGCTAACACAGGAATTGAAAGGGATGCTTTGCTTGTGGAACTTGGTCTGCATCCAGAGGCTCTCCTGGGGGATGGCACGTTGTACTAGCTAAATCCCACCATAGTCTCAGAGGCACCTCGAGCTACTTGTGCTGGCCAGATGCGTTATACGAGCATTGGGCTGCTCTTCATGATGAGGGAAGGATGGTCTAGTGGTTACAGCACTGGGGCTGGGACTCAAGAGATCTGGCTTCAACTCCCACCTCTGCCCTTGACTCCCTGTGTGACATTGAACGAGTCATTTAATCTTTCTGTGCCTCAATGTCCTATCGGTAAGATGGGCATAGTACTATTTTCTCCCCCTCTGTCTGCTCTAGTACATTGTAAAGTCTTCAGTCCAGGAATGGTCTCCTACGCTGTTTGCAGTGCTCAGCACAATGGGGCAGTGATCTTGGTTGGGGCCTTTACAAACTGCTGCCATACAAATAATTAATGGGCTCGCCAATACCAACCTACGGAGGTTGCATAAGGACAGAGGTAGAGAGCAAGCCAGCCATGGCAATGATTTTTGTTCTGCTTGCTGTAGCTCAGTGAAGTTCAGTCTATGCCATAAGCAGCTGGCCTAGACCAATGCTCAGTGGAGACTTGAAGGGAATCCTAGCTTGCAGAAAACAATGAATTTCCTAGCACTGTTTGTAGGTGAATCGATTCTTGTTAGTTTGTCAAACGCAGACTAAGGGCTCTAATGGAACAATAATTTAGTGCGAATTCAAGTGGAGGCGGCAAATAATTGACCATAGACTTAACGGGCCAGATTCTGCTGTGAGTCACGCTCCTGTCAATAGACTAAATTCAGACTGACTGACTGTAAGCAGACGCAGCGCCACCTGCGTCAGTGGACTCGTCCCCACTCGCACCAGCTCTGAACGAGGCCCAGGGAGCAGGTATGGTGGAGAACAGAATCTGGCTCCTTATTTCTATTTGGAGAAATACATTCAGTCAGATTCTCCTCTCAGCTGTGCTCAAATTCCAGTGGAGCTGGGCCAGCGTGACTAAGCCAAGAACTCCTCTCTCTGACTCTGAAGACTGGGTGGTTTGAATATAACCGGAGGTAACGTTAAGTACTAATGCAGAGGCGTTGATCCTGCCAGTCCATGTGGCGTGCGTTTCAGAGTGCGCCTGTTTGCTTCACTCCAATGCAAGAGTGGCCAGAGATCAGGCACTGACGCACGTCCTCTACCGTAAGTGGTAGCAAGTGTCAACCTCCATATGCATCTGCTGTCTTCCTTACGAGTGCACTGAGTTGGAGGGGCGGGGGCACGAATGGAGACTGGTTGTATCTTTAGGCGTGGGTCAGATCATTAGTACAAGGATTGCTTCGTCCTGCTGTTAGGCAGGAGACTCTTGGATCTGCACAGCCTCGCTCTCAATGCAGGAGCTGATTCCCTCCCTTTCCCTGGCCTGTTCATTGCTTTTCACCTTTGTTCTTACAGATGTAACGCTTTGCTCCTGCCTGTGTAGAATCCAGCCCAGTGCGGAACAGTGCTGGCCTTATGCCTTACCATAGGATTCCAGCCAAGAGTGAATCTGTGATGATCCAGGGACTAGCATTCTCTAGGACAGTGAGAAGTTGCCAGTGCTTCTAGGACCGATGGCTCTTGCTTAGCTGTTTGGCTGACTGCTGTTGCCTGAACCTTTTGAAATGAAAAACTAGAGCTGGAGAAAAAACTTCAATTATTGTTTTGTGAAAAGAAGCTAAAACTTTGAAATGTCAAAACCTTTCTGCCTGCTGTAATAGAAACTTTTCAGAACAAGTCCCTGCCATCTGTGGAATTCCAGAAAACATCCACAGTTACACATGACAACCCATTTTTAACCAGATGAAGGGCTTGCTGCTCCTTTGTCTTCCTAAAAATACCTAGCGTTTGTGTGGGGCTTTGTATGCTTGAAGCACTGTACAAACACTGAATCATCCACACTCCTGTGAGGTGGGGAAAGAAGTCTTCTAGGACACTGTCTAGCCTATATATACATTCACACACTGTCCTTGCTGAATAGACCCAGAACTGTGTGTCATACGCCCTATATTGCCGGCAGAAGGAGATTCCCCCCTTGTTCCAATGAGAGTCCTGTGTTTTTGGAGCAGGAGGATCTGCGTTCTAGCTTCACAGCTGATCCGGGGTTCCCTGTGGCTGTGGTGTGCCACATGTAGATAACTGTAAAGTCTCAGGTGGCCATCAAAGTGTTGGCAAAGCAGAGAGTTGGTGACATGCTCCAGGCCCCTCAGCAAGTCAGTGATCAAGGCAGGGTTAAAACAGGGCTTCCTGACTCCCCAGTGCCATGCTTATTCCTCCTGTTGGGGCCTGCTTCCTCCTGTGAATGGCTGAGAGCTGAACATGTAGCAGGTGTTTGAAGGTAGAGCATTATTGCCCTAAGTCTCTCCTTTTCTAGTTCCAGCCAAAATAGCCTGCTCCCCCCAGGTTGGGGAGAAGGGTGGAGCCATTCGGATAACCATTCTGTGAGCGCAGGAGAAATGAAAATGCTGGCTGCAGCCCAAGCCAGGAGCACGCTCGGTGCCAGCCAGCCGTGTCATCACTGCACAGCCAAAAAGGAAACCGCGAACGAGGCCGGCATGGAGCGTGAACGTGCCCAGCTGGGACTGCTGTTCCATCTGCAGCACGTGCCCAGAGCTTTGATCCACTAGCGGGAGAGTCCATGCAACCCAGTTCACAATAGCGTGATTTGGCTCCCTGCTGCCTACGCAACTTAGCTGCAGCTTTGCTTTCCCTGCCGTAGTTTTCCTCCGTTTAAACTGCCAAACTCAGCATGATTAAGCTCAGCACAGATAAATCTTCCCGTCCTTCCTTCAGAGCCCCCAGAATCACCTCTTTTTCCCTTCTGCCTCCATCACCTTTGCATTTGACCTGTGCTGTAGCTGTTTCCCACTTTCTTGCTCTCTATGCTTCTCTCCCCCATAGCAGTAAAGTCTGGTAAGGGTTGACTTTTTTTTTTTATACCAGGCAGAAAGTCTTCCTCCTCCCTTCACATCACTGACCAGGGAGGCTTATTCACGGGGGGCAAGGGTCCCTATCTCCAGGGCCACCACTGCCCGCTCCCCCATTAAACACATAAGCCATTAGTAAGGACATCACTCCGCTCCAGCAGCATGAGTCACGCACAGGTCACTTCCGCCCCAGAGCAGTGGGATAAGAATAGAACTCGGTTGTGTGATATGTGGGGTCCGGTTTCCCAGCGGGAGCAGCCCCTGGTGCACCGAGAGCTCATCTGGGGATTCTCTCACTCTTGGGAAGCATGGTGCATGGTTGCTGAGGTAACCGAGGGGGTGCACACCAGAGCCGATGATGGCGATGAAGCTGGGACGGGTAAAACAGGAGGAGGTGTCAGCCAACCCCCCGTGGCTGGTGCAAGGGCTTGCCGGTAGCATGCCACTAACCATAACCCGGTGATGCTGATGTGGGAATCCCAGGACAGTTTGGACACAGGAGTAGGTGTCAAACGTTGGGGAGGGCCAGCAGAAGGGCCCCAGTCCGTACCCCAGAGTCTGATGTGGGTAGGGGATCACCATATGCTCTAGAACGTGTGATTTCCTGTGGGCACCTGCAGGGGAACATTGTCATGCTTCCTGCACCCAAGGTCTCTGTGGTCTGTAATAGGCAGGTGGCTCTAGGCTGTGCCCACGTCCCACCCACACCACCCAGAAGAATCACTTGTCCCTCCTGGCCAAGGCAGTTCAGGTGTGGCTGTCCACGTGAAGCATTCCGGGTGTGGGTGTCTGGTTCAGGCAATGTACAAAACAGCACCATCACCCAGCTCTGCTGGCACACAACAGTGAGCCCGGTTGGCAGAGCTAAAATCCCCGGCCCAAGGAGAGGGTGGAGTGAGCTGTTGGTCTCGATTTTGTTGAGTAGCTTCCACAGCCCACTTGCCATGGGGAGGGTCTTTCTGTAAGCTCCATGTGCGCAGCCTGGAGCCTCTCTAGTGAACATCATCTTTAATTTTGTCTTAAGAACATCTTGGTGGGAGTTTTTGTGCTTGTGAAACTGCCTGTCCTCGACTAGAGCCAGACACAGTGCCACCAACACACGAGCTTCCACCCATGTGCACGGCCGTGCCAGTGCACCCCAGCCCAGGTAGCTCCGTCCTCATCCCTCGACAGCTCTGCCGTTGCACTGATTGTATCAAATAGCAGCTGGAGAACAGCAAAGAGAGAATAAGATGATGGTGGCGCTGTATATTTTTGTGAGATTGTGGTAAACTAGCTAGTCTTTCCTCAGACAATCAGTGCATAACACAAACCTGACGTGCAGCGCCTCCTACATTCCATTCCAGATCATCTTTGTGCCAGATCATGTGGTGACTTTTCTGCCCATGAGAGACAAAGACCATCTTCCTTGTCACATGCATTGTCATTGGATCTAGTGTTCCAAAATAGCTAGTGGACTAGCAGTGCTGTATGAAATGTCGCCTCCACGATGACACACCCCCTGTGAAAGGACTGTGTGAACAGTGCATACTCTAGACCTGTCTGGCCCTGTTAGGTGCACAAAGTACAACCAGTGTCACTTCATGTTGACTCCTTGTAAAGGCTACGTTCCTTCACTGGGACTGCCTGAGGAGTAGGCTAAAGCTGAAGTTGCTCTTTGGATGTGGAACATAGGCCCTCTGGCAGGGTTTAATCATGGAATCATAACAACTAGAGATGGAAAGATCACCAAACAGGTTAAGCTGGGTGTGAAATGTGTTTCCCGTCCCAGGAGAGTTTTTGAAACTTAAAAAAATAAAATAAAAAAAAATCCTGTCCTAAACTTGGATGAAAAAATGTGGGATTGGATCAAGGGACATGTTTCTTTTTTTTTAGTATCAATTGACTAAAAATTTCAAAAATTTTGAACCAAACAATGAAACTTTCCATTTAAACAATTTTGAAACTTTATATGCACGCACCCACACTTATATGTATGTCTGTATGTACATATAAATAAAAATACTGGAGATTTGTTGAAATCAACCCTTTCCTGCCAAAAGTTTCGGTTTAGACAAATCAACATTTTCTAATGGAAAAACAATTAGTTGGAAAATTCCTGTCCAGTTGTCTTCCATGCTGTGGCCAGTGCAGGACTGCTCCCTGCAGTATATTTGCCAATGCTTTGACCAGTCCACTTTTAAATAACTGAACAATGTGGTTTCCGCCAGTGCTCCTTGGAGACCATTCCACAGTCTACCATTTCTGCCTGTTAGAATATTTTCTTGACGTTGAGCCCAAAGTTCTTTTTGTTTAACTTCATTCCATGTTGGGTTAATCCAAGGGGTTTCATTAACTATCTTCCTACCATTTTTATTGTTTGTAGCGCTCAAATACTTTATAAGGGTTTGGCGTATCATACTGTACGTTCCCCTCCATCATTGTGAAGCCAGGCTATGCGCACTTGGTTCTTCCAATCAATTCCCACACATCCTCCCAACCCTGCACTAATTTTTCGTGTCCCTCTCTCTGAATTTCCAGTTGGCCCCCATCAGTTGGTTTATTGAAGTGCTGCGTGTTCCAAGTTATATGGCTAGTGTCTGAACTGAGGCATTGGTGGGATGAGGAGCCCGGGAATTCCTTGCAGGGGAGTGTCTGGCAATCTTCTCCCCTGGGAAATGCCTGCCATTTGGTGTGTTTCAAGAGGAAAGACCAAAGGCTCTTTAGAAGAGTCATCCCTGGCAGAGATAATTGAGCAGTATCTCTCTCTCTCTCACACACACACACACACACACACTCTCTCTCTCTCTCTCTCTCTCTCCATGTGAACCCGTCACGCATGTGGCAGGCTAACAGGCACCTGCTTGGCACCATCATCATACATCCGTGCCCTGCAGTTCCATTGCTGAGATGCAGACTACATTGCCTGTGTGCATGTTACCCTGGGGTGGGACATGCAGAGATATGGTGAGCGAGGCGCTAAAAGGGAAAATAGGCCTTTGTTTTGCACTGCAACTCTCCTGGCACTGCGGCGAACCCGGAATGGCCCGATTGGTTCTGATCCACATCCATGCGCTGCTTAGCAGTGAATGAGTTAAGGGCCCAATTAGACACTTTTCTTATCCAGCCTGCCACCTCGCTTGATCAGTTTCACAAGTTAATTAATATCTCTTGAGGGCTTAATTACATTGGATTGGCTGGAAATGGGCTGGGGCACAGGTCCCGCTCAATGAGCATGCTCCTGAGGGGGCAGTGACTCAAAGGGAGATGGATGGGGATCGTTAATTAAATGTGATCACGCCAGCTGCAGCCAGTGTTTTCCCAAGTTACGGAATCAGTGCTGCCCTGGGGAAAAGTGAAACTGACAGATACTGAGCGGGGATGTCTCAGGTGGACAGGCTGCCTGGAAACGGTCCATTGGCCAAGGGCCTTATGGGGGTGCATTTTCTGTCTTCCTTTTGAAGCAGCAAGGTCTGGGTCACTGTAGGAGGCAGGTAAGGCAAATCCTGTGTTCAAGCAGTGGCTGGGAACAGCATTATAATGGGAACTACTCAAAGTTCCTCAGAGAGATGGGGTCTAACAACTAGGACTCTGGGGGCCTGGGCTCTGTTCCTAGCTCTGACATGTGACTAATGTGTGATCCTGAGCACGTCACTTTGCCTGTCTCCTCTCACACCCTGTGTCCGTCTTGTTTAGTCAGATGGTGAGCTCTGCGGGGCAGGCACTGTCTCTTTCTGTGTGTACGTACATATGTACAGGGCCTGGCACAGTGGAGTCCTGATCTCATCTGTGGTTGACAGGTGCTGCTGTAATATAAGTAAACGACTGTAATACTTCCTATGTTGTTTTCCTCTCCGATTTCTCCCCCTCAGGGTGGGACAACCCACGTGTGGCCATGTGGAACTTGCTGCTCCAGTCGTCTCCTCTCAGGCCCATGTGACTGTGGCACCATTTCAGCCATTTTCAGTGTAAGTGTCCAGCCAAGCTACCCATGACAGCCCACTTGTTCAAGGTTAGACATCTGGGTAGGTGCTGAGAAGAGCTCCATCTGAGCCCTGTGGGGAAGAGAAGACATGCTCTTCGAGCACTGATAGTCTGTTTGATGTAGTGTGGTGACTGCGGATTTACACTGCCTGGGACAATATACCAAGTACACAGGAGGCTGATCTGGTGGCTAAGGCACTTGACTGGGATTCAGGAGAGCTGGGTTTGATTACAGACTACCTGTGTGACCTTGGGCCACTCACTTAGGACTCGTCTTCCCTGCAGAGTTAACTCAAGTTGTAACTTGAGTGATGCCCCAAACTGCAGTCCGGGCTGTCCCCCACAAACCCTTCACTTGAGCGCAGTAGTTCTTTTAACTCCAGTTTCCCGGCCCACCAAGCGGGATAGGCTAGCTCAAGTCAGCCCAACTCATCTGCTGCTAACATGGCCGCTCTGTGTGCAGCTGGAATGTTGTTTGACAGGCTGGCTGCTCGCACTCAAGCTAGGCTCACTTGAGAGTAGTTAACTCTGCAGTGAACCCACAACTTTTGAGGTAGGAGCTGTCCCTATACAGCATCTAGCAAAGTGGGGCCTTGCCACTGGCTGGAGCTTTTAGAGGGTGCATCTACTGGCTGTGGAAATGAGCCTCGCAGCCCAGATCGAGAGAGACGTGGGCTAGTGGGCCTCGTGCCAGCACTCAAAATGGCTGTATAGACTGCTTGGACATTGTGGCTCAGACTCTAAAGCCCACCCCCATTCCTAGGCTTCAGAGCCCAAGTCACAATCTCTGCACGTCCTATTGTAAAGCAGGAGCGTGAACCCAGCTAGCCTGTGTCTGTTGAGCCAGGCTAGCAGGCTCGCTGCCACGGGCAGAGTAGACCTACCCTCAGTGCTGCTGTAACAATAATACATAAACGGTTTGTGTGGGCCAGTTTTGAGGCTATCCAATAGCATGCAGTGCAATCCGCTGGAAGACTAAATACTACTTAACGAAGCTGTGCTTCCCCTGAGAAGCAACACTGAATTATTTGCAACCTCATGATACCCACCATGTCCTTAAAAGGTTGCCCTCTTAGGGGGCCGGGAGGGGAGAAGGTGACGTTTTTTGTAATCCTGTAGGTCAGATGCCCCGGGCCCTAACAACAATGCTAAAAGCCCCATTCTGTGCCCAGGACTCCTGCTGACTTCAGTAGAGCCATTCACATGCAGTCTAGGGGTGTTCGGCTCCGAGACTCCACTCAGCAATTCATGCCTTGCTTGCTGATTTCCTTGGGGTGGTTGGTCTTCTAAAAATCCACTTCTCTGTGCTTCTAATTAAAAAATGACAAAAGTGGCAAAGCAGCTAGTGGGCAGGGCAGGGGAACTGGCTCTGCTGCTGACTCGCTACGTGTGACTCTGAGCCTGTCCCCCATTGGTACAATGGGGGTATTAATACCTGCGTCTTAGAGATGTTGCTTGACTGAATTCATCTGACCTACTGAGGCACTTAGAGAGCCAGAGGCTGCAGCGCTGTCAGATGCACCACAGCAGCCATTGTGCAGGAGTGGCAGTGAGACAGACTGAGCAGTAAGTTCACTAGTGCCTTGGGGGCATTGTGCACCAGGCTGCGTGGCTGGGCTGAGGGAGGTGGGTGGGCACTGTCAGACTCACTGGGGCAGGGCTGCCCGCACTTGCATCGAATGCCCAGCAATGTACTGAAATGTGCACTGCTCATGTGTGCTGAGCCAGATCCTGGCCCTTGTGTGCAGCCCAGATAGGTCAAAGGAGGAGGAGGGGGGACTTCCCAGGGAGCAGAAGGAAGGGGAATCCTCTCCCCAAGGCATGGAGCAGCAGCAGAGCCATCAGGCTTTCAGCAGCCCCTGCAGCTGCCCTCACCCCCAGCCCACTGTGGGGTTTGGTGAAGGATTGGCCAGCCTTGCCCGCACTGAGGTGAAGGGGGAGCCCATGTGGAGAACCAGAGCAAGTGTCTGTGTGGTGTGCTGCCACCACGGCCATCGCAGAGTAAGCTGATGGGCAACGGAACTGCAGGAAACAGCCATGGGGGTTTTTTGCTCTTGCGAATGTTATGCAATGTGCACAGCTCAGCTCCCGTAGATCCTGCAGCATAGCACCGTCACTGACCATTCATTCTTTGACCCAGCAATGGGATTAAGCTAATGAGGGGCCTGATTCTCAGAGGAGCTTAGCACTTCCAGTTACCACTGACTTGAACTGGAGTTGTTGATGCTCAGCACCTCTAGAAATCAGGCCTGAAACACCCACCACCTGCCTGTCCAGGTTTGAATCACTGTCCCTTGGTGGCTGGTCAGAAATATTGCATGATGAATGAACATGGTCTAATCTCTCTCTCTCTTCCCCCCCGCCATCTCTTGCAGGTCCAACGCACCCTTCAGTGAACGTAAGTACCCTCTGTTAACTCTTTCAGCCCGGTCAGCCACTTCATACCCTCTTTGCACTAACTTCCCTTCTCTACGGCACTTTTAATGCTGGATGGTCCTTGGCTATTGCAGAGAAGCTGAGGGCTTCCCCCAGACCTGCTGATGCCTTGGAGCCTGCTGTGCTCTGGAGTTTGGGTTTGCAAAGGCTCCGTGACCAAGTCAGGCTGTACCTTTAGACTTTCCCTGCTGGAGCTCTGGGTTCAAATCTGGCTTCGTGCTCCTCAGATCACAATTGAAACTCAGTTTGGAGGGATCTTTGTCCTTAGTCCTTATCAGAAATTCTTCAGAAATAGCCTCTGGTCCAGAGCCACCTGCAGTTGGACGAGACTGGTCACACTGCACAGGGACCTGCTTTTTGAGGGTCAGCCCTATATTTTTCAGCTGGAAACTTGCTGACCAACTAGAGGCAGCAGGCAGTAACTTGAGTCTGCCTTCCCCTGGGTATATGGAAGAGCTGCCCATGTAGCTGTAGGAGCATCAGCCAAAAGCTACTCCTTCCAAGCTTAACTATAGTCTCCCACTTGTGTGCTGTTGAATTAGTGCCACCTAGTGGCTATATTGGGAGCATGGAGCATTGACTTGCTGAGTGCTCTTGGGCAAATCCTTCCAGCTCTGTTCCCCCAGTGGGCTGCAAGGGTTAATTAGTGTTCCTTAAGCACTTTGAGACACCTGTGTGAAAAGGGATATGTGTGCAAGGTACAAGAGAAGGGCCTTCTGCTACCCTCCTCACTTAGTTCTGGAGAATTGCATGGGGGCAGGAGGGGTAGCTCAGTGGTTTGAGCATTGACCTGCTAAACCCAGGGTTGTGAGTTCAATCCTTGAGGGGGCCATTTAGGGATCTGGGGCAAAAATTGGGGATTGGTCCTGCTTTGAGCAGGGGGTTGGAGTAGATGACCTCCTAAGGTCCCTTCCAACCCTGATAGTCTATTATTCTAATTGGTCACAGTGCTCTTCTCCACCCTTCTGATTTTCAGGTGTTTCTTTGATTAACACCATTCATTCTCCCACATGCACAGAGAACTCCCTGGGCTTGATTCTGCAGCCACTGCAGCGGTGCTTGCACGGATGCAGCAGTAGCAGAATCAGATCCCCTAACTCGAACCACAGTAACTGACCATTGCTCTTAGCTCCCTTGAGTTTAACCCACTCCTTTCCTTGCACTGCCTTTCAGAGTTTGATGGAGAATCGGTCGGATGACAGCAGGAACTGTTGTTATCACCGGCGGAATACTAGCGACCGTGATCCTACTGTGTATTATTGCGGTGCTCTGTTATTGTAGGCTACAGGTATGTGACTACACTTCTGGGGTACGGTACCTGTGCTTTGTACTTACCTGGACAATTCAGGTGAATTTCAGGAATGCTGCTGTGCATTGTTTTATACCCCACTGCAGCAGGACACCGGGTGTTATGATTCTTAGATCTTTGCGATGTTCCCCCTTTCCCAGGGAGCTCCATAGAGTGAAGGCTTAATTTCTTTTTCCTTTTTCCTGGTGCTGGATGCAAATCCTGGGGTTTGTGGGTTTGTAGAGCTCACAAATTAATTGGAGGGGTTGGCTGGTTTCACAGTTCCCCCTGTAAAGTAAACCACTGGGGTTTTTTTCCTAAGGAGATTAGCTAGAAAACCCTTTTTATACATTGAAGTGAAGTCGGTGCTATGTGCCATGGGTAGAGGCAGAGTTCCCCACCATGCCCAGGCCAGGCTGCCTCAAATTTTCTGGCCTAGATTATCAGTTCCACTCGCGCTACTTTGCACCATGTGCATGGCACATAGTGGCTGAATTCTCACTATAAGTGGCCTGCAGAGACCTTCTTTGGCAGAGGCGGTCTCTGCACTGTGGTAAAACCTCTGAAGCTGGCTCCTGTGCCAGCTACCTCTTCCCAAAGCAGAGGGTGTGCTGAGGAGAAAGGGGGTATGTGTTGGGGCCTGGCGGAGCTCTGCTATGCTACTCTGATCACCACTGACACAAGGTTCCTGTGACAGAGTGTACCAGGCCCTTTGAGGCCCCCTGCTGGGGGCATCATGGTCCTACCACACACACCCCCTCAGGGAAGGAGCAGTGAAGGTGGCTCCTCCAGGCCTGCCTAGCGAGGCTTCCATATGAGGCGAGATTAATAAAACTGGGACTTTTCTGCTTGCAAAAGAGACGACTAAGGGGGATATGAAAGAGGTCTATAAAATCATGACTGGTGTGGAGAAAGTAAATAAGGAAGTGTTATTTACTCCTCCTTATAACACAAGCACTAGGGGGTCACCAAATCAAATTAATAGGCAGCAGGTTTAAAATAAAAGGAAGTATTTCTTCACACAATGCACAGTCAACCCGTGGAACTCCTTGCCAGGGGATGTTGTGAAGGCCAAAACTATAACAGGGTTCAAAAAAGAACTAGGTAAATTCATGAAGGATAGGTCCACCAGTAGCTATTAGTCAGGATGGGCAGGGATGGTGTCCCTAGCCTGTTTGCAAAAAGCTGAGAATGGGCGATGGGATGGATCACTTGATGATTACCTGTTCTGTTCATTCCCTCTGGGGCACCTAGTATTGGTCACGTCAGAAGACAGGATAGTGGGCTAGATGGACCTTGGGTCTGACCCAGTATGGCCGTTCTTATGTTCTTATGCTTTTTGGGTCTCCTCTCAAAGGGAATTCCCAGTAGTTGACCATTATCCTTCAGCCCCTGCTGAAGGACTTTCATTGATGAAGAAACATCGGGGGGAGGGGAGTGAGAATGACCATGAATACTAAAAATGTCTTCAAATGTAGCCTCTGTCCAAGACCATGTGTGTGACTCTCTACGGGCCTTTGTGCACAAGTATAGCTGTAGAGTATGCCATCCTCTCGCTAACCAAAGCCTTTCCCTTGTGCATAGTATTATTGCTGCAAGAAAGATGAATCTGCTGAGGAAGAGGAGGAGGAGGAGGAGGAGGAGCCTGACCTTCCCACTCGCTCATACCTTACGACCTGCAATGCCTGCAACTCTCGCATTGTGGATGGGCAGGGCAGCCCAGTACCACCACCCCACGAATTTAACCAGCCGGGTGCTCGGAACTACTGCCCTACCTGTTCCCCCTACGGCTCGCCTTTTTACATACAGACCGCTGACATGGTGCGGAATGGTGGTGAGAGGATCACCTACATACCTGCGTGCTACAAGGAAATGGGGCCACCCATCAAAATGGCAACCCTCCAGAGTTACCCGATGACCCGCCATGGCTTCGTCCACGAGACCTTTCCAAACCCGAGGGCTGTTAGTACAGACGTGTAATCAGCATTGTCACTATCTCACAGGGTACGCCAATGAGATGGCCATAGAGGGGTGGGGGCTCCATTTATTTCAGTGGGTTTCTTGCAAAGGAGAGGAACCCTTGAATGAACATCAACAGCTAAGGCAGAGACCCAGCATGGGCCTGATGTTGATCTGTCCAGATCATTGCAAGCTTTCGTGGGACATTTGAATGAAGAGCTTGAACGTGGTGATTTCTGAACCTATCACAAGTGTAATTATTATTCCACTGTATCTACGGAAGGGACTTGTCTAACGAGGGCTATGTACAGTACGAACTTAGTTATCAAGACTCTTGTGACTCTCCTTACTCCCTTGAGTCCTTAATGAGGTCTTTGGTGTCTACACTAAACAAATCCTACTTGTCACTTTCCAAGGCAATACCACTGGCCTCCAGTATGGATTAACTGAGCACATTCAGCAAGTGCTAGGCGTCATTCTGGGAGCAGTCGGCCCCAGCAATGGCTGCGACATTAGAAAGGAGGAAGAGAGAGAGGGTGAAGATCCAGCCAGTGTGCCGGGAGTTCTAACACTCTTGCTTGATGAAAGCTAATGGAGAAGCAAATAAACAAATAGTTTGATCATTTTGTTCCCTTCGTATCACATTAGTTGCAATTGAATGCTAGTGTTTGTGTTAGAATGCAAAATAGGATAACCTCTCCCTGGCTACTTTAGAGAATTATGAAGGGGAGAAAAGGGGACTAGTGAAATTACTGACATATGCTAACAATGCAGATGATCCTGTTGCTGCCAAAAAAACAAAAACCCTTTAATCTTCACAGGCTTTTTTAGGAGTGATTTAATTTAGAGGCATAAAAAGCGCAAGGTTTTATTGAAAGGAAAAATTGCACTATTAAAGAACGAAAGCTTTGATCTTCTACAGTGTGCAAAGCCCTGAAAGGCCCACTGTCATCTTCTGGGAAACTGAGAAATAGTCTGTTTAGGACTAATTCTGCTTACAGTAACAATAGGGATGGAAAAGACCTACTAGATCATGACCTTGGGGTCATGACCACCAGTGCGGGGAATCACAGACAGGTCTTTAGGGGGCTCATGATTGCCTTTCCTTTCTTTGGGGCTAGACTGGTGGCCCAAGCCTACTTTCTGGGGTAACATGGGGTCACCACATGAAAAATATTGACAACCACTGAGCTAGACCATCCAGTCCACCTCTCTGCAAAATGGACATGGAGATTATTTTTTACTGCAGTACCAAACTAGGTAAAAATTACGAAAAAGGTGCATCTGTCATTCTGATCCATTTCCATAGCAGCCAGCTGCAGGGTCCCCAACACATGGTCCCGTGAGTGCAGGTGGAGAGTACGAATTGGTTGCAGATGAACCTGTAAAACTAAGTTCCTGCTGCCACACAAACTTCCTTAGTGATGATAGCTAGAGTATGTTTAACACACGGCCGTGATATTTAGGCAGAATTATTTAGAACTATAAATTGTGATAGAAGAAATAGTCTAAATCCATGAAAGGTGCTGGACTGACTGACAGCCTTTATATTCTCTGTTTATCCACAGCTGAGGCATGACATGGTGCTGAGGCACAGCACTGCCCAGAGCTGCAGGCTCCATGTTAGCAGGTGAGGAGAGTTCAGTCTTCAGGCCCATTTGCTCTTTGGCGTCCCTGCTGAGACTGCCAGTGAGGGAGCAGATTAGTGCCAAATGTGATGGTGGTGTGTGTGACGTGAGCGTCTCCCCATCAGAAACCAACCCGTTTGGTGTAGACCGTTGAATGGCCATTGGGCCCTGCTGGTCTGTATTTGAACCAAGGCCTTAAAACTGAAAGACTTTGCGTCCTGATTCTCCCTGGCTCCTAAGCCATCCCGTCCTCACTGCGACCTCTAAATAGAATATTCTCCAGTTCTCCCTCATATGGCAGTTGCCTCTTAAGTGTCCTCTTAACGACCCTGGGAGAAAAAGTCTGCTAATATTGGGAGGGCAGTAGTAGCAACAAAGGCCTCTGACCCCATGTGTTCAATAGCCCATTGCTTCTATTGGCTTCCTATCCCAACCAGCACACTCCCCTGGTGATAGTGTCTGACAGGGTTTTCCTTGGTCTAACTCAACAAGTCATATCCTTTCGTACCTGCTTTAGCTAGCCCTCCAGCCTGAACTTAACCCCCACAAGAGCTGCAATGGTCAAAGTGCAGCCCATGGGCTAGACCAAGCACAAAGCTCTGCCTCTAATATGAAGGGACAGCCCAAGGAGACTAAAGGTCCCGGCCTGCAATGCTGCCTCTTTCCAGTGAAGGTTGCTGGGATCAAGGTGGTGCATTATATGACGGGCTGTAGGCTCTGTGGGTCACACCTCTGTTAAAAGGGAAGATAATTGTAGTTTGCTCCATTGTACACACATTAAATGTGACCCTTAGGCTTCTAGCAGGCTGATGTGGCCCTGAGCTAGGCAAAGTGGTCTGAGATTGGTAGTACACCCCAGCTGAAGACCTCCATCACACATGAAATCCCAAACACATTTTGCACGTGTGCTGGAACAGGTGGATAAGTACAAAAGTGAGAGATACAAAACTCAAGTGGGAGCCCAAAATGTAGCTCCAGACCTGCTAAGAGGTGAGGGAAGGAACAGGGAAGTCAGACTTTTGTACGTGTTGTTCTACATCTTTGTTGCTCAGCTGTGAATACAGAGCGAATGTCAGAAATAAATGAGGACTTTGAACTATAAAGTGGGCAGTCTCTCGTCTTTGATCGGGGCCGGGCAGGTTTTACACGGTGCTGTGCTGGAAGCTATCTTGGGGCACATGCGCCCTCCCATCCATTCCAGCCCTGCCCCCCTTCCATGCCTGAACACACATGCGCAGAAAATACAAATGGATGGGTTATCGCTTTACTGTCAAATGGACCTTTTTGTTTGAAAATTGACCTTGTGGCCGGAGAGTACAGCAGCTGGCCTAGTTTTTACCGGCTGTGGTACACACTCGGCCACCTCTTGCTGGGACTCCTTGCTCACATCCCTGAAGCTCTGGGTGCAGACCCAGCAGGAGTAGGGCCACGAATTAGCAGTGTAGTGGGGAAGAGGAGCAGCTCCTTGGTGATGATGGATGGCAGGGACCAACCTCCCACACTGGGCTCTGATTGCTTTGTAGGAATTGCTGGTCTCTCTATAAAATCCTATGGGTGAAGAGGGGACCGTTATTGCTACGTGTGCCCAAGGAATCCTTCCTAGCTGAGCAGGATGTTCTACAGGGACTGGCTTCGTGACGGAGCACCCCAGGCGGAATGGCTTCTGTCATAGAGAAGGGGTTTATGGTGGAGTCTGTTTCTAAGGGGATCTTGCCCCTTGGTCTTGGAAGGGAAGTGTGGTGTGGCAGCCATCAGGGCGCCTTACTCCTACACGACCGGCAGCAGGCCTTCCTGTAGTACCAATGGGAGCACAGCTTCACCTTCAGCACCAGCACGCAGTTGGCTGTTGTTTTGTCTTCACAGTCTTCGTCTGGGGAGTGAAAGCATCCACAGCAGCGGTTAAAGTAAGGGCTTGCCCCCAGCCCAAGCTGCCACCCCAAGAGCCCCGCTCTTTACCTGGTGCCTCTGTGGGGCACACCTGGAGCTGGCACGTCTGCTTGGCGTCGGGTTTGGAAGCTGGGTCGCAGCCCTGTCCCAGGGCATCTCCCTGGTAGCACTTCACCTCTCGGAGCCGCAGGCCGGCACCGCACGTCTTACTGCACTGTCGGAAGCAAGAGGGAGGAGAAGCGGGTTGTGAGCATGGTGCCATTCTCTCACCCCTCCCCCATCACACCTCTTGCCCCCCCCAAGGCAGGGGATATTCACAGAGGGAGTTCCCACTTCACCCCACAGCGAGTCCCCAGCCAGCCTCTCACCTAATGGGGCTTGGGAGAAAACTACTGTTCTCTTTCTGTGTTTCCCTATGCCCATTACTGACTGGTCCCAAGACCCTTGCTCTTCTGCTTCCGGCTGGCTCTCAGCGTAAGAGCTAGCAGCTCAGAAATGTCCCCCAGGGCCGTGCTGAGAGTTGTACAAGCCGAATAAAAGGGTTGGCCTCATTAACTAGCATATCCAGTATTCCCAGTGCTATGCATGTCTGCAAAGTGCCTGGAGACCTGGCCCATGACCTGGGGCAGACAGTCTAAGACCTTCAGACCACCAAAGGGCTGCAGGATTCCCAAAGGGCTGCAGAGGAGGTTAGAATTTATAGTTAGTAGCAAATGAGGCTGCAGGGGGGACTGGTGATGGAGGAATGGACCCTTTCCCTGCACCATACGCAACTTGTTCAAATCCAGCCCAGGGCTGGTGGGGACTGAAACTGGCTACTAGCTAACAACCCTTTGGTGGCCTATGGGTAATAAGTGTGGTGGTTTCCATCTACCACCCATTGCTTAGGCGCATGCATTGCAAAATACCTCCTACCACACCAATGTGCTTGCTCATCAGCCCCCTGGTGGGAGGACTCAACAGAGATGCCAGGCACAGAACAGTTTCAGAAACTGAGCTCCCTTCTTATCCCTGGAGAAGGGGCCTTGCAAGGCAGGGCTGGAGCACATGGATGGGCTGTTTAGGAAGTTTGCTTTGTTGCAGCCCTTTGGGAATCCTGTTTGGCCACACATCCCCGGGGCTGCCAGTCTGGCACCGTTTGCTAGCACTAAACACACCGATTAAATTCAATTGAAAGGCGGGAAGAAAGTTGGCTCCTGGAGGGTAGGGGTGTGCATTCTACTCTATGGGGCATGACACCCAAGGGAGATGGGCACCAAGATAGTCACCATTATCCCACACACTGGTAATTGGTGTCCCTACTCCTGCTAGGTCTGCACTCAGAGCCTTGGGGAAGTGAGCATGTCCAGCCCTCTCCTCTCCTTCTAGCACCTGAAAGGAGCTGGTTTGGTGGTTCCATTCAGACCTAACTATGCCACAGGCACAACGCAAAATTCTCCAGGCTCCCTCGGCATCTGACTTCCTCTGCAGCTCCCTGGGATGTAGCCCATTGCCCCTTCCCACTTGGCATTTGTCATTTCCATTTTCCTGCCAGCTCCTTCGCTACCCACCTCCTCTCTCTCGCTCCCTACCTGAGACCAGGAGGTCGTGAACCACGTAGAGCAAGGCCTCTTGAAACAGGCCGCCTGCACCTCCGGTTTCTGGGAGGCATTGCAGCGCTTTTCTGGATACTCCCTGTACACGCCGTTCTCCAGGCCGGCACACAGCACGCTCCTGGTCTTCACCCCCCGGCCACAGCTGGCGTCACACTGGAAAAGCGAAAAGCAAGCCAGCTCATTCACAGCTGCTAAGGACTGCTACACCCCAGGCATAAGGCTCAGGCTGGTAGACGCGCCGGCCTTCCAGCAGGGGGATTCTTGCTCAGAGCAATTCACAGTGCAGTCTTGAACAAGTCACTTAACATTTGTGCTGCTACTGACCCAGCCACTGATGCCAATGAAAGTTAGCAGCCTCAATACCTTTGAGACATCGGATGTTAGTGTCTGTAACTGGCTTTGAGGTTCTTTGACACAGAAGAGCATCTGAGCTACCAGGCTAAAAGTAGCAGTGTAGCTGCAGTAGTACGGGCAGTGGTGGTGCAGGCAGGCTGCCCCAAGTACATACCCACGGGGTTCAGGCAGATCTGCACTCAGGGCAGCAAGCCTATGCTACCACAGCAGCACTGCTATTGATGAGAGCTACTGCGAGTATGTCGACATGCGCTGGGAGTCACACCCCTAGGTCAGTGTGTAGGCTTCGCCTTTACGTATGTAGTTGTACCCAGATGCCATGTAAGAGATGGATATTACAGTGCATTAATACATCAGTCTTGGTGCGTGACGTATTTCACACTCCTGGATTGGGACTGAAGGAACACAAGGCAGGCTTAGTTGTAACGGGCACCATGCCAGTGCAGCGTGATGTGGAGCTCTACTGACACACTAACTTGTGTCTAGGGAAATAAAACAGCCCCAGTTTATTACACCCATCAAGTCCAGAGGGCGGGGCCTCAAGCCTTCAGCATTAACCAGGAGGTGGGTTTAAGCAGGCTGCTCAGACAAAGGGAGAACAATCTTTAGCCAGGGACATTGGGACTCTGGGCACCTAGAGCTTGAAATGTAGAATTATCAAGTGGCTTCCCTGCTTCGTATTGCTGCCCCAGCTTAAAGCTGCTCGGGGCCTGGCTGGTTCTGCTGGGCCTCAGGGAATCTCTGTAGTCCCTCCCAGAGGTGAAAGAAAGCTGCTACGCCCTGGTACGGTGTACCGGCAAGAGCCGGTGCACCATACCAGGGCAGACCGGCTTCCCCAGGCGGGAATTTAAAGGGCCCGGGACTCCACTATGGTAGCGGTAGCTAGAGCCCCGGGCCCTTTAAGTCACCCCCTTTAAATCACCCCCGAACTCCAGGGCTCCCTGCTGCCTCTGCAGCTGGGAGCTCAGGGGGTGATTTAAAGGGCCTGGGGCTCCCAGCTGCTGCTACCACAGTCCTAGCCCTGGGCCCTTTAAAGGGCCTGGGGATTTAAAGGCCCCGCCTCTTCCAGTAGAGGCCATGTCTCTTCTGATTGAGGCCCCACCCCCTCCTCAGGACTCTAAAGTACCGGTACGTCCTTTAAGTTACTTTCACCCCTGGTGCCTCCTGAGTTCACTGTAAAGCCATGGTAGCTCAGTGCTTTATGGGGAAACAAAATGCCAAAGTGTCCTGGTTTGCATAGTCTGGGATGCCTCCTAAAACACTGAGCTATTGCAAAGCTGAAGCTGGCAGGCAGTACAGAGTAGTCTATGCTATGGGTCTATGCTACCATCAGCCATTTTGAAAATCAGTGGCACAAAGCAATCGTATTTGTTGGAGCCTTTGTATTGCTCTGACATTGGCAGCAGCTGTGGTATAGACAGGCCATGAAGGGGGCTGGCAGAGTGTGGCTGGCTGGGGAGGGTGGCTGGCAGCCAGGATGTGCTGGAAGGAATAGTATGGCTGGAACCCAGCCCCTCATGCAGTTACCTGCTCCCTAGGCCCAGACTACCCCCTTCCTCCTCCCCGATCTCCAGTTGTGCCCACACTCAACCCTGCTGTTTATGCAACCTGCCCCCCTTGACAGATGGCCTGGGTTTCAATCTGGTCACTCTAGACCTCCTGTAGAAGCGGAGAAGGCAGAGGCAGATACAGCTCGTCTGCTCCTGGGCCTGAGGGATGCTCACACTGCAGTGTGCTTTCACTGGCTCTTAGTGAATGCTTCAGGAGATACCTGCTGCACAGTGACCTTGATGGCCCTGCTTTCAGACAGCCTACGGGTCCTGGGGTTTGGCTGGGGCCCCTCTCCGGTGCTCTCCACTGGTACTGCTGTGTGTGTAACGGGGCTGAACTTAAGGGCCTTGTTTAGATCTTGGATCTGCAAGAACCACCACGCTAGAGAGGAGGAGCAGAGTTCCTCCTAAGCCAACCCTGCCCTCTGATGGGAGCTATGGGAAAGACAGCATGTATCAAGCCATTGCAGAGCGGCAGCTGGGGGGAGTGGCGTTTGTGACACCCCTCCCCCCCCGCTTCGGGAACCTCCTGAGCAGCCTCGGGCGGGAAAGGGCCAGCTGGCAGGCGGATCTGCTAACCCAGCCCGGGACAACATAGCTCTAGCACCAGGGCAGGGGCTGTCACTGCCCAATGCACTGCAGCTCTGGCAGTAAAGCTGGGAGCCCAGGGCACCCAATCGGGCATCTGGCCTGAAGAGACCCACCCCAACTCAGCCTGACCAATGATGGCCTCCTCCAGCCTCTACTATGGCAGGCAGTCCCAGGTGCAGGCAGGACGCTGAGATCTGCTCCAGGGAGCAGGAGGGCCAAAGCAGCAAGAAGAGCCTGAAGGAGCTAACCAGCCCCAGGGAGCTAAGGAAACTGCCTCCCCGTGGTGAGCCAGGCTTCGGGTGGGGAGCGGAGCTGAGCTCTGCCTCAGGAACCGCCTGTCCTGCAGCAGCGGGTGAGTCCTACCAGGCACTGCTTCATTATCTCCTCCACGCCTGTGTGCTGCTCCTGTCCCCAGACGTCTCCCCCCAGGGGACAGCGCTCCCTGTCCTTCCCAGGGCCCATTCCCCTGGCTTCTTGGCTTCCCCAGGGCTTGTGCTTTGATCCTTCCCTGGTCCCCAAATGCTCTCCCAGAGGCTCACCCCTGCCTCACTGCCTTCTCCCAGCCCCTCAGTGCTGACACACAGGCCCACTGTGCTTGTAGAACAGCCATGTTGGCTACCCAAGGCCCATGTACCCCTTCCCTCCCCATGAGGGGGCCGGATGCCTGGAGTCAGCCCCTCCAGACAGCAGACAGGTCAAAGTGAGGCCACTTCAGGCTTACCTGGTCCCATTCCTGCTCCACCCAGTGTGCAGGGCAGTTCTTGTCCCCACAGGGGTAGACAGCCAGAGGCTTGACAGCTGGGTCGCACTGGGAGTCCGAGATCACCTTCCCCTCCAGGTTGCGACACACGACAAAGCGGCTCATCCGGCCCTTGCCACACGAACCTGAGCACTTGGAGAAATAAAGGGCATGTCAACGTGCCAGTCACTGAACAGCATTGGCAGGAGTGGAGGGAGCATGGTCGAGTGGCCAGAATATGGGAGTGGGAGGCAGGAGACCGGAGTGCTGGTCCTAGCTCTGATGCTGACACGCCGTGGTTAAGGGCTGACCGACTCGGCACAGCCTCCTTAGCTCAGGAGACGCAGTAGCTTCCTTTCTAATCCCTCGTTTTCAGGCACTTGTAACAGTCCCAAACTTTTGAGCTGACCTTTTCCAGGCTCCATCTGTGCCTGGAGGGGAATGTGTGTTAAAATCTGAGCAAAAACAACTCAGCCGTTTGTGTATAATGTAAACTGTCTGCGTGGGCGATAATCCCGTAATCTGCTCCAGAGGGAGAGGAATTCCAGTCCCATAATCTGCTCTGGGTGTGTGTGGGGATTCTGCTCTCACAATCCACTCTAATGGGGGGCAGCGTGGATTCCATCTCCACCTCCATTCAGTCCTGGGCTACTGCATTTCTTCACCCTAGCCCTCAAGCCCTGAACAGGCCAGGGAAAGAGGAAAAGCAGCTGGCCTGGACTCACCGGTCCCCAGTCAGAGGCAATCCAGCGCCGGTCACAGGGTGGGCCTGTGCACTCCTTCTCACTGACAGGCTTCAGGGCCTCATCGCACAGGCCTGGCTCTACTGAGCAGCGTACCTCCCTCTTCATCATCCCCTGACTGCTGCATCGAGCAGAGCACTGTAGCACAAGAGACCAGACTGCGTTGGTAAGGGGACAAGAGATTGGGTGTGGGGAGAGGGGAAAAGATACATTTTTCTTCCCTAAACTGAAGTGAGTGCTGGTGGAGAGGGGAAGGCTGGTCCTGTGGCTAAAGCAATGGTGGGAAATCACGATGCCAGGGTTCTAGTCCCAGCTCTGCTGCTGGGTGGCTGCAGGCAAGTCACTTCACCCAAATGCCCCCAAGTTTTGGGTGCCCAGCGTAAGTCACCTTGAGCTTGATTTTCAGAGCCGCTGAGTGCGTTCAGCTCCCACCAGCAAATCAGAAATGCAGGGGCCTGGCACATCTGAAAACCAGGCCCAAGGCGTGTTGAGTTGGCCACTCAAAATCAGTGACCTCTTCTGAAAGCGTGGAGCTTAGCTCCTCGATGCCTCAGATTCCTCAGCTGTAAAATGGGGGTGGAGGTTAGTCTCGCAGGGGTGCTCTGTGGCTAAGTTCCCTGAGATCCTCACAGGGATGAGCCTATAAAAATGCAAATTGTTATACAAGATAGCAGAAGGGGTAGCAGACTCCACTCCCCTCGACTGTGTTAGAACAGGAAAAAGACGGGCAAGAACAATGCTTGCTTCCCCACAATGCCTAATTACTGTGCTTCAAACTACCCAGAGAGCTCCTCAGCACCACACGTAGGAAAGAGTCTACTTGCTGAGGGCCGTTTTCCTCTGGTCATGGGCCACTCCCCAGTCTAACCCTGACACATGGGGTAGGCCACTGCACTCCATACCTCCGACCACTCGGAGAGCTCCCACTGGGGCCCACACGCCTTGTTCTTGCACGCTTTCCTCTCCATAGGCCTGGCCAGCCCGGCAGACTCACACAGCTCGTCATAAATGGAGCTGTCGAAGCCTGGAGCCAGCATCTTCCAACAGCGCACAGTCCGGTATTGGTAGCCCTCCCCACAGGTCCTGGAGCACTCGCTCCAACGACTGGTCTCCCACCTCCAGGTGGGTTCGCAAGGAGAGAGAAGATAAAGCACAGGTCAGAACAAAGCCTGAGGGCCGCAGACATCAGAGACTGGGTATCTGACACAGGGTGGGCTCCTTTCATCTTCCTGAGTACATGGGAATTCCCGGTGCCCATGTGTCTCCAATTAAAGTGATGACTCTATAGGGCAATTACCACTCTGTAATTAACTACCAGTTGCTCATCAGTCTCCCACATGCAGCACAGAGGCCTGATAGCACGTGGGCCTTAAAAACTACACTCCATGGCCCTTTCACAAGTGTAAGGAGGTTAACACCTGTGTCCCCAGTGTCCAACTGCCTAGCATTACTGAGGCCTTTCAACGGGGTACTCTGTCCTTCTTTTCTCTATGCCTTACTCTGTTGCACAGGGCTGCTGTGTGCTGTTTCAAAGCTGCCCCCTTCCAGCACAGAGGTGGCCACATATTTCCGGGAGCAGCATGATCCCCGTACGCAGAGGGCTGGGTGGTCACAGTGTTTGTCTGAGTCAGCAGGAGAGTAAGGGCCTTACTCAGTCTGTGACTGACTCTAGTGGGAAGTGCAGAGGCTACTCACCCACTGTGAGCAACTGGGTGGGAGCAGGGGGAGAAGCATGGGGAGCCCTGGCTCTGCATCCACCAGTCAGAGTAGGTGCCCGAGTGCCCGGGGGGGAGTGAGTTGCTCCATGAAAAGGGGGTGGAGTAATTTATTCCCCCATCAGAGTAAGGTGGGAGAGGGGGAGGGAGGCAACGCAACAGAGGTACCACTCAGTCTCTGGGGTTCCTGGGGCAGTGCAGCTGTGAGCCACCCCTTCCTCAGGGCAGGTTGTTGAATTGCATTCTCTAGCCCCCAGCTTGTAAATTACACCTAATGCGTCTGGCCCTGCCTATGAATAGAAATGTCCTGGGGGGGTTTATCCCGATTTGCACAACATGTTAGGCCACCTTTAAATAGACACCGGCGGATATTCCAGCCTGCTGTAAAGCAATGAAACCCAGCTCAACAACCTGAGCTGACACAAACCCATGACCTAAGCATCTCCGGGGTCATTCCTCGCTCTGCTGTATCAATATTGCCACCAAAAAGTGACAGACCCCCACCCACCTCTTTCTAACACTCTGCATTGTGGGTGCTAAGTGACACCCAGTGTCAGAGCTATTGCGTGGGATCAGCTACAGGACACAGAAATCCCAGCTATGCCCACCCCTCTTCTCGCTCATGCTTTCTCCATCTCTTTCCCCCTGATTTAGGTTCCGTTTGCTCTGTGAGCTAGGGGTGATACCCCTGCTCGTGTGCACATACTCACACTGGTTCTCCTGGAGCTAGCACAAGTCTAACTAGCAGCAGCGGAAGCATGGCCAAGCCGTGCTGGGTACAAACCCACCTGAAACCGTGGGTGTGCATTGGGCGCCTCCTTCTTGGTTGTAGGCTTCCCATGCATTATTCTGCCTGTGCAGTCTTTGCCATTCCCACCTAGCTCAGTTTGCTGCTGTGCAGGCCTGTCTATGGCTGTATCCTTGGCTGATTGGGTGTCTTTCTGAGAGAGGGGTCAAGGCTTGAATATCGTCACTCACCTGGGTTGGCATTCTCTCCCTGTGCAGAACTCATGAGTGGGTTCTGGGCGGGTCAGGGCATCACAGTACGCTTCCTCTACTTCCACTCCATCGTACCGGACACACATGGCATAGGAGGTGCTGATGCCTGCTGGGCACCAGGAATCTCTCTTAGGGCCTGCTATCCAACAAACCACTACTCGATCCATCTATTACAATGTACCTGTGTATCTGAGACTCTAGTGCCATGATAAAAGTACAAATATTCAACAGGATCATTATCCAGAAGAGAACTGCAAAGATCAAGCCCCACATGATAAGGCCGGCAGGACAGCAGCCAAGACCAGAACTGGTCACTCCACAGGACAGTTTACCGGTGCCAAAGACAGCCCGATGCTACTGATGGGTTGCTTTCCACCCACCTCTTCCCAGGCCCTTTACTCCTAGTCTCACTTCATTCAGGCAAAAGGATGCTGAAACTTAAATAAAGCTCCCATCCTCTGAAGTATCGATGCTCCCTCTGACACCACTCGCCAGGAGCTTCAGACATGTCAAGAAGTCCTCTGCAGACTAACAGGTCTTGAATGTACCAGCTCCCTTTCCCCACCAAATATACTTCAGCCCCTCCAGTCACCCCACCAGCATGAAACCAACTGGCAAGACTTGGAGCCCAGCTTGGAGCTATTCACATCAAGGGATGTCACCATTTCCAAGTGTGAATCTACTATTCATCTGGGCTCAGGTTCTTCTTGATGACTTATTACAAGTTTTTAAAAGGCTCAGCCCAAGCACAGAAACATTCACCCACCTCCCAGTTAGGGTAATGATATAGATCCTCAATGAAACAGGAGCCCCCGTGACCCATAAGATCACATACTACATGCCCAGGTTCTTCCCCTGCAGCTCTCTCCCATGCACCTTCAGCTGAGGTACAGGAGCCGTGCCTGTGTGTAAATGTTTAACCCTTGTTCATGGTGTCGCTGGATCCTTCATTTGCATTTGAAGAGGATTTAGTGCTGGTGAATGGATCCCTCTGTTGACCCACGCGCAAAGGACAGCACAGGCAGCAGCAGTGCAAGCTTTCACCACCCTGCCCTAGCCATGTGCCTCAGCCCTGACCCAGACAGGGGAAGGAGAGCTCACTTGCCATTCCCAGCAGCTGAGATTGCCCACAGGGGTGTGAACTAGTGCCAACGGGTGCAAGGGCTTTGGGGATGTGGACACTTCTCTACTAGGAACTGGCTTGAAGACACCAAGTTATTTCAGAGAGGCCACCAAATAACAGCTTCTGGTTGCTGGGCTGGACAATACCTGGGGACCTTCAGGTGAAGGGCTCTACATTTCATTCCCAGTCCTGTGACGCCATCCAGTCTTCCACACCAAACCTACCTGAAGTGCATGTGGAGCTGCAGGGAGCATAGGCGGAGACCTTCCACCGGTACATGTCGGCCAGGCTGATGTCATCATGGCCCAGGGGGCTCACATCAAACTCGTTGCTGCAGAGAGAGGAGCAGGAATGAGCTTAGTTTGGGATGCGATGAGTGACAGATAGCGAAAGCCTTCCTCGGGTACTCCAGGGGATGGAGAGGGAACCCAGTGGCTCTGCTTCTTTTTCTTACACACGAGCCTGCAAGGGAGCAGTATCAGGTTGCATGGGAAGATCTCCTACGACTGGTGGATCACGTTGGTGAGTGAGGGATCACATAGGAGGTAACCAAGCCCCTTTGGAGGAGCAGAGGCACTATGCAACATGTTCTGGGAGTCTGAGATGGATTGATACAGGCTGCTGGCTTTGTCCCACCTTCCCCATCACCATGACGACAGAGGAGTCAGAGAGGGGAAATCCAAGTGGAGAACCCTGAAGCTACCATGGGAATGGGATGATCAACCTCCCAGGATAACCTGCATCCTGTCTTCCCTCAGGAACCCGGCAGCATCTCACCTTTCAGGGCCAGGGGCTTGAAGGGGTTCTGCTGGGTGGCTAGTCCCGAGGCCAGTGTGGAGGCTTGAGTTGGAACCCAACAGGGGGTTCTGCATGCTTGTAATCACACTGTAGTTAGCTGCCTTCTCCTGGCTCTCTGCATAAGCCTCTGCCTTCGTGCTCTCCAGCAAGTTTGTATTGGCAGGCCCTTTGCGCAGCCCTTCTGGCCATCCAGCCACCAGCTCGCTCCACAGCCCTGCGGTTGAGTTCTTCCAGCCCAGCTTGGCAGCCAGGTACTGCAGTTCCCTGCAAAAGGCAGCGTTTTGTGGGTCCCGGTGACACAATCTCTTGAAGAGCTGGAGCCTGGCTGCCCCGATCCCACTGCTCTCTGGCGGCTCGGGCCTCATCACACTGTAGGGCATGGCTGTGCTGATGGAAATCTGATTTAAGCTGGAGGCTAAAGGAAAATGCAGGGGCATTAATGAGCCCAAAGAGGCTAAAGTAACCTCCCCCTCTGGTTTACCTCCTCCCCCATCCACCCAGCTGGTACAGCGCCCACTGGCTTCGATGAGAGCAGAGGTGGGCCAATGCTGAGTGCTTCTGTAAGTCCCATCCTTAACAAGCACCTCAGTTACCCAACCATAGCCAAGATAGGTACCAAGGTAGCCAAGAAAACAAACAAACCCAAATCTGTTTCTCCACCTACTGCCGCCGCCTCCTCCTCCTCCTCGCCCGCTCCGTTTGCATGGTAGACTTGTCTGATCCGGAAGCCAAACTTCTCTTCTTCCTCTTCCCTCTGCTCCCAGCCCCAGGGCCTGGCTTGAGCGGTGGAGTTACTCTGAAAGAAATCCTGGCTGTTGAAGCTCAGGCCTCCGTGCTCTTCTCCAGGTTGGAACCGGTCGCTGACATCATCCGGGGAGAGAGCGAGCCAAGTGGCATTGAAATCACGCACGGCCCCAGAGTCTGCTGGGACTGGGGCTGGGTGTTTGGGGCTGGAGTCCGGTAGATGAAGGTAGAGAGGCGCCTCGAGGGCAGGGGCAGCTGTTCGGAGAGCCGGTGAGGGCATGTGTGGCACAGTGTAGTCATACGTTATATGGGGCATTTTCCCATTGAAGTTATAGTACTGGGAAGAAAACAAAAACCCTGTTAGCTCATTTGCATGTATCATGTCTATTGGATCAGAAACACGTGACCCACACCCTGAAACCTGACCTGGAGAGTAGGTGCTTTGTGATGAACACGGACCCATGATGGCCGGGCAGGACCGCCCAGGAATGGCACAGCCAATCTCTCCCAGAAGGCATTGCTACAGGGAATGAGGCAGGAGCCCCAGCTGTGGGAAAGCTCAAAATTCCCTTGCCTGCAGGGCACCTGTGGTCTTGGGGCTCGGAAAGGAGACCGCCAGGGAAGCACCCCGATCTTTAGCTCCTTACGTACCATGGCATTCAGAGACTGATTGGTGGGACCCTGGGCAATGACGTACTCCAGGCCGTCTGCATGCAGGTTGGAAGGGCGGCGGTATTTGAACACCGTGCCAGCCACCCGGAAGTTCTGGGGATTGTCAATGGCCGAGTTCCCGTTGAAGAAGAAGCGCCCAGATTCATCCGCCAGTGCTGCAAACGGAGGAGAGGGACAGGAGACTTAACTCCAAGCAGACTTCAAGGTAAAGAGACCAACAGCAGCCCATGCTGACGTGTATGGAGAAGTACTCGTTGGCCAAGGAAATCACCCAGGGGGAGACACTGTCTTGGGCTCCGTGTGTCAGTGCCCTGAGGGACAGGATACCAAGCTGGGGGTGGCCTGAGCTCACACTACAGTACGTCACGTTTCTAGTCCAGATCCCTTGAACCACGGCAATGTGTGAGGTGGGGTGAACGTGCAACATTAAAGAAAAATTTGGTGGTTCAATGGCACAGCGGCTAAATACAGAGAAATTTCACCTCCAGAGAGCTGGATTTGTTTAGCTCAAAAGTTGGGAGAGACCCACGATTCTGACCCAGAACTAGCTTTCTAACCCTCACCCCACAAATTCAGGGCTGTTTGGATCCAGTGTTTCAGTGTGAGCCTGGCTTTAGTCAAGTGAATTACAATGGAGGCAGGGCTGGTCATGTTATCTGTGGTCCCCGAACAGCCTCATTCCAGCTAGCTCTCTCAGCCCTTTGCTTTCTGAAAGCACCAAGAATAACACATCAGCTGTGACCCAGCCCATCCAGAAAGCAAAGATCCCACACAAAGGAACGTGTGACCCCTAAGCTGAATGGATTGTTCCAGGTGAGAGAGGATCACAGATGGTCTTGTCCAGGGGTCTCAAACACGCGGCCCATGGGCCATATGCGGCCCGCAGAGTTATTTCCTGTGGCCCATCATAGGCGCCAACTCCACTGGTAGCCATGCTCCAAACATTACTGAGTGTTTATATTTTATTAAAACCCCTCTTTGCATTACAGTTTTTAAAGTTAATACATTGACTTTTAATAGAATACTATATTACTCTTCATTTTTTTTCATTTTTGACTATACTTTTGTATCATTGTATGAAAATGTTTCAGTGATGTGGCCCTCAGGCCAATTTACTAGTTCTCATGTGGCCCTCGTGGTGTATCCTTCCCTCCTACGGAAACACCTGCCAGAGGGGTACAGTTATCACCTAAGGGATGGGGCAGGGGTTCTAGAGGAATCCCTCGGTGCAGCCAGAGGGGGTGCAGGGAAGGCAGGTGGACAACCCGAGAATCCTGGTTCAGCTGCCCAGTGTGCTGGCCCCGCCTTGCTGCTTCCCACTTCACTCAGGAGCTATGCTGCCTTTGGCTCCCCCTCCCCCCCACAGTCGCCTGCACCCTCCTCTCCAAGAGGGCCAGAAACAGCAGGGCAGGAGTCAATGCAGCAAGGTGCTGGGGATTCCTGTTTCCAGATCTGCCCATTTCTGTGGGGCTCACACCCACTTAAAGCTGCTCCCCAGCACCTTCCCTGCATCTTCCCTGACCCACTCCAGCCTGGCTGTGGTCATGCACAGGGCCTCCTGCAGGCTCCCCTTGAGCTTTTGCTCCTGCCTTCCTTTGCTGGCGGGGCCTGTCCTCGCTGCACCATTCCCAGGAGCACCGCCCATGCCCCGACTCCTGGCGGTGGTGATGTGCTAGCCACACCGTACTTTTCTGCAGCTTACCCAGGATGTTCTCCGTCTTCCGGCGCTCGATGATGAGAATGTCCGTGGCGCCAGCAGGGATGTTCGCGATGAACACGTAGCCTGGGGAGTGGGAACAGAACAAAGGGTTGGGAAACCCAATGCAGGAGAGAGACTCAGGCTGCTCCAGCCTCACAGGGGGCTCAGTGAGGGCACTGCAGTGCTGCCAACTCTCATGGTTTTGTCATGAGTCTCATGATATAGTTGTTCTAAAGCCCCAGCTCCTGGAGTCCAGTGGAGATGGGATGAGTTCTGCCTCCATTCTTAAAGAAAAGGTAAGTTTCCAGCCCTTGTGGCTGTGGAGAAAGCTTCAGCATGTGAGCCTGATGCATCCTAAAGGCTCAAAAAGCAGAAGGCAAATAAAAAGAACGCTGCCTCTATGATTTTTACATAATCCCAGGATTTAAAAGCCAATCTCGTGATTGTTGGTGAGCCTGACTCATGATTTTTTGAACATTAGAGGTTGGCAAGCCTGGGAGTGGTCCATGGACTTTTGTTATGTTCTAACAGGAGTAGCCAGCGGCAGCAAGTTGGCTCTGTGTCCATGCAGGAGGGGGATGGTGCCCTGTCGCACCGGGCACACTGAAGAATTACTCTTTCAGCGCCAGGAGAAGGGGTCTTGTGCCAGCTCCCTCTTTGTGTGTGTTCGTTTGCAGTCAAGGATTCTTCATTAAAAAAAAAATCCCTGCCTGGTCTGTTGAGGTTGAGCTGCAGCAGACCTCAGGAGTTCATCTGAGTCCCAAGTCAAACTCGGGGGTAGGAAGAAGGTATTGGCTTTGGGTGCATGAGGGAGTCATGCCACCCAATAGAGCCACAAGCCCAGAAAGATACAGGCCCGACTACTGCCCAAGGTTGGATCTGAACTAGCAACCTAGAGATCAAGGGCTGCAGATCTCATCCTCTCAACCTGATAGTTTCTCCGTGAAGGAGAGTGAAAGGTGACCTGCAAAGGGAGGGGGAAACAACAAGCAAATGCACAAGCCAATTTTTTAATGCTGGGTAAAGAAGGTTTTTATCAGATTGTATTTGACATTAGAAATGTGGGTCTTCTCTACCATGCAAAACTCTAGGTTGACTGGAGACCTAGTGAAATGATGGAATCACAAAAGACAAAAGAGTGTATATGTCTCACTCTAGGGGCAGCAGCAGCATCTTTGTACTGCAATCTAAATAGTAAAAATAACAACAAATACAAGATGAGCAAGTGTGTGGGGAAGAGTTTGTCACATTTTTTGGCCTCTCTTTTGGTTTGTTGTTATTGTTAACACGTTTTGAACTCAGATATCTAAGACGCACTTTTGTTAAAAATCAAGTGCCTGCGTCCACCTCACCCAATAGAGACAATGGATCTATGGTTTATTACAACACGCTATAATCCACTAACAACCCCCACAGTTGCTTCCCCTGGCCCCTCCCCACCCTTCCTTTCCTCCTTATGACTGGAGAGATGTTACCAGGCCACTTCATCTTGAAGGGCCCCTTGAAATATGCGTTAACTACTCATGCTAAACAATCTGTTCCACTCGTATTTAGCTGACACACTCTAAGGCTACGTCTACACTACCATTTATGTTGGCTTATGTTGCTCAGGGGTATGAAAAAACCACCCCACCACCCTGAGCGACATAACTTTCACCGGCATAAGCGCTTATGTGCACAGCTTCTCCCGCCAACATAGCTACCGCCGCTCGTTGGAGGTGGTTTAATTATGTCAAGTGGAGAGCTCTCACCCATCGGCACAGAGAGGCTACATGAGAGATCTTACAGTGGTGCAGCTGTGCTGCTGTAAGTTTGCTGTTGTGGACATGGCCTAATTAAGTTTCCCAGACCTGAAGAAGAGCTCTGTGTAAGGTCAAAAGCTTGTCTCTCTCTCTCACCAACAGAAGTTGGTCCAATAAAAGATATTACCTTCCCCACCTTGTTCTACCTTGCCCCTTCAGTTAACATGTGAGAGCTCACCGCACAAATCTCAGAGCCCCCAAGGACCCGCGGAGTACCAGATGTGACAATCCTGATATTTAAAAAAACAACAAAAAACGGAAAGTAATACTTATTTTTGAAAACTGTCTCAGGCCTTCTTTATCCATCATAAAGCAGCACCAACGGGCACAAACCCAATCCTCTGCAGATCACATTTAAAAGTAATGAAGTGCATTTTGGAGTTGGGTTTATTCAGAGCTGGCAGTTGTTCCTGGGAAAGGAAAACCACCAAACAAAAAACACTCCTGGTTCAACTTTTTCCTCTTCCCACAGAAAAGGAGAACGACTCGCCAGAGCTCTGAAGAGCTCTGGGTGCAGTTACAACAGGGCTGTATCCAGTAGAGGGTGCTGCAGTCTAGTGGAATTACCATAGAGTAGAGTGAGTAGGTGTCCTAGAATGTCCTATAATCAGTATTCTCTGTTTATCAGTGCGTCACAGTGCTGCTCTACCACTCAACAATCTCATCATTCTGTGAGGGTGGAAGAGTGGGAGTAGGGAGAGGGGTAGAAGTGAGGGGAGTTGTAGGGCCTGAGGGAGGACCACATTTCAGAGAACACTTACCCCTTCTGCAGCCCATCGGCCTGGAGAGTACAGGAGAACGATTGCTGTCGCCAAGAACAGCAGCACACATTTACAAATGTAGTGACCTTCCTCGTACAAGATTAACATCCAGGTTCAAAATCAACTCAGAGCAGAGATAAAAGAAAGCACATTGAACTCCTAACAACATCTGGCATGGGCAAGATGCTGAGATCAATAGACATAAATAGGACCCCATCCGCTTCACATCATAAAGAGATGGAGGAAAACCTCACTAATTTACCATACAGCAAACCAAACCAGTTTCCTCTGCTGATTAAGCTGAACAGACAAAATACCATAATTTTGGTTTACATGGGGAAAGAAAGGCAAGGTATTATTCAGCTCCTTCAGCTGGGACGTTCAGACTCTGCCCTAGTTGGCCGTCCGTGTTAGCAAGAAGCAACATGTGAAATTGTTTGATGGGCATCACTTAACAGGGTGTACCTAACTGTGAGATCCCCTTTCGGAAGCTGCCTGAGACCCGGTAGCAAGTGCTGCCATCCCCTCCGCACACCCTGCATCTGTCCATCGTCTGGGATGAGTAGAGACTCCCGTCGCACCCAACCGGCTGCAAGGAATACAAAAGAAAAGACAACATTACGAGAGAGGTCCTCAATCCTGCTTTGGAACAAGGGGTCTCCACCACAGACCTACTGGGTAGGTGAGATTCTAAACTGGGGGAAATCCCTGAAGTGAGAGTTTACATGTCTAGGGCACACAGAAGTAAGAACTCTGAGGCAGGGCGCAGGGCTGTTTTAGCTCATACTGCACCTACGTTTAATCGACCCACCTAGCTGGGACATTGGTATGGAATGTCCTTCCCCCGGAAGGGGCTGCATCCAAGAATGGCCTTGCTGAGCCAGCAGCAGCTGTTTTCAGTGGGGCAATGTCATTTTGGGAATGACCATCTCCAGGAGGCAGCACATCCAGCAGCGGCAATGCCAAGCCACCAAATCACTGTCCTATGGAGTCTTGAGGTTTTAAAAATAAAAAGTACCATTGCAACGCAAGGGGGCCTTCGCTAACAGACTAAAACTTCTTGCACTGCTGGGTGAGCCTTCAAAAACAAACCAAGGCTGCTGCTTTTCTCCAGGCTCAAGGGAGAATGTATGCACCTAATGTGAGTACATGGCTGCACATCATGATCTCCCCAGCCCAAACCTGGCTGCTCCATTCTACACAGGCATTAATGTGACATTTTCAAGAACCCTATAGCAGCTGTTCAGTTTCACTTTACTGCCCATACTTGTGGTGCTTGAGGACAACGATTTAAAACCAAGCCTTCAGCCCCGATACAGGCCCTTCTTCCCCGGGCCTCACCTCACACTTGCCATTGATGCAGACCCCCTGGTACGTCCTGTCTTTGCAGGAGGTGCCGTCCTGTGCTCGGGCCATCAGCTGTCTCTCTCCACTCCTGGTGGTGCACTGGAGATCACAAGGCTTGTTGGAGATACTGGTGTAATCATCTGAAGGGAGAGAGGTGAGATGGCAATGGGCAGAGGATTGGGAATGACCATCGGTTTTACATCCAGGTTGTCACAGTGGGGGCACAGGATGGCTCCAGGACCGACAGTGAGACAGTCTTCTCCTTTAAGTCACTGGTTTACAGCTACCCAGAGGGGCGCCCTGGCCTTGAGATGCGGAAAGCTTATGCACCCTCCCACACCCGAAAGGAAACTCTCTTTCTCCTACCCCCGTTGACCAGGTTCCCCCAGGTACTTTTCATTCCCCATCTCTCATGCTGAGCTGGTCAGCCATGGACAGACCTGGGTAGAGAGGTGTCCAGTGGTAATAGTGCTTCCCAAAGGCCTTGGCATTGAAGGTGGCGCACTGCTGTTGTTTGAAGCTGGCCGTGTTGGCTGAGCAAGGCTGCAGAGAAAGCAAAGCTAACATTAGCCTCCTAGATCAAAACCAGCCTACTACAGAAAGGGAAAACTTCCAAGGGATTGGAATTCCTCTCTCATCCCAGAGCAGCGTGGCCCCTTAGGTCAAGGCTAGGATCCACTGGTAGAGCAATGCAAGAAAGGTCCATGTGAAGTTAGTACAGCCTGCAGGCCCTTCTCCTCTCAAAGCTGTGGGCAGATACTCGGGTGGCATGTTACAAAAGGGGCTAGTGGATCCAATGGACAGAGCAGAGGCTGAGTCAGGACTCCTCAGTTCCATTCCCCTCTGCCACTGGCTTGCTCTAGGAGCTTTGGCAAGTCACTTTTCTCCTCTCTAAAATGGAGATAATTTTACAGATGAGATCCTCAGATGAGGGTTGCTGTGGCAGTTTTACTCCTTGCTGACTCCCATAGTGGATAGGGCAGTGGACTGGGCCCCAGGAGGCCTGGATTCAGTTCCTGGCTCTGCCACTGCTTTGCTGGCTGACCTTGGGCAAGTCACTGCTTTATCTGTGCCTCAGTTTCCCCATCTGTAAAATGGGGATACTGACCTCCTTTGTACAGCATTCTGAGATCTATGGATGGAAGGAGCTAAGTATTCTTCTTATTGCTGTATTAATATTAATAAAATGCCCATCAGTGTTTCATCGGGGCTAGCGGAATTGAATCAAGATTGCTGCTGTTCTCAGCGTTAGCCTTGTTCTTATCCATAAAACAGAGAGCTTTAGTCACATCTGTGACTGTCTCAATTCTGGGGTGACCCGTGTCTGACCCGCTCATACCCTTAATCTGCTTGCCATTGCCGTGCCAAACCTCAGGCACAACCGGTAGGCTTGCGCCAGCACAGCAACCCTGTGAGCACCCACGGAGACCACGTCATTTCCCTAGGAGTAAATGGGCAGTCCTGGGAGAGGTTCTTACCTGTTGCTGGCACAGCTGGTAGTGCTTGGATTGGCCCCCACACATGGTGCTGTTTGTGCCCTGGGATAGGTGGAGCCTGCAAGGCAGAGAAGAACCATGCTGTGGGAGGAGTGACCAGTGGTTTGGAGGACTATGAGGTGCTAAAAAACAGAGGCTGTAAGACAGTTGTGGCCTGTAGCTTAGCACAGAGAAGCAGAAGTCAGGCAGTAATTTGACAGGACTGTGTATTAGAACAGCCGGTTTTACATCCAGGTTGTCACATTTTTTACGCACTGTTACATAGTCTGTGTGTATTTCCAATGGCTCCAATTTTAGGGTGGGATGCTCTCACTTAGCGATAGCAGCGGGGGTATTAGATTGGACAGAATGGCAGCATCAGAGCACTGCCACCTTCTTCCAGGCTATGCCGTTTTCTCTCCCTCTGTCCAGGTAGAATGACTGAGACTGTGATAGTTTGGGGAATCTATGTACAACTTATGAATTCTGTTTGATAGTGAGGACTCTCTGTGTATACCTCTATCAGACTGCGGACTCCATGTTGAATATGGGGCTTGTCTGCCTTCTCTTTTTTGTCTTTTACCTCCATCTTAGGGTGAAATTCCAAGGGCTAGTGGCACAAGGTTAACAATGGCAGGTCATTAAACCTTGATAGTCCTCTATTCACATGGGAGCCAGTAGCGTAGCCAGGGGGGGAGCAGGGGCAGCGGCTGCTCCCCCTTGAGCAGAAGCGGCGGAAGCGGCGCCCTTTTTTAGCAGCACTAACAAAAGGCACCGCTTCTGTTTAAGCGCCGCTTCTTGCACTCACCCGGCGGCGCTCCGGGTCTTCGGCAGCATTTTGGGGGCGGGTACCACCAAAGACCTGGAGTGAGCCGCCGAAGTGCCGCCGAAGATCCGGAGCGCCGCCGCGTGAGTACAGGGGGAGGCGCCTTTTTATAGCGCCGCTCCCCCTGCGCTCCGGACCTGGCTGCGCTACTGATGGGAGCCCCCTTGAACAAAGAATTGGCTGCCACACAGAAGAACCAGGCGGCCCAGGTGGGTTGGTCACTAAGCTATGCATCACCTGGTGGGGGACTTAGCTCACCTGACGAAGCAGACTGATGAAGGGGACTGGAGGTTATGAAAGAGAAGCGATGGCGCTGCTAGCCATTTTGGGGAGAGGGAGACTAGACCAGAAGCAGGAGTGAGAGGAGAAGCCTTGTGCAGGAGGGAAAGAGGAGAGGAAGGATCCTAGATTTCTTAAAAGAGTTTGACCTAGGCCCGACGAATGCTCAAGAGTGGTGAGGACACTGAGGCAGGGAAGGATGTATAGGTGTTTTATTCTGAGTTATGTACTATCATTTGTCTCTGAAGAGGTGGCTGCAAGGTTGAAGCTCTGGGAAAGGATATGCTTAAGAAACTTGGATATCTTGGGAGGTCAGCACTGTCCTGGGGGCCCACTGGTCACACTTCCATGAGTGGCTAACAGACAGAGTCTGTGCGCAGGAAATGTGCCAGAGGCCACAGTAAGAGAGAGAGGGTGAAGCCTACCCAGACTAAGGGAAGTTTAAAAGCACGTGGGTCAGTGCATGGGACCCAAACACAGCAGCTTGGTGGTGTAATATTAAAGGTACTTAAAGTTGAATCAGCAGTAGCATCGGGCCCAGCGACACACGCTTTGAGGTGGCAGGGGAGCTGACTTCATATGCATAAACCGAACCTGGTTAATCAATACTCCTGGTTTTAATTGAGAAATCACTGCTTCACATGCACCAGCTGCTTGCAATGCTGCATCTTCTAATCCCTGGGCAATCTGAGTTACGGGGAAGGGAGAGGGGGAATGTTAGTTACTTCCCCCATTAAAGAATCAGGCTACAGTGGTGAGTATTTGGCAGGGGAGCTTTACCAGAGCTGTGACAGACAGTGTGATATAGTGCACTAGTTTAGAACTCAGGAGCCCTGGGTTCTATTCCTGACTCTACCACTCACCTGCTATATGACCCTGGGCAAATCACTTCCCCTCACTTTTGTCTCCTGCCTGTTCAGACTGTAAGCCCTTTGGAGCAGGAACAGTCTCTTACTAGGTGTATGTAGAGCCCAGTGGCGTAGCCATTTTAAAGTACAGGGGGAGTGGAGCTAAAAAAAGGCGCCTCCCTTTGTACTCACCCATCACTCGCTCTGGGTCTTCGGTGGTACCTGCCGCTGAAGTGCCGCCAAAGACCTGGAGTGAGTGAAGGACCCGCTGCCGAACAGCTGGAGCGCCAGCGGGTGAGTACTTTTTTTTAGCTCTGCTCCCCCGGTAGTGCCGGAGCAAAAGGTGCCAGAGCAACAACAACAAAAAAGGCGCCGGGAGAAAAAGGCGCTGGAGCAAAAAAAAGGCGCCGCTTCTGCTTGGGGGGGAGCGGCCGCTCCCCCTAGGGTGACCAGATGTCCCGATTTTTGGGTCTTTTTCTTATATAGGCTCCTATTACCCCCCACTCCCTGTCCAGATTTTTCACACTTGCTGTCTGGTCACCCTAGCGCGCCCCCCCCCCCCACCCGCGGTTACGCTATTGGTACAGCCCAGTGGAGCCCTGACTCTAGTGGTCTCTGGGTACCACTGTACACAAAAATGATTATTGGCAATAATAATCATTAGAGCTGTTTGAAACATTTCACGCACAATGTTTTTCCATCAGATAATGCTATTTTGTCAATACCGCCATGTTTTGTGGAAATGTGTTGACTTCAACAAAATTTTGTTTTGAAAAAAATGGGACTAGAGCATTCCAATTGAGCTGACTCAGACACTTGTCAACACAACGATTAGACACCCACAGTTGGCCTGTGTCAGCCAACTGAGGCTCACAGGGCTTGGGCTGATGGGCTGTTTCACTGCCGTGTAGATATCTGGGCTTGGATGGGAGCCTGGGTTCTAGGACCCTGTGAGGTGGGAGGGTCCCAGAACTCAGCTCCAGCCTGATACTGGAAACCTACACTGAATGAAACAGCCCCGTCCCCTGAGCCCTGCCAGCAGTGGGCTTTCAGCTGCTGTGTAAGACATACCCTGTAAGGGCATGGTACAGACTTGTCTGTATGTGCAACCACCACCCAGTCACTGCCAGGGAGATTGAGTGGCAGGATGCTTTTGGAAGCCAACCACCAATGTATTGAGCCTGCTCAGGATGGCAAAGAAATAGAGGGGCCTGGGAAGAGCCTGGGCAGAAGCTATGTGAAGCTCATTGTTCTATATAGCATGTTGCTACTACAGTGTCAGCTGTGCTATGTTACTCCAGCAAAAAGATGCTGGGCTCTTCCCCCATCTAGCCATAAAGAGAGGGTGTTTGTATAAGCTACTGGTGAGTGTTACAGGTACCCCTCCATGCCTGATCTACAGAGGCTATGGAGCTGTTAGAGCCCTTGTTATAGAGGCCTGATCCTAGCTCAAGCTGTGACATCTTATGCTTTTAACATGGGATGTCCCTTCAATCCTCTCTGTGTCAGCTAAAACAATGGGTGTCACATTTGCAATTCTCTGAGACTTGCTTGCACCTCCCAGGTTAAGAATGCATGGAATAGATTAGGTAGGTCGATTGATGACTGCTAACTGCATTTGCTAAAATAATGATAGGGTTAACAAATCTCACCTGTCAGGGCATAGCTGGGAAATCTTCCTGCAGGGATAGCACTGTACAGTGGTACACCCTGGGGGTTGGTTTGGTTTTTTTGCCTTCAGTTTTAGCCACTGCCAGAGACAGGATACCCCATTAGCAAGAGCAACATTCAGCTCCTTTCCTGAGCAAACCCTATGCTCCTAGCAGACTCTAATGAAACAGAAGCACTGTGACCAAGTTGGTCAGTTTCAGGATTCACTGGGCCCTTGTGCAGTGATGGCACAATCTATTGCATGGTAGTTACCTAGAAATGGCTGCATGAATTAAGTGCTTGTGATGGCAAAATAATCCAAATGCTACGTAAGTTTCCCAGCATAGCACCACCAATATGCCTTCGTCCTGGCCTGCAGCAGACATTGTCGGGGGGGAGCTGGAGTTCTTGACAGTTGAGAAGGGGACAATCTTTTGGTAGCTGGGGGCCGCAGTTTGAGACCATGAAATAAGCATATTGGCTCACTCTGCAGAGCGTCAGCAGTGAAAGTGTTAAACAATGCTGGAAACAAAGTTTGCAGCCTGAGACTTCACAGTTATAATTAGGGTGACCAGATGTCCTGATTTTATAGGGACAGTCCCGATTTTTGGGTCTTTTTCTTATATAGGCTCCTATTACCCCCCACCCCCGTCCTGATTTTTCACACTTGCTGTCTGGTCACCCTAGTTATAATCCCCTTGGGATGAACCAGGGCAGCATTATTTCAGGCTGTCTGCAGACTCAGGCAGATATCGCAGCACTGCGTACACTTAGCTGAGGCTGGGAAGGTTTTCTTTGCAGCCACAGAAAGCTTTCCATATTTTTGTTTTTAAATGCAAGTTTGAATTCTGGAGCAAAACCCTGCAGTGAGGGGTAGATTCTGCAGCAGATTCCCTGGCTGTGGAATCACAGAGGGCCAGTTCCAAAGCCCACTGAAGTCAGTGGAAAGACTCACTGGGCTTTGGATCAGGCCTGGAAGACACAGAGCTCTGGCTAGGAGGGCACAGGGAACACTCGGGGGGCACTCAGGCCCCCTTTCCCATTTCTTTTCCCTATCTTTCTCCATGATGGCAGTGTCTGGGCTCACCGGGCAGAGGGGGGACACAGACACTGGCATGCCTTGTTAGTGGCGAGGTTATTTGAGAATCACGGCCATCTCCAGACGGAAGGCACCTCTGCACATCCGGATCCTAATTATGCAGCCAGCCAGCCCACATAAAAGAAGCTGGGGTTTTTTTTCTTTTGAAGGAAGGAAAGAGGGAGGGGGCCGTGCCTGGGCTTCCTCTGCTTAGAAGTGCGTTCATGCAGAATGGAAAAGCGCAGCGGAGAGGGGCAGGCACAGCGAGCGTTCTGCACTCTCAAATGCCAGCTCTCATTAGCATCCAGGGAGTCTGGAGTAGCAGGTTACAGAGATGCCTCTCCAGGGGTCTCATTCATCTCTTTAGTGGAGGTAGGGGCTTCCGCTCCCGTCCCCTGCGCTGCCCTCAGTGGTGGATTTGACAGGCTCTAGCAATATAGCCGGGCTGAGAGAGAGCAGCAGGAGTTCACTGGCAAGTGCCACAGGCCATCCGCTGCTGTGGTGTGAGGGAATGAATGGAGGGAGCAGGAGGGGATCTAGTCAAACAAAAGATATGAGTGAGAGAGGGCACACAATAGAAAAGAGGAGAAAGTCCTGAGGCATGACTGGGCCCAATGCTCCGGGACTAACTGGGCCGTGTCAGAAGCACCAGAGTAAGTTGTGTACGGAGGGTAGGTCAGTGTGAGTGGCTCTAGCACAACAGTGTAAGTGGCACTGCCGTGGTGGGTTTGCCAAGCAAGCGTAGCTTACCTGCTGAAGGCACGTGGCAGGGAGATGGGGGGCATAGCAATAAAAGCAACTGGCAGGGGGATGTGAGATAAAGTCCCACCATTGCCAACACCCTCACCTGTAAGTGGGTGCAACTCCCCCGTAGGCCAACATGAGTTGCACCTGCTTATGCCAGGGCTGAAGATGGTCCCTACAGAATTACCAAATCAGTGTAAATTATGCACATTTCACAGGCCCGCTGGATGGCAAAGCAGGGCACTTTACTTGTCTACCTGCTTTCTTACCCACATGTGCAATACACCCCGTCCTCTACATCAGCCAGGTGCAAAGAGACAAAGAAGACGAGAAAAGTGGCCCAGCTGCCCAGCCGAGCATGCTTCGTTACTCCAAGATATGTACACTGCAGAGCACAGTTGCCTAGTGTAGTCCTCCTTTGTGCCTGTGTCATAGAGGATGTGAGTCTATTACAGCTCCAAGCACCTTTCACCTCCAGCGGTAGAAGCTCATACTTTTAGCTCTGGAGGGTCTCTGCTCGGTCCCCAGTTGCGACCAAAATGGGGGCCACCACACTAGAATTTGAAGCGTTTCAGATACAGAGCTAATACTGCTGCACCAATCGGAAGGCAGTGGATCTCCATGAGGGGGGTGTGGGAGGGAGAAGGATGCACTTTGGGTCACCCCTCCCTGCAGCTAGTAAGAAAGGCTGAGTCTGGCTGCAGGTGGGCTGTAGGGGGCAGAGGAGCCTCTTAAGCGTCCGGCTGCAGCTCTGTTCCAGATCCATAAATATCCAGTTTTTCCTGCCATGTCGAATATCTGGTGGCGTTTAGCAAACACAGAAATGTCAGTTCTGCTTTCTAGAGCTTGGAATCACTCAGGGCATGTGAAAGGCTCGTAGGAAAGGAGAGACACTCTGCCCTTGGTGTTGCTTCCCCCTCCCCTCCGCTGGGTGCATCCAGCATCTGGGCACCTTATCGGTAAAGGTTTCATGAGTGTCCATGAGTCCGGCGTTAGCTGGTGCTGTTCCATTGCTTACCTTTGCCGCAAGCAGTGCCTCTCCCGGGACATCACTCCTCCCCCACAGGTACGGGAGCATGTGGACCAGGAGCTCCATTCCCCCCACCACTTGGTGACCTCTTCATCCCAGGGGCCTGCTCCTTCTGCTGCCTCACTACTGTCCTGACAAAAACAGAGGATGGTTAGCTTGAGAACCCCGGCTCTGCAGCTGCCCTTGGGAGGGGATCAGTCCTCTCCTACGTGGATCTTTTGGGGGAGGGGGGCATAAAAGTGAAAACCTTAAGTCTTCTAGTTTGGAGAGGGTAGGCCAGCCATGGTAGAGTCTAAACTACATGGTTCTTAGCATAGAGGCCCCAGTATCTGCCCCTTCTCAAGCACAGGATTCCTGGGTCAGGCTGATCCCCATCGCCTATAAGGAGTGCACTACACCACGGCTATTCTTTGCTTCCCGTGGCCCAGAGGGGGACATGGAAAGCAGAGCACAGGGCGGCCCTACCTTACACTGGGCGCTAGGCCAGCCTCTGCATGGCCCCAGAACACTGAGCGCACAGAAGTGGCTTAAAGCGACCTTGGACACTACTACAGCCTGGCTCCAAACACAGAAACGGGACTGTGAATCAGGCTCCCACCTTCTATTCCCTGAATCCAGCTTTCACTATTAGGTTTAAACTTCAACATCCCAGCACCTTCAAAATCCCCTTCTCCCCGCCATGCTGAGATCGGACGGGCTGTGTGCTGACACGGGGCCATCAGCAAGCCAGTGACTTCAACAAGGCCTTCCTCTGCCCACTGAGTAGTCACTGTTACCACCAGGGAGCTGCTTGAGCTCCTGCAACTTCAGCCCCTGGAGAAGCTCCCCTGTGACAGGAACGAGGCTGACAGAGGGTCAGCGCCCCTCCCTCCCGTATTTCAAGGGAATGAAGCAGAGGTGTAGGAGAGTGCAGGAGGGGTCACAGCCCACAATGTTCTGCTCAAGGTTACACAGTGTACGTGTTTATATTGCAGCGTATGATGATTTGCATGATTCTTGCTTGATAACCACAGCTGCAGACTTTCCACTGGATCTGCACAGACACCCCAAGCCCACAGAGGTTTACCCACATAGCTCTAGTTTCAAGAGTGGGGCCATAGTTATCTGATCAAATACTTCTTAGCAGCCCCTAATCAGATGCAGGTCTTTGGATTTTGGCCTTGGCTTCTGAGCTCCAAATCAGCTTTTGATGGGCCCCTGCACACCAATAATGGACTCCCCATAAAACAGAGGCTGGGTGGTCCCCCTGCTGACTACCTATCATCACAGCAAGGCGCCAGTAGGGACCCCATTCCTGTACTGTTCAGCATCCACTCTGAATGAGGGAACACAATGGAGTTTGCACTGCAAGCACAGCCGATGGTGCACATCAACTCACTGGAGTTACAGATGTATTTTTAATGTCTCTCCACAAATGATAAATTCATGATCTTTCACGCAAAAGCCCCAACATTTTAACTGAGAAGTGATGTTTTGCCTGACCCTCTTGAAATTGCTATTGCATTATTTCACCTGACTTTTCCAACTGAATTCCCCACTCTCCCACCACTAGCTTCCTTGAAAATACCATTCCCCGTTCAAGTGCTTCACATCCACTGGGGCTGAGTCTTTCTATGGTGCCAATCATATATATATATATATATATATATATGTATGAGGAACCAAGCAAAGACTGCAGAATTCATAAGGATGAAGATGTACAATGGAAGCCAAAGCCTTGGGCCCTTTAAACACTTAGTTCTTGATCACAAACCCAATCCCCTCCTCTAAAAATGAGGCCATAAGAAGTAGCTTGTGTTTAATGTTGGCTTGCATGTCAGTGTCAATTCAGGTATTGGTAAATGGCCGACGGGCACCCAAGACAGTGTGTTGAAGACAGTCTCTTGGGGCCAGATTTGCAAAAGAGCCCAGTGGGGACGTGTTGGGTGCAGATGGCACAATGGGATCTGCTGGGTGCTGAGCACTTTTGAAAAGCTGCCTCTAATTGGGGGGTGGGGAGCACTGGACAATCTGGCTCTTGGACACCAACTCCAACCCCTGTGATACGCTGAGTGACCAGCAACCCAGAAAGCAGGTGCCTCCAGAATCCTTTCAGAGCAGGCTCTGAGGTTCTGTGGGCCTCCCTCTGGCAGCGTGTTGGACCCTACCATGTGTTTTTAACTTCTTACCCTCCGAGCTGCCAAGTATATTTTCCTTAGAGTTTTCCTCTCAGCAGCGTGGAGGAAAGATTTCATCCCCTTCAGTTTCCTCCTTTTCTAGTTGGCAGACTCCGGATTGGGAGCTAGGTCCTGCTCAAGCAGGGCTCTTATGGAACCCTGTCGGGCCCACCAAACCTTCTGACGGAGCGTGGCAACTGCATCCCACCCTGTCTTCCTCTAGGGCAGGCCTGCACAACATGCGACTCGCGTGGGCTCACTGTGCGGCCCACGGGGGGGCGAGTAGGCAAGCGGCGGGGTGGGGCAAGCCAACGGCCGGCTAGCCAACCAGCGGGTGGGCAGGCTGGTGAAGAGGCCAGTGGCAGGCTGGGGAGTGAGGGTGAGCCGGGGGCAGCGGCAGAAGGTAAGAGGCCAGCAGCAGGCAGGCAGGTGAGCTGGCGGCAAATCTCCCAGATTCAAAATCTGGGACTGTGTCCGTTGATCCTTTTTGCTGCTTGTCTCTGGGCTGAGGGTTGTCCCAATGCTGCAAAGAGGGTGTTCCCAAAGGAAGGTGCTTGCTTCTAACCCCCGAGGCCGTCAGTATGTCTGCTCTTCTCTAGTCAGCCCACTTGACAAGTCTGATTGTCCTTGGTCTGGTTCCCATCCCCTCTCCAAGGGTTGCAGCTGTCTGGAGGTGCCTGCCTTCCACGCCTTCCTCATTCACACCTCATTCATTCAACAGGGCAATTGAATACAAAGTGGGGGGGAAGATCTTATGCTACTTCTAGCAAAAAGACATTTTTCTTTTACCTTAATTATACTACCTTAGGGGCCCGCTATAACATATTACCAAGGTTCAATACAAAGTCATATAAAAGTTATACAAAAATGCATAATGCAGAGATCTATCTACAACTGCATTGATTGACTGTTGTGTGCAGTAATATAGTGACCCCTGAGGGGTGAAGAGAGGTGTGATGGTGGGGCCGAGCGGGGAGGGGGCGGGTCCTATTTTACTGCTGTGATCTGGTCACCCTATGCGCGCTGTTTCTTTCCCCCTCTACAGGCTTCCACACCCCAGCGCTGGGGAAGGAGGGGTTGTTTCCGCGGGGCGGGCGGCGCTGGGGTGTTTCCGCGGGGCCGGGGGGTTTCGGCCCTCAGTTGTTTTCTTTGGAGTAATATGGCCCTCGCCACTTTACGAGTTGTGCACGCCTCCTCTAGGGGATGAATTCCCCCTCACAGCAGCACACCCATGTGTCAGCTGGGCTGAATCAAGCCCCTCATCTTTAATGGTTTAAGCCATGCCCCTGCAGTGAGCTCTGTGCAGGCCATCCCCACACACTGGCTTTGATGGGGCCCCATACAGGTGCAGAGGTTCACCCGTGATGCTCATTGTGGGATCAGGTCCTTCAATATAGCTCCCCTGCATGTTGCCATCAGATTGAATTCCGCTTACATTTACCTGCCATGTCTCAAACTAACTGGACGGCAAGAGTCCCTGAGTGTCGCATTCTGTTTATCCTTGTTTTTTCCTGCCAATCATCCAAGGTGTTGGCTGATAACAACTGGTCCCACAGCTGTAACTTAACAATGGGGGCTCTGTAGGGGGTCACCGTTGTATCCTACCTTTATTCTGTGAATTAATTTGGCCCCTTTCTGACCCCTAGTAACTTCCCCCAGTGCTGGGTTGGTCTGTTACAGGATCCTTGTTTCTGGGGCTGTCCCTTTAAATTGAGCAGAGTCAAGCAGTTGCAGCCCTAGAGGCCATTTTGCAACAGGCTGCTGCTGGCTGCACCTTTCTCTCATCCAGCAGGTAAGAACTTGTAATGCTTTCCTTGAGTTTTCCTTCTCTTATTGCTGAAGAAATGGCACAATGTCATGGGTGCATGTAGTGTATAACACTTAAAGGATCCCAGAGCAATTTACAAATTAATATGTGTACAACACCCTCACCCCCACAGAGAAAGCACTTTGCCATCCATGGAAATACAGCCACATCTAGTGTTGAATGTAGCTATTATTTCAACAGTATAAGGCAGCAGCCTACAATGATTGAAGCCAAGTTGTCAAGAAGTGTACTTTAGTCAACTGAAATTGCAGAGGGGATACATAAACAGAATGGTATTGGTAATTACATTCATAACTTCTTGTCTCAGTAAAATATGTTTTACTGAAGCGAGAGAGTGCAGGGAAGTAATTTCAAGGCTGTTGCTGTGTTAATAGGAATTTGCTAGTTTGCAATAGTGACTTGGAGACCTTTTATGAATTAGTGAGTTTTGCCAACTAGCCAATGAACAGACAATAAAAATATCCAGGGTCATTCACTGCAAAATGAATTTTGTTCATCTATTTTTGTAGCTTAGCTTTGATTATTTATGCTCTTTCCTAGTATAACAATCAATGTGTTGTAGTGTGTTTGGTAAAAGTGGTGGATTCTCCGGTATGAGCAACCTGGCTACAATATCTACTATTAAATCTTTGTCAGAGGGGCAGAGAGGCCAGGAGCTTTTTGTGCAGATTATTAAGTGAAGTTTAGCAAGGGTCGATTTACTTAACATTTTTCAGAGCTTCAGCAGAAAGCCAAATAGGATCCCATATCTTCAGTCAAACTATTTTCTAATACAAACCCTACCTCCCTCAACCCCCTTTATACCATTGAGAACACCACAAGGCCTGTACTGGGATATTCCAGATGTTCAGCTCAGATTTGCAACTATCCGGAGTGAGAATTACAATAATAATAATTACTTGTATTTTGGTATTGCCTGGAGACCCACTAACCCAGAACAGAGCCTCATTGTGCTAGGTACCGTACAGATACATGGTGAGGGATGGTCTGGGTGCCAAATAATTTACTATCGAAGTAGACCAGGCAGGCAAGGGATGGAATGGGAAACAAAGACACAGAGAGATGAAGTGACTTCCCTCTGTCACTGACCTGCTGTGTGGCCTGGGCCACCAATAACAGCTCAGGTTTCCTGAGACACAGTCTAATACCCTATCCACATGCTGCCTTTCAAACACGTGAGACCTGCAGTTGCACTGAGGGGGATGTCATAAGAATATAGGACCGAGGATTGGAAAGGACCTTCTGGGTCACCACCTCCAGTCCCCTGCCATTGTAAGAAACTGTCACAAGAATCCTGTTATAAATGTATCAGTCTCTGCTTTAAAACTAGTTAGGTAGTTTGCACCCCCTGTTCCTATTGGGAGGCTTTTCCAGGACCTCCCTGGATTAGAAACCTTCTTCAAATTTCCACCTCAATTTATTCATGGCCAGTTTATTCCCATTTGTTCTTGCACCATCATTGTCCTTTGGCTTAAATAGCTAATAGATAGTGGAGCTTATCCATCTCCAAGCTACCTTGTGCCCCTGCTTGCTCATTTAGAGTAGCATGCTTCCATCTCCCTGCTACAACACTCAGACATGTCAGATGGCCGCAGAAGTCAGAATAAAGCCTCATTTGAGAGATACTGGCTGAAGAAGAAGTCAGGTTTAAAAAGCAGAAGCAGCTGAGTAAATTTGTGATATAGGGCTTAGGGTACTGGACTGTGACTCAGAAGAACTGAATTCCATTCCTGGCTCTGCCACTAACCTCCTGAGTGACCTTGGGCAAGTTACTGCCCCTCTGTGTGTCTCAGTTTCCCCTCCCAGCTTTTGTCTGTTTTGTCTATTTAGGTGATAATTTATCTGGTGCAGACTCCCGCTTACTTGCTCTATGTGGGGCCTGTAAGTGCTACTGTAATACAAATAATTAGCAATACTAATATTGGGTTAAAATGTTTGATTATGTGGACTATCCCAGTGCAGAAGCAGGAGAGGTCACATGCCCTCCCCCACAATTTCCTCTCCTGTACTATAGGGATTTGCTATCTGATAAATGGTTAATTTCCTCTAGGGCCATGATAAACCTGAGAACCATACTGATCTGAGATTCTGTGCCTATAAGTATTTACCCATGTAAGTAAGGACACTATAAAGATAGCTTTTGCAAGTGAAACCAAATATTTTTGTTGTCAGATCAAAAAGAAACATGGTTATGTTGTGCCTGTGAGTGATTAGACCTGCCTGCAGATGATCCTCAAGTATCATTTTTCTCTCTCACTATGGGTTTACTACACCACTATGTCTGACTTCCCGGTGTGATGGTGGGACTGCAGGTACTGGGAGACTGGGCAGTTGCTTCCAATTTTCTGCTGAATTTGTTGTTTTGACAGAAATAAGACTTCATTAAATAATTGTGACACAATTGCACTTCCTGATTTTAATTATGGTGCTAGCATTAGGCATCTTCCAAAGTTCCAAACAATAAATTGAGGGATGTTGGCTAGATCCCAGATTACTTGGGCTTCTGTGGTTAGTTTTCTCCATGTTTCCTGGCTGCATTGACAGATTCCAAGATCTGCCTACCAGGTGAGTGAATTTGGCATTCCAGAATTCTCAGACATCAGCCAAGGCCCAGAAGATCTGGGAGAAGAACACCACATTAAGCAGAGACCTGACACAATTGGAGAAAGGGGTCCAGGTGGCTTTAAATCACCCTTTGCATTTCCCCAATCTGGGGGATTGCTGACGCTGCTCTAAATTATGCTCTGCTGCAACGGCCCCTAAAGAGCCATTTCACAGCTGGGGACTGCAGGCATAGGGGCATGCTGGAGATGGGGATGTAATGCAGGGCTATCTGCACTGATAGATCTGGTTAAGGGAAAATATGATGGTCAGATGCAATTTCTGAGTGACTGATTAGAAAAAGAAATAGAGGGGCAGGAATTAAATCGTTAAACAGCTGGGCCACACTCAAACTCACACAGGTGCTCTCTACTACGACATCTGGTGGGTCATCCTAGGCCAGTGGTTCTCAAACAGGGGTACGCATACTCCTGGGGGTACGTGGAGGTCACAATTTATTTTCTAATTATATGATAAAAATGAGAAAGTCAGCAATTTTTCACCAACAGTGTGCTCTGACACTTTTGTATTTTTATGTCTCATTTTGTGAACAAGTAATTAAGTGAGGTGAAACTTGGGGTTCGCAAGACAAATCAGCTTCCCGAAAGAGGTACAGTAGTCTGGAAAGGTTGAGAACCACTCTCCTAGGCTTCCTACACAGTGAGAGAATCTAGTTCTTCTTCCTTGTTTTCCTACAGCATCAGTATAAACTAAACTTTCCAGCCAAACATTTACCACTTCCCAAGACTCTTTTGTAGCCCTGCCAGGGGTGTATTCTGGACCTGGCACATATGGAAACTGCTCTAGCTTCTCTCTTTATCAGGGCTAACACAGGAGCAGGGAGCTGCTCCATCCCAGCTGTGCTGATGCAGCAAAAGTACCTGGGCCTTTGTCCACAGAAGCTCTGCAGATTGTGTTATAAAAAGCCAGGTGGCAGTCTTCAGATTAGTCAATATTAGCAATGGAAAATCCAGCACCTACAACAGCGCCAGCATCCTCCCTGCTCTGTCCTTAATTCCAATTAACAATGCAGCCGTAGCTCCTCCAGCAGCAAAGACAGCCCCAAACAAAATATCCCAACCTTGCAGAGCAAGGCAGTTTCCAATCGATGTGGTATAAAATGTTCAGGGCAATCTTTCTGAGAACTGCGAGCAATATAAATACCCAAGAATGATTCTTTGTCATGCTCTGGATTAATTTAGGCCACTATTTATGCCATTCTTCCCCAACCTCTGGAAACTCAAATGTAACTGGAATGGATTTTTCTAGTTATGGTAAAGATAATGTGGTATGAGCATAGCCTTATATACGGTGCATATCATGCTCTATTGCCATGTCCTGACTTCATGGCTCATTAAAGTCAGGAGATCCAGGGAAAGGCTGACTAAGGCCTTGTCTACACTACGGGGGTAAGTTGACCTAAGCTACGCAACTCCAGCTACGTGACTAACATAGCAGGACTTGACGTAGCTTAGGTCGACTTACTGCGGTGTCTACATCACGCTGGGTCGATGGGAGACACGCTCCCGTCGACTTACCAGTGGAGTACCAGAGTTGACGGGAGAGCAATCTGCAGTTGATTTAGTGGGTCTTCACTAGACCTGCTAAATCGACCCCTGGTGCATCGATCGCTGCAGTATCAATCCCCAGTAAGTGTAGACATACCCTAAGACAGGAGACAACAGGCCAAAAAAGAATTTGAAGATCAACTAGCCAAAGATATAAAAATGAACAGCAAAAAGTTTAAATACATCAATAGCAGGAAGCCTGCCAAACAATCAGTGGGGCCACTGGACAATTGAGGTGCCAAAGGAGCACTCAAGGAAGATACGGCCATAACAGAGAAGCTAAATTAATTCTTTACATTGAGCTTCACTGCAGAGGATGTGAGGGAGATTCCCACCTGAGTCATTCTTTTTAGTGACAAATCTGGGGAACTGTCCCAGATCCATGGGTCAGTTGAGGTGGTTTTGGAACAAATTGATAAATTAAACAGTAACAAGTCACCAGAACTATAAGGTATTCACCCAAGAGTTCTGAAGGAACTCTGATATGAAATTGCAGAACTAACTGTGGTATGTAACCTATCATTTAAACCAGCTTCAGTACCAGATGATTGGAGGATAGCTAATGTGACACCAATTTTTTAAAAAAGCTCCAGAGGCAATTCTGGCAATTATAGACCAGTAAGCCTAACTTCAGTACACTACCAGGCAACTGTAGTAAAGAACAGAATTATCAGACACACAGATGAACACAATCTGTTGGGGAAGAGTCAACCTGGCTTTTGTAAAAGGAAACCATGCCTGACCAATCTATTCAAATTTTTTGAAGGGGTCAACAAACACGTGGACAAGGGTGATCCAGTGGATATAGTATACTTGGACTGTCAGAAAACCTTTGACAAGATCCGGCACTGAAGGCTTTTAAGCAAAGCAAGCAGTCCTTCGTTAAAGGATGGAAAACAATGGGTAGGAATAAATGGTCAGTTTTCACAATGGAGAGAGATAAATAGTGGTGTGCCCAAGGGATCTATACTGGGATCAGTGCTGTTCAACATACTCTTAAATTATCTGGAAAAAGGGATTAATAGTGAGGTGGCAAAATCTGCAGATGATACAAAATAACTCAATCCAAAGCAGCGAAGAGTTACAAAAGGATCTCACAAAACTGGGTGACTAGGCAACAACATGGCAGATGAAGTTCAGTGTTGATAAATGCAAAGTAATGCACATTGGAAAACATAATCCCAACTATACATACAAAATGATGGGATCTAAATTAGCTGTTACTGCTTAAGAAAGATCTTGGAATCATTGTGGATAGTTCTCTGAAAACATCTGCTCAATGTGCAGCGGCAGTAAAAAATCTAACAAAATGTTAGGAACCATTAGGAAAGGGATAGATAATAAGAGAGAAAATATCATAATGCTACTATATAAATCCATGGTACATCTACACCTTGAATAATGCATGCAGTTCTGGTCATCCTATCTCAAAAAAGATATACTAGAATAGGAGAAGGTACAGAGAAGGGCAACAAAAATGATTAAGGATATGGAACAGCTTCCATGTAAGGAGGGATTAAAAAGACTGGGATTTTTCAGCTTGGAAAAGAGACAACTAAGAGAGGATATGATAGAGGTCTATAAAATTGTGACTGGTGTGGAGAAAGTGAATAAGGAAGTGTAATACTCCTTCACATAACACAAGAACCAGGGGTCACTCAATGAAATTAATAGGCAGCAGGTTTAAAACAAACAAAAGGAAGTACTTCTTCATACAATGCAGTCAACCTGTGGAATTCATTGCCAGGAGATGTTGTGTAGGCCAAAACTATAACAGGATTCAAAAAAGAATCAGATAAATTGATGGAGGATAGGCCCATCAGTGGTTATTAGCCAATATGGTCAGAGATGCATTCCCATGTTCTGAGTGTTTCTAGTCTCTGACTGCCAGAAGATGGGAGTTGATCCAGGATGGATCACTGGATGTTTGCCTGTTCTGTTCATTCCCTCTGAAGCACCCAGCATTGATCACTGTTGGAGGACAGCATACTGGGCTAGATGGACCATTGGCTGTTCTTATGTTCTTCTCTAGTTCCTTTTATAAGGGAAATTTGTGGGGGGTCGGAGGGAATTTCCCTCTGTTAAAACTTCACAAATTTAGGCTGTGCATATAAGATACTGATCACCACTGGTTATTGCAGTAGTCATTGATATATGCCATCATGTGCCAGCAATGCCCCTCTGCCATGTACATTTGCCAAACTGGACAGTCTCTACGCAAAAGAATAAACAGACACAAATCTGACATCAGGAATCATCACATTCAAAAGCCAGTAGGTGAACACTTCAACCTCCCTAATCACTCAATGACAGATATAAAAGTTGCAATTTTGCAACAAAATAACTTCAAAAACAGGATCCAAAGAGAAACTGCGGAATTGGAATTAATATGCAAACTAGATACCATTACCTTAGGCTTGAATATTGACCATGGATGGCTCGGTCATTATGTTAATTGAATTTATTTCCCCCTTAACACCTTTCTGTCAACTGTCTGGAATAGCCCCTGTTGATTATCACTTCAAAAGTTTCTACTGATAACAGTTCCCTTCAATTAATTAGCCTCTTAACATTGGTATAGACACCTCCACCTTCTCATGTATCTTTGAATGTATAAATATCTGTTCACTGCATGTTCCATTCCATGCGTCCGATGAAGTGGGTTCTTAACCCACGAAAGCTTATGCTGAAATAAATTTGTTAGTCTCTAAGGTGCCACAGGTATTTTTCTTGTTTTCTTTTTGCTGACACAGACTAACATGGCTACTACACTGAAACCTGTCATTGTAGGGAACTTCACTCAACCCAGTCAAAAGCTTTTCAGAATATTGCCATATGTGACTGTTTAAAAGTTCAAATTGAGTCAAGTACTTTTACAGACCTCCTCACATTGTCTACACGTGTTCTTCCTCTGATAAAAACCTGCCTGATCTCTCCTAAAGCATTTCTCAATATAACACCACACTCTACTCACTGAATCATTTAATAGATGGTTAAGATCTGTGCACAGTAATAATAGGAATTGCAGTTAGCATCCATATTATCTAGTCCTACTATCATGAAAACTAATGACAATGTTTGTTCTGTACATATTTTATGGGCGTTTGGTTCTTATTAGAGCTTCATTATTTTATGCTCTGATTAAAGCTGGGATGACAGACTTTAGCAGAGCTTTGCAAAATTCTGCTAGTAAGCCAGCTGGCTCAGTAGCTTGTCTTGAGGTGTTTTGTAACTAACTGGCATTCACCTAAAGTTATTTTTCATTCCAGCATGACTTTATCATCTTTGGGTAGTTTAGTTAGGGTTAATATTTTGTTTAAAATGAGATTCCACTTTGGATACAGACTGGTAGAGGTGAAAAGGATCTTGTTTAAAAAAAATCAAAACAAGATACTGGAGGGAATTCCCTGTAATCGGATGTAGGAGGTGGGAATGAGTGGTAGGACAGACGATAGGATAATGACTTGTGTGACAGGTTCTCTAAGGAGCAATATTACAGCAGATTTGTGTGCTCAAAGAGGGAATTTTGATCTGTAATAAGGTACAAATAAGTAGTACATTAGAAAGCAGGCTAGCAGCAGCCCAGAATGAGAATTGCAAAGTTGCATTTATTTATAATCATACAGACCTGAAAAGTTAAAACAGTGTTTAAGTTTACGGACAACAATCCCACTTCTTTGGAGGATTTTGGTCAAAATCAATTGGGATATTCCGCTCTAAGCAGAAAACTGTCTCTTATCCTAGGGATTCTCAGCTAGCCAAGGCTGAAACCGTGTGGAAAATTAGAGGTTTGTGGGAGAAAGGATGGTGTGCGTGTGGAGGGGGGAGGGCTATTTAGCTGTTCTAAGCTCACACTGGCATGGGGTCTGATTTCCAGAGGTGCTGAGCACAGAGATCCCATTGGCTTTAAATGGAGTGGTAGGTGCTGAACAAGTCTAAAAACAGGCCCTAACCTGCATGTCTTGTGCAACCAAGTCACTGGGAATTTGAGGTACATGATAAATGCAGGATCAGCCCCTAAATGACTATTTTGTGCACAGTAAGAAAGAGGAGCTGCTGGTCAATTTAGTGCCATGATGCTGTTTATTTAAGGGCCTGATTCTGCCATCCTTATCACGTTAAATATTCACTACTCAGACACTAGTTCTTTTGGGGCTACTTACAGAGTAAGGGACTATTTGACTTAAGTGTAGCAGAATGGTGCCCTGAAGGAGCAGCACTGGTGTTATTCGTTATTATTTGTACTGCCCATAGCACCTGGGAGCCCTAGCCCTGGAGCAGGACCCCATTGTGCTAGGTACTGTACAAACACAGAACAAAAAGACAGTCCTTGCCCCACAGAGCTTTGCTCCATACAAATGCATTAAGATGGATGTACTATGAAGTATAACAGAGTTTAGCTGCCCTGCTGTAGCATCAGCTTTGCCTTCACTGCTAAATAAGGTGTATTTTTTTTACCTTGGGGAACTTTCACTCAGGTCCATGATAGCTAAATCCGGTTTATATTAGGGCTGTCAAGCAATTAAAAAAATTAATCATGATAAATCACGCGATTAAAAAAATGAATTGCGATTAATCGCAGTGTTAAACAATAATAGAATACAATTTATTTAAATATTTTTGGATGTTTTCTACATTTTCAAATATATTGATTTCAATTACAACACAGAATACAAAGTGTACAGTGCTCACTTTATATTTATTTTTGATTACAAGTATTTGCACTGTAAAAGAACAAAAGAAATAGTATTTTTCAGTTTACCTAATACAAGTACTGTAGTGCAATCTCTTTATCATGAAAGTTGAACTTACAATTGAAGAATTATGTAAAAAAAAAACTGCATTCAAAAATAAAACAATGTAAAATTTTAGAGCAGAGGTGGGCAAACTATGGCCCATGGGCCGAATCCAGGTCACCAGCCGTTTAATCTGGCTCTCGAGTTCCCACTGTGGAGCAGGGTATGGGGCTTTCCCTGCTCTGGTGCTCCAGCTGGGGAGCAGGGTTGGGGGTCGCTCCACAGGGCTCCCAGAAGCAGCGGCATGGCCCCCTCTGGCTCCTACGCGTAGGGGCAGCCAGGGGGCTCCGCTTTGCACGCTGGCTCCGCCTCAAGCGCCACCCCCGCAGCTCCCATTGGCCTGGCACCACTGCCAATGGGAGCTGCAGGGACGGTTTCTGCGGACAAGGCAGTGTGCAGAGACACCTGGCTGCACTTCCATGTAGAAGCCGGAGGAGGGACATACTGCTGCTTCTGGGAGCTCCTTGAGGTAAGTGACGCCCGGAGCCTGCACCCCTGAGCCTCCCCACCCATGCTCCAACCCCTGCCCCAGCCCTGATCCCCCTCCTGCCCTCCAAACCCCTCGATCCCAGCCCGGAGCACCATCCTGCACCCCAAACCTCTCATCCCCAGCCCCACCTCAGAGCCCTCACACCCCAAACTGCTGCCCCAGCCCTGATCCCCCTCCTGCCCTCTGAACCCCTCAGTCCCAGCCCGGAGCACCCTCCTGCACCCCAAACTCCTCATCCCCAGCCCCACCCCAGAGCCCACTCCCCCAGCTGGAGCCCTCACCTCACCCACACCCCTGCCGCAACCTGGAGCCCCTACCTGCACCCTTAACTCCTCATTTCTGGCCCCACCCCAAAGCCTGCACCCCTAACCAGAGCCCTCACCCCCTCTCACACCCCAGCCCCAATTTTGTGAGCATTCCTGGCCCACTATACAAATTCTATTACTAGATGGGGGGAGAGGGGATAGCTCAGTGGTTTGAGCATTGGCCTGCTAAACCCAGGGTTGTGAGCTCAATCCTTGAGAGGGCCATTTAGGGATCTGGGGCAAAAATTGGGGATTGGTCCTGCTTTGAGCAGGGGGTTGGACTAGATGACCTCCTAAGGTCTCTTCCAACCCTGATATTCTATGTGGCCCTCAGGCCAAAAAGTTTGCCCACCCCTGTTTTAGAGCCTACAAGTCCAATCAGTCCTACTTCTTGTTCAACCAATCGTTCAGACAAACAAGTTTATTTACATTTGCAGGAGATAATGCTGCCCGCTTCTTGTTTACAATGTCACCTGAAATTGAGAACAGGCATTCTCATGGCACTATTGTAGCCGGCCTCGCAAGATATTTACCTGCCAGATTCGCTAAAGATTCATATGTCCCTTCATATTTCAACCACCATTCCAGGGGACATGCTTCCATGCTGATGATGCATTCGGCTCGATAACAATCCAAAACAGTGCGGACTGACACATGTTCATTTTCATTATCTGAGTCAGATGCCATCAGCAGGAGGTTGATTTTCTTTTCTGGTGGTTCGGGTTCTGTAGTTTCTGCATCGGAGAGTTGCTCTTTAAAGACTTCTGAAAGCATGCTCCACATCTCATCCCTCTCAGATTTTGGAAGGCATTTCAGATTCTTAAACCTTTGGTCAAGTGCTGTAGCTATCTTTAGAAATCTCACATTGGTACCTTCTTTGCATTTTGTGAAAGTGTTCTTAAAACGAACACGTGCTGGGTCATAATCTGAGACTGCTATAACATGAAATATATGGCAGAATGCAGGTAAAACAGAGCAAGGGACATACAATTCTCTCCCAAGGAATTCAATCACAAATTTAATTAATGCATTATTTTTTTAATGAGCATCATCAGCATGGAAGCATGTCCTCTGGAATGGTGGCCGAAGCAAGAAGGGGCATACAAATGTTTAGCATATCTGGCATGTAAATACCTTGCAATGCTGGCTACAAAAGTGCCATGCAAATGCCTGTTCTCACTTTCTGGTAACATTGTAAATAAGAAGAGGGCAGCATTATCTCCTGTAAATGTAAACAAATTTGTTTGTCTTAGCAATTGGCTGAAAAAGAAGTAGGACTGACTCTGAAGTTTTACATTGTTTTCTTTTTGAGTGCAGTTATGTAACAAAAAAAATCTACATTTGTAAGTTCCACTTTCACGACAAAGAGATTGCACTACAGTACTTGTATGAAGTGAACTGAAAAATACTATTTCTTTTGTTTATCATTTTTACAGTGCAAATATTTGTAATCAAAAATAATATACACTTCGATTTCAGTTATAACACAGAATACAATATATATGAAAATGTAGAAAAACATCCAAAATATTTAATACATTTCAATTGGTATTCTATTGTTTAACAGTGCAATAAAACTGTGATTAATCCTGATTAATTTTTTTGAGTTAATCTCATGAGTTAACTGCGATTAATCGACAGCCCTAGTTTATATACAATGTTTATTGTATTCACATTGCTTTATGGTTGCGAATGATGGGTACTGCAAAACATATAGAGCAAAAGCTGCAAACATTTGAAACAAGGTCCCTGTGCCAAATCCTAGGTGTGACAAGGTTAGATAGACTAGAAAGGATGACATCCATAGATTAAAAGTGCGGTATGACCACAATCCTCAAAATGCACCAGACTGAACCCATACCAACTATCTACAATTGTTCTGTAAGGAAGAGCGCATAGAGAGAGAGGCCATGGACAACCAAGGAGATGTCCAAGGTATAACTTGGTATGTAAAACCATCCAGGCAACCCCCAACAGGTTCAAATGGGAGCTCAAAACAGATGTTGATGGAATCTGCTCATAAACCTCAGTGTTGGGGGAAAGCAATACATTCATGTGCATGAGCTATCCTGAGGTAAAAACACAGGGAAGATCAACCACTTTAGTTTTACTGTGAGGTAAACAAGTCAAAGTCAACCCCAGGTGGCGGGTTAGTGGTGACCTCACCCAATTTACCATATGGTAAAACTAAACTGTCTTGTCTTCTGTGTGTTTTACCTTGGGATAGCTCATATATAGGGTGTCTATTTCAGGGTAACTAAGGTACATGAGTTATCCCAAGGTAAAAACACAGTGAAGACAAGGGACTTTCATTCTACCACAAGGTAAATTAGGTGAGGTCAGTACTATATCACCACCTGGGGTTGACCTTGCTTTGTTGACCTCATAGTAAAACTAAAGGGGCTGGTCTTCACTGTGTTTTTACCTCAGGACAGCTCATACACATTATTTACCCTGAGGTAATAAATATACCTTCTTTTTAGCAGTGAAGACAAGGCATAGATGGAAGTCGAACAGGGCAAGGCGCACTGAATCAACCATCTGCAATAAAGAAACGATATGGGGTTCCTTCAGAGACATTAAGCACAGAGCCACATTGTGCTCAGCGACCCATGAAAGCCAAGAGGAGGTCGCGGCACTGTTCAGTGGAATGATTGAAGTTAGGATTTTGCCTCCTCCAGTCATTATAACTGAGGTGGTTCTTACAGGCCAGGCCTTTGAGTGAGTGCCCTATAATAAGAGGATTTCACAGAAGGGGCTTTACAGCTGCTAGGAGACAAGTGTTATTAAAGGGGACAGAGCTCTAATAAGAGCCTGGCTGCTGGGTCAGAGGGTGTGCCTCTGCCCTTCCATAAAGAACAAAATGAATGGCTTGAGGGCTCCAGTGCTCTCACAGCTACAGATAATGATGAAATGGGGCTGGCTAAGCCAGGAGTCTACTTCACACATACTGGGGGAGGGAGGAGAAGTGGAGGGGGAAGGAGGGAATGGATCGGTTTTCATCTCTATCCACAGGCCTGTGAGCACTGGTTACCTGTGGTACAAAGGGCATGGCTTCTCTGCTGCTCATAAAAGAATAACACAATATCCCAGCTTTAAAGGAAGGGGTCCATAATTTGGTGGGTGAGGGTAGATAGTCCCCTGGACAGTTGTGGGCTAATTCTTGACCAGTTTTACGCACTTCTCATGGGAAGAGCCCTGTGCGTACAGAATTCTGATGGTGCTGATCTGCACTCCTGCATTGCCAAAAGCTGCCATTTCACCTCCACCACTCCTTTCTGAGTGCCAGAGTCTGCAGAGTCTGAGGGGTCCAGTCCTCGGCGGGAACTGCAGGGCAAGCAGCACAAAATCCCTTTCCCAACCAGCCTTGAAGCACAATGCTAGGGAAAATCAAATGCACAACATATACTCGTCCCATTGAACCACCCAGAAAATTTTCAAGCCTTTCCATGGGGATGTGGGTGAAAACAGAAGCGGAGCATCAGCAAAAATCAAAGAAAGCCATGACAGGTTTTATAAACCTAGGCACCATATGGGGTTGGCTGCTTTACAGTTGTGGAACTGCAATCTTATCTTTCTTCCAGATCCAGGGTCAAACTCCACTCACCTTACTCATGTGGGCAGCCCGTGGGTACCCCGCCTGACCCCTCCTCACTTCACCAAAGGCATTTGTAGGAATGTAGCGCTGGTTCCCATACTGCTGTCACACCCAACACAATAAGAGCGGCCCAATGTCCGCCAGGGCTGAGTCTTGCCCCACACCTGGACTCTAGCCACGCGGGGCAGGGGGGACAGGGGTTGTCTTTTTGCACCCCACGTGAGTTTGTGGAGCTCCTAGGAGGCTTTGAAAGCAGCTTGCCCTTCCTGATTTCACTGGGGCACTGGACATGTCTCCACCAGGTTATCATCGCCTCCTCCTGGGCAGCTGGGCTGGTGGAGCTTGAAGGGGGGAAGGCACATGGGGGAAATAGACAAGATCCGATCTGTTACTATGCGGGGCGGGGGGAGAATTAATCCTGGGAGCAGGGCAGGTTAAGAAGGGCCATCTAGGCAAGCCGTGTGCAGCCAGGCAGGGGATGCCCGCTCCAAGCGCCTAGGGCAGGGCTGGTGGAGGGACGCCCCCCTCTCCTCCCCAGTGGCAGGATACCTTTGCTTCAGCTCTGGCTCCAGCGCTCCGCGGGGGCTCAGGACAGATGCCTCCAGATGGGATCCCGGCGGAGCTCGGAGTAAGAGCCTCCTGCCCTGCCCCGGTGCCTGGCACCCAGCCCGCCCGCCCCTTACCTTAGCGCCCGGGGCGGAGGCGATCAGCAGCAGCAGGAGCAGCGGGGCCAGCCGCCGGCCGGGAGAGCCGCGCGGGGCGGCCATCCTGCGCTCCTGCTCCATGGGAACAAGGCAGCGGCGGCAGCCCGGAGGCAGCCGCAGTCGCCTGAGCGCAGCCCTGCATGGCTGGGTAATTAATGACTTTCCAACCTGTTTGGTGGCTGGGCGCCCGCAGCTCCGCGGGGCCCTGATTGACACAAGCCGACCTGAGCCACCCGCAGCCCGGGGAGGGCGGGGGCCGCGTGCGCCTGCCCCACATTCCTCCCAGGCCCGGGGCGGTTTGCGACACAGACAAAGGAAGCCAAACCCGGCACAGCAGGATCCCTGCCCCTCCCCTCCGCAGCCCGGGCTCCCTCCATCCAGGGCTTGGGGACAGGCCAGGACCAGCACCCCCTCCCCAGGCTGTGTGGCTGAGAATCCGGATCCACATCGGATCAGGCCACTCCGCATTGCCCGTGACCCCTTCCACCCAGGACAGCCCGGCACCCGCTGGCAGATGTCCCTAAATGAAGGAAGTAGGCCAAGTGTGATAGTTATAACCCCACTTTGCAGCTAGGGAAACTGAGGCACGGGGAAATGAAGGCTGGGCTGGGAAGAGCATCCCAGTCTGGTGATCATATTGTTCACATTTAAAAGAAGGGTCACTTCGGTGGTGACAGTGCTTGAAGATTGTGAAATGGTCTAGACAGTAATTGGTCCTGCCATGAGGGCAGGGGGCTGGACTCGATGACCTCTCGAGGCCCCTTCCAGCCCTAGAATCTATGAATCTATGGTCCCACTGAAGATCAAAGGGGGTGCTGGGGTCTGGACTCAGGGCATCACAGGCATATTTCTGTGCATAAAGCCTTTTTCCTGGTAACTGAAAAGACTGGTCTGCACCTAGTGTGGATGCAGTTATAAGGTGCCTTATATTGGCATAGCTTATTCCCCTTCCCATACAGGAATAAGGTATATACCGGTATAGGCACCCTTAAACCCCTATCATTGGGTGCTATTGTACTGCATAGTAGTATGGATAAACAGGTAACAACTTCCTAGTGTAGACAAGACCTGAATGAATTTATCTTGAAACACTGAACAAGTGGCATGAACATTCACTTTGAGCAAAGGAACAGCTTTGATCGTGTCTCCTCTGATTCATCCTTTCACTCCAGACACTGATCATCACACTGACCACTCCTTCCACTGAACTGTTTGTTCCAGGTCCACATAGAAGAATTTCTATTCGCTTGTCTCAAACAAACACTTTGATCTGGTCTACACTACAGAGTTAGGTCAATACAAGGCTGCTTACGTCGACCTAACTATGAAAGTGTCTGCACTTAAATTTTGCTTCCGCTGATGTAACTGTCCAGCTGTGCTGACTTAATAAGTCCATCTCCATGAGCGACGTAGAGTCAGGGTCAATGTAGTTAGGTCAACACAGTGTCAGTGTAGACACTGCGTTGCTTATGCCAACATTGATAGTGGCTTTCAGGAGCCTTCCCACACTGAGGGCTAGTCCACACTACCCGCCCGATTCGGCGGGTAGAGATCGATCTTCTGGGATCGATTTATCGTGTCTCATCTGGACGCGATAAATCGATCCCAGAAGCGCTCCCCCGTCGACTGCGGAACTCCTGCTCGCTGAGAGGAGGAAGCGCTGTTGACGGGGGAGCCTGCCTGCGCCGCGTGGACCCGTAGTAAGTATATTTAGTTCAATCTAGGAAACGTCGACTTCAGCTACGCTATTCTCGTAGCTGAAGTTGTGTTTCCTAGATCGATCTCCCGCCCCAGTGTGGACCAGCCCTGACAGTACAACCAGTACAAGCGCTCCTGGTGAGGATGTGCACTGCCGACACAAGGAGCAAAGTGTAGACATGCACAAGCGATGGAATTACTGCAGCGGTTGTATGCCGACATAAGTTAGGTTGACTTCACTTTGTAGGGTAGACAGCCCCTTTGTAGTTAGAGCTTGTCCACATGTGAAAGTTGTTTGGAATTATTTTCATCCACATTAAATGATCCAGAACAACTGTTGCGCCAACAATGCGTCCACACCACCTTGTTATCCTGGGTTAAGATGCTTCCCTTTGGGATCATCGTACCCAGAACTGTGTTGTTTCGAATAAAGCATTCAGCATTCTTTGCAGAAATCCAATGGTGCAATGCTTAACTGCTAGGCTCTGTGTTGTGGGTTTTTTGTCACTGTGCGATACTTGCTGGAAGGCACTGGAATTCTGAGACTCGGGGTCAAACTAATTCCCATGATTTCTCTCCTGTCATCCCATCATTCATCTAGCTTTTATGAGCCAGCCCCATTTTCAAAGAGCTGTCAGGCAGCATGAAGGCACCATTGCACTCCTGCAGTCCTGATGGGTCTTAATACAAACAGGCTGCCACACATATATCTACAGTCATGCAGGGAGATACGGGCATCCAAGAAGGAGGAGGCTGAAAAAACAAATGTTTTGACTAATGAAATGAAAAACTGGATATTTTAGGTGTCCAGAAACTTTCCCATTGATTTGAAAGGCTTCCTGCCATCAATTTCTCTGAAGAAAACACCACATAAGCAGAGAATGGGGTGGCAAAGAGTGGATGCTTGAACTTTGATGGCGATTTTCGCTACTTCCATAGAATATGATCACTGAATCTGTCAAAATACAGGAACTTGTTTTTCCCCCAGAGTGGAGCAGATAAGTCTTAAAGCATATTTATTTCCTGAATTTTCCCTCTTTTTCTCCTTACAAAATGTTCACAGGCAGATTTTTTAATGTATTCATTATTCTAAATTGTATGTCAATTTCTTCCTTAAAATCCTTTTTCCTCCATGAACAGCTTGCAAGCAGTTCTTGCAAATGCTCCAACTGAGAAACTTGCTGAGTGCTGGTTAGTTACAGCAATCTGGTGGTATTGTTTCTGGTCTCTGATTGGATCACTCTAACAGCACAAAATAAGGATTTGCATTGAAATGTGCAATTTGAAGTTTGCTTTCAGTGCCTGTTCAGTCTTTCAATTTTGTGCAATTATTCATGCTAACAAAGCTCAACCACTTGCTTGTTGCTGGCGAGTGGACTAGAATAGGTCACAGACATGGCTGAAATAAAACAGTCACAGATGTTTTTTCCATGCTTCACTCATCTGTAGTTCATACCCTTATCCAAACAGGCACTGTGTCCCCTAATGCCAGATTGGGATTGTGGTAAATCAGGTATACCCAGTTTTTGAGGACAGTTCTTCCCACAGTTCAGTGTGTGTTATGTCTTGGGATGAAAGGATGACCATGTCTGTATCTGTAACATGCAGACGTAGACTTAATATCTAGGTTAGTTAACATAAGGTCTTGCAGCAGCATGTCACCTTCTAATGCCTTAGTGGGGTTATTGACAAGTGGAGTATGATATTGGTAGATTGAGCATGCTCAAAGTGATAAAGGATAACATCTCCTAAAGGCCAGGACGTTGCTATATGGAGCACACCCGGATGATGGACAGCACTTTCTGTAACCTGGTGGGGTTTTTTGTATAGGTTTTGATTATTTTTAATTTATTATGTAACTTTACAGAGGGAGGTGAGGTTAGGTTAGGTTAGGTTGGGTTAGGGCACTAGTTTAGGACTTGGGAGACCTGGGTTCAAATCCTTGCTCCCCTGCGACTTCGTGTGGCTTTGGGCAAGCCATTCTGTGCCTCTGGTCCCTGTCTGTACAGTGGGGCTAATAGCAGTGCTCTGTGGCATTGTGAGGGAAAATACATTACCGATTGATTAGCTCTTTGAAATCTACTAAATGAGAATGTTATGGATTAATGATTGATTATTGGTTAATTATTTGTATTGTGGCTCTGACTGAGTTTTCAGCCCTGTTCTGCTAGGCACTGCACAGACGTATAGTAAGAGACAGTCTCTGCTCCAGAAAGCTTACAAATCTTAAATAGACAAGACAGACAAATGGTTGGAGGGGAAACTGAGGCACAGAGAGGTGAGGTGACTTGCCCAAGGGCACTCAGCAGGTCAGTGGCAAAGTTGGGAATAGAACTCAATCTGCAGAGTTCCCATACAGTGACCTGACCGCTGAACCACGTGTAGCAGCAACTGGATAATAATATATTGCAGCTTGGAGAGTTATTGATGGCTCATGTCCAGGCCAAAGGACAGTGCACTTCCACCATCAGATGAGGTAGCAGGGAAATGGCCCCATGCCCAGAATGTGAAGAATGGCATTACAACACTTCCTATAAGGTTGGGTGGTTGGTAGGTGGTGCGTGTCCACATTATGAATGAAAGAAGCTTTAACGTCACAGCTGGGATCACCTAGTAAATCTGTTCTTATAAAGAAACAGAGATTAACTGCATGTCTACCCAGGTTATCAGCCCCTTCATAACTGGAATCGTATGCATTGCTGTGGCATCGCTAAAATCTCACATGGCAAATAAGGCTCCCCATGCACGCACCCTATATGAGAGGGGATTGTGTGTTCCTGAGCCTGTACAGAAACATTATTGCTAGAGGATTATTTGCTTTCCTGAAGTGAAGGAACTGGACCGAACTCAGCTCCTGGGAGTTTGAATCCTGGCATTTGAGGGATGGGATATAGTCTCCAGATCTGATGCCTTAGGCCCTGATTCAGCAAAGAATGGCTTAACTTTAAGCATGGTAGCAATCCCATCCTATGAAGCACGTGCTTACGTGCTTGGCTGAATTGAGGCCTTAGAAAGTGGGAGTAAGAATTATGGCATGAACACGTGGATTTAACTGCACTGCAATGCTGGCATTATTGGGTCTACAATGCATTCAGTGGCTAGGAGCCAAGATCCTGGAACTACCATCTTGGGAAATATGGAATTATTAACATCGCAGATGCATATTACTTTTCCAAACCGCATCTTTTATTGCTCTTCTTCCAATGGCATATGAAGGCTATTATTATAAAATGTTTCTGAGGGTCACTCATCAAGGTTTTGAAGACAAACAGCTGTCAGGTAGGTCAGGTGGCCTTTGGGCAGCCCATAAACAGCCAGTGGCCTAATACTGCCCTCAGAAGCGTGGGTAGCACGCCTGTTGACTTCAGCAGGAGCACCATGTGAGTATCACAGAGCCCAGGGAGAACGCCTCTCTTTGTTGTGCTTCTGACAGTGCTCACAGAGGGCTGGGTCATACCGGTTGAAAGATCTGGCTCACAAACTGAGGTGGGCAGGACACTGACTCTTCTCTTTCATATGGCAACAGTTGGATCTTAAGGTCTCTTATCCAGTCTAGAGCAGAGGGGGCAGCCATATGAATGGCTGTGGCACCTCCAGGATAAGCATAAATTGGGCAACCCTCTGTGATGTGTCTGATAGTTTGCACCACGCCACAGACACAGTTCAGCGATTCCCCCACTTTCCATCTATGGAGTAAGTGTGCGAATCTCCCATGTCAGGGGCAGTTACAGTTTAGAGCTGTCCATATGCGCCATGGGGAGGGGAAGCCCGGCACTTGCACAGTTGGGTCGACGATTAGATTTTTGCTTGGTACATCGGCAGCTGCTCAGGCTTCAGACCATCTTTTGTGAACATCCTTATCTTCCGCAAGGAGGAGTGAGACCGGGAGGGTTTTCTTGAGTTTAGTGGGTGGCGAGGGGGATGATTTAGGTCACGGTGGAGCAGTACTGTGGTATTTGCCATGGTTTTTATGTACTCCCCAACCGTCGCAGCATCTCGTCAGATATTTGCCAGCACAATGTCAGCCAATACCGATAGCCATGGAAGTGGTGTTGGTGGGAGGGTGCCGCTAATCACGCGAAGAGTGGCGTTAATTTCGATGTCCACTAAGATGGCGTGTGGCCTTCCATTTCAAACTGGGGCATGGAATCCTGCTGTGGAATGGACCAAGGCTGGTGACGGCATTTGGAGCATGTGGGTGTCGCTTCCCCATGATGTTCCCACAAGCTTCTGTATGATGTTGACCCTGGCGTTTATTTTCCTTTTGGTTTGTTCAAGGTGGCGACGGAAGCTGAGCGTGCGGCCCAGGGGTATCCCTAGGTCCTGTGGATTATGATTGGGCATCAGTGGTGACCCACCGAAATTGATGTTTAATTTCACCCTGATCTACTTGTCTTCTTGGCCTGGGTTCAAATGGAAAGCTGAGACTACTGTTTTCGGGACATTTGGCTTTAACCGCCATGCCTTGAAATAGGTTTCACTGACCGCCAGGCGGTGACACAACAAAGACAGAAGTGACGCTCCCTGATTAACATGCCAGCTCTCCCCACTCCAAGGGTTTTCCTGAGAGCTTCCTCAAGATGAGAGCTGCATGAAACTGGAGGCAAACGTTGCCATTTGATCTTGTGTTCCTCAGATATTTGTATGTTCCACAAAATTGTACAAACTGGCTATTTCCTCTTCGACACCAGGCTCTTCAGTGCAGGGATTGTTTCTTGGTGCTGGGTTTGCCTGGAACCTAGCACAGTAGGGTCCTGCTCCATGACTGGAACGCTTAGGAACTAGAGCAGTATCAATAAATACATCAATATAATCATTAATAATGTCAAATTCTATTTCACAGCCACCTGCCACTCACAGCGTGTCCATTTTCAAGGGAAAAAATGGCAAAAGATAATGAATTTGGTCAAGTGGGCCAGTTTGAGCTCATAACAAGAGGCAAAGAGCCCCCTGCAATTTCATGATGTTTCTCCTTCTGTAGGGAATGTTTTGAATGTTGCTACTTAGGCTGGAGTTTTCTTTGATCAAATACATGTGCACAACATAGAGGTGTGGGGTTTGGGTACATTTCAGCTTGGAAACCAATCGCTTGGGTTTATAATTGGCTTTGGGGGGTTTAACTCTTCTGCTTAACCAGCTGGGGAATGGAATGCCAGATTCTGATGAATCACCACCCTTGCCTATTCCCTTTCAATACCTGATCAGCTGATGCAGTGACATAGCACTCCTCGGTTGGCAAAGTCAGACATTTCATGCCACTTGGAGTTTGCTGTCTAGTAATAAAACCACTTCCCAGCCCCGCTCAAGGGAAATGATAGCTTCCAATATATTTATAAAGCTATTTGAGCCCCAGAGTGGTTACCAGCTAAATCTCATCATCAATAGGGCCCTACCAAAATCACGGCCATGAAAAATGCATCACGGACCATGAAATCTGGTCTCCCCCTGTGAAATCTGATCTTTTGTGTGCTTTTACCCTATACTATAGAGATTTCACTGGGGAGACCAGCGTTTCTCCAATTGGGGGTCCTGACCCCAAAGGAAGTTTCAGGGGGTTGCAAGGTTATTTTAGGGGGGTTGTGGTATTGCCACCCTTACTTCTGCGCTGGCTTCAGAGCTTGGCGGCTGGAGAGTGGCAGCCGTTGGTCAGGTGCCCATCTCTGAAGGCAGCACCCCACCAGCAGCACGCAGAAGGTTGGCAATACCATACCATGCCATCTTACTTCTGTGCTGCTGCCTTCAGAGCTGGGTGGCCAGAGAGTGGCGGCGGCTGACCAAGGACCCAGCTCTGAAGGCAGCAGTGCAGAAGTAAAGTGGCAGCACCATACCAGGCCATCCTTACTTCTGCGCTGCTGCTGGTGGCTCTGCCTTCAGAGCTGGGCTCCCGGCCAGCAGCCACCATTCTCCAGCTGCCCATCTCTGAAAGCAGTGCCATCGCCACCAGCAGCACAGAAGTAAGGGTAGCAATACCGCAATCCCCCCTACAATAACCTTGCAACCTCCCACAATTCCTTTTTCGATCAGGACCCCTACAATTACAACTCCATGCAATTTCAGATTTTAAATAGCTGAAATCATGAAATTTATGATTTTTAAAATCCTATGACCGTGAAATTGACCAAAATGGACCGTGAATTTGGTAGGGTCCTAATCATCAGGCAGTAACATATTCAGTTTTCTATAAGATCATTTTAAATGTTGATTTCTATAATGTATTCAATTATTTCTACAATGTATCCAATGATGCTAGACAAATTCAGACCGGAAATAAGGCATACATTTTTAAAAGTGAGGGCAATTAACCACTGGAACAGTTTTCCAAGGGTCGTGGTGGATTCTCCATCACTGACAACTTTTAAACCAAGAGTGGATGTTTTTCTAAAAGATCTGTTCTAGGAATTATTTTGGGGAAGTTCTATGGCCTGTGTTATACAAGAGCTCAGACAAGATGATCACAATGTTGTCTTCTGGTCTTGCCATCTCTCAATGTATCAATCTCCACTAAATGCAAACTCTAGAACCAGCTAAATCTTCCTCCTAAGAATATATTTTCTGCACAATGCACTGGGTTATTGAACACTGCCAGTTAACAGAAATTGTGTGGCTCAATGAATCAAGCTAAATATTTACCCTGTAACGAATCTTTCTTATATGAACTTTCCCCATTGACTTGGAGAGCAGTTGTGCATCACAACCATTCCAGTGATCTTTTATGCCCCTGTATGCTTGTGCACCATTCTGCGCCTTCCCCGGTAGCCAGCTTGCTGTCACACCAGCACCAGAGCGAGGGCTGAGGCAGTGCAAAATGGAATCAGGTGTTTCCGGAGCAAGGGGATTGGGGTCTGGAGCGGAGGGTGGATCTGCATGCCAGATGTGGTACAATTAGTGTGGGAAGCAGATCTGAGCCTCAGCATTTCTCTCCCACTGAGGGTCTCGGCCTCAGGACGGAGTGAGAAAAGAGAAATTACTGAAGGATGTCAGCTGGGATCCTAGTGATGGAGGCGGTACTGGGAACCCTTGATCAAAGCAGTTTGCTGGAAATGGGGGGAAGTCAGGGACACCTAATTCATACTCGCTCAGAGAAAACAAGGGGACGATTGTTTAAAAATCATACAGCAGTTCTATTAACTGACTTCTACAATGGCCAAACGTTGCTTCCAAGCTGAAATAAACCGGCAGTATGATGAAACAAACAGAGAGAATACAGTCAGAGCTCAGCAGACAGTCTGTTTGATTGGCCAGTCTGATGAAGGGAAAAGCCAGCTGATCACTGATGAATGCAGTTTCATGTAGGGAATTCTCTTGCTGTTTCAACAAGGCATAGTGCCTTATAAAGCCAGCTCATGGGCTACAAACAAGCAAGAATGAGCAAAGCTTCTGAGAAGCACAAAGGACACAGTTTTCATTTGAACAGAATGACCCAGGGCTCCCAAAAATATGTCCCAGCACCTGACTCATTCAAAGAAACAGCTTGAAGAGAAAAGATAAAGAAGTAATCTTGGTGGAGGGAGGCAATAAAAACAAACAGGCTGATGAATGGCATTTTGGAAGGGATGGGGATTTGGAGGATTTTACACTTGTGCACATCAGGGACCAGGCAGAGTATGTCCAGGTGTTATGCAAAGCTTTCTCCACATGCCGTTCAACATGCCCTTCATTCATGATCTGCAACACCCCCTGCTATTCCAGTCCTGATCCCCCTTCCCCAGTTTTCCAATGCAGTCATGAGCTGCAGTTCCTGGGCCTCTCCTGATCAGAGACAGAGATGTTGTGTGGTGGTGTATCTATTGACAAATGTTAAAAGAACACTTCCAAGCTGAGTGGGTCTCAAGTTTAGGTTGTGTTTTTAAAAAGGGATTACAAAAACCTAGTATAAAACCAAACATTTTCATCACTTTTTTAAAAATGATTCAATGGCAAAAAATTGTTTTATTATAAAGGTTTCCCTGCTATGTTGGGAAACCCACACAACTAGTGCATAGGAATCTGAATGTGAAATTGACCAGTCTAGTAAAAATAATAAACTGCCAAGACATATTCAGATCCACCAAAACCAACTCTTGTTCTCATAAATAGGGCTGAGCAAATAATGGATTTTTCTGCTCAGAGGGCCAAACTGAAAATTTTGAAAAAATTCCAATTGGATTCAAACCAAAATCGGATTTTCCCAAAATATTTCATCAAATTGAAACTTAAAGAAATTTCACTTTGAATCAACTGAAATGTTTTCTGTTGACTTGAAATAATTTTCCGCCAAGTTTTTTATGATGAGTTGGCTGTTTGTGTTGTTTTTCACCTTCTTTTTTTAAATATTGATGAAAATGTATTTCAAAACATCAAAATATTTTGACTTTTTTAAATTAAATGTTTCAAAACAAAATGGTTCAAACAAAATGGTTCAACTCTTTTTTTTTTTTAATTGTTTTTCAACTAAAGACATTTGTCAAATTCAACCTGAATTCAGTGAATGTTTTGGGGCCCTGAAAAATGCTCTTCGTGCTTTCGTGGAGCGCAGTAGAGAGAGCGCTGCACTCTGTCCACACTGACAGCTGCAGGCGCACTGGCGTGGCCACATTTGCAGTACTTGCAGCAATATTGGGAGCGGTGCATTATGGGCAGCTATCCCACAGAGCACCTCTTCCCATTCTGGCGCTGTGGCTTGTGGGAAGGGTGCGGGGGGTGTGGGGCATTCTGGAACCTGTCCCAACGCCCCATGATGCATCGGTTCGCATCCCAGCAGTCCCTGTACTTCCGTCCACATTTGGCACCATCTTTCAACTTTTTTTGTATTGTGCGCTCTGTCTTCCCTTTCGCTCTGCGGGAATTCTACTGAGGAATATGCTGACAAGTCTCGCCGGCACGTGACGTTTGGCGATTTACTCCTTAAGATCCAAACTGACAGTGAGGATGCTGATGATGATATCGATGCGAGTAATGCATACGACACAAGATTGCTTGTGGCATTCACGGACATGCTCACCACCGTGGAACACCGCTTTTGGGCTCGGGAAACAAGCACTGAGTGGTGGGATCACATCGTCCTTGAAGTCTGGGATGACAAGCAATGGCTGCAGAACTTTTGGATGAGAAAAGCCACTTTCATGGGACTGTGTGATGAGCTCGCAAGGACATGCGATTGAGAGCTGACCTGACGGTGGAGTAGCGGGTGGCTATTGAAATCTGGAAGCTGGCAACTCCAGACAGCTACCGATCGGTCACTAACCAATTTGGAGGAGTGGGAAAGTCGACCGTTGGAATCGTGTTGATGCAAGTTTGCAGGGCCATTAATCTCATCCTGCTCAGAAGAACCGTGACTCTGGGTAACGTGCATGACATTGTGGCTGGCTTTGCACAAATGGGTTTCCCTAACTGCGAAGGGGCGATAGATGGGATGCATATTCCAATTCTGGCACCAGCCCACCTAGCCTCCAAGTACGTTAATCGGAAGGGGTATTTCTCCATGGTTCTCCAGGTGCTTGTGGATCACTGTGGGCATTTCATTGACATTAACGCAGGCTGGCCCGGAAAGGTCCATGACGCATGCATCTTTCGGAACACTGGCCTGTTCAAGAAGCTGCAAGCTGGGACTTTTTTCCCAGTCGAGAAGATCACTGTAGGGGAAGTCGAAATGCCCATTGTGATTCTTGGAGACCCTGCTTACCCTTTAATGCCGTGGAACATGAAACCCTACACAGGGAGCCTTGACAGCAGCAAGGAGTGGTTCAACAACAGACCCACCCTTTAAATTCCCTGGGAATTTTGAAAATCCCTTCCTGTTTGCTCAGCCATGTGTGGAGTGCTCTCAGTGAATCCTTCCAGGTGACCATGCCTCCACGTGCCAGACAATCCCCCGTATAGAGCAATGACAAGGTGCTGGACCTCATCAGTGTTTGGCGGGAGGAAGCTGTCCAGTCCCAGCTGCGCTCCAGCCATAGGAATTACGATACCTTCGGGCACATATCAAGGGACATGATGGAAAGGAGCCATGACCAGGATGCACTGCAGTGTAGGGTTAAAGTGAAGGAGCTGCGGAATGCCTATCGCAAAGCCCGCAAAGCAAACGGCCTCTCAGGTGCTGCCACCGCGACCTGCCGTTTCTATAAAGAGCTGGACGCGGGGGTGACCCCACCTCTACTCTGAGGACCACCATGGACACTTCAGAGCCCATTCAACAAGGCAGGAGGAGGAGGAGGAAAGCGGGAGCGAGGGTACTGAGGAGGAGGAAGACACCCCAGAATCCCTAGATGCATGCAGCCAGGAGCTGTTCTCAAGCCAGGAGGAAGGTAGCCAAAATACAGGGGCTGCATGGTCCTGGTCCTTGGATCACACAGGGGAGGAGAGGAGTGATCCTTGTACCTTTATCCTACCCTGTGCACTTGCACAAGGGCCAGGTGACCCTAAAAGCCGTAGTGTCCTTGTTGTCCAGCCAGACAAACTGAGGGAGAGGAGAAGTGACGCTTACCCTAAGTCACTGTCAGAACGCCGCAGCTTGTGACGCCCAGTCCTGTGCTCAGAGCATTTCAGGAAAGCGTGAGGTAGAAAAATCTGGGGAGCATGAAGCTTGTGGGGTGGATTTTCTGAGGGGCTCAGCAATCACTTACCTCTGCCCCCACTGACGGCGATGGGAGTTTTCCCACTGACATCAATGGGAGAGGAGTTAAGCGAACGCTTAGTGTTTTGGAAAATCCCATCAGCGGTGCCTGGTTTTATGATAGTGGTTGTGCCGATTAACCCTTTAAAGCCAGAGACAAGCCAGGTCTGTGTCTGGGAACCCTGAACTGGTGCCCAGGGTAGACTAGAGAAATCCTCTTAATCCCTCCTGGAAAGCTAAATGTTTCCGCTCGCAGTCTTTAGGGAGCAATTTCCTTTTCCAGTCTGTGGATGGAGGATTAGTGTCCTTCCAGCAGTGAGTTCCCAAAGAACCCTTTAAAAAACGTCCTAGCTATTAAAACAGACTCCTTTAATGTACTGCAGTGGGTCTTTTGGATGACACCTAAGGAATAACGCCTGCCTGCTCTATACATCAACAAAACATTCCACACCACTTCTGGGGGAAGCTGGAGCTTTCCCCAGCCTTCTGGGGCAAACTTTTCTGCTGCCCCCCTGCATCCACTCTACCTCAGCCAGACATCAGGCCTCATTTCTCCATCTGGGTCCAAAGCTGATAGCTGGGCTATATCTCCCCAGAAAGGTACCATTCCCTAGACTGGAATAAGATCTGTAACTTGACCTATGACCCTGATGTCACACTAAGTTAGCTATTCTTTTGGGGGCACTCAGTTTAACAAACACAAAATTAAAGAAACAAGCCCACATGGGAGCCCTCTGGAGCAGGGATTGTCTTTCAATTTCATGTGTGTCCAGCATTTAGCACCGTTGGGCCATGATCCCTGAACTGGCACCTCTAGGTGCTAGCGTAATACTACTAATAAATAACAAAAACTTGTGCATGAGGTTAGTTCATAGTAGTAGTATGACAGAGAAGTAATACTGCACATCACATTAAATACGTTGTCAGTTTTATTTTAATGCAGTGCTGTTGCTCCCATTCAGCCACTGAAAAATTCACTCTGTGTTAGTTTTCTGTTTGTTGTTGGGTTGCTGTAAGATTCCCATTTCAGTATGCCTTGAATGCTAAATGGAATAGGACCTATGCAGCATATGCATTACAACTTAGCTGAGTCTCCTTCAATCACTGTAAATATCAATCTTTTTATAGTTAGGATCCCAACTTTTAAAATATGAATTGTGTCCCAGCATTAATGAGCAAATCCTCCTCTCTCCTCTGCTGTCCCAAATGGCCCAGGATGCAGCAAAGCATTACTGTTCCTGGGAATGGTGCAGGATTCTTGGGCCCAAGGGCAGGGATAATGCACCCCTTGACCTCCCCTCCATCCCCGAGCAATCTCCACCCACACAGATGGGGCCTAAAGCAGCACTGAGTCTTTGTGGATCTAGCCCTTTGAAGCCCGTCATGGACCAGGCCTCCATTGTGCTCAGTGCTGTATAAACACCGAACACAATGATGGTCTTTGCCCCAAACAGCCTAGCTTAGTTAGATCCACCCAAGCAGAGTGAGGTTTGAGAACAGTGGACAAGCAAGTTCCTTGGGCATGTCATTTCCCCTCTCTGTGCCTCTGTTTTCCCTCCCACCCTTCATTTGTCTTGCCTGTTTAGAGTAGATGATAAGCTGTTCAGGGCAGGAGCTGTCTCTCACCATGTCTGTACAGCACCCAGCACACTGGGGCCCACTAAGCAATACTATGATGTCAACCACAAAGGGACTGGTATTAAAGCAACTGCGCAGATGCATGTGTAAGAGCAGGGAATAGGTTATATAGGCTGTAGATGCTAAGCCAACCCTAGAAGCAACTGTGGAATGCTCCCTTAATCCTCTGCAACATATGGGGGCCAGGGAGAGAATCCTCATTTCCTCCCCTCCACTCACATGTGCAGCCTCTTTCACCAGGCTGTCCTATGCAGGTGTAGCGCAGGGGTGACGATGTGACTATCTGACATCTGCCGGCAGCTGCGGTTTCTTTGTGTATAATCTGGCTCTTTGCTATGGAACCATACCTAACCAGATGTGTGTGAAATTCTGAAGTCTTGGTTCCCAGGAGCTGCTGTGATTCTGACATGCGGCTTAACACTCCGGAGATTTAGATACAAACATGGCAGCAAAACAGAGTGCAATGCCCGGCCCTCAATCTACCCATTCCTCGCCCCCTAGATCTGTTCAACTGTCCCTGGGCTTTGAATCCACTCGCTGCTGCTGCTGCTATTAATTATAACAGCTGATGCCGTACTGTGCTTAACTGGGAAGTAAGCCTTCCCAAAAGTAATAATAATAATACCTAGCTCACATATGGGGCTTTTCAGCGGTAGATCTCAAAGCGCTTTACAAAGAAGGTCAGTCTCATTATCTCCATTTTACAGTGGAGGAATAGGAATGGGAGATGGGTGGGAAGCCCACAGCAGAGCTGGGAAACTCAAGAGTGCCACCTTGCTTGAATTCCCAGCAGAGGGAGTTGGATTAGCTGGTTCCTAGATTAAGGAAATAGGAGTGGAAGTGGATACAAATCCCACAGGGGGCCTGGAGCACCAGGTCTAGTGTTTGTTGGTGAAGAAAGGCTGCTGGGGCAAGTATCAATGCAGACAAGTCACTGGAGGTAATTGCACTCCCTTCCCCACGCACAGCAGGGACCCTAAAGACTTGGGAACAGCTGAGAGCTGCTCCAGGCCGCCTACAGCTTCTTTCCCATGGAGATAGCACAAGTTACTGCTGACACAATCAGAATTCTGTGCCATTTAGTAGCATATTTTATGCAATTTTGCCTGGGGATGATGTTGCACAGAACAGGTCTCCCCCAGCCCTGCCTCTTTCCCATCCAGAAACCCCCCCCCCCCCCCCCGCAAAAAAAAAGCCATGGAGTCTCAGGTATACAGAGATCACAGGGGCTTCCCAGAGAGAAATTATGGAGCTTAGGTCTCAGCCCATCTCCCTCAACAAAATTTGGGCCTGCTAAACTAACTTTCTGCTGTTTTCCTGCCCTCAGCTCTTGAGAGGAATGTAGGTTCTGAACCTCCATCCTCATGCCAGCAAAACTCTCAGGGACAGGAATTCACCTTGAAGCCAGCAGGCATTTTGCTGGAGGAATTAAGCCCTGTATCAGCCCTGCAATGAACTCTGATACAGTGTAATTCTAAGCCCAATTGTCCACTGCATTATGGCCCTTTTATGCCACTCCAGTGACATAACTGGGCAGATCTGTCCACCAAGAAATTCCATTGGCATAGAGGGATTCTCAGGTTGGCGCAGAGCTGCCATGATGATTCTCTTCTACCTCTCACCCAACCCCTCGGGTAGGGGTGTGTGGCCTAACCATTGTTGTGTTCTAGCTATCCTCAGCTTCCCGGTTGGCCCCTTGTGACTATATGCAGTTTTGTGTAAGTTAGAGCAGCCCTGAGGTTGCTCTAACTTATGCTGAGGGCTGGCTATCCCCTGAATATGAAGAGTGCAAAGAAGGCTTAGTCACCTTTACTGTTACACAGCTCCTGCTCTAAACAGAGTTTGAGTGGAAGTAAGGAGCCAAGCTCTCTATATATAGAAAAGGAAAACGAAAGCCCCATGTAGTTTCAATACATCCAATACTGACTATGAGGACAGCTAACTCTCCTTTCCACTGCATTGAAAAGCTGCAAAATCCTAGCTCTCTTGATATATGAGAAACCTAGTCATAACTCATCTTGTGAATATTGTAGAAGAGGTTCTGCTCCTGTATGAGGATTGCAATTGCCTAAAACTACTTACAGGAAATGTTGTTTTAACTGCTTTGGCTTGGAGTAAAAGCGGGAAATAAAAAATGTAACCATCACTTACAGCTGTTTTAATGTTTTTTTAATGCAAAGAGAAAGCAAAGAAAATGCTTTTAATCAAGCTGGAAAAATAAGGCTGATGGCTCAGAGAAAAAGGGGTGGCTGGCAAACCCTCCTTAAATGTTTCTATTTCATGAACTCCCTCCCAATAAATTGTTTATTCTTCAAAAAGTTACCTGTGCAATGGAGAAAGAGACATAAAACAGAAAGAGTTTGGATCCCAGGGACAGTGGAATAAACGGCCCTTGCACTACAAATAGACACAATGAGGACTTCTTTTGCCATCATCAGTGCTTCAGTGCAGGGGAGGGCAAAGAGTAGGGGAAACTCCAACCTGGTGGGCCTCAGGTATGTGCAACTCCCTTCATCTTGGCTGAAACACTGGGGATTGGAGTGGCGACCTCCAGAGCTAAAAGCATGACCTGCTCCAGTGTCCCAGCTTGGGCTGTAACAGACACCTACCCTCTGTGGATTGGGCACACAAGGGGAATCTCTAACACACACTCCCCAGTGTGTTCCATAAGCCCTGCAAGTGAGGTTTGCAAACCAGCGGGAATCTGTTGCATCCCAATGGCCGGAGTCAAAGAATGGCCTCTCTCAATTCAGGGGAAGGGGGGAAGGTCTGACCTATTGGAGCACCAAGAGTCATACCACAGCCTCTCTCCCTGATTTGGGGGCAGGATCAGGTGTGGGAATCGAATGGTGGCTCTGGATTAGGGAAGGTCTGATGTACTTAGAGACCTGGAGATGGATCTGCAGTCACCAGGTTCAGAGGATTGTCCTGTGTTAAAGCACCGGCTGTCGAGCCCCAACATCTCTTGATGAGACAGCTTCAGTCACATGTGAGGGTGTGCCGTATTAGAATGCTGGGATCACAGCCTGATTTGATTAGGGGTGATCTGAGGCAGGAGGCACCTGGAATCAAACAGCAAGTATCTTCCTAGCACTTGACAAAATCAGAACTGGGTATTAAACAGTCAGTAAAGTACTGGAGCACCAATAACAATATTTTTGTTCCCAACTCCCAACCCACTCCTCCCTACTGACCAAAGTGTTTGCTTTAGCGGAGGCCCAACCCCATTCTCTGTGCTTAGGGATGGACGTCTTGACAACCCTCTCATAGAAGGTCTGATATACTAATCTGCTAAGAAATGCACAGCAGCCTCTTTGTTATGGAGGGTTAACGCAGGAGAACAGCAGCCAAATTATATCCTGGTGCCCTCGCCTCATCTCCTTACTCCACCAACCAGGCACACGCTGAATTTCTGCCCCCCTCCCTATCTAGGATGGTGGTGAAGAGTTGCGCTCTCATCCCTGCTGAGTCTGCAAGAGGTGCCAGCCCAGACTCATTGGAGACAGTTTTTCGTGTCTGCGTCTTGGATGAAATCTTGTCAGGTCACCAACAGCCCCAAACCGCAGCTGGAAAAATCGTTACCGGATTAGATGACTGATCTGCAGAGGCTGATGGGTTCGGCATGTGTGGTTCCGGAAATCATCCATAAGGTAAAAGGCTCAGATGGTGACACTAATCATCATGCCCTCTCAAAGGCCTGCAAGTGCAGCCCACAGCCTTAGGATTTATATCTTGCACTCACATGCTTCCTGGCTCCGCTGGTCCTACTGACAGCCACTGAGACAGGTTATTGCCTATCAATGTCTCCTTTACCAGCAAGGCCAGCGCTGGTCCTCAGGCTTCCTTTGGAGCAGGGAAACTGCAAAGAAACAAGTGACTAAACAGATTTGCACTCCCAGAATTTGCACTCCCAAAAACTCTCCCCACCAAAATGTGAAATGAAGGAACGACGACCTAACAGCAAGTTCAGGGGGAGCTTTCAGAGGCACTTCTCAGGCCTTCTCACTGTAGCCTTCTAACGCCCTGTTGTAGCTAATTGCAGTGTTCTAACCCTAACACAACCTCAGCCTTGTCCAGACTAGACTGCCTAACATTTCTCATCCTTGCTGCCACCTGTTCAACTCTGCTGGAAGTAGCAATGGAGTAGCCAAGTTGCAGGCAGCCACCAGAGTTTTTACCATTGTATTCCCTAGATCTTATCTGAGCAAGGTTAAATGGCACAATGGTGAAACTCTCAAAACCCTGTCTACACTGCTGACTGCTACCACTAGCAGAGTTGCACCAGTATTAGCTATGGAGAAGGGAAAGGATTAGTGTTGATGTAGCCATGGAGACTGATGTGCTGCTTTCCACTGGGTTGCTGTTCTGGTCTTTAGCAGCAGGGGGATTTTTCCAAATGCTTCTTGGCCCAGTGAATTCAGCACTGCTACCACATTCAGTGGGTTGTACCCACTAAAGGTCCTTATCCAAAGCCTGTTGACGCCAATGGGAATCTTTCCATTGAGTTCAGTGGGTTTTGGATCAGGTCCAAAATGCATCAGTAACAGAAGCATGAACATCTTTGAAGGGTGGGGAATGTGAACTCAAGTGTGATTGCTAGTTCACCATAATACACACGTACTGGGGAAGACCCTCGTTGATCAATAATGCCAGCCAGATGAGGAAGAGGTGATCCTGCAGAGAGTAAAAACACCAACAAAAACCCCAGGGCCCTCTTCAGTTAGAAGGACCCTCTTCATCCAGACTAGTGTCAGGTGTGTGGCCGAGGGCTCAGTCCAGCCTTGCTTGCTCCAAACTCCTTTGGTGACCAAGGGAAATCAGCACCAGAGCTATAGCAGTAATGACATTCTGTCCTTCCGCTGCAGGGGGCAAAGCTAGCTAGAGCCTTTTAGAAATAGGCTGACACGTTAGTGGAAAGCTGCAGAGTTTTTCTCTAAGCTGAGAAAACGTGCAGCCCAAGCGAAGGAGGGAATTCTCACCAGCTGGGCCTCCTGCCCACGAGTTTGAGGTGCTCACTGTAAATTGTGCAGTGTTTTTCTTTCCTGTAGCACTTTAGCTGCTTACATTGATTCTATTAAGTTTAGACCCAGCAGTAACCTCACCATGCCGAGCTAATTAGCCTGGGAGGGCTCTGCTCTTATAGCCATCAGTGCCAGGACAGAACAGGGCTCAACGGAGAGGAGTCCCTGGATGAAATTCTTTGGCCTGCGCTATGCAGGAGGTGGGACTAGATGATCAAATGGTCCCTTCTGGCCTTAAACTCTAGCAATAGAAATATGAGCCCTAAGTTAGCTAGCTGGCCCTGAACTCTGATAGCTAGCCCCAGAAAGAATTGTTCATCCTACTCCCATTTAACACCAGATCTGCTTTCCTTCTGCTTGGGGTGGGGATGGGGGCTGATCCAGTGCTCACGGGCATTTTCCCTTTGATTTCAATGAGCTTTGGATCGGGCACTGGATGCTCATCCAAAGGGAGAGAGATCTTCTGCTGGAATAAGCCAGTTCCATGTGGATGATCCAGTGGAGTCCCCAGTTGCTACAAACTTCTAGTCCCCTTTCTCCACCTCACGGCTGCCTGTAGCTTATTGTTTTCACATAAAATTATAGTTGATAGGTGTTGTGTGCCCATGTTTACTTCACTTTGACTGGTGCTTTGTTTGGCTCTGGCCCCAGAAGGAAGTCAAAGGTGTTTCCACCTCTCCGGGCTGCCGAGATTGCTGCTGGAGTCTCTCTTTCAAGCTTAAAATGATCTACTTTAGTGTTTCCCGCTATCTCAGGGAGGCCAGCCTCATTCAGCTGGCTCTGCCCTGCCACACCTGGGCAGAGTGTGGGACTTAAAAGGAAGAAAGCCCAGCAGTAACGGGTGACTGGGGAAGAGTGTGGATGGACTGCTCCTTCCTAGGCCTCAGAGTCCTTTGCAGATGGCTGGCTGAGGAAAGAGCCCAGGGGAGAGCTGGGAGGCTTTGAGCTGGAAGATGTGAGGGAAAACAGGTGCAGCTGTTAGGTCCCTTTGGCAAGGCCTGGGAAAGGAGCCCGAGTGACCCTAGGGCCAGAGGCTAGTGACAGGTCAACCACAGTCTGCCTGGGACTGTTGTGGACTCCTGGAGCTCAGTGGGGAGTGAAGAGGACTATGCACAGACCCTAGTGAGAGGGTTGTAGAGGACCCCTGGGGCCAAGGGGAAGAAGGAATGTGGGGTGCCCTGATAAGCGGAGGAAGAAGTGTTTACAGGCCTGAGTGTAAGGCTGTGCACATTGGTACCCCTGAAGGGGTGGGACCAAATGTAACTGAGCCAGAGGCATTTGCAGCTGGGCAGAGTTGTAAAAGACCACAGAAAACTAAAGCAAAGTGCTGCAAGGCTGGGTGTGGCCAGAAGCGGGTGCTCTGAGACAGTAATTCTTCTAACACCTTCCTCCTGAGGGTAACAAACACAAGTGGAAAATAGGCAAGATTTTTAAAAATTAGTAAGAGAGAATAACGATGGTGGAAAGAAATCTTTACGAAGTTAAATAGATTCAAAGCACAAATCGGCTATTAGTATTATTATTTGTATTCAGCAGCACCTACAGGCCCCAGCCAAGGCCAGGACCTCTTTATGCCAGGTGCTGTACATACACTTTGTAAGAGACAGTTTCCTGTCCTGCGCTGATTACCATTTAAACAGACAAGACATATCATATCGTATGTTTCCTCTATATAAATCCATGGTATGCCCACATCTTGAATACTGTGTGCAGACATCGTCACCCCATCTCAAAAAAGGATATATTGAAATTGGAAAAGGTTCAGAAAAGGGCAACAAAAATTATTAGGGGTATGGAATGGCTTCCCTATGAGGAGAGATTAATAAGACTTGGACTTTTCAGCTTGGAAAAGAGACGACTAAGGGGGGATATGATTGAGGTCTATAAAATCATGACTGGTGTGGAGAAAGTAAATCAGGAAATGTTATTTACTCCTTCTCATAACACAAGAACTAGGGGTCACCAAATGAAATTAATAGGCAGCAGGTTTAAAACAAACAAAAGGAAGTATTTCTTCACACAATGCACAGTCAGTCTGTGGAACTCTTTGCCACAGGATGTTGTGAAGGCCAAGACTATAACAGGGTTCAAAAAAGAACTAAATAAATTCATAGAGGATAGGTCCATCAATGGCTATCAGCCAGGAAGGGCAGGAATGGTGTCCCTAGCCTCTGTTTGCCAGAAGCTGGGAATGGGTGACGGGATGGATCACTTGATGATTACCTGTTCTGTTCATTCCCTCTGGAGCACCTGGCATTGGCCACTTTCGGAAGACAGGATACTGGACTAGATGGACCTTTGGTCTGAACCAGTATGGCCGTTCTTATGTTCTTATGACAGAGAAGATGGGGGGAGAAAGGAAGCTCGTTCTCTTAATGTAATGGCTGGGGAACTTAGGTCCAGAGAGATTAAGTGACTTGCCCAAGGTTGCACAGAAAGTCCTACATAGAGCTCCCTGGACAATTATTGCTGATTTTTCAATAAGTCTTGGAAAACTGGGGAAGTTCTAGAGGACCAGAAGAAAGCTAGTGTTGTGCCTATATTTTAAAAGGGCAAATGAGCCTACTTCAGTATAATGAAACAGCTAATACTGGACTCAGTTAAAGAATTAAAGGAGGGTAATATAATTAATGCCAGTCAACAAGGGTTTATGGAAAATAGATCCTGTCAAATTAACTTGATATAGTTTTTTATGCAATTACAAATTTGGTTGATAAAGGTAACTGTGCTGATGTAATATACTTAGACTTCTGTACGGTATTGACTTGGTAAGGCATGGCATTTTGGTTAAGAAACTAGAATCATACAGAATCAACATGGCACATGGATTAAAAACTGGCTAACTGATAGGTGTCAAAATGTAATTCTAAATGGGGAATCATCAAGGAGAGGATGTGTTCGTAGTGGACATCCCACAGGGATCAGTCTTGTTCCTGTGCTATTTAACATTTGTATCAATGACCTGGAAGAAAACATCCAATCATTACTGATAACATTTGTAGAAAACTCACAAATTGGGGGAGTGGTAAATAACGAAATGGACAGGTCATTGATATAGAACAATTTGGATCTCTTGGTGAGCTGGATGCAAGAAAACAATATGTGTTTTAATACAGCCACATGTAAATGTATTCATTTAGGATCAAAGAATGTAGTCCATATTTACAGGATGGAGGACTCTATCCTGAGAAGCAGTGACTCTCAAAAAAGATTTGGGGATCATGGCTGATAATCTGCTGAACATGAGCTCCCAGTATGATGCTGTGGTTAAAAGGGCTAATGCAATCTTTGGATGTATAACCAGCAGGGGAATCTTGAGTAGGAATACAGAGGTAATATTACCTCTGTATTTGACACAGGTGCAACCGCTGTTTGAATACTGTGTCCAGTTCTGGTGTTCACAATTCAAGAGGGTTGTTGAAAAATTGGAGAGGATTCAGTGAAGAGCCACAAGAATGATTAAAGGTTTGGAAAACATGTCATAGTGAAAGAGTCAAGAGGCTCAATCTTCTTAAGCGACAAAGGGTCCTGTGGCACCTTATAGACGAACAGAGGTATTGGAGCATAAGCTTTCGTGGGTGAAGACCCACTTCGTCGGATGCAAGCAGGTGCCACAGGACCCTTTGTCGCTTCTACAGATCCAGACTAACATGGCTACTGCTCTCAATCTTCTTAGTTTAACAAAGAGAAGGTTAAGGGATTACTTGATTACAGTCTAGGACGTACATGGGAAACAGTATTTTGATAATAAAAGCCTCTTCAGTCTAGCAGACAACAGTATAACACAATCCAATGGCTGGAAGTTGAAGCTCGATTCAGATTAGAAATAAGGCCAGAAGGGACCACTGTGATCATCTGGTTTGACCTCTTGGATAACGCAGGCCATATGCTCGACACTGTCTTCCTTTCCCCCAACCTTCATCTGTTTTTTGTCCTTCTAGATTGTGTAAGATCTCTGAAGGCTTTGTGTAGGTACATACAGCACCTAGTATGTGTTGGGGGGTTACTCTAATATAAATGGTGGTTTGAGCTGTATTTAAAACCAGAAAAATTCTTCTTCTGAAGCAGCTGAGAATGTCTTAGCCCCTTGTGTGACTTGAATCTCTGCCCAGGTCCTACTTCATTTACTTCACGGGGCAGAGTATGTCACTAGAAAGGATGAGCACCTGCATTCTAATGCTGCTACAGCTTTCTTGGTCATTCATGGACATGTAGACCAGTTTACTTATGGAGGAGAGCAATGCCATCTGGTGGTGAAAGTGTGTATTTAAAGAGCCACCGTTTGAGTTCCATCAGCAGGATCTCAGCATTTGGAATTAATATTTAGTCACGCAACACTAATAGGGTGACCAGATGGCCCGATTTTATAGGGACAGTCCCGATTTTTGGGTCTTTTTCTTATATAAGCTCCTATTACCCCCCATCCCCTGTCCCGATTTTTCACACTTGCTGTCTGGTCACCCTAAACACTAACCACATTTTTGTATCTCCCTCCCTTCATCTTACCTTCTCCACCTTGTCTATTTCTGCATCATTTCCTTAATTCTTCCACCCTGCCTGCCTCTCAGTGGAAAACTTGTGCTACAGCCACAAAATCAGGGTCTTAATCTCCTTCATTTTAGCTGGGAGCACTTACACTTTATTTACTGTCATAGGAATGTTACCGGTTACCCAATTGGCCTAGATTTCATTTTGGACTTGGTGGTTATTTTTTATCTAGTGACACACATGGCTGACAGTTTTTAGTCTAAGCATTGACTCGTCTGATTTTGTATTTCTCTATAAGACTATATAGCAACCCACACAAGTGTAAAAGGAAACAAATAATGGGATTATTTCCCCCCAGATTTCCCCTGATCCAGGCCAGAGGAAGAAGGAACTAATTTAACATTTCAAGTACTCATGTCCTCCTTTTAACTACTAGGCACTGGGTATATCTGCAGCACCTGCTACCCTTCATATAGCTTATCTGGAAAGCTTAATTCTGGTACTCAAGGGATAACAGTGTGTGAATGTTCATCACTTTGCTTTGAAATGGTCATTTAGGACCTGAGCCAAAGCCAGCAGAAGTCAATGGAAAGACTCTCATTGACTTCAATGGGCTTTGGATCAGGCCTTTAAAGGTGTGAATGAATAAAAATATAAATTGGACTGTTTTTTTCTTTTTTCATCATGAAATAGCTGTTACTCCATAATGAGGGCTGTTTGTTTTTGGTTTTTATTTAATTTTTCTCAGGAATTTATCTGTGTTTATTACTACTACAACAAATACAGGTAAAAATCCATGCAAAAAACTGTTAATTTTTCTGGGTAAATATCGGGGTTTATTGTGGTGGATGGAAGGATGGGGAAAAAGTATTCAGTAGATTAATGCTTTGGTGAATGGAATTCAGTGTGGTTTGCTGCAGAACTAAAACAGAACTCAAAACACAAGGCCACCTCTGAGTTTGAGAAAACAATATATCTCTAATCCCCAAATAAAACTTTTCATTTGACTAAACAGTTTACTGTTGTAGACTTAGAACTATTAGCCTATATATTTACATTTAATCATGGAGCCACATCATGTGCAGCACAACTTCATCCTTTTCTCCTGGTTTTTTTTTTTAACTTTCAAATACTTCCTTGTGTTCTGAAACGTATTCTGAGACAGATTTTCATTTTCTTCCCATTTTAGTGTGTCAAATCTTTAAACCATTATCTGCTAACAGCTTGAAATGTGGATGTGGTGGGGGTGAGATTCACCAGAACGTTCAGGATGCGCACGCCCTTCAGAGCTTGCATGTGTGCCTGTTTGTGTGTATCTTCTAGACTCATACAGAGACTTACTTCAACAGGCAGCTTTGCATATACACACAGACTAATGTATTATTGTAATACATGTATATCATGCAATGTTTTGTATTGTCCTAATAGAACGAGTTATTTTTTAATATATTTGAATGATACAAAAGTAGGGTGAAATTGGTGAAAAAAAACAAATAATACTTTTTGTAAAACCTGTGATTTTTTCGGTAAAAATCTGTTCAAACTGAAAACGTAGGGGCTTAATCCATCCATACTCCATGCAAGTGTCCAAGGGAACCTCTCTGTGTGACACCACCAATTGCAGGTTTGACTTTAGTCATAAGGTCAAGGAGTCATGCACTGGTCAGGCATGGTAAGGACTTCGGTCAAGGAATATACTATGTGAATTACCAGATGCATTGACACAGAGTGAGGGCAGCTCCTAGAAGTAGGATGTTCTTCTTTTCAATTTTTACAGACTTAAATAAGATTCTGGACACACAGATTGCTTGGTATTCATACAAGCCTGTTGCTTTGTAAATGTTGAAAAATCGTGTTCTGAAATGGCCATGAACCTGATACAAAGCCCATTGAAAATGATGGGACTCATTCCATTGACTGCAGTGAGTTTGGATCCAGTCCTATCTGAGGGATACCTTGCGCTTACAGTGTATAATGCCTTTAACTCAATTTGCTCCAAACAATCTACCAATGTAATTATCCCCATTTTATGGATAGGGGAACTGACCCAAAGACAGGTAAGGTGACTTGCCCAAGGCTACAGAGTTAATCGGTGACAGAACTGAGAGTAGAACTCGGGTCTCTGGGCTCCCAATGTTATGTTCTAATAGACAGCTCTATCATCCCATAATTGTTTTCAGAATCTTATTAAAAATAAATTATTCTTAATTTCAAAGTTTCTAGATGTCTATACTTGTTGTGCAGAGGAAGCTTGCATAAGAACTTCCTTTGTTCTAACTAGCACTCGATGTCTCTTGCTTTCATGATCATCAGTCCTGCCAAAACCTTTTAAATCTGTCTTTAAAAATAATCAGAAACCACTTGGTTGATGGGGGGTGGGGGGTTTCCCTGAATATGTTCAAAACAAAAAAGACAATGAGCCAGACCCTCAGGTAGAGTAAATCTGTCTAGTGCCATTGAAGTCATGGAGCAATGTTGACTTACGCCAGCTGAAAACCTGGTCAGCCCGTTATCTTTCTCTGAATCTGGCCCTAATAGTTCAGATAGGTTCCACAACTGTGAAACCTCACAAGTCTATAGAGAATCTTCCAATGTCACCTGCCCTGCCTTGAATGTTTCTGTTCGACAATAGACGCCGTTCACATTTCTAGTTCAACACTTTTATTGGAACAGAGATTCAGGTCCCTGATGATATTATTAACAGCATGAGAGAATCCAACTGATGTGTACGCTTTCTGAAAACAGGAGTTCAAAAACAGCAGTGCATGGAGGCTCAAAGACGACTATCTTGGAGCCCCTCCATGGTTGCTGATAAAGCTGCTTCAGTTGCCGTTTCCACTGGCTTTCAAATACAAGCTGATTTAGTGTTGCACAGGATTGCTGGGTTCAGCAACTGCCTGCTCCAAAGCCACAGAAGTTCAGTGGAAAGGCCATGATTGCCTTAAATCAGCACTGGATGGGGTCCCAGGTAGTCCTCTTCAGTCATCTGTCTGTGTTATCTCCAGGTTTCTCTCTCTGGTGGGGGTGTTACTGATTCCTCCATCACACATCAGAAGACCAGGGTAAATGACTGAGGTTTACATTTGGTAACTGACCATCTGAATGAACAGGGCATATTCTTTGGAATCCATGGAATACAAATGCACAAACTTCAAGTGTATAGTTTTGCTAAGACTGGGACAGAAGCCAAGCCCCAAAATACAGAGTTAATGCTGACTGAGGCCACCAGTGTGACAGAAAAAGACAGGGCAGAGTGTGTTAAGCATGCAATAGCTGAGGGCAGGTGTTGCAGGGAAGCAATACACTAGCCTTCCCCATCCACCCACATGGAATCCCAGTGACTCAATGGAACTCCACATAAGCACAATGGTCTACCCACACTCAGTTGCAGGATTGGACAGTAAGAGGCTGATCTACAGTCAATCAGAACAGAAAGACACTCTATCTTCACTAAACTTTGGATCAAGCTTTGAAATGGGCTATGTTAGCATTGGACCTGTTCTGACCTAAGTATGGCTCTGTCCTATACAACAGATTGTCATGTACGTGCACCAAAATTCACTAGAAATGTATGAACAGTTTATAAAAAGACAAGGACTTCAGTCCAACATTTAAGTCTTTGTTGGGTTCTTTTACAACCTCATGATTTATTTATGTATTTATTTATTTTTAAAACTACTTTAAGAAGCACAAGGAAGTTTTTCTTTAAAAAAGCATAAAATCTGTCTGCACTGCAACAGCTCGACTGGTTCACGCTCATGGGCCATATTGTCCACAGTGCCCATGTGCCTGAGAATCATTCCTTTCCACTGCACGGAAGACAATGCAGTAGAAACCAATTACATAAAATTGTCTGGGAGTGGCACTTTGACTTTTAGATGTTAATATTTTATCAAATCATTGAACTTGCACCATAGACTGAGCTCTTGCCGATTATTAAGTCAAAGCAAACAATAAATCCCAAGCCACGCAGAAAAACAAGAAAGTGCTTCCATGTTGAGCACTACTTTGATTAAAAATAAAAAGCAGCCAAGTTCCCCCTACCCCAAATTTTGTACAAAAATGTTCCTTGGACTGGACTCAGTTTGCTGAGTGTCAGCGCAGAGAGAATTTTTACAGCCACAGTTATTCATTATTCTCCTTAAAACCTGATATAGCCGAGTGTTAGAATGATGATTGCATCCTAAGGAACACTTCAGAACACCAACCCACCTTCTGTAGTAAAACCTATTTCCATTCGGCAGGGCAGAGAAAAACACGTGCTTTCCAATACAAGAATTGGATCACATATAAAATGCCAACTACTTTGGAAAAACGAACACCAGTTCCAAGCCATGTCTTGACATGGCCAGTCGTGCTGAAAAACCACATCCAATGCATTCTGTTTGCAAGGATAAAAACAGACTCTATTTTGAATGCAAAATCTGGACATGTGCTCTGCCCCGCCCCCTGGCCCCCCCGCCCCCCAAATTCACTGTCTCAGTCCTGAGATTTGGAAATGCAGATGGGCTGCCCCCCTGGGGCTGTAGTGAAATGAGTGAATACTGTGAGCTGTGCTGTGAGTCAGCTGAGTCTTCCTTTGGAATGGTTCAGCAAGGCACCACTGGTGCGCGGCACAGGCAGCATTGGTGTACAGTCATTAGAGGGTATTTTACAAAGTTACCCATCTCGGAGTGTCCAATCATTCCCCTGCTGTTGCTTAATTCAGATATAGCCTATGTCTTTGTGAGGCCTGTTTTGGGCAGTTCTCCTTGATTGCTCGGTCCTTCAGCCCTCATATAGATTGCGCCAATTACAACACGTCTTCCATTTGGGCATGTCTTTCCACTTGGAAGTAAACTCCACTCCTTGCCACAGCCTCTTCTTCTCCAACCAGAAGAGATTTGGGCCCTGATCTTGCAATGTGATCTGTGCATTCAGACTCTCTGCACCCACACAGGTGCAGGGAGTCTGCCTGCAGAGATCTCATTGAAGGAGCTTTAGCCTAGTACTCTAACTGAGTCCCCTCCAGCATGAGTTTAGTAGCTCTTCTCTAGACTCTTTCCAGAATGCATCAGTACCTATGGAAGTAACATGCCCCAAAGTGGCTCAAGCTCTCTCTATGTTATGTACAGACGATGATGTGCAATAATGCATTGGTGTGCACCAAGCTGGGGATTCATAAGCTTTCAAACAGTGAATAAAGTATCAGCTCGTTACCAGCCATCAATGCACTCAGTTCCCCAGCCATATGAAGCACTCCTATTACTCTGAGTGGCTGCTCCCACGGGCTAGTGAGAAGGTGAGCTCTCCCCATGCAGAGATCCCATTGCCACATGTCCTATAGGGGCTGAAATAAATACCTCTATTAACAAATGTCTAGGGAACTAAAAGTTAATCATAAGAGCTATTTATAGAGAGACCTGGAGGCAACTGTGAATTATAAGATTATTATGTCCCTTTACTGTTACCAGTGATGTTACAAACCATGGGCCGATCACCCTTCCCCAGGGCTCTGGTGGGAGACGAAATCTCCCTGAGAAAAGCCCTTGCCAAATTCCTCCTGTCCCCATCCAGCTTCCACCTTCTTCTCCCACAAACCTCCACAGGATCTGGGGATACACTGCTACAGTGGTGGCTGCGACTGCCCCTTCTGTATGGGAGGGAGCAGGTGTGCAGGTAGAAGGTCCCCTCTGTACAGATAAAGGATGAGGGAAATGATTTTGCCAGGGAGCAGAGTGTGAGTGGCCTGGGACATCACCAGCGACGCAAAGAGGCCATTACAGTCTTGCTGCTGAAAGCTACTTTCTTTTAAAGGGGCTGTGATAACTGGCTGGTTGGGTGTCCATATGGTGTGATAACTGAAGCGGGGGGAGGGGGGGGGAGAGTAGCTCCCTTATGGACACCCAGCCAGCTAGTTAGCTGTAAAATCCCTCTTGATGTCTGTTCTCTGCTTGCTTTACCTGTAACGGGTTAACAAGCCCACAGGTAAAAGAAAAGGAAGTGGGCACTTGACCAAAAGAGCCAATGGGAAGGTAGAACTTTTTAAAATTGGGAAAGAAACTTTCCCTTCGTCCATGTTCTCTGGGCTGCAGGGACACGGAGCAGCAACGCTGTAAGCAGCTTTAAGCCAGGTATGATTATAGATTATCAATTCATACCTTGAACCTGCTTATTTGGAGCCTCAGATATGTAAGTAAAATTAGGGAATGTCTAAAAAGACACGATTAGGGTTATTTCTTTTATTTCTTATTGGCTCGTGGACTCCTCTATGCTAACCGCAGATGCTTCTGTTTGCTTGTAACCTTTAAGATGAACCCCCAAGAAAGCTATTTTGGGTGCTTGATTTTTGGAATTGCTCTTTTAAAATCTAGCAAAAGCCTAAATTCCAGATGTATTTTCTTTCTTTTTGTTTTTTATAAAATTTACCTTTTTTAAGAACAGGATTGGATTTTTGGTGTCCTAAGAGGTTTGTGCATATTCTGTTTGATTAGCTGGTGGCTAATTTCCTTTGTTTTCTTTCTCAGCTCTTCCCCGGAGGGGGCGGTGAAAGGGCTTGAGGGTACCCCACAGGGAGGAATTCCCAAGTGCTACTTCCTAGGTCCAAGGGAGTTTTTTTGCATTTTGGTGGTGGCAGCGTTTACCAAGCCAAGGTCAGAGAAAAGCTGTAACCTTGGGAGTTTAATACAAGCCTGGAGTGGCAAGTATTAATTTTTAGAATCTTTGTGGGCCCCCACCTTCTGCACTCGGAGTGACAGAGTGGGGATTCAGCCTTGACAGGAGCTATGTCAAATTAAACATTAAAAAAAAACAAGCCAACAACCTTCCTTCACCTGTGTTTTGAATATCATCCTAGTTTAAATAATCTAACTGAATTTTAAAAATCTAATCTGGTTTTAACACCATCAAGTCAACTACCGTCTTGCATTTCTCTCAGTTTGGAGAATGAAATCATCTTCTAGTTAGTTTCGTTTTCAGGTTCTCTTGCACTAACACAATGATGTGGGCCGGGTTCAGATGCTCTGACTCATCCTGAATCATCAAATAGTCCCTCTGAAGTCAGTGGGCCAGATGCTCCAGTGTGATAAGTCCACTGTGCACCATGTAACCAGTGCAAAGTAGGCTAAGAGGAGATGGCCTGTGGAACTCTCTGCTTGTGGAAAGCTGGCAAAGTCATCTCCATAGCCAAACTGCGCCAATGGGACATCTCATTCTATTTAATATGAACAAAAGGATCTGGATCTGGCCCTTGGTTTGCAAATAGTGCAGAGGGTTATGTGTGGTTCAGAAAGGCCTTTCACTGGCATTTTTTAAAAATCCTGGAAAAATCTAGTTTGGTTTTAGGTTTTCTCTGATACAGTTTGGGGGCAGATTTGATCTGACAGGTTCCCTTCTTGGATAATATGGATCAATAATTTTATCAATCTTTTCCCTCCCATTACCACTCCCCTGCTCCCTTCTCTACCTATGTTCCGTACCTGCTACTTTTTCTTCTTCTCCTTCTCCCACTTTCAGAGTGGCCTCTCCTTTAACCATTACCAAGTATGACAGGTTTCAGTGTAGTAGCCGTGTTAGTCTGTGTCAGCAAAAAGAAAATAAGAAATACTTGTGGCACCTTAGAGACTAACAAATTTATTTCAGCATAAGCTTTCGTGGACTACAGTCCGCTTCATCGGATGCATAGAATGGAACACACAGTGAGATGATATTTATACATTCAGAGAAACATGAAAAGGTGGAGTCTGTTTTTGAAGTTTTTCTGTTGCAAAATTGCCACCTTTAAATCTGTCATTGAGTGATTAGGGAGGTTGAAGTGTTCACCTACTGGCTTTTGAATGTGATGATTCCTGATGTCAGATTTGTGTCCATTTATTCTTTTTAGAAGAACGAGAAGTTGCGGCACTGGAATTAATATGCAAACTAGATACCAATACCTTAGGTTTGAATATTGACTGTGAATGGCTTGGTCATTACGTTAATTGAATTTATTCCCCCCCTCCCCCGTTAAATACCCTTAACACCTTTGTGTCAGCTGTCTGTAATGGGCCATGTTGATTATCACTTCAAAAGTTTCTTTCCTACTGATAACAGTTCCTTTCAATTAATTAGCCTTTTACAGTTGATATGGTTACTTCCACCTTTTCATGTTTCTCTGAATGTATAAATATCATCTCACTGTGTGTCCCATTCTATGCATCTGATGAAGCAGACTGTAGTCCACGAAAGCTTATGCTGAAATAAATTTGTTAGTCTCTAAAGTGCCACAAGTATTTCTTTCTTATTTTCATTACCAAGTAGTGTCACACAAATCTAAGAATCTTGGGATGCACAGCAGCTGGGAGACTTGGCACCTTTCCATCTACAAGGATTTCATATTAGATTGAAGTAGCTACTTCAATAATAACAACTTCAGATTTCAAAGTCTCCCTGTGGAGTTTCTTACCCTCTCCCCATCCCCCACAGGAGGAGTCCTTAGAACCACTGTCAACCTGATATTTTTTGTAATTGACTGCTACTTTTAAAATTGCCATTTCTGGTTGAACACCCTATATACAGTGAACCAGATCCTTGGTGGTGTAAATCAGTGTAAAGGGAGCTGCGCTGATTTGCAAGAGTTGAGGCACTGGCCAGTATATCCTAATTTTCTATTTAAAATATCCATGAAGTATTTTTCACTGGGGTGTTCTGCTTACCAGTTTCTTTCAGTCAGGGAGACAGAAACTGACACTGCAAAGGAAACAATGAAATCACCTTTTGCAAAGTGCTGTCAAATGTAAACAAATAGGGCGGGGCAGATAAATATTTCAACCCAGTTGCTTCTGTCAGTTATAGTAACCTCCTGTGTTACATGTATCTATATAGTAGGTCCACTCGTTTCCAGGAGAAATCTGCTTTTTAAGGTGATGTTGTCCCTTCAATAACCACTCCCCTCCCTGTCTGTTCCCAACATTGGTCATAATCTTCTACATGTGCAGTTAGCAGTTTAAAGTACTAGCTCTTCCCATCTATTAATCCACAAATGGGAAGCATCATTCTAGTGTATATCCAACATGATTGGCTGAGACGGCTTAGCCAGTTAACGCCTGCGCCATTGGGTCTCACTTTGAAAATTATAAAATCTTCCCAAGCGGTAAAAATAGATGCGACAGTGTCATGCTATTATAAAGTGAGCTTATTGTTCATTAATGGCTCCAGATCCCTGACTTAGTAATAACTTGCCTCCTCGACACAAAGGCTTTGGCTATCCTGGTTTCATTCACCTCTATGGTTTGGTTTGGAAAGAACAGCCATTGTTCTCTATGGCTTTTACTGGATGGATGGGCAGGACCAGGTGGGAGATGCGGCTCCACAACCCACTCAGCTTGTCGGTGTCCATGTGGTTGTAGGAGCTGGGAGTGTTGGCATTGGTGAATTTGGCCCAGAGGAAATCACGGACTCTCTCCTCGACCTGCTGTAGGTCTATATTAGCCTCCAGCTTCTCTTCCTCCAGCAGGACCGTTAAGAGCAGTGCCACGTCTTTGAAGGCCGCGCTCTCATGGTCGCAGTACTTGTAAAAGATCAAGGTGGAGCCAGCCGGCAGCGACTCGAACCGGTGCACCACTGCAGCCCTCTTGCCATCCTCAAAGCCAGTGCTCAGCTCATAATCTACCTCCAGTTTAGCTTTGTCGCTGCTGAGCATGGCTTTACTAGCTCCGTCAATCTGGATCGTGCTGGCACGGAGTGAGGTGGAGTAGGCATCTGCAATACAGTTGCTCAGGCACTTTAAGGTTTCTTCACCTTCACGGGCAGCAGTAAAGATTAAAATAGCTGGCTCGGTATGACTGGAAGTGTTGAGATGCCTCTGCAATAATTTTCGCCCTCTAACCCACAGGTAGGAGCTCTGGCCCGGAAAGCTGTCTTTCAGCTGGTTAAACCCAGACAAGAAGGCCTCCAAGGCTGGATTTTTTGGCACACGGTGGGGCTGGGAACTATAGTAGCCATTGCAATATATGCTGAAACAAACCACAACTACCAGGACTCCCAGTGAAGCTGCAGGAGAAGCAAGACCTGTTAGAGAAGGTTGAGGGGAAGGGACAAGAGAGAGAGTGAAAGAGTCCGACATGAGTGCAGTTGCATGCTGGAGGCTAGCACAGAGATACGCCTTTGTCTTTATCCATCTCCCAGACCCAACACCTGATTTCTAATGGAAATGATGGGCTCACCACATCACCCTGGTGATGGCCCAGAAACTGTTTAATGTAGCACTGAAAAAGAACCCTCTTGCCTGAGGTTCAGGGACTTGCTCTGCCACTGAGCAGAGGGCCCTACAAATACACAGACTGATCTATGGCCCACAGCTTCGGAACCATGGCATGAGATCCTACCCGGTCTCTTGGGAAACTTCAGTCCTTTATGTGATTTATTGCCTTTCCCCCTAGAATTTAATGCACCCAATCCGACAGCACTTTTTCACCGCTGTTTTCTAATGCAGTTTTGTAGGCCATCATTTTAGGGCATTCACTGGCGTGGTGGAGCTGCTGGGTGCTCAGCCTTCCAAAATCCAGTCTGCTTACTGGTGCCAAAATAGCTTATCTATCTGAGGGCAGGTCTTCACTACCCGCTGGATCGGCGGGTAGCAATCGATCTATCGGGGATCGATTTTTCGCGTCTCGTTAAGACGCGATTAATCGATCCCCGATCGCGCTCCCCGTCGGCGCCGGCAATCCACCTCATCGAGAGGTGGAAGCGGAGTCGACGGGGGAGCGGCAGCGATCGACTCGCCGCCGTCCTCATCGCCAGGTAAGTCGATTACGATACGCCGACTTCAGCTACGCTATTCCCGTAGCTGAAGTTGCGTATCGTAGATCGACCCCCTCCCCTAGTGTAGCCCTGGGCTAAGGTCCTTATATGGTCCCTAGTGCTGTAGTGTGTGAGTGCCTCACAATCTTCAGTGGACTTATCCTCAATAGCCCTGTGAGGTAGGGATGTATTACTCCTGTTTTATGGATGGGAAACTAAGGCACAGACAGCAAGGCCCAGATCCATATGGGTGTTTAGGCCCCTCATTCTCATTGATTTAAATGGGAGTGAGGCACCTAAATATCTTATCAGATCTGGGGATAAGGGCCAGATTGTTAACTGTATTTATTTAGACATTGCTATGCTCAGCATTGCAATGCCTAACTGACTTGGAAGCCTAAATCTCATATTCAAAAGGGACTGTGGTATTTAGAATCCTAAAAGCCATCGGCTTTCAATGGGATTTTGCCCCCCCCCCCCGCAGTGCCTAAATCCCTTTTGCAAATGAGATTTAGGCTCCTCACTCAGTTAGGTGGCACAAGGCTGAGCACAGCAATGCCTAAATACCTTTAAAAATCTGGGCCTTAGCGAATTGCCCAAGATCCCACATGCCGAACAGAGGATTGAATCCCAGTCTCCCAAGTCCCAGGCTAGCCACCTAGTCACTGGACCAGCCTCAGCCTTTTAGCTCAAATCTTAAATAAAGATTTAGCAGCTTAACTTTAGTCACCTTTTCTTAAAATCTTTGCCAGTATTGCCGAGTACAAGTACCTTGTTGGGTATTTATTTTAAGGAGACAGTGGCCACCTCACCACGTCCGTGCAGGGAGAAGGGGACAAGTTGCTTGGAGGGCCCTGTCATTGTTGCCAAGGCATGGTGCTGTGGGGTTGGGTAATGGTGAAGGAAGCATCCCCTCCTGCACAGTGAGCAGGGCGTGTCCTTGCACACCTTTCCATGCCCTGGGAACTTTAGGGAAATCCCATGTATTATGGGACTGAGTCAGATGCACTTTTGTTACGGATGAGAGCTGCTTTCCATTTTGCTAAAATCCCCAATAAACTAAATTTGCAGCAGTTTTCGCAAATCCTGGGCAAAAGGGTTAATCCACCTCCACAAGAACCTCCCGTCAACAAAGGGGGTTAGGCTGGTATAACCACGTTGCTCAGGGGTGTGGATTTTTCACACCAGAGTGACGCAGCTATACTGATGTAAGTGCAGACCTGGCCTGAGTGAAAGGTCTGAACATGTTTCATTATCTGATCCTGGTTGCTGATTGTTTCCAGGGGAACTGTGAACAATGTAATGGCATAAGGAAACCTTCCCATTCTCACCATTGCCTAAAAAGGACTTCTCCTTCTCTGGCGTTGCTTCCTGCCTGGTCTCTGTCTCTTGTGAATGGGCTTCAGCCTCTGACTTCACCTCTGTGGGTCAGATATTTAAAAAAAGAGAGATGAAGTTTGCCACTCACTAGTAAAGGCAAAAATTAGTCTAAACACATTACTAAAAATAAAGTCTGCATCCATAGAACACAAGGCAAATATGTGATACTGCTTTCAGCTGCAGAAGCCTCTGCTTTGGGAGGCTGTCATCACCCTGGAAAGAATGGAAAGGAATATGCAGCTCTTTAAAGCCCCTCACAATTTCCCTTCTTCCTGAGCAGGAGAGTCCCACTCAGTGAGAATGAGCCAGCTGGGATATGTGCTGAGCTTCATCCCCGCTCAGCTCTTTAGAAATTGCAGCTTGCCACTGGGTCAGCTCAGCCTCCAAATCTTGGGTAGAGAAGGATCTTCGTAACATGCTCCACCAGCAAGCATGAGTGGCCGGGGATGGGGCAGAGAGGCTGATGAGAGTTATTTCTTACCCAGCTAAGGTCTCTGCAATAGCTGCAAAGCTGGGTGAAATGTCCTATGAACAAAAGCTGCCTTCTATTGTGATTAAATGCTTAAAGTGTGGTTCTGCTCTGAAAAGTGTCTGTGTAAGAACTGAACCATCTCAGAATAGCTCTGCTCTTGGTGCGTACTCAGTCAGACCTGCTGAGTTTAGTGACAAAAGTATATTCTTGCTGCTCATTACTTCTGAACCAGCGCAGCTCAGAGAGAGTGAGCTAGAGCAGCAGTTCTTAGCCAGGGGTCTGAGGCCCCCTGGGGGACCCCGAGCAGATCTCAGGGGGTCTGCCAAGCAGGGCCAGCATTAGACTCACTAGAGCCCAGGTCAGAAAGCTGAAGCCTCGCTGCCCTGAGCCCTGCCACCTGGGGCTGAAGCCGAAGCATGAGCAACTTAGCTTCGCGGGGGGCCCTGTGGCATGGGACCCCGGGCAATTGCCCTGCTTGCTACCCCCAATGCCGGCCCTGGCTTTTATACAGGGGTGCTGGAACAATTTGTACAGTGGGGGTGCTGAGAGCCATTGAATCAAACTGTAAACCCTGTATATGATGGAAACCACTTCAAGCCAGGGGGTGCAGCTGCACCCCCAGCTTCCCTAGTTCCAGCACCTATGCTTTTATATGGAAAAAAAAAACAGTTGTTGTTGCACAGCTGGGCCGTGGAGTTTTATAGCATGTTGGGGGGGGGCCCTCAGAAAGAAATACATTGAGAACCCCGGAGCTAGAGTCTTTTCTGCCTTATGCATCATCAACAGGATTATCACTAACTTTCAATCAGTCACATTTGTGTGTCAATTTACTGAGGGTAATCCGGTTGTACGGGTGTCACTGAGGTCACACTTTGGCCTGCAGAACCTCTTCTGCTTCTGGTGGGGGTAATGACACGTAAGAAGGAAATAACTAGGGCTGGTTGAACATTTTCCATTCAGAACTGTTTTTTCCAATTGGGGTTTCAATGAAACGAAACTATTCATGAACAAAGCCCCTGGCTGCTGTGAAGACTTTCAAATTTTTGTTGGAAAAAGCAAACCTGCAAAAACCAAAAAAGAGCTTTCATTTTACGATTAAAAGTCTAAATTTTCCACAGAACAGAACTCATTTGCTGACCAGCTGTAGCAGCAACCATGTTGACTCTGAGGCCAGAATGAGTTTGCAGGGCTGGCAATCTGGGAAAACATCTTCCTATTTGTAAACCCGGCACATGTGATCTGCAATCCTTGACTGAGAGACAAACCCCTCAATGCCATTCTTACAAAGCCCTTTTTCCGAGATTAACCACACATTAAGTTGAAGGCAAGGGATTTGCAGAGACCTTAAACATGGCAGCACTTCGTCGTGCAAACTACTGTTGACTCACCTTCAGTCGAGTGTCTCTTCCTTGCTGTGTCTTGGGGTCTCTCTTCTTCCTTGTTTGAGATACTCCCTTTCATTGGTTCCAGGAAGTCTGCAGATGGAAGTGTGGTTTCTTGGATTATGGGATCTTGTGACTCTCCTCCGGGGGTGGGTACACTGTTCTCCTCTTCTGTTGGGGGTTCCCCTATGATTTTCTCCTCCAGAGCAACTGAATGTGTTTTCCTTTCACCTAAGGAGGATACCGTGTCTTTGTCCAGGGAATAGACTGGTAAACTCATTGTGTTAAGGTTCAGAAGGCCTGGAGACTCCTCAGTGTATGTTTTCAAAGAAATTCCATCAGAACTCACTGGCCTTCCTTCTGAGGAATCCTCTTCATCTGCGGAGGGGCTTCCAGACACACGGTTTGTCTCTCGGGGACCTAGAGTTTCTATTTCTGGGGAGGTTTTCAGTTGAACAGAACCAGAATCTTCAATCATCTTTTCTTGGTGGGTCCTCAATACATTTTCACCTTCTTGGACCTGGGGAGTCCTCTCCTCCTCTCTTCTCGTCAATTCTTGGGCCGGGTAGGCTGTGGGATCAAAAAGTCAAAAACTGTTTATTTTCTTTAATATAATGGTCAAGAATACTGAGTTGCCGACTAGTTTTCTACAAACTCCCACCAAACTCCTAGTCCTATACACTCCAAAATTGACACACAACAAGAATGGGGATGAGATTCCCATGACCCCTCACCACCAATGAACTACACTGGGCCATCTTCATAGAGGTCTCAACCTGGCCTCTAAATTTGTGCCACTTTGCAAATACAATAATTTGTTCACGCTAATGGTCCTGCAAAGATTGGATCCTGGCTATTTTAGAAATGTACCCCTCTTTCTGTACTCTACACCCAGCTGTCAAGACCAGCCGGGACATATAAATGGTCACCGAGAGTCTTAGGTGGAAGTACCTTGACTCTGAAAGTATAGTCCATCAAATTGCAGGATATGTTATAAGGCCTGACTCTGTATCTGGGGTTTCCCTAGTTGGTAGGTTAAGGAGAAGAGGATGTAGATTGTTTTGTGGTTTGGGGAGTTTCTACTAGTGGTGTTGACATGATAGCAGATTGATCTGAGTGATTTCAAAACATTTCTTTGCCACTACTGTACATAAAAAATATAACTTGCTTCTGCTATATTTCTGATCCTTATTCATTGACTTTCTGTATGTTTGCAGAAACAGAAATTTAAAGCAAATCTTAGAGAATATTTGCACAAAGGAAGTTTTGAACTTGTAAATATGAGTATCTGTGCCAGGAACCTGAATCTTAGACTTTCAATCAGGGAACAAACAACAGGTATAAGTGAGCTAAAGGATCTAGCAAAACTACCCAACATGGTTCAGATTTCAAATACTGAATATTTGCAACAACCTGCTCACAAAAAATCTGCAGATCAAGAACTATTATCATATGGAAATTATTCAGAAAATAATTTTGAATACAAAATAAATCTGACAAAATCGTAAGATGCTCCCAGACAATTCAAGAACAGCGAAAAAATATATCTTTGTTGAATACAATCTTTACTATGAATTACCCACTGAATTCTACTAGCATCGATGTGGATTGGGTAAAGTGATCTTATGTGTTCAGGAGTTCTTTGGGGGGCAAGGGGGACTGTCATTTATCTGTTTTATACTAGCGCAGTGGTTCTCAAACTTATTTGATTGCACCCCCCTTCACTGTGTCTGTAGTAGTTTACGCCCCCCACCACTCCAGTACATATACCGATAAAAATAATCAACTTGCAACTCTCACTAAATATGAAAAACAGTAAGGCACTGATTCAAACAGAGCCAACGATCCATTGTAATAAGAACAAAAGCAACGCTGCAATTGTGGTTGATGCTTACAATTAAAGGTGCACCCAGCGTCATAGCAAACGGATTAACGTACAAATGGCAACGACTCTGTATAATGCTATTCATAGTTATCAGAAATCCGTCAAAATGCACAGCGCCATCTGAGGACCTGATATGTCTGGAGGAATAAGCTTTGCTAGTTATTCATTGCTGTGGGTAAAATGTGCGCAGTTTTTGTCCCCTACAGCTTCTCACACACCCCCCCCCCCCATTTGAGGACCTCTGCACTAGAGAATAAAAGTACGCAGTATACATAGAAACAAAAATTAATTGTCCAGTTTGGCTTCTGGATACCCAAGTTGTGCACAGGTAGTTGGTGTGAGGATCATTCTGTTTTACATATGCAAAATCTGGGGCCAGCAAGCTAGAGACCATGTGTTGAACTGTTGGTCTATTATATGACCAGCTATAATTTCCTGATCTCTGGGTTCTGTGGAATTTAGATCTCAGAACTGATCCAATTCTTCTTTGTATGGAAAACATGTCCCCTATAAGGGTTCTGGAACAATTTTTATAGTGGGGGTACTGAGAGCCATTGAACCAAACTGTAAACCCTGCATATAATGAAAACCACTTCAAGACAGGGGGTGCAGCAGCAGCACCCCCAGCACTCCTATTTCCAGCACCTATGGACCTCTAATCCACAACACGCTCACTTCTCAAACATAACCATATTCATGTTCTTAGGAAAACTGGGAACTTTAAATTCAGCTCGGCTTCCATTATTTATTTCATCTGCAATAAAAGCCACTTTGTTAATTGCCCCAAATATTGGCCTGTGGGACCCCTTCCCGCCCCTGCTCCACAAGATTAGACTTTCATTTAGATGCTTAAAACTTGATTATTTCAGAGGACAGGAAGAAATTCCTCTCTATCCTCTACAGCAGAGCACAATTAGGTAACTGTACTGTATTAGTGTGTTGGAGGTGCAGGGTGGAAAAGGTTCTCTTGTTTTGAAGCACTGGGTATTGATCATTGTCATGGACAGAATCCTGGACATAGGATAGGTATCTATGGTCTTGTCAACACAGGGATGGCTGGCTTGTTCTCACAACACTCTGAAATTCAAACCACTAGATTTGCTTTAAGTATGAAAGAGACCAGTAGTGACTGTCGGGGGCTTCCTTTTATTGAACTGGAAATATAGAAATGAAACATGCTTTTTCCTTTCTAGTTTTTAGTTTCATTGAGGAGATTTTGTCTTCCGGTTTGTCTGAAAATGCAGTAGCTAGGGACTATAGCACTGGAGACATGCATGGAACTCCCTTAAGACTCAGCTTTTCAAGGAAAACTTTGTTTAAACACAGATGCTCCAGCACGCACACGTGTGCGTGCGCACACACGCACCCCGACTGGAATCCAGCCCATCCCTGCAAGCATTCACCCACTGTGGCCCCACCCTATTCTTAAAGGGCCAGCTCCCATTTCTCTTACTATATCACTAGTAACAATGACAAATACAACAGTACACAAATATTCAAAATTATTATTAAATATGAACCTATTTCTAAAACATCTATTCCAGGGGCCTCACATTCACACCAAACTTACTCCAATGAGGATCCTGGTCTCCATTTTCTGCCATTCTCTTGATCGTTCGCTGTTTTGGTTTCTTGACTAGATTGTTATACTTCCTGGTTAGGTCATACAGATGCCTGCTATCTTCTTTTTGGTCCGAGTAGCTTGATTAGTCTCAACCAGCTCATAGAGACCATCCCCTGAACCAACTAAATACAAAGAATAAAGCAATGACTCATACTGGGAAACTTGAGAGCTTACTCACCACCACCACCACCAAAGCCATTAATAAAGCTGTTTGGAGCTGTGTGAGGCTGTTACCTTTATGATGGAATATACCGAGATGCACCTCAGATCATCAGTGACATCTGAAGACATCAGGCCTAGTGCTGTTAACAAGCAGCTAATATGACTGTAAAGCTGTTCAACTGGGTCTATATGGGTGATCTTCAATTACGTTAAAATAACTCGACTGGAAAAAAAAACACTTTTGCCCATGTAGACAGAGTCCATGTAGACCAGACCTAAGCCCTTATGTCTGAATCCCATTGGTGGGGCGGTGATTTGGGAAGTCGCACTGGACCTGTCAGTGCTGTCTCTGTGGTCAGAGGACTTCAGTCTCCAGGGCTGTTGCACCAGCAATTTAATCCACTCATTTAAAATACATTTGAATCAAACTGCCACACACAGCATATAAGTGCTGGGGGGCAGGGGTAGGATGTTGAAGAGAAAAGGAAAGAGGAGGAAAGCCTCTCAACCTGCCAAGTTGCAAGAATGTGAGCCTGGCTTTTGAATGTCACAAAGGCCCCAAGTGAGAGAAGGACCCAAATAACAGAGAAGAGCAATGTGGGATTCAGTTTCTTCACGAAATAAAGTTTTCTATCGTTTCAGTTTCAAGATGATGCATTTTGTGATGCCAATCATTTATAGTCACCACTAATGAGCGACGTATCCTCTCTTCAGACTTGGCTACGAGGAATGAGTAAGTACAGGGAAATTGAAAAGAGAAACTTTCCTTGTAGGATCTATATGCACAGGACCAGCAGTCTGTGCCCTCTGTGCCTAATACAGTCGCAAGAAGATACTTCCCCACACCAGATGGCCTACCATCTCTATTGTCATGCCCTCTAACTGAAGGCAATACCATATTTGGAATTAAACAAACAAAACTGCTCCCTATGGAGGCAAGTGGTCAGATTTACAGCTCATCCCCCAGGAATTTCTGCACTCTGCTCCCCACTCCAACCCACCAGCTTTTGATTCCTCCTTTGTGTTATTTAGAAAAAGCAGGAAGTGAGAAATTAAAAGTAACTCCCAATAGCTGAACACTTACTTGTGTGGATTGCAGCAGCTGCTCTTAGCGGGTATTTCTTAGCAGAGGGGTTGTTACAGGCAGATCCAAACTGTTCCCTACCACAAACGTCCCAAGGGCCCTTCAGTTTCGATATTAGAGGGAAAACAGATCCTCTCACATATACACACCCATAAAGCTCTTAATCCTTCCACTGTCAACGTGACAGTGAACTTTGCACACATCCAGGGTGCCATAGTGTGGAATGCTGGGATATGTAGTTCTTCCCCCACTCTTTGACTGCAGCCACGTTTCTTTGAATGAATAGTCCCTAGTCCTAGCTCAGTCAGTGGCTTTGTTCTGATTACAAACATGTATTTTCAAGAAATAACTCATCTGTTTGGACTTATTTACAAAACTCCGCAATTGTATAAAGCATCCTTCAAACAAACTGTATCTCAAACCACTTTAGATGTTAAATAATAGAATTACATTTATTGCATCATCATCACGGCACATTCCAAAGAGATGTAGCCTCCTTGCAGCTCAAGTGCTACTCAGATGGATCTCTAGCTTGGTCCTTAAGTTGCTCTGGCTGGAAGTTCAGTCTATGCCTATCATTCATGACCTTATTGCACCATCGAATTACCATCAAGCAGCCTCCAACTCCAGATTATAGCCTGCTCAGTATTAACCTGTCTCTATGGGACACTGAACAGGTGGCAATTGTTAAATACTTAAGAAGCATCATAGACAGTGCTGGAGGATGCTCAAAAGATGTGGATGCTTGTATAGCAGGAGCTGCTGCCATATTTCAAATCCTTCAGTGATCTCTGTGGGGACGTCATGATATCAAGCTTGCTATGAAGCTGCAGATCTATAGAACCATGGTTACACCAACTTTATTGTACAGCAGTGAAATGTGGACACTGAGGAAGGCTGAAGAGAGTGGATTGATGTTTTTGACTCTTCATCAGCTGCTCCATATTAAGAAGCAGAACAAGATCAGCAACGAGGATATTCAGAACTGAACCCAGCAACTGTCTCTGTCAGCCTTGGTGGCTTTCTTGATACAGAGCTATTATTAGGATGGAAGACCAATTAACAGAATTACAACAGAGGGAGAAATTATTAAGAGGCATAAGGCAAGGGAGAAAAGAGGTGATTTATGTAAATAAAAAAAAATACAGAAGCAAAGACACTAAGACCTCACGCTGTGGGCCACGTACTCCATGGAGTCAGTTCCCGTAGGCTGAAAAACGAAACTAGAACTGGCCAATAGGGGATTGGGAAGGGAGTGGTCCGCAGAGTGATGTGGCTGGAAAATCACTGATCTATCAGTATGTACAGTACTGGAACAATGGAATCTTGATTTTGGTTGGGACCAGAAAGTGATACATAGTACAAATAATAAATCTGTGACTACTTGCTTCTTTTTCAATAACACAGGCCAGTGTAAAAGAGAAAGTGGGAAATAAAAAAGAGAAGCCAAGATTTATTGTTTTATTTTCTGGAACCCAAAACATCCCCATTTAGAAAATAAAGTGTCCAGCCCTTTTCCTGGTGGCCTTCCTGGCATAGAGTCAGGGCTGGTGCAAGGAAGTTTCGCGCCCTAGGCGAAACTTCCTTGCACCGGCCCCGTGCCCCCCCCCAACTAACCCCGCAGCCAGTCCCCCCCATGGCAGCTCCCCCCCGCCGGCAGCTCACCCCCCCCACCCATGGCAGCCTCCCCCTGCCCGCGGCGCCCCCCCCCCCAGCTCCCGGCAGGCGTGGCCAGCCGCCCCCCGGCTCCCGGCTCAGCCGCGGAGCTGGGAGGGCGGGCGGCAGCTGCGGCCAGCCGCCCCCGCCCCAGCCGCCCCCACCCCCCAGTTCAGCCGCAGAGCCGGCTCCGGGCTCAGCTGCAGAGCTTGCAGGCGGGCGGCAGCCGCGGCCAGCCACCCCCCGGCTCCCAGCTCAGCCTCGGAACTGGGAGGGCGGGATGCAGCTGCGGCCAGCTGCCCCCCCGGCTCCTGGCTTAGCTGCGGAGCTGGCAGGCGGGCGGCAGCCGCGGCCAGCTGCCCCCTGGCTCCCAGCTCAGCCCTGGAGCCAGGAGGGCAGGAGGCAGCCGCCGCCAGCCGCCCCCTGGCTCCCGGCGCCCTAGGCGACCGCCTAGGGTCGCCTAGTGGGTGCGCCGGCCCTGCATAGAGTCACTTCATTAAGCCAGCCTTTAAGAAAACTAGGCTCCAGACTGGAGCAGCTGCAAAAAGGCTCACTTCAGCATTAAAGATGGGACCGTTCAAATGTTAGTATTATGCTAGGCAGCTTAAGAAGCAAAACTAAGATTTTATTTGTAACCTCTTCATTGATCTTTTAGCAAATTTTCAAAGCAGCTTCATCTATTTAGTCATACAAAGGAATGCACTCACAGAGGGCGTGTTATTTAGAAACTGGTTTGAAAATGTTCTCCTGTATATATGAGAGCAGCATGCTTCTTTGATATGCATCCATTCACCTCTGGATGCATCAACAGGGCTGGCTGTAAGAATGAGCTATTGCTTGGGTACTCAGCGGTTTAGGGCTCCTCAACTCCTTCTAGCAAAAGGAGAGGAGAAAGAAAAACGCTAAAGTCTGATACTCGTTCTCTTGGAACTTGGAGCCTCACAAAATGGAAGGGCATAGCACAGGTTGAGATGCACTTAAGGAGAATCTATTCTGTTTGTGTTCTTATACATCTTATACATCTGGTACATGGCTCACAGATATAAAACGTGTCTTTCTGGGTCATGCAGCATAATCTTTTTCTTAATCCACATTTCACAAACAAAATTTATTTGCCACTCTCATAAATTAATAGATTTGAAGGCCAGAAGAGACCAATATAATTATCTAGTCTGACCTCCTGCATAATACAGGCCATTGAATTCCACCTAGTAGTTTCTCCAATGCAGGGAATTACTCCTCCCTACTACACAAAAATGATTCCGCCCCACACTCTGAATTAGACTGGCTAGAGATCGGACAATGCTCCTTCGGCCTTGGCATTTTTCCTCCCTTGTTAGTCTCCTCCCACACAAGGCATATTTTGTACAAAGATTATTACAGTAGAGTGTAGGGTGTGAATATAGGGGGAGGGATAGCTCAGTGGTTTGAGCATTGGCCTGCTAAACCCAGGGTTGTGAGTTCAATCCTTGAGGGGGCCATTTAGGGATCTGGGGCAAAAATCTGTCAGGGAACAGTACTTGGTCCTGCTAGTGAAGGCAGGGGACTGGACTCAATGACCTTTCAAGGTCATTCCAGTTCTAGGAGATTGGCATATCTCCATTTGGTCACATAAGCTTGAAAACATAAAGCTAAACAGTTTTTGAGTTACAGGTGATTATAAACTACTCTGATTGGAAATTGTTGGGTTTCAGAGTAGTAGCCGTGTTAGTCTGACTCTGTCTAATTTTCTTTGTCTCCATCTAGCAAAATTATAACTTGTCACAATCCCATTGGGTTTTGATAGGTGTATATATATTGTCACTTAGCAACGTTAACTTATTTTTAAACTAAGGTTTTTGGGTGTTTTAGAAATATACCAAGTTAGAGAAGGGTCAACAAATCAGTTGGTAGCACAGTAGTCCACTAGATTACGCAGAGCATATCTTGAAGTGCTGCCTTTCATTTACAGTCAGTAACTCACCTAATTTAATTCTTGTAAAGACCTTTGAGACCTTTGGATGAAGGTGAAATGTAAAGGTTTTACCTGCACATATACCAGATGAATCTATGAAAGATTATAAATCATTTACTAGATCTCTTTCTACCTGACTTAAATCAGAATAAATAGCTCTGTGGACTTTAAAACCTCACGATTAGGTGATTATCTCTGTTACATCCTGTTGTATTGCTTACTAAAACATAATGCTCAAATTCTTTGTTGTCTATTCCATTTTAAAAGATTGACAGTTCATACATCTGCTGGCACAAAAGAAGGAATGCATAATTTACATAACAAATTTTCACTTGCTTCTAAACATAATTTGAACTTCTAGAGCACACTTGTACAACATTATTTAACACTTCTTTCTTCTTTAATAAACATCCCACTTGAGAGGTAAGGCGGCTAGAAAATGAGGAAAGCTGTGATCCCATATTCTTCCTTAAGAAACGCTCAGAGCATATCCATGTCTTCCCAAATACAATTTATAACCTTGCTGTATGAAAAAGGCATCGATCTGACTGTTATATATATTCTAAATAAGATGGACCTTGCTTCAGAAATCGCAGGAAGGAAATGCTCCCTTCCCCCTACCCCTCCCCTTTCAGTAAAATGTAAACTCTTTACGACCTCTTCATTTTGTCTTGCCTACATTGTTTTTATAGATATTCTTTGCTCAAATCCATATGAGCAAAATAAACCTAATAATGATCTTGAATTTATATCACAGCTTGTACCCAGAAGATCCCAGATAATTTTATATGCTGTACTAGTAAAATCCTCTGGAGGTGACACATGCGTGTGTGGTTAAAAACTGTATTTTTAAAAATCAAACTTCCATACTGTATGTTATAGGAATAATACTACTTTATGTTATTAGTCTTTAATCTGAACATCTCATAGCACTTTTACATATATTAGTGAATTGCAATTGTAACAGCCCTCTGAGGTAGGTATTTTATTAGTCCCATTTTATAGCAAAACTGAAGCAGAGTCATTAGGCTCCAATCCAGCAAATGCTTACATGCAGGAGTAACTTTATACACGTGTAGTTCCATTGACTTCAAGGGGTTACTCATGTGAGTCGGGTTTAGCGTGTGTGAAACAGCCTGTCCAAGTTCAGGCAAGAAAACCAAGCAAAGAAACTGTGGACTCCAAGTCCTTTGCTGTAACTCTTAAGTCCATCTCATTGCCTTCCCTGGGGGGCTTGTGGGGGGGAACCTTTTGCATTGCTCTCAACTGGGGCAATGCAGAGACCAATCAGTGTCACTGCCAGCCCCCTCCTCGGGGGGAAGGGACGGAGGAGGATAGAGAGAGGGGGGCGGGAGGGAAGGAAGGATAGAAAAGGGAGTAGAGGGGGAGAAAGAGGGAGCTGGGAGGGGAACGACAGACCCAGCTCTTGACGGCTGGGCAGGGCTGCTGCTGGAGCCGGGATGGGAGAGCACGGGCTGAGAGAGCCAGGCCAAAAGGAGAGCGTTAGGGGTGGGGAAGGGACGGGTGCGGGTGCTGCCGCTGCATCATGTCCCGTGACTTCCTCCCAATGAGGGGGGAGGCCGCTCCGGAAAAAGCACAGCAAGAGAATCGCCCCTCAAAATGGCGCCCGCCCGGAGGAACGGGACCCCCCCCGTAAACTTCCGCCCCTCAACATGGCCGACAGGAAGTGAGGTTATCGGACCAGCGGAGCCTATCACTAGCGGGCTGCAGTGCGGCGGCTTCAGCCAGAGGAGCAGCGCAGCGGGGGGCGTGTCCGGATGGAAACGCGGCCGGCGGAGGAAGCGTTCCGCGAGGACGAAGGTAGGAGAGCGGGGAAGGAGCGAGCGCCGAGAGGAGCCTATTACCTGCGCTCCAGGCAGTCGCTGCGCCGGGAAGCGGTGGAGATGCAGACACGGCAGAGAACCGGGGCTAAGCAGCCGGGGCCCGAGACCAGGCGGCGGGACGACGAGGCTTTGGAAAGTGAGTGACTGAGGAGCGGTTGCCGACCCGCGCCGTTGGTGCGGGCGGGCGCGCGTCGCGCCCCTGTTGCATCCTGAGGTTCAGGGCACGCTGGAGTGCGGTGAAGGGACGCGGACGGGGGCCTCGGAGCGCTGCGGGATGACCTGGGGGGGGGGAAGCGGTGTAATGGGGGGCGCGGGCATGACCCCGTACCAGCGTGTGGGGATGGGTAGGCCGTGCCCCGCTCTCCCGTGGGGGGAGGGCGACCTGTCCGCGCGGTGTCTCTGCCTCACCCGGTCCCTGCCGCCGGTCGGGCTCCGTGGGGTGGGGCCCCTGGGGGCGGGGGAGTGTCAGGGTGCTGAGCCCTCACTGGGTTCGGTAGTGAGAGTTGCCGTGATCAGCATCTAGGCTGGGGATCGCGTGGGACCATCACCGTGGTGGGGGTGACGGTGCCCCCTGTGTGGGTGCATGCTGGACCCACCACGTGCTTGGCTCCCCAGGGGAGAGGCACCGCTTAGCTGCAGCACGGCTGGGGCTGGGTTGGGTTTCCCCGCGTCTCAGCTGCTCCCTGGGTTTGCCTGCTCAGTGTCCGGAGGCCGGGGACAGTTTAAACGCAGCAGACTTTATTTCTATCATATGCAGTTAAACAGCTTCAAAAGGGGCAGGTGAATGAAATGCAGGCAGCAAAAATCTCCTTTGCTAGCAGGAGGGGGATTTACATGCTTCCCTTAAAACTGTTCCCAAGATAAGGAAGGCTGGGCAGACCCAGGCGGGGAAGATGGGCAACCTGGCTCCATAGGAATCATTAATGTGACAGTGACATCTGGCCAGTAAACTAATCTGGTTTAAGCAAATCAGTTGTGCTCCAAGAAACAGGGTAGGGCCAACTGGCTTTTGAAAGCAGAATAACAGCTTTGTTTTGGGTACAATTGAATTCCATTCTCTTACCTGCTTGCACCTGTTTCTTTTATACAGCCAATGTGTAGCTTTTGTTTCCAGCAGGGTTGCTGTTTTAAGGAGGGTAGAGTTTGCTGTTAAACTTCAGTGGCCTGACCATCTGAGGCAGGGAGGGAAGAGATGAGGTACAGAGGACATTCAGCTTGGGCATTGTGCTGAGCATTTTCCCACCAGTTTGTGTCTATGGCAAAAATTGTTAGGGAATCTACATGGAGACTGTGGAGTTGTGCGTTGTACTACATTCTCCTTAGCTGTCTCCCCCCAACATAACTTTGTATCCAACATCAGTTTTCTTTCAAAGGACCAGGCAGTGTTAAAATAGACTATCTGCCAATGAATTGTATTTATCAAATAGTTGATGTGTTACCTTCTATACAACTTTAATGTATTTTTTTAAAGTGAATCCCCCAGACTGGAATGACAAAGCTGAAGTTACTTGTACACTGTTAATTCAGCCCCCTGTAAATATTTATTAGAATACGGTACTTAATTATATGATTACATACTCTTTTGCGGGCCCCTGCCTCATTCATTGTGCAGGTTGGACACTGCACTGTGAAGTCCTAATTCTGCTACTCTTACTCATGTTGAGTAATACCATATGACTTAAGCAGTAGCATTGATCTTAGTGAGTAAGGGTAGCAGAATTGGACCCTGTGTGTAAAGTGTGACATTTATATTTAAATAGCTTACTAAAACAAGTGAAGAGTCAGGGTGTGCGTTATACAATTGCTATGTCTGTTGACATGGGACCCTTACTTCCTCAATGGAAATAAAACTTACTCAGATATTTAAAACTAAATAACGTGTAGATATGTGCTTACTGCATTACTGTATTTTGATCCTCTGCAGGAGTTCACTCTTGCCTAATTCCCTGTGCACCAGAGACCAAATTTTGCTCTGTTACTTCAGTGTAAATTTAAAACATGGAATTCAACTTTACTTTGTAGCAGTGTTAACTGGTAAGCAGGCCTGCCTCATTCTCCATGTAGTAAATCTAAAGTGCGGTAAAACTTCTGGCTTCTACATAGTTCTAGATCTGTGCATGAGAGGGGGCTACTTTATAGCTGCTCTCCTGCAAATTTCTTTACATCCCTTAATGCCATGAGAGAGGGGGACATTTCACACCTCTCTGAATAGTTGTTTCAGGCTCTCTGCCGACTTTGTCAGGCTTCATTGCATCTGTTTCTAGTCAGCTCGCAGTTTAAATGTTCTCTGTACAACCATAGGGGTTGAGACTTAATTTTTTTGTTTTTAAGAGCCAGTTTAGTTTCTGGTAGGGATGTCAGTACCTTTTACAAAGTTAACTGTTTTAAACTAAATATTTTAATTGTTTAACGATTAACTGATTAAAGAGCTGGCACGGCTGGAGCTGCTCTGGCGGGGCGGCACAGCCATGACGGGGTTAATGGTTAAGGTTGGTTAGCCGGTAAGACTAGTTCTTACTAGTTAACCGGTTAACTTTTTACGTCCCTGGTTTCTGGAGTACAAGATGACAGCCACTAGGGTAAAGTACCAGGTCACAGATCTAGGGCGACCTGGCTTGATTTGACCCAGGCTGTCTTGGGTGGGTATCTTTATTTTTATATATTTATTTTTACTTACTTCCATTCTTTTTCCCTGCTGGGATCTATTTCCTCTCCTACTTTAAACTCTTAAAATTAAGCTGAAAGGCTTAAGTTGAATTATAAAGCCTGTGCATTTAAATATTTGATGGCAATTCTTTTATTCACAACTTGCGTCTCTTATGTGATTATATGAGTGACTTTACTAGTTTAATCTCAGTGCTTTTATAAACTGAATAAAAATTTAATTTCCAGACTGATTCAGACATTTTTATTTCTATATATATATACGTGCACACCAACTTACCTTTTTGTTTCTAAACTACTTGTTTTTTTTCTATGAATGTTTTGAAGATGAAGTGTCTGCATATAGAACCAGAAGACAAAGGGCCAACAAAAATTACAACAGTCAGACAAACTTGGCAGAAGGTAACAGTGGGCTTTCTTTCCTTTGTCAATTAGAGGAAGTCTCCTCCTCCCAGATCTTATGAATTGCTAACAATAAATTAGTTCCTCAAAATATCTACAATACCCAGTTTCAATAATTTACCTATCTGCAGAAAAATACTCAACTTCACTCTGCAGTATTGTCTTTTCGCATCCTTAAGGTAGGCACTACTAGATTTTTAAATTGCCATTACATTGTAAAGGCACTGTTGTACCCTTTTAAATACAGCTTAACAAGATAATTACTGTGAAAAAGGTAGCCAAAGCCCTTTGCAAGGAAATTAGGAGTCTGATTCGGTTATTTTTTTGTATAGTCTCCATTAATTTATGATTAATAAAAATAAAATATTACAAACAATTTGTTATATTGAGGCCCCTTGGGTCTCAGCACATAGTTTAGATACAAATGTTTGATTTTGATGTATGTAGGATTCTGCTAGGCCAAAGAAAACCGTATTTATTTGTTGTTCATACAGTGATGTATTCTTTAATCAAAGATTGGTTTCCTAATCCATTGGTGTTCAGTTATTCCATATGGTTAGGAATTAGAAGGAGGGCAATTAGAAGGATGGTATTACTAAACAATTTTTTTTAGGACATGTTACCTTGCTTTTATTGATCTCTGGGCCTCTTTGATTGCTTTAACCTCTCTAGGATTGGGGTTTTTGGGGAGGATTGGGTGAGGAACTTCACTTCCTCTTTAGCTCCCCGATGACATGTGGGGAAGTTTCATGGAGCCTAATCATTGATTCTTTAGGATTGATCTAGGGGCAGATTTTTGGGCAGGATCAAACATAACTTCATTTAGAGAAGTTTGGTCCGACTCACCCAGTGAATGAATGACTTCAAAGCATGTCCTGTCTCAGTCCCTCTCATAGAATCTAACACTGTCACTCATTCAGGAGTGAATTCTGCCTGTTCTGCACCTTAGGCAAGTGCAATTTTTGACCTTCAGATCCAGAGCACTGGCCAGTACCCCTTGAACTGAGTGACTGCTTGCGGTAGTAGATTGTAATCTTCTGTGTGGACCAGCTATTATAGGGTGATGAGACACACACTTTGTCAGTGGGTTTTTGTAGCTATTTGCCACATGACAGAGGAATTGCGGAGACTTGATCCTGGGATCAATTCCAGCCTCCAGAGGGGAGTGTCCTCTAGTGGTAATAGACCCTTCTGCCCCATTCCCCTTGCTTGTCTCTTCCCAATTCTCACACTCGCAGCTTCTGTCCCTGTCCCCGCATCCCCTTTGCTGCCCATATCCTGGATACACTAGCCACTTCTTGTCCTGCACCCCGCAAACCTTAGGAAAAATGCCAAACTGGAGTTGTGGACTTAAGAAGACCATGTTTTTGAAGAGATGGAGTGAAGGGTTAAAGTACTGGTGGGGGAGGAATGACTGCTTTGGTGACTCACTGATCTTATTTGCCATACCCAACAGTCTGATAAGAGTTAACAGTCAAGCCATTCAGAAACTAGCATATTCATAGAGTGTTTTCTCTGGTTAGTGGAAGTGCATCAAATTGTTCTATAAACCCGTCAGAACCCAGTTTTTAAAAGAGTTACACTTTTAATGCATTCCTCTCCCTTGTTTTAGGGAGTAAAAGTGCAGTTGGCATAACAGATGTATCGTCTTTGCTTCGACCAAGAATAAGAGAGAGTCGACAGACAGGTAAATGTTAACTTTTAAATCTAAAGGGTGGGTTTTTGCTAGTTGGGGTATAATATTAGTGAAACATGCACAGGACTTGTGGGAGCATAATTCAGTGATCATAGCAGGGAGTGGGAATTAGGGGACCTCAGTTCTATTTCTGACTTTGCTGCTGTTTTGCTGTATAATCTTGGGCAAGTCACTTAATCTCTCTGCACCTTGCTTTTTTCTTTGTAAAATGGGGATGGTACTGTATCTGACAGGAGTTTGTGAGGATTAATGTACATATGTAAAGCCTTTGAGATCATCAGATGGAAGGCACTATACAAGCATATATTGTTTTACAGTGCATGAGTTACAGTAATAGTTGGCTGGGATATTTCAACATATAGTATTTGAGTCCGATAACGTGCCGTGATTTTGTAAAAGCACTGAGTAAATGCTATGACCAATAGTATCTATAGTTATGCAAGCTAAGAGAAGGGTAATAGGATCTTATGATTCAAGATATAAATTGACTCACAAAAGGGTTGGGAAGGGATCCCTCCCAGCCCATCCAATGTATAGCATTGCATTTCACCAAATGCATTGTTGGGATTTGGCAGTACCTTCTCTAAAGCATCAAGCATAGACTACTGCCAGATGCGGGTTACTGGGCTTGATAGACTAATGGTTAGGTGTAATTTGGCACATCCCATGTTTTGTTAAAAAACAAAAATACAAAGGACATAATGAAGTTTAAATTTGCCAACCTCTTGAGGTTTGGAGGGGAGCTAGGTCTGTATTAGAAGTGAGTGTGCTGTCTTTGCAGTGTCCTGAGAAATGTTTCAGTCACTGCATCAGATAACCACAGCATGAACATGACTGCTGCATTTCCTTCCTTTTTTCTGTTGTTAATCATTCTTGTATTGTGTTTTGCCTTGCAGAATACAGGCTCTCCGGTGCAAAAAAAGATTTCAAAATGAATGAGTCAGGTTGGTTCAAGTGACTTTTTTCCCCCTTTAAATATACTGGTTTGCTTACTGTTATAGGGTTGTCTCTGTGAGTTTTGCTTGTTATGACTGTAATGCCCAGATTGAGAGAGAGAGTGCGAGCACATGCAGAACAGAACGTTGCCACTGGAGTTTGGCTGCTGCTTGAAAAATGCCGAGATGTTGAGTGTTCCAAGTAGAGACCTCTGACAACGTGCTATTACAATGACTTTTTTTATTTCCTACCCCACCCCAGTACAGTAAGGTTGAGGTGTAACTGCATGACACTGGAAGCTGATTGAGTGGATTTTTCTTTTGAAAGGATTTCAGTTTACTCAGAATTGCATTTGCTATGACAGAACCCATGAGTAGAACTGAAACTTAAAAAACAGTATCCCAATGCAAAAACTTCAAGTAGCATGTGGCACAGCTGCAGCAATGATGCTTAGTGGTTTAAGTGTAGACACTACAGCGACAGGAGGGGCTCTCCCATTGCTGTACTTAATCCACCTCCCCGAGAGGCGGTAGTAAGGTGGATGGAATAATTCTTCTGTAGACCTTGTGCTGCCTACAATGAGTTAGGTCAGCTTACCTATATCGTTCAGGGGTGTGGATTTTTCACACCCAGGAGTGATGTAGATGGGTCAACCTAACTTTTTAGTGTAGACCTGGCCTCAGGTGGTAGCTATATTTTTTAAAGCTATATATTTAAAATTTATGTACATGAACAAAGATTAAGGTTATATATGTCCATGCTCTTGTTGTTTTAAAAACACCCTCCATTTTAGAAGTGATTTTTAAGCTAAAGGCATGTTTTGGATGCTGAAAGTATTTGTCATTTGGCTTCATGCCTCATGTTTACAGTTATCATGATAACCACATTCACTATTGTATATTGTCTTGTACACTGAATAATTTTGCAGATTGAATCACTTTACATAGTGGATTTTGATACTGTAGAAATGCCTGAGCTCAGTACCAGTTTTTAAAACTCTTCAGACTCCAGTTTTTAAAACAGTTTTATATGCTTTGGCTATCAGAAAATACTCTATAAATGTTAGTTTCTGATTGGCTGGAGTGTTACCTACTGTTGGGTGTGTCAAATAAGATCAGTCACCAAAACAGGGATGTTCTGAAGACCCACCATGTAGGCAGGTAGTAGGCCCGGTCTAAAGCTGCTGATTACAGCAGTTTTGTGTTAGGTGTGGCCTGTTAACCCATCCATTCCTATAAGGGAGGTGGGAGTGATACTCTGGGCAGAAGGATCCAGGGTCTGGGACAGTGGGGGCCATAGGGAAGAACCTAGGAACAGCCAAGCCTGAGGAAAAGGCTCAGTCTGGAATTTGTTTCCCTTTTTGATAAAGCCAGACTCCAAGCAGGGTGAGAGTTTGCTGTTCTAAGAGCAGGTTAAAGATGCTACCTGCTCACACAATAACTTTTTCCTCCCCAGACAGGCAGTTTGCATTACTAGCTGGTGAAATTAGGCAAGATTTATACCTCAGTATTTAGTTTCACGAGGGAAGTGAAATTGCAGATGTCTGCATCTTCCTCTTTCCTGTGACTTTTGTTCCTGTAATATAGAGCTTCTGAAAAAAACCTCTAGTTGACAAATAACTCTGCTTAATTCTGCAGATGATTTCTTTAAGGATGGGTTTGTGAAACAAAGGTTTGTTTCTCAAAAGGAACTTGACACTGAACCTTGTAAAAAGAGAACAAGCTGTCGCTTACAAAGACAGCCCTTTTCAGCTATACTCTTTTGCTATTATTTCAAGAGATTTGTGTTTGCATAATTTTATCACCCTCACAGCCCAGTATCTCCAAGATGATAGACCACTGTTACCTCAGTTAAAGGAGACTCCTCATTAGCCATTAGTGTTATAGGGCCTAAGATATACAGTTGAACATTTGAAAGTTGCTCTTGGAGTGAATTCTTGTTTTTCCCAAACTTCTGTCTGTAGCAAATGATTACAACCAGCTTAAAACTCTTTGAAACTGCTGAAGTCTGTAAGGGAATTAATAGCTATATTTTTGCTTCAAGTAGTAGTAGTGATTTAAAGAACTGTTGTATTGAACAACATAGAGATCTGATTTCATATTTGCAGCTTTTATATGCTGTAGCCGTGTATTTTAATCTTATGTGAAATAAAACTATTTCCCACTGTTTCATTATGCTCTTCTTACTGCTTGATAACTGGAGACTATTTTTAAAATTGGACAAATATATTTTAAATTTAGCACACGAATTGGTGTGAACTGTTCCTAGAATAAGTATCCCTTTCTTTCTGTTTTCTTTCCTTCCATCTAAAGCAGGCCTGCACAACTCGTAAAGCGGTGAGGGCCATATTACCCCAAAGAAAACAGCTGAGGGCCAAAACCCTCCGGCCCCACGGAAACACCCCCAGCGCCACCCCCTCCCTGCTCAGCCCCTCCCCTGCCTGCCCCCTCCCCGCTCGGCCCCACCATCACACCCCTCTTCACCCCCTAGCCCCCCACTGGCTTGCTGCATCCCTCCTAGTCAGTCCCCCACCCACCACTCGCCTCCTTTCACCTCCTCCCTCCCCTACCAGAAACCCCCATGCCCGCCCCTAGAACCCCTGATGGCTCACTGCTCGCCCTGCCCGCCCACTCAGCCATCTCCCCACCCCCACCCCTGCTCGCCTCGGCCCCTCCACCACTGCCCGCCCGCTCCTCCCGCCAGGAGAGAGCGGGGCTGCGGGCGGGCATGCCGCGGGCCACATGCCGCCCTCCCCGCCGGCGCTCCTCCGGCCGCACACTAAGCATGCGCGGGCTGCATGTGGCCCGCGGGTCACATGTTGTGCAGGCCTGATCTAAAGAGAGACAGCGAGATGATCTGCATGATTAACCTGCATGTATGTTGTGTAAACTATTAGGAGTGCATGAGTGTCTAGATAGCCTGAGAATGTTTAAGATGAATTGACAAGTAATGAAGGCCCCAAATGTAGGTTTTGCATGAAAGAAAAGCTTTACAAATTGAAGAGCTTGTCTACACACTCTGTTATGGAAATAAGCTATACTGATATAAGCATCTTTATACCCATATAATTGTGTCCATAGTGTGGAGTTGCACCAATCCTAACAGTCAGGTTTTAAATTGATATAGGTAAATTGGTACTTAAACTGTGTGTAGACCAGCCCTTAGCATAAAGAAATGTCTTTGTGAAAACTTAAACTCTTCAGCAAAAACAGTGTGTTATGCTTTTGGTGGTGAAATATTCCCCAAGAGTGTTGGACTCGGGCACCCTCACAAAACCCAGATGCAATTGTGCTATTGCATGAGAGCCAGGAAGTGAAACTAAGTAAAAGTGAAACTGACTAGTCTAGTTTTCTGATCAAGTTGAGTGTGGTGCATGCACTCTGTGTGGGTGTGGTTTTTTTTGTTTTTTGTTTTTTTTGTTTTTTTAAAGTAAGGGGTTCTGAATATGTGAGCAGTCTGTCTTGAGTTCCTTGACTGTTTACTTTTCTGATAGCATATTGCAATAGTCTTGAAAACCCATCTTCCCTAGATTTGCGGGAAGGTCTTGCACTCAACCCATGACCTTGATGTTCTAACATCTTGAGAACTGGTAATGGAAAAGGCTGATTATCCCATCTACCAAGGGTCAGGGTAGGACTGTTCCTACAGTATATTTCCCAGTACACTGTAGTTCTAGATGCTTTAAGTGATGGGGCAGCAGTCTATTCATTACTCATTACAGTAGAACCTCAAAGATATGAACACCGGAGTTATGGACTGACCAGTCATGTTATATATATGGAGATATGCCTATCTCATAGAACTGGAAGGACCTTGAAAGGTCATCGAGTCCAGTCCCCTGCCTTCACTAGCAGGACCAAGTACTGTCCCTTGACAGATTTTTGCCCCAGATCCCTAAATGGCCCCCCTCAAGGATTGAACTCACAACCCTGGGTTTAGCAGGCCAATGCTCAAACCACTGAGCTATCCCCCCCCGCCCGTCAACCAGACAGCATGTGAAACTGGAAGTAACCAATCAGGCAGCAGCAGAGACACCTCCTCCTCCTCCACCCCCCCCCCCCCAAGAAATACTATACTGTGCCCATATTGCATCTTAAAGGTAGGCACGTCTGGGCTTCCTGTCCCCATTCCACCCCCATGCACGGGGCAGCCACTTACAGCTAGGAGGTGAAGATGCTGGGGCTGCCAGCCCAAAGCAGTGGAGCAGGAGCAGCGCTGGGGTCTGTGCTGCTTCACCCCCACCCCCCCGGCCAGGAGGGGGGATGCACTTTGTTCACTCCCCTGGCTGGGAGGGGGTTGTGCCACACCCCCACCCCTACCTCCCTCCCTCTCCCCCCCATACCCACACACCCCCAGGTGGGAGGGAGACAAGCTTGCAAACTCAGTTTGACCCAGGGAAAGAAGCTGCCTGCAAGGAAGCTGCTGGTGCTGAGGAGGGAACTCAGCTGCTACTGGAGCCTGTCCTGGAATGTCAGCTGCTGGATCTGAAGCCCGAACTGCGCTTTGTTCAGAGTTACAAACATTTCAGAGTTACGGACAACCTCCATTCCCAAGGTGTCCGTAACTCTGAGGTTCTACTGTAATAATCACCTTACAAATAGCCATGCAATTTGTTTTGTAAACATTGCAGATTTTATTACTTCAAAAAGATAGTCAATTGGTAGAACTAATTTACTTCTAGCTTTTTATTTTGCACTGATGCATTCATTTTGTAGATAGGAAACTCCTATTACATTTAAACAGGATGTTTAGAACCCAAGATACTACAAAAATTTTCTCCACTTGATCACTTTCTAGAGTAAATCCTATTCTATCAGACAAACAATTTAGAGTGAAGCATTTACATTCCTTTTAAATAGGCAAACAGACTGCTATTGAATCACTGACTGACACTGTTGCAACAGAAGCAGTTTTTCAGTAGTTAAATCTCTTTGAATCCCAAAAGAATTCAATAAAAGTAAAGCCCTGTAGCAGACCATGTCTGAGCTTGTATTGGTTTTTGAGAAGTTTGAAAGCTGTTCATATTTCTTACATGCTATTAGGGCATAGGCTAGCAGTCTTCTCTAAACTGGTCTTGGTAGCCACTGTAAGCCACAGCGTTTGCATTATATAGGGGAGTTTTTAACTATTAATAACGAATTTGGGCTTGGAAGAAGCCCCAGTACATTTTTAGAAGTGAAGATTGAAAGAACTGAATGTGGGAAGGCAAAACTGAGGTCTTGAGCACGGTTTGAGACTATGACTATGAACAGCTTCTGCAGCTATCAGCCATGTAAAAATATCTGGCCTAATGGGTCTGTGAATACAGTGGTGACTGTGGCACACTTAGAGTAGAAAACTTTTGCTAATAGTTGCTGTGCCCCTTTTTATGTAAGTTCTAAACTAACCCCCCTCCTTTGGGGGTGATGGGGATCTGTAAATGCAGAAAAGTCTAGTGTAGCGTAGATGATATTACTGCAGAAATCAGAGTTGTCTTGGGGGATCCTCCAGTCATGGGCCATAATAGCACCAAGAGGCTTCTTGCCTCTACCCAGCACCATTTTCCCCTACTGTGTGTTGATCCTTGACTTTTTACAACCTTGTGTTTCAACATGAGATTCCTACTTGTGGACTGAGATTTTAAAACCAAAAAACCACATTTATCAAAAGGAAATAATTTCATTGTATTTGTGGAAGGAATATTAAATGTTATGTGTCAGGTCTTAAGCTAATCTCTAACTACTAGAGATCAAGAAAGAGACCAAATGTGGGGGTCACATTACTCCACATCTGCCAGCTGTGGGGTTCTTACCCCTACCTCTGAAACATCTAGTGCTGGCCACCGTCAGAAACGTGATAATGGGCTAGATGGACCTCTGGTCTGATCCAGTCTGGTGGTTTCTATCCAACTGTGTTCACTTACAGCTCTCAAGTTTGTTTAGACTGTGGCTCCTGAATTGGAAAGCCCATGACTTCAGTAATACAATGCAATATTATTTTGTGAGGTAGCTTTAATACAAACTTAGAGTTAAATATAACTAGGGGGTGAGTGTGAAACTGAGAGTTAATAATTATTTCATACAGATGAGAAGTTTGTCAACTAAGATTTGAAATGAAAAGGAGTAATATAGAAGAACTGTTTTACATGGCAGGAACTGCAGAATAGGCAATTATATGTTTATGAAGGAATGCTGAGAAGGCTGGTATTACACAAGGCAGGAAGGGCTATTTCTTTAACAAAAACAAAAAAACCTCTTCAAACCTGTATTTATTTTTGTAGTTTTGAGAGGCCAGTCTGAATTGGTCACCTTTCACCTTTGAGGCGCTGTTCGGGTCTGCTCTTCCATTCACCACCTCTTCTCTGTTCGTGCCCCATGCTTTGTTAGCCCAGTACATTTGGTCACTCCCTTGATTCCCTCCCATGGTCTGCTCTGTGCCATCTATCATGCTACACCCCTACTGAACGCCTGAAATATCCCTCTGACTCTGTGCACCACATCGTGGTACCTCACTCTTTCAAATTCTTCTCATAGCTTGATTCTCTTGGTTGGCCTGCCATCTTGCTGGACTTTGCTCCTTCCAACTATTAACATTATCCAAGGGAGAACTGTAGTGCCCAAACAGTTACACAAGTTGGCAAAATAGCAACTAAACAAGATATGTACATCCAGTAGTTTATCTTACAACCTTTCCTGTTGTAGCCTTCATCTTTTGGTGTCCCATGGTTAGTGTAGGCCATAAACTTCTTGAGACGGGGACCTGTCCTTTTATTCTGTAAAATGTCATCCATACAGGTGGTGCTGTAGCTATTTATAATAGCCTTTGAGTTGTGTGGCAAGCAGTTCTTAATCTTTATTAACCTGTTGTCTTTGCAGATGATGGGGAGGAGGAAGACGACGAAGAGGATGCTGATGGCTACAGTGATGACAGTGAATCTGAAAATGATGGGGAAAATTATAAGAAGACTAATGTGCATCAACCACCAAGAGATAATGGAAGTGATGTTTTGCAGCCATCCCTTCTGTCAAAAGGTTTGTCTCCAATGATTATCAGTTCAGTTTTTTAAACTTGTGAACTTTGGGCCAGAACAAAGTAAAACATAACAAGATATCATTAAAGTACAGTCCTGTATACATGGCAGTACGGTTTTGTAGTTCAGTGTAAGCATTCTGAACACCACTCTTTGATATGTGTGCAATAATATTTGTACAGTTGAGACAAAGTGGGTGAAGTAACATCTTTTATTGGACCAAGTTCTTGGTGAGAGAGAAGCTTTCAAGCTACATAGAGCTCTTCTTCAGCTGTGGGAAAGGTACTAAGAGTGTCACAGCTAAATGAAGGATTGAACAGAGTTTATGCTAACTACTTATGATATATTTTAAGGGACCATTCAATGTGAAGTGGCCTATTAACACCCCTGAAGTCATAGGACTAAAAGGGGGGTAGTGGGTTACAGATTGTTGTAAGAAGACATAAATTAGTCTCTCTTTGCTAGACACTAAAAATTATGGTCTTAATAAAGTTATGAATTTAAGCTCCCAGGTTCATCTTTTGAAAGTGTTGTGCAGGTTTCCTTTGAGGATGAGGACTGATAGGTCAGATATAGAGTGATTGCTTTGTGAAAAGTGTTTGCCGATAGGTGATCTGGTGTTTTTGTCTTGTGTGAGTTCATTTGAGAGCTTAATGATTGGTTTCACCGCATAGTTGTTGGGGCATTTAGTGCACGGGATGAGTAGAACCCATGGATCTTGAAGGGTGTTTTGTGTGGGTGTGTGTGGTGGTGGGGGGCGGGTTGTTGATCATTGTATTAGTGAAGATATGTCTGCAGGTTTTGCATCTGTTCTGGCTGGATCTGGTGCCGCTTTGAGTTGGTCTGCCCTGGTCTGTGGTGTCCTGGGTCTGATGATGGACATTTGCCATCTCTTGCTGGAGGTTGTCATCTTGCTGAAAAGTAACAAACGTGACACAACATAGTAGCCAAGATTCATTTTCTAGCCTGCTTAAATCCTGTTTAAACATCAGAAATCTACTATAAATCATTTAGTTTAAATATAATAAAGTTGAAGTTCTCCTAATTTTATTAAAGGAACACTGTTAATTTTAAAGCTAGTGAGTTGAAAAAAGCTCCTTGATGATTTTTGTGGATTTTTTTTTTTAATCACTATACTGCTGTCTTAACCCAAAATGCTCAAAAGTGAGATCCTAAATTTAAGTGCACATATAGGCCCCCATCCTGCAAACACTTAAGATACATGCTTGATGAGACTCATGTGAGTAACTTTACTTGTATGTGTTTCCAGGAGTGGGGCTGTAGCCACTTAATTAGGTGGCCTTATTTTTTTTCCAGAAGAGCTGAGTTACCGACAGCTCCCAATGACTCCAGCAATAGCACTTGGTAGTCAGTGTCCATCAAATAAAGTGGTAGAGTAGAGGAAAAAATGCTCTTCCTTCTCAGTTATAGTCATCTTAGATGTGACTTGTAACAGTACGAAAAGATTTTTTTAGACAGAAGTGGGTTTTTTAAAGTTGAGGGTCCCTTTAAAACATGATTTAAGATAAATTGATTTGCAGTTTCTACAACTGTTACTAAAGTGTCTGAATAGATACACAGGTGGAGAACTAGGTGATTGAGGACTGTAATAGGGTATGGTTCGAATCCAGGCTGGTCAAAATTGAATCAACTTGCTATATGATTGCTTATGGGAGAAGACCTGGGGAGCAGCCAGGTGCACCAACCTGACAAAGTATGGAGATGAACTGGACTTGGGAGATGAGAGGAGGTGCATGCAAAAGCAGAGCTGTGCTGGCCTTCGTTCAGTTTCAAGGAGGTGGTGTATAACACCTACACAATCGATATGCTTTAGCACCCTTGCCCCTAAGCATGACCCCTCAGACTTCAGGTGCATGGTGAAGATGGCTGCCCTTTGTATTAAATAAATGGTTTTGGTTCCAAAAGGCATTCGTCTGGTGGTACCTCTCATGAGAATTAATTTCACTTTAGTTATAACTTTCCATCCTCTGCTTAGAAATACAATGACTGAATACAAAGACTATGAAATAAAGACAGCTGAGCATGTAGGCAGGGACAGGCTGCATGAGAAAGAAGTGACTGTTTAAAATCTTCCCCTGCATCCCAAATGCCAAGCTGTCCTTTGAGTAGCAGTTTGGAAGTACTATGTCCATGATTGACCAATTTGGAGACACATCAGTGTCTGTAAAATTTATGATCTCTGTTCATTTTATTGTGTTGCTGACTTCTGTGCTTTGAATGTAAACCTATTCTGAATTTCAAACAATGAGCAGCCACCAGTGAGGACACTGGCCAATGTTACAGGCATGTGTGGCTGCTGCTGAGCAAATACTGTGTGAAGTATTAGACATGATTCATAGCATTCGTGTCTTGCATGTTCACTTCTGAGTGTTCGTTCTCATAAACCTCTGATCGGGGTCAATTGTTTTAGGTTCTCTCCTGGGAATATGGGCTACCTTTCCATTAGCCATTCATCTTCCTTGCTCAGGTTCTGCCTGCCTGTTTCTGCTAGCATCCTGTACTCTCTCTCCATCTGTGACTATGCATCTACATACCTATCTATAGATGAGATCTTTCATCTTTGAGGCAATTGCTGTGATTACACAGGATTTATTTGACTCAAGGACCCAAAAATGTAGGTGGGTTTTGTACCATGTGAGTAAACGTTACATGTACCCTCACTGAAACCATAACAACCGATGTATGAATGTGCACACCATGCAGTTATGTTGATGGAATGCAGTTTACACTGTCCTTTTCAGGAGTAATTTTTTAGTATCTTCTACCTTCTCATATTTTTTACATGTATACGCCAAAGGCTCACTTTGATATAAAAGCTTGCATTTTGGTTTATAAAGCACTATTCTGGTCCAGTTTTCTGATGATGTTACACAGCAGGTTGGTGGGCAGAAGTAACTTGGAGGACTGAGATTGTGCTCGACAAAACTACTTTTCTTCTGTTTCTTGAATCTAATATAGTCAAGGTATTGCTTTAAAATATGTATATGTTTCTTCTGTTACTATGTTCCAGATACCCCAACAGTTGTACAAAAACAACCAGTGTTTAACCAGAAGATGACATTCAGGAGATCAAGTATGTGGATAAAACTGCCTCTCGTTTACCTGTGTATAGATTGATTGCTATTTTCTTTTGGTGGTTCTGCATTCGAGGAGTTTGTTAGCTCTCCATAAGCATGTTTGGTTATTTGGGCTTTTCTGAAAAAGGGACCTGGGAGGAGTGTGGATGGGAAACAAGCTGATTTGCCAGTTGAAAGAGATCAGTTTGCTGGCCTGAAACACCTGTGAACATGCCATTGTATTGGTCTCTGGGGACTGAGCAGAGCTGGCGTTGAACTCTTTGGTGCACACCTGAAATGAAATCCTTTCCAACTGATTATTTGTTACAGTAGCAGCTAGGATTGCTGAGTTCATAGTCCCTTCCTCACTTCTGTTAGTGAGACAATGCTGGCTAAGCAGTGTTCTCAATGAGGTCAGGTCATTTAACCTTTAACCTTTCTGCCTGTTTTACTGTAGAATTAATCATAGAATCATAGATCATCAGAGTTGGAAGGGACCTTAGGAGGTCATCTAGTCCAACCCCCTGCTCAAAGCAGGACCAATCCCCAATTTTTGCCCCAGATCCCTAAATGGCCCCCTCAAGGATTGAACTCACAACCCTGGGTTTAGCAGGCCAATGCTCAAACCACTGAGCTATCCCTCCCCCCTACAAAAAGCAGAAGCTAGACCAGGGATTGGCAACCTTTGGCACGTGGCCCATCAGGGAAATCCACTGACAGGCCGGGATGGTTTGTTTACCTTCAGCGTCCCCAGGTTCGGACGATTGCAGCTCCCGCTGGCCACGGTTCGCTGTTCCTGGCCAGAGGGGGCTGCGGCTGTGGGATGTGCTGGCCGCTGCTTCCCGCAGTCCCCATTGGCCTGGAATGGTGAACCGCGGCCAGTGGGAGCTGCGATCAGCCGAACCTGCGGACACTGCAGGTAAACAAACCATCTTGGCCCGTCAGTGGACTTCCCTGATGGACCGCATGCCAAAAGTTGCCGATCCCTGAGCTAGACTGAGTTGAGAGCTAAAATCAGTTTTCATATGATTTCTCATCCCTTCCATTGATAACTGGATAAATGGGTCAGGATCCTGTCATCTTAACTCCCCTTCCCTCCAATCACTCCAACAGATGAAGCTGAACCTCAAGTTCAACCCAATACGCTGAAGAAGCATTCACAGCCTGCAGCCAAAAGTAAGATTCCTGCTTTCAGATCTGTTTAATGCAGAGGTGGGCAAACTTTTTGGCCCGAGGGCCACATCGGGGTTGTGAAACTGTATGGAGGGCCAGGTAGGGAAGACTGTGCCTCCCCAAACAGCCTGGCCCCCACCCCCTCCCACTTCCCGTCCCCTGACCTCCCCCTTCAGAACTCCCAACCCACCCAACCCTCCCTGCTCCTTGACCACCCCCTCCTGGAACCCCCACCACTAACCGCCCCCTGGGACCCCATCCCCTATCCAATCCCCCTGCTCCCTGTCCCCTGACTGCCCCGACACCTATCCACACTCCTGCCCCCTGACAGGCCCCCCGGGACTCCCATGCCCTATTCAACCTCCCTGTCCCGACTGCCCCCCCGCCCCCCGAACCTGTTCCCTGGGACCTCCTGCCCCTTATCCAACCTCCCCGCCCCTTACCATGCTGCTCACAGCAACACAAGCTCGCAGCCCCGCTGCCTGGCCAGAGCCAGCCACGCCGCCATGCTGCCCAGCAGGAGCAGTGGGCCAGAGCGCTGGCGGCGTGGCGAGCTGAGGCTGTGGGGTGGGGGTGGGGACACAGCAGGGGAGGGGCTGGGGGCTAGCCTCCCTGACCAGGTTGCTACCGCGGGCCGTAGTTTGCCCACCTCTGGTTTAATGTATGTATAGCATTTAACCATTTTCGTGCCCATCTTTGTATTCAGGCTCCTTTAGCTTTGGTGCTGTAAAGTAGGTCCTGCTAGAACAGACCTGCATTACAGATCCTGCTTATCAGGAGACATATTTTCAGCTCTGCGGGAAAGATAACTCAAGAGGCCTCTTGTCTAATCTCTCAGATTTCCACCTGGTCTGCTCTCTACTCCTTTAATAGACTCTGGCATCAATATGAGATTAAATTTGGGGCATGCATAGTGATAGTTCTGTGTTCCATTGTTTTTTAAAATAGATGCTTCAAATTCAGTTGTAGTAGTCTACAGAAAACTTTTGTCGTCCTGTTTTCTGATGTATTTAGGATCCAAGAAATGCATCTCCTTGCTATGGGTCTGATCCTGTTTCCAAAGAAGTCAATGGGAGTTTTATTAGTGACTTCATTGGAAGCAGAATCAGACCCTGTAGGATGGGAGAGGGAGGATAAGATTTTTAAAAACATGATATAAACTTTTTTAATGTTAGCAATAACCCTGGTTAATAGTTCATTTTGTTAAATTAACAACATTTAAAAAACAAACTTGTAACCCATCTTCAGATGTCTGATTTCCCATGCATTTCAATGGTAAGATGCATTTCCTGTGTCCTCTTCATCCTCTGCTTTTACTTTTTGCATTCTCTGAATGAACAGATGAGACCATTTCACTTCTGGGTTCTTATGCGCTAGCACACTGGTTCTCAAACTTTTTTGTATTGGTGACCCCTTTCACACAGCAAGCCTTTGAGTGCAACCCTCCCTTATAAATTAAAAACACATTTTTTATTTTTAACACTATTTTTAAAGTGATATTTGTATGTTTAATATCACTTTTCACAGCAGACTTACTAGCGCAGACTTCACAGCAGACTTGGCAGCTAGCTGGGAGGCATGTACTCGCAACCCCCACATAATAACCTTGTTACCCCTAGTTTGAGAACCCTGGCACTAGCACAGTGTAGTAATGTTTGAGTTGCAAACAATGGCAAAGAATGTTCATTTTGTTTAAAAATTCCATTGAGATTGGTTTCTATGGCTTTACTTTTTTCCTTTCTGTTGCCTTCAGATTTTGTAGAAGATTATTCTTACAAAACTTAAATGTCGGGCCAGGTTTGACCTGCCTCTTTAAGATGCATTTTAATGTGGTTTTTAATAATTTATTCTTCTTTGATTAGATATAATGTTTAGAATGTTAGTGAGCAAAATTTTCAAAAATGCTTAAGTCCCATTTTCAAACTGACTTGTGTGTTTAAATTGTTCAGGTACTTTTGAAAAATTTACCCTATACCTTGCATTACCCTGCAGTTTTTCCTCTAAGGAAGTTAAGTCCTTCTTTCTCACTCCAGGGTGTCTCCATTACCTTGTGGTGTTCAGTTGTTTATGGGATAGGAAAATGGGTCTTTTCAAATGTCACTGTTCACTAATCCATACTAATTGATTCTCCACTGAGCATAATGAAAGCATTTACTTATTTTTAACATTCTCTTTTGCGCAGAACCTGTTGGACAGTCCAGTGCAGGATGGTTTAGGATGTGCATTTTGGTATTGGCAGTAGCTTCTGTTACTGTTGTATGGCATGTCTGGAAGAATCAATCCTCCAAGATTTTGCCGAGGGAAGAAATCAAAGCTGTGCAAGCATTTGAGACCCAGATGAAGAAACTTATGAATGTCTATCGAAATCAGGATCCAAGACTGTGGGAGAGAATCCAAATGTTCCTTGTGAAACGACTCAATACCACCCATCCCCACTCGCAGCCTGCCATCTTACTGCTCACAGCTGCTCAAGAAGCTGAAAAATCTCTAAAGTGCTTAAGTAACCAGATTGCTGAAGCTTATTCCTCCTCCCTGAGTGCTGCCACAATCCAGATTGATGGGGCTGGAAAAGCCATGCTGGATAGTGACAATGTCAAGTTGGAGATAGATAATGAGCTAAGCTCTGGGTTCAAGGAAGGTAAAAAAGTAGCTGTGGTGCATCGATTTGAGTCTCTGCCTGCAGGCTCCACTTTGATCTTTTACAAGTACTGTGACCATGAAAATGCAGCATTTAAGGATGTAACTCTTCTGCTAACTGTCCTTCTGGATGAGAAGTCACTGGGAAAGAACATCAGCCTGCTGGATGTTGAGGAGAAAGTGCGGGATTTTCTCTGGATCAAATTCACCAATTCAGACACTCACAGCTCCTATAATCATATGGACACAGATAAGCTCAGTGGACTGTGGAGCCGCATCTCCCACCTGGTCCTGCCTGTTTTGCTTGAAAATGCTCTCCCTAAGGAGAGCTGCTTACAGATGAATTAAATATAAGACATGGGAGGATAGGAAAACAGTGTTGTGGTATCTGGGCAGTGCAGAACTTAACTGCTGAGCTGAGGCAGCACACAATATTCTCTGTGCAGAGCAAGGACTGGTAGGGTTATTCCATTTAACGGAACTGGAGTTCTCTCTAGACAATTGGAGAGCGTAAGTATGGAGCCACAGTTGTTAGGTTGGTCTCTCCTCAGTAACTTATTGGGTCTAGTGCTCTGTAGTAGAGATGTGTCTTTCCCTCATTGTAGAGCCATCCCTCTGTATGTAAAGCTATTCTTGTGTGCAGTAGACAAGCGTGTCTCTGCTGAAACTTTTCCAGCAGTAGGTAGTACTGCCATTGGTTATGGCAAGATAATGGGATCTAGCAGGTTCCGCAGACTCCTCTCCCATCTCCTCTACCTATTTACAATCTACCTGAATAACATTCCCCTCTATTCTCAGAGGCTTAATTTTATTAATTGGAGGTGAGGATGGGGCTACATGCATCCAACCATCAGCTTTTTCTCCAGCTGACCATGGCCTTGGGTATAAGTTTGGCTGAATTGTATAGAAGATGTTCTGGTTCAGAAGAGACTTCTCAAAGCTGTTTTTGTTCTGTTTAAATGAGCCTCCCCCCCCCCCCCCCCCCCCCCCAGCCCCCAGTTTTGAAGGCTGGGATGAACAAGGTGCAAGTGATTGCTCTGGACGTTGTTAACACATCAGTTAACGAAATAACCCCTTAGTGCATCTGCTCCCCAAAACACCCAGGAATCCTCTGTCCTGCATCAAGTTTTAAGACGTACAAATCTCAAGGAGGAAATGTTAAATGCTGTTCCAGTGTGTGCTAAAAAGGCCTTACCAAACCCTTCTCAAAGGCCTAAGATGTGTACATTCTGAAGAGATTATTTTGGCTAGGTCCAAAGGTTTTATTCAAAAAGAGTATTTTTACATCAAGAGGATTTGTTTATTACTGTTGTAAACCTTGTCCCAAATGACTCCCCATATGTGTCTGCATAAAACCTGCTGCTTCCTATGTAAATTTTAAGAAAAACAGACTTGATATGCATGTGTTCAACATATTTTGAGTGCCTCATGCCAAAAATCCCTAAAATTTACCATCGATTAAAAATCATGTATGTATTTCTATACCCACAGAATAATTGTCATACTTCATGCCTCTCTGCTGCCTAGTATCTCATCTTGGATGTCTCTTGTTCCAGATCCATTCAGCTTTCTTGGATTTGAAGGAGACACTGCTCAAATTTAAGATACATTTTCTTATAATAGCTGCCAGATTGATGGCACTCTAACACATACATTACTCAAATTTCCCTTTGCCTTTCTATAAAAGTCCTTAAAAGGGACTTAGCTGCCCTTTCACCCCCTACAGATAAGTCCCCATGCTGAGACTACCAGAAAAGACTCTGGTTTGCGATCTGAAATGGGCTGGATTAATGACTGGTGCAAGAAAACTCCATAGACTTGGAGCTGTGACCACTTACACCGGTGGTGGATTTGGCCCTTCTTTGCGAGCTGGAAACTGACCACTAATTTGTTTTATGTAGAGGTATTTATACAGCGCAGAGACATGGAATTGATGCCATTTTATGTGTGTAAGAACAGCTCATGAAGAAAAGAGATTTAAATGTTACAAACACTTCACTGGACAAGTGTTTTTTTAAAATCGTATGTTACTATATTGGAAATGACCGATGATGATTTGTAAATAATTTAAAGAAACTATTTTAGTAACCATTACAAATAAATTTACCTATTTGTTTTATAACCTGTTCTAAGACTGCTGATAGAATTTTAAGATGTGGTCAACTTTTTTTTTTTTTTTTAAACAGGCCAACATTTTTAAATGTAGTTACCTCTGAAAATCAGTCCACTTTGCTTTAGGTACTTGAATGTAGAGTTATTTTGGGCACCTAAACTTGACAACTTTGGCCAAGATCCTTGAATTATACGTAAGTCCAGACAGAGCTGCTTGGAGAGGCGGAGGCTGGTCTACGGAGACACCCCCCACTTCTACCATCTGAGCTGTTACATAAACTTCATGAAAATAATCTTTGGCTAGCTGGGAGAAAGCTGCATCACATTCATGTAAATTGGGAATGTAGCTGGGAACTTCCTCTTATCTGGTGGTGGTCTTGCATCATTTTTTACTAGGGACTCTGAATCGGACATACATATTCTGAGTTGTAAATATGTTTGTCTGAGATTTTTAACCTTGTCAACTGTCCTTTTCACCTCATTCAGACAGTTTGCATTCAGGCTGAAAACAAGAAGTTACCACCTGCTTTTAATTGAGAAGGCACCTGTAATTGCAGGTGGGTTTCAAGATTGAGGGAAGAATGATGCAGTGTCTACTCTGCCAACTTGCAGGCTGCACTTCAGTTTCCAGTCCTTTTTGTAATTGGTATGATGGAAGTAATTCACAAGTGATTTCTTACCTGTCTAAGCATTTTCACACTGGCCCAAGAGCTAGAAAATAGAATAATGCTTGGCATTTATAGGGCACATCACTGGAGGCTATCAACATACTTTAAAAGCATTAATTCATTAAACTTCACTCCACCTGGCAATTATACTTTTTTCTTCTTTCTTCATGTACATTTGATGCTTGTGAAGTGTCAGTGACGGCCCTGGAGGTGGAGGTTCTCTATTGTATCACAGAACAGTTACAGCACAGACCTCAGAAGTGCAGGTTTTTCTACACTGTTCCAAGATGCCCCAACCTTGCACTGGAGAAAACACCCTTGGGTAGCGTAGTCTCCATGACCATCCTTGCCCTCTGTGAGACTGTAGCTAAGAGACTAATGAGACGGTTGGACCAGGAATACTAGTCCTAACAGGCCACTGAGCAGCTGTTGGAATAATCTCATGATCGCAACCAGTACAGAGCAGGCTTCGGTTTGTGTCTTGGAGATGAAAGGCTCCATGTTCCTCTACCAATAATTACTTGAGCCACCTAGTTCCCTCAGAAGGGAGCTGATTTTGAAGGGCTGAGTGTTTAGAAGAGCAATTTTTTTCTGTCTGAAAAGGTAAAATGAGACCTTATTTAGTACATGGAATGGAAATGGAATATAGTTCCAGATGTAGATTGTGTCACTTCTCAGGGTGGAGAAATAAAATTTAAAAGAGAAAAGCTATAACCTGGCCCACATTTGACTGTTTGTGCCACCTCATCAGTCAGTGAAGTGAGGGCTGTATACATCCTTCACATGGTGGCTGCTGACCATTGTCCTCATCAGGCTTCCCTTTCCATTACAATGTCACTGAAAGTCTTTTCCAATCGCTCCACAGCACCTTGGCTTCTAGAGCAACTTCCTCACTGGAGGGTGAAGCTGAGTTGGATCTAGCTGTCACAGACCAGTGAACCCAACCCATGGAAATGAGTTAGTATGCTCGCAGCAGCTAGAGCAAGGAAAAGTGTAATTCACCTTGTGGCTGATGGAAAATAAAGTGCTGTTTTGTGTTCTGCAGGCATATGCTGGAGTAGTGTGTGTTAAGCTTTGGTTGGAGATGCTGGGGTGGAGGTTGGGACATCATCTTTAGTGTTTGCAAGTGCAAATGAAGGGGAGCTGAACCAATTAAAGTAGCATAAAGTGCTGTATAAATACCGTGGCTATTAGTAGCCAGGGTCCAGTAGAGTCAGTCAGGAGGAAAAAGAGTCAGTTATATCAGGGCAAAAACTCTGAAAGAGGAACCGTAGTCTAGAGTAAACTTAGAGGGAACATAGTTACATATGTTAAAGACAAATAATCAGGGCATTGATTTATTTTTAATAGTGATGAACAACCCCCCCCAAAGAGTACAGTATACATGGTAAGACGCTGCAAATTCAAACGTAGACTGAAAACATATCCAATGACAGAACTGAAGATTGATGGCTTTCCATGTCTAAAGTGCAGTATTACAGATAAAAGTACTAGGAAAGGAAAAGAATGTAGCATTATGAGAATAAGAAACACGGGCAAGTCAGTGCATGGTGCCTAAAAGTGAAATGCCTGTAATACTGGCCGTACGTAGTAAATTGTTCAGGGTAGCACATCAACAGAAGACTCCAACCCATCTCCCTGTTTGTTGCTCTCTCCACCATTTCATCCTGGGTGGTTAGCTACCACTTCCAGTGATCCATCCCTGAACTTCTTGACCTGGGACCTTGCCTGAGTTCCTTTCCTCAGTAGGGACAGTTCAAACCATTCTTCTCGCTCTGGGCAGATGATTGGAGCTGTATGGTGACAGTGATGGATCCTGCCCTCCTGATCCCGTGTCTCCTCACAGTGGTGGCCCCATCCTCCCAGCAGGGGCCTCTGCCGCAGTTCCTGCTTGTCCCGCCTGCTAGCCCTGAGTTTGAGAATACAGCTCTCCCCTTCAGCGGTTTATGACATCACAAACGCATAAAACAATACAGAACCAATCAATACGCTTTGTCTTTCACATCCTGCTCTGACTGAGTTGTCAGTGATGTTCTCTGCTGCTACAATGGGCAAAGAAGAATCTTGAATTTGGTTGGCAGGTTAGTAAAAAAGGCTGGTGGTTTTTTTTCACATTTTTTTTTTCTACAAATAAAAATGTGTATCCAGGAATATGGAATCCTTACTTTGTAACTTTGTGTGTTGACAGGCAGGTACTTGGATAGATTCTCAATTCAGTACACAAGTTCAGATGTGCATACATGCTGAAATAGATATATAGGTAAATATTTATATGTATGTAATATAAATATGTTTATAATTAGTAAATACACTGCTTTTTATACGTTGTTGTTGTATACCATCTGGGACATAGTTAATTGTCAGTGTATTACATACAGAAAAGAGAGACTGCTTTTGGTGCCGCATACTGATACATGTGTGCGTGCACACACATGTAATCAAATTTTGTACCAAGGTCTATAGATGACTGGAAGCTCTATTTTGTATGGTGATCAGTGTGCACAATATATAATACAAACGGGGAGTTAACATCTAAATACCCTACAGTACAGCTGTTACTACTTTGTTTTATGAGCCCAGATCATACACAGGAAACTTTCATTTTCTTTATATAAATTTTCCAGTTCATCTTTTAAGATTCTAATATAAACATTTTATGTATTTTCCTGTATCTAGTTCTGCACCATTTCACAGTTGCCTTGTGCCCTGTTTTTACTGTTGGGTTTTGGCAGCTGGATTTATAACTGAATGCCTGCACAACCCCAGTCCATGTTCAACAGGTGGAGATAACCCTTTCCAAAATTCCTGGATGGCTTTAAGGAAGCATGTCAGTCAAAGAAGGAAAGTTGGGAAGGGGAATCTACTGGGTCGTCTTTCAGGCACAATAGCCAGCTGCCTCTCTCTATTTTTAGAAGGGGTGTGCAAGGGTACTATGGAGTGGAAAACTTTCCACAGCCTGGGTGTTAAAAGCTGCAATAGTCAGCACAGTGTAAAATGAGATGGTGCTTCTTTATGTTTAGTCCTCCTCTCCCGGCCACTGCTTTCTAGCGCTTGGGCTGCACGGCTGCAATGTATTCAATAACACTGCCCAGTTCTGTTACCAGTTCATCAAAGCCATATTGGAATTGAGCGCACTTGTTTCTTCCTTTCTCTGTCAGCCATGGCTGTTTCCAGGTAAAGGATTTACTTTGTCTTTAAAAGGCTAATAATTTTAGCAAATTGAATGGAAAAGAGCTTAATTTTCACAAGAGAATTTAAATTTCCTTAATTTATCAGGTATTATGCTGTCTCAAATTATTTATTTATTTATTTTTACATGAAAGCTGACTCTGGAAGCATTACATTCTTTGATCATTTGATTTAAGATTTTGTGCAAGAGTTATAATTGAATTCCATTGTTAAATAGAAAAGACATTTTGAGACTGTGGGAATAATGTGGAAGCAATCGGGGCAGGGGGATCTTGCTTTTTAATTTTATGTAATTGACTGAAAATGAAGCTAAATTAGTGACTTTCATATTCAGTGTAAATTCTAATGCACCCTACTTGTCTGGAGAACGGGAGGGAAGAGTGAGGAACTAAAATAACTGCTAATAAGTAAAATAAGAGACGCTACATTGAAAAACAATTTGAGGCAATATGTTACAGAAAATGATGAATAGGTGAAGAGATCTGCTAGTCAAGTACTATTAAGCAATAGATTTAAGCAAACACTAGGTGACTATATGGGATATAATAAGAGTTAAGAGGTCCTGGTCCATGGCTAGAGCTGTTTAGCACTTTGGTAATACAAATAATAGTCAGTTTGGTGCTTGGGCTACCTTTCTCAGGAGTCGTGAGGGAATTAATCACTGATCACGCTCCTTATCCCCACTAGAGATGTCTATTTTGTCTTTGTTGGCAGGGATTTTTTTCTCCTCTGGCAAAACAGATACATATAATTTTAAGATCGAAATGGCGGTGTGAACATTTCACACACCCTGAGGCCCATTCTATGCACTCAATGAGGCAGGGTCATATGGAAAATACAGTACACAATCATGTAATTAAAGACTATCGTACTACATATGCAGGAGAGAACAGAATTAATGTTGAATAGGCAGCCTTTAATTCTGACACTTCCAAAGTACTGAGTGCTTGGCTTTGCAACCTTAATGTTCTTTTAACATAATGTTGGGGGTCTTTTGCATTTATTGTTAGAGGCAGGGCTTGTATCACTGCCTATTAAAGTTGCCCAACACATCCTCTTATAAGACCCTAGATTCCAGTTGCTTATAACTTTGCCAAACATCAGCTGTTTGGGCTGAAATTTTCCATGCTGGTTGTCTGTGGTGGGCTGAATTTGTTTGGAAAATGTCAGCCAAAATGGTTCATTTGCATCTCAGAGTGAGGCTAGGGAAAAATGTTTTGCCCATGTTAAAATATTCTGGTGAACTAAAAAAACCCCAAAAAAACGCCATGCACAGACACAAAAAGAACCCTGAAAAGATTGGCATCCGATGACTATAATTTATTCTGGGAATCAAGGAAGCTTAACAAAGCAAAAAACTTTGGACTCATGCACTTTGGTTCTGAAGTGTCAAGCAATAAAAATACCTATTGGAGTTACACATGAGATTATGCTGAATAGTATACTATTAACTTTTTAAAACTGAAAGTAAAACTCTTGAGTTTTCTGCCTCTGTGTTGATCAAGAATGGATTTGAAATGAGGTCGTCTCATTTTTCAAATTAGGTGACATATTGTTTCTTTAAGCAAGTAGCGCACATACACAGTTGGCTCTTTAGGAATAATGCTGTTTTTCCTTTTCTAATGACTCCTTCTTCAGTGTTAGAAGAAAGTGACTGTTCCTGTAATACTTTACCTGTGTTGTCAGTGCAGGGGGCTGGACTAGGTGACCTCTTGAGGTCCCTTCCAGCCCTACATTTCTATGATTCTATAGCTGCATGACATCACATGCCTGCTTTTAAAATACATTCCTCTTTTTATAATCTACCTATGAAGAGAAGGAGAAAAATCATGCAAGGTACAGAAGTATTAGAGGTATTGTAAAAATGATATCGTAAACATTTCCCCTTCCCTGCATTTATAAAGAAACTATTAAAAGTGAAAGAATTTAACTTCAGTTTTTATTGTATTCATTTAAGCTGATTGTTTGCTACATCTTTTTCTCTTATTAACTTTACATTTCTTTAAAAAAAATTTAATTGAAAGTTTTAAAAAATGGCGTAAACATCTGTATTACTTTTTAAAAATTTTTATCCTGTTATTTACCTAAACCTTATGTTCTGGGTCTCAGTGAGACAGTCACTTTAATTAGCCCTTTTTAAAAAAATAAGTGGTTCTTATAAGTGATTTTTTCAGTAGGTACAAAAGTTGGAAAAATGACTCCCTGTTCTGAAGTAAGGAGGCAGGTTCAAAAATTTGGCATATGTAGACTTCCTGGAACCCCAGGTTTATTAACTCTGCCACCATTTATTCAGGTATCAGAAACAGATGAATGAGTTTCAGGCAGGTTCCTGTCTGTATAACATTTGGATGGGCCTTTACAAAGCAAATTGTTCTCTCACTCTGATAGCCATTTATGTAAAAACTAGAGCTGGTCAAAAAGTGGTGGAGAAAAATTATAAATTCTGTTCTGGGGGTTTTGAAAAAACTTTTCACTCATTGAAAAAATTGCACATTGCTTTTGAAATGGAAAATATTTTAATAACTTTGAAATTTTTCACTTTTTGATTTTCTTGGTTTCTTCCTTAATTTAATTTTTGCACTGAAAAGGGAAGAGGAAAAGGGGGGAAATAAAACCATGGGGAATAATCCTAAATGTTTTGTGTTCCATTTTTAAAAAAGAGTAAATCCTAGTGCGGGGGGGAAGGTTTAGGGTAATAGATCTAAAAGAATTTTCTTATAGGGCTTGTCAGTTTTTCAAATACCACCCAAAGACCCCATTAAGATTTGGATAAGAGCAAGGGTGTTACCTCTGACACCATTAGTTGCAATCCTCCCGTTTGAGTTGTGCTGGGGGGTGAGCTGCTGCCCTTACACAACAGTGCTGGCTGCATTTAAGTGGTGCTGTTGCCAATTCATTGATAGAGCTCTGCTAAATTCACGGCTGTGAAAAACCCGTCATGGATGGTAAAATCTGGTCTCCCCGGTGAAATCTGTATAGAACAGTATGAAAGTACCCAAAAGACCATGATTGCATGTGGGAGACCAGTGTTTCTCAAAGTGAGGATCCTCTCCGCACCCAAAAATGGGTTGGGGGGAGGGGGGCTTGCAAGGTTATTGTAGGGGGTCACAGTATTGACACCCTTACTTCTGCACTACCTTTAGAGCTGGGTGGCTGGATAGTAATAGCAGCAGCTGTCCAGCTCTGAAGGCAGCATCCTGCCAGCATTACTGCAGAAGTAAGGGTGGCAATACTGTGACACCCCTGCCCCCCACCACCACACAACCTCTGTTTGGGTCAGGACCCCTACACTTACAACACCATCACATTTCAGATTTTAAAATCATATGACTATGAAATTGACCAAAATGGATCATGAAGTTACTAGTGCCCTATTCATTGATTTTAATGGAAGTTATGAGGCTGAGGTACTTTTGCAGTCACTGCTCCAAAACTTCCTTAACATAGCGTTAAGTTTGGTGGGTGCTGCCTTGTCTTGTTCCAAAACACTGAATACATCTAAAATTAACCCCTGAAAGCCAGCCATTCCAGGGTTAAGATACACAACACACCACACCAGCTCTGCCCTCTATGCACCAACCTAGTAATTGCAATGGATGTCCTCCAGCTCCTAAACTCTGTTTTAACCTTGGCTCTAGGGGTGCTCCCTATCCCTAAATCCCTTACAAAGGGCAAGAGAAATATTTGGTTCCAGGTGGTGAGTTTCTATTCAAACCATTGCCACTCTTGGAGCACTTTTTGTGGGGAATCTTTCCTCTCCTCCAGTGCTCAGCTGTTGTCCCTCCAAAAGGTAGCCTGCCTTGTGTCCGCTTTAAAGCTGAGGTGCCAGTGCCCTGAGTATTACATTCCAGCTGGGGCAGGTGCACCCTGATGTATGCAGAAAGCTGTGCCACACCCAATATGGCCGACGTATAGTTTTGGGCAGGAATTCTAGGGGCGCTGCCATGTTTGGAAGGTCGGAGAGTAGGCCGTTCTCGCGAGGCCTGGCCGGCGGTTCCCGCCCTGCCCCGCGCCGCTGCCGCCGCTCCGTGTCAGTCGTTGGCCGGTAATGGCGACCGGCGAGCTCCCCTGAGGTGACTGTGAGCCCGGGCCGGGCCCAAGGTGGGACGCAGCCGTCCGGGGAGGAGCAAAGCGAGGGGCCGCCGCTAACTCCAACGGGCTCCCCAGCCCCCCCAGGATGCGTTGGGAGCTGCCCCCGGGGTGGGAGGCGGCGGCGACTCTCAGGTGAGGAGCCTGCAGGGGGAGAGCGGCTGGCAGCGGCCTGTCCTCCGTCCTCGGCCGGGCCCTGCCCCGCCTTGCGTCCGCCTCGGCTCCTGGCCACCTGCGGGCGAGGTGGAGCCCCGGGGCTGGGACGCCCTGGGGTTGGGCTCCGGGGCTCCATCCCCCGTAGGGCCGGTGTCCGGGCCGTGACTCGCTACCAGACCCACTGGATCTCCGCCCCCGGGTCTCTGTAGCGCTGGACAGCCCTGGCTCCGGGCCGTGCTGTCACTCGCTGTGTAAAGAGACCTCCCCGCAGGGCCCTGCCCTGCACTAGCCAGCGGCGCTTTCTGCCGTGCTGATAACGCCGCCGTTAGCGAAGCCTGACCCAACTGCCCCGCTCAGCTGTGCCTGGGGGCTGGCTAGTAGCCAGTGGCTACTCATTGCTTCTGCTCCGCTTGGAAAATGAAACTGGGTTAGCCTCGATCACGTCTCTTCCTAGCCCGCTTTCCTTTCTGCTCCCCATGCTCGGGCATGACATCTGGGAGGTGAACGCTGTTGAATGTTCACAGCCACTTTTCATTTTAAATGTAGCCATTTAAAAAACTCAACCCCCCCCTTGTGTTAACATTAGGCTTGTAAAACCTTGTTTTTAAATTCCAAACGTAAATTTGGTGACTAATCCAGCTGATGGATTGACTTCCATAGCCTTATCCTCACTTGTCTACAAAAGTGTTGGAATGCTTTGAATGCATATCTGTATGTACACCTTGCATCCACTCATAATACAGCAAGCATTTTACAAATTTTGGTTAAGCTATTTGTTTGTGGCCTGATCTTTACACAGTTTTTGTACTGGTATGACTGTCATTTTGGGTTGTGATACTTTTAAAAAAACTAATATCATCATACTATGTGGGTTCACTTATACTGGTATAGCTTACTTCCCTTTCTGGGTATGTCTTCACTACCAACGTTAAAGCGCTGCCATGGCAGCGCTTTAAAGTGTCTATGTAGTCGCGGCAAAAAAAACCACTCCGACCAGGGGAGTAGCTACTGGTGCGCTGTCTACACTGCCACTTTACAGTGCTGAAACTTGCATTGCTCAGGGGGGGTGTTTTCTCACACCACTGAGTGAGAAAGTTTCAGTGCTGTAAAGTGGGAGTGTAGACAAGGCCTAAGGGAATAAGTTATACTGGTATAACAACTACATCCACAGTTGTGGCGGGGAATTATCCTACTTTAACTATACTACTATAATTAAAGCAGGTACACTTTCTTGCATAGACAAGCCCTGTGGTGCCTGGAAATATAGGTTTTTATTTCAACATGTGGTTGAATTTGTGCAGATCTACATCTAGACTGGTCAGTTTTACTTTCTGGCTCTCTTTCAGTTTACACCATAATGCAATGCCTTGCCTCTGAAAAATGGCTGAAAATTCTGCTCTCAGCAAAAGTTCTGGGCAATCTGGGATCGATACTGTACCTTAAGAGTCCCAGAATGTACTAGTGCAATCAAATTTGTAAAGCACACTGCGTGTGGATTCAGTAAAATGGTTCTGTCAAACTGTGGTGTTGTGTGGATGCACTAGCCTGTTATAAGGGCAAGTGAGATAACTAGCTGCTTCATGCAATCTTTGTCACTAAAACAGTTTCATTACTAAAATGATGTCGTTAAGGGAGTGTCCACACTAACGCACTAAACTTTTTGGAGCAAAGAGGGATGCTATTAAAACAAAAGTCATAGAGTCATAGACTTTAAGGTCAGAAGGGACCATTATGATCATCTAGTCTGACCTCCTGCACAATGCAGGCCACAGAATCTCACCCACTCACTCCTGTAATAAACCACTAACCTATGTCTGAGCTATGGAAGTCCTCAAATCATGGTTTAAAGACTTCAAGGTGCAGAGAATCCTCCAGCAGGTGACCTGGGCCCCATGCTGCAGAGGAAGGCAAAAAACCCCCAGGGCCTCTGCCAATTTGCCCTGGAGGAAAATTCCTTCCCAACCCCAAATATGACAATCAGCTAAACCCTGAGCATGTGGGCAAGACTCACCAGCCAGACACCCAGGAAAGAATTCTCTAAAGTATACTGTGTCTTTTGAATACAATTTAAATTTGTTTTAAGAATTGTCAAGAATGTTGATTTGTCTCACGCCCATGAATCAAATTACTCACATGAATATGCCATTGATTTTAATGGGACCATTCTTGGCTCAAATGAAGTAATGTTTTTAAGCACATGTTCTTAAGCCTAACTTTAAGCATCTGAATAGTACCAGTTGAAGTCAGTAGGACTACTAGTGTACTTAAAATTCGACTTTGTCTACACTTTTATATTGGTATAGCCATGTTAATTAGAGGTGTGACTACTTTACCAACATATTTTACCAGCTACTGTCAGTATAAGCCCTAGGCTTTGGCTACACTGGCAATTTACAGCGCTGCAACTTTCTCGCTCAGGGGTGTGAAAAAATACACCCCTGAGCGCAGCAAGTTACAGCGCTGTAAAGCGCCAGTGTAGTCAGTGCCCCAGCTGTAAGCTATTCCCCTGGTGGAGGTGGAGTGCCTGCTCTCTCCCAGCGCTGGCAGGCGACCACACTTGCACTTCAAAGCGCTGCCGCGGCAGCACTTTGAAGTTTCAAGTGTAGCCAAAGCCCTAGTATGGACACAGTTATACTAGTATAGCTTCTATTGGTTTGAACTGACACAAACTATACTGGTATAACTGTGTCCACAGTGGAAGGGTTTTTCCAGTTAACAGTACAGGTATAACCATACTGCAAAATTCTCCTAGTGCAGACAAGACGTTAGGCATGTGCTGAAGTACTTTGCTGAATTGGAATCCGTATGAGTAAAGTTGCTCATGGCCATAAGTGTTTGCAAGTTGTACAAGTGTTACAAACTTGAATATTCTGATGATTCTGTCTAGTGTGACTTCAGTGGGACTAGTTAAATGAGTAAGAATCAGGTACAGTATTTGGTTGAAAGACTTGTGTGAAAGAACCACAAACAAAATGGGAGACAAGTTTAACTAATTGACTATACCAGGTCAATTGAAACTGACTAATAACAGAGGGTGAAATCCTGATCCCATGTAAGTCAATGGCAAAATTTCCATTGATTTCAGGGGGTCCAGGATTTCAACCAAAGTGCTATCAAATACAGAAAGTAAACAAATGGCAAAAATGGAAGTTTTTTTCTCTAATCTTCAATTATTATTATATTTTACATGTAATAGTAGGTAAAAATCAATCAGAACGAGGTGTGATTCCTTTTTTAAGTTGATGTTCCTTTTAAATAGATACAGACAGCTCTCATGAATGAAAATCCAGCAAATGTCAACGTTCCTAATGAGTGGAGGAAGATGATTTGTAATGCCAGTAACTGTATGGTCAAGTCTTGAAAGGATTTCTCGGTTCTTTATTGCTGTAGATAAAAGTGGCATAGCTAGGACGCAGACACTAGCCATAAAGGTGGTATAGCAGAAAATGCTAGCTATCAAGATGGTACAGCAGAAGAGAAATTATCCATGAAAGAAAAACATAGTTTCCAAGTTATATTATTTTGAGCTCTATGTACATGACAGCCTAAATTCACTGTGCTAAAATCAGTCATGTGCTTTGGGGTTTTGGGGGAAAGCTTCTGATACACTGTGACTGAAAACAGGGTTCAACACCTTAAAGTTTTCTGAATGTCTGTTTCTTACTGATATTCTGTTGTATTTAATGTAGGTGGAATATATGGGCCCAGAGTCAAAGGACCCAGTCACTGTCCACCATTAAATAGTGTTAAACCGGGTTATGGGTTTGGTATACAGAGACTTCAGCATGCTTAATGTCATAATGCAAACAGCATTAAAAATCCTTTTAACATTTTCTTAAAGATACAAAAAAGAAGGGGAAAATAATTAAAGTTTTTGAAATGTAAAACATTAAGTAAGGCTTTCATTTTAAGAACATCCATTGTTCCTTTTCCCTTTAACTGGAGACAGTCTTTAAAGGGAAAAAACCCCTTATTTGACTGTCTCTTACGTGGTATTAAAGATTAGGATAACTTGTCCTTTGTGGGGAAAAGAGAAGTTAGTTGGAATGGGCTGGTGGTGCTGCTGCAGCTTTTATTGTTAAAGTCAGATCCCATTTCCTAGAAGACAAAACAAGACAAACACACAAGTGGGAAAAGAAAAAACAGCAAAGATGGAAAATGCAGATTCTGTCTCTGGTGTTGACTCTCATTTGCATCCTCACTGCTGGAAAAACACAGGCACAGCACACTGAGGTCTTGTCAGCCACTCTGAGGCCTTGTCTACACTACCGGGGTAAGTCGACTTAAGTTACGCTAGTCTAGCTACGTGAATAACATAGCTGGAGTCAGTGTAGCTTAGGTCGACTTAATGAGGTGTCTACACCGCGCTGCATTGACGGGAGACACTCTCCCATCAACTACCTTACTCCTCTCATTCCAGTGGAGTACCGGAGTTGACCGGAGAGCACTCTGCAGTCGCTTTAGTGGGTCTTCACCAGTGTTCCCTCTAATTTTTTACATCCATGTGCGGAATGAATTTTGTTAGGTGCACCAATATGTGGCAGGGGGCTCAGGGCAGGGAGTTGGGGTGCAGGGTGCGGCAGGGAGCTCAGGGCAGGGGGTTGGGGTGCAAGAGAGCGTGTGGAGTGTGGGAAGAGGCTCAGGGCACGGGTTTGGGGTGTGAGGTGCAGGAGGGGTTCAGGGTGCGGGCTCTGGCCCGGCGCTGCTTACCTTAAGCTGCTGCGGGGTGGCAGAGGCGTGCAGTGGGGCTAAGACAGGCTCCCTGCCTGCCCTGGCCCTGTGCTGCTCCCGGAAGCAGCCGACACCACGTTCCTATGGCCCCTGGGGAATGGGGGGGCAGAGGGCTCCGCATGCTGCCCTCGCCTGCGGGTACCTTTCCCGAAGCTCCCATTGGCTGCGGTTCCCTGTTCCCGAGCAATGGGAGCGGTGGAGGGCGGTGCATGCAGGCGAGGGCAGCGCACTGCCTCCCCCTCCCCCCACCTCCTCAGGAGCCGCAGGGACGTGGTGCCGGCTGCTTCCGGGAGCGGTGTGGGGTCCGCGGGCCGGATCCAAAGCCCTGATGTAGTTTGCCCACCCCTGCACTAAATTGACCCCCGCTGCATCGATCGTAGCAAAGTCTATCCGTGGTAAGTGTAGACATGGCCTGAGACCTGGCATACTTGTACCAGCATTGTGGGTTTTTAGGGCATTGGATATAAACTGGCCATCAGGAAGTTTAGACTTGAAATTAGACGAAGGTTTCTAACCATCAGAGGAGTGAAGTTTTGGAACAGCCTTCCAAGGGAAGCAGTGGGGGAAAAAGACATATCTGGCTTCAAGAATAAGCTTGATATGTTTATGGAAGGGATGGTATGATGGGATAGCCTAATTTTGACAATTAATTGATCTTTGACTATTAGCGGTAAATATGCCCAATAGCCTGTAATGGGATGTTAGATGGGGTGGGATCTGAGTTACTACAGAGAATTCTTTCCTGGGTGTCAGGAATTCTTTCCTAGTGAGTCTTGCCCACATGCTCAGGGTTTAACTGATTGTCATATTTGGGGTCGGGAAGGAATTTTCCTCCAGGGGAGATTGGCAGAGGCCCTGGGGTTTTTTCGCCTTCCTCTGCAGCATGTGGCACTGGTCACTTGCTGGAGGATTCTCTGCACCTTGAAGCCTTTAAACCATGATTTGAGGACTTCAATAGCTCAGACATAGGTTAGGGGTTTATTACAGGAGTGGGTGGGTGAGATTCTGTGGCCTGCGTTGTGCAGGAGGTCAGACTAGATGATCATAATGGTCCCTTTTGACCTTAAAGTCTATGAGTCTATATGAGCTGCCTCTCTGATCACACGGCAGTGTTGCAGAATACAATCTTGGTCAAATAAGCTGGACTTTTATTAGATGAAAGGAGAGTGACATAATTGGGGGGATCTGTGGGGGACAGAGTCTCACATCCCAGATGATATTTGGGATTTAGCTGGAGCTGGCGATGTTATCTGGCTCACTCTCTGACCCTGTCTGGTCAGTACATCTTTGAGGATCGGGATGAAGAAGTTCTGGGGGTCCCAGGAGACAGTGGGCCTGGCAGCCATGATGATAAAGCTCACTGCAATGGTGGTTGGCAGAGAGCAGCTGCTTCTGCTAATTTTTCCAAAAAGAATTTTTTTTGTAAGGGAGTGTAGGGTGGAATAGTCCATCTTCTCATTATTTTGTCCACCAATAGGTCCAATTTGCAACACATTAATTTTTGGTTCATTCATTTCAGGTCCTCTTCATCTCTGGTTTACCAGTTATAGTCTTAACACAGTCCTTGAATGGGATCAATAAAGCCCTTTCTGTTTAAATAAGTTATTGACTCTGCACTTCCCTTTTCAGTTTCTACCTTCTTGTCATACTTGGCGGGTGTAGGAATATTAAGCTTGTGCCTGAACTGGACCACATCAAATGTTCCTCTTTACGAAACCTTTGGTAAATAATTTTAAGGTATTTTAATTGTGTTTAGCTGTGTGTGTGAGAGAGAGATAACTTAGCTTGTAGAACCACTGTGGTTCCAGTGCTAGCTATTGCTAGGTGGTACTTTACCTGAGCCACCATACTTGAGTGAGTTATCCATAGCTTTTCTTTCTCCACCTTTTTGTTGGATTGAATTGGGGAAAGAAAAGTAGTGGCATTCTCAGATACTTTGCCTATAAACCAAGCTCTGCAAACTTCAGGTGAAAAAATGAGACACCTGTTGATTATGCAGATCTTCCTTTGATAATCATTCTTCAGCTGATCAGTCTTTCTGATAGAGAATTTTTTTTTTAAATTAAACCTTAGATTCTGATGCACAGGAGCCACACTATGCGAGCCAGTTTGAGCCTTAACTTTCTTCAAGGCTATGCCAGAGAAGGCATGTTGCTCGTGTGAGTTTTCCCTCAACTAAGCTATCTCTGGTTGGTGGGGTACTCAGTAATTTGGATGAAGTCTACTTAGCTTGGCTTTCTTGCTTCTTCTTATCCTTTGTATTTTTGTCTCTCATAGACTTTAAGACCAGAAGGGACCATCAAGATTGTCTAGTCCAGGGCTTCTCAAACTGGGGGTCATGACCCCTCAGGAGGTCACAAGGTTATTACATGGGGGGGCTGCGAGCTGTCAGCCCCACCCCCAAACCCCGCTTTGCCTCCAGCATTTATAATAGTGTTAAATACAAAAAAAGTGTTTTTAATTTATAAGGGGGGTCGCATTCATAGGTTTGCTGTGTGAACAGGGTCACCAGTACAAAAGTTTGAGAAACACTCGTCTAGTGTGACCTCCTGCACGTTGCAGGCCACAGAACCTCGCTCACCCTGTCCTGTAATAGACCCTGTAACCTCTTGCTGAGGTTGTTCTCCATGTCCACTGAAGCTAGGACAAGAATTAATGGGCTTAAACTGCAGTAAGGGAAATTTAGGTTACATCAGTGATACTCAGATTGAGGCTCGTGAGCCACAAGTGACTCTTTAATGTGTCTCTTGTGGCTCTTTGGGAAATGCTATACAGATTTTATGCAGATCCTGTTTCTGTGCTGGTGGCAGCTGAGGCAATGAAAATGGTTTAGAAATATGGAAGACTTCCATAAGAAGAGAGCTGAAAAGTATTAGGAATTTTTAGTTTAGCATGGAGAGAGGACTAAGAGGTTGCATGAATAGTATATAGAGGTTGGTTAGGAGCTCCTGCTTCTCATAATACAAGAGAAGGGGACATACATTAAAAATAAAAGGTGCATAAAATAACACACTTATACATGTAACTTCAATAATTTAAATTACACATCTCTCTAATAGTAGCACAGTAATTTAGGATTCAAAAGCAATTTATCTAATATTAACAGGTTTAGAGCTAAATAGGCGATGACCCTTTAAATGGGCTGTTTGAAATATGTGCTCATCAAAGGTAGAACAGTGGGTTTTTCAGAGAGTAGCTGTATCCTCAGACTTTTCTGGTAAATGTTCCTTCCTGCCTTTTACACCCTGTTCTTTCAGTCTACCACCTTAGTTTATAGGATAGGGCCTTGGCTACACTTACGAGGTAGAGTGCGTTAAAGCAGCCCTGTGTGCTCTAATTCACGACACGTCCACACTGGCAAGGCATATAGAGCGCTCTTACTCCGCGGTTAATGTACTTGGAGGCTAGGTGGGCTGGTGCCAGAATTGGAATATCTGTCCCATCTATCGCCCCTCCGCAGTTAGGGAAATCCATTTGTGCAAAGCCAGCCACAATGTCATGCATGTTACCCAGAGTCACGGTTCTTCTGAGCAGGATGTAATTAATGGCCCTGCAAACTTGCATCAACATGATTCCAACGGTTGACTTTCCCACTCCAAACTGGTTAGCGACCGATCGGTAGCTGTCTGGAGTTGGCAGCTTCCATATTGCAATTGCATATTGCACCCACTTCTCCATCGTCAGGTCAGCTTTCAATCTCGTGTCCTTCTGCCGCAGGATGGGGACGAGCTCCTCACACAGTCCCATGAAAGTGGCTTTTCTCATCCGAAAGTTCTGCAACCACTGCTAGTCATCCCAGACTTGCAGGACGATGTGATCCCCACCACTCAGTGCTTGTTTCCCTAGCCCAAAAGTGGTGTTCCACGGTGGTGAGCATGTCCATGAATGCCACAAGCAATCTCGTGTCATATGCGTTACTCGAGTTGATATCATTGTTGGAGTCCTCACTGTCAGTTTGGATCATAAGGAGTAACTCGACTGCCAAACGTGACCTGCTGGCGAGACTCGTCAGCATATTCCTCAGCAGTTTGGGCTCCATTCCCGCAGAGCGAAAGGGAAGACAGAGCGCACTGCACAAAAAACGTTGAAAGATGGCGCCAAATGTGGACGGAAGCACAGGGATTCCTGGGATGCGAACTGATGCATCACGGGGCATTGGGACAGGACCCAGAATGCCCCCCTACCCCCTTCTCACAAGCCACAGGGTCAGAATGGGAAGAGGTGCTCTGTGGGATAGCTGCCCATAATGCACTGCTCCCAATGCTGCTGCAAGTGTCACAAAGGTGGCCATGCCAGTGCTCTTGCAGCTGTCAGTGTGGACAGACTGAGCGCTTTCCCTACTGTGCTCTCCGAAGGCTGGTTTAACTCAAAGTGCTCTACATCTGCAAGTGTAGCCATGCTTAAGTATTTGACTAGAATTTTGAAGGAAATTTTGTTTGTCATTGGTTATAACAACTTACGAAATTGACCAGCAAGGGAGCCAGCCGCCTTCCCACTTAGCCAATACTGACTTGATTTTCAGTAAGTTTTTAGATGTGAGTTTGTGTGTGTGCAAATGCGTATCTATTTTGCTCTTGCAGTAATTGATATTTATATGTAAATCCTTGATTGCATACCCACATGGCTAGAGTAGTGCGATTTTTATCGTGTGTGTATGTGTAAATTGTGGATTTGCTTGTGCATCTGATAAAGTGTGCACAAAATAGGTTGTGGTGTTTGGCACACTTTTGCTCATGTGCATATGTACTGAAAATGAGTCCCAATTTTCCAAGTTAAATTCCATCCTTAGTTTGTTTTGTGCATTTGGGTATAATATTTATGGATTTAAAGCCAGTTGAATATGAAGAATTTCCTGTTGTCTTTCCTCAGCAGTCACTTCAGTGTTATTTTTAAAATGCATATTTTTCTGATATTACTGAAATTTTGAGATAACTGGTTATTATGTTTATATATAAAAGTATATTCAAATGAAATTTGAGCTGTTTGTGTTTAAAGCTATTTTATGTACTATCTTTTCCAAATCATTGTTCATGTCAATAACTATAACAGTTCAATTGACACTGTCATGAATGGTAAGCTTAAAAACAGACATACCAGCTGTGTTATGGTTTGCAGGCATATAGATGCAATGTTATACTTCTTTCTACCTGTCTTTGTCATGTTGAGCAGGCAGGGTGTTGAACTACACAAGAGGGTAGGGTTAGGTTCTCTGCCTGCATTACATGAGTTTTTTTTTTTTTTTTTTTTTTTTTTTTTCTTTCTACACAAATCTCCTGGCATACATATAAACCAGGTTTTATTTGAAGGGAGAGGGAGACCCACACAGTCAAAATATAGAGCACAAGTCCAAATGAAACAGCCAGACGGCGGAGGCGCTGCGAGAAGACGCAGATGGTAGTGATGAAGAAGACCATGGACAGGCTGCAGAAGACATCATGGATGTTGCTAGTGGTGAGACAGTTGAGCTTCCTCAAGAAGATGGGGACTAGGAAGAAGACACTGAAAAGCTGAATGATGATGTGCTGGCAGAGTATGGTTTGGATAAATATGATGAAGAGGAGAATACAGATGCTGTGAGCCTTGGAGACACCTTAGCCGGTCTTACAGTGTATGGGAGTAATGAACGTGATCCTTACGTCACTATTAAAGATACTGAGCAATACGTGCATTACATGAGTTGAAACGATGGAAAGATATCATGATGTCTCCATGGACCAAAACAAAATGCAGTGTGCATCAACATCATTGTAAATAGGGCTTGAAAAGCCATTTAATGTTTTTCAAGCCCTTATGGTAAAATGGGAAATGATGCAGTATTGTCTTTCTGAATCTGTAGACTGCTCCAGTATTCCCGATCCCCTCATATCTTTCTCAAACAGCAACAGCATGAGATTAACAAGACTGGCTAGTTGCACTGCTGTTCAGATCTCTGTGTGCAGAAATGAAACTGACAAGAATCATATGCAGTAGAACTGCAGAGTTAGGAACACCTCGGGAATGGAGGTCGTTCATAACTCAGAACAAAACATTATGGTTGTTCTTTCAAAAGTTTACAACTGAACATTGACTTAATATACCTTTGAAACTTTACTAAGCAGGAGAAAAATGCTCCTTTTAACCATCTTAATTTAAATGAAACTAGCATAGAAACAGTTTCCTTTCATTGTCAAATCTTTTTGTAAACTTTCCCTTTATTTTTTAGTATTATGTTTAACTCAGTACTGTACCATATTTGCGCTCCCCCCCCCCCCATCTCTTCTGCTGCCTGATTGCATACTTCCAATTCCAAATGAGGTGTGTGGTTGACCGGTCAGTTCATAACTTTGAGGTTCTACTGTAATTGAATAGCAGAGGCTTGCAGTGGAGTTATTCACAAGGCGGAGTAGAGCAGAACATACCATGCCCCTGTTTGTAGAAGCTAGGAGCTGGGGAGGAGAAGTTGAGTAGAAATTGGGATACTGAGGTAGTAGACCTTTATACTCCTGTTGTGGCTGTGTTCTTAACCAGTAGTAATTGTTTGCAGTGGAAGACCGCAAGAAGTCAGAAATTTAAGACAGTATCAACTGTATATTTACAGTTTTGTTCTTTTGTATTGTCTTGGTTCAGCTCAATCCACTTGACTGTTTGCTCTGGATGCACGTTGCAAGCAACAACTTTGAAGAATATTTTTTAAGTTCTCTATTAAAAGCTTTGGGAACATACAGAGTTCAACATTACACTGCATTGTTACAGAGTAGTGAAATATAGAATGTAAAACGTTTGGTGTTTGTATATCACCTACCACAATTGGGTCCTGGTCCATAACTAGGGCTTATACGTGCTACTATGGCTGGTCCACAACTGGGGCTCATAGGTGAATAATAAATTCAGTTAGTTATACAGAACTTTTTATTTTATCTCCTCTCTGTATTAAGAAAAGGTGCATTGGCTAGAAGTACTTTTTGGCCATAATTACTGGCCAGTAGGTTCCAGTATGTTGCTGTTTAGGCTACGATCTTGAGATGGAGGTTTCATATACTCTCAGAATTGACTTCATGAAAGGATGGAAGTCTCTTTTCATAAACATTTGCTTTCCGCTTTTCTAATATAGCAGTTTTCAGCTGGTTCATGTCTCTTTGTCACTGGACAAGATTTATAATATAGGGCAACATTGTGCCTTGCAGCCTGAATCATTTGATACAGAAAGCAGCTGTTCGGCATGAATGGTTTCCCCCAGTCTCCTTTCCAGAAGTAGAGTTCTGGAACTTAGCTTGCCTGATTCTTGTGACTCTTGATATTAAATTTAGTTCTTTCTAGAACAGTGGTCAGCAACTGGTAGATCGCCAGCAACTGGTTGATCGTGGAGCCTCTGTCAGTCAATCTCGGTCACAATCTAGGGTTGTCAACCTTCCTGCAGCCAAACTGGGAGATCGATCCAGAGGTGCAGCAGGGCTCCCTGCCTGTCCTGGTCCTGTGCTGCTCCCTCCCTGCCCTGGTCCTGCGCCGCTCCCGGAAGCAGCTGGCATGTCCAGCAGTGGCTCCTGGGGGGTGGGGAGGCCTCTGCGCTCTGAGCCCCCTCCCAGAGCCAGCAGTTGAAGTTGGAGATCTGAGAGTCCAGGTTTCAAATTTTGCCATTGACCCTTTTGAATGTCCTTGTAGTGGTACATGATAGATTTACCATTCACAGAAGATACTGAAGGTGACCTATTGGCTAGCGAAATGGTGTAAATTAGAAGGTTTTAGTTTCATGGAGCATTGGGCCACCTTTTATGGGAAGAGGGACCGTGTATAGTTGGGTGGCCTTCGCCTCAACAGTAGAGGAACCAGTCCTGTGAGTAACAGACTTTGGGAAGTGAAGGAGGAAGAGCCTCTCATTCAGAACTGCTGAGCGCCGCAACGGGAAGAGAAGTTTGATGTCTGTGGGTATGGAGTAGAGGAGAGAGGGAACTAGTTTTCTCATCCCAACCCTTCGTGAACCGAACCCTTCTCATCTCATCCCTTGATGAAGAGCAGGATGGATCTTTCCTGTAGTGACCTGCCTGCTTGATAATTTGTTAAGGGTTGACTTCAGTTATTCTGAAGGGCACTAAGAATAGCTCTTATAACTTCCAGTATGAATCTTGGTCACATTTTAATGTTCATTTTCTAATTTTTCCTTTTCATCCTCCATAACAAGAATTTCCTCAAAACCTTGTGGTGATTGTTGAGCTGTTGGTAGAATATATTTAAGGTTCTGAGCTTTGAGGGAAAAAGAGGTGCTGACTAATGAGAGATCTTGTTCACTGTGGAGGCTTCTTTTCAGGACTCTTAAAACACAGTCCTCTTAAAATCACTTTATTCCCTTGTACTGCTCTTTTGTCAAAGCACTTTTCTTTTAAATACCCCCACTCCCAGTCTAATTTTGCTTTTTAAATAAAATTCTCATGTATTATATAACCACTTTTTGCATAAGTTACTTATTTTTTTCTGAGAGATCATCAATCCATACTATTGAGTTGTTTTTTTCTTCTTTTTCAGGCAACAATAACCAATAGTATTGAAGGAATTTTGATGTGTTCCTTGGCTTTAAAACATGCATGGTAGACTTCAATGGGAGTTTTATCATTGATTTCACTGAGAGCAAGATTGGGGCCTCGGTCTATTTCCTGCTTCCAGTGCTGTGCTCTGCAGTCTAGCCTGCCTCTACAGAAAGTAGTCTTTCTCACTTCAAACTGGAGTAATTTTCTCACAGAAAGGCCTTTTATATATCCCTCTGAACACAGCTATTTAAAAATTTGTTTTCACTACTCTATGGAAGTGGGTCTACATGGGGGTCTGTTTCACACTGAAGTGACAGGAAGAGCCATTTCAGATACTAAGATACTACTACAATAATGTGGGCTATATAAGTCCCTAGGTTGGCTTCAGGACAGAGGTCCATCGACCGGAGGAATTTCTGGGGCCCTTACTCTCAGATGACACAGAATGGCAGGATGATTACAGGTCTTGGAAGTTTAAATAAAGTTCTGGTTTCTTTAACCTTCAAAGGTTAAAGAAACCTTCAAACTGTTAACTTTAATCTTCTTGGTTTTACCCTACCCAAAAGCTCTTTAAGGATAGCTTCTGACTGTTTGGGTTTAGAGCGGGTACTTGGATTCATTAGCAGACCTGTCCAAGAAACTGCTTTTTGTGGTGGTCTTGCCTTTAAATCGTGTCATCTTTCTGGAGCTTTTGGAAAGATGTCACTGAATATTGAGTCTTCTTACACACTCTAATTTTTTTTTCTTCTAATTATTACTTTTATTGTCATGCTTCTTGATCTCGATCAGACTTCAGATCCTTATTTCTTTAAAAGGGTAAGGTGGCACGTAATGTGTCAGTTGTTCCTTTCATTCATCCAGTAGCAGGGCCAGACATTTTCAAAGCTTCAAAATTCTTTAGGGATGACCCTTGACTGTGTTGTATTTCCTCAGTTCCCTGTTAATGTAGCCTCTTTATCTGGGGTCGTTGGATCATTTCTGCAGACTCAGTTGAGCTCTTGTTGCTGTAGACTGACAGGTTCTCTCTGTCTTTCTATATTGAAATCTGTTATAGAGCTAGAGGCCTTACCTCATACCTTCCTGGATTTTTGTCTCTGGTCGCCATCAGCCTCCTTTGTAAACATTCTTATTTACAGTGTCTCCCACTGTCAGTAGTAGTTCACTCTTGTTCCTTTTTAAGAGAATTACAAGCTGTAGTCACCTTTTTGGTTGCTCAGTGTTGCCTGTCTGATCCAACTGGTGATGTATATAATGTCAAAATGTAATTTGAAGGTAAAACATCTTCATTTCTTATTGATCAAGATAATATTTTCTTTGGGCAACAGATATCTTTATTCACTCTTATTTTGTATACTTTTGGTCCTTCACTGAATGTTTCTGTTTTTAGGTAAACTAACAGGATGTGGAGCAACAAATTGAAGGAGGTGCCTTTACAAAACCCAAGGCATACTCAGAACAGGGATTCTCTCAGAGGTATGGATTTGCTTTATTGTATCGCTTTACTTTAGAAGCAGTTTTATCCTAGATAGTGTAATGTTTTGTATTGTAAATTTTGTAGATATAATTTTTCTTAATTGGGTCAAAGGCTAAAACCATATCTCATACAGCTTGCTTTCTGTAGAACAGCAGTTCCCAGACAGTGGTCCAGAGAGCTGTTAGATCACCTGGTGCTGACTCCGTTTCATTGCTTCCAGACACTTTTATAAATGTTCAGGCTCTTAATTGCAAGCTTTGTCAAGAAAGGACAAAACATTAAGTTTAAAAACAGTTAAATTGTTATTTCCTAGTATTACTTTTCCACGTAAGTATTTACTGCAGTTGTCATATGGAAGATGCGTGCCCACAAACAGGAGTGTGCAGGTTGTCTGTGATATAAGATTTTGGTTAAGATGTGGTCCACACTATGACAGAACTTGAGAACCCCTGCTATAGTAGATGACGAGCATACTTGACCTATAAAAATCATATATACTCTATAATTTGATAGCTGAAATACCTCATTGTAATTGACTATGATTGTCACCTAAAAAGTTCTTGTGTGTTTCTTGTCAGAGTTTATAACCTATAATTAAGGAAATATTATTCTGGGGTTTCAAGGATTTTGTAGATGTTTTGTTGAGGTACCATTTCTCAGCAACTGTGTCCTGTTGCTATTTCTAGATCCTCCCTTCCCCTTTCTCTCATGTTGTTACATCTTGTCTTAAATTAGATTGGTAGCTCTTCAGGGCTGTGACCAGATCTTTGTATATTTGTACAGTTCCTTGCATAATGTGGCCCTGGTTCTGATTGGGGCTTCTGGGCACTACTGTAACATGTAATTACATTTAGCAACACTTACATCTGACTTTTTTTTTAAAAAGTGCTTGTCAAAATAGTCTACTTTAAGGAAAAAGATAGTACTTAAATACTATTTCAATAATTTTGGGCATATTACTTAATTTGTGAAGATAGCTAACTTTATAAATTTAGCTTATAAAGCTGAAGTAAGTAAAACTTATGAACCTATCACCCATTCTTAGGAAATCTTGGCTATATGTATTGTATATGTAACCTGTGAAGCTTAAACATATAAATTAGTAACAAGCTGACAACTTGCAGTCTAAGTGTAAGCTTCCATTTACAATATATTTATAGCCTGTTTGTAAAATAAATAAATACATAAAAATATAATATATAAAAAATAAAAATTCAAGGCATGAGATATAATGGAAAAACCCCATAGATATTTGTGTGGTCACGTGGGTAAGGAATTTGATACAGATTTTTAAAATATATTGGAGTTCTGGAGATGTATAGGAGATGTAATAGGAAACTCAGCCTAACTTATGTAACTCTTATTAACTGATTTTTTTTGTTAAAAATATAGTTTTTAAATAAAATCATAATATTGCATTGCTCTGTTCTAATGACGCTGTCTAATAATTACCCTACACACAGGAGTTTCATAGTTTGGGATGAATTAATTAAAAGGAATTAGTTAGTGAGCCATGCAAAACTGTTTAAAATGTTTTGTTTTTCATTGTGTTACTTGAATTACTAGGAAACTTGATTTTATTCTTTTATTTTTGTTTTGTGAGATCTAACCACAGCCTGGGATACTTTTTCTCAAACTAAGGCTACAGTAAGTATATTTTTTTTCTGGGTTGAAATCAGTTAATGGCCACTACAGTTTTATTGAATGCCTTATTTTCCCCATACTTTGATGGTTATAGAAGTAAAAAATGGGGTAGGTGGTTGCGGGCATGAAGATGATGGATGTTCTTATTGCTTTGGACAGCAATTCTGACAATGTAACTTAGTGCTACAAGAAGCTCACTACTGAGGATAATGAAAAATCAGTCTTGCTTGGCTACTATAAAACTAACACCATTATCAATTAATAGTATAGTTTGTATCAATCAGAATGGTATAAGGAATGTATGGGTAACTTGTGTTAAGTGTTTTTGTAATTTCTTTTTTAATTATTGCATAAAAGATGTAAATGTTACTAGAATCTTGTGATATCTTTACATTGAAGCTTTTAACTAATATTAAATATTCCTTTATTTATTTATTTGTATTATCATAGTGCTTAGGAACCCCAGTCATCGGATAGGACCCCCTTGTGTTAGGCACTGTACACAAACAACAAAAAGACAGTCCATTCCTCAAAGAATTTACAACCTCAGAAAGCACATAATCTGCCGACTGGCAGCTCTGTAGTAATCCAGGGCTGCTGAATTACGTCGGCTTTCACCAAACTGAATATTATAAAGAATCTTGCTTCTGAAAACCTTAGTTAGGGCTAGTAAATATCAAGGCCAAGATTTTTCAAAAGTGACTAGTGATTTTGGGTGCCTAATTTTGGCACTTTAAAGGGTTACTGGTTTTCAGAAAGTAATGAATGCCCATCCTCTGAAAATCCAGACCCTTTTACAGTGTCAAAGTTGGGCACTCAAAGTCACTAGTAACATTTGAAAATCTCCCAAATCCCTGCAGGTGTGAGCTGTAGAGTGAGATACCTCTATTCATCATTTTAAAGGAACTAACTTTCCTCTTCTTACCTACTGAGGGTACGTCTATACTACAGAATTAGGTCGAATTTATAGAAGTCGATATTTTAAAACCCGAATTTATGGAATCGATTGTGTGTGTCCCCACTAAAGAGCGTTAAGACCATGAGGTCGATTGACTGTGTCCACAGTAGCGGGGCTAGCATCGACTTTCGGAGCATTGCATTGCGGGTAGCTATCCCACAGTTCCCGCAGTCTCCGCCGCCCATTGGGATTCTGGGTTGCGATCCCAAAGCCTGATGGGGCAGAAAACATTGTCGCTGGTGGTTCTGGGTACATGTCATCCCTCCCTCCCTCCGTGAAAGCAATATTTTTCGCGCCTTTTTTCCGGGGTTTCCGTGTTTGCTACGGAAGCCTGCTCAGCTCACAATTACCGTACATCTCCAGCGTACGCCTGGACATTAGGTCTAGTGGGGATTCAGTCACACTATAATACGGGCAGAGGGATAGCTCAGCGTTCTGAGCGTTGGCCCGCTAAACCCGGGGCTGCGAGTTCAATCCTTGAGGGGGCCATTCCGCCTGAGGCTGGTAGTCGCGGGACTACACAGCAGGAGCTCCTTGCCTTCTAGCTGCAGATGGTGCAATATGCCATAAATGGTCGTGGTCGCGGGACCACACAGCAGAAGCTCCTTTCCTTCTCGCAGCAGATTGTACAATATGATTGGTATTCGTGTGCTCCTGGCCGGCGGCCTATGGTGTGGCTGGCCGGGGGCGCTTGGACATAAATGGGAGTGACCAGAGTGACTCTGGTCATTCTCTTTTTTACGTTTTGTTTAAGGGAGATTCAGTACTGCCTGGAACACGGGCGGAGGGATAGCTCAGCGGTCTGAGCGTTGGCCCGCTAAACCCGGGGTTGCGAGTTCAATCCTTGAGGGGGCCAGGAGCTGATGATGGATATCAAGCATATTGTACCATCTGCTGCTAGAAGGGAAGGCGCCTCCTTGCTCACCGCATATTGTACCATCTGCAGCTAGAAGGAAATGAGCCTAACCCTTGCTCCCCCCTCCCTCCGTGAAAGCAACTGAGGGGGGAGCAAAAAATCCTTTTGATGGGACTCCATCATGGTCACCTCTGCTGATGAGATCTGCGCTCACCTGCAGCTCACCACGCTGGCCAAACAGGAAATGAAATTCAAAAGTTCGCGGGGCTTTTCCTGTCTACCTGGGCGGAGCATTGGAGCTCAGACTGCTGTCCAGAGCGGTCAAATGTTGCACTGTGGGATAGATCCAGGAGGCCAATACTGTCGAATTGCGTCCTCACTAGCCTACATCGATTCGGCAATATCGATTTAAGCGCTAATCCCCTCGTTGGGGGTGGAGTGGCGAGATCGATTTTAAGAGCCCTAGAAGTCGATGTTAAGGGCTTCGTCGTGTGGACGGGTGCACGGATCAATCGAAATAACGCTAATAAATTCGACCTAAACTCGTAGTGTAGACCAGGGCTGAGATTCAGAGATTGGGGCTGTTGAAGCAATATACATGTGTTTCATAGTTCCATATGTACTGCACCAACCATGGAATACTACCATGATGTCTGAACTTAAGCTATATACTCAGGATGCAATGCTACATTTTCTATAAACTGGGGTACAGTGAAATCAAGATGCTAAATTTCTTTCGCAACTTAGGGAATTTCTCTGTATGTTCATTACCCCTCTCATTTTGAATAGCTGAGTGAAGTGGTACAGTTTTATATGTGGAATCCTATTTCATGGTCCCTCTAGAGTAGAGCATTATAGAATACAGTATGTTTTCGTTCTTAGTGGTTATGTTTCAATGAGGCCGAGTGTTAAGACCTGTGGCATTTTGTATAATTCTGTTGTTGCCAATGACCCACTTATGGAAACAGATTTAGTCAACAGAACTTAATTTGAATAATCTTTTTTGTACTAATCTTCATATTCTAATGTTTCTGGTCACAAGATATACAAGTTTATACCACCAGACTTTTAAAGCTGTTCTTGCCTGTAATTGTTTCTTACTGTGAAAGTGAGAGGCGTTCTGTACTTTATTTTTTAAGTTGTATCCTCACCATTCAAAAAGTGAACCTGAATATTGCTTTGTGTCTTGAAATTCTAGTTGCGTCATATTGAGAATAAACTGGAGGTAGCACCTACCAGCACAGCGGTGTTTGATTCTGTCATGGATGCCAAGAAACCCTCTGCCAGTGCTACCAGGAAAATAAGCAGGAAAGGTGTGTATTACTTAAAAGATTAATTATATAGGGCAGGGTAAGAATAAGTTTTTCTGAGTAGTATCATTTTTATTTTTTTTAATCCTCTTTTCCCAGTTTCCTTTGTTCATGAACTTGAGAGAAAGTTGGAGCAATGTTTCTCTTTCTTCTGAATACATTGTCCTGAAAAAAAAAGAAAAAGCTGCGTATCTGGTGATGGTATTTGAAACTCACTAGAAAGGTGCTTTGCTGCAACTTGTGTTTACCATAGTCTGTTACCTTGTTTCAGTGGCATTCCAGCTAACAGCTACATATGCTGATGGCTGGCTCCAACAGTAGTATTACATTGGAGTGACCATCTGCATTTTTAACATTTCTTTAACTAGTTAACTTATTTTAATAGTTTCACAACACTTGCTTTCAAGGATAAATGCCTATATAATATTGCATTTTTAGAGTGATTGTAATCATGACATTGAGGCTATGAAAAGAGGAAAAATCATATTGTCTAATGCTACTTTTAGAACTTAAACCACTTATGAAAAAATATGTTCCTATTTACAGAGTGTGTTTTCCTCATCCCTGTTCAGCCCCTATCGTTGTCGTAATTTAATTCATTTGGCATTCTCATAAGTTTTATATTGACATATCAGAGCAGCAAGAAAACTGATTGGATCTCTATATTTCTCTGATTCAATCAACTCTCTTGGGCTTAATCATTCCCAATTATGTTTTTTTAAATATTCTTTTAGAAATTTTATATGAAGAACTAGTGCAATGATTTGCTTGAGTGTTTACCACTTACTCCTAGTAGCTTGAAACAGCTTGGTGGTGAAGAGAAGGTGATAACTTAAGTGCTATTCTTGAGCACTAATTGACCCCGAGGAGAACTGCATTGTAAACCACTCAGCCCTATGAGCCTTCTCTTCCTGCAGATGGTAGGTACCTAGAGGATTTCTTGGTTTCTACTTCAGCCTCCAGGTCCTCCAGCCAAAATAAGTCACGCAAAGAGAAGTCCTCCCGCAGTCCTCTTCGAGCTACAACTCTGGAGAGCAATGTGAAAAAGAGTAGCCGTGTGGAATTTCGTGAACCCTTGGCTTCATACAGGTTAGTGCGAGAGAGAATTGACATTTACTGTGAAATACACAAACTGGAACAGAGCTGTTGCCAATGTTCTTATGAACACTTCAGGACTGGCTTTTTTTTTTTTTTTTCTGCCAACAGGTGGATAATGAACAAAACCTCTTAGTTTTTGATTGAGCAAGTATAATGTCTGATGTGTTGCGTAACGGGCTTTATCATCCATTTACAGGAGGATGGACACAATGATCCAATAGGTCTCTTATGTCTTTAACTTCAGTGATAATCCCCCAAATATTTGGAATATCACTAAAGTGTTGTATTTGTTGCTGAAAATGCATTCTTGTTCTTCTCCTGCTTTTGCTAATCACCTATAGTAAAATAATATGCTGTCTTTCTACTAATATCTACTAAATCCAAGCATTTCATTCTTAGTATTGAGGCAAAACATTTGTTTTTAAAGATCAGGGAGCTATTTTAACTGGGATTTTAAAAGAGGTTTAAGTGGGTTAGGAACTCAAGTCCCTTAAACTGTTCTGAAAATTCCAGCCCTAATGATTACTAGTCAGTTCTTGTCATCAGGTTTGAAAATACCTTATTGTATGCTTCCTATCTCCCAGAAGCTAATTCATGAGAATTTGTTGGTATTTTCTTCCTACATAAATGAAAACGTGATTAAGAAGTAATTTAATTTTGTCCACGCTATTTATTGGTGCTTTAAAACGACAATGAAATAACGAGTTGTTGTTTTTTACTACCTGTTTTTAGAATTCACCTTTAAAAGATTGAAACCAAAACTCCTACTATTTTTCTGACAACTTGTTTAAAAGGCTGCCCTTAACAGAGCTGCCATTCTTTACCAATAGTTTAATTTTCTATACAGTGTACAGAATAAGCCAAAGAATCTTCTTCAGCACTGGTATTGCAAATGATATCAGAAAGACTGAAACGTTTTATTTAACTGTTGAATTGCTGTTGCAAAGCCAGCAGAGGAAGTACAAAGCATTATTACAAGTCATAGAGAAATAGTAGCTATTTCTTAACTTCTTGGCAGTGGCGATAGATTTTAAAAACAACTTTTCCTAGTTTTGATTCATCTTAGAATCTTTTTTCTAATGTATAACATTGGTTATGTAGAAAGAATGTTTTCTATCTTGATATATTTTTTCTTTGCTCTTTTGAGGACTTTGATTGCGGACCAGACCTTTATTGTCATAACCAACAGAACATGAGACTTCATCTATTTTTGAATACCATAAGTAATGATAAAGTTTTTCTTGGCTGTTGAGTTATGTATTCGTGTAATTTAAATTTTTTAACTTCTTTGACATTTTACTTGTGAAATTTTTGCACCCTGTTAAGTCAACAAACAAGCTGGTAAACTATTGTATAAACTTGGACTCTTTAAAGAAACGCCTTTAAAATTGCATAGGAGAGTATTGAACAGCAGGGGATCACTGACCCTATTGTAGGGAACACTCTGTCTTTCTCTCGCGCACGTGCACAGAGAACCTTGCTGACTTTAAGAAAATATTGGTTTGGGGGCAGTTGGAAGGTGTGTGGTGGCAAGAAATACTTAGTGATTACAATGTACCCCTTGTCACTGCAGACTTAGTTTTGTTAGTACTTAAGATTTTTGAGGCTTGTAACATTTCACCATAAGTCCTTCATTACTTTTTTTTCTCAATTTGTGACAAACCTTGGCCCTAGTCATAATGAATTACTTGTTTAAATTGATAACGTGTAGGATTTTTAAAAGTGCTCAACCTCTGCCTCAGATCCCACTGAAGTCAATGGTAAAACTCCTATTGACTTTTGTAAGAGTTGAATTAGGCCACCGCTGACTGTTTGTTTCTTAAAAATCCCACCCTTTATCTCTTTCTTTTTAATGGGCCCATAAACATTGTTATCTCAATGCCAGTAGAAATTAAATGTAAGCAAACATAGAACTTCTATCTTGCCTGCAGGCTCCTCATTCCAACTGTGGATTTTCCTCCTTGGCTACATAGGAGGCAGAGTTGGACCTGTCAGGCTGGGGGCTCTTTTGCTAATTAAACTGCTCCTGTTGTTAGTTCCCCGTCTGGAATAATTCTTTCCTTGACATCAGTCGCTGGTGTAAAAACAATGTATCAAATTATTTGACTTCAAATCTAGGGGGAAAAACAGGAGCAGATGAACTCTTATCAACCTAATATCATTTCTCATTCAAATATACTTAGATATAAAGAAATCTAAAGTACAGGAAATGAAAAAGACTAGGTTTTTACATTGTGAAGATCAGGGCCGGCTCTACTGTTTTTGCTGCCCCAAGCAGCGCGCCGAACTGCTGCCGTGGCAATTCAGCGGCAGCTTCTGTCTTCAGCCTGAAGAGAGAAGCTGCCGCCGAATTGCCGCCACCGTGGGCGGCTGAACATAGAAGCTGCCTCAGAATTGCTGCCGCCACGGAGGAAACGCACATGCCGCCCTAACGGCACACGGACTGCAGCCCCTTGCAGATTGCCGTCCCAAGCACCTGCTTGGAACGCTGGTGCCTGGAGCCGGCCCTGGTGAAGATTGTAAGATCAAGTACTCAAGTCAGGGCATTCAAATTGTTATGCTTGCACTGATTATGTGAATTCTGTCCTATTGCATGTCCTGTATACTTTTATAATATACATTACTAAGAGTGTGGTACCTGAAGGTCTGTATTTAACAGGGGAAAGAGAAATAGAAAGTGCTGTGTGTGTGCAGTGTTATGCACATGGCTTCAAAAAGATTCCATGAACATATACTTGCCCAAAGACTAAGCCTACTAGCCTAGATGAAAAATATCTACAGTGTCACCTCAGCAGTCCTGCCATGCATTGGCACATATTCAACCCCTCTTCAGTAAACCTTAAATAAATAAATTCTGCCCTCATTGCACACATCCTAGAATACTCAAGGAGCTGACTGAGATATCTGAGCCATCAGCAAATCTTCAAAAAGTCATGGAAGCCAGGAGAAATTTTAGAGGACTGGAAAAGGGCAAATATAGTGCCAGTCTATAAAAAGGAGAACAAGGACAACCCAGGGAATTACAGGCCAGTCAGCTTAATTTCAGCTGATGGAGCAAATAATCAATCAATTTGCAAACACTTAGAAGATAATAAAGTGATAAGTAACAGTCGTCATAGATTTGTCAAGAAAAATTGTGTTAAACCAACCTAATAGCTTTCTTTGGCAGGGTAACTAGCCTTGTAGATGGGGGGGAAGTGGTAGATGTGGTGTATCTTGACTTTAGCAAGACTTTTGATACTGTCTCGCATGACCTTCTCATAAACAAACTAGGGAAATACAACCTAGATCAGTGGTCCCCAACCTTTTTGTGGCCAATAGCACATTCATGTTTTCAGAAGAGTGTGGTGGGCGCCAACAATTTTTCAAGACTTATTTTGTATTTGTACATTAAATAATACGGGGCTGCAGGCTGTGGGCGCCAGTGTTCTCTGTTCCCGGCAGGCGCGGGGCCGCGGCTTCCCTCCCTTGCAGGGCACTACTTGTTGGGCGGGTGCCAGGGCCGGCTCTAGGTTTTTTGCCGCCCCAAGCAAAAAAAATGTTGGCTGCCCCCCGCCAGCCCTGGGCTCTCATGCCCCCTCACCCCCCTCCCCCCAGCCCATTGAAGTCCAGGGTCCAGATCTGCAGCTGGGGTAAATTAATCCATGTAGCTCTAGTCTAGGTCACTGGAACTATGCTGATTTACACCAGCTGAAGCTCTAGCTCTGTGTGTGTGGGGCTCGATCATGTAAATCAATGTAAATGGAGGACTCTCTTCCCCTTCACATTTGGGCCCAGAGAGAGACCTCTGCGTAGCACATTACGCAGCCCTTGGGCAAAACATCCCAAAGCTCGACAAAAAGCTAAGGGCCGCCAGAAGCCTGGCTTATCCCTATGCACTTAGCATTCCCTCTCTTCTTTTACTCCCAGCCCCTTGAGGCCCAGATTAAAATGCCCCTCTTCTCTCCTGCGCTTTGCTGCCTGCCTCGTGCTCCAGGGATGGGTGGTGTTTTCCACTCTGTTCTCTCATGTCTGTCCTTTGCTCTGTGTGTGTCCATCCTTTGCTCCATGTGTCTGTTCTTTGCTCTGTGTGTCCATCTGTCCTTCACTGTGTGTCTTTCCCATAGGTGTGCGCAGCACATTTCATAAGGGTGTGCCTCCCACTTCCTGTCCCCTGACTGCCCCCCTCAGAATCCCTGACCCATCCAACCCCCACCCCGCTCCTTGTCCTGACTACCCCCTCCAGAGACCCCCCCGGACCCCACACCCTGTTTAAGCCCCCCTGCTCCCTGTCCCCTGACTGCCACCTCCAGAGACCCCTTGCTCCTAACCACCCCCCGAGGACCCCACATCCTATGTAAGTCCCCCGTCCCCTGACTGCCCCTCGGGACTCTGTGCCCCATATCCAAACCCCGGCTCCGGCCCTGGCCCCCTTACCACGCCGCTCAGAGCACCGGCCGGAGCCAGAAACGCTGCTGCACTGCCCCGCCCCCCAGAGCGCTGCCCACGCGGCGGCAGAGGGACAGTGGGGAATGGGCTAGGGGGAGCCTCCCCGGTGAGCTCAGGGGCCAGACAGGACGGGCTTTTTTTTTTGGCTCCCGCAGCTCCGGCCGCGGCTTTTTTTTTTTTTTTGCTTTTTTTTTTTTGCCGCTTGCGGCCCTGCCCCTATGGTCTTTCCTTCACAATATGTATCTCTCTGTCCTCCCATCACTCCATGTGTGTGTTCTTTGCTCTGTATGTGTGTCTGTCCTTCACTGTGTCTGTCTGTCCTTCCTTCGCTCTGTGTGCAAGTCGGCTGCCCCTGCCCCACCGCACAGCACGTGTTGTGCTGCTGCCTACCGTAGGACACTGTGTTGTTGCCAGGAGTTCTCGGGAACTGTGAGCTCCAACCCCCCGGGCTGTCGCCGCCGCCATACCTGGGCTTCAAGGGAGCCTGCGTGCCTCAGTCGTGCACACAGGAGCACCCAGAGAATTACCACCGCCCGGAGCAGGAGGCATCCCGGGGCGCTGCGCCTCGCCCCCAGCCCCCGGAACGCAAACTCCGGCCGCCAGCGGGCGTGGAGCGAGCCGGGCACCCGAACATGTTCCACTCCGCTCCTGGGCGGCTCCTTCCCCCAGTACGCGCCCAGCCCAGCCGCTCCCTTTGAACCTGCCCCGACCCCTCCTGCCCTGCCGCTCTCAGGGTCCCTCTGGCGGGGGAGGCGGCACCGCATGGGGGCGGGGGTCTCGCTGAGCGCTGAATGCGCTTTGAATTGGGAGCCAGGCGTTCAGTAGACTTCCGCCCGAACTGCCAAAGAAGGAAAAAAAAAAGCCCGGACTGTGCTGCCCCAGGCACGTGCTTCTTCCGCTGGTGTCCGGAGCCGGCCCTGGTGGGCGCCCATAAATGCCCCGGTGGGCGCCATGGCGCCCGCGGGCACTGCGTTGGGGACCACTGACCTAGATGGAGGGTGCATAATTGATTGGAAAACTGTTCCCAGAGAGTAGTTACCAGTGGTTCACAGTTTAGCTGAAAGGGCATATCAAGTGGGGTCCCATAGGGATTGGTCCTGGGTCTGGTTCTGTTAAATGTCTTCACTGATGATTTAGATAATGGCATAGAGAGTACGCTTATAAAGTTTGCGGACGATACCAAGCTGGGATGGGGTTGCAAGTGCTTTGGAGGATAGGATTAAAATTAAAAATGATCTGGACAAGCTGGAAAAGTGGTCTGAAGTAATAGGATGAAATTCAATAAGGACAGATGCAAAGTACTCCACTTAGGAAGGAACAATCAATTGCACACATACAAAATGGGAAATGACTGCGTAGGAAGGAGTACTGTGGAAAGGGATCTGGGGTCATAGTGGATCACAAGCTAAATATGAATCAACAGTGTAACACTTGCGCAAAAAAAAAAAGCAAATGTTATTCTGGGATGTGTTAGCAGGAGTGTTGTAAACAAGACAAGAGAAGTAATTCTTCCACTCTGCTCCGTGCTGATTAGTCTCAACTGGAGTATTGTGTCCAATTCTGAGCGCCATGTTTCAGGAAATTGGAGGAAGTCCAGAGGAGAGCAACAAAATGATTAAAGGTCTAGAAAACGTGATGTATGAGGAAGATTGAAAAAATTGGGTTTGTTTAGTCTGGGGTAAAGAAGACTGAGGGGGACATGACAACAGCTTTCAAATACGTAAAAGGTTGCTACAAGGAGGAGGAAGAAAAATTGTTCTCGTTAATCTCTGAGCATAGGAGAAGCAGCAATGGGCTTAAATTGTGGTAAGGGAGGTTTAGTTTGGATATTAGGAAAAACTTCCTAACTGTCAGGTTAGTTAAGCACTGCAACAAACTGCCTAGGGAGGTTGTGGAATCTCCATCACTGAAGGTTTTTAAGAGCACATTAGACAAACACCTGTCAGGGATACTTGGTCCTGCTTTGAGTGCAGAGGATGGGACTAAAAGACCTCTCAAGGTCCCTTCCAGTTCTATGATTCTGTAGTTTGAATCATTTCTACCCCATCTCTTTCCAGGCTGTCTGCTCTCAGCATGCTGCCCAAAGAGATGGCATTTACCTTCCTGAGTGCAGAGGAGGCCCTCAGCTTTGAAGATCCCTTTTTTCACTTGAGTCCTCTGTACCTAGATTCCACCTCCTTTTCTTTTAAGGCAACAGAAGCTGTGGTCCACTCTACTTCTCACTCTTCCACCTTCCTATAAAAATGTAGCAGCTCCAGCTGTTCTAATTCCTTCTTTCTGTAAAATGTGCTGCAGGGCTTGGGCCATTCTGTTCCCCGTCTCCCTCCTTCTCTTTCAGGAAAGCTGCTGAAAACTGCTTTCCCCACTCAGTTCACTTGTTTGGCCAAAACCTATACATGCCCTGAATCAGTAGGTGTTACAAACCCTCATTCTGAACATTTGAATTAAAATACTGCATATAAGAAATGTTGTCAGTCGGTTTCCAAAACAGCAGGGGCGGCTCTAACGTTTTTGCCACCCCAGGCAAAAAACAAACAAACCCCAAACGCCACCCCCCCAAACAAAAAAAACCACCCACCCCCACGGCCGCCAAAACAACGCCCTCCCCCCCCCCCCCCCCCACCTGGAGTGCCGGCGAGGAGGACGGCGTGCCCACCGCCCCGGCCAGGACGCTGGTGGGGAGCGCGGCAGGCCCCGCTGTCCTGGCCGGGGTGCGGGCGGAGAGCGCGGCAGGCCCCGCTGCCCTGGCCGGGGCGATGCCACGCTCCCCAGCTGCCGGGCGCCGGCAGGGAGTGCGGCATCCCCGCGGCCCCGGTCCCCCGGCCGGGGCGATGATGCTCCCCACTGCCGCCCTGGCCGGGGGGCTGGCGGCATCCCCACTGCCACCCCGCCCTCCCCGCCGGCCGACGGAGAGCGCGTCTTCCCCGCTGCCCCGGCCGGGGCGCAGGCGGGGAGGGCGGCTTCCCCAGGGCGCCGCGGCCCTGGTCCCCCGGCTGGGGCGATGCCGCTCCCCGCTGCCCCGGCCGGGGCGCCGGCAGGGAGCACGGCATCCCCGCTGCCCCGCTCCCCCAGCCAGGGCGATGCCGCGCTCCCCAGCTGACGGGCGCCGGCGGGGAGCGCGGCATCCCCGCTGCCGCCCCGGCCGGGGCGCCGGCTGGGAGGACGGCTTCCCCGCGGCCCCGGTTCCCCGGCCGGGGCGATGCCGCTCCCCGTTGCCGCCCGTGCCGGCGGGAAGGGCGACTTCCCTGCTGCCCCGGCCGGGGGACCGGCAGGGAGTGCGTCTGCCCCGCAGCCCTGGCCGGGGTGCTGCCTGGGAGCGGGGCTGGCCCGGGGCTCCGCTGCCCCAGCAAGAGCGGGGAGTGGGGCTTGCCCGCTGCCCTAGCTGGGGAGAGTGTTGTGGTTTTTTTTTTGTTTGTTTGTTTTTTTTTTTAAACAAACCTCAGCGCCGCCCCCCTCCAGGTGCTTCCCCAAGCACGTGCTTGGTTGGCTGGTGCCTGGAGCCGGCCCTGCAAAACAGCGTTATCTTTTGGAATTTTCTTACTTCTGATTGCTTGATACTGCAAACTGTTAACATTCCATTAACAGTTGTTGGGTTTTTAAAAAAGAGAGAGAACTGATGGGAAGGAAGATAGTGAGAGGTAATTAGCTTGCTGAGCTGATGACCTCTGTTAGTGAACCTTGTTAAGTTCACTGCTGTACCCCCAATTCAGTCTGAAAGATTGGTAAATTCCTTTCTCATCAGTTTGTCTATGCTGTGCACACATGTCAGATGCAAGTTCCTTTCTCTGCAACTTAGACGCTCCATTGTCTACTATACATTTTCTGAACTAAGAAGTGCTAACTTAAGGAACTGTGCACACATTTTTTTCACTCTTGACAAACTTAAGCTGAAGGCATTTTGCTCAAACTTTCCAGGGGGTGGGGAGGAATCACCTTCAAGGCAGAAACCAAGTATAGAAAATTTCAGCTGAAACGGGGAACTGTTTGAAAAATGATGAGCATATAAAAATGGGGACATAATTTAAACTTTTGCAACCTTTGTTATATTAGGTAACATTAATTGCCCTTTGTAATGAACAAACTAACTGTTTCCATGAGTCATCTAATAGGTGTTGCTGATTGTCATTTAGAAATCCATACTTTTCAGATTTCAGCATCGTAGCCATGTTAGTCTGTATCAGCAAAAAGGAAGAGGAGTACTTGTGGCACCTTGGAGACTAACATTTATTTGGGCATAAGCTTTCGTGGGGTAAAATCCACTTCATCAGATGCATGGAGTGGAAGATACAGTAGGAAGAGATAGATAGATATCTAGATATCTATCTGTCTATCTATATATATCTATATCTATATAGATATTCTGTATAGATATAGATATATATCTTCCTACTGTATCTTCCACTCCATGCATCTGATTAAGTGGATTTTACCCCACGAAAGCTTATGCCCAAATAAATGTTAGTCTCTAAGGTGCCCCAAGTACTCCTCGTTCTTTATACTTTTCAGAGGTTTTCTGGTGTGTGTAAAAGCTAGTTTATCTCAGCAAATGTTGAAACCATTGTTATGCTGACCACTGTAGTTTAAGCAGCATAAATGATGGTCACAAATGTTAAAATTGGTAGGTTGTTGATCAAAATTTTTTTATTTATTTATTTATGTATTTATTTATTTATTTTAGCCAGCCTCCCGCGGGCCGCACAGAGAGCAGCCCGCGGGCCACATGTTGTGCAGGCCCAATGTAGGTGATAATGACTACAGAGTTATTTCAAACCTAGTTTGTGGTGTTTTTACTGTTGTGTTTTTAATGTTGACTTTCTTTTATGGTAGGGAGACTTATGGTGCACCGTCTTATCAAAGCACTAGTCAATTGGAGACAAAATGTTTGCAGTCGTGTTTAGACCATAATGAAGCACAGGATAAGACTGAAGGAATGAGCTGTATGATATATGACAGGAATGAAAGTGACTTACATAACAGAAATTTTGAAAGCCCACGTTCTTCTGCTGCAGATGACACAGTTGTTAGGTATTTGAATGACCGACCAGCAATTGATGCTTTGCAGAACATTGAGTCTCTTTTTAAAGCTGTAACCCCTACAAGATCAGAGGAGGAAAAGACTAATGAATCCAGAAGAGATGAGAGCAGCACTAAAACTCCTTTGAGTAGCACAGCCCAGGATGCTGAACTGAAAGGGATAAGACTGGTAGAATCTTCTCCTTCCTCCACTAGTACTTCCAGTGCCCACAGGCTGGAAATCTTAAAAAGGAGGCAGCATGATGCTAAATTGCAAGATGTTAAATTGGAGAAACTGAAGGAGCGGATTAGGAAGCAATGGGAGCATTCGGAAGAATTAGGCAGCAAGGGACAACTTCTCGGATATGCTGAGCAGCCTGTAGTGGTAACAAATGTGGAGAACACAGTGACGCCAAAAGTCAGAAAAGTGGCAGTTGCACCCCCTGCTCCAACATATAAAGGTATGTAGACCCTTTATCTCATGTTATTTAAATGTGGCACCCCGGCTTGAAGCAGAGACTGGGCAGCAGCCTGGCTCGGGAACCAGGAGTTGGCTTTCTTGTCAATTTGGAGCCATGAAACTGACAAGAATGACAGCCAAAATCTGGTGAAAGGAACGCAGTGTCTACATAGACCTAACTACACTGACATAAGCTCTATACCTCTCATTCAGGTGGTTTTATTACGTTGGCATAGCAGGGGAGTTACATCAGCGGGAGGAACATTTCAGTGTGTACACCTCCACTGTTTTGTCAACAAAACTGCAGTGCAGACAAGGCCTAATAGCACAATTTTTTTCTCAAGGTTTTTAAAGTATTCTGCAAAATCTAGATAAAACTCTGTTTATCGTAGGTTTCAATCCTGCTGAGACAAAGATTCGCACTCCTGATGGAAAGGTGTGGCATGAAGAGGAATTTCATAACATCAGTAGGGAGTTGTATCGCAATATAGCACTCCAATTAACAGGTGAGAAGCAGATCTAAGCTTATTAATACACACAGGCTTCTTTGAGAAGCAGCTAGGGTTGCTACACACACAACTTAACTGACACAAACCCATGGCAAATGAAAAGTTAAGCTACCTAATAGTACATATCCTGTATTCCAGTGTTTCTTAAACTTATTTGATCACACCATTCTTTGCGTCTGTAGTAGTTTATGCCCCCCTGCCACACAAGTAAATATACCAATAAAAAAATCAACATGCAACTATTGCTTAATATTAAAAACAGTAAGGCATTGATTCAAACAGAGCCATTTAAGTATATAGTAATGTAAATTTTAAGTGAGATGCTACAGTTTTGGGCACCCGGCCAGCAGCCGCCACTCTTCGGCTGCCCAGTTCTGAAGGCAAGGCAGAGGGCAGCATAAAATGTGTGCAGTATATGTTCTTTCCTAAAGCTTCTCTCTCTCTCTCTCTGCCACCCACCCACACCAGAATACATTCCGTGCCTCCCAGTTTGAGAACCTCTGCTGTACTCCATCCACAGGCACTAGAATTGGTTGAAACCTTCACAAACTTTGGACTTTTATGGCTTTGTTTATATAAGTATTAAAGATCCATTTTGCCTGTGAGAGACTGTTCAGTTTCTAAAATTCAGAGGTCTTTTATCACCAAGCCAGTTCTTTAATGAATTTCCAAATTATTTAATGTAACTATTTTTTTTCTCTTAATGTATTTAAAAATCAGCACAAGAAACACACTAAACTCTTTACAAAGTCAGTTAGGGCACACTTTGAGAGCTGTAAACAAAACTTAGCTTTTCCCAGCTCTGTCCTAAAATCTTGTGGAACCCTCCTTAGCTATGTGTTATCTGCTCTTGACCTTTCCACTCAAATTCACATTTGTTATCCTAGATTTTTGGAAATATCCATTAGAAACTTACATTAGATGTACCATCACCATATCCCACAGCGGATGACTGCTATCCCCGGATGATGATGATGTTGTTGTGAGGTTTTTTTAACTTTTCTAAGACTAACTTGCAAGATGCTTGTTGTCATTCTGCCAGCAGAATCAGACACATGCTAAATAGCATACAAGCAATTAAAAATGTATGCATGGTAATATAATCTTCACATTTCTGGCTCTGTTACCTACACTACATTGACACCACTTAAAAGATTTATCTTGAGTAACCAAACCTATTTCTTTTACCTTTCTGTGGAATTAAACTTCTCCTTCTGAGTTGCAGGTTGTATTTTATGGATTCATGAAGTTCCAAATCTTTGGTGCCCTTCTGGCTACTTGACACACTCTGGCAGTTCAAAGCACCTGTAAACTTGGCAGATCAGTTTCCTGGTGATTTTTCTAGAGTAGTGATAATCCCCATTTAGAATTAGACCCACCCTTCTCATGCCCCTTGGTGAAGGAATTATGGCTTGGGTCACAGTTCTGCCAGTGATCCTTTGCTGCTGGAATTGTCTCTAGGGGCGTTGTGAAGCTGGGTGCAATTTAGAGCTGCCCTGAGGTGGTTCAAAATTTCACCAGGGATTAGACCCGCTCTTGACTAGCACCATTACTGGGGAGCCACAAAGTTGTCTTAAAACCATTTTGTTTCCTTCGCTGATGTTCTAGCCCGGGGTAGTCAATGGTGGACCGCGAGCCAAATCCGGACCACCAGACACTTTTGAATGGACCCTGACATCTTTTTATTTACTTATTTTTTTTATTGTTGGGTTTTTTTACTTTCTTCTGTGGAGTCTGGACCATGGCTGTAACTTGACCAAGAAATTTGGACCTTGACAAAAAATAGACTACCCCGGTTTTTGCCCAGGGTTTTTATTCAGATTACTCTAACGTTTATAGATATCTTATTATGTTTAACTTTCTTCTTTTTTATAGAAACCCAGTTTTTCTTTAAAAGTTTAATATAAACAGAGTTGTCCCATTAAATAGACATCTAGTCCATTTCTCACATTTTCCAGGGGACACATTTCAGTAAGAGGAATGAGTTATATGCAGGTTTGGCCATATGCCGCTCCTGATGCCATGTGCACACCAGCTGTCTGGAGTGATCTCCTTCAGTTGAAAAGATCATATCAAATAGCCAATTCCAAGTAACCAATCTATAGTCATACACAGTACATACTGTAAATATATATTGAGGTTGTTCTGTTAAAAGTGAACACATGGACAGAAAATCTAACATAGATATATTCACCATGTACTGTATGGTCAGCTGGACCTAAATTCTTTTCCAATCTGGTAGTGAAATCAGCAGCATACATGAAACTTCTGCAGCACCTTCAAGAATATGTCTCTTAGAAATGGAGGTTTTTCTTTAATTATGAAAATTAATACAACTAATACAGAATCTCTTAATTTGTTTTTTAATTGTGATAGTGGCCACATGAATCCTACTCAGTAGGAATGTTGATTCTGAATCCCACCCTCGGGTTCATCTCTGTCAGCTAAACACATGTTAAAATAAAACTTGTCCTGTCTACGCTAGAGTTTTAAAAACAATGTGTTAAAACACTTTAGCTAAATGCATTTTAAAATACCATCTTAGTTTACACAAGCCCATTGGTAACAGTGCACTGACTCGCATTTGGTTCACTTTTTGAATGCTTTCTTTGCAGCCATAAGGACTAAGGCTTAAGTCTTTTTTTTAATTATTTTTAAAATTTTTTTAAAGAAAGCTTAAATGATGTAGAACAATTCTGAATCAGTGGATATGTCTACACAGCAAACAAACACCCATGGTGGGCCTGGGTCAGCTGGCTCAGGCTGTGGGGCTGTAAAATTGGGGTGTAGATGTTCGCCCTGTGAGCCTGAGTCAGCTGACACGGGCCAGCAGTGGGTGTTTAATTGCAGTGTAGACATACCCAGTGGGTGTATTCTGTGGCAAATTGTGCATGCACAATTGCAGAAAGTACAATGCTCTGCTATTTAGCCTATCACATTTTGATGGATTGGTTGGGAGCCAAGGATTAAATGTGCTAGCATGCATAATGTAAAGGAAGAGGGTCATGTATTCAACAATGAAGGAGCTAGACATAGCCCATTCAGGTGGAGCATTAATATGTACTTTGTAAAACTTACTTTGTCATTTAGTAGAATAAAAAAGCAACATTAGCTCAGGTATGCCAAACTATTAATGTGACTACTAAATCCCAAAATGAACTTCCTAACAATCTGTTATGGCTGTTATCTGTGCATACTTATGGCTTTGCCGTTTTCTAGTATTTATGTAACCAGTGCTTGAGGCAAAATGTTCATTCTGAGTGTGTTTGGGCAAAGCTATAAGGGTAAGCCTAAGCAATGCATTGTGCAGTCTAACCTGTGGTCCTTGGAGTAGCAGTAGAATTCTACCTAGCTCTTTCTATAGCCAATGGAACTGCTGGATTCTAAGGTAGTGGGTATGACCTAGAGAGTGATCATGCTGCAGTTTTCTGACTAATCCCTACTTTATCAAGGTAAATGCTGAAACAAGTTTGCTTCTGAGTTTTATTTTTCCTTCCCATGGGGTATCAACTAACAGTTCACACATACGTCTGCTTTTCAGAGGATTCAACAGGGAAAGAGAAACTCCCTGAGAAAAGCAAAGAGAAGAAAGCAACCAGACCAGTGCGCAAGGTCCAAAAGCTAACCAGGTCATCAAGCCCAGATTCCAAACCAGGTGACTAGTAGTACTCGTGACATAGGCTTCTTTCTAGATGTGTATGTTCAGAGATTAGTTATGCCCAGACAGGTGAAAAAAGATGTAGTTTAAAGGCACCTTGTTGACTTGAACTCTGGTCAGTTGCACAAAATGTCCTAAAGCTATACTTTAGGTTTGGTGTACTATATCAGCCCTGTATCCCCTACCAGTTTTTTTTTTTCTGTGTACAAAATTTTCCTTTCCCCTGCTGATGTGTGCAACTTTCAGAAACAGCAGAAGATTGTATATGTATTTCACAGGGGTTGTCTGAGGACATTCACCAGAGCACTGGAGACCAGCAGCAACAGCAGGACTTCCTTGCTCTCCACTTCTGCCTGTGTCTTCTCTCGTCTCTGTGGAAGAGCCTGGGGTGGGGGTGATGTACTTCCCTAGGGTGCAACCTGAAACTTGGGATACTGCTGAGCTCTCTGTCTCACCAGCCTAGGCTTCCTCTCTCACTGTGATGCTGTGACGAGCTGCAGACCTCTCCCAGTCCTGCACTCTCACAAACATTTACAGGCAGGGACACACCCTGCTGAGTTACATGAATGCTTTTTCCAGCCACTTATGAACCAACAATAGGGAGGCTCCAGCCACTTCCCCCAGCTCCCCAGCCTTGGACCCCACAGCTGTACCATCTTGCCATGGTCAGAAGCCTGACCAGTGTAAGTTTTTACCCGGTTCACCCTCTCTCAATGTGGAGAGGACATGCACCAGCCTCTATTCCTGAACAGATTTCTCTTTACACTTCAAACAACACACTGGTATAAAACAGATTTATTAACTACAGATAGATTTTAAGTGATTATAAGTAATAAGTGTACAGATAAAGTAGATTACCTAAGAAATAAAACAAAATTGCAATCTAAGTTCTATAAACTAGACAGGATTTGAATCAAACAGTGTCTCACCCTGATGGTACAAACAGTTCACCAATTTTCCATACACAGGCTGGGACTCCTCCTTTCCTGCCTGGGACCAGCTCCCCAGTCAAAGTCTTTGTTCCTGAGGTGTTTCCAGGTGTTGAGTTGTGGGGGGAGTGAAGCCAAGTGATGATGTCACTTTCCCGTTTTATAGCTCCCTACATGTGGAGGGAACTTAATTGTCCCAAACAAAGCCTCCAGCACAGTTAGTGGAAAAGTACAGGCACAAGATGGAGACCAGTGTCACATGAGCTGGTCACATGATCTTCCGTGCTTCGATGAGTCATAGCAGGGGCCATTACCCATATTCTGGCTAGAACATTCAGAGGAAAGTCCATCAGGTGAGGATAAGCTTCTTCCATGGCCCATTGTGTTTATTGCTGGGACATCCACTTGAATAGTCCATTCACAATGTGCTGGCTAGACTGGATGTAAACTACCTTGTGGGAGTTACCACAGGAGCAAACACATTTGAAATACAGGTACATAGTCAATATTCATAACTTCAGATATAAAAATGATACATGCATACAAATAGGATAATCATATTCAGCAACCTATAACTTGTCCATTAACACCTCACATGACACATTTTGTACAAGATTTGTTGCCATTATAACACTGGTGAATATGGGGGTGCCAGGGTGTTGCTTTGGGGTACAGAGTGTCACAGTGGGATGCTGCATGTTGCTTTCCTGGTGCCTATCCTATCTCACAGATAGATGCCAGCAATGATGGAGGGACCATCACCCTCCACTGTTAATAGGTGGGGTGAGGTCAGTGGAACCTGTTGTGTTATCCTCCGATAGCCTGATGGATTGAGAATAGAATGAAGGAGTCCCTCTCCTTTTTCCTCATCCCCCCCCCCCCCCCCCCCTCCTGTGGACAGGTCCAGGTCTGTGGAGGGAATTGGAAGGTAGAGGGGAACAACTCCCTTCTCCATTGCTTTTCCTGTACCCCAACTGAAAAAATGAAGAGAGACATTTTTCCTTTAAGTTGTACTAATCTTTGGTATTATAAGTAACAAAAGTAAATGGAAAAACTGTCAGAATTATTTTTTAATTGAACTTTCAAGTCAAATAAGCAATCATCAGGATCAACCCAATCAATATACTAATATAGCTTAAAAATGGATAGGGCATTTATTTCTACATATTTAACCTCGGAATGTACTGTAGTCTGTAGTTTGAGCTCTTTTTTTCCTTAACTGGGCTTATAAAGTTAAGCCATATACAAATTTATTACTCTCAAAGAGTTTCGGGAACAAAATTAATCTGGCACAATGTAGAACTTGTGCACTCAGTATATGGTCCTGTTCACCCCAGCATGGCCACTAGGATGATCGTGGGCTAAGCTCAAGAGCCTTACCCGATACTTAGTTGTAACTACCAACTGTCTTTGAGGATGCCAGTCTTCCTGGTGTCCACCAGAAAGAGTTTCCTGGTTTAAAAGTCCTCTTTCTACAACAAACCTGAATCGATTAGAAGAGCTGAGAGGCGGCGGGTTGCTCTGTGCCGCCGTCCAAGCTCTCTGGAGGCTTTCATCTGTTTCCTGCTCGGCCTGGAATTGTTGCCTTGATGCTGGAGACATCAGTTCCTCACTGGATTGTGGACCTGGGCTTGGTCCCTCTGGAAGCAATGCATGTGATGGGGCTGTTTCCGTTGACCGTGAACCACTCTCCGCTGGTGCACAATGTGGTATTTCAGGCTCTGGCTGAGCCTCTTGTGTAGGATTATCTGCTGCTTCTGCTGCCAGTGCAGGCTCGATGGTACCCTCTGGTGTTGGAGCTGTAGACTGGGTTGCAAGCGCTGGACTCAGTGCTGGAAATTGTTCTGGTGCTGGTTGCTTCGCCAGTTCCGGTTCTGGGACTGGCTTTGGTTGGGTTTCTTCAATTGGATCCACGACGGCTGTTCCAGTCGTTGGCAGGGGATCCGGTTCTACCACCTCCATCTGGGTCTCTGGTAATACAGACGGGGCCCTGGTGGAAGTCTCAGGAACAGAGCTTGCTTAGCCTGGCTGCGGGTGACCATTCCCACCCTCTTGGCTAGCTTCACATGGTTGGCCAAGTCTTCCCCCAGCAGCATGGGAATGGGATAATCATCATAGACTGCAAAAGTCCACATTCCTGACCAGCCGTTGTACTGGACGAACAACTTGGCTGTCGGCAAATCAAAAGAGTTGGACTTGAAGGGTTGAATCGTCACTTGAAGGGTTGGACCTCTGGGTCGATTAAGTTGGGGTCCACTAAGGATTGGTGGATAGCTGACACTTGTGCTCCAGTGTCCCTTCATGCTGTAACCTTCTTCCCGCCCACACTCATGGTTTCCCTTCGCTCCTAGGGTATCTGGGAGGTGTCTGGGCCTGAGGACTTTTGGTGTGACTCCGGTGTAATGAACTGTAATCTGTTGCGGTTCTTGGGGCAGTTGGCCTTCACGTGTCCCAGCTCATTACATTTAAAACATCGCCCAGCTGACTGGTCACTGGGGCAAGGTGGGTTGCTGGAGACTGGTGTGGTGGGACGATAAGGTGTCTGGGGTTTTCCTTGGGATGTAGGTGGGGCCTTGGTGATAGGGTTTTGTTTCGGGTTGCCCCTTCTGATATTCGCTCCAACTGCTATTAGTGTTTTTCTATTCTGCCACCTCCACCAATTTGGCTCCAATCTCCCCCGCCTCGATTACAGTTTTGGGTTTCCCATCTAGGATGTACCTTTCTATTTCCTCAGGAACACCCTCTAAGAACTGCTCCATTTGCATTAGGAAGGGCAACTCTTCTGGAGATTTAACACTTGCTCCGGATATCCAGGCATCCCAATTTTTCACAATGTGGTAGGCGTGTCGGGTAAATGACATGTCTGGTTTCCACCTTAGGGCTCTGAACCGCCGACGGGCATGCTTGGGTGTTAGCCCCATTCTGATTCTGGCCTTGTTTTTAAAAAGTTCGTAACTGTTCATGTGTTCCTTAGGCATTTCAGCCACCACCACTGCTAAGGGTCCACTGAGCTGCGGCCTCAGCTCTACCACGTACTGGTCTGTAGAGATGCTGTACCCAAGGCAGGCCCTTTCGAAGTTTTCTAACAAGGCCTCGGTATCATCGCGTGCCTTGTAGGTGGGGAACTTTCTGGGATGGGAAGCGATACTTAGAGAAGGATTGTTAGGGTTGTCTGGTATATTCTGCTTAGCCCTTGCCCTCTCTAACTCCAGTTCATGCTTCTGGGCCTCCCTCTGAGCCTCCATAGCTCTCTTGTGGGCAGCCTCTTTGGCTTTTTCTTCTCTTTCATGAGCTTCTTTCTCGAGTTGTTTTAATTCGATCAGTCTCTTATGTTCCTGTTCTTTCTCTTGTGCTTTATTGGTAGTCATTTTTCTGCTTTCTTGTGTTTAACTCTAGCTATACCTGAGAGTTAGCAAAGAAAAAAACGGCTTGTGACTTTCCCTACAGGAGGTTAACTACCCTACTCTTATGCAGAGAAAAACTCCAGCTCTTGCAGCTTAGCCCCTCCCTCCTGCTTCCAAGCAGCCAAAAGGAGAGAGACAGAGAGAAAAAAAAATTTTTTTTTGTTTAAACCCTCTGTGTTTCTGGTTCAAAATGATCCCACCGCTCTGCCACCATGTCAAGGTTCCCTCCCCACTATGAACTCTAGGGTACCGTAATGGGGACCCGCATGAAAGACCCCCCCCCCCCCAAGCTTATTTCTACCAGCTTAGGTTAAAAACTCCCCAAAGTACAAATTTTCCCTTGTACCCTGAAGAAGGTAACCACTGCCACCACCGACTGATTTAAACAAGAACCAGGGAAAAGGACCACTTGGAGTTCCCCTTCCCCCCAAAATATCCCCTCAAGCCCATACACTCCATTTCCTGGGGAGGCTTGAGAATAATCTCCTAACCAATTGGTTGCAAAGTGATCAAAGACCCAAACCCCTGGGTCTTAGAACAATGGAAAAATCAGTCAGGTTCTTAAAAGAAGGATTTTATTAAAAAAGAAAGGTAAAAATCATCTCTGTAAACTCAGGATGGTAAATAATTTTACAGGGTACTCAAATTCAAAACTCAGAGGATCCCCCCGTCTGGGCAAAACCTTAAAGTTACAGAAAAACAGGAATAACACCTCCCTCTTAACACAGGGAAAGTTTACAAGCAAAACAAAAGAAAACCTAATCGCAGTCTGACTAACCTACTTGTTGTAATATTGGAGACTTGGTTGAGGATGGTTTGGAGGAGATGGATTTCTGCCCGGTCCTTCTCATTTCCAAGAGAGAACACCAAACACAAACAAAGAGCACAAAAAAACCTTCCCTCCCCTCCCAAGATTTGAAAGTATCTCCTTTCCTCATTGGTCCTCTTGGTTAAGTGCCAGCCAGGTTATCTGTGCTTCTTAACCCCTTACAGGTAAGGAGGAATCTTAACCCCTTAGCTGTATATTTATGACAGAAGCGGTGTGTAAATGTCTAATTTTAGTGATGATGGCTAATAGTTGAAACTAGTATTGAAAGTAAATATTAGATATGAAGCTGTTCCTTTGTTGAATTCATGTTGTTCAGGAACTGTGAATTGCTAAGCCTTCTCCCTTACATAGAAAGTAGAGTTAACAAAACTCTAACAGAAGTTATATGTTCTGGATTTGTCTTTAAAGTAGCTTGAATTTTAGAGCTGCTGCTACCTTCAGTTTGGTTTTATTTGGGAATCTGAGGATGGATTTCCCAGACAAAGTTGAAAGGGTAGCCTGAATTAAGCAACGCTTGTTGGCCTCTTGGATTAAGAATGGAACCAAATGTCTCCTTGAAAAGGAAAATAATTAAGAGTTTTCCATAAAATATTTGTGACCATACCATTAGTCCAGAAAGGGGGAGTAGCACAGAGGCAGTTGAACTCAGTAATCATGTTGATTTTGTGGTGTTATCCAGCGGCACGTATCTCTATGTTGGACTATGTAATTCTCATGTTTTTGTACTGAAATTCTTAGAGGAGAGGCACCAGAGCTGGGTTATATCTGTAATGATGTTCCCTCCCCCTTCAGTCACTGCAGTAACAGAATGCATAACACAGCCAAGTACTATAAATAACTGCAGCTCATATTCTGCTTTGTTAGCTTCTTTTAGTGTAGACAGCTGACCTGAAATAGAAGATGAGCTCTTCCTTCTGGCTTTGTGGAGGGGCATAGAAGTACTTGAGAGCAGCAAGTTGGGCAAGAGACTCTCTTTGGCTGGTGCATCTATTTAAAAAAGATTCTTGGTAACCTGTTTCAAGTTCAAGTGACAGGTTCATAAAGCACTTGCAGTTTACAATTTAAGTAGCCACTGAAATGGTGGTTTTTCAACCCTTTATCATAGAGGTCTACTGCTTCCAATAAAGGAGCATTGAAGATATTGAATGTCAAAACATACTAGATCTGCTGTGTTGGGTTTACTTTTTAAATTTAGTTAGATTCAATGTCTAGGCTTCTTGGAGCCCTGTAGGGCCAGTAGGCTGTGATCCCTATTTATTTATGTCTAGTTTTTAAACTATGCTCATGCTCTAGTGTATGAACATATATGGTTGGAAATCCCAACTAAGAGAGAGACAGATTGGCCTGATTATTAATTACCTGCTTTCTAAAGTCCTTTTTGTAAACTAAATTGATGCTCATTTAACCTCAGTACTTAAAGATGAACCATTCATTCTACCCCTCTCCCCCATTCTGGGCCTCCTTTTATTCTCGCTACTCTGAAATTTTATATCTCTCTTGTTCCATATCTGCTCTGATTTCTCATTTTCCTACCCCCACTCAAGATACAAAGCTTCTTTTCTCAACCTTACAATCTTCTACAGATTCTCTGACTCTTCATCTTCACTGACACTTATCTCAAACCTCTTAGGCCAGCACAGGACTATTACTTCTACAGTTTTTTGTGGGGATACAAGTTACTGCAAGCTGCTTTGGGTTTTTACTTTGTGCTATACCTCGGTAATATACCTCAGCCTTCATATACTTTTATGCTTCAAGGCTATTTGTTAGACCTGGGTTGTACAACTGAAGTAGCACCATTTGTTTGGACTATAGTGATGGTTCTTAGAGTAGTAATAATAAGTAGAAGGGTTATGGTAAGTACTAGGTACATTCAAGATACACTGGAAAATACATGCAGTACTTCATTATTTGCTCTTTGTTTAGGTGGAGGCAATCTGATAAGTACATCGTCTTGGCGGGATGGACAAAAGCTAGTGAAAAAGATACTTGGTCCAGCACCTAAAGTAGAGCCACAGCACAGAAGAGCAACATCCAGTGACAGAAATGGGAGGGAGAGAGCTACGAAATCTCGTAAGCTGTGCTGTATTTAACACTAGCCTTTTCTGTTGGTTTTAATATGTTATTTAACAGCTTTGCGGACTTCTAAGATTTGAGGAGGTTCCTACTATATTAGGAAGATGCAGCTGTTAAGGTTGCAACTCAGTCTGCTTTTGTTATAAAGCTCTAATTTTATCTCATATGACTTTGACTTGGAAAATTAGTTTGGCCTGAAAATTGTCAATTTTTTGTGTCTTGTGGGTCCCACTCCAGGTGTATATGAACGAGAGAGCAGAATCTTTTTGAATAGCTGTGTCCACTGGGGCTGTGTCTGCACCTTCCATGCCCTTGTGCCTCCCCTTTCCCACCTCAAGAGCATAAAGAGTATAGCAGCTGTACAGTCCCTCTGTTCCCTCTTACCAGCCCTGGCAGTGAGACAAAACTAGTAGCATTTGTCTGCTACCCCTTATTGTTCTTTCACCTCTTTTTCCCTTTTTACCTTCTGTTATTCTTTATTTCTTTTTGGATTGTCTCTTAAAAAAAGCAACGGGCTGTATTTTTCCCTTTGGCACATGGCGCCTCTTTCTGCACCAAAATGGCAGATTCAAAGTCTTCAGACTGTAAACCACGTCTTTTCTGGGTGGCTTAATCCCTCTCATCATTGGCCACAGCCACCGTTTATTCTGCCTTGGTGAGAGCCACATTCCAGATTGTTGTTTGCTGTGCTGACCTTTTTCCACAAGGACGTGGAAATCCAGGGAAGCCTGTATAAAGTTTCACTGCCTCAAACAGTGCATAGGGTCACTTCAGATCCCGAAGAGGGAGGATCAACTTCTAAGATAGATCCGACCACTGTTAAGACCTAGTGCTACCCAGCACATGACTCCCAAGATGGGTACCAACAAAAAATCCTTGGCATCAGGCAAGGCTCCGGCACCAAAGTCCATGCTGGCACTGAAGACTGATGCAGCTTCTTCTATGAGACAAGAAATGCCCAAATATAGAGACAGACATGGCTCCTAGCACCACTCCCTATCTTTCTGTAAGGAAGGGCCCTAACATCAGTTCTCCAGGGAACAAGCCACTATGCCTCTGCCCATCACAGGAGGAGTAAGTGATGATGGCTCAACCTTCAGCTTGGTCCTGAAGAAGCATTAGCCTCATGTAGTACCAGTGCTTACAATACCATTGGCACAGGCATTGACACTGGTGGCAGCTTCAATATCAGCACCATCTATGGACTCTCTAACGGTGCCTGATGATTTTTTACTGGAGGAGACTATCTTGTGCCTGGTGATGTTTTTGGTACTGTGATACAGCATGGCCAGAGGGCAGCAGGAGAGTATTAGAGGGGAGATATGTAAGCCCCAGGGTGATGAGAGCCCTTATTCCCTGTACAGGGAAGAAAGTTTGCTACAGGTTAATTAAAGCACCTGAAGCCAATTAAAGCACCTGAAGCCCATTAGAGCACCTGAAGCCAGTCACCTCTAAAAAAAACCCTGCTTCAATCAGACAGAGAGAGCAGTTTGGAGGAGTTAAAGCAGAGTGGATTGGTGGTGGCGCAGAGAGCAGTTTGGAGGAAAGCAGAGGAGAGTTTGGAGAAGTGCTGCGGCGGGCTAAGACGACCAAGACCCTAGGTAAAGGGACACCTGGCTTGTGCAGAGGGAAGGCAGGAAGCCCCACAAGCTGAAGGGCAGGAGAGGGAAGTAGCCCAGGGGAAAGTATCACTAGTACAAGTGGTTTACCCGCTATCCTAGGGCCCCTGGGCTGGGACCCGGAGTAGAGGGCGGGCCCGGGTCCCTCCCTCTCCACTCCCCTTCTCTGGGATACTAGTGGGACAGCTGATACCCCAGTTCAGGGGCAAGAAATGGCACCCTGAAACCCCCACAAGAAGAGAGAGCGTGGGACCCATCATAGTAGTGCCAGCAATTTGCCACAGTACTAAGACTTTTATAATTGGCACCAATGCATTCTTGGCATCAAGGTCTCCCCAGAAGCACTGTTCCCTCTAAGCTGAGCACGTGTGCGTGCGCACACAGATTCTAAACCCTGCGCACACGGCAAAACACCGCGCGCACAAAAATTTGCACAGAAGCACAACAATTTGCATAGAAGAAATTTTTTGCGCACAAGGCCTGTGAAAATTCTGCACAGAAGAAATTTTTTGCGTACACGGCCTGTCAAAAATTAGAGGGAACATTGCCCAGAAGTCAAGCTGTCACTTGACTGTTTCTTTGTTGTCCTCCTCACTGGAGCACACTCTTTCTTCCGTGTCTCATCTCAGATCATTATATCACTACAAACAAGAGGCTCTTTCTTGAGAGCTCCTACACACACATCCATCACAAGCATACAAATGGCTTGGTCAACCCGATCTGAACCAGTCTTACCAATACAGTGCCATCATGGGATTGTGCATATTGGGGATCTCTGTCCTGGACATCCAGGAGACCTTCCTACATTCTAGGAAGTAAAGTAGATCTCTATTTCCCCTCCACATCGATGCCCAGATCATCATCATTTGAGAGAGATGAGTGAGCAAGTGGCTGAGGAGAACAGACACCAGAGAACTGCAGGAGCATCATCCTTCACATTTCAGGCACCCATTGTCTTCCTTCCCCAGCCAAAGTTGTTCCTTCAACCCTTGTACCAGAATCTGATGACTTCAAAAGTTTCAGGGCATGCGCCCCAGAATTGCCAAGACACTTTACATTGAAACATCTGTCACTTCTTCAAAAAAACCAAAACAAAACACCTCTCACAAGCTTTTTGATATTCTGCACTCATCTGCTCCTGCTAGGATAGTACAACCTGTCAATGAGGACCTCCTGGATCTAGCTAAGACCTTGTGGCAAACACCAGCTACTCTACCTCCTATGGCTAACAGAACAGAGAAACACTACCAGCTATCCTAAAAGGGGTAGGAGCAGTTTTATATTCACCTGACACCAGGCTCTTTGGTGGTGTCTCCTGTGCTTGAAAAATCTACCGTGAGAGATATCCCAAGAAACTGAGCTAATTTGGGAGAATGGCCTGTTTATCAGCCTCACTACAATTATGATTAGTCAATTAACAGGTCCTATCCGCAAAATGTAATTACTTTGTGTGGGATAGGGTGTCTCCTTACATATCCAGGCTCCCAAAAGATGCCAGAAAGGAGCCGAAAGATATCATTAAGGAAGGCCCAGCTAATAGCCAAAACATAGCTACCAGCAGCCATTGATACCTCAGACACTGTAGCTAGACAAGGCATCCATGTCTATGCATATCTAGATGATTGGCTAATCAAAGGCTTATCCCATCAGGAGCTTACTGCAGCTTTGAACTATGTCCTTCATTTGTTCACTCAAGTGGGCCTGTTAGTGGACTACGAGAAATAGTCTCCCATCCCATCACAGGCAAAAGAATTAATAGAAGCCTTGATTGACTCCAAATTGGTGATTTCATATCTTTCTGAAGTCAGATTTCTGTTTCTTCAGTCAATAATCACCAGAATTAATTTGAATCCAGCATACACGGTATGGAGCTGTCTCGGATTTCTAGGCCACGTCACTCTGCACTTACATGAAGCTTCTTGCCAAACTTCACTTACGCCTGTTGCAAGCATGGCTAAAGTTGGTGTATTGTCCTACAAGAGATCAAATTAGCATGAGAACTGTGATCCCATCACTCATCCCATCAGCACTGAACTCGTGGTCCGACCTCAAAAATTTCCAAAGTGAGTTCTCTTCTCTCTAACTCCTGCAAAGATGCTGATCACTGACACATCATGAGCAGGTTGGTGTGTTCACCTGGACCACCTCCAGATACAAAGGATTCGATATCAAAAGAAAATAACTCTTCATGTAAATGTTCTGAAGCTACAAGCAATCAAATTAACTTCCATGGCATTCCAGACTGTCCTATGGAATTCCACAATACAGATTCACACAGTCAGCACATCTGCAAGTGCATCTGCACCTGCTCATCACCCCATATCAAGAAGCTATCAAGTCATAGACATTGTGCCAACAACCCAGGTGACATCTATTCATCTCGCAGGAGTCTGCAAAGTTTAGCAGACTACTAATCAGACAGTTCATCATCAACTACGAGTGGTCTCTGAAGAGCTTTATCAAGCTGATTTTTTTTTCACTGGTGGAGAAATCCCGCCATAGACTTGTTTGTCACCAAAAACCATCTGAAATGTCCAGCCTTTTGTTCTGGGGAGGCAGGTTCATTGCAAGATACCTGTCTCATACTGTTAATCAAGGTCTCTCATACGCATTCTCACCAATTCCCATGATTCCCAGAATGACATGCAAGATGAGAGAAGACAGAGTCTCTCATATTAGCCCTGATGGTCCCATACAGGTCAAGATAGTTCTGGTTGATAGACCTTCCTCATACATCTGCTTAGCCTCCCATTCTACTTCCAGACTGCCCAGATATAGTTGGGCTTTGCAGAACTCAGATTTTGTTTTTTCCAATTTAGATGATTTATATACATTTTTATTTTAAAGATTTTTTTCTATTAACTATTTTTATTTTTACAGTTGTGCGGGGAAGGTTGGAGTTAGAGTTAGGGCAGTGCTGACAGTGGTGAGCTGCAGAGGGTTTGCTGTGTGGCTGAGGGGCCCAAGACACCAGGGCACAAGGTGCAGGGATGGGGAGGTCACCCTGGCCTGGCAGAGTAGAGCCCTCCGCAGCCAGGACTGTAAGGAGGACAACGAGTCCTTGACTATGGAGTAGGCCACCCTGCAGCTAAACAGTTCCTGCCCATGGACAGCTCCCATGCTCCTGGCTGGTGAGTAAGTGGGTCCATGACAGCAGAGCTGCAGAGTGCTCCTTGCACAGCCATGGGACCGGTGACAGTGGATCTCAGAAGCCACAAGGTACAGGAAAGGCTGGGGTCCAGGAAGGGCATAGCAGAGACCTCCAGCCAGGGCCTCAAGAAGGACAAGTTCTCGGCTGTGGGGGAAAGTCACCCCGCTGCTGAATGGCTCCAGCCAGGGGATGAAATCATTCAGCAGCTGGGTGACTTCCTCTGCGACTAGGGAGAGGACTCCTCCCCGCAGTTCTGGCTGGGGGTCTCTGTTCTACTGGGACAGGACCGCAGCCTTTCCCACACCTTATGCCTGCCAGGATTGAGTCTCACCAGCTGGGAATGTGAGAGCCATTCCCGGACAGGAAATTCTCAGTAGCGCAGTGACTTCCCCTATATCCAGGAGCTTGTCCTCATCCTTGCAATCCTGGCCAGGGGTCTCTGTTCCACTGGGCCAGGACAACTGCAGCCTCCCTGACACCTTGTTCCTGCAGGGATCAGGTTTCACTGGCCCCATGGCCACGCAGGGAACCCTCTTCAACTGCACTATCATGGCACCTCACTCCTGTGACAGTGGAGCAGCAGAGGTCTCCCTGCATGGCCAGTGACACTCAATCCCTGCAGGGACAAGGTGTAGAGATGGCTGTAATCCTGGAGGGGCAGAGCAGAGACCGCCAGCATTCCCAGCTGGTGAGAGGGAGTGGGTCCATGATAGTGGGCTGCAGAGGGCTCCCTGCACTGTTGTAGGAGCCATTCAGAAGTGGGGTGGCCTCCCCTGCTGTTGGGGGCTCCTCCTCCCTGCAGTCCTGGTCAGGGGTCTCTGCTCTGCCATGCCAGGACCACAGTCTCCTGCTGTACCTTGAGCCTGTAGGGATCGGGTGTCACCATCCCTGAGGCAGCTCAGGGATCCCTCTGCAGCTCCGCTGTCTCTAACACACTCACGTATACCTGTGACAGCAGGGTTGCAGGGGACTCGCTGCAGGGTGCTTCCTCCATGGTTGCAGGGCTAGTGATAGCTGATAGCACACTGACTATTACCGATTTATATTTTTTTCATCGATTTCAGTGTGTCAGCTGAAAATCAACATTTACAGATAGTTAGCAATTAAAATTTAATCCTGCCAAGCCTAAATGTAGTATTGCAGCATCAAGGTCAGATAGTCTGCATCTGATAGTCTGGATGTAGGCTTGTTGAGCGCTACTGACTGAGACTGCTCTCTACAAGATCTTATTCCAAAGCAGAAATCCCTCCATGAGGAGGCCTTTTTCCTATAAATAGAAAAAAATTTCAATTTGGGTAGCTTTGCACAACTTTGACTTGCTGAAAGCTTCTATACCAAAGATTCTTGACTATATCATATATTTGAAACATTATGGACTTCTTTCAATTACATTACAATCCATCTTGCAGCATTTGCTGCATGTCACGCACTTGTCCAGTCCTATTCAATTTTTTTTATCCTATGGTATCCAGATTTCTAAAGGAGTTGCTGCATACTTATCCAATAGTCAGAGAACTCTCTCCTGCATGGAATCTTAATATCATCCTTGCAAACCTCATGATGCCACTCTTGGAGAACCTTTTAGTATGCTCTTTTCACCACCTCTCATTCTCTTGACAGTCTTTTTAATCCCATCACATCAGCCAGTAGGATCAGCACACTCCATGCTCTCGTGGTTGATCTTCCTTACACAACGTTCTGCAGAGGGAAGGTGATGTTCACACCTCATCCGAGGTTTTTCTAACGTCCGGATTTAATTTAAACTGGTCCATCAGTTTACCTATTTTCTTTCCTAAACTCCATTTTGCTCTCAGGGAGAAGAAACTCCATGTCTTGATGTTTCAAGGGCTTTATTATACTACCCTTTCAGGACAAATCCTTTGACTTTCTTCCAGTCTTTTTATTGCCTTTTCTCCAGTGACCTGAAGGGCTAAATCATCTCCTCCCAGAGAGTATCAAAATGGGTTACTCAGTGCATCAATTTGCTACCGTATGGCTGAGATACCTCTTCCTCCAAAGGTTAAAGCATATTCCACCGGAGCATAAACTGCTTCCTTTTCTTGTTTTAGAAACCTCCCCATATCTGACATTTGCAAATCAGCTACACCCCTTGAGGGCTCCATTGATCTGACTGCAGGATCAGATGCCAAGTTCTGGACTGCAGTATTATAATCATTCTTTAGTCGCCCTCAGGACTCCTTTATACCACCTCCAGATGGGACACTGCTTATCAGTCACTTGGAGTGGGATCCACATGGACACGTTTGATTAAGAAAAAGTGGTTATTTACCTTTATAATAACTGGTTTTTCAAGGTGTCATTATCTGTGTGGATCCCACTCTGTGATCTAACCTTGATTCCCTACTTTTTTTGAGTTCTCTGAATTAGCTAGGGAACTGAGGGAGAGTTGCAGCTGCTCTGCCCTTTATGCCCTTGTGTGGGGGGAAGGGACAGGGAAGAGTGTGAGGACATTCAGGATGCAGGCACCCGGCCACAGTGGACACTGCTTTTTCCAAAGATCAAGGCACTGAGTTAGGCACCTGGAGCAGGATCTGCACAGATGAAAACATCTTGGAGAGCAACAGATACTGTAAGATAAGTAACCAGGTGTGGGTTTTTTTGTTTGTTTTTGCTTTTAAGGCAAAGAGGGTTTCTGCAAAGTTGGAAGAAAATTAATCTGTGTTTTGAATGAAAAAAGAGTGGTGTTGCACCAATTTGCAACTTTGTGTGAACACTTGCATCAGTACACAAAGTTGCAGTGCTTTAGCTAATTTGGTGCAACATTACACCTATAATTAAAACTGGTGAAACTTGTGTGTATAGATAAGCCCTGGGTTGTAGTCTAAGATCTGCAGTTGTGTTTTATTATGGAATCAATTATATCCTTTTGTAACCCTCACCATAATTAGAGAACCCTGGTTGTAAACTTGGAGGCAAATTCTGATCTGCATCTTATAGCAAAACCAAAATCCTTGAACTCTCACATTTTAACATTAATAGTTATGGTGTTAAGAGAAGAGTAATTCCAAAGCTTCATGACACAAAATTATCACTGTAGAGATCAAGAAGGATTTTTTCCCATATATTACAAGAATTCTTCTTTCCTTTGAAGCAGCAGATTTTGGCCACCTTTGGTCTTAACGGCTATAGTCCAATCCAATGTGGCAAATCTATATTTTTACTTAAGATTAATGTGAGAACTCATATAGCTCTCTATATGGATTGACACTATGGTCTATACAAATTTAATGTGACCATTTTGATTTCAAAAACTGTAAAGAAAAGACTATAAAACTTGCAAGATCCTTTGGGTATTCCAACAATGTACACATTTCACATCAAATTTGGAAGAAAAATTGTGCTTGTACTCATTTCTTTGCCCAATGTCTAGTTTCATTCTGAAGCAAACTTTACAGCATATTTGTAAAGCTGTACAGAAGGGATTTAATTATAAACTGATAGATCCTTAACTATAGTAGTGCTAATGGAAACTATTAAAATATGTGCATTTTGGTAGCAGTGTCCTGGCTACAGCCTATCTGTTTCCAATTAGTACTAATATATATAAGAGCTTTGGAAGTCATTAGCTCTGCTTGGTGCACTGAAATTTTTTGCAGATATTTCGGTGGCGGCTTCTACTTCCCAAATCTTAGCTTTATATATCAAAGCTTTTTAGTACAGTGCTTTTGATATATAAAACAGGATGTTTTCTCTTTCGGGTGGAACTGACAAGAGAATACTAGTTCATCTCCTTACTTCTTATGCTTTTCAGTTATTGACCATTTTTATGTGTTTGGTTTGAAACAAAGAAAATCTCCCCTCCCCACCTTTCTTTCCCATTCAAAATGTTTAGATGTAGCATCTGACATCTTTAATTCTTCAGCAGGCCCAATTGGAAGGACAGGGTCAGATCCCAGGCTGGATGTTACCCACAAAACCTGTCCAAGAAGTTCTGAATGGTCAAGGAGTAAAGTACAGTCTGAGAGTAATCTGAAGAAATTGGACTCTACTCTTCCAGATAGTAAACAAGATGAAGACCATACCTCCTTAAATAAGGATTTTCTGCCCGTAGAGATACGTGGAATTCTTGATGACCTGCAGTTGGACTCAGTGATTCCAAGTACAAAGCAAGAGAAAGACGGGGAAAGGCAAAGTCAGAAATCTGCAGTGCCTACACAAGGTGCCAGGAGCCACAGTCCAACAAAAAGGAAACCAGACAAGTTAGCTGCTAGTGAAGAGCCTCAAGTTATCTCCAAGAAGCGTCACTATGACACAGATGAGGTTCGCCAGTACATTATTAGACAGCAAGAGGAGAGGAAGAGGAGGCAGAATGAAGAGAAGAAGGCACAGAAAGAGGCAACAGAACGGAAGAACAAACGACTTCAAGAGCTTTATAAGAAGCAGAGAGAAGCTTTTGCTAAGGCAAAGAACATGCCAACTTCTGAACCTTCAGCAGCTAGGCGACTACAAGAAACCTATTCTAAACTGTTCCTGGAACACGCTTTGCTAGAGGAAACTTCTCAGCTCCCTATTGCGCAGGAAATGCAGGTATGAAAGTTTCACTACCTCAGTATTTTAAAGATAAGCATAAAAATAGAGGGTAGGATACTTAGGAAGGTCCTGAATTATCTTTATTAAGCTAGCAGTTAAGGAAAGAAGCAGATTATACCTATGAAAACAATGATCTATACTACAAACCAAAATTTTATTTGCCCACAAGACAGATAAACTGCAGAATCTCCTCACGTCAGCAAAACACACAATAATGGTGAATGGAAATTCAGCTTCTTATAATTCCAACCAGCATCTGAGTTTAATGTATTGATTAAGTGATACAATGATTGAAACTTAAAAAATGCATATAATAAAAACTCCTCAGACTGAATGAGGGGCTTCATTTCAGCTTATTTGGCAGAGCTGTGACTATTGAGGTCATTCAACGCACTGCTATTTGAGGCTGAATGTGAAACATGGTTGTTAGATGACAGGTCATCACTGTTAACTTTCCTGGTTCCCAGGGCCGGCGCTACCACTAGGCAACCCTAGGCGGTCGCCTAAGGTGCCAGGATTTGAGGGGCGGCGTTTCAGGTCCCTCGGCGGCCGCCGGCAGGAGAGGCTGCCGCCGAGATTCCCAGCGGCTGAAGAAGCTGCTGCCGAGGACGCCGGCGGCAGCTTCTTCGGCCACCAAGGAACTCGGCGGCATTTCGGCGGCAGCGTCTCCCGCTGCCTAGGGCAGCAAAAAAGCTGGCGCCGCACCTGCTGGTTCCTCTTTGGCTGGCTCTGTGTGTGAGTAAAACTTGTGTCCCAGTCAGTTTTGTTGGGACAAAAATCTTCAATGCCCTCTCCTTTTTTCTATTTTTGCTTTAAAACTTTAATGTTGAGTTTCTTCTAGTCCCTTTGACCTTAATGAGACTTAAGCTTCTGAGTCAGTTTAGGTGCTTCTGAAAATTTTGCTGTTAGTGTCTTCTCTTTATTTCTAGCCCAGGCCTGGATATCAACCATCTGGGGAATCTGACAAAGAAAACAAGGCACAGGAGCGTCCTCCTAGTGCATCTTCCAGTAGTGATATGTCCCTGTCGGAACCTCCACAGCTTCTTGTTAGGTAAGTAAGCATGGAAGTTTCAGTCAGTGACTTCTAGTTCTCCACAGAACATATAGTACACTTCTAAAACAATTGTTTTATAGTGATTAGTGATATAAAAGTGTTCTATGACAGTAAGAATATTTGAAGTGCAGTAGTAAATTTTTATTTTGAGGTTGTACAGCAATCTGATGCACAAAAAATTAAATTTTGGTTACCAATCTGCCTCAAAATTATAGCATCCATAAATAGTATTTAAAATATAATTGACATCAGCTGCTGTTATTCTTCTCTAGATATCTCAGAGAGATGTGCATTCCACATCAGGGACTGGTCTTTCCTCTGTCATCATCCCTGTGCAAGAACAAGTAATCATATAACCATATCTGCCAGTTAGATTGTCATTCTCTATTTGAATCACCTCATTATTTTCTTCCTCACTTTCAGACTGAGGTTCCAACTTTTGATTCTCACCTTCAGGACTCCACACAAGTCTGTTTCTGCATGCATATCTGGTCTAACTTCTTCCTATTCCCCAGCTTGCTCCTATTTCCCCCTTCTGCTTCCTCCAAAATACTCAATTTATATCCTTCCACCATTGCCTTCATATATGGAATAATCTCTCTTCCTCTTATGTAGCAAGCAGACTCTTGCTCATTTTCTGTGAAACTTCAATAATTCACTAAAGTCAGAAGCAGCATGGAGTGGAATCTCTGCGCAGTGTTTTGACATCTGGTCATTTGATATATTGTCTAATTAAGGTTGTAAAGTCCTTTGTAGCATTGACTGTCTTCTTTTCTGGGCATTTAAACTAATGGACACCACTTAATACATTTAATCAAATTTATGTTAACAGAATATCCAGGATGCGCACTGAAACATGTAAAAGTGAGGAAATGACTGTTAAGGCTACATGCACATCCTTAACTCTGTCCCCTTGCACATATGCCATATGATCTGGTCTTTAATTACATGATCACTTACCGTTTCTTAAATTTATATATCTCATTACCTTGGTCAAATTAAAACTCAGTTTTTTAGTATAGCAATACTTATCTCTTAGGCAGGAAGAGTTTTAGCTAGGACTAGGAAATTCAAGTGGTAATAGTTCAAATACTACACTGGTATTTCTGTATAATGCAATATGAATATACTACTGTGATGGGCACTTTAGCAATGCCTAGGTGTGGATGCTAATAACAGGGAAGAAATGAGACTAGAATGGCTGCATAATTTATTTGGAGAGCCATGTAGTAAGTTGAGAAGCAGGACTTAGCTGGTGGGTTTCTCAGGAAACCTAATATTCAGACTACGTGCTAGTAAGATTAAAGAAGGAAATTCCAAGACTGGATCACTGGAAGAGGAATGCATTTGTGGAACCCTAGTTAGGGGAAACTTAGATAACTATAATAAAAGGCTTTTATTTTATTTATACATTTGTGAATATGCTTATATTCCACATTAAATGTGTCTATTCCTTGCCCAGTGTATCAGTTGCTGTGAAGTTTTGGGAGGGTAATGTGAGTAAAACTGGAGAGGATTCTCTGGGCTTGGAAGATTCCATGAGACAGCAGTGGCAGGGAAAGCAAGGTGTCATCTGAACTACATCCTGTAAACTTCTGTAAAAATCTTGCTTTTTCTTACCAAAGAATATGATCTGGAACAACATAATGCAATTTAAGAGAGTGTTTAGACTTCGTATGTATATGCTGTATATTTTAGTGTAGAGCATTTTTATTTTTGGTACATCTATAATTTCTATTTCCCAAAAGATTGTTGTATTTTGATGTCTGTGAAAAACACTTTTGTTGCAAAGATATATGTTCACATGAGTTAAATAAATAAATAAATAAAATAAAAATAAAAAATGGAGATATGCCAGTCTCCTAGAACTGGAAGGACCTTGAAAGGTCATCAAGTCCAGTCCCCTGCCTTCACTAGCAGGACCAAGTACTGTCCCCTGACAGATTTTTGCCCCAGATCCCTAAGTGGCCCCTATAGAGTTTTGACTATAGAGTTCTTAGTACTTCACAAATGTTGCACTTGGTCACAAATTTCAGTCTTGTCTTTTGATTCTAGAAATGATTTGATGGAGCCTACGTGGATACAGCCAGATAGACTGAGCCCAAGAGCCCAACTCTCTCACCCACAACCTCTTGCTGGCTCAAGTGGAGGACTTTTCTCCCAGCTTTTGGATCTGGAGCAGATGGGCCTTTTGCCAAAGGACTTTGACTCAGTACTGTCAACCAGGAGGAACCACAACACAGCTGTGGGATCCTTGACTTTGACACCTCAGCCTTACCTGACTTCATCTGCTGCACAGCAAGATCTCTTGGTAAAGCCTTGTCCCAGCCAATATAAGAGTAAACTGGATCGTATTGAAGCCCTGAAAGCTACAGCTGCTTCTTTGTCTAGCAGAATTGAAAGTGAAGCCAAGAAGTTAGCTGGGGCTGGCATCAACTATGGCTCAGTGTGGAACTCCGAGCAACTACTGCTGGGGAGCCAGGATGATCAACACTGGGCTAAGGCTGTGAGTCCCCCTGTGAGAGAGGATAATGAAGATGTTTTTTCAGCCAGAATTCAGAAAATGTTGGTTACTTGTGTGTCTCATACAACCTTTGATGATAACCTTCCTGGAGTGGGCAACCTTAGTGAATTTAAAAAGCTCCCTGAGACTATCAGGCCTCATACTGCAGCAGTCAGCCTTGGAATGAGATCCCCAGCGAGTCACAGACCTGAAGTAATGCTAGGACATTTATCAAAGAGGCAAACTGACTCCCCTGGGTCTGAAAATCAGGCTTATAGTCAAAACAAAGGCATAATTCCTCACAATTCCAGCACAGATTCAATCAGTGAAGGGCCTCTTCTAAGTGAGGGGAGTCTCTCTGAGGAGGAAGGTGACCAACGTAGGCAGTCTCCTTTGAAAATTGCTGAGGTATTAAAAGAAAAGGAGTTCTGTGTTGGGGAGAGAACTACTTTTGAGCCTATAAAAGAGTTTCAGAAGGAGGCAGAAAAGTATTTACCACTTTTCACACAGACAAGTGGCACACAAAGCAAGGGACCATGGGAGGAACTGGCCAAGGGAAGTCCACATAGTGTCATCAACATATTTGCAAAATCTTACCAACTACATGGAAAAGGTAAGGAAAAGAAATGGAAATATTACACCAGGGGAATCTTGTGTACATTCATAATTTCCATATTGACTTAATTTGTAGTTGAATTCACTGGTGATGACTCAATTTTCAAGTATCTCAATAAATATGAAGATGGATTAATAAGGAACTGTTAATAAGGCATAAGTGTGAATGACGAAGTGTTATTTATTCCTTCATATAACACAAGAACCAGGGTCACCCAATGAAATTAATAGGCAGCAGGTTTAAAACAAACAAAAAGAAGTACTTCACATAACACACAGTCAACCTTGGAACTCGTTGCCAGGGGATGTTGTGAAAGCCAAAACAATAACTGGATTCAAAAAAGAATTAGATAAATTCATGGAGAATAGGTCCATCAATGGCTACTAGCCAGTATGGTCAGGGACGCAATCCTATGCTCTGGATGTCCCTAGTCTCTGACTGCCAGAAGGTGGGAGTGGATGACACGGGATGGATCACTTAAGTACCTGTTCTGTTCATTCCCACTGAAGCACCTGGCATTGACCTTTGTCGGAAGACAGGATACTGACCTAGGTGGACCATTGGTCTGATCTGCTATGGCCCTTCTTACAATTCACAGGGAAGTTTTATGGATGTAGTTTTGAGTAATAATTGATTGACCTGATTTTATTTTTTCCTGCTCCAGGAAGAGAATTCCATTGTTTTTGGAAGCAAAAGACTGCTTTTGTATTTAGGTTGCTACACTCCTGCAGAGTGTAGGTAATTAGAACCTTGGACCTAATCAACTGTTAAATGCAACACAGTCTAATTTGGGAGTAAATTGTATTTTTTAAATGTATTTACCATGATTTTAGTACATTGAACTATATGTGGTACATGTTAATTTTATATATTTTTAGAATTGTATACTTAGGGTTTATCTGATATCTTGTCATAGGTGTAGCATAGCACTTTGGATAACTACCTTAGGTTGGGTTTGAGGATCAGAATGTGTTTGATAGGTGACTTCACCCCTTACAGTACCAAACAATTTCTCCATAGAAATCTCCTTAACTTCTCCTTGTTTGTAAGCCACTTGTATTTTTCTCTTTCCCTCTCCATTCTGTTCATCTCAAGTCCATGTATGCTCAGTGGAGCACTGTCCCTTTAAATATACTTCAAATACATGCTGTTGTGGACATCTGCTTTCAGTTTGGCATCTATAACTATTTTCAGACCGCTTTGCCAGCTTCTGGGTTGGAAAGCCCTTTTAAAAAAAAAAATAATAATAATAAAAAGGGTCTTGTTGCTGAGAAAAAGGTAAGTCCTGCCCCTCTTCTTTCTTTTCAGGTTTCTTTAATGTAGCTGGGCAAGTGGAGCCAACAGGGGGAGCTGAGCCAGTGGTTGGGAGTATGCTTCCTCCTACCACAGCTCCATTTCAAATCCACCCACCAATCCCACCGATGCAATTTCTTAAGTGAGTTATTTCTAACAAAAGGACCAAGCTTTGTGCCAAAGCTTTAACAGCATTTCATCCCGTTCTCTTCCCATTTCCGTTATTCCTGAAATATGGAATGCATACTATTTGCAGGATTTGCTTAATGTCAGTGACTGTATATATGCCAGATTCTCTTTACTCACCAAAATAGTGCTTCACAGTCAGGGGTAGGTTACTTTGGTAGAGGGTAGATTTTTATTTATTTATTTATTTATTTATTTAACTTCAACTCTTCCATATGTTTTCTTATCCAGTGGTAGCTCTGAAAAATAGTTTGGCAGACAACAGACAGTTAATGAACTGAGATCTCTGTGGCAATCTCTGGTCTTCATAGATTAGGCGCTCGTGATATATCAGTAGGCAGGATCTTTCTTGCTAAGTGAGCAGGTTTGTAGTGTTAATTGCTCCATTTGGTGCCTTGTTGCATATTTTCCAGAATTTTCATGCAGGACATTGCATTCCATTCTTGTGCATAGCTATTCTGTCATTTTACCAGTGCCCTTAATTCTCCTCTGTAAAGCACTTGCTCTTGCCTTCAGGTACTGTAGTCATTTGATGCTGAATGTTTTCCACAAGTTAGTTTACATTATGTCATTTTTGATTATTTTTTTTCATTCTTCAAAGATGATGGAATTTACTTCCTCTAGCTCTCCAGATGGCTCCACTCCCAAGCATCATGTTATCCAGACAATGTTTTTCAAGTGGCTTGTACTTCAGTATAGAAAAGAGGCAGAATATAGTTGAAATGTTGTATTAGACATCCAACGGCAATTCTATCATGTTCATTTAGCATGCTTCTATTAGTAAGGCATTCCTTCTTACTGAGTACTGGTGGAAGTATTTAAGGCCTGCAGCATCATTGCCTGTCATGTGAGCTACATGGAGTTTAGTATCAACTGTCTTTTTTTGTCTTTTTTTCTCCTTTTTCACAGGATTTGAGGAAAGGTCAAATGGAGGGTCTCCAGTCCTGCGACCTTTACTTCCTACCATGAGTCCTCCAGATAGTGTTGTTTCATATGAAGATGACTTTGTTTCATCACAGGGCAGTGGAACTTTGACAGACAAACAAATTGCTCTTGAGCCTAGGTAATTATGTAGAAACATTTGGAGAAAATCAAAATGAAAAATTATACTGAATTTCTGAGTACTTATAAGAAGCTTCCTTTTTGCATCAAGTAATGTGTGGATATCCCCCAAAAGGGTACTGTTACACTATTTTATCCCATTAGTGAAAAAGATGATTCCTTACAGTAGGATTTGGCAAATCATTTACAGTAGAACCTCAGAGTTATGAACACCTCAGGAATGGAGGTTGTTCATAACTCTGAAACATTCATAACTCTGAAAAAAACATTATGGTTCTTTCAAAAGTTTACAACTGAACATTGACTTAATGCAGCTTTGAAACTTTACTATGCAGAAGAAAAATGCCAGTTTTTACCATCTTAATTTAAATGAAACAAGCACAGAAACAGTTTCCTTACCATGTCAAATCTTTTTTTTTTTAAATTCCCTTTATTTTTAGTAGTTTATATTTAACACAGTACTTTACTGTATTTGCTTTTTTTGGTCTCTGCTGCTGTCTGATTGCATACTTCCGGTGCCAAATGAGGTGTGTGGTTGACTGGTCAGTTCAAATCTCTGGGGTTCATAACTCTGAGGTTCTGCTGTATCTGTGGCCCTACACAACTAATATGTCAAGCTGCATGGCCTAGGAGCAAGCAGTATAGGACAGAGAATTGAGTACTCCTGAGACCGAATCCTGGTTCTGCCCTGACTTCTTATGTGGGCTTGGGCAAGTCACTTAACCCTTCTGGGTCTGTTGCCCCATCTGTAGAATGTGAGAATAATAGTTCCCAACCTTTCATAGCTGTTATGAGGCTTAATGTTCAAAACTCTTTGAAGCTATCAAGTCCTATGTAATTGCCAAATTATAATTTATTACTGTCTTTTTGTAGTAGTTGTAAATATCTAGAATTTTTTCAAGGTTCCAGTAAGGTTTAGTAACAGAAATATACTTTTTAAAAAATTCTGATAGAATTTTGAAACCCTCTCTATAACTGCTTGGAATTTCAAGACCATGACATTCCAGATCTTCCAATTTATTGTGAAAATGGTTGGATTCAAATTACTTGCTGAATTTTTTCAAAATTTAGCTACATCGAATTTTCCATCTTTCTAGCTCAGATTTGAGGGGTTTAGAGTGGGATAGGGGAGAAGCGACAACCCTAACAACTTGTTGGGGAAGGAGGGCAGCAACAGATGTTTGTCTACAGTTTTTGTCTAGGCCTGAATAAGTGGAGGACAGAGCACATTTTTCATGTTGATTATATGGCTAGCTGTAAAAATGTTCTCTTACCGAAGAAAACAAATATTACAATTCTGCTTCTAATACAACTTACCACCTTTCATATAACACTTAATTTTTTTTTAATAAATGCATGACCCTATTGAAAAAGTCTGTAGTTCTACAAGTTAATCAATAATATCAGACGTCCATGTGTAATTTAGATTTCCATCAACTTCAGGGTAATGCATATGTGTATCCAAATCTGTAGTTGAATGCCCATAAAATCTTGTATCTGAAATTGTGCAAATATCTTTCTTTTGTAATTTTACGTCTGGGCTGAAATTCTGAAGGTCTAAATTCTGAGGGTCCTAGCAACTGCTACCAATAACTAATACCAAAAGTCATCTTGTTTCTCAAGATGGATTTGTAATGCAGCAACATAAAATTGGCCCTGATTTTAGTCATTCGTCTCCTCAAGAAAGTCATGTGGATTTCTTGTGGCACGGAATAGAGGAGTTGGGAATCTTCAGCTAGTGTTTTTTGTTCTATGGCAGTATCAGTGGCAGCAGCAATTCCAGCATTCAAGAAGAGCTTCCCAGCAGGAAGTCTCCCCATGAACACAGATCTATAGAGCTAACCTCCCAGCATTCACCTGGACCCTGGTCTGCTGCATCTTCTCACTCATCTGGATCTTCTAAAAGGAGAGGGAAAAAGGAAAGTAAGTGCAGTGCCGAGTGTAGACTCACTTTTATCACTTTTGTCAGATGGTTATATTGGTACGCTCACATTTTTAAAGGATTTTTTTTCTGGGATTATTTAGTGTGATTGATTAAGCATTTTCACTTATCCAGGGGTTGATGGTACAGCATCTGTAATCTAGTACCAGTGTAGTAGGAAGGCTTGTTTACTCTGAACCCTGTATGAAAATGTCTGCTTCCATTACATTACTATTCTAAAGAGAAAGCAAATGTCTGTCTTCAGCAGTTACTTTCTCATGCTTTGACCATGTAAGATGCTCATTTGTAACTCAGTCTGTTACAAATTCAGTGAATATTGAAAGCGAATTGTTAATGCTATTTCTACCAGAAACCTCACTGTACTGTTCGCGGTGATCCTTTTTTTGGCCTTGTCATACAGTAACTGCTAAAAACAACCAGTTGAGAAACTTAATAGTATGATAAAATGTGCTATATTAAGCAGGCGCAGCTCTAACAATTTTAGGTTACAGTATAGTAGCCGTGTTAGTCTGTGTCAGCAAAAAGAACATAAGAAAGAAAGAAATACTTGTGGCACCTTAGAGACTAACAAATTTATTTCAGCATAAGCTTTCGTGGGTTAGAACCCACTTCATCGGATGCATGGAATGAAACATACAGTAGACAGATATTTATACAGTCAGAGAAACATGATAAGGTGGAAGTGCGTGAACCAACCTTAAGAGGCTAATTAATTGAGAGGAACCATAACAGCAGGGGAAGAAAAACCTTTGAAGTGATAAACAAGATGGCCAGTGTGGACAGTTGACACACAGGTGCGAATGAGGATCGTTAACTTAAGGGAAATAGATTCAATTAACGTAATGGCCAAGCCATTCCAAATCTCTATTTAATCCTAAATTGATGGAATCTAGTTTGCATATCAATTCGAGTTCAACAGCTTCTCGTTGTAGTCTGTTTTTGGACTTAATTTGTTGCAAAATTACTACCTTCAAGTCTGTCACTGAGTGCTTAGGGAGGTTGAAATGTTCTCCTACTGGTTTTTGAATGTTATGATTCCTGATGTCAGATTTATGTCCGTTTATTCTTTTGCGTAGAGACTGTCCGGTTTGGCCAATGTACATGGCAGAGGGGCATTGCTGGCACATGATGGCATATATCACATTGGTAGATGTGCAGGTGAATGATCCCCTGATGGCGTGGCTGATGTTATTAGGTCCTATGATGGTATCATTTGAATCGATATGTGGACAGAGTTGGCATCAGGCTTTGTTGCAAGGATAGGTTCCTGGGTTAGTGTTTTTGTTGTATGGTGTGTGGTTGCTGGTGAGTATTTGCTTCAGGTTGGGGGGCTGTCTGTAAGCGAGGATTGGTCTGTCCCCCAAGATCTGTGAGAGTGAGGGATCATCTTTTAGGATAGGTTGTAGATCTTTGATGATGCGCTGGAGAGGTTTTAGTTGGGGGCTAAAGGTGACGGCTAGTGGCGTTCTGTTATTTTCTTTTTTGGGCCTGTCCTGTAGTAGGTGACTCCTGGGTACTCTCTTGGCTCTGTCAATCTGTTTTTTTACTTCAGCAGGTGGGTATTGTAGTTTTAAGAATGCTTAATAGAGATCTTGAAGGTGTCTGTCTCTGTCTGAGGGATTGGAGCAAATGCGGTTGTATCTTAGAGCTTGGCTGTAAACAATGGATCGTGTGGTGTGTCCTGGATGGAAGCTGGAAGCATGTAGGTAAGTATAGCAGTCAGTAGGTTTCCGGTATAGGGTGGTGTTTATGTGACCATCGCTTATTAGCACAGTAGTGTCTAGGAAATGGACCGCTTGTGTGGACTGGTCTAGGTTGATGGTGGGATGGAAATTGTTGAAATCATGGTGGAATTCCTCAAGGGCTTCTTTTCCATGGGTCCAAATGATGAAGATATCATCAATGTAGCGCAAGTAGAGTAGGGGTGTTAGGCGACGAGAGCTGAGGAAGCGTTGTTCTAAGTCAGCCATAAAAATGTTGGCATATTGTGGGGCCATGCGGGTACCTATAGCAGTGCCACTGACTTGAAGGTATATATTATCCCCAAATGTGAAATAGTTGTGGGTGAGGACAAAATCACAAAGTTCAGCCACCAGGTTAGCCGTGGAAGTATCGGGGATACTGTTCCTGACAGCTTGTAGTCCATCGTTGTGTGGAATGTTAGTGTAGAGGGCTTCTACATCCATAGTGGCCAGGATGGTGTTGTCTGGAAGATCACCGATGGATTGTAGTTTCCTCAGGAAGTCAGTGGTGTCGCGAAGATAGCTGGGAGTGCTGGTAGCATAGGGCCTGAGGAGAGAGTCCACATAGCCAGACAATCCTGCTGTTAGGGTGCCAATGCCTGAGATGATGGGGCGTCCAGGATTTAACAATTTTGCCTCCCCAAGCAGTCGCCGCCGAATTGCTTCTGCGGCGGGCGAGAATGGGGTGGCAGTCCGAGTCCTGCAGCGGCAATTCGGTGGCGGGAAGAGCGGCGGACCTGCTCTATATAACCTAGAGATTATCCTCAAATTCTAAAATTAATTTTAAAAAATCCATTCAGCTACTGTGAAATTAAAATAATGGCCACCTTTTTGGAGCAGATAGCCAACATACAATATATAGTCCATTATTAGGCTATGAAACATGTGTATCTTATGCATAAATGAATAAATATCAAGCCTCTTATGGTAGTTTCTGTTGCATTAGAAATGGAGCAAAATATGATTTAACAAATGGGAAATTAGTTTTATGCTTTTAAAAAAACAAATGGACAGTAAGATGAGAATACTAAATGTAAAATGTGGTTACAGTCAGAAAAGAAATTGTATCGTTGGAGGTTCCATATTCTCTCTGTGGCTTCTGTATCAGAATTCCTCAGTGTGCAGGTCAAGATAGGAATGTTTCTAACCACCACCACAGAAACTGATGTTTTCAGTTTAAATTGCCAGTAATTGTGTGCAGTTAGGGTTTAGTTGACTATTTTGATGAAGAATGTGTGAGGCAGAACAGAATTGGCTATTATACACTCATGGCTGTATTGGCTCTGCAGTGCAACAGGCACTCTATTAGTAAATTTAAGTAGATCTGATTCAGAACAGGAGCTAGTCGTGAATAAAAAGGTGCCATATTTATTTAAGAGCACTTTAGGCTAGACAAGGCCCTTTTTAAGTGAGGAAAAAGTCCACTCAATTGTTTCTTTGTAGCTAATAACTGCTCAACTTTGGATTTAACTTCGCCAGTATTATACTTTGCAGGGCTAGAATCTTTCAATGGAAGTTCACACCACTTTCCTGTGGAAGACGACAAAATGCTATCTAAGTCAGAGCGTGGGTCCCAGCATGCAAAGAAGTCCTTGCCTAACAGAGTTTCTAACAGAGACCATGAGCAGAATGCAGATACTGATAGCACTTTGGAAGAGTTGTCTGGACATTCTTTGATGAGGTAAAGTGGACCTTTATAAGACATCACGCACATATTACTAGAACTTGGTGTTGAGTTTTAGTATGTAGTGTGTAGTACAAGTGCAACCATAGTGTAGAGGTGGAGAAAGGATTTGCAGCTTGATTTGCTCTTTCAGCATTACATTGAATAACTTTGTATAAAAGTCTTAAATTATAACCTGTCTCCTGAACATTCTACCATCTATCTGGATAAGTTAGTAGTAGTAATTCACAACGTTTACTAGTGAGACACCTGTACCTGGAATAAACATAGTTTAAAAGATGCTGTCTGATTAATTTTTAAAAATTAATCAATTTAAAGAAAATATTGAAGCTGACACTATTGTTCTGAGAGAGAACATAGAGTTTGAATATTAGTTGTAGGTTTGTGGCAGCTTTTGGAATGAATACAGCTGCCTCATTTCAGCATAAAAATGATCCTCAGGGTCTTGTCTGTCTTGATTAATGCTCAGAAGGAAACTGTCAACTTCAGTTCTTTAAAATGGACTAATTTAAAAGAATCAATTTTCTGATGGAATACCCTTTAAATACAATGTTCTGAAAACCTTTTAATGTTTGTACATATTTGAGAGTTTTTCTTGGGGCTGTCAATTAATCACAGTTAAGTCACACTATTAACTCAAAAAAATGAATCGTGATTAAAAAAAGTAATTGCAGTTTTAATCGCATTGTTAAGTGATAGAATACCAATTGAAATTTATTAAATATTTTGGTGGTTTTTCTACATTTTATAATATATTGATTTCAATTACAACACAGAATACAAAGTGTATAGTGCTCACTTTATCATTTTTACAGTGCAAATATTTGTAATAAAAATAATATAAACAAAAATAGTATTTTTCAATTATTATTTAGCGTCTGCATAGTCCTCTAGCCAAGCAATAGCATCTTCAGTGCCGTGATGCAGTTCTTCTAGGCCACCGCTGAACCTGGTCAGGAGGCATTCATCGACAATGTGTGTCATCGTCTGTGTTGCGCCTCAGCTGCACAAAGCGCTGTCACAAAGGCCCAGCGATATTGGTTAGCTGCACAGAGACCTTGCCCAGTCTGGAACCTGTCAACAGGGACCATTGGCGACAGGGCAGGTCAAAACCAGGTGGGCAGATTGTGCGGTCGGCAACAAGGGACTGGTTGGGGATTATAACAGATACCCATTCCTCTTGCCAGAGTGTTTCCATCCTAACATTCTGGCGTGGCAGATGAGACCATAATGGGCGATGTGACAGCAAACGTGCAGCTGGTGATTTTAAAAGGTCATTGTGCAGTGACAGGCTTGGGTTGACACGTACTTTCTCCAGTAACTTGCCAGTGGCAACCTCTCGTCTGATATAAGGAGGAGCAATATTGCTCAGAACTGGAAACCATGGGAGTGGAGTCGGATGCAGGGTGCCGGAGATGATCAGCATGGCAGCATGTAACTGCATATCCACCAGTTTGGTGTGTGACGATCGACTCCATACTGGTGCTCAGTACTCCGCCACCGAATACGAGGTGGCAAGAGCTGACATCCGCAGAGTAGGAGCACCGGCACCCCATGACGAACCTGCCAGTTTGCTAAGAAGATTGTTATGCGTCTTAACTTTAGCTGCTGTCTTCTTCAGGTGGGCATGGCAACTCAGTGTGCAATCTAAGGTCACACCTAGATAGACCAGTTCTACTTCATGCTTCACCTTCTGACCATTCAGATAAACATTCAGTTCTTGGGTTGCGCTAGACTGTTTTTATGATGCTTGGCTGAAGGCGCCAAGTCTTACAGTAGTCAGCTAACTTTACCATGTCCTGGTTTAAGGTGGTATCAAGCTTGTGAAACGTCTGGGTCTGGGTACCGTGACAGATGTCTGAATAAATGAACTTTCGTGACTCCGTTGTTGGCAGGTCATTGATGTAAAGGTTGAACAGGGTTGGAGAAAGCACAGAGCACTGGGGTAACCCATAGCTCTGTCATCTCCAAGCACTCGTCTTCTCCCCTATATGGACTCTGAATTGCCTATCGTGGAGGAACAGTTCAACGACACCTGTGACCCAAAGTAGCAGGACCCATGATACCTTCACGAGCAGGCCAGTGTGCCATACCGTATTATATGCTGCTGTTAGATCAATGAAAACAACACATGTTTTCAAGTTTTTCTGGAAGCCATTTTCAACAAATATGGTCAGCGCGAGTATTTGGTTGCATGTGCTACAACCTCGGCGAAAGCTGGCTTGGTCAGGACTCAAAATTCTCTCCACATCTCTCCTTTGTAGGACCAAGTGCTCCAGTGCCTTGAAGCACACTGAGAGTAATGATATGGGACAATAGCTTGGTGCTTGGCTTGAGTCCTTTCCAGGCTTTAGGAGGCCAATGATTTTTGCAGTGCGCCATATCTTTGGTAGCCTGCCTTCACTGATGACCCTGGTGAAGAATTTCACAAGCCAAAGCCGAGCATGGGGGCTAAGGTTTTTCAGGAATTCTGGAAATACGTTGTCATAGACCACAGCTGTTCCACACTTGATGCTACCTAGTCTGTTACAGTGAATGGTTCTGGGCAGCTTCTGATCTGGTGTACCCGTTTAAACATACGCCATTCGTTCTTCACTTGTCTTCGCACCTGTTTCTCCAAAGGTGCTCTGGCCACTTTAAGTAGGTATCCAGCTACCTGGTTGGGTGTCACTGAGGATCAGCAGAGTGCAGGTGGCTGCTGCGCAGTGCCCAGGCATCGGAGCAGACTCCAACACTTGCGGCTGGAGTGGGTAAAGCTCATCCTCTTGGTCGTCTCATCCCATCTAGCTCGGCGAGCAGCATCCAATGATTCGATCAGATGGTCAGTGACATCTGGGTCACCAGATGCCTCATTACTGCTCAAGCAAGGCAGCGCTTGCCTCTCAAAATGGGATGTAGAGCAGGCGGCAACCGCGTGGGATGGCTCTGCAGGCTGCTTTATAGATAGCACCACAGAAGCAACGGTAGGTCTCATATACCAAGATATGCCAAGCTGGTATTGTCACCACTCTTCTCCAGTGCTTGCCTATATTTTTCCCAGTCGGCCTTTTGGAAGTTCCACCGCTTCTTTTTGCAACTCTTGACAACTGGGAGCTTTAGCCCGATATGGATCAGCGACGGTCTGTGTTGGCTGCGTGGAAAGTTATTCAAGACTTGGTATGTTGCTGGCTGAGGATGGCCATGAACTGAACTGACCCAGCACAATTCAGGATAATAGTCATGATCCCATTGATCCCATCTAGAAGAATGGAACGTGCCTTGCTGCTTAGCATCATGGATAAGGGCGAGGTCATTTCACCATCGGTATCAACCTCCTTATACCCCCAGTTTGTGTGATGGCTGTTGAAGTCTCCAACGTAGACAGCTGGGCGCGGCACACTTGGTAGAACCTGTTGGTTCCAGCTGACGCTTGGAGGCTTGTAAACATTTGCTAGCCACATACCACCAACCTGGATGGTGTCACAGAATTCAGTAGACATCAGCTGAGTGGCATCTGCAATATCTGACCAAATGTATGTGGCTCGGACGTGCTTTGGGTGTGCCCCATGGCACACAGGTCGAAGCCATCGATGCTGTAATGCCTGGCTTTGGCAGTTGCCATGTCTCTCTCTTGCAAGCAAATGATGTCGATAGTGTGTCAATGAGCAAGAACGCTGAGTAAATCATGCTTGGCAATCGACAAACCCTCCACGTTAGGTTGTAACGCGTAGAGCTGGAAGAGGCGAATTCTCAATTTTCAATTCACCTCATACAAGTACCGTAGTGCAATCTCTTTATCATGAAAGTGCAACTTACAAATGTAGATTTTTGTTTTGTTACATAACTGCACTCAAAAACAAAACCATGTAAAACTTTAGAGCCTACAAGTCCACTCAGTCCTACTTTTTGTTCAGCCAATTGCTAAGACAAACAAGTTTGTTTACATTTACGGGAGGTAATACTGCCCTCGTCTTATTTACAGTGTCACCTGTAAGTGAGAATAGGCATTTGCATGGCGCTTTTGTAGCCAGCCTTGCAAGGTATTTACATGCCAGATATGCTAATCATTCGTATGGCCCTTCATGCTTCGGCCGCCATTCCAGAGGATACGCTTCCATGCTTATGATGCTCATTTAAAAAAAAATGTGTTAATTAAATTTTTGACTGAACTGCTTGCAGGAGAATTGTATGTCTCCTGCTCTGTTTTACCCGCATTCTGCCATATATTTCATGTTATAGCAGTCTCGGATGATGACCCAGAACATGTTGTTCGTTTTAAGAACGCTTTCACTGCTAATTTGACAAAACGCAAAGAAGGTACCAATGTAAAATTTCTAAAGATAGCTACAGCACTTGACCCAAGGTTTAAGAATCTGAAGTGCCTTCCAAAATCTGAGAGGGACGAGGTGTGGAGCATGCTTTCAGAAGTCTTAAAAGAACAACACTCCGATGCGGAAACTACAGAACCCGAACCATCAAAAAAGAAAATCAACCTTCTGCTGGTGGCATCTGGCTCATGATGATGAAAGTGGACATGTGTTGATCCAAAGCAGTGCGGACTGTTATTGAGCAAAACCCGTCATCAGCATAGACGCATGTCCTTTGGAATGATGTTTGAAACATGAAGGGACATACGTATCTTTAGCACATCTGGCACATAAATATCTTGCAACGGCGGCTACAACAGTGCCATGCGAACACCTATTCTCACTTTCAGGTGACATTGTAAACAAGAAGCGGACAGCATTACCTGCTGACAATGTAAACTGACTTGTTTGAGTGATTGGCTGAACAAGAAGTAGGACAGAGTGGACTTGTAGACTCTAAAGTTTTACCTTTGTTTTGTTTTTGAGTGCAGTTTTTTTATGTAATTCTACATTTGTAAGTTCAATTTCCATGATAAAGAGATTGCACTACAGTACTTGTATCTGGTGAATTGAATAATACTATTTCTTGTTTTTTACAGTGCAAATATTTGTAATAAAAATATATATATAAAGTGAGCACTGTAAACTTTGTATTCTTTGTTGTAATTGAAATCAATATATTTGAAAATGTAGAAAACATCCAAAAATACTTAAATAAATTATATTCTATTATGGCTTAAGAGCACGATTATTTTTTTTATTTGTGCGATTAATTGCGATTAATTTTTTAATCGTTTGACAGCCATAGTTTTTCTGCCTCACTGTTGATGTTAAGAACAGCCTTTAGGGCGCACCGAAGTGCAACATCAAATGTGCTCAGGCTTACCCCTCTTTCTCCTATTTTTTCTTTCTGGGTATATGTCTACCTGTTGACTCTTCAGATTTAGTTTCAGTTTTGTTGCAGCTACTATGGGTAAAAACCTTTGTGCAGGGGCTGTGAAAGTGTGTGTGTGAGTTCTCCCTCACCCCTGCCAGAACATTGCATCAGTGATGGTGACGTACCGGTATATGAGACTGGAAGAGCAACCGATCAACAAAACATTGAAACAGACTCTACACTGTGCTGTCAAATTTACAAAACACGTGGAAAAATTGAGACTTTTTTTTCCCTCTAGACCTTCTTAATTATGGTAGTCTTAGGTGTTATCTGTAGTAATAGCAGGTACAAAATAGAAGTGATTTTCAAATTAACACTGTCCCTTCTAATCTTTATTTCTATACCAAACTACTGCAAAGAAAACCCTGGCCACTACAGGCATCTTTCAGTTTAATTGCTGAAAAGGTACCGAAGCTAGTTTTTCTTTTTCCATCTTCACAAAGAGGAGTCTGTAAGATGCTAAAAGAAATAGGCAGACTATCTATAAAGAGCTGTTGCAGTCTCTGCCAGTAGAAACCACAAGAATGTCTCTTTGGTTGGGGTGACTGCGGGCTCCCTGATGAATGAGCTTATGACAGTGTGATGTTTTGTGCAAAGATGGGTTGCTGCTCCAAAGGAGTGTAGGGGGGGAGAGAATTGAATACCCATCCTTGCTGCTGTTGCAGTTCATGTTTCCATTAACAGTGTCATTGAAAATAAAATCTTGTCTCAAATCTCCTTCTAAAAAGACATACAAGTTAGTTTTCATGTGTCTGTTCAGTGAGGTGATTGTGATGAATTGGCTTAGTTTAGTTGAAGAATTGAACCCAGTATTGGGTTTGAAAACCATCTCCTGGCCTAATGAGATGATGAAATGAGTTGTGCCATAGTATTAATATGTATCTTGGAGGCTTCCCCATGATTTAAGCATCCACTGTTGATCATCTTTGCTTTCATAATTTTGGAATGTTAACATTTTTATATGTATTTGAATCATTTTCTGAAAGTTTTTGGAAAGCGATGTACTGAAACTTCCCTCCACAGGCAGTTTTCATGTTGTATTTTATTAACTATTACTATTTAATGCAAATGTAGGACTCTTTGGCATTTACCTCATTTTGCAAAGGGAGATTAATATTTAAAGGTAACAGCTCCGTCATAGCCACTTGCACTTCTAGAGCATTTCTAAACTGTAAAGAGCTTCTATAATGTCAAGTTCTTCTGTAGGTAAAATTACGTTCCTGGCCAAGACTTTCAAAACAAGGTGCCTAAAGTTAGACTCCTAAATCCATATTTAGGCACCTGAAGGTGGCCTGATTTTCAGAAGTGCTGAGTTCCTATCAAATTCTAATGAAATTGATAGGAGCTGCTGGATAAACAGGCCACTTACTTTGGTGCCTAAGAATGGAATTAAGGGGCTAACCGTAGGCATGTATTTTTGAAAATCTTTGCCCCATGGTACAGAGAGAAGTTTGTATCTATTGGATAATCAAGGAGTCCTATCACCCTTTGATGTAGTTATTTATGTAAAGGATTATAGGGTAATTTCTACAGTATGTTACTGGCCTTCATACTTTAATGACTGTTTATAAATTTGACTCTCATGAGATTATTTTCTCTGTTTAGAACCTGTAAGTAATCCTTGTTCCTTTGTTATTTATATTCTAACTATGCTTGATATTATAGATTAGAACAATGTTATCAAAATGTATCCCGAAGTGGAATGCATGTGTAACATCCCTGTAGTGAGCCACTTCTTAAATGCAGGGTAGGCACCTGCAAATCATAGGAGAGCATTCCTTGTACATAGTCTGTTAAAATGTAGACAAACAGGGGATTTAGGTTATTACTGTCATCCTTGCACTTAAATGGCTGAGCGTTGGAGAATACTGATATTTTTCTGGTTTGATTTTTCTGTCAGTCTCTCAGACAAGGGAAGGTCCCAGAAGACCCCAACCTCTCCCCCATCTCCAGGCTCCCAGAAACTGTTACAGTTTGACTCTCTAGGAAATACAGCGGAAAGAGCCAGGTCCCCGGCAGGCTTTTCGGGGACTACAGCTTCAGGGTTCAAGCCCAATGTACCCATCTCTGATTTGAGCCTGGGAACTAGCAAGACAGGAGCAGCAGCAGTGGCTGGTGAGCTGGCTCCATTCAAGCCCAACTAATTCCATTAAACGTCCTCTTTTTTTCTCTTTGTATTTATGTATAGTTTCTATGATGCAGGCTAAGGGCTTGTCTACTCTTGAAATGCTACATCTGCAGTGTGGCAGCTGCACTGCTGTAGCACTTTAGCACAGACCGGGGTGAAAGTAACTTAAAGGACTTACCGGTACGTTGGAGTCCTGAGTGGGGGGGAGGGAGGAATCAACCGGAAGAGGTGGGGCCTTTAAAACACACCCTGAGCTACCCGCTGCAGAGGCGGCTGGGAGCCCCGTGACTTGGGGGCGATTTAAAGGGCCCGGGGCTCCAGCTGCCACTACCGCAGTGGAGCCCCGGGCCCTTTAAATCATCGATGGAGCCCCAGGGGCTCCCGGCTGCTGCTGCTACCCTGGGGCTCGGGGCTCTGGTGGAGCTTTAAAGGGCCTGGGGTTCTGCTGCGGTAGTGGCGGCCGGGAGCCCCATGCCTTTTAAATCACCACCCGAGCCCCGCTGCCAGAGCCTTGGGGTAGCAGCAGCGGGGCTCCAGCAGTGGCCTTTAAATTGCCACCAGAGCCCTGCTGCCAGAGCCCCTGGGGTTGTGGCAGCTGGGCTCTGGTGATGGTTTAAAGGGCTAGGGGCTCCCAGCCGCCACTACCGTAGCGGAGCCCCAGGCACTTTAAATTGCCGACGGAGCCCTGGGGGCTCCCAGCTGCGGCCGCTACCCTGGAGCTCCAGGATCTGGCGGATCTTTAAAGGGCCCAGGGCTCCGCTGTGGTAGCGGCGGCTGGGAGCCCCTAGCTCTTTAAACCACCACCAGAGTCCAGCTGCCACTACCCCAGGGACTCTGGCAGCAGGGCTCTGGTGGCAATTTAAAGGGCCCAGCGCTCCAGCCGCTGCCGGGAGCCCCAGGCCCTTTAAATCGCCGGCCTGGGGAAGCCGGTCCAGCCTGGTGTACCGTACTGTACTGGCTTACTTTCACCTCTGGCACAGACACTCATGTCGTCATAGGTAATCCACCTCCCCAAGAGGCGGAATTCTTCTGTCAACCCAGCACTGCCTACACAGGGACTTAGGGTGGCTTAACTATATCATTCATGGGGTGTGGATTTTTCACTGCCCTAAGCAGCATAGCTGGGTCCATCTGATTTTTTAGTGTAGACCAGCCCTAAGTCCACTGTTCCCTCTAAGCTGTGCGTGTGTGCATGCACGCACAGATCCTAAACCCCACGCACACGGTGAAACACTGTGCGCACAAAAATTTGCACAGAAGCACAACAATTTGCATAGAAGAAATTTTTTGGGCACACGGCCTGTCAAAAATTAGAGGGAACATTGCCTAAGTCCTATAAATGTTAAATAGTAAGTATTGTCTTACAGGATCCATGCGCTTCTCTCCTGCTGGTCTCCAGCATCGTTTGTCAGCAGAGCTCAACTACCTGAGTGCCATTGAGGAATCTGTACGGCAACTCTCAGATGTAGAACGAGTGCGGGGCATATCACTTGCCCAGCAGGAGAGTGTTTCACTGGCTCAGATCCTAAAGGTGCCTGGAAAAGTTCTTTTACTTGCTTTAACCCTCTTGTTCTGTATTTTGTGAGGAAAAAATAACCAAAGCACTGTAATTGAAATAGTTCTGCTGATGATTTAAAACAATCCACAGCTGAGGTGATGCAGCCTATTTGAAAATGCCCAATATATTTTAAGATCAATACCTGCATCATCTTCCCTGTTCTTATCAACACACCAGTGGTGAGTCAGGAGCTTCTACCATTAGTATGTCATTGGCAGAAATAATTGTTTTTACTTCATATCATGATAAAACTAGAATTTGTTTACTTGCTAGGTTTGATACTTGGCCCTTAGGCAACACAATGGTGGTTGTTCAGGCTGGGTTCTTGGTCTTATTCAGGGTATATCTTGGTTGAAATCTGCTCCTCTTGACAAGATTAGCTACTTCCCAAAGCAGAACAAGCAGACCTTCCAGATTCTGATTTCTTTTGTACCCAGAGGGAAAGAGAGGAGGAAGGGGTATATGTAGTTGTCGGCTCCCTCACCAACAAGATATTGGTGCTGGAAGAGAGATTGAAGGTTTGACTTTAGCACAGGAAGCTGCGAATAGAGCTGCATTCTGACTGTCAGTTAGCTACAGTTAGTGGGGTGGGGTTGTGGAATCTAAATGCAGATTCCTTTACTTAACATTAAAATATCTCAATCTGTAGGCACAACAGCAGCGACATGAGCGGGACTTGGCTCTTTTGAAACTCAAGGCTGAGCAAGAGGCTTTAGAGAGTCAAAGACAGTTGGAGGAGGCGAGGCAGAAAGCAGCTCAGGTAATGACTACCTTCAAAAAACATGAAGTGTGTAAGAGACAGAGCTTTGAATCTGTAAGTAAACCTGTGTCCAGAAATATTCTTAATGTGAAGTCCATGGATGGTCTGGGAAGGATGAAGGAATTTGAAGTATCCGACCCAAACACGTCAGAGACAAATCTTAATTTCAAACTGATTTTTTTTCTTTAAGGTTGTAAACTCAAAACAAATAGTAATACTACCCACCAAGAGTAATTATAACCTTGCTGATTTTTCTTTATAGGCCCATGCAGAATCTCTGCAGCATCTGGTCCAGACACGACAGGAGGCAGCAGAAGCACTACAGGAGACCACATGTAAAATTGCAGCCCAGCAGGTGGAAGCTGCTCTGCTCACCACGGATGCAGCTCGCCAGATCCGTGAGGTGAGATTCTGTATGAAGGACTTGATTAAAATGTTCCATTGCAAAGTTGTCTTGCTACTAAAACATTCACTCTTCAGTGTAGCTCGTTCACCTTTGCAGCATGCTAGTGCTGGGAGGATTTTCAGTAGAACTTCTGGCACTGTTATTTAGAAGCAAGTGAGTGGCCGCCTTATAATCCCCATGCACTCCCCAGAGCATCTTACTAAGAGATAAGAATGATTCAAAGAAAGGGAAGTCATGGTCAAGTTGATGGGCTACAGAGAGTTTTTGGATCCATGTTCTGAAGAAACTAGGGCAAAACTGAATTGAATGTCCACAGAGTTAAATGGAACATAATGATGTATAATTAATACCTGTCGTCAGTGCACCAAGCACATTTGCTGGGCACACACCATACTTTCCTTAAGTATAAAGAGAGAGTTAAGTTTTCCCACTGTTTTCAATAATGTGCATATATATATGTACACAAGAAGACATGATGGTTTGATGCAAGTTCATCAGTGTGTGCTTAAGGTTGCTACATTACTCTCGATTGATGAAGACATGAGCAAGTTATGCAGATCATCCCAACCAAAAATCTTTTATGCTGCCATACTGTCTGTTCAGCATAAGCCATATATTTTACAGAAAACCTATTTTAGAAATGTATTTAGTAAGTTCTTGAAAAATATTATTGGAACTGATTTTTTGTACCCATTCACCTGTAAAGCCAAGCTTTTAGTCTCCCAAGTCTGAACGTACAGACCTCTTGAGGAAGAGGAAAATTTTAAACTAGTAAATCTTGAGTTTCTAAAAGTAGAGTTTCCACATATTTTGATACATTTGATATATTTTGTGCGCCTTATATCATTGAAAAGAAGAAATTCCTGAGTTTCTGATTATATAATGCCATTTCTAGTCCTGATGGTTTGCATAATATTGGACCATAAAATTGGCACTTGTTCAAGACTAGGCATAGTCAGTCTCACTCATCAGACAAGTGTAATTTTTGGGGAAAGAAGAAAATGATATTTGTGGCAGATTTTCTTTAAAAAATGTATCTGTTAAGCTGTTTGGAGTTTTGGAATGTTTGTCTAAGTAAAGATAATTTAGTGAGCAGAGTTCAGGTTAGTTGGCCAAAATGGCATGATTGATACAGTTTATCACATGGCCTTTCCCACTGTGTATGTGTAAATAAAAAATAAATGTACAGAGAAATCTGCTCCTCTTACTTAGTTGAAATTGATCCCTCTTTAAGTGTAAATTATTCGTATATCATGGCGATGTGTGTCGTATATATGCCTGCAACAATGCAGCTGTGTATCAAGTATATACCTGTATTCAGATGACAGAGTTGGCACGAACACAAATCTCAGATGCTGTCAGTGGTCCAGCAGCTCCAATCACCACACTGTTTGACCATCAGCGGCAACATCATTCAAAGTTCATGAAAGAGCTCAGAGATCGAGCCGATACAAACAGGTATTTGACCAATACAACCTCTCACAAACGTAGAACTTTAGGAATAGCAGTAGTAGTTGTTGCGGCCTCTTATACTAGTTCTCCCACCATTTTTTAAGGAAAACCTTACAGAGCTTTAATGAAAGAGCATTATATAAAGGAGTTGTATGTGGGTAGAGTAGATAGACTAGGAAGATGAACTTAGCTTAATGTAAGAGTACAAAGACAGAATTTTTTTCTCATGGTTTACACATCATCTGTTCTGTAAAGGGTTGTACATAAGTAAGAAGTGAAACTGTTCACTCTTTTCATTGGATAGTTTTCATCCTGTTTAGTTTGGTCTGATTTAACTGGCCTATCCTTTTTTAAGTCCTCCATTCTCTTTACTCAGCAGACCCTTATTTCTCCTATTAAATTGAAGTAGACTTGTAAAAACCTTTCTGTTTTTATTCTTTATTCCAAGACTACTCAAATTTATCCAGAACATTTTCCCTTGACAGGAAAAATGAATCTGGGGCCCCTTCACAAAGTAAAGAGAAGACAGCTGACTCAAAGCAGACATACTCCCCGTTATTTGATAGTTACTCAGAATCCTCAAGATCCAAGAATCATGATCAGAGGTGAGAAGAGATTAAATTATGCCATCAATTTCTACTTTAAAAGTGTAGTAAAGTAAAAATACATACAAATGAATGCTCTGGAAAACTGGTATCTATTGGAATTTTAACCTGCCCCCAATGAAACTTTCTTCTTAATTCCCAGTAGTTGGAGATTGGTTTATGTCCCAAAGCTTGAAGGTTTCTATCCCTTCCAAAACTTGTTTGTTTTTTAAATATTTACTATTATAACTCTGGATATTAGTGTTATTTATATAAATAATCCTTAGTCTAATCTTTTTTTGTGTTTCCTGCTAAGCTCTGCTCCTCAAATGAGAACTTGTTGCAATGTATTCCACAGTCTTGTGGTGTGGTCTGAAGATTTTTTTATTTTTTTTTTCATTTTAAATTTGCCACTGTTTAATGTCATTGAATGTCCCCTTGTTCTTCCTGTGTCATAGAACAAGAACAGAAACTCCTCTTCAGCCTTCTCTATACCATTAATTATTTTGTATATTTTTTATCATGTCCCCTTTCTGCCATGTTCCCATTTGTGTTCTTTCTAAGGTAAACAGTACTAATCTTTTCAATTTCTCTTTGTATAAGATTTTTTCCATGTCCCTAATCATTCTTTTGTTGCCTTTCTCTGAAACCTCTCTGATTCTGTTATATATGTTTTGAGATGGGGTAACTGGAACAGTAAATGGTATCCCTGGTGAAGGCATACCATTGATCTATATAATTGCTTTACAATACATGTCATATTCTGTGTTCCATTCTTCATATATCCTGACATTTGGTTTGTTTTTATTTGGCATCTGCTCTGCACTGAGCAGAAGTCTTCATTGAGCTGTCTACAGGTGCCTAGGTTTCCTTCTGAGAGCTATTTGCTAATTTAGAACCCAGTAAAGGTGTATGAGAACCTTCTGTTATTCCATCCATTATTCATTATCTTGAATTTGTCAACACTAAATTTAATCTTTCATTATATTGCATTCTCCCCTAGTTTGGTTAGGTCCCTCTGAAGTTCCTCATAGTGGTGTCTGGTCTTGACACACCTAAATAACTTTGTGTCTTCTGCATATTTTACCACCTCATTGCTCATCCCCTTTTCTAGATCCTAGTATACCACCTTGTGGCACCTCACCAATAACTTTCTATCCAGAGGAAAACTGACCACTTATTCCAACTCTTAGTTTTCTGTCTCTTAGCCAGTTTGTTTCCCTTCCATAATAATAATAATAATTAATAATAATTAATAATAAATAATTTTAAAAGCTAAAACAACCCCTTCCCCCAAAACTGTAAAGACTTGTAAAAGAAAAAGGGAATGATTGGCATGATTTATTGTCAGTACCCATTGCGGGGTAAAAGATGTGCATACTTACAGGCTTGCTTGTTTCCCTGGCTGTTCCTTTCTATCTTAGACCAGAAGTGAGAACTTTCAGTGTGGATTTCCAATTTAGTTAGGCCTGGGATTTTGCAGTAGCCAAACTGTGCTTTTGTTTAACCTAAATATCTTTTTTAACTAGAGCTTTTACTCAGTAAGAGATAAGATGAGAATACAAACTAGTGGGTTGTTTGTTTGTTTTTTAAGTTGAAGGAGTGAACAAGCAGAACTGTCAAATACCTGTGCAACATTTCTATGTCTTGATTCTGGTGGAGAAAAGCACAAACAAAGTAAAAATGTTTGTTCTTGTTAAATAGTAGCAGCAGCAGCCGGCAGGAGAGTCCTTCAGTTCCTTCTTCCAAGGAGAATGAGAAGAAGCCCTCTCGACGTGAAAAGACAAGCAGCTCCATAGAAGAGCAGGCTCGTACTGGTGTGGATGATTCCTTGCGAAGCGATAGTATTCCATCACTACCAGATGAGAAAGGTTAGATGTATTCCTGATCCTTGGTGAAGCTAGAGGTAGTGCCTCAGAATTAAAGTCTCTGAGATAAGTGGAGGGGGAATGCAAGTGAAGAAAGATGAGCCTCTGGACTAAGTGAAGAGATAACAGAGGATGACACGGTGGGAAGGAATCATTTAAACTGTTCAGTATTTAGGGGGCAATTGACTTCATAGGCTGTTCTATTTTCTGTTAATTTAACTGTTGCCAGATGTTCATTTACTGTTATACCAAAATATATGCTGAAGGCCAGATGTTTCAGCTACCATAAAATGCATTTGTATAGTTATTTAAAAAAAAATTCAGGCTGTGAAGTGGTACTGGATACCTTCCATTTGAAGCCTTCATTAGCTAACTAATACTATTAGTTAAAAAAGGTCTTATGCTTCATTATAATCTCCAAGGGATGACCACACATTATTCTAATAGGCTTTTTCTGCAGGATGTTAAGTGTAGTTCAGACTAGTATTTTTATTGTGGCTTGTACATTTTTCACAGATTTAGCATTCATTCTGTGTGATAACATTTTTTCCCATTATTTGGCTGAATTATTCAGTCTGAGTTTCCACACACTTTATACCTTTGCTGAGGCTAGATCCACTTCAAAGCCCGTTGTGTGCATAATGAAGACTCTCACTAGAATAAACTCTTTTTTTCTGATTCCTCCCTCAGACTCAGCTTCCATTGCAACAGAGTATTCCCTGAAATTTGATGAGTCCATGACAGAAGATGAGATAGAAGAAAAGTCTTTCCGGTCTTTGCTACCTTCTGAGAGCCATCGCAGGATTAACATGGAGAAGAAACGAGGTCATCGGGACGATTCTGATGAGGAAGTCTCCCCAGAAAAGACAGCCCTGTCATCTGTCAAGGTAGGTCTCAAATACCATGCAACTGTAGTTACAGAGAATAAATGCAATTGAGGTTCTTCCCTAGGTGAGATACTCAATCTGTTGGTGACTTTGAAATGAGCCATCTTTTGTCAAGTTATTCTTGCACACTTTAGGATGTTTCTTTTCCTGTAAAATACTCAAAGGATAATTGTATATATGAATTGTGCCAAATGTAAAGCTAATAGAGAATGAAGCTTTCCCTCTGAATTTCAGTTGTATATAATATAACCTGTTTACCATTTTGCCTTTAAAAAAAAATAAAAAATTTGGAAATCACATAATAAAACTGTGCTAAAAGGTTATTTAGCTTTCAAGTCAGGCACTTGAAAATTACAAAATGCCAGAATTATGATTGTCAGAGCAACTTTAATTCTACTCCATTATATGTTTTTTTAATTACATGATCACACTTTTTCCACAGGACTGCTACCTCATTCAGTGCACAGGAGGGACATAACTCACAAGGGGACAGAATTAAGGTTGCGTAGGCAACCATCAGTCAGGCATTTCCAAACTTTTGAATGTTTGATTGCAACCTAAATAATGTTTTTACCATTATATTTTTTATGTAATCTGTCAACTCTTTCAATAAACACTTGTGAATGTGCACTTTATACAAACTTTTCTAATAATTATACAACTATCCCAGTGTCTCCCCACATTATCCTTCAAACAAAAACCTTTAATTTAGAATTAAGCAAATCACATCAACTTAGTTGCTGAAAATCTAGAAATCACATTCCCCCAACTATGTACTTGTCGCTTTTCCTTCTTCTCTACATCCATCAATTACCCAGACCACTCAGACCTCCTCCATCACACTCACCAGCAAATATGCAGCCCTCTTCCTGCCACTCCCACCAGTTCAGCCCCTATTATTAACAGGGCGGGAGGCAGGAAGATTTAAGAGACTTGTAGCTAAAGGTGCCTCAACTCTGGTCCAGAGGTGACTTTCCTTCTGACAAACTTCTAGTGGTTCACCGTGGTTCCAGTTTGGGCTTTGGATGTTCCAAGCCCAGCTGACCTACAGTTGGGCAGGGTTAAGATTTACCAGGGAGAATATGTGGACATGGATGTGGCATGGAAAGCACTCCCCTATTGTGCTACTTCCCCCAATAGATCAACAGACTTTTGGAACTGTCATCTAGCTATCAGTTGGCTAAGGTAGTTTTGTAAAACAAAATATAGACGCCTTTAGCAAAGGATAAAGCTGAAACAAGTAAGTAGAAAGTCTGCCCTGTGTTTGGGGCACATTCCTCTGCTTCTCTGTTGCTTTGTGGCCTTGTCAGCCACAATGGAGAAAATAAAATAAACTAAAAATGGCATCAAAATTTAAAAATAAATCCAAATGTCCCTGCACCAGGAAAAGCACTAACAGTTTTTCAGGTGAAGGGGACATTTTCAAGTGGATGTAAAGAACAGACTAACAACTGGTGGCAATTAATCTTACATTAATGTAAGATGTTGGAAAGTTAAGACTGAGGGCATGTCTACACTTACCTCCGGAGCGATCAATTCAGCAGGCGATAAATCAACCGCCGAGTGCTCTCCCGTCGACTCCAGTACTCCACCAGAGCGAGAGGCACAGGCAGAGTCGACGGGGGAGCGTCAGCTGTCGACTTACCGCAGTGAAGACACTGCAGTAAGTAGATCTAAGTACATCGACTTCAGCTATGTTATTCGCCTAGCTGATGTTGCGTAACTTAGATCGATTTCTTCTCCCCCTCCCCAGTGTAGACCATGCCTGAGCTCAATTTATAGGGAAAACTCTTTTTCAGTGTGTGGCATGTAATTCTCAGCTTGTACTTTAAATGCAGCATCATTGTCTTAACAGTAAGGTAGCTCGGTGTCCTTGTAAAATGAAACAAACCAACCCACACCACCACCAGCTGGGGATCTCAACTAGCCCCTCCCTCTTCTGTTTCATACCATCTCTTCAAATATCCCCTGGTATGAGTTTCAATCTCCACATGTAGTTGGGTACTGGTATTGTATATGCAGAATGCTGGCCCTCATCCTTTCACTTAATTTGAGTCTGATGAAATATTACTTGAGGTCCTTTTTGTGGGGATTAACTGAAATGTCTCTTACCTCACCAGGAGCTAAGTATGCCATTCTCTGGGGGGCAGGATAGTTTCTCTAAATTCACCATGGAGATGGTACGGCAGTATATGAAGGAAGAGGAAATGCGAGCAGCTCATCAGTCTTCTCTGCTCCGGCTCCGGGAGAAGGCACTGAAAGAGAAAACCAAGGCCGAGTTAGCCTGGCTGGAACACCAGAAAAAGTAAGAGAACTCTGAATATGTAGCATCACTGATGATTCCTGCACTTGTGCTTCTACCTGGGTATTTTTTTTATGGCTTCTTCATGTTCTGTTTTTTAAATTTGATTAAATGTTCTTTGTAAACTCTTCGTCTAAAATCACCTTATACATATAAAAAATTTTAAAATGACACAATAGGCATGTGCGTTCTCCAGTTTAAATTCAGTACTGTTCAATAAAGAGAAGCTTGTCTACACAGTAAACTGTGAGAGATGATGATTGTCATATGTGCTGTTTTTATTTAAGTATCGCTTCCTGAGTTAAGGTTCGTAGTGGGGAGGGTGCAAGGGGGACAGGACTATTCCCTCGTAGATTGACAAAGCAATTAATTGTATAACATCACTAATAACGTCCCACCTGAAATCACTTTTTCAACTCAAGAGGAAACCATTTTCTTTCAACTCTAAATTTTTCTGTTACAACCGCATGCAATGTATTCAAACCTTAAATATGCTGCTGCTTCAGTTATCTTGTACTGAGACTTCTGTCATCTCTTTTTTTGTACATTTTGATACTGTCTCAACAGTAGTAGTGGTATTAAGGTCACTTGATTTCCTCCCTCCCATTCTAATATTCCCCTTCCACCAACCAGCAAAGGCCCTGTGTTGCAGTAAACAACCATAACTGTTTCCTTTACTCTAGGATTTCATGTATCATGCAGGGAACTATTAGAGAGTTACCTGAAGCATTTTTTCACTCACTCTCTTTCAAATGAGTGTGCTGTGAATATCTGGCCTGGACATGAGAGACAATGTCTGGCATAACCTAACTCTCTCAACTTTTTATGCCTTTGCTACAGAATTGTATCTCAAAGAGCCAAACTAAAAATAGCAAAACTGATTCTGTTTAGTCACTAAAGAACATAGGCTATTTCATCGAAGAGAATATTCATGATGGAGTTTTGATATGCAAAATGATGCTACTCTGCTTTGGAGATGTAAGATTGCAGAGTAGAAAAGTATTGCTGTATTTGGAAGCAAGAGAAATTAAGGCTATTTATTTATTTCTTCCCTTCCCCCAATCTCCTTGCAGACATTTACGAGACAAAGGAGAGGATGACAAGATGCCACCCATCCGAAAGAAACAGCGTGGTCTGCTATTGAGGCTGCAGCAGGAGAAGGTAAATGCTGCCCTATAGAAAAATCTATAAGTGTATAGTCACTGGACAGCTCTGACATTGTATAGATTCTTAAGTATTGAACAAGAGCCACTGAACCAGGTCCTTGGATACTAAGCTTAATGTGGTTGTCATTATTATTATTATTTGTATTTATTTGTATTATAATAACATCTAACATTAACAAGTTGAGCCCTTTACATCAGGACAGTTATTAGTGGTGGTATAGTAATTGATCAGCTGTCCTTGCTCTGAGAATAGCTGAACAAAATTATCAAATTAGCATAATGCTGTGAATAAGTATGTGGCACAGGCCTTACGGCAGCCTCAGCATGCATTCCAGGCAACTGTCATTACAGTTCTTTTGCTGCATCTTCCCTACCTTTAAAGGCGGAAATTAAGCGTTTGCAAGAGGCCAATAAGGCAGCTCGGAAGGAGAGACAACTGATACTTAAGCAGCAGGAGGAGATAGAACGAATCCGCCAGACTACGATGAAACTGCAGGAAAAACTGAAGTCTGCAGGGGAAAACAAGCTGGTAAGTAACATTACAGAAGCTGTAACTTGGAGCCAACCCATACCATTGGTAATTGACTTCAATGTAATAGCAATGAAAAGTTATCAAGTTGAATATATAGCTTACAGACTTGCTCCTAAACCTTCCCTCATCCCTTGGGTTTATGAGCAATTTTGTCTGTCTGATCTGTTTAATTTATTGTGGAAGGAAAAAACAGCCATATGGCAATGACTTTCAAAAGATGTTTATTTTTTCAACTGGATAGCAAATGATGCTAATTATCAAGATTTTCAAAAGTTACTAGTGATTTTGGGTATCTTTATTTATGGATACCAGCTCGAGACACTTTAAAAGGGTCTGATTTTCAGAAAATGCTGAGTTTTTGCCCTTTGAAAATCAGGTCGTTTTATGGAGTCCCAAGTTGGGCCCTGAAAAACTGAGGCACCCAAAGTCACTTTTGAAAATCTTGACTAATAAAACCAGTTTCTTCTTTGAGTGATTGCTCATGTGTATTCCACAGTAGGTGTGCGTGCTTGCCACATGCACTGGTGCCGGAAAGTTTTTCCCTTAGCAGTACTCGTAGAGGGAGCGCTCCCCCACTGCGCCCCTGGGGTGGCGCCGCTCTGGTGCCCTATAAGGGGCACCACGTGCTCCCTTACCTTCAGTTCCTTCTTGCCGCCAGCGAAGGTGCGTTGGAACTTTGCAGCTCCAGCTTTGCTGCAGCTCATCCCTAGCATTTCTATCTTAGCCAGTTTCTCAAGTTAGTTCAGTTAGTTAGAGTGCCCGGGCCGGGGCATGCCCCAAGCCCAGGGTTTTAAGTTGTGCGACACTTGCAGGCGGTCTATGCCCCGGAGTGATCCTCACACAAACTGTTTGCGCTGTTTGGGTGAAACCCACCTCAGCGACCGCTGCAAAAGCTGTAGATCCTTCAGGACCCGGACGAAGCATGAGCGAGATATTCATCTCTGGGCTATCCTTATGGAGTCGGCGCTGATCCTGACCCCAGTGCGCCGCTCTGAGTCGGCCCTGGGCACCATGACGTCGGCGCGCAGGGACCCCCCAGCGCCCTCGTCCAGTCAGCACCAATCCCCGTCTGCGGGCCACAAGAAGACGTCCTCCACGCAGAAGTCCCACGATGCACTTGGGGCAGAGGCTAGACCCTTGTCGAGCAGCCCTCGATCCCCCTCGGCCTCCAGGCCTCCGACTCGTGTGGAGTGAAGCAGCCCGGCCGCATTGGTGCACCCTCTCCAGATGTCCAGATGCCTTCCACGCTGGAGGCTTTGCAAGCGGCCTGGGATGTCTTGTCCCTGCTGATACCCGGAGCGCCACCGGCGCCACACTCCAGAGGCAAGCCTCCACTCGGTGCCCCACAGTTGTCCCTGAAGAGGTACCGGTCGCGGTCGACGGAACGTTCCCGACGCCGTGCTCTGACGGGCCCCAGTCCACAGCGAGATCCACGTGGGTCTCCTCTGACGCCCGCCAGACTGTCAGGTTGGGTACCGTCAGCCCAATGCTCCCGGCGCCGCTCCACGTCGGGGCGCCGCTCCACGTCGGGGCGCCGCTTGATGTCGGGGAGCATCATCCTCGGGCCCACCTCCTATTGATCTCCGGGACCACCAAGACCTGCTTCGCAGATTGGCTCTCAATATGAACCTGCAGGTGGAGGAGGTGGTGGAGCTCGAGGACCCAGTGGTGGACATCCTGACAGCCGGTGCCCCCACCCGGGTAGCCCTACCGTTTGTGTGGACTATACACACCAACGCCACTTCAATTTGGCAATCTCCAGCTTCCATACCCCCCACTGCCACGAATGTACAGGACGCCATGTGACCAAGTAGGCTTAGGCAGCTTCGAGCTGTCGAGGTTGGGAAGCTCTGTAGGCCGCGTATGATGGTTACTAGGGCCTGGAAGCGTGCCTCTGGCAAAAACGCTCGGGCAAGAGTCGAGTCCAGGACTGCCCCTATGAAGTCTAATCTTTGGGTTGGTTCCAAAGTGGACTTTTCTACATTCAGGAGCAGGCCGAGCTGGCCGAACATGCTCATGGCCGTCTGAACCTGCGACTGGACTTGGCTGCTGGAGTTGCCGCGGATAAGCCAGTCGTCGAGGTACGGGAACACTTGAATCCGCCGTCGACAAAGAGCGGCCGCCACAATGGCCATGCACTTCGTGAACACCCTTGGTGCCGTGGATAGGCCGAAGGGAAGGACGGCGAATTGAAAGTGTCTTTGGTCTACCACAAAGCAGAGGAAACATCTGTGTGGCGGGTAGATTGTGATATGGAAATACACGTCCTTCATGTCGAGGGCAGCGTACCAGTCTCCAGAGAAGGGATAATAGTACCCAGGGAAACCATGCAGAACTTCAACTTTACCATAAATTTGTTGAGTCTGCGCAAGTCCAGGATAGGATGTAGCCCCCCTTTTGATTTGGGGATCAGGAAATAGCGGGAGTAAAACCCCTTGCCTCTGAACTCCCTTGGAACCTCCTCTATTGCCCCTATAGTGAGGAGCGTTTGCACCTCCTGAATTAGGAGTTGCTCGTGAGAAGGGTCCCTGAAGAGGGACAAGGAGGGAGGGTGGGAGGGAGACAAATTGCAGGTGGTATCCTCTCCACCGTGGCCATCACCTCGGCGAGGCGCGTATCTGAACTCAGAGCGCTCACTTCGGAACCCCCTTACACGGTGTTCCACAAGGACAAGGTACAGCTGCAACCACACCCGGCCTTCCTTCCCAAGGTCGTGTCGACCTTTCATATTAACCAAGACATTTTTCTGCCGGTCTTCTACCCGAAGCCGCATGCCTCTCCAAGGGAGCAACAACTCCACTTCTTGGGCGTCCATAGGGCCCTCGCCTTCTACATCGAGCTAACGAAGCCCTTCCGGAAAACGACTTAACTCTTCGTTGCTGTGGCAGACTGGACGAAGGGCTTCCCGGTCTCCTCCCAACGCATCTCGTCCTGGATCACGTCGTGCATCCGGGCGTGTTATGACTTGGCTGGTGTTCCCACCTCGCACCTTACTGCCCACTCCACCCGAGCTCAAGCCTAGTCCTCCGCCTTCCTGGCGCATATACCAATACAGGAAATATGTAGGGCAGCAACCTGGTCATCGGTGCACACCTTTGCCACTCACTATGCCATAGTCCAGCATTCCAGAGAGGGCGCTGCGTTTGGTTCAGCAGTCCTACACTCTGCAGTATGTCACTCCGACCCCACCTCCTAGGCAAAGCTTGGGAGTCACCTAATTGGAATACATATGAGCAAGCACTCGAAGAAGAAGAGACGGTTACTCACCGTAGTAACTGTTGTTCTTCGAGATGTGTTGCTCATATCTATTCCAAATCCGCCCTCCATCCCCACTGTCAGAATAACCGGCAAGAAGGAACTGAGAGGGCGCTGGGCTAGCTGGGGTATTTATTCAGCGCCGCAATGGCGCCACTGCAGAGGGCGCCAGCCGGCCCACTGAGTGTTGCTAGGGTAAAAATCTTCCGACGATCGTGCACGCCGTGCGTGCACACCTAATTGGAATAGATATGAGCAACACATCTCGAAGAACAACAGTTACAACGGTGAGTAACCGTCTCTTCCTCACTGTCCCTGGCTCGGTGATCGACTCCCTGAAGTGGTGGTCCTCCCCCAAGAACATGCTCCAAGGGGTCCCATTCAGGGACAGGCCCCCGTCTCTGGAGCTAGTGTCTGACACCTCGGACCTGGGTTGGGGGGCCCATGTGAGGGGGTGTTCAGACCCAAGGTCTGTGGTCGGCCAAAGACTTGACTCTACACTTAAACATGAAAGAACTGAGGGCGGTGCACCTAGTATGCATGATGTTCCGCCCACACCTCGCAGGGAATGTGGTATGGGTCCTCACGGACAATACGGCCTCGATGTTCTACATCAACAGGCAAGGCGGGACTCAGTCCTCAGCCCTCTGCCATGAAGCCCTCAGACTCTGGGATTTCTGTATAGCCCACGATATCTCCCTCAGGGCTTTCCACCTACCAGGCGCTCGCAAGAGCATGGAATTCTCCTGTCAACACGAGTGGTCCCTTCACACAGAAGTGGCCCACCAGCTCTTGCAAGAGTGGGGTACTCCCTGGTGGACCTGTTCGTGACCCGGCAGAACCAGCGTTACCCCCGTTTCTGCTCCAGGGCAGGGGTGGGGAGGGACACCATCTCCGATGCCTTCCTCCTGCTGTGATCGGGCCAGCTCTTTTACACTTTCCCCCCGTTTCCACTGATCAGCAAGGTGCTACAAAAGATAAAGATAGACAAGGCCAAGGTCCTCCTGATTGTCCCGGCGTGGCCAAGGCAGCACTGGTATGGGACCCTCACGAGCCTGGCTATCACCCGGATGTGGCTGTTACCATCTCGCCCAGACCTGCTGTCGCAGGATCGGGGCCAGCTCCTCCACCCCAACCTGGCAGCCCTCCACCTCACGGCTTGGCTGCTTCATGGTTAGGTAGGGAGGAGAGGACATGCTCGGAAGGGGTACAGCAGGTTCTCCTGGAGAGCAGGCGGCCCTCTACAAGACGGGCCTACTCGGTGAAATGGGCATGCTTCTCCACATGGGCTACCGAGAAAGGGGTCTCCCCTATGGCCACCCCGATCCAGTTCATTCTGGACTATCTCCTGCACCTTAGGACTCAAAGCCTGGCGCTCTTGTTTGTCAAGGTGCATCTCGCGGCCATCTCAGCCTTCCACCCGCCAGTGCAGGGCCCTACGGTGTTTTCCCATGCCATGACGGGCCGGTTCCTCAAAGGCTTGGACCGTCTCTTCCCCTGTGCTAGGACCCCTGTTCCTCAATGGGACCTAAACCTGGTACTGTCCCGCCTCATGGGGCCCCCATTCGAACCCCCAGCCACGTGCTCGTGGTCACCCCTCTCCTGGAAGGTGGCCTTCCCGGTCGCAATCACGTCGGTTAGGTGGGTCTCAGAACTCATGGCCCTGAAGTCTGAGCCCCCATACACGGTTTTCCACAGAGACACGGTCCAGCTCCGCCCACACCCAGCTTTTCTCCCAAGGTGGTCTCCGCCTTCCACATGGGCCAGGACATTTTCCTGCCAGTCCTCTGCTCTAAGCCGCATGCGTCTAATGAGGAGAGTCGTCTTCACACGCTCGATGTGCGCAAGGCTCTGGCCGTCTACCTCGAGCGGACCAAACCATTCAGAAGGTCCTCGCAGCTGTTCATGGCATCGGCCGAACGCATGATGGGTCGGCCGATCTCCACGCAGTGACTATCCAATTGGATTATGTCGTGCATCCGTACCTGTTATGACCTGGCGGGTGTCCCCCCTCTACCAAATGTGAAGGCACATTCGACTTGAGCACAGGCCTCATCCGCAGCCTTCTTGGCCCACATCCCTATCCAGGACATCTGTAGGGCTGCTACCTGGTCTTCGGTTCACATGTTCACCTCGCAGTATGCGATTGTCTCCCAAGCCAGGGACGACGCCGGGTTCGACAGGGCGCTCCTCCGTCCTGAGAACTTGTGAACTCCTACCCACCTCCAACAGATATAGCTTGGAATCACCTACTGTGGAATACACATGAGCAATCACTCGCAGAAGAAAAGACAGTTACCTTTTCCTTAACTGGTGTTCTTCAAGAGGTGTTGCTCATGTCTATTCCACATCCCCCCCCTCCTTCCCCACTGTCGGAGTAGTCTGACAAGAAGGAACTGAGGGTAGGGGAGCATGTGGCGCCCCTTATAGGGCGCCAGAGCAGTGCCACCCCAGGGGCGCAGTGGGGGAGCGCTCCCCCTACAAGTACTGCTAAGGGAAAAACTTTCCGGCACTGGTGCACGTGGCAAGCACGCACTCCTACTGTGGAATAAACACGAGCAATACATCTTGAAGAACACCAGTTACGGAAAAGGTAACTCTTTTTCTTACTATACATTTCTGGTTTAATCTGGAGAGACTAAAGCTTTATGGTGGTTTTAGACTATTTAATTCAGTCTTCCAGTTGCACAGGATAAGAGATTAGGAGCCTAAAATAGCAGGAAGCCTCTGTATCATGGGCAATACTAGATGCTGTGCTTCCTGGATGAAAGACCTCTTTGAAAAGTGAACATACTTGTTATAGTACAGGATTGTTGACCATGGCAGCAGCAGGATTCTAGGATTTTCCAGACCATGCAAAGAGTGCATTCACTGTGAGTAGGAGGAAACAAAAGGAAGGCATGGTCATCTAGGAAAGAAAGAAACCCATGTAGTTAACTTGTTAAATAAGTCCTTGTTAGAGACTGAGGAAGGTAAAATGTAGAATCGAGATTCTATAGAATATATCCTACCCACAAAGGGAGGAAGAGAACAAGACTGAGAAAAAGACACGAGAGAGGGGTAGAAGCTCAATACATTTAAATGTGTAGGTAGTATGGTTTGAGGTCTTGACCCTTAGTCTTGCATGTTTCTTTCTCCAGGTAGAAAGATAAGAGAGATCACATTACGGATGCTAAAACCTTTACAAATTCTAAGATGAGGCTTTATTCTAGTAATATGGAAAGGATTGACTCAGTTTCTTAAATACTATCAGTGGAGAACTTAAGTTACAGAATGAAAATAAGAAAGAAAAACTTGTAGCACCTTAGAGACTAACAAATTTATTTCAGCATAAGCTTTCGTGGGTTAGTACCCACTTCATCGGATGCATGGAATGAAACATACAGTAGACAGATATTTATACAGTCAGAGAAACATGATAAGGTGGAGGTGCATAGACCAACCTTAAGAGGCTAATTAATTGAGAGGAACCATAACAGCAGGGGAAGAAAAACCTTTGAAGTGATAAACAAGATGGTCACACAGGTGTGAATGAGGATCGTTAACTTAAGGGAAATAGATTCAATTAACGTAATGGCCGAGCCATTCGAGGTCCTTATTTAATCCTGAGGTAATGCAATCTAGTTTGCATATCAATTCGAGTTCAACAGTTTCTAGAGGCAGAGTACTGAAGGGATTTATGCTGAATTTTAAAAATTGTTAGTATATGAAATAAGCTACCAAGCATCTGCAATAGGAACTAGTGCTTCAAGTTTCTAAAGTATTGTCAGATTGGTGTTGGTTAGGAGGTAAACACAGGGTAAATTAATAAAATAAAAAAGAAACTTGAAAAGGTTCAATAAAAAGAATTACCTGCCTTCTTTTTGGCTCTACAGTTTTCCTCAGTAGAGGTTTCTTATGGATTTATTTTCTTGATTGCTTAAAATTCCATTGTGTTTGAGTTTTAGTAACCTCAGGATAAACTCTAAATAGACTGCTTGGGTCCAAGGATTAACCTGACTAAAGCAGTGTGGTAATAACTATTGTTTACAGGGCCAAATTTTGTGTTTTAAGCTGGAGAAAGGAGGAAAGCAGATCAATATTCAAAAAGTTCTTTTCTCACTCTTGACTCCAAGCCCATGGTACTTTTTCTTAATTTTGTTCTGCTTTTGCAGGAGGTTCGCAGTGAGGATGATATAAAGCAGAGCAATGCTTCCAGCCCACTTCAAACTGATGGAGAGACCCGCAGCCCTTCCCCAATCTCCATCTCCAGTAGTGAGACTAGTAGTATCATGCAGAAGCTCAAGAAAATGCGCAGCCGAATGGATGAAAAGTAACTATTTTTATAAAAGCTGTTTTGTTTATTTTAATAAAAAAAGTAGCAGAAAATAAGTAAATGCTTTGCTTTATTAGCAATAGATGACACTGCCACGGCTGCTCCCTTTTACTACAGCAGCCCTTAAGTTTAAATGACCATGCCATTAATTTATATGAGGAGTTGAAATGGAGTTGAGTTCAATACAGTACAACTTGGGAAAGTGTCTCCTGCAGTTCAGTTCACACAGATCTTTAAGACTACTAAGATACAATGCCTATGTCCTCTGTTTGGGCATCTCACTTTATCCCTTTCACTTTTTAAAGGGGAATTTATGTAATAATGCTCTGATGTTACAGTAAATCTTTGCCCTGCATTCTAACAGAAATCTCCTGGCACGCTAGTTGACTTCCAATTCTGATTTGCAGATCACTGGCTAGCTGATCATATTGTCCTTGCTCTCCTTGTTTTTAACTGCTAAATTGCATTAAAAATCATCTAAAGATAAATTACTTTTCACTTAAGCAATTGCTGTAGGTGGCATGCGGTGATAGTCTGAATGATCATGAAAGAAATAGCAGGCACTCCATTAGATAATCCTGCTGTTAACATGTGGTCCATACACGGAGAAAAATTGAGAACGTGAGCCACAGGCACTTATTGAAAGCAGAACACAAAGTCTAAAAGATGGGGGTATTTACATTTAGTTTCCTATTTTATTTTATTTCATAAATGGCTTTTACAGTATGCTTGCTTAAAGGCGATACAACCTAATTGGAAGGCACTAAATGCAGTACAATGAATAAAGAGATTCTGTTGGATCCAGAACTTCCTTCGGGGAATTTGGATGGTATAAATTTCACAGTGAAATAACTTTTATTCCCTAAAGATTGGTATTAGCTGTGGCTCTACATTCCTGGTGTACAAGGTAACGAAGGAGCAAATTCATTGCTTCCTGATTAGTAAAATTTTTCCTTGAGGCATGCCCTTTGTGTAATGCCTGTATAGTATATATGTCAAAGGATATAAATACTTTGTTGCAGAACCACTAGTTCCTTTTGTCTTATTTCATTGGTTAAGTATCACATTTAAAAGTCAGAAATGTTTAGGCCATCAAAGACTGCAACTTGAAGGGCACGTGAAAGATAATTTCATCAGAGCTTGTAGCCAAACTCAAGCTGATCTGAACAGATGAGATATTTGTAAAATACAAATATGGAATTCTTCTTCATTGAAAATCTGCAGAAGCAATTCAATGTGGAAGTTTCTTGTTCTGCTTTAAAAGTCTCACATACGTCTAAAATAAGTTAACTATTACAATTCCATGTGTCCACTAATCTTGGATATTAAACTAGTACCTTGAAGTTACCATATAAAAATTATGTGGCCCTAACTGCCTTCAGCTCTTCTCTTTTGACCTTTAACTATGGGTCACCACTATTAATAGTCTTAAAATAATTGCTGTAAATAGCTTTAAACTTGTTACTAGTTAAGGTAATTGTAGTTTAGTCCATACTATGCAGATTTTCTGCTGTTTTTTCTCTTTTTGTTTCTAGTATCCCACGATGATGGGTCCAAAGAAAAGATCATGAATCTAATGTTACACATCTTGTAATGACAAGATATCCATGACTCATTAGCATATTGGATACTTGAAATGCTTGGGGAAGGGCGTAAGTCCTCCCAATGTTATACTCTCAGTAACTATGGTAATGAAAGCTTAGATAGTAATGGGGCCCATATAGTAGGAAAAAACTTGACAGAAGGTTAGTCTAATTGCACAGTCTTTACCCACTTTGGGTATAAAAGGAAGTCTTCTGACCCAGACTCCGCTGGTTGGTTTTGAATGGCCTGAGCCCTCAGTTCAGTTCTCTTCTTTAAAGAAGAAACAGCATTCAGGACAACTGAGACACTGACTATGAAGTCTTAAGGATCTGTGCCTCCCAAGTTAGTCATGCTGAACCAAGACCATCTTTATACAAGAAGGGTTGAGATTTAACTATGTCCTAACGTAGACAAATCCTTTTAGAATGGGGAGGGCCACCCTGTTTATGGGCAGTAATGGGTTCCAGAGTTCTCCAAAAAGAAAGGGTTTTTCTCCTGAATCTACTTTCTCCTCAGAACAAAAGAACGTCTTTGAGTCTTCAAGGTTAAGAATCATACAGATTGATCAGAAGAATGAAATTTCCAGTGGCGGCAACATGCCATAATTCAGAATTGGTTCACAGTTCTTGAACTTTGAAATCGTACTTGCATATCTTGATAACACAATAGCTCTATAGGAAGTATTATAGGTGACTGATACACTTTTTAACTGAAGTATTTTTATGCCAATATTTTTTTTTGTAATATTTAATTTTCATCTTGTATTGTACTAGACACCTCTCTTCTTTCTCCAGGAGTGTAGATCATTAAATAATGCTTATCTTTACAGAAAAAGAGAGTTAGTTACTGGAAGATAACTACCCCTATTGCAATCTTGTAAAATTGTTATGAAATCTTCAGTCTTGGCACACAGTATGTTCCACCTTTAAGGTGATAGGAAAAGACCTAATGATATTTTAGTTACCAGTCAAAACAATTGCCCTAGTTCAGTAGAATTTTCAAGACTGGCTAGCAGAACAGTTGCCCTCCTTTATCGCTGCTCTGAGCAGTAAGAAAAGGAAATTGTGCCTTTGTGTGGTTTAATATATCGTTCCAATGTTATGTCATCATTTCTTGTGCTGTGGAATGTGTGTGTGTTTGGTAGAAGTTCAGGACGGAGTCGCACTTTCTTTAAACTTAAATCAAACTTTTACTTTTGCCAAATAGATTATGCCAAATGGGTTATTTTTTACATAATTAATATTTTGCTACATGGCTCTGAAACTGTATCTTGGTTCATAAAAACCAGCATTGCAGACTGCAGTGTTCTCCTGAGGATGTAGCAAAGAATACAGTTAAATCAAAGCAGTACAGCAAGACCGTCTTGGCAGAATTTTTGCGGGTGGGGAAGGGAAGCCATCCCTTGAAAGAGAACTAATATTGAATTAGTCTAATTGCATAAGGTGCAGGAAAAAAATTGAATGATAAGAATTAACTAAAAGTAAACTGGGGAGAAAGAGGGCTTTAAAAGCCTGCTATACTTCAGACTGGAAAGGAATGCTGGACTTGCTGTACTCTATGGCAAAGGAGAGATTCTTCCCACTTCTGTGACAGCTTCAATACCTATCTTCTGCTAAGAAGGGAAGAGAAAAAGAGTTCTGTCTTGATCCTTGTGGTATGCATGTGAACAGGAGCATGCTCTGTCAAAGAGAATTAACACTTTAACACTTTTTTTCCCCTTGTGTCCTTTGCATATGCAGCTTCAACAATAATCATCCATGCACCGTAGGAAGTAGAGGAACTAACCTAATCTTTTGCTTTATCTTAACGTGTTTCTTACCTTGCACTATAATAGTGAGCTATCTGTGGCATGGCTTTTTCCTCTGAATAACTTATGGGGGCTACACTATATTTTAAGTATTCTCATCCAACTGGCTTCAGGAATTTTGTAATACGGATGCAATTTTGTTGCACTTCAGTACTTTTAAGTGAAACAGGCAGTGTGTAAACCTGAAAAATGTGAGACCAAGATAGTGCTTTGCTGAGAATGAAAAATGGCAACATTTGCATTCCAGCTAGAAACAGATGTACCAGTGAACATTTCAGGCTATTTTTCTGAATCACTTCACTATTTTTGAACCAGGTGGTGCTACTAATTAGATCAGTGGCATTTATCTTTGGAAAAATTGTCTGATTCATGTTTGAACCTACGAGTGAAAATGTGTTTTAGGGGTCTCAGACTAGTACCATTGTCCACATCATAAAACAAACAAGTCCTCTACTGAGGACTGGAATAGCAGGAGGTGCTAAAGACCCAGGATTGAGGTGTGTGCACAGAACTGCAAATGGAAGCTTGTACACAAGCAACAAAATTACTACCAAAATCTAGGGGGGAAAGTAACCTAGATAACAATATGAAAGGAAGCTTGCATTTAATTGACAGAATAAATTGTTACATTTGATGCATAGAAGTAGTTATGTTCTGTTGCCTTTGAAGTGACAACATATTATTTGTCTGTTTAAGATGAGGTGATGTAATCCATGTAATGTTGACACAAAATTCTTTGTTAGCTGCTCTCCTTTTCTCGTTCTTTCTGTCTTTTTGATATCTTGGTTTTAAACTCTTCCTCCTTATTTTGTAGACACTGCTCTCCTGTTCACTACTTCTTCTCTGTCTTTACGTCTCACCACTGGGCCTCTCTCAGTGTCTGTTTTCCCAACCTCCATCCCAAATTCCAGCTGTATATCTACAACCAATTGGTCAGGTAACTGCACCTTTTTCAGTGGTGTACTCTTTGATAGAGCATGCTCTGTTCATTCCTAAACAGCCAGGAGGCTTCTCATCTGAGTAGAATTCCAACACTTTCCTCACTGTTTCCAAATTAATCTGCTATTGCTGAATATAATTTTCTGAGAGGTAGGTAAGAACACAAAATGGACTACCTATTATCAAGCTGCTGCAACAGGGCAGTAATTGAAAACTTTATCTAGCGCTGGGCTTGAAGTCTGTACACCTCAGCTTCTATTTAATTATTGCATCTGTGTTTGGAGAGAGCACCACATTTAACCTTTTAAACTGCACAAATAAGTTTTCCTTATTCAATGGTTTCTGTAAACCTTTCGGAACTGATGGGTTAAAAAATACAGCATTAGCACAGTTGGCCTTTGAAAATAGTAATGGTGTGGTGTGAATGCCTTTCTCTCCCCCGCTCCCCACTGACAAAAAACAAAAAAAACCTCTTGCCCAGTATGTATTAGAGTTTTCATTGGATTATTTTCTGTAGAGATCCCTGCTCTATAGGATGCATATGCGCGCCTGGTGTTACATTGGAACACACTAGAATATAGCAGATATTGAGGTTGTATACGTATTCTCTTGTGGTTCAGACCATTGAATCCCCTAGATTGTAAAAGGAACTGCAGTTCCCACCCATCCCTTTCTTTTCTCTTACCACTGTAGATTGAAGGTCAAAACGCTTGTTCTCTCTGGACTTCTTTTGGCTTGTTCGGCTAGTGTCATCATAAATAGTTAATGTTTGTGTAGCTGTTAATTTTTATAGCAGGTTAATTGGTTCTCCATGTCATTCTTTGGATCCATGGGTTGATACAGTAGGCATCTGGTTCGGTATGGTTTTGTCAGCTCCTGCTCTTTTGATTCCATTTATTTCCATTGTCAAAAAGGCTGAGTCTGAGAAGAATCTGAGGTTGAAGTAATGTACATTGTATGAGGCAAAGATTTTTGTATTCAGACCAGTATATCCAGTTCCTGGGTGAGTGATACTCCCCCACAGAGGTATATGCTTTATGCAGATTTCCTCCACTTCCCCTCCCAAAATACTCAGAGTGGGAGTCCCACCTATGTATGTTGAACAAAGTCCAACAGGCTAATCTGATTTCAGCTGAAATGTATTAATGAATAGGAGTCTGGAATATTTTCAGAGTCTAAAGATGCCTAGAAGTCCAACTCTGAGAAATCACTGGGTTCAAGAATGCCTCAAGGACAGAGTGCTCACTGGGCTCAGATCCCACTATTCCCTCTCTTGGAAGGAAAAGGAGAAGACACATGATGTTTCTCTTGGTTCTTTATGGATTCCTGAAATAAGTTATGGAGGCTTTGGCCTCACTGAAGATCAAGCTAGGATGCAGTTTGAGGTCTGCTCCAGGGTTCTCAAACCTATCAGGCATCTATGCAAAATCCTTCTGAAATAACCATAAGAGATCCACATGGCCTTGACCCGGTTGACCCAACAGTCTCAATCTTTTTCTCCTGAGTGGAGGAAAAAGAAGAAATAGAGAATAATCATTCAAGTAGCTGCTGCTGCCTCCTCTTCAACTGATGAGTCTGTACATACATACCATCCTTTTATGTCTCCATTTGATGACTTTAGGAAGTTTCAGGAGTTATTGAGCAGAATGGCAGAGGAGTTGTATATTTACATTTGGATAATTCATGGAACGTAATCTCACCACTTGTTTACTATCATTCAGCTCCAGCAGAACACAGCAACTATTCCCTTATTCCTTCTGAGAACCTCTATCATCCACCTCTATCCCACAGACATTTAACCCTGCTGATAATCACCAAATCCCAGAACTCTTCTTGTGGCAGTTAATAAGAAAACAAAACAAAGAAGGGTTAACCCATCATGATCAGAATGTTGGGGAAGTAATTGTATTCCTCTGCTATGCTTCAGAAGAGAATAAGGATTCATCAAGTGATATTGGAACAGTACAATTTCTTGCCTTGGGACAGACTTCTCCTATTAATGGACCAGCTTCCAAAATAGTTGAAAAAAGAAGCCAGGGTAGTTGTGCCTGAAGATCAAAAGGAGGCCAAGCATACCTTTCCCTCATGGGGCTTGATTCCTTAGACACAACTCATTTGGTAGTCATGGCAGTGACTTAGCAATGAATTATGTTTAAGGAGTCCAGGCATTCCACAAGATGTTCTAGCAAGTAGAAATATCTTCCTTTTGAGGCCTCCCCACATATTTAATAAGACCAATTATGCAATGGAAGAGAGAAAAATTCTAGGTCATCTTGGAAATTTTTGACTGGATTGATCCTTCTACACGAAAAAGCTAACTTTCCAGTATCCAGGTGCAGCAGAGCAATCATCTGAACACTTCGAGAAATCCCCATCAGAAACTGTCATTCTGGCAGAAAAAACTTTAGTTAGCAGAGATAAAGGAACTTATCTACAGCTTGTGGTTTGTGCTAGTGTATCTACAGCTTGGTGGTCTGTGCTAGTCTGTTCATGTACCACCAACTTAAAAAAAAAGTATGAAGGGAGTGAACGGAATATCAAGCTCACATACTACCCATGGTACATGAACCATATAGTTTGGCAACCCCTCCTCAGGCACAGTTTTTGAGGCAGCAAATTTAATATGCATACAGGAGCCTTAAGATAATAAATGCAGGTTATTTTCCTTTCTGCTTAGGGAACCAACTTCCTTCTTTATTTTTCATGAATCATAGAGTTTGAATTACCTCAGGCAGTTGGGTGCTTGAGGTTGGTTTCAAAAAGATTACACCATCTAATTCCACTCTGTGCTTCTTACCAATCTTTTCTTACCAGTTACTAACATATACTGAGAAGTAACTGTCTTCTTTAATTGGAAAAAGATAGCAAATGTCACCTCTGTGGCCTACATAAACAGACTAAGGTGTGATGAAGGAGTTGAGCTTCATCCTGTTCCATTGGTCAGAGGAACTTTTTGCAATCTAGTAACCAGCTGGCTGTCCAATTTAGCTGATCATTTTATGAGATGGGCTTTAAATCTGAAGACCTTGTACCAGGAAAATTATCTCTGAATCCTGCTGTGTTCCAGTGGATTAATATGCTCATTGGCCCTTAGCACATCAGTCTGTTTTGTAGCAGCAGCAAGGTAACACTTCATTCAAAGGCGATTGCCACAGATGCCTGTCACAACATTGCCCAGAGGGTCTGTTTTTATACACCTTCCATTCTGTGCCCCTTCTAATAAAAATAATTCAGAAAATAGAGAGCCAGAGAAAATAATCTTGGTGTCACCCCATTGTCTGCAGTGGTCTTGTAGCTGTATTGGTCCCAGAATATGAGACACAACATAGGTGAGATAATATCTTTTATTCAATCAACTTCTGTTCCTGGACGATATAAGCTCTCGAGCTAAACGGAGCTCTGCTTGAGGTCTGAGGGATGGAAGCAGAATGTCTTAGCTAAATACAAGTTAAGCAGAAGGGATAAGTGTGTTGGAGGTCATTGCTTGAAATGAAGTGGGTTATTGGGGTTAGATTGTTATGCATAAAGGGTTTGAAATGGGCAATTAAGGATAGCAGACAGTGCAGTGTTACAAATTGTAATGAGTCATAAAACTAGTGTCCCTGTTAAGTGCATGGTTTTTGGTAGCTAGCAGAGTTATGAATGTAAGTTTCCAGGCTTGCCTTTTGGAGGTGTTGTGCAGGTTTCCCTTGAGGACAAGTACTGAAAAATCACCTTTGGAGTGATCGTTGTGTGAAAAATGTTCGCCCGTGGATTATATGATATTTTTGTCTTCTATCGTTTTTCTATCTGAGCTCATTCAAGAGTGCAGTGATTGTCTGGTTTCACCCACTTAGTTGTTAATGGGGCATTTGATGCACTGAATAAAGTACCCCACATGTGATAAACATATGTAGGACCCATGAATCTTAAATATGTGTTGTGAGGGATATTGATCATCATAACAGTGGAAATACGTCTGGAGGTTTTGCATCTTGTTCTGGCAGGGTCTGGTGCCGCCTGGAGTTGGTGTGTACTGGTCTGTGGGGCGCATGTTTCTGATGATGAGCTGGGTGGGGTTGGTGGGTTGTTTGAAGGCCAGAAGAGGGGGTTCAGGAAGGATTTCTTTCAGGATGTGGGCCCTATCAAATATGGGTTGTAATTGTTTGATGATACCCCATAAGGGTTTCAGTGTGGGGTGGTAAGTAACAACTAGGGGTGTGCGGCCAGGGGGTTTCTCTTTCCTGTATTGAAACAGGTTCTCCAAGTATATTTGGGTGGTCCTTTCCATGATGTGATCTACTTCTCTGGTGGAGTGTCCTTGTTTCGTGAAGGCCATTTAAATGTGTTTAGGTGTGCATCTTGGACTTTCTCTTGGAGCAAATTATGTGATATCTTAGTGCCTAGCTGTAAATAGCAAATTATTTGGTGTGTCTGGAGTGCTTGCTGAATCTGTGGAGGTAAGTGTGGTGATCAGTGGGTTTCTTGTATATAGTCATTTGTAGGGTTCCACTATTTAAGCTAATCATGGTGTCCAGGAAATGAATGCTGGTATGGAAGTGTTCTAGCACCTCATTGGAAGATGAGACTCTGGTTTTCACTGCTCATACATTTACCGAACTACCTTTTGACTGTTATGACAACTGGACTTGTGCTTCTGGAATCCAGTCAGCCACAAAGAACTGGGAATTTGAAACGCATCAGCCTGGCTGTTGAATGAAGCAAGACAGAGGTAGTTATCGTAATGAGATCATTGTCGCCTAATTGATATCCATAAAAGTTTCTGGGTCAAGGACCTACTTGACTAACTGGAATGGCTATGACATGCATAATTGAAAACAGGGAATAAAAGTTAAACAGTCTTGGTGAAGAAACAAATGTATTGTCAATTACAGTTCCCTCAAGATGCTTTATCCAGGTGTTTTGTACTAGGACTTTAAAGGTATATACATAGGCTCTAAATTCAGTTATTTGCTGCCCGGTAGAGGGATCACTTGTAGGCCAGCAGCGTGCATCATATAATATATTTTTTCAAAGTACTGAAGAAGCTCAGATCTCCAAAGAGGTTAATATGTCCAACATGGAGTTTCAATTTAATCTTAAAATCCCTCAATTCACATTCCTTTGAACGATTAAACTAAGTTTCTCTATACTGCTTTAGTCTTAGTGTGTTTCATGACACCAGTCACATCTTCGTGGCAAGTATAAGAGATTCAGAGTACTTTACATGTGAATTATAAATATGTCCCCAAAGACAAAATGATACTGCGAATCGAGGAGGAATTCATCCCCTTCAAAGGTGATCAGTGTTCCACAGAGCCCAAGATATAGTTCTACCTTCCTGCTACCTCCATTTCTCAATGCAGGAAAGAGAAGCGGTGTGTCACCCTGGATGTCTGATGGCTCCTGAAAATATATCTTCATATAATTATTCAGAAAATCTAATTTTTATTTGGGAGCTTCCGTGTAGTTAACTGAAGGAAGAAAGCATGCGAAGACACCCTTTTCAAAAGCAGGGATCCATACAGACAATATTAAAAGAAGAGTCACTTATCAGTACCTATGTTCTTCAAGTGGATTGTCAGTATGGAACCATATGCTCTCTTCTTATGGTTGCTTGTGTATTTGGAAAGAACTTGAGACATTTACGGTTGCAGTATCTTCTATACCAGTGAGGACAGTTGGGAGAATGTTGGAATCCATGAAAAAGAATGCTCACAATCCCAATGGTCACTGTTTTCTAGAGGGTTCTGACTTAATGCCAACAGCCTTTTTGCATGCCCAGGAGTGGGGACCACTACAGACAATCTGTTCAAATTGGTTACTGGTGAGTAACCCTTCTAGGTATAACTACAGTATTTAAAATCCTCAAAATTTGTAGGTGATGATCTCCCTCCAGATTAGTGATGTGTTTATCATACTGTATCATAAAAGCTGGGCCTCAGAGTTATTCTAAGTGACCAGAACTTAATTATGTCTTTGTTGGCTTTCTGCTCAGTGGGCTTTGTGCAAGGTCAAACTTGAAACCTCTTTAAAGGGGAAAAGCATTTAAAAAATCCAAAATGGTGGGCCTCTTGGTACATTAAGAATTTGCCATCATAGTTTTTACATTAAAGACTTTCCCACTTCTCATAGAAAGAAAATGTGCAGAAAGATGTGAATTGGAAGATATCTGTTACACTTCTGATTTTTTTTCTGTGCTGTTCTACATAATTTGTCAATGAACAGCAATAAGTCCTACAGAGTAATAACAATAAGTCACTTGTCTCTTTTTATTATATAGTTGTTTTCATTTGTTTTTTGGAGATCTATGGAACATCACAACATTGATATTGTCCTAGAAAATTACTTTTATTTATACAAGTCTATACATCATGATGATAGAGCATCTTGCCATTGGGTCTTTTGGCTGTGGTAGACTGTTTTCCCATTGTCTTCTGATATGTTTATCAGGTTCCTGACTAAGCGAGAACAGAAGCTGATGCAGCGGCGACAACATGCTGAAGAACTGCTGGAGTGGAAGCGCCGTCTAGATGCAGAGGAAGCAGAGATTCGTCGGATGGAGAAACAAGCCTTAGCTGCTTGGGATAAAGAGAGACTCAAAACAAAAACAGCCAAGAAGGAACTGGGGGACCAGAGGGCTGAACCCAAAGGTAAAACCATGTCCTGCTCAAAGAGTGACCCAGTGCAAATAATGACTGGGGCAAAACATAGCATAGCATATAAACTATTTGCCTCTGGTAAGCTCATATTTTTGTATTTTCTTCATGTGTGGTGGTAGTTGTTCCTCTTTGGACACAGAATTGCGTTCTGTCCTCTGCTCTTTATTATCTTCTACCTGTTATCATTATCTTTAACTTTAGCTACCACTTTTATGCTGATATTCAACAGTATGTCTTTAATGACTTTGTTCACCCTCACTTCTTGCATTGACCAAGTAAATGTGTTGCTTTGTTTCAACTTTCCAGAGCTAAATACCTCTGATAGCATTGCTTCTCTTATACAAGACGAGCTTTCTCAAGCGCCACTCAATCTCCTCCTCAGCTCAAAGCTTTTGGCCTCCAGTGACCTTATCATGGTGACATCTTTGACTCTGTACCCTTATTTATATTCTACATGTTAGAGCTTGAAATACACCTGAAACCGCCTCTGCAACCATGTGTCTCAGTGCCTCTGTTTGTCTCTGTTGTTCTAATCCATACCTTAATCTTTTTGCCTTAACTGCTGTAACTCTATTGGCTCCAGGTACCAGCTCTCCAAACTTCAGTATTTGCACAATGCCACTGTCTGCTACCTGTCATCTTATGTGTACAGAGAAGATTGGCCACATCATTCGTATGTTTCAGGATCCAGTTTACATTTTATTTTCTTCTTTTTAAAACACAAATACCATGGTCTTTCACCTAGCCTGCCTAGGGTGACCAGACAGCAAATGTGAAAAATCTGGACGGGGGTAGGGGGTAATAGGAGCCTATATAAGTAAAAGACCCAAAAATCGGGACTGTCCCTATAAAATCGGGACATCTGGTCACCCTAAGCCTGCCTCACAGACATTCCCTCTTAAATCCCCTTTCCACTTCAGTGCTGTTCTCTTCTATCTCCCTACCAGCCATCTTACTACCATTGCGATTCCTGCTATCAGAGGGAGCCTTCTCCTTCCTCACAATTTGCATTTCAGATCAGTGAAAAGCTGTATATCTTCCCTGCCTTTGACTTTTATTTTCTCTTGCTATGTTAATAACTCTGCAACTATACATAACTAAAGTATTTTTGAATGCAGTTTGTATGAAAGGTTCTTCTGTATGCAAAATAAACTTGCTTTGATGCAGCTCCCAAAGTGAGTCTTGTTCAGCCTTCCTATGGCAGTTTGTAGTTTCAGCATGAGGTATAGAGGGCAGGGAGTCCAGTGAAGAAAATACTGGTATCTTCAAGGATTGTCCCAGAGGATCTTAATTTTCCTTTCTCCCCTCACCAAAATAAAGCACATCTTTTGACTCTGAGGCAGTTCAGAGTTATGGTCAATTTCACTCATCATTGCAAACTCCCACTTGAACTTCACACAACTATGACAATTAAAAAAGAATGGTGAAATATAAAGTTTTAGTGAACAAAAACCCCAGTGTGTTGAATGTAAACAGTAAATGTATTTGTAGTCCCTCCACTAATTTTATCTACCTACCAGGGTTGGAGCAGTCAGCCTGGAGAATGGAGTAAAGTGATTCCTTTCCCCAACTTCTGCCCCAGTATTGAGTAATTTTCTAGGGCTTTTTTCAATAGTACTCTATATCCTATAAAAGTTAGAAAACAGGAATGTTTATAACTAGGTCCTGATTTCCGGATTCTGTCTGTCATCTGCCAAGAGTTGATGAACTCATAACATCTAAAATAGTGCAAGAAGCATTTTCCTACTGTTTCCCCTGTTTTAGGTTTGTCCACAACTGTTTCAGGGGAAGCATAGAATTTTTAACTCAGGATTTGGTTTTCAACCAATCACAGCTAACCATGCAATATTGTTGCGGGGTGAGGAATTATTTCCATAGGCAGATTCCATGCTCCAGCATTGGTCTCTGGCAGTTGACTTCACCACCTGCTGAGGGTTGTAATTGAATAGGGGGGGCTGTCTTTGGGGGATGTTGAAAGATGTTCATTAAGAACCACAGAGTTTGGAAAACGTTAATTTAGAATATACTGAAATCCCTTTGTTTTAGGCATCCAGAAGCCACTACAAACATTTGGCATTTTGTTTTATTGAAATTCCTTGATTAAATATCACCTTGGGAAACAATTCAGTACCATATAATGTGAAGTAACACTATACAGTCAGAATGGTGTAAACTTGAAAGCTTGTCTTTCACCAACAGAAGTTGATGCAAATATTACCTCACCCACCTTGTTTCTTAAACTGTACAATCTGGCATTTAAACACAGCTTGTGACTGATTTTGTTTGATCAAATGCAGTAATCAAAACTATCTTAGATGCATGTAAATAGTGCAAGTTCTTGCTTAGCTGACTATATACTGTGTGCTCTCTTTTGCCTCCACTATCTCATTTCAGAAACAGCCAGTGAAGAGGAGTCTCCAGTGCTTTCCTATACTCATCTAAACAGTGAAAGCTCTGTCCCAGAAGAACTAGGCAGTCCAGCTGATGAACCTGTCCCATCAGAGGCTGTGGACCAAGGGAAGCCAGTAAACCCAGATCATAGTACACTTACTGAAGAAATGGTTTACTCACAGGATCTAGAGTCTGCTACCTCTCCAGGAAAGCTTGTGAGTGAACTTTTATCCTTTACACTTACATGTTCTAGAACTAGTAAAGAACCATCAGAAGAGAAGTAGAAAATAAACTTTCTAGTAGCTATTTAAAGCTTTCTACACAGAGATTAAACTGTTTTCGTAGCTGAAATGCTATATCCGAAGGTGTCAATAAATATTGCACTCACATACTTTTTAAAAAATCTTTATTAAAAAAAAATTGTTTGGGAATGGGGTCAATTAAGCATTTTTAAATTGTGTGCAGATTTACAACAGATTTTGAATGTGCCAGAGGGGCTACGCAGCATAATCAGTGGAATGCTAGCCCAGCATACCAGTGTGACTTGGATGGATGATAGTTTGTCACGATTATATCAGGCACAGGAAGCTAATACTATGATTTTGATTTGAGTAATGCATTATGAAGTGTTTGGAGGTATTCCATAGCATCGGGAACACAGCGGTGCCTTACACATTGTCTTGCAGGTTACAACATATAATGTCAGCTTGCTAAATAATTCTGGCTTTCTACTCTGTTCCAAGTATTATGTCTGCTTGGCTTTGTAAGTTGCATCATGGTTATTCTTGTTCTTTGGGCTTTATACCTGGATGAAACTGTGAGGCTAAAGATGCTGTGTCAGCCACTGTCTGTGGAGACACTGCTCATCTAGATTTGCATTGAGTTTTACAAACACTTTTTCCTCTGGGAAAGTCCATTTAGAATGTGCAGCTGAAGAGCTAGTGAAGTATAACAACTAATGTGCCAAAGGTTGTATTCTGTCTGGGTAAAAGGGCTGTGACAAGCATACTGTTAGTGCGGTAAACAGATATCTGGAAGAGAATCTGCCCTTAAGAGAAGTTTTGCCTGGCTGGAAATTGAGCCATGTTGTGGTGGTTGATGTAGAATAATTCCTTGCACTTCCTCATATTGAGAGATGTCCTTTCAGTTTAGCAGGTATATTTGGCAGCAGTTTTTATGAAAGTGTGGTTGCACCAACAAATACATTAAACATATTCTAATCTGAAGCATAAAAGTTTTCTTGTATAGCAATAAACTAGACCAAGCTCAAGATAAATGTCCGCTTTTGCTACGTTAGGTAGTTTTGTTCTGATGCATAATACACTGAGAAGGAAAAAGCTTTTGTTAATGTATCTGGATAGGTAGTTAGCTATTTATTATTGCTAAAGATTTATGACTAGAGAATACTTTCCTTCCTTGTAATTAACTCCTGTTGACAGTGATCTCATACTTTTAAATTGAACTTCACAAGTAGTTACTTATTTTTTCTTTCGTCTTTGAATAGTCTCCTTCCAAAAGCTGTACATCTATGTCAAAGCAGGATTCCATCAAAGGAAGCCACAGAACTGGAGGGCAGCTGCGTTTACCTGTGAAATCCCATCAAGTATCCCACAGTTGGTCTGATGAGTCTTTATCCATGACACAGTCAGGTAAGATTTCTTATACTCTTGTGTTTTTGCGACTCATAAATCTAATGAAGTAAATATTTGAAATTGCGGTGACTTCAGGATTCTGTAGGAGGTTTTTTATATTAAAGTTGATCACTTCAGTGTACAGCAATGAACAAAGTTTCCTAAATTGTGATGTCATTAACTGTTCTAGAAGCAATACAGAGCCTGAAAAATCTGGTCTCAGAAGTTGGAGGAAATGATCTTTCAGATCCTTTGTTTTTAAACTATATTGAGTTTAAGTGTACTTAAACACGCACACCCATTGATATATGAATGAGATCTTAAACATGTTGTTTTTTTCATCAGTTCACTTTTAATGAAGCCGACGTTACTGACTTGGGGAACCCCTGTTCAGTATACTTTGACTTAGTTATTCACACCCAGGGATATTCTGCACTTTGTGAGCATCAGAATGCTGCCTTCATTGTAGGAAAGCTTGCACTGGGGTTGTATGTCTGTGCTTTATCTGCTCTGTAGTATGTAGTTTATCATCCTCTTAGTTGCTCTACCTGGAAACCTTTACCAGTAAGGAATTGTTTTTAAAAAATGGAAAAGGAGAAAATTAGAGCAAAATTCCTCTGACAGCAAATGACTTGCATTAAAATTAATCATGAATTTAGAATGTGTGTGCTTATATACAAACAGCAGAAAGTGTTGGACACCATCAATGCAAAAAAGTTAACACCTGGCATAGTATGTTATAGGTGGAGCTGGTAATACCAACCTATTACGGTTGCCTGATACTTTCCATTATAAGACCGCGTGTTTGGTTGCTTGCAGTTTTGACAAACTTTAACCATTCGGGCTACAATTTTCTATGCTTGATGTCTGCTTCAGACTGAATTTTCTTAGAAAATTTCAGCCAAAATGGTTTGGGTGTTTCTGAAATCAAGGCTAGGGAAAAAAAATTTTGTTTTGCCCGTGTAGAAAAATTCTGGCACACTTTTTTAAGAAGCGGTAGTGACCCCATGCTTTGGAGCAAGGACTTGAAATTTGACAGAGGGGTTGCCTTTGTGTTAAGGATATGCCTTTTTGCCTTCTCTATGGAAATCCACCCAAATTCGGCCAAGTTACAAGCCTTGGAAAAATCAGTTCACACATGCTCAATAGAGACTTCCTAGAGTTTAGCAGCTAGGCTCTCCAAAAGTTCTGAGGCAAGAGAACTGGGAGTGGCTGGGTAAAATGACTGCTATAAGGAGCTAGGAGGTTAGAGAGAGAGACTGAGAGAGGCCAAAGAGCCCAGGGAGGAAGACTGGGATTGAAAGCTAATGAGGATGCAGAGGGAGGAAGAGAGACAGAGTCGGGAGGACTGGGACTCGTGGTAAAATGGGATTTGGGAGTAAGGTGCTTGTGCGGGAAGATTTGGACAAGGAGTCTGGAGGGGGAGGACTGGGATGGAGAATCCAGAAGGGATTCTAGGACTGACTGGGCAAGGACACTGGGAGGAGAAGCCTGAGGGTTGAAGAATGCGACTGGTTAAGTGAAGAGAATGGGACTGGGACAAGGTGCTAGGGTGGGAAAGAGATGGGACTGAGACAGGTTTGAAGGGACAGAAGAATCTGTGCCCACGAGACATGCTCCCTTCCAGAGCTTGGACTAGAACCCATGATCCCTACGTCTCACCTTTCCTCTGCTGTCAGTAGTATTCCCTTGGAACTCACTGGCAAAGTGTCTCTCATCCCCCTCTAGTGCTGGTACATATAGAAGATGACAACCTACTGATGCTATCCATTACTCTGTTAGCTCAAAGGGAAGAGGTTTCTGTGGTATATCTAAAGGTTCCAGCCCTGCTGATGACCTATGTGAGTGTCAGTATGATGCCACATGATGGAATTTGCGGTTTTTCAGCTTGCCTTTTAAAAATCTAGGAGATTACACACACAAAAGCTACACACAAGAATATTAAGGTTGCACAGTGAAGCAGTCAGAAGCTAGGGAAAGCCAGAATTAATGTTGCCTGTGCAGCCTTAATTTGTCTTCCTCGTGTGTATGCATTATGATACAGTCTTTAATTACATGATCATGTACTAATTTTTCCACATGACCTCTGCCTCCACCAGTGAACAGGATGGATGGTGCTCATGTAATGAGCAGCTATTCAATATTTTATTTTATTTTCATTGTGCATTGTGTGGCCTTAAGCCTCATTTTCTGCACACTATTCAAACCCTGCTCTGAAGACAGAATTATTAATTCATTCATGGACTTTTCCAGGGCGCTCATCACATAGTATCCGAGTACTTCACAAACATTGTAATTTTTACAACTTCCCCGTGTGAGGAGGAGGTGGTATTATCCCCCTTTTACAGATGAGGAAATTAGGCACAGACAGTAAGGTCAAAGGTGTCCACTAATTTTGGGTGCCCAGTTTGAGGCACCTAGGACCTGGTTTTCAGAGTACTTTTCATTACATAGCACTTTCTGTGCTCAAAGCACAGCTCTCATTGACTTCAGTTGCAGCTGCGAGCACTCAACACTTCTGCAAATCAAACTCCAGGGTCTCGCATTAGGCACCCAGAAAATGAGGAACACCTAATTAGTGACCACCTGTGAGAGGTTTGGTTTAAGTGACCTGCCTGACATGAGACAGGAACTCTGTGTGAGTGGCAGGAATAGAATTCAGTTCTCTGGGCCAGCATTTGATTGCCTTTTAACCATGAGATCATCCCTTCTTTTTCTGCAATCCCCTGCCTCATTCACTGCAGACCTTCCAATTTCTGCAGCAAATAAAGCAGGAGTCCTCTGCACATCCCCACAGCAGGTCCCTCCCCACAGCAGGTCCATCCTGTACACTGAATGAGGTGGGTGTCGCATGGAAAAAATAGTATGTAATCTTGTAAGTTAAACATGTATCATAAAGAATAAGCAAAAAGGGGGCAAATTGAGGTTGCATAGGCATTAATTCTGGCATTTCCTAGCTTTTCAGTGCTTGACTTTGCAACCTTAATAATGTTCTTATAACAGCTTTTGTGTGCACTAGAAAATAACAGGACTTGTCAGGACAAGTGTTTTCCATTTTGATATAAAAATGAATACATAAAATAAACACATTCACACGGATTAATTTTTAATAGCGTGCCACCTTCAGGGCATTGCAACATAATTAAAACATGCAATAACTTGATAAAATTCTCTTAAAGTTGAAACAGAGAAAACCAAATAAACATATCAGTACAAATAGATTAAAAATAATGAATATGGGGGGCCAACAGTGATCATAATGAGCTTTTTTGAAATAAATAGTCTTTCAAGTATTTGGTATTTTAAAATATGATGGAGAGACTAAGACAGATGTCAGCTGGAGGAAGGATTTGGGGATGTATCACTGCATTCTAGTTTTGGTTTGCATTGTTGCCCTTTTTCCCGCACCATATGTAAAATCATCTTGGTTCATTAAAAGGACATTGTCGAGTTAAAAATAGATATTGCAGATTTATTTGCGTGTTTAACTGATGTCTGAGATAAGTAAAGAATTTTTAAAAATTAATTTACTTCTCACCATTTATGCTGTTTGTTTCCACTTCTGCATTTTTTGGTCAGCTTGAACCACGAAAATAGAATAGTCAGTTTTGCGTTTGTTTATAATCAGTTTCTGGTTCATATGTGCTATCAATACTTGAAAACACTTTAGAGGAAAGCTAGTCTTTTCAAAAAAATTAATTACAATTTTTCAAATGTCATGGCAACAGATTCCTTTGTTAGGCTTTGTAGAAACTTGCTTTATACAAAACCCGAATTTGGGCCTTAATTAACATGACATTACTGTTACTTAAGCAGGAGGAATTAATTATAATCAAGACACTTGCCAGAAAATAAGTACACTACCTCGGACTATGAGGAGAGATCACATTCTTCCTGTCAAACACATATATCTATTTTGCGCACTGCTTGTTTAAATATATCATAAATATTTAACTACAGAACTTTACTGAAAAAGGAATGCATCCAGCTGCTGGTCACATTTACTAGCTGCTGGCAGTGAAATACCTTATTGCTATTTACTGTTGCTGTCTTTTGGTGAAATGAGGCATTGGTTATTGAACTGAAGTGTAAATTGCTATTGGGCCATGAAGAACTAGCTGGTCACATGGTGCTGCTGACTTTTCTTCTTAATTTCAGCTTGTTTTATAGTCATCTATGCTCTTCATTGCAGCAAATGTTCTGGATGCCTGTAAAAGTGGCTAGAAGCTGCCTCTACTAGGGGCTGCTGCTACATAGGAAGAGGAGAGGAGACAGGAGCACCCCTGAGAGTGAAGTTTTCAGCCATCAGGGAGAACTGCCAATAGGACTGTAAATTAGACTGAAAACTATTAATAATTAATATTAATAATATTTATTATTTGGATTTTGGTAGTGTCAGTCATGGACTAGAACCCCATTGTGCTAGGTGCTATACAGACACAGAACAAAGACTCCTGCTCCAAAGACCTTACAAGCCGTAGGGCTTGTCTACACTTACAGTGCTGCTGTGGTACAACTGCACAGTGGAGCTGCACTGCTGTAGCACTTAGAGAAGATGCTACCTACGCTGACGGGAGAGTGTCTCCCGTCGACATAGTGCTGTCTACACCAGGAGTTAGGTCGGTATAACTACATCACTCTGGCGTGTGGAAAATCCACACACAGTTATATTGGCATAAGTAGATAGGGTAGACCAAGCCTAAGTATAAAACAAGAGACAATAGGTAGATACGGACAGATCGGGATGCACAAGGAAACATTGAGACAATAAGACCATGCCTTTCTATGAGTTTACACAGTCTTGTTTAGGCCTTGGTCATTACAGAAATACAAAAACAGTTGTATTAGTGGAGACAACTCTTCTGTGGAGAAGAGAATCAAGCAGCTGAGCACAACTTCCAATAGAATAGAGGGAGAGGACCACCAGGAGGATTGGAAGACCAGACAGTAGGGAATCCTGTGAGAGGGGAAGAGGAACAGAATGGATGGTAATGAAATTGCAAAAGGAAACCATGTGATTTCCTTTTTAAAGGAAAATGAAAATATTTGTTCAAGTGAGCAGTGGCTACATTCACCACAGGGATATTGTTGTTATGAATGACATAACAGGTGGTCTTCAAAATTAAGACTGGGAGCATAAGTGATCCATGCAGTTATGAATGGAATGTCAGGTGGCCCATGAGACAGTCTCTCTAAAGATGTGGTTCTCTGTTCGCTTAAATGTGAGAACCCCAGAAATAAGTTGTCAAACAGGAGGGTTTAACAGTTAAAATTACTACCATGATCAAACTGCTGCTCTCTCTAACTGAACTTAACTAGTCATCCTCCAGTCCTAGTGAATTTGTTTAGTCCAGGAGATTGAAAACCTGGTGGTCTTACTGTACTCCATCTATAGTTTGCAAGAGACCTAGATTGCTTCTGGACCATACTATTACAGATGAAATACTCTCAATTAAAATAATACATCATGTAGCATAAGGGTGTTTAAGGTGAATTTAGAAGCTTTTAAACACAAATTTTTAAAATATATACATTCTTAAACCATTAAAAAGAAGTGTCACACTGAAAAACATAAGATTAAAATACTGTTTCCTCTGCAGCAGTTGACATCACAAGCAGTTAATGACAAATCCTTAAGTCTTTATCCAGACAAGTGCTCATTGAATTGAATGAATGAGAACTGGGTAAATGTTACTGGATGCTTGTGCGGTGTGTGTCTGTGATGTCCTTAATAAAACACAGAAGCCTGAACTTACATACTGGTAAGTAGGGAGAGGAGGCAATGACTTTCAAATACTTATATCTAAAATATATATTTGAAACACATTTCTCTTATCTATAAATTAACCATTTGCATTCTAGACACACAGCATAGTTCTGAATGTTGAGCTAGTTTTCAATCCTGATATTCTTCTGTAGATCAGTCTATTCTATGCCACCTTATAGCATAAGGGCATGTCTACACTTGGAGCTGGGGATGTGATTCCCATCTTCAGGAAACAAACTCAAACTAACTTTCATCAGGCTAGCGCGCTAAAACTAGAATGTAGCTGCAGCAGCATGAGCTGCAGGACAGGCTAGTCATTCTGAATATGTGCCCTTGAAAAACCCTAGACACATCCTTGGGGCAGCTAGCCTGTCCTGCCTTCTGTTTGTAATTTATTTTACTAATATTTTTTTTGATGTAATTTAAATGAATTAACTGAAGATTCTGTACTGTGGATACTAATACTTGTAATGTGTGAGGTTATTTGAGGGTTAAAACTAAACTACCTTTTTCAGAAACCACATCTGACCAGAGTGACATTGAAGGCCGGATCAGGGCCCTAAAGGATGAGCTACGGAAGAGGAAGTCTGTTGTTTATCAGCTGAAAAAGGAACAAAAGAAGAGGCAAAAGGAGAGGCTGAAAGCCCAGGAGGCCAGTTTGATCAAACAGCTAGAGGTTAGGAACAGTTAGAAGAAGGGCTAAGTAACAAGTCAAACTGCTAGCATAGTATGAATTGATATATTACAGTTAGTTGTTGAAAGAATCCTCTCTCTTGTGCTTATTGATGCACCTTGTTATGACGACAGTACCACCATTCTGGTACTGGTTTAAATATTTCCAATAATTCTACAGTAGCCCGTGTGGTACTGATATGATGGACAATCCTCTTCAGGATAAAAGGCTAATCCACCAGTAGCAAGATGGGGGGCGGGGGGGTTGGGTTGATTTTTTTGTTGTTGTTGTTTTTTTAAAGTAGTATATTGACAGATGCTGTTGGAGTCTATAACAATAAAATATTAAAACTCCAGCCACTCGCAGCTGAAGAGCTGTTACTTGTGCAAATAAGCTATTTGTCCAATACACACACAAAAACTTCTTGCTTTGAGAGCAATCTTCTAAAAGGAAAGGATGCGCTTTATTCATTTGATAACTTCTGTTTGCTGGTTGAGTCTTCCAAGAAGTTGTGATTTGGAAAATTAACAATCTTAACTTTTTTTCACAATCAGTCTTATGATGAGTTCATAAAGAAGACTGAAGCAGAGCTGAGCCAAGACCTGGAGACATCACCCACAGCTAAACCTCAGATTAAAACTCCATCCTCATCTACTGAAAAACCTAAAATCAAGCCACCCCCACTCCAGAGGTAATTTGGAACTCTTTGTAATTTAATATTACCTTGTTAGCATTTTTCTAGGTCAACTGTACAAATGCCTTTTCCAGAATATGCTACAGTTGTAATATAAAGTAGTTGTGTGAAGATACTTCTGAATGAGCATGGAAGAAAAGTACCATTTGTGCAAGCTTCTCTGTTCCTCAAAAGAATAGATCTCTATTATGTACTTGGAGAACTTTAATCTATCTGAAACTAAACAAAAACATGTATTACAATGTGGTGTGTGTGTGTGAACACTCAATAGCATTTGGAAGGGAGGGAGGAAGTTGATGCTATCTCAGAAAGTGCAGCAATCATTGGTATAGGGGAGAATCATAGGGAGAAAACCTGAAGACCACAGCTCCTTAGGCCACTGGAGAACGGCAGTGTGTTGATGCCTTATGCTAGCCCAGTCAACAAACATGTCATCATACAGACAAGCATTGTATAAAGTTCCCATGCACAGTGTCAGTGTATTCTATTCTTGTCCTACCTCATCCCGGTGTCCTAATCTAGGGTTTTTCTGAGCAGCAGCAGCTCCTGCATGTATGGAATTGTGACAGATATTATGGATGGCTTTCTGACCTGGACAGTTCTCTTCCTGGCCCCTTGTGCAGGCACCTCCCCATCCCCCCCCCCCCCCCCCCCTAGAAACCATTCATAATTGGTTTACAACCCAAGTTTTCAGAAGTAAACAGTGCATTAGCCCACTACACCTCTTGGTGCATCTCTTTCCCATCCCAAGAAATGGTACAAAAAATCCCATTGGCCTCTCAGTAGTAGGTTTACATGCTCTCAACTGCAGAGGGTAATATTTCTTACTAAGCTAAACTTTATTAGAAAGAAACCCTCCCCAGAGTGTATTGTATCCCACGCATACATACACGCACCTTTATAATTACTTCCTATATTCATCTCACCTTTAATGCACTCTTGCATTGGGGTACATGATTCTGTAATTATTGCTGTTTACATATACACTATGATTAGCAATTCCAACATCTGGAACATTGGTGGTTCACTTTATTGACTTTTCAACCCTAGGCCTGAGACAACCAAGAATTGGAAATCACTGACTGAGTCAGAGTGGTCCAGAGTATCTTTGGAATCCATTGCAGAGCATGTTGGTATGTAATTGGAAAATAAATGCTGCAGATGGAGGCGTCCTTTCATAAATCTTGAAGAATTCTATTACTTTACTGTGTTTTTTAAAAATACCCATTCTTTCATAATCTCTCACTGTTTGCTTCAAGGTGAGAAGGGATTTAGAGAGAGTGGTTAAGTCAAAATTGAATGTATAGTACACACACTTTCTTTATAGCTGTATTTTTTTCACATTTACATTTGTTTCGATTCTAACATTAATCTTCTGAAGAACAAATTTCACTATTCCTACCCTTAGCTGTAAAGCATCTTAGGTCTCTTCTCTTAAGAGACTTTAATAATAAACAGCCAAAACATAGTGGAAAGAAAATGGTAAATTTTAGAAGAATATTTTAACTAAGACAAAATGATAGCATCTTGGTTTTTTCTTCTTGCTGTATCACTTCAACTTAGGAGACAGCAAAAGCAAACAATGTGCCGAACCACAAATATTTGGTTCTATCCTTGCCGAGACTTATGTGAAACATCAAAAGTATGACAACTGTTTTTCTTTTTGCCTTTTGTGTTTCCCAGCACTATATAATTTGAGAACACTGCCATTGAAGAAGCCAAAAACAATGAAAGATTTTCTTTTTTTGTTCAGATATTTTTCAGTGGTTTACTGTTAATCTTTATCTCTCCACATACATTTATAACCTTGTTTACCTTTGTGACCCCCAGACAAATACCTGAGCTTTTAGCTCCTATAACAAAGTCCCATTCCACAATAATAACTCTTCACAGAACAGCAGCAGAGGTAGGAGGTTAGAAAGCAAGCTATGGCGACATAATACATACGAAATACAGAGAATGCTGCTACTATTTACAGGACAGTCCAGGAGCCTGTGAAACTTTCACAGATCCCTGTTAATATCCTTTAGTCTCAAATCTTTTGACTGAACAGCTGTTTAACTTTGGCTGCAGTTTCCCAATAAAATAACAGGCATTCCTGATCACACCTTGCTCTGATAGGATTAAAAGATAGCAAAAGATTATTCTGGATGATTTAGCATTTGATGATTCATTTTTTTTCCGTTTAAGATGCTGTATCATCAAATTCTGAGAGGTCTGTGTCTGTACACATCAAGAGACTCATTGACTCAGAGGTTCATACAGAAGAATCTTCCCGAACCTTATCCCCAGTCTTCAAGTCACCAAGGAGATCCAGAGCTGAATCTGGGGATTCCTTGGACAGTGTGCCCTCATCATCTCTTCTCCAAGACCTAAGAGATGGTGACAAAGTATCCCATGTGTTAGTGAACAAGTCAGAAGATGTATCCAGTGATGATATTGTGTCCAATCACAAATCTGATATACAAGAGGAGATGGAGTACATAAAATCAGAAGAATCCAAGGTTGAAGATGCTAATAATAAACAGTCAGAGAATTCTGGTGCCTTGTTGATGCTAGATATACACCAGGAAAGCTTACCAGAAGTCCTTCCAAAGAGACACCTCCACTCTGACACTGAACAATCTCAGAAGGAACTATTTAGCTTGACTGCTGAAAATATTCAGAGTAGAGAAGAGATCTCAAAACAGAGCGAGACAGTCAAAGATGGTGTAGGGAGTGATCAAAGTGACAGATCAGAAAAGTCCTCTCTCAGCAACTGGGCACAGGAAAAAGATTTCTCTCTTTCAGAACAAGTTTTTGCTCAAAAAGAGCCATCATACTCTGAAGATTTTGTGGGGTCCTCCCCCAGAAAAGAGACATCAGTGGAAGAAACTCCTTCTGCTGAATGTTACAAACATGATTTTGAGATGCCTACATTGTCACACAGAAAAGATTCTCAGTCACTTAGAGAGAAATCACAGCATACAAAACCCCCTAGAAGTAGATCCACCAGCCTTGGCAGTGAAGATGAAATCAGTGAATATCTCAGTGACAAGTCTCTCTCTGTCTCTGGCAATGTGCATTCAGAGAGATTATTAGAACTCAAGTCACCAACAGAGCTCATAAAAAATAAAGAACGCAGTGATGTGGAGAAAGAACAGGCCCCCATTGAATCACCACTTTGGGCCTCAATTTCCATCACAGAAGAAGCAAACACGCTGGTAAATTTCAATATTGGTGACAGAATACTTGTGAGTAACATCCAGCCTGGAACGCTGCGATTTAAAGGTCTGACCAGTTTTGCCAAAGGGTTTTGGGCTGGCGTGGAGCTGGATAAACCTGAAGGAAACAACAATGGGACTTACGATGGTATTAAATATTTTGATTGTAAGGAAAAGCATGGTATTTTTGCTCCTCCTGAAAAGATCTCTCACATTTCAGAAAGTTTTGATATCTATATAGACATGAATGAAGATGAAGACTCATTCTTTGATGACCGATTGGGTCAGCACCACAAATCTGAGCAGAAAGACAAAGAAAGTTACAAAGATGAAGAAAGCAAGAGAAGAGGTGCAACTGAGGAATCGTCCCAAGATAAAGCTCCACCAGGCATGACTGCTTTAGAAGCCTCTGTTGGGCAAAAAGTCGATGATTACTCTAGTTCTGAAGTAAACCATATAAAGGAGGTTTTCACAGCTGTTAGACCACTTGCCAAAGAGCAGTCTGTGGTGGACTGCCTGAAAGATACTGTAAAAGATGAGACTGTCCATGCACTGTCTGTTTCTACTATAGAAAATGTTACCACCGTTCTATTGGAAGGTACCTTAGATGAGATATTGTCTGAAAAGCTGGAGAGGCAGCAGTCCTCAAGGGAGGAATGTACTGAAAAGTCAGATAATTTATCTTCTGGAGTTTTGGAAAAGCCTGCAACTCCACTTCTGGACCTATTGACCAAGGAAAAGAATCAATTAGAGGCCCAACTTAGACTGCCTCTTAGAGAGGAAAAGAAGTCAAAAAACCAGCTAGAAAAGGTCTGCTTGTTGACAGACAGTCTACTTAAGGATTTTGTTAAGGACACGGTCAATCAGCTACAGCAAATCAAGAAGGTCAGGAATGAGAAGATTCATCTTAGCAATCAGGAGCTCTGTGATGTCCAAGAGGAATTATCATCCAGAACAACAGCCCAGCATGTGGAGGAGCAGGTAGCAAAGGGCTTGCAGAACTTTTTTTTAAGTTCTGAATTGGAAGATGAAAGAGAAGAAGTTTCCTCTCCGGATATGTGTCCCAGACCAGTGAGTATATAGCGTGCATTGATTTCAGAAGCTAATTTATTTATTTATTTATTTGATAGATAATTATTGAATCTGAAGGGGTTTTTTTTCTACCAATTTTGTTCCTCCCAAGTGTTGGCAGTGACCAAGTATGTGTCTCACTTTATGGTACATTCTGAAACATTTTGGGGATTTACAGAGATGCATGAAACACCTACTCATATCACATGAAAAACTGAAAACATTCTACATAGAAAGCATTCTGCTTACACATATCATATTTCCTGTATTAGCCTACCCTGTTTTTCATAATCCTGACTGAATTTGTATGAACGTTGACTCTTGTATTTGAAGAGTAAGTTTGCTTCTGCTTACTCTTCCTATGAAATAATCATCCTCTGACCTTACAGATAGTTGCATTAAGATGTCAAGCTGCTAAAGGTGCTGGGTTAACAGCTCTCTGATAAGTAAAGTTTTATATCCACTGGACAGATATATCATGAACAGTGGAAGTTCAAGCTTTCCCAGAACCACCTCTAAGGGCTGGTCTACACTACGGTGGGGATCGCTGCTGTGAGATCAATCTATCGGGGGTCGATTTATCATGTCTAGTCTAGACGCAATAAATCAATCACCGAGCGGTCTCCCATTGACTCCTGTGCTCCACCGCTGCAAGAGGCGCAGGCGGAGTTGACGGGGCAACGGCAGCAGTCGACTCACCGTCTTGAAAATGCCGCGGTAAGTCGATCTAAGTACATCGACTTCAGCTACGCTATTCTCATAGCTGAAGTTGCGTATCTTAGATTGATTCTTCCTCCTCCCCTCATTCCCCCCAGTGTAGACCAGGGCTAAGGGTAAGAAGATAAGACATGGCCTCTTTGCTGAGGCTCCTAACAAAGCTGACAACTGTGGTGATATTCTCAATATGTTACTATCACAAAAAGCACCAGCTCACTTTCACATAGGCCACCAAACAGCTGTCAGCTTGTAATGGCTTTTAGTCTACTGATTTAAGCTAGATTGATACTGGTGGTAAGTGAAGTGAAAAGTTACATATTCCATTATCATAGAATCATAGAATATCAGGGTTGGAAGGGACCTTAGGAGGTCATCTAGTCCAACCCCCTGCCCAAAGCAGGACCAATCCCCAATTTTTGCCCCGATCCCTAAATGGCCCCCTCAAGGATTGAACTCACAACCCTGGGTTTAGCAGGCCAATGCTCAAACCACTGAGCTATCCCTCCCCCCAACCAAACTGCTGAGCCACCCAGCCCCTCACAAACAAATTGGTTTCAGGGCAGAATGAGCAACAGGAACAGATAAGCATTTTTAAAACTAGATCATCTCTGTTGTGAACTCCTTAGTAACTTTTCAAAAACATTGGGGAAGAAATGATGAAAGTGCAGGTATATGAGTAGAATCAAATGTTTCCACTGGTTTGGGTTTTTTGAGATAATTATTCAAAAGTGATTTATATACACTCACAAACATATCAGAAGTACATTTCAAAATCTAATTATAAGAAGTGTTTGATGGGAAATAGAATACATTACTGCTTTGAATAGTAACTCTGTAATTCTGTTTCTTATTCCACAGGAGAGTCCAGTGTTTGGTGCCAGTGGACAGGAAGAGCTTGCTAAGAGGCTGGCAGAACTGGAGCTCAGCCGGGAATTCCTGAGTGTGTTAGGAGATGATCAAGACTGGTTTGATGAAGACTTTGGCTTGAGCTCCCACAAGGTCCCACAGAAGCAAACTGAAGAATCTGCGGTGCTGCCCAAGATAGAGCCACAAAAAGTGCCATCTAAGCTATGTGAGGAGCCTTTGGCTGTTCCACATACTGCAGTGGAAGTAGAAGGCATGGTGCATGCAGCAGCGGAGGAGCTGTGGAAGTTGAAAGAGCTGGGTCATGATCTTCAGAATATCAGCCTTCCCACAGACCTTGGTAATACCACCGAAGAGCAGGACATGGAGACTGTAAGCAAACAGGTCTATAAACAGGTACAACCCTGGGGAACATTGATCTCATCCCTTGGATACTTGCCCTCAGAAGCTGAAGTTTTAATTTTGACCTTTTTCTTTTTGTCAAGGCGGTATTTGACTTGACGAGAGAGATTTTTCGGGAAATCTTTGCTGAGGATCCTAATCTGAATCAACCTATTTGGATGAAACCATGTAGAATTACCTCCACTTACTTCCGGCGAGTAAAAGATCCAAATAACCTTGACGAGATCAAGGTAGGAAAGATGATATTAAATTGTGACTGTCCTCATATCATATAATGCTTATATAGCATTTTTTTCATTTGTAGCCCACAAAATGCTGTATGTAGGTAGGCAAGCATTACCTGGATTTTAACAGATGTAACATTTGAGCACAGAGAGGTTTCAAGAGTGGTTCTTCACTGAAAAGCAATTGTGTAAAGATGGTACTTTTTTTTATTCAACAGATTTACCACCCTCTATTTCTGGGTTGTATTTGCTGACTTTAGTGACTTTAAAAAATTTCCTTTACTGCAGATCTAACAGACCTCAGTCCTGCAAGCTGATCTGTGTGAACAGATCCATACACCTATGCAGACTTCAGTGGGACTCTATGTAAGGGTCTATTGTTATGGATCTGGTTGCGGGATTGGGGCTAAAAGAGTGAGCTCGTTTTTATACTTTCCTGTGCATCGTATTTGTATGCTAAACTTCAATCAGATACACCTGTGCCAACCCCACTGAAGGCAGTGGAGTTGCACAGATGGACTAAGGGCATGATTTGAAGATGAAATGGGTGCACTGCTGTAACTGAGGGCCTATTTTGGTCTGCAGGCTTTTTATTACTGGTGATAATGCTCAAGAAAGAAAAAACTCAGCTTGTTGCTGAACCCAGATTGAATTTACAGGGCTGTATGTTAGAAAAAAACACGTGTCAAACTAGCACTTTTCATATGGAAATCATTGGGACACAAACAAGGAATTAGCCCCTGCCTCCAGTGCTGTTTTTCCAACGTTATTTTTCAGAGTAGAACAGCATTTAAAGTAACTTGCCCAAGATTGCCAAAGATTCACTTTGTTGAGTCATGGACAGAACTTAGGTCTACCAAGCCATAGCTGTCCCTGAACTGTCAATAGGAGGAAAGAATAAAGTTAAAAGGATAAAGGACTGCCAGTCTAAGGTGCTACAAGTTTTTCTTTCTTATTTTTATTTTCCTACAGTGTCCTTTCATAAACTGAATGAGTTTTAGTCTCCAGTTTACTGTATCATTTAAGTGAAAGTTGTGCTCTACAGTCAGTCAAAGCTCTAGGGCAGTGGTTCTCAACTGTGGTCCACCGCTTCTTCAGGGAAAGCCCCTGGCACGCCGGGCCGGTTTGTTGAACTGCCGCGTCCGTAGGTTCGGCCGGTCGCGGCTCCCATTGGCCGCGGTTCGCCGCTCCAGGACAATGGGGGTGGTGGGATGCGGCGTATAGCAAATCCCTCGGCCCGTGCCACGTCCCACAGCCCCCATTGGCCTGGAGCAGCGATCCGCGGCCAATGGGAGCCGCGACCGGCCAAAACTACGGACACGGCAGGTCAACAAACTGGCCCGGCGTGCCAGGGGCTTTCCCTGAAGAAGCGGTGGACCACAGTTGAGAACCACTGCTCTAAGGGCTAAAAAAAACTTCAGCCCTTTTTTAAATATAGTATACTCTCTGCATAATGTTGCCTCTAAGATAGGGTTATTGCTCAGTGCTTCCATTGTAAATCTTTTGCACTGCAATGTACATCTCACAGTTAAACAGAACTCCACCCTGTATTTTAAGATCAGATTTTGAAGGGCAGGTGCTCTGTACAGGATTCACTTCTTACCTCAAATACAATATTAACTCTTTTCTTTCCCCTAGACTTTCATTGCAGCTGAAGTGTTGAAATTGTTCAGCTTGAGGAAGGAATCTAATCACAAAACAGATTGGCAGAAAATGATGAAGTTTGGACGCAAGAAACGGGACAGAGTGGATCATATACTGGTCAGTGGATAAAAGCATTCAGTAGTTTGATTGTATTCTATCCCCTGAATACAAAGTGTTTGTTAGTTATATCTCAGAAAAAGGCATGAACCTTTTGACAATTTAGAACCTAGGTGCACAATTTAGACCTATATTTAAGTTCCATATGGTCCACTTACATTTTTGTCTTTTTGGGGTATTTGCAATGAACAAAATAACTTTTAAACAGATCATTATGTGTGGGTAGAGAGGGTAAGAGGAGAAAGTTGAGAAGCATCAAAAGTTAAAATCATTAATTTACACAGCAAATTCGTTACAGTGTAAAGTGCATAACTGAAAGGGGAGCCTTTTTGCTTTGGACCAAAAATGGTATTCCTACCCGTCACGAATTCTAGGAGAAGGGCTGGCTTTTTGCCTTGATGACCCACATTATTTATTTTTTAGTAATGGTGTTTCCACTGTGACAAGTGATACTGAAATCCAAATAGATTAAGCTCCTTCCCATGACAGAATTCTGATACAGTATTTCTTGGCTTTTTCAAGAGTTCTACAGTTAAGACCAGTACTGAGTTTGAAATAGGATTGTAATTTCAAAGTGACTATATCTTCTTCATAGTACTGTGGTAGCAGCTATGCCACATGGTACCCTCAATATGTTCATTAAGCCAGCATTGAGCAGTACTGCTGCTCCTGTAATACCTCTGCATGTAAGCTCTGTTGAACAATATATGCTGCCAACACTGGTGCAGGGATGGAGGATAACTCATGGGAGCAAGCTTTTTAAAGTTGATCTTTGGGTGGTTTTGCTGACTGGTTGGGGTCTCTCTCGTCTGTGATGAGTCTACATGGTAACATAAGAGTTGCCAATGCATTTCATTTATCTTAACTATATCCTAAATTGGTATATAAAATTACCAGTTAATTCAAAGCATGGATATCTTCAGTCTTTTGTTCTCCCACCTGTGGAAGATTTCCAGCAAAGCATTAGGAAGCCTTTTCTGCCAGGGACAAAGTTGCACCTTAGCTAGATAAAGGATTTAAAGTTAGGGTCAAGTATTCTGGGATATCTGGGCTTTATTAGTACATGTGGTGTAACTAGTATCATTTATAATAAGCTAAAGTACAGCCACATTAGGTACGGAACATGCAGCTATTGTGTGTCTGCCCCAGCTCACTGTACCAGCTTTCAGTTATGAATTAGTCTCACTTGGAAACATTCAAAAAAGTGAATCAGGTTGAATGAGATTGAAAATGCAGGCACTAATGTACAATAGTCTGAGACCTTCCAGATTTCATACAAGAATCCAGGTGTCAAAGGTTAAAACACTTTAATCCATATATTTTAATAAATACAGTCTGAATTTCATCCCACCTCACTCACACAGAGAAACAGAGGTAAAACAACCGCCATTTTAGCTGAAGGCAGGGAAAAATATGGAAAACCAAACTCTATACTATACTGTTTGCTTTAGGAATTGGCATTGCTTGGTGACATTGTTGCTAAGTTTATCACTGCAACGTAAGCAACCACGAGAGAAACTTCTAGCTTAGAAAAAGTAGCCAAACCCTGGAAAACTTCTATAAACATATTTGTTAAAACCTCTTTAAACTGTTAAGCAGCTGGTTAGCTTTCTCTATTTCCTAATCAGCCTCGAGCCTCTGCCACTTTTGTTTCTGTGGTCATGAATTGTGAGAATACAAATACTGGATCATGGCAGCATCATTGACTGAATCAGGGGCTTTGCTAAATAGCAGTGTTCAAAAATAAATAGAACACGATTTAATTGGAGTTTCGAAAACTCAGTTTCATGTTTTCCTGAGCATGGCAATAGTCCATTAAAGGAACAAATCAAATTTGGTTCCAAATTTAGATTTTGTAGATGTTTGTCTTCAGAAACCCAAGATCAACAGAAATAGTTCCAATAGTTTTCGTCTGTGTTCTTATGTATAGGTTTATTTAACAAATATCTCTCTGCAACTCAAATATTGTCTGTCGTGCTCTGGAGTGGCTCACAACTGAGTGCCAACCTCATGGCAGACACCCCAAACTGGTAGTGTGTTCTATAATTAGAAGTCACCAAGCCAGTAACAAGTGTGAACTCCTAGATCACTACCAGTCTTATCATGGAGTCACAGACAGTCCCCTTGGATTCTCCAGTGTATCTTGCCACCCAGACAAACTGGATTTTGTGATAAAAGGTCACTCAAACCAAAAATCACATCACATGAGGTTGCTCCCAGTCCCCAGAGACCTCCAAATCAGTTGGTATTCTACATCTTACACCAAAGTCTATACTGTCGGTTAATTCTATTGTAAATGAACTAGAGGTTTATTAGCTAAGAAAAGGAAATGAGTTATTGAGAGGTTAAAGCAGGTAAAATATATGCACAAGTGAGTTACTCTTTGTAATTCCAAATGGTGGCAGTCATGTAATCAACTGCCGGTTTCCCAAAAGTCTTTTCAGGGTACCCACATTGTCTCTGGGTTCTCTGCTTTGCATCTGGTAGACATCCCAAAAGTCCAGAGATGAATTATCTTTCCTTGAATCCATTCTTAAAGCTGCTTCTCACAGAAATCAAGCTGATAGGGTCACTACTCACGTGGCCTTTTCCTTTAATGACCGAGAGTGAGGAATGCATTTTGAGTCTTTGACCTCCCATTATCATGATGACCACTTGCTTTGAAATTAGCACTTTTCTGTTAAAGTTCTTCATTTGCATTTCAACAGACTTCTTTCTTGTCTGATGGGTTATTTAGTTACAGGGATATTTATAATATAAATGTTTGCTATTGCATTATAACAGGATACAGATAAGTGAAAACAATGCAAGTAACAACCCATTAGTTTTTCATTAAGTTTAAACGCTAGATACGCTCTTGTACATTTAACCATTACTTTGATCTGTACTAATACACAAGCAAATTGACCTGTGGCTTCAGCATCAACTGGCACCTGCTCTGCCAGTGTCACACTGTCGTCATACTAAAATAGGAGAATCTAGAAGTTAAACTGCAGTTAGTCTGTTTATAATGGCTGATTTATCATCCAAATTTAATTTGCTCCTTATAAAGGACTATTGAAGTGCAGAACATAAACACAGTGAAAATTAAGTTATATTATAATTTTCATTTTTAATAATGTGAGGCAGAGGTTCTAAAACTTTCATTGTCTGAAATGAGACATTAGTAGAGTCTCTTGCAGGCTTCTTCCCTTCCCATTCATAATTGTGTAACATCCTGTGACAATTACAGCAATTGCTTCCTTGGAAAAGTATTCTTAGTAAAGTGTGTACTTTTGGCTGTATTAAATATAATGTTGCAGCTGGAAACAAAGAGAGCCAGCACCATGTGACCATCCAGCACGCTGGGAACCACAATTTGGAGACCACCAGTGTAATGTGTTTGTAATATAGGCAAAGAAATTTGTTGTACGTTCCTCTTCTCCCAGCCTACCAGTAATGACAATCAAGTACTTATAGTGTTGTGACTTTGCCTACCAGGAAGCAAAGAGGCAATAATTCTGTCAGGCAAACCCTGCATGTGAGGCCCCATTTCAGAGATTTTGCTTTACTTTTTGTTTTCCCCTCTATTTCTGTTTCCTCTTGCCCAGCTTTGTCTTTCCCCTTTTCCTCATTTCTAATCCCAGAACTGAAGAAAAGGACAAGTACAGTTGTTGGGTTTAGTGCTGGGTGATGTTGGTGGCTTATGATATACAGGAGATCAAACTAGAGACCTGGTGGTCCCTTCTGGCCTTAAACTGCATGACTCTACACAGAGAGGGGGCACAAAATAGTCCTCAAAAAGAGAGCAGAACAACGGAGGGAGAAAGATGGTAGGCAGAGACAACCTCTACTGAGGATTCCCCTGCCTCCAGCAGAGAGACGGCCTTGTGGTGGAGTGTCAGTAACACACAAAGCAGCACAGCATTCCAAGAACTCTCCCATCAAGCAGGTTTCCATTGAGATCTGAGCTTATTGAAAATGGGGGGGAAAGGGGGATTTTGCCAAAAATTTGGAAGTTTTCATTTTGCCAGGGCTCAAAGCATCCTTCACCTAAGGAGGCATAAAGGAACCGAGCACTTTGAGCCCTGTGAAGGGGCTGGCTGCAGTCTGGTCAGCCATGTTGAAAAAAGAAACTTGTTGAGGAACACATATTTTAACAAACTAGAGTCTCTTGTACAATCAGGTTTAGTTTTAGAAGCATATTTTTACTTTTGTTTGCTTGTAACTCATTCTATCTTTATTCGTTGTACTTGGTATCACTTAAACCTGTGACTTCTTGTTTAACAAACTTGTTTAACTTTTACTATAAATCATTCAGTGCGTTGATTAAAATAGTGTTCCTTAACCCAGTTAATGTAATAAGCTGCTAGGTATTTTCTCTTTAAAGGGACAGTGAAATGGATCACTTCTGTAAATGATCGAGGCGAGGGCTGGACACTGCAAGGCAGACAGTTTTGGGGAAATTTGGGACTGGGAGAGTGTTGGGGTCACCCTGAAAAATGTAACTGGGTGGTGGAAGCCAGGGTGTGATCTGAATGCTTGTATGCTGGCTGTTAGTGTCAGGACTGTTAGCCACATCAGCATTGCATTTAAGCAGGGGTGAAAGTAAGGCGGTACGGGCCGGTACGGCATACCGGTAAAAAGTAGCCACCAGTACCGGCCCATACCGCTGACTTTAAAGTGCTGCCGCAGGGCCGCCAATTGGGGGGGGGGGGGGGGGCGCAAAAGGGGCAGCAACGACTTGGCAGGGCTGCCGATGGGGGGGCTGTAGCAGATCGAGACTCACTGGCGCGGCACCTCCTGCTGGTCGTCTTGGGAATTAGCTCTTCAGCATCGGAGCACCTCCTGGTGGCCGGTGTCTCACCTGCTTCAGGCCCCCTTGTCCCTCCTGGACCCTGGTGCCCTTTACCCCGGGGTTCTGACCATTGCAGTATCCCCACACGCTGGGTCTCCCCTCCCAGGGGAACCCCCAGCCCTCTCACCCACCTTGCCTCAGTGGCTACTGCCAGTTGTCATCTAGCCCCCTCTCACTGGGGCAAACTGCGGTCTGTAAAGGCCACTCATCATTGCCAAAGGGGCTGGACCAGCTGCCTCTGCCTAACCCTGGGCTGCACCTCCCAATTGCCAGGCTGGAGCTCCCCAGCTCCTCTTGCCCTTCCACAGCACTGCTCTGCTCCAGGTACCCTATTCCCAGGCAGCTAGGTCCTTCTCTCCACAGCTAGAGAGAGACTGAGCCAGCTCCTCCCTGAGCCCTTATAACAGGGTCAGGTGTGGCCTGATTGGGGCGTGGCCCCAGCTGTGGCTGCCTCCCCAGTCAGCCCAGTCTTTACTCTCAGGAGCGGGGTAATGGCCCCGCTACAGGGGTGCAAAAGGGGCAGTGATGTTAGCGCTTTAATGTTGTTGCCCCTTCTCCCCCTCCCGCCCCCCCCCGGTCGGTGGCCATGGGGCGGGGATCAAAAGAAGTAGCTGCCCTGGGGCCACGCTGGAGCCCCAGGCGGCGCCGGCCAGGCAGCACAGATGGGCTGGCTGGGGGACGCTGACCCCAGCCCTGCCCCTTCCGCTCGAGGCCCCGCTCCTTCCGGGGCGGGGGAGACCAGAGCTGACCCCGTACCAGTAAGAGCTCCATTTTACTTTCACCCCTGCATTTAAGGCACCCCGAGTTTCAGGACAGGCAATGACACAACCCCTTACTGGTCTGGGTTGAACCCCAAAGTATTATAGATGCCCAATTCCCAATTGGCTTTCACTGCAAGTTCGGCACCTAACTGCCCTTTGCACCTTTGAAAATTTCCTCTTCAGTCTTCAAGAAGGTCTCTCCTCTTCTAAAGATCTTGATGCTTTTTCATTATGTTCAGGCACAGATAGTAGATTGGCTTGCCTCTGCAACAACCAGAGTACCCTGCTTTTTCACTTGGGCCCTTAAGCCTAAAGCCCTGCCCACAAGCATTTTTATCATAGAATCATAGGACTGGAAGGGACCTCGAAAGGTCATCTAGTCCAGTCCCCTGCACTCATAGCAGGACTAAGTATTATCTAGACCATTCCTGACAGGTGTTTGTCTAACCTGGACAGCTTCCCTAGCAGGGGCGGCTCCAGGCACCAATGCAGCAAGCGCGTGCCTGGTGTGGCAAGCCGTGGGGGGGTGGCGTGATGGTCGCTGCGAGGGCAGCAGTCAGGCAGCCTTTGGCGACGTTTCTGCGGGAGGTCCGCTGGTCCCGCAGATTCGGCGGCAATTCAGCGGCGGGCACGCCGATGGCACGGGACCAGCGGATCACCCGCAGAAATGCCGCCGAATCCGCATGACCAGCGGACCGCCCGCAGGCATGCTGCCAAAGGCCGCCTGACTGCCGTGCTTGGGGCGACAAAAATCATAGAGCTGCCCCTGCTCCCTAGGCAATTTATTCCAGTGCTTAACCACCCTGAGAGTAAGGAAGTTTTTCCTAATGTCCAACCTAAACCTCCCTTGCTGCAATTTAAATCCATTACTTATCCTCACCTCAGAGGTTAAGAACAACAATTTTTCTCCCTTCTCCTTGTAACAACCTTTTATGTACTTGAAAACTTATCATGTCCCCTCTCAGTCTTCTCCAGACTAAACAAACCCAATTTTTTCAATCTTCCCTCGTAGTTCATGTTTTCTAGACCTTTAATCATTTTTGTTGATCTTCTCTGGACTTTCTCCAATTTGTCCTCATCCTCCCTAAAATATGGTGCCCAGAACTGGACACAATACTCGAGTTGAGGCCTAATCAGCGCAGAGTAGAGTGGAAGAATTACTTCTCATGTCTTGCTTACAACACTCCTGCTAATACATCCCAAAATGATGTGTTGGGTTTTTTTTGTTTTGTTTTGTTTTGTTTTTTTGCAACAGTGTACACTGTTGACTCATATAATTTGTGATCCACTATGATCCCCAGATCCCTTTCCGCAGTACTCCTTCCGAGGCAGTCATTTCCCATTTTGCATGTGTGCAACTGATTGTTCCTTCCTAAATGGAGTACTTTGCATTTGTCCTTATCGAATTTCATCCTATTTACTTCAGACCATTTCTCAGGTTTGTCCAGATCATTTTGAATTTTAATCCTTGCAGCCCCTCACAGCTTAGTATCATCCGCAAACTTTATACGTGTATAACCAGTTTTGCACCCACCTTATAGTAACTCCATGTAGGTTGCATTTCCCTAGTTTATTTATGAGAAGGTCATGCGAGACAGTTTCAGAAGGTTACTAAAGTCAAGATATACCACGTCTACCACTTCCCGCCCTATCCACAAGGCTTGTTACCCTGTCAAAGAAAGTTATCAGGTTGGTTTGACACGATTTGTTCTTGACAAATCCCTGCTGACTATTACTTATCACCTTATTATCTTCTAGATGTTTACAAATTGATTGCTTAATTATTTGCTCCATTATCTTTCCGGGTACTGAAGTTAAGCTGGCTGGTCTGTAATTCCCCGGGTTGTCCTTATTTTCCTTTTTATAGATTGGCTCTGTATTTGCCCTTTTCCAGTCTTCTGGAATCTCTCCCATCTTCCATGACTTTTCAAAGATAATCACTAATGGCTCAGATAGCTCCTCAATCAGCTCTTTGAGTATTCTAGGATGCATTTAATCAGGCCTTGGTGACTTGAAGACATCTAACTTGTCTAATTTCAGAGCCTCTGATCCTACCTCATTTTCACTGGCATTCACTGTTAGACGTCCAGTCACCACCAACCTTCTTGGTGAAAACTGAAACTAAAAAGTCATTAAGCACCTTTGCCATCTCCACATTTTCTGTTATTGTTTTTCCCCACTCATTGAGTGACGGGCCTACTCTGTCCTTGGTCTTCCTCTTGCTACTCATGTATTTGTAGAATGTTTTCTTGTTGCACTTTGTCTCTAGCTAGTTTGAACTTGTTTTGTGCCTTGGCCTTTCTAATTTTGTCCCTACATTCTTGTGGTGTTTGTTTATATTCATCCTTTGTAATTTGACCTAGTTTCCACTTTTTGTAGGACTCCTTTTTTTATTTTTAGATCATTGACGATCTCCTGGTTAAGCCAGGGTGGTCTCTTGCCATAGTTCCTATCTTTCCTATGCAGTGGGATAGTTTGTTCTTGTGTCCTTAATAATGTCTCTTTGAAAAACTGCCAACTGTCTTCAATTATTTTTCCTCTTAGACTTGCTTCCCATGGGATATTACCTACCAACTCCCTGAGTTTGCTAAAGCCTGCCTTTTTGAAATCCATTGTCTTTATTTTTCTGTTCTCCCTGCTACCATTCCTTAGAATCATGAACTCTACCATTTCATGATCACCTTCACCCCCGCTGCCCTCCACTTTCAAATTCTCAACCAGTTCCTCTCTATTTGTCAGAATCAAATCTAGAACAGCCTCTCCCTTACTAGCTTTCTCCATCTTCTGAAATAAAAAATTGTTTCCAGTACATTATAAGAACTTGTTGGATAATCTGTGCCCTGCTATGTTATTTTCCCAACAGATGTCTGAGTAATTGAAGTCCCCCGTCACCACCAAGTCCTGTGCTTTGGATGATTGTTAGTTGTTTAAAAAAAGCCTCATCCACCTCTTCTTCTTGGTTAGGTGGTCTGTAGTAGACCCCCTACCATGACATCACCTTTGTTTTTTACCCCCTTTATCCTTATCCAGAGACTTTCAACAAGTCTGTTTCCTATTTCCATCTCAACCTCAGTCCAGGTGTGTATATTTTTATTATATAAGGCAACACCTCCCTTTTTTCCCTGCCTGCCCTTCCTGAGAAAGCTATACCCTTCTATACCAATATTCCAGTCATGCTATTATCCCACCAAGTCTCTGTGATGCCAACTGTGTCATAGTTGTGTTTGTTTACTAACATTTTGAGTTTTTCCTGCTTATTCCCCATACTTCTCTCATTAGTATACAGACATCTAAGATACTGATTTGATATCCCCACCTCCCCACCCCAGTTCTGTCTTGTCTCTCCCTTATCCCTGCTATAACAGCCCATGCTCCCCCCAGATTTTGACCCTTCTCCCAGGTCTCCATGTTTTTGACTTACCTGTGGGCTTTGGTCACCTGCCCACCTGCATGGGACTGGGGCAAGGAGCTATACCACCGCTTTCTTCCTCTATCCCTTTTCAGAGTTTTGAGGAAGGTGAAGCAGGACAAAGCAGAGGTAATGCTGTCAAGACTCTTGAAGGCCCATGCCCTTAGTTTTTTGAGCTGATGAGCCTGTCACTGGACTTTGCTTGACCTTCTGGATCTGTCGATCCAAGGCCCACAATCCTCCTCTTTCAGTGTGATTTGGAGAGATTAGAAATAAAGCATAGCTGCTTCCTAGAAGAGGAAATCTGTTCTGAAATTGCAGTCTTTCTAGCTAGCAACAGGGAGCCTACTTCTGTGAAATATGCATGAATTTGGAACCGGTTTTTTTTTTTATTCAGTGGAGGAAATGAGAAGAATATCAATGCCTGCGCAAGACATCTTAATGCCCTCTTTGTAGGGTTTCAAAAAGAGCTCAGTGTCTATAACCTGAGCATCTACTCTTCTGTCCTCTTTCTTACTGGAGTTCTTTCAGGAGCAGGGACACTATTTCCCAGCTGGTTTTTATTCAGTTTTGTTGGAGACTCCTACATCATCCAGTGACTCTTCAGTGGGACCTGTCCTTCATTTTGCAGGTACTCACATGTTTGCATTTGAATCCCAGGAGGAAGTCGCCTTCCCCAGATGCTGCCCAAGCTACCATTTTAAAGTGCTGCTTTTAGTTATCATAATACCTTGTCAGATGGAAGGGAGAATTCTAAGCTCCCTCATTTTCTCTCCTACACATATGTGCACACCTCCTTCAGTATTTTCCAGGTAAGATAGTATTCGTTCTCCTGCCAGAATTCATCCTTGAGGGGGACATGAATTCTGCTTCAGTTACCTGTCCTGTTCCCAACTTTATCCAAGTCCTGCTTTCTTCCAAGGTGGGAAACTTCAGTCCTGGTGTCAGAGGTGTGAGGTTCTACTGAATTCTTTCATGAGAGTTCAGAAAGCTTCAGAGCACACAAAATTGCTGCAAGAGTGTAAAAACTCACTTTAACCACCACATAGATAATGACCAGTATCGTTTGCTTATTAGCCAGCCAAGTGCTAGTGTACCCGTTTGGTCAAACATCACCTACTAAAGGTCTCACAGTAACTTCATGGGCTGAAGCCTCCTTGAAGAAATGTAAAGCCACATGGCAGTCTCCACACATGTTCATAAAGCACTATCACCTAGACTGCCTGCACCTGAGTGTTCCTTCAGTTGTAGAGCTCTGCAATCAACATGATAAGGTAGGCCCTTCTCAGAGCACCACTTGGTGCATGCAATGTATGTCTTTGACTGAATCCCTTGGAAGGATAGGAGAAGAGTGGTGTAGAACAAAAGAAGTTTAGTCTCTGTAATTCCTTTTCTTAGTCTTCTCCCGTTATCCTTCATCACACCCTCCTTTCCTCTGAGGGATAGGTGCCACCCTATATTCTTGTACCTTTTTCTAATTTCTCTGTTAACTGTCTGTGACGTTCCCTTGGTGTTATCTGGACCGGTGATCTGCTTGGTCACTCCAGTCCTTGACTCTGGGAGCCAGCCTTACTCTGCTCTGAGAACCCTCACTCCTGGGCTGTTCACGCACAGCCTCTAGCATGTAAGCTGCTCCTTGGATTGTGCAACCGAATGACACTAGCCAATATCTCCTGTCCCAGACACAACCGTAGGAGCCTCCGTCTTGCAGTGTCCAGTTATGCCCGCTGGACACTGCAAGCTTATATGAGTTTGTCAGTTTAACAAAGAAATTGATATGTACCAGGCTTGTTACCCCAAGGGGCACCTCTGACACACTTCAAACCAAACGCACTGCTTCAGGTAGAAAAAAATCTATCTTTGTAGTTAATAAATTTGTTTGTTTAAAGTGATTATAAGTCAAAGCACAAGTCAGATTTGGTCAAATGAAATAAAAGCAAAACGCATTCTAAGCCGATCTTAACACTTTCAGTGCCCTTACAAACTTAGATGCTTCTCACCACAGGCTGGCTGGCTGCCATTCAGCCAGGCTCTCCCCCTTGATCAGCGCTTAAGTCGCTTGGTGGTGGTATCTGTAGATGGAGGTGGAAGAGAGAGCCAGCATGGCAAACGTCTCCCTTTTATTGTGTTCTTTCTTCCCTCTTGGCTTTGTCCCCGCCCCTCCGCTTCAGAGTCAGGTGAGCATTACCTTATCATCATAGTCCCAAACTGACCAAGGGAAGTGGGGTGACTCACTCGAGATTCCAACAGATCCTTTGTCACTGCCTTGGCCAGTGTCCTTTGTTCCTGTGAGGCTGGGCTGGGTTTGTCTCATACATGCCCTGATGAGATGTGAACTGCCCCTCTGCTCTTGGAGAGTTTTTGCCTGGGCTTGTTTTAAGCCATGAGGACACATTTTGAGCCTCATAACTATATACATGAAATTACAGCCTATAACATTAGTATAACAACAATGCTCAGTGCATAATCAGCCTTCTGAAGACACCCAGCATGACAAACTTTGCATTGGATACCACACAATCATGTTATAAGGATGACCATGGGGATGCAGGGTGTTACCCCGAAGTACAGAGTGTCACACTGTCCTCCCTTTCAGAGCCTCTCTTTCTGGGGGGAAGTGAAAGGACTGACCTCTGATATACAGGGCTTGTAGTCAAAGCCATAGCACTTTGTCCTTAACTTGGTTCCTGTTAGTCCTCCTTTTTCCCCCCATACTACTATGACAAAAAGGAATTATTAGGGAGTGATTTTCCTTTGTCTTATATATGTATGAATGGCAGTTTCTTTAACTACACTAGGGTGGATCTATGGAAGTGTGCAAAGCACTAATGACACCTAAAAATTACCCTTTCACACTTGTTTGCTGAGATGCGTTTTTTTCCCCAAACTCTTCAATAAGTATAAAAGGAGCTGTCAAATTGTGAAACCACATGCATAACTGAGGGCTTGTAAACATAGCTAGAACCTTGGAAGTTCTGCTCCTCTGTGGTCTCCATTGCAGCCTGTTGGGCCTTCACATTACTTTTGGATTATTAAGTTGCAAAGAATTCTTGTACAGTAGCTTGCCCCCTTTCACACTCTCAGCAGACGAAGTCCCCTTGTGTAGACAACTCAAAAGACTAAACAAAGAGGAAGAGGGTACTGGTTTTATTTCAGTTCTTCCTCTTTCCCTCCTCCCTTATTACATAAATAGAATAAAATACCGTATATGTTGATATCATAACTAATAAAGCTATCGCACGCAATGTTTTTCAGCCTGTTTTGACCATGTATTCCAAAGTAACATCTGCCTGACCTTCTTACTAGTTGTCCATATGTATTTTGGGACAGCTTTTATCCACAATGAGGTTCCTTCTTTTCCTTTTCTGATTATATATTGTAAATATATTTTAATTAAGGTAAACAGATACTCTTGTGCCAAATATAAGACTCAATGTGGGTTAGCACTGAAGCTGAGCAAATAGTGGAAGAGTTTTCAAGAGAGACTCCCTAGCATTCAAAATAATGTTTTATTTGATTTCATGTTCTTGCTGAAGCACTCAAGGTTTACTAGTGTGAATACATATGGAAGCAAAATTTTAGCATGAATGCTCAAATGATCTAATTTCAAATTGTAATATTTGTAACATGCAGTTTGGATAGCCTTCCGACTATGCATTATTTGCTGATGAAATTCTGTCTATGTTCTTGTATGGAACCTGTCATCTGGGGTCTGAATACCTAATTTTGAATAAGAATTGTGGGATCTGATCATGGACAAGAAAAAGAAAAATCATCAAATTGTTAGAAATTATTTAGCTGTACGTAGCATAAAATTCAGTTAGTAGTAGTGCTTTCAAGAGCAGTGAAGCATAAAATATGCTGTACAAAGAAACCGTTTTGCAGTATCATAGTATTGCACAATGGCATTGCCTGCCAGCATTTTTGCTTCTACTTTCAGGGAACTAGTAGTGAAATGTAAATTTCTTTGATATTATGGGTTTCTGATGCTTATTAGCCATGTTCTAATCACCTACCTTCTTCCTCCCCCCGTTTTTCTTTGTACTTTCTTACTGATTTCAATCATATTTTCCTCTTTTGTGCAGCACTGATCACATCATTGACTTTTTATAAATAAACAATTTTTAATAATATTTCAATTTGAATTCACACTATTGATCAGGAATGATGGCACATCAGTAGTGTTTTTCAAGCACAAAACTTATATAAAAATAGAATGAATTTCATTAAAATGAACAGTAAACCAAAGGGGGAAAATTTAAAAAGTAAAAATATTTTGGTAAAATTAATTGATCTGATTAAGAAATCAGCCGTATAATATAACTGTTCATTTTACTGCTCTGAGAATTGTGGAACAACTTATATATAAAAACAGTTCTGTCATTGCCAGTTATTTCTGTATTCTACATTTTTCGTGCTTGTTTTTTTACTTGTCCTAGAAGGTCTGAAGAATAATATTCCAAGAAACAATAGAGTGTTAAAAATTTCCCTTTCACACTTGTTTGCTGAGATGCAGCAAATTATCTTAAAATAAGTTAATATAAAGTTAATATAAATATAAATAAATTATCTTATTTTTTCCCCTCTAAAATCCAAGGTGCAGGAACTCCATGAGGAAGAAGCTCAGTGGGTGAATTATGATGAGGATGAGCTCTGTGTGAAGATGCAATTGGCAGATGGGATCTTCGAGGCCTTAATCAGAGACACTATTAATGTTCTGAACCAGATAAATGAAAAACAAGGGAGACTACTGCTTTTGTGACATCTGTGAAAATAAACCAAAAACTGCGAAACTTCTTGTCATGGGCTTTCTGACTCTTGACATATACTACATCTCCACCATAGCAATATTGCTGCTGGACTTTCATACATGGTTTTAAAGGCAGTTCAGATGTGATTAAGGAACACAGTATTACATCCCCCTGCCTTTAGAGACCTTACACTGGATTTGTTGTTGCAACCAAGCATAGTCCTTCACTTGATGCTGGCTTGTAGTGTATTCACACCATCCTTTTGCTAATTCAGCACACAGAATATATGTCAGCACCTCTCCATGGTCTCAGACTGGGACTATGAACTTCAGATTGTACTCTGAAGGTGGTTGGATGTGGTTGGGTTGAGATACTGGTCACTTGGCCCAAAATTGCTGTCAGCAATCTAAACTGAAGTGATCTTTAGAAAGGTGTATTGGGTGATTTTGATAACTGCTTGTCAGTTTTTAGCCATAAATGGACATTACAGCAATTAATAGTGTTACATTATTAACCACTTTGTATCTGCAGTCCTAACAATATGCATCAATTTTTCCACTCCAGAGTCCATTTTATTCCCTTGAAGTCCATTCCCATCTTTCTTCGTGCGATGTGGTGCCAGACATGATCAGTGGGCTAACAAAGGGGAAATTGGATGAGCTTGCTTTTTTGCATTCATCTAAAGAATTCTTACTTGTTTCTTGTCTAATTTGCTTCAGTCAAGCGTAAGAGCAAAGTAAAGGCCACCAAAAACTGGGTATAATAGACTAGACGTTGGTCAACTTTACTCCTACCATGCAGCATTTCTTCATCTCCTGAACTACCAGCAGCTCTTAGATAAATGGATACTCAGGATTCTCTCAGGCAGTAGACATGCAGGAGTGGAAAATGTTTCTTCACAAAACTTTGGCCTTCAATAGCTTGGCTTCCTCCCTTGCTACCATCTAACCCTAATAAATCAGAGAAGCAATTATTTGAACAATTAGAGAAATGAGTGTATTCGCCAAAGAAAGTTATGTCCAGGGCTTGACTGTGTACTTGTTCTGTGGTTGTGGGATTTTTAACTTATTTTAAGATAATTTATTAAATTGGAGTTAAGGAAAGTGTCCAGTGCAGTGGTTGCACTCTCTTAGGTTTTGAAACAGCAGAACCTGTGAAAGGTACCTATGTAATACTGCATCTGTCCTGGAACGTTCTAGGGTCCATATTCTTTGCACAAAAATCCAGCTTCTTGAGACAGAGAGGTTAGAAAGAAAGAAACCTCAGTGGTCAAATTTGGGAAGGAAAGGGGAAAACTATGAAAAGAGCCTCACCTGGACAAATTTCAGTGATTGTGGAGTGTTTAAGGGAGTAATCTGAAGACAAGATGTGACAATATTTCCTGCTCCCTTGTTACCTGCCTTCCTTGTCACGAATGTTCTTTTTCGAGAGCATTAGGCAGCAGGCAGCCACCCTGTTGTATTTTTGGAGCTGTGCCCTTCGTCTTGAGTGCTTTCTTAATCTGTCCTCCCTCTTTGTGTTTCTTGGATGAACACAGACAATCTGGGATTGAGTATTAATGCCTTAATAATGGAATTCCTATTTACTAACATGGGATGAGAGACCCAAAGCGGATTCATGTTCTCCAGGCACGTTGGAGTATTGAAGTGCATGCAAAAGCATGTTAGGAGGCACCGAAAGATGCTGCAGTCCATGATATGAATGTGGGAAGATTTCTGCTCTTTTCCTTCCATCTGTTTTTGTTTCTTGGGTTTCCTACTCTGCATACGTGTGCTACTGCTCCATTATGTTTCTCTCTCTTTCCATCTTTATATATGGGAAACTGTCATTGGAATATTTGCATTTTGCACAATGACACACAACTGGTAATTCTTTAAATCAGGGACAGCACTGAGAAATGTTGGCTTTTCAATCCAATCAAATTCTCAGATGTAGTAGTACCAGCACCTCATGTGTGAGTTAACGGTGAGCCATATCCATGAGAGCTTAATGAGCAAAGAACAAACAGGAGCAAATAGTGTCTTGGAACACCTCAGATAGGGCACATGTATCAGTCTCTATGTGGTAGCGTTCTTTTTAGCTGTCCAGAAGTCAGATGATTTTCATGAGTGGTATGCATTTTTTTCATGAGTGATTCACTTGTGTCTGTAAATTAGCATCCTGATGCTGAACCTCAACACTGTCTTAAGCATTTGACAAAAACCAACTACAGCTGCTGTTTAACCAGCATGGTGTCACTAATCAGGTCACTGTCTGATTCCTTTCCCTGGGCCTGTCTTCTTTTCAACAGAGAATATTTTTATTTTTATAAATAGTTATAGAAGAGGGCAGAGTACCAGCGGAAGGAGAGAAACCTGCAATGTAGGTCTGTGGCATGAGTATCGTAGAAATTAGTTTCCATCCCTAGGATCCCATGGTCATTGCTGAGATAGTAAGATGGCCTGCATCTCTGAGGCTTCCTGCTGGGATATAGAGTTTGTGCATGTGTGGTACATGCACCAGCAGAGTGTGTGTTGTACTGTCAGTCTTTCAAGATGTGGAAGAAGATTGGAGATTACTTGTGCCCTTGTTGGCTTGAGTAAGCAAACATCTAGGTATCAGCTGCAGAAACAGTTGCTACCTTTCCAGCATTTTGGGCAGAAAGAGACGGTGTAAAAGTAATGGTTTTGGAGAGATCACCATTTATTTTTGGTACCAATTCGTAATGGGAACAGCCTAGACTAAAACAACTATGGCTGTTAAATTACATTATCAACACTTGATAATTGTTGAGGTACACTGGAGGCTAGGACTGATGATCATCGAGACTTGGTGATGGTCCTTTCAGGTCAGGCTTTGTGATCAATTGTTGAAGCAGTACAGGGAAGCCTTGAGTTGAATAAAGAGAAGCTGAATTTCCCTTCCTCCCCCCCGCCTTTTTATCTCAAGCCCAAGGTGTTCTGTCTGGGTCATGGTTGAATTATCTTGGTGTAACAGTGTTGGAAAATCGAAGGTTGAGAGAACATGGAAACTCCAGAATTTTTCTGAGCCAAAAATAGGGTGAGCCGTCTATGGCAGAGTCAGAAAGTGCTGGACGGAGTCGATATGAAGACCTATGTCCCTTTTCAGTCTAGAAGAAGGACTATTAATGCAAGGTAGAACAGCCCAGGATTGTGTGAATTTGGAGAGAGATCACCTCTCTCCGACTAGGATAATTCCTGAGCTACAGATCTGGGCTATTACTACTTTACCTTTCAGAAAAGGTTTTGTTGCTCATAGGGTTTTGTGGCCTGTTTGAAAAATCTATCTTATTCACTTTCCTTTCTTGAAAAAGTGGCCTTAGCTTTTTGCAATACTTGAATAAATTGTGTACGTGCAAAAGATTTTCAGTAGCACAGAGTTAGAGAGCATTTAAATAATTCTTCTGCAAAGAACTGAGTGTAGTTCAGACTTTCAGATCCCATTGCTACCTTAAGAATACTAGGAGAATACAGCAGAGTAACAGTTGAAACTTACAAGGTATTTAGTTTAAATTGTAGGAATTTTGAAGTGTTTACAAATCAGTTAAAATGGAGAAAAGCAAAATATCCAGAACATATTTGAAATATAAAAATTAAAAATGCAAAAATATATATAGATGAAAGAGTACTGTAATTAACCTGCATTTAATAGGTTTTTTCCTTGACTTTGCAGAGCCTTTTTATATACATTTGCAAAGCCGCCTTGGGAGACCCTTTCTCCCTGTGTACTGTATTGTGCAGATATTAAAATAAACCTGTTTACTGTGTTTGTGTAAATAACCCGTTAACCTGGTTTCCAGGCCAGTTTTCAGCCAATAATCGCATCCAGTGCAGCTTTGCACAGTAGAGTTAAGGATGTGGGGTTTTTTTTGTAATTATGGACTGTAAAATAACCAGGGTTGTCCCTGTGTACACCAGTGTAAATATCTTTAACTGAAATGTACTTTGAGGATAAAACCTGTAAATAAACTGATTTATAAATTAATTGTCTTCTTTCCTGCTTCTTTATAAAATGGAGTGTAATTACACAAATAGCTGATAATTCTGAAGGTGCCCAGTGGATTTGTTCTTGGTAACATATTCCACCTTATCTCTGATGCTGCACTTCGGCTCCCAATTACAATCTGCTAAATCCCATTATAATTGCCTTAATTGTAATAATACCTTATAGCATGTCCTTGCATATTTGTTAAAGCTGGCTGAGTCTTGTGGCAAAAAATAGAAAAATCATTGCTTTGTTTTTCAAAAATACAAGCCAATGTTTAGTTGGAAAGATTAAAAATGAGTCATGGTCAACTTTTCAAAATGGACTTTAAAAATCTTCATTTTAAAATTAAACTAAAAATGTGCTGTTTCCTTTCAAATAGGAAATATCAATAATATATTTAAGAAGTGGATAAAATTTTCCTAGAAATGATCCTAGGTCTTGTGTTATATATTCCTAAATGAGATGGTTTGTTTTATGGGCTGCTGTTGTCTTCTCTGAACCCATCTTTATACAGTAAAAAGGAGTGTTCTCCAGAAAGTGCTATTTGTTGCTAGGAAGGCAGCACTGCATCCATTACACTTGGTTCATATTTGGAAGATTACCTTCATAATTGTAAGGGTTAGAAATGTAGTAATTTTAAAAATTAAAGCTAATGAAGCTCTGCAGAAGACTACTGAGCAGCCATGACTTTTGCTGTAAATTGCAGAAATCACAGGATTCAAGACAGCCAGCCTTAGTCATTATTAAATGCAAAAAAACTAGCACTAATGCAATATTAAGGTTGCAAGATCAAGTACTTTGGTCGAGATGTTCCTACAACTAAGGTTGCGATCTAGCTATTTTAACTCCTCCACATTACACATCCTGTTTATTTTATGCTGTACATTGACAGAGCAATAGGCTAGAGTTTCCGTTTAATAAGGAAAAGAGGCATAAAGAATACTACCTATATGCATCATGGGAGAGTTATTGTTGCCAGAGCAGTCTTATCTTTTTGGAATTTCCTGGGAATTTGAGTGCTTGATTTCACAACTTTAATATTGCATTAATAATAATAATACCTAGCTCTTATACAGTGCTTTTAGTAGATCTCCCCGTTTTACAGATGGGGAAACCGAGGCACAATTCATTTGTGCCAACTTCATGGGCACAAAGTGTATGCATGTCGCAAGTGGGATCCACACGGACAATCTATCTGGAAGAACCTCACCTACTGTAAGGTAAGTAATCTTTTGTTCTTTTTACAAATCAAGGCATACGGTCTTCTGTGAAGACTCGATCCATGTCAGATTTCAGATTGGTTCTTTGTTCATGTGTGGTTGAAATTGTTTAAATAGGAAATGAGCGGAGAATTAAGCACTTCATTCCCAACAAGGAATGTTTTAGAAAATTCTTAGCATGTAGGAACCATGTTAGAATCAAGTCTTACAGTGATTGATTCACTCAGGCTTTTGGATTTGAGCAAACCAGAGCACTGAGATGAGTTGCTGGTTGGACAAATGGGTGTAACACCGTAGTGTCTAAATTGGTGCTTCAAACAGGGAGAGCATGCATCGTTGTCCATCCCCACCCTTGAACTAATTTCCACTACATAGCCTGTCCTTTAGGACACGTTGCTATTTGTTGCTGTCATAATGCCTGTGCTCACGATAGGAGCATATTCCCTGGGAATCAGTTTCAGGTTAGAAACTTAATCTTTTGGATTTGTCTTCATTTTTGAAAATATTGGCAAAGGACAACATTGCCACAGCTAATTGGAGGGTGGCGCAGCAAACTGCTGCATCACTGCTTTGGGCCCTTCCCAAGACAGCCTGTAAACCAATTGATGCAGCCCCATATTATTCCCTAATTTGCGTATTCCTATTACTTCACCTTGACATTGACTATCTACAGTATTAACACTTCCCTGCACCACTTAAAGTGTGCAATCACATTACAAATGCTTTCAAACAAGCTCTCCCAGCCCTAGAATTTTGTTACCTAATGAAATTCTCTGAGTGATCAATGGCAGGGCAGGTACTTCCTAAAATCCACAGCATAAATTCTGGTGGGCACTGTCTAGCATCCGTTGTACACTCAGCTGCATCTTAATCTGGGGCTACACAGCCTACAATGCCTTGCTTGAAGAACATTGTTGGGCCTGAAATGTAACACCGCTTCAGATTTTGGAGCATCCTGCAAAGCAAAGCGTTTCTGGAAAGTTCAGTCCTTCGTTTGAATGGGCTGCAGAAAGAAAGGTGCTAGCCAGAAGACACCGCTCTAGGAGCCCACTTTAGAGCACAAGCATTGGAAGATGACAGTTGCGGCTCACTGACCTGATGTTACCATTCTGTGGGAGCCCAGCCCAAAACGTGGGTAACTGGAAGGCAGGCTGGCAGGAAGAAATATGTATGGGTTATAATAACGTTTACAGTAGATGGCATGATCAGGATTGGAGATGCAAGCAAAACACAGTGCTCGGAAGTGCACTGGTTGCTGGAGAAGGAAGTGAGATGCAGCAGAGTCTGAAGTAACCAATGAACAAATAGAGATGTACCAGTGACCATCCCACCCCTGAGTGTTACCTTCTTTCTTCCTGTGCTCTTCCTGCCCTTTCTAGGATATGGTGCTGTTTGGAATACACACAGGAAAATTCCCAGGAAAGGATGAAGAACAGATACTATGGGAAAACAAATGGTTACCAAGATAGGGGGCCAATGGGTGTTTATAGGAAAGGGTACTTAAAGTAGGACCAAGGAAAAAAAAGGGACATCTGAGGAAAGGTAGCCTCCTTTTCTGCAGCAGCTCAGAGGTAACCTAGTTACAACAGTGGAAAAAGAAGCCTATTTGGCTTCGAATCTAGATGTTCATTTCAGCCTAGTTTTCCACCATTGGAGTCTAAATATGTGGGACCCCAATCGTTCCTTCAACAGCAATCATCCCACTGAGATCAGTTGCAGGTAGCTTCCACCAACAGACAGATCCAGGGCCTGGATTCGAAGTCTGATTTGTCTGTCTCTTTAACCTCTGTGGTGCTTGGTTTAGGTGGTATCTAGGGTGATTCTAAATAAAATACTGTACGTAAATCTTTTAGATGTGCAAGAAATTGGATTTAAAGGGGGGGGGGGGAATGAAGGCCCAGGTATAAACTCAATCAGGTTATTTGTGGGTCTTGGTACTACCAGACCTGTCAACTGGAATTCAAAGGCAACTGGACACTTTATTCCCTCTGGCTCCTTTGAAAATCCCAGGGTAAAGTGCTAGTCAACAGTGTTGCCAACTCTCACAATTTCAGCACAAGTCTCACAATGTTTAGTGTTTGTCTTAAAGTCCAAGCTCCTGGAGTCATGTGACTATGTGAGAATCTTGGCCTTAATTAAAAAAAGAAAGAGAGAGAGAATGTTCTGAGGGCTTGTAGTTGTGGAGAAAATCTTGACAACATGACCAGTGAAAGTCTCAAAAACTAGGGGACAACTGAAAAGAGCCCCACATGAATTTTAAAATCACATTATTTTTAAGTCATTTGCGATGATTTGAGGCCAACTCATGCCTTTTTGAACCCTTCTGTCTGACGGTGCTACACAGGTAAGGAATCTTGTAACGCTTGCTTTCAGCTAAGCCAAGGACTGAATACAAGTAAATCAGTCTTGATTTTGTTAACCCCTCTCCAATCTAGTATACTACCTATCATAGAGGCTCTTATAGTCTATGAGAATGATCGATCTTTGGCAATATGGGCTTCGTCCAAAGCTCATTGAACTCCATGGAAAAACAGTTTATTCAGTTACCCCCAGAACAGGGGCCATATGAGATCTGACATTGAACTAAGGGACCAATTTTTCCTCTGCTTGATTTCATCTTAAAACAATTCACCAGGAGACTTTTAAAATAAATATATTTTATAAAAGTTCTTCCAGAAATAAAAGGTGTGAAAGAAACCTGATACCTCATTAATTCTTCTAGAACAATGGCTGCTGTTATTTTACAATGACAGTCGAGCTCTTTCCAATTCCAGGGAAAGGAAACATCCGGTCTTCTCTTTAGGATAGGGTTTTTTAAAATGCTGTTCAAACGCCATTACACAATGAAAAGCATGCACTGTCAATGAATGAGGATATGCGTGCCATCCTCCCTTCCCCCATCTTTGGGTAAGGAGCTACCTCTGGTCTAATGAGGAGGTGGTCATAACAGGCTCCATGAATCTAGCTCCTAGGGTAGCAGAAAGCGTGGAAAATAACTTGCAATATGGTGGAGCATCACTTTGTAAGGAGTCAAAGCATTTTGGGGTGTGGACTCTTTCCCTTCACTTTGCATAACTGCTGCATGTACAAAGATGCTTTAGTTGCAGCTAGAATGAGAGTCAACAAATTTGGGCTAATTAGAGTAGACGATGTGGCTTTTTTAGCAGGATTGCCGGAGAATAAGTAATTGATTTTTAACACGTTTGTAATTCATGATGCTAGAGTAACTTAATGAAATCAAGTTGCTGTCTCTTTAAAATGACATAAGCAGATGTGCCCTGGGGAAAGAATCAATATAGTAAAGCAACAGCCCAGGCTGTCATTTCTATGGCAGAAAAGTGGAAGTCCCAAGTCAGGACTCAGTCTTCTAACTCACCCCTTAGAAGAGATGGGGCATTGCAAAGTATCTGCCAATGCCTTGCGAACAAAGATGCAGTTCTTGTGTTTTCATAGCACTCTAATGCCAGGTGAGATGGACCCATCTGTTGCAATTGCTAGAGTGGAGGAAAGCTTAACCAATCAAATCAAATTATTCCAAGCCTGAAAGGGCTGAGTGAACCTGAGTCACACCGTGGGACTGGACTGTCCTGTCTTGAAGAATGAGTAGGCACGGCCGAGGAGCCTAATGAGACTGTCTTGTAAAAAAGCTGAGGCTTAATTGAAATGTTGAATCATTTTTATGGCATTAGAAAAGCAATAAACACCCATCACCACAACCACCGCAGTTCAATTAGGTTATTTTTGTAATATAGGCGAGGGCCGTTGATGGCTTTAGCAGTGAAGAAAAGGTAACTACAAATTATATCTGTGATGGGGGGTGAGTTCTGGGCTGGGGACACAGGGACTTGAGCAAGTCTCTCTGGGTACTGTAATCTGCCCCACTCCTCTGAGCACTGAAGTGGGGCAGGGACTATCTCTTTATCTGTATTAGCACTGCACTTGGTACACTGGGAGCCTGATGGTCACTAGGACTGCCATAAAATAAATGATATACCCATCTGGAAATCTATCCATAAACACCAGAGGGCAGTAATGTTTAAGAAGCCCCAAGAGATGTAACCACAGCTAACAAAGAGTGGGGAGAGCTACATGCTAATCCCACTCGCCAATGAAATACAACCCAAACTGCTAGAATGCATGAGGATCTCTGTGCTAATCCCTGTGCACTGAAAGCACTGTCTCATAAATGCACTGGAATCTTCACACGAAACCCATCTCTAGTCTTACCCCTGGCAATCAAAGTGCCCACTGTCTTCCCCACTAAGCTCCCTGGGAACTAAAGCATCGTACAGTGAGATAGTCACTGAAGTTCCTCAGTATTTCATTTAGATGGAAGGTTTGTAATTTTGTATTTGTAATATTGATTATTATCATAGCTCCTAAGGGCACAGGTCAGGACGGGGGCCTGGCTAGGTTAAACGCTGTAAAAACATCCCTCTTGCATGAAGATGGTTTGCTCAGGAAAGCAGAGTAGTCATGTCACGTACAAATGCTCCATGCAAGAGCTGGCTGCGTCTCTTGTCAAGTGCTGGAATGCTAATGACCTCTCAGAATCCTGTTCTTCTAGCAGAGCAAGTTGCACTAAATATCTAGGTGTAACTCTGGGAAGATGAGCTTTCTGAGACCTGAACCAATAAACAAAGCCATAAATAAAGGGGAGTGCCATTAACGAGGATTCCTGGGAGACCAGTGGATCTGAAACACAGGTTGTCAAAAGGCCAAGGTGTTAATTTTGTCTCTGCTTTTATGTATTATTGTGTGTGACTTTATAGTTCCCTGAAATGTGCTTCTCTAATGGAGGAGGCTGACTCGATTCCTGCCCTAGAGTGCTTGCAACGTCTGTTATAGTGTTGCAATGGGGGAGTGGGTGACTGGGAATAGAGAGGGTTTGGGGGAAAGCAGGATAAGAATGCCCGCATTAAGATCGTGTGGGTGACTAACCACAGACATGCTCTCCTGATGCTTCTGTTAAGTGTTCCCCCCCATATTTACCTATATAAAATAAGGAAGATTAACACAGAAGAGTAAATACTATGTATTTAGTTGTTGAACTGCTTCCCAATGCACACCACTGTAAAGATGGGGGAGGAGGAACAAATGAGCTTCAAAAAAAAGCTTTTGATACGGTCTCCCACAGTATTCTTGCCAGCAAGTTAAAGAAGTGTGCGCTGGATGAATGGACTATAAGGTGGATAGAAAGTTGGCTAGATTGTCGGGCTCAACGGGTAGTGATCAATGACTCCATGTCTAGTTGGCAGCTGGTATCAAGCGGAGTGCCCCAAGGGTCGGTCCTGGGGCTGGTTTTGTTCAGTATCTTCATTAATGATCTGGAGGATGGGGTGGACTGCACCCTCAGCAAGTTTGCAGATGACACTAAACTGGGAGGAGTGGTAGATACGCTGGAAGGTAGGGATAGGATACAGAGGGACCTAGACAAATTAGAAGATTGGGCCAAAAGAAATCTGATGAGGTTCAACAAGGACAAGTGCAGAGTCCTGCTCTTAGGATGGAAGAATCCCATGCACTGCTACAGACTAGGGACCAAATGGCTAGGCAGCAGTTCTGCAGAAAAGGACCTAGGGGTTATAGTGCATGAGAAGCTGGATATGAGTCAACAGTGTGCCCTTGTTGCCAAGAAGGCTAATGGTATTTTGGGTTGTATCAGTAGGGGCATTGCCAGCAGATCGAGGGACGTGATCATTCCCCTCTATTCAACATTGGTGAGGCCTCATCTGGAGTACTGTGTCCAGTTTTGGGCCCCACACTACAAGAAGGATGTGGAAAAATTGGAAAGAGTCCAGAAGAGGGCAACAAAAATTATTAGGGGGCTGGAGCACATGACGTATGAGGAGAGGCTGAGGGAACTGGGGTTGTTTAGTCTGCAGAAGAGAAGAACAAGGGGGGATTTGATAGCTGCTTTCAACTATCCGAAAGGGGGTTCCAAAGAGGATGGATCTAGACTGTTCTCAGTGGTAACAGATGACAGAACAAGGAGTAATGGTCTCAAGTTGCAGTTGGAGAGGTTTAGTTGGATATTAGGAAAAACTTTTTCACTAGGAGGGTGGCGAAGCACTGGAATGGGTTACCTAGGGAGGTGGTGGAATCTCCTTCCTTAGAGGTTTTTAAGGTCAGGCTTGACAAAGCCCTGGCTGGGATGTCTTAGTTGGGGATTGGTCCTGCTTTGAGCAGGGGGTTGGACTAGATGACCTTCTGAGGTCCCTTCCAACCCTGATATTCTATGATTCTATGAAAAAAGGAGGGGCTATTGGCTTTCTTATGGGTGATGGAGCATGGAGGTTAACTGTGGTTCTGAATTCAAAAGTGTAACTACTAAATTCCATTTGTCATTTGGAGCCCTGATTTCTGTGATTGTTTCCATGTGTTGTTGTTTTTTTACTTATCCATTAATTTCTGCATATGGGTGGGTGGACGTGATGGTAACATTAGATCATTTCACTGACGAGTTAGTGTTTTGCCAAGATAAAGCTGGGCTGCATGGGAGTGTAATGTAAAGAGCAAAAAGGTCAGCAACGTTTTGCTGGCACAAGGGAACAGAGCAAGGAACCCTCAGTAAGATATTTGCAAGACAAATTTTCTGCTGATGTAAACTGGCCCAGTTCCATTGCAGGTGACACCAGCAGAGAATTTTTCTTCAACAAGGTGAAAGAATAAACATGGAGCATGGAATTGGTTGGTTTGCAACGGTTGGCTGGCTCTTGTGTGGTATCTATGTTCAGATCAATTTCCATATTGCAGCCCAAATACAGTTGTAGTGGTTTGCACCAAAATGGGAAAATAAAGATTATCTAGGATACAGCCTGTGACTTCTGACTTTATGCATATTTCCATGTCATGGCTTTTCTTAAAAATACTGTTCTAGAATAACTAGGTAGGTCCTATCTAATCTCTTCTTTAAAAAAAAAAAAAAACATAGTTGAAGTCTCTTCTTTAGTGCGTGTGTTACCAGCTCATGGCAGGGCTCTGTGTAATATGGGTTTAAAATCAGTTTTACTTCTGGGTTTCCAAGGTAAAATTCCCTTCTGTTTAGGCATGTCTCTCAAATTACCCTCATTTCAAGAGATGTCACACATTTGTCCCAAAGTTTCCTATCTGCCACAGTGGTGGTGGTCTCTCATTTTGATTGCTAAATATTATTGGCTCCCATCACTGTTACAACTGAGCATCTCACAGTCTTTAATGTATTTATCCTCACAACACCCGGGAGGCAGGACAGTGCTGTTTATCCCCATTGTACACAAAACTAAGTAATTTACCCAAAGTCAGACAGGAAGCCCGTGGTGGAGCAGGATTTGACTGGGAGGTCTCCCGAGTCCTAGGTGAGTGCCCTAACTACTGGACCATCCTTCCTCTCATGCACCTGAATTTAGAGTTATTTACACTAAAGAATGAATCCCCCATTGTGATTGTATCATGGTTCGCACACTGTCTGGTGTTTTAAAGCCCAACTCCTGGGGACAAAGACTTACATGGGAATTTCCAGTTTCTTTTCTTTAAAGTATGTTTCTGGTGTCATGGTTACAGAGAAATGCTTGAAAAGGTAACCTGAGCCAACCCTCAAGGCAAGTTTTTTGTTGTTTTTTGTTGTTGCACATGATTTTGGTGGCCTCTCCTGATTTTTGGACAGGTGCGGTTGGCTGATGTTCTGTGTCTTTGTCATGCGTTGCAGGGCATGGCAGGTCTAGATCTAAGTATTTGTACTGTCTGTCAGCATTGCATGTGAGTAGCCACCTTCCCACCTGTATTAAAATCTGTGGGTGTAGCACAAGGGGCTCTGGCAGCTGCTATGTAGTTAAACAGTGTGACTAGCATGGGGCCATATGCCCCCTCTAAGGCAACGAGATGTCTGTCTCTTTCACTGTCCGGGCCTATGTCCAGTGCATTTCAGTGGCGTGAAACACATCTCCCCACTGTCCTAAGACAGGGAGAGGCAGCTGTGCTGGGTGTCTGTTTCAGGTAGAAAGAGGTCTCCCTTGCTGCACTGTGGGGACTAACCCCTGCCTTTGCTCAGGCTGCCACAAAAAGGGAAAAGTAACCCACCCACTGCCCCTTGCCTGGGGGCCATTGCCCAAGGGTCTCAGACACAGCCAGCAGGGACTTCTCTGTTCAGGGCCATCTTAATCACTTAAGAGGCACCAGGGCACAGTGTAAAGGGGGAAGGGCTCCCTATGCCAGTAGAAAACAGAGTCGTTCTTGCGTGGGTAACATTTTATTGCAAGCCGAGAAGTTTTACAGGGGCGCTGCTCCTGCTTTAAACGCCTCGCTTTGTGTGGGGGGGCACCCTGCTCCCAGGTGCCATCTGCCTCCCGGCTCAGCAGAGCCTGGGTACCCATCGCTGCTGGGAGGAGGGGCTCGCTAGGTGCCGGGCGTGCCCATGCCTGAAGGCAGCCCTGCCACCCTGGTCCCTACCCCTGGTGCCGCCCAGCCAGCCTTGGACCCCTGGCTCTGGAGCTGGCGGGGGGGGGGGGGGCTGGACGGGAGGAGAGCTGAGCCACCGCCCACCCCCCGAGGCTGATCGCGCGCCGCCCACCCCCGGCCCCAGGCCAGTGCGGCCGCTGCAAAGAATGGGCGGGGCCGGGCCCCGCCCAGCGCCGCCTGCAGCTCCTCCCCCGCCGGCCGGGGACAGGCAGCTGCAGCTACGGGCGCAAAGTTCTTCCCCCCCGGTGCGGCGCGGCGCGGCCAGCAGCCACTGTGCGGCGGGCTCCCGGCGGAAGATGACGAGGCGACGCTGCCCCCAGTCCGCGCGGCTGCTGCTCCTGCTGCTGGCGGCCGCCCTGGCCGGGGCGCAGCCCGGCGGCCTCTACTCGCCCGGCGACCCGCTGGTGCTGCTGCAGGTGGACACGCTGGAGCGCAGCGTCCTCAACTCCAGCAGCGCCTGGCTCGTGGAGTTCTACGCCTCCTGGTGCGGCCACTGCGTCCACTTCGCCCCCACCTGGCGGGCGCTGGCCGCCGACATCCAGGGTGAGTGGCCGGGCCACGGCAGCCCCGCTCCCCCCGGCCCCCAGCATGGGTACTTGGCCACCTGCCACGGGCCAGCCCTAGCCCGCTCCCCCTCCCGGGGCCAGCCCTGTGCCATCCTCGGGCCCCTCCTTTGTGCTCCTGCCCGAGACAGCCCCTCCCCGTAGAAAGGGCCCACGCTGTCCTGGGGCCGCCCCGTGCCCTTTCTGCCACCCACCTTCTCGTTCCCTGCCCCGGCTCTCTGGAGTCCTCGCTTCTCTTCTCCGCATCCTCGGCCCCCTTTCCGGCCAGCTCGGTGCCTTCTCCCTGCCCCCCGGCATCTTCATTCCCCACACTCCTTTCCTCTCTGAATTCCTTGTGTGTGTGTGTGTGTGTCCCCCCTCTCCGCCTCTCTCCCCTTCTCCCTCTGTCGGCGCCTCTCCGAGACCCTTGGCTGCAGCATCCCTGCTCCAGGTCACTTGCAAACCGCAGAAAGGAGGCTGCCGTTTCGGGGGTGGGGGCTGACGGGTCCCAGCTGCACTCTGCGCTGTAGCTTTAGTGCCCGTTGCTGAGCAGTTAGGAGAGCAACTTCCCTAAAGTTGCTGTAAAAAACCACATACAAACGAAGCCTCTTCCTGCTTCGCTTCTGCGTTGTAGCTACTTCACTTTGGGGGCAGACTTTCCTTCTCCAATTGTGACTTTGGTTAACTCTAACGCTCCTTTCTCATCCGCCCGGGCTCAGGCGCTCTAGCTGGCTGTGGAGGAGGCCAGCAAGTGTTGTTCTGATCAGCTGAGGCCCTAATACAGGCTGGGTCTGGGAGCTACTGGAGAAAGGGTGGGGGGGAATTGGAGGGGGTTTTTCACTGGCTTTTTGCCCTGGGCAATGGGCGTGTGTGTTTGAAGTTCGCAGGTGGAGTCGCTGTAGATCAAAGGCTGAGTTGTGCCCTGTAGCATGGTCTGGGACAGCCTACAGGTGACTCCATCAAGGAGTAGTTAATGAATTGATACTTAGTTGACCAGTCGGTCCCTCCTCTGACTTTTGGGGCCTGCAGCCCAGGGAGATGGGGTTTGAGCACTTTTCATTCTGAGGGATCCCAAGGCATGTTTGTGATTTTGTTAATTGATTGCCCAATTAGAGGCATGTGAATCACTCGACCAGCCCTTGAAATGCAGCCGTCCTGCGGGCGGAATGTGACAGCTGTTCAGAAATGCGCAGTGGCCCTGAACGGCAGTTGTGGGAAGGAGGTGAAGACTCCTGTGGCCATTTGAAACGTGCAGAGGGAATTGTAGGTATTCTGGCCAAATTCCAATGTAAGAAACACCCCTATGCTTCCCCAAAGTGCCATGAGCTCAGACAACCCGTTTTGTGTTTCATCCGAGAGGCAGTAGCATTGTGCAGCCTAGCAGTATGCTGGGGCATCATTGGCTCAGGATTGACTCAGAAGGAAACATGCTGATGGGGAAGCCACCCACATCACTTCCTACAGCGCATTTGTTTCCGTATAGGTCTCAGTATCTGCTTGGCATGGCCATACTTAGCATGTGAGATAGGAGGAGGATTTACATTTATGCCTTCAAAGGGCTTTCCCAGCACTGAATCTTTGCAGCTGCTGTGGGGTAGGTAAGTAACTATAATTATCTCCATTGCACAGATCAAGGAAACTGAGGCAGAGTGACTAAGGGTCTTGCCCAAGGATACCCAATGAATCAGTGGCAGAGCTGTGAGTAGAACGCCCTTACCTATGCACTAGACCATGCAGCCTTGGTAATGAGATTACAGCCTGAGGTTTAGGTAACTGGATGACAGAGCTTTGGTTCATGCTCACAGGTGTTTTCTGGTGTTGTGCCCTGATTCTAGACACTGGTAGAACAGCGCTGATGTGACTGTGATTTAGTGGGAGGCCAGGAAGGATCTTAGAGATCCTTGTCATCCCCTTGAAGGCCTCTTCAGCACTTCCCGTGTGCATTATTCCTGGCTCTCAGAAGGGATAACCTGTCAGAGGCTACGCAACGCTCAGGATCGCCCAGCAAGTCACCGGCACAGCTACCTAGGACCAGGCCTCTGATCCAGGGGTTCCCATTCCTATGCCTTAACCACAATGACAGCGAGGTCCCCAGCTGCTAGAAGAGGAGAGACTTATCACTGTCCTCTCTAGATCGGCCGCCAGGGAGAGGTAGGGTGACCAGATAGCAAGTGTGAAAAATCGGGACAGGGGATGGGGGGTAATAGGCACCTATATAAGAAGAAGCCCCAAATATCGGGACTGTCCCTATAAAATCGGGACATCTGGTCACCCTAGGGAGAGGTAGGGTGGGCCATATATTGCCAAGCTTGCAGGGGTCTGGGCTTACACGGAGCAGGGTCCCACATGCTATGGGCCACCCTGTGGCATGATGCTGTAAGCCAGCCATGTCTCTCCAGTGACCTTACCACAGGGATTGAACTTCCAGCATCTGGTGCCCCTCAGAGCATCATTAAGGGACCCTTTGTTGTAATTGCCTGTACCTTCTGGACCCCCCCTATAGTGTGCTCCAGATAAGATTCCCGCACAGTGACATGCCCAGGGCTGAGGACAAACAGACATGGGAGGGCCATGAATCTTATGCACACAGAAGCCATGTGAGCTGGGATGGAAGCAGTAGGGTCTCATGCCCCAGGCTGCGTCCTCAACTCCAGCAGCGCCTGGCTCGTGGAGTTCTATGCCTCCTGGTGAGCTGGGATGGAAGCAGTAGGGTCTCATGCCCCAGGCTGCACATGCTGGTCCAATGCCTGGAGCTGAGAGGAGGAGGATGCTGATTGCAGTTCTCTGGGGTGAGTTCACAGACCTTCAGCCCTCTCTGGAGGAACACACTTAGTTATGATGGCTGTCGACGGGGGCTGATGTCCTGTGGGCAGCAGGGAAAGAAGCCACGTGCTGGTGGCCTGTGTTACGCAGGAGGCCTGACTAGATGATCACAGTGGTCCCTCCTGGCCTTGGAATTGATGACTCTCTAGGTGCTGTAGGCCCATGGCCTCCCATTGGCCCAGAAGTCTGTATTTGGCTCTGTGCCAGTAGGGCGTCGCACACGCACTCTGCAGAGCTCTCCTGCTGATGTAATCACGGAAGAGTCTTCACTATGAACCCACATTTGCCTCCCCTCTGACGTGTGTTGACAAAACCCAGCTCATGCGGCTGGAGGAAGTACACACACCCACACGCCAGGGCTGAAGAGGTACAAACGTGCCTTTAGTGCAGCATTCAACGGTGGTGTGCACTGATGCGATCTAAGCAGGGAGCTCCTGGCCCCTTGCAGCCCCTCACAACAGCCCTGGGCTGGATTTGCTTGTCGTTGCAATTTTTCCTCCCTCTTTTCAATTCTGGCAGGAGAGGCTGTGTTTAAACTCCGGACACTAGAGAATTTTGTCTCCGCTCGCTGATGGCTGCGGAAGCCCATAAATCAGACTTGGAAAAGCTCCATGAATCTAAATGCTGATCTTTAAAGTGAAACCTCCTGGAGTGGGGAAGAGCCTGGCTTGCCAAATCCATCTTGGGTTGTCGTATGAAAACGTGACAGAGAGTTTGTACGAAGAGACCTTGCTTGGATGGGAGGGGAGAGTTGTTTCTCCCACCCAAATCCCTTTCTCAGCTGATCAGTGCAATTCATACACTCCCCTTTCCCTGCACTCGGGAAGCCCTGAGCTCCAATCTGGCTTAGGGGGAAATTTTCAAAAGGGCTCTTGGGTGCCTGCGTCCCATTTGTGCCTTGGAAAATGTCCCCCTAAGTCACACGTGGGGAAGTTTTGCTTCCTTGTAATCCCCACATCACAAAGACATCATGCAGCAGATTACAATTGACAGCTTTTCCTCAGGAGAATTGAGGACGGAGAGCTGCCAGATCAGTGGCCCGTCTAGCCCAGTACCCTGTCCCTGACAGTGACTAGCAGGAATCCCCTTAATGGACACTACTGCCCATAGGGGAACTTAATTTCTACTGTCCACCAGGCAATGTCTGACTTACGCCCTGAGGCCTGAGAGTTTAGAGCCCTTCTAATTTTTCCTGTCTAATGTAACTGAATGTTCACAGCCATGTTGTGTGCTTGTCCAGGCCTTTTCTAAATCCTGCTAAACTCTCAGCCTCAATGAGATCTTGTGGCAGAGAGATCACAGGTTAATTGTGTTTTTAACATGCTTTCCTCTGATCAGTTTTAGTTTTGCTGCCTTTCAATGTTACTGATTGTCCCCATGTTCTTGGGTTAGATGAGCAGGCCCCCTGATTACCTGCTCTGTGTCAGTTATGCTTTTATATACCTCCATCACGTCCCCATTACGGGGTCTCCTCTGCCGATGCCTGCTCACATGGAAGTCTTTCCATGCCTCTTGCCCTGAGCCCTGGTCAGAACACGAGCCCTGACCGGTCTGCATCCCAGCAGGGGAATAGGAGCAAGTGCTGCAGGTCAGGCTCAAAGTGCGTTTGCAAAGCTGGGATGAGAGCCCGGCACTGGAATAACTGGAATAGCAGGAGTGTTGCAGGTCAGAGTTGAGCTGCCTTGGCAGAGACTTCTAAGCGCTCAGGGGTGTTGCAGGATGAGGGCAGCTTGCACAGCGCTGGTCTGCGTGAGCCTGGCTCTTGCTAGCGCTGCTTTTTCCTGGCTTTCTCTACCCAAAAAGTGCGTTAAACCGCCCACCACCTTAATGTGTACTGAGCCTTTTACGTCCACTGGCGACGAGCGTGAAACCTGCCTGGAAGGAATGCCCTGTGCTTTCGAATGGATCATCCCCAGGGCAGCGCCCAATAAGAGAGAGGCAAACACCCCTCAGTCACACCTCACAATCAGTGAGCCAGCTTCCACGGCCCCAGGATGGTTTCTCGGGAGCCCCGACACAGTCCTTGTGTAGCAGCTGTAGCATGGCTAGAGGAGCTGAATAGAAGGCAGACTGTGGGGACACAAGGGAAGCTGTCAGTGGCTGGGATCTATTCAGTGCTGTGTGAAAGCAATGTTGCATTTTGGATCTTGGGGATTCTGCAGAGAGAGGCTAGAATCAAGGTGTGAACGTTCCCAGCACCCTGGCACTGCCTGGGAGTGCAACTAAAGGGCAACCTGCCCCAAACACTGGCTCCAGCTCCCCCTTGCCCTGTGGAACTGGCTGCATGAGCCTTGACACCTGACCTGCTCCTCAAGCGCAGGTAGCAGCATCGTTGCCAGTGTGCTCCCCCTCTTTGCTGGGAGCGGGCACCTTTTGGAGCACTGTGTTTGTCCTCAAATGGCAAGCAGGGGTTGCTCAGACAATAAAAGCAGAGAACTGCCTCTCAAATTGAGAGCTGCAAGGGGCGCTTGTGTGATGATTTGAGGGCTGGAGTATATTGGGGGAAGGGGTGGTATTTCCCTTGGACTCCAACCCCCCGTGTGCTGCTGCACAATGTTCTCTTGGGCTGGCACAAGTAATAGTGCCATGTGACCTGTGCTAATGGCTGCCTGTCCTGCACTGCAGTAACACCTCTGTCCCTGCCAGAGCTCCTGCATATCAGCCACACTAGGTTATGTAGCCACCTGGTTGCAATGGCCAGAAGAATAGTTAATAGATGCCACTGTATTCCATCCCTGCTGTGGCCACCACCTCTGAGCTCTTGGCTCCTGTTCCCGTCCTTTCGAGCCTGTTCCATGGACCGGACCCCAGAGCAAATGGAGGAAGTTGCTGTATCAGTAGGATACGCTTCCCTCTGAGGGGTGGGTTGTCCCATTCAGACGTGCTTGGAAGGCGCCTGCAAGGATCTGGTTGTTGCTCACAGCTCAGAAGAGCTGAGTCATGAGTTTTCAGGGGGGTGGATTTTTCTAGCCAAGCATCATTTTAGAATGAATCCCCAGGGGTCTCTGGAGGCGAATGCAGGGTCTAGTTTCCTAAGCAAGATGCTCTGTTCAAACAGACGCGCGGGGGCTGCTTGCCGTGATGTCAGGAGGAGCCAGAGGCCTGGATGGAGCAGCCGTGCACTCACTGACTGTGTGGGATGGACCCTTGTCGGAGTGAAGACAGCATTGCCGTGCGTTGGGGAGAAGGGACCTGCCTGTGCCCACATGGGAGGGGGAGAGAGTGTTCTGGGCTCACAACTGCTGCCAGAGAGGCCTCTGAGCCAGTGTTTATGGAAGAGGGATTAACAGCTCTGCATTGGATCCCTGCCCAGCTCTGCCCCTGGCACCAGGCCGGAGCTGCTCTCCCCTACGTTCCTCCTCCGGTCTCCCAGGAGCGTCTGCTCAGCCTGCCACTGCGAAGGGCCGGGAGGGCATTCTCCTTGGTGTCCCTGGTGTGGAGGAGGCGAGGTCCCTGGAACAAAAGGGCTCAGTTCTCCCTCCCTGGCACCTTGCCCACAGCTGAGACTTGTGAGTTTACTGCGCTGACCCATGACTACTGTGGGATTCCTGTCTCTGCAAGGTCTAGGGGGCTTCTCTTTTGGGAGGGGGAGAAGCTGCAAGCTCTGTTGAGCTGTATATTGGGGCTGGGGTCCCTACCCTCACCCAGTGACTGCAGCTCAGAGAGAAGAGGCTGGGGGCCAGAGTGAGGATGCCAGTTTGCAGGTGGGTGGAATGCGGAGTGCAGCACAAGTTGCTCAGATCTCGGCTCCCAAGTGCACAAACATGCAATGTGGTATTATCCACCTCTTTGCAATGCTTGCATGTTTCACTCCCTGCAACTCTCAAACTGTGGCTGCCAAGCCAAGTGGGCCTAGGCTGTCCCTGGAGATGAGCCCTCCAAGGAAAAGGCTGGGTGCTGCAGGAAGCGCTGTTGATGACTCTGTTCCTTGGTGAGCATCCCAACAGCCTCAGCGTGGTGCCTGGGTCACTGGACAGCTAGAAGGGCAGTGGGGTGGTAGAGATGGAAAACTGAGTTCCTGACTTCCCTGCCCCCCACATGAATATTTTTTGTAAGAAAAGGGGTTTGAGTCCCAGTGTCCTGACCGGATTCCAGCTCTGAGCATTACGTTCAGTCAGTCCTAAAATACCCCCATAGCATTTGCTTGTGAAGTGGCCTGCACATTCCTGGTGCTGTATAAATCAAGTGGTTTGACTTGTGTAAAGCATGCCGCTCTGCTTCCTGTCCTAAGCTGCTGTGCTTACTCTGCACTGGTAAACGGCTGCTGTGCCGTACCCCAGAGCCAGCTGAATTTCATTGGTGGCTATAAAGCTCCTGTGCATGAATGTCGAAAGTGCGTTGGGATAAGCAGTGCTCTAGCAATGGAGGAGGTTCGAATTCAGCTTCCGGCCATGGAACTGTGGGAAAGATTTCGGGGGGGGGGTTACCCATAATGCATTTCTTCCCAGTGGAAAGAGCAAGATTTTGCTCACAAGGGGTAGGTAGGTAATGCTGGAAGTCTGTGCAGTCCAGCAGTGTCTGGGAGTGAGATACAAGTAGAAACAGCTCCAATACACTGATGGGCAGCTGTCTATTATGTAATTGCAGTAGGGAGCAGTAACTATGATATAACAGAGGCTTCCTCCAACTTAGTCCTCGTCTAACATGTCCTAGTGGCTCCTGCCCCGTTTCCTGGGGCTGGGGGTCTCCCCATGAGCAGTGAAGCTGTGACAGGCTCTCTGGGGAAAGGCTGCCACTGGAATTCGGAGCGAGCTCTGCCCCAGCGGCTGCTCCTGTTCTCAATGCAGAGTGGCCGGGACTGGAGTGGGTCGGTTCAGGTCCGCTAACGTCTGTCTGTCTGTGTCTCCTTTCAGAATGGAGCCCCACGGTGAAGCTCGGCGTCCTCGACTGTGCTGACATAGCCAATCAGAAAGCGTGCGGGGACTTTGGGATAACTGGGTTCCCAACGTTGAAGGTAAAGTGAGCACAGGCTGGGGTGGGGTGGCAGGAAAGCGGAGCTGGTCCAGCTTCAGTCTGTAGGGGTGTGTGTACTCCGTGTTCTTCAGCGGGGCTCACACCAGCACTCTAAAAATAGCTGCACAGGTAGTGCTTTGCACGGTGTCTCGGGCTCTGAAGCCTAGTAGCGGGGTGGGAGGACCCGGGCAGGGAGACTCACTCCAAAATGCTGTGTAGACACACCCTGTGCCATTCCATGGGGCTGGTACCCCAGGAGGCCCCTAATCAGTTCTACTGTGGTCCTGGTCTCGGCCTGTGTTTTGGGTCTGAACAGTAGCATTGGCCATAAACCATCTGAAATCACCCCCCTCCTGTTTATCTCAGCGCTTCACCAGGCAAACTGTGGTTTTTTGGGGGTATGGGGTGTTGCTCACCACTGGTCGGGGAGAAGAGCCCTTTGTGTGTGAAATCTCTGTCCCTGTAAGACTGTGGCAATGGCATGACCAGGGAAACCTGACTGGGGTGTTTCTAGGAATCGGCAACCTTTTGAACTTGAAGCCCAGCTGACTTTTGTCCCAGATCTGCAGCTCGCTGCCCCTGAGGAAGGAGTGAGCCTTGAATTGAACCCAGGGCTCTAGCCCAACTCCTGTACGAGATGGGTTCTGTGCCTCCTAGAGCACTTTATTCTTGTGGCTTCTCCTGCTTCTCTTTTATTCCTGTTTCTCTTAACTGTTTCCTCTCCCTGTCAGTTCAGCTGAATGATAACCTTGCATCTGTTTATATAGCACCCCAAATACATTCCTGGGCATATACATAGAAATCGCTTCACCCAGCACTGAAATGCAGCCACCTCTGGAGTGAAACACAGCAGCTGTTCAACCGTGCCCAGCATCCCTTCTCAGGCATCTAGAACAGGCAGTAAAGAATATCATATCCAAGTGAGATTGCTGTGTGGATCTGGGCAGGCAGAGTGTAGTGAGGCACAGAGGAATTTGGCCAGGAGCTGGAGCTAACACCTCAGCTCTTGTAAAAAGTACCATGGGGGTCTGCCACAAGTGACTTCACTTTTGTGTCTATTCCCTCAGCCGCAAGGGTGCTGCACGATTTCATTCCCATCTGTTAAGTGCTTTGAGAGCTTTCCATGTTGGGTGGCTCTGTTGTCATTGGCAGTTGAGTTGCGATTCCACCCCTTCGTCCCGCGCCCAGCAGAAATTGTGTAAATATATATAATTTAAATAGTTCCTCATGCAAACAAACCCCAGTCCAACATAAGCAATAGTGCAAAAGCCTCGGAGATGCCTTGCTAACAGGCAATGAATTCGCATAACTTGGAGTTCAGATGCAGGGCTTAATTATTAACTATTATTTATATAGTGCCCGGACATGCACAGGGCAGGAGAATGGCGCCAGAGTAGTAAAAGGTACCCTCCATTTTTCTTTTTTGCATTTCTGTTGGAGACTCCCTGTATTGAGCCGTCTCTGAGGTCGTAGTAAGGGAGAGCAAAACCAGGGTCTGGTAGACTCCATCAGAATGTTCCCGTTCATCCTCCTTTCAAGTTCCCAGCACGCCTCTTGTCCTGGCTGTGTTCCTTTCCCAAGGAATGGGGACTCTAAGTGCCTGAATCCATTCCAGCTGGGAGGACCGTGTGGTGCCTTTGATCTGGTGCAAAGGGGAATACAGCATATGGCCATTTCAAATGCCTCTGCCACAAACATTTCCTGAGGCAGACCTAGTGCAGTTTCCGCAGTCCTTTAAAGAGACGGTGTCAGTGAGTCCTTCTCAGCAAACATCACTGTTTCCAGTGACCCTTTGGATTATTTGAAGCTGGAAGAATTCTGTGACTTGTTTTTTGCTGTTTACTTTCTGCACTAGCTGGTGAGCTTGCTTTGGCTGAGTGTAACCCAAGCTAATTGATTGCCAGTTAACTAACAGGATGCCAGACTCCAGGGTTGACATTCCCTAGTGTAGGTTCCTAGTCGGATCTACTGAAATGAACACTTTGACTGGCTACTCTAGAATTTACACTCATGTTCGTTAACTTGAGTTAAGGGGCAGTCAGCTAGCTGGAGTTACAGCTGGACCAAAATCTCTGGCTGTCTCTTTGCCAGCCAAAGAGGTGTGTGGGATTTTTGGCAGTGGGATAACTAAGGCATGGGAGCTACCCTGCTGGAGACAAGGGACAGGTAGTTTTTAGCGTGATGTAGCAGGATGAGGTCAGCAGTACACCCTCCACCTGGGGTTGACCTCACCTAGCTACATCATGGTAAAATTAAAGAGCCTTATTTCCACTAGGAGTTTGCAGCAGGGTCGCTAATGCTCATTATCCAGCTGTAAAACCCACCCTTTTTGGCAGTGAAAACAGCCTGTGTTTTTGTCTACACTGGGAAGATGTAATGTATTCAAATATGGTGTGTAAACACTACTCAGCACCTAGTGTAGACAAAGACAATTATGTTTAAGAACATTAGCTGGTTGGGCTAAGCCTAGGGCTTTATACACTGTAATGTGAATGTTAACACAGTGGGCTTGGTCCTGCACCAGGTGCCGAGTGGTGTTTAGAAACATGTATCCAGGGGTAGTCTGGATCTGTAGCAGCGACAAAGGGTCCTGTGGCACCTTATAGACTAACAGAGGTATTGAAGCATAAGCTTTCGTGGGTGAATACCCACTTCTTCGGATGCAAGCAGTGGAAATGTCCAGGGGCAGATATAAATGTGCAGGGAGGAAACATGTTAATTCAAACGTGTTAGCTGACATGTTTTAAAACTCCACTCATTTCCCAGGTGCACATAAACCCTGTGGTGAAACCAGACTGGTGAGTTTGACTTCCCGGGCCTTGTGCACTAGCATGGAGCCTTTGATGGGGTCAGGCTCCTCATGCCACCACCTACCCTCCCCACATACACACTCACTCCCAGCTGGACAAAATTTGGCCAGCTCAATGCCCACGCTAGCAATTCCCTTCATTCCCCTGCCATGTGGTGTGTCATGTTTCAGTGTAATGTCTGCAGGATTGCCAACTTCAAGAGATCAGAAATCATGAGAGTGGCCAAAAAATCATGAGGTTTTTTTTTTTTTTTTTTTTTTTTTAAAGATGATGTGTTTTTCAGGTCAGTCTCTTGATTTTTAACCCACCGCCCCTGCCCAACCCCAGTGTGTGCGCATGTGACAATCAGTGTTGCCCACTCTGCCACATGTGCCAGACTCCAGGTGAGACATAGGTGAGAGGATTATTCCAGGAGTGGGTGGGTGAGATTCTGTGGCCTGCATTGTGCAGGAGGTCAGACTAGATGATCATAATGGTCCCTTCTGACCTTAAAGTCTATGAGTCTATGTACTGGATAAGGTGATTTTGGCCCGTTACAGGTGCTGTCACCCCCACATCTGTGCTGTCTCCTGCCCAGTAATTAATCCTGTCTGCCAGGCCTCCATTGTTTCAGCAGCAGGTGATTCTCTTCCCCCCCCCCCCCCCCGCCCAAAAAAAAATCCTGACATTTGAGAGTTCTATTATGAGTAAGGCTTAATTTTATTAAGAAATCGTGTGTCTCGCAAGTTCTCATGTCTGGGTCTATAATCACAGACTTAGTCCCAAAAGAGCTTATTTATTTAAATGCCTTGGCCTGTACCTTCAGAGACCTGCCTCTAAGGCCAGCAAAACTCCCCTCTTAGGGCTCTCCTGCTTTGGGGAATCTCAAAATGTAAAGGAGAATCTCTGATCTCTTTTCACTTTTTTATTTTTTTAAGTTAGTTTCCAGCCCTTTTCCCTCGATAAAGATAACAAAGTGAGGGTCTGTTCCAACTTCTGTTCGGGTCAATGGATTGGAGCCATCAGCAGCTCCAATCAAGGATCAGCAATTTGGGAATTTGCACATCACCTACTTTAGCTCAAGAAATATGGGCTGTATTTTTCTGAAAATCTCCCCCCGGTATAGTGGCTGTGGGAGCGCTAATATATGCCCCTCGCTGGTGGAGATCTGTGACCTTTAACCCACAGATATCATTACAAAAATAACTTTATTTTAATAAATTATTCAACCATCAAATTCGAAGTGTACAGGATTCAGGCGTGCCAGCTGTACATCTTACAGCTGCTAAAGAACTCTGCGCAGTTAAGCAACAATTAAGAGGGCTGGACAGAAACACCTCTCAAGAGAGACAAAGTCTAACAAGATAATGAGTCTGTTTGCAGAGCTTGCTTGTTATTCAAATGAAGCATTTCAAAGGAATTCAGAGTGAGAAATCAGGTCTTGGAAGCAGTAAGCCATAGAGGTAGCCACTCAAGATTTCCATTTCAATAAAGAATGAGGTGGCTTGGAAAAAAAATTCTGACACTTGAGAGTTGTCATTTCTTGGTCTGCAATGACAGGTCAAGTCCCTTTGTTTGATTTTTGTTCCCTCTGGGGCGGGGCGTGTTGTAAACGGCAGATGCACAAGGGCCATCTCAGACCTCGTAATAATGGGCACTAACCCCAGCGTCTCGCACACCTGGGTGGGCCACCTCTGCCTCCCGCCTGCCCTAGCTTTGACCGGGGGAGCCCTATGGCTGGGCTGGTGGCCAGGAAGAGGGTGATTGGGCAGATTTTTACAAAGTTCCTTTCTGTGGCTGGCTGGAAAAAGAAACTTGCCGGACTCCTGGGGTAATTACAGTCCTGGGATCAGCCTAAGAAGAGCTCCAAACCTAGTGGGAAATGAGTGGGTGTGGATTGGGATGCTCCCTGTTCCGGGGGGTCTTGTGAGACCCCTCAGTCCTCCACTAGGTACTTTAATTGGCTGTTGACAGGGTAGAACACAGTACTGGAGCGATGACCCTTACCTCAGATGCCACAGGAATAGGCCTAATGGGCTAAGCCCCTCGCCTGGCCCAAAATACAGCGCTTGAGCCTGTCTTTAACAAGGCTTCCAAAGCCCAGAGGGACCTGCTGATGTGGCAGTGCTACAAGGCCGTTGGTTAGTGCGGGGTTGGTGTTGTGTCGTCCTTTCCTCCTCCCCCGCCCCCCCAGCACCTTCTGCAAACAGCTTTCGCTCCCAGCCCAGCCTGGTTGGCAAACATTTGCCATGAGATTTCACTGATCCTGCTGCCCTGCCTGCATGGAGGGAGGTGGGAGAGTGCACAGCTGTCATCAAACACAGAGGGCACGTGACTGTTTGCAGCAGGTACTGTGGGGCGGCCTGTATCCTGAGCCCTGGCTGCGTAGAGCAGGCCTCCCTCTGCTGGTGAGTCTTTAAAGGGACCAGCGAAGAGGCAGGATGAATGATCCCCATGGCCGGGAGGTCTGCGGCTGTATGAGGTTGGCTGCTTTCCTGGGCCCTGGCTAAAGGAGAGCGTGGGCATTCATCTCCCACACAGTCTCCGTGTGCCCTGCTGGCCCTTCGCTGTAACCACTGGCCTGCCGCTGTGCGCAGGGGACTGAGCTCTCCAGGCGTGCTACCGCATCAGATAAGCAGCCTGAGTGGCCGGCCCCTCTCTTCCATGCAGAGCTGCAGCCTTAGCACAGGCACAGCCCTCCTCTGGGCTGGAGGCATCCTTGTGTTCTTGGCCAGCTTGCTGCAGCCCTTGTCCCAGGGCTTCACAAACCCACTGTTCCCAGAGCTGACAGGCAGCTGGTCAGTCAGCCTGGCTGGCTCCTCTAACAGCAGGACTCTCTCCCTGTCCAATGGGCTGCAGCCCTTATGCTGTTGAGCCTGGCGATTCTCCTCCTGGCTGAACACAGCCACTGGGGAGAGTTGCTGCAGTGCCTTGGTATGCGCAGGATGGTGGCCTCTCCCCCACCCGCAGCGAGGCTGCGCCATGGGGTCTGCTGCCCATGCTCTCCAATGCCATAACTGCAACGGGAGCATCGGCAGCTCCCTCATCCCTGTCACAGTCGACTGCCGTGTCCCAGGCTCTGGTGCCAGCGCACAGCAATGTGGCCACGTATTGACCCTTTGCAGAGCTTCCTGGAAAGGGCAGGAGCCCTAGGCTGGGATGGGGCATCTTCCTCCATGGAAGGATCCCCCCCTGCCACCCATATGGTAGCACACGCTCGTGCCCCCTGCCCCCGCAATAAGCAATTCTGATCCATAGCCCCCACCCCCGGCCAGCATGCACACCAGGCCCCAGGGGAGGCAGAGCTGGCGTGCAATGCTGACAGTGGGCTGGGGACATTCAGCTCTGCCCCTTTTGCTCATTGGATCCAGACAGGCCGTGATTTCTGCTTCCCCGCTGTCTAGCTGAGAGTGGAGCTCTGACAAGGGCTAGTTGGCAGAGGGTCAGCCTGGAGAAGCTGGTAGTCTAGGGAAAACATCCAGACTGGCCGGGCAACTGCTCCATCGATTGGGGTAGTCTGCCTGCCTTTATTGTGCGAGGATCGCGGTTGAAGGGTCCCATTGTTCCAGCTTGGTGGCAGCTGAGAGCACTCTTTGTTTCCTTCTTTGGTGAGAAGCTTGCACTGAGCACAGCGAGCCAAGCTCTTGTCCTCTCCAGACTGCATTGCTGCACTATGGGACTTCGCCTAGGACAGAGGGTGGCCTCCCACTTCCAGAGCAGGCCTGGCCTTTGGGAGATGTCACGCCCATGCTCCAAACAGCATGGACATCCAAGCCATTCCATTACGAGTGCCATTCATGGGGCTGGGTTTGATCTATAACCGAGATCCTATATACCCTGTAGCCAGGTGACATAAATTCTGCAGCGCAGTCTCTTCATTTCACAGTGCCCCAGGGCAGCCAGCTGGGAATTCTGTCTGCTTCAGAGGAATTAAAAAAGGTGAACTTTCCCTGATTGAAATATGAAGATGAACGATGCACTTTGGCACAGAACCCTGCCTACCATTCACCTTGGTATTAAATGTCATTCATCTGACATGCTTTTAACTTTCATTGTGCTGCAGAATTGGCCAAGCAGGGCAAGCTTGAAGTTTTGGCATCTGGAGAGGGGAGAATGAGAACAGTTTTGCACCTGTGCGCCATCCCTGAAGGCCAGATTCACAGACTTGTTGACAGCCCCCAGATAGGAATTCTGAGGGCTGATGGTGGGAAGATGTGTGTCTGGATGGTGGTTGGAGAAGAGACCTTGACTCTTGAATGCCCGCTTCTCCTTCCCACCCCCTTGCTTAGTCTGACAGAGCCAGCATGTGGGTTTGCTCTTCAGGGTTAGATGCAAGATCTGTTTGCTCCCTGAGGCATTTGCCAGGAGGTGGGGTAGGCTGCTGAGCAGATCTGTGTCTGGGGAGTTTCATTGAGTCTGTATTGGGTCGATTTATGTATTGCAGTTTGTTTTAATGATTGTTCTGCAGGTGCCTGGAGACCTTTTATAAATTGGCGAGGCCTAGTAGATGGAGCATTAGAGTGGGACCCCAGGAGGCCTGGGTTCTGTTCCTGGTTCTGCCACTGGTCTTCTGGGTGACCTTGGGCAAGTGACTTCACCACTTTGTGCCTGAGTTTCTCCATCTTTTAAATGGGGATAATGATATTGATCTCCTTTGTAAAATGCTTTGAGATCTACTGCTGAAAGGCTATGTAAGAGCTAGGTAGTATTATTAGGTATGATTAAACTCACTTGGAAAATCAATAAACTTTGCCTTCTCTATAGCATTCTTCAGCCCTACTTCTCAAAGCAGGTAAATATTTTACAGATGGGGAAACTGAGGTAGAGAGAGGCAGTGATTGGCCCAAAATCACCCATCAAGTTGGTGGTAGAGCTGAGAATAGAACACAGATTTCCTAAATCCCAGTCTGATACCTTAACCACTGGTCCATGCTGCCCTACTGGTGCTCTATGCATTGCAATGAATGTTGTTAAAGGTTCTCCAAATGCTCCTGCAGACACTATTCTCTTGTGTTTCTTTTCAGTTTTTCAAGGCCTTCTCCAAGAGCCCTGAGGACGGGATGAAGGTATTCCGTGAGTATCCAAAACCTCCTGGCTCTTTAATCCTTGCTGGACTCCTCTGTTGGAATTCGCCCTGCTGTGGCGGTTTCCTTTCCGTTGCGGCCCGCGCGCCTGCTGCGTTCTAGAGTAGGGGGTGGCCAGTGAGTGGTTTCCCCAGGTGAGGGTGGGAGGGCAGGAGGTGTTGGTGGGGGATGACTCATGAGAGGGAATCTTGCGGCAGGGGATAAATGAATAAGGCATCTCAAGCTTTGCAAAAGAGATGTGTTTCTGTCATGTGCCACTAACCAGCCGCTGGAGGGGCTGCCAGGGTGGGTTGGGGATATATTGTATAGTATGGTCCAGTAGCACTCAGTCCCCATGTGACACTGCTGTGGCTTCAGGGATCAAGCATAGTTGGGATCAGGGGTTGGGATGGGTCTTTGTTACCTTGGGTACAGTCCTTGGCTTTTTGTGCATGGTGCTTTGGTGGGTGAGCTCTGTGTATTTTGTTCCCCCTACAGATCCCGGGGACAGCATTCAGAACCTGAGGCAGAATATCATCACCAACCTGGAGATGCACAAGGAGACATGGCCACCTGCCTGTCCACCACTGGAACCAGCCAGGTTATTGGAGGGGGGCATAATAGCTGGGGGTGGGGGAGACGTGGGGTGAGAGAAACAATTCGTCACTGGGCCTCCAGTAACAGTCCTGCCTTGAGACCTCTGCTGCATGTGGATGATGACCGTGTTCAAGGGCCTGCCCTTGGTTCAATCCCTGTTATCGTGTGGCACTGAATTCTTATGGGTTGGGCTGGAGACCTTGCCTAGGCGGTCCCGAGGAGGCTCCCGGCTACTCCCAGGACAGTGACACACACTGCAGAGGTGTGAGTTGAACTGACGGCCTGGCGCCGGAGCGACTTCCTGGAGTGACTGTGATAATAGCACGTGAACCAAACGAGGCAGGCAGCTGTTTAGCCAGGGATTAATAGGCACGGACCTTTTGACTTCCTCCTTGGTAATGTTCCAGACCTGCTACGTGAATCTCCCCATGCGATGCGCCCAGAGCTGTCAGTGTGGGGCGGGGTTCCATTACCTACAAGATTTTTTCCCATGATTCGTCTCTAACAAACCTGCCTGTAACTACTGCGGGCTGGAGAGTGGTGGCTGCTCGTATTGGTCACCGGGGGAGGGCATGTCCTGTATTGCTGGTGTGGGGGAAGTGTCGGTGCCCTCTGTTGTATCGAATGAGATCTGCTGACGGCCTGGGAAGGGCAGATGAGCCTTAGCGCTGCCCACAGCAAACAGGTGCCCCTAGAGTGGCAGTGGCGTGAGTGTTTTGAGCAGGAGGCTGGGTTCTTTCCCCTGAGCTGCACATGTGCGGGGTAGTTGATGGTCTGCGCTGTGGCCGGGGGGAATGGCTGGTGGCACAGAGGTGCCGTTCCCACTGCTGTCCCTGGTCTTCTTCCATGTCCTTAGATCCTAAACTTGCCCTGCAAGCTGGAGTCACTGCTGCCCTCTGGCTCCTCCCTGGCTGAAAGCCCTGGGTTGAGTTTTGCCTGTTCAGGGTAAGATCCAGGAGCATCTAACTTGACCTGTCAGACCTAGATAGCAGCCAGGACTCTGCTGTACAGAGGAGTTTCTGGCTCCCAGCACTGTGCTCGACACACCGGACCATGCTGTGCTGGCTACAGGAAAGCTCACCACTGCTTGAGCCTGGAAAGCCCCTATGGCTATACCCTGTTAACGCTGGGGGCAGTGGGGAAAGGTGTTAAGCCAGGAGGCAGAAATGGATCTGTGAAGCCAGCCAGGCAGCCTGCAGATCAGCGATGGAAAGGAAACTCCTCAGATCTGCAGCTGGTGATTGCCTGGGGCGAGTGTGTGAGCCCCCGACCCCTTCCGGGGGTAACGACATCCTTGTGCTTTCCTCTGTGCCTGTGAAGGGGCTGACCTGGCTCCTTCTGGGTATGCGTCACCTGGGCTGGGCATGGCTGGGCCGCACAGAACAAAAGGGTTTGAGCTGCACTGCCCACCAGCCATCCCCACCCACATTTCAATGGAGGAGCAGGACGATGGCCCCTGTCCAGGTGCAGACACCTGCAGCGTGGTGTCTGAACTACCCTCTCCTCCCCACTGTCTGAGCATTCCAGCCTGGGGCCCTAGCAATGCCCCCTCTGTACCCCTGCTCCAAACACTGCACCGTGCACAGCGCCGCTCCTCGGCAAAGGTGGATTTATTGCATCTCTCAATGCTCTGTAGGCACTTATCCCGCCCCCGAGTAAAAATGCAAAGCCACAGGCAGAGTTAATCAAATGCCACAGGTGTGGATGGGGAAATGAACCCCAGCCAAACTCCAGCATTCCAACCTCATGTTCAGGCTCTCCCCACTGTCTAATGCCCCACAGGGGAAATTGGGGGTTTCATTTTAAACCCCCCTTACTCCCCAAGAGCAGGAGTGTTTGGGCTCAGAGTTAGGGTTCAGGCCATCTCTAATGTGACCCGATCTGTGTCCTGATGAAACTGCTCTGGCTCTAGTCTCACTACTGGCTTTCACAGTAGACAGGGTTCTAACCTCAAGTCCATCCGTAAACAGTCTCCCATCTCCTGTTCCTTGGCTGACCCTGACAGAGTACCATAGAGCCAGTGAACTGAAGCAGAAAATCAGGCCGGCAAGCTCCATGTGAATTGAACAGTGGATAAGCAGAGCTGATCTCGACCACCTACCTGGGCGACAAATCCAGCTGGGTTCAGCTCTGTGTGGGAAGGGCAAGCACCCAACCATTTGCCAAGCTGCTGTGTGCTGTGCTGGCGGGGAGCACGTTCTGCGCCGCTGGGGCTGGCCCGTTCACCTGCTCACTCCGTGTCACTGAGAATGCCTCATTGTTTTCTCCTGCAGCGAGGAGGAGATCCGTGGGTTCTTTCAAACAAACAATGTCACATACCTGGCGCTGATCTTCGAGACGAACGACTCCTTTGTGGGCAGAGAGGTGGGCATTGTTGTTTTGTTCAGTGTTTGTATTGCTGTAGCACCAGGTGGGGTTGGAGCCTGTCACCGTGCCTCAGTGGGTCTCAGCTGAAGATGCCAGATTCAGGACAAACTGCTGAGAAATGGGGCAGACTCACTCCTAAACTGGTGGTTATTCTTCCATAGATATACCAAACCAGTAACAAAAGTAAACTTCTGTCTCACCACACTGGTTAACCAGAAGTCAGAAATGCAGCCTCCCTAGGTATCCCAGCCCTTGTTTCACCCCTCAGACACTAAGCTTTATGATGAGTGGTTATTTAAAACCAATTTAATCAACCAAAGGGTTGTTCTGATCCGGAAGGACCAGTCTCATACCCAGGTCACTATATAACTCAGATCTTACCCAATAATCACGCAGTAGCCAAACCTTTAGTATCTAATATCTAACGGTTTATTTATAAGAGAAAAGAAAGGGGTGACAGTTAAAATGGTGTAAGGAATCAAATACATACACTCATTGCAAAATTCTTAGATCAGGTTTGTAGCAGTGATGGAATAAACTTCTGGTTTATAATGTCTCTGGGAACATCCAAAAGATTGGAAGGTCCTCAGTCCATTGTTTGGAACGCTCCTGTTAGTGTAAGTCCATAGTCCAGAGATCAGAGTAGGAAAGAGGCAAAATGGAGATGCTACCAGGGTTATTTATACTTTCTCCCATGTGGAGGGAAAACTCAGTCTTAGTTTGTGGAAAAGTCCAGGCACAAGATGGAGTTCAGGGTCACAGGAGCAAGTCACATGTCCTTGCATGCTTCAGTGAGTCAGAGCAGCCATTACTGTACCTATATTCTGGCTGACGTGTCCTCAGCTTCTTCTATGGCCTGTTGTGTGAGCCAAGTTACCTTCAGTGGTCCATCATCAACTTGACTAGTCCATTCACAATGTGCTGACCAGACTGGATATAAACTAACAGCCTTGTGGGAGTTACCACAGGAGCAAACACATTTGAAATACTGGTACATAGTCAGTATTCATAACTTCAGACACCAAAATGATACATGCATACAAACAGGATAATCATATTCGGCAAGCCATAACTTTTCCAATGACACCTCACATGACACATTTTGTACAAGATTTGTTGCAACTGTATAACAGTGCTAGCACCAATGATCTATTTTAATCACATAATGTCACCGGGCCCCATTATTCGCTGTATGTGCATGTAGTGAAAAGATGTCCCTTTCCCCAAAGAGCTTACGGTCTGAGTAGATGAGTGGAGAGGCGAGTTCTGATTCTCCCCCTGGGCCCCTCAGGAGTTAGAATACAAAGATGTTAACTGTTCCTTGACTCTTTATATCCCTTCCCGTTTCCATAGCCATTAAGTGCCACGCGCTGCAGTTAGGTGAGGCTAAGGCTCAAGTAGTGGTGAACTTTCCTGTAGCCAGCACAGCATGGTCCGGCGGGTTGAGCACAGGGCTGGGAGCCAGGAATTCCTGGCATCGTTCATTCAGGGAAAGTTCACCTTTTTTAACTTAGCCCTGGCTCTGCCACTGACCTGGGTCAGTCACTGAGTCTCCCTGCGGCTCATCTTCCCAGTCTGTAAAATGGAGATCCTATTTCTCCGCCTCTCGGGGCTGTCGTGAGGGTCAGGCTGTGTTTGCACAGTGCTTTGGAGGCATAAAGTGTTCCCTCAGTGCTAGATATTGCTGTGTTCCGACTCCTGCTGGGAGAGGCTGGGGCTGGAGCAGCCATGAGCGTCCCATGCCGCCCCCCAGAGGAGGGAGCCGCTGTAAGCAGGCTTGGCCCTGGGACATTCTGTTCCATAGCTAGCCTAACCCATGGAACGCGCTGCCTCGCAGGTGACGCTGGACATGCTCCAGTACGAGAACGTCGCTGTCCGGAGAGTGCTGAGCAGCGAGGAGGAGCTGGTGAAGAAGTATGGCATGACTGCCTTCCCTTCCAGCTTCCTGCTCATCAACAACGGGACCTTCAGCCGCATCCCTGTGTGAGTCCTTCCCTGCCGGGACCCAGATGGGTTGGCCTGTGACGTGCCAGGCCTTCGCGTGGCAGCTGGGTGTGATGCCAGTGGGTGGATCCCACTGTACCTAAGGGGTGGGAGGATGAATCATGGCACTGAGGGGCTGATGATGGAGGGAACTTGCTGCACCGAAGCTGGGAGTGCGAACCTCGGTGTTTGTGTGCAGATCCCCCTGCCCTTGTAGAGAGATCCTGTGGCTTTGATAGGAATAAAAACCCATAGGGTTTTATGGCAGCTCCTCTCCTATCCTGGCTGGAGAGCTCTGGCTCGAAATGGTCTATAGCGAGAATATTGTTCTCTGTTAAACTCCATGGGACCCTTCCCTGAGGGATGGGGTGTGAATCCTGGTGCTGGCGGGCAGATCCCACAGAGATACGGCCAGCTCCTGTCACCCATGGAGCTGCCCGGCTCCAACCTTCCCTGCCTGTTCTGGGCTGCTCTCCCGTGTTGAGACACTGGGTGTGGCTTTGTGATGCCGTTTGTGGCTTTCCTCCCCGGACTCCCCCACCAGCCACAGCTACAAACTGCTGAAAGTCCCTCTAAACGCAGCCCAGTCTGCAGGTGTTTTGCTGGCTTGGGAATACATCAGTGGACTTCGCAAAGCTGGCAGGGAGTCAAGTTGTCCCTGACCTTTTCCCCACCTCGGCCGGCCTCTCCGCTCCTCCCCCTGGGTTTTCTAATTGCGGAAAAGTTCATTAGGAACCAGACAATGGCTGGTTCTGAAATGCTGGCAGAGAACAATGGCGCCGGGACTCAGCCCCTCTCGTGGGTTCCTGCTCCTGAATGGCACCTGAAAGAGCAGCCAGATGGTGCCTTCTCACCCTCGATGGATGATTGATGTCAGGCTGGCAGAGCAGGGAAGAGTGTGGTGGGGCAAGGGGGCAAACAGACACTTGTGCCTTCCCTAGCAAGGGTCATGGGGAGGGGTCGCTTGCCTGGGTAGTAGCCAAGCAGGGAGCTATTCCTAGTGGGAAGCGTGGCATTTGCAAAGCTCGTCTGTGCTGCTTGACTTGCGGGGGACGTGGTGAGCCAGGTTGAGGGGAGGCGGGGTGCTGTCTACTGATGCCAGCTTCACCCAAGAGCAGAGTCATTGTTTCCTTGCCGCGGAGCTGGTGGAGGGGAAAATTGCTTGTGACGATGCCGTCTCTCCACCATCTGCTTGCGGGCGAACATCGGGCTGTGAAAGCAGAGCGGAAAGCGATGGCTTCTCGCTGCTGGCTCTCCTGGGCTTTCCTGCCGCTTCCTCTCACAGAGCCTGACAGCTTTGCTCATTCTGGGTGGGTTAAGTAGGGAGTCCTGTATTCCACCCCCTGCTCCCTCCGTCTTGCCAATCTGTCCTGAGAGACAGCAAAACCTCCCGCTGCGCCTCGGCTGCCAGGGGTGGGCTTATCCTGCACAGATCCCAGTGCATCCGTACCCCAGGCTCTCAGTTTAAAGGGTGTTACGGATTTCAAGAGGGTAAAACCCACAGGGGCAGAACTGGGAATTGCCCCACAGAAGCGGGAGGAAGAGGCAGGTCCTTGAGGCAGCAAGGGTGGCTGGATCCAGGCGGTGGCATGTCTTGTGCTTCTGTACCTCTCTGTCCCTCTCATCACCTCAGCCCCAGCCTTCCTCCCTGTAGCACTGTTGGATGAGGGAGGGAGCACCAATGGCCCAGATTAACCCCAAATGTTCTTCTCCCCCCTTAAAGTGCTTCCTAACCAGCTCTGCCTGGGAGCCCTTGTCATATTCCCTGAGCTGCCAGAGGAGGCAAACCCCACCCCAGAACCTAGGGTGAAAGGAGGCTGCAAGGGATAGAGAGTGGCTGGTTGAACTGGGGCTGCCCATCCCCATGAGAGCTGTGCCCTTCCTCGTGCCAGTTGGCCTGGAACGCACACAGTGCCCAGTCAGAACCTGAGTTCTCTTTATATAGATGGTCTGGTTTCCAGTGCTCTCCCTTCCTCCTGGCCAGAGCCCCGTGAGGGACGCTCCCTGCAGCGTGGCCAGTGGGTCCCCAGTCTTGGCAGTCAGAGGAGGTGCTGGCTCTGCCTCGTCAGATGCTTCAGGGCACACGCTGATGGCTGCTGAGAATGTGTCTGTAGAGGTGGTGGGAGGAGCGGAGAGCAGAGACCCTGCCCTGCGGAGAGGGCAGTCCGAAGGCAGGAGTGGGGCTGTGTGGAGCAGGCTCAGGCTGATGGCAGCAGGAGCACTCCGGCTGTACGTTCGGAAGGAGGCCAGGCAGGGTGCTTGGGGAGCTTGGCTGGGCCGAGCGAAGGGGCATAGCTGGGAATGGATGAGAGAGGCAAAGGGAGCAGTAGGGAGGGCCGCGTGGGCTGAGCACAGGGAGTGGGAAGCAATGTGGGAAGTGCCAGAGGCAGCAGTTCCAGACCAGGCGAACCAAGGAGGCAAACCCATCCCCTTCCAGGCCTGGCTTATGTGCATGTCTCTCTGCCCTTGTCCGGGACGGAACCTCGTCCCCTTTCTAGGCAGCTGGAGCGGGGAGCTAGTGATTCAAGCGAGGCCACTACCAGCTGGGGGCGCTCTGATGCCCCATGGCTAACAGTGCAGCTACTCTCCCACCCGAGGAGACCGGTGGAGGCCCCCTGGGTGTGTGGGGCCTGCTGGTGCATGTGGGAGGGTGGAAGCAGATGGGCACAGCACACATTGTTATGCCAGGAACCCCACCCCCATCCCCAAGGAGACGTCTGGCCTCCTGCCTGCGTGTGACATACCTCAGGGGCACAGGCAGCTGTGTTCGTGGTGATGGACGGGTTAATGGGGGTGAAGAGGTGACCCGCTGTGCAAGTGGAAGAGGCTCCTCTCACGTGTTCCCATTTCCTTCCCAACAGGCAAATGGAGGCACGATCCTTCTACACCCACTTCCTGCGGAGGCTGCCTGGGGTCACGCGAGGCCCCTACACGCCGACCAGCATGCCAGACACACCGATCGATACGACCTCCACCCCGCGGAGGCCTGCAGACCGGTGAGCACCCCCCAGCCCCACTCTCCTGTCCGTCCACACCCCACCCACCCCCACCCACCCACGTTCCTCCGCAGAGCCCTCCCTCGGCTGGGTAAGCGCTGGGCCTCCAGCATTATGACCGGCATCGGGAACTTGATGCTTCCTGTGGGGGGCTCCAGAAGGCCTGGCCAGCAGGAGCGTGTGTAGACAAGGGGAGCAGAGGGATGGGCAGTTGGAAGAGGGTAGCTTGGCAGGGGTGAAATGATGGATACGACGCCAAGGCCGGGGCAAGCAATTAGCCGAAGCGGCAGAGCCGGAGGAGCGTGGGTACCGTATTGCAGTTTGGGGCAGGGGTTCATTCATTGCTCTCAGCTGCTCTTGGATGCTCAGACAGCAACAGCTTCTTGACATCTGGACCTGGTGAGAGGGGCTGGGCCTTTCCTGCCCTTTTCTGTGCTGTTGTCCCTTGTCGGTGAGATCCGCTTGCTGTGCTCTGCATGGGGTGGCACCATTTGGACACTGAAGTTAGCATGGGATGGGCCTGCTGCTTATTAATGCTGGGTCCCAAGGGCGTGTGAGGCAGCCATGCTCCCATGGCCTGCGCTGGTTGCCTTATATGAGTGGTCCTTCAGGCACTGGCCTATGAAACCCTAGAGTGTTGCACTCACCTTCCCTTACATTATAGGGGTGATCAGTAGAGCTGATGGCCCCGTGGTTTGAAAGGGCGGAAACAGGGGGCTGGGGCTTTCTCCACAGAGGGACTTTCTGCTCTGGAACTTGCTCTTGGACGCATACCCCATTCAGCAGAGCTGAGGCCAGTTGACATCCAAGCTGTGCTGCAAGCTTCACCTGTTTTACCCTGCTGGGTGGGACTAGAGACAAGGCAATGCAGGATTGGTGACGCAGAGCAGGGTGACTAGAGAAAGTGCTTGCAGGCCACGGTGGCAGCTTGTGATCTCGCACCCCAGATCAGTGGAGAGCAATAAAGAACCTGCCTCTGAGTTCAGTCATTACCGAGGTGCTGGTATGAACTGGGGACTGAATTCCGACCAAGTGGCTCTTGTCCTGGATTCCCAGGCTCTGGGAAGCATTGGGATTGGGACAGATGAAGATGACAGCCACCTCCCCATGTAGGGGTTGCTGAGACACAGGATCACCCGTGCCTGGGACAGTCGAGGGCATAAGGAAGCCAGGACAGGGTGGAGGTGACGACATGTCTTAGTGGAGCTCTGTAAGTAGCCGAGATGGTTCCAGGGCTCTGCTTCGCTCTGCAGTTTGTTGCTACCAAAGCCCAAATACTGAGGTGGTGACTCGGAGCCCCACAATGAGGGACAGGCTCCCCGTGCCCCAGGCTGCTGCTGTTTGAGTTTAGCGTAAGGTCCTTGACACTGGTAGGTCTGGGCTGCTCGCTCCCAAGGGACCGCAAGGGGCTTGGAGGGTGAGGCTGCGAGCTGGGTCAGTGGCAGGAAGATATGTGGTCATGCTGCTTGCTTCTCACCCCATCCCTTCCCCTTAGCCCACCTTGCCGGCCAGGGATGCTGGAGGTGTTCCCCTGCCCTGCTGCAGGAAGGGAGAGCTCATTGCGTTTCTACCCCAGAGGAGGCCTGCAGGCTTTGTGGTGGGGTGCATTCCGCTGGTGTCTGTACCGTGTTGGGGTCCTGAGTGTATTCCCTTCTCCCCCACCCTGTTTCTATCTGCCCGCTCTCCCTCCTTTGCTTTAGCTGTGGATTGGCAGGCCCTTTGCCGTTGGTTTTGCTCTGATGTGGGGGGCTGAGGAGCGGCTGTAACACACAACCATTGTTGTTCCTCTGGCTGCTGCAAAATAAAGAGAGCAGGGCCCCTTCGATCCTAGTCCCACGGGGGTGAGCACCATGCTGCTAGTGAGGGCCCTGCGAGGGCTGAGTGAAGCCGGAGACTGAGCTAACCTTGGCCTCTCTGCGGGTGAAGCCAGACTGCGGGTTGTGACTGAATTCTGCCATCCTCTCGCGGGAGACGGAGCCAGGACTCGCAGCTGTAATGAGGGGTCTCCTCCCAGGCGGATCCTATGGGGATACAGTTGTGGTCCCTCACTGGAGCAGGGGCGAAGGACCCCTTTCTTCAGGCAGGCTCAGCCAGTTGTTAACGCCCTGTTTTTCTCCCCCGCTCTCCAGCTCGAAGGTGTACATGGCTGACCTGGAGTCCGCGCTGCACTATGCCCTGCGGGTAGAGGTGGCCCGTTTCTCTGTCCTAATGGGAGAGCAGCTGAGAGCCCTGAAGGACTTTGTGGCGGTGCTGGCCAAGGTGAGCACTAAGGAGTCATCAGCCTGGCAAGGCCTGGGCCGTCCGTCGCCCCCTCATGCTGAGAGCGGATGTGGAGCCTTTGCTGGGGCAGTCACTGGGCCTCCCCTTCGGTTGGCTCCCTGCCTGCCCTGGCCCCGCGCCATGCCACTCCGGGAAGCGGCTGGAACCACGTCCCTATGGCCCCTGGGGGAGGGGGCGCACAGGGCTCCATGCGCTGCACTTGCCGCTCCTCCAGGTATCTCCCCCGAAGCTCCCATTGGCCGCGGTTCCCCGTTCCCGGCCAATGGGAGCTGCGGGGGGCAGTGCCTGGAAGTAAAGGCAAAGCATGGAGCCCTCTGCCTCCCCCCCCCCCCCCCCCCGGGGCCGCAGGTACATGGTGCCGGCTGCTTCAGGGAGCGGCGCGGGGCTCGCGGCACCATGGGGGGCAATTCCATGGGCCGGATCGGCTGTAGTTTGCCCACCCCTGGCTTGGAGGTAGGCCGGGGGGGGAGGGGGGCAGGGAGCTTGTCAGGCTGCGCGAAAGGACCCCGCGGGGCTGGATGTGGCCCATGGGCCACATGTTTGAGACCCCTGTCATATAGGGTTCTTTAATGGAGCAGAAAAAGGCCTGACAAGATCCAATGGTCAGAAACTAGACACATGCAGACTGGAAATGAAGGTGATTCACCATTGGAACAGCTTATCTGGGAACAGGGTAGATTCTCCATCACTTTGAAGGCTTTAAATCAAGCCTGGATGTGTTTCTAAAGGAGATGCTCTAGCTCAAACTCAAGTGACGGGCTTAATGCAGAGATTACTGGGTGTGGTTCTGTGGCCAGCACTATGCAGGAGGTCAGATAAATGGTTGTAATGGTCCCTTCTTGCCTTAAAATCTATTCATCTAAATGTGGGTCACTAGTGCAATGAGTCTTGGGTTCTCAGCTTAGACCTTCATTACTTTTTCCCTAATTGCCCAACTGCCGCATGATTAACATAACTGGCAGGCTGTGCCTGTGAAGGGACCAGGAGTTAGACTAGCAGGGGGTGGTGCGGGGCAGGACTGAGGTGCATTGGAAGGAGTGTGTGAGGAGGGCAGGACTAGAATAGCCAGTGGCCGGGTGAGTCAGGCCTGAGGTGCTTTGGCATGGCTGTGCTGAAGCCTGCTTAACACGTAGCCTGCTTGTGGCCTGGCTTTAGCTAATGCTCTCAATCTCTCTCGCTTTCTTGAGCACGGAAGATTTCACTAAATGAATACCCCACCCCGCCACCTTCCCATTCAAAATACAATCCCTCAGGAGGGTGCAGGCTGTGTTCAACCCTCAGACAGCTGAAAGGTGGCTGTGGGTGTGTGGGTGGGGGTTCCTACACCAGCCACCCAGGCCCTGGAACCTTCAGGGGACCAGTCTATACTGTGAAATGCGTTTGGTGTCAGACAGCTGTAGTAATGTCAGCTCCAGATTAGGGGACAAAGATGTTCAGATGCAGGGAACAGAGTCCAAGACTGAAATAGCATAAGGAACCCAGTTCACCAACTGAGCTCCCTCCCTCCCTGCAAAGCTCAGAGATGGTGGGGTGGGGTGGGGGGAAATGGTGTGTGTGTGTGTGTGTGTGTGTGTGTATGGGGTGTGGAGGGGAGGGGAAGGGGAATGGTGGGGTGGGGGGCTGGGTTTGGAGAGGAATGGGGGTGTGGATGGGGTGGGGAATGTGTGTGTGTGTATGGGAATCGGGGTGTGGATGGGAATGGTGTTTGTGTGTGTGTGTGTATGGAAAGAGGTGTGGATGGGGGGGAAGGGGAATGGGGGTGTGTGGAGGTATAGATGAGGAGGGAAATTATTCTCTTGCAACCTCTCCCCCTTCTGCCTCCTCAGGCTGGTGGTTGGGTGTGTACCACAATCTAGAGGAAACAGTTTTGTGCTCAGTGCAAGGTGTTGTTTCAGATTTAGGCCACTAGTCGGAGCAATGTCACCAGGATTCCCACATTCCTGACAGTTGCAGGGAATTTGCCTTCCCTGCATGTCCAGACTCTGATCCTTAAATCTCGCGTTTCCCAGAGAAGTGTAGGCCTGTGGGAAGAGTAGCTTTTATTTTAGAGCGGGTCACCTGCTAAACCTCACCCCAAATCTCCAGTATCCCACAGGAGCCTTTGAAAGGAGATGGGGGGGGCTCCCCAGCAGAAATGTCTGTTCCCTGTGTTCGTTTATTGTCTAGCATAACAGGGTGTCCATGGAGGCTAGACCCTTTTGCTTTCATTCCCCCCGCACTTTCCTGGGTCCCCACCTCCTGGTTTTACCCACCTACACAGTCTCCTCTCTTTGTGTTTGTCCCCGAGGTGGGTCTCCCCACCCTCCCCCCGCCCCGGTGTCACTCGCTCCCCCTGCCCTCCCTGGAGCGCTTGCAGTTTTAAAGTGCTGATACTAATCGGATTTGTGTTGACTTATTGTCAAAGTAGCTTTTCGTGTTCCTCGGAGACTATTTGGAGTTACGGTCGAGATTTGGATCTTGGCTGTTGGCCCACAGGGCTGGCTTATTCACAATGGTGGCAGCTTGAATACAAATGAAAGGGCTTCCTGGTGCTGGCTGCTTGGATTGTTGGGGCGGGGGAGGCTCATACCAAGCTGGACAGCCTGAGACTAGCGGAGCTGTGACTTCCCCACAGCCAGTGTGCCTGCACCATTCCCTGCAGCGACTCCTGCTGGGAGAGGCTGGCATTGCAGTCACCAAGAGTTTCTCACAATCAAGGTCTCACCACTTTTCCCACCTGGGAGAGGCTAGCAAAGGGCATATGGGGACGTGATAGTATTGCTAAGAACCTGACTTTAACACTGTAGGATGATTTGTGTCCTATTAGCCAGCATGCTCAGTAAAGGTCTCAAAATGTACCCTGGAATCAAAGCAGGAATCTTTCTCATGCCTGGGTTCACATCGGCCATAATGGGTAGCAAGGCTTTTGTCGTTGAACGTATTTCCTCCTCTCTCTGTTCTTGCTGCAGTATTTTCCTGGCCGCCCCTTTGTCCAGAACTTCCTGCGCTCTGTGGACAGGTGGCTGAGGAACGTGAAAGAATCAAGGATTTCCTCCAGTGTCTTGGAGCTGGTCTTGACCAACAGAAAAGAGGTGAGTCACTTAGAGATGATCTCCCTTTAGCCCTGCGGTATGTGCACACGTCTGCCTTCCCATCCTTTTCTCTCAGTCCCCTTCTGCTCTTCCTCCCAACACCCTCCCGCATTAGCCCTGAGGTTACTCTTTGTCTGCCTGTCTTTCTCCCGATCAGGGTCGAGCCCCAGCAGTGCTGTCGAACAACGTGACGTGGGTGGGTTGCCAGGGAAGCAAACTTCATTTCCGAGGCTACCCCTGCTCCCTCTGGACCCTCTTCCACCTCCTGACAGTGCAGGCGACTAGACACCGGAGGCTGAGCACAGGTAAACACAAGACCCCGTGCACGTCCCACTCTGAACGTGCCGGATGATCTAGCTCTTGGCCATAGAGAAAGGGGTGTGGGAATCACCGTGATAGCTCCCCTTGGCCGTAGCTCAGAATTTCCGAGAGCTGCTGCTCCATGGGAAATGGGATGGGGAGAGGGTAGGTAGGCTCAGGCCAGAAAGCTGAAGGCAGTCCTGGGGTTTTAGAAGGGTTGCACTCCCTGGTTGGGAAAGCCCTTCCATCCATTCCCCATAACTAGGGAGTCAGTAAGCCCCAGACTAGGTGGCCCATTGTAATGCCCCAATCTCCTCTCACCCCACCTTGCATGCCTAGCACCTGTATCTAAAGCCTGCATCTTGTGGCTTGTTGGATCCCCCCAGCGTGAACCTTCTGCAGCTCTCATGTCAGGTGGTTGGCTGCTGCTTCTCCCACGTGTGGGTCAGAGCGCTGAGCTTCCCAGCTGGCCACGGGGGCTGCCCTCCCTTGTGGAATCTTAGCACCTTATCAATCGCTGTGCATAGTGTTCTCTCCTGCCCCAGGGCCAAATGCGCTGCTGTCTCGGAGAGCCAGACCACAGCTAACAATAATAGTATCTAGCTCTTCTGTAGTGTGGCTCTCTAGTGACAGCTGAACGCTAGCCCCAGGGCCTGCTGGATCACAGGGGATGTGTCTTAAACAGGACATACAAGTCCGACTGCAGAGCCAGCCTTTGGCATCTCTGCTGGTCTCCCTCAGGATCCCCTTGCCCAGCCTGGCTCACGGTGCCATGGTATCCCATGGTGCTGTGCCAGCGCCTCCCGGTGCAGGTGGGGCTGAATGCTCCAAGCGTCTCATACTCCACTGGAAGCCCCATGCTGGGCCCCACGCAGCCCTCTCAGTGTAGCTGAAGCCCCCTGCTCCGTGGCGCTGTGATCCTGAGCTGGCTGGTCCCGTGGATCCACCAGGCCTCGGATTGCTAGCACCTGGGCAAGAACCTGGGTTCCACTGGGCAGTGTGGATGGCAGGGAGCTGGGCACAGTGCCTCTCTGAGCCACCGGAGTTTCCCCAGCCGAGCGTGCTGCCCCGACTGAGCTGTCTCGCCTCCCCCTCCAGGCCCACTCGAGGTCCTTGGCGCTATGCGCGGCTACGTCCGGTCCTTCTTTGGCTGCCGGGAGTGCGCGCAGCACTTTGAGGGCATGGCAGCGAAGTCCATGGACAAAGTGAGAAGCGTGGACCAGGCAGCTCTCTGGCTTTGGTCAAGACACAACCGGGTCAACGCTCGTCTGGCAGGTAAGGGGGGGGTCCTACTGGCCGAAGGAGGAGGGGTGCAAGGCACCCCCCAGTGCGCGGGGTCCAGACCTTCTGGCTGTATCTGGGGAGGGATGGGGGACAGGGTCATGGACACAGCTGAATGCGGGGGCGGGGGGCTGGAATTTGAGATGAACCTTGTGGGCCAGCTGGTACCTTGGCTTGTAAAGCACAGGCCAGGCTGACTCAGCTCCCTGATAATGCCGAGCCTGCCCTGCCACCACTGCACAGTGCGGGGGCGTCTCTCCTCACAGGCTGATGACCCCGGGGGGAGCCAGGCTGTGGGCTGAAGGGCGAAGCCTGGGACACTGGGAGCTGCGAGAGCGCTCTGCTGGCACGCCGTGGGCCGGCTTTGTTCATTCATTTCTCCTTTGAAAGCAGGAGCGGGCAGCCACGGGTTAATTCCGCAGCCTGGCAGGGGGCTGGTGGAAGGCCGTGGGGAGGGATCCCCGAGGTGAAGGGAACAGGCAGCTGGTGGTGCTGAGCCAGAGACCGCCTCAGAGAGGCAGTTAAATCTTATCCGGCTTCCCGCAGGGGGCTTTAAAAGCTTCCACGTGCCCTGGGAGGACCCTCTTCCCGAGACGATTCTCCAAATGCTCCATTCGTGTGCAGATGCTGCCCCTCCCCCTGAGAGCCCAATTCAGGGGAGCTGGGACAAAAGCAGCTGGCAGCTGAGAAGGAAGAGGGAGCGAGAGTGGCCGGGCAGGGGAAGGAAGGGGGGAATGACTTCCTGCTTCTCAGTGCAGCCCCCCCTGGTGCGGGGCATAGCACCCTCCACCCCAGCTCACAGCATTCACCTGGAACCCCAGTGGCCCAAGGATGTGGCCCGGGCTGACACCCAGGGTCTTTCTGGCAGGGAGAGGGCAGAGCCCATTGAAGCCTGGGGGAACCTGCCGGCGTTCATGCCGTTGTGGGGTCATGGTCCCTGCTCCGGTTGGTCATTTGCAGGGCGAGGGGGCAGGGAGGAGACTCCCACGTCTCCAGGGGCTGCAGCTCTTGGCTACAAGAGCATGTTCTTGGCACTAGGGTAGTCTGGGAGTCCCTGCACACCCGCTCCCTGCCCCCCAGGATGGCTGAAGGGCACGTGAGCAAGCGGAGCTGCTCCTGCAGGAGAGTTGTGCATGACCTCCCAGTCGGGGCGATGTGTGGACCCCACTGGAACTGCGCCCCCTGCTGGGACTCTCTCGCTAGCAAGGGGAGAGCAGGCTAAGGCTGGAAGGCTTTGGGCAGGTTTGAGGTGTGTCTGTAAGATCTGTAAGGCACAGAGGCTACTGCCCTTCCTTCAGGGCTTATGGGGAGGATGTTAAATGCTGTGGTTATTGTACTGGGACCGTCCTGCTGCTGGAGCCCCTGGTGGGACTGTGTCTGAGGCCTTTGTTCCATCTGATTTATCCAGGTACTGAGACGGAGGACCCCGAATTCCCCAAGCTGCAGTGGCCTCCCCCGGACCTGTGCCCTGCGTGTCACGGCGTGGTCAACAGGCGCCACGTGTGGGATGAAGCAGCCGTGCTGCGCTTCCTCAAGGCCCACTTCTCCCCAGCCAACATCATCTTAGACTACACGGAGCCTGAGACGGCGCTGGTGGTCAGGCGCAGCCGGGAGGCAAAGGAGGGAGCTGGAGAGTGGGCCATGGGTGTGGGGGAAGAGAGAGGTGAGGAAGAGGGGGAAGAGAGAGGAAGGAATGGGAAAGGGGAGGAGGAAGAGAGAGGAAGGAATGGGAAAGGGGAGGAGGGAGAGAGAGGAAGGAATGGGAAAGGGGAGGAGGAGGAGAGAGGAGGGAATGGGGAAGAGGAGGAGGAGGAGAGAGGAGGGAATGGGGAAGAGGAGAAGGAAGGAGAAGAAAGGAGACCAGGGAAACCGGAGGGCGCAGGAGTGGGAATGGAGGTGGGTGGCTTGGAGACACGAGGCTCCTCGGGGCCACGGAAGCCGAGCATCGTCTGGATGAACCCCAAGACACAGGAGCTGGAGGAGGACATTGTGGACCTGGACTCCTTCAGTGACTTGCACTACAAGAGCAAAGCCCTGAAGGCTGCAGCCATGGTGGCCAACAAAGGGCGGCGGGTGAGCAAGAGGGACACCATCCCGCTGCTGCTGGCAGACGACAGCCACCAGGCCTTTGACTACGCCGGGGCTTGGGAGAGCCTGAGGCGGCGGGGGATGGGCTCCAAGCAGCTCATCGGGGCCCTGGAGGAGGATGAAGGGGACGCCCTGAGGAGGAACCATTGGTTCCGCATGCTGGGAGTGGGCTTCTCCCGCCTGGACGTCAGCCTGTGCATTGTCCTGTACTTCCTCTCCTCCATGTGCCTGCTGGGCATGTACACCTTCTTTCGCATGAGGCACCGCAAGGGCCGCCCTGGCTTCCCCACAGCATGAGGTGCGGGGGGTGAGGGGGCGCTGGTGGTGTGTGTGGCGGGGGGGGGTGAGGTCAAGTGCTAACAATTCCTTCCGTGGCTCTGTGGCTGGAGAAGCGTCTGACTTTCTCTGCCAGGGTTGCTAGGGCAGTGGGTGCAGCAGGACAGCTTCTGGATCTCGCCATAGCTGGTCGCACGGACATGGTGCCGCCCATCAGACATATATGGCAGGGTGTTCTTCAGGGATCCAAGAGCCTTACCAAGCCACCCGAGCTCCTCAGAGACCTCTAGCAGAGCCGCTCTCGGGTCGGGGTGGGGGCTGGAGGATGGAGTGAACTGGGAGAGGTGGGAGGGAGTTCTAGCCGCCTCCCTGTTTACAGCTTAGAAGGTGACCGGGCTTGTTCTTGCTAAACTGGTTTCAAAACCTCTTCAGTGCACACCAGGCCTGCACTACAGCTCCAGCTGCACTCTGTTTTCCCCATGTAGAACAAGCCCTTTGGAGTTACCCCACTAGAGTTGGGGCGGGGGAGGAGGGGGAATTGAGACAGCCAGGCTTAGTTAATATAGGCGTTAGGCAGTGGAAGGGTCAGATCGCTGGGGGCGGTCACTAATGCTTTTCTGTTTTGCAGTTGGTTGGGCCAAGATTCCTTTCCAAATTCCCACCGGTCAGACAGACCAATTGGTACCTCCGAGTAGGGGGCCGGGATGGCGTAGGGGTACTACCCAGCCTCTGCCCCCATCTCTAGTCCATCTCAGCTCAGTGCCGATTGCCATCTGGCAGCTGTTCCTGGGGGGGCTTTGAGTGCAGCTCCTAGCGCAGCGGGATCCCGGCCACAGAAAACCCCCAGGACTAACTGCACCCTTAGCGCGCTCAGCAGAGAAGGAAAGGGTTGAATGGGCTCAGATGCGAAGCTCATCACTTGCCTCTAGACGTGGTCAGGGTTAGGAGATGCTGGGGAGGGAACGCTGGGAGAGCTTGCACACCCATGGCCACTGCAGTAGCTGGGCTTTCCCTCCTATGTGTCAGTCCTGCTCTGCAAGTTCTCCTCCTGAGTTGCAGGGGAAGGGCGGGGAAAGAGTGAAAACCTGATCTGTCAGCAGAGGCTGCCCCCTTAAGTTCCAGGAGCAGTGAGGGCCCACGGGTGCCAGGCTAGCAGAGGGAGTGGCACAGCTGCATGCCCTGGTACTGTTTCCTGCTGCACCGCAGTGAAGGTGAATCCAGCCCAAAGTGCCCAGGCTGCCCCAGAGGGTGCAGAACTTTCTCTTTGCCAGCTGATTCCTTCACTCTTGTAGGCCAGGATCACTAACCCACTCAACCCAAGGCGCTCTCGCACTATGCTCAGGGTGCATGTGACACCCCCGCATAAATGAGGGACTGCGGTGCTACTGGCTGGAGATACACATAACACAGACAGGTGCTGAGGAAGCCGTGTAGCCACAGCTAAGCCCGTTCACCTTAATCCTGACCTGTAACACTCCCCCCCACCCCCATGTACTATTTGTGTCATGAGCCACTGTGCTCCTTATCCTAATGAATCTCAATCCCATCTTGAAATACCACCTGCTCCGCACTCTTGGGTTCCTCCTAGTCTGGCTCTGCATGTGTGAGAGAGACCGAGAGAAATGGCCATAGGGGTCAGACTCACCAATTGGTATCTGGCTTCTGAAGTTCAGGGCTCGCAGGGGAGGAGTTGCTGCGTTAACCGAGAACAGCTGTTACGTCCAGCCTCCCTGCAGCCCAGAGTGCGCGTGGGCACAGAGTTGGGTGGGAAACGACATGGACCTTTGGTCTGGCCACAGACCATTCTGCTGGAGCATCTAATTCTGTGCCACCTTGGTCTGTCATGTGATTGAGGCTGTCCCCAGCCTTCTCCTGAGTTGGGGCGGGGGGGGATATTAGTGCTGGCAGGGTTCTATGTCAGCCTGTGCTGTTTCACCTGCTGGGGGCATGTTTGGGCCAACGGGACACCTCTCTGAAAGTCTTGCTGGCAGATTTGCTGCTACCCTCATGCTTTCATATTAGAAGTGGGAGGAGGTGGGGAGCTTTGCCAGTTCCCCCACCCTATGCTATAGTGTTTATGAAACTGGGAGGAAACTGGAACTCTTATTTTTGGCACCCTGGGTGGAGCCAGCCTTAGAGCCAAATTCCCCTTGTACAATAAAAAGCCACAGAACATACCAGGAAATCCTGTGCTGCTCCATTACCCCACTCTGTTCCCACCTGCTTCAGCAAGTAAACATGGGCGCCTCCATTAAGGTGCCCAGCCATGCATTTGGGTGCTGTGTTTTGGTCTCACAATCCGAGCACCCAGAATTGGACGCATGTTTCCCAGATGCACCTGGGCGTGTGTTCAGTTCTGGGAATATTCCTGCCCATGTCCACCGTCAGCCTGGAGCATTTGATCTCTGACTCCTAGCGTTAGTGCATCTCACCAGCCTGCAGATGCTTATCACTTTGTTCAACCTTTCTATGAAACCCATTGAACTGGAGTCACCGTTGAGCTGAGGAAAGAGAATCCTAATGCAAATCATGGCATTGCAAGAGTCGCTTAACTTATCCCCATACATTTGTCAGCTTCATGTGGCTTCCCATCCCGTCCTTTGGTTTGTGCATTGTTTAGAGTGAGGTCTGCAGGGCAGGGACTGTCTAACACTGTGGAAATGACCTTTGGGCTGGTGGGATCCAGAGGCTGGCTGCACACTGGGTGAAGGATCATTTCTCGTTGATTGATCTGAATGTAGCTCCTGGTACCATCGAAGTAACCCCAGGTACCCGTAGGCTTTCTTCAAAGGATGCATGCAACTAGTTACAAGTTAGGGCCAAGCTTTTCAAAAGTGACCAGGGATTTTGTTCACCGTGCTTGAGAGGCCTCGAAAGGGCCTGACTATCACAGGCTGAAAATCCGGCCCATTTTCAAGGCATGTCAAGTTTAGCATCTGAAATCACTGGTCACCTTTGTAAACCTTGCCCTAAGGGACTTGTTGTGTTTGCTCTAAGGGCTTGTCTGCTGTGGTTTTGTGCTCCAGCACCAGCTGGAGAGCTAATGTAGATTGGCTGCCTGTGCTTCTGCCACTGTGGCATCGAACCTTGGTCAGACAGCTGTAAATGCTAGTGGCCAATCTGTACACACCACCACTGGTGGAGCTCCTACAGCAACAATGGGTGCCAGCCAGCCTGCCCTGCGGACCAGAGCTAGGTTTTTATCATCTCCCCCCCCCCACACACACTGTTTTTATTATTTCTTTTTGAATCCCAAAACTGGGAAGGAGGAGGGGAGGGACGTGTCTGGAAACAGGGACTGCCCTGGAATTTGGGGTGGGGGAGCAACCTATGATCACTCTCCCCATTCCCCACTTGGTGCTTTTGAACATCTCCTGCCCTGAGCCTCTCTGCTTCGTCCAGTGTAGCCTGGTCTTGCCTTTGGGAGTGGTGAGGCGCCTGTGTCTCTCACTTCCCTGGGCTCGTGGTGTCCTGATGGATCTGACCTAAGCCCACCGGGATGTATCTAAAGCCCAGACTGGGATAGCTGAGTTCTTTGCTCCTTTCTGAAATGTGCCTTTTAACAAAATCTGGACTCCTGAGCTACAAAACATTGGCTCTGAGATCACCTGTGGATTCCTCCCTGATTTTCCCTTGGTTACCTTCCTTTTGCTGCTGGATTTTGGATGGGGCTTGGAATGTATCGGAGCCTCCCAGGACTGTGCCCGTGAGGAGCTATGCTATCCCACTCAGCTACTAATGGGCACCCCTCAACCATCTGAACCAGCCTGGCATCTGGAGCGGCTTGCTGCATGTCTGGTCCTTGATGAGCTGGTGCTTGTGGATGGGAAATAAGAGCCCTCAAAGGAATTCTGGGGTCTCACATGCCCTTCCATGTTGCCTGGTATCATGGGTCTCTGTGTGTCACTGAAGAGAACAGATTCCTTTGGGAAGGGGGAGGTGTGCTGCACCGTTATCTATCTCAGCCAGTCTGCTCTAAGGGGCAGAGTGGCTTGCCTCCTTGGCTCGCCTCAACCCAGACCTTTAGCTCAGTGTGTCGTCCCCAGGCTGAGGTCTGCAGGATGCTGGGATGGGTGGAGGAGAAATATTTCTCTTTAGTTGTCATGAGAGGTTGGTTTGGTTTAATTTCCTTCACTTTAAAAGTGGTTGGTTTGTGCTCTGTTCCCGGTGCCAGGCTGCTGCGGCAGAGGAGCCGGGGTCTCTGCGTGCGGTGGCTTCTCGCACTAGTGTGGTGTCTCTATGCTTGTGTTAGTGGAATAAATTATTTTTGCTAATAAACGTTCTGCTGTGTTGGATCACGTGTGTCTAAAGTGTGCTGTGTGTGGGTCTGAACTGCTGTGACGCAGAACAGTACAACACAGGGCGTGACCCTCCCTGCTGAACTCCAGTGGGGCCGGCCAAGGAGCTGAGTGGGCTAGGGGCCCAGCCCGCTTTTCCTTCATGCCCTATTTACTCATCTCTTCTCCACCTCACCGCTCCTTGTGCCTCCTGTTCCTGGCCTCCTTCCACTAGCCCCCTCCTGGCCCTGTGACCACCTCTTTTTGCATCCCCAGTGCAGTGCAAAGCCGATGGTGCATTGTTCACTACTGACCACCTTCTTGGCTTGAGGGAAGGGCTCTGAGGAAAGACTCCTGACTCCCCTCTGTCAAAAAAAAATCCATGCACATCCCTACATCTCTTCTGTCTGTGCAGGATCCTCCAGTGCATCAGCCCTCCCTGCCCTAGCCTTCAGGACTCAGAAAGCCTTTGCTCAAAGCCAGGCACCACACTGCATCATTTGTCATCTAAAGTAGCAACCCTTTTACAAGGAGTGTAGCCTTTGATTCTCCACCCCCCTCCGAACCCTGTGCTCCGCACCCCTCTGCCATGTTCCGTCCCAAAGGGATTTAAAGTCCTGTTTCCCCCATGCACCAGCTCCACCTGGGAAGGGCCAGGAATAGCCTTCCTTTCCCTCCCTGTTGCCTGGTTTTAATCCAGCAGAAGCTTTGTATCACTTAGCCTGGCCTGGCAGAGAGAGGATGGCTCAGCTGTTTTCAGAGTTCCATCCTGGTTGGCTGGAGACTAGCCCGGTGCGCTCGGCTGCCCATTGCTCTCCAGCCCTTAGCATCCCAGCAGCACTGAACCAAGCACAGGCACCTCACCTGGCCATTTCTAGTTGGGCTCCCTGGCTCCCAGATGCTCGGAGTGCTGCCCTGATATTGGCGCAGTAGGTTGGCTGGCGCAGTTGGTTCTCCTGAATATGAGACTAGCACGCAGGTGTCTTTGGTCCTTGATGAGCAGGGAATGGGAAAGGGGAGAGGATTGTTAATGGATTATGGAGCCATTCACCTGTCGCCAGCCTGATTCTACTTTAGGGGGCTGTCAGGGCCATAGCCAGTTGCCCGCTGTTCAGGGCCCTGTGTCCATTGAGCTGGTGAGGCTCCATTCAGCTCCTGGTGGACAATTCATGTCACCACTGTTAGCACAGGCCAGATCCTGATGGGGCTTCCTGGCCTGAGCCACCCGCCCACCCTAGCGTGGGTCCTGCCGGTCGTAATGAGGCATCTTAGTGCGGTGGGGTGGGGGAAGCTTGCCCCTGCTCCTGCAGCTGTGGTGGAGGGAAGTAGAGGAGTTCTCTACCCCGGGCTGGCTGTCTCTGGTCCCTTTCACCAGCGCTCAGTTCGCTTCAAAGCAGTGCCTGGGAGCAGGCTTTGCAGCACTGTCAGGGCAATCAGATGCCCTTGCCCCAAACGGGGTGTGGAGGGAGCCTGGATGTAGAGTGAGGAAGCACCAGAAAGCATTTCCCCATCTCCCCGTGGGCATGCTGGGCACTGCTGTCACCGGGTGCTGGTTAGTGCCCTCTCTCCAGGGACGGGCGTATGCTGCTGCCCGGGATGCTGAGTGTGGAGGTTGGGGCAGGCAGCATCTCCTCCCTCCCCACTGTGCATCTTGCTGGGGCTTTGACTGTCTGTTTGTTTTCTAAGCGATTGAATGAACCCGTGTCGCCCCCTCTTGTTTGCACTGTGGGACCCTTCTCCCCACGCCCCACCTCTCCCCAGAGCTGCTGGCCCCATTTCTCCTGCCCTTTTATCCTTGTTACAAATCATTAAGGAAAATGGTTGTTTTCCAGAGCTGGTCCCGGGCCATCTGCTCCCCTGGCGCTGGCTAAATCCTCCTGTAACAAATTCATTGGGATTACGCCGGCCTCCTCTAATCCCAGCCCTCCCCCCACTGCGGGGGATTTAAAAGGATTAGAGCCCGGCTGATAATAAACTTTATTAAGGGGGGCAGTGGGTGTCAATCCGATTTGGAGCCTTTTTTCTTGACATCTTCACTTTGCTCGGGTGGGGGTAGGGGAGACCCAGATGTACCACAGGAAGCGGGGTGCACTGGCTCTGGTTGGTATTGGGGGCAGGGGAACCTGGTTCCTTTGCTCTGTGCCTCACCTGCTTAGGGCCTGTTTGGGAGCCAAGGGCCACTGGTGGCTGTGGGAAGAAGGCAGATGGGTGGGACAAGCAGTGGGGAGTCTTTCCCCTCTCCCTTCCTATTGCTCTCCCTGCTCCTTTCTCTCACTCTTGTTTCTTCTCTAAGTCCTTACTCCTCACCCGTGTCCCTTTTCCCATCTCTCTCTCTCTGCTCCCCACCTCCTGGGGGCTCTGTCTAGCACCTGCTCCCACCCACACACTCAAAACAGCACAGGAGGGCCACCTCCTCAGGGGAGGAAGGGTTGCGGCACAGGCCTGGGGCTCAGGTGTTCTGGGTTTGGTTCTCTGCTCTGCCACCAACTCCCTGCATAGCCTTGGGAAAATCACTTCACCTCGGTGTGCCACAGATCCCACCTGCCAAATGGGACCAATACTTCCCTGCCCCCTAGGCTAAATCCATTCGTGGCTGGGTGGTGATGAGGGCTATGGAGCTACCAAGGTGGGAAGATTTGGGCTGAATTTCTCCACAGCCTGGGAGTGGGAAGGCAGACCTAGATCTTGGCAGGTGCCGATTCTGGGCCCCTTCTAAGCCCTGTAATTCCTCTGCCTGGCTGGAGCAAAGAGAGGGTTTAAACAGAAGCAGAGCTGCCCCATGGCAGGCCAGTGGGTCTCCAAAGCAAAGGGGCGGGGGGGAGAAGAGAGATCACCAAGGTAGCGTTGACTCTGTCAGTTAGAAGTGGAGGGCCAGGGGCATCTGCCTGTGGCTGTGCCAGCCTACTAGGCCTCAGGGGTGAAAGTAACTTAAAGGACTTACCGGTATGCCGGAGTCCTGAGCAGGGGGCGGGGCCTCAACTGGAAGAAGTGGGGCCTTTAAAGCCCTGGGCCCTTTAAATCACCCCATGAACTACCAGATGCAGAGGCGGCTGGGAGCCCCGAGGCTCGGGGCAATTTAAAGGGCCCAGGGCTCCAGCTGCCACTACCACAGCGGAGCCCCGGGCCCTTTAAATCGCCAACGGAGCCCCAGGGGCTCCCACTGCTACCCCGGGCTCAGGGTTCAGAGGGCGATTTAAAGGGCCCGGGGCTCCGACTACCGCTACCGCCCCGAGCCTTTAAATTGCTGCCCGAGCCTCGCTGCAGGAGCCTTGGGGTAGCAGCAGCGGGGCTCCAGCGGTGATTTAAAGGGTCAGGGAGCCCCGGGTAAATCTCCTTTCAATTACCGCCACAGCCCTGGGTCGCCGCCGCTACCCCGGGGCTCCGGCAGCAGGGCTCCAGTGGCAATTTAAAGGGCCGGGGGCTCCACCCCTGCTTCCAGAGTGCCATGGGTAGCGTCGGGCAGCCGGGGCTCCAGCAATGATTTAAAGGGCCCTTTAAATCACCATCTGAGCCACCTCCGCCACCCAGGGGCTCTGGCAGCGGGGATCTGGTGGCAATTTAAAGGGCCCGGGGCTGATACACCATACCGGACCGTACTGGCTTACTTTCACCTTTGCTAGGCCTCCTCCCTTGCTTTAGCTCCTATTCTGAGAGAGCATTAAGAGGATGAGGCTCTGTGGCAAGTGAGGCCTAGCATTAGCCTGGATGCCTTTATATCAAGGAGGGAGTGTTAGAGAGGGGAGAGAAGCTTGTTGTGGATGGGGGTGGGAGGGTTCCTGGGAGCCCCTGGTTAAAACTCCTGCCACCCAACAGAAAGGAGGGGCTGGGGTCAGTGATTTTCCTACACCCCCTTGAATTCCCCCCGCCCCAGTTTTGTGAACTAGTTACATGCCAATTTAGTGACACCCCCCCCGCCTGTAAATTCGACACCCCCCCCCCATTTCAATTCCTGGGGAAACCACTGGTTGGGATGATCCCCCTGCCTCTGATGGAGTCGCCCCATTTTTGGATTCTGCTGAATCAGCCCTAGCAGAGAGGCTCTTCTATTTAGGTCCTTGCACCGCAACCACCCCAGCAACTCCCCAAACAATTTGTGGCTCTTTCCCTTTGGAATGGGGCAGGTTGCACTAAAAGGCTGGTGTCTCCCAACCCTTCTGCAGGGGATGGAAACCCCAATATATGGTCTTCAACCTCTCCCCCATTTCATCATACGGTTACCCCTTTCAATGCGAGTGGTTATCCAGTAATCAGGGCTCTGTGAGTTGCTCCTGTAGGAGGAGAAACTGATGAGGGAGTCAAGTATTTCTTTGCAATCCTGTTTATGTGAATTCTTTGTAACTTAAGTCCCGTTTCCCTGAACACAGCAGGAATCAAACAGTTTCTGCTGTTCAGGAGACAATTTCTTTGCTCACCATTCCAAGCCTCTTTCCAGCCAGCACTTAGCCCAAAAGCTCTTCTCCCTCAGCTTTTCATCAGGGTCACGCTTCCCTGGTTGTCTCTGAGGCTCCCTTGCTGCCTTCTCTGTGTGCTTCTCTCTCTCTTTCTTTCTCAGATGCACACACATCTCACCCACCCAGCCCTCTGCATTTACACTCAGCCCTAGCGTAACCCTCCACCCACACAACTCAGATTCCTGAGCAGCCTCCAATGTTGCCTGTGGCTGTGCAGTGACTCCTATTGTTTCAGCTATCTCACGCCATAAAGGAGCTGACATGCTTCTTACCTGGATCCTGAATGGAGGCTGTTATGCCCATTAGCTGCCAGGAGGTTTCCCCCAACTCTCGACATAACAGTACACCTGTTGAACCCTGTACTGTGCCATCAATACCCCCCATATGGGTTGGGGATAAAGTATCAGCCTTTCCAGCAAAGGGTACTTAATCTAAGCCTGTTTCCGCCTGCCCTCTTTCTGCCAGTGGGGAAATCATCCTGATGAAATGGAGAAAGCCAATGCTTCAATCTCCCCTTTGCAACACCTCCCCACCCCCCCAGAATTTAGGGTTTGTTGGAAGCCACAAGGGAAGCCTCCCATGGCAGCATGATGTTAAGCTCTTGGCACATCTGCGCAAAGCCCATGGACACACTGGCTGCCCTGTATCCAGAGAGAACGTCTGCCAGGGGCTGTGTGCCCCAGACACTATTCATGTCCCTCACTGCCCCTCCCCAGCCCTGTGATTGATAGGTGGGGTGGGGCCTCATCATTAGCTGGGCTGTTGCTGCCTCTGTTGCCTTTCACCCTGATTTCCCCAGGGTGCCTGTGAGCATTATCTAGAAACCTAAGGGGTCCTCCCCTCCCCACCAGCTGCTCCCCTCTTCCATCAAGTGGGCAGGGCCGAGGGGAAAGGAGGGGGCTGCTTTGAGAGTGAAATACCCCAAGTTCAGCTCCGAGCATCTCCCAGCCAGCTGCAGGGGACAGTCCCTGAGCTGCCTTTTTCATGAGCTGTTTTAGCAGCAAAGTGCTCGTGGCTAAGAGTTGGAACCATCTGTGTTGGCTGGTGCTAGCGTCAGGGCAATGCAGCTGAGTCGCAGCAAAGATCCCCCCTGCACGGCCTAATGGCTTCTTCCAAGCATTACGCTTGGTGTCCAGCTTCATGGCAGAGACCATCATTCCCACTGCCTGTGCCCAGGCTGACTTGCAAACTGCACCCTGAGTCCAGTTAGCTCTCAGAAGGCTGCACGCCGCTGAAGGGCTGCTGCTCTTTACAATCTCGACATTTCGCATGGAAAAGGCTGGTGATGATGGGCACTGCTGCTGTCCTACTTAAAGCAACAGCTGATTTAACGGACAGGAAGACTCCGCTCATCTTTTCTTTGCCTGTGCATTTAGTACTGGTGAAAGGTGCTAGACAGACAGGCCTGGAGATGGGAGGCCTGGACTCAGTCACAGCTTTCCCAGAGCACTGTGCTCTGCTTTACCCTGGCCAGACTATCTTGAGGGAGTGACAGGATTATACCACCTCCATCCTTGCTCAGCCTATCAATGTGCACAGTCCACAGTGCTGAGTTGTCCAAGGGGGCCACTTGTGTTTATTATGCAAACGCCTGCCCTGTGGGGGTCTAGCAGCTCATGTCACATAGGCCACCAAGCAGCTATTAATGACATGGCCATTAAGCAGTAAGTGACATCGCTCCTTGAGAGTCCCCTCAGCCAAGCAGGGGACCCTGGGTAGAGCAGCGTGAAGAACTGATATTTCGGTTTGGTGGTAGCTCCAAAAAATCGGGGGGGAAAAATCAGTTTTGGGCGAACCAAATCTGAAATATTCCTGAATGTTTGGTGAATCAAAAGTCTGTTTCAGGTCTGTTCTTGAGCATGGGATTGTGTCCCTGACTGTCTTGGCTAGTAGCCATCAATGGATGTATCATCCATCACGTTATCTAATTATTTTTTTAACCTGGTTATACCTTTGGCCTTCACAACATCCCCTGGCAATGAGTTCCACAGGTTGACTGTGTGTTGTGTGAAGAAGTACTTTCTTATGTCTGTTTTAAATTTGCTGCCTATGCATTTCATTGGATGACCCTGGGTTCTTGTGTTATGTGAAAGGATAAATAACACTTTCCCCCCCACATCATTCCTGATTATAGACCTCAATCATAGCCTCCCCTAGTCGTCTCTTTGCTAAACTGAACAGTCCAACTCTTTTTAATCTCTCCTCACCTGGAAGCTGTTTCAGACCCTTCATCAGTTTTGTTGCCCTTCTCTGTACTTTTCCAATTCTAATATGGTTGTGTTTTTTTGAAATGGGATGAGAACTGCATGCTTTTGCCATGTTGTTGCCCAGTCACCCAGTTTTGTGAGATCTCTTTGCAGTCAGCTTTGGACTTAACTATCGTGAGTAATTTTCAATCAACTGCAAACTTTACTACCTCAATGTTTACCCCTTTTTCCAGATCATTTATGGCTTTGTTGACCAGCACTGGTCCCAGTACAGATTCCTTGAGGACCCCACTATTTACTTCTCTCCTTTGTGAAAACTGATCGTTTATTCCTACCTTTTGTTTCCTAGCTTTTAACCAGTTACTGACCCGTAAGAGGATCTTCCCTTTTATTCCATGACCGCTTGCGTTGCTTAAGAGCCTTTGGTGAGGGAACTTGTCCAAGGCTTTCTGAAGTGCAAGTACATTATATCCACTGGATCATCCTTGTCCACATGTTTGTTGACTTCCTCAAAGAATTCTAACAGATTGGTGAGGCATGATTTCCCTTTACAAAAACCATGTTGACCTTTCCCCCCCAACAAATCATGTTCATCTGTATGTCTGATAATTCTGTTTTTTACTAACGTTTCAACCAATTTGCCTGGTACTGAAGTTAAACTTACCAGCCTGTAATTCCCAGGATTGCCTCTGGAGCTTTTTAAAAAATCAGCATTACATTCCTATCCTCCCGTCATCTGGTACAGAGGCTGAATTAAGTGATAAGTTACATACCAGTTAGTAGTTCTGCAATTTCATATTTGAGTTCCTTCAGAACTCTTGGGTGAATACCTTCTAGTTCTGGTGACTTATTACTGTTTAATTTATCAATTTGTTCCAAAACCTCCTCTACTGACACCTCAGTCTGAGACAGTTCCTCAGATTTGTCACCTAAAAGGAATGGTTCCGATGTGGGAACCTCCTTCACATCCTCTGCAGTGAAGACCGGTGCAAAGAATTCATTTAGTTTCTCCACAACGGCCTTGTCGTCCTTGAGTGCTCCTTTTCCACTTCGCTCGTCCAATGGCCCCACTGATTGTTTGGCAGGCTTCCTGCTACTGATACACTTTAAAAAATTGTTGCGGTTAGTTTTTGTGTCTTTGCTAGTTGCTCTTCAAATTCTTTTTTGGCCTGCCTAATTACACTTTTACACTTGACTTGCCAGAGTGTATGCTCCTTTCTATTTGCTTTGGTAGCTTTGACTACCAATTTTTAAAGGATGTCATTTTGTCTCTAACCACCTCTTTTATTCTGCTGTTTACTCATGGTGCCACTTTTTTTTTGTTCCTCTTACTGTCTTCTTTATGGAGGGCATACATTTTGTTTGAGACTCTATTATTGTTTTTTAAAAGTTTCCATGCAGCTTGCAAGCATTTTATTCTAGTGACTGTTCCTTTTCATTTCCATTTAACTAGCTTCCTCATTTTTGGAGTTCCCCTTTTGAAGTTAAATGCTGCTGTAGTGAGTTTCTTTGGTATTTTGCCTCTTACAAGGATGTTACATTTAATTACATTATGGTCACTATTACCAAGCGGTTCACCTCTTGGACCAGAGTGGGGAGTTGAACCTGAGTCTTTCACGTTTCAGGTGAGTACCTTAATCACCAGGCTAAAGGTTATGGGCTGGTGGGGGCACCATCTTCTCCTGCAGCCATTTTGTAAATGGCTGAAAAGATTTGTGTCAAATTCATGAACAGTTTGGGGTCGATCAAAATTAAACTGCTAGTCCAAAAATCATTGCCCAGCTCGAATCCTGGACAAACAGCTCAAGTTTCTGTAGGGTCTCCAGGCCCCCACCTCCTGGAGCATTTTAGGTTATTCCTTCTGTCCCTTTTTTCTCCAGTTAGTGAACTACAGAATCTTGAGTGGGCAGCAATTGCCCAAGAGCGAGTGCCCAGAACAGCCCTCCTGCCCATCCTCCTGAAACGGACAAAGGAACAGCATGTCTGCAATGGGAGCAGGACAAGGGGGAGAGGTAGAAAGGGATGATGCTCGGCTCATTAACCTGCGTGGTGTGTACTTCCTTAAACTCTCTCTTCTGGGCCCTATTCCTGTTCTTCTGCTCTCCCATCTCCAGACCTTGCTGTCTGGGTCTCTCTCTCTCTCCTCCCCTTGGCTCCGTACCCTTCTTTGAAAAGTAGCATCTTCTTTCCTCATCCTGTGTCTCTTCCACATTTTCCCTCATTCCATGCTATCCATCCCCCCTCTCTCCATCCCCCCCCCACCCTCTCCCGGGTTGAGTTGTCTCTATCCACCTTGACCCCACTCTTCTGCTGGTCTCTTTGTGCCGCTTGCTTCCCCCTGCTTTACATGGTCTCTCCATGATCCTCCTCCAGCCTTTCTTCTCCCCTCTCCCCCACCACGTCATCCAACCCCTTCTCACCCATAGCATCAGCTCTCCTGCTCTCTGGGGTTCATTCTTTGGATTCTTCTCCTTCCCCTGCAGGGGGCTGCTGCTGAAAAAGGGGTGCTGTGTTTCTCTGCACACCCACATATAGCCCCTCTCCTGAGGCACGGCTCCACCCTCCACCCTGGTGTTTGCTAATTGGTGCTGCTTCTCCCTGTCTCCTCACATGGTTCTTTATTTTGGCTCCTGGTGCCTCCACCCGTGGTGACTCCTCTCTGTGCTTAGACCACAAGAGGTGCTGGTCCATGGGACAATAACTAATACAACCCAGTACCCAAATAACAAACTATATGTATACAGGCCCCCACAAATGCAATGCCACATTCAGGAAGACCAATATAACACAGGCTGCTGTATTGGGGACAGGAAACAAAGGCTCTAGGGATGAAAAGGATTAAGATGAACTAAAATACTCAAACATCAACAGTATAACAAATTCCCCACCTCCCTAGGTTCACCACTGTACACAACTCCTTGGCTTCCTCCTTAGCACTGGCCCAGGGAGATGGGACACTGAGGATAAATCCTGCGATGAGTGCTGTGATTGCTGGTTGTCTTGAACAAAAAGAAAGCGGTTTCCTTACAGTGTCTTCACCCCTGGGTGGGGTAAAGTCCTCTCCTGGCTCCCTTGGCTGGAGCGCTGTGGAGGTCTCGGCTAGGTCAAGGGAGCTGGCACGGAGTTGGCTCTCTGCTCCCACCCCACCGATTGCTGGTCTCCGCAGGGCTGGAACTCCCTGATCACCTACTAAATCCCCAACAGTTCAACATCTCCCTTTGGGTGGGGAGTGGGAGTCGAGTATCCCCAGGCTGTGCTGCTCCTCTCCCCACTCCAAACCTAAACAGCCCCAATGTGAAACCAGAAGAAATCCCAAATTGTCTCTAAGGCAGCCTGTCCCTCCCACTGAGGGACTGAGCAGTCAAGGCTCCTCATTGGCCCAGGAAACTGTCTATATAAATCACTCCCTCCAAAGCATCCTCATCGGCTTTTGTAGGAGTTTCCAGTCTACTCCCTCCTCTCCCCAGACCTTCAGCAGGCTGGGAAATGGAGCCATTGTTGCTGTAGTCCAGCGGCTAGGACCAGAGTCTGGGTTCAGTGGTCCAGAAGCTGGCAGACTCCAGAGGGGTCTGCCAGCTACACACACGTTCTCAGCCCAAGTGAGCAGAAGGGAAACAAAAATCCAAGACAGAACAATGCTCAAGTCCCTGTGAGAGAGTGCAGTGTGTGTGTGTCCCCTCGAGCACATGCCGCAACCTCTCCACCTCACAAAATGGCACCTGCCCTGCTGACAGCAGCCTCCTAGACTCTTAAAAGTGCATAGAGAGCAACGATGCAAGCTTCCCTCCTTGCTGCTCTCCAGCCACTGTGCCTCCACCCTAGGAGGGGCAACTGGGTCTGCAATCACATCCATCCTTGGCCTCTCTTGCTGAGACAGCCAGGAGTGCTAGTTGTAGTTCTATGGACAATTGTCCACTCAGGACTGGACTGAGAACAACTAACTCATTTTGCTGAAGCCACCAAACAGCTGCTAGGTGACAATTTGCATCCACTCCTGGACTTGAGCCAGCAACTTCAAGAGCTATGTCTCCACAGCCCATTGCCAAGCCTTTGAGTCATTCAGTCCCCACTGCTTTGGACAAGTGTGGACATGAGCAGAGACAGAATTAGCAGGCGTGCACCTGGGTGGATGCTAGAGGAGGATGGGACAGCCATGGAGCTACAGAAAGCCAGTCATCTCAGAGCTGCAAGGAAGTTCTGCTCAGCTTAGCATTACTGCCAGGCAGAGCAGTGAGCTTTACAGAGGGAACTACAGCTGCCAGTGCAGGCAGGAAAAAGAGAGGCCAATAACCAGACTTTCTATAATCCTGATTGGGGCATTCACACTCCTGCTAAGAACCTGGCCCAGGCTTTCCTCAAGGCCAACACAACTGCTCTGACTCAGCCAATTCGGTAGCTTCTTCCTTGGTGCTGGCTCAAGAAAGGGTAACTCAATTGCCTCTTGTGCTCTGCTGCAAGATGTGAATATGCACCATGCAGCTTCTTCATGCTCTAAATGAGCCAGATACAGAGCTCGTGCCAAGGAGAGCAGAAAGGGTGCTGGCCACTCTGTACTGAGGCAGAACAGAGCAATTAAACTAAACAAAACAGGTCGGACATGCCAACAAATGACCCTTTCCTTGAGGCTTTTTTACCGTCATCTGTTTTGCTATTTCATTAAATATGATATAGTTCAGCATTGTCATCCTATGCCCTGGGATGGAGCATCCCTGTACAGCGTCCATGCTGCAGCTCAGCCAGCAGGGTCTGGGTTTTCGCCAATCTTCCATCTATTAGCTCATGAAACACTGACTGTATTTTTTGTTATTATTCATGCGACTTTCTTATCATGCATGATTCTGATGGTGGCATCTACAAATCATACTTCAAGCTAGGGACAGTTGGGGCAGCTAAGTCCCACCAATAATTCCCCAGCAGTCAGCCATGTTATAAGTGGTGTGTAGTACCGGTGCTGAGAGCGTGTGGAGTCGGTCGACGCTACACCTGGCTCATGACACAGCTCATGGTGTCCGACACCATCAGGTGATCCAAAGACATCTACACAGAACACATCACAGGACACTGCCAGTACCAGGTCCAGTAACCGAGAACGCCGACCAGGGAAATAACCCACTCCCTCCCTTCCCTGACGAACCGAGGGACACACCCCACCCATGTACTTATTCTCTACACCAGTACTGACTTGGACTCTTAATACATTCCATGGGTGGTGTACCTGAGCCCATTTATCCACTGACGCTTGAAAATCTCCCACACCCCACTCTGGATCTATGCTTGTTATGTGATAGGTATGTACCTCGTGAACCTTTTAACTGATACTTGCAATCCCCCATAACCCAAGCCCGACGCCAGATGTACAGTACCTTCCTTCTTAACTTGTGTAAATTTGATTTTAAACATTAACTTTAATCAAATTTTTAAATCTCTAATATGCGATAGTACTGCTGGGTGCAGTACCACCGTCTGCCATAAGGGAGCTCCTGGTGGTTCTCTACCCCCTGCTCATATAGCAGAGGATGCAGACGTGAAGCAGGCTCCAGGCAGTAGCGGTGCCAGGGTTTTTGCCGCCATAGGCAGCAGCGCTCGGCGCTTCAGCGGCAGCTCCTGTGAAGCTGCGTTCTCGGCGGCGTTTCGGCAGCCGCTTTTCTTGCCACCAAATCGCCACACACCCCACCCCCAATCCTGCTGCCCTAGGCGACCACCTAGGGTCGCCTAGTGGAAGCGCCGGCTCTGGCTCCAGGAGTCATTCCAATTCAGCTATTGAGGGAGCAGAGTTCCTCTACGCCTAGAAGAAGGGGAGGGAGGAGGAGGAGCTAAGCTAAGCTCCCCCCCAGACACACACCCTTACTTTAAACCCGACTCCACAACACTAGCTTGTTGGTGCAATACGAAGACACAGGTCTCTGTGGGGTGACTGGCCAAGTGCCGCTACCTCAGTGGAATAAGGTCAAGACAGAGTCTTTCTGAAGTTCCTGGATCAGCAGCTCTGCCTTGCTGGGCTGTTCGCAAGGAAGCGTGGAGGCAGAGCCGTCCCTTGGGTCGGCGAATTGGGGCGACCGCCCTGGGCCCACGCTTTGGGGGGCCCCGCAGGAGGTGGGCAGGGAGGTGAGGCGGGTGGGCGAGCAGGGTGAGGAGGCAAACAGGGAGGTAAGCGGCAAGTGGGCGGGGGGAGGACAAGGAGAAGCCCCCTTACCAGAACCTCCCCCTCCCCCAAGCGCCTCCTGCCCGCCGGTGGGCCCCACCGATCAGCGCCTCCCCCTCCCTCTCAGCGCCTACCACCTGCCGTGGATCAGATGTTTCACAGCATCAGGAGGCACTGGGAGGAGGGGAGAGGAGTGAGGGCACAGCACGCTCGGGGCAGGGGGCGGAACTGGGCAGGGAAGAGGCAGAGCAGGGGCAGGAAGAGGCAGGGTGGGGGCAGGAACAGGAAGAGGCGGGGCGGGGCAGGGGTGGGACCTTGGGGGAAGGGGTGGAGTGGAGGGACCGGGACTGGGCAGAGTCAGGGGAGCACCTCCCAGCAGATTAGAAACTCGGTGCCTATGTCCCGCGCCCCGGACCCTCCCTAGGGACGGCCCTGTGTTGAGGTCATTAACGCACTGCCCCATCTTGCTGGATTGATGTTAGGCACAGGCCTTTGTGAGGTCACTGTCAATGGCTTCACTAAGAGATTGTTTCTAAAGGAAATGTGGTGTATAGTATTCCCATTGTAACCTGCCACTTAAAATTACAGGGATTTACTTGCTCCTGCTTCCAGGACTGGGGGTTGGGGTGGGGGGTCTGTAGAGAAGTATGGGATCAGGGCCTAGCAGCAGTCAGGCAGTCAACAGCCAGCCTAGAGAAAGATGGGGTGAGTTGAGTCTCTCTGTTTTAGGGAACAGCCTGCTTTGTCTCTCTCTGTTTTGGAGTCCTTCTGTGTTATCTTTCTGGAGTCTAGGAAATAGTCGTGTTGTGTTGCAACCTTCCAGTAGGAGTACTTCATGTTTTCATCTAACGTGTCTGTGTGTATGTTCTACATAGCAGGAAGACACTGCAATATTCTACTGCAATGGTGCGAAACACTATGAGATGTGGTGTTGGGGTGGTCACTGTGGAATACTGTAGCATTGTTTTATTAAGGGTTGCTCGACTTCTGAATTGGATGTCTCTGTAATCTGGGAATAGAGGTTCTTTCTGGGTGTCATGCTTGTAGTGTGGTTGTTCTGGCAGCCCCTTTGAAAGGGGAAAAGATTCCGTGCGAGATGGGTGGAGAGAGCATGCAGGTATTACCTTGGAATATGGAAAAGGTCCCTGGACTGGAATAGGAGCTGCTTCTGCCAATTTCTCCATTTTACAATAAGAAATGATACCAGGCATCTTCCTGGGAGAATGGGCTCATTCTAGTGATAAATGAAGACTCATTTTGGCAGGCCCAGGAGATCCAGAGACATCAGGAAGCGTAATAATATAAAGGGGGAAGAATGACTGCAAAGACCTGAGTAGGAGAAGGGAATTGTCCTGCACCATGAGTTGAGATAACAGCCCGTCTGTGTCAGAGGGATTTGGATCTGGAATTAGGGACAGGTGAGAGGTAGAACAGAGGGATACTGTAGTATCAGGTCTGTGTAGGACGAAGTGGGATTCAGATGGGCAAGAAGTGTGATTGAACATGGAGCAATAGCAAAGCCTTGTGGGACCTGGGTCTTTGATGAAGCCCAGGTGAGCAGTAGTAAGACAGAGAGTAGGATAATGGCAGGCCTGCATGGGTCAACTCAAACTCCTCTGAAGAAAGAGAGCCCCCTCCTCCCCACACCCGACCAACTTCTGGATGGAGCTTCCTGGCCTGCAACTAATTACCTAAATGGACACAGGCTGTTGAGAGACAGTCGCTATTCCCTAATAGAATTTGCCCTCAAGTGCAATTTAATTTTCTCTGAGGTTGTTTTTCCAGCCCCCCCTTCCCTCCCCCGTCCTCCCCTGACACACACACAGAGTCACTTTCCCAGCTTCAGAGCGGGATCAAAGTACCTTCTCTTCTGGGAGACCTGCCACCCTTGCCTCTTCCCTTTCCACCTTGTTTTCTTCTCCGCTTAAGCTTGTTTTGGGGGCATTTAAATAAGTCCCCCCAAGGACCCAGGCCCCTTCATGTACATGTACTGGAGCAAATATGGATTCAGCTAATGTTTAATTATTTTCAATTAAAATAGCATCCTCCTGCTCTGCAGTTCCTGAAATGGGAGACTCTTTCTTCGACCTCTGGTGAGTACAGAAGCTCGTCCGTGTTTGTAAATACTCTGTACCTGATCCACCTCTCTAGCCAGAGGAAGGGGGAATGCAAGATGAGGGGGTATAGAATGGATAGCACTGGAGTAGTGGGGGAGGGGCTATTGCAACGTTCTGTATAAAACATTGCTGAGCTGTAGCTATGGCTAAGGGTTCATGTATTCCTGCCTGTGTGATCAATAAGGGCTTGCCGCCGAGGCTCGTGGGTGCTGGGGAGCTGCAGAATGGAGGGGATCCTGCCAGCCCAGCCCTTGTCTCCAAACAGTCCTTGATTCCCTTTAGAAGGGCTGGGGTTGGATTGTTTTCTGCATCTCGGCTCTGATGGCTGCGAATGTTCGCCCCTGGTGCTGGGGGGGATTTTTCACATTGGTTCTGTTGCAGCAGGCTCTGGGCTGGAGCCGCGCTCTTTGGGGGGTTTGGTTTTTCAGCTGATTGTTTATCTTCCCTTCCCCCCTGCCCACTGCGCCTCTTAAAGCCCCTGCGAAAGGGGAGAGTAACCCCAAGGGCCATAGCATTGGCTGACCTCATCAGTTGTCTCTCCAGTGCAGACTGAGGGCATCTTTTGGCTCCTCCTGATCTTTAGTTACCATGGGCAGGAGATGGGTGTGTGCGTGGGGGCCCTTGGGGAGTATTTGCCCACCCTGGGCTTTAGGACTGTTTCTCTCAGTGGACTGAGCGCTGGTGAAAGGTGATCAGCTGACAGCCCTGGAAGCCAAGTCCTGTGTCCTCGCCAGAACAGGTCCACTGCAGGCAGCAGTGCGGAAGCTTCCCCATTCATGTGTCCCAGTCCCAGCCCCCCACATGGACAGACCCTCTCTGGGGATGAGAAGGTAGCTCAGTCTCCGCGGTCTTTGGCAGCTCGGCGCGAACTGTCAGCATGTTTTATGGCTGATAGCGACAGTGGGAACCGGCTGAGACCCACCACGCTCCTTTCCTATAAGCCAGTGAACAGCCATCAGTGACTTGTGGTGTGTTTTGACTTGGGCTGGATTTCAGTGGCTGACCTAGCAGTGAAAGGGGCTTTATCTCCTTACCAATCCGTGAGCCTTTCTCCAATCAATGGAGACGAGGCCCTTTTAGTGGGGTGCTTTTGGAGGGCTGGATCTTACCCTGGAGTACCTTGCCTCTCTAATATCCTGGGACTGGGATGATTTAGTTGGGTTTGGTCCTGCTTTGAGCAGGGGGTTGGACTAGATGACCTCCTGAGGTCCCTTCCAACCCTATGATTCTATGATTCTATGACTGGCACAGCTACAGCAACACTGAATGCTAGCATGGGATGAATGAAACTTGATCCTAGCTGACATCAGCATACCAGGACTACAGCCACAGCCAGTAGAAGGTTCCTTTTGTTTCAAATCTCTTTACACTGCCCTGCTTCCAGTCTTGGGTGTAGTTGTCTTCACACCCGCCCTGATTCAGCAAGGTATTTAAGCACATGCAGGCCCATTGACTCCTACGAGTGCTTAAAGTTAGGCATGTGCTTAAATCCCTTGCTGAACTGGAGCCAAGGTTTTCTGATTGTATAAAGAACAAAGCTAACATTCACACACACAAATTGTTAAGGTGGGTGTGTATTTATATAAATTAAACGTATACAGGTGTGGCAGGGTCCAATTTAGTTGTATTATTCTTTAATATTACTGGTAGCAGCTAGAGGTCCCCATTCACATCAAGAGCCCGTTGTGCTAAGCATTGTACAAACACAAAGCTGGATACATTGCTACACCAAAGAATTTGCAATCAGAAGCCACCAGTGCCTCATGGGAAACTCTGAGATAAATTCTCCTTATAGATGTCTTATAATTTATTACTGAAGCAGTGGTGTAGTGGGTAAAAAAAAAGAAGTTGGTAAACTAACCTCAGCTAAACCACGTATTCCCCAAATGAGAAGTGGGTAAGCTCCGTTTACCTTCATTTAACCCTCGACTACACTCCTGTATTGAACCCAGAGGCCCTAATCATTATCAGGCCCCCATTGTGTCAGGTGCTATACAAACCCAAAGTAGACAACAGTCCCAACCCTAACAAAGTAATTCTGGGTTTCCAGAGCGTTTCTGCTTTTATATCTGCTGTACATTTACAAGAATACAGGGCTTCTGCTCATTCCCTACCTTAAGACATGATCGGGTTCTTGCGACCTCATAATCCTCTGCTTGTGACATCATAATGAGCTGCTAAAACATTTGATTATGATGTCACAAGCAGAGACTTATGAGACCACAAGCAGAGGATTATGACTTCTGGTGGGAGAATAAACAGCAAGAACAAGTGAGTTTTTACCTCTAGTAAATAATCCAATCCAAGAGATAGCAGAGAGAGTTTTCATGCAAACCGCCCGAATAATTCAAAAAAACAAGGGAAGGGCAACTCCCTAGAAAATGATATATTGTACTGTAGCTCAGAGTAGGTGAAACTCTTGCCTTTGCAGAGAGCTAACACATAGCCTAAATCCCACTGGAAACCGATTATTTATGCCCTGGGGGCAGATCTTCAGCTGGTATAAACAGCCATAGCTCCACAATGGAGCAATGGCAATACACCAGCTGAGGATGTGCCCCTTTGTGCTGGCGCTCTGCACAGGGGTGAGTTTCACCCTTAATGGAATCATGTTTAAAGTGCTCTTCCAAGGAGTTCTTTGAGGTGTATACACACGATACCAGGGAGGATGCAGCAACTCTCCCAGTGAAACTCCCCGAGCAGTGCCCTCCTCACAAAGTGAAGAAACAGTCTGGTAGGGAGCCTGTCACGGAGCAGAACTGGACAAAGAGACCAGGAGTAGCTTTACCAATTCGGACACCATTTTGCTGACGTGGCACCAGGTTAAACGTCCGGCTGGTTTCTTTCTGGCTCTTGATGGATAAGAACCAGAAGTTGGGCCTCTCTCACACTCGGGACAATTATTTAAAATTGCCCTCAACAGAGAGGACCCAGTAGCAATCTTGTAAAGCAGGCCTGCACAACATGCGGCCTGCGTGGGCTCACTGTGCTGCCCGCGGGGGGGTGAGTAGGTGGGCTCACTGTGCAGCCCAAAATCTGGGACTGTGTCCGTTGGTCCTTTTTCCTGCTTGTCTCTGGGCTGGGGGTTGTCCCAATGCTGCAAAGAGGGTGTTCCCAAAGGAAGGTGCTTGCTTCTAACCCCCGAGGCCGTCAGTATGTCTGCTCTTCTCTAGTCAGCCCACTTGACAAGTTTGATTGTCCTTGGTCTGGTTCCCATCCCCTCTCCAAGGGTTGCAGCTGTCTGGATGTGCCTGCCTTCCACGCCTTCCTCATTCACACCTCATTCATTCAACAGGGCAATTGAATACAAAGTGGGGGGAAGATGTTATTCTACTTCTAGCAAAAAGACATTTTTCTTTTACCTTAATTATACTACCTTAGGGGCCCGTTATAACATATTACCAAGGTTCAATACAAAGTCATATAAAAGTTATACAAAAATGCATAATGCAGAGATCTACCTACAACTGCATTGATTGACTGTTGTGTGCAGTAATATAGTGACCCCTGGGGGGGTGAAGAGGGGGGTGATGGTGGGGCCGAGCGGGGAGGGGGCGGGTCCTATTTTATTGCTGTGATCTGGTCACCCTATGCGCGCTGTTTTTTTCCCCCCTCTACAGGCTTCCACACCCCAGCGCTTGGGAAGGAGGGGTTGTTTCTGCAGGGCGGGCGGCGCTGGGGGAGGGGTGTTTCCGCAGGGCCGGGGGGTTTCGGCCCTCAGCTGTTTCCTTTGGAGTAATATGGCCCTCGCCGCTTTACGAGTTGTGCAGGTCTGTTGTAAAGTATAAGGCCCGGCCAGGGTCTGCCTCCCGGCTCTGTTCCTGCAGTTTGGCTGGCTGTTGTTGGTGGCTGCAGACATGGTAATGTTAAAGAAAGGGGAAAACGTCTCTGAATGCCCAGGGTGTCTTTGCTCCAGGGTGATATTCTGCCCCCCCTCCTCCCCCCCCACCCCGAGAATCCAGTGCTTTCTTTGGCAGGGACACAGGGTTGTCATTTGTACAAACTGCCCAGTTCTTTCCACAAAAACTATTTTGAAATTTATGTGGAAATGGGATTCCCTCCCTCCCCCCAAAAAACCACCCTTAGTTTTTCTGGAAAGAAGGAAGTTTGCTGGTGAAGGAAACACCCCCAGAACCAGGTCTCTTGTCTCTCTGGCCCACCTCACCCTGCCGCCTGTGTCATAGGTTTTCTGTGTCCTGGTAACAGTGCTGTGCCAGACAGACGACCAAAAAATAAGAGCACACGTTCCAGATGGCCAGAGGGGAAGGTCAAGAGACAAAAGAAAGGCTAGGAGGGTAGAGGAATGGATGACGGATGACTGGAAAGCCATGGAGAGTCAGAGCATAAGGGGGAAGAGAGATCCTGTTCTTTCATTGGACAGCTCCTAGCTGCTCCCCCTGGGAAGAAGGAAGCTCCCGTGAGGTTTGGCTCTGTATTGCCCTCCTTGCTTTTTCTTTGCTGCGATGAGTAATATGGACCAGGGCAGAGGGTCTATATCAATCTAGCAAAGCAGAAAAATGAATGAAAATTGAATTCCCCAAGGAGAAGGGGGTGGGGCGGAAGCTGTTATCCAGACAGAAAGATAAATCAAAGAGTTCTGGAGAGGAAGAAGAATGAGCTGGTTTCCACTAGCAATGGAATAATTAGGGAAACAGGTTCCAAATGCGAACGGGAATCTCGGAGGGGAGGAAGGTGATGGCTGTGAGTCTGTGTGTTCTGCTGCGCTTTGAGCCCAGTTTATAGATCTGCATTTAGGAAACTGTCTTCCAATTTCCTAGCGGTCTGTCTTGTGCTTATAGTCACCCTCCAGGGATGGTTGTACGATTCCCAGAGACGCAGCTCGGACTGCGCTCGAGACTGCAGCTCCATTCCCTCGAGGTGGCTGCACTCTGTGGGTGTCTTAATGCACTTGGGAGGCCCGGGCTCAGTTGAGGGGTGGAGGGCTAGGCTGGAGTGTCATTCCTACCATGCTGAGGAGAGACAGTGGTTTGCTCCCCCCACCCCAGGAGCTGACTTCTAAATCTCCCTGCACTTGAAAGACTGCAGCTTGATTCCGCCTGGCTTAGCACAGAGATCCCAGGGCCTTTCAGTGACTGCGGCGTAATTCTCAGAGAGATTTGCACGTAGAGCCTACTGCCTTGAAGAGACTGTGGTTTGATTCCCATGTGCTGATTGGAAGATGTTCCTGCGCGTCAGAAAGGAAAGCTCGAGTGAGTAGTTATCATTCTTAGGGAGCCGTCCAATAGAGATTGGGTAATATACATTTGTATGTATCTATTAGTTGGCAGAATGCAGATGAGTGTAACTGTGACTGCTAAAGTCAGTGTATCGGGACCGCAGTCACGTGTCAGGGTATTAGCCTTGACTGAGGTCAGGTCACTGAGTCCAGGAACATAAAGTTCATCTTACCAGCTGTCCTGAGTTTCATTCCCTTATTATAAGGAGGGCTCGAAGGTGCATGACAAATGCATGGATCACATGGATATCAGCCCCATATCTGCAGGGTGGGAAAGTATATTGTGTGTGTGCAGGGCAATTTAACAGCAGTTTTAACTACTTTTAAAGTAAGCAACACTTGGTTTTAAATAGCACAACTTGCCTTATGATAGCTTTGAAATGCTGTGATGTTTTGCTTCGCTCAGTCCCACTTTGCATCATCAGATTTGAGTTGGTGGATGTATGTGAAACACGCACAAAGATTAATCAACTCTCGGTAGTTGCTTTGGGCTTGACTTTCAGTGGAGCCAAGCACTCACAGCTCTCACTAACTTCAACTGGCATGCTGGGTGCGCAGCACTTCTGAGTAACACTCTATTGTACCCTCAGAGTTATGTACAGCCAGAGGGTGGTCTTCTCATGATGTCATGATTCTGCCTATGCTCCACTGGTTGAGTGTGTTGTCACTCAATATCTTTTAGGGGTGGAGTTCTTTGCAAAGCTTTGGGAGACTCCATCTTGATCCTGTAGTTAAATTAGCCTCTTCTAATAAGCACAATTATTCTTTTCTTATTCACTACCAGACTGCTACTGGAATGACCGATATATGCAATGCAGCATTCTTATTTGTCTTATGTAATGCACTTTAATTATTTTTAAATAATGTGCTTTGCCTTGCAATAAGAGGTTTTATTTGAATATTCTTATGTGTATACTCTGCAGAATTTGATTTTTTTAAAAAATAATTTTGATGGATAATATTGATGTTTATTTTTACGCATTTTAAATTTTTTTATCTATTTAAATTTTTACCATTGTGCAAAATTAAGGGTTTAAGCATTTTTTCAATTCTTATCTATTTACATTTTCACTGTTGCAGGAAACTATGGGGGATGGGGAGCAGACAATTATTGAATGACAGTAGACATAGAGCTTCAAAAAGTGAAAGGTTTAGGACCATTAAAACACAAATTGTCACAATCATAAAAAAGTAAATAGCCTTAAATCAAACTTTAATAAATTCTCAAGCTGCATTTTTATTACTTTGCCTGTCTATTTGGATTATTATTGCTGGAAATATTTTTTGTCGGTCTGTGCATGTATGGTGAAATCAACGTTTATCCGCTTTTACGAATAAAAATCTATTCCTTCCTAGCCTACTTAGGTAACACTGGAGTGTTCCTTTAAACTGTGCTTCAGTTAGCAGAGAGTAAGGGAATATGAGTGGATCTTACCCCATTTGACTGACTTTGTTCCTGCATGGAAAGGGTCATTTAGATCCTATAGCATGCACGGGATTGTATTTCCACTAACGGGGATCCGGGGATAAATTAAGTTAGAGAAGTACGAGGGTCTTTGTGATTCAAGGCATTGGGCTAGAGCTCAAGAGATCTGGGTATTGTGGCCTCTGCCACAGACTGTGCAACCTTGGGAGAGTCACTTGATCTCTCTGTGCCTCAGTTCCCTGTGTGTAATGTGGGGCAGGTGATACTCATCTGCCTCATGAGGGTGTGGTGAGAACATATTCATTGCTGTTTGAAAAGCACTCGGTAACTTTTGGCGATGGGGGCACAAACGTAGATAGATGCAGAAAGCAGAAGTGTTTGTGTCTGTTAATCCTGCATTTACTTTGGGGGAAATAAGGAACATATGCCTGGGAAAATCCATATACCTGCGAATACTGGACATTTGTTAAACTTTAAAGTCTCATGCTTGGCTGCCACTTCTACTCCATATCCTTCTTCCTCTCCTGCCCTCTCCCTTCCCCAGCTATTACCTGTTTCATGTATATTTTTCCTGATGAGACTGGACAATTCCAGAGCCAATGAGCAAGTCCTTTTGCAGGCTAGCATTTTTCTCATTCCATAGAAGGGATTCTTCAGGAGCCTGTATGTCATCTCTCCCATACCCTCTTAGTTATTCCCTGTGACTATCACCCCTAGTTTGTTTATGCAATTTTATCCATTGCCCCCTGCACACACATGCTTTTCTTTCTCCTGCACGGCTTTCCTCCCAGCCTTTGTTAAACTGACCTCATCTGGAATAGCCTGACTTTGTACCAGTTTAGTAGGTGCATACTATGGAATTAATAGTATGTCTCTGCATGGCTCCAGAAGCCATGTACCATAGGAATCCTGACAAACATACACACACAGAGAGCTTTGGAAATGTTCCCCATCTATGGCCTACAGAGGTAACAAAATAGATTTTGATCTAATGCACTGATTTCTGCAATTCACTATAATAATCTAGCCCCAATAGCAACCTCCCATATAGTGGGTGCTAGCATAATTATTAATATTGATAGAAACCATGTCACATGGCTCCATTGCCTGTAATGAAGAATCTCATTGGAGGTTTTTTCCCCACTCTCTTTGACATTTTGTTCTTTCTTCTTATATTGACTATTAAACATTATGTCTCAGGAAAAGGTCAACATTTGGTGACCTCTCTCATGCAGAAGACTCAGATAGATAGATCTATAGCAATACCGGATATGTTATGCCATATTCCTTACAAGCGTTCCGTGTGTGGAAATTCTCTACATGCTCCCCCTACGCTTTTTAAATTGGGTGTGCCAAATTCACCTTTGGTATTTAACTGCACTAAACCTCAGTGAGTTTACTTCAGGAATTAACTTCACCCCTTACCTTAGACTAGGATCTCATGTCTTCCTCCCTCCCCCTGAATTAAAGGGGAACTGGGGAAATGCCCATGTGCTTACTCTCATTGTGGTGAACCAGTGTAAACACTCATAGAAGCTCTCCAGCAGTGAAACATCTCAAAACACTCTTGCACAGCTACTTGAGTTAATTCTCTTGTTTCTTTTTAACATCCATGGCCCTGTATCCCTTTTCCTTCCTCCACTTTGTTTAACTGGTACTGTCACCACACAATATTTTGTTTAATTGGTGATTGCCACCCATCCACTGGACTCATGGAAGTATGTTGTTGAATCTTGGGAGTCATCATGGTCACTATAGCCCTGGACAGATAGCCAGGAGACCTGGGGCCAACTGAGGATCTGCCCCAGGATTTTATTCTGAGCTCTGCCACTGACTGTGTTGCCTGGAGCAAGTCACTTACCTGCTCTGTGCCTCAGTTTCCCCAGCTATAAATTGAGATGATTCTTCTCTCCCTTTGTAAAACACTTGGAGATCCAGAGATGAAAAGTGATACAGAGCTCTCATCTATATTATTATAGTTAACGTTGTCCTGATTAAAGAACCCTACAAGCAATTAAAATTAAATAAATATCTAAGATAAAAAGATTTGTGCATCTGGAGGACTTATCTCTGAGAGTGTAACTTCCCAAATGAACTCCTGAACCTCCTGGATGGCTGCTGGTGGGTTGTGAAACACATTTTCCTACCTATATGGGAATGATTTGGCTCTTCAGCTTGGGACTCGTGTCCTGCCCTTGTGAGAGCTTATTCCCTGCCATTCTCTGCTCCCTGGCCCCAATGCTTGGTCTCATCAAACAAGGATATTAATAGAGTTGATCTAAAAATGATGATTTTTTTGTATAAATTGTAAGGAAAATATAGACATTTCAATGACATTTTTTGTCAAAATTTGGAAAAATTCAGCCAGCTTTAGAGCTGGTGATGAATATTTTTGTGAAATTTCTTGCTAAACAATTAAAAGTAATAATTTTTGGTTTTTAATCAAATTAGACCTTTTATTAATCTGGTTAAGTTTTGAACTCACTCTAGATAGTAACTCCCCGTTTTTAAATTCAACTGTATTTGGTGTTTGCTTTTCGGGCTACCAGACATAGAATTTACTAGCCAGGTTCATAATTCCTTCTGCCAAATAATTGTGTTAGGATCTTTCTCCAAGGCTTAGCGCTCTGCATTTCTGCCTTGTGACTTTTACTGACTTGACAGCCCCCAATGTTTTTGCCCTGCACACCTAACGTCTAAAAATAACAATAATTAATAATCGCAGGGTCTGTTTGAGGGATCGGACACAGTAGCATTCCAGCCGGGGAGATCTTCAGTAAAAGCCCCCTTCGGTAAAAGTTATTGTAACTGGACCGGCAACAGGCTAGAGACAAGAGGCGGGGGAGGGGGTACAGCCTCAGCTGGTATAAACGGAGCGATGACCATTTATACCAGCGGAGGATCTGCCCCTAAGATGGGACGGGCAAGGTAGGCACAATGAATCAAATCCATTCCAGTGGGGGTGAGGAAGGGCAAATATGCGTGAGCAATGAGGCCATCTCCATATTTCACCCCAAGAATGAATATAGCCCAGTGCCTTTTACAGAATACGGGGGGGGGATTCACCACCACCCCTCGCCCCTTCCCCTGATCCCAGCCAAGCGTGGCTGTTTCTGTGCAGCCGGCTGGGAGGTAGCAGATACGTTGGTTAGAAAAGTACCTGTGAAAACTACCTGTGTCCAATCCGCTATTAAACCTCTCAAACTATTCTTAAATTCCTCCATGAGAAATAAATGTTGATAGTTTCGTTTGCTGATACCCGGCAGTAAATCAGCCCCAGGGTTGGGAAACTCACTCGCCGTTCTTGCTGGGGTTTTTGCTCGTTTCACTTATTGTTCTTTTGTTTAAAAAGTCGCTATTAAAAAGTCCTGATCTCGGTATCTCTCATCTGTTGTATTGTAAGGAACATTTCCCAGCATGGTTTAATATCGCTGGCATCGGAATGGCAGGGCTCTTGCCATCCGTGGGGATGGTCCAAAATAGAGAAGGGGCACGACATGCATCCAGTCATTTCTTTTACCCTTAAAATATGCTGTTTCGAAACCCTCCTCCCCCTCCCAGCCCCCGGTAAGGAAAGCAGTCGGCCATCAGGAAGAACGGGAGCTGTAGCAAATGGCAAACATTGCAATATTTAAGGTGGAGCGTTGTATTTCTTAGGACATCTTCCTTGTGCATTAAGACGGGGTTTTCCGAGTGCTATCGAAAGCCGTTGGGCTGGCTGTTTTCTGCCTTGGGTTCCATGGGGAAAAGGAGTGGGGGTCCGTTCTGAGGAGGTTCAGTGGGCGGCAAAAAAAAGCCAAATGCTGGAGCTCTCTCCTTTCCAAGCATCCAAAGGTGGGGCATTGCAGCTTCCTAATTTAGCCAGCCAGCCAGCATCCCTTCCTAATGCCTAGGGGAAGAGGATTGGGAAAACCGAATAACCACAAGCGAGAACCGGCCTCCGAATCAAACAAGCAACAAGACTCAGTTCCACCAGGGTAGGGAGATGTTTGGCTGGGCAAATATTGAAATTAACTAGATGAAATTAGTCAGTCATCCCGCCCCAGCTCATGGGCTGGGGCCAGCAAAACTGCCCTGAGGTTTTTAGATATATAAAGTGAAAAAAGCTATTTTAAAAAAACCTTTAAATGTTTGTTTACCACTATGCGACCTTTCTGCCCTGCGTGTCATAATGATGCATCAGCGATTAGAATTGTTTGTAAGAGGAAAAGCTTCATAATGAACAGAGACGGGAAGAATAACTTCCTCGGGTGAGCTCTGAATGTTTTCAGCCCAGTCAGTCATGGAATCCGAGCTATTCCCATGCGTGCGCGGCTTGTGACCATGTAACAGGCACTCACTGAAAAAGAATCGCAATGCTCCGTGAGAAATACAGAGCCCAGAGTTATCCAGCAGGCCTGTGCAAGGTGAAGCCCGGCTGTAGCTGACGCTTTGTGTCAGCGTGGGAAGAGGGGGAAATAAAACGCCGGGAACGATTTGGATACAGGGGAAATCTTAGAACAGCTAACGAGGGAAGACAGAACCGGGCAACGAATAAAGCGAGCGAGACGCTCTAGCGCTGCAAAATGAGGAAGGCCGCGTGGAAATGAGCTTAATTTTCTTCAAGACGAACTGGGAGCAAACCCCAACTGGACGGAACGTTGGGCTGCTGGGCGGGTTTGTTTAATCCTGTCAGCGGCACGCGAGGCGTGTCGATTTCTAGCAGCGTTTGTTACAAAGGGAGCAGGTTCTGCAGTGTCCGGTGGCGAAAGGGTAGATGGATGGAGCCGCAGGGTGAAGGGAAGACGGGGTGGAAGGGGGAGGGAAATGGAGCAGCAGCGATGCCCAGGAACGAGGGCTAATAAGGTGGGCCGTGACTGACACAGGGATTTCTAGCCTGCTCCAGTGTAACAAGCCTGGGGCGCCGCTATTTCACCGGGGTAACCTCCCGATTCAAGGGATGCCAGGACCAAAAACAACAGCTGCGCAAATCCAGCAAGACAACAAGCAGCTCTGATCCGCCAACTGCCGCCGCTGCCTTTATAGCCCTCGAAGGGCAGGGGCGGGGCTTAATGCCAGGTAGCCACGCCCATAAAGACACAGGCCGCGCCCACTTCTCATAGTAGCCCCGCCCCTAAATTATTTACCTGGCTCTGTCCTTTGGGTGTCCCCGCCCCAGCTTCTGACATGATGTAAGGGGATTGGCTGGAGGGGGCGGGGCTTCCCTGCGGAAAGTGACGTCACGCTCACTCCCTGCAGTGTGAATGAATCAAACCTGCCTTCAGGGGACCAGCATTCCAGCGAAAAGAGCTGCTGCAGCATCACTTTAACCCAGGATACACTAACCCAGGATAGCAGGATCAAAGGGGATTTGAAACAGACCAGGGCTAAAGCAGGGCCACTCCAGTCCTCCGGCACGTGTAGAAGAATCAGCCCTGATTGTACTTTAAACTTAATGTTTTGTTTTATTTTTATAGAGAGATAAATAGAGCCTTTTTTATTTTCTATTTAAATAAAATGATGCAAAGCTCAGCACTCACTACAGAAGGTTCTGTCAAGGGGCTTCCAGAGATTCTTGGTGTGCCAATGCAACGTAAGGACATTTTTTTCCCTCATTGATTTAATAATAAAGAAAACTGGCAATGATAGAAGCCTAAATGGTGCAGCGAGGTTGGCTAACTGCACGGTGAGATGTGGAGGGGGGGGGGGGGGGAAGTACTTGAGAAATGTAAGACGGGCGGGTATTTCCATGTGAGGCAAATTCCTGCGAAGGGGCTGGAAGCGGTTGGTTGCCTTCTTTTTAAAATACTAATAATAGAGAAAGAAAAATAATAATATGCAACAGGGAAGGAAGTACCCGGAGAGCTTAGCAGAGTGGATATGCAGGATGATTGTGCTGATTGGGGAAGAAGAGCTGCTAGGCAGCTAATGGGAAGTAAACAATCTTCCTAGATGAGAGCAAAATACTGGTCCCGCAGCCACATCAACTTTAAACCGCCTTGCAAGAAGTTGGGAGACCCCTGAGCGCTGCATTCTAAGGGGGGAAATCTCCGGAAAGTGCACCCACCTCGCCAATTTGCTGCTAGTAGTGGGGCGACCCCAATGGATGCAAGTCACCGCCGGGGAGTTTATTTGCCATCAGCTCTTCGCAAATACAGGTGGGGGGGGGGGGGGGCAGACCCGCTGAGCTGCCTGCCGGGGGAGATCCCAGGCGGTTGTTTTGTCAAATTGGAATTGAGGGTAGTCTAGCTCAGGCTAAGCTGTGAACTCTGATCCAGACAAGTTATATGCATAGGAGAGCCTAGCTGTGAATCCTATATCAGGAATATAGCTATACTATAAGGATATGTATGTATCTACACGTGTGTGTTATATACTATATATATATAGTATATATAATTAATATAGCTATGCGTGTGCGTATGTATTATAATGTGTGTATGTACGTATATATATATATATATGCTTGTGTTTGTGTGTGTGTGTGTGTGTATATATATATATATATATATATATATATATATATATATATATATATATATATATATATATATATATATATATACACACGCTGGTATATATGTTGTTTGTGCATATATATATGGGGCTATATATATGCACACTGGTATATCCGGCATGTGTTAATATATATACATACACACATACTATAGACACATTCATACTACATAATATTCGTTGCTTGTCTTATGGCCCCGTATTTCTTGCTCTGTTCCCAATGCTGATCACGCGGATCGGCCCCTCCTGTAGGCGATGGATGCTCTGGCAAAGGGCTGGCTCCCTGCTCCGCTCTGGACGCAGCGTCTCCCCTCCGCGCTCGCAGCCCGGGTGTTCTGGTTGGACTGAGAACGGCCCTGGGGCATTTCTGTCTTGCCCCTCGGGTGGCCGGGGCAGCAGAGATGTCGCGTGCGGCTTTGCCTTCTTTCCAGGGCTTTCCCGGGGAAGTCTCTGGGTCAGCTGAAATCAGCCGGGCGCTCGGAAAAACCACGACATGTAAATAGCAGGGGAACAGATCAAGAGTTTTCTGCAAATGCGGCCACAGGTCTCTGGCTAACCGGGGCGCTGGCCTGCGGATGTGTCGGTGTGTGCGTTGTTATACATAACACCGTGTTGCTTGGCGTTGTATGGAGACTGCCCGCCTCGTGCGTGGAATGGTTTTGCTTGGAGATCCTTTTGCTAACTCACTCCAGGCCCGGGTCGCGTTTGCAGCCGGGAAGGGGGTCACACTGATGAGGGGGTACTTTACAGATCGCCTGCCACCCTGCCCCCCCCAGGTTAGCTGCTCTAGGGTGAGATCTCTCTGGAAAGTGATGGAGCGGGCGGGCGTGTGTGGGGAAGTTATAGGAAAAGTTAGGGGCCTTTCACACCTTGCTTGACTCGTAAGTCTCTGCTACCATCTGAAACCCAGCAGAAGGGAAGTGCGGTTACTTTCTTGCGATAGCAGAGCACACAAAGGTATGATCTTGGTCGACGGAATAAGAAGAACGGGTTTCAGCTTCTGGACTGTTCCTTTGTTTGTATTTGATTGTTTTGAGCCTTTCTAGATTTATCTTTCTACCTGTGGTGCCCTCTCCCCGGCTAGAAAACTGGGGATTGCTTTAAAGGCTGCACGGAGCCCATGCGACCTTATTTTATTCCCCTTTATGATCCAGAGGGGAAATTTCCTCCTCTTGCTACTGAGTTTTAAAATCCGCCTCCACCCCAATTTCCGGAATTCAGAGAGAGAGAGAGAGAGAATTAACTGGACCCGGCCATTTCTCCGGAGACAGAGTTGTCGGTCAGAAATAGGGTCCAATGTATAGAGAATCTGTATTTATAATGAAGAGCCAGTTGGTTTAGATCAAATACGGCTAGGTTGTATGTCAAAAATCCTTAAAATCCCATTGTATCTATCTGTCCAAATATTGATATCTAGATCTAGACAGCTATTTAATGATGTATGGATACAGATCTCTCTGGTATACATATATAAATATACAAACCGTTATTTCGGTATATACACACAATTATCTGTATATTAATAGGGAGATCTGTATCCATGTATAATTAAATACCTGTCTAGCTATATACCATTATGTATAGACGTATACAAATGATCTCTGTTTCTTCGCATACACAATCTCTACGCTGTATGTAGATAGATACTATATATACATAGATAAAAATGTACGTGTATCTACATATCTTGATCTATTTATATTTTTTTTCTACAAATCTCTGGCAGTAAAAGTATCTGTGTATTTAGAGACAGCTTTCTCGTTGAATAGCTTATACACGCGTCTAGTATATTCCATTGATCAGTTCATTCCTTGTCAGTCACTTCCCGGCTCTTTGTATTTTGGTTGCTTACATTTCGATGCCTAGGGGGTCACTGGCTGGCAGAGTTGAAATTCCTGACCCCGACAGGCAAAAGAGGCTGTTTCCTTACCCTCCGCCTTTCCAGCGGCTGTGCTTTGTGCTTGGTGCTTGCTCCAGACTTGTGTAGATCGGGAAGAGATCTGTGCCCCTCTCTGCTTGGACAGCGACCGGTCTTTAGGCAGCTCCTGAAACCCCCCTTCTCATGTTCCCGCTGGGCACTGGGACTCAGGTGAAAGACTGGGGGGCTGCAAAGGCTCTTGGGCTCTTTAGTCCAGAGCCTGGTGTATTCTGGATTGGGTTGAATCGTGCTACTTTTCCTGCAGGAATCTCCTCCGTTTAGTGTGGAGCGCTCCATCCCTTGGGTTTCCTGAGCAGCAGCCCCCGGATTCTCCCGATCTGCAAGAATACTCTTCCCCCTCTCCCGCACCCCTCAAAAAAAACACAACAACCCCCCCCAAAAAAACCCTTGGTTTGGAAATGTGTTCAGAGCAGCCCTGACATAGCGGCTGAATGGAGAGTCTGAGTCAAACATCTCCAGAGACCGGGGACAGGAGCGATCCGGGTAGCTGCGTTTCACCTCCGGTTCTTTTATCTCCTTCTCTCGTCCTTTCCTCTGTTGGGGGAGGAAGGGGTTGTCTGTACTTTAATTAAATAAGTGCAAAGGCCGCGCAGAAAGCCCCCTGTGCGGGGATGAAAGATCTTTGCTTTCCACTGACCCCGGGTTCAGAGCCCTCTCCGTACCAATGAGGAGGCATGAGAAGGGGATTGTCAATTTCACTAGCCCCCTTCCTTTGTGTTTGCTGTGGACTGTTCACCTCCCACCTTTGCTGTTCTAGGTACTAGCCCCAGGAGTTTGTTTTTAATTGCTCTGGGTTGGCAATATTTTTTCTACCAGTAAGAAACTGGGTCCGACACCCCTCTCCTTCTCTTTCGTTCTCTGCAGTGTGCACCCCCTGTTTTCTATTTACCCCAGAGAACGGAATTATGACTGTTCTAGGCAATCGTCCCCGTTAACAATTGTTTTAAATTCAACTAAACAAGTAACCGATTATGAACAGGGTGTGAGGAGTGTTTGTTCCCTCCCTCCTCCCCCCCGCGCTTACAATATCGCTCCCAGCAGGCGTGAGAGAAGGTCTAACAATTCCCTTCGATTCGAATTCGAGGAACCACCTGGCTTGAGAAGGAATGTCACTTCTCAGATCGAAAAGTCCTCCCTAAAGGGCGGCAGGAGGCACTGGGGATGAGAACAGCGGAGGCCTCCGTGTGGGGTCTGATTTCCCCTCTATACTGGGAGCCCTTGACCCCCTGCGTCCCAGGCAAGAGGGAAAATCACCCCGTGCTATTTATGCCCACTTTGACCTGGCCTATGGCCAAATCCCAGGGCTCCCCAGCCCTGGGTGATGTCCCTTTTCCTGGCCGGGAGCTTGTTTTAGCATCTTTGTAATGAAACTCCATCCCATCTCTAGCTACGTGGGCTGTCACACTAATTCGGCGGGGAAAGAAGTAGCTCAGGGATGTCTGGAAAACGCCGTTTACAGGGCTGGGATACGGGGCTCCAGGGCTGGTTGGTTGGTTGATTGACCCCTTGAGGTGCCCTATATGCAGCCCAGCCGGGGCCAGTCAGTGCTGGGGTCAAGATCAGAGGAAGGGGCATTTCCCCACCTGCTTCGCAGCAGGAGGAAACTCCGCCGACCCCACCGCCGCCCAGTGCGCTTCCCTGGCATAATTTTCCGTCCTCCTGTTTGCGCAGAAGGACATTCCGTCCCAGCTGCAGGTGGAGCGGGTGGGTGGTGAGCGAGGAGGGGGAATTGGTTTGGGTGAGAAGAAAATTCAGGCATTGAGATCTTTGTTAGCTGATTGCGATGTAATAGCGACAGGAGACAGAGCTCAACAATTCAAAACAAGAGTCTCTATCTCCCCACATACAGATCGACAGATAAACTATTTCTCTATAGAGAGATCTAATTCGAATTGTCTATGGATAGAACGTATTTATCTCCTCACATATATAAAATGTAATTGTTTTTACACCTAGATCCATGGAGATAGATTATTTGAATTAGAGATGCGCGGATAGATTTTGTATCTATATTCCTGTATTTGTCTGTCGATGCATCGATTACTGGGCAAAATTAATCGATGGATATAGAAATGGTTGTCGGCATACACACCCACTGTCTCTCTGGCTATGTGTATCGGTTTATGCGAAACAAATTCTACGTCAAGAAGAAATCAACACAGGTGAAATGTGTTATTTGCAAGATGCGCTGTGGGGGAAGCCTTGTTATGGGTGTCTGTTTCTAGCCTTACATTTGTAGATTAGTGTTGAAAAGGCTAAACCGATTCGGTTGGTTCGTAAAGTCTCATTTACTGTCTGTAAAAATGACCTGCCCTGGTCAGAACTTCCTCCCAAACCGAACTGGGCAATGTACAGCCCTTCTCTGGGTTTAGCTCACCTAAGGGTGAGTCGTGTCTTTCCCAGCCGTCTCTTTGCGCTTCGGAAATGTTTGTCGGGATTTTGGGAAGAGTCTAGAGGCAATTTCCACCCGCCTACCCCCTGGGTCGCCTCTTGTTAATTTCGCGATTATCTCGCACGTTCCCGCCGGTTCAAACCTTTCCCCCCTTCCTAGCAAGTCGTTGGCCCCGTAGGTTGTCAGCGTCAAAAGCCCCTTTCCCAGCTGGAAGAAATAAACGAAACCTATAGGATTCGGGGAGAGGAAAAATGATTCCGATCCGGGAATCTCTCGCCTGTTTTGTATTTTTTCTCTCCCTCATAGCCCACATTCCCAGAGATGTGTCTGGTATGAATTAGCTCCCTGGACTCGTGCAGGATTAAGCCGGGAAGGTGACGGGGAAAGACGAACGCCGAAGCGTTTTTTTTGGGGTGGTGTGTAGTTTTGCCCTGGTGATTTCCTTTCTAGTTTTATTTCCCTACAAATTGCAGGAATTGCCTCCCCCCAGATGCGGGGATTTCCCCCCTCAAGTGTGCGCTGCATCACTTTCTCAGCACGGTTCCGGGGCGCTCCTGGGCCAGGACTCCTGGCGTTCATCGAATTGTATTTTAGTTAAAGCCGAAATATATCCACGGCGCCAAACCGAACCCATCTGCAGCAGAGACAAACGCGCCCAGCCTTTGTTCAGCTGCCCAGCGCCAGCTTTTTTCTCTTCTAGTCCATTGCTAAGGGCTCGATCCCGTGCGCCCTGCTTCCCCGCTAACTTCACAGGGAATTTGGGGGGCTCAGTGGATCAGGGTCCCGGCTGGGGAAGGTCTATACAGGGTTGCTCCTGCACACTCTGGTGCCGATTCCGGTGTTCGCTGGGGGCGAGGCAGTCTGTAGTAGCAGCAGGGGCTATTCTGCTCCTATGTGACTTCCCCTAGAGCAGGATCGGCCCGGGACTTGCCACCCGCCCTTGTGTAGCAGCACACCTGCTGCAGCCGCTCCGCTTTGGTTAGGTTCCATTGAAATGCCGCTTCTGCAGCAGGGCGAGTACACACAACTCGGGAGGCTGATCCTGAGAGCGCAGAAACTCCACAGTGCAGAAGCGAAACCTTGTGTGCAATACAAGGGCTGGAACCAGACTCCCCAGCCCCCTCCACCTCACCCAGGAAAGCTGCCTCTCGATTTTTCTTGCTGTCTTCCCTGCCTTGTTGGTCGGGGAAGGCTCACGCGCCCGCAAAAGGGCTGCCAAGCAAAAGGGCTGAGAATGCACTTCCCAGCATCAGGCCACGAGGAGAAAGCCCGGGCGTGCCGAAGGGGGGAACGACAGCGGTGGAAAGCAGCGGATCTCCGCAGTGTTCCGGGTACCTCATGGCAGCAGCACACCCCAGAATCCGGAGCCCCCTAGATGAAATATTTGTGGAAAGAGTGACCCATTGACCAGAATGTCAGGTCAGGCATTTTACTGATTTCGATTAGCGGGGATTAAATAATGTTATTCCTCCGCCTTCTCTCCTACAAACAAGCTTCACCAAAACCTAGGGCTAAGAGAAACGTATCTAATCTCTCTCTCTCTAAATGGATATTAGCTCCAACCCAGCGAATAATCATTCCCCGCCCTGTCTACTGCCCAAACATTGCAGCACTGAGAATCAGAAACTGAACTTGGACTAGCTACTAAAGGGAAAGTGTCTTCACTGGGTTCCCTTGTCCCAAGTGAATGCAATTATGCAAACGAGCAGAAATAGTGAAAAGTCAAGGGGGTTTTGAGAACTTTTTCAATCGGTTTTTCCAGGAGAAGAGAAGCTTCCATGTGTTTGTTCTGTACAGAAATTGGTTCATAACATTTCAAGTGGCGACGCGAGCCCCTCTGAGGTTGTGATCCAAACATGAGCAAAGCTGAAGCGTTTAATGACAACTTCTGACAACTTCTCCTTGTCTCACCTGGTTATACCAAGGTATATTGCAAATGTTGTGTTGTAAATTATCCACTGTGACTGTCCTGAGAGCCCTTGGTCTCAATGCACAACAGGATGGGCTAAAGGGGCTGTCAGCCTTCACTCCGGATTGCCTGCCTGGTGCCAGTCCGTCTCATTTACCTTTTTGTTTTAACTCTAGTGACGAGACTGATTTTCCCGGTGTGGTGGCTACATGGGGCTGAGTTACTGGTCAGATCCGGGGAGTAGGGATCAGGAGACGCGAATATTCCTGATTTTGCCACGCACTTGATGGCATTAGGAAAGTCACACACAGCCAGATTATGTCCCCTTCCTTCGGGCTGAATAGCACTTTCCTCCCCATTTCCAGTGTGAGGGGAGCAAAATATTGCCTTAGCCTGGCTCCTTGTTTTCTCGCTGGTACAACGGAGCTAACACCTGCCCAGCTTTGTGAAGCCCGTTGGAATCCTTGTTGCTATTGTAAATGCAAACCGCTGGTGTATTTTTTCTGCTCGTGCCTCCGCTGCAGTCCAGGCAGCTGCGCTGGGACTCAATGAATCTCTTTGCACCTGGGAAGGGTCAGCGCGGCTCTCGCACGTGGCTTGGAACAGAGCGGCTAGCAGGCGCATCACCCTGGCCTCCCCAGGTGCATCACCCTGGCCTCCCCAGGTGCTGTGGCAAAACTAGGCAATAGGAAGAGTGTGCTGGGCGACTCGCGGCATTGGGAATAAACAGGAATCAGCAGGGTTCCGTGTATGGTCATTGCAACATGAAACTGACGCATGCTTTAAAAACATGCTGTAGTGATACTGTGATCTTGTGGCGTTCAATCCTCCAACCCCTCCTCACTCATACAAATAATCCTCACTCCTGCGGGTCGTCCCATTAGCTTCAGTTGGACCTATTGATGTGGGGGTTTTGAATTTGAAGCCGGAGATAGTAACAATGTTGCCTGTGTTAAAATGCAGCTGTTTCCATTCTTGTTAAGTGATCAGGCGGTGAGTGGCTTGCACGATGCTGTGCTTGGAAGAGAATTAGGGTGGCTGGTTATTGCATTTTTTTAAACTGCAAACGAAACCAAGTATGAACCAAGCAAGCCACCATTTCCTTCTACTCTGTAAACTAACATAATAATCCTGCCCAAGCTGATTTAAACCCAATGGGTTTTTAATTGCTTTCAGCCTGTGAACTTCGAGCCCGAGATGACATTTTTAGGGTTGAATTATGAACTTCTCAGTAATGGAAATACTGACATGAGCTTAACTAGAGTGGCACCAGTGATACTGCGATGATAAATGAATGACGCCACTGGGCTATCGCCTGCCATCATCCCGCACGCAGATCTCCACGGGGAGCTTTGCAGTCAAAGTGAAGGCAGAACAGGGCCCGTTCTAGCTGAGGAACCCGCTGACGTTGCCTCTGCTTATACCAGATCTGAATCTGTCCCTGTGTTTCCTCTCCCCCCCCGCCCGAGTTTTGTGTTTTAGTCTTGGGGACGATCTCTTTGGGGCCTGCTCCTGGGAAGTGCTGGGTGCCCTCAACTCCCATTGGCTCTCAGGAAAGAGAAGTTGGGGCATTTTTTGGACAGATCCAAACCCCGTTGAAGACAATGGAAAAAGTCCCAGTGACTTCAGTGGGGTCAGATCAGGCCCTTTACAAGGAATAATTGAATTAACTGGCTATTGTTGCATGATGTCTTGGGGGATATGATCAGAGTGCAAAAATATACAAAGAAGGCAAATAATGAGTACAAAATATGTTTAGGTTGGTTCCAAGGGTATAGCCTGGGGTAATAGGATGACACTAACAAAGGGAAAATATAGGGTGAATGTCAAGAGAGAACTCCTACATGTGAGATCTGTAAGGCTGTGGAATAGCCTCCCCTAGGAGATGCTAGAAGCCCCATCATTTGAAACATAGGCTAAGCCACTGCAGGCCACATTCCTGCACTGGTTCCCAAGGAATGGATGAGATGGTCTATTACGGCTTTTTTTAACCCTGTTTTCTATTATTCTATTTAAAAACTCAGCTTCCCCCAGATAACGAGTGAGTGAAAGTGAGCAGTGTTTGAGCAGCATGTGATCTCAAATAGTTAAAGACAAAATACAATTCTCGGCTTTATTAGAATAAAACACAACTTAGAATGAGAGAGAGGCCTTAAAAGCTGGAAGCATAGGATTCCTATTCCAGCAGCAGGAGTGCTGAGGGTTGGCAGAGAGAAGTCAATGGAAAGAAGATTCACTGTTAATTGACAGATGATGTTGTCTACCCCTGGCACTGAGGATACCTCTCCAGGGGAGGGATCTCCAGTTATTAAGAAGACAAGTATTAGTAATGGGCAATTCGATCATTAGAAACATTGATAGTTGGGTTTGCAATGACCGGGAGAACTGCATGGTGACTTGCCTGCCTGGTGCGAAGGTTGCGGGTCTATCGAGACATCTAGATAGACTTACGTGTAGTGCTGGGGAGGAGCCGGTGGTGGTGGCACATGTAGGTACCAATGACATAGGGAGGGATAGGAGAGGGGTCCTGGAGGCCAACTTTAGGCTGCTAGGGAAGTGATTGAAGTCCAGAACTTCCATGGTAGCATTCTCTGAGATGCTCCCAGTTCCACATGCAGGGCCAGTTAGACAGGCAGAACTGCATGGTCTCAATGTGTGGATGAGACGATGGTGAAAGAAGGAGGGGTTTAGATTTAATGGGAAATGGGGAAACTTTGGGGAAAGGGGAAACCTATACAGGAAGGATGGGCTCCACCTAAACAAATATGGAAACAGATTGCTAGCACTTAAAATTAAAAAGGTCGTAGAATAGTTTTTAAACTAAGGGTTGGGGGAAAGCCGACAGGTGTGGAGGAGCACATGGTTTGGACAGAGACATCCCTTAGGAGAGGATCTAGTAATGTAGATTGTCTATGTCCTACTGAGAAGGAGAGGATGGAAGATAATAAAATACAGTTAGGATCTGATGAGAAACAGTCAAATGACGAAAAGTCCCATTCAATTACATCATGTAATGGGAGACAGCTAAAAAGTGACAAGCATTTAAAGTGCTTATATACCAATGATCGAAGTCTAAATAATAAGATGGGTGAACTAGAGTGCTTTGTATTGAATGAGGATATTGATATAATAGGCATCACAGAAACTTGGTGGAATGAGGATAAGCAATGGGACACAGTAATACCAATGTACAAAATATATCGGAAGGACAGAACAGGTCATGCTGGTGAGGGAGTGGCACTATATGTGAAAGAAAGCATGGAATCAAATGAAGTAAAAATCTTAAATGAAGCAAACTGTACCATAGAATCTCTATGGATAGTAATTCCATGCTCTAATAATAATATAGCAGTAGGGATATATTACCAACCACATGAACAGAATGCTGATAGTGACTGTGAAATACTCAGGGAGATTAGAGAGGCTATTAAAATAAAAAACTAAATAATGGGGCATTTCAATTATCCTCATATTGACTGGGTACATGTTACCTCAGGATGAGATACAGAGATATAGTTTCTTGACACCTTAAATGACTGTTTCTTGGAGCAGCTAGTCCTGGAACTCACAAGAGGAGAGGCAGTTCTTGATTTAGTCCTAAATGGAGCACAGGATCAGGTCCAAGAGGTGAATATAGCTGGACCGTTTGGTAATAGTGACCATAATATAATTAAATTTAAATACCTGTGGCTGGGAAAACACCACAGCAGCCCAACACTGTAGCATTTAATTTCAGAAAGGGGAACTACACAAAAATGAGGTTAGTGAAACAGATATTAAAAGAACGAGGAGTACTTGTGGCACCTTAGAGACTAACAAATTTATTTGGGCATAAGCTGCCCAAATAAATTTATTAATCTCTAAGGTGCCACAAGTACTCCTTGTTCTTTTTGCAGACACAGACTAACACGACTGCTACTCTGAAAGATATTAAAAGGTACAGCACCAAAATTAAAATCCCTGCACCACCATAATAGAGGCTCAACTTAAATGTATACCTCAAATTAAAAAACATAGTAAGAGAACCAAAAAAGAGTCACCATGGCTAAACAACAAAGTAAAAGAAGCAGTGAGAGGCAAAAAGGCATCCTTTACAAAGTGGAAGTTAAATCCTAGCGAGGAAAATAGAAAGGAGCATAAACTCTGGCAAATGAAGTGTAAAAATATAATTAAGAAGGTCAAAAAAGAATTTGAAGAACAGCTAGCCAAAGACACAAAAAGTAATAGGAATTTTTTTTAAGTACATCAGAAGCAGGAAGCCTGCTAAACAACCAGTGGGGCCACTGAACTATCGAGATGCTAAAGGAGCACTCAAGGACGATAAGGCCATTGCGGAGAAACTAAATTAATTCTTTCCATCGGTCTTCACGGCTGAGGATGTGAGGGAGATTCCCAAACCTGAGCCATTCTTTTTAGGTGACAAATCTGAGGAACTGTCCCAGACTGAGGTGTCATTAAAGGAGGTTTTGGAACAAATTGATAAACTAAACAGTAATAAGTCACCAGGACTAGATGGTATTCACCCAGGGGTTTTGAAGGAACTCAAATGTGAAATTGCAGGACTACTAACTGTAGTCTGTAACCTATCATTTAAATCAGCTTCTGTACCAAATGACTGGAGGACAGCTAATGTGAAGCCAATTTTTAAAAGGGGCTCCAGAGGTCACCCCGGCAATTACAGGCCAGTAAGCCTAACTTCAGTACCGGGAAAACTGATTGAAACTATAGTAAAGAACAAAATTGTCAGACGCAAAGATGAACATAATTTATTGGGGAATAGTCAACATGGTTTTTGTAAAGGGAAATCATGCATCACCAATCTACTAGAATTCTTTGAGGGGGTCAACAAGCATGTGGACAAGAGGGATCCAGTAGATATAGTGTATTTAGATTTTCAGAAAGCCTTTGACAAGTTTCCTCACCAAAGTAAGCAGTCATGGGATAAGAGGGAAGGTCCTCTCATGGATTGGTAACTGGTTAAAAGATAAGAAACAAAGGGTAGGTATAAATGGTCAGTTTTCAGAATGGAGATAGGTAAATAGTGGTGTCCCGCAGGGGTCTGTGCTGGGTCCAGTCCTATTCAACATATTCATAAATGATCTGGAAAAAGGGGTAAACAGTGAGGTGGCAAAATTTGCAGATGATACAAAACTACAAGATAGTTAAGTCCCAGGCAGACTGTGAAGAGCTACAAAAGGATCTCTCAAAACTGGGTGACTGGTCAACAAAATGGCAGATGAAATTCAGTGTTGATAAATGCAAAGTAATGCATATTGGAAAACGTAATCCCAACTATACGTATAAAATGGTGGGATCTAAATTAGCTGTTACCACTCAAGAAAGAGATCTTGGAGTCATTGTGGATAGTTCTCTGAAAACATCCACTCAATGTGCAGCAGCAGTCAAAAAAGCGAACAGAATGTTAGGAATCATTAAGAAAGGGATAGATAATAAGACAGAAAATATCATATTGCCTCTATACAAATCCATGGTACGCCCACATCTTGAATACTGTGTGCAGATATGGTCGCCCCATCTCAAAAAAAAAAAAATTGGAATTGGAAAAGATTCAGAAAAGGGCAACAAAAATAATTAGAAATATGGAGTGTCTGCCATATGAGGAGAAATTAATAAGACTGGGACTTTTCAGCTTGGAAAAAAAGATGAAAAAGGGAGGATATAATAGAGGTCTATAAAATCATGACTGGTATGGAGAAAGTAAATAAGGAAGTGTTATTTACTCCTTCTCATAACACAAGAACTAGGGGTCACCAAATGAAATTAATAGGCAGCAGGTTTAAAACAAACAAAAAAAAGTATTTTTTCACACAACGCATAGTCAACCTGTGGAACTCCTTGCCAGAGGATGTTGTGAAAGCCAAGACGATAACAAGTATCAGAGGGGTAGCCGTGTTAGTCTGGATCTGTAGAAGCAACAAAGAGTCCTGTGGCACCTTATAGACTAACAGAGGTATTGGAGCATAAGATTTCGTGGGTGAATACCCACTTCGTCGGATGCACTCACGAAAGCTTATGCTCCAATATGTCTGTTAGTCTATAAGGTGTCACAAGACTATAACAGTGTTAAAAAAAGAACTAGATACATTTATGGAGGATAGGTCCATCAATGGCTATTAGCCACGATGGGCAGAAATGGTGTCCCTAGCCTCTGTTTGCCAGAAGCTGGGAATGGGCGACAGGTGATGATTACCTGTTCTGTTTATTCCCTCTGGGGCACCTGGCATTGGCCACTGTCAGAAGACAGGATACTGGGCTAGATGGACCTTTGGTCTGATCCAGTATGGCCATTCTTATGTTCTTATGAGTGAGTCTCAGACTAGTTCAGGGCTGGAATCTGAGGGTCCAAATCAGTGTTTTTGGGGAAATTTTCCTCTCCTTTACACTGGAGCAACCCCACTGGTCAGAATTTCGGCCTTTCATAGATTCATTCAAGCTGGTAAAGCTTTATCTAGTGCAACCCCCTCAACATGGCAAGGCTGAAACAGTCTCCTCTCTGGCCAGCTGGAGCAAAGCTCAGCTTCTCCTGGGCACTAGGAGCAATCTTAGCTTCTTCTGAGAGAGATTCCCATTTTCTCTTGGGAGAGCCCGCACAAACCCCGTTGCTTCTGAGAAAGTTCTCTTCTCCACACCTATCTTTTCAATACTCGCAGTACATAGAGGAACCAGGAATTGTCCATCCCCAGGGCTTTTTGTAGATTCAGGAATTCCTACTGGTTTTAAAAATCCTGGATGGTGAGAGACTGTATCCTAGTTATAGAAGGGCAGTGGTCCCCAACCTTTCTGTGGCCAAGAGCACATTCATGCCTTCAGAAGAGTGTGGCGAGCAGCAACGCTTCTTGGCGGCATTTCGGTGGCTACACTTCTCCAGTGGCCGCACTCCTCGGCAGCAGCTTCTCCGCCGAAAGCACTCCTCGGTGGCATTTCAGTGGCAGGTTCTCTGGCGGATGCGCTTCTCTCCTCTTCGTTCCTTGGTGCCGGCCCTGATGGCGGGCGCATATAAATGCCCCAGTGGGCGCCATGGTGCCCGCGGGCACCACGTTGGGACCACTGTACAAGGGTTTCAGAATGAAATGTATTGTAACAAGGCAGTTAAACATCTATCTATCTATCTATCTATCTAAACATTTTTGTAGATGGGCAGATATGAATATATGCAACTTACTGTATGATAGGTTATATTATAATGTTTATTTAGAGTTGTTGAGAATAAGAAGCCACGAAAATGAACCTCAGGTCCTTTGTACATATCACCAGGACTCCCTGAGAGATAGCAGCCATATACTATGAACAATGTTATGCTATGTACAACAAATGTATGATTTTAATTTGCATTTGATGATGTTAGTAGAGTGTAAATCAATATCTGTAACATGCATCACCGCTTTCTTTTAAATTATTGTTTTTGGAGGTGTTTTATTGCAAAGGTTAAAACTGATTCCATCCTGAAACACCCTGCGTGGGCCCAGGGCAGTCAATGAACTGCAATCTGGTTGTATGGGATTCCTTCTCTTTCTTTCTCTTGGTGTAGTTTTTGCTGAATAAGATTTTCCTTTCTGTTCTCCAGTTGGAATAATTAATCTGGGACTATCTGAAGACGTGTTGCTGCAATACAGCACCTGAAAGTCCTTTACAAAAATAAAAGGCCAGATCCAAATCCAGATCAAGCCAGATCAGGCTTGTCTACATTTCCCAGAGGATTGACGCTGAGGCGATTGATGCATTGGCAGTCGATTTAGTGGGTCTAGTGAATATCCGCTAAATCGACCGCCGATCGCTCTCCCATCGACTCCTGTACTCCACCTGATTGAGAAGAGTAAGGGGAGTCGACGGGAGAGTGTATCCCATTGACGTCGTGTAGTGTGGACCCCGCTACCCAAATTGTGTAGCTTAGATCGACTTTTTCCTTTAGTGTAGACAAGGTTAGTGTAAATGGGCATAGCTCCACTGAAGTTGATGGAACTACTGCTGTGGAGACAAGCTGGGGATCCGGCCCATTAGCCTTGGTTCTGACTTGGTCTCATGTTATCTCATGTAACAATATAGGGCCTAATTTTGCAGTCCTCACTCAGGCAAAACTCCCATAGGCTTCATTCAGTACTTCGTGATGTCACTAAGCTCTGCCCATACAAATGACATCACTGTTTCCATAGTAACTAATGCACTTCAAGGAGGAAATAGCAGAGCAGGATTTTTTTTTAAAGGACAAAAATTAGTGGCATAAACAAAATATGTGACGGCGGGGATGCTATAAAGTTTTCATTGCTGCTAATCTGGGAAAATCCACATAATTCCCTTGTAGCTCAGGCACCTACGAGTATTGTGGTCATTGCAAACTCCTGGCAATAAGTCCTTTATGTTGCCCCACATTATGGGCCCAATCCTCCACTAATTACATACATAAAGTTCCCATTGACGTGAGTGAGTTCTGGGCGTGCAAAGAATGCAGCATCAGATCTATCTGTCTATAGCTATCTAAAATTTAGTTCCATGTAGTGTGTGGGGGAATGAATCTTTCCAATGAGAGATTAAAAACTGAGCTTCTGTCAGCTGCGCGTGGACCTTAACGATCCTATAACAAGGTCGTTGGTCAGCAAATGTCTTCTCCTCTATTGCTGTGCAGTGTGCTATGCAACAGTCAGCCAGGGCTCTCCATCCCCAGGGGTGGCTGCATGGCATTGGTACTGTACATACATAGTCTGTGGACCTCTTTGAGATGAAATGCCTATGTGAGTGTAATATCTTGTATATCAAACCTCTCCTTTAGACCCACCTCTGCTGTGACACATGTAAGAAACAGAGCAATTAATGAGGACGAGACTGGGGGCAGATGGGATTAGTTGGCTTTTACTTTATTTATAATAATTTTAAAGCAGCAAATTTGTATGAGTGTCGAAACATTGTATATATTGATTGCACCCCTCTCTCCAGGGCAGGGACCCTGCCTTCATATGTGTTTGTATGGCTTCTAGCACAGCTGGGCCATGATCCTCACCCACACTTTGGGGTGATACTGCCATACACGTGTTAAATCCCCCCTCCCCCCGCACCTCAGAGGTTCTGATTGACAGCTCCTTGAAGTCAAGGGAAAGTCTTCCAGGGGCTCTGGATTAGACGCAGAGTGATGTCATTTATTTTTTTCCTTTAAAGCCTGATTTTGCAGTTCCCACTCAAACAGAACTACCACCGGAGCCTACAGGGAGTGCACCTGAGCTAAGACTGCAGGATCAGGTCCTCCATATAAACACAGATTGCTCCCTAGAATGGGAAAAACAATTCTGACGTTGTGCTGCAATGAAAAAATGTGGAGTATTGTCTGCTTCAAATGGAGTTAGTTATCGTGTTACAGTCTCATAGAGGCTTTTTATTTATTTTTAAAGGAGTAGCTCCATTAGCTGGTACTTACGTTCCATCTGTGTTCAGTAAAAGCAGGTTCCTCTGCACATGTACTGTAAAGTGTGTGTATGTGTGTGAGTGATTGAGATCTGGAGTAGGAACTGGATTTGTAATGCCCCAGATTTCAGGAGCATTCATAGCTGAAGGGTTTGGTTCAGCCTATTACAAAAAAAATAGGGACCATTTGTAAAATTCCGAGTTGGATGACCTAATGTTTGGGGGCCCTGCTGTGAGGTTTGCTTTGGGACTCTGCCCATTCAGGATTCTCTTGGATTATCACTGCATTTGATTTCTGCGGCTCCCCTCAGTGACAAATGGATATGAAGAATTTCATAGAGTATTTCACAATCCATTTTGTTTCAATAATTAGCTATTTTTTTCCCTGACGGGGATAGATAATGCCATAAAGATGAAACCAGTGTTATAAAGCATTCCAACCACTGCCCTGATCTTAAAACGTGTTGCTGGTGAATGGCACCCAAACAGACTACACCGTGTCTGTCAATCCATCACTCCAAAACCAAGCAAGGAATGGTACCAGAATCTGAGAACTAGCTACATTTATTTTAATGCTGATAATGGGGTAGTGCCAAGTTCTGCCCTGGCTGGTGCTTATAGGGAGAGCTGGGTGTATGTTCAATCCATGAACCTCTACTCCTCCTGGGTGGGATTCCATTGGGCAGGCAGACCTGGGGGATGCATGCTTTCCTGTAGATTTTTTACAGGAAGGGTAATTTATCATTGGAACAATTTACCCAGGGTTGTGGTGGATTCTCCATCACTGGAAATGTTAAAATCAAGATGGGATGTTTCTCTAAAAGATCTGCTCCAGGAATTATTTTGGGGGAATTCTCTGGTGTGTGTTAACAAGGAGGCCAGACTAGATGATCACTATGGTGCTGTCTGGCCTTGGAATCTATGAAAATCCACAGCGTTTACCTCTAGTTCTCTCATGCTGTGCATCACAGCTTACATGATATCCAGCTAGGGCAGCGTTTCTCAAATGTGGCCTCTATGCTTTTCTTGTGGCCACAGCCTCCTGGGCTGTTATTGGGGTGGGGGGGAGTAGAGGCCCCTCCCTGTTGCTCCTGGATGCACCGCCTTGGTGTTGGTTGCTGTGGCCGCCAGCAGTGGTTGGGCCCTGCTCCCCCTGTGGAGACACCTGGGGCACAATGATGGAGGACCAGGCAGCCGGTGAGTTTCTCACCTTGCCAGGGGTGATGGGGTTCAAGCTTTAGGCTTCAGCCCTGGGGTGGCAGGCAGAGAGGCGGCAGGCTCTGGCCACAGGGCTTCAGGCTCCAGCCGCCCCCCCCTGCCCCCACTGCCTCCCCCTACCCACCCCCATTGCCCCTGGTCTCTGCTGCCTCCCCCAACCCTCCCCTCCCCACACCATCCAGGGCTTAATTTTCCCCAGGCTTGACGGGCCTGAGTAAGTCTGCTGGGAAAAGCGATACTTGTATGCTTGTTAATATCACTTTTCACAACAGACTTACTAGCTAGCAATAAATACATTGCAATGATTTGGACATATATATGTGCATATTTATTTGTTTTTCCTAAAGTTAATTAAGTATTTTCGAAAAACGTGTGAGAGCAGCCACCAGCAAGAATCAGTGGCCGCACTCTGAGGCCACCAACATTTTTGTCCTGAGAAGCCCTGAGCTAGGGGCTCATCATACAGTACCTAGCCAGAGCTCCAAGCCTTTTTGGAGTCATGGTGCATGGGCCAGTTCAGGAATCAGATGTTGCTGTATAGCCCTGGTTTGAGTGCTAGAGAAAGATCCTTTTCTGCTGTGTGTCCTGGGGGATGTCTCCGTGTGATCTCTTTCCCCTCCAATGAAGCCACGCAGGAGAAGGACAGGTCCTAGCCAATAGCATTCAGTTTTCCAACACCACTGTGATTTGGGTGCCTTGATTTGTAGTCAAGTATCAGAGGGGTAGCCATGTTAGTCTGGATCTGTAGAAGCGACAAAGGGTCCTGTGGCACCTTATAGACTAACAGACGTATTGGGGCATAAGCTTTCGTGGGTGAATACCCACTTCTTCAGATGCATCTGACGAAGTGGGTATTCACCCATGAAAGCTTATGCTCCAATACGTCTGTTAGTCTACAAGGTGCCATTGATTTGTAGTGGGAGTCACTTTAGAGCAGTTGTATTGTCAGAGGGCGGGTGCTCAGCCTTTTCTTGCTATCAGGCCTCTAGCTATCTCAGAAACGAGGCACTTTGCTTTAGAAAATCCTGGCCAGAAATCAATCAGTAACTCATTTCTGGAGTTCACCATTAAACTGTGCTATTTCCTTTTTTCCCCTTAGCATTGGTTGAAGAGCATATTAAAAAATTCAAGGCACAGAGGAATTTTCAGATTATTTTCAATAAAATCTTGGGGAGAGGGGGGGCTTCCTCTCAAAGTAAATGCTCAAATTCTTTTTTCTTAAAAAGCAAAATCAGTAACCAGCTTCAGCCTGTTGATTATAATGTTATCGCAATATAATGAAGCCTGCTTGGGTTGCTAGTGGGCAGCTTTGAACCAAAGACGTCTAGCAATAAAAACATGGGCTTTTTTCACTTGAGCTAAAAGAGGACTTGTCCTAGCTGCCAGAAGCAGTAGACTCTTATCCTTTTATGTTGTCCAACTGCTAAAGGAAGTCAGAGGCCTGCAGTGTGCTAGTATGGGTTACAAGTGCCATTGCAGAGCGCCAGAGGCTGGCAGAATTTGGCCTGACTAGGTGTGTAGTGATGCACACAAATCAGGCAGTGCAATTGCATTATATAACTCAACCTTGTCATGTGCTACTGTTTATCATTGTACTGTAAGGCTGATTTTTTCCCCCCATATGGTATCGGAACCATCCTGGGCAGGTTGACTCCATGCTGAGGTTTCTTTCCAGTAGGTCTCAGATTCATGCGATCCTGTCTCAGCCAATAGCTAGAGCCAGTAATGTTTGCCTCTAATAACAATTGATCATCTACTGTGGGAGAGCTACAGTGCTAGACTGGGCTAGGTCACATAATTCTGTCTCCTCTTATTGGACAGTGTTAGCTGCAGTCCACGATCATCATAAATATCTGGTTGGGTGGACAGGTAGATACATAAGAACAAGCGGAATGAATTTGTACAGATAGATATGCAGTCAATTAAGCAGTGCCGTTAATCTAATTATGTGTGGTGTGGATAACTGTCTGCCACTAAAAGACAAATGCCGAGGTAAAGTATTTATCAAAAATACTGTAAGCGCAGAGGTGAAGCTGAGACATTTGTTGTTAAAGAGCTAGACAGTAATCTGGTCACAGGGTATAATTCCATTAACATTATTCCTATTATACCAAATAATTTAGTTAAAATAAATGAAAGCCATTCTGCAGACATATGATGGCAGTGGGAGAGCTGACCCCAAGGAAGGCAATTCCATTTCAAAAGATAAAGCAGGCACATTGATTCTATTTAATATCTTTTTTTATTTTTTAAAATATTTGACTGGAAGTGAATTTCCCCCCCTCTGATCCTCGCTGCCTTGTGTCACATAGACCGTCCAGAAGGCATGGATGAGGCACCCTTTGGAACCTATCAAGGCCTCTCTGTATTTAGCCACATGGATCACTCAAGGAGCAAGAATCTGGGATCAAGAATTAAAAAATAAGTTTTTTTTTAATTCATATGAGAATGGGGCCTAGAGGCCACTACCAAGATTCGTGCTAGGCACTTTACATACACGTGGTAAGAGACAGTCTCTTCTCCGAATAGCTTGTAATCTCAATCCATGTGGGGGCAGAGATTAAGAGATTTACCCAAGGTTACACCCACAGGCTGTGGCAGAGTTGGGAACTGAAGGCAGATCTTTTGAACCCTACCTCAGTGCCTTATGTCTACACTGCAAAGAGAAACCCACAACACTGAGTCTCAGAGCCCTGTTGACTTGGACTCGCAGTGCAGACATTCAGGCTTGGGCTGGAGCCTGGGCTCTGAAACCCAGTGAGAGGGGACGGACTCCATGCCCAGGCTCCAGCCTTAGCGGGAATGTCTGCTCTGCTATTTTCAGACTGCAGCCCAAGTCCTGTGAGCTGCAGTCAATTGACCCAGGCTCTGAGACTCGGTGCACCAGTGTTTCTTGGCAGTGTAGACATACCCTAAACCACAAGGCCATCCTTCCTTACAACCAGCCTCAGCTCTCCAAAGCAGCCCTGAAAACAACTGAGAAAGCCCCTGGGTTCCTCCCCATGCTGTATCTGAGAAGCTGCATTTTGATTGGCTCACAAGCTGAGTATCTACATGTTTCTGCCAATCAACAAAGAGCTTTGTCAGAAGTAGAGTTCACTTTTTTTTTAATGTAATCAATTTCTCAGAGTAAACTGGCTTCAGGCTGGCCAATGTGTGTGAGTTTTAAAAAGCATATAAATAAATAACCCAATCAGCTTGTCTGTTTCATTTTGGTACAATCCGATAACTCTTTCCTGACCCTTCTCTAGATTTGTGACAGCATAAAAATGCTGAAATATTTACTGCTAGTCAGTCGTCCTGACACCACAGAACTGCCCAATAGACAAGTGAAAGAAAGAGCTGATGCACAAACATCTCCTGTGATATTACACTCCTGCTACGGGGCATATTTCTTTAAAATCAATCATCTTTTATGCATGCATGGCAGCATTATGTGCATTGCTTTTACAGGGCAATCTTCTCTTGCACACTTTTACAGCACTCTCTGCTTAGTCTGAACTATGGGCTGATAGAAATGGAGATAAATATCTAGCTATCCAGATCAGTAGCGTAGCTAGGGAGGGAACAGGGGGAGCAGCCGCTCCCGCGAGCACATTTTCCAAAAGTGGCGCCTTTTTAATTTTTGAAAGGGAGGTGGAGCGACATCACCCGCTGGCCCCACCAAGAGCCTGCTGCTGGCCTGGGTGAAAGAACCCAGGCTGGCAGCGGGCTGAGAGACCCTGGCTGGCAGGAGCCCGTGGGGGGGTCCCAGAGCGGGGCGGGCTGAGCGGCTCAGCCAGCCGCCGCTCTAGGATTCCACCCGTGGGCTCCTGCCAGCAGGGGTCCCGCTGCTGGCCTGGGTTCTTTCACCCAGGTCGGGTCGGGTGGTGCCTTTTTTTATGTGTTCGCTCCCCCTGGTGTTAGAACCTGGCTACGCCACTGATCCAGATCTATATAAGCTGTCTGTCTCTAGACAGACATCTTATATGAATCTAGATAGCTAGATATATATCTTGCTTTTATACTGAGCCACTCACCCCCAAAGCATTTCAAAAGCTCTCTACAAAGCATAAATACTGCACAGTGGGACCATTTCAGTCAACAGTGAAATGCAGCCACCTTTGGTGTGGAACGGGGTAGCCATTTAACAGAGCCCAGGAACACCAGACAACAATTTAGGCCAGAAAGTGAAGGAGCTACTTTAGGCCATAGCCCATTGACACTGCAGGGAATGCGAGAACGTACAAACTACATGCAGCCTGTATGCTCTGATTTGGTGTCTGCTCATGGATTGCCACGCAGATCTGTGTAGCACAGGAGAATTTTTGCATAGCTATAGACAATGTCTCCCTTCAAGCCAAATTAGGGTTGCCAATTTTGGTTGGACGTATCCCTGGATGTTTCATCACACGACATAATCTTTGAAGATTAATCTTAATTCCTGGAGACTCCAGGACAATCCTGAAGGATTGGCAACCCTAAAACAAATACCTGGGCCCACCATCCAATCTTGCTTTTACTGGCAGTAATTAGCCCCATGATCTTGATGTGTTAGCTCTGTACTGGTGTCGCTCTTCTATGCTGTCACTTTTCTCTCTCTCTCTGTTTGCATACTCCATTAGATACCCCGCTGATGGGTTTGGAATCATCTCTAAGTGTACTCCACCCTAGCAAACTGCATGTCTTTGTTACCTTCTAGTAGCTGGTCCATATAAGAGGATAAGAACCTTATATAGCAGCCGACTAGAGGAATTACTCCTTTAAGTTAAGCTGTAGAGGCTCATGCTTTTAGTCATGCTAAACACCAAAATCATGTCTGGGTGGTTATATTAGCACTTATGTGCTCTCTGCTGAATCCTCACAGATTATTTTGTTTTGAGGTATTACATGTACCCTGCCTTGTCCCGACTCCTCACAATCCATTGTATCATAGGCAGGGGCTGGTAGCACCACCTATCACTAAAGTTGCCTGACACCTCCCATTAAAAAGACTCAGTTTTCAGTTGCTTATAAATTTGCCAGACGTTGACTGGTTTTTAGACTGAAATGTTCCATGATGGGTGTCTGCCTCAGGCTGAATTGTTTTGGAAAATCTGAGCCAAAATTGCTCAACGGTTTCAAAGAACAAGGCTAGGGGAAATAAAATACGTTGTTTTACTCACGTTAAAAATTCCTGGTGACCTTTCTTGTTTGCAAAGCTCTAGTGCTCCCGTGCTTTGGATCAGGGACTTGTAGTTTGGAGGGGGAGGGCAGCGATTTGTCATCTTTGTGAAAAGCCCAAGTTTCCAGCCGCTGAAAAATTGCAGTTTGCACATGCTCAGTAGAGACTTGTTAGAACTTCTCAGCTTAATTCCCCAAACACTTTGTCCACAGTGGGATTTTGCCAGCAATTGCAGTTCTTGGGTGCTTCAGGCCAAGCACTGCTGGGTCTGGGCACCTGAACTGAGAGCAGGAAGCCTGTCCCTTCATGTGCTCTCACTGCTTCCCCTCCTGGGCTCAGGCACGGTGGAGGAGGAAGCAGCTTGAACTGAATGCAGAGGGGACAAGAGCCAGACCTGGCAGGGGAAGTACTGTAGACTGGGCGAAGGAGCCTGGTGAGGAAGACTGGGACTGGAGCCTGGTGGTGGTGAGGGAGAGGGAAAGTTGGACTGGGAGTTGCTGGGGGTGATGGGAACTGGGAGCCAGAGGTGGGACCAGAGCATACGGAGACAGGGTTGGGCATTGAGCCTGGGAGCCAAGTGTGTGGGGACTGGGATCCAGGGGTTGGGGGAAAGAGGTGGTGGGAGGGGAATAGAGCCAGTGAGAAGCCAGAGCGCGAAGGGAGAACTGTGACCGGCAGAGCAAAGAGACTGGGAGGAGGGACACTGGGATTGGAGGAGGAGTCTGATAGAGACACTGGAACAGGGAGCCAGCGGGAACAGGAAAAGTGGGTGTGTGGGTGACTGGAGGCCAGTGGGGGCCAGGAAGAGATGGGGGGAAGGGAGTGGACTGTGTGGATGACTTTACAACCTCAGTAATGTTCTCCTCAGGCAGAGTTTGTGTGCGCTAAGTACCTGTCACCTGACCTAGGCTTTTATGTCAAATTCAATACAGAGTGATTCACACAGAGACCGTGACTGCCAGGGAATGTGGGCAGCCGGGTGTTCTCTGCCAGGCTGGAATGACGCCAGGGCATGGGGGGGCTGCTCCTTTCACACAATGTGCTGGGGGATTGCTAGTGGGAGTGGACGGTTGGGAGCTCGGCTTTGAGCCCCATCCAGGAGCTGGCGTCTCCACAATCACTTTTTAGTAAGACCTTCTTTAGTGTAAAGAATATTTTAGCATGTCGCCCCTCCCCCCCACAGCTGAAGGTCTACGCCAGCCTACTTCTGCGAGCGGAGGGGTCTCGTGCCCAACAGATATCGCCAGAGCCTCTGCCTCTCCCTGCCATGGGAGAGCTAGGCCGAGATGTCAATAAGTGTGTGTGTGTGTGGTGGGGGGGGGTGCTGGTTGGACTCTCACAATAACTGTGTCTCACAAACAGGAGCTTGTTCCTGAGGACAGGGTTTGCAATGTCCCCCTCCACACAGCCAAGTAGCTCCCGCACCCTGGGAGCAGGAAGGCATTGGGGAGCCCCTGGCTCCTGCCATGGCTGTGATGCCAATGGGTGGCGAGAGCAGCAAAGTGCCTCTGTAGAGCAGTTCTGTGCCACCAACGCTGTCCTGGAGAGCCATGAGATTAGAGCCCAGACTCTTCCATTGGGATGGGCATGGAGGGGGACGTCCGATGGGACCTCTGGGAGGGGAAACTTGTGGCATGCCCACTCCCCACTGGGGATGAGGCATGTAGGGGAGCACCAGCATGGGCGGCCTTGTTCATCTCATGCCACAGGTGTCCATGGCACTAGGCAAAAGCAATAGTGGCCCCACCCCAAAGAAGTTAGAGCCCAGAGGTGCCAATCCGGTACGAAGCAAGCCTTGTGGTGGCTGTGCTGTCTCCAGGGGTGGCGGGGACGTGGTCAGTGAGGGTGGTCCAGGGAGGCTGATGGCAGGGAGTTTTAAGGGGGGCTTTGAGGAAGGGAAGGGGTGGTTGGTGCTCAGGAAGTGGGAAGCTGCCCCAAGGATGGGGGGCAGCATTAGAGAAGGCTGGAAGCCAAGAGTAGGGGGAGGAGGCGAGGGGAGAGGCTAGGGAGAGGGCGCAGGAAGACATGGGAGCTGAGGCGAGGCAGGGTGAAGCTGCTCAGGGCCTCGAGGGGGAGGATGAAGGGAATCATCCTGGACAATGAAGGGGAGCAGAAGCCACTGAAGGGATGTCTCCCGCTAAATCTGTGCAGCGCCTAGCACAGTGGGGCCCCCGTCTTGGCTGGGGTCTCAAGGCACTGCTGAGGTGTAACGCTGTCCAGCACAGGTGTGGGGTATAGCTGGAGCGATGGGAGAGCAGGGGGCTGGGTGAACACGCAGTGTTCACACCCAGAAGGGACTGGGACACCAGGTGGGCTTAGCTCCCTGAACACTAGTCTCTAACTCGGTGACCCGCTCCCTCCGTTCCCATGGAGCAGGGAGATACAGGCCTCCGAGGCCCTCTCGCGCCTTTTCCTTTCCCCAAATGGGGCCGTCCTCACTGACCCTGCTCTTCTCCTCTCTCCCCCCTCCCCTGTGACTGCTGCCTCGTCAGAGATTCCCCAGTGCGCCGGCTGCAACCAGCACATCCTGGATAAATTCATCCTGAAAGTCCTCGACAGGCACTGGCACAGCTCCTGCCTCAAGTGCGCGGACTGCCAGATGCAGCTGGCGGACAGGTGCTTCTCCAGAGCCGGGAGCGTCTACTGTAAGGAAGACTTCTTCAAGTAAGTGCAACTGTCTCCTTTGTGTTGGGAGGGCCAAGTGGCAGTGGCCTGGGTGTTTTCTGACAGCTCACACCAGGCTGTGGAGAAAGCTCCCCTTTGCACAGGAGACTTTGCCCCAGAAACTCGCTGCCAGCACTTGCCAAGGGGTTTAGGACTAAGGGCCCTGCCCTCAGGAGCACACCAGGGTCCTAACAATCCTCCCAAGCTGTTTTTCATTAGAAATAAATCCCTTTCTAACTTAATATTTCACCTAATCGAATCCCAACCTGCCCCTGCAGCTGCTTTGGCACAGTTTAGGGTTAGCAAAAACCAGGGCATGGCTGCTTTGGCCTCCCCTCCTGGGATCAGCTCAGAGTAACTCAATTGCCCAGATCATAGGAGATGCCAGCTTGGGGAGCCCCTAGTTACCACCCTCATGCCTCTCATTCTGGGTTTCATCAGAAGGGGAACCATTTGGCCTCCCAGACAGGCTGGCTGCATGGGGGTACAGCCCACAATGAGGCTGGTGGAAATGGAGGGAAAAAGGAAAACAGATGGTGACCATGGAAAGACAGGCATGAGGTTCCATAAGCAGGCACCTGTGCAGATGGACAGGGGAAACACTGGACAAATTTTAAGCATAATTTCTCCAAAATCTTCTTATATATACATTTTTTTTTAAGCCCAAGTGTTTAAATAAAGGGAATTTTGCTGCTTTAGAACTGCCACAGGCTGAATGCTATTTGTGGGGATTTAACCTTCTTAGAGACCTAAATCTCTCTAATACTCCTCTCTCCCCCACACCCTCCCTCCCTCCCTATTACATTTTTAAGCCCAAATTGGACTAAGGATTCGGCTTGTTAATCACCCTTCCTGCATCAAGCACATCTGTTCAGATCAGAGCTAGAGGGTAGGAGAAACCCACACAAACACAAAGACTCCAGATCCCTGCTGCTTTTCAAGATCTCCTCTCTTTGTGGGTTGTTTTTTTGTTTTTGTTTTTTGCTGCCTTAATCTTTTGCCGCTTTCCCTGTATCCATATTTTTTCCTAGTAGGGTAAAAGCCTTATTTAATTCACACTTGGGCCATTTGCAATCTGTGTACCTGCCTCTAAACCAATGGCTCTCAACCTTTCCAGACTACTGTACCCCTTTCAGGAGTCTGATTTGTCTTGCGTGCCCCCAAGTTTCACCTCACTTAAAAACTACCTGCTTACAAAATCAGACATAAAAATACCAAAGTGTCACAGCACACCATTACTGAAAAATTGCTGACTTTCTCATTTTTACCATATAATATAAAATAAATCAATTGGAATATACATTTTGTACTTACATTTCAGTGTATAGATCAGTATAAACAAGTCATTGTCTGTATTAAATTTTAGTTTGTACTGACTTTGCTAGTGCTTTTTCTGTAGTCTGTTGTAAAACTAGTCAAATATCTAGATGAGTCGATGTACCCCCTGGAAGACCTCTGCATACCCTCAGGAGTACATGTACCCCTGGTTGAGAACCACTGCTCTAAACTAGCTGATATACAAATCCTGGACTGTCCATGGCTCCTCTGTGAAAGAGCATTATTCTTGCTATGAAAATTGGACTTTTAGCAGTACAAATTATCCCCTGATTGCAAAATGCAGTCATTTTATAAAGGACAGTTAATATCTGTATCTATATCAGGCCAAATCCTTCGCTGATTAAACTGGTGTAACTCTACTGATGTCAATAGTGCGATGCTGATTTACATCAGCTGAAGATCTGACAAGATAGGTATGGGCCAGATCCTTGGTTAGTGGAAATTGGTGTAGCTCACTGAAGACAAGGAAGTGATGCTGATTTACACCAGGAGGGGATCTGGCCCAAGATGTCTTTTGGTGGCTGAGAGGAAAAGGAATGAACAAGGCGCATTTGGAGTATGTTGGATATGATAGCAGAGCCATCAGACCTAAGACACGTGGCATGTTTATGCAAGGAGGCACAAAGACAGCATAATGCAAATGGCTTCCTCTCAGAGAGCTCTGTGTTAATGGCTGCACATTACTGTACTCCGTTCTACCTGAGAGTTCCATGGCATCTAACACCAGTGGTTATTTTGATATCATTTCTCCACTTGTAAAAGAGTCCCAGGCCATGATGTTCTTTGCCGGCTCATGCCCAGGCTATTTATAACGATCCCCCTTCTAAAGTAATCCTGCATCAGGTGCACACAGGGCTTTGGTGTGATATATACACTGTACTAAAGGAGTCTTGGGAGAGAAAACAGGACACAAAGGAGTCAGGAATATTTGATTTGAAAAATGTTACAAAATTCAAGCATGGTCCCACGCGTTCCTTGCCTAACTAAGTCAGGTGGGAGAATAATGAAGCCAATATTTGTCTAGCAACTCATCCCCTAAATATGGTGACATTTCTCTGATGAATTGTGAAGTGAATAGTAACCCTCCAGCTGTAATCCCAGGTCACGATTTCCCCTGTCCCACAACCCCTGGTAAATGGGATGCGGAGTCTACTGTCTCACTTTCTTTTCGGATTTCTTTCAAGATGGACTTGAGACCATTCCCAGACTCATCTGGACATCACTAGACACAGGCATTCAGAGACCCCAGTGATGAAGGCAATGTGAAGACCCTACTAGGTTAGATTGGGTAGTTCCTCTATCTCTGTGCACAGTTTTGCTGGTATTGCTAGTTCCATGCCAGGCACCCCATGGCTGCTCTTCACAGGAGAATGGCACAACAAGGGCACCTAGAAGGTTCTGTCCAGGAGGCATTGGTGGTTCTTGGCCTGAGAGGAGTCAGTCCCAAAAGGCTTGCGGGAGCAGAATGAGGCACGCGGAGAGCTCCCTCTGCTTCACCTCTTGAGGAGGTGCAACTCATGTTCCCTTGTGCCATCTGCCCCAGTGGCTACAGTAGATCTAACTGAGCTTGGAAGGTGACCATCTTTAATGGCTGTTGTCATGGCGCTGGCCATTACGAAGGGATGCAGGGTGGCACTGTCTCCTCGTGAGGTGGGGAGAGGATGTGGCCAGGGGATGAAAATGGGGGAAATTGATCCAAAAGGCGATCTTGGCCCCCAGACAGACAGACCGCATGTGCAAGGACTGGGTGGGGGTTGGTTAGGAGCTCCCCACTCTTTACCAGGATGGAGACTCAATGAAAGAGGGTGAAATCAGTGATGCAATTTCCTGAGTTTTAGAAGAAGTTCAGTCATCCCCACAGAGATTTAATGCAAGCTCTCAGAAGGGAGAGAGCATTAGCGACAGGGCCTCGGGGTGGCCTCTTTCTTCCCCTCCCTCCTGCAGGAGGAGTTGGGGGGCGGGCAGGGCACAGATCTTCCTGTAGAGGAGAGGCAGAGAATAGGAGAGGAAGACTGGCTCCCTCCCCTCATGCAGCGTAGCAAGGGATGTCATCCTATTTGTATTGTGTGTTGATAGTGTAAAAAGCTCAGAGCAGCTCATGGTGGCCTTGACTATTAACTAGGCTGCTCAGCCTAGATCTCTCATCTCATGGGACTAGCATGTCGGTGTCAATATGCAGGAAAGTGAGAAAGCAGAGCAGAGGCCTGGGCATCAGGTGTCCTGAGTTCTAGTCCCGACTGTGCCTGTGTGGGCAATTCACTTAACTTCTCTGTGTCTGCATTTACCCTACCTGTAGAATGGGGATAAAAAAATCTGCCTGTATTTTAAGATTGAATTAAAAATACTTAGCTCTTCTAGCTTGGTGCTCTTGAATCTGTACATCTTGAGCTGGTTCATGAGCTGTATGGTATTTATTGTCACCACACCCCTGTGCGGGAGGGCAGTACTAGTATCCTCATTGTACTGCTGGGGAGCAGAGACATAAAGAGGTTAAGTGACCTGCCCAAGGTCAACCAGGAAGTCTGTGGCAGAACAGGGAATTTCTCCCCAAGTCCTGGGTCAGACCCTAACCACTGGACCATCCTTCCTTTCAAGGCGTTAATATCTACAATGCACTCGGCATTCCTTGGAAGGAAGATGCCATATAGATGCTAAGTATAAGTAATAATACCTTTCAGCCGGGCTCCTAAAGCTCCATTGTGCTAGGATAACACAATGGGCCAGACCCTCCTGGGGAGTGGTTCAGTTGTGTTCAGTGCTATCATTGTATCTGGGTGGCAGGGCTGTTTCACAGTGGCTGTGTGTTTCATACATGGCCTGTAGGACAGCTGGATTTGCTATCAGTGATCAGTCACCATCATCATGGATGTCTGTTTCAGTAGCAGGAACTGGAGTGACTTTGGTTTGCTACAGGCGTTGCTTGCCCCAAAGAGCTCACGCTGGAGCACCCCAGGCGGACAAAACGGGTGAGGGAGGGGAATACATGGAGGACATGATGGCAGTAAACAAATTCAGTGTGTGTGTTAGTCGTGGCTCACCACATGCCCAATGCTGGCAATGTCCTAATCTATCTTCTGCTTGTGCCTGATAACTGTCTCCTAATTTCTGATAACCCCTTGGCCAGGGGTAATCATAGCAGTCCACTGGCACTTGATATCAGTGTCTTGGTTCTCTTCCCCATCACTCTTTGTACTGTCAGGCCCTGTATTTCATCCCTTGTCATATTTCTGTAGGGCAACTGGGCCAATGTGGATCTTTTTGCCTTTTCAGCCAGTCTTTAAAGCAAGTTTCTAACTCCCTGCAAACACCTCTCTGCTAATCCACTGGACTGCAGATAGTGCGTACTGGTTTGGGTGTGCATTCATTATGTATATTACAGAAGTACCTGGAAGCCCCAGCTACGTTCAGGGCCCCGTTGTGCTAGGCACTGTACAAACACATAGTGAGAGACAGTCCCTGCCCCCAAGAGTTCACATGCTAAATAGACAAGACAGACGGAGGGAGGGAGGGGAAAGAGGGGTGACTTGCCCTGGATCGCCCAGCAGATCAGTGGCAGAGGTGGGAACAGAAAGCAGCTCTCCTGAGTTCCAGTTCTGGGCTCTCTCCACCTTTGCCTTGGTAAGCTAATCCTTCAGCACAGAAATGACTTTTATTCCTAGCTCTGCAACAAACTGACTGCATGCTTTGTTCCAGTCTCATAACTATTCTAGGCCTCAGGTTCCCCAGGTTCATAATACCTACCTACCTTGCAGGCATGTTCTGAGAATTAGTTCATGAACGTTTTGTAGAGTGTTTGGAAACATAAGGATCGAACGTGATGTAGACGTATTATTAGGGACAAAATTCATCGGGGATTCTGTGATGGTCAAATTGTGATCATGCAACATTTCATGTCTGGCATTTTGACCAAGATTTTAAAAAGTGACTCACAATTTTCAGTCTTTGTTTTTGACGTGCCCAGTTTGCAACATCTTAAAAGGCGGCCTCAGTTCAGAAAACACTGAGCCCTCTGAAAAAGCAAGTCCCTCTGAGGTGCCTCAAGCTGGGCCCCCAAAAACAGAGACCCTGAATGTCGTGAGTCACTTTTGAAGATCTTGGCCTTTATCAATTTCTTTCAGACTTAGCAAAAAAATTTCAATCCGGTTTAAGAACAAGTCTGCCAGTTTACAGCCCCAAAGAAAGGTGCTTGCTGCAGTTATGAGGGTGAATGGGAGGTTGGGGGACAGCTGCGAATGCAGGGCCTTTGACTGGAGCTGTGGTTGCAGCCATATCTGTGGACTAGCTACCTGGGCTAGCCAGAGCTCTTAGGTATTACTTGTTCAGGGATCAGGGCAGAGTTTTATGGATGTTTGTGTTGATTTGGTTGCTGCAGTCTGAGAGTTTAAAAGACAGTCACTGTCATGGATTCCTTTTAACCCCTTCCTACCCCACAAATGAGTGCTGTTTCCACCAGCTAAACCCCTGTCACATGCCTCATGCCCCTCACTACTTGAGTCTGCGTTGTGCGTTGGCATCGAGATGGGGGAGACAGCAGAAAGATTCAGTAGGGTCCATTTTCCTGCAGAATTTTCTGTGTCCCAGCTCCCTCTGGAAACCGTGAGCAGCCATGTGGAGAAGCGTGCCAGAGCACAGGTGCCAGGGTGCAGGCAGATAAGCGCCAGCGTGGGCAGGTTTGATTTTTTTTGGCATGTTCCGCTAGAGTGCTGTCTCTCAGTGCACTGGTGTGAGGGCCTAATCTTGCTGTCATTGAAGTCAATGGCCAGAAGTTAGATCCCACATGTTACTGGGCTGGTGGGTAGCTCTGCTCTGCCCTGGAGGGGACTTGCTTCGGGTTTGCAATGCCACTCTGTCACTCCCCACCAGCCACAGTGGCATCCATGGAACAAAGATCTGACCAGTGGCAATCATGGGCCATGCAGCCAGAAAAGGGAGGAAAATGTTGGCTGTGAAGCGTGCAGAGAATTTCAATAACCAGCCATGAGTTGTGGAAATGGGAAATCAGAAGTAATATGTGGTGTGGCTTTCAGAGGGGTTTCAAGGCGATCAGAGTGAGCTTTGCCAACACAGGTGTTGGATTTATACCTGCTCTGGGTCTCTAATGTGACAGTCCAAGGACATTTTAAGAAAAAGGGATTTCTTGAGTTTCCTCACCTCCTGAAATTATCCCTGAGGATCCCAGTTCTTTAGAGCCCTACAATCCTCACTCTTCAGCTAAGACAGTGTTCCCAGTGGCGTTTGTGGGTGTGAACAAGATGTGGCTATAGATCTGTGCCTGGGTGTATATGCAGAGGGCGTTGCTGGATGAGGTACGGGGTGCAGCATCTGGTGTTGGCCACCGTAGGAAACGGGATATTGGACTAGATGGACCGTGTTCTGATCCAGTTTGGTAACTCAGGTGTTCTTAGATGTGGTACTGGGAGAGGTGTGTAGGGCTTATTTCTCCATGGCCATATCCCCTAGGACTGCATGTGATCGTGTGAGAGCTCACTGATAAACAACGTCTGGCATGGTCAGCGCTGGGCTGGGAGACCAAGTGGGTTGGTCATGAGCAATGCCTTAGCGCGGTATTAGGGGGCACTGAGCTGCTGGCAATGCTCTCTTTTGGCTGACACATGAGACTGCTGTCCAGATCACTTGTGGTCAGTAAAGGTCCAATCCTGTAGCAGTTTTTGTAAGGGCTAGTGTACACTGGCAACGCTAAAGCGCTGCCGCGGCAGCGCTTTAACGTGGCTTGTGTGGTCACGGCAGTGCACTGGAGAGAGCTCTCCCAGCACTCTAAAAAAACCCACCTCCATGAGAGGCGTAGCTCCCAGCGCTGGGGCACTGTCTACACTGGTGCTTTACAGCGCTGAAACTTGCTGTGCTCAGGGGTGTGTTTTTTCACACCCCTGAGCGAGAAAGTTGCAGTGCCATACATTGCCAGTGTAGACACGCCCTGAGTGTGCTAACCCTGCTGCCTTGGCCAAATTCCAGCTTGGGTGACTACATTCTGGCTCCCAGTATCCCCTCGGCATAGAAGTCAGTTACCACCTTTTAATTAGTTTCTCGTATGGAGTGCTGTTGAACTGAACTTGGTGCCTTTGAAGTGACTGCTGCCTTCTGCCCAAGAGGTGGCTGCATGTTGACGATGGATGAAGGGATTCCTATATTAATGAAAATGGGCTTTAATGCTGTAAAGCACCTAACGTTTGTGAAAGATGATGTATACATCAGTCGATAATGATGTGTAGCAAGGCTGGGTGTGTGTGCAGAGAAACTGCTCCGTGAGTGTGAGTGCAGGAGCACGACTGAATGTGACCTGCTGACACAGTGGACACTGCTAGATAAATGTGTGGGACAGCTCTGCTGGATGGAGGGGCAGACACAGAGGGTGGCTGGACATACAGAGGCTGGGCCAATGCTGAGTGCTGTGAGGGAGTGGGCACTGTTGGCGGTGCCTGCGTATGAAGATGGCGGCATGGCTGCGGGGACCTGGCACAGGGAAGCAGGGCACAGCTACATGGCATGAGGCTGTATCATTTCTTTGTGTGCGTGGCAAGTCCCTATACGTACGCAGCGCTGCCAAAGTCACAGGCGTCCAGCGGCAATGATACCCCATCATTTTATTTCTTTTAGAAGGAGCCGCATGTCATCGATTCATCTGCTCCATTGGAAACCTTTGTTAAGCAGAATGATCTTCTGCCTTTCATCATATGGAATCCCAAAGCACTTTACTGATTGCTTGTACAAACGATAGAGAAAATCACTTTGTCCAGTCTGACACGCAGCCACCTCTGGGGTGAAATGCAACCGTTGTTCGACAGTATACAGCAATACTGTGCGACAATTTGGAAGAGACAGGGCAGAATGCCGTATCCAACTGAAAGGCCAGATGGTTTAAAGAGGTGGAATGTAATTGCCCAAGTTGGAATTTGGCCAGCACTGGAGCTAATACCTCCTGCTCTTGTGCCAAATGCCATGGGATGGGATCTTAAATTACCACAAGGGGTCAGGCTCTCAGGGTTATATCCCACCGGCAAGATGGCCTTTCCAACGGCTGTACATTGCTAGAGCCATTGGATACTCCCTGTACAGGCAGAATACACTGGCCATGGTTAGGTCACCATTGCAAATACAGAGCTGCTAGAAGTGACTCTCCTTCCTCAGGAGATTGAAGAGGGACCCCCACTGGATCCTTGAGCTGAAGGGGTGCCTCCCTCCTCACACACACACTCCCACCCCAGGAGTCCAGGCATGGTGTTCCTTTGCAGATGTAGTCCCTCTGTCAGCCCTGTGTATTCATTCAGGATTTCAGGGGCAGCGCAAACAATGTGGGGTCTGCCTGCAAAACCATTCGGTTGTAGGGCCTCTGGCTGCAGTGGCCTAGAGTCAAGGTGTGTTCCCTTGCCCACTCCAAATTCTTTTGCTCATGGGCGGGGCGCGTTACTGATAAGGGGCAAGATCCTCAGGTGACGGAAATCAGGGCCGCTCCACTGAGGCCAGTGTGTCCAGAAGCGGTGTGTGTGGGACTAGATAGGGAATTAGGGCTGAGGACGGCTGGAGGTTTCCTGTTGCACAGGAGAACTGGAGGCACTCGCAGTGTTCTCCAGCCATGGCTGGTATATGGCTCCAACTACATCCAAGGGGCTGCAGTTGTCATGACCCCCCGTGTTTCAACCTCTCCCTGGTGGGACCGAGCCCCTGAACACCAAGAAGTCACCTGCTGCTCCAGGAGTTTGGTCAGGACGGGGCCGGCTGGTTCTGCCTGTGGGGTGGGAATGGGGCCTGGATGTGACAATTGTCATGAGCTCCAGGGCTGGGTGAAGGGATCTGTTCAATTCAGGGGCAGCTCTAACAATTTTGCTGCCCCAAGCAGTCGCCGCCAAATTGCTGCCGCAGCGGGCGAGAATAGGGTGGCAGTCCAAGTCCCGCAGCAGCAATTCGGCGGCGGGAAGAGCGGTGGACCTGCTGCCAAATTGCCGCCACGGGCAGGGCCGGCGCGCCCATTAGGTGACCCTAGGCGGTTGCCTAGGGCGCAAGATTTGTGGGGTGGCGGGCGGCTGCCTCCCGGCTCCCTGCTCAGCGCCCGAGCGGGGAGCCGGGGGGAGCCGCCGCGAGCCGCACCGCCGCCCCCCCCGCTCAGCGCCCGAGCGGGGAGCCGCGGGGCAGCCGCCACGAGCCGCCCAGCTGCCCCGGGCTCCCTGCTCAGCTTCTGCAGCCGGTGAGTCACGGGGGGGAGAGGCTGAGCGCTCGCGGGTGGGGGACCTGGCTGGGGTGGGGGGGCATTGCGGGGGGTGGGAGGCTGAGCTCCCGTGGGCTGGGGGAGCTGGCCGGGGGCGGCATTGTGCAGGGGGGGGGGGAGGGCGGAGGCTGAGCTCCCGTGGGCGGGGGAGCTGGTTGGGGGGTGGGCAGCGGCACAGGGCTGATGCAAGGAAGTTTCGCCTAGGGCACGAAACTTCCTTGCACCGGCCCTGGCCGCGGGGCTCGAACTGCCACCCCATTCTCGATGCCTCCCCAAGCACCAGCTTGGAAAGCTGGTGCCTGGAGCGGCCCTGGTTCAATTGTATGTGCTGCATTTTGTGCAGGTGCCCACAGGCCATGCAGGGGGAGGGACTGTGTGACAGGCACAGCTTATAAAGCCCCAGGCAAATCAATAAGAATCCCTGAATTTTATTCTTTCCCCTCGAAGTAGGATAGATCTGTACCTCTTGCCCGCACCTTGCTGGCATTAATCGGCTCAGTCATCCGGGACTTAATATCCCCCTCACTTCACCAGCTGTTTGTGTCTCTCCCCAAGCGAGGACCGAAATGGCTGTCCAGGCAGCCCAGCAGAAGTGAGTGCTTGGGTTTTGTTTACTTACAATCCCTTTAGCAGTGTTACGTCAGGCCGTTTTTAGTGCCGCGTTTGGGACAGCGGGGGCTGTTAATGAATGCATTACTCTGGGGACTTATCCTTCGGCACGGAGCCCTATCTCTGGGTAGATCCATCTTCCATCCGGCCCATTCTCCCCACTGGGATATCTGACCACCTTGCAAATCTCCCTGACTGGTGGGCTAGATAGAGCCTTCAAATCTCTCTTGCCTCTCCCTTAACATACAAGAAAAAGCCATATTTCCCGCCTCTTCTTTCTGCTCTTCCAGACTGCCCCCATCAGGCTGATATTTAAATTGGGCACTTTGTGGTCCAGGCTAGAGACTGGCATCTTTTTATCTAGTTCAGCGGTTCTCAAACTGTGGATCGGGACCCCATTTTAATGGGGGTCACCAGGGCTGGCATTAGACTTGCTGGGCCCTGGGGCCAAAGCCTGACCCCACCGACCGGGGCTGAGGGTTTCAGCCCTGGGTGGCAGAGCTCAGCTTACAGACCCCCCGCCTGGGGCGGTGGGGCTCGGGCTTTGGTCCCCCCCTCCTGGGGTCATGTAGTAATTGTTGTTGTCAGAAGTGGGTCGCAGTGCAATAAAGTTAGAGAACCCCTGATCTAGTTGTATGAAGACTGATGGCGCTTCTGCTTGTGCATAAACTGTATGGGAGGCTGGAAAAGGCAGTGTAGGGCGGTGCTGCCTCCTACAGGTGATTAATGCATTCTTGTACCGTATTGCAACTCCCCCACCCCCACCCCGGTTTATGGTGTGTCGGACTGAAATGTTCTGGTCTTCACATACTGCTGGCCACACGCGAGTTGATTTAGGCTATAAAACATTGCAACAATCCAGCAACGTTTGCATTGAAATAACAACTTCCTGTGCAAGGCTTTGAAAGAGCTTCACAAACATTAAGAGCCTGATCCATGGTCCACTGGCCAGACACTCATTAATTTCAGTGCAGGACAGGCCTGACATTTGCGAGCCTCCCTCCCAGCATCTCTGCAAGGTTGGTAAAGACTATTAGCCCCAGATGGGGAAACAGAGAATTGAATGGTCCTGCTCACACTCCGACTACTGCCCTGCTTTTGTAACCGGTTATGGGTACCGCCAGTCACCTGGTTCGGTGTGTGTCACCTTCACAACCACGTTGTCACATCCACCTCTGGTTCTGTGCTCAGTGGTGGTGTCTAAGAGTACATGTGGGGCATTCTATCCCATAGTGCCCCAGCAAATGCCTCTGACAAGGTCTAGGGGGTTGCTGACGAGCCCTACCTGTCACCTAGGATTATAGGCTCTCTTAAATCCCCTCACAGTGGCTATTTGGTGTCATGGAGACCTTCCTGCCTCTTCATGCTGTGGCACTCTCCAGCTTCTCTGTCACGCCCTGACACAGAGCAGGGCAGACATGGCACCAGCCTGCAGAGCTCTCTTGGCTTTGTGTTACCTGGAAAGAAAACCGAGGCAAAGAGCTCAATCTATTCAGTTTAACAAAGAGAAGGTTAAGGGGTGACTTGATCACAGCCCTGAAGTATCAACACGGGGAACAAATCGTTAATAATAGGCGCTTCCGTGTAGCAGAAAAAGGCCTAATACGATCCAATGGCTGGAAGCTGAAGCTAGACAAATTCGGACTGGAATAAGGTGTAAAATTTTTAACAGTGAGTAATTAACCATTGAAACAATTTCCCCAGGGTCATGGTGGACTCACCACCACTGACCATTTTTAAACCAAGATTGGATATTGTTCTAAAAGATCTGCTCTAGGGATTGTTTGGGGGTCATTCTCTGGCCGGTGCTGTCCAGGAGGCCAGACTAGATGATCACAATGGTCCCTTCTGGCCTTGGAATCTCTGACTCTCTGGAGTGAAGAGGCTTGTGCCTGTCCTCCTTGCTGTACTAGACGGTGCAAAGGGCAGTTTTGGAGCCAGGCTGAGCTCTGCCACTGGTGAGACAATGCTGTGGCCGTCGAGACTGGCGGCGACAATGGAGGCTGACCCAGCCCGTTGTTTTGACACAGCCTTTCAGTGTGCAGGGCTGACAGTTGTCATGGACCAGAAATCCACCCGTACGGGAGGTAATGCCCCCCATGCACAAAAGGACTCTAGAGACTGGCCAGCAACACAACGGTTGCTCCCTGGCTGGCAGAGTTCTGTGGCGTCGTTGGGAAGACCTCAGGGGCAGAAGCTGAGCTGGATAAGAAGCAAAGGCTGACTCACGTGATCAAGGTTGCCTTTGAAGGGCTTGGAATGATCTTGGGGGTTCCCAACTTGTGCTGGGGATGGATGGAGCTTGCTTCTCAGCCTCTCTCTTACCAATCGGGCCCAGGAGTTCTACACCCATAAGCCACGCAGGCTGTGTTAGTCACAGAGGGGGCTTCAAGGACTGGCAAATCCGCCAAGGGTCACGATGCAACAACATTGAAGGAATCTAGTTTGCACAGAGCGGCATCGGCAGGGATACTCTTCCCCCCAGGCAGCAGGGACATGACTGGTGAGCACATGAGCTGGGACTCACTTGGACCTTGCCAGCCTTTGCTAGCCTGGCTGATGGAGCCATGCCCCGGTTATGAGGATGCCTACCAATGAATAGCAGGTGAGAGTGCAGTGCCTCTGGGAGACAGGAGGGGCAGGCCAGAGGCCTGCAGAGGTGGAGTGACACTGAACTGAGATACAAATTGTTGCTGCTGGTTGTGTGCTCCAGAACCTCTGGGAACAGACAGGCTAGAACTACAGGGGCTGCTGATGGCCTTGTGGATAAGGTGGCTCTAGGACTCAGGGTTCAGTCAGTTCCCCCTTTGCCCAAGGTGGGTGGTTATTAAAGCTGGGCAGATTTTCCTGGCCTGTGAGAGTTTTCAAAACGTTTTCCCATTCTGAAGCGGAACAAAAAGTTGAAATCTTGAAAACTTTCATAACCCAAGAAGCCACAAACCATTTGGACTGCGCCTGATGAAATGTTTCCTTCTGATCATTTCAAAACGTTTCATTTCAGTTCTGACCTTTGAAATGTTTTAGTCTTTTTTTTTCAACTGTAAATTGAATCCCAATCCCCAACCAGCTTCGACTGTCAGCTAGTTAGGCCAGGGCCTGATTGCCTCCTGGTCTGTCTCTGTGTGCACAGCATGTAGCACAAAGGGGCCCCTGACCTTGGCTGTGGCATCTCAGTATTTAGTCTCAGCCTGTCTGGAGTTCTGCACCCACCGCTGCTATGAGAACAAGGCAGGCAAGCCACATAGCAGATGCGCTGTGCTGGTACTTTGCTCACACTGCTGCTTTGGGGAAGGCAGGGGAAGTGGAGTGAAAACTCCATGCTGATGTGCTTGTGTCACAGACCCTTAATTAATTTGCCTTTTAAAAACTGATTGATCTGATGTCAAGCAATCATTGCTGTATGTAATCACAAATGAAGTATTTACTTAGCTGTGTTTCCTGGCCTTTGATATACTCCGACAAGGGCTATTAAAGAACATGACTTTTTATTAGAATAGAAAAAGTGCAGAACATTTTTCATACTGTCCAAAGGGGGCAAAAAGATACATTGAAGGGCAGTTATGCTTCGTGCTTTCAGGAGGTAGGTGGCAGCTGATGGAAGGTTTGTGTCCTCGCAGTGCCCACAGGAACCAGTTCTGAGCACTGGCACGGGGCAGCAGTGTGAGAAGAAAGGAACCGGATAATATTGCCATTGCACATGGGCATGCTGCAGATGCAAGCTGGGGCTTGGGAGGAGGGGTGCTAGAGACTCCATCATCATTTATAGCTATGTCTCAAACAGCTGAATCCAGCCTCTCTCCTGGGCCTCCGACTCCTCCTGTCTTCCTCCTTCCCCTACTCCCACCTATATTTGGCCTCCTCTTCCGCCCTTCCCTCTGGTCCAGTGTGGCCTCCTACTGGTCCAAAGAGGTGAGCGTGCGATCATCTCCTGGCCCCATCAGGAACCACATGGAGTCAGGGACGAGTTCCTCGGTGTTCTTTGCTGTCTTGTGTCTCAGGGTTGTTGGTGCCTCTGAAGTTTTGGTAGGTCTTTGCCTTGAGCCAGCCCCTGCAGTGGATGGTCCCTGTGCCCTACTTGGCATGGTGCCATCATCAGGGTGCCATGAATGTTGGCTTTCTGTGGGCAAAGTCCCACTGGGAGTTATTCACTGTGGGTGGGACTTGCAGCTATTCAAAGGGGCAGCACAAGCCTAAGCACCACTGAGGTCACACTGACGTTCTTTGGGTCCTCTGCACAAGGGCAAATGTCCAGCTGGGCAGCTCTGTCTATGGGCCGTTGTTCCCCTGGTCAGAGCTGAGATCTTGACTCTCTGTATGTGTTCATTTTCTATAAAGACACACATCTCTTGACTGCCGGCCGTTCACTTGCTTCCCACCAAAGCCGGCTCGTCAGAGCTATCCATGACTTCCAAGGAAGGTTAGTGCCGGGGAAGGGGTGCTTGTTTTAATGTGCGGAAGCCTACGGCCGCCCGGACATTACCAAATGTTCCTCCAGATTCTACCTTGCCTAATCTACCATAAGGCTGCCAGGAAACCAGACCACAGTGCGGCTGGACTGCTCAGGGTTATGATAACCAATAAGCAGAAAGTCCCGGTGTCCTATTCAGGTTCAGCAGGGAAACATTCACTGCCTGTGACCCTGGTACATCAGCTTGAAGAGTAGGTGTCTGAAAAGTTCTATGTGAATCCTGTTAAAGATCAGAGGCTACAAACTAAGGTCAACCTGTAGATGGATTAGATCAGTGAGACTCAGGGTATCTGCACTGCAATCAGTGGTGTGACTGTAGCATGTGTGGACAGGCCCAGCTAGCTTTGATCGACCTAACGCAAGTAACAATAGCAGCGACATCACAGCAGCGCGAGCAGCTTGACATATGCAGAGGGCGTGTAAAGCATGCCCTGCTGCAGCTTCATTGCTATTGTTATTCGAGCTAGCTAGATTCAAACTAGCTTGGGTGTGTCTACAAGCGCTGCACTCACACTGCTGCTTGCGGTGTAGACACACCCATAGAAAGGAACAGGGCTGCAAAGCAGCAATTGGTGCCCCAAGCCAGTTTCTCAGATCAGTTGATCCACTTGTTGACTATAACACATTCCTAGTTTGTTTGTTTTTTAAATGTGTGGCTTGAATGTCCTGGTATGGGGAACTGGAGCCAGTCAGCTCTGTAGGGCTGGATTCCCTCCTGGTCACTGACCCCTCTGCAAAGTGACTGTAAACACTACTGAATGGGAACACTGTACATGACTAAGCAAGGCAGGGGAGAAGCCAGGCTGCACTATTTAAGGCGATAGGACAGAATGTAGGCTTGTATCAGATGCTGCTTTGCCACCATGAGCACAGGGGCCTACAGTTGGTGTGGAGGCAATTTTCTCATTCTGTGAGCTTTGGTGATGGGAGAAGGGGAGTGTCACTGCACCTTAAAATGACTGCTCGGTGCTTGGCTATATGGTGCATTGAATAGAGGTGTGGGGGGTGAAGTGCTTTCTGGGCTGCGCAGATTGCAGGGTGGGCATAGTAGAGGATAGACACTTCCAACCCCAAAAGAGGACAGGTCCACCAATAGTATGCATGCACCAAGAGCCATAGCTATGTTACTGCTGCCCACACAGCACTGTCCATACCCTCCTGTCCCAGTCCCCCTTCCCCACCGCCCTATACACAGACTAATAAAAACCTGGTGGCACTATAACTGAGTCAGCAAGAGCCTTATCTTGTTGCCAGACCACTTCCTCAGAGTAGCAGCCGTGTTAGTCTGTATCTGCAAAAAGAACAAGGAGTCATTGTGGCACCTTAGAGACTAACAAATTTAATTGAGCATAAGCTTTTGTGGACTACAGTCCACTTCATCAGATGCATAGAATGGAACATATAGTAAGAAGATATATATACATACAGAGAATCATGAAAAGGTGGAAATGTGCCATACCAACTCTAAAAGGCTAATTAATTAAGGAGCGCTATAATCAGTACTGTAGCCCATGAAAGCTTATGCTCAAATAAATTTGTTAGTCTCTAAGGTGCCACAAGTACTCCTATTCTTCCCGCTGAGTTTGACTTCCTGTTGTTTACAAGGATAATGGCTCTGGTGGTCTGGCACCAAGTCCAGCTCACCAGACTAGGGACAGCCTGTCTGCTGGTGGCAGGAGATCTTGACCGAGTCCTTCAGCCAACTGTATAGAACCTTTATGGACTTTATTTTCACATTGTCTGCTGGATCCTGCTGTCAGCTAGGTGATCAGAGACCTGCTGATGCACCTTCTGATTGTATCTGGCTGGTTCCTAGATAGCCAGCAAGGTCTTAATCTCCCTCTTGGACCAGGCTTTTCCACAGTGGAGGGGTTGCTCTGCAGCTCATGAACAATGGTGTAAGTGCAATGTCCGGCAAAAACATGCTGTAAATTTGAAACAGTCCATGTCATGCGACTGATATAGCTAGCACCCGCTCCTTCTGGAGTAGTTTATGTTCAGCAGAGTAGGACCCCCTAAGGGGTAAGGCAAACAGGGCCCGGTACAGTGCCCTTTGTGGTCAATAGAAAGATTTACACTGACTCCAGTGAGGTTGGCTCAGGCCCATGGAATGGCACTGAAAGAAAAGTGCACGCTAAGAGGGCTAACAGAGTCAGGGAAGGAAGGATGCCTGGCCTTACCACACTACATAGGGGAGGGCACCTTGACACCGAGTTTAGCACCCCATAGAATTGCCTCTGTCTGAAGCTGTGTAGGGAAGGCATTGAATTAGCCCATCCACCACATGCCCTGCAGCCTTGGTCCTCCCCTGCTGGCCATGCTCACTCTCTGGGCTGTGCTTACTAGTTTGCCTGGAGCCCCTATTACTGGTGTCCTGTGCTACTGCGTTCCCCGCCCCCCCGCCCCTCACTGGGGCTGAATAGAACTGTGCGGGTGTTGGTGCGTGAGCAAGCAGGGGCCGTCTGAATGGCTAAGGTTGCAAGGTGTCTAGTGTAGAAACGGAGTTTAGAAGGGAATCAGACGAGAGGGGAAGCCTTACGCTGACAGTGAATTGTGTAATTGCACGTACAGGAGCTGCAGCGCTGGGGGAGCCATAGAGAGCCTTTCCTGGGCAGGCAGGACATGAAAGATGAGCTGAAGCTGCTTTCACTAGCCAGTGGTGTAAATCCTACAATCAGGGAAATTGCTTCTATTGCTAAAAATTGTGGTGGTGAAGTCCATTTATTTTTAATTTTTCTTGTGCTCTCGCGACCCCCTGGCATGAATCACTGTCTGCATGTCGATTAAATTTACACCAGACATTATCTTTCATGGCTCTAGTGCACGTATGTAAACTGCTTTTGGCCACTGCAATGCCGTAGCTCAGTGGTTTGCCCACTATTTGCAAATCGGCCTGCACTCACCCCCAGGAAATCAGTCCTTTGCTAAGAAAATGCTCTGCACCGGCATCGTTTGTGATGTTCATGTGTGCCTTCCCCTGGGAATGAAAACATGCTCTGTTAAATACCTAGTGCTCAAGATCAGAAATAAGGGGAGGAATGAGCCACCCCCATCAAGAGCCAGTCGTTCATTGGAGCCAGTCATTGGATCAAGTCACCTTTTTTACCCCCTTCAGGAAACATTTTGATTTCTCCACTGGTTACTTACATGTTTGATTTTTAAAAATGGTATCAGAGCTATGTGCACCTGAGGCAATGCCAGCTAGCGGGTAGGGCATTGGCCTAAGCAGCTGGAGACTTGGCTACTAACCTGCTGTGCGACCTTAGACAAGTCACTGCTCTGTGCCTCAGTTTCCCCTCCCACCCTTTGCCAGTGTTGTCTACTTAGATTGTAAGATCTTTGGGGCACAGACTGTCTCTTGCTATGTGTATGTACAGCACCTGGCACACCAGGCCCTGGTCTCATTTGGGGCAGCTGTAAGTGCTACTGCAGTACTAATATATAATACATGTGACAGTCTACAAGATCACGTTCAACCCTGCCATCAAACAAGCCATTGGGCTGTCCTCCTGCTCATGGTGGTTGGCTCAGAAGATCTAGTGCTACAACTGCAGAGCTGGCTAGTTTTGAGAGTTAGATCTGGCCTCAGAGGGCCTGGATCCTATCGCACTTATTGTTGTATCAACTGGGCGTAACTCCAGGGAAGCTGGTTGTGCCGGTGTCAGACTGGTATGTGAGGTCAGAATCAAGCCCAGGGTATTTAATGATAGATGTTGTGAAACCTATAACAGCTGTGGTGTTTTAAAACATGGGTAACAAGCTGGATTTAAACAATAGGCTGTATCCATATGCCACTCCAACCTAGACAACCTCCCCACTCAGCTCATTTGGTCAAAGGCACACTGTGAGCTGTACACGCACATACCTTTAGAGTCCCCCCACCCCACACAGACACGTTCAGCTGCACCAGCCCAGGCAGCCACAAACCCACTTTCACACAAAGGGACTTGCTCTCAGACCCAGCCGCCCGGGTGCAAGCTGTCATTTGCACACTGAGGCACACACTGGCTGTGGCGCATGTGCACAGTGATACTCTCAGGCACACCCACACTGGCACAGATCCCCTCGCTCAGATGCACACATGCAGACACTCCCCGCAGGGCACAGTCACTGGCCCAGACACACTCACGCGGCCTGGGACACAGGTTTGTGCGGCAGATGCGCTCTGCCAGGTGTCATTGCAGCGTAACAGCCCTATCATGCTGAATTAATCTGGGATTCATCATGCTAGCCGTGCGCGTAATGAATTGATTTGGTATTAATGTGGATGAAATATGTACTGTCCTTGCAGGGGAAATCGCACTGCCTATAAGCATTAGTTAAAAGGACCATTAAAATCAAACCTTCCTCAGATCCATTAGGCCAGTCTTTCATGCTAAAGAAGATAGAGCCTTGCTGTGTGAAATGTCATGCATAATTAGGTCGATTGCAGTTTTAAACTCTGCCCCTTCTTTCCCACCCCCTTCCCAGTCTCCCTCCAGTGAGCACTCCCCTGCTGCTGAGATCTCTCCCTAGCTAGTTGGTGCATTATTCCTCACTGTTGCTCTATCTGTGTCAGAGCTGCCACTTGTTCTCCTTTCAGGCGTTTTGGTACGAAATGCACGGCCTGTCAGCAAGGAATCCCCCCTACCCAGGTGGTCCGGAAAGCCCAGGACTTTGTTTATCACCTGCACTGCTTTGCCTGTATCATCTGCAACCGCCAGCTGGCCACAGGCGATGAGTTCTACCTCATGGAAGATGGGCGCCTGGTGTGCAAGGAGGACTACGAGACAGCCAAGCAGAACGGTAGGTGCTGAGCTCACCGCGGAGAAGGGAAGGGGTCACGCCTAACCGGTGACACTGGGAATTCTGCAACTGCTCGGTGTTCTGAGCCGGGATTACGGTTCAGCTGATTTTAGAGACTGGGGACATCTGCCAACTTCAGGGTCACATGAGGCTGTGTTTGGATGAAGATTTTGACAGTTGGTTTGTCTATGATGTTTAGGATTTTAAGGGGCCCCACTAGGGTCTGTTATTGAGTTAAGGAACTGTGAAATGTGGATCCAGATTCTGAACTGTAGCCAGCTACCAATGCCATGGGGATGTTTGGTTCTGGGTCTGAACTTCAGGCTCTCATCTGGGTTTACTGTAAAATAATTGTGCTTATTCCCTGGTTCAGCAATGCACTTAAGCATGGGCCTAACTTTAAGACGCAAAGAGTCCCTTTGACATCAGTTGGGCCACTCACATGCATAAAGCTATACACGTGCCTAAGTGCTGTACAGCTAAACCAGGGCTCTGAGCCTCTTTTTCCTTGTATTCCTCTCCCTCTCATTTTTTGGTTACTGGGAACATTTGCAAGTAAACAGGATCTGTGTATGTTTAAGTTCCTGCTGTCTGTTGCCCACCTGAAATCCTAATCCTGCTGTGGCAATGACAGTCAGGTTGAAAGGATTATAAACGCCGGTGCAGAATGGACAGCTATTGCAGCTTGACTCTTAGAAAATAAAGATCCTGTTTGCATGGGAATGCACATAGGGCCAGACTTTTAAAGGTTTTTAGGTGCTTAGAGATGCTGATCGGTGTCTAATATGGAAAGCATTGTGCCACCTTGAGCTGCAGTCTGGTCACATCTCCTGAACTAAACAGGGCTAGGCCTGATGAGTATTTTGATAGGAGACCTTCAGGGAAAATCCAAGTCTTGTAGCAAGTGGTGGTGATGGGTGAGGAGCTGGTACAACTTCCTCTGGTTTGTTAAATAGAACCAACCCCCGGCACTGTGCTGCTGGAGGTGCTGTCTGTGGGATAAGATGCATCCAGGGTCTTCACTGATTCTGGCCTTAAAGATGCGATGAGACTTTTGCACGAGTAAAGGGTGTTAGCACAGGGGTCCTGGCCAAAACCCCAACATGAGGTAATCGCACTTTAAATTCTCCTTGTTGTTTCGGTTGGCAAGGGAATGTGGATTCGTTTCCTGCCCCCAAGACACTTCTCTGTTGTGCATTGCTAAACAATGCTGCATTTCTTCATTGCTTGGTGACTCTTTCTGTACAAGGCCAAACCCTGTCCGTTCACTACTCCCAGCGAGGTTGCCTGGGTGTAACCCTGGGGAGAATTTGCCCCTTTGTTTGTAAAGCATGTCGAGGACCTTTGGAAGGAACGGCGCTGTCATCAATGTTAGTAAAATAAGATAATCATTACGTGAGACCCCAAATTTCCCTCCCCCTAGATGCGAGTGACCTCTCAAGGGTGCAGCTGAGGTGTGTTGGTAGAACAATGCGGAGAAGCTTAACATTGAGAGGACAATTCTAGGTTTCAGCTGCAGGGACAGCATCGACAGCACAAGCCAAATTCAACTGGGCTATAGGCAGGCACAGCTCCACCCAAGGCAATGGACTTGCACCTTACACGAGAGCTGAAATTTGGCCCTAAATTCCCATTTATCCACGTGAATCAAACGTGGCTCTAAAGAGCCAGTGGAGGTGAAAAACAAGGCTGGGGGAGGGAGGGTGAGAGAGAGACTATAGATCACAAAACAGTAATGAATCCACAGAGACGTCCCAACGGTGCCTGACTGAAATTAAAACTGAACTGGTCTTTAATGGATTTCATGTTGACAAGCCCTGACTTCTCATTAATTAAGGACTCTATTTTGACCTAATCAATTTGGTTAGGGTGATGCAATGCCTACTTGTGCTGGGCAGGGGGGCATGAATATAATAATACTCAGATTCCATTACTGACTCCCCGAGCTAGTGATGGCCTCGGTGTCACGGTGTTTGACAGCCTAATAGCCAGACAGGCACAAAGTTTCCTGTCTGAGAGAGAGGTGCCACTGTGCTGATTTCAGTGGGATTTCATCTGTGAATCTGAGAGGAGGACTTGGCTCGTGTGGGTGGAGCCAGAACTGTACATGGTGTGACGGGTTGGGTCATAGACACCCCCTTTGGAACTGCCACCTGATGTGCTTAGACTACCTTTGAACTGGTTTTCCCTGCCAGCTTGGGACTTCAGTGCCCTACCTGGTTTGAGCCAGACACACTAGCCTGCTGCAAACACAGATCCAGGTCTGAACTAAGCCCACAAGCTGCAGGCTTAACTGAAAACAGCTTAAGAAGTGCTCCTGTCTCCAGCACTCAGATACCCAACTCCCAATGGGGTCCAAACCCCAAATAAATCTATTTTACCCTGTATAAAGCTTATATAGGGTGTGACAAACTTCCTCCTCTACCTCGGTGGGTCCTGCGCTTATTGGCGGATTTTGCTTGCCTCAGAGATCTTCCCCTCTAGCAGAATCCACAGTCCAGGTTAACTCCTCCTGTGTCTGATCAGGAGTTGGGAGTTTTGGGGGGAACCCGGGCCTGCCCTCTACTCTGGGTTCCAGCCCAGGGCCCTGTGGATTGCAGCTGTTTAGAGTGCCTCCTGGAACAACGGCACAACAGCTACAACTCCCTGGGCTACTTCCCCATGGACTCCTCCCAACACCTTCTTTATCCTCACCACAGAATCTTCCAGCAGTACGCCCTCTTACTCTCAGCTCCTATTGCCTCTTGCTCCCAGCTCCTCGCACGCAACCTCCTTCCACAGCTCCTGACATCCACCCCTCACTGACTCACTGGGAGGCTTTTGACTAGTTTCAGCCATCCCCTGATTGGCTGCAGGTGTCTCAATCAACCTCCCTGCCCAATGGAAAGTTCTTAATTGGCCCCAGGTGTCTTGATTAACCTGGAGCAACTGCCATAAGGTATCAGGGATTTGTTTAGCCTGGGACTAACATACTGGTTCCTTACCACTTTCCTATAGCCATCTGGCCTTGCCCCGTCACAAGGGTAAACTCATCAATTGTTCGCCCTCTATAAGACTGATAGAGAGATATGCACAACTGTTTGCCCCCACCCCGGTATTAATACATACTCTGGGTTAATTAATAAGTAAACAGTGATTTTATTAAATACAAAAAGTAGGATTTAAGTGGTTCTAAGTAATAACAGACAGAACAAGGTGAATTACCAAGCAAAATAAAACAAAACATGCAAGTCTAAGCCTAATACAGTAAGAAAGTGATTGCAGATGTTCTAATAAGCTTCTTTTACAGAGTAGCCTCCTTCTAGTCTAGGTCCAGCAATCACTCACACCCCCTGTAGTTACTGTCCTTTGTTCCAGTTTCTTTCAGGTATCCTTTGGGGGTGGAGAGGTTACCTCTTGAGCCAGCTGAAGACAAAATGGAGGGATTTCCCAGGGCTTAAATAGACTCTCTCTTGGGGGTGAAAACCCCTTCTCCTCTCCTATGCAGAATCCAGCTGCAAGATCGAGTTTTGGAGTCATATGGGCAAGTCACATGTCCGTGCATGACTCAGAACTTTACCGGCCATTCCCAGAAAAGCTCAGATGTGGATTGGCATCTATCAAAGTCTATTGTCAGCTTAAGTGTTTCTTGAGTGGGCACTTACTGAGAATAGTCTTTTCTCAAGAAGCTGACCAACTGCTTCACTAAGGCTACTTAAAATCAAACAAGTACATAGCCAATATTCATAACTGCGAACACAAAAATGATACATACATGTAAACAGGATGAATATATTCAGTAGATCATAACCTTTGCAGAGATATGTTACAGGGCATATGTAGCATAAAACATATTCCAGTTATGTCATATTTACATTCATAAGCATATTTCTATAAGTAAAGGACATTTTAGGCAAGAGCCTTGTTCTGTGCTGGTCTCAGCCAATGCGGCTCCACACACTGCTGCCACATAGCTTTATGGTCAAAACCAAACATGGCCCCTCCCAGCTTGCAGTATTTGTCTGGAAAAACAGGTCACTGTAGTCTACCAGCCAGAACCTGTTTTGGACACTAAGGGGTAACCAGTCAGCTAGGAAAATGTCATTGTTACCATGTTAGACACACATCTGGTGGGCATCACTGGGGCGGATAGAGATGCTGGAAGAGGTGCAGTTTTTCTGTCATGTAATGTTTAAATGTTATCGGGCGTCCAATCCGAAGAAATCAGAAAATCACCAAAAGGGCCCTAGCTCATAGAAATATAGTTTAATTTTGACCAAAATTGGCAGAAAGTTTCTAAATACAACTGATCATGCAATGATGTACTCAAGCAAGTACTATTTGGGAAAGTTCGGGAAATATTTCGCCCTAGCTGATATATTTTATACTTTTTCCCTGTACTTTTTTGCCTTCGGTAAAAGCAAAAGTCTGCAGTCACAGGACAGTATGAGCTTGTTTATACCATGTAATACATCAAAATATTTGTCATTATGTGTAGAATGTACTGATTTGAGAAAAGGTTTTCTGTCTGCTCTACCCCCTAATTATAAAATATATTTTTGATGTTCTCTGTTTGTTTGGTTCAAGACATAAGTCTAACACACACATGGTATAACTGTAATTATCTTCTTACTATCACTGAATACAATGACAATACATGTAAACTACTTCTAGAATAGTAATGACTTAGAATATCAGGGTTGGAAGGGACCTTAGAAGGTCATCTAGTCCAACCCCCTGCTCAAAGCAGGCCCAATCCCCAATTTTTACCCCATATCCCCAAATGGCCCCCTCAAGGATTGAACTCACAACCCTGGGTTTAGCAGGCCAATGCTCAAACCACTGAGCTATCCCTTCCCCCCAAATCATAGAATCTCAGGGTTGGAAGGGACCTTAGAAGGTCATCTAGTCCAACCCCCTGCTCAAAGCAGGACCAATCCCCAATTTTTACCCCATATCCCCAAATGGCCCCCTCAAGGATTGAACTCACAACCCTGGGTTTAGCAGGCCAATGCTCAAACCACTGAGCTATCCCTAGTAGAAGGGCTGTTGAATGTCTTGTATGAATACATTATGTGAATACCAAAGTATAACCATGTATTCTTATGTGACCCCCTACATACAAGTATGACCTATGGAATGTCTAATGCAACACCCCTCTGAGTTACCTTTACTCACAAAAATAGTCACAGTGATTTGTACATAGTTGACCCATTTCTATTCCCTCTCAGAATCTGCGTCTGATGTATCCGATACTCTGTTGCTGGACTTGTCACTGTCACAGCTGCATGCATCAGAGCACAGCAGCTCTTCCTGGTGGCATTTGTATCACCTTGTTGCACAAGTACTTCCACAACTCCACGGCACAAAAGTGAGGCTAGCTTCTGGAACAGGTAGCAGCAACATCATATGAGAAACAAGGTGTCCGTACTACCACCCATCTAGCAGTGGCAGGGGACACTTGAAGATACTGAACTGCTGCATGATTCCCTATGTGTGACTGATCATTCTCACATTTCAGGTGTGGCCTGAAGGAGGCCAATGTTGATGGCACTTTTGTTCTTCGTAACAAACAACACGTAGCACATGTTCTCCAGAGATGCTTGCTCGTTGTGCCACAGTACAATAAAGAGCCCAGTGAGCCATCGACTGCTGAATCGGAAAAAGCTGCAGTTATCTGCCTTCAAATCTTGTTAGCGATACTGAGCAAAGCCTACTTGATTCAGCTACTGCTGGTTCTTCATTAACTCTCGGGTTAGGTCGGGTCTGTCCATGCCATGAATTCAAAGTAATGGTCCTAATTTATAACGCCATTTATAAGGCAGAGATGTAGCTGTCTTCTAGACTGTTGTATCATTGTGAGTGTTTCTGCTCTTTGCCCTCCACGCTGCTCCCGCTATAGGTAATAGGTGCAAGCTTATAAAGGACGGACACACCACACCTGAGATTTCACACCTGTTCTTAAGCTGGGAATGCTACCAGACACAAACCACACCACAAGGCTGCAGTAGCACGTCTATTTAAAGTGCTCTACCAGCCCGTCAGGTTGACTTGGATGGTTGTAGGCTCCTAGAAGGCCTGGGGTACCAATACTGGTGCAAATTTGGGGTCATGGTCAAATAGCTCTGAGGTACAGCTCCCTTCCTCTCCTGGCAAATGACCTGTGTTTAATTTTAAAGTGCTCCAAAATGCAAATGCAGTGCCAGATTGCGTTGAGCACTGATATGCCAGCTAAAGCCCTAGAATAGGGTACAATTTTGGGGGGGTTCTGGTGAATGGCACCTGCCTGACCTGTTTTTTTCAATGGGGCAAACTATGACACGCCAGCAGTGTTGAAGCTGGAGGTGCAGGCAGTGCTGATGCAGCAGTGCAGAGCTGAGTGGGGAAGTGAACTGAGTGCGTCCCAGGAGTCAGGGGAGTTAAGAAGGGGCACACTCAGGCCAGACCATTGGCATGCAAAGCCAGAGCCACAGCGAGCCCTAAGGCCTAGTTTTAGCACCATTGCGATCCACAAAACCCCTGCTCGGCTGCCACCCAGCCCTAAGTTTTTGCTCTGAAAGTTCCCTCGGTGCCTATGTTTCTGCTTCTGAGCATGAGTCCTACTGCCTCATGCCTAAGCCCCAGCACACATGTCAAACCAGAGCTGGTAGGGCTGGTAGGAGGCCCCCTAGCCACACTCCTTTGTAATGTTTAGTTCCATGGTGAGGGTACAGGAGAGCCTGGCTCACGTGCCACTCTCTGCCTGATGAAGAGAAGGGGTTTGAACAGGGCGTGTCCTGAGAGGGGGCACAGCTCCCCCCCCAGAACCGTTAGCCCAGCAGTTAGGGTACTCATGTCAGGGGGTGGGGGGCGCTGACTCTGGTTCAATCCCCCCACCCTCTGCCTGCTGCCCCGATCACTGAGGCAGAGGCTGTTCACGCAGGGGCTGCTGTTCAGCTCTTGTTGAAGCTGGTCACTTGACTGGGGCACAGGCAGCCTGAACCGTCTGGAGTGCCATAGTTTGGGGAATCATCCCACACTGTGGGAGATTGTGGTTCAAGGCCCTTGATGAACTGGGATTTGAAGAATGAGCTCTTACCTATGAAGTGACTGGCCTAACTACTGGACTGTGAGGTATCCTGATGGCTTTTCTGTTGCATATTTAACTGCATATTAATTGAGGCAAAGCAAGACTAAGAAGCCCTCTCTGGTGGTGAGGGGCCTCACCTGGGATGTGGGAAATCGCCACCTGAGCAGAGCAAGTGCTCATGTCACAGGGCTAGTCTGAACAGCTGCTCCACTTTTAATTGGGGGCACAGCAAACATGCAAATCACTTTTCTCCACAGGGGTACCCAGGCTGTGGGAGACCCCAGGGCAAATCCCTCCTCTGTAAAGGCGTTTGACCAGGCATCCCCTATGTCTCAGGGCAGTTACCTGGAGGGAGAAGATGCCCGGTCAAACTTCTTAACCAGCAGAGGAGATTTGACCCAGGTTCACCCACAGCCCAGCTGAGTAGCCTAACTCCTAGACTATAGAGTGAGTCTCACTCTTTTGTTGGCCTAAATGCACAGGTGCCGACTTACTCAGCTCCCAGGGGGTGCTCGACCCCTGCTCCGCCCCACTCCCCACCTTTCCCCAAGCCTCTGTCCTGCTCCTATCCTGCCTCGTTCTGCCCCTCCCCCTCTCCCCCAGTGCCTCCTGCACACTGCTGAACAGCTGATCTGCGGTGGGCTGGAGGTGCTGGGGAAGAGGGGGAGGTGCTGACCCATGGGGCTGCCAGAGGGGACTGAGCACCCACTATTTTTTTCCCCATCGGTGATCCAGCCCCGGAGCATCCCTGGAGTTGGGTCCTATGCCCAAATGATAGTTAAAGTAGAACAGCTTCAACAAGCAAGACTGAGGGGACCCCCCCCCCCACGTCAGTATATTCCCATATTAGCCCAATGATTAGTGCACACAGCTGAGAGGTGGAAGACGCCCTTCTCCTCGGGCAGTGAGGGAAATTGAACCAGGGTCCCCCACATGACAGGCGAATGCCCTAACCTCTGCTTCTGCCCCTCTCAGCCGTTTGGTGGGTGTTAGGCAGGCACCTAAGTCACCTGAGCCCTGGTGAGGGGTTCCTGGATGTGGTGCACAAGCAGAGCTAGGCACCAACCTCCCTGAAAAGGGCGGGGCTTAGCACAGAGATCTCAAACACGCGGCCCGGAGTTATTTCCTGCGGCCCGCCATAGGCGCCGACTCCACTGGCAGCCAAGCTCCAAACATTACTGAGTGTTTGTTTTATTAAAACCCCTCTTTACATTACAGTTTTTAAAAAGTTAATACATTGACTTTTAATAGAATACTATATTACTCTTCATTTTTTTCATTTTTGACTATACTTTTGTATCATTGTATGAAAAGGTTTCAGTGATGCGGCCCTCGGGCCAATTTACTAGTTCTCATGCGGCCCTCGTGAAAATCTGAGTTTGAGATCCCTGGCTTAGCACAACCCCTCTGCTCAGCATCTCCCAGTGGCTAGCTTAGGCTGTCCCTGCCTAGCATGCTGGCTTTTGTGGATCCCCTTCTTAGGTGCCACCCTCCCGCTCTCTCCCTCCAGTCATTGAAGAGGGAGCCGAGGGGCCTAACTAAGGCTTTGGGGAGTCCATTGTGATTTTTTTCCCCAGGCATCTAAAAGGGGTGGCAATGCTGAGTATTGCTACACCTAAGGCTGTTTGTGGCGCTGGGCCACTGTGCTGACAGACAGGGGAGGTGAGCATAGAAATGGGCCAAAGCAAGACTAAGAAACCCTCATCGAAATGTAGGGCTGGAAGGGAACTCCAGAAATCATTAAGTCCAGCCCCCCCGGTGCTGAGGCATGACCAAGTAAGGCTAGACCATCCCTGACGGGTGTTTGACCGCCTTGTTTTTAAAAGCTTCAATGAAGATTAAGCCCCTTCTTGTCCTACCTTCAGTGGACATGGAGAACAAATGATCACTGTCCTCTGTATAACACCCCTTAAGAGAAGACTTATTAGGTTCCCCCCCCAGTCTTCTTTAAACATGACCAGTTTTTTCAACCTTTCCTCATAGGTCAGGTTTTCTAAACCTTTTATCATTTTTGTTGCTCTCCTCTGGACTTTTTCCAATTTGTCCATATCCTTCCTAAATTGTGGTACCCAGAACTGGACACCGTACCCCAGCTGGGGCCTTCCCTGTGCCAAGTAGAGCAGGACAACTACCTCCTGTTTCCATATGACACTCCTCTTCATACACCCCAGAATATTAGTCTTTTTTGCAGCTGCATCACATTGATGATTCATATTCTGTTTGTGATCCACTCTAGCCCCCAGATCATTTTCAGCAGTACTAAAACCTAGCCCGGGGTGGGCAAACCTTTTGGCCCAAGGGCCACATCTGGGAATAGAAATTGTATGGGGGGCCTTGAATGCTCACAAAATTGGTGTTGGGGTGCAGGAGGGGGTAAAAGCTCTGGTTGGGGGTGCAGGCTCTGTGATGGGGCCAGAAATAAGGAGTTCAGAGTGCCATAAGGGGCTCCGGGATGGGGTGCAGGAGTGGGGTGCAGGCTCCGCATGGGGGTGCGGGCTCTGGGGTGGGGCTGGGGATGTGAGGTTTGGGGTGCAGGAGGGTGCTCCGAGCTGGGACCGAGGGGTTCAGAGGGCGGGAGGGGGATCAAGACTGGGGCAGCGGGTTGGGGCAGGGGAGAGGCTCAGGGGTGCAGGCTCTGGGCGGCATTTACCTCAAGCAGCTCTCAGAAGCAGCGGCATGTCCCTTCTCCGGCTCCTATGCAGAGGCGCAGCCAGGCGGCTCTGCACGCTGCCCCGTCCACAGGCACTGCCCCTGCAGATCCCATTGAAGCGCTGGAAGGGGCCACTGGAGCATCCCTTCCCCCATGGTCCTGCTGTCTGGGGAGGGGACGGGTGGGGAAGAAGAGCTCTAAACTCCTTCACCACACACTGTTCTGGGTGCTCAGCTGCTGCCTTCAGCCATCTCTTTTTCCCCATGCCACTGAAAACTGAAGTAGAGTCATCACAACCACTGACAGCATGAATGTTTGGCAGCATCTGAGACACGTCCACTCCCAGCTCCAGCCACTCCATTCATGGCAATAAGTCTCATCTTTTGGCCGACCCCCATTTTGAAAAAGAATTCATCTCTCCCAAGCACCACATCAGCACCCCATTTACTCTGAGTGTTTGCTTTGCATGAGCAACATGCAAGAACATGCGTGAATCTGCCTCCTCAAGGTCTGGTATTGCAGAATGGTTGCCAGGCACTGCTTTCACTGCACATGTGCAGTGGCGTAGCCAGGTTTAGAGCACAGGGGGAGCGGAGCTAAAAAAAAGGCGCCGGGAGCAAAAAGCGTCGGGAGCAAAAAAAATGCTCCGCTCTGGCTGCAGCGTAGGAGCAAAAGGCGTCGGGAGCAAAAAAAGGCGCCGCTTCCACTCAGTGGGGGAGCGGCCGCTCCCCCTACTCCCCCCCAGCTATGCTACTGCACATGTGATGTGGTGAAACCCATCAGCAAAGTACACGTCGCAACTAGGTGACAATCTTTGTCCACACATCACGAGCCAGTCACTGAGGAGAATATTTGCAATGTTAGATTTATTCTTTGAATTTGATATCATCTGCAAGCGTTGCTTTGGTAATGGTGTGAACACAGTGGGAGCTCCGAATGTCTTGCATTTGGACATTCCCCCTGCGGGCTCTCTCACCAGATTTGATTGATTCTTCATTTGCATAATTTGCATAATTGTCAATAGCAGTGTACTGACATTGCAGTCCGACGATAGTGTGCAGCAGCTGATCAGACAGCTCCCCAGTAGTTCTGCACTTGGCAGTATCATTGCACACCATCAGCAGAAGCATCCTGAGTTCAAGAATAGCTGAATCTGGTAGCTCAACCACTGACAGATTTTTCTCCAGCTAAGACAGTGTGTGGCTCTTTTGGGTCTTTCTTAGAGATCCGCCCAAGTTGAAGAGGGAAAGTGGGACAGGTGCCAGCTCACGTGTCATCAAACCCTGGCTATCAACATCTTTGGACTGAGCAAAAACTGTCAGCTTGCTGAATAGCTGACGATCAATAGTTACCGCTTGCGCTGACTGCTTCTTCTTTTATTCACTTGTTTTGTTGAGACTATCGAATGATTTGAGATTATGCCTTTCTATGGGCCCAAAGTGGTCTCCCTCACCCCTTTGCAGCCTCCTGGTTACAAACTGCTTCATTTCTTGTGTGCCAGTCTCTCTTAACATGCACAAACCTTCTGCACTTTCAGTAGACATTGCAATGTTCACAAACGACTGTCTGTTGTGTGGGCTTGTTCCAGGTTCAATGCTAAAAGGATTTGTCATTCTTTCAGTCACAAAATGTAATACCTTGGACAGCAATTTCATCTGCAGCCATGTGCTTTGTGGTTGCTTCTTTGTGGAGATTGAAGGCTGCATTCCACACCTTTGCAGTAAGGCAGTCCGGTAATCCTTGGTCAGAGCCTTATCTTTTGTGCAAAGATGCTGATGATTCCTACAGTCCTTGTTCAGAGATTGCTCAATGGCCATGCCATGGTGTAGTACCCCACTGAAGAGTCTGGCAGTCTGGTACACTGCTTCCTATCAGCTTGGGCACAATATATATCTGGCTTCTCCTTCTCCAGAGATCTGGCTTCTGCTACATTTACACAACCCATCTGGCATAATTAATATGACCACACTGTCATAGTGGGATTATCTCTGCAAATGTCTCAAACTCCAGGGACTTGTTATTGCCTCTCTTTGCTGCTATGTAATCCATCAGTGTTTGGGAGCAATGTAGTTTTTCCAGGATGGAAATGTATCTGAACAGTTTTTTCCTTGGGTAACGTAAGTGTCTATGAGCTGGTGCAATGCTTGGGTGCTGTTCATCAAGTCTGCCAGAGCATTCTGTGCTTCCACTCTGTTTTCTCTGTGAGCCTGCTCCACATCTTCAAATGCTTCAATGCGGGTTCGAGCTTCCTCCAAGATGTGTCTCTTCTCATCTTCTGGGAGAGTCATCATTGTGCACGGAATCGCCAAGTACCACCCACATCAAGTGAGTCATCGCCTCATTCATAAGTTTGTGGATTCTAATGCCATGGTTATATGCTTTCCCTCTTAGAGCATGGCTGAAGCACCATAGATCCTCCTTGAAGACATAGGCTTCCACAAGGATGTCTTCAAACCCACTCTCCTGCATCATACTGCCTGTATCACACATGACATTTGCTACATGATGCATGCCTCCCTTCTCAAGGTGGTCATCGTCAAATCTGTTTTGATTCCTCCATTTAATCAACAGTGCTTTGCAGTAGATTGCTTCATCATACAAGACACAGGTCCAGTCTTGGCCCAGAGAGTGGAACATATCCTGAAAACATTTCATCCTGGTGTGCACTGTGTTAACATCAGTGGCCTTTGGAGGAGTCATTGAACAGTAGCCAATATTCATAAAATAGCAGACAGAAACTTTTCTACAAATAATGACAAATACTTAGATGTATTACATGTACAAAAAAGCTCATACTGTCGTATGACCACAGACTTTTGCTTTAATCGAAGGCAAAAAAAGTACCGGAAAATGCATTAAATATATCATGTGGGACAAAATATTTCCCAAAATTTCCAAAACAGTTCTACTTTGAGTACATAGTTGCATGATCAGTTGTATTTAAAAGCTTTCTGCCAATTTTGGCAAAAATTAGACTATGTTTCTTCAAGTTATGGCCCTTTTTGTGATTTTATGATTTTTTGTTTTGTTTGGTTGCCCAATAACGTTTAAACATTATGTGAAATAGGAAAACTGCACCACTTTCACCATCTATGTCCACACTGGCGATGAAAACCAGAGATGTGCCTAACATGTGGGAGCAATGAACTTTTTCCAGCTGAGGGGTTGCCCTAACTCATTAATGAGACCCCTTTTTTAAATCTGGCTGGTAGGCTACGGAATTTTTAAAATGAGGCCAGGTTGTTATATTGGAAGGAAAGAGATTAAACTGTTCTCAGGTTCATCCTTACGAGAGGAAGGATGATCCGGTGGTTAGGATGCAAGACGGGGACTCAGCAGCCCCATGTTCAGCTCCCTGCTCTGCTACAAACTTCCTGTGTGGGCAAGTCACTTAGGCCCAGATTATGAAAGGTATTTAGGTGCCTCACCCTCAGGGAAATCAATGGGAGTGAGGCACCTAAATACCTATGAGGATTTGTGCCTCAGTTCCCACTCTGTACAATGGGAATAATAGCACTGCCCTGCTTCCTAGGGGTGCTGTGAGGATAAATACATTACAGAGTGCATGGTGCTCAGATACTAGGGTCAAAGGGACAAAATAAGAACCTTAGATAGGTTTTCCATGTTGAAAGAGGAGCATCGTGACACTGTGTCCTTGGAGACCTGGAAGGCCACATTTTACCAAGACAAAGTCACTGAAAAACAAGGGCTGAATTTTGCAAGCCCCCTATCTCCTGCCCCCCACGCCTTCTGTATATCCTATTACACATTGAGGTGCATCTTAAGATCATTCCACCTTGCCCTGATGCATCCCCATGCTAGAGGGACCATTGCTCTAGGCCAGCAGGTCAATTCTTTTTTTGGGAAGTTGCCCTGCGGACCCTTCGCTGGAGCTCAGAATGGACACACCCTTAGTAAGTGTGTGTCAGTTCCTAGCTCCGTTGCTAGAGGGGTTTCCCAATCATTTTCCTCTAGTGCAAAAAGCCCCAAGGAGCCACCAGCCATGAAATTAACTCGTACGTCTTCCTTGACATTCCTTCTGTGCTGGTCATTGGCCAGCTTCTGTTTCACGCTGTCTGTTCCAAACTGGTAAGAAATTGTTCTATTCCAGATGATTCAGAAGCTGGAGCCAAGAGGCCACGAACAACCATCACAGCCAAACAGTTGGAAACGTTAAAAAATGCCTATAAAAACTCCCCCAAACCTGCCAGACACGTGCGGGAGCAGCTGTCCTCGGAGACGGGGCTGGACATGAGGGTGGTGCAGGTGAGACCACTGTGGGTGAAGTATTTTTCCATTCCCTTCTTGTCCCGACCAAGCTGTGCACATCACATTCCCCTTGCAGCGCACAACCCCCGGACTGAATTCCAACATAGCATGGATGGAAGCCAGGCCAGGAAAGCTGGCTAAGCAGTAAGGCCCCCATCCTGTGACTGACAGCCCATGGCTGGACTGCTGTGCCTGTGGGCTGCCCCAGGGCTCCGGGGGGTGCATCTGTCCACCACCCTGATCACAGCACAGGATCCGAACCAAGGAATTAAATCTCCCTTGTTATTAGCAGTAAGGAGTGAATTAGATGTGAGTTTGCAATGCCAGCAAAAAACGAGCACTGCATGTTTCGGTGCATATCCCAAGGAGACCCGCCATGGGGCGGGAGGCAACTGATCCACCCTGGGGGCCTGAATAGCTGAATACTGGGTCTGAGCCTTAGGGAAGTTTGGATGCAGAACTGGGTGTTGTGGCTCGGGCCCATTTCTATATGGCCTGTATCCAACCTGGAACCCCTCAGCCTAGGGCAAAGTTCAGCTCTGAATCCACTGGCCTTGGTGCCCTAAGCTGCAGGGGAACTGGGCTCCTGGGTCTGAACCATCTTGAATTTCGGGGCGGTTTGGAGCCAGCCCAGAATTTTTCTGTCCAGGCCAATCTTTCTCCCTGCGCGTGCTCCTTTCAGTGCCTTCTGGGACTCTGTCTTTCCTTTTGTTGCTCCAGGTCTGGTTTCAAAACAGGCGGGCCAAAGAAAAACGGCTGAAGAAGGACGCTGGGCGGCACCGCTGGGGCCAGTTCTACAAGAGCGTGAAGAGGACCCGCGGGGGCAGCAAACACGAAAAGGAAAGCTCTGCAGAGGACTGTGGGGTTAGTGACAGTGAGCTGAGCTTCCGAGGTGAGTGGGGCAGGAAGGCCGGCGGGGGGTGAAGGTGGGAAGAGATGCGTTGTAGCAAAGGGTGGGCCCCAGGGGGTTCCTGCAGAGTGGGATGATTTCCTGTGCTTAGGCACAGCTCAGCATCCCACACTGGGAAGAAGAATGCCTAGATTTCTCTTGCACCAGAAACAGGAATGATCCTTGAAACTGATGTCCCACCTGAAGACATACGAGTTAATTTCATGGCTGGTGGCTCCTTGGGGCTTTTTGCACTAGAGGAAAATGATTGGGAAACCCCTCTAGCAACGGAGCTAGGAACTGACACACACTTACTAAGGGTGTGTCCATTCTGAGCTCCAGCGAAGGGTCCGCAGGGCAACTTCCCAATAAAAGAACTGACCTGCTGGCCTAGAGCAATGGTCCCTCTAGCATGGGGATGCATCAGGGCAAGGTGGAATGACCTTAAGATGCACCTCAATGTGTAATAGGATATTATGAAGGGAAATATTTTCCTCATCTCTGCTCGTGATCAGTTCCTCCCCTGAAGCCTGAGGACTGATAGCCCATGAAAAGTGTATCTGAGCTAACGTCCCTGGCAATGTGATTCGTATCTGCATGAATGGCTAGTCCCTGCTGGAAACTCACCTGGCTCAATACGTTAATAACTCCCACTCAGACCCACACTAGCAGCCAGTAGTGGCACCAGGGTTTTTGCTGCCCTAGGTGGCAGCGCTCCTCCGCCATAATTGGCAGCACTTCGGCAGCAGCAAGCTGCGTTCTCGCTGCCGAAATGCCGCCCCCCCGAATCCTGCCGCCCTAGATGACCGCCTAGGGTCGCCTAGTGGAAGCGCCGGCCCTGCTAGCAGCCACCTGCAGGCTGGCGCAGCTCAGTGGACTTGGACCCTCTTCCATGACAGCTGGATTTGGCCGCTGCATTTCAGCTGTCGTCGAGACTCACCACAGCAGGCTGACAGCTGATGGAGGGGGGTTCCCCAGAGACAGTGCAGGGATACTTGGAAAAGGATGGTGTGACAGCCCACACCTTGGCTGGTGCATTGGAAATTGAACCAGGGACCTCTAGAGCTGAAACACAGAAGGGGACATGGGACCTCTAGAGCTGGGCACAGAAGGGGACATGGCATCAGCAGGTTGCACAGGCACCTCCTGCATCACTGGCCTTTCTTCAAGGAGTTCCCCACCCAGGTCCGAACACTCAAGTAAGAGTTTGCAGGGTAAATACAACCATCGCTGCGGCCTGTTTTTTAGGCCATTGTTATACGGTGATTGGATGGGTCACCTACAGTGAAAAGAATCACGAATACTGTATAGGCCTGGCCAGAAGCCTATTCCCTGCTGCCCCCTCTATTTCTGATCAGTCAAACCCCAGTATTTTGATGGACCCAGTTGGAAAAATAACTTTAAACATTTAACAATAGTTTAACTTTAAAATGGTCCCTGTGAATCATTGCAGCAAATACACAAGCCACCAGAAATTATTTGGCTATTTATGGTCTAATGAGAGCTCACTATGGCTCCCAAACGGGTCTGTGGTGCCTGTGTATCAAGCCTGGTCCATAATTAGCTTACAATGCCCTTTATGGGGGTGAACGCATCTGGGGAGAATCAAGAGACCTTCCCAAAAAGAGTCCGTTATGTGCCACCAGCTTTCATATGATTGAGGAATAAAAGATTTACAGTAATCCTGTCTCTCATGTTCGGCTGTACAAAAGGCACTACAAGAACCGAGGGAGGTGTGTGGGGTTAGCTAAAGGGTAGACATAAGCTGTGGTACCATTCAGAATTTATTCTTAATTGGTTGCACTATTTACTCTAAGTACTAAGCAGAGCGGGGAGAGCACGTACACAGCTGGTGTAAATTGGCGGCTCTATTGCAACGGAGCTTCCCCAGCTCGTGTCAAGGGAGAATCTGGCTCAGGATGCCATAAAACTGGCCTTCAGTGAGGGCCCATTTTCTCTGAGTATGTGCTCTGTTGGCCTAGCTCATTCCTGGTGTAACCCCACTGACTCCAGTGAAGTTACTCAAGAGATGTGTTTGGCCCTGACTGACCACAGAATGTTTTACTCATAAATCAATCTTCCTTCTTTCATTCACAGAAGATCAGATCCTCTCTGAGCTTGGCCACACCAATAGAATTTACGGCAACGTTGGGGATGTTGCCAGTGGACAGTTAATGAACGGAAGCTTCTCCATGGATGGGACAGGACAATCTTACCAGGACTTGAGGGATGGAAGCCCTTATGGAATTCCTCAGTCTCCGTCTTCCATATCATCCCTTCCTGCCCATACTCCATTGCTCAATGGTCTGGATTACACAATGGACACTAATTTGGGAATTATAGCACATGGAGGGCAGGGGGTGAGCCAGACACTCAGAGCAATGGCTGGGGGACCAACCTCTGATATTTCTACAGGAAGCAGTGTAGGCTATCCAGACTTTCCAACAAGTCCTGCCTCTTGGCTTGATGAAATGGATCATCCTCCTTTTTAAGCATCTCCCGCTCCCCACCCCATCCCACTCGTTCTTTTGGCCTGAAAGTGTGCTCAAACTAGCAAAAGAGACAACAAGCGACCTTCAAGACTTCCAGACATACCGCACCGGAAAATTTCCATTATTTTCAATGGGAATCCACCACTGGTTCCTGGAGGGTTGTGAGATGATAGCGTGGTGGTTTTTTTCCCTTTTCACTTGGGGAATAGGAGGGCAGGAGACATCCTTCTGAACACAGCACATTGGCATACAGTATCTGATTCTAGGGTTTCAGGCTCATAGTAAAACACAAACTCATTGATTCTCTCCAGGTCAAAGACTCTTTGCTGTTGAGTGCTTTTGAAGCACATGTTGACTGGCTCAGCAGATCTTGGCTATTATGAACTCCAGGTCAGTTGGTGCTCTCTTACTTGGAGTTGAACGGATTATAAATGCCTCCAAAACCCTTGCTGTTATCAGGAATTGCCTGTGCACAGGCAGTTGAACTGACCTTCCCCATAGATACGGAAATGCAGCGTTTCCAAAGCCAGGCCACGCTTACCGAGCACTATACCTTCACCAAGGGCAGGGGTCTGACCCAAAAGGGCAGAGTAAATAATGACAACCCTGGAGGAGAAAAGCTACCAAGATTTTTTCAGTATAAAAATGTGATTTTCCTCCCTTCCCCACTGAATATTAACATTGGCTCTTTGGATAAAAAAGTTCATGAATGTGGTTGAATGGATATCAGGCCAAGGTGCAGTCCTACTGCAAGCACTGGGTCAAAGCACTAGACAGGTACCGTGGGTGAAAGTTACCCATGTGCAGCAGGACAGCACAAGGGCTATGTGCCACTTAAGCCCTCCGTATAAGGCTAAGTGGTGCAAAGACTTTGTACTGACCCCTCTGCATAAGGGTGAGCTTCTACACTGGACAATACCTTGTGTTAGAACCTGCTAACTCCTCAATAACGGCAGTGTTCAAAATCATGTCAGTGGTCGTGGCTAACCACACTCTGGAAAGGATCTTTATCAGCTGATATGATTCTAACCCCAACAGTCCGTGTCCACATTGAGTGCTAACACGTTTTACATCATTACTGTTTATATTACAGTAGGGCCCAGAGGTCCCATTGTGTCAGGTACTGTACAGGCAGTCCCTGTCCCAGGAAGCTCTCAGTCTAACTAGGCAACACAGACTATGGGTGGGAGAAGAAATAGAGAGGTGAAGGGATGTGCCCCAGGCCACAAGGCTAATTTAATAGCAGAGCCTGGATTAGAACACAGGTCTCCTCACTCCCATCCTGGTGCCCAGTCTGGTACCACACCACACTGCTGCACTATCTGAGCTAACACGTTATAACACGATACGTTTTCCCAGTGCAGACAATCCTTAAGTGATTTCATTCTTAGGCCCTTGAGTAAGGTCGGCTGGAATTTGTCCATGGGAGAGAATTCAAGTTATCCCCTGATGGTCATTTTCCACCCAGCTGGTGCATAAGTGAATACTTTTTTGCTTTTGGTAGGCGGCTATGTGCTCCCCCACAGATAAAGAAAGTGTAATGGAAAGACAATCAATAAAGCCAAATGGTGCTGAGGATGAAGATGGCTCTCAAACCAACTAAGCCACCTAGTACGTGATTCCTTTGGATGAGCCTGCTGTGCAAGAGAGACAGCAAAGCCATCTTCTGTTTTCAAGGGTTATTTTTAGCTACTGGTTTCAATGTGTCTCCACGCTGCCAAGATGTCTGCGGTAGAGACATAAATACTGTAGAACTGTTGATTTTAGTGCAAGAGAAGATGGGTGCCTAGTCCCATGAGATTATTATCCTGCTTCCTGGGGATTGGGACTGCTCCATTAATTTACAGCCAATAGCTCCACTCCAACTGTTTTGTTCAGAAGCCTGGCTCAGCTGAAGGGTGGAACTGGTTCTGCCCACAGCACCACAGGGATTTTATCCCTCGGGTTCATGTCACCAGGAAGTGACCCCCATGCTGCATTTGTCTCAGTGCTGCGGGAGAGCGCACGGATGTTCTAAAAGCAGCTGGCTCTGCGGGCGTTACAGTGCTCTTTGCTAGAGGATGGAGATGCTGAATGTCAAATAGGAGATGCTGCAAGGGAGAAGCTAACCCGAGAGGGGCCGCACACTTAGCTCCAGGCTCATCTGGAAATCTCACACTCTGGTGTTTCCTCAGCTCTGCTAGGCTCTTGCAAATACACACGCATCCGCCGAAGCCACAGGGCTCCTCTTCCCCCCAGCCTGCGGCATTAGGGGAGCTGGAAGGACCTGTCCTCTTTCGAGTAGGCGAGCTGTGGCTGAGCAGCCCAATCCCGAACACACACGTGCACCACGACAGGGTCAAAGCTGCTCGGTGACGCTTCCTCTCCTGGGATTTCTCCACAGTTGGAGCTTTTATTGTGGATGAAGATGATTTTGTTCCCATTCCTCCTCGAGCATCCTGTCTGGGGCTGGCCAGGTAGGCTGGAATCATTGGAGACACTGACGTAGGTCAAGCGGAAAGGTCTTTACTGGCACAGCATGGTTTCGTATTAGATTGTAAGCTCTTCAGGGCAGGGGCTGTGTCTTTCTCTCCATCTGTACAGCACCTATGAACGGTTAATAATAATAATGCTTGGAGGCAGCTCCAGGGGCCAGCTGAGTCTTCCCTCCTCCCCCCTTCACACGGCCAGTTCTCACCAGCTTTGGTGGATCGCACAGCTCATCTGCCTCATACTGAGCACTCCATCCAAGTGGCCCGTCACCAGAGCTTTGAAGCATGCCCTGCAGTTTCACTCACGCACCTGCTCTGCACCTTACAAATGCAGTGCCTGGTGGCAGGAGAGCCCTGGCAGGGATTTCCCAGCATGGCTCGGAGCGCTCCTGCTGGCTGATTTGGAGAGTGGACGAAACTCTTCTGGTTGCACGGCTCCTGTTCGCTGCTGGGGGTTGCGCCTGCGGTACGTCACCTGTGGCGCTCGCAAAGGGAGGCTCGCGCTGCTCTGCTCCCCTGGCAGCAGCAATGCCAAGTCACCTGGTTCACCCTGGGGTCAGCTTTCGGTCTGCTTGCAGCATAGCCTCAGCTCTTAAATCAATCCTCTTGGGTGGAGCCAAAAGGTGGCCTAGCCAAACCATGTCTAACGGCCAAGGGGGAGCCGGAATCACCTTTGGATCAAATATCTTTAGCCAAACACAGTATTTGTGTTCCCAAGGGCCTTATAGACAGGAAAATTATGCTAAAAACAGCAGCAGGAGGGGCCCTAGCCAGAGCCAGATTCCTTTGTGCTGCCAGAGCAGCTGGATCTGCCTGGCTTTGAATTCCCTGGCATAGAGGGGCTTTTAGCTGATGCAGTGCTGGCATTCCTGGCCCGGGGGGGGGGGGGGGGGGGGCGCATTTCAGGTGTGTAACTTTAGCACCCGCGTGGCCAAGATGGAGTCTGCTCTGCAGGCAGCTCTGGCGAAGAGAGCGCGCGTGCAGGAATGCAGCAGGGAAAGTCCCTTCCACCCCAGGGGCACCTGTTCCAAACCCCCCAGAGTGAACACACCCACCCACAGGAAAAGTACAATGGATACAAGAAAGGGAAATATTTCTTTACAGAGGGATGGGAGGAGAAAAACAAGGGGAAATATAGGGAAAGCGGTTAAACAGGGTTTCATCCAAACCAAGGCCCCACAGGCTCAGTGGTAGCACAGGCTGAAAGGGCAGACACTGAGCAATGTGTCTGCACACAGAGTTCAGGAGTCCAGAGCAAAGTTTCAGTCCAAGGATGAGTCTCGGGTGCTCCTGGTCGTCTTTGGCGCCAGTGAACTTTCCGCAACAAACCCCTCCGGTGTCCTCTTCTGCCGCTCTCTGCAAAGCCGCACAGAGCGACCCCATCCCCACTTAACTAGCTCCAGCCTCCCTCCTTGTTCCCAGTGCAGAGTCACAAGCCCCAGTATTCACAGCCCTGTGCAGCAGTGATACCGATGCTGGGTCCAGCTCCAGCCTGTCCTTCTCGGGCGATTCCTCCCTGGCACAGTGCTCCTCCTGGCTCCTGTCCTCGGGTGTTCCCAACTGGCCGCCCTGTCCTTCCCAAGCTTCAGGCTGGTTCTCTGCTGCTTCACTTTGTGAGGGCCTGAGGGCTGCAGCCCTTCTCTCCCTGGAGCTCCAGAGCCACCCACCTGCAGTTTCCCTCCTTTTTCTCACTGCTGCCCTACCCCCCCGCACTTAGCAAAAAGATTTAAAGGGGCCATGCTCTCTAAACCCCAAAGAGGTTACAGGTGCATGGCTGGAGCATTCTGCACTCTGCTTATCCCCAGCTGCTGTATGGTCCCTTGCGGGACTGTTGCCTGGTGCATAGGGTACAGCAGCCCACCAGCTAGGAAGATCTGCGCTAAGACTCAGAGCCCTGTGACCGGCTCCCCAAGGGCCCTCGCCTGTCCCACATCCCCTGCTGCAGCTATGATGACTGGACACTCATTACAGCAAAGGGCTAGGAGAGAGGCACAGGGTAGCTAGAAAAGGAGCTGGCGGAGGTTATATATGTGAGTATGTTACACAATCCACCCCCTTCTTTCACATATCCCATCTAATACCTTTCTCTGGCTCTGCAGCATTTGGATTCCACCCGCCCAGGCTCCCTGACATAGCATTCATTTGTGTGCAAACAGGTCTAAAGGATTCTAAGCACCCAACCCAGTTTCCATTGAAGTCAATAGAAAGATGCTTATTGACTTCAGTGGAGGCTGGCTTGGGCCACACAACTGAATGGGAAACTAACGTATGCATCACCGCTGAACTAGACTCTCTCGTTCTTTCTGGGGCTTCTACATTAGATTTGCTCAGTTGGCACCAAAAGCCAGCGCTGCATTCAACCTACCTCTCACCAGTGCGTGTCACAACAGAGCTGGGCTTTTCCTGCCTCTTCTATTACAATGATCCTGTGGGCTGAAGGGAACTGGTGATGCCTTAGGAATCCAGCTCGCTCTCAGCTCAGTCGTTCTAAACAGGAATCAAGCATTCTTCACCATGAACCAATAAGCAGACAGGACCTAATGCCCAAGCATGTTCAGATCTGTCGAGTGAGCTGGTGCCATTTTCACTGTGAATTTTCTGAACGTGTCCACATTCAAAATGGTTTCCTCATCTCTCTTAAGGAACGAGGCAGATACAATGTTTATTCATTGCAATTTCTTTACAATTAGTTTTTTGGGGAGAAGGGGTATTGAGACATCTCCAGCTTTCTTGCTGAGTAACTCATTGCTTCCATGTTAAAAGGGAACACTGAACTGAAGTTGTTCTGACAATGATCTCTTACTGGTGGTACAGGAGTGCTTGGGTTGCATTATTACAGTTTTACCTTTTTAACTTGGAAGGAATGAATTCAAAACACAAAAGTCAGGGCTTCCCCAAACCACCAATCTTCTGTCCTCCGTCTGGAGGATACACAACCGCAACTGACTAACCAGAGCTGGGCTGGTATCACTCATGATGATGGTGAATAAAAAAAGAAAAGGAAAGGAAACAAAAAGCCATGTCACTAGTGAGCAGAAATGGCTCCAGGAAAGAGAGGAGACCCATTTATGCTAAATAGGTTAGATCAAAATCAGAAAAGGGAAGACATTTTACTTTAACTGTATTAAAAGCAATAAAACATGCAAATAGACAACTGTATACAAATAGTGAACAATGGCAGCGTACAACAGGGAGTTGAGAAGCTTCATGCATGTAGCAGCTCCAGCCCGGAACATAGAGGTATAAGGAAATAACATGGCTGAGATGTTCAGCTCTGTCTAGTGAATTTAACCACCCTCTATTAATGGTACATGGTGTCTTCTCCCCCTAAATGGCTTTGAAAAATCTCAGCCTGCCTACATAGCCTTGTATTGCATACTGCTGTAACATGGCCTGATTTCTGTAGTGATGCAAATGGTGCTCAAAGCTATGTGTAGGGGCGAGTGTGTCAGAAAGGGGAGCATGATATGCCAATTTGGTTCTCTTTGTGGGTCAAATTCAGCTGGGGATACAACAGCCCCTGGAGTCAATGGGAGCTGTGCGTACTTAGGGAAGGGCTAGATTTGAGCCTAGGCATGGTGGGGTTAGTGTGACATTAATGTGTTTGTATGCGCTACACTGACATCAGAAGGGAGATAACCCAGGTTAGTTTTCATCCAGTTAGTGTGGGTAACAATAGCAGTAAAGACCCAATGGCATGAACCCTGGCATGGGCTGGCAACCCAGGTATGTACCCAAGGTCCCTGGTGGGCTTGTACTGGGACAGCTACCCCAGGCCAGATCCTGCCCTGCCATGTCCTCACTACCACTGTTCCCCAAACCAGCTAGATAAAAACTCCCTTTGTGTCAATCACACTTTTAGTTGTGGTGTACCCATACCCTGACGCTCTCTGCTTAGTGGATTTTCCGATGCCTCCTCTTTCCTCCAGGGCTCAATAGAAATGATTCTAAGATACTGTAGACTCTAATCAAGAATGATATTTTTAAAACCCTCCTGTAGCTTTTAGTGCAGGCGTACGAGTTCTAAAAGATGGTTCAAACCCTACTGTGGCCAAAGGGTGTCATGTTCTATTGCATCCTATAGGACTTTTCCATAAAGATCTATGGGTGGGTTTTCAAAAGGCCCAAGGTTCGGCGAAGCACAGATCCCACTGCCTTTCAATAGACCCTGTGCGCCTCAGGCGCTTTTGGAAATCCAACCCTACCTCTCTAGCCTTTGTTTTAGGCACCAAAGCTTTGATCCAGGTGCCCCCTATTGGCAAGTGCAGCCCCTTGTAGAGTGCATCCAGAGTGCCAGATGAGTGCAGCTTCCACCCTGAGCCACTCAAGTGGCTTGTGGCCAGCTGCCCCTGCAATTTACACCATAAGGTCACCAGCAAATGTAACCCAGAGAACTCCCTGTGCATCAGAACTTCTTCCTCCAGGCTCGTTACTGGAATTTGGCTGGGGCCTGTAGGAAGGATTAAAGCCTGGTATAAATGACCCCCACCCCCAATCAGAAACTGCATTGACTAAGCACACAGTAATCTGTCTGCCCCCCTAGTGGCCCCTGAAGAGCCAGAAAGAGCACTCTGGTGTATGCTGGTCTAATGTAGGGCATCCCATTGTCCACAGCTCTTTGCTCTCCACCAGGCAAACGCACGCCTGCTGTTAGCCTCTACCTGGAGCAGCCTAGAATTCATCGCTCGAGCATCGCTAGTCTGTGGAGGCAGGGGTGTGTGTGTGTGTGTGTGTGTGTGTGTGGGGAAAGATGCTCATGTTTAAACATTGCACTTTAAAAGCTGGAACCGGACGGCTGAAGAATTGAATGAAGCAGAAATGGGCTGTGGTTTACTGCCTGCTGTCGAAGGGCTCTGGGCATGCTGAAAGCTAAACAAAAATCACCTCAGCCGCGCACGCTCCCTCTCACTCGGATTTGCCCGTTGGTTACCTCTGCAGGAGTTGCTCCAACCACACTGACCCAGCGACTGAGGGAAAAAACAGAGCTCAGCAACTCTGCTACCAGGCTGCCTGGCAGCACCTCCACCTTGGCCATCCTCTGTGCTAGTCGCTGGTGAATGAGCTAGCTTCCTGCAGCGAGCCTCGCCTGGGACCATGAGCTCTCAATGCGCCTCAGGCTTTCCCCCCGGAAGGCTCACACCCACAGACACCTGCTCTGTCCGTGGAAGAGACCCCCAGAACAAACATAGCATCGTGGATCCTGTAGCACGGAATCTGCTTGTATTTTTTTTAAAATGCAGTTTCTACTGTAGTATGGCTCCCCAGGCTCTTTCCCACTGCTCGACGATCCCTCCTCCCTGGTCCACCACAGCCGCCCATTGCAGTGTAAATTTTGTACAGTTCCAAGAGTGAAGTCTTGTTTCCTGGGAAAAAAAATAAATCATTAAAAACTTACTTATTGCCATGTGTCTTTGGAAAGCAAAACAGAACCTGGTGCGTTTCTTTGTATTATGCCTCCTGTGCGTTGGCATGAGATGTGTATGGTCAAAACAAAAAGCTATGTGAAATAAATATGGAAAGTTCTTTAGCAGCTGATGTCTCCTGCCTTTTCTTCTATGCTGCTAGTTTAAATCAAAGTTTCTCCCGCCCATGGACTGGAGACGAGCCGTAACACTGTACCCTTCCTGTAGCACTTTTCATCCAAAGGATCGCAAAGAGCGTCACAAGACTGGTGAACTGAGTACCATCTTCTGAAGTACTTTTGGTGCCGACCATTATCAGAGACAGGGTAACAGACTAGATGGACAACTTGTTTTCCCAAATCTGGCCATTCCTACATTCCTAAGCCTCACCAGACTGCTGTGAAGTAGGTGTCTATTAGCTCCCCCTCCCCCGCCATTACCAATGGGGAACCCGAGGCACAGAGAAATTGAGCCTGAGATTTTCAAAAGAAGGGAAAGGAAGTTAGACGCCCAACTCCCATTGAGTTCCTAGGAACTGGGCACCTAACCCCTGAAGCACCTTTTCAAAGCCTCGAGATCTCACAGTGCAATGAGAACAGAACCCACAGATACAAGCTCGAATGACTTATTTTTAAACATTTTTTGTCACTGACCAAGAGAGGTCCTACCTCAAACAGCTTTCTAGCCCCCTGCAGACAAGGCTCCAGCTAACAACAGGGATGAGAAAGCACAGGCACGGCTGCTGGGGGGAAGGGCTTGCTGGAGAGATGCAGCTGAAGGAGGAGAGAGGGGTGCATGATGGCTGAGGACCGGGCGTCCATTCCAGGCTGAGGGGAGCTAAGCGCGTTGCGGGCGGGGGGAGGAGGGGGTATACTATACCATACCCCTTTCTGCACCCCTCGGTGACTAGAGGTCACTAATAAATGAGCACAGTCAAGCCATTGTGTTTGTACAGTGCCTAGCACAAAGGGGCTGGGTCCGAGTCTGGGGTGCCTATACCCCTCTACCATAACCAGGAACAGGCTACAGCCATAAGGCCTTCCTTCAAACGTCCTGTCAGGAAAGGTCTCTTTTCGGGCCTCAATATTCACTTTAAAAACCGATCTGTTCAACACACCCCACAAAGCTCTGCATGGACCTGCGGGCATCACCAAAGGGGCTGATGCCCAGAGAGGGAAGCAAACAGCTAGCAGCCACGTTGGCCTCTGCTGTGTTAGAAGGGGAAGGGTGGGAGCAAACAGGTAAGTAGAGACATTTCCTCTTCTGCATCTAAGCCAGCCTCACTAGCTGGGATCCCACAGTAGAACAGGAGGAAAACAGACACACAAACTATATTTCATACGGTCCAAACAGCATCCTTTTGACTGGCTACCTTTCCCCTCACCTTGCTGGCCCATGTGTACAGGGAACATGACTTTTTTTCTGTAGCCATGGCTAGGTCTTCCCAGCCAGACTGGCCTTATGTTTCCAAATTTGTCAATTTGTAACCCCCCCGTATCCCCCCCACTACTATCCATTCCCTCTATAGAGCTCAGCTCTCGGGGGGAGTGTTTGAGCCCCTCACTCACTCTGTGACCTCTCCTGTTCTGGGGAATTAAGTAACAGGATGGACATCACTACAAAGCAGAAGCATCTCAGTAGCGTGTTCCCAGGCACATAACTGGAGTGCTGGTCATGGAGGGAGGTTCCTCTCCGCAGTGCTGCACGTTGCTTCTGCCTCACCCTGGGCCAAACTCAGCTCTCAGCTATGCTGCTGCAATCCCGTTGCCCTCAGTTGCATTTCGCTGGATATCAATGAGGGCAGAGCTGGTCTGGTACTGGATGTGCTGGGAAAGGGATTTTGGAAGCTGGAATTCCATTGGTTTTCCAGGAGGCCCTCAGCACATGGCTGCTTTGGTAAACAGAACAGAACAAGAGGGACAAGGGCTTTCCGTGCCTCAAGAAACAGAAAATGATGAATAAAAATAGGCTCTGTCTTCTACCACACCTCTCCCAGTTGGCTCTCTTAGCACTTCTATATAGCCGCTTGCAGCCTTCCACCGCCAGCCACAGAGCAGAGCTGTGCACTAAGCCGCAGTCGCATGAAATAAACGACGCAGGAAAACAAATGCTTTGCCCATTTCAGGGGCCTGCCCACACTACTCACACTTGCAGGAGTATTTAGAACTATACTACTTGTGGAGAGAGGCCCTTCCTACACCAGGGTGTGGTGGCTTTAGATATTTTAATCATTTTAACGTTTAATGCTTCTCAATTAAAGTGATTTCCTGGAGTGGATGCCAAGCTTAGTTTGTATGCACATTAACCACTTTGTGTATCGGTAGTTAAAGGCACTGAGGGATTTAAACGGCAATCCACAAGGCTGCTGGGGAAAGGTTTGGCAGAATAAAGCAGATTATAAACAATAATATATGTCTCGCTCTCTTTTTTTTGGAAGGGCTCCAAACTCACAAACAGACCTAAAGTGCTATAAACATATCCAGGCCTAAGCTCCACAAATGTACTGCATGAAAGCTGTGGGCAATGCTGCTGCCACTTTTCATCCATGCGCACGTGTATTTTGAGAGAGCTTTTTATTACACAAACTGTCCATCAAATAGAACCTCCCTGAGGAAGATTAAAATGCAAACAGGGATAACCTTCAATGTGAAAGGAAAAATAAATCCCAGGCAAGGACAAGGTAGCTGCAGCGTGTTAAGACAATACAGGAAGGTGACCTCCCTATTCTTTAACCTCTACCCATCCCCACAGTGGCACAAGACAGAATCTTAATTTTGAACAATACTGCATCCGATCCAAAATAAATAGCAGTGTAACCAGAGAGATCTTCGGTTTATATATGCCCCTCACGCATGGATGGATCCAAAAGCAACTGACAAACTTTCAGGATTGTACAAACATATGTGCACAATATACCTATGTACGCATACGTACACACACACACACACAAAGACAGAGGGTAATATACACACTTCACACACATGGAGTTGAGATCTAGATAATTAATTGCAGTCATGTGACAAATTGTGGAACCAGGTGATAAACTTGTCATGTACCTTTGACCACCACACCAACTTACTTTGACATCCATTTATAAGCAACACATCACCATCCGATGTGGGCACACTTTGCATGGATTGTGTTTTTGACATTTCACATAGGAGGAGAGAAACTTTTGCACAGCCCCTTGCAGACGCAATCATAATGACAAGAGAGCTCTGGTCAATCAGCTAAGTGTTTTCGAGTTTCCATCACTCAGTCAGTGGAAGGCCTAGGTTAAGAAAGATCTGGCAACTCCTCCTATCCATGCCCAATTTCACACTACTGTTTTTCCAAGAGGAATGTTGGGAGTATGCCACTGGATTCTCTAAAGCAGATGGGAGAGAGAACGCTTCGGTCTCTGTTGAATCACCTACCTTAAGTGACTAGAATTAAACGCCGTTAGTTGTGGTGCACAGGTAAACTTTAATTTTTAACAGCAACTATGTAAGAATTTACATACGCTAATCCAGATAGTTAGTGGGTATTTCTCTAGCTTCATCCTTTAAGCCTGATTGCTGCTGGTCCTCTTCTGTTCTGTAGTTACCCTTTAACATTCTCCTGGAGTTAGTGGAACTTCAGCAGACAACTGCTAACGCTCAGCAGCACGGCACGTTTATCGCCTGGACATACAGTCCCTCCAATGCTCCGCAGCTGTCATGGGGTTAAACACAGCCGGAGGCTAAACAACTTCATAACAAACAGAAATGGACACATAAGAATCACAACCTTTTCTACCCTAAAGGAACCAATGATTTAAAAAATAATTGTGTACGAGTCCACAGCGCCTGCTGTTCTGCTTCTGTGGGATGAGCACCATTCACGACATTTCCTGGCTTTCACACACAGCATAAAAAGTCTAAAGCAATGAGCTCTTGATTCTTACTCTGCACAGCAACTGCCAATTCATTTTTGGTGCCATATAGCTACATCTAATCTGTACTAGATCATGACGTTCCCGATTTGAGAGTGTGCATGTGTGGTGTCTTTCCATGTTACTACAGCCACCTGGTGCAGTTGTCTTCAAAGTATATCGTACTTGTACTCACAGCCTGGCGGACCAAAGGACCATAGGTCGCCTTTGCATAGCACATATGATTTCCTCCTACTGTTTTATCCAAAGTGAACAAATTCGTCAATAAATATTTGTTTCTATCAAAATGTGCATCTGCTTCACTGTTTTGAATGGACTGGTTGTATATATAAGCAAACGTGCTTATACAGCCCGCCACACTTAAAAATGTAACCCAGAAACCCAATTTTATGTTTAAACTTTTCTTTGAGTCGTGAACTTCGAGCAGATCCAAAGCCCATTAAGTCAATGACAAGACTCCCATTCACTTCAACAGGTGTTGGGTGATGGCCTTAGGGCTGATCTGGGAGCCTTGGAACCTGATGAACAAAATGAGGCTGCTGATTCAGAGAACAGGCCCAGCACTAGGAGCAACAGTGCTCATTTCTGCTATATTGTCCCTCTGCTGGGCCTCTGTACAGACCATCTTAAAGTATGGGTGGGGACCAGCCTCTCCATGCCCTCTATTCTACAATGAGGGTAACTAGTTGGGAGAGTGTTTACTGTAATACAGGCACGTGCTGACCAACAACTTGACTGAAGCCACCAAAGAGGCATCAAGGGAAAGATTAGGAGGAAAAAAATGCCAAAAGCTAGGATGCAAAATTCACATTTCCCACCTACATACTGTCTCACATGACCGTCTCATAAATAAACTAGGAAAATACAACCTAGGTGGGGCTACTATAAGGTGGGTGGATGACTGGTTGGAAAATCATTCCCAGAGAGTAGTTATCAGTGGTTCACAGTCAAGCTGGAAGGGCATATCGACTGGGGTCCGGCAGGGATTAGTTCTGGGTCCGGTTCTGTTCAGTATCTTCATCAATAATTTAGATAATGGCATAGAGAGTACACTTACAAAGTCTGCGGACGATACCAAGCGGGGAGGGATTGCAAGGGCTTTGGAGGAGAGGATTAAAATTCAAAATTATCTTAAGTAAATAGGATAAAATTCAGTAAGGACAAATGCAAAGTATTCCACTTAGGAAGGAACAATCAGTTGCCTACATAAAAAATGGGAAATGACTGCCTAGGAAGGAGTACTGCGGAAAGGGATCTGGGGGTCAATAGTTGATAAAAACTAAATATGAGTCAACAGTGTAACACTGTTTCAAAAAAAGCAAACATCATTCTGGGATGTATTAGCAGGAGTGTTGTAAGCAAGACACAAGAAGTAATTCTTCCGCTCTACTCTGCGCTGATTAGGCCTCAACTGGAGCAGTGTGTCCAGTTCTGGGCGTCACATTTCAGGAAAGGTGCACAAACTGGAGAAAGTCCAAAGAAAAGAAACAAAAATGATTTAAGATCTAGAAAAGAGAAGACTAAGGGGGGACATGGTAACAGTTTTCAAGTACATAAAAGGTTGTTACAAGGAGCAGGGAGGGAAATGTATTCTCCTTAACCTCTGAGGATAGTGCAAGAAATAATGGGTTTAAATTGCAACAAGAGAGGTTTAGCTTGGACAATAGGAAAAACCTCCTGTCAGGGTAGTTAAGCATTGGGATAAATTGCTTAAGGAGGCTGCGGAATCTCCATCACTGGAGATTTTTAAGAACAGGTTAGACAAACACCTGTCAGGGATGGTCTAGACTCTAGATAATACCTAGTCCTGCCATGAGTGCAGGGGACTGGATTAGAAGACCTCTCAAAGTCCCTTCCAGTCCTAAGATTCTATAAGCGGCTGATTCTAAAAAGTGCTAAGCACTCAGCAGCTCTCACTCACTTCAAGCTCAGGAAATACTTGGCTACAGTAAGGAAAATTACAAAAAATCACATGGTAAATAAGGGGGAACATCCACCATCTTCACTTACTGCTAACCTGGGTTTATCTCCTGGAACTATTATGCGTATAAACAACATAGTCTGCAACTGCAAAGTCTGGACTGGTAAACGGCTGCTATGGAGGAAGAGCCTTTCTCACGCACAACAAAGTACAGCAAATCTTGGTAGGTTTAACAAGGGTCTGGTGCCATATTGCAGCTATAGTCAATGGACCAAGGGACAATTCCCATTTGACTCAATGGGTCTCAGGCTTTGGATGCATTGTGGGAAGGAGACAGTGCCCAAGGAGTTCAGGTTCTACTCATTATAGTGTAGATTCTCTAAAGATCCATTCACACTGTATATCCTACTGGATTGAGGGGCTCCTAATAGTGCCATTAGGAGGCTCTTAGTGCAGTAATTCGCTGACAATAAAAACGTGGTTTGGTCTTGCAGTGTAAGTAGGTCTGACCCATGTTTTAACTGTCCCTGAACAGTGGCTATCACTGTAGATGTGGACCATAGCACTGTGACATGGTTAACACAAGTAGGGACTCCCCCCAACAGCAATTAAACTGCAGTCATGTACATATTCTCTGCACTTCCACAACCCCCTCCAAAAATAGAAGCCATTCCCAATGGATCCTCAGCACTCTCTCCAAGGCCAGTTAGTTTCGGACAGATTCTTGGTGATTCTTACAGATCACTAGCATTTGCACCTCCCCTATGGAGAGTTAAAAACATGTTTCAGACCTATTTACACTGCAAGACCAAACAGTGTTTTTACTGTCAGAGAACTACTTCCACATGACAAGGAGTTGGAGATAAAAGTAACTCACTGGTGACAACATTTTTACTCTGCCATATTTTCCCTTTAATAAACAGTTGCATGAATGATAAAATTATATCTTGTGACTTCACTCGAGATACGGCACAGTACTGACGTCTCTCCTCCTCTTACATAATTTGAGATGCACTAACATACTTCATATCTAGAATATAGAGTGACACACACTAAAAACCCCATTATCTCCCATGGAACTGGGTTGGAGATTGCGCTGGCTCAGTCTTTGTTTTTGTCATTTTCTTTTTGAAGATCATTATCTGGAATGCCCCTCTGAGCGCAGTGTGCTGGTGACATCTGAAAGGCCCCAGTGTCAATAGCTTCACAGGAATCAGGCCACTACCCCCATCCAAAGACCAGAAAGGAACAACATATGATCTTGTGCTCTCTCTTTTATTTATAGTATTTGTCTGGGCCAAGGGAAATACAGCTCAGCTTCCCTCAATGGTACCACACCTGATTTCCACAGATCTCATTTGGTCACATCTGAATCTTCAGTGCTGATTTGTTCACCTCTCACTAGTCATGTATATTTTTCAAAAGAGCAGCTGCGTCTAAATATAGTCAAATGTTGTCTGAGTCCCCCCACCCACCCAGAGCAGTAATAAATTCCAGAGCATGCAAAAATTGATTCTATTATGCAGTGTATACTTCTTCCCATACCTCTCCTTCCAAAGACTTATGCTGGTAGATTTGCCAGGCATCCAGCCCTCCCAAATGTCCTGCCCGACTCTCAAAAAACAATGCATATTAAAGAGGGTTGTGGGGGTTAGAATGGGGGGATTATTGCCGTTCCTGTCCATTCTTGACGTCCCATGCTGGTGCAGTTCTTCTGGTTAGGTTTTGCCAACTGTGTGCTGCTGCAGCATGGAAGTGATTGCTTTACAGTCTGTCACCTCTTCAGGCAGGCAGCCTTCTTGGTCCAAGAGGGTGGGGTCAGCTCCAGACTTCAGCAGCAGTTCCACAATGTCAAAAAACTCACAGGCGGAGGCTGGAGACAAAGGGTAGAGTTAATCTGGTGTTACAATTCAGCAGTGATGGGCATTCAAGAGCTGCAACAATGAAGGCCAGCTGCCTCCAGGTTAGAGCTCAAGCATGGTACAGGGCATCCCATACCTACACCAAACGTTTTCTGGTGCTAAGAAATGCCATTTCGGCTTTTGGCAGTGTATGGTAAATATTGCTTTGGGGAGTAATTAGCATGAATTACTTGGATTTGGATTTACTACTGCAATGGGAAGGGACAATACAAACTAGACATTTCGGTTTGTCCTGACCCTTGATATATGGTTTGGAACACAAACTCTAGGGTTCCTCTGGAGTCCTGCCTCCATGAGAGCATGCATTTGCACACAGAACAAGGCAGGGCTTTTAGAGACCCCTGCTTAACCCATCATGCAGCAGGAGGCAGGGCTTCTTTGGAGCCATGTCTAATTCAGAGATCATTACCACTCTCTCGCTTCCCTGCCTCAGCCCATGAACTCCCCATTGATACACACTTTCGATCTAAAAAGAAATTAGATTTCAAAACTCCACCTGAGCACAAACACCCCCATACATGCAACTTGGTGCCCATTCATTCCAGCACAGAGAGGCGTTATTGCTAGGCGGAAACTACCAGGCAGGCACCAACAACTCTTTTTTTCAAATTCTCATTACTCGGCCAAAACAAAACCAAATTCCACCCCTCCCTAAGGGGTCACTCCTTGCCAAACTGCCGCTTCTTACCCCCTCCCAATTTAACATGGGCTGTTCAAAAGAGGGCCTTTTTTCAATAAATAGGAAAAGAGCTGTGCCTGTTTACATTGGCTGAAGATCTGGTCTATGGATTTTACCTTAAAATAACTTTGTAGCACAGATTACCTGTGAGACCTAAAATGTCTGAGTGCTGATCTGCCTTATGAGACTGTCAGGAGGGAAGTTTCCTGTCTGTTAATTGTTGGTTTTAATTATATTTCAGGCACTTTAACTAATTTAGCAGTTTACTACGTCTATGCCACTAGATGTAGTAATTAGTGTCTTTTACGCTGCAGTTTCTGACAGATCCAAGGGGACAAGCAGCAAAGTTTAATTAAAGTAAACTCGAGGTGTGATTGGAGCTTATGTTAAAACAAGGAGTGATGGGACCGATGACAAAGCAGCAACTGGGATACAGGAAGAGAGAGAAGCGCCAAATGGAGCGGCACAGGAGAGAGCAACATCCAGCAAGACCTCAGGGAACCTTTAGGAAAGGGACATTTCCAGAGAGCTGAGAGAACCATGCAAGGGAACCCAATATCATGGTTTCCCATGAAGGCAAGTCTGTGTGATCCTGAACAGCTGGTCCTGAGACGGAGACATTTCAGAACCTGCATCTCCAGGGAAGTGCTTACAGAAGTGACAGATCTTCACGAACTTGGCCACCTCTACACTTAAAACGGTGCTGCTGTAGCGCCTCAGTGTAGACACTACTGACGCCAGTGGGAGGGGTTCTCCTGTCTGCGTAGGTAATTCGCCCCCGACAGAAGAATTCGACACCAGGGGTTAGGTAGATATAGCATCCTCTCTCAGGGGTGCTGATTTTTTACACCCTTGAGAGATGTAGTTATACCCATGTAAGATCCTAGTGTAGACTAGCCCTCATTCTCTGTTACAAATACACTGCAAAGAAAAATGGCTAGCTTTTGCACCAGCCGAGGGTCTGAGCCTGAAGGGTGCTAAGTACCTCCATCCCTAAATGACTGCTCAGCAGGTATTCAGCATTTCTCGGGACCAGGCCCAACATGAGGCAATGTGTTGGCCCTGTTGCTATACTGGGAAATCCAAGTGGTCATCAGCCCATCTCAGAAAAGCATGAACAAGTCCCTGGAGGTTAGAACAGCTGCTCAATTTATGGCACCCTGGGAACCTCTATTTGTCAAGTGCCAGAGAGGCGGCCCTGACACTGGCACAGGTGAAGATGAATTTTCATTCAGCGCAGTTCGCCTGCTGACTCCATTAATCCTCAGGGTTTTGATGATGAATTTCATTTTTTTTTTATTTTCACTCCAACGTCCCCTCCCACAGCACAGAACGAGCAGAACAGATGGTGCTTTACAAGGAAGACAGAGCGCCCATGGGGATACAGAACCTGCCCACTCTGAAATCACGTGATTGCAAGTGCAAGGAGAAACCTTGATTTCCTCTGGGAGACACTGAGGCAATGATTTTAGTATTCCCTGTGGGTAGAGGGAGGGGAGCATGGTGAGGAGGAGCAGGAGACTAACAGGGCATTTACAAGGGAGACCATGCTCATACTGATCAACTCTGCAGTAAGCACCGCATATAACCACAAGCACCAAATGCCCAGAAGCCAGTGAATCCTACAGGGGAGCAAAGGCAGGTGGGGGCATTTGGAACTCATAACATGCAGCCCATTTGGGAGGCACATACTGGAGTGTTGCCTCCACTTAACCTCCGATTAAACCCAGGGTCAGAGCCAATTGGAACGAGCCAGGATTTATAACCCATCTAGGACAGAGTTTGACACCTGCTGTAATCAGGAGAGCTGTCACCACAAGGACAGCTGTCAGACTAAAGTAACTCATAAAGGGGGATGGCCAAACCCCCCAAAACAGTCCCTGTCTTACTGTCCTCGCTCCTGGGATTTAACTGCTTCGCAGTTTACTGTAAAGCTGCAACAAAAGGAGATATTGCAGTCAAACCCAAAAGGAGATATATTATTCAAGCTATTGTGTGTCTCTGTTGCAATTAACTAACCCCATTATGCAGCACCAGTAACAATCATACTTGAGGATTTTCAGTAAATTCTAGTTCTAAGTAATAATCACTTGAGTCAAAACAGTTTTTTAAATTAACTAGATCTTTTCAGGCTTCATGTAACTAGATCTTTTCAGGCTTCATGTAACTAGATCTTTTCAGGCTTCCATATTACTAGTGCTACAGAATGGGGAGAGGGAAGAGAGAGAAGAAACGTTTTACAGATTGGATTCAGACACATTCAGACAGGGAGAACAGGGAGGGGACGACATATGGAGCTAGAATGGACCCGAGTGGTAAAGATCCAAGCAGGTGTTCTTGCAGATTAGTTATAGTGAAGGGGATGGGGAGTGAGCGTATACCCAAATGGAGGGGAAGGAAGAGGGAGGAATAAACATTGTGTCAATATAGCAACTGAAGGTAAAATATTTTTCATTCAGAAGAATTTTTTATTCAAACTCTACGGGTTTTTTTAAAAAAGGCTTTCTTGGAGTGCACATATAGTGGCTTTTACTCCAAGGGAAACAGCTGCTTTGATCATATTGCTGTCCAGAATTTTTACCTAGCGTTGTTACTGTAACTTAAATCAAGAGTAGAGAAAAAAAAACATTTCCCTTTCCCCCCAAAGTTACTCCGTGCACTTGACGGCACTTTGTGCAGAGTCATTTTCATGGCTCCCCCTCTACAGTCAGCGAGTTTCCCTTTTGTTTGTGTGGCTCCAAGACAAAGCAACAAGAGACCAAAAGAGACAAGGTGGGTGACATAATATCTGTTCTATTATGGGGGGAGGGATAGCTCAGTGGTTTGAGCATTGGCCTGCTAAACCCAGGGTTGTGAGTTCAATCCTTGAGGGGGCCATTTGGGGATATGGGGCAAAAACTGGGGATTGGTCCTGCTTTGAGCAGGGGGTTGGACTAGATGACCTCCTAAGGTCCCTTCCAACCCTGATATTCTATGATTCTATGATACCACTCAGCCACCTTGTCTCGCTAATATCCTGGGACTAACATGGCTACAACACATTGCATATAAGAGATCAAAATCACATTGTTTAAAAAATAGAAAATGTGATTATCTCACACACACACACACCCACAACTCGGCAGGGTGACGCAGGGGCATGTAGTAGTCCACACTACTTTACGTCATTTTTAAAAAATGACCAGATTTTTAAGTTGACCTCTTTTAATTCTACCACCAGTCAATCTGATCAAAACCTCTGAAAACAAATAATATCATAAATATAATACAACTTGCATCCTTTGCTTCAGGCAGATACTGCTGGATAGCAATGTTCTCTCTAATTTTTGACAGGTCGCGTGCACAAAAAATTTCTTCTGTGCAAATTTTTGAGGCAGAATTCAAATTTGTGCGCCATGAGGCAAACGCGCCCAAGCAAGTAAAATGCTTATACAAGGAGATGTGTGGGTCCCAACCATCCCGACATGATCAAGTTCCACGTTCGAAATGCTGGCGGGGAGGGGTACGGTGCATTGCCCTCCTTTCTCTTCCCCTCCCCCTTGCCAGCTAGTAGAATCTGGCTGTGTTGATAGATGGCGGGCGAACAATGTCAAAAGTCGCCCATAAATGATATTTCGGCCTGGCTCTGATGTAGTATTTCATTTTTTGTGGGCGCGGTGTTTTGCCGTCTGCGCGGGGTTTAGGATCTGTGTGCGCACGCACAGCTTAGAGGGAACGGTGCTGGATAGTCTGATCATGTGGCTGAGAAAATTATCAGTTAGCCACAAAACCCATAACCAGTTTAATCATTATAGATGGGTGCTAGGAGTCTGCACAAGGGGAAAGGTGAGGAGTCCTCCCCACAGGCTGGAGAGTGGGAGGGGAGATGCTACATGGGAGCTACTCTAGCCCAATGGTTAAAGTAGGCTCTGTCGCCCTGGGGCACCCTCTGCTGCAGGAAGGATTGGAAAATCCGGCCCCGCTCCTCTTGTGCAATTAAACTGCATGCGTCCCACAGCTATGAAACCAGATGCATCTATGGACCAGGTGGTAGGATCTGCCCCTTACTAAGGAAAGGACAAAACTCCTATTGAGACAAAGAGAAAGCACATGAGGATAAAAGGTGACTAAGATGGTGGCTCTGCTGTCTGAATAACATTATTGTTTGCTACAATAAGCAATGATCTATTTCAATCGGGGTGATAGGAATGGCTGTGTTCGAAATAAGAGGAACAACGGACTGTACATGAAGGGGCATGTGGGGAAAAGTCACAGAGTGTCAGACTTAATGAACCCTGTGTCCAGACACCCCAGAATTTAGGTAGATTTAGATCCAGATCCAAACTCTGCATCTTGGGCTGATGTCTACAATCATTTTGCTATCCTGTTCATGTCCTTGTGCTATGGGTCTGAAGGAGGGCCAGGCACAAATACTACCCGAGCGACAGGTGTCACTAATTACACAGCGACTATAAAATGATGATGATAAATTATTTAATTTAGGAAAATATTCTGGCAGATTTATCAGCCTTTTTTCTTCATTCTCTGCATGTCAGCACTGTGTGTGTATCATTTTAGTCTCTGCTTTTCTCTTTTGTATAGAGCACAATTTTCACTAAAAAGGCTACACAAAAAGATTTACTTTAGAACCTCAAGTCAGGTTTTTACAAGTCAAAGCTAATAACGATTCAGCTGCAGGAGTGACACGGGCCATAGTTTCAAGGAGTAGGAGAGATGTTTTGTTAAGTGCAGAACCTCTGAGGCTGGTGCTGCCAGCGTAAGCTAGGCTTGTAACTTGTTCGTTGTCAGTTCAAGCCACAGTAATCTTCTCTAAAAGAAAAATTCACGGTACCATTTCTACAACATCCTCCTGTCCCACATGGCTTGTCCAGGATAGGAAAGCCAGTGCTCTTTGATACGATTCCTCCAACATGTTACTGCTAACAGGTCCAACAGCCACATTTCTGGCAACTGAGATTCCTGGGTAAGCTACACACTATCCTGTATCCAGAACAGGACTGCAAAAGGCTTTATACAGAAAGTGAACCACTAACCCAAGGGAAAAGGAAGGCTTCACAGTGAGATTTAAGGAAGGGAACTGAGTCAGTGAGTGCAATGGAGGAAGAGTGTCCCAAACATGGGCAGACAGAGCAGCCCAAGTGAAGAAAGCCCTGTTAACCATGCAGAGTGGAGGAGACACAGAGGGAGCCAAGAATGGAGAGAGAAGGTGAAGGTGGGGTCCAGACAGATGTTAGATGACAGTAAAGGTGAGAGAGGATGGGGCAGGTGAGAGAGGATGGGGCACTCTCAGTGTAGTTCACAGTGTTGCTACCAGGCCAACATCAGCACATTAATCTGATGAGATTCCAAAGGTAACTTGCTGCAACATCTGCACATCACTTTCCCACACTTTCCACTGGGATTTGCTGTTGGAGTTAGCCGGCCTGGTTAATCCAGCTCCAGTTTCTGGACAGCTCCCTGCTTCCACTTCTTCTGAAATTTGCTTTACACATTATATTGTTTATTCAAACAGAAAACTCATGCAGTTAATAGGCAAACATGTAAATCAAAACCAGCTTACCATAATGCAGTGCAGTCTGGCCTTCGTCATCCTGAAAAACAAAGAGACCTGGTTTTAGAGGCACATGCAAGTTCTAGGGGTATAAATAAGTTAACAACTAACAAGTTAGAGCAATTTATTAAATTAACGAGACAACTAGCACATGGCACCATGCAAAACAGCAGTCAGAATTCTACCGAATCTTCTGCTTTTCATGGGCTCAGCACACAGTGAACACACGTCAGCAACTCATAAGAACGCCTAGTTACAACACAACGTCAGCGTAACTCAGTTCAGAGCACTGACACTTCTAGCTCAGAAAAATCAATGATTCTAGCACCACAGCCAAATGCAGGGTCCCTGGCCAGTCCTGCAACTGCAATGCAACACTGGAAGGAGGCTGAGTGTATTGCCAGAGGTGCTCTCCAAGCAAGATCTCTGACAGCTGTTCAGGTGAAGGGAAAGCTCCCAGGCAGCTTTTCAAAATTATTAGAGGGATAACCTCAATGTCAAAGCCAATATTTATTTCTCAATAAAGCAGGCACTAACAGCCAATACTGCATATGTGCTACTGCTTTAGTGCAAAATGGATGCGGTCTTACCCTCAGAATTTCTGCTGGCAATTAAGGGTAATATTTTCAAAACAGACTAGGTGACTGATTATGCTCCTAGGTGGCTTAGGAGCCTTTTACTTTTGAAAATTTCCCCCTTAATCATTACTGTATGAAGAGCTTTGACAGATGTGTATTAACAACACTAAAAACAAATTCGTGCGCAGTTTTCAGAAGTCAGTGCAAAACTGTCCCCCACCCAGTTGGTCAAACAAGTACAGAAAAACATTACATCAGTCAAATTGTACGGGTTCAGCTGAGTCCTGCGCTGTGCTGTGCTGGTTCATGAGAGTGAAGGGGAAGAGCCACAGAGAGCCTCCTCTCCTTGTGCAAAATTCCATCATAGCATGTGTATCTCAGCATTGTTAGAAGCGTGTTCAGCTAATGGATCAGCCTGCGCAGCATACCCCCAAGGGAACACAGCCGGCACGTACAGGTCTCAAAGCCGAAAAGCACGAGTGCTGTCACCAGAAGCCAGTGCTTGCCAGCAGATGGTGGGTGTGCATGTTGCACCTGCTAGAAAGAGCAGCAGCAAGCACCCCACAGTGCAGCACCCTGAGAGGCAGGGTGCTTATGTCAGAAGATGAACCAGTTGCATCTCTGCTTCCCATTGAGTTATTAGCTTCAGCAGGATCTGGCTCTGTGCAATGCTCTCCTTTATCCCCGTTTATTTGCAGAATTTTAATAATAATTTGGTCACTTTTTAATGACCATCTTCTTTGGAATTATATTGGAAGCTCTGCAGCCTGTCCTGTCCTCTGAAGCAGGGGAAGAGAAAAGAACTGAAAAATAAGCCGAAAACACAAAACTGACTGTTTGGAGATTTGTGGTTTCTGAGCATTTGTTAACAGACCAGAGATTGCTATAACATTTTTCAGCCTAGGAGATTAGGAACAACTGTGTTTTAGGAGATTCTGCATTCAAGTTGGAACGGAACAAGGATTTCTGTCCCAGCCCAGGTCCACACCTAAACTTAGGTCTACCTAGCTAGGTTGCTCAGAGATGTGAAAAATTCACACATACCCCGAGAGATATAAGTACGTCAATCTAAATCCCGATGTATACAACGCTAAACTGATGGACGAATTATTCCCTCAACCTAGCTATCATCTTGTGAGGGGGTGGATTTACTACGATGGAAAAACTGGTTGCTGTAGTAAGCATCTACACTACAAGCACTACAGTGGTGTAGTTGCAGATATGCTGCTGTAGTGCTTGTAGTGTAGACATACCCTCAGTAACAATACTACTGCAGCTTCAGCATGGAAAACGGCCTTGTCCCTTTTCCTCTGAGTTGCTGTAGCGAGTGCAGACTTAAGAACATAAGAACAGCCATACTGGGTCAGACCAAAGGTTCATCTAGCCCAGTATCCGGTCTTCTGACAGTGGCCAATTCCAGGTGCCCCAGAGGGGATGAACAGAACAGGAAATCATCCCCTGCTGCCCATTCCCAGTTTCTGGCAAACAGAGGCTAGGAACCATCCCTGCCCATCCTGGCTAATAGCCAATCATGCTATTCAATCATGGACCCATCCTCCATGAATTTATCTAGTTCTTTTTTGAACCCTGTTATAGTCTTGGCCTTCACAACATCCTCTGGCAAGGAGTTCCACAGGCTGACTGTGCGTTGTGTGAAGAAATACTTCCTTTTGTTTTAAATCTGCTGCCCATTAATTTCATTTAATGACCCCTAGTTTTTGTGTTATGAAAAGGAGTAAATTACATTTCCTTATTTACTTTCTCCACAACAGTCATGATTTTATAGACCTCTATCATATTCCCCCTTAGTCATCTCTTTTCCAAACTGAAAGTCCCAGTCTTACTAATCTCTCAGAATCACAGAATATCAGGGTTGGAAGGGACCTTAGGAGGTCATCTAGTCCAACCCCCTGCTCAAAGCAGGACCAATCCCCAATTTTTGCCCCAGATCCCTAAATGGCCCCCTCAAGGATTGAACTCACAACCCTAGGTTTAGCAGGCCAATGCTCAAACCACTGAGCTATCCCTCCCCCCTCATACGGTAGCTGTTCCATTGTAGAACTGATAAATGAAGTTGTGTGTAATTGTTCACTTTATTAATATAACTTCATCAGTAAAGTTTTATGAATGAAACTACATTCATTCCTAAAACTGGGTACCCCAATAACTGGCTAATTGACAATTAAGCTGCTTGTTAAGAACCAGAGATGTTCAGCTAGCTGCCCTTGTAAGTTTCACTTTCAATCCAATTGCTGCTTAAAACACTGGAACTTGCACTGTTTCAACACTGTAACTTCTGCCCACTGTTTGCCATTCATTATACTTGTCTATATTGTAACTCAAACTCCATTTTAAAATGCTCACTCCAGTTTGTAAAAACCTGCTGCAACTTCATTTTGCAAAACCCTGATGTAATCTTATTAGTTTAGTTTAGATGTGTGAATGAGGTATGTATGGATGATGGAATCAGCCTCCAGCCCCAGCCTGTCCTGATGAAATAAAGCATAAACACCAACGGCTGAAGATGCAGACAACAGCCCTGACAAAGCAAGAAGAGTCCACCCTAAAAAGAAAAGAACAAAGGTACAATTGAAGGAACATCAAAGCCAGGTCCCAGGCTGAAAGTCACCTCTGCAATTGATCTGCAATCAATCACACTGATCCCAGAAGCAGGGTGACACAGCAAGACCTATAAACTCTGGATTCAAACTAAAAGCCTTTAAGAAAGGATGGGTGAGATGGAAGACTTGAAGGGTAACATTCTGCTGCCAACATGGAAGGCCCAACAGAGACCCAGCCCTTCCTTGTGCCCAGCTTTCCTGGCCAGTTAGCTGCCACAAGCTACAAACCCAAGCTGCAAAACCAAGCCACGAACTCAAGCTACATTCAGGACTGGTAACTATCTAGCAGCTGCAGAACCTGTGTGTGTGTGTGTGTGTGAATGAATGTGAAACCGAATGAAATGTTATAGCTATAACTGACTGCTTACTATGATTTTTTTTGTATTCACAATAAATGTGACATTTTGTCTTATCCCCTTTAATAAGATCCTGCTGGTTTTTATTGTATTGGTATAACACCATACCCCTACTCAGTTTTGTTGCCCTTTTCTGAACCTTTTCCAATTTCAATATATCTTTTTTGAGATGGGGTGACCACATCTGCACACAGTATTCAAGATGTGGGTGTACCATGGGTTTATATAGAGGAAATATGATGTTTTCTGTTTTACGATCAATCCCTTTCTTAATGATTCCCAACATTGTTAAATTTTTGAGTGTCACTGCACATTGAGTGGATATTTGGCTAGGATATGAAAATTTCTATCTATAGTAGACACCACACACAAAATGACAGAGGTAATTAAGGACAACATTCATTGACTATTCAACACTAAGGCCTGGTCTATCCTTCAGAGTTAGGTCGACGCAAGGCAGCGTACGTCGACCTACCTCTGTAAGTGTCTACACTGCCATGTTCCTCCTGCTGATGTAAGTCGCCCACTACTTCGACTTAATAACTCCACCTCCATGAGAGGCATAGTGCTTAAGTCAATGTAGTTAGGTCCATGCAGTGTCAGTGTAGATACTACGTTGCTTATATCGACTATTGCTGCCTTTCACAAGCCATCCCACAATGCCTCACACTGGCAGTGAAATTGGTGCAAGCACTCCTGGTGAGGATGTACACAGCCGACACAAGAAGCGTACTGTGGACAAGTAAAACCAATGTAATTACTGTGGTGGCTGTACGTTGACATAACTTAGGTCAACTTAATTCTGTAGTGTAGACAAACCCTAACAAGACAACAGATCAGATTCAGAGCCACAGAGAGGCTCTCAAGCACGCGCTTGCTTTGGAAGCTACAAAGACTGCACTGTCTTCAGCAAGATATTGGAAATGACTGGAGATGAAGAGGCGGGGACAATACAAATGAATTATTGGAAAGGCAGAGTTTAATATATGCAGAGTGTGTGTGTGTTTTGGGGGAGGGGATGTGGGTTACACTAACCAAATGAAAGGAGGTGAATTGAAGACTTAGGCATCCTGGAAGAATTCCCTTCAGATATAGTACAAATAAGCTCAACAACCTCAAAACTACTTACTGCAGTGGTCACCAACCCATCGATCGTGATCGACTGGTCGATCCTGGAGCCTCTGCCAGTTGATCGTGATCTCTGGGTCGCTAAAAGGCGGGTGGCGCAGCGGAGCTCAGGCAGGCTACCTGCCGTGGCCCCCACATGGCTCCTGGAAGCAGCTGGCTGCTAGCACGTCTCTGCAGCCCCGCGTGCTGCTCCCGCCCCAGCACTGTCCCCACAGCTCCCAATGGCCGGAACGGGGGCTGGGGTGGTGTTTGTGGGCAGCGCACAGATAGCTGCTACCCTCCTCCTCCCCAGGGGCCACATAGATGTTCCAGCAGCCAGCAGCTTCCAGGAGCAGTGTGGGGCCATGGCAGGCAGGCAGCCTGCCTGAGCTCCCTGTGCCGCTGGCTGGGAGAAACCCGTGGTAAGCGCCTCCCGGCCAGAGCCTACACCTCACACCCCCTCCTGCACCCCAACCCCCTGCCCAGAGCCCCCTCCTGCACCCAAACTCCCTCCCAGACCCCTCACCCCGTCCCACACTCCGAACCCCTTGGCCCCAGCTCAGAGCCTGTACTCCCTCCTGCACCCCAACCCCCTGCCACAGCCCAGTGAAGTGAGTGAGGGTGGGGGAGAGCAAGCAATGGAGGGGGGGGGGGGAATGGAGTGAGTGGGGCGGGGCCTCGGGGAAGGGGTGGGGTAGATCCTAGGTTGATCTTAAATTCAAAAAGTGATCTTGTGCACAAAAAGATTGGAGACCACTGACTTACAGTATATGTCCCATGCTAACAGAAATTCTATATGCTTTTGTTCTTATTCCAGAGGTCTGCATAAAATGTTGTTCCATGAGACTCTCACCAACGCTGGGTTCTAAAGACATTTGTTTGGAATTTATTATTCCCAAAACTGAGTTTAAGCCCCAGCCTCAGAGAGGCTTTTCTTAATTAAAATGTTATTTTTAAAAGAACTTTTAGTTCATTGTTCTAGAAACAGAATCTATTATTTACACTGTGATTTTTCCCGAATCAGAATGCTAGCCAAATGCTATTCCAGGTTAGAGTTTGTAGATGTTCGGCTTATGATTTTTATTTTCCCCATGACAATTTTTAATCCAGTGAAATTGAAAAAGCCTAAGCTACGGTCACTCATTAAGGGCCTTGAAATGCCCTGACTGCTCCCAATCTCTCTTTGATTTGTCTTCGTGTGGCACCATGGCTAATGAAACTTGTGTGTCCAGCTGCTATGTGCTGGAGAGACATAGTGCTTGACTTAAGATACAGCAATTCTGATCCTTCAACTTAAGGTGCTCCCACCTGAAAACTAATTACAGATAGTGCCATGGACATACGTATCACAGTTCTAGTTGGGGAAATAACATGATATGATTATCATCTAATATTATTAGCCTTCCTGAAACACTCATTGTTTTACAATGAATCAAGAAGTACAGAGGCATTTTTGAAATTAACCCTAACCAGTCTTTTTAATGCAGGGATCTACACATTTTCGAGGAGCGTTGGCCACATCTCAACCTGCTGAAATATGTATAAGCACAAAAAAGCCACTAAGTAATTACAATGCAATACAAATGTAACTTTTACTGCACAATGGGCCAGACTGTCCCTTGCCATAGTGCCCAAATGGGCAACAGAGAATGGCAATGATGACCTGCCAAAGAGATGGGAGCAGGTTGCACCAGACAGTGCAGCAGGTTCTACCTACTATGCTCCCTGGGACTCTGGGAGGAAAGGTGACCACTGAGCCACAACGTCTCTCCTGGCGTGGTGGGATCCACTCTGCCCCCTATTTCTGGCTGAGGTTAAATGCCATAAACTAGCCCGGAGAGATTTACATTCGCCGGCAATTTGATAATCCTCTTTGTGAGCGCCGCTAATGAGTTATAAACACATCTGCAGTTATAATTCGCTTGGGGTACGTCCATACTTACCGGCTGGTTCAGCGGCATGCAATCGATCTTCTGGGGTCGATTTATCGCGTCTTGTCTAGACGCGATAAATCAATCCTGGAAGTGCTCGCCATCGATGCCGGTAATCCTGCTCCGCGAGAGGAGTAGGCGGAGTCGAAGTCGACGGGGGAGCCTGCCTGCAGCATGTGGACCCGCGGTGAGTACCTTGAAGTTCGAACTAAGATACTTCGACTTCAGCTACGTTATTAACGTAGCTGAAGTTGCGTATCTTAGTTCGAACTGGGGGCTTAGTGTGGACTAAGCCTTGGATATTATTTGTCATAACTTTTCAGGTGAAAGGACTATAAAAGCTCCGCAATGGCCGCCTCTATAACTAGCTGTACAGGACCACAGCTGCTTCTGTGTGATCCTGACAGGAGGCTGCTGGGTCAGCACCATGGGAGATTTGCAATCCTAGTTTGAACTCTGTAACAAGGAATCCATGTAACCAAATGGAAATGAATGCCGTGGAGGAGTAAGTGAAAGATTTTACTTATCTGCTTTGCAACTAGACTCAGTTCATTTTTCTCCATTTAAATTGATTATGATTTTTATTTGTTCGTTTCATTTCAAGTGACCAAGCCAGAGGAGGGATGTTTGTCATTGTTATTTATATCCCTCTCCCGCTGCTTTAGCTTAAAGGATTGCCGAAATGTAATTTATATGGAACTGTAACTATCCACAAGACTTAGAGTCTATTGATAAATGCTAAAACTGGTAATTCAATAAAAATTTATGTCGATACCACATGTTCCCAAACTGTGGTCCAGAGAAATCTGGTTGGTCACATACCACCAGTTCCCCCCATTTTCTGTCTGCTAATCCACATTAAAATAAGCTAAAATATATTAATTTCCTAATATTTGCTTTCCATGTAAGCAGTTGTGATCTTCTACCTGTATATCATTGTGTAAGATTTTTAATAGAGTCACATGAAAGTCAAAGGTTGAAAAAAAGAAAAAAAGAAAAAAAAAAAAGAGAAGACAACGCAACCAAATAAGTGACATTATACAAAAGGGAGAAAAGTCCAACTTAAAGCACTAATATGTAGCTTTCTACACAGCTTGTGCTATACGTTTCAAAAGTGCCATCCTAATGAATCTCTCCCACAGCCTGTGGTGAATGATATCCCCACTTTACAGACAAAGGAAATGAGAAACAGAGAGGTTTAGAGACTGGACCCAAGTCAATCAGTGGCAGAGCCAGTACAGGAAGACGGGAGAAAAAAAAATCCAGGAAAAAATACAGAAAACACAACCAAATGAAAGACAAATACGCAGCAAAATGTCTGAGAAAGTCAGTGAATCCAGAACTGACCCCAACTTCCTCACACACAAATTATGGAAAACATTATGTTCCATTCCAAGCTTTCACCTGCACAACATAATACCATTTCTTGGGCTCTGAATTTGTGCAGCACATTTTACATCCTTTTGTTACACTTGGCCTTGGTAGGTATGGTCTTGAAGGGAGATGAAAACCTTTCCTCCTAGTAAAACTATGTATTATAACAATAAATCATGTTATCTAGGTAGGACCTATTAGCCACAGCATTCTAAGTGTTACACAAAATTACAATGCAGTTAAGACTAGATTTAAAACATGAAAATTTGCCACTCTTCAGCAAATAAAGTCTGGAAGAGCCGATTTCTATGGCTTTTCTTAAAGCAGAAGAAAGGCCATTCCAGAGGTCTGGGGCTGCTGATGCTAAAACACAGGCAGCATCTGTTGTACCCACACATTCCCTGGGGCCAAATGTCCTTTCCCTCCAACCTAGGAGAGCAAGGACTTGATTTTGCAAGGTGTTAAACATCCCATATGAAGTCTATGGGAAATAAAGGCAGATGCTCAGTGTCTCACAGGAAGCACTTGGCTCCTTACAGGATCCAGGCCATAGAACAGTACCCAGGGTAACAGTAGGCTGGTAAACATGTGGGACCCCTAGTGTTTAGATAGAACATGTTTCCTGAACACAAATTTCTGTAGTGAAAATCGTACGTTGTCTCCAACCTCTAAATCAAACATCACTGATTCTTTTTCTAAGCAGTCACAAAATTAATAATAGTATATTGACCTTTAAACAATCAGAGGACAGTTTAGTACATTTCCAGTATGAAGTTACAGAATAAGCAGCTACCTTCATTTTATAGAAAGTTAAACCCTAGGAGTCTTGACTCTAGCTGTGGACAAGAAGGGTGGGGGAGAGCCTGAAGCCAGTCACCTGCACAGAAATACTCCGGATTATCTAAGTGACATAAAAAAACACTCATCCTGCAAACTAGCATATGATGCAAATTCAACAGATCAGCACAGAGGAATTAGATTTGAAAGGTGTGTGCTCATTTTCTGGCACCACAAGGAATTCCTAAACTAAATGAGGAGACTGACCAGGGAAAGGAAGTTGCCTTTGTGTATTATGACTACTGGTTAAAAAATATACATATACTGTTATACAGATGCTTGTAAGTGCTTACTTTTTGGGAACTGTGTTACACTGGAATTGGCCATTCCACAGTGAGCTAACCTGCCTCTAAAAAAAAAAAAACAAACTCAAAGGTTCACAAAAATCATCAACACACACACACACACACAAGCTCCAGTAATTTCATAGTGTTCAGCGTCTGCAACAGATGAAACCCTAGGAAAATCCAACTACAAGTGAGCACCTTATTGGATAACAGGATTGTGTTGTGCTCATGAGTAATTTAAGCAACAACAACAACAACAAAAAAATCAAGACAAGATGATGTTTAAAGTGCAGATGGGCCAACTGTCTTATCAAGTAAGTGGAACCTACAACTACTGCACATCAATTTAACATAACAGGAGATAGAATTGCAGGAGTGTTTGCACCCCATGCTTATCTTGGGGAATTTTTGTAACAACATTTACTGTAAAAACTATGGCTGTCAAACGATTAAACAATAATTGCAATTAATCGCGAGATTAAAAAAATAGTTACGATAAATCAGAGTTTTAATTGCACTGTTAAACAATAATAGAATACTAATTTAAATTTATTATAAATATTTTAGATGTTTTTCTACATTTTCAAATATACTGATTTCAATTACAACAGAGAATACAAGTGCACAGTGCTCACTTTATATAATTATTTTTTATTACAAATATTTGCACTGTAAAAATAAGAAATTGTATGTTTCAGTTCACCTCATACAAGTACTATATTGCAATCTCTTTATCATGAAAGTGCAATTTACAAATGTAGAATTATTTTTATTTTTAACATAACTGCCCTCAAAAACAAAGTAAAACTTTAGTGCCTACAAGTTGAAGCATGCAGGGCATACGGATGTTCAGCATATCCGGCATGTAAATACCTTGTCATGCCAGCTGCAGCAGCGCCATGCAAATGACTGTTCTCACTTTCATGTGACATTGTAAATAAGATGCAGGCAGCATTATCTCTCATAAATATAAACAAACTTGTTTGTCTTAGTGATTGGCTAAACAAGAAGTAGGACTGAGTGGACTATTGATATTCTAGTATTGTTTAAGAGTGAGATTAAAACTAATTAATCACAACTATTTTTTTAATCTAGTTCATTTGTTTTGTGTTAATCGCTTGCATTAACTGTGATTAATTGAAGCCCCAGTAAAAACACATATACAAGTTACTAAAGGTGCACATGGGCTGATTCGGGGCATCACGGGAGCTTTTGGCTCAGCCCCTGCAAACCTTTGAAGATGCATAGGGACTCAGGGGGACTGCTGCACACTTTATAAAACACAGTGGCTGACCTGGCTGATCTCACAAAGCGAGAAGGATGTGGAACCTCCACATAAGCATTTACTGGCTTTTCAATGCTCAACCCTAACAGTGTCATAGTACAGGGTTTTTGTATGGAGTTAAACACAATCTTTCTTCAGAGACCTGCAGTATTATTATTTTTCAGCTATACTGTGGCAAGCTCTAAAACAGGGGTCTCCAAACTACGGCCCGGGGGCCGGATCCAGCCAACGGCGTCTATTTGTCCGGCCCCCCAACCAATTGCTGCCGCCTTGACGGCATGTCGGCGGTAGCTCAAATGCTGCCACTGCCTTGGCAGCAGCTCAAAAGCTGCCACCACCTCAACAGTATTTCGGCAGCGGGACCTAAAGCCGGCCCGTGAAGCCCCTTTAAAAATCTAATGTGGGCCTCGTCTCCTAAAGTTTGGAGACCCCTGCTCTAAAACACAGCGGGTGCATTCCATATGGAGGAGGAGACACAGTCACTGCCCTGAGGCAAACACAGTCTAAAACCACTCTCTCTCTAGATTCAATTTGTTTGATCTGATCAGAATTAGTAAATAGTCCTCCTGGATGTATGGGAATGAAAGGTTCTGTACAGATTCTCCCTTTGCATTTCAACACCTATGCTCATACTGCAGTTAGAGATGAGTATGAGCTGCAAAACTTGGAGCTAGATCGCCATGAACCCAGACTTTGGAGGAAGAGGAAAGAGGGCATGAATTCAAATGTGGGGTTTTGACTTGGGCACACCTTTAATTATTGCGTTATTCATATGCATGGATATATAGTATCTGTATATAGGCTCACAAGCGCTCACACAGAATGCAAATGTTCCACTCTTCTTGCTCCCTTTCTAACCAATGGGCACCGCCCATTTCTGAGTGTTACAGACATACTTGCCAGCTCTTCCCATTTAAGCGGGACAAGCTCTTTTAAAATTTTACATTACGCTATCATTTTCTCAACTCTGTCCCCACAGACAGAGCTTCCCTTTTTCCATTCATTTCTATGGACTCAAAAGGTGCATCCATTTATAGATTTCAAATGTTGGCAGGGATTGCACAAGATAAGAGTGTTTCAAGAACACTGGGGATAGGCTGGTGAAAAGATAAATATTTACACTACATCTTTAGAAGGTGAGTGTATAAAATGGGCCAGAATAAGAAGGGATATAAATGAGAAATGGCACTTGTGAGCCACAAGTATAGATCTTTGCAAACACCTGGCACAGAACTACTCAAGCCAGGAAAGTGAAAAATAGCAAGGAAAATATTTTCCCCTACCTTTAAAAAATGTTTTACTTCTTATTTATTTCCACGGTAGGCTTTAGCATCCCAACAATTTACTTTCATCTCATATTTTATTTTCTCCCCATGAAATTCCTATCTCCTAAATGGATGAGGCTACAAAACATATAAGAATTTACATGCAAACATACACCAACAAGCAAAATAAAAGAACACAGACTAATGCAATCAATGTGAACTCCATGGGCTACATTTTCAGCTGGCCTTAACACAGCCTTTATTTTTGTGCTCCTTTTTGCACACTGTGCTTGCAAAAGTGGACATGCATCCTGTTAGTATAAGCAAAATCCACATTTGTCCAGTCAAATCTGGTAGCTGAGTGACTATGATGCAAATGTGGGCATGTAAAAATGGAGGCTGAGGTTGAATGTTTGGTACCATGATTTTTATATTCCTCTTAAATGGAATACATGCGTAGGTTACACACTATACAAAGCAGAAGACTTTCCCCCTTTATTTTTAAATGTATGCTTACAAAAAAAAAAAAAAATTCTTAACGAGTGGACACATGCCCATACCACAAAACCACCATGTTACTCAGTGGAAAGGCTAAGGGCCTTGGAGACCAATGGAATGATTCTCTTGCACCTGGAGATGGTCCCCCGGCTGGGGGTAAAGCAGGAGAGGTTGCCTGGACTATCCCTGTTTTGTGGATGACTGGGGAATTTCTCAGTCTCAAGAGTAGTCAATCCAGCACCTTTCACACCACACTGCTTTGGAGCAAGGCTCTTGACTTTATGCAGCATGGTACTCTTCACTTAATGGTGCCTGTAATCCCAAATATTGCTGACTCTAGGACAATGAAGCAGAATTTCAGCTGTGTTTCATCTATTTTTGATTTAACTGAAGCAAAATACACTTGTGACTGCTCAGTTTTACCTGCTGCTTTAGACTGAATGCTCTGTATTACACTGATTAAGTCAATATTTGTGATGCACTGTATAAATGTTAATGATTATTACTAGATTGCACTGAAGTATGCTGTTGGGAGACTGCATGACTGCTGTCCTCTGGGATCTGCATGATGATAGCCAGGGTATTTTATGAGGCTTTCACACTAAGAAGTGTAACAGTAGAGGCACCAGTGGGGGTAAGGAAGGCCTGGACCCAAAGCTGACAGAGGTAGAGTGAAAACTCTGAACTCCCAATCAGTTTGTAACTCACCTCCCGACCAGTTTTTTTGGGTGTAGGTTAAAGATAAACCAGATTAACTAGGGCAGGATCACATATGCCGGAATGACCAAATTTACTGGCAGCTGCATATGACCATCTTAAGAAGTTTGAGAGTTAGGCCGTGGCTGCTGGGCCTCAGGGCTTCAGCCCTGTGGCGAGCGGGGGCTCAGGGCCTCAGCCCCACAGGGGCACCTGCTAGGGCTTCAGCCCTGCTCCTGCTGAAGCCCTGAGCGCTAGCAGGCACACCCCAAAGGGCTGAAGCCCTGAGTTGCCCCTCCCCGCTTGGTAGAGAGGAGACGTGAGGGGGGGCATGTGGGGCCATGATCCTCCCTCCCCCATTTTTGCCAGGGTTTGCTGGCCCCACTCGGTCACATGGTACCACCAGGCCCCCTCCTTGCATGGCAGCTGCCACAGCTGGGAGCTGCAGTGTTGGGGAGAGACAGCAGCAAACAGCTGGGAGCCACAGGGAGAGCGGCTGCTTTTGCTGCTGCCTCTCCCTGCAGAGCTAACGCAGCAGCGCAGCAGCGGCACCAGCTGTTTGCCACTGCCTCTCCACCTGGAGCTAACACCTGGGAGCTGCAGGGAGGGGCCTGGGATGTGTCTGACTCAAGCTGTTGATGGGGCCTGAACCTTTAAATTGTGCCCTCCACTCTCATCAGGCACCAATTGTTTCTGGCAGAAGCCACTAGCCCCACCACCCTACGCAGGAGGTGGGGGAGGGGGAGAGAGAAAGTGTGTGTGTGTGTGGGGGGGGGGAGCTCCGCAAGCAACACTTTAACTGTAAAAAAAGCCGCATGTGGCTCACGAGCCACAGTTTGGCTACCCCTGACATATGCCATAAGATTGGTTAGCAATTAAATCTTTCAGCTACCTGGTATCTGGACAGACCAAGTGGGAGCTGCACAGGTAACTTAGACCCACATAGAGAAGCAACTAGTATATTTGTAATGGTATGGACCCTCACTATTGAAAAGAAAACTGGATTACCTTTCATTTGTTTTAAAACTGTAATGTGAGAGAAAGAAACATTGAAACCCTTTAACCGCCAGCCTGAGCACTGGAGTTCCTTCATTCTGGGGACCACTGTTCTTATATTGTTCTCTTAGCCACATATTGCTGCTTATCTAGGTGGGGGTTTTTTGCATCTAGTTTTCAGAGCAGCTTTGACAGTTTTGAGAGAATGCAATGCCCAGTATCTTCCACTTGCCTCTTCTTGAAGCCCCAACTCCATGGTGTTGATGCATCCAAGCTTCACTGGCCTGAGAAGCTGAAGCCTCAGGGTTATTTATCCCAACCCAACCCCTAGATTTTCAGTCTAGCTGATAAAGTACTTATCATGATACCTGAATTCCCATGTGCCATTTCAACTGGATATTATTCATCATTACTACTCAACACAAGCTCTTGTGTGGTGTTTCTCCACATGGCTGAACAGTGACCATGTTCCTCCTCAGAGGTGGCTGCATTTATTTGGTGGATGAAGTGATTTTTTTGAATTCATATAGTAGTTTGTGAAGGATCTCTGAAGCCTTCTGGGCATGGTTAAAAGGTACTATATTATCATATCTTCCATTTATAATGCTTGTATTTTTCAAACTCATTTGCACTGATTATCCAGAATGCATTTAGGCATTTAGGAAAGGGGCAGAATGCGATAACCCTGTAAAGCTGCTTTTTGGTTTAGCGGGGAAATTGCTTTCATGAGCATTTTCTGCTTCACTATGGAACCATGTATCATCACAGCTCATGCCATTTCAATGGTCCGCAGGCAAAGCATGTTGGTGTGATATAAAAGCAACCTGGGAGCCCTTGTGTTTCCTTAACCATTCAGAGAAAAAGAATTCTAGACGTATTTGGAAAGGCACCAGTGTCAAATAGTTCACCAACAGTCTCACAGGCTGCAGAAGATGCCAAGCCTGTGCAGAACGGCATAAGGACAATTACTGAGGAATTATATCCAAATTACGCTGAACAAACTAAACAAGCGTCTCTCTTGCTTTTGAAGAAATACATTAATGAACAGAAAGACTCAGATATCACTTCTCAGGGAAATTCCTTCCCCTCACTCAGGGTAAAGTTAGTGGCTCCCTACTGCATTCGCCTATTGCTTATCACTTTAGTATGGATGAGGCAAATACCTGGTTATTTAAGGAGCAGGATAAATGGGCTGAGACAGCTTTCCCCATCCCCAATTCACCAGGGAATGCTGGAGAATTCCACCTGACTCTGGGACAGCGTTGTGCTCTTAAACAATCTACCGTCTGATCCGATTGTTCCCCAGTGGGGGAGGCAGGCTGCAGCTCACTCGAGAGTCATTGATTGGATTAACAGCCTAATTCCCAACAGATGAATAGAATACTGATGTCTTGTCAGCCCAAATCATAGAAGGAAAACACAATCTGCTTCTACAGCTTGGAAATTTAACCTTTTGTTTCCCCAGCAATGTGGGTCTGAATTCAGAGCCCTGCAGTTTCAATTCAAGATCACAGCCATTTGAGTGGCAACATATATTAATATATGGACATAGTTTGACTAATCATCCACTTGTTACTAGATGGTTTCTTTCTATCTTCCTTAAAACTGGTTTTCCATTAAAGCGAATTTTATTTTAAAAAATGGCAGCCTGGAAAGATACTTGTATTGAGATCGTGATTTTTCTATTTTACTGCACCCTGGGAAAGGAAATACTAAATGCAGCCCAAGAAGTTGGTGAAAACTCATTATCTTTATAGTTATTATTCTAAGGTATACAGCTATCACTATGTGTCTTTTAAGAAAACAGTTTTATCTGAATGATAGAATCTGGCCAGTGAGAAGCATCAGACTATATATTTTGGGACAGAAGCTGATGAAACTGTATTCTCCTTCTCTTTCTCTGCTTGCTCCTGGCTAGGATCAGGATAGGGGAGGAAGGCAGGTCCTGTGGAATATGACTGGGACCCAGTAGACCTGAATTCAATGCCTAGCTCTGCCACAGACTCTCTGTGTGGTCTTGGACAAATCACTCACACTCAGAGTCTTGGCGCACCATCTCTACAATGGAGGTATTAATGCCCTTTTACCTCACAGGGAAATTGCGAATAGAACCTCAAATCCCTTATCCTCTTAAAAATAGCTAGACCTGGGACAGTTTAAGAAACCACACAGGGTAGGCCGGGAAGCTAGATTCCCATCTAATACCCTTCTCTTTCCCTTTGAACAGCACCTGGAGGCAATAGAAGAGCTCTAGATTTCAGTGTTCTACAACATGTTTTATATGCACACTATCTGTACAGAAGATCTGCAATGAGAGGGCGGCAAAAAACTCAGGCCTGCCTAAATCATGCCAATATATCAAATATAAAGGGACCCACATATTGAGAGACAGTCCTTCAGAGAGAAATAAGGAGCTCAATGCTTAGAATAAAGGGGATGGGGGGAAGCAACAGTCTGGATTAATGAAAGAGCCGCCTTGCCCAACACTAGAAAGCACTTAATGACTGATATGACACCAAATGATTCAATTAATGCAGTGTTAATATTAGTGTTTCAAAGTCAATCCGATTATTAGTACTTTTTTTTATCATTTGAAGCCACGTTGTTTCATTTTTATCCCCAGATGTGAACTTTTACAGAATGGCAATACATAAACAAAATCAAACCAACCCAGACCCTGTCTTGTAACGCAGTTGCATTATACATTTGTGAAACCAGGTTAAGGATGGGTACTCAGACAGTTGTGCCCTGGAACTAGCAGACTGCAGGTTTTATAAATACATACAGAAATAATTAAAATCTAAGGGGTTTAGAAGGGTTAATCTCCTTTAAATAATCTCTGCCACAAAGCCTGTAAAGTCACCACTGGCAGAGCGCCCACATCGGACCGGCTGTCGAATATCAGGGCAGCATGTGGGGAATGGAGCGGAGAGATTAACTGAAACCACGGCCACGCTGGCCTATCAAACATACACTCTTCTCCTCAATATGGCCCCCTCTGCTCACCACCAAGAGGCTGAAAATGGAGTGAAAGCCCAGCCGGACAATATCAAATACCAACTAGCAAGTCAACATTCCACTTACTGTAGCTGATTAAAACAGAGAAGGAGAGGTATATGTTGAAGGGTTGCTACATGTAGCAGCTTAAAGCAGGCTGTAGGGGAGACTGAGCAGAGCACAAGGGAGTACTACTGTCCCCATTCAGTCCACCTGAGCACTCTCCAACTTTGAAACAAACTCAAGCTCATTTTAGACTTTAGAGGAGCTCATCATTTTGTACAGGCTCTCTCTCCTTCAGGAGAATCAACCACCCAGTCAGTCCTGTGCAAATACAAAGGAAATGTTACATTTTTAATAATTAAATTATACTATAATTTAGCATCTTACATCTTCAAAGCACTTCCTTTTACTGTAAATTTGCCTTTTTAAGACAAAATTTCGGCAGCCATAAAAAATAAAATGCTGGTTACTGCTGGGTGGGCAAAGAATGATTTTGAACTGGCTGAATGCTAATGAAATGTTGCTGTGTTTGAATCAATGAGTTGGCTGTGGACTCAGGTTCCAGCCATATATTGCCTCAGATGGCTGGGGTGAAGAGAGGATTAGTTGAAATTCTGCAACTGTATTAAAAGCTAAGCAAAAGCCCTGAAGAAATTCAACTTCTTTATCTGCTCTTCAAATTAACCATAAAACAGCCTTAGGAGACCATGTTTTGGTGTCACAAATCTTTATCAGTTTGGATAAACTGGAACTCATATAAAACCACCCTGGTTTTGATTTTGTAAAACCAAACTACCCAAATTTGGAAGGCTTGGATAAAACACTTTGGTTTTGTCCTGCAAAACCTCATTAAGCCAGGTTTGCGTTTTGCAAAACCAAGATCAGGGTAAATTGGGGTCCAGGTTCCATTTTATCTGAAATAAAAGTTTGTGGGAGTCTGAATTTGGTCTCTATCTAAAATTAAAAGATTCCTTTTTAGGAGGACACAGATAATTGAAGGGACCATGTGTAATCTCAAAGTATGATATGATGGCAGCTGTACTGCACAGATTCCATGTGTACTTTCACTTCAGTATATACTTAGAAACTAGTGTGGTAATCCCTCTTCACAGTTAATCTTTGTTAGAAAAGGACATTCTGATACACGTGCATTCTTTTGAGAAAGACGTGCAGGCATAAAGACCCAGATCTCCCATTTCTGAAGTGACAATGTGCATGTATCTTAGGGCAGAGTTAGGTTGCAATATGCACGAGTTAAGGATGAAGTTTCAGTTTCCACTCTGAATCCCTTAAAGTTTTGTTGTTTATATGACACCTAAAGGCATTTTAGCAGACAGGGGTTTTCCTGTCGATGTAGTAATCCACTTTCCCGAGAGGCGGTAGTTAAATCGATGGAAGAATTCTTCCGACAACCTAGTGCTGTCTACACTAGGATTTAGGTTGGCTTAACTACACTATTCAGGGGTGTGGATTTTTCACGCCGGATCGGCGGGTAGCAATCGATCTATCGGGGATCGATTTTTCGCGTCTCATTTAGACGCGATTAATCGATCCCCGAAAGCGCTCCCCGTCGGCTCCGGAAACCCACCTCATCGAAAGGCGGAAGCGGAGTCGACGGGGGAGCAGCAGCGATTGACTCGCCACCGTCCTCATGGCCAGGTAAGTCGATTACGATACGCCGACTTCAGCTACGTTATTCACGTAGCTGAAGCTGCGTATCGTAGATCGACACCCCCCCCCCCCCCCCCCAGTGTAGCCCTGGGCTGAGTGATGTAGTTAAACCGACCTAATTTTCTAGTGTAGCCCAGGCTTAACACTGGGAGTGGGGTCCACCTGTAGGGGTGAGTAGAAAGTTGGGTCATGTGTGCTTCAATCTCCTACTGAGACAGCCAACGAGGGAGTCTGTTGTGATACAGACATCTGTCCACTAAGTACAGAACTGAGACCAACTCATTTCACATATGGTAGAGCACTGAAGAGAAGCAGATGGTAAGTACTTTCAGTCACCATTGACTAGGGCCAGAGTTGAACCAGTGACCTAGAGGTGAAAGGCTCTGTTCTCCCATTACCAATCCCCAGAGCCATGCAGTTCCTCTAAAATAAGTGTTGATACATTAATCTTTTTGACTGACAGAAACAAATATCAACAGCAAATAAAGTGTTCAGCGGGGGGAAGGGGAAACATTTACCAAAATGCTTTTTAAAAATGTACAGTAAAGAGCACCCTTGGGGTACATTCTAACATAACAGATATTTCTATCTGATGCAACTTGCTTTTTTTGACACTAGAGGTACAAATGTTAAGAAGCACTGCTTTACTGTGTTAGTGCAATTGTTCTGATGATAGGTACAGCAGAAATGTGAGTAATGCTGCGGTAAATAATAAACTGTCTGCTGTGCTTCCTTCATAGTCTACTTTCTGAATCATGTTTTTACTACCAGGGAGATGATACAGCTCAGATATCTATCTGCTAAGATAGTTCAATAATAAACTAACATGTTTATTTGGGCCTGGTGGAAGTCTTCCTTCAAGAAAATGTGCTGTCATAACTAAGTGTGCTGTGTTGGGTAAATACCTACACATCAGGACACTTTTCAAAGCCATCAGGCAGAGGGGTCAGCCTTTTTTTTTTTTTTTTTTTTTTAAACTACACAAGCTAATGCTTTAAGAGTGTCTTGATGGAATCAGGAAAATTGGATTGTCCCCCCATTTGCTGGTCTAAAACAAGCCTTTTTTATTTATCCCATTAGAGGAACACAAGAGAAACCTTTTAAATGTCACTAAAATTTTCCCTGCATTGCAAAACCCAGTCAAAAGGGTTTTAATTCTCCCCGATAACTCTTAAGTAATGCAGTATGTCAAGGTTTAATAAATTGTGTAGGGGATGGTTTTTATTCTGTGCTGTTTATATTACTTCACTAGAGGTGGCTTTGCACGCTTAGTCCTCTGTGCGTGGAGTTAGGTCCCTGCAGCAGTTAGCAGTGAACCCCACAGATTCAGCTGTAATGCCTTTCTGCAGAGCTGAAGCACTCATGCAAAGTATGGGGCAGTTACGCCTCACTCCAAATATTTCATGCATGAGTTATTCTGCATCTCATTTCAGAAAGCATGTGGAAACTCAGCAACATTGACTCTCGCCCCTAATTTTGGTATGTGATTTTGGATTTCTTTCTTTTATAAACAGACGCAGGGTAGTTGAAAGAGGGCTCCCTCCCCACAAACCAGAGCGCTGATGCAGCAATGGAAAAGGTTTTCTGGCATCCTCTTGGCAGGATGCTATTGCACACAGTGGTACGAGGCTCCAAGTTTCACAGGAGTATTTGAAAGATGACAAAAGCTAGCTTAATATTTAGATCGGCGAGTCTAGGGATTTCAAACGTTAGGGTGAGTATGAATGTTGTGCACAAGCACATGAAGTGCTTATAGCATGATTCAAGACAGACGAAGTGCATGAGCTTATATGAAGATTTTCCCCTTCTCAGAGAACAAGTTAATCACGACCCACGGTGCTTCCTGTTTTTCTAGCCTAGACCTCTCCCGAGCAGTCGCTGACAGCATTGCTGAAACATCCAACTGTTTGTGTCCATGCACAAGTGGTCACTACTAACTAAGATGAGACCATCCACATTGTTTTCATTTGTGACCATCAACATTTGGAACCCAGGCTGGTTCACAAAAGGTGAGTATTTAGTGCATTTGTCAATTGCACCACTTAGCCCTCTTATCTCTTATGGACCAACAGCTCTCCCAGGAAAATACATTAAAGATAGAAACAGGGTGATCTGTTCATTGGAGGCTGGGCCTGCCTAAATTTAATGCTGCTTTCTGTAGATGCCATGAGCTTTAAAGCCAAAGCTATTTCTTCTATCCATTTCAAACCGATGCTGCATGGTTAGCCATACGGTGAGCAGTACAACTGAAGATTACTTCTCTTCCCAAAGTAATTCCAACTATTATTAAATTAGGCCATTATTCAGACCGTTAGTATGATCGACTACTCTCTCTATAAACCAACATCAGCAATAGATCTTCAAAGACAAGCAATGAAGTCCAGAGTCCTCAGTGTTAGTCCTGTTTTTGTTTGTTTTTTTGTGGTGTGTGTGTTGTGTTTGCTTGTTTTGAAAGAAGGAACATGGTAAGTTACCCAAGGAAAAGGAAAAACAATAAACGTAGGGTGGTTAAGAAAATGATATTATCGTGAGAAAAGACTGGCACTGGCAGATCTGCTGCTCCCGGCATGACACATCAATACATTTCCCAGGAGCACTTGGAAGTCTAGAAATCCTCTCTCTCCCACATACCCCTCCAAACTGCCCTAGTGGGTGTAAATAGGAGCTCTTGACACCATTTCCTACACAGGTCACTTCTGTGGCAAGGAGGAACCCATAGTACACAAACCATCGTTTCACTACAGACAGGAGTGAAACCACAAACAGTAGCTGCCACTTTGAACTGTTCACTTCAGTAAGGCTCAACCCCTCTGCCCTCTGGCTCCCAATCAGAGGTCAGAGCCTGACTTGTGCTCCAGTCCCCCACCCATCAACAGCTGGCAATGAGCACTACTAAGCAGGAGAGAGGAGTAGAACTTTCAACTAGTCAGAGAAAAACGCATTCACGAGACAAAGATATTGCCTCCTAATCCTCCCTTTAGGGTTTCTTAATCTATTTTACAAAATGTCAAAATTCAGCATGAAAACAGGAAAAAAAGGGGTGTGTGTGGGGGGGGGGGGGGATCAGAACGAATGGTTATTGGACCAAGGGCTGTGTTAAAAGGATCAGGAGGTGGTGGTATGGGGAGGGGGGGAGTGAAGGGATAAAGTAGTGGTTCTAATCAAATCAGTTTAAAAAGCTGCAGCCTCTCAGCGCCTCTCAGCGTTAACCTTGCCAATCAGAGAGCGAGCAGGAGCATGCCTGTGCACATTAAACTGGGAGTGTGTCCTTGAACCCACAGCACACTTCATCCTCCCACAAGCAACCCATGAAGGCGGCGTAATGAGAACCCTCAGAAAAAGCCTTGAATTCCATTAGGAGTTCTCCTTAGGAACAAGCCATCCTCATGTGGCAGCTAGCACGGTAAAGGCAGCTCATACTGTTTACTGTTATTAGAGGTGAGCTCATGGGATTAAGATGGCAATAGCTTGGAAAATTAAAAAAAATACAAAAAAACCCAGTGACAAATGACAACTCCAGCAGCTGAGAGTTGCATTACCAACTTGTGTTAATGGTTAACAGCATGGCAGTCACTTTACAATAAATATTCACTAGGAATTACATGGATAATCTAAAGGGATTATCTTGATGTTTTAGCAGTTCAACAAACTGAGGATAACATGGCTGACGCGGGTGTTTGCATTATTTTGACCAAAATCAGCCCCTTTCCAATGACCAGGATCAGATTCAATTGCGGAAATGCGTGTCCAGTTCTAATCAAGCCTTCTAAATTTCTCCAGATTCTCAGCCATAGTGGGGGAAAAACACACTGGTGCACTTCGAAACCATCATAATTCCACTTTCAGTGACCAGGCAAAAAAAAAAATTTTTATTATTATTATTTTTTTTTTTACTGAAAAGCACGTTTAGAAGAGCCAATCACTAGGCAACCAGTACAAAGTGCAGTACAACACAAGTCCTTGGGGTGAAAATGCTTGTAACAGACTGTCTAATGCACTACTGGGGAAGAATGATCTTGTAGTTAAAGGCACAGCACACAGAGAAGGTGATCTGAGTTTCATTCTTAGTTTACCACAAACAGTGCGAGCACTTGAACAAGTCAGTCCCTCAGTTTCCTCATCTGTAAATCACGGATAACACCACCCACCTTCCTCGCAGGACTCTTGCAAGTTTAATTAACTAGGTTTCCAAAGCCAATGGTTGACATCCTTGGATGGAACATGTTGTCAAGCTGCAAAGTATTATCATTACAATCTAAAACACACAACCATCTAGCCTGCAGTTTGGTAGCAGTTCTCTGAACTGCTATGTCGGAGACTGAACTTTAGAAACACTTTAGAAACAATGCAAAGGACTATGGGTTCCTGAGCAGAACAGACTAGCTATCTGAAGAAGGTGCCTTACTCTGTTTACCAACTGGCCTACATAGCTTGCTTCTGTGGCACTTGCTAGTCAACCATCTGCAAAACTACAACGGAGAGAGCAAGATTTAGATGAGATGGTGCGTCGTTCCATCCCCCTGATTAAAGTTCAGCTGCTATCAATATGGCAAGTCAGGAGTGCACAAGCGTAGTAGAGAAACTTGCATAGAAGGGTCAGAATGAAAAGATTAGAACAGTTAATTTTCAAACACTAAGAATCCACAGCTCTTGATATATAATGTATGTCCTAACAACATGAAAATCTCTTAGTTGCCACAAAAGTATTATTGTGAAAGGCTTGAAACTATATCTATTTCCAACTATCATAACATCAGACACAGTGAGCAGCTTTGGTAAAACATCCTGAATCTATTCCTTAAAACACAGCAGCACTAGGAGAACAGAAGAACGATAAATGCTTTAAAAATCCATCTGTTCCTATTTCCTTGCAAACACTAATAATAAATCAGGACCCAATTATCCCAGGAGAAAAACGGACAAGGATTGGCGAGGCTGCAAGAAGAGGGGCATGATTATGCTGCCTGTAAATGCAGTGATATACCACACCAGTGGTTCTTTTAATCAAATCAGGTCTTTGGAGCCCTTTGTGGTGGTTCACAATATGAAAAGTTTGGAGAACCAAACAGTAGGGAGACTAGGAAGTTGGGAGGGAAAGCATGATCCATGAAAGGATCGATATTTTAAAAGGTCACACTGAACGAGGGAAGGGGATTGGGTTTGTGACTTTTTTGCCTTCTTCAGGATGTTCAAATAAGACATGAAAGTTTTCTCCTTTTTTAAGATTAGAAATATCAATAATGTCAAGTCAGGTTATCCCTATTACAGTGAAAGTCTCTTTTGCAAGACTTAGCAATACCAACAGGAGGGCACTGTTTGCCATCAACTGGATGGACCGGGGATTAGGGGGCTGAATTTTTAACAGGATAGGTTTTCTTCCAACCGTTTGTTTGGTATTTGAGTTAAATAAGTGTTAACAAAACCAAAATTAAACCCAGAGTTTTATATAACCTAAATAAAATCCATTTCTCTAAAGCAGCTCTTTCTTGATGTGTGGTTTCATAAACTACTTCATATCTGCCAGAAAAAAAAAGACCAGATAAGAACTGAATATCTACTTTAAAAGATGAAGCAAAACACCTGCTCCCCCTTTCATTTTTTAAATGTTCATGCTCTCTTAGAATCATAGAATTCATGGAATATCAGGGTTGGAAGGGACCTCAGGAGGTCATCTAGTCCAACCCCCTGCTCAAAGCAGGACCAATCCCCAACTAAGTCATCCCAGCCAGGGCTTTGTCAAGCCTGACCTTAAAAACCTCTAAGGAAGGAGATTCCACCACCTCCCTAGGTAACCCATTCCAGTGCTTCGCCACCCTCCTAGTGAAAAAGTTTTTTCTAATATCCAACTAAACCTCCACAACTAAAACTTGAGACCTTTACTCCTTGTTCTGTCATCTGGTACCACTGAGAACAGTAGATCCATCCTCTTTGGAACCCCCTTTCAGATAGCTGAAAGCAGCTATCAAATCCCCCCTCGTTCTTCTCTTCTGCAGACTAAACAATCCCAGTTCCCTCAGCCTCTCCTCATAAGTCATGTGCTCCAGCCCCCTAATCATTTTTGTTGCCCTCTGCTGGACTCTTTCCAATTTTTCCACATCTTTCTTGTAGTGTGGGGCCCAAAGCTGGACACAGTACTCCAGATGAGGCCTCACCAATGCCGAATAGAGGGGAATGATCACGTCCCTTGATCTGCTGGAAATGCCCCTACTTATACAACCCAAAATGCCATTAGCCTTCTTGGCAACAAGGGCACACTGTTGACTCATATCCAGCTTCTCATCTACTGTGACCCCTAGGTCCTTTTCTGAAGAACTGCTGCCTGGCCATTCGGTCCCTAGTCTGTAGTAGTGCATGGGATTCTTCTGTCCTAAGTGCAGGACTCTGCACTTGTCCTTGTTGAACCTCATCAGATTTCTTTTGGCCCACTCCTCTAATTTGTCTCGGTCCCTCTGTCTCCTATCCCTACCCTCCAGCATATCTACCACTCCTCCCAGTTTAGTGTCATCTGCAAACTTGCTGAGGGTGCAGTCCACGCCATCCTCCAGATCATTAATGAAGATATTGAACAAAACCGGCCCCAGGACCAACCCTTGGGGCACTCCGCTTGATACTGGCTGCCAACCAGACATGGAGCCATTGATCACTATCCGTTGAGCCTGAGGATCTAGCCAGCTTTCTATCCACCTTATAGTCCATTTATCCAGCCCACACTTCTTTAACTTGCTGGCAAGAATACTGTGGGAGACCGTATCAAAAGCTTTGATAAAGTCAAGGAATAACACGTCCACTGTTTTCCCCTCATCCACAGAGCCAGTTATCTCATCATAGAAGGCAATTAGGTTAGTCAGGCATGACTTGCCCTTGGTGAATTCATGCTGACTGTTCCTATCACTTTCCTCTACTTTAAGTGCTTCAGAATTGATTCCTTGAGGACCTGTTCCATGATTTTTCCAGGGACTGAGATGAAGCTGACTGGCCTGTAGTTCCCCGGATCCTCCTCCTTCCCTTTTTTAAAGATGGGCACTACATTAGCCTTTTCCGATTGCCATGAGTTTTCAAAGATAATGGCCAATGGCTCTGAAATCACATCCGCCAACTCCTTTAGTACCCTCGGATGCAGTGCATCTGGCCCCATGGACTTGTGCTCGTCCAGCTTTTCTAAATAGTCCTGAACCACTTCTTTCTCCACAGAGGGCTGGTCACCTCCTCCCCATGCCGTGCTGCGCAGTGCAGTAGTCTGGGAGCTGGCCTTGTTTGTGAAGACAGAGGCAAAAAAAAGCATTGAGTACATTCGCTTTTTCCACATCCTTTGTCAATATGTTGCCTCCCTCATTCAGTAAGGGGGCCCACACTTTCCTTGACTTTCTTCTTGTTGCTAACATACCAGAAGAAACCCTTCTTGTTACTCTTAACATCTCTTGCTAGCTGCAACTCCAAGTGTGATTTGGCCTGATTTCACTCCTGCATGCCTGAGCAATATTTTTGTGTGCCCTGGTCATTTGTCCAATCTTCCACTTCTTGTAAGCTTCTTTTTTGCGTTTAAGATCAGCAAGGGTTTCACTGTTAAGCCAAGCTAGTTGCCTGCCATATTTACTATTCTTTCTATACAGCAGGATGGTTTGTTCCTGTAACCTCAATAAGAATTCTTTAAAATACAGCCAGCTCTTCTGGACTCCTTTTCCCCTCATGTTATTCTCCCAGGGGATCCTGCCCATCAGTTCCCTGAGGGAGTCAAAGTCTGCTTTTCTGAAGTCCAGGGTCTATATTCTGCTGCTCTCCTTTCTTCCTTGTGTCAGGATCCTGAACTCGACCATCTCATGGTCACTGCCTCCCAGGTTCCCATCCACTTTTGCTTCCTCTACTATTTCTTCCCTGTGTGTGAGCAACAGATCAAGAAGAGCTCTGACATAAATAACACAAAAAAGCACAAGTCCAATATTTTCCTCACTGATCTCAATGGAACTCCACCAGCAGAGAATTTGGCCTATGGTGTGCAGAATAAAACAGCTGGAGAATCACTGAAAACATCACTTTGGCCTTCACTTAGTTCAACTCTAAGAAAAAAGATCATGGCAACGAAAGTGACATGGTAGTCATTTTCACTTCCTGCCCTACATTGTTGGGTAGTGCTGCTGAGAGCTGCTGAACAGCTGTCACAGAACTTCAGTAGTGTATAATTTCTGTCCGTATAGCCTGATCTAGCAAATCCCTACTCATGCATCTTTTTCTTCTGGTCTTGGTCCCATCTATATGGGGCTGGCCAAACCACTACTCATGCAATGGTTGCAATAGGACTACTCACACGACTGAGGGTTGCAGCATGAGTTGGGCTTACAGTCCATGTAGTTTCTAACGTGCTGTGCAGAGGAAAGGCTCTATAGCAAAGCAAGGTAATATTGGGCTTGATAATGCAAGGTGTTGATGTCCCATGACTTCAGATGCACCTTGTAGGATTCATCCCATTAAAAGCAAAGATTTATTCACAGGCACCAGTTGTGGTATAAGTTAACAGGTAGTATTATTTCCTTTGCCTTTCAGGTTACCAAAGGGGCTCAGCTGGAATGGGGAAACATGCCGAAGAACTGACAAGATATTGTCTCCACCTTCCACTGATGGCATATAGTCCCCATTTATCAGAGTGGTATGAAGCCTCAGAGTCCAGGAATTCCACACTAAGCTTGGATGACCAGGTAGCATCAGTTTCCACCTCCAGCTTGCTAGGAAACTTTATCCCTTCCCTCCTGGACAAGGCAATGACCACAGCAATCAATGCATTTGTCACTTCCAGGCTGGATTACTGTAATTCACTGCATCTGAAGCTGAATGTGACGATGATGCACAGGCGCCAGCTGGCACGGAATGTGGCTGCCTGCCTTCTTCATGGGTCAGGCCACTGTGAGTACATCAGACAAGTGCTCAAGTCCCTCCACTGGCTCTCAATCAGTTTCCGATACCAGTTTAAGGTCTCAGTTCTAATTTTCAAAGCAATTAATGAAAAAGCCTTTCCACCATAAGGGACACAATTTGAATACCCTTTTTATTCTCCAATCCCTGTCTCCTCTTCCTTACCTCCGCCCCAAAAGAACCCACTCCCACCCTAACCCAAGCAGAGTTCTGACCCCATAAAGGGAGAAGTGCCAGAGGCACCATGGAGTCCACTAGGGACTTCACTACTACTGCTTATTTTAAAAGGGAAGGTGCCAGATTCCATTGTGATGAGCAGCAGGATAAAACTCTAAGACAGATAGGTAGTTTCATTTGGTGTTTTTCACACCTTGAGTGCTCAGGAGAAAACACCCTTCTCTGTTAAGAGGAACAGTGCTACAGAGCTACGACGTATTAATTTCTAAAAGAGGGTTTTAATCATGCAACGTCCTCTGTGGTAGCACAGAATTTAATCTCATTGTGGACCGTAGGTAATGGGGAGCATGTTAAGTGGAAAAGTTGTATTGAAGAGCTTTTTACTGGAGTGTGGTATAGGCAGTTCTTTGCTAAACCCCCCCAAAACCAATCTTTCCTTTTCTGTCCACCTCTGGCCCACAAGTCTCAGAAAAGAACCTATCAATTTTTGTAGCAGATATGCAGATGTACCTTCAATGTTCTGTGCAAGGCTCAAGGACATTTATTAATGTTATTTAGCACTTATATATAGCAGTGCTTTACAACTATTGATTTAGTAATCCAGGTAATACCCTTGGATATATGTATGTATTATTCCCATGTTAGATACAGAAACTGAGGCAGAAAGGTTAAGTGATTTACCCCAGGTTATACAGAGAGCAAATGACATAGCTGGGATTAGAACTCAGGAGAACGAATCCCCAATCCTATGCCCAGACCCTTCAGGAGAACATGCGGGGTTTTTTCCTATGCAAGTCAGTGGGGTTTTCAAGCTTTTCCACACTGGGACCCCTCACCAATCTAGAAAGGATCCTCTTCTCATTTAGCAATCTGGGAAGGGCAAAGTGGTCAAGACCCCTAGATTCAGTACCCATGTTGTAAAATTACTCTCCAGGGCTTTAGTCATATTTACAAGAACTGTGTCCAATATGCTCTATCATATCTTTTGAATATTCTCCTTCATTTGCCCTTTTCCTTTTTTATTTCTTGTCCTCTGTTAGACACTAACTGTAATATTATTGAGAATCCCCAAGAGATTGTCCTACAAGATTTCTTTAACTGAATGTATAGGCATTTAGAGCTCAGAAGAAATGCTTTATTCTAACTTGTGGTACAGTTCTTTTTTTTAATCTCACTAGTAACTCTCTCTCTGAGTGGAGTCATTTCCAGGTGCAGAGCTGCTGCCTACAGGATATGCCTAGACAAGCAAAACAAAAAACATTACATGCTGCCAAAAATATAACTATAGCATATCACCTTTCAACACAGGGAGGTAAGTAGCCCAAAACCAGACTATCCAGCCTAAATTACTCCAAACACTGTAAAGCACAAATGGATCAAGAGACCTCTCCTAAGCATGACTCCACTAATACACTGAGTCCACTAATACATTCTAGGTTCCTGCATTAACCAAACATTAAAAAAAAAAGTGGACTCCTGTGATAGCTTGATCCATTTTCAGAGTCCAATAAAGTCGAACTGCCTGATTTTTTTTTTAATTGTGTTAAAATGTAAAGCTACCAGTTGCAATATTTCAGGATTAGTTGGATGAGTCCTTGTGCAGGCATAATCAGCTTAATGGCAACAAAGATCACAACATAGTTAGTGCAGCTGTGACACTCAAAAACATAACGGCAAAGCGTGCACAGAGCTGAACCTGCCCCTTTTCTCATTAGCCATTTCTAAAACAGTGCAGCAAATCAACAGTCCCGCAGTCTACATTACTGTGAAAGAATGAAGACAGGGAAGTATTAGGATGGAGCAATTTACTTTACTGGGTCACAATTCTTTGACCGTGTCGTATAATTCAGTTAGATGTACCAATGAAGTGACACCGGCTGTTTGCTGAACTCAGTGTAATTTTAACTTAATTCCTACTCTACTGTGGGCTTAAGGGCTGCCTGTTGTTCACTGTTGATTAATACACATCTAAAGTAGTGTCAATTTAATATAAATATTACGGGGAGAAAGTTCAGTAAAAACCCTTCAGCATTCTTAGTAGTTTACTATTCTCATAAAAAAGAGTAATTAATTCAGTCAGAATAAGAGGCCTGGATTCCCATGTACAAATGTATTTACACTGAGAAATTTGTTGCAACACGGTTAATACTATGCCATATATCACTGTTGCATTACAAATAAACAGAGCTGAATATGATAGAATGAAATTTGCCCCTTAAAAAATTAGGGAGATCTAGATTCTAAGCTTATAGAATTAAGACCTCCATCTTTAAAATAATATTAACATATGTAGAAGTCAATACCCCCATCTTAATCATCCTTCTCAGCAATTACTGTGCTTCTTGGTTTTTTGGTAGAGTTATCTCAACCAAAAACCCCTGAAATCAAGCAGAGACTAATGAGGATAAAAACGGCTGGTGAGGAATATAGAAGTAATTCTTTACAGCCCTGAGAATAAATCTATTCCATTCCCTGGAGGAAGCTGAAGAGTGATCTAGGCAACAGGTTGGAACACGTGGGGGAAGTCTAGGTTGGATATTAGGAAAAACTATTTCACTAGGAGGGTGGTGAAGCACTGGAATGGGTTACCTAGGGAGGTGGTGGAATCTCCATCCTTAGAGGTTATTAAGGCCAGACTTAACAAAGCTCTGGCTGGGATGATTTAGTTGGGGATTGGTCCTGCTTTGAGCAGGGGGTTGGACTAGATGACCTCCTGAGGTCTCTTCCAACCCTAATCTTCTATGATTCTATGTGGACTCCTTGGAACCACACATCCAATTCTGTCATGGATGGCTCTGATCTTCAGCCTTCCAATCTAGCGAAATCAAACTCAATGCAGCTGAATAATCAAGATTTGATTTGCAGAAGCAGCCTCTTTTAGTAAAGTTCAACATGTTGAGGCCTTTCATAATAAACCAAACCATACACAGACTCGTGACAAATGTCAAGAAACATTTATTGTGACTAAATAATTTGTGACAGCTGAGGTGTTGCCTATAATACTTCATTAAAGCAGTTTTTTGTTCTTAACTAGAGCCAGGGCTGACTCACTACAACTTGGGTAAGTACTAAGAAAACTCTTGCGCGTGTTAGGGCTTTTAAGAGATACCAGTCACATCTAAAATGTGAACTCTATGGGTATGTCTACACTGCAGTTAAGCAGTTAAACACCTGTGGCTGGCCTGTGTCAACTGACTTGGGCTCACAGGGCTTGGGCGAAGCAGCTGTAAAACTGCAGTGTAGACGTTTGGGCTCAAGCTGGAGCCTGAACTCTGGGCCCCCTGAGAGGAGGGTCCCAAAGTCTGGGCCTCAGCCCAAGTCCGAACATCAGCAATTCTACAGCCCCACAAGCCTGAGCCCTGCAAGCCCAAGTCATCTGACATGGTCAGTCACTGGTGTTTAACTGCACTATAGACGCACCTTATATGTACATGATGGGAGAAGGGAAGAAATGAGGGTACTTCACACCTGAACTCTTCCCTCTTCTCTACAATTTTAACCTCTAACAGATTCTCCCACTGTTTTGGTGATCAAATGAGTAATGACTCCCCTTCAACACACTCCCCCCAGCATTGTGTTTAGCACACTATTGCAAAACAGATAATAGGAGACTTCTGACACGTTAACTATTTTTAGTAGCAAAAGAAGGCAACAGAAACATATCAGAAAGCAAAAAGAAAAGAAGAAAAATACCTGTGGCACCTTAGAGACTAACAAATTTATTTCAGCATAAGCTTTCGTGGGTTAAGAACCCACTTCATCGGATGCATGGAATGGAGTACTACACTGAAACATATCAGAAAGCGTATCTCTAGCAACAGACTGACACATGAAAAGTGAAAATGACGCATGATACAGCTCTCTCACAGTTCTGTTATAATCAACCAAAAGGAACAAAAGACATCAAGTGATTTGTCAAGAGTAACAGGACACATCTAAAGGGGCATTATGGTCTCATGTGGGCAAAAACAATCTGAACCCTTTCTTTGGTTGCAGCCAAAGAACTTACTAGTGCATATCCTGACTACCTGGGCTGTGTGCTAGGGTACCAGAATTTGCCCCATAATGCACAACCTTAATTTAAGAGATGCACATCTAATTTCTCTTGTATTACACTTTAGTAATGCACTCCTCAGGAAGGGAAATCTGATACATTTGCTTCAGCATCACATTTAGGGTTGCCACTTTTAAAACATTATTTGCAGAAAAAACAACAACACTCATAGCAACATCGCAGCACATCAGAGTAAGTCGCAACACATTTTAGACATTCTCAAACATGAAATTCAGGATTTTCTGTATCCTACAAACTGACTTTCGGGGTATGCGACAGATGGACCAAAGTCAGATGGTTGAGGCTAACAAAGCTAATAGACCTTCTTAACTACTTTGTACTCTTGCATACTTCTAGAAGATTGGAAAGAAATATTTCTTTCCCTAACAATAGTTCTTTAATATTTCCCTAACAATAAATATTTCTTTGTTTACTCCTGCTCCTAGTGACTTTACGTGGAGCTGGATTGGATCCTTTAGTCTCTTCCCTCTTTTGATGCATTCTGAGTGGTGTGGAAATTTGCATGACTTGGAGTACGATCCTACAAGTCCTCCATGCACGTAATACAGTTATTATTTGCTTAATTTCACTTACAGGGTTTTTTATGGTGCTTATCACTACAGCATCTCAGAACCTTACAAGAACTCCTGAGAGGTAGGGAAGGATTATCTCTCTCTCCATTTTACAGATGAGGAACTGAGACAAAGAAATTAAGTGATTTGTCTGACATCATGCAAAGGGCCTACAGCAAAGTTGGGAACAGAAGCCAGATCTCCTGGCTCTCAACTCAGTCACAAGAGTACTATCTTCTCTTAAATCAATGGGAGTTCTGTATGTAGAGGGTTTATATGATCGGGCCCTTGTTTTGTTATTTTTTACTTTTACTGTGCACCAGTATAACAGGTGTTGACAGCACAACTTTAGAAACGGTAAAAAAGATTCTGTTCTTAGTTACAACAGTGGAAATCTGCAGTAACCCCACTGATCCCAGTGAACAGTTCTGGGGCCTCAGCAGGAGGTGGTAGAAATTTGAAATTTAGCAAGGACATACACCCTGGATCACATATGTGCCTTTCTATGGTCCACTGAGTATCTTTTTAGATGTGGTCCAGATAAACTTTTTTTCAAAATGTACTTCAGCCAAGCACTAGTTTTACAATATTTTTTCATTCCCCCCCTTCACACAACCTTTTGTTGACTCTTCACAAATGTCATTGTGTAAGGAAAGAGGAACTTCTTATTTCTGAATATGATTTCACCATGTTCTATTGGTTCAGGGCACGTGTGGGAAAGACAAGGAGTTCTATTGCTATGTAGCAACTGGTTCCACATGGTGGAAGTTTTGTTTGACCATCTCTCTTTAAATAGGAAATGCTATTAATAAAAACTGTTACTGTTGGAATAGGAAGCACTCAAAAATTAGGAAAAGCCAAAGCTAAGGTTTAATTCTGCTCCCTTTAACATGCATTTCAACAAAGTCTTTAATTGCCACAGGCCTCGTGTCAGTCGGTGAGTAGGCTGGAGAGTGAGTCCGGGAGGGATGCACAATGAGTAAGGCAGAGGCTGGACTCACTGACCTCAGAATGAGGCGGCGGGATACTGTGCAGTGAATGAAGCAGGAAGTCACACACTGCACAGGGAGGATATAAATGAATACTGAACAGCTGCCTCATTCACTGCACACTGTCCAGCTTGTGCACTGGATGAAGCAAGGATCCTGTGGCATAAAATAGTGTGTGTTTTTTGGAGTCAAGATCAAGGTTATTTGAGGGAGTAACAGCCATTTAAATATCTGGTATTTGTACTGGTCCTTCAAGTCAGATTCGTACTAAATCTGAATCCGACTCAATGGACAAGGCGTCTGACCTACTCTCTAATCCCTACAAAGGGCACCTTCTAAATAGTGTTGAGTCACATTGGCAGGACAGTGTCAAGGGAAATGCAGATTGCTGACCAAATGCAATACGTGTCCGGTACATGGAGGACATCAGTCCCCAAGGCTGTAAAATCTGGCATATCTATTACCACTAAATCCACTTAAAAACTAAAAATAAACAAAAAGGGTGAATATTACCGATGTATCTCTCTGAGTATGACTTTCTAGGACAAACTACAATACTTCACGTTTCAATTTAGTACGGCTTTACACGCTGCTTTCCCTGGTTTACATATCAATGGAGTTAATGTCACGGTCTGCCCTTAAAGTAACTGTCCAAAACACAGATCTACAATACAGCTTTGACAAGTGGCCAATACTATAGAATACTGTAGCAATTTTTTAACATAAGGGTGTATCAACAGTGCAGAAGTTTCAGAGTCACACTGGAATCTGTGATTGCTATTCTGAAGGGTATGGGAATCACTGTCTCCCTTTCTCAGGACTGTATACTACTTTTATAAACGTACTGATTATTTACACTCTACTCCTCCAACTTTCCTCTTTCTTCCCTATATAAATACTGTATTCAATTAATACAGATGTGGCATAAAGGCCATCAATCTATGTGCTCAATTCCCCATGATCCTAAAGGTCCTTCTTTGGACAAGCTAGTGATTTAGCTCCAAGTTCCTGTAAGCTGTAGCAAATTCTTCTGACTTCAGTCAGTGCTAATGTGACACAAGCCCTTGCCCTACTTAAAGGGAGTCCCATATCTAAAAAAACTGAATCCAACTCTGTGCCATTTCAGTCAGAGTTGCTTGGAGTTTTTATAAACTGCACTCTATCATGGCTCTCAAGAGCCCTTCAGATATTTCACTCGTCTCCCTTCTAAGCTCTTTAGGGCTTGGAAGGAACAGCAGCTCTTGTCTTGGTATATTGTACATGCCTCAGGACTCTGCCCTTAACAAGACCAAGACCTCTGGCCAGTGTCAGATAATCTGTCACTATAAGCTACTTGTATCCAAGCCAGATATTTATTGCTATTGATCTGCTTGGTCCTAGCGAAAGACTTTTGTTCTCTCAGCCCAGGACTTTGACCTCAATTAAGTTATGAATTTCAATCCGATAGACTGCTCCACTTACCCTGCTGCTCTCCCTGACTGGATTAATTAGAATTAGCTAGGCCAGGACTCACCCTGAGCGCCTCATGGATCATGTTATTTTAATAATAAATAAAGAGATGGCAGCAACGTACAAGGGAGGATTTTGAAAGATTACTCATCTCGGAGCATCATTCAGAACCTGCCAATACCAATTTCTCTGAATTTGATTACCTCATTTACTTCTTTTTACTTCTCTTCATTAATTGAGTTTTATCCCCTATTACTTCAGCTCCCAAAATGTGCCCTTCCTATAAAGGAATCAGAGAGGCACTTACTTTCTAGCACCCCTTTTCTATTGCTGTTCCAAAGTTTTACTACTGTAGGTCATCAAAACGATAGTTAGCAATAATGAAATAGTCATTAAGTATTTAATAACCTAAGAGTACTGAGAAAGTATATACTATAGACAGGGAGGGAGATGGAATGGGGATAGGGCAGCCCGGTCTGTAGCCATGAATTATTATTATAAAGCATCCAATATAGACTTTTCATACGGTTAGTTAATTGGCTTGTGCACAAAATTGAATGTCTCCAAGAAGGTAACATCTAACTCTGGAGAGAAAGCATATATCAATCAGTACATTTTCTGACATCTGCAATAATGCCTGTGGAACGCTCATAAAATGGGCTGACGACCAGAGGAATTTGATTGGCTAGTGGAAGTTTTGAACCACATGGGTCAAGACCTATTAGCTACATTATCCTTATTACATCTCTTTCCATATAAAAGCAATTACATACTTCAAGAAGTCAGGTTACACAGGATTATCCTGAAATGGAATTGTCTCAACCAGTCAGATCAAAGACATGCTAGAGAGTTACTGACCCATAAGAACACACTTATTTATCAATTATGCAGTTCCTTGCACTCTGATAGGCTGGGAGGAGGAAAGCTAGCTGATTTGCATAATGGCAGTATATTTATTTTTCAATAAAAGTACAATTATGAACATTTCCATGCTCTGACTGGCCTTCAGATCTTCAAATCAATAGCCCCAAAATAAACATGGCTGCCTCAGCTTCTGACAATCTCCCTGTCATAATCTCAACTAACGCCAGATACTCAATACAATTTAGTTTTTAAAAAGCCATTTGGTACAGAACTATTTATAACAATCAATCAAAGCCATGTGGTGAGAGGACGATGGTCACATTTCTGTAGGAAACTATTTTGGGATAATAAACTCTTCAGTTGTTAGCTTCAAGATTTATCTAAGGATAAGATTCTAATCTTCTACATGGAGCACCCTGAAGTGTTCACTTCTTGGGAAGTTGAGGGCCTGGTGTTTCACAATGCAGGGCCCCTGGCAAAGCCATACACCAGTTCCATGTATTATTACTTCTGTCATACTCACTTCACCCTTAGCTTCACTTATGAGCCAATAGCCAAGAAGTAAGAATTATGACCTTCTTTCATTCAAATACTTAAGAGAGGAGAGTCAATCAGACATAAATGAGAGGCTACATTTGGGTAGTAAAACCATCCTGTCCACAGTGGAAACCTATAAAAGAGGTGCCTTTCTGGAGACAGAGTGAAACATTTTAACTTCACTGAAATTCTTCTGACAGGGAGAGCTTTGTGGAGGAGCTGCATGCAAAAACGATCAGTGTTTTAGGGACTGCCCCTAAGTAGACAGACAGTTGGGATGTACAGCAAAGGCAATTCCTCTAGCCCTGCAAGGCACAGCCTAGGATTAAGGAAACAACTTGCCGCTGCAGGCTGTGTCTATGACTATGCACTCACCTGGAAAAAAGGCTCAGCTGCCAGCAGCAATCTGTGTTTTCACACCTGACTTTCCCTAAGCTGGGAATACCTGAATGAGGTTTAAAGCATTTTGGACAATGACTTCACAAATTAGACAAGTGATTTAACACATTAGCCACATGGCTTTTCAGATGACCCCAAGGATTGAGGGAGAGTGGGGGATGGGAGCAAAGGGCACTGAAATCTTTCACCACACTGAGATAAAGTGCATTAAAATATTTCAAAGCACAAACTAATACAAAGCATGCAAGGCCAAGAGATTCTGGCTTCTTTTTTTAAAATGCATTTATTAAGAAGAATAAATACCTAGATGGTAGATAGAGTTTTAAGGCCTTAATCCTGAAATTCCTTGCGGGGTGGAGTGGGGAGGCTGGAACTAAGGGTGCTGGGGATGTGGCAGCACCCCCAGGCTTGAAGTGGTTTCCATCATGTACAGGGCTTACAGTTGGGTTCAATGGCTCTCAACACCCCCACTATACAAATTGTTTCAATGCCACTGGGGAGGGGGGGCAAGGTGGTCAGGCTCCAGCACAAGTGCATGCAGAGGCTATGTATCGGTGCATGTAAGATTAAGCTCTGGGCACAGTCCACTGCACTGAGCATTAAGTCTCAAGCCCTACGTACCACTGTCTTACTCACAAGCGTGCAGAAAAAAGGGGGACAGGCATAACTGAGAAGACGGGAACGTAACTGAATCGGCATGCTAATGAGCTACTTAGCTACATGTCTCCTCTTTGGCCCTTCTGCTACTAGGCAGCAGTAACATGGCAGCTGCGCAGCAGCTCTCATTAACACAGGATTGGGTTCCATTTGCTCTGCCCAGGTCAACGCTTTATCTTGGATTTATATGCCCTATGCTCGATGCCTTCACTGTGCAAAGTCAAGCCCTCGGCGTAACGTCGTTTTCTTTCTCTGCATGGGCGTGTAAAGGGGAAGAAGGCACAAGGAGTCTCCTCCTCTGTCTCTGCACCGCACCACACTCTAGCTAGGTGCAACGGTGGTACTTACACTTGTACAAGGCTAAAACCAATCCTGGCTTCAGTGGATGGAGAGAGGCAGGGAAGGGGCAAAGTCAAGGCCCTGCAACCATTCGACACCAGGACAACAGTGCTGCCCAGGCACAGGAATGTATATAGCATGTTGCTGATTTTACAAGAGGCACTGGCCTTCCTGAGACGTTATGACACATGGAGTTCCCACTGGAGGCTCTTCCTGCACCACACCCAGCTAGGGGACATGCCTCAAAAGGAACGACTGAATCTTTATTTTCGTTTTGAATCTTTATCATGAAGCATTGCACAGTCATTAATCAATCCTTACACCAATCATAGGAAGCGGGTGGTGTTATCTGAGGCGGAAACCAGAAGAGAAACATGAAATAACCTGTCCGAGGTCACACAGCAAGTCAGTGGCAGAACGGGCAACAGAAGTGAGGAACTCATGGCTCCTCTTCCTACCCTGCATTCATTCCTCTGGACAAAACTGCTTCTCACTTTCACTAGCATTCCCAACAACACTTGCAATTAACTGGCTTTCCTAGCTTGTTGATTTTAAAATCCTTATTTCAGTTTCTGTAAGCACTGATCTGGCAATGGAGTGCACAGAGGCAGAAGACAGGGCCCAAAAATATTTTTTTCTTAGCTCTAAGATAAATAAGAACTATTGGGGTGGAAGCAGGGGTGGGGTTGCAAGAGAGATTTCCGTGTGGCAGGATGGGCTTGAGAGAAAAAAAAAATCAAAATCTAGAGAATAAAGCTATTCTGACACCAGTCAAACTTTAGGCCTAGATTATTTGAAGGTAGACAGTTAGGCCTGCAATCCTGCCTCAAACCACCAGGGAAGGGTGGTAGGTCATTCGACTTTCCTGCCTCCTTTCCACTCCAAAAGGCCGCTGTTGGCAGAGGGAGTCTATAAGAGGGGCTATTTGGGGATACTGGATCTTGGGTAGGGTGGGGCTTCATAAATTTGTATAAACATCCAAACTTCTTGAAATTTATCTAAACTTCAAACCTGTTGAGTTCCCGATCATTAAGTTACTCGACTTTAAAATAGCCTAAAATTCCCCAGAAGGCGCATACAACATTCTGGCAGCAGGGGGCCTAGAGACCCCCAGACTATTGCGGGTCTTCAAGAATTATTCCTGGATTTACTGGCAATTATATGGTGTGTGGGGGAGAGAAGAATGTGGAACATAAAATCTCACTAAAACAATTAAAAAAAACAAAACAGCTTCTTTCTTGCGTGCAACTGCTTTTGCTCTGCAGTGATGCTGCCCACCACACACATGCTGCCTGAACCTGCAGTTTTGCTGCATCCAGCAGAGAGAGTGAGTGATTCTGGTGACAAAAAAGGAGCAGGGGAAAGATTAATTGTACACGTTAAGCTGTGAGATGCAGAGGAATGATGCATCAAAATCCAGCACTTTTGGAAGGAAGAGCCCTCTACTCAAACTATCGGCAGATGCTGCTCAAGGCATATTCAGAAGCTGAAGAATGAACTAAGGTAAATCGCTGAGTCGAATCTGAAGTTCTAGCAGAAACTTGTGAACGTTTTATAAATGGTTCTGCTGCAAGGGATTTTTCTCCCAGTAGTTAAAAACAGCATCTGCTGAGTGGTGACCACTTAGCATTCAACCTGCTGCCAACCTACATTCCACAGAGATCTGCAGAGAGGCGTGGAGCTGTGCCACTTCTAATAACTGTGTGACTGGCACCAAGTCAATGCTTTAATGTTGAAAGCTACCCTCTGTCACTAAGCAGATCTTTCCTTTCTTTTGGCTAATGGATTTCACACCCATTGGCAACAATGTCAAGAGTGCAGGAATATAAGCCTGCAGAGCCTTCTGAGAGCTGCTTATCAGAGCTTCCTTGGGCGGTACAGAGAGAGGAGGAGGAGGGGAGAAGAAGGAAGCTGTCTTGGATAATAATTTTACAGGTAAAGGTTGCTCTCATTATTGGTACTGGTATGCCTACTCTTAGCTTTTCCTTTCCCCCACCCTTAGTTTCTTCAATCATTTGCACCATCCTGCCATGATACTGGTAAACTCTGCAGTATTAAAAACCTCTTTCTCCTGCAGAAGTCTGCAGGCACGGTTGCAGACCCTCAAAATAGCTGACAATCGTAGCAAAGTGAACTTTCTGTCTTGTCTACACTATACTTTTTGGGAAATCTACACCAGATAGCAACTGCACAAGCAGGAGTATAAACAAGACTCAGACATTTTTACCACTGTGTCACTTGGACTTGTAGGGTTAAATGCCACAGTGGTTAGACTGCTGATGCTGGATCTGTAATAGCACTCCCCACTGATGGCACTACACTGGTGTGGTCAATGGCTGGATAGTCTCAAAAACAACGAAAAGTACTTGTGGCACCTCAGAGACTAAAATTTATTCTCACAAAATCCTAGTGTACACACACCATAGTGCCTCTGACCCTTAGCCTGAAGGTTCAAGGTGTACAAACCAATCTCCTCAAAACCTCCTTGATGTCCTCAAGTACATGGGAAGATAAGGCACACTACAGTTAGTTCAGGAGTTAGGGGAAGAAATGCATCTGCATCAATGCCAGCTACATTTTAAAATCTACATTGGTGCCACCTATACGTATATGGGCCACTACAGGGTTTGAACTGCAAGCAGCTTATTCACCTCACTATTGTGCAATCTAAAGATGGGGGATGGGGTGAAAAAGAGTCAAAAACATTTTTAGAGCCATGCAATACAAGGGGAAAACATAACAGAAAAAATACCAAGCGATTTTTGACATATCCATAATTTCTACTTCATTTCTGGCTAATAGTGGAAATTAGTCTTCAGATAGTTGATAAAATCAACCTGTCTGTGCTGGGTTAGTACCATGATCTGCAGCCAGGCAACTACTTCTACTAAAATTGATTTTCCTTTTTGGCAACCAATAGGCCAGTCAATAATAATGTTATTTGAGAAGGATTGAATCACGAGGGAGATGAACCTTCCCTGCCATTTATTATGTTTGTATTGTCTCCATTTGAAAAGAGTTTTTTCAATAAGGACGTGCAAGAAGGATAGCTACTTTGTGTCCTGGTATCTGGAAGCCCTCTGACTCAAAAGCACGTTAGCATCCAAATTGATAGAAAAGAGGAAGCTCCTGTCTGTTAAAGGAAAGTGGCAAGGGCTATGACAGGGTAGCTAGAAAGCTTTTTTTTGCTAATCAAGCAAGCTCCATGGTCCGTCTGAAGTGTACTGCCCCAACATGGGACTGGGAGGGAGAGGGAGGAGGGATGCTTGCCACATTGCTCTTGCTGGGTAATCTAAGAAGTCTTTCAAAGCAAAAAATTCCATGCATGAGTCCTATCACAAGAAAGACAAAACTCTAAGGGAATGGCTACTTTTTTACCTGCTGCAAATGCTAACATTAAGAGGTGTGATTTTAGGCAATCATGCTGCCCAGCTGCAGCGCTCTGAAATGCCATGGAGGAGACCTAGGTTTTATCTCAGTACTGATTTCCTGATGCTAAACTGGGAAGAACCTGAAACACTTCTGAAGCAGCATACTCGGGCCCTGGTGAAATAGGGAGGAGAAATAATATTTGTCGTCATCCTTTATCCATGCCTCTATCCAAGTAAAGGGGTGGCAGTGACAGGAGAAGTCTCACAGTTCTGGCAGAAATATGGAGAAGCATGTGAAGGAATAACAAAAGCTGTGATCTCTTACAGGAGATCTGACTACTAAACCTTCAGTGATATTTCCATCAAGGCAGAAACTAAAAACTAGGGATACAAATGATTTTCTCAGAACTGAACATTTTACTTGCATCTTTATTACCTATCTGTGAACAGCATCATTAGCAAGACAAGCTACACATCGTCACCGTAGGGAGAAAAGACCTAGGGCATCTTTCATTGATATTCTGAGCGAAGGACATAAAGCTTGCAGATAAAGGTGTCTAAAGCCTCCTAGTCAACAGCTCAGATTAGGACCCAGTTCAGAACAGAACACTATAAAGAGCAGAGCTTCTCAAAAGCCTGGATTCTGGTATGGGATAATTTTACCCGACCTGATGTTACCTGAGCTCATGTAATGAGATTCAACCCATCATCTAAAGGAGTTTTAGATAAAAGTACAGAATTTTTGCTGTGTTAACAGATTCATGCCTGATCTTCATCTTGCTTCCTCCCACTAACCTAAGTGAGTCTACAACCTATGATTTCCATGTGACAGCATACACACATACTATTTCTCAGAACTCAATATAGCCAGTGTTTGCCCAGTATAGAAATATATCAGCTGAACAGCAAAACCCCAATGCTCTTATTGCATTTTTGTTACCATCATGAAAAAGCTGTTTGTCATGCTCTCTATCATTTGGCCCATTATTAGATCAGAGTTCACCCAACCTTTCTTGAAACTGAACAAGAGTAAAACCTATATGCTTTAAAAAAAACATCACCCCATGTAAAAGAGGGCAAGTCAGGTCTGACCTCCGGCAGAGATGCTTCATATGTACAAAATCTCCATTTTCCAAACATCTCCATTTTCCTTATTTTTACAAGACAAGGCAAGATATCCTCTAAAACAGTGGTTCTCAATTTTTCCACCCCGAGGGAATCTATTTTCCATACTGGGACCTCCGCAAGATCCCCCTCCCATTAGGGATATGGGAACAGCAAGGCGGTTATGATCTCTTGAAACCTGTTTGCAACCCCCATGTTGAGAGCTCTGTTCTAGAAACCATACATTCTATAAGCAATCATGTCTCACAAAGAGAAAGCCATGACTGTTTCAATAGAAATAGAATGTTTCACTTTACTCACAGATGGATGAAAAACACCAACATTTATTCATTCATCAACAGATTCATTCATTCATACATTTTAAAGCAAGAAGGGAACATTATGATCATAGGCAGACATCCTGCATAACATAGACCAACTGCAATGTTAAGAACAGGCTCCCCTTTCCTTTACGTCATTGTTCAATAAATACAGATTTTTCTAAACTGAATGTCTCAGTGATAGAAAAATGCCTTTGGAAAGATCTCTGGATTCTGGGTGTTTCCAGCACAGTTCCAAAACACCACCCTACCACCCACTTAGACATGGCCTTTGGCTCTGAGGATTTAGGTAATTTGATTACATAAACGTCCCTTTTCAACATACAGCAGGGAAGTCTGTTGTGTTTCTGCACACCCCCCCACCCATGTCAATCACTTACCGCCTCTTTTCAAACATACTATTAAGGCTAATTATGGACAATCAAAGAACTCAATGGATGCAGGCTTTCAGTGGACAGCAACAAACTGCCTCTTTAAACCCACAGCATCATTGTTTAAAAAGGACAGTCAATCTACTACTGCACTCGAGGAGCTTTGTGCATACCGCAGGACCAAACAGCACCATGGAGTCTCTCCCCACTTACCTGCTTCAAATACATCAGTGTATGTAATAAAATAATAAACCAATTATTTACACTTATATAGCACCCAGAGATCTCCAAGTGCTTTACAAAGATAGTTATTGTTCACATTTAGAAAACAACAACAAAGGAAAAACAGAGGTTTGGCTCCAGGTCATCCAGCTAATTCATGTTAGTAAAACTAAGGGATCCTAGTGACCAGTCCCCCCATGCTCTAACCACTACATAACGCTGGTGCTACATAAGAAACATAGGAGGGGAAAAACATACAGTGCCTGCCTAATGAAAAAGCACAGAAGCAGCCGAGGAGGGGGGTATTATTTTCTAATATCCTAAAAAGATATTAAAAACACTGCAGACAAAAAATAAATAGAAAAAAAAAATCTATCATACAAGCTTCCCTCTCTACCGTCTGTTGCTGTCACTCTATATCTTGCTCCCAGATCTATATCTTATGTCTTATGCTGCCTGCATTTAACATTGCTGCATGTATGAATGAAATAGGAAGATATCTCAAGGCATGTAGGGTAGAAGGTTTCTACAGAGCCTGTCCCCCAGGCTGGAACCTGGCAGACTGAGAGCTATGTGTAGTCTGGAATGTGAACTTCCAGGGTTAGAACAGCATGTTAAAATAATAGCTCCACTAATGCAAGTCACTAGAGATTCCCTTATACTTAACCCCCAATTCTTTACAACCCACACATTAACTCACAGTGCATTTGGTAATATATACGAGCACGTGCTTCAACATTTATGATATAACTTTTTTCCTCTCTCTTTGGTTGCTCCTCCAAAGAATTCCCCATAATCCTGGGTTTTAGACAGTACTTCCTTTAGGGAAAAGATCCAGATAAAAAGTAAACACTGGGTCATGAAATCCTGAAAATGTTATCACAGTTTATAGAAGGCTGAGGAGAGAGAGAAAATAAAATAAAAGTCTAAGAACTGTCTGCCTTCTCTGAGAATACATCTATGTGCAAAATAAGACCTTTAAAAAAAAGGTCTCCTTTATTACCTTGGTGGGGAAAAAAAATCTAAGATTGATTTTCTTTCTATAGCTATTATTAAATTTCTGTTACTGGACAAAAATAATTTGGTTAGAAAAAATATGCAATACATTAAAAAAAGGGGAAAAAAGTAACAGAAAATGATAGTACAGAGAAAATACAGATTATTCTCCTCCAGCTAAGGAAGTCCTCCCCAAGTCATACTTTTACAGCTAAAGACACTCTTGGTGCACTAAGAGATGTGAGATACAATCATCAGAAAGAGATGAATTTTCAGGGACTGTTATTCCAGAACTCCAAGCAGCAGATATCCCCTGGGGTCACAAGGTAAAATACAAAGGCAAACATGTAATCCCAGGTCTCAAGATCATGCTATTTCCAAACGTTCACAGACAAACATATCACACACGATTAGAGTAGTAGGTGTGGTGTCCAGTCTTATCTTGGAGCAAGGGAAATCATGGACATAACTCCAGCATCATTCAGTATAATTACTGACCCCTGCTCCACAAATCTACCTTTTTTTCAAAGGTGCACAAAGGATCTTTGAAAAAAAAATCCTCAAATAGTCTGCATAACAAAAACATAGGAATAATATGCTCAAAAAATGACAGGTCCCTGCCTAAATCTTCCCACTGATTTCAATGGAACCAAGCAAGTTCTCTTAATATGTACCCTTTTCACGGCTCTGTCCATAGTAAGGCTTGTAACAATATTTTAAACAGTTTTTAAACATGTTTAAAGCTTAACCTAGTTACTTCCACCATCAATATGTTACTGCTGAGTCAAGAAACCTACAGGATAGCCTATTGCACTACTGCAACATATGTGAAGTATTTCCAAAGCACTTATTGGGATACTGAAAGATCATCGGTTTGGGCTAGCACAGTTCTCAAAATACACACACAAGGACACACAAACTAGACAGGGAAATGATGCAAGCAACAACCATATTGGAAAACAACTGTCAATCATGGTTCTGGAAGAACCATATTTGACAATTATTTCTGAACATGATCAAAGCTAGCAAGATTCAACCCTTAATTACAACAGGATTATAAATCCAATCTACATTATAAAGTGAGATCCAACTGTAACAATGTCAAATTTCAAACATAACCTGAAGCACCATTTAGAATGCTTTGTTTAAGAAATGTACCTTCTAATAAATGAATGTTCTATTGTGTTCTACTGTTTGACAAACAGGTTTCTTCCTTCAGTGGAATTTTCTTTAGTTCACTCTCCAGCCTTCAGATGCTCTGCTGAAACTATAGGATATTAAGGAACTGGACAGAGACTACCAATTCATTCTATCTAAGCCACCAAATGTCTAGTAATAGGAAATATCTCTGGTCTCGCCTACCCAAGTCAGATCTGAACTGATCACCAGCAAGTGAAATGCAGGAAGAAATTTCATCTTGCAACCGAAAAGGTTCATTGTGTTTTTGTATTTGGTTGTATGGAAATCTGTTTTTAATGGGTATATTCGTCTCCCATGTATTGCTTAAGGTGGCCTCCTCCATATTCAATACTCTGAAAGAATTTGCTTTGGAATCCTGATGGGACAAAGTATGAAGTGTTTGGTAAAGATACAAACACCATGCACCATCGAAAAGCAAGTTTTCCGTCCCTTTCTTACCTGGCTGTTAACATCGGCTGCATGCTGTAACAGTACCGAGACCAGCTCCTTGTGTCCTCGGTCACATGCCCAGTGGAGCAAAGCCCTGCCCTAGAAATATCCAAAAGAAAAAGAATGAAGTCAGCTGAAGCTATTGTAAAGAGACTCAAAGTTCTACTACTGGAACCCTGGATATCATAAACAACTAAAAATTGAACATTAGAATGGCCTATAATGTGCCATTCATTCTCACTTGTATGTTTACACAGCAAGGTCAGAAGCATCAGCCATCTTTTAGAAGGGCAACACAGAGCCTGATTCTGCACTCCTCTGCACCCAAAACTCCAATTCAAGTCAATAAGAGTGTAAGGGAGAAAGAAGAAAGCAAGAGACCAGAATGTGATCTGCCTTCTAAACAGCTTTAGGGTTTAACTCTGCACCAGTGACTTTAACGGGAACAGGGACTCTAAGGCTAAGATTTTTAAAGCTGCCTAAGACATTTGAACCCCCATTTCCCATTAAAAGTAATGGGAATTAGGCATCCAAATCCCGTGGTGGCTTTGCAACTCTCAGCCATAAGTCACTATGATCTGTGCAACAAGGTGTCATCAGATCTGAAAAACGTATTTCAATTTTTTTTTGGTCTACTCTACAATCCCCCCTCTTCCTTCCCCATGTTTCTGCATCTGAAGTCACTGGGCGCACCCCCAGAAAGAATTTGTAATGACTCCTCCTCCACCACGATGGGTGGCAATCACTAGTGGAAGTTCAGATCTACCTATTTGTCAAGGACATGGGAAATAAGTAGCTCAGCACTCTTCTGAGGGCTGATTGACATGCAGCTTAACACCCTGCTATGGGCAGGGCAGGTTGTCATGTTCGGAGAATGGAATGTTTTTTCCATATTAAACTCAAATTTCAGCTTTATGCCAGTTTTAACAGGGATTAAGCAAATATCTGGGGCAAAAGATGGAATTAAGTCAAAAGAGCACTTCATGAAAACCTTTTTCTCCCCTTCTATCTCACTGAAACTCTTCCTGGGATGTACATCTTAATTCACCCAATTAAAGGAGGGACTAGTTGAAAAATAACGTGATCTGAAAGAGAAAGCACTCAGCAATTTAGAAGTCTTAAAAAGTTTTCCTTACTTTGTCTTTTGTGCAACAATTGACTCATCTCTCTACCTGTGAGAACCTGCTTCAAGTAATCAAGCACTAGATGCTGAAAGGGGGCGGATGGAAAATTGGGCTGTGTAGATGTCCTAAGCATTCTGCCCTAGAAAGGGCACTGCTGCATGCATCAGTTAGGAGCAATTTCATCACCCTTTGTTCATACCAACCTACCCAACTGAAGATGAACCTGTGCCATGAAGTCCTGATCTGGATCTGAACCTCACCAAAGTGTGGGGGTGTCCACATACAGAGTTATAGTTTGCCCTGTAGAGGGATAGGGAATAGCTGCAAAATCTGGAGTATTCTATTTCGGGGTCTTGGTTTAGGCTCATTTTGGAGAATCATCTCAACATAGGACTGCCCAGGCTGTGAGCGCTTTTTTTTTTTTTTTTTAAAACGCTTACATTTGGATAGCAAAACACAGTTCTTCTGCTACAGTTTCATGTGTTGTTAGCTGCAATAGCCACACTGGTCACTGAGCCTGGGAACAGTTATCTTGTTACCTACATGAACAGAATCCAAATCCATCCAAAGCAGTAACAGGAAATTTTTTAGAGCTATTCATTAAAAGGCTCTATCAACTACACAAGATGTTATAAATTGGCATCTTTTATATCTTCATTTAAACAAAAGAAAAAGTAGATTTTTAGATGGCAGTTGTTCTACCCTGGCTATCACTTGTACTTCCAGCTTAATGTGTAAACTTTATAGCTGTTAATTTAAACTACCTGTTAACATAAATTTCTCTAGATTTAATATGGCAGGTGACACGCCTGCAGAAGGATCTTTTAAACTCATGCTGAGGTAAAGCAAAAAATCATAATGCTGCCTTGTGACATTTTCACAACAACTTGCTTTTTCTAATGTACCACCCAACACACTTGTGGTGCTTCAAAACCAAAATAGGGTTAACACAGGCTATCCCTTCACATATAACGTCCAACATTGAAGGGGGTACAAAGTGAGCAACTCACTTATCTATTAATAGGAGCCGTGTGGCAGATTTCCTGGACACTGTGCCAAAAATTTACTAGTAGAAGGGGGATAGGAAGACACCAGTGACTAAATCTCTCACTTTTCATGTTGGATATTTTTCAGTAGAGTGGCAGATTTAGAACATTATTTTGAGTCGGGAAATGTGATCTCAGACATTAAGCATTCAGCTTTTTACCACACTTTTTGACCCAGCAAGTAATTAACTTTTGTAACACATTATTTTAATGGTACACTAATTAACCTTGAATTAGAATGAATTCTCTCACAATTACTTTCTATGGAAGCACAGATTACATTGACACTCACATTAGTATCATTTAATGATTAATGTTCCTGCACTCAACATTTCAGTGAAAGACTGAAAGGAGGAGAGTAGAATTTAACAGATTAGTAAATACTGATAGGCAAAGCATCTTAAATTAATCTCTGATCCACAAACACTTTAGGTGTGGGATTTTTACTGGATGGGTAATCCAAATTTCTCTGTGCTATAAACATTTATTCCAGGAGATAGAAGCACTTTATTTACAAGATGCAAAGCTCCCATGAATACTTCTTATTAGGGCTGTCAAGCTATTAAAAAGACTAATCGTGATTAATCCCTCAATTAATCGCACTGTTAAACAATAATAGAATACCATTTATTTAAATATTTTTGGATGTTTTCTACATTTTCAAATGTATTGATTTCAATTACAACACAGAATACAAAGTGTACAGTGCTCACTTTATATTTATTTTTATTACAAATATTTGCACTGTAAAAAAAAGAAATAGTATTTTTCAATTTACCTAATACAAGTACTGTAATGCAATCTCTTTAGCATTAAAGTTGAACTTACAAAGGTAGAATTACGTACAAAAAAACTTGCATTCAAAAACAAAACAATGTAAAACTTTAGAGCCTACAAGTCCACTCAGTCCTACTTTTTGTTCAGCCTATCACTCAGACAAACAGGTTTGTTTACATTTATATGCCAGATGTGCTAAAGATTCATATGTACCTTCATGCTTCAACCATCATTCCAGAAGACATGCGTCCATGCTGATGACGGGTTCTGCTTAATGATGATCCAAAACAGTGTGGACTGATGCATGTTCATTTTCATGATCTGAGTTAGATGCCACCTGCAGAAGGTTGATTTTCGGGTTCTGTAGTTTCCGCATCAGAGTGTTGCTCTTTTAAGACTTTTGAAAGCATGCTCCACACCTCATCCCTCTCAGATTTTGGAAGGCACTTCAGATTCTTAAACCTTTGTTCAAGTGCTGTAGATATCTTTAGAAATCTCACATTGGTACCTTCTTTGAGTTTTGTCAAATCTGCAGTGAAAGTATTCTTAAAATGAACATGTGCTGGGTCATCATCTGAGACTGCTATAAGATGAAATATATGGCAGAATGCAGGTAAAATAGAGCCGGAGATACACAATTCACCCCCAAGGAGTTCAGTCACAAATGTAATTAATGCATTATTTTTTTAACGAGTGTCATCAGAATGAAAGCATGTCCTCTGTTATGGTGGCCGAAGCATGAAGGGGCATACGAATGTTTACCATATCTGGCATGTAAATACCTTGCAATGCTGGCTACAAAAGTGCCATGTGAATGCCTGTTCTCACTTTCAGGTGACATTGTAAACAAGAAGCGGGCAGCATTATCTTCTGTAAATGTAAACAAACTTGTTTGTCTTAGCGATTGGCTGAACAAGAGGTAGGACTGAGTGGACTTGTAGGCTCTAAAGTTTTACACTGTTTTGTTTTGAGTTCGGTTAGTAACAAAAAACCCTACACTTGTAAGTTACACTTTCACGATAAAGAGATCACATTACAGTATTTGTATGAGGTGAATTGAAAAATACGGTTTCTTTTGTTTATCATTTTTACAGTGCAAATATTTGTTATAAAAATAATATTAAGTGAGCACTGTACACTTTGTATTCTATGTTGTAATTGAAATCAATGTATTTAAAAATATAGAAAAACATACAAAAATATTTAATAAATTTCAATTGGTATTCTATTTAACAGTGCAATTAAAACTGCAATTAATAGTGATTAACTTTTTTAATCACGATTAATTTTTTTGAGTTAACCATGTGAGTTAACTGCGATTAATCGACAATCCTATTTCTTACGTAATTATACGTAATTATCTAATTATAGTGGGATAATATAATTACACAGTAATTACCATGCAGCTACTGGACAAAAATATGATTATTTCTATCCTGTAAACCAGTGGTCCCCAACCTTTCTGTGGCCAAGAGCACATTCATCCCTTCATCAGAGTGTGGCAGGCAGCGACACTTCTTGGCGGCATTTCGGTGGCGATGGTTTGCCGCCAGAAGCGCACCTCGGCGGCATTTCGACGAAAGCTTCTCCGCCAGAAGTGTTCCTCGGCAGCATTTCGGCGAAAGCTTCTCCGCCGGAAGTGTTCCTCGGCGGCATTTCGGCGAAAGCTTCTCCGCCGGAAGTGTTCCTCGGCAGCATTTTGGTGAAAGCGCGGCACAGCGGCATTTCAGTGGCGACGCTTCTCCGGCGGATGATCCTCTCCTCTTCCTTCCTTGGCGCCGGCTCGGACGGTGGGCGCACATAAATGCCCCGGTGGGCACCATGGCACCCGCAGGCACCACGCTGGGGACCACTGCTGTAAACCAACATTTATGTTCTAGATCTGCACCTATATCATGTTGTTCTGTGATTTTGTCTTATCTTCAAAACAAGAAGAGTGTGACTTTGCCAGTACTGGGCTTGGATGAGACCATAAAAAAAAACTCAGCATATTGCAACAGTAGTCCTGGCAATCCAGTAAATTCAGCAGTTCTGAATGACTACAAAACCAACACCCAAGAAGCTGCTGCTGGAGATCCTTTCTTTTGGATGAGACAAGAAACTGAAGTCAACTGATCATCTGTAATCATTAAAAATCTTGTGCTTTTTGCAAGAGTATGGATTTAAAGCCTTGGGCAAGTTTCACTTTGGGTAAATGTGACAGAATGTATCTCTGTGTCCACACCCTACACTCTATTGTGATAATCTTTATACAAAGTATGCCCTGTAAAATATAATCTGAAACTCAATTTGCTGGTCAACATTATCCTGATAAAATATGCGTGGCAACATCGTATGTGGAGTTATAAGACTTCCCCGTACAATGTTATTAACTCATGTTCCAAACCATAGCAGAAGTTGGCAAACTGTCTTAAACAAAGGAATATATGCTCTGCTTAATGTGCATTTAAGCAGTAAACAGAATCATCAAGCAGGAAACATAGACAAAGAAACCTCAAACAGGTGAGGAAAAGCATTGGGGAATATCCTTTCCCATAGACTTTGTGTCTCCAGAATCTCATCTGGAAATGTTTTCCAAGAGGGGGACTGACACTATAAAAATGAGGGACAAATACTCCAAGAGACCCCCTCCTCTGTCTCTGTCCATTGATTCACTGCACCAGAAGGGACAAAGGAAGCAGCCATTAAACTGGGGAAGGGGTCCTGGCAAAAGAAGTTTGGTCAGTAAGCCTTCTGAGAGCATGAGGTAAGAAAAACTTTGCTTGAATTTACCATAGTTTGTTAAATTAGGCACCAACTGCATTTTATCTTTATTTTTCTTGTAACCATTTCTGACTTTTGTGCCTCATTACTTGTATTCACTTATAATAAACTTGTTTTATTATTTTATCTAGTCCAGTGTGTTTAAACTGAAGTGTCCGTGAAACTCCAATTGGTGTAACAAGGTGTGTGCATATTTATTACTATTAAAGAAGCACCAACTTTATATGAATTAGTATTGTCTAGGAAAGGGCTAGGCAGTACAGGACATAAATTTCTGGGAGAAAATCGAAGACTGGGAGCATGTTGGGGTCACCCTGCAATATAACCAAGGCTGGTAAGAGTCAAGGTATGGCTGGCTGGGTGCAGCTCACACACAGACATACCTGGGAGTGACATACATGCTGGAGGCTGTTTGTGAGCAGTCCAGACTGCAGACTACAGCAGCAAAACATTATAAGGGATACCCCAGGTTAGAGGGCAGGGGTGACACAGCTACTCAGTCTGGATTGTACCTTGGGTATGTCACAGTCATTATACTCTGTTGGCTATATTTCTTCTGCAATTCCAAATGGACACAATATTTTTCAGTTAGTGACCTACATTGTTCTACACTGTAGCTGGGTGCTATTATAAAAGCTGTCATGTTCCACCCAAGAAATGGTTGCATTCTAGTAGCAGGCAAACAATCCCTAAATACGGCCTGTAAAGCACTATGGCATCATGCTGGATAAATGTAAATTGTTAAAAGACAATAAATTTACTTTTGGACCTATACAAGAATAATTACTGAGTAGTCTGCAGAAGCATATCATTGCTACAGAGGTAGATAGTATCTACGATGGAATCCCAATACTGTTACTACATAATAAAGAGTACTTCCAAGATAAATATGAATTAAAGTGTTATCCAGAAAGCAAATTCAAAATTATGAGCATTTAGAGACATAAAAAAATCAAGTTAAAATGTTAACAGCTATAGCTAATGGACCTAACACCTAAATAATCAGGAAAAATCTATTTATCATCTTTGCCTATCACCAAAAAAGCACAGCAATAGACGAATTAGTTGTAAACAGTGGTAATACTGGGCGATGTGTGGATCTTGGATATGGGCTATGCAATCTGTAAAATCTTCTAGTCTGCACAGTAGTTAATTTATAAGAGTCATTACACAAGTTCACCCTGCACACTAGGAGGATCTTCCAGGCCATACACATTGGGATTTCTTGGAGAGTTTCCTCCCCTCCATCACAACTTCATTATGGTAGCAATGTTTATTGGGCAATGCTTAATCACAGATGTGTTCAAATTGGCATGAGTAATTCAGAATGTGAAAGTATATGCTGTAGTGATGTCCTTCTTTAATTAAATGCAAACAAAATCTAAGATGCTATTTTTGTTGTTGTAGCAGCACAACAGAGGATACACAGTTGTTGCAGAAGTTATTTGAGAGGATGCAGTTTTCTCTCGCCCTCAAGTCTTGAATAATAAGCATAAATTTAGCCCAGTGTATTGACCCTGCCTCTTAAATCTTCCATGTCTCGCTTGGATTACCATTGCCAGCTTGGCCAGCTTCTGTAGCAGTTTCTCAAGCCAACAGCATATAAATTTTGTTCCACCATGAATCACAGGTTGTTCAAACACAAAGTGGGGGAGGATGGGTTACCTCTGAAATATTTTTTTTCAAGTCCCAGTAGAAGCATGTAGGGGAATAGTCTTCACTGCAATTAACCCAGAGACAGAAAGAGGACTATAGCTAAACTGAATGGATGTCTCAGCATAACACCGATTTGGAATCTAATTGCTTTCATAGACCTGAAAACGGAGTGTGTGTGTGAGGGGGGGAGTAAGTGTATATGTCAAGAAAGATGCAATAGTTCTTAAGCCACATTCTTTCCCCATCATTCCTAAAAAATACCATGGAGCTATTTACGTTGGGAGCTGGAACATGATCCTTTTACATTTAAGGCTCCAACCCTGCACGGACAATCTCACAGAGGCATGGCTACACTGACACTGCTCTCAATGCAGGAGAGAGGTGGTTAAGGTGGCATGAAGCAGCTGCTCTTTGTAAAAGGCTTTGCACCCGCTTAAACACAGTGCAGAGGAAACATTTATTTGTTTACTTGGCTTTCTACAATAATATAAAAAAGGATGCTTCTACCCAAAGCTCTATGTGCCCTTGACACAAGTTCCAAAAGCAAAAACAAAATAAATTTGAACAGCCGAGGACACATTCTACGAAGATTTCAATGCCTTTGAAAATAAAATAAAAACAAAATAAAGCTGGAAATGTATTGTTGTTAAAAAGGCACCAAAATCTCTTTCCTATCAGGATACGCCATAAACTCTAAGGTGACAAAGTAGCTAAAATGTGACACTATCCTTTATTTTATTATTTCCCCTTGCATACAACCCTCTATACAAGGAACCAGTTGCTTTCATCTGTGCCTATTTCTTTTAAACCAACACAGCCCACACTGCTGAATTTCGGGCAATTTAGAAATAGTGAATGGGAGCCTATACATAATAATTGTCATCAGACACTTTATATAATCCTCTACGACTTTGCTTAATTCAAATTGAAGTTTATTGTACCTGAACTATTAGCCAGTGTTCTTGTTGGAGAACTGAGAAGGAACAACATATTATTTTCTTTACGTGAGAAGACGATGTAATTAGATTTAAAATTGACAAATTCTATATGGTTTATTCTAGTAGATGTGGTTAGCACAGATTTTTTAAATATATTCATTTCTAGCACCCTACTCTGAAATCATTTTGCTTGTAATAAGTATAAGTATGACTTCTCACGTTACATATGTACCACTAGTTTTTTATCTTGTATTTCCAAATTGGTACGAATTATTTGCACAAAATGGAGAGGATATAATTATAAACATTAATACAGTATGTGGAAAAAAACTGAACTGTTTAAAAACTCAGTAAAGTCATCATCATACAAGAAAAGGATATGCACAGATTCATTACAAAATTATGCACTGCATAAGCAAATTCTATTCCATAAAGTTAATTCCTTAGGAGCTGGGCTTATTTGCATATATCTGCACTGCCATTTTAAATTTATGAGAGATACAAGGTAGGTAATAACTTTTATTGGACCAATTTCTGTTAACTAGGAAACTAGGTTATCTTCCCCTGAAGAAGGGCTCTGTTAAGCTCGAAAGCATGTCCCTTCCACCAACAGAAGTTGGTCCAATGTAAGATATTACCACACCTACCTTGTCTCTCTCAAATCCTGGGACTGACATGGCTACAACAGTACTGCAAACATTTAAAACGTATAGCCAGTTAAAGCAAAAGTGTCAGGTTGGTTCAGCTGCACAAGAGATGCATCTTTTGGACTTGGCTGGACACATTTGCATCATAACATTAAATGATTAATAAAATTATAAGATTATGTCTGCATATGCTTTTGGCCTACCAAAGGTTCAACAGCTACTATGTTCTAAAAGACTTCAGCTGAGATGCAGGATAGAGAAAACAAATTAGTCTTCTGCTTGTGGAGAAGGAATGTGGTTTTAAAAAAACAGCAGTGGGGTTTTCGGCTCATTAAAAATATAGTGACATTTCGGTATTCATGAAAATGGGGGACTAATAGTACCATTTAGAACCAAGCACAGGGTAGATGGATGCTAATCAAACTTCATAATGCTCTGCCAAAGCACTTGCATGTGTAACCAACAGGAAGGTCAAAATGCCCAAAGCTGCCAGTCTTGTTTATCCTGGGGTTTGGACCAGTGGCAATTTTTCTGTTAAATTCTCTAATGTAGACAAGGTTTCAGAGAAGGATTTCATAATATGGTGTTGAAACGTCCTCTTGATGATGAATAGTAGATAATGCTTACTAACTGCCATACACAAAGAGCTGCGTAATTTCTAAACAGTTCTTCTCTCACTGAAAAATGCATCTCCTTTGAGGAAAACTACTCTGGGTTGCATCCTCAACTGCAACTAAGATATACTCACTTCATCTGGAGATGGGGCATAGGTGGCTTTCAGACAAAGCTGGGGCCCTCTCCAGCAGGTAGGGGCTGTCCAAGCCCCTTACCACAACTTAGAGCAGCCTTGGGGCTGACAGTCAGGCCCTACGTTTTTACACTGTGCTAACTCAGAAATGGCCCAAGAAAATTATACCAAACTTTTAAAGGAATTGTGATCTTTTCAAATAACAAACTTCTGGCTGAGAACAAGGATGGGAAATTTTAACAGAAAGGGGAACTTTCAGAGAGCTATAAGCTTCTGGAAGATGAGGAATATAAAAGAGTGCCCCTTCAGTCAGAATAAAGCAATACTAGCGTGAAGCAGTAATACACTGACTGCTCAAACTACAAGATCTCAAACGTGATTTTTTTATTACTAAACTACACTGTAGTTAGTGAGAGCAGCTCTGCTATTTCTGGGTTTACAACATACACTGGCTGTTTAACTTTGTAACTTGTAGTCACTAGCAGGATTGAAGAAGCTCAGTGGTGCTGTTGTTACAGCGCCTCTGCATGGCAAACAGCCTGAGTTCATTTAATCTACGATGTGAAATTCCAACCCTGATTTTACGCTCCCTCCCTTTCCCCCTAAAAATTAATTCACATCAATTCCTGATTAATAATAAAAGGCCCTGCCATCAGCATTCAGAGCCCCAGCCGGGGCTGTCATGGCTCAGAGGGCAGAAATCTGCTTAGAGCTACAGGAGAACCCAACTGAATTTGTGGCGTCTCAGTCTATGAATGTGTAAGCACTTCATCTGTTCGCCAAAACACAATGCGCTGGGAAGCAGCGGGTAAAGGTAGCTGTATGTATTATGGAGCAGGGCTAGGTGGCAGTGTATAAGGGTTGAAACCAATGTGATAAAGATGGGAGATCATTAGTTACAGACTGATTAAACAACAGACGTGTATGTGTCCATTCAAGTGTTTGCTTTTACAATAAATATCTGTACTGAAAAATAAGACCAATTCGTAATATAGATACTAATTTCTTTCTTGATGCTGTTGTCAAATTACTAGTCAAGGTCATGTTAGTTCTTTCCCAGCTTTAGGACCTGGTGACATTGCTTTGACTCTGATTCTTGCTTCAAGGGCTTGCAAACAGGAAAAGCACTGGATGGTGGTCACACTTTTAGTCAAGATGACAAACCTAGAATTGTACTTTCACCTTCTGTCTGGCTAATTGAGGAGAGACAATGACAAGTTCCAATATTAAGTACTCTCTAGCCTTTCTGATCTAAGGCTGTGTAGCTTTGCATGGAATCACACTTGCCAAGACTAGTGTATCTTGAATGGACTGGCAGACAGCACTCACTGGTCAATTCCAAACAAAACCACAATTTTTTCCTACTTTTGTTCAACCACGCTCATTGTACTGAAGGGGAAAGGGCTACTAGGCACCAATGTGGCTCTGTTAAGCTCTTACTTTGAGTCCCAGCTCGCATTTTCAAGATACTGCAAGAAGGAAGCATCCTGACACTGATATAGCATTGCTGTTAGTAAGTCCATACTACTAAAATCCCAGCTGAAACTGGAATGGAATTGCTGTTTGTTTTCCAATGGAATACACTGCTGTCTCAACCAGTAGATGTTTGGCCAACTATTTAGCAATTGTCTTATAACAATTCTAAATTGGGAATTTAGAAAAAGGTATGGGGTGGTGAATTAACACACAAAACCAACAGAGGATCAATGGGCTACTTTTTCACCATACCTCTTCATCTTTCATATTCACGTCCACTTTTTTTGATTGTATGGCTTTGCTTACATGGTCAATGTTGTTTTCTCTGCAGTAATCAAATATGTTCTTGTCTTCCTCCCTAATTAGGAAACAAAAGCAAAAAAAGGTGTCATTGGATAACACAAAGGCTACACACATTAGATGCTAGCTGTGCTGCAGACACACTCATTTCAACAGCATCACTGCAGTGGAACAGATTTCCAATGTTTTGCATGATGGCTAATATGTTTTGTCAATATAAGATAGCTCAGCCTGCTTCTCTAGAAAACACAAGTTAGTTTGAACAATATTCTGCAAGAAAAAGACATGTATACTTAATCCAATAAACTCCCACAAAGAATCTGGAATGTAATACCATGTGAGACAAATTCAGCCTTGGCATAAGTCATTTCAAATCCTACCGATTACACCAAGGCGAAATATGGTCCTTTTCTTTTCTCAGCGACGTAGGCAAACCCCCATACAAATGTCACGCGCCTTTTCTAACCTTCTCCTCCTATCATCGGTGGTGGCAGAGACAGAAAACTTTCTTCTTTAGAATCAGCCTCCTGTCTGCCAGATTCCTTCACTGAGGTGTCTGGGACACTATAATTCACTACAATGGAAGTGACAAATCTGGCAAGAGGAGCAACTGGATAACTCTGAAGAGAAAAGATTCCATATGAACATCTCTCTTGGCCAACAATAACTGGAAAGGGGATTCAAGGAAAATGACATTTTAATATTGTTTTAGGGGTTCTCTTTCATCTCCCAAATCTTGACAGGCTTCATATTACAACAACATACACCATTAAGTGGAAGATGGCCTGGATCTCCCTGACTTTCAGCAACATCTGTGTGTGTGTCAAATAGAAGACGGTGTTCAAGAAAGAAACCAAGACCCCTCTCTCTTCCAAGGAATCAGATTACCTATTCTGCATGGCAGAGACGGTGTGAGTTCTGTGGATATCCACTATATATCTGCAGATATTTGCACCTGTGGACCATTTTTGCAGATCGGATGCAGATATAAATCTAGGAATAGGGACTGACTTTGTGACCCAAAATGAGACCATTCCTTGGGCAGCTTTGCTGAAACATTATTTAAAAGTTGTGGTCACACATTCTTTGGGGTAATGTTTCAAAGTGATAAGCAAAGACTTCATATTTCACCCTGAAAATCCCACTGGCATACAATGGGAGTTGCCCAGGTAAATCCCAAGCCATGATTATGAACATTTATTGCCTTAAGTCAATGCATGCTGAAGGCCCATTTGTCATCCTCCATCATGCACACCTCACTGCAGGACATGATAAAGCTCTTCCATGCTGCCATAAGGGGCTGTAAAATGTCGTTAACAATACTGTTTCATATTGGCTGGTAAGAACAGAAGGCTTAACGTGTTGTAACAGGCCACTGTATCACTCCTATCATTTAAAGATCTATTTATAACTCAAATACCTGCAGCACCTTAACTTGTAGATTTCCCTGCACGTGAACAGGCCTGAGAGAATGTGCATCTGCTTTCTGTCACAGAAGCTGGGCATCAGCTAGTTTCAACCTCGGCCACTGATCTGAGAACACAGTCGAGCTTTGTGTCAATCTTGCCAATACAGAGCAGTGTAAATGCGGTTAGCCAGAGTGATCATTCATAGACTCACAAAAGAAATACCAGTAGTCAGAGTCCTGGTGACACTCCAAGGATCTCACAAAGGCCTTGTCTACACACAAAAGTTGTACCACTTTATCTATACAAGTACAAGCCCCTAGTGTGGATGCAGTTATGCCAGTATGAAAAGAATAAGCTTATACTGGAATAAGCACTTTTACCAGTAGAACTATATCCACACTAGGAGGAGTGTATCAGTATAACTAGTTTGGTTAAAAAATAAAAATCACAGCCCTAACTGAAATCTATTTGTTGACCAAGCCGAAGTAACCTGCCTCTACTACAGGATGCTTGACAGTGCTGCAAGAGTTAATAAAAGGATCTGGTTAGCTTTTCCATTATACATCCCTAATTTCCAGTAAATTAGTTTGATTGGTGTTGCAGTATGCAGTTCATCTAGAGGAAGAGCAGAAGAACGCAAACACAGCTTTGTCTCGAAGGAAGCTCTTTATGGGAATGGAGAACTTGCTGGGGTCAGGTCATAGCCAATGGCGAGTTGGTTAGTTTGGGTGACACTATAGCAGAACAGAAGATCTCCCTGTTATCATAAGACAGCTTCAGGAAGAATGATCCCATCCTGTCGGAATGCAACAGTAGTTAGTTTATCTGTGAGCAGTGCACTGATATTGCTATCTCTTGGAAGACCAATGACCAATAATAAAGTAAAATAAAAAATAAAATGTATCTGCATTACAGTCCAATGGGACACTAAGAGAAACACCTGAAACTTATGCCCTCTGACCTGTGCTCCAGAAGAAATGTATGCAGTGTTATTGTTGCCGTGTCCATCCCAGGATATTAGAAAGACAAGTTGGGGGAGGTAATATGTTTCACTGGACCAAATTCTGTTGGTGAGAGAGAAGCTCTCTCTCTCACCAACAGAAGTCTCTGTCACCAACAGAAGTTGGTCCAATAAAAGATATCATCTCACCCATCTTGTCTCCACAAAAGAAATGAAAATACAGAGAAATTCTAATGCCACATAGTACAGCTCTGAACTCCGGGGCAATGAATTGACATGCTGAAATAGGTATGGTCAAATGCAGAGCAAGCAGAGCTCCCAGGAAGCAATTTTTAACTTGACTTTTTTGTCTTTTTGTACTTTGTTGTGAATTATGCTTTGTTCCTTAGCTCACAATTTCTTTTTGCTCCCTCCGTGCCAATGAAGCAGTTAAAAAAAGAAAGTGCTGATCCTGAGCTCCTGCTGTAGAAAAAGTGCCAGGACTCACTTCCTCTGACCTCCAGCTCACTTTGAACATTGTCTATTTTGAACATTGGTATCTCACTCCTCTGCTTTGCATGCAAAGAATCCTTTCCTCTGTCTTGGATGCACGGCACACAGTTGTTGACTAGAAAGGTTCAAGGTCTGATAGTTCATCTATAGGACTGGTATTTGGGAATGTTAAAAGATACTCCTCTGACTTCTGATCAGGTCTCAGATGAACAGTCTTCAGAGTTCTAGTCTGTATGCTAAACACAAACTCCCAAGCAACAACCACTGCTTCATTAGATACAATCATTAAGAGCTCAAGTTCTAAAACATTCCTATTGATAGCTGAATAGCAGCTATACACTTTTTATATTTTCACTTGATTAAGAGAAAGGCACCAATAATGTTTAACATTTTGGCTCTATCAGCAGCGTTTCTCTTTGGTTCACAGAAAAGAAATTCAAGCAAATTATTTTTTATACAAGAGGTCAGGTCTACACTAGAAAAGTTAGACTGATATAGCTGTGTCATTGAGGATAGTCATTTTTTACCAGTATAAGCTCTAGTGTGGATACAGTTATACCAGTACAGTTTATGCTGATTCCCAAAAGGCATAAGCTTTACCAATACAAGTACTGTTATACCCATATAAACCTCTTAGCATGGATTCAATTTTGTCTGTTTAACGACACCAGTATAAACTAGCAAAGCTTTCTAGTGCAGACCAGCTCAGAGCAACTTCCCAATAAGACTGACAACTCTCTCCAAAGGACGCTTTGGCCTTGTCTACCTATTCCACGATAGTTAGTCCCGTATGATTTAGCTATTCCAGAATAACTCCCCTGTGTGGATGACACTTGTTCCAGAATAAAGTCACTTATTCTGGAAATGTGTCCACATTGGTGAATTATTCTGGAATTGCTATAGCGGAATAGTTATTCTGGAATAGCTATGCTAGGTCAATTTCCCATGTAGTCATGCCCTTGGGAAATTTAGCATTTCCACTTGAATTTGCCAAAAATAATTTGAGCTCTCCACCCACCCAAAAATATTCTACAAATGAATGCTCAAAATTGCTAAAAGTCCCAGATTCAGATAGATGGATGGAAGGAAGGAAGGTGTGTATTAGTCCCAATGAAGTCTTTATGTAATTATTTTGTTTCCTATGCATCTCAGACATGAGAAAAGTAGATCTAACCCCGCATGTGCTTATACGTTTTCATATATACAGGAAGACACCAAATTAAAAAAAGGAGAGAACCCAAAAGAGGTTTTGGGTTTAGAGAAATTGGGTTCTTGAGGGACCAATAATGGGAACCAGAGGCTCTCATCTCTATGGTTTGAACCAAATGCAGATGAAGACTGGTATTATTAATTTGTTACGTGCTGATATGGTGCTCAAGGTTGTAGAAGACACAGATAAGGGATACACAATGGGAGCTTCAGGTGGGGAGACTTGGAATGGTGAGGGTTTGGCTTTTTCCTGGTTATTTATTTTTAGTGAAAAATAGTAGTGTTTGAGAGAATGTGTGAAATGAGTAGCTATGTTCAGTCCAATCCCTAGTTTGTATCTGTACAGTCCACAAATGACACTGACACCCTTGGTGGCTGATTCAGCACAGGGGCCAAGAACAGAGTAGGCATGGAGCCTACAGATCAGTTGAGAAGCAAAGCATATGAGCAGAGTAAGGTGGGAAACATTGCACTGTTGCTGCCCGAGTGGTAATGAGGATAAATGGAAGATTTAAAACACTACCTCTGTCAATCTGACACCTTTCACCCACATTAAGTTACAAAAGCGACAGATAACCTTAACTGATTTAAGATACCTACAAACAGTAAAGACCACAATACTCAAGTTCATAGAAATGCACATGGCTTATTACTGAAAAGGTGCAGAGGAGACAGGAAAGCTGTGTAATGGGAGCTGTAGTTTTGCTTCCCTCTGTAGATTATTTCTATAATGTTAGAGTCACCTTCTAATATTACTGATCCAATAAAGGTCAGCTGGAGCCAGTGTTTGTTTAAAGTTGACTGCAAAGTTGTGCCCTTTTTTGTTTCCTTATGATGGACAAAGGAAGCTCCAAAGAGTTTCTCCCCTCCACCCCCCCCCACTATCAAAAAAAGAAAAAAGGTGTTTTTCCGCACTCCACCCCCACTACCGCCCCACCTTAGAAGTACCAGGAATGTCAAGTCTAATCTTCATTGGAGGCAGCAGATGTGGAGTGGGAACTTCCTCAGACTTAAAAGAAAAGGTGTGGCAGGTCAACTGAATCTTAGGCCTTGTCTACACTGTCACTTTACAGCGCTGTAACTTTCACGATCAGGGGTATGAAAAAACACCCCCCATGAGCGCTGCAAGTTTCAGCGCTGTGAAGTGACAGTGTAGACCATGCACCAACGCTGGGCGCTGCGCTCCCAGTGCTTGCAGCTACTTCCCTGGTGAGGGTGACGTGACTACACAGCGCTTTAACGTTGCTAGTGAAGACATACCCTTAAACAGATATTTTCTTCCAATTCTGTACAAGATATTTGAGTTAAACAGCTGTTAAACCAAAGATTTTTGACAGAGCTTGAATAAAAATAATTTGTCAATTAACCAGTCTTTACTTCCTCATACTGGCTCTCTAGTCATCCATAGAGACTTCCAGGAAAAAAAGAATAGAAAATACTTAAATTTCTTATGTTAAAAAAAAGTGTATGGAATTTCTCTTCTTCCAGGGCTTTCAGGCCTTTCTACATTAGAAAGAGCAACACCCAGTACTCCGCCTTTGCAGGCCATCTTTAAAACAAAGCAGCAAACAGATGCCCTGCTCCATCACTATCAGTGTCCTTCCCCCTTTCTGTGAATTGATCGAAAACAGCTTTGTGCAGAAAGATTTGGTTGAAGCACGCCACCTTGCCCAGGAAGAGCCTGTGTGCTGCAAACAGGTGGCTTTGCCCGTCTGCTTGGCACAGTGCCGCTGAGCATACTGAAGCTCAATGAAGCATAGAGGTAGGCAACCATGGGAGCCAGGAGACACTTGCAACAGTTACTGTTTAAGTCAAGGCCCTCTCGCCTCAAGGGACCCATTTTCACATAATCTATAATTATCTCTTTGCTTTAATCGCCTCATCACTTCGGAGGCTCTCCTGGGCACAAGAAGAGGAAAAGCTCATTAACTGAACCTTTTCTCCTCTCTCCAGCCACCCATAGCTTTTAATTGCTTGGTGTTGTTATTATCTATCAGTGCAACTGGGATCATTTTCATAAGAAAAGGTGGTGGGAGGAAGGGAGGCAGGCATGTGTCCCCGAGGTATGCACCACAGACAAACCTTTGCTTTCTCAATTATTTATGCCAGCTGAGGTTTTACAGGCTGAATAAATCCATAACTCAAGTTTATTCTGAAGAGTCAGGTTTCCTCTGGGGAGGTGTTGCCCACTTGCCTGCACACTAGTGTGCTGTCCTCAGAGAGCATTCCGGACGTAATAAGACATGTGTCATCCAATTCCCCCACCCCTCACAAAAATGCACGTGCAATTTTGTATATTAGCCGCATTGTAGGATGAGGAGCAGCAGTTTAAAACCCAAACAGTGGCTGCCGTTTAACGATGTCATTTCTCCCTGTGACAGGGGACCATGGCCTAAGGATGCCCTTGCTAACTTAGTATTTGAAAATCAACTCAAGCCATGGGGGGGAGGGGGGGCAAGTGGGTACACTAAAACATAGAGCAAACCAACAAAAATGTCAGTTCAATAGCCTTAAAACCATATTCTCATTACAAGTAACATCTGTCATATGAAAGGGGCTGTGTCTAAACAACACTAAGTTTTTTTAAAAAAACCAAAAGCCTGCCTAAATTTGTGGGTGTTTTGTTTCTGGCTCTTATTTGCAATAGGGCTGTGCATAATGCAGCTTGCTTGGTTTTCTCCAATCAGAGGAGTTCTTTCAGAGGGAATTTATAGCCCAACATTTGTATGAGTGACAGACAACTGTGCTGCATCCATTCTGCATGCACACACATCATACCAATAAGAGCCCTTAATTCCCAACAAACCAAGAACAGTCAGTCAGTCTAATTTTGATACTTAATTCTACAGTTTTATGATCAGTTAGGATTAACACATTCCCAAAGAAGAAAACACACACTCTTAAATCACTAGGATGTTTTCAAAATCCATTATTGTAAAGAAACAGCAACTTTATAAGTCTATGGTGGAAGCAACTCTTTAAAATTCTGCAGGCCTTTGTGTCTGACCACATGCAGTGACCTCTGGTATTTTCTGCCAAAACAGTTCATTTGTCTCTCAGAACAACTAATCAATTCCAGAGCCCATCAATCATTCCAGTTTTGCCCTAGTGTGGTCTAGCTAGCTCAGTGGGGGCCAGATGGCTGCCTCTCTTCGGGGGATTAATAAAATTCTGATGGTTTATGTGGCATCAGATGGACTACAAAGCATGATGGGGACTATCAAATCTTTGCACAGGAGAAGGCAGGGATAAGAAAGTGTAGCCCATCATTTGCTGACATTTTAGTTCTTGCTCTATGTCCAGTTCCTAACCTTATACCTTAAGCCATTAAATCAGGACCTCCTAGGAAGTACATAGAGCTCAGAAGTCCCCTCTTTCCCTCAGAACATGCCAGGTGGAGATTTGTGTTAGAAAAGGGCATCCTTCTTAAATACCCCTCGCTATAATCCAAATTTAACTCGCTTCACAAATTTTTAGTGTTATCCAACTTGTATTTCTAATTTAATTTATTCAGAAATGATTAATCAGGAAACTGAAATCTGAGAAAACCAATGCTCAAGAAACACATCTGACAAAAAGTTAAGTTGCCTGCCTGCACAACTACGAGGAACTATTTATTTTAAATGAAAAAAAGTAGCCACACAGCAGCATTAAATTATTTTCAGATTCCTGGCCAGTCTCTGCAATGACAATGCTTCCACTTACCTGTTGCTGGAAATACTAAGATGTAAATTATTTTTTGCTGATATAAAAAATATCAAACAGCAAAAAATTTACAGTGATTACACTGGTCTACAATTTTTGAGAAGTCATCTGCTTCAGAGATAAAATGTGCTATTTAGTATGTATTTTGATGTGCTGAATTCAAATATGACAATTAAAACAACTGATTGGCTACTGTTTCTAAGATATTTAAGTTTTTACATTTTACGTCTATGTATATTGTGTAGATAGTAGAGTTTTAATCATAAATTGTAAACCTAGATCTTTTCATGTGTTTATGGTTGCTTTACATGATACTATTTCACCTGTCCTGTTTATGTAACACTTTAAAAATCAGCAAAGGGGTTAAATTTATTATGAAACAAAAGGCAAAAAACTATTATGTACATAGTTTAGTCCTATTCAGTGTCTACTCGGCGCTTCTTGGCTTGTCTCTTGTATTCATTAAATGGAGCATCTCTTGTCACTGTCCAGCAATAGTCTACAAGCATTGATGGGCTCCATTTGCCCTGATAGAGTTTCTCCATTGTTGCAATGTCCTGGTGAAATCGCTCGCCGTGCTCGTCGCTCACTGCTCCGCAGTTCGGTGAGAAAAAATCTAGATGAGAGTGCAAAAAATGTCTCTTTAGTGACATGTTGCAACCAAGGCTTTTGTATGCCTTGAGGAGGTTTTTCACCAACAACCTGTAGTTGTCTGCCTTGTTGTTTCCGAGAAAATTGATTACCACTAACTGGAAGGCTTTCCATGTCTTTTTTTCCTTGCCACGCAGCGCATGGTCAAATGCATCATCTCGAAGAAGTTCACGAATCTGAGGACCAACAAAGACACCTTCCTTTATCTTAGCTTCACTTAACCTTGGAAATTTTCCACGGAGGTACTTGAAAGCTGCTTGCATTTTGTCAATGGCCTTGACAAAGTTCTTCATCAGACCCAGCTTGATGTGTAAGGGTGGTAACAAAATCTTCCTTGATTCAACAAGTGGTGGATGCTGAACACTTTTCCTCCCAGGCTCCAATGACTGTCGGAGTGGCCAATCTTTCTTGATGTAGTGGGAATCTCTTGCACGACTATCCCATTCGCAGAGAAAACAGCAGTACTTTGTGTATCCAGTCTGCAGACCAAGCAAGAGAGCAACAACCTTCAAATCGCCACAAAGCTGCCACTGATGTTGGTCATAGTTTATGCACCTCAAAAGTTGTTTCATGTTGTCATAGGTTTCCTTCATAGGGACTGCATGACCAACTGGAATTGATGGCAAAACATTGCCATTATGCAGTAAAACAGCTTTAAGACTCACCTTCGATGAATCAATGAACAGTCTCCACTCATCTGGATCGTGAACGATGTTGAGGGCTGCCATCACACCATTGATGTTGTTGCAGGCTACAAGATCACCTTCCATGAAGAAGAATGGGACAAGATCCTTTTGACGGTCACGGAACATGGAAACCCTAACATCACCTGCCAGGAGATTCCACTGCTGTAGTCTGGAGCCCAAAAGCTCTGCCTTACTCTTGGGTAGTTCCAAATCCCTGACAAGGTCATTCAGTTCACCTTGTGTTATGAGGTGTGGTTCAGAGGAGGAGGATGGGAGAAAATGTGGGTCCTGTGACATTGATGGTTCAGGACCAGAAGTTTCATCCTCTTCTTCTTCCTCGTCTGACTCAAGTGAGAATGATTCTGGTGCATCAGGAACCGGCAGTCCTTCTCCGTGGGGTACTGGGCGTATAGCTGATGGAATGTTTGGATAATGCACAGTCCACTTTTTCTTCTTTGACACACCTTTCCCAACTGGAGGCACCATGCAGAAGTAACAATTGCTGGTATGATCTGTGGGCTCTCTCCAAATCATTGGCACTGCAAAAGGCATAGATTTCCTTTTCCTGTTCAACCACTGGCGAAGATTTGTTGCACAAGTGTTGCAGCATATGTGTGGGGCCCACCTCTTGTCCTGATCTCCAATTTTGCAGCCAAAATAAAGGTGATAGGCTTTCTTAACCATAGTGGTTATACTGCGCTTTTGTGATGCAAAGGTCACTTCACCACAAACATAGCAGAAGTTATCTGCACTGTTCACACAAGTACGAGGCATCTCTGCTCACTTTGGCTAAACAGAAATGTGTCCCTTTGCAAAATCAAACAGTGACAAATAAGAGAGCACGACACTGTCTGATTTTAGAGCTGATATAGGGCAATTTGTTCAGCAGAGTGATGTAAGCTTCGTTATGATTGCATCATCCATGACTTCTAGGAATAACATGATGCAATTCATATCATGTATGACACAATACCAGCTTCAGATTGCATCATTCATTGTTTTGCCTAAAAAGCAAGTACTGTCCAAACCCAGTCATAGATTTATTCACAGATCCAGTCAAAGATGTATTTTAGTCATTTCTGGTTTAAATTGAGCTCCCTTCCCTTTATAACTCACTTATCCTCCGCCATTCCCAAGTCAAGGGTCGTATATACTGACCCAATAGCATGTCTTGAAAACTAGAGCCAATCAACAATTTTAAGCATCATTTTCGTTCTCAGTGACCCAGAATTAGTAAAGTTTGACTACATTTATTTCAGAAGCATTTTGGCTGTAGAGCAGTGTTATTTGCAGTTCTACAGTATTTTTGATGTGGTCCCTCATTTTGCATCTTACATAAAATATTTTTTGCTGGTGACATACCAGGCAAACTTACTTCAGTGTTTATTAACCAAGCTTCTGAAGCTTCAATTGCAACTGTTGGTTGACAAATGAGTTCAATTTTGTACTAGTAATGAGAGTTTAGAAAACAGAAGATGGAAATAACATGTTTTTGATAGCCTGACCCTGCATTTGACCCTGGAGATTGCAACTTTTCATCTCTATTCTGGGTTCCTGGCACGTAATCAAGCCTTTGTCACTTCAGGCAGGACTATTGTGATACATTCTATTTAGGACTACCTTTGAAGACCATTCAGAAGCTTCTGACACGGCAAAATGCCTCTTAAGTAAAGACCTCCATTCTCCACTGTTCTCTCCATTCTCACAGTCTGTTTCCGGGTACAAGTCTAGATATTGGGTATGTAAGAAGCACTGACTTTGGTTTTTGGCTAGCTCAGAGCTTGCCTTTCCCCTATGTCTTTTGCAGCAGTTGAATTCTAGGGAGCATATGGTAGGACATTCTGAAATTTTTTGCTTCTTGTGGCTAGTCAGAAACTGAGTTTGGTGAGAGTTATATTGTGGTGATGATGATGGATTCAATAAAATGCATATTCTACATGAGGTGACTTTTTTCATGTTAGGACTCTGCAAATACTTACATATGTGCTTAGCTTTGAGAATGTGACTAGCCCTACCAAAGTCAATGGGACTAATTTGTCACGGAGTATGGGGGAGTCCGGCCCTGCACCCCTCTTCCCCGGATTCACTGGGAGTCTCAGCCAGCCAGTAGAACAGAAGGTTTATTAGAGATGCCAGGAACACCGTCCAAACAGAGCTTGTCAGTACATCCAGGACCCCTCAGTCGGGTCCTTCCGGGGGGCAGGGAGCTTAGACCCCAGCCTGGGGCTCCCTGCATTTCACCCCACAGCTCCAAACGGGGCAGGGAGGCCAGACCCTGTCTGCCTCTCTCCCCTCTTCTCCGGCCCGTTCCCAACTGAAACTCTCCAGCCCCTCCTCCCCCTTTGTCTCCTTCCCGGGCCAGGAGGCCACCTGATCCCTTTGTTCCAACACCTTCATCTCTCACCTTTGCAGGGGAGGGGCCAGGCCATCTGTTGCCAGGAGACAGGGCCATTCTCTGTGTCCAGGCCTCTGCCCACCCCTGCCTTCTAGGGCTTTGTAACAATCATGCACCGTTGTCCCACCACCTAGATACTCAAGCACTGCATAGGGGAAACCGAGGCACCCACACAGTACTCAGGGAAACCTTAACAACAGTCCTAGTTCGTCACATCTCTCCCTCCTTTGAGACCGAACTGAGCGAGGTCACTTTAGCCAGTGACCTGGGGAAGTTCGAACCTGGTCACACCAGGCCGTTCCAGTTCCACGTGCTCCCTTAGGTCGGGTGGGCTTGATGGCACCCGCAGGCCCCATGTGGGAAGGTTTATGTGGCCCGTGCCCTTTTTCCATCCCAAAACCCCTGGGGTTCAAGCTGAGATCAGGTCTTTTCCCAGCGCTCCAGTCCGGAGGGCTGTAATTCGGGCTCTCTTGGTTAAGAGCCTCCCTCTTGATCTGGTCCCCTCTCTGACCACGTGTCTGTGTCACCAGCTGCTCGGCATCGGCCCCTTTTCCTGGATGCAGCCACGTCGGGGCGAGGTGGTGACTATAGACCGTAAAGCGCCACCCAAATAGATCCGGCTGCTGCTTCTTAAGGGCCTGCCCCATGGCCAGGCATTCCCTCTCTATGGCCTGACCGTTCTGCCTCCAGGGCAGCAGCTCCTTGCTCAGATACCCGATGGGGTGTCTCCCCCGCTTCGCATAGGCCTGCATCAGCACCGCGCCCAGCCCTGTGTCTGAGGCTTCGGTGAACACTGTACAGGGCTTGGCCCGGTCTGGGTTTACTTGATCTATTGGGCCCTGGATTAGAGCCTCCTTCAGCGCACAGAGAGCCCTCAGGCACTGCTCGGTCCAGACTGCCTCGTCTGGCTTCCCCTTCTTACCTAGCTCTGTGATGGGGGCAGCTAGGGAGCTAAAGGGGGGTACAAACCTCTGGTAGTACCCCACCATCCCGCTAAAGGCCTGGACCTGTTCCTTGGTCTGGGGAACAGGCCAATCTCTGATCGCCTCCACCTTGGCCAGCCCTGGGCTGTTGAATGACTGGATCACCTCTAAAGCCAGCCTGTCCTTGGCCTCTCTCTCCAGGTTCTGGGCTCTTTTCCCAGTTACTCTGAATGGGGGACACCTGATGGGAGGATGGGCTCCCATCTCAGGGGAGAGATCCATCAGGGGGTCTTCCCCCTTCTCCTCCCAAACGTCCCTTACCGGTTCTAGGGGTCCCCTTACTCTCCTCCCATACCACAGCTTGAAAGGGAAGCCCCCTGGTGATTCCTGGGGTACTTCCCTGTGCCATCGGTGGGGCAGGCACTTGTCCCAGTCCTGTGGATGCTGATTTATACAAGTCCTCAGCATCAGCCTCACGGTCCCTTGAACTCTCTCCACCAGCCCGTTGGACTGAGGGTGATATGCAGAGGCCCAGGTGGGCCAGACCCCACCTTTCTCCCACACGCCCCGGAGCCGGGCTGAGATGGCCTCGGATCCCTGGTCTGTAAAGACCTCACTGGGGACCCCCATTCTGCTGAAGATGGTCAGCAGCGCGTCTGCCCCGGTGGAGGACAGAGCCACCACCTCTGGGTAGCGGGTGGCGAAATCCATCACCACCAGGATGCATTTCTTCCCTGACCAGGTTGCCCTGCTGAGGGGGCCCACCCTATTCATAGCCACCTTCTGGAAAGGTTCCTCTCTGATGGGCAGGGACCTCCAGGGATCTTCTCCCTTACCCCGGGCCAGGTACAATAGCCGGTGATGATACTTCTGGGGCCCCACCGGCTGCCTCATAATTCCCCACAGTTCTACTTCCCCTTGGGGAGCCCATTCCCGGCACAGGGATTCCTTCTCCCACAGGGATCTGTCTCTGCAGTCTTCCCCAAGGGGGTTTGCAGCGCTGTGGCCAGCAAGTTCCCTTAGCTTCTCCAAGGCGGGATCCCTCTGCAGCTCACTGGCCAGGCCTGGGGTCACCGCCCCACTGAGCCCTGTCCCTGGTGGCTCCCTCCCTGCCGTGGAATCACTTCCCGGCCACACCTCTGGACCAGGCAAGCCTGGTTGGCAGCCGTCCTGCCCTGCCTGTGTGTCCCCCCACTCAGCTGGGGTCTCCACTCCCCCCGTGCTCAGCGCTGCCCTGGCTGTCCCTGTGGGGCCAGGCAGCGAGCTCGCTGCTTTGCTCTCTGCATCAGAGACTGCCTGAGCCACCTCTCCATTGTGCAGGGGGGTGGGGAGCATCTCTCTGTCCCACCCCGCCCTAGGGGTCTGGTTACAGGCAGGCAGGTAACCGGGGCCTGGCAGCTCCTCCCCCCTGCCAGCCAGGTCATTTGCATTTTCACTGACCATTTCCCTCTTAGCCAATTGGTTCCCTGAGTTCAAATTCAAATCCTCGGCCGTTACAGGGCCAGGGCCTGGATCCTGTCCCAAAGATACACAGTCACCCCCCAACAGCACCTCACCGCTGATATCCTGGAGAACCCCAACAACCAGCCAGCCCGACCCCTCCTGGGTCTGCAGAGGGATCTGGGCCATAGGCAGGGCGAATGGGTCCGTCCCTGGGACCCTCAGCCAGGTCACACAGCCCCTCAGCATCTGGTGGGGGTGCACCACCCGGGGCCTGACCACAGTTCTCTCTGTCCCGGGATCTCGCCACCCCAAGGATGTCTCTCCATTGACCATCACCTTCCGCTCCCACTGGGGGGTCCATAGGGCTTGAGTCCAGGGCCAGGAGTGGAAATCCGTCCACCATCCCACCCATCTGGCTGGCGGAGTTTATGGCCTTGGGACCCAGCTAGGGGGTTAGATCCCGGGGCTTTTCCGCAGGGTCTCCCTGGTTCAAATCGCCAGCCTGCTCAAAGGCAGTGAGGTGGGCCTCCACATCCCCACCCTCCTTAACCAGGGGCAGCAATTTAGGATCGAGGTTCCCTGCGGAGCTGGCACCCCGGGATCTATCCCCACTTACCCCTGGCCAGTCCCCTATGCCTCTCCGTTCCACCACCGCCAGTTCATGCTGCTGCTGCTTCTCCTGTAGCCCTTTCTCGGGCTCTCGCTGTCTCTCACAGTCCTCTTGCTCTCTCGGACTCAGCTCCAGTCCCATCCATCTCCGATCCCCTGCTGGGGAACCCGATCGTGAAGACCCCCGTCTGGTTGGGGACCAGACTCTTGGGGTGCCAGGCTACCGCTCCAGCTGCTCCCAGATCCTGCTGTAGCCCCATCGGGGTCAGGAATCTGCTCCTTAGAGTGGTCATCCTCCTCCAGCTGCACAATTAGCTGGGCTTTCGTGAGCTTCCCAATGCGTATCCCTCTCTTTTTGCACAGGGTTACAAGGCTTCTTTTAAGGAGAAAGCGATATGCCATCACTTCACTGCTCCCAAGTTGCTGTGGATTCGCAGGCCTGTGTGCTCTTCGCTCCCCACGGTTTCCAGGAAGAACCCCAAGTGTGCCAGCCCTTCTCCAGGTCACCGCCTCTTTGCCAGGGTCGAGCCGCAGTTCCTCCGCCCCTGGGTCCACTCACGGCACCCCCAGGGGAACCCTGTCACTGCAAAAATCCTTCTGTCTCCCAGGGCCAAGCCGCAGGCTCCTCCGCCCCTGGGACTGCTCACTGCAGCCCCCAGGGGGACCCCATCATTGCACAGTCCTTCTCGCTGGTCACACACTCCCAGGGGTTAAGCGTAGCTCCTCCGCTCCCCTGTGAGCCTTCAGCACGCCTGGTCCTCGTTAGCCCCCCTTCGTTCTACTGCTCCCCAGTTACTTACTGCAGGAAGCGTCTTCCACGGGGTGCAGTACATCCCACCACTGCCACCAGTTGTCACGGAGTATGGGGGAGTCCGGCCCTGCACCCCTCTTCCCCGGATTCACTGGGAGTCTCAGCCAGCCAGTAGAACAGAAGGTTTATTAGAGATGCCAGGAACACCGTCCAAACAGAGCTTGTCAGTACATCCAGGACCCCTCAGTCGGGTCCTTCCGGGGGGCAGGGAGCTTAGACCCCAGCCTGGGGCTCCCTGCATTTCACCCCACAGCTCCAAACGGGGCAGGGAGGCCAGACCCTGTCTGCCTCTCTCCCCTCTTCTCCGGCCCGTTCCCAACTGAAACTCTCCAGCCCCTCCTCCCCCTTTGTCTCCTTCCCGGGCCAGGAGGCCACCTGATCCCTTTATTCCAACACCTTCATCTCTCACCTTTGCAGGGGAGGGGCCGGGCCATCTGTTGCCAGGAGACAGGGCCATTCTCTGTGTCCAGGCCTCTGCCCACCCCTGCCTTCTAGGGCTTTGTAACAATCATGCACCGTTGTCCCACCACCTAGATACTCAAGCACTGCATAGGGGAAACCGAGGCACCCACACAGTACTCAGGGAAACCTTAACAACAGTCCTAGTTCATCACAGACTAGCCCTACCAAAGTCAATGGGACTAATTTATGTGCTTAAATTAAGTTTGTGCTTAAGTATTTGCTAGATCAGGGTATTAAATTGTTCTTTTCCCCCACACAACTCCACAACCAGTTACAGCTCTTCCACAATAGGTCTGTGTGTCTTGCACTGAGAAACACCACATTATCTGCACATAGTTGCCTATGAAACTGAACACGGCAAAGAAATTATTGCCTTTGGTGTGCAATAGGAAAATACAAATTTCACCATACTGTATAATGGCATTCACATTTTAAAAACAGGGCTGGTCACTGAACATTTGACTCAATGGCAAGACATCAGAATCTATATCTAGGAGCATCCATGGAACAGAATCTAGAAAATTAACAGAATGTATTTTGATTCTTCCCCTTCCCATACAAGGTGTCCTTTAAAAAAAAAACCACAACAAAACCCAACAACCAACCACTCAACTTCTCGGGCAAGGCGATGCTACCCAGTATCCAGCATCAACCCCACTCTACTGTGTCACCTTGATACAAATGAATGGTCAAGCTTCCATGTCTTCACCTGCCTAGTATGCCACAGCCATCTTTCTTAGGCCTGGTTTACACACAGTTTTTGTATCGGTATAACTATGTCACTTAGGAGAATGAATGCAATATAATTATACTGGTACAATCCCTAGTGTGGATGTTGCTATACTGGTATGCACGTGGTTGTATCAAGATAATTTATGCCCATATGCAAAGAGAAATAAGATGCATAGGTATGAGCACACATATACCAGTATAACTATGTCCATACTTGGAGCTGTACTACTTTATACCAGTATAATTAAAATGGTACAACTTGTGTGTGCAAGCAATAAAAATATTCTGTAGAAGGTCAAGAGGTCAAGAAGAACACTCAAGAAGCACAGCCACTAGCATGTTGCTTAGTATTATTAGATGTATTGAGAAAACGTTCCTCAGGGTAAATTTTATTTGAAAAATATTTATTGTTGCATTTATTTGTAAACCACCTAGAATTATATTTTCTACTACTACGATACTTGAGGAACAACAAGAATAAGAGGGGAGAATAAGAGAAGCACTAATCCATGCAGCCTACTACTCTCACAGGATTATGGAGTTAAACCTACTTGAAGCTCAACACCCAGCATTGACTAGCTGGTTTAAGAGTCTAATGTGCCACTGTGGCTCAGAGAGTAGCATTTTTATCTCTAGGTCAGGTGGTCATGAGTTCAAGGACCTGGGTGCAGACCTAATGTTGGCAGAACAAGACAGAAGTAGAGCAGTTTGCTGGCATCTAGAAGTGCTATTCTTCAGATGATATGCAAACCAAGGTCACATCTATCCATCTTTGGTGAATGTCCAAATGGAAGTTAAAGATCTGTTGGCCCTTTCTGAAAAGAACAGAGAGATAACCCTGGAGTCCAGCTTTTCCATTTCTCAGTAAAATAGGATGCAATGCCCAAGGAAGTGTTTGAACTACTGCTGAGTGCAAAATTGTTGCTGTTTGCGCTTGTTTAAACACAACACTATCAATATCCAGTTCAGTGTCTTGTACAGCACTTTGAAATCATCCATTTATGATTTATTTTTCATTGCAAGTCACACAAATGCCATGTTACATTTAAACTCTTTAGGATCTTTCCCACTGAGTCTGGGATATTTTAGAAAGTCAAAGATCACTTATATTTTGATTTCCTGAGATCAAAATGATGCAAGATACATAACAAAACAGAAAGAGAAAACACACATAACCACATGCTTGCAACGTGAGAGAGCAAACACTGCTGTAGGAACCTTTAATTTTGCATTTGCTGACTTTTTTTCTGGTTTACCCTGAATTTTAATGTTTTATTTTCATCTATTTTGCATTTAATTTTCTTTTATATTTTAGTTCAGAAGTATCTTAGTTGTTAAACAGCAGCCATTCTTGCTTAATAACTGCATTTTTGCTATGCAAGCTGGAGAGGGAAAAATTTAATTTGATACAAGACAGGGCTTCCCAATGAAGGAGTGCATTGTCTGCTTATAAAACCTTAATTGTTATACACAAAATCAGTATTATTCAAATAAATAATTGTATTTGAAAAAACACTTTTTTGGATAACTACTGATAAACACACAACTCAAGAGGGCAATATGTAACAGCAAGACAGAAGACATTGTCCCCTTCCTATATCTCCCGCTAGGGAAGGTTAGTACCTGGGAACGATACAGACAGTTATTAATTACTATGGACCTGAAAAGTTCTTTTCTGTTATTTATTATCCTGCTGGAGTTGCCACCACACTTGTTTGATGTTAAAAAAAATGCTGAGAGAAATTAAAGTAAGTTAAACTGAAAACATATCAGTGATAAAAAGACCAGAAGAGATAGTCACCTGATGGTTTCTTCCTGATACAGCGAGCTGACAACTGGGCCTCCAAACCCAGTTTTTCCTTCCTTTCCTCTTTTCTCTGGTGTCTGAAAGAAAAAATTGGTAGAGTGACATGGCTTTCAGACTCAGTCTGCCTCATGCTGTAACTTTGTTTTTTAAGGGCATGGAGGGGAATGGTTCTTTAGGATCCTTCCTCTCACTTCCCTACCACCATGCTCAAATGCTTCACGTCTCTGTTACATTTCAGGGTTCCAAAAATCAATCAATGCTATTCTGAGCACAGTCCAGAGGGAGTCTCCAGAGAGGCACAAAACGGCACTTTCTCTCTCCCTCCATCCTCACAAGAACGAGTCCACTGCCTGCACAGCACGCTCAGCCTTGGCCACTTAGGACCGAAGTGCTAATCCTTTGGGAGGCAGCATAATGTCATGTTACTAGACTGAAACGCTCACCTTTATTAATCTATTTAATATAGATTTAAATTAAATTTTATAATGGGTTGCATGTCCAAGTGATTTACTCCAAAGAACTCTAGGATTCGGAATGATTTCCACCATGACAGAAAAGAACAATTAGAATACTGAGGAGTCCGGCGGGGAAGTGAGGAAACAGATTGACAGAGCGAGACGGGTACCCAGAAGTCACCTACTACAGGACAGGCCCAACAAGGAAAATAACAGAACACCACTGGCCATCACGTACAGCCCCCAGCTAAAACCTTTCCAGCACATCATCAGCGATCTACAACCTATCCTGGAAAACAATCCCTCACTCTCACAGACCTTGGGCGGCAGGCCAGTCCTCGCTCTCAGACAGGCCCCCAACCTGAAGCAAATACTCACCAGCAACTTCACACCACACCACAGAAACACTAACCCAGGAACCAATCCCTATAACAAACTCTGTTGCCTTCTCTGTCCCCATATCTACTCTAGTGACACCATCAGAGGACCCAATCACATCAGACACACCATCAGGGGCTCATTCACCTGCACATCTACTAATGTGATATATGCCACCATGTGCCAGCAATGCCCCTCTGCCATGTACATTGGCCAAACAGGACAGTCTCTACGTAAAAGAATAAATGGACACAAATTAGACATCAGGAATGGTAACATACATAAATCAGTAGCAGAACACTTCAATCTCCCTGGACAGTCAATAACAGATTTAAAAGTAGCCATCCTTCAACAAAAAAACTTCAAAAACAGCCTTCAGAGAGAAACTTCAGAGCTACAATTAATTTGCAAACTTAACACCATTAATTTGGGCTTGAATAGGGACTGGGAGTGGCTGGCTCACTACAAAAGCAATTTTCCCTCTCTTGGTATTGACACCTCCTCATCAATTATTGGGAGTGGATCACATCCACCGACTGAATTGGCCTTGTCAACACTGGTTCTTCATTTGTACGGTAACTCCCTTCTCTTCACGTGCCAGTATGTTTATGCTTATATCTGCAATTTTCACTCCATGCATCTGAAGAAGTGAGTTTTTTTACCCACAAAAGCTTATGTCCAAATAATCTGTTAGTCTTTAAATCTCTAAATCTGTTAGTGCCACTGGACTACTCATTGTTTTTGTGGATACAGACTAACACGGCTACCCCTCTGATAATTAGAATACTGATAGCTCAATATATAGTCTAAGGCCTACTTTTTCAAAAATGACTAGTGATTTGGGGTACCCAATTTTAGACACCTTAAAGTAGCCTGAAGGTTCTCTTAAAATCAGGCCCTTTTAGAGGTGATAGAACCTCACTCACCCACTCCTGTAATGAATCCTTAACCTCTGGCTGAGTTACTGTAGTCCTCAAATCATTATTTAAAGATTTCAGGTTACAGAGAATCCACCATTTACACTAGTTAAAACCTGCAATAGACCAGTGCTCCATGCTGCAGAAGGCGGTGAAACCATCCCAGGGTCTCTGCCAATCTGACCCATGGGAAAATTCCTTCTAACCTCAAATATGGTGATCACTTAGACCCTGAGTATGTGGGCAAGATCCACCAGGAAGATACCTGGGAAAGAATTCTCTGTAGTAACTCAAAGCCCTCCCCAGCTAGTGTCCCATCATTGGCCGTTGGAGATATTTGCTGCCAGCAGTCAATTGGCTACATGCCATTGTAGGAGTCTCATCATACCACCCCATCCATAAACTTATCATGCTTAGTCTTGAAGCCAGTTAGGTTTTTTGCCCACACTGCTCCACTTGGGAGGCTGGTCCAGAACTTCACTCCTCTGATGGTTAGAAACCTTCAACTACTTTCGAGCCTATACTTGTTGATGGCCAGTTTATAACCACTTGTTTTTGTGTCCTCATTGGCACTTAATTTAATAACTCCTCCTTCTCCCTGGAATTTATCCCTCTGATGTGTTTATTAAGAGCAATTATATCTCCCCTCAGCCTTCTTTTGGTTAGGCTAACCAAGCCAAGCTCTTTGAGCCTCCTCTCATAAGGTAGGTTTTCCATTCCTCAGATCATCCTAGTAGCCCTCCTCTGCACCTGCTCCAATTTGAATTAATCTTTCTGAAACACGAGAGACCAGAATTGGACACAGTATTCCAGATGGGTTCTCACCACTGCCCTGTACAATGCTATTAATACTTCCCTGTCTCTACTGGAAATACCTTACCTGATGCATCTTAGGACTGCATTAGCCTTTTTCATGGCTGCATCACATTGGTAGCTCATAGTCACCCTGTGATCAACCAATACACTCAAGTCTCACTCTTCCTCTGTCCCTTCCAATTGATACATCCCCAGCTTATAGCAAAAATTCTTGTTGTTAGTCCCTAAATGCATGACCTTGCACTTTGCACTATTACATTTTATCCCATTTACAAGGTCATCCAGATCTTCTTGTATGATATTTCGGTCTTCTCCGTATTGGCATAACCTCCTAACTTTGTGTCATCCGCAAATTTTATTAGCGCACACTCACTTTTTGCGCCAAGGTCAGTAATAAAAATGTTAAATAAGATTGGTCCCAAGACCGGTCCCTGAGGAACTCCACTAATAACCTCCCTCCAGCCTGATAGTTCATCTTTCAGTATGACCTTTTGTAGTCTCCCCTTTAAGCAGTTCCTTATTCACCTTTCAATTTTCATATTAATCCCCATTTTCTCCAATTTAACTAATAATTTCCCATGTGGAACTTTATCAAATGCCTTACTGAGATCCAAGTAGATTAGATCTACTGCATTTCCTTTGTATAAAAAATCAGTTATCTTCTCAAAGAAGGAGATCAAGTTGGTCTGGCATGATCTACCTTTTGCAAAACCATGTTGTATTTTATCTCAGTTACCGTTAAGCTCTATGTCCTTAACTACTTTCTCTTTTAAAATTTGTTCCAAGACCTTGCATACAATTGAGGTCAAACTAACAGGCCTGTAGTTTCTCAGATCACGTTTTTTCCATTTCTTAAAACAGGAACTATATTAGCAATTCTCCAGTCATCGGGTACAACCCCTGAGTTTACAGATTCATTAAAAATTAAAAATTCTGAAACATAAAGGTTTCCTTACCTCTATTGCTACCAGCACCTGACATTATTTGAAATGAAATTTTAAAAAATCTAATTGACTTAATTATATGTTTACTTTCTGCATTTCTCTCAGCACAGACTAGTTAGTTTCATTTTCAGGCTCTCCTGTACTATCACAATACTGCAATGTTTGGGTTGCAAACACTGCAGACATGCTTGTTTAAAATAATACAGTAACTCCCCGCTTAACGTTGTAGTTATGTTCCTGAAAAATGCTACTTTAAGCGAAACGATGTTAAGCGAATCCAATTTCCCCATAAGAATTAGTGTAAATAAGGGGGGTTAGGTTCCAGGGAAATTTTTTTTGCCAGACAAAATACATCATATATACACACATATACATATACACACACACATATACATACAAACACAGTATATGTTTAAAACAAACAATTTAATACTGTACACAGCAACGATGACTGTGAAGCTTGGTTGAGGTGGAGGTGGAGGAGTCAGAGGGTGGAAGAGGGTGGGATATTTCCCAGAGAATGCCTTACTGCTAAAATGATGAACTAGCACTCGGCTGAGCCCTCAAGGGTTAACACATTGTTGTTAATGTAGCCTCACACTCTACAAGGCAGCACCAATGGAGGGAGGGGAGACAGCATGGCAGACAGAGACATACACCCTGTGTGAGAGAGAGAGAGAGACAGGCATTGCCCCTTTAAGTACACTGACACCACTCCATTGCCTTTTTAAGTAGATCAGCAAGTTGAGACAGGAGCTACTGCCAGCAAGCTCCCTCCGTCCTGAGCCCTGTTGTGTCTCCCCCCTGCCCCCCGCTCTATGGAGAAGAGGTAAAGGAGCCGGGGGCGGGGGGAGGGGGGGGAGAGAACACCCTGACATTAGCATCCCTCTCTCCCGCCCTTGGACAGCAAGCAGGAGGCTCCCGGGAGCCGCTCCAAGGCAGAGGGCAGGAGCAGCACACAGCAGTGTGCGGAGGGACAGCTGAACTGCCCGGCAATTGATAGCCTGCTGGGCGGCTGACACATAGGGAACTTGGGGAGCGGGGAACTGATACAGGGGCTGCCGGTCCACCCCGGTTCCAAGCCCCCACCAGCTAGCTCAAATGGGCTGTTCTTTCTGCAAACAGTGGACAAAGCAGGTGGCTGCCAAACAAGGGACAAACAAATAAGGGAGCATTGCGCAACTTTAAACGAGCATGTTCTCTAATTGATCAGCAACTTAACAATGAAAAGTGAGGAGTTATTGTAAATAGCAAGGAAGCATTTCTATTGGCTTTTGGTTTGTAAAAGGCTATTTTCACTAAACTTACATTTTGGGTCAAATTTCACTCAACATTAAGCTAACTCCCACTTACAAGAATAGTCCCATTCCACTTATAAGAATAGTCCCATTAACGGTAAGAGGAAGTTGTACCATTATTCCTCAAATTTCTAATATGAAGAAAATACTGCAGAGTGAACACACACAATTAACAAACGGAAGCTTCTCTGATTTTCGCTACAGATGATCAAGAGACATTTTCTCCTAAATTCTTTCCTGTCATTTGTTATCCAGCTACAGCTGTCGTCATGTTTGCACATTGTTAAAAACTGCCTAGCCAATATATTGTACAGACATATAGTAAGTGACAGTCCCTGTCTGAAAGAGGTCTTAACACTGGGTGGAAGGCCAAGTCCTGGTATGAGGCTAGACCCTCCAACATTCTAGACCAGACACGAGAATGCTACGAACCAAGCACACTAATCTGTACAGCATTTACTATCCATTGTTTTAAAAAGGACAGAAATTGTCACTTTTTAAAGTGTTTTTAACTTGTAAAGTGTTCCAAATTCAGAATAAACCACAAAACTCTTAGCTCCCACACTCCAAGGTCAAACCTGCACCCTGGAAGAGTTATAAGAAACCAACTGCACAATCAGTATGTTTAAGATTATTTATATTTCTCTGTTGGTTGCATTTGTTCCTGCTTAGTAAGTAGTGATCATTATGATGTATTTTGCCTATGCTTTTTATGGCTTCAGTTCAGCAGGGTACTTAAGCATGTACCCAACTTTCAGACATATAGTTAGTCCCATTGATTTTAATGGGAATACTTGTGTTTAAGGTTACTCTCATGCTTAAGAACCTTGCTGAACAACGGTATTATTTTCTTAAGGCTGGCTTTGAAGTACGGAAATCTGCTATCTTCCTTTAATATGTTTCACAAAGACATATTCCCTCTGGAGTTGTAAGGTTTTAAAGGATTGGTACATAAAACACTGTGTTACTAATGATTATCCTTGTTCCAAGATAGCGAGAGGGCACTTCACCCTCCACGGACTGGTTTAACATGCAAACACAGTTGAATGGCTAGTCCTTTTTTAAATACATTTTTCTTATCCCAATTGTGAAATTGGGAATTTCATTTTTTCATTCTTAAATTTAAGAATGCATTTCAGACCATGGTTTGCAATGTTCCATATGGGAGGTGATCTTATTTTGTAACAATTAAATTATCTTTAGAACTGCAGCCCTAGCAGATCCTCTCTCTTTTTCCAGGCTCCCCTAACTGCAGCTTGAAGAGTATTTACTTTTGCTGTTACCATTTATCACTTCATCCCTTTTCTATTCTAAATCGCCATACCAATATGGGGTTTCCCCCTTTCTAGTTGTAAGAGTCCCTGAGTCCAGTTTTGCAAACCATTTTCCATCTTGCTCTGAAGTGTCGTGTGATGCTTTGTATGAAGGAAGAAGCTACACAAACATAAATTGCTTTTTGTGTGGGGGAAAGGAAAATCTGTGAACGTATAGTAACTACAGAATAACATGAAATGTGCATTAATATGTTCTCTCTCTTCTGTCCCCAATTGTAACCCCCATTATTTATTCTGGATTCTCAAGCGTCAACAACATTATAATCACAAAAACACATATGAAGATGAAAACTTTCATTCACATCTAAAAAATAATTCACCTAAGGGGTGTGTGTGTCTGTGTGTATATAAAAAGACAAATAAAGGAGGCTCTTGTCATAATCTTAAATTAAAGTACACAGTGCTGTTTCTGCAAGGATCTGCATCACCAGCACACCTTAAATCTTGTCTTTGCCCAAAGAATATAGCCGGCTTTGGGGATTTACTGGAAGGTAACTACAAAATCATGGAATGTGAGTAGGGGCTCTGAAAACTATTGTATGTCAAGCAGTGCTCCACAGAATTAGAGTAGCAAGGTGACACAAAACATCCTTTCCCCAAATAGAAAGCTCTTAGCCTCTTTACAGCAAAATGCCCCTCTTAAAAAAATATTTCACACAAAACCTCATATCTATATACCATATGCCAATTACTTCCACACTAATAAGGATGAAAATTAATTTCAGCTCATCTGCTAATTAGTGCAAGAGCTATTTCTACAACATGATGCTGCATACAGCCAGCCTCTCTTCTCTGATATTGATAAAAGACAGCAATCATTTGGCCATGTTTTTGGGAAGGAATTAAGGGGGGGGGGGGGGGGAGGAGGGAAGTGACTCCTAGAGCAGGTTTGCTTCTTCCCACAAAGCTCTTCTGCTTACTGCAGTCACACACACAACATGTTTTAGAAAATACATCATCTTTTTACAAATTGTCTCTCAGAAAATTCCTTGGGCCAAATGAATCACATTTGCAACCCCAGAGAAGCCAATGGAGTTATACCACAGATTAATTTGGCACAAAGGGTAGCAATTCATCAGGAAACTAAATTGTAAAGGCTTTCTTATACATGTGAGAGTTAGAGCCTCAATTTGTCTAAGTTTATTCCTAGAATAGTTTGGGAAATAGGGACAAACGAATATGTAGGCCAAGAATATTCAGTGCATGACTCATGAACTTCATTTGTCCCTTCATATCACATGAAGGAAAAAGTATATGAACCATATATACAGGTGAAAAACTAAGAGTCCTACTCAGAGTACTTAAACGTGGTTCTGTTCTGCACAGTGATAAAAACAGCACTTTGGCGTTCCCTATTTATTGTCTCTAGATTTCTAAAAAATATATACTGAGTTTGGAAAAAAAAAAAAAAAAGTTTTTTTCCTGACTGCTAGCTCTATTACCAAGATGGGTTATTTTAATTCTGCACATCACAGCCTTCCTGACAACCCTGTACCCCCCACTATCTCTCAATTATCTCACCGTAATATCTATGAAACCCCAGTGTCTTCAATGGACTTGCACAGGTTTAACTGAGTACAACTTAGCAAACAAACAATCTCGATAATGTAGAAAATGGAACAGAAGCTATAGCTCACACTTTCTTAACTGTGTTGGATCTGCAGTACTAACAGTAGTACAAAGTTATGTTTGTCACTTGCATGAGCAGATGACAGGATTCCAAATATACTCAGGCAGTACATTCAATGAATAAAAAGGTGCCGTTCTTACAGTCACTTTTCAGAGTAAAGCTACTCTTTTTAAGGCATCTCCTACACACACAAAAAACCATGGCCTTCAGCTAAAGTAATGTTTAAAGTAACATTACAGCTCCCACACATGCTGAAAACTACCAAAACTCTCAAAGCAGAAGCTGTTATTTTCCCCTTATTTTTTCCATTTTCAATTTCCATTTCCATTTCAACAATTTCCATTGTTAATTAGCCATGTGGTTCCCACAGAAGCCAATGAGATGTACACATTTATGAAGCACTACAGGTATATAGGGAACTATACAGTTATTTAAAAGATAACATAGTCCCAGACCTAGAAAGCCTGCAATCTAAATTCCCTCCAGACAAAAAATCCCCACAACAGTTGGAAACAGGTCAGGGCCACAAACGCCATAATGAGTGGAACAGCAATACAACAAAGGGATGGAAAAGTGGGGAGATGGTTACACTTGAATTAGTAGTAAAAAAGATATGGGAAATATGAGAGTTTGAAACAGCAAAGGAGAAAGGTTAGCAGACAGCACTTGTGTCACAAGCATGGGGGGGCACAGAGAGGAGACAAAGGAGATGCTTTTGGGGGGCACTGAAATTTACACTTTCATTCTGAACTCTTGTACATTGCTCCCTAGCTGCCTTAAGTATCTGCCTTAGCTTTGAATTCAGTTTCGCCTTCATGTCTTGGCAAGTCAAAGGACAGCTCGGGCTGGATTCTTTCTGCCGTTTGCACCTCCCTGCATCTCTCCAAACCAGCAAGGCGCTTTGTGCTGCAACAGGGATTGATCTCCAAGGTAGGGAAGGCAGTGTTCTCATCGCCACCTTCCCTTCAGGTTCCTTTACTGAGGGGAAGCACTGAGTTCCTACAGGGACTCCACTGGAGCCCTTCTGGCAGAAGCTATAGCAGAGCTTCTCCGAATCAGCACATCCACCAGTCACCCTTCCAATGCAAGACTCTCCTCCTGGAAAGTGTTTAATTTATGCATGTGTTAAAAGATGTTATACATCCCCTGCCCCACATGGCATGTACACACACGGCCATCCTTAAATCACAGTAGAACACGTGCTAAGTATCAAGAATTCCAGAAGCAAAGCAAGTGCTTTCTTGGAACATAAAGACAGCAACCTGTCCTCATTCTTTCCTCAGTATACTGTATTGGTCAATAAAAGACCAGCTTGATTCAAGGTGCAATCAGAACTTGACTGGCTGTCACTGACAATGCTTTTCCAGAGGACTGCAGGCCTGACAGTCTCACCCTGAATGGAATAGAAATATAAGGACTAATATTTGCTAACATCATTAATTCATTTATTTCCCTCTACACCCCCTTACTCCTTTATATGTGATGTCAAGAAGTATACCTTTACATTGTTGTCAGCCATAAAAGAGGTGTCATGTGTCCCAGATCAGAGGTTAACATACAATGACAGACGCATTAAAAACCCCGTCCAATGCCTCACTGACAATTTCAGCTCCATTTTCTCTTCAAAGAGACAGCAGCTCAAACCCAGTTAAGAGCTTTAACACCTGAAAGTCTAATCATGATTGAAAGATAAGAGATCTAAAGAGTATGGCTTTATCTAGGGCTGTCAATCTCAGTTAACTCATGCAATTAACTCAAAAAAATTAATCACAATTAATCGCAGTTTTAATCGCACTGTTAAACAATAGAATGAATACCAATTGAAATTTAGTAAATATTTTGGATGTTTTTCTACATTTTCAAATCTATTGATTTCAATTACAACACAGAATACAAAAAGTGCACACTGCTCACTTTATATTATTTTTATTACAAATATTTGCACTGTAAAAAGGATAAACAAAGGAAATAGTATATTCACCTCATACAAGTACCGTAATGCTATCTCTTCATCGTGAAAGTGCAATTTACTAGCGTAGATTTTTTTGTTACATAAGTGCACTCAAAAACAAAACAATGTAAAACTTTAGAGCCTACAAGTCCACTCAGTCCTACTACTTATTCAGCCAATCGCTAAGAGAAACAAGTTAGTTTACATTTATGGGAGATAATGCTGCCTGCTTCTGATTTACAATGTCACCTCAAAGTGAGAACAGGTGTTTGCATGGCACTTTTGTAGCCAGTATTGCAAAGTATTTAAGTGCCAGATATGCTAAACATTCATATGCCCTTTCATGCTTCCACCACCATTCCAGAGGACATGCTTCCATTCTGATGACGCTTGTTAAAAAAAAATAAATGCATTAATTAAATTTTGACTGAACTACTTGGGCGAGAATAGTATGTCTCCTGCTTTTTTACACCCACATTCTGCCATGTATTTCATATTATAGCAGTCTCAGATGATGACCCAGCACACGTTGTTCGTTTTAAGAACACTTTCATGCAGATTTGACAAAATGCAAAGAAGATACCAATGTTAGACTTCTAAAAATAGCTAGAGCATTCGAACCAAGGTTTAAGAATCTGAAGTGCCTTCCAAAATCTGAGAGGGACAAGGTGTGGAGCATGCTTTCAGAAGTCTTAAAAAAGCAACACTCTGATGCAGAAACTTCAGAACCCGAACCACCAAAAAAGAAAATCAACCTTCTGCTGGTGGCATCTGACTCAGATGATGAAAGTGAACATGCGTTAATCTGCACTGCTTTGGATAGTTATTGAGCAGAACACCTGTCATCAGCATGGACATGTCCTCTGGAATGGTGGTTGAAGATGAAGGGACATACGAATCTTTAGCACTTCTGGCACGTAATTATCTTGCGACGCCAGCTACAACAGTGCCATGCAAACGCCTGTTCTCACTTTCAGGGGACATCATAAACAAGAAGCGGGCAGCATTATCTCCTGCAAATGTAAACAAACTTGTTTGCCTGAGTGACTGGCTCAGTGACTGAGTGAATAAGAAGTAGGACTGAGTGGACTAGTAGGCTCTAAAGTTTTACATTGTTTTGTTTTTGAATGCGGGTTTTTTTGGTACATAATTCTACATTTGTAAGTTCAACTTTCATGATAAAGAGATTGCACTACAGTACTTGTATGAGGTAAATGAAAAAATACTATTTCTTTTGTTTTTTACAGCACAAATATCTAATAAAAAATAAATATAAAGTGAGCACTGTACACTTTGTATTCTGTGTTGTAACTGAAATCAATATTTGAAAATGTAGAAAACATCCAAAAATATTTAAATAAATGGTATTCTATTATTGTTTAACAATGCAATTAATTGTGATTAATTTTTTTAATCGCTCGACAGCCCTAGTTTTATCATGCTGAGCATTCTGTAAAAGGAAGAACAAATTACATATTACACAGACATACATACACTCTGTCTGAGGGGCCCTGGACTTCAGAGCTCACTTTCTCCCTGAAAAACCATCCATTTGCTGACTTTAAGAGCACACAATAAAACTCACTTATCTTTCTGAGCTTTTGGAGAGTGGGATGAGTGTCTTCCAGCAGAATGTGGGGTAGTGTTAAGTGGTAATTCTTTGTTGGTTAACCCTAGTTATAGGGTTAGGATAAACTGCTGGGATTTGTTATTTTTGTGTGGATTTAAAAAAAAATAAATCAATAGAGCTGAGAGTTTGAGATAAGCACTTTTTATTTGGATGTATATTTTTGAAATAACAAAACACAGACACACACACATAAGGTGGTAGTTTCTAGGGCTCTATACAGGAATTCAGGTGCCTTCTGCTGACTCAATGTAAACTCAAATGTAAACGCTCCATAAAGATGCAAAGTAATTGCTGCTCAATCACTCCGATGTTAGATTGAACCTCACTGGGCACAACTCATCTAGGAGTAAAAGAGGGGTCAGAGTCTTTCTCCAAGACTGAAATAGGGAGAAATCCTAGCAATAGCCTAGCTTAGGGAGAAAGCTTTGGCTGAAGTTTATTTACTTTTATTGTAATCTGAGCTACCCATAAAGCCACATCCTAGGAAGGAGTTAGTGCTATGGTCTAACCTTTGTTCAGGACACAATGGGAACTCTGCCTGCTTACAACATGTATGTATAATAATCCTCAGCGCAGGGGAATAGACTAAATGACCTCTCCAGGTCCCTTTCAGCCCTACATTTATATGACTGTGGTGGTGATAAATTGCATTTAACATGTACCTTTGATTGCCTCACCTGCACTCTACCCAGTAATACGTCTCCACCACGACTACATCTAGCATCACAAATCCCTGAATGGCTTCTAATGTACACTTTAAAAAAAGAAAAGAAAAAAAACCCTGCTAGATGTTTCCTGTTTCTTCCCCCAAAATGGTAAAACCCCTCCCCTCTCCAAAATTACCCTGGTTTAAGGCTCTAAACAGTCAATATTCAATCCTGCACCAGTGGTATGTTTAAAGGTCCAAAATCATGTGGCTTTACAGGGCTAAAAATGGGAGCTTTACATAACCGAAAAGGGGGGATTCCCAGCTTTCAGGTTGGACACAACATTTGCTTTTACCCCTGGAAGGTCCCAGAATATCAGTCTTGCAAACTCAAGACATTGCCTACTGCAAAAGAAGCTATTTTAGGTGACATTTAGAGAGCTATTTAATGTATTTGCCTTCATTGTTTTCTGAGCCCTATACTACTGGACTCTCAGTAACCAAAGGTACCTGGGCTTTACAAGGAGAATAAGCCTCAATTTAAAAAAACTGAAACTAAAACCTTGCTTTCTAAAATAGTTTCTGTAGCATACAGAATACATGATCCTGTGGCATTAAGATTTTATCAGCACTTATTTTGGATGAGCTGCATAATTCACCTGAGGCCTCATCACTTGCCAGTTGTGGCCATCCCACACTCTTGCTGATAAAACCTTTATACCACAGCCATGGTATTACATACATATTACAGCTATGTAATATCTCCATCCACCAATCCAGGCTCATTTTAGGACTCAGTATTGCAGCTGCAAGACAACTATTCTTTAATTCACACCTCAACTAAGTATACTACAAAAATTGCATTGAAATGATAAAATCTCCTAATTGAAATTTAAACCTGTTCCTAGTGGGGCATTTAGTGGTGTCCAAAGAAGAACAAAGTCTAACGGCTATTAAAGACTACTTTGTACTAGACACAATAAAGAGACTGAAAAGCCCCCAAAACAGGTACGTGGGCTCTTGCTAGCATAGGTGCCAGAACTAGGGGGGTGCTGGAGCTGCTGCCACACTCCCTGGCTTGAAGTGGTTTCCATCATATACAGAGTTTACAGTTTGGTTTAATGGCTCTCAGCACCCCCACTATACAAATTGTTCCAGCACCTCAGTTTGCTGGCATGTACCGGAAGGCTTGAAGGAGTGCAAAGCCTTTAGAAGTCATGGAGTTGGTGTAACCAGACTGGAAGCTGAACCATAGATCAGGGAAATGACAGGCAAGATCCACTGTTGCATTATACCACAGACTTTGAAATCTAATTATATTTTTAACATGGGAGAAATTATGTAATCCCTATGCTCATAAGAGTGACAGACAAAGAGAGCTGGGGCATCTGCTAAGAGGAGACTGAGAAGGAAGCATGAATTGAAAAAATGAACACACTATCAAGAATTTTGTGTAGTGCTAATCAGTACTAAAAATTATAACATCATGGATATTAAAACAACAAGGTTACAGGACAGGAAGCTAATAAGCCAAGTGACAGCTCCCAAGCTGCTGAGTAAATTTCTGTATCCTGTAGTATTTTTTCCTCTAAATGCCTAACTTTATTTGAATATACAAACATAGATGCAGTCTCTTTGACAGATTGCACCACACTTCAATATATGGGGTGACATCCTGACTCCATTTAATTCAATGGGGCCAGCATTTTACCTACTGAGTCTTACCCAGTGTTTACCAGGGAGCCACAAGTGTTTCTGTGGGCTGCATTCTCTGTAAAACTTAGCAATATAGAGACCATGCCTAATGTCTTGAAGGCATCAAATGTGAATGTTCTTTAATTTCGCCTAGATCATCTTTCTGTTCCTGTTTGTGCCTCTGGTTCTTAAAATCTATCACCCTGTCAGGTAAACTTGTGGCATCAGTATCCAGATACATGCCAATATCAGAGGCTTTCAGGAGTCTATTTTCCTATCCACTAGGAGTGGATTTACATGGATAACTCCCATTAGCAATAATGGTAGTCCATGACATTGCCCGACACCAATTTCTCAATACACTGATTGAGGAATTCCACAATGTTGATATCTGGAGCTTTGCCCTAAAGGATGATTCTTTGTCATGAACCATTTGGTGGTAGTGGTAGGGGAGAGATTATCAGTCACAAAGCCACAGTGGAAAAGGCTCTGCATCCTTTCTTCCTCCTTAAATTATATGTGGGGATGATCAGTAATTTCAGTCCAACCAGTCTCAATTGCTCTGATAGGCGATAAGATGACAGGCTAGCCTCTTAGGTCTGGCATTATAACATTAAAAGTAAAGCCTTGAAGTGGGCTGACTGAATCATAGGAAGCTGGTATAGTTTCAAGATGCAGGAGAGTTTATGGAACACATTTCACAGTTTTAAATCCAATGAGAAGACCTTTAAACCTGCTTCTCTTGCTTCTATCACTACACAATGCTCTGACATACCTGGACACAACTTGAGAAGGAAAGGATTGTTAGAGAGGCAGCATGAACATGTAAACCCTGCTAAAGTTTTAGACACTCCCTCCCTCACTCTGTGTCATGGCCTGGCTGTCCCCCTGGGAAGGGAACTTGGGCAGACACTAATTGTATTTGACAGCAGCAATTACACGCAAGGCTGGAGATTAGAAGCCTGTTAATTGTGTGTGCTGTAATTGCTTCCATCTTTTCCTTTACTAGTTAAGGCCAGTGCCAGGAGAGTCAATAGGAAGAGAGTAATGCAGCTGGTCCAGGAACCAAAGCCCACAGAAAGGGGTGTCTCTCTCTCTATATATATAAGAAGGCTATCAACATATCAACAATGCAGGATGTTCCTTTGACAGGACGTCTAATGAAGCATGATTAAGGAACAAATAATGTGCAATTCCAAAGGTATTTTCCACCTGTATTTTCTAGCTTACAGTGCAGAGCACTAGTGAACTTCACATTACAATGCAACATGGGTGAGGGTAAAATATTAACCCGTAGAGCTCACCATACTCAAAACCCAAAGAATTTTTACTCTTTATAAAATCCAGGCATTGAGTTAAATACTTAAACAGCATTCATAAAATCCTTCTGTTCCATTAAAGAGTCTGAACAGTTCAGAAAGGCACAAAAGGCAACTGCACCCTCCCTATCAGCTTTATTCATGGCTATCATAAACATTCAATTTTAATATTCCTCTCTCAACAATGCTTCTTAGCTCTAAAGAGCAGCCTCAGCAAGTGTGTGCATGCATGACTCAGCAGCTGGAACATTTTCAAAAGACCACTGAAGATCTGTTCAATTTGAGCAAACTGTTCTATAAACTCTATGTTCTCCAGTACAATATATATTCTTTTTATACTATAGTGACAGTCTAGTTAAGTTCTGTCAATGATTCCATTAAACACCCCCCCCACACACACAATTTTTCTGGTGCATATAAAACTAGCCTGTAAAAACTCACCTTGTAAACAAGATCTAGGCCTGCAAGGACTATTTTTAAGCCTACATTTACAGGACAATACAAGTGCAATATAAAGAGGCAGAAGTTGACTAATTTCATGATAATTTGGAGACCTTATGATTCAAAAATAGCTTTGATTTTAAAAAGGACAGCCATTTAGTCCATCATTAATAACTGTGCTGTAAACACATTTGGGGATTAATAATTAGGTATTCTATGGAGAAAAGATAAAATGTCTATGATAACAGAGTGACCTCTGCATTTAACAGTAGCTACACTCGGTGATTTCTGATACTTACTAGATACATTTTTGCATGGTTAAAAGCCTAGTGTATATACATTTTGAAAAGCATCCAAAATGGGGACACAGATTAACTTTGCAGCAGTCAGAAGATCTTGCAAGGGGAGCACAAGGCATTACCACTGGCCAACGCTGAATCTAGTCAGTAATAGTTCCCATATTCTCCATGTAAACTCCCAAAATGCCATGGCACAATGGCTGCACGGAGTGTAATTGTAGCCACGTCAGTCCCAGGTTATTAAAGAGACAAAGTGGGTGAGGCAATATCTTTTACTGAACCAATTTCTATTTATTTATATAGATTTATGTAGACATTTATAGACACAACAGGAATACTCTGAGTTGTAACAGTAAAATGGATAAAAAAGAAGCTTTGGATAATATCTAAAACCTCAAGCTTCAGAGCATAAACTAACCTTCCACTACTGGGGACAGGAGAAACTTTCTTGGGGGTGTGTGGGGGCAGGGTTCTCTGCAGCAGCTGCTACTGGCCACTTTCAGAGATAGAATACTGGACTACATGTATAATGGTGTGATCAGTGGGGTAATTACTACATTCACAAAAGTGACAATCGCAGACTAGTCAAGCAGTGCTACTGAAACTTGGTTTCTTTAACAGGAGAGGAACATCACTGTCCAAGATCTGTGTTGATCAAGATATCAATTATTTAATTAATACCTTACAAATAAATGAGTGTTACTTGCCAATTAAACCTATAGTTTTAACAGAATTATTTGAATGTTCCTCATTTTTGCACATGTACCATTACTTGGCTATACTGATTTTAACCCTCAGATCCAGGTCCCTGAATGCACAACCCAGATATGTGGCCTGTGCACACAGGAACTTTGTGGAAGATTGTAAGAGAAGGAAAAGATCTTCACTGGTCTCTGCTCCCACAACCCAGGACAGGGCAAGGAGCAGGGCTATGTCATCCCATGACAGAAAGTAGTTCTACAAAGTCACGGATCCAGCAGGGGAGTGTGCTGTCAAGTTATGCACAGCAACATGCTATGGGTGCAGCTGTCTTCTGTATAGCCTCCTCTGTGCCTACAATTTACACTTAATTTAAGACTTTAAAGGCCCTTATCTGAGCTGGTGGATTTAGCCCTAAATATTTAAAGTGACATGAAGCCAAATACTGCTATAAGAGTTATAATATTTTTAACAGCACCACCTTTTATTATGGATAATACAGGCTCTATTTAGTCCAATGGTGATTTCCTATGTTGAACATAGATTTCAGAATGTTAAAAAAAAACAAAAAAAACCTCATTTTCTTTGCCTGTCTAACTCGGCTCCTAGTGGTGAACCTGCAGGGCAATATGTGGGTTCATTCTATTATTGTTCCCCCTCTTTCAAATTAAGTGCCAAAATCATTCTCACATGAACATAGTTTCACTGTCTAGGTGCTTGGCAAGACTGGAAAATGTGGGAGGTTTTAAAAATGTGTTAGGGTATGTCTACACTGCTAAGAAACCCGCTCCCAGCACTGAGTCTCAGAGCCTGGGTCAACTGACTTGGACTCACAGGGCTCAGGTGGCAGGGCTAAAAATAGCGGTGTAGAGGTTGCCACTTGGGCTGGAGCCTGGGCTCCGAGACCCTCCCCCCTCATTGAGTTTCAGAGCCCAAGCTCCAGCCAGAGCCCAAACGTCTACACAGCTATTTTTAGCCCAGCAGCCCAAGCCCTTCCAGTCTGAGACAACTGACCCAGGCTCTGAGACTGCGCACCATGGATTTTTTTTTGCCGTGTAGATATATCCTTAGTTAACACTAAGGGAGGGATAGCTCAGTGGTTTGAGCATTGGCCTGAACTCAGGGTTGTGAGTTCAATCCTTGAGGGGGTCATTTAAGGATCTGGGGCAAAAATCTGTCAGGGGACAGTACTTGGTCCTGCTAGTGAAGGCAGGGGACTGGACTTGATGACCTTTCAAGGTCCTTCCAGTTCTATGAGATAAGGCATACCTCCATATATTAAAAAAAAAAAAGAAAAACACCACGTGTCAACAGGTTTTTTTTGTTTTGTTTTGTTTTAAATACCACATGGCACCGAGAGTAAACAGGCTGTCTTATAAAAACTATGTTAGCTGGTCCTGGTTTGCCAAGGGTTAAGTGTCAGTCTACACTAGGTGCTAAATGACATTTGAGCTTGTTAATGAACATGTTAGATAACATGTTCCCAGTCTAGACAAGCTCCCTACTCTGCACCTGACCTCCCCACCAACCATGCTTGTAGCCTCTATGCAGCCTTTTGCTCCCTTACATACTTCCACCCACACTCTGACATAATTCAAGCCTCTCTGTTCTCCATCCCCACCTCTCCCCCAAACCTTACTGAACCCTGCTGCCTGCCTCAGTCATCTCTCCCCTTGACTCCTGCAGCTACCTCTGCTCTGGCCTTGCTGCCTCTCCCTGGCCCCCCTCTTACTCAGTCCTCATGTCCCCAAACTCTGTCAAAGCACCTCAGTCCTGAAGTTTCATCTGCTGGCTCACTTCAGCCAATGGGATTGATGTATGCCAAAAAAAATGGAGGGAGTGAATGATAACTGACTGAAATTATTTCTGATGCAACAATGCGACTGCTCATCTCTGCCTGTAAGCCCAACACCAAGTGGGCACTGTGTGGAAATCAGGCATTTCCAGCAAGGTGGATTGATTTAAATCACCACGTGGAAAGCCTTGAAAAAATTATCAATTTTAATCTACTTTTCCAATTGTAATTCACTTATTTTCTACAGAACGGTGCATGCTCACTGGTTGATATAACCATTAAAACATGTTGAATTACAACTAAATAGAGCTTTTTCACTAGATTTGGTACATCTTTCACTATCAGTGAAAGAAAATGTAGAATCAAATGAAGTAAAAATCTTAAATGAATCCACATGTTCCATAGAATCTCTATGGATAGTAATTCCATGCTCTAATAAGAACATAACAATAGGGATCTATTATCGACCACCTGATCAGGACAGTGATAGTGATGAAATGCTAAGGGAGATTAGAGAGGCTATCAAAATAAAGAACTCAATAATAGTGGGAGATTTCAATTATCCCCATATTGACTGGGTACATGTCACCTCAGGACGTAATGCGGAAACAAAATTCCTCGATACTTTAAATGACTGCTTCTTGGAGCAGCTGGTACAGGAACCCACATGGGGAGAGTCAACACTTGATTTAGTACTGAGTGGAGCGCAGGATCTGGTCCAAGAGATAACTATAACAGGACCGCTTGGAAATAGTGACCATAATATAACAACATTTAACATTCCTGTGGTGCTAAGAACACATCAACAGCCCAACACAGTGGCATTTAATTTCAAAAAGGGCAACTATGCAAAAATGAGGGGGTTAGTTAAGCAGAAATTAAAAGGACGGCTAGCCAAAAACTCAAAAGCTAATAACAAAATGTTTTTTAAATACATCAGAAGCAGGAAGCCTGCTAAACAACCAGTGGGGCCCCTGGATGAGAGAGATACAAAAGGAGCACTTAAAGATGATAAAGTCATTGCAGAGAAACTAAACTAATTCTTTGCTTCGGTCTTCATGGCTGAGGACGTTAGGGAGATTCCCCAACCTGAGCCATCTTTTGTAGGTGACAAATCTGAGGAATTGTCACAGATTGAAGTGTTAGTAGAGGAGGTTTTGGAACTAACTGATAAACTTAACTGTAACAAGTCACCGGGACCAGATGGCATTCACCCAAGAGTTCTGAAAGAACTCAAATGTGAAATTGCGGAATTATTAACTAGGGTTTGTAACCTGTCCTTTAAATCGGCTTCTGTACCCAATGACTGGAAGATAGCTAAAGTAACGCCAATATTTAAAAAGGGCTCTAGAGGTGATCCCGGCAATTACAGACCGGTAAGTCTAACGTCCATACCGGGCAAATTAGTTGAAACAATAGTAAAGAATAAAATTGTCAGGCACACAGAATAACATAAATTGTTGGGCAAAAGTCAACATGGTTTCTGTAAAGGGAAATCATGCCTTACTAATCTATTAGAGTTCTTTGAAGGGGTCAACAAACATGTGGACAAGGGTGATCCAGTAGACATAGTGTACTTAGATTTCCAGAAAGCCTTTGACAAAGTCCCTCACCAAAGACTCTTGCGTAAATTAAGTTGCCATGGGATAAGAGGGAAGATCCTTTCATGGACTGAGAACTGGTTAAAAAACAGGGAACAAAGGGTAGGAATAAATGGTAAATTTTCAGAATGGACAGGGGTAACTAGTGGTGTTCCCCAAGGGTCAGTCCTAGGACCAATCCTATTCAACTTTTTCATAAATGATTTGGAAGAAGGGGTAAACAGTGAGGTGGCAAAGTTTGCAGATGATACTAAACTGCTCAAGATAGTTAAGACCAAAGCAGACTGTGAAGAACTACAAAAAGATCTCACAAAACTAAATGATTGGGCAATAAAATGGCAAATGAAATTTAATGTGGATAAATGTAAAGTAATGCACATTGGAAAAAATAACCCCAACTATACATACAATATGATGGGGGCTAATTTAGCTACAACTAATCAGGAAAAAGATCTTGGAGTCATCGTGGATAGTTCTCTTAAGACGTCCACGCAGTGTGCAGCGGCAGTCAAAAAAGCAAACGGGATGTTAGGAATCATTAAAAAAGGGATAGCGAATAAGACGGAGAATATCTTACTGCCCTTATACAAATCCATAGTGCTCCCACATCTTGAATACTGCGTACAATTGTGGTCTCCTCATCTCAAAAAGGACATACTGGCATTAGAAAAGGTTCAGAGAAGGGCAACTAAAATGATTAGGGGTCTGGAACGGGTCCCATATGAGGAGAGATTAAAGAGGCTAGGACTTTTCAGCTTGGAAAAGAGGAGACTAAGGGGGGATATGATAGAGGTATATAAAATTATGAGTGGTGTGGAGGAAGTGAATAAGGAAAAGTTATTTACTTGTTCTCATAATAAAAGAACTAGGGGCCACCCAATGAAATGAGTGGGGCAGCAGGTTTAAAACAAATAAAAGGAAGTTCTTCTTCACACAGCGCACAGTCAACCTGTGGAACTCCTTGCCTGAGGAGGCTGTGAAGGCTAGGACTATAACAGGGTTTAAAAGAGAACTGGATAAATTCATGGAGGTTAAGTCCATTAATGGCTATTAGCCAGAATGGGTAAGAAATGGTATCCTTAGCCTCTGTTTGTCAGAGGGGGGTGATGGATGGCAGGAGAGAGATCACTTGATCATTACCTGTTGGGTCCACTCACTCCGAGTCACCCGGCATTGGCCACTGTTGGTGGACAAGATACTGGTCTGGATGGACCTTTGGTCTGACCCAGTACGGCCTTTCTTATGTTCTTATGGCTACCCAATGATGAGATACATGATTGTGTCTCCTGGAGTCAAAAGTTGGGTCCCAACACCTGAGATGACTTTGCCAGTCTCTTGCACCCAATAGCATAACCTCTGGATCCCCTACAGGATCAAGTCCTTGATACAGTATATAATGACCTATTTGCCATATTTATAAAGTTTAGCCTCAAAACTTAGTTTTCCCCCACCAATTCTTTCATTATATAGAAAAGCAGCCTTAAACTCAACATTTTTGATACAGGCTCATTTATTCAGCATATTTTTTATTCAAATGTTTTAAGATTATATAATCATTTTAAGCCTTAAGTTATTTTGTATTAAATTAAGAATTCATTTCAGACAGTTTATTTTTGAAAATAAAAAGTTATAATTTAAATACAAAAAATTAAAACCCCAATTTAAATTTAAAAAATCCATTAAAAAAATTCATCATTGATTTTTATCTACCCTAATTTCCTATGTTCCAGTTTTCCAACTGTCACCAAAAATTAATGGAGCTTTTGACAGCTGGGTAGGGAACAGTTGGGGTTTCTGAATAAATATTAACTGAGTGTTTCTGCTAAGTTATCAGCAGAGAAATATCTATATGTTGACATTTAAAATATCTGTCAATTTCACAGTCAATATATAGAGATAAATGGGGCAGGTCACACCTATTGTTTCTGCAAACTCAAGACAAACATTACATCAGTTACACTAAGGCAGGGGTTCTCAAACTGGGGGTCGGGACCCCTCAGGGGGTCGTGAGGTTATTACCTGGGCAGTCGCGAGCTGTCAGCCTCCACCCTAAACCAGCATCCACCATTTACAATAGTGTTAAATATATAAAAAAGCGTTTTTAATGTATATGGGGAGGTCACACTCAGAGGTTTGCTATGTGAAAGGAGTCACCAGTACAAAAGTTTGAGAACTATTTTTGCACTAAGGGCTTGTCTTCACATACAACACTGAAGCTGCACTGCCACAGTGTTTTAGGGCTAGTCTACACTAGAAATGCTACAGAAATGCAGCTGTAGCACTTCTGGTGAAGACGCTCTATGCTGATAGGAGAGATCTCTCGTGTTGGTATAATAAATCCACCTCCCCGAGAGGCGGTAGCTATGCTGACGAGAGAAGTTCTAACCTAACCTGTCTACATCGGGGGTTATTTCAATATAACTACGTTGCTCCAGGGTGTGGATTTTTCAAACCCCTGAGCGATGTCGTTATACCAATATACGTTTGTAGTGTAGACCTGGCCTCAGTTTATGTTTTTCAATTACCCACACAACTATGAAAGCTTAGATTCTGGAGCAGAATTGTGCAATAAGAAATGGATTCTGTAGGAAATTCCATGACCACGGAATCGCAGAACACATGGAGGCTCTGCTAATAGTGCACTGCACTAATTTAACCAGATGTGATACTTGTGAACATCTACAAGAAAAATCAAACTTTAACAATGTCTAGCTCTACTGCAGAAAAAAAAGTTACAAAAAAACCCAAGACAATTTATGTAAATCCATCAAGTTTGTCATTAGATGCCAGCATCTTTAATTTCTGCACTCACACACACACGCGCGCGCGCGTATGATAGGCAAAAGCAGACATGATCTCTGCACACAGTTTAGAAAATTAGACTGCCACTATTTTAAAAAACAACAAAACTTCGTCAGTCAGTGGCCAAACACTTCAAAAATCATGGCCTTATATTTATCAATGATAACATTTTCCCAAATTAAAAAAATATCAAGACTTGAACTATTGTAGATATAAGAGAGAACTTTGTCTCAACTTAAAAAGTGTCTCCTTTTGGATTTGCCAAAAAGGTACTGTTACATACTTCCACAGAACTTGGCACACAAAATGTTCAACAGAAATTTCACTATTTAAGACTTTTGCTGCCCCCCTCACCCCTTTTTTTTCCCCAGTTAGTCTTCAGATTCACAAACATTAAAAACTTTACTACAAATACATGGGGAAACCAAAAGGAACGATTAGACTTCAGTGGAATTGTCCACTTATCAGTAACTATATGGTGGGGAGAAGCTACACCTGGATGCAATAGAGTGGCAGATTAAGACCCTCTATAGGAACGTAGGGCTCTTCTGTTGAGTCAACCTAGACCGAGATACTAAAATGATGCATTGTAGTTCATGGCAATTACTTCTGAGCCACCTAGAAAGTGGGCCCACTTACCTAAAACACAGGATATAAAGGAGACTCTTTGGGCCAAATATATGAAGAGAGCTAGGGATGAAAGAGTCATGCAGGAAAACTCAAGCTCAGTAAGCTTAGCCTTTGGTTTGTTAGGTTATTCTTTACAAGTCACCAATAAAGCCAAACAGTGGACAGGAGGATGAGTGTGGACAGGAACACAGCGTTTGAGTGCTCTGTTAAAAACAGGAAAGAGACTCTGCATTACCACACTAGAGAATATGTTTACAGCAGTGACACTCTCTAATAGTGCAATTCTCTGGAGCCATTTTTATTTTCAATTTTTTCATCCACCTGTGTGTTCCTCATTACCCTCACTGAAAGCACCCAGAGGGGATCTGAAAGAGCAGAAATTTCATACTCACCTGGAGCTCAGCTCATCACTGACATATCCAAGAATGAGGGTGCCAGGCAGTTGTAACACCTAGGCATGCTGTGACTGTGCAGTCAGCATTAAGATGTCACATGAATGCCACCGTTTTTTAAACTGTTGGTTTTTTAAAATATATTTTAGGCAGTACATGGTACCTTTATTAATTAATGAGATCAAGCAACACAAGTGAATTCAGCTGAATTCATTTGAACATTCAACTAGCTAAAAATGAACATTCCTACTCTTAGTTTATTAAAGTCATCACTGCTATTTTTAACATGCATCCCCAGAAAGCACTACAATGGTGTACAACACACAGTTGTTAAAGTGCCACTGAGACAATTCGTTGGCTGCCAGGCAATATGCTTCCAGGCAGGATCTGATAGGATTTAATCAGTTATTTTTTTCTCTCTAAACTATTTCATGTTTAGTTACGGTTATCATTTCTACCTCTCCAGAGAGCCAACTAAGATTCTTAATTCCCAAGGAAATGGACTCCTATCATTGGTTTCAGAACATAGAAACTAAAAGAACCAATACACAGCAGCAGAATTTTAACAAAGGAAATTTCCAGCAATCTTGATCTGGACAACTGTTTGTACTGCTGGTTGGCTTCTTCCAAATTCACACCTTTATAAAATGCAGGCTACAAATTGGCAGTGTTGTATTTCAATCAACAGCCTGAAAGAGGACTGCAATGTCATAAATAAAAGGGAGAGACCATAAATTTCTATGGAGAAATAAAATAAAAGACAACACAAAACAGTCCACAAATTCATACAATATACTCTAACCAATTCCCATTTTGTTTATATTTACTGTAGAAGACACTACCGCATCATTTAAGTCCTCTTGTCCATATGGAGTTTGGGGTTAGAACCAGACTTCAGAGAAGCAGGAACTCCTACTCCAAGTCTGGCATTTTGTTTCTATGCTTCATTGTAAATTGTGGTTTCAGTGACAAGAATTGTCAACCATTTCTCAGTACGTCTGCCTGGTGCAGGAAAGGAAAGCCACCTAGAACAGCACTGCTGACAGCCCCACAAATACAGCATTCACGGCAGGGTGGATAAAAATCAATTATTTAAAAAAAATCGGATTTTTTCTATTTAAATCAGATTTTTGAGGGAAAAAACCTATCTACAGATAGTTTTAATTAAGATACATTATAGCCCTATTCATCATGGAATAGGGATTATAAATTCTAATTCTATAGCATGAGACAATATATTCATGTAATGTTTAAGAAAAGTTTTGTAAATGAGTTTCAATAGTTCATGGATTAGGGACCCAATCGTATGGGGTTCCACAGACTTCGGTATAGATTATTTAGGTTAATCTTTCTATCTACCCTATGGGACTCAATGCTCAGTCTAGAAGATACTATCAGAGGTGCTTAGTTTTGCAGTTCTCAAACGGTAGGTTTGTGTCTCCTGAGGTAACATGCTTGTTAACAGCAAAAATGTTTTTAAATAAATAAATAATATATAGAGGTTAGAAATAACAGACCTCAACTCTACTGTCGCTCTGCAAATTTGTGTGCACAGAGTCAATCCCTTACCTCTCTCTAAAAGTGCAAAGTTTCAAAAAGTTCAATGAATAGAAGATTGTTGGGGGTGGAATAGGTCTGGACAAGGAGAAGAAGTCTGCAGATAAATGTGAGAAGCGAGGGACATATGCTTGCTTTGTTAAAATATTATATTATTATTGCTGTTGAAGAAAAAAATCCAGAACACTTAACGTTCTTGTTTTAGTTAAATAAAACAATTTAAATATCTGTCTGGTGATGTTCTCCTCCTAATACAGCATGGCAAGAAAATCCTCCAAATATTAGTGATTAACCTGTTGAATTGGAGATATTTATGAAGTCATTGGGAGGTGAACTAACTGCTTCAATTACCTTTGATAAATGAAATAACCAAACAATCGTTCATTTTCTCATATAGCTGTAAAACTAATCTGAAAAGTTTTCAAAATAAATCACTGTTTAAAAATGTATAGTGTGTACCTTCTAAAAATGAAACCTACATCTATCTCTGAGTTGTGAAGAATATGTATTAAGGTTATAACAACCAACAAGAACACACTTTTATGTAGAAAACCATGATTAAATCGAATCTTCCTGAGTAGTGATTTAAATCATGATTTAGACTAAGACTTTTGTTGTCCATTAAGTGGCCACTAATCTGTGTTAGTTTATTTTAAAACTAGCATGCATATACAGAAGACAATTTGTTTTAAAAAGGGATATTCTCAAGACCTGTAAGTTAAAAAGCTATAGACTGTACCATTAAACTTTAAATTAAATTAAATTCACGTGGGTGACATTATACTTCCCACATAATGAAAGGAGTGGAGGTTTAAACTAATCCTTTTAGCATGATGAAAATTATAAACAAAACGCAGTTACATATATGAAGAAAGGTCCAGTCAGCCAACTGATGGTATCCGTGAGCAGCTTTGTTTATGAGTAGGACTTACAAAAAGTTACACGTTTTTTTAGTTATTCAGACCTGGAAGGATTAGTTTAAAACTATGAAGTAATTTCAGACATTCCCTGTTACAAGGTTTATCTTTACAGGAGCTGTTACATTTCTGGCCAATTGCTGAAATCAGACATTTAGCATTTTAGTCACCAGTAGGTTATACAGGGATCCTGCAGCAGTACCAGGGCCTCAGTCTTTAGCAATATGAACCCTTCAACATAGGCGCCGACTTTAGTCGGCGCCGGTGGGTGCTCGCGCCCCCCGGCCCCACCCCAACACCGCCCCTTCCCCAAATCCCCTCCCCCGGGCGTGTTGCATTCCCCTCTACCCCCCCCGCCCCCCCGGGCTTGCAAACCTGGGCGGGGGGGAGGGGAGGGGGAGGGGCGGAGAGAAGCAACAGAGCACCCACCGGGCCCGGCAGCTCCCCACCAGCCCCCCGCACCCAGCTCAGCTCACCTCTCTGCCGTGGCCTCTCCGCCTCCCGAGGGCGGGCTCCGCCCGACAGCCAAGCTGAAGCCCGCTTTTCCTGGCTCCAGCTGGGCGGCGGCGGCGCCTCAGGGGAGGGGTATGGGGAGGAGGCGGAGGGTGGAGAATCACACTGTATATTAAAGTCTTGGGCCTTGCAGCAGATAATCCAACCAAATGGATTCATGGTGCTGAACCACAAAAATACCAGTCTGAAAATCTGCCTGAACACTGGAGAATGGAAGCAAAACCCTAAACATGAATCAGCTTGTCAAACAGCCAGCACTATGAAGTCTGGTGTGGGCTGGCAGTGCAGTACAAGTTATAACACCACATTTGCAAGCTAGCTGCTATATTCCATTATAAACACTGCTTTTGAATTCATAACTCAGCCATTTTAATTTACATTGGGATGAAATTTGCCACATATCAGTTCAGATGTAAATTTAAAACATACCTTACAAGATGGCTAAAAATGAGATCATACAGGGCGGTGATGGCAAATATAAGTAGTTTTTTTGGTAGTTTCTGGTGCTTCCCCTCACCTCCACCCCCAGTTACCAATTAAAGCAAACTTTTAAAAATTACAGTCAGTTTTTAGAGGGGTTTTGGCATTAATATGAGTTATTTAACTTTAAAAGGCAGCTATTATGTATTTTCCTATTGACAGTGTATGTGTTTTTGCAACACTTCACTAACAGATTTTGATATTTTATGAAGTATTGATTTAATTTTCAGGTAAAAATATAAAAGCAGGTATTACCATAAAAAAGTCAAATTACACACAAGGAGCTAACACACTAAAAAACAAAATCCAAGCAGTTCAGAACTGCATCTGAAACTCCATCCTTAATTAAGGATTTGCAGGGATCCGAGTGACAAAGAAACCCCACATATACAATTATATGTGCCACAATAGCAAGGCATAACAAGGTGAGCTAACCAAAGGGTGTCAGACCTAATTCTGAAATTTAAATTGGATTATTAATTTTTTTAAAAAAAAGACTTGCTGTTTTCCAAAGGCTTTACATGCATGGAATGCTAGAAGTGGCTTAGTTTACAGAAGAGAGCTAGTTTTTCCTGTTGGATGGTAAACCATAAAACAGAGATATTCACATCCCAGCAAAATAAATATGTAGGAGGAATGTAATCAATGGTATTTTCACATTAGGCACAGACCCAACACATCTTTCCCCTACTCTCCCCACCCCCATTTTAATCCTTCCCAAACCACTCTGCTTCTCACTCCTGACTGCAAACTGTGGCTGCTTGGACAGATTAAGAAGGTGACATCTGTTTGAATGTTAGACAAACTGAGAAGGCACGATGGGTGCTCTGATGCTGTTTATGGGCCACAGCTTTTTCAATAAAATGTACTTAAGTTATTTACTTAAATTCTTCCAATACAGAAGTTCTCTCTACCTGGGATACCAAGTTACAAATTTGCAGATTCAGAAGGATAACAGCCTGATTTACTCATTTGTTAATAAAATGTTAGACATGGGCCCAATATAAAACCTTAAATCTGAAACTCAGTCAGAATTTGTTGCTCAAAACTCTTCTAACAGGCCACATTTGAACACCAAAACCAAGCTTTATAAAACTCAGGTCTGGATTTCAAACCCCAAGTGTTGGAATGTTTGGATACAGAGTTTTGGTTTGGGTCATTACAGAGGTTCTAAGTTTGGGGCTGGAGATTTGGTTCAGACCAACATCTAATAAATATGAAACACTAACCAATTTAAAACATTTGTATCATTTGTTAGAATATTTCCTGAGATTACATCAATAATATCCAGCTCCCCCTGCAGAATCTAGATTCACAGTGTAGCCCACTTTTTTATGGTTAAGAAAAAGATTCTCCAGACTTTCACAGTATCCTTGAATTGTGAATTCTCTCTTACACACGTTTTAGGTACAAGCAAGTGAAAAATAACATTTTAAATGTGTTGAAGAAAGGCTATTTGAATAGTGACAGGAACACCTTCAAACCCATGAATACTCTAGTAGGGGGGAGGGATAGCTCAGTGGTTTGAGCATTGGCCTGCTAAACCCAGGGTTGTGAGTTCAATCCTTGAGGGGGCCATTTGGGGATCTGGGGCAAAAAAACTGGGGATTGGTCCTGCTTTGAGCAGGGGGTTGGACTAGATGACCTCCTAAGGTCCCTTCCAACCCTGATATTCTATGATTCTAGTAGTTGGCTGCTGTGTTATGAAATACTGCCCTCTGCAGCCCATTCTGGAGAAACAGAGTTCAACCAAATGAACATTCATTCCATACAAGTTCTCTGTTTTACAGGTCTACTCTGTGCCTGTAGCAACAATATGTTATTCCTTCAACTTCATTTGCTTTCAAGCTTGTTCTGTTTTTATCAGAAGGGTTGTTTATTCTCTTCAGTGATTCTCTGGTGGCTGCTTTCAATTCTGTGCTCTGCACTTGCTCACTAATAACACAGCACTAGTAGTGCTTTATTGACATCAATTAGTCATCATAAAGTGCATTGAAAGAGTTTAAAAACAGCATAGACCAGCAGTTTGAATATACATGTACATTTATTCCCTGCAAATCTCAGCATTGGAATTTCAAGACCTAGGAGAGCTCAGGAAGGGGGATACTAATCTAGTCTCACCAAGATTTGGGAATCCTGGGCCCACTCTGGAACCAAGAGCTATCTTCTTGCTTTGCCTGATCAGTGTGCAGACATTGCCCTGGGCTCTGATGACTTTATTCCTTATTACACAGGAGGAATTCTAAGTTTTGCATTATGGGTAAAATTTTATTCACAAGCTAGAGTAAACCACAAGTGATGTAAAAAACTGGCAATATGGGTGGTCAAGTAGAAGGTCTCCACTACAAGGGCAAATGTGTTTTATGTTTCTCTGGGTCTTTACATTTCCCCTTCAAATGTTTCATTTCCATGTTGCAAAACCCAAGCCAGATAAATACTGCTCTCAGTTCAGAAACTGATCCTGCAAAGAGGGAGAGGTGATCATGCTTCCTGTTGCAAGTAAGAGGCATTCAGCAGTGTTCTGGACCTGCTGGAGACTTGAGGTCACACAGAAAGGAACTTAAATAGTTCAGGCAAGAAGAAAGGCAGGCTTGCAGGAGGATTTAGCAAAGATGGAACTGAGTGGGAAGAGCTGTATGTGGGAAGAGCTGCAGTGATGGCAACAGGCAGATTTGCAACATAAGAACGGGAAGAAGGAGAATTTAGAGTCACAAAGAGCCAAAAGGAGGCAAATGGAAGGTCTGAACTGAAGAAAGAGTTAAAAGAAATGGAATTGTTTTACATTGTTATTTATTTTTATTGCATGAACTGTGTGCCAAGCACTTAGTGTGCTGATATTCATCTTGGTATGAGAAGCAATAACCCAGATCGCACCCTAACTTTGCTTGTGTGCAGTGGCACACAGACTGTGGTCTATACCTCTATGAATTGCAGATTTGCAGGGAATAAATAATCCCTTATAAAGCCTAGTCAATTAAAGAGATGTACACAATATAATTGACTACATTGGCACAAAGGGGACTCCTCTGTCACTCCTCCATGCTCTACCCCATATCATTGTGTAACTGGGGACTATAGACTCTCTGAATTCCTCTATTGTATTTTTTTTTTTAAACAAGCTTTGAGTTTTAAATCTGAAAGGAATTTTTGTGATGACATTTTAAAGGGAAAATATATATGAACGTCAGGAAAGCTTTCTGATAATGAAACATATTACGCTGTGGAATGAACTCTGAAGGGAAGTTTAAAACCTGATAGCTCTCTCTATTTAAAAAAAAAATGCTGGAAAATTTAATTCATCTTGAACAGCTAAACTTTTCCTATTCCTAATAAGAGACCCTATATTTTCTCTCAACAAAGCTCATCAGATACACACAATTATTGTGTCTTATCCACAATCTACTTATAATGGAAAAAAACCTAAGAGACCTGGCCTAGCAGTAAGGGGGAAAGAGACAGTGACTAAGCACCTAGTACTGTACACACAAATCTTTTTTTTGAAATTCAATTTAAAATGTGAAGACTATAATGTCTTTATTATTTTATCACCTTTTTCATGACAAATATACCTTAGTTATTATAATGAACAGAGCTCCCTCTTGTGGCTGCAGGAAGGTGGACCTGGTGCAACAAAATCAGAATATAGGTGGCATGAGATCAGCACCAGAGCGATGAGAGAAGGGGACAACTGGTTTTTCTGTGTACCATTAATGACTTGGTTAAACAATAGACAATTAATGGAAAATATCATGGGGACAAGAGGTTGCTGTTTAACGTACCAATTAATAATTATCTTCCTCTTAACACTCTCTCCCTGTACAAATGCTGCAGAATGTAGCAACTTTCTCCTCTTCTCCATTCTATTAAGTTCTCACCTTGCTCAACTGATTTCTGGCTCACTCACAGGCAGTTTGCAAGGCAAGGGATACAATCAGGATATGAAATTCAAGGTCTAAGCTATGGGGAACGCACATCAAGTCAGAAGACTTACATTATTATCCCTACATCATTTTCATTATCATTATACTTGGAGTCCTGAAAGCAAACAGAAAATGCTTATTACCTTTAAAGTTTTGAGAAAAAAATTCAGAGTTACATATGTGACTGTCTAAAACACTTAGATCTGCTGAAATGTTAGAGCAAAACACCTATTGAAAAGGAAATCCATATAGTCTCAAACCACTCCTTTTGTGGTTTCAAAGCTGTAAGAATATTAAAATCTGCTGGAGAAAGGCATTCACTCTTGGATGAAACTGGCAAGGTAAGACAATTTGGGCCCTACCTGCCTTAAGAATGGCCCATAGAATCATAGAATCTCAGGGTTGGAAGGGACCTCAGGTGGTCATCTAGTCCAACCCCCTGCTCAAAGCAGGACCAAACCCAACTAAATCATCCCAGCCAGGGCTTTGTCAAGCCTGACCTTAAAAACCTCTAAGGAAGGAGATTCCACCACCTCCCTAGGTAACCCATTCCAGTGCTTCGCCACCCTCCTAGTGAAATTTTTTTTTCTAATATCCAACCTAAACCTCCACAACTAAAACTTGAGACCTTTACTCCTTGTTCTGTCATCTGGTACCACTGAGAACAGTAGATCCATCCTCTTTGGAACCCCCTTTCAGATAGCTGAAAGCAGCTATCAAATCCCCCCTCATTCTTCTCTTCTGCAGGCTAAACAATCCCAGTTCCCTCAGCCTCTCCTCATAAGTCATGTGCTCCAGTCCCCTAATCATTTTTGTTGCCCTCCGCTGGACTCTTTCCAATTTATCCACATCCTTCTTGTAGTGTGGGGCCCAAAACTGGACACAGTACTCCAAATGAGGCCTCACCAGTGCCGAATAGAGGGGAATAATCACGTCCCTTGATCTGCTGGAAATGCCCCTACTTATACAGCCCAAAATGCCGTTAGCCTTCTTGGCAACAAGGGCACACTGTTGACTCATATTCAGCTTTTCGTCCACCGTAACCCCTAGGTCCTTTTCTGCAGAACTGCTGCCCAGCCATTCGGTCCCTAGTCTATAGCAGTGCATGGGATTCTTCCGTCCTAAGTGCAGGACTCTGCACTTGTCCTTGTTGAACCTCATCAGATTTCTTTTGGCCCAATCCTCTAATTTGTCTTGGTCCCTCTGTATCCTATCCCTACCCTCCAGCGTATCAACCACTCCTCCCAGTTTAGTGTCATCTGCAAACTTGCTAAGGGTGCAGTCCACACCATCCTCCAGATCGTTAACGAAGATATTGAACAAAACCGGCCCCAGCACCGACCCTTGGGGCACTCCACTTGATACCGGCTGCCAACTAGACATGGAACCATTGATCACTACCCGTTGAGCCCGACCATCTAGCCACTTTCATAATCTATCATTGCTCCCCAAACCCTTAGTTCAAACAAACATTTCTATGAAATAAAGAAAAGCAGGAAAAAAGAATGCATGGATGAGTGTGAAACTCACAGTAATCAAGCCTGTGCACTAATGCTTTGAACCACTATACAGACCAAGCCGGTTTCTCTCCTGACAGGACTCAAAGTCACACAACATTTACAAATACAATCTAAAAAATGCCACACAAGTATATTATTGGGCTTTGATCTCAGTTCAGTTCCCAGAGGACAAGGATCCACAATGCAAAAATCACTACCACTATTAGCAGTCCCAGATGCACCAAGGATTAAATGAGGTTGGTGACTGAAATCCTCTTCCTGGTCAATGGGCTGAATGGGGACAATGCATGCTCTCTATGTGAATAGAGGAGTTCAGACTCCAGGGATATCCATTCAACACCCTTTCTCAGTACTGAATTCATATGCTTTTTTAAAAATTAATTTTGAAAGAAAAAACAAAAGAAAATGTCATGATTGACTCCTTAAGGGAAGAGCTCTGAATCGGCACAATCAAGACTGGTCCGTTTTTTAAGTCTAGCACTTTTGACGGTGCCCTTTAAATTCTTCACCTCATAGATATTGCAATCAAAGAAAGTAAGTCCAACAGCTGTATTAGCGTGACCAGAACATATGCTAGTTTCTGCTTATCCACCTTCCACTAAGGAGTGAAGAGGATAGATATGTGCAGTGCAGGATACTGGGGGGTGTGTGTGGGGGGGGGGGGGGGGGCGGGCAATCATGCTTAGATGCACTCATTCTTTGCCAGGAAAAATAGTGCCAGAATTCTAGTTCCTTCATTTACTGCATGGTTCAATTTTTAGACATTTTGAAAAACAAAGTCAATTCTTGAATTCATGTCCTAGATTCTTTTTGCAGAAAACTACCATACAAATCAGAACTGGTCACCAACAGAGGATAAGCATGCCACACTCCATGACATTTCAATGGGAAGATTTCTATTTATCAACAGAAGCTACATTACAGCAATTGCATCCATAAGGATATAGAAAGGGTTTCCCCCCTACTTTATGAATAATACTTGAGCTGCAAGGTGTTTTTGTTCATTCAGGCTTTTAACTGATCAATATTTATTGGATTTTTTTCCTTATTTTGCATGGATGTTTTAGGTTAGACAAGATTTTATGTAAGGTAGAGCACGGCAAATCACTTTGACTTTTGTATGTTAATGGGATTGTATAGTCCAGAGTTATTTTTCTAGAGATGCTCTATAATGCTTTTCATCCTCCAGACACTTTGCAAATATTAACTAATTCTCACAGCATGCTTTTGAGGCAGAGGAGCATTAGTATCCCCATTTTACAGATGGGGAAGCTGAGCCACAGAAGTTCCACATCTACCGTAAGGCCACAGGAGGCATCAAAACCAGAATTAGTACTCAAGTTCTTAGTTCCAAGTCTTGTGCTCAGACAAGAACTCTCTTTCTTAAGGTGGAGGAGCAACAGAACCACAAATTTTCTACTGTCATAAAATCAACATGCCTGAAGTAGGTATTTTTAAAAGGTGTATAAAAAGGATGTAGACATTCCACAGTTCCCTGTAATTCTTAGGTCAAACACCCTGTAAAGACTACTGTATTTTGATGCTATAAAGGTGCCCAGTTAAAAGAGAGACCTGTTAAAAGAATGGTCCTCTTAAAAGGAGACAATGCCCATACACCAGAGAGACTATGAAACTCTTAAATAGCTGATAAAGTAATAAACCTGGTGGCTGAAATACTATTTAAAACTCCTCTGTCTAAGAAGTTGTTTCCTGTGCAGTGAATTAAATTTTCCTGGAACTCTTTTAGATGAAGACCTGATGCAAATATTCAGATATGCAATAAAAATGTGTTACTTGATTTCTGCGTGTTATTTATTTCCATTTATCCTACCTGAGGATTCCAACTGGGATCCAATTTCTTCACTGTGGCAATGTATTCTTGCATAGCCTGGTGGGGACTTGAATCTCCCAGCGCTTTCCACGCTTCCCTAGGGTACAGAGAAAAACAATAGCCCACTCAGTAGAACTGATACATCCGCCTCTTACTCATTGTCACGAATGAAACAGTGATCAGGCCTAACACAAGCCTACCTTCATACTTCTGAGAAAAGGAAAGCCATATTTGACCCAATTTTGAAGCCATCAATCCTCTAGTCAGGCTTAGAAAGAAAAACTTTCTTTCACCTACTCATATTTATTTGTTGCTGATTAAATCAATACAACAGTAAATTAGCAGAACAGCAACACCATTTTAAGAATTCCCTAAAGGATTATTTTAATCATTAACAGATAGAATAATAAAGAGATACATGCAAAGTAATATTCTAGTTCAAGCAATCTAAAAGATGCAACTTAAAATAAAATCAGAAATTGTTAAGAATGGTAAGGATTTCCTCTTACCATTTCTGCTTTCCTTCAAAATCAAAGAAACTGGGCTTGGGAGTGTTACAGTTTCCAAATTTGACCTAAAGAAGAAAAATTTCCTTTGTTACAATGAATGGTAGAGAGGGATCAAATTTAATTTATCATTATAATTCATTAGCCAATTCATAGCAGCAAATATCCAGATTTATTACACCTCTTGATTTCAGAGCAAATTTATACTCCTGTCTGATTAACAGTTATTAGCTTCATCTCTCCCCGGCAAACCTCTCGACTCCAAAAACTTTTATTTTAACAGTCTCACACAGCTATTGGTGCATTGGCCTTCTGTTATTTTCTGTACAGGATAGAGATGGAATTCTGATATGCAGATCATTTCTTCTGCATGTATTACCCAGCAGATGGTGCTGCAGAGTGATTTTCACTCGAAGACTTGTCAGAGAAGGAAGGTACACTTTTGAGGAAAATCGCCGTTCTTGTCCCGGTGGCAGAAAAATGCCACCATTCCAGATGACATGCTTCCATGCTAATGATGCTCATTAAAAAAATAATGTGCTAATTACATTTGTGACTGAACTCCTTGGGGGGAGAATTGTATGTCTCCTGCTCTGTTTTACCCACATTCTGCCATATATTTCATGTTATAGTAGTCTCGGATGATGACTCAGCACGTTCGTTTTAAGAACTCTTTTGCTGCAGATTGGACAAAATGCAAAGAAAGTACCAATGTGAGATTTCTAAAGATAGCTACAGCACTCAACCCAAGGTTTAAGAATCTGAAGTGCCTTCCAAAATCTGAAAGGGACGAGGTGTGGAGCATCGGAGTGTTGCTCTTTTAAGACTTCTGAACACTCTGATGCGGAAATTATAGAACCCAAACCACCAATAGAGAAAATCAACCTTCTGCTGGTTGCATCTGACTCAGATGATGAAAATGAACATGCGTCCGTGCGCACTGCTTTGGATTGTTTTCGAGCAGAACCCATCATCAGCATGGACGCATGTCCTCTGGAATGGTGGTTGAAGCATAAAGAGACATATGAATTTTTAGCGCATCTGGCATGTAAATATCTTGCGACGCCAGCAACAACTGTGCTATGAGAACACCTGTTCTCACTTTCAAGTGACATTGTAAACAAGAAGCGGGCAGCATTATCTCCTGCAAATGTAAACAAACTTGTTTGTCTGAGCGACTGGCTGAACAAGAAGTAGGACTGAGTGGACCTGTAGGCTCTAAAGTTTTACATTGTTTTATTTTTGAATTTGGTTATTTTTTTTGTACATAATTCTACATTTGTAAGTTCAACTTTCATGATAAAGAGATTGTACTACAGTACTTGTATTAGGTGAACTGAAAAATACTATTTCTTTTGGGGGGGTTTACAGTGCAAATACTTGTAATAAAAAATAAATACAAAGTGAGCACTGTGCACTTTGTATTGTGTTATAAATGAAATCAATACATTTGAAAATGTAGAAAACATCCAAAAATATTTAAATAAATGGTATTCTATTATTGTTTAACAGCACGATTAATCGTGTTAAACTTTTTAATCGCTTGACAGCCCTAATTCATAGCTATAAGGAATGCTGAGGAAGACTTGCAGTTCCTTTCCTTTATTTGACTAAAGTCCAACACCTGCCTTTCAGTAACAGGGTCACCTACAAAGGGAATACTGTGCATTTCCCAAAACTTATTCCAGCCTGGGACACTGGTTGGTCCACGTCCAGAGCTCACACTGAAGGTAACAGGAGATCCATGCATGGAGCAACTACAGGATCACAGTCTGGGTGAGGAAGAAAACCCTAGTCCAGGAGGAGTTAAAAGCAGAATTTTTCCTGAAAGAAACCAGGAAGCATAGAATAAGGAATGGCAGGTAGTAAATAACAGACATGTTGGTCTATGCCTCTGTAATTAATTTACATGTAACCTATTAATATTACATTTGGATTTACAGACCCTATCATTAGAGGATAAAGACACCAGAGACCAGAAGAATGTTGATGCCCACCTCTCTTATTATTGGTGTCTGCATACAAACAAGGAATTTTCACATAGGTTAAACATCATTTTGATGAACAATGGAATTACATAAAATGAAACATGGACTTAAAAAAAAAAAAAGTGATTAAATGTTCCTGCATTGGTAACCAAACATTTCAGGACTCCAATTAAAAAGCCACTCTTTAATCGCTCATAAATGACTATATCACAAACTCAGATTCCCAGCTAAGACATACTCCTACACCAGAGGCCAAGTCAGAGTAGCTGTGCTAATGCAAACAGGAATAATCCCCTTGAAAGCAACTGTTACAGTAAATCTCCCTAATGAAGGGGAAAATCCAGCATAAACGAAATATGGGAAGGATTGAGATGTTTAAATGAACCTGATGGAGTAAACGTGGGCACTCAGTTTTCGGAGATCATGACAACCTGTTAGTCAGGCATTGCTAGTCAAGCAAAATCAAGCTGCATCCATCAAACTATTATAAAATACTTGCTGCTCAGCCAATTAAACTGCTTGATCAGCTAATGATTCCTCACCTTAAGAGGTTGTTTTATGCTGCATCTGCAATCATCAATCATGCCTCTTTTTTAAAAACGTAGATGTGGAAGCTGCAGTAATTTTATTTAGATTTTTACAGAAAGGGAATGGGGTTTAAAAAAAAAATGAAAGAAGTTTACTAAAATATTTGTTTTGCTGTTTCATGGTAAATGTCACCAGTTTGAATCACAGGGTTTCTCAGCTGGCCTTCAGAGCAAGGTACTTTGTTAAAGCAGGTTTTTGTCTGATGGGGAGTTGTATATAATTTCATTTAACTTTTGTCAGCCCTATCTTATGCAGACTGTGATTTAGATTGTGTTTTAAACATTTTCTCTTGCACTCTGAGACACTGAGTACATTTTTACAAATTGAAAAATACAGTATAAATGAAATATGATCTACCATCAAAATAGAACACCCCAACCTGGCCATTCTCTAGCCCACAGCCAACAACTCAGAGAAAGTTACGTACTTTTCCTAATACTTTAATAAATATTTTCTAAGATCCTCTTCAAAACCTGACAATAGTTTCCCCTCTTTAAATTTGGCATTTATTGTTTTCCTCCCTGCTGTGCAATAGCATCAGCACTCCTGATGCTAACACAGATAGGAACAGTACTTTAAAATGATCGGCAAAAGAAAAAAAAATGTGGTTTTGCCCTTTCTGCTTTTTTATGATATATTAAGTTGGCTTACAAGAGTTTTGTCCAAAAATAAAGAAGGGGGGGGCATGAGGAGGAAGAGGGCACCGCTTGATTTTTTACATTTAAAATATCAGCTCTTTACTTCTCACATTTTGCTGTGCAACTCCCTGAAAAATTGGAGAACTAGTGGGATTCTGACATTACATGAGACTGAAACCGGAGCAGTAGAGAATGGAAGGATTTTTAGTTAGAATGTTTAACTTGAATTCCTGACAAATAATTGGGAGAAAAGCATTTGTGAAAGATTCAGCCCTCTTGTCCCTACAGTTGAAAGCTAAGAAAGCTGCTTCTACAAAACTAGCAGAAAGACATGAGCTCCAAATATTATTTCAAGTCAGAGGTTCCTATACTGTTGTCCATGGAGGGCTGACTGGTCACTTGGTGCTGGGCCCTCCTTGTTTCAAGCTGATAAACTGCATTAAACGACAGCCAGAATACATTAAATACTTTCCTAATATCACTTTTCAATGCAAGCAATTTCTGTACTTGCCATAGCGATGTTATGTAATCATAAATCATGGGGAGATGATCCATGCAATTTTGAATGGGAGGGGAGGAATCCATGAGCGTCTCTATTAAGCTATGGTCCATGCCATGAAAAAGCTTGAGAAGCTCCAGTTCGTGTTGAACAATCATGGTCTGTGGTTTGTTTTCTTTACATTACTCAACAACTGAAGTAGATTGTAAAGCAATTGATATCCAGACTACAGGTTATTTCCCACCAAATCATAAATTCTTTTAGGCAAGTCAAACTCCATGACTTCTGCAGCAGCCGGTGCACCTGGCTCAGGGACAGCTCAGGAAGCCCATGTGCCAGGCGCACCGGCCACTGCTGGGGTAGTGTTGGGCCACTATATCCTGCCTCCAGCAGCAGAATCTGGGTGTGAGAGGGGCAGGGGTTTGGGGCACCGGACGGGGTGAGGCGGGCTCTGGGCGGCGCTTACCTGGGGGGCTCCTCAGTCAGAAGCCGCGACATCCCCCTCGCCCAGCTGCTTGGCAGAGACATGGCCAGGAAGCTCTGCACGCTGCCTCCGCCCAGAGTGCTGGCTTCACAGCTCCCACTGGCCAGGAACCGTGGTCAATGGGAGATGCGGGGATGGTGCCTGCAGGTGGAGGCAGTGTGCATAGCTGTGTCCCCCCTGTACCAGCGGGGGTCTGCCCCCCAGCCCAAGCAGCCTGGACACCCTCTCCCCACACGCTTGGAGATCCAGGGCAGTCCCCCCCATCCAAGTTTTATTCAGTGGTATTTTTAGTAAAAGTCATGGATAGGTCATGGCCATGAATTTTTGTTTACTGCCCGTGACTTGTCCATGACTTTTACTAAAAATACCCGTGACTAAAACGTAGTCTTACTCATGAGGCACTGGACTCTTGTCAACTAGTTATTCTAGTTCTACTTTGGATACTTATATGGCCCCCATTACTGTAGTGCTTGAGCACCTCACAATCTTTAATAAATTTATCCTCACAATACCCATTTTACTGCTGGGGAACTGAGGCACAGAGAGACTAAATGACTTGCCCAAGGTCAGACAGGAAGTCTGTGGCAGAGGAGAGATCTGACACCAGGTCTCCAGAGTCCTAGGCTAGCGCCCTTACCCACTGGACCATTCCTCCTCTCTTACTGAAGTTCAGCCCCAGCAGGCCCTGACAACATTGTCTCACTAGAGCCAACAACTGAACAGCTCCCTTATTCTCAAGCTTCTTGCACACAAACAAAACTGCAGATAAAATTAATAAAAATCTGAAACTGCCTTCAATAAAAGGTAGTAAAACTCCAGGAGAAAGTTTATATAGCTAAATAGTTTTAGATAAATAATGTACAGTATTTTAACAGAGAACTCAGCTGTTACTGTCATCTCTTTTATGGTGGTGTTGCCTCTTAAATCAAAGCCTTTGGTGACAAGAAATATTAACTTGAGGACAGACAAGGATGTCAAATCAGGGACAGCAGACAGATCTAAGTCAGCACCTTTTGCACACAAGTAATACTACTGTCCACTGGATAATACATTAGCAGCCTATTATGCATATTGATATGACTTCTGTGACTAGAAAGAGGTTGTGTTAAGTACTACAGTTTTGTCTTAAATCACAAAATGCCAGATCAAAAAAATCAAAGTTAACAGGGCCTGATCCTGCAGCAGCTTGTGCTTGCAAGACTCCCTCTGACTTTAACTGGAGTGATGCCCACATCTGCAAAATGTAGGCTCTGTCCTTAACCAGCCCCACTGTGTCTAGGCAATGTGAAACACAGAGTCTTCTATAAGGCTGAGTATGCGCATTAGTACTAAACACAGGAGGATGAGATAAGAACAGAGTGGAAGCCTTGCCTACAAACATCCTGGACTCTGGAGGTAAGACCCTTACGAGATTTTTTTTAAAGTATATTTGTTCTGTAATTTGTTGTGTACACGACATCCCAAAATGATACTGTTAATGCATATGGTCAACAAGACACACCCGATTATGTTGTTACTCTATAGGAGCAGTCAAAAGCAACGCACACACCTCTCTCTTCCAGGAGTCGAAAACCTCAGCTATTGAAACGTGCAGTTAGCAGCTCCTTTTTGCTTGGAACAAATCCAGGGTTTGTGAAAACAATTTTTGAAGAATTTCCTCCTAGTAATTTCAAGCTAAACAACATTAAGCTCCTCATTTCTCGTCTCACAACTGGCAATGAGAAATCCCCTGGAGCCCAATATCAGATGTCAATGCAACCATAAAGCTGATATACGATACTGATATACTGTACTGTATTCCCTTTTCCACCCAGTGGAGCTATGAAACACTTAAAATGGTATGAGAAGCCCACATTGTGAGCAACAGAAACCTCCTGGACCTGGCAGGGTTTGTTAAATGTTTACACAGGCAGGACTATATCCCAATAGAGAGATTCTAGTGGACTGCCTCCCCTCTCATGAGCCACATCCCAGATCTCATCCACCGTTGGATAGCATCAGCATGGCAACAACAGCAACTATTTACATGGAAATGTAATAGTAGGTATTTTTAGCTATTTCTAATGCAGTAACCATTTGTCTACTCATACTCTTCATTTCATCTCACATTCCAATCTGTTCTGTTCTATCTTCTTATGCTCCCTTCATGATTCTCTGCCATCTGATCATCAACTCCCTGACCCCTCCACAAGATTCCCAGTGCTTGTCTCCTGCTGTCTTGGACTGGCTACCCAGCTATCCGATCTTCTTTTTGAGCACACTATCTGATCCCTTCACTGCTGGACACTCATCTCCTGCTGGTGACTGGCAGTTTCAGTCACACTGGAGGCTCCAGAGATCAGCTCCTTTCATCCTCTAACACAGGCCTGCACAACATGTGGCCCGGGGGCCAAATGCGGCCCGCATGGGCTCACTGTGCGGCCCACGTGGGGGTGAGTAGGCAAGCGGCGGGGTGGGGCAAGCCAATGGCTGGCTGGCCGGCCGGCGGGTGGGCAGGCTGGTGAAGGGGCCAGTGGCAGGCTGGGGAGTGAGGGTGGGCCAGCGGCAGGAGGCGGGGGCAGCGGCAGAAGGTAAGAGGCCAGCAGCGGGCAGGTAGGTGAGCTGGCGGCGGAGGGAGCTGGTGAGTCCTATTTTACTGCTGTGATCTGGTCACCCTATGCGCGCTGTTTCTTTCCCCTTCTACAGCTTCCACACCCCAGCGCTGGGGAAGGAGGGGTTATTTCCCCGGGGCGGGCAGCGCTTGGGGTGGGGGGTGTTTCCGCGGGGCCGGAGGGTTTCGGCCCTCAGCTGTTTTCTTTGGAGTAATATGGCCCTCGCCGCTTTACGAGTTGTGCAGGCCTGCTCTAACGTAGCAGTAGACCCAAACAGAGGCAGCTAGGTCCGTAGTCCCGCCTCATTTCCAGCTCCTTTTACAGTCCAAAGGTTGGACACCTGTACAAGCAGCAGAAAACACAGAAAAGACCAAGCAACATGTGACTAGCTAGCTCTTCAATGGACTACTTATGTGCTTAAAGCTAAGCCTGTGCCTAAGTGTTCGTAGGATCAGGGCCTAAGTCAGTGCCTTAAATCTGATGCAGATGATGGAAAGTCTACTATTTGCTGGGTGGTCTGCAATGAGAAGGAGGTCTTAATTTAGGTCATGATAGAGAGACATCTGCTATAAAACTACTGTCTCAGTTTGCACTCTCCTTCCACGTTGTCGGTTTCAATACGTGGTCTGGTTGAACATGGAAATACCCTCCTATCCTTACAGGTAATTTCCAAAACCACTTGAGAAACATTGTTGCTGTGGAAAAGTTAGCACTGCCACCACTCTTTCATTCATAGGCCCCAGTCCTGCAGTAGGATCCTCATGGGTGGACCCTTGCTATCACGTGGAGCTTCATTAACTTCAGAGGGGTTGTTCACATACACAAGGGTCCTAAAGTAACAAAAACTAACTTGTGTTCCAGCATCAATTGACGGTGGCTGATCTCCACCTCACACTACATCCAGCCCAAAGTGACAGCTAGCACATGGTCCCCACCAGGCTGGACAAAGGTTGAAATACCACCCAGAGCCATGCACAAGCAGCAGTGTCAACCCCAAGCATTGAACAGTCATGAGCCAGGCCTCCCCTACAAACAAACTGTAGAATTCCCTTTTGTCTGTAGAATTCCCAAATCTGCTTTTGAAGTGCCCCATAGGGAGGCTATCACCTCCTGTCTGAGTCGCTCGGGTATGTTCATTGGGCCCATAGGCAGGATCTGGTCCTCCGAAGCCTGGGTCAACGCAGCACATAGTTGGGGAAGTTGGCGTTGAGGTAACCGGACAATAATTTTATTATTTGAAAAAAAAATCTGAGCACGTAGTTTATACAAGAGATCTCTGCCCAAGAGATTAACCGGAGAGTCTGGTGCTAGCAAAAATGCATGGGAGACAGAGATATTAGAGATTTTTACAGTAGCCTCCTGTAATACAGAACAGTCAAATGGCTTTTTGCCTATACCCATTACCGGAATGTTTTCGTTTGTGAGGCTCCCCTTCTTTGGCTTGGTAGTAACAGTAGAAAGTGCAGCTCCAGAATTCAAAAGGCAAGAATAAATAGTTTTTTTTAAAGTTAGATGAACCTGGGGGTCGCTGGAGGAACAAACATAAGTAGTAAAATTATTTGAATAGGTGACAAGAGGACCCCCTGGTCGTTGTCATTTTTTATTATTAATGGCGTCTGTTCTTCCCACAGCCATTTGTTGCTGCGGTCGGTCTGGCCGGCGGGGCTGTTTTCCGGTACGTCGGTTTGGACACTTTTTTTTTTAGTGACCAAGCTGCTTATAATAGTTACATATATTATTGGCACGACTCGGGGCCCCCCCCTTTTTCGTTTTAGGTTGCTATTTGGGGTTTTTTTTTTACTTTTTTTGTTTTTTATTTTTATTTTTAGCATTTATAAGGGCTGCCAGCATTTTTACCTGCTTGGTTTTTTGGATATTTTTCCTTGTGTGATATACACGGGTAGCCATACTTACCAGCTCTTCCAGGGATTTTTTTTTTTATTTCTCGAGACGCTGCAATCGCTTCTTGATGTCCGGGGCTGACTGAGAGATAAAAATAAGCCGGACTGTGGACTGTGTGTCCGCGGCCTTGGGGGTCTATGTTAGTATAAATACAAAATGCTTTACAAAGTTTCTCATAAAAGTCGGAAGGGTGCTCTTCTTTTCCCTGTACAGTATTATGGACCTTTGACCAGTCTAAAGTTTGTTTCCCTGCTTGTTTTATACCTGTTAGAATATAGTCTAAAAATTTTTTTAGCTCCCTTATGTTAGTTGGATTGTTCGGATTCCATTGAGTCGGGTTGACGAGAGTTATAAAGGCACGGCCATCGCCGCCGGTCTCAGCAGCCTCCCGGGCCCCCCGAAGGACCCGCTCCTTTTCCTCGGTGCGCAACAAGCAATTTAAAAGTTGGCCCACATCCTGCCAATCAGGATCATGAGACTGGAAAATAGCACGGAATCGCCTATGAACGACGTCCGGATCGTCCCTGAGGCGAGGCGTAGTGGATTGCCAGTTCATAAGGTCTGCAGTAGTAAATGGGATATGAACATAATGGTCTATAACCTCCCCATTTGTTGTGGGAACCGGGATTGTCCGGAGGGGTGCTAGGACGTTAACTGCATCTTCCCCATAGAATGCTCCCTTTCTAGTATGGTGTGGGCTATATATGGGAATATTCCCATTTCCAGTCGCCTCCAGGGTTGGTTCTGGAGTTGTGATGTCCTCAGATTTTGTGGCTGGGGTCAGTTTTGGTCCGTCTATTGTCTTGGATTCCGGGGTGGCGCTGGAGGATGTCAGGCTTGCTATATTTTGTGCTGCTACTGCGGGTGGTCGGGGTTGTGGACAATACATGGGGTGGATATCCTCCCAGCAATCAGCTTCTCTAGGAGCAGAAGCTTTTGGGTATAGGGGAGCCTGAATCTGTACTTTCTTCAGACGACGATGAGCTTCATCGTCCCACAAAAACCAATAATTCATTTGCCCTGGTGCTTGGTTCTCTAGAGCCAGACGCAATGGTGTTAAGTGAGTTGGAATGTCAAAGGAGCCGTACTCGGGCCAATCAGTACCCAGGGCTGGCCAACCCTGGGTGCAAAGTTGAAAAAAGTGTTTCCTTGGCATCCCTCTTTGAACACCTGGCAGTGGCCATTTACTTAACATATAATTTAAAGGACTGTCCTTAGACGGTTTGCTCTGAGATCCACCCATCTTTCTCCTGACACTCAAACAGAGAATTAAACAGAAAAACAGAGGGAATTATGATCTAACAAAAAAAAAAAACAGAACTAGTACAGATTTCCCTACTCACACTGACTGCTACAGGGGACGGGACAGAAGGATCTCAATTCAACCTCAGCGCTTCATCGCACGCTATGGCTTCCACTCTGAGGAATTATGAACGAGAGGCTCAGTCCCGCCCACACACCCAACATCCAAATGAATGAGACAGAAAATATTAACCAGTTAACCAGAACCAGAACAGATAGTGTTTCCTTATCCTATTAGGACTCACCTTATCGGAGCACGAACCCCAGGGGCTGCGGTGAAGTCAGAAAGAGGGGCTAAGCACCCCGTTGGCGCCGTTCCTAGTTCGCCGCAGCCGTCCGGAGTCCAATGTCCGAGCTAGATAGTCCCTTCGTGGTCGCCAAAAACTGTTACCGAAATATCGGGTCTGCCTAGCTGAGAGCCAATAACAGCCAGACAGGGATAAGGAAAGAGAAATACTTTATTCTGCAAAATAAGGGAAGTCTGTGCCAAGTGACAGAACTTCCATTAACATAGAAATTACAGGTCTTTTATACACACTTAGACAAAGCCCTGGTGTGTTAACATTTGATTGGTGCATGCTAGACCTCGAATGTCTGCTATTTGGTCAGTAAAAACTGGTATAGAAATAACTCTCTCAGCTGGAAAACACTATTCTTGTGTAGGCGAAGGACAACTGTAAAAATGCAAGGTCTTGCGTAGGCGAGGCATCTACTTCCACCTAGTGGTCTCTGATTACCAGGGCTGCTGACAGATTATGACTTTCACAAAACCAACAACAAAACCCCACAAGATTTCTTTATAACAAGGAGATTTTAAAATAAATAAATGCACAAGAATCCTTGTCCTTTACTTTCCAGCTCCAGGGCCTTCAGGGCGCCCTGGGAACCCGTTTCCCAGTTTCTCTCTGCCAGCAGGAGGCCTAAGATCTTTGTAAGGAAGGGTGAGATTCTCTCAGAGCCACGGGGCTGCTGGGCTTTAGGCAGGACCCACAATCTTGGGACGCTCGCGCTGCAATAGCCAAGACCGCTGGCGCTGCACCTGCGCAGGCGTGACAGCGCTCAGCAGGCCCGGTCTCAGCGTGCCCGGCCCTGGACAGAGGCGGCGAACCGTGAGGGAGGCGCTAGAAGGGGGGAGTCACCGCCCAGCCCTTACCTGCTTGTACCTGGCGTACAGGTAGAGGAGCTGCTCCCTGCTGGCCGCCTGCATCAGCCCCGGCAGTCGCTCGGCCGCCCGCTCGAACTGCTCCGCCAGCGCCCGGGCCTCTTCCTCCGGCCCGGCCGACTCCTCCCCGGAGCTCGGCTCCCCGCCGCTGTTGCCGGCCAGGAGCGGGGAAGCCATGGCCAACCCGGCCCACCCGCCCTCTCACTGCATCGCGGTCCGTCGGCCGCTCCGTCCCCGCCGGTAACTGCCGCTGGGCGCCGCTGAGGTCCCGGGCCGAGCCTCTCCAGGGACGCGGTGCAGCGCTTCTAACGGCGCGGGCGGAAACCCGGCACCAAGAGGGAGGTTCCGCCGCGCGGGGAGGCCCTGCCCCTGCGTGCGGGAGGGCGGGGGCTGGAGAGATGCTGAGGGCCCCAGGGAGGGGGCTGCTGCTGCTCGCCCTCTGGGATACGGTTCAGTGCCCGGTGGTCGGAGCAGGGAGCCCAGGGCAGCAGCCTGCCTGGGGCCCTCTGGGGCTCCCCCCTCAGCAGGGGTCTACTAGCAGTCCCAGTCAGGGCGTGTAGGGGCTGAGGTCACAACAGGGATGCAGTAGGTTTCCCACAGTCAGGGCATGTAGGGGCCAGTGGTCACAGCAGGGATGAAGCGGTCACGGTCAGAGTGTGGATCAGAAATACGATTGTGAAACAAATTGGTGGCTTCTTAGTGCACATGTACCTACATAACCACAACCACCCATTAGCACAGCTGGTACTCTTGAGACTTCAATATCCTCTTAGCCCTTGAAGTGACACCTCCAGGACATGACTAGTCACACAGGTTTTTCTAGAACATTCCATGCTAATTTTTCCATCACAAATACACGAAAAGGGAAGAATCTGCCAAAACATTCTAGTCCACTATCTATGTCATGTGATACTTCAATCTAGAAATGCTATGTGATGCGCTCTAGGGTGCACTGAGATTTTAGGGTGCACCAAGAGCCCAATTATTACTTAAGAATTGACTGTAAGAAGCCACTTTACCCAAACAGGCGGCTTCTCACAAAGGTGGTACTATTTCTAGAAATGCTGAGATAGTCAATTTAAAGAAGATCTAGGGATTTATTGTGAGATGCTTGTCCTTAAAAACCTAGCTGAATAAACAGGGCTCTCTGTTGGGTTAGTCTGACACTGTTGATAATATTTGACAGACACTCATGCATGTTTGAGTGGGACAAGAAGCAGTCCACTGTATAATCTCTGGAGAGCCTAGGGGAGAGAGGATGTGATTATTAGTAATGTCAAACCCAAGTAGGGTGACCAGATGTCCCGATTTTATAGGGACAGTCCCGATTTTTGGGTCTTTTTCTTATATAGGCTCCTATTGCCCCCACCCCAGTCCCGATTTCTCACACTTGCTGTCTGGTCACCCTAAACCCAAGCTTACTCAGCTGCCATTTAAATATAAATTATATATGCCTTTGAGTTCAACGCCCTCTGCAGTTTGGTATAGTTATGAATACAGTATGGTCTCATATTCTCACTATTAGAACCACATGGAATGCCTTTAGCCCTACATATGGTGCCAGACTTGTTTTGAAATTGGAAAAGAAAAACCTTTATGGTTGTATAAAAAAAAAAAGACACCTTCAAGTGGCTTCCTTTGAATTCAGGTTTTGTTTTGAAAACAATGTTTTACACAACTTAATACAAGTAGAAACATTTGCACATTTTTTAAATTTCATTACAATTTTTTTTATAATCTTTTTTGTAATTTAAACTTTCCCCAGGAGCTCTAGTCATCTAGAATTGGAATGCAACAGCATCCTTCTAGGGCACGAGAAGGAGAAACTGACCAAAAAAAAAAAGGTGAAACCAGTGGCGTAGCCAGGTTTAGAGCACAGGGGGAGTGGAGCTAAAAAAAGGCGCCGGGAGCAAAAAGTGTTGGGAGCAAAAAAAGGCGCCGGGAGCAAAAAAATATGCTCCGCTCTGCCTGCAGCGCAGGGGCAAAAGGTGCCGGAGCACAAAAAAGATGCCGCTTCTACTCAGTGGGGGAGCGGCCGCTCCCACTGCTATCCCCCGCCCTCCACCCCCACCCCCACCCCCCACCCCGGCTACGCTACTGGGTGAAACTTGCCAAGCTAGTTTCACTGTACCAGCTAAGTGAAATGCAAAAGATAAACAGTACTACCAACAATGGATTAGCAAATTTTAATAATCTAAAGTATTATTAGTAACACAGGGAAGGATTTAGGCCAGGGGTGGGCAAACCTTTTGGTCCGAGGGCCACATCGGGGTTGCAAAACTGTATGGAGGGCCGGGTTAGGAAGGCTGTGCCTCCCCAAACAGCCCGGCCCCTGTGCCCTCCCATTTTCCGCCCCCTTCAGAACTCCTGACCCATCCAACCCCCCCAGCTCCCTGTCCCCTGACTGCTCCAACCCCTATGCAAACTCCCACCCCCTGATGGGACTCCTATGCCTATCCAACTGCCCCCTGCCCCCTGACTGCCCCCCAGGACCCTCTGTCCCTTATCCAACACCCCCTCCCCCACTCCCAGCCCCCTTACCATGCTGCTCACAGCATCAGGAGCTCAGAGCCCCGCCACCCAGCAGGAGAGGTGGGCCAAAACGCTGGCAGCGTGGTGAGGTGAGGCTGTGGGGGAGGGGAGACAGCGGGGGAGGGGCTGGGGGCTAGCCTCCCTGGCTGGGAGCTCAAGGGCAGGGCAAGCCGTAGTTTGCCCACCTCTGATTTAGGCCAATGTTTTCAAAAGTGAAGTGATTTTGATGTCCAAGTTGAGTCACCCTAAAGGACCCTGATTTTCAGGAAGTGCTAAACCCTCCTCCCCCTCTGAAAATCAAGCCCCTTTAAAGTCAAAACTTGAGGAGGCACCCAGAATTGCTAATCATTTTGGAAAGTCTTGACCTATTTATTTTCGAATATATATGTTTCATCTTGACTGGTTCCCTTTAACAAAGTAGAAATCTTACAGAGGCGAGGTCCATTAATAAAGGAAGGAAAGAGGCAGCTGGCTTTTGGAAGCAGGATAGTTCCCTGGATACCCTGGCTCAGGTGCAGTTATTCTCATGATCATTTAGAGGCCGATCCATAGCTATGGTGCTAGTGGTTCCCTGTTACTGGAATTTTAGTAGACATTTTTTCTTCCCCTCTCATTGCCAGTCCTGACTTTTAGTCATATTTCAGGCTCTTCAAACCCACACATCCCCCTTCAGGAGAGGCCAGGGCTCTTTTTCATGGCCAACATCCAGATAGGGGCACATTGCTTGGGGGAGCCCTCCCGCTTCTCCCACAGGATGGCAAGTTTTCTCTTCTCAATGAGGAGGATGTTCAAGTCTCAGATCATGCTCCAGGATACAGCCCTTCCAGGCCCCATTGTTGTTGTGACTGATAACACCATTATCCTTCAAGCCAATTTGGCACCAGATAAGGAACTCCAGATCTTCTCTGTCAGTTACTCAACAGATGCGGAGACAGAAATGGGTCATGGTTCAGAATTATTCAAATGGCATCTGAGCTGGGTCCTGATTTAAGAACATAAGAACATAAGAATGGCCATACTGGGTCAGACCAAGGTCCATCCAGCCCAATATCCTGTCTACCGACAGTGGCCAATGCCAGGTGCCCCGGAGTGAGTGAACCTAACAGGTAATGATCAAGTGATCTCTCTCCTGCCATCCATCACCCCCCTCTGATACACAGATTCTAGGGACACCATTCCTTACCCATCCTGGCTAATAGCCATTAATGGACTTAACCTCCATGAATTTATCCAGTTCTCTTTTAAACCCTGTTATAGTCCTAGCCTTCACAACCTCCTCAGGCAAGGAGTTCCACAGGTTGACTGTGTGCTGTGTGAAGAAGAACTTCCTTTTATTTGTTTTAAACCTTCTGCCCATTAATTTCATTTGGTGGCCCCTAGTTCTTATATTATGGGAACAAGTAAATAACTTTTCCTTATTCACTTTCTCCACACCACTCATAATTTTATATACTTCTATCATATCCCCCCTTAGTCTCCTCTTTTCCAAGCTGAAAAGTCCTAGCCTCTTTAATCTCTCCTCATATGGGACCTGTTCCAAACCCCTAATAATTTTAATTGTCCTTTTCTGAACCTTTTCTAATGCCAGTATGTCCTTTTTGAGATTAGGAGACCACATCTGTACGCAGTATTCAAGATGTGGGCGCACCATGGATTTATATAAGGGCAATAAGATATTCTCCGTCTTATTCTCTATCGCTTTTTTAATGATTCCTAACATCCTGTTTGCTTTTTTGACTGCCCCTGCACACTGCGTGGATGTCTTCAGAGATGACTTCCATGATGACTCCAAGATCTTTTTCCTGATTAATTGTAGCTAAATTAGCCCCCATCATATTGTATGTAAAGTTGTGGTTATTTTTTTCCAATGTGCATTACTTTACATTTATCCACATTAAATTTCATTTGCCATTTTGTTGCCCACTTACTTAGTTTTGTGAGATCTTTTTGAAGTTCTTCACAGTCTGCTTTAGTCTTAACTATCTTGAGCAGTTTAGTATCATCTGCAAACTTTGCCACCTCACTGTTTACCCCTCCCTCCAGATCATTTATGAATAAGTTGAATAGGATTGGTCCTAAGACTGACCCTTGGGGAACACCACTAGTTACCCCTGTCCATTCTGAAAATTTATCATTTATTCCTACCCTTTGTTCCCCGTCTTTTAACCAGTTCTCAATCCATGAAAGGATCTTCCCTCTTATCCCATGGCAACTTAATTTACGTAAGAGCCTTTGGTGAGGGAGCTTGTCAAATGCTTTCTGGAAATCTAAGTACACTATGTCCACTGGATCCCCCTTGTCCATGTTTGTTGACCCCTTCAAAGAACTCGAATAGATTAGTAAGACATGATTTCCCTTTACAGAAACCATGTTGACTTTTGCCCAACAATTTATGTTCTTCTATGTGCCTGACAATTTTATTCTTTACTATTGTTTCAACTAATTTGCCCGGTACGGACATTAGACTTACCAGTGTGTAATTGCTGGGATCACCTCTAGAGCCCTTTTTAAATATTGGCGTTACATTAGCTATCTTCCAGTCATTGGGTACAGAAGCTAATTGTAACGGGGTGGCTACCCCCGCTTCTGCTCTGAGGGGCTTGAAACAGCCCTAGGAGAGGGCTGCATCTCTGAAAGCTGAGCTGATTGGGGGAAGTAGCTGCAGCTGGGCCACGCCCCAAACACAGCCCAGCTGGCCCCTATAAGAGGCTGCGACCCAGATGCCTAAAGACTTTCTCTCTGCTTTCAGAGAGAGAAGGGCCTGGCTGCTAGGAGCTAAGCAGGGTACCTGAAGTGGAGTAGGGCTGGGGAAAGGCTAATGGAGTTGGGGAGCTCCAGCCTGAGAAAACCCCAGGCTGCAGGCCTGGTAAGGCCAGACCAGGTACTGGGGTTGCAGGGGCAGCCCATGGATAGGCAGAGGCAGCAGGTTCAAACCCCCTTTGCTGATGATGAGTGGCTTACACTGCAGTCTGCCCCAGTGCATGGGGCTAGATGGGGACTGGCAGTAGCTGTACACTGAGGTGAAGTGGGGATAGTGGGTGGGGGGTTCCCCTGGGAGGGGGAGACCCTAGGATTAAGGCTGTGGGGTACTGCCAGTGGGGGCAGCACCTCAGAGAAAGGGGCACTGGGTCCTGGGAGGGACACGCGGGCCAGAGAGCGGTCAGGCGGATCACTGGCCAGAAGAGGGCATTCCGGAGGCTGGATGAGCAATTCCCTGGACAGCCAGCGGGAGGTGCGGCCGGGTGAGTCTGACCTCGTTACACTAATATAAAGGACAAGTTACAAACCATAGTTAATAGTTCTGCAATTTCACATTTGAGTTCTCAGAACTCTTGGGTGAATGCCATATGGTCCCGGTGACTTGTTATAGTTAAGTTTATTAATTCGTTCCAAAACCTCCTCTAGTGACACTTCAATCTGTGACAATTTCTCAGATTTGTCACCTACAAAAGACAGCTTAGGTTTGGGAATCTCCCTAACGTCTTCAGCCGTGAAGACTGAAGCAAAGAATTCATTTAATTTCTCCGCAATGACTATCGTCTTTAAGTGCTCCTTTTTAATCTCAATCGTCCAGGGGTCCCACTGGTTGTTTAGCAGGCTTCCTGCTTCTGATGTATTTAAAAAACATTTTGTTATTACCTTTTTGAGTTTTTTGGCTAGCTGTTCTTCAAACTCCTTTTTGGCTTTTCTTATTACATTTTTATACTTAATTTGGCAGTGTTTATTCTCCTTTCTAGATACCTCACTAGGATTTGACTTCCACTTTTTAAAAGATGCCTTTATCTCTCACTGCTTCTTTTACATGGTTGTTAAGCCAAGGTGGCTCTTTTTTAGTTCTTTGATTGTGTTTTTTAATTTGGGGTATACATTTAAGTTGGGCCTCTATTATGGTGTCTTTGAAAAGTGTCCATGCAGCTTGCAGTGATTTCACTTTAGTCACTTTACCTTTTAATTTCTGTTTAACTAACCCCCTCACTTTTGCATAGTTTCCCTTTCTGACATTAAATGCCACTGTGTTGGGCTGTCGATGTGTTCTTCCCACCACAGGAATGTTAAATGTTGTTATATTATGGTCACAATTTCCAAGCGGTCCTGTTATAGTTACCTCTTGGACCAGATCCTGCGCTCCACTCAGGACTAAATCGAGAGTCACCTCTCCCCTTGTGGGTTCCTTTACCAGCTGCTCCAAGAAGCAGTCATTTAAAGTACTGAGGAATTTTGTGTCTGCATTTCATCCTGAGGTGACATGTACCCAGGCAATATGGGGATAATTGAAATCCACTATTTTGAGTTCTTTATTTTGATAGCCTCTCTAATCTCCCTTAGCATTTCATCGTTAGCGGCCACTATCACTGTCCTGGTCAGGTGGTTGATGATAGATCCCTACTGTTAGAGCGTGGAATTACTATCCATAGAGACTCTATGGAAGATGAGGATTCAATTAAGATTTTTATTTAGTTTGAGTCCACATTTTATTTCACATATAGTACCATTTCTCTCCCCCGCCCCCCCCGCCCCCATTCCCCTGCATGACCTGTTCTGTCCTTACAAGATATTTTATACCCTGGAATGATTGTGTCCCATTGATCAGGGCCAGCTCTACCATGTCTGCTGCCCAAAGCAGCACGCCGAATTGCCACCCTGGGCGGCTGAAGGTGGGACCAGCCGCCAAATTGCCACCACAGCAGGTGACGCATGCTGCCCAAACTGGACATGGACTGCCGCCCCTTCCACATTGCTGCCCCAAGCACCAGCTTGGAACGCTGGTGCCTGGAGCCGGCCCTCCCATTGATTGTTCTCACTTCACCATGTTTCTGTGATGCTTATGTCAATATCCTACTTTAACATGAGGCACTCTAGTTCACCCATCTTATTATTTAGACTTCTGGCATTTCAGCTGCATCTTTTTACTATGCTTATTTGAGGCAAAGTAACTAATGGTTAGAGCAGGGGATTAGAACTCAAAGGATACCAGGTTCTAATCTGCTGCTACAGACTTTGCTGTGAAACCTTGGGCAAGGCACTACAGATGATACTTTCAAACTTAGATCCATATTTAGTCCTCGAAATGGAAAAAGAAATGGCCTGAAGTCAAGGGGAGCCACATGTGCCTCTGAAAATCAAGCCACTTGAGGGGCCTAAATATGAATTTAGATGCTTAACATGGATACACCTATGTTTGAACATTTGGGGCAATGACCATGAGATACACAGGTCCATCCAAATGAATGCAAATTAACCGTTCTTTTGTTCCACACCATTAAGGTTTCTGTAGACGCCACACGTTTTTTTTTAAATGTTAGAAATATTTTCAAGTTCTAAAAACTGTCCTTGGGACTATATTTTGCATCCTTCCACCTGGAAGGCCATCTGCCTTATTTATCTTGGCCTCAACTGTGCAGAGCTCAGAGGGAGAGAAATTATAACCAACATATTTAAAAAACAACCCATATTGTAGAGAAATTTTCAATTCAATTTTTTTGTTAGAAAATGTTTGGTCAAAAAAATGCTGGTGGCCTCGGGGAAGATTTGAACTGATTCAAATTAACAATTTTCATTTCAACTTGACATTTTGACTTAAAATCGGATTTTATTTTTTTTAAACTGAAAAAGTGAAACAAAACATTTTAAGTGAAAACGGCCATTTGGTTTCAAAATGGAAATTTGAAAGGAAAATTTTTATTTTGAAATTTCCCACAGGAAATTATGGGGGGAGGGATAGCTCAGTGGCTTGAGCATTGGCCTGCTAAACCCAGGGTTGAGTTCAATCCTTGAGGGGGCCATTTAGGAATCTGGGGCAAAAATTGGGGATTGGTCCTGCTTTGAGCAGGGGGTTGGACTAGATGACCTCCTAGGGTCCCTTCCAACCCTGATATTCTATGAAAACTAATTTTGTTTTGTCAGAATTGATATTTTCCCAAGGAAAAGTTTGAGGAAAGCTTATTTTTTGGCAGGAAAACTTCCTACATGAAAAATTTCAACCAGTTCTAATAACTAACATGTATATAGCTATCATGACTTTGTACTGATATGTTGGGACCTACTGGGACTAGAACAGGGGTTCTCAAACTTTTGTATTGGTGACCCCTTTCACACAGCAAACAGTAGCATAGCCAGGGGGGGAGCAGGGGGAGCGGCCGCTCCCCCACTGAGCAGAAGCGGCACCTTTTTTGTGCACCGACACCTTTTGCTCCTGCGCTGCAGCCGGAGCAGAGAGTGTGTTTGTTTGTTTTTTGCTCCCGGTGCCTTTTTTTTGCTCCTGACACTTCCGCAGCCGGAGCGGAACATCTTTTTTTGCTCCCGGCGCCTTTTGCTCCCGGCACCTTTTTTAGCTCCGCTCCCCCTGTGCTCTAAACCTGGCTACGCCACTGACAGCAAACCTCTGAGTGCGACCCCCGCTTATAAATTAAAATCACTTAAAAAAATATTTTACAATATTGTAAATGCTGGAGTCTGGGGTGGAGGCTGACAGCTCGCAACTTCCCATGTAATAACCTTGTGACCCCCTGAAGGGGTCACGACCCCCAGTTTGAGAACCCCTGGACTAGAAAGATGTGTTGTGTGTTCCACTTGAACACTGGGACCTTCCTTTTCCAATGCCCTACAGCTTCAGTTCTAATATAAACAGAGTGTGAGATATTAGACCTTAAACATCTCACTGGAGGAAGACTGAATATTGCCATTCCGTGCCCAAGAAAATTGCACCTGTGGAGGAAAAGAAAATATTTTTGTGTCAGGTTGATTTTTAAAAGGCAGCCATTTGAAGCAGAACTAAGAGGTTTGAAATGTTAGAAGTAGTCCTGCCAGAGACAGATCACCATGCAAAGAGCATCTGAGGAGCATGATAACTATAATTGATTATAGGTCTCTGCGGTGTTATTTGCCCTCACCATCAGGGCTGGCCCACAACATTTTGGCACCTGAGGCGGGGAGCTCAAATGACGCCCCCAAGACCCCTCGCTTGGGTCAAAACTTTGAAAGGTCTCTTGTGCCCTCCTTCTTCCAGCACAGCACTCCATCTCTGGGCATCTAGAGCGGAGAGAATACATATGCACCAGCAGCAGACCAATTTTCTACACTCTGGGTCCTAGTGGTGCCCCCTCACAGTCTGGCACCTGAGGTGGCCGCCTCAGTTAGCCTCATGGTAAGTCTAGCCCTGCTCACCATCACATATGTGGGGGAGGGATAGCTCAGTGGTTTGAGCATTGGCCTGCTAAACCCAGGGTTGTGAGTTCAATCCTTGAGGGGGCCATTTGGGGATCTGGGGCAAAAATTGGGGATTGGTCCTGCTTTGAGCAGGGGGTTGGACTAGATGACCTCCTAAGGTCCCTTCCAACCCTGATATTCTATGATTCTATGTAGTATAGCTATTGCTTCTCTTTATCCTTTACTACACTATGCTGTATGTAGAGCAGATAGCAAAGCCTATAATTAAGGTAACATAACACTTTTGGGGGGAAGGGGAATGGAGTTAGAATAGCAGGGGCTGCTGTGGGCAGGACTGGGTGACACTGGAATGGTTTTGTGTTTTAAATGAGGCATAACTAGAATATCAGGGGAGCCTGCAGCTCTCATATGGGTTGAAACCACTCATACCTTTCCCAGGACTTTCCTCAAACTGTTGCCTGACAAACTTCCAGCTCGGAGTGATCCTTAGCACCCAGAAACCCAACTAGGAGGAGAAAAATCATCCGGATTGGGGTAAATCCTCTCTCAGAGAGGCTGTTAGGCTTAGGTCAGGCCAGTGTAGTTAGTCCCCTGGACAGGTTGTCCCACCATCCTGTTACCTGGTTGCCTGGGAAACCCTCAGCCCCTCTGTGATGCCAAGTTGGTGATGGTTCTAGAGCTGGGGCCAGCTGAGCCATGGGGGAGAGGAGAGCAGGAAGGGCTGGGGACTGCCTGGCTCTTCCCATGTTTTTAAAAGTTAGGTGACACCATGTTTAAAAATTGTTCTTTTAGATCAGGGCACTGATCCCTATAAAGTGGTCAGAAGAGAGTGGCAGATGGAGAGAGGATGGACAGACACATGGACAGGATACAAGGTAAGGGAGAGCTTTTTCAGCTCTGAGGCATGTTGAAGGGGAAATAAACGGATGTTACCGATCAAATACTAAAAGCATTGGGACTCTGGAGGGAGTAGAACTAGGGATTGTTATTAGAAGAAATTCAGACCAGTGGGGAAGAGCAGGAGTGTTGGAACAATTTTTATAGTGGGGGTACTGATCATGGAAACTATGTATTTGGTGTCAAGTATCAGAGGGGTAGCCGTGTTAGTCTGGATCTGTAGAAGCGACAAAGAGTCCTGTGGCACCTTATAGACTAACAGATGTATTGGAGCATAAGCTTTCGTGGGTGAATACCCACTACTTCAGATGCATCTGAAGTGGGTATTCACCCACGAAAGCTTATGCTTCAATACGTCTGTTAGTTTATAAGGTGCCACAGAACTTTGTCGCTTCTATGTATTTGGTGTTTGTTATTACTGCTTCAAGCCAGATGGTGTGGTAGTAGTTCCAGTACCACTGGGGAGGACTGACAGATAGAAAAGGGTCATGTGCAGAACAGGGTTTGCTCTCAGAGGGGGAATAAATCTGCTAACTTCTTTCTGTTAGCTTAATTTGGGGTGGGGGTGGTGATCCTCCCTTCTAATAAAAACACCCAGGATGGAGATGGTGAATCACTACATTACTCAATATTAAATATACCCTTACCTGCGTTATTGACAATTCAGAGAGAGAACCTGATATGCTTATGGGTCAGTGTCGATTTCAATCTTGGAGATGTATGCTTGAAGTCTCATCCTGTCACTGGTGAAACATCCTTGTGTCCCTGCCAGCAGGTAGGGGATCTTGGGGGACAATTACTGCACTGGTGGGGTGCAAAATAAACTTTATTAAGAAAATGTAAAAACAGGGAAAAATTCAATAGTGAGGGGTATGGGGTTTGTTAAGGTAGACAATGGGGGAGGGGTTTCTTTTAGTAAACAGGATAGGGGGTTTCAATAGTGGGGGTACAATACAGTGGGGTACAATACAGCTGGTAACACATTTATACTTCAGTGTTAATTGAACAGGTAGCTAACAATTTCTATGTAAAGGGTGTGTCACAGCAGCATATAACCAACTAATAGTTATGGGTAAAATGTGTTAAATAAGCAACAACTCTAGGTAAAAATGTCAGTGGTGTAAATGTAAAATGTGAGGTGTTAGAGAGAAAAAAGGTAACCAATGGGGTTTTTATGCTAGACTTCAGTAATGCAATTGAGGTTTGGCAGCTATAGGAGGGGGGGTGAGCACGTGGTGGAAGGGATTAACAGAGAGAGAGGTAGAGGAATGAGGTTGGGGGTGGGGGGGGGTTATACAGAACACAGCAAAATCTTATCTATGATCTATCTTAACCAAGATTACACAAGTTAGCAAGTAACAGAACACAATGCAACAACTTGTTAAGCCTAACTTACAGAGCACAATACAAACAATTCTTTAAAGCTAACTTAACCACAGCTATGCAAAATGAAATCACAATTTATCTAGACAAAGACTAAACCTAATGGGTGCACCTTATACTAGGGGTAGGTCCAGAGGGCAGAGTGGTGTGTGCCCAGGATACAGACCAAGGAGTTAGCTTGGGTCTGCCTGCTGGGGAAAGAAAGCCAGCAGTTAAAACAAGGGAAGTGTGCAAGAGGTTTTTCCTTACCAATCCCCAAAGCAGCAGCAGGAACAGCAGTTTCAGCATTAGAGGATGCAGAGAAGACTTGATTCGCTTACAATAATCAGGAGATCTCCAGGCACAAATTCATTGTTCGTGGGAGGGGAGTTTAAAACGGGGGTATGCTCAAAAACAAATGAGTGGGGAGAGGGACCCCCAAAGACCCCTAGCTGATCAGACCAGGTGGCAAAGCAAGGACCTTCTCCGGGGGTCTGATCAGAAAATGTCTGGTTTTAAAGGCAAACTTAGGCAGTCTCCCGCCAGTAACTCTGATTGGTTCCCCTTAATATGGGGGAGGAGAGAAGGCAGGGAAAACTACAGGTAAGCATAGGCATGCCTGGGCATGTTCTGAGCCACAGGTATGACTCATATGCTTAGCTATGTGGCCACTTTAGGACTTGCATACCTGGGCAGAGCACCCCTACACCAAGCCGGGTCCGAACAAAGAAGCTAGACAAAGGAGCAAAAAGTCCCCTCCTTCCTGAGCAGAGCAATGGCTCCAGTCAGTCTGCATAAGCCATTTCCATGAGCAGGGCCAGGCTGTGACTTTGGTCAGTTCCATGGCTGGGGGGGTGGCCACTCAGCACAAACAGAACGGAAGGGGGGAAAAGAATCCAGCAGGGGGACAGCTGTAACAGACACCTTGGAGCTTCTAAATGTTATAGATGGAAACTTTCTAACACAAAAAGTATTGTAACCAACCAAGGGTAACTCTGTATTAGACATCAATCTGGTGGATAAAGGTGAATTGATCACGGAGGTGCAAGTGATCACAATCTAAATCCATCTGCTATGTGCAAACAGAATATATTCCTGACCTGTAATACATATTGTTAGTACTTTAAAAAGGCCAATTTCTCAAAGCTGAATGCAATCATGAGCAAAAATTTAAATATAAAAATGTTGATGGTAATTGGAAAATTGAGCATTTGAAAAAATAACATTGCAGTCATGAAAGAAGGCTTGTTTGGTGAATCAACCATCCTGCTTAAGAGGGTGCGTAAAAGCAGAAATAAAAACAAAGTATATAACAAATGGAAAGAGAGAGAAGCTGATAGAAATGAATACAAATTGGCAGCTTGGAAATGCAGACAGACAATTGATAAGGGAAGCTAAATGTATCAATGAAAAAAATTGTTGCCTGTAGGATTAAGGACAACAAGAAGGAATTATTTAAATATCAGGAACACGCAAAAGGAGAATCTTAGCAACAATATAGGTATGATACTAGACAAGGATGGTAAAATTATTAATTACAGTACAGAAAAGGCAGACCTATTCAATAAATATTTCTGTTCTGTATACAGAAAGAAGCAAAATGGTATATTTATTTCATTATCACTATATGATATACTTTCTGTTCCATTAGTAAGTGGGGAGGATGTTAAATAGCAACTGCATTCCAAGTTGGGCCAGGCATGCTATTTAAGGCCTCAGGAAAACACCTGGAAGCTGTCTGTGAAACTAGACAGATCCCTGGTTTGCTGCTGCAAACAGATCCTACTATGTACTCCTGATGACTTTCCTTATTCCTAACCCAAGGCTTGCTCCTGGTTCCTGATCCCCTGCCCCACTCCTGACACCTCACTTTGCCTCTGGTACACTAGCGCTGCTTTGGCTGACTCACTTGGCTTCCACCTGGTGTGGTTCATCATCCTCTTCAACTCTGACCTGATCCTACGACATGACACTGGTACAGACTGCTGCTCCTGGCCGTAACCCCCCTAGACTGAACTTGAACCACGTTCTTGAGTCCCCTCCTACCCAGGCCTTGGCTTCAACCTGCACCTCCATATCCAGAATCCTGACAAAGTTTACAATCTATGTAGACAAAGGATGGGAGAAAGAAAGTATCTCCATTGTACAGATGGAGAACTGACGCCTAGAGAGATTGAGTTACCTTAGGTCACACAAGAAGTCTGTTATAGCCTTAAGAACTGAACCTAGGTCTCCTGAGTCCCAATCCAGGGCTTTAACCACAAGACTACCCTTCTTTTTCAGTATGTTTTGCATATCTGACTTCCTGGTATGAATGGAATAAAGATACCTGCTGTGAAGGAATGAATAGAGAAAGCCTGGCCCTGTGTTCCTCGCACACTCAACTCCTATTGCCTGCAAGTCAAACAATAATTGATAGCTTAGCAAGGTTCCTTTTAAAATTCAGGAAATACCCTTTGTGTTCCATGACTCCAAACCTTAGAATTAAAGAGCAGATTCTACTGGGTCACACAGAGGACCAGACATATTAATTCAGCAGCACCCCCCAGTCTCTTGGGGAGTTTGTGCCCACTTGGAGCTTTACCATTGACTTTAGACCCCTAACTCTTACTCCTCATCATTTATTTGTGTTGAAATCAAGGCAAATAGACATAGTATGAACTCACATTTTACTTGAATTTGGGCCTCTCAAAAAATGGAGAACTAATTGTTCTGGCTTGACTAGGCATTGTGGAGTAGGCACTTCATAAACTTCCCACAACCAACTCTCTTCAGACCTGAAGACCCCCATTCCTATCCTAATCATAGGCCTCTACTGAGCAGGATCTGCCAGGTGTGGCACATACGTGTTTGTGGCAGGGTGAGATTGAAGTCTGGATAAACATCCAATAGTGTCCACTTTTGAATTAATGCTTTCACTTCTGAATTAATGCTTTGTGCAGTAATGAATGGGCATAGAGCTTTTCTTGCCCGAGTCTGTCAAAGAAAAATCCCATTTTATTTGAATATTTTCCCCTTCTTTAAGTTTTCTCCCTCTGTCATGCACACACATACACAGGTCTGAGATCTGGCTGTAGTGACAAACAATTGTCCATCACATCAAAAGGACAACACTTAGCCTGGCTCCCGTGCTCTCATGAACGTGCACAGAGCATTGCACGCATCTGGAAGTGATAGGGTCACCTGAAGTGACGCCCTTGACTCTGTTTTATAACTTTTCACTCCTTAGCAGCTGCTCAATAATAATTTAACTGAGCACTTTTATGAAGAGGCCAGAATCATCTTTGAGAAATGGAAGATTAATTTTCAGTGCAAGTTGATACCCAAATTCCCAACCTGGCCATTGCCTTGTCTAAAGCAGGGCTCCTCTGACATTTGCCTGCTTTTTAAAATAGACATCTTAGTACAGTTAATAAACATTTACATTACGGTAGGTAGCACACAAAGGCATGCCAGCCCCGTTCTGCTGAGTGCTGTACTCTGCTGAATGCTGTTGTCTCCCAGTCCCGATTTCACATTTCCCTGCAACAATCAATAGTCACATGTAAAATCAATTTTAAAGGCACTGTTAAGGAGAAAATCAAGTCATTTAATGTAATGTTGCAACTTGGTTATACCCTTGTCCATAGGTGCTGACTTTCATCAGTGCCAGTTGGTGCTTGCGCCCCCGTCCTTGCCCTAACTCCACCCCTGGCCCCAAATCTCTGCCCCCACCTCCTCCCCCCGGGGGAAAAATTGGTGGGTGCTGAGCGCCCAGGGCCGGTGCAAGGAAGTTTCGCGCCCTAGGCGAAACTTCCTTGCACCAGCCCTGCGCCTAGGGTGACCAGATGTCCCGATTTTATAAGGACAGGTTTGATTTTGGGGTCTTTTTCTTATATAGGCTCCTATTACACCCCACCCCCTGTCCCGATTTTTCACACTTACTTTCTGGTCACCCTACCTGTGTGCGCCCTGCCCAACTAATGCTGCTCCCCCCCCCACACACAGCAGCCAGCTCCCCCCTGCAGCTCCCCACCCCCATGGTGGCGTCTCAGTGGGCTGTGGGGGCAGGCAGCTCGGCCCCCTGCCTGCTGGGGGAGGCGGCTCAGTCCCCCACCTGCCTGCGGGCCAAGGTGGCTCAGCGCCCCGCCCGCGGGTTGCGGGGGCAGGCTCAGCCGCCCGCCCGCGGGGGCAGGTGGCTTGGTCCTCCGCCCGCGGCGGCCCGCCATCCCACCCTGCCTGCAGCAGCTCACCTTCCAAGCAGCTCCTCGGGTGGCGTTTCGCTTTCCCCCGCCACCCCGCCCAACAGCTGAGAGGCGGCGGCTGGGCTAAAAAAAGCCACAGCTTTTCGCCTGGGAACCGACCGGAAGGTGAGTTGGGCGTGGGTGGGGGGCTGGTGGGAAGCCCCACCAAATTTTCCCCGTGCGTGCTCCAGCCCCGGAGCACCCACGGAATTGGCGCCTATGCCTTTGTCATGGGGTGTCCACCCCTCACAAGACTGGAAGGGGTAAATTAGGCCAGTTAGCCTTAGGCTGCACCAGGTGGAAACCCAGGGAATGCTAGGGCCTAATTGCTGATGAAGTCCAGCTGTGGGAGTAGCTGGGTAGGCTGCACAGGGGATGGAAGGGGGAAGAGCAGGAAGCTGTAAGGACAGAGTAGGGAGCAGTGCAGGGAAGAAGCAGTGAGGGCTGGGAAAGTAAAAGCCCAGAACTGCTAAGCCATGAAGAAGAAAGCGCTGCAGTTTCCAGTGCGTGAGAGGGGCCATGGAGGGAGGGAGTGTGTGGAATGACACACGGAGTAACCACAGGAAAGGGTGGCAGACCAGGTGGCAGAGATAGTTCCCCAGATAAGCCACAAGGAGGCACTGCTGAACGGTGAATAGAGTAAGCCCTGTCACAATCCCCCATTGTATATTTGCAACAGAACTGACTGGAAAATCTCTTGTTTCTGAACAAAAAAGTTGCAGTAAAAACACTGACATTTTTCTTTAAAAGTCTTTTGGTTTTCATTAAAAACAAACAAAAAAACCCTCAAGACTTTCAGTTTTCAAACTAGAACATTTCGGGGGGTTGTAGCTTTTTACAAAGGACTGAAAAGCCATTTTTCACTGAAAAAACATTTCAAACGAAAACCTCTAATCTGCATGGCTTGTTTCTTCTCCCTGGACACAGGACTTCATATGATTATTTCTCCTCCTCTTGTTGCCTGTAGCTCCCACTGTATTCTTTACAGGCTGCCTTGTTTGTTTGCTGCCCTTCCTGTTTTGGTGTCAAGGTTGACCACAGTTGAATTCACTTCAGAGAAGCAAAGGAACACACAAAGCAGAGTTCAGGGAGGAGCTTGGGTTTTGAGTTTAATTGATCCAAAAAGCTTCTAGAACCCCAAAGAGTCTGGGACCAGGTGACAGCTTGCAAGCTAGGTGCTTCATGGTTGTCAGAGCAACTGCTTCTGAGAGTGTCAGGTACAGCAGCTCAATGTACTCACCTGCACCAGCACACTGGCCTCAACTTCCTGTGCCTGTTCACTGAGGTCCAGTCACTGAGTACACTGCAATCCATCATCTATATAATGGAGTCCCTGGCTGTATGTGTGACATATTCCCATGGCAGCACATATGTGTGTAACCCATCTGTATGCCAGTGTCACAGCAGCGCCATATTGGAAAGCACAGGGTGAGGGAGAGGAATTGATCTCCAACCCATCCGTTCCACAAGAAGGAAACATGGAACAAATTCCTCTCCAGTGACCTGCGTACCCCCTTGGAAGGGCGTTCTGCTGGTTCTCTTACAATCCCCTGAGAAGAGCTACCGGGCAGGAAAGTGGCTCCAGCTCATTGGTCATGGGGTAACAACATGACACTTGTGTGAGATGCACAGAAATGTACCTCTAACTGTCTATGACAGGGGTGGGCAAACTTTTTGGCCTGAGGGCCACATCCGGGTTGCAAAACTGTATGGAGGGCTGGGTCGGGAAGGCTGTGCCTCCTCAAACAGCCTGGCCCCCGTGCCCTCCCACTTCCTGCCACCCTCAGAACCCCCGACCCATCCAATGCCCCCTGCTCCTTGTCCCCTGACCGCTCCCTCCCAGGACCTCCCTGCCCCCTATCCAACCCACCCTGCTCCCTGACTGCTCCGCCCCCTATCCACACCCCTGCCCCCTGATGGGACTCCCACGCCTATCCAACTGCCCCCTAGGACCCTCTGCCCCTTATCCAATGCCCCGCCACCCGCTCCCAGCCCACTTACCATGCTGCTCAGAGCAGCAGGAGCTTGCAGCCCCACCGCCCGGCAGGAGAGGCGGGCCAGAGTGCTGGCAGCGCAGCAAGATGAGGCTGCAGGGGAGGGGCGATAGCAGGGGAGGGGCTGGGGGCTAGCCTCCCCATTCGGGAGCACAAGGGCTGGGCAGGACCGCCCCGTGGGCCAGATGTGGCCCGTGAGCCGTAGTTTGCCCAACTCTGGTCTATGAGGAAGTGAAGCTCCCAGGGAACAACCAGCCTCTTCCACAGATCGCACAGCACTGAGCATGCACCCAGTGGATCTCTCCAAAGGGTCCCGCTGGCTGACTCCCAACAGACAGCCTCTACTGGAAACTGCTGGGCTGCTCCCAGGGGCCATCATTGAGAAGCTAAAGGACTTTCTCCCAACATGCTTCCAGATTGCTAGACGGTTGGCAGCAACCTGTGGAGCAATGAGTGGTTCCAAACAGACTGAGGGAGGCGGCTTTTAATTAAATTTAAAAGCATTAAAAAAACCTCTAGGCTTGGGGGTAGATAGGCCTCTGCTCGGGCCTGAGGCATCTGGGCCTGGCCTGTGTGCCAGCTGAGAGCAGGAGACGGGACTCTACATGGTCCTCTGGGGCTGGGGGAGCCCAAGTGCAGAGTGTGAACAGAGCCGATAAATAAATTATAGGGCCGCCGTGAGATGGCTGGTGCTTTATAATGTATTTATGAGGGCTCCCAGGCAGTCTCTTTCTGCAGGCATAAAGTGCCTTCGTTCTCTGGTTGATGATACAGAGGACAGCTCCTTGCATCCCCCAGGCAGCTCATCAGAGTACTTCATAGTGATCAGAGGTGACAACTAGGGAGCCCTTATGAATACATAACAGAGGGTAGCAAATGACAATATTTTTCTTCTGTTACCACTTATGATTCCCCTCTGCTGTCTGGCTCTGTGCTCCTCGGGTGAGCTTTCACTTTCCTTCTCCAGTGCTAATCCACTCTCCATCCCACCTCACTGCCAGCTTTGTCTCCTTGCCTTTTGCTTTCAGCCAGCTCAGCCAGCACTGGGGTCCGGTCATATTCAGTAGCAGCCAGCAACGGAGTTCAGTTATCTTTGGGGCACCTCCTTGTGGCTGTGTCTGAGGATTAGCTCCTTTCAGCTCAGCCTTCCAATGGCTGCTCAGATCATATTTCCTCCTCACTCTCCAGGACTCACGCTACTCCCTCTTCATGACTCAGCGCTCTGGCCAGGTTACTGTACAGTCCTCCTCCTCTGGGATTTCAAAGTCCCTCTGGATCAGCTCTCCACATGCTGTTCCAGATAGTCTTCCGCTCTAAGGCCAGGCCCTGTGCCACTTTCCCAGCAGATGGTAGGGGAACCTGGGCCTGCCCACTATGTTGGCTGCCAACCCAGCAACCCTATATCTAGCAGCAACTACAGTTTGCTTGCCCCCAGACCCTGTTGTTATTTCCCTGGACTCCTTCCTTCTTCCCTTTTCTGTCTTCTTGCCCCCCCCTTTACTAGCCCCAAATCCCCTCCTCCCAGGGAGTAACTGTAGCTATATCCCCTCTGACTTCTTGCCAGGCTCTGTAGCCCCCAAAGAAACCTCCCTTCTCCCAGGGGGTGACTGCAGACTACTTCCCCTATAGCCCCCACCCTCAGCTTCATCCTTTTATACAAGCCCAACCAGCTCTTTCCCATCTGAACTTCATCTTCCATTAGGCTTTACTGATCCCTGGCTCTCCTCCAGGTGCAGCATATAAGGTTAATTGACCTAATTTAACCTGCTCTGGCTTGTGTGCAGGGCCGGCTCCAGGCACCAGCATTCCAAGCAGGTGCTTGGGGTGGCAATCTGGAAGGGGCGGCAGTCCGTGTGTTGTGTGGGCGGCGTGTGCCGCGTGCAGTGGCACTTCGGCGGTAGCTCATCTCTTCAGCTGCCCGCAGTGGCGGCAATTTGGCAGCAGCTTGTCAGCCATCCATGGCAGCAGCTTGTCTCTTCAGCCGTCCACGGCGGCAATTCATCGCGCTTCTTGGGGCCATAGGCGCCGACTCCGTGGGTGCTCTGGGGCTGGAGCACCAATGGGGAAAAATTGGTGGGTGCTGAGCACCCACCGACAGCTCCCCGCCAGCCCCACGTGCGCGCTCGCCCACCCAACTCACTCACCTTCCGGGTTCCCTGCCGAAGGTGCTTTTTTTAGCCGCGGCAGCTGGCCGCCTCTCAGCTGAGAGGCAGCTGCTGCGGCTAAAAAAAGCGCCTTTGGCGAGAGGCGCCTCCGGCCGCGCAGGAAACCCGGAAGGTGAGTGAATTGGGCGGGTGAGCAGGGGGTGGGGCAAGCTGGCAGGGAGCTGCTGGTGGGTGCACCAATTTTTCCCAGGGGGAGGGGGCCGGGGGTGGAGTTGGGGGGGCCCGGGGGAGCACCCACCGGCACTGACAAAAGTCAGCGCCTATGCTTGGGGCAGCAGAAACAGTAGAGCCAGCCCTGCTTGTGTGGGGTGGATACACAACAACTTATGTGACTATTTGCTTTTCAGGAGTTAAATTTGACCAAAGGCGCATATACCAGATAAGACATTTTTGTTGCAGAGGGCACTGATGCTCCAAAGAGCCTCCTTCCTAAAACGATCGTGCTGGCAGTTTGTAATATGCTAACCTGAAGGGATAAAATGAATCCAGCATTTCATTTGTCAATAGAAAATGCAGCTTCCAAAGTATTATTCCACCAAAAGATAGTTGCACACCCTCATGAAATATGTGCCACTTTTGCTGCTTATTATAAGAACCTCTGTACCTTGGATACTACAAGCTCTGACGTTATTCAAAAATAAGTGAAGGGGCAAGCTTGCCAAAGAACAACTTAGAAAATTCAGACAGAAAAATACAGAAGAAGAAATTTTAGAAGCAGTAGCAAGTATGAAAAATGGTAAAACTCCAGGACCTCCTAGCTTTCCAGCGAAATGTTACGAAGTATTTAACAAGGGACTAGTGGGTCCCCTGGGGAGATACCAGCAATGCTATTCTATTGTGGGAGGAACTTCCACAACCTGTGAAAGAAGCTACTATTGTTGTTCTCCCAGAAGTTGGAAAAGACTTTAACTTATGCAGCTCTTATAGACCCATGTCGCTGCTGACCAATGACAAAGATTTTAGCAAAAATACTAGCTGGCTGGTTGCAGTCTGTGCTCTCATTTTCTACAAACCCAGATCAAACTGGATTCATTAAGGATAAACGAGTGCCAGACAATATTCGGAGAGTACTTGGAATTGCCCATAATGTCAGATTTAAAAAAAATCCATTAATTTAGTTATTACTAGCTGCAGAGAAAGCCATTGATAGAATAGAGTGGAATGTTTTGTTTCAAGCTCTGTCCCATATGAACATTGGCCTCCTGTTCCTTAAATGGATAACCGCTCTTTGCACCAGTCCAAAAGCAGCTGCACGAGTTAATGGGTTTAAATGGGCTCTTCAATCTAGTAGCAAAAGCTATAACAGGATTCAATGGCTGGAAGCTAAAACTAGACAAATTCAGACCGGAAATAAGGCGTAAATTTTAAACCGTGCGTAATTAAGCATTGGAACAATTTATCCAGGGTCGTGGTGGATTCTCCATCACTAGCAATTTCTAAATCAAGACTGGATGTTTTTCTAAAAGAGATGGACTAGGAATTACCTTGGGGTAGTACTATGGCCTGTTTTATTCAGGAAGTCAGACTACATGATCACAATGGTCCCTTCTGGCCTTGGAATCAATGAATCTTCCCTGTTTGAAGTACCCAGAAGGACTAGGCAGGCAGGAAAGTCCATTGTCTCCTTTCCTTTTTGCACTGGCCATGAAGTCTTTTGCACAGAGGACAGGGAAAAAATCAATCACAGGAATAAAGCTAGCAGGTAAACATCAGAACCTAGCTTTATACACAGACAATGTAACATTATTGTTATCTAAACCAAACATTTCCTAAAAATTAGTTTCTAAAAAAAGTCCATGATTTTTGGAAAGCATCTTGATTTAAAGTCAGTTATGTCAAATCTGAAATGTCCACTATAAATTTGTCAGACTCTGAGGAATCACTCCTCCAGATAACATTTGGGTGAAGATGGGCAACAAATTCTGTCACACACCTGGGAATTCAGATCTCAAACAACCTAGAAGAGCTCTATGATTTAAATATTAAACTGCTGCCTCAGTAAATGAAAAAAGTTCTGGAGCCACGGGGGAAGGATGTAATTTCTTGCGTGGGAAGAACAGCCTCAGTCACGATGAATGTTTTGTCAAGGTGATCTTTCCTGTTTCAAAATCTTTTTGTGATCAACCCAGATCAAACCCTAGCAGGAAAACAGAGGACGTTGTTAGAATGTATATGGAATAAGACAGGACCAAGAGTTAGTGCGGACTGACCCATTAAAACAGGGTGGACTAGCTCAGCGTTTCTCAAATGCAGCCACCAGGGGCTTTTCTTGTGGCCACAGCCTCCTGGGCTGTTATTGAGAGGTGGGGAGAGGGGAGTAGAGGCCCCTCCCTGTTGCTCCTGGATGCACCACCTTGGTGTTGGTTGCTGGGGCCGCCAGCAGTGGTGGGGCCCTGCTACCCCTGTGGAGACACCTGGGGCACAATGCTGGAGAACCAGGCAGCCGGTGAGTTCCCCACCTTCCCAGGGGTGATGGGGTTCAAGCTTTAGGCTTCAGCCCTTGGGTGGCGGAGCAGAGGGGTGGCAGGCTCTGGCCACAGGGCTTCTGGCTCCAGCCGCCCCGCCTCCACCCACCCACCCCTTTGCCCCTGTGGCCGCAAGAAAAGCCCCTGGTGGCCACATTTGAGAAACACTGACCGAGAGGCTCCAACTAAGATCAGGGCCCCATTGTGCCGAATGCTGTACAGACTGATGGCAAGAGACATTCTCTGCCCTGAAGAACTTACACTCTAATAAACGAGACAAACAAAGGTGAAACAGAGCCACAGAGATTCACCCAAGGTTGGGGCAGAGCCACGAATTAGAACTCAGCTCTCCTCTCGAGTCCCAGTTCAGTGCTCTACGCACTAGGCTAATGATACAGATCATCAACATCAAGCAACAGTTTATTGAGCAGAAACCACCTCAATGTTTCCTTAAGGACAGCTAGCATTCTGCCATCCCTAAGGGAGGCACTGGCAGTCTCAGTCTCTGACAATATAGGCAACCCTTCCCCACTGGCCTTAACCAGCCAGGAAGGAAATGGGTCCACATCCTGAGTTCTCTCAACCCCTCTTGTGCCTCCCTGAGCAAAGTCAGCCAACGCTCAACTAGAGAAGACTGGGCATTTGTTTCCTCAAGGTATTGTTCTGTTCCAACAGACCCATAGCTCAGTATGTATCAGAGTCATTTCATCTGCAGAATGACAGGACATTTCCTCATAGCAGGAGGGACTCAGATAAGCCACCAGGTGGCAGCAATGAGGCAGAACCAAGCTATCTGCCACCAGGCCCCACTTTCCCATCTCAGATTTTGTGCATGCTGCAGTGTAAGTAAAGGAATTTTTCTTTGCCTTTTGCACAGCTCTGGCCCAAGAGCTTAAGGAATCTTTGTGTCACCCCAGTTACCTTTGGCATGAGACTTCCCCCACTGGCACTCAAGCTATCCGCCCTCCTGCTTCATTTGTTGCAAGCCTGGGTAGGTTGGCTGCAATAGGATTGCAATCAGGTGCTAGAACAGCCTGAGCAATAAGACCCCAGCTCTGTTAGCGCAAAGCCAGGAACAGACACCCATCCCTGGGTGGTGCTGCCACACCAGCTCCTGGGATGAGCAAGCAATCTTTCAGTATTTGATTTTCACCTCCAGACTTAAAATTCTCCACAGAGACATGGTCAAGAACAAGGTGGGGGAGGTGATCTCTTTTATTGAGACAGACAAGCTTTTGCATTTACACAGGGCTCTTCTTCAGCAGGTAAAACGGTGCAAAGAAACCTGTGCAGCCTGCAGCAGTCTTAGCTCTCTATGAACTGGGTCCCAGGTGTTGTATAATCATGTGTAGCTTTCCTGAGCAGATTGCCACTGGAGGGCAGCCTAAGTCTGACTCTGACTCCTGTAGTCAGATCCTTGTTACATGTCACTCCTACTATAACAGCTTCTTTAAAAGTCCTGTCAAGGTGCAGGCTGTTGGCTCACCTTCCCTTTTACAGCTGTATGTTACAGTAAGAAATAGGTTTCTTTTCCCACTTTAGTGAGGCCAGGGCCACCCCAAGCAACAAAAAAACCCAAAAAAAACCGAGCACCGCCCCCCCCCCAAGCAAAACAAACAAAATAACCCTGAGCGCTGCCCCACCAAAACAAAAACAAAAAAACCCCAAGTGCCACCGTGCCGAAACAACAAAAAAACCACAAGCGCCGCCCTGCCGGAAAAAACAACAACCCCCAAGCGCCGCCCCACCGAAACAAAAAAACCCACCCCCCGAGTGCTGCCCCGCCGAAACAAACCCCTCCTCCCCCGAGTGCCGCCCCGTTGGAAAAAACAACAACCCCCAAGCGCCGCCCCACCAAAAACAAACAAACAAAAAAACCCGAGCTCCACCCCGCCGAAACAAAAACAACCCCCTCCTCCTCCCGAGCACTGCCCTGCCGCCCCAAGATTGGCCGTGCCGCCCCAAGCACGTGCTTGGTCGGCTGGTGCCTGGAGCCGGCCCTGAGTGGGGCGTGTGCAACTTTTCAGTGGTAGCTCACGTAATAAAGCTGAATCAATTAGACTTAATGAAAGTAAAAGAGAGAATATTAGGTATAGGTCATTAGAGTGATTTGCTAGCCACCCCTCAGAACACAGGCTCTCAGAGAGGGGCTATTTCTTACAGTAATTATCAGTGCTGCCAACTCACTCACGGAACATCATTGTAGGCCTTGCAACAACTGATATTTTTCAGCTCCTGGGAATGTGCTTTGGTGAGAATCTCAGCTTTCATTTTTTGAGAAAGGAAGTTTCTAGCACATACCGTTGCTGAGAAAAACCTGAAAATGTGAACCCTCATTGCTTAGAAGCAAGAAGGCAAATAAAAATAACCCAACGTTTGTAATTTTTAAAATCTCCTTATTTTGAAGATTATCTTCTGATCTTTTTGGCCTGACTCATGATTTCTGAATGCTTGAGCGTGGCAATGCTGCGACTTTAAAAGCGCGTTACGTTCAGGGACTGAACAACCTGTGCAGAATTCTGCCATCAATTACACTAGTGTAAATGCCTTGAAGCCAATGGAGTTATTTCCCATTTACGTCAGCGTGAGAGCAGAAATAGGTCCCATGAATAATCCACTAATAGGAGACAGTCAAATGTAAATCATCCGTGTCGGTATTCTCCTCTAATGTGTTACTAAGTACCAGTGAGCTTGGCTTTGCTGTTATCTTGCTGGCCCGTTTCTCTGGCACAGTTTCAAAGCTGGGCATGCTGACCTGTAATTTCTGGACAGGGTTTCCCTTCCAGAGCTGCATTTCCTGTTGTATTAAGTTGTAGAAAATAAGCAGCAATACAGGATTGCACAAGACCTCAAAATAAGGGACCACAGCAGACTGAGGGAGGAGGAAAAGAGCCCACAGGGAGGAGGAAGCTGGAGGGAGGGCGGGGTGGCTTTCTGGAATGAAAGCCAAATATCTGAAGTTGCCACAAATCTTTCCTGCTTCCCCCTAACCAGCCAATGATGCTTCGCTGGTGCTAGTTCCTTGTCTCCTTTGCCAAATGACGAAACTGACAGCACTGAGAGGGAGAGCGCAGACATAGTTCGCCCCCAGATAGCAGGAATGCCCACCGGAAGGTTCCCCCAGCTCCATCTCAAGTTCTTAAGGGAGGTCCTAGCCAAATGCGGACCAAAAGTTGGTTTATATTTAGCATGGTATGTATTTAATTTGGAAAGCTTTCCCTCAGCACAGCTGTTGATTCAATCTCCCTCTCCACCCCCGACCTCCAGCAAATGGCAGAACACCTCCAGCTGCAATAGCTAAAGAAATCATGGCCACCCCTTAGACAATGAGTGTTTTAAATGCTCCAGGAGTCCTGGTAAAATTCCCTTTTCCTACTGTACTTCTCGGTAATAGTACTTAGCACTTACCAAACATTCCCACATTCAGCCTCACAACACCTCCAAGACATGTAGCGTGATATCTGCATTTTACAGGTGGGGAAACTGAGGCACAGACATTCAATAACTTGCCCAAGACTGAGGGTTAGTCTACACAGGGATTTTTGTACTGGTGTAGCCATAGGGCTTCAAACCAAGGCAAGCTGCACTGATGCAAGTCACTTTTTACACTACTGCAGCATGTCCATAACCCACTGGTTAGTGTGTGTTACAGGTTCACACTGTGCTCAATCTGCCGAGCATGGGTCTCTTACAGCTCTCAGCTGGAGAAGCTGGTTCTTTAGCACAAGCTGTAGACTTGTGCTTTTCACTCTTGCGGTCCCCAGTTCACTCCTTGGTGGTGGCCAAGATCACGGCTTGTCATATGTCTCATTCTTTCCTTGTACTCCAGTCAGTCTGTCTGTATCCATCAGTTGTCACTTGTTTTATACTTACATTGTAAGCTCCTTGGGGCAGGGCCTGTCTTTTTGTTCTGTGTCTGTGCAGCGCCTGGCACGCTGGGATCCTGGTCTGTGACTGGGGCTCCTAGGCACTAAGGTAATACAAATAATAAAGAACACCACATCTACATGGGGGGGAGGGATAGCTCAGTGGTTTGAGCATTGGCCTGCTAAACCCAGGGTTGTGAGTTCAATCCTTGAGGGGGCTATTTAGGGATCTGGGGCAAAAATCTGTCAGGGGACAGTACTTGGTCCTGCTAGTGAAGGCAGGGGACTGAACTCAATGACCTTTCAAGGTTGTTCCAGTTCTAGGAGATTGGCATATCTCCATTTTTATTTTTTTTTACATTAAGGATATGGAGCAGTGCAGCTTTGCTACTGCAAAACCCGGGGTAGGCCAGTACAGTGTCAAAGCCAGGAACAGACTAGGGGGGCTCCTGGCTCTACATCTCATGTTTGGTTTAGTCAGCTCATCCCCACCATGCATGAGAAACATTCTATATGCAGGACAAAGCACAGGTGTCAGAATGCTTGCAAAGAATCCACCCCAATCAAAACATGACAGAGGGCTCGCTGTCATCATCTGGTGCACAAAGAGAGGGAAGAGAGCCTGCTGAGAGTCTCCTAGCCAAGCAAGCATCAAGGGTCGATCCCTCCCTAGTGGGCCAGCCTTCCCACCACATCCCCAAGGGCACATGGACTAGGCAGAATGGCCAGCCCCCAAGTCAACTAGCACATATGCTGATACCAACGCCAAGTGCTGGCTGACAATGGCACACTTTACTTCTTCTAAGAGGAGTGTCAGAGTTCCCTCCCCACTCTGGGGTACAGATGTGGGGACCCGCATGAAAGACCCCCTAAGCTTATAGTCCACCATCTTAGGTTAAAAACTTCCCCAAGGCACAAATTCCTTTCTTTGTCCTTGGACAATATTGCTGCCACCACCAAGTGATTTAAACCAACATTCAGGGAGGGGCCACTTGGAGCCCTATCTCCTCCAAAGTATCCCCCCAAGCCCCTTCACCACCTTTCCTGGGGAGGCTTGAGAATAATATACTAACCAATTGGTTACAAAATGAACACAGATCAAACCCCTGGGTCTTTAGGATACTGAAAATCAATCAGGTTCTTAAAAGAAGAATTTTATTTAAAAAAAAAGGTAAAAGAATCACACCTGTAAAATCAGGATGGAAGGTAACTTTACAGGGCAAATAAAAAGATTTAAAACACAGAGGATTCCCCTCTAGGCTTAGCTTCAAAGTTACAAAACACAGGAATAAAACTCCCTCTTAGCATGGGGAAAATTCATAAGCTAAACAAAAGATAATCTAACGCATTTCCTTGCTATTACTTATAATTTCTGTAACTTTAGATGTATCAGTTCAGTAGGAGATATTTTTTCCTGCCCTGGTCTCTCTCTGTTTGAGAGAGAACACAAAGAGAGCACAAACAAAACCTCCCCCCACAGATTTGATAGTATCTTCTTTCCTTATTGGTCCTTTTGGTCAGGTGCCAACCAGGTTATTTGAGCTTCTTAACCCCTTACAGGTAAAGGAGGGATTTTAGGCTACCCTTAGCTGTATGTTTTTGACAAGGAGTGACACCGTGCATCCCATAGTGCTGTGCAGTGCAGTGCCCCTTGCCTTGATATTCTCCATGGGTGGCGGGTATAATAGGCCAGCAGAGGCTAAGCCTCCCCTAAGCCAAACCCTGACCCCGTCCATGTTTTGCCCTCTCCCACAAGCTCAGCTCTAGCCGGAGGCCAGCGGCCCAGTGCTGGGGCCCAATGCTGGTGGTTCGCCGGCAGCCTGGTGCGGGTGCCAGCCAATGGCCCGGGGCAATTTGGCCAGGGCTCCTCCGGCTGGGGCAGGAGGGGCTCTCAGGGCTCTGGTGGAAGGGGCGGGGCTGTGTGGCTAGCCTCCCCAAAGGGGGGGTTTATGTGCCACCCTGCTATTCTCCCTCATCAGGAAGGCAGAGGATGTAAATTACTGTGTCTAGGGTGACCAGATAGCAAGTGTGAAAAAACAGGACAGGGGATGGGAGGTAATAGGCGCCTATATAAGAAAAAGTCCCCCAAAAATGGGACTGTCCCTTTAAAATGGGACAGCTGGTCACCCTAACTGTGTCTACACTTTCCATTAAAGCTTTGAACCCCATATAAACTATGTATTAAAAGAGTAGTGGCTCTGGTTGTGCTTGAGAACTACTCACAGCGTTAGCTCCCTAGATATGTGGGGGAAAGGGTTCCACCAGACATGGGGAGCAGAGAGGATGAAATAAAGAATACAGAGCTGTCAGGGTTCCCTCCCCACTCTAAACTCTAGGGTAAAGACGTGGGGACCCGCATTCAGAGCCCCTAAACTTATTTTTACCAGCTTAGGTTAAACCCCCCAAGGTACAAAATTCCCTGCACCCCAAGAAACGCTTCTCGCTGCCACCATCAAATGTCTAACAGGAATCCAGGAAAGGAATCACTTGAACTTCCCTCCCCCCCAAAATACCCCCTCAAGCCGTACACCCCCTTTCCTGGGAAAGCTTGAGAACAATCTCCCAACCAATTGGTTACACAGTGATCTAAAAACCCACCCCCTGGGTTTTAACACCATAGAAAACAGTCAGCTTCTTAAAAGAAGGATTTTATTAAAAATAAAGAAGGTAAAATCATCTCTGTAAAATCAGGATGGTAACTATTTCACAGGGCACTATATTTCCAAACTCAGAGAGATTTCCCCCTCTGGACAAAACCTTAACGTTACAGAAAACCATGAATAACCCACCCCCCCCCTTTGCCCTTTCTAACACAGGGGATACCAAGCAAAATAAACAGAAATCTATACGCTATGCTATCTAAACTTACTTCAGAAAAGGGAGGTTTGATTTTCTGCAGGTTCCTTCTGTCTTCCAAGATCACCCTCTCTCAGACAAAGACACACACTAAAACCTTCCCCCCTCCCAAAGTTTGAAAGTATCTTGTCCCCTTATTGGTCAGATGCCAGCCAGGTCAGGTGTCAGTCTGGCTACCTGCATTTCTTAACCCTTTACTGGAAAGAGGATTTTATAGCACTGCATCAGACCCTCTCCCCCTTCCCTTCATATTTATGACACGCCCCCCAAATCACCGATAGTGTGAAACACTGGCTGTGATTTCTTCCTGGAGCTCTAAAAGAAAACAAAGTAATAAGACACATGAATCTCCAAATATACTAATAACTGGATAAAGACTAAACAATATTGTCCACATTGCAAGGACGATTTTAACCAGTTGGTTCGGGGAAACTTTCATGGGAGAGTGCATCAGCCACTTTGTTAGAAGCTCCTGAAATGTGTTGTATTTCAAAATCAAAATCTTGGAGAGCCAAACTCCATCGAAGGAGTTTTTTGTTATTTCCCTTGGCGGTATTAAGCCACTGTAGTGCAGCATGGTCGGTTTGCAGGTGGAAACGCCGTCCCCAAATGTATGGGCGTAGCTTTTCCAGAGCGTAGACAATGGCGTAACATTCCTTCTCACTGATTGACCAGTGGTTTTCCCTCTCAGACAGCTTCTTGCTGAGAAACACGACAGGATGGAATTCTTGATCTGGTCCTTCCTGCATTAAGACTGCTCCCACACCACGCTCGGACGCATCTGTGGTTACTAGGAACGGTTTATCAAAGTCCGGGGCCCTTAGCACAGGGTCAGACATGAGTGTTGCTTTAAGCTGGTTAAAGGCCTTCCGACACTCATCAGTCCACTGAACCGCATTTGGCTGGTTCTTTCTGGTTAGGTCAGTTAGAGGGGCGGCGATTTGGCTGTAGTGCGGTACAAATCGCCTGTAATATCCGGCCAAGCCTAAGAAAGATTGGACCTGTTTCTTTGACTTTGGGACAGGCCACTTTTGGATAGCCTCCACCTTGGCCTGTAGGGGGTTAATAGTTCCTTGACCCACCTGGTGTCCAAGGTAAGTCACTCTGTTGAGGCCTATTTGACACTTTTTAGCCTTAACAGTTAGTCCTGCCTCTCGTATGCGCTCGAAGACCTTCTGGAGATGCTCCAGGTGTTCGGCCCATGAGTCAGAAAATATGGCCACATCGTCAAGATAGGCAACTGCCGATTCTCCCAATCCCGCTAGGAGACTATCTACCAGTTTCTGGAATGTGGCAGGTGCATTCCGCAGCCCGAAAGGGAGCACATTAAATTCATACAGCCCGACATGGGTGATGAAGGCTGACTTTTCCTTGGCGGATTCATCTAGCGGCACCTGCCAGTACCCCTTGGTTAAGTCTAAGGTGGAGATGAACTGGGCACGTCCCAGTTTCTCCAATAGTTCATCTGTGCGAGGCATTGGATAGTTGTCTGGGCAACTCACAGCATTTAGCGTACGGTAGTCCACGCAAAAGCGTATTTCCCCATCTGGTTTGGGGACTAGAACCACGGGAGAGGCCCATGCACTGCTAGAGGGATGGATTATACCCATCTGTAGCATGTCTTGAACCTCCCGTTCTATAGCAGTTTTGGCGTGAGGAGCCACTCGGTAAGGTCGGGCTCTAATTGGGTGGGCATTACCTGTGTCAATGGAGTGGTATGCCCGTTCGGTCAGTCCTGTGGTGGCTGAGAACATCGGTGCGAATTTAGTGCACAGCTCCTGGATTTGCTGGCGCTGCATACGTCCGAGGGTCATTGAGAGGTTCACCTCTTCCACGCCACCGTCATTTTTCCCTTCATAGTAGACACCTTCAGGCCACTCAGCGTCTTCTGCTCCCTGGGCAGTAAACTGACAAACCTTCAATTCTCGGGGGGAAAAAGGCTTTAGAGAATTAACATGGTACACTTTAGGCTTGAGAGTTGTGGTGGGGAATGCTATGAGATAGTTCACAGCTCCCAGGCGTTCTTGGACCGTAAATGGCCCTTCCCATGACGCTTCCATTTTATGGGCCCGGAGCGCCTTCAAGACCATGACTTGGACCCCTACTTTAAAGGAACGCTCTCTGGCATGTTTATCATACCAGGCCTTTTGCTCTTCCTGAGCCCCTTTTAGGTTTTCTCTAGCAAGGGCTAAAGAGTCTCGGAGGGTGTTTTGTAGGTTGCTTACAAAGTCCAGAATGTTAGTTCCCGAAGAAGGCGTAAACCCCTCCCATTGCTGTTTCACCAGCTGTAATGGCCCTTTAACTTCGTGGCCATACACAAGTTCAAATGGTGAAAACCCTAAACTGGGATGTGGTACAGCCCTGTAGGCAAAGAGCAACTGCTGTAACACTAGGTCCCAATCGTTGGAGTGCTGGTTTACGAATTTACGTATCATGGCTCCCAAAGTTCCATTAAACTTCTCCACCAGACCATTTGTTTGATGGTGGTAAGGGGTGGCAACCAAGTGGTTCACCCCATGAACTTCCCACAGGCTTTTCATGCTCCCTGCCAGGAAATTAGTTCCTGAATCAGTAAGGATGTCGGCGGGCCAACCTACCCTGGCAAAAATCTCTGTTAATGCCTGGCATACACTTTTAGCCCGGGTGTTGCTCAGAGCTACTGCTTCTGGCCATCGGGTGGCAAAATCCATGAAAGTCAGTATGTACTGCTTTCCTCTGGGTGTCTTTTTCGGAAAAGGACCCAGAATATCCACAGCTACCCGCTGAAATGGAACTTCAATTATGGGGAGTGGCTGGAGAGGGGCTTTGACCTGGTCTTGGGGTTTTCCCACTCTTTGGCACACCTCACAAGACCGGACATAGGTAGAAACATCCTTGCCCATTCCCTCCCAGTGGAATGACCTCCCCAAACGGTCTTTGGTTCTGTTCACCCCAGCATGACCACTAGGATGATCATGGGCTAAGCTCAAGAGCTTTAGCCGGTACTTAGTCGGAACCACCAACTGTCTCTGAGGACGCCAGTCTTCCTGGTGTCCACCAGAAAGAGTCTCCTTATATAGAAGTCCTTTTTCTATAACAAACCGGGATCGATTAGAAGAGCTGAGAGGCAGTGAGGTGCTCCGTCCCACTGTCCAAGCTCTCTGTAGGCTTTCATCTGCTTCCTGCTCGGCTTGGAACTGTTCCCTAGATGCTGGAGACATCAGTTCCTCACTGGGTTGTGGACCTGGGCTGGGTCCCTCTGGAAGCGATGCAGGTGATGGGTTTGTTTCCGTTGACTGTGAACCGCTCTCCGCTGGTGCACAATGTGGTAATTCAGGCTCTGGCTGAGCCTCTTGTATTGAGTTATCGGTTGCTGCTGCCATTGCAGGCTCGGTGGTGACCTCGGGTGTTGGCACGGTAGATGGGGTTGCAAGCGCTGGACTCAGTGCTGGCAATGGTTCTGGTGCTGGTTGCTTTGCCAGTTCCGGTTCCGAGACTGGCTTGGGTCGGGTTTCTGTGATTGGATCTATGATGGCTGTTGCAGTCGTTGGCAGGGTATCCGGTTCCACCACCTCTATCCGGGTCTCTGGTAGTACAGATGGGGTTCTGGTGGAAGTCTCAGGAACAGAGCTAGGTGTGACAGCTTGCTTAGCCTGGCTGCGGGTGACCATTCCCACCCTCTTGGCTAGCTTCACACAATTTGCCAAGTCTTCCCCCACCAACATGGGAATGGGATAATCATCATAGACTGCAAAAGTCCAATTTCCTGACCAGCCCTTGTACTGGACAGGCAACACGGCTGTAGGTAAATCAAAAGAGTTGGACTTGAAGGGTTGAATTGTCACTTGCGCCTCTGGGTTGATTAAGCTGGGGTCCACTAAGGATTTGTGGATAGCCGACACTTGTGCTCCGGTGTCCCTCCACGCTGTAACCTTTTTTCCGCCCACACTCACCGTTTCCCTTCATTCCAAGGGTATCTGGGAGGCATCTGGGCCTGAGGACCTTTGGTGTGACCCCGGTGCAATGAACTGTATTCTGTTGGGGTTCTTGGGGCAGTTGGCCTTCACATGCCCCAATTCGTTACATTTGAAACATCGCCCAGCTGACTGGTCAGTGGGGCGAGGTGGGTTGTTGGAGAATGGGGTGGTGGGGCAATAAGGGGTCTGGGTTTTTTCTTGTGGGGCCTTGGGCTGCTCCTGGTGAGGGGGTGTGGTCTCGGGTTTTCCTTTCTGATATCTCCCCAAACTATGACCAGGGTTGTTCCTCTCTGCTTCCTGCACCCCTTGTGTGCCAAATTTCCTTGCCCCTCTGCTGATCTGGGACTGTTCGTATTGATCAGCGTAAGCAGCAAGGCTGTCTGCTGAGTCCATTTTCTTATCCCATAAACACTGTCTTATATCATCCTTGGACATATTCAGGAATTGTTCCTGAGCCATCAAATCACACACTCCTTCAAAGCTAGTAACATTCCTTCCCTTGACCCATTTTTTTAACAGCTCCTTTATCCGGTTTACATAAGCTACATTACTTAGTCCAGGCCCTCGGATAAGGGTTCGAAATTTTACTCTGTAAGTTTCAGGTGTAACTTGAAATTGTTTTAAAACCAAATCCTTGAATTTCTCATAGTCAGAAGCCTCATCAATAGGCATGTCATTGAATATGTCCAGAGCACTTCCAGTCAACTTTGCTACCAATAGGGTCATTTTGTGATCATCAGGAATGTGATGGAGATTGCATAGTCTCTCAAAGGTGAGAAAATATTCAGCAATATCACGGGATTCATCATACGGTGGACATAGTCGCTCCCATTTGTGGGTTGTTGGGGAAGGATTATTAGTGTTATCCGGTAGATTCCGCTCCACCCTGGTCTTCTCCATCTCTAGGGCATGCTTCCTCTCTCTCTCCTTCTCCTCCTCAGCATGCTTCCTCTCTCTCTCCTTCTCCTCCTCAGCATGCTTTCTCTCCTCCTCAGCATGCGTCCTCTCTCTCTCCTTCTCCTCCTCAGCATGCTTTCTCTCCTCCTCAGCATGCTTCCTCTCTCTCCTTCTCCTCCTCAGCATGCTTCCTCTCCTCCTCAGCATGCTTCCTCTCTCTCCTTCTCCTCCTCAGCATGCTTCCTCTCTCTCTCCTTCTCCTCCATAGCATACTTTCTCTCTTTTTCTTTCTCCTCCTCAGCATGCTTTCTCTCTCTTTCTTTCTCTTCCATCTCCATCTGTTTAAGTTGTAGCAGTCTTGCATGTTTCTTCTCCTCCTCATCAGCTTGTAGCCGGGCTATCTCAAGTTTAATAGCTGCTTCACTGGCAGTCATCTTAGCCTTTCTGTTTTTAATCTGTCTTAACCCGATAGAATTAGAAAAGAAAAAAAAACTTGCTTGGGTATTCCCTGTAGGGGTTAACTACCTGCTTTCATATGTAGATACTCTAGCTCCTAGCAGCTTAACCCCTCCCCCCCCCTGCTTCCAGCAGCACAGGGAAGAGTCAGAGAGAAGAAAAAAAATTCTAAACTCCCTGTGTCTGGTTCAAAAAAAATCTCTGGTTCAATATATCCCACCGCTCTGCCACCATGTCAGGGTTCCCTCCCCACTCTAAACTCTAGGGTAAAGACATGGGGACCCGCATTCAGAGCCCCTAAACTTATTTTTACCAGCTTAGGTTAAACCCCCCAAGGTACAAAATTCCCTGCACCCCAAGAAACGCTTCTCGCTGCCACCATCAAATGTCTAACAGGAATCCAGGAAAGGAATCACTTGAACTTCCCTCCCCCCCAAAATACCCCCTCAAGCCGTACACCCCCTTTCCTGGGAAAGCTTGAGAACAATCTCCCAACCAATTGGTTACACAGTGATCTAAAAACCCACCCCCTGGGTTTTAACACCATAGAAAACAGTCAGCTTCTTAAAAGAAGGATTTTATTAAAAATAAAGAAGGTAAAATCATCTCTGTAAAATCAGGATGGTAACTATTTCACAGGGCACTATATTTCCAAACTCAGAGAGATTTCCCCCTCTGGACAAAACCTTAACATTACAGAAAACCATGAATAACCCCCCCCCCCCGCCCTTTGCCCTTTCTAACACAGGGGATACCAAGCAAAATCAACAGAAATCTATACGCTATGCTATCTAAACTTACTTCAGAAAAGGGAGGTTTGATTTTCTGCAGGTTCCTTCTGTCTTCCAAGATCACCCTCTCTCAGACAAAGACACACACTAAAACCTTCCCCCCTCCCAAAGTTTGAAAGTATCTTGTCCCCTTATTGGTCAGATGCCAGCCAGGTCAGGTGTCAGTCTGGCTACCTGCATTTCTTAACCCTTTACTGGAAAGAGGATTTTATAGCACTGCATCAGACCCTCTCCCCCTTCCCTTCATATTTATGACAAGAATACAGAGCATTTTATCAGCTAGACGTTTGGATGGAGGTGAGGATTGGGGATTGCTGGGATAGCGCTGCTGCAGTCTCAAGGCCATAAGGTCAACCTGTCTGCATCACTCCTGTGCTGATTATAACCCTGTGCGAACAGCACATGCTGCAGTGTAAGTACATAGTCTCCTTGCTTTCCTTTTAAATCCATTCCTATTCTGGCAGATGCAGTCAGTTGAAATTACACTGCAGATAGCTATGTCGGATACTTTGTTTTTAAACACATTAAACAAATGTGGTTTGCAGGTACTGTGTATTTGCTGAAATGCTGAACTCGGAAAGGGACTTGCCCATTTGTTTAAAGACAAGTCACCAGGCCAATTCCTGAGCCCTGGAGATACTTGGAAACCCAGATTTTATATTGAGGTTGGGGCTGGGACAGAGTTACAGCCTTTATGAGAAGGGCAAATATGGAGAGAGCAGTTTCTGCCCTGTCCTGGGAGTGGAGATGGAGGTAACTGGGTCTCTGACCTCAGTTGGGGGAGTGGGAAGGTGCAGGGGCAGTCTCTGCCCTATTTATGAAGTGTACAAGAAGATGAAGCTCCTTCAGAGAGGCAGTGGAGGCCTCTGTTGAGCCATGGGGCGTGTTAAGTGCGCTGTCTCTCTCTTAGCAGGTCTCGGGTCTGTTTAACTAACTGACTGAGGCTCCCAGTCCTGTGGCAGATCCTGCATCATCCTGTATCAGAAGAGCAGGGAATCTCTGGCTTATTGGGAAGGCAGGTGTGATTAGGTAGATCTCCACCCCGTATCAAGAGGGGTGGTGTCTAGCTCATATGAAGAAGCTAGATAGGAGCAGGGAGCCTTTAGTTTAGCCCAAGGGTCGGCAACCTTTCAGAAGTGGTGTGCCAAGTCTTCATTTATTCACTGTAATTTTAATGTTTCGTGTGACAGTAATACATTTTAATGTTTTTAGAAGGTCTCTTTCTATAAGTCTATATTATATAACTAAACTATTGTTGTATGTAAAGTAAATAAGGTTTTTAAAATGTTTAAGAAGCTTCATTTAAAATGTAATTAAAATGCAGATCCTTGCCCTTGCTTTTCCTTGCTGAGTTTTCCAATGTTCCTAGGCCAGCAGCGGGATAAGTGGGGCCGGTGGCCGGGACCCCAGCTGGAAGGAGGCCGATGGCCAGAACCCCAGACCGGCAGCGAGCTGAGCTGGGCTGGTAGCCCAGACTGGCAGCGGGCTGAGTGGCTCAGCCCGCTGCCGGTCTGGGGTTCCAGCCGTTGGCCCCTGCCAGCTGGGGTCCTGGCCGCCGGCTCCGCTCAGCCTGCTGTCGGCCTGGGGTTCTGTCCATCCAGGCCGGCAGCGGGCTGAGCAGGACTGGCGGCCAGGACCCCGGCTGGCAGGGGGCCAGTGGATGGAACCCCAGGCTGGCAGCTGGCAGCGAAGTGCCACTGAAAATCAGCTCGCATGCTGCCTTTGGCACGTGTGCCATAGGTTGCCTACCCTGGGTTTAGCCTATATTGGAAGGGAGGATGAGGCTAGGGGAGGTCTTTGTTCAGTACTGGGAGGGTGGATGGAACAGGAGTGTAACAAATACAGGGGGCAGAATGAAGGCTTGTGCTGGCACCTCTCCTGAGAATGCCCTGCCTGCATGCAGCTGTGTATGTTATTATGTATTATAGCCACAACGACTGAAAACATGGTGCTGACCACATGCGATCCTGGAATAAAATCAGCCTCTCCTCCCTCCCTGTTCAAAGGAGGAAGCCATTCTCGGACTCAGTATGGGGAAAAGCCTGCCTTGGCTCAGCCACTTACACACATAAAATAATAGCTCCTCCAAGGGCATGGTTAATACCCAGCCCATAAACAGACAGTAATGTGTACAGTGTTCCTGTGCTGAAACTCTATGAGAAATTCATTTACTCCCTCCAGCTGGCAGCGTCCACCCTCTGTCTCAGTGTTACACTGAGGGCAATGGGAGCCCCATTCTGTGGGGTGCTGAGTTCCTTCCACTCCTACTGACCTCAGTAAAGAGGTGAGTGCTCAGCAGGACCCTCACAGAATCAGGTTCCTAAGCTTCACAGGTGGGACTTGCAAAAGCAGACACCAAGTCAGTGCAAACACACACACACACACACCTACACACCTGCATTGACTTTAATGGGAGCAGAATTAAGCCAGTATTCAGCGCCTTTGAAAAATCACCAGGAAGTCTTAGAAAAACATCCCCCACACCAGCAACCCTTCTGATAGTTAAAGCTCCTGGCTGGTCAGAGGAACTGCTCTTTGGGGTTGTGTGCAGAGGGAGTGCAGGATCAGATCCTCTGAACAGCCTGAAAACTGTTAGCAGCATATTAACTGAAGTGTGCAGCCTTTGGACAAGTGCTGTCTCGTCTCCATGGTGAAAGCGCCTTTGTTTCCCATCTGTATTTCTTTGCTAAATCATTTATAGTGAACGCCAGCTTTCTGTCTTCTTTAAAAAACTGTGCTAAGGGCCTGATCCTTTTTTCCACTGAAATCCATGGGTGTCTTGCTGTGGATTGCAACAGGAGCGGGAGCAGATCCTATGCAAGCTGACAGTGAAGTCTATGGGAGTTTTGCTTGAGTAAGAATGTTGATACCAGGCTTGGAAATAACTATATACTGGTACACAGCTGCCTTGTGAAGAGAAGGGCAAAGGTACAGGATTAGACCTGAATCTGCCCCGCCCTGCTGCCTCACATGCAGGCAGCCAGTGGCAGCTGTAAACCACAATAAAAGGCTTGATAGAGCCTCTCTCTCTCTCTCTCTCTCTCTCTCTCAGAGAATCCTGTGCTGTACAGTGGAAAGCAATGCAGATTAAGAACCAAATTCTGTTTTCAGTTTTGGTGGTATAAATCTGGATTAACTCCACTGATTTTAAGGAAAAACCTATGTTATCAGGGTCAATGAGTGCAGAATTTGGCCCCAAGCTATAAAGTACACAAGATTAGAGCAGTTATGTATGAGCATTAAATAAAATCAATATCTCTTCCCAAGAGGCATTCAGGAAGATATTTAATCCTGCTAAATTCTGTGATTGCCCTCAAGGCAAAAGAGAGGGCACGGCCCAGCCCTGGGGCCCCAGAGGCAAAAATACAGACATCACCCATCCTGTTTCCTTCAAACCCCAGGTTCCAACAGCTTCTTCACTTCAGACCTTAGAGGGCCAGATGCCCTATGCTAGCTGGGATCCACTTAGTTGAGGCCTTAAAACAAGGGGGCAAAGCTCTCATTTTGGAGTTCTGCAAAATGGCTGGGCCTGGAAGAGGGAGAACTTCCCATATGTCTGTCACCTCAGAAATCCTTCAGGTTAAAAATCTCTGCAATCGACTCTCCTATACTGCAGAATCAGGAGTACAAACCTTTTCAGGCAGAACTTCCACTGACCTCAATGCAAGTCTTGCCTGCGGGGTCAAGAGTTCCAACACTAGGATCTTAGCAGGGCTACAACGATGGGTGATGAGCAGAAAGGAACAAAGTACCTTGATATAATTAAATGCCATAGCAGTCATCCTGGAGACCTATCATTGCCCATTTTCAAAAGGGAGTGGAGACCTTTTTCATCTGAAACCCAGGGCGGTCTGGAAGCAAAGCTGAAGAGGTTTCCAGGATCCAAACTGTTATTATATTTTTTCCCCACAAACAAAAGAAGAGATTGGTATGTCATATATGGAGAAACGTTGGTTCTGGAATTTGAAATGCATACATGTTCACAAGTGTGAGTGTGGAGAGCAGGGGCCTGTGGGAAATAGCTCAAGCACAGGGAATGGAAATTCTTACATTTGCATTCACACTTATCAACCAGAGATTTTAACCACGGTTAAAAAATATTGAAAAGTTCTTGACTCACCATCTGAAATCTGATTGCTTGTAGATTTGCTGCTCAGGTTTAGAAATGCCCTTCTACTGACCTATTATCCAGCAATCCTTCTATGGTGTCTCTCTCTTGCTCTCCTTCCCTAACCTTCTTTCCCTTCCCTTTCTTGGCTCTCTACTTCTTTCCCCTGCTTGTCACCCATCTCTCCTGTCTCTTCCACATTGCCCTCTGCCTTTCCCTACATTCCTCAAATGTTGGGGAAGTTTCAATGCAGATCTGAAATTCACAAGAACCCCACCGAGAGCTGTTTAATTCTGCGGGACGGGACTTGCAGTGGAACTGACTTTGTTGGAGTAGAATGGGCTGCTGCCAGTCAGGGTAGTGCAGGCTCCACTGGACTGGAGCAGACAGGTGAAGGAGGGCTTCCCTCTGAAGCATCTGGCGTTGGCTACTGTCGGAAGACAGGATACTGGGCTAGATGGAGCTTTGGTCTGACTCAGTATGGTCGTTCTTATGTTCACATAACTGCCTGGGAGTTTATTGGAATTTCATTGTGAGGTTTTTGGCATGTGGACCTGCCTGTGAATAAGAGGTCTGAGCGTCAACAAACCAGGCAATTACTATCTTATGTATTATTCCCAGGATTCCAGAGTGCTTGACAGTTGGGAAGAAATATCTGTAAAGGTGGCCAGGGGAGTTAAATCTTATGGGTGAAATGCAGGCCCCACTGAAGTCAATAACAAAGCTCCCATTGTCTTCAGTGGGGCCAGGATTTCATCCTGCATTTCTAAAAGCTGGGAGAGAAGGAGGCTTTAGGGAGGGAGTGTAAATCAGACATTTTATTCATGTTCGAAAGGGGCCTCCAGACACATTATTGAACTCAGCCCTGCTATTGATTGGCTTTAGGCTTTGTCACTTGGCAGCTCACCAGGCTCTCCAGTAAAGTCAAAGACTTTATTGACAGCACGCTGGCAAAAATATTGGCCTTAAAGGCTGTTTCTTGACTAGCGATGAAAACGTACTGAGTTCCCTGTGAGAGTTGCTTTTGACTTGTGGGCTCTTACTAGTTGGATATAATTACCCAGCTTGAATTTGAATGCTTGAGGGGTTAATTTAAGCATTGTCAAGTAGCTTAGATTTAAAATGTAACATGCATTAAAACTTCTATAATGTGCTGAAGAATGTAGTGTGGATTTTAAAGAAGAGCCCAATTTATAATCTCAGATGCGAATGCCCATGAACTGTGGGAGTGGCATAAATTGAACCAGCATCAAGATCGCTGTTTTGCACATGCCATTTTCTACAGAGTGAGGTAAACCAAAACCTCAGGTAAGAACACTCTGAACTATGGAGGGGACGTGGGAAGGTTCAGCTCTGGTTCCAATGCCACTATTCTGAAATTCAAAGTTTTGAAAACCTCAGCTCTGAGTTTTATAATGGACAGAATGTTCCATGTCCATCTCGGAAGTCAGGTTAGCAAAAAACGGAGTCTGCCCAATGGCATCTGGGACTGAATGTACCCCTGTATTCACACATCACTGTAATAATATCTGTACAAAATATGCCTTGTGAGGTATCATTTGAAAACAAATCCCGGTAACTGGTTAATAATATCATGGTGAAATGTGCATAGCCACATTCTATGTAAAGTTATGAACATAAGCTGAAGTTATGACTAAATGTGTTTATCAGACAAGCCTGGGGAGTGGGTAAACCAGTTCTTTGAAGACAAAAGGACAAGCTGATGCTACTAACCAGGTGGCATCAAAGTTTATTGGCAATCATCGGTCAAGTGGCCATTCTTTGGGCAAAAAGGGGGGCAGGAATAGATCAATTTTCATTGTAACAATGAAATAATGTAACAATATGGAGCCTCTTTCACTATGAGACCCCATGTCTCCCTCCTCACAGCTGGAAGGAACTTTATCTAGGGGTAACCCTCAGGAAAATGCATTTCAAAGGGTGACTGCACTATAAAAGGGAGGGGAAAAACACCCCAGATATTCTCTCTCTCTCCCTCTCTCTCTCTTGCTCGCTCTTTCACCTGAAAAGACAAAGGAACCGTCCTGACTTGAGAATTTGGTCAACCCTGTTGCTGGGAACATTAAGAAGAAGTAAGAATTTCACCTTGAACCAAGTCTAGTTTGTTAAAGTTTTAGCACTAGAAAATGTTTTATCTTTATTTCCTTTGTACCTATTTCTGACTTTAATGCCTTACACTTGTACTCACTTAAAACTTAAAGAAACTTGTTTAATTCTTTAATCAAATCTAGTGCTGTGTTTACACTGAATTGTTTGGTAACTCCAATTAAAGTAGCAAACTCTTCTACACTGATCCCTTACATGGGCAATGGACCTCTAATATCTGAACTGTCCAGGTGAGGGCTGGACAGTGCAGAACACACATTTTGGGGAAAAATCTGGACTGGAGTGTGTTGGGGTCACCCTGCAAGTGGTAATCAAGGCTGGTGGAAGCCAGAGTGTGACTGGAGTGTTGCTGGCAGGCTGCTGCTATACACGGACACTCAGGGTGTGACCTGCATGCTGTTTGTGAGGGGCCCAGGCTGGGCACTACAGCACCCGGAATGTCTGGATTGCACCCCGGAATGTGACAGCCTTCCACAGGGATCAGTGCTATCACCATCCCTTTTTAACTTATATATAAATGACGTGCCCAAAACAGCATGCTGCAAGTTCATTTATGCTGCTGACCTGGCACTAACAACACAGACTGCAAAGAAGCAGAAGACACTCCTCCTGCTGATCTGAAGAGGATGGAAAATTACTTTTGGTACTTGCAGCTCAAACCCAATCCATCTACAAAGGTGTTGTCAGCTTTCCATCTCAGCAATTCTGCAGCTAAAAGGTTGCTAAACGTGATCTTCTGTAGCCAGGCAATCACCCACAATCCTAACTCTGCTATCGATGAGTCACTCTCGATCGGAGCCTTACCTATCAACATCATCTGAAGCAGATGAGCTATAAAATAAAGAGTCGCCTCAGTATCATCCAAAAGCGAGCAGATTCTAGCTGGTGTTGTGATGCGCTAACACTATGAACGGCAACGCTGGCTTTAGTTTATTCTACGGCTGAGTCTGTGCACCTGTCTGGGGAAGAAGCTTGCACATGGAGCTCATCAATATCCAGCTAAATGTGGCTATGAGACTTGTAACTGGCTCCCTGAAGTCCACGCTGCTACCTTGGCTTCCAGTCCAGTGAGAGATGTCTATGTTGTGCAAGTACAAGAAACCTCTTGCTAATCAAAAAACTTCCTGCTCCATGACAACTTTGTTCACCTGCCTCACACTCCTCTTAAGTCCCGCCAACTAGTCTGGGCAGCTGGAGAAGCTTTTCTGTTATCAAACGTCAATCCAGAAGACACCTGACAGATGCAATGGACGAGCTCTGACATAAACAACAAGCACCTCATAGATGATCCCACCATCGAACCACCTGGTTTCTTGCTCTGCCAAAGACAGTGGATGACCATCAACCATATTAGGGCATTATATGGAAGATGTATGCCCTGGGCCCTGGTGCACAAGTGGAAACTCCAGGATTCACCTCAGTGTAAATGCGGAGACCTCCAACATCAAATACATTGTGAACAAGTTCCCCATCTCTTCATTTCCAGGAGATCTAGCAAAGTGTCCTCTACATCTCCTGAAGCCCTCAGATGGATCTCAAACTTTTCCATTAACTTGTTAAAGTTGCTATTTCCATATGAAAGAAGCAGCACAGTGGACTGAACAAAGTCATCTGTGACCTCCTCGGCTGAGCTGCAGCAAGGAGCTTAAAAACACTGGTTCCCAGCATTACCTTTACTGAACATTTCTGGAAGATCGACGTAGTCCCACAAATTCTTCTAAGGTGGCAGAAAGAGTTGATGATGAAACTGGCTAAGACAACATATCCAAAAGATGTGCAGTGCTGACGTGTTTAGGTTTTTTTAAAGATACAATATGACAAGTACCAAGCAGTCCTTTTGGTGACAGCTGCACATCAAAGTCTTTTCTGGATTGAGTGAGAAGCCAATATTGAATGCCTTTGTTCTGGCCTCCAAAATCACTTGCTATATATCATGAAAAATACGGTCATGCTGTGTGATGCACCCTAAGAACACATCTCTGGTGCATTACTATTGCTGATGACTATTAAATGTGCCAAAAATAGTCATTCAGCAAAAGATGGGGCCCAAATCAAATCCCTGGGTCTGAATGCCCCAAACTTGGGGGACATTCCATCTCAAAAGTCAGAAAGCTGTCACTCATCTTTTAAATACTTCCTTAAAACCTGCCTGCATGGTGATACCTACAAATCATGACAGTCTGACATTGGTTAAACAAATGGAGAGCAAGACTCATTTTTCTGCTAAATTCCAGTTGTTTTGTTATCTCATCCTCCTTCCCACTCTATCCTATTGTCTACCTGTCCTCCTATCTGGGGCAGGGGCCGTTTTCCTTGTAATCTGTCTGTACAGTACCTAGCTCAAGGAGGCCACTTGGAGTTCCTAGCCACAACTGTAATTCAAACAATAAGAATAGCAAGAGCACCATTTTTAAAGTCCCCAAGGGACTAAGGGTAGGTCTACACTTAAAACGCTGCATTGGCACAGCTGCACTGATGCAGCTGCACCGCTGTAGTGCTTTAATGAAGTCGCTCTATGATCACGGGAAAGAGGTCTCCCATTGGCATAGTTAATCTATCTCTACGAGAGGCGATAGTTATGTTGACGGGAGAAACTCTCCCACCAACACAGCGCTGTCTGCACCAGTGCTTAGGTCGGTATAACTAGGGATGTGTATTTTTCCCCACCCTTGAGTGACATAGTTCTACCCTACAGAATTACTTAGGGCATGGCTACACTTGCAGATGTAGAGCGTTGTGAATTAAACCAGCCCTCGGAGAGTGCAGTAGGGAAAACGCTTCAGTGTGTTCACACTGTCCGATTCAAGCGCAATGACGTGGCCACATTAGCAGCTCTTGCAACTCCACAAAGAGCAGTGCATTGTGGTAGCTATCCCAGCATGCAAGTGGCTGAAACGTGCTTTTCAAAGGGAGGGGTGGAGTGTGACAGGGAGTGCATAGTGTGTATGTGAGGGGAGAGAGAGTGGGTTTTTGTGGGGCTGAGCGCACATCAGCATGCTGTCTTGTAAGTTCAGACAGCAGCAGACCCCTCTTGGTCCCCCCTGTCCCTCATACTCACTCTCAACAGCAGCATTCCACACTAATGGCTTGCTTTGTCCCAAAGCAGATAAGTATGCCGGCCTTCAGAAATGGAGCTTTGAAAGGACATAGCCACATTCTTACAACCGAATTCAAAACAATGACAAGAGTGGCCACTTGACTTCAGGGGATTATGGGACGTTTCAAAGCGCAGTAATGCAACACCTCGTTCACACTAACGCTGGAGCATTTCAGCCGAGGCGCAGCAAGCGTTATGCTTCTCGTGAAGATGGATTACCAGGACTGCTCCAGCTGCAGAGTCCAGGCGCTTGCCTCTAGGGCCTTGGCTACACTTATGGCTACTAACTTATCAAAGTTAGTTTAGGCGTTGGCTACACTTATGAGTTACAGCGCAATAAAACCACCCACAGCGCTGTACCTCACTGACCGACTACACTTGCAAGGCACGTACAGCGCTGTGTCTGCACAGCTACAGCGCTGCTGGTACTCCACCTCCCCAAGAGGAATAAAGTTTGTTGCACTGCCGCTGGTGCGCTGCGGCTCCAGTGTGGCCACCCAATGCGCTCTGATTGGCCTCCAGAAGTATTCGGAAGTATCCCACAATGCCTGTTCTAGCCACTCTGGTCATCAGTTCGAACTCTACTGCCCTGGCCTCAGGTGACCAACCATCAGACCCACCCTTTAAATTCCCTTGGAATTTTAAATATCCCCTTCCTGTTTGCTCAGCCAGGCGTGGAGTGCTCTCAGCGCATCTTTCCAGGTAACCATGCCTCCATGTGCCAGGAGAGCCCAGTATGGAGCAATAGCGAGTTGCTGGACCTCATCAGTGTTTGGGGGGAGGAAGCTGTCCAGTCCCAGCTGCGCTCCAGCCGGAGGAATTTCGATACTTTCGGGCAGATATCAAGGGCCATGATAGAAAGGGGCCATGACCGGGACGCACTGCAGTGCAGAATAAAAGTAAAGGAGCTGCGGAGAGACTACCAGAAAGCCCGCGAGGCAAATGGCTGCTCGGGTGCTCCCCCTGCGACCTGCCGATTCTACAAAGAGCTGGACGTGATACTTGGGGGTGATCCCACCTCCATTCCGAGCACCACCGTGAACACAGGAGAACGGGAGGAGGAGGATGAGGAGGAGGAGGGTGGGGGAAGAAAGCGGGAGTGAGGGTGCTGGGGTGGGGGGAGACACCCCAGAATCCCTGGAGGCATGTAGCCAGAAGTTCTTCTCGAGCCAGGAGGAAGGTAGCCAGTTGCAGCGGCAGGTACGCGGTGGAGGAGAAAGAGAAGAGGAGGTTCGTGGTAAGTGGCTTTTTTTCGGGAAGGAGTATTCTCGGTGCGGGCTCTTTGGGCAAGGAGGGTTTGGGCTGCATGCATGCCTAGATGTGGAATAGCGCATTGATGTGGTCTATCACATCACGGTAATCGGCCACTGTAATCTCTTCGAAAGTCTCATCCAGAGCGTGGGCAATGCGCTTGCGCAGGTTTATTGGGAGAGCCGCCGTGGTCCTTGTCCCAGTCAGGCTAACGTGTCTGTGCCACTGTGCCACGAGGGGCGGGGGGACCATTGCTGCACACAGGCAAGCTGCATATGGGCCAGAGCGGAAGCCGCATTGCAGTAGAAGACTCTCCCTTGCTTCCCCGGTCACCCTCAGCAGCAAGATATCTTCCAGGACGAACTCCCATGGAAAATGTGGGGACAGTGTTCAGTGTAGGTGCCCCCTGCAGCTGTTGGCTCTCCCCAAGGCACAGAAACCCGGGGACAGTACATCCGTGAAACAATCAGTCCCCCTTGACCCTGTGCTTACTCACCATTTTGGGGCTCCCATGGGTTCTGTGCGCTCTGTTTGGGACGGGAAAATTGTGCTGTTGTGTAGACTGTGTGTGCCCTCCTTAAGTGTGGGGGAATCATTGCTCTGTCTGGCATAAAACAATCCTTCCTCTGTTATGTGTTACATTTTGCCTTCACAGATGCAACCTTGAGATCTCAGCCGTCCGTCTTATCACTGGCTGAGAGACTGCAAAGACTAAGGAAGAGGCCCAGAAGAACCAAAGAAGACATGCTGCAAGAAGTTCTGAGTCAATCTCTTAAAGAGAATCAAAAAGCTCAGGAGTGGAGGGAGAGCGAAAGCAGGATCTGCCAGGAAAACGCAGCGCACCGGCGGCAAGCACGCAGCTCCAGTAGCAAAGCACAGATTGGCTGATTAGCATCATGGAGCGCCAAGCAGACTCTATCCAGGCGCTCGTCGCCATGCAGTCGGAGCACTACCGCGCCCGCCCGCCCCTGCAGCCATTGTCCCAAAACTCTTTGCCTTGTGCCCCCATGTCACCTCCTGCCCACTTCCCCCAACATCCGGGTTCTTATCGCCCACACGAGCTGCCTCCAACACCTGTAGCTTCACCACCCAGCACTGGAAACTATGACCCTTACCCACTACACTCAACCCCCATCCTGAATTATAGACATCCTGAAGTGCAGCACTCACTGCACAGCACTCCAGACAGGAAGGCCGAGTATGAGAGCAGGACATACCATAACCTGTGATTGAACCATTCCTCACACCACCCACCACCCCCTTGCCCTTTCTGTTTCACAAGCAGTTGTGTTTCTTTTTAATACATGTATTTTCTCTTAAATAAATGGAGTATTTGGATGTGAAAACAGTCTTTATTATTGCAAAAAGTAAAAGATACCATAGCCCAGGAAAGAAACAGGCACTGCAAGTCAGCTTAGCAAACACAAATCAGCTTAGCAAAGACAGATTCCTAATAACATTGGAACCACTTCACTTCAGGGCCGTGCAGGGCAGCAGACACTACCGGTGGTTTTCAGCCTCAAATCGCTCCCTCAAGGCATTCCTAATCCTTGTAGCCCCACGTTGGGCCCCTCTAATAGTCCTGCTCTCTGGCTGTGCAAATTCAGCCTCCAGGTGTTGAACCTCAGAGGTCCATGCCTGAGTAAAGATTTCACCCTTCCCTTCACAAATATTATGGAGGGTACAGCACGCGGATATAACCGCGGGGATGCTGTGTTTGGCCAAGTCCAGCTTCCCATATAGAGATCGCCAGTGGTCCTTCAAATGGCCAAAAGCACACTCCACAGTCATTCGGCACTGGCTCAGCCTGTAGTTGAACCGTTCCTTGCTGGTGTCAAGGCTCCCTGTGTAGGGTTTCATGAGCCACGGCATTAAAGGGTACGCGGGGTCTCCAAGGATCACAATGGGCATTTCAATTTCCCCTACTGTGATCTTCCGATCTGGGAAAAAAGTCCCGGCCTGCATGTTCTGGAACAGGGCAGTGTTCCAAAAGATGCGTGCGTCATGCACCTTTCCGGGCCAGCCTGCGTTAATGTCAGTGAAACGCCCACGGTGATCCACAAGCGCCTGGAGAACCATGGAGAAATACCCCTTCCAATTAATGTACTCGGATGCTAAGGGGGGTGGTGCCAGAATAGGAATATGCGTCCCTTCTATCACCCCTCCGCAGTTAGGGAAACCCATTTGTTCAAAGCCAGCCACAATGTCCTGCACGTTACCCGGACTCACGGTTCTTCTGAGCAGGATGTGATTAATGGCCTTGCAAACTTGCATCAGCATGATTCCAACGGTCGACTTTCCCACTCCAAACTGGTTCGTTACCAATCGATAGCAGTCAGGAGTTGCAAGCTTCCAGATTGCAATAGCCACGCGCTTCTCCACCATCAGGGTAGCTCTCAATCTCGTGTCCTTGCGTCGCAGGGCGGGGGCGAGCTCCTCACACAGTCCCATGAAAGTGGCTTTTCTCATCCGAAAGTTCTGCACCCACTGCTCGTCATCCCAGACTTGCATGACGATGTGATCCCACCACTCTATGCTGGTTTCCTGAGCCCAAAAGCGGCATTCCACGGTGCACAGCATGTCTGTGAATGCTACAAGCAAGTTCGTGTCATATGCGCTATGAGACTCGATATCATCGTCATCGTCGGACTCCTCGTTGTCACTTTGGATCTTAAGGAAGAGCTCGACTGCCAAACGTGACGTGCTTGCGAGACTCGTCAGTATTTTCCTCAGCAGTTCGGGGTCCATTTCCCATGGACAAAACGGAACACAGATCACGCTGCAAAGGAACTGCTGAAAGATGGCGCCAAATGTGGACGGAAACACAGGGATTGCTGGGTGGGAAAGCTACAGGTGTTGGAGGCAGCTGGTGTGGATGATAAGAACCTGGATGTTGGGGGAAGTGGGCAAGAGGTGACATGGGGGCACAAGGCAAAGAGTTTTGGGACAATGGGTGCAGGGGCGGGCGCGGTAGTGCTCCGGCTGCGTGGCGACGAGCGCCTTGATAGAGTCTGCTTGGCGCTCCATGATGCTAATCAGCCAATCCGTGCTTTGCTGCTGGAGCTGCGTGCTTGCCGCCGGTGCGCTGCGTTTTCCTGGCGGATCCTGCTTTCGCTCTCCCTCCACTCCTGAGCTTTTTGATTCTCTTTAAGAGATTGACTCAGAACTTCTTGCAGCATGTCTTCTTTGGTTCTTCTGGGCCTCTTCCTTAGTCTTTGCAGTCTCTCAGCCAGTGATAAGACGGACGGCTGAGATCTCAAGGTTGCATCTGTGAAGGCAAAATGTAACACATAACAGAGGAAGGATTGTTTTATGCCAGACAGAGCAATGATTCCCCCACACTTAAGGAGGGCACACACAGTCTACACAACAGCACAATTTTCCCGTCCCAAACAGAGCGCACAGAACCCATGGGAGCCCCAAAATGGTGAGTAAGCACAGGGTCAAGGGGGACTGATTGTTTCACGGATGTACTGTCCCCGGGTTTCTGTGCCTTGGGGAGAGCCAACAGCTGCAGGGGGCACCTACACTGAACACTGTCCCCACATTTTCCACCGGAGTTCGTCCTGGAAGATATCTCGCTGCTGAGGGTGACCGGGGAAGCAAGGGAGGGTCTTCTACTGCAATGTGGCTTCCGCTCTGGCCCATATGCAGCTTGCCTGTGTGCAGCAATGGTCCCCCCACCCCTCGTGGCACAGTGACGCGGACACGTTAGCCTGACTGGGACAAGGACCACGGCGGCTCTCCCAATAAACCTGTGCAAGCGCATTGCCCACGCGCTGGATGAGACTTTCGAAGAGATTACAGTGGCCGATTACCGTGATGTGATAGACCACATCAATGCGCTATTCCACATCTAGGCATGCATGCAGCCCAAACCCTCCTTGCCCAAAGAGCCCGCACCGAGAATACTCCTTCCCGAAAAAAAGCCACTTACCGCGAACCTCCTCTTCTCTTTCTCCTCCACCGCGTACCTGCTGCTGCAACTGGCTACCTTCCTCCTGGCTCGAGAAGAACTCCTGGCTACATGCCTCCAGGGATTCTGGGGTGTCTCCCCCCACCCCAGCACCCTCACTCCTGCTTTCTTCCCCCACCCTCTTCCTCCTCATCCTCCTCCTCCCGTTCTCCTGTGTTCACGGTGGTGCTCGGAATGGAGGTGGGATCACCCCCAAGTATCACGTCCAGCTCTTTGTAGAATCAGCAGGTCGCAGGGGGAGCACCCGAGCGGCCATTTGCCTCGCAGGCTTTCTGGTAGGCACTCCGCAGCTCCTTTACTTTTATCCTGCACTGCAATGCGTCCCGGTCATGGCCCCTTTCCATCATGGCCCTTGATATCTGCCCGAAAGTATCGAAATTCCTCCGGCTGGAGCGCAGCTAGGACTGGACAGCTTCTTCCCCGCAAACACTGATGAGGTCCAGCAACTCGCTATTGCTCCATACTGGGCTCGCCTGGCATGTGGAGGCATGGTTACCTGGAAAGATGCGCTGAGAGCACTCCACGCCTGGCTGAGCAAACAGGAAGGGGATATTTAAAATTCCAAGGGAATTTAAAGGGTGGGACTGGCAATTGGTCACCTGAGGCCAGGGCAGTAGAGTTCGAACTGATGACCAGAGTGGCTAGAATAGGCATTGTGGGATACTTCCGAATACTTCTGGAGGCCAATCAGAGCGCATTGGGTGGCCACACTGGAGCCGCAGCGCAACAGCGGCAGCGAAACAACCGTTATTCCTCTCGGGGAGGTGGATTACCAGCAGCGCTGTAGCTGTGCAGACACAGCGCTGTACGTGTCTTGCAAGTGTAGTCGGTCAGTGAGGTACAGCGCTGTGGGTGGTTTTATTGCGCTGTAACTCATAAGTGTATCCAACGCCTAAACTAACTTTGATCTAATTAGATGAAAGCTAGCTCAAGTAACAATAGCAGTGAAGCTGCAGCAGCGTGGGCTTTCCATTGAAAGTAATAGTGGGGGGAGGGGTAGACTCCCGAGTGCCTAAGGCCATGCCTGCAGTTCAAAATCATGTCAACCTAATTTATGTCAGCATAAAGCCACTGCAGCTATTAATTTGCTTGTGTGTGCACACACTTGGCTCCTTGTGTCAGCGGAGCGCGTCCTGACCAGGAATGCTTGTGTCGATTGTTTTGTCAGCGTGGGGCACTGTGGGATGGCTCTTGAAAGCCAGTAACAGTTGATGTAAGTAATGGAGTGTCTATACCGACACTGCATCGACCATGACTTTGTCTCAGCGGGAGCCAAATTTAAGTGAAAACACTTCCACAGGTAGGCAGATGCAACGCAGCTTATGTTGACCTAACCCTGTAGCACAGACCAGGCCTACATCCCTTTTTAAAATGTTATCCTGGATCTGAACTTCAGCTGGACCCATCTCACAATGTGCCAGTTCACAGGCTGACATCCAAACACCCCCAAACCTCGGGAACATTCAGATCTGAATCTGCTGCTTGGCTCATTTCTACAGCCAGCAGCCTACCCATCATTCCTTCACATTACTACCAAATCCCTTTCGCTCTGAAAACTTGGGGGCATTGTGATGGTTAGTGCAAATGTAACAAGTGCCATCTTGGCCGTGAGCTGAGACTGAATCTTCAGAGCTAAAAACCAGAGCTTTGCCTTGTAGCCAAGAAGAGCTCACATGCCCTGGGGATCAGGCTCAGAGAGAATGCATAACACATTTATTGGAGGGGATCTACAGAACTCTGCCGAACCTTTGGCTGGAGGAAGCTTTCTGCCAGAGGATATCAGAACTGGGAAGTGATTAGTTATTCCTTTTCTCTCTTACAAAATGCTTTGTTGGCAGAATGAGCCCGAGAACCACGGCTTTTGCTGAATCACCATCAGCAGAACGGATGTGGGCCACTGATGTCAAGGGGGGCTCTTGCTGACAGAATAGTTCTCACACTTCCATTCTGCAGCTGACTTACATATTTTTCCAGCAGTGGTGCAGCTGCACCATTGCCACTAATAGTGGGAGCGCTGGTGACGGTAGGGCCCAGGCCGTTTTTAATCACAATGTCAGACATCTAGTCCTGCTCAGCACAGGATTTCTTGGTCCTGAGCCCTCTCCCTACTGCAGCACTCCCCACTGATAGCAATGGTATAGATGCACCTTGCTGGAAAATGGGTGCAAACTTTCCAAGTGTTGACTAGGTCCTAATTTCTCTTACTAGCTTTGGCCTTCAACTAGTCACTGCAAAAGCAGAAATGTCTCCAGCAGGATTTATGAAACGGTGCAAAATTGTAGCTTAAACCCTGTTCCAGCAGCTCACCTTCCTCCTAATCCAAACAATTAAAAGCAAAATCCTGTCCCCTGGGCTGAGCTCAGGTAGCTGGGTTTGGTGCAGAGGGGTTCCATGGTGATAAGGGGGAAGGAATTATCCTCCCAGATTGTAGAGTGCCAGCAGAGCTCCCCGTTTCTGCTACAGCCTCCGCCATTCTTGGACATGTGTACTGGATCTACTAGCGCACCTCCCCTGCCCTTCCATCCAGCTTCTCTTCCACACCCAAATCCATATGAATACACAGGGAGTCTCCAAGGTTTGGGTTCTGTGGCACACAGAGGCCCATACCTGCTGTGGGAAATCCCTAAATTCTGCCCCACGTGCAGCAAAGCTGCACTGATTCTGCTTTCACCTGAGGCCTACCACAGGGGCAGGATTTGCCTTGAAAGAAATAAACCTTACTAATCCAGCCTCCATAATGCAGAGACTTCAGAGCAGCCCCTAGCTTGATCACGCACAGCAGAGAATCAGAGCAAATAGATGGCATTCTGCAGCAGCATCTAAGCCCTATACTGGGATTGTTTATTTATGGCTGGTCGAGAGGTAAGAATGTCTGATAAACAAACTACTGATACTTACTGGAAACACAATTCATAACAAGACAAACTATTGTTCCATTTAGAGTGCCACATTGATGCTGAAACACCCTCACTACACACATACCCACAGATCTGTAGCGAACAGATGCTCATCAGAAGCGACTGTCTATCACCACCAGGCTTGTTAGTCAAGGACAGGTCTGTGTGTGCTTGCCTCTTTCTGATTTGCATTTGGAATTTTGCTATGCATATAGTTGTGTCCATAGCTACTCCCTCTCCCCATGTTTGTCACAGCAGTACACATCTCATGCTTGCCATGTTGGCTTTGTAACAAAGGTGGGGGGTTGGGCTCTGAGTGTTTCCACTCTATTCTACACATTCACAATTTTAAGCACGAAAAAATAGTGTGCACATTTTCCCTAAGTGTCTGGCATACATTAGCATTGCAGTGAAATTTACTCACTATCATCTGTTAAATATTCTGGAATATGATCAATGCTTTAGCAGTTAAATGCCCTTGCTGCTGATCAGGAAATGTGTTTTCAATATCGGAGAGTGGGTCTGGGTAAAATGTGTTTTTTCCTGAGCAGTAGAGAATGTATCCACTACCTACCTTGCCCTGCAATCTCATATGAGACAAGGAAAATAATTTCCGTTAATTATAATCAAGTCACATATGATGGAAAACAGCAGCTAGAAAAATCCAGTGTTTGCTGGAGAAAACCTAAACAAAACCATTGAAGGAGGTCAAAAATGGAGTCAGCTGAAAGGTCCTGCAGCCAGGTGGGGTTATTGTCCGCAGTCCTTTCCTGCAGCTGAAAATGGATTACAAAGCTGCTTTTCCCTTTAGAGAATGGCAGGTTTTCAGAGAAGGTGTTCTCCTAAGGGGCAGCCGTAATGATTTTTGTGAATAGATTCCAGTTGGGTCTGTGTTACATTTTTAGACCTGAATGGGAAAATGATTTGCTGTGGTTAATGCATAGTGTGCACTCGGCTGTTTTAAAATGGCAAACATTTTTGTAACGGCTGTGCCTTGTAGTGCCTGAGCTCACTGTGTGCAGAGGGAAATCTGTGTGGGGGCAGGGAGCCAGTATAGACAGGCACTCCCCACTCTTCTTGTAGAAATTAGAGATCATTGTACAGCAAGTCCCTCCATGCACAGCTTGATGTGGACCCATCAAGGCCCGGGCCAAGGAATGTGTCTTTATAAAGCTCTGTGTAAATTTACCATGCTATCAAAATATTTTGTAATAGCAATAACAGGCCAAATTCTGCCTGATTCTCAGGTGGCTGTGCATTGGGAGTAGAGGGGAATGCACAAGCAGCGTTCTTTACCTGTGTAAGAGCCAGGCAGAACTGGAGCGCTACATACGTCCCAGAATAGGCACCGAGGCCAGCAGTGGAATGACTCACCAAGCTGGGCCTCTGTGCCTATTCTGGGATGGCCATAGAGCACTCAGGCTGAGGTCCAGAAAAAGCAGGGGAGACCTTTTCCTGGGTATGCACAAACACATGAATAGGGACTTAGACCACATGGACCAGCACAAAATGAGGGCTACTTCTGAAAGACCGGACCAGTCCAGGAGAACTAGCACCAGACTATTTCTGGAGTGAGTTGGAAATGAGACTGGTGGACAGAAAACTCCAGCCTGACATTTTCAACCCATACACTGGGGTTTGGAAGACTGCTGCACAATATTCTTTGACTCCCTCACATTTAACCCCTTTATTGGAGCAGGGCAAGGAAAACTGGAATCCCAAGGAGATGCATTGTATTATTCTGCAGGTGTATATGTCACCTTGGTTTCCTATTGCAGCCGGGCTTCATGTTTGTGTATAATAAGTAGGACCCAGAAAACAAAAGTGTGTATTAACACCAATCATTGTTTAAAAATATCAATAAAATATCAACTCACTCCAACCATTAACTTCCTCACCGCGATGAACACAAAGCACCAGCCACATGGAAAGAGCAATGCAGAACCCATCCAAAGTATATAAATCCAATATCATTAAATCTCTCCTGAAATAACAATGGTAAAACTCATCTCCCAGTTGCCAAGCACCATGCTGAAAGTGTGTGCACACAACATGTCTGACTTGGGCAGTAAGCCAGCTGCAGGCTGGGCTAATATAAGTAATAACCTCAGTTGCTACATCCTGTCTGTCCACCTGGGCAAAGGTTGCTGCACGTCCTGCTGCCTCCACACTCCTCTAGGCAGGAAGAGCCTCCCCCTTGCTTTCACACATTTATGCAGCAGACAGATACTACTAATGACTATGCTAGTCATCGCATTGTCATTGCAGGTCAACAGGGATCCCTCCTCTTGCTTTCAGTCTCCCCAAAGCACATTCCAACACCTACCTGCACCTGGTGAGGTACGCCCGAATCGGTGTCGCTCTGGATTTGTGTCAGCCGGGAATGGTTTTAGGAGCCCTGGCAAAAGTCATCCAGACACATTGTTTCCATCAATAGATCCTGAATCTCTCAATGACTTCTGACACATTGACCGCCTTGACCTCACGTTTTTGCAACACACTCTGGGTGGCCGAACACACCTCCACAATAGCACACTAGGGACTTCTCAGCCCCAAATTAGTGCCTCACTGATAATCATCTCAGATAGCCAGCTTTTACAGGACAATCACCGGTCATTTCCATGAAGAGCATCTCATCCTGATGGTCTGCTACTGCAATGCTTGGGCCAGCTCCCCACCAGGGTACAGGATAGTCAGTCTCCCCTCCCTTATTCTGAAGTTTTACAGGAACAGATGTTCATCCTATGTCTCAAGAACAAGTCAGTCCAATGAATAAACATCCTCCTCAAGTACCGCATGTACCCGGCTACTTCAGGTGTGAAGGTTCACAATCAACCATTCCTGGTTTCTTCTTCTCTCAAATGTGACTAGAGCAACTGGGCCTGACTTTGCCTTCCCCCTAGTAGGAGAAAAAGAAAACTAGTGATTATAATTGCAACTGTCTGCAGTAACAATTACATAGTTGCTGATATAAATTGCTCTCTCCTGAGTTTTACTTACAGACTGTCATCCCAAGGCAGAACAAGTTCAGCTGACAAAATACTGCAAATCTAAAAAGAAGTGTTCACCTTTCAACTCCATGGAAGAAGATTAGTGGAGTATGTGTCAGCATAACCCATGTTATGCTATACGCAGGGACATTATAGTGAACTATTCACACTTCTGTATTTCCTGGAACATCTAGGTACTGTTAGGGCAGGATGGCTCAGGAAATTGGTAATGGGATACTGAGCCTTTCATCTCCACATTACCGACCAGGAATGGATTGGAACAAGTAATGAATGAGCTTCATTACCATCTGATGACTGTTCAGTGACCTATGTGAAATGAGCATCTGGTCTGAGTCTAATTCTGAGTGGACATGGATCCAGATCATATAAATCACCATGACAACTGGCACCGTTGATGCAACACTCAGCAAAGAGGCCGTGGCATTTCACGGCTAGCGGTGATCCCTCCAGAACCTGCTATAATCAAGCCATTTTCAATCAATAGTCTTTCCTCATGCATGTGATTTTCAGTGCGAAATGTAGTTTTTATAGACTGGGAATTTCATTTTGTCATGGGCAAGCTAAGAATCTCACACAGTTTTCTATATAATTGGATCAAAGTAAATGTAAATGCTACACAGTTATATTATGACTGTCACTTCCTATTAGGGTGGGTCTACAACAGCTCTAGGAAATCCAGCTGGGAAGCAGTCTATTGATATCCCTGGGCCTAAGAGGATCTCACCAAGACACATGTAGGACTCTTAATTTGCTAAACGAAAATAAGAAAGAAAAACTTGTAGCACCTTAGAGACTAACAAATTTATTTCAGCATAAGCTTTCGTGGGTTATTACCCACTTCATCGGATGCATGGAATGAAACATACAGTACACAGATATTTATACAGTCAGAGAAACATGATAAGGTCGAGGTGCATAGACTAACCTTAAGAGGCGAATTAGTTGAGAGGAACCATAACAGCAGGGGAAGAAAAACCTTTGAAGTGATAAACAAGATGGTCACACAGGTGTGAATGAGGATCGTTAACTTAAGGGAAATAGATTCAATTAACGTAATGGCCGAGCCATTCCAAATCTCTATTTAATCCAGACGCAATGCAACCTAGTTTGCATATCAATTCGAGTTCAATAGTTTCTCTTTGAAGTCTGCTTTTGGAGTTAATCTGTCGCAACACTGCTACCCTCAAGTCTGTCACTGAGTGATTAGGGAGGTTGAAGTGTTCTCCTACTGGTTTTTGAATGTTATGATTCCTGATGTCAGATTTATGTCCATTTATTCTTTTGCGTAGAGACTGTCCGGTTTGGCCAATGTACATGGCAGAGGGGCATTGCTGGCACATGATGGCATATATCACATTGGTAGATGTGCAGGTGAATGAGCCCCTGATGGCGTGGCGGATGTGATTAGGCCCTGTGATGGTATCACTTGAATCGATATGTTGACAGAGTTGGCATCGGGCTTTGTTGCAAGGATAGGTTCCTGGGTTGGTGTTTTTGTTGTATGGTGTGTGGTTGCTGGTGAGTATTTGCTTCAGGTTGGGGGGCTGTCTGTAAGCAAGGATTGGTCTGTCCTCCAAGATCTGTGAGAGTGAGGGATCATCTTTTAGGATAGGTTGTAGATCTTTGATGATGCGCTGGAGAGGTTTTAGTTGGGGGCTAAAGGTGACGGCTAGTGGTGTTCTGTTATTTTCTTTTTTGGGCCTGTCTTGTAGTAGGTGACTCCTGGGTACTCTTTTGGCCCTGTCAATCTGTTTTTTCACTTCAGCAGGTGGGTATTGTAGTTGTAAGAATGCTTGATAGAGATCTTGTAGGTGTTTGTCTCTGTCTGAGGGATTGGAGCAAATGCGGTTGTATTTTAGAGCTTGGCTGTAAACAATGGATCGTGTGGTGTGTCCAGGATGGAAGCTGGAAGCATGTAGGTAAGTATAGCGGTCAGTAGGTTTCCGGTATAGGGTGGTGTTTATGTGGCCATCACTTATTAGCACAGTGGTGTCTAGGAAATGGACCGCTTGTGTGGACTGGTCTAGGCTGAGGTTGATGGTGGGATGGAAATTGTTGAAATCATGGTGGAATTCCTCAAGGGCTTCTTTTCCATGGGTCCAAATGATGAAGATATCATCAATGTAGCGCAAGTAGAGTAGGGGTGTTAGGTGACGAGAGCTGAGGAAGCGTTGTTCTAAGTCAGCCATAAAAATGTTGGCATACTGTGGGGCCATACGGGTACCCATAGCAGTGCCACTGACTTGAAGGTAAATATTGTCCCCAAATGTGAAATAGTTGTGGGTGAGGACAAAATCACAAAGTTCGGCCACCAGGTTAGCCGTGGTAGTATCAGGGATACTGTTCCTGACAGCTTGTAGTCCATCGTTGTGTGGAATGTTAGTGTAGAGGGCTTCTACATCCATAGTGGCCAGGATGGTGTTGTCTGGAAGATCACCGATGGATTGTAGTTTCCTCAGGAAGTCAGTGGTGTCGCGAAGATAGCTGGTTGCTGTGCATCTTACTTTAAATGATTAGCTTAAACCTGCTGTACCTAGCCCATTCCCACCAAGATTTTCAAAAATAGAAGACTGACATTAGGCTCCTAAATCCACATTTAGGCACCTCAGTAAAGCTCAATCCTGTTGCATGTGGTCAGATAATGGAGCCCACACATAGTCCCACTAAAGTCAATAAGAATCCATAGGGGAATAGCAGTCTGAAAGCAGAAGTTGGCCCTACATTTTTCAAACAGTGAAATCTTCAAACGAACTTGAAATGAATCAAAGGTCCCATTCCTGAATACACTTAAGCACATGCTTAACTTTACACACAAGTAGTTGCATTGATTTTAAGAGTAAGGGAGCAGCTGGTTGGCTTGAATGGAACTACATAAAGTGATAAACATGTCCATCAATGTTTGGAGCTCAAGTGACAAGGCCAGAGTGAATTCTTGCAGTACTGTTTATTATTTTGGTGTTCCTAACACAAACCTCACAACATAAGACTATAAATGGCTTTTATGCAATCATTTGTGATGTGAATATCTTTATTGATCAGAATACATTAAAAATATAGAACATGCAAACTGAGATATCTACTGCCTTGCCAAAGATATAGGATGAGATTTGCAAAACTAACCAGGGGATTTGGCACCCAAATCCTTTAAGCAGTTTTGAAGATTTCAGCCATAATTACCAAACACTTAGGGCTTGTCTACATTTAAAACACTATAGCAGCACAGCTGTGCTAGTGTAAAACTTCAGTGTAGACACTACCTATGCCAATGGAAGAAGTTCTCCTGTTGGCATAGGTAATCCACCTCCCCAAAAGGCAGTTAAAAGGTCAATGGAAGAATTCTTCTGATGACCTAGCACCGTCTACAGAGGGACTTAGGTTGGCTTAAGTATGCCACTCTGAGGGTAAATTTTTTATACCGCTGACTGACAGTTAAACCAACCTAATTTTCTAGTGTAGACTAGGCTTTAGGTCTAGTCTACATTTAAAAATTTGACCACTATATCGATGTCAGTTAGGAGTGAGATATTTTACCAAAATAATTGCAGCAGCACAACTCATAGTATGGATGCAGTTATACTGGCATAAAGATGCTTCATGCCAGGATAACTTATTCCCCTTCCATACTGGAACAGCTATACCAATATAAAGCACCTTTATACTGGTATAACTGCACCCACACTATGGGGGCTGCACTGCTATAACTAGAGCAGAATAGGTCTTCCCCCAAGTTCCACTGTGACATACCAGGGTACAATCCAGACTAATGGGAGACTGTGTCACCAATACCTTGTAACCCGGGGTGCCCTTTACAATGCCTTGCTGCTGTAGCCACCAACCTGGACTGCTCACAAACAGCCTCCAGCATGTAAGTCACTCCTAGCTATGTTGGCATGTGAGCTGTAGCCAGTCAGCCACACCTTGGTTTTCACCAGCCTTGGTTATAGTGCAGGGTGACCCCCAACACATCCCCAGTCCCGGATCTTCCCCCAGAAATGTATGTCCTGTACTGCCCAGCCTTTCCTGGACAGTCCAAATATATTAAGTTCATTATTCCTTTCAGGGAATAATATGCCATCTTATTATTTTAAATTGTTGTCCATAAACTTTAACTTAATCACAGTGGATTAGATAAAACAAGTTTAACAACTACAAAGAGATAGATTTTAAGTGAGTACAAGTGTAACCCTTCTGCCCATCAGAGTTGGCAGCAACAAGGGCCGGGTTCAGTGTCTAGGGGTTCCTTTTCAATAACACAACACAAAACTGGCTCGAGCCCCCACCCAGTGACCTCGGACAATTACATACCACACCACCCCCCGGGGTGCCTCTAAGAGGCAATACTTCCCCTCTCGCAAGCACAGAGACTGAGTATAGCAAAAGCCCTTTAATAAAGGAGAGAAACAATGCAGCATTACATTGGGGAAACACCACAAACAGGATTCATAACACAAACTATGAGCAAAAGACCCAACCCCAAGTAAGTTTGGTAGTGTCCTTTTCCCCTCAGGGTCTTAAGTTCAGCAACCCAACAGTCACCCCACCCACAGTTTCTGTTCTTGGTTAGTGCAGCCCCAGAGTTCAGAAGTTCATCTGCAGAGTTTACCTCTCAGCCTGGGTGTAAGTAGGGGGAAGGTATGGGGGCACCTTACATGCTCTGCTGCTTGGCTCAACGACCAATTGCCACACCTCTCTGTGGGGCTCTGCTGCAGTCTTCACCACCAGCCACGCCTCTCCACCAGCTGTCCTGCTAGCCACTCACCAATATGTCTTCAACCCAGCCCAGCCCACCCCACTTAACACAGCTCTCAGTGATTTCAGCTCTTAGTAACTTCAGCTCTCAGTGATTTCAGCTGTTAGTAGGGGAGCCTTAGTGCTGGTGCACTCAGAACCAGTAGCCCAAAGCAGGTCTAATGCTTAGACCTGGTATCAGTGATTTCAGCTCTATAACATATAACAAGACTCCTAATGGAGTCAAAATTAGCTGTGTTATTACACAGTGGAGAGAGGCGGGATCAGGGGGTGGTTAGAGCCCACACTGCCAGGTGCAGCTACCTATCCTCAGCCTCTCTCAATTCACTGGGTTTTGGAACCCATGTCTCTTGCCTAGCAAGTGCTGCTCAGTTGAGGGCGAGTCCCTCGGTCATAAAATGCCAAGTACAGTTCTACTGTCCTTGATTCGCATAACCAGGATAACAACACTTGATTACTCCTGCCCCAGTAACAAAGAGACTGGAGATCCCACGGCAGCCAAAGTGACCATTTGGGCAAGCAGTCCCATCATGGTAGGCAGGGTGAGTGTGCCTATGCAAACAAGATCAGCCCCTCAAGTCCTTTTCCACAGCTCACCACCAGCTGTTAGGGTAGAGCTCATTCTGACTCTGCTTGCACAAGTAAGGAGGCATAAGGATCAGAAATGGTTATAAGAAAAATAAAGATAAAATGCATACGAATGCCTAACTTAACAAACTCTATTAGATTGAAGCAAAGTTTTTCACCACATGTTCAAGCAGGTTATTGACCAAACTCTAAGGTCAGGACCCTTCCAACAGCTGCTTCTTTTGTCTTTTTTGGTGCAGAGAATGCAATGGGCCGGAAGGGTGTTGTGTCGTGTCTACCCTTTCTTTTTATAGTCCTTCCCCCTTTGAGAAGTATTTCCAGCTAGGAGCAAGGCAACAGCCAGTATTTGTGGAAGGAACTCCATGCTGTTTCTTTGCCAAGATGTAGATTTTTGCCCCAACCTCCTTTCCTGCCAAAGAAAGGCCACTTAGCAGGTAATAGTCCACCAGCCTTGTTTACACCGGGCTGAGGCATCAGCTTGCCCTTTGTCTCTGAGAAACTGGTTTGGCCACTCCCCAGATTTATCTAGAAAACATACATCTAGCCCTGATCTCATCTTGTGTTTATTACTTCACCTATAATGCTGCTATGTGCATTTGCCATGATATTATTGATCAGCAAATCATGAGTTTTTAAATGATACCTTACCAGGCATACCTTGTACAGACATTATTACAACAGTGCATAGAGGGTGAGTATAGGGGTGTATTCTGTCACACCCACCCTTAGCTCCTGGAAAAGTCTATCAACAGAAGTAAGGAGCCTTTGGAAAAGTGCTACCAACCAGGGGTGAACAGAAAGCAGAGCAGTTTGTATTTCAAGATGTCCGTCAAGAAACAAAATCTTCTTTTTTGGGAAGTACTTGACCCAGACACACCAAACAGCAGCTGGTTCCTCCCTGCTGGTTATAGCCACCTTGGACTTGTTACGACACTCAGTAGTTTCTCTCTCTCTAAGCACTTTTCTTATCATTTTTCTTGGAAAATAAAGCTAAATGACATTTTTAGGGTTAATGGCATCAGACTTTGTTGTTTTAATTGTACCTGCTGTTGCTGCTTAATGACTGAACTATCGAAACCATTTTTGATAAACTGGGCTAGTTGCATTGATTTCTGTTGTTTTCTTTATGATCTGCAAAATGACTCACGGGTCATTTAAGCCCTGACAAAATGTGAGTTAGGTTTCCTAGTTCTGCAGGAGCTGGCTATGGAAGGTACAGTTACATAGGTGCTTCCTCCGGTAGGTTACATGAGTTCCCAGAACTCTGCATGCGTGCATCCTGGCCTTCATTCAGAAGAGAAAAGATATCCCCTTTCTAGATGCTGATTACCTGTGCTTCCACTCTATTCCTTCCTCTCTAAAATGCAAGGTGTAGACCCACCCTCTATGGAAGATGGCTAAATTAGGATGTCAATGAGAACTCCACTGAGCATGCCTAAAAAGTAAACTAAAAGATTTCAAAAGTAAATGATGAGGAGGGGAGGGGGAAAGTCCCTGAAGCCTGACTGGCACCAAGCCAGCTGTTAATCTGCAGAAAATGTATTAAAAGACAATAGGACAAATTCTGGTCCTGGCTGCATTTGTGCTACCTCCTGGGCTTTGGTGGAGTCCCACTGATATAAGTGAGTGTAGAAGCTGCAATGACTCTTGCAAACATTTAAAAAATGGTAAGAGGTGAATGGAGTGCCGATACGTTTTCTGAAAGAAAGGAGAATCCAGCTGGGCTGAGAATCGCAGAATGAAATGCAAAAAACAATTTGAATGGACAGACAGCAGCGAAGGAATATTTAGCTGTCAGCTCCTAGTAAGTCATGTTAAGGGGGTGATGGCCAATTTATGTGCTTCTTCCTCAGGCAGAAAGGGTGAGAATGTAAGAAGCCTGTTTAGCATGAGGCTTTACCTTTGTCCACTCTCCGGGGTGTTCCTGTTTCTTTGCTAACTTTAGAATTCTTTGCCTCTCTTTAGCTTTAAAAAAATTGTGTTTTACCTTACTGAGTAGTTTATATTCTTCTCACACAAGACAATTTTGCATTTCACTTTACATAGATTAAAAACAGGAAAACTTATTTTTAAAAAATCCCATTCTTCACACTAGTGAAGAAAGGGCAAAACCAAGTTCAATACCTATTGTTAGAAACATGGTCAACCCCTGATACAACCAGGCTGTAATTCACCACCAGTACAGCTCAAAAAATAGTAGCGATGGTGGCAGCTGAGCTGTATTGTAGACAGAGCTCAGGCAACTTGTCATTGTGTCGTCTAGTCGTGCTTGGAGCAAGGTTAGGTGACACAATTGTAATAACACCTGCACTTTTTACACTACAGCATCCATCATCTCTATTAGTGAATTATGGGTCGTGATTTTCCTAGTATAGACAAGGCCCATAGAATTTTCCCATGCTTGGATGCAACAGGTTTGAACTCAGTTGGCTCTGTTTACAGCTGGATGACTTTTTCCAACACCATTTGGGTGGTGGTGAAGAAAACTGTGTCTGACACTTGATGTCAAACATGGCTCCACTTCCTAGACCAGGCCCTGTAGGTTTGGGGAAAGGAAATCACAGTCACCTCATGTTACAAGGTGGGGGTAGGTAGTGACACCTCTAGGAGCTCCAAATAGAGGTAAGGAGGGTCAGACCTGATGAATGAATGAACCAGGGAATTATAGATTTATGGAGAGTCAGCTGAGGGATATGTGTGCAGAGAAGGAAAGAAACTTGTTCAGGATAACGTACTTGCTGAAATGAGTGATCTGAGTGTCTTCAAGTACAACTTCCCTACTTTGTCAACTAACTTTTTCTGATCAATAATTGTTCCACAGCTGGATTTCCAGACAAAATGCTCATGTGACCTGAGACAGACATAGGGAAAGAACGTGAGTAATGAGGAGATGATGAGTGCTGTGACCTTGTGTCTGTGGCTGTGCATATGCTTGTCATGAGTCACCCCCTGCTAAAGACCAGCCTGTTCATTGTCATAATCTCAAGATTAGAGGCAGACACACTTCCCTAAAACATAAGCTGCAGGGGAACTTTGCAAGGAATACTGGGGATACTGTTATTTTTGGCCTACATGTACATGTCTGTGTCTTGAGTGTTGAATAATCATGCTTCGACATAGGGTGCGTGGCTTGTATTTTGTCGGATATTTAATTGCCTAACCCTATAGCCCAGAGGTGCAGCTCTCCCTGCACCTCCCAACTGTTTGCTGCTGCCTCTCCCCATGGCTGGCTGTAGCTCCCAGCTCTCCAGCTCCAGCAGCTGCTGTGCAGGGAGGGGACCTTGCAGCACCATGTAACCGAGCAAGGCCTGCAAACCCTGGCCAAAATCCAGAGGGTGGGGGACACATGACTCTACATGCTCCCCCTGCACACGTTGCCTCTGGCTTCTGCCCAGTGGGGATGAGGGTCTCAGGGCTCCAGGCCCATGGGGTGCGCCTGCTGGAGCTAGTGTTTTTGTTGTATGGTGTGTGGTTGTAGATCTACAACCTATCCTGAAAGATGATCCCTCACTCTCACAGATCTTGGGAAACAGACCAGTCCTCGCTTACAGACAGCCCCCCAACCTAAAGCAAATACTCACCAACAACCACACACCATACAACAAAAACACTATCCCAGGAACCTATCCTTGCAACAAAGCTCGATGCCAACTCTGTCCACATATCTATTCAAGTGACACCATCATAGGACCTAATAACATCAGCCACACCATCAGGGGCTCGTTCACCTGCACATCTACCAATGTGATATATGCCATCATGTGCCAGCAATGCCCCTCTGCCATGTACATTGGCCAAACTGGACATTCTCTACGCAAAAGAATAAATGGACACAAATCTGACATCAGGAATCATCACATTCAAAAGCCAGTGGGTGAACACTTCAACCTCCCTAATCACTCAATGACAGATATAAAAGTTGCAATTTTGCAACAAAATAACTTCAAAAACAGGATCCAAAGAGAAACTGTGGAATTGGAATTAATATGCAAACTAGATACCATTACCTTAGGCTTGAATATTGACCGTGGATGGCTCGGTCATTACGTTAATTGAATTTATTTCCCCCTTAACACCTTTCTGTCAACTGTCTGGAATAGCCCCTGTTGATTATCACTTCAAAAGTTTCTACTGATAACAGTTCCTTTCAATTAATTAGCCTCTTAACATTGGTATAGACACCTCCACCTTCTCATGTATCTTTGAATGTATAAATATCTGTTCACTGCATGTTCCATTCCATGCATCCGATGAAGTGGGTTCTTAACCCACGAAAGCTTATGCTGAAATAAATTTGTTAGTCTCTAAGGTGCCACAGGTATTTTTCTTGTTTTCTTTTTGCTGACACAGACTAACACAGCTACTACACTAAGTAGAGATTCTACCCCACTGCTTGTGGAAGGAGGAGGGCACATCTTTGCTCTCTGTCCCACTAGTATGCATGCCCAGCAGAGAGAAGAAATATGTACTGAATACATATATCTATGTATCTATCTGGGTTCACAAATTCATAGATTTTAAAGCCGGAAGGGACCATTATGCTTATCAAATCCAATCTCCTGCATTAACACACGCCAGCCAATTTCACCCAGTGACTCCTACATTCCCATGTTCCTATTCTGTGCCCATAACTGGGGCATCTGAGCACGTATGTGCTTAGATGGCACCTTGCACAGTGGTATTGAGAAGTTACTTACACAGCTGCAGCATCTGGTCGGTACCTCTGCTGGTTACTTCTCAACGTGAATTGCTGGGACTCCTACCTGTGCCTCACCTACATCTCCCCCAATGCAGTCGTTCAGAGAGAGAGTGAGACTTGCCTCGGAGGGGCATTAGTTTCTTCTGACCCTCTTCCTGGCAAGGAGCTCCTACGCTCCCTCACAACCCCCTCCATGTTACTTCCACCCCTTGGTCCACCTCCAGCTCTGCTCCAGTCCTGCCCCCATCCACAGCTCTCTACCTGGCCCCGCCTCCAGCCTCAGCTGCGGCTCCGCACCCAACCATGGTCCTGGCTGCTAGTCCCCACCGTGGCTCGCCCATGGCTCCACTACCAGCCCCAGCCCCACCCCCAGACTTGGCCCCAGCTCTGCTCCCAGCCCCAGCTCCAGCCCCTGACTGCAGCTTCATTCCTGGCCCCAGACTGGCCCCCAGCTGTGGCTCCCTTACCCCTGCTTGCTTCCCCCACCCCCAGGGGCACAAAGCCCTGCTCCCAGCTCTGGCTCTGGGGAGAAGGCAGGGGGCAGGCACACAGGCATAAGGGGGGCTGTGATTGTGAAAAGTTTGGGGACCACTGCCCTAGAACATGCTTTCTCTCCCACTCCATATAGGGGTATTCTACAGATGACAGTTACATCTAGTTTTTAATGCATGGAATAAGTATCTTAGCCTTTGAGGGTGTCATATTAATGATCCAGAAAACTAAAATTCCACCTTTCTATACCAGGGGATCTCAAACTGTGGGTTGGAACCCCAAAGTGGGTTGCAACCCCATTTTAATGGGGTCACCAAGGCAGGTGTTAGACTTGCTGGGGCCTAGGGCTGAGGCTGAAGCCGAAGCCCTGGAAAGGGGGCTAAGGTTACATGCCTTCTGCCCAGGGCAGAAGCCCTTGGGCTTCAGCTTTGCCCCCCACCCCCAGCCCGGGGCAGTGGGGCTGGGGTGGGCTCATGCTTCAGTCCCCCCTCCTGGGGTCATGTAGTAATTTTTGTTGTCAGAAGGGGGGTCACAGTGCAATGAAGTTTGAGAACCACTGTTCTATACTATCACTTATACTGTTATGAGCCTCATTATACTTTAGCTCTGCAGGAGCGTGGGGGTTTAAAATGAGTGCTGTCATTTTCATAAGCCAAGACTTCTCATTATTACTTTTAGGCATTGCCGACCAAGTGTGTCTACACACAAGATCCTAATTCAAAGAGCAGATATGGGAACCGGGCTGCAAAGAAAGGATTTATTTCTCGGTCCTCCAGCCCTGCCTATGATCTCCTTGCTACCTGCCAGTCATGGGAGTAGCCCCCAGGAGCTCTTGAGTTCTAAACCTGGCTCTGTAACTAGCTTGCTGTGTGACATAGAGCAAGGCACTCGTACTCTGTCAGTCAAATGCAGACCTAGTGTAACTGGATGCCGACTCCAGTGAAGTCAGCAGAATCACCCCCACTTACACCAGCTCAGAATTTGGCCCTCCGCGTCTGTTCCCCACCCCCTCACTAAATGGAGATAATGACATTCACTTATCTAGCTCTGAGTTTTACTGTGCAGTTTGTGACAGATACGGCAATTTCCTGCTATATCCTGGAGGTGACTTGTCAGCTATTTCCTATTCTTTGCTTTTGGGGATGGCTTTGAAAGCGGAAGGGGTGAATCACACCCCCAGACTGTGTTAGCTAAAATCCAAATGAGGTAGCTAACAGGGAGGAGAGTGTGGAGCCTGCCTGCCAGTATCCAAGAGGAGTCAAGGAGTGGGGAGTGACAAGGCCGACTGACGTGCAGGGGAGTTCTCTGAGTCCTGAAACCCAAATCAGGAAAATATGTTCTCTGCTTACCCTTTCCAGGGACCCAGAGGCAATTCAGAGCTTGGTGGTGGCAGTGTCTCCAGACAAAAGTAGGGACACTGAGGCAGATAGGGTGCACTACCAAATCTATATGACCCTCCACCCCAGGGTAGAAAACGCTAAAATAAAATGTAGGACAGCTGCTTGGGAGATGACAAAGGTAACTACAGTGAGGAAGGAGGGGAGACTTCATCCCACAGTCTGTGACAACCTGATGGTCTGTGAAAATGTAAAGGACCATGAGCCCAGTGGGAGAGGGAATTCTCCTCACCTTGACTCAGTGGGGTGGAGGATCAGTACTCCTCCCAGAGAAGTTGAGGTTAGGCTGCCTGAGGCCCTGGGTCCTGATATCTGGGAAGGTGGGGCAGAGAAAGGCATTTAGCTGTGTGGGAGGTTTGAAGAATCTCCTTTGCCCGACCCCTCTGCTGTTAAAAGCAATGAGTGGTTGAGAGCCACTTTACCAGTAGGTGGCCCTACGTTATTTCTCCCTTTGGTCCAAAGAATGGCTGCTTGTGATCACTCCAGGGAGTGGGAAACCTCAACCCATTGTTGGGGCAGCTAGCCCCTTGGGGGACAAAGGGATACAGCGCTCACTCCTTAGAAATTGGATCAGAGATGGGAGTGGGAGGACCAGGTCTGAAGTTTACACCCAAAGGTTTTGGGGTAACAAGGATAAGAAAGGGCATGTGAGGGTTCAGTCCCAGAGGTTCTACAGAAAGAAAATATATATGATGGTCGTCAAATGACTGTATGGATTTTGGAAGGATGTATGCTGACTTGCTAGCAGAATGTCTATGATATGCATAACTAAAATATGAAATTATGAAAGGGAATGGCAGAAACTCCATCCAGGGAATAAACCTGTCCAGGAAATAAGTTAATGCGTACCCCTACAGTGTTGATCAAGCACCCTAATTACATATACTTGTCTAGGGTCATATGAGACACGTGGTAATTTCCTGAACAAGCCTCAATGCAATTAAGTTATGTATTTTAGGAGTCCATTGTATTAAAAATGCAAATGTTTATGTACCATTATGGGATTGTATGTAAGATCTCTAGGGAAGAGACACAACTAATGTAAACCTTGGAAGCATTATGAGCTTCAAAGGACTATTTGAAACAATGTGCCGGACAGGAATGAACTTTCCACATTATGGGTTTCCTAGGAAATCTCTATGGAGAGAGGTATGCAAGTGTACCCCCTCCAGTTGTGCAAGAACTCAGCCTTTTGAAGCTTCACCCTTAGGAGAGGACTTTTGTCTGCTGATCCTGTTACATGTGGACAAGAGTAGAGGCCCAGATAGTATAAAAGATACAGATTCATGGGTGTGCTTGTTCTGATCCAAGGCGGTTATGAACTAGTAACCACAGAAAAAAAGCTTGGTGGAGTTTGAAGGACTGACTCCTTGTTGGGATTGGGATGATCTTTGGGAAGCTTATTAGCATGCATGTACTTTCTTTTATTGGTTTCAGTATTTTTTCTGTAATACTTTCACTTCAAAAATAAAGGTGCTTGCTTAGATAAAACTGCACGCTAACTTGTAACAATTACACTGTTTATAGTCTCTGAGGACTGCTTAGGCAGTCTGACTTGCTGGGGAATTCAGAGTACAGGGGTAACTGTACAGTCTGGAAATACCCCACTCAAGAGAGGGAGAGACTCATGTCTCCACTCAGGAGAGGTGATGGCTGGGGAGCCAGAATCCTGAGTGGGAATCCTTGGTGGATCACACAGGGAAATAGAGGTGCTGTTGCCCTGAACTGTGACATAGTTAACTTAGCCACTGTTTGCAAGGTGTTTTGAAGATATAAGACCCCCCTTGATGTCCATGGATGTTGGATCAGACCAATAAAGTGCATTACTATTTCCCAGTAGCCGCTGCTAATGACTTACTCTGACCCAAACAGATGCTGTAGGCTAGCCTACCTGAGCATATACACATCATAACAATTTCCAGACAATTGGGTTAGGACATTCCTGATCTGACATTGTGCGCTGCCTGTGTACTGGGGAATAAAAGGCCCTCCTGTTTATGATGTTCCTCACACCCTCAGCAGGTGCCCAAGGGGGAGGGGGAGTGCACATGAAATCAATAAGCTCTGTTTCACTCTGTCAGAGGATTTGTGCATTTTGTGCTGTTGGCCATGGGAAATCTAATATATAGATCACATTTTTTCAGAATAATATCGACAAAGTGTATAATGGCTTGGCTAGCAGCTGATTGGGTAATGTCAGGAGTGTCCTTTATAGTAGTCTACATTGCCTCTGTAGTAGGAAGCCTAAAGCTGCTGACATATTGATCATTGCAGACAGGACAACGCCTCCTGTTATGATTTGCTAAAGCCTCTTGTAATTCCTGGCCAAGATCAAGAATGACCTGTTTGTATTATTATTTCCCCTCCTTCCAACCTGTATCTCTTGAACACCTGTTCCTTACTTCAAGTTGAGAAATGATTGTCTCAGCAGGTAAAGTCTTTCTGGGGATATAGAGAATAGTTACTTCTCCTTCTCTGATCCCTCTGTCACTTTCTCCAAAATGCCTCTGTATATCTTTCCAGGACCAAGAGCTATGTGGGAGGCTGCACACATGCAGCTTTATAAATTGGTGGGTAACTTACTTAGGAATATCTTTCATTTGACTCAGGCTGTGGTTGTGCTGTCTCGACTCCTTCATTAGGAGTAGCAGGTGTTCAAAATCTCACAGGATCAGGCCTTTAAAAAAGCCTAAATTAACCACTCATATTTTGTTGGGGGAGAAGAAGAGGTTGTACCCCAGGATTCTGACACATAGGGGAGTTAAAAGGGTTTTTGAGCAATGGTCTGTATAGCTTTGGTGTGTTCACTTCTTTGCACTCTGGTTGTGAGGCATGGGGATCCGGAGACAAGTATTTGTGCCTCTAAAATTACCTCTCCTTTATATAGCTAGGTGTCTTAAAAGGCCAGGTCTGTATGGCAAGGGTGCATTACCTATTTAATTAGAAGGGCCCAAAGATAGGTTTCTGTGGGTGTGTCCCATTGTTCCCCCCTTTTGAAAATCAGCCCTTAATGGGTTTATGAATTCTGCAGAGGCAGGAAAGCAAACATTGCTCCTCAAAGATGTTTCTAAAACAGCTCTTTTGAAAAGTGTTTCTTCCCAAGCCGTGCAGAATTTTCCAAGTGTAATTATTTTAAAACCCCATTCTATTTATAAGTTATTCTATATGCTCTGGACAAAAGCAAGTGCCACTTTTCCTTGTTGGGTTTTAAAACACACGTGATGCTTTTTTTAACAGAGTATGACTGAAAATTACACTGGAAACCTTTTATTGGAAAAAGAAATGGAATAAGTAAAGCGTAAGGGCCAGATTCTACTGAGGCCCTTCATGCCACTCAGACAGCATGAAAGGGACTTCAAATGGACAGAAATGCCCCCTTGACAAAATTTCCCCCCGGAAAGAGCCTCCCTAGCTGGTGGGGGCATGACAGGAATGTACTGCACTATGGCTGGTAGGGGCTGGGCTCAGAGGGGACCATGGGATTCAGAGTATAGATATCAATAGCCCCGAGGCTGCTCTAATCTACGAGAGGGGGTAGAAAGGCCCCTCTACAGCCACAGAATACAAGGAGCACAAAGGTATCTTAAAGCCATTTTTGACCCACCTCCCAACCTATCCGCACAAGTGCAGGAATGGAGTCACTGAGAATCAGGATCCTTCGGTATAAATACAGGAAACCTTCATGAGGTGGGCCAGGCTGCAATGTCCAGAATCAGATCTGAGCTTTCCCAAAGTGCTGGGGCTTGGGGCTCATTGCTTAATTTTATATATAGCATAAAATTAAACCATTTGACCCCAGTAACCTGCTAAGAAAACACAGGCCTAGAAACTGTAGGTACAGCTAAACATTCCACTTCCCCTTTGTATTCCCTACCGTATTGGCCTGAGAGGTCAGTCAGACCTCTGCAGAGCTCCCTCCACTTCAGAGAGCCCACATGGCCCATAAGATTTGGTCCTTAAACCTTCTTTTAATATTGCCCTCTCTTTCCCATATTCATTAGGGGTGTGGGATTGAGTGAAAGTTGCGAAATATTTAGAAGTGTGCTGCAAAGCCTCAGTATGGCTCAACGTTATTATTAAAGTCATGCCAGGGGAAAAATTGAATTGATGTGGGAGTCAGTTTTTTGCATGATTGGATATTTAATGTCACCTGAGTTATTGAATATTTTAATAGCATAAGTAGTAAGAGTTTGATTCTATTGCATCTGGTGTAGTTATCTATTCTACTCTAGATGTGTTTATCATAGCATTTGACACCCACATTGCACTAGTGTACATGGCTACACAAGGTTCAGGGCAATGGAAAATCAGGCCCTAATTATTTTCAGTACCATGAAATACACAAGATATGATGAGAAGTGACAAATTTATGACAAGCATCAATTTACATGATAGATTTAATGTAATGCATACAGCAAATTAGAAGAGATGATTTATTTCACATGGATCATTATCTCCATGTTCAGTTGCACGTTGTTTCCAAATAGGGTGACCAGATGTCCTGATTGTATAGGGACAGTCCTGATTTTTGGGTCTTTTTCTTATATAGGCTCCTATTACCCCACACCCCCATCCCGATTTTTCACATTTGCTGTCTGGTCACCCTATTTCCCCGCATCATGTTGTATCCAAAGGACTGAAATTGCAACAGTGTATCATCGAAGTCATTGCTGCTGACCTCAGTGGTAGCAGAATTAGGTCCTAGATGATTTTATCTGGTATAAGTTTACACTTGCTAAGGTAATATATTAAAACCCGGTGACCCATTAAATGTACGTCTAGCTGTGATAAGTGTTTAGGTCTTTTTAAGGTCAGCGCTGCTTGGGTTGCTGAGTCTGAAGTTCCTATTGAAGGGCACTAAATCTCTGTTAATTAAATGGTTTTCTCCAAACATAATTAAAAGATGGTATCAGTGAGTAAGAATGTTGTCACCAAATTATCTGCTGTTGCTGCTGGGTAAGTCTCAGTGAAAAGATGTATGCTCACAAGTCAGGACACTGATCCTGTAACAACGTTCTGCTAAATCATATCAAATGAGTTCTGCTGATTGAAGGTCTGATGTTGTTCACATTGAAGTCAATAGGAATTTTGCTATTGACTTTAACGGGAGCAGGACTGGCCTCTAAGTAAGTGTCCAGCACAGTTTGGAATACAGCCGCAGTTTAAATGGCTCCTGAGCCTCCAACCAACCCCTATAATTATCTCCTAACCAATGCAGCATTCCAACTGTTGTGATTTAATCCAGAGTCTCACATTATTTGGCATTTTACTTAAAGTCCCAGTACTTGGAATCACATTACATGAGAATCTCAGCTTTCATTGAAAATGACTGCAAGTTTCTAGCCCCCCTCAGTTGCCAAGAATTTTCAGAACATGACCCAAGCATAGGTGCTGAAACTAGGGGTGCTGTCATACCCCCTGGCTTGAAGTAGTAATTACAACTCAACTACATGGTTTCCACTGTCAGCACCTCCACTATAAAAATTGTTCCAGCACCACTGGACCCAAGGGCACCCTAAATGCTCAATAGCCTGAAAGCAAAGAAAAATAATGTAAAGTTTATTGTTCCAAACATCTCAGGATTATTAAGCCAATCCCATGATTGGGGGGAGGAGCAGGCTTAGTTAGTGACTTTTGAATGCTTGGGGTTGGTAGTACTGCAAATTTACATCAGCATAACATTTCAGCAGAAAGATTCTCCTGGCCGGGGAGCGGAGGAGGGGGGGAAGGGCGTTAAGGCAATCCAAGGCACTAGGTAAACCATGAAATGTGGCTTCATCCCTGTGGAACTGCCCCCTCCCTGCTTAGGACAGCAATGGGAGAGGGCCAGCTTCTCCTCCCTTAGGAGTGGCAGTTGCACCTCCCACTCCTCCAGCACAGCAGGGGTGGCAACAATGTCCCCGGTCCTCAGGGGCCAGGGGTAGGAGCAGGAGACTCCACTAATACTGACTCTTCAGCACTCAGGATGTAAGAGCACACATCCTTACCTCTCAGGCCCCCCATCAGACCTGGACACATCCTTGAAGGGGACTTTACCTATTGTGCCTTCCTTGGTAGCCACCTTCCTTGGCCCCACAATGGCCAGTCTTAGCTAGCATCTTCTCCCTCTCTGGGTTTTCTGTAGCTCATCCCCCCAGCCAGGCCACAGAACAGTTCACTCCCCTTCTGGGGGTAATTAACACTAACAGTCCAACTCAGAGTTCACAAACACCATCCAGACTTATAATTCTTCTCTCTCTCTCAGGGTCAACTGAAATCCTCCATGTCTGGGCCCCTAGATAAATTCCCTTAAATGGCTTTCCCCCCACTGCTTCCCTTTACCAGGAACGCCAGCACTTTACCTCAGAGGATATCCCAGCCCCCTGTAGGCCCTATCTCTGGGCTCTCCTCCCTAGTGTCACGGTATCTGGGCAGAGTTCCACTGGGCAGCGTCCGCTGGCTCCCTCGACAGCTTTGAGGAGCAGTGGGCGCTGTCCGAGGTTCTCTGCTCGGCGTCCCCATCCGGTATCCTCGTTTTGAACCTTTGACCTACACTCCGACCCTTGTTTTTCATTAGTTGTCCCCCGTATTCACTTGGTCCCTGGGTCCAGTGGTCCCTCCCGCTAGGCTGGGGGGAGGGGCCTTTAGAAGTGGGCGGGCTTGTGCCCGCCCACCTCCCAAGTTTCCAATAGGCCTATCTCTGGGCTCCCCCACAGGAGCCTCCTCTGGTCCCTTTCTCCTGTTGCAGGCTCTAAATCAGGGGTATTCTTTCCCACCCATCCTGTGAGTGCCTTAGCCTGAATTCTTCAGGCTCCAATCAAGTGCTCTCACTACTTCACCACCACCAGGGGTAGCAGGTTTGTAGAAATTTCGGTGGTGCCCAGAACCCACCCCCACCCAAACTCCGCCCCCCACCTGCCCAAGGCTCTGGGAGGGAGTTTGGGTGGGGGAGGTCTGGGGTGCAGGCCCTAGGCTGGGGCAGAGGATTGGGGTGCAGGCTCTGGGAGGGAGTTTGGGGATGGAAGGGGGTGCAGGGGTGAGGGCTGTGGCTGCAGATGAGGGGTTTGGGGTGTGGGAGGGGGTGCAGGGGTGAGAGGTGTGTGGGGTGAGGGCTGTGGGGTGTGGCTGCAGATGAGGGGTTTGGGTGTGGGAGGGGATGCAGGGGTGAGAGGTGTGGGGTGAGGGCTGTGGCTGCAGATGAGGGGTTTGGGGTATGGGAGGGGCTCAGAACGAGAGTAGGGGTGTAGGGGGTGAGGGCTCTGTCTGGGTCTGGGAATGAGGGGTTTGGGGTGTGGGAGGGGCTCAGGGTGAGAGTAGGGGTGAGGGCTCTGTCTGGGTCTGGGAATGAGGGGTTTGGGGTGTGGGAGGGGCTCAGGGTGAGAGTAGGGGTGAGGGCTCTGTCTGGGGCTGGGGGGGTTGGGGTGTTAGAGAGGCTCAGGGCTATGGCAGAGAGTTAGGGGGATGAGGGCTCTGACTGGGACTAGGGATAAGGTGTTTGGGGTGCTGGAGGGGCTCAGGGCTAGGGTAGAGGGTGCGGTGAGGGGTGAAAGCTCTGGCTGGGAGTGTGGGCTCTGGGGTGGGGCAGGGCTGGGGATGAGTTTGGGGTGCAGGCAGGCTGTTCAGGGACAGGGACCAGAGAGGAGGACTCCCCGAACCCTTCCCCTGCCAGCAGCAGTGAGCTCTGGGGGAGGAGCCCCCCTTTCCCACCCTCCGAGCAGCATGCTCACCCTCACCACTGTCACTGCATGTGCTCCTAGAGCCCCTCTCATGTCCAGGAATCTCCCTCGCTTCCCCCATGGTGGGTGCCGGGGGGTGCATGCACCTCCTCCCCTCCTGTTGCCCCTCACTGGGGGTGAGCGATGGGGCTGCCCCTTGCCCAGCATAGGGCAGGAGCAGAGACAGTGGGCCGGGGCCGCCTGTGTTGGTGGAGGGTCCCGCCGGAAAAGAGAAAGGTCTGAGGTGGAAGGGCAGGCTCAGAGTCAGTCTGTCCTAGCAGTGGATATGGAGGGCACTGGGACTCTGTGGGAGCAGTTGCTGCAGGGAGCTGCCAGAAGAGGCAGCCAGGGATGCTCTGCTCTGACCTGGGGAGGTGGGTGAGCACAGCAAGAGGGGGCGGGGCACCTTGCCCCAAATATTGGTGGAGCTAGGCCCCTGGGCTCTGAATATTGCTGGTGGCTGGGCTCCACATGGAGATATAACTCACCACCTATCCTATGACCACCACAGCTGGGGACAGTCTGTCCAGTTAAGCCCAATGACATCCAGCTGCAGTCACTCATTAGCCCTTACATCACCAGCTCATCAGTGAGGCTGAGGGCTAGCTGTGGAGTCATGGTAGAACCTAGCTTGGCTCAAAGGGCCAACCTCCCCATGACACAGGGTTTATCTGCATAGGTTGGGGCTGGGTCATCCTCTACTGTTACACATAGAGTTCTCTGTGCTAGAGCATTTGGTCTTGGATTTAACCCCCCTCTGGGCTTCATGGTGCAGTTCACACCTTTCAGAGTTTGTCCTTTCAGAGTTATTGTTTCAGGCTGTCTGCAGAGTCAGCTTGATGGTGCTCCATTGGATACACTCTGCTCACCTTTGCAATAAAACTGGAGATAAAATGGTAAAAACCTTTGTGAAGGAACCTCCCTCACCTTCATTCTACTGATTTAAAAAAGGAACAATTTTTTTAACTATTCAATTTTGTCATATTTTTATTGGAAGTGTTTTCTTACCCTCCTCCACCTGCACTTCTTTCCCTGCCTTTTCAAACCTTTTTCTATTTTGCCACTGGAAAAGGGGGGAAGGAAAGGAGAAAATGGAAACTGCAAATTTTTTATTTTTGAGCTTGGTGGAAAAATGGGACATTTGGAAACAAAATTTATTCATGAACATTTTTATTTTTGAAAAAAGGCAATTTTTAAATATTTTTCTTGACCAACTCTAGTTTTTAAGCATTTCTGTACACCAGGGCTAGAAAGGGGGAATTCTGCAACAACTGCGCATGTGCAGAATTTATGTACCTCACTGATTTCTTTGCTTCCTTGCAGAAAAATGACTTTCTGATGGGGAAGCAAAGGGAAGTGACATGAGTGGTCATACGACCCTCCCCATCAGTATGTTTTGGGTGCCCAGGGCAGCTGGCAGAGAGAGAAATCATTGTGGGGCAGGAGGTGGGACTGGGAAAGACCCAGCTGGTGGCTCCTTCCCTGTGCTGAGCTCAGTTGCTAGTCCTGGCTGGGCTGGAGAGGACAGGACTTCCTGTTCCTCTGCATGGCATCTGTGGCCAGGTCAGACCCACCCCCAGATTTCTCCCCCAAAGCTCTGCAAACTGCCCCCCCCCATGCTTCATGCACTCATCACTCCTCAGCTGCAGGGGGAGGAGTCACTGTACAGGGAGCTGCTCCCCCATTCCCCCAACCCCTGTGCATTCAGACCCCCTCATGCCCAGAGCCTTCCGCTGGGCCTCACCCCCACTGCACACCCAGAACCCCCCCTGACAAGCTCCATTCTGTCTGGATCTGGACCACCCCAATGAGTCACCCACACCTGGATCCCCACCCTACCACGCCCCAACCAGCTGCATCTGGATCTCCACTCCACTGAGCCCTACTCCCCCAGGATCTGGACCCCCCACTGAGCTCCCCACATGCAGATCCCTCCATCAAGCTCCATCACTTTCCACCCTGACCCCCCCCCACTGAGTCCCAACCACCTTCACCTGGACCCCGCTGCAGAGTCCCATTACTGTTGCAACAGAACCCCACAACAAGCCCCTGTGAATCCAGATCCCCCACTGAGCCGCCTGCACCCAGATTGCCCCACACAGAATCCTCTCTACCCACACCTGGATCCTCCCACACTAAGTCCCTCCACACTTGAATCCTGCCTTGCTGAGCCTGTCTGCCCACAACTGGTGCACCTGGCATGGAGGGGCAGGGCCCTGGGGTGTTTCTGGGGCAGGCCTGGTCCTTGTGCTGTGTCAGGGTTGGTGCAGCCTCACGCTGAGTCTGTGTCCTGAGGGGAGCTGCACAGTGATCTCCCACCTCTGTGCAGCCAGTGGCCTGTGCTCCCCAATGCCATACTGGAGCCTCCACATTTATTTGACAAATAAAATTTGCAGAAATTTGCAGAATTTTAAAATATTGTGTAAAGAATGTTTAAATTTTTGGTGCAGAATGACCTCAGGAGTAAAAAACTAAGATAAATAACCATGTGACTCCAGGAACTGGGATCCTCGACATGGGTGCAGTGCCTAGGCCTTAATCTACCTCTGACTGCCATGCTACTTCATACATTTCCCCCTCCCCCCATTTCTCTTTATCTTGGGAGAGAATTTTTGAGCTGTAACAGCTCTTCTTGTAGAGCAGTGAATCAGGCCAGTCTGTCCCTTAGACCAAGAAGGGATCGATGCTGTTCCCTATGGAAACTGCCCACCAGGCTCCTGGGTTAGCTGGAGAGGATCACTCAAGTGGAATGCTCTCTATCCTCCTTCAGGTATGAGCATTCAGATCACCACAGCACTCCCAACCCCTATCAGCAGGGAAGACAGAGTCATCTCAGGAACTGAATTCTGACCACATCCTGCCTCTAGTGCCATTAATATTTATTCTGACAATTGACTAAGTGGGCCAGATGCTTGGGTCTGCCTGACCTGTGCTCTAAGCCATCATTTTACCTCCCTTGATCTGAGGAGTAGCTGGGCTTGTTTAGCCCTTGGAACAACTTAGAGCAGCTTCAGAGCTGCTGTAAATTACACCAGCAGCAACAGTCCCAATGACTGATCCACTGGCTCAAGAGAGCTGGTGCACCACATACTCCAGCCATATAACTCTCAGTGCTTGGTCTGCCCCTGATATGCACCTTCTGCTGCAGGTAGAGAGCGGGGAGCAGGTGGCACTGAGCTACATTGGTATTACACCACCCAGGGATTCCCTTATGGAAGCAGCTCAGGCTAGTTACTCCACTTAAGGCTGTTTTCTGGCTGCTTTGTGCTGCCTGAGCAGTGCAAAGCAACTGGATGGGGAGGGTAGGACTGAGGGTCTGGACCTCAGTGTTTTAATGCATCCCTTACTCTGGGCTTCATAGTCTCTGAATATTTGTATTTTGCAGGCCACCAGTGCCTTTGTACACATAGGGATTGCTCTCAGCGTGGACTTTGGGCCTTCCTTATGATCCTCTCTTTGGTCAGGAGGGATCAAAAGGCTGTTTCCCATATCCTCTCCATTCTAAGAGCAGGACTGAGTTATTCTTTGACCGGCTGACAACACAGTGACACTTCTTCCCATATTGACCTTCCACTACCCTGACACACTTTATCCTGCCTGAATCAACTGCCTCCCTGCTCCTCTCAAGTCCTAATCATTTTTCTCCAAATGCCAGATGGGCAGGCAGATGCAGCCCAGACAGAGTTTTTGGCATGGTTCTCAAACACGTAGCAGAACTCCCCTCGATTTACCAGAGCCCTTTGTGCACAATCTGTGTAATTACTACCACATTCCAGGGTGCAAGCAAGACCAGTGAGGGGCTGTGTTAGTGTCACCATCTGCCCTGTAACCTTGGGGGGAGGGGGGGCTCACAATGCTTTGCTGCTATAGCTTCCAAACTGGGCTGCCCACAAACAGCTTGCAAGCATTCAAGTCACACCCTGAGTGTCTGTGTATAGCTGCAGCCCTGGTCCAATAACTCTGACCCCATCAGCTTATCAGCAACACACTAGCCACACTCTGGCTTTGAGCAGACTTGGTTACTACATGCAGGGAGATCCCAGCATATTCCCAGTCCCAATTTTTCCCCAAAACATGTGTGCTGCACTGCCCAGCTCTCTCCTGGACAGTTCAAATATTAGAGGTCCATTGCCCCGTAAGGGATCAGTGTACAATAGTTTGCTACTTTAATTGGAGTCAGGGCCAGCTCTGGCTTTTTTGCCACCCCAGGCAAAAAAAAAAACAAAACCGGCCGCCTGCGGCCCCGCTCTCCTGGCGAGAGTGCAGGTGGGTAGGGCGGCATGCCTGCTGCCCTGGCCGGGGTGCCAGCGGGGAGGGCGGCATGCCGCCCTCCCCGCCTGCGCTCCGGCCGAGGGAGCGGGGCCGCGGGCATGCCTGTTCTAGCTCCCTGTTCTAAGTGCCAAGCTCAGCTCAGACAGAATGAAGAATTAAGACCAGAGAGAGAGCAGCATCTTGCTGCAAAACATGAAAAGAAATCTGAAGATAAAGTACTTTTCTGCTCATCGTCATATAAAATTCAGTAATGCTCCAGGATGTGGGTTTGTTACTATAATATACAGATTACTCAGGTATGTTCAATAATATGCTTATAATTTCTGCATTTATATAGAACCTTTCACTCAGGGCTCTGAAGAACTTTACAACCGTTAATTAAGTCTTGCAACACCCTATAAAGTTGGTAAGGAATGGAAAAGTTAAATGACTTGCTAGAGATTCCAGAGTGAGTCAGTGTCAAAGTGGAGGAAATAGGCCTAGGAGCAAAGATGGCCGTTAACTATTGCTATACCACAGAACAAACTGGCTCTCCGAAGTATACTATATTTTTAAACGAAAAGCTGATTTATGACTGAAGTTTTCCATGTTAGCAGTGAACTATTAGCTGTTCAGTTAACCAGCAGAGACTATGCAAATATGACTTATAATGCTTTCTTCTCTTGATGACAAAAAAAGCTCATTAATCGCTGTGCATGTAAACTTACTAGGAGGAAATGGTTTGTTTTTATAGATGATTGTAGCAAGTTAATATTCTTCAGATAAAAGAAAATAGCACTTAAATGCAGGAGGTTTGTTTTGTCCTTTTTGTCATAGTTCAGGGCAACAGCACCTGTATTCCCCTTTTGTGGTCTCTCAAGGGCACCCATTCTAAGCTCCTCAGTTGCCACCTTTTTTGGTCAAAGACCTGCATCTCTCTCCCTTCTGACCAGGGTTTTTTCCCCCTAGACTGCACAGTTCCCTTCCTACACTGTGATATTCCCAGCAAGCCAGACTGCCTAAATAAATCAGGATCTGCACTTTCCTTTCTCTTCAAAGGCTATGAACAGTTGTAATTGCTAACAGTCACAAGTTACCACACAACTCCTTATAAGCAAGCACATTTATTTTAAGGTGAAAGTATTAGAGAAAACATATTAAAAACAATAAAAGAATGTACACTCATGACAATAAGCTTACCAGAGATTAGCCCTCAACTCCAACAAGGGTTCTGATAGAAGTCACTCCTTCAGACCCCACCAAGGGGGTTTTCTGTGGTTACAAGTTCAGAATATCCTACCTCAGAACTAACAAACTCTGAATAGGTTAGTCTTTCCTTTATACAGCTAGGGCATTGGATCTTGAGACTGTGGGAACAGGTAATCAGCCCTCCTCAGGGCATAGCTTCAAAAGGCTGGGATTTTGCATAACCAAGAGGGTGAGGAATTTGCATTCTCCTCCCCTTAGAGATTCCTCAGGCAAATCACTTGATACTGTGTGTCCCAAAAGTCCATTCTTGTCTAGCACATTATTCAGTATAGTCCTAGGCATAATATACTGGTAGGGAATTCCCACTTTTTCCATGCACAGACACTATGGTGTAGGTAGCCATCCACACTATGATGGTGGCCCATCCCATGACCCAAGCCTGCCCTCCACACTGGCTAACAGGGTGACCTTTGTTTGCCTCATATTCAGTCCACTGTCCCCAGCCCACTCACATTGGCCAACCCAGGGACTCCTGCTTACATGTAACCCAGTCTGGCGCTAGCTACTAGCCCACACTGTCCAAAACAGTGCAACCTCCCCACCTTTCTGAACTGAAGCATCTCACCACCCTTTGTGCTGTGGCACCCAGTGCACTCTTGGAGGAGAAGCTGCCACCATTGGCTTGCAGTAGCATTCCCTGCCTGCTAGCACCTGCCTGACGCTAGTGTGCCCAGCTGTACGGCCCCGGTGTCCACAGCACCCTCTTGCTGCATTGCACGGGGGCGGTGCTGCGGGGCGTGGAGTGGGCGGAGCGAAGGGAGAAAAGCCCCGCCCCTAAAGACTTCTCCGCGCTCCCTGCTTTCAAGCCAAGTTTGTAAGGAAGGGGGCGGGGCTCGCTGTTACTCCTGCCCCGCCCCCTGGCTCTAGGTCCCGCCCCCGTTTGGTCTCCGCGCTGCGGCGTAGGAGGGGGGCGGCGGTTACCATGGCGATGACGTCCTGCCGGCGGGAGGGTGAGCCAAGAGAGAAAGATGGCGGCGGCTGCGGCGGGGCAGTGGGCGGCAGGACAGCGCTGAGAAGACCCGAGCCGGCCGGGGGGAGGGGACGCAGTGCGGGCGGGCGGGAGCGAGGAGCGGGGCTCATGTGCGGCGGCGGGGGCAGCAGCACCGGCCCGCTCGCACCAGCCACCGCAGGGTCCCGCGGAGCCGGCTCCGGGGCAGCCGAGTGAGCGCGGCGGCGGCGGCGGCCGGGAAGGGGCGGCAGGATGAAGTTCGCCGAGCACCTCTCCGCGCACATCACGCCCGAGTGGCGGAAGCAGTACATCCAGTATGAGGTACGCGGGCCGGGCCGGTGCGGGGCGCCGCGGGCAGCGCTGCCGCGGGAGAGGGTCTCAAGGCGCCCCGCGGCGGGGAGCCAGGGCCTCGCCGCCGAGCGAGCTGGGAGAAGGAGCTCGGCTCACCGGCGCGGCCCCCAGCAGCGACCCGGCTCCCTCGGCTGCCTGCCTGCTGTGTGATCCCCGGCCGCTGGTGTGCCTGAGGGAGGGTCCTGGTCACCGCGGAGGTGAGCGCCCCGGGCTCTCTCCGATCAGCAGCGGCTCCTTATCCCACAGCTCCCCCCCCCCGCACCAGGGAGCTTTCACCCGAGCAGCCCCCGATCGCCCCACTTCCCCATCCGTTAGCCTGCCGAAGCGTCTCTGTCACCCTATGCCCTCCTGCCAGGAACCCCAAATCCAGCATTTCCTCCCTTTGCGCGGCTCTCCGCTAGCATCCCATGTCACGCCCTCTGCTTCTGGGGTTCTCCCAGCCCAGAGGGCTCTCCTTTCATCCCATCATCCCCTGTGCCCTGCTGGAAGTGTTTCCTGATCGGCCTCCTATCAGTCACCCTGCCCGTGATCAGCCCGAATCTCTTTTTAGCACCTCTCAGGTCATCTCTGTTTCCATCACTCCCGTCCCTGTTCACCCCAGCCCTGATCAGTGAGGTAAAATGTCTATCCAGGGGCTCTCTTAACTGGATTGAAATTTTACCTGAAGATAGCCTAGAAGCAGCCTCTGAAAGACTTCTGTTTCCAGATTTATAAAGTAAAATGTTACAATTATACAAAATAATTAAAATGTTTTTGCTTGTGTAGCTTTTGTCCATGGTTTTGGAACTTGGACTGTAATTTTTTTTTGTGTTTTGAGGCTTGGAGGTGTGGCCATTTAAATAACTAAGCCTTTATATGGCATCAGTATTTTTTTAAAAAATAAACATTGCTATATATATTTTGGTTGCATATATTTGAAGGACTGTAACCCGAAAAATACCCAATGGGTATTGGGTTGTATTAAATAAATATTGATAATTTGCCATATAACCACTTGGATCTGAAAGATTATTTTTGTGTTCAGCAACATTATCTAGCATCCAGCGGTTTCCTTTTATATGCTCAACAGGAACACAGTGCAAAGTCAATATGTTTATACATCTAGGTAGATTTTAAGAATGAGACTGGAGCTCATGCCATCCATAGAGCTTGGGCAAAAGCAACTTGAAGTAATAGCTGTAACATTAAGGGGCAGCATTGGATTTTTGCATTTAACCTCTCTGATAGCAGATGAGCTGGGTTTAGGAGCTTGAAGAATAAATACATTATTTACAAACATTTAGTGGGGATTATTAGGAGAAACCAGTGAGAATATAAAATATGTGATTGATGGTATGCGAGAGGCTGAGAATTACTTCTCCCTTGTAGTAACCCCAGATGTACAGTACCTACCTTCTTAACTTTTGTGTAAATTTGATTTTAAACATTAACTTTAATAACATTTTCTTTTTATGGTAACTTTACATAAATTATAAATATAGAGGCTGTGGAATTGTAGCATAGAGTTATGTGTAATGCTGTATTGTTTTATGTTCTTTCAGTTCTGGGACCTTGGCAAGAGCCCAGATTACAGTTCTTATTAAATTTGGTGGTGTTTTACAGCTTCTTGTGAGCAAGTGATTTTCAGCACCACTGTCAGTTCTCTACATGTGGAGGCTTGGAATACATGGCCTCTTTGGCTCAGAGTTGCCTCTCAGTGAAGTATGGCTCCTAAAGATCAGAACTGAAGGGACCGCTGTAGTTACTGTAAAAATCTACCTGAATGGCTGAGAACATTGTTTTTTATAGCAACAGTTACTTAATTTTTTAAGGTTAGTGAGGCCTTCTGGGGAAATTTGCTTTGCATTTGTCTGCTTCATACTTGATTTTAGGATTAATCCACTTAAATTGCAGACTCTTAATCTTCATGAACACAATTCATGCAAGGTTCTGCTCTATTAATCATGGATTATTTGCAGAAAATAGCTTTTATTTTTTTCAGATTTTATTACATCAATTTATGTTGAGAGAATAAAAAACTTTAGAAGATAGCAATAAAATTATCCCTTCACTAATCCTAAATTGGGGTATAGAATGTTTCTTTAAAAGAACAAATGGGAAAGGCAGTACAGAAAGGTTCAGTATTTAAAATTTATTCAACCTTAAAGGTTTGAGTACATCTGAAATAATGCTTTGCAGTATATATAAGTCCTCGGGGTTTCTTGAAATCTATTTTAACCAAGTAGCAAGAATCCCATAAAATTATTATCCAGCATAATATTTTCAAAGGAACAAACAAAAAAATTGACTAAATTATTCCAGTGGGCTTTGTGCATGCAAATACATCTATCGGTTGGATTTCTGCACAGATATTCATGGCAGTATTTGGCATGAAGTATTCTGAACGCTAACATCCTTTGTTACTCAAAGCTTTGCAGGAATAGATTACTAATGCTTCAGTGCTAATACTGACACTACTGGAAAATCTACTTTTTTTCTTCATATATATTTCAGATAAGACTGGTAGGCAAATTAGTGAAACTACTCTTATGTGCATCTTCCCCAATTTTTGGTAAGACTCTAGAGAGTGAATAAATGTTAATATCATAGTATGATATCTTTCCTCATTCAGATGGTTGTGTTTTCACATTCAGTGATACTGTAGCCTATTTTGCATTCTCGTTTGTTAGTACCTTCAGTGATATTTGCTGTTGGAACTTGTATTTTTTTGTGTCTGCACAAATGTTGCATTTTCATTCATTCCAAGTTTAGGGAGGCTCTTTTACCATCATCTTCTAGTATTTCAGTATCTTCAAAACAGTCTTGTATTAGCTATCACAATTTTCAAAAGGTCTTGCTGATTACTTAGTTTGAAATCTGGTTCATGGGATTTGTTGGAATGTTCCATTTTGACCTGATGGAGGTCAAGTCTGGTTTTTTTTAGGTGCATACACGGATAAAATTGTTTTTAGAGACTTCAGTAACAGTTGTTGCTGCTTGTGATAGGTTTGATTCCTCTGCAACTTGAAATGTGTGATAGACAACAGAGAGCTTTAGGAAACCCATGACCAGCAACAACTGGTAATGGCTGATTTAAAAAAAAAAATCCATTCCCTGCTACTTGAGCCTTTGTTTTTTCTGGGGGACTCCACATCTTAATATTTACAGGAGAAGTAAATTGATAAGAGAATTTTTGAAAGGACAAGAGCTCTAAAATCATGTACTTGTCTCAGTTTGGCTCATAGAAGCTGAAACAAGTTGAAGTGGGGTAGTAGAGTAATATTAATGTCTGCTGTTTTGACCAATCCTACCTCTTCTCTTCATTCCCCAGTTCCAAAGGAATTAGTCCTTGTATCTGAATACCAGTTAAAGATCATTTTACTAAAAATGGCTTAAGTTTAGTTTGATGAGAACAAAGTTGCCAGTTCACTGGGTAATTTAGAAAATTATGTAACCAAGTGGTGGCTAAAAATTTCAAATGGATATTTGTTTTCTAAAAAATCAGATTAATGTTGTATCTTGCCTCTGATAGATATTTTCTAGAAGAAATATGGGAAATGGAAAATGAAGATGTATCCTGAATGAGGCTTCATAGAATCATAGAAATTTAGGCTAGAAGGTTGCCCCACCTGCTCCAGTCCCCTGTGCTGAGGCAGGACCAAGTAAACCTAGACTATCCCTGGCTGGTGCTTTTCTAACCTATTCTTAAAAGCCTCCAATGACAAGTTTCCACAGCCTCCCTTGGAAGTCTATTCCAGTGCTTAAATACCCTGACAGATAGAAAAATTTTCCTATTGTCTAACATAAATCTCCCAATTACTTCTTGTCCTACCTTTATTGAACATGGAAAACAGTTGATAACTGTCCTCTTTATAACAGCCGATATAACACACATAACATACCAATGTAACATACTTGAAGACTATCAGTTTCTCCCTCTCCTCCCCACCCCCCTAAGTCGTCTTTTCTCAAGACTAAACATGCCCAGTTTTGTTGGCCTTTCCTTATAGGTGAGGTTTTCTACACCTTTTATATTTTTTGTTGCTCTCCTCTGGACACTCTCCAATTTGTCCACATCTTTCCTAAAGTGTGGCTCCAGGGAACTAGACACAGTACTCAAGTTGGGGTCTCATTAGTTCCAAGTAGAGTGGGACCCCAGAATGAATAAGCCTTTTCTGCAACCACATTACATTGCTGACTCATGTTCAATTTATGAGCAACTATAAGTCCCAGGTTTTTTTTTCAGCTATGCTACTGCATAACCACTTATTCTCCATTTTGTAGTTGTGCATTTGATTTTTTTTCTTCCTAAGTGTAGTACTTTGCATTTGACTTTATTGAATTTCATCATGTTGATTTCAGACCAGTTCTCCAATTTGTTAACTTCTGACTGGTAACAACCCCGCCCAATTAAATGTCATCTGCAAATGTTATAAACATACTGTCCACTCCATTATCCAAGTAATTAATGAAAACATTGAATAGTTCTGGACCAGGACAGACCCTTGGGGGACTCCACTGGACACATCCTTCCAGTTTGACAGTGAACCATTGATAGCTACTCTTTGAGTATGGTCTTTCAACTAGTTATGCACCACGTATTAATAATTTACTATAAACCTCATTTCCCTAGTTTGCTTATGAGAATGTCAAGTGGAACTGTCGAAAGCCTTACTAAAATCAAGATGTATCATATCTACTGTTTCCCCCTTATTCACTAGGCCAGTAACCCTCTCAAAGAAGGAAATTAGATTGGTTTGGAATAATTTGTTCATGACCAATCCATGCTGGCTATTACTTATTACCCTATTATCCTCTAGGTGCTTACTGGAACAATTGACTAAACAATAAATCTGTATCTTTCCAGATATTGAAGTTAGGCTATAATTCTCTGGGTTTTCTTTGTTCCCCTTTTTAAAGATAGGTACCTTGTTTGCCTTTTTCTAGTCCTCTGGGACCTCACCAGCCCTCCATGTGTTCTCAAATATAATTGCTAATAGTTCTGAGATTGCTTCAGCTAGTTCCTTAAGTTCCCTTGGATGAATTTCATCGGGCCTACCCTGCTGACTTGGATACATCTAACTTATCTAAATATTATTTAACCTGTTTTTTTTCTTATTTTGGCTTGTGTTCCTTCCCTCTTTTAATATTAATTGTGTTAATTATCTGGTCATAGTTTACCTTTTTAATGAAGACAAAATAGGCGTTAAGCACCTTAGCTGCCTTGATATGTTGTTAGCGCTCCTTTCTCACTAAGTCATGGACCTATATTTCCCTTTGTCTTTCTCTTGCTCCTAATGTATTTATAGAATCTCTTCTTACTGTCGTTGATTCAAAAATTCAGTTTGCGCCTTAGCCTTTCTGATTTTGTCCCTACATGCCTGTGGTATTCTTCTGTACTCCTCCTATGCAGTTTGTCCATGTTTCTGCTTTTTATAGGATTCCTTATTGATTTTCAGGTCATTCAAGAGCTCATGGTGAAACCATATTGGCCTTTTACTAGTCGTCTTATCTTTTCTTCACGTTGGATAGTTTGCTGTTGTACCTTTAATATTGTTTTTTAGATAAGTTTCCAGCTTTCCTGAATTCCTTTCCCCCTTAAATTTCTTCAAATGGAACCTCACTTACCAGTTCTGAGTTTGTTAAAGTCTGCTTTTTTTTGGAAGTCCATTATCCTTATTTTGCTGCTCTCCTTGCTTTAGAATAATGAAATCTATTGTTTCATGATCACTTTCACCAAATTGCCTCCAGCCTTCAGATTCACAGCCAGTTCCTCCCTGTTAGTCAGAATCAAGTCTAAAATTGCTATCCCTCTGGTTACTCCCGTCACCTTCTGTAACGGGGGAGGGATAGCTCAGTGGTTTGAGCATTGGCCTGCTAAACCCAGGGTTGTGAGTTCAATCCTTGAGGGGGCCATTTAGGGATCTGGGGCAAAAAATCTGTCGGGGGACAGTACTTGGTCCTGCTAGTGAAGGTAGGGGACTGGACTCGATGACCTTTCAAGGTTGTTCCAGTTCTAGGAGATGGGCATATCTCCATTTTTTTTTATTATTTATTTATTTTTTTAACAGAAAGATGTCCCTAACACATTCCAGAAACGGCGTGGATCTGAGATACAGTACTGATAACTGGGGTGCTCTTTATTAAGAACACTTTTCATGACATAATTAAGTACATATAGGTGTGGTGGAAAATTCCAGACTGATAGCACTGAACGTCTGTTTATCCACAGTACAGATGCATCAGAGATAGCTTAAGCTTCCCCTTACTTCTCCACCAGTATGCCTCAACCCTGATCCCTCTAGAGGTGAGACCATCTGTGTCTCCATGTTTGTTCAGTCCTTGATTTCTCTGCTCAGATTGCCAAGCATAGATGTCAGTTGTGCTGCATACACCTGTCCACTAGAAACTGGATTGAGGCTCATGGCAACACATTTCAACCAAAATTAACCTGGATTGGATTTGAATTGGTTACCTATCTGGGAGGCTCTATTTCCTTACCTGTTTCTTTAATAATTTTCTCAGCCAACAGTGTTTTCTTCATGCCCAATTTCCTTGGTGCTCCATGTCCCCAAAACCTTTCTTTTGTGCATTGTATCATATCAAAGTAGAGAGGAGGTTGTTGACTTAGTTTTTTGAAAAGTTTTGCATTGGTAGCTCTATCAGTTCATCTCTAGAAAGAAAAGGGGCTAGAAAAGGTGTTAGATTGAAATTGGAGTATCTAGGACAGCAGTGTCCAATAGAAATTCGATGCTAGCCACACTTGTGGTTTTGAATTTTTCTTATTTGCCACATTATAAAAAAGGATTAAAAAACATACTACAAAGAACATTTCAAATATCAAAAATAGGTAGATATTTCAAAAAAACATATTAATGGGTACTACTAACACAAAATTACTATATCCTAGCCATGTTAACAAGCTGTATATCAAAGCACGCAACCTGTCTTCAATACACCAACGCATTGCTCATGCATTAGCCACACGTCAATAGCCTATTCGCCACATGTGGCTAGTGGCGAACGTATTGGACACCACTGATCTAGGAAGTGAGAAGGAGGAAAACAACAATTGAGACATGAGATACTGATACCATTGGAGACTATGGATAAAATTTTCAAAAGGGCCTAGGTTCAGTTGGGTTTCAGTTGAACTTAGGCTGTAAGTGTCTGAGTCCCTTTTGAAAATGGGACATGAGTTTCTAAATTAGGCACTTGTGAAAAATTTACCCTATGAGACTAAACCATATAGGGAAGGAGAGGTTGGCAAGAATTGATTTTCAATATGTAGTTTCTACTTCATAACTGGTGGGCCAGGGCCAATTTCACTTTAAACCTAAATTTGCTGCCTCCTGACACACACCTGTTATTTTTATTTCATTATTTGTTCCTCTAGAGCACTCGTTCTCAACAGGGGCCTGCGGCACCCCAGGGTCCGCAAGCAGGTTTCAGGGGGTTTATCAAGGACCGGGCTTCAACTCCGTTCGGTGGGACTCAGGGAGGTAGAGCCACCTCCACTCCTGACTCACCTCAGCGGGCTGTCCAGCCTATCCGTGTTGGGAGGATAGATGCAACCAAAAATTGCAGTGTCATGCAGAAGAGAGATCTTCCCCGGCCATCAGAAGGGTCTTTCTCTCAGCCATTGACTCCATGAGCAGGCAGCAGCTAGCCAGAGAGAGATACTACTGCTCTGCCCTGCTACATCAGCCCTTCAAAGAACAGGACCACATGGAAGGCAAGAAATCTGGGGGGGAGGGCATGTGACCTCCCCCATTATATCTCTGGTTGGGGGTCCGCAGATTTGTCTATTTAAGTTTAGGGGTCTCTGGATAAAGAAAGATTTAGAACCACTACTCTAGATTGTCAGTGGACATGCTTAAAGGAACATTATCAATTTGAAATCTAGTCAGTTTAAAAAAGCGTGTAGTACCTTACTCTACTTTGAGCTCCTGCCTCTGAATCTCTGTCAGTTTTGGCTTTGTAGCCATATTTTTCCTATTTTGTAAAGGATTTTCTTTTCCTCTTTGTGTGAGATCCAAATGGGGTAAGCTGACTGCAGATACAAATTGCTGTCAGTAACACACAGTAGAAAAAAAATCTTTGTTCTAGTAATTTTAGGTGTTAGACGTAACAAGGATAAGTTTAAAAAAAACACCCTCAATTAATTTTTAAAAAACCCTGTTGTCATTTGTAATCTTGGCATGGGGTGGCTCAGGTGACTGGTAAAGGGGCATTGAGCCTTTCACTTCTAGACCATCTGTTTAATTATATAGGGAGGAGTGTCGCCAGCTTTTTTGCCGCTCTATGTGGCGCCTCCTGGAGAAGCTGTCTCCGAAATGCCGCCAAGGACCTGGGCAGCTGAAGAACCTGCCACCAAAATGCTGCCGAGGACCCAGGTGGCCGAAGCCCTGCTGTCGCCTCCAAAATGCCCCTGAGGGACCTGAAATGCCACTCCCCAAATCCTGGCACCCTACCCAACTGCCTAGGGTCGCCTAGTGGTAGCACCGACCCTGTATATAGGCCAGATGAACAGTGACTGAATCTGCTGCTATGCAGCTTCCAGATTTTACATAGTTCAGTTCAGGTGTCCACTGACAACTGGTACCCTCCAGTTTTCAAGGCTAATAATTTAGAATCTTTCACTAGCACTACATTTTTTCTAGAGGTTAATCTTGAAACTGTGGATATAGAAAATACATACATGTCACAGATTTTAAAATTCCTTTAGAACACCCATCTTGTTGCTCAGATTTTAAAGCAATTCTGCATTTTCCAGCCTCATGCTCTTTTGAGTTTTATAACAGGAGGAACTTGTCCAAGAATTTTGGGCTAAGTTATTAATACTAAATCAGTTTAACCTTTCACTTCCAAATATCCCCCTCATACTTAGCAGTGTGAAAGCTAGTTGAGCCCAGATGGGATCCAAGCTAGCTCAAGACAGGGGTTTAGACTTCCTTGAACAAATAAGAATATAAGCACCCTTCATTCTTGGCAGGGCTGGTGCAAGGAAGTTTTGCGCCCTAGGCGAAACTTCCTTGCACCAGCCCTGCACCCCCCCCAGCTAACGCCGCCCAGCTCCCGGACGGGGAGGCTAGCCCCCGACCCTTCCCTTGCTGTCCCCCCTCCCACACAGCCTCAGCTCACCATGCCTCCAGTGCTCTGGGCGGCGGCGGGGCTGCGAGCTCCTGCTGGGCAGCGCGGCTGTGAGAGCTGCCAGCCTGCCCTGATGCTCTAGACTGCGCGGTGGCATGGCTGGCTCCGGCTGGGCAGCGCGGCTGCCAGTCCTGGTGCTCTGAGCAGCATGGTAAGGGGAGCGGGGAGGTTGGATAAGGCGCATGGGGTTCCGCGGGGCAGTCAGCAGAGGGCAGTTGGATAGGGGGTGGGGTCCTGCGGGGGGGGGGGGCGGCGGCTAGGGGCAGGGGGTCCCGGGAGGGGGCGGTCAGGGGACAAGGAGCAGTGGGGGTTGGATGGGTCTGGAGTTCTGAGGGGGGCAGTCAGGAGGAGGGAAGTGGGAGGGAGCGGATAGGGGGCGGGAGCCAGGCTGTTTGGGGAGGCCCTCCATACAGTCTGTATGTCTGCACGCGGCCCTCCATACAGTTTCGGAACCCCGATGTGGCCCTCAGGCCAAAAAGTTTGCTCACCCTTGTTATAGAAGGAGATTTCAACTAGCCTTTTTTCTTGTACTTTATATTTCTCATGGGCTGTGTGAATGTTTTAGTGCATGGAAAAAGTTATAGACAAAGATTAATAGGAGGAAAACAAGAACACTTTTGCCACTTGATAGACTGTGGAACCCAGGTCATATGCAACTAACTAGCAAGTCACGTGGAGGAGCAGATTCAAATGCCAAGTATTTGCTGGGAATGTTTAAAAAAGAAAACAGTGGAGGGGGAAGGGTGACTGGCATGGAGAAGATCAGTAAACAATGTCTTAAGTAGGAAAACAGTTATGCAAGTGACCCATGCCGAGACCTCTGTGTGGATTCAGGAATCAGACCTTTGGGAGATTGCTAAAACTGTCTGTTTAACTTGCCATTTGTGGTATCCTGAAATAAAGATGTGTCCTTTAGACCTTGTATTTACTTTGCAAGATTATGACCACCATGTTACCACAGTTCTTCTTATTTTCTCTCTAATTGCTCAGTTTGCTTTTTTCCTTTAGTACTATTTGCTAATTATGCTGCAGTGTCTTGATCTTGGAGAATTGGAGTGGGGCTCCAGGATTAGGGTTTGCATCTTGTTGGTTGCAGGAAATAGGTTTGTAGAACATGTTCTCAGGATGATTTAGGATAACAGCCAAAAAGGACAGGCTGGACACTTCAAATATCCTAAAATGGAACCAGACAGAGTGCAACTCTTGTTAAAACATAATGGTTTAGAATAGATGATAGGTTCATAAATCTGAAAATTCAGTTATGGCTTGCACAGCAACTGTATTTCTACCGCTTGCACATTCATCATGCACTCTATATAGTGGGTATTGTTTGCCTTAACATATGCAATGGGGCTGTTTCTCCCTTGGTGTTTCTGGCTCCAGCATGACAAGTCTAGGCTTCACCACTATATCTTTCAGCAACAGGCCACAATTTATCCTGTTTCTTTCTTATTTGCACTTGTGTAGTAACCAGGAGTGTAGAGTATAAGACCCACTCTTGAATTGTTGGTATTGCTTCAGTAACTAGCTGAAAATCATCATATAAAAATGATTGCAACTGACACACTAACTGTGGGCTTGGAGCACATGAGTTTTTTTGGGATGGTTGAATACCAGTCTTGAACCCAGGTTGTGCATGTAGCAGTTGAATGGATTGCCCAAAGTATATCTTTAACTGTGTGACCTCTGCCAGTTTGATTTGTGAAACTGCTTCCTGTACTAGAAAACTAGTGTACTGGATTTTCTGAGCTACAGTATTTGATCCCTTGAGTTCTGGAGCATGAGACACTATGGTTCCGGAGTGCTGGTTAACGATCCTCATCTGGATTAATGTTTTCCTCTGTTAGTCTCCACTTCAAGAGAAGACTAAAAGGGAAATGTGCTGATTTCTTTTGTCATGTGGTCTTCACTTTTTAAAGAAAAGTATATATTTTTCAGTACTTCACAATACTGATAAGCAGGCCCTGAGGCTCTTTCTTCCTTTGCCATGACAGATTCCTGTTATGTCACACCAAAGCTCTGATATTGTCAGGTTTCTCTCTAGTAAAATCCTATCCTACCTAATAGGAAATATTTTTCCAAAAGAGCATATTTACACATGCTGTCAGGGTAGTCTTTTAGACAGCAAGGCAACTGGTTTTAGACAAAGCTGTCAGTAAACACATAGTTTGTTTCCTTTGTTATCAGGAATAAGTATAATTGCAGTGACTTCACATTCCATAGCTTTATATATCAGTCTTGAGGAATTAAAAAGACTTTAATTGCTACTCATTTTCAAACAGGCTTATCGGAGTGACTTACGTTTTTTGTGCTGACTGGTTTAATTTTTTCTGTTTGCTGCAGGCTTTCAAGGAGATGCTGTATGCAGCTCAGGACCAGGCCCCTTCTATAGAAGGTAAGCAAGCTGTGACCCTGAATCATACTTGCATTACTGGATGCTGAGTACCAAGCACAGCTTCCCCTTGCCTATCTGCTGAAACTGGCAGGCTTAATAGACCAAAGGAGAAGCAAGATCCTGGCAGCAGAAAATTCTGCTTCTCCAGATTTCTAAAGCCTTGTGTATTGAATCATTAGAACAGTAAAATAATATTTCTATAGTCTGAGGCTTGTAACAGCTATTTTCTTCTTGTGTATATGAACACTCAATCATTCAGTGGTGGAAGTGACCCCTTCATGAGTTGAGAATAGTATTATGTTCTGGTATGACAATTCCAATCCCCAAAAGTGGCTAATACAAAGTGCTGGACAGGAACATGTAAAATAGCCATAATGCATCTGTCTAATTTCTGCAATGTTGCACTTTGGGATAATTATTTCCTGATGCCAGCTATTGGTCAGTTTATGCCCTGAAGCATAAGTGAACCTCTAACATTTATCTTGTGTTCAACTGGGATACCATTCTTATTTGTATAAATGTAGAATTATTTTAATGTTTTTCTTACTAAGCCATTTGTATCTGTTCACTGGCATTGAGTTCCCTTGATAATGTTATGTAAAAAATTCTATCAGCTTTAAACGTTGCATTATATGAGTAGTCTTTGTTAATCAAATGCTTACCCATAAAACTAACTTTCTTGATAAAATTCATTACATTTATCTTTCATCTCCTTTGGAAGAGAACTACAAAATAATCCTAATCTTTAAATTGCTCGCTCCAGCCTCTACTTTTGTTGCCCTCCTCATAACTTTTTGCCTTTTTTGCAGTTAGGTGACTAAAACTGAATACATTCTCACCTTCGATATTGCATCATTAACTATAGTGGCACTTCTATGTTGATCCCTATTTTAATACTGTTTGTGACTTTATTCACCTTTTTAGGTATATATAAACCAGGAAAAACATGGTCAGGTGGTTATTCTTGGTCATGTCTTCTGTAATGGTGTCAAACAGTTCCGTTCCATCTATGCTTGCAGTTAAACTTTTATCATTACCAGTTGAAAGGAGGGTGGGGCATTGCTAACAACTGGTTGGTCACTTTCCTAGAGTACACTGGAACTTCAATCACTGCTATGCATTATTCATTATTTTAAGATTAATTTTCCCATTCTCTTCTCTTCCAGAAGACTAAGCATGAGATAAAAATCAGTTAATTTTTGCAGAAGGTCTTTGAATTTTCTGTTTTTCTCTTAAATCAGAGCTCCCAGGAATCTTTTTTCTTATCATTCCACAGTGCTAATTTACCTATTCACCTGTTGTGGAAAAGGCAACAATGAAAAATACAAGTGTCAAATGTATTTTTTCCATTCTTTTTCTCTCCACCAGTCTATTCCTACATTCCTTCCCGTTAGCTCCTTATATTTCCTTGGTTTTTACCAGGTAGTACACTGAATAGCTGTGAATAGGGAGGGTTTCTAATTATGGGTTTAGTGTAAGTGATGGGGAATTTTTGTTAGTTGATTCCTGCAGGTTAAATTAAACTTCCAAGATGTTAATCACCTGTTCTTCGATTGGTGAGAATAATATTTAAAAGAACATTACTAAATTATCTCTGTGTGTAGTGGGGACAAGTCTTTATTACACTTCTCAAAGGAATAATCAAAACCAATAGAAACATCTCTGGAGTCTCCTGATTGGAGGGAAGTATCTTTGGAGCACTGCTCAGACAGGTATAATTCTTAGACTTACCTTGGCACCTGACTACTTATTTGACCCAGCCTACTAATTTTGTTAAAACAAACATTCTTTTTCTGTAAAGTGCTAGACCCCAGGACTGGACATACACAGCCAGGTGGCTACAGTCTTACCACCAGGTGGAATATATGGATTATTTTGGATACTGTGTAAATGATTTTATGAAGACATTGAAATTTCCACTCAGTGTCCTGTTTTTTGCTAGTGTGCAAAACTGTTTAAAAATGGTCAAAAACACTTTGTAGACTCCCTAATCTAGAAGACTGATTTGATGCTAGTTTGGAACAGTGTTGCTTAGTCCATACTGACTAAGCACATTACCTTTAATCTGTGTTCTTTAAAGATGGTTTCCTGACACTGGTGGAAGTATGGGGAATGTATGGGGATTAGATGGTTCCTGCGGTACCAATGACATATTCTTGCCTTCCATCCCTAGGTCACTGGCTCACATCTGTCCCATGACCATACAAGCTTGCTATCTGGTGGCTGTTCAGTGGCCTGTATTTCAGAGAGGCCAAGAATTGGGTGGTCAGAAAATGTCACCTAGTTTCTGAGACGTGGTTCAAGCATGTTGCTGAGAAAGTGTGAGAGAACTTGCATTGCTGCTGCCTGTACTATGTCCCTTTTCTGTGCATAAAGAAGCCTTTAGTTTGCATGGCTGTTAATCCAGCACCTTTCACCAGCTTTTACATTTATTACGAACTTTTTTTTTTTTTTTTTTAAAAGCATGAACTGAAACAAGCAAGGGTTTTCCAAGTAAAGGCTGAAACTCCATCCTTAACTCACTCCATTCTGTCTTGGTATTATGTTGTTCTTCTCAGGTGTATAGTGACACTAACTGGCTTTGTGCTCAGCTGACTTTTGCATGTGTAAATCTGTGTTTCCATTTTAAACCTATGAACACTATTACAATTTGATTTTAAGTAACAAAACAGGGATGTGAGTGACTGGAATAATGTATTGCAAAAATAAACCTCCCCATACCTCCACCACACATCTCTGGGGAAAATTCGTGCAACTTCCTGTAAATTTTAAGTTATTGTCACAATATTCTCCCGTCCTTGCTGATGTCTTTATAATTCCTTGGTTCTTCCTGTATTGAATATTGCATTCTGCTTATTTTGGATGGAGGCAATAAGGATGGAAGAGGCGAGGTCATTCTGTGCCTGACCATCCATGCCTTTTGTAGAAGCAGCAGAGTACCAGCATTATGCATTTCTGTACCCTGAATTCTGCATGAATTACACCGTGGCCTGCACACTCTTCCAGAAGAGTTGCTCACATATACATAGTTTAACTAAACTTGTTCAAAGATCCCATTTCTTCCTGTGTCTCGTTACTTTTTGTTCCCATAGTTTCCTTTAGGCTTGCATCAGTTCCCTGCATGTTCTTAATAGCTTTCTTTGCAGACTTCCCCTTTATCAAAGCAACACTGTTTGTATACCTTCCTCTTATCCAAGCAACTTCTGAATAATATCCATGTTTGATCATTCTTAAACCACACTTTCACATACAGGACATAAGCCAGTAAAAGCAGACAAATAATATGTAATTAGCTCCCAATCCTAAGTGTTATGCAAAGGAAATTGCTTGAACTACCAGGGGATTCTTTGGCATACATATTTGCCTTATTAGTAGAAATTAGCATGTAATATTTTTACAACGAATGGTTCAGACTGAATGAATTGATGCTGTTGTAAGATTGTTCCTCCCTCTGCTTTTCACAGCTCTCAGCCTTGTGAGATTGTACGGTTTCTGGTGGAAAACCTGTACATGAGTATAACAAGTCAGTAGAAATTGGCGCCATGGCTTTGCTGTGAGAGGAAGCACTCAGGAAGCAGCTCCTGGTGTTTTGTGGTGAAAGTCAGGTATAATGCTTTGGTTTTTTTCAGAGGCAAAAAGCACCCTATGACAAAGGCATGAAATACTAGCCTCATGTAGGGCGAGTAGTGCTCTGCCTTTCTCCTGTTGTCTCCTGACAGCTTTGTCCCCTTAGCAAGACAGGTTGCCGGACTGTCATGGCTTGGACTCCTACTGATTATTCCACTTGGTTAGCAGATGTGTCGGCATCTCCCTGAGCTCTTTAGAATGCAACTCTTCTCAGCAGTAGTGAAGATGAAAGCGTGCCTGTAAATTATTCATTCTGATTATCTGCTTGAATGGACAGGGTCCACTGTAAATATTTTTCCCCGGGATCTTTGTTATTCTAAGGGATTTTGAAACTTAACCTGCTTGTAAAATTATTTTACATCTGTTGAAATTAGCTGTTCTTCCCACTTACTCCATAAACCTGTACCTCAGTAGGACATAATTTCATTCCTTTTGCCTCTATGAACAAGGATCACTAGCCATAAGAAGGTTAAATTGTGTATGGGGTTTAGAAAATATTCTAATTTTGCTATGGGGATGGTGAGTAGTAACACTTCAAAGCTTTTTATATACATACATATATATATTATACTTAAGAATAAAACTAATGGATGATGTTACAGCGAAATGGGGCTGGAGGTAGAAAGAAGCAAATGTAACAGGGTTTCACTATAGCAGGGATCTCAAATTCAAATGACCACGAGGGCCACATGAGGACTAGTGCATTGGCCTGAGGGCTGCATCACTAACCACCACCCCCCTCGCTGCCCCCACCCCACCCTTTCCATGAGGCCCTGCCTCTTCCCACCCCTTCCCCACCCCCATTCCAACCCCTTCCATGATGTCCCTGCCCTGCCTCTTCTCTGCCTTCTCCACTGAGTATGCGGCTCTCCGCTCCTCCCACTCCCTCCTGGAAAGCGTTAAGCGCCGCCAAACAGCTGTTTGGCCACAGGAAGCGCATGGAGGTAGGCAGAGGAGCAGGGATGCGGCGCGCTGGTGGGGGGGGGGGAGGGGAGCTTGGCGGCCGTGGGAAATAATGCAGGGTGTGGGGCGCAGGGAGCTTGGCAGCCGCAGGAAATAACATGGGAGGAGGCTGGGGGAGTTGCGGGGAGCTTGGTGGGCCGCAGGAAATAACGTGGGGCGGGGGCTGGGGGGGGGGGCGGGGAGCTTGGCGGGCTGCAGGAAATGCCCGCGGGCCACGTATTTGAGACCCCTGCTCTATAGTATCTTTTTAATATATACATATTTGCTTTATATGTGAAAAGTGACAGGAGTGGGGCTCAAACCATGTGAGAATACCAGTGCTTGAGGGCATGTCAGTTTGATTACGCACACTCATTCTCTTATGAGAAGGTTTTAATCTTCAGTTGCAATATACGTTGATTAATTTTGGGTTAATGTCGTCAAACGCCTTTGTAAACTGACTTGGATTTATTCCTGCAATTAAAATAAATGAAGGCCTGATAGTATTCCTTAGTCTACTCCATTGTGATGATAAAAATATTCAGTGCTGAATGTGATAGGACATGGAGCAAGTCTAATTCCCTTGCCATGTCCCAGACAAATGGTTAAGAGGCTGCAGAAGTAGTGATTTCAATACCTAACCTCAAGGCTGCTCGTGAGGGATGTGTCCTGGGTGTAGTCTTTGTGACAGTTTGCTAGTGAACAGGGTATGATTTCTTAGAAGGCACTGAGGAGTTGGAATGGTATGAAGTTAAAAAGACCAAGGGAGTGTGTGTGTTGTGTGTGGGGGTGTAGGGAATAAGGATTTGTCAGCAGTAAGAGGGAAAAACTATAATCTAGACCCGTAATTTAGTGACAGAAATCATCCAGGTGGTTGACCAACCAATTTTTAGGCATGCACTTTAGTAAGGCTTGGATGTTACTGACTATTGAGACTTAAGTATGCAAAGTGTATAAGCACAAAGCTCTGTCTGAGATTGGGAAGGGGGCAGGTTATTGCTTTGGTGAAAACTGGGGCAATCAGAGCTGTATTTAGTACAGTAGGTGTTAGTGAAAGTTAGACATAATAGGCTGTCCTGTCCCATATGAAATGGCAACCGAGAAACTGTCTTCTGGGAGCAGTAGGTCTGGTGAGCTGCTTATCAGTCTGATTGCAGAAGTGGTATGGATTATTCATTAATGGTACTGGATAATACATCAGAAACAGTAAACTGTGCTCTGTTTTTTCCTTTTACCTCCTTGTGTTTTAAAAACAACAATAACAGAAAACAAAACAAAAACAGCAAGGTGCTTCCTTTTCTCTGGTTAAGGGAATTAGTGAACACTTCTAATTTAACAGGTATATGTCAAATTTCATTTTAGTGAGCAGCATTGAGGGTTGTAGAGCAGAGAATATTCATTTCCCAGTGTAGCTCATTTCACAAAGGTGGATAGTTGGTAGCAATGTTTTGATGAAGGAATGGCTGTCTAACAGGACCAATAGTGAAAAAAATCAAAACACTTTTAGTTGCGGCTATAAAGAAACAATACATGAACATTCACAAAACCAGGCTGGTTTTTGTACCATATGCAATAAAAATTGCATACAGTCACCTTTACCATGAGAGACCCTCTGGGTTGCCAGTAATTCCTTATATAAAATGTGATGCTTGAACTATTATTATGCAATTAAGACTTAAGAGGAGATCAACTGGCCTCAGTGAATAATGCAATATGAATTAAACTTGATTGGTTTTTTTTTTGGTTTTAAAATGCATGCTGTGGGCAGGGAAGGAGCAGAATCATTGAAATGAGATCATATTCTGTCAGATAAGAATTGCTTGTAAGATGCCTTGGAAAAATGGCCAACTCATTTCACTAACACCCCATGGAATCCTGATGTGTCTGCATAATACGGTGAAGGAACAAAGTATAATCATAGGAGAAATCCCTCTGAGGCAGCCCTCTTCAGTTTTGTTACGTTAATTAATTTAATTTAAAGGTCACACCGTGTGTTGGTTATAACAATAAGATTGTATGAGAGCATGAGGATGACTTTTTTTAAGATTAAATATTTTTAAAGCAAACAAGGGCAATGTGCAGAGTAAAAGTCAAATCACTCGTGATTCTATTCCCTGACTCATATATGCTTAAGGATGAGGGATAAAAAGGAGGACCAGGTAATAGTGAATTTAGAAAGGAATATATATAGTTTAGTTGACATAGGAGTTAATGGATACATCTCAATTAATGTTGAAAACTGGCTTTTTAATTTAGAACGCAGACTGAATAGAGTCAAAATTTGACCTTTTTTAAAAAAAAAATTAGGAATTTTATTTACATGTTGTTAGTTCTTTAACTTCTTCCTGTTTTACAGTCTTAAATTTCTAAAGTGGCTGTTTTGTACTTTGTTTAATTTTGCACATGCCTAACTTTAAGCACTTTAGTAGTCTCCTTGAAGTCCATTGGACTCTTCATATAGGTAAAGTTATACATCTGTTTAAATGTTTTGGAGAATCAGGGCTTTCACTTGTAATATTTTGCTTTTTTGCCTATAACAATTTTGTAAAAGTCAAATAAGAGATCCCACCAGTAATAGCATTTTTTTAAAAAAGCATTTATAATCTTAGTTTATTGTTAATCTAAAATTGCAGTAGCACAGATTATATTAGTTTTATAAAGCCTCAGTCTGACTTCAATCAATGATTCTTTATTTAAAAAATCCAGTGACTGACTTAATTTAAATGACCTTAATTTAAATTGTTCCATTGTTACTGTTGGACATGGTAGCCACTTTTATTATCTGGGTTAATATCTAATATGCTGCACAAATCGCAGACACTGGAGCTAACGGTATTTTGTTATCAGATTTACAAATGTAGCTGACAAGATCTTTAATCTTAAAGAAATTCCATTGTAATATAACGGATGCTTTAATCATTACATACAGTTTCAAAGAAATAATGTAAAAGCTAGTGACTTGTCAGTCAGGAAAATGTTCCAAAATCTATATCTGTAGCCAAAAGCCATAGGGTAGGCAGCTATGTCAGAATGTATGAATTCACTTTGAGTGCAAAGCAGCTTCAGCGTTATGGTGTGCAATAACATGGCTGGAAAGTGGTTCTTAAATACTGCACTGTGACGGGCCATTAGACTTCTTTAGAGAATCCTGTGAGCAGCAGCCATCCATACAAGCATTGTGGGGGCAGGGGGTGGTATCAGTATTGGGGCCCAGTAAGGTCACATGTTTAGTTTCTCATTTCCTTTTTTGTGAAGAGGGTGAAGCATAGTTTATCACCAAGGAGATTGAATGTCAGTCTGTGGTTCCTGATGAGAAATTGACTAGCTATGTGACTTTAACAAGAGATGCAATCAGTGGATCGGGGAAAGGAAAATTGCATTTGTATTGGTGTATTATGGCATGCAATTGATTTTTCATGCATTATATAACCCCAGGCATACAGATATTTATTAGGGGCTGAATTTTCTGCATTCTAGACTATAGCACTGTAAGTCTTAAGTAGCTAAATTTGATTTTAAGAGTATGCTGTTAAAGCAATTATAGGAGTAATTCTGAACATATTTTATAAGTGCCTCCAACCTGTTTGTGGGGCAGGGTGGATTTGAAGCAGAAAAGAGAAGCAATGGGGATGAGATGGTTGACCTTGAATCCATCCTGTCCCAGAACTGCTAACTTGCTCTGAGGGCTGTAGCCAAAGCTCAAGGTATCTTGAAAGATCACTCCCTATGCCACTTCACCTGTCCCTAATGCAGCTAAGACAGCCATCTTATCTGTATCCTAGCAGCCCAGGCTTCTCTCCTCTGCTAAAGTGGAGTGGATCCATGCCAGCTAGATTGTCCAACTGACACTCCATTGCTAGGGGGCTTTAAAGAAATATGGGTACCGTTTCCATAAAACTTGGAGTCTTCTGTTGCTTAGTTAGGATAATCCTAGCAGGTTGCTCAGTTCACAGACACATAAGAACCATTTGTACAGATATGAATGAAAATGCTTCACAGAAAAAAAATTATTCTGTAATTTTTATTCAGTGTTGTGTGAGGACAGACCATAGTTAGTGGGGCCCTTTTGTGTGATCATAGACCAGTAAACTCAGGTTTGGATTTAAAGTAACGCTAATTCTCTGATGAGTGGTGGTGACTCCTTTCCATGTCTGTGATGCAGTGAGGTGGGGTAGCAGGTAAGTGTTGACTGATGTTCCCTTGTGTAATTTGATTAATGGAATTCCACTAGTGTTTTAGTACCTCTAGAATTACTTTTCATCTTTCATGTTCAGAAGTGGAAGTTGGGGAATGGAATTGATCAAATAAATGTGGGGCCTGATCTTGCATTCTTTGTACACCTAAAACTCCCATTGAAATCAACAGGAATTTTAGGTGCCCGAGGAACACAGTCGGGATCACAGTTCAGCTATTCTGTTGAACAATTAAAGTATAACAAATGCCTTCAAAACGAGGGCAACTCAGGATTTGGGTCTGCTTTACCTTGGCTAAGAGCAGCTTCAGGAAAGAAACCGTTTTTAGAAGTTAGTCTAATGTACCTCTACCCCGATATAACACGATCCGATACAACACAAATTCGGATATAACACAGTAAAGCAGCGCTCTGGGGGGTGGCGCTGCGCGCTCCAGTGGGTCAGCGTGTCTGGCTCTGACACGCTGCTCTGAGCGCTGTGTTAAGGGTGCCGGGCCAGGGCCGAGGGGTTGGATAAGGGGCATACGGTCTCAGGGGGCGGTCAGGGGACAGGGAGCAGGGGGGGTTGGATGGTTCAGAGGTTCTGGGGGCAGGGTGGTCGGGATGGGGAACAGGGGTGTTGGATAGGGCATGGGAGTCCCGGGGGGCCTGTCATGGGGTGGGGGTGTGGAGGGGGGTCGGAGCAGTCAGGGGACAGGGAGCAGGGGGGTTGGGTAGGGGGTGGGGTCTTGGGAGGGGTGGTTAGGGGTGGGGGGTCTCTGGATAGGGTTTTCAGGGGACAAGGAGCAGGGTGGGGTTGGATGGGTTGGGGGTTCTGAGGGGTCAGTCAGGGGGCGGGAAGTAGGTGGGGGTCGGATTGGGGCGTGTCCAGGCTGTTTGGGGAGGCACAGCCTTCCCTACCCAAGTTCGATATAACGCGGTTTCACCTATAATGTGGTAAGATTTTTTTTGGCTCCCGAGGACCGTGTTGTATCGGGGTAGAGGTGTACTTTGAAAGGACACTACACACTTAAGCCCAAGAATGCGTTCTTAGGGATGATTTAAAAACTATTAAAAGTTTGTGTGGTTGTGACTGGATGCCTCAAGGGGCCACCCTGAGAGTCCTTGCAGTTTGTCTTGAGTAAGCAATAGGGCAGACAATCCCCAAAGGGGATAATAATTAGATTCACCAAATTAGTAACAAAATAGCTTCTGTAATACCACAGTGGTTATCAGAAGTCAAATACAGTTCCCTTTAAGCATTCCAGCTCTTGGTCCCTATTTAGACAGCCAAGTCTAATATAGTGAATGGTTACTGAAAGCCAGATTCACCACTTTAGGTCCACCAGTCCCAAAGGACTGGACACTTATCCTCAGGTTAATGTGAGTCTCAGATCTTCCCCAATAATCATGCGGATGCCAATCCTTTAGTAACTAAGGCCTGGTCCACGCTAGGGGGGAGGTGGGGTCGATCTAAGATACGCAACTTCAGCTACGAGAATAGCATAGCTGAAGTTGACGTATCTTAGATCGAATTAAAAGTACTTACTGCGGGTCCACGCGGCGCAGGCTCGCTCCCCCGTTGACTCAGCTTACTCCTCGCGCCGAGCTGGAGTTCCGGAATCGACGGGGAGCGCTTCTGGGATTGATTTATCGCGTCTACATGAGACGCGATAAATCGATCCCAGAAGATCGATCGTTACCCGCCGAATCAGGTGGGTAGTGTAGACGTACCCTAAAAGACTAAAGGTTTAATAATAAAAAGAAAAAGGAAGAGTTACAGTGGTTAAGAGATCAATATACATACAGATATATGAAAAGTCTTCAGGTCAGTTTCATAGCAGAGATGGTGAGGCTGCTGATTTGTAAAAATCTTTCTGGAATCAATTTAAAAGGTTATAGCCCAATAAGCAATTCAGTTTGTTCTCTTCCATGAGAATTCCAGGTTAAATCCAGAGTAAACTTGGAGACCTCAGTCTTGTGGCTTATACCTTCCCTGTCAAAGTTTAAGCAGACCTGAGATGGCAGGATCCGGCCCTGGCTTTTTCTTTATAGTCTTGTAGCAAGCTAATAAGCCTCTTCACAGCACCTGTCGTATCAGCACCTTTCCCAGATAAAGAATAGGCAGTGTATATTGTTGCTTTGAATCTAATCTTCTATTTCCTATGCATACACAGGTAAACTAGCTTCATCAATTTACATAAGTCAGTTATCCATTCAAATTATTAAGGCAGTTCATCATAGCATAGAAAATTAAGATGAAGACAATGTCAATAATATTATTATTTCCTGTAGTATCTTTGATCTTTGAGTCAATAGGCAGTAATTATATATATAATTTTATATATATAAAATTTTTATATATATAAAAATGGAGATATGCCAATCTCCTAGAACTGGAATGACCTTGACAGGTCATCGAGTCCAGTCCCCTGCCTTCACTAGCAGGACCAAGTACTGTCCCCTGACAGATTTCTGCCCCAGATCCCTAAGTGGCCCCCTCAAGGATTGAACTCACAACCCTGGGTTTAGCAGGCCAATGCTCAAACCACTGAGCTATCCCTCCCCCCCCTCTTATAATGATGCATAATAAGACAGGAACAGGATTTTCGCATCTACCAGCTAATTAGATGACACTGTTAAACTTGTAACAAGGTACAGGTGTAAACAGAAAAATACTCTCAGCGTCTACTCTTGATTTCTATTACTACAAATAAATGGTTAATGATTGCTGGTCTAGGCCATCTCTTTGAAACTCACATACAAATAGATTGTCTTGATTACATTTCAGTGTCTCTTGATAAGTTGTTATGGGTCACATACAATTTGACCTGTCTGTCAGTGTCATAGTGGTCCTAAGTAATATTTAGATTGTTGCGGACCCAAGCAGTCTTTATAGATTATACTGTGTGTGCATGTAGGTGACCTTCTAGAGTTGTTGTATGAGATTGTGTTTGGGCCCAAAAAATCCTTGAGTATCCCATTTAACAACCAGATTCTTTTACTGATACTATCGTTTTAAACCAATGTGAGTTTGGTGAGTTGTGGATCTGGAAATTTTGTGCTTCAAAAGGTAAATTTAATTGTTAGAAATACAGGTCTAGAGCTAAATCTCCTCTTTTGGAGTCCTGTATACAGCATTGAAGGATGACCATATGCTTTAGGGAAATGGGTGAAAGGTATGTTATACCAGCCTCTGAAACCTCATGTGTAGGCTGTTAGGGGCAGGATACCAAATTTTGATGGACCAGTGGTCTGATCTGGTATGGAAAATGCAAATTATGCTGGCTGTGGGGCAATCACTGTCACTGGTGAGCACCACTGATCTTACATGTGTTGTTTATCAGGCATGAACACTAGGTATGCATCAGCCATAGCAGGGGTGGGCAAACTTTTTGGCCTGAGGACCACATCAGGGTTGCAAAATTGTATAGAGGGCCGGGTAGGGAAGGCTGTGCCCCCACAAATAGCCTGATCCCACCCCCTATCCACCCCCTTCCCACTTCCTGTCCCCTGACTGCCCCCCTCAGAATCCCTGACCTATCCAACCCCCTTGACCCGTCTACCCTCTCCAGAGACCCCCTACCCCAACCACCACCCCAGAGATCCCACCCCCTATCTATGCCCCCTGCTCCTTGTCCCGGACCACCCACTCCAGAGACTCCCCCTGCCCCTAACCACCCCCCTCCCCAGAACTCCATACCCTATCTAAGCCCCTGTCCCCTGACTGCCCCCTCCAGAGACTCCCCCTGCCCCTAACCACCCCCCTCCCCAGAACTCCATACCCTATCTAAGCCCCTGTCCCCTGACTGCCCCCTCCAGAGACTCCCCCCGCCCCTAACCACCACCCCCCCGGGACCCCACACCCTATGTATGCCCCCCTGCTCCCTGACTGCCCCGACCCCTATCCACACCCCTGCCTGCTGACAGACCCTTGGGACTCCCATGCCTATCCAACCCCACTGTTCCCTGACCACCACCCCCCCAGAGCCGCCGCTCCATCCAACCTCCTCCTGCTCCCTATTCCCTGACTGCTCCTCGGGACTCCCTGCCCCTTATCCAAACCTCGGCCCCGGCCCCCTTACCACGCCGCTCAGAGCAGTGGCTGGAGCCAGACACGCTGTTGCGCTGCCCCGCCGGAGTGCGCAGCCCCCCAGAGCACTGCCTGCGTGGCGGTGTGTTGTGGCAGGACAGCGGGGAGGGGCCAGGGGGGGCCTCGCTGCTGAGCTCGGGCTGGACAGGACGGGCTCGCGGGCCGTAGTTTGCCCACCCCAAGCCATAGGGAGAGCTTGCCACTGTTCCAAAACCATTTTGCTCAGCAAGTGTCCTTCATGATGATGTCTTGGAAAGCCTAACATCAAAGTGGGATAATTAAGAGAAAAGGTGAACAGGTTCATATCTGCATTCAAACCATTATCTGCCAAGAGCTGGGCTTATGGCTGAGCCCCACGCTCTGGGATGAGGCTTACTACTGAACGGAACTTACTTGATTGGTTTCGATTTCTGGCTCATGTTTCTGAATTCATGTGGACGCTGTTGTTCTTTCCCAACTGGTGCCTTTGGCTCTGTGCTCTTAAGATGTACCCATCACTTTTTAAAATGGAAGATTTGGTTGCTGCTGCAGATGGTAAATGAGTCTTTGGGGGTAGATTTTCAAAGTCACTTTTTGTGCCTAACTCCCAAGGAAAGCCATTTAAGCCTTTGAAAATCTACTGTTTTCATTTTTGTAACTCAAACCTAGCCCAGTTAAAAGTGGTCCATAACAATTTCCCTTCCACCTGTGAATTCCTATAGCTTTCAGACAACTACCAATTTAATTCTTGCTTTTGTGCTCAGTTGCTTGAACTAGGGTGGTGTGCACAGTGAAGTGTTCTACTCTGAGCAGTTGTGATCTTCTCTCTGGCTCGCTCAAATGAAACTAAGCATCAGAAGGTGTGTGATCTCTGTTCAAGCTTGCCAGAGCACAAATTCCATTAATGAATTAGTCAGACATGGAATTATTTCTCTGGGGCCACAAATGTTGAGATTTGTACAACCCAGCTGTCAGTCAGGAGTTGCTGATGCTGGAAACTCTTTGCCAGCTGAATTTTTCCTTATTTGTTAAAACTTGGCTGTTAAGTTCCTCATTTTGGTGCTTCAGTGGTTGATATAAAATCTATTGAGTGCTTGAAAGCTTTGGCCTTTTTAGCTAGATTTTGCTATAGTACAAATAGGTATAAATTCAAGAAGCCTATAGTTTTTAACTGCTACGGAAGGCTATAGGTATCATTTAGGATATAATTTCAAATGTTTCACTGATTTCCTATCTTAACCTAGTCAAAGTGTGCCAGAAGGGTTGGCTTTCCCACTCAAATTTCAGGATTGATTGACATGTCTATCAGAGAGGCAATAGCTTTATCACCCTTTAATTCTTGGCCACAATTTTTCTCATCAAATCTTTACTTTTCTCTACTTTTGTTGTGCCATATGGCTCTGTGGTGGCTGGTCTCATTCAATGGTAATACGTTTGTAAACAATTAGCTGATGCTGTACAACCACTGTACACCTTTCTTCACCCTTCAAAAGGCTGAGAACATAGTCTCCACCGTCTTTAGAGCTTAAAATTGAGCTAATTGCTCTCTTTTACAGACCAGACTATTTCTTTCACCTAATTGGATTGATAGTTGCAGTCCTCAAATACAAGTACAGATGCAATCCTCTGCTGCTTGAGGTGGGGAGAAGAGACTAACATTAGTGTTGTCATTGTCCTATCTCAGGGGTGGATAAACTTTCTAGCCTGAGGGCCACATCTCGGTATGGAAATTGTATGGAGGGCTGGCTGGGGCAGGGGATTGGGGTGCATGGGGGGATGAGAGTTCTGGCTGGGGGTGCAGACTCTGGGATGGGGATGAGGGGTTTGGGATGCAGGACGGTGCTCCGGGCTGGGATGAAAGGGTTTGGAGCGTGATCAGGGCTGGGGTTGGGGTGCTGGGAGGGCTCAGGGGTGCAGGACCTGGGCGGCGCTTACCTGAAGCAGTTCCTGGCCAATGGGAGTTGCAGAGCTGGTGCTAGGGGCAGAGGCAGCGTGCGGAGCCCCCTGGCCGCCCCTGCTTCCGGGAGCCGAGTGGAGCAAGGCAAGCCACCGACCCAGCTCCCCGGCTGGAGCACCGGAGCGGGGAAAGCTCCCAACCCCACTGCCTGGTGGGAGCTCAAGGGGTGGATTAAAAGGTCCGATGGGCCGGATGCGGGCCATAGTTTGCCTTCTTTGTCCTATCCTATAAAACCTCAGCAGCAGCGGTGGCTTACACCTATGCTGATCCTACAGAGAGCTTCCTCTGTGGACCCACAGGAGAACTAATGTGAAATTAGCCAAACTGTCAGTTTAACTTGTCTGTTGCTGTCATTTCTGAGTGAGTACTTTGCGCAAAAGCAACCAAACAAAAGTGGTTCTCCACTGTGGGGTGGGGACGTGGTGTGAGACGTACAAGTTTCTGTGCCAAACTTAAACTCATTGGTCGCCTTTGTAAGAAACCAAGATTTTTTCAAATACTGAATGATGCCATGAGTTCCCCATCTTAGCTGCCAGCTTGGCTTAACTGTGTGGTTTTATAGACTAAACACTTGGTTTTATAGTACCTTTGTTTAATTATGTTTGTAATGTAAAACTTAATTTTCAAAATTGTACATTTTTTTCCAGCTAACTTTGTCCTGAAATGTAGTAAGTGGCTAGGATTTATATATAACTTTAGACTAGTTTTCTAAACCTTCTTCAAGTCTTTGTTCACCCCTCTGAATGTATTGCAATTACATTAGTAAAGTTACAATGTATTTTGAAAACAAAGTTATCATGTTAGCATGACTTCTAGAGCAAAAAGCAGCTGGAGAATTGAAGCAATTGGTTTCTGGTGCCTCGATATTGCTGAATACTCTTCTGTTATACTAAAGGGACACCAACTTGTAATATAATAACTTTGGGGAAAAAATAAGTTAAAAGATGTTTCAGGTACCACACTTGTCCTGGGTCCCCTTGAAAATACTCATATTTTATATTCACTTTTCTGTTTTTAAATGTTTCTCTCCCCTGTTGCTATGTGAGTGATCCAACAAAAGGGGAAATGGCCTATACAGGAAAACAAGAAACTCCCTCTATGCAATGTTGTCAAATACACAAAGTAAATAGTCTTTGTTTTTAAATTCAGTTTAAATCTTGATTGTTACTTGTGATTGTTGTAGGTGAAATACGTTCCAAGAACATGCATGTGTGTGCGCACACAAATTGAGGTGTCCTTTAAACAGAAGTATGTGAATATTATGTATTTTCTGGCATTTAAAATGCTCCATCAATCACAATTGTATGTGTGAAGTATACATTAAAGTACAAAATATAGGATGTTGGGAAGACTCCTGCAAATGTAAATATATTGAAATAATTTGCTTAGTTTTGATCTCTCACCTGGAGAACTGAAATTGGGATGAGGTGATGTATTTTAGAAAGTATGCGGGCGTACATTTGTAAATGCTGTTATAACAGTTTGATTCCTGTTGTGGCTGCATGGTTCTTTAATCACAAGTGGGTTGTACAATTCCAGTTCATGCACAGATTGGCAAAAGTGAGGAAACATTTGACGCAATCTGCCAGTTATTAGCTTTGGCCTTCCATGGTTTTAGGTTATGTGGTACAGCTTGAGTTCATATTACGGTTGTGTTGTATAAATAGAATATATGAAGCTTACACTGAAGAGTATGACTCATTGCAGCAGGATACTGCTTATTTGATTTGAATCCTGTATGAGTGAGTTCAGCTTTTTAAATTCACACTTATGCATGGTTTTGGTCTTGGTTTTATTGGTCTTTCAAGGTTTATATTGACTGAGTTTTCTATGCTAAATGCCGTTCCAGTTCTTGTTTAGAAATCAGTGACATTTTGGATGGTATCTGACAATTTGTCTGCAGCTAGTTGGTACTCTCAGTGGTTTCTGGATTACTGTAAAACAGCGGTGTCAATAGAAATTCGATGCTAGCCACACTTGTGGTTTTGAATTTTTCTTATTTGCCACATTATAAAAAAGGATTAAAAAACATACTACAAATGACATTTCAAATATCAAAAAAAGTAGATATTACAAAAAAATATTAATAGGTACTACTAACACAAAATTACTATATCCTAGCCACGTTAACAAGCTGTATATCAAAGCACGCAACCTGTTTTCCAGTACTGCTGTCTTCAATACACCAACGCATTGCTCATGCATTAGCCACAATCCAATAGCCTGTTCACCACATGTGGCTAGCGGCGAACGTATTGGACACCGCTGCTGTAAAATAAACATCACTTGGTTCTTATAAAGTAACAGACTTTTTAGACAAAGGAAACGCAGTGGATCTAATTTACCTGGATTTCAGTAAGGAATTTGATACAGTGCCACATGGGGAATTATTAGTTAAATTGGAAAAAATGGGGCTCAATATGAAAATTGAAAGGTGGATAAGGAACTGGTTAAAGGGGGAGACTACAGCAGGTCATACTGAAAGGTGAACTGTCAGGCTGAAGGGAGGTTACCAGTGGAGTTCCTAAGGGATCGGTTTTGGGACCAATCTTATTTAATCTTTTTATTACTGACCACAGCACAAAAAGTGGGAGTGTGCTAATAAAGTTTGCAGATGACATAAAGCTGGGAGGTTTTGCCAATTCAGAGAAGGACCGGGATATCATACAGGAAGATCTGGATGACCTTGTAAACTGGAGTAATAGTAATAGGATGAAATTTAATAGTGAGGTCATGCATTTAGGGATTAATAACAAGAATTTTAGTTATAAGCTGGGGACACATCAGTTGAAAGTAACAGAAGAGGAGAAGGACCTCGGAGTATTGGCTGATCACAGGATAAATATGAGCCGCCAATGTGATATGGCCATGAAAAAAGCTAATGCGGTCTTGAGATGCATCAGGCGAGGTATTTCCAGTAGAGATAAGGAGGCATTAGTACTGTTATACAAGGCACTGGTGAGATCTCATTTGGAATACTGTGTGCAGTTCTGGTCTCCCATGTCTAAGAAGGATGAATTCAAACTGGAACAGGTAAAGAGAATGGCCACTAGGATGATCCGAGGTATGGAAAAACCTGTCTTATGAAAGGAGACTCAAGGAGCTTGGCTTGTTTACCTTAACCAAAAGAAGGCTGAGGGGAGATATGATTGCTCTCTTTAAGTATATCAGACGGATAAATACCAGAGAGGGAGAGGAATTATTTAAGCTCAGTACAAATGTGGACACAAGAACAAATGGATATAAACTGGCCACCAGGAAGTTTAGACTTGAAATTAGACGAAGGTTTCTAACCATCAGAGAAGTGAAGTTCTGGAACAGCCTTCCAAGGGAAGAAGTGGGGGCAAAAGACCTATCTGGCTTCAAGATTAAGCTTGATAAGTTTATGGAGGGGATGGTTTGATGGGATAACATGATTTTGGCAAATAATTGACCTTTGTCTATCAGTGGTAAATAGGCCAAATGGCCGGTGATGGAATGTTAAATGGCATGGTATCTGAGTTACTACAGAGAATTTTTTCCTGGGTGTCTGGCTGATGAGTCTTGCCCACATGCTCAGGGTTCAGCTGATCACCATATTTGGGGTCAGGAAGAAATTTTCCTGCAGGGCAGATTGGCAGAGGCCCTGGGGGGGTTTCGCCTTCCTCTGCAGCGTGGCGCACGGGTCACTTGCTGGAGGATTCTCTGCACCTTGAAGTCTTTAAACCATGATTTGAGGACTTCAATAGCTCAGACAAAGGTGAGAGGATTATTGCAGGAGTGGGTGGGTGAGATTCTGTGGCCTCCGTTGTGCAGGAGGTCAGACTAGATGATCATAATGGTCCCTTCTGACCTTAGTCTGAGTCTGTGAACACTTTACCCATCTTGGGTTAAAAATTAATTTGTCTAAATATTTAGTTTGCCATATTGAAAGAGAGTGCAGGAGCATCATATTTGCATGACTACTCAAACTCGCTAATAAATCTGGGAGGATGCCTTCATTGCAGTCCTATGTATTTATTCTTTATCCCTATCCTATGCCCCCCTCAGAAGAGATGGCTGATGAGACAAAAGGGAAGGTTAATAGTTCAGTTATAAAAAGCTTTACTATTGCTGAGAGGGTCAGCAGATAGAGGAAGCCCATGTTTTCTCTCCAGTTATGTAAAATGATATACAACCATGATTTTCCTGGTCTTTGGAGTAGTTGCTTTTAAATATAAAGCATGTATCTTTTATTTTTCTTATTTTAATTTTTTGTTCTCATTTGACAAATAATCTGTTAGGCTACTTTTGACTTCGGTCCAATCTTGGAAAGTGTTCTCTACGCACAGACTTAGTTTACAATGCTCTGTGGTTCACATGTTTCACAGAAATCGGCTCTGTTATGGCTGCATTGTAAATCTTGCATCTTAGCACTCACTTTTTTTCAGAAGGAGGCTTTTGGAAGATGTAGACTTCTTTCATGATTTGAGTATTCTGTTGTGAGTCTGTCTGTTGAAACAAAATGTTTATAGTTGATCAAAGACTGGGAGAATGATGATCCTACCTTAGAGGTAAACTAGCAAAAAGAGATAAATTCCAGTTCTGAAGCAGGACTAACTGAACAGATACTCTTAAGGGCTGTTGACATGATGATGTGAATAAAATTTTTTTAGCAGAGGTATTTTCATTCTGTTAGAATAATATTTACCTTTCTGTGTCAACAGCCAAACTATATACCAAATGACATTTTAATGGAGGATCATAATTTTAGATTGGACACCTGTGGAGTGGGAGGTTTATCTCTTCACTTTTAACTGCTACTAAAAGATGTAGGGCATCAGTTATTGGGACACTTCTATATTTTTACAAAAACAATTCTTTGTTTGCTTTGTCCACATGAATCAATATTCTGATTGTGAATTCTGCACAGATCAGGTTCTTTTGTAGAATTCAAGTGTATTTTTCTTGAAAAGCGTGAAAACCTAGCAATTAAATAGGGGATGAAAGTCTCCTCTTTTGTGCCAGACAGTCATACTGAGCTGTTTCTTTAAATCCAGGCTTTTTAATTACCAGATATTCTTTTCTAAAATCAACTCACCTAGGAAACTCTATTCAGATGTGGCATTTTGCGTTCTCTGAAGTGCTGCTCTTCATCTAACTTTCACCTGAAGTACAGGGAGTCAAATGACTTTCCTAGGGCCACACAGCAAGACTATGATTTAGCCTGATAGACCTGTCATTCTGCAGCTATCTTCTCATTCTTAGCTCTAATTCTTAGATGACCCTGCTTATTATGTAATATGAAGTGTAACTATGTTAGGTAATACTTTTCAGAAGCTGGGAGCTGACACACACAGCTGGACAAAGGTGCATTGTAATCCATCAGTGATGCTTTGGAACCTGATGTAAAGACAACGGGCAAAATTCAGACTTAGTGTAAATGGGCATAATTCCATGGAAGTCAGAATTGCACCTGCATACATAATGTCTGAGTTTAGGCCTGGGTGGTGGTCTCAAGCTAAAAACTATTAACTCTTTGTCCCTCCAAAGGCATTTTGGGGTTTGTAAGTGAAGGCAGGGAAGCTTTTAAAATGCTAAGCATAAAATATTTGACACTGAAATTTGGCGTTAACCAAGTCCTCTGAAAAGTGATACCTGGTCCACCAGTAGAATTGGATGCCTATCAGATTACTTGATTTCTGTCTTCCTGGGAATGGATTTCTTGCATATCTGAATAGTAAGTAACTGTTGCTGGCACGGGTACTTTTCCTAATTAAGAAATCAGCCTTTACAGTAGATGAGCATTGTCACAGTGAGACACTGGGTCTAGTACCATCTGTGGTTAATCAGCTGCCTCCCATCTGAGGCTCAGAGGCCAGGGATCAGGTGATATTTTCAAGATAGATCACCACCGTATCCTCATGAAAAACAGCAAGTAGCTCAAGTGAGGAGGGGACTGTGGGAGTAGGTAAGCTCCTGCAGGAGACTTTAGGTCAAAAGAAAAAAACCAGTGTATGTGTGACTCTGTGGCTTGCATAGTGTAATCCTGCAAGCAGCATATTAGGAAGAAGAGCAGAGGCTCATCTTGACTCCCTGGCAGCTGTGGAGTCTAATCCTGTAGAGAGTAGACAGGCCTGCTGCAAAAGACCCCATGTCAAAGGGAAAGGACATGGTAGATATATTGAACTTGTGTTAAACAGTTTTACTTTGAAAAAATAAAACCGAGGTCTTAAGAAAAAGTACTGAAATCTTGTGACTGGATAGAGTGCTTTCAGCCAGTAAGAATCCACCAATTTACGCTAATTTTTTTCTAGTTTTGGTGATGGTAGAGGTCATTCATGGCAAACTAAGCTCTCTAGAAATTACGCTACGTCAATAATGATGATTGGCAATTGGAAGTGTAGACTGGCATTTAAATCTGGAAATGGTTAAAATTGCACCTGCATTTAAAAAAATGTAGTATAGCAGTAACTGCCACTGTTGTTAAAGTTACATGACGTTTCCATTTTAATCCTTTTACTGTCTGAATCAAGGTTAGAGGTATTAAGCTGCATCTACACTAGGAAAAAGGCTATGCTTGGGTTGCATGTTGTTAACCCTGACTTAATCTTGACCTCTTCTAATCTAGGTAAAACCCTACAGAAAGGGGGGTGGGGGGAGAGAAGGACCTGCTAAAAGGAGTGATCAGAAATAGGCGGAGAGGACAGAGTTGCTAAAACCGAGGGAAGACATGGGTGGTGTGTGTGTTTATGTGAGAGTGACCAGGTCAGATGCAGCTAGGAGGTCAAAAGATGAGGCTAGAATACAGACCCCCTATAATTTAGTGAGGAAGAAGTCATTAAAGATCTTGGTGAGGGCAGTTATGGAGTGGATAGAGTTAAAGACAGACTGGCAGAAATCCACGATGGAGTTGTAAGATGGGTATTTGAGGAAATGTCTTGCAGGCAAGTGGGATAAAATATTTCTTTTAGGATGGAGAGACTACTAGACTTCGCTTTTGTTTTGAAGGAAGCAGGCCAAAACAGTGAGAGGTTGGAAAGGGGAGGTTAGATGAGTATGAAGAAGTAGAAGGAAAGAATAGAGGTAGAGAGTGAGTAAGAGAACTCAGTAATTCTATAACAGGAGTTTTGGTGGAGGTCTGAGAAGGAACTCTTACTTTCAGAGGAGCAGTGTTTAGAAAAGGCTTAGAGAAGTGTCTGTTTTGCTAAGTGGGAAAGTTAATCCAGGGTTTGAGATCAAACAAGGTGAGGGCAAAGAGGGAGGTGGTAAATGGGACAGATGGGATATTAATGTGGAATTTGAAGTCACCAGTGATGAAATGAGAGGGAGAGCCAGGTATCAGAGGAAGGTGGTTGGGAAGAAGTTGGATGGAAATAGTGGCTGAAAGCTTGATGAAGTGGAAGGGGAGACGGCTTGAAGGAGGAGCAGGAAATGGAAGAAGAGAAGGGTGTTTTGGAAGTGACAGGAAAAGTAGATGAAAAGCCCAACATCTCTGTATTCCTTTGGGGACTCCTTGAGGCAGGGTGTGTGTGTGAGAATGGTTAGATGCAGTGTTGTAGCCATGTCAGTCCAAGGATATTAGAGAGACAGATGGATGAGATCTTTTATTGGACCAACTTCTCTTACCAACAGAATGGTTAGAGGAAGCTAGTGAAGGGATCCAGGTTTCCATGCGTGCCATGAAATGGAGGGGCAAGAGGTGAAGGTTGTGAATGGCAATTATCTTTATAAAGAGATGTTTCTGAAGGAGTGGGGGGATGGGGCGGGGGAGGAGGCCTGAGTGGATGTGAGGTTTGAAGGAGAGAGTCCAGAGGGATAGAGGTGGAAATGAAAGGAAGGTGGTGAGGGTTGATGCGAGAAGGAGAAAGTGGCGATAAGGGAGCAGTAGAAAGGGAGAGAGTAAAAGGGGAGGAAAGAAAGGAGGGGAGACATAAGATAGTATGATGAGTGTCTTGGTGGCAGATAATGACAATGGTTGGTGAAGAACAATCAATAGATATGTTGGGAGCGGACCATCAATTAATATAGACAAGAACAATCAAGCAAATTGGGCAAAGAAATCAATTTTGCTAAACAATTACCAGAACAGTAGGAGCAAGCAATGAGCAGTTATCTTAGTTGTGCAGTGAAAAATTATGTACAGAACCTTAATTCTGCCCTCTTTTGAACATATAAATAAATGATGCTATTTTTCAAATACAATAAAGTATTACTTTTTCTGCAACGTTAAATATGCATGTGTGGCTTGTCCCAGTACTGTGTTCTTTTCTGCATGTCACACAATTCATGAATCATTTTTATGAAAGTACACAGTAAATAATTCTTTAACAGTACAAGTGAAACTATAAGTGAAAATTTGCTGATACGTAGGTCACCTAAATTTGCAGTTAACAGCCTCATCTTTTGATCTACATGTAAAGAATCGTATGCTGCTGGTTGAAAAAAAAAATTGAAATACACAGGTGAAGCAAAGGTATGTTAAAATATATCTGAGTAAGGTAATGGACCTTTGTGACAAACATTTTACATTCTTGTACACTCAGAATTACAAGATGCCACATGTATCAGACTGCACTTTTCATCTTACTCCATGGCCTGGTTATGTTACAAAAGGTTTTGACATGAAGGCTTGCTAACGCAGTACACTTATTTTGAGTTGCCTGAAAGGTTGGTGGATCAAGTGCCTGCAGCGAGCACAGAATGTTATAGTCTGACTATTAGAGGATGGCAGTGGGAGATCTGTTCTCATGCTGCTTCACATTCTCCATTAACGGCTTGTGATGGTATGCTGCTTTTTTAGTGTTGATATTTAAAGCTCTTTTAGCAGGCTGGGTCCCATGTAAAGTATCTTACCAAGGTTAGCACATCACAAGCGTGGAGCTTTTGCTCTCAAGAAGTGGCAGAACTGGTAGGTAAATTTGTGCCTTTTGGACTCTGCAGCAGCCCAAAATCTCTTGAGTGGCCTATTCCTGTACATTCAAAATTCTGCACATTTTTGGGCTTTGTAGAAAGGTATTCAGATACTGTTTTTAAAAAATGTTTTTAGAAAGGCATTGTAATAAATGTAAAATATTTGTCTACATCTGGACCTGTTAAAGCTTGTTCTATTATTTTCTTTTTTGGGCCTGTCTTGTAGTAGGTGACTACAGTATCAGGAACAGTATCCCCGATACTACCATGGCTAACCTCGTGGCCGAACTTTGTGATTTTGTCCTCACCCACAACTATTTCACATTTGGGGACAATATATACCTTCAAGTCAGTGGCACTGCTATGGGTACCCGCATGGCCCCACAGTATGCCAACCTTTTTATGGCTGACTTAGAACAACGCTTCCTCAGCTCTCGTCGCCTAACACCCCTACTCTACTTGCGCTACATTGATGATATCTTCATCATTTGGACCCATGGAAAAGAAGCCCTTGAGGAATTCCACCATGATTTCAACAATTTCCATCCCACCGTCAACCTCAGCCTAGACCACTCCACACAAGCGGTCCATTTCCTAGACACTACTGTGCTAATAAGCGATGGTCACATAAACACCACCCTATACTGGAAACCTACTGACCGCTATACTTACCTACATGCTTCCAGCTTCCATCCTGGGGACACCACACGATCCATTGTTTACAGCCAAGCTCTAAGATACAACCGCATTTGCTCCAATCCCTCAGACAGAGACAAACACCTACAAGATCTCTATCAAGCATTCTTACAACTACAATACCCACCTGCTGAAGTGAAAAAACAGATTGACAGGGCCAAAAGAGTACCCAGGAGTCACCTACTACAAGACAGGCCCAAAAAAGAAAATAACAGAACACCACTAGCCGTCACCTTTAGCCCCCAACTAAAACCTCTCCAGCGCATCATGAAAGATCTACAACCTATCCTAAAAGATGATCCCTCACTCTCACAGATCTTGGGGGACAGACCAATCCTCGCTTACAGACAGCCCCCCAACCTGATGCAAATACTCACCAGCAACCACACACCATACAACAAAAACACCAACCCAGGAACCTATCCTTGCAACAAAGCCCGATGCCAACTCTGTCCACATATCGATTCAAGTGATATCATCACAGGGCCTAATCACATCCGCCATGCCATCAGGGGCTCATTCACCTGCACATCTACCAATGTGATATATGCCATCATGTGCCAGCAATGCCCCTCTACCATGTACATTGGCCAAACCGGACAGTCTCTACGCAAAAGAATAAATGGACATAAATCTGACATCAGGAATCATAACATTCAAAAACCAGTAGGAGAACACTTCAACCTCCCTAATCACTCACTGACAGACTTGAGGGTAGCAGTGTTGCGACAGATTCACTCCAAAAACAGGCTTCAAAGAGAAGCTGTTGAACTCTAATTGATATGCAAACTAGATTGCATCACCTCCGGATTAAATAGGGACTTGGAATGGCTTGGCCATTACGTTAATTGAATCTATTTCCCTTAAGTTAACAATCCTCATTCACACCTGTGTGGCCATCTTGTTTATCACTTCAAAGGTTTTTTCTTCCCCTGTTGTTATGGTGCCTCTCGATTAATTAGCCTCTTAAGGTTGGTCTATGCACCTCCACCTTATCATTTTTCTCTGACTGTATAAATATCTGTCTACTGTATGTTTCATTCCATGTATCCGATGAAGTGGGTTCTAACCCACGAAAGCTTATGCTGAAATAAATTTGTTAGTCTCTAAGGTGCTACAAGTTTTTCTTTCTTATTTTCGTTTTGCTGACACAGACTAACACGGCTACTACACTAAAACTACCAGGGTAAGTCGACCTAAGTTATGCTACTCCAGCTATGTTATTCATGTAGCTGGAGTCAACGTAGTTTAGGTTGACTTACTGTGGTGTCCACACCATGCTGAATCGATGGGAGACGCTGTCCCATCGACTTAACTTAATCTTCTCTTTCCGGTGCAGTACCGGAATCGACCGGAGAGCACTCTGCAGTTGATTTAGCGGGTCTTCACTAGACCCGCTGCATCAATCGCAGCAGCGTCGATCCCCAGCAAGTGTAGACATGGCCATAGTCTTGGCCGTCACAACATCCTCTGGCAAGGAGTTCCACAAGTTGACTGTGCGTTGTGTGAAAAAATACTTCCTTTTGTTTGTTTTAAACCTGCTGCCTATTAATTTCATTTGGTGACCCCTAGTTCTTGTGTCATGAGAAGGAGTAAATAACACTTCCTTATTTACTTTCTCCACACCAGTCATGATTTTATAGACCTTTACCATATTACCTTTCCCCCACTTAGTTGTCTCTTTTCCAAGCTGAAAAGTCAGTCTTGTTAATCTCTCCCCACATGGAAGCTGTTCCATACCCCTAATCATTTCTGTTGCCCCTTTCTGAACCTTTTCCAGTTCAAATATATTTTTTGAGATGGGTCGACCACATCTCCATGCAGTATTCAATATGTGGGCGTACCATGGATTTGTATAGAGGCAATATGATATTTTCTGTCTTATTATCTATCCCGTTTTTAACGATTCACAACATTCTGTTCACTTTTTTGACTGCCGCTGCACATTGAGTGGATGTTTTCAGAGAACTATCCACAATGACTCCAAGATCTTTTTCTTGAGTGGTAACAGCTAATTTAGACACCATAATTTTATACGTATAGTTGGGATTATGTTTTCCAATGTGAATTACTTTGCATTCATCAACATTAAATTTCATCTGCCATTTTGTTGCCCAGTCAGTTTTGTGAGATCTTTTGTAGCACTTCGCAGTCTACCCGGGACTTAACTATCTTGAGTAGTTTTGTATCATCTGCAAATTTTACCACCTCACTGTTTACCTCTTTTTCCAGATCATTTATGAATATGTTGAATAGGACTGGGCCCAGCACAGACCCCTGGGGGACACCACTATTTACCTCTCTCCATTCTGAAAACTGACCATTTATTCCTATCCTTTTTTCCCTATCTTTTAACCAGTTACCAATCCATGAGAGGACCTTTCCTCTTATCCCGTGACTGCTTACTTTGCTTAATAGCCTTTGGTGAGGGACCTTGTCAAAGGGTTTCTCAAAATCTAAATACACTATATCCACTAGATCCCCCTTGTCCACATTCTTGTTGACCCCTCAAAGAATTCTAGTAGATTGGTGAGGCATGATTTCCCTTTACAAAAAACATGTTGACTCTTCCCCAACAAATTATGTTAGTCTGTATCTGACAATTGTTCTTTACTATAGTTTGAACCAGTTTGCCCGGTACTGAAGTCAGGTTTACTGGCTTGTAATTGCAGGGATCACCTCTGGAGCCCTTTTAAAAAATTGGCGTCACGTTAGCGATCCTCCAGTCATTTGGTATAGAAGCTGATTTAAATGATAGGTTAGGTTACAAACCACAGTTAGAAGTTCTGCAATTTCACATTTGAGTTCCTTCAGAATTCTTGGGTGAATATCATCTGGTCCTGGTATTATATTATTGTATAATTTATCAATTTGATCCAAAACCTCCTCTAATGACACCTCAATCTGGGACAGTTCCTCAGATTTGTCACCTAAAAAGAATGGCTCAGGTTTGGGAATCTCTCTCACATCCTCAGCCATGAAGATCGATGCAAAAAATTCATTTAGTTTCTCCACAATGACCTTATGATCTTTGAGTGCTCCTTTAGCATCTCAATTGTCCAGCAGCTCCACTGGTTGTTTAGCAGGCTTTCTGCATCTGATGTACTTAAAAAGAAATTTCTATTACTTTTTGAGTCTTTGGCTGTTGTTCAAATTCTCTTTTGGTCTTTCTAATTATATTTTTACACATATTGCTCCTTTCTATTTTCCTCACTAGGATTTAACTTCCACTTTTTCAAGGATGCCTTTTTATCTCTCACTGCTTCTTTTTACTTTGTTATTTAGCCACGGCGGCAGTTTTTTGGTTCTCTTACTGTGTTTGTTTTTTAATTTTGGGTATACATTTAAGTTGAGCCTCTACTATGGTATCTTTAAAAAGTTTCCATGCAGCTTGGAGGGATTTCACTTTTGGAATTCTAGCTTTTTAATTTCTGCTTAACTAACTTCCTCATTTTTGTGTAGTCCCCCTTTCTGAAATTAAGTGCTACAGTGTTGGGCCACTGTGGTGTTTTCCCTGCCATAGAGATTCTATAATACAGTTTGGTTCATTTAAGATTTTTTACTTCATTTGATTCTACGCTTTCTTTCACGTATAGTGCCACTCCCCTACCAGTGTGACCTGTTCTGTCCTTCCGATATATTTTGTACCGTGGTATTACTGTGTCCCATTGATTATCCTCATTCCACCAATAAACCTTCTGCTAAGGGATGTATCTGTCTGAACCATGTGTTCCTCTGCACCTGTCGGATTTCCCCCAGTCCTTAGTTTAAAAACTGCTCTAGGACCTTTTTAATTTTAAATGCCAGCAGTATGGTTCCATTTTGGTTTAGGTGGAGCCCATCCTTGTTGTGTAGGTTCCCCCTTTCCCCAAAGTTTCCCCAACTCCTAATGGATATAAACCCCTCCTCCCAACACCATTGTCTCATCGCGCGTTGAGACCCTGCAGGCAGTCTGACTTGCCGGGGAACTCCATGTAGGTAGGGAACTGTGCCATCTGACAATGGTCAGGAGGGTGAGAGATACAGGTTTTCACCCAAGAGAGTTGACAGCTGTGGAGCCAGAAGCCTAAAAATGGGTGCCCTTGCTAGATCATCTTTTGGGGAATACAGGCACAGTTGCTCTGAACTGTGACAATTGGTTTATTGCATTGATGGATTTGGCGTAGGGGATTTATTTTATTTTTGGTCTAAAGTCCTGTAGCTTTTCCATGTTTTTTGTTGGTAAATTATGCTATCCAGGAGAAGGTCCAACACCCTTGTCAAGCCTTCTAGGTGAACTGATTCCTAGACCCCTTTTAGACTCAAGTGCACCCCTTAAATGACATATCTGCCTTCCTGGACTTCACTGTGGGTGGAAGCACATGGTTCAGTCACTCTCAGACTGGATCTCTGGTCTGAAGACCCCTGTTCCCAACATGTTAGACACAGGTCCAGCTCTGTTTTGACACATGTAAGTGTTTCCCTTCAGGAGCCTCTGACAACATAAGTTTTTATCGAGAAGACAGAAATGGAGTCTTAAAAACAAAGCTTTATTTATTCATTCCTCAAAGGTACAAAGCATGTAGGGCAGAGAGAATAAACAATAAAAGGTCAGCACACATGGATATTTCTTAAATCTTCATCCATTCACCTGTGTGTTTTGTCTAGGGATGTAAAAGGTTAACCTGTAAGCATTAGGCTTAACCTTAACCGTTAACCCCTGCGGCTAGCCGCGTTGGAGTGGGTGGGCTTGGAGCAGTCCTGACCAGCAGGATCCCGGCCGGTGGAATTCCAGCCCCTGCCACCCCGTGCCGGCCCACTGCTGGAATGACATCGGTTAACAGTTAACTGGTTAACCGATATTAATTGGTTAACCGGTTAACTTTTTTAACCAATATTTACATCCCTAGTTTTGTCAGCCTGTCAGCTTTTTCACTCTCACAGCTGGACAGCATCTCCCAGTTCACCCAAATGCCTTCCCTTTTCTAGGGGTTTTTGAGGTTTTTTCCTTTGATCTCAGGCTTAACCTGGGGCAGAGTAAACCATTCTAGAGTAAACGGATGGAGATCAGTCAAGTAGCTTCTCCCCCACCAATGGCCTAAGTATTGTCTTTGTTGCTTGGAAGGCGTGTACTTGTGGCTGTCTTATCTTTGCCATTGTTTTGTTTTCTGTAGGTTTTCAGAGTTACAGATTGCTCTGATTTTAAAAACACCATATTCATAAAAAATACTTTCCAATTTCTCAAGGGAAACTCACTCAACACCTTCAAAAGGCAAACCTGGGAACTTAAATTCATAACTCTGGTAGACACCAAAAGCCATGGATTTAACAGGGACACTGGTTTTATGGCTCATTACAATTTGTATCACACAACACTGCCTGCTATCCTTAATTGACCATTTCAAATCCTTTATGTATAATAGTCTAACGCTCCAATTGTCTACTTCATTTCTAGTGATCGCCTCCCAGGTGATAGCCCTTCTGTTTAGCAATCTGTCCCAACTTGTGTTTAGCTCAGACACTCTGTTTCCTTTCCCAGACCTGAAGAGCTCAGTGTAGCTCGAAAGCTTGCACCTTCCACCAATAGAAGTTGGTCCATTTAAAAAATATTACCTACCTGTCTTCTCTCTCATATCCTGGAACCAACATGGTTACAACAATACTGCAAAGAAAATTTTTTAACTGTTAAATTTGTATACTTTTTAAGTGACAGTATTTTTTGAAAGCAAAATGCCTGGTAGATGTCTACAAATGGTGTGCTGGCTTAAATCCTTAGATGAGTCTTGACAGATTTTGTGACTACTGATGTTTTATCCTTTTTTGGCTGAAGACCTAATGACAAGATGCAATATGTGATTACTTCAGTCTGTTCTCTGAATTCAGCCAGTTCGTTTGAAGTGCTGAAAGACTTGAGCCAAAACTTTCTCACTCTGGGTGGGTGTCTAAGCAAGTGATCTGACTTGGAGAGGTGTTGAATGTCTCTTGGGCCTGTTGAAATCAATAGCAACTGTGGACACCTGTGAAAATTTGGTCACTTATTTAGGCTTCTAATTTTAAATACAAGTCTGAAAAACTTGTCTAGAGCTACGTAGGCCAAAGATCTTGTTAAATCTACTTCCTCTGTGAAGGAAAAAGAAGTCAGCAAATGTGTGTTTCCATCTGATAAGACTGTGTGGGCTGATGTGAACTGCTTTTAAAATCATTGCTCCAGGCATCTTATTCTAAAATAGACTTCTGTACTATGATTCTGTTTTAAATACAATAGACACATTTTGAGAAATTATAGAACATTAATTTTAACCTCAAGGGTATGTGTTTTCAGTCAGGGAAATGGAAACTATTACAGTATTTAGAAACTATTTCCGGGTTTCTGGTTGCAAAGATGTTCCTGATTTTTGAGAAAAGGAGCTTCCCTCTGTGTGGAATAGATCACTTTAGAAAATGTGCCAGTTTGCTGTCTACATCAGTAGTTTATAGATTAATTTGAATTTGCAGTTGTAGCTGCATATTCTGGTGAAAGTGCATTAAATGTTTTTCTGCTACAAAAGAAATAGGGTTGGTCTCATGAATTAAGATTTTTAGTCTAAGGGCAAGTCTAATTACAAAATTAAGGCTATATCTACACTACCGCGGTACGTTGACCTATGCTATGCAACTCCAGCTACGTGAATAACGTGGCTGGAGTCAAGGTACCTAAGGCTGAGTTGCCACGTGGCCTACACTGCGGGGGTCGATGGGAGAAACTCTGGAGAGTTTCTGGAGAGCGATCTGCTGTCGATTTGGTGGGTCATCACTAGACCCGCTAAATTGACTGCCAGTGGATCGATCTCAGAGCGTCGATCCTGGCTGGAGTGTAGATGTAGCCTAAACGTCGACCTAAATTACGTCGACGTAAATCCACCACAATAATTGAATTGCTTTTGCATGTCCACGCTATGCTCCTTGTGTTGACGATGCGCGTCCTCACCAGAAGCAAGTTTGCACCAATTTAATGGTCAGTGTGGGACATTGTGGGATGGCTTCTGAAAGGCAGCCACAGTTGATGTTAGCAATGCAATGTCTACACTGACACTACATCGACCTAACTGCTATGCCTCTCACAGAGGTGGAGCTAAGTCAGTGTAGTGGGTGAGTTACATTGGTGGGAGCTACATTTTAGTGTATACACTTACAGAGTTAGGTTGATGTAAGCTGCCTTGTGTTGACCTAACTCTGTAGTGTAGACCAGGCCTCAGTCCAGTCCTTTCCAGCCGAGCTTTTGTTTGCATTCAGGTGTAGTAAATAGAGTGAGCAAAACTATTGCTTCACTGAGGGCTTGTCTGCACTTAAAATGCTATAGCAGCAGTAGATTTTCCAAATGCTAGTCTAAGGCTCCCACCCCCAAATGTTCAGTGGTGAGATCAAATAAAAAGGAATGGGTGCTGCAAATAAACATTTGGTCTTTATTGCCGCTGTATTTCAGGAATGGTGACAGAGCTGGAAAATGCAATAGGCTTTACACGGCTGTTAGCTTGTCTATAATCAATGACAAGGCGATATTTAGAGGGATCGCCGGGCTTGGGAATACCCCAACCCGCGGACAGAAAGGTGGATGCAGTAACCCTTTCTATTTTTTTCTCTTCTAGAAGCTGAGTGAGCAAAGCTTCAATAAGGGGAAGCCCTTCGGATTTTGTGGGGATAGGGGAAAATTTCCATGGCTGGGAGTTAACTACTTCGGGGGCATAGGGGGAATGATCGCCTACGGTTATAGGGAGGGCTTGCAGAATTTGATTATGCAGTTTAAATTTTTTAATATCTGAGACACCTAGCAGATTTTTTTGATCCTAACAAGGCTTTTATTTTTCTTACGTATTTTTCGTGGGCAATTTTAACCCAAACCACGGGTTTTTCTTGTACTACATTGAGGCCTTGAACAAACATAAAGGAGCCAGTAGGACAGTGGGGAACGTTGGGCTCAATAATGCTAACTTGAGCTCCAGTGTCTAATAAAAAGGAGGTGGGGGTGTCACCGTTAACTAACAGGGTGGCGTATGGGCGTTCATCGGTGGGATCTTTAATTTGGGCCGGGCAGCATCCGGCCCCTATTCGTTTTTTGACCTAACATAGTCCTCCCAATTTTTCCAGCCTAGCTGTTCGGCTATATTTTGCTGCTCTTGGTCTGACATTTTACGCAGGGCTTCTTTGGGGATTCCTTTGTTAAGAAGGAAGCCAAATCGTGCCCGTTCAGCTTTAGTTCGCTCAGGATACTTTTGGGGATTAAACTGACTCTTTGGAGGGTCTTTTGGTGGCGAATCAACTGGGAGGACAACAGGCGGGGGCGGCAGTGACAACTTAATTTTACTAACTACTTCAAATAACGTTAAGATGGATCTGCGAACAGCCGCATGCAAGTGCAGCATGGCACCGGTGTCAGCTCCAGGGGCAGCTTCTAATGCTAAATCAACTGCCTCTGCTGAGACAGGAATTTGGGTGGGATCAGTAACATGTGTAAAGGGTGTGACCACCAATTGCTGTTGAACAGTTAAATTAAGTGGGTTTTGTAGTGGATCCCACAGGACTATGGAAGCTCCTGCGATTGCCCATATTAAATCGTGTGGAGTAACTAAGGCTCCCGGGGGGATATACAATCCTTTAAAACTGCCTTGCATTGCTAAAATGGCAGCTGCCGGGGTGGTAAGTGGCCAAAAGCGATTATTTAATAAAGCATGACCCGGGAAGCCTCGTGCCCAATTGGCCGTTTTGGCTAAGATGCCAGCCTCCTCACGGTCCACCAATTCTGCTCCGTGTTCTAAGGCTAGCCACCCGATCCAAACCATAGGTGCCTCATCAGCTTTTCGTTGCGTTTCCTTTAAAAACTCTTTAAGTTCGGCCTTAGTACGTGTTTGCAGTTCAGTAACCTGCGTGGTGTTGCCTGTTTGTGCATCTATTTTAGTTTTAGTTAACGGAATAGGCAAAGCTTCTGCTACAGTTTCAGATTCAGTAAATTCTGGGGCTGTTGGCAGAGCTGGATACAGAGGAGTTTTAGGAGCTTCATATGGGGGTGGCAAAATTTTCTGAGAGGGACTTGGGGACGGGGAGGTAGTGATGGGCTCTACCTTTTCTGTCTTCTCCTCATTAGCATCTTTAGGAGAGCCTGGGGCTGCCTGTTTGGCTGCAAACATTGTGCCCCCGTGGAGGACAGAGCACAGATCGAGGGCCTTGCATATCATGCTAAACAGGACGGTGGAAACATCCTCAGATTTATATTCATCGGGTCGCAATTTTTTGGTTTTCTTAATTAAATCTAATTCTTTTATCATCTGGCATAATAATTTGTGTGCCGGATCAGCAGGTATTACCCGAGGTTGGGGAATCAATTTGGAAACGGTACCTCCGGATTTTCCAACAATGCGGCTACACTCTCTCCAAAGCTGAGAGGGATTTGCAGCACCGAGGTTCTCCACAGTCTCCGTGCACTGAGGCTGTAGGGAACAATCGGCTGGCTGACACCTAAAGCTCGGGTGGCACCGAAGGAAGCATCCCGTATCTGCCAGGGTTAATGGTACAGTATAGCCTTTCAGAGTTTTACCCGAGCCAAGGGAACAGATCCATTCTATTTTTGGATCAGTCGAATTTTGGCTAGTAAAAAGGTGAAACTGCAAATGTTGGAACTGTTCAGTTTCATAATCTGCGCGGTCTGCAGCGTGCCACGGGCATGGCCCAACTCCCTTGCATCCTGTTCGTGACGCCATGTGGATTGCCACGGGCACGCAGGGGCGAAAGAAAATTCAGGCCTGTTATTTACTAGGCTGCACGTGGCAATAGACTATATTGGTAAGGGATGCAAGGAGAATATGGGTCACGCTGCAAACTGCAGACACGCGCACACACACACAACTAAAATTAATCAATTTAAAGTTTTATTGGGGATAATTACAAGGGGTAAGGGAGCAGCGTTAGATTAGCTAATAGAGTTAATGAAACTTAAAACACACAATGACTAAAATATCTACTAACAATATTTATAAACAAAGATGCAGCATTTAGTAATAACTGATACTCACTAATACAAACCAACGCATAACGACCGGCAAACGTAGAAACTCTGTTTGAAACACGTGAGCTGAGAGAGAGGCTTCGAGGTGATCAGGCTCGGTTACGGGTGTACACGGGATACACAGGATTCGTTTTTCTTTCTCCTCTTCCTGCCTGCACCTGGCAGGCAGGCCCCTAAAGTACCAACTATGACATCATAGAAGTGTCATAGGGGACGGGGCCCAAAACCTGTTTGTGTTCGTTTCTGATTGGCACAAGCAAAGTTAACACCAAGGGGGGAGCAGGTGCCTCAAAGTCTGGCTTTGCCCCCAAAAAGTGAGGAAATGCATATTGCTTTAGAATGCGTGCCACACTGAATGACAAAAGAAGAGGCCAGGGTAATACCGGTATGGGCAAGTTTTACAGGAAGCAGACAGGAACTCATCTCAACAGTCTTTATTTCAGTTATTTACTAGCATTTATGGTAACACCTTAATTGTACCTTTTAAAAGTCAAAACATGCTGTGTAACCTAAAGGAAGAGTAATGTACAAGGTTAGGGTGACTGCAGTGATTAAGATAAAACAGACTCCTAGCCAGTGCCTTCAGATATTGATGGAGCTCTGCATATCGTTGTGTTAATGCTTTGCATTATGAAGCTACTTGAAGCTGGAATTTTATATGGAACTTTGAGTGACAATATTTATACACTTTTACCGTATTCCCTTTGCTACAGTTCAGATATATGCATCTTGTATATTGATATTTCCTTTTGAATCCTGCAGTGTATTCTTCATCCTGCACTTCAGTTTGTCCTGGAAATGAGTTAGAGGTTACAAATATCATATGATTTCCTTGCAGTTTTGACATTTTCATTACATGAATTGGCCGGGAGATAGTTTAACCATTCTTCTCTCCCAGACAGTGTTGTGGGATCTCTTAATGCAACTGTTAAGAAGTCTCAGCTTTGGACTAAGGTGCATTACTTCTGTAGAGATCTGCCTCCTCCCTTTTTTAAAATCCCATAGCATGTGCAAACTTTTTTTTTTAAGCAAATGTAATTTAGGGCATAAGGTGCTGGCTAAATTCTTCACATGGAGTCTGTGACAACTTCTGAGTTTCAGTAAGACTATCAATAGTAAATTTGGAAATACTATTGTACTGTATGTATATGTGACTGCCTGGGCCACCCTGATGGGAATAGTGAGAATTGGTGCTGCTGTGCAAAGAAGGCTGACAGAAGCACATAGCATTCTGTTTCCTCTTTAAATCAATAAATAAGATATTCTTTAGGATGCTTCCCCTCTGCCCTCTCTATCTGCATGCTTCCAGGAAGTTTTTCAAAACCTCTTCCTGAAACTGTACCAGCTCAGATGGATATTGAATATTTGTCCTCCAACACAAGCCAGCTGTTATCTATCTTGGCAGCCTCCAGTCAGCAGCATTCAAAGAAGAAATGCTTTTGTCAGTGCTTCCTTTTTTGCTTCAAGATCTTCAAACAAGTTAATTTTGTAGAGTTCATCTACTTGCCCAAGTTGCTTATCTCTGTCTTCCAGGCTTCAGGATTTGCTTAATGATCTAACATTAGGGGATTCAGTGGGGAGGGGTTGGGGAGGGAGGGAGGGAGTAAGTGGTCTCACAACTTTAATCTTAGTTGTTCAGTAAGTTTTGCATTCCTTATTTTAAACTTTTGTTTATAGGATCAAACAGATGAAAAATACGCTTATTTTCCAACTTGCTGGATTGAGGAAATTGATTTTGTGGTGCCACAATTTGACATTTAATGTTCCTTAAAAGCTGGTTAAAAGTTGGTATTTGTGACAATGAGATATGATTTAAATGGGCATGGTAGTTGCGTTCTTTGGACTCTTACATCTCTGGTGAGGAATAAAGGCAAAAGTCTCTTAATCACAATCATCACATGATTGTACCTTGCTCTCTTGGTCATGCAGAGATTTCTCAGCTCTTTCAATCCATTCAAACAATTTTAAACTGGAAATACTTTCAGAGTCAATGTGATGGTTTTGGTTTGAAAGCTGGATCAAATTTATTTTAAAATATTTGGTGTGTTTTCTGGAAAGTTTGAGACTGATAGTTTTGTTCTTTAGAGATATGACTTTAAAAAGGGCAGCAAACAAGTTTGTCTATTTTTAGCTTCTTTAAACTGTATACAGAAGACCTTGATTTTTTTCAATTAGTAATAAAACTTTCTCTTATTTTAGGTGTATTATATACTTTTATTCCAGGAAACCTCCCTTGGAAGACTCAAGGAAACTGATTGGGAGCTTTCTTAGCCCTTAATTGAAAGGGCATAGCTGTTTAATGCTTTTTAAAAAGTTTCCTTCCACTCATAAATCTATGTAAACAAAAATTTAACTTTGAGTGAAAAATCACTTGGTATCTGATTTCATAAACCTAATCTAAATCTGTAATACAAAAATAAAAAGGTAAAATTTTTTGAGGTAGGGGTGTGTGTGTACACTTTTCAGAACTTCTTTATTCTGTAGAAGTATGAGAGCACAAATCCATCTCTCTTTGGTACTTCACCTTTAAACCTGGCCCAGTTCAGAATTCCAGCAATGGTTCTCTGTGCTGATTTGCAGCACTTCCCCTACTCGATTCTGGGTTACCAGAACTTCTGCTGATGCAGAAACTCTGGTCTTTACACCAGGGTCCCTGTTGATTCTGCTGAAGACAAATTTAGTGGCTTTGGCACTTAGGCAAATGTCAAAACACTTGGTTGAGAGCACCAAATTCTTACATTTTTGAACTAAATCTATTTTTCTGCACAGGTTAAATGCTTTTATTTCTATGCCAAGAATAAACTAGGTTCAATATAATAAATACAGCCGGATGGAAATTTCAACCTTGAGAGATGTTGGCCAAATTTAAAAGCAAACTTAAATCATGTAATCTTAAATTCTGTTGAGGCTTTTGTTTTTTATTTTGGCAGTCTGAGTAAATGGCAACATACTAGTCTGAACACTCCAGTTGCATCCTTACTACAACATTCTAACCACATACTGTATGATTACTAACTAGATCAGGGGTCGGCAACCTTTAAGAAGTGGTGTGCCAAGTCTTCATTAATTTAAGGAAAAAGAACAGGAGTACTTGTGGCACCTTAAAGACTAACAAATTTATTTCAGCATAAGCTTTCGTGGGCTATAGTACACGTCATCGGATGCATAGAATGGAACATACAGTAAGAAGATATTTATACATTCAGACAAACATGAAAAATTGGAAGTACCCATACCAACTGTAAGAGACTAATTAAGAGGAACTATTATCAGCAGGGAAAAAACTTTTGAAGTGATAATCAAGATGGCTCATTTCAGACAGTTGACACAAAGGTGTGAGGATACTTAACTAGGGTAAATAGATTCAATTAACGTAATGACCGAGCCACTCCCAGTCTCTGTTCAAACCTAAGTTAATGGTATCTAGTTTGCATATTAATTCAAGTTCAGCAGCTTCTCGTTGGAGTCTGTTTCTGAAGCTTTTCTGTTGCAAAATTTCCACCTTTAAGTCTGTCACTGAGTGATGAGAGGTTGAAGTGTTCTCCTACTGGTTTTTGAATGTTATGATTCCTGATTTGTGTCCGTTTATTCATTGCATAGAGACTGTCCGGTTTGGCCAATGTACATGGCAGAGGGGCATTGCTGGCACATGATGGCATATATCACATTGGTAGATGTCCAGGTGAATGAGCCCCTGATGGCGTGGCTGATGTGATTAGGTCCTATGATGGTGTCACTTTAATAGATTTGTGGACAGAGTTGGCATCAGGCTTTGTTGCAGATCTGTACAGACACATGCCTAGAACCCTGACCAGAGGTATTCTATTTGCTACCCAAGATCCATAAACCTGGAAATCCTGGACGCCCCATCATCTCAGGCATTGGCACCCTAAGGGTACATCCACACTACCTGCCCGATTCGGCGAGTAGCGATCGATGTTCGGGGATCGATTTATCGCGTCTCATGTAGACGCAATAAATCGATCCCATAAGCACTCCCCGTCGACTCCGGAACTCCAGCTCGGCGCGAGGAGTAAGCGGAGTCGACGGGGGAGCCTGCCTGCGCCGCGTGGACCCGAGGTAAGTACTTAGATCGAATTACAAAGATACTTCGACTTCAGCTATGCTATTCACGTAGCTGAAGTTGCATATCTTAGATTGATCCCGCCCTCTAGTGTGGACCAGGCCTAACAGCAGGATTGTCTGGCTATGTGGACTCTCTCCTCAGGCCCTGCACTACCAGCGCTCCCAGCTATCTTCGAGACACCACTGACTTCCTGAGGAAACTACAATCCATCGGTGATCTTCCAGTAAACTCCATCCTGGCCACTATGGATGTAGAAGCTCTATAAACCAACATTCCACACAAAGATGAACTACAAGCTGTCAGGAACAGTATCCCCGATAACACTATGACAAACCTGGTGGCTGAACTTTGTGATTTTGTCCTCACCCACAACTATTTCACATTTGGGGACAATATATACCTTCAAGTCAGCGGCACTGCTATGGGTACCCGCATGACCCCACAGTATGCCAACATTTTTATGGCTGACTTAGGGGACAAGAGCAAAGGAAGCGTTGTTCTAACGCCCCTACTCTACTTGCGCTACATTGATGACGACATCTTCATCTGGACCCATGGAAAAGAAGCCCTTGAGGAATTCCACCATGATTTCAACAATTTCCATCCCACCATCAACCTCAGCCTAGACCACTCCACACAAGCAGTCCATTTCCTAGACACTACTGTGCTAATAAGCGATGGTCACATAAACACCACCCTATACCGAAACCTACTGACCGCTATACTTACCTATATGCCTCCAGCTTCCATCCAGGACACACCACACGATCCATTGTCTACAGCCAAGCTCTAAGATACAACCGCATTTGCTCCAATCCCTCAGACAGAGACAAACACCTACAAGATCTCCATCAAGCATTCTTAAAACTACAATACCCACCTGCTGAAGTGAAGAAACAGATTGACAGAGCCAGAAGAGTACCCAGAAGTCACCTACTACAGGACAGGCCCAACAAAGAAAATAACAGAATGCCAATAGCAGTCACCTTCAGCCCCCAACTAAAACCTCTCCAGCGCATCATCAGAGATCTACAACCTATCCTGAAAGATGATCCCTCACTCTCACAGATCTTGGGAGACAGATCAGTGGCCCATACCCCAGACTGGCAGCGCGGGCGGCAGATGGAACCCCAGACTGGCAGCGGGCCCCTGCCACCCGGGGACGTGGCCCCACTCAGCTCGCTGCCAGCCCGGGATTCCGTCCATCCAGGCCAGCAGCGGGCTGAGCAGGGCCGGCGTCCGGGACCCCAGACCATCAGTGGGTTGAGCAGGGCCGGTGGACAGTACCCCAGACTGGCAGCGGGCTGAGCGGCTCAGCCCGCTACCGATCTGGGCTTCCATCCGCTGGCTCCTGCCAGCCGAGGTCCCGGCTACTGACCCCACTCAGCCCACTCTGGCCTGGGGTTCTGTTCACCCAGGCAGGCAGCAGGCTGAGTGGGGCCGGCTGCTGGGACCCCGTCTGCAGCAGAGTGCTACTAAAAATCGGCTTGCGTTCCGCCTTTGGCATGCGTGCCGCTGGTTGCCGACCTCTGAACTAGAGTTCTACCACAACAGGAGACTCTAATCCACAAATTTAATTTTGGATGATTACACTTTTTATTGTAAAAGGGAATGAAAGTCTCTGGAGAAATTTTTTTGGAAAGGGTTAATGGGAGGATTGGAGCAGATAAACATGTTTTCTCATTTAAATGACATTGTCATTCCACAAAGATGGCTAGTATCGCATCACCAAATATAAACATGGGCAGTTCCTGGAAACCTTTGTCATAAAGAGCAATGCTAGTGATGTGTACTTGAAATGGTCTCTCTTGTGATCGTTACTCATACTTATAAAATGAGAGAGAATAATATACATTATGTTTCTGGACATTATCTGTAGTTTGGTGGCTGTTGTACCCAATACTGAGGGAGTTGCACAAATAATCATAAGACCTTGCAGCTGTAACTGCTTTGGTTTAATGTGACCAGCTTGCTATTTTATTCTTGATTACTCTAAAATTATTTTTTTGTTGAAAATTACTATTAATGCCTAGTAAAATAGCAATACAAATATTTATATATAGACATTTTTAGCCATACATTGTCCCCTCCATTTATGCTAGTGGAGGAGATTAAAATTTGATGAAAGTGCCCATTTGCGAAATGTTGCTTCTGGATTAGACCCTGCATGGGTGAATTAAAGGGTTTGGGTTTTGGGGATCAGGGTGGAGTTGAGAACTGGACTAACTCCTTATCATTGCCCTGGCTCACACTGTGGATATTTAATTGAGAATTAATGCTGCTTCAAACAGCATTAATTCCTTTGAGATTCTTAGCAGCTGCTGTTGTGTGAACATAGAGATACAACCAATGGCAACATGCTTCTTTATGGAAACAAGTTTTGGGGAGGGGGGCAGTAGGCTGGTATCTCCTGCCTCTGTCTAGCTGGGAATTCTTTCTCACTCATCACTTGGCCACCCATGGTTTAAACGAGATAATTTCTCGAAAATCGGGAGTTACACCTTATGGCATTTCTGCATCCTTCTGCCCAGTTCCTGTGGATGTCTCTGTGGAAGGACTGCCTTAGCAGTTAACTTTCACTTGGTATTTTTTATTTTCACTTACTTTTAAATTACAAAGAGAACACTTTCTGGACAGAACTAGGCCAACAAGCTGCAGGCCAAAAGGGAAGTACAGGCTGAAAGTTTTCCTCCCTATTATGTCCTGACCCCCAAACTGTGGGCAGCCTACTGTGTAGACCCTGTAGGTGCTTAAATCCTGGATTGGCTGCCAAAAGATGGGTCTTCTGAAATGCCTTCATGGTCTTTCTTTCAATGCCTACACCCCCAAACCTAGAAATTAGCACTATGTAGACAGGTTTACAGATGTGGTCCTTATAAGAGTAATCTGGTGTGGCGTGCAAGAGAGCATGCTGTCCGTAGGACAAATGGACGGAAGAACTGTGCATGTTGATCCTTTGGGAGCGTTAAAGTGCACCTATTTTAATTTCCCATTGGTCATGTGCCAGAATGCAGCCCCATAACTCTTGTGATAATTTTAGAAAGTAAAAATATTGCAGTACTAACAAATGAAGTTGAATTAAATGGATCGAATTCAGACCTGATGTAAGCAGGTGCCACTCTAGTTAATTGAGTGGCAGGTGCTTACACCAGATCTGAATTAGGCTTAATGTGTTTACTTAGAAGTTGTCCCAGAGCAGGCCTTGAATGTGTATAGCCAATGAGGAACAAGTGCAGATACTTGCTCTGTAAATACAAGTATTCTGTGTCAGGCCGTTGTAGGCAACAATGCATAAAATATTTTGGTATGTTTGGTAAATGTACCTTAAAATTACATTTTGTGGTATGGTTAAATTAGATTAAATTGAATATTTTAATAGTAGTAAACCAGGTTGATTTAAATTTTAGTCACTATTTAAATCAGCAAGCAGGAAATCTTGATTTAAGTAATCTATTTGAACTGTTTTGCCTTTTTACTTTATTTTCCGAAAGAAAGGTTGATTCTCATTGGTTAGTAACCATTAAAACACATTGATTTACATCTACATAGAGCCTTGAAACTAAATTTAGTGGTACATTTTTGACTAACCAGGCGGATACAATATATCTATATACATTTATTTAAGCAGTTGTATAGCTTAATTTGCATTTATTCCGATTCTTAATTTTTGCATTTTTTATTATGTTAGAAAATGGTGAATGATGCATTTTTTATTTACTATATTATTTTTTTTACTTGGGATTTGTATCAAGCTCTGCATGGATGGAAATTCAAATTAAATTAAAAATGCACAACCACAGTATTTTAAATTAAACAAAACTCATTTAAATGTGCTGTATACATATACTTTTTTCTTATCAAAACATATTTTGCGTTTTAAAACTGGCTTATTAAACAGTTGGTCTGTAAAGTGTTTATCTGCAGTTAGTGAATTGAATTGATTGTTTCTGGTCACCATGTCTTTTCAAGGTTTCCAAACTCGTAGATCCCATCTTTTCACACCTAGTTTTTATTCACAGATTGGAGGAGGAAAACAAGCTTTCCAGCTTTTTCAGCTTCTAGTTGTTTTCTCAACTTTTATAAACTAGTCATTGAACTGCACTAGTTGAATAAAATGAAATTAAGAAAATATTGTCTGCACCTTCAGAAGAGGCTACTGCTGTCAAAAGCTGGTTTAGCACTTCAGACTCTGGTTTCAGGTGTTTAGCCAGTGACTTCCACCAGTTCAGTGCTTTGACTTTCTTTAAAACTTGTCAGCAGATATATACTGCTTAATGTGTTTTGTATTTAATTTAAATTATTTTAATAACTTATAGTATATTTAGGCCTCAACATAAATTGTCCTAATTTTAAATTTAATTTAAATAGATTTATTTTTTAAAAACCTATTTAAATAAAGAAAATCCACTTGAAATGTAAAAATCTGATTTTTTTTTTTTTTTTGGTTGATTTTTATCCACACTGGTAAACAATTTGACCATTCTTATAGTTCTGTTCGGTACATAAGTGCATGAATAGTTTCTAGTAATTAGTCAATTACTGCATAAAAGAAATACTTAATTGGGATAAAATATATTTGAAACTTGCAGTGCTCCGGGGGAAGGGAGGGGTTTCACAACCCTGAGGGAGAAAGTTGCAGCGCTGTAAAGTGCCAGTGTAGACAAGCCCTCATTTGCTACACAGCTTCCAACTTCTGCAGCACACGAGGCAGGGGTCATATAAACAACAGCTTCCTTTAGTACTGAACCCTGAGCCATCCTCTAGCAGAATGGAAAAACAATGTAATCATTTAATTAAAGACTCAATGGATTGATGGGTTGGTTGATTTAAATCAAGGTGATTTTAAATTACCAAGAAGAAAGCCTTTATTTAAATCATTGATTTTAATAACTTTTCCATTTCTACTTTATTTTGTAAAGAAAGGTATATTCTCACTGATTGATGTAACTAAATAGGTTGATTTATAACTAATAGAGCCTTTCCACTAGATTTGGTACAGCTTTTTGCTACCTGGCAGGGTACACTATAACTATATTTAATTATATAGCTGAATATTTTCAGATTATTATTAATTGTACACATCTAGTATGTTAGAAAATGGTGAATGATGTATTGCTTATTTTACTAGTTAATGAACTGTTCATGATTCTTGTCAAGCTGCATTAGGATGGTAATTGGAATTTAAACAAACAGCTTTTTTTTTTATTTAAATATTTTGAGATTATAATAAGTTTAGGCCTTAACCTATTTTGTATTAAATTTATATTTCATTGTAAAATGTTTATTTAAAAAAAGAAAAACTTGATATAATTTAAGTAACAAAATAAAAAAAAGTGAACTAAAAAAATCCAATTTTCAAAAAAAAATATTTTTATCCATGTAATGAATGTGCATGAGGGGGCTGAATTAAAGTTGTGCTAGCATAAGGATGGAATCTTCTGAGATTTTTACCAGTTGAGCTCTAGCAAATCTCTACCGAGCATGCGCAAACTGTGATTCCTACCCCAGCTCCCCTTCCCTGTTTACACCTTGGCCAAATTTGGATGGGTTTTCACTGGGATGACAAAAGGCACATCCCTGACCCAATAAATGCCCTTTGACAAATTTCAAATCCCTGCTCCAAAGCATTACCAAGAAGAGGTTGCTAGAATTTTTTAACATTGAAAAATCTATTTTTCCCCAGACTCGTTCTCAGAAATGGCTTAATTGTTTTGGCTGAAATGTTCCAAAATATTCAGCCTGAAGCAGACACCTAACATTGAAAATTTCAGGCCCAACAGTTAGTTTGGTACAGTCATAAGCAACGGAAAACAAGGCCATATAATGGGAAGTGTTGGGCAAACATGATAATAAGCAGGCTGCCAGCCCCTCCTACAATATACATTTCTTGCTCTACTAAAATTAGCAAGAAGTTAATGCAACACCTGTGAACTGTACTAATGCCCTTGGGGTAATACTTCCAGCTCTGTCACTTTTAATACTGTGTTATACAATATGCATTTCTTGCTCTACTAAAATTAGCAAGAGGTTAATGCAACACCTGTGAACTGTACTAATGCCCGTGGGATAATACTTCCAGCTCCATTGCTTTTAATACTGTAGAAGCGACAAAGAGTCCTGTGGCACCTTATAGACTAACAGACGTATTGGAGCATAAGCTTTCGTGGGTGAATACCCACTTCTTCAGATGCATTCAGTGGAAGAAGTGCACTGCATGCACCTGAAGAAGTGGGTATTCACCCACGAAAGCTTATGCTCCAATACGTCTGTTAGTCTATAAGGTGCCACAGGACTCTTAGTCTGGATCTGTAGAAGCGACAAACATGGCTACCCCTCTGATACTTTTAATACTGTGTTATACTTGGAGTAATATGTGTTCTGGAAAAGACATTGCAGTAACTTATTCTTCTGCGGTTTCTTGATGGCTGTCGTTACGCAAAGAGCTTATTGGATATATGTGATGATGCCAGAAGCCCAGCCTGTTGGAGGTTAATTATCCACATGAGGTGGATAGTTCAAAGAATGGGTTCATTTCCAAGATGAATTTTGGTTGTTCAGTTCTGCCGACCACATGCCCAGAGAGAGAAGTTCTTATCCTTGGCCAGGTGCATGAGAGCAGGCTCACAGGCTGTTTGTACCGGAGGGGTTTGTGATTGTGACTTTTCTTTATTCGGCCCTGATTCGAGTCCAAGAACTGTCTGTCTCCTAACCCAAATTTGATTCTTAGGTAGGGATTTGTATTTAAGAAGTTAAAAGGCACTCGTTATCCAGCATGTATCTTTTTTTAGATGCAGATTTAATTAGATCACTCGTCCCCTTCTCTTTGCTATAATGTGCATTCTACCAGAGCATCATAAGTATGAGCCACTTTCTTACTTAACAGATTGTTTTGATCGTCTTTTCTTAAGGCATCTTATACTAAAGTAGTTTCATTTAACATGCAAAGGTTAAATTAATTATTTTTACAGAAAAGATGGAAAGCTTTCTGTGTCTTGAACCAATATTTATTCCATTTTTATAGCTGGTAACTTACGTTTTAGATGGATGATACCTTTAAAGTCTGAAGGTTTGGCAGAGCCTTTCTGTGAGTAAATCTTACTCTTAACATGACACTACTACTGAACTACTTTTGATCACCACTTTGTCACTGAGAGCAGCTAGGAGTTAATGGGGACTAGGGACGAAAGAAGACAATGAAAATATAGCTCAACTATTTATCCGAATAAGGTTAGATTTATTATTTGTATTGTAATAGAGCCTAGAAGCCCTGGGCCCCATTGTACCAAATAATGTAAAAACATAAAGGAGATGGCCCCTACTCCCAAATATTTACAGTTCAAGCAATTATCAGAGGTGAGCAAAGTTGCTATCTAGGTAGGGCATATTGAGGTGATTCCTCCCCCTCCCCCCCTTCAAGGAGGGATGTTTTCTGCATCCCTGTCTAGAAACCTGTGGGTCTTCATTTCTACGCCTCTTCCTTTCCATTCTGGTGTCCCATGGTGTAACCAGCCTTTATCTGACTAACTAGGACTAGACCAGAGTTTCTTTAGAGCCTTTTGGTACTACTTCTGAACTCAGATCTTGCGAGGAATGCTTTTGATTCTTTTATCAGGGGTTCATCACAACACTGTCATTCATGCTAGTTTAGGAAGCAAGAGACTCATGGAGGGAACTGAACCTCGATCTTTTGCATTACATTGGATTGGTCGGTGAAAACCCTTTTATCTGTTGACCAGGCTTAGGGTGATCAGATGTTCTGATTTTTATAGGGATATTTGGGGCTTTGTCTTGTATAGGCGCCTGTTACCCCCCACCCCGTCCCGATTTTTCACACTTGCTGTCTGGGCACCCTAGTCAGGCTATAAAAGTTGCATTTTGGTATTCCATTGGCTTATTTTGCTATGACCTGATATTTCTCCTTGCCTACCCTTGCTCATAGCCAAAGTCATGTTTAAATCACTCTGGATTTTAGAGATGAGCTCTATAAACTGACCAGTGTTTGGTTCAGCTGAAGGCACAGAAGTATGTGATTCTGAGCAAAGAATTTCAGTCATGTTCTAAATGACCCTGATAAATCTGTAGGAGACAGATGGCCCATTCTTTCACACCAGCCTTCTGTCACAGGATCTTGTGTATTTAGGAGTTTTAGTTCACTAATTTTGTACTAGTAATTGCTGTTGAGTCAGTGTGGGCCAACCTTTGAATAGTGAAAGCTTATCACTAAACTGTTTTCAGAGTCGGCATCTATTTCAGGGATTGGAACTCTACAGCTTTTTGCTTCTCTTTCAGTTTCCATGAATTTAGTTATCTTGACGTTTGCGTGCCTGTATGTTTCAGTATATCTTAATTACTCATCTCTACACTGCCTCATTAGAACAGGAAAAACAGGAATTGAAACAGCTTGATTAGCAAGGAAACTGTGTTGAAATCACAACTCTTTGAAATGCTAAGTTTTTGAACAGCACGGTATCAACAGCTGTTACGTTACTGTATGAGGAATCCAGATAATGAAATAAGATGCATTAGTTTGAAACATGCAGGGTGGTTATTACTAATGCACGTTAAAATGTGTTTCAGGTAATGAAATGTGAACATTTGGGGCATTTCTACAGAAAACCTGTGTACCTGCATGTGATAAATATTTCAATATATTTGCATTTTGAAGCTTAACCATGTTCTTTTGTTTTCAGTTATTCTAAATTGTAGTCTCCATTAGAGTTTAAATAACTGTAAATTTCATAATCAGACCACTGGCTTATTGTTTGAAGTGACAGTTGTAGTCACTTCTGCAGTAATTATTCGCAGATGTCAGCCACCGAGTTGAGAGATTTTCAGGGATGCTAATTAGTGCTATCTAAACTTTTTTTTCGCTGAGTCTCCTTTATTCATAAATTCCACAGTTATAACCTTACAAGTATCCCTGCAGAAGGGGAAACACCTTTTCATTATTACACAGGAATGCTTCAGACAAGGAGGTGATGAAAAGGAGTGTCAAGCATCATTTTCCAACCCTCAGGTGTACATTGATGATTGGTCAGTATCTGGGTAGAGTAGGTGACTGCAGCACAACTTCCCTTATTATACTATCCATACAACTGCCTCATTTGTGCTTTTTAAAATAGAAAGAGTTGATACTGGGTGTGACATTAGCATATTTTCATAAAGAATATGAAGTGTAATGATATGGATATGGCATAATTGCGATGCACTTTATGCAAGATGGTTCATGTAAGATATCATTGAAAAGGTTATGATTTACTGAATGTGATTATTCAATTTGAATGCATGTATCATTTCTGTATCTAAAGTTAGGAATATGGACTATGTAACAATTACAACTGAGTGTGTATTGGGAAGACACCCACTAGACGACAGGCCATCAGATTTGATGGGCTATTAGGAAAGAACAACAAGACTGTGAAAATACTAATCTCTCTCCATCCTGGGAGGAATCCTGGGACGTAACTGGTACTAAACGTTAGCTTGGACTTCTTGTAACTTTCCACTAACGGGGAGGGTGAGTGTGTCAAGTTTGGGAAACAAAGGATTCCCACCTTATGTAAGGATGGGGAGAAAGGCAAACAGGGCTCTTCTCCATGGCTTGTCTGCGCAAGAAGAAAGACTGCTAAAGACACCTGAAGGGAAGGCAATGGAAGAGTCCAGACTGAGACCGGGGTCCAATCTGAAAAGAAATAGAGCTGGAACTCTAAGCTATAGAAACTTTGCAACCTGCCTAAAGTAACATTTAGGGTAAGAAATTACATTTTGTAACCTGTTTCTTAAGCATATTGAGCTTAGCTTGCGTATTTTGTTTTATTTGCTCAGTAATCTGCTTTGTTCTGTCTGTTATCTCTTATATTCACTTAAAATTTACCTTTTGTAGTTAATAAACGTACAGTAACTGCTCACTTAAAGTCGTCCTGGTTAACATTGTTTGGTTAAGTTGCTCATCAATTAGGGAACATGCTCGTTTAAAGTTGTGAAATGCTCCCTTCTAATGTCGTTTGCAGGCTATCAATTGTGGCAGTTCAGCTGTCCCTTCCCCCACTGCCATGTGCTGCTACCCGAAACTCGTGCCTGCTTGCTGTGTGGGGGGAGGGGAAGAAGAGGAGGGCTAATGTCCCTCTGCTCCTGCACCTCGCTTACCCCATCTTCCATAGAGCAGGGGGGGACACACAAGAGGGAGGGAGCTGCTGCCTTAGGGAGCTGCTGCAGCTGCTGGGCTTGCTGATCTAATTAACAAGGTAGTGTACTTCTGACCCCACTCTTGATACTTAAAGGAGAAATGCGCATCTCTGTCTCTGAAACACATCTGTCTCTGTCTGCCCTCCCTCCTTTCCTGCCAGCTTGTAGAGTGTGAGAGTTAACCCTCAAGGGCTCATCCAACTGCTTAGTTCATTTAGCGTTAAGGCATTCCCTTGGAAATATCCCACCCTCTGACTCCTCCACCTCAGCCAAGCTTCACTATCCTCATCGCTGTGTACCAGTATTCAATTTTGTTTAAAACTTTGTGTGTGTGTGTGTGTGTGTGTGTGTAATATAGTCTTCTATCTGGTGAAAAAAATTTCCCTGGAACCTAACCCCCTCATTTACATTAATTCTTATGGGGAAATTGGATTTGTTTAACATTGTTTCGCTTAGTCGCATTTTTCAGGAACATATCTACTACGTTAAGTGAGGAGTTACTGTATTTCTTGTTTATAATATAACCCAGTTTATGCAATTCATAGGGGGGGGGGAAAGAAAAGTCTGTGCATACCTTCCTTCACATTGAGGGAGGAGGTGGATTTCATAATATACCTTTGGGTCTGCACTCCAAGGGAGGTGGACACCTGAGTGATGGGGCAAAGCCCTTAAGCTGAGCCTTCCCAGAGCTGATCTCAGTGTCTGTGTCGTTCTGCAGTTGGGTGTGGCCCTGCCTGCGTGTGTGCTGGAGGAGGCGTAATGGCCTGGCTCAGCAAGACAGGTAAAAAGGGTGCAGAGGCTGGTAGAACAGGTGGGCTCAGCAGTATCTCAGCACATCAGGTGGCATCTTGAAGGGGGGCAACCCGTTTCACTGGGGTTATAGAGCTCTCTGTCCAGTGGGTTAGCAAGGTGTTGGAGAGGGGAAATGAGGTTAGGAAAAGAGATTGCTGCCCTTTTTAAAGTACCCCCTCTGGACACAGTAGCTCCAGCACTCTGGATTTTTGCAACAAACCCATTGTAAAGTGGAGGAAAAACTGTGTTGCAGCTCTATTTAAAAACAAATCAGTAATATTTTTGGTCAGACTTTCCAGTCCTCCGCAGGAATTGGCTTTTAATTCCACCATTCCTCCTTATTGAAGCAATCCATTTAAGGCAAACGTGTTTGAGGCTAAAGGGATTTATGCAAAAAAAAAAGGTTAATGAAATCTGCCAGAATTGTTCAATAAGGAAAGTAGCTGGTGAGCATGGCACATAGGAAAATGCATGGTTCATCCTGAACTGTACCCAAAATGACAATTTTAAGTCCTTAATATTGGCGTGCAAATATAGATAGTGATTTGAATTGTAAAATTATGTAAAGTGCTATGGTATAAGGATTGAGAAAATATGTAGCCTAATTTTTTTAGAATAGTGGAGGTCTCAGCCGGCATAAAGTGTTGTCAGTGAAGCTGAACCTGCAGCAGATTAATTGCGGGCAATAGTATGAGGCATGGGTTAGGGAAGCAAGCTCAATATCATAGAATCATAGAATCTCAGGGTTGGAAGGGACCTCAGGAGGTCATCTAGTCCAACCCCCTGCTCAAAGCAGGACCAACCCCAACTAAATCATCCCAGCCAGGGCTTTGTCAAGCCTGACCTTAAAAACCTCTAAGGAAGGAGATTCCACCACCTCCCTAGGTAACCCATTCCAGTTCTTCACCACCCTACTAGTGAAAAAGTTTTTCCTAATATCCAACCTAAACCTCCCCATCTGCAACTTGAGACCATTACTCCTTGTTCTGTCAACTTCTACCACTGAGAACAGTCTAGATCCATCCTCTTTGGAACCCCCTTTCAGGTAGTTGAAAGCAGCTATCAAATCCCCCCTCATTCTTCTCTTCTGCAGGCTAAACAATCCCAGTTCCCTCAGCCTCTCCTCATAAGTCATGTGCTCCAGTCCCCTAATCATTTTTGTTGCCCTCCGCTGGACTCTTTCCAATTTATCCACATCCTTCTTGTAGTGTGGGGCCCAAAACTGAACACAGTACTCCAAATGAGGCCTCACCAGTGCCGAATAGAGGGGAACAATCACGTCCCTCGATCTGCTGGAAATGCCCCTACTTATACAACCCAAAATGCCATTAGTCTTCTTGGCAACAAGGGCACACTGTTGACTCATATTCAGCTTTTCGTCCACCGTAACCCCTAGGTCCTTTTCTGCAGAACTGCTGCCCAGCCATTCGGTCCCTAGTCTGTAGCAGTGCATGGGATTCTTCCGTCCTAAGTGCAGGACTCTGCACTTGTCCTTGTTGAACCTCATCAGATTTCTTTTGGCCCAATCCTCTAATTTGTCTAGGTCCCTCTGTATCCTATCCCTACCCTCCAGCGTATCAACCACTCCTCCCAGTTTAGTGTCATCTGCAAACTTGCTAAGGGTGCAGTCCACACCGTCCTCCAGATCGTTAATGAAGATATTGAACAAAACCGGCCCCAGCACCAACCCTTGGGGCACTCCACTTGATACCGGCTGCCAACTAGACGTGGAACCATTGATCACTACCTGTTGAGCCCGACGATCTAGCCAGTTTTCTATCCACCTTACCGTCCATTCATCCAGCCCATACTTCTTTAACTTGCTGGCAAGAATACTGTGGGAGACTGTATCAAAAGCTTTGCTAAAGTCAAATAATAGCATATCCACTGCTTTCCCCTCATCCACAGAGCCGGTTATCTCATCATAGAAGGCAATTAGGTTAGTCAGGCATGACTTGCCCTTGGTGAATCCATGCTGACTGTTCCTGATCATTTTCCCCTCCTTTAAGTGGTTCAGAATTGATTCCTTGAGGACCTGTTCCATGATTTTTCCAGGGACTGAGGTGAGACTGACTGGCCTGTAGTTCCCCGGATCTTCCTTCTTCCCTTTTTTTAAAGACGGGCACTACATTAGCTTTTTTCCAGTCATCCGGGACCTCCCCCGATTGCCATGAGTTTTCAAAGATAATGGCCAATGGCTCTGCAATCTCATCGGCCAACTCCTTTAGCACCCTTGGATGCAGTGCATCCGGCCCCATGGACTTGTGCTCGTCCAGCTTTTCTAAATAGTCCCGAACTATTTTTTTCTCCACAGAGGGCTGGTCACCTCCTCCCCATACTGTGCTGCGGAGTGCAGCTGTCTGGGAGCTGACCTTGTGTGTGAAGACAGAGGCAAAAAAAGCATTGAGTACACTAGCTTTCTCCACATCCTCTGTCACTAGGTTCCCTCCCTCATTCAGCAAGGGGCCCACACTTTCCTTGATTTTCTTCTTGTTGCTAACATACCTGAAGAACTCCTTCTTGTTACTCCTAACATCTCCAGCTAGCTGCAACTCCAAGTGTGATTTGGCCTTCCTAATTTCACTCCTGCATGCCTGAGCAATACTTTTATACTCCTCCCTGGTCATTAGTCCAATCTTCCACTTCTTGTAAGCTGCTTTTTTGTGTTTAAGACGAGCAAGGATTTCACTGTTAAGCCAAGCTGGTCGCCTGCCATATTTGCTTTTCTTCCTACACATTGGGATGGTTTGTTCCTGCAACCTCAATAAGGATTCTTTAAAATACAGCCAGCTTTCCTCGACTCCTTTTCCCGTCATGTTATTCTCCCAGGGGACCTTGCCCATCAGTTCCCTGAGGGAGTCGAAGTCTGCTTTTCTGAAGTCCAGGGTCTCTGTTCTACTGCTCTCCTTTCTTCCTTGTGTCAGGATCCAGAACTCAACCGTCTCATGGTCACTGCCTCCCAGGTTCCCATCCACTGTTGCTTCCTCTACTATTTCCTCCCTGTTTGTGAGCAGCAGGTCAAGAAGAGCTTTTCCCCTAGTTGGTTCCTCCAGCACTTGCATCAGGAAATTGTCCCCTACACTTTCCAAAAACTTCCTGGATTGTCTGTGCACCGCTGTATTGCTCTCCCAGCAGATATCGGGGTGATTAAAGTCACCCATGAGAACCAGGGCCTGTGATCTAGCAACTTCTGTTAGTTGCTGGAAGAAAGCCTCGTCCACCTCATCCCCCTGGTCTGGTGGTCTGTAGCAGACTCCCACCACGACATTACCCTTGTTGCTCCCATTTCTAAATTTAATCCAGAGACTCTCAGGTTTTTCTGCAGTTTCATACTGGAGCTCTGAGCAGTCATACTGCTCTCTTACATACAACGCAACTCCCCCACCTTTTCTGCCCTGCCTATCCTTCCTGAACAGTTTATATCCATCCATGACAGTACTCCAATCATGTGAGTTATCCCACCAAGTCTCTGTTATTCCAATTACATCATAATTCCTTGACTGTGCCAGGACTTCCAGTTCTCCCCGCTTGTTCCCCAGGCTTCTTGCATTTGTGTATAGGCATTTAAGATAACTCACCGATCGTCCTGCTGTCCCAGTATGGGGCAGGAGCCCTCCCCTCTTGCACTCACCTACTTGTGCTTCCTCCCGATATCCCACTTCCCCACTTACCTCGGGGCTTTGGTCTCCTTCCCCCGGTGAACCTAGTTTAAAGCCCTCCTCACTAGGTTAGCCAGCCTGCTTCCAAAGATGCTCTTCCCTCTCATCGTCAGGTGGAGCCCGTCTCTGCCTAGCACTCCTTCTTCTTGGAACACCATCCCATGGTCAAAGAATCCAAACCCTTCTCTCCGACACCATCTGCGTAGCCATTCGTTGACTTCCACGATTCGACGGTCTCTACCCTGGCCTTTTCCTGCCACAGGGAGGATAGACGAGAACACCACTTGCGCCTCAAACTCCTTTATCCTTCTTCCCAGAGCCACGTAGTCTGCAGTGATACGCTCAAGGTCATTCTTGGCAGTATCATTGGTGCCCACGTGGAGAAGCAGGAAGGGGTAGCGATCTGAGGGCTTGATGAGTCTCGGCAGTCTCTCAGTCACATCACGAATCCTAGCCCCTGGCAAGCAGCACACCTATCTGCCGCCCTGACCGGGAAAACCGAGAGATGACTCAGTCCCCCTGAGGAGAGAGTCCCCGACCACCACCACCGTCCTCTTCCTCTTGGGAGTGGTGGTCGTGGAACTCCCATCCCTAGGACGGTGCATCTCATGCCTTCCAATCGGTGGAGTCTCCTTCTGCTCTATTCCCTCAGATGTATCATCCACGCCACTCTCTGCACTAGTACCTGCGGAGAGAACATGAAAACGGTTGCTCACCTGAATCTGTGTTTCTGGTACATGGACTTGTCTCATACTCTTTCCTCTTCTGGAAGTCACATGCCGCCAATTATCCTCGCTGGCCTTCTGTCCCCGCTGTGTAGCCTGCTCTGAATCTTCAGAACATTGTGCCCGCTGAAGCCGATCATGACGTCTATCCAGGAAATCCTCATTTTCTTTTATGGAACGCAGGGTTGATACTCGTTTCTCCAGACCTTGAATCTTTTCTTCCAATATGGAGATCAGCTTGCACTTTGTACAGACAAAGTCGCTTCTATCCTGTGGAAGAAAGACAAACATGGTATATCCTGTGCAGGTCACGACAGTGGATCGCTCAGCATCCATAGTCTCTTCCTTCTAAGAGCTTCCTTACTTGTGGCAGAAGCTACTCAGAGAAATCTGCAAGAGGGATGCTGCAGCAGGCTCACTCCAGGCGAACTCCCAGGCAAACTCCTCCTGTTCGCTTCTCAGCTGTTCACTCAGAAAGTTTTCAAATGGGAACAGTCATCCAGCAGTCACACACAGGTTACAGAATTTTAAAACTAAAGTTTAAAACTGAGTTTTGTTTTAAAAGTCTTTTCTTAGGTATCTTTTATGGTACTTTAGATAAGGTGACTTAGCCCTTCCCTAATACTTTTGCCACTTTTTCAAAACTGCAACTCTTTTTCAGAATGCAGCACTTCTCTGTGACTAGCACTATCTCCAGTAGATACATTCTTTGTGTTTCCACTCCTGTTTTGTTTCATTTCCTTGGTAGCTGACCTCTCCAAATGCCTCTCTACTGCTTTCCACTCTTCCCACAAACCATTTACCTTCAATTTCCATCATTGTAATCTTCCCCTTTCCAAAAGTTTCTAGCATTGTCCATTTGCAGCAACTCTTGTGACCTGATTATATAAGAGCTCTTATAATTGGGCAATTTGTATACCATCCCGGGATCTGAATTGTGCAAGGTTGGACTGGATTTTGACCTGGGCATGCATTCCTCCGCTAACCTGATGTGAACCATAGGCCAAAACTGTTCCACAGAGAGTAGAGCACATACGTACATTATGATTAAGGCTACAATTTTGTCGTGGAGGTCGTGGAAGTCACGGAATTGGTGACTTCCAAAGATGACTTTGACTTCAGCCTCGGTGACTGGGAGCTGCAGGGTCCTGCCGCCTCACACAGTAGCAGGGAACTCTGAGGTACCCCCGCCACCTTAGGCAGTGGGCCCCCAAGCTCCCATGGCTGCCGCGGCAGGCAGCCGGGGAGACCCTGGAGCTCTGAGCCCCCACAGCTCCCCAGCCCCTTAGCATTTTATCATGGATATTTTTAGTAAGTCAGGGACAGGTCACGTGAATTTTTCTTTGTCTGTGATCTGTCCGTGACTTTTACTAAAAATATCCTGACAAAATCTTAGCCTTAATTATGGTGACTCGTTCTAAAAGATAGAAACACTTAAGCACAGGAGGTAAGTTCATACAAGAATCAAAGCTCTGATTAACCAAACAGTCTGTCTTGAGGTTGTTTTCATGAATTTTCTTAGCCTGGATGACAGCTATTCATTGTATGGAATAGTGAAACTGAGGCGCTAACATAATAGTATGAAATTCTTTTATTTCCTTTCTTCCTCATGGCATCTGTGTGGCAGTTTCTTGCTTCCCTTAAGTGATGCATTCTTGTAACTTAAATCTTTGTGTGTAGCTGGTTGAAGTCCAGTATTGCAAATTAACATGTTGTTCTGCAAATACAAGGGAGAAAGATGAGGGAGGCATAGCACAGATCATTGTGGAGCAAGGCTTACAGTGGAGAGTTACTAATCATAGTGTATAAAAACTACTGAGCCATCTGGCAGAAGTGTATACGAGTAAGCCTATAGTTTTCTGTAGTGGCCACTATTATCCTCAAAACAGATGGAAACCAAGTGTTTTTTTCCTTATAAATTATGAAACTGGTGTTTACTTTTCTCTCATGGACACTGGATCATATCAGGATGGATAGAGAAACTAAATTTATAAATTTGATGGCTTCTTGGAAGACCTGTCTAAAGGCGGAAAGAGTAATCATTTAGAGTGACTCACTGGTGAGTCATTAAGGCTATGTCTACACTAGAGAGCTTGCAGAGATCTCTAGTGTAGCTGCTATATGCCAATGGGAGAACTCTCCTGTCAACATAATTAATCCACCCCCTACGATCGGCGGTAGCTATGTTGGTGGAAGAAGCTCTCCTGCCGACATGGTGCTGTCCACACTGGTACTTATGTCGGTGCAACTTATGTAGCTCTGAGGGGTGACTTCTTCACACCCCTGAATGACGTAAGTTATACTGACATACGTGGTAGTGTAGACGTAGCCTTAGAGTTTGTCAGAGCGGCAGCATATATTCTGTTGTCCTGAAAGTTAGCTAATTGCTTCCACTTTTTGAAGACATTCCCTAGTCGGATGACCAGACAGCAAGTGTGAAAAATCAGGACAGGGGGTGGGGAGTAATAGGAGCCTATATAAGAAAAAGACCCCAAAATCAGGACTGTCCCTATAAAATCAGGACATCTGGTCACCCTAAATCCTAGGTAGTTTTGGAAATATAGTTAAGATTTGCAAAAGTGTCCTAGTAAAATGCATAATAATTAGATTTTTCAAGCGATTAAAAAAAATAATCACGATTAATTGCTCTATTAAAAATAATCGTATATCATTTATTTAAAATTTTTGGACGTTTTCTACATTTTCAAATACATTGATTTCAATTACAACACAGAATACAAAGTGTACAGTGCTCACTTTATATTTACTTTTTATTACAAATATTTACACTGTAAAAAACAAAAGAAATTGTATTTTTCAATTCACCTAATACAAGTACTGTGGTGCAATCTCTTTATCATGAAAGTTGAACTTACAAATGTAGAATTGTGTACAAAAAACCCCCACATTCAAAAATAAAACAGTGTAAAACTTTAGAGCCTACAAGTACAATCAGTCCTACTTCTTGTTCAGCCAATGTCTCAGACAAACAAGTTTGTTTACATTTGCAGAAGATAATGCTGCCTGCTTCTTGTTTACAATGTCACCTGAAAGTGAGAACAGACGTTCTCATGGCACTGTTGTAGCCATCATCGCAAGATATTTACATGCCAGATGCGTTGAAAGATTCAAATGTCCCTTGATGCTTCAACCACCATTCCCGAGGACATGCGTCCATTCTGATGACAGGTTCTGCTCGATAATAATCCAAAGCAGTACCGACCGATACAGGTTCATTTTCATCATCTGAGTCAGATGCCACCAGCAGAAATTTGATTTTCTTTTTTGGTGATTTGAGTTCTGTAAGTTCCACATCAGTGTTTTGCTCTTTTAAGACTTCTGAAAGCATGCTTCTCACCTCATTCCTCTCAGATTTTGGAAGGCACTTCAGATTCTTAAACCTTGGATCAAGTGCTGTAGCTATCTTTAGAAATTTCACATTGGTCTCTTCTTCTTTGCATTTTGTCAAATTTGCAATGAAAGTGTTCTTAAAATGAACATGTGCTGGGTCATCCTCCGAGACTGCTATAATATGAAATATATGGCAGCATGCGGGTAAAACGGAGCAGGGGACATACAATTCTCCCCCAAGGAGTTCAGTCACAAATTTAATTAACACACTTTTTTTTAATGAGTATCATTAGCATGATAGCATGTTCTCTGGAACGATGGCCAAAGCATGAAGAAGCATATGAATCTTTAGCGCATCTGGCATGTAAATGTCTTGCAACGCTGGGTACACCAGTGCCATGCAAATGCCTGTTCGCACTTTCAGGTGACATTGTAATTAAGAAGTGGGCAGCATTATCTCCTGTAAATGTAAGCAAACTTGTTTCTCTTAGTGATTGGCTGAACAAAGAAGTAGGACTGAGGGGACTTGTAAACTCTAAAATTTTACATTGTTTTGTCTTTGAGTGCAGTTATGTAACAAACTACTTTTGTAAGTTGCACTTTCATGACAGAGTTTGCACTACAGTACTTGCATGTGGTGAATTGAAAAATACTATTTCTTAATTTTTACAGTGCAAATATTTGTAATAAAAAGTAAATATAAAGTGAGCACTGTACATTTTTTATTCTGTGTTGTAATTGATATATTTGAAAATGTAGAAAAAATCCAAAATACTTCATAAATTTCAATTGGTATTCTATTGTTTAACAGTGCGATTAATTTTTTTGAGTTAATCGCAAGTTAACTGCAATTAATCGACAGCCCTAATAACAATTATGCATAGCTTTTAGAATTAGCTTGCATAGAATCTTGAGTTACCTATAAAGATTTTGGGTGATGATAAAATTCAGTGATAACTCCATAATTGTTGTGATGAATGTACTGGCAAATGGAAAAATATGACCTTCAGTAACAGCATCGGTGTTTAACAATGCCCAGAATCCCCAATTTGTTCATACTTTGCTCTCCAACTGAAACACACTGGTTTCATTGTTCTGACTTATTTCATATTTCTATCCTATACTGTGAGTGCTCTTTATAAAAGGAAAAAGCATACATCATAATAAAATTCTGTGTATTATGGAAGCCCCAGTCATGGTTGCATAATTAGGGTTGAGCTAAGTTTTGCATTTAAAGCAGGGATTCAACCTCTTCGTTACATAAGAATACATTGTATCCTTCTCAAAATTACAGCATTTACTTTTGGAGTATAGAATTTTTCAAGAATTTACAAGTAAAGTGGTTAATTCATTTTAACTTTAAAAAATAGGTCCTTTAAAAACGTAGCACCCTGAGTCAGACCAAATTTTTTTATTCCAAGTGGTCTTAAGGGAATAAGACTCTTCAAACTTCTATATAATTAAAAATGGCTGAAATTTCTTGCACTGGCTATATCTGAAAATGTTCTTATAGGATTAATGGCCTTCACTTCTCATTTTTCCCAATGGGAGCAAAGCCAACCTGCCTTCTGAAGATGGTTGCCATTTTTTGCAGTGTGTGTGTATATATATGTATATAATATAATATGTGCCATTTTTTTCTATAGGCATTTCAGTAGGGTGGTGTAAGGTCCCACAGGTCTAAAACCCAGGCCTGTAGAGTTACCAAGCAGCTGACATCTCCAGGCTGCCACCAAGTGACAGCTGTAACCATCTTGCGCTCCACTTTTCAAGACCTGCTGTGAACGCAGACCATGGGAAGTTCCATCTCAAGGGTTTGACAGACAGCAGCCCCATGGCTCCTGATTGGATCGTTGCCCTATATCAACCCAAAGGGTATTCTAGGAAGTGTCCAAACAATAGCATGGATCTTCTGTAGCTTCCATGACTGTTACTGCTCCTTGCTCTTTAATTCCTGGCTTTACGTCAGCTTGATTTGGACTTTGCCTGCTGACTCAGACTCTGAAACCTGACTTGACTCTGACCCTTGCTATCGACCCTGGCCTGGACCTGACTTTGCACTGCTCTGCTATTGCCAGCCTCAGATTTGACCCTGCGTTGACCATGGGCCCTGACTGGCTTTGTTGGGATCCTGATAGTTGAGTTGAAAATTGATTAGGTAATGGGCTGTCATGAATGTGATTATATTGGTAAATAAACAAATCATAGAATCGTAGGACTGGAAGGGACCTCGAGAGTTCATTTAGAGCAGTCCCCTGCACTCATGGCAGGACTAAGTGTTATCTAGACCTGGAGATTTTTAAGAGCAGGTTAGATAATGATGGAGATTCCACAGCATACCTAGACAACTTATTCCAGTGCCTACACCCTGACAGTTAGGAAGTTTTTTCTATTGTCCAACCTAAACTACCCTTGCTGTAATTTAGCCCATTACTTCTTGTCTTATCCTCCGAGGTTAGAGAACAATTTTTCTCCCTCTTCTTTGTAACAGTCTTTTATGTGCTTGAAAACTATTACCGTGTCCCCTCTGTCTTGTCTTCTCCAGACTATAAAGAAACCCATTTTTTCCAGTCTCTTCTCATAGATCGTTTTCTAGATCTTAAATAATTTTTCTTGCTCTTTTCTAAACTTTCACCAGTTTGTCCACATCTTTCCTGAAATGTGGCGCACGCTCTCGCTCTCTCGCTCTCTCCCCCTCTACACACACACACACACACACACACACACACACACACACACACACACACACACACACACAAAGTTTTAAACAATTTAATACTATACACAGCATAGTGTGTATGATGATGATTGTGAAGCTTAGTTGCGGTGTTGGAGTCAGAGGGTGGGATATTTCCCAGGGAATGCCTTGCTGCTAAATGATGAACTAGCCCTCGGCTAAGTCCTCAAGGGTAAACACATTGTTGTTAATGTAGCCTCACACTCTACAAAGCAGCACTGATGGGAGGGAGGAGACACAATAGATGCATGGCAGTGGCTGCAAACATTCCCTGTGGAAACTGAACTTGATGATGAACCCACGCTATCCCACTAGAGAACACCACTCCCTCCACTTTCCAAAGTGTTGGGGGAGGAGTGGTGTCTTCGTGTGTGTGTGTGTGTGTGAGAGAGAGAGATGTGCGCATTGCCCCTTTTAAGTATGTTTACCCCACTTTAAGTACACTGCCTTTTTAAGTAGTTCAGCAAGTTGAGACAGCAGCTGCTGCCGGCAAGCTCCTTCTGTCCTGAGCCCTGTCGTGTGTACCCCATGTTCTGTGGAGATGAGGTGCAGGGGGGTGGGGGCACCCAGACATCAGCACCCCTCTCCTCCCCCACCCCTGCACAGCAAGCAGGAGGCTCCTGGGAACAGCTCCTAGGCAGAGGGAAGGAGCAGCACACGGCAGTGGGAGCAACACACCTGAACTGCCCGGCAATTGATAGCGTGCTGGGCGGTTGCTGCACCGGGAACTGATTGGAGGGCTGCTGGCCCACCCTGGTTCCAAGCCCCAACCAGCTAGCTCCAACAGGCTGCTCTTCCTGCAAGCAGTGTACAAAGCAGGCAGCTGCCAAACAATGTTATAAGGGAACATTGCGCAACTTTAAACGAGCATGTTCTCTATTAGATCAGCGATGTAACAACGAAACAACGTTAACCGGGACAACGTTAAGTGAGGAGTTACCGTACTCCAGCTGACTCCCAATCAGTAAAGCGGAAGAATTACTTTCTCATTTCTTGCCTACAACACTCCTACTAATATATCCCAAAATGATGTTTGCTTTTTTGGCAACGGTGTTATACTGTTGACTCATATTTAGCTTGTGATCCACTATGACCCCCAGATCCCTTTCTGAAGTACTCCATCCTAGGCAGTCATTTCCCATTTTGTATGTGTGCAGCTGATTGTTCCTTCCTAAGTGGAGTACTTTGCATTTGTCCTTATTGAATTTTATCCTATTTACTTCAGATCATTTCTCCAGTTTGTCCAGATCATTTTGAATTTTAATCCTGTCCTCCAAAGCATTTGCAACCCTTCCCAGCTTTGTATTGTCCACAGACTTCATAAGTGTACTCTCTATGCTATTATCTAAATAATTGATGAAAATATTGAACAGAACCAGACCCAGAACTGATCCCTGCTGGACCCCACTTGATATGCCCTCCTAGCTTGCCTGTGAACCATTGATAACTACTCTGTGCGAATGGTTTTTCAACCAGTTATGCATCCACCTTATAGTAGCTCCATCTAGGTTGTATTTCCCTAGCTTATGAGAAGATCATGCGAGACAGTATCAAAAGCCGTACTAAAGTCAAGATATGCCACATCTACCACTTCCCTCCTATCCACAAGGCTTGTTACCCTGTCAAAGAAAGCTGTTATGTTGCTTTGACACGATTTGTTCTTGACAAAACCATGCTGTTACTTATCACCTTATTATCTTCTAAGTGTTTGTAAATTGATTGCTTAATTATTTGCTCCATTATCTTTCCAGGTACTGAAGTTAAGCTGACTGTAATTCCCCAGGTTTCTTTTTCTCTTTTTTTATACATTGGCACTATATTTGCCCTTTTCCAGTCATCTGTATTTTCTCCTGTCTTCCATGACTTTTCAAAGATAATCGCTAATGGCTCAAATATCTCCTCAGTCAGCTCCTTGAATATTCTAGGATGTATTTCATCAGGCCCAGGTGACTAGGGATGTAAATATCATTAAAAAGGTTAACTGTTTACATGATTAATCAGTTAACTGATTGAACAATATAATTTTAAAGTGAGAGGGGGATGGGGCTGCTCCGGCGGGTCCGGGGCTGGGCTTGGCCAGCTCAGCTGGGGTCACTCCATCCAGCCGGCACAAAAACACCTTCATTTGGTTCTGAGAAGTAGTTGCTGAAATTCCAAACTAAGTTAGTAAATGCATAGCATACATCATTGCTGACATTTACTGTATAGTTGGCTTTTTTCTGGGATGGGATAGTCCTTATCTTTGTGTATACCACTTACTGCGTGTTGTGATGTCATGTTCCTCCTGGTGCCAACTTCAAAACTTTAGCTGCCCAGTTTGTCTACCTAATTATCCCATCTAGTAATTTTGATGCACTTAATTGGTAGAGCACAGTGAATCGTCTCTATATTTAGTTCCTGTTTAATTACAGTAAATATTGTCAGAAATAAAATACTCTGATTACCATGTTACAGGTCTTATTGCAGCAGGCCTCATGTTCTTGCCATGGACAGAAGTGTAATCTGTGTAGATATTCTTAGGCCTGGTCTACACTGGGGCGGGTGGGGGAGGATCGACCTAAGATACGCAATCTTAGGTCGACGTACCTGGGCGTCCTCACGGCGGTGAGTCGATCGCTGCCGCTCCCCCGTCGACTCCGCTTCCGCCTCTCGCGGGGGTGGAGTTCCGGAGTCGACAGGGAGAGCACTCAGGGATCAATTTATGACGTCTACACTAGAAATTGACAGTGAATTTGACAAATAATCTCAGTGCTTCACCGATACAGTTCCACTGTGAATAGAAAATATAAGAAAAAGAAGATAATATTCAGGCGTCTAACTGAGCCAGCTCATGGTGGTTTAGGAATCCAAATACTATGTTTTTTGGCATCCATCTTACCAAAATATGCTTTCCACCAAGTTTCTTACTCTTGGGTTTTAGGTTCTTAGGGCTACACCACAGGAATTCCCACAGCTTCCAGAGGATTTTGACACCAGACGGCTGCAGCAGCAGGGTAGAGCCTGAGTAAGGCCTTGGATATTGTGTACCATTGTTTGTAAGGATATTAAAGTTACTCTCCGATTGTCTTGGCTCCTCATCTGTGGTCAGCAAAGGAGCAGTCAGTTTGTATTTGTGTGGCATTTCAGCTCTTTCTACTCTGTATCCTGTTACTTGTCCTACCCTTCCAGTTGTTTCAGTAATAGTTGTAAGATTTGTGATGCAGTTGCCACAGTGTTCTGAGACATCATTGTACCATTTGGGGGCCACTTGTTTTGGTATTCTGACTTCTGCTTCAGTGTGGAACAGAACTACCAAGAAGAATACTACATTTTTCTAATATATAATTAATTGAATTACACTTCTAAAATGCAATTGTGCAGGAATGAAAATCTGTACAAGCAGCAATGGGTGTAGAATATTTAAGCACGGTTGTTGGGATCCACTAATTGTGAAGAGCCCTAAGCACACTACTACTTATAACCTTCAATTTTGACACAGCTATTACTGTTATTGGCCTCTACCAATTTATATAATATCATTTTGTAATAGAGCTGTGGCAGACTGGCTTACCCCCATACTAGGGTGACCAGATAGCAAGGGTGAAAAATCGGGATGGGGTGGTGGGCAATTAATACCTATGTAAGACACAGCCCCAAATATTGGGGCTGTCCCTATAAAATCAGGACATCTGGCCACCCTACCCATAACGAAAATTTGTATTTTATTTTTGTAGCTTGTTCGTGCTTATCTTGTATAATCCAGGCATTGAATGGTATGCATGCTTACAATTTATGTTACTCTAGTGAATGAAAATGGGGGTGGAGGGACTCATAAAATGAAGGAGTTTGAGTTTTGGGGTGGAGATAGGTTGCAGCACTAATAAAACAAAACAAACAAAAAAAACCCAAACTCTCAGTTCACAGGAAAAGTCCACAGCTCAATTACAATGGGTCTTACTCTTGTTTGCTGTTCCTCTGAGAGATTGCAGACCTGTCAGTCACATCAGACTTGCTCAAAGCAATGAGAAAACAAGAGATCCTTTAAATTTTTAATATTTAACTTATTGGATTCTAAGACCAGAGGAATAGAGAAGCTGGCAGGAAAGGACACACACATGCCTGGGTTAACTAAACTGTTGGATGGCCACGCTTCTTTCTCGCTCTCCTTCAAAGAGCCATCCATGGAGGGATGAGAGAGAGTGAGCAGCCCTGATGTGGAGGAACAAGCAGGCAGTAAGGGGACCATTTCCCTATCCCTCTTTAATAAGGTGTTTTGCTTTTATGTAATCCTGCCTTTTCTCACGATGGAATTCAGTGAGACAACATGGCTACGCCATGTGGTTTCTTATGTAACAATGTCTTGCTCACTATGGGGTTCAGTGAAATAAAATATCTGTTCCTTTTGAAGGCTTTCCCTGGCACTCCCTGGAACAGGAGCTTAAGATAAAGTTCAAAGAGCCCACACAGGGCTTCAGAAGCAGGGAAACTCATTCAAGGAACAATTTCATCCAAGATTCACAGATAAACTGACCTCCAATATAGTATCAATTGGCTCAAGCTCAGAGCAATCAAATAAGTCTTAAGAGCTGTAACCCCAGTCCTACTCAGCGAATATGTACCAGATGTCTTGAACACTTTGGCAGTTGCTTTTATCAACAAGGCAGGAAGTACTAGATCTTCAGCCATGCTATGAGCATGTAATCTTCTTTCTTCCTGGATGAAGAGAACAAAAATATATAAATGTATTTTCAAGTGCTATCCATTTACAGGAAATAATCATCTTAGCATCTGACTAAGCAGGAAGAGGATAGATCTGGGAGAGTTGAGTCTACAGTCCAAGGTCTTTGAGTGGAGAGTCGGACCCTATGTCACCTGCCCATCAATGGACCTATTGGCACGCAGCTGATGAATACCAGAGTCTTTTTCTAAACAAAGAGACTAATAGGCTGTAGCTATAATCATTCACTTCTTCCTGTGCTCTAAGCATGGCTGTCTGTTAACAGTGTTCTCCAGCACAATTTAAATAGAAAAAGCAGAAGTAACCCAGATGGCCCCACGTTGTCCAAGGAAGTATTTGTTCTCATCTTCAATTCAGGTAACAACCATTGCAATCATGTTACTCTACAAGAAGGATTTGTTCTCAAGGACCAAAATTCCACATACAGAATTAAAGAAATTAAATTTAGCTACATTATATTTGAGATGCATCATTTAAAATGGAGTATTGTTTGTAATACATTTTGAGTCTTGAAAAAGTATTCCACCAACAGGATCTTCAAGGGCCTGGTAAGACATAGTGCTTGGCTATTTAGCATGATGGAGCTAGTCAAGTCAGAGGCAAAACATTTTTTTTTTTTTAAAGTCCTTAGAGAAAAGTCTTAGTATTGGCCTAGAAACTCCGCCTCTGAAATCCATATGGTAGACTTTCTAGCTCACTAGAGATAGCAAACAGGCACAGGATTGTCCTCTCATCCAGACCTAAGATTTTAGAGCTGCCTTGCTTCTCAAGTCTAGTCTAATGAGAACTCCCTTTTGGAACCTAAATCCTGTATCAAATTATGTAAATAAGCATGCTCTTGATCTCTTGTCAGGAATGCCCTTAGAGCCTCTCTTTAAAGGTTGGCATACTGGTTGCAATCATTTCGGCAAGGAGCTTTTTCAGAGGCTAAAGTTTTTATCGAGAGAAAGCAGTACAGCGTCAGTCATAAAGGCAAAGATGTAGTAAATGAAGCCTTAATTCCAAAAATATAAGAAATTGTGCGAATGAGTTTTGCCAATAGGTAAGTCACTATTAAGAAGAAGTCTGACACGCTTGATTTCAGGAGACCACTACAAATCAACACTGAATGCAGTACAGTAACTCCTCACTCAACGTTGTAGTTTCTGAAAAATACGATTTTAAGCGAAACGATGTTAAACGAATCCAATTTCCCCATAAGAATTAATGTAAATAAGGGGGTTAGTTTCCAGGGAAATTTACACAGACACAGTTTTAAACAAACAATTGAATACTGGTGCACAGCGATGATGATAGTGAAGCTTGGTTGAGCTGGAGGAGTCAGAGGGTGGGAATTTCCCAGGGAATGCCTTACTAAATGAACTAGCACTCCACTGAGCCCTCAAGGGATAACTCTCACACTCTACAAGCCAGCAGGAAAGGAGGGAGGGCAGACAGAGACAGATGTGTTTCAGAGATAGAGATGCGCATTTCCAATTAGGTATCAAGAGTGGGGTCAGAAGTACACTGCCTTGTTAATTAGATCAGCAAGCCCGGAAGCTGCAGCTTTTGCCTAAGGCAGCAGCTCCCTCCCTTGTGTGTCCCTCCAGCCCTATAGAAGATGGAGTAAGCAAGGTGCAGGGGGACATTAGCCCCCCTCTTCTACCCCTCCCCCACACACAGCAAGCAGGCAGGCGTCTCTGGGAGCAGGACATGGCAGTGGTGGAAGGGACAGCTGAACTGGCATTTCACAACTGTAAATGAGCATGTTTCCTAATTGATCAGCAACACAAGAACGAAACAACATTAACCCGGACGACTTTAAGTGAGGAGTTACTGTACCCACTTCAGAAAATCTGTCACTGTTGATCTGTAACACCCATCATTAAAAGGGGAAAAAACCTTGCCAGTGCTTCAGTTATTAGATGTTTGAATAATTTCAGAAGCTTTCTAAGCTACCTGTCCCATTAAGTGTTTATCATAGAATCGTAGAACTGGAAGGGACCTCGAGAGGTCACCTAGTCCAGTCCCCTGCACTCAAGGCAGGACTAAGTATTATGTAGACCAGGGGTTCTCAAACTTTTCTACTGGTGACCCCTTTCACATAGTAAGCCTCTGAGTGCGACCCCCTCCCCCCTCCAAACATTAAAAACACTTTTTATACATTTAACACTGTTATAAATGCTGGAGGCAAATCAGGGTTTGGGGTGAAGGCTGACAGCTTGCGACTCCCCATGTAATAACCTCGCAGCCCCCTGAGGGGTTCCAACCCCTAGTTTAAGAACCCGTGATCTATACCATCCCTGACAGGTATTTGTCCAACCTTCTCTTAAAAAACCCCAATGATGGAGATTCCACAACCACCTTAGGCAGTTTATTCCAGTGCTTAACCACTCTGACAGGTAGGAAGTTTTTTCTAGTGTCCAACCTAAACTGCCCTTGCTGCAATTTAAGCCCATTGCTTCTTGTCCTATCCTCAGAGGTTAAGAAAAACAATTTTTCTCCCTCCTCCTTGTAACAACCTTTTATGTACTTAAACGGTTATCATGTCCCCTCTGTCTTCTCTTCTCCAGACTAAACAAACTTTCAATCTTATGCTAATTTATTCAGTCATAGAAGTCTCCTGGCCTGAAGGAACATATGCAGCATACAAAAAAAGATAGAGTGGACACATGGTCATATCTTCAGACCTTCACTAAAGTTTTACAGTTTAAACATGTAGGCTTCATCAGCCCCTGCCATTGGAGAGAACATTCTGAATACTATGTTTAACCAGTAAGTGGTATATTGATATATACTGAATACAAAATAAGACTGCTAGTTCATTCTTCTGTTTTCCCTCCCTGGTAGCATACTTACTTGACATTCCTTTATAATGGATCTTCAGATTTTTCCATATGAAGAAGAATAGGAAAATTTATCTGAACTTGCCCCAACATTTCTTTTCCCACCCCCATTGACAAAGTCCTCAGATCCAACCCATGTAGCACAAGGATTATTGTTCTGCGGGAGGCTCTTAAACTGTGTCGCCATGTTCTTATGGGCTGTGTGTGTGTGTGTGTGTCTGTGTGTGTGTGTGTGTGTGTGTGTATAAATATGTTCACACGTACGCAATATATGTTCTCTGGTGCTTGGGGTAAAATTTGAATTTGCTCTTCAGTAGGTCTTATGAATTTCTTTTAATAACCTGTGAAATAAAGTTTAGAAGAATTAGGTCTACTAGCGAAAGCTTCAACGATGCAGCTGCTCTTAGCTTCCTGTGATGGTCACCAAGGAGCTTTGAGCAGGAATAAAACCCATTGTAATGGATCTGTGGATTCTCCCACTAGAAGAAGAAAATTTGTTGTGCTAAGTTCAGATAGATTTTCCTATTTTCCTTACTTGTTTGGGTGACTTTGCCAGCACACAGCAAACACTGAACTGAGAATGGAAATTTCTGAGCTGAAGTAGAAATTTAATTCATGGTTGCTTTGAAGAATGGGAGTGAAGATTTAAAAACAATGTGGCAGAAATATTGTGTCCTCGTGTTATAATTTTACTAAGGCACCTATAAAAGAAATATTACTTTATTAGCAAGTATGATTTGCGAGCTGACAGTTCATCCTTTAAATTTGAGATGCAAACTTGTTTTCATGTCCTTTAATAAGCCTCCAACTTGTTCATTTTCATCTCACTTTTAAAAAGTTGTTTTTGAGGGTAGCAATGCCAGAAGCATTAAAAATCCTCATGAGTAGAAATGAAGTCTGGAGAGAATCTGTGAATGTCTCTTTTGGAATTTGAGCCAGCTGAGATGGTGCACAGCCACATGGTCTTGTTTGCTTTGAAGAGTCATGTAATGTGTCACTTCTTCTGTTAATGGTTTCAAACCAGCATGACTGTTTAACACCATTCCAGCAACTCTTTAATGTGCAGTGGTTAACAGTTTAATGTGAAATGAGAATACTCTAGCGGTGCCTTCAAATCATGTACAGTACTGCAGCTAACAAATTGTGTGGAAAGGCGAACAGGAAGAATAACTTTGTTGTGCAAATACTTAGACTTCTTGATTGATATATGCACCAGTATGTAATTCTACTTTATATCACAGGTCCTTTACCTAGGTATGGTACCAGTGGATAGAGCAGCTCCATTATAACCCAACAGATAAAAATTAAATGGGCTGATAGGATAGTGTGTTCATGGCTTTATTATGTTGTCCTCTGCAGCGATGTTGAATTCAAGGAGAAAATCCAAGGGCACTAAGGAATCCAAACTGTTTGAAGGATCCTAGCCACGCTTCCAGCAGAGGGCTAGCTGTATTTTTCTCATAGCCAGTCAGCACTGTTTGAGTTGGCAGAAAAGTTTGTCACATGCTCCTCCCAAGGGACTGTATGCACTAGTTCCACAGCACTACTTGTTTGGGAGTAAAGAATGGAGCAAATGTCTCTTGAGAAATGGTACAAAAGCATTGATCGGATAATGGTACTTCACTCAGTACAGTTGTATAAGAATAGTTTTTTATGGTATTATACACTGAATTCCACAAGGCTGAAGAATGTGGTAATGAGGTTTGGGTAGACTGGCATGATAATTTTGTGCTTGCATTTTGTCTGTCCTTTAGCTATCTTGCTCTTATCTCCCTGGTGAATTATGGAGATAGAGCAGTAGTACTGATAAGAACTGGTGTAAGTTCTGTCACAGGAAGTGAAAAACTATTCAATTAAAAAGCCTGCTCATCCCTGGGGGGAGGGAAATCTGTCCAAGAAATGCACTTCATTTGCTCTAACCAGTCCTTTCTAGCAAATATCTTAAACTCTCTGATAAAGAAATTCATTTGGAGAAATTTAAACTGTTTGATATTGTATTAAGCTTTCAGAGGTTATCACACTCCAGTCTCTTAACTCCACCCAAACAGTTAACTAACTGATCACTGAATTCTACAGAGCTTCAAGTTTTGCTGAGCATGTGGCTTTTAATCAGTATCTTCCTGAAGTCCTCTTCTTTTCAATCACACCTGCTTCAACTGTTTTAGGTGAAGGATGTGCATGAAAAAAACAAGGCTTAACTGTAACAAGGCATGTAAACAATGTATTGTTTGCTCAGTGCAGGCATGAATGTCTTATTACAGCTGTAATTTTAATGGCTTTAAAATGACTTTGAACAGAGTTCTTTCAGGTATAAGATTTGGAGTGGCTGCAGGAAAGGGTCCTGTTTGTCATTGGCTCACTGGCAGCCGAGCTGACACGTCCGTTAGAAACCCCCTTTTCCTTTGATCTTCTAAAGATATTGAGGGTTCCAGATGGGTTCTGCATCAGAACTTTTTTTTTATCTTGATTCATTTAGCTTGAATTGTGACATAAATTATGTGACATAAATTGTTTAACTGAATTTTAGAATCTATCTCGTCCTAGTGAAGGTAGCAATTTGATTGAAATATACTGACATTTTTCTAATTGTTCTTTCATTACCCAACTGTGGTACTGAAGTTACAAATGAGATCAAGTAATCATCTTAAAAAATGTCTTGCACATAGGCCTGGCAATTTTGGTAGATCATATCAAAGTATACTCTGAGTGAGACCCTTATCAAGGAGCATATGGTTGCCCACAAAGGACACAGATGTGCAGTCAGAAAGCTAGCATGTGTCAGTGTACTACATGAAACAACTTCTGACCCTGAGTGAGAATATTTTAGTACAATCTTATCTAAGGCAAAGAACAAAACAGAATAGAGATTTCTGTTCCTTCTGGATAGATTTTCCTACCTATAACCAGGCCCCCATGTAATCTGCTGCACAATGGGACCAAATTCCATAGCAACATCTAAAATCCATGGCACTATTAATTTATGACATGAAATATCCTTCATTTTCTTCCCTTACTTATACAAACACAATGGCTAATGGCTGAAAATACCCATTGACGTACATTTTATCAGTTTTTAAGTTTTTGAGGATAGGATTTTTTACTCTTCTCTCCGGGTGGCTTGGCTCCTTGTGACATTGTCGAAAGTGACCTGGCTCAGAGTACCCATGTATGCCAGGGAAAGAGGGAGCTTGTAAGCCATAGCAGTTTATTTTCCTGGGCCTTGGCTGGTGTGCTGTTCCCTAGGTAGCCCAGTTCGCCAACCTGCACTTCTGGCTCCCTGTGCATCCTGACTGGAAGCTGGACACCCAGCTCTAGCTCTCTGATACTCTGCGGCTTGGCTTCATGGAACGCTGCAGGGGAACATACACTGTAATCTAATTAATTCCCCTTGGTGGGAAAGCCTAGAGTGCAAAGCAGTCAGGTCCCAACAGGGCAGAGAGACAGAGAACAAAATGTTCTGTGCCTAAATGATTAATTCTGCTGAGTCCACTAGGCCCTGACTGAGTGGAATGGTGTGTGGGTCATGTGTCTCAGGGACTTGGGCAGGCATCACTGAATTAATACGTGGTTCATGTTTTTAAGGTTATCTTCAGAATTAGAAGATCTAGAAACGTATTTTTTTAAAATAAAAGTTGACCCTAAATTCTAGAGTACAGTTCTTTGGCACGTGCAACAGAACACACAAGGCTTTACCTATAGCCTGTGTACAGTACCTAAACAGCATGGTAATAAGCTTAGAAAATGCCTCAAGGTAAGGGTTGAAGTTTCTCTCTGCATCCAGTTTGTAATATGTATATAATATCCCATATAATTGAACATACTTTGTGGAGGTAAAATGATAAACTCTCCTGTGACTACTTCAGGCTCTTGATTGAACACATACTGTAAATCTCAGTCTGTTTCAGCAGTTTATCCTTAAGGAAGTTGCAACTAGCAAAGGATGTTAAGAGTAACAAGAAGGGTTTCTACAGGTATGTTAGCAACAAGAAGAAGGTCAGGGAAAATGTGGGCCCCTTACTGAATGGGGGAGGCAACCTAGTGACAGAGGATGTGGAAAAAGCTAATGTACTCAATGCTTTTTTTTGCCTCTGTCTTCATGAACAAGGTCGGCTCCCAGACTACTGCACTCGGCAGCACAGTATGGGGAGGAGGTGACCAGCCCTCTGTGGAGAAAGAAGTGGATCAGAACTATTTAGAAAAGCTGGACAAGCACAAGTCCATGGGGCCGGATGCACTGCATCCGAGGGTGTTAAAGGAGTTGGTGGATGTGATTGCAGAGCCATTGGCCATTATCTTTGAAAACTCATGGCGATCAGGGGAGGTCCCAAATGACTGAAAAAAGGCTAATGTAGTGCCCATCTTTAAAAAAGAGGAGGAGGAGGATCTGGGGAACTACAGGCCAGTCAGCCTCACCTTAGTCCCTGGAAAAATCATGGAGCAGGTCCTCAAGGAATCAATTTTGAAGTACTTCGGTGAAAGGAAAGTGATCAGGAAGAGTCAGCATGGATTCACCAAGGGCAAGTCATGCCTGACTAACCTAATTGCCTTCTATGATGAGATAACTGGCTCTGTGGATGAGGGGAAAGCAGTGGACGTGTTGTTCCTTGTCTTTAGCAAAGCTTTTGATACAGTCTCTGACAGTGTTCTTGCCAGCAAGTTAAAGAAGTGTGGGCTGGATGAATGGACTATAAGGTGGATAGAAAGCTGGCTAGATCATCGGGCTCAATGGGCAGGGGCGGCACCAGCAGAACAAGCTGGTGCTTGGGGCAGCAACCTATTAGGGGCGGCACAGGGAGTGGCCGCCCCCACCCTCCTGGAGCCGGTAACGCTGCCCTGCCCCGGCTAAGCGGGGTCGCACGGCAGCGCCCTCCCCCAAGGTGGGAGGCATCCCTGGCTGCCCTGCCCAGCTGCAGCCGGGGCAGGGAGCCAGGGGAGTGGGGTTGCGCCGTGCCGCTCTCCTGCGGCAGCGGCCACCCGCCCCAGGGAGGAGCTGCCCCAGGCTCCCCTGCCCTGGCTGCAGCGGGGAGCAGCGTCCCCCAGGGCTGCTCTTCTGCGGCAGGCCCAGCCGCCCCTGGCTGCCCTGCCCTGCCGGAGCCGGAAGCTGGCAGAGAGGGGAGCGGGGCCCCGTCGCTCCCACGCGGGCAGCGGCCGCCCCCCCCCCCCCCCCCGGGAGCCGGTAACACTGCCCTGCCCTGCCCCGGCTGAGCGGGGTCGCACGGCAGCGCCCCCCCCCCCAGGGGGGAGGCACCCCTGGCTGCCCTGCCCAGCTGGGGCAGGGAGCCGGGGGAGCGGGGTCACACCACCACCACCCCCCCCCCCCCCAGCGGGGAGCTGCCCCTGGCTCCCCTGCCCCGGCGGCGGGGAGCGGCGTCCCGCAGGGCTGCTCTCCCGCTGCAGCGGCCAGCCGCCCCTGGCTGCCCTGCCCTGCCGGAGCAGGAAGCCGGCAGAGAGGGAAGAGGGGCTCTGTTGCTCCCACGCGGGCAGCGGCCGCCCCCGCCCCCCCCCCCCCCCCCCCCCGGGAGCCAGTAACGCCGCCCTGCCCCAGCTGAGCGGGGTCGCGGAGCACCGCTCTCCTGCGGCAGAGGCTAGCTGCCCCCCAGCGGGGAGCTGCCCCTGGCTGCCCTGCCCCACCACAGCTGGGATAGGGAGCCGGCTGAGCAGGGAGCGAGGTCCCACGGCACCGCTCTCGGAAGCGGCCACCCCCGTCCCCTCCCTCCCCCCCCCCAGGGAGCTGCCCCTGGCTGCCCTGCTCCTCCGCCTGTGGCGAACAAAAAAGCGGGGGGGGGCAGCCAATTTTTTTTTTGCTTGGGGCTGCAAAAAACCTAGAGCCGGCCCTGTCAATGGGGCATGATCAATGGCTCCATGTCTAGCTGGCAGCCGGTATCAAGCGGAGTGCCCCAAGGGTTGGTCCTGGGGCCGGTTTTGTTCAATATCTTCATTAATGATCTGGAGGATGGGGTGGATTGTACCCTCAGCAAGTTTGCAGATCACACTAAACTGGGAGAAGTGGTAGATATGCTGGAGGGTAGGGTTAGGATACAGAGAGACACAGACAAATTAGAGGATTTGGCAAAAATAAATCTGATGAGGTTCAATGAGGACAAGTGCAGAGTCCTGCACTTAGGATGGAAGAATCTCATGCACTGCTACAGAGTAGGTACCGAGTGGCTAGGCAGCAGTTCTGCAGAAAAGGACCTAGGGGTTACAGTGAACGAGAAGCTGGATGAGAGTCACCAGTATGCCCTTGTTTCCAAGAAGGCTAAACTGCATTTTGGGCTGTATAAATAGCAGCATTGCCAGCAGATCGAGGGACGTGATCATTCCCCTCTATTCGGCGTTGGTGAGGCCTCATCTGAAGTACTGTGTCCAGTTTTGGGCCCCACACTACAAGAAGGATATGGAAAAACTGGAAAGAGTCCAGTGCACTGTTCCCTCTAAGTTGTGCGCGTGTGCGCGCGCACACAGATCCTAAACCCTGCGCACACGGTGAAACACTGTACGCACAAAAATTTGCCCAGAAGAAATTCTTTTGCGCACATGGCCTGTCAAAAATTAGAGGGAACATTGTTCCAGCGGAGGGCAACAAAAATGATTAGGGGGCTGGAGCACATGATTTATGAGGAGAGGCTGAGGGGACTGGGATTATTTAGTCTGCAGAAGAGAAGGAATGAGGGGCAGATTTGATAGCTGTTTTCAACTACCTGAAAGGGGGTCCAGAGAGGGTGGATCTAGGCTGTTGTCAGTGGTAGCAGATGACAAAACAAGGAGTAATGGTCTCAAGTTGCAGTGGGGGAGGTTTAGGTTTGATATTAGGAAAAACGTTTTCACTAGTAGGGTGGTGAAGAACTGGAATGGGTTACCTAGGGAGGTGGTGGAATCTCCTTCCTTAGAGGTTTTTAAGGTCAGGCTTGACAAAACCCTGGCTGGGATGATTTAGTTGGGGTTGGTCCTGCTTTGAGCAGGGGGTTGGACTAGATGACCTCCTGAGGTCCCTTCCAACCCTGATATTCTATGAAATATCCTGTGACTCCACTCTGCTTTTAACTATCTTTGGGTTTCTATAACATACATCATGGTATCTAATTGCTTCTTAAGTAAATTACTTCTGTTTTGTGAGTTCTTTAGAGAACTCGTCTTTCGCCTTCCCTGGAAAGAAGGCTTTGCTTGGAATGTTAATCTTTAAGTTTGTTTACTCTCCCCCTTTAATCTTGCTAATTTGTCAGAGGAAGAGGGTTTTGAAGCATTCCTTGTAGTTGGTTAGACTCTGGATTTAACTTTACCTCCTTTTAATAGCTGGTTCCACAGCCAAACTCTTCTACCAAGGATAGTTTTGTCAAGATCTTGTCCATTTCATAATAGATGTTTTAGTCTGTACTGTACCAGAGGAACGTAGCTGTTTTGGTGAACCCTGGAAAGGGAGACAATTGCTGATGTAGCTGGGTCCTGATGAAGTTGTTGCCCTTGAAAGTCAGGACTAAGGCCTTTATTAAGCAATGGAAGCAGGCTGGAAGTCAGTGGAAGAATTGGATAACAGGCATTATATTCTCAGTGGTCCATTCTGCTGAGGAGCTGGGTTGCTGCAATATGCATGAGGTGGAGCCGCGCGTTGCTGTTACTTTGTTTCAGATAGTGAGTTACAGTAAACCAGTCTGGGGTAATGAAAACTTGTCACTTTATCCAGGTCCTCCTCTTGGTTGAAGGGGTAACATTTCTTAGTAAGTGGGAGGTGGAAGAATGTACTCATTATCATGGACTCTATCTTGTCTTCTAGGTTAAATGCAGAATTGAACATCACCTGGTTCTGTTCAGTTCTGCTTCACACCATTTAGGTGACTGGAGCGATGCCAGTTTTGGAAGGAGGGGGCAGTGATTCTTCCCTCCATCTAGCATCTTATTGGTCTTTTCTTGATTAAGGCTGAGCATAGTCTTGTAGGAAACATTTGTGTTACTGGAAAATTGATTTGGAGCAGGCATTATGCCAACAGTGTTTAGTCCTGTCTTTTGGATACTCTATTCATGCTTCATTTTGTTGCATTTTCTGTATGTGTTGTAAGCTTAGATGATTGCTAATGCAGTCTCAGGTGCTGTAAGTTTCTTTAACTTGTTAATGCCATTCCCTTGCACATGCTTAAATCTCACTGTTTTGTTTTGTTTTTTGTACTTGGAAGTAGATGGGTTTAACTGAAGATATGTTTCTTTAAAAATCATGGAGTCTGTGGGGGAATTGCAAGAAACAACTCTTCCAAAACTGGAGGTGGCATATGTCTTGAATCAAATTGTATATCTTAGAATTCCAATATTTCCTGTCACTCCTCTGGCGCTCAGTGCTGCCTCAGTGTGAGCTAGATCCTCCCATAACAATGAGTCTTTGGAGCTCCTCAGAGCAGTGACTATAAGCTGCAAGTCTGTTTTGGTATTATAGCTAGAATACAAACTCATTTGGCTTCCATTTGAATTAGAGGAGAAAAATATCTGCTTGCTTTCAAAAGACTTCTATCCCCCTTTCCCCTTCACTCTCTGGAAACAATTTTGTGTCTCGCTGTTCAGTTGTCTTCAAGACTTATCATCCTTCTGACCAGGACTTAAAAAATGTGTATAAACCACCAGAAATAGATACAAATAACAAATGGGGACATACCAACCAGTGAGATCCAGGGAAAATGCCCTGTTGAGAAGCCTTGTTGCTGGAAGTGAGAAGGTTCTGGGATTTTATTAAAATGTTAACCCTGGTTGTATTTTGTGGCATTATATTTCATATTAGCTTCCGGCTTGTCCTGTGTCTCATAAACTTGAAGTTCTATTTTCCCTTTAGTTGCTGGAAGGAAGGTGCTTTCTGTTTCTTTTGCCTTCTTCAAAGCCTGCTGGATTTCATGACTGAATAGGAGGGTTTCTGTCCCTCTTCAATCTGTTCTTTGCATCCTCCTCTCTGAATAACTTCATTGCCTGCCTTTGCAATTGACGTCTTAATTTTATTATGCAGTTGCTTGGAAAAAGCAATGAGCAGGTGCAGAGACCCTGAAGCTGTCTGCAGATTTGTGAAGATTATACCAGAACATTGATGTTTGGAATGTCCTTCAAAACCATAAGAGCTAGAAATGAAACTTTCTAAAAAATTAAATTCTGTAGAAACTCATGGCAAAGGTCACTTAGCAGGTCAAGCTTCCTATTTTTCAGAGCCAGATCAATTTCTCATCCCATGTTCCAAATTGAGGTCTTTGTTGTAGTACTGTACAAACATATTTTCAGATGGGATTATGGGTTATTAACATTTCCGTAATCCTTGAACTGGAAACTATTGCAAGCAAACAAGATGCTGTTGTAGTATCCTTCACTAGCTTTAATCCATTTCTTTCTCCTCTAGAGACCTTGTTTAAAATCCTGCTTTATATTACAAGTGAACATGCATGTCATGTTGGTAGCGTCTGTTTGAGGTGCAACACTGGTGAAGGGTGCTGTGAATCTGTAGTTTAGTTTACACAGAACCCATCATCCCTCACTTTCCTCATTACCCAATTCACACTCCAAGAGATCACAACTATCCATTGTACTTGCTAACTTGTATCCTTGGTATGCAACACATTTGTTTCTTACAAAACATATAGTTAATCTGGGTATGTTGTCCATATTAAGTTGGACATTGGTTGTTTCTCTTTAACATGTGCATTTCATTACTTCCTTTTTCTTGTAAATACTATCTAGAGCAGGGATCTCAAACTCAAATCACCATGAGGGCCACATGAGAACTAGTAAATTGGCCTGAGGGCCGCATCACTGAAACCTTTTCATACAGTGATACAAAAGTATAGTTAAAAATGAAAAAAATGAAGAGTAATATAGTATTCTATTAAAAGTCAATGTATTAACTTTTTAAAAACTGTAATGCAAAGAGGGGTTTTAATAAAATCTAAACACTCAGTAATGTTTGGAGCTTGGCTGCCAGTGGAGTCGGCGCCTATGGCGGGCCGCAGGAAATAACTCTGCGGGCCGCGTGTTTGAGACCCCTGCTCTAGAGACCTAAGTTCCCTCTAAGGTGCATGCCTGCACGGCTGCACAGGAGGCCAGCAAGGGCTGCGCACTTAATCTCCCTAAGCCTGGGGCTGAGGTGCAGTGAGGGGAGACACCTCCCGAGCTGCTGCAACAGAGAGAGACACCTCTCCCCCGGACCCAACCCCGGAGCTGCTGCGGCGGGGAGAAAGGGCGGCGGGGGGGGAGCCTGCCGCAGCCCAGGGACAGCCTGTAATCCAAACCCCTCAACCCCAGCCCCACCCCAGAGCCTACAACACCTCTCCCCACCCCCGGAGCCCTCTGCCCCAGTCCTGAGCCCCCTCCCACACTCTGAATCCCTCAGCCCCATCCCCACTACACATTACCTCCATATTGGTGCACATAGCTAAATGAATTCCGCACATGGATGGGAAAAGTTAGAGAGAATATTGCTAGAGACCAAATCCAAAAATAAATTTTAGTAGCAGGATTTGTAGAATGAATTATTAAAATGTTCCTGGTTCAGAAACAGAAGTCAATCATTTTATTACAGTAGTTGGTGAATGAGACACTTTCTACTGTTTGTAAAACTCTCCCAACTGACTCCCCCAGCCCCTTCCCATACAAAGAATATTATAAAGGGCCAGATTATTAGTTGGCTACTGTTCCGGCATATTTATCTTACAGTGAGATGTCACTAATGCCTACTTCTGTGAAATAATCTTTGTTTGACTTGTTTTGTTACTTAAAGGACACTATAAAAACTGTCAATTAGTGGGTTCAGGAGATGAAGCTGGAGTTATGTTTTTGGCTATGACTGCTCCAGAAATGCACGTTTTGCTTCAAAGAGCTGTTTGAATTTGAGACCGATAATCACGCATAGGCATGGATGCTCCTGATTGACCTAATCAGGCACCTGCTAAAGCGCTCACAGTATCTAAAGGAGCAGTGGCTGATTTCTGGTAACATTATCTTACTTAGCTCTCACTGATATGATAGGAAGTTATGATTCAGAGAAGCACACACAGATTAATGCAAGCTCATGTCCTCTGCCTAGATCGTCACAAGCCAGTGTCAGGTGCCATGTTGTAATTTGTCAAAATGGCCTCTGGGGAAATAATGCACCTGCTTATAAATGAGGTTGTGTTGTCTTAACTGTTTAAAAGCTCATTAAAGTAGCAATTCCCCCTCTGCAATCCTTTCCTCTCCTACCTTTTGTGAACCATCTAATTGGGCTTCTGTGAAGAATACCACGAGTGATCATACCAATTAGCCAAGCCCTAGGGAGACTTGGGAATGTTGTTAATGTATGTTTTTACCATGTACTACTAACTGGCTTGTAGGTTACTGCCGGTTAATGATGCTCACTTTCCTTGATGCATGGAGTCGCCTCCCCACTCCTTGAACAATTTGTTAGGCTCCCTTACTATTTAGGTAATGCGGAGGTTATGAAAGTAGTACACCAGCTTAACTAAGAGCTTGTTTACACTTAAAAGATTACAATGGTGCCACTGCTCCACTTCAGTGTAGACCAGGGGTGGGCAAACTACGGCCCGCGGGCTGGATCTGGCCCCTCAGGGCTTTGGATCCGGCCCACGGGATTGCTACCCCTGTGGCACCACGGACCCCGTGCCGCTCCGGGAAGCGGCTGGTACCATGCCCCTGCGGCCCCTGGGGGAGGGGGCAGAGGGCTCCGGACACTGCCCTTGTCTGTGGGTACCTCCCCCCCTCAGCTCCCATTGGCTGGGAATGGGGAACCACAGCCAATGGGAGTTTCGGGGGAGGTACCCTCAGGCAAGGGCAACACGTGGAGCGCTCTGCCTCCCCCTCTAGGGGCTGCAGGGACGTGGTGTCGGCCGCTTCCTGGAACGTCGCGGGGCCAGGGCAGGCAGGCAAGGAGCATTTTTTCAGTTTGTTTAATGTAGCAGTAAACATAAACACTATCTCCACTAGTGGCATCACTTCTTTAGGCAGATAGTCCAATTTGCCTGACTTGACATTTCAAGTTCTCTCTCGCCCCCCCCCCCCCCCATCATCTACCCTCTGCTTTAACCAGATACACAAGTACTTCATGCAACACAGCAGACAAGTTGGACAGAAAGGACCCCCACTCCTGTTACCTAGTGGTGCTTTCTCTAGTGGGGCCAACCTAATCTAATGGAAATCTAATTCCCCCCCCCCCCCCCCTTAACATGTTTCTAAAAAGCCTCCTGCTCCCTTCTCAGTGCACGGAATCAGTGTGCCTGCATTCCAGCTTTTCAAGTGGAGATTAAAGAAACTCTAGTGCCCAGCAAAATTGTCCCAGATGCTCTCTGAAGAACGTGGTGGTGTTGGTAATCTTTAGGCATTCCTCTAGCACGCCACCTCTTGGCATCGCTTTGTCTACATGGAATAAGGCTTTCCTTTCCTCTCTCCTTACAGATCAGAAGGTGGTTTCTGTTGTCTGGTGTTCTGTAGCCTCACCAGTTAGCAAGAACCTCTTTGTTATCCCTTCTTACTGTCAAGTGGGTAAATAGTTTCTGCTTTACAAGGCCAGAAGCACATCAAATACCACAAACCTTGTTCTGATTCTCCTTGGTGCAGTTCCCCTTCCCTCCTCAAGGAAATCTCAGTGGACATACTTGTAAAGTAGGCCATCAGCAACTTCAGGTTTTTCTTCTCCCTCCCTTACAGCTGTGCCGTTGTAAGCTTGTAAGTGTAGACTTGGCCTTAGATGGATAGTTTGCATCATTGGCCGGGTCTACACTACAGTTGTAGCCATGAAATTAACAAGAAAGCTGGGCAGCTAGAGCCTGCCTGCTCCCTGCCGGGCTCCTGCCCGGAGGCTCCTTGCTCAGGGAGCCGAGAAGCCCGGGTGTCTGGTTCCCACTCCCAGCTGTGAGTGGGAGGCGAGAAGCCCGGAGACGCAGCTCTCCCCCCCCCCCCCCCCCCCGGGCGGGAAGCTGTGCGGAGCTGTGAGCCCTGGCTCTCAGTCCCCAGTACTGCCGCTCTTCAGTTGGTGGAAGCGTTCCTAGTGAGGATGCGTACCACTGACAGAAGGAGTGTAGCATGGACATCAGCTGTAAATTGACCTAATGTAAGTTGACTTAAGTCTGTAGTATAGACATGCCCGTTGTTTGAGGATACAAAGTTTCGCTACAAAAGAATTTGGAGTTTCTTTAATAGGATTGCAGGGACAATTGGAAGTCAGCAAAGCTTGCAAAGAGATTTTTATCAGGGAAATGAAAGTGTCTGTTTTCCTCTGTTCTTGAGTTATGGTGCAGAGGGCACTAGTAGATGGGTTAATCCTTTTTTTTACTTTAGCGTATCAGACCTCTAGTTCTTAGGATCAGTACTGTGGGAAGTCTCCCTGTCCATGTGCCATGGAGTTGAAGTGTGCAAATGCCTCTAATGGAATTGACTTAATCATGGATTTTTAAATAAAATCCGTAATTAGTTTGGAGTTGGCAATTTGCAAGCAAGTTACAGAAGAGTTGAATCAGATTTGAGGCCAAGAAGCATAGAAGTGATTACAGCAGTTTCTAAGCTCCAAGGTCCTCTAGGTTTCACTGTTCCCATGGAGTAAAAGGCACAGGATTAGTCTGCAAGAAGCCAATTTGACTAGCTTGCATTTCCTGGCAAAAATGAAGGTAAAACCTAGGAATAGATTCCTCTTCTCTCTTCCCTCCTCCCCCCCCCCGGTAACTAAAGCCTTCATAGGCTATACAAAACCTATATTCCAAACAAGAAGGTAGTTTAATAACCCCTAAGATAGAGATGGCAGTGACTCCCAGTGTAACAGACTTGTGAATAATGTGCAGTCTGTTCCATATGGGTTAATACTTGCCTCAAAAATGCTGGTAACTTTATTATCTAGGGTTCTAATGTGCATCATAATAGATCTTTATAATCCTGCCAAGAGCATTGAAATGCTCTCAAAACGTGTTGGACTGCCAAAGGGGCTAATGACATCTTATGTAGATTACCTAAACCAACATACTGATCCCAATTCTAGGAGAAAGTAGTCTTCAGAAACCAAATACCCTCTTACTAAAGGATGGTGTCAGTATTAGCAAGACACAGAAATTGAGCATAAACTGATATAAAGGAAAGTTTGTCTGCAATATAACTGGATAAAAGCGTATAAAATTGACAGCTACCTAATCAAACTGATTCTTTAATAGAAAAAATATTTTTTCATTATTTAGAATGAGGTTACATCACAGTGGGTGTGTTGAGCTGAGTAAAGCCCCCTCTCTGCATCAAACAATATATACATACCCAGTGATTCAATTACATTCATAGCCAAACTTGAGCCATGTGAGTCAGCACTGAGCTGAGACAAGGAGATAATTTTAAGCTTTGAGATATGGACTTTGTCAGCAGTGCCATAGGTACGTCTTCCATACTCAGTAATAAAAGCTTAAGGCTTGGTTAGCAATGGGTATTCACCCACGAAAGCTTATGCTCCAATACCTCTGTTAGTCTATAAGGTGCCACAGGACCCTTTGTCGCTTCTACAGATCCAAACTAACACGGCTACCCCTCTGATACTTTCCACAGTATTGTTTACTTTTAATTTTATGGTTTCCTTTTACTTCTGTAACTTGCAATAAGAACTGTTTGTAGCTTAGACAACTGGACCTGGCATATGATTGGGGACAGTCATTGATGGCCTCAGCAGAGAGCTGGTTCTATAGTGGGGGACACAGAATCAGAAGTGAGTAACAGCTGAAGTACAAAGAACAGGAGTACTTGTGGCACCTTAGAGACTAACAAATTTATTTAAGCATACGCTTTCGTGGGCTACAGCCCACTTCATCGGCTACATAGAATGGAACATATAGTAGGAAGCAGTAGCGTAGCCGGGGGGGGAGCAGGGGGAGTGGCCGCTCCCCCTGTGAGGAGAAGTGGCGCTAAGGCGCCGCTGAGCCTGGCTCCGGCAGCCGGGCTGGGGGGCGCTTTAAAGGGCCCGGGGCTCCAGCCACTGCGGAGCCCCCGGGCCTTTTAAATCCCCGCCCGTGCCCGGCTCCGGCAGCGGGGCTGGGGGGCTGTGCTTTAAAGGGCCAGCGGCTCCCCGCAGCGGAAGGAACCGCCAGCCTTTTAAAGTGCCCCCCCCCCCCCCCAGCCCTGCTGCCGGAGCTGGGCTGGGGGGGGGGCACTTTAAAAGGCTGGCGGCTCCTGCCGCTGCAGGGAGCCGCTGGCCCTTTAAAGCGCCCCCCGCCCAGCCCCGCTGCCTGGGCTGGGGGGGGGTGCGCTTTAAAAGGCCGGCGGCTCCTGCCACTGCGGGGAGCCGCTGGCCCTTTAAAGCACCCCCCCCCAGCCCCGCTGCCGGAGCCGGGCATGGGCGGGGATTTAAAAGGCCCAGGGGCTCCGCAGTGGCTGGAGCCCCGGGCCCTTTAAAGCGCCACCGGGTGAGTACAGGGGGAGCGGGGAGGTGCCTTTTTATAGCGCCGCCGCTCCCCCTGTGCTCTAAACCTGGCTACGCCACTGGTAGGAAAATCTATCTATCTATCTATCTATCTATCTATCTATCTAATCTCACACACACATACAGAGAAAATGTGAAAAGGTGGAAGTTGCCATACCAACTCTAAGAGGCTAATTAATTAAGATGAGCTATCATCATCAGGAGAAAAAAACCTTTTGTAGTGATAAGATGGTCCATATCCGACAGTTGACAAGAAGGTGTGAGGATACTTAACATGGGGGAAATAGATTCATTTGTGTAATGACCCAGCCACTCCCAGTCTCTGTTCAAACCTAAGTTGATGGTATCTAATTCAAATCGCTGCTACTCTGAGAGATGAAGTACAAGTTGATCTTACTATCTCCCTCACAATGCTGCAAATACACTAGTGAAGGTGGTTCTGTGTGTGAGGAGGTGAACAGTCTCCAAAGTACTGGTTGTAGTTCTGCAATTGCAGTAGATCACCTCTGACCTAGAGGTCCATTGGACATGAAAATTCAACCTTGACAAGGGCATTGAGACAGCTAGAAGAGGTATTGCAAATTAACTTTAATGCTTTCCATTTTGGAATATGTTCTTCGTTTGACCCACAGAGACAGAATATTAAAACTTGCCCCAACAAGAAACTGTATGTTTGAGGTTTTTTGATTTAATGAAGGATTTATCTCTTCTCTCTCTGCTCTCAAGTGGAAGAAAGAAACTGTTGGTGATAGCTTCAAGGGGAGGAACATCTGTTTTCTATTATTTATTTGTATTTTAAAAATAAAGACCACTGTATTGGTGGCAGAAACCCCACTCAGTGGCATAAGTGTGTATGACTTGGCAAAGCAAAGACCCTAGGAGAAACCACATCTTGTTCATTTTCAAGAGAAATGTACTTATTGTACCGTTCAAGTTTCAGTGACTTTCAAAAAGTCATTGGAATAAAAATATTGCATTTTTAAAAATAGCTATACAGCAAACCAAAAACAGTCTTCCTCCCAAACTAATCGATTTTATAAAACTCTAGTGTGAAAATCTAGTATTTTAGAGAAGGAGAAAAATCCCCTTATCCAAAACAAAAATTGGTTTATATTCTGGAATAGGTGAATTAACAATTGAAAGTAAATCCTTATCTGAAACATCCAAATCCACTCTTAAAGAATTCCTGTGTTTTTTAAATTTGGTCTGATATAGTTTTTGGTAATATCAGTCATAAAATGTTACAAAAGTTCTGCTGGAAGTAATCCAAAACTGCTAAAGATGAAAAGTCCACCTTTAAAATCAAACTTCTTATGATGAGCTTAAGTAGCCACACTATCAGAAAATAACATTTTTCCTTTATATTGCCAAATTACAGCTATAGCGCCCTCTGTCTTGAACTGAAGCAAATGTGATACTTCACTTGTTCTGTCACACGTTGATGAAGTGATACAAATTTGAATAAAATCCTAACCACTTAATTTGGAAAGGAGGCTCAAACTTTATTCCAGTAGATTCCAGAAATTGAGCTATAGCTAAATATATCTCCTCTGAATTATCAAACACCCTCAGAACTTCATTACATGACTTAATATGTTTCAAAAATTTTATTTGGCTTGGGATTGTAAATCTAAAGTCTTTCATCTAAACCAACAAAACATTATTCTGCAGTATTCACCTTTTCCAGATAAGAAATTCTGAGACTAAGCAAATTTAATATAGTTTTAAATTGAGCAAAATGAGATTGGAATATCTGTGTAGTGTTTTTAAAAAAAGTGTCAGCTGTTTTAGTTGTAATTTTTAATAGTTTGAGAGTTTTCCTGCTGGCAGATTTTAGTTTATAAAGCAGTTGCTGCTCATGGAGATTGTGGGGGAGAAGAGCGTGGTACAGATTTGCTTCTCTATGCTTTAGGTGTCCCAAAAGATTTTGAGTGATAACTTTTTCCTTGTGTGATGCTACTCTTTTTGTCATCTTGGGAGACACTGTGAAACAAAAAGGAGAGGAATTCCTTCTCTTTCAATATCTCAGTATGGAAGTGCCAAGTATGAGAGAGATTCTTTTCAGCTCAACAAAGTAATAGTGAAACGTGAATCATCAGTATTTGAACCACTGGAGCAGTTTAAAAAATAAATAAGTAGTTTGCCAGTAATCTGAAAGTTCTAGCTGTGTATTTCCATGCTGTAGCTTCCAGCAACACAACAGCCAGTAACTGTGATGTCATCCAGAAGTGGTAGTGTGCTCCCAACAGCATAGCAGTTTGGGTGTTTTGGTAGCACATAGGTGCAAATGCCTCAGCATATTTGGCCTCTAGTCTCTTCTATTGCCATGTCCTGAAAGAATATTCACAGTAATAGTTCCTGGTCTGCTGCAAATAAACCTCAGACTTGTTCATATTTGTGTGTGGAGACAAATCTAAACACTTTTCCCTTATAAATGTAATGGTATATAATTGTTGTCAGAGACTGAATTTATTTCTAAAAGGGGCCACCACCTAGGAAAACTTAATGTGCCAGATAGGTCACTTGTATCTGAATTTATTGAGTATTCCCGTTTAATTCAGGGCTAGTCTGTACAATTTAAAAATAGGGATCTATTATAAAATTGCAGCATCTCTTTTTATAGTTTCAGATATGCTTTTAACCTCGGTCAGCTAACATGACCAATTTATATTTAGGAGAAAAGTAAACTGCCTAAAAAAACCCTTCTCCTTAGAGAAGAAACTCGCATATTAATTTACTGGTTGATAACTGCAGGCAACGTAAAGGTGGCTCCCAGTGGTATTGTGTGGACCAGATCAGTCACATGGGTCTCTAAGTGGACCTAAGCATTCTATGATATGCTGTTATCCTTTCTGGTATGCTTGCCATCTATGAATCTTTTTAATTGCAACCTCTGGAGTCTAAGTTTCAAATTCAAATTGAGGTACAAGAGACTGGTATGGCAGTCTCATCAATTTATCCATAATCTAGATCCAGTTGCACTGTTGGCAATCTATTTGAAGTTGAAATTCAAAATTTAAGTGCACTGGCAGATAATGTGGAGAAACTTACTCAGTACTCACCTGCACTATGTTCTCTAGCTCAACCTTTTCCATACTGTGACACCATGTTATAACAGGAAAAAGCTTGAGGACTCGATTTATTAGTTAATCATTTACAAAAAAGAAAGGATCGTCATGAATGCCAGATTGAGAACCTGTGTTCTGACTGGCGTTAGTTCCTTACTTTTATGAGCACCAAAATGTATCTGCTACTTTTTTGAAGGATATATTGCAAGACATTAAATTTTGTAGTTGTTTGCGTGATGTGTTTTGCCTTTTTAATGTTGAGAACTAGGGTAATTCTATGACAAAGGAGACATCAAACTAAACATGCCTTTTTCCTTTTTAAGCGTAACTTATTCTCACCTACCTCTCTCTTTTCCTTCTCAATTGCCCTAACTTTCAAGAAAATGATCTTGATATCTCTTGGACTCCTGTTCCTTGCGACAGTCTTCTTCCCTTAGTAACTTGTTCCATGAATACTGGTGTAAAAGATGGTAGTTTGCCTATCTTCCCAGCTTATTCCTAAATTTATTAACCACTTAACATACTAGTATGTAACTACCAACTTTCAGTCCTTTTTAATTTTGGTAACTTTGAAACATTGGATTGCTTCAGTTTCTAGTCTCTCTTCTACTCCTCTCTCTCCCCACCCGCCCCCCGCCACTAGAATATGCTCAGTTCCCATAATGGGTTCCTATAATCCAGGAGCTTCACATCTGGTATCCTCTTCTGTTGAATTTTATGACCATGTTTAGATTTAGTTGACAGTTTTATGTGATCCTCGATAAGGGGTTTTGGGAATTTTTTTTCCTCATTTCATGAAGCTTTCTCCTGAGATACCAAAGGTGAGAAAACAAATTTTGGCGTTTGAGGGAGTTAAAATTAATAATAAAACTGTTTCTTTAAGGAATATTTTACTTTCAGTGATTTGAAGATTGTTGCTGTTAATTGTCATTCCTGCCCTTATTTTAAACTACTGAAGCCACATTAGTATCAAAGATTGAGGTGACTGTGGATTAAGCAGTCTTGAAGGTGCTGAAAACAAGGTGCTGGCAGCTTTAGAAATGTAGCTTGGCATTCTAGATGGTACTGAAAAGACAGGTTTGTGTAGAGAGATTTGGTTAGTTTGGCTGTCCAAATTGACTGACTAGTGGTATCAGTTGTCTGCTTCCTTCCCTGTTTTGAGACAGTATCAAGAGAAATACACCTGATTAGCAGAGTAGGTGTCTCTTCCATTTTTAAGATGCTCTCTGGTCTCATGTGGTTCATGGCAAAACATGATTAAGTTGTCACAAGGGATTTTTGCCTCTCCAACCCTTTCCTGCTTCCCCTTTTCCTTTTCCTCCTCCGCCTGTGGCTGTCAGTGCAGTACTTCTAGTTAGCAATACAAGCTAACAGCTTCTGTTTCAGCCTTCTGCAGGCCACCTGAAATTTCAAATTCAAGGTGAACAGAAGTCTCTATTTCCACAGTGAAATATTGCTGTTTCCTTTCTGTTCGCTTTTGGTTTAAATTTTCACCATTGGCTATTTTGCAGAGCAGAAAACGATACTGACCCTAGTGTTTTTTTTATAAATAAAACCCTGTAGAAATCAAAGTATTTCAAAGAAGTCACAGTTCCATGACTGCTTGGATTGTGCTAAATTTTATCAGGAATTGAAAATTGCATTAGTAAGGAAATTGCATCATTTAGTACTAGACCAGTGCCAAAAGATGCCTTTGAATATCCGTATCTCATGATATTGAATGTAGGGGCAATCCTGAGAAGCCAAGCACCCCATTCAGCTGCTAGGAAGAAGGGAGTGTTGGAGGGACTACATCTTATCAGCCTTTGCTTCCTGGAAGAGAGGAGCGTTCTGTGTCTTCCCTCCACTCAGAGCCTCCTGACTGTTTGTGGTTTTCTCCACTACTCTGTTCTTCCTGGAGCTTCTTGATTGCTTTTGTTTGGGTAGTGTTGCATGGAGGTGAGGGCGGGGGGCTGTTTGTGTTTTGGGAGGTGAGCCCCTGTGAATAACTCCTTCCCCCAGCAGAGAACACCTCCTTCTCCCATCCAGCTTCTATACTGCTCAGTACCATCTGCTTAGCTCTGAAACCTCTCCCTTCAAACTTCTGCAGCCCCCCACTTCCCTTTGGAAAATGCTTCTGGCTCTGAACTCATCCCCCTCCTCCTAACAGATACCCACCACCATCTCCAGGCTTGGGAACCCCATCTCTAGCCTCTTGAGTGTTGCTGTGCCGCCCTCGTTCCAACAACTACAGCTATGTTTGATTGTACCTTTCCCTAGTAGATGTTCATGGTTGATGTTAAATTTTGTAGCAACTCTGCAGTGTATTTGAGATGAGTAAATGTGTCCAGTTTTGTGACTTGATACTGGTCCATTGGAACACAAGCATGGAATGGCAGCATGGAACTGAAAGTTTATTAATGTTATTGCTGTTTTATTGTGTTCTGGAGAAAGCATTTAATTTGAGATAAGAAATGAGAACTGATGGTCTTCCATAGCTTGAGGAGTAATATTTGCTGCCTGTCTTGCATCTGAAACTGTACCTCTGCAATTTCCTAGGCATGTGATGGGGTGCACTAGATCCTGAGGCCCTCTGCTGGAAGCCTTTTGGTCCTGCCACACCCTGCCCCAGAAAAGGGCAGTAGAGAGGTCCTCCAAGCTGCCAAGAGTGGCTATGTGGGAAGCAGCCTATCAGGGCCCAGCAGGCTAGTATAAGAAGAGCTGCGGGGCCAGAGCAAGTTCAGTTCTCCTTGCTAGAGTTGGAGGAGCATGGATGGTGGGGGGAGCTGTAGGACCTCGGATGAGGTAGTGCTGCCAGAAACTGGGGAGAGTGAAAAGGAGCCCTGAGCTAGTTGCAGGGACTCCATCAAGACAAGACACTGTGGTAAAGGTGAAGACGGCACAGGCCTGTGGGGAAGTGGCCCAGGGAATTAGAGCAGCAGTGTGACTTAAAGGGATACAGCGACAGCTGCTGTCTACAGGGTCCCTGGGCTGGGACCTGGAGTAATGGGTAGGCCTGGGTCTCCCCAACCCCTCGTTAGTCACTGGAGGAAGTGGCCTGGACATTAAGGCACCCCAGAAGAGGAACTGAACTGTAGTGACCCAGCTGAAGAGCTGGAGTTGGAAAGGCCCTGAGAGGGTGAAGACATTGCCTCCAGGGAAGGAGTCCTGAGGCACCGCTGTATTCCAGAGCAGGGACAAACTGAGAGACACATTATAGAGGGCACTGAGAGAAGCCCCTGTTGGACTTGTACCCGAAAGGGGTTTGCTTTGCTTTTATCACACATACAGACTGTATATGATTTGGCTGGAGGGCTGAGTGAGCGAAGACCCATCACAAACAGGTAGAGAGGGGGCGCTCACGAGAGGTGAATGCAATCCCGTGACATGGTCTTAATGGATTCATTAGTGTGATCTCTTGGACAGAGTAAGCTGTTTGCTGCTGTATCTAATGTTGTCACCTTAGTGTTTTCTGAGCTACATGGACCTGCAAGCCATCATTTAGATAATCACTGCAATCCTCTTTTTGAATGCTTTTTCCTGGTGGGCAGCCAGTTTATCTGCAGACTCAGAGGATAAAAACAGAGTTGAAGAACCAGATAGGTTGATTGCTTTTGTACAATTTCTCTTTTACAGTCATTGGGGCAAATGCAAGTATACACTGTTTGTCAATGCATTTTTGCAGATATGAAGATTGAGCCTCAACTGCAATTTAGAAGCTGGTCTTCAGTTGCTGTGTTGAAATTTCTAAAACATATAGTTGTAAACCTGAGTCAAAAGTGCAGCACAGAGAACGCATGTTTGTGGAATGAGTTTACTGGCCTCATTAAATTTTCTCCAACATTTAAGCTGAGAGGTGTTGTTCCCGGAATATGAATCTTTGTCTTACTAAGAATGAGCTAGTGTAGTATGTGGAGTTCCTGTTAGCTGTCACCTTTGGCACTTTCCTATATTAATCTTAATGGCTTTCTTACTAGCCATTGTGTCCCTCTTGATGACTGAAGTTTTCTCATGTAACTTGGCTTTCTCAGCCTTCGTGACAAGGACATGTCACATACTTTGCACATTTATGGTGCTATATGATTAGATATAAAAACTTTAGCTGCCTATACATAATCTATGGGTCATAGAAAGCAAAATGTCAAGGATAACTGCTGAATCTCAAAAATATGCCAGGCACACATTAGTCAGAAGGATATATGTGTTTCAGTCGGAGGTTGCTGCAAAAGATGGTTTGGTGGTGAGAAACATGGTATGAAGCGTAGCCCAGCCACATCATCTCCAGCTACTGGAAATTGAGAGAGAATGGAATGGAATTCCTACTAGGGTGCCAAACTGTACCCTGTTCTGGGTTCAATCTGTTGTACTTGCCCCTCGTTACTGAGTGCATAATTTCAACCTCCCACTATCTCTGGTCACTGGAAAGAAAAAAGAGCTATTTCTTTCCAAAGTATCCTGACTGGGAGGGTAGGGGTTCCTGCCACTTGCCTTTTTTCAGCTATGACTCCTGGATGTGGAAGGGTGCACTCTCCCCTATTCTGCCTAAGACTTAGGTTTTATGGGGTCATCCTCAGTTAATAATTCCAGTGTTTGCCTTAGCTGCTGCTCATAGCTATCTCAAGCAGAAGTAAGAAACTGACGTGATTTTTGTCAACAGGTTTCTGAGTAGCTTCAGGAGCACACCCCATCTTATAGTGCTAATTTTGGGGTTTGGGTAAGTGCCTCCCCTGTGTTACTCTCCACATTCTCCCATGTTCTGAAACCGAACTGTCTGTCATGTGTCTTGCTGATGCAGCCCATCCCTTCAATGATAGCAAATCTGACAAGATTTTATAGTGCTTAGCTGCAGGCTTATCAGTTTCCCCTAAGGATTTCCTTCCCAGAGCCCATGATATCATTATAGGTCAGAGCTGTCACTAGTTTGGCATTTCATTTCTAAAAATTGCCAGAGAAGTGTTTCAGACTTACTGATAGGATTGCAGTTTAACATGCATGTGGTCTGTGGAAAATATAAGCGAAAAAAGTAAATGAATGAGGTGAAGGATGACTTTGTACAACTAAGCTAATGTGCAAAGTAGGTAGGAAAGCCTGGGAATTCTGGGTGTCCTTACAGTCGGAAAATGCAAAGGCCTTTACTTTTTGAAGACCTTTATTTGGAAAGACTGCTTTAAGTCATGTGAAGTTTTACCTCAGACTTTTTCAGAGGGTCCTTTTCCTTCCTCCCCACTTAATATTTCATTGTTAATGCAGTGAAGTGACAAGGAGCTGGCATGTGCCTAGTACTCAAGTCTGTCGTGGACTTGATTAGAATGCCACTGAGATTGGAATGCTTAGCCTGATGTGTAATAGATTTAACATAGTACACATCTGCTGCACTTTCAGTACAATTCATATCTGCAACTTCATGTGCCATTTGCTTTCTCTTCTTACCCCTCAGCTCTCATCTCAACTCCTAGCTGCTTTTCTTCTCATGTATTGTATCTGTCTACATATAGCAGGAGGTGAGGGATCAGACTTGTAGAATGCTGAAAGAGGCTGAACTCATCTGTCCTATCAGACTCTGGTTGTAAGCTATCAGATAAATTTGAAGCCCATCCCAAGTCCCATTCTCGTTAAATAGCTCCAGCACCTGCTTATTGCTTTCCCAAATGACATGATTCTTGTGAGTTTCACTCCTGCCCACAGATTTGCAAATACACCTCTACCTCGATATAACGCTGTCTTCGGGAGCCAAAAACTCTTACCGCGTTATAGGTGAAACTGCGTTATATCAAACTTGCTTTGGCCTCGAGCATTTCTGTTTAGTCAGCAAATCATTTTTGTTAGAACTAACACGGTGTATGCAGTAAATAAATCTGTTCTACAATGGTTAAATTGTATCTCCTTTCTTTAATTACAACAATTATTTTATAAGCTTACTTAAAAGATACAGTGCATTAACAACACAGGTACTAAACACTGCTAAATGCAGCCATGTGGGCTAGGTTTCATACATCAATCATTTGTTCTGCATGTAATGCTTAGGAAAATGCAAAACTCACATAAAATATCAGAAAACACTTTTAATTACACATCCTTACAAACTGTTGTAAAAAAAGGATTTTGGTTTTTTAGCAGATAGGAGCATGGGCTACTTTGTCACTTAGTCAACTATGTTATATGTAAATTGTTACATAATATGAACTGTTAACTATTAAATACACTGTAGTTTGAAAACTTTTTTGGGCGCACAAGATGCTTTCTTATTTAAGATGCACCCCTTAACATTTTTTTTAATTTTAAAAAAAACCTTGTTATACTTTGTTGCTTCATGCTACTGCGAGCCGCCTTCTTCGCCAGGTCAATTATGGATTTTAACTGCAGTATTTGCAGTCTATCCACATCCTGGTTTTCTAGCTACTTAAGACCAATCTCTAACCCTACAACTGCATCAGCAGCTTTGAGCAGTGGCTCCGAGGGTTCTTCGTCCCTATCCTCAGGGTTAGACACATTTTCTGAGGCACCAGGTGGTTGAGGGGCAACATTATGAATTATATCTACATCTGTAAGTCGTTCATAGGTTGGACACATAGCATCCACCTCCATCGACTCTTGAACATTAGCTATCCCACTTTGAGCCATAAGTTCCCTGTAGACTCGTTCTGCCTCCATGGCCTCTTCTTCCGTAAAACCTTCAAAGTTGTTCTCATCTTCGTCTTCCTCCTCATCTTGGTTGTCATCGGTTTCAGTGACAAAAGCACTTTTGAGACCATACCACCAACATTTCTCTATCATTGACGGAGTGATTCTTAGCGAGGCTCTCGCCTAAGTTAAATACATCCAGCAAATTCAATTTCTTGATTACATCCGTTATGCTACTGTTGTCCTCAATAATTTTCTTTACTATGGCTTTACGATAGTTCATTTTAAATGTGGCTATAATGCCTTGATCGAGGGGCTGTATTTTGGATGTTGTGTTCTTAGGAAGGTAGCTCACCTTTATCTTCCCATCTTTGCTGGTTTAAGGTCTCAACTGGGGGGTGGGCGGGACAGTTGTCAAGTAGGAGCAATGCCTTTGACTCCAGGTTTTGTCTGCGTAGGTGGCTCCGGACAGCTGGTATAAAATATTTCTTAAACCATTCCTCGATGTCATCCAGGCATTTTTTGAATGACAATAAATGAATGAAAACAAATCCATGTTCTTATTATGGAAAGCCCTAGGTGACCTGGATTTGCCTATGCACAGAGGTTTAAGTGTATGTGAACCGGTTTTATTCACGTAGAAAAGTATTGTCACTCTCTATTTTATCACCTTAAAACCTTCAGCCTTTTGTTCTTCGGTCCTAGAAGCAAGTGTTCTATCTGGCAGCATACGGTAACATAAACCGGTTTCATCAGCATTATAGATTTGCTCCGGAGCATAGCCACCCTCGATGATGATCTCTTGTAACTTTAGCGGGTATTCGTCGCAAGCTTTTATATCTGCGGAGCGCGTCTCTCTTGAAATTGCGACTTGCCGAATGCCATGACGTTTTTTAAAACGATTAAGCCATCCACTGCTAGCTTTAAATTCGTTACCTTGATGTGCAGAAGCTTCCTTGCCTGAGCATATAAAATCGAGATCCTTCTTCAATTTCTCCGCTTGTTTCCTTATAATGTCACCGGAAATTGGCATGCCTTCGGAGCGTTCTTGGGTGAACCATGTAAATACTACTCTATCTAGTTGGTTATCCGGGGCAGTTTTAGGCGCTTCCTTTCCAGGCCTTCACTTTCATCCAGTTCAACTAGCATTGATCATAATTTTTCCTCATCTTTGATCCACCCTCTTAATGTTGATTCCCCCACTCCTAGTTCTTTTGAGACCTTCGCTTGGCTCATTCCTTATTTCAGTCTGTCCAAAGCTTCCAATTTTTCGTTGACTGTCCATGCCTTTCGTTTCCGTAGCTGTGAACTACTTGCCATCACGTCAATGGTATTTTAATACTGTATTAATGCAAACAATTTTTTTTAATTGTTTAGAAAATGTCAGCGCAGAGTTACAATGTTTCCAAAATACAGCTAGTGAGACAACTTAAATTTAGTCTATTCTGCACACAATTTAGAAATGAGATTAAAATAGGCGGGAGAGATGAAAACACCTAATGCAGGGGTGGGCAAATCTTTTGGCCCAAGGGCCACATCGGGATTCAAAATTATATGGAGGGCCGGATAGGGAAGGCTGTGCCTCCCCAAACTGCCTGGCCCCGCCCCCTATCCAACCCCCACCTACTTCCCGCCCCCTGACTGACCCCTCAGAACCCCTGACCCATCCAACCCCCACTGCTCCTTGCCCCCTGACTACCCCTTCCAGAGAACCCACCGCCCCTAACCACCACTACCAAGACCCCACCCCCTCTCTAAGCCCTCCTGCTCCTTGTCCCCTGACTGCTCCCTCCAGAGACCTCCCCCATCCCTAATCACCCCCAGGACCCCACCCCCTACCCATCTCCCCTGTCCCCTGACTGCCCCGACCCCTATTCACACCTCTGCCCCTGATAGGCCCCCCCGGGACTCCCGTGCCCTATCCAACACCCCTGTTCCCCGCCCCGACCGCCCGCCCCCAGAACCTTCGAACCATCCATCCTGCCCCCCCCGACAACCCCCCAAGACCCTCTACCCCTTATCCAACCCCTTGGCTCCAGCCTGGCACCCTTAACACGCTGCTCAGAGCAGCATGTCGGAGCCAGACACGCTGATGCACTGATCCGCCGGAGCGCGCAGCCCTGCCCCCCCAGAACGCTGCTTTACCACGTTGTATGCGAACCCATGTTATATCGGGTCGCGTTATATCAGGGTAGAGGTGTGGCTGCAATGAAAACTGAGAGGGCAACCACAGAAGGAAAAGAAATCTTTGCAGCTTCAGAAAGCTATGAGCAGCTTTAGGCTATGGCTACACTTGCAGATGTACAGCACTGTGAGTTAAACCCGGCTTTGTACAGCTGCGTAGGGAAAGCGCTGCAGTCTGTCCACACTGGCAGCTGCCAGCGTACTGTCGTGGCCACATTTGCAGCACTTGCAGAGGCATTGGGAGCGGTGCATTATGGGCAGGTATCCCGCAGAACACCTCTTCCCATTTTGGCGCCGTGGGTTGTAGGAAGGGGGCGTGGGGTGCAGGGCATTCTGGGTCCTGTCCCAACGCCCCGTGATGCAAGTCTGGGATGGCGAGCCACTTTCATGGGACTGTGTGAGGAGCTCGCCCCCGCCCTGCGGCGCAAGCACACGAGATTGAGAGCTGCCCTGACGGTGAAGAAGTGGGTAGCTATTGCAATCTGGAAGCTGGCAACTCCAGACAGCTAACGATCGATCGTGAACCAGTTTGGAGTGGGAAAGTCGACCGTTGGAATCATGCTGATGCAAGTTTGCAGGGCCATTAATTGCATCCTGCTCAGAAGACCCGTGAGTCCAGGTAACGTGCAGGACATTGTGGATGGCTTTGCACAAATGGGTTTCCCTAACTGTGGAGGGGTGATAGATGGGAAGCATTCCAATTCTGGCACCACCCCACCTAGCATCCAAGTACATTAATCGAAAGGAGTATTTCTTTATGGTTCTCCAGGCGCTTGTGGATCACCGTGAGCATTTCATTGACATTAACGCAGGCTGGTCCGGAAAGGTGCATGATGCACGTCTTTCGGAACACTGCCCTGTTCAGGAAGCTGCAGGCCGGGACTTTTTTTCCCAGACCGGAAGATCACGGTAGGGGAAGTCGAAATGCCCATTGTGATCCTTGGAGACCCCGCTTACCCATTAATACCGTGGCTCATGAAACCCTACACAGGGAGCCTTGACACCAGCAAGGAACGGTTCAACTACAGGCTGAGCCGGTGCCGAATGACTGTGGAGTGTGCTTTTGGCCGTATGGGAAGATGGACTTGACCGAGCACAGCATCTCCGTGGTTATATCCGCGTGCTGTACCCCCCATAATATTTGTGAAGGGAAGGGTGAAATCTTTACTCAGGCGTGGACCTCCGAGGTTCAACACCTGGAGGCTGAATTTGCACAGCCAGAGAGCAGGGCTATTAGAGGGGCCCAGCATGGAGCTGCAAGGATTAGGGCTGCCTTGAGGGAGCAATTCGAGGCTGAAAACCACCAGTAATGTCTGGTGCCCTGCACAGGAGTGAAGTGCAGTGGTTCCAATGTTAGTGGGAATCTGTGTTTGCTAAGCTGACTTGCAGTGCTTGTTTCTTTCCTGGGCTAAGGTATCTTTTACTTTATGCAATAATAAAGAATGTTTTCAAAGCCAAAAAATCCATTTATTGAAAAGAAAATTTATGTAATGAAAAGAAACACAACTGCTTGGGAAATGGAAAGGGAAAGGGGGTAGGGTGAGGAACGGTTCAATCACAGATTTGCGTATGTCCTGTTCTCATACTCATCCTTTCTGTCTGGAGTGCTGTGCAGTGAGTGCTGCACTTCAGGATGGCTATAATTCCGGATGGGGGTTGAGTGCAGTGGGTAAGGGTCGTAGTTTTCAGGGCTGGGTGGTGAAGCTACATGTGTTGGAGGCAGCTGGTGGCGATAAGAAAACCCGGATGTTGGGGAAAGTGGGTTGGAGGTCACATGGGGGCACAAGGGAAAGAGTTTTGGGACAATGGCTGCAGGTGGGGCAGGGAGCGGGTGCGGTAGTGCTCCGCCTACATGGCTACGAGCGCCTGGATAGAGTCCGCTTGGCGCTCCATGATGCTTATCAGCCGATCCGTGCTTTGCTGCCAGAGCTCCATGCTTTGCTGTCGGTGCACTGCGTTTTCCTGGCGGATCCTGCTTTCGCTGTCCCTCCACTCCTGCGCTTTTTGATTCTCTTTAAGAGATTGACGCATAACTTCTTGCAGCATATCGTCTTTGGTTTTTCGCAGCCTCTTCCTGAGTCTTTGCAGTCTCTCAGCCGGTGATAACATGGAAGGCTGAGATCTCAAAGTTGCATCTGTGAAGGCAAAATGTAACACACAACAGAGGAAGTATTGTTTTATGCCAGACAGAGCAATGATTCCCCCACACTTAAGGAGGGCACACACAGTCTACACAACAGCATAATTTTCCCGTCCCAAAGAGAGCGCACATAACCCACGGGAGCCCCAAAATGGTGAGTAAGCAAAGGGTCAAGGGGGACTGATTATTTCACAGCTGTACTGTCCTCCGGGTATCTGTGCCTTGGGGAGAGCCAACAGCTGCAGGGGCCACCTACACTGAACGCTGTCCCCACATTTTCCACAGGAATTCGTCCTGGAAGATATCTCACTGCTGAGGGTGACTGGGGAAGCAAGGGAGGGTCTTTTACTGCAATGCGGCTTCCGCCCTGGCCCATATGCAACTTTCCTGTGTGTAGCAATGGTCCCCCCGCCCCTCGCGGCACAGTGGTGTGGACACGTTAGCCTGACTGGGACAAGGACTACAGTGGCTTTCCCAATAAACCTGCGCAAGCGCATTGCCCACGCTCTGGATGAGACTTTCGAAGAGATTACGAGGCCGATTACCGCGATGTGATAGACCACATCAATGCACTATTCTGCATCTAGGCATGCAGCCCAAACCCTCCTTGCCCAAAGAGCCCGCACTGAAAAAACTCCTTCCCGAAAAAAAAGGCCGCTTACCGGGAACCTGCTCTTCTCTATGTTCTCCACCAGGTACCGGCCGCTGCAGCTGGCTTCCTTCCTCCTGCCTTGAGAAGAGCTCCTGGCTGCATGCCTCTAGGGATTCCGGGGTGTTTCCCCCTGCCCCGGCACCCTCGCTCCCGCTCTGCAGTGTCCATGGTGGTGCTCGGAGTGGAGGTGGGGTCACCCCTAAGTATTGCATCCAGCTCTTTGTAGAATCGGCAGGTCGCTGGAGCACCACCGGAGCGGCCGTTTGCCTCGTGGGCTTTGCGGTAGGCATTCCGCAGCTCCTTCACTGTAATCCTGCACTGCAGTGCGTCCCAGTCATGGCCCCTTTCCATCATGTCCCTTGATATCTGCCCGAAGGTATCGTAATTCCTGTGGCTGGAGCGCAGCTGGGACTGGACAGCTTCCTCCCCCCAAACACTGATGAGGTCCATCAACTCGCCATTGCTCCGTACTGGGGCTCGCTTGGTGCGTGGAGGCATGGTTACCTGGAAAGATGTGCTGAGAGCACTCCACGCCTGGCTGAGCAAACAGGAAGGGGATTTTTAAAATTCCCAGGGAATTTAAAGGGCGGGTCTGATGGTTGGTCACCTGAGGCCAGGGCAGTAGAGTTCGAACTGATGACCAGAGTGGCTAGAACAGGCATTGTGGGATACTTCCGAATACTTCTAGAGGCCAATCAGAGCGCATTGGGTGGCCACACTGGCGCCGCAGCGCAACAGCAGTGACACAACAAACCTTATTCGTCTCGAGGAGGTGGAGTACCAACAGCGCAGTAGCCGCGGAGACACAGCGCTGTATGCCTTGCTGGTGTGGATGAGGAGTGAGGTACAGCACTCTGGGTGGCTTTATTATGCTGTAACTCACAAGTGTAGTCAAGGCCTTAGTGTCATTGAAGATAGTTGTCTTAATATCTATGGGTATGTCTACACTGCACACTCCTCGCAGCAGTGTGTAGGGTACATGTAGCTACACGCTGCAGTGGAAAGCAGGCATCGTCCACACTGCGGAGTTAATACACATGGCAGTTCAAAGCTCTGGCAGCGGGAGGCAGCGAGGAAAGGCTGTGGCATTGAGGAGCTGTTGTAGCTTTTTCCCGCTACATTCTCCTTGCTGGAGCCACTCCTCACCTCTCTGATCCTAGAGGCTTTCCCTGTGTCTTTTTCCCCCAGGGATGAGAATTAATTCTAGGTTTCCTGCTGCACTGAAGGATAAGCATCCCGTTCGGAGATCTGCAAGGCAATCACCTGGTGGTTGTCATTTCATGTTTTCCTCAAACATGGGTAGGTTAGTTTAGACATACATCCTCACCTTCTTAGAAGTGTCTTTTAGCAGATACCCCCTGAGGAGGTGACAGACAAGTAGTTCTCGGTCATAAATGCCTCTCCAAGTTGTGGGCCCTTCATATTTACATTGTTTCTTTAACCTCTCTGGTGTCTGGGGTTACAGAAATTAAATTGCCCGGTAGAATTCATTCAGTGAAGTAGTAGTTAGAAAACCATTTGTTCTCAAATGTCAATTAAAAATCTGTTGGCAAATTCCTAGACTCTCCAGAATGTGTATTCATTAAAAGGTTCATTTGGAAGAGTAACTTGCTGTTGAAACAATAAATACAGTTGCTTCTCTGTTAGCTCAACCCTGACCAATTGGACCAGTCTCTTTAATCTTGTTCTTAAAAAGAAACAGATTGATTTGATGACCCTTGACACTCAAAATCACTGACTTGTCAGTGATACTGTGAGTCTGTGTAGCTATATTTTTTGTGCCTTATGGGTATTCTGATGTCCCTCAAAATAATATTCTGTAATTCCTGCTGTCAGCTGATAAGTGAGTTTCTGCCTGTTGATGTAACTCTGCCAACAGAGAATTTTATTCCCCTCCAAGTACTAATAGTCTCACAGCAGCAATAGAGAATCTAGTCTGAGAATCCCAAGACTTGATTCCTCAGTGGTGCTAAATGAGACCTGGATTTGACAGGCCCTCTTCTGCAAAGATGCAAATGATGTGAAAATCATTTATTGGGTGAGCTTTTTTGATACAAGTAAATAAAAATCTATTTGAAATATCCTCTCTAGAAACTTAAAAATATTGTGCCCAACTCTTACCTTTTTCTTTAATAAATTCACATATACTTTTTCCTGTTTTAAGTAGAGCACAACCATTGTAGTCTAAGTTCCCTGTAAGCTGCATGGCAGCTTATTTAGCACCGCGCAGGTGCTCAAGGAACTGGACTGGCCAGGGGAGGGACACCCTGAACCCAGCCCAGACCTGCTGCAGCTGGGGCACGCCTCCTCCGCCCCCAACTTAGTCCTGGACCTGCTGCGGCTGGGGGAGAGGCGCCCCTCTCCTGGCCCAAATCCAGCCCCGACCCAGACCTGCTGCGCCCAGGGAGAGGGCGCCTCTCCCCCTCAGCCCAGGTGCTTCTGTGGGGGGAGAGAGCAGTGGGGAGTCATCTCTTCCTGCCATAGCCCTGGAGCACCTTTCTGTACCCCAAACCCCTCATCCCCGGCCCCACTCCAGAGCCCACAGCCCCAGCCAGAGCCCTCCCCCACACCTCTAGCCGGAGTCCTCCCCCACACCCCAACCCTCTTCCCCAGCCCTGAGCCCTCACACCCCAACCCTGAGTCACTCATCCCCTAGCCAGCACCCCAACCCTGAACCCCTTGCCCCATCCTGGAGCCTGCACCCCCAGCTAGAGCCCTCACACCCTGCAACCCAATCCTCTGCTCCAGCCCATAGCCCCCTCCCACACTCCAAACTCCTTGGCTCCACCCTCACCACATGAATTTTGTGATGTCACACATCACCTCCATATTGGTGCACATAACAAAATTCATTCCACACATGGGTGGGAAAAATTAAAGAGAACACTGATTGTGGTCCTGTTTTGTTCACTTCCTTGTGTCAGTGCAGCGCTGGGCTTGTGCCTTTACTTGTTCTCCTTCCTCTAGATCTGTAGCAGTCACACAGTACAAAACCTGTAGGTCTTGTGTAAATGGTGGTTTTGTTTATAATTTTAATACATTTAAATTCCAGTGGCCTTCCTTCAGGTGTTTTAGTAATTGAAACAGCACATTAACTCAGTTTTGGCTCCAAATTCTAAATGTTGTTGGGTGTATATATAGGACCCTTACCTATAGTGCAACCTTTCTTAATTATTTTAACCTAAGCCAGGAGTGTATTTCCCCCTCTGCCCCCAGCATTTGCTGTTGGTGGTATTTTTGACACATGCACAAACACTAGGATGGGGGTCATGTGCCCTGAGATCAGTGTGTGACAATACAGAACAGTGTCATGTATGGTCCTATAACCTCTGTGGAACACCTGCAGTTGGCAAGTGCTGTTGAGATACACAGATACATCCCGAGAGAGGTTATAGTTAAGGCTGCGAGTCTGTCACGGAAGTCATGGATTCTGTGAGTTTCTGTGACTTCTGATGCTGCTGGTGCTGCCCCAGGGGCTCCCCGAGTCGAGCAGCCCCTGGGCCAGCAACAGCAGTTTGGGTGTGTGGGAGGGGGCTAGGGGTAAGGGGTTGGAGAGTACGAGGGGGGGTGCTTACCTCAGGGTGGGGGGCTCCCCGACTCCCATGAACCTGCAGCTCCCAGGCAGTGAAGGGACTGGGGGGGGCTCCACACCGCACTCTGCCTGCGCTCGCAGCTCCCACCCCCGCAGCTCCCATTGGCTGCAGTTCTTGGCTAGTGGGAGCTGCGGCAGCTGGTGCTTGTGGCAGGAGCAGCGCAGTGTGCCGAGCTCCCTGATTTCTCCGCCACCTAGGAGCTGCAGGGACACGGAGCCAGGTATGGAGCTACTGCCAGCCCCGCAAACCCCAGCAGGGGTCCCAGACCATGCTGCCTGGCTCCCCCACCAGCAGGGTCCTCCGGGCCACCTCCCCCATCCCCGCGGCACCCCTGGACTGTCCCCTCCCCCAAGCACCTCTGGTCCCCCACCCATGGGTATTTTTAGTAAAAGTAATGGACAGCTCACAAGCTGTGAATTTTTATTTACGGCCTGTGACCTGTCCATGACTTTTACTAAAAATACCCACGACTAAAATGTAGGCTTAGTTATAGTTAGTTTCTCTGTCCCACAGCCCACCTCCATCCCCAAATTCTCCCAAGTGTGATCCAGAAAAGAGTATCCCTTTGCGTTATGTGCTGTTCTTCTTTGTAATATTTAATGCAAAATTTCTCTATAAAGAAAACTACTGCTTGTGAAAACTACCTGACTGTCAACCCTGGAGAACAAGACTGAGGTATATCATAGTATAATAGGGGAGCTGTTGCTGCTGCTGCTGCTAGTATTTATTATGTGGACCAAGAGAATCGGCTTCTTTTTGAATTTATTGGAAGTTTTGAAGTTGATTATAACTAAAGCTAAGATTTTTGTCACAGGTATTTTTAGTAAAAGTCATGGACAGGAGGCAGGCAATAAACAATAAATCACAGAAGCCAGAGCCCTGTGATGCGGGGCTGAGAGCCTGATCCCCGCTCCCTGGGGCTGACGTCGCAGAGCTCACGTAAAATCACAGAATCCTTGACCTCTGTGACCTACTCGTACCCTTAATTATAACTGCTTTTTCTATCTTCAGCATGTTCATGCTTCCACATACTTTATTAATATATTGGGCAAAAAGGAAAATAATTAGTTGAGTACTTCACTGCCTTGCATTATAAACCGATGCATCATTTGGTAAGCAGATACCAGGAATGCTAGACTGTTGGACTCCCATGCTATCATTGTAATCAATCTGGTGTAGAGGCAGTTTTCAACTTGAATAACGTTTTTTTCTCAGAGAATGCAAATTAATAAAATGGTGAGGAAACAAAAAGGGGAGGAAATGTGGAAAACTAAGACAGCTGCAACTCATACTGCTTACCAAGCGGAAATGGAGAAACTAGATGGTAGACTGAGTTAATATTCTAGCTTTTGCTTCTGGAGAGCTTAATTCAAATCTCTTATGACATAAGCCAAGAGAAAAGTTTGGTCTTCTCGTAGAATTCATTAAAGCCCCTGTACCTGCTCAGATTTGTCAGTTTAGAATAGTGGTTTCCCTGCTCTCAGGAGAGGCTCAGGACTGAAATAGCAGCAGGTGTTACAAGTCAGGATTTAGATTTATTTGCAGAGAAGTTTCACAGTACAGACATAGTGAGCTGTAGTTTATAGTGCATTGGCATAACTGACTGCCAAAGCTTGTGTACTGGGCTGATTTATGTGGCTCTGAGCACCTAATTGTATCCAAATAAAAATAATTATGTGGTGTGGCAGCCATCAATGTTCTCTTCTCATCTGTCAAACAGGAAAGTGGCAACAAATGAGAGAGCACAGTTCTTGCTCCTAGTCACACTTCTTTTCTAGACTTCCCATACTGCATTCCCCATAAAAAGCTGACATCTTGCTTGGGCACGGTTTTCCCCCTTCCTGTTATACTCCATTCCTTGATTGAAGCTAAATCTCCTACTGTGAGGAAATAAAGGAATTGCCCAGAATGCAACAATATTTTTCAGTTTTCTGCTGTGAGGTTGTTTGTCTTCAGTTGCTAAGTGCAAGGAGCTTACAAATTTTCCTTTTGGATGGGGACCTCACCACAAAGATCTCTATTATCTGCTGATGGAATGATTGCAATGTGCCATGCACCTGGAGATACCCTTGAAGCCACTCTGACAATATAAAAGCAGCTGCCCACCTGCTTGTTAGAGATTTCTCTGGCATGGAGCATATTACACCTGTGCCACATAGACAGCACTAGCTTCCAATTTTCCTGTAATCTGTTTGCTATATTGGCTTCAATATACAAAACCCTACATTTCTGCTTGCTGCTTGGGGGTAGAACCAGACCTATCAGGTACTGGCAGCAGGGGGATGCCTTGCCTCCTGAAGATTCCTCCAGTTTGTTCTGCCTTCCAAGAGGCCGGTGACTCAGCCAGACCTCCATGCTGCAGGGCTTTCCTGAGGAAAATTCCAAACTTTATTTCAAATGTGTAGACTAACAGTTCAATTCAGTAATTTCTCTCAATTTCCAGGGCTGCACTTGGGTTTTGGGCATTGCCCCCTTAGCTTTGCCACCTCCTTCTGAGGCATTCGCAGCAGGTGGTGACACTGCAGGCTACAGGGAACAAGCTAGGCTGAGAAAAGCCAGAGCAAAAGGAAAGGTCTGTCTTTCCTGCTTCACCCCCTTATCGAGAACTTGGCTGACTGTACAGCTGAAGTACAGTTTTTCACTCTTGAGCCCCAGGTCAGTGCCTTCCTTGAGAGACACAGAAGGGACTTTTATGGGAGAAAAGACAACTAAGCCCAACCTCTTTGAGGACGGGGGGATCACTAGCCAATTGAACTATTTCCAGAGCAGTCTTTGAATCCAATATTGCTTCCACCTCTGCAACAGGCTTATGGGGACAAACTCCCAAAGGGGAAATGAATGAATAATAAAATCAATGCTGTTTCCTCAGCTCATCTTCATATTACTACAGCATGGGGGATAATTGTGAATGCCAGGTTCTCCTGCTTACCCTCACTGCATGGCAGATCAGTGAAGAAAAGACCAGGCCAAAGACATGGGTTGATTCCTTTAGCTGTGTACGCTATCTCCCCCCACAAAAGAAATTATTTTTTGTTCGAGGAGAAAGGCCAGCTGTCCAATCAGCGTTAGAGAATCAAATAGTAAGTATATTTTAAAGGAGATTGTCAGGCAGGAGTGTGTGGAATATTGTGAAACTCCACTTGTGTGTCTGTAGCTGCCCAAGACAAGCTGTATATTACTTCTCATGCACGCTGAAAAGGTCTAATAGAGATTTCCTGACACACCTAAATAATTGGGAAAGTATTGGGCTGTCATTCCCAGTTGCCACTATGGGTCACCGTTTCATAATTATTGGGCTGTCATTCCCAACTTCCGTTGCAGGTAGCCATGCTTTGCCACCAGCTCCCTCAAGCAAATGGCTATGGAGTGATAAGAGGACAATAGCCTAGATGTGGGAAGAACCTGCACGCAGTGAGGGGCCCTCTTGGTCTACCAATTCTTTGTTCCTACCTCAGCCTCTATTTTATAAGGCCAGAAGGTTCCTCAGTATGCACCAGTCAAAATTTAACAATGTCACATGTCTGTTTTCCTCTGTGGTTAGGGACTCAGCATTTCCAAGTGGGGGTGGTTTTCACCTTACAGTGGCCTCACTATACAGGGCCCTCAACAGTGAACCAAGTCACAGCAGGCATCATCTCAGCCCCTTCCTTGGGGCATGAAAACTCTCAGGAGGCATCAGGTCAACAAAATAAATGAATATAAACTCTTTTCTGGCACCCTTAGGTCCTCTACATGTTTTCACAAGCAATGGTAACATGGGTGGATAGTATTGCAAATATGGTCCCTCTCATCCTAAAGATTGCATGGCATAAAGAAAGGCTTCTGCCTGAAAAGAAAAATTAAGTGGGATTCAAATCTGTTCTATGCAGGTATATGGGTCTTTGGGATTTAACGCTCAGATAAATCAATTCCCAGCTACCTTAGTGATACCATGAGAACCTTTATGCAAAGCCATTTAGGTTCAACACACAAGTCAACTTACAATCCTGACTCCTGCCAGACACTGTATAAAGGAATATAGTAAAATGAACCAGTCGGTGAAGTACAACAGGAGAAAATACCTGTTTGCAGGTAGTAGTTAGAACAAGGTGTAATATATCACTATCTGTCCTGTATTGCCTTACAGCTACCTGCAGGTCTCCCAACCAGCCCTTTCTGCTCTTTGACCCATGATTGATGCCAGGCCCTCTCGATTTGGGAACGAAAAAGCTACCTATAGCTTTGATCAAATGAAGTTAGAGTATATTATCCAAAGAGGATAACCTGAAATTCTTGCATGGGTCCACAAGAACAGGTTTCTCTCATTTCCAGTCTCAGCAACCAATAAAAAGGCCTGACATGAATTAAATCAGCCATCTTCTACTTCAGATCAGAGCACTGCAATCTGCTCCCCATTCTTGGAGAATTGGGAGCAAGCAGACCAGGGTCCTGTCTGAAATGTCTAAAGTTCCTGAGGAGGCTTGTCTTCAAAGCATTCCCATTTTATCATCCTTGGACAAATCTTAGATTTTGCACATGGGTGGTAGTCTTTTCGGACCTCCCCAACCCACGCCAACTTTGATCATTACTACAGTATTTGATCTTATGTGTGCTCACTGGGTGGATCTCCTCGATCATGGTAGCAATAATATTAGTTTTAGGGAAGAAGGAAACTCACTTATCTCTTCCTGGACAATTTTTCTGATCATGGTTTTGTACAGAGACATAGCTGGAGTATCTTGGATTCAGGATAGACACATGCTGCCAGGGATATCAGTCAGGCCTGGTCTGAGAATGAATGCTATCAGGTACAAGGTCTCAACTCAGAAGACCATTAACAGAAGATGAAGATAGCCATAATGGAACATAAGTGGTGTCACAGAAAAATCTAACTCTTATTAGAGCTTATTGGGAGTTCTGATCTTATAAACAGGCATGCTTCTATGATCCAGAGTTCATAGACCTATTCAGTAATTCTGGGTATCCCCTCCACATCGCTCCCTGTCTCATTCATTGACATAGATCTATCTCCAATTGTATATTCTCCACTCCCAAAACTGGAAAATCAGATATTTTTGAAGGGGCCCTCCCACTTTAATTCAGGGAATGATTTCCAGAGAAAGAGCAAGCTCAACATCCACCAGCTGGAGCACAACGCTTCAAGTGAGATCTTGTAGCACTGCTGCTTCCATGGATGACAGAGCTGTTCTGGTCGCAACACTCAACATGCCTGATTGTATTCTTCCCAGTTATTATGAAACCCTATCAGCTCTTCTCCAGAGAGCTTTTCCAGTCCAGCATAGAACAGAGGGTCCTATCTCTGTGCACACTACCCATCAAAGGTGAGATGAATATCAAGACTTAAATAGCAGAAATCAGATTTGCAGAGTGGCTCTTACACCCACAATCTCACTTATAGTAAATGAATTTGGTGGGTCTTGTAGCCTGTCTGTGTCAGGACCCAGGATTTGAGGTGGTGAATGACATCTTGCAAAACTGGGCAGGGTCCCTGCTATGTCTTCCCACCTTTTCCACCACTCCCTAGGCAAATACAAAAGTTAGGAATGGCAGCTGGGCAGCAGTACTGTTAGTGACGTTCTGGCTGAAGAGGCTATGTTTGTTAGGCTTGTTAACCTAGCTTTGGATCACTGGGTGTGTCTTAGGGTGACCAGACAACAAATGTGAAAAATCGGGATGGGGTGGGGGATAATAGGAGCCTATATAAGAAAAACACCCAAAAATCAGGATTGTCCTTATAAAATCAGGACATCTGGTCACCCTAGTGTGTCTGTCTCACAGAAGAGGACTGCTATTGCAAGACCAGTCCTCCATCTGGTACCAGATAGGTTTAAAATGAATGGTTGGATGAAGTGATTGCTCTCATGGACCCCAGAAGAGAAGTTAACAAATATAACTCATTCTTCTGGCTTGTGCAAAGTCCTTAAATTAACTATCACGTTAAACTAGCAAAAGATAGCCTTGACTAGCTATAAGCACAGTAGGGCTTTATTATGGGTGTATTAGTGTTCCCTTTCTTGAACATATTGGGAACATAATTTTACAGACGTGACCTTTTTGAGGGAAGTTTTGTACACATCCTAATTTTAAATGCTTCCTTAGGGCATCAGTCTTCCAATTTCTCAAGGTCATAGATCATGACTTTGGAACTTCATTCTGTTCCTTACAGCACTACCCAGATGGAATCCCCGTAGAAGGTGTCGGTATACTTCTTGTCATTTAGAGTAGGCCTCACGATGGCTACTATTTCCAGCAAATGAATTTTTATTTGAAGTTTGGAGCTCTTTCTAATGATACCTGGTATGGTACTAATAATTCAGATAGATACTGTCATAGCATTCATTTCCTGAGTAATTCAAGAAAGATTCCTCCTGTTAAGCATCAAAGTTCAGTCCTTAGGAGCACTGACAATTTCTCAGAGCAGAGTTAGTCATGTCTTCTGTTTTGAGATCTGCTAGATAGCCATTAGTTCACCAGATTCTTCACATTGGTCATCCAATCTTTAGCCAGTGTCATTTTCTTTCTTTTGACAGAAGTCCTCTCAATGTCTTAGTCAGCAGGGGTAGATGGAAATATTTATAATTAACGTTTTGGATGTTCATATTTTAAAGGATGATCCTGCTTGACACACTGCTGTGAAAATCCCATTATGATGAACTGGTGGGCGTTAGCATAAAGAAGAATAGGAAAAATTTATCCATGCTTACCTGAACATTTCCTTTCTTAAAATAATAAAGTTCATGTAGCTATCCCACTCTGAAGACAAATGGATCATCCAGAACAGAGAAGGAAATTGACATCCAGGGCTTGGCATTCCCCAACAGCCAGTGATTGACAGGTCTGGTACTGCCCCCAAGGTGTAAACAAGCTGAAGTATGCATTATAATGGATCTGTAGACCTCGTTACTCAAAGAAAGGAAAATTTCAGGTAAACATGGATAAATTTAATCTGTGCATGGAGCACTTTAATTTTTCTCTGTTAACCTCAAATCTTACCTTCAGAACAAGTTATGATGCCTGCGTTTTCATTCTAGTGTTTTGCCAGAGGAGGGTAGTTTCGGTGTTGGCGGGCTTTGGAGAGTTTGACATAAGGTTAATTTAGTAGTTCGAATTCATGTAAATTTCTAAGATTCAGACTGCTAATTTTGAGACTGTTCGCTTCAGGAGGTTGAAGTATATGAGCTTGGAGGTTTGGCTTGTTTGACCTTGATTTTAATTTCAATTTCAGTAATTTCATCCTTTTCTGCACCCTTCCTTTCTCTTAAGTCTGTAATAAATTAATGATTTTATGTAAAACTGGGGTTTGATGTACATGGAAGTTGCATCCTGGGATTAATTGATGCTACTGCACAGGAAGATGTTATCTGCTTCATGCGCTTTCTACAACAGCAGCTATTTTTCTTTTTCCTTTTTTCCTCTTCCTCAATGTTTTCTAAAGCAGCCCTTTGCTAGCATTTTAAACACATGTAGAATATTTTTGGGGGGGTCAATGATTCAATCTTTTTCCTTCTCCTCCCTACTTAGCAATTTAAATAAGAAGAAAAAGCATCCTCTGAGCATTACACACCTGATTGCTATTCAGTTCTCAAGGGAGAGATGCTGAGAACTGAAATGCATGGGGTGAGGGAAGAGGTTGGGGATCTTTCTGTTGAGATTCAGTGTATGGCACTAATTAGAGCAGAGTAGCCGTTTACATATTTATTCATGTTTTAGAACAGTCAGTGGGTCCAGACAAATGAATTAACTGAGTAACTTCAGTATTTTATACTCTTCACGTGCGTAAATACGCTACAGTGGAATTTAGACTTCTGTTGGGATTGGTTCTTTGGCGTACATAGGTGATTCCTCTTTTCTTCCTACCTTCCCACCCAATGGCTAAGACCATTCCCACAGTATCTTCAACCCAGATAATGGGGGGAAAATGAATGACATTAATTCAACCCCCCTGCATAAGAGCACATATGCTGCTACATATGTAACACAGAATAATTTTGCCATAAACGGACTTTTTCTTATGGAAGATCAGGACAATTCCCCAGTACTGCCTTAGTGTGGTTAAAATTTTCATATTTTGCCAAGAGATGTGAAAGTGTTTCCTTTAATAAGACACGTTTCTTTATTTAAAAATTTATCTTTGAACAACTTCTTTTAACTGATACTATGTTGCTTAAAATTTTGGGGGAGAAGAAAGTTGGCTGCTCATTTGTTTCCTGCAGCTGAGAGAGTTTGCATTCCATCTGCTCTGGCTGTTGATTAGCAATGTGCTGGTAATGCAAGCAATGTTATTGAATGGAATTGATCATTGGTCCCATTAAATGTTTTATTTATATGATGTCAAGGTCACAGAGCTAAGCTGGGGTAAGCAACACCTGAGGGAGTGAGAGTACAGTATCTTTGAGATTTCCCCCTCTAACAGTGAAGGTAAGAGCATTACTAGGTGTGACTTGCTTACTGTAAAAATATTCTCAAGATTAAGATCTCTCAAAGTTGAATGAGTACAGATGGAAATTTTTGCCAAACATTGGAGGTAGATCTGAAAAGTGAGAATACTGACTAGCGAAATCCAGGGTTAACACCCTAGCAAATAACCCAGCCCAATAGATCAGTCTCTCCCTTCTTTTCTCTTCTACACCTTGAACTGCTCATATTTCTAACAGGGTGCTGCCCCTGGACTCTTCTCTGGGCTTCTCAGGCTATTTATCAGGCTCTGGCTCTATCTCCATCCCTGATTTGCTGAAAGGGAGAAGCTTTCAGTTATATTCTTTCCTTCTATAACATCCTGCCTGCTACAAAGGCAAGAGTCTGCTTCTTTACCCTTAACACAACCTCTTGGCTGATGTGAGGTTGACCAAAGGACAAAAATCTCAACTACCCACTTCCCCCTGCTGCTGTTTTGGATGGTCTCCCCTTTGAATAACTCCAATGCTGGCTTGTATGGGCACTTATAGCTTTTTTAAAAAGCAATAGCCTAAAATTAACATGCTTGCAGGCAATAAGAAGTATCAAATTATTTCTTAATAGTAACTGTGAAATTGACAATCTTAACTCGGTTCCTACATGGCAAAGTTTTGAGCTACTGAAGAGGCCAGGCACTGAAGCAGTCAAAGGATTTTGTAAAACATACTTCACTGGTTCACACATGGGGCAGTGGGGAAGTATGTGTAAGGCAGAGAACTTGGAGGACTGTACAGAGAGGGAGGCTGGGATCTAGCTGCTTTGTGATGCTCTGATGATGCACAAAGTGGCATAATGGAGGGGGAAATCTAATTGTCCCAGTTCCCAAGGTAACCTCTACCCATTTGTGGTCTCCTGAAGGCACCTCAGTTAGGTCTTAGATCACTGGCTGTCACCTTTCTCAGGGTGAAGTTCCACAACTCTGTCTAGATCTTGGCCTTAGGTTGCAGTTTACTATGATTATTTCAGCAGGTCTGACTTTAGTTCAAGACCCGCAGTCCTTTTCTCTCAGGAGCAAAGACAAGGTTAACTAGCCAGCTTCCATGAAGCAAAGTACTGTTTGTTCAGAACAAAAGCATTACCGAGAAAATGTATATTTAAAAACAATAAATAGTGTATTTGGAAGTCTAGATTAGCAGGCAGTTATCAATTCTCCACATGAGGACACTGATAGGATTAAAATTAGTCAGGCCTTTTCTGCAGGGTCTTCCTATCTTGGTCATAGTTTTATGTTAGTTCTTGAATCGGTTGTGTGAGTGGTCTGTCTTCTAGATTAAGGCTGTCTCTATGCAGTTTGTAGTTCTTCATTTGCCAGGCCTCTTTAACCAGGTCAAACCTGTTTCCTCAGAGTGAACCTTCCACAGGCTGGTCACCTATGTTAGCGAGTTGAATTAATTATCCACTAGTAACTTCAGTTCCTACAGGAAAGGTCTCTTATAGCTTACCCATTGAGCCAGGAATACTCACTAGCTAGTATCTAAAGATACATCTAGCACAGCGGTTCTCAACCAGGGGTCTGTGGGACCCTGTGGCTGAAACCCAGAGAGCCTGAGCCCCAGAATCCCCCGCCGCAGGGCTGAAACTCCGAGCCCCGGTGCCCACCTGCAAGGGGTTGAAACCCCGAGCCCCTGCCCCCCCCACACACACACTACAGTGCCAGAGCAGGGCAGTCCCAGGGGCAGCTCCACAACCCCGCTTCCTCCTCTCCCCGCCTCCCCCAGCCAGGTCAGATTTGGAGGCGGGAAGCTGGAATCTGCGGGTAGTGCGGGCCGCTGCTGCTCTGGCTGGTGTCATGGAGCAGGCAGCCACCGCATTCCCGTCTGCTGCTGGTGCCTGGGGTTGTAGCTGCTGCTCAGCTCACACAGCCAGTAAGAGCTGCCCAGGCACGGGGACCCCGCTCTGTGGCCGGCAGAGCCCTTGGGGAGCAGTGACTACAGGGGAGCCCTCCTGGCACACAGCCCTTAGCTACCCCCTCTCAGCATCATGAGTTACCCACCTGCCCTTACGTGGCCCCTAGCTACTCCCTCCCTGCACCCTGAGCTATCCCACTGCCTACACACATCCCCTAGCTACCCCCTCCCTGTACCTTGGGCAGTTTTCAACTTTTTGAGCTGAACCCCCACCACACACAACCCAGACAGGCTGGGTGGCCTGCTAAGGCGAGTTGTGGGGTGGAGGTGGCGCTGTTTTCTTGCACCCTGCTGTGCAGAGCTGGGCCAAGCCCCGCCAGTCCCTGCCACCCAAAATAGAAGTGAAACTATGCCTATGCCCGAGAGCCCAGCCCTGGCCCGGAGCGCTGAGTCCTTCGCTCCCCACCCCCTGCTGGGCCCTGGAGTTTTTATAGCATGTTGAGGGAGGCCTCAGAAAGAGAAAGGTTGAGAGCTCCTGATCTAGCACTTACAAAGTTGATATTCCATGTTTCCAAAACATCACATATATTGCACTGTCTTTACAAATTGGTTTAATCTGATCTGGGACCATAAACACTAAAATGCTTTAATTATATGGTTATTATATGATATTAAAGGACAGAATTGAAGTTGGGTGCCATTGTTATGCATTTCTATGTCTTAAAATTCTTAAGTTTTTAAACTTAACTCTGAATTTCTTGTGTTTATAACACTTGGTTTGGGGGATAATTATAACATCTTAGAATATATTTTACCCTGAAACACTGATAAATACTCTGAACTTTAACTCAGTCTTAAAGTACTTGTATCTGGGAATGTATCATTTTACTTCCTTTTTGAATTGCTCATATTTAGAGAGAGGTTTCACCACTTGTCCCCATTTGAGTAGCCTTTCCTGTGGGTGAGACCTCTGGCTCTGGTTTTTTACAATTATCAGCAATAAGATACCGAACTAATAGACTGTTGTTAGCTTTGACATTTCAGTGTTGCATGGATTTTAGGAAGAGTGAAAATAAGAAATTGAGGTTACTTCAGTAAATGAGGCTACTTTTTCCAAGAATGTTTTGTTTAGAATTTGTTTTGGGAAACAAATTGTACCTTTCTTGCTGGCAGGAATACACCATTCAACTTATGTAGTCAGTTTCTATCAGACTTTTTGTTGTACAAGCAATGGAAATAACTGAATGGATTTCTTGCCTTGTTATTTATAAAGTGCCAGCAGAGTGCTAGGGACTGAGCCTTGTGGCAATGTGCGGTGGGAAAACATGACTCTACTTTAAATCTTTCTTTTCATTTGGGGTATAAAGATCCTCTTCAAAGCAGTAGCAATACTCAGGTTCCAATTCTGCACAGATGCTCCATGGATGAGATAGCAAACTTCGGTACTTCCTGATTTGGGAATTATGCTGTGCATCAAAAGGTTGGCTTGGGGAGCAGACCAACAAACAAACTGAAGCCTCGTCCCCACTTCATTTTAAGTTTAAAACTAAAATTACTTCTCTAACAGTTTAAAAGTTGTAGTGGACATAGGCTTTCATAAATCCATCCATTTGAAAAACCATCTCTTAAAGCAAGGACACTTAGACTACATCTTACTTCTTCCACAAACTCGAGTGACAGCAAAGATTTCACAAATTCAGAGCAGAACTAGTAAAACTACTAGTTGGGTTTCAAATTGTCCCTTTAGTTCTAGGATTGAAAATACAGCAGGGTAAGGGATGTTCCTTGGTGAAATTTGGAAATTCTGTGACATCTCAGCATTAGAGAAGACTCTAACTACCTTGAATGTGTCACAGTATTGTCACACGTACTTTGAGAACTTTCTTTGAAAGGTAGTGGGGTAGGGAAGAGTTCAGTCTTTGCAAACTGGAGCAAGGAAACATAATCTAGTTTTAAAAGAACGAGGAATACTTCTGGCACCTTAGAGACTAACACATTTATTTGGGCATAAGCTTTCGTGGGCTAAAGCCCACTTCATCAGATGCATAGAGTGGAACATACAGTAGGAAGATATATATATAGAGAGAGAGAGAGAGAGAGAGAGAACATGAAGAGATGGGGGTTTCCATATCAACTCTAAGAGACTAATCAATTAAGGTGAGCTATTATCAGCAGGAGAAAAAAAACTTTTGTGGTGATAATCAGGATGACCCATTACAAACAAAAAAAATTAGAAAGGAATACTTGTGGCACCTTAGAGACTAACAAATTTATTTCAGCATAAGCTTTCATGGACTACAGTCCGCTTAGTCGGATGCATAGAATGGAACATACAGTGAGACGATATTTATACATTCAGAGAAACATGAAAAGGTGGAAGTAACCATACCAACTGTAAAAGGCTAATTAAGTGAAAGGAACTGTTATCAGTAGGAAAGAAACTTTTGAAGTGATAATCAACATGGCCCATTACAGACAGTTGACACAAAGGTGGGAACATTTAACTGACATTTAACTGGGGGAAATGGATTCAATTAACGTAATGACCGAGCCATTCCCAGTCTATATTCAAACCTAAGGTAATGGTATCTAGTTTGCATATTAATTCAAGTTCGGCAGCTTCTCGTTGGAGTCTGGTTTTGAAGTTTTTCTGTTGCAATATTGCCACCTTTAAGTCTGTTACTGAGTGATTAGAGAGGTTGAAGTGTTCACCTACTGACTTTTGAATGTGATGATTCCTGATGTCAGATTTGTGTCCATTTATTCTTTTGCGTAGAGACTGTCTGGTTTGGCCAATGTACATGGCAGAGGGGCATTGCTTACACATGATGGCATATATCACATTGGTAGATGTGCAGGCGAACGAGCCCCTGATGGCGTGGGTGATGTGATTAGTTCCTATGATGGTGTCCCTTTAATAGATATGTGGACAGAATTGGCAACGGGCTTTGTTGCAAGGATAGGTTCCTGGGATAGTGTTTTTGTTGTGTGGTGTGTGGTTGCTGGTGAGTATTTGCTTTAGGTTGGGGGGCTGTCTGTAAGCGAGGACTGGCCTGTCTCCCAAGGTCTGTGAGAGAGAGGGATCGTCCTTCAGGATAGGTTGTAGATCTTTGATGATGCACTGGAGAGGTTTTAGTTGGGGGCTGAAGGTGACGGCTAGTGGCGTTCTGTTACTTTCTTTGTTGGGCCTGTCCTGTAGTAGGTGACATCTGGGTACTCTTCTGGCTCTGTCAATCTTGTTTCTTCATTTCAGCAGGTGGGTATTGTAGTTTTAAGAATGCTTGATAGAGATCTTGTAGGTGTTTGTCTCTGTCTGAGGGATTGGAGCAAATGTGGTTGTATTTTGGAGCTTGGCTGTAGACAATGGATTGTGTGATGTGTCGTGGATGGAAGCTGGAGGCATGTAGGTAAGTATAGCGGTCAGTAGGTTTCCGGTATAGGGTGGTGGTTATGTGACCATTGCTTATTAGCACTGTAGTGTCCAGGAAGTGGATCGCTTGTGTGAATTGGTCCAGGCTGAGGTTGATGGTGGGATGGAAATTGTTGAAATCATGGTGGAATTCCTCAAGGGCTTCTTTTCCGTGGGTCCAGATGATGATGTCATCAATGTAGCACAAGTGGAGTAGAGGTGTTGGGGGACGAGAGGTAAGGAAGCGTTGTTCTAAATCAGCCATAAAAATGTTGGCATACTGTGGGGCCATGCGGGTACCCATAGCAGTGACGCTTGACATTGAAATTAATTTGCAAACTGTATACCATTAAATTAGGATTGAATAAAGACTGGGAGTGGCTGGGTCATTACACAAACTGAAATCTATTTCCCCATGCTAGTTACTCACACCTTCTTGTCAACTGTTTGTAATGGGCCATCCAGATTATCACTACAAGAGGTTTTTTTCTCCTGCTGATAATAGCTCACCTTAATTGATTAGCCTCTTAGCCCTGGTCTACACTACGAGTTTAGGTCAAATTTAGCAGCGTTAGGTCGATTTAACCCTGCACCCGTCCACACAACAAAGCCTGTTTTGTCAACTTAAAGGGCTCTTAAAACCGATTTCTGTACTCCTCCCCGGCGAGGGGTTTAGCGCTAAAATCGACCTCTCTGGGTTGAATTTGGGGTAGTGAGGATGCAGTTCGACAGTATTGGCCTCTGGGAGCTATCCCAGAGTGCTCCATTGTGACCGCTCTGGACAGCACTCTCAACTCAGATGCACTGGCCAGATAGACAGGAAAAGCCCCGGGAACTTTTGAGTTTCAGTTCCTGTTTGGCCAGCGTGGCAAGCTGATCAGCACAGGTGACCATGCAGTCCCAGAATCGCAAAAGAGCTCCAGCATGGACCAAACAGGAGGTACTGGATCTGATCTCTGTATGGGGGGAATCCGTGCAGGCAGAACTCCCTTCCAAAAGACGAAATGCCAATATGTACATATGGCAAAATCTCCAAGGGCATGATGGACAGAGTCTACAACAGGGATGCACAGCAGTGTCCCGTGAAAATTAAGGAGCTCAGGCAAGCCCAGAATCATAGTCCCCCCCCGAATCGTAGTCCCCCCTCCCCCATCATCTCCGTCCCTGAGGTTATCGCAGGTTAGAAGGCGAAAAAAACGCACTCGAGATTACATGTTTTCCGAGCTCCATGCAGTCCTTCCGCACTGATAGGGCACAGCTTAATGCATGGAGGCAGTCAGTGGCAGAGCCCAGGTAAGAATTAAGTGAGCACGAAGAGCTGAGGCAGGACGCAATGCTGAGGCTAATGGGGGAGCAAACGGACATGATGAAGCGTCTGTTGGAGCTGCAGGAAAACCAACAAGAGCACAGACCCCCGCTACATCCACTGTATAACCGCCTATCCTCCTCCCCATGTTCCATTGCCGCCTCACCTAGATGCCCAAGAATGCACGGTGGGTGGAGGGGGAGCCTTCGGGCACCCAGCCACTCCACTCCAGAGGATGGCCTAAGCAACAGAAGGCTGTCATTCAAACAGTTTTAGTGTGGCTACAATAAGCAGTGTGGCCTTGTCCTTCCCTCCTCTCCCACCCCACCTGGGCTACCTTGTCCATTATCTCTTTTTTTGGGAATTAATAAAGAAAGAATGCATGGTTTCAAAACAATAGTTATTTTATTTCGAAGGGGGGAGGGAGTGGTTTCCTTACAGGGAATTAAAATCAACAAAGGGGGCATGTTTGCATCAAGGAGAAATACACACAATTGTCAGACCGTAGCCTGGCCAATTATGAAACTGGTTTTGAAAGCCTATCTGATGCGCAGGTCACCTTGCTGTGCTCTTCTTATCGCCCTGGTGTCTGGCTGCTCAAAATTGGATGCCAGGCGATTTGCCTCAACCTCCCACCCTGCCATAAATGTCTCCCCCTTACTCTCACAGATATTATGGAGCACACAGCAAGTAGCAATAACAATGGGAATGTTGGTTGAGCTGAGGTCTGACCAACAGCGCCAGCAAGCTTTCAAACGTTCAAAGGCACATTCTACCACCATTCTGCACTTGCTCAGCCTATAGCTGAACTGCTCCTTACTACTGTCCAGGCTTCATGAGCCGTGGGAGCAAGGGGTAGGCTGGGGTAGGTGCGACCACGTGGTGCTGCCGGCTGGGAGAGCAGCCTGAGGCAGAAGCCTCCAGCTGGCAGGAGAGCAGAGTTGCAGTGGAAGCCATACACCATGCCCTGGAGGTTGCTAGGAGCGGGCAAGGAAGACGTTCCCAGAACCCCCGGCCAAGCTACATGTCCGAGGACGACTACCAGTCCTACTGCACCATCTGCTGCAGAGTTGCAGGAGAGCAGAGTTGCAGTGGAGCCGTACACCGTGTACGAGTACGGCTAGCAGTCCTACTGCACCGTCTGCTGCGAAGACACCCAGGAGCTGCAGCGGTGACGGTGAGCTGAGCAGGCTCCATGCTTGCCGTGGTATGGCGTCTGCACAGGTAACTCAGGAAAAAAGCTGTGAAACGATTGTCTGCCATTGCTTTCACGGAGGGAAGGATGACTGACGACATGTACCCAAAACCACCCGCGACAATGTTTTTGCTTTGCCCCATCAGGCATTGGAAGCTTAACCCAGAATTCCAATGGGTGGCGGAGACTGTGGGAACTGTGGGATAGTTACCCACAGTGCACCACTCTGTAAGTCGATGCTAGCCTGATGTGGACACACATAATCGACTGTATAAAATCTCTTCCGAAAAATCGACTCTATAAAATCAACCTAATTTCATAGTGTAGACATACCCTTAGAGTTGGTATGGCAACCCCCATCTTTTCATGTTCTGTATCTATGTATGTATGTATGTAATCATCCTACTGTATGTTCCACTCTATGCCTCTGATGAAGTGGGCTTTAGCCCACAAAAGCTTATGCCCAAATAAATGTGTTAGTCTCTAAGGTGCCACAAGTACTTCTCATTCTTTTTGCGGATACAAACTAACAGGGCTACCACTCTGATAATCTAGTGTAGACTTTGTAATTTTGTGAGGCACTCAAATACCTGGTGAAGGGTGCTCTTTAAGGACCTAAGTGGGATAATTATCTCAAACGGATAAGCAACAGTGTTAATACTTGTCTGCAGATGTTTGAATTAGGCATGTATAATTTAAATGGAAAACACTTTATCTTAAATGATGCAGAACAATTAGACAAACGGTGTAAATGCCAATGAGGGGTAAAAAGCTTCTATGTTCTATGCTTGGTGAGAAGTCTAAAAGTTAAACCTGAACGTGATTTGACTGTGAAATTCCACTGAAGTCTTGCATAATGCCATTTGCGGGCTCTGTATTTCACTGTGCTACCTTGGAAACCTGTTTCCCTTCATCTGATAATTGCTTGCTTATTACCTTCTTGCTAACTGTTTTTTCTTAATAGCTGTTAAAATAAAAAAGGAAAAATGAATTTGAATAATGTTCACTCCCTAGAGGGAAATTAAGCCATCAATAACCTGTTTAAAATAGACTTGTCTTTGTACAGTGTGTTCGCTTTCATCCATAAAGGGAGACAATAGTTGGTTCTGCATCATTTATCTTGTCTCTCTGGTTGCCCTTGCTATTAATTGAAGTCTTCCCCAGGAGACAGTGTCTGTTAACCTTCCTTTTCCCATCTCCCCTCCCCACAACATACTTGTGTCTGGAGGAGGAATTTTAAAAGCACCCTTTTGCACTGGTGGACCTCTAATCGCTAATCCTTAGTTCCTTGGTAGTGATGTTTTCATTTCTGTGCCTTACCTTCAGAATTGTATGTGCTCTGTAATTTGGCAGAAAGCAAGATTGGAAAGAGATCATTTCCCATAGCATGGAGCCTGGGTTTTTCAACAGCCTCAATTATTCCATCAGTTTCTTCAGTCAATCTGCCTTACTCCCCCTCACTCCCCTGGGGCATCCTATATGCTAGAGGATTTTTTTCCCCTCTTAGAGGAAACAATTGAATGCATCCCCTCCCTGAGTGCTTTGCTACCTTAATTTTCTCAAAACTTTTGTATGGAACTTAATAGGTTTTTTTGAAAAAGTTCTGGTGCTCTTAGAAAACCACTGAAAATTTTTAATGGAAATATAATAAATAATATTTTAGACTTTAACTCAGGAATCTCCAGATCTCAGGAAATTATCCCAACTATACACTTGCAAAATACCTGTAATTGGGAAGACAAGATAGCATTTGGGAAAATCTAAAGTAAACATATGGCAAAATAATCTAGCAGGCATTGACCCTTCATCTAGTTCAAACATAACCTCTACTTGTTGTGACTAAGAATACATATATAGACATTTTATAGTCCAAACACTAATTACATATCTTCTTTCCCTTCCTAACTCTGCTGAGTTTCCAAAAGTGTATGCTTGTTAGGAGGATGGGGATGGGAAGGCGGGCTAAAGAGTTAGTTTACACATCCGACAAACACATGCATAGCACATCCTTTTTGTGTACTTAATAAGTTTAGCCAGAATCTCTGTTGTGCCTGATCACTCACTACCTGACCTTCAAATGCTGATAACTTGGCTGACTGAAAAAGTAGTTTTCCCTAGAACAAAACCATGTGCTGCTCCTTAGTATACTGCAAATTTTAAAATTCTGTCGCCTTTGAGAGACCTGAGCAAATCTTCCCCTGAAACAGGGGAAGATGAGAAAATGGAACTTAAGGCCTTTTGCCTCCTAGCCCTGAACACATTTCCCTTAGATAAAGGAGGTATTTGGGTGGGTAAAGCTGGACAGATGTGTCCCAAAAACTATGGAATAGTATCACAGCTGTTTTGTAGCTATATATGGGTTTAGCCAATTCTTTGCAAAGCTGATTAGCAGCATAGAGAGACAAGGTGGGTGACAATACATATACATACAACTTGTAATAGAAATTCTTAGGAATCACCACGATTCCTCCCAAATAGTCAGTCAGTCTGTCTCTCTTAGTTATCCCTGTGCAAAATGTGGTTAATGCTACTTTGCACCTACATAGTATACTTTCATCTTTAGATCTTTGAGCTCTGCAAAGATGGGTAAACATTATCAGCCACACTTAAGAATCTCCACACAGACTTGAAACAATTTGCTTCAGAGGTTCTAAGGATCACGCAGTATTGCCAACCCCAAGCAGACCTCAAATCATGTTTTTTTAAAAATAATAATAATAATTGGAGTTTGTTCTTTTAGCTTCTGGTTTCTGAGTGCTTAGGAAGCACCCAGCTCATGTTTTCTGAGCTTTTTTCCACATCCGGGAGGGCTGGAACTGTTTTAATGGAAACAGATTCTTATGTAATTGATTGTCTCCAGGAGCCAGGGCTTTAAGAAAAACATTGAAAGACTCATGATAAAATTGTTGGCAACACTTGCATGATCTCACAAATCAAAGATCAGAGTTATATTATGAGCTCCGTCAAAAACTGCCTATGTGAACATAACCATCACTTCTCTTTGTGTTCCACTGTCTGTAAAATGGGAATAACTATATTTCATTTTACAAGAGCTGGTAGTAATTAGACCTCACTACTTCAAGTTTGTGAATGGCAAAGAATTAAAGCCATCTTGGGAGGGTGAGGGTGGAACTAGAATTCCTGCTTCTTGGCTCCTAATCCTATGCATACCACCTAGGTTCTGTGGAGAGGGGGTCCTTTTTTACCAGATCCTGGTCAAGCACATCCTGGTTAGATGGGAGACACTTTGAGGATTGAATTTAATGCACACTTATTGAGCTTTGAAAATTAAGTACTGGCCAGGCTCCATGCTTAATTTTCCACAGCTTGTAATTTGGCCAAATGATCTTTTTTTTTTCTAGAATGGGGCCATGCACTACTCCTGTGACAGGACTATTTCCATGCTAAATGACAATTTTCAAACCCCAGATATTTCAGCTATAGAGCTATTAAAGAAGAGTCATGACTTTTTCACACTGACTCAAAATGACTGAACTACTTCTCTCTTGGGTAGAGAACAAGCATTCTTCTGACTTTTCTGACTATTTCAGAACGTTGTTAACTGAACACGTGAGGTTTATCTACCGAGATTCTCAGGGACTGCCTCCCCTCTCATACACAATCATGTTTTGTTATTTTCGAAGCTATGACAATTGCTTAATTAAAGTAATATTAAATATTTTCCTAATAAATTTTACCTATATTTTAAGGCAGGCTAAAATCTGGATAAAAGCCAACACCATGCAACCAGCCAACTCTTCACACTCCATCAGTAAGTGGTTCATGGACAACAGATGGAAAATTGTTGCAATAGTACTCTCACAACTTGAGTATTGTGGTCAGTTTTAGTTGCTTGGTCTCAAAATAAATACAGCAGAGACTGAAAAGGTCTAAAGAAATGACAAATAGTTGGAAACATGGTAGAATTTACATACAAGATTTTACAAAGATTGGGATTACTTTGTTTGGAAAAGGAATTTATTGTGAAACAAAGATTAAATTCAACAAACACAAGGAAATAATTTATGCAGCGTATTATTAGTCTGTAAAATGTAATGCTGCAGGAAGCCAATGAGACACATTATAGTATTATGTTGTTAAGAAGGACTGGATAATTTTATGAGCTCTATAAACATCTGTGATTATACAAGTTTAATATAATAATCTAAGGGAAATGAAACCAAGTGCCTCAGGTAGTAAGGGTTTTTTTATTCCCACTTCATGTCATAACTGTGCACCTCTGATTAGGTGACTTATCTAGTATTGGCCACTGCCGGAAACAGAATGCTTACCTAGATGGGCCAGTAATTTAATTTGAAATGGCAGTTCCTAACTGTGACTCTTCTACAAGGAAAAGAACCTGTGGCAACAACTCCATGAAATACCCCTGTGTTTTGGGGTAGTTTTGACTGCCTGAGATCACAAGCTGGGTGTATACTGCTACAGCTTGCCCACTTCAGGAAGAAGAAGGCACTTTGAAGATTGTATGAAGGGGCACTTGAACTCCTTTAACGATTTGGACAGAATCATGTAGAGAAATAAATAACATGGACAAAGAGGATCTGACCTAGCGGCTTCTGCCTACATGTGGCAAACACCGTTAAACACTCTTGTTTAAACACAATGACTTTGTCTACACTAGCAAAGTTTTTATAGTCATAATTCACCGTGAATACAACTCCACTGATGGTTACAATGGTGAAAGCTATAGTATAGACTGGACTTATGCGTCTTTACTGTTGTCATTTAACCCTAGATGTCACAGCCTTAATTCTGACCTCATACACTTACATGTAGAAATATAATGGATATAACTTACCAGTACATGCATATCTATAAGGCATGAATGAATGTTATCTAGACTGGGATTTCTTTGACTTGTAGTGATTGTTTTGGTAGAATTTGCACTTGAGGAGACTTAAGCCTAAGGAAAACCTAAGCAAAAGGAAATTGTGAGTTTTGGATAGTTGGAGTTAGGGAGAAAATTCTTGCTCACAGAGCAAATCAAGATGTTAATTAGTGGAAGTTGTTGCCTCTTCATCCAAATTATGAATAAACAAAAATGTCAAAACTCAAAAAGAGTCAGGCAGACTAATTTTTTTCTGAATTTACCACCCTGTTAAGTCTGTTTCAAAAATAAGATCCCTCCTTCTTCATAATAAAGGTCTAGCATCAATAGCTTTAAACTGAAATTGCTGAAATATTCCAGGCTCCCTCCCTGCCAAATGTGGCAGTACTTCTCCCCTGCCATGCCTTATTTAGTGTTCTCAATTTACAATTTTTTGTCTCAACTTTAGGTTTAAACATCTGTCTTCAGTATGTGAACTGAATTTAATAATGATTAGAATTTCACTTGTTCAAAGCATTATAATGATATTAATGTAAACTTCCTACAAGCTCATACAAGACACACTAATTTGCCTGTAAATGACATGTTATGGCACAGCCTACACACAGCGTTTAGCATAACTGGTTTGTGTGTCAGATATTGACTGTGCAATATCCCATGTCTTGCAGTCCAGTGAGAAATGTCTGCATATAGAGATAAATAGGATTTGTGTTGCTTTAGTTTTCTGAACTGTGTTCAGCCACAGGTTGGAGAATTGGAGAGCAGTAGTTGAAGTTCACATGTAAAATGTGTCTTCAGCGAGGTGAAGTGATTTTAAGTAATGATTTAAATCACTTAATATTTCAAAAACCTAAATCAGATTGAGGTTATATAAAACGGACTTGAACATTTCTGCTATTGTATCTTTAGATTAAAAATTTATAATCAGTTGAATTATAAATGCTTCTTTTTAAACGCTATTGCTGGTGTGGTGAGGCATGTTTGAATTGTATGAAACTGCTATCGGTCCTGATTCCGCAAACGTTGAAGAAAGGCATCTAACTTTACTCGTTTGCATAGGCCTGTTGATTTCAAAAGAAGGCAAGTTTGTGCATAAGTGTTCTCAGAATCAAAAGCTAAAATTATATTTTTATTAAACTTTTGTTTTAGGGGCATTAAATCTTTGTCATGTTAAAACAAAATTGTGTGTTTTAACAATGAAAAGTTTTTTAGGCTTTCAGTACATTATAAACCAGTTCATAATAACTTTGTTATAGATGGGTCAAAATATCAAAAAACAAACAAAAAACCCACACACAACAACCCACTCAAAAAAATCCACAACAAAACCACACTAAAGTTAGTCATATTTAGGCACTTAGGGGTGGGGTGGAGGATTAGGATCTTCACAAATAAGTCCTTGACTTCAAACCCTGGTGAAATATAGCCTGAACAAAGTATTCCAGCTTTCTTAACTTGAGAAAGTTCAATATATTGGAAGAGTGTTCGCTGCAAATATAGCACTGTGATTTACTTATCACCTTTTTGTATGAGTTTGTAGTGTTCTCACAGCAAGGATATTAATGATGCCCTGAACTTGTTTCTTTCAGCATAGATGAGCATTGAGTGCAAAACTTCTTAGGTGAGTTCTCATGTTGTTGCATGGACAATGTAGAGGCCAGTATAGAAGTGTGAAACTTAGAGAAAAAAGAATTTTTAAAAACTGAGCTTTTGCCAACAATTAGGAAACTAATTAAACAAATACAGAACATCCACTTCAGTATTTGACTGTAAAATGGGAAGAAAGTAAAGAACTCGCAGCATGTAAATAAAAATCGGATATGACTTTTAAAATCGTGATTTTTATCCATTTATCTTCAGATAAATGGTGGGTGGAAGACTCTTAAAGATGTGTGCATTGCAGTTAATTCTTCTGTGCTTCTCAATTCCTTTTTATGCTGAATATTTGTGTACTTAAGGAATATTTCCTTTAGAAAATGAAAATATTTTCTTACATAAAATAATTACATTAATCTATCGGAAGAAAAAATATTGATTTCTGTTACAATTGTTCTAGTCTGTTGGTGTCTAGAGTAAGGATGAAGTCATTTACAATATGGTAAGGAAGACTTAACATGGACTCAGCCACACAGGCAAATAGAGATGAAGGCACGTACCCTTCTGGAGTACTAAAAGAGAAGCCAGCAGCAGCTTGCTTAGACAGAGGACTAGAGTGATGTTTTCATTTTGTTTAACCAATAATTAGGTTGAGAACTTTAGTAGATACCTTCGTGCTAATCATAGGACTGGAAAGAACCTCGAGAGGTCATCTATCTAGTCCAGTCCCCTGCACTCATGGCAGGGCTAGGTATTATCTAGACCACTGGTTCCCAAACTGGGGTTCGTGAACTCCTGGGGGTTCTCGAAATGTTACAGGGGGTTCTCGGGAAAAAATTCCCTAATGGCGGCCAGAGCTGTCCCTAGGGACCCCAGGCAGCATGGGGCCAGCAGCCCGGAGCCCCTGGACTTCCAGGAGCTAAGCAGATCAAAGCAAGTATATCTGTCACACTGAAAAGATTTAAACTTCAAGACTCCTTATAATAAATGGAAAGGGAGGTGGATTTTTTTGCTGTTTTTAAAATTAAATAGGCAGCTAGTATTGTTTTTAAAATTATTACGAAGAACAAGTTTAAGCTTTGTTGTAACGTGCGTTGTTTGCCTGGACTGTTCAAGACCTCAGTGCTTGTGTAGGAGGAACTCTTTGAGTTGGCTTCTTAAATACTTTCATGCTGTTTCACATCTGATACTCCTTGATGAAACATAGGAGCCGTGTCCTATAACAGGCTTATTCAAAGTGATACAAGCTACGAAAGTGAGATCTTGGAAGAGTGTTGCCGTTTTCATAATGTAATAAAAAATACTGTAATGATAAATAATTAATAATGTGTAATAAGCATGTCATAAAAACTAATTTTATATTTTCAAGATCACAGCTTTTATAATTAATACTCAGGTAAAGGAGAAAATCCCTGGAAATATTCATTTTTAGGAGGGGGTTCGCAAGACTTAACATTTTAGTGAAAGGGTTGTTAAAGTTTGGGAACCACTGATCTAGACCATCCCTGACAGGTATTTGTCTAACCTTCTCTCAAAAATCTCCAATGATGGAGATTCCACAACCTCCCTAGGCAATTTATTCCAGTGCTTAACCACCCTGACAGTTAAGAAGTTTTTCCTAATGTCCAGCCTAAATCTCCCTTGCTGCAAATTAAGCCCATTGCTTCTTGTCCTCTCCTAGAGGTTAAGAAGAACAGTTCTTCTCCCTTCTCCTTGGAACAACCTTTTATGAACTTGAAAACTGTTGTGTCCCCTCAGTCTTCGCCTTTCCAGACTAAACAAACCCAATTTTTACAATCTTCTGTCATAGTCGTTTTCTAGATCCTTAATCATGTTTGTTGCTCTTCTCTGGACTTTCTCCAATTTGTCCACTTTTTCCCTGAAGTGTGGCTCCCAGAACTGGGCACAATACTCCAGTTGAGGCCTAATCAGCGTGGAGTAGAGCGAAAGAATTACTTCTCGTGTCTTGCTTACAACACTCCTGCTAATACATCCCAGAATGATATTCGTTTTTGGGTTTTTTGCAACAGTGTTACACTGTTGAATCATATTTAGCTTGTGATTCACTGGACCCCCAAATCCCTTTCCACAGTACCTCTTCCTAGGCAGGCATTTCCCATTTTGTATGTGTGCAACTGATTCATTGTTCCTTCCTAAATGGAGTACTTTGCATTTGTCCTTATTGAATTTCATCCTATTTACTTCAGACCATTTCTCCAGTTTGTCCAGATCATTTTGAATTTTAATCCTATCCTCTAAAGCACTTACAACACCTCCCAGCTTGGTATCGTCTGCAAACTTTGTTTACTTTCTATGCCATTAGCTAAATCATTGATGAAGATATTGAACAGAACTGGACCAGAACTGATCCCTGTGGGATCCCACTCGTTATGCCTTTCCAGAATGACTCTGAAACACTGATAACTACTCTCTGGGAACGGTTTTCCAACCAGTTTTGCATCCACCTTATAGTAACTCCATCTATGTTGCATTTCCCTAGTTTGGTTATGAGAAGGTCATGTGAGACAGTATCAAAAGCTTTACTAAAGTCAAGATATACCACATCTACCACTCCCTCCGATCCACAAGGTTTGTTATCCTGTCAAAGAAAGCTATCAAGTTGGGTTGACACGATTTGTTCTTGACAAATCCATGCTGACTGTTACTTATCACATTATTTGCTAGATGTTTGCAAATTGATTGCATAATTATTTGCTCCATTAACTGAAGTTTAGATGACTGGTGTGTAATTCCCCGGGTTGTCCTTATTTTTGATTTTATTGATTGTCACTATATTTGCCTTTTCCAGTCTTCTGGAATCTCTCCATTCTTCCATGACTTTTCAGAGATAATCGTTAATGGCTCAGATATCTCCTCCGTCAGCTCCCTGAGTATTCTAGGATGCATTTCATCAGGCCCTGGTGACTTGAAGACACCTAATTTGGCTAAGACATTTTTAACTTGCTTTTTTCCTGTTTTAGCCTCTGATCCTGCCTCATTTTCACTGTCATTCACTATATTAGATGTCCAATCACCACCAATCTTCTTGGTGAAAACCGAAACACATAAGTCATTAAGCACCTCTGCCATTTCCACATTTTCTGTTATTATTTCCCCCCTCATTGAGTAATGGGCCTACCCCGTCCGTGGTCTTCCTCTTGCTTCTAATGCTTTAGTCTGGTCTAGTTTTGCTTAACATTCCCTCCCACCCCCTCTTATTGTGTGTCAAGTAACACTTTTCAGGGGAACTTTGTAGTTTAGTCTTTAGCACTTTTGAGGGCTCTAGAAAGAAGAAAACTGACTTAGGACTCTAAAGAGGACCTGCCAAGTGTAAGTGTGTGCTGCTTTATTCTGTATAATGAAGACCTTATAACCATTTTCTTCTATTTACCTTAAATGTCATTTTTGCGAGAGGACTTCTTGGGGGATTTGGGTGTGGGTTATGAGCTTTCTCAGCCATTGATTGAAGGAGTGAGTGCTGTTGCTAAGGTCATGTCTATACTAGCACTTATGTCTGCAAAACTTTTGTCTCTCAGGAGTATGAAAAAACACTCCCCTGAGGGCCATACGTTTTTGCTGGCATAAGTGATCATGGCACAGCGCTATGTTGGTGAGAGATGCTTTACTCTATGGCATTATAACATTATGAGAGCATTTGTTAAAATTTCCTAGTAAATGTATGGGGGGTGGAAAAAGAGGGAAAGGAGGAGTACTGTTTGTGACTTTTAAAGTGAGTAACCTCTATTATATTAAACATTGGAATATTTGAGTTTATTTTAATTGGTTTGCTGCAGCAGTTCCCAGCATCTATGGTAATTTCTTCAGTCATGGATTAGAAAGACTATCCTACGGGGATCAGTGTGACGAACTAGGACTGTTGTTAATGTTTTCCCTGAGTACTGTGTGGGTGCCTCGGTTTCCCTATGCAGTGCTTGAGTATTTAGGTGGTGGGACAAGGGTGCATGATTGTTACAGAGGGGCCTGGACACAGAGAAGGGCCGACACTCTGTATCCTAGCAACTGATGGCCCCGGCCCCTCCCCTGCAAAGGTGAGAGCTAAAGGTGTTGGAACAAAGGGATCAGGTGACCTCCTGGCCCGGGAAGGAGACAAAGGAGAGAGGCGGGGCTGGACAGTTTCAGTTTGGAGCTGGCCGGAGAGGAGGGGAGAGGGGCAGACAGGGTCTGGCCTCCCTGGCCCCGTTTGGAGCTGTGGGGTGAAATGCAGGGAGCCCCAGGCTGGGGTCTAAGCTCCCTGCCCCCCGGAAGGGCCCAACTGAGGGGTCCTGGATGTACTGACAAGCTCTGGTTGGATTGTGTTCCTGGCATCTCTAATAAACCTTCTGTTCTACTGGCTGGCTGAGACTCCCAGCGAATCCGGGGAAGAGGGGTGCAGGCGCTGACTCCCCCACACTCCGTGACAATCAGTTACAAGATTGGGATGTCATTTTTTTTCTTTCATTTTTTCATTTTTATGGAGCATATATTTACATTTATTTAAATATCACTCTGCTAAAAGGTCAGGAAGCATCCCACCTATTAAGTTATGGTAATTGACACGTTATTGGCTTTTATCAAGAGAGGCTTCTGTTGGACTTGCATGCATTTACCTGATTGAGGGAAAATGGAAGGTAGGGTGAATTTAGTGAAGGGGCACTTGCAATTTGAACTCTAGTTAGTGTTTAAAAATTGGGTACTATCCTACCCCAGAGTTTCCCTGCCAACTTTTGTCTGTTTAGTAACGCCATTTTCCTATTTTTTTTTAACGTGTGTTTTTTGTTTTCCTTGTTATTGTGTGGTACAAGGGTCAAACTGGGGAGGGGTGGGGAAAGTGGTGGTACACTACAAAATCACTGACCATGTCAATTGCCAAAATGAAACACTGCTCAGAGAGTATGTTGTGTAGACGGTAAAGTATGATTATGCATTCTTACTTGGCTTCCCTTCAGTGGGACTTGAATATGTACATTGGCTCTGCTAGGATCATAGGGCTTGGCTCTTTACTCCCTCCTCTCTCCCCCATTAATAAGTTTTATCTCCCAAATGCCACTCACCTGTGGTGCCAAAATGAGATATCACTCAGTAAACTGCAGATCTGTGATCCTCCTCTTTTCTTCCTTAAGGAATAAAATAACAGTGCTGATATTTTATCATCATCACTGGCAATCTGAATTGATACCTCACTGAAATTAACAGGGCAAGTCACACTTATCCCATCTCTTGTTCCATGCTCACACAGCTATCTTTGCATTAGTTTCACTTCGTTCACTTTTTTAGCTTTTTTTAGCTTTTTTTTTTTTTTAACCTATATCAGCTAATGACTTTAAAAATGAAAGCTGAGGATCTGGCAAACACAATAGCAGCTTGAGGCAGTTGCTGGAGTGCCACGTACTATCCCGTTCTGAGCCTCGCTAAGCGGAGAAATTGTCCCCTGTGTTGTTGGTTATTCAATGAAATTAACAACACACAAAGGGTATGTCTATACCAGAGCTTTTGGTCCTGTTTCAGTTAGAGTTAATTGATTTTTGTTTTAATTTGAGTTTAAACAGGACCACAAATTACTCCAGAAAAACCTAAAATGCTGACAATTGCACAAAGAAAAACTGAAAAAATAATTCTCTAGTCTTTCTTTTATGTAAGTCATTCTAAGGTGTGTGTTATAATAGCAAATATACAAAATTTCCACCTGGTTTTTGTTGACTGTGTTGTTGATACTTAAAAATGTGGTGTCACTAACATCTTCAGGTTAGGTGAGTAGAACGCCTTTAACAAGCACATAAATCGCCATTTGTTTTCCCCTTTGAAAAGACGGAACTCAGAGACTGGTTTGGGTACTGAAAAAATTTCACTGGGTGCAATCACTATATAATGTGTTTAGCAGTTTGATTCCCTGATGCTATTTTAGCATTGCTTTTGATGATCGTGTGCTGCGAACTTCCAGTACGTGCAACACAAATTTCTGACCGTGTTACATTTCTTTCATCTATTTTTCTCCCCCATAAAGTTCCCAGATAATACTTAATAATTAAAATAGGTTTTTTTCCTCAACTGTCCCTTGGGTCTTAAGCACCACATGGCCCTCAATTAGTGACCTGACCAGGAGTATTAATATAAATAATAATACTTGGAAGGCAATGTTGTGCAGATGTTAAGTATCATATCCGTATAATGGACAGGCACTGAGGATAGAAAATGGAAGTAGAACAATGAAGTTAAATTATAACTCTGACAATCTGCAGAATTCAAACAGCAATTTAATGAAGTTAAAATAAGATGTCAAATCTGGGGCCAGTTAGTCTGGGAGCTGGGGGAGAAAACTCTCAGAAGCTTAGAGATGTTTTATCTACTCTGAAGCTGGACTGGCAATTGCTATCTTTTCACTTCTTTTCATATCTGATCAGGCAGTGGAGAAGTTTACATCCCCACTCTGCCTCTATTGGGATTGGCAATGGGCATATTGTGGCTGTCCATTTGTTCCCTTTTGAGTGCCTGCTTCAATGAGAGAACTGTTATAATTTAAGATTTTGAATGGAGCCAGCACAAAAGCAACCCATTCTCCTACACACTCTTATGGTTCTTAAGTCAGGCAACTGCGGCCAGCTAATACTAACTTTTTAAAGCAGCTTTCAGTGCTAAGCTAATAAGAATTACCTTTGCTTTTCCTTTTTTAAGGAAGAATTTTAACATTGTGGCCTGCCTGCCTTCCTTAATCTTTTCTGTTTGTCTTTATATTGTACCCAGTGTGTCAGATATGGTAATTTCCTGCAGTGTCTTTGGGAGATCTTCCTGTATAAAGTATCAGAGGAGTAGCCATGTTAGTCTCTATCCACAAAAACAACGAGGAGTCCAGTGGAACCTTAAAGACTAACAGATTTATTTGGGCATAAACGGGGTTTTTTACCCACAAAAGCTTATGCTCAAATAAATCTGTTAGTCTTTTTAAGGTGCCACTGGACTCCTCGTTGTTTTTACTGTATAAAGTTTGTTTCATTGTGGGCCAAGGATTGTATGTAATTCCATGGGGGAGGGGGATCAGTCCTCCAGGAATTTAGAACAGTTGAGGGATGATTATATAAATTCACTCAGGTTGTAACACCTGTTGAGCGGTACCGCCCCAGGAAGTGCTTGCATATACTAGTCCAGACTGGAGTTTCTAGATACAAGCAGGCAAGCGAAGGACTTTAAGATAAATAGCCTGAGGTTTCTGATCCAGCAAACAGATAGGATCTTCTGTCCAAGGGAGGCTCCAATCCTTCCTGGGAAGGGTTGGAAGAATGTGACCTATTCATGGGCATGCTTGTTCTGAGAAAAATGTATTATGAATGTGTACCCACAGAAAAAAACCCTGTGTAGAGGACTGATCATATGCAGTTGCTCTGAATTGTGACACCCACTATTGTGGTTTCTGAACACCAAGGTATCAGATTTCCCTTCTTATTTAGGACTCACTTTGTTGGGGGCTTCCAGTTATGCACATTTTCATTGTTTTATGTTTAGATGGCGTAGGTGTTAGAGGAAGTAGTTGCTGACAGATATGATGGCCAGATACAGGAGACAAGTGCTTCATGTTACATTTTATTTAACTATTATGGATGTCCCTAGATATCAGTGTATGTAATAATAGTTATCTGATCATCAGGAAGCTGCCTTTCTCTTCTAGTGTATCTTTTGGGTTGTCTCTTCCATGTAGTATGTAACAACAAATAGGTAAATCTATCTTCCAACTTGGAGAGTAAGTCATAACTTCCTAGGCCCTGTGTGATACTGCACCCCATATTCTTCATAGTGATATTATTACAATGTGATTATAGCATAATTATGATGCATTTTATGCAAGATGGGTCATGTGAGGTGTCATTGGAAAAGTTATGAATTGCTGAATATGATTATCCGGATTTGTATGCATTGTGGCAAATTGCCGGCATTACTATGATGGGTCCCGCACTGTCTCTTCTTGTGGGGGGGTTTCAGGGTGCCATTTCTTGCCCCTGAACTGGGGTAACAGCTATCCTACTAGTATCCCAGGGAAGGGGAGTGGGGAGAGGGAGGGACCCGGGCCCGCCCTCTACTCCGGGTCCCAGCCCAGGGGCCCTATGATAGCAGGTGAACCACTTGTACCAGTGATTCTTTCCCCTGGGCTACTTCCCTCTCCTGACCTTCAGCTTGTGGGGCTTCCTGCCTTCCCTCTGCACAAGCCAGGTGTCCCTTTACCTAGGATCTTGGTCTTCTTAGCCCGCCGCAGCGCTTCTCAAAACTCTCCTCCACTTTCCTCCGAACTGCTCTTTGTTCCACCACCAATCCACTCTGCTTCACTCCTCCAAACTGCTCTCTGCTCCACCACCAAAACACTCTGATTCAGCTCCTCCAAACTGCTCTCTGCTCCACCACCAAACCACTCTGCTCCAGCTCCTCCTCTGGCTGATTGAAGCAGAGGGATTTTATCAGGTGACTGGCTTCAGGTGCTCTAATTGGTTTCAGGTGCTTTTAATTAATCTACAGGGAATAAGGCTTCTCATCCTAGATCACTCTCCTGCTGCCTTCTGGCCATGCTGTATCACAGCATGTATCATTTTTAATCTAAAATTAGGAATATTGACTATATATCTGTATTTCAATCGTGCTTACTCTGGGTGACACCCACAACTAGCCTTTCTGGTACATCTGTGAAGAAGCCAGATAGTGCTGATGGCCCATCAGCAAAGACAAAGGACCTTGGAAGAACTTAACTTTCCTGTGAACGTTTCAGACAGCCCATAAGTAATGGCTGCTATGACTCAACAAGGTAGGGAAGGGCATGTAACCAGGTCACATGACTCTGGACTCCATCTTGAGATATCAGTGTTTTTTCCACAAACTGAGTTTGGGACAAAAGGTTCCCGCCATATGCTAAAGCTATATAAGGCAGGGAGTGACATCTGTGATTCTTCACTCCCACACAAGAAGACTCCTGGAAACACCTTAGGAACAAAGACCGAACTGGGGGGAAGTGCTGGACCCAAGCTAACAGAATTGCTAGCCTGTGTATGAAAAACCTGGGGATTCCAAGCTGTAAAGCAAGTACAGCTTTTATCTTGAGAATCTGCCAGCCTGCTTGTATCATCGGCCAGGGTGAGAATTTGCTAATTCATATGCTATCTTTCTAGTACCTTAAGCTTAGTTTGCAGTTTTGTTTATTTACTGGGTAATCTGCTTTGATCTGTGTGCTACCACTTATATATAGCTTCAGAGTATTTTATTGCTTAAAGAAAAGGATAGATCAATATTTGTTCAGGAGCCAAAATTAGTATAATGTAAGAACAAAGATATCTGGCTTTTTAAGTTTTCTGTTTCTCTTAACATTTTCTCTCATATATGTTATCAGGGGCATTGGGGAGTTCAGCAGCTACTTCCTACCATTTTTTCCTGTGCAGACATTACCAGACTCATTTTCCACTAATGCCTATCACCACTAAAGTCTCTTATTTCATTAAATCAAGTAACAATTTAATAACCAGAGGATAATATCTGAGTTGCACTAAAACATTTATTAGGGGTGAATTCAGTGAGGTCTGTCACTAAGACTAACTAGGTTCAACAAGGAAAATATGGCCACATGGACTTTTTAATAATGCAAAGTTAAGTCTAATGTTTTTGTTCTGTTGATTTTTATTTTGTCTTAGTTCAAGGGTCTTTTGTGTATGGTGCAGTAGATACCTAAATAGGATGATAATTCTTCATACTTAAACACAGTACCACTTGTGAATTTGAATTTTCAGCTTCCAACATGGATTCACTTTGCATTTGGCCTGCTTGTGGAGATTGACCTCACTGACTTATGTTAAGTTATAAAACATAACTTGAGGAAAAGATATAGTATTTCGTATTTTCAAGATATTTGAAGTAGGAGCATTTCTCACTTACTTTAAAAAGACATGCGTCTTGCATTGATAAAAGTTGACTTCTCTAATCAAAAAAACCAACACAAAAACCAAACCAAATTTTAAAAAAACCTTTGAGTTGGTGAGAAATGGCCCAGAGAAAAGTGTTTCCATACACATATTTTAAGCAGTTAAAAATTTGAATAGCTTAAACTCTGTTTCTCACCAAAGGATGTGCAGCTAGCTAAAATATTCTCATGCTTTTGGGTTCCTGGTGTCTGGAAAACGATGGTACTTTTTGTGTTCACACCTTTATTGGTAACACAGCAAGATGTGGGCTGCGTATGTTATCTTAATATTAGTGAAGTCTGTTAATATGTTGGAGGATCTATAGGTTTTTTAACTTTGACTGTAGAATTTCAAAAGACATTTGACAAAGTCCTGCACAAGACACTACTAAAGAAACTAAGTAATCGTGGTATGAGAAGTCAAGTACTGTCACGGATCAGAAACTCGCTAAGACAGAAAAGAGTGTAGAAATCAGTGGTCAGTTTTCAACATGGCAGAAGGTTAACAGTAGAGTGCCACAAGTTTCTGTTCTAAGATGAATGATATTTAATAAATTTTGTAATGATCTGAAAAAGGAGTGGGTAGTGAGGTGGCAATTTGCAGATGACAAAACGGTAATTTTGTGCACTAAATGAGGCAGTGGCTTTGTAGGAAAATTTGTGATCATGTAATTGAAGGCCATCATAACGAATACACGAGGACAAATCAAAGGTGTACAGATTACTTTAATTTGTGACAAAGGGTCCTGTGGCACCTTATAGACTAACAGAGGTATTGGAGCATAAGCTTTCGTGGGTGAATACCCACTTCTTCGGATGCCCCTCTGATACTTTAATTTGTGCATTTCCTAATTGAGTGAGTGACCTTTTTAAACATCTGTCCTGCACGAATGTTGGTGTGCAGGCCTGAAACCAGTCTTTCATTTCTCTGTCGGTTGTTACTGTTTCCACTTGCTCTATGGTATTGAGGTCGCCTCCTTGCCCTCCCTGCTAGAATAGTTCTTAAAGTTTTTCATGGGTTTCTTTATTTCCTCACAGCAGTTGGTTTTCACTTGACCGCTTCATTTGGGAGTCTATGTTGGCATCTGAAGTACATACCCCAAGCATGTGCAGCACTTTCCTCTCATTCTGGTGGAAATGAGCTGCTGGTGATTTCTCTCAGGTCTCTTCATTGGTGAGGAAATTGTTCCAACCAATGCCCTGAATTTTTCATAGGCACTATTATCAAAGGTGTCTAGTTTCTGTCTTGCATTTTAATAGCTCTCCAGCTCTCGCAGCTTGACTTTGCAATCTTAATATTCTTTTATTGATTTTTTTTGTATATAATTTTAATACATTTTATCTAATCATGATTCAGTCCCTGAGAAGTACTTGCAGAAATTTTGTATTGATAAATCATAACTTCATTGTAGAACTGCTAGTGTGGAGTCTGGAAGCTTTGGCAGCTGGGTGGGGCAGTTAGTTTTTGTCACCTCAGGAGACACTTTGAGACTGTGGAATAGCTAGATGTTTTCATTAAAATGAGCATCAGTTTAAAATTCTTAAATTATGGTACCTACATTTGTTTGCCATGTGGTTGTAGCTTTGTTGGTCCCTGGATATGAGACATAAGGTGGATGAGGTAATATCTTTAATTGGACCTGTTTCTGTTGGTGGACCTAACTTGTCATCTTTAGGGTTCAGCAGTAACCCATTTTAGATTAATGGAACAGCATACACCTCTCAGAGCTATTGTTTGAGTATGTCTGCAAACTCAAGAAAACAGCATTTTGTACCAGCTAACGGTGAAAACATGAAGCGGGTGTGATCTTCATAACCATGAGAACTTGGAAAACTGACTTTCCTTTTTAAATGGAAGTTTAAATTTTGGTGCACAATTCTGTGGTTAGTAAGCAGAATCTGCAGCAAATGACATGATCATGGAGAACATTGGACCCTGTATGTAATGAATCAGCAAGAGGCTAAGCGCAAGGTACCCTTGTTCTTGAATATTTAGCACAACTGACAATGAAGTGGTGATCTTCAAAATTTGGCATTGAGATTTAAAGTGCTAATATCTAAAGCAGGGATCTCAAACTCAAATTACCACGAGGGCCACATGAGAACTAGTACATTGACCCAAGGGCCGCATCACTGAAACCGTTTCATACAATGATACAAAAGTATAGTCAAAAATGAAAAAAATGAAGAGTAATATAGTATTCTATTAAAAGTCAATAGCTCAGTGGTTTGAGCATTGGCCTGCTAAACCCAGGGTTGTGAGTTCAATCCTTGAGGGGGCCATTTGGGGCAAAAATTGGGGATTGGTCCTGCTTTGAGCAGGGGGTTGGACTAGATGACCTCCTAAGGTCCCTTCCAACCCTGATATTCTATGATTCTGTGATTAACTTTTTAAAAACTAATGCAAAGAGGGGTTTTAATAAACTATAAACACTCAGTAATGTTTGGAGCTTGGCTGCCAGTGGAGTTGGTGCCCATGGCGGGCCGCGTGTTTGAGACCCCTGGTCTAAAGTATGCATGGACAGAGTGTTTGGACAAGTATAGTGATGGTTTTCTGAATCAACTCTTAATTGTTTGAAGAATAATTTGATCTTGATAAGGCTGTGAAGCCAAATTGCTCTAAATAGTTTGCCATTAAATGTCAGCCAGGTAGGGACTTAAAGGAGTTTTCTAATGGTTACATTTTATATCAAGACAACTATTGTAGAATGAAGGAAAGCTACACTGTCTCCATTAACATCTGTGAAACTGACCAAGCAGTGCTGTTTGCTTCTCTCACAATTAGTTGCTAGTGATTACAGTACAGCTGCCAGAACACAAGCCATTAAAGTAATTGCTTACAAATGTACTGAAAATATTTTAACTCGGATAGTAAATGTATGTGAAGGGAATTTGTATACTAATACCCATTGTGCTTTTTTCATCTCCCAGCTGGTGTCTGAGCTCAAAGTGCAACAAACTGAAAGTGTAGGCGTGTCGTAAGTTGCATAGGGTTCTCTTTTACTTTTGGTTTTGCAAGTGAGAATGGCTTTTCACACTTACTTTCTCTGAATTGGAAACATGTGGAAATCCATACAATTTTCTGTAAAATTACTGTGCTTTGTCCACACCCCTGAAATAGAAAGCTGTGGGATACAATTGAGGTTATCACACATCAGAATTTCATCTTCAACCAGTTTCATGGCGGCACCATGGGGATGAGAACAAAAAACCCATTAGGGATCTAGAAAAAGCATAAAGGAAAGTTGCTGCCGGTCCTTTTTGGCAGCTGTAGTGTCTTGTAAAAGCAGCTTCTGTTGTCATGGAGCCTCTTAATCCAAGGTCAGCTTCTGGCATCCTGGCCTTCACATGGCAGAAAACCTTGTCCTGTTCAGCTTAGAAAACAATAAATATGGAATAGCCTTGGGCAGTATTAGTCTATTATTGCAGCTAATTTACTGAGCTACAGTGAAAAACTGAACTGAAAGAAAACCTTTTGTTACCAGGAAAAAAATATATTTTTAAGACTCTTGCATCCACTCCAGTCAGAAGCCTGTAAAATGGAGTTTAAAGGAAAATGTTTAACAATTGGTAAATATTTTTTGCGGCATGTGTATAGCCTTCATTTCACTTGACACGACCATGTTTTGTGTCTAAATTCTGACCTGCCGTGATGATTGTATGATTTTTAGAATCTCTTAGCACGGCTTTATTTTCAAGGTTTGTTTTCCTCTGTTAGTCCTTAGAAGACAGCAGAGAGACTGAGATGAGACAAAACTGTTCCTTTCTTATTGCTAAATGTCAATACAAAATGTAAAGAAGTTTTATAAATGAGTCCTTAAAATGGCTCCTTTGAAGTTATGTATTGTTATTTCCATAGCATGGAACTCTTTACCTCAGACTCTGAAATATGTGGCTGGCCACAGTGAATTGTTTTGAAGGACACCGCTGAGTTGCCACGTGAAAGTGGGATTGAAAATTAAACTGAATCTTTGGTTTCAAAATGAAACATTGTGCAAGTTTTATTTGGAAGCCTACTGCGACAGCACAACAGAATGAAGTAGAGAAAAAGATCTGGAGAGGATGGGACAAGTTGGGCAACATATTGAGGAGGGAAAATATGACGGGGAGAGAAGTAGCAAAATACCAGGAATGTAAAGAGGAAGTCTATGGAAGGCAGGGGGAAGAGACAGTACTACTTTTCCCTCCATGACTGGAAAATATTTTTAGAGACAGATTTCTGGGTGGTATGAAGGTGGGGAGGATTCTAACAGGTATGAAGGGGGAGGGGTGATTCTGTTAGAACCCATGGATTCTAACAGAAAATTTAATTTGGCCCTCTATGTAGGAGTCTGAGACTTCTGTTTTAAACACGAATTAATGTTTTGCAGACTCAGGATAAAAATGTAAATGCTCGGTTGGGTAATGTATTTTTTTAAAATAATAAAACCAGCATCTCTTCTGGGCTGAGAACTTGTATACAATTCCAGCACAATGCAAACTGAAGTTAGACCCCCTCAAAAATGGAGGAATGTAATGGTAAAACATTGACAGGAATATAGTACTTAAAGTATGAACCACAGAGCATTTATCATACTGCTTCTGTGATTGCTGCGCCTTGGCTTTCAGATGCACTAAACTTGGGAATAGCCCCTGTGTTTTATTAAACACTTTGAACAAGTTTGTATCAGAAGACTTGTGTCTTATGCACTGATGGGGGAGCAAAAATAGTTTTAGGCAAATATATGTAAGAGTGCAAGTAAAGTAAAATAGAACAGGAATTGTTTACACTAAGATTATTGGGCAGTTGGCTCTTTTTTTTCTTATCTGCTTGCAAAAAGTCCCATATTTTAGATCCCCATTTCTTACTCACTTTTTTTTACCAAAGAAATCAGTAATACATGTTTAGATTGAATTTGCTCCGAATAAAAATTATAAACCAGAATCTTACCAGTCTACCTCTAACTCACCCTTAAATTTGTTTTCTTTATGGGCTGACACACAGTCCAATCTGAATTTGTAGAGTAAAAGAGCAGTCTTTTCATCTGATCTGTTGCTAGAGGTGCAGCTTCTGTACAGAAAGTTGGTTTAGGGACCAGGAATGAGAGTGAATGAGATCTACAGCAGTGTTTGAGTGGGAGGGTGATGAACTCGATAGTGAAATTGAGGGAATATGTCTTTGTGCCCTCAGTAGCTGCACCTTGTGTGTCACTACTCATCTTTATTAACCTTCCTCCTTCCTCTCCCTGCTAGATTTTGGGCATTGTTAAACTCCATTGCAGCAAAGATTTGGAATAAGAGAACAAAAATTGTTCCCGTCAAGTGAGGGTTATGTACCCTCAAGGAGTCCTTGGATTTGATATTTCCTGACATTCTGCCAATTATTACAGGGGAAGATGGCTTGTTCTCTGGAGAAATATTTTCACGTTTGCCACTGAGAGAGACCGAAATTAACACTGGCATGTGATTTCATGCCCCTCTTTCCTTATTCTCTTACTATAAACTTTTTCTTCTTGTTTCACAGTCACAGATGAGGACACGGTGAAGAGGTATTTTGCCAAGTTTGAGGAGAAATTCTTCCAAACCTGTGAAAAGGAACTTGCCAAAATCAACACTTTTTATTCAGGTAAGCTGTTTATCTACCTCTAATAGATTTAGTGGAAGGTATAGCACACAAAGACCTAAGACTGCCAAACCCACAGAAAAACCATAACATTCCTGAAGGTCTGCCATGAGATAATCATAGGGTGTGTCTATATAAGAAAGCTGCTTTAACTTAAGGTGTGAATTTAAAATAATATAATCTGTTCCAAAAAAGCTGTGTGGATGCTCCTGTTTGGTTTGAGTGTCATATTTCAGTTTAGCTCCGTTAGAAATAGACTTAGGCCAAACCAGAATAGGCCACACTTAAACAAAAATATAAGTGTGTCCAACAGCTTTTTGTGCTAGTTGAACTATATAGGTTTAAAAAAAAGTTTGTTAAACCAGTGCAGCTTCCTGATGCACACAACCCTATAGCCAATGGCACGTAGCTGGCAAATAATTACGCTGCAATATATTCTGTGCTTCTGTTTCTGTTCAAATTTATTAGAGTTGATGGGACTGAAAAATGAAGAAACCTAGCAAAGATGTTATAATTGCTGTGTTTCTTCTGTGAAACTTATACCCATTTTTGTTAGTACAGCATTTCAAAACATCCACTGGAGTGAAGTTTCTCACAATGTATAAATAAACTGGAAATAAAGATTAAAATGGATTGATCTGAGTCTGTCATTTGTGTAATAATATTTATAGAAAAGCCTTTGCCACAGTGGTATTATAGTAACATGCTGTCAGATTTTGGGCCAGTTTCCATCCTCTTTTTGGAAAAGGGTTTCATACGGGGGGGAAATTTATATATGAATATGATTTATTCACATTTGCCATAGTTTTTCTTAGCATTTTGTCAATTACTAAAACTTTGTATAACAAAGTTTGCGGGGCCTTGTGATAGCCTGTCAGTTGCTCTGATTTAATCGAGAAGTGAATACATAATGTTGAATTTATGGCTCTAAAAATTGTGATAAACACTAGGGATGACTTCATTGAGGGAAGCACCAGAGGCTGGGCTATGAGGGAAATAACAATCAATAAAACTCAAATGTCAGTAATTGTTCACTACTGCTGCCCTCTGCCCAGATTTCATGTAGGGAAGTAGTCTCCTCTTCTCTGTTGGCCCTCTTTGCTCTGTTGGCTCCAAGGAGGAAATTCCCTGTCCCATACATGGCTGCTGCTTCTCTCAAGCCCCATGAAGACTCCTTTCATCCTGCTGCTGCCACCCTCCACCCCCTTCAGATCAGCTCTCTGGCTGGACACTTAAATTGGGAAAGCAGATAACAAAGTGTGTCCTCAGAAAGTGACTGCCACCTTCACTCTCAATGAACCTTAAACATAGCCCCGTGCTTCCAAAAGAAACTGCTCACTCACACCCTTCTTAGCCCACTAGGATTCTTGTGCCTGAAGTTACAAAACTACCTTCATTGCATGGTCAAATTGCACTGCCTTGACCTGGTGGAAAAGTCCTAGCAGGGAAGGAGTCAGGGTGGGTGCCCTCCTAAAGGAGCATATCCCATTGATGTAAAAGTCCCCGTTGGTGGGGTCATTTTGGTTAGAACCCTATTCCACAGGATCATCCATTCATACTAAAACAGCAGTTGCTGCTTTGTTTTATCCCTTCCTGCAATGCCTAGGGAAGGACATGCAGTTGAATTCTCTACCCCTCACCTCCAGAATAGTGTGTATGAATGTTATATTTTCATGCTAGTATATGAAACAAAAGTGAAACTCGTGTATCCGGGCACTGTTAAATGCAAAAAAGTAACACTGAAAAAACCTGAAATATTTTTCTTGATTTGTTTTGTTTAGTCATCTAAAATGTTTAAAAGTAACAGCAGTAACCAAAACTCCTTCAGACACCATTTTAGACTTGTCACATTAATTAGGGAATGTTTTATTATTAACTCTTTAATATCAAGTCCCAAAACTTAGCCTATCTCTTATTTTGTTTTAAAACCATGTCATTTCTCTGCCTCCCCCCCCCAAACAAGTATTTCATATACCATTAAAAATATAACAGCAGCTTAGAGCTTGACTCACCCTACAACCACCACTTATGTGCACAAAATAGAAGATATAATTAATCGCAGGGTGAAATGTTTTTATATTTAACATATGTTGATGCTGATGTGCTGTTAAAGTATTGGAACAGTAAACTTTTTTCTGATTACGTTATACTCTCGATGTAAAAAAAATCTTTTTTGTACTATGTTCTTAATGCTTAAATCTGAAAACTATTATTCAATTTCACTTGAAATTTGAAAGGTTATAACAAATGGGTAGGATAGTTAAAATCTTGTCCTCCCATAAACCTTCACAGAATCAGACTAAACACTTATTAACTATAAAATGATCAAGAAATCAATTTGCTGTTAGTATTCAACATCCTGGAATCAGCTCTGGATCTAACACTGGATTTCCATAATGAAGATCTGCAAACGTTATTTTCCAGCAACTTTTTATTTTCAGTGGAATTGCTAGTTAATACATGGTGAGTTTTTTCACCTGTTTAAAATTTCAAAAAGCTGTGCAGAGCAGAATGATTGTAACTTTCATTAGAGACGGTGAAAATCAATCTTGTAACAATAGGCTTCCTTGTGCCTTAATTATGGAGTGACAATGTGACTTTCCATAATATAAAATCATTTAAAGAGTGCTCCTGTATTTCACCCCTAGCAATGGATAACTGCCTGAGGAGCATCACTTGAATTGTTCATGCCAGACCTATGATCCTGTCATACTTCAGGCAGGTGTTGGCTTGGAGTGTGATGTGGTACTTGCCAGTTATTCTAGTCATGTGCATGGTTGAGAGGCATTCTTGGTCTTAGGTGTAGACCACATCTTAACAGAAACTGTTTTATGTACACCTCCCATCCAGATTATCTCCCAGGCCACTTTCCTTCCTGTTGGAAATTGCATAACATCCTTCTAGATAACTACAGGAATTACAGGCTATGTTAGCACAGTGATTTTTTTATTCTGCTGTCTTCAGTGTGATAGATCTTGCTCTTCTTCAAGTGATGTCCCTATGGGTGCTCCACTATAGGTATGACAGAGCCCACACCACCTGGGATTGGAGATCTTCATCAGCCGTGCCTCTTGGACCACGTGTGGGTTCCTCCTTGTCTTGCACTGTGAGCGGCATGGGTATATATAGCATTGGGCAGTCCAACCGCCTCCTAGTTCCTTCTCTACTATCTTTAATCTGGGACAGTCTTTGCAGCAGAGCCCACTTCTCCATTCAGTTATTAGGCAGTGCCTTACCTGTTAGTTTCAGTGTAGTTTAGTAGTTAGTTCTTTCCTTTTCTCGGCCTTTCCCTAGAAAGAAGAAAAACAAAACACACTTCGCTTTCCTTCCCCTTACCCTCCCCATTAGCTCATAACTTAGGACTTTGTTTTCCCCCTTCCTGTTTTCCCCCTTTCCCTACCAGGAAGCTTTCTCCCTCATCTTTATGCCCCAATCTCCAGGTTTAAGAAGTGTGTTTCCTGCCAGGATGCCCTCCCAGAAATTGATGGTCATCCACAATGCATCCATTTCCTGGGAGAGGGACATGTCTCACAGAAGTGTACCCATTGCCACAACCTGACTGCCAGAGCCAGAAAAGACCGAGACATTCGGCTACAACTTCTCAGAGAGAGATCATTGTGTCCAGCATTGGACCCTGGCCTGGCCACTTCCCCCACGCGGCTCTCATGATCTGCTAGGTCGTCCACCGACCCTCACTTGCTGCATCCGTTAAGAGAAAATCTCTTCCCCATTCTGATGGAAAGGAACTGTCTTTCTCCAAGGCATCACCCACCAGAACACCATCCCCTGCGAGGTCAGTAGCTGCCATGTCTTCGGGGATGAGACATAACTCCAGGGACTGTACCAGTACCTCTGGTACTAGAGCTAAGGAATGGTCTAAAGACTTTAACGAGCAGACCTGCAGGTCAGCAAGATCCTCAAAAATAGTGCTGACCGCCCCAGCCAGATCAATTTCAGGTGTCACGGCGCTGATGAAACCACCGGCAATTCTACTGGTGCCAACATTGATTTCGACACTGACAAAACACACGGCACCAGCCAAGCACTTGGCATTGGTGTGCCTTCTGGCACCAACTGCACCCTTGGCACTGAGCAAACTCTTGGCATCAAGCAAGTCCTTGACTCCGTCTGTTGGCTGCTCAAGAGAATGCACCTCTCCCTCGGCACCAATACATCCGCCCATGCAAATGATGATCCTCCCTCCCTCCTCAGGAGTTCAGATACTCTAAGAACTTGCTTGTATCTTAACTGCCTGAATCTCCAGTACCCAGACGAGCTTCCTCAGCCTTCTTCGTCTTCTCCGAGTCACAGCATGGCTCCCTTTCCCCTCAGAGGACTACACCACCCTACCCCAGCGAGGAGAAAGAGAACTACACTGACCCCCAATACATTCAAGGCAGGCACAAAGCACATCATCTGTACATCCTCACTATCCATGACCTCCAACAGATGCAGGGCCCTGGTACGGACCGCCCTGAATGCATCCCCATATGCCATTCCCTCCACATTGGCCATATTGGAATCCATGGGCCATGTACAGATTGCAGTTTGGGAAGCCTCCCATAGAGCAAAGCCAGAGGCTTACACATTCGCCTTCCCCGTTGGTTTCTCGACCACCAGAGAATGAATCACTCGGCATAGCAGATGAGGAGGAGAACTGGACAAGGAGATTACGCCACCGCTCAATTTCTCCTCTTCCTCCTCCAATGAGGCCTATCATAGAACTGGAAGAGACCTTGAGAGGTCATCAAGTCCAGTCCCGTGCACTCAAGGCACCTGCCCCCGTTGAACCTAGTTTAAAGCCCTCCTCACTAGGTTAGCCAGTCTGTAGCCAAATATGCTCTTCCCCTTCCTCAATAGGTGGACCCCATCTCAATTTAGCAGTCCTTCTTTCTGGAACAGCATCCCGTGGTCAAGGAAGCCGAAGCCCTCCTGGCGACACCATCGTCGCAGCCAAGCATTCACCTCCAGAATGCCTCTGCTGAGGCCCCTACCCTTGACTGGAAGGACTGACGAGATCACCACCTGCACTCCCAACTCCCTCACCCTTACTCTCAAAGCCCTGTAGTCACTTCTGATCTGCTGAGGGTCATACCTACATCAGCTGATGATATTAAACGCTTACAGGAGCTGTTTCACAGAAAAGCAGACTCCCTCCAGATTCCTTTGGAGGAAGTGAAAGAATAGCGTAAACTGCTCAACATCCTGTATGCATCCTCATCCTCCAAAATAGCTCTCCTGGTCAATGAGGCCCTTTTTGACCCCACCCAGGTGCTCTGGCAGACCCCAGCATCCATCCCAGCAATGTGGAAGTGGGCAGACAAAAATAATTATGTCCCCGCTAAGGACATGGAATTTATTTTTTCTCTCTGTTACAGTTTTCTTCCCACTCTGAACTCTGGGGTACAGCTGTGAGAACCCACATGAAAGACCCCCCTAAGCTTATATTTTACCAGCTTAGGTTAAAACTTTCCCAAGGCACACATTTCTTTCCTTGTTTTTGGATGGTATTGTTGCCACCACCAAGTGATTTAGACAAAGATTTAGGAAAAGAACCACTTGGAGTTCCTATTTCCCCCAAATCTCCCCCCAAGTCCCTTCACCCCCTTTCCTGGGGAGGCTTGAGAATAATATACCAACCAATTGCCTTTAATAAAAGTACAGACCAGACCCTTTATGTTTAGGACACTAAAATTAATCAGGTTCTTAAAAGAAGAACCTTATTATAAAGAAAAATGTAAAAGAAGCACCTCTGTAAAATTAGGATGGAAGATAATTATACAGGGTAATAAAAGGATTTAAAACCCAGAGGATTCCCTTCTAGGCTTAACTTTAAAGTGACAAAAACAGGAATAAACCTCCCTTTTTAGCATAGGGAAAATTTACAAGCTAAAACAAAAGATAATTTAATGTATTTTTTTGCTATTACTTAACATTTTTGTAATTTTAGATGTATTATCTTAGTAGGAGCTGGTTTACCTGCTTGGTTTCTTTTTTTGTTCCAAGAGGGAACCAAACAACCCCCCTCTCCTCCCACCTCCCAGATTTGAAAGTATCTCTTTTTTTTTTATTGGTTCTTTTGGTCAGGTGCCAACTAGGTTAATTGAACTGATTAACCCCTTACAGGTAAAGGAAGGATTTTACGCTACCCTGAACTGTATGTTTATGACATCTCCCCACTCTAAATTTTTTAGTGGTCAATGCTATGCATGAAAAGGGATGCCAATATCAACCTAGATTCACCCCTTATGACAGGTATTGGAAGCGATTAGACCTATTGGGTCGCAAGACTTATTCATCCACTATGCTCCAATTCCTCATATCCAACCTATGAGGCTCTCATGGCCAAATACAACTTTGTCAATTATTCTAAAATATAGGAACTCTGCCAAGACCTTCCTGATGACAAAAAGGAGCAGCTTCAGGCACTTGTATCCGAGGCACACCTCTTTGTCCCTGCAGCTTTGCGAGCTTCCTTGGATTCCGTGGATACTGCTGCCCGTTCTGTCACAGCTGCCATAGTCATGAGATGGGCATCGTGGCTGCACCTCTTGGGCATCCCTAAGGAGGTACAAACCACTGTTAAGGACCTACCCTTTGAGGGCCAAAAGTTATTCACGGAGTGCTCTGATAAATCCCTAAACTCCCCGAAGGAGACACGGGCAACTCTCTGCTCTCTCTGCATTTATACACCAGCGCAGAAGAGACAGCTGGAAATACCAGCCTCCCCCGTGATCCCAACTACCACAGTTCACTCCTCATCAAAAGTACGACATCCAGCGCTGTCAACAGAAGCCCCCTACCAAACATAGACATGTGACTCAAGGAGCTACCTCTCACATACCTTCAGCCAAACAACAATTTTAAAGGTGAGGTCGAGGGCCCCGTGAAGCCTCCCTCTGTTCCACTTACAACAACCATCTCCAACATCCCGCCAGTGTGGTGACCATTTAGCCCCTTCTTTCCATCATGGCAGCTGAATATCTCGGACAAGTGTGTTCTAGAGATAGTCAAGGAAGGATACTCCATCCCATTCCTGTCCATCCCACCAAACCACCCTCCCTCCCCATCCCTTTTCAGAGACGCTTCTCATGAATGCATTCTACAAGAAATAAACCACCTTCTGCAATTGTGAGTAGTAGAGCTGGTCCCAACACAGGGAAGGATTTTCACTCCCATTAGTTTCAGATCCAAATAAATCTATCGGGTGGAGACCAATCCGAGACCTTCGAAACCTAAACGATTTTGTCAAACTGCAACACTTCAAGATGGTTACCCTCTCCACCATTATCCCAGCACTGAAACAATGGGACTGGTTCTCAGTCCTCAACCTCCAAGATACGTATTTTCATATTGCAATACACCCTGCCCACAGACAGCTCCTCAGATTCATCATGGGAACTGATCACTATCAATGAAAAGTACTGCTCTTCAGACTTTCTACAGCCGCTCAGGTGTTCTCCAAAGTCCTCATGGTAGTGACTGCCAATCAACGTAAAGAAGTAGTCATCGTATTCTTCGAGTGATTGTTCATGTCCATTTTAAGCAGGTGTGTGCGCACCGCGTGCATGCCAGCTGGAAGATTTTCCCTTAGCAGCGTCCGTAGGGTCGGCGTGGGCGCCCCTGGAGTGGCGCCTCCATGGCGCCTAATATATATAATATATAAATATATAAATAGAGATATCTCTATCTCCTAGAACTGGAAGGACCTTGAAAGGTCATTGAGTCCAGTCCCCTGCCTTCACTAGCAGGACCAAGTACTGTCCCCTGACAGATTTTTGCCCCAGATCCCTAAATGACCTCCTCAAGGATTGAACTCACAACCCTGGGTTTAGCAGGCCAATGCTCATACCACTGAGCTATCCCTCCCCCCTAGGGCCCTGCCGACCCTCTACCCCCTCAGTTCCTTCTTACTGCCGGTGACGGCTAGCTGGAACTATGCTCGCTCTTGCGGCAAGCTTAGCAGTGTCTGCGCTCACATATATAGTTCAGATTTGTTCATAGTTTTTGTCGTTAGTTGTTAGTTCGTTAGTCAGCCACTGTCAGTTAGTTAGTTAGCCCCAACAGTTAGTTAGCCCCAACTCAGCCACTGTCCCCTCCTGGGGCATGGCCGGGTCCCCAGGGTTTAAACTCTGTGGGGTCTGTGGAAAGTTTATGCCGAAGAGTGACCCGTACTCTTCCTGCTTGAGGTGCCTTGGAGAAAGTCACCAGAGAGACCGGTGCCACATCTGCAAAGGGTTCCGTCCCAGAACTCTCGAAGACCGGGAGTAGAGACTTAGAGTTCTCCTGATTCAGGCGGCTCTGCAGCCACATTCTGACCCAGAAGCCACGGAACCGGCGCAGAGTACATTGTCTTCGGTGCGCAGTGCTCCTGCACCATTGGCGCGAAAAGAGGCCCAGTCTCAGGACCATAAGTCCCGGCACCGAAGAGAATCTGAACATAAGAAATTGGCCTCCACGTGGCACCGCTCCCCATCGCCAGTGCCTGTGAAAATGAAGAGGCCAGTGAGGGGGCGTTCACCCCACCAGGACCTTAAAGGGCCTGTGGCATCCACAAGTGTGCTGGGACAAAGCAGCGCCACCGGCACCTCCTCCCAAGGTCTCGTCGACTCCTGCCCCTTTTGGGGTCCAGTCGAGTCTGGACCAGTCCCCGGACCATTGTGAGGACGTGTGTCTCCCATCGATGCCAGAGGCATTCGAGGCGGCTTCGGACCTGATACATCTGCCGGTAACAGCCTCCCCACGCAGCAGAGGAGCTGCCAGTGACCGCCCAACCCCTGATTCAATCAAGAGGCAAACCAGCCATGATGGCATCGTAGTCTCCGCCCTGGGTCACCCTGGAACCACCGCTCGCCAGCGGCCGTGGGCGTTGCTCCTCCATGGTCTTCCTATTCGGAGACCTTGGAGTCAGAAGCAGGATCCAGCAGATCGAGGAGCAGGAGGTCTGCTTCCCAACAAAGCCACCAACCTTATCCGGCACCGTGGCAGCAACACTGGCAACCACCCTCCCAGTGGCCTTTCTGGACTCCCTGGGCTTACCGCCAGAGTGAGGGACAGGTACATGGCCCACGTTCCAGGTCTGCACCTGTCTCCTTGATGTTGGTAGCACCGGTGCAGGTGCCTCCACAAGCGGCACTGCTGTCTGAGAGGAGAGTACCACCTGCTCAACAAGATCCGGCACCACCTCATCAGACGCCGGCACCGATGGGGGCCTCATCCTCGACGCTGCAGGCACCGTCATGCACACCTCGGCGATCTGCGTCGACCCCGGTACCGATTGCGGTACCGAATCCTCCATCCGCACCGGCTACGCAACCTGAGAACCGTGTGCCGTGGGAACCTACAGGGGCTGAGGGTAGCAAGGAAGGTAGTCTACTGGTGCTTTCCTCTTCCTCCTCGCCTGACGAAGCGGTTGCAGGGACCTCGACAGCACCGGCACTGGAGGATAACCAACAGCTACTCAGAAGGGCCACCCAGAGCCTGGCCATCCAGGCTGAGGAGGTGGATGTGGACCCAGTAGTGGACATCTTAGCTCCCTCGGGCCCATCCAGGGTTGCTATGCCATTGATCAAAACGGTTGTGGACTCTTCCCGGACTCTCTGGCAGACTCCAGCTTCTCTGGCCCCTACGGCCAAGGGGACAGAAAGACGCTACTTTGTGCCATTCAAAGGACATGAGCACCTGTATGCCCACCCTCCCCCGGACTCTCTGGTCATCGATGCGGCCAACCAAAGGGTTCCAGGGATCTATCCCAAAGAACAGAGAGGCCAAGAAGCTGGACCTCTTCGGTAGAAAGATCTACTCAACGGGGGGCCTGCAACTACAAATAGCCAACCAACAGGCCATCATGAGCCGGTATGGCCACAACACATGCTCAGCCCTATCCAGGTTAGCAGAACTCCTTCCTCAGGACTCGCAGTCAGAGTTCTCTGCCCTACTGGAAGAGGGGAAGCTGATCTCCTGAGCCTCTCTCCAGGCTGCTCTGGACACGGCTGATGTGGCCTCCCGCACGCTGGACGCTGGTGATGCGGCGAGTGTCCTGGCTACAGGTTTCTGGTCTCCCCTACGAGGTCCAACAAACCATCCAGGACCTCCCCTTTGAAGGACCCACTTTGTTCTAGGAGAAAACGGACAAACGGCTCCATAGTTTGAAGGACTCCAGGGCCACCTTGCACTCGCTGGGCCTGCACACACCAGCCACACAGTGAAGGCACTTTAGACCAGAAATTGCCCAGCGGCCCTACCAGCCTCAAAACCATCCACAGGCTCCACACAGGCGGAGTGGAAATGGCAGGAGAAGACAACATCCATCCACTGGACAGTCCTCCAGCCAACCGAAATCTCCGTCAGGGCCTAGACCCCAGTTTTGATTGTGCAGTCGAGGACGACCTACCAGTCAGGACCTCGGTTCCTCCCAACCTTACCTTCTCGTCCCGTCTATTCCCCTTCTACCATGCCTGGTCCCGAATTACCTCGGACCGTTGGGTGCTCCGCACTGTAGAATGGGGATATTCCATCCAATTCTATTCCCTTCTGCCCCACCAGCTCCCTTCCCCGTCCCTCTTCAGAGACCCCTTTCATGAGCAGCTTCTAATTGAGGAAGTGCAGTCCCTCCTCACGGTAGGGGCAGTGGAGGAAGTTCCTCAGGGGCAAGGGGTTCTACTCTCGGTATTTCCTAATATCGAAGGCAAAAGGGGGCCTCAGACCCATTCTGGACTTACAGCGTCTGAACAAGTTTGTGAAGAAACTCAAGTTCCACATGGTCTCTCTGTCCTCCATCATTCCCTCCATGGACCCAGGAGACTGGTACGTTGCCCTGGACTTGAAGGACGCGTATTTCCATATCGTGATAATACCTCAACACAGACGCTACCTCTGATTTGTGGTGGGCAGCACCCATCTCCAGTTTGCCGTCCTGCCGTTCGGGCTGTTGATGGCCCCGAGGGTATTCACGAAGTGCATGGCAGTCGTGGCAGCCTTCTTGCGTAAACACCATATCCAAGTGTTTCCCTACCTCGACGACTGGCTCATCAAGGGCCGCTCCAGAGTTCAGGTGGAGGCTCAGGTGGTCTTCATCAGGCAGACCTTCCTTGAGCTTGGCCTCCTGCTGAACGAGGCCAAGTCTACCCTATCCCCCGTCTAGAGGATAGAGTTCATGGGGGCAGTCCTGGACTCAACTCAAGCCAGGGCGTATCTCCCGGAGTCCAGGTTCCGGTCATTGTCCAACATCATCCTAGGCCTCAGGCATTTTCCGACCACTACAGCAAGGAGCTGCCTGAGGTTGCTGGAGCATATGGCTGCATGCACCTATGTGGTGCATCACGCCAGGCTCAGGCTCCGCCCTCTCCAGTCCTGGCTGGCGTCAGTGTATTTTCCAATCCGGGATGCTCTGGACACCGTGGTGACGCTGCCTCGTGTGGTGTTAGACTTCCTCAGGTGGTGACTCGACCTGAGAGAGGTTTATGTGGGAGTGTCCTTTGCCAGCCCTCAGCCCTGCCTTTCATTGGTGACAGACGTGTCGGATCTGGGTTGGGGGGCGGGGGCGCATCTGGGGGGGTCTCAGGACCCAGGGCCTTTAGTCTCTGGAGGACCTCACCTTACATATCAACGTCAGGAGCTGAGGGTGGTGCGCCTTGCCTGCCAGACTTTCCCACTTGGCGGACAGATGTGTCACGGTTCTCACAGACAATACCTCGGCGATGTTCTATATTAACTAACGGGGGTGCACACTCCTCTCCCCTGTGCCTGGAAGCCCTCGCGCTGTGGGACTTCTGCATGAAACATGCAATTCACCTGATGGCGTCTTACCTCCCGAGAATGCAGAACTCTGTCAGTCATTCCACGGCCACGAGTGGTGTCTCTGGCGAGATGTAGTGGTCTCAATCTTCCGTCTCTGGGGCTCTCCCCAGATAGACCTGTTTGCCACGCAAGACATCAAGAAGTGTCAAAGGTTCTGCTCCCTTATGGGGTGCAGTCTAGGGTCAATCGCAGATGCCTTCCTCCTCTTGTCGGGGGGCTGCCTACTCTAAGCCTTCCCACCGATCCCAATGGTCCAGAGGGGGGTCCTCAAGATTCGCAGAGACCGTGTACAAGTCATCCTGCTAGCACTGGCATGGCCGCACCAGCGCTGGTTCACGTCGCTTCTGCAGATGTCTGTAGCGGTGCCCCTCGCATTGCCCCTGCTCCTGGACTTGATCACGCGGGATCACGGCCGCCTCCAGCACCCGAACCTGGAGTCACTCCACCTCACAGCCTGGATGCTCCATGGCTGAACCCTGCTGAAATGGCCTGCTCCCACCAAGTCAGGCAAGTCCTCCTTGGGAGTAGGAAGCCTTCCACCAAGATCATATACATGGCCAAATGGAAACGTTTTTCCATCTGGGCAGAGCAGCAAAGGCAGGCTCCATTGCTCACCACCGTCTTGTTTATATTGGACTACCTACTTCATCTGACACAGCAGGGCCCCTCACTTTCCTCGGTTTGGGTCCACCTGACCGCCATCTCTGCCTTCCACCCAGGAGCTGTCGGCTTCTCGGTCTTTGCGAACTCCCTGGTCAGTTGCTTCCTTAAGGGCCAGGATAGACTCTTCCCTCACACCCGTCAGCCTGTCCTGGCCTGGGATCTTAATTTGGTCCTCTCCGCCCTCACGGGTCCCCCATTTGAGCCCTTGGCTACGTGCTCATTGCTGTATCTCTCATATAAGGTTTCGTTCCTCGTGGTCATCACCTCGGCCAGAAGGGTTTCGGAGCTCAGGGCCCTCACGTCAGAGCCCCCCTACACTGTTTTTCACAAGGACAAGGTCCAACTCAGACCACATCTGACATTCCTTCCTAAGGTGGTCTCCCAATTCCACATGGGCCAGGACATTTTTCTCCCTGTGTTCTATCCCAAGCCACACTCTTCCAGCAGGGAACGTAGACTACACTCTCTGGACGTTCGAAGGGCCCTGGCCTTCTATATTGAAAGAACCAAACCGTTCAGAAAGTCCGTCCAACTCTTTGTGGCTGACAGGATGATGGGACTCCCTGTCTCGTCGCAACGTATCTCTTCATGGATCACGTCCTGCATCCGTCATTGCTACGATTGGGTGAAGGTACCTGCCCCTCCGATTACAGCCCACTCCACCACGGCCCAGGCCTCTTCGGCGGCATTCCTGGCTCAGGTTCCCACTCAGGAAATCTGCAGGGCAGCTACGTGGTCCTCAGTTCATACGTTCACATCGCACTATGCCATCACCCACCAGGCCAGAGACGATGCGTCTGGGAATTGTGTGCAGCACTCCATCCCCTTGAGGCGTCCCATCTTCTGGGAGCCAGGAACGCCCTGGCCAATCACTCAGCAGATGTTTCTCCTCTTATCAAGAGTGCTCCCTTCACCCAGAGGTCACCAGGTTCATCTCCCCAGGTAGACCTGTATGCAACCAAGCAGAACATCAGTTTTGCTTGCTGCACTGGCACAGCCTGGGCTCACTTTCAGATGCCTTGCTGCTTCAGTGGACAGAGCTCCTATTCTACGCATTTCCTCCAGTTCCTCTGGTTCACAGGGTCCTTCTGAAAATCAAGTGGGACGAGGTGAGAGTTATTGTTATGGCCCTGGCATGGCCGCCCCAGCACTGGTTTGGCACACTGCTAGACTTATCAGTAGTACCTCTGCTACTGCTCCCGCTCTGCCTGGACCTGATCTCACAGGTTTACTCCACCCAAACTTTGGGACCCTTCACCTAACTTCATGGAAGCTCCATGGCTGAACTTGGAGGAGCAAGCCTGTTTGGAACAAGTTCACTAGGTCTTGCTAGGGAGTAGGAAGCCATCTATTAAGGCTACTTATCTTGCCAAGTGGAAGAGTTTCTCAGTATGGTCATCCCAATGAGGCCTCTCTCTGACTTGGTCTTCCCTTCAATCTGTTCTGGATTACCTGCTCCACCTAAAATGGTAAGGCCTGGCCCTCGCATCTATCAAGATGCACCTAGCAGCAATTTTGGCCTTCCACCCACTAGTGGGTGATAAGTCAGTTTTCTCTCACAATATGACAATCCACTTTCTTAAACAGTTGGAGAGGTTTTACCTGTGGGATTTAAACCTAGTCCTATCAAAACTCCCAGCCCTCCCTTTGAGCTGCTAGCATTGTGCCCTCTGCAGTTTCTCTCCTGGAAGGTCACTTTTCTGATAGTGATTACCACAGCCAGAAGGGTCTCCGAAATCAGGGCCCTTACGTCAGAACCACCGTACACAGTGTTCTTCAAGGACAAGATTCAACTGTGTCCCCATCCGGCCTTCCTGCCAAAGGTTGTCTCGCAGTTCCATAGCAACCAAGCCATTTTCCTGCCAGTTTTCTTCCCAAAGCCACACAAGAATTCAGAAGAGTGTTGGCTTCGCTCATTGGATTTAGGTGCACCCTCCCTTCTATATCGAGAGGACTAAACTGTTCCACACATCCATGCAACTCTTTATGGAAATAGCAGCGAAGATGAAAGCCCTGCCCGGTTTCACCTCAAAGAATCTATTCTAGATAATTTCCTATATTCTGGCATGCCATGAGCAGGTGAACATTCCACCTCTGGCCGTCTTAACTGCCCATTCCACAAGAGCTCAGGCCTCTTCAGCAGCATTTCTGGCCCAATCCAAGACATCTGCGGAGGCGCAACTTGGTCATCTGTGCATACCTTTTCTTCTGACTATGCCATCACACAACAGGCTTGAGATGACGCCTGGTTTGGGAGAGCAGTGTTGCAATCTGCATGTCCATGAACTCCAAGCCCACCTCTTTGGGTATTGCTTGCGAGACACCTAAAACGGAATGGACATGAGCAAGCACTTAAAGAATCAAAAACGGTTACTAACCTTTCTGTAACAGTTGTTCTTCAGGATGTTTTGCTCATGTCCATTCCACAACCCACCCTTCTACTCCTCTGTTGGAGTTATCTGGCAAGAAGGAACTGAGAGGGTGCAGGGCCAACAGTGCCCCTTATGCCGGCACATAAACGTACGACACCGGAGGGTGCTAGAGCCAGCGTGGCGGATACCACTGAGGACAAATTTCCAGCAGCGGTGCACATGCACACGTAACGTGGAATGGACATGAGCAAAACCTCTCGAAGAACAACAGTTATGGATAGGTTAGTAACTGGTTTTTTTCATATAATAATAGTTGAAAGGCTTTATTACTGAGTTTAGGAAAATTGAGTTTTAACTTGGTAGATAAAAAAAAAATGGATGCAGAATTTAAAACATGGAACAAATGGAGATTTCAAAATAAGAGACTATATAAACTGGGAGTAGAACCATGCCAAGTACACCATGTTTAGTTTTCCAGCTTCAGTTCTGAACAAATGTTATATACGGTGAACAAATTTTTTAATCATGTTAGTAGAAACTGTGTTGTAGACTACCCACTGAAATGTAAATTGCATAATTTCTGAACATAAGTATGGGTATGTGATTGGGCACTGTGTGTGCCCTACTTAACAACATTTTTCAAACACTTAAAACAGCTTGTGTAGACACGGCCTAAGTCTAGTTCTGTGAACAGAAATGAAATGGGGCATGTTTTTACTGCTGATACTTTGATGTAGTGGCCTTCAGGATCCTTGTTTGGAGTGATATATCAGGGGGACATAGTGTCTTTAACCCATGAAACTGATACTTATGTCTTTCCCAGTTTGGCACAAGACGATAAACTTCTGTGTTCAGAGAATGCTTCTTGATCACTCTCTAGAAGAGGATTTGTTGGCTTGCTCTTTACTGCAGACTTCTTACCCACTGCCTGGTGTCTGGCCCCTCCCACCCCTCCCCACACACCTTCTGTTTGTATAGAGTATCTAGTTCAGGGGTGGGCAGGCTTTTTGGCCTGAGGACTACATCGGGGTTGCAAAACTGTATGGAGGGCCCTATAGGGAAGGCTGTGCCTCCCCAAACAGCCTGGCCCCCACCTCCTCCCACTTCCTACCCCTGACTGTCCCCTCAGAACTCCCGACCCATCCAAACCCCCCTCCCCTCCGCTCCTTGTCCCCTGACTGCCCCTTCCCGGGACCCCTGTCCCTAACCGCACCCCCAGGATCCCGCCGCCTATCTAACCCCCCCCGCCCCGGCTCCCTGTCCCCTGACTGCCCCGCCCCCTGTTCCTTGTCCCCTTACCGCCCCCCCCACCCCGAACCTCCACCCCAGCCAACCACTCCCTGTCCCCTGACTGCCCCCCCAGGACCCCTGCCCCTTATCCAACCCTTCCCCCCCCCCCCCCCATGCCGCTCAGAGCAGCAGGAGCTCGCAGCCCAGCCAGAGCCAGCCATGACGCCACGCTTCCCAACAGGAGCAGTGGGCCAGAGCACGGGCAGCGCAACAAGCTGAGGCTGCGGGGGAGCGGGGGACAGTAGGGGAGGGGCCGGGGACTAGCCTTCCCAGCCGGGAGCTCAGGGGCCGGGCAGGACGGTCCCGTGGGTCGGATGCGGCCCGCGGGCCGTAGTTTGCCCACCTCTGATCTAGTTGCATAGTCAGCAACACACATACAGATGAATGGCAGTCAATGTGTCTTTTTGAGAGCTCTTGTGCGAAGTCAGGAAGTAATGGGCGAGTCTAAGAATGTGATTGATGGAGACGGAATTTGGCAATTGCCCCAGAAGGTATCACTTTTCTCTTCAACCTTTCCCACTGAGATTTCACTTTGGTTCTGCAGTCAGTGGACACCAGGGCACGTAGGGTGCAGTAAACTCCTGGAGGCTGTTTTCAGTTTCTAAATATGTGCTTTTTCTGACCCTCTGTGTAGCAAATTGTTTAAAAGTCACTAAAAGCAACAAAGTTGAAGTCATACTATGTGTTGCAAAAGAGAATGCAGTTCCACCAAGGACTTTGGGAAGGCTTGCTGCAGGTTAAAAATTTGATTTCTTTTGTGCTTTGTATGTGCCTTAAGCAATTCTGTAGATGATTTAAAGAGCAATAGCAGCATATTTTTCCTTATTTTCATTCTCATAGAATCATAGAATATCAGGGTTGGAAGGGACCTTAGTAGGTCATCTAGTCCAACCCCCCTGCTCAAAGCAAGACCAATCCCCAATTTTTGCCCCAGATCCCCAAATGGCCCCCTCAAGGATTGAACTCACAACCCTGGGTTTAGCAGGCCAATGCTCAAACCACTGAGCTATCCCTCCCCCCTGTATGTGTCAAAGTAATAAAATGGTATTTTAATAAGGTATAAGATTCATTGCTGGGTTATTTAAATCCCTACAGCCTTTCATGGGCTCTCAGAATAAAAATGGAAAGAGGCTAGATACCATCTTCAACAAAGCAGAATTTTCCAACCACTATTAAGTGACTTGCAAAGGATTTTTGAGAAATTAGGCTTGCGCTCTTTTTTGTTTCTTTGTTACATATATAAAGAAAGAAGGCTTGTAATGTCAGGTCTTCAGGGGGGTTTCCTGCTTCTTTTACCTTTAAATAAATAAATAAATGGAGATATGCCAATCTCCTAGAACTGGAATGACCTTGAAAGGTCATCGAGGCCAGTCCCCTGCCTTAACTAGCAGGACCAAGTACTGTCCCCTGACAGATTTTTTTTTTTTTTTTCCCCCAGATCCCTAAATGGCCCCCTCAAGGATTGAACTCACAACCCTGGGTTTAACAGGCCAATGCTCAAACCACTGAGCTATCCCAACCCCCTAAATAGTGTACGATTTGGGAGGACCACTGGGTGATCTGAGGTGTGTGTTAAACTAAGATGTTAGAGCTCATATTAAAAGGTGTTTTTATATTTAACAAAGGCATTGTTATTCAAAATGGCTCTTTGTCATTTAAGTGAAATAGGTTTTAACATGAATAAACAGCTTTAATAACAGTCTGACTAAAAATTTCTTCCTCCTAATAGCTCAGCTTTCGCTTTCTTGGCTCTTGTGATATACCTCAGCTGTCATTGGACTTGTTGTCACTAGTTTTATTTTAACCTGGAGCAAACATTTTAAGATGTGACGTTTTAGATGGCATTTAGCCTTTTACAAACTTGTTAACTACTTTGAATTAATTGGCAATCAATTAGCTCATGGTAAGAGCTCTAGTGTGGACATCCAAGAGCTCTGGGAACAGCAGATTTTCCAGAAAGATAATGCTCAAGTTTCTTTACCATGACTTTAGCCTTTGCAAAGTCCTAATCACTGAAACTGTTCCAAGAGACAGCTGGGTAGATCCAGGATGTCCCCCTTGTATTCTGAGTAGAGATTTTTTTCATTATATTTCACTCATCATATTACTCAAATATGGGCAGAGTTGGCAGTTTCTGTGATATGAGTATTTGTAGAGTAACAATCACAGTATCTAGGTGTGAAATACCTAGAATTCAAGATTATCCAAATTAGTACTTTCTTTGCTCCTCCCTGGGTAAGGTGATATTCCGTACATCATCTTTAGAAAGGTTTATATAGGGAAGGAAGAAAACTTGCTGGTAAACTGGTCACGGTTTCTGTTGAAGGGAAAGTTTCCAAAGAAGTGTCTTGTATTGCATCCTCAAATTGAAAAGACATTTAATTCCTCCTGGTCTGCTGCTGTATGAAACAGTGCAAGGAGATGGGAGTTGGGACTTCCAATGAAAATTCCTTGCTCCCAAGGGATTCTTCCTGGGTACTCTCAGCTACTGTTCCCTTTCTTGTAGTATTTATGTAGACAGAGAGTTCTAAAGGTATTTTGGACCAGGACTTGATATTAAATCCAGAATTGAATATGAGGAGTAAGTGCTGTGTGCAAAAAAGCAACATGCAATGCTCTTTTTAAGGCAAGAGCCTACTGCATGTTCGATGAGCTGTAATTTCCATTTATTTTCCATGGTCAGTCCTTGGGTTGAGGACATTACTCTAGTCCAACCAACCAAGGCATGAATCACTGCATCTAAGGAGAGGGAGCAGGCTTCCTTCCAGATGGAGACCGCTGTTTCTGGCTAGTGTTGCAGTTGAGTATCTAGGCTGTTCACTAATTTTGGTACATTTCAGAGCAGTTTCCCCTTTCTACTAACTGTGTGTCCATCTCATTGGACTAAGTTGGAGCAAGGGATTGTTGAACTATATGTTTGCTTCATCTGGATGTTGGGACAGCAGAGTCTATGCATTCAAAAGCAAAAGGCTTCTTATAGCTGTGACATCAATACTTTAACAGTTGAACCCATGGCATCTCATAATATCAGCCAATGATTTAACAGGAATGTAAAAGGAGAAAGGGAAGCATGAGGTCTTACATATCTGCATGTGTGAAGGTTTGTGGTGAAAAGAAACAGCTGCCCATCACTACCCTCTGAGATTGTCTCCGAGGAAGGAACAAAGCCAAAGTGTGGTTCTGTCAACTCCTGCCACGTCATGCAGATGGGTTAACAGTTCCTGATGGCTAGCAGGCTGTGTTGAACATAGCTGATACACTAGAATAAACATGGTGGTTGGTCCAGTGTTTGTGGCCATAAGGAGAACTCCCACTAGTATGATCACTGATTTCTCCATGTAAAAGTCTAGCGTATTGCCTAAAATTAGATTCTGCTGGAGTACTTTCGTCACTATCTTACTAACTTTGCCTAGGAAGGAGACAATTGAGACAAGCTGCTGATTAGCAAATTGATGGGCATCTGGAAAGATTGTATAGTCTGTCGACTGGTATTTTGAGCATTATCTGAACTATAACATACTTACAGATTTCACTTGCTGAGGGTTGCATTGCCTCCCTGAGTAGTGGGTAAAAGATGTTTCACATTTACCTTCCATAACAGAGGAGTAGTCAGTAACATATGTGGCACAGACATCCTTTGTGCCTTCAGAATGAACTTTAAGAGGAGAATGGTATAGAAGTTTCAGCCTCATCTGGTATTGTTTCCTCTAATTTGACATGGTTGTCACAGGTTTTAGTGATCTTTTCAAAAAAGTATTGTGATTTTTCATGGCATAATTTTGGGCTTTTCAATACTAAAAAGGTGTTTACAGAGGGGAGGCATTTCAAAGGAACTATAAAAGTGAGTGGGGGCTAGTGGGACTAAGTGAAGCAAGATTTAGAATAGCTACAATAACTGAAACTGACTAAAGGCGTAAATTACACTCCAAAGATTTGAAGATTAATGCAGAGAGAAACTTTGCATGGTACAGGAGGGTATAACATTAATATTTAAAGAGAAAATTTAGGTTGAATATTAGAAAAAACAGACCGAGAGCTAATGGATTGTGGAATAGCCTCATAGCAGATGCCTAATTGTACAATCATGTAAAGGCGCACGATTAACATGAAAATAATATTTCCATCTCAAATTTATGTACTTACTGGTACAACTGTAGTAATATAAGATGTCACTTGTAAGAGACTACAGGTGAAAATCCTGTTGTAGTTCACTTTGTGCATTTGTCTGCACTTTGTCTGCCATTGATTTCAGTGTTTTGTTGAGGGTACATACCAATCCCCTGGCTCTGCAATGTTTACCAGCAACAGGTGCGGCAAAGTTGAAACTGAGTGAGTAAGAAAGTAAGTCACTGGTGGGTGGTTGCACAGAAACGGGGGAAAGGCGACTCTATTTAGTGGTGGTGCTTTGAGGCCTGCCAAAAGACTCTTCTAAAAATAGGCCAAGGAGCGGTCTTTAAAAGGGTTTTTTTTAAATTCAGGACAAACTAAGTACAAGTTGTTTCTTTAGAAAATTCATTTTTAAAAAGCCTATTTAAAAAAAAATTCAAGTTGACTGTCCCTTTAAAGCTAAACTTGCAAAACACTGAGTAATGTGCTACAGAGTGTAACCCTGAATTGCAGGGAAGGGAGAACTAGATGACCACATTACTGTGTCTCTTCAGTTTCTTCTTCCTCTGGTTGGAGACTGTTTGTTTGTGTTTGTAAACTGTTGCACATGTTGGTATCATAGCCTCTCATCACAGTAGAAGCCACATTTGTCTGTTGCATGTAACTTGATAAAAGTAAAATTTATCTTTGGAGCGCTTCCATACATCAGATCACTTTAACCCCATTTTTTTTCTTTGATTTCTTTATGACCATGTGAAACATTACGTTTTCCTGTCCAGCAACAGGTGCAAAGAAACCCAAAGTGCCTTACCGACTGATGTCAGGTTTCATAATATTAGCTAACAAGCTTTTGTTCTTGTTATGAGTGTTACTTAATGCCTTCTTAGGATATGAGAACCAATAAGCAAAAGCATCTTACTCTGCCACCCTACTGATGTTTGATGTCACTCTCTTGACAAGAGAAAATGTGAAAGTTCAACCATTAGTATCTTATAAATCAGTTTGGTATTTTATGTGGTATCTTGCTTTGCATGTCTGGCGTGGTGGCACTCTCCTGTAATCCCAGCTACTTGGGAGGCTGAGACTGGCAGATTGCTCAGGGGTTCTGGGCTGCGGTACACTATGTCAGTTGGGGGTCTGGTGCCACTGACAGCCTGGCCAGTGAGTGGCTGAAGGCCTGGTTAGAACAGCACAAATGACATGTTGTGACTGGCACTCTCTCTGTGAGGGCTGATGAACTGATCAATCAAGGTGATCTTGCTTTGCAGGAAGGATAGGAAGTCAGATTGCTGCCTGTCTCCAGCTATGATGCTGGAATAACACCATGTCAAGAGTTTTGACTGATAGGAGCTATAAATAATGCATACATTTATGGGTAGAGGTCAGGATAGGCTATGCCAGCTGGGATTCCTTTTGTCAATGGCAAATATTTGTGTTCCTGGAGGGAGCACTGTCTAGAAGTTAAAGCACAGGACCGGAAGTCAGGAGACCTGGGTACCATTCCTAGTTCTGTTACTTCTGTGATGCATAATCGAGGGAAAGTCATTTAACTTCTCTGTTGTCCACCTGTAAAAAGTGAGTAATATTTATCAGTTTCTCGGGATTTTTGAGTTTTAATTGGTTATAAAATACTTGTAAAATCATTGGAAAAAAATGCAACCTTATTTATTTATATATTTATTGAATTTTAGGGATTAGTGGATATGGGCTTCTCTACACAGCAAGTTATTGCGCAGCAAGCCAGTGTGTGACTCTACAGAGTGACAAGCCTAGTGCACTGTAGATTCACTCCCTGGCTTGCCATGCAGTAACTTCTCATGTACACAAGCCCTAAGTCACACAGTTAATGCTTCCACTCAGCAGCCTGTCCCCACAAATGCACTTGGCGATGTACACAATGTTAGGAAGTTATTTCAGCCTTCATAGACAAGTTGCTACCCACTCCTTTTGTGGTATTTGACCGTTCCTTTTCCTTGCTAACAGAAAAGCTTGCCGAAGCTCAGCGCAGGTCCGCTACCCTTCAGAATGAACTACAGTCATCTTTGGATGCACAGAAAGAAACTAGTGGTCTTACCACAGTGCGGCAGCGCAGAAAGGCAGTCTTCCACCTGTCCCACGAGGAGCGTGTTCAGCATAGGAACATCAGAGACCTAAAACTGGCCTTCAGCGAGTTCTACCTCAGCCTCATCTTACTGCAGAACTATCAGGTACGAAGAAAAGAATGGCACAGTTTTCCCATGGGCCCTAAGTGTTCATACCATTCTTGGTCATTGGATTGCTTCATCTCGTTGCAATCAGAGAACAGAACATTGAGACTGAGAATGGGAGAGTAAATAGGCCCCTACTATAACTTTGAGGCCATATACTTGTTCATGTTCTGTTCTATGTAAAGCCAGTTTTGAGAGTCTGGAAAGAACCTGTTATACCTTAACATTGGAAAGAAGCATGAGGTTGTTTATACATTCAGTTTCTTCTTTGTGTTACCATAGTAGTGTCATTCATCTCACTGTAGCTGACTGCATCAACATTTTCTCTTTTAAAACCCACCTTTTCAGGCATTTCTGACTTTTCTGTTAACTTCGGAGGCAAGTATAAAATAATTAAATTTTAGGCATATTTAGATTTGTAGCACTGAAAAATGGGATTGTAATGGTTGTAGAGACTCGTTTGTGTTCCAATAATTTAATTTAATTGGTGGGGTTTTTTACTTTACCTCGTTGTAGAAGAATGGCTCATAATGGGCACTAATTTGTTTTGACATTTAATACTTTAAAAATTGTTTCTTAGTGTCATATTGTACGTAATGTGTGTGACACTGAAAATTTCATAACCACTTTTTTTTAGCCTGTGAACTTAACTAGAATGTTCAAACTTGGGTGCCTAAAGGAAAGCACCTACATCCTTATATAGTCACCTAAATAAGGCAGACTTTATGCTAGGGAATTATACCAAACAGAATCCCACCATTGGGAATTACTTTTTGAAGTTCCATAGTATAGACAAGGCTTTAGTACTTCGATTTTTCTGAGGATTTGCAGCTCCCCTAGACTTCAGTGGGTTTGCTGGTACTCAGCATTTCCCAAAATTAGACAATGTATTTATATCCCTAAACATGAATGTAATTGTTTTACTTTAGGTTCCCAGGTTGGAAAATCTTGGTCCAACTAGTGTTAAAGCAAGCTGCAAATTGCCTATAAGCTGACACAGGCTTCTAGTACTACTGTAAGCACTCAGTTACTTACAGCAATGGCAGCTAGTTTACAACCCTGAAGTAGATAAAGTAACCTCAGATCTTTGCTCACTTCCTGGTGAAGCCATGTTGGCCACTTTTTCCTTTTATTTCTTTTTTAAAAAGAGTACTAGGCTCTTGGACTTTATCAGGAATCACTTCTGTGGCCTGGTAAGATGAGGACAGTGCAAATGATTCCTTGGAAAGGCTTTAGGTACCAGTCATGAAGGAAGAAGTCAGTGATAGTAGAGACCAACTAGCAAATGGGCCAAAGAGAAGACAATTTTACATTCAGTAAACATTGGTATAAACTCTGAACCTATTTGGATTTGGAAGTCTCCACTTACGCAGACCCATCTGCATCCAAAACTGGCAGGGCATCTTTGAGGGTTTTACACTAGGTTGGAAAGTGAGAAAAACAGATGAAATTGTTCTAAAACAATGGACAAAGAGTATGTGTATGAAAAAGTGTCTGAACACAAACGCAGGCATTGTGGTAAGCACTAGATGAGTTAATAAGTTATGGCAGTTATCTGCTTAGGCATAAATGAAACCAGGTGGGAAAAATCTCATAATTAGAATGTTAATGTAGATTGTACTAATCTGCATAGAAGAAATAGAATGTGAGATGAAGGAGGGTGGCATTATGTCAAATATATTTACAATTCTCTCAAGCTACAGTTTGTGCAGTGGTGAAGCTTTATGAGTTGGGTTACAGAGAAGGAAAAATTAAGATGAAACAGTAGGTATCTTTTACAGACTGCACTAGAACAACAAAAAATTCATGCACCAATTCTAAAGCTACTTAAAAATGCAGGATACATCATACCCATGGAGTAATTTTTACTGCCCAGTTGTGTGGGTATCAGCCAAACATTTTTCATCTTCAGAGGTTCCTCAATTAAAAAACAAGGTCATGACCTAAATAGTAAAACTACCACTTAGATCTCACTAATAGAGGAACAGATATAAGAATGTGAACATAAAAGGGGAAATCTTGGAATTAGTAGCCACAAACTGTTTGAATTCATCATAGAAAACAGTGACTTTACACAGTGCAACAGCACAAAGATAATGGGTTTCTGAAAAGAGCAAATTGAGAAAAAAACCTAGTGAGCAAGATATAGTAGGAGGGAGTATTAAAATCCACTGTTATGGTGGAAGAATGGCAAGGCTAAAAACTTCATTATATCCTAGTTAAACCTACATGTATTTGACCTGCATATGATCCTGAATTTTCTAATTAACAGACATTTACGTACAAGCAAGCACTTTTTCCCTGAGCCTGTTCTCTCCTCCTACGTGATTTTGCATAATATTGCATAATGTAAGTTGTCATTGTGGTTTTGTGGTATTAGTCATTTATATGTTGGCAAACTGATATTTAATTTAGGCTTATGGACTGCACTTTAGTATCTAGTAGAAATAGAAGCTGAGTTTGGAGGAGAGAGCTTGTGTTCAAAAACAGGATTATCTTCAGTAGTAAAAAAAATACAGAATTTCAGGCTATGTAAATTATTTCTGAGTTTTTGCTTTTTTATTTGTATCACTGCAAAAGTCCTTCATTGAAACTACTATTTAACAGTTTAACTTCTTTAGCGCACAGCTTTGGAATCATGAAACTTGTGCTGTCAGAAGAGGAAGCTCCACTGGAAGAACTCTAGGATACATGTTGTAAAAATATTGGGCTGTTCTTTCTGAGATGTGCTAATTACTCACACCAGCAAATAACATTAGTCAGTTCAGGGCAAAAGTAAAATCTGTGTCCAAAATTATTGTTTAGTTACATTTTTTCATTTCGACTTTATGAAACAAGGCTCTGCTGTCCCAGGGGTGAAACGCTGGATTTTTCCAATAGAAAGTAATTAAAGTCTCTCTTGTCTGCGGTAATGCAGATCATTAATGCATTGGTTTCCTATTCCCATCTCTCTGTCCCTTCCTTACCTACTGTACAATGAGGGTCCGATATTAAATCACTCCAGGCATAATTAGATTGAAAATCATTTCAGTAGAGTAATTGGAGCCGCTCCCAAAGGCATTGAATTCTGCCATTCTCTGTATTTTTCTTTCAAATCTAGTCCATGGGCTAGTTTTTATAAACAAAAAAATAAAATTCCTTTCTGGTCTATTTGTATAGCTAATATTAGGCTGAGTGGAAGTTGGTGCTCTTGGTGATTTCTTTGCATAGTTAGATACCACCGTATTTCAAATATGCTTGATCATAGCAGTCTTCAATCTACTCCCAGATGCTATAATGAGCTTTTTCATTACTGTGTATTAAAAAATATATAAACTAATGAATCTTGGCTTACACATACCTGTGATATTAACCCTCTTTTTTTCAACTAAGTACTGTGGGCCTGATCTTGTAAAGATCCCGAATACGCTCAGCTCTCTTTGACTTCAAGCTCAGACTTGTTTTCTATTCACATAATGCAAAATCCTATTATAGGAACACACTTGGCTGGATTTAATTGCCATGACATGTAAAATGCTTTCTAATTGTTCTTGACAAGGATATATCTTATTGAGTGTGTTACACTGTACTGCTATGTATTCTCTAGTATTAATGTGTTCAATCTTGGTTTTAAAATGAAGGAACTAGGAATCAGTAGCATTCCCTATCCAAAAGAAAGAAGAAAAAAATCCCCAAAAGACAAGTAGGTGTGATGCCTGGGAAGTGGGTGCCTGGATAAGAGGATGAAGCTAAAGCAACTTTGTTCTTACAAAATTACCCTCTTTCAACTTTCTGCACGTATACATTTCGGTTAAGAACTCAAAATAACAACTGTCAGTACATAAATAAACTGTGATATGGTACACAGGACATACTTGAATGAGCTACTGTTACCTGAGACCATACAAACAGACCATCAGAATCAAAATTACTGTGGGGACTTGAATTTTCACCCAGAACATTGCCCGTTTTGGTATGGGAAGGAGAAGTGGTAGCAACTTCACTTTTTAGAGTAAAAAATTTATTCCACAAGGTTCAGTGTGTTATGTTCCTATTCTTCTGTGTCTAGTCCATTTTATCTCATGCTTTTTTATTATAGTTAATGGTGATCACTTTTGTTCTACAGATTTGCTCTTAATTGTGTTCTTGTTTTATATATAAACATCTGTTTCATTTCTAAGCAAAAAAAAAAGGTGTAATTCTGTGTTTGGGTTAGCACTCCGATCATCTACTCCTTTAGAACCTTTGAAACATCTGTGCAAATGAATATATTAGATGTTATTGACACAACCCTTTTCTCTGAATATATATTGTCTTTTTGATTAACTTTATTTTAATAGCTGCTGGTATTGCATACGTTACTATCATGAGACTGAATAAGGTATTAGACTTAAGTTTTCTACAAATAATTTCATGTTTTTCATGCCCTCCATCCACACAGTCTTACTGTTATTTTTTGAATAAATATTTATTCCTTTATTTAATAGCTCTATAGACCAAACAACCCTCCTGAAATATTTATCCAAAAGGTTCTCTAATTAACAACCCTTATTGACTGTTCCTTCTCTGCTATCACTGGAATATTACCAGATTTCAATGTTCTTCATTGTTAGCTGAGACTAAAAAATAATGTTTTATTTTTCTTGTCTCTAGAATCTGAACTTCACAGGATTCCGTAAGATCCTGAAGAAGCATGACAAGATCCTGGAGACACCCCGGGGTGCAGATTGGCGAGTGGCCCATGTGGAGGTGGCACCATTCTATACTTGCAAGAAAATCAACCAGCTTATCTCTGAAACAGAGGTAGAGAATGCTGAACTGTGTATTACTTCCATTTTATGTAGAGAAACAATGCTGTTCTCTCCCTTCACTAGTAATAACCCTGAGCTCCTGTACTGACTTGTGAGTAAATTCCTTAATTACCAGTGCAACTATTAACTGATTTGAAAGAGCCACTAATTTCTAACATTGGTCACTTGTAGTTTGTGGGTTTGTGTGTACATTGGTTTCAGCTGTTAACTTTCACTATGTGAAATTACAGTGATGGTTAAGAGTAATACATTACACATCAATTACATCATTATTATGAGTCATCACTCTGTCACTTTCTCTTTCACTGGATAGACCCCGCATTAAATTCTTATGATTTATGCCCATAGACAGTGGTGACCAATGAGTTAGAAGATGGAGACAGACAGAAGGCCATGAAGCGTTTACGTGTCCCACCTTTGGGAGCTGCTCAGGTGAGAATTTAAATTCCATAATTCCTGTTTTCCTCTCAGATTAGCTGATGTGTTAAATTACATTTCAACCCCCCAGCAGAATGTAAAAGTGCAAATATATTGAAATGGGTGTTTCTACCTGTCATGAGAGATGACCTGCACCTTAAATTATTTGGTGGTTAGAAAAGGTAACCTACTTTAGTCTCAGAAGATTTGGACATGGCTTTGCAAGTGCTAATGTATTAAGGCAAGGTAATTGTGGAGAGGTGAATAATATGGGGAAATAAATGTTAGCCTTTCAAACTTACTGTTAGTATAGATTGGCGTTGCCAACCTGTGGCTCCGGAGCCACTTGTGGCTCTTCAGAAGTTAATATGCGGCTCCTTGCATAGGCACTGACTCTGGGGCTGGAGCTACAGACGCCAGCTTTCCAGTGTGCCGGGGGGTGCTCACTGCTCAATCTCTGGCTCTGCCACAGGCCCTTCCCCCACACCACCCCTTCCACCCCCTTCCCCCGAGCCTCCTGCATGCCACGAAACAGCTGATCGGGAGGTGCTGATAGGCGGGGCTACTGGTGGGTGGGAGGCGCTTGGAGCGGGGTGGGGGAGATTATGGGGGAGCTGCTGACGTATTACTGTGGCTCTTTGGAAATGTACATTGGTAAATTCTGGCTCCTTCTCAGGCTCAAGTTGGCCACCGCTGGTATAGATAGTTCTGGCCATGCTCTTCTGTGTTTGAATGCTGATGTAAAGACCTGACAGATTTCTCAGGAGGCATTAATACATTTGGGCTCTCTGTTCTGATGTTGCATAATGCTCTTGACTGGTGCGATGTTGTACTTATAGGATTTAAGAAACTTCATCTTCCAGGGGAAGGAGGTATTAGAACATAGGGTAGAATGCTACATTAATTGTTTTGGCATTTATTCTGAAAATTAATGTGCATTGGAGAAAAATTGGTATTCTGCCCTTAAGCCAACTATTGTTCTATTTACAGCCTGCACCAGCATGGACCACTTTCAGGGTTGGCTTGTTCTGTGGCATATTCATTGTGCTGAACATCACTGTCATACTTTCAGGTAGGTATCCTTATCTTGGATACAAATGACACCCAGAGCCTGATTCTAGGTTTGCTTTTATTACCTTATAAGTGTTGAATGAGTAGTAGTAACAAGGTTGAATTTGTCAGAACATTGCTGGTAAGAAGGCTTGGTAGTCTAGGTCAAACCAAGCAAGTCAGCTACTGGTTATTCCTAATGATATGTAATCCCTTTCCCATGTTACATATGTAGGTAATGCTTTTGTAACACGTTGTAGTTATGATACTGGCTTCTTTCATCTATTCTTGGTGGAATCTCATGCAAATGTTACCACCTCTGTGTCCTCTGGACCTTTTGTTGTTGACAGTTGCATCCACTTTATCTCTCCTGGGATGCTCTTAGGATTCATATTTTCTGTATTACTTATTCACTGGAAGAAGGAATTGATATTGCCTGCTGTAAAACTTCAGGTTCACAGACTGAGGGTCCAGTTTCAAGCAGCATTATGCCATGCAATTTCATCCTTTTAAAAAGTTTCTTACTGAAATTTCTGGCATTTCAGTGCCAGGTCCCTATGGAGCCAACCTGCTGGTATATTGCTTTGTTGGTAAATTTTGACAAGCGCACAAAAAGGCAATCAATCCTCACATCACCTGCGATTTGTATTTATTTTGGTTTGCTTCCTCTCAGCAACGTTAAACCCCCTTGCTTATTGTGGTACATTACACAGAACCATCAACAGTAGAAATCAGGCCAACGTTACTGGTCCAGAGCAGGAATCCTGCTTTGTTGCAAGGAGCTTTTTTAGTGGCAAACGAAAAGGCCTGATTTTTGTCTCCAGTGGAGGAGTAGTCTGTTTAAATAATGCAAAAGAAACAGCTAGCAAATCAATCGATATCTCTTTGCACTAGGGAAAGCCCATGTATTCAATTTAAAAGAATATTTAATCAGGTATTTTTAAAATTGAATCCAGTCATCTTCAAGATAAAATGTTTGTGTTTTGGAAGTTGTTTGCTGAATTGCTTTCCTTATTTTTCTATGATGGATGCAATTTTTTTTCTTTGAGTGATGGTCCTTGTATATGTTCCAAATGTGGGTGTGCATGCGTGCCATATGCCGGAAGGTCCTCTTAGGGGTGTCCTTTGTGCTTGCTTGCAGCAGAGGGTATAATAGGCTGTGCAGGTCGACGCCTCTCCAGTTCCCTCTTATTGTCACGTGGCCCGAGTTGGAACCCACTGTTCCTTCATGCTCTTAGATTTTACTAAGAAAGTGATTTCATCTATTTTTTCCTGTACGTAGTTGTTGTTCTGCTGTTAGATAGTTGTATATAATGTTAGAGTTAGTAGTAGTTAGTATTAGTCACTCGCATTTGGGGACTGTCTCCCCCCTCCCTAGGAACTGTGCCCTGCGCTCTGGGGTTCAAGAACTGTATATCCTGCTCGTGCTCCTTCTCTGTGAGCAACAAGCACCAGAGGTGTCTCTTTGCCTCCGTGAAGCTCATATCGCAGCGTGTTGCTCTATCTGCAAATCGTTCCCACCTCGGACCCAGGAACCTCAGGAGCTCTGCCTCTAAGTTCCTGGTGCAGGAGGCAATGCAGCTGCATGTGCATTCGAATATACTAACCAATTGGTTACAATGTGAGGACAAACCAAACCCTTTGGGTTTTAGGACACTGAAAATCAATCAGGTTCTTAAAAGAAGAATTACTTTTTTATATAAATAAAAGAGAATCACACCTGCAAAATCAGGATGGAAGGTAACTTTACAGGGTAAATAAAATCATTTAAAACACAGAAGATTCCCCTCTGACTCTGCTTCCCACTTACAAAACAGGAATGAAATTACCTCTTAGCGTAGGGAAAATTCACAAGCTTAAACAAAAAATAATCTAATGCATTGACTTGCCCTTACTTACAATTTATGAAATTTGTGATGCATCATTTCAGGTATGTTTTCCAGAGTTATTTTACCTGCCCGGTCTCGCTCTCCATCCAGAGAGGAAACAAACAAAAAGCGCACAAACAACACTCCCCACACCCTCAGATTTTGAAAGTATATATTTTTCTTTATTGGTCCTTTTGGTCAGGAGCCAGCCAAGGTTATTTGAGCTTCTTAACCCCTTACAGGTAAGGATTCAGTACAGCTGCTTAGGAGGGATTTTATGCTACCCTTAGCTGTATGTTTATGACACCCCCTTTGCCCCAGACCCTCAGAAGCTTCAGTTTATTTGCCTGCCCCACCCCTCCCCTCGCAGTTGTTTGTTCATCTGCCCCGCCCCAGCCCCTGAAGTTAGCCCCTTGATTGCCCTGTCCTACCTCCAGCCTGTCTGTTCCCCGCACCCCCACCCTTCTGCGGTATCCCTTCCATAACAAGCCTGTTGCCCCGTGCACCCATACCCGCCTCCCATTTGCCTGTGCCCTTCCCCTGTTTCAGTCGTACCCCTGTATCACTGCACCCCAGGATGCTGTTATAACGACCCTCCCCTAGTGCAGCTAGAGAAGCTGGAATCCCATCTTTTGCTGGTGACTGAACCTCCCCACAAGTGTTTGCCTTTATTGGTCCCCTCATCCGCCCCTCCCATTTTGGCGCCCTTCTCCCCTGCCTTCAGCCTGGTGGGGAGGAGTGGCCGACCTGTTTCCCCCCTTTCCTTACTCCCTCTGGTGTTTGTCCTCCATCCCCTCTCATTATGGTGGGGGACAAGGCGGGTGGGACCCCTTGGGCAGACCCCGCTGCCCCTCCTCTACCTGCCCCCTGTTGTCCCTTGTGGCTCCCGCTTCGACCGCCACTACCAAGCCACCCATTACCCGGCTGGTGGGAAAGACCAAGGGAAAAAGAAGAGCAAGTGCCCCACCAAAAAAGCAAAGCCCTCTATGGTAGGGGCTGCCTCCTCTGCCGCGGACTCACCAGCAGCCGTGGCATCCCTCCCTGCTGCTCCCTCCACCAGCTCTGATGGTGCCCCTCTCCTGGCCCCCAGGCCATACGCCCAGGTGATGGTGGCTCCCGCACCTGCTGCTAGTCATAGAGTATCAGAGTTGGAAGGGACCTCAGGAGGTCATCTAGTCCGGCCCCCTGCTCAAAGCAGGACCAATCCCCATTTTTTGCCCCGGATCCCTGGGTGGCCCCCTCAAGGATTGAGCTCACAACCCTGGGTTTAGCAGGCCAATGCTCAGACCACTGAGCTATCCCTCCCCCCCAGGGATACATCATCTCTAGCATGATACATCATCATGCTACATCATCTCTCCTGGCCACTGCCTCAGCTTCCATCTATGGCGGCTGAGGCCCCTTCCCCACCTTGACCAGGAAGCACGGTGCCTCCTGGTGTCCGCCTCTCCCCATGTGGAGACCTATGTGCGGGTGTTTGGCGAGGTGGTAGGGCCCACAGCCATAGTGGTGGCCTTCAAAATGTATGGGAAGGTCGTCTTCTTCCTGCCATTGGAGGCCGCCACCCAGGAGGTGGTGGAGAAGGGCCTGGGTGTGGGGCATGTTCACTACCCTGAAGCCACTGGAAGACCTGGGCATTCAAGTGGTCCTGATCTCTATCCCTCCATTTCTCCCTAAAGCCACCCTGCTACCTTGCCTCTCCACCCTGGGGAAATGGCTCTCTGTAGTTAGCTCTCTCTCCCTGGACTGCAAGGACCCCGCCCTCCATCATGTCCTCTCCTTCCGCCGGCAGGTGCAGCTTCAACTGCAGGTGGTGGCATATGACAGAGAGGCGCTCGAGGGGTCCATTCTCATTAATTTAACTTGATGGTCAGTGATGCAGCATCAGCTTCTAGTGAGGCTGCTGAATTTTTTAATGTAATTCAAAGCATCTATGTATTTTTCTCTGCATCAACTCATCGATGGCAAATTTTGAAGCAACATCTGGGAACATCCTCTCTGACACTGAACCCACTGAGTTCCACATGATGGGAAAGTCGAGTGGAGGCGATAAAGCCTATCAAACACCAAATTGGGAAGATAGATGATACCATAGTTGCCATTTTGAATGATAATGCTATGACAGGAACTGTTTGTGGGAGAACAGTGGCAGAGAGAAATGGAATCACCAGAAACATACATAACTTCAAATTTCTGTGTAGTTTAGTGTTGTGGCATGACATACTGATTGAAATAAATGTTGTAAACAAGAGACTCCAAGGTGTTGACCTTGATGTATCTGGAGCAATGGAACAACTGGACAAAGCAAAGCCATACCTACAGTCTTACCACTCAGATGAGAGATTTCAGCATGTTTTGAAGAGCACACAGAAGTTGGCAGAGGAACTTCACACTGAAGCTATTTTCCCACCCATTCAAGAATACAAGAGTCCTCAAAGAAGACATTTTGATTATGAGGCACAGGATAATCCCAGAAAAGTATAAAAATATTGTTCAGGCATGCAGGAGTGAAATTAGGAAGGCCAAATCACACTTGGAGTTGCAGCTAGCCGGAGATGTTAGGAGTAACAAGAAGGGTTTCTTCAGGTATGTGAGCAAGAAGAAGAAAGTCAAGGAAAGTGTGGGCCCCTTGCTGAATGAGGGAGGGAACCTAGTGACAGAGGATGTGGAGAAAGCTAGTGTACTCAATGCTTTTTTTGCCTCTGTCTTCACAGACAAGGTCAGCTCCCAGGCGGCTGCACTCCGCAGCACGGTATGGGGAGGAGGTGACCAGCCCTCTGTGGAGAAAGTAGTTCGGGACTATTTAGAAAAGCTGGACGAACACAAGTCCATGGGGCCGGATGCACTGCATCTGAGGGTGCTAAAGGAGTTGGCCGATGTGATTGCAGAGCCATTGGCCATTATCTTTGACAAATCATGGCAATCGGGGGAGGTCCCGGATGACTGGGAAAAAGCTAATGTAGTGCCCATCTTTAAAAAAGGGAAGAAGGAAGATCCGGGGAACTACAGGCCAGTCAGTCTCACCTCAGTCCCTGGAAAAATCATGGAACAGGTCCTCAAGGAATCAATTCTGAACCACTTAAAGGAGGGGAAAGTGATCAGGAACAGTCAGCATGGATTCACCAAGGGCAAGTCATGCCTGACTAACCTAATTGCCTTCTATGATGAGATAACCGGCTCTGTGGATGAGGGGAAAGCAGTGGATGTGCTATTTCTTGACTTTAGCAAAGCTTTTGATACAGTCTCCCACAGTGTTCTTGCCAGCAAGTTAAGGAAGTATGGGCTGGATGAATGGATGGTAAGGTGGATAGAAAACTGGCTGGATGGTCGTGCTCAACGGTAGTGATCAATGGCTCCATGTCTAGTTGGCAGCCGGTATCAAGTGGAGTGCCCCAAGGGTCGGTGCTGGGGCCGGTTTTGTTCAATATCTTCATCAACTATCTGGAGGATGGTGTGGACTGCACCCTTAGCAAGTTTGCAGATGACACTAAACTGGGAGGAGTGGTTGATACGCTGGAGGGTAGGGACAGGATACAGGGGGACCTAGACAAATTAGAGGATTGGGCCAAAAGAAATCTGATGAGGTTCAACAAGGACAAGTGCAGAGTCCTGCACTTAGGACGGAAGAATCCCATGCACTGCTACAGACTAGGGACCGAATGGCTGGGCAGCAGTTCTGCAGAAAAGGACCTAGGGGTTACAGTGGACGAAAAGCTGAATATGAGTCAACAGTGTGCCCTTGTTGCCAAGAAGGCTAACGGCATTTTGGGCTGTATAAGTAGGGGCATTTCCAGCAGATCGAGGGACGTGATTATTCCCCTCTATTCGGCACTGGTGAGGCCTCATTTAGAGTACTGTGTCCAGTTTTGGGCCCCACACTACGAGAAGGATGTGGATAAATTGGAAAGAGTCCAGCGGAGGGCAACAAAAATGATTAGGGGACTGGAGCACATGACTTATGAGGAGAGGCTGAGGGAACTGGGATTGTTTAGCCTGCAGAAGAGAAGAGTGAGGGGGGATTTGATAGCTGCTTTCAACTACCTAAAAGGGGGTTCCAAAGAGGATGGATCTAGACTGTTCTCAGTGGTAGAAGATGACAGAACAAGGAGTAATGGTCTCAAGTTGCAGAGGGGGAGGTTTAGGTTGGATATTAGGAAAAACCTTTTCACTAGTAGGGTGGTGAAGCACTGGAATGGGTTACCTAGGGAGGTGGTGGAATCTCCTTCCTTAGAGGTTTTTAAGGTCAGGCTTGACAAAGCCCTGGCTGGGATAATCTAGTTGGGGTTGGTCCTGCTTTGAGCAGGGGGTTGGACTAGATGACCTCCTGAGGTCCCTTCCAACCCTGAGATTCTATGATTCTATGATTCTGTGAATGCATTGTCCAACAAGAAGCAGATGCTCTTCTTACAAAGGGCACTATAGAGCATGTAGCACCTCCGTACATGGGGAGAGGCTTCTACTCCCCGTACTTCCTCATCCCGAAGAAGGGTGGAGGATGCTACCCCCTTCTCGACCACCTATATCAGAAAATCCAAATTCTGTATGGTGACACTGGCATCTGTTATCCTATTCCTCCCAAACTGGGCCTGGTTCCCGGCTCTTGACATGAAGGACACCTACTTCCATGTCGACGTTGTGACATTACACAGGGTACAATCTGGACTTATGGACAGCTGTGTTCTCAATTTTCCAACCTGGGTTGCCTTTTACACTGCTTCGCTGTGAGAGCAACCACTCCTGGCCTGCCCACACACAGCCTCCAGCATGTAAATCACTCCCAGCTATACTGTGTGAGTGCTATAGCCTGCCACCCATGAATTATACTGCAGGGCAGCACCAGCAAACTCCTCATCCCAGACTTCCCCCCGATAGGACAACAGAAGCTCATATAAAGTCTGTCATTTTAGTAATATAAAATGATACACACAGGTCATGTTATCCCAAATGAAGTTTCCCAAACACTTCAGTCCAAAAACACACTGGTTTAGATAAAGCAATAAAATAAGTTCATTAACTACAGAAAGAGTTTTTAAGTGATTACCAGTAACGAGGCACACATCAGAATTGGTTACTAAGAAATAAAAGGTCAAACACCACTAACATCTAACTTACCAAACTAGTGAATTCAAGCTCCAAATGACATACCTCCTGGGCACCCAAAATTCCCTCTCCGACATGCTCAGCAGGATTCTGTACCTCAACCACAAGTGAGAATTGCTAGTGCCACCTTCTGATATCTCTTCCACAAATGGGGCACCCATGCTTGGATCTCTTCGCCACCCCCAAGAACCGCAAGTTGCCCCTTTATTGTTTCAGGGGAGCCATCAGAGGACTCATAGGGTGACGTTCTTCTCCCCTCCGCTATGCCTTCCCCCCATTCCCTTCCTCCCACAAGTGCTATGCAGTATCCACCGGGACTACGCTACCATAATACTCATAGTCCCATTCTGGCCCTGTCAGTATTGATTCATGGACCTTCTCAGAGACTCTACCCGCATGCCATTCCGTCTTCATGCCCTCCTCACACAAGATTGGGGCTGGTTCCCATATCCCCATCCAGGCCCTCTTCATCTCACAGCCTAGTTTTTGGATGGGACTCGGGAGTAGACAGAGCATGCTCCACCCCAGTGCGACACATCCTTACCATGCAGAAAGGCATCCACCAGGGCCTGCTACCAAGCTAAATGGAAACGATTCATCTCATGGGCTCACTGCCATCACCATCCACTGAGTGTGATATCCGTACCTGTCATCCTCGATTACCTTCTCAATCTCAAAATGTCAGGCCTTGCCCTCAGCTCTATACGTGTCCACTTGGCAGCACTTAATGTTTTTCTTCCCCCTCTTCCCATGCATGGCGCTTGCATGTTTATGCGCCCTACCACCTTCTGTTTCATGAAAGGTCTACTCAATGCCTTCCCACTAGTACTCAAGCCCACACCCCCGTGGGACCTGAATCTTGTTCTTTCCGCCCTCACAAAGCCACCCTTCGAGGCACTGGCAATATGCTCCCTCTCCCATCTCTCCATAAAAGTGATGTTCTTAGTGGCCATTATCTCAGATAGACAAGTCAGTGAACTGGCGGCCATGATGGCTGACCCCCCTTATACCATATTCCACAAGGATAGTTTCCTTACAGCTACACTCTAAGTTCCTCCCCAAGGTCATGTCAGCGTTCCACCTCAATCAGTGTGTCCATCTCCGTGTCTTCTGTCCCATGCGGACAAGATCCTGCACTCCCTTGTTGTCCACCTTGCACTGGCATTCTGCCTCCACAGGACCCACGCCATTTGTGCATCAACAAAAATATTTGTAATCATTGCCAATGGATCCAAGGGCTAAGCCCTCTCTTCCCAGTGAATCTAGCCAATCTACTGTCGCTTGATGGTGTCACAGCATACTCTGCAAGCAGCCACGTCAGCCTGCCTAACAGACAGCTCGTGGCAAGACATCTGTCATGCAGCAACATGATGCTCCATACACACATTCACATCCCACTATGCCATCGCCCAAGGGGCAGCTGTGGATGCTGCAGTGGGCCACACCATACTACAGACTGCAGTTCCTCTCGCATCCTCGCACCTACCTCCACACTGATCACTGCTTGCTACTCACCCATGTTTGGAACACACGTAGGGACCATCACTTGAAGAGGAGGAGGAGGTTAATTACCTGTAACTGGAGGTTCTTCGAGAGGTGTGGCCCCTATTTGTATTCCAATACCCATCTTCCATCCCCTCTACTGTGTACTGGACTACTCATTGGAAAGAGGGTCATTGGAGAAGCATGGATCGCCCTGGCCTATTGTACCCTTAGTTGCAAGCATAAGGGGATGCACGATGCATATGTGGGTCAAGGGCTACAGCTAAGAAAACCTTCTGGCGCATGGTGCGCATGCACACTCACATTTGGAATACAAATAGGGACCACACGTTTCAAAGAACCTCCAATTTCAGGTAAGTAACCTCCTCTTTTTATTAAAAAGAAAACAAGAAAAATACCTGTGGCACCTTAGAGACTAACAAATTTATTTCAGCATAAGCTTTCGTGGGTTAAGAACCCACTTCATCGGATGCATGGAATGGAACATACAGTAATCAGATATTTATACATTCAGAGAAACATGAAAAGGTGGGAGTGTCTATATCAATGTTAAGAGGCTAATTAATTGAAAGGAACTGTTATCAGTAGAAACTTTTGAAGTGATAATCAACATGGCCCATTACAGACAGTTGACACAAAGGTGTTAAGGTGTTTTTTTTTTATTACCACCCTTTTATTACTACCCTCCATGTGTGTCAAGGGGTCTCTTTTAATGTGTGTGTTTATGCAACTTCATGCATTGTCTTCACATTTCTGGCTATAGCTTGCATGTTTGATCTCTGTGAGCGCTGTGACTACCATTAAAGCCAACTGTGTGTTTGTATTTATCTCGCAATGTGAAGTTGGTGTATTTTCAATGTTCAGAATGAAAAAGCATCATAATGGTAGTAATGAATTCATGACCACAATCCTCATCCTCAAACGTATCCACCAAAACTGATGTGAATTAGTGTGCTTCCATCAGGAGACACGACCTGAAACCTGTGAGTTTCTACTAATATTGGGAAAATAAAAGTTGTACTTGTATTTGCAGCTATAAAGTTAATTTAAAACATTGCTCCTTTGCTAACATTTACCAAAGTGTTTTGTGAGTCTGTTTGGTATAAACAAGACGTCAAGGCTATAAATTTGTAATTCCTTAGGGCAGGCATTAGAACTTGGAAGTTCAATTACAAAACGCACAAACAACTTGATTAAACTTGATTAAAAAAATCAACATCTGGAGAGCTGGGTTTTTGAGTAACCTGGAGTCCACAATGGTTGCAGCTATTGCAAGTGGAACCAGAGAGAATCCTTTTAATAGGGTAGACTGTCCTTCACTAACTCCTATGGGGGCATGACCCCTTTCCATGTCACATCTTGTTTTCTGCAGTATCTAAATGTTTTATAGCTCCTGAGAGTCTAGATGGCTTTGAAAGTATATTGAAGCAGGGGTATGATTTGTTACTTATTAACAAGTACAATTTTACACAATGCCTCATGACTAGCAACTTTTCTCACAATAGCAAGGGTCATCTTCTCTTGTAAAAATACGGAAGGTGGTAATAGAGAAGACTAGTGTATTGAGAGACCATGAAATATGCATGTGGTGTTAGCTTTTCTATATTAGCATCTCTCATAAGATGTTAGTGAATATGGAACTTGTTAATACATTAGTGAAGTGAAACTGCTAATTCAGAGTTTGTACCATTTTCGTAGTACAGGGATAAAGCTAGAGCATTCAAATGATGGGAGGTTCTTGGGGAGGAGAAAAACCCTGACTCTAATTATTTCAGTTTTGCAACATATTTGAACAGGATTTCTGAGAGAGAGATCATGATTGCATGTTGATAAATGCAATATCAGAACGTGAATAGAATAGAACTGAAGCAGGTTGTGACCATCTTGGGGGCATCAGAACAGAGAACCTCTCATCTGTTAACACACTGAATGCCTCTTGTACCATAGCTTTAACTTGCCTACCAAGTGTCAGTTGGTGAAGGTGTAACAGCTAAATCCATGTTATTATTGACTTTAGTAATTGGGCTGACCTGAGGTATTAGAGCTAGGTGAATAGCAGGTTAGTAAGGCAAGCCTTTCAACTCAGTCTTTGACCATAGAAATCTGGGGGTAACAAGTAAACACTATCATGGTGCTCTTATACTAGTCTTCATTTACACACACCACAGAAGTGCTACATCATCATCATGTTCCCATTACGCCTCTGGTGTTTAGGGCAGTGACAAAGATCCTCCACTTCTGTCTATTTCTGGCAAGTCTTTTCAATGGTTCCCCAGCTGTGCCCCAGGTTTTTCAGCTTGGCTTCCAACGCTCTTCGCTATGTTGTTTTTGGGAGGACTCGTTTTCGCTTGCCTTCAGGTGTCCATATTATTGCTACTCTGGTGATGGAATCAGTTTCCATCTGAAGCACATAGCCAATCCGTCTCCACCGCCTCCTGGCACTGATGGTGCTCGTCTCCTCTTGGCTGCACTGTGTCAATAGATCTTGGTTTGAGATTGTTCTGGGCCAAAAGATATGGTGGATTTTTCTGAGGCAGGTTGTATGGAATGAAGACAGTTTGGATATGTCATACTTTCTCATTCCCCGGCATTCTTGAATGTTGAAAGTACACAGCTCTGATCAATCCTGAGTTTGATTTTGGTGTTGTATTTTGATGATTTCCAGACTGTATTTAAGCTCCTGAAGGTGTTCCTGGCTTTATTGATTTTGTTCCGGATATCCTGGCTTGTTCCACCATCCTGGCTGATGGTACTGCCTAAGTATATGAATGTTTCTACATTGGTGAGAACATAATCCTCTACCCATACTGGTGCTACATACCTTGCCATAAATGACTGTCTCTTCTTGAGAAGTCAGGACTGCAGTAACAATAGAGTTGCAGGTCAAGCATTGACAGAGCAATAAAAGGAAGATTTTACATGTTATCTGCCCACACTACTATCTAGTTCAGGCCAGTCCTAGTAGTGCTTCATTTTCATGAGCAGAATCATCCATAACACTGGAAATAAAAAGGAAAAGGAAACGATTGAAAGTGGTTTTTGGTTTGTTGTCAGACTTGTCGTCCCTTCTTCAATACAGGCAGAGTCTGACTCCTAAGCCAACTAAAATTATACAGAAAATAATGGTGAAAACTGATGCATAATTATTTTCATTATTTATACGGTGCTTTAACCTTACATGGCACTTAGTTGTTTTTTTTAAGACTTAACAAATAGACCCCTCAAACTCTCTCCCACCTGTGGTTGTCAGGTTCTGTCCGAGCTCTGGTATACTTAATGGGGCAAGATCCCCACTCGTCCTTGCCTTTTACCAAGAACTTATAAGTGCAATTTATTCTCATGATACTCAATTATCATTCTTCATAGTGTTTCCAGCTCAATACTTTTGGGTCTGCTTTTCCCAGAGTAAACAGGTTGATATCCACATTCTGTCCCTTTTCTATGTGTAATTGTTTCCTCCCTTTATTTTCAAGCAGCCCCCTGACTTTGCATGCCCCTGGCTCAAAATAAAGTTCAGATGTGTATTTTCAATGTCCTATCGTAAACTAACTTAGCTGTCACCCTCTTCAGGACATTTTTGGTTAAATCCTTTTGAATGCTGATTAGACTTCTGCTGATTTGGCTCCATGTTACCTGAAACCTGTTAGCATTATCGCTCTTGGATATAAATTTAAAGGGACAGTATATGAATAATTCCTCATTATCCATCATTTCTATCTCAGTAATTCCAAGCAATTTGAATGTCGGCCAGATGAATGAAAACGATTAGAGACTGTTTCACATGGAGAGACTGAAAAGACTGGAGCTATTTAGTTTAGAGAGGAATTGAATAAGAGACGGTGTGGTGAAAGAAAAAGTAATTGACCCAGAGAAGTTAAATTGGGTGCTCCTGTCCAGCCTTTCTATTAAAAAAATAAATAAATAAAAGATTTGGAAGGGGTAGGAGGGAAAAGGGGAATATTCAGTGAAACTGAAATTGATGAAAAAAACCAATTTAACTCACCCATCAGTAACAAACCTTGCCTTGGGCAATCAGGAGGGTAAAATTTTACAAGGTTGCCTGGGCTGGACACAAATAAAGCTTCTAGTTTAAAGAGTTGATTGCCGTTTGAGGTGCAGTAAAAACACATGGGTCTCCAAAAGCTTGTAGGGCTGAACAAAGGGAGCAATCTACATTTCACCAACCTCACTACAGTGTGTTGAATTTAGTGAATAGACAGATTTAGCCCTTGTTTAAATAGTGTGTATTGTATTTCATTGGCTTGGTCTGAGGCTAAAATATTTGTGTCTCCATTTGCAGAGAACAAATGAGGCTTTGAGAATTTTTGGTTTAACCACAAACTTGGAAGAATGGTCAGCTTCTTCTAGTTACAATTCCTGCTGGTACCAATGCTTCAGTTTCACATCACTCCTACCAATAAGGGAGTAGGATGCTGCTGATGGCCTGAGTGGGAGATGGAGCAGAGCTAGTAATCACTGGCATATTCAAAAGTAGTCATACAAAAATGTAGTATTTTCTTCTAAGCTGGGGCAGAAGCAAATTGGGGTAAAAGGAGACAAAATACAGTGAGGACAGTTAACCATTGGAACAATTTACCAAGGATTGTGGTGGATTCTCCATCACTGGAAACCGAAGATTGTATGGTTTTTTTTCTAAAAGATACGCTCTAGATCAAAAAGGAATTAATTCAAGGAAGTCCTATGGCCTGTGCTATTCAGTAGCAGTTATATTAGATGATCACAGTGGTACCTTCTGGTGTAATAATCTATGAATCCCTGATGTTTGACAATCTTAAATTTTACTTATGAGGTGAGGCTTGGGAAGACGGGTGTAGTGTTTAATACCAAATAAAGCTTAACTTTGATCATTTGGCCAAAAAGAGGAAACTCAGACCACCACATGCAACTTCTCTTGTTTGGCTGAGGTCAATTGACAGATCTTCTCCCATCCCCAAGAACAAAGCGAGTCAGAACTTCAATCTGGATTTAGGGCAAAGGGTCCTGTCTCCCCACTGTGTTCTGCTATCTAGACTGTGAGGCTCTGGATTAAGAGTACTACCCCTTTCTTGTGGGGTATGTATGTTATCTGCTGTTTACCTTAAGATCAGCATAAAGAAGCAGAGAATTGTTTTGGCCTGCAACATGGCATGTATTATATCATTAAGCACTTAATTTCTCTCTGGCAGGTGTGTTTTTTATAGATGGACCAAATGTGTGGCCACTTGTGAGAATCTATCGAGGTGGCTTTCTCCTGATAGAATTCCTCTTCCTCCTGGGCATCAATACGTATGGCTGGAGGCAGGCTGGAGTGAATCATGTCCTCATCTTTGAACTCAATCCCCGCAGCAATTTATCCCATCAGCATCTCTTTGAGGTAAGCAGAACAAGCCACAGGAGCCACTGTGCATTTTAAGCATCAGCAGAATAAATCGTCCTGTTTCCTTGGAATGAATTGTAACATAACTATCGAGAAAAGTTTCAGGAAAAGCCAACAAAAATTATTAGAGGTATGGCGCAGCCTCCATATGAGGAGAGATAAATAAGAGTGGGACTTTTCAGCTTGGAAAAGACATGACTAAGGGTGAGATATGATAGAGGTCTACAAAATCATGACTGGTGTGGAGAAATTAAATAAGGAAGTGTTGCACCTTCTCATAGCACAGGAACCTAGAGGTCACCAAATGAAATTAATAGGCAGCAGGTTTAAAACAAACAAAAGGAAGTATTTCTTCACCCAAACCACAGTCAGCCTGTGGAATTCTTTGCCAGAGAATGTTGTGAAGTCCAAGACTTTAACAGGGTTCAAAAGAGAACTAGATAAATTCAGAGAGTTTAGGTCCATCAATGGCTATTAGCCAGGATGGGCAGGAATGGTGTCTCGAGCCTCTGTTTGCCAGAAGCTGGGAATGGGTGACGGGATGGATCACTTGATGATTCCTGTTCTGTTTATTCCCTCTGAAGTACCTGGCATTGGCCACTGTCAGAAGACGGGCTACTGGGCTAGATGGACCTTTGGTCTGACCCTGTAGGCCGTTCTTAAGTGAAGAAAAGGAGGTTACTTATGTGTTACTGATTTGATTATAGTGATAAAAGCAGCTCTTCCTTGGGCTCTGTAATACGGAATTCAAAATTGCCTTAAGTCATCAGGTGTATAACTTTGTTCCTCTCCTCCATCTTTTATTAGATTGCTGGATTCCTTGGGATGTTGTGGTGCCTGAGCCTGCTGGCATGTATATATGGCAAATTCACCCATGTCCCTATGCAGGTGAACCCACTCATCTTGTATGGATTCATGTTGCTTTTCCTCATCAACCCCACCAAAACTTTGTACTACAAGTCCCGGTTTTGGCTGCTCAAACTGTTGGTAAGTCTGGAACCTCGTACAAACTCAAGAGAAACTGGTGTGGGTAATTGAACTTGAATAGTTGAAGTGTGTGCAAATACATCACTAATTTTCAGACTTGGGAGTGTATGTCACACAATTTTATGCATGCTTTGATTCAGTAGTACTCAAGCAAGTCCATGCATAAAGAATTAGACGTGTGTATTTGTTGAGCATAGTTACAGAAGTTACTTTCAGTCTTGTCACGGGGGGGAGGGATAGCTCAGTGGTTTGAGCATTGGCCTGCCAAACTCAGGGTTATGAGTTCAATTCTTGAGGGGGCCATTTAGGGATCTGGGGCAAAAATCTGTCCAGGGACAGTACTTGGTCCTGCTAGTGAAGGCAGGGAACTGGACTCGATGACCTTTCAATGTCCTTCCAGTTCTGTAAGATAGGCATATCTTTGTACTATTTCTGTTATGCTCTTCATACCAAGGTTATGTACACACACACACAAAAATAAGCATATGTGGGGTATGCATGCACACACAAATGCACCATATAACTTTCCTCATGTCTCAGTCATGCTCACTGTATCTCTTCCCTAACAAAGTAGTTTGGGTAAGATTACAAAGGGCTACAATGCCATTTGCCCAAACTGAAAATGGGCCAATACTCAAATAGAGTATTCATGGGTAGCAGACTATAGCTGAGGTTACTTTCCTGTTATAATAACTAGTTGTCACTACTTTTTCAACATTTTTTTTCTATACTTGTTCTGAATGAGAGAGATTAATATTTTAGTGTTGGCTATTGTTTTCCTGGTAACAAAAGTCAGAAAAACGTATGCTAATGCAATATTAAGATTATAAATGTCAACACCAAAGCAGTAGTTTTCAGCCATCTTGACCCAGGGATCTCTTACCAGTTTTTCCCAAAATGCATACCCCTGCCGCCACTCCATATGCTCACACATCCTTTAATTTACATTAATTTTAATCAGATTGATTCCTTCACCTTTACACTCTTGCTGTTACTGCTGTGAAGGCTTGGGTTCTGTCTGGGCTTCTTAGAAGACTTGAAATTTTTTGGCTAAATAATTTTTTGCTCAATTTGCACTGTAAAAATACTGAGTGATTTACAGGAGGGAGGATTAAGGCCTTATAGGTTGGTCCTGCAGTATCCTCTCTATGGAATTACTTTGCTAACACTTGCTAAATATTTTTTAATTGGTGCAATCTGGAACAATTCAAAGGTAAGACATAAAATTGGTCTTCAGCATGGACATGCATATGCATATACAAGTATACATATAAGTGTACACAGATTTTGTTTATATACATCTTACTTAATCTTTAAGGGTTCAACTTTCTAATAGTTTTAACATGCTGAGTCTCTGCTCCTTTTGTGCTCCCTTCTTTTCCCTTTCATGATTCAACAAATCACCATCTCTCCTACTCACGGGTGCTTTTTCAGATGCAATCTTGCTCCTTTCTCCTCCCCTCCTTTCTTCAGCCCCTACCCTGGCCACCCGTATTACTGCCGCCTTGTCCTGAGGGAAGCTAGGCTAGTCCCCAGCCTCCCCCTACCACACTCCATCCCCATTGAAAATAAATTAGCAGGAAGTTTATTAGGGTCCATCCTGGTTCAGTTTCTGCCTTCCATTGAGGAGCAGCATAAACTACTTACATTTCACTCTGACACAAAGGCAAGGTTTTTCAGATCAATATTAGTTCTTAAAGGGAATACAACACTTTTTTCCGTAAAAGGAACTATAATCAGTTTCATTTCTGTAGGGAGTGATTGCGTGGGTTCCAGTCTCACAATTATAGCATTATTGTGGCACCACTAGCACAGGCACAGTGAAACATATTGGCATGATAGAGCTAGAAAAGAAACACTCAAAGTCTTCACAACGACAGCAGCTTTGGAAATTCTGCATGAAGTCAAGACCCCACACAGTTGTGCCCATAAGGTAGTAAATGAGACTCCCCCCCTCCCCCTGTAGTCCCACATCACTGAAATAACAAGCTCTGATTCATGCATGGCAGGTTACCTGCACAGTTTCTTAGCAGACAGATTGCACATTGTGCTTGACATTAAGCATTGCAACTGCTGTGTGTATGTTAATGAGCAAAGACTAGTTGATGGAGTACATTGGGAGTGATGGTGGCAGGCGGAGGTAACACAGTAATGAAATGAGTTGAGCTAGCAAAACTATTAAAATATAAAAAAGCAACTTCTTCTTTGAGTAGTCTCCCTATGGTTGCTCCACGTTAGGTGTCTGTGCGCCCCTACACCCCCAATCAGAGATTTTTGGTAGCAGTGTCCCATTGAGCCCGTGCATGTGTCCTCCCTCCCTCATGGTCCGCCTCGAGGCTATTTAGCACTGCACGGGGGGGGGGGGGAACCCCCCTCACATCCTTCTCTACCGTGGTCCCTTCCTTATCTGTGTCATTAGCATAAGTAGTGTTTGTTTTGTTACCTTTATTCCCCTTAAAAGTAATTAGGCTAGTGTTTCTTTATTTTATTCCTTTGGTTTAAAAAAAAAAAAAGAGAGAGAGGAAAAAAACCTTCAGTTTCTTACCCTGTCTGGGGGCATTTCCCCCCACCCCAAACCCCTCAGGCATCTAGTAGACTCATAATTATTTTCTTTTTCAGTTTAAAAAAAAAATGAAGAGGATGTTCTTCTGCATTCCTCCCTGCTGAGGATGACAGCCACCTGCTAGGGGCTTGTCTGGCTCTCTCTGCTCCAAGGGGAGCCTCTCCTGACAGGAATCGTTACTGTAATGGCCAGACACTCACTGTGCCTGGGAGAGCCTCACAGAAATGCTTTACTTGCAACAGCTAAAACTGCAGCCTCACAGGAGCTTTGAGCTGAAGTAAAAATTCCTCCCTATGGAGAAAACACTCCAGCCTGCAGGGGACTCTGGTGGGTGTTGACCCCAGATTATCCCCGGAGCCTTCACTTCAAAAGGGGTCGAGTCGTGAAGAGGAGAAGAGAGCTGCAGACTCCCCCTGGAAAGGCTCCTCCAAGCTCTGGCTAGCCAGCGGGGCGTCCCCAGTGCGGCCATCTCCGAGCAACTGGCCAGCCACAGTGCGGCCATCTCTGTCCCCGAGTAGCTGGCCAGCCGGGGGACTCCCCAGAGCGGCCACCTCTGTAGGACAATAACAGCAGAAGAACCCCCTGCTGTGAGCTCAGCTGCCCACTGTCGGCTGAAGCTCTGCTGTCTGTAGGCAGGCCTCCCCACCAGAGGCATCTGCACCAGGGTTCTGCTGTGAGCTCTTACAGCTCCTACCGTATCACCTCTAAAAGAGTGGCACAGAGAAACCTGCTGTCAATTCTGCTACAGCAGGACAGGCCAGGGGCTTCCACAGTCATAGTCTGAGGCAAAGTTACCATACCATATCTAAAAAAGCAGCACACAGAAGCCCTGCTGTCAATTCTGCTACCGCACCAACACACCAGAGGCTTCCTGAGGCAAGGATACCACCCCCTAAGGAGAGGGGACAGTTACCGTACCATATCTAAAAAGAGTGGCACAAAAAAGTCCTGCCCTCAACTCTGCTTCCGCACTGAGACACCACAGGCTTCCACAGTCATGCTCTGAGGCAATAGTACCGCCTCCTAAGGAGAGGGGACAGTTACCGTACCATATCTAAAAGAGCAACACAGAGAAACCCTTTGGTACCAGGTGCAACAAAACTCCCATCTAGGAAGTGTTCTACACCTTCCCAGTCATCGATACTGATCACAGACGCTCCTCTGTGGTTCCACATGAGCCCATGGTAACACATGTGTTCTAAGACTCTGAAGACCTGTGGCCTCAGTACCCAAGGAGAGACAATTACCGTCTCTTAAAAAAAAAAAAAAAGTGCCACCAACAAACGTTTTGTACTGGGCAGAACTCTCATTTAAGGAGTGCTCTGCCTAACTATCGGTACTAACAGTGTACCATGGAGACTCCTCTTCGGTACCAAATGATCCCAGGGTACTGCATGAGCTCTGGTACCCTGAAGAAGAACCACTAGTCGGGAAGAACCACTATCCCCATTACTTGGTACCAGGATCCCGGTATCTAGCACATCCTGGCACCCAGAATCACTCTTACCACTGGGCTGTATACTGCCAATACACCACTCAGCGGCACCCTTACCCACTGATGAATCTGACAATGGCAAGGAGGAGATAGATCATTCCCTGGCCCCTCATGGTGGCCCACTACCACACTTCAAGGGTCATCCCCAATTCCATCACGCCAACCACCTGTGCCCGCCTTCCTGCCTCTCCCTCCCAAGGCCATATCGGTGATATATACATGGCGTGACTGACCCCGTGTCTCTCAGGGAGAGTCCACCAGCTGGTTTACTACAACCTGGCACCTGACCCAGGACAGGAGAAGGCTTTTTCAGAACAGCGTGCAAAAAAAAAAAAGAAGAAGCTACCTCTTCTGCACACTTTTCCTCATCTCTCCCAGATGAGACTGTGCTGCCCACCCCTCATCATTAGGTGAAGATTTAAGAACTTTTTGGAGCTTACCAAGTGGATGACAGAGGAGCTGCAGATTCCCCTACAGGAGGTGGCAGATACACATCACAAGTTGGTGCAAATTCTGCACACTGCCTTCTCATCTAGAACTGTCCTCCCAATTAATGACCTGATCCTTGATCCTACCAAAGTCATCTGGTGGAACCAGCCTCCATCACACCAACCACTGTCCCCAAAGAGGCAGACTTTGTTTTCAACATCTGCAACCCAACTCTATCATAGTGGATGTGGTTAATGCATGAAGCAAGCAACATAATGCCAAGTCAACTCCACATCAGGCTTTGCAAGATGACGTAGTCATCGACAACATTACTCCACTGGATGCAGCTATTACAGCTGCCCGCCCAGTCTCCATAACAGCGGAGATGGGTTGTGGATTTTTTGTTTGCTACACCTCTCTAGATTGCCCAAAGAGCTACAGACTTCCAGTTTGAAGGGCCAAACCCTTTCTGGAGAAGACAGATTTCTCTCCACATTCTCAAGGATTCTTGAACCGCACTACACTCCTTAGGAATCTACACTATGGAACAGAAGAGAAAATATACCTCTCAACCACACCTCAGATCACAATCTTCCCAATACTCATCATCTCAGTGCAGTTATGGGCCACAGTGTAAGAGGCCCAGGGCTCACAAGTGAGAACAATCTGCATGCCAGTCCATGACCTCTCAAACTGCCTCTTATAAGCACTTTTGATGAGCTAGTCGGGGGCCTGACCAATGATACCTTACAGCAGTGGTCCCCAACGCGGTGCCTGCGGGCGCATGGCGCCCGCCGGGGCATTTATGGGCACCCGCCCACCAACTAGTGCCCGGAAGGGGAGAGAAGCTGCTGCCCCGGTCTGCCGGGGACAGAGAACTCGGGGCTGCGGGCGCCGGTGTTCTCTGTCCCCGGCAGGCCGGGGCAGCGCAGAGAGACGCCGCAGCCCTGCGCCTGGCGGGGACAGAGAACACCGGCGCCCGCAGCCCCAGAGTTCTCTGTCCCCGGCAGGTGCGGGGCTGCGGCTTCTCTCCGCGCTGCCCTGTGCCTGCCGGGGACAGAGAACTCCGGGGCTGCAGGCTGCAGGCACTGGTGTTCTCTGTCCCCGGCAGGCGCGGGGCCGCGGCTTCCCTCGGCGCTGCCCCACGGCCCCGCGCCTGCCGGAGTTCTCTGTCCCCAGCAGGCTGGGCTGCGGGCGCCGGTGATCTCTGTCCCCGGCAGGCACGGGGCCGCAGCTTCTCTCTGCGCTGCCCTGTGCCTGCCGGGGACAGAAAACTCCGGGGCCGCAGGCGCCGGTGTTCTCTGTCCCCAGCAGGCGTGGGGCCGCGGCTTCCCTCAGCGCTGCCCCACGGCCCCGCGCCTGCCGGAGACAGAGAACTCCGGGGCTGCAGGCTGCAGGCGCCGGTGTTCTCTGTCCCCAGCAGGCGCGGGGCTGCGGCTTCCCTCTCCGCTGCCCAGAACTGCACCCCCCCACCAAAAAAAAGGTAAATAAAAAAGAGCAAATTCACATGGTAAGGTGAAAGAATAATTGCTGAATAATTTAATTAATACCTTTTACATGTAAAATTACCTTTTTTGTCTTATGGATTCATATATTATGTAATATTAAATATGATGGTTTTCATATTATTTAATGTACAAATACAAAATAAGTCTTAAAAAATTGTTGGCGCCCGCCACACTCTTCTGAAAACATCAATGTGCTCTTGGCCACAAAAAGGTTGGGGACCACTGCCTTACAGCATCAGCTGCCATTTATACATCTGTCACGCCACTCAGAAGTCACCTTACCTTACTTCACAGCAATTAGGACCAGCTCTAGAGCAAAGAGAGTGATTTCTAGCCCTGAACCTACAGGGTGCCTACTTCCATATCTCAATACAACCATCGACAAGAGATTTCCTACTGCTTACCTTTGGAGCAGCATCATTATCAGTACAGACTGCTCTGCAGCGGGTATTCTCCAAGGTTCACTTCATTATAGTGGCATACTAATCCCGGTACAGTGACTGGACTTTATCAGCACCAACCTGATGTGGTATGCGCAAGAGCGCTCCTCTCAATACCCACATTCACCACCCTGGGACACACGTCTCCCTAGTATGCTGGGGGAGCTCACCTACACAACAACAAGTTTCAGAACAGAGGGCCTTCCACAGAAATGACCTTCCATATCACTCTTTTGGGCTAAGGGCTGTCCGGAGTCCCTGTGCACAAACTGCTTTTTACCAAAAACAACACACAAAGGTTATGATGGACTTTATGTGGCCTGTATGTTTTGTATAAACTGCCAAGGAGCTGCCAGATTTCCCTCCTTCTACAAGACAGCATTCAAACTTTGGAACTGATGCACTCATCACAATGTGCTCATCTCAGCTGTCTCTCTGCAAGGGATACAGAGTGGTACAACAACAGTCTGAGTTGGAATTTTCTCACAACAATGAGTGTATACTGACTTCAGAGGTGCTTCAAGATATAGCCACCCTTTGGGGAACCAGGCCTATGGATCTCTTCTCTACTCATCGGAACAAGAAAGGTCCTTGTTACTGCTCCAGGGCTACATTTCCATGGGAAAACATTCACTAGCAGTTGCCCTCATCTTCCCAAGGGACAGGGCTCACTTGTATGTCTTTCCCAGTTTCCTACTCTATCCAAGATTCTGTTGAAAATTCAATGAAACAAAGCGAGACTTATTCTGATTGCCCCTCTTGACTATGACAAGTCTGGCTCCCTTACCTGACGCAGGTGGCAATATGCCCCCCTGTTCCTCTGACTTCAGCCCATTCCTCACCCACTCTCTCAAAGCAATGGGCTGACCCTTCACCCCAGCCTGTGGGTCCTCCGCCTCCAGGCTTGGATTTTTTCTTCGTTCCAAGGCTTAGAAGCAGAATGCTCTGACAAGCTGAAACGTGTTGCAACCCAACCACAAGTGGACCACTCCACATACCTATCTACAACATGGAAACAGCTCCAAGTGTGTACCGTTCCAAACGGATAGACCCAACCTCATCTTTCCTCCCTCGGATTTCCCACTACATTTAAACTCTCACTCAGCTCCCTTAAGGTACATCTCATGGCGAAAATGGCTTCCCACTTGGAGTTTGCTCAACCACTAATGCGTAGATTCTTTAAGGACATTGGGGACTCTCTTCCCCTACGTGACACCACCCGCTCCAGCCTGGGACTTTAACCTAGTTCTCAGGGCTTGGACTAGACCTCCCTCCGAGTCCAGGGCAACTTGTTCTCTCTTACACCTGTCCCTGACGACAGCATTTCTAATTGCCATTGCCTCTGCTAGGCACATACGAGAAATAGCAGCTCTGATGGCACACCCATCATTCACGCCCTTTTTTTCTAAGGATGAAGTAACTCTAAGACCATATCCCAAGTTTCTCCCTACTTTTCTGCACTTTCCATATGAATCAACAGATCCGCCTCCCTGTTTTTTCCCCAAAACCACATTGTGACAACTGGCAGACAATTGGGCATATGTTAGATATTAGAAAGACATTAGCATTCTACTTGGACAGGACTAAGGACCTCAGGAAATCCCCTAAACTCTTCCTTTCGTCCACAGAAAGATCCAAAAGCTCTGTGATATCTCCTCAAAGACTATCCAAATGGGTCTCTAGTTGCATTAATCACTTAGCAAGGGCAGAACTTGCTTCTGTCCAAACGCATTCCATGAGGTCAGTTCCTACCTCAATCACAATCCATATGGATACCCCTACCTCCCCAATCTATAGAGCAATGATTGGGGCCTCTGTCTATATTTTTACAGAACATTATGCAATCATTGAAGATTTGGCCGCTGACACCATCTTCGACTCCACAGTGCCATGGTGGATAAGCAAGACCAGGTAGCACCTGGTTTTGCAATGTAGAAATCTAGCAGGAGTTTACAGGTGGATGAAACATCCACTGCTTCAGCACTTTTAAAACTACAGTTGTCCGCTCCAAAATGCCCATATTCACCCCAGTTGGGAAATGGTCCAATCACAAAGGTGACCAAATATTTGACACTAAAATTCAGGTCTTATTCTTAATATTTTAAGCAAGAAAATATTTTATTGTTGTCAGAGACAGATTTTGTTGGCTCGAGGGTCTGGTTTTGGTAGATTGGCAGAGTTTTAGCAGCTGCGAAGGCGGATTTGTTTGGTGGTACTTGTCACTGGGAAAAGCCCACTTGTAACCACACTGTAAACTCTGACCTCTCCTTGAACCTCTGGCACCTTCTCTCCCAAACCTGATTGTGTACTTCAGGCTCAGGTGCTTCTTTATTAGACTCCAGTGTGCTCTCTGCCTGCCTCGCTATTGAACTGTGTAGGCATTGGTACACAGTGGGGCCTGGGCTATATGCAGTATTCCAGGCAGAACTGCATACCAAGATGTGCACTGTTCAGTGGAGTAGCAAAAAGGAGACACATTAGGGTGCAAACAGCACAGAAGCAGTTGGGAACCATGGACAGTTGGGATTAGGAGGATAGCCAAAGGGTGGATTATATTGAAAGTGATTCAATTCCTAGTATAAGGGCTGGTCTACACTAGAGGCGGGGGGATCGATCTAAGATACGCAACTTCAGCTACTTGAATAACGTAGCTGAAGTCGAATATCTTAGATCGATTTTTAAAAGTACTTACGCCGGTGCACACGCCACCAGGCAGGCTCCCCTGTCGACAGCACGTCCTCCGCTCGCGGAGCTGGAGTTCCGGTGTCGACGGGGAGCGACTCTGGGATCGATTTATCGTGTCTAGACGAGACACGATAAATCGATCCCAGAACGTCGATAGCTACCCGCCGAATCGGGCGGGTAGTGTAGACGTAGCCTTAGTGATTAGAGTACTAGTGCCTCCTATAGGTTTAAAACACATGCCTGTTCACTCTGTCTGCTATAAACTTTAGATGGAGTATTCTAGTCCATTGTTGTATCTATCTTAGGTTTTTATACTGACGTCCATCCCCATAGTATCTGAGCACCTTCCATGTAAAAGCAATAGAAAGATCCTAGTGGACTTCATAGAGTCTGTCTCTCTCTCTCTCTCTCTCTCTCTTCCCCCTCTTTGGGGTAAAAACACTACTTGAGATAAGGGCTTTGGTTTTGATTGTTTTTTAGGTTGACTTGTTTCAGCAATTTTTTGGTTGGGATTAGTTGTGTAGAAAGTGGTGTCAGTGTTGAATCATTTTTATGGTGGAAAAGTCTTTTTGAAGACAGGTTTTGCAGTGTTCCTTAATTACTGTTAAACTTTGGATTTCCCTGATGTCCTTTGGAAGCTTGTTACATAGCTGAACCCCTCAGCTGAGAACACTTTGTCCCTAACTCTCATGTGCTTCTTCTTGGGCTTTGTGATGTGCATTGTCCTAGAGGAACACAGCAGTATCTCTGGTTCACACACTGAAATGTAGTCTTTAATATAGCTGTGGCTTGATCCATTAATTGCTTTGAAGATTAGGACCAAAGTCTTAAACTGGCATCAGAAACTGACTGGGAGCCAGTGGAGAGACTTGAGCAAAGCCCCAATGTGCTATGCTCTTATAACTATTTTCTTCCAATGTCTACCCTGCATATTAATAGTAGAAACCTTTTACTCCTCTACAGATCAGTTTTACCCAATGTTTTCTTAATAGGAAGCTTCATAAATGTCTGAACTGCAGGACAATGCTAGTGTTATCTTTTAGTTACTATAACTAACTAGTCAGGGTCAGTTGTAATCAAAGGTAATGGAGCATGAACATTGCCTGCTTTGAAAGGAGTATAACTGCTTTCAAACCTTGGAGGGAAAGTGGGCTGGGATGGAGAGGGAGTCTGATTAATATTTGACAGTTAAAATTTCCTCTGCTTTTTTAATTTAACCCTTTAAACTCTTGAGGGATTTTGGGGCCCTACAAGGTTGAACACTGCAGACACATGGTCTTAGGGGTTGGTATACGAAACTGAGTCAAGGTCCGATTAGAGGCCAAGATGGTGGTCCAGGACCTAGTGGGTGTCAGGTGTGGAACGGGGAAGAAGCATGCTAAGATGTGCAAGTGGTTATGGTGGAAATGCTGGGGGAGGAAGGGGTCAGAAGCTATTGTCAATGTCATAGATTGGGAAAGATTGGTTACATAGCACACTCTTAAGTGGGGATTGTGAGTTTCTTTGGAGAATCTTGGCTCTCGCTTTGAAGAGATTAAAAAGCTCGGGCCAGCCAGAAGGGAAAGGCTGTAAATAACTGAACACAAGGGAAGAAATGGATATCTGAAAGAGGAAATGTTGTGCTCAGTTCTTGTGAGTGAAGGGGAAGTTCTGCTGCCAGGAGGAGTGATGAAACGGCAGATCTTTGGTGGGGAGCAGTGTGATATTTCATGTAAATTCAGCACAGTCTCATCTCCTGCCACTATACTATCAGTCTGCTCTATTAATAACTTTCATGCTAACTTTATGCTGTTTTAATTCCCAGTTCCGGGTGTTCACAGCCCCCTTCCATAAGGTAGGCTTTGCAGATTTCTGGCTGGCCGATCAGCTCAACAGCTTGGCTGTGATACTTATGGACCTGGAATACATGATCTGTTTCTACAGCTTTGAGCTCCAGTGGAACAACAGTGCTGGACTGTTGACAAATACAGGTATAGTAGTAATGAAGATGTGATGGTAACAAATGTATATGAACACTTTACCCAATAGTGCAGGAGCATTGATACAAACTGAAAATTTCAATAGGCATCTTTCTGTCCTTTAGCAAAAATTCTCCCAATGACATAGGAAACTCATTCCATCATAATTGATGTTCCTCCTAGGCACAACCCTAGAGATTTTATTCTCCCATCTCTTACTGCCCTATTTACCAATCCATTTGTCTGGTATAACCTGCTTCTGTGACTGGCATGACCTGTGTATTTAAGAACTTGTTTGCCAAGATTTTGAGTTGTTCCTTGGCAGTGGAAAGACCTGGCAGTTTTTCAGACTCTTTTCCAACCATGCAATCACACTTAGCCTTTTGTTGCTGCTTAGTGTTAGTGATTCATAGAAGCAGTACAAAGCTGACTACCAAGAATTCAGAGCTTATGGGGAAATGTTCTCATGAGGATTTTTTCTTATAAGGGCTCTTCTCATGAGGGTCTTCCATATTCCTAATACACTCATGTGGGTTCCTTCCTATTTTATCTGTGCTTTCCAGGCTATTTCTTCCAGGCCCTATGTTTCAATATTGAGTCTTTTCTTCTGGAGGGAATGGCAGGAACTTCCTCAGAGCTCATTGATGCCATTCATTATTCAATTACAGTTGACATTGAGAGAGACAAGGGCTATGCACAGTGCCTCCACGTCATTTCCAGCTTGGAGCGCAAGAGATGATATCTGAATGTTAACTCTGGTCTTCCCCATGACAAAACATTATTTTATGTCTCTGGACCAGTCCGCAGTCGTTGTCTTTCCATTTTAACCAGCAACCACTGACAAATCATCTTGTCAATGGGCCTTTAGCATATATTGAGAGAACTTGAAGCCTGTTTTCTGTGTGCATCAGCATTACTTTCTATTCCTCCAGTCTTGCCTACTTCAGAACTTTCCACCCAGTTGTATTAAGGCTGCATTCTAAGGGTCTGTTCCCTGTAAGCATTAGTTGGAATTAAATTAAACTGTTTAAAACAAGAAACTGTGTATACTAAAGTTTTCTGCATCAAACCAGAAAGTGGAATAAGAATACAGTTCCCCTGGTATAAATATTGACTGATTGATTGATTGATCTGAGGGAGTGAACAAATTCTGTATATATACCTGATGTTTTTCAGGTGTGCTGAGCACATTTTGGAAATTAAGTCATAAGTGACTAAGAATGTAACAGACTGTGTAAAGGAACAGTAATCCACACCGTGTAGAGTCAAGCATAGGAGTTTATTACGCACAGCGCTGGCGGAGTGTCACTTTGCTTATCAGGCTCAGAGACACTGCAGAACAATTAATTACAATAGATTATATATGGTGCTCATTGGGCAGAGAGAAGCCATGGGTATGGGTTTTCCCAAGCCCCTGGATAGGTTCTAGCAGCAAGACAAGATAAGCACAATAAGCCAATGATCTAAAAGATTACATAATGGCTCCTCCTATGGCCCAAATTAACATATTGCTGACACATAGGTAATTACCCCCAAACTGTGTCTATTAAAGTGTATAGGTTAAATCCTAATTTGGGGTCCAGGGGAATGAGGTAGCAGCTCTCCCAGTTGACCAACAGGTACACTCCTGGAGATTTAAAACAAAAAAGCAGTAATTAGTACTTAACAATAACAATTGCTTATAAGTTTACCCTTGCATTTCTGTGGGCTAGGATTTTTAACATCTGTGAGGGGAGGGTATCATAACTCATGTCAATCATATTAGGCCTCTCCCCGAACTCTGTCTGGGATCTGAGGGGTATTGTACCACTGTCTCCTCCCTGCATTAGGGAGTTAACTTTGAAACCTTTCTCAGTGCCTCATGTGTCTATAACTCGCGATAAGGACGGCCTATTACATTTGGAGTTATGCTGACTCGAAACACACACGGTTATCTGTTTACCCCAGCTTTCTCTTAGCCATGTATTGTTCTCCGTTAGCTGGCCCTCATGCCCAGGCCAAGATGTGGACTCCAGGCCTATATGAAAAGTTCTTAGCAGAAACTGCAAGTAAGATCTTATATCCACAGCAAATGGATTTTGGCCCTTCACTTTGGAATTTACACTTTAACTCATGGATTTTCCTGCCTTTTCCCCGTTACTTATTGGCAAAAATTATTGAACCCCTAAAAATGGGATTTTCTTATGCTAATTGGTGATGTGACAGTATTAGGAGACAAACTCAAATCGATTGATGGTTATAATTAAAGGGACACATTCAACTTGAAATCTGCATGGAGAGATCCACACAAACAGAAGAAACACTGAAATTGAGTATACACAATGCTATCAAATGCACAAAGTAAATAAAATAAAACAATAGATTTTTGCCCCTATGCTTTCATTGATAGTAATCTTAGTTGCTATGTGTAACAATACTAGGTTTTAAAATGTTCTGACTTGAGTGTGTTGTTAAAGTTGTGTCTCTTTAAACCCTAGCAGTGATCTCTGCTGTTATTGAAGGAAAGGGGTTTGGAACACCTTCCCTTGACTGAAACACCTGGTCATGGGATTGAAAATGTTGAGATGCTAAATATAGATGCAAATGCAAAGCATTGTGAATTGTACCCTTGCTTAGGATATTACAATTGCTGCTTCCAAAAGCTTAGTTTCACTCATCTCTTCAAAGAAGGTAGAGGAAGTGAGACAATTGGAAGGGAATGAGAGAAGAATTAAACATTTTGTTTCCATGTCCACTGAAACATCTCTTCTCTTGTAGGTGGTCAGATTTGTTACAGCTACTCCTACGGAGTGCGAGCAGTTGTCCAGTGCATCCCTGCTTGGTTGCGTTTTATCCAGTGCCTGCGCCGTTACCGTGACACCAAACGGGCCTTTCCTCATCTGGTTAATGCTGGCAAATACTCCACCACCTTCTTCATGGTGACATTTGCAGCCCTTTACAGCACTCACAAAGGTATTGGATTTAGTTATTTCACAAAGCTTTGCAGAACCCCCTGCTGTCTTTTGTCAGTCTCTGCTCCTCAGTCGTCTTTTCTCTCTGTGGACCTTTTAGGTGCTAACGTTTATAGAGAGAAAACAGAATTATGGATAGAGCCCTGAAAATCCATGGGTATCTGCTTTATAACCATGGACCATTTTTGCGGATAGCCGCTCAGATGTGGATACAAATTTTGTATCCACACAGGGCTCTGACCGTAACAGACTCACCAGAATGGAGCAGCTGCGGCTGTCACCCAGGCTCCAGCTCAGCTCTCTGAACTGCACAGCAGCGGGTATAGCCCACTGGGCATTCTGGCAGTTGTAGTCCCCAGCTTGCTTGGACAGAGGAGGTAAACTAGATGCCCTAGAAGGGAGTGAGCCTAGCGCCATTTTAAAAGAGGTATGGTGTGTAATTCAAATTAGCAGGTGGCAAGGGCCCATGCTATGAGGGGGAGAGTAGTCATCGACGCTCTCTGCCTGGGCCTGCTCTGCATGCATTACTGCCCCTGCAGCTGCCTAGGGGTGTCTCAGCTTCCCACTCCTCCCCACCCGAAGGGTGGCGCACCACACAAGGGCCCAGGAGTGTAGCCTTCCTACCCAGCATGGGGAACAAGGTATGGCGGGGGGCAGAGCAGGCGGTCTCTGGGGAGTAGTGGGGGCGGTTGGAGGCTTGTCACAGCCTTGCATCACTGCCAAGGGCACCGGAGCCCTCCTAAAAGTGGGGGGGCCGGGGAGCCCGCCCTCCTGCCCAGGATGGGATGGGGCCAAAAGCTGCCCCCCAAGTCTCCCGCCCATGGCAAGTGGAGGGACCCAGGTTCCTCACAACTACCCGTGTGGCTGTCCCCGATCTGGCTCTAGTTGGCGGCAGGGGCTTCGGAGCCGCAGCCTGGCTCTGATAAGAGCCAGGCAGGCAGCTGTGGGGAGCCACGGCGGACCCTCCACCTGCCCTGGGCGGGGAGCCCGAACAGCCCTAGGCCTGTGTCCCCACCTCCTAGGGCAGGTAGAGGGTCTGCAACTCCATGCTGGTTCCTCACAGCTACCCGCCCGGCTCTTACCATTGCTGGGCTGCAGCTTCGAGCCCCCTGCCCCGACCGGAGCCTGGTCGGGGAGAACCGTGTGGGGAGCTGGCACGGAGTCACAGGCCCTCTACCTGCCCTCAGCCATGTGGGGAACCTAGGGGATGGAGACACAGGCCAGGGGCTGCTCTTAGCTCCCTCCCACCACCGGCAGGTCGAGGGTCTGCTGCGGCTCCCCACTGCTGCCTAGGTTCTCCAGCTGCGCTCACTCTGTTCTTGGGGGGAAGAAGTAGTGAAGGGGGCAGGGTCCACCCTGGTGAAAAGTGGGAGTGGCCTGGCCCCCCTGTTTCAAGCACCACTGGTCACTGCGGCGCGGTGACCTATGGAGCTGTAAATCAGAGCCTTGCAAATCCACAGATATCTGCATCCACAGATGCGGATATCCGCAGACAATTTTTGTGGATAATGTGCGGATACACATTTTTGTAGCTGCGCAGGTCTCTAATTATGGACGGTACAAATTAAGTTCTTACCTCACCTCTTATTCAAAGGGTGACCGCTATATAAGGTAAGAGAATACAGTAGAATTGAGGCGCTATGAATTGAATTACAGTAAATAACGTTGTTTTAAAAAATTCATTGATAACTTTGATATCAGTTCATCCCCTTTTTGGCATTGATTGAATCCTCCACTGGAACTGATGATTCCTCAGTAAAATGGGACCAGTCTGTAGCATTGTTTCATGTAGTGATGCAGGCTCAGATAAACTTTCATCAGTTCAGTACATTTTCTTCAATTTTCATCATAAAGTATAGTTATCTATTTAAAAGTACAGGTGCGTCGCATCTTACGCGCATTTAACATGCGCGAATTCAACTATATGCGCTCGGCAAAAACAAAAAGAAAAAAATAACAATTTAAATACTTTACCTGTAGTGCGGGCGATTCTGCCCGCCATTCTACTCAAAGAGAGTTTGACTATACGCAATTTTCGCTTTACACGCTGACTGCAGAACGTAACCCCAGCGTAAGATGAGACTCGCCTATACGGTAGGATTTGTCCCCAAGAGTGGGAATTGAGAACTCAGTTTTCCATTCATATGAATATGAAATGTTTTCTGTTGGGTGAGGGAATGCAATTTTTTAATCAACGGCACTGTACTACACACTACCATCGTGAGAGAGACGTTTCAAAATTTCATTTGAAATTGTTGATCTATTCAGTGTAATTATAATGGGGCTTAAAGATAGTGGAAAATTTTAAGGGGAGGGTCTAAGGTTACTAGTGATAATGAGGCCTTCTCTTTCCCCTTCAGAAAGAAAATACTGAGACTCCTAAGAAATTTCCCATCCTTTTTTTCTGTGAATAGAGACTAATTTTTGACTCTCTAGATGTGTAAGGAAATGGAATGAGCTCCTACTTTATGTAGTAGTTATCAGTCCCTTGGTATTCAAGGACTACTGTCAGAGATCAAACTGAACAGAGCTGGTCCATTATTTAGGAAGGTAGGGGAATGTATCGTGTGCTAGGAAAAAGCCCCCTCTGGGTTTCATGTATATTTTTATCCCTTTTCCTTCTCAAGCTGGTGGGGAGTTGTTTCCAACCCATTTAACTGCTGATTGAGCTTTCTGATCCCTCAAGTTCCCTATCTCCGTGGAAACTGCAATTATTACTTGATTCTGCTCTTGTTGTGAAGGAAAAAGCTTTTAGCTCCTGCACTTCAGGCAGTCACCCTGTCTTTCATTGTTCTTTCTCCACCAAGTCCCATGTCAGTCAAAAGCTTTATTCTTTCCACTGAAATAGATGTCTGCCGTATCTACAGAAATTAGCAACAGTATACACTTGGGAGGCAGTTACTCATCTATGTGTATGGTCAAGGGGATTGATAGAGAAATCAGAAAAATATACAAAGCTTCCTTCTAGCTGTCCTAGTAAGATGTTTCCTTCAGGTGGACACCAGGTTTATTAGAAAACCTTGCTAGTGCCAAGAGTTGGTGCTAGTTGGAAATGGGTTAGCGTCTGAGAAATAATACAAAACACAAGCCTTGTAACACAAGCAACCTAGATGGCATATAACAATGTATAAGTACAAGCTGCCTGAAGACTGAAAGTCAAACAATATTCATGAATCTATTTTGGATCCAAAGGTACATGCATGCTTCTCTTGGGGGTGTTAAGTAGCAGACTTTGTCACGGCTGATAGCCCCCATGTTTGACTCCTCTGTCTGTCTCCCACTGTCACCTCCACAAAGACTATTCCCCCTAATATTTAAGCTATTCCCCTACTGGGTTTTTTTTTCTACTGCTTTTCCCAGTCTGAGGCTGCAGTCTAGTTAAAATCCCTTGCTCTTAAACTGGGCAATCAAACAACAAATCCAGGATGTAAGGCTTCTAATGTGAACCTGCCATACCTTCATTCAGGAGGGCTGATTAAGTTTTTCACCATCAAGGGCATTCTAAAATAGTCACTCTTATGAAGAGGGAAGAAATTGGTTGGAGGCAAGCTCGAAAATACGTGCTTGTAAAATGTGCCTGTTTAATATAAGTTTGAGCTCCTGGTCCCCTTGAATTTTGCACCTGTGCCAGTATCACTGACTGCAGGTTTCATTGCTACTGTGTATAACTTTTACATCTCTCTTCAAATCTGACACTTGGTCATAATGAGGTGTTTACATATCATAGAGACAGGGCCTGTTCAGATGGCTAGTTTAAACAAGGGCTACCCTAGAACTCTTCTCATCCTAGGCATAGGGGAGGTGAATTGAGAAGATAATACTGTCATCTTTAGGGTAATTAGATTTTTGAAATACAGAAATGGGCCACCTGTTCTCATGGAAGTTACAGCAAGATTTGGACAATTGAGGGTGGGCAGAAAATGTGTTCACTTCAGTTTTCCAATCTCCCCTCTCTCCAGCCACACTCCTTCCCTCTTGCCCCATGGCTCTTCTCTTCCATGCAACCTGGTGTTCCCCAACCCTTTATCAAAGGACCTCTGGGCCCAGCTGTCTCTGCTAGGCCTGGTGAAGATGCTGCTACAGCCTTCTGTCCACACCCTGTTAATACTAGACACTTCTTCAAGGAGTGTCCCTATCAGTGCTCCACTGTCAGTGTATCTGCGCCCCTGTGCCTCTAATAAGAGATTTTAGGTAGCAGTGTCCATTCAGCCGGCATGTGCGCTCTCCCTCCCTCGTAGTCTACCTCGAGGCTATCTAGCACTGTGCAAGCAAACCCCACTCAGTTGCTTCTCAATCACTTTTGGCCTGCAAGGGAGACAGCACTTGCCCCTTCCTTATCTGCATCATTAGCATATATAGTAATTGTTTTTTTCGTTCTCCTTAAAAGTTAGGGTTTCCTTTTTACCCCTTGGGATTAAAAAAAAGAAAGAAAGAAAGAAAAAAAAGGAGAGAGAACTTCAGTTTGTTTCCCACCCTGTCTGGGGGGGACTCCCCACTCTCTCCCAGGGGCATTTAGAAGACACTATAAGTTCTTTCAAGTTAAAAAAAAAATTAAATAAAAGAAGAAGAAACTCAAAGTCCTACAAAAAGGGGAAACTAGGTCAGATTGCCGAGTTGGCCAGTCGCACTGGGGAAACTCTCTGGCTGGCCAACGACTCAGTTTGGGGGCTTGGAGCCCTTTTTCTCGAGCCTTTACAGCAGGGGTCGGCAACCTTTCAGAAGTGGTGTGCCGAGTCTTCATTTATTCACTCTAATTTAAGGTTTCGCATGCCGGTAATACATTTTAATGTTTTTAGAAGGTCTCTTTCTATAAATCTTTAATATATAACTAAACTATTGTTGTATGTAAAGTAAATAAGATTTTTTAAATGTTTAAGAAGCTTCATTTAAAATTAAATTAAAATGCAGAGCCCCCGGACGGGTGGCAAGGACCCAGGCAGTGTGAGTGCCACTGAAAATCAGCTCGTGTGCCGCCTTCGGCACCCGTGCCATAGGTTGCCTACCCCTGCTTTACAGGGTGAATGTGCTGGTCTTTTCGGCAACTCTACCCTCTTTGAAGTCTCTGGGGATGATCCAAAGTCAGCACCAGAGTACCCTGGAAGCTGAAGTGCCTTCTCCATAGGGAGGAGTTTTAACTTCAGCGCCCGGTTCTTGGGAGATCTCAGCTTTAGCTCATGGCAGAGGGAGCATTTCTGAGGGATATGGGACTCTCCCAGGCATCAGACACAGTGAGAGTGTCTGTCTGTTATAGGAATCGACTCCTTGCAGAAGAGGCACCTCTTGAAACCAGGGGGAGCTGGGCATGTCCCTCGTGTGGGAGGCTATCGCCCTCTAGCAGAAAGGATTGCAGAAGAAAGTTCTTTCCTCTTAGAAGCTGGGAGGGACCTTAAGAGTTCATCTAGTCCAGTCCCTGCACTTAAGGCAGGGCTAAGTATTACTAAACCATCCCTGATAGATGTTTGTCTAACTTGCTCTTTTAAATTTCCAGTGATGGAGATTCCACAACCTCCCTAGGCAATTTACTCTAGGGTTTAACTACCTTGACAGGAAGTTTTTCCTAATATCCAACCTAAACCGCCCTTGCTGCAATTTAAGCCCATTGCTTCTTGTCCTATCCTCAGAGGTTAAAGAGAACAAACCGGTGCCCAGAATTGCCCTTGTCACCAGGCCGTGTATCACCAATACCCCAGCTAGTGTAACCCTTACCCAGTGATGAGTCTGACAGTGACCAGGAAGATGTCATCTCCCTGGCCTCTCATCGTGGCCCACCGTAACAAAACAAGGATCCTACTCAATTCCATCAAACCGACCCACAATCATGGTACGGGCTCTTTTGGGCACCCCCCACCACCACCCATGCCCTTCTCCCCCCACCCCAATGGCCGTATTGGGATCCTTGGGCAACATACACATCCCACACGTTGTGGCCATCCAGTGTCTCTCAGAGAGAGTCCACCCGATGGTCTCCTACAGCCTTGCTGTCCAGAGTCCCTGAGCCAGGGGAGGAGGAAGCTTTTGCAGAACAGGAAGAAGGACTAGAAGGGGAGGCTACCCCTCCAGCAAACTTCTCCTTGTCTTCACCAGATGATGCTGTAATGTCCTTCCCCACCCCCACCCCCGCCATCACTAGCTAATGATTTTAAGAACTTTCAGGCTCTTACCAAGAGGGTGGCAGGTGAGCTGCAGATTCCCCTATAGGAGGGGGCAGATACACATCGCAAGCTGGTGGATATTCTGCACACCTCCTTGTCCAGAATTGCCCTTCCAATTAAAGAGGCGATTCTAGATCCTGCCAAAGTCATCTGGCAGACACCAGCCTCCATTGCAACAACCTGCAACAGAGCCGACAAAAAATACTACATCCCTCCCAAAGAGGTAGACTTCCTGTTTCAACATCTGCAACCCAACTCCATCATCATAGTGGATGCGGTTAATGCACGAGGCAAGCAACATCGCTCCAAGTCAACCTCATACTATCGCGATTGAAAAAAGCTAGATCTCTTGGAAAGGAAGGCATCAGTGACATTGCAGTTTAGAGTCATGAACTACCAAGCTATCGTGGACAAATGATTTTATTAATTATGGGAAACTCAGTGAGTTTCTGGAACATTTACCAGAGACACAAAAGGAGCAGTTCCAGGCCATTGTCCGAGAGGGTCAGTTAATAGCCAGAACAGCGCTACAGATGGCATAGATGCAGCCCATTCTGTCTCTACAGCAGTGGTAATGAAGTGGGCTTCTTGGCTACACCTTTCCAAGTTGTCCAAAGAGTGAAGGCAACAGTGGAAGATCTCCCGTTTGAAGGGCCGAAGCTCTTTGCAGAGAAAACAAACTCTTTTCTCCACACCTTGAAGGATTCCCGGGCCACATTACACTCCCTGGGAATCTATGTTGCAGGACAAAAGAGAAGAGAGAGTCCTCAGCTACAGCACAGGTCATGACCTCCTTAATACCCCATCTCAGCACTATTATGAGCTGCAGTGTAAGAGGCTGAGGGTTCAAAAGTGGAAGCAGTCAGCACCCCAGTCCACAGCCTCTCAGACCGCCTCTTCTAAGCACTTTTGAATGGTTGGTCGAAGGCCTGAACAATTATATTTTGCAACATCAGCTGCCCTCTACACACCTGTCACACCCCTTTGGAAGTTTCCTGGCCTTCCATAACTGCAATTGGGAAAATACCATCTCTGACATATGGGTCTTGGAGAGTATTTCATAGGGTTACACCATTCAGTTCATGTCCCTCCCCCATTCCCACCCTCCTTCAGGGACTCTTCTCATAAGAACCTCTTTCATCAGGAAATAGATCTGTTATGCCTAGGGGTCATAGAACCAGTCCTGGTGCAACTCAGGGGCAAAGGGTTTTACTTCCATTATTTCCTGATCCCCCAGGCAAAGGGAGGTTGAAGGCCCATTCTAGATCTAAGGGCATTAAACAAATACATGAAGATGCAAAAGTTCAAGATGGTCATGCTAGAAGCCATTATTCCAGCTCTAGAGCAAGGAGATAGGTTGAGGGCCGAAAACCAACAAGCTGCCTACTTCCACATCTCGATATGACCGTCTGTCGCATAGGAGATTCCTATGGTTTACCTTTGGGCAGGACCATTATTAGTATAGGGTGCTCCCATTTGGCCTCTCATCTGCACCCAGGGTATTTTCCAAGGTTCTCTCCTTCGTAGTGACGCACCTACGAACATTGGGCATTGTTGCTTACTTAGACGACTGCCTCCTCGGGGCTCCCTCGTTCAAGGATGCCTTATGAGCCACCCAGATGACCATGTGCACATTTGCGCAGCTGGGCCTACAGCTCAAGTTACAGAAATTGACACTGACCTCAGTACAGTGACCAAAGTTTATCGGTACTGACCTTGACACAGTTCTAGTGAGGGTGCTCCTCCCACTACACATACTCACCACCCTCACAAGTCTCAGAGACAGGCCAGGCCAGCCCCCCAAAATTGGCCAGGGACTGCCTGCAGCTGCTAGCTCATATGGCAGCATGCACCTTTGTCAGCCCAAGTGCCCGGATGTTCATGAGGTGTCTTCAGATGTGGCTCAATTCTGTCTAGTCCCCAAACAGGGACAGACTAACCAAACTGCTATCACAGTTCTATGCAGTAAAGCACTTCCTGGGCTGGTGGAAAGACTCATCCAATGTCTGAGCAGGTGTTCTATTCGTGCAACTGCTACCAACGCTGACTCTAAGGATGGATTCCTCCCTAATAGGCTGGGGAACTCACCTACACGACCACAAAGTTCAGAGATTGGAACAAACAGACAGTCTACACAGAGTAGAGGAAGTCCAGTTAAAACTGTAGAAAGTTCTGTGAATGTCTGAAGGTCCTTGCTTTGGCTGCTTCTGCATGCAATGGATTCTGAGGTCTCCCAAATTGCATTCTGTAGTTCACAGGAGGTTAGCAAGCCTAATTCAATAAATTAACTGATGGATGGTGTAGTATTAAATGCAGGCCCTATCCTGGCACAGCAGTATATGGAGATAGTAGGTTGGGGGAGAAATAGGAGAGCCATTCATAAGAACAGCCATACTGGATCAGACCAGTGGTCTGTCGAAACCAGTGTCCTGTCTTCTGACAGTGGCCAGTGCCAGATGCTTCAGAGGAGATTAACAGTATCGGGCAATTTTGAGTGATCCATCCCTTGTTATGCAGTTTCAGCTTCTGGCAGTTGGAGGTTTAGGGACGCTTGGGGCATCTTGTCTAAGATCAAACAAGATGTTGAATTCCTGACCATCTTGACTTCATGAACTTATTTAATTTTTTTTTTAACCCAGTTATACTTTTCTCCTTCACAACATCCCATGGCATCCACAGGTTGACTGTGTGTTGTCTGAAGTAGTACTTCCTTTTGTTTGTTTTAAATCTGCTGCCTGTTAATTTCATTGGGTGACTCATAGTTCTTATGTTAGTAACACTTCCCTATGCACTTTCTCCACACCATTCATGATTTTATAGACCTCTATTAGATCCCCCCTTAGTCATCTCTTTTTGAAGTTGAACAGTTCCAGTCTTTTTAATCTCTCCTCATATGGAAGCTGTTCCATACCCTTAATCATTTTAGTTGCCCTTCTCTGTAGCTTTTCCAATTCTAACACATCTCTTTTTTGAGATAGGGCTATCAGAACTGCACACAGAATTCGAGGTGTGGGCGTACCATGGTTTTGTATAATGGCTTTGATATTTTCTGTATTATCTATACAGAGAACAGTTTCTAAAGAAAGCAAGGTGTTCCCCCTCACAATAACCGATACCCCAAACTGAGGATTATTTCATGTATATGTTGGGGGGCTGGGAGAACTGGCAGGATGCCATTACTAAGAAAAGGATAAAAATTATAGAAACTGTGATCTGAAGAGAGTGCTTTCTATCCTAGAGCATTTTTAATAAAAAAAACTAAAGTCAACAGCACTTGTGAAATCCTGTTCCTTGACTTGCTGTCCCCTTAATCCTGTTTTGCAAGGCCTCCCATCTGTCTGTCTTGTATCTTTCCCTTCTATTTAGAACTGTTAGTACTGAGATAAATCAATCTCTGATTTATCTATATTATCACTAGTGCCTGATGCAGAAGTTACCTCTTGGAGTAATATATACTTTGTGATAAGATTTACTAACTTCTTTTTTGGTACTTGTTCCTTTCATCTGGTTCATTGTAATATAGCATACTTGCAACTCCACCTGGGGAACAAGGGAGGGATAATTTGGAGCCAAAATCCGTGATGTCTCTCACAATAATTGCTGTGAGCAAGGGTGAATTTTGTCTGAAACCCAGTTCTCCCATGCCTAGGAGGGCTTAAGTAACGAGTTGTGTTCATTAGCTAGTCTTTCTGATCCTCTCACACAGAGCAGTGTCAGTGTCATTAGTGGAGAATCTGAGGCATTGCCATAGGGAAATGTTGTTGTTATGGCTTTTGACCTAGCAACAACTTCGACAATCCTGTCATCGCTAGGATTGTAGGCTAGGCTTCTGAAAACTAAATTTCTAAGTCTCGACCTGTTTGGTCACCATTTCTGGTGACATCTTGCTAAAGAGTCTTAAAAGTAGAACTGGAGAGGATGAGTAACAAGGCAGCAGGATTTTGTTCAGGCTACTGCAGGATCTTCTAAGTGTCCACATCTGTTTAGGGAGCCTGCAGGTTTCACTTGTCCACAATATGTACTGTTTAAATGGAAAAGGTGAGATGACTGAGGCTGCGGCATATACTTGGTGGAGAAAACCTCTGCCAGAGACATTCATAAGTAGTGTTTCAGGAACTGCCACTGCATCCTGAATGACAGCACAGCTTGGAAATGCACAAAGAAATTTTCCCAAATTTCATAGGTCCGTCAGCGTGATCAAATAGGACACTTGACAGTGACAGCACCCAGATGATAGAGAAGAAGATACCTCTGTATCTTCCTATCAGTGTTGATTCTTGTTGGTCCTAAAGCTCGCCCTCTTAAGGCAGATCAATTTTAATAGCTGTAATTTCAAGAGCAGCGGAATAATACTGTTTATATTGCTTAATATAGTCTTCAGTTAATGGTGACCGGCTAAGTGAGAGTATTAATGAAAAAGATGTGAGCAGAAAGGATGATCTGCCGATCTTTCATTTCATGGGCAATTAGGGATGAAAAGAACTTATTTTTATGGAACTCTTTAAGAAGAGCAATTTATTATATCACACGTAAGCAGTTTTCCTTTCAAATACACAACTGCAGTCTTACGTGGTGCTGCAACACTCTTAAGAAAAAATATAACCCTGTATTTAAATAATTTTTATTTGGTTAATTGGATGTTGTGGGGACTCTTTATTTTGGGTTCTTAAAGCTCTTCCGAAACTCTGTGGTGTAATTGATATTGCATCTGTCCACAAACCTTAAATTTGCATTCCCAGTAGAGGTGCTGGTTCACCACAATGTTTACTTCTAATTAGAAGGGACCTGATCATCATTCTGAAAAGTGGATGGACTGGTAAATACGTCCTCCCCAAAGAACAAGCTGAACACCAGTAGATCACACTTCATAGATGTACTTGAGAAAAGTAACCGGAAGGAAGATCAAATCAAATGTGACAGATATTGCAGCATCTTATTCTCTTTGCTGTAATTAACATAGTTGGAAGAAATGCTCTTTATAGACATAAGTTGCAAAATAATTGTGAAGGCTTAAAATAACCTGTCTACAGAAGTAACCTACACAAATGTTTAGTCTACCCCACCAAAGATAACCCACACTTACATAGTACTTTTCATCCAAGCATAACAGTTTTTTACGAAGATGGGTTAGGATTATCCCCATTTTACAGAATCTGATGCACAAAGAAGCTAAATGACTTTCCTAGAATCGCACATCAAGCCTGTGAGAGAGCTAATAAGAATGGTCTCCTGGCAATTGCAATGTATCTTGCTACATTGTAATAGATTGTGCCTTGGGACTGTAGAAAAAGGTTTGCAGGATCTTACAGAGAAGATGTTCGCAATGCAAAATGTTCGTATTTTACAGAGCATACTAGTGGGATAAAAAGGAGTACAGTCTATAGGCTACATAGGAATGTTTGGTTTATGTGCAAAAGCAGCAAAGTCCATTTTTGTGTGGAAGCACTGCCATTGATCAGTGTTGAACAGAGACAGGTATCCCCTAGTGCTGAGCTAGTACTTTCCTGCCATTTCCTCACCAATATGCCTGTTTATTATGAGATCAATAAAACTGATCTCAGGTAGTTAAGGATTGACAATAAATGCATTTGTGGGTTGCAATAGCTGTCATTCTGACAGTGGTTCTCATGTAGATGAGCCATGTCTGCTTGTCACATTCACCCCATTGCATTATGGAATAGATGGCTTAATGGAGGCATGTCATTCAGTGGCTAACTAGGCAGTAGTTAATTTAGGATGGGTTTAGGATGGGTTTTGTATATCCAGTCCCTAGTATATTGTAAATGAGCTTTTTATTTTGGATTGTGACACTACAGTTCTGGTTCTGCTCAAATTTACAGGGGAAATCCTAATAATCTATCCTTGTTACCTGCACAAAATTATCTGTTGCACTCTAGGGCACCCACCTTTACCAGTTCCTAGGGCTCAAGGTGAAAGACACCTAACTTTACTCCTCTGTGGGCTCTGGGCAACCACCCTTTCCCTATGGATTCAGGGCTTAATCTTTTGCAGGTTTATGGGGTCTTTTACGAGTGAAAGAACCCTATACAGTAATACTCTATGTAACCTCTATTTATTAACAGTCACCAAAACCAGAATGCACACGCTACACATACAGTGCTCACCACTCCCGGTAAGATAGATGAACTTTTCTTGATGGCCGGTCAGGAACAGGTCTATCTTGGGGGCTCCAGTTTCTGCACAGTGTCATTGGCAGAGTGTTGAGGTTTGGCAGCTCTGTTCTTGGGGCTGTGTCCTGGAGCTGGTTCCCCTAAATAACTTCATTTTGGACCCCAGTTTATGTATAGTGAAACTTGAGCCCGGCTTTGCTATACCTTAATCAATCAATCATACTTAAAATTTTACTAACCAATCCTGACATTGTAACAAAATTATCTAACCAATCCTACCCCACCCCTTAATGCCTGGCAGAATTAATTATGTAACAGACAAACAATTAAAGAACCAGACAGAGATTATACAATACAAACAATAGGGAAGTGGGACCATAATGACAAAACAATAAAGAAATGAGGATTTCACAAGCACGATTATTGATAAGCGATTTCTTGACGGACAGAATGCTATCAAACTAAGTTTTCTTTCAGAGTAGCAGCCGTGTTAGTCAGTATCCGCAAAAAGAAGAGGAGTACTTGTGGCACCGTAGAGACTAAGCACCTTATCATTAATCACCTTAAGATCTGTTTCTTTATCTGGTGATAGTTGGTGCCATTAGGACAGGGTATCCTTCTTAACAGCCTGGTATTACATTGTTTTAATGTAATTTAGATGGAATGTGAAGATGTGACTTCCCTGCTTCTCAGTTAATGGCTGCTGCTCTTTTAACCTGGCTGCAGACAAAGGCCTTAGGCTTTAGGCCTTGCAATATGGCTACAGATGAAGGCCTTATCCTTACACTTAGACCAGGTCAAGTTTGGCACCACTTGATGATTGAAAAAGCGACAAAGGGTCCTGTGGCACCTTATAGACTAACAGAGGTATTGGAGCATAAGCTTTCGTGGGTGAATACCCACTTCTTCGGATGCAAGCAGTAGAAAACTTGATGATTGAAGGCTTTTAATTCAAGCATGTGGCAGAAGTCTTACAGCAGTCAGTCTTATACCATGCAGCAGTGCTTACCTTAGATTTAGAAGGTTTTCTGATAACCCCAGACTACTTGCTGCTTTTATCACAGCTTTCACCATCAGCAGAAACCACAGCTAGCTGCAGCGGCAAACGCACTAGGAATGCCATTGTATTCCGAGCCAGTTCTTCAGTAACCCGTGGCATTGATTTTAGCTGCATTGAATAGAATATAGTGTTTACATTCTGCAGGATAATTCAGGAAGGTAAACAGATAGCATTCACTAAAGCAAAGTCAATATTAACTGCATTCACTGTGGTATTAATTGTGCGGCTCTGCAGTGGAAAATGGCCCCTTTTTTTGTCTGTGTTTAGAATGAGTTATAATTTGCAGATATTTTATTCTCTCAAAATGCTAGTCAGATATTCTGTGTCCCCTGAGGTGCTTTTAGATTTCAGGATATTTGTGTTTCTCATTTTTGTGTGTGTATTTTTTACACACATTTCCTTAACTTTCCACAACAAAAGGAGGCAGGTAACACAAGTGCTGCTACATGGCACTGAGAGATTAGGCAACCCTTGGTCTTACAGAAGTTGCAGTTTTGCTAATGTGAAGATCCTTAGAAATTGTTTCAGGCATTATGTGCCTACAGCTTTATATGCTGAAATGCTAAACTGTTTCCTGTGCCATTTACCTCTTCAAGCATGCATATTTGAGCAATTCATTGTGATCAGAGGATGCTCTGTGTTATTTCCCTCCAGAACTTCTAATTCAGAGGGTCTCCAGGCTGCCTGAGTTTGCTTCTCCAGGTCTCACTTCCCATCTTTGAGCTCTCTTGAAGGTGGTTTCAGTATTTCTGTAGGTGATAAGCAGCAGAAGTTTCTATTTCTAGCACAAATCATATATAGGTTGTGACAAAGTTCCTCCTCTACCTCGGTGGGTCCTGCGCTTATTGGCGGATTTTTGCTTGCCTCAGAGATCTTCCCCTCTGGTAGAACCCACAGTCCAAATCAGCTCCTCCTGTGACAGGAGTTGGGAGGTTTGGGGGGAACCTGGGCCCGCCCTCTACTCCGGGTTCTAGCCCAGGGCCCTGTGGACTGCAGCTGTTTAGAGTACCTCCTGGAACAACTACACGACAGCTACAACTCCCTGGGCTACTTCCCCATGGACTCCTCCCAACACCTTCTTTATCCTCACCACAGGATCTTCCAGCAGTACGCCTTCTCACTCTCTCAGCTCCTAGTGCCTCTTGCTCCCAGCTCCTCGCACGCAACCTCCTTCCACAACTCCTGACATGCGCCCCTCACTGACTCACTGGGAGGCTTTTGACTAGTTTCAGCCAGCCCCTGATTGGCTGCAGGTGTCTCAATCAACCTCCCTGCCTTCTGGAAAGTTCTTAATTGGCCCCAGGTGTCTTAATTGACCTGGAGCAGCTTCCATTTACTTATTCTGGTACCATGGATTTGTTTAGGCTGGGGCTAACATATCTATCTCCCACTACTTTCCTATAGCCATCTGGCCTTGCCCCGTCACAAGGGCCTCTCTATTGGTAAAAGCACACTGTCCCCCTTTTACATTTAGAGACTGAGAGTCCTTTTCTCCACTCCATGCCCCTGTTCTGCGGCGTTCCTGAGATCTGCAGCAAAAGGGGCATGGGGAAGGCTCTGCTACTTTCTCTCCCATGGACCTTAGGGGCGATGCGTCAGTGGAGCTGCCTTTTTGTGCCCCATAGGAGCCAAATTGCACCCAAATTCTACCTGTGTTCCATCAAAAGACGATCACTCCTGATCTTTGTTTTAAGCTTCCTGCACTAATTTTCTTCTTGCCCCTTGTTTTTAGTCTTTTCCATACTTTGTCTGTGTCCCGTGTTTTGAGTTACGGCAGATGGAGAGTTATGTCTCTTATGTGTTCCTAGCTTGGGCTGATTTGAAGGCTGCATCAGGCCAAAAAAGGTCTGCAGTCCCTTAATTATACAGGCAGTCCAAGGGAGATAATGGAATCCATCTTTTCCATACTGTCGGGAGAAGTGAGGAGATGAGGGAGCAGGTTCTAGGACACTGTCTCTTCCTGAATCTCTGTCTTCCTAACAGCTTTCTGGCCATTTCCAGCACTTCATTATGTGAAGAAGTACTACTGGGTGAAACTGTTTTTGTTTAAATAGACCCTGACATTACTATAAACATACCCAGCGTGTATTATTTCTGCCGAAGTGGCAGGCATGTAGTAGATGGAAGCTCTGGGCGGAATATCAATGCCTTGATTTTTTTTTCCAACCTTCCGTGCAGCATTGAAGAGGGCCACTAGGACTAGCCAGTGGAGATTGAGATATAATTGCTTGCCTAGAGCGGTAATATCTCTCGGTTACACCACCTGAATACCAATGAGGACACGTGAAGGAAGGAGGGTGTCAAACAGAATCGTGGGGAAGAGAGAAAAATAGGAGTGGAAAGGAGGACAAGTGATTAAGAGAAGAGACCAAAAGACAGAGTGAGGACAATAGACCGTTTTTGTTTGAAGTCTGTTACTGGGGAATGATTTGTATTTGTAATGAAATTTTCAGGAGCAAAACATATTACACAATCAATGATTTAGAAAGAAAATGGGGGAGGGGAAAGCATGCAGCTTGACACAAAGTGCCAGCGAAAAGAATACTCCTGGGGTGGGGAGAGAAAGGGAACAGAAGCCAGGATGAGTAACTGGAAATTAGCACATCCCTTTTAGCTTGATTGCTAATGCGCCAAGAGTTTTTAATTGAATTCTCTCCTATACTCCCATTCTCACAATAATTGACCTCGATAACTCTTCTTAAGGCAATTTAGCTTTGAGCAACATTAAAATTTGACATCACCTTGCTGTGCAACTGTCTACTTAGGTGCAGTTTCATCAGCTCCACCTTCACTGACTTGCTGCCATTCTATATGTTGTTTCAGAGAAATAGAAATCTAAGGCCAGGTCATCCCCCTCCATGAGCAGAGGGTTCCAAAGACCGTTTGGGAGACAGAATAGCTCTGTGGCATTGTCTCCCCTTCCTTGCATCTTACGGATGTAATCCTGCAAGTGCACTGCATGGCTCAAGTTCTGTATATGAAAAAAGGGCTTGTCTGAAGAATGTTTTCTCCATGGCATCTGTAAAATAAATACAAAATTAGAGAATTAAAGTTAGCTTTAGTTTGGTTAAAGAAATATGTATTGTAAAGAAAGGCCCTAATTAGCAAGTAAAAGAGAGGCCTTGAAAGTAATGAGTTATAAGGCCAGAAGGAACGAAGTAGGGAGGCTGTCTGGTTCAAAGAATAGCGAATGAAATAAGGGGAAGTTTCTAAAAAGGAGGCCTCTGACAGGGGTGACTTTTAAACAAGACAAAGAGAATCTGTCTTAAAAAGAGCTAACATAGACCTTCCCAACCCACATGCCAATGTTATCTCAAAAATTAGGGCCTACGTGAACCCAGGTGCAACAGAAAAACTGTTGGTCAGTGAAAAGGAGGGAAAGAGATGGAAAGGAACGGCTTTGGGGAGAAAGGAGGTTATAAATCTTATCTGGATTAAGGCTGGAAATAAGGGTGAACTGTCTCAGATTGGTTTTTAGCTGAAGTCAGTAGTTGGCAGTGACATCACTTGTTTGTTAAAGGGTATAAAAAAGTAAACTTGTAAAGGGTTCATTGCTGATACCTGCCTGACCAAGTTGGGGCTGGCCAATATAGGTCTAAGCATCCCTGAGTTTAGCCCATTTGCAAGTATTTTGATCTAATACTTATCAGTGTTTTGTTATGGATGTAGTAAATAGCTTATTTAGGTTTTTAGGCATGTTTATAGCAATTATATAAATATCATTTGGCCTTTGGATTTAATAAAGCAATTTGTGGTTAAATTGGTGTCACAGTAAAAACCAGCATAAATGATAATCCCAACAGCATTACTACTTTCTACTCCCCAAAATTGTGGGGAAGCCTTGCATAGGGCTGATAGTTGAGGCGAGGGGACTAAACATAGCTGAGAAACTGTTTGAATGCACAATCTCAGCATATTTGGCCCTGGTCCCTACAGATCTTGGTGGACCAACTGCTTTAAAAAAAAAAACAAGGAGTCCTTGTGGCACCTTAGAGACTAACAAGTTTATTTGGGCATAAACTTTCATGGGCTAGAACCCGCTTCATCAGATGCATGGAGTGGAAAATACAGTCGCAGATATATATACATAGTACATGAAAAGATCGGAGTAGCCTTACCAAGTGGGAGGTCATTCTAATGAGACTATTCAATTAACAGTAGAATACCAGGGAGGATAAATCATTTTTGTAGTGGTAATAAGGGTGGCCCATTTCAGACAGTTGACAAGAAGGTGTAACAGTATTGGGAAATTAGTTTTTGTAATGACCCATCCACTCCCAGTCTTTATTCAGGCCTAATTTGATGGTGTCCAGTTTGCAAATTGATTCCAGTTCTGCAGTTTCACGTTGGAGTCTGTTTTTGAAGGGGTTTTTTGTGGGGTTTTTTTTTTTTTTGAAGAATTGCCATTTTTTAAGTCTGTTATTGAGTGACATGAGAGATTGAAGTGTTCTCCTACCTAATGGTTTTTGAATGTTCTAATACCTAATGTCAGATTTGTGTCCATTTATTCTTTTTGCGTAGAGACTGTCCAGTTTGGCCAGTGTACATGACAGAGGGGCAACTGCTTTAAGTTACTCTGTCTCATTCTGGAATGATGCAATGGAAACTCCCAAGGGGGAGCTTGCAGCCACTTCTGATGTGGACTGTTCCCATCAGGGCTGGCTCTAGCTTTTTTGCCGCCCCAAGCGGCAAAAAAAATAAAATAAAATGGCCCTTGAAATGTGCTGCCCCAGGAATGGCCGGAATGCTGCTCCTTCACATGTGCCACCCCAAGCACCTGCTTCCTTTGCTGGTGCCTGGAGCCGGCCCTGGTTCCCATGTAAAGGTTGATCTGGGCTCTAGTTCGTAACATTCAAAATCTGCACTATAAACTTACCCATTTGCCTACTCTGGGGTGAATCAAACTTTGGAAGCATGGAGAGGGGAAGAGGCGGTATGTAGCACTAATATTAGTTGCACTTTGGCACTACATCTGCTAGGTTGAGGAATTTTCTGTGCATTCCTCCAGGTAGTGGATACCTTCTGAAGTGACCAGGTGATGAGGAAGGGATATTACCAGACCTGCCCCTTGGTCTCTCCTGGAAAGCCTTGTGGGCTGAAGATTAATTTAAAATTGTTAGGAAGATGAAAAATGCTACACAAATGTTTCTTATTTTACACAAAAGCAAGAAAGCTAGTCTAAGCAAAAGACAAGAATATCACTTTTGCGCTATTTATTTTAGACTCCACTGCAGATAGGCTTTAATAGGCAAGTTGGCAGGGTGTTGTGAAGAGGATGAGTGTGTATTTGACTTATATCTTGCACATCATGTCCCAAAAGTCTGAAAGGCATAATGGAACGAATGTACTATTACACTATAGCTCTCATTTTCACCCCTATTAATTTTATTGTGTTACCTCACATATATACACATTACATTTCTATCATAACTATTACAATTAAAATAAGATGACAAATTGAGCTATTGCCGTTTTTGTGATCAGGAGGCAGCTCTAGGAATTTTTATTGTTTTAAAGTCACATACCTGGAAAAATGCACCACCACAGTTTGTTATATTATTGTAGAGTCACTTTTGTATTGGGAACATTTTTATTGGGTTTGTTAGTAAAGAATCAATGAATAAGCAATTGCAGTCACTGTGCAGAATGACACCTGATAGCAAGATGACGCAAAAGTCTCAGCTGTACAATTCAATATAACATGTTTTATTTTTATGAACTCTTTATGGGCCCAAATTTAGGTACTAATTCAAAAAGAAAATAAACAGTACAATTTATTTTCTTCCTTAGATATTAAGAGTGTGACAAATATAAAAGTTAGGAGAATACAGCAGGGTTGAGGAAGCAATATAGTCAGTCCTATGCTGGAGTGAAAGAAATAACTCGTTTACAAAAATATACCTACAAACTAGCAAGTTTCCCTAACAAGGGAAATTTAAACAATTATTTCCGTATCAAGCACAACATATTGAAGTGAGCTTGAGGAGGAATTCAAACTGTAACTTAAACTCTCTGAAAGCCTTATCAGAGATAAATGTATTTAGCCTGATGGGACAGGGAGCTTGGTTAAAAGGGGAACTACCATCGGTCATGTGGAGTTTTGGTGGTCAGTTTTGGTGCTGCTCTAAGAAATGTTTAAAATTATGCAGAGTCATGCTGTTGTTTCTCTCTTGCAGCTCAAGACCACAGTGACACCCAAGTGTTCTTCTACCTGTGGATTGTCTTCTATTTAATCAGCTCCTGCTACACCCTTATTTGGGACCTGAAGATGGACTGGGGTCTCTTTGACAAGAATGCTGGTGAAAATACCTTCCTTCGGGAAGAGATTGTCTACCCACAGAAAGTGAGTACGCAGCCTTTTGTCATTTTCGGGAGGGTCTGCCAATGTTTTAACAAAACCCTTTGGATTAAAGACACATTCTGACTGGCTGCTGGAGTGTCCTAAATGCAGCGTGTCAGAAGTTCTGATAGTATAATTTGTCCATTACCAAAGAGACAGTCCCATCCTTTTTACGGTTATTGAAAGCCATAGGCGCTGACTCTGTGGGTGCTCCAGAGCTGGAGCACCCACGGAAAAAAATTAACAGGTGCTTAGCACCCACTGGCAGCCAGCTTCTCCCCTCCCCTTCCCCCCCAGTGCCTCCCGCCCGCCAGCGGCCCCACCGATCAACTCCTCCCCCTTCTTCCCAGCGCCTACCCCCTCCCGCAATCAGCTGTTTCACGGCATGCAGGAGTTGCTGGGGAGGGCCACGCTCAGAGGAGAGGGTGGAAATGGGCAGGAAGGGGCAGGGTGGGGACTTGGGAGAAGGAGTGGGGGGCAGGGTCTGGGACAGAGCAGGGGCAGGAAAGAGGTGGGGGCTTTGGGGAAGGGGGCAGTTTGGTGCAGGGCCCAGACCTGGAGGAAGCCAGTGTCTATGTTGAAAGCTGTAAGAGGCATATACTATATTTTAGTAATACAGATAGCAAAAAAGTAATACCCATTGTGACGGGTTCAGTCACAGAGACCCCCTTGGGACTGTCACCTGATGTGCTGAAATTACCTCTGAGCCTGTTTTCCCTGCCAGCTTGAGACTTCCAGAACCCTGTCTTGTCGAGCCAGACACGCTAGCCTGCTGCAACACAGACCCAGGGTCTGGTCCATGCCCCCAAAGCAGCAGACTAAACTGAAAACAGCTCAGCAGGTTACCTGTCTCCAGCACCCAGACACTCAGTTCCCAATGGGATCCAAACCCCAAATAAATCCGTTTTACTCTGTATAAAGCTTATACAGGGTAAATTCATAAATTGTCCGCCCTCTATATCACTGATAGAGAGAGATGCACAGCTGTTTGCTCCCCCAGGTATTAATCACTTACTCTGGGTTTATTAATAAACAAAAGTGATTTTATTAAGTATAAAAGTAGGATTTAAGTGGTTTTAAGTAGTAACAGACAGAACAAAGTAAGTCACCAAGCAAAATAAAGCAAAAACACGCAGGTCTAAGCCTAATACATTAAGAAACTGATTACAGGTAATATCTCACCTTCAGAGATGTTACAATAAATAATTATAGCTTCTTTCACAGACTAGACTCCTTCCTAGTCTCAGCCCAATCCTTTCCCCTGGTATAGTCCTTGTTAGTGGGACATCTCAGGTGGTAGGCAGGGGTTTTCTCTTGACTGGCAGCCTCTTTTGTCCTAGTCCACCCCCTTTTATGGCTTTGGCACAAGGCGGGAATCTTTTGTCTGTGCTTGTCCCCCACCCCTCCCTGCCTCATCAATGGAAAAGTACAAGGATTAAGATGGATTCCAGTAGCATGTGACATGGTCACGTCACTGTAAGACCCTTAGTCTCCATTCTTCCTGGCCCAAAGGTACACAGGAAGGCGTGCAGGTAAATAAACCATTTACAACCAGTTGGCCTGGTCAAAGGGAGCCATCAAGATTGTAAACCACCATTAATGGCCCACACTTTGCATAATTACAATAGGACCTCAGAGTTATACTTCATATTTCTAGCTTCAGATACAAGAATGCATACAAATAGGAGGAATATATTCAATAAGGTATCATAACAAAGGTTATAACCTATCAGAGACCTTTTGCATAAAGCATATTCCAGTTACATTATATTCACACTCATAAGCATATTTCCATAAAATATATGGAGTGCAACGTCACACCCATCACAGAGCTTATGTGCTTGAATGTTTTGTGATAGGTAGATTGTGTTCTCCTCTGTTTGTGGTCTTCTTATAGTGCCTTTCTTTAAAGGGAAAATACTAACTGGATAAGTATTAAAATAAAAATAAAGGTCTGTCTTAAACACAGAGAAGTCACCAAATTTAGTTTTAAGGCATCTCCTCTGTCCTTAACACCTTTCTATCATGCCCACATGCTGCTGCTCATGTGGCTCTTCAGCAAAGGGCCTCAATACATGGAGTGATTAGGGGTTTTTTTAAACGTACCAGATAGCATCAAGCACCGTGGTCTGATGGGACAAATAAAGGGTGGAGTGGAAGCCCCACTTCTGAATTTACTGACTTGAGTTATTGGAGTCTTGCCTCTATATGTAAAAAAAATCCATTTTATTATTATTAAAAATCCTTTCAAACCCATTGTAGGTGCAGTTGGTTCAAATGCAGCAGGAGCAACAGGGCATTATTAATTCAGAACATTAGCTTTCCACTCCAGGTATTACCATTTAAAAAATAAAACCATCGGGGTGGTGTTGAGCCTTTAGGAGACCGGAAAAAGAATAATAAATCTCATCTTCAAGTGGTTGCAGATGTGTATTTCACTCAGGTGTGCATGGGCCCAGCACACTGAAGCTGGAGAATTGTGCTTAGGTCCGTCAGGGCCTAAACTTTCCTTTTAATTTCATCTTGTTGATCCTTGTTATATTCCCAATTATACCATCCTAAGTAATTCCTTTCTCTTTAATGTTTACATCCTTCAGTTATGTGCAGATAGTTGTCCCCTTTCCTCCCACTATTGAAAAGCAGAGGCAGGAAGACATAAAAGGTCTAAAGTTCTGTCTCAAATCCCATGCAAACTAGGACAGGAAGTATTTATTGATCTTTCACCATGATTCCTGAATATTACAGGTTGTTAAAGCAAAGGGTGATATGCAGGTAATCACACAAGTAGAATACAGCAGTTATATTAGTTACTTGGGTATGCTGAGGATCAAGGCCTGTATGTAGTTTGTCTTAAAATATAAAGGAATAAAAGATTAGAAGTGGTTCAGAAAAATTTGTAAACTTCTTTTAAAAAAAAAAAAAAAAAGATAAAGCCCTTTCCTTACATTGTGAAATGAGCACTTTTTGAACTCCCGAAAAATCTGTTTTTAAATCTGGTCTTTGTAGGTGCTCATGCAGCAATTGCAACCTGATGTTAGAAATTCTGAGGTGTTATATTTGTAAGAAATCTTTTCCGTATTTCTCTGTTCCACTACCTGGTGAATCTGTGGTTGGAGACAGTTTTGTTTTAAATCAAAACAAGTAAAAGTACAATAAAACTAAAAACCTGGTGAAAAAAACTCTTAAGTCTCTTACAGGTAAATGAGCAATTGCTATGCAAATGTTAGCTGCAGAAGGAGAACCAGGGTAAAAACAATAAATAACAAGAGAAATCAATGTAGGTCTGGTTCTCATATGGGGAAGTTTGCCCTTGTCTAAATCGGTTTAGAAACTGATTTAGTCAAATCAATGCAACACTTATGTGGATGCTTATTTCAGCTTAAGAAGCCATAGAGTGATTTAACTTAAATTGGTCAGGAATTGGTGGATAAGTGTTTCCACACAAGAGGGCTGTATTGATTTAATTAAATTAGTTTCAAAACAGATTTAGTTAAATCAGTATAAATCTCTTGAGTAGACAAGCCTTAGGTAACTGGAAGACTTAAATACTGACTATCGTACTTAATATGGTATGTGTCTAGCTCTGGTGATCATCTCTACTTTTCTATAAAATTTTATTTTAGGGTCCCAGAGTCTTCTATCTGGAGAAGGAAGATGGAAGAGAGTACCAAGTTTAACCTTTATGGGTTATATTTTCTCTGCTTGAAGTGCATAGCCATCAATGGTTGTACAAATGGTATTGAAGAATTAATCCTAATAAACGTGAAAGTTAGTTATGGGATTGGCTCTGCTTCTCCTTGGTCATTTGGCAGGTATCCTTGCTCTGTGTTGAACATGTAAGCTGACCTGTCCTATTTTACTCTTTGCTCCTCAGGCCTATTACTATTGTGCCATTGTGGAGGATGTAATCCTGCGCTTTGCCTGGACCATCCAGATCTCCCTCACTTCCATGCAAATCTTTCCTCATGCCGGGGACATCATCTCTACTGTCTTTGCACCACTTGAAGTTTTCCGGTAAGGTAGCTCAGCTAAACAGTGTTTCAAACTGCTTGTATATCCCTTTTGTTTTACAAACAATATCACCAGAAAGGCAGGGAAGTCCCTGGCTTTCTGCAGGCTCCTGGAGCTGTTGTTTGAAAAGCCACAAACTGATGAAAACACAGAGTGCCAAGACTCAGAATATGCACCAAGTCTGAGCAAATTGCTGGCTGAAAGAGTGCTATGGAATCTTTCACTAACCCATGTGGGATTCAGAGACCTCCGAAAACACACAGGTCTGACCGTAGGCAGGCCTGAGACCTGGGTTCTACCTCACTATGTTGTATTTGCTAGGGGCCAAGGTCTTACCTGAGTTTATTGGGGGAATTTAGCAATATCACATTTTAAGCATTTTCACTGGTAAAAATTATTGAAAAGTCACTTCAAGGCTAAATATACAAATTTTCCCAAAGCTCTTCTGCTTTTGCAAATGTTTAAAAAATTGAATTTTTACTGTGATCAGGCACGTCCAGAGCATTAATGCTGTCTGCGTTTTTGTGTTACATCAGGAATCACAAGTCTGCTTGAGATGAGCAAAACAGTTTGCTTTTGAATCTCACTGTGTGGGGGGTTTTATTTGTATTTATTCTTCCTAACTGATAATCCTTGGGCTACCTTGACACCAGCCATGCTGGGGTAATCCTCGCTGTTAAAACTATGAATGATTCCACCAAAACTGTTTGCTTCCGTGGAGAAGTCCATCAATCTACTGCTGTGAAGTAATGTAGCAGGTTGCTCCTTATTAGTCATTCACCTTCCCGGCCATAAACTTCTCTCCAACCTGTCAATTTACATATTGCCCTCATAGGGGCTATATGTAATCCTAGGGAAGTGTACACAGTATCATCTATGGGACTGCATCACTGCTTTGCCAAAAATTGGTGACAGCTGTGAAAGCAGTACTTAGTTTTTATATTATTCCTTTTTTCCTTCCCTCTCTCCTTCCAGGCGGTTTGTGTGGAATTTCTTCCGTCTGGAGAATGAGCATCTGAACAACTGTGGCGAGTTCCGTGCCGTCCGGGACATCTCAGTGGCACCAATGAATGCTGATGATCAGACACTACTAGAGCAGATGATGGACCAGGAAGATGGTGTCCGAAACCGCCAGAAGAACAAGGTGTGGAAGCGTAGCCAGAGCGTGTCCTTGCGCCGACCTAATCTTTCTTCAGAGTATGTATTTCTTTGTCCTCTTGCACAACAAAATTTGAAGGGATTAATTTATTAATAAGTGTTTGAAGTGCCATGTTGGAGACATAACTCTAAACAGTTTGAAAAGAGAGGACTGACCCAACTAGTAAATAAATACATTGGCATTTTTACCCTCTCACGCCAAGTCTCTGTAGCATTGATGCAGTGTGCTTTGTTCAGCAATATTGACTAACCAAGTGTACTTTTGTCAGGTACAGAGTTCTGTTTAGATAAACACATTTAAGGCACAGTTTGTCCCTCAGACATGCAGTGAAGCAAGGTGCATCATAAAATAAGATGTGTGGGTGTGAAGCACAGTGTCAGATTGAACAAGAAATATGCACAGTAGTATATGTCCACCATTCTGAGGACAGGATTGATTCCCTGGTTCTGCAACTTTCTCGCTCAGGGGTGTGAAAAAACACACCCCTGAGTGCTGCAAGTTTCAGCGCTGTAAAGTGGCAGTGTAGACAGTGCACCAGTGCTGAGAGCTACTCCCCTCATGGGATCAAGTATCAGAGGGGTAGCCATGTTAGGCCTTGGCTACACTTACGAGTTACTGCGCAATGAAACTGCCTGCAGCGCTGTAACTCACTAACTGGCTACACTTGCAAGGCATGTGCAACGGTGTATCTCCTCAGAAACAGCGCTGCATGTACTCCACCTCCCCGAGAGGAATAGTAACTGTTGCGAAGTGGGTGGAACGCTGGCCCTTCAATGTAGCCGAGGAATTCCGCAGTTACTGAGCTCCCTTTGTTTTGAAATGGCACTTCCGGGTTGGAGTTCAGAGCTCTGTCTGGAGCTGCTTTACAAACACAGCTACTGTTTGCAGGCGGGGGGGGGGGCTCCGTTAGGAATGCCGGCAGCAAAGTTGCCTTGGACAGAGACGGCGGGGGGGGGGGAGAGAAGAACGGCGAGGGGGAGGGCTCCGTTTCCCCAAGTTCTCTTTTATCTGCTCTTTAAAAACAAACAAAGCCCCTGCTGTTTGCTTTCAGTGATTGAGAGAGAGGCAGGGGATGTGGAGGTGTGTAAACTTAGGAGATAATGAGCTGACACTCTGTGGAGATTCCAAAAACCCACTCTCTCTCCCTACACACTCCCTGTCAAAGTCCCCCTCACCCCCCCCCCATTTGAAAAGCACGTTGCAGCCACTTGAATGCCCATAATGCACCGCTCTCAATACAGCTGCAAATGCCTCAAATGTAGCCACCTTACTGCGCTGGCAGCTGCCAGTGTGGACAGGCTGCAGCGCTTTCCCTACTCAGCTGTACGAAGACGGGTTTAACTCACAGCGCTGTACATCTGCAAGTGTAGCCAAGGCCTTATAGACTAACAGATGAATTGCAGCATAAGCTTTCGTGGGTGAATACCCACTTCTTCAGATGTATTCACCCACAAAAGCTTATGCTCCAATACGTCTGTTAGTCTATAAGGTGCCACAGGACTCTTTGGCGCTTCCCCTCATGGGAGTGTTTTTTTCTCCCAGCGCTGGTGCCATGACTACACAGTCACGCAGCGCTTTAACATTGTAGTGAAGACATACTCTAATATATGTAACTGTTATGCAGTGTTTAAGGTGAGTGTCTGTATGCAATACCCGTAGGAATGGAATTCCTTGTATAAAGGTCATAGGCGCTGACTCTGGGTGCTCTGGGGCTCAAGCACCACCATAAAAAAAATAGTGCTCAGCACCCAGGAGCCAGACCTTGAGTGTGGAATGTGATGAGTTCTGTGCTGCTAACAACTTCTGCCCTTGGGGCATAAGCAGAGGCAGGGTAAGTCAAATAACAAAAGGCGCATCATTAAATTAAGACTTATTAGATGATCCTGAAAGCATTACCAAGCACTCCAGTTAAAAGATAGGAAACAAAGGGTAGGAATAAATGGTCTGTTTTCAGAATGGAGAGAGGTAAATAGTGGTGTCCCAGAGGGTTTGTACTGGGACCAGTGCTGATCAACATATTCATAAATGATCTGCAAAAAGGGATAAACAGGTGGCAAAGTTTGCAGATGATACAAAATTACTCAAAAGAGATAAGTCCAAAGTTGACTGCAAAGAGTTACAAAGGGATCTCACAAAACTGGCAACAAAATGGCAGATGAAATTCTACGTTAAATGCAAAGTGTGGCAAAATATAATCCCAACTATACAAACAAAATGATGGTGCCTAAATTAGCAGTTACCCACCAAGAAAGAGATCTTGGAGTCATATGCAGTACTCTGGAAGCAGTCATCAATGGGACAGACGCAACTGAATAATGTAGCTGTCCCTAACATGTATCAACACAGTACCAGGGAACTAGATGTGAATAAGATTGCTGACAGTTTCATCCAGAAAGCTACGGTGAGACATAATGTCTTTAAACTGGGATGTTAGTGATTGCAGGTTGTAGGTGATTGCAATGATTTTAATATACTGTAATTCATGATAATGTAATTATGTCGTTCATAATTTAATCATTAAAATAGTAAAGATACCAATGATAGACACATTCAATAACTAGAATATGAAAAAAGTGTATAAATATGCTGAAAATAGCCACCCCCCAAAACTAGCAGAGTGGGACCCCTCCCCCCCAACACATACATTTCTTCAAAAGCACCCACCGGCAAAAACAAAATTCAGCGCCTGTGATAAAGGTTATTCTAGTTTCATTCCCAGCCTCAAAAATTTTGTTTACATTTTGTCTCTCTTGTTTGCTGTATTGTAACTAATCAGTAGAGGGCGCTGTTAAACTGCAAAATTTAGCTGTATCAGAAAGATCTCCGTCATCCCTCTGTATTTTTATGGGGTGATCTTCCCATCCTGGGGGGAAGGGGAGAGTATGAATTACCACATTTCTATAGTAGTCTGCTGGCCCAGACATTACCTGTGTAGGGAATATGTTTGACAGAGTGTATTTATCTTATCTGTATATTCTAGTAATGTCTTCCTTCACCTCAGTGAATGAGTATTTTTGTTTGCTTGTTTGTTTTTTCCCAGATCCAAGGCTCGTGACACCAAGATATTGATAGAGGACACAGATGACGAAGCAAACACATGAAACGTCCACAGAGTCTAGTTCCACATCCCTTGTTTTCTTGCTCTACTACCCTTTCCCAGACCAATCCAACCTCTGGTACAGTTCCAGCTGAAAACAGGAGAAAACACTGAACACATTTTCCGAGCTCTTCCGGACCGGATCCTATGGACTCCAACAAGCTCACTGTGTTTCTTTTCTTCTGGTTTAATTTTCATTTTCTACTTTTAAAATAAATATTTACTTCGTTTTGCCAATCAGAGGACAGTTAAGGAAAGACGTATCTAAGAATTGTTTACAATCACAACAAGGACACAAAACCCTATCTGGATGAAGATCAAGCATCATAGGGACTCCCTGATGGGACAGCACCGAGAATACACTCGGCTTCTGCTTGGCCTGGTTTCGACTGGTTGAAACCGGACTTGGGTTTTTAAATTTGTGTTTTGTTTTTTTCTTTCCTTCATATCCAGCGCTGAGGCACTGGCTGCACTTGCAGGGAAAGTGCACTTAGAGCAGTACCTTCATTCACGAAGCTACTTTTTAATTTGATGTAACTTTTCTTATAATTTTTTTTGAAATACGATGTATTTGTTGCATACAGTTTTCACATTATTTATGAAACTTAACAACCATATGAGAATGATTTTTTGAGTCCTGTGCAATGAAGACGGTAACAGTAAAACAAGGCAGGGGGATGTAGATCTGGATCTCTTTTGTGAGGGATATGCCCTGCAAATACCTCTTTCATGAGATAATTTGCGCCAGTTTGACCCTTTTTCTCTTCAGTTTAGTTTTATTTATAAACCAAAGTTTTTCTTTCGGATTTTAGTTGCTGCTGCTGCTTCAGAAGCCTGAGCATGTTTCACGTACCCGTTCATGCTCATCTTTCCACATGGCCGTGCAAAGATAGTGCAAATGATTCTGAGAATTTGTTTTAAAGGAGAGTTGTAATAAATCTTGCCACAGGGCCAAACACCCAGACAAGAAAAGGGGGGTTGGTGTTTAGGTTAAGAACTGTTTTTTTCAAAGCCTTAATCTTCATGAGATAAGGTTAGAGTATTGTCCACCCCTGTTAAATAGGGAGCTTTTCCATTGTTCCGCTTCAGCTACCTACAGAAAAAAAAAGTGGAGGAGATAAGGACATGATCTTTCCCATGTGTGGGACGGGTGGTTTGTTGCATGTTTTGGTTCATAGGTGGCTACGCTTCAGAGAATTGGCACCCCCGACCCAGTTTGCTGTGGGCAAGGAGGTGGTTGTGTGTTGGCCATAGGATAGGGAAGTTGGTATTAAATTAGAAGTCTTTAATGACATTTTATTTTATATGTCTAGCCAGGTTTTGGCAAAGCGTTCTCTACCAGTCACTTCCTGAGCACACCTTCAGGTTGCTTTATTTCTTGCCTGTCCTTTACACCCTCTCCACAGTGTAGTCTAAAACCAGTTAAGTGATAGGTCAGCCTTGCACTGAAGTGTGAGTGATCATACTCAGCAGGCTAGGGTGTAAGGACATCGTACTGCTTAGCAATTTCAGTAGAAATGATAAGGCCAGCTTGATAAGCTTTGTATATTTTGATACCACCACTACCCCTCTTAGAAGAGAGCAGCATGAGTGTTTGAGATGGCCATTCCCTACACCACTGCAGGCTTTAATGCTTGCAGAAAGCTTCAGTGTTTAATATTAATAAAATCTTATTTGTGCCTTGCTCTATTGCGTGTAAGGTTAACACCAGGGACTGGGGGAAACTGCTTCAGTTCCCTTTAATCCTGTCCTTAACCCAAGGCTCGACTTTATAGCAGGGACTGTTGAAGACTCTACATCCTATTCGGATGGGGCAAGGTCACTGTTTCTGCTGCTCTGCGTCCTTGTTTTTAACCACTCTTCCATGTATCCCAAGTACTCTATTAGTTCTTTGGCAGTGCCAGTAGCTAGCCATATACAGTTATTATTCAGACTCCAAGTGGCAGATGAACACCCTCAACTAAGTAGGAACCATTTTTTCCTTCTGTCCCTTGTTTTGTGTTTACATTTCTAGCAATCTCATGCTAGGAATCCCTGCTCAGCTGCTGTTAAATAATTTTTCTTTCTTTAGCCAATCATATGACTTATTCCATATGGCTGGTGCGCTGCTTTTTCTTAGTTTGCCTATTGTGCCTCTTGCCCAGAGGAACTGAACAAGGAAACTTAATTGTATTCATTTAGTTTAAATAGGGCAAAATAATTGTATCATACATTGGTGGTAGTGAACCGGTGCCCCTTGACAGAGTGAGCGGTCTCTCAATTATCAGCACTGTCATATTGCACCCTGAACTTATCAGGAAACTTTGCCTACCTGCTAGGAAAGGCCTCAGCACTACCACTGATCTCCTGAAGGTGATAGTGTCATTCCGGTGGAATAGATGATTTGTGTATTGTTATTCCTCCACCAGCGTGACCAGGGCCAGCTGCTATTTCAGCACCAGCCCACTCTGGTGAGAGGAATCTGAACAATACAGGCTAGCCCAGAATTCTGTCGTTGACCCTTTTGGTGCCCAGGAGTCTGATTCCCCTGATCTTGACTCGCTAATGCTTCTTGTTCAGACACAGACAGATGCACCTGTCCAGAACGAAGTGGAGTTTGAGATGGAAAGCCCTCTAAAGTATTTCAGTCCACTATTTTGCATTTCAGTGGTTTTTGCTGTGTTCGCAATGTTCGATTCCACACGAAACAGAGAGCTTATTCCCCTGGGAGGTAACTACGATACTCTGGCTACTAACAACTGGAAAATCATCAGCAACTAAAACTGTTAGAGAATAGCAATGCCATATATGCCAGTGGGCAGTTTAAAAGGAGTAGCAGCCAACCCAAGTGGCACAACCTGAACTAATCGTGTCATTACTTAGGGAAGCATTGCTTTAAAAAGGGGAGGTGGGGGCTTACTGATAGCACTCCCTTGTCAAAGGAATGGAAAGTATCATTGCGGCAATTAGGGCATCTGAAAATATTTTATAACTTGGTGCAGAGAGATCTTAAAGTATCACAGAACAAGTAGAAGCAAGTGAAACATTGTGAATGAGTTTCTGAGCTCAGCTAGGAAAGTTGAACATGTTTTGGTTAGTCTGCCTCTGACATGAGTGGTGTGGTACTGCATGAGCTGATTGGCTCAAACTTTAAACCCACGGAAGGATCAAGTGAATAAGAACTGAGGACTTGGTCAGTTTTTTCCTGCAACGTATCAAAACTCAGGAGGAAGAAAGAGAATTTTGTTCTGTGTTTGTCAATATACTGCTCCCACCTTCTTTCTCTTCCCACTCTGCAGAAGAGCACTTTGTTTCGGGCTGTTTTCCCTGCCAAAAAAGTTGGGTTTTTTTACAGTGAGAGAACTAATTGACATTAGCTAACGGTGTAAAAATGCATGTTTTATGACCATGAAGACAGCCTGTGTAATGAAGGTGTCTGTACACTTGGGTCAGGATGCCTAACCCCCCAGCATCATACTTCAAAAGATCCCAGTTTCCATAATCACTGTACTGCCTGGTGCTAAAAGGGCTTGTATTCCATGACTACACAGAGAGATTTCTGAGCCATTCGGAATATAGCTCCTCTGAGGAGTTAGCTCTAAAAACCTGTCTGGTTCCATCTCTGAATGTACAGTAATATCTGGTCAGTTAAATGAGATATAATCGAGCAGGACAGCTAGTGAAAGAAATATAACCACCTCTCCTACTGAGTGGTCTGCAAAATGAGAAAGTGAGAGAAGATGTCTCCCCTCTGGTGGTCACACTTCATGAATGACCTTTGCAAATATAACGGAATGGGTATTTGTGAAAATACTGCTGTGGAAGACTAGCATTACTAAATGCAGAATGTGCAGTGAAAGGAGAACAGGAACTGGGTTTTTTATCCAGTGGATTGCCTCAAACTCACAGATGGGATAGCAGGAGAACCAGGAACCTGCGCCCAACTTCCTTAAGCAAAAGCTGGAAAATGCCCATCATCCTCCTATTTTATTGCACCTATGTTTGCCTTTCCTTTTGATATCTCTGGGTTCTCTCCTTCTCTTATCTGATATCTTAAAGGGTGCTCTTCTGCTGGAACTGAGACTTACCCAGTGGTTCTGCTTTGTATTCACCTGAGCTTAGAGTGTATGGTATTTGTCTCACCACTGGATGTTTGTTTTAAATGGAGATTTTCCCCCCATCCCTGTAGTTTAGAAGTTCAAGTTGGCCACATTCATTCCCTGTTCAAAGGGGTCTCCATCCCTCCTAGACATCTAACGGTGCATGGGGATTGTCAGGCAATGTTAATCAGGCAGATCCGTTCCCAGGCTGTTGAGATATTGACCACTGAATCCACACAGATCTCTAATTCCCTGGGTCTTTTCCAGTTTCTGACTGTACTATCTGAAAATGAGATTTTGATCACTGGCATGTGCTCATCTCAAATCATAGATCTTTTTCTATACTTTGCTGATAGAAAGGCCGGAATCCCTTTGCTGTGTTCCATAGATGAATTTCATCCAAGAGGAGGAAGGCAACCGGAAAAAAAAAAAAAAAAAAAAAAAAAAGCCTGTGGATTCTCTGCATAGAACGACACAGAGCAAAGCTTAGTGAACTAGGGCAGAAATTGTGGGGGAGAGCGTGCCTATCATGCTCATTCTCTACTAACTTTACTGCTACCTTTCCCTTCATATTCTCCTGCTTTCTAATGGCTGTATCCTAAATGTCTCAATATATTCATACTTCTGAAATTCAGATACGTTTTGGAGGCAAATTTGCTTTCCCTGTGCCTTTCCCCTACCCTACTTCCTCTGTTTCTTCAGTATCACTGTTTATATCAGGGTAGTATCATGAAGATCAATACAGAGGAAGAGGCAGAAGCTTTCAGCATAGAACTACAAGCAGAAGTTCCCGCTGTGGTGCAGTGAGACTGAGCCATCTGCTGAAAAAAGGAAGCTCTTCTTGCTACTATTCTGTCACCTCCTGTTGACTGCTCTGATTCTTCCGGGTACCGTTAGCTGCTGCTCCCTACAGGCCAAAATGAACAAATTCTCTTTTTCCTTCTCCCCTTCATATGTCTGCCAGCCTTGTCTCTAACAGATGATTCCTTGCACAAGCCTCCTCTCAGAATTTATCCTTCAGTCTTTGCCTCTGGGCAAAGGGAAGGGGAAGAATACACTGGGCTTCATAGTTTTCTGTATTACCCATATGAGGCTTCTGTATCTAGGATCACACATCTTCACAGCAGTGTGTCTGCAGAGGGGGGTGGAGGATTCATTATTTTGGGCTGCTGCACTAGTCGTGCCTGTGTAATATCCTGGGGTATTTTTACCATGAATCCTGAAGGAGCGATGGGAATCAGGGCCAAAATTTTCAAACTTGAGTACCCCAAGTGAGGCATCTGAGTCCACATTTGGTCATCTGAATAAAAGTGGCCTGATTTTCCAAGGTGCTGAGCAGTCACTGCTGGGTGCTCATTGTTTCTGCAAACCAGGTGACTCTCTTTTAAGTGACTAATTTTAGGCACCCAAGTTTGAAAATGTCTCGCCCATTTTGGTGATTTAGCAAGGCCTACCTTGAAGAGTTTAGCTGACTTTAGCTGTTCTGAGCACAAAACCAACTGGCTAGGAAGTGGATTGAGTGTCTGAACCATGGTGCTTAGGTCACGGCTTCACGCCTCCCCCTTCCCCCCCCCCACACAAACCTTTATCTCTTCCACAGCGGTTCAGAGTCACTCCAAGGGGGCGAAAGCTGTTCTGTCTTAAGCATTATTTCTGGAAGGCTATTGATTTATTTTGCTCACTGGAAAGGAGGGGATCAGGACTCCTTGGGGAAGGATGGAGAATCATACTAACTTTGGATGTAATCAGACTCTCAATTGTAAATGGTTAAATCAAACCCCGCCTCTAACATCATGACATCTGTGTGACTTGGATCCCAAAAATGACTCTGCATACTTTGGGGCAAATGTGTAGACCTGCCACAACATGGATTTAACCCAGTACTGGATCAAACTGCTACTCTGAAATCCCATGGGTAAACTAGTCCCCACCACAACTTAATGGGAAAATCACCAGAGTGACACAAGATATGCGGATTTCTCTGGGGGAAGGGGGTCTTTAATATTGGGTAAATTCTGGGACCAATTCACTTGTCCCTGCAGCCCAGACAAGTGTGAGGTTGCTCTGGTCTGTGTGCATCTCACAGCAGCATCAATATGTGGGTGGTCAGGGGAGTTATTGGAAATCCTGGGGATATAATAAGGCCATAAAATATTCCTTTTGAGTTCTTAAAATTGTATGAGCCCTTCAGTACACAGTGAATCTCTTCAGCCTGTAACACTTTGTGGCTGTCAACTTCCTTACTATCTTGTCAATCCTTCTATCAAACAAACAGTATTTGGAAGGGACCTGGGGTAGAAATGTATTTGCCGCTTCAGAAATTTCCCCTTGCCTCACTGCCATCTTTCTATACACCCCTCTCCCCTGCTGTGTTGGTCTAAATGATGATTATTCTATGAAGCCCTGAGCTGTAGATGTCAAAAGTAACTATGGAATGTGATTAGTCCTCTGTGGGTGCTTTCTTTCCTCTTTTCTCTTTTGCTGTCTCCTTCTCCACTCTTCTTTTGGCTAAGTGGAAAAGGTGAGGACAAAGAATTGCCGCTTGCTTGGACTCATGATGTATCTGTGACTGCGCTATTAGCTGTCTCCTTTTTCCTTCCCAAATGGATATAACATTTTTTAAGTGTGGAATACCCTTCTTGATAAGTAGGTTTTAAAAAAATGCACAATGTGGTACTGTTTCATAGTTTCTAGGTGGTTGTATAAAACAAAGTCAACTGTGGTTATGTGTTTTTAAAAGGAAAAAAAGTGATTGGTTACTAAATCTGTCCTTTTTTCATTATTATAAGCTCTTTGTTTTCCAATGATTGGATGGCTCCTTTGTCACTGGTGTGTAGTGTGTATGTGTGTGTGTGTCCTTTTTCCTCTCTGGGTTGGTTGATGACCTTTTCATTTCTGAACATTGACACTGCCATTACTTGCTTAACTCACCTGTAGCCTTACAAGCCAAACCGTGATGGGGTTGAATTTCCGGGAAGGATGACTAGCTTATTTATTGGGGTCTCTTTAAAGAGAAAAGAAGATCTGAAGCTAAAGATTTGCAGGCTGGTCCTGGGTAGCTGTATGGGAGGACTGAATAGCTTGTGACCTTAAAAAAAACAAACAACACTAACATTTACATCTCCTGTGCTTTACATTTTGAGGGCAACAGAAATGGCTAGAAATGTTTGGAAATAATTAGTTAAGATCACATCAACATCTAAAAGGTCCCACAAATCAGAACACCTGTGCCTACAAGCTTTGTGGGCGTGAAAGACTGCCCCTGCGTGAAGGAGAAAAAGGCATCGCAAGTCATATGAATATAAAGGGCTAGTTTTATTTGAGCCTTACACCAATACAGAGCCTTATCTGCCCAGTCTCAAGAATGTTTTCCATAATGCTTCTGAAATCAGCTACCCTGGTAACCAGTTACAATTAAGCTGTTTCCTGCACCACTTCAAGGAGATCTATTGCTAACAACTATTGTCTGTAACAGGTCAGTTCCTACTGAAGAAGTGCCTGGCACTCTCCTAGGATTCGGCAAAAAAGTGCATCCTGAACAATAAATTGACAGTGTGTAGGTGTCCTGTCAGTAATTGTACACAGATCACTCTCACACACACACACTCTCTCTCTCTCTCTCTCTCCTGTACAGAACCTGTGGCAGATTGTCACCCTCTGCATTCTTAGGATCAGAAAACTCTACATCACAGTAGTTGTGTCACTCTAGAGAAGGACACACAGTCAAATATCTTCCAACAGACATTAAAGTATGTACAATCTATATTTTAATGGTCCAGTTAGTGGCAATGCTTTTTGTCTCTCTTAAGGATAGAGCATAACAACAAACCAATGCCACCTGGCTTGTATCTCATCCAGAGCCCATTAGGTGATGTCTGTGTGTCAATGGAAACCGTGGATTCTTGGATAATCATCAGAGTGAAAAGCCCCCAAGGATGCATGTAGGGAGAAACACAATTATCATAAAATGGATGCAAGTTAGTAACAGGGTGGTTACCCTTTAAGGGCCAGGAGGTCTGGCGCTAGCCAACCTTGTTTAATCAGCCTCATAAAAGGGCTGAGAAATTCAGTTTTGAAGAGGAACCCTCACAGGGAACAAGTTGGGCTTTTGTGGAAGGCCCTGAAGTAGGGTCTGGAAGGACTCCAGAATGTAGCCTGGGAGTCAGTGCTCTATCCCAGAGCAGGGGAAATGGAAAGGTAGTCCAGAGGGGCTATGACTGTGACAGGGACTCTTAAGGATGACATCAGCCTCGGAATAAAGGTCTCTCCCATAGCCAGAGAGATTTAATGGTAAGCCAGAAGGGACTGGGACCTCAGCCTGGAGGGTGGGCTGAAGCTGAAGAGAAGGCCAAGCAGGGCAGAAGAACATTTTGTGTGGGACTTTTGTTTGGAGTTTTGTTACTCTGGAAGGAGGGTGAACTTTGACCCAGCCAGAGGGCTGAGCCGTGTGGATCCCTGGGACAGACAGGAAACCCTGGTGAGGAGAATAAATTGAGGCAGGGAACACCTGCAGCACCACACTTTGCCAGCAGGGGGTGTTGCAGGGCACTATGCCCTATAACAGTGGAATAAGCCCGATGAAGAAATATACTTTCAATAGGGAAGGTGGAGAGAAATAATATGAAGATGGTCATCACAGTGCCCAGTTCCAACTAAGGATTAGATTTTTTGCTAGGTTGCTTAATTAGGGATTAAGCTCTGAAATGTAGGAAGAATTTGATCTTATTTTAGAAGAGGGGAGAAAAGTTATCAGTGTTAGTTGCTGCAACAAGAAAAATATATACTCAATAATAAAGGGGAAGAGCATCTTCACACGCTGACTCACCGGCCTAGTAGGAAAGGCTTTCAACTGGATTCAAAGGGAACAGATGATGGGGAAAAAATGGGCAATGTCATAGTAGGGGTCTGCTGTAGACCACCAAATCAAGAAGAAGAGATGGATGAGCCATTTCTAGAAAAAAACAGAAATATCCAAAACACAAGACATGGTAGTAATGGGGGACTTTTACTACCCAGATATCTGTTGTAAAAGTAGTAGGACAAAACACAAAATGTTCAATACGTTCTTGGAATGTGTTCTTGGACCTGATTCTGACTAACAGGGAGGAATTGGTTGCAAATCTGAAGGTTGAAGGCAATTTGGGTGAAAGTAATTATGACATGATAGATTTCATGATTCTAAGGAAAGGAAGGAGTAAGAGCAGTAGAATAAGGACCATAAAAGCAGACTTTAAGAAACTCTGAGAATTGATAGGTATGGTCACATGGGAAGCTAATCTAAGGGGAAAAGGAGAACTGGTAGTTTCTCAAAGAGACTATGAAAAAATGCAACAGTGAGCTAGCCTGGTGCGAAGAAAAGATAGGAAGAAATGTAAGAAACTAATATGGTTCCATCAGGAGCTCTTTAATGACTTGAAAATCAAAAAGAATCCTACAAAGTGGAAACATGAAAAAATTGCTAGGGAAGAGTACAAAAGAATAGCACAAGCATGTAGGGACAAAATCAGAAAGTCTATGGCACAAAATGAGTTACACCTGGCAAGAGACAAAAAGCAACAAGAAGAAGTTCTATTAAGTACATTAGGAGAAAGATAAAGGAAAGTGGGGGTCATCTACTTAGTGGGGAAGGAGAGAGAAAAATGGACAACATCAAGAAGGTTGAGGTGTTTAAAACCCATTTTGCTTCAGTCTTCACTAAAAAGGTAAACTGACCAGATACTTAAGACAATTAATATTAACAACGGGGAAAGAACGCAAGCCAAAATAGGGAAAGAACAGCTTAAAGAATATTTAGAGAAGTTGGATGTAATCAAGTCAGCAGGACCTGATGAAATTCACTCTAAGGTATGTAAGTAACTAGCTGCAGCAATCTCAGAATCGTTAATTATATTTGAGAATTCATGGAGGATGGATGAGGTCCCAGAGGACTGGAGAAGGGCAAATGTGTAGTACCTATCTTTAAAAAGGAGAACAAAGAGAATCCAGGGAACTAGAGACCAGTCAGCCAGCCTAGCTTCAATACCCAGAAAGATACTGGAACAAATTAAGCAAGCAATTTGTGAGCACCTAGACTATAAAAGGGTTACAAGTAATAGCCAGCATCAGTTTGGCGTGATATGTTTCTTGACAAATCCATCTTAATTTCCTTCTTTGACAGGGTTACTAGCCTAATGGATAGGGGGGAAGCTGTAGATGTGATATTTCTTGGTTTTTAGTAAGGCTTCTGACAGTCCCACATGATATTCTCATAAGCAAACTAGAGAAATGTAGTTTAGCTTAAATTACTTTAAGGTGGGTACAAAATTGCTTGTAAGAATACTTAAAGAATAATTATCAATCGTTTGCTGTCAAGCTGGGTGGACGTGTCTAGTGGAGTCCCACAGTGGTCTGTTCTGGGTCTGGTACTAGTCAATATTTTCATTAATGACTTGGATAATGCAGTGGAGAGTATGCTTATGGAATTTACAGGTAACACCAAGCTGGGAGGGGCTGCAAGCACTTTGGAGAACAGGCTTAAAATTCAAAATAACCTTGATAAATTGGAGAGCTGATCTGAAATCAACAAGATAAAATTCAATAAAGACCAGGAAAAATCAAATGCATGGCTACAAAATGGGGAATAACTGGCTAGGTGGTAGTACTGCTGAAAAGGATCTGGTGATTATGGTGGATCACAAATTGAATGAGTCAATGTGATGCAATTGTGAAAAGGCGACTGTCGTTCTGGGGTGTATTAACAGAAGTGTCATATGTAAGACACAGTATGTAAGTAAGCGACCTGCTCTACTCAGGCTCGTCAGGCCTCAGCTAGAGTCCAGTTCTGAGTGCCACACTTTAAGAAAGGTGAATAAATTAGAGAGAGTCCAGAGGAGAACAACAAAAATGATAAATGGTTTAGAAAATCTGACCTATGGGGGAAAACTTAAAAAACTGGGCATGTTTAGTCTTAAGAAAAGAAGACTGAGGGACCTGATAATTTTTCAAATATGGTAAGGGCTGTTCTAAGGAGGAGGATGGTTAATTGTTCTACAGGTGCACTGAAGATAGGACAAAAAGGCTTAATAGGCTTAATCTGCAGCAAAGGAGACAAAGTATATATTAGGGAAAACTTTCTAACTATAAGGATTGTGAAGAACTGGTATAGACTTCCAAGGGAGTTTGTGGAATCTTACGGGTACGTCTATACTTACCTCCGGGTTCGGTGGTAAGCAATCGATCTTCTGGGATCGATTTATCGCGTCTTGTCTAGACGCGATAAATCGATCCCGGAAGTGCTCGCCGTCGACACCGGTACTCCTGCTCCGCGAGAGGAGTACGCGGAGTCGACGGGGGAGCCTGCCTGCCGCGTGTGGGACCTGCGGTAAGTACCTTGTAGTTCGAACTAAGATACTTCGACTTCGAAGTTGCGTATCTTAGTTCGAACTGGGGGGTTAGTGTGGACCAGCCCTAATTAGTCATTGAAAGTTTTTAAGAACCGGTTAGACAAACACCTCTCCAGGATGGTTTAGGTCAGTGGTTCTGAAACTTTTTTTTTCATGGACCACTTGAAAAGTGCTGAGGGTCTCAGAAGATCACTTAATGATCTTTCCAAATATTTTTGGTACCATTAGCTAACTATTGTAAAGTGCTTTGGATAAAAGCGCTATATAAAAAAACCTTAGTAATAATTAACGTGTTTTTGTTCCACAAATAAAAGCACACAACTCATATTTTAACATCAGTTTTACCTTTCTAATGCAATGGATGTGCTCTCTCCCCCACACTGCGGCAGCCCCCAAACTCGGGCTGAGAAGTTGGAGGTCTCTCCCCTGCCACAGCAGCCACAGAGCTGAGGCTGGGAAGGATGGCCATCTCTCCCCGGCAACCGCAGCCCTGGAGTTGGGGAAAGTCTTTCTCTGGTCTGCCGCAGCCCTGCACATCCCAAATTCCCCTCACCCCCTCTTCTCACCCCACTGCCCCCTCCCACCTACTCCCTATTCCCCCCAAGGCCATCACCTCACCTTACATGTGCATCTTCTCCAGGGTCCAGGCATCTAATTAGTGGAGCTAATTAGGTGAGTGGCCCTTCATTCTTTCGTGTGCGGCCGCCCAGGCATGCACCTGTGAGGGAACTATCTGCGGACCACATGAATGGAGCTCGCAGACCACTGGTGGTCCAAGGACCACAGTTTGAGAATCTCTGGTCTAGGTTTACTTGGTCCTGCCTCAGCAGTGGTGGCAGGACCAGATGCCCTCTCAAGGTCTTTTCCAGATCTATATTTCTATGTTCTATAAAAGGCCAGGATCTAGGTAATGAATTCTGCTTAATAGGATTAGTGTAATAGTTGGAAGCTATAGAAAGGATGGTTTGGCCCAGATGTTAGAGAGGACTTCTCCCACTGGAATGCATAACTTTCCTGGAATGTGTAACAGTCTGCCACATGTTGTAGGAGATTCGTTTTTAAAAGAAAAAAGTTTGACCAAAATAGAATGAAAATATAGTTGGGTCTATTTGCTAAATATTGTCTTATTACTTCTGTCATAAATGAAGGGAAGGGGGAGAGGGTCTGATGCAGTGCTATAAAATCCTCTTACCAGTAAAGGGTTAAGAAATACAGGTAGCCAGACTGACACCTGACCTGGCTGGCATCTGACCAATAAGGGGACAAGATACTTTCAAATCTTTAGAGGGGGGAAGGCTTTGTGTGTGTGGTTTTGTCTGAGTCAGAGTGATCTTGGAAGACAGAAGGAACCTGCAGAAAATCAAACCTCCCTTTTCTGAAGTAAGTTTAGATAGCATAGCGCATAGATTTCTGTTTAATTTTGGCTTGGTGTATCCCCTGTGTTAGAAGGGGCAAGGGGGTGTTATTCCTGGTTTTCTGTAACTTTAAGGTTTTGTCCAGAGGGGGAAGTCTCTCTGAGTTTGGAAATATAGTGCCCTGTAAAGTAGTTACCATCCTGATTTCACAGAGATGATTTTACCTTCTTTATTTTTAATAAAATCCTTCTTTTAAGAAGCTGACTGTTTTCTATGGTGTTAAAACCCAGGGGGTGGGTTTTTAGATCACTGTGTAACCAATTGGTTGGGAGATTGTTCTCAAGCTTCCCCAGGAAGGGGGTGTACGGCTTGAGGGGGTATTTTGGGGGGGAGGGAAGTTCAAGTGATTCCTTTCCTGGATTCCTGTTAGATACTTGATGGTGGCAGCGAGAAGCATTTCTCAGGGTGCAGGGAATTTTGTACCTTGGGGGATTTAACCTAAGCTGGTAAAAATAAGCTTAGGGGCTCTGAATGCGGGTCCCCACGTCTTTACCCTAGAGTTTAGAGTGGGGAGGGAACCCTGACAACTTCTATGGTGTTGTGGTGTGCCTGGTGCTTTTCAGACAGACGAGCTCTACACTGAGGAGCAGACAGTTTAAATTGGAAGCTGAGCAATAAGATACTTGTCATACGAAGTAGAAGCAGCTTGTGGAAATCTTCCACTCCTGATATTTGCTATAAGTAATGGGGACTTGGTCACTGGGATAGATGAACTGGTTCAAATTGAAACAAGAACTGAATAGGGCTTTTGTGTCCAAAAGCCTAACGGAACCTAAACCTGATGATCTGAAAGAATTTAAAGTTTGCTCCTTTGTTCTAAATACTTGCCGACTTCTGCACTTTCTGGTTTCAGGCAGAAGAAATGAAATACCATATACCTGCAATACCAGTGTTCTTGTGGTATTTTTAGTCTAACTGAAACTGGGATGGAGAACCTCATGAGAACCACATCCCAATAGACTTCCAGACCAAAGACGGAAGACTAAGCTTTGGGTGTCTGTCTGAAATAAGCTTGGGAGGCTTGCCCATGACTAATCAGTCACAGATCAGAGCCGTACAAACAAAGATAAGTCATTGAATGGGTGGACAAGATATTAGACTGCAAGCCATTTTAAGAGAGAGAGGCCATCTAGTCCAACACTGGTTTATGATCCCCTCCTACCATATTTCTCAATCAATATTTTTTCCAGAAACAAATCCAAGTGTCTTTCTTTAATTTAACCTAAACTTATTTTGCTTCAGTTGCTTTCTCTGGTAGCTTATTCTGCATGACTGCTACTCTTTGCAAAAAGTAGTTCTGTGACTGAGTTGCCTTATTGGTCCCAGTGAAATCAATGGGAGTTTTGCCATTGACTTCAAATGGGGCAGGACTTCATCACAGGTTTTGAATTTTTACCCAGGTTAAACTTGTCCAAGAGAATGTATTTCATAGACTCAGAGTTTGACCAGAGGGGACCATTAGATTATCTAGTCTGACTTCCTGTATATTGCAGGCCATGAAATTTCACCCAGTTACCTCTGTAGTCGAATCCAATAATTTGTAGTTTGAGTAAAGCATAACTTGTGTTGGGTTAAATCATATCTTCCAGAAGTGCATCCAGTTCTGATCTGAAAACTCCAAGGGCTAGTCTACACTTACCCGCTGCGTCGGAGGCGTCGGATCGATCTTCTGGGTTCGATTTATCGCATCTTGTCTAGACATGATAAATCGAACCAGGAAGTGCTCCCCCGTCGACGCCGGTAATCCTGCTCTGCGAATGGAGCAGGCGGAGTCGACGGGGGAGCCTGCGCGCCGCCGTGTGGACCAGCGGTGAGTACTTTGAAGTTCGAAATAAGATACTTCGACTTCAGCTACGTTATTCACGTAGCTGAAGTTGCGTATCTTAGTTCGAACTTGGGGGGTAGTGTGGACCAGCCCCAAGAAATGGAGAATATGCTATTTACCTTGGTAGTTGGTTCCAATGGTTAATCACCCTCACTGTTTACAAATTGGTGCCTTATTTCTAATTTGAATTTGTGTGGCTTCAGTTTCCAGCCCTTGGTTCTTGCTGTGCCTTTCTCAGTTAGATTAAAGGGCCCTTTGGTATCTGTTATGTTCCCTCCGTGAAGGTGCTTAGACACTAATCAAGTCGTCCTCACTCCTCCGGTCTGTCCATCCAAGGATCACATTAGCCCTTTTTGCCACAGCATCACACTGGGAGCTCATGTTGAGTTGCTTGTGCACTATGACCCCTAACTCCTTTTCAGTCATTGCTTCTAGGATACAGTCCCCCATTCTGTAGGTGTGGCCTGCGTTCCTTGTTCCTAAATGTGCAACTTTGCATTTGGCCATATTAAAATGCATTTTGTTTGAATGGACCCAGCTTACCCAAGCAATCCACATCATACTGTATGGCTGCCCTGTCTTCATCATCATTTACTACTCCACCAATCGTTGTCATCCTCAAATTTTATCTTCAGTGATTGTTTACTTCAGGTCGCTGATGAGCATGTTGAATAGCATTGAGCCTAGTAGCGATTCCAGCAGCACTCCACTAGACTTTCCTAAAACTGGAGAAAAGCATATAACAAGAACTCTTTCATTGAAGGCACTTCCGGATAAGAGAGAGACTGAACAGAGGGCCTGGAACTGACCCTGTCAATAACCCACTCCTTTCCTCTTGGAAGAAGGCTCTAATTTAAGCCAGTTTTCTATCTGCACTCCATTTTCATTATATTTTCATTTGTTCAGGATGTGGAATCTTGTGTATGCTTTGATATTCTCCAGTCACTGACTCACCCATGTATATTACATCAGCCTTCCAGATGGCTAATTAAACAAAAGTCTAAAAGTCTAAAGTTTAAACCTTCCCTGCCTCATCTTTGCAGTTATTTAATCCTCCATGTCCTCTCCTTTAACACAGGGGTCTCCAAACTTTAGGAGACGAGGGCCACATTAGATTTTTGAAGGGGCTTCGCGGGCCGCCTTTAGGGAGTGCGGGGCCTGATTTCAACAGGGCCCCGCCACCGAAATACTGCCGAGGCGGCAGCAGCGTTTGAGCTGCCACCAAAGTGCTGCCAAGGCAGCGGCAGCAATTGGTTGGGGGGCCGGACAAATTGAAGCCGTGGGCCGAATCCGGCCCCCGGGCCATAGTTTGGAGACCCCTGCTTTAACATAATGTCCAAGCCTTTTCCCTATGAAGTGTAGTGAGCTGTAGCTCCCTCTGTCTCTGGAAATACAGTACCACAGAGTTGTCAACACTAAACATTTGTGCCACAGACAATTTTCCAAATCAGCCATGGGGTTGCGGTGGGGCCATGAAGCCTCCAGCTGCCAGGGGACTCTTGCACTTCTAAGAAGGGTAAAATAGAGAGGATCCCCGAGGCAAATGCATACTGCACCACACTGTGCATGCAAGCCATTAGCACCTCCACCTTTACTAACCCTGCTTCTCCTGACACAGCCTCTCTCCCCAATGGCTTCTCTGCCCCTTTCACTCTCCCTTCTCTTCATCCCCGTGGTTTTCTCCCTTTCCCCTGCTGCAGCCCTTTCTTCTGCTGTCCTCCTTCCCTAGGGTTTCCCCACATCTTTGTGCTTCAGTCTTTCCTCCCCTCCTCACAGGCCGAGCAGCAAGGGAGCAGCTCCAGCTGCTCAGGGGAGTCTGTTGCTGTTGGGGAATAGTTCTTAAAGAGTTGTATCCCCTCTGCCTGCTGGTGCTGCCATTCCCTCCCCCTGCGCCTCATGGGCAGAGTGGGAATGGGGGGCCTTTGAGCCCACAGCCCCCAAAACTGTCCGTGTGTGATTTCCTTTCCTCCCCTCCAAACCCCACCCCCAAAATGTCATCCAATTGCCACCCTGCTTACTTTCCTTGGTGACTGTCTATGCTAGTGCAACCCTGACCCTGGCCAGGAAAGCCAACCGCCCCCTCCCAGGCCAGTGTGCTGACATGCCTGCCTCACTGGTGAAAGGAGTCAGCAGGTCCCTCGGTGGCTGAGGAGAAACAAACGCTGGGAACATCCTTCTGTGTCTGCAGAGAGAATAACCAGATACCCACGGCCACCAAAGACAGCTCAAGCTGCAGCTGCCGGTCAATCGCATCTGGGGCCATAGAGTGTGTTTCCCCACTATCCTAGTGCCTGGCTGAAGCTCAGCAAGACAGAGGTCACATTAGTAAGAAGAGGGAAACCCTCTGAAGACTCAGGCTGACACCATTTCATCACCTGATGCTTTAGGGTCTGTGAGACTCTGGTGGCAGCAAGGACTCCCCAGAGCTGCTCTCCATCCTGTTCGCAGTGCTGCCAGTCCTCGGGATTCTTTTCCTGAGGGACGGGGTTTTGGCAGAGGCTGGAGCCAGCCCGGCCATGACGTGAGAATCTCCAGCCCACTAGCGAATGTAAGCAAATGGGGCTGCCTGCCTCATTCTCTGCCTCCTGGGGCAGAATAGACAGAGTGGCTGCAGGCAGAGCTCTCTCCCGCTCCCCATGGCAACCCAAAGCCATTCTCACAGAGGGGAGGGGGAAGCTAAAGAGCCAGGCAGCTCAGGGCAGCCCTGCTACCTCCCCCTCCTCTCCCATGAGTAACCAAGACTGGATGGGGCCTCTGAGGGGTTAGGGGCTGGAAGAGTAAACTGATGGAGGCTGGGGGCGGGGGTAGGGGTGCTGATCTGATAGGGGCAGGGTTAATTGCTAGGCAGGGGACAGACAGATGTAGGCTGAATGTTCCTGCAGCAGGGCCAAAATTGCCTTCCTTAATAAGTTTAGGCGAATGGGAAACACTAAACAATGCACAGATACAATAGAACCCAATTTATCCGGCTGTCCGTATTAACCGAACAGCCAGCGCACACGGGTCCAAAAGTGGGCGGTCTCTCCTGTGGCCACTAGACAGCGTGGCAGCTTCACACTTTCCCATTCTCCGGATTATCCAAATTTCTGATTATTTGATCTGGCCCCCGGTCCCGATTACATCAAATAAACAGGGTTCTGCTGTTCACACGTACATATGTGAACCCACGTGCACTGGGGATGGGGAGAGGGAGTTCAAAAGTCAAGAGTCTAAAAATCACAATAGTCTTTTTTTTTTTTTTTTCTCTTTCCTGTCTTGATTTTGGGGGTCTGACTCAGGATTTTTTCATCTCTTGAGGTTGGCCATACTGTATTGGACAATGACTTACCCATTGGGAACCATGCCTCCTGCACATGAGTAATGCACCATTATGCACGGGGATGGGCGAAGGGCTTTGGAAATGGTCAGTGAGAAGATTCTTCCAGATACACGCTGAACAGAAATCAGTCCTTTTACATAAAGCATGTGACTGAGGGAGGAATCGCTTGATCCCCCTTTTCCTCTTGCTGCAGAAAGGAAGCCCAGAAGTATATTCCCTTCGGCCTCAGCAACTGGTTCGCGTTGGTACGCGCTTTCAGGACTATCTTTGCAAGGAAAAAGGCAAGAGACGTTGTGTTTTGTTTTGCTTTTAAAGTCAAAAGCCAAGGTTCTCTGTTCTGGGGACCAAGGCTGGCTCTCTTAACAAAGAGCTTGGGCCAGCCCCATAAAGCTTACCCATGCTTAGATTTTAGAGCTGCAACACAGGTCTGACATGATTCAGCTCAGTTAGTTAGCATCAGGTCCGCCTGTGGCTAGAGTCAAGTGCTCTGCTTGGGGGAGGCAAAGAGCTGAGCTAGCCCAGGGGGAAGGACAAGGTTTTGTGCTGGAAACAGAATTACAGCCAGGAAACCCAAGATGAAGTGGGCACTGAGAACAAATTCCTCCTCGTTCCAGGACTCAGTGGGTCCCTCTAGGTCAGTGTGGTGATTAGGAGGAAAGGGAATGTGAGGAAGTGTGGCTGGCCTATGGATAAGCCTTATTAAGAATCCCTAAATCCTCTCGGTCCAAAGGCTCATGAACAATTCAAGCCTCTTGCATAATGAATGGAAGGAGAGGTAACGGCGTTTTTCTCCACAGCAGGAAACTAAGCTAGGTTCTTGCCTCCCTAATACACCCCGGGGCAAACTGCAGCCACAAGAGGCTTTTGCTGTTTGTCCTCGATTTGACTCGACTCTCGAGGCTGACTTCCGCTCTTCTCGAGCGGCGTGCGTCTGACTGCGGCTCCAAGGAAGGCATCCCCCTGTTGCCCTGTACTGCTTTGGGGAGTAGTGTGTGAGGATGTCTCCTCTTTCTGTAGCTCCGGAGTAGGGGGCCATGCAGGAGAAGTTGGGGAAGGTTCTAGTGGAAGCCCTGCAGCTTTATGGATATCAGCATTTTCCTTTATTCTTGTTCAGTGTTAGCAGGAAGTGACTCTCTGCCTCTTCCTCTATGGTGCCGTGTTATGGGAATGGCAGTCACTCTCTCCTTTGCAGAAGGTTTCTATCACCTTGGTATTGAAGCAGTGAACTAAGTTATGGCCAGCCTATATCCTCAGCTGTTGGAGTCAATGGTGAGTGCTAAGTGGTGTCTGATTATTGCTTTGGGTAAAGGCTTGACTTGTGACCCCAAGGGTGAAATCTGGTAGGGCTGAGTGAGAGGGGCCCCACGGGTGCAATGGCGGGGGTCGGGGGGGGCAGTAGTCAGGATTTGGGAGATGCCAGACCATTTGGTCGGCAGGTGGAGCATTGATGCAAGGTCAGTTGACTGCTTGCTGACAGCATCCCAGAGCAGCTCCCTGGCTGGGCCTCTGTCCTGGCAGGAGGAGGCACTGGCCTTGCCCCAGCCGACTGGCTTTCTGAGAAGTGATAAAGGATAGATGGCATGCAGGTTTCTGCTGCAGCTGGGTGGTGGGCATTCTCCTGGACCTGAAGTCAAAGGGAAAGTATAAGAATAAGACAATGCCAGACTGCAAAGCAGCACAATATTGTGTAACTGTATGGCGTTAACCAAAGGCTGGGGGCTAGATTATGAACTGCTTGCAAGGGGCACCTTTACCCCTGGTGTTGTGGGTTAGATGCAAACCATATTAGAACCAATATACAAAAGAGCTGAGACCCCACCTTTCAATATTGACCTGTCTGCAAATGCACAATAAGGTCTTCAAAACTATATACCTAGTCTACCCTCTCACACTGTCCGGAGTGGCTCACAACTAGGAGTGCCTATCTCAGGGCAGACTGTCAGAAAACAAGGGCAGACACCCTAAGCTGGTGATATATTCTGTAATTAGATTTCGCCAAGCCAGTAACAAATGTGAACCCTGGATCATTATACCAGTCTTACCATGGAGTCACAGACAGTCCCCATAGCGTCTCCAGTCTATCTTGCCACCTAGACAAACTGAACTTTGTGAAAAAAGGTTATTTAAACCTAAAATCACATCACCTCAGGTTACTCCCAGTCCCAAGAGACCAGTCACTCACCCCAGATCAACTGGTACTCCAGACCTTATGCCAAAGACAACGCTGGCAGCCAATTCCATAGTAAACTAACTATAGGTTTATTAGCTTAAAAAAAAAAGAATGAGAATTATTGAAAGGTTAAATCAGGTAAAATATATCTACAGATAAATCAGTTTGTAACTCCAAATGGTGGCAGTGATGTAATAGACTGCCAGTTTCCCAAAAGTCTTTTCCAGGGCTTCTCGTTCAGTTATTCTGCCCTGTTAGAATCCAAACAGTCCAGAGATAAAGGATCTTTCTTTGAATCTGTATTTATATCTTCTTCTCACAGAAGACAAGCTGACAGTCTCTCTACCCATGTGGGTTTTTCCTTTAATGACAGCAAGTGAGGAAGGTACTTTTGACTTCCATCCATATACATAGTGGCCACCTGCTGTCAAATTACCATTTTCTTCGTTAGCATTTCACAAGATTTCTTTAAGGGGTAATTTAGTTGCAAGGGTATATGCCATGTAAATGTTTGCTATTACATTATGACAGGAAGAGAGAAGTGAAAACAATATAAGTAACCTTCCCTTAGTTTTATGAAGTTTAAACATCCAAAACACTTATACATTTATAGTTGCTTTGATCTAATACACAATTGAATTAACCTGACTACACACTAGCATGACCTGGTCAACCAGCATCACACACCTCCTTCCCTCCAAAATGTAACCCCTTCCTATACTGCGTTGCAAGCTCAGCCTGCCCTCTTGCTTAAATCCTTTCTGACTTTCTTGCTGTTTGGTCAGCTCTGTGTTATCAGAGGGGCAGAGAAATCCTGTTCTCTCATGTACTCGTGCACCAGAATGAGTTATTAAATGTTGCCAGTCAAAGATTCTAAGGCTGGAAGGGACTATTGTGATCATCTGGTCTGACCTCCTGCATCTCACAGGCCAGAGAACTTCCCCAGAACAATTCCTGTCTGGATGAGGAACAAAGGTAACGTGATGAGGGTGAAGTGTCAGAAGGAGACGCCAGGAGGGTGATGTGCAGATTGTAGAGTCCTGGCGGCCAGGCAAGGAGGATTTTGAGGATGTGATAGAAGAGCTACATCGAAGTTCACTCCTGTTCGGATCACTCTGCAAAATCCCTTTCTCCTCTTTTTAGCTATTGCCAATTGACCTCAGGGGGCCCAACAGGGTGTTTTGACTGGCCAACTCCATATGTGACGTACATCACATACAGCTTTCTGTGGGTCCTGGGACCAAGCATTCTGGTGAAGCTCCACTCCCAGCACCTGGGTGAAGGTGGCACATGTGCAGCTTGGCTAGGGTGACCAGACAGCAAGTGTGAAAAATCGGGACGGGGGTGGGGGGTAATAGGATCCTATATATGAAAAAGTCCCAAAAATCAGGACTGTCCCTATAAAATCGGCACAGCTGGTCACCTAAGCTTGGCCACTGTAGCAGCTGAGTGACATTCGGGGTCTTTTGTGCTAGAATCCATGTTCCCATCCAAGGTGACCATTTCTCAGGGCTCCTTCCAAAAGGGAATGACTCCTCTGCAAGAACCAACGCAGGTCCGGGGTGTCAGACAGAATGTTAACCAGGCAGGCAGCGAGCGAGTTTGCAGGAAAACTGTTTCAGGTCCTGACCCACCAACACCAATTGCTGGCCGGGGTGGAAGGGAGTTCAGCCTCCATCACAACTGAACTTTGCCAATGCGGTGCTTTTCCACATTTCCCATGGTAACTAACTCTGGCGTGGGTTCGACAGCAGGAGCGGTGTCCTCAGCAGTGAGAGAAGCGGGAAGCAGGAGGAGCTGTCAAAGAAGCATAGATCAGTTGCATGTGAGGCTCTGCTCTTTGCCTCTAGGTAGCCAGCCCGACACTTAGTTCCTGAGCCTCTGGCTCCTCGCTAATCTAGGACCCTTCTGAAACCCGGGTCTTTTTCTCCAGTCCTACTTGTTATAGCATAGAAGCAACAGCACAGAATGGATACCAGTGTTTTAACCAATGTTGTCCAACTGGGCTCACCACAGCTTTGGACGACCCAGCGGTTAAGATGCCAGTGACCTTATGGCTGTTGCTCGTGATGGTGAGCAATGCTAAGGAGAAATGGCTCCTAAACAATGCGTTAGTGTCCAGTCAATGCTGACCAAGACTCCATCATGGGGAGTTTACTTGGAGCACAGTAATAATCCCCATTGGCCCCTATCAGTGTATTCTCAGTCCAGGAGAGAGCGACTCCAAACTCCACTGAGGAATCTCACCTGGGTCTTTTCTCCAGTGTGAGGAGACAGGCAAATCAGGGCGAGCCGTGGCAATGGAAATGTTTCGCGTCTGCATTGCATGAGAGCTGGGAGCTGGCCCCTTCGCTGGCTCCCAGGGGCTGCTCAGAAGGAGCTGACGGTTAGAGCCGTTTTAAGGAGATAAAACTGATTTCTGTGACTTGCGCTGACGGCGGCAGAAATGTATGGGGCAGGGGGGGATTAAAACAATTCTGTAATCCTGGCCATTTCCTTTCGCTCAGGATTATGAAACCAATCATGAATATCAAAAGCTGCAGCTTAAACCAGCAGCCTGAAAGCAGCTGCCCTGCAGAGACTGCAGCAGGAAAGGAGTGAGGCAGAACCAAGGCTGGCTTCCATTTCACTCAGAGAGGCCTGCCACCCCACCCCTTCTCCACATTCATCCCCGAGCACAGTCAGTAAGGTGGTGACTGGGATGGCTGCCTAAGTGCATTCAGGTAAGAATCATACTTAATTAAAGCACGTTGACACTTTGAAACCTATTGGGGTTGCCCCAGGCCTGTTGGAGCTGTTCCTGTTCTCTTCTGCCTCTGTTCTTAGGAGCCAAGTGCCACATGTTATAAAGGGGAGACTGATGAACTAAGGCACTTCAAGCCCGAGTGCCCCGCTGGTGTGATGTGCAATGGGAAGAGAGTGTGACACGTCACTGTGACTGCCTGAAAAGGTAACAAGTGGCTGGGCTTGTGGGGGGAGGAAGGGGTGTCTCCAGGGACCTACGCCCTGCATGGATATAAGTGCCGGCTTTACCCCTCTGCTCTTTTTCCTCAGCTGCCGTCTCTCTAGTGCCACTGATCCCAGGCACTGCACCAGACTCCTGCTCTCCAGGAAAACAGCCATCTGTCTTCAGTCTGCTTCTGTAAGGCAGGGATATGCAGCCTGGTGAGAGTGAGCTGGCCAGGCATTTCCTGACCTGGGGCCCTTTAGGAGGGGGGAGGAGCTTCAGCTAAACCTTGGTGCGAGTCAGCCAGGCACATCTGGACGTTGGGGTCTCTTAGTAAGAAAGGGGAAGATGAATTTTAGTGCCCCATTGATAGGTCTCTTTCTGTGCTGTAACTGTTAGCCACTGTTTTTTGGCTGTTTAATATGATTGTCCTGACTGGGTTACCTTGTTCTTGCAATTCACTTTCCAGAAGTAGGGAGCAGTTAACTTTTTGGGTGCTTAAGTTGTTGCAAATTACCTTTGGTGCTCTGTAGTGCGTGACAGCAGTTCTGTCCCTGTGTGTCCCAGTGAGTGTGTGTCCTGCATCCAAGCTTCCCAGAGAAACAAATCTCACTCCCTTAGTGGGAACCGCACGCCAGGAGCTGCACTTGAGGAGTGATGAAAGTAAATCCAAAGCTGTTTTACTAGGGGGTCACTCTTATCTCCCTGAAGAAATCAAGGCAGGATTTGGGTCTATCAACCCAAGTGTGAATTCTTCCTGATAGGCAGATGATCCACAGCTCTGAACACAAATACCAGGAAGCAAGACATTGTGGAGAAAAACAGCTGTCGCTGTGTATGTGCATGTCTTGTGTGCCAGCATGGCTTGGAGCTCCTGTGTTCACAACACCCCAGTAGGCTGCATTCTGGGATCTGGGTGTGCAAGAATGGGAAAGATGATCCTAGAAAACAGCTTCCATCCTGTCAGCGTCAATAATTCCAGTTCTCTCTCCCCCTCAGTAAATCCTTTAAATGAAATAGCAGAACGAGGCTGATTCTTCATTGAACTCCATTCAGTTCTAGCACTGGCTGCTGCTGCCTCTGCTGAGGGATGGGCATGCTGGCCTCATTCTGTCAGGGCCAGCTGGTATGCTTGGAGAAGGGCCCAGTAACTTTTCCTCTTGCACAATTTGCAGATGCGGCATTGGCTCGGGAAGCCCAGTGTGTAAAGCTAAAGGCTGTTCCCTGCAGAGCGCTGCGGAGGACGTGGATGGAAGGACGGTCTTTCCTCCCCCATCTCTTTGTTCATTGGCACATCTGCACCCTACAGAAAACTCAGACAGTGCAAAACAGACACCCAGTTTCTGAACCCAAGATGCCCCCAAACTCCCCTTGCTTTGGCTTAGCTGGGTATCGCCAACTCGTATGATATTTGGTGTTTCCCTTAAAGCTGCAGCACCTGGAGTCCAGTGATCACATGACAATCTCAACTTTCGTAATTTTTAATACAAGTAAGTTTCTAGCCCTCATGATTGCAGAGAAAAACTTGAAAACACGACCCCCACAGGCTCAGAACAAACCCCAGGTTTATTATTTCTTGGAATCTTTGGATCTGGGGAAGCCTGACTCCTGATGCTTGAACTTTCAGAGCTAGCAATAGTGCTAGCCCACCTTCTACATATTGCACTCTGAGGCATACGAGCCTCTTGCTATAAACTACTTGGGGATACTTGCATTCCATGAGACCAAGGTGTGAGCTGGGCTACAGTTCCCTGAGGCTTTGCTAACAATATAACCTAGCTGTAGGGCAGGCTGGCTGCATCATTCCCCACCTCCTCCCACATATTAGCGATAAGGAAAGTGACACTAGCCCTCTCAAGTGGGAAGAGGCCAATACACCTGTGACTAGTCAGTTGACCCCCAATTAGGCTTGAGAGAGGACACCTGAGCCCTAGAGGGAAGGAGACTGGGACAGGTGAGTCAGTTTCTCAGAATTTGAGTCAGACACAGGAAGGGCAGGTGAGAGCTGCTGCTGGAGGAGGAGGGAGAGAGAGGAAGGGCAGGAGTTGCTTGGGAGAGAGTTATGGGAGACTTGGGGGAGAGAGGTGAATTTGAATGGGAGCTGGAACAGGGCTGCTGGTGAGAATTGACCAAAGCTTAGGGACCCCTGGTGAGCAGAAGGCTCAGGGGAAGTGACCCCAACTAGGCTAGGGGAAGCTGCACCTGGAAGCAAGAGAGGGTGGTTGTGGGAGGGTGGGTTCCCCTGAGCAGGGGTAGGACTCACACAGGCAGAGAGACCTGGAGGAGTGGAAGGCTGCTGGAGGAGGTGAAGACCTGAGTGAAGGGCGGTAGGAAGACGTGTCGCTCTCAGGCAAGGAGGTCTGGAGAGCAGGGCCCTGGATCAGGGGCAAAAGGAACTGGGAACAAAGTGGTACTATTGACTGTCGGGTGGGTGAGCAGGAGGTGAGGTCCCTGGAGAGGGGGATGGAAGAACTGTTGTATCTTGTATGTTTACTGTGGGAACTGGAGGATTGTTTAATATTACAAGGCTTGGGGAGAATTACTGCACTGGTGTATATGAATAAATTGTGCCTGGAGGTGGACTTTGTATCGGACACTGAGAAACTACGTGTGTTGTTTTCATGAGTAGAAGAAAGGGGAAACTGAGGCTGGGCGCACTAGTGCTGGGGCCTGATGCTGGAGGGCGCTCAGAGGTGAAGGGCCATCATAACGCCATCCTTGCTTTCAGAATAGTAGCCGTGTTAGTCTGTATCTGCAAAAAGAACGAGGAGTCCTTGTGGCACCTTAGAGACTAACAAATTTATTTGGGCATAAGCTTTCGTGGGCTAGAACCCACTTCATCAGATGTATAGAGCGGCTCCACTCTATACATCTGATGAAGTGGGTTCTAGCCCACGAAAGCTTATGCCCAAATAAATTTGTTAGTCTCTAAGGTGCCACAAGGACTCCTCATCCTTGCTTTGTTAGCTTTTGACACCTGGAGGAACAGAATGTGTCCCTGATCTTTGCTCTGACTTGATTGGGTCACTTTTATACTGGTCTCCAGTCCTGCTGAACAGCTTCCTGGGTGTGTAATTGCACGGAGACTCAGTGGTTCAGTCAATAGGCAGCGTGTCCTTTTACTGACACGAGCGTTCCAGTGGGGAGAAGGGGCGGAGGGAGTAAAAAGCCACCTGGGGAGTTAGCAGGGCAATGCGGGGATGTCTACACAGCAATAAAACACCCGCAGCAGCGAGTCGCAGAGCCTGGACTCAGGCTGTGGGTCTAAAAATAGCAGTGTAGACGTTGGGGCTTGGTCTGGAGGAATCTCCTTGTGGGGAGGGTCTCAGAGCCTGGGCTCCAGCCTGAGCCTCGTCTACGCTGCTATATTTAGTCCTGCAGCCCACGCCCTGTGAGCCCAAGTCAGCTGACCCAGGGCCACAGGTCTTGCATTGCTATGTAGAGGTACCCTGTGATATAGACATGGCATTTTCCCCGCTGCCAAAATGGCACCCAAGGGAGAAGCCTGCTCCTATTTAATAGGAGTGAGTGACTGCGCAAGATGGAACGGCAGCCAGGGTTATGCACATGCTCCTGCTAGTGGTCAGACACTTGATGGGTGATTTCTTGGACCTGCAGGTGGTGATAATACAGATCAGGTCACTGGGGCTAAAGAAAAGGAGGGGTATGGCTGTGAATGAGCTGCCCATGCAGTGTGGGTGGGTGTTTTGTTTGTGAAGGGAAAAGGAAGTTGAAGATCTGAGCTACAAAGGGAGGTAGGGTGACCAGACAGCAAGTGTAAAAAATCAGGACGGGGTTGGGGGTGGAGGTAATAGGTGCCTATATAAGAAAAAGCCCCAAAAATCAGGACTGTCCCGATAAAATTGGGACATCTGGTCACCCTAAAGGGAGGTGTGGCTGGCATACATACTGCAATGCCTTTGTTTTCCGTGTATGGCATCTTTCAATCTGCAAGGACACTGCTCTCTGCATTGTCAGCTGGCCACTTGGGAGGCTATGTGGCTGCAGCCTGTTGCAGAGAAGAGCTAGATACCATACTCTTTCACTCTCTCTCATGGAGACTCTCTGCTTTTGGTTCTGCTTGTTCTCTTTAATCTGAAACAAGTTGGCCAGAGAGACTGGAAATGATCCTAAAGGCACCTCTCTTGTGATAAGAGCTGTGCTGCTCCTGTGCATGCCCGGCACCTCCCCAGCAGGGAATGACACCAGCCAGCTGCAATTGTACCTGAAACATGTCTGAAGCTTGAGCTGCTCCCACACATGCTCAGGCCCTGGGTGGCTCATCCCTAAGGCACAACAGGAGGTTGCTATAGAGTGTCATGGATCCACAGGCTTTGCCTGCCAGCCCCCAACAGCTCCTACTCTTCCTTCAGGGTAGGCCACATGCCCTCACTGCCTCCAGGACTGAGCCTCTGGGCTTCGGCACTCCTGCCTCACACCCTGAGCTCGGCCCAGCAAGGCCAACAGAGACAGACTCCTGGTTGGAGGGTTGGCCACTCTTCAGGGACGCAGGCACCTCAGTAGATATTTGCAGTGACACCCAGCAGCCTTTCCAAACCATAGCAGGGTTTATTAGTCAGCTGGGACACAGCACTGGAATTCCTTAGGTCACATGGAGCAGTAAAGTGTAAAGCATAGTTCATCTGGCCAAGCCAGAGCAATCCCCAGCCAAGCTGCTGGGGTTGGGGACCATTCTGGGCTCTGTCTCTGTCCCTCTCCCTTTGTCTGACGCTGGCGAGAGCCGTGTCTCTCCAGGGGGCTAACCCTTCTCCCCTTCCTGTCACTACTCAGTCCTCTCATCTCAAGCTGGCCTCTGCTGAGAGGTGGGGGAGGGGAGAACTGCTTTCCTCATGGCTGTTGATTGCTGCGTGTCAATGTACTGGTCAATGGGGTTTCCATTGTCCACTTGGATCTTTCCATTGGTATGGTTTGGCCTTGTCCAGTCTTTTAATGAGCCACTCAGTCTGCCTCCAGAAACCTGGAGATAGGCACATCTCACGTCTCCTACACTGCCCCAAGAGCAGACTTAACTCATTTACCCCCACTGGGTAGCAATGCAAAGTACAGAGGGAAACTGAGGCACACCTAGGCATCATAAAAATATTACAGAAAATTCCCACCTTGTCACATAGGGTCTGATGGTCCCATGGACATGCAGTGCTAACTTTACAGTGCACAGCCCAAACCCACAGGCAAAATACAGCTAAGTAAGGAGCCTGATATGAAGTGAGAATCGTTTCCTTGCTAAGGGTTATGTTCTCCCAGCCCAGCCCTCGACAACTTCCCAATTATCACAGGTGATTTTGCTGTCAGTGTTTGACAGCAAGGAACCATAAAAGTGCCCTCAGATTTGTGTTTGGAAATCCGGTCTTGTGTGTTGATGTCCCTTTGGACAAAGGGCCGGTGAGGGTAGGGTGACCACGTCCCAATTTCATAGGGACAGTTCCGATATTAGGGGCTTTTTTTTAATATGGGCTCCTATTACCCCCTCAGCCCCTGTTCCGATTTTTCACATTTGCTATCTGGTCACCCTAGGTGAGGGGTATGCTGTGCATTGATTCCCTGGGTTTTGCTCCTCAAATCTTGATGTATGAAAGAACAATATGTTTATAATAATACTATTTATTTTCAGAAATAGCCCCTAGAGGCCAAAACGGAGATCTGGACCCCACCTTGCTATGCCCTGTGCAGACTCATGGTAATGACAATTCATGCCCTGAAGACCTTAGTTTGTTGAGACCAGGAAAGAGACAAGGTGGGAGAGAGGTGGTATTGTTATCCCCCCTTTACAGGTAGGAGGCTGAGAGACAGAGAGATTAAGACCCAAATGCTTAATGATTTTTGATTGCCTCAGTTTCTGGGTGCCCAACTTGAGATGCCTGGAGGGGACCTGACTTTCAGAGGTGGGTGCTCTGGACCTGTCTGAAAATCAGGCCCCTTTTAAGTTGTCTGAAGTTGGGGTACCCAAAATCACTGGACACTTCTGAAATTCTTGGCCTAAGTGACTTGCCCAAGGTCACATGTGGAGTCTATAGGCAGGAATTGAACCCAGCCCCCAGTGCCTTCTCTACAAGACTGGGCTTCCAAACCCATCATGGCTTTCCAGGGTGTGTGAGTGACATGCATGGACAGAGTGAATACACATCTAACACGCCCTAACTGTGCACACAGCCAGGCTTGGGACTAGGAGGCTGGGGGGAGCGAAGGTGGACAGTGGATTTCAGTCCGGTTCTCAGCAGAACGTGGCTCTTCCAGGTTTGCATCTGGTCCATGGTTTGAAGAACTTCCAGGATTGACTGGCCCTGGGGGTTGAGTCCCCCGCCTAGGGGCTGATAAAGCAACGTGCAGTCAGAGCCTGCCCCTCCCCCCCTTTAAAAAGCTCACATAACTCCCCCCGCTTGCCAGAGAGGCCGTGCGGCTCTCCTAGGGCCGGTTTACCCGCCCGCGGGTCTCAATTCTAACCAGCCGCCTCCAAAAATGGAGACTAAACAAGGGACATTCCTGACTAGCAGCCAAAGGCAGCCAAGCTTCCACCCCCCCCCCCCTCCTCTCCTCCTTCCTGCCCTCCAGCCTCCCTCGCAACTTCTCTCCAAGTTGGGAGTGAGCCGCTCCCCACGGGGTGTAGAATTGCACCCTCCCACCTCAGCTAGCCGGGGCTGTGCAGCCAATGGGGTGGGTTTATAGCCTCCCCCCCACACACATTCCCACCCCTCCCCTCTGGCCAAGCAAGTGGGTAGCCATGGCGACACCGTGGGCCCCTCCAAACATGTCTTACCTTTTATAGCCAGCGGTCCTGTGGTTAGCATGTTTTTTTGCTTGGGTGCCCTGGTATGTGTGGGCCCGGCTCCTCAGGCGCTCTCAGCTTGCACAGCTGGGTCACTGAAGGGAGTGGGGAGGGGAGAAGGGGGGCGGGGGCACCCCAGCTGCAGAGGGGAGTCACCCAGGCAGTGAACTCGGGCGCTTCTGGCACAAAGGTTTTGATCTGGTTTTTGTTTTCCTGCCTCTCGGTTTCCGGCCCTTGCTCTAGCTGGATTGCTAGGAAAACTCCACTGCATTTAACTCGTTTAACTCGTGGGAGTCGTGGCAGAGAGAGGCCTAGCCGGGGTCCTGCTGTGAACCTTGTGCTGAGCCAGCTGGTCCTGTGCTGATTTCCCTTCCCCACCCCCTTGTCCCCTCCTGCTGGGGTCCTGCTGTGATCCCGTGTGCAGACTTGCCCCCTCACCCCGGCTGGGGTCCTGCTGCGGTTCCCTGTGCTGATTTCCTCTTCCCCCTTGGGTAGGGTCCTGCTGTGATCCCTGTGCTGACCTCTTCTCCCCAGCTGGGGTCCTGCTGTGATTCCCCCCAAAAGAGCTCTCAAGCTGCTCCTCATATTTGGTGTATGTCTCTCGTGAGTGCACTTCTGCTCCCTCCGCGCTGCCTGGTGGCTATAACGGTGAGGCTATAAAAGGTTAACATCTGGGGGCGGGAGGGGTGCTCTTTGTCCTGCCTCCCTCCCATGATCGTCCCAGCAGTGCTGCATAGGAAAGAGAAATGAGTGAAGAGGGCCAGAGAGAGCAGACTAGCCTCTGCCCGGCCCTGCCTTGACGAGTAGCTCCCGCCTTGCGCATGGGGCCTCCAGGATACAGTCTCGGGGAGATGGAGCGCGGCTGGCAGCTGGTTCGCAGACACTTCTGTCCCGTGGTGTAACCTGGAGCCTGGATGGAGGTTGGGGAGGAGATTCTCCCCACCACGGAGTTGGGGGGAGAGCTCCCGCGTTCCACACGGAAGCAGCAGACCGTTCCCAGCTGACTCAGGAAGGCTTGGTGAGTATGAAAGTGAAGAACGCGGATTCCTCTGTAGTTATCCCACTCTCTCTGTCTGGCTAGGATGGTTGAATCTCAGGCCTGAAAGGAGGTTATACAGGGCTGGGAATGGGTGTTTGCGGTAGAGGATGCAGCTGGGGCTGACTGTGATGTATCTCTGTGGAGTCCAGGCTCAGCTGGTGTGGCACATTAGGAGACCCAGGTATTGTCTGAGTGCTCCACTATTACCCCCAGTGCCACAGGACAGGAAGGGTGGTCGTGGTTTAAGGCACTGAACTGGGACTCAGGAGATCTGGGTCCAGTTCCTGGCTCTGCTACAGGCTGACTGTGACGGTGAGCAGATCACTGCATCTCTCTGCCTTAGTTCCCCCACTGTGAGAGATGCAGGTAAATAACCCTCCCTTTCCCCTCACTCTGTGTCTCGTCTCATTAGACTGTTAGCTCTAGGGGCAGGGGCTGCCTCGCACTGCATTTATACAGTGCCTAGCACAGCAGGGCATGGCTGCATTACAACTAATTGATTTGGGGATCTCAGCTGTGCATGCCCTCACCTCCCTTGGACACCTCCATGTGACTGGACCACACAATACTGTCACAAGTGAACACTGATTGAGAGCTATACTCACTCCAGCAAGCTGTGATTTTAGCCTCTTGTCACCTATGGCTTCTGCATAAGATTCTTCCAGTCTGTGGGGTTGGTTTTTTTGTTTTGTTTTGTAAAGATACGTATTTCTGAATGAGTCGTTGGGACTCCAAGGGCTTGTCTACATGGGGAAGTTTTACAATATACTGATATAGTTGTACCAATATAACTCCTCCACCCACCATGTGAACCTTTGGAAGAAGGCCTGTTTTCGGTTTAGTTTATCTTGCTTGGGAAGAGGGTTAAGCTAAACCATAAAAAGCTCTTTTATACCAGTATAAGAACATCTACGTGGTGGTGAGAGGGTAACTATATTGGTTTAAATTTACATCTTAGTTTATACCATTTTTTCCCTCTGTAGACAAGCCCTAAGCAGTGAAACATCTGCTGCTGAACTTGGAGGTGAAAAACAAGTTTCGGCTTCTTTTTTGTTCTTAGAAGATTCCCTAGCTAACATGTTGAAATGCGTCACATCCAGTTTTTTCCCATCCGGACATGTGTAACATCTTTAACCGCTTCACTGCTGCTTAGTGTGCCAGGTAGGCTGATCAAATCACGTGTGCAGTGCTGTCTGGATACTCAGCGTTACATTCCAGGCGGGTGTTGGCACATCAGTGGAATACCACAGCAACACACAGGCATTGGACTGCAGGACCATCAGACAGCAGTGACCTGGGTGGAGGGTGATTCCTAGGACTCCTGGGTTCTATTCCTGGCTCTGCTACTGACTTGTTGTGTGACCTTGGGAAAGTCACTTAGGCCAAGGTTTTCAAAGGTGACTAATGATTTTGGGTGCCTCCATTTTTGTTTGCCCACCTTGAGACACCTTAAAGGAACCTGATTTTCCACACTTTCTGAAAATCAGGATCTTCACAATGCCTCAGGTTGGACACCCCCATTACTAGTCAGTTTTGAAAGTCTGGGCCTTAGCTTCTCTGGCTTCATGGACTTCATCTGTCACATGAGGGTGAGAATACTCCCCTGCCTTTGAGGGATGCCATGAGGATGGGTTAAAGTTTGCGAAGGGTTTTGAGATTCTCAGGTGGAAGGTGCTGCAGAAGGGCAAAGTCGTTACCATTTTAAAATGGGATGTGGGGCAGCTCCCAAGTGTTCAGAGCCAGCTACTTGGGTTTAGGGAAGGCACTAAATATGCCTGTTCTCATGGCTCTGTGTAGCCGGGAGGGCTGGGCTTGGCCATTGCTCCTTGGCAGCATCCAGTTGCTACATCCCAGCCAAGGCCATTTGGAGAGCCATGTGGTAAGTGGAGATGTCTCTTCTGAACAGTTTGCTGTGAGGCTCAGGTCTGGAAACAGCTCCAACGGGTGTATAGTTCTTTTGATCCAGGTTTTCCCCTTCCCTCCCCATACCACCCTTGTGTTTGAAGTCTCTTTCCCCGTGACCTTCTGGAGAGTCCAGGAGAATGTTTCATGTCACTTGCTGATTTTTCCCCCCACACCCGCCAAAGCCAACTGGTCTCCTGGATAGGAGAGAATTCTGCTCCGGCCCTCACCTTTGTGCCCGCTCTTCTCATGTCCATCTCAGCCTTAGGCGAATGCCTGAACCTGCTCACTCTTACCCTCAAACTTGACTTGTGGTGAAGGGAGGGGCTACAGAGAGAGTTTGCCCACTGTCCTAGTGGGAAACCTAAGAGAACATTGGGTGTCAGAATCCATCTAGCCTGGGGTACATCTATGTATTTCTAAATACCAGTCCCCACAATGCAGCAATACAAAGGGTCACACCTGGATTCACTTAAAAATAGTAATTTAAACTTATTTTGTAGTGGAGGGACTCAGCTCTCTACACTGGAGTCCATCTGACCTCGCCTGGGGCCCTGACCTTCCCAGCCAGGAACTGCGCACGCAGTCAGCTTGTGGCCTAGAACGAGGTCTTTGACTCTGGGGAATGATCATGCTGGGGAGGTTGGAATTAACATGCTCACCCAGCCTCTGCTCCAGACCCATGCAGAACTGACCCACGCCTGTCTGGGAATATCTTCTCTTGCTCTTCTCCTGGTTCATGGCTTTCCTTGCCCTCTGCCCAGCTCCACGCTTCTGGGAGAGGAGGTGCTGGAATGCCACAAGCAAAGTTCTTCCCCTGGCAGCCGACTGAAGGCAGGATGTAACGGCAATCTCGGGAGATTGTCAGCCCAGCCTAGCAAACTCAGCATTAGAAACCAGTCTTCTGGAGGCTGATCCATGCCTTTTGGAAATCACTGATGTTCCCTCTGATGCTATAGACAGAGATTTGGGAGTGGAGAAGCCCTCGCTATGTGCTGGGTGAGTTGAGTTGGGGGTGGGTCTTAAACTTCCCTCAAAACTTCATTGAGGCTGGTCACTTTCCTAACTCAGCAGTTCTGAGTCAATAGTGACTCAGTGGCTCTTAATGACCAGCAGGTTCACTGGCTGAGCAGAGGCAGCATGATCTAGAGGCTAGGCTGGGGACTGCAAGTCAGGACATCTGAGTTCTACCTCGGTGTTGTAACTGATCTGCCTATGTCATGCACTTAATCGCTCTGAGCCTCAGTTTCCCTAGCTCTAAAATGGGGATGATGATACTCACCTGCCTTTGCAAAGCCCTTTAAGAGCCCTCTGATGGAATGTACTAGATAAATGAAAATAGATATTTTATCTTTTAACTGTCAGGAAATGCCCAGTCTGGAGGCCCTTACTGGTATTCTAAACCATTTATACAGGGAGATGAGACAAAAGCAGAGAGAGAATGACTTGTTTAATGTGTCTGAAGAGAAGGAAAGTTGAAGTGCCCGTTGCTATAGACAGACTTCAGTTCACAGTACTTGTCTCTTCTGCCCTGCTTCAGCCTAGTGCAGTAACCAATCCGAAAGCAGCGCTCCACTCTCACTACATAGGATTGTGATGGAAAGTATAAAATAGTGAAACAGCGATGCCAGGTGAATTTTTGTCGGCAATGATGTTTGTACCCAAGAACTGAACACAGCTGTGGGGTGGGCCTGTTGGCTAGTAGTGGGAGCAGGTGCCCAAGAGCTGGGATTCCTGACTTCTGGTCCCAGGGATGCTGTGAACTTGGGCAAGTTGCTTGGTCTCTCTATTTGCCCTTCCTTGACACAGGGATAATCAATAAACATCTACACTTACTGGGGCAGGGACCATCTTTTTGTTCTGCGCAGCACCTAGCCCAGTGGGGCCCTGGTCCATGACTGGAGCTCCTAGGGCAGGGGTGGGCAAACAAAAGCCTATGAGCCATATCTAGCCCACCAGCCAATTTAATCCAGCCCTCAAGCTCCTACTGGGGAGTGGGGTCTGGGGCTTGCCCTGCTCCCATGTGCTGCAGTTCCCAGAAGCAGCAGCATGTCCCCGCTCTGACTCCTACATTTAGGGGAAGCCAGAGGGCACCGCGTGCTGCCCCTGCCCCAAGCGCTGCCCCTGCATCTCCCTTTGGCTGGGAACTGCGGCCAATGGGAGCTGCAGGGGTGGCGCCTGCAGATGGGGCAGTGCGCAGACTAAAGTCGCCTGGCCAAGCCTCTGCATAGGAGCTGGAGGGGGAAATGCCACTGCTTCCAGGAGCTGCTTGAGGTAAGCACCACCTGCACCCCTGGCCCCCTCCCGGGCTCCAACCCCCTGCCCCAGCCCTGATTCCCCCTCCCGCCCTCTGAACCTCTCAATCCCAGCCCAGAGCACCCTCCTGCACCCCAAAACCCTCATCCCCAGAGCCCGCACCCCCAGCCGGAGCCATCCCCCACACCCCAGCCAGAGCCTTCACCTCCTCCTGCACTCCAACCCCAATTTTGTGAGCATTCATGGCCCGCCATACAATTTCCATACCTAGATGTGGCCCTAGGGCCGAAAATTTTACCCACCCCTGTCCTAGGGGCTACTGCAGTGTAAATAATTGTATGCAATGCGTAGAGACCTTTGGCAAGAGGCTGTGTGGAGCTGGCCAATGTTATTAGCTGGGGCAATGGGAAAAGGAGTTCCCTGAGAGGAGAGTATGCAGGCCCATCCAGCTGTGGTGCTGCAGAAAGCTCCCTTTACAGTCCAGCTGAGTTCTGCCCTTACTGCTGTTTGTTTTCTCTGAAGGGTCCCCCGGGAGGCAGAAGGCCGGCATGGAGGGGAACTCGCCTACGGAGAAGAGAAGAGCCGTGAAGGGCATGAAGCAGCATGGCAGGAACGCCAGCAGAAGCAACCTCCCTGCTGAGCGCGCTGAGTCCAGCACCGACCAGCCTGTCAGAGCGGCTTTGGAGCCAGCAGGGCTGCGAGGGGAACCGGGCAGGGCCGCTCGCTCTATTCTGGAGGGCAAGGTGAAGGCTCTGAAGGAGAAGAGGTTGACTGTTAAGCAGGGAGGAGCGGTGTCCCAGGAACGGGCCTCTCTGAAGAAGCCCAAGGTCAGGAAAGGGAAGCTCATGCCAAGTCTGGCAGTGGTGGAGGGGGTCCCCCAGGACGCGGTGGTGGAGCCTGGGGCCCAGATCCGCACCTACCTGACGGACGTGCTGCTAGACAGCTGTGACGATGTGGACTTTGGGCAGGGTGCCAGGGGGACTGTGGCTGCAGACCTTTACGCCAACAATGTGGAAGCTCTGAAGGCGCATAGAACAGTGGGAGGAGGCAGTGTCTTGGGCTACGGTTCAGCTGAGGAGCTCTGGAGGCTCCCAAGCCCAGGAAGGAACATACTGGAGAATGCTGACCACTGCTCAGAAAACAGGGCCCAAAGGGGCTCCCTAAATGGGCTTTGGGGCACCAGCTCCACTAGGAATCCTGCCACAAGCAGCCAGAAATCTTCCCTTGAAGACCGTGGCAAACCAGTCCCCTTTGGAGAAGAGCTGGCCCAGGCTAGGGACTCGGAGAGCCTCCCCTTGGCTCCCAAGGATGATCTATGCGGGGGGTTAGCCCCATCAGGGCGGCTGTGGAGGACTGAGAGCTGGGACAGCCTTGGCAGTGCTGCGAGTGCCGCCAGCGGGCTGTCTCTGGCAGAGCGGGTGGAGAGGAACCGGGCCGTGCTGCAGGAGATGCTGAGCCTGTCGAGGCAGAACCGCTCTCCTCTGGAGCCTCGTCGCTACGCAAGGGAAGCGCTCACGCTAGCGAAGGATGGAGCTGCTCAAGGTGGGTATTTGATGCGGGAGCATCTCAAGTGTGTGTGATGGGAGTGTCACCACCATCTTAATGCTGCTCTGACACATACCTTAGTTCTGCCGTGCAGTATCGACCCCTGCTGTCCACTCTGAATTACACCGTCTCGCTCACTGTTACTTGCAGATGCCCTGCAAAGAAAGCACAACAAATTGGGGTTGTGACCATTGCCCATTTTTGCTGCTTTATGATAGGAAAAGAAGGCCTGAAACAAGGAGTGGGGGGTGGCTTGAGGGTTTTTGCATATTTTTTTTTAATCACAGGCCCTTTCTCCACAAAAAAGGGCTACCAATTTAATTAAATCAGTGCATGTTCCTTGTGTGGTCACTTAAATTCAGGGCCTTATCAATGTAGTTTAAAAATGAGGAATGGCAAGCCTGGTTGGCGGCTTCAAATGTGGTTTGCAAGCGTTCCCAGCTCACAATGGAATCTTTAACAAAGACAGCTTTTCTGTTAAGTGTTTCTCCGGTATTTGAGTTACATACACATACAATCCCACGGTTTTAGTCTAGAAGGAAAGGATTGGCTTTGGGAAATGAGCTCTGAGGTTGGTTTGCGGGTGAATGGGATCTGTGGTGAACAGAAGATCAGGGTCACTTTCCCACCCCCTGCTTTACCTGTTGCTGAGGTGTGTGACTCGATGCGTCTCTCTGTTCTGGGTTGCAGGGCTGCTGGTGAATGACCTGGACTGGGACTCTGGGGTCTCGCTGCAGGACTCAGAAGGGTACAGGTAAGAGCTGAGAACACTGCGGGAAGGAAGCAAAGATTGCCCCTTCTCCCTCCTTCCTCCCCACCCATGTATTTTTAAAACTAGCAGGCAATCCCTGGTGGGTCTCCATCTGGTCCCTGAACTTCCCCCTCCCCCTTAGAGATGGCCTTTCCCCCTCACATGCACAAGACCAGAACGAAGGCGCTCTCCCAGGCCAGCATGGGGGAAGCTGGCCCCGCTGCTGCTTGTGTTCAGCCCACTCTGAGGTTCTATGGAGAGCTCCAGTCTGCAGGGCCATGAGTCAGGCAGCTGTCCCCAGCACCCAGTTCACTCAAAATAGCAATCGCTAAATGCGCAGCATTTCCTGCCAGCGCCCCCTGCCCATGGATGATTGGGAGCCTGGCACCACTGAACTAAGAGTGGGAATTGCTTTCGCTGCACTTTGTTTCCCAGTGTACACATGGAGAGGATCAGATAGAAATATACAGTACTCTTGCTGGAAGCTTTTAATATAACACGACTTTATTTCCAGACTTCAGAACGGTAACACGCAAGAACCCAAAAGCAGAGAGACAAAACAGGCTGCTCCCTAAGACAGAGAAGCACATCTCATCCCTTACTGCAGGGTGGCTGGCTGCTGATTGACTGCTGCTATGTCCAAATCACACACTTCCCTGTAGCACCCCCCAGCCTTCAAGCAGGAGCAGGAAACCCCCTACGATTAAAAGTGATAGTATGTAATTGTAACAGTTTGTAGTACACCACACACTTGAATAAGAAAAAATAACACACACATCTAAACAGAAGGCTAAAAGGAGCAAAGTCTGGGAGAACAGTTAATTCTAGGTTCCTGTCAGCGCCAGCTTGTATTAGTTCAAAAGTCCTGGGGCTGCTGCATTACAGGACTTGTTCTTCCCAAGTGGAGCCCAGAATAGCCCCAACTGCTATATTGCTGCAGAGTCCCATGTGTGTTTTACAAGGGGTGGGTCCAGCTGTTCATGGAGGGCATGTGTTTCCTCTGAGGACAGGGCACTCTCAGCAGAGCATGGCAGCGTGATCTGTGCAGGGATACCATTAAAACTAGATTTACCTTAAGCCGCTGGCTACCGATCAGGGGGTCTTTCCAAGGAAACCTGACGAGGGGCCAGTGCTGCCCAATTCAGATCTGGATCTCTGAGTGACTTCGGCTCTGGGGTGGCAGCTCAGGCCCAGCCGTTGGGGGAACAATCATTGTTGCAGGAAGGTTATTGAGTTTAGGATGTGTGTGTGCACACGAGAGGGAGGAGGAGGTGAAGGTGAATCCCCTTTTAGACAGTGGGTCAAATGTTCAATAGGGCCTCAAGCTGGTCTCTGTCCATCCATCTGTCCTGCTGGCCCTCGTCCCCATGGTATCTGTGCACCTCTCATAGCACTTTGCAACAATGGAGAAACAGGCTGGGGGTGGGGGGAGAGATTTGCCCTAGGTCACCCAGCAATAGAACCCAGGTCTCTTGACTCCCAGTGCTGTGCCCTACCCAAGCCATTCTGCCTCCATGTTCATCTGTGCACATGCAAATCACCGATCCAAGCGGTTTTTAAGCACTATCCCTTAGGAGGTCACACTTGTAAGACACCCAGTGCTAGTGCTCAAACATTGTGTGTACAGGCTTTAAAGTGTATCCACAGAGGCCACGCTTTGGAAATATGGCCCTCAGCTTGCCCAAGATCTGGGCCCGATTGTGGGCCTTGTGCTCCATATGATCCCCAGAAAGAGGCTGACCCAAATGATCAAGGCTCGAAGGGGTTAACGTGTATAGAAGGTCTGGGAAAGTTGTAACCTCTTGTGGTTGGGAGGGAATCGGACTTAAATCTCCCCATGGGCTAGTGCAGATTGTGCAGGTTGGAACCTAGAATCTCATTGAACTAATGATAAACCTTTGGGATATGGACTAAAAATAAGAGAGAGAGAGAGACTTCCATGCGGGAGGAGGGGAGAGACTCTGGCTCACCTGAGGCAGCTGAGCAGCTGTAGTACTATGCAGGATGATGCTCTGGTCACCAAAGATGGGAGCTGGGGGCAGCGGGGGGGATCTGTTAATTGAGTTCGCTGTATGATCTGGGCCTCCAGCTGGTGGGGATGTCATGGGTGATGAGAGAACTGACAGGTATCATGGGGCGTGCGAGTGAGCTTGTGGAATGGCTGGCTCAGGGCAGCGCTGGAGGCATCTCGCAGATTAGTGTTGGGAACAGGGAGGAATTCGGCCTGCACTTAATGAGAGAGAATGTCACATTAGTGGGTGTCTCTGCTAGCTAGGGAAATGGACAAGACTTGATGGTGTCCTGAATCTCCCTTCAGCCAAAACATTTTATGTAAGTCAAGAGATTTTGCTCCATTGAGTTCTCCAGTTTAACAAAGCGTGGAGATAGACCCTTAAAAGTGGGGAATAATACTGAGCTCTCTGCACGCCCAGAGCAAAGGAGATTTGTTATCCCACTTTTACGGATAGGGAAACAAACGCACATAGCCATGAAGTGACTCGCCAAAAGGTGTCACAACACATTGGTGACTGAGCTGGGAAGGGAACCTCCTTTTTCTCATCATTCTCAAGCTAGTTCTGTAGCCACTGGATCACACTGCCTCCATAATGGCCTCTGCCTGTTTGCTCTTGAGCTTTGCCCTGGTAGGAGTCCTGGTTGTGACCCCTTGAAGACATCTGCCCAAGCAATGTCCACGCACAGATCTATATCCCGGTGGCTGGCCACAAGGGCTTCCTGCACCTACGCTTCTCCCTGGATGGCAATGAGATCTAGCGTCTCAGCATAGCTCCAAGCAGCTGCTTGGGGCATGTTGCAGGGCTTCTGGAGTAATACTGCAACAATTTGAATCCAGGAGCAAATGGGCAAATATCCTGGCCCTCTGCCAGTTTTTAACTGGAGGAGGGAACTTCTGGTCAACTTCACACCACTGCAGTGGAGGGCGCACAGATAAACAGAGAGGTCAGTAACCATCACCCATAAGGCCCCGTGGGATAGCAGTTGGAGGACTGCCGAAGTAGTGCATAGCAGCACTGCGTACACAGGAACAGTAGATTGAACTAACTCAAGTCGCACTGAACTTAGCTCACTTTGAAAGAGGATTCCAGAGTTTGCAACAGATGCGCAGTTAGTGTATGCAAGTGTTTTCAAACCGGATTAACTGGACTTCGTCCGGTTTAGCCCCCATGTAGACAAGCCCTAAGATACTAGGGCCCAAGCTATAAAGGGCCTCATAAATCCAGTCAGTGCCTTGAATGGCAGTGGGAAACAATCTGGAATCCGCTGCAGAGGTGGGTATAATGGTCTCCCCCCTGCATACACTAGTTCCGGCTCTGGAGTGGTCTGTGTGGGCAGCCCCATCCCACTGTCAAGGCTGCAAGTGACAGAAAGGAGCCGCGGGCAGGACAAATCCACCCGTCAATCAGTAGGAAGCACTACGCGCCCACAGAATGTGCGTCTTGCTCTGAAGCGAGTTCGGACGCTGTTGTGTTTCACACGCCTGCCTTCCCTTAGGAAGCCCTGGGCACAAAAGGGTTAATCTGAGACTCTCTGAAGTGACTGCCTGAGTTGATTACTGTAATCAGGGGGATTATGGCAGCAGCCAGTAGGGAAAGCCTGTGCTCTGGAATAGCCTGTGGATCACATGTGGGGCAGGACAGAGCAGGGGGCAGCTCAGAGACAATCTGAAATGGAAGAATGGGGAGCGATTTTTCCCCCGGGCAGTGACATGTACAGGGGAGCTGGGGAGTGGGTGGGGACAGGCAGAGCACGCCATTCTGGGGATTGTCCTGAGTGCAGCATCTTAACTAGGTAGCAGGAAGGAAAGCTTGGAGCTTACTGCCCCTGAGAGAATGGGATTCCGTTCCTTTGGGGGTGAGGTTTAACATGCATATCCTAATACAGCCGCTGTTGAAACAGTCCAGGATTATTCTCCAGGGAGCTGGATGCACTGGAGGGATTGTGGTGGATCCTTATGGGGGAGAAGGGGGAGCTGCATTGCAGTGTGACAACTTTGGGGGGAGGGGGCGGCTGCAGACCCTCTTGCAGTGGAGAGATTGCAGTGCAATCCCTGGCAGGGGAGAGGAGTAGAAGGAAGGGGCTGCACTACAGATCCAGTAATACTTCAGTAGTGGTTTGAGCGCCCAGGGACTGTAGCCTGTAGCCCTGATTACAGTCGGGAAATTGTTTTCTGATTCCAAGTTGTCAGGGTTCCCTCCCCACTCTAAACTCTAGGGTAAAGACGTGGGGACCCGCATTAAGAGCCCCTAAGCTTATTTTTACCAGCTTAGGTTAAAACCCCCAAGGTACAAAATTCCCTGCACCCTGAGAAATGCTTCTTTCGCTGCCACCATCAAATGTCTAACAGGAATCCAGGAAAGGAATCACTTGAACTTCCCTCCCCCCGAAACTACCCCCTCAAGCCGTACACCCCCTTTCCTGGGAAGCTTCAGAACAATCTCCCAACCAATTGGTTACACAGTGATCTAAAAACCCACCCCCTGGGTTTTAACACCATAGAAAACAGTCAGCTTCTTAAAAGAAGGATTTTATTAAAAATAAAGAAGGTAAAATCATCTCTGTAAAATCAGGATGGTAACTAGTTTACAGGGCACTTAATTTCCAAACTCAGAGATATTTCCCCCTCTGGACAAAACCTTAAAGTTACAGAAAACCATGAATAACCCCCCCCCTTGCCCCTTCTAACATAGGGAATACACCAAGCAAAATTAAACAGAAATCTATGCGCTATGCTATCTAAACTTACTTCAGAAAAGGGAGGGTTGATTTTCTGTAGGTTCCTTCTGTCTTCCAAGATCACTCTGACTCAGACAAAACCACACACACACAGCCTTCCCCCCTCTAAAGATTTGAAAGTATCTTGTCCCCTTATTGGTCAGATGCCAGCCAGGTCAGGTGTCAGTCTGGCTACCTGTATTTCTTAACCCTTTACTGGTAAAAGGATTTTATAGCACTGCATCAGACTCTCTCCCCCTTCCCTTCATTTATGACACAAGTGGATTTAGTCTGCTGCTTCTGTGCAGAGTCTGCAATGTGACTGAGTGCATTACGTGTGGCTCCTGGGAACTGACAGAAATCCTGTGCTTCTGGGCTAGTGAAGTGTTTGAGTTCTGGCTTGGGTGTAGCTGGTGATGGGGTGTCACTTTTCTTCAAAGCTGGTTGATCCCTCTCCATGCTCACGGCCAGGACGTGAGAGAGAGGCCCCGAAGAATTCACCCTGGGTCCTACATCCAATGCAGGACCTTCCGGGATGAGTCTGGATGCATTCAATAAACTAGCTCTTGACCATAAAACTGAGTTTAGTGCTTTCATTGAAGGCTCCTGCTAGCGTGGGACATTATGGGTGTCTGCTCAGCTAGTTAAAAGTGACATTTAGTGTGGGCCCACACAGCTGCTTTTCTTCCATGCCGGGCATGGTTTTGTGTCTCCCCCCCCCCCCCCCCCCCTGTATATGTTAGGAGTGCATTCTGGGCAGCTATCCCAAGGACAATGGCTGTTTTTCAGAGCCCCTTCTGTTTCTGCTGAGGATTCTGGGAATTGTTACACTCTACTCACAGTCCCCTGCTTCAAGGACAGAGTGGCCATTTGGTATCATGGAGACCTTCCTGGCATGATAGGCGCTGGCTGTTGAGTGACTGCTTTTGAGCCAGAGCAGGGCAGAAATGGGAACAGCGCCCAGAGTGCACTCAGGTGTTCCCTGGCATCCCTCTGCACTGCTTTAGTGAACTGGGAGGAGGCAGCCTCTGGACGGGGCCAGTCTCTCCCATCGGTGGGACAGTGTAATTCTACTCTCTTAGCACATGGCCCATGGCCAAGGGGCTTTCCCCAATACAATGTGGGACCATTGGGGATAGGGGGAGGAAGCTGTTGAAGGAAACAAATGGTCCAGGCTGAGATGCATTGGTAGAGCTGACTGGAATAGGAGGGGAGTGCTACATCTGAGGACTAAGGTGCATGGGCAGATCTCAGTGGGGGAAAGGGGGTAGACTAGTGCTTGCCCAATGTCATGGGGTGGCTGGCAGCTGGTCTTTGAAGAGAAGAAGTCCATCTTGGCCCATCTGTAATTTGTTAACTCTCTAGGTGATTGACTGGCAGCTAATTGGCCAATGAGCACCAAGATGAGATAAGACTACCAGAGGTCAGTGAGAGGAGGGTGCTCCTAGAAAAAGAGGAGCTCCCAGGGAACAGAGCAGCTGAATGCTGAGGGAAAGGAAGTTGGAGAGGGACTGCCCGGCCAGCTGGCTGCAGGGTCTCTACATGTTCTCTGGTGCACAAGGAGTTAACTTCAGCTCTCCTTCCCCTTTACTTTGCACAGGTGTTGCAGGAATGGGCTGTAAGCAGGGCTGCCGCAGAGAGACAAGGTGGGGAGTGCCAGGTTGATCTCAGGCTGTGAACCCCCTGTTGCTCTTTTTGCTTCTGCTACCTTTGTTTAGTTCCTATTTGAAAGAGTCCCTCCTGCTGCACAATCCTTACTCCTTGTTGCTTCATTTTGTTTCTGCTCAGCCAGTCATCCCCCTAGTTTACAGATTATTGCTATATTGGCAGTGCAGTCCTATGCAGAGGGGATTGGGACTCAGGAGATCCGGGTTCAACTCCCACCTCTGCTACTGACCTGGTTGGTGACCTTGGGCAAGTCACTTCAATGATCTGTGCCTCATTTTCCCCATCTGTAACATGGGGGTGATATTCCCTTTGAGATCTACAGAGGGAAAGCAGAGAGAAGTGTTATTTTCACCTTGACTTATAGCACAGCATGCTGCTGTTCTTTGGGCAAATCTACCATGCAGCTGAAGCTGTGGAGTGTGATGAGCGTGCAAAACTGCAGAAATACCAGCAGTTCTGTCTCTGGAGGGTTTCTGCTTTGCTATTTCCAAATATTTAAGGTGACTTGCAAGAGATCCTTATGCAGGGTGCTGTGGTGCATTGAAAGCGGTATACAAATGACATGCTGTCCCTTTAAATTTCAGGGGGTTTCCTGCTCCTGCTGGCAGACTAGGGGGCTCTGTAGAATATGTGCTGCTAGGCCCCGATCCCGCTCAGCCAGCCTAGAGCAAGATGGGGGGAGTTGCCCCCCATAGAACAGAGGCACAGCCTGCTTTGTGCGTCTGCTTTTGCGTTCTTGTGTAATTGTTCTGAACTCTTAAAAACAGTCGTGTTGCATTGCAACCTTCTATTGCGAATATATTGTTTTAATCTAACTTCCCCTTATGTATGCTGGGAACTTAGCAGTCGCAGCCCCGTACTGGCAGAGGGGATGGGCCGGGGTGGGGGGGCCTAGCAGGCCCTCTTTAGCTCTGGCCCATTGGTAAATAGCCATCAGAGGGACCAGCAAAAACCAGTCACCGAGTAGAAGTTTAAGTAAAGGTCAAACTGAGCGGGAGTGGAAACCGTGAGGGTGCATTTAATGTGGCTGGAGGTGGGCTCCTTGTCCAGGTTTTAAGGGTATTTGGCCTCAACCTGTCTTAGGCCCCTGAGAGCTGCTGCTTAGGGCATGCTCGCGACCTTCCTCCTCCTGTCTCTGGCCAGGTCTATCACTGTGTCTTTGGAAGCAGGCGCCCATGCCTGGCTTGTGAGAGCCCTGGCTTCCCCTGTTGGTGGCGTAGGCTGCCCTCTAGTGCTGGCTTTCAGGCCTGCAGTGGGTCTGAGGATGGACCGTGGGTTGTTTTTCCAGGCAGAGCCGCGTCGTCCTCGTCACTGTTAAACCACTTCTAATCCTTGTTATTTTTTTCTAATCCCCCCGCCTTGCTCCCCACTGGCCTGGCTGCAGGGCCTTTGTTCCCACTCAGGAGCTCGAGCTGAGCCCCAGGCATGAGCAGGCCAAGCAGCTGCTGCAGAGAGCCCGCATGAAGGCCAGGACGAGCCCTCTCCGAGCCAGCCACGACATCCTTCCTGCTGTTCCCCAGGCCAGACGGTGAGTGCAATGCCTCCCATGTCAGTCACAGCTCCAGGGAATGCCAGGGGGAGGGGGTGGGAGACCTGCTTCCATTGCCAGTCTCCCTGCGGGATTCTTCTGCTTTCCTGCCTCATTCGCACTCTTAATCATGTATAGAAATAGACCCAGACCGTGATCCTCACTCTCATGCATAGGGGCTGGAACTAGGGGAGCTACTGGTGCTGCCTCACCCCTGGCTTGAAGTAGTTTCCATCATATCCAGGGTTTACAGTTTGCTTCAATGGCTCTCAGCACCCCCACTATGCAAATTGTTCCAGCACCCCTGCTTTCATGGAGATGCAGACACACTGTAGGCATTCTGTAGCCCAGTATTTCTCAACTACCAGTCCGTGGACCGGTGCCCGTCCCTGAGATCTCCCTGACACAGTTTCAGAAGCCAGCAAGCCGGTTCCTGGTATCCAAAGGGTTCAGAGACACTGCTGTAGTCCACTACATCACATAAACAAATGTCACATGCGCAGCAGAAGCCTGTTACACCTTCACCGTACACATGCTCTGTGCGTACCTGATAGACACATACAACAGATCACACACTAGTGTTGACTCTAGAGGATTTGAATGGGGTGTCATTGTTTCATTTTATGATGACAGAGGCACCGACTGCAAGTTCTTGGCTCCCAGAGATTAGTTTATTTCGCCAATGATATAGAAAGGTCTCCCAAAGTAAAATAAACTCAAGAGCTCCGGAGGATGACAGTTCTGGCTTGTGAGGTTTTAAAATTTGTTTGGTTTTGTTCCACACTAGAACAAAAACAAACCCTTTCACGTTTTCACAAAATGGAAATGGGGTTGAAATGTCTGTTTTCTGAGTGAAAAGTCGAGTTTTTGATTCACGTCTCTCTTAAGGTGACCGCAGAGTCCACCCTGGACCGCCGAAACTTTACTACTGAAAAATTTGTTGAAATCAATACAGTATATTTTGAGAGTTTTATCCAAAATCTTCTGACCAGCTGTAATAAATACGTAGCAACAGAGAGAGTCACCCCTGCAACAAACCCACCTCGGATTATAGATAATGCATGTGTGTGTCTGTTAACGATCCCTCACAAGTGATGTGGGCTTGGGAGATTCTGCTGGTCAGCTCCGTACCTCCGCCTGAGTGAAAGTGAATAGGGGTTAATTGAATCGCTTTAACCATGAGGTGGAGCATGGAAGATCCATCATGCTCGCTGAAGACTGTAGCATATAGGAATCAAGACTAAGCTAGTGAAGGGAACTGGGAACGGCTAACCAGGCGTGACATGTTCATACTCTGTGCTGTAAGTGAAAGATTAGCGTTATTGCTTTAGAGTTCAGACTGGCATCTGTGAATTGATAAGTGTGGCTCTGTTCTTATTTACACACACGGTTTGGGTGAAATCCCACCCCAGGTGCTGTGGATTCTGTTACTCTGCCCAAAGACAGCTCTGGGGGCAGTTAACTCCCTGGTATGGTAACAATTTAGCACTAAGGAAATCTCGATTCCTGACACACAAGGCAGCTCAGTGTCTCTCCCCCAACCTTCTCCTCCCAGGGATGGTGGGGGTGGTGTTGTGTTTGAAATGGCCCAGGCCAGATCCATGCCGAAGACCCTCCCACTTTCCTCCTTTATAATCTTAATCCTTCAAGGCCTGTGTAACAATGCTGGTTCTGGCGGGACCCAACTGAGAGTGCCAGTTCAGGACAAATTGCTTAAAGCAGGGCAGTTACAGCCCAAGGCTGGGGTTTTTCCACCTCTAAGGCAAACCAAACCAGCCAGACAGAGAGGACTTTGGTTTTACCCCACTGGCTAACCACAAGTCACACAAACAATTCCCTTAGACACTCCAGTTTCCCAGTATCACCACCAGTGCCACTCATTATGGGGACAAATGGTTATGAAAACCAATATCCCAGTAAAAGAAAAAAGGTTCTCTTGATCCCAAAGGACCAAGCCCCAGACCCAGGTCAATATACAAATCAGATCTTACCCACAAATCATGCATTTGCCAATCCTTTAGAATCTAAAATCTAAAGGTTTATTCATAAAAGGAAAAAGAGATAGATGAGAGCTAGAACTGGTTAAATGGAATCAATTACATACAGTAATTGCAAAGTTCTTAGTTCAGGCTTGTAGCAGGGATGGAATAAACTGCAGGTTCAAATCAAGTCTCTGGAGTACATCCACAGCTGGGATGGGTCCTTCAGTCCTTTTGTTGAAAGCTTCAGTTTGTAGCAAAGTTCCTCCAGAGGAAAGAAGCAGGATTGAAGACAAGGTGGAGGAGCTGCAGCAGCTTTTTATCGTCTTTTGTCATGTGGCCTCTCTTTCTTTGTTCCAAAGTCAAGCATTGGGGCACATGGCAAGAGAAAACCTTAGAGTTCTGTCCATAGGCATGTCCCTGCATACCTTGCTGAGTCACAAGGTGTATCCGCCTTCTTTCAATGGGTCAATTGTATAGCTGATGGTCCTCAATGGGCCATTAAGCAGGCTAGGCAGAGCTGACACCAACTTGTCTGGGGTGTCACCCAGAAGCATAGCACAAGTTTGAAATACACACAGTATAGAGCCAATACTTATAACTTTAAATACAAAAAATGGTACATGCATACAGGTAGCATAATCATAACCAGCAAACCATAACCTGGTCTTAGACACCTTATTTGACCCCCTTTATATAAGATTTGGTGCCACTACAGGACTTTAGATCATTGTTGCAACCATACTGTTACAGATTCTGTCAATAACATCACAGCCTGTTGTCCCAGTCACCTCTGAGGGAGACTGGCCACTCCGCTCCCTTATCTGTTGAAGAGGTCAGTGTTGAGCCATGTGTAAGGACTGCCTTCCCCGAGGGGTCCAGTGTGCTCCCCACACACACACACCTCCCTAGGCCAGCACAGTCTAGAACCAGGCATGAAAACAAACACAGGTCTCCTGCATATTACTAGCCCAGCCCTTAGAGCACCCCCATATCTATCCTATCAGTTCATATTGTGCTGATGCTCCTGCTCTCCTCTGTACTTATCACAGATTGATTTACTGATCTGAACAGCAGCTGGACTGAGTTTACACCCCGTTGGCCTTTAGCCCTTAACCCACTGGTCCCTTGGGATTTTCTGTCATGGTTTCAGTGGGATTTTCACCATGGGCACTTATCCTCCTGGCTCTTGGTAGCAAAGGAGGGAAACTTTTTCCAAAAGGGGGTGATTTAAGGTGGATGTAGTTGCCTCCTGAGGAAAGGGAGATAGGCTGGGCGAGGCACGAGTCCTGACCCTGGGGCCCTGGAATCACTCGGATGGACAAGGATCCATTCCGCAGGGTGGAGCCATTTGTATACCCAGAGTATGCTAGAGTGGCAGGACTCCCCTGCAGGAATAAAAGGGGAAGGGTGACTGGCTGGTGACTCCATAACCGTCCTCTCTGTCCTTGTGTTGCTGTATTAGGGATGCCGGCGGGAGCACTGCTCCGGATCTGAAGAAGAGCTATGCTCTGAGGGATGGGGAGGCCCACACCAGTGGGAACCTGAGTGACTCCTCCAGCGGGGAATCCAGCTGTGGGCAGCCCAGGAAGCGAGGGCCGTCCCCATCCCGTGTGCGCTTTGAGGATGAGTCCCTCCGGGATGCTGAAGTTCGCTATTTGGAGAGGTTGCAACTGCGCCAGAAGCGGGTCTTGGACTCAGTCCTCTTGACTCTGGGCCAGAGCCCACTGGTCTCCAAGCCAGACCTTTCAGATTACATCAACGGGGACTTCCACCACAAGGAGAGCGGGGTCAGTAAAGCCTGCAAGGAGCAGCAGAACCGTGGGCAGGCTGCAGGGACATCCGCGCACCTGGCCAGGAGGGGGCTCTCGGAGAAGGCTGGGCCCACTGCGCTGAGTGCAGCGGGGAAGTGCAGAGCCTGTGGCTCCTACCTCAGCGGCTCAGCAGCTAATCAGAACGTGGACGTCAGGGCTGATCAGACGGTTAAGCCCCTATTGGGGGGCCACAGCGTAACTCAGGAAAACAAAATTATCAGCACCGGGGCTGAAAGTGGGGAGCCAAGCGCTTCCCAGCAGGAGGCGAGAGGAAGGACTTTGGGCCCGAGGGGGTCTCCCCTCTGGATTCTCCCCTCCCGGCAGCGCGTTCACACAGAGCGGATCAGGGAGACGTACATCGGGGACGTCACGTACATAGACGACGTGGACTCAGCTCTCGACAGCACCGACACGTCTGACAGCTGCAGGACTGACAGCGAAGAGGCTGGGCTGGGGAGCGCCCACTCCAAGGGTTACCAGGATGCCAGAGGCCGCTGGCCTGGAGGGCACCAAGCTCCTAGGGGAACTGGGGCTCCGGAGAAGGACACGAGGGGCAGGAAAGTGGGGCAGGAGGAGTGCAGGGTAAATGGCAGCAGTGGAGGGGCTAGGGTCTCTGACAACGCACTTGGCACTCGCAGGGCTGTCATCAGCGAGAACGTCAGTGAGGGAAAAAACTCCTGCTTGAAGGACACCCTGGTGCTAAAAGAGGGTCAGGTGACCAAGCCAACAGCCAATGGGGTGGAAGCACTTTCCAAAGGTGACCAACTCCCAGCTGCACCTCGGCTGGCTGAGAAGAACAGTGGCCGGTGTGATGCAGCACTCGACCCCTTCCAGCGGGGGCACATCCACCCTCCGCCCCCTGCCCAGGGTCAGCCGTCAGCACCGTCGATCCCAGGCAACAGAGGCACACTGGAAAGCTCTGCCCCTGCCCCTCAGCCAGCCAACAACTTAAGCCAACCCAGCCCGGCAACAGGCATCTCCCAACAACAAGCAAAGCAGGGGGCATCATGCTACAACTTGCTGGCTCGGGTCCCCGCCCCGCCGCCGACTGGGAAAGCTTCCTCCCCCGTGCCTTACAGGAAGGCCGTCCTGACAGGTAGCTACAGGCTGACAGGCCACGAAACTGGGCGTCTGGACCAGACCAACAACCTGGTGACTCGGCCCACTTCTCCTCCCGGCAAGCGTGGGTCTGTGCCGGAGGAGCAGAAAAGCCAGCACAGCCCGAAAGTGCTTTCCAAGGGCCAACTCCTGGCCTTGTCCACCAATAACTGCAACAACACACGGGCCAAGCATCAGCGTGATGGCCAGGCTGCCAGCGTGGCTCTGACCCACCGAGAGCGGGCCGTGAGTGTCCAGAAACTGCCTGCTTCCTGGGGAGAAAGTAAAGGTAAGTTGGGCGTATTGCGGCTAGCCTCCTTAGTGACATGGCTGTGTTATGCCTATGCTCCGTGCTCTGAGCTGGCTTCCCACTGGGCTCTCATAAGCACTGTCTGATTAGAGACCTGGCCACCTCCCTCCCTGCTCTCGGCGCAGGTGAGCGAGCCCCGGTGCTCCTGCGGACAGTCTTGAGATCTGAACTCTGCAGCAAGGGAAGCAGCGGGCTCTCGGAGCAGAGATTCTTCACTGGTAGAACCTGCCCTCCCTCTGGCAGCTCACCAACGCCTGAACTTGCTGGTCACCAGGCTGCGGTGCCAGGATCACACATTTGCTGTGCTTGGGGATAAGACTCGGGGGGGTTCCACCAGCCAGGTGAGGCTGGCTAATATGGGAATGGTGCTGGTTGCTGCCCAATCCAGGACAGACGTTAAAGAACTGGAGGGGGCAGAGAAGGGTTACTGTCATCCAGGGTGAAGGGAGAGTCCCAGGTGCATGGCATGAGTCCGCTCAGCCAGCTGAGATGGGAGCCGCCCACTGCAGGACAGGAGAAGCTTCAGGGGTGGGTATCTGGGGAGAGACTAGCCCCTCCAAATGAGAAGGTGTCACTTGAGGTCCTGGCAGCTCCGTTTCAATGGGGATCTAGGAAGAGGAATGAAAACTATCCCTGCTTCTGCAGTACAGCGGGGTCCGGCTGAGTGAGGTCTGCGTCCCTGCTGACTCCAACAGCTGGGTCAGACTCACCTTCCTGTCCAAGCCTGTTTCTGAACCAGCCCATAGATACTCGTCTGACTGTGTTGCTGTCATGATAGGTCCATCCTCTGCCGCTGCTCCCTCTGCCGCTCCCAGCGCCGTCAGCTCAGCTGGCATCACCCTCTCCCTGGCAGCTGAGGAGACCGACCCCACCCAGGTCGGTCGATTACCCAGTGGGGAAGCGCCAGTGTCTGGGTCAGAGCAAGCAAAGTGGTTCATGGAAGGGAGGTGAGTAAATATACAGCGAGCTCCCCGCTCTGTAACCACATCAGTGGGAGGGCTCTGAGCTGACTCCTGTGTCTGAACTGCACAGCTCCTTCTGTGGCTGCAGAAGTTAGCAAGTAACGACCCTTGGGGTCTATGGGTGGGCTTGTGTTGTGCCTTGTATACAGAGCGATGCTTGTGACCACGGAGGTGGCAAACAGAAGAGAGAGACTGGCAACCCACGCACTGGCAGCTCCGCCTGGCAGTGGGGTCGTCAAAGCAGGCAGGGGTATGGTAGTTAGGTCCCCAGGCCTAAGACTCACTCGTCTGCAGGTAATGAGGCGCTATGCATATGTAAATGCCTGTCATCCTCTGGTCCCCCTTCAGAGGGAGTTGGGAGCAGCTGTTTGACCAGAGGGGAGTCAGCAACCTTTCCATCCTCCAGATCTGCAGCCCCTTTCTGCTTCCCTGGCTTTTTGTTCCCCCAGCGCTGCTAGCAGGATAGCACTGCTGACTATCTGGCACAGCTGTAGCTGCTAATTGGTGGGGAGCCAGCCTGCCGGTATTAAACCTTCCCCTGCTGATTCTGCTCTCCCATCCACCTACCTGCCCATCTCCCCTCCTCGGTCAGCCTCTCCCTGGTGTCCCTGCCCTCCCTAGAGCTGGCCGGGAACTTCCTGTTCCCCACTGTGACTTCCCCCAAAAGCTGCTGCCGCTGCTGCCCAGGATACCCCTCAGCCAGCATGCATTTCCCCCCTTCCCGTCCACATCCCAGAATGCTAGAAATAAATACTTCACTGAAGACATGAAGGGGTTAATTGTACCCGATCCCGAGTCATGGTGTTCATTGTAGACCCAAATGGATCTCCGTTCAGCACTGAGAGGTTTTCAGTGCCTCCAGAGCTGGTACTGCGGTGTCTTTGCCCTTTTCTTCGTGCCCTTTAACAAAAGGATCTTCCCAGTTTCTTCCATCCCTAATGTTTTTCTTTGTTCTCTACCACATAGTGTTGGTCCTTCAGGCCTGGGAGAGTTTGAAATTTACCTTGGGGTCTTTCCACCATTTGAACAGCCCATCCTGGTGTGGGGTAGGAAACTTGAGCCAAACTATGGTGGTCTATAGTAGCAACGGAAATTTAAAGCACAGTCAGTCTTACCCACACACCTGCCTGCCCATAGGAGAAACCACCTCTCCCTGCATGTACCCATACTGCGTCCGTTCATTGCTGTCTGTCAACAGGGCCCGCCACAGACCTTTGTGAATAGCCCCGGAATCCCACCCAGGTGTTGGGTTGCTTGCAGGTTAATCCAGGTGCCATCAGGCATGCATGATGGGTGTGGTCTGCGCAGGGAGGTGTAATCTGAGCAGTTCCCACTGAAATGTCACTATCACCTAGTCTAATATCCTGGGACCAACATAGCTACAGCAGCATCACAGTCATCACTAAGGGGCTTGTGTCTGAGCTTTGATGACAGGGTGTCAGGAGATATGGGTTGTATTCCCATCTGCCACTGACTCAGTGACCTTGGTCTGTGGTGATGGGGGCTGAGCAGCCACAACTCCAGTGGACGTCCCCGTGAGAGGCACGTGTTCAGCGCCTCTGAAAACCTGGCTTTTCTCTCCTCCAGTAGCATGGGGATCATTCTGACCTGTGGCTGGGCAAAGAGCCAGAGAGGGGAAACACTGGGGAGGGGCCGGGCTTGGGGAGACCGAGTTTGGGTGAGGAGCCTGGGAGGAAGACTTGGACCCAGTGCAAGGGGCAATGGGGGTGAGGGACGACTGGAGTCCAAATGGGTTGGAGAGAAACCGATAAGATGAGGAGCTGGGAGTGGGAAACTGAGACAGGCTGTGCAAGGAGACTGGGACGTGGATGAGAAGCCTGAGGAATGGAGACTGGGACTGGCTGTTTGAGGAGAATGGGACTGGGACCAGGAGCTGGGATGGGGAGCAGAACACAGACAGGCTGTAAGGGATGGGGCAGAAGGGGTTAAGCGTGGGGGGTCAAACAGAAGGGTCTGACCAATAGAGCACCCTCCCATCCACAGCCCGGACCGGAATTTGCTCTGATGTCAGCAAATATCTGTGAAACCCACTGGCAAAGTGCATGTCCTCCACCTCTAGTCCACAGAGAGGATGACAACCTACTACAGCTATCAATTACTCTGTTAGCTTAAATGGCAGAGATCTGTGATATGAATCTAAAGGTTCCAACCCTGCTGATAAACTGTGTGGGTGTCTGTGTGACTCTGCGTGATAGAATTTGGGTTTTTGGTTTGTTTTCTAGAACCTAGCAAATTACACACGCACAGTATGTTAAAAGAACGTTATTCAAGTTGTAAAGTCAAGGACTCAGAAGTTAGAAATTCCAGAATTAAGGCAATCTTAATGTGGCCCCCTTGTGCGCATGCGTTATGTTAGTCTTTAATTACATGATTCCATGCTACTGTTTCCACAGGACCCTTGACTCGTTTAGTGCACAGGATCAACCTGCTTCTGGGGGTGAATCCTAATTGTACAGTGATGCTGGAAGGTGTGCAGTGAATGAGGAAGAGAGAGGATGGTCTCAGGGTTAAGGCAGTTGAATAATGGTCCTGGAGAATTGGGTTCTATCCCTGCCTCTGCCAAAGAGTTCCTATGTGACGCCGGGCAAGTCGATTCAGTGTTTCTCAACTGATGGGTCTAAGTTCCCTCTAGGCTGCGTGGCTGCGCAGCTGCCTATTAAGCCTCACGCAGGGGCTCAGGGCTGCAATGGGGAGAGGCGCCCCTCCCCACCTGCCGTAGTGTGGACCTGCCTCGGCCAGGGGAGGAGCCCCTCCCTCAGCTCAGCCCAGCCCCACCGGAGCTGCTGCAGCCGGGGAGAGGCGCCTCTCCCTGCCGGCCCCAGCATGGACCTGCCTTGGCCAGGGGAGGAGGCCCGGCCCAGGCCCGCCAGAGCTGCCGCGGAGAGGAGCCCCTCCCTCAGCCCAGCCCCACCGGAGCTGCTGCAGCCGGGGAGAGGCGCCTCTCCCCCAGCCCCAAGCTGCTGCCACGAGAGCAGGCTGGGGGGAGTCATCTCTTCCCACTGCAGCCCCGGGGCAGCCTGCACCCCAAACCCCTCATTCCTGGCCCCACCACAGAGCCCACCCCAACCCTCTGCCCCAGCCCTGAGCCCCCTCCCACACTCCAAACCCCTCGGCCCCACCCCCACCACATGAATTTTGTTATGTGCACCAATATGAAGGTGATGTAAAAAATTAGAGGGAACACTGGCCACAGCCGCCAGGAGAGTGGGAAGGGTCCCGAAAGGCAAGCGGGGTGGGAGTGGGGGGGAGGGGTGTGGCATTGACTATTTTATTACAGTCTAAAGCAAAGACAATCTTACCCCCCACACACTCTTACCCTTCAAGGTCAAGATCTCTGTACCTCTCAAAACACAGAGATAAATTGTATAGGCTGATCCTTGTTGTGTCTGCTACATTTTTACTCTGATAAAAAGAGGGGGATTGTGAAAATATCTGACTTTGAACAAGGGGTTGCCAACTTGAAAAGGTGGCGAAACATTAACTTAAACTGAGCTTTTCACAGGTGGTCACTAATTGTGTGTTCCTTGTTTTCTGGGTGCCCAACGTGAAACCCTGGGGGCTGATTTGCAGAAGGACTGAGCGCTCACAGCTGCAGCTGGAGTCAACCGGAGCTGTGTTTTGAACATACAAAGTTCAACATAACACCAAGTCCACTGAAAAATCAGGTCCTAGGGGTCTCAAATTTGGCACCCAAAATTAGTGGACACCTTTGACCTTAATCTCTCTGCCTTATTTCACGCTCTGTGTCTGTCCCCTATCTGTAAAATGGGAATAATACCACCTCATCTCACAGGGGTGTTGTGAAAAACAATCAGTTAATGTCTGTAGAGCACTCTGATTCTATAGTGATGAACACCATAGAGAGCCCAGGAGGAATTTACTAGTTCTGTCTTCAGAGCAGGCTTTGAATAGTGTGGTGTAAATAAGGCCTGGGGACACTCACTGAACAGTGAGGCTAAAACAAAATATTGAATAGATGCTAGTTAAGTGAACACCACCCATCCTGTGTGCTGAATGAGGCAGGGGCCCCATGAAAAAATAGTATGTGACCGAGTAATTAAGTATGCACAAGGGAGCCAAATCGAGGTTGCCCAGGCAACATTCATTCTGGCATTTCCTAATTTTTGCGTGTTTTACTTTGCAACCTTAATATAATGTTATTTTAATGCAGATTATTTGTGTGTAATTTATTCTTACATTGTACAATATTCTCCACTATTCCTTGTGATCTTTCTCACGATGAGAGTCTGGATGTTTTACTCATGGCAGGTTAACAGTCTCTAGTTTGTAACGTTTACCTTGGAATACACTTGCCTTTTTAAAAAACCTGTTTTTTTCTCTGGGTTTCCCAGAGCTGATTCTCATATAAATTAACCTCCCCACCACCACCCCAGCCAGCTTTTAGGAACTGAATAGTTTACAGTGCTTAAAAGCCAGAGAAAGAATTGACACAAAACTCAAGGATTTCTTTTCACTAGCAATTTTGTGTGTGTGCTCCATTTCTGTTCCCCAAGCTGCAGGTTTGTGGTTTCTGCCCATTCATGTATCTGTTTTTAATTTTGATCATGCATAATTCTCAGCCCTGTGTAGACACCCAGCAGAAACCAGGTGCTGACATTGTTTTCATAGCTAGAGTCTGTGCACCAAAGCCACGCTAAGGGATTTTTCCATTCACTGTCACTCAGGGGAGCCATTTTTTCCTTTTTACTCTGTATTTTTCACATTGCAACACTGGCAACATCTACGGCTGCTCTTCTTGGGTTTTAGAGAATGTAGTCCTGGTGAAAGTCCTTCCCTCTCAGAACACATGGACAGCGGCTGTGTAGGCTTTCTCCATGCTGCTGTGCGTTGCTGGCACTGCCACAAGAGAAGGGGATTTTGCCTCTCTGCTGAGATGGCCAGGAAGATGCCATTTGTACTCGGTGGCTTTGGGGATATGGACACCAGCTTATTAAGAACTGGACCCATTAAGTCGTTTCACACAGGCCACCAAATAGATCCACCAGGCCCTGTGTGCGTGTGTCTTTGCTGCAGGTTTCTGCCGTGCCACTTGAAACTGTTCATGTGTTGATGCTTTTAGCAAAACAACCCCCTCACCTGCTGTTCTCTCTTATTGGAATCTAATCCAATGTTTGCTGTGGGCCTGGCTGCAATCTCTGACATCTCTATTGAAATGGAGACCCCTTGTCTTTTAGCAAACTGCTGGATGCCGACCCAGAGCCCAAGAAGCCATCAGCCTCTGCAGCGAGCAGGAAAGGACGGGGCTCTTCCGCATCGGGGCTGAAAAAGTTCTTCTGCACCCTCAGCCAGAGCACCAAGCAGAAACTGGGCAGGTTCCGGTGCTCCAGCATGGATCAGATTCCCGCCGAGGTGCCAAGCCTGGCTCCATCCCCAGAAGCCAGGGCAGATGCCACTGACTGCTCTAATTTGAAGAAAACACCTTCCCTGCAGTCACTGCGCCTGGTGAGTTCCAAGTGCGACTCTGTACATGCTGCAGGTCTAGCAGTTGTGAGATCCTTTACAATAGAGGCGGAACACCGGGTCTGTGCATGGTTTAGACTAGACAGAGCACTGGAGAATATAGCGAGTAGGGAACAATCCTGTGCTGGGTGTAATTCCCGGCTCTGTGACCACGGGCAAATCACTTTACCTCTTTGTGCCTCAGTGTTCCCTTATGTAAAATGGGAGTTAGGACACTTACCCTGCTTCCTACAGGAAGCTCATTGAGATCTGTGGAAGAACAAATGCTAAATCATCATAATCCCTAGCTCTTACAGCAGCCTTCACCACTGGATCCCAAAGCACTTTACAAAGGAGTACAGTATCATTATTCTCATTTTAAAGATGGGGAAACTGAGGCACGGGGGGAGAAGGGACTTAACCAAGATCAGCCACCCCATCAGTGGTAGAGCCAGGAATAGAACCCAGGTCTCCTGAGTCCTAGTCTGGTGCTCTACCCACTAGGCCACACTGCAGAGATGTACTATATAAGTCTAACATACTCTGTTCTTTCCTTTGACGAGTATGCGGGCTGCTGCAGCTTGAACAGACTTTGAGAGAGCTTTGCACTAGCAACCTTACGCTCACCCCTGTCTGTTCATGTCCTGCCAGTCTGCCCCAGCCCCTCTGCTCCACTGTGTTGTGCGCACAGACTGCAGAGTGAAGCTTACTAGAAAATCGGTCAGCACAGCTGAACCTGTGCCGCAGGCATAGCAGAGGGGAAGAGAAGAGCTGGGGAAGTGTAACAGAATAAGGTAGAAAGAAGATGGAAGAGTGTAGTGGGGGTGCGGAATGGACAACAGAGTGTGTGCGCGTGTGCATAGATCACTCAGGCTGGGTTCAGTCACACTTTCTACGTAGTCCTGGCTGACTGGGCCTTTTCAAGGTCAGACATGCCCAGGCCCAGGCGGGCACTGGAGCCGGGATGGTGGTCTATAACCTCATCTGTTTGCAGCCTTTAATTAGTGGAGTTGAGATACTGATCTGAAAGTGAAGTCCCTTTGCTAAAGTAATTGGCCCAAAGCCCCTCCGGTCCCACTGGGGCCCTGTGTAACATTGCTCCCAACAAGCGCTGAGCAGTCCAGGGTGGCTGAGGGAATCTTATGAAAACAAGCCTCATCGGAATCCTTCAGGGGTGCACAATTTCTGAGCTAACCTGGAAGGTGTCGGAGTTGTCTTCAAACACCATTAAATCTGTGCTCGCTTGTGATTATAAAAGCAAGACAGCCCAGTGCTGCTTTGGAAGGCATTGATCATAGAATCATAGAAATGTAGAGTGGGAAGGGACCTCGAGAGGTCATCTAGTCCAGCCCCCTGCACTGAGCAGGGCCGGCGCGCCCACTAGGCGACCCTAGGTGGTTGCCTAGGGTGCCGGGAGTTGGGGGGCGGCTGGCCGCGGCTGTCTCCCACCCTCCCGGCTCCGCGGCTGAGCCGGGAGCCCGGGGGACAACTGGCCGCAGCTGCTTGCCGGCTCCACGGCTGAGCCGGGGTGTGGGGGGGGAGCTGGCTACGGCTGCCTGCTGCCCTCCTGCCTCCGCGGCTGAGCCGGGAGGGCGGCAGGGAGCCGTGGGGCGACTGGCCGCGGCTGCCTACTGTCCTCCCGGCTCCGCGGCTGAGCCGGGAGGGCAGCAGGGAGCCGGGGGGGCGGTTGGCCGCGGCTGCCTGCCGCCCTCCCAGCTCCGCAGCTGAGCTGGGAGGGTGGCAAGGAGCCGGGGGGCGGCTGGCCACGGCTGCCTGCCACCCTCCCGGCTCTGCAGCTAAGCCGGGAGCCGGGGGGCGCCGCGGGCGGAGGGAGGCTGCTGCGGGTGGGGGGCTGAGCTGCCGGCCGTGGCGGGGGGAGGTGTTAGCTGGTGGGAGAGGGGGTGCGCAGGGCTGGTGCAAGGAAGTTTCGCCTAGGGCGCGAAACTTCCTTGTACCAGCCCTGGCACTGAGGCAGGGCCAAATAAACCTAGACCATCCCTGACAGGTGTTTGTCCCGCCTGTTCTTATACACCTCCAATGATGGGGATTCCAGAGCTTCACTGTCCTTATAGTTAGAAAGTTTTCCTGATGTCTATCCTAAATCTCCATTGCTGCAGATTAAGCCCATTACTTCTTGTCCTACCTTCAGTGGACATGGAGAACAATTGATCACAGTCCTCTGAACAACAGATCATAATATATTTGAATACTGTTATCAGGTGCCCCTCCCCTCCCCCCATTGTCTTTTCTCGGGACTAAACATGTCCAGTTTTTTAACCTTTCCCCATAGGTCGGGTTTTCTAAACCTTTATCATTTTTGTTGCTCTCCTCCGGACTCTCAGTTTATCCCCATCTTTCCTGAAGTGTGGTGCCTAGAACAGGACATACCAGTCCAGCTGAGACCACACCAGTGCTGAGCAGAGCGGGACAAGTACCTCCCAGGTCTTACATCTGACACTCCTGTTAGTACATTTGTTAATATAGCGATGCTGGGGAAATGGAAGAAACAGGGATTGTTGTTCTTCCGCTGTTGATTTTTATGGTTTTCAGAGGGATCAAGAGGATTTGGGGTTTAAAATGCTGGTCACTTGGGAGCTCCCTGAGCGTCCCCTTCTGGCAAAAGACACTTTTTGCTTGGATTTTCTCCCAGAACTACTTCTGGTTTTCAGTACTCTCATTCTCCCACTAGGTGTCACCCTTCTGCCAACTAAGAAAAGCCTCTTCAGTACAGAACCTGCATTCTCTCCTGGGCAAGACTGACCGTTCCAGCTTTTACCTGGAGGGCAAGCCAGGGGAAAGCAAAGCAGCTGACAGGTAGGAATGTGGGAGGGGCGGGGCACTCGCAGTTCACCCCACTCCAGATCTCTGCTGATGTTGAATTGTTTGGAGAACACGGACGCTACCGATCTGTGATGCGGGCTGCAGCTGGCGCTGGGTGATAGTGTTCTACGTTAAGCTGTAATACAGGTTTAGTCTACTAGTGGTGACGCCAGTGCAGTAGTAAATAATTGATTAGTGAGCTCTGTCTGTGTGCTTGGTGCTGCACAAAGCCTGGCGTGAGATAGGGTCCTTGCACACTGAGCAGTTCTGTGGCAAACCAGTGTGGACATCACTTTATTTCAGGTACCCTGGGTTGTGTGCGGTGGTTCTTGGGGAGGTTCTGGTAAGGAGCCACGGTTGGGCCTGTCTCTAGGGGGTCTGAAGGTGTTGAGGGAGGAGTTCCCGGTGCATGGGGCAGCTTGGAAGAAGGTGCCAGTGTAATAAGGGTGATACACAGGAGTGCTGGGAGGAGTCTCTATTGGCTGGCCCATGCCAGGGCTCCATCTCTAGTGGATACTGTTTCAGTGTAGTAGCCGTGTTAGTCTGTGTCAGCAAAACAAAAATAAGAAAGAAAAACTTGTAGCACCTTAGAGACTAACAAATTCATTTCAGCATAAGCTTTCGTGGGTTAATACCCACTTCATCGGATGCATGGAATGAAACATACAGTAGACAGATATTTATACAGTCAGAGAAACATGATAAGGTGGAGGTGCATAGACCAACCTTAAGAGGCTAATTAGTTGAGAGGAACCATAACAGCAGGGGAAGAAAAACCTTTGAAGTGATAAACAAGATGGTCACACAGGTGTGAATGAGGATCGTTAACTTAAGGGAAAAAGATTCAATTAACGTAATGGCCGAGCCATTCCAAATCTCTATTTAATCCGGAGACACTCAGGGAAAGAGCAAGAGGGGCCTAGAAGCCCTTTAGGAGATTGGGTGGGGGGGATGAACAGGGGGAAATAAGAGCAGAGATGCAGGCAGGGCCTCAGAGCGGAGACCGAGAAGACAGACTGTCACTGTGATGCCAAAGGGCTGGCAGGGGAAGCCAGCAAAGGGAGCTGAAGAGGGATATGATACTCTAAGCGGAAGGAGAGGAAGATGCAGCGCTTGCACCCCAAGGCACATTAAATGCCATAGAAATTACTTCACTGCCACGGTGCAGTCACCTCCAGGCTGGATGCTGGCAGACAGCACAGTACTGAGGGCATGGGGGATGCTTGAGCCAGGCACAGCGAGGGAGACTCTTATGCTTGCAAAGTGTGCTGCTGGATTTTTGACGTCCGGGCAGAACAGACAGGACCCCAGTTCCAGACAGTCTGGAAGACCTTGCACCTGCTTGGAATTCTGCCTAGCTGCCTCCGAAGGGCGAGGGACCCCTGAGGAGCTGGCTCCAGGAAGGACGTGCAAACTTCATGCCTAGATTGCTAAAAGCTCCATTCTGGGAGCAGCGGAGAGCAGCAGACACAGAACTCGGATTCGGAAGCGGCTGCTTGTTAGCGTGAGCGCTGATTGGATTGGTCTGTTGTGGGTAGGAGGGTCTAATGAAGAGAGATGGGATGAAAGGAAGGAAAGGAAAATCCAGGTGAATATCAGGGAAAACTTTGTAAGTGCATGATAACCCGCTAGCCTATGGGGAAGTGAAGGGAGCCCCATTGCTAGAGCCATTTGAAATAGGGTTGAACAAAGCCCTGGAGACAGTGGGCGGAGAGGGAGACAACCCCGCCTGGGCTCCTGAGGGATGGGCTTAGAGGGTCTAATGCTGCAGGTCTTTTCCATTTCTAATTTCCAGGAGTCTCCCCTGCACTCTCCTTGGTAAGGTCAGGGTCTCTTCTACCTTGAAAGAGGAGAACGAAGGGGAGGTCTTATTAGGTAGTAACAATTCAAGCACTTGCCTCAGGCTCCTTAGAGTGCAAGTTGGATTTGAACCTGTGACCCTGAGATGAAGGATCTGTCTGAAGCTCTAGGCCTCAGCCCTTTATTCCCAGTAGTTGAGATATCACACCTCCTTGCTCCAAGGGTGGTGGGTTCTTTGCTCCACACAGCAGTAACATTCCCTCCGGCTTGTTCCCTTCTCCCTCCAGGAAAGCGGGTGCCCTGCCCCGGCGTTCCCTCAGTGTGGAGGACATTGGCGCCCCCGACTTGCTGCGAACAGTCGGGCGGGTGGTAGAAGTCTTCCCGGATGGAACCAGCCAGCTGGAGCTGCAGCGCCCCCCACAGGGCACTTTTGGGTTCCATGTCTCCTCAGGGAATGGTCGACCTGACACAGGTACCTGCTGTGAACAGTCTCCTGGGGCTTTATAGCAGCCCCATTGAGTAGCTTTTATGGTTTGTTGCAGCTTCTTGAGACCTTAAAAATACCCCCCTCTCAGCACCTGCTTAGTGCTGTTAGTCCCAGCCTGCCTGGTGTGTGTGCCAGGTTGAAAACCCTGGCTTGTCTCCCCTTTGGGTCGGTCCCTTGTTTGTGCTGCGGCACAGCTTTGAGAATGGCGTATGTTAATTCTTTGCTGCTGGAAGTGAGCTGGGCTTTTCCTGTGGTGTGTCGTATACAACCGTGTATACGTTACCCAGCTTGGTCTGGGAGCAATTGACATTCCTGGGGTGGAGAGCAATGACACCGTGATCCCCTGCAGCTTTATGGGACAAGAGGTGGAGAGAAGTCAGTCAGTCGGCTCAATGCTCAGGATCGCTGGCTGGGGGGAGCCTGGACAAAGACGGCCGTGTGACCTATGGGCAGCCAGTCTCAGGCTTAGGAATGTTTTGGGTGTGAGCAAATTCCACAAGTGGGGCCTCTGTAGCGGCATCCTGCTTCTGGCGTCCTGTGGGCATCATCCCTGGGACATGGTAGCCCAGGGTGGTAGAGGTGGCTGTCTTAGCCTGCTGCAAGGGGTCTTGCACCTTCCTGCAAAGCAGCTGTTGCTGGCCTGTGTAGAACACTGGGCATGCACTGGACGGTCCCCTGGGCTGACTCAGCCTGGCAGTTCCTGGGCTGTTAGCTTGTCAGCAGAGTAGTGGAGCTCCCAAAATACCCCATCTAGACCTCTCATCCTCAACCTCCTCTGCTGGGACCGGGGAAAGTGCCTGTGTCCGGGGCCAGCTGTTTCTGCAAATCCCCATGGAGCCCTGGAGTGCCACCCTGGAAAGCAGCCCTCAGGCAGTAGCGGGCTCTGGGACCTCCACCAGCCTGAGACTAGCCCTTTGCTATTGGTGTCTCCCCCCCTCCCCCGCTAAATCTCTTCCCCATTCCAAATAGAGAAGAGCTCCCTGAAGTGGGTAAGGCTCAGGGCCTGACTGGGTCCAGACATTCCAGGGTTCGTCCCGCCCGGGCTCCTGGCAGTGTTGCATCTGACTCCTGGCATCAGGTAGGTGGGCTCCAGGAGGAGGCTGGCGTTTGATTTAACCAGCCTTGACTTTCGATACTATATTCCACTGAAGATTAGTGAATTTATTGCCATGACAGCTCTGCAGCCCCGACATCTCGGTTTATCCACAGAGCGGGTCCAGCGAGCAGCCCTGCCAGGTGTCTCAAACCCGACCATCCTGGGCTCCGGGGGTATCACTTCTGCCCCGCTGCAGCTGAGACTCAGAACAAGGAGAGCCATTCAGAGCCCACTGGGGGAAGAGAAGGAAGGTTGGCTGTTAAGGACTTACATACACCCAATGGCTGAAGAGCTCTTTAAAGAGGGCCAGTGAGTCTCGGCCTGTCCCACACCCGGACCCCTCTCCTGCAGACCCGCAGGCTCAGAACCCCTGACCAGGGCGGAGTTCCCCTGGCAGACTGGCGCGGGGCTGGGGCTGTGTGGATGTGAGTGCTGTGGGTGAAGGCACCGCAGCTCTTGGCAGGCGCGGCGAGGATGTTTTCATGTTTCTCTTTTCCCATCTGTTGTGCGTGTGCTTTGCTGCTTGCTTCCCCCGTCGTGTGGCACGTTTGATGTTTATTTGCACTGGGGAGATGCCCCGCCCCCATACGGACAGTTGAGGACTCATATCGGCACTTGCTGCGGTGTAGCAGCAAAGAGTGGCCAGCAGGTGGTCTGTGGGCAGGGATGGACGGCCAGTGATGGTCCTGCGGTCTGCGGCCTAAGCCCCTCTCAGCATCCCTGTCCCACCTTAAGAAATGAACACGCGGGCTTGCCTGGTGCTGGTAATGAGAGGTGGAGGTCTGTACCTTGGTCGCTGCTTCCAAATTCAGCCCAAATTACAGAGACGGTGGTTTGGCGGCTGATGTGCAGAGAGTGGTGGCTGTGGTCCCATCACTAGTAGACGCGTGTGATTTCAGAGATTTCAGTGCCCCAACAGGCACCCTTATTGGCAGTGTTGCTTCAGAGGCCATCAATTGAGCGAGCATGAAGAGTGAACCCCTCTCTTGACTGTGAGCGCTCATTGTTGGAGCAGTGTGGGCCAAAGGTTTTTAGTGAACTTGCAGCCTAACCGGATCCCTCTGTGGCTTGGTGCACCATGGGGTCTTCGACTGCTCCAGACCCTGGCCTCTCACAATCTGGCACGCTGTGAAAATTGGAGCGAACAGGAAGATCAGAAATTCTAAGCAGCGGGTGTCAGTCGCACATGCAGGGAATGTGTGCTCCGAGCGGATAGTTTATTTTTATTGTTGTGCTGTCCAAAGGTCCCAGTTGGGCCCCATTGTGCTGGCCAATCTACAAACACAGGAAGAGTGAGTCCTTGCCCTAAATGTCTTACAAGCAGAAGAATACCCCTGTGTGTGCTGATTTGGCTTTCCACCTTGGTGAAATGCCACAGTGAGAATTTCCATTCTCCTAACTGGTCCGATCGCAGAGCTTTCCCAGCCTGTCTTCCAGCATAACTCTAGGTTTGCCTTAGTCGTCCCCTGCTCTCTGAAGAGCTGGCCTGAAAACATCTGCCTGGTTCTGACTAGATGAGACCGGAGAGTTGTACCTAATACTCACAAAGGAAGAGCAGCTGGCCCAAAGTGACCTATGCAATGGTCGGTTTGCAGTGTGCAACATTAGCAACGGCAGGAGCTGAGAGGAAGGGTCGGAGTTGGTGCAGGGGTCCTAGTCCTAGGAAGCTGCACCTTCCTCTCTGCATAACTGGGGCACTGAGCGGTCTCTCTGTTTGCTTTGCAGGCATCTACGTCCAGGAGATGGCAGACGCCAGCACAGCCAAGCTGTATGCAGGACTCCTCGGAGTGGGGGATGAGATCCTGGAGGTGAACGGTGCCAAGGTCACCGGGCTTGGCCTGGCCCACATCAATGAACTGCTGTTACGGGCCGACGCCGTGTCCATCCGAGTGCTCAAGCAGAGACCCACCAGGCGGTAGCATGGAGGCCAGGGTCTTTCTGAGTTGCACCCAGGAAGCACGATGCTATGCAGTGTTCAGTGGCCTCGCTGAACAAGGAGAGACCTGCACGTGGGTGATGCCCCTGCTGCCTAATGGGGCACTGCGGGGACACAGTCCTTGGCACGGAGCCCAACTTCCACTGCGAGGAGATGCCTCTGTGACTGGAAAGGTGCCTGATGCCACGGGCAGCTCTGTGTCTCGGTGTCTGGGACTTCCTGTGCTAAATAGTGAGCGTGTGCAAAGTTGACGGACAACGCGGATCCCTGTCCGTGGCCAAGGGACGTGTCTGCTTCACGGCCTCTGTCTGTCTCTTGGGCAGGCTGGTGCACCGAGCAGCTCATGTGCACTAGTCCAGGAGAAATAACGGGTGCTGCTGCTTTGCCTGGGCCGCTCGGCTCCCCCGCAGTGAGTGTTAATGGCCGGGGGTCTGCACCCAGACGTGCTGAGTAGCATTCAGGGGCCAGACTTTCTGTGCAATATTTTGTTCCCCAACATTTGCCAGCTTGCGGCAGACGGGGAGGGGGGGGGTGTCTTATTTTCTGCCCTGCCCTCATCCACCACGCAGTAACTGCCTGCAATGCGGGAAGGATCCGTGACCTGCCGGCTCTGTCCCTGCTGTTCCCAGTGGCCAAACAGGAGGGGGCGCTGCCTGATCAGAGTATCTATTAGAGGCTCCCGTGGTGGGGGCCTGGCAGCGCCAGTGTCTTCAGCTCTGAGCGCCAGCCTGGCAGCTGTGCAGCAAGAGCCCCCGTCTGCCGTGCAGCGCCACCCTCTCGCCAGGTCTGCCTTTGTGCCCTGGGTGCAGTCAGTCCCTCTCCAGTTGCCTCATGTCACTGAGCCACTGGCTCCTTGGTGCCAGCCTGAGATGAAGGCCAATGTCATCCCTAGGCTAACTCATGCTGGCGAAATAAAGGGCAGGACATAGAGGCCAGGGACGTGCTGATGGGACCCGTCAGCCTGGCAAGGGGCTCGTTTAACCAGCGTTGGAAATCTCTGTGTGTTCATCATTGTGTTTCTCTTAAGTTATTAAAAATCTCTGATGGAAACTCTCCACACCCTGTACCTGAGTTATTGGAGCAGGTGTGTGAGTGGGGGACGGGGAATGGGCCTGTTAGTGTTTGCGGGCAGCGCTCTGAGGGTGGCCGGGTCAGGACCATGCTCGCTGATGGGGTGCGGAGCTGCCAGGTGTCCAGTGCCCTAAGAGGGGCATGCAGATAAATGGGGTGGGGGAAGGTAGCTGGTGTTGGTTGGGATACGTAGCACTGGGAGGGATAAGGAGATGGGCAGAAGGGAGGAGCAGCCAGTCTCGGCATCTGTCAAAGAAAGTCATCCCACAGCTGGGGAGGGTCCTCGGTTCACAGGGAGGATGGGAGGCTGGGATCCGTAGATCTGGGGGAAGGGGAGCAGGATGGCTGAGTCTGGATGGGAGGGCTGCCGCCCGGTTATGGGGCTGGAGCAGCAGGAAGGTTAAGTCACTTAAAGGTGGACATGGATTGTGGGGTGAGTCTCCTTAGGGACAAGCAGACTTGCCTGCAGTGCCTCAGTGCCGCACAGTAAGCTCCCTGTCAGAGGTTAGTCTGGCAACTCGACACGGTTAATGTCTAGAAACCAGAGTCCTAGCGGAACTGGGGCTGAGTTGGTGCAAGTCCCAGAGAAAGGCCGGATGACAGGCCGTTGGTCTGGCAGCTCAATGTGCCCTCTGCCGTGTACGGAGGGAATGCAAGTTGGGGGCTTGGAGACCTCCCAGCCGACGGAGCTCAAATTGGGGGGGACACGTCATGCAAGGACCTTACTGGTGTTATTAGTCGTGCATGGATGTGACGGTTCTGCTTGGGACACTAGAACTAGCAAAGGATGAGCCATGGGAAGGCAGCCAGAGTGAAGAAAGGGCTACGGTATACTGTGAACTAATCTAACTGATGCTGCTTATAAGCAGGGCCAGAGGGAGGGAGGAGCCAGTCCAGGAGAGGGAGCTGGTAGTGGAAAGCAAGGAAAGGAGAGGTTTGTAGAGGATGCACAGGAGGGGAGGCACTTTTGCTGGTAAAGTGGAGGACTTGGGAAAAGGGGAAGTTGTAAGCAAATTGCTCATTCCAACCTTATCACATCGGGGAGAGGAATAGCTCAGTGGTTTGAGCATTGGCCTGCTAAACCCAGGGTTGTGAGTTTAATCCTTGAGGGGGCCATCTAGGGATCTGGGGCAGAAATCTGTCAGGGGACAGTACTTGGTCCTGCTAGTGAAGGCAGGGGACTGGACTCGATGACCTTTCAAGGTCCTTCCAGTTCTAGGAGATTGGCATATCTCCATTTATTTATTTAAATCTCTGGCTCCCTCCCGCCCCTGCCTCCAGTCCCCTCTGCACCCAGAGCATGCTCTGTCTGATATACACACTCACGCTCTGGCTCGGCCTTCACTCTCCTCATCACGTCTGGGGCCTTTGCTCTCCCAGGAGGTCACTTTTGCCCCTCTTCACTGCTAGTGGTTTTAACCAACCTTGTTGTTGGGGCGCAGGCAACCCTGCCAGACTGAACAGCTGGGTCCAGCCCTCCCCACCCCACTCTCTGCAGGGAGCACGTTCCAGTTGCAGGTAACACCTTTCCCTGTGGCAGAGGGGAGGGGACATGATGCTTTTCACTTCAGGAGGGCAGTTCACCCCAGGCCCAGATTGATAATGGCTGAAACACGTTCCCATCGGCTGGCTGGTTTGTGGGCTCGGCCAGTTCATACTGCACAAGCTTCCCCATCACACCTCCATTGCCACAACTCGCCCCAGGGAGAGAGGCCAACAATGGGCTGAGCCTGGCTGCTGGACTCCCCTCTTTACCCTAGATGTTGCCTGTCTGGGTCAGGGCTGAAGCCCCATGGTGGTGGTGGGGGGGTGCTTGTGCTGCTCTGTAGCTGAGTGCGGGGCCCAGCTGATCTGGCACCTTTGCTGTATGTATGTATTAAATAACTCTAATGAAACGATGGCAAAATGGTGCCCCAGCTCCCCTCTGCTCCCACTACAGAGGAGGCAGTAAGAGCCATTCATCTCTGCCCTCCAAAAAAATGATGATTAGCACAAGGGAGATGGCCATCAGAGGTCACAGTCGGATGGCAGTGGGCGGCCGATGGATAGCCCCGGGCTCCAGGTGCTGCCTCCTAAAGAGTCACATAGTGTTTCCTTTTATCTGCGGGGCGGGGGGGGGCGCCTGATTTAACCCCTAATGCTCCCTCCTCTGGTGAGCTGAGCTGAGTGGTTTATGCAGGCAGCCATGCCATTCTGGCTTCTGTGTGGTAACAGCTGCTCAGCCATGAACCGTGTCCTCACAGCTGTGCTTTCCCAGCCTGGCCAATTTTAGGTGGCCTGCAAAGGGAAATATTTTTAAATGGGGTTTGTTCCTCTTTCGTTGCATCTAGATTTCCCCCCCTCAGGAACAACAGCGAGGCAGCGTCTGGATTTTTTGCTGGTGGTCCGGTACGGGAGAGCAGGGTGGAGGGGATGAATCGTGAACAGTAACGTCCTTTTCCCTAGGGACTGGACAGGTGTAACCACAAACACATGGAGTTTAGCATCCTTGCCACCCCTCTCAATTGCTCAGCTTTCGTCTGTGCTGACGCTGCGAACCCCACCGAGTCTCCAGCCCTTCGCACCATTCCAGGGACGGAAAGCCCTGAATGTCTGATGCCACCACCCCTCTTTTAGAGAGGAAAAACCCTTTCACGCTTGCTTTATCCCTCGCAAGGAAGAGCACGACGAGCCCATTTCTTTTTCCACTGCAGGTCACCTTTCCAGGGGCTGCCAGTCTCCCCTGTGAGAGGACGACAGATGGCGGAACCGAGGTGCAGTCACTGGAACGGCAGGCAAGCTAAGGTCTCGTTATGAGAGGTGCTGAGCTACCCATAGGCAGTGCCAATGTGCCCTGCTTCAGCACAGCTTCCCCTCAGCTTTGCTGATATGTCAATAGGCACTCGGGGGCGAAACATGCAGCCTGCCTCAAGTGCTTATAACTGAGGAGTGGTGTGGAACGTCCTTTGCTAGCCACTGGGACGGGCTAGTTGAGGTTGGTTAATGCTGGGTTTATTTTGGCACTGGCTGATAGTCACTCTAGTGAATATATGTTGGGGAGAGAGAGAGAGCTCTGGCTGCGACGTCCCAGAAGTAAACCCTGCGGGTGCTCTCCATGCATGTGAAGACAACCCGTGCTATGATGGGAAAGCTAGTCAAAGCCAGCAGGAGCGCAGTTCTGGATTTGTTCCAGCCGGCAGACAGCCTTGTGGGGGGAGAGCATGGGAAGAATGGGAACGAACAACATCTTCCCTGTTCTCTTCCCTCATGGCAAGGAGAAGCCACCTGGGTGGTTGTGTGTAAGCAGCAGCTACCCAGTTCTGTCCTCCACACACACAGGAAGCACTGTAAGCTTCCAGCCCCTTGTGGGACAGCCCCCTGCAAAAATACTGTTACCTAGCACTTAGGTCAAACTGTACGCTTTCAAGTGCTGCCCAGACATCCCTGGGAGGCGGTGTAAATATGGCCACTGGTAACTGGCAGATGAGTTGTAACTGGCAGGAAACTGGGACACGGAAGCGAAGCGATTTGCCTTGGACTATCCAGGATGGCAGTGGCAGAGTGAAGATTAGAAGTCAGCTGTTCCTGGTTCCCAGCCCTGTGCTGAGTGCACCGGACCATGCTGTCCCTCCACTGTTTCAGTGCACTTTGGAAGTGCCCGCGGCCCCATTAGAGACTTTCACCATGGATCCCAATGCAGCAGGGCTGGATGCCAAGCCCCGCTTAGCAGCTGGGGCTGAAGGGAGCCGCGAGCAGGCCTGCTACCCCGATGGGAAGCAGAGGAGTCTGAGGCTGCTGGGGTGGGGAGTGCAATGCTGCGCCAATGGTGCATGGGTCCCATGGGGACAAGCGCAGTACAGCCAGAGAGGCGTGTGTGTGGAAGGCTCAGCCCAGGCACGGCTGCTGTCTCTCCCCGCTGCGTGTGACTGCTCCCCTCTGCCAGCCCTCTTCCGATTGGAGATCTTCTCCCAGTGCTCTAGAAAACTGGGCCCTGTAGCCTCTGCTCTGTGCCAGCTTTCCATGCAGCCCCAAGGAGCCTGGGCACAGCTGGCATCTTCCTGCCTCCATGGCAGCTGGAGAGAACCAGTTCAGTTCAAGCACACACCCCCGCCCCCCACCGCCTCTGTTGCTCCGAAGGCAGGAGGGCCCCCTGCGGCAGCAGCAAGCCTCTATGCCCCGCTCACACCCACTGCAGGCCCCAAACGGCTCTGGGCCAGCAGCCAAGGAACGAAGACACCTGCCCAGCTACAGCTCTTCCAGCCGCCTTCCTTTCGCCCAGCACCGCCCCCGCTCCTTGGATGAGTAATTCGGCTTTTGTTCTTCATCCCCCAGAGAGCTTATATTTCAATGCTAATGATCCCAGGGTGTCTGGACAGATTGCCTGGCTGTTCTTCACCCGGGGGAGGGATCTTGGCTGCTTGCAGAGCTTTTCTTCTAAAGAAAGCGCCTGTGAAGTATAACAAATAACCTCCGCCTCTCTCTCAAGCAGCATCATGCTGCTACAAAATCCCCAGCCAGAGGGGGCCACCCCCTTCAAATGCCACCTCTGGGGTGAATCTGAAACTGGCCTTTAGAAAAAAAGAAACTGAAAGAAAAACAAAATACTAGCAGGCAAATCAGATTAGCTGCAGTTTAAAAATACTAACCCAAATAAAGGCCCTGTGAATGGCAGGCTGGAGCCGTTCTCCGGGTGGGAATGATCACAGCAGTTCTGGAAAACTATTTATTTAAGCCTGTACTGCGTATCCTCCTTAGGGTGACCAGACAGCAAATGTGAAAAATTGGGACGGGGGTGGGGGGTAATAGGAGCCTCTATAAGAAAAAGACCCCAAAATCAGTCCTGTCCCTATAAAATCAGGACATCTGGTCACCCTAGTCCTCCTTTCCCATTCCTCCTTGTAGAACGCAGCACCGGGCAAGAGACTGTTTACATGGTAGAGACGAGATGCTGATCACTACATCTAATTACCAGTATTGCCAACCCCAGATGTTTAGAAATCATGAGATTTTTTTTTTTTTTAAGTTCTGGGTTCTTTTGATTTGCCTTCTATTTTTTTGAACCTTTCGATTTCAACCAAAAGAAGGCTGAGGGGAGATATGATTGCTCTCTTTAAATATATCAGATGGATAAATAACAGGGAGGGAGAGGAATTATTTCAGCTCAGTACCAATGTGGACACAAGAACAAATGGATATAAACTGGCCATCAGGAAGTTTAGACTTGAAATTAGACGAAGGTTTCTAACCATCAGAGGAGTGAAGTTCTGGAACAGCCTTCCAAGGGAAGCAGTGGGGGCAAAAGACCTAACTGGCTTCAAGATTAAGCTAGATACGTTTATGGAGGGGATGGTTTGATGGGATAACATGATCTTAGTCAAAGGTCAATTAATTGCCATCAGTGGTAAATAGGACCAATGGTCAATGATGGGATGTTAGAAGTTACTACAGAGAACTTTTTCCTGGGTGTCTGGCTGGTGAGTCTTGCCCACATGCTCGGGGTTCAGCTGATCGCCATATTTGGGGTCGGGAAGGAATTTTCCTCCAGGGTAGATTGGCAGAGGCCCTGGAGGTTTTTTGCCTTCCTCTGCAGCATGGGGCACGGGTCACTTACCGGAGGATTCTCTGCATCTTGAAGTCTTTAAACCATGATTTGAGGACTTCAATAGCTGAGACATAGGTGAGAGGATTATTCCAGGAGTGGGTGGGTGAGATTCTGTGGCCTGCATTGTGCAGGAGGTCAGACTAGATGATCATAATGGTCCCTTCTGACCTTAAAGTCTATGAGTCTATGAGTCTATGACGTCAAGCTTTTGTCTCCGGCTGCGAGGGCTAGAAAAATCCTTGTACTGAGATTCTCCTGTCATAACTAACGTCAAGAGCTGGGGCTTTAAGAGCACCACCAAAAAGCGTGAGACTGGTGCTAAAATTAAGAGTTGGCAACATGGATAATAAACAGAAACTTGCCTCTTGATGCAAAGTAAGACTGAGAACACTGACTTCCCCTTAGAACGCAAAATTTGGGCAGTGTAAGTTCCATTGTTCTGAAAAACAAAACCACTGGTGGTCAGCCTAAATGTGGCCCAAAATACAGGTCTGAGGAAGGGCTAACAGGGCAGCTTTTATTCAAAACAAGTCAATCCCATATTGGGAATTCTTTTCCAATTATCCTCAGCAGTTTGCACCCCAGACGTTGCAGCGTGGGGCCAGTGCATGTGATCGCTGACCAGTGTGACCTCACTTGCTAAGCTGAACCCTAAAAACAAAGGGCATTAAACACTGAAAAGTGAATTAGACTGTAAAGAGTCTCACTCTTGGTTTGGAGTGTGAAATGACTTGTCACCATGTCGGGCACTGGATGCTCGACTGGGGCCCAAACCCTGGATCCAAACACCTTTCCCCCCTTTACTGAAAGTTCACATCTGGATTTGGATCCAGACTTAGCCTCAGGCCCATCTCTGGCAAACTCTCTAGTTGCTGGCGGACAGAGAGCAGCTCTCCAGGCCACTCCCTGATGTGGTTCCTCACTACGTTCACCAGCTCACCTGGAAGTGGAGTGGCTTGGTGGTTCCTCCACGCTGGGTTCTGTGCTCCACAGTTGGGAGCCGGTCATGCTGTTGGAATCAAGGTAATCAAAGTAAAAGTCAAGAGCTTTTTTAAGGCTGCCACAGCGAATGTGAACAGGGCCCCATATGGTGAAGTGGGAGACACACAAAAAGAGAAATTCACTAACACGATCTCTTCTGCTTCTCATCAGGACCGACAGCCTATAACCCTACTGTGACTGTGCAGTGCGCTCGGTGATCTATGTAATCCCCCCCAGCTTCACTACTCCTGCGTAAAATCCCCATCCCGTCCTTGTGTCAGAACGAGCCACATGCAGGCATCTGTCTATGTTCGTTTCACTGGAGTTACGTCCATCAGGCTTCCCTTCAACAGGTGGGAAGCGAAGAGGGAGACGCAGAAGTTTGTGGTGCAATGGCTGATTCACCTACTATCGGATAGGCTGGACAAGGTAAAATCAGGTGAGTTTGGTTCTGTACCCATGGGTTGGAGAGGCTGGTGGGGGACAAGTCGCCCTAATTCCAAAAGAAGGTCACATGAACGACGTAATGTAAGAGCCAAACTCTGGGCCATCCCCCCCCCCCCCCCACTACACCAAATTCTGCCCTCAGATAGCTGTTGTCCATTCATCAGCTGTAATAGGGACCATGGCTGTGTCAGAGGGTGGAAGAGAAACATCTGCTTCTGGCACAAAGCAGCATGCACATCACTGCACCTTTGCGCTCAAGCCAGAAAGCCTACGATTGCTCCAGCTAGCTCCTGGGGTGCTCGTGCTCTGGATGTTAAAGCGAAGACTGGAAAGACCCAGACATAACCTACTTTCTTCACCTTAATTCTTTGTGTCTCCCCCTGTGGGAGGAAGCCAGCAGTGGCAGCATTAGGGACCCTACAATGACAAACCAACATACGTGCTCCGTGAGGAAACACTTCCGTTTTGAATTCCCAAGCTAGGCTGTGGCTATTGCCGAGGGATCAATGCACTGCCCCCTCTCTCCTTAGTGGTCACCACCAGACCTATGGGTTTTTCAGGGGAGAGGACTGTGATGGCATAATCCCTTCTTCTCCTGCCTTTTGCCTGCCCCAGAGCTCTGTCGTTGAGGTGAGGCTGCTAGCTACTTCCCGAGCAGCAGAACCTTTGACAGGAGTTGCTGACACCTCCCATCTCCCCTCAGCAGCGTCTTCCATAGGAGACCTGGCACTATGCTCCTCTCCCCACCCTAGCGTACTAGCACCTGCTCACAGATGGCCGTTTTGGCAATACCCCACTTGGCAAAGACCTCGCTGCAATTTCAGAGAAGGTCAACTGGCTCCAACGGGCAGGAAATAACTTCCCCACTACTTCAATTTCAGGCTCTGTTTGGCAATTGGTCACTTGGATTGCGATGCTGCCAATGGGACTGCAAGATCCCCAGTGCAAAGTGCGTACCAGGTACATACGTGGAGATCCCATCATCTCCACGGACTCGAGCAAGGAAAGTGGAGGTAAAATGAACTATTGCTGGGCCAGGCAATTTGCAGCAACCACTTAGCACAAACTCTGCCAGCAGAATCTCTCCATCCAGCGGGCTTTGGGGAAGTGTTCAACTTCTTAAAATGACCAGCTGTTTTGACAGAGGGAAATGAGATGATTCAGGGGATTAGTAACGGGAAACGGAGCATTTCTCCTGGGAGGTGCCCTGCTGAAATACAAACTAGTTTAGTAGCTGCCCAAAGCTGGTGCCATCCATTGACATTGTGACGACCGATGTGAGATGAACAGGAGGGCTTACTGCCAGCGTTAGCCAGGTCTCCACATGGGTATTAGCTCCTTTGGTAGCACTCCCAGCCCAAGCCACAGGCTTTTGGGCACGGAGATTGCCCTGTTCCAACAGACCTAGAGGTGGGCACTCCATGTCAGAGCAGATGCCCTGTATAGGAAGGCTTCTCTGTTTATTCAGGTGCTTGTATGGTCCCCTTTATGATAGGCGCTGAGCTTGCATTGCTCCTGCCAGTGCTGCATCTGTTGTGTGAATGGAGGATTCCAGTTGTTAGGGAGAGCAAGGTGGCACTTTTCATGGGCAATTGAGTCACTTGTTTAAAAAACTAGCTGCCACTCACCACTGTCAAAATTGACTCCTTTGGCTGCACTTGCTGTGACAGGGCCATTTATCCAAGCTCCTGCCAACTTGATCCAAATAATCAGTGGGAACAGCTTGCCCAGCAAACAGGGACAGGCACAAGTATCCTGGGACAGGGAAAGTGTGGTGCCAGCTCTTGAATTTACTAGCTGGAAATCCTAGGCCTACAAGGATCTCAGGGAACCACATTCCATCCTCAGTACCCCTGTAAATGAAGCAAGAGATGCCTTCATGTTGCTGGTTACTCCAGTTCCCGGCTATGGCAGTCCCCACTCGTCACTGCTGATGTAGCTACAATGGCAGACTGGAGCAGTGCTTAAGCACTGGGGATCTGGAAGGTGAAGGGAGACCAGCCCCAGGAATGGCGCTCCCACATCTTTGGGGTGTGTGTGTGTGTGTGGGGGGGGGATTAGGTGGCAAAAGGGCGTTTGCCAAATGTTGGGCTGTGGCAGACACTTGGGTTATGTCTACACTGTATTAAAACACCCACAGCTGGCCTGTGTCAGCTGACTCCGGCTGGAACCTGGGCTCTGGGGCCCCAGAGCCTTGACTCCAGCCCAGGTGTCTATGCTGCAATTTTACAGCCCTGCAGCCTGAGTCAGCTGACACAGGCCAGCTGTGGGTGTTTTCAGCGCAGTGTAGACATACCCTTGGTTTCTGTCCCTGTGGTTTGGCAGTAGCACAGGGAAAGGGCAAGCAGTGCCCCTGCTCTTTGGCTCCTCCTGCTTAATTCATGGCCACTCACTAATAAGAACATGGCGGAGGCACCTGATCTTGCATCTATTAGCAGGACCTTGCTGGCTGACAGGCTGGCCATGCCAGTGTAGGCTCAGCTTTGTCTAACTGCTTATTTGGGCTGATTAGCTGCCATTGAGAGGTATTATTGTGATTGGTAAAATAGATGCACTGTTTTCAGGTGTATAGCTTGTGTGAAATAAGGCTTGTGGTGGAAACTGGTGAAGAACAGAGGCTGTCTTGTGGAAAGTTCTTCGTATGGGGGCAGACATCCTATTGCTGGTGTTCATCTACTGTGAATCACAGGGGTGTTGTTGGCTTCTTAAACTTTTAAGTTAAAGTTTAACGTAAACTTCTTATCATTGCAGGTTGTGTCGATTACAGTCAGGGATTTTAATACCTGCTACCCCGAAAGGGCACAGATGCAAGCAACTCCTGTGGTCTGCACGGGTCAAGGTAATATACCAACAATGCTGTGTGGGTGCTTGCCAATCGTTTCCTACTTGTGGGGTGGCCTACAGTGCCCAACCATTCACCCAAACAGATGGAAAAAAATAGATGAGACAGGTGTTGAGCGAATCTCCACTTTAATACTGTAGAAGGATTCTTTGCATAACCGTAACATGATTCCAACAGCAGAAGTAAACAGTTGTTGATATTTCAGAGTAACACCATTTCCTTAGATGGCTACTGCAGCTCATTATTTAAAATGTTTCTCTCAGGCTTTACACTATTGCCCAGAGTCCTTACTCTCCCACAGCTACTACGAAGCTGTGACTTATCACATTTTGTTTCGTGGGAACAGTTGCCATGGTTTAATCACATTGTACTCCACAGGAATGAACTGCTGTCAATCCTCACCGAATATTTCAGGGGAAAACAGACAGCAGGATCTCTCTCCCACCCAGGCACAGACCAGCTGCTTTCCTGTGCTGCAGCAACACAACATGTGGATCATAAGTGCTAAAACACATATACACACAGGTAAAGAATCACCAGAAGAGACAACTGTAAGTTTTCCAGGCTTTGCCTCCCACTCCACTATTCCCTTGAGTCTTCACCCTTATGTTCCTTAGTGGCAACTGGCTTCTAATCTAGAACATAAGGGGAAACTGCTTTTTCCCTGATTGTATCTATTTAAATAACTTTTCTACATAATTAACCACCAAATTCACTCCCCATTAACGATCAGTTCATAACGTCACACTAAAACAGATTTGATTTTTTGTGTAGCCAAACCCTTACGTCTCCCCTTCCCTCACCTAACTGTCCCTTTCCTCCATATCTCATGGGTGGCTACTGGGAACTTGAGTCGGGATTTTCTGGTGCAGAAACCCATTGCTAGCAACGGTCAGCACACCAGAGTTCACAACACAATCATTTCAACGCCAAGCAAATATTCCATGGCTGTTTTTTCCACTTATGCCTGTGTTGCTCCCAGATCAAAGTAGCAGTTCTACTGTCATCTAAAACACTCAATGGAATAGCAGCAGAGGGTTGGTAATCGATTACTGCAACCTTTGCTCCAAGGCTGAGGACAGTAAGAGGGAAAGAGTAAAGGACAGTTACTTCTGCAATCTGGTAAGTCAGAGCTTTTTACAAAATCCCCCCAGATGCACTGTCCATATGAGCATCACCATGGAGAGCAGCCAGTGCATCCAAACGGAACAAGCAGCTGCTGCACTGTGGCAGCATTAGCATAGGACAGCGCTGTTAGAGCTCCCTGCTACATTTAAATACTAAACAATGGAACAGTGTTTTGGATGAATGACTGTTAGAAAAAAACAAGCAATGGCTGGGCAGCTGACTGTTCATTGTCATGTGTACTGCACTGGCTGTATCTGAGCCTGGGAGGGGGAGTGAAGCAGTAAGAATGGATTCCCAAATCTTAGTCCACCTAGCATGTTAGAGGGGTGGACTTGCTTATGCTAAGGAGGTGTAGTGTGGGAGATGAGTTTCAGAGTGGTAGCCATGTTAGTCTGTATCAGCAAAAACAACGAGTCCTTGTGGCACCTTAGAGACTAACAAATTTATTTGAGCATAAGCTTTCGTGGGCTAAAACCCACTTCACCAGATGCATGGAGTGGAAAATACAGCAGGCAGGTATAATACACAGCCCATAAAAAGATGGGAGTTGCCTTACCAAGTGAGGGATCAGTGCTAATGAGCCAATTTAATTAAGGTGGAAGTAGCCTATTCTCAACAGTTGCCAAGAAGGTGGATATAAAGCTCTGAGTTTTTCCATAGTGCTGTGGAATAATCCAAACATTTGGTCCTGCAGCATCATGATTGGTATACCTAGCACCCCTGAAATGTACTTGCCAGGCCTGCCTACTATACACTGTAAGGTTTTTACTGTACCACGATTCCAGGGTAATCATGGGGATGAAGGAGAGGTTAGGTTTTGCCTCCTCTTGGAGGGGAAAGAGAAAGCTGATGGTAATCTCAACCTCCTCTACATGACAGGTGGCTTGTTGTCTATCAGTATTTTGAGGTAACTCAATTACTTTGGCTCAAGGACTCTTCTGGGGCTAGCACTAGCTCTAACAATGTTAGTAGCACTAGGCCCTAACTGCTGTGGTCAAGCCTCCATCAGTCTATTCCTACTTAACAGACACAAGAATGTAGGAGCTGAATCAATTTTTTACTATGCACCTTAATTTGGCACAAGGCCTAGCAGAGTTGTGGTAGAAGCCTTTGAGTTACAACAGTCTTCAATCCAAATTGACACTTTTAGCAAAACAACTTTCTAGGGCTGAAATAATCTATTCCCCCCGCCCGCCCAGACTAGGGTTTTTTCACCAACGGAAAAGTGTTTGTGCTTTAGTATTGCTCCTTTGGAATGAATCAGAAAGACAGCTACAAAGTGCTCCCTACCCCAAACCATTTTTTGCTTTTACATCAGAAAAATCAAGTCTTGCCTTCCCTCTTTTTGCTGGAAACTGTTAGTGAGACATGCTTGAAACCTGAACTGTAGAGAGAGTTTAAGCCATCTCACTACCACTTTTTTAACCTGAAGGGTGAAGTTAGTTTCAGCTTTGTGCGAAGATCTTTCTATAGTAAACAGGGAAGATCTGCTAATCCTGAAGTAAAGATGAGCAGAGTTCCTTTAAAGTTACGTGGCTGTACGCTGCAACAGGCACCGTCCCCACACTGTTATCCTCTTTATAAAATAAGCAGCAACACAGCCACAGTAAACTAGTGCATTAAGGCAGCAGTTCTCAAAGCATGTCTGCTATGCAGAGCTTTTTAATGAAAGCTAAAGTTTAAATAATAGCATAAATATCTAATACTGCTGGACAATCAGTGTGGACTGTGGTTCTCTTGGCACTTGTGAGATTGCTCTTTTCAATAATGAATGACAAGGCAGAAGCCAGCTTGGAACAAGATTACAGGGAACTGAAGTATGGTCATGGGGCGGGAGGGAATAGGAAAAGAGGACTCATCCACCATCTCATTCCCAACCAACTGCAACACCACTCACCGGGCTTCTAGACAATTCACTTTTGTACATTGCAAGTACTGTGCTATACACGTCCCAAGCCCACTTAGTGTGGGATGCATATAGCAGAGTACAGATCTGTATTTAACTCATTCCACTCATGGGCTACTAGGTCTCAGATGATTGAGTAGTTCCTTTAAAAACTTGTATGGAGGGAGGGACAGGAGGGGCTAGTAGGGTCATAGGAAGTACAATCTACCCTCCCCTGCCCATAAGAGAATGCAATAAGTGGCTCCCCTTATAAACAGCATTACTAAAATGCAATTTTTGGCAGCCTGCCACTAACCTGAAGAAAGGAAAATAGCAGATAAACAAATTTCAGTTACAGCAGTGATTGACCACATCTCCCTCGACAGTGTTTGGATTTTACAATATGGTGATACTTAGCAGGGGCTACCACGTGCCTGGTTTCCCAAATCATCAATGCATATACCTCAGCTAACACCAAAGAGCTACCACAATTCAACCAAGCATAAGAACTCGCTGCTCGGACTGAAGAATGAAAATCCAGGTGTGACGAGTTTAATACTCAGAGCACAGTAGCCACCTCTCTATTACAATGTGGAGCACAACCTAATGAAATGTCACTGTCCTAAAGTTAAAACAAATATAAAATTGGAGATGACTGTCTGGTTCCTTTTTGAGAAAAGTTCAATTACAACACAACCAGCAGTTTTAACAGCTCTTCTAAATGGAGGAAGAACAGCAACTTTTACAGTATGAAAATAAGCCACAGCTAGCCAGTTTAGATTCCAGTGATCAAGTATAACAGATCTTTCACAGTGCTCAACCATAAGGGATGGTCAAAAAGCTTCCTCAGAGGCCACCTAGCTCCACTACAGCATTAAGAAGTCAAACTCTACAGACAGCTATCTGCAACCTCTTCATTACAGCTTAGTGTGGACCCTATAAATGTTCCAGCTGCCCAGGCTTGACACACCAAGATGAAAACATCACATTGTTCATTTGGTCCAGATTCTGTACAGGGATCTTTCTCAGAGTTCAAAAAGTGCTGCATTTTGATTAATGCTGTGTATGGTGCACCAGTCTGGAATATGTTCACAGAAGCAGTCTCTAGGTTCTCCAAGCTTTAGAGACAGTCTGAACTTTCAAATGTAATGTACCAGACTCTCTCTCTCTCTATTTACACTTCTAACAAAGGATTATCAAAAAAACCCATCATTTAACTATTTCCAATCGCTGGATTCATTTGGTGATGCCACAGTCCATTATTTATGACACAATGAAATGAAAAGGCAACAGGAGCAAGCAGATTTACAAGGAGAACAGGACTAAAGACACTGAATTTGCTTGCTAGCAGCACCATCTAGACAGACATACTTAAGCACAGCAGTTTAATAGGCTTCTGGTAACATGTTATAGTCTAAAATTTCCTTAAGTGTAGCAGCAGTTCTGTACAACTCATTTAATTAAGAATTCTTGGAGAACACACAACACAGTATATTGTAATGTAAGTGGGGAATGGAGTGTGCAACTACCAGTGAAAAGATGTCTCTATTCCCACATTCTACAATGAACAACCCACTGAATGGGCTTATATTTGAGCAGCATGCAGTTTTAGCTATCATTTGCTGTGTATGGGCACTAATTAACTCCCAATTTTTGGCCTTCACCAGGGCAATTCTTTTTAAAAGAAAAGCCTGGAAACTTTTCTAAATTAATTGGAGTCAGAAGGGCAGGAGCAGCAATTTAAAAAGTCTCCCCCCTCCGCCCCCCCCCAATCCCAATTTTTCTTTACTCAGTTTTGCAGTATAAAGTAGTTATTTGGATTTATTTGTCCCCACACCTATGCTGCCAGGTTGAGCCCATCTAGACCAAGTTTTGGTACTGACAGCTTTTAGCAACACTTTTAAATAAAACAGTGACTCGTTAAGTCTAATTTCCAATTCACTGTGACAAAACTAGGTTAAATAACAATGTTGTGAAACAAAACTGAAGTGCCAGGCAATTCAAAGGTACTGTAAGGATTGGGGAAATAATAATGAACTGGAGTCTCTCCCTTAACTTTGCATTTTCTGGCTTTTTGTTTGTCACAACAGTGCTTAACATTTCTAAAAAATACTGGGTCAGGAAAAATTAAGACATCCTATTTTTACGTGTGCTAGTATGCATTTAGGGTACAAGCTTTGGGCCATATTCTACCCTGTGCATGTATAATTAGTCAATGGATGTGACATATCCAAGGAGAGAATATGGCCCATATCATTAATATTAAAGATCTTTGAAGTTTATCAAAATATTGTATGTTATTTTAAAATTTGACAAATCACTTGCCAAACAGTACAGCAGTTAAACAGAGGCAGTCATTCAGTTACACAAGAGCAAAAAGCACATCACTCAGTGGGCTTGAGGCTTGTATAATCAAGATTTAAAGAGTTTTAGAAAAAGTTTACCCTCAGCCTAAAGTCTGTCTGTCAACTTTTGGCTTACAGTGCAGTAAAACAAGTTAAAGCGCTGCAGTTAACGGCAGCTGCCTCCGGCACAGCAGCGCAGTCTTGTTATAGTTCACAAATACACAGTATGTAAGATTCTGCTGAGATGTCCTGAAAGTTTGTTTTGCTCATGATTCTTTCTAACACATTCAAGCCACTTACTTAACTATGTAAAGTCAAATCAATACCGCAGTTATGAGACCAGTCTAGCACAGTGCCAGTAGCCTATCTGCAACAGTCCCCATTTGTTAGGTACAGAGTCAAGTTCACATTAGATTTCATGTCAGCAGTTATGGGTCATATCTTCCCTTTTATTAATCCCATAGGGTCCAAGACCTTGCTGCTCCTAACACTTAGTATTTTCAAAAGCAGAATATGTATGCACCCTTAAAAGCAATCTTTATCTCCGCACATCTGTCTTTTATATCTTTGCACTGGAATGAAGATAGCCAGAGTATAAATTAATGCATTTACTGACATCAACTCCTCCGCTGCATTCTTTCCTTCCTAGTGACCAACTTTTATTAGCTTGGAAGTGCTGCACTGTTGGCTGGTGATCAGCTTCCAGTAGTCAATGAAATACTGTCCCAAGGAACCATTATTCTATGTCTAAATTTGACAAGAGTGGCATTTGACAAGGGAAGGGGGAATATGTGGCAGCTTAGAATGTTTTCAGGCTTCGTATGGTTCACACCTGTAATGGATGGAAATATTAACAGTGGTAAACTCCTTCTGAATTGCCTTTTTCCTTCTAGGTCTAAATCTAGGCCACTCCACGTAGGACGGTGAGAGAGAAGAGGGCCTGTTGTCCACACAGCAGTATGTCCCAGGTACAGAAGAATCTGGGATCACGTCCGTCCTCCATTTTCCCCTCAGGCAAGTTGATGAGGCTTAGAATCAGACGAAGAAGTTGCAAGAGTCATGCCATAGGTGTTAGTCCACAGAAGAGAACAGTAAGGTCCAGATGTAAGTTTTCATGATAGGAATCTCAGAGTGGAGGGAAATGGTAACTAAGTTTCATTTCCCCATTTATTTTTTTTTGAGGCAGGGGGAACGAGTCCAAGGGAGGTTAGTTCATCACAGCACAAAAAACAGGATAAGCACCACCAGTAAGATAACAAAGAGAATGATGATTGCACACCACTGCCGTCGATCTGGAAGAAAAAGGAAACATTAGTTTTCTACTTCCATGGGGAGGGGAAGAGGAAGAAAGCTTCCTCCATTGCACTACTGAGGACCTAATTTAAGCCAGAAAGAAGAAAGGAAAGTTTGATGGAAGCCTTTTAAACTAGATCTACCTACATAAGGAACAATTCAGCCAGACTCTCATTAGGAGAATCCCAGGAGCCAGATTTTGCCTCAGCAGTATTACAACTGAAAGTGAAGATGCACCAGCTGTATGTTACTCAGCACAGTTCCCACCCTTTGAGCACTTTTGCACCACACACACACACACACACACACACACACTATGCCTTGCATTGCTTCGTGTAGATTTTGCACAAGAGCTCCCCTCCTCACCACCTTTTTGGATGCTGGAAATTTCAGCAAGAGAATGGCCACCAGTTAGGGTGACCAGATGTCCCAAGTTTATAGGGACAGTCCCGATTTTGGGGTCTTTTTCTTATATAGGCTCCTATTACCCCCCACCCCCATCCCGATTTTTCACACTTGCTGTCTGGTCACCCTACCACCAGTAGGAAGGTGAGACTAACCTTTAAAGTAACACTCCGTAGCAAAGAAGTTAAACCTCCTTTAAAAGGTGTCAAGACTACCTTGGTTTCTCTTCTATTTTCACCTACCCCTGGCCTTAAAAACATCTGGTCCTGACTTTCTTCTTTGTTGGGGGCTACAGCAAGATCCTCAGGGGAACTTGATGGTGACCACACAGTTTGACACTAGAACTGCAGCTTAACGGAGGGAGAAGGGTGGAGTTTTAGAAACAGAATTTGTCAAAGCCCTGGAAAGAAGGCTGGAGGTTCTCTAGCCATTGTCAGAGCATGTCCCGGAAAAGGTCTGTTATGCAATGCACTTTTAAAGGATGAAGGAAAGATGGTCACCTCCCTGCTTGTGCTCCCCGCAGGCTATATCTGCATTGGCAAAGCTAGACCCATACTTCACCACTAGCGCAGTTCCACAAGTGGTAGCAATGGTGGAAGCTGTAGACACAGCTGTTTGTATCACTCATCTAACCATGCTCACGCCGTAACTTCCATTATTGCTACAGTTAGCAAAGCTGCACTAACGAAGGCCCCAGGTCCCAACTTTGCCAGCGCTGGATCCTTAGTTTAGGATGCAGGTACTAATGGCTTCTGATTGACATTTTTAGAAAAGATAGAAACTCTGTCTTTCACAACAATTGAGTGAAATTGAAGTTTATTTTCTGATCATTAAACCAGAGTGTGGGGGGAACACTGAAGTGAGTTGTTTGCCAGCTGTCTGTACTGCTAAGTGACATGTCACTTCAGCTGAATGTTCACCAGCAAGACTGACCCAAATGCTGCATTAATCCAACTTTTTGATTTGAGATGCGGTTTGTATATGGCAGAAAGCACTTATCACCATGTGATTCTGTGATGCTTACTGCCTGTTGACAGTGACCTACAGAACATCAGTTCTGAAAGGTTACCAGGTGGTGATTTTCAATGGATCCCCAAAGTTGCAGTCAGATAGCTGGGCAACTGACACTGATAGTACCTTTCTTCTATCTGACTCATGTAATATACCCACTGCTTCCAGAGATGCATGAAGCAACCATGAAAGAGAAGATAATACATTTAGGTAGACTATTACAAAGTGCACGCACAGTGTTTATAAATGAAAACAACTCTGGGGAGTAACACTTCCTGGAAGTCAGATGGCAGCCTACACAATCAATCATACTTCCTGTTTTTATTACCCGTGGCATCCTGCCAGCTCTGGGACCCCCTCTCAGAGTTCAAGTTGTGCCTCCTCCTCCCCCCCACCCCCCTTGGAGGTTACACCTGCCCAGACACCATCTTTCCTCCTACAGCTGGCAAGGATCTTTTCATCTGACACTGTTCCAGTGTAAAGCTAAGAGTTAAACTAAGCTTGTTCTTGGAGTCTTTATTCTGAACACTGAGGCACAGGGAAAGAGCTGGAGCATGAATTGCACAATGATTAATTTAGAGCATTTCTCATTCATTTCAGATAAACTAACCTGATGTCTTTCAGTTCTCAGGTGAGAATTTCACCAGCTGGATGCATGAGCTCACCACTGGCTTCAGGTCTTCAAGACACAGATGAGTGCTGAGTGATTTTATGAGTGTTGAGGAGGCATTGGTAGATTGGAGGTGTTTTTTGGCCACCAATCCAATAAGACACTAGAAACCCTCAATAATCTCTCCCTCCTCTCACGCTCTAGAATTAAGCTCTTTGCTTTGATTCCTGTGGCTGGGTGTGGTTTCCAAGCCTGGAGTGAAGGTTCAGGCTGGGTTTTGTTTCTGTCACAAAAAGAACTCCATAAAGCCAAACTCCATGTCAGGAGTACATTGTGGGCAGCTACTGCTTGGACTTTACAGCAAGGCAAAGCCACCTGCTCACATGAGGTTTAACTAAAGTTCTCTAGCTTGCTTCATGCGTAAGCATCCTCTAAGCTTGTAGGAACCTACAGTAAAACTTGTGATGGAATGATGCAAAAGCTATTACAATTGTAGTCCCAAGGTACATTCTCACACCATGCAGGTTGCATAAATGATAGAAAAAAATCTGCAGGTGGAAAAAAAGGCTGATTAACAGGCTAAAAAAAGGACAGTCCCAGCATAAACTATAACTTGCCAGGCTCTACACTCAAGTAGCACAAGATTATCTTTCCCTGAACTGAACTGCTTCCTGTCTTGCCATACTCTCAAAAACCATACTATTTAAGAGAAACTACTTGACACTAGTCCCAGCTCCAGGAGACAACACAGCACATTCCAGACCTCAGACCAATGTAGCTTTCATTCCCTGGTTTAAAGTCAGATCCCATTTTCCGCCACCTACCACTGGTCATGTGGGACACTTTTGCAAGCTTCTTCATAACATTATCAAGCCGTGACTGAGTGTTGTCCAACTCATGAGAGAAGTCATCCAACATCCTAGGGACAAAGAAGAGGCGAACTGTGTCAGGTAAACAACCTAAGCAACTTATCCAATGTACTAATTAGTTAGTTTATGTATCTCAAGGACTTCACTACACGCACACACAAGACTGTCACCCGCCTACAAAAAATAACCCAACCCCCAGGCAAAGTACAAACACATTTTAGGGTCTTATTTGATAGTGTCAAAGCAAAAATTTGCTCAACCAGCAGTTTTACTCTAGTGGTAAATGAGAACTAATTTGGACTAATTTTCTAAGTGCTTTCCCTGATGTGTGAAGTCAGTACCCTGATGTGTGAAGCCGGCTCTGGTGATCTCTGCAAAGTGAGCAGTAGCTGATAAACATTTGATCCAAAATTAGCGAAACATGTTTAGGCTTTAAACCATTTAAGGTCCAAAATGTCACATTGTTAAACGCTTTATCGCTGACACATAGCGCTTAATGTAAATTATGTACCATGAGGGAACGTGATTTGGCATTGCTGTTAAGTATCCTACCATTTTGGTTTTAAATGCTGTAGGAAAGTTACTGAAACCTGTCCGGAGCTGTTTCATCACTGTCAAGAATCCATTTTGAGAGAGAAATACATCCAGGATAAACTTACCACTTTTGCTTGAACAGGTAAGATTTTAAAGCTTCCTTGACCAGTTAGCTTTGCTTCTAAAAGGATTAAGTTTCTTCTCTCCCTGTCTCCCACCATTTTCTATTGTTGTGTCCTCCCAAACTTGAAAATATTTCTTCCCACTCTTTGTTCTGTTCTTTGCTTCACCCCCTACCCCCATAATCTCTTTTTAATAGAACACAAGCCAACAGGGGATGGATCACTTGATGACTGCCTGTTCTGTTCATACTCTAGGGCAGCCGGCACTGGCCACGGTTGGAAAATAGGATACTGGGCTAGATGGACCTTTGGTCTGACCCAGTATGGCCACTTATGATATTGCTTCGCCTTGTTTACTGGTATGTAGTTACCTAGGGTGTTATCACTATAGTTCTGGAACAGTGTGTTAATTTGTGCTCTGGGAGCTGCCTTGGTAGCCCAGAAAGTCACTGCAGAGTTACACAAAAGGTGTGTTTAAAGTTTCTCAGCAACAGTTAAACATAGGTATGAACCACTAGTCTTAGTTTTATTGAAAATGAAACTGCTATCCGGTGTCACTGGAAACTCCAGATATACTATTTGATTAGAGGATACACACTTGGAAAGAAGAAATCTAATTTATATATAAATGTATGGATGAAAACTGCTGCTACCCTTTAATCCTTTGTGTGGCAGAACTTTTTAGCTTTGACTGAATAGAATTTGGGATCTTCTGTGTGTCACTAACTGGGCTGGCAAGATTATTCCAAATCCAGAGTCATACAATGATATACAGCTCTTGTTCTTTCTGGTCACAGGAGCATCAATAGTTATATTTTAGTGTTATCACCAGCCCTTCCCCATGTCTTATTCCTGAGAACTCCTACAGCTTGGGATTTGTTTCTCAGCACTCACACTGCTTGTTCCTCCAGCTCCCCACCAATGCGCTGGGACATGTTCTTCAGCACCCCAATGCTGCCAGAGACTAGCTCCAATTGCTCATCCTGCTGCTCCACAATCAGCTGGTGCCAGAGAGAAGGGAAACAAGCAATTAAAATCCAACATACAGTTGCAACTGGTTCAGAGCCCAATGCTCTGACACATGCCTGCTGCCTTGCCAATTTGGACAAGTAGAGTTTAGAAATAGGCTTGAACTTCTAGTGACTAATCCTGTAATTCAGAGGAATACTTAGTGTTGGTCAACCCTGAAGAATTACTGTCAAAGCAGCATGATGGGGTTCCACGTTTGTCTCAGTAACTCATCAAGTGTTCACTTGACAAGTAAAATGGAATTGTTCCCTATCAGCCTTGCAAATTCAATGTGGGCTTAGAATCAAGATGGGTTCTTGCCATCTTGCGTATCACCAGTAGAATGGTTCTGTAGGCTACTGCAGGCTTGATGTGATATTTGTGCAATCTCATTACCTTTAATGGGTGGAAGAGACTGGAACTTAGTAGCAATTCTAATGATGCATATGATGGAACAGAATCCAAATTGCATTGCAGAGTCAGCACAGCTAAGAGTTAGCATAAGTACAAAACTAGTCACTAATGATCAGATATGACTGAATCAGGGATGGCAAGGTATTTACCAAAGGTGTGTGTTACTGTACTGGGCAACATTAGTTAGTTCCAGTTTAAGGCACTTTCTATTTTAAAAACTTTCCCATGTTATACTTAGTTTTAGTTACATATTCAAGTTGTGGTTACTTAAGGCAGATTTAGGGCTTTACAAATAAGATTGTTGAGATTAATAATGTAATTATGCTACCTAACATTGGAATGTCTGTATACATTTTGATTTGGTATTTTCTCAAGGAAGCTATGTAATATTTAAAACTGAAATGACAAATTGAAAACATTCGATGATATGAAAATGACAAGAATGCAGAGTGGCAGGCTTGAAGCACTGAGCAATCAGAAGCATAGAGCTGCAGACTACCAGTTCAGGTCCATTAAGTCATGCAGCATTCTGTAACAGCAGACCAACTTTGATGTTGTGAATATTCCTGTTTTGAATGGATGTATCTCCAGTTTGAAAAGATTTGCTCTATGGTTGCTGAACTTCCTGGACACTTAAGCTAGTATTTAACAGCACCCTGTCCTAAACTAATTTTTCCTAGGGAATTGCCAACTCTGCTCTGAATACACTAAAGAAACAGTTGTTGAGTAAGACTATACCATTTAACTTTAGTGCACAAACATACTTTACGGATCTAGCTATCAGCTGCTCTTTACAAGGTCAGTATGTCGTTGGGATTATTCAATCACTTAAAGAGCTGAAAAGTGTTTGTTTGTTAGTTAGAAGATACTTTGTGGAGAATGTTACCAATACCTCACTTTATTTCTTCTAAGAACCTATGCTTGGTTTGTCAGCTACATATAAACTTGGGCACTGTCCAGACAATTCTCCAAATGAGCTTGCCGCAGTCAAAGTAAAATACCCTACAATGGTTCCTAGCAGCGCTGATTGATTTTCTGTTAAATCAAATGTATTGTCAAAAGCACAAAGTGGTAGACATTAGCCCATAGAGCTAGCTTATTTTATTTTACTTAGCTGTAACCATTACCTTAGAAATGTTGTACGTGGTTACATCCATCTCGATTAGCCTATCTTAAGCAGGCAGAGCCCATAATACTAGTGGTTTATAACCCACACTGGCTCCTCAGCTAATTCAAGGTTCTGGTCCTAATCTTTAATGCACTAAATCACAGTGCTCAGATAAGGTGATGAACATAGTACAAATACTGAAGGGGGTGGGGCCTCACTAACTCAAAGAACATTTCAGTTCAGTGGCACCTGCTCTCAGGGGAGAAGCTGAAATTGTCCATGCCCATGTGTGAATTCTCAGCATCTATAGCCACTCTCAGTGGAGGGTCTCTGAGATCAAGTCATCTTACTACAGGTGATCAGAATGAGCCTAAGCCAAGCTGTCTTTAGGGAAAAATGGAAAACCCATCTCCTCTTCCCCCCACAAAAAGTCTTAATGCAATAGAAGCTAAAGCACACATCAAAAGACAAGCGAGGCTAAGATCAGGGTTCATTATAGATCAATTTAATACAAGTCAGCATTATAATTTGGCACACAGATTTTACAGTGAAGGGTCCAGTTAGGGATGGAATAAATGCATCTGTTTCTTCTTTGAGAGATGAAGAAATGTCGATGCAGCACTATCAAGGGGAGTATTTAATACATCAGCCCCAAATGAACCTTTATTCAAGATACATGTAAAAGCAGAGTCATTTTTTGAACTGGAATGGAGGAATCTGGCAGAATCAGGTATTCTCCCCATCCCCTTATGTTTCTATGCTTCACAAAGGATTTCATCAGCATGTGGCAGCTTCCAGATAGGTTATACCTTTTAGTTGCCTTCTGCACAGACCCATACATCCAAGCGCTAAACTTTAAGGTTTGTGTGCCAAAACCTACACATCAAAACCACCATAAGCACAAGAGTCAATATTTAGGTGCCTACAACAGGTATGTAGGCAAGTAACATTGAAAACAAATGGGCCCTGATTGTATTGAGCACAGAAGATGGCTCATGGCTTAATGTATGCTGGATGTTTGTAGACTTTTGGCTATTACTACCAGTACCACCATCTCCTTACATGCCTGTTAGCAAGGGATCCACGTAGGGTGACCAGACAGCAAATGTGAAAAATCAGGACAGGGGGTGGGGGGGTAATAGGAGCCTACATAAGAAAAAGAGCTCAAAATCAGGACTGTCCCTATAAAATCGGGACATCTGGTCACCCTAGAGCCACGTGCACTATCATGCAGGAAATACTATACCTGCTGCTGAGCCTGCTGCTCCTCAATGAAGTGTGAATTGGCTAACTGCAGCTCTCGATCCAAACCACCATATTTATCTGATCCAGAGCTCCAACTCTGACCTCCACTTTCTCCCAGCAGTGCCTGTACACATACACACAGGAGAATTTAATCAGTAAGACATTCCAATATATGGTCATGTCACCTCACCCCTAAAACTAAGTTCCAAGTTGAAGCAGGAAAGAAGATTAAGTAGTACCCCATGTTACCCAACTCAGAGTATATACAACAGGTCACTTTCCTTCCATCTCTATTCCAGCAGCAGATTGCTGTAGTTGCTGGCCCTTTAACAGGAGGACGGATGGAATGTTGGGGTCAGAAGGCTCTGTGACTGCTGCAGTTGGGCAGCTGGAGAGAAGGAACAAATATGAAGAAAAGTGCAGTGAACAGCTGGACCCACTTGGTGAGGAGAGAGAAGAGGACCAGGCCCTGAAAGAAGGTTAATAGGTGGCAGATAAAGTTTGAGCATGGAACAGAAGGTCAGGGAGGGGGAAAACCAGAAGACAAGCAGTAAGCCAACAGAGAATAAACACTGTCCCCAAAAAAGTTGAGTACATTGCTGGTTCTCTCCAGTGACTAAGAAATTAGTTCTGGCTAGGACTTCCTGGTTCAGGGGTGGCAATCCTAGTGTTATTTAACATGGTATGAGAATTAAATGAACTTGCAACCTTATACCTATATTCCAGATTGTCAAAGAACTTTTTCTAACAAGGCAGCATTCAGGAGAACTCACTCACAGCATGGCGCTAATGTCTCAGCAGTGACTTGCTACCGGTCACTGCTGTCATAACTTCCTTCAGACTGAAAAGGGGTTGCGGGAAGAAAGGAACTCCAAAAATAAACCGCCTAATCCAGTAGCTTCCTTCAGGTGTTATCAATGCTAGGATTGTGTCATGCTGTTCCATCTCAGCTGCATTATTACTCCTGGCAACATCCAGATACAGAGGAAGTAGGGAAATGAAGCAAGCAGAAGTCTAAATAAAGCTAAGAGAGGGCATAAGTGAGTCATGACTACACTTTAAATGTTGATTATTATATGGTTAATGCAACTTCTTGGTCAAGGATCAGGCCTGCTTTCTCCTCGCCAGCCTGTCTGGAAATTTGATTCGTTTGACACTGATGAATCTACTGAAAAGTCAGAAATGTATCTTCAGTATTAAGTGATTTATGCATGCAGACACTTCAGCAGAGGCAGCTCTGGAGGTCACTGCAATTACTTGTAACTCTCTCCTGCTAGTGTAAGTCATGTCTACTTACATTACAAGCAGAGACAAGTTGATAATCACATCCTTTACACCAGCTCTTTCCTTACTCTTATTATAATGAGGCTTTGCTATGTTTACATAGTCAAATAGATATTGCTAAACATAGGATTAGAAGCTATGAATGCTAGAATTACAGTCCTAGATCAGAGACTCACCATGGGGTATGGAGGGGTGATGGAGGAATATAATAAAAAAAAAAGTCAACCTCTCCAGCCCGATTCCTCCTCTGAGAAATGGGGATATTTTCCTCCCTCCTAGGAACAATGCAAAACTGGATGGTGTATAAGCAGTTTGAGGCAAAAACCACTGAGTAGTAACTTATTACCTTGTGTGAAAGGTTTGGAAAGCAACCAGAGCAAACTGTTCTGGCAAGAATAAGTGTTCTCACTGGTTACTAGCCACAAAAGATCACAGGCCAGCAAAATGGATGCTTTTCCAGTTTAAGAAAGATTAGTTTTTTTGTAAACAAAGCTTGTGGTGGAAACAGGATAACAAGATGCTTGCTGGCAGTACAGTGTTTAAACAGGTATTTATTTTGTTTAATACCAATGTATTCTACCTTAAGGTACATGAGCCACTTAGCAAGTCAGTGTACTTTCATCTAACATGTAGCGTAAGTAAGCAGCTACTCTACTTGAACTACAAGGAGTTATCAACCATCTCAAAGGATTCTTGTGTTCACTTTAGCCAGCAGTCTGCTATTGGTTCTCACCTTCCTGTTTTTTCTTTCCGCCAGTGCCTGCACAGATGAGTTTGACATCTGATCCTTCATTTCCTGTTTATTCAAGAAAAAGGTACATGATCAAATTTTAAATAATCATTATTTTAGCGAACTGGCATAATTAAACATACATAGCAAATTTTATGGAGGACCAAAAAACCCTTTACTTAGGCATGTGCTTTTAAAAATCATGGAAGACTAAAGTAATATTACAATTCACAGTTACCCCAATGCTAAGGAAAATGTTAATGAATCCTAGAAACACTTGTGGCAGAATATTTTGAAAATGTTAATGATTTACTCCTGGTTTTGCTCCTCCCCATTCTCCACTGCTGTAACAATGCTTGATTTGTGCAGCTGGTTGAAAAAAATATTCTCTTAAGTGGGGTGTATGAAGGACTGTGTTCTAGATGTTGGAAGTTAGGTCTCCTGCATTTTTCCCTCCCACGAAGGACTTGACACCTTGGACAAGCCACTTTGTGCTTGAATTTCTCCTCTATAAAATGGGCATAATTCTTAAGTCACTATACAAGTGCATGGAAGTCTTCTTTAACCAATAAAAACTTTGAGCTCCTTAGATGAAAGCCACTATGATAGCAGATGACTTTGAAGTCTTAGAAGTTACATACATACTGAAAGTCAGACCCCTACTACCAAGAATATATAAATGTGAAGTAGTGGCCAAATATGATAATTAAAGTGGATGATAATCTCAAGGCTGGCACAAATGTCTGTATCACTAGAACAGCCGGTGCATTCTTGCTCCAGACAGTGACTGATAAAAGCCCCATAAAATATCCCAAATATACTGGGACCTCCCCTAAAGAATTACTTTTCACAAGGGAGCATTCTAGTAAATCTGTTAGAAATGCTAACTAAAGCTGTAGAGTCAACTATGTAAATTAAAATGCCTAAGAATTAAAAATAAAAAGCATTGCTCAAAAAATAAGACCATGCTAGTGATTTATGTTTAGAGGTGTTCTTGAGCTGGGTTATTTTCACATTAGTCAGACTGCAGCCTGGACAAGAGGGGACAGCGCAAATTTACCTGATTTACTCAAGATAAAAACCCAGACTTTATAAAGGCAGCAACATAAGCATGGATCCATTACCTTTGTCAGACAGTTTCAGGATTAGTTCCCTAGAAAGCAGGTTTCTACTTCAGGAAGAATTGTAGCTAGATAACAATACTGCAAATAGGATAAGAACTCAGTTCCTAATAACACAATTTGGTGGCTTGCTATGAATATCAACTAAGAATCTTGTCAGAACCAGCAGAAATTAAGGTTTGTGTTAAAATATTAAGCAATGGGGGAAAAAAAATCTTAAATCCAATTGGGAGAGAATTTCCTAATAAGCATTTACTTATCAGATGTTAATACTCTCAATCACTGAAGTTTCCCCTCTCCTTCAATTACCTTCTGGTTGTTAAAATCCCTCCCAACCACATATGAATCTATCCTACTCATTCAGGCCCAACTCAATCCAGCTGACCTTTTCTCCATACTTATAGTAAACTGCTGCTCCTATTATAGTTAAGACTGCATTTCCATTCTAACTTTGTTTTCAGTTACAGTAACTCCTCACTTGTCATCGTCCCGGTTAACGTAGTTACATTGCGGATCAATTAGAGAACACGCTTGTTTAAAGTTGTGCAATGCTCCCTTATAACATTGTTTGGCAGCCGCCTGCTTTGTCCACTGCTTGCAGAAAGAGCAGCCCCTTGGAGCTAGTTGGTGGGGGCTTGGAACCAGGGTGGACAGGGGAGCTGAGAGGGGGGCTGCCAAAGTTCCTTGCGCAGCAGCTGCCCAGCAGGCTATCGATTCCCAGGCAGTTCAGCTGTCCCTCCCCCCACTGCCATGTGCTGCTCCTGCCCTCTTCCTTGGAGCACCTCCTGGGAGCCTCCTGCTTGCTGTGCAAGGGGGGGTGCTAATGTCAGGGTGTCCCCCTTCCCCCCGCTCCTTTACCCCATCACCACAGAGTGGCAGGAACATACGACAGGGCTCAGGACAGAGGGAGCTTGCTGGCAGCAGCTGCTGTCTCAACTTGCTGATCTACTTAAAAAGGCAGTGTACTTAGAGTGGGGTCAGCGTACACCTCGTCTCTCTCACACACTGTGTGTGTCTGTCTCTCTCTGCCATGCTGTCTCCCCTCCCTCCGTTCCTGCTGCCTTGTAGAGTGTGAGGCTACATTAACAACACTGTGTTAACCGTTGAGGGCTCAGCCGAGTGCTAGTTCATCATTTAGCAGTAAGGCATTCCCTGGGAAATATCCCACCCTCTGACTTTACCACCTCAGCCAAGCTTCACAATAATCATTGCTGTGTACAGTATTAATTAGTTTGTTTAAAACTTAGTGTGTGTGTGTGTATACACATAAAATAGTCTTTTGTCTGGTGAAAAAATTTTCCCTGGAACCTAATCCCCACTATTTACATTAATTATTTTGGGGAAATTGGATTCACTTAACATTGTTTCACTTAAAGTAGCATTTTTCAGGAACATAACTACAACATTAAGCGAGGAGTTACTGTCTTTAAAGCTTTCTGAAAGTGATTTTAGGTCAAAATTTTCCAGATGCATGTCTGCCCAAAGGTGAGCTTTTTAAAATCCAAGCAAGAACTTAGCCATTTGTGAATAAACCCCACAAATTCTCCCAATACAAACTAAACACTAGTGACCTTTAACAGCTGTAATGTGAGAACAGCTGAGGGTAGGAAATTGATGTCTGGTATGTAAATAGCATAACATGCCTTTGAACAGTTCAGTGAAAGCTGATTTTGATTTTAATCTTTGAAAGTTTGCACTTCAAATATGCACAGCACAATTAAAACAGCATTCAAAGCTAGACTCATTTCCTCTCTGCCTCTTACTGTAGTAGAGGCAGTTATGTTGATTCTTCATTTCTAGATGCTTCTATAGGTTCCAGATTGTTCATTGCAAAGAGAAACCTGGACACTTGTAGAAGCGGCTGGAAGTGAGGAAAGCCAGTAGTAGAATCCAATCAGCTCTTTGCAGACTGCAAGCAAGTGCTTCACAGACCACGGCTTGGGAACCCTTATCAGAGGGATTATGCTGAAAATGAGGGTGGTAAGAAAGCAGGTAACAGTTTGATATTAGACTGACACTGGAAACCAGTCTCCAGTACTTTGAAGTGGCCCTGGGCTTTTACATACTATCACTGAAAATCCCCTCCACAAACAATAAGCAGCCAAGCTCCTTACCCTGACCACCTGCCGTGTGCTTGTGATGAAGGCTTTTCTTACACCCAGCTCTGTTGCATCAAGGTTGAATTTCCGAGGATTTGCTTCAACAATGCGTAATAAGTCAAGGAAATAATGTAACTGGTATTCAGCATTTATGAATATCTAGATATCCTGGCTGCCCGGAAAGGGCTCCCCAACTGCTATAATTCATAAGCATAATTGGACCTTTCCAAAACTTCGGTTAGTAAAGTACTAGACTGGTTGTGATAGGAACAATCTCTTAAAGAAAAAAGCATGGTAGGAATGCATTCTACAGGACACGTATCAGCATATAGTCTCCCTCTCCCGCTTGAATATTTGGGTTCTCTGATCTGTACTGTGTAGCACTTTCAGAAGTTTGAACTTAAAATGAAGGAGAAAGATGATTTTGGGAGGATGTTAGTCTAAAATAAGGTTGACTGACTGCATGAAATAAATTCATCCAACAGAAGGGGCCTTAGCAAACAGAACATTTAATTTTAAATGCATCTTACTGGGGAGGAAAACATAACGAACACTTGTCTGAAAGTACTTTAAGTTATTGTTTGAAATCTGAGTAAAGTTGGGATACAACTGACTTGGTTGTCTAAACTAAAGTGAACATAGTGCAGTCTAATGCAAATAGTAACTCCAATGAGAAATTTATATGGAGTGTGATGCATATTTGAGACAACTACTCCTTAAGATCCATAATGATCTCTTGGCTAGCTCTTATGTAGGTCCATATCTGATTTATCCAAAGGACTGCAGCAGCCCTATAGAAAGGATATTAATAGTTTCATCCAAGTCTTCCAGGTCCCACTCAATGCTCCGCAGGTTATTCCTGAGCTCATTGGTGGTCCAGTCAACTTCTTCTCTTGTGGCTGTGGAGGGATCTTGCAGGAGCTCCGTCCATCTCTGGAACAGCCCCTGTGCAGTGTTCACTGCTTTTTGTACCTCCCTGCAGTTGAGAAGAGGAGAAGGTAAAGGATGATTAGCATGTATTCTCTGTATTGACAAGACTAAGGGCTTGTCCAAATGGGGAAAAAGATTAATCTATTAGTTATGCCAGTCTTTTCTCCATGTAGACAAACCCTGAGCAGGGAACTGTTGTCACTAATTTTCACTGTAAATCTGCCTGCATCAATAATCCCCAGAACTTCTTCCTCCAAACCCTCCTTTCTTTTGAAAATGAAAGATTCTTCACATACAGTGGATGTGAAATAGTCTTGTCTCCTCCTATAGTGTGGTAGAAATTCCACATTATGAAATTCGTCACAGCAATCCCAATTACTGAAGGGACCCAAGCCTTCAGCCAATTGCTGCCATACAACAGAATATTCACACATTGCCCTAGTAGTTACATTGGTACATCAATACTCTTCTCTGAATGGAGGAGTTAGCCTATACTTTGCATTTCTATTGCATCTTTCATCCCAGAACTGAGAAGTGCCTGAGTAACACTATAGTATCAAGTGCATATGTATGCTCTCCTCCCCTACTACAATAGTTTCACCTCACAACAAAGGCAATAAGAATTGCAGCAATTATCCCCCTAGAGTTTTTACATGGCCTGTATTCAGTGTGGCCCTGGTGATTTTAATATTACCATTCAGACATACTAGTTTAGTAAACTGAACTGCCTTTGCTGTTGCCGCAAGCGCCACGGAAAAGTGCATTCACCTTATATCACGGAAATGCAAGCTTTACTGATGGCACTGTGCTATCACTTAACAAGTAGCAAATATCTACCAGCAAATACTGCTAGCCTTATTCCTGTGGAATATCCATTCAAATTGATGGGAAGTCAGGACATGACAAGCATGACCAGTCGTAAGAGCAGGGGTGGGCAAAGTACGGCCCACGTCCTGCTCATCAGACCTGTTAATCCGGCCCTCAAGCTCCAACCGGGGAGTGGGGTCAGGGGCTAGCCCCTTTCCACGCATGCTGTGGCTCTGTGCAGCTCCCGGAAGCAGGGCCATATTCCCTCTCCGGCTCCTACACGTAGGGGCAGCCAGGGGTTTCCACACACTGCCCCCGCCCCAAGTGCCAGCTCTGCAGCTCCCATTGGCCAGGAACCGCAGAGCCGCCAGCGCCGCGCCTCTGCATAGACGACGGAGGGGGGACATGCCGCTGCTTCCAGGAGCTGCTTGAGGTAAGTGCTGCCCAGAGCCTGCACCCCGACCTCCTCCCATGCTCCAACCCCCTCCCTCAGCCTGGAGCCCCCTCCCATATTCTGAACCCCTCTGCTCCATCCCCAGCCTGCAACCCCCTCCTGCACCCTAATCCCTCATCCCCGGCCCCACCCCAGAGCCTGCACCCCTAGCCGGTGCCCTCACCCCCACCCCCAATTTCGTGAGCATTCATGGACCGCCATACAATTGCCATACCCATATGTGGCCCTCAGGCCAAAAAGTTCGCCCACGCCTGCGTAAGAGGCACATTCCTTCTCCTCTTCCCCTTATTTGTTGCCTATCAAATGGCCTAGCATATTTTGGGGCACTAAACATAATAGCTTTGACTAAGGATACAGTACAACTTGTTTGCGTCCCTCAGTTAAGTAAACTTTGTTAACAGAAGTTTGTTTCTTTATTTTGTACCCAAACATATTTGGAAAGTACCAACAAGTGGAAATTTCAAGTAAGGTTAGATGTTCATAGATGAGAAGAGTTACACATAAAGGAAAAATCTACTTAAATATGATGAGCTGAAAGGCTATCCTCAGAGCTAAATTTGAAGAGGACAAAAGCAGAATTAGTGTCATCTGAGGGGACAGCATGAGAGAAGCTACATCTCCTCCTTTCACACAGCATGAGCAAGTCTTCACACTCCTAGACAGACTCTGTAAAGTTTGCCTGAACATAATCCAGTTCCCAACCCAGAGCATTTTGTTTTCTCTAGAATAACACCATTTCATCCTTGAAGTTTCACTTTCACGCTCCACATTGGTAAACTCTTACCCTCTCCCCACCTCTTACCATATTCACAACTGCTTTTTCCTCTGCTTCCGTGTGTATCTCTCAGCCATCCCTGAACTCTGTTCAGCTTGTCATGATTTCATTAGGACTTAAAATTAAGATAAAATTTTCCAGTGCAAGTTTTCGGTTTATTTAACCCCTCGAGCCCAAACTCTGCAACCACATACAAGTCATGCCACATCAATGGCTCTTAAACAATATTGCCCTATACCAGCAGCTCCCCCTAAATATTGATCTCCCTCTTTCCAATTTTTTGTACATTATCCCCAATTTGAGATCTTTGGCCCTCAGCATTCATGAAGCCAGTAAGCCACTGGCCCATAAGACTATCATCATATTAATTATATCCCTCTAACATCTCCTGGACTTAAAGAGCCTGTTCCTTCTATCTGCCTACTTGTCTCCTAAGGATAGAACAGTGACTCTCAACCTTTCCAGACTACTGTACCCCTTCAGGAGTCTGATTTGTCTTGTGTACCTCAGGTTTCACCTCACTTGAAAACTATTTGCTTATAAAAATCAGACCTAAAAATACAAGTGTCACAGCACACTTACTGAAAAATTCTTACTTTCTCATCATAATTATAAAAAAGTCAATTGGAATATAAATATTATACTTACAGTTCAGTGTATAGTATATACAGAAGTATCAACAAGTCGTATGAAATTTTAGTTTGTACTGATTTTATTAGTGCTTTTTATGTAGCTTGTTGTAAAACTAGGCAAATATCTAAATGGACTGATGTACCCCTGGAAGACCTCTCCGCACCTCCAGAGCTATGCATACCCCTGGTTGAGAACCACCAGGATGGAGGATTTTTTCCCCCCCCAACACATCTGTCTCCACTCATCTCAAGCAAAATATTCTATCTATGCAAGGCCAGCCATAGGTATAATAAATGCATGCAAACCCTCTGATGCCACACTTGTGGGAACATTATACACCCACAATGAACTGGCGACTCATGAGCAAGTCCCCTCTCTCTCAGCCATAGGCTGGGTTCCAAAATTTGTAAAGCTGTTTTCCCCTCAAAATGCCTGCCTAGGTTCACAGGACTGTAGAGTTTTGCTGCTCTAACTAGAGCTAGGCCAACTCAAGTGGTCACACCCAACTAATGATCACCTGAGTTAACTCTACAATGAAGAAAAACTCCCCCTACCCCCATCTCATTTTCTAGCCACCATTATTTGTATATGTAGGAGATTTTTTTTATCATCCTGAGTTTAATTTATTGCCTATTAACTCAAGATAGGTAACAGGATTATAAAGGCTAGTCTGGACAGTCCCCACATTTGCTCTAAATTAAACATTTCTGGTGTACTCTATTGCGCAGCCTGAGACTGAAAGACATCACAAACACTTGTCTCCTGGAAAAAATATTTGGGAAATGCAGACTAGCTTTCACAAACATTAGCTACCCCCATTTTAATTGGCAATTTTACTCAGGTACATAGAACCCCTGGTGGACTATGGCACAGTCCATTGTACCTCAATGGGAGCAGATAAGATGCTGGAAATGTGGTCACCCATCCCACATACACTCTTGGGACAGAACGTAAGGCAGGTGGGGCCAGAAGCTCTTGCAAAGAGTTCGTTTCTCTTTGGAGAGAAAGACTGAGTAGTGGGAGATTCCACGGGAGTGGGGGAGGGGATTCCCCTGCCCCAGAGATTCTCACATGTCCTGCAACCGATAGCCTCCCCCCCCTTTCCATTCACCTCCACTGATCTCTCCCACCTTCTCCCCTAACCTGTCACTAGTCCCTCCGACACCACCCCCTGCCAGTCACCCCCTCATTAACCCTACCTCTGCCAGTTACCCCCCCCTCACCCCCATTAACCCTGCCCCCACCTCCACTCACCCCTCGACATTCACCCTGCCCCCACCTCTTCATCCCCTCATTAACCCTGCCCCCCACCCACCATGCCAGTTACCCTCACCCCCCTTTGCCCCGCCCCCACTGCTCCTCCCCCACTCACCCTTTCACCACAAAGAACGGGTCCTCCATGGACATGGCCAGCTGCACCAGCGCCGCCCGGGCCCCTCCCTGCAGCCCGGGGGGGAGGGGGGCGCCGCCTCACAGTCCCTGCCGCGGCGGCGCAAACTCCGGCCTTCCTCTCCCGCCGCGCCCGGCGTGAAAAGATTAGACGAACGAGGCGAGCCCACAGAGCCCAACCTCCTCCCCCTCTGGGGGGCCCGCCCACTCCGCCGTCACGTGACGGAGGGTTGCACCCAAGTGGCCTTGTCGCCGTTTCCGCGGGGGGCGGGGGGGAGGCTTCCGCTGTCACGTGACAGGCGAAAGCGTTCTCCACTGGGAAATAGGCGTGAGGGGGCGGTGCTGTGTCACGTGACATAGGAGAGCGTATCCCCTCCCACCCCGAGAATTGGGTAGGCGCGTCACGGGAGGGGAACGTCCCCACGCCCTGTACCATGGGGGGCCTGGGTTCAGGGAGCTGCCTTTTTATGGCCCAGATTCGGCCACTTATAAATGTCTGCAAACAGCCAATAGCACGTGACTCAGTAGCGCTTAAGAGGTGAAAGTCTCCTTCTATTCCAGCCCCACAGTGTTCTCTAGGCAGAGCGCTCACCAATACTGCATTGAATAAGTACATCCTGTGTTGGGCCGGCTCAGCTTCCTTGTCCTGCCTCACTGCATATTCCCAACTGGTCTTCTACAGAACCGAGTTTGCCGGCACTTTTGGAACCCTGCTCCTCAACCCCTCTCTCAGGAGCAAAGAGAGGCCTGGGCTGAAAGGAGGGGAGCAGCCCAGAGCCAGAAAGGGTTTTTTTGTTTTTAGTTTTGGGGTGGGAGGGGCAGGCAAGAGAGGAAGTTCTGAGCTGACATGTTAGTTCCAAAACAGGAAGGGGAAGAGTGAATTGAATTGGATTTGCTGGGCTCTTTCTGCTTACTCTTACCTCCTTGTGAAAAAATGGTTCCACTCCATGCCCCTTCCTACCTTAAATCTTTTGTTGGCTCCTTCTCTCACAGGTCTCTCTCTGCTCCTTGGACAAGAGTTAGGTAGAGGAGCAAGAGACCCAGAGCAGCAGGAGCTGCTGGTAGTCCCTGGGCCCTAGGAGGACAATAGAGAAGCAGTAGCAAGGTAGAGAGAGCACAGCTGGCAGTAATTGGATAGAAGAAGTTGCATTCGCTGTGTGTGTGGCAGCACTGTGTGTATGGTCAGGGAGGGTGGTGGGCATGTACCTGTGTATGGATATATATGTGGAGCTGCATTCATTAAACTTGGGGAGATCATAGAGGGGGGTCACCACCACACCTGTCCCCATTACCAAAATGTGCAACCCCTGTGTAATTTCTGTGTTGTGCCATAAATGGCAGATAATACTGTTTTTAAGGATGCTTCCTCACTGTGTGAACTAAATAAACTAATTTTGCGATCTGTATCATTTAAATCATGTAGTTTATTTAATTCACACAGTGAGGAAACATCCCTAAAAAGATTTTATATTTTAAAAACGTAGATTATGTTTTTGTGGTGCAACATGCAATTACATAGGAATTACACCTTTTGGTCATTTGTTACACTATTCTATGGATACATGTCAGCTGCACTGAACGTGCTCTGTCCAGGGCTCTCAGCTGTTGCAAGGCATTGTGGGGAAGAATTTAAATACAGAAGTCATCTGTTAAGAGGGAAGTTGTCTGAAGTAATATAGTCCAATGTAACATTGATAAATATACTCATATTAGTCTTTTGTTCCTACTAATTTGCTGTGAACCAGCCAGTTAGGTCCACTTATGCCATTGCATTCAAATCTTTGACCTAAAAAACATATAGTATATATTAATTGCCAAATGCCACATTCATTTTTAAAAGCATCCTGATTTTCAGAATGTTAAACAGAATTTTTTAACATTTCAGTTGAAAGCCTTAAAACTTACACACACAGTATTTTGATGCTAAACCCAATATCAAAATGGTGAACCAGTATCAAAAAGTTACACTTTCTCTTCAAGCAACACTAGTCACTTATTTGTAATATAGTGAATATGGTGTTTAATTCTTTAACTCCTGCTCAACCCTATTAAATATGTACTGTTGCTGCTCCTCTTCAGGATTTAGGTCCAGTTCCTCTGTGAATGTGATTAGATTTGTTATCTGTAAATAGATCAGCTCAAGTTGCTCCCATAAGTTGTACCCTGTATGATGATGCTTCTAAATAATTTATTTAGTTCCGTGCCTTTCTTTGAATTATACAGATGTTATGAGCAGTGGTGCACCTGCAGGCATTGTTCCTGAGAGGTAACTGTAAACTCTGTATTTGTAGGAAAGAAACTCAGTAAGTTTGTGTGTGTGTGGTGGGGTAGTTTGATGGCTTTGGTGGACAGTGATTCTGAGGGACTTTTTGACCTTGTTTAGAATAAGATTTTAGAGTGATATGTGAACACGTTAGCTAACATGTAAAGGTCTAATCTAGGCAAACCGGTGTGCCTTTAACGTGTCAAACTAGTCAAGTTAAAGCCTAAGGGAGAGCCCTGAACAAAACAAGACTTTTGGGTTGGGATGGGGAAGGAGGAGAATTCCGTGTGTGTGTGTTGCCAAGGGGGCGGATACTTTCCGTTTCAGTTTTCAGCTTTAATCTCTTCTGGTCTTGAAGAACACACCCTGCCCCCGGTTCCTGCCTCTTCACAAGCCTATTTCTATGCTGTTGTCCACAGCTTTCTTCTGCTCTTGCATTGCTCTGGTCTGGTAGTGATCAATGGCTCGATGTCTAGTTGGCAGCCGGTATCAAGCGGAGTGCCCCAGGGGTCGGTCCTGAGGCCAGTTCAACATCTTTATTAATGATCTGGATGATGGGATGAATTGCACCCTCAGCAAGTTCACAGATGACACTAAGCTGGGGGGAGAGGTAGATACGCTGGAGGGTAGAGATAGGGTCCAGAGTGACCTAGACAAATTGGAGGATTGGGCCAAAAGAAATCTGATGAGGTTCAACAAGGAAAAGTGCAGAGTCCTGCACTTAGGAAGAAAGACTCCCATGCACCGCTACAGGCTGGGGACTGACTGGCTAAGCAGCAGTTCTACAGAAAAGGACCTGGGGATTACAGTGAAGACCCATTTTCAGCCTCATAACTATATACATGAAATTATAACCTATAACATTACTGTAACAACAATTACTCTAACATCACCATAACAACAATGCTCAGTGCATCATGAGCCTTCCAAAGACACTCGACATGACAAACTTTGCATTGGATACCACACAATCATTTTACAAGGATGAACATGGGGGTGCTGGGTGTTCCCCCGAGGTACAGAGCGTCACAGGCGCACTCGGGGGAGGGGGTAGAAAGAAGCAGGGAAGAGGAGTGGTACAGGTGGAGCGGGGGGCAGAAAGAGGTGGGGTGGGGGTAGGACCTTGGGGGAAGGGGTGGAGTGGGGGCAGGGCTTGGAGCGGAACAGGGGACTTGGGGGGTCTGTGAAAAATTTTAAATCAAAATGGCGGTTCTCGGGTTGCTGAAGTTTGAGAACCACTGGTTTAGAGGTACAGTGTGCCACAATAACTTTCACCTTTTCTAACACTGCTGTGAGCCTGTATAAACTAGAAGTAATGCTGATGCTAGTAAAAGTTGGCCAGGTTTTAGAATGGCTGATAAGATTATGTGGTGGGCCTGTAATTTCTCAGCAGCTACCTTGAAAGTAAGAAGGTATCAGAAACAGGAGATACATTTTCTATATTTGCTATTATTTCTTTCTCCCTTTGTGTTTTTTTTCTTGGTCTTAAAGGGAACAAATTCTGATTTCATCAATAACTCAAGACCATTCAAATTGATTTTGCCCTCTTTTCCCCAAAATGGACAGCTAACCCGTCTTCCTTAATACTGGCTAAACAGTGTCAAACCGAGGATTGTCTCTAGAGAAGATTGCACAACTAAAGGAAAGGCAATAAGAGAACTAAGTTAAATGAGATTTATTCATTTCAAATGCTGTAGCTGTGTTTCATTTCTCTTCTGTGTGTGTATTTTAGTAAAATATTTTAAAGGTTTTCAATGGTGGGAATAAGCCAGCGATAACTTGACATGAAACCCTACACAATAATTAATTTTTCAATGTTATAACAGTCAACGAGGGTTTTAATTGCACCTCATCCCTTGTAGGGCCCCAAGACATCTCAGAACTGACTTCTCTGATCCTCCAGTTTCAGAAGACAGTCTCATGATGGGGGACAGAACACACTTTCTGACTGAGGTAGGCAAGGCTGATCATTTCTCATGCACGTAGAATATTGCTCTAGGGGAGGTGGTTACATGTGAGCAATGAAAAGAGGCTATGGTGATGGGGGACTTCATCTTTAGAAATATCAGTAGTGGGGATCATGAGAATTGTTTGGCGACTTGCGTGTAGCATGCAAAGGGAGCAGATACCATGAGATTTCTAATTATTGTGGTTGTGCTACATACTGGTACCTGTGACATACGGAGATGTAGGAGACTGGTCCTGAAAATTAAATGTAGCTTGCTAGGAAGAAGGCTCAGCTGCAGGATTTCTGTAGTCGCTTTCTCTGAAATGCTTCCAGTGTCACACTCTGGGCAGCTAGACAGGAAAGCTGGCAGGTAATGAGGAGCAGCGTTTAAGTCAGGCAGAGACGTATGTGAGAGATGTCAGTAATACAAAGGTATCTCTGCATCCAGATAGGACACACAATACAGCAGAACTGGAACAAGCGTTGATAAATATCAGAGGTAACTGCTATTAAATCAACATGGTGTCAGATGAAGGAGTTAAATAAAAATGGTTCATGGTGAAAAAATAAACTGTAAATGTCTACATAAAATTCAAGAAGCTTAACAATGGAAATACTTTTTCACATAATGCACAGCTAGCCTGTGGAACGCAGGATATCACTGAGGCCAAGAGTTTAGCGGGATTCAAAAAGGAATTATTGATATGGATAATGAGAGTAGCCAGATTTGTTATATACAAAAAATAATAACCAAGAGTTCTGGAAGGGAGATGATCCCTCTTGGTTTGGGGCTGAAGCCAAACTCTCAACTATTGGGGGATTTAGGAGGAACTTTCCCTAGGCCAAATTAATCTGTAACCATGCTAAGTAGTCCAGTTTCCCTGGGAGACTCCTGATTTTGAGTACCCTCTCCCTGTCTCCTAAGCAACTGCCTGAAAATCCCATTTTTATGAGAGCAAATAGTTATGGAGTCAGTTCATAAAATGAGAAAACTACAGAGCAAAGGATGGTGATAGAGCAGCCAAAGGGCAGGGCTTCACAATAGGGGAAGGATGTCCAGTGGTTAGGGCCTTGCCTAGGTGGTGTGAGACTGAGGTTCAATTCCTTACTGTGGTATGGACATTCTGTGTGACCTGGGGCAAGTCATGTGGCCTCTCTGAGACTCCGTAAAATGGGGATGATAATGCTTCCCTATCTCACAGGTGTTGGGAGGCTAAATACATTGTGAAAGCCCTCTGAGATCTACTGATGAAAAGTGCTATATAATAAATATACATTATTATTTTTTATTATTATTATTAATTAACAGAATGGTGCCATAGACTTGGAATGAGCAGGGAGAGCAAACCCTGGTGTTTGGTGTGGATCAGGGCAGCTCATCAAATACATGCTGGCACCATAGGGTACTGAGCCGGTGGGTGGGTTAATGAGGAAAGGGGGCTGTTATTTGCCCTGGAGGTGGAAGCATGGTGCCACAAGAGAGTGTGGGGAGAAAGGCCATTATCACTGAAGATATAAGGGGAATTTTATTGGGACCAGTATAATACCCAAGCTGGGATTTGGCTAGGATATATGAGTTCACACCCTGATCCTTGAGCAGGGGGGGTCAAAAGTTCCATAGGATCGTTAACTCCCCACCCCCCGCCTGCATGCACGTGCCACATAATTTTGCACCTCATTATACAGCACAGACTGTTTATTTTACTATAGGCTTCTGCTCCTTGAAGAGGATTATGGTATGACCTCATGACCTGCTCTGCCCATTGTACTCTTCTGGGTGTGGTTGATATACTGAGACCTATCTGTGGGCTTTCCTCCAGACTTACTTTGGAGCTTGCTTTGGTATCAGTGATTCTTAGCAAGAACCATAAAACAAACAAAAATATCTTGTGATATTTATTGTTGCACAGTCCTTCCAATTCTTCTGTCAACCTAGCTGTGCTTACTGTGGGGGTTAGGTCGACCTAACTACAGTGCACTGGCTGTGAAATTTTTTACAGCCCTGAGCAATATAGCTACTGCCTCTCTAGGATGTCGGTTAACTACAGTGACAGAAAATCCACTTCTGTTTCTGTAGTTTCTAATTTATGGTACTATAGCGGCATAGCTGCAGCTGTACTGCTATAGCACTTGTCATGTAGACATAACCCGAAGAAGGAAGGACAACTCAATTGGGATCTGAATGTCAAGCTGTAACAAGGATCCCTTTTGCTGGATACGCAGGACATAAGCGGGATAGAGAGAGAAAACCTGTTCAAATTATGCATGCTTCTGAAACTGCTTTGGTACTACAAAAGAACCATTTCGAGTATATCAGTTGAAAGAACACAGAAAAATGACTCTTAATAAGAACTATAAAACAAAAATACCCGTAGAGTTATTGTTGCACTGTCCTTATTGGGAGTTAGATGCCCAACACTTTTGACAATCACACTAAATCATTATCTACATTTTTAGGTGCCTCAATACCCTTTGAAATCTGGTGTTTAACAGGTTGCTGTAATAAGATGCTTTTCTGGCTTTTCCCCACCAGATATACTAACACTAGATTGTATTCAGAAGCTGAACCAGTAACTTCCTAACCTTTTGGTGTAGGTTTTTATTTATGTATTTGTAATTTTAGTTTAAATCTGTACCAGTTTAGTAAATCTATGTAGATGTTGTAGTTGAAAATCATTCTAGACTCTGTTAAGCAGCAGTCCCTTTTTTGTTTCATTTTTAGACGGGTCTGAGTCATTCTAACCTTGCATTTAAAAATAAATAAAGCATGTGCAAAATGGATAGGAGCTTTGATGCATCGTTTATCAGGACAGGACGGCTGCAGTTTGAGATGAGAGAGACCTATTAGGTCATTATGCCCACCTCCCTGCAATAGTGGGATATAGTCCCCAGAGAGAGGATGTGCAGGGTGGTACGGTTAAACTGAGCCAAAGGGTCAAAAAGAACCAATGCTTCTATTCTTCTTGTAGAAGCGACAAAGGGTCCTGTGGCACCTTATAGACTAACAGAGGTTACCTGTACCTCTGTTAGTCTATAAGGTGCCACAGGACCCTTTGTCGCTTCTACAAATCCAGACTAACACGGCTACCCCTCTGATACTTCTATTCTTCTTGATTGTATTAATGTATGTGTGGCCCTTTCTACCTGCTGTGGAAATTTTCTTACTCTTCATAGAAGCGACAAAGGGTCCTGTGGCACCTTATAGACTAACAGAGGTATTGAAGCATAAACTTTCGTGGGTGAATACCCACTTCTTCGGATGCAAGCAGTGGAAATGTCCAGAGGCAGATATAAAAGTGCAGGGAAGATTCAGGCTAGAGATAACGAGGTAAGCTTAATCAGGGAGGGTGAGGCCCTCTTCTAGCAGTTGAGGTGTGAACACCAAGGGAGGAGAAACTGCTTTTGTAGTTGGCTAGCCATTCATAGTCTTTGTTTAGTCCTGAGCTGATGGTGTCAAATTTGCAAATGAACTGAAGCTCTACAGTTTCTCTTTGGAGTCTGGTCCTGAAGTTTTTTTGCTGCAGGATGGCTACCTTTAGGTCTGCAATTGTGTGTCCAGGGAGGTTGAAGTGTTCTCCTACAGGCTTTTGTATATTGCCATTCCTTATATCTGATTTGTGTCCATTTATCCTTTTGCGTAAGGACTGTCCAGTTTGACCGATGTACATAGCAGAGGGGCATTGCTGGCACATTATGGCATATATTACATTGGTGGATGTGCAGGTGAATGAACCGGTGATGGTGTGGCTGATCTGGTTAGGTCCTGTGATGGTGTTCCTGGTGTAGATATGTGGGCAAAGTTGGCATCGAGGTTTGTTGCATGGATTGGTTCCTGAGTTAGAGTTATTATGGTGTGGTGTGTAGTTGCTGGTGAGAACATGCTTCAGGTTGGCGGGCTGTCTGTGGGCGAGGACTGGCCTGCCTCCCAAGGCCTGTGAAAGTGAGGGATCGTTGTTCAGGATGGGTTGTAGATCACTGATGATCCGTTGGAGAGGTTTTAGCTGAGGACTGTAAGTGATGGCCAGAGGAGTTCTGTTGGTTTCTTTCTTTGGTTTGTCTTGCAGCAGGAGGCTTCTGGGTACACGTCTGGCCCCGTTGATCTGTTTTCTTATTTCGTCATGTGGGTAGCGTAGTTTTGAGAATGCTTGGTGAAGATCTTGTAGGTGTTGGTCTCTGTCAAAGGGGTTGGAGCAAATACGGTTGTACCTCAGTGCTTGGCTGTAGACAATGGATCGTGTGGTGTGTCCGGGATGGAAGCTGGAGGCATGTAGGTAGGCATAGCGGTCAGTGGGTTTTCGGTATAGGGTGGTGTTAATGTGACCATCGCTTATTTGCACAGTGGTGTCTAGGAAGTGGACTTCCCGTGTAGACTGGTCCAGGCTAAGGTTGATGGTGGGGTGGAAGCTGTTGAAATCGTGGTGGAATTCTTCCAGAGTTTCTTTCCCATGGGTCCAGATGATGAAGATGTCATCAATGTAGCGTAGATAGAGAAGGGGCGTGAGTGGACGAGAACTGAGGAAGCGTTGTTCCAGGTCAGCCATAAAGATGTTGGCATATTGTGGGGCCATGCGAGTGCCCATAGCGGTGCCACTGGTCTGGAGGTATATATTGTCACCAAATTTGAAATAATTGTGCGTGAGGATAAAATCACAGAGGTCAGCAACCAGTTGTGCTGTGGCATCATCAGGGATACTGTTCCTGACAGCTTGTATTCCATCTGTCTGTGGGATGTTTGTGTAGAGAGCCTCTACATCCATGGTGGCTAGGATGGTGTGTTCTGGAAGATTACCAATGCATTGTAGTTTTCTCAGGAAATCAGTGGTGTCACGGAGATAGCTGGGAGTGCTGGTGGCATAGGGTCTGAGTAGAGAGTCCACATATCCGGACAGTTCTTCAGTGAGAGTGCCAATGCCCGAGATGATGGGGCGTCCAGGATTTCCAGGTTTGTGGATCTTGGGTAGTAGGTAGAATAACCCCGGTCGGGGCTCTAAGGGTATGTTGATTTGTTCCTGTGTTAGTGTAGGGAATGTCCTGAGTAGATGGTGCAGTTTCTTAGTGTATTCCTCAGTGGGATCTGAGGAGAGTGGCCTGTAGAATTTGGTATTGGAGAGTTGTCTGGCAGCCTCCTTTTGGTAGTCAGACCTGTTCATGATGACAACAGCACCTCCCTTATCAGCCTCTTTGATTATAATGTCAGGGTTGTTTCTGAGGCTTTGGATGGCATTGCGTTCTGCACGACTTAGGTTATGAGGCAGGCGGCGTTGTTTTTCCACAATTTCTGCCTGTGCACGTCGGCGGAAGCATTCTATGTATAGGTCCAGACTGTCATTTTGACCCTCAGGAGGAGTCCATGTGGAGTTCTTCTTCTTGTGCTGTTGGTGGGAGGGTATCTGTGTATCTGTGCGATGTTCGGTGTTATCTTGAAAGTATTCTTTGAGTCGGAGACGGCGAAAGTAGGCTTCCAGGTCACCGCAGAACTGAATCATGTTGGTGGGGGTGGTGGGGCAAAAAGAGAGTCCCCGAGATAGGACAGACTCTTCTGCCGGGCTGAGTGTGTGGCTGGATAGATTGACGATATTGCTGGGTGAACTCTTCATAGTTGCTAACAGCACAGGTTCAGCTTCCCGGGTGTTAACAACAATACTGGGCATCCTAATGTAGATTGGTCACTGGCTGCCATGGGCATTTGCATATCTAATTGAGGCTATGTTAAAAATACTGGCAGCCCATGTATGCTAGAGTATCCTAATGCTGGTTGAGAGGAAGTGGTAGTAGCAAGGGGGGCTCTCTGTGTGTGTGTTTGTGTGAGAGAAAGTAGGAAGGACTGGGTTTGATGGTGTGTTTTCCAGCCAAGAGGCGATGCCATGAATACCCAATGAGCCTCATGAGGGGCACACTAAGGTCTCCTTCACTGGATGATGAATACAAATTAAAACAACAAAAAATCAGTGATGTGCGTAGCCCTCTTTAGTTGTTATTTACACTGCAAGCTGTGTCCTGTCCGAGTTTCTTTTATCTTGTATTGTTTTTCCTTCCAGGTGGGGCTGTGGCTCCCTGCTGATTTAATCTTTTAGGTTTCCCTTTTCCATCATCTCCTGCTGCAAGGATTTCGATGTCGCTTGCAAAAAGGCCACCTTTGTCTGACAGCCCTTCTCCCTTCCCCTGTCGAGCTATTTTGGGAAACAGCAGCTGAGCTGGAGGATTGTTAATTGTTTGTCAAACCCTTCCAGACCGGTTAGATCACATGCAGAGATTAGAGTACATAGTCACACCCTTTCCTCCCCCTCCTTTTCCTATCCCCCAGTGACCTGGGAGGAAGTGGGGAATGCCCCTTTTCCAGGCAGGGAGAGAGACACAGAACACCACACATTGACACACAGTCACAAACAACAGATATACTCTGTAGTCAACCACAGCTGCGAGGACAACACTGAGACATTCACAACAGAGGTGCACGCTCTCTAACCAGTCCAAGTTCAAAGAAAGACCCTGACACACATCCAGAAACACAGCACACACTAAACCAATCGTGGCACAGACTGTGAAGCACAGAAATACTCTAAAACCAATCACGGCCCAGAGAGAAACCCCCCCACACATACACATTCCCACTAATCAAAGCAGAGAGAAACTTCTCACACACATACAACCACAGCCCCAGAGACAGGCAGACAGACAACAAAGCCACCCAGGGTTCTGACCTCAAAAGCCACCATGTGACTCTGTCTGAAACTTACTGCATTACATCAGCCTGGGAATGAAAGAAAAGCACTGAGACCAAAATATTGGCCTTCTTAAATGGGCAATCGCATCTATAATTTTAAGGACTGGACTGGACTGTTTCCTTGAATGCTGTTCTCCTCTGCCTTCTTGCCTGGCTTGCAGATGTCATAGAGTTGTTGAAAGGGCATGTTTAAAGTAAAACCCTTTTATTTTGTGAAGTCTTAAAGTGCAGGACCCATTTAAGATCATGACATATGCTGAGGTAGAATTGGGAGAGCCTTTGGGCAGCTGTGATTTAATTCTATGGAGATAGGTGACACTGGAAATATACAGGTATTAGTTAATGCCTATTAAATTTAAGGCTATATGATAGTTGACACTTATGTAGCACTTTCCATGCAAGGATCTCAACAGCGCTTTATGAGCAGTGATGAATTTTGCCTTTCCCCTCTATATGACTGGTGATGTTATGGCCATTTTAGAAATGGAGAAACAGGCACAGAAGTTAAGACCAACATTTTCAAAAGTGGCCGCTGACTTAGGATACCTTAATTTTTGAGTGTCCAACTTGACACACAAAATCAGTGCCCACTTTTGAAAATATAGCTGTTAATGACTAGCCCAAGGTCACGCAACAAATCTGTGGTAAAACCGAGAATACCTGCCCAGGAACCTAATCACCTGTCTCTGCATCCCCTGCTCTGAAGCAATAGATGGTGCTTTCTCTCCAAATACCTGTCAGCTTTTCCCAGGAGGGCAGGATCACTGCTTACTAGCTTCCTCCACTTTTCTGTTGCCCTGCACATGGCTTGTTGGGCCATCAGAGGCAAGTTGCTCCTGGTGCTCCTTCCCTTTTTCTTCTCTCCTCTCTTCTCTCCAGTGAGGAAGCTGATAACATCTGGTGTCAAATGAAATGAGTCAGTAAAGTCAGTGGTATAAATAAATCTCTGGTGTAGCTTCTCTGAAGCCAAATTAAACCAGGGATGAAAATGGCCCTATACACTAACTGAAATCACGTGCTTATCTTCTATGTGTCCAGGCAAATGTGCAGCTGCCTTCCATAGGTGTCAATGACTAACAAAGATGCAAGGCAGAGGAGAATTGGACCCAGAAACTGAATCTATAGCAGAAACATGAGTAGAGAGTCCCAAGCTGCAAAGTTCAGGTGTGCTGATGATCAAGAGGGAGCTTATGCCAAGCCCCTTATTAATAGAGTTGACCTTTGGTCCTTGTAAAGGATCTTAGTTTACTATTTGTTCATAAAAGGAAGGCTTGAGCTCTTTTTCTTGGGAAGTAAAATGTGTACCCACACAAATTGATTGCTAAGGCTGAAAGGAACGCGCAGCTGGGCTCCACTTCTGCAGCAAGAGGCTGGAGGAGGAACCTAAAGATTTCTCCCCATGTACACACACCACATACAGTTTATATAGGAGATGAGTCAGTTCAGTTTGGCAGGTATCCCACACAATCATCTCACTGACCTTCTCCAAAATCTTGCTTTGTACTTAGCCATGTGATAGCTGTAGACAGAAATTGATTATACTTGGTAAAAGGTGACCAAAAATTGGTTCAGGGAGTTGCATTAAGGGGAGGACTCTTTACCCAGGGAATATCACTTTCATTGCTCACTGAGGCAGGAAATATCTGTGGGAGCTGCTTCTTAAAATGTTGGCAGCTTATCACTGTTGGATATGGCTCCAGCTTCAAGGGCTGGGGAAGTTTTATATTAAAGTCTTGGCCCTTCTCTAATCTCGACTCATTTTAGGGTATGTCTGCACTGCAATTAGACACCCGCAGCTGGCCCACGTCAGCTGGCTCGGGCTAAGGGGCTGTTGAATTGTGGTGTAGACTTCAGGTTTGCGCTGGAGCCTGGGCTGTGGGACCCTGCAGCCCAGGCCCAAATGTCCACAATTAAAAAGCCTCTTAGCCCGAGCCCTGCAAGCCCAGTCAGCTGGCCTGGGCCAGCTGTGGCGGGTGTCTAATTGCAGTGCAGACATACCCTTAAGGTTTTTTGAGGAATCACTTGGTGACAAATGAAATGAGTCAGTAAATAATAAGGGCTGGATCCAGTGGCCTTTACCCAGGTGAAGGTGCCACTGAAAGTCTTCTCCAGCCATCTTAGGGATTCTGGGGTCAAAGAATCACATTCCTACGAACACTAATTGCATTGTGTGTCAGGTATATAGCATCAGGAAATCATACAGGAATTTTACCTGAATAAAGACTATAAAATCAAGTCTAGTTATTCTAACTGGAATCATCACTTTGAATGACATCACAGCCCCAGATCCTGCAAGCTGCAGAATCTGAATGTGACTCATGGTGTCACAAAAAAAATGTAAATTAGCTTGTGACCGCATAGCATGATGTCATACCATGGACTTATTTCAATGTGTCACAGACAGACAAATAAGGGTGTTACAGATAAACAGCAGTAACGCAAAACCCAAATATCCAGGCCTAGAATCAGCTTTGCTAATTAAACTCTGACTCAAGTACTTACACCATAGAACTGTAGCCTTTCCAAGGCAGGGGATCAGATTCTGTGGGTCAGGAAATTTGAGCAAATTCTTTTCCTTTAGACTGTCATTTTTCTCTACTATTATCCTGATTTCTTCTCCCTCCCAGTTTGCCAGACATGGGCATAGAACTCATGTGACAGTGAGCTTCTCCATAACTCAAGAAGGGCTGGAGGCACAAAAGAGATGGAAATAATTTCCAAGTCATGAAAGAGTTTGTGTACCATTGTAGATGTCACAAATTGCCCATTTTGAGGCTATGATGTTATAATAATGGGGAGGGGAAATTCTGGCAGGCTTGTGGAAAGCGGGAAAAATGTGATGCCAAACCATGAACTGTGCTTTGTTAAGGAGACGGTTCCATTGTTTTCAGGAGGAAAATCTCATAGAGCAGTATTTTGGACTTTAAATATAGAGCTGATGAGCTAAAGGAGAACATGAAGTTGAGGGTCTTTTGTTAACTCCTCCAGTGTAAGATGCTTTCTGATGTATTTATGGCTTATTCCTCCCTTGGTTTTTGTTACTGTCAGAATCAACTGCAGCTTCAAAAAGCCAGAATTTCGTGGCCGTTCCTATTGTCAGTGAACATCAGCTCTCAGGACAGGAGTCACTGGCATGTGAAAGCTGACATTTTGTGGGTTGGAAGGGTGGGAACACAACCAAAGGAATGGAAATGAATTCAGTAAAAAAATGGGAGTTCACATATGTTATCGTGTTATCGTGTTATCGTGGAGAAATTCCATCACTGCCACATCTGCCTATGTAGGAAGGACAAGTCCCTCATTTTCAGCTGAATAATTACATTCATTCTCCACTCTGTTCCTCTGAAAAGCTTTCCTTGTCCACTGCATTTCAGTCCACAGATGTTCCTATTCCCACCCCCGGATGACTCCATTTATAGCCTTCATATGTTGGTGAGGGTGGCACTCGAGGGTGGGAAAAAATGCTTAGGAATCCAGGGAGAAGTCTGAAAAGCCTCAGAAAACTGCAGTTCCCCTTCTGTCTGTATCTGACTAGCATGAGAAATCAGAGTCATTTGTAAAACCCCAGGAGTGGGACAAGTAGTGCTGATTAAGCGTGATTTGTCACAACTAGCTGGTGAGAGTTAGGACAGAATGTGAAAAGAGCAGAGTTCTGTAAAAAAAGAGGAGAGTTGGTGTCTCTAATAAGTATCTAGGAGAGAGATGTATGATATATCATGCAATAATAGACAATGGACTATAAGTCCACTGGGTAGCACATAATGCAGGATGACAGTCAGCTGACGTGATACATCCAGTGTTGAGTCGACGGACACTGAAAAATATCCCACATCTTTAATCTCATCTACAATGGCTGATAGCGTCTTCTTTGCCAGCAGTGCAATGAATTCGTCACAAATAGTCTTTGATAGATATGATGTATGGCCTTTTCCATTGACGTGCTGAGCTAAGGGTTGAACTTAGCGATTAGCTCCAGAAACGCCATGGTAATTGCCATTGTGTTTTGATCCAACAGTTTCATCTGCGCCACGTAATGGCAGACCATGGTCAGCCAGAAAAACTATGGTTTCAACTACGCGTCTGAGAATGTTCTTCCAATAAGCACAAGCTTCCAAAAACTGGTTTCCATTTGGGTATCAATTCTGCCACTAACTGTTTTTTGGGCATTGTAGCAGCTAACTGACAATGTATGCTGCTCACTCATTGCATGATTGGTAATGTATGCAGTATTTTTCCAATCATTGAAGGCTTCGGAAAACATTCCCCACTTTTTGGTATCAGAAAACAGGAAGCAGTAAAAACTGTACACTTTCTGCCTAGAAGTCAAATAGATGAGCCATTCTCGCTTGCCATCTGTTTGTTAGGCTTCACATATTCAGACATTGATATGGTCAGATAACGATTCTGATTGGTGTACTCTCGCTTTGTCAATGAAAAGTTGGCATTTAAAGTCTGGAATTTCTGTGGGCCCTTCTCAGTTTAATATGCAATGAGATCTTGAGAAGTCATGTCCCACTCGCCTGGATCGTTGGAGAAGGATATTTTTGTATTACTATCACTGGGAAATTCTTCAGAGGAGTGGGGTGAAACTGCAGCTAGAGAAGTCACAAGAGGCTGCTCCTTTTCATCAGATGCAGGCGCAGTAGGTTCACTTGGGCTGGTATTCGCCTCGACTTCCTCACCACCAGACTTAGGAGGAGAAAACATTAGGAGAGAAGGAGTACCTTTCAGCACTACATCTTGTTTTTGCTGTCTTTCGTTGGCCTCCTTCAATTTCTGCCATCCTTCTTTCTTCGACATGGTTTCTGTTGTCCAGTGTCCAGTATTGATTGGACCCACAAACACTTAGCCCACAAAGACAAAATCACAACCACCATAATTTGCATGATTTTGCATGATTACAATGCCTTGAGACGATTTGGAAATTCATGCTGGATCTAACAAGGTGATGGTCTGTCCAACAGTCATCGGTTCCATGTGTGGCCCTTGTGATGTGTACATCCTTTCAATCTCGAGCTCTGAGGATAACATAGTCAAGAAGGTGCCAATGCCTGGAGTGACGGTGTCTCCAGGTTAATCTTATACTTCTCACTTTGTCTAAAGAGGGTGTTCATGATGACCAGGCCATGTTCTATGCATTTGCTCAGGAGGAGGATGCCGTTGGAATTGGCCTTTCCTACTCCTTCGTTTCCGATGGTGCCATTCCAGATATCTGACTCACATCGGACTCTAGCGTTGAAATTTCTGAGGAGAATGAGTATGTCTAAGCAAGCTGCAATCACACCTCCAAATAATTGCAGTGTGGACAGACCCATGGAGAACCTCAGTTGGAATATGGCAGTTTTCAGCAGCACCAAATTCACACAAATGAGCACAAGGACATCTGGGACACCTGTCAGATGGGGTAAGGGCTGGGGGAGTGCCCATGCCGTCACGGGGTGGGAGAGGGGGCTGCTTTGGGTGAGCATCCATTTGTGCCTGGAAAGGGGTGAGAGATCGCCTCCTTTTCCTCTCAGCCAAACTGCCTGTCTCTTTCCCCCTTCCCTTTCACCTTGTGGATTTGACTCTGGAAGGGGGGGAGGGACAGGGCCCACTGGAAGATCTGCGGGGCAGAGGTTCAGTAAGTTCCATGCCTGATGAGTCCTGGGGGCTTGGACGTGCTCAGCCCAAACTGCTCTCCTGATTGCACTGGTCAGCCTGCACGTTCCCGCTGGCAAACCGCTGGCCCCGGTTCTCCTCGCGCCAGCAGACAGTGCGGTTGCTGCTGCATGAACATCGAGGGGGTGAACGAGAGGAGACTCGGGCCCAGCCGCCTGACAAGGTCTCTGGGACAGGGTCCGAGGCTGCGGCACGGCGGGGATGGTGGCAGCCGCTCTGCACAGCCAGCGCGCCTAGCCCGACACGCGCAGGGTCGGCTGCTACCGGGCGCCCCACCTGCTCTATCATTGCCCCTTTAAGAGCCCTCTCCGCGGGGCTACCGTTCGAACCCTCTCCCTCCCTCCCCATTGGCCAGAGCGGGCGCGCGGAGGACAGTGGAGGGGGGGGGCCAGTTGGCTGTTAGCGCAACCGACGGGGTGCTCTGATTGGCCGGCGGGCGGGGGCGCTATATAAAGCGGTCCCGGCGCGTGGGCTCACTTCAGTCGGCGGCGCGAGCGGGTAGCGCGCGGGCTTGGGGGCCGGCGGCGCCATGGAGTTCCGGCTGGAGGCGCACCGCATTGTCAGCATCTCGCTGGGCAAGATCTACAGCGCGCGGGGCCAGCGCGGCGGCCTCAAGCTGCACAAGAACCTGCTGGTGTCGCTGGTGCTGCGCAGCGCCCGCCGGGTCTACCTGGGCGAGCCCGGCGGCGAGTGCGCCCTGCCGCCCCGCCCGGGCCCGCCGCCGCCCCCGGACTGCGAGAGGCTGCGGCGCGGCTGCCGCCCGCTGGCCTCGGAGGCGGCGGCGCGGGGCCGGGCAGAGTGCCCGGCCGAGTCCCCCCGGAAGCGGAGTGCAGCCGAGCGGGACCCGGCGGCGGGCTACCCGGGGAAGAAGCCGCGGCGTGAGGCGGAGCAGCCCCCGCCGCAGGAGGACATGGAGACGGGCAACGTGGCCAGCCTCATCAGCATCTTCGGCTCCGGCTTCTCGGGGCTGCTGGGCAAGGAGCGTGGCGCGGCGGAGGCGACCGACCCGGGGCAGGTCTGCTGCGAGCAGCCGGTGCTGCGGAGCCTCAACCCCTGGAGTACTGCCATCGTGGCCTTCTGAGCCCCGCCGCGGACTGACTGCTCAGCGCGGCCGCCCCTGCCCCGCGGCACCGGCGGGCCGGGACTGGCTCCCTTCAAAGCAGGCGGGAAGCTCTGGGGACTTTTGGGCCTTGCCCCGCCGCCCTGGGAACTGACCCGGGCAGTAGCAGCACTTCACTTCTCCTTTCCCGGCACACGGACATGCGGCGATCTCCTCCCTCCTGCGCTCTTCCCCACCTAGGGCTTTGCCTGTGCGACTCTTGGCCGTCCCATGTGGCGCCTTTCCTGCCAGGAATCCCCTTTCATGTTTCCCAACCCCGGACATCCTGCCCGCAGGGTGAAATCTTCCACAGGCTGTTTCTATCCGAAACACTTGGAGCGCTCCCCCAGATAATACTTTCAGCTGGGAAAGACTTAAGTTGATTGGAAGCTTATATTTTGACAAGCTGGAAGTCGGAATTTTTACATGGTGCTTTAAAATGATTAACGTAGTGAACAAAAAGTTTACAGACTGATAGTCGTTGTGGCGTTTGAAGTAGGCTTGGTCACTCCTGGTCTTTGTTCTATAAAGGCTTGGGGATGTGCTGGGGCTCTTGTACAGTATTCTCTCCTCCACTGTTGTATTTTGTTTTTGTATAAATGTAACTCTACGTGTATAACACGTATTAAATATTTTGCAGCTGTTTAAGTGTAGTCCTATTTCTGTAGCCGTTTGGCCGGAGAGGGAGGGTGAGGGCTGTGTAGATAGCAATGGAGTGGGTGTGGTTATGTGGCTGTGGCCTATATCCACCCTGCAGAGCTAGTGGTTTGGGGTGGTTTTGGTTCCAACTCGTCTGTGAACTGTGTATAAAGGAACCTTCTGTTAGGGGAAGATGGTGAAAACCCCTCCCAAGAGTTGACCAAGTCATTTGAACTACCTCTTGCTGTAGTCTATTCCCTGTTCAGCGCTGTACTTAGGCAAGCTTCCCGCTGACTTTAGTGAGGTTTGATTGGGAAGGAAGTGCTGAATGGATCTTGAGTTCTCCTTATTTATAACACATGCTCATTGGTCCAGAGACTTTTAGTAATGCACTTGTGAGTGGGATGGGGCTGTAGCAGTTTGAGCTTTTATTCAGAAAATAGTCAATGTGCAAAATTGTTAGCTTAGTATCTCATACTTTATTGCATTGAGAGCAGTTCCTCCATGCCAAAACAGCACTTGGACTACTACTCATCTCTAACTTAAATTTTCTTACATAATGTTCTATGTAGCTGTCAAATGTTGCAGTCCATTCTTAGTGGTAGGTAGGGATATCTGACTTTACCTACTCAAGTCATCACTTCCTTTCTCTCTCCTCTCTTCTCTCCTCTTCCCCCCCCCCCCCCCCCCCCCGCGTTCCTATTCCTCAGAATACGATCACCTACTTCTGCGGTAGACATCAATTGTGAATGCTTAAAGTAATTCTGTAGAACAACCTTTCTATATAGTTCTGAGTACTGAAGCAGTACTACTTAAAATTTATAGCTATTTTGTTTTAAGGACTTTGGAAATAAGAACAAAAGCATGTTCAGGTTACAATTAAAGGTGACTTGCACAGGGGGGGAAAAATAGGTGTGTAATCTTATTTCATAATACATAGAGAATTTTTCAAAGGAAAGTCCTGTTTTGCTGGAAGACTTGTTGGTCTTAGTTGGGTAATGGGAGTCTTTTCAGCCTGTAGTTGATAAATGAAGATTTAATCCTTAAATCCCATGCAAATGTGGGTGGAAATGGGTTTATGCCTTCCTGTTTTGCTGCTGTTTTATATCAAAACAGCCTGAAATGTCTTTTATCCCCCTCTTTTAAAAATACAAATTAAGTTCTTGTCTGTCTGGGAAGACTGGATAACTAGTGAAGTGATATCACGAGTGAAAGTTGAGCAATTAAGAGAAGGGATTTTTGTGGCTTTTTGGATAATTGCATTTTGTGTTGATGTAGTTTAAATAGAAATTTCTTAATGTTTTGGATAAGTGATGCATCTGATAAAGATTCACTGTTTTGAGACTTAAAACAAATTATGCCCTGAAGCTCCCAAGTCCTCAAGCAAAACCATGTAAGGACCAGACTTGGCACTTCTAGGGTACTAAACAACCAGCAGAGGGGAAAATCTTGCCTTTGATGGGGAGAAAAAACCTTTTGGGCCAATCTTGCTCTGGTATTTTAAAAAACAAAAACTTTGCATGTTACCTTTAACAATGACAGATTTTCTCTCAACTGTTTTTTGGGTTAAATATTTAACTTTAATCTCATATGGTTTCACTTTTGTGATACTTAGAGCCATACAGTATGACATAACTACACAGGCTGGTAGCTACAAACTCAATTCCTAATATAACTAACTTTTTTGGGGGAGGGGGAACTTTTCACAACTTCGTACATCCAGGAAAGAGGTCCAAGGCCCTCTTTTTCCCCCCCCCCCCCCCCTTCCCTTATCAGGTCACATTTAAACAAAGTCTTCAGTCCTCTACTGAAATGGCTGCCAACTCGAAGAAGTGAAAAAAGAACTGAGCTTGGTTGGGAGAAGAGAGCTGGATTCAGGGAGACTTGAATCCTTTAATTTGTCATTTTGGGGATGTACCCATGAGAACCGTCTTATGCTGCTCCCTTCCCATGGTTTAAGCAGAAAGGTGGATCATAAAATGATCAATGTCTCTCCTGTCCAGTCAGGATTTCTATTCCAATTTTGAATGAGTACATTTCAATCTGCCTACTTCCTGATTCTTCTCTTTGGAAAGCTGTTCCCAAACAGCTTGGAGCATCTCTAAAATATTGGCCTGTATAGACATGGAGCTGTTTCTGCTTAACTCTATGTGGATACTCCTACTCTGGAATGAGTGTCCACACATGGAGTTAATCAGGAAAAACTCCATGTCTGCACATCACCCATGGGGGGTTTCTGTATTTTAAAAGCCAGTAAAGGAAGAGAGGTCTGATGTTACAGCTGGGCAGAAGGCACTGAATGCCTGTCTACATTGTAGAGAAGCCATAACATCCTTTTGACAGAGTGCTTGGCATTGGTCATATAGCTAATGTCCAAAAAGGAGTTGTGTAATTGGTGTCCAACAAAATACTTGGTGGTTAGCGGCATCTGAAATACCAGCACTAAAGACTATTCTGGTACATATCACAACTCTGCTTCTGACTGCAGTGAGCCATCCAGTTTACATCTGAATGTGTGATTTCTCCTTTATCAAGTGCTCAGTGGTCTCCTCCCGAAAAAGGGCACAATCCAACTTCACAACCTGCCCCCAGAACTATCTTCTGGGTTACACCATGCAACTAACTGACTTCAGTGGGGTTTTATAGATGTGACTGAGCATTTGGTTAATCCAAGCACAATTAAATGTATCCACATGTGGGGCGATGGGTAGCACCTAACCAGCATCCCCACCAACCAGTATGTGAGTAGGAAGAATAGCTGAACTTACATTGTCTCCTTTCCCTTATACCAGTATTTATAAATGAAGTTTGCTTCCAGGCACTGGTGAAACAAATGTACCAGGAAACCTGAGTGCAGCAGAGAGTGTTTTTCTTGGTGAGGTTACTTAATGGCTGTGCTTGTTAGACAAAACCATAAGAGTGGGACATCATAGTGAATGAGAGGCTGCTCTTTTGTTATAGCTCTGGAGGGATCAGCTGAACTATTGTTGCTCCTCGTGCTATTGACACACTGACACTGGTTCCAAAGACTGCACATGGCCTCAAGCTTGAGGCAGTGCTATGTATTTCAGTGAATGTTTCAGTTCAAGGATATTTAAAAACTATCTTTACGTGGCTTCTGGAGTTACATGGTAACTGATTTCTTTTCTTTTTTTTCCCCTCCCCTGGGAGAGAGAACTTAAGCTTCCTGTTACTTCTGGACTTGTGATCTAAGCAGCAATGTACAAACTTCTCTAGCAAATCCTTTGCACTTTCCTAAAGCATCAGCCCTCTTCTGTTGGAGCTGGTGCAAACAATAAGACTAGTGATGGTATAGCAAATAGCAGGCCCACATCAGAGACATTAAAGATTCACTGAAGCCTCATGGCAAATAGTCCACTGTATCTAGAAACAACTCTACATCAGATTTTCCAATACTTTTTATTTTCTTATTACTGTGCATGCTGGCATATAAAAAGGAACTGTGGCCTAGGTCTTCCAAGTTATTTAGGTGCCAAACTCCCATTGAAATCTGAGGCTCTGGGCCTGTGTTCCTTAGTTCATCTGTCATCTTCTGATTCTTTCTCTTGACTCTTACTCCTGTTGATGGCAATGCATTTAGTTTGTACAAGAGGTGAAGGTGATGGCACAAACAGAATTGAGGCTGGAGAAGAAACATGAATAGGCTCACAAAAATCCAAATATGACTTGTGTGCAAATGCCCATTGAGGAAAGAGAAATACATAAGTAAACCAGGTACAAATAAAAACTTCCATCACTTGAAAGATAGGAAGAGTCTTATGGAAACTACTTAACAAGGCCTAGAAGGATATGACATAATAGTAATATGGCAGAATCCTTGCCTTCCTATAATAGCAATGAACGTTGAACTATTATTAAGAATTAAGACCAGCTAAAGCAGGGCAGGGTGCCAGGAGATCTGTGTTCTGTTCCCATCTCTGCATGGACTTGTATGTGACCTTTTCAGCACCCTGCCTCAGTTTCCCTAGCTGTAGTACTGACCTGGCAGGGCTTCTATGAAGTTTAATCAGTGTTTTGTAAAGGCTTTGAGGGCCTGAGTGGAAGGTGCTATAAAAATCCTTTCACTTAGTATGAGAAGAGGGTGGTAATAACTTGAAAAGAGCTGGGCTGGAATGGGGTGTGAAATCATTCTTACAGGGAAGAGATGTATCCTGAGAGAAGGGGGAATGCATTTGCTTTCACCTTTCCTATACTGTAATTGTTAATGAATTATCGCCAATTTCTGCCCCTGGTGTATGAGCTATTGCTCTAATTAGGGGTGCCTTCTGGAGAGAGGAAATCATTTTAAAAATACATTTAATAGTAAGGGAGCATTAAAGGATGAGATGATTCACAGCATAAAGATAAATGTGTCTCAGCAGATGCCAGCCAGTGTTCCCATCCAAGATAGTGGACAAAACAGGCATGGGTGGAGGGGAGATGAAAAGGGACACTGGATTTGGCTTTTAATGTATTCTCTCCCATTTGGCACACTCCAGGGGTTCCCTGGAAGAACGTGCCCTAAGATGACCCTGCTTACACATCCCTTTTCCTGCCCCAGGGAGCCTAGACTCATTGCTGCAGCATCTCCATGGGACTTGTCTCCGCACTCTGGAATCTAGTGAGCTGCTTGGAGGGAGAGAAACCTCCAGGGGCTGCATTCTTGATGCAGCCACTCCCTTGCCTAGAGAGCAGCAGCTGGTTGCTGCCCACTTCAGGGAGAGCTGGAGCCGCAGTAACACTTGGGTGTTCAGAGGAAAACACCGGAGAGGTTTAAATAGCAGGCTGGTGCCTTAATGGAGAAGGGGGAAAATGTGTGGAGGGGCTTGAAAAAGCTAGTGCTTTATAAAAACCTTCCATACTGCCCCTGTATAGATTCTAAGGATTGATTGAAGGGGAGGGACCTGATCTCCCCCAGCCCTTGGAAGCTCTTTGGGGCTTGCCTGGCTATATGGTACTGTGCATCCCTCTGATGCTATAGAGTTTTAGTTAACCTAGGTAGAGGGAGAATTTCCTCCTCTCTAATATTTACACCCTCTTCTTAAGCCCTGTGCTTTTAGGTTAGGGTATGTTTTGTGTGCCTGAAACTGCAAAGCTGATAAAGCTGGCTAATGCTGCTTTCCCTGCTGGTTCCTGGAGCTTTCTCTAGGGCAGAGAGGAGAGAGCTCTCCTCCTTCCCAGACTTGGCCTCAGGCTCTTGCTGCTGCTCTGAGGGGGACACACGGGCTCATTGGGAAAGAATCTGATGGTACAGGGAGGGTTGCTAATGGAAAGAGAGGGTAAGGTTGGCAGGGAGGGGTAGGGTTTGGTTTGCTGACGGCTTTCAGAAGACCAGAGAAGAGACAATGTCACCCTAAAGGACATGCACAGACTCTGCAGTCATGGAAATGCTACTGCCAGTCAGAGTACAGGAAGCTCAGTAGTGGGGTCATGAGCATTGGGTGGAAAGAGCCCTGTTTTGGAAGCGGAAGTGGCAGCTGCACTGAGGGTACCTCACCTTGACTTGGCTGTAAGCAGGTGAGATGGTAGATGCTACCTTGGAAGGGTCATCAGCCATTTAGGGGACCCTGCTGTTCAAGAGGGTGAGGGGCCTAGTCCTGGGAGTACTAGTGCCAGACTGAACTGGGCCAGTGAACCCCAGAAGTTGGGATCAGATCCAGACCAGCAAGAAGATGTGACCACCATCAGTGCAGAGCTGAACTAGATATGCTGCCTCGGGGTGGGCGCAGAGAGAGAGAATGAAATGACACACTCCTCTGGTTAGCAACTCCAAAAAACTCCATTTGAGTTTTGGGTCTCTTGCTTCACGTTTCTGCTGGCCCTCTCTCCTCTCCTATCCAAAGTCTCATGTGTGTGGTGTGATTTTGTTACTTGTGGGAGAGGGACAACTGTAGACGAGTCTTTGAGCTGTAGTCTGAAACTGTCCTAATGTATTTCCCAAATAGTAATGCAAACTTCAGGGAGGAGGAGGAGGAAAAAGTGCATTCCTTGCCCGAGAAGTCATGGAAGAAAGGACACTGAATAGATAGCTCAGAGGAAGAAGGGGGAATTTTCCAGGCTTCCCACTTAGAACTAATTCACAGCTTCCAAGATATTTAGTCTCAACATACATGGGGTGAGTTCAGGGCAGACACACTTGGCTTTAATTTGGAATTTCCTGGCTATTGTCAATCTGGGTCACAACCTCACTTCCAAACTATTTTTTGATTTGGACCAGACGGAGGGAGCTGTTTTGACTTGTGTTTAGGCAGGTGTTTGTTAGAAAATGTGTAATACCCTTGGGAAACCAGAACAGCTCCTCCCTTTTCTTTTTGCAAGGTGCCAAGTTCCAATCTGGAGTGAATATTTTCTACAGCTGTGGTAGAAACTGCAGAAAATAATGGTTTTAAAATGGAAAATTGGATGGGTCCCTTCCTATATAGTGGAAATACTCAAGGGACCTGCTCTGGTTAAGTTATTGCTGCTGGTCTTCTGCCCCTCCTTGTCTACAGGCCTGTAGCTGTAAAGATGGAGACTGGCAGGACAGGATGGTGCGGGTCTTTCAACAGTGAGAGTGGAGCAGGGTCAGTGCATCCATGCTGCCCAATGCATAGCTAGAACATCTATTTCTACCTCTATCCAAGGCTTGATCAAGAGGTGGGTATTCTAGACCCATGCCTAGGGCCCTAGCCCCTGGAGTCATGATAAAGGCAGACTCTCAGCTTTCATTTAAAAACAAAAATCCTGCTGCCGTGATGGAGAAAAGCCTGAAAACGTGACTTGTGTAGCTATGTATGCCTGAGTCTGCAGGCAGCCTGGAACAGTAGCTGTGACGAGGAATCTGCCCATGTATCTCAATGGGGTATCTCCAAGGCCTGCTAATGGGGTAGGGGGGCTGCCGATGCCACTGCAGCATTAGTTGTATGCACAGCTGGAGAAGCAAGCAGTAGGCCTACCCAAATTGCTGGGTGAGTTCGATGGGGCCCTCTGGCTGTGCACACTTGCCTCTTTGCAGGGTGGGGTGGGGGGAAAAGATACCTTCTGTCTGGGGGTGAGGGGGAGAATGGGTGTGGTGGGGGGGAGCTACAGAGGAACCCTGAGTCATGGTAAATCTAGGGCACCAGATTTCCTTAACTCAGCCTTATCAGTCAATGTACAGACCTTTATTTTTTTTAGACCAATAACCCTCCACTCTAACCATTTAACTCTCTCCTTTATGCTTCATAAATAGCCCTGAGATACCTTGGCAGTCAGTGCCAGCAGCAAAGGCTGCCTCCCAGCACTGCTGGCTAGGACTTCAGTGTCATTTGCCCCTGTGCTGTTTATCACGGTGCCCTCTAACATTGGAGAGAATAACAGAATTGTCTCCCTGTTGAGGGGAGCTGACTGGAGTCTCCCCAGGGGGAAGGTTATAGCTGTATCATAAGGATTGTAAGTTTCCTCTCCTTCCTATGGATCTGTGGAAAGCACTGGGACTCAGTAGTATTTGTGGCTGTGCGGGCTTTGGGCTCTTGCCAGCAGTATTAACAGTCTTAAGAGAAACAGGCTGTCTGTTGCTCACATTCAGTGCTCTAGTTAGGAACCGGTGTGGTTTCCTGGAGAAAATATTTCTTCCTCCTCCTTCCAGCCGACAGTGTCTGACCTCTACTCTCGTCTCTGGTGTTGTAGGGGATTAATCTGAGCCTAAGGACATGTTCAGGCATGTCCCATGCACAGGAGATCTTTGCGCACAGCAATGGAGAGGAGGACAATGAAGCATTCTATAGCAGCTCCACAAGGCAGCTGAGCAGAGCAGATGGGAGAAATGCTTCTATAAATTGTTAAACATGGATTTGAGCCCCAGATTAATTTTCACATCACTCCAAGCACTGGGATGGGATGGTTCTTAATCCACACTGAGATCTGGATCTGAATGTTGGAAATGACTCCCCACTACAAGCTGTGCCCAAACCCCAGAGCTGAACATCTGTGGACAGCAGGGCGTCCAGGGTCCAGGGCACTCTAGGCTCTGAAATGTGCAGATTTGGCCCATCTCTAATAGCTCTGCCCAGTACTTCTAGGGTCTCTGTCACCATAATTCATAGACTTTAAGGCCAGAAGAGACTGTTTTGTTAGTCTAGTCTGTCCTGAATAACACACTGAATAACTCACCCAGTAATCTCTCAAGTCCATAACTGCTGTGTTAATGTAATACCAGAGTGGTGGTGAGTGCAATCAGTAAGATTCCCAGAGAATTGTTTGTAAGGGACTCTGGTCTTTACCTCTTCTAAGTTCAGCAGCTCTTTCTGGTCCTTTGTGTTCTTTAGTGAGGCTTACATTAAAGTCACATCAACAAAATGACTGATTTAATGTCAGAGAGTGAGAAAACAGGTGTGTAGGAAGAGGGAGGGCAGCAGGGCCTGTGCAAGGATATTTTGCACCCTAGGCGAAACTTCCACCTTGTGCCCCCCTTCCCTCCAGAGCATATATGTAGCAGGCTATATCCATAGATTTCAAATGCTTTACAAAAGCAGGGAAGTTTTATTATACTTGTTACAGATGGGGAAACTGAGGCACAGAGAGAGCCACCCTGACTTGCCTGAGATGACACAGTAAGTCAGTGGTAGAGCTGGGCACAGAACCTAGCTTCTACTCATTCCCAGGTCTGTACCCTTGCCACTGATTCCTGCTGCCTGCTTCCCTCCTGGCTACAGTGTTGGGAAGAGGGAGGTGATCTGCTACTTTTCCCTTGGTCTCTCCACTGCAGCAATGGGGCTGTTGCTATGTTATTTGATGAGCAGGCCCTGGCTCTCTCCGCTGCCCCAAAGCATTTATAACCAAATTAATCTGGAGACAGGTGTGATCTGTCCTTCAGGCCTGAGCCAAAGGCCAATGGAAGTTTTGGATCCGTGTCTTGATCACTCGGCAAAGCCGCAGATGTCCTAACCTCTTCCCACATGTCAACCCCCCCTTCCCCCACCGCCCTCGGTCTGTCAGGCTCCCCAGTCCACCGGGACCTGCCCCTGTGACCTGACACCACGTGGAAGGCCGTGCCTGGCTGGGCCCCGGGCTGATCCGCAGCAGCCCCTCTAGGGCCAGCTGTGTGCTGGCACCCCAAGGTGGGGGCACCCTGAGGTAGGGGACCCCCCCCCCCAACATGGCCTCGGCCCATGGGCGGCTGCAGCCATGCGCCGCGGGATGTGAGCGGGCCTCCCGCCCCGCTCACCGGCCGCTCCAGGCTCCACTTGTAGGTGGAGCTCGCCCGGCTCAGGTTTGTGGCCCCCAGGGTGCTGGCAGCAACGTGGTGCCATGGCCGGCCTGCCGGTCGGGCTGGGAGCCTGCAAGTGACCGACTCAGACACGCCATGTGGCCCCGCCACCAGCGTGGACTGAACCACCATGACCTCTAGCGGGGAATACAGGGCTGCACTTACCTCCCCTTCCCCTTCCCTCCCCCCCGGCTGAAGAGATGGTATTGCCCCCAGAGCCCTGTGCTCAGCTGGTTGCTGCTCTTTGGGCACCGCTTTTTGACGCCCTCAAATCTTGGCGCCCTAGGTGGCTGCCTAGTTTGCCTGGTGGTTACACCGGCCCTGGAGGGCAGAGATGTAGATAAGGTGAATAGTGAGCAAGGGGGAACACAGGGCTGTGAACAGAGAGCTGGGGAGAGAGAATAGAAAAGAGAAAGATGTAGAGGCAGCTGAAATAGGAGAGGGAGTGTAGCCAGTCAGAGTAAGATGGGGAGAACAGGGCAGAGTATCACCCACACAGAAATCTGGAGAGCAGCCTGAAAGTATTAATAATCAGAGGCACATAAGGACAGGAAAGGGAGAGCAGGCCCAGAGAAAGGGGAGAGACTGAGCCAATAGCCCCCCTGTGCCTGAACAGAAGTTGGAATGTGCAATTTGTTTCCCTGCAGCTTGATGCTTCCTGGAGCCAGGGACAGTTCCCTCTTCAACTTCCCAGAAATAAGAAGTAAAGGCTCAGCGGACACCTCCTCTCCTGACCACCCTCTTCCTGGGTTTGAGGGCTTGCTGCAGTTTCCCACTCCTTCCCTACCACACAAATAAAAAGCTCCAGACAACAGAGCAAGGCAGGCCAGGGGAAATGTAGACTTCCACACCCACCTCTCACAAACTTGCTTCACGTTCAGCAGCTACTGGGGTGGAATTTCACTTGGGAAGACACGGGAGAAAGTGACACTTAGAGAGAAACCCCCATCAATCTTCAGTCACCAAATACTGGGAACGAATCCTCCACCTATGCCCTTTAAACCTGTTATCTCTCTGCCCCCACGCCCCCCTCCCCCCGTATCTGTCCTTTCTCTAAATGTGTTTGTCGTCCAGTTCTCTGCCACTGGGCTCCTGCTGATTGTGGGTTACGTTGTGCTTTCCGACTGTGTTAAGCATGCTAATTTCAGGATGGTGGTGGTCTGTGGACAACGATAGTTCAAAGACCAGTTTAGATAGAAAGCGGATGTGGGTTTTCTGGTCTTGTCCTTGTCCTGAGTGGACATGGAGCTGTATCACCAAACCAGAGGTAGTGTGAGTGGTGGTGTTCTTTCAGGAAATTCCCACGACTGGCATAGATGGCTGCCCTGGGGATCTAGTAAGAACACTGGATGTCATTTTCAAAAGTGCCAAAGTGGCTTAGGAGCTGAAGTCCCATTGACTTTCAGTAAACCCAACCTCCAAAGTGCCTAGGTCATGTCTGAAAATGGGAATTAGGATCCCAAGTGACTTGGTCGCTTTTCCAATGTTTCTCAGTATCTGACATTTTTCTCTCTAAATGCTCCCTAGCCAGTTGGGGAGTTTCCCTTTAAACTGCTAGGAGTTTGGAGACATATCCCAGTGCACACTTTCTTCTGTCCCTCCCATGGTTTGAGCAAATGCAAAGCAGTCTGTCTATGAATGGAACAATAGGGGTTTCTGCTGTTTGTTGACAAAGGCTGTATGGCGACCCAGCCCTGGGGATATTATGGGTGAGGATGTGGATGCAGTGGCAGAGATGTTTGGTAACCCAGTACTTGACTAGCAAGGATGCTGCAAGTCAGAACACACTTGTTTTCCTAAAGATTCCTGGAGGATGCCTACTTAACAAAATTTGTTCACTGGCTAGAAACCATTCATAGTCCCTTATGTGCATGAGTCTCCATTAAAGGATTGGTTGGCACCTTGACTCTACAAAAAAGGATCCATTAAAAATGAACCACTGAGTCACTCACAGCTGTAAAAGGAAGGAAACCTAGGATGGAGGCTGGCACAACTGATCAAGAGAGCTTTAAACTAGGAATGTGGGGGAGACGGTTGGGAGATGTCCAGGTAATCTCCACGCTGGATTTTAACATTGAGAGGGAAGACAACCAAGTAAGAGAGGATATAGCCGGGGGTAGGAGAATGGACATAAGGAGGAAGGGCAGAGTGGATACTAGTCAAATAGGTCATACTGGCAGTACAATGTCCATACCAAATTGGGTAAGGAATGTGAGTGAGGCCAAACAGCAAAAATTAAGATGTTTGTACACCAATGCGAGGAGCCTAGGTAACAAAATGGAGGAATTAGAGCTACTGGTCCAGGAAGTGAAACCAGATATCATAGGAATAACCGAAACATGGTGGAATAGCAGTCATGACTGGAGTACAGGTATTGAAGGGTATGTGCTGTTTAGGAAAGATAGAAATAAAGGTAAAGGTGGGGGAGTAGCATTGTATATCAATGATGAGGTAGACTGTAAAGAAATAAAAAGTGATGGAATGGATAAGACAGAGTCTGTCTGGGCAAAAATCACATTGGGGAAGAAAACTACTAGAGCCTCCCCTGGGATAGTGCTTGGGGTGTGCTATAGACCACCGGGATCTAATTTGGATATGGATAGAGACCTCTTTAATGTTTTTAAGGAAGTAAATACTAATGGGAACTGTGTGATCATGGGAGACTTCAACTTCCCAGATATAGATTGGAGAACAAGTGCTAGTAATAATAATAGGGCTCAGATTTTCCTAGATGTGATAGCTGATGAATTCCTTCATCAGGTAGTTGCTGAACCAACAAGGGGGGATGCCATTTTAGATTTGGTTTTGGTGAGTAGTGAGGACCTCATTGAAGAAATGGTTGTAGGGGACAACCTTGGCTCGAGTGATCATGAGCTAATTCAGTTCAAACTAAATGGAAGGATAAACAAAAATAAATCTGAGACTAGGGTTTTTGATTTCAAAAGGGCTAACTTTAATAAATTAAGGAAATTAGTTAGGGAAGTGGATTGGACTAAAGAATTTATGGACCTAAAGGCGGAGGAGGCCTGGGATTATTTCAAGTTACAGTTGCAGAAGCTGTCAGAAGCCTGTATCCCAAGAAAGGGGAAACAATTCATAGGCAGGGGTTTTAGACCAAGCTGGATGAGCAAGCATCTCAGAGAGGTGATTAAGAAAAAACAGAAAGCATACAAGGCGTGGAAGATGGGAGGGATCAGCAAAGAAACCTACCTTATTGAGGTCAGAGCATGTAGGGATAAAGTGAGACAGGCTAAAAGTCATGTAGAATTGGACCTTGCAAAGGGAATTAAAACCAATAGTAAAAAGTTTTATAGCCATATAAATAGGAAGAAAACAAAGAAAGAAGAAGTGGGACCGCTAAACACTGAGGATGGAGTGGAGGTTAAGGATAATCTAGGCATGGCTCAATATCTAAACAAATACTTTGCCTCAGTCTTTAATGAGGCTAATGAGGAGCTTAGGAATAGTGGCAGCATGACAAATGGGAATAAGGATGTGGGGGTAGATATTACCATATCCGAGGTAGAAGCCAAACTTGAACAGCTTAATGAGAGTAAATCAGGCGGCCCAGATAATCTTCATCCAAGAATATTAAAGGAACTGGCACATGAAATTGCAAGCCCATTAGCAAAAATTTTTAATGAATCTCTAAACTCAGGGGTTGTACCGTTTGACTGGAGAATAGCTAATATAGTTCCTATTTTTAAGAAAGGGAAAAAAAGTGACCCGGGTAACTACAGGCCTGTTAGTTTGACATCTGTAGTATGCAAGGTCTTGGAAAAAATTTTGAAGGAGAAAGTAGTTAAGGACCTTGAGGGCAATGGCAATTGGGACAAATTACAACATGGTTTTACAAAAGGTAGATCGTGCCAAACCAACTTGATCTCCTTCTTTGAGAAAGTAACAGATTTTTTAGATAAAGGAAACGCAGTGGATCTAATCTACCTCGATTTCAGTAAGGCATTTGATACAGTACCACATGAGGAATTATCGGTTAAATTGGAAAAGATGGGGATCAATATGAAAATTGAGAGGTGGATAAGGAACTGGTTACAGGGGAGACTACAGCGGGTCATACTGAAAGGTGAACTGTCAGGTTGGAGGGAGGTTACTAGTGGAGTTCCTCAAGGTTCAGTTTTGGGACCAATTTTATTTAATCTTTTTATTACTGACCTCGGCACCAAAAGTGGGAGTGTGCTAATAAAGTTTGCAGATGACACAAAGTTGGGAGGTATTGCCAATTCAGAAAAGGATCGGGATATCCTACAGGAAGATCTGGATGACCTTGTAAACTGGAGTAATAGTAATAGGATGAAATTTAATAGTGAGAAGTGTAAGGTTATGCATTTAGGGATTAATAACAAGAATTTTAGTTATAAGCTGGGGACGCATCAGTTGGAAGTAACGGAAGAGGAGAAGGACCTCGGAGTCCTGGTTGATCACAGGATGACTATGAGTCGCCAATGTGATGTGGCCGTGAAAAAAGCTAATGCGGTCTTGGGATGCATTAGGCGAGGTATTTCTAGTAGAGATAAGGAGGTGTTAGTACCGTTATACAAGGCATTGGTAAGACCTCATTTGGAATACTGTGTGCAGTTCTGGTCTCCCATGTTTAAGAAGGATGAATTCAAACTGGAACAGGTACAAAGAAGGGCCACTAGGATGATCCGAGGAATGGAAAACCTGTCGTATGAAAGGAGACTCAAGGAGCTTGGTTTGTTTACCCTAACCAAAAGAAGGCTGAGGGGAGATATGATTGCTCTCTTTAAATATATCAGATGGATAAATACCAGGGAGGGAGAGGAATTATTTCAGCTCAGTACCAATGTGGACACAAGAACAAATGGATATAAACTGGCCAGCAGGAAGTTTAGACTTGAAATTAGACGAAGGTTTCTAACCATCAGAGGAGTGAAGTTCTGGAACAGCCTTCCAAGGGAAGCAGTGGGGGCAAAAGACCTAACTGGCTTCAAGATTAAGCTAGATACGTTTATGGAGGGGATGGTTTGATGGGATAACATGATCTTAGTCAAGGGTCAATTAATTGCCATCAGTGGTAAATAGGACCAATGGTCAATGATGGGATGTTAGAAGTTACTACAGAGAACTTTTTCCTGGGTGTCTGGCTGGTGAGTCTTGCCCACATGCTCGGGGTTCAGCTGATCGCCATATTTGGGGTCGGGAAGGAATTTTCCTCCAGGGTAGATTGGCAGAGGCCCTGGAGGTTTTTTGCCTTCCTCTGCAGCATGGGGCACGGGTCACTTACCGGAGGATTCTCTGCATCTTGAAGTCTTTAAACCATGATTTGAGGACTTCAATAGCTGAGACATAGGTGAGAGGATTATTCCAGGAGTGGGTGAGTGAGATTCTGTGGCCTGCATTGTGCAGGAGGTCAGACTAGATGATCATAATGGTCCCTTCTGACCTTAAAGTCTATGAGTCTATGAGTCTATGAGAAACCCGAACTTGTGCAGAGCTCAAACCTCGTTTGCTCTTAGGCCTAGATCCCACTGAAATAAGTTAGGGGCCTAAATGCCATCGTGGTATTGGTAACTAGAATGTAGTTCTCTTTTTCTGACTTGGCTCAAATCATCGCTGTGATTCTCAGATCCATGTTAAACTCTTTTTATCTTCATGGAAAATGTCTCCTTGTATAACAGCCATATTCTCCTAGCCTAGCTGATATTGACTTACAAATCCTCTACTACTGTCTGGCAGGTATTTGGTTTGGTGGTGCATAGACAGTGCAGCCCTTCCCCAGGTTAACTTACCTTTCCATGATCCTTTTACTTTTACCCTTAGATACCTTGTTGCTTTGGTATGTTTCAGTGTATTTGGCACTTTCCTTCAGAGTGAGGGAAGGGTTCCCTTCAAGTTTTGGGAGTTTGGAAACACTGGGATCCCAGTTCAGGTATTCTGGGAAACTGGCAGGAGTCAGGGCTGTATCTCCTTGCCATAGCTCACCAGTAACAAGTTTTTCTCTGGGCTTAGTCTGTTTATGTTGCAGGTTACTTCTTAGTATACAACTGTGGTATACAGTTGCATACTCATCTAGTATTCATATAAGCAGCTCTGATCTGAGACATGTTGTATGGTTATTGATCTCAATGGTGAAAGTGTTAAAGGTGTTTAACTCTTTCTCTGTCCAACATTAAACAGTGATAGATGGTGTGATAAATGAAGTGGGTGGGCGTAGCTCCCTTTTATGGACACCCAGTGAGCCAGTTAGCTATAAAATGCATTAGTAGCTGTTCTCTACTTGCTTTACCTGTAAAGGGTTAAAAAAGTCCTTAGGTAAAAGGAAGGGAGTGGGCACCTGACCAAAAGAGCCAATGGGAAGGCTAGAACTTTTTAAAATTGGGGGGAAAAACTTTCCCCTTTGTCTATCTGTGGTGTTCTTCTGAGAGCAAAGACAGGGCTGGAACTATGCTGTAAAAAGCTTTGGGCCCGGTATGGAAATCATCAGATCATACCTAAAAACTACTCACTTAAAACCCCAGATATGTAAGTAGATCAGGAAATGTCTAGGAAGATGTGATTAGGTTTCTCTTTTATTTCTTTATGGCTTGTGGACTCCTCTGTGCTAACCCCAGGTGCTTTTGTTTTGTTTGTAACCTTTAAGCGGGACCTCAAGAAGCTACCTTGATGCTTAATCCCTGTAATTGGTTTTTTTTTTTAAACCTATTAAAAAGCCTAAATTCCAGATGTATTTTCTTTCTTTTTGTTTTTAATAAAATTTACCTTTTTTTTTTTTTTTTTTTTTTTTAAGAATGGGCTTGGATTTTTGTGTCCCGAATAGGTTTGTGCATGTTGTTTAATTAGCTGGTGGCAACAGCTGATTCTCTTTGTTTTCTTTCTCAGCTCTTCCCCGGAGGAGGGGTGAAAGGGCTTGAGGGTACCCCACAGGAAGGAATTCCCAAGTGCGTCTTCCTGGGTTCTAAAAGGGGTTTTTGCACTTGGGTGGTGGCAGCATCTACCCATCCAAGGTCAGAGAAAAGCTGTAACTTTGGGAGTTTAATACAAGCCTGGAGTGGCCAGTATTAATTTTTAGAATCCTTGTGGGCCCCCACCTTCTGCACTCAAAATGCCAGAGTGGGGAATCAGCCTCTACAGATGGGTTGGGGGTTATTCTTTAACTGAGCCCTTGCTTTATTCCATTACTTGGCAAACACAAGCATTCATTCAAATCGAAAGCTTATTGATTAAACACAAGAAAGTACAAGATATAAAAACAAGCATTTCTATCGAAACTGTGATTGAGTGGTTATGTTTTGCACAGTCAGAGCTTATCAAAGTCTCCTTTTGGAGTCAAACTATCAGAGTGTCTTATTTTCAGAACAACCTTTTTTGATGAAAAGGAAAAGGTTAATTTTACTCTCAGGCCTGCTGTGTGGAGAGCTTTCACTTATCCTGTTCTTAACAGACAGACAGAGACACAAGGTGGAGGAGAGACAGGATAGAAAAATAGATGAAATGTGGCTTTTGTTGATGTTTTTGGCATACTGGACCGCTGGTTAGTTACGAGAGGATGCTTTGGCATGGAAGTCAACCACAGCACTTGCTGCTTGGACCCTGGTTAGTTACGATCTGGTCAGGGCTGTCATCTGGTTGGATCCATTCTCCTTAGACAGGGCAGGTTTGGAATAATGCAAAATAGATGACAGGATTTGATGGAAAGCGAAGAAAGTGAGAGAGGATAAGAGGAAAGAAACAAGGGGGCAGAAAATAACACAGCAAGGGAAGGGAATACAATCTTACCTGCCTTTGTGGTGCTGATAATTAGTTATCCCCACTGGTGGGCTGAAGACTGGATGTCATGATAATGTGATGACTTTCAGCACTCATAGGTGAAAACAAAGTTCCTCTTAGGAAGAAAGACCTTTAGATTAGCCGAGATGAGTTGCAGAGCTGGGGGAAGATTATTCTTTTTTCCTTAAGTCTTTTTTTTAAAAGCCCCCAGAAGGAGTAAAAGTGGGTGGGATATTTTATCTTCATTATTTTGTCCACCAATTAAACCCATTTCTGTAAGGCCAAACTTGTCATACTTAACTTGCTCCCCACATTTTCTCGTTTACCAACTATAATCTCCCCACAGTCCTTGATTTATATCACTAGACCATTTTGTTTAGACTAATATACAGTTTCTCTGTCTGATCGGTGTTTGCACCTATTACAAACTTCTTCATTATAAACAGCTGGACTTGTAACATCTTATGAACTTTTATATCCTTTTAAATTTGAGCTTAGGATAACTTTGTAGGTCGAATAGTCACAGCAGACATTAGTGTAGACAGGGGTCCTGGGCCTCAGTGGTACTGATGTGCTTAACTCCCATTGATTTCAATGGGAATTAGGTGCCTAAATACCTTTTGAGGATCTGGACCCAGGTGCACAGATCTTAGCTCTTGATGCATACTTTGTTCGCTGAGGGCGACAGTTGTTATGGTCGCCAGGAGCACTTATTGTTGGTCTTTGGACTTAGAAGCACAAAATCTAGTGACTGGAGCAAGGGACTGACCAGAAGTCAGTCGTTGTAAGTTCCACCCCAACTCACTGTGACCTTGGGATTGTCACTTTATTTCCTTGTGTCCCCATTTATCTACCAAATGAGAATAATAATGACTCCCCTTTGCAAAGCACTGTGCGATGTTCGGCTGAAAGGTGCTATATAAGAGCAAAATGTGGTGATTTTACATTGAGATTGCAGTAGTGCCCAGAAGCCAGCCAGAGCAGGGCCCCATTGTACTAGATGCTGTACAAATTAGGGTGACCAGATGTCCCGATTTTATAGGGACAGTCCTGATTTTTGGGTCTTTTTCTTATATAGACTCCTATTACCCCCCACCCCCGTCCCGATTTTTCACACTTGCTGTCTGGTCACTCTAGTACAGGGGTTTCAAACACGCGGGCCACATGCAGCCCGCAGAGTTATTTCCTGCGGCCCGCCATAGGCGCCGACTCCACTGGCAGCCAAGCTCCAAACATTACTGAGTGTTTATATTTTATTAAAACCCCTCTTTGCGTTACAGTTTTTAAAAAGTTAATACATTGACTTTTAATAGAATACTATATTACTCTTCATTTTTTTTCATTTTTGACTATACTTTTGTATCATTGTATGAAAAGGTTTCATTGATGCGGCCCTCGGGCCAATTTACTAGTTCTCATGTGGCCCTCGTGGTAACTTGAGTTTGAGATCCCTGCCCTAGTACAAATATAAAAGAAACGATAGTCTCTCCCTATCCCAAAGATCTTCCAGTCTAAAAAACAAGACATTACAGGTGGATGCAACAAACAAGCAGGTTGGATTGGGAGTGGGAAAGTGGTATGGTGGGAGACAGTATTACAAAAAACTAATAGGGTGCTTGCAGTTCTTAGCCAATTAGGAGCAACTGTCTCAATTCACCCCTGCCTGGCCATTAGCAGATTGCAGTTTCTGGAATGCATTATATGGAAGAGGTGAGTTTGGAAGAAGGATTTGAATGAGGATAAGGGGGTGGCTATGTGGAGTTTGAGTGCTCTTCTCTCTTGCTGGGGCAGCATGGGATAAAGTGTGAAAGTGCTAGTGGCAGACGGGGGTGATCTGCCATGGGGAGGGAGGTGTTACTGGGCTAAGATGATCCCTGCTGTACCTCCATTGCAGTTGGGGGGAATTTGGCCCATTATCCCTAGTCTACAGATGGAGATGCTGATGAGGCTGGGTTAAGTGACTTGGCCAAGGCCACAGTGGGAAGTAGTGTCAGTAAGGAGTAGAGCTTGTGAGTTCCAGACTCTTGTGTCTGGACACAGACCACACCTCTAAGTCTCTCGCTGCTCTTGTTGGGTTAGTGCCATGACTATTCTGGCCCTGGGAATGTGTGGGGTCGCTACTGGAGGGGGCAGGCGGACAGAGATTTGCCAGCTTGCGTGCACATTTTGTATTGCTAGCTGCATCCTGGACAGGACTCTCCTTGCCCTGTTTCCATGCCAGGCAGATAGGGAGGATGAGGTTGAGCTGGTGGAAATATCATGGTGCTGACTCCCTTCCACTTTTGAGAGCTCAGGGCCAGGGCTGGACAGAGGATTTCCTGCATATGCTTATGTGGCGCCGTGCCCTTCCCTAGCCTGGGCTCTCCATGCAGCCGCCCTTGCTGCTCTGAGCAGCATGCTGACATGATCAACTGTGGGCTGGGCTGTCTTATCCAGAACGTGGGAGTGCAGCGGGACCTGCAGCCAGGGGAGTCACTGGTTGGGTTTATGAGCTGCCCTTGTCTGCCATGTGTTACCAGGGTAACTTGTGTGACAACTGGAGGAGAAAGCAGCCTGCTGCGCTGGCAGGAGGGAGGGAGAGACAGGGCCTGGGGAAGGAGTAGCTGTTTTGTCTCCATGGTAATGGTGCTGCTATTTTCAATGCAGGCGAGATTCGAATGGCACCCTCCCAGGGTGTAATTCTATCGCAGGCCAGCAGCAAGCGGCTGCGAAGCGAAACATAAACAAGTGACTGATTCCCTGCTGGGCACGGTGAAAGGGGGGTGGGGGGGCTAAGACAGCTCAAAAGAGGGGATGCAGCTGGTGCCCTGATCCTGGGATAGGAGACCCCTTTGTCAGCGGGGTAGGAGACTCTCAGCCCAAGGTGGCTGAGTTGGCTGTGAGTATGGGTGGGGTTTTGGTAACCCATGCTGATTCCTTGCTGTCTTTCTGGTGACACGCTTATTCTCATGCCCCTTGAAATTCTCTTTCCATGCTTCTTCCAGGGCGCTCTCCTCTCGATTCCATTACTGCTGTTGCCCTCTCCCATATACTACTACTTTCTTTGTTTAGTCCTTCCAGAACCCTTCCTCCCTCTCTCTATCCCATTTCTAGACTCCCCTTCCCCCCAGTTAGCTCTGTCTCTCCCCTCTTTCCTGAGCTCCATCTCTTGCCCCCTGCCAGAACTGTCTGTCTCTCAGTGATCCCCACTTACTGCAGTGAGAAGAGCGCAGAATGCAGAAAGAAAGCAATTAAAGCTGCAGCAGGCTAATCTCCCTCATACCATGCCAGTGGCCCATCCCCGGGCTGAAAGGGCTGTGCTGGCGAGCTAAGCTTCCTAGAGTACATCTGATGCCTCGGAGGAGGTGGCTGCTGGCCCCCTGGCTCAGCAAGGCACTAATGAGAAGAGCTATTCCCCAGCTGCTCTGCGCCCCTGAGGCTGAGCTCTGGCTTGCACTGCTCTGAAGAGCTGCTCTCTGTTCTCCTGTCCCACCTCCTCCACCCAATCATGCTGTTTGTTCAGAAAGGGAATATTTGACCGTGGATGCCCTTGGCTGCAGAGAAGCTGGGAGGAGTCGTGTCCAAAGGAAGGCCCAGCAGAGCGACTCCCCCAGGGAAGGAAGGAAGGGTCTAGCAGCAGCAAGAGGAGTAGAAGTGAGGCATTTATTTTTCCTTGTGACTGAAAGTCAAACCGCAAACTGGCCTCATGCAGCGCCAAAGTCTAGCCCCAGCTGGCTGCCCACTCAGTAACAGACCCTGCCGCTGGCTCTTTAAATGTGGGTGCAGGGAGGCCCATGAGCGGCCTGTTTTCATGTGGCCGGTGGAGATTGTGACTGGTCCCAGGTGGAACTGAGTGGCCAGGCCATGCTCTGCTGTGCCACAACGCTGTCTGCGGTGTGATTTATTCCCAGCGACATCACCTATAGGACAATGTTCCTTCCTTGTAAGCGTCACGCTCACGCTGGTGAAATTGCTGCTGATGAAAGGGGCCGAATTGAAAGCGCTGCAGTTCCTTATCCGTAGAGCAAGGGACGGCATAGGCAGCAACAGCAGCTTCCCCACCAACCTACCTCCCTCCTGTCCCAAATGGAGGAACCTGTTCTAGGGGCTGGTTTCCCCCTCTGTGCCCCATTGATTGCATAGCCCCTTCTGCTGAGAGTGTCAACCAGGGGGCCAATTAGTGCCATGTGGAGTATCGACACCTGTCCATTAGGAACTGGAGTGAGACTAGTTCATTTTACACAGTACAGGACACGGCTGTCATATGGTATTTATTCTCAGCCACTAACTGCCTGGGCTGATAGGAGCCTAGAGGGCAAAGTTCAGACAGTCTTCCCTGTCTGTCTAAGTCTGGATCTGTTTTCCGTATCCCTTCTCTCTGGCTTTCTTCCCCATCCCTCGCTCTGTGTACCTTTCAGCTCAGACTCTGTCAGTATCTCCTGTTTATGAACTGCTCCCTGCTTCCTTTTTCAAACCCCAGTCATTTGAAAGGGGCACTGAGATTTGTTTCTCTTGCAGTGTGATGTTTGGTTTTTGGGATAACTGTCCAGGCTGCTGGGGTGAGGTCCCAGTCTCTGAGGTCAGTGTTCCAAAAACCTCCAGGCTATTGACTCATTGTTTGTCCCCATTTGTATCTCCTGTAGCAGCTGTCCCTCTTGTCACCAGACCCCTGGCTGGCTTGGCTTGCCCACACACACTGGTCCAGTGCTTGGAGATCATACACAATTAGGGATGAGGTATCTCACCTAAGAAGCCTTATATTGATACAGCCCTTTCACCCCAAATCATGTCCCAAACAACAAGCAGGGATCCCTTCACAGTCTGTGAAATGCCGCCACCTCTGGGATGGAAGGCAGCAACTATTCAACAGTTAGGACAGGAAGTGAAAAAGGGATATTGCATCCCATTGAAACTGCAGAGGGAATCCAGAGAGTTGTAAATTACCCATGCTGGCGTTTTGTTAGAAGATGTGGTAGTGTGTGTGTGGGAAGGGAAAGCCTAACACGTGTACAGTTGAGAAAATTGTTGCGGGACCTTTCATGGTATCTTAATAGGGTGACCAGATATCCCGATTTTATAGGGACAGTCCCGATTTAATGGGTCTTTTTCTTATATATGTTCCTATTACCCCCCCACCCCATCCCAATTTTTCACACTTGCTGTCTGGTAACCCATATCTTAACCCTTTTCCTCTTTGTCGCTGCAGGAGCCAGGGCTGTGGTTTGCAGCATAGTGCACTCTTCCACCATGGATCTGTTCTGACACAGAAGGAAGAGTGCCACCTATTGAGTCACCAACACAGCTTCCTGCAGCAGCCTGGGTTTTCTCGAGTGGCCCCCGCCCAATCCATCTACTGGAAAGCTTAGCCTGGCTCTGCTTAGCTTGGGTGAGGAAACAGGCCCACAGATAGAGGTGATACCACTGGGGGCCATCTCCCTTTGATAAGCATTTATACTTCCTTCATGCAGTTATCTAACTCTTCTTGAAAGCTTATTTTCATTAGCTGCTGCTGTTGCCGCCCTGGGTGGTCTTTGCACATCACAGTTTTCTTTGTGGGTGTGAATTACCTGTAACTGGCGAGTGACTCTTGAATTAATGAAATTAATTGCCATATATTTTTTGTGACTAACCCTTGGGCTGTAGCTCAAATTGAATGTGATTTTTTTTTTTTTAAATATGATCTGTTTTGATTGGACTTGTGGGGTTATGTTCCTTTTCCTTAATGGGAGAGGCATAAGTCTGGGAATCAGATCACTTTTGTGAATATGTATGATTACAAATAGCTGCAAATATCTCGTGCTATTTGCTTAATTTCTGCAGTCAGTGGACAGTCCTGCTGCTCCACTTGTATATTCGTGGAAAGAAAACATCAAAGGGGTGGAAATCGCATCCAAAGAGACTTGATTAAAAACTCCATCCATTAAAAACACAGAATCTCCTCCATCACTATGTGTCTCCATGTGCTGCTTTCTGTACAGAGAGATTTTGTGTCCATGTCCTTGGGATCTTTTCTGCATTTTCATCTGTGCTTCCTTTGCCCCTTGGATATTACACACACTGGAAATGGAGAAGTGGAGGCAGCATCTCTCCCCACTCAGACCTTTCATTGTGGTAATGGCTCCTCTGAGAAGCTGGATAGCCAAGGCACTGTTCACTTCTCTCAGGATGGGTTTGATCCCCATTTCTAGGATACAGCTTCCCCAGCTTGACCACTGACACTGCTCTTCCCCTGCAGCTCTTTCTTCATGAGATACCACCGCCTGAGAGGAGTCAAGAGCCACTCTAGCATTTTACCCCTTGGCTTCCATAGGACAACGCTATGAAGCCTTAGAGTACAGTGGGATCTACCCACTTGCCAACTCATTGGTGAAAGGATTCCTTCTCGGGCTATGGCTTCAAGGCCAAAAAAAGATGGCGTTTACAGCAGGATAACTAACTCCCATTAGCTACCTTACTGTCAAAGCCGTGTGGAGACCAGGCATCTGTAGCTTTTACTGCACTGTAGGTAGGGTGGAGTTCATACTATAGCCAATCTGATGATTTTCTGGCCCTCATTGTGGATCACTTGTTGTTGGCACTATGGTAACAATTCAGGCCAGTCCTGCCCAGTCTGTTGTGTAAACTTGCATCAAATCCACTTACAAACTGGGGACGAGAAGACGGATTTTGAGCTCTCCTAGCTATATGGGGGTAAAATCTGCCCACATGTCGTCTCTGATAAGATTTTTGCGGTGAGGTAGCTCATGCGCATTAGTTACCTTGCTATGCAAATCAGAGGTGAAAGTAAGCCGGTATGCCTCGGTATGGTGTATCAGCAAGAGCCGGTGCGCCATACCAGGGCGGATCGGCTTCTCCAGGCACAATTTAAAGGGCATGGGGCTCCCAGCAGCAGCTGGAGCCCCCCAGCCCTTTAAATTGCTGCTGGAGCCCTGGGGTAGCGGTGACGGGGCTGGGGCGGCTATTTAAAGGGCCCAGGGTGGTAGTGGTGGCCGAGCCCTGCCCCATTTAAATTGTCCCCGGAGCCCCACCGCCACTTCCCCAGGGCTCCGGCAAGGCTCTGGGGACAATTTAAAGGGCCTGGGTGGTAGCGGCGGCCAGAACCCCGTCCCCGGAGCCCTGCTGCTGGAGCCCTGGGGAAGCAGCAGTGGGGCTCCAGGTGCTATTTAAAGGGCCCAGGGCTCGACCGTCGCTACCGCCCCGGGCCCTTTAAAGCGCTGCTGGAGCCCCCGGCGGCTGCTGCTACCCGGGTGAGGGGAGGAGGGAGACGGGGAGGAGACACTTACCGGTACAGGGCGGGCCTGGCTCTGGCCCTGCCCCTTCCAGGGGCCAGAGCCGGCCCCAGCTCAGGCCCGTACCAGTAAGTCCCCACATTTACTTTCACCCCGATGCAAATCCACCTTTTTTGGGTAGTGAAGACAGCACCTGAGTGCCCCCTGTCTCCATTGCTGCATGGTTTCACACCTCTGAGCACAATGTGCTCAGCTCATCCATGTCCCCATGGGGGGAGGGATAGCTCAGTGGTTTGAGCATTGGCCTGCTAAACCCAGGGTTGTGAGTTCAATCCTTGAGGGGGCCATTTAGGGATTGGTCCTGCTTTGAGCAGGGGGCTGGACTAGATGACCTTCTAAGGTCCCTTCCAATCCTGGTATTCTATGATTCTATGTCCCCGCAGTAATTTGAATTGGCTGAGAGGCTGTGATGTAACATCCCTGTTTGATGGCCAGCCAGTGACCGTCTGGTCTCGATTTGAATAACGGTGGGAGAAGACAGATTAGGGCTGGATTAGTGCAGAGAGAATACCAGAAGGTATTGCCATGTAGGTCAGAGGTCACAGCAAGACTCAAGGTGCTGTCTAGGATTTGCCAGGGGAGGGAGCAGCTGGCTCAATGGCAGACACGGGGAGGGAAGGGTTGTAAAAATAAATAGCCCCCATAGGTAATGAGGTGAAAAAGACACCAAGTGATAGGCGTGGGGACATCAGGCCATGTGATCTCTCCAACTCCTTCCCTAGGGGGAGAGATGTGAGTGTTAAAATAGTCAGGTTAAGGGGGACAGCTGTGATCTAGTGGACTGAGCATGGGGCTGGGACGCAGGAGATCTGGGCTCTGTTTACAGCTCTGCTGTATTGGTGCAGGCAAATCCCATCACAGTTTGTGTATCTGTGGGATGGTGATGAGATGCCGTACTCACCTGAGTAAAGCACTCTGCAATCGATGGCTGATATCTGATTGTCAGGATTGCAGCTATTTAAAAAGAAGGCAGTTTCTACCATTCGTTGTTGCACAGAAAAGCTTGAAAAATGGGATACCTTTAAAGGCTTCAGCACCAGAAGACTGATGAAAAAGACCCAAAATACATTTAAAAAAAAACCCCTCATGATTTTTAAGCTAGTCTCATGATTTTGCCAGGCCCTGGCTCCTAATTTTGGAACACTTGCAGTTGGAAATACAGTACTGTAACAATTCAGGACAGTCCTGTCCAGTGTGTGTTGTGATCCTTCCATGGAATCTGCACTTGAACTGGGAGCCAGGGGGCAGATTTGAACCTTTTGCTGATCTTCCCCATCCCCCTTTTCTCCTGGCCCACAAATGGACGTGTTCCAGGTCCTTCCCAGAGAGGGACAAGGAGCCCATCTGTGGGTTTCCCCGTGGCTATCTCAGATGCAAGTGTGTGCACAGCATCTGAATCACACCAGGAAGTAGCAGCCGGGGAGCCAGAACTGGATTCTTGACCCCACCTGGAAAGGGCAGTGGGTTTATTTCCTGATAGGAGAATCTGAGCTGGAATTTTGTCCCCACCTGGAATGAACTCTGATTAAACCTTGAGCCTGCCCCCTTTAATCTGCTGCACACAGCTGCGAGGTCGGGGGTGGTGGTGGGGGGAGGGAGAGGAGGAGAGTGGGTGACAGCTTCTGCTGGCAGCATCAGAGTGTGACTAGGGGGGATGGGGAGACGGTGCAAAGAGAAGCACAAAGCAAGAATCCAGATGGTGCAGACACATCCCCCTGTGGCCTCAGGATAAAATGCAGGCTCCCAGGTGCTTTGGTCAGGAATGGGCAAATTGGCCACTGTCTGTGCACCTGATGCAGAGCTGCTGAGCCAAAGGCTGATGGCCTGACAGTGGGAGCTGAATTCTCAGGAGTCCTTAGATAGTAGCTGACATCTGAACACACAGCCACTAGGTCACGTGTACCTTCCACATGTCTCATGCATTTATAACCAGCCTCATGCTCATACGTATACAACAACCCCTTTGTGTGGCTGTCCTCTGCTGCAAGTCTTTTGGTGCCTATTCTGGCTGTAGCGGGGGTGAGGAGAGCAGAGCCCAGAAGATCCAAGTTTCAGCATCTCAGCTGACCTGCATTAGGGATGCCTGACACTAGTAATAGCTGCAGGTGGCTTGATGGGATTGGCAATGGACTATAGAGAAGTTCAGCAGCAGCCCAGGTCAGTAGTGGGCAAAAGTCATCAATGCATATGGGTTGTTTTATGACCTGTGGGAATGAGTTGAGAGTCTTGATCCAATTCAATAAGCCAAGTGGCCCCTTCACTGACCAGCAACCAGTAACACCAGCTGGAGCCCTGGCTTCTCAGCAGGGAGATCAATTCTGCCTGGTCCTGAGGAGTGAAATATCTTCTAAGGCTTAAAGGTGGTTCCTGTAGGCTGGGGCTGAGTGATGATAATGAAGCTTGCAGGGCTGCTGCCCGTGTTTTATCTGTCCCGTAGCTAAAGAGAGGACTGAGCTCTCCAGGGCTGTCAATCCAGCAATACTAAGATGTCCCATGCCTTCAGGGGTGACCAGGACTACTTGAATGACTCTTCATGACCCTGCCCCATGTCAAGCTTTGCTGGCCTCTCTCTCATCCCAGCTTCTCATTAGAAGCTGTTGGCTCTGTGGATGACTTCTCCAAGCCTTAGGCACTTCCCCAGTAGGGGGCTAGGGGAGTTGAGCTTTAGAGGGCATGAGCTTAGGTGATCGATCTAGTTGTGTTGGTGAATGCTGCCGCCATTTGGTTTGGTCCTCCTGCCATCTACCAGGTTCTGTTTCTGGGATTGCACCGTGCGTATTCCTCTGCAGCTCCCTACTGGCATTGATGTTCCGGATTTGAGATTGCATCTTTCCAGCATTCAAACCTAGTAATTTTTAAGGCACACGCTGCTGCCCCCTGCAGGATCTGTCCTAAAACAGACACTATATCTCACCTAGGCAAGCAGAGGAGGAAGCCACACAGCAATCTTGGAAAGGTGCTGACAATTAAAGGGGTAAGGTGGTGGGACTCGACGGGGGACACCTATCAGGCAGATGTGAACATGACTGAATAAAACTTGCACAAGTTGGTTCAAATGTTCCCCTTCGTGGGGCTGGTTTGATGGGTGAGTCAGATAACAACAGAATATTAATCTCAGCCTGAGCTTTCCCATGCTTACATAGGGTATCCTGCAAGATCACCTTGTTTCTGCCCCTAGTTCCCTGGCGCAGCGAATCATGCCTTACCTCTCTCATATCCCGGTGCAATTAACAAGCTGCATCTGACAATACTTCTTGGAAGAACTTAGTAGTTTTTTGCAGGCTTCTTATCTTTGCTAGCAGGGTGGGTCGCTAGAAGAGCCTTCCTGGGTCATACATTGTATTACAGTCATGACCTTGGGTTTACCTCCCATCTGAAAGGTGGTAACGAAGGTGCTAAGTTCAGAAAGGTGAGAAGCAAATGGGGAGGATGGGAGGAGTGGGCATGAGCCCTACAAGTGGCTGGCATGTTTTTGTTAAAGGCCCATGAGGTATTAGCAGCAATTCCCTGACAGAGCAGAGAAGAGGTTATTATGATCACGTTTCTTTGTTGCCTATGTTTCCTTTACCTGCATTTGTGGTCAGATCCTCATTTCCTGGTTCCCAAGGCTGCTTACAAGGCATGGAGTCTAGAAAGTGGCAGGACTGATAGCAGCAGCTGCTGAGGACACTACTTGGGAACTGCCTGTGGCTCCTCCAAATCCAGATAGTGAGCGCAGAAGCGTACAGGACCAGGATGTGGTACTGAGCTAGGCTGGTGCTTTCCCACCAGCACTAACCTCAGAGTTGATCACCCGGGCTGCCGGCTGAGAAATCCCCCATACTTGGCCCGAGCTGGGGGATTGCTTTCATTTCCCCCGGACTTTCTTCCTGGGAGGTTAGAAAGCTGGGGAATTTTGGTGGCCCTGAATTCATGCTCAAACCTTCCCTGGAGCATCTGAATGTCTGCGTGATGGGGCTCTAGGAGAGGGGGAGGGGGCAGAATCTGCTTTTCTTGGTGGAAGGGTGGCGTATCCTCAATAAAGGTCTGAAGGAGAATCCCCTTTAGCCACAAGGAATTCCATCTGGGGTCCCTGCCAGAGGACATCTGTTTGCACTTCGCAATTAACTCACCTTTTATCGTCCGAGGGTATTGAGCTGAGCACACTTCCTGCACCGGCTCACCCAGCCTCAGGGGGCACCTGCAAGAAATGAGGGAAAGAGAAAGCAGAACTGCCAGTGAATAGGCCATGGCTGCCCCCCTGGGCTCTCTGCTCCCCTCCCCTCATTCTTAAGGAACTGAATTGGGATACTTACACCAGCTCCTAGTTTGGCTCCCTAGCCTAACTTCAGCTTCAGGGTTGCACAGTGGAGTTCAGCTGCAGGGGGAAGTACAGCAGCATGACTTTGAAAGGGAAGCTACCACTTCCTCCTGCAGCTCGCTGGCTCTACTGCCTGTCGTCATTTCTTGCTATATCATAATCTGACCCCCTCGGTCCTCACTCCTGTCCCCTCTGCTGGCTGCATGTTGATACCTGTCTGTAAAGGGCTGATATCCGAAGACAACAGCCTGGATGGACCAACTGGAGATGGGCTGTGCTTTGAGTCTTACAAAACCAAAATCAGGAGTTGTTAAAGATCCATCATAGTGAAAACACTGCAGTGTGGAGGGAGGGGGTTGTTTTAAAGGTTCTGCTTCCAGCAGTCGCTTGTTACACCCGGGAGTCAATAGATACCCAAACAAATGCACTTAAATTTGCCTAGGTGCTGCTGTAATATAAATAACAGAGCCGGCTGGCACAAGCAGGTGCAACCCCATTGGCTTCATGTATGGCGGTTAACCTGGCCCTGAGGACTTTACCACCAAAACCCCCTCTCAGAATAATTTGGATCCCTTTTTAAACGCTGAAGAGAATGTAAATGAAAAGCAATGTAAAGGGGCCAGTCAATTAGTCCCCCCAGAAAATCAACGAATAGAGACTCAAAACCCCACTAGCTCACTTGGTAGCAGCTGTCGCTCAAGAAAATGCTGTGGTGCTTGCGGAGGGAGATGCACAGATGACTTATACTACCAGGAGATCATGCTTTTCCGTATTGGCTTATGAAGCAGGAAGGATGGTCTAGTGGTTAGGGCACTATACTGGGACTCAGACGATCTTGGTGCAATTCCTGGTTCCACCACAGCTTCTCTGTGTGACCGTGGGCAGGTCACTTAGTTGTCTGTGCCTCAATCCTTATCTGTAAAATGGGGATACTAGCACCTCCTGAGGGTGCTGAGAGACTAAATACGTGATGCTCAGATACTACAGTGATGGAGGCCAGATAAGATTGTAGGAAATAAGCTTGTGTGATTCTTTTTTAGCCTTGGAGGGTGTTGTGTATGAGCTTCTTAGCCATGATGCATTTGCATCCTTCCCTGGGCCAGTTCTGTGCTAGAGAGCCAGGTTTGACGCAAGATTCCTTCTGGAAATTTGACACTGAGCATGTCTCGCAGGGAAATCCAGCTGCTAGGAAAGTTTTCTCTCTGTGCGTGATGTGGTAACCAACAACACAGCTTCTTTTAATTTCCAGGCCTTGTATATCAAGGAAAACAATCCCACCATTGATCAGCGGCATCGGAACAGCATGACATTTACAGAACCAGCAGCAACAACCTGTTTTTTTTGGGCTGTGCCAGTACATCTTGGTGACATCCATTCAGCTATCAAAGTAGCAATATCAGCACCTGAGAGTAGAGCAAGCTGACTGTCAGTTAAGTTGCCCTGGACAGTAGTTTTTGGTTCTGATTTACTGTTAGGAATGGAACCTACCTCCGATCTGAATGGATTTCATCCCCGAACTCATTACGATGCTGACCCTTTCTGGGAAGAACAGGGAAGGCCGCTTGTCACTGTAGGCTCATCATGTGCCGGAGAATGTACTCTGAGCCATTCCAGACTCCAGCTGGTGTGTCAGCTGCATACAGAGGGGCTGGAAGTCAGGCTAGATTTCCGGAGGCCACTGGGGCGTAGGTCACCCTGAAATTACCCTGCAGATGTTTCAAAAAGAAACCATTTATGGTAATACCAACCACTGAAGCACTGAGATAGCAGGAAACCCTTAGCTTAAATGCTACAGATGAGGGAGTGACAATAGTATACCATTATTTATCCTTTTCCAAAGCCTAAGCACTGGACTGGGCAGTGGGGAAGGGATGCTCCAGTACCCCAAATTAATAACAGATTTCACACAGTGTGTAGTTAATGTGGGACTTGCTGCCATTGGCAGTTGTTGAGGCAAATAGTATTGTTTTTAAGAAGAATAGGTATTATATGAAGAATAGCACCTAGTGTTACCAGGGAAGATAAAAATCGAAAGGCTAACAATCCACATGCTTCAGGGAATAAACTAATCTCAGCAGCTGGGGTCAGGAGGAAACTTTCCCTCTTTGGCATAGTACCTCATAACTAGCCAGGTATGTTGTGGGTGTCTGTCCCCGTGCATAAAGTGTTGGTTACTGGCTGAGGCAGGATGCTGGATTAGGTGGATACTGGTCTATTTCAGTGTTTGCAGGGAATAGCCCATTAATTTTTTTTCTGAGTTTCTCAGTCTTTTTCTTTGAGATCTTCTATGCGATCTCCTTGGGTAAATTAGTTGCTTTTTAGTTTTTTCTACCCAGTCTTAAGCCCCATGCTGCGTTTGTGCTTGGGGGGGGGCCACTTCTGCTGCTGCTTACCTACTAAACCTTAAATGCAAAGAGACGCACAGCAAGTATATGAGATACTTGGTGTTGTAGCCAAAAGCACATTGAAATTTCAGCTCCAATGATAGACTTTTTGTTTTCTTGTACAGCAAAGACCTCTAGTGGACATCTGAAGCAGTGCATCAGATAAAAAGCCATCTGCTATAATGTAATACACAAGGGTCGCTTTCTTAGAAGAGGTGGGAGGCAGGAGTCCCACATCAGAACATTCCTTGTTGGCTTACACAAGGTTATTTATAGAGCTTTCCCCATTCCACACCCCTGCTGCCAAAAGTGCCAAGAACATACAAGACAGGAACAGATCACTTGGGGAAGAATCAGGCCTTGTTCAGGACATTCTTGTATATTTGTTGCATCCTGCATATGCAATCGTCGTATCTTCTGCTGGCGTGGGCGGAGTAGGTAATTTCTTGTTGCTTAGTGGTTAGGCTATGGATGACATTCTCATTTTCTAAATGAGCCTATAGGCTTGGTTCTCCCTCTGACCCCTCACATTGGTTGTGTGCACTGGGGCCCTAGAAATCTGCAGAACCTCGAACTGGGAGTCTTTGTGTATTACCAAAAAGTAACAGTTTTGTGCCAATTGAAGGCACTCAGCACTTTCTGGTGGCTGAACCCTCAATGGATAGGCACCAACTCCGTGGGTGCTCTGGGGCTGGAGCACCCACAGGGAAAAATTGGCCAAGCTCCCCGCCCCACCCCAGCTCACCTCCACCTCTGCCTCCTTCCCTGGGCGTTCCACATCCCCGCTTCTCCTCCCAGCACTTGCTGCCGCAAAACAGCTGTTTTGCGGCATAACAAACTGTGGGAGGGAGAGGGGGAGGAGTGGGAATGCGGCACGCTCAGGGGAAGAGGCGGGGCTGGGGCGGGGATTTGGGGAAGGGGTCCAGTAGGGGAAGGGAAGGGGTGGAGTTGGGGCGGGGACTTTGGGGAAGGGGTTGGAATGGGGACGGGAGGGGGCAGTGCAGGGGTGGAGTCTGGGTGGGGCTGAGGGTGGTGGTGGGGGGGTCGAGCACTCACCGGTGCCAGGAGAAGTTGACGCCTATGCCTCAATGCACACCTTAGAAAACTCTGCTGATTGAGCCGGAGCCCTAAGGATCCCAGCCTCTGTCAATGTGTGCCCCTCTGAAGCCAGGCCCAGCTGCCAGGCAGATATAGCAGCCTATTGTCCTACCCAACACTGTTTATGTGGAGATGCCCCTGCTCATGGGGGGTCGACATCAGTTCCAAATTCCTGTACAGGCCACTACTTGTAACAATGACCCTGGCTGGGCGAGCGATGGGGACTAAAGCTGCCAGATATGACGCTAAAAGAATTAATCTCTACTGCTTAAGCAAGAGGAGCACAGCTGCTAGCACAGGCAGTAGCAGCCACATAAATGTTGTCCCCCTCTAGTGGCCAGACTATGTAACAGAGCCCACAGGCTTAATACTGGTTACATTTAAAAATCCCGCTGTTAAAAATGTATTGAATGTGTGCAAAATGGGATTCCCTCCTCCTCTCCCCTGCCAGTTTTATAATTCAGATAAATCCCAGCCAGTTTTCACTGTGATATTCATTGGCACTTATCATTAATAAAGGCATCCCCCCGCTAAACTACTACCCGAGCCCCTTTGGATGCCACGGTGTTAATAACTACACACTAATGACATTGATTCTCCCTCTGACTCCCTGAGCTCAGACACAGGTAGGGTGACCAGACTGCAAATGTGAAAAATCGGGACAGAGGGTGGGGGGTAATAGGAGCCTATATAAGAAAAAGACCCAAAAATCGGGACCGTCCCTATAAAATCGGGACATCTGGTCACCCTAGACACAGCTGACCTGTTTTCAGTCAGAAAAAAAATCACTTTCAGGCAGAGGTCAGGCCTGGCTAATTTCACTTTGATGGGTGAGACTTTGGGCTATTTATGAACACCTGAAAGCAGGGCTAGGTTGGAGTTGCTTCAGTCACCTTACCTGCAGCTGGAACACTAGTCAGAACTGCAAGCTATAGCTAATCGGAGGGCTACAAGAGTTGAACTAATAGAGTTGCCGTTTTTAGCTCATTGGATAGGGGCCTGAGTACATGGAATAATGGATGGCGCACAGAAAGCTAGCGAGGGTCTCCTGTTTACCTCCTTGTCGGGAATATGTTCTGCCCTGGTTGGGGAGCATCATCCTTTTATGCAGAACAATGCTCTGTACCAGTAACCTAGTAAAGCACATCCATGGAAGCTAACAGCCAGCAGTGTAGCTGAGAAGGAGGCATACAAGACATTTGGTAGCAATGTGTAATGATCCCTGAGCCAGGGAAATTCTCAGGACAGGCAGTGTCTGTTAATGAGGCTTGTGCTACACCGAAGTACCAGTGGTGGAAATACTGGTGTTCCTCTCCCTCTATGGAGCCATGGCACAGGCATTTCCCCTAGAAGATGTGGTGTGTTAGCTTTTGCCCAGGAGTCCTTTGTCCCAGTAGCTCATGGTTAGCCAGCTGGGCAGGGGACCAGGCGGTAGCAAAGAGCCCTTGTGAGTCCCCGCGGTTTCTCCAGGTCTGTTTTATCTTTGTGGGGTATGGCTGAAAAACTTTTGCTGAGCCTGGCGCTGGGCCAGAGCAATATTCCTCCCCTAGAAACCACAGTCTAGATCTGGCTGTGCTCCTCATGCCACTGAGGGTATGTCTACACCGCAAACAGGAGGTGTGATTGCAACTCTTGTAGGGTTAGCCAAATGAGCTTTGATGGCACGAGATCAAAGCTAGCTCGAGTCACAATAGCAATGTAGCCACAGCATGGGGGGTGGCATGGGTGAGCCACTTGCGTATGTACTCCGTGCGCAGTGCTCCCCTGCCTCCGTCCACGTGCCAGCACCGGTCTCCCGCCATGGCTCCAGTCAAGAAGCCAAAAAAGACTGTGAGGGGAAGATCTCCTACTTCCCGCAAGGGAAAGGAGAGGGCAGCGGGCGAGCCAAGACCCGTGTCTGTAGCTCGACATCCCCCTCAGGAAGTCGGGCCCCAGCTCAAGTCAAGTGATGCAGCCCATCCCATGCCTTGCCTGCAACTCCAGATAGTGGTGCAGGCCCTGGCTAGCTTCAGGTGCCATCGACGCCCAAAGTCCTTCAAGCAGCTCAGGAGTCCTTCAAGCACCTGACGCTCTCGGTGCTGCCTTCACCCTCTCCTGCGGTACCCTGATCTCGGGGAAAACCCGCGTTGGGACCTATGAGCGTGTCCCCGCCTCAGCGGCACCATTCCCCATCGAGAGGGACGTCCCGCCAGCATTTGCCCGCCTGCAGCTGTCACGCCTCAGAATGGGAGAGGCAGGCTCAGCGGCGCCCTCTTCAGTCCCTGCACCGGGGGCACCGATCGAAGAACTCGAGGTGTACCTCGCTGGTAGATTGGCGCAGACCCTCTGAGGCATGTGCCACCCGGCAAGAACTCCAGGACCAGTCCCAACCATCTTCAAGGGCCCATTACCGATTCCGGGACTGATCAGGCACCAGAGACCGCTGATCACCAGGCCATCATTGCCTGTCTCCAAGAAGGCGGTCGCCCTACTCAGGACGATCCTCCCGGCAACCAGCTCATAGTAGCTCCCGGTCCTGTTCGACGTCCCGGTACTGGTCGGGTAGCATGAGGCATGGATTGCCGGGTATCCAACGTGGATCTGCCGAATTCCATCAGTGCCCGATAGCCTGATCAAGACAGTCTTGCTCGGACAGGTCGGCTTTGGGACGCAGCAACCAGCACCGGTTGGATAAGAGCCACTGCTCAGCCCGATCCTGGTTGCCCGGGACCAACCGCTCCACTGGTAGCTCCTGCTTGAAGCGAGGTTACCTGACTGCGGGACAAGCTCCAGAACTGACGGTGCCGGCTATGTTATCAGCACTGAAAACTGGCCCATTGCCCCAAGTGCAGTGGCCGGTGCCATGGTACCCGTGGAACCCTGGGGGGTTCACCCAGCCTTCCCAGGCTGCTGGATCAGTGTCATAGCCTCAGAGAGGCCAGCAGCTTCAGTATCCCATCCCCATCCCGTGCTGGAGACTTACTGCTCCCTTTCCCACCTGTCATGGAAGGTTGCTTTCCTGGTGGCAGTGACATCGGCAAGACGAGTCTTTGAAATTAAAGCCTTGACCTCAGAACCTCCGTACACGGTCTTCTACAAAGATAAGGTTCAGTTGCGGCCCCTCCCGGCCTTCCTGCCAAAGGTGGTCTCCACCTTCCATATGAACCAGGACATCTTCCTCCTGGTGTTATGTCCCAAACCGCACAAGACCAGTGAGGAGAGGCATCTTCATGTCCTGGACGTCCCGAGGGCCTTGGCATTCTACTTAGAATGTACTAAGACTTTCTGAAAATCAACTCAACTCTTCATCGCTACAGCGGATAGGATGAAGGGTCACCTGGTGTCCTCACAGAGGATTTCCAATTGGATTACCTCGTGCATAAGGACCTCTTATGACCTGGCAGGGGTTCCATGGCTGCCGATTGTCAGAGCCCACTCGATGAGAGCGCAGGCATCTTCAGCAGCCTTCCCGGTACACATCCCTATCCAGGACATCTGTAGAGCCGTGACATGGTCCTCTGTTCACACGTTTACCACTCATTATGCCATCACTCAGCAGGCCAGAGACGACGCTGGGTTCGGCAGAGCTGTGTTGCAATCTACACGTCCATGAACTCCTACTCACCTCCAGGGGTACTGCTTTGGAGTCACCTAATATGGAATGGACGTGAGCAAGCACTCAGAGAAGAAAAGACAGTTACCTTTTCTGTAACTGGTGTTCTTCGAGATGTGTTGCTCATGTCCATTCCACAACCTGCCCTCCTTCCCCGCTGTCAGAGTTTCTGGCAAGAAGGAACTGAGGGTTTGGGGAGCTTGTATCATGCCGTGCGGGTGCCACTCCAGAGGGCACCAGAGCCGGTCCCCTATGGATACTGCTGAGGGAAAAACTTTTGGCACCAGTGCATGTGGTGGGCACACACACCTAATATGAAATGGACATGAGCAACACATCTCGAAGAACACCAGTTACGGAAAAGGTACCTCTCTTATTCTATGAACTCTCCCCAGCCCAGGTCACCTTCTTACAGGAACTTTTCCCCCAGCATGCCTTTTGGGAGCTGGCCCTTTAAATATGGCAGAGACAGGAAGTTGCAGCCCTAAAGCAGCCATTTTGCATCAAGCTGCTGTATCTCCTTCTCTCCCCGCTGGTGAGTGTTCAGTCCTGTTATGTTTTCCCTTGCTTGTTCTGGAGGAAATGACACATTCTGACACTTGTGGGTGCTCAGAATTCACAAAGGGGTATGGGGATAGAGCTCCTCCTGCTGCCAGAACAGAAGCTCTGGCTGCTTGGAGCCAAAAGAAAAGCTCTCTGTTAGGATTCAGTCCTGCCTGGTGCTGAGTCCTGGGTCCCTGATCCAGCAGCGTATTCACTTGCGCTGGCACAACCTGTCTGGCCCTTTGGACTCAGCCTTGCCTGTGACCGAACAGTTAATCCCCAGCTGAGCCTGCTCTGGTGCTGTACTCACCATTAGTAACTCCAGCTGTGAAAGAGTTGGGGTGGAATTCACAGAGAGAGGGGCCAGCTCAGCCAGCTGGAGTTCCTGCCCAAGGACTGCTGAGCCCAGAGGAAGGACCTAAGAGCAGTCAGAGAGGGGTGAGCAGATCTCCTGTGGGGGTGTCTGGACTGCTAGCTGGACTTTTGGTGCCAAAGAAGGGGCCTGGCCTAGGAGTGACTTAACTGGAGGGCTAAGTCCTGGACAGAAATAGCCCAAGGAGGTGATCAGCGGGGGTCTCTAGAAGTGAAGACCCCTGCAGTGCCATAACCTGATGCCAGGGGGTGCAGTGACTGGAGTCACATACATGAGGAATGTCATTCGGCCCTTAAAGCAAAGCATATGCTGGAGCGCGCTGTGCCAGATCAAGCTCTTAGCCTGTAACAGCTCCAGGTTTGTGGCGTGCAGCTGAGCAGTGTGGATTCCATCCGCACCGGCCAGCTCACTGGACTCTTCCAGAGGTGAGTGAAATAGATCAGATGCTTTGACTTGGTGGAATGGTTGCTATAAGGTGTGTTTCTGGACTGTACTAATGAGCAGCCAAGGTAGAGGGGAGTTTGTGTTCAGGTCAGCAGGTCCTCGTGTAGCTGGCTGTGGAAGGAAATCTTTGAAAACAATCTGGTAGCTGATGGTATTTCCAGGATGAACTGGAGCTAAGAACAAGGACTCTGCTTTGTGATGAGAAGTGATGCATGTGGCCTGGCTTCTTTACTATGTTCCTTGTGCAATAGCTGATGGGTTGGAATCATTTTGGAAATATGGAGGTGGCATATACAGATTTTGTGGGTAAAGGGTGTGTGTGTGATATGGTGGTTTCTGCGTTCCACCCCAGAACCAGCTCCGTTTCACTGATGGGGGACTGAGCCTTGTCAAGGTGGTTTGTGATCCATGGGACATGAAAGTACAACTCTGCTCTGAAAAGTCACTAAGAAGAAAAATACCCTCTCTTACTCTGCACACCTGACTGCTTCCCACAGTGGTCTCTGCTTGTCTGACTGAAATAAGTTTTTACTTGTTTTTACCACTGCACAGCTACTGAGAGCATGGACTGGGCACTATTCTTGTGCTGACTCAATTAACACATCTGTTCACGAAGCTGTGACTGCAGATTTCTTTTCAGTCACTTGTTAGTCTAATATCGTCAACTCCTCATGGGCTATGGGAATGGAGTAACCTGGTTACAGGGTGTCTCTCTGTAAATGTAAAGTAGCACCTGAGGAATAGCTCCTGCAGTTACACTAACTGGGGTACATGTTAGAACCCTTACGCTCAGGCAAACCTGGGTGAGGGGGGGGGAAGAGATGTTTCATACCTTGGCCTTGGAAAGCACTGCATGCTTGTCCAGGTGTACGAGGGGCCAGTCTTTCAAAACACCTTGGTATCCATGTAGGCACCAAAGTAAGAGGCTGGATCTTCAGCACATTGGCTGCACGTTGCGTGCTGAGCTCTTTGGACAAGTGGACCCAACTGTGGGCACTGAGCACTTGAGCTCTCTGGAAAATCTGCCCATCGGTGTGTCTTGTTTCTTTACTGCCTGATTCCTCTGATGCATCTGGCATAGGCTACTAACTGGGGCAGGCGACTGGCTGGGCTACTGTAGTATGTCTGGTCTGGTCCTGTTGGCATTGTACATGTTTATGCGGTGAGCTATCATCTGTGCTGTCTGCAGCCTGGGATGCTTACGGTAAATATTGGACTAATTTCAGTTACATCAGTGGAATGTCCCTAGAAGTGAATGGGTGCAGCACCCAGGTAAGGGAAGGCAGGGTTGGGCCCCAGGCTGTTGAGACCTAAACTTTGTACAGAACATCTTGGACATTCAGATTGCCTGCATGGTAGGTGTCTGCATTGCACTGCACCCCTCTTGTGCCTCTGGATTGCACAGCACGTTCTGAGCAGGGGTTCTTTTATTTGTTGGGTACACGCCATCTATTGCAAACTACTGTGTCCCCTGCAGTGCTATATAAATAACAGACAGTATTCCAGCTCTCTGAACAAGGAATGAACAACTCTATTTGCATTTTATTTTCAGGCACTGTTTAATGGTGACTTTACAAATATCATTGAATTACGAGCCCCAGAGTCCTGGATTAATTCCAGTCTGGGTAATTACATCCTGCCTAACTAAAATACTTTCCCTGCCCCTCCCAGCCATACACCCCTGTAGTTTCATTGGCAAAGATGTTCCTTTACTTTACTCCAGGAAAAACTGTTGCTGACACTAGCTGGCTGCTGTGTTCCACCCCAGAGCTGGCTCCATTTCAGCTGTGGGAGACTTAGCCTTTTATGTAGCTCTATAAACACTTTGGGATCCTTCAGAATGAAAGGCTCTGTAGTGTAAATGCAGCCTTTATTCATAATAAACTCAGCACAGCCTTTCCAAGCTACAGGAGCTGTGCTTTTACATTGCAACCCTCTAGCATCTGAATTTACCAAAGTACTTGATTTTTGTGGTTCCCAAATCATTTTAATGTATTGTATTTGGTATGTAGTAAACAATATTCTTGTATTTCCAGGTATAAAAAAAAATTGTCATGCTGGTTGCATTTAAGCTGTACAGTTGCCTCCCTCTCAGTTGGGGGATGAATATAAACAATATAAATAGACTTGGTAAGATTTGATTTATATTGTTAACTGTCATTAAATATCAGTTTCACCTTACGCACAGAAATTGGCCAAAAAAATCCATCTACAGTAATCGAATGGGGGATTCTTCTTCGCTCGACAAGTGCAGTCTCCCCTGCATATAGGACCTGTCAAGATCAGATGTCTTGGAATGAAACTGTGGAACAATTAAATCAATAAAAATTGGGGTGGGAGGGAGAAAATAAATATCAATTTTATCCATCAAAATTACACACAATAAAAAAATCAAAGTCTGCCTAGTCTATGTATAAACATTAGGGATTGCTACTCAATCCACTTTAGCCACTTAGATTGTCTGTCCTGCCCCATCCTCTACCATTTTAAATGAAATCACTCTGGTCAGAGCATAAATCCCTCTCAATTTGTTAATATCCTATCTCCAACAGTCTGAATATGGCTCAGATTGACTGACACAGTGGAGACATGAGGGGCAACTGAGAAGCTGTTAATAGGGCTCTTGGTGGCAAGGATTGGGTGCCCTGATATAAGGCAAAAGTCAGGGTAACTAAAGTGAGTGTCTGTGTGTTGTGCTACTATAATCTAGTAACAGTAATAGAAGGAGGCAGCATGGTCTAGTGTCTAGGTCATTGGACTGGGGGTCAGTAGGCCTGAAGCCCGGGCTCTGCTACTGAACTGTTTGTGCAAGTGTCTTCCCCTCTCTAGGCATCTGTTTCCCTTTCAGCCCTTCTTCATTTAGCTCTTTGGAGGTGGTGTCATTCACTGAGTGTTTGTACAGCTCCCTGTCTAATGGGACATGGCCCTTGTGTGGCTTCTAGACACTTGTGTGTAACAGCCCCTTCCTCAGTAACCTACCAGGTAATGTATGGGGGATGTGGAGGCAGGAGGAGCACATGAGGTCTTACAGCAAAGGCTCTGTCTCCAATCAAGCATCCAGTTAAAGTAGGGGGTTTGAAACCCAAAGATGGAATTGTCTCCTCTGGCGGGACATCTCCTGGAAGAGGAAAGTGACCTTGTGTGGCTCCCATGCGAGTGGGGGTTGGATGCTGAGGCGATGGAGACCTTGGACAGGCTGGACATGCCCCAGGGAGTCTCCATGGCTGCCCTCCTGGACAAGTCATGTCCAGCTTGGCAGGAACTTACAGAGCCCAGGGTTCTGTTTCACGGCAAATACGCAGTGAGATTAGATACCCCAAATGCTCTGTCTGGAGGGCTGCGCCATAATGCTGCTTAGAATCCAGAACCAAAAGCAGTGACAAGGTAGGCCGCTCCCTAAGGCACCACTCACCCCACCTTACTCGAGGCTGGCTCTTTGCAGACTGACTGCACAAGACCCAGATCACAGGCTGCCCTACAGAGCCCCTGAGCCTGAAAGCAGGACCCCGTACAAGTTAAAGCAATGGCTTGTAATTTGAACACAGTTTTCAATACACCATACCCCGTACAAGGATGTGGATCTAGCCTCCTCCCACCCCCTCAATCCATTGGTGGCTTAGCACTGTCCAGTGACTGCAGCGTCTCTCACTCCTCTGACACCTGCCCACCCAGTTCAGCACCAGCTGCTTTCTGACTAGGTTTAGAGCTGTGGATGGGAGTGAATGCTTTTCATAGCAGCATGAGAGCCAACACAGCTATCCCCCAGAGGGTACTGGGCAGCTCTGAGGGGGAGTGTGCTGTGGAGAGTGGCTGTTCCCCTGACACATCCTCTCCCCCTTTGCTGGGCCCTGGCTGCAAATATGTGCTAGAGAGAGGTCCAGGCTATTGGGAATGGGGCACATGCTGTGGAGCTGATACTCCCCTGTATATACCCAAACTGTATCCACCTTAGTCTGCTTCCTGCTGCCATGTAAGGAGACAGGAGCATTGGGCCCATGGAATACATGGGGCTGAGTCTCCTTGCTTACAGCAGTGCACATCAGAAGTGACTCCATGGCACTGAGCCGGTGCAGATGAGCTCACCAACAGGCCCAGTAGGTGTGAGCAGAATAATCTCTGGCTGGGAAATACCCACAATGCACAAGGAGGCCTTTGCAGGTCTGCTCAAATGGTGCAATCTTCCTGGGGGCTAGTCCATTGTATATATTGCCTCTTATAAATGGTCCGCCTTCACGGCTGCAGCAGAATACGCTGGGGAACATTCTGAACTCCTGGAGGTGAGTCACACGTCCATTTCCAGACAGCCTCCTCCGATCCGGAGCGTGGGCCAGGAGCCAGGTTAGAACCTTCCCTCCCAGGTAACAGTAGCTGGTACAGCCTTAGCCAGCCCAGAGTACAGCGATTTCTGCCCAATGGTGGCCTCTTCTTTTTTTTTTTGGAAGCATCACCGTGAATGGGAACAGGTGGATTTTACCAACGCCCAGCTGGAGTTGGGCTTGCAGTTCTGGGATGTGTGTTTCACCGATCTGCCACCAGGTGGGGCTGCAGCCCACAGTCTGAAGACCCCACCTTAGCAGAGGCTGTTGTCTCCTGGGATGATGGCTAAGAGCCCAGTGGCTGCAGCGGGGGTGCTTTGCCTGGCGCAGTGCCATCAAGCTGATCAAGGAGCCACACTGACAGGCTCTGAAGGAGGTGGGAGGGGTCCTGGATGGGGTGTGCCAAGGAGCTGGGGGGCGGGTGACGTGAGAAGAAGGTGACGGCTGCACCAGGAGCACAAGGAAATTTCATACAAGGCCTCTTGCTTGGTAGCAGTAGGCAGGACGGGCTGGCTGTGGGGTGTCGGAGAGCCCTGGCCATGGCTGTCAGTGTATGAGATGGCACCAGGGCCCTCTTCAGAGCGGGCAGGGGATCTGCCAAAGCGTGGCCGGGCAATAGGGGCCTGGCTGTCACCGGCATGGGTCTCTGGATTATTCAGTGCCCGTCCCTTAAGCCCTGGCGGCCCATCCTGGGTTAACCGTACCTGAGGCAATGTCATGGCTTGCCCCTCCTCGATGGCGATGCCATGCAGCCTGACACCAGGCCCGAGCTCTGCTTCGGAGACGCGTCCCCCATGTGGCTCATGCGCCAGCTCTGGTGGGAAGGGGCCTGCGCTAGAATAATGACACGGCAGGCAACAGCAACGGCATGAAAAATAACTGCTCCGCTCACATCTCATCATCGACTGAAGTAATTTCAATCCATTCTCTCTCCCGCCCCTCTGCAGCTGGCCTGCTGAAAAACCAGCATCTTCCCTCTGCGAGCTGAGGAATTACTTCTCCCCTCGCTGCCCCCAGGAGCTTTCTGCTGCCAGGGACTTTGTCCGCCTGCAGTGGCTCTTACTTGGCAGAGCCATTCCCCCTTCATCCCCATTCCTACCAGTCTGTGTACCGCCTCTGATCTTCTCCTAACTTTCCCAACACCCCGGCTTCTGTGGAAGGTACTGACAGGGAGGGCAGGGCTGTCTGCTTTCCAGCTTCTAGTTCACTGAGCTTTTCCTTATAACTTCCTACCTCTCACAGGACACACCCAGTAGGAGACCAAAACTAACAGGTGTGGCAACACATTCTCCCAGTGGAGATCTGGCTCAGGGAGAGGCCAGGAGGAGCTCGCTTTCTTTTGCCTTTAGACATGGATTTAGTGGCCTTGCCCACCGTCCAGCGTCTTAAAGGCGAAGTACAAAGGTGCTCACCATTGTGAAGCTGGCGTGGCTCTATGTGCTGAATTCCCCTATTAACCAGGCTGGGAGGTGGGCATTCAGGACACAGGAAACCAAACCCCGAACATACCCCTTTGTAAAAATACTTGTACAGTATATTGCTGGCTATCCAAAGAGCATGGGGGCCATGGATTTGATTTGGATAACTGATAGGGCAGGAACTATTCAGCAGTGGCTGGGGTGGGGGATGGTCATCCTCCTCCTTGTAGTCCTGGCTGGGGGGGGTCTCTTCTCTGCCCCGCTCACTCACTGCCATGACATGAGGTCTGCACTGCCACAGGGCCAGTGACCCTGATCCCTGCAGGGCAGAACAGAGTCCTGGCTGGGGTTTCTGCTCTGCGTTTCCAGGACCTAAGCCTCCTCTCCACACCTTGTGCCTGCAGGGATCAGGGGTCACTGTTCCGCTCACTCACCCCATGACAGCGGGGCTACAGAGAGCTCCATGCGCTGCTGCGGGAGCCATTCAGGAGTGGGGAGGCCTCTCCCACAGCCGGGGGCTTGTCCTCATTGTCCTGGCCAGGACCTGTGTTCTATTATCCGAACCTCTGCATGAGCCCAATCTCCTCCTTGGCCCCCAGCACGAGCTAGAGAGACACCCACTGCAGAGGGCATTTATCTATCTCATGCTGGGGGCCAAGGAGCAGGTTTGGATAATGTGGCCGTTCGGATGACAGAGTTTTGGATAAAGGAGAATACGCTGGAGGAGGGAGAGCCTGTTACATGTTTTCGCTCCCCCTGTGATTTGTGGGTGGAACCTTCTGGGATGAGACCGCGCCAAGGAGAGTCAGCAGTTGTATGTGACTAGAGGCCCCATCTCTTGCCCCAGGCTGTGGACCTGGTGAGGTGTTGCAAGGCTGGGCCTGGTGAGTAGGTGGATGGGAGTCCTCCAAGGAACACCCCAAGAGCTGCAGGTGGGAGCACTGGTGCTTCAGCAGGTCCAGCACCTCCTCCTGGAGTCCGTGCTGAACCAGGGTCCCAGCATGGCACTTGAACAGTGATTTTCGACCAGAGGTACGTGTGCCCTCGGGGGTGCGCAGAGATCTTCTAGGGGGTACGTCAACTCACCTAGATATTTGCCTAGTTTTACAACAGGCTACAGAAAAAGCACTATCGAAGTCAGTACGAACTAAAATTTCATAGAGACAATGACTTGTTTATACTACTCTATATACTATACACGGAAATGTAAGTACAATATTTATATTCCAATTGATTTATTTTATAATTATATGGTAAAAATGAGAAAGTCAGCAACTTTTCAGTGAGTGTGTGCTGTGACACTTTTGTATTTTTATATCTGATTTTGTAAGCAAGTAGTTTTTATGTGAGGTGAAACTTGGGGGTATGCATGACAAATCAGACTCCTGAAAAGGGGTACAGTGGTCTGGAAAGGTTGAGAGCCACTGCACTAGAGGGTGCAGTGCTGATGAAGGGTGCCCCTTCAGCTCAGGGGTAAAAGCTGGGCTCTGAATTATTATGAGTCAGTTATTGATGAGCAGGCAAAGGCCCATGACAGCATTGGCGGGAGGAAGGGTGGTGATGAAATCCTTGTTTTCCTGACTGAGTTCCAAGCTGGGTAAAGAGATTTTCAGAGAATTCTGATGAAAGCCAATTGGAGGCTGTATGTACCTCACACTTCCTGGTTCAGTGAACACCTTCGGATCAAGACCCATGTTTTCCCGGGATTAACGGTTCTGGATATTCTGATCAATGTTAACCTCAGCAGAACTCAGTGTGTCCAATTCTCTTGCCCTAGCAGAGCCCCTCTGCCTTTAATACTGTTGCCTGGCTGTAACCAAGAGCCTGGTCTGACCAGTCTTCTGCTTATGATCACGCTTGATGTCCTACAGTCCATTGCTACCTGGGCGATTTCCACAAAAAGCTGAAATATGCCTGCTGTGAGTTCTCCCTCAGCACCACTCCCTCGCTAGTAACCTTTATCTGCTCTGTGGGATGGACCCTTTCTGGTCCAGGAGTCTCATCGTTCTTCAGGCTCATTGCTCACTCACTCGTTCTGTGGTCCTTCTGCTTTTCTTCCATTCCCGTTTCCTGGCATCCCTCCCAACCCCTCTCCATCTGTCCCTTTTGTGAGCACAGAGGCAAAGAATTAATTGTTCAGCAACATTTACTCCTTTGATCGATAAATTACCCTCTGCCATCTCTTAAGTAATAAAACAAACCTGCAGACCTAGAATGATTTTATTGAATTAATGATTCTCTCCTCCTCTCCAAGCAGCAAATAGCTCATTCCACCCTACTATCGTTCCAGCTCCTTTCCACTTTCCTCTTGCTCTGAAGTCCCCAGAGTAAAACTGTTCTGCTCGGGGGTGGGGGGGGGCAGGGGCAGGGGTGATACTTCAGGGGCCCTGCCTTTCACTTACAGTTCACTGAGTCCACCAGATTGATGGGAATCCGTTGTTAGCATCTGATAGCTGCACAGTGACTGACAGTATGGGAAAGGAGTTGCTGGCCTCAGGCCATTCCTAGTGGACAGGTGTAGTCACAAAACCTGTCATCACAGGCTCTCCTTCCGCCACGCCCCAGAGGGCAAGGAGTGGTGGGATGGCCAAATGGTTAGGGTGCTAGCATAGAGCTGGGTGACCAGGGCTCAATTCCCTGCTCTGCCACAAATTTCCTTTGTGACCTTGAGCATGTCATTTAGTCTCTCTGGGCCTCAGTTCCCCATCTGTACAATGGGTTGGGGGGGGGCGGTAATAGCCCTGCCTGGCTTGTTGACTGAGACTATGGAGGAAGCTTACACTGTTGCTGGCCAGCTGAATGCTGATACTGCAAGCATTAGTGGTAGAAGCACCATACCGCTCACTTGTGTGGTGACATGGCTTGGACTGGCCTGAGTGGATGGCATGAAATCGTGTTCTCTTTATGTGAAAGGATTGTGCGCTAGCCCAGGTCTTACACCCTTCTGGGAAGCTACTCCTGGGGGAATTCTGTGCCACTGCACATGCACAAAATTTATGTCCGCCACAGATTTCTTTGCTTCCCCACAGAAAAATGACTTTCTGACAGGGAAGCAAAGGGAAGCCATAAGAGCGGTCATGCGACCCTCCCCAGCAGTATATTTCAGGTGCCCAGGGCAGCTGACAGAGAGGTGAATCACTGTGGGGTACAGGGTGGGACTGGGGAAGACCCAGCTGGTGGCTCCTACCCTGTGCTGGGCTCAGTTGCTAGTTCCGGCTGGGCTGGGGAGGATGGGACTTTCTCTTCCCATGCACAGCATCTGAGGCTGTGTCAGACCCACCCCCAGATTTCTCCCCCAACTGTAGGAAGCTCTGCAAACTCCATCCCCCCGTGCTTCCTGTACCCATCACTCCTCAGCTGCAGGGGGAGGGATCACTATACAGGGAGCTGCTCCCCCATCTGCCCAACCCCCATGCATCCAGACCCCCTCATACCAAGACCCTCCCACCGAGCCTCACCCCCCTGCACCCGGAACCCCCCCGATAAGCCCCATTCCTCCTGCACCACCCCGAGTAGCCACCCACACCCAGATCCCCACTGTACTGAGCCCCAACCACCTGTACCTGGATCCCCACTCCACTGAGCCCGACTCCCCCAGCACCTGGACCCCACTACTGAGCCCCCCCCCCCACTCCCAAACCCCCCTGCCAAGCTCTATCCCCCCCACACCCAGACATCCCTCTGCTGAGCCCCAACCACCTTCACCTGGACCCCCCCTGCAGAGTCTCATTATGGTTGCACCCAGAACCCCCCCAACAAGCCTCTGTGCATCCAGATCCCCCCTGCATCTGGATGCCCCACTGAGCCACCCATACATAGATTGCCCCACGCAGAACCTTCTCACCCCACACCTGGATCCCCCCACACTAAACCCCTCCTCACTTGGATCCTGCCTTGCTGAGCCTGCCTGCCCGCCTACACCTGGTGCACTTGGCAGAGAAGGGCAGGGCGCTGCGGTGTTTCTGGGGCTGGCCCGGTCTTTGCGTTGTGCCAGGGTTGGGTGCAGCCTCACTGCTGAGTCCGTGTCCCGTGGGGAAGCTGCACAGTGATCTCCCACCTCTGTGCAGCCAGTGGCCTGTGCTCCCCAATGCCATACTGGAGCCGCCACATTTATTTATTGACAAATAAAATTTGCAGAATTTTAAAATATTGTGCTTAGAATTTTTAATTTTTTGGCGCAGAATGCCCCCAGGAGTAGTGAAGCACGTGGGGTTGCACGGAGTCAGAGCCAGCATGCTGGAGACAATGCCTGATCATCTCTATTCCCATATACAACTCCTGAAGCAGGGATTCCTGTCCCAGTGCCTAGGCTAGGAGAAGATCCAGGTTCTCTCTGCTTGGGATTTTTTCACCTCCTTGGCAGCAATTGCAATGGAAGCTAGGCATACTGCTCCCTGTTCTCCCTTTGCTACTGCAATCAGCTTTACACAGACATCGCCTTGCATAGCAGTGTCAGGGCCTGCTCCTCACCCACCGAGTCCCAGTAGACATTGCTGCTTTGCCTAGTCTCTCCCCAATCTGGGGAAGTGAAAGAGTGGGTCTAGATCAGTGGTTCCCAAACTTTAACAACCTGTGAACCCCTTTCACAAAAATGGCAAGTCTCGCGAACCCTCTCCTAAAAATGAATATTTCCAGGGATTTTCTCCTTTACCTGAGTATAAATTATCAAAGCAGTGATCTTAGAAATGTAAAATTTGTTTTTATGACATGCTTATTACACACTATTTATTTATTAATTATTATTTATTATTACAGTATTTTTATTACATTATGAAACCGGCAACACTCTTCCAAGATCTCACTTTCATCGCTTGTATCACTTTGAATAAGCCTGTTATAAGACAAGGCTCCCATGTTTCATCAAGGAGTATCAGATGTAAAACAGCATGAAAGTATTTAAGAAGCCAACTCAAAGAGTTCCTCCTACACAAGCATTCAGGTCTTGAACAGTCCAGGCACACAACACACGTTACAACAAAGCTTAAACTTGTTCTTCATAATAATTTTAAAAACAATACTAGCTGCCTATTTAATTTTAAAAACAGCAAAAAATATCCACCTCCCTTTCCATTTCTTATAAGGAGTCTTGAAGTTTAAATCTTTTCAGTGTGACAGACATACTTGCTTTGATCTGCTTAGCTCCTGGAAGTCCAGGGGCTCCGGGCTGCTGGCCCCATGCTGCCCGGGGTTCTTAGGGACAGCTCGGTCCACCATTAGGGAATTTTTCCCCAAGAACCCCCTGTAACATTTTGCGAACCCCCAGGTGTTCACAAACCCCAGTTTGGGAACCACTGGTCTAGATTTAAGCTTAACCGTCCTTTGTCACTGTCTGACATATAGGAGCTTCACAGAGACTCCTGGCTGCAGCTGATTTTGTATGTGTGCGCTTTTTTATGACATTTTAAAGCAAACACGTAGATCTGGGCAAAACTTTTCAAATAAAAATTTTTCCAGTGAAAATTGCAGATGTGGGTGGACTGAAACATTTAAAGAATTTGTGTTGCTGAATTGTTGTGGTTTGGAAAAAATAATTTCCCCCAAACTTGAAATGTTTCCTTTCCACGTTTTCAAAATGATTCTTAGTTTAGAAATTTCCTTCAGTTTAATTAAAAAAAAAAAATTAAACATAAACCCCCCTCAAAATCAAAATGAAACATTTTATCTTCCACAAATTAGATTTTTTTTTTAACTTTTCTCTTTGCCAAACAACTTTAAAAATTCAGTTGTTTGGATCTACACAAATCAATTTTTTTTGGAGATGTTCTAGGTTTGTTAGCAAACTGAAAAATTCCCTACACACAGCTCTAGCAAACACAACACACTGCAGCAATTGGACTTTGTTATGCACTTCTCAGTACTCAGTCACAGTATACTGCAAATGTGGTTTGTGGGGGAAGTTCTCTTTGTGCAGCCCCTCCAGAATGCTTCAACCTGGTTAGCAGGGCAAGTGACTTTAGGAGTTGGAGGGTATCTGAATCTCTGTTCCCATTCATCTCTCCCCTGCCAATGCACAAGGCTGCCAACTACAGTGGTGGTTGTTTGAAATGGATTCTTGTCCACTGGGACCTGAACTGAGACTACATTTCATATAGATCAGACAGCAGCCAATAGTAATAGCTTTTGGCTGTGTCAGTCCTGGACTAGGTTGCATTTGAACTACAAACCCACAAAATCAGTGGGTTATTATCAATCCCCCTACTTAGCCAGTCTCCAAGTCTCAGCTTTGCAAAGAATCAAGCAATTGTATCACACATTTTTACAGTTTTCCTCCCTATGTTTTTCTACTCACCTGGGTGGTAAATGATGTAAGAAGTTGATAGTGGGAGGGTTCATGATCAGGCACCAGACAATAGTTTTGGCAGCTTTCTCTTACTGTGCCCCTGACAGTGTGTTTGGATTTGGCAATGTAGACTTTGAGCAAAGACTGATCATTCAGTCACCTACTGTGAAGGGTTAAACCCTAGCCATCTAAAGGTTAGTAGAGAATCAATGGGATCTGTTGGTGCCGTGTTTTTAAAAGTATTGTCTGGGTCTCCAGGGGAGAGTGGAATTTACAGAAACACAGGTAGCACCTGTGAGGACAAAGGCGGTTAGCTGGTGGCTAGAGAAAGGGGAGAATAAGCGGTGCTCCAGATGCTTTTCCAGCCACTCAGAGATAATACGGTCTGAAAGGTGACCTTTAATGTAGGTCCGTGAGTCCGACCTGCTGTGACAGGCTAAAAGAATCAGGCCAAGAGATGCCACTCTGAGGCTGAATGCACCACGGCAAGAGGAAGAGAGGGAACTGCAGTCAGCCCAAATAAGGAAAGGAGAAGACTGAGAAAATGCAACAGGCGCCTGAATCTGCAAACTGACACAGACAAACTCCAGTGCTGCTACAGCACGGGAGAGGGAGCAGGAGCCAGAGGCTGCCACTGGCGCTGAGAGGAGAATGCTGAAGTGTGTTGCAAAACACCAAGAAAGTGAGAATTGTTTACATGGGGCAATAGCCTTGCTCTGAGGGCCTTGCACTCCCATCTGGTGCATCCCTCCGGCAGGGTGAATGTCTGTGGGCTGTCAGAATGCAGTGGAGAAGAAGGAAGGGTTGTTGTTGTTATAGGGTCTGTGGGCTTCTTGGTTGTTGGTCGCAGTAAGGTCCCTTTGTGTCTCTCTGGCCTGAAAATGGGTGTAAGGTCCCATTACACTGCCGGGGTGCTCACAGGGGCTCTAGTGTAAATGAGAATTAGATCCCATGTCTCTGTTCTACAAAGAGCCATGTCAGGCGCCACATTCCTGTTCTAATACACAGAAAATGACAGCCACAGGCAGTCTCTGTTTGGGACAAAGTCGTCCCAAGACTCCTCTCTGCTGTGGTGTTGCTGTGATGTGTCTGCCTTCAGCTGTCTGCAATTCCCCTTCCCCCTTTGTTAAAAAATGCAACAAAGCTTATTTTTAAAGGTGACTGTAAAGGGAGGAAATGGGTCTGTGCCCTTTTTTCTGCTGCTTCATGATAAGAAAGCCTGTAAGGCGTGGTTTTACCTTAGACTCTCAGCTCTTGTCTGGCTTGTTGGTCCTGGTAGAGACTAGAATGATTGGAGAACTAGCAGGACTGAGAATAGTTAGTGGTTGCTGCACTCAAGGATAACAGCCTACAACTGCTACCCCCGTCCCAGATACCTGCCTCTTCTGCGGCGTGAGGGAGACCCTGGCACACGTGTATCTGGAGTGCGCCAGGTTGCAGCCAGTGTTCCGGCTCCTCTTAGATATCCTATTGCGTTTTTGGCTGCACTTTTCCCCTCACCTCCTTATCTATGCACTGGCCCCACAAAGTCGCGGGACCTCCTTGTCAGTCTCCTCTGAGCACTGGCCAAAATGGCCATCTACAAGACCAGGGAGAGGAGGTTGGCTGACAGGGTTTCCTGCAACTGTGGGGCCTATTTCCTATCCTCCGTCTGCTCACGCATCTGGGCAGAGTTCCTCTGGGCGGCGTCCACTGGCTCCCTTGACACCGTTGAGGAGCAGTGAGCGCTGTCTGGGGTTCTCTGCTCAGTGTCCCCATCAGGTTCCCTTCATTTAGCCCTGTGACCTCACTCCTGTCCCTGTTATATCTTTAGTTGTCCCCCGTAATTAATTGAGATCCCGGACCTTGTGGATCCTCCTCTTCGGCTGCGGGAGGTCCTTTAGCAGTGGGCCAGCTTTTGCCCGCCCACTTCCAGGATCCCAACAGGACTGCTACCTGCTAATGACATTAGTGTTCTAACTCCCCGTGTAGAGGTCTGTGCTGAAGGATACAGTTCAGCCAGTAGCTATAATGCTGTAAAAATGTCATTAGAAAGGGGGAGGGTCTGTATAGATACTACCTGAATTTTGAACTAAGCAAGTCTTTGTTTGTTTTTTTTTAAAATACCCAGTTTCTTACCTATAAAATGATGTAGATATTGTATGGCTTTTCTGCCAATCTTCCCCTCACTGATTTGAAATGGGTCTACACTCCACCATTCTGTCCTACAGCTCCCACTAGCTGGATGCAAAGGAATTACCATATGGGCTCAGACCAGTGGTCTGTATAGTGGTTGGATGCTTCACAGGAAAGTACAAGAAACAATCATAGAATAATATACCTCTAGAGGAAACTGTTTCCTCCCCCCTGGCAGCTAGTGACTGGTTTGTGCCCTGAAACATGAGGGCTTATCTTCTTCATAATTTTTTTTTATCCAACCTATTGTCTAGTGTGAATCTACTATCTAATGTGAGTGTTTTCATTATGAATATAAATCTCATTCTTTTTTTTGAATCCTCAGGAGCTCTTGCCCTCAATTATAGCTTGTGGCAATGAGCTCTGCAGGTTAATTATATGTTGTTTTGAAAAAAAATCCTTTTATTAGTCTTTAATTTATTGCCTTTCAGTATTTTGAATGTTTTTTTTAGCATTGTGAGAAAGGGTAAACAGGCATGCCTGGTCTGCCTTCTCCATATCATTCATAGCTCTGTATACCTCTCATGTCCCCTCTTGTCTCCTGTCTGAACCTAAACAGTGCCTCCCATTCAATCTCTCTTCATATGGAAGCTTTTTCCGTGCTGCTAATTTATTTGTTGCTTGTCTCTGAACCGCCACCCCCGTCCCTTTTCTGATCTAGCCTCTTATGAGATGAGCAGCACTGAACACAGAGGGCCGGGAGAGGGCATTCCATTGATCTGCACAATGGCAGCAGAATTATTTTTGAATAGTAGGATTTTCAAAAGGACTCCGCGTTGGCCTAACTCTGCTCCCAATGGCTTGAGTGAGAGCAGAATTAGGCTGACCTGCTTCTGAGAATCCCACCTTTTTGTCTTTTCCCATTCCCGAAGGCTTGGTTGGCTTGGTTTGCTTTTCTTTTTGACTGCTGTTGCATTCTGCTCAGGGGGTTTTCATTGAGCTGTTGGCAATGGGACTCAGATCTCTTTCCTAAATGGTTGTAATAAATTTAGAACCCAGCAAGTTCAAATTATTTCTTTTGATGTGCATTACCTTGCATTTGTTGTCAGTGAATTTTGTCTGCCATCCGGCTGCCCATTCACCTACCTTTGACTCTGGAGTTTCTCACAGTCTTTTTGACTATCTTAAATTAATTGTCCTCTGCAGATTTTTTTCACCAGCTTTTCCAGATTCTTAACAGACACATAGAACACCAGCTCCGGTGTGGCACCTTGAGGGCCCCCAATGTTAAACACTGATCGTGCTGAAAACTGACAGTTTATTCCTACTCTTTGTTCTCAGTCTCTTAGCTAGTTTCTGATCGATGATTGTAATTTACCTCTCACTGCATGCCTACTAGGTTTCCTGAACAGCCTCTCGTGGGGGACTTTATCAACAGCTTTTAGAAAGATCAAGTAAGTTATACCAACCAGTTCTTTAGCCACTCTCTTGCTGACATGCTATAATGTTCCAGTAGATTAGTGGGGCATGAATTTCCTTTACAGAAGTCCTGTGTGTTTATCGCTATCATACATTCCTCTTGGTCAGTGGTACTCAACCTTTCCAGACTACTGTGCCCCTTTCAGGAGTCTGATTTGTCTTGTGTACCCCCAAGTTTCACCTCATTTAAAAACGACTTGCTTACAAAATCAGACATAAAATTACAAAAGTGTCACAGCACACTGTTACTGAAAAGTTGTTGACTTTCTAATTTTTAGCATATAATTTATAAAATAAATCAATTGGAATATAAATATTGTACTTACTTTTCAGTGTATAATATATAGAGCAGTGTAACAAAGTCATTATCCGTATGAAATTTTAGTTTCTACTGACTTCACTAGTCTTTTTTTATGTCGCCTGTTGTAAAACTAGGCAAATATCTAGGTGAGTTGATGTACCCCATGGAAGACCTCTGCATTACCTCTGCGCTAGGTCTTTTAAAATTCTATTTTTAATTATAATTTCAACCCATTTCCTTGGCACTGAAAACAGCTCACTGGTCTGTAACGACCAGCATCATCCCACTGCCTCTTTTTAAAGATAGGGTCAACATTTGCTAATGTTTAATCTTCTGATGGCATAGACTCCTTCACACCCAGTGGGCTAAAGTCAGAGGTGATGGATGAGGAGGAGGTTGTCAGTTACTCAGGTCTGGTCTACACTACAGAGTTAGGTCAACATAAGCTGCCTTGTGTCGACCTAACTATGGAAGTGTCTACACACTTAAATTTCACTCCTGCCAATGTAAGGGCTTGTCTTCACTACCCGCCACATCGGCGGGTAGCAATCAATCTATCGGGGATCGATTTTTCGCGTCTCGTTTAGACACGATTAATGGATCCCCGAACGCGCTCCTCGTCGACTCCGGAAATCCACCTCCGTGAAAGGTGGAAGTGGAGTCGACGTGGGAGCGGCAGCGATCGACTCGCCGCCGTCCTCACGGCCAGGTAAGTCGATCAACGATACGCTGACTTCAGCTACGGTATTCACGTAGCTGAAGTTGCGTATCGTAGATCGACCCCCCGCCCCCCAGTGTAGCCCTGGGCTAAGTGCCCAGCTGTGCTGACTTAATAACTCCACCTCCACGAGCAGCATAGAGTCACGGTTGCTATAGTTAGGTCGACGCAGTGTCAGCGTAGACACTGCATTGCTAATGTCAATTTGTTATTGGCTTTCGGGAGCTGTCCTACGATACCCCACATTGACAGTAGGATCAATACAGGCGCTCCTGGCGAGGATGCGCACCACCAACAGAAGGAGAAAAGCGCAGACATGCACAAGTGATGTAATTACTGTGGCAGCTGTATGCTGACTTAATTTTGTAGTGTAGACATGGCCTTAGACTCATACCCACATAGCGTGTTAAATCTGGAGGGAGTCTAAGCTGATGTAGCAATGAATACTGAGGGCTAGTCTACACTGGCAACGTTAAAGCGCTGCCCCGGCAGCACTTTAACATGGCTTGTGTGGTCATGGCAGAGTGCTAGGAGAGAGCTCTCCCAGCGCTCCAAAAAAACCATCTCCACGAGGGGCGTAGCTCCCAGTGCTGGTGCACTGTCTACACTGGCACTTTACAGCGCTGAAACTTGCTGTGCTCAGGGGGATGTTTTTTCACACCCCTGAGCGAGAAAGTTGCAGTGCTGTAAAGTGCCAGTGTAGACAAGCCCTGAGTGAGAGGTGTGGGGAAGAAGAATAAATTGGTGCAAGTGGCATCTACTTGACTCACATAGTCCTGGTCTACACTGTACTCTCACCAGACTTCCAGTTTTCCACAGTTACTGCCACTGGTCCAACTCTTCTACAGGTAGCAGCAGTGGGAGCACTCGCATAGATAGCAGCCATTGGTGCGTTGGAATTTTTACCGCCCTCCTGCCTGGGTTTGTCCTGAACAGGGTTAGATGAGGAGAAAAATGCTGGTGTCTTGTCTACACTGGGGAATCTGCACCAGAGGGTCCAACAGTGTGGTATTTTGAGGAGAAAGGGCCACTATAGAGAGAGCCTTGTCTTGCCTCTCTGTGTGGCCTGTCGAATCAGCTTGCGCAGGGAACGGCACAATGCGTACGGCTAGGCATGGGTGCCGCGGGGAGGCTGGAGGGCGTGTGTCAGAGGCGGCGGAGTGCCTGGCGTTAAGACACTGCTCACGAGGCTCCCCATCTCTGTGTTCTGGGCCCCATTGCAGAGCCACTCTGCCCTCCCTGTCATTTGAAGGCTGTTGATTTTCCAGCGTGTGAGTTTATGCCGGGGAGCAGCAGCCATGCTGAGAAGAGAGGCCTCTAACCTCGAAACGCTGCGTTGCCAGCTTCTACGGCAATTGGTGTATAGCCGTCCCTGCAGTTGGGCAGTCTTCCCTGCAGGCTGTGGTGGAGGCTTACCGACTGATGACCACATCTGCCTCCCTCCTGTTTGGGAGACCACCAGAGCCGGGGAGGAGGGCTGGCGTCAAAGGGTCCTGCTCCCCACCTGCATGCGTCTGTAGCACTGTCTGGGATCTGGGCAAAATTGTTAAGGGGAGGCCAGGATGTAGGTGGTGCGCGAGGGACTTGTTTCATTGCTGCTTGTCTGGCTACAGCATGGCATGTTTTATGGTGTGTGTTTCAGTCTCTTCCCTGCTCCAGTGTCCCACTCAGCTCATTTTTTCTAGTAGGAAGTAATTAGCTCTGGGCTTGAGCAGTCAATATTGCAGCCGAGATAAATGGGGGGAGAGAAGGTAGGGGCGGGGAGGAGGTTGCCATGTGTTGCTGGAGGGGACACGAGAGACCCCCTGGGAGGCTGGCCAACCTAATCCTCTCAACTAGTCGTAATTACAGCTCTGCCCAGCGAGATGCTCCACGAAGAGGGATGTGCACTCCCTGGGGCGCAAAGACTGCAGAGAGAGGAGACAGCACAAGAGAGCAGAGGCTCTTGGTTGTGCAAATGAGTCCCAAGGGCTCTTAAAGGGATGCACTCTCTCCCCACCTCCTCCACCCCCATGATGTTTTAGAGAGGCTTTCAAGGCGTTTAGATGCCAGATTGGTTATAAGCCAGGTCGAGAATATCCTGTTGGATTCTAAGGCTGAGATTTTTCCTAAGTCTGTGGGTGCTCAGTGCCCATTAAAACTAATGGGAGCTGGGCATTCAGATCCCATGGCTAGTGGCACTCGACCTCTTCTAGGGTGGGATCTAGCCAGGACCCTCCTCCCATCTAGCACTGTGGGAAAGGCAGGTTATGGGGGAGTTCTGATGGTCTGAGGGTACATGACTCCCTGGCTGAGAGCCCAGGCCTTGGGTGGCTCTGCAAATCTCAGTCTAAAGACCTGTTTCCAGTTTTTTAAGCATGCTCTCTGCCCTCTCATAGGGGAGACAGTCTAGCCCCGAGGAAGGGGACCCACACAAGCCTGTCGACAGTGTTCAGCCGGGTGCAATGCACTTGTAGTCAGCTATTAACTTTTACAATTAGAGCTGGGCTGCCATCCGACACTGAGGCTGGCGCACCAGCCAGAAGGTGAGCAGAGAGGCCAAGCTAAATGCAAACTCAGCACCTTCAAAGCTATCCAGGGGGTGACTTCCAATGAGATTTCGATGCCTAAGTAGCCAGAGTCACTACTGAAAATGGGACTTAGGTCAGATTTTTAAAAGTGTTACCTTATAGGTGCCTTTTCGGTAGCTTCACTGACATCAGTAGAAACACAGGGGAAAATACCCTCCAGTGTTAAACAAATGACAGATAGGAAGGAAAAGGAATATTCTCTTCAGTTTTGTTTAAAGGAAGAACAAAAATTAATGGGGAGTGAAAAAAGGGGAAGCAGCCAATGCAGAGGGAATGATTCATACTTCAATTCAGTACATATCCTCTCCCATTTTCCTCCAGTTCTTTTATTATCATCCCTTTGTTGTTTGTATTATGCTAGCATCAGGGCCCCCTTGTGCTAGGTGCGGTACACAGAGAGTGGGAGATGAGATAGACAAAAGATGTTATCCCCATTGTACAGATAGGGGAAACTGAGGAACAGCACAATTAAGTGTCTTTTCTAAAGACAGAGGGTCAGTCTGTGGCAGAATGGGAACTGAACCTAGCTCTCATGAGACCCCAGCTCTTGCTCCCTAAGGATGTGGGGGTATCAGACAAGCTGAAACACTTTGTTTCTGGGATTTCACTTCTTGGGGCAATGGAGCTATGTGCCTGTCCCTGGGTGACCATTGGGCAAAGTCCATAATGAACTGATCTCTCCACCCCACACCCATCTCTCGATTGTTTTTTTACAACTGTGTTGGTCTGATCTGATGGATAACATTTGGAAACCCAACTTACTGATTTCTCCCCTTGCAGAGAGGAGAATCGCGTCCTGGGTAGGTAACCTCGGGCCCAGTAGTGAGCGAGAAGGGAATCATGTGCTCTTAGTAAGTTTTACAGAAGAGAACAGAAAAGAAAAGTAGCTAAACAAAACCAGACTGATGCCTTCTGGGTGAAAACGCTAATTTAACCATATGATAGCTGTGTCGAAGAAGTTTATTTTGTGTAGTCTGTGCTGGGAGGCGATGTGTCATTCGATGCCAAGAATTTTGATCAAAGTTGCATTATGTCTTTGTATGTATTTAGTGAAAGAAAAATGAATCTAGCCACTTTGGCACACAGCATGCTCAAATCAGAGTTGTTAGCATCTTCTGCAAAAATATTATTTGTATTAGGGTCAAGCCTAGAGATCTCAGCTGAGATTGGGGGCTCTGTGCTGGGTGCTGTACAGACAAAGTGTCAGACAGTCCCTGCCCTGAAGACATGACGATCTAAATAGACAAACAGAAAAGGCCAAGAGAGAGTAAGAATTAGTACCTGTGTTTTAAAGGGAATTGAGAGCCAGAGAGGTTAAAGGTAAAATTTTCAAAAGCACCTAAAGAAAATACCCACATCTGAAGAAGTGGGTATTCACCCACGAAAGCTTATGCTCCAATACGTCTGTTAGTCTATAAGGTGCCACAGAACTCTTTATCGCTTCTACAGATCCAGACTAACACGGCTACCCCTCTGATACAAAAGCACCTAAGTGACTTGCCCAGGGTGGGTCCCACAAGGAGTTTGCCGCAGAGCCAGGAGCTGAGCCCAACTCTGTCCACTCTGTAGCCTAACTACAACCCCGTCTTTTCTCTGAAAAAAGTAATTGAGTGTCCAGTTATTTTTCTCCAAGGAGATAATGTAACTGTTAAGTAGGGCTCAATGCAAGCGCATTATTTATTTCTGGAATTAGTACTCCTCTGGCTGGCATCGATTGGTGTGTGGGTTTGGTTGTTTTTGTTTTTGGTTCTCATTTGTGTTCGTAGTTACACAAAGTATAATAAGCAAATCATCTACAAATGTTATGTGCAGTAAAGCACTGACAAAACCGATCAGTTTCCTGTCTATCACTCTGAATGCCCCGGGTTACAGGGCAGGAAATGCGGCTTGTTAAAAGAGGACAGTTTCAAAGCTGATGACAGGAAAGTTCCATCCCTGGAGGTCTTTTGGCTGAGCTACATTTCATTTCTCTCAAACACCATCAGCCAGCTGAACGCTCTGGTGCCAAGTATCAGTGACATGGCAGCTGTCAATGGGAGATACCAGTTCCCTTCACATGGGGTAATGAAATATAGTTCCCAGTGCTTTTGAAACTTCCTTTTGAACTGGACCCTTTATTTAGCGATCTGAACTATTTAACTGCAGTGATGGATTCTTCCTTTAATGAGCTGATAATACAAGTTACAGTCAGGGGAAAGTTGTCTCTCCACAAAAAACTCTTCAGAGGAAGGTTACAAGGTTACGTCACCAGGTTAGGAACCGAGGTGAAGAATGCACAGAAAACACAACGCAGCAGAAACCTATCTGCTCCTAACGTGCTCCACACAGGAATTGGGGGCAGGGGTGGTGGGGAAAGAACATGCAGCTACTCTGCAAAGGAGGGCTCGCATTTTAAAGGTCTTAGTCTTGGATCCTGACTAGCTTTTTCCCAAAAGTCACAACATTGTGGCTCAGGAATAAGTTGCAGCGCTGCCCCATGATTGCGGGTGAAGATGGTTGTCCCCTCAACAGGCCATTGGCTGTTTGGGATGTATGTGCTGTAGGATGCCATTGCAAAAGACAGCTAGCAGGGACACTTCGAATGTGGGTAGGCAAAACTGACAAGGGTGGACAGGGCCAGTTTACACTGGCAGGTAAAAGTCAGCATAGGAAATGGCTATCCTGAGGAAGGGTTTGACTCATCTGAGACCTGCCCTCCTGTAACGTGGACAGCTGTGGCGTCCAGGAAGGATCGAGGAAGTCAAGTGACTCAAAGGACACTGAGTCCCCGAGGGAATACAGCATTGGAATAAGGGAAGGATGGCCCAATGGTTAGTGTGCTGGACTGGGACTATTGTTGGCTCTGCCATGAACTCCCTGTGCGATCTTGAACAACTCAAGTCGGAGAGTTTTCAGAGGGCCATTCTTGGGCATGCTGATAGGTACTAGGCACCAAGTTGGGCACTCAGGGCATGTCTGCACCACCGCGCTACATCAGTGCAGCTTCAGCACGGCTGGTGAAGATGTGCTATGCCAACAGGAGAGTGTCTCCTGCTGACATAATGCAGTGTGGACAGCACATTAAGTCGATCTAATTTATGTTGCTCAGAAGGGTATCATTTTCATACTCCTGAGTGACGTAAGTTATATCAACTTAAGAAGTAGTGTAGACAAAATAGAGATTTGGCAAAGCTGAATGTTGCTGGTGCCTCTATTCTGCATCCTGGGCATGCAGAGCATTCAGTCCAGCAGATAACACGCGCTCAGGCAATGACACTTCTATAGGCTCCCTGTTCCTGCAAGGTATGGTTTTCAGCCAGTGGTCTGCTCTCCATTTCAAGGTAAGTTTATGGAGGGGATGGTATGATGAGACCGCTACAAAGTCATGTAGCTGATCTGCGAGTGCGAGCTGCAGATATCGCCAATGACCGGGATGAGGTGGGGTGAGTTACTATAGAGAATTCTTTCCCAGGTGTCTGGCTGGTGGGTCTTGCCCACATGCTCAGGGTCTAACTGATCACTATATTCGGGGTCAGAAGGAATTTCCCCCCAAGCCAGATTGGCAGAGACCCAGCGGGGGGTTTCACCTTCCTCTGCAGCATGGGACACGGGTCACTTGCAGGTTTAAACTAGTGTAAATGGTGGATTCTCTGTAACTTGAAATCTTTAAACCATGATTTGAGGATTTCAGTAACTCAGCCAGAGGTTAGGGGCCTGTAACACTGGTCTACAATTTTTGAGAAGTCGTCTGCTTCAGAGAGAAAATGTGCTATTTAGTATGTATTTTGATGTGCTGAATTCAAATATGACAATTAAAACAACTGATTGGCTACTGTTTCTAAGATATTTAAGTTTTTACATTTTATGTCTATGTATATTGTGTAGATAGTAGAGTTTTAATCATAAATTGTAAACCTAGGTCTTTTCATGTGTTTATGGTTGCTTTACATGATACTATTTCACCTGTCCTGTTTATGTAACACTTTAAAAATCAGCAAAGGGGTTATATAAATAAAATTTATTATGAAACAAAAGGCAAAAAACTATTACATCCATAGTTTAGTCCTATTCAGTGTCTACTCGGTGCTTCTTGGCTTGTCTCTTGTATTCATTAAATGGAGCATCTCTTGTCACTGTCCAGCAATAGTCTGCAAGCATTGATGGGCTCCATTTGCCCTGATAGCGTTTCTCCATTGTTGCAATGTCCTGGTGAAATCGCTCGCCGTGCTCGTCGCTCACTGCTCCGCAGTTCGGTGGGAAAAAATCTAGATGAGAGTGCAAAAAATGTATCTTTAGTGACATGTTGCAACCAAGGCTTTTGTATGCCTTGAGGAGGTTTTCCACCAACAACCTGTAGTTGTCTGCCTTGTTGTTTCCGAGAAAATTTATTGCCACTAACTGGAAGGCTTTCCATCCCTTTTTTTCCTTGCCACGCAGTGCATGGTCAAATGCATCATCTCGAAGAAGTTCACGAATCTCAGGACCAACAAAGACACCTTCCTTTATCTTAGCTTCACTTAACCTTGGCAGTTTTCCACGGAGGTACTTGAAAGCTGCTTGTGTTTTGTCAATGGCCTTGAGAAAGTTCTTCATCAGACCCAGCTTGATGTGTAAGGGTGGTAACAAAATCTTCCTTGATTCAACAAGTGGTGGATGCTGACCACTTTTCCTCCCAGGCTCCAATGACTGTCGGAGTGGCCAATCTTTCTTGATGTAGTGGGAATCTCTTGCACGACTATCCCATTCGCAGAGAAAACAGCAGTACTTTGTGTATCCAGTCTGCAGACCAAGCAAGAGAGCAACAACCTTCAAATCGCCACAAAGCTGCCACTGATGTTGGTCATAGTTTATGCACCTCAAAAGTTGTTTCATGTTGTCATAGGTTTCCTTCATAGGGACTGCATGACCAACTGGAATTGATGGCAAAACATTGCCATTATGCAGTAAAACAGCTTTAAGACTCGTCTTCGATGAATCAATGAACAGTCTCCACTCATCTGGATCGTGAACGATGTTGAGGGCTGCCATCACACCATCGATGTTGTTGCAGGCTACAAGATCACCTTCCCTGAAGAAGAATGTGACAAGATCCTTTTGACGGTCACGGAACATGGAAAACCCTACCATTACCTGCCAGGAGATTCCACTGCTGTAGTCTGGAGCCCAAAAGCTCTGCCTTACTCTTGGGTAGTTCCAAATCCCTGACAAGGTCATTCAGTTCACCTTGTGTTATGAGGTGTGGTTCAGAGGAGGAGGATGGGAGAAAATGTGGGTCCTGTGACATTGATGGTTCAGGACCAGAAGTTTCATCCTCTTCGTCTTCCTCGTCTGACTCAAGTGAGAATGATTCTGGTGCATCAGGAACTGGCAGTCCTTCTCTGTGGGGTACTGGGCGTATAGCTGATGGAATGTTTGGATAATGCACAGTCCACTTTTTCTTCTTTGACACACCTTTCCCAACTGGAGGCACCATGCAGAAGTAACAATTGCTGGTATGATCTGTTGGCTCTCTCCAAATCATTGGCAAAAGGCATAGATTTCCTTTTCCTGTTCAACCACTGGCGAAGATTTGTTGCACAAGTGTTGCAGCATCTGTGTGGGGCCCACCTCTTGTCCTGATCTCCAATTTTGCAGCCAAAAGAAAGGTGATAGGCTTTCTTAACCATAGTGGTTATACTGCGCTTTTGTGATGCAAAAGTCACTTCACCACAAACATAGCAGAAGTTATCTGCACTGTTCACACAAGTACGAGGCATCTCTGCTCACTTTGGCTAAACAGAAATGTGTCCCTTTGCAAAATCAAACACTGACAAATAAGAGAGCACGACACTGTCTGATTTCTAGAGCTGATATAGGGCAATTTGTTCAGCAGAGTGATGTAAGCTTCGTTATGATTGCATCATCCGTGACTTCTAGGAATAACATGATGCAATTCATATCATGTATGACACAATACCAGCTTCAGATTGCATCATTCATTGTTTTGCCTAAAAAGCAAGTACTGTCCAAACCCAGTCATAGATTTATTCATAGATCCAGTCAAAGATGTATTTTAGTCATTTCTGGTTTAAATTGAGATTCCTTCCCTTTATAACTCACTTATCCTCCGCCATTCCCAAGTCAAGGGTCGTATATACTGACCCAATAGCATGTCTTGAAAACTAGAGCCAATCAACAATTTTAAGCATCATTTTCGTTCCCAGTGACCCAGAATTAGTAAAGTTTGACTACATTTATTTCAGAAGCATTTTGGCTGTAGAGCAGTGTAACAGGAGTGGGTGGGTGAGGTTCTGTGGCCTGCAATGTGCAGGAGGTCACCATGATCATCTAGTCTGGTCCCGTCTGACCTGAAAGTCTGAGTCACATTTTCACCCTTCTTCTAAGATAGCAGCTAACACTGCATCAATTCTGTGTGCCATTCTAGGACTCCACAGATACCTCACCAGCTCCAGATGAGGGAGAGAGAAAAGTCCCTTAACTATGAAGTGGGTGGGGGAAGGTAACCTGGAGCTGACGGGTCATAGTGACTTTTGGATTCCTTTGTGAGGAGACTGAAGCAGATTAGAACATTCCATAACTGTGCAGCTTCTAGAATTCCAGAATGGTCATTGGGCACCATTAGGGACAGGAAAGATACAAGCAAATTTCTGTGAGGAACAAATAGCCTGTGTTTTGCACTTAAATCTTGTTACAAAACATTGAGAGATTCACTGAATTCTCCTCTACCCTGAATGACAGAAATAATATTTTTTTCTAGGAGGTTTTACGTAGCTCATTACTAGAGGTGGGTGGTATCCTTCGTACAAAACTTTTTGATGAAAAGTGCAGATTCATCAACACTGAAACACTTTGTGAATTAGTGTGGGTTTCGTTGAATTGTTTTTTTGTGGGGGGCGGGTGGTGGGGAGTGGGGTGAAAGAACTCCAAAATATTTTGTTTTGACATTTTCTAAAAGAAATGTCTTTTTTTTCCAGTGTAAAGGGACTATTCATTTCAAAATGTACTTTGTTTTAAAATCAAATTAATCAAACATTTTTAAAATGCTCAAAGCTAGACATTTTGGTTCAGTTTCTAAACATTATTTTTTACTTTGATTTGTGAGAAGGCTTAAAAAACCTTATTTTTGGTTCGCCTCAAAATGAATTTTTTTTTCAACTTCAGAATTGCTAACAAACCAAAAAGATAATTATTCACACAGATCTAGTCATTACTTCATCCCGTTTTTTTTAATCTCAACCATGCAAAACCAAACAGTGTCATGAAGGATAGGCCCAAAATATAATGGGGAAAGCGAAGTCCAACAAAACTTAATATGAATCAAAACATTTGTGAAATTTAAAATAAAAGAATCTGTGCTGGCCATTGTTGGAAGACAGGTTGCTGGGCTAGATGGCCCACTGGTCTGATCCAATGTGGCTGTTCTTAAACAAAGTGTTTAATAAGGTGAAAATCTTGGTCAGTGTATGGATCTTGACCTATCATTTCCTATTTGTTTATTGGTTCTGTTGGTCTGATTTGCATAATCACTGTATGGTTAATGCTAAATAAATGTACAATATGCAAATTATTATTCTGGGACTAGCTAATAACAGTGGTCAGCCAATCAGAGTGCAGAAATTTGCATAATCAGATGGCGATTTGTCCGTAACCATGTAAATCTATGCTGACGGGCTGCTATCATCCCTGTGTTCTGTTTGGTTCATCTAGCCAGGATTTTTGAACTGTTTCCCAGCAACAAATATGCCTCTGCAGCTTCTGGCTCCCTTCAGCTAAAGCAAGACACTAGTGTTGACATGCAAGAGAAGTGGGGGAAATACCAAATAGCACAGAAAATTGAGGCTGTGAAATTGAAAGAAAAAATGTTCTTAAAAAATTAAGATTACAGCCCTCCCCGCCACCCGATACAACCTGGCCTTGACTCACTTCCCTTCTCCATGTTTATTCCGGGCGGTCCCTCTTAATCTGATGGGAATTCTCCTATTGACTTTATTACCAGCTCCAGTGTGTTTGCATTGGTTGAATCCCAGTCTCTCCCTGTGAAATCAAAGCTGGTTGAAAAATGGCACAGTAACTTTTTTTCTCCTTGTCAAAATTTCTAAAGGTTTGACATTTTCCAACCAGCTCTCCAGATTAGTTTTGAAACACAGCGGAAACAAACATACTGTAGTACAGTCTGGGGAGAGGAGCCTGTGGAACTCATTGTCAAAAGACATCCCTGAAGGCAAGAGCTTTGCAAGGTTCAGAAAGAGGTTAGACATTCATGTGGATTACAAATAACCCAAGTTAGAACAGCAATAATTAAAAAGAAAACTCACCCAAGCGTTTTGGAGATGGACTTTAGACCCTCATGCTTCAAGGCTTAAGTCAATAATTGGAGGGAATTTTCTCTGGAAGCAGGTTCATTTCATAGCTGCCTGCTGCAGGGTTTCTTCTCTGGTGCTGGTCACTGTCAACCAGTGGACTAGATGGATTCAGTATGGCAATTCCTGTGAAGGGGTGGAGAAAGGAGGGCCCAAAATGGGTTAACTTCTTAAAAGCAAGTCTCTTTTTCTGCAGTTTCATGGCTCACTCTAGGGGTTTGCATGTCTTTCTTTCTTAGATTTAACATTTGAAAATTTCACTTAAAATATCCACTACAACAACAACTTGAGTTGTTCTCATCAGCTCATTGCTAACTAATGAGGGGGGGGCGGGATAGCTCAGTGGTTTGCGCATTGGCCTGCTAAACCCAGGGTTGTAAGTTCAATCCTTAAGGGGGCCATTTAGGGATCTGGGACAAAAGCTGTCAGGGGACAGTACTTGGTCCTGCTAGTGAAGGCAGGGGGCTGGACTTGATGACCTTTCAAGGTCCTTCCAGTTCTATGAGATAGGCATATCTCCATATATGTGTGTGTGTGTATATATATATATATATATATTATAAAGTCCTTCACTAAGGAATCTGTAGGCATTTATCTTCTGAACTTGATAAAAATACCTCAGCCACAGGTTGGAGTATGTTGATCAGCCCTAGATACAATTACCTTGTAAATAGGACACACCCTCCTGTTGTTATCATAATCAGGACCTGTGCACACATGATCTCACACCAATCTGACTTCATGGAGTTATATACCGATTTGTGAGAAGGGAATCCAGCTCCCATCGTGTGGAGTGCTCACTAGTGATAATTCTAAATACAGTATTGCTTAGTATAGGAACTGCCTTTTTCCTACCCAGAAATTGGGTGTATCTTTCTTCTGGAGAATGAAAATAAAATGTATGAGATTGTTAGCAGCAAGCCTTAAATTATGGTCTGTACCTACCCAGAGTCTAGTTTGTGAACCCCTTGTTACACTGGTGAGTAGTTATTCATAGGAGTGTCCTCTCAATTTTCTTTTAAAAAGCCTACTCTATTTTGAACCTGACAGCATACTTCTGTCTCTAACAATGTGGAATGAGCAAAGAAGTCCTCTTAGAGCAGCATTCTCAGGTTTTAGTTAGCTAACGTGTACAAGACCTTTTTGCGCTCAATGGCATAGTGCAGCTTTCTCTTGGAACACTCTTGCAGACCTGTTCATAGCATGTACAAGTCACCGCAATGGGTGAAGTACAGTCTGTGAATCAGAATTAGTTCTAGTCACTCCGTACCACTGGGCACAAAGGCAAACAATTTGCATGGGCCAAGGGGCTCTGAAAATATGAATTGCTCTGGCAGCATGTGCTTTTTTTTAAAAAAAAAAAATATTGAACCTCACTCACTGCATAAAGAGGGGAACTACTGACTTTTGTTTTCCTCCAACCCACTTGGAAGTTTAATTTTCTGTCAGGGGCACAACATGGGATGTTTGTACTGAAGAAGTTTCTAATGGGCAAAACATTGGGAACATCTGTAGTGCTCACGGAATGCACTTTGCCTGGAAGTCCCATGGCAACTTATTGCAGTGACTGACAGCCTCCTATACCAAGGTGTTCCTGCCACTGTACTTCACAGTGGAGGGGAGGCAGAGCTCCCACTCACCCTGCACCTGGGCTAGCCATCTTGGGGCCAGGGAAGTCGCAAACTTAGCCTTCCTGCTGCCTTCCCAAGACCACTCCTCTCCCTCAGTGTTCAGTAGAACCAGGGCTGTAGCCAGGTAACAGATGGACACAGTTCTTTGGCTTCCTTCTCTCTTCGAAAGCAAAACCAGAGTTCAGCCCTGTTGTGGATTGAAACACAGCTAAGCCCAGATCTACACCCTTTCTTCCTGCAGGCTGAGTTGAAGGTCCTTTTAGCAGACTACAGTACCGCTGGGCCCTATGGACTCCCTCTCCTCAGAACAGCACAGCCTTGCAAAGCAGGCGATAACCAAATATAGACAAATAAAAACTAACATGGCTTTTTAGAAGGAGAAAATGTTTCCTGGCTCAGCCAGCCACCTAGGCTGCTACTCACACCCCAGCAGTCCTCAGCAGCTGAATTCCTTCTTATAAACTTTCCCCAAAGGTTAACAGGCGCCAGCTGTTTCCTGGCAGCCCGGGTGGTCAGTGTTTCCTTCTCCGCGTGGAGCTCCATGACTTTCTGACCCAGCCACTTGGGGCTCGGTTGGGTGATAGCTCCAATCACATCTCTTCTAGTGCAGCCTTTCGGCCTGGGGATTAATATATACAGGGCAAGGCAAGCATGACTGGGAGCTTTCATTTGACATCAATGGGGTTCCATCAGTGTTGCTGCACCTGCCTTTCCCAGCAGCTGTTGCTTTAGAATATGGTGCTGAAAAAGTGACAGGAGAGCCTCAGAGTTACTCCTAGTTCCAGCCTTTCTCCACCTTGGAACCACTGCAAGGAGCGGTTTAGAGATTGGGTTCTGAGCCATGAAGGGCTGAGTCTGGACACTGAGTTTCTCAGTATAGCCATATCTGCTCTAACCTGAGTTGGCTTCTGTGGCCCTGTTTTATAGACTCATGGACTATAAAAGGCTGACAGAGGAAAAAGGAATTCAGGAGAAGATGGTCCTCTTAGCATTGTGGCATCATACCTGCAGTTCCCCTTCGGGTGCTTCTCAGTCCTATTTCAGTGCCCCCAACATCTAGTTTTTACCACTAGCAAGAACTGTATCCGCATTCTCACTTTTTCCTGCTCGCATGTTAGTTCATTTCAGTGAACATAAGGGCTGTTGAAAGTGAGACAATCAGTAGCACATGCCTGAGCTAAGCACAGGATGGACAGGAGACGTGGGAGATGACTCTCTGTACAGTGCTGCATTGATGGCTCAACAGGCATCAGTTCTGATGTGGGCTTCTGAACACGCACCACCCATCATAATCCTATTACTTTATATCTTCCAGTTAGATACTGTCCTTTCATTCTAAAGGATCTCAAAATAACATGCAAACTGTATATAGGTATTGAATCCTTGACATGCAGCCACCTCCAGTGCAAAACACGGTAACTGCTTAACAGTGCCTAATGACACGAGAATTTAGGGCTGGATGTGAAGAACAGTGCAGCATCCTCTTGAAAGGGCAAGGGGATTTAGTTAAACAGAGAAGCGGCTATTTTACCCCTCCTCTTCCTGAAGTTAAAATACTTGCTAGAGCAGTAACAGGCAATGCCTGATGATTGATCTCTCTATGGATTGCTCAGTCAATCATACTTTCCCCTTCCATCCTCTCTCCCACCAGCTAAGGCCCTAAAACTGACACAGAACCATGTTTCTTTTGGACTAATGTGAGATGTAGGCTTTGTGTTGATGAACGCATACAAAGAGCTGGATCCAGTTTAAATCACAAAATTCTCTGGAAACAGACAATATAATGCATGGCTGCTTCAAAATCACAGAAATGCAGGACTGGAGGGGACCTAGATAGGTCAACTTGTCCAGTGCCCTGCACTGAAGCATGACTAAGTATTGCCTAGAGACCATCTCTGTCAGGTGTTTAAGAAAAAAACCTCTGATGATGGAGATTCCACAAGCTGCCTGGGTAATTTGTTCCAGTGATTAACTACCCTTAAATTAGGGAGTTTTTCCTAATGTCTAACCTAAATCTCCCTTTCTGCAATTTAAAACCATTACCTCTTGTTCTGTCCTCAGTGGTTAAGGAGAAGCATTTATCATTCACCCCTTTATAACAACATTTTATGTACTTGAAGACCATTACCATGTCCCCCTGTCAGTCTTTTCTTCTCCAGACTAAACAAATTAAATTTTGTCAAGCTTTCCTCGTAAATCATGTTTTCTAGCCCTTTAATCATTTGTGTTGTTCTCCTCTGGACTGTCTCTAATTTGTCCACTTCTTTCCCAAAGTGTGGTGCCCAGATCTGGACACAGTATTCCAGTTCAGGCTTTATCAGTGCTGAGTGGGAGAATTACTTCTCATGTGTTGCTTACAACACTCCTGCTAATACATCCCAGAATAACATTTACTTTTTTTGTAACAGTATGACATTGTTGACTCCTGTTTATTCTGTGATCCACTATAACCCAATTTTGATGTGTGCAACTGATTATTCCTTCCTAAGTGGAGTACTTTACCTTTGTCCTGATTGAATTTCATCCTATTTACTTCAGAGCATTTTTCCAATTTGCCAAGATCATCCTGAATTCTAATTCTGTCATCCAAAGCAATTGCAACCTCTCCCAGCTTGGTGTCATTCAAAAACTTTAAGTGTACTCTATATATCATTATCCAAACCATTTATGAAAATATTTAACCGCGGAGCTCTTCCCTGCAGCCCGCCGGGCTTCCTGCGCCCCCCCACCTTTTAAAATTATTTATTTATTTATTTATTTATTTTACCCCCAGGCAGTTCCCGCCTCCAGAACAACTGTCTGGTGGCGGGAACTGCCTGGGGGTAAAAAAAAAAAAAAATGGGGGCGGGGGTGGAGCGTGGGGAGCCCGGCGGGCTGCTGGGAAGAGCGTCACAGTTTCTGGGAGGGAGGGGGAGGAGCAGGAAGCCGTGCGCACAGGGGAGGAGGTGGAGAAGGGGCGGAGAAGGGGTGGGGCCTAATGGAAGGGGTGGAGTGGGGGCGGGGCCGGGGGCAGCGAGGTGGCGGGGTCAGTGATGCGGCCCTCGGGCCAATGTATTAGTCCTCATGCGGCCCTCGTGGTAATTTGAGTTTGAGACCCCTGGTCTAGGCTATATTTCCCTAGTTTGCTTATGAGAAATTCATGTGAGTCAGTATCAAAAGCCTTGCATGGCCTTCTCATAAGCATGCCTTCAGAGAGAGCAGCAAATGAACAAACGCCTCTTTGTGCTCCACTTGCCAAGATACCATTTTGGTGACATTCGTATGAGAGGTGACATGTATTTAAAATGATGGTCAGACCTGCTTTGTTCTAAACTGATCACGTTTTTGTCTTTACTTTTTTTCAAAGTTGTCTGCAAATGCGAACAAATGACTTAATTTCTCATGTCAGCCCGTCTGTGTTGTGAAAGTGCCTTGAGTGGTGGAGTACTAAGACCTGAAACTGTGCAGCTCTTGACAAGATCGATCCTGACTGTGTAAAGATGGTGCACACAGGGTCTGGGGATTGATGGGAAGCTTAAATTCATATACTGAGCTAGATAAGACTGCAGCCCTGTAAGTGTGAGGGAGTGCTCAGTGGTTTCTGGAGGGGTGTGTATGTGTGTTTTAACACAGTCAGATTAGTTTCTCTTGTGCTATCGGTGTGGTTGAATAGAAGGTGTTTTGTTGCTTCTGCTGCTGCAGGAAAGGGTGTATATTAACACACTGTTCACATCTGCAAAATTAAGGGTTTTTTTTTCAGTAAAATATCATGTTCTATTTAAGGCAAATGAACAGAGCAAGAGTGAGTAGATGGATTACACTGGAATGTGCTGAGAGGGAGGAGGAGAGATGGCCGGGATTATGTTTTGTTTCTGTGAATTTAATCCCATGGACTGCTTGATTCAGTCTAAATAAAACACACAACCCTTGATTTGTTTCCATAAGAGATATGGCCAATCCCATAAAAAAGCAGGTCTGACCATCATTTTAAATACAAATATAAAGTTAGGTTATTGTTGACCTCTGCATTGGTTTGTTCTTTGCGTAACTAACTGCTTTAGCGGGATTCTCTACTGCACATGCTCTGTCTCCTCAAGTTATCTCTGGGGAAAAGATAAGTTGGTCTGTCTGTTTTTTTCTCTGGACTGAAGAATCTTTTTTAACTGTCCCATCACTGCAAACTAGCTGAAGGGAAGTTGGCTCAGATTTTTAAAAAATACCCACTTTCCAGCAGCAATCAAGTGAAGAAACCCTTTAGCTTGCAAGCTGAATATTTCTGGAAGTTGAATGATAGCTACTTCACAGGGGTGGGACACAGCCATCTAGTCTAGATCTGACCTTACACATAACTGAGGCTCTGTCTACACTGCACAGCCTATGCTCGCATAGCCCTCTAGTGTAGACTCAGCAAACACCGACAGAAGGTGTCTTTTTGTTGCTGTAGGAAAACCACCTCCCTGAATGACACTAGCTGTGTCGACAAACGCTCTTCGCCAGCATAGCTGCATCAACACTGGGGGGTTTGCCAGCTTAGCTATGTTACTCAGGAGTGTGTTTCTTTCACACCCCTGACCACTATAGCTATGCCAGTATAAATTTAGAAGTGCAGACCTAGCTTGAATGTATGGCTCAGAAGTGTATTACATCACGCCTTTCTTGGGCCTGCTTCATGGCTCTCATTCAGACTGCCTAGGAATGAGATCGTCTCTCTCAATATGTGAGTGAAAACACTTAGGATTTCCTCTGCGAGAGCATGGACTCAGACCACTTAGGTCTTCCAGGGCCCTTGTGGCTAGAAGAACCAGGGGGCTATTTATGTTGAATGTTAGGCACCAGCTCAGAGGCATTCATTTTTGTTGAGTATTTATGAAAGGAACTGGATTGACAGCTCTGGGTTCTGTAGTGTGGTTTATTCACAGGACAGGTGCAACAGCATAGGTATTGGCCGTGCGAGCTTCCCCAACCTTCAGCCATCAGTGAGCCTTGGTTGTCTCATGCCCATTCAGTCCTTGACCTGAGAGACTACTAGCAAAGAGGCCACTTGTGGTCCTGATGGTGTCTACTGGGAACCGAACTGAGGAAACCTCTCATGCATTTCACCTGTGCCACCAAACAGCCCCTTGATGGTAACAATTTCCCTCTTGACCTGGATTCAAACCAACAATCTGGATGGGAAAGGCTCTTTACCAGTCCCCTCGGGATCGCATTTCAACTGACATGCTGGGTGAACTGAATTAAACCCGATAAGAGCTGTCTCAGAGATATCCCAGCTCTCCTAGATATGGTGCCTGACAGCCATTTCTGGAAGAGCTTAAACCCCATTGTAAATAGTTCTGCTAAGTAGAAGGATAAGAGTTATTTAGAATAGCCGAGGTTTAGGATATGGAAAGGTTTAATGTGAGTGGCTTGAGGATTAGTTTTAAGCATTGGGAACGTCTGCTCTTGCTTTGCGGGGAATGCGGAATGCAGCCTGTGCAGTAAAATCACTGCAATCTCCTTCTCATGGTGATTGTTTTCCTCACTGCTCCTCTAAGTAAGCAAATGGCCCATAAATGACAGCATGCTAGTCCCCGGACACAGCTAGCACTGTTCATGCTTGAAATGTAGACAGGAACACCGATGCTTTGGGAGTGTGGTTTGGTCCCATTCTGTGCTGCAAGATTGAACGAGACTTTAACATTATGGGGAACCCCTGACTCTGTAACAGTCTCCCCACTATTGGAGGAACTATCACTAACTAAGAGAGGGTTAAAGAGCAACTTGATTATAGTCTATATGTATCTACCTGGGGAGCAAATATTTAATTATGGGCTCCTCACTCTAGCAGCAAAAGGTCTAACATGGTCCAATGGCTGGAAGTTGAAGCTAGACAAATTCAGACTAGAAATAGGACATATGTTTTTAACAGTGAGAGGAATTAACCATTGGAACAATTTACCAAGGATCACGGTGGATTCTCCATCACTGACAATGTTTAAATCAAGACTGGAGATTTTTCTAAAAGCTGCTCTAAGAATTACTTTGGGGAAATTCTGTTGCCTGTGTTATCCAGGAGGTCAAACTAGATGATCACAGGGGTCCCTTCTGGCTTTGGAATCTATTAATCTGCTTTATGTAATCTGTATTACATTGGCCAAACCGGACAGTCTCTACGCAAAAGAATAAATGGACATAAATCTGACATCAGGAATCATAACATTCAAAAACCAGTAGGAGAACATTTCAGCCTCCCTAATCACTCAGTGACAGACTTGAGGGTAGTAATTTTGCAACAAATAAACTCCAAAAACAGACTTCAACGAGAAGCTGTTGAACTTGAATTGATATGCAAACTAGATACCATCAACTCAGGATTAAATAGAGACTTGGAATGGCTTGGCCATTATGTTAATTGAATCTAGTTCCCTTAAATTAACGATCCTCATTCACACCTGTGTGTCAACTGTCCACATTGGCCATCTTGTTTATCACTTCAAAGGTTTTTCTTCCCCTGCTGTTATGGTTCCTCTCAATTAATTAGCCCTTAAGGTTGGTTTACGCACTTCCACCTTATCATGTTTCTCTGACTGTATAAATATCTGTCCACTGTATGTTTCATTCCATGCATCCGATGAAGTGGGTTCTAACCCACGAAAGCTTATGCTGAAATAAATTTGTTAGTTTCTAAGGTGCCACAAGTATTTCTTTCTTTCTTATTTTCATTAATCTGGGTGGAACCAAAACTTGGCTTCCCCAATCCCCTTCTGGGCTCTCTGTGTCCAGGCTGTTTTGTAAAGACCAGACAAGCGCACTTTTGGGAGGTGGTGGTGGTGGTGGGGAGGAGGGGATTGCATGCACAGGTGCCAACTTTCCAAAGTGCCGGGGGTGCTTGACCCCCGACTCTACCCCAAGACCCCATTCCCACTCAACCCCTTCCCCCAAGGCTCCACCCCACCCCACCTCTTTCTGCCCCCGCTCCACCCCTGCGCCACCTCTTCCCACCCCCGCCCTGCTTCTTCCTGCCCAGTTCTGTCCCCTTCCCCAAGCATGCTGTATCCTTGCTCCTTCTTCTGCCCTCGCAGCCTCCTGCATGACGCGAAACAGCTGATTGTGGCGGGCAGGAGGGAGGAGGAGGTGCTGATCGGCGGGGTCTGCCGGAGCACCCACGGAGCACCCATGGAGTCGGCGCCTATGGTTGCATACATACTTAAAAAAAAATGGAGATATGCCAATCTCCTAGAACTGGAACAACCTTGAAAGGTCATTGAATCCAGTCCCCTGCCTTCCCTAGCAGGACCAAGTACTGTCCCCTGGCAGATTTTTGCCCCAGATCCCTAAATGGCCCCCTCAAGGATTGAACTCACAACCCTGGGTTTAGCAGGCCAATGCTCAAACCACTGAGCTATCCCTCCCCCCAACTCCCTACTTGAGTTCAGCTCCTAAGTATGAGACATTTTCCTTTAACTGCAGCTCAGAGCCACCCCCTTCCCTCCCCTAGAGGGGTCAGGCTGCTCAGAGGCCAGAATTCCCAGCTGCCTCAGCTTTATAGTCTCTTTAAAAAAACAAGCTGTTGATCGTGAGAAATATTCCTGTTTCTCACCCAGATGTGTTTGAATACTTCTAGTTAAAGGCTGTCTTCATGTGTTAGCAGGAGGATACACTTTGGGATCCAGCTAAACTAAAATACGTTGGATTATTGTTCATTAAATATTAGTAGTACCTAAAGGCCTGAAGCACATTGGGGCCACTAGCAACAGGCCTCTGCTGCCTGTTGAAAATGGCTTGGTCGCTAGTGAAGGGGAGAGCAGACTTTCCTGTACTGGTACAGAAGTCCTGTTATAGACCTGTCAGAATGTGTTGTCTAGCTCACTGCTAACAGTGTTGCTGAAGACTCTATGAAGTCCACTAGAAGCTCTGCTCTTACTATCCATTGTACATGGAAGGCGCCCAGATGCAATGGTGACGGGCGGCAGTATGAAACCGTAAGAGAGACAGAAAAGAGCGTGGTTATTTTTTACACTAATACTCAAGCCATTTCCAAGCAGCTGCAGAGGAGTGACACTGGATGTTCACCACACTGTTGTGTGTATTACCAAGACAAGTCTGGTGGCTTCAGCGCAGAGTGGAGGCAATGAGCAGTCGAGTCAGTCCTCAGTTGGAATGCCCTGTAGTGCGCATCGTGTTTTTCGTACGATTATTTCAAATCACATTATAAACATGAATGGGTTAAGGCTCACAGCATAGCTGGGAAGGTAGGTACTCTTCCCATTCTGCACATAAGGAAATTGAGGCACGAGTGACTTGCCCAGGTCACACGGGCTATAAGTAACATAGCCAGAAGAGAGAATCCAGATCCCCTGGCTGCAGCTTCGCTCCTTCCTCTCTGTGTGTAATGTATAGAACTCTGAGCTGAACAAATGCCTGGAGGATTCCATGTCTGTATCTGACATTCGCATGGTTTTTTAGTTCACCCTCTTCCATGCGATTTTTCTTTTAAACGGCTTATTCTGAGAACCCAGGGCCTGATTCCTCTCTGCCTTACGCCAGATCTACGCCAGTGAAACTCCACTGATTTCATCTTATGCCAGCATAAAGCTGGAGTAATGCAGTGGTATGAAGCAGGCCAGAGTTATTTAAGCTCCAGTTGGAGAATAAAGGGCTTGCAGTCTGCCTGCTGCAGCCTGGGAAGGAGAATGCTTTCGCGGGTCCTCCACAGTCAGACTGCTTTCATTACCACAGACCGTAACTATAATGAAGTGGTGGGGAAAGCCCCAAGCAATTGGGCCGGCATCTCTTGGGCGAACAAGGCTCTATCCATAAATTTCTAGGTGACAATACCAGAGGAATGAGATTCATGCTGCTTTGATGTTCAGGAATGTGGGTGAAAGGATTCTGTCTGCTAAATCCCTCAGCATAAAAGCAGATGAATTAAATTCTGACTGCCAAACCCAGGGGCATCAAAATGGGTGAATTAGGCACTGCCCACTAAACCCCTGGGTGTATTGAACTGCAGTCTCGTGTGTGAATGAGAAATGGAACCATTTAGGGCAGTGATACTCAGACTGTGGCTACTGAGCTACGTGCCCCTAAACACTGCTCTCTTGGGGCAAGGTTCAGCTCAACCTCTCTAGCTTGCTCTGCTGGGGCAGGGTGAGAAGGGTAGGGTGAGGCAGGGTGAGGTGAGAAGGGTGAGAAGAATGCTTGTGGAATGAAAGTGAGGCTTTCAAGCCACTGCCACACCATGGGCTCTGCAGGTGTTGAAAGTCGAGTGCCAGACTAGTAGAGTGTCTGAAATCTTCCAGGAACGAATGCTGGTACCTGCCCGTGTTAGCTCATCATGTACAGATTTATAAGGGACGTCTGTGGCAAAAGGGGAGTTGGGGTTTGGGAGGGAAGAGATCTAATTGCATGGGGGAGGTTGCTGAGCAGCTCCTGGAGTCTTTCTACAGTGCGTAGGGCAGTGGCTTCCATCCCCAGCCTCCAGCTGGTGTCCCTCGCTCCACGGCTCAGCACCATTGCAATTTTTCTCCATTTTTCTCTCCACTGCCATTTTTTAATTTAGTTGTCCCCTCTCCTTGGGGGGGATTTCCTATTGAAATGGAAAAATTTTTCTGTTTTATAAATATTGTTCTCTCTATCTGTGTGGCTACGTTCCTGCGCTCCCCAGAAGGCTGGGCTGCTTGCCACCGACAGATGAGTGGTGCTGGCAGCCCTGTGAGAACAGCTCCCAACAGCCAGCTCCCTTAGAGAAGGCAGGGAAGGTGAGGAGAAGCCCATGTATGTTGAAGAGAGAGGTGGGAAGGTGGATCTGGGTGGGGTCATGCAGCTTTTCACCCTCGCTGCCCCTCTCCCCTGACCCATCCGCCACAGGTTTAGAAATGCCGTCCCATTCTCCATGATCCTTAGAGGGCTCCCTTTCCACTACCCCTCCAGCCCAGCACTTGTCACACTCCAGTTTGAACTAACCATCATGTAGTAATAACAGCCCCACCATTCAGAGCTTTCTGAATTACCCCAAGGTATCCTCCCAGTGCCTTTAGTATTCCTAATCCTCAATCCCTACTGTGTGAATGCACCTATTGGACAGCATTAAGGACTGAAATCATTGCTAAAGCTCCTATTGGCTTTTGTGGGACAGGGTCAGGCATCAAGCTACATTTTACCCAAACCACCGTGTATCTATGATACCCAGTGCAGAAAGAATCAACTTCCAGCCTTGCTGCTGCAAGGAATCACCTTAAAAGTAGAAAGTAGAAAAGCTCTGATTTGCAGAGGGAACTCGCTGAAGCTTTAATATTGTGACTGAGTGCCAGTGAAATCCCTATAAATACTTGATTCTTAGCTGGTGCTTCCAGCTCGCTGATAATGAGAAGATGGTGGCTGGTGGGTCCTGCCCGCATAGAATCGTAGAACTGAAAGGGACCTCGAGAGGTCATCTAGTCCAGTCCTCTGCACTCATGGCAGGACTAAGTACTATCTATACCATCCCTGACAGGTGCTTGTCTAACCTGCTCTTAAAAATCTCCAGTGATGGAGATTCCACAACCTCTCTAGGCAATTTATTCCAGTGCTTAACTACCCTGGCAGTTAGGAAGTTTTTCCTAATGTCCAACCTAAACCTCTCTTACTGCAATTTAAGCCCATTGCTTCTTGTCCAATCCTCACAGCTTAAGAAGAACAATTCTTCTCCCTCCTCCTTGTAAACAACCTTTTATGTACTTGAAAACTGTTATCATGTTCCCTCTCAGTCTTCTCTTTTCCAGAATAAACAAACCCAATTATTTCAATCTTCCCTCAGAGGATGTTTTCTAGATCTTTAATAATTTTTGTTGCTCTTCTCTGGACTTTCTCCATTTTGTTCACATAATTCCTGAAATGTGGCACCCGGAACTGGACACAATACTCCAGTTGAGGCCTAATTAGCACAGAAGCGAGTGGAAGAATTACTTCTCATATCTTGCTTACAACGCTCCTGCTAATACATCCCAGAATGATGTTCGCTTTTTTAGCAACAGTGTCTTGATCTGTGTCTTTGGGGTCGGGAAGGAATTTCCCCCAGGATCAGATTGGCAGAGACCCTCTGCAGCATGGGGCACAAATCACTTGTAGGTTTAAACTATGAGTCAGGGGAGAAATAGGCATGTGAGCAATGGCAGGCCATGATTAAAAAAATAAAAAGCCCCATGGAAATAAACTTCCCCAATACTTGGCAGTAGAACAGGGAAGTTTGGAGTCCAGTTATCCCATCAGCTGCACATGTATAACTCCCACTGACTTCTTAATAACGCAGGCAAGGTAAAAGTGTTCAATAAAAATGTCTGTTCTATATTTGTGAACAAGCCAGATGATGTATTCGTATCGGATTATTCTTCTTTCGTATGGCAAGAGAGGTGATTAGCAATGTTCAGTTTCAGATAATGATGAAGAAATACTTTTCCATTCCAACAGTAGCTAAAGAGGATGTTAACAGCAGCTATTTATGTTAGAGAGACAAGGTGAGTGAGGTAATATCTTGTATTGGACCAACTTCTGTTGGCGAGAGAGACAAGCTTTAAAGCTTACACCACGATTCTCTTCTTCAGGTGTGGGAAACAATTTACTCCGAGTGTCAGCTAAATGCAAGATGGAACAGGTTATTTTGCATAAGTAGTCAACACCTATTTCAAGGAGCTGTTCAAGAAGTGGGCCATTAACATACCTCCGGTCATAGGGGGAGAAAAAAAGGGGGGGGGGAAGAGGGGAGGAAGGTAGCTGGGCAGAGGTAGGGGCTGTTAGTGGGTTATTCATTATTGTAATAAGCCATAAATCCAGTGTCTCTGTTCAGTTCATTATTTTTAGTACCTAGCAAAGTTATGAATTTAAGCTCCCAGGCTTGTCTTTTGAAGGTGGTGTGCAGGTGTCTTTTGAGGATGAGGACTGAGAGGTCAAATGTGGGGAGATTGTTTTGTGACAAGTGTTCACGCACAGGTGATTTTGTGTTGTGTTTTCCTGTGTGAGTTCATTCTAGAGCACAGTGACTGTCTGATTTCAGCCATATAGTTGTTACTGAGTTGTTTAGTGCATTGGAGGAAGTACACCTCATGTTGTGATAGACATGTGTAGGACCCATGGATCTTGAAAGGTGTGTTGTGGGGAGTGTTGATTGTAGCAGTGTAGATCTGTCTGCAGGTTTTGCATCTGTTGTTCTGAAAGGATAAGGTGCTGCTTTGAGTTGGTGTGTCCTGGTCTGTGGGGAGCTTGTTTCTGATGATGAGCTTGGAGAGGCTGTGGGGAGGGATTTTGAAGGCCCAAAGAGGGGGTTCAGATTCATGGCTTAATTTTTAGCCCAGTGGATAGGGCACTGCCTCTAGGGAATGAGAGACCTAGGTTTGAATCCCATACTCTGGAGCAGGGACTTTAACCCCAGTCTGCCTCTTCCCAGGTGAATGCCCTACCAACCAGACTATTCTGGGGTGGGCATCTGTCTCTCCTGTGGAAGCTACCCCACTCTGCACAAATACTTAACTATTCATTGGGGCTGGGGGGAGGGGGGGAGAGAGAGAGAGAGAGAGAGTGTGTGTGTGACTGTAGCCTAGGGAGTAAGGAACTCCTCTGATGAGTTTCAGTGTAATAGCCGTGTTAGTCTGTGTCAGCAAAAAGAAAACAAGAAAAATACCTGTGGCACCTTAGAGACTAACACATTTATTTCAGCATAAGCTTTCGTGGGAAGTGGGTTCTTAACCCATGAAAGCTTATGCTGAAATAAATGTGTTAGTCTCTAAAGTGCCACAAGTATTTTTCTTGTTTTCTTTTTCCTCTGATGAGATTACTGATAAAGGTAATAGTGTTTGATGTAATATACTTAGACTTCTGTAAGGCATTTGACTTGGTACTGCACAACGTTTTAATTAAGAAACTAGAATGATATAAAATCAATGTGGCATACATTAAGTGGATTCAAAACTAGCTGGCAGGTCTAAAAATGTAATTGTAAATGGGAATCACCAAGTGGGATTTTGCAGGGATTGGTTCTTGGCCCTATGCTCTTTAGCTATTTTGTCCTATTTCTTTATTATTAAAGAAAGTGTAAAATCATCTCTGGTAAAGTGTGCAGGTGAGACACAGATTGTGGGAGCAGTAAATAAGGAAGAGGACAGGTCACTGTTACAGAGCAATCTGGATCCCTTGGTAAGCTGGGCGCAAGCAAACAATATGTTTTTTAAGACTGCCAAATGTAAAGTTAGATAGCTAAGAACAAAAAAGGTAGGCCATGTTTACAGGATGAGGTGTCACAGTTCAGGGAAACTGCACCTGTCTTTTCCTCTTGTGGTCCAGCAAGGGCACTGGCTCCGGGCTCCTCAGCTGTCACCTCTCTTGGGTGGAGTTGCTTGTCTCTCTCCCTCCTGACCGGAGTTTTTCCAGGTTGCACAGTGCCCTACCTACACTGTGCTATCCCGACCCAGACAGACTGGTTTGACAGGCCAGTGCTTTGCTTTCTTTTCGAAGGGTAATTGGTCATGGTTTTAAGTTACCACATAGCATTTTCTAAGCAATCACAGTAATTCTTAAGGGAAAAGCATTATGGAGAAAACACATTAAAAACAATAAAAGTATCTACATGTATGCTAAGAAGCTTACCAGAGATCCCCACAATTCCAGCAAGGGCTCTGGTCGGAGTCAGTCCTTCCAACCCTTCTCTAAGGATTGGGTCTCCCCTGGGACAGACGGTTCCATCTGTTTGCTGGATCAGAATGAAGGCCCCGAGACAGTTTAAACTCAGACTGTTTATCCAAATGTCCTTTCTTTGTCTATTGATCTCTGGAGAATCCAGTTTGAATTAGTATAGGCGAGCATCCCCAGGTGGGGGTACCTCACTGGAGGATTACAACCTGAGTGAATTTGCCTAATCAACCTCCACTGTTCTTAATTCCTGGAGGGCTGTATTTACCCTCCCCCATGGAATTACATACAGCCCACAATGATACATAAACGTAATGCAGTAAGATATTGCAGGAAATTGCCACGTGTCACAGAAGGACTTTATTGTGGGAAGAGGGGACTCTGAGAGAGACTTGAGGTCTTGGTGCATAGTCAGCTAAACATGAGCTCCCCTCCCTGTGTAATGGTGTGGCCAAAAGGGCTAATGAAGTCCTTGGGTGTATAACCAAGGGAATCTCGAGTAGGGGTAAGGAGGTTAGCTTACCCCTTTTCAGTGCCCGGGCTACAGGAAGATAGGGTTCCATTCTGGTGTCCACAATTCAAGAAGGATGTTGATAAGTAGGAGAGGTTTCAATGAAGAGCCACAGAATGGTTAAAGGATTAGAAAACAGATCTTAGTGGGAGACTCAATTAATTCAATCTGGTTAGCTTAACAAAGAGAAAGTTTAAGGGGTGACTTGATCACAGTCTATATGTACCTCCACGGGGAACAGAAATTTGATTATAGAGGAATCTTCAGTCTAGGGCACAAAGGTATAACAAGTTCCAGTGGCTGGAAGTTAAAGCTAGACACATTCAGACTAGAAGTAAGCAGTAGCGGCGCCAGGGTTTTTGCCGTCCTAGGCGGCAGCGCTCCTCCGCCGTAATCGGCGGCGCTTCGGTGGCAGCTCCTCTGAAGCTGCGTTCTCGGTGGCGTTTCGGCGGCCACTTTTCTTGCTGCTAAATCGCTGCCGGGAAATGAGGCGCCGCCGAAATGCCGCCAAGGGCGGCGAAATGCCGCCCCCCAAATCCTGCCGCCGTAGGCAACCGCCTAGGGTCGCCTAGTGGAAGCGCCGGCCCTGGAAGTAAGGTGTACATTTTTAACAATGAGGGTAATCCACTATTGAATCTGTTTACCAAGGGTTGCGGTGGATTTTCCCTCAGTGGAAATTTTAAAATCAAGATTGGATGTTTTTGAAAAAGATCTGCTCGAATTCAACCGCAGCTTGAAGCAGGAATTAATTCAGGGAAGTCCTATGACCTGTGTCATATAGGAGGTCAGACTGGATGATCACAATGGTACATTCTGGCCTGAAAAATCTATGAAACTGATGGGATAATAATCAGGCTTTTTTAATGCACAGCAGCCAAATAGAGCCACTCAAAAGGCTTACTCCAATATGATTTCAACAAGTTCCAAGCTACCTGCTGCTAGGGGCCCAGGGATGTGGGGGAGTGCTATAGAAAGTGCACCACTTCCAACAGGAAGCTAATTAATTGAAAAGGCATTCTTATTTGTTTAATTTTTCTTTTCCCGTGTGTGTGAGCCCAAACTTGAACAGAATGACTAATGAATCAGACTGCAGGGCCCTGGAGCATATGGTGGGACCTTAACTGAAGGATTTCTTCCCCAGAGGTGCATTCCCATGGGAGGATTTAGGAGTAGGTACACTAAGGGCACTTGGAGAAACCTAGGGGTAAATCAGAAAGCTCTGAGCTATGGTAGTAACAGTAGAGGAGATGGGTTTTGTGTGTGGGGAGGAGAGGAATACAATTGGGCTCCCACTGACTGATGTCAGAATGTGGGTGTTAAGGTGGCAGTTCCAGTGGACAGTCGAGAAATCCCATGACTGTGTTCGCTCAGTCCTGAGCTTTCCCATGCAGTTCCTTCGATATCCCCCATTGTTCGTGAACTGGACTGAACTCCTCCTCCTAGGCAAGAAGTGGGATTCAGTCTCTGTATGCTGATTCAGTGCAAGATGTCCTCTTCAAACAGTGCTCTCCCAACAATGGACCTGACTGGGGTAGGCTCTACACAAACACAGCACTGTTATAATAATAACAGCAAGAGACAGTCCCTATCTTGAAGAACTTGCAATCTAAGCAGATGAGACAGACGAAGGCTGGGAGAAAAGACACAGATCAAAGTGTGCATTTAATATAATTCAGCAGACTAGGCATCAGACCACAACAACGTCCAAACCCATCAAAATCAAAGACAGGAGCAAAGCCGTGGTTTGGCCTATTGGATAGATCCCGAATGCTGAGCTTTCTGCTCCAGACTGAGTATGGTGCAGTGTGCACATGCTGGCTGCCACTGAGTGAGGTGTCTGAGCTGACAGACCCCTGGTTAAGTGGGAGAGGGGTGCTGGCAGGGGAGGGGCCCTCAGCTTTTGCTATTCACATCTTCCCTTGGTCCATCCGAGCCAGTCTTTCTTGGGGGTTCTCTGCTTAGTGTCCTCTTCTGGCTCCCTTTTGCTCACCCTTTGACCTCAGTCCCATCCGCACCCTTCTTGAGTTGTCCTACATAGTTTACCCCAGTTACTTTTTTTGGCCCCTCCCCTTCTCTGAAGGATTGGCCTTTCTTGTCTGTGCGTTAGGTCCCTTCGCAGTCCTCTGTTTTTCCACCTCACTGGTCTGGGTGTCACATGAGCAATGCCCAAGTCTGACTTTCAGAGCATGCTGTAGGGTTATCTATTCCGCCAGGCAGTGAAGAGGGGGGGAAGGTCTCTAATGGTAAACCAACACTACAATAGATTCATGGCTGTGGCTAGCCCGGGTCAGCTGATTTAGGCTCATGAGGCTTTGGCTGTGGGGGATAAAAATTGCAGTGTGTGAACATTCGGGCTCAGGCTGGAGTCTGGGCCCTGAAACCCCGCAACCAGGGTGGGTCTCAGAGCCTGAGCTACATTCAGCCTGTGCACCAATGTCTACACTGCAATTCTTAGCCCCACAGCCAGAGTCCCACAAATCAGAATCAATTGACCCAGGCTCAGTGCCAGGAGTTTTTTATTACAGTGTAGGCGTACCCTTTGGGTGGTTGGGTGATTACGGCTAGTTCTGAGTACTTGAATGGCTGATTGACAAGGATTTGTAGCTGATTTTATTGTACATGTGCTTCAAGCACTGTGACCTGGCAGGCACGCTTAAAAAATTACCCCAACTATGTAATAATGATAATTTTAGGAGGATTTTTCAAGGCAGGGAAATGGATCTTCTGGAAGATCAAAGGAAAATCCAGTCACAGACTCCATTTATTTGAAGACTAATGTGTGTCTCACTCTGTGTCAGGGGACAAATATGGGGAGGGATAGCTCAGTGGTTTGAGCATTGGCCTGCTAAACCCAGCGTTGTGAGTTCAATCCTTGAGGGGGCCATTTAGGGATCTGGGGCAAAAATTGGGGATTGGTCCTGCTTTGAGCAGGGGGTGGGACTAGATGACCTCCTAAGGTCCCTTCCAACCCTGATATTCTATGATATGGCTAGAGCATGAACATGTAGAGCTTTCCCTTCTGTGAGAGATGAGCTGGGGAGTGCAGGAGGGAGGCAAAGGGGCTTTAGGGTAATGGGGGTGGGGCAGAGAGGGCAAATGTGAGGGTAGGAGACTCTGAAGGGAAAGGGGGGCAGGGTGCCGCAGGAGAGTGTGGAGGAACAACTGTGGGCAGGGAGGAAGACAGTGGTGGGGGATGGAAGGAACAGAATAGCAGCGGTCCCAGCCCAGAGGCTAGGAGGGAGGAAGGAAGGGGCACTCTCCGAGCAGCCAGAGGAAAGCTGCATTGTTGCATCTTCCCTTCAGTTGAATTTTGAACCTGAAACGATCACACACATGTTGGGGGGCCAGTAGCCTCCCCCCAGAAGCGGAGGACAGTAACGCTCTCCCCTCCCCCCCCCCAATCTCGCTGCGTCCCATGCACACCTGCTGCTGCACAGACCCAGGTTTTTCATCTCCTGATTTTTGTGTGGTCTGGCTCATTATATTTGAATGCTGGGCCCCAGCTAACACAGGCCCCAACGTGGCAAGTAGGTCAGCACCGGCTCCTGCAGGGCTCTGGGTAGGTGCGCGGGTCAGCCCGCGCAGAGCTGCTTGCCACACCAGGTCAAGAAGCTTCCCCATGGCCTAGGGGGCTGTATGAATTTAGACGTAAAAGCAATAAACAAGACCCCATAATAGGCCTCCCCTTCTAGTGTCAAGATGCTTCTGTTCGTGTTCTTCAGTATTAAAGAGTTAAAACAGCCCGAACCATCGACTCCAACTATCTGGGCCAGAGTCCTGATTGCAGACTCCTTGTCTTGTCTCTGAGCTCCCAGGGCACCTACCTAGGAAAAATCATCAGGTTGTATACTTCCTGCTAGCTCACCAGCAAGGTAACTAGGCCACCTGCTGAGCAAACCCACTCACAAAGGCCAGGGCAATAGGAGCCAGTTGCTGAATCTGGGAGGACTTTGAGATACCTTATTAAAAGCTGAGTGAACATGGAATACGACATGGCTGTTGCAAGAAGCTAATGTAACCTGATCTAGAGACCTTTGCGGAGTGAAATTACTAATTTACTAATAAAGTGCAGTTGTGGTCTCTGTGATCTCATACATAATATGCATTTTTCATGTGGCATCATTTCAAAAATCTAAAACTAGAAAGGATGGAAAACGAAATAATAATCAGAATAGGAATAAATGGCTTTCTGGCAATAATTTCCACTGCACTAGATCGGGGAGAGGAGACGCAAGCCAAAAAATTGCTCAGAATTTGGTCAAATATGTCAAATGCAGCTAGAAATATAATCAAAGGTGTGTTGTATGCTTATATCCAGGCATTTCAAAGTGGTTGGAGCACAGCCAGGCAATGTTGCAGATCTCTTTGTAGGCATAGTCACTGTGTCCAATTGGCAAGTGCAGGTTCAATGCTTAATGGCAGAGTTGTAGCCTTTAAACTGGATACTGGAGCACAATGCAAAACTAGTGCAAGGCAAATATATAATGCTGAGGCTAAGGAAAAAGATCAGAAATCTAAAATAAAGCTTGTTTTGTAATCAGAACATAGACCAACTGTACAAGGTAAAGTACCTAGTGGGATTTGCTAGAACAACTTTTTCAAAATCAGTGTGACTTAACTTTCCAAACAGCAGATATGCTATCTGTGTTATAATTAAAATTGCCATGCCATGAAGCTAATGAATGTTTGCTGTAAATGTAAGAGAATCACATAATGAGTATATTAGGGACATTCTTGGATATCTGCCAAGGCCTATGATGTCTGAAAAGTGAATGCTATATTAAAATATACAAATTTGTAATTTCTGTGATCCATCAACTAAGAAATATTCCATTTGCCATATGTGATAAAGTAACTAAACTTGATATTACGGTAAAGCTGGGAGTTACTGAAAAGTAAAAGCATCCTACAGGCTGGGTTAATTGTTAAATTGGAATCCAAAAGCCAAGTTGAATATTGATATGCATTGAGCCATGCGATTTTTAAATGAAGTCCTAAAATATGAGTATTGATTGACTAAACTGTTGAAGTGGCAACTAAATTTTCAGAAGTGAAAATATTACTTAGGTTTTACAGCTGGTCAAAAATGCCAATTTTTCTCAGCAAATCTTTCATTTAAAATTTTTTTCCATGAAAACTGTTTTTTTTATGAAAACCCAAAACAACAGCAAAGTCTCTCTTAGTTTTTAAAACTGTTTTTGGATTTTTTTAAATTGGGATTTCAGTAAAAACACCTGATTTTTGAAAATCAAAACTGATTTTAAAAAAAATGGAACAAACCCCCAAATTTTGTTGGTTTGCTTTTTTTGGAGGAAAACTGAAAAATTTCAACCAAAATGAAAATTTTCCATGAAGAATGTTTGTTGTTATAATTTTGTTATGAACTCAAGTGTTATGAAATGTGGGAGGTTCATTTTTTCATTTTGTGGTAAATAGCGATAAAAGACAAAGCTTTAACAATTATTTGAATACAGCATTTAGACAATATACATTTGTACTAAAAGGCATTCTCCTAGTTCTGTTCCTGAGGTAGTTGGTGACTAATTTCACAGGTTTCTGAGGCATTACAAGGTGTTGAAACTATGTGGAAATCTTTAATCTATTTATATTCTTTATGGAAATTAGGGGCCAGATCCTCTCTTCAATGGAGGTACACTGATTTACACCAGTGGAGGATATAACAGATGCCATGGTCTGCTTCTCTTTTACAATTCTGCACTGATGTGAGAAGAAAATCACATACCCCGTATCTTTGCAGCTTCAGCATCATCACTGTGCACTGGATTCTAGGCTATGCTAAAGCTAAAGATGAATGGTTTGTTTTTTTCCTAAGAACAAATTTTCAAATGGCTTGTAGTCAGTTTTTACCTGTATCTTTTCTCTCGGATATTAAAATATATACATGGAAACATAGTGGATTCCCTTAGCACAACCGCAAATAGATCACCTTGAAAGAGACTTTGATGAATATGAAATTCAGGAAGTGAAACTCATCCTGCTGCTACTTCAAAATTAGCAGCATTTCAAATCACAGACACAATCCTGCTTTGAATATTCTGAAATTAACAATTTTACAAGGATGCCCTCAAAAAAGAGCAGAGCTAGAGCCACAAACTTAAGCCATCTTGGAAATGAATTGATGAGGGGGCAATGCTTTATGAAAAGGAGAAAGACTTGTTCCGGAGAAAAGAAATGCTCATTAAAACACAGAGTTGTCATTTCTGTGCTGAAAAACATAAGCAACGGGAAAGAGCTATTTTGTCCTTGCCTTGGATAAGTGATGGAGCAGTATCAGTAGCTGATTGTTATCCATCCAATTGTTTCCATAAAGAGCAAACAAGAATATACAGGATCACAAAATCACAGGGTAACCCTGGCAAAGCCAAGAAGGTGACTGATTTCCATTTGACAAAGACATGGATTTACTGTTAATTGATTGCTACTCTATATTGATGGTGATTTCAGAAATACCCAACACATGCAGAAGAATGGTGATTGCCAGGATCAAATTATGATTTGAAAGGCACGGAATGTAGGAGGTTCCCATGATTGGCAAGAGGTAGATGTCTTCACAAGTGAGGTGTGTCAGAAAATCCTACCACAGCTCATCATCTCCTTGCCAAAATCACCTCAAGAGTAATGGGATGGCCGAGTAAGCGACGTAGAAAAATCCCTTAAAGAAAGGATGATAAAATCCTTTGACTCGTGATGATAACGACCCATTTCTAACAACACTGGATCTTACAAGTATGAAGTGTGTGGCCTTCTCTGCACAGTTGCTAAAGGGAAAACGGAGACTTTACTTCCACAAGACCTCAGTCACTCAAGACTAACTAAGGTAAAACTGGAAGAGATGGGGAAAACCATCATAAACCTATCTAACCATTGTCCAGGCCAGTCAACCTGAGAACAGACTGCACCAGCTGGAAGCCTGTTAGCAGTGAACATGGTTATCCCTGTTGCACAGCCACAAGCTTATGTTCTGGAAATGGAGGACACAAGGAAACCAAGGGTTACTTGCAACACCACTTGTTGATACAGGAGAAGAAGGCAAAAGCACAATTCCTCAAGGAGCAGATGTGGGAAACAGGGAGGAGACCTGATTCTCTCCAGCCTTGGGCAGTCACTTCCATCTGTGCAAAGGGTGTGTAAAAGTTTACCCTTCTGTCTTGGTGCAAAACAATGGAGAACCAAGCCTGGTGCCTGTATCGGTGACGGCAGAGTCACTGCAGCTGGTGGCATTGCCAAAGCCCTTGGCAGAAGTCACAGCATAACTAGCCTGAACTGAGCCATGTTAGTGTCTGCATTTGCAGGAAAAACCCAGCTAGTTCCCTGCAGGGCTGAAACACTAGAGCTGTGAATAATATTTCCAAATCTGTTAGCCATTGCTTTATAGGACTGACGTGACTAACGAGGGGGATGCAAGAACACGTGTTGTATCATTAGTAAGGCAGTAACTGTGCTAATGAGATGAAGTAATGTTAGTTTGGGAGTGGCTGGGAGTCATGCTTCTGAGCATGTCACATCAGAACTAGCTGTTTCCAGGAGCCTGGGTAGACTCAGTCTGAGCTGGCTGCTCATGGAGCTTATAAAAGTGCTGTCCCTTCTCTCCACCTGACCTGCTTTACCACCTGCGGGTACACAATCCTCCCTATGTCACTTTCTTTTGACTGACGTATATTTCAGAAGCCTTTGGTGGGCCAAGGAAGCCTTGTTTAAGTCTTTTGTTTGTCTGGGCTGGGTCTGCTCAGAGAAGGGAATGTAAACATTAGCAATAAGCCCCTGAATCTAAACCGGTCCAAACTTAGCTGAAGTTAGGATCTGGAGCTGGATCTGAACTTTGCACCTTAAGTCCATCTTGTCTGTACAGTGCTTAGCACAGTATGGTCCTGGTGCATGGTGAAGGCCAATAGATGCTACGATAATACAAATAATAAATAAGTTCTAGTTAAAATCCTGGGAACACCAGACTGGCAGACTGCTGTGGAGAGACTCCAGCATGTGGGCGAGTGTGTGTTTTGCGATTTGTTCCCAAGAGACTAATGCAGTCTCAATGCTCAGTTGTCAGCACTGATATGACTACATCTTCCCGTGTTTCATTCCAGTCTATCCTTAGCTGAGTTAGGGGAGTAGACTCTTGATTTCCTCTCTCTGTGGATATGGAGTTGCCTTCCTTTCGGTGTATATAGAATCTCTTCCCTGTAATGCCCATTAACATCTGCTTCCCTGAGGAGCTGGCAAAATTATACTCTTAATGGAGCCCTGGAGAAGAACCCTGGTTTGCTGTGCTCCCATAGAGCAGGTAAGGGCTGGAATTCACACTGGCATATCTTATACCTGGAAGAGCAGAGCTGATCTGTGATGAAATGCAGAGAGAGAGCAAGAGTGCTGAACAGTGAACCCCAAGAGTTCAATTACCCCAGCTCCCACCACAAAAGGTAACCATGGAAACATCATAATCCAAAGCATCCATCATCCCCGAGCAACAGCAAAAATAAAATAAAATAAAATAAATAAAAAATAAAAATCCTGAGCGTGTCAGTGAGGGGGAGTAGGTTGTGTTGTGTACACACAGCATGGGTGCCATGTTGGGCTTCCTTTGAGTTGTGCGTAGGCTGTGCCATTGGGCAAGCCATGTGGGCATGCGGGCAGCACAGGATTCTTGTGTGCCAGCTGTCCTCTTGTATGTATAAGTATGACTGATGGCATGTACGTGTATGTCGGACTGTGGATGTTCCCAGCTTTCTTGAGGATGCTGAATGTGTGCATATTCTGTGCTCTTCTTAGTGTTGGGTGTGTATATCTGGAAACCAGTGGCTTAGTCTGCAAAGTGTGAACTGTAGTAATAAAGTGAATTAAGGTGTGTGTGGATATGCTGTTCAATGTATTATGTTGATTTGCATGGCTGCAGATAGGATGTGTATCTGATTCTGCCTCTGTGCTACACATGTAAAGTCTGAACGTATCAGGTTTTGTTTGTGCATATATATGGGCAGTATTTGTTTTCTCAAACAAATTTTTGTGTCTAAAGGTGTGTGTGGACTCTGTGGTTTGGTATAGGTTTGTTGGCCCTTCACTGTGTTGTGTACTGTACCTCTGAATGAATCCATCATAGCATTAAGGAGCTGGGTGTTGTGCAGTGTTTGCATGTGTTGTGCCCCGAATGTGAGTGTACGGGCTTTTATTAAATTTGCTTGCTGTCTGAATGGGTGGCTCTCTTCATTTCGTACGATTGCCATGTCTCCGAGAAGCCTACAAATGAAATTGCATTTGCATGGGAGCATATTCATTTTGTGTGTGTGAATGAAACAGAATTCTGACGGCGGCATTTGAACGGAACACTTGTCTACAGGATTTTCCTTCTCCTAGTTTCATTCAGATTTACAGCTGAAGGTTTTAAAGGAACAGTGTCAAAATGGAACATACCCATAATATTATGGGTTTAAAAAAACCCTTTTCTGGATCCTCCAAAACCTGATAATCCCTCCAAAAGAACTCAACTGTTTAAAATCTTGGCTCTTCAGCTAGACAGCCCACTTACCTGCTCAAACCACTTTCCCAGTCCTCTTTGCTCTCCTGAGCAGGAAGTGTCAGACTGCCAGATTTGCAAAGGCAGATGTTTCACTCTCCGGGGGTATCTTTAAAAACAAAACAGTATTTACATCTCAATTATATTGTAGGCCTGTCAGCCTTCTCAACATCCCTAACTTGCCGGACTGTCTGCAAAAAGGTCTGCTGCATGAATGGATGTGCAAACAGATGTGTGACCTCCTGAGCAGTGGGCCTTTCTATGCATGCACTATTTTGCCTGGCTATGCATGTGTGACTTTTTTGCCTTGCAATATGCTTCGCCATGTTTAGCTGGCATGTGGATTTGGGCGTACTTCGTGTGCACAACTTTGTCCCCCATTTTGTCTGGACAGCGGTCTTGGTTTGGATCTAGTGGCTCTTCTGAGATTGTGCAAATTCCTCCAAGCAATTCTTATTTTCTTTAAGCAAGACAAAAGCCAAACAAGAAGAGGATGTCACACATGCTGATGCCTTCTGGGAGCTGAGGCGCTTTTGTGGCATTAGTAGTGAGCAATCAGCAAAAATGAGGAAGGTGTGAAATCCGAATAGGATTAATAATGCTGGCAAAGGCTGTCTGTGCCAATATGTCATTGGAAAGTTTATGATGCTTGATAGTGTGTGCGTGTGTGCGTGCTCTTTCTTTTTTCCCTTTCCCCTTCTAATAACGTCCTGCTTACAATTGGATGTCAGCAAGCTGGTTGCCATGGCTACTAAATGGAATCCATGCCAGCTGAATTATTAAACCGGGCCTTTTCTTCAGAGCTGCTGCTCCCATTAAAGAAGTCACTTTAGGTGGCGCAGTCTGTGGAATGGAGCATTTGCTAGGCTATTGAAAGGCATTTGCTGTCCAGAGTGGCTTCGGACACAGCAGAGAAGTTCAGGGAAAGGCCTCGCAAACGAGCTCGACATAGAGAACCTTCCTTCAATCCCCCTGCCCTCCAAATGTGTGTGTTCAGGGGTGCGTGCTGGCTTATGGGGAAGAAAGGTACTTTTCTAGGGAACTCCCAGCCTGCTTGCTCCAGCCCCTCTGCCTGGAGGAAAAGGGCCGGGACAGAAGCTGTTGCTGGAGTGTGAGGGATAAGGACCAAACCCATATTGTGTGGTGCTGTTTGGAAGGACTCCATGCTGCTCTAATTAGTTGGTGGGTTTTGAGTGTGGTAGGGATTGAGGTGAGAGGCTGAACTGTGCATATTTGGGAGAGCACATGAGTGTCATAGGGGCTGTGGACTCCCCACCCACCCACAAATACCCATCAAGTAGGACCATCCTGTCATGGGGCTAGAGGTGGAGAGGATTTGGTGCTGTAGCATGGGCCTATGGGACAGGTGCTTGGTGTTTGGGAGGGAACGGGAAGGCCTGACTGTTGCTGTCTTGGTGATTTCGAAGCCACTGTCCTTGGTGTTCAAACGCTTCATTCCAATCAGCTGGTTTCTAAAGTGAATTTAGTACTGCTGAAAGCTGCTGGTTTGACAGCTCTGTAGCCGAACTCTCTAGGACCCACGGGGTAGGCAGCCACAAATGGCCCACTCAGTGCACCTCTGTACTGTGAGAAGGGAGTTCAGCCACCATGCGCATCAAATCCTTGGCCTCTTTGGTTTAGTTGGCAGCATCTAGCAGTGGTTTTTGAGAGGCAAAACCCCTTTTTGCTAGGAACCGGACTGAAATTCTTCATGATATATCTGGAACAACTCAAGCAGGATACCAATTGACTCTCTGTTGGTGACTTTTCTTCCCACACTCCCTGGGCAAACAGAGCTGTCTCTTGGTGCCATTGAAGGGGACACAATGAAGGTTCTAGTTAATAGAGCATGTGGGACTGAGTCCACCCATCAAAGTCATTTTAATGGGTACTGTCGTCTCCTCCGTTCTCTGCCCTCACTTTGAGTGACAGCATTCAGAAAATTGTTGCTAACAGCTGTAGCTGCTGATGACCTACCTCACAGCATGGACCATTGATTGCAGTTACATGCAGTCACAGCATCAAGCCTAGGCTTCTAGTTGGAAACTTTTAATATAGAAACTTCATTCTGAGTGTTGTGCCCTTGAAAAATATATACCTTAAATCTGCCTTTGTCCAGATGGCTGGGTGGCAAGGATGGAGCAGGGGAAGCCATGTGTTATAGTTGTTCACTTCCAAGCATCCTTATGCTGTTCCGTCTGTAGACCATGACCTAGGAAGGCCACCCTTTCCTAGAGCTAGGGAGGAATTCAGTCTCGTGTTCATTTAATCATAGATTATTCCATATTTCTCCCTAATGAACCCTAAGCCTGGATTGGTGCTTGATCTCCTGGGAGAAGAAGAGGAATGCTGTTTGCACTGACATTCAGATATTTCAGGATTGTTTATTTTAGCAAAGAGGAGAAAAGACCAGGAATAACTTCTCTCTTCTGCACCTCCCTAGGTGTGTCTGCCTGTCCCACGTGGGACTGGGAGAGGAATGCCTAATGGAATGACATGGAGTTCAATCTGGAATGCTTCGCATAGACCCTTTGACACTTTTTTTTCTTTCTAGATTCTGCTGAAATTGGGGATGAATATTTCCCAGGTTCAAGGAGCCTTTTACACAAGAGTCCATTTAATTAATTTGTCTTATAACTCTTTATTGTTAATTAGGGATGAACACAAACTGTAGTCTTTTATTCAACCCTGTCTCCTTCTCTTGGACTCTGGGCTGTTGAAAAATGGGATGTAGATAATTCCTGGCTGCGAAAGCAAAAGTGGTGTCCTCCATCCCCATTGCTGATCTCATTGGTTGGCCCAAAAAACGAACCTCCTTATTCTCCCCACCTTCCACCTTGTGGTTCTGAGCATTGCTTCGGCTGTTGGTCGAGGTGGAAATGATCATCAAGTAGGATTCTCATTAAAGAACGTGGTGTAGACATGTAAGGGGTGGGAAGTGTGGGCCATTTGAATGGGATTGTGCTTCTCTGATTTATGATGTGGCACTTAGTATGAGACTCTACTGGCTGGATTTACAGAGGTGTCCAGCATTGTGGATTTTTAGTGCCTTTGAAAATCAGGTCATGGGCATATTAAAAACCAATAGGTAACTGGACTGCAAGGAGCTCCAGCCTGTAAAGAGAATTTAATGACCTGAGCATTTTGGCAGCCATGACAGCCATGCGTGATCTCCTTCATCCACAGGTTGCCCATCCCCACTCCCCCATACTGGAGAACTTCCTCCTGGCAGTGCCCTGATCAACGACTCAGCAGCCTGTCACAAATCCCAGCCAGAGGTGGCAGAGCGAGACTGAAGCATGTGCGGTGTATTGGTTCCTCTCTGCAGAGATGGGAGGTAGACGCGGTTTTGGATTGTTACAATTGTTTATTTTTTGTCGACTATAGCTAAGGAGTAAGTTACAGGGTGCTGAACTCTTAACAACCGTGCTGACCTGAATTCCCAGGCACATGGCTGTTTACTACGCTAATTATGCAAAACGGGCCAAGCCTTTCCCCACTCTTTCGTGTGTGTGTGTGTGTGTGTGTGTGTGTGTGTGTGTGTGTGTGTGTGTGTGTGTGTTTGATATGCCTGGACATTTCTTTTTCTGTTTTGATTTAGCTCCACTCGCTATTTCTCCTTTGTTATTCCCCGTCTGCCCCCTCTGGTATGTGTGTGAGTTCTCTTTCTGATTGTCAGAAATTTCTTTTCCACTGTGTGGGCAGGAGACAGATTTTAACTGTCTCTATTTTCCCCCCTTTTAAAAAAAATCATTCTTTTACCCCCCCCTTCCTCCTCATTCCTCTTTTTCATTCTCTCCTTCTCCCCCTCCTCTTCTTGTGTCTCTCCCTCCCCACTTCTCTTCCCCCCTCCTCTGTCTTCTTTTCTCTTCATATTACAAATAATGTCTCTGGAATAGTATCATAACCTCTCCCAGCTTAAGTGCAGGAGCCATGCATTTAATACAAGGTAAGCTCTTGCTTTTGCTTGCTGTTTGTAGGGCTGGTGTTTCTCAGTAGCTTTCTAAAAGTAGATAATGCTGTGTGGTTGTTTTTTTTTGGCATCTTGCATTCCTACCTAGCACAGGGAACCTTAGACTGGAGCCAGACTCCGTCGAGTGCTGCTACCTGTTGGGGGGGAATGGCTGGCTTTCTGGTCTCCAACGACCCCACATCCTTTTAAAAAATACATATATATACTTAAAAAAAATCCTCTCTAGACTATGGGTGCCTCTTTGCTTTTATCTCAGGAAGTGATTTAGTCTCTGCTGAAAATTTTGCAAGGCTTTGTGTTATCTTTCCTTATGGCAGTGCTCTGGGTCTGTATGTTGCTGCCTAACACAAACCATGCTGAGGAACTACAAGCAGAGGGACGGGAGCCTGGTCTAAAGCAAAGTACTGTGTTGTCACTTACAACTCTCCTCTCTGATGGATCATCTGCACACTACTGTGTGTGTGTGTGTGTGTGTGTGTGTGTGTTTGTATATCTTCTCTCTCCTCCCTCCCCCCAAGGTCTCCACATTCCACTACAGGGGATTTACACTGCACTTAGGTGGCTTTGAAGTTGGAAGAGGAACTTCTTCACAGGAGAATTCTCTGCACCTTTGGGGCTTTGCTGTGCACAGGAGAAGCTCTGGCTCAAGAAAGTTTTTATTAAGGTAGCCTTTGTGCATTCTGAGGCTATTCAGTTACTTTAAGGTGGATCCTTTTGTTCCTTAAGATGAGCTTTGACTAAGTGAGCAGAGGCTCAGGAGAAGGAGAGGGGCAAGATGCCATTCATTGGGACTGCAAGGTGAAGGAGGCTGGTGATGGGGGATGTGGTGAGCTCTCTGTGTTGTTGAATTTATTCTGCCTTGGCTTGTTTTTTTTTTTAAGGCAGTTTAAGGCTATTTCCATCAGAGCAATGCTGGTAGCTTTCGCTTCCACGCAGGTGGAGTGTTCTAGCTCCTGCTTCATTGATGTCGAACTCCTCAGGTTTCATTCGCACGTTTGTGGACCCCATTCATTGGGGCTGCAGAAATAAGGCTTCCACTCACTTCTCTCCATGCTTGGGCCAAGTGCCATGCAAAGGAATCCTCATTGTTTATATGGTGGGGGTCTGCAAGGGTCTTTTGTAAGGCTGTTGGTCTTAATATGCTGAAAGCTTAGATTTGACTCATTGGTGCCTCTGGTCCAGTGGCGTTGGACCAGTTTTTATAGCGGGGGTGCTGAGAGTCATTGAACAAAACTGTAAAACCTGTTGTACGTGATGGAAACCTCTTCAAGCCAGGGACTGCTGCCGCACTGCCCCTAGTTCCAGCACCCCCACTTTAGTCTCGAAGTGGGATTGTGCCATCCTACCCTTGCTCTTCTCTTTTGGCTGCCCTTTAGTGACCTGGCTTTGTGCCCTATTAGTGTAGCCCCCCAACTCCCCTTACTACTTTGGCTTGGCTGCTCCATAGGGTACAGCTCCGGCCCTTCCTGGGGCACAGTCCCTCTACTCCTCTGGCTTGGATGTTCTTCAGTGAAACAGCTCCGGACCCTATTGGCACACTGATTTTCTCTCTCCACTAGCTTGACCCTTCATTAGTGATGCAGCTCTATATTCCACAGCTTCCTTGTTTCTCTAGCTTGGCCACTCGGCTCAGTTCCCTGCTAGGGTGTGGCTGCGCGTTCTTGTGACCCATGACTGCTGCTTCCATTTGGGTTCCCCTTCTCCCTGTGGGGGCCCTTGGAAACTTGGTTCTCCCTTCCAAAGGTATTTTGAAATCCCACTCAGGCCACAGCTGTCCAGGGTCATGTCCATTGCCCATCGGTCGGTTAGCCTGCTGGGCTTGCTCAAACAAGTCCTGGTCTCCACACCTGAGGCCTCTGTAATGTACTGTATCTCCTTTCCTTTAGAAAGCTTGCCTCCCTGATTTCCCCCTATAAAATGCATGTCTTTATGCCATGCCACTTCCCGCCCTGCTTCACCTGCATGTCCTTGGAGCGATGCCCCTATAACCATACACATTGCTCCCTTGCCAAATGAGTTTGCATTTCTGTTTGGTCTGAGCGAGGCTGAGTCCAACTGCAGCTAACAAGTGGAGCTCTGCCTGGGGCCACTCAAGATGCATTGATTGCAGTGTGATGAATGATTGGCCCCTGAGTTGTAGCACTGTGTTATTTGTCTTGCTTCTTCAGCTCTCTTGGCTCTTGAGCATTATACCGAATGTGTGTCTGGCAAATGTTGTCCCTGCCTTAAAGTGCTGTGATCTGGTTCAACTGCAGCGTTCACTGATAGGGAAGCCAATTCTTTCCTTTCTGAAAGACACTGAATAGACTCTTCTTGGCTTTCAGGACTTGGATATCGTGGATCGTAAGATCTTGGCCTATGTTACATTCCAAGATGCACCATGCCACCTGGGGCTGTGATCTCCTCATAGTTCACAAGCTGGAGCAAGTTAGGCCTAGTCAGCATGAACATAGGACAGCTCCACCCTTGGTGCTGTAGGAAGTGGATGAAGCTCTCTGAGCTGGTACTGACCATTGTTCCAGCATGGGGTTAAAGAGGCATTGTGCTGCCAAAGGTGCTGTCTCTTGGGTGGGACATGAAATTGGAGCCTTGCCATCAGGAGTCGTATTTGGCAAGATCTGGAGCATTGCAGCTCTTGAATCCTTAGAATACTGGCTACCAGCTGAGTAATTATTCTCCTTAACAGAATCCAAAGTGTAGCTTCTTTTAGAGACATTCCCTTCCACTGCCTCCTCCTAAAATCCTTTGTGTAGAGTTGCTGTTGCAGAGTAGCTGCTCTGTGCCAGGGCAGCCTAGATCTGCTACCTGTCATCTTGCCCAAACCAGCTGTAGCTTGAGCCCAGCTACCTGCGGTCCTCCAGTAGTTCTCATAGTGCCTTCTGGCCACATGGATGCTGTACAGGGTGGCCTCCCTGGCAGCACTGCCCAGGAGATGAATACAAAGTTCCTTGGCCAGTTTGCTTATCCCCTGGCCAAAGGGAGAACTATGCATTGCTTGCTGGAGGCCTCCAGAAGAAGCTGACAGTAGGGGCTGTCCCAGGGAGTGTGATTGCCTCTGGTCTCTGCACCCTCTGCCCAGAGGAGGAGAGAGCTATGCCAGTTACCACCATCTCCAAGCTGGCCTCCTTCTGTTTCCATGTTGGGGGGTGTTGTACATTCCCCATGGACTCACTCTGAGCACCCTGCTTCTGTCACTGACGGGTTTCTTCTTCTTCTGCCCTGAGCATGCTCCACATTAAGGAAGCAGACTCCAACCCTGGTGAAGGTCTGGGCTGCAGCACAGTCCAGCAATTTGGTTATAATGTGGTTTGGGCCCTGTCCCCACACATGTGAGACCAAACTGTATTATGTCCTGGCCAGGAGTTATTAAAAGCTAGCGCTGGAGCCTGCTATTGTGTGTAGTGTAGATGGGTCTCTGCTGCCTGCTGTCTTGCTTCCTGTCTGTCGGCCCCCTCTCTGCTGCCTGTGAAGGCAGGCACACATTAGGAGTTGTGGATCGAACCCTGCACAGCGGAGACTGTGGGCAAGTGTCAGTTCTTATTCAACGTGAATAAAACTCTTCCATTGATTGATTGTGACTTTGTGGCCCCTCTTCTCCTCGCTCCCCCTGAGTGGTTGAGTCAATGCAGCCCACCCACTGAATCCAGTACAGTGAGTCACCAGCTTTTCATACACTGGTGTGAATCACTCACTCACAGCAACGATGATGACTATAGTGACAGATGAAAAGAGAAAACAATTAACCCTCCCCACCCCCATGAACCCAGACTCTGGCTTAGGCCAGTCCTGGAGCCAAAGCTCCCCTAACTTTTCTGTCCCAATGACCTATATCCATAGACTGAACCAAGGCACCTTCTGATCTGTGTCCAGGGGCTTTACCAGCAGGGACCCACTGCTTAATGTCCAGGAGGATCCAGCAGTTTAGTCTTAAGGCTGTTGGCTATGGGCTGAGGGGACATCCACCCGCTAGGGTTGGCCTGTGGGGCCTCCACCAGCAGGGGATGGAACCCCTGACCCACTGACTGCAGTCGTGTGTGTGTGTGTGTGTGTGTGTGTGTGTGTGTGTTCTCCTTGCCCATGGACTGCAGTCAGGGATGTATGTCTATGTGAGAGAGACTTGGAAACCCTGGTCCATGGGCTGTGGTTGTGTGTGTGTGCGCGCGTGTGTGCTCAGGGGGCTTGGAACACCTGGCCCACGGGCTGGGGTCATGTGTTGTGCGGGGGAGGCACTTGGAACACCTGGCTCACGGGCTGTGGTTGTGTGTTGGGCGGGGGCGGGGGGGGGAGGCACTTGGAACGCCTGGCTCACGGGCTGTGGTTGTGTGTTGTGCCGGGGGGGTGTGTGGCGCTTGGAACGCCTGGCCCACGGGCTGTGGACACGTATGACTCTGTGTGTGTGTGTGTGTGTGTGTGTGTGCGAAGGGCTTGGAAACCCTGGCCCATGGGCTGCAGTCAGGCTGTGTGCGCGCACGGGGGGAGTTTGGAACCCGTGGTCCACAGGCTGCGGTTAGGGGCGGGGTGTGCGTGGGGGCATAGCTTGGAACTCCTGGTCCACAGGCTGCAGTCGGGGGTGTGTGTGGGGGGGGAGGCGGGGGGGCTTGGAACACCTGATCTGTGCCCTGGGTGCGGGTGGGAAGGGAGCTGGTTTGGAGGCCTGGCTCCACTGACTGGGGTGGGGAGAGGCATCTCCATGGGTAGCTTTGCCAGTGTCCCTTCCGAGTCACTCCTGCTGCAAATACAGAGAGAAACCAGACTGTCTGCAGATCTGGTGACTTTCCCCCAGCCCTTCCTGCCCACCACAGGCCCCTTGAGTGCACAAGAAACATCTTAACCCCAGCGTGAGGGCCTGACAGGAGCCAGAGCCTTCAGAATGCTCTTTCCTGCTCTTCTCCCTCATGCTGCTGGTGTGACAGATGGCAGCAGTCATCTGCTCAGCTGGTGGCCAGGATACTTTGTTTGCTTCTCCACTAAAGGCCTGGGCTGTGGCTGTGGCTGGCTCCCTGGAACCGGATATACTGTTTTAACAATGGGAAGATGCATGTTAATTACCGTCCTCAGCCCCCCCTCCGACTCCATTCCTACTGTGCTTCTGAGAGAGAAACTCTGAATCATTACAGAGATGGAGGGGTGCAGGCTTGGAGGGATGTTTCTAGCACCCTCCCTTCCCCCGTTCCCCTGCCAGGCTGGGTGTTAGAATCAGGGCTGGCGGCTGTTCCAGGTCGCGCTGTTTCTCGATGCTGGAGGGATCTTTCTGCTGGGAAGAGGATTCACTCTGGTAATTAGTGCAGCAGCCACGTGGCTCTGGTTTCCAGGGTCCATGATCTCATCCAAGTCGGATGGAGCTGCGTTGCACAAGTTGTTGTGGATTATTGGTAGTGTGTTTAATCTGCAAGAGTAGAGTCAGTGTCCTACGTGCCGTTAGGGTCCTAGCCCCCTGCTTCCGGCCCTTTCCTCTCGTTTGGCCAAATCCTACATCCCTGGCATATTTATTTCTGTTGTGCTCGTTGCTCTTGCTGCAACAACCCCCCCCCCTGTCATCTCTGGCTTGGCTCCCCACCATCATGTCCCTCCTTCTTCCTTATTCCCTGCGGCTGAAATGAAGTGCTGGAGTATTTCAGAGATGTCAAAACATACCATTAGTTGCAGCTGTGAGGCCTTCTGCTCAGGGAGCAACCGCTGAGCTCCATGTCAGGCTGAGAAATGAGCAGAGTTTGCAGGAGAAGTAAATTTGGGGCGGGGGGAGAAGGGGCTGTCGGAGGCCAGTTCTGGCTTTGGGATCCCCATGCCCTCTACTCTCTTCACCTACTTCCTTCTGGTTCACGATGACTCTGGTGCAGATTAAGGCTGTCTTTCCCCCCATTATGCCGAGACGCTGGCTCGCCAGACAGGTGGCTCCTGGGCTAAGCTGCCCCTGATTAAGTTAGTGAAAGAATATAACCTCCCCAAAGGTGGAGAGGAGTGTGACATGTGTCCATGCAGCAGGATACTGAGGATGGGAGCCAGGTTGAAAGCCTGCTGGGAGACAGTCTCAGGCTGTGGCCATGGACTATTTCCTGAAGCAGGTTTGAAGGCCGAGTCTTGGGACCAGATTCTGGTAAGAACATGTGTTGCCTGGTGCCAGCTTGTGTGGGAAGAAGGGCGTGGCTTCTAAAAGTTCTCAGGAGTCGTTCAATTGTTTCAGGATATGGCCCATGGTGTTGGGTAGGTGGGGACTGACTCGGCATCTAACGCTCTGAGTCAGCGTTGAGCCGGTGCCTCGGCATAGTGCCAGGGGCCACTGAGGCTAGAGCTGCCCTCTGTCACATGAGACATAGAACCAAAGTCCCGATCGTGGGTGGTCATTAAATCTGACATGACACTTTTCCCAAGTGCAGGGAGAGGTGTTACCTTTGGTGCTGTTGCCGGGTTACTGCAGTCCGCCTTGAAAACAGTCTAAATTGAATACTGTATTTTTTCAAAATATCATCTAAACAAATAGCCCCAATGCTCAGTCCAGCCTAGACCACTCCCTGCCCAAAACAGGACCCAGGAGTCCTGAGCTTCAGCCATCTATTGCTGTCTAGTAAATAGAGGCACATGGAATTTCTTTGTTGTTTTTTTTTAGTTTTCTTAAAAAGAATGAGCATACCTTAGAAATTCCCTTTAAAACACACACACAAAATACTCGAGAAAAGGATGTCGTTAAGGCTCTGGAGTCCAAGTGCTCCAAAGTTAGGCTTGGTCAGAATTAAAGTAGCCTGGGTAACTTTAGTTCTGCCCCCCGATAAGCTTGTTTCCATTTCTCCTAACTTGGTAAGGTGGCAAGAAAACTCAAGATTGTCTAATTCCTTTGAAGGGGTTGGGCTTAATCTCTCCTCAGAGTTCACAGAGGATTGGTGCCTATAAATAAGTCTGAAACCAGCCAGAAAGGGTTCCTTAAAGTGCTGAGAGGTAGGCAATACTGGGCAGATAATGAGAGTTCTCCCTCTCAGATGAGTGCACAGGGAAAGCTAATTAACCCATGGCTAATATTTCTAAGGAAGTCTTTTGGTTCAGCAAAATATTTTGTGTTGCCCTGTGTCCCCTCTTCTCGATGTTGTCACTACACTGCAGGGAAAAAGAGAGCTCATTGTCTTCAACGCTGTCTGCATGCTTTTATTATCCAGGGATAGCTGAGACGTTGCGTGAGCTTCCTCGCAGCAGTGCCCCAGCAGTGCCAATGGGCTGCTAGCAGCTTGTGCTTCATCACTGTAGTCCCCTGGTGGTGCCAGTTGAAAACTCCAGCACTTTGAATAGTCTCCCTGCGTCATGTCTGGAACGAAGCTCCCTGTTAATGCCAGTGCAAGCTTCCTTACCAGGGTGCCCAGTCAGATAGCTTGCTGAAACTGACAAATGTGTGAGGCAAGGGAAAGAGACCAATGGTGAAGGTGTCATTTGTGAAGGATAATCAAATAAATCCTAGCCAGCTGAGCACTCAGTTACATTGCAGCAGGCCCTGTCACGCAGTGGTCTGCGTGCAGCCCTGGAAAATTTGCATGTCTGGGGGTTCAGGGATGGCCCATTCCCAATAAGGAAAGAGACAGTAAGTAGGCTGGTTGCTCCCTGTAGCCCAAAGTTGAGAAGGAAATATGAGCTGTGGCAGTTAAAGCAAGTGTGTGTTCACTACCTGTGTCTGTGAACTTGTAACAGCTGGGCCTGGTGCCCAGTGTGAGGTGAAAGTGACATGAGCATGGGATAACTGAGAGATGCCCCTCAGTGTGATAATATGGAGGTGTTGGTCACAACTCCAGTTAAGAATGAGTTCTGGTTTGCATGTAAATCAGGGATTCAATCTCTTTGTTATGCATGAAAACTACAGCGTCGCCTCAAATTTACAGCGCTTGCCCTTTGAGTCCAGAATGAATTTTGTGGTAAATCCTGCAATTAGCTTGAGTTAAAATTAATGGATTTGGATCCCTGAAGAAATTTAACGTTTGCCAGTCTTTTCTTTGTCCAGAATGATCTTAACAAGGGAATAATGCAGATCCTTCACTTTCCATATAGTTAGAGTTAATTGAAATCTTGTGCACAGACTATATTTGAAGAAATTAGGTTGTAATTAAGTGAAGTTATTAATGATTGTTGGATCTAATTGCTATGATTAATAGTCTACAGACAGGCTCAGCTCAGCAATTCAGATAGTTCTTAAGTGGGGGCATTGTGAAATCAGAGATAACTCAACCATCATTACTCTTCCTCTACAACAGGGGTCTCAAACATGCGGCCCACGGAGTTATTTCCTGCGGCCCACCATAGGCGCCAGCTCCACTGGCAGCCAAGCTTCCAACATTACTGAGTGTTTATATTTTATTAAAACCCCTCTTTGCATTACAGTTTTTAAAAAGTTAATACATTGACTTTTAATAGAATACTATATTACTCTTCATTTTTTTTCATTTTTGACTATACTTTTGTATCATTGTATGAAAAGGTTTCAGTGATGCAGCCCTCGGGCCAATTTACTAGTTCTCATGTGGCCCTCGTGATGATTTGAGTTTGAGATCCCTGCTCTACAACTATGTTGCATGACCGATTCCATTGGTTGTAGTGACTCAGTGGTGGGAGGGAGATTGGACATGTCCAGAATTCTCATTGGTAGACTGCTTGGCCCAGCTGTCCCTGCTCTTTACAGGTTCTATGGCTGCATGCTAGCTTGAGGATCAGTGCATGAGAGGCTTGCCATGCCCCTGCTGCTTTAGTTCCCCTGGACATCAAGGGAGCACTCTTTGAGGGACTGAGCCATGAGCACATGGGGAACCCTCACAGCACAGAAAGATTGGGACTCAGGGAGTGGGGCCCCCCCACCTCCCTTCTCATTTTGCCTATTTCATTAACGCAGCCCTCTCAGCCAATCAGTCATCTGCAAAGGAGGGACCAGATTCACCAGTTCACTTGGGCTGCTTTGCACTGCTCAGGTGTCAGTGATGAATCTGGCCTTAAAAGTTAAAAGACGATTGAAAGTTAATGTTATAAATCTTCCATTAGAAGTATCAGGTAGCAGCTTTCACTTTGGGTTTCTTCTTCAGTGTTCATGTCTGCAACGTTTAATAACTTTAAAAACCAAGGAAATCCCAAGGGAAAAAACCACACACAGAAGTCACAAATTCTAAAATGTCTTAATCACAATTGTATTGTGATTTCCTGGCACAGCTACAGGACAGAGGGAGGGTTATCTGGGCACCTTCAATGTACATTTCTTATTTGAATGTGCTTGGATATCTTTTAAGTGTAACCTGACCTCTGAATTTCTGGATTTTTTTTCCTAATGTTCGGTTTGGGGATAATTTCAGCATCCCTGTTTTTACTCTTAAGTTACTGTATGGACTCTCAACCTTGCCTCCATCTTAATGGATCATGTTAGCTTAGATGTGAATATTATTTGTATTGGACAGACTCGGCTGCTTTCGAAAGGAGGACATGGAACCTTATGGCCCATGGCACCTGTTACCCCTACCTGAGCTGGCATTTAGTGGAGTATGATGGCAGTTGCTAGCTCTAGATGGTTGCCCTCTGCTGGAGGTTAAGAATATGGGAATTGCCGTGCAAATGGTAAATTGTCTCTGTACTAGATGCTTCAGAGAAAGCTGTAAAATCCTCCGCATGGGCCATTGTGCAATAACAGGTCCCTGGAGGAAATTCCCTCCTTACCCCAAGCGGGTAGAGGTTAGCGTAAAAAGAGCTGCGTCTGTAGCTTCTCCTGTCTCAGCTCCTACCATACTCAACAGTTCAGACAGATGTAGGAAATCCTCTGTCATAGCCCAGGCACCTGGCCTCTTTCCCTCACTGCAGGGCTCATCTCTATCTCTCTCCTCCTTTTGCTCAGCCATTCACTTTCCATTTCTCTCCTCTTGAGCTCCATTGTGTTCCACCCTTGGGTATGCCCATATTTGGCTCTGTTGAGGAATATCTTCCCTTGGCTTTCTCTGACGTCGTCTTTCCTGGTACTTCCCTGGCCCTCATCACCATGGTATCGGAGTGCTTCCCGTCAGCTAAACGAGGACAATTTGCTGCCCCACTCTCACTTCACTGCCACTGCTCCTCCCTCTCTCTCTTCTGTTTGTCCACTTTGGGATCAAATCCTGCCCCCAGTTACCATCGCACAATCTTGCTGATGTCAGCAGCTGTAACTCTGGGCAGTATTCGATCCTTTGCATCTGTGTTTCCTCTGAGCCGTCTTTTTCTCTTGTCTCTTTGCTATTACCTACTGTAGCGAGGCGGTCTGGTCCCCAGCCGCCCCAGGGAGAGACAAGGAACCTTCCCGGACGCCTAAGTGGGCGGAGCCAGAGAATCCTGGCCCCGCCCCTCAAGGGTCAGGGGGCGGCACAGGAAGTAGAAAAGCCGGCCCTCAGACCACAGTTGGGCGGCAGCCACTGGGGAGGCCGGACACCAGAGGTCCAGCTCCCCGCCGGGAGGCCCCGGCGCCCAGCCGCCGACCCGAGGAGCTGCCAGGCCTGCCGCCGGCCCGCTACCCCGAGGAGCTGCCAGGCCTGCCACCGGCCCGCTACCCCGAGGAGCTGCCAGGCCTGCCGCCAGCCTGCTACCCCGATGAGCCGACGAGCCTGCCGCCCGCAGACGACGCCGAGGTGCCGATGGTCTGCGACCTCCTGGAGGACGCCCCCCCGGTCCAGGTACCCGGAGAGGGGGAAGGTGGAAGTAGCCTGGGGGCAGCCGACTCTAGTCTGGCTGCAGCACTGCCAGAGCCCAGGTCAGTGTGTTGCGGCCAGGATCCCTGCAGACTCAGCAGCGGGCTTTTCGGCCGCTGCTAGGGCTCCGGGCTGGGACGCAGTGGAGTGGGTGGGCCTGCGTCTCCCCTGCCACCCAACGTGTGGGTGGCAGTCTCCCCCTCTCCCAGGTTCTCCAGAGCCAGGACCTGGGCTTGCTACTGCCTGAGCTGGAAACTGCTTCTTGCCCCGCCCTGACCAAGGGCCAGGGCCTATTGACTATTGATTGCTCAGTCCCTGCTTAAGGGCCTGAGCTGTACTGGTGGCTCAGCCCCTGCTTAAAGGCCTGAGCGGTGAACTGTTTATTGCCCCGCCCTGACCAAGGGCCCGGGCACCGTTAACTGTGCTTATTCCCCAACTGCAATAGTATAGCGGGGCGGTCTGATCCCCAGCCGCCCCAGAGAGGGGCAAGGAACCCCTACACGTGGGGAGAATGCGGGCAGGAGTCCCCCGATCCTTGTGAGAAGGGATCTGCGGAGGACCCTCCCGAGCGACCATGGAAATTGAGAAGCTCATCAAGTTTTTGGCCGAGAGCCAACAGCAGCAGCAGGCCGCCCAGCTCCAGCAGCAGCAGCAGCAGGCGGCCGCTCAGCTCCAGCAGCAGCAGCAGTTGCTCCAGCAGCTCGGCACCCAACAGCAACAGCTGATGCTGGAGCTGGGGCGTCAACTCCAGGAGCAGCAACAACAAGGTCTGCAGCAGTTGGCGGCCTCGCTGCCCCGTCCGGCGGAATCCCAGCCGGTGGGCGCTGCTGGGTCACCCCACCTCGCACCCCCCCCTCCGCCTGACCAAGATGGGCCCCAGTGACGACCCCGAAGCATTTTTAGTAACCTTCGAGAGGGTGGCCCTGGTCGCGGGCTGGGCCCCCGCCCAATGGGCGACCATTTTGGCCCCATATTTGACCGGGACGGCCCAAACTGTATATCGGGGCCTAGCCACGGACGCAGCCCGGGACTACCCCCGGGTGAAGGCAGCGATTTTGGATGCCTTAGATATCAGCCACGAGACCTTCTGTCAACGGTTCCGGAGCTTGGCCTACGCTACGGGAGCCCGACCCCAGGTAGTAGCCCAAGAACTGAGGGAGGCCTGCAAGCGCTGGCTCCAGCCCGAAGGACGGACGCTGGACGAGATTATCGACCAGATAATCCTGGAGCAGTTCGTCTATATACTTCCGCCCCGTGGGAGGGCCTGGGTTCTTCGGCACCGGCCCGTATCGCTGGCTACGGCCATCACCCTGATGGAGGACTTCCTTGCCGCAGAGGCCCCAGTGGGACCGACCGCTCGAGCCGTCCTGCCCGGATCAGAGCGCACTCCCCCTGAGAGGAAGGGGGCCGCTCGGATGGAGCCCCGGAATTCACCCCGTGGCCCAGAGCCCCGACCCCGACCTGCCGAGGGCCCGGCTCGACAGGCCCCTGCACCTCGACCTGACGCCTGAGGGCCTGGCTGAAGCCCTCCTAGGAGCCGGGCAGGAACCTCGTCCCGGCCGGGGCGCACGGACCTTGGCCCCTGTTTCTCCTGTGGGAAACATGGCCACTTACAGCGGGATTGTATGGAGATGGACTGTAGCTTTGGCCAGGTTTGCACGGGAGAAGCTCGCGCCCGGCGCCCCCAGGGGGCTAAGATTACGGTCCCGGTGATGGTCGGAGAGCACCCCACCGTGGCTCTAATTGACTCAGGCTGTGGCCAGACCTTGGTTTGCCAAAGCCTCGGCCTTCAGCCAGACCCCCGCCTGGGGGCGATCCGGCTCCAATGTATTCACGGCGACGTACGTCCCTACCCCAGTGCCCAAGTCTGGCTGACCGTGGATGGCGTCGCCCGATCGATGGTGGTCGGCTTGGCCCCCCGGCTCGCCTACCCAGTAATCCTGGGGCGGGACTGGCCTGCCTTCACGGAGGTCCTCCAGTCAAAGGCCAGCGAGGTCCCCATCGCCACTCCAGTGCTGGAAGGGGACCTTCCGGGGACCCAGTCGGAGAGGGAGAGTGTACCCGACCCCGAACAACTAGACGAGGAACGCACAGACCCCCCCCCGGGGACAGCTGCGGCGCCCCTGCTCCACACGGACTTTTGTCGAGACCAGAGGGAAGACCCCACCCTCCGTCACGCGTACGAGCAGCTAGCCGTGGTAGATGGGGCAGTCATCGACCCTCAACGGGCAAAACAGTGGCCCCACTTTGAGTTGAGGCAAGACCGACTCTATCGGGTGGAACGGGACCTGCGTACCGGAGAACCCCGGAGCCAACTGCTCGTGCCTCGATGCCACCGGCGGGCAGTCATGAAACTCGCCCATGATATCCCGGCGGCCGGGCACTTGGGCCTTGAGAAGACGTTGGCACGAATCGTGACACGCTTCTTCTGGCCTGGGGTGCACCAGGAAGTACGGGACTATTGCCGCTCCTGTCCAGAGTGCCAGCTAGCTGCCCCCCCGCGGACCCCAAAGGCCCCGTTGGTCCCCATGCCCATCATCGAGACACCCTTCGAGCGGGTGGCCATGGACCTAGTCGGGCCCCTACACAAAAGCGCCGCGGGGTTCCAGTACGTGCTGGTCCTCGTCGACTATGCTACCCGCTTCCCGGAGGCAGTGCCACTGCAGAGCATCACCGTCCGGACCATCGCCGGGGAGCTTGTGAAGATATTTGCCCGGGTAGGCTTGCCCCGGGAAATCCTCACGGACCAGGGCACCAACTTCACCTCACGACTGCTGCAGCAGGTGTGTGGACTCCTGGGGGTTAAGCAGCTGCGCACCTCGGTGTACCATCCACAAACCGATGGGCTGGTGGAACGGTTCAACCGTACACTGAAGGAGATGCTACGCAAGTTCCCCCCAGAGGACCTGCGCCAATGGGACCAGCTCCTCCCGCTGTTGCTTCTGGCGGTCCGAGAGGTGCCCCAGTCCTCGACCAAGTTTTCTCCCTTCGAGCTACTCTATGGCCGCCGCCCACGGGGTCTCCTGGATCTGATGCGGGAGACCTGGGAGCAAACACCATCACCAACCCAGGGTCTCCTGAAGTACGTCCTTCAGCTCCAGGAACGGCTCACTCAGGCCGGGGCGCTGGCCCAGGAAAACTTGAAGGCTGCTCAGAAGGCCCAAGCGCGGACTTATAACCAGGGTACGCAGAGCCGCGACTTTAAACCTGGGAACCGGGTCCTGCTCCTCCTGCCCTCCAGCGAGTCAAAGCTCCTGGCCCGCTGGCAGGGCCCCTACGACGTGGTCCGGAAGGTAGGGCCCGTCACTTATGAGGTCAGCCAACCGGATCGACGGAAAAAAATTCAAAGATACCACATCAACCTCCTGAAGCCCTGGCAGGAGCGTGAGGGCTTATTAATTAACCTCTACCCCCCCGAGCCTGAGTTGGGCCCCCACGTCGCCCTGACCCAGGACACGGAAGGGCCCCAGTTGGCGGGGACCCTCACCGACGAACAACGGAAGCAAGTCCAGTGCCTCTTGCAGGCGTTCCCGCGGACCTTCACCAGTCACCCGGGCTACACCACCCTAGTCTGTCATACTATTCAGACGGAACCCGGGGTGGTGATCCGCGGAGCGACCAGGCCCCTGCCCCACCGAATGCGCCAGAGCGTCGAGGAGGAGGTGCAAGCCATGCTGGACTTAGGTGTGATTGAGCCCTCCCGGCGTGCATGGCGTAGCCCCATCGTGCTAGTACCCAAGCCCGATGGGACACGGCGCTTCTGCATCGACTTCAGGCGCGTCAACGCCATTTCCAAATTCGATGCCTACCCGATGCCACGCATCGATGAGCTGCTCGGCCGGCTGGGGGGGGCCTGCTTCCTCACCACCCTCGATCTCAGCAAGGGCTACTGGCAAATACCCCTGGACCCTGAGTCACGGGAGAAGACTGCGTTTGCCACCCCCACGGGTCTGTACCAGTTCGTCCGGATGCCCTTCGGTCTCCATGGTGCCCCTGCCATGTTCCAGCGGCTGATGGATCAGCTCCTCCAGCCCCATCAGGACTACGCGGCTGCCTACCTAGACGATGTGGTTATCTACAGCCGCCACTGGGAAGATCATCTGCTAAGGGTAGTGGCCGTCTTGAGATCCCTGCGGGCCGCCGGGTTGATGGCCCACCCAAGAAAATGCCGCATTGGGTGGCAGGAAACGACATATCTGGGCTACACCATAGGGAATGGACGAGTGAAGCCCCTTGTGGGAAAGGTACAGGCCCTGACAACCTGCCCGCCCCCTACCACAAAGCGTCAGGTGCGACAGTTCTTGGGACTCGCCGGCTATTACCGACGGTTCATCCCCCGTTTTGCATCTGTCGCCGCCCCGCTAACCAACCTCCTAACCAAGGACAGCCCGCGATGCGTGGTTTGGACCCGGGACTGCGAAGACGCCTTTCAGGAACTTAAGGCAAGTCTCTGTCGTGGCCCGGTCCTCTACAGCCCTAATTTTGATGAGGGCTTCATCCTCCAGACGGATGCCTCGGAGGTGGGTCTGGGGGCGGTCCTGTCCCAAGACGTGGATGGGCAGGACCATCCCGTCTTGTACATCAGCCGGAAGCTGTTCCCGCGGGAGAAGAACTATGCGGTGGTAGAGAAGGAAGCCCTGGCGGTAAAGTGGGCTTGCGATGCCCTCCGCTATTACCTTCTGGGAAACCCGTTCATCTTGGTGACGGACCACGCCCCCCTGCAGTGGCTGAACCGAATGAAGGACAACAATATGAGGATACAGCGGTGGTACCTAGCGCTGCAGCCCTACGCCTTTACGGTTCGCCATAGGGCCGGCAAGGACCACGCTAACGCTGACTTCCTGTCCCGCCTGGGAGGTATGGAGGGGTCTGGCCCCGATGAACGGGAGCCAGACGTGAGGCGGGGTGTGTGTAGCGAGGCGGTCTGGTCCCCAGCCGCCCCAGGGAGAGACAAGGAACCTTCCCGGACGCCTAAGTGGGCGGAGCCAGAGAATCCTGGCCCCGCCCCTCAAGGGTCAGGGGGCGGCACAGGAAGTAGAAAAGCCGGCCCTCAGACCACAGTTGGGCGGCAGCCACTGGGGAGGCCGGACACCAGAGGTCCAGCTCCCCGCCGGGAGGCCCCGGCGCCCAGCCGCCGACCCGAGGAGCTGCCAGGCCTGCCGCCGGCCCGCTACCCCGAGGAGCTGCCAGGCCTGCCACCGGCCCGCTACCCCGAGGAGCTGCCAGGCCTGCCGCCAGCCTGCTACCCCGACGAGCCGACCGCCCGCAGACGCCGCCGAGGTGCCGATGGTCTGCGACCTCCTGGAGGACGCCCCCCTGGTCCAGGTACCCGGAGAGGGGGAAGGTGGAAGTAGCCCGGGGGCAGCCAACTCTAGTCTGGCTGCAGCACTGCCAGAGCCCAGGTCAGTGTGTTGCGGCCAGGATCCCCAATGACTCAGCAGCGGGCTGTCTGCTGCTGCTAGGGCCCCGGGCTGGGACGCAGTGGAGTGGGTGGGCCTGCGTCCCCCCTGCCACCCAACGTGTGGGTGGCAGTCTCCCCCTCTCCCAGGTTCTCCAGAGCCAGGACCTGGGCTTGCTACTGCCTGAGCTGGAAACTGCTTCTTGCCCCGCCCTGACCAAGGGCCAGGGCCTATTAACTTACTAACTGCTCAGCCCCTGCTTAAGGGCTTGAGCTGGGAACTGCCTCTTGCCCCGCCCTGACCAAGGGCCAGGGCCTATTGACTATTGATTGCTCAGTCCCTGCTTAAGGGCCTGAGCTGTACTGGTGGCTCAGCCCCTGCTTAAGGGCCTGAGCGGTGAACTGTTTATTGCCCCGCCCTGACCAAGGGCCCGGGCACCGTTAACTGTGCTTATTCCCCAACTGCAATAGTATAGCGGGGCGGTCTGATCCCCAGCCGCCCCAGAGAGGGGCAAGGAACCCCTACACCTACTTTTCTGCCCTCTCCCCCTTTCCCACCCAAAGGTCTTGCTTCACCTCTCTTCATGGGGGTTTATATTTGCCATTTAAAGGTAACTGCACCAGCTGGGACAGATACCTCTACCCACCCACCAACCACTGTGACTTCTAGTTTATATACCAAGGTGCTATTGTCCCTAATTTTCATGATCCTGCCCCCCGCAACCCATTCTTAAACCCGGTTGCACTGTGCATGTATCTTTCCCAGCTTCTGAGGCTGCCTGTTTCACGTGTAACTCAGAGTTCATTCACTTGCTTGTCGTCATTTGTGTATAATCTATATTTTCCTTGCCATGTGATTTTTTTTTTCCTCTTTAGCTCTGTGGATTTTCCCACCATCTGCTTCCTCACAGAATCATAGAAATGTAGGGCTGGAAAGGACTGTGAGAGGTTATCTAGTCCAGCCTTCTGCACTGAGGCAGGACCAAGTAAACCTAGGTCATCCCTGACTGGTGTTTGCAGTGATTTCCCTACACCCCCCCTGAATTTTCCCAACACCCCCCCCCCCCCAGTTTTGTGAACTAGTTACATGCAGTGTTACCAATTTAGTGATTGTTTGGGAATTTGAATTTAAATTGAAACATTAATACACACTTTAAAAGCATATAATGTATATGATAAAATATGAGTATCTGAAAATGTATAATAGATTTGAAAAGTATGAACACAGACTAGCTTCCTTATACAGCTTTTGTTTTTTGTGACTGTCAGTGCATTCATTTCGGTGATGTTGGCTAACCTAATAATTTCAAATGATGATTTGTAAGCAAAGTCTAAAAGAGCTCTCCCTGACAGCTTGTGATGAGCTGGGAACTGAGGGGAAAGGCTTCAGGACCAGATTGTATTTACATTCACACCTAATCTACCTAGGTATCCACCAAACAGAGCTGTGCTCCCCAAGTGATAGATTTTGGCTGGGTTTGGGTTACAAATCACTTGAATGCGGGGTGGGGTGGGGAAATGAAATGTTGTTTTTATTGTACGAGTAAAGGGCAGTAGAACTGTCCTTAGCCTGTGCTGATTGAGGGCATCAAGAGAGAGGGTGGGGACAGGTGTTTTGCTTTATGGTCTGCCTGAGTCACAAGTACTATTTGACCTGTGCCTCTCTACTGTTTAAAGACCGAGCTGATTAGGCTTCATAGAGAGTCTTTTGGTTTGTTAAGTGACCACTAGAGTGGAAATCTCTGATAATCAGGTCTAAGTGCTTAGACCTGCTGTGGGACAGTGTTTCTATAGAAGAGATGCCCCAGTCTGCACTAGCACCGAGGTTCCCCCCACCCCGAAGAGCTGAAATCACTGAGAGTCAGGTGGAACCGCGAGAAACCGACTCACAGAGGTCACAGTGGCAGGTGGCAGCAGAAGGTGACAGTGTAGGGCTATTGGGGCACAGCAATAGAGTGAACGGTGGCATGACAAACAACAGCGGCCAGGAGCATTGGACTTAGGGTGACCAGATGTCCCAATTTTATAGGGACGGTCCCGATTTTTGGGTCTTTTTCTTATATAGGCTCCTATTACTCCCCACCCCCGTCCCGATTTTTCACACTTGCTTTCTGGTCACCCAAATTGGACTATGTTTTAGTGACCTTTCTCCAGAAGCTATATTTGTGACTGGGAAAGTTATATAAATATGTTTCCTAGTAGGCCAAGATTTTAAAAATGCATTATTTGCCAAGATCATTATCTCACATCATCGCTATCTCAAGAGGTTGTTATCTTGGGGAGTTTCTGTACTAAACTTTTTTATTATTATAATTTTTTATGTAAGAATGGCTATATTGGGTCAGATCAATGGTCCATCTATCCCAGTATCCTGTCTTCCGAAAGTGACTGTTCCACGTGCTTCAGAGGGAATGAACAGAACAGGGAATCATTGATTGATCCATCCCCTGTCGTCCACTCCCAGCTTCTGGTCAACAGAGGCTAGGGACTTTCAGATCATGATGTTGCATCCCTGCCCATCCTGGCTAATAGCCATTGATGGACCAATCTTCCATGAACTTATCTAGTTCTTTTTTGAACCCTGTTATAATTTTGGCCTTCACAACATCCCTGGCAAAAAGTTCCATGGGTGACTGTGCATTGTGTGAAGAAATACTTCCTTTAAAACTTTGTTTTAAACTTACTGCCTATTAATTTCGTTGGGTGACCCCTGGTTCTTTTGTTAAGTGAAGGGATAAATAACACTTCCTTATTCATTTTCTCCTCACCAATCAAGATTTTATAAGACTCTATCATATCCACTCTTAGTCGTCTCTTTTCGAAGCTGAAAAGGCCCAGTCTTCTCTCCTCATATGGAATCTGCTCCATACCCCTAATCATTTTTGTTACCCTTCTCTGTACCTTTTTCAATTCCAATATATCTCTTTTGAGATAGTGTGACCAGAACTACACACAGTATTTAAGATGTGGGCATGTCATAGATTTATATAGTAAAAGTGGAGGAGCTTGGTTTGCCACACTGATCAGCTAAGCCAATACTGACAACCTATATGAAAAGGCTGCAAAACACCATGCTTCTGGACTGCATCAACATGCAGAAAGCTTTATAAGCCAGTCACTGTCAAAGCCAATTTTAGAAGAACTTAATGAGGCTGTTAAGAATGCTGAAGACACAACTCAGTTTATGTGAACCAACATGGCTATTGCATCATACTTGCTATTTAAGCAAGAGATACTACACACTAGAGGCCTATGTTAAGTGCATTGTCACTTGTTAATTCTGAAGTTGGACACTGGTTCTGAACAAGACTGGCAAATGCTCACTATCTTTCTGCAAAAAACTCAGCTGATTCTCTTGAAACATGTGGTGCAACAGTGAAAGACTCAGGAGTTGAAAAAGTGAAGAATTCTCTCACTATATTCAAAATATGTGCATACATGGCCAACAAATGCACCAATGCAAATAGGCATCAAGTATTAAGTCATTACGTATGTTATCTTGATGTCTGTGGTAGGCCAGTAGATGAATTCTAGATGTTCAGTTATAGAAGACACATCAGCTGCATCTGTGACATCTTAGAAGAGTTAAATGCTTGTAAATTGAACCCCAAACAGATGGCTACTTGTGCATTTGATGGAACTACAAACTTATCTGGAAGACATAGTGGAGTACAAGCTTTGCTCAGAGAAAAGTGTAACCCTAATCTCTTCTATATACACGGTAGAGGCCATCTACTCCTAGCACTAGTACAAGCTGCAGAATCTTCAAAAGACACTAAAAAGCCACAAATTTAATGGCTTTTTTATACTCTTTTTTTTTTTTCCAGCAAGAGTCCAAAAGGACTGAACATTTTGGAAACAAATAGAAGATACACTGGGATTGAAGTTCAAATGAGTCCAACCTGGGAAAACCTGCTGGCTTTCTCATGAGTGATTTTGGCAGTTGTCTTAAAATTACTGCAACCGTTATTACTGGCTTTAGAAAGTATCCACCAAGATAGGACAGATCTAAGTAGTGAGGCTGGTGGACTACTTTTGTTACTAAGTTCAGAGAAGACTATGGCAATTCTCTCTCTTGTAAGTCTACTGTTGAAACCACTTGGGTCATTAAACAATGTAATCCAGGCATCTACTACAACAGTAGTAGATCTTTGTCCAGAAATAGAAGCTATCCTTGGATCAATCAGAGATATCCATTGAAAATGTACTGGAAGAAGCAAAGACTTCAGTCCAGAAGTTGACTAATGAAGGTACTTGTATTGACTCCATAAGTGAAGAGGACAAGAAGTGTTTGTTAAGCCACCTGAAAAAGTACAAAGACTTGATTCTTACAAATCTACAATAGAGATTTCTGGATTCTATTCAACCTCCACGTAGCTTTTACAGATGCCTGTCTTATAAAACACCTACAGTTGAGTGGAGTGAGGCACTACCAGCAATGGGGCTGCTATGTGATCAGGGCAGAATAGAGAATTTTGAACACAGAGTGGAATATCATACGATGAACGAATGAAGATTTAACTTCAACTTCTTTATCATCACTAGTGGTTCGACCCAGTCTTTGTGCTATGTTTCCTGCCATGAAAGTAGGAATTCATCTCTTGCTAATCCCAGTCACAACAGCTACAGCTGAACATAATTTTTCCTCATTGAATAGAATATTGTGTTCTGAAAGAAGTCACCTTCTGCCTGATCATGGGCATATCATGAAGGACTGGAAGTAACGGACACACAAGAAGACACCAAGGAGTGCAAAATTACAACAAGAAATGAAGACTGATGTACATGTAGTGCTTCATAGTAGGCTTGAATAGCCAACTTTAATTTTTGTGATGGTTTTAAAACTTGAGTTAAATCTAATAAAATGGTCGTGAAACATTTTTCAGTTTTTACTATAGTGCCATACAGCCCACATTTGCCCTCACGGTCTCAGCCCTCATCGGCCCTGACACCCCCCCTGAATATTTCAACACCCCCCCTAATTTCAATTCCTGGGGAAGACACTGGGTGTTTGTCCTCTTAAAAACCTCCAATAATGGGGATTTCACAACTTCCCTTGGAAGCCTATTCCAGTGCTTAACCACCCTTCTAGTTAGCAAACCACCCTTCTAGTTACCTTCAGTGGACACGGAGAACAATTGTTCACTGTCCTCTTTATAGCAGCACTTAACAAATTTGAATATTGTTATCAGGTTCCCCTCCTCAGTCTTCTTTTCTTAAGACTAAATATGCCAGTTTTTAAAATCTTTCCTAATAGGTCATGTTTTCTAAACCTTTTTTCATTTTTGTTCCTCTCCTCTGGACTCTCTCCAATTTGCCATGTCTTTCTTAAAGTGTGGTGCCCAGAACTGGACAAAGTACTCCAGCTGCGGCCACTCCAGTGCTGACTAGAGCAGGACAATTACTTCCTTTGCCTTACATATGACACTCCTGCTAATACACCCCAGAATATTAACCTTTGTTGCAACTGCACCACATTGATGACTTATATTCAATTTGTGATCCACTGTAACCCCCACATCCTTTTCAGCAATACTAAAATCCTAGCCAGTTATTCCCCGTTTCGTAGTTGTGCATTTGATTTTTTTCCCTTCTTAACTGAAGTACTTTGCGCTGGTCTGTATTGAAAGACTATTTCTCCAGTTTGTCAAGGTCATTTTGAATTCTAATCCTGTCCTCCAAAGTGCTTGCAACCCCTCCCAGCTGGGTGTTTTATAAAAATGTTCTCCACTCCATTATCCAAGTCACTAATGCAAATATAGAATATTATCAGATCCAGGACTGACCCTGGGGACCCCCACTAGAGACACTCTCCCAGATTGACAGCAAACCATTGATAACTACCTTTTGAGTACAGTCTTTCAAGTAGTTGTGCAACCATTTTATAGTAATTTCATCTAGACCACATTTCCCTAGTTTGTTTATGAGAATATCATGTGGGACTGTGTCAAAAGCCTTTCTAAAATCGAGATGTATCACATCCGCTGCTTTCCCCCCATCCATTAGGCCAGTAGCCCTGTCAAATAAGGAAATTAGGTTGGTTTGGCAAGATTTGTTTGGGACAGATCCATGCTGGCTATTCCTTAGAACCCTAGTATCCTCCAGGACTTCGCAAACTGATTGGAACAAATTATTAAACAGTGTCTTCCAGGTATCGAAGTTAGGCTGACTGGTCTGTAATTCATGTTCAGCTAAAATGACTAAGCTGTCCCCACCAACCATCTGTGCTCTGCTCTGCAGCTACAGCCCAGATCTAATTAGCCAAGACTGTTTGTAAGTCATGTAAGGTTAAAAGCCACCCAATTCCCCCATGGTGGGAAGGCTTTCTGTTTGTCAGAGCCCTGAGTCCCACCACTCCACCCCATCACTTTACACCCCCTTGTTGTTTTACTCCCAGCAAGCACCCTTGTATTGGATACTATCATCAGGGCAAACTTACCAATGCCACGCCTCAGTCATCTTAAGAGATTGCTGCTAGGTGGCAGGAGGTCTTTCCATTTCTCCCACCCGCGCCCGCCCGCTCAGCGGAGCACCCTGGCTGCTCAAGGGTCTTGAGTTGGATTACAAACCTGGCTCTTCTAATGGCAGTAATCTGCACTGCCCTGTCAGTCACCAAGTGCTGAGAGTTATATTTGAAGGCCATAGTCAGGTGGGCTAAGGGCTGCTGGCACTTCCAAAGTGCACGTGTGTGTTTGAATGAACCCAACCATCTGCTCTGCCTCCAAGATGGAAAAGACTGTCAGTAACATTTGTTGCCCAACATCACCTGCTGCCCAGTGCGGTGGGCCCTGTGGTACTCGGCGTGGCTCTGTCACCCTCCACTGGCTGCGCCACATAGAAGTTGAAGTCTCCACTGCAGCCTTTGAGCTTGCAGAGCTGGGTCTTTTCGCTCCGGCTACTGCTATTATGGTGATGGAAGGCTGCAGAAATACATGTTTACTGTACCCTGGAGATGCCTGGAGGTTGATTGTACCTCGCTGTTATTTCCAGCTCCTTGAAGACTCCATAAGGCAGTGTCATGCCAGGTCACCTGCAGGCAGGGCCGGCGCGTCCACTAGGTGACCCTAGGCGGTCGCCTAGGGCGCCAAGATTTGTGGGGTGGCGGGCGGCTGCCTGCTGCCTCCCCACTCAGTGGCTGAGCTGCTGAGCGGAGAGACAAGGGGCGGCTTGCCACGGCTGCCCCTTGTCTCCCCACTGAGTTGCTGAGCAGGGAGACAAGGGGCGGCTTGCTGCGGCTGCCCCTTGTCTCCCCGCTCAGCAGCTCAGCGGGGAGACAAGGGGCAGCTTGCCGCGGCTGCCCCTTGTCTCCCCGCTCAGCAGCTGAGCGGGGAGCCGGAGGGCAGCCTCGGTGAGCCGCCCCCCCGCTCAGCGCCTGAGCAGGGAGCCGCCCCCTGCTCTCCCGCTCAGCACCTGAGCGGGGAGCCGCCTCGCTGCCCCCCCCGCAGTGCCTGAGCGGTGAGCCGGGGGGGCAGCTGTGGCGAGCCGCCTCCCGGCTACCCGCTCAGCTCCCGTGGTTGGGGGGGGCGGGCTGAGCTCTCACTTGCAGGGGAGCTGGCTGGGGGTGGGCGACATTGGGGGGCGGGGGTGGCACAGGGCTGGTGCAAGGAAGTTTCGCCTAGGGCGTGAAACTTCCTTGTACCGGCCCTGCCTGCAGGAATCCTTCCAAACAACCTGAAGGGCTCGGACTAGTAATTACTTGTACTACAGTAGCGCCTGGAGGTCCCAATTGACGCCCATCGTGGTAGGTGATGCAGGGGAAGAAGCTGTGCAGGGAAATAAGTGGACATCAGGTACCTTTATGTCTCTGAGCAGAGACCTGGATTGCAGGCCACAGAGGATCAGAGCAGCATTTGTAGAGCCTTTAGCGACTCTCCTATGCAGGAAGTCAGGGAGGGGCAGAGCAAGTGGGCAAGAGAAAACAGGACAAATGGCCACTTTTGCCAAAAAAGCCGGGACGGCCGGGACAGGGCTTAAAAAAGGGATTGTCCCGACCAAAATGGGGCATATGGTCCCCCTACCTGTGCAGCCAAGAGAGAAATGGGGAATGAACTCAGAGTGGAGGGTGCTGCTGTGCCCTGATGCATGCTGCCCCAAAGAGCTCTCCGTCTCCGTTGACCAGAGACAGAGGGTGGGAAACGTCATTTAAAAATAAAAGCTTAGGTTCTTCTGGAGCCGCTGGGTTAGCGCCACCCCCTTCCGTGTCCCCAGCGAGTGGGCAAGCAGTGTCTTTGTATGGTTTTCATATTGCCACGTTCTCGGTTCCTGGCATTTTGTCTCCCATTAGCCCCCCCCTTTTTATCTCAGACACATCAGAAGAGCGCTGCTTGTGTTTGATGTTTAGCGACTTACTAAGCAGCCTGAAAAATGTTTACAAAACACAGCTCCGGTGATGCAAGCTAATGTCTAGCTCTGTGTTCTGCCACTCTCTGCAGCTATTTGCAAATGTGTCATTTGCTCCAAAAGTTGCTTTTAGAGTTTAGTTTTGAAACACAGGCACTGCGTGGGCTCCTCCACGGTGCCTAGTTCAGCATCCACACGCTACCTGCAGCCCTTCTTTCCACCATCACCTCCACCACGGCAAGATTGCGGCCAGTATCCTCCCCTGCCATGAAAACCTCCAACCTTGTGGTTAACTTTGATTTGTCCCTGTCCTTTCCCATAGTCCCATAGTGCCTGGGCTTTAGTAACCAGTTCCTGTGGAGCCTCCTTGGCTCAGCCTCTTCAGGCCTTGCAACTTCCAGCAGCTGAACTAGTCTCTCAGAGGGCTGGTCAACATTACCACTTAAATTGATGTAACTTACATCGCTCAGGGGTGTGAAAAAGACACCCCCCTGGAGCGACTCAGTTACAGCGACCTAAGCACTGTCCACACCGGTGCTATGTCAGCAGGAGACACTCTCCCATCGGCATAGCTTCTGCCTCTCATGGAGGTGGAGTATTTATGCTGACATAGGGTGACCAGATGTCCCGATTTTATAGGGACAGTCCCGATTTTGGGGTCTTTTTCTTATATAGGCTCCTATTACCCCCACCCCCTGTCCTGATTTTTCACATTTGCTGTCTGGTCACCCTAGTGACGGGAGAGTGCTGTCCCATCGGCATAGCGCGTCTTCACTGGATGCGCTACAGCGGCACAGTTGCATCGGTGCAGCTGTGCTGGCACAGCTCTGTAGTGTAGACGTGCCCTTGAGCTCCAACAATGTCACCCTACCTCCAGTTCCTGAACTGGCTCCTTGTCTCTTTCTGCCTGACATCCTGGTCTTTGATGCTCTGCGTAGTGCTGTCTCTCCTCTCTCCTCTCCAGTCACTCTCCCACCTTGCGTTCTGTCAGATCTCACCTTTGCTCCCTTTGTCTCCTCTTACTGTTGCCTTCATGCCTTTCTTTTCATGCTGCCCACTGTGGCTGGGTTGACATCTCTCTTGCTGGGTACCCAATGGCCTTGCTCTCCTCTTCTAAATACACTTCTGTCACCAGGGCCGGCTTTAGGAAGTGCGGGGCCCGATTCGCCTTTTTAATTTTTACTCACCCGGCGGTGCTCCGGGTCTTTGGCGGCACTTCAGCGGCGGGTCCTTCAGTGCCGCCGAAGACCCGGAGCGAGTGAAGGACCCACCGCCGAAGTGCCGCCAAAGACCCGGAGCACCGCCGGGTGAGTACAAGCAGGTGGCATGGGGCCCTCTTAGGCGCGGGGCCCAATTCGGGGGAATCAGCCAAAAGTCGGCCCTGTCTGTCACCTTCCTTTCCACTGCTGACGTCCAATCCTGGGCGACATATTCCTCCCCTCTCACCCTGCCTTAGTCTATGCTAAAAATCATTAGCACCTGCAATACTCTGAGTCTATCAATGCTGCACTGTCACTTGCGTTAACCCTCCTCCTTCCATCCCATATCGCCTTGCCTGCCTGAGTGTTCTAGGTTTATCTCCTTTAGATTGTGAGCTCCTGGGGGCATGGCCCATGGCCCTTTTGAGGTGGGAATTTCCAAAGCATTCGGCCTCAGCTGCTCCCATTGGAGTCAATGGGAACATTCTCACCAATAGGAGAATTCCCATTGACTTCAATGGGAGCAGAGTTGGGTTGATGCTGGGCACTCTTGAAAATTCCTCTCTAGATCTCGCAGATGACATTGAAAATGCTGCTGCTCTATTTTGTGTGTATCTGTGATTATGAAATAACAGTGTAATTCCTGAGGCTGGGAGGGGGAATTTCTTTCAACCCCTCTCCATCTAGTGAGATGCAATTGAGTGAAACAAATGTAGGCTGAAATATTTCTTAATGGTGAAACCTATTAGACTGTGAAATAGGCTTTGCAAAGGCAGTGGTGCAAGCCCCATCGTCTGAGCCACCTACAGATCGATTGGGCAAAGCCCTGGAGAAGAGGGTTTACTAAAGGAGTGATTCTGCACTGGCCCCCGAGGGATGGACTGGATGACTGTGTCCCCAGTCATACTGGGAGCTCCTTAAATCAAAGGGCGTAGATTGAGTAGTATTGTTGCTAGCAGCTTCATTGATCATTTTTGCACTGCGTGGATATCCTAGCTACGCAGCACTCACGAGAGCCTGATTCAAAACGCACTGGTCAATGGGAGTCTTGGGCTTTGGGTGAGGCCCTAAACTCTCATGAGAGTGGGATTTTTAGGAGCATGCCATGTTGGCCTAACTCTGCTCATGAGGAAGTCAGTGCAAGCCCCACTTTTCTCAGTGGGAGCAGAGTTAGGCCAAGGCACTGGCCTTTGCATTTGACTTGAGATGGACTCCCTGGGGGCTGTCTCTACCTAGGTTTATTTCAGCATAAGCTTTCGTGGGTTAGAACCCACTTCATCAGACGCATGGAATGTTCCATGTATCTTCCATTCCATGCGTCTGATGAAGTGGGTTCTAACCCACGAAAGCTTATGCTGAAATAAATTTGTTAGTCTCTAAAGTGCCACAAGTAATCCTGTTCTTTTTGCTGACACAGATTAACATGGCTGCTACTCTGAAATCTACCTAGGTTGTTTCAAAGCCCAAGTCAGCAGTCCGGAGGGGATGTCCCCAGGGCATAATGATCAGGACTGGCCCTAGCCTATTTTGGGTCGCGCTGCAAAGTCACTTTTTGTCCCTCTTTCCTTGTACAGAACTGATTCGTTCCCTATTCCATCAGTATGCCTGGGGCCAGCCTGATGGGGGCTAGTGAGATGATCCTTTGGGGTGCACCTCATGCTTGACTGCAAAGTGCAGGGAGGGTGGGGAGGGTGCACAGGAGATCTTTAGAGCTGAGGGGAGGACAAGAATTCTGTTTTGTGGCAATTTTTGAAGTTTTGAAAATGTGTTTGTTTCTCATTGGAGTAAAACCGGAAGCTTTTGAACATTTTTGCAACAACAAAATTGTGTCATAATCTCCATTTTTGGTTCAAAAGCTGGGCTTTTTGTGTGTGAGTAGGTAGCCTTGATGGTTAGGGCACTTGCCTAGGACATGGGAGACCAGGTTCAAGTCCTTGCTCTGACCAATTCATCTCTGATCACTTGAATCAGGCAGAGTAGTGATTGAACCAAACTTCATTGAAATAATACATCTCTGCAAAATGTTTCCATTTAGAGGAAACAGCATATTTTGGCAAAATTTCATTTTGTGGAATGCCCAACCAGTTCTAATCTTTAGGTTACGCTCTGAGCGGGTCCGAATATCTTCGAAGGGACCATTTTCCTTCGCAGAACGTGGTTCTATCAAAGTCAAAATGCTCTGTGAAATTGTCAGTTTTGCTGAAATTTCGTTTGGAAGAGAAATCAGGAGAAAAAAGTTCTGACAACACTGAATTTCCATTTTGATTTCATTTTGAAATGACTTTTCGTTCGTAAATTTTTGTTTTCTTATGAAATAAAGTGAAATTGAAATGAAATGTATGTTTGTTGAAATTAAACATTTCAATCAACCCCAATTTTTTTTGCAGAGAATTTAGAATTTTAGAAAGTTTTGTTCCTACACATAATGTCAAAATTTTGAAATCCTCCACAAAACAGAATTTCCATCCTCTGCACAGCTCTATTGCTTATATCTTACAAGGGCCTATGTGCAATTGCCAACGTTATAAAAGCATAGCCAGGGAGAATTGTCCAATTAAACTCAGCGATGCGGTAATACCTAGTTTTTATATAGTGTCTCATCTTTAGATGTCAAAGTGCTTTACAAAGGTGGTTGGTATCATTCTCCACACTTTTCGAATGGGGACACAAGGCCCGCAGGCAGTGTAGGGTTTTCAGCATGTTCCAGTGAATTACAGCACTTTACTGATACTAACAGCTCATCATTGCTCCCTGTAAGGGAAAGGAACTTTTCTTACTCCCATCTTATGGATGGGAAAACTAAGGCAGAAAGGATCAGTGACTTTACCAAGGCTACAGAGGGAGTCTGTATTGAAGTCAAGATTGGAATGCAGGGGACCTTGTTCTCAGTCCTGTGCTTACTTCACTAGAGCATACTGTTGTATTGGCCCTCCTGGCCAGGGGTCAATGGCCACTTAGTAGAGGAGCCACCTTCAGAATCACTCTACAGAATCGCCTCTGTCAGCCAGCAACTGCTCATGAGTCCTCCCAAATATCGAGAGACCTCTGACCATATGTGCAATGGATGCTAAACGCCATCCTAGGTTGCTGGAGGGGAGACTGGATAACCCGTGATTGCCAAGAAAAATCAATATGGGGCTTTCAGCCCTAGTGATCAATTTGTTTCCAGGGCTGCCCTCACAAGGAAAGGGGCTAGAGCTGCCACTGGCACTGTGGGTGCACGGCACCTTTGAACAGTGGCATAGCCAGGTTTAGAGCACAGGAGGAGTGGAGCTAAAAAACGGCGCTGGGAGCAAAAAGTGTCGGGAGCAAAAAAAAAAAAGCTCCACTCTGGCTGCAGCACAGGAGCAAAGGGTGTCGGAGCACAAAAAAGGCGCCGCTTTGGCTCAGTGGGGGAGTGGCCGCTCCCACTGCTCCCCCCCGGCAGAGCAGTAACTAGGAATTTCTGCGCCTGAGGCAGGGGCGCAGAAATTCCTAGGGGCTTACCCTCCGCCGAATTGCCGCCGAAGCTTCAGCACCGGTGGACCTCCCGCAGGCAAGCAGAAGCGGCTTCGGCGGCAGTTCGGTGGAGGGTATTTTTAGCAGCCGCCGAAGCTGCTTCCGCTTGCCTGCGGGAGGTCCGGCGGTGTGTGTGGAGAAGGCCCCCTCTGCCAAATTGCCGCCGAAGCCGCGGCACCGGTGGAAGTGCTGCTAATAATACCCTCCGCCGAAGCCGGCGGAGGGTATTATTAGCAGCACTTCCGCCCTGCCGCCGAAGCCGCTTCCGTGGCAGGGCAGAAGTGCTTCTAATAATACCCTCCGCCGGCTTCAGCGGAGGGTATTATTAGCAGCACTTCCGCCGAAGCCGCTTCCGCTTACCTGCGGGAGGTCTGCCGGTGCCGTGGCTTTGGCGGCGGGGGCCTTCTCCACACACACCGGTGGACCTCCCGCAGGTAAACGGGGTCAGCTTCGGCGGTGCGGGAGGACGGGCGCGCCCCAGGCAGCAGGTTTTTGCGCCCCTGCCAGCAGTGCGCCCCGAGGCAAGTGCCTCACTCGCCTCGCCCTCGTTATGGCCCTGAGCCCGGCTACACTACTACCTTTGAAATTCAAGCCCATAGCTGTGATTTTTAAGTGAAAGCTAGTCTTCTCCTTTACCCTTCTGCTTCTCCGTAGCAAGGGGACTCAGCAGTGGCTTTGAGGAAAATAAATGCCAGCTATGATTACTATAGCTTGATGCTTTTCCTATATGTAATTTGTCTGATTCTGTGCTCATGCCAGGTCCATGCAGGGCGTTCTAGCTCTGCAGATGTAACAGTACCATAGTATTTCTTTTCTCAGTCCTAGAAGAGCGTGGAGCAATTGTGGCTGTTCTGTTCAGGTGCATTAAGAAGAATGCAGGCTCTTTTTTTTAAAAAAAAGTCATACATTCATACAGGATGGTTATTTGTAGGCCTGGAGCTGGCTCCCCAGAGGTTGGAATTGACACTCAGTGATTTTTATTCTGGTGATTGCTTACAGCTAATTGACGAAACATAGCTATGTGCATATCTCACTTGACTTATTTGTGAGTGTCGTGACTTAGTTTTTGCCATTTTTATGTTTTACTCATGCAGAAAAATGTTCATGTCATCAGGGAGATTATTAAATTGAAAACTGTCACCTGTTTTCTTTGGTATCCTAGTGGGTTAAGTTAATGCACTAGATTGTACAGTAGATGCATTCAATTGCAAAGGGCAGTCCTGGACATTAGCCCTGTGCTGGATCCCTGCTCTCCAGTAGCTCTTGTACAGTAAACATTACCTCTTCTCAGACAAGGGAGCCTACTGCCCAATGTTCATTAAGAACCGAGCTTCCCAGTGTGTTCTGTCACTAGGACCTGGAAGGACCACTCTCTCAGCCTTGTCCGTATTAGGAACGGCTGTGATGGATGAACCACGTGGAACTTGACACAGTGGAAGACCACCTGGTCATTAGCCTCCCAGGAGCTGTGATCAGCTGAATGCCATCGGGAGCCTTTTTGTGTGTGGACATCTGAAGGCCATATCCTTGGTTATTCCCAGGGTCTGAGCCCAGGATTTCCAGAGCTAAAGAACCGAATCCCTGAGCCAGTGGCTGTAGCAGACTTGTATCTTCTATAGCGCAGGCTCAGAGGGATATTCATAACACACTCTGAGCAGTGGGTTAGACGCATGACGTGTCAAAGAATATCTGAGACACTATTTCTCCAGCACTCAGCATGACTCACTCAGCGTATGGCATGGCTGCAACATAGTTTTGGAATTGTGTCATGTAGTCACAAACCATGCTGTATGCTCTGAAGTTAGTATAGTGTGGGCAGGGCTGTGGAGCATGGGATTCATATGTTCCCCATTTCCCTTCAGTCCTGTCCGCTCTTCTTGCTGTTGTATCAACAGACAGCAATCCAACAGATCCTTTCTCCCTGGGGGGAAAGGGAAATCCACTCTCCAGACTCATTCAGTCTGTGCTTTTCCCACACTGCCCCACACTGGGGGACCTCAGTTCTGAATTGGCAGGAATTCCCCATAGCTATCAGTGTGGAGGGGGATGTTGGATTCTGCCTATCCCTCAGTGTGTGGAGCTGCTGTTCAGAGTCCGTAGCCTTGCTTAGAATTGCAAATCTTTTCAGGCAGAATTTCTCAGCACTAGCCTTGTCTAAGCAAAGCTGAAGTCTGAATTAATGCTTTAATTATCTAGGAATCTTCCCCAAAGGCCACATTCTCCATTTTAATTTTAGAAGTTTCTCATATGCAGCATCTTTCTTCTCCTGATCCTGTCATCTATAATGCTGAAAGCATCCCCCAGGGAGTGTGACTGGGACACAAACGACTGCCCTGCGTGAAACCATCTGTAACTGCTGAGCGCGCTTGCAGAGCCATGCCCAGCATTTTAGTGCAGTGCAGAGCCTTTGTCAATGAAAGGGGGGGCTGGTACCTTGATTCAGAAGGGCGAAGAACTTAGGACCACATTTACAAAGGCATTTCAGTGCCTAAAGATGTAGACGGGTGCCTAATGGGATTTTCGAAAGTACCTAAGCAGGCTAGGTGTCTGACTGTCATTGGGATTTAGGCACCCTAACCTGCTTGGGCACTTTTGAAAATCTGGCTGTAGGCCTAACATACAGGGCAACAGATTCTGTGTAGACTAGACCAGACAGGGAGCCCCCTCCCACTTGTCCTGTGATAGATGGCACTTCTAGGGTACTTTTCCTCCAAGGATCTCTGAGCACTCTCCAAAGTGAATAGAGCCTCCTGCCACCCTGGCAGGTCGGGAAGTATTAATGTGCCCATTTTATGGATAGGTGAAGCGGAGATACAAGGAGATTAAGGTCTTGTCTAATACACAGACTACGCTGGTGTAACTAAAGGTGTGTTTTTACAGTGATTTGGGGAAAACAGTGTGTAGCCCTGTGTACACACCGTTACTTTAATTTGAGTGGTTCATGTTGATTTAGCTTAAAATCATTCCTTACAGACTTAATCTAACCCGAAATAAGAGTATCTATGTAGAATTTTGCATGGGTTTAAGTTAAAGAGGTTTCGCTGTAGTTTGCCAGCCATCAGCCCTAGAATATGGCTGCTTATGCTGTCCAGACCAGGAGAGAAGGTTATGTTTTGAAAGGTGTCAGACTGAGGGCCACTGAAGCCAATGTCCTCTCTGCACAAGGCAGGCATGATCTGGCCAGCAGCCACAGGACCAATTTACTACCTTTTGCCAGTGGGCTTCAACCTTGTGCTGGAGGTACAGGGCCGGCGTGCCCACTAGGCGATCCTAGGCAGTTGCCTAGGGCGCCAAGATTTGGGGGGCGGCGGGCGGCTGCCTCCTGGCTCCCTCCGCTCAGCCGCTGAGCGGGGAGCAGGGAGGCAGCCGCGTCGAGCTGCGCCCATGCCCTCCCGCTCAGTGCCTGAGCGGGGGCAGCCACGTCAAGCTGCCCCGCTGCCCCCCCGCTCAGCGCCTGAGCGGGTAGCTGGGAGGCAGCCACGGCGAACCACCCCCTGGCTCCCCGCTCAGCTCCTGCGGTCCGCGGGTGGTGGTGGTGGGGGCTGAGCGCCCGCGGCCTGTGGGGGGTGGGGGGGGGAAGGCTGAGCTCCCGCAGGAGGGGGAGTTGGCTGTGGAGGGCGGCATTGCGGTGGGGGTGGGGGCGGCACAGGGCTGGTGCAAGGAAGTTTTGCCTAGGGCGTGAAACTTCTTTGCACCAGCCCTGTGGAGGTACCATGTGTTGTGGTGGAGAGTGTGGCTAATGTGGAGTGTTGAGGACTGTTTTGGAATTGCTCATGTGTATGGGGGTTGGGGGGTGGTGTTCCTTGGTCCTCCTTGCAGGCTAGGAGCTCTGTAGCAAAGTGAAACTCTAACTGTCCCTCCTCCTCTACGTATCACTGCCGCTAAATCACCAGGCCCGCTGGCAGCCTATTAGTGTGTATTATAGGAAGGAGAAGACAAATAACCTCCCATAAGCCGGCGCTGATTCCCAGCACTATTATTTATCAGCAGCTGTCTCTCAGAGTGTTGAGTGCGTTTCTGGAGGGCTGGGTGATCTACACAGTTTGAGCTAGTCTCCTTGCTTGTTGATGGGGGATGGGTGAACACCTGATTTCAACGCCCCCTTATTATGTGAGTTCAAAGTTTCAGCATAAAGGGGACAATTCAGTTACACTCCCAGTATTGCTAACTCTTAGTGTTCAAAAATCCTGAGTCAGGCCCCTCGGAAATCAGATATTCTTTCACACTAACGAGGCTCTTGCTTTGCTTTCTGGTTTCTGAGCCTTTAGGTTGTGTTTGGGTCATGCTTTCAATCTTTTTGCGGCAAACCAGGAGGGCTAGTAACTTTTTTTTTTTTAATGAAAGTAGAGATTCTCACCTAGTCACCTGACTCCAGAAGCAGTGGCTTTAAGAAGAATGTTGAACATTGTGAGACTTGAAATAAAGTTGTGAGAGTTGGCAAGACTCCACTAAGGCAGCATAAAGGGGCTTTAAAATGGGTCTAAGTAGCTTCCAGAGAATACCTCCTGGCCAGTTCTAAACCAGACCTCCACCAAGGGCCTGGCTTGGGGACACAACAGGGTGTGTTGGGGACATGACCAGAGTGCAGTGCACTATGGCGAGTCACATTCTGCATCCCACAATCTTGAGTAGAAAGTTAGAGCAGTCTTAAGGCTTCTCTAATTTACACCGGGGCTGAGTAGGCCACTGCACTGCCCCAGAATATGAAGAGTGCAAAAGTGGTTTTCAAAGCCATCCTAATCCTCCCATCCCCAGAGTAGGAAGGGAGTAACTGAGAATCAGAACCCTGTGGATCTGCTTAGGAGAGACTGTGGCAGGCAGGTGTGAGGGAGCTGAGGGGGAAGACAAATTCTAATGGAAAAAATAGCTACAGTATAAACGCTGTAGGTAGGCCACCCACTCCTGTCTGCCTAGATTGCCGAGGAGGGGGGGTGTCTGATTCCTCTAATACATGGTGCAGGATGTTAATCATATGTGACGGGTGTTAGTCACGTCACAGCGCTACTGGAAGGCTCTCAGATGCTGTGAGGATGACGGCTGTATAAGAATCTGTGGAGAATAGGGTCGGCTTCCCTTGAATTAGGATTTATTACACAATGGTTTAAATTACATGGGGCAAAGGGCTCCCAGACTTGACTAGTTTTTCAGACCTCCAACAATAAGTCCAGGGGCCCTTGAACTCCCCCATGTGTCTGCAGTTCCTGTTAGCTGATCCCAGGAAAGCCAGTCTCTCCACGGGGCTTGAGAGAATCTGAATGGTGTGGCCGCTACGGAGGCTGTGATGATTTTGCCCATGATGAAGAAGGATTGTGCAAGTGACGAGCAGTCCTTTGGTTTCACAAGATGGGACATTTTCCTTTCCTGACCCAAATCTGCCCAGTGGGGAGCAAGTGGCAAGAGTAGTTGCCTGACTGTGTCTCGAAGTGCCAGATGCCAAATGGAGTTGTGTGCGAAGGTGAAGTGATGATAGCCACCAGGCAGTGTTATTGTGGGGTGGAAGTTCTTCGCTGGAGCGCAGCTAACTCCTGAGTTGCCAGTTTGGATATGTCTATCCTGTCATCCCCAAGCTAGCTTTAATCTAGCTCCCAGCAGTGCGAGCTTTAGCTGGGGCTTGCCCTGGAGTAATTACCCCGGGGTCCAGGAGGATTTGCACAGCCTGCCCTAAAGCGTGCACTGCCACAACTTCACAAGTGCTCATACCCCAGCCAGATTAAAGCTAGCTCAGGTATGTCAGCGTGAGCTGCAGTCGCAGCCTGTGATTGCAGTACCAACATACCCTGTGTGTCACTTGTAAATGTCCCTTCAGCTGGGAAGATCTAGAACCTTGAGGGTTAATCACTCATTGGGGTCTGTGGTGATGATTCTAGGTGGAGCTGGGAGGATGTTGCTGGGGAGGTGGAGGTAACTCAAAGGGTTCATTACTGTCAGTGAGCAATGGAGAGTGAACATCACATAATACAGTGAGTACCACTTAAAGATCCAGGTTCACCGTTCCAGCCAAGGTTGTGCTCAGTACAAGAATCGGGGGGCAGGAGAAAGCACAAAGGTCGTTGTTTGAAAATTTAGCAAGTAGGCGATGGAGACTGGTATCATAGGCCGATCAGAGGTGGAAGTCAACATCTGAATGAGAGATGATAGGTAGGGGCAGGGATAGGCCTTAAAGGTCCTTGAGAGTGAAGACAAGTAGCTTATTTTTGATGCAGTAGAGGTGAGGGAGCCAGTGAAGGGCTGCAAAGAGAAGGGGTTGTGAGAGGTTGGATCACAGAAACCCCTTTGGGACTGCCCCCTGTTGTGCCTAGACTACCTCTGAGCCTGTTTTCCCTGCCAGCTTGGGACTTCAGTCCCTTGCCTGGTTTGAGCCAGACACGCTTGCCTGCTGCAAACACAGATCCAAGTCTGAACCATGTCCCCCACAAGCTGCAGGCTTAACTGAAAACAGCTTAAGAAGTGTTCCTGTCTCCAGAACTCAGATACCAACTCCCAATGGGGTCCAAACCCCACATAAATCCATTTTACCCTGTATAAAGTGTGATACAGCATGGCCAGAAGGCAGCAGGAGAGTGATAGAGGAGAAGCCTTATTCCCTGTAGAAGGAAGGAAGGTTACTATAGATTAATTAAAAGCACCTGAAGCCAATTAGAGCACCTGAAGCCAGTCACCTGATTAAAAAAAACCCCTGCTTCAATCAGCTGGGGGAAGGAGTTGGAGCAGAGTGGTTTGGTGTTGGAGCAGAGAGCAGTTTGGAGGAGTTGAAGTAGAGGAGAGTTTGGAGAAGTGCCGTGGCTGGCTAGAAGACCAAGACCCTAGGTAAAGAGACACCCGGCTTGTGCAGAGAGAGGGCAGGAAGCCCCACAAGCTGAAGAGCAGGAGAGGGAAGTAGCCCAGGGGAAGGAAGCACTAGTTCAAGTGGCTTGCCACTATCCCTAGGGCCCCTGGGCTGGGACCCAGAGTAGAGGGCAGGCCCGGGTCCCTCCCTCACTCATACCCTTCTCTGGATCACTAATGGGACAGCAGATACCCTAGTTCAGGGGCAGGAAACTGCGCCCTGAACCCCCCCACAAGAAGAGGAAGTGCGGGACCCATCATAATCATGCTGGCAATTTGCCACAAAAGCTTATACAGGGTAAACTCATAAGTTGTTCACCCTCTGTAATACTAATGGAGAGGAATGCACAGCTGTTTGCCCCCCCCCCCCCCAGGTATTAATACTTACTCTGGATTAATTAATAAGTAAAAAGTGATATTATTAAATAGAAAAAGTAGGATTTAAGTGGTTCCAAGTAACAGACAGAACAAAGTGAATTACCAAGCAAAATAAAATAAAACATGCAAGTCTAAGCCTAATACAGTAAGAAAGTGATTACAGATGAAATCTCACCCCTAGAGATGTTTCAATAAGCTTCTTTTACAGACTAGACTCCTTCTAGTCTGGGTCCAGCAATCACTTACACCCCTGTAGTTATTGTCCTTTGTTCCAATTTCTTTTGGGTATCCTTTGGGGGTGGAGAGGCTATCTCTTGAGCCAGCTAAAGACAAAATGGAGGGATTTCCAGGGGTTTAAATAGACTTTCTCCTGTGCGTAGAAACCCCTCTCTCTCCCTGTATAGAATCCAGGTACAAAATGGAGTTTTGGCGTCACATGTCCATACATGACTCAGTTTTTTATAGGACGTTCCCGGGAAAGCTCAGATGTGGATTGGCGTCTGTCAAGGTCCATTGTTAACCAAGTACTCCCAATTACTTGAATAACCCCTTCACACTCTGTTGACCAAATCTGTCTTAGGTGCTTTCTACAGCAAACACTTTAAATACAAGCATAGAGCCAACACTCATAACTTCAGATATAAAAATGATATATGCATACAAATAGGATGAATACATGCAGACGAATATAACCTTTGCAACGATATGTTACATGACATCTAGCATAAAACATATTCCAGTTATGTCATATTTACACTCATAAGCATATTTCTATAAAGCATTATGGGGTACCACGTCACAGGGGTAACCTAGATTCATGTGTCCCCCATCATAGTTTAAAGATAAGGAATAGAACCAAGTCTTCAGGGTGGTTACTGATCATTTAATTTTGTGGAGGACGGCGAATGTCACAATGAGTGATAGCATGAACGACTTTTATTTAAAATAAAATAATTAGTTAAAGCAAACACAGATTACAGCATAGCCACACACTGCATTTGTACTCATGGTCCAAGAGGAAATTTGCATCCAGGGTGCTCAGTTCCTGGATGAGAAGAATGGGTATATAGTCCTTTCCCTAGCAGTACCTTGAGGGTGTATAAGTGTGCTAATCTAAAATGAGCATACTATCCTTTGATCAATTATAATACCTCTTAGCATTTAGCCTACCTTTTTACCACATCTGTATTTCTGCTATCATACTTTGTCTTCTGTATTCCCAGACCCTACTTCAGGGAATCCCAGACCCTACTTCTGGGAATCTTCTACTTCTTTATAGGTTATTAACATCATTCTGATTATCATTAGCATCAATACAAATTCTGAAATTACCAGTATTTCAGAACATCCAAAAATTCCCCTCCAACGCTTCCTAAAAGCAGTAGAAACCAAAACATGTTTACAACATGGCCTGGGGTTATGTCCCAACTTATCTCTAACTTGCTTCTAAATTATCTCACTTTACTCCACTCATATATTTTATTAGGCCTTATTATTATTATTTGCTACATGACCCAAGGTTACCCCTTGAGTCATTTCTCTTGATACCTCTATTCACTCATGCTAATAACTGCAATTAATATGAAGCCTAAACTTTAGGTCTAAAGGCCTGCTCTCTACTTGTATTTCAACACATTTCTATTTAACGTAAGCAAGCATCATCTCTGTAGACTACAAAGGTGATGTGATCAAAGCGACAGACCAGGAAAATGATCATTGCAGCAGCACGTTGGATGAATCTGAATAGAACCCCATGGAATTCTTTTGATTTTTTAAAATACTTTGTCATTTTATTCTCCTGGAATTGCTTGTTTCATTGTATCCACTAAAATGTTTTTATTTCTTTTTATACCATTTACATTAACAATTTAAAAAACCTGCACTTCTCCATGCCCACTCAGTGATACAAACCCCATGGGACACCACGGATCTTCCCAACACCTACTGCTTCCTTCTCTTGTCCCCCCATCCCAGTCTCCTCTCTCTATATCCACAGCGGCCCCTTCTTGGTGCTCCCACCTCATTTATGTATTCTCCCTCTTCCACTTAGCCCCAAGCCCCAATTAGCCCAAGAAACCTTTCCCCTACCCCTCCCTCCCTTAAATATTCCCTCCCCATTGAGCCCCAGTGCCCCAGCAATACCACTAGTCCCAGGGACACCTCCTCTATACCCCTTATATATTCCCCCTCCCCCACTGAACTCCAACCCCCCCTCTAGGTCCCCACCCCAGGTGTGGGGGGTTGGGTCCTTTCTCCAGGGGGTTGTAGGCCCTGGGTCTGCAGAGCGAGTCCTCTCTGCACTCACTCTGCAGCAGCGGCGCATGTGACTCCTGTCCCGAGGAATTGGCTGGACTCTGCTCCTTGCTCCGGGTGTTATGACTTGGCACATTGGGTCACAGAGCTGCTCAGCTTGGGCCTGGCCACCACTCCATTATCATGGGGGCGATGGGCCAAATTTGAGTGAGTGGCGCTGCGACTCCATGCACCAGGTTGCAACACCACTCACCATCATGACAGAGGGGTGGGTGGGCCAAATCTGAGCAGCGCTGCCACCCTGAGCACCAGGTGGTAAGGCTCAGAGCGGGGAGCTGAGCCCTGGGGGGCAGAGGCGGCAGTTGCTGTGGTGCCAGGGGGAGGTTTTCGTTTTATGTTGGTTTTTATGTTTATTTCACATTTGCGGAAAACACGGGGCTCTAGATATGAGTGTGGGCGAGAGGACATTAGTCAAGGCCAGAGAAGAGGACAGTGCAGTAATACTGAGACGTGAGATACCTAAAGCCATCGAAGGGCTGGTGGACCCCTGGTGTAAATTAAAGGAGCCTCTGGGCTGCTCTAACTTATGCTCTGCTGCAATAGCCCCTTTCATGGTCATTGCGGCACAAAGCACTGGGCTCCAGCCAAGTTCCCCCTCTCTATGCGCACGTCTGAAGCACCCCATCTGATGGAGATTGGGTGGAGAGGCAGAGGAGTGCTGTTCTTCCAGCTCTTCGCTGCTCTGGTAACCCTGTTACATTGGGGGTGCTCCAACCCTTTCTGCTGGGGCCAGAGTGCACAGGAGAACTGGCTCTTTGGTAGTTACCACCTGCAAAAGCAAAATTTATCCCTGGGATTTGTAGCATTTCCATTCTATAGATAAATGACCCTCCAACTTCCGCAGTAGAGGTGAGTACTGCCGTGTGATAAACACTCATTTCTTAACGACACCCACTGTACTTCTTTCATGGTTACTACTGTGTCACCCCTATGCTGCCTCTGTCAGCTTCTCTTATATGGTATCTTGGATATGTAATGCTCCCTAGAGCCTGATCCTACAAGATGCCGATGTCAGTCGGCGCATAGAGCTGTCAGCCCTTTGTCCTTAATAATAGTCCGTCGGTCATTATTTTAGTGCCTTTCTCCTAAAAATCCCCATGCACTTGACAAGTGGATTTTCAGAGGATCACAGAGATAGTGGTCATGGCTCCGTAGTTAAGGATGAACTGTGTCCGATTTAAAGGGATCACCTTACCCCCAAGTGATATGCAGCCATCTCTGGGGTGAGGCACAGCAACACTACACAACAGTTCAGGTCAAGAAGTGAAGCATGCTCTTTCTCTCCACCATTACAATGACAGGCGAATGCAGGTGGAACAGTGAGAATTTATCGGGGACACCTGTCTCTCTAAAGCTACCACCACAACATTCCTTTCAAATGAAACAGCTGGCTGGGTGCCCCTGGGGCTCAATGCACAGCAGTCATAGCAAGCTGTCTCCGCACCCCTTCGCTGTTCGTTGTGTGGCATGCCTGTGGTCCTGTCAGTGCCCTGTTTGACTGCAGTCTGGGAGGGTTTCATGTTCACACTGAGTCTTGTACCTCTGTCCTGACCAAAGAAATTCATGTAATGTATTTTACTTCTTGGCTGTTAAAATAACTAGTTGCTAAAATAAATGCTACATATGAATGCAGCAGCAAGGAAACTCAGCTAGTGGTGTTCTTTGTAAAGGAAGCACGTTGACAGATCTGCTATTATAAGTTTTTCTTCTAACTCTAGTGTGAGTGGCACTCTCAGAAGCATGGGTTTTCTTAAAGATGGCATGATGGTTTCCCAGCAGAGGCTCTTTTCCTACTTAAATAGCAATGGAAATTATAGGAAATGCTTTATTATCTCCTCTCTGCTTTTTGACTTTTTATTTTTCATTTGCATACGCCAATAGCCAAGGGTGGAATAAATGAGATTTGTCACCGGTTCCCAGCAGGCTGCACATATGTAATCTTTGTCTCCCAGGAGAGTGTAGGGTGGGTTTTCAAAAGCACTCAGCACTGGCCTAACCTCGTTCCCATGGTAAAATTCCCATTGACTTCCATAGGAGCAGAGTTTGGCCAGAGCTGAATGCTTTTGAAAAACCCACTTGTGCTGTATATAGAATCCTAGGGCTTGTTTCTGTGAATTCTCCATGTTGGGAAAGGGGCATCGATTTCAATGGGAGAACCATGAACAGAGGCAGGCTCAGGAGCAGAGGAAGGATGGCCTAGTGGTTAGGGTGCTCATCTGGGACTTAGGAGACCTTGCTCTGCCACATCCTTTCTGTGTGACCTTGGGCAAGTCTCTCTCTGCCTTGGTTCCCCATCTGCAAAATAGAGCTAATGCTTCCCTACCTGTTGTGAGGACAAAGGCAGTAAGCATCACGAGGTGCTCAGCTACTGCACTGATGGGGGCTAGATATCTTGGATAACTAGGCTCTCACTCAAAAAGCCTTAGCAAAGCGGAGCTAAGTTTTAAATACATCAATTAACTCATCAAAATATTTATATTTATAATAACACAAAGTCATAACATGTAGAACTCAAAAGTTAAAGTTCCATAAACAACCTTTGCTCTCCCCCTGTATTCTGGCGTACCAGGCTCCCTCTGCAGCATGTGCGATTGCTTTGTGTCCAGGATAAGCATTACAGCAAATGTTTGAAAAAGTTAACGATTCAGACGGTCTATGCTGTCAGCAGGTCAAGTCCCCTTTATTCTACGTGTGCAGCTGGTAAGGTCAGAGTGTGCAGCTTACAGAGTGGGAAGCTGGTTGAATCTTTGATCTGTGGCTAATATTTGCAGAGAGGAGGGAGGTAGGGTAGATACCTGACTCTGCCTGGATGCCCTAGGCTCAGACCCACACTGGAAGGCTGACTAGGAGTGATTTTATATGTATAGAAAGTTGAGCTGGTCAGGGGGAAAAGGATAAAAATTGTGGGAATTTTTCAAAATGTATTTCTCTTTCCTCCCATAAAATTGAAATAATTGTTGACGCTCTGAAGCTTCATCAAAGTTTAATTGTCAAAATTTTTTGACCAACTTTCTAGCTGGTTGGAAAACCAGAATATCATATTTTTGGAGGGAATGGGGGGGATGCTATCAAATTTGATTTATTTTTATTTTTTTCCAGTGAAAAACGTTGTGTTTAAGAGGTGGCAAATTTTAACCAGCTCTAGTCAAGAGGTGTGGACAGGGTTCAGTTGAATCAGTTCTGCTTGACAGCCTTGACTTTGTGGCCGATAGTGGCATAGTTAGTAGTGGCAGATGTTTGGGGACCTTGTGAAGAGGGTGAGATGTGCAAGTGTTGTAGCATCTTGACCACGGTGGGAAATGGAAGACGAGAGAGGGTCAGATCTTTGGTACGTATATGGAAGGTAAGAGGTAAGGGTTGGTGTAAGAGACTCATAAAGGAGGGTGAGTTTGCAAAGATGGCAGCTTAACACGGCACCACGTGAGTCATAACAAATCTTATGCCAGTAGCATGCTGGTCTTGCTGGTCCACCGCCTATTACAAGCAAGTGTCCAGTAGGTAGTGAGACTAATGGGGTAGAGTACACAGCTCTACAGAGAATGCGTCATTTTATTCCCCCAGCTGTTGGTGATAGCGTAGTACGTACCTTTCTTAGCACAGCAATGGATTCATGCGTGTAATACGAAGCAGTGCCTCATGCAGCTGTATGAGACAAGCACAGCCCACAAACACAGACAGCCAAGACCAAGCTGCCAGGGTTGTGATACAGTAGAGATACTGCTAGATCCGTGAGGCATGCACACCCATTGTGCTCAGCCAGCTGTGACCTGGCTTTCAGGGGAGCTTAATGTCACATTGCTTGGGCCAACTTTACATTTGCCATGTGCTTCTTGAGCACTAGTCAGGGGGAGGCCAGGCAGGTACATTTCCCATTGCCACATCTCCAAATGGCCCGCTCTCTTTCAGCTGCTGTGCTTGGCCTGCATGCATCAGTAGTGTTGTGCCATACTGTGCAAGGGGAGTTGAACAAGATTCACATTTGTATGTTGTTTGCCGCTTTTTAGCCAAGACAGGTTTGTAGATTCCAAGGCCAGAAGGGGACCTTTGTGATCATCTAGCCTGACCTCCTGCATAACACAGGCCATCGATCTTCTCTAAATTAATTCTTGGTTCAACTAGAGAATACCTATAAACCTGTCAGTTGTTCCAAGGGTTAATTTCTTTCACTGTTAGGCATTTGTGCCTTATTTTGAGTCTGCATTTGTCTAGATTATACTTCTGGCCATAAAATAGACGGAACAAATTGTGTAGGGGACAGGCTGCCTAGACTAGTCAAGAGGGCATTAACCTAACAAAAGGGGAGGGTGAAAAGGGGGATCAGATGAGCGCTCATTTAGCACAAAGCCAAGATATTGAGAACAAAATTAATCAAGGCACTCAGAGACGTGAAGAGAAGAAATTCTTTAATTGCCTGCACCAATGTGAGGAGCCTGGTAATAAACAAGAGGAACTGAAATTGCTCATAATGAGCATAAATTCAACCTAGTTGATATTACTGAAACCCAGTGGGAAGATTTGCATGACTAGAATGTTAAAATCAGTGGTTATACCAAGGACGGAGTGGGCAAAAGGCGAGGGAGAGTGGCACGCTGTCAAAAATGGCATTATGTGGTTCCGAGTCATTGACAACTCAGAAGCAAACGATCTTGAATATTTATGGATTGGTGTACTAACACTTAAAGGGCAAGATGAGGTGCTAGTTGGTGTCTGCTGCAGAACCCCAAATTGCACAAGAGACTAGGATAATCAGCTCCTAACACACCTATCCATAATATGTAGTAAAAAAAGCTGATTTATTATGGGGTGCTTCAATTTGAGTGACGTGCCAGAGGTCTCATGCTGCCTGTACTAAAACATCCTCAGAATTTCAAAACATTATAGATGACAATTTCATAAGTCAAAAAGTTTTGCATCCAGCATGGAGGCATTCTATGTTAGACCTTGTCTTGACAGGTAAATAGGAAATGACCACAGAACCAAAAATTTAGTGGTAGCTTAGATGCAATTGATCATTATTTTATGATGTTTGTTGTATACTATCAGAATAAACTCCAAACCAGTAATATGTATACACAGTGTTTTAAAAGGGCCAGTTTCACAAAGATGGAAACAATTATGAGTCAAATCAGCTGAGAGAGAGAATGTAAACAGAAAAATGTTAATGATAATTGGGAACTATTTAAGAATATTTTACTAGATGCCCCAAAAGTCAAAAGTGAGAAAAAGCTACACTGATTAAAAACCCTACTTGGATTAGAGGGGGATGTAAATACATCTATACAATGGTTATATATAAACAAATGGGGGAAAGGGGTAGTAAATAAGGATGATTATAAATTAGAAGTTAGGAACTGTAGAAAATTGATGAGGGAAGTAAAAGGACACAAGGAGACATCTATAGAGAGCAGAGTTAGGGCAATAAATATTTCTGTTCTGTAATTAGGAAAAAGCCTGATGACATCGAATACTTCCCATTCCATGAGTCACCCAGGAGGATATTAAACAACAGCTAATAAAGTTAGACATTTTAAAATCAGCAGATCCAGATAACTGACATACCAAAGTTTTAAGAACTAGCCAAAGAGCTCTCTGTATGGTTAGTGTTGATTTTTCACTAAGTCTTGGAACACTGGGGAAATTACAGAGGACTGGAAGAAAGCTAATGTTGTGCTAATGATGACCTGGGTAATTATAGGCCTGTCAGTGTAACATTTATTCTCGGCAAAATAACGGAATAGCTGATATAGGACTCGATTAATAAAGAATTAAGGGAGTGTAATATAATTAATACAAATCAACATGGGTTTATAGAAAATAGCTCTTGTCTAACTTGATATCTTCTTTGATGAGCCTACAAGTTGGTTGATGAAGTTAATAATGTTCATGTAGTATGCTTAGACTTATGCTGTAGGGCATTTATGACTTAGTGCCGCATGACATTTTGATTAATAAACTAGAACTATACAAAAATCAACATGGCACAGTAAAGCCAGCTAGCTGACTGGTCTCAAAATGTAATTGTAAAAGGGGAATCATTATTGAGTGGGTGTGTTTTTTCCAGTGGGGTCTTTCAGGGATTGATTCTTGGCCCTATGCTATTTAACATATTTATTAATGACCTAGAAGAAAACATAAAGAAAACATAAAATCCTCACTGATTGTCACAGGCTTTGTCCCATCCCTAGCTTATTGGGAGAAGACCTAGAGCATAGGGGCTTCACACCAGGCTAGTCCCAGACCTAATATCTAGGTAGGCTGAGCAAGGGCACATTATTCCTCTGCTCTGCTATTATCTAGTCCATAATGAATTAACTATGGTCTAATGAAATCACTTGTCACACCTGGTGCCAGCACAGATTTTACTGACACACTAGCTGGTGCCCTGTACTCAGCTACCTCTCTTGTGACCTGTATGTTAGGGCCTCACACCAGTGAACTGGTAGAAGAAGTGATGCCAGGCTGTAAGAGCAAACAACCGACAATAAAGACCCCATCTGAAAGCTGAATACTCTAAGGCATTTCCTACAGCCTGCTGATGAATGTGGGACTGTGAGTTACACCCTCCAGTCTTCAGGTTACAGATCAAATGTAAGGGTGGAGGAGAGGCCAGAGAAGTTACCACCCAGCGGAGAGTGAATGGACAAATAAGGGGCTTGTTTAAGCTTGTTCTGTGCTAGAAAAGTAATAGCTGTCACCAACCCCAAGGGTCCAAAAATCATGAGGAAGGGTCCCCCCAAAATCATGAGATAAAAATATTAAACAGTGGGTTCATCTCCTTTGGTTTCTAGGCTTCGAGAGAACCCTAAGATCATATTTTCCAGCTTTTCTCTGCAACCAAGAGGGCTAGAAACTTTTGGTTTAAAAGAAAGCTGAGATTCTTCTAATCCCAGAAGCTGGAGCTTTAAGAAAAGCACCAAATAGTCTGAGGCATATGATGAAATCAAAATTTGTCTGCAGTTTTAATAACTGTAACTAATGCTTAGCACCTTCCATGCCTTTGCACAGCTGGGGTGAGTGTTGTCATCCCCGCTTTGTAGATGGGGAAACAGGCACACAGAGCAGTTACATGACTTACCCAAAGTTGCACAGCAAACCAGAGAAAACAGTGGCAAATAAAACCCAGGGATCTTGGTCCCTTGGTCTCTTGCTCTAACCACAAGGCCACACTGCCTGCTCCTTTCAGCTATGGAAGCACAGCCTCACATGCCTTCTGTGGTGCAAGCCCAGGGAAACCATCAAGAGAAGATTGTGTGTGTGTGTGGAGGGGAACAGATGTAAACGGCGAGTAGTGGGCTGTGGTCATGGCATACGTAACCTGTTTGGGAAAGACCATCATGAGTAAATACAGGGCTTTTCATCAGAGGAATGACTGGGAGGGCTCGTCAGAGGAGGGCTGGGCGCCAGTCTGCCTTTGACAGCCTTGACAGGCTGAGACGAATTTAGCGTGAGCTCCTGTCATGAGCAGTGCCAGTACGCTAACCAACCACCTGTTCAGTGTAACACAGGGCACAGGAAGCCCCAGAACCCTGGGCACCCAGGGAGGCTGCGTAGCTCCACTGGTGTACAGAACTGTGGGTCCTGTGGGTGCTGTGGTGTTGTGTGTCCACATGGATTAGTCAGCTCTGAAGGGTCATGCCTCTTTTCTGCAGGGTGGGGGTGGGGAAACGGGGATATCTAGTCACTTGTCTTACCCTAGAAAATATGCCTATTTGTTGGTGCCCAGGCACCGAGGCATTGAGCGGGCAGTGGGCGGAGTCTGTGCTTTCACTAAGCACTCTTGTCTGGTACTCTAATTGGTGTGTAGTAACCTCTGCTACCCTCAGTTCATGATCTCTGTGGTCAGCTTTGTTGATGGTGCTGTGAGGGCAGCCTATAGACCTGTGTGCAGCGATTTGCATATGTATGGGGCAGTCTAATGCCGGAGAAACTCAGATGTCCAAAAAATACCCGGAGAGACTTAGCATGTCGTCTGGGCGCTGTTCTTTCCGCACGTTGGGAAAGGGGAATTGGCTGGACAGTGATGGAGCAGATGTGCACATGGGCCGTTCAGAGAACAGTCCTTGTTGTTTGGTAGAAGTTCCTGTAACTAAGAGACTCGACTATTTGCTCTGCAATTTGGGGTTCGGACAGAATTTTCCCCCAGGTCAGATTAGCAGGGACCTTTGGGCTTTTCGCCTTCCTCTGCAGCATGGGGCATGATTGGCCTGCTGGGATCATCTGGGCATGTGTCAACTAATCAATTCCCTGCCATTGCAGTGCCCCGGGCATTGGTGGCACTTTGGTCTCTCCTGTTCTTTTCCCGTGGCACACAACAGGTTAGTCTCCTGAGGACTGAAATGCTTTAGTCCAGCCCAAGTGATTGGTCTCAGTACAGGAGTCACTGGGTGAAATTTAAAGGCCTGTGATACATGGGAGATCGATCAGGCTAGCTAATGGTCCCTTCTGGCCTTAAACTCTGTGAAATTGAAACTTTGATGCTGTGTCTTCGGTGCAGCATGTAACACACATGGGGGGCAGAGGGAGATCAAGCTCTTGTTCCTTCTATAGACATTTGCTCTAATGAACACACGTTGGCACCTTTTTAATGGGAATAATCAGTGCAGCCTGCAATATCTATAGTGTCATTCCTGTCCCAGTCTTCACGATCCTAATGAACCATGGCTATGACCAGCCGTGTAAGCCACATGCTTTCTGTATTTACGCTGCACAGAGTCAACTGTTCTGTGTTCTGGAGCAGTAAAAATCAACGTGTTCATCAGGGAAATACAATCATCCCCCTCTCTCTGCAAATGCCAGTCTTCCTGCTTGCACAGTCGGCCCCGGCTGCCACCTCCTACAGCAGGTTGTGTCTGCGCGGTCAGCACCTTGCCTAAGGCTGTTTTTTTTTCTGAAGCACTCCAATGGCATTTAGCTACCTAAATGAAGTAGCCAGATCCTCAGAAGGGCTCAGCAGTTTCCAGCAGCTCCCAATGGGTTTTAGAAGAGCCGCGATCCCATTTAGCTACCTAAATGAAGCCAGATTTTCAAAAAAGTCTCAACACCCCTCTGCTCCTAATGGTTTTCTGAAGAGCTCTGTTCCCATTTAGGCACCTGCATGAAGTGGTCGGGTTTTCAGAGGGGCTCGGCCTCTTCATGCCGCTGTGTAATGGGAGCAGAGGTCCTAGGGCTCTAGAAGCTACTCTGACTAGATTTCCTGGCCCAGGTCTAATGCGGGCAGATGGTGCCATGGATGGATACAGAGCCAGCCGCGGTCTCTTCATATTAGACATTGAACTTTGCTAATTTGTTCATATTTGCAGATAAAACAGGGTTGTCAAAATGTTCCTTTTAGCACCTCCTAAATAGTTATTTTCTTCCCCTTTCATACTGAGTACAGCTGAGCGATAAAGTGGGATCAGGGAAACTCTTTCAGAGGCTGAACTCTTTGTGTTTGTGTGACAGCAAAGAAGAATTCCCTATTCATACCTATTAAATTGCACAAGCAGGAAGATGGAGAGTTACAGTGAGAGAGAGAGAGAGAGAAATAGCAGGGGTGGGGATGACAGAAAAGCAGGCAAGGAGAGAGGCAGTGTGGTCTAGTATATAGGGCACTGGGCTGAGGCTCAGGGGACCCAGGTTCTAGGCTGGCTCTGACACTGGCTTCCTGGGTGACCGTGAGTCTTGGGCAAATCACTTCATCTCTCTGAGCCTGTATTTCCCCTCTTGGTCTTGTGTACTTCAGCTGTAATGTTGTCAGGGCAGAGACAGTCTCATGTTACTTGTTTCTAGCACACTTGGGCCTTGATCTCCGCTGGCTGCTCTAGGCGCTACCCTAATTCAAATGCACAGGGAGTCTCTGACGTTGGGCATGTCGGCAGCACAGAGCGCATACCTGTGTCCATGCTCCTGTGCATACAAACCCATGCTTGCCAAGCCAACCTGACAGCATCCACATTGCAGAGTCATGTATGACCTGTAGCCACATCTACACTGGAGCTGCAGTGACACATGTCTGCTGTTAGGATTTCTGAGGCTATATGCCAGGGTCCTCTGGGTCTTACTAGCTGGAGCTGCTCTAGTGGGGTTTTCACCGTGTATGTGGGAAAAGGTGTCTGTCCTTCTGAAGCCTGTGTGTAGAAGTGTTCTTAGTCCTCCAGCACCTCTAGCTGAGGAACTTCGGGCTCTGCATACTCCTTGCTTCTGTCCGTCCAGCTAGAGTCGAGCCAATGCCAGTGGATGAGCTGTTCCTGTTTTGCAGGATACAGCTAGAGGGTCTGAGAAACAGTGGCAGACGTTTCAGTGGCAGTTTCCATCCTTTGGAAGCCGGCGGTGGGTCTCGGAGGGGAGTTCATCCATGGTACAATTGAAACACCTGATACTTGTTGCCATAGCTGCAGATTTCGTAGATGTAGACTGGTGCTTCTGATGCAGGAGAGAAAGCACAGCAGTGTGGCATTACATAGTCCTGCAAACCTGGCATGCTCAGCAGTGACTCCAGAACTCCTGGAGGTCAGAACCCCTCCCCCAAAGTCTAATGGCTGTTTTCCTTTATTGTCTTAGTTGGGTGTGATGCCAGAGACAGACTGGGGGAGCAGGTGAGGGTGTCTTGGGGTGTTTGCCTCTGCTTTTTATAGTTTTAGTCCTCCTCTTCAAAAACATTTCCAGCTGGGAACAAGGAGACATAGAGTCTATGTGGAAGGATCTTCCCTGCTGTTTCCCACCCCTCCCCACACACAAACCTGTTTGAGCTTCGTTTGTTTTCCCTCTGTTTTACTGCTTAAATGCAAATTAAGGCAAACATACACTCCTTTGTTCAAGACAGGCCTGTTTGACTAGTTTGGTGCTACATCAGTTTTGAATGTAGATTCTTAATATCATGCAGGGGAATCTTACAACTTCACTGTTGTTGCCACACACATTTTATCGGGACGACACTGACCAACAAATTATACATTTTCAAATGATACCTTACAAGGCACACTTTGCACAAAGATTATTACAGTAGCATGTAGGGTGTGAACACAGGGGTACATTCCCTCTCAGTGGGGTGTTATTACCATTGGGAAGTGGGCTACCCTCGATTGCTACAAAGCTGTGGCTAAACAATTTAGTGTTGGCAAGTCACCTGTTGGCACTGGGGTGGGGAGGGTTTGTGAGACGATTAACACTGTGATTTGCCCACAAGTTGTGGACATAACTAATGTGCCTGAAACAATAGCGGGCTTTGAGGGAATGGCCTTCCCAGACTGCACTGTGGCCCATTGAAGGCACTCACGTGCCCATACTTGCCTGCCATAAGGCGCACATGAATATATGAATATATATGCAGTGGATACTGCTTGATGGTTCTGCAGGCCTTGCTCAGAGCTCAGGGACAGATTCATGAACACCGATGTGAAAAGTCCTGGCTAGGTGCAGGACACACGGGTGCTGAACTGAGGAGACGTGGTGTTTACCTGTTTGGACAAGCCGGGATGGTATTCCGTCCAAATGACATGGTTATCAATGGTGTATCTGTGCCTGCTTTATTTTCGGTGACAGTGCTTACCTTGTCCTTCTGTGACTCCTGAAACTGTACCCTGAGCTTACAAGCGTGGAAAAAGATACTGTAGTGCATGCTTAGCTGTTGCAGGATGTTGGTGGAACGTGCATTTGGAGCGTGCATTTGGCAGACTGAAAGATGCCAGCGTGGTCAATGCTGTCCATATGATTGTGATGCTGCACAACATCTGCAAGGATAAGACTGAGAAGTTTTGCATGGAGGGGCTCAGGATGCTGTTGGGCTTGGTACAAGCGCCCAGAAAGTTCAGCTGGCATCACTGTGTCTGAGTCTAGGTGAGCAAGGGAAATAAAGAATGCCGTATGCACCCATATCCTTGCATTGCATGGTGACCTGCATGGGGAAATGTGATGCTGTGTAGTGTTGTAGTAGACACAGAAGTTTATTTGCTACCGCTTTTATATGGGATTTGTTGTTTTTTAAAAGCCTTTAGATACAACTTTGACTCATCCTTTTTTCCTGTGCACTCAAACACTGACATTTATTGCAACCAAACCAATTTGTTCCTAGACCAAGGAGCAGTGAAATAACATTAGAAAACCATTGCAAGCCTCCCAGTCGGCTGCAAATAAACACTGAAAGTGCAGAATGAACAAACAAAAGTGCCGAACAGCCCTCAACAGTACAATGGCACCACGAAACTGGGTAAAGTGCAAACAGTACAGCCTCACCTTGACCGTGAGTGCTGGAAGTAAGGGGGCTGTCCTGTGTTCAGAGGTCACCCAAGTGTTTGGAAGCGTGGGGGGTTCTAGGAGAAGGCTGCTGGAGGTGACAGTTAGGGAACCACAGACTGCTGGAGCTGGGCAGTGAGTAAAGGCTGGGCAGCCAATGGTCAGCACTCGGCCGAAGTGGGTGAAAGTCACCCAAGTGCTGGGCAGCTCTGGGAATGGCATTAGGAGGGATGGTATCGAGCCAGATTCACATTGATACTAGGACCCCTTTACACCATTCGGGCCAGTGTCAATTACAGTTACATTCACTTTAAGGCCCCTTTGTGCTGCCAGAGTTGTGTGAAGGGGCCTTAGTGTGAGTGACAACTGGGAAAAGTTGTTGGGAGAATTAAAAGGAGCAAATGCCTTTGAGCCACAACCTAAAAGGTAAGGAAAAGCTTAAAGGCAAACTACAAAATTAAACCAGCTTGTTGTTCTTCCCTTTAGTTGCTGTTTAATGGTGTATAAAGGTGGCCTCTGTGTTTAAAAAGAAATGGTTTGGCTTGTATATTAAAACCAGGTCATCCTCATGTCTCTCTCTCTGCTGGAGGAGGCAGATGCCTTGCAAGATTTGGAGGCCATGATTAATCCTGTCTCATGAAGCTGCAGCTCCTTCTCTCTCCACCCCACTGGAAGGGGCAGGGGGGGGAAAGGAATCAACCTATCCTCCCTGTGCCAGAGAGTAAATCCTCCAGGAAGTGTAAGATACTATGCTTTCTAGGCAATGTAAGTTGCAGCCTGGTGTGACATCATGAATTGGGTCCTACAGCTGTGACCAAGGGTCTCCAGAAAAGGAGAAATAAGGATCTGATATTTCTAATGCAAATAAAAAAAAATGGGGGCGGAGGGGACAATAAGACCCTTGAGCCAGCCTTTGTACACAATAAAGAAGCACTAAAGGGCAAAAACATGTCTTCCTTTGTAATTCATCTTTAAATGATCCCATTGTTTTAACCTCACTGGGGTGCTATGACTCCCTATGCTTTGAATTTGATGTTTGCAAGACCTTATAATTGCCTTCATAGGTCTATTGAGTAATGACAGATGCACATTGTGGCTTGTGAGTCACGTTGGCCAAGGCACCAATGGCAAGGAGGACTCATTCTCAATGGCTTCCCCCAGGTTAAATAAGGGTTTCATCATTATTATGATTGATTATTTTGATAACAATACAGCAAACTGCAGGAGAGGAAAACAAAGTGAAAGGAGCAGTGAGCAAGCTCAATGGGTATGAACTGTGAGTAGGAAAAGCCAGAAAGAAAGGCCTAAAAAATTGTTCTGTTTGCAGAGAGCTATTGTATTTGGGAATATCAGGGGGACTTCACAGACTTACCAAGGTCACATGATAAATTAATATCTTAGCATGGATTAGAACCTACAGTTCTCTGGGCCCCTGTCTTATGTTGTCAAAGTTCTTGAAGCATACACACCCCACCTCCTCTTGGCTTGTGGATCACAAGGGAAGAGGAAGGTTAGCCTTGTGCTTAAGGCAGAAGACTATCAGACAGAAAATCTGGTTTCTCCTGGCTCTGTTTTGTGCCCTTGTGCAATCCACTTAATAGATCTATGCCTCAGTCCGTCTGTCCGTGTCCCCCCCCCCGGTGAAATGTGGATAATAGTAGCTACTGCACATAGATGTTTTGAGACTCAATTCGCTAATGTGTAAAAATTGATCCTCTGGAAAGTACTATACTAGTGCAAAGTATTTATACCCTCCCTGCCCAGTTCCTTAAAGGGAGTTATATGGGATGACGAGCAGTGGCTGCAGAACTTTCAGATGAGGAAAGCCATATTCATGGGACTGTGTGATGAGCTCGCCCCAGCCCTGCGGTGCAAGGACATGAGAATGAGAGCTGCCCTGCCGTTGGAGAAGTGCATGGCGATTGCACTGTGGAAGCTGGCTACTCCAGACTACTACCGATCGGTCACTAACCAGTTCAGGGTGGGAAAGTTGATGATTGGACTCGTGTTGATGGAAGTGTGCAGGGCCATTAATCTCATCGTGCCCTGAAAGACCGTGACTCTGGGCAACATGCGTGACGTGGATGGCTTTGCACAAATGGGCTTCCCTAACTGCAGAGGGGCAATAGATGGCACGCATATTCAGGGCTGGCCTTACCATGAGGTGAACTGAGGCAGCCGCTTCAGGTGCCAGACTGTGTGTGGGGGGTGGTGCCACTAGGACCCAGAGTGTAGAAAATTGTGTCTTCTGCTGGTGCATATGTATTCTCTCTGCTCTAGATGCACAGAGATGGTGGAGTGCTGTGCTGGAGGAAGGAGAGCACAAGAGGCATAACAGGCAGGCAGGAGAAAAGGTGAGAGGGAATAACAGAAAGCAGCAGGAGCTGCAGGGAGAGAGAGGGGGAAGAGCCTCTTATGTACCTCTCAAGTACCCCCAGGAGCCTGGACTGATTAATGCCAGCTTCTCAGGGAGCTTCCTGTTTCCTGCTGCTTCCCTGAACCCACTTGAGGAGAACAGGCAGTCAACTGAAGTAGTAGGAGCCAGTTAGGCCCTTAAGACGCTGATATCTTCGCTCACTCAGGCCCTGCCACCAGCCTGCTTATTTGTCCCCTTCAATTGAGTATTGAGAGCCACTATAGCTGGCACAGACCAGCAGTCATGAGTGAAAGAAGAAAACGCTCCTCTGGGGTAGCATTCAGAAAAAGAAAGAAAGCAAAGGAAGCTTTTCTATCTAAGCAGGAAGGAGCTCTCCTGAGATACATAGACAAAATGTTCACGGTGAGCCTTCCGGCCCCAGTGAGGATGTGAGTGGTGAGGAGATGCCTGATCTTCCAGTTAGTCAGAGTGCAGGTGACCTGTCAGCTACTGCAGCATCCATTTCTCCATCTCAAACGGATGTAACCATGCACATTCCCGAAGCAAAATCAGAGAAGAGTGTGGTGGAGGCCAACGTTCCCTCTAATTTTTGACAGGCCCTGTGCGCAAAAAATTTCTTCTGTGCAAATTTTTGAAGCAGAGTTCAGATTTGTGTGCACCACCACCCCTGCCAGGTCGGGGGGGGGGGAGCACGGAGCCCTCGTGCCCTCCCCCAAGCGGGACATGGGCACGGAGCCCTTGCGTGCCGCCGCCCCCCCCCACTGCAACCGGGACACGAAGCCCTCACGTGCTGCCGGGCCCCCCTGTTACCCAGGGTTCTTTCAACCCGAAGCTCTTGGTAACGTTTACTCTGTGCGAAGTGGTGTCAGGAAATAAATCAGGGGAGACACAGCCGTCCGACTGATAGATGGCTGGCACAAACAGGACAACACACGAGTGCTTTCACTTAAAGCTAAACTTTACTTAGTCTCAAGCACTTACACACGTCCGCAACAGGTTAGTAAAACACCCCCAACCCTCGATCATTACCGAAGCTCAGTGTGGCTCTCAAGAGGCACAGCAGCAGCCCATCTGCCGCTGGGGACTGCAAGATGTATCCAGAGGGAGAGTCCAGAAAAAGTCCAACTACCTCAACCTTTCCCCCTTATTTATACATTAGCAATAGAATGACATGTCCCTTAAAGAAAACTTGTTAAGCAAGCAGTTCCAATGGTCCAGCAAGAGGTTCCTTCTGATTATTGATTAACCAGGTGTGGGTTTTTCCAGAGTTTGCAGCCTTGAGGCCCCCAATAGACATTCCTGGGGCACATCCTGCTCTTCTAAAATGCATGTAACAGCAACTTCAACACAATTCTTATCAGGAAGGACAGGGGGTCAAGCTGCCCTCTCTGTAGCACCAAAACCCCCTCCCCTCCTGCCTTGGTCAAGCTGAGGCTGTGACTTGGCCAATTTACAGCCTGCTTACTTGGCTGCTTTTAGCAATAAGCCATAGTGGTTTCAGGCACTTTACTGGTTTGCTGACATCCCCTTGTACACCCCCGGCCCCAAGCGGGACACAGAGCCCTCGTGCGCTGCCCCCCTGCAAGCGGGAGATGGGCACAGAGCACTTCCTCCTTCCCCCAGCGGGACATGGGGCTCAGCCACCACCCCGTCCCAAGCGGTTATGCAGAATTCTCACATGGAAATGTGCTTGCCAATTCCTCCGTGTTTATCATAGCAACAAGAGTTCTGTGAGACTGGCCCCTTCCCTCCTGCCAGCATGGCTGTCCTAGGCTGGCCACTGTGCACGCGGTGTTTCCCCATGTGCGTGGGGTTTAGAATCTCTGTGTGCGCGCGCACACGCACAGCTTAGAGGGAACAGTGGTGGAGGCACAAGAAACAGCTGCTGCAGGGCCGATGCTACCGTTGGGCGACCCTAGGTGGTCGCCTAGGGCGCCAGGATTTGGGGGGTGGCGTTTCAGGTCCCTTGGTGGCTGCTGGTGGGAGAGGTTGCCGCCAAAATGTCGCCGAGATCCCCGGCAGCCGAAGAATTTCTCGGCGGCACTTCGATGGCAGCTTCTTCGGCCGCCTGGGATCTCGGCGGCATTTCGGTGGCAGCCTCTCCCGCCGCCTAGGGCGGCAAAAAAGCTGGCGCCGCTCCTGAGCTGCTGCTGAGTTTAGTTCCTTAAGCCTAGATGATCCAGGACTGTGGACCCACTTGAGCAGTAGCCTGAGGGACTTCCTTGTACTGCATGGGCCACAGCAAGTGAAAAACTTCATGTTCCCCAAAGACAATGAAAATAGACGTTTCCATCCAACACATTACTGGCGTGAAATCCCCAATGGTGACAAAGTGGAGAGGCCATGGCTTATGTACTCAAAAACCCAGAATGCTGCATACTGTTTTTGTTGCAAACTCTTCCAGTCTAATGTTCCAGCCACATTGGGTTCTACAGGAACAAAGGACTGGAAAAATCTGGCTAGAAATCTGGCATGCCATGAGAAGGCAGCAAATCACCAGCAAGCATTCCACAGGTGGAAAGAGCTTGAGATGAGACTAAGGTTAAAGGCCACCGTAGATGATCAGCATCAAGAAAAGATTGCATCAGAGTCTCTTTACTGGCAAAATGTTCTGAAAAGGCTCATTGCCATTGTGAGAATGCTTGCTACCCAAAACCTAGCACTGCGTGGCACTTCAGATCAGCTGTATGTGACAAACAATGGAAACTTCCTTAAAATTGTGGAGCTGATGGCTGAGTTTGATGCTGTACTCCAGGAGCATCTAAGAAGAGTCACCACCCAAGAAATGTACACATACCATTACCTTGGAAAAACAATTCAAAATGAGATCATACAGTTACTGGCAACAGAAGTCAAACAGAAGATTGTGGCAGATCTGAAGTCAGCAAGATATTACTCTGTTATTCTGGACTGCACACCTGACATCAGCCATATGGAACAAACGACTTTAATGGTGCATTTTGTAACAACAGAACCTAGTGAAAATGTCCCTGCAGTGGTGACGGTCAGAGAGCATTTTCTAGAATTTATTGACATTGATAATACTACAGGAGCTGGTATGATAAATGTGCTTCTTAAAAAGCTGGACGATACGGGAATTGTGATAACTGACATGAGAGGTCAGGGCTACGATAATAGTGCCAACATGAGAGGAAAGAACAGAGGAGTGCAGACATGGATCCGAGAGTTAAACCCTCGAGCTTTTTTTGTCCCAGGCAGTTCTCATTCATTGAACTTGGTGGTCCGTGATGCAGCATCATCTTCTAGTGAGGCTGCTGAATTTTTTAATGTAATTCAAAGCATCTATGTATTTTTCTCTGCATCAACTCATCGATGGCAAATTTTGAAGCAACATCTGGGAACAGCCTCTCTGACACTGAAACCACTGAGTGCCACACGATGGGAAAGTCGAGTGGAGGCGATAAAGCCTATCAAACACCAAGTTGGGAAGATAGATGTTGCCATAGTTGCCATTATGGAGGATAATGCTATGACGGGACCTGTTCGTGGGAGAACAGTGGCAGAGGGAAATGGAATCACCAGAAACGTACATAACTTCAAATTTCTGTGTGGCTTAGTGTTGCGGCATGACATACTGTTTGAAATAAATGTTGTAAGCAAGAGACTCCAAGGTGTTGACCTTGATCTATCTGGAGCAATGGAACAACTGGACGAAGCAAAGTCATACCTACAGTCTTACCGGTCAGATGAGGGATTTCAAACCGTTCTGAAGAGTGCACAGAAGTTGGCAGAGGAACTTCACACTGAAGCTATTTTCCCATCCATTCAAGAATACAAGAGTCACCGAAGAAGACGACATTTTGATTATGAGTCACGGGATAATCCCATAAGAGACCCCAAACAACAATTCAAAGTTGAATTCTTTAACCAGGTGCTAGATTGTGCAATACAGTCAGTTGAATAACATTTCATGTAGCTCAAGGAACACAGCAGTATATTTGGGATGATGTATGATATTTCAAAACTCCTCACTATACCTGAAGAAGACCTACACCAGCAATGCAGGGCACTAGAGACAGTGATGACACATGATGACATGTGCGATATTGATGTGAGTAATTTAGGTGATGAACTGAAAGCCCTTTCAAGATGCATTTCAGCAGGATCAACTCCAAAGGCTGTTCTGGAATATATGTGCACAAATAAGATGACCACCCTCTTTCCAAATGCTTTTGTTGCTCTGTGCATACTTCTAACACTTCCTGTAACAGTTGCCAGTGGAGAACGTAGCTTCTCCAAGCTGAAGTTAATGACACAGGAGAAGCTGGTCAGCTTTGCAACCATCTCAACAGAGCATGAGCTGGCCCAGACTGTGGACCTTCATGAAGCAGTTCAAATCTTTGCAACCAAGAAGGCACAGAAAGCACCACTTTGATTATTCAAACAGATAAAAATGCCAGTGTTTACTATGCAGATAAGGAAAGTTACATTTGCTGTTCAGGCGTTTGAAAGTTAAGTGTTACTTACAATTTTTGAACAAGGCATTTTAAGTTGTTAGTTCTCCTTTATTGGGGTAGGTAGCAGAGCAGTACCATGAGAGGAGTAGAACAGGAAGAAGGCAGAATTGAGATCTTTCAAAGTTTTGGCCCAAGAGACAGGGCATGGGAGCATCATTTGAGCTCCCCGCCTCAGATGCCAAAATGTTGTGGGCCGGCCCCGCACATATTTCAATTCTGGCACCAGACCACCTAGTTACCAAGTACATTAATTGCAAGGGGTATTTCTCAATGGTTCTCCAGGTGCTTGTGGATCACCATGGGCGTTTCACAGACATTAACGCTGGCTGGTCCGGAAAGGTGCATGATACACGCATTGTGACATTGTTGACATGAACTGTAACCGTATAGACATTGTTGCAACCAAGGTCCTGTAGGTTCCATAATATTTGTGAAGGGAAGGGTGAAAGCTTCACTCAGGGCTGGACCACTGAGGCTCAATTTGAAGCAGCAATTTGAAGCTGAAAGCCACTAATATTTGTTGCTATGCTTGGGAGTGCAGTGCTTGTAATGCTAGGAAGTGATTGTGATTGGTGCAGACGATGCAATATGATGGTTTAAGATAATTGTCTGCTGCTTTGCAAGGCTTTGTTTGCTTTCAATTAATAGAATAAAGATTGTTTCCAAACCAACACAATTCTTTTATTAAAAAACAACTGGAGGAGAGAGTCAAACAAAAAAAACACATCAGTACTGAGAGGGATGGGGGAAGGGAAGGTCCCAGGAAGAGGTGGGGGTCCCGGCACGATTAAAGATTTGTGTATGTCCAGGGATCATTGTGACGTTACACTCCATGTGTTTTATGAAAATATGCTTATGAATGTGAATATGATGCAACTGGAATATGCTTTATGCAAAAGGTCTCTTGTAAGGTATCATTACAAAGCTTATAATCTACTGAGTGTGTTCATCCTATTTGTTTGCATATATTATTTCTATGTCTGGAGTTAGGAGAATAAGATATAAACTTGTATCACTGATGTAAACATATTAAGTGGAAGCCATTAAGGTGCTTCAGAATCAATGAACTGTAAATGGCTCTGTTTACTTGCAAACCTTCCTGTGTACATGTGGGCCAGTCCAAGAAGAATGGAGGCTGGGGTCTCACAGGATGTGACCATGTCACGTGATACTGGAATCCATTTAAAATCTGGTACTTTTTCATTTAGAAGGAGAGGTGGGGATCCAAAGAGACAAAAGATTCCCGCCTTGTGCCAAAGCTATAAAAGGGGGTGGAGCAGGACAAACGGGGTGGCCAGTCATGAGAAAATCCCTGCTTACCACCTGAGATGTCTGCTGGAACTAACAAGGACTGTACCGGGGAAAGGTCTGGGTCCAGACTAGGAAGGAGTCTTGTCTGTGAAAAAACATCTCTGAGGGAGAGATATTACCTGTAATCAGTTTCTTAATGTATTAGGCTTAGATTTGCGTGTGTTTACTTTATTTTGTTTGGTGACTTACTTTGTTCTACCTGTTATTACTTGAAACCACTTAAATCCTACTTTTTATACTTAATAAAATCATTTTAGTTTATTAATAAACCCAGAGTAAGTGATTAATACCTGGGGGAGCAAACAGCTGTGCATATCTCTCTATCAGTGTTGTAGAGGGCGGACAATTTATGAGTTTACCATGTATAAGCTTTATACAGAGTAAAACGGATTTATTTGGGGTTTGGATCCCATTGGGAACTGAGTGTCTGGGTGCTGGAGGAGTAACCTGCTGCACTGTTTTCAGTTTAGTCTGCAGCTTTGGGGGCATGGACTAGACCCTGGGTCTGTGCTGCAGCAGGCTAGCGTGTCTGGCTCGACAAGACAGGGTTCTGGAAGTCCCAAGCTGGCAGGGAAAACGGGCTCAGAGGTAATTTCAGCACATCAGGTGACAGTCCCAAGGGGATCTCTGTGACCGAACCCGTCACAGTCATATCCAACCTTCTACTTTGGAGTACAGTGCAGCGAGTACTGGGAGTCCGCAGTGCTGGACTGTGAAGGGCGAGGAGTGGAATGCCGCAGGTACAGACTGGAGCCAGGAGGTTAATAAGAGTGTGCTGGCGGTGTCTGGGGGGCGCATGGGAAGGAGTTTTGTGACAGCAGCTTCAGGGGAGGGCGGGCGCGGAGCTAGTATTGCCTAGAGCATGTCTGCTTGGAACTCCATAACGTTTAAGAGCCGCTCCACGGCTTCATTCTGGCGTGCTGTGTTCTCCTTTCAGTCCCTTTTCTCGCTGTCCCACCACTCCTTCAATTCCTGTTTCTCAGCGGCGGAGTGCATCATAACATCACGCAGAAAGTCCTCCTTAGTTCTTCTTGGCCGCTTTCTAATTCTGCGCAGCCGTTCAGCCACCGATAACAAAGAGGGAGACTGGGCTCCCAAGGTCATCTCTGTGAAGCCAAAATGCAACATTTTACAGCAGTATTGTTTGCAACACAGAGATCACTGATTCGGTGATTTAAAACACAGCCAGTACTCTCACACCTGTCACTAACTGGCTGACCCCAGGCAAGCACACATGAGCCACAAGACCCCCAAAATGGTGAGCAGCCACAGGGGCAGAGTAAATCAGTCTTCCCGGACCCTGCTGTACATTGGGCACGTGGCTCTTGGGGATAGCCAGCACTGTGTGTGTGTTTGGGGGGGATGATAATCATCCCTGTCCCCACACTTTCCACAGCCTGTGTTCATTATGGAAGATATCTCACTGCTGAGGGTGAGCAGGGAATCTCCAAGACTGCGGCTTCCGCCCTGGCCCTTATGTGATTAGCCTGTGTGCAGCAATGATCCTCCCCCGTGATGGCAGAGTGGCATGGGAAAGTTACCGTTAATGGGGCAAGAAACAAAGCAGCTCAGTATCTCCACAAGAGGTTCCTGGAGATCTCTGAGGCAGATTCCCGTGAAGTGAGGGAGTCAATCAGCAGCCTGTTTCGCTGCTCAGGCTAGGCATGTGGTGGGAGACAAGCCTGCTTTCTGCAACCCTCTTGCCCCCAACAACTCGCTTCAGTGATTCCCAAAATCAAATCCACTTACCAGGGCCTCCTCTCCTGTTTGCACTTCGCCAACATCCGACAGCTGTGACTGGCTAGCCTCCTCCGGGGTAGAAAAGAGCTCCTGGCTGCATGCGTCTCTGGCCTCCAAGTCATCCTCTGCCTCTGGGTCCCCCTCCCCCTCCACATCCTTGTCCAAGTTTTCCTCCTCCTGGCTTGGTCCACTCTCGACTGGTCCGTGAGCCATTGAAGTATCCACAGTGGCCTTGGCAGTGGAGTTTGGGTCACCACCAAGTATTGTGTCCAGCTCTTTGTAGAACCAGCAGCTCATGGGTGCAGCACCGGAGCGGTGGTTTGCCTCCTGCGCCTTGTGGTAAGTGTTCCGCAGCTCCTTCACTTTGACCCTGTACTGCAGTGTGTCCCGGTCATGGCCCCTTTCTATCATGCATCGTGAAATCTGTCCATAGGTCGTATAATTCCTATGGCTGGAGCGCAGCTGGGACTGCACTGCCTCCTCTCCCCAAATGCTGATAAGGTGCAGCACCTCGGCATTGCTCCAAGCGGGGGATCGCCTGGTGTGTGGAGCATTCATGGCCACCTGGAAAGATGTGCTGAGACCACTGCACACATCACCGAGCAAACAGGAAGGGGACTCTCAATATTGCAAAGGAATGTATGGGGTGGGGAAGACAGTTGGTCACCTGAGGGCAGGCAGTAGAGTTCAAACTGATGACCAGAGAAGCAAGAACAGGCATTGTGGGACACCTCCTGGAGGCCGATCGCAGCACTGTAATTGACCAGGGTGTCTACACTGGCACCGCAGCGCTGTACCCCTGGTGCAGAAAGCTGTACGCCTCTCATTGGGGTGGTTTCTTTACAGTGCTGCAACTGCGCAGTTTCTGCGCACTAAGTGGCTTGGCAATGTGTACACCTCGGGAGTTACAGCACAGAAAGCTGCTTTACTGCGCAGAAACTTGCCAGTGTAGACAAGGCCCAAGAAAGGTACTCTGAGTGTCACAGCTAAATGCAAAGTGGAAAAGATTGTTTAGCATAAGTAGTTAGCACATATCATAAGAGACTATTCAAGGTAAAGTGGCCTGTTAACATCTCTGTAGTCATAGGACAAAAGGAGGGGGTTAGTGGATGAAACCACACTCTTGATCATTATGCTGATTGCTTCAGGAAGAAAATTGACTGTGAAATCCTTAACAAACATCACATCCACCATAATCTCTTCACTGCCCTGAAATCTAACCACCAGACAGTGATTGAATCAGCATTAATTCAGCATTAATTCAGTAAAGGAGGCGCCATTGTAGTCCTCAACCATGATGACTGCCTTAACCAGGCCAATTGACAACTCTCCAAGACCACCTACTAGGTGGCTTTCCTCATAGGTGCTCCAGCCCCAGGGCACCCACGGAGTCGGCATCTATGCTATGTGCTAAACAATCTGTTCCACCTTGCACTTAGCTGTGGGGCTCGCAGTACCTTTCCCAGACCTGAAGAAGAGTTCTGCGTGGCTTGAAAGCTTGTCTCACTCACCAAGTTGGTTCAATAAAAGATATTACCTCACCCACCTGGTCCCACTAATATCTTGGGACCAACATGGCTGTAATTATACTTTATAACCAAAGTTTTATTAAGCTCTTTGCCTCAATAATATCATGTCAGTGAGTTCCACAGGTTATACATGAAACGTAAGTTCCTTATAGAAATTAGTTGCCTTCTGAATGCCTCTCTTGTTTACATATTATGGGAAAGTGTAAATAGTAACTCCTGACTGGGTTTCTCTGTGCCAGTGGTTCTCAACCAGGAGTCCGGGGACCCCTGGGAGGCTGCGATCAGGTTTCAGGGATTCTGCAAAAATAAAGCAGAGAGGAGGGCCGGCGTTAGATTCGCTGGATCCCAGGGCAGAAAGCTGAAGCCTGAGTTCTGTCACCTGGGGCTGAAGCTGAAGCCCAAGCAACTTAGCTTCATGGGACCTCCTGTGGCATGGAGCCCTGGGCAATTGCCCTGCATGCTACCCCATAATACCAGTCCTGGCTTTTTATCTACTGGATATGCAGAAAAACCGTTGTGGCACAGGAGGGTGGTGGTGTTTTTATAGCATGTTGGGGTGTGGGGCTCAGAAGGAAAAAGGTTGAGAATCCCTGCTCTATGCTGGTCACTAACTATGATGTCTTTTACCTATTTTTGTTTTCTCCTTTCCAAATGAAATACTCTTAGTCTTACTTTTACACTCCTTGCATGGAAGCTCCTCCTGCAAAAACATGCCTCCAGTCACGTCTTTTTTTCTTCTTCTCTGGCTCTTTTCCGTTTCTGCTGTTGCTCTTGGGATGAGGCAGGTGACTAACATAGGAGCACAAGTCCCATTATTGCTTAAAGTCACTGAGGCACTTTTGAAGATCCCACCTGAGATCAATAGCTCTTTCCGCAATTATATTACAATATAAAGGAGAGTAGGTCACAGCAACTGCAGTCCCAGTCTCTCCCAGCAGGAGTCGCTGCTGGGAACAGTGCAGGAGCACTGACTCTGTAGGAGCTCATCACTATTGCAGTCCCAGCTTCTTCCAGCAGGAGTCGCTGCTGGGAATGGTGCAGGAGCACTGCTCTCAAGAAGCTTGCATCTATGCCAGGCCCAGCCGCTCCCAGCAGCAGTGGGGGAAGATGTTAGGATGGATTTAGAGCAGCCAGGAGGAGCAGTACTCAGGATGTGAAATGTGAAGAACCTGCTCTGTCACATCTTGCTTTATTAAACCATGAATTTCCGCTCTCCTCATTGCCGCTGCATGTAAAATGATGTTCCATATCCTACATGTGCAAGCTGTCAGCTTGGTGTGCAGATCTGAGTATCCGCAGGGAATTGCAGGCTGTCCCACAGTGGATCTCCCTCTCCCAGTGTAAATGGTTATGGGAGCAGCTTGGGAAGATGGAGGGCTATTTTGGGCAGGTGTTCAGTGCTGTTTACCTACATGGCACATTATTAAAGTGTCCGCAGTCTGCATGGCATGGGACAAAGCACAGATGGTCCAGTGAAGAACTTGCAATCTGAATAACACTTGCATCTCCAGTGACATGCTGGATGGGCTCCAGGGAAAACCTTGTTAGAACTCAAGCTGAAGGGAGTGGGAGGGGGATTTCCCTGCCTCGGATGGAGCTATCTCTGTCTTGGTACTCCACCTCCGCTGGAGCTGAGTTTTATTTCTAGAGATCATAACATTCTTTCTGAAGGATAGAGAGGAAGGCTGGTCTTGTGGCTTATGGCACCAGACTGGGACTCAGGATCTGGGTTCAATTTCTGGCTCTGACATACCTCGGGCAATGACTTTTTGTGCCTCAGTTCTCCCTCTGTAAAACAGGGAGAACAATTCTTCCTTTTTGCCTCCCTGTGTCTGTCATTGGCCATGTCTACACTACAAACTTTGACCAACACAAGTTACGTCAGCATAAAGCCAACGTAGTTAGTACATTGCCTGTGCGTGTGCATACTTGGCTCCTTGCGTCGGTGCTGTACGTACTTATCAGTCATGCTTGGGTCAATGCACAGTGCGGTGCACTATGGGTAGGTATCCAAGTGTGCAACCCACTTCTGGCCCGTGCACTGTCCTTCGGGAAGTTTTGGCAATGCATGATGAGTTGGAAGCAAGTTGCTTAGGGGTGACTGGAAGCAACATGGTCAAGTTCCCAGCATGCAACTTTCTCCATCCCATAATGTCATCCATATCCTATTATTTTTATGCCTTTTTAAAAAAATCTCATGAACCCGTGCAATCCACCATTTCTGACAGAAGCATGGAGCCTGCACAGCTCTGCACCATTGTCATGAGCATCACAAGCACAGGACTCATCGTTCTCTGGTATTTACAGAGCTGGGAGAAGAATCGCATCAGCAGGGAACATGACTATTTCCTGGAGGAATGTAGATTGCTGTGGGAGACGGTGAGAACCAATTCAAGGTGATTGGTGGCATTCATGGGGCAGCTGCAGACAGTGGAGAGCTGCTTCTGGGCCTGAGAAACGAGCACTGATTGGTGGGATCACATTGTAATACAGGTTGCGGCTGATAAGCAGCGGCTGCAGAACTTTTGGATGTGGAAGGCCACATTCCTGGTTCTGTGCGCTGAGCTCACCCCAGCCCTCGAGTATTGGGACACCGGAATGAGAGCTGCACTGACAGTGGAGAAGCGAGTGGCAATCACACTGTGGAAACTTGCAACACTGGATTGCTACTGGTCCAGTGAGAAATCATTTTGGAGTAGGAAAATCCACGGTGGAGGCCGTTGTCCTGCAAATATGCAGGGCCTTTAATCGTTTCTTGCTACGCAGGACTGCGACTCTCTGCAATATGCGGGACATAGTGGATGGATTTGCAGCAATGGGGTTTCTGAACTGTGGTGGATTGATAGATGGCACGCATCTCCCTATTTTGGCACCAGCCCACCTTGCCCAAAGTATGTCTGACAAACCTTGGATTCATAGAAGTAGTGAGATCAGAGTAGGGGTGGGTGCATCTCTAAGGTCTGTAACTCTCTAGTGCTTGTTAAGAGTAAAGTGACTGTGGTTAAGAAACCCTTTTGCTAAGCTTGTGTTCCTTGCTTTCCTGCCATGCTAATGCCGAAGGGGTTAAAGTAGAAGCCAGAGTGCCCACAGCCGGGTGGTGCTCTAGGGTAGCATGTGTAAGTGACTGTGGGGCTTGGGAGGCCTGAGGCACTGGTTTTGGGTTCTAGGACAGCTGGATCGTGGCGTCCCGAGAGGTCTGAGCCTGAGCATGCACCCTAAAGTCCCAGAGCTAGGAACAGTGACTACACTCTACCCAGCCCCAGTTGGCTTAGAAGCACGTGGGACCCACAGAAGTGGTTGGATCCAATCTCAACACAGCGGTGTCCGTACAGGGCAGCACTGGGCCAGGTCGTGCCAGGGTGTGTCTCAGACATTCAGGACCACAGCCATAAAGAAGGGTTTGTAGATCAATGCCTAAGCCTGGAATTGTACCCAAAGCCAAATAGGAAGCCAAAGGAAGTGCTGAGGACCATCAGGTAGCCACATTCTGCACAAGCTGGGGCTACCAAATGGTCCTGGAGGGTGGTCTCGCACAGAGCAGTAATACAGTCCAGGAGTTGCACAGACATGGAGAATTGTGCTGAAATAGATACTTGCAGCTTCCTTGCCATGTGCCAATTGGCTCTTACAGCCAATAATGCCACATGAGATTCCAGCAGCAGAAGGGGATTACAAAGCACCCTCAAGCTACCAACCTCTTAGACAAAGGTTGGACAGACCCCATCCATCGCCAAGGCAGGAGCTGCCTCGACCCCCTTCCTCTTGTCTGCATTCACCTTCAGCCGCATCCCAAGCTCAGTCAGGCGCTGAGACCCTCACCATCCGGGCCTGAGGATAAGGAGTCCTTGAGTGGTGTGTCCTGCACATAGTCAGGACAATGCAACCCAGACTGTCCCTCTGTCTCCTCCAACAGCCTCACAGGGATTATTTCAACTCTGACTTAAGAAGGTGGCTGAGGGTTAATCTCCCTGCAGCCATCCCTTTCAGCTCCAGTAATTGCTTTGCTGGAGAGAAAGGCCTGATTCTTTGCAGCCACTTGCTCTCCCCACGGTACTCTGCCTGAGATGGAGGGCTGATTTCCTTGACATACATTTGTATAAATAATAGTGAGGTTGTTTAACAGTTATTCTTAAAGAAAAGATGAGATAATTTCATGTTTTGATATTCTTAAAATTGATTCCCTTGAATCTGGAGCTAAGTATGTATTACAGAGAGAGCTCTCTTCTCTCCTCCTCTCTGAGAGGGGGAGGGCAGAGTCCCAGATCACTTGGGGAAGGGCACTGGAGAGAATGGGGGCAGTTGAGGAGGAGGGGACATGGGAATCTAGCTGCTATTTGGGGTAGGTTTGGAGCAGCTGGAGAAGGGAGTATTGGGGAGCGGAGTGATCATGGAAAAGAGCTGGAGTAGCAAGTGGCCCAGGTAGGGCATGGGGTAGAGGCCTGGGTTGGCCCAGTAGGGGTGTGAGGGAATAGCCTTGGGAAAGCATAGGGAATCAGCCTGGGAATGGTGTGTGGGAGCAGCCTACGTGTGGCTCAGAAAGGGAGGAGGGTGGAATATTTGCATCATTTCCCATCATTTCCATGTCACAGAACTTCACCGGGAAGAACCTGGTGCCGTTTTGTGCGTTTCACACCGTTTCTGCCTCTCCCACCTCACATTAAAGTATTTGCAATTTGAACCAAATTAATAGCTTCCAAGGCCAGATGGGACCATTGTGATCATGGAGTCTGACCTGCATAACACAGGCTGGAGATCTCCCCTAGGGATTCCTGCAGCAAACCCATCCCTTCTGTTTGAGCTACAGCATCTCTTTTCAAAAGCAGTCCAGTCTGGATGTGTCTATCTTTGCTTTGGAAATGCAAACAGTCACACTGTTTGGATGAGAGCTGTCTCTGATTTCTATATAGGTTCTTACGCCACACTCATCACCATAGTATCTGAGCATCTTCCAGTACCGCTTTAAGCGTCGTGACTATCATCTGTCATGTGCTGTTTGTTCTCTCTCCCTCCCTCAGGGGAAAGTGTGTGCAGTGAAGTGTCTTGTTGTGGTAGAGTTTTTTTAGATACATTGCTCTGTATTTATGGTAGAGAAGGCAAGGTCAAGGAAATGTACCTTGTGCTTGGAGTGGAAGGTGATAAGGTTTGTGATAGTCCTTAGTTCCTGGGGGAGTTCATTACACAGTCTGAGGCCAGCCCCCGAGAAGGACCTATCTCCTACACAGATGAGCTTTACCCTTATAGAGAGTTCCATTGTGCTAGAGGAGTGTAGTTGACCACTATCTTCATCCCAGAGGTCTAGATGGTCTTTTAGATGCCCTGAGTCCAGGCCTTGAAGATAAGGACCAATCCCTTGAACTTGATTAGATTATTCTGTGGGAAGCCAGCGTAGGGAGCAGAGGACAGGGTCTGATGTGCTCACGGTAGCCAGTGTTGTTGAGGGGACATTCTGCTGTGTTCTGGACTAGTTGGAGTTTCTAGGCACTGAAGGCTTCATGCCCACATATATTGCATCACTGTAATCCAGCCGTGAGGTGATGAAGGTGTGAATCATTGAGGCCAGGTCTGTTGTTTGCCAGGATGGGACTGAGTCTCCTGGCCAACTAGAGATGACAGCAGCAGCTGCAAGTAATACTTCCTAAGCAAGAGCTTAGCATCAGTGAGGAATCCAGGAGTACACCTAAACTACAGACTGAATCGACCAATTATGGGTCTGTACCTTCAACCATTTAGAAATTGGCCTCTTTCCCCTTGGAAATAGCCCTGAGTTCGTTCTCTCTCTCTCTCTCTCTCTCTCTCTCTCTCTCTCTCTCATAAATTTTCCCCCCTTCATGAGATTTCTGTGAAAGGAGGCTTGTAACTGACCTCCCAGTTTGTCTGGCTCTTCTCAAACCTGGCCTCCTTGTTGCACTGTTTGCAGATGAACAAAGCAGCCTCTGACTCTTTTGCACTTCAACCATTGTCCATTCTTTGATTTTGCCTTCCCTGAGGTCAGTTTCCTTTGAGATGCCTGCCAGTGATTGTGCCATCCACAGTCCAGTTCCAGGGATCTAAAATAGAAACAGACTTTCCTGAGAAATAAGAAGAGCCAGGAAGTAAGATCGGTCAAACACACCCTCGCCTGGGTGGATGCTTTGCAAAGTTCTGCTGTGCAGGCCCATGGTTTAAGTTTAAAGCATTGTATAAGATACATGAGAAGTATTGTACAGCAGAACAAAGGCACTTGCCCAGACTAAAGGCTTTCTGGATGTCTAGTCCCAGAATATCTCATGACCCAAGGAGAAATGTCAGGTAATCAGAGCTCCTTCTTCCTTTATCTGATCTATTTTGGTTGGTTATAGTGCTTTTCGTTGTGGGATCTAAGCACTGCCCAGCTTGGCTCATCGCCAACAAGTAATTTATTTTACCTGAATGTTCATAGAAATATGAGCTGTCCCTTAAAAATCAGGTTTAATGGACTCTCATTTGGTTCTATGCAGTTCCTGACTCCAAAACATGGTTGTATATTTGGTAACATCCTCTTTGAGGCCCCAGTTCAGCGAAGTGCCTAAGCGTACACTTACATAACGGCCATACTCAATCAGACCAATGCTCCATCTAGTCCAGCATCCTATCTCTGTCTGGCCAATGCCAGGTGCTTCAGGTGGAATGAACAGAACAGGGTAATTACAAATGATCCATCCTCTGTCCAGTTTCAGCTTCTGGCAGTTGGAAGTTTAGGGACACCTGGAGAATGGGGTTGCATCCCTGCCCATCTTGGCTAATAGCCATTGATGGACCTATCCTCTATGAACTGATCTAACTCTTTTTTGAATCCGGTTATACTTTTGGCCTTCACAACATCCCCTGGAAAAGAGTTCCATGGGTTGACTGTGCATTGTGTGAAGAAGTACTTCCTTTTTTTTTTGCCTTTTTCATTGGGCGACCCCTAGTTCTCGCTTTTCTATCCTGAACAGTCCCAGTCTTTTTAATCTCTCCTCATATGGAAGGTGTTCCATACCCCTAATCATTTTTGTTGACCTCCTCTATACCTTTCCCAATTCTAGTATATCTTTTTTGAAATGGGGCAACCAGAACTGTATGCAGTATTCAAGGTGTGGGTGTACCATGGATTTATATAGCGGCATTATGATATTTTCTGTTTTATTATCTGTCCCTTTCCTAGTGGTTCCTAATGGTTCCCTTTGAAATGAGTGGGATTTAAGAACATTTAAGTGCTTTAGTGAATTAAAGTCTAAACCAGGTCTATGCTAGAAAACCTTTTCTGGCATAACAATGTCAGGGTGTGATTTATTTATTTATTTATTGTGACATTTCTATGCCAGTAGAAAAGCCCTAGTGCAGATGCAGTTAAACTGGCGTAAAAATGCTTTTGCTGGTATGGCATAGGTTTGGTCTATACTAGAAAGCTTTGCTGGCTAGGGTGACCAGACAGCAAGTGTGAAAAATTGGGACGGGGTGGGGGATAATAGGAGCCTATATAAGAAAAAGACCCCAAAATTGGGCTGTCCCTATAAAATGGGGACATCTGGTCACCCTATTGCTGGCATAGATATGACTAGGGCCCTACCAAATTCGTGGTCCATTTTTTGTAAATTTCACCATCATATCATTATAAAAATCTTGAATTTCATGGTTACAGATATTTAAATCTTACATTTCATGGTGTTTTAACAACTATGAATATGTATTTTTAAACCAGCAAAATATAAACATGTAAAGTCGTTAAGACTCAGCATTTCTCAAACTGGGGGTCCCAACTAAAAAGGGGGCTGCAAAGCTATTGTAGGGGGGGGCCTGTTATTGCCATCCTTATTTCTGCACTGCCTTCAGAGCTGGGTGGCCGTAGAGCTGCGGCTGCTGGCCAGATGCCCAGCTCTGAAGGCTTTGTCCCCACCAGAAGCAGTGCAGAGGTAAGGGTGGCATGGTATGCTGGTAGCAGTATTGCCACCCTTATTTTTGCGCTGCTGGTGGTGGTGGAGCTGCCTTCAGAGCTGGACATCTGGCCAGCAGCCGCCACTCTCCAGCTGCCCAGCTCTGAAGGAGAGGGTAAAAATACATAAAAGACCAGCTTTCACAGGGGAGCCCAGATTTCACAGTCTGTGACGTGTTTTTCATGGCCGTGAATTTGGTAGGGCCCTAGATATGACTGTTAGGAGTGTGAAAAAATCACTGACTAATCGACATAGCTAGCATAGATAATGCTTACCCCAGCAAAAGTCCTTTTGCTGGTATAACCTATTCCGTTCATGGAACTAGTTTAAACTGTTCTGGCAAAGAACTCTTTTGCAGGTATTAAGCTGTGTCTCCACTAGGGAGGTTTGCTGGTATAACTCTACCGGTATTTCTACACCAGAAAATCGTTTTAAATAGAGACAAGACTTTATTTTGCTTACTGAATTGGTATAAGCTATAATAACAAAAGCAATTTTTGCTGGCATGAATTGCATCTATGCTAGTAAAGCGCTACAGGTATAGTTGCACCAGAGAAACTTGAGTCTACATTAAGGCCTGTTCTTCACACAGATTTTGTACCTATGTGGATTCGTGGTGTGATTTTTCCTTTACTGAGATAGTGATACTAATAGAATCCCTAATGCAAATGCAGTTATACTGGAATAAAGATGCCTTGTACTAGTGTAGCTTATTCCCCTTCCCATATGGGAATAGCTATATTGATATAAACCACCTTTATATTGGTGTTACTTCATCCGTGCTAGGGGCTTGTATCTCTTCACTTCTACCAGTATAGTTAAAGTGGTACAATTTTTGTAGACAAAGCCCTTAGGTCTAAGTGCTCACTTCTGCTATCACGTACAGAGCCTCAACAATCCCAAACACCGATTATGAGAGAGGCCCTTTATTAACCAAAACCATGCAGCTTTTGCTCAGGCTCAAGTAACAAACAGCCATGTGACTCAAAATTGTATACCTCATCAGCTGAAAGTGACACCTAAATTTACCCGGAGGTCATAACTGCAGACACAGCTGTCTGCTACTTGGCCAGTTTTTGAGTTTGTTGTTAAATGAAACGAAACCTTGAATTTCAAGTAGCTCTAGGTCTTGTTCACCCACTGCTGCCTTGCTATTGTGAAACAAAAGTGTAGACACAAGAGGAGTGAAGGGTAATTTACAACTAAACATATTAAGATGGTAAGAGACACAGTGAAGCAATGAGAATGAATCACTCATTTGAGGGTCCACTTGACTTTGCTCTGTGAGGCCCTGTAATTAATTTACTGTTATCACGCTAACATTTTGTGCTCTGCATCTGAGCACTGCTTTGCATCATTAAATGAGCTCCCCCATTTTTCTCACGTCTCTTTGGCCAGGGACTAATATTCTGCAGCTCAGATAGAGTGAACACTGTTCAGGGAAGGAAAACAGGTGATAATTAAGTGGCCTGATGTTAAGGTAGAGGGGATGAGTTGGAGTGGCAAGAGAGGGTGAAATGGGAGACTTAAGGGGGTGGTGGTCAGAGGGGTGTCAGAGAGAGAGAGCAGAAACTGGGAAGGAAGGTGACATGGGTGTGAAGTTTGAGGGAGGGGGATGTGGGGTGGCTGGGTGAAAAGATGCAGAGAGCAGGAGGAGTGGGCGAAAAGGGGAAAGCATCTCCAAAGCTGCCTTTATCAACTTTTAAATCTTCCCCCAAGCAAAGATCTCTCCTCCTCTATGCCTTACCGCCCTTGAGGTGACTGCCCCTTCCCCTGGCTCTGTTTGGTTTCTGTGATTGACTGGAGTCTGAATTCAGGGATGCAAAGTATTTGAATATTTGTGTTCTTGCTCTGAGGCTGGATGAAACCTCTTCCCCGCCACTTACCATCTTCGTCACCTGGTACAAAGAGGACTGTGCCTTGCAGTGTTGCCTCTGGAAGGTGCTGGTTGTAGTCATTCTGCGATGGACTCGGTCAATTTGCACCCAGTCAAACCAAGGGGACGTGACAGATATCTAGTCTGGAAAGCAATAATCTGGTATGGCATGTGCACTAGATGAGACCCCACCTTAGCCCTCTCTACTGCTAGGGATAGGGTGAAGGGAGACAAGTGGCCCAGTTTTGCAGACTGTATTGCATTAACCAATGAGCCATGGCCAGTGGCAGCATGCAGTGCTCAAAAGAGAGAGAACTGATACAGAGTGGATTTTTCAGGATGGCATCAGCACGACTCAGCAACATGTGCTGCGGCACCTTGGCTGCCCTTTGATCTCCTGGACGTTCGGGGACACATTATCCTCCTACATACGTGATGTTGCCCTGTTGTAGTCGGTGGAGTGAGAGCGATCCAAGTGTGCGGCTAATGCAGTTGTAACTCACAGGGCTGTGGTGAGGGTTATTCAGAGAATAGATGTAAAGTGCTTTGATCATTAAAAGTGCTACCTAAGCGCTCAGTATTATTCTGATGGTAATACATGGGTACTTGGATAAGAGATTGTATTGATGTCATTGCAGCACATGCACTGAGGCAAAAGAAAAACCTCTGACATGACCTCCTCTTTCTACACCAGCAATAGTGCGTGCAGGCCAGAGTATAGCTCAGTTCTGTTTGCATTTATTATCTTGCTTTCTCCTCATTTTGTTTAATTAGGGTTCTAAAACTGCGAACAAAAGTTCTGCAGATTATAGTCTCCCATCCTCGTAAGTTTCTGGATGTGTCTTGTATTAAATCAAAACAATGGGCCAAGTTTTTTTGTGGGTGTTGATTGGCACAGCTCTTTTGAAGCCAATGGAGATGCGCCAATATACACAGCAGAGTGTTTGGCCTTGTATCTCTAGTCAACTGGATGTGAGTCATCAGGTTGTATGTGGCTACTCTCCAAATCAGACTGACTTCTTATGGGCTGTCTTTCAATGACTGTAACAAGTTGGGCTCCAAAAGAATTCCTGGTAGTTTCTCTTCCATAACTTGTTCTCTGAGATCGTGTTGAGAGATTTCCAAACAGCCTTCTGCCCCCGTAAAAGATGTCTGGCATGCATGTTCATCTGGTGTCTCTTCTCTCATGAATCTGTGCATCCATTCTGCATGTACTCGAAGCAAGACCTTAATCTTTTTTCTTTTATGAGCAAGGATATGTTATTTAGTTTCTTGATGACTGTGTAATGCCCCACAAAATGGAGTCAATTTAGGGTTTCCTTCGGTTCTGTCCAGTGGTTTAGCCAAACTTTTTTCCACTCATGGCATTCTGACCCTGACTTGAGCACTTACTGTTCACCTGTTTCACTACCTACTGGAATGAACCTGGCACCTCAACGGCCCCTGTGCTTCTTCCCAGGTCTGTCACCTCCTGATGTCTGAATGTCAAGTCACAGAAGTTTAGCTTTGAAAATCTCAACCAAGTTGCCTTCACAACCTCTTGTTCTTTACTGGCTAATAGTCTGAGCAAGGAACCGATGGCAGGGTTAAGCATCCTGTAGTGGAGCCAGGAGAAAGTAACATTTGGCTACCTGGCGTTTATGGTCAACCTTACACAATGCTCTTGACTCATATTCCTTCCCCCGATCACTGCAAATGCAGGAGCAATAAACTGCAGCACTGTGTATTTTAAATCCTTTTATCTTTTAGGAACCGTACTACCACATATGTTGAGTAGATATCGTACACTGTAAGCATTTCTGGTAGCAGTCCTCCTAAAGAAATGTGTATTATCATTTCCCCTAGGGGAGAATTTTCTTCCTGCTGGTGCTTTCCTTTCCTGACATATAAGCCAAGTATATACCCTGTTAACACAACCAACCATGTCCAGCCAAAAGAACATCTGACATTCGGATTAGTTTTTTCAGAGACCATATGACCTGCTACTTCATTCCCCGGGGGCTAGTCCCGAGATGTTCTCTGTAAGCCTACTAGCAGGGAATTCTGCTACCCTGTAATAAGTGGGTCTACAAATTTACCCTAAGTGTAAGCTCAACTGTGAAAAGTGCGTACAAGTTCCTAAAATGTCACAATAACCCATAACAACAAATGTTGATGGGAAAAGGTGCCAAAAAAAAAAAGACAGACTGAGTTAGTCCAAACAAGAAGGCCTACTGATATAATGCAAGGACTGCATTAAGATCATGCCAGGTATACAAAAACTGTACGGAACCGAAAATCAATGAACCAGAATTGGTGTGTCGGGAATTAGGCGTATTGGAGGATAAAATAATGAGAGGATGGACTCTTCTGCCTGTCACTCCCTTTTGGGGGGGTCTTAAAAATGAAAGCGACTTTGGAAGAAAAGCTGGCTCCTGTGCTGCTGGCTGGCTGAAAGAGGAGAGCAGGGGAAGGAGTGAGCTTAACCACCATGGCTGCCACCCCCAGGATTTCCTGGGACCCTCAAGCTTCTTCATCTTACTCCTAAGAAATGTCCTGACCAGACTGGGCCAGAGAGTGGGAGCCAGATAACAAACCACCTTCCCCAGCTCCAGCTAAACCCCAAACATCACCTGGGATGTGAGACTTTGTCTGCTCCGCCTCCCGTGTGTCCTTTTCTTTCCCTACCTTATTTCTTTTCTTTCCTCTCTCTCTCTCCTTCTTCCTTCTGTCTTAGGGTACGTCTACACTACCCGCCCGATTCGGCGGGTAGAGATCGATCTTCTGGGATCGATTTATTGCATCTCATGTAGACGCGATAAATCGATCCCAGAAGCACTCCCCGTCGACTCCGGAACTCCAGCTCGGCGCGAGGAGTAAGCGGAGTCGACGGGGGAGCCAGCCTGCGCTGCGTGGACCCGAAGTAAGTAGTTTTAATTCGATCTAAGATACTTCGACTTCAGCTATGCTATTCTCGTAGCTGAAGTTGCGTATCTTAGATTGATCCCGCCCCCCCCCCCCGCCCCCGCCCTAGTGTGGACCAGGCCTAAGTGTCTGGCTTAGCCGGCCAAGACTGCATATGTTGCAACACTGCTGTGAGCCCGTGACCAGAGAGGCAGCTAAATGCAATGTTCTAAACAGCCCAGTGGTCCCCAACCTTTCCATTGCAGTAGCATCTTCATGTTCCCAGAAGAGTGTGGCGGGCGCCGGACGACCAGCCGCTGAAATGCTGCCGAGAAGCGGCATCATTGAGAAGCATCGCCGCCGAAATGCCGCTGAAAAAGCGGCGGTGATGCTTCTTGGCGTTACCGCTTTTCAGAGGAATTTCGGCAGCTGGTTGTCTGGTGGCCGCGCTCCTCGGCAGCGGATTGTCCCGCGGAAGCGCTCCCTTGTCTGTAGGCGGGCACACATAAATGCCCCGGCGGGCCCCATGGTGCCCACGGGCACCGCGTTGGGGACTACTGTAAACAGCCTGATGCTGGTACAAGTTTGCCAGGTCTCAGAGTGGCTGATCGGACCCTGTGCTGGGCCTGTGTTTTTCCAGCAGTGCGGTTGCAAGTGTCAATGCCAGAGACAGAAGCTACATTTTCTATATTTGCTGTTCTTTTCTCTCCCGTTTCGTGTGTGTATTTTTCTTTTCTTTCTAGGAAATGGGATTGGACTTTAACTGCAACAGCCCCAGCCCATATCAACTAATTTTTTCTCTTCTCCCCAAAAAAGGACATCACCTCCTACATGAGCCAATTGGTACCAGGATTGATGGATGCTGTGAGCTCTTCCCATTCTAGGTCTTCCTCCAGCAGATCTGCTGGGCTACTGAAAAGTAACTCAGGGTATTTAGGCTACTCTTCTAAGATGTCTGAGCAAACTAATTGGAGGCTAAGAATATATGGAACCACGTGGCTAATCCGTGTCCACAAGCGTAAGAACCCGCAGGGCTGGAACCTAGGTCTGTGTGGGTTCTGTGCCACTGATGTCTCCGCATCTCCACTGTAGGCTTAGGCTGGGCTCCCAGAGGAGGACCCTGTGAGGCTGGGCTCGACAGGAAGAACCGCCCAGTGGGACCTGAGGGTGTGTCCCTTACAGGCCACTGATTGGCCAGTACCAGTACTTACACCAGGAAGACATGAAAGCGAACTGTCTGAGCAGCAACACAGAGTGCCTGCCTGTCTCTGCTCCAGACCCTGCTTGCAATGGGCCCCAGACTTTGGCTTCCAACCCTGGTTTGTCCTCAACTTCACTCCTCAATTGCTGTCTATAACCTGGCACCTGACCCTGGTCTCCTGGTAACCTGACCCTGCCTGTTTCCTGACACCTGAAACTTGGTCTGCCCTCTGGCCTATGTCAAACTCTGACCTCCTGGTCCCTGACTCCTAACTCCTGCTCTGACTGCCCTCGTCTCGGCCCTGACAACAAGTGCCCCTCTGGATTGGAGCCCTCGTTGTGTATATGCTGTATATGCTGTGAATTCTGCACCTAACACATTTGCAAGTTGGGGCTAAATAGCCAGATGCTCCAGTAGTTGAATACTTGATCTCTTTCTAATTCAATTTGAAGCTCCAGTCCCAGAAACCACTGGTCAGTGTTTACCAAGGTCATTAGTCTTCTCCAGCACAAATCCAACAGCAGGCTGTCATGCATCTTGTTACCGTTATGAATGAACTGGAGTCTGAAAGTTAAGAGCCTCCAAAGATCTTATTCGCTAATAATGAAGCAATCCAGAGTGTGTCACAAAGGCAGCTTTTCCTTGATCTGCCTTTGCTGCTCCTCTGCTGGGATCTGGATCCTAAATCAAAACTGCTGCAAGATTTTGCTCCAGCCACTATCCAAAGTGTCAGTTATGTTAACAAAGGACAGCTGTCTTCAGCTGTCTGCCATGTGTTTCCTGTCTCTATTAGACTTTTTAATAGAGTCCTCCAGCCAGGGATAGAGCTGTTCTTTTACTGCTACCAACAGAGGGCACTCCGAGGTTTAAAGAAAATGTGCTGCAGCACTCAATCATATATATATTGGTGCAGCTGTTCTAATTATTTAGTTTCATCCCCTTTCACTGGGGCTTCTGTCCAGATCATCTGTAAATTGCTTTCTAGTTGGGGCTGCTTTTCATCTCTTGGCCACAGCCCCTGCGACAGGTGATGAGGTGGCATCTCTGATAACATTATCTCATGCTAATTGTTTACCAGCGGTATCTGCTTGTCAATTACACTGATTACTCTGACTCAGAACTTTCCATTTCGGGGCTACTTGAAACCGAGTTGTGCTAAATGCCAGTTTTGACTGTGTATTCGTAACTTCGAATGCTCCTTCAGGGCTAGTCTACACTGGCAATGCTAAAGTGCTGCCAGGGCAGCACTTTAACGTGGCTTGTGTGGTCGGGGCAGAGCGCTGGGAGAGAGGTCTCCCAGCGCTCTAAAAAAACCCACCTCCACAAGGGACGTAGTGCAGCTCCCAGTGCTGGTGCACTGTTTACACTGGTGCTTTACAGCGCTGAAACTTGCTGCGCTCAGGGGTGTGTTTTTTCACACCCCTGAGCGAGAAAGTTGCAGCACTGAAAAGTGCCAGTGTAGACAAGCCCTTAGATTCTCCACAGCTTTCCATTCTTTTTCCAGGTGCATGCTGTAGTGGTGCATGTTGACTTAACTTCATAGCAACTTCACTCCAAGGCAGGAATGAGACAGGACAGTTGATTTGGTGATCCTGAGAAGGTTCTCTCACCACCTGATGTTATGGTAGTGGGACCTCTAAGCTCCCAAGAGCTTCCTCCTGAGCTCCTCAGAGTGTGAGCACTTACTCCTACCAACGTCCATCAGGATTACGTGGATATTGTGCAGGGAATTGTGCTGAACATGGGCTAGCGTGGTAACCTTAACACATAGAACCTCCACTTTTCCTAACTCCCCTCCGCCTTTCCTTTGGGTTGGGCAGTTATTTCCAAATGGCCTTTACCTCCTCTGTAAATGTCATGTGGCCCAACTGGGGAAAAGTTAGCCACCCTCATTTGATGAAAGGGTGGTTTGTGAGCTGCGTGCATGTCTGCTTCCTCTAGTTGGCCGAGTCAAGCAAGGCACTCAGTGGCATTTCTCTGTTTGTTTGTAGTGTGATAACTTGAAGATCACATCTGATCAATTCCAAACTCTCTGGGAGTGTTCTAGGCATCAGTGGGAAGAATCAGAAAAGCCCGTTTTCCACTGAAACCACCACCTGGTCACTCAGGACACTGGGGCGAGGCAGTGTATGCCCCGTGGGAGGGGAACAGTTAGAGTTGAGGGTTAGGTTTAGTGGGCCTCTCGCCCAACTCCAGCCAGCCTCCCTACTCCACGTGGGGTTTCTCCTCCCTGCTCTCCAACCTGCCCCACTAAAAAAAAAAAAAATCAGCGGAGCCCTTTGCTGCCACTTCTGCTACCTGCCTCCTGGTCAGAACCCTCTTGATTTTGATGGGAAACTGGAAAAGCCTGGCAGCATGTGACCAGGGGCGCCAGTTTCATACCTGAGATCTGTTCACTGCATACACCGTACAACTTGAGTGTGATATATGATGAGTTCAGTGCTGCTCCCAGCTTTGGGGCAGGGAGTTTGTTTATAAACAGAGGCAGGGTGATTAAGACAACAAAAGGCTTGTCATTAAATTAAGGATCCTTAGATGACCCTGAAAGCATTGCCAGGCACTCCAGTTACAAGATAGGAAACAAAGGGTAGGGATAAATGGTGAGAATGGAGAGAGGTAAATAGTGGTGCCCCCAAAGGGTCTGTACTGGGACGGGTGCTGTCAAACATATTGGTAAATGATCTGGAAAAACGGGTTAACAGTGAGGTGGCAACATTTGCAGATGATACAAAATTACTCAAGATAGCTAAGTCCAAAGCTGACTGCAAAGAGTTACAAAGGGATTTCACAAAACTGGGTGACTGAGTGAATGGCAGATGAAATTCAGTGTTAATAAATGCAAAGTCATGCACATGGCAAAATATAAGCCCAATTATACATATAAAATGATGGGGTCTAAATTAGCTGTTACCCGTCAAGAAAGATCTTGAAGTCATTGTGGATATTTCTCCGAAAACATCTGCTCAATGTGCAGCGGCAGTCAAAAAAGCAAACAGAATATTGGGAATCATTAGGAAAGGGATAGATAATGACAGTAAATATCATATTGCCTCTATATAAATCCATGGTATGCCCACATATTGAATACTGTGTGCAGATTTGGTCATCCCATCTCAAAAAAGATATATTGGATTTGGAAAAGGTACAGAAAAGGGCAACAGAAATGATTAGGGGTATGGAATAGCTCCTGTCTGAGGAGAAATTAAAAACACTGGGACTTTTCAGCTTGGAAAAGAGATGACTAAGGGGGAAATGATAGAGGCCTATAAAATCATGAATGGTGTGGAAAAATTGAATAAGGAAATGTTATTTACTCCTTCACATAACCCAAGAACTAGGGGTCACCAAATGAAATGAATAGGCAACAGATTTAAAACAAACACAAGAAAGTATTTCTTCACATTCAACCCATGGAGCTCTTTGCCAGGAGATGTTGTGAAGGCCAAAACTGTAACAGGGTTCCAATGAGAACTAGGTAAATTCATAGTGGATAGGTCCATCAATGGCTATCAGCCAGGACAGGCAGGGATGGAGTCCCTAGCCTCTGTTTGCCAGAAGCTGGGAGTGGGCGACAGGGGATGAATCACTTGATGACTGCTTGTTCTGTTCATTCCCTCTGAAGCACCTAGTATTGGCCACTGTCGGAAGACAGGATACTGGACTAGATGGACCTTTGGTCTGACCCAGAATGGGCATTGCATTGTTCTTATATAGAACCCAGATGTATCTGCCCCCTGCTGTAACCTACTAGACCCCACTCCACTCCCAGAGCTAAGATAGAACCCAGGAGTCCTGATGGGGTCTCTCTCTCTCTTTGCAGAGTTACAAAGTCAGAATATACATTAAAATTTTAAACCTAACCAGTGTCCCTTAAGTGACTTGCCACAAGATGTCTGAACATGTTAGTATTAGAGCGGAGTGGGTCTAATATTTATTTAATTTTATTTCTTTTATTTAGGAATTAGATACAGTGCTCCTGTCAGCTAATTGCTAAATTATCTGCCAAAAAACTAGAGTTTTCAAGTGCCTAAGTAGCCCCTGGAATAACAGTTAAAGTTGCCCCCGCCCCCCACCAAAATCTGAAATGGTGACCCTGGTACGACTGAAAACTAATAGCTGACAGGCTGGTCAGAATCAGTCTGTCCGCTTGCATGTTTGTAACCCTGCTTCTGCTCTGACCCATCAGCTTATTCATGGGTACGTTATCTTCCTTCGCCAGCAGATCGGGAAGCTTGCTTGTTAAGCCATTTATAACCTGACTTTCCTAACAGGGCTCCATCATGGGTGGTCAGTGACCCGGCGATTGGGGGAGGCTGGCCCCCGGCCCCTCCACTTATACCCGAGGGCCCACCTTTCCGTCTTCCGTTCTGTTCCACCTCCCCTGCAGGAGCCCAGAGCACCCCCACCCTGGCCCCAGTGCTGGGTGGCCAGGCGGCACTGCCACAGCGCTCCCAGCCCCTGTGGGCCGAGTGGCCAGGCCCGGAGTGCCAGGCGGCAGCACCCCCAGTCCTGATGCTCCGGCCGGCCAGCCCCAGCTAGCCTGGGTCAGGGCAGAGCACAGGGAACTGCAGGAGGAGTCTGGGGGCGGAGCTTGGGCGGGACCACAGCAGGCTGTTTGGGGGGGCACAGCCTCCCCCAGCCTATGATACCCGCCGGCCATGGGCTCCGTCACTGCCTGCAGCATAGGATCTTTCTAGCTTGCTGGCTTCGACATTCAATGCAGCAGGTTCTGTTTCACCTGGGTCATCTCTGATTTGGGTGCGAAGCTCTGTCAAAGCCTCTGTAAAGTGCACAGGTAGTTACTGAGGGGCTGCCTGCCTGGTGTATCTTGGCCTGCTATTGCTTGTGGCATTTCGGAAGAGCTAGTCCTCCTTGATAATGGCTCTTTCCTTGGTTACTTATACTAGCTCAGTGGTTCTCAACTGTGGTCCACCGATTCTTCAGGGAAAGCCCCCGGCGCGCTGGGACGATTTGTTTACCTGCCGCGGCGGCAGGTTCGGCTGGTCGCAGCTCCCATTGGCCGCGGTTCGCCACTCCAGGCCAATGGGGGCTGTGGGACGCGGCAGACAGCACAGCCCCTGTCAGCACAGTAGTTGCCTTCCTGTGACGATGCTGCAAATCGCAGCAACATGCACAGGGTCAAGGAGGAAACCCCCAGCAGGAGCCAGCAGCAAAGCCACATGCGCTGGGACTTGTGCTCGAGTTAGGGGACAGCACCACCTACTGTCACAGATGCTCCTTGCATTTACCATTGCAACCTGAAGTTTTGTCCCACTCCCTCACCAGCCGCTAGAATGTGGGAGTGGGGGCAAATTGACTGCTTTCTGCTCTTGGAAGAGCGAGTGGTGTGGGGCATTTGTCTGTTCTTGGCCCAGGGCAAAAGCAGGTTAATCCATCGCTGTTGGTGGAAGGTTTGGGCCTGTGATTAAGCTGGATTTAGATGAGAACTGGGGGTCCCTTTCCAGCCCAGGCAAAGGGACCTAGTAAAAAATCAAGATGGGAGGAGATTCACCTGCTCAGGCAAAGGCCCTGAGAAATAGGGTGTTGCAGGAATGGAATGAACAGCTGTCTCCCTCCCGCTTTGCAGCCCCCGTCACATCCAGGTACCTGGAGATGACTAGCTTTTTGTTAAACTCTTTGGTAGTGGTGGCACAACACACGGCCACCTGGGGATCACGGTTCCCGGTTCGTGCTCTCTTCCCCCACAGGCTGGTTGGGGGTGGGTGGGAGCCGTGCTACGGGTGGGGAGGAGTACTGCACATCTCCCTTGTGCCCACCTGGGTTGGTGTTAACAGGCTGTAGGGAGAATCCTGCTCAGCTCTCGCTGGCTCGGAAGGATGGGGCCTGTAAAAGTGAGGAGTAAAGGAAAATATCGGGGTGACCCTAAAGCACCCACGTTACGTCTCACTGATCAGGAGCTTGCTATTAATTTCCCCTGTCTGTCTTGTGCCCCCTCTAGAGTGATGTACCGCAACGGCGCCAAAGATGCTTGGACTCGGCGCATGTTCTCTCAGCGCTCACACGCTCTCCGAGGCCAGCTCCCTCACGGCCAGTGGGGTTGCCGAGCTGGACTCCGACTCCCAGAGATACGTCCTGGCCCTTCCAGAGGAAGAGACATGGCGCAAGCACCAGCTCGGCTTGATGCAAGCCACCCAGTCCTGCAGCCTGCTGGAGCCCGAGGCCTTGGGGGACGCTCTGGTCTCACGCACGGCCAGCTTTGACGTCCTCTATGAGCCAGGGTCCCGGGACGGGGAGGCCAGCTTGGGCTTTGAGGGGAGCAGCACTTTTGACCTGGGACTGAGCCAGTACATCCCGGTGAGCCCAGACGTGATCAAGCGCCGGAGGGGCGGGCTGATCGAACAGAGGGACATCATCAAGGCGCATGAGGCTCACAAGATGCAGAGCACGCCTCAGGCAAGGCGGAAGGAGTGGGAGTAAGTACCCCGCAGGCCCTGTGGTGGTGGCAGGAGGCGGCTCTAGATAAGAGAAGATGTTACTTCTCACTGCTCATGGGTGATTGGAGCTCAGGCCCCTGACTCCAGTGGCCAGCGGGGGCTCCCAAGGGTTCTGGAGGCGGCATGCCCAGCTTTGCAGGGAGGAAAAGCCTTACACAATTGCCATCCCACAATGACCTCAAAAGGGAGCCATCAGCAGCCAGAAAGATAGATCAACCCATTGCACAGGCCCTTTGGGAAACAGAGAGGAAGAGCTGGAGATATTGTGGAGGCCTTGCCTGCTAAACTACCAAAGCCAATATCTTCTCACGCCCCACCCAGCCTGCTCTCCCCTCCTGCAGAGAGCGATTCTAAAATAGAATGAAAAAATCCCTGTCTGGGGTCTTTTCTCTGCCGTTTCCCCTGGGAATGGGCCAGATCCTTAACCAGCTCTTTGAACCCGGGATATGGATTCCAACTTCCCTTTGTGTTGCCAAACAGTTTTGCTCACCGCTAGTTGCCTGTCCATCCTTCTCCCACTTTGTGCCACCTATACCAAAAGTGTGCACCTAGCATTCACTGTGAGAGCGACTCATGAAACTAGGTATAGGAGATCGGAATTAACATGTGGGCTTTGTAAGTGCTGAGTGCCTCGTTATCTTTTGGGACCCACTCGGGACACCAAATTAATAAATAATGGACAAGCAGTAGCAGAGGGATGGGGCCCTTCATTGTCAGTGAGTGTGCTGAGTACCTAAAATAGTAGTGAAACAGTAAAACTGACCCGATCGTTTGCAGTTTTATTTCAGGCCAGTGAAATGAGTTCTGTTGCATGTATGCACCAGGGCAAGATCTGTGCCTTTTCCCCACGTGGGTATCTGCTGTTCAGTCTAGTAGTAAGTCTAGCATAATACTGTACAGATGGGCTTTCTCCCTTAGACCCACATGTGGGAACTACACAGAAAAATCTATTTTGTGTGTGCATCTTTTTTGGCTTAATCTGCTTGTTCCCCCTATTGGCAGGTTTAGGTAATGCAACCACATAACTTCCTGTACAGGGACTTGGCCGACCAGGTTCTAGTTGTGCTTCCACCACTGATCTGATGTGTGACCTCAGGCAACTAACTTCTTCTCTGTGCCTGGTTTCCCCTCTCACCCTGCCTATTTTGCCTGTTCAGACTATAAGTATAACGCCGACAACTGGGGACCTCTGGAGCTTAGTGCATGAGCCTCTACTGCATGAGCTAAAAGCCAACTGGCTCTTAGGTAAGGCGGTAGAGCAGACTCATTTTAACTCTCTCTAAGTGGTCTCGATGCCTCCAGATGGGACAGAACACCACACCCAGAAGGTGTGTGGGTTACATAAGCACTTGAGGAGTCGCTGTCTCTTATGCAAAAAGCCTTTGACTTGTTTGTTTGGGGTCTGTAGACGCTGCTGTAATTACAGGCACAGCTATGATGGACGGCTTGTACAGCAGGATTCTTCTGCTCATCCTTCCTCCAAATCCTCCTGAGCTGGACCCAAACAGCCTTTTCCTTAGTGCAGCTGCATCCTTAAGGGATCTGTCTCTTGTGTGAAAAGGTTGGCTGATATTTTAAAGGTTGGTAGTTGGGCGTGGCTGGGTAATATCGTGAATTTTTTAAAACTTTATTTATTGGGGAGAGGGAATGATGCTGCTGGGCTAGTGGTAGTTGTGTTAGGAATCATCCTCATGGTTTGCTCAGGGTCTAAACCAGGGGTCTCAAACTCAAATTACCACGAGGGCCGCATGAGGACTAGTGCATTGGCCCGAGGGCCGCATCACTGACCCCGTCCCCTCACTGCACCCGGCCCCGCCCACACTCCACCCCTTCCATTAGGCCCCACCCCTTCTCCGCTTCTTCTTCGCCTTCTCCCCTGTGTGCGCGGCTTCCCGCTCCTCCCCCCTCCCTCCCAGAAACCGCGAAGCCGCCAGACAGCTGTTCTGGCGGCGGGAACTGCCTGGGAGTAAAAATAGAACCTTGGAGCAGCGCGGAGGGAATGGGGAGCTTAGCAGCCACAGAATGTAACTGGGGGGGGGGGCAGGGGTGAGGGGAGTTGGTGGCCACAGAACATAACTGGGGGGAGGGCGGGGGTGAGGGGAGTTGGAGGCCACAGAATGTAACTGGGGGGGGGGCAGGGGTGAGGGGAGTTGGTGGCCACAGAACATAACTGGGGGGAGGGCGGGGGTGAGGGGAGGTGGAGGCCACAGAACATAACTGGGGGGAGGGCGTGGGTGAGGGGAGTTGGAGGCCACAGAACATAACTGGGGGGAGGGTGGGGGTGAGGGGAGTTGGCGGTCATAGGACGTAACTGGGAGGGGGGAGCCCAGCGGCCCGCCTCGTCTCCCCCCCTCCTCCCCTGTGTGCGCACTTCCCGCTTCTCCCCCTCCCTCCCAGAAACCGCCAGACAGTTGTTCTGGCGGCGGAACTTCAGAACGTAACTTGGGGGGAGCAGGGGGGGGGCACGGGGAGCCCGCTTCCCTGCAGCCTGCCGGGCTCCCCGCGCCCCCCCGAGTTACGTTCTGAAGTTCCGTCGCCAGAACAGCTGTCTGGCGGCGGGAACTGCCTGGGGGGGAAAAGAAAATTTAAAAAATGAAGGGGGGGTATCCCAGGGAAGAGCTCCATGGGCCCCATGCGGCCCGCGTGCCGCGTGTTTTAGACCCCTGGTCTAAACAGATTCCTTCCTCCCTCCACTGGCCCTCTGATCCTTCTCTTGTTCATGTTATGTGCTGATGTTACCCCACAGAATAGCAAATGGAAGTGGGACACTGTGGGAGTACGCAGCATGGGGCCAGACACCTGGCTGGCAGTAGTAGTGAATGATGGACTTATGCAGACATGGGAATGAGAGTAACTCCCTCCTGGTTGGGAACCAACATGCATATACAGCTACTAAACTCCACCCAGCCAGCTACAAACTAATCTTAGCTTTCCTGTGTAGACAAGGCCTTGTTCAGTGTAACCTAAGGTGTGAAATTAAACCAGTCTAGTTATACTAGTATAACACCCTGCATGGACACTTATTCCAGTATAAGAGCATGTCTGTACTGCACTCAGAGATGTGGCTAGAACATGTGTAGACATGCCTGAGCTAGCTTTGATCTAGCTACCTTGGTACCAATAGCAGTGAAACCATGGCAGTATGGGCTAGCCGCTCCAGTACATATCCAGCATCACAGGTGAGGTTGTGTAACCCGTCCTGCCGCAGTTTCACTGCTTCTGTTATTCAAGCTGGATAGAAGAGAGCTAGCTTGGGTATGTCGACTCGTACTGCAGTCACACGTCTGATTGCAACATACATATACCCTCCGTGTTGGCTTTTTTAAAAATTTAGCTTGTGTCCCTTGGGATGGAGTTTAAGCTAACCCCTGAAAAGGCGCTAACATTGGAATAAGAGTGCTCACCCGGGGGAGGAAGGTGAGGAGGGTTATACCATGTAATAATATTGGTGTAACAGGTAAACGTTCTTGTGTAGATAAGGCCTTACTCTTTATTGGCCTTTATGCTACAGTTTTGAGACAGTGGGTGTGCATTGAATAAACCTCATTTTCCTTGCATCTTTTGGATCTAAGGGATTCAGCCTGCATGTGGCCTTTGGTTGGTCACACAAATCCTCATTTGTTCATTAATTGCCTTCTTGAGAGGAGGTGCTGTTGTCATGCAGGTAGAGGTGGCCTCCTTTGCAGGCGGCCTCCATTTCAGGCGGCCTGATTGTTACAGAGAAGAACACTTAAAATATCCAGCCGTTCTATGCTGGGTACAATTCACATTATACAGGCTGGGTCCTGTTGGCCACAATTTCCTTGCCATCTAATTGTTACACTGTTGAGGCACTGTCATTACGGTGGTGATGACTGGGAGCAGTCAGTCATATGAATGCTGTTGGCCATTTGGTCACATCTATCGAAGTCCTTGTAACTGAGTTTAAGAAGTATGATTAAACACAGTTCAAAGCCCATTGCTGCCCACAGGGTTTTAATATAGCTTGGCTAGCCAATAAGGAGAGGGATAATCATAGAATATCAGGGTTGGAAGGGACCATAGTAGGTCATCTAGTCCAACCCCCTGCTCAAAGCAGGACCAATCCCCAATTTTTGCCCCAGATCCCTAAATGGCCCCCTCAGGGATTGAACTCACAACCCTGGGTTTAGCAGGCCAATGCTCAAACCACTGAGCTATCCCTCCCCCCCCAAAAAAAACTGTGTTCTAGGCTACAGGCCAGATTCCAGGTCCTATTCTGGCTGTTTTGTGCTTTCCAGTAGCATAAATCTGGCAGATCAGGGTCTTCTCTCTGTTTCTCCTGCCTAGGGAAATCCTTTGGTGTTGTAGAGCCATAGTTGTGGCCTCTGTGCCATACCCTCTTGTGGCCCTCAGTGAAGAGGGTGTTCCCAGGAGGAAGGGGGCGTGGCTGGGGCATCCATGGGCCAGAATGGTTCACCGATGCCATGGACACCCTCAAGGTTGCACTAATTGACAGCAGGACTAGACCAGACCCAGGTCTGGGGGAGCATAAGAATGGCTTGAAAGCCACCTTTTGCAGGTCTTGCTCCAAACACAGTTTGGCCAGACAGGTGGATCTGAGTCTGTCTACCTAGGCTGGAGCATGGTGGTTCTGTCTGCATTGTTCATACTGGCTAGCCAGTAAAACTGGACAAATGATATCTGTGAATTGCTTATTTGATGTGGTTTTTCCTCTTGAGTTCTCCAATAATTTCCCTGCTGTTAGACCAGCTCAGTAAATGGTTGAAGACAATTAGTTGGGTCATCTGCAATGTTTTTGTTTTTGTTATTTGTCCCCCTCTAGTGAAGAAATGGTGTTAGATCTCAACTTGGCTATGATAAGATTTGAACTAAGGTGTAAGCACGCCTTTTTATGTTGGGGTTGTGAGGCTAGTGTACTGGGGGCCTTTAATACACTTTCCTCCTGGCTGGATTCCAGGGCACACCTTCATTCAGGGGAGGAGTGTCCCATTTGTATGGAGATGCTCTCAGGCAAAAGAATTATTTTGCCCCAGGAGGGCAGCAGGTGTTCCAACCAGGAGGCTGCAGATGAGGGAAAAGTGCAGGACTGCAGTCTTTCCCAGAACCAAGTGCCAGCTCCATCTTTGTAAAGTTTCCCTTTCTCAACTTTGTCAGATCTGGTAGGATGATTTGCATGATTGGAATGTTTAAAATCAATGGTTCGAACCTATTTTGGAAGTATCGAGTGGGCAAAAGGGGAGGGAATGGCACTGTGTGTCAAAAACGGCATTACCTGGTTGAGTCACTGAGAACTCTGAAGAAAATGATCTTGAACACTTATGGATCAATGTCCTAACAGATAAAAACACAAGACAGGGTATTAGTTGGTGTCTGCTATAGGCTGCCAAAACCACTAGAGATTAGGGCAGGGTGACCATACATCCCGTTTTGGCCAGGACAGTCCCTTTTTTAAGCCCTGCCCTAGCCGTCCCAATTTTTTTTGGCAAAAGTGGGCATTTGTCCCATTTGCTTCTGCCAACTGATCAAGTTGGCAAGAGCAAACAGGACAAATGTCCACTTTTGTCAAAAGAAGTGGGGTGCAGTGCGGAGGAACATGCGGGGGTGAGTGGAGATGCCAGCCTCGTGCAGAGGGGCGTCTGGGCTGGTGGTGGTGGTGGTGGGGGGCCGCCAGTGTTTGAGTGACCAGCGACAGCCTCGAGCAGGGGGCCAACAGGGTTTGAGTCACCAGTGACAGCCTTGAGTGGGGGGCTGCCAGGGTTCAAGTGACCAGTGACAGTCTGGGGTGGGGGGTGCGCTTTGGGTGAGCAGCTGAGGCCAGGCCTGTGAGGTGTCCCTTTTTCCCTTTGGGAAATATGGTCACCCTAGATTAGAGTGACCACCTATTTATGCACTTATCTATAATGTGTAGGAAAAAGGCTGTATGATCATGGGGGACTTCAGTTTGAGAGATGGAAATTGCTGGAGGTCCCATGCTGCCAGGACTAAACAACCTTGGGATTTCTAAACATTATAGATGACAATTTCCTAACCAGTGGTGCATGTAGAATTCATTTCTTACCAGTACGCTGCAGCAGGTAAAGGGGAGAGGCACGTGACCTCCGCACATGACCCCCCATGTGACTTCTCATGTGACCCCTCCCCCAGCCCGGGGCCCCAGGCTCTCCCCCTCCCCACTCCATGATCCATCCCACGTTACCTGCGGGGAGGGCTATGTCCTCCTCCTGCTGCGCCGGAGACTTCTGAACTGCAGGGCTCTCTGGAACTGCAGTGGCGAAAGGAGCAGAATGTGGGGCCATCGGGCGTCCCCACGCCAGCAGCTCCTCTGCTGCAGCTGTACCACCCCTAGCATCACCCCCCCCAGCCCTGTCCTCCACTGCTGTACAGAGTCCGGACAGGAGACACAGGCACGCAGCTGCGTGGAAGGGCTGGAGGCAGTACAGCTGCACCAGAGGAGCTGCTGGCATGGGGCCACCCGGTAGCACCATGTTCTGCTCCTCCTGTATCTTTCCAGTACGGTGTACTGGCTATAAATATCTTACTGGTATGGCCTACTGGACCGAACTGCCCTACTTGAACCACTGTTCCTAACTCAAAAAGTGTTGAAGCCAATACAGGGGGAGTCTTTATTAGACCTTGTCCTAACAGATAAAGAGGAACGGATCACTGAACTAAAAATTAATGGTAGCTTAGGTATGACTTAGCTTAGCGTGACTTGATCCCATATATAATGTGCAAGCAAATAAAGTCCAGACTAGTAATAAATATACTTGGTGCTTTAATAGGGCCAATTTTACCAGGCTGAAAACCATTATGAATCAAAGTATCTGGGAGGAAGAATTTTATCAGAAAGATATGAAAGATAATTGGGAACCACTGAAGAACACCCAAAAAACCACAATTGAGAAGGAAGGCCATGTTGGTTAAAAAACCAAGTTGGTTTAGAGAGGAAGTGATGGAAGCTAATAAGATAAAATAAATAACAAATGGAAGAAAGGGTAAATTGATAATAATGAATATAAATCAGAAGTTAGTAATTGTAGAAAATTGATAAGGGAAGCAAAGGGACACAAGGCGAAATCTTAGGCCAACAAGTTAAGGGCAATAAGGAGTTTTAAAAAATATATTAAGAACAAAAAGAATCTTGACAATGGTATTGGTCCATTATTAGATGGAAACTATGGATGTATCAATAATAATGCAGAAATGGCAGATGTATTCCATAAATATTTCTGTTCTGTATTTGAGAGGAAAAACAGATGATATACTCTCCTCATATGATAACACTCTGTTCATTCCACTAGTATCTCTGGAAGATGTTAAATAGCAGCTACTAAAGTTAGACACTTTTAAATCAGCAGGTCCAGATAACTTGCACCCAAGAGTTTTAAATGAGCTGTCTGAGGAGCTCACTGGACCATTAGTGTTGATTTTCTAAAAGTTGTGGAGTGCTGGGGAAGTTCCAGAAGATTACTCCTGGGGGAATTCTGCGCTACTGCACGTGCGCATAATTAATGAGCTGTGCATAGTTTTAATTTTTGCGCAGAAAAAAGCGTCTGCCGAAATGTTGCTGCAGTTCCGCCTTTTGCCCACCAGAGGGCACTGTGACTCAAGATCAGTAGCAGCTCCCAGCAGAAATTAACGTCTGCAGTTCTACCTTTTGCTCACCAGAGGGCGCTGTGGTGATAGAATACAGCAGCAGCTCCCAACCAGCGAAGGAAGAGAAAGAGGCGTGCCTTTTTCGCAGCGGGCCAAGTCTGAAGACATGGGCTATGGTGAGACAGAGAGCATGGGGCTGCTGGGGTGGGGAGGGACAGACAGGGGCTCATAAGGGCTAGTGGGGGAAGATAGACTGGAGCATGGGCTGAACGGGAGTGGAGGCACAGGGTCACAGAGGGGTAGGGAGGTGCAGGGCCACATGGTGATGCGGGTGGGGTGTAGAGCTACATTGGGATGGGAGTGGCTAGGTGGGGGCACAGAGACACATGGGGACAGAGGGGGTACAGAGACACATAGGGACAGGGGAGTAGCTGGGTGGGGGCACAGAAACACATGGGGACAGGGGAAGGGGGTACAGGAACATATGGGGACAGGGGGAGGGGTGCTGGGCCACATGGGGAGTGGGTGTCTGAGTGGGGGTGGAGGGACACATGTGGACAGGGGCAGATGTGCCTGTCTGAATGGGAGAGGCTAGGGGTCAGCCAGGGTCTGCATGGGGGAAGCTTCCTAACAATTCCTCCCTCCCACCCAAACCTGTTCCATACTTTTCCCACTCACACCCAACAACCCTCCAAGTTCAAACCCAGGCTCCTTCCCAGCAAATACTTCCCTTTCCCTCAGCTCCTCTGTTACCCCTGACTCCCACAAGCCTTTGCATTGCTTCTGACATATGCAGGAAATACAGGTCTGTATTTTAATTTAAATGAATTATTACTCAGAGTTCAGTACTAATATGCCTAGTAAGGAATCTGTTTGTCAAAAAACATTTCCTGAATCTTTTTTGTTGTCTGTATTGTTGCAGACATTCTTGCTGATAGGTATTTTGAAATAAATATTGAAACTGGTGTGGTTATATTGTATTATTTTGACAAATAAAATATGCAGAATTTTGCAAAATTTTAAAATATTGTGCGCAGAATTTTTATTTTTTTGTTGCAGAATTTTTAATTTTTTGGCACAGAGTTCCCCCAGGAGTAGAAGCTGCTAGAAGGCTAATGTTGTGCCAGCTTTTAAAAAGGGTAAATGGGATGACCAGGAGGCCTGTCAGCCTGACATCAATCCTACGCAAGATAAGGGCGTGGCTGATATGGGACTAAATGAATAAAGAATTAAAGGAGGGTAATGTAATTTATGCAAATCAATTTGGGTTTATGGAAAATAGATCCTGTTGAACTAAGGGCTGGTCTACACTAACCCCCCAATTCGAACTAAGATATGCAACTTCAGCTACGTGAATAACGTAGCTGAAGTCGAAGTATCTTAGTTCGAATGAAAAGGTACTTACTGGGGGTCCACACGTGGCGCGCAGGCTCCCCCGTCGACTCCGCCTGCTCCGTTCGCGAAGTAGGCTTACAAGCGTCGACGGGGGAGCACTTCCTGGTTCGATTGGACTCCTCCGACGCGACGGGTAAGTATAGACGTACCCTAAGACACTGAGATGAAATTACAAGTTTGGTTGATAAAGGTAATAGTGTTGATGTAATATACTTAGACTTCTGTAAGGACTTTTACTTGGTATCACACGACATTTTATTAACAAAGCACTCATTAATGGACTAAAAACTGGCCAACTGATAGGTCAAATTGTAATTGTAAAAGGGAAATCATCATCAAGCAGGCATGTTTCCTATGGGGTCCCACAAGGATGGGTTCTTAGCCCTATGCTATGTAACATATTTATCAATGACCCAGAAAGAAACAAAATCATTGCTGATAAAGTTTGCAGATGACCCAAAAGTTGGGGGAGTGGTAAATAATGAAGAGGCAGGTCCCCGATTGAGTGATTTGGATTGCTTGGTAATTGGGCACAAGCAAATTTGGCTAAATGTATACATCCTGGAACAAAGAATGTAGGCCATACTTGTAAAATGGGGACTCTATCCTGGGAAGCAGTGACTCTGAAAAAGATTTGGGGTCATGGTGGATAATCCGCTTAATGTGAGCTCCCAATGTGATGCTGTGGCCAAAAGAGCTAAAGCAATCCTGTGATGCATAAACAGTATGAATAGAGAGGTTGTTTTACCTCTGTATGTGGCAGTAGTGCGACCGCTTCTGGAATCCTGTGTCCAGTTCCGGTGCCTACTATTCAAGAAGGATGTTGATAAATTGGAGAGGGTTCAGAGAAGAGCTGTGAGAATGATTAAACAATTAGAAAACTTGCCTGATAGCGATAGGCTCAAAGAGTTCAATCTTTTTAGCTTAACAAAGACACGGTTAAGGGGTGACTTGATCACAGTCCAGAAGTATCTACATGGGGAATAAATATTTAATAATGGGCTCTTCAATCTAGTAGGTCTAGCACAATCCACTGGCTGGAAGTTGAAGCTAGACAAATTGAGACTGGAAAGAAAGCATACATAGTTGGCAGTGAAGTTTATTAAGCATTGGAACAATTTACCGAGAGTCATGGTGGATTCTCCATCACTGGCAATTTTTAAATTAGATTTGATGTTTTTCCAAAATAACTGCACTAGGAATTATTTGGGGAAAGTTCTATGGCCCGTGTTATACAGGCGGTCAGACGAGATGATCACAATGGTCCCTTCTGGCCTTAGAATCTCTGATTTGTACCCTTTTCTGTCTCCTTATTAGCAAAATGTAAGGATTTATTGGGTCAGACCACGGATGTCCAAATTGCAGCCCCAGGGATAATTTTGGATTGCAGCTGCCCTCTCCCTGTAACTGCAGAGGACAAAGCTGATCAGCTGCAGGGTTTTCTATTTGGGGAATCTCAGGTGGCAATTTATATGTACTGTATCTATCAGGAAAGACAGGAGGACAGGCAAAGCACGAACTGTGTTAATACATTTAAATACATTTGTGCTGGGACGCTCAGGCTTCTGGCAAGTGGCCAGCGGGGCTGCTGCTTATGTTGTGGGAGTCTAGGTTGGAATGGCTTTGTTCGTTCTATGTTTAGTAGAGTCCAGTGTTGCCTTATTCTGTGTATTAGACCCTTAATACTGTATTTAATTATTTAGGGCTAAATCCTACCCTGCCCATAGCCAGGTATGCAACGGGTAATGGAGCCTTCCTCTTGCACAGCAACATAAGGTCTGGGTGAACTGCTTTTCCTGTGCTCAGGAGAGTACAGTGTATGTAGGGGTGCCCTGTGCCCCAAAGGGGGGCAGGGAGGGGTGTAGAATAGTGGAGCTGGCTCCACCTAGTCTCTGGTGGTACTGCCCCTCTCCTTACTATCACTTCCAATGGTGGTTTGCACCCAGCCTTCTCTAGTGTCTTTGTCCACTTGCACTGGTCGTCTGCAAGAGGAGCCGTCACTACTAAGCTTCTGATTGGCTGTCTTATCACATGTGCTGCTTCCAAGGTCAGCAGCAGAGAGACAGGTGGCTTCACAGCTTCTGCCAGTCACTTTCCTACATCCTGGCACTAGGAAGAGCTTTCTGCCATGGGGGAGAGGATTTGGCAGCTTTCCCCACTCTGCTGGTCCTCTGTTCTCCCATTCGGAGATGCCTGCTGCTTCCCTTCTGTTCAGGTGCTTCTACAGTATTCACCAAGCTGTAGCTTCTCATTCCTCTCTCTCCCTACAGGCCAGTTACAAAGTGGGTGGAACATCTCTGAGGGATCTGACCCTTCTCATCTGCAACATACGTCCTGGAATCATGGGCCACCACACACTGCTGGAGTTGCTTGTGAGGCTGTGCTTTGATACACTACAGTTAATCCAGTCATGTTTTTGTGGTGGAAGAGCCCATGTAATACGTGGAGGGTAATGCAATTGTGTCTCGTTGCTGGAGGATCTTGGGTGCTACACTCTAATACCATGGGGATAATGCCATTGTATTTCAGTTGCTGGAGGTTTCACGGCACTGTGACACAATACAGTAGTGCTGAGTTGTGTCTCAGTGCTGGAGGGTCCCTGGTGCTACACTGTCATTTAGAGAAGGAGGTATAGTCATTGATCTAGTGGAGGACAGAGGTAATGCAGCTGTGTCTCCCAGGTGAGTGCTGTGTAATCTAGTGGAGAGTGGAGGTAATGTGGTTGCCTTGGAGCAGGAGAACCCAGGGTGCTCAAGCTATAATAAATGGTAGAATGCAGTCTTTTCTCAGTGTCCAGTACACAGTGCTGTATTCTGATCACGTTATAGTACAGCACTCCTGGATAGGGCTATTATAAGTGATCTAATTAATACAGCAGACCACTGTTTCATTATTTAGGCTGTGTGTTCTCCTCTGCTCATGCAGCTAAGAGTTACTGCAGTTATTTCTTCCCTGTTCTGGTATTCATGTCACTAATGCACTACTTATGGCTTCCAAGACTTAATTAAATCACCAGAATCCTATGTTAAAATGATGTGTAGTCTGGCTTGAATTCCCCAAACTGGAAAATTCATAGTTAAGTAGAGCAACCTATTCAGAAACAGCACTCGGCTTGCTCTATGTTGCACCTCAGTATGTTCTGCAGCATGTGAGATATCCCTGCTCTTCAGTGACCCTTCGAGTGGGATTTTGGGAAGAGCATCTTAGAACTTAGAGCAGTAGGGTGTGTGTGTGTGTGTGTGTGTGTGTGTGTGTGTGTGTGTGTGTGTGTGTGTGTGTGTGTGTGTGTGTGTGTGTGTGTGTTATGCACTGATCAGCCCAAGAAGTTTGGAGGATGGGTGAAAATAGTTTGGAATTGCTTGTGAATTGACCAAGTCATCTTGGACTCTTTCCAGGCTCTGGGTTGCAAGCAAAGGCTACAGACAAAAGATGAGGATGAAATTCACCCCGTGCATCACCGAAGTCCCACGTATGCCCTGCTTTTAGCATGTGGGCATTGTGCTCTGCACTGGGGTGAATTTCACCCTGTGTGGAAAGCCATGCCATGGAAGACTTAGTGGGTTTAATATCTTGACTTTGCTCCTTCTCCCTTCCGTCATCTGGTTAGCAATGGCCGATGAAATCCCAGTGGAACATCATGATGCCTCTGGTACGTGGAGCAAGCCTGCCGGAGAACATTCCACTTCCCAACCCAGTACAGCATCTGGTGCATTAACCAGCATTAAAATGATTACGATGGAACCCTAATTTAACATTTGTGTGTTTGTGGGTTTACTAGGAACAATAAGGGAATAAAACAGCTTGAAAAATGCATGAGATGTATCCTGTGGCTCTTTTGGAACTGGGACAGTCTGCTTGGCATGTGTACACTGCGCACACTGGTATAAATACAGTTCAGCACCAGGAAATCAATCATCTTTAAAAGAGTCTTCGATGTTTATTGATCAGTAAACTCCAGCCGCAGAGTCTTTTTTTAAAAGCAGACATCTAGTCTGGCCTTGATCAGGCACGACTTGGCTACCTGACATACAAGGGTCTATTGTCTAGTATATCATAGGATTAGAGGTGGAAAGTTAATAGATCCTTTTGACCATGCCCTAGAGGACGGTCTAGAATGGTTGCCTGCAACATATTCCCCAGGGCTTTGTACTGTCTAGCTTTAACTGGTGTGAGAGACTGACAGGTCATTGGGTTGAGACAGGATGTCTCAGCAACTTAATGGGTTCTTGCATTGCTGCGCATGAAGGGCTGCACTGCTGGCATCAGTTCATTTGCTCCAGGGCCCAGCCCCCTTTCCCTTATGATTTCAGCTGTTGAGCATCTTCAGGAAGGATTTCAGCTGTTGCTTCTGGCCATTGGTGAGAGGGGACAGCCCACTGTAAAACTCCCTGTCACAGATGCCCATACTTGTCAGATGTGATTCTGCGAGACATCAGGTCAAGAGGACACCGTCAGTTTAATAAACGTGTATTTAAAAATTGGTGACCCCTCTTACTGATAAACAAATCCTTGCTGATAGTGTTGTGTCTGGTGCCACTTCTGTCTGACTGGATGGTCCCAGTCACTGTGGCATCTCACAAACGTGAATGAGTTCCTCCTTTACAACACCCCCATGAAATAGGGTAGCATTTTTGTCCCCATGTTACGCTTGGGGACCTGAGACACCAGAGAGATAAGGGCAAAATTTTCAGCAAAGCTCAGCAGCCACAGAGGGGGACCAGATCCGCAAAACAGCTTGGCTCTTATTTAAGAACCAGAATAAGGGGTCAGATTTTCAAAACAGATCAGCATATTGGGCATGGGGCTCTTTTGAAAATTTGACCATGATCCAGGGAATCTGTGGCAGATGTGGGAATCGAGCCCAGGTCTCCTCAGTCTTGGGCTGCTGCCTTAGCTAAAACTATCCTTCCTTTTAGTCACTTTCTAGCTTTGGCTGTCATGCACTAGCCCAATGCTCTATGTTCCTGGTAATGTTTTAAAATCCAAACAAGCCTTTGTTTTCATTGATACTTTTTATTTTAATTTCTGTTCCTGTTAATTTTGAACAATAGTTTTCACAAACCCAACTTTTTGGGTCCAAATTACCTGACAGGTCCCTTTACATTGAGCTCCTTCAGTGACTTTCTCTGTGCAAACTTACTGCTGCCCTTCATACTTTTCTTTTTATGATTTTTTTTGTAGTAAATGTTCTTTGGGATTTGAATTTGTTTGATTTCTCCATTGCTCATTTCTGGTTTAAAGCTTCACATTGGGGAACCTGAATTAATGACAGAAAGGCTATAGTATGTTGGCAATTTCAGATCCACTTTATAGCTATGTAATTTACTCACCAGGTAGTGCATTACTAGAAAGCAATCAGTAGGCCTAGTTATCTCTATATTTATCAATAGTGTAAACAGTTTTATTTCTGCTTTAATATCTTTGTTTGTTTGGCATGATGTGGTGACAGGCTGCCACTGTGAATGTCATGCCTTGCCCTTTGATTAGCCCAGAATCTGATTTAACAGGATTTCAGGTTGTTTACTTGATTTCCAAGCTCTGGCTTCTGGGAATTTAACAGCAGCCCTGGTTCTAACTTTCCTAGCTGGCCCTGCAGCTGTAGGGAATGTCAGACCCTCATTATCTGAGAGAGATGGCAGTTTTATCTTTGGTGTCCTGGTGCTGTGCATTCTCTGAGTCAGAGAGGCTGCAGTTTGCTTCTTGGTGCCCTCTTGTGCTGGGCCCTACATATTTGAGGGAGGCTATAGTGCAAGTTTTAGCACAGCATAGGGTGACCAGACAGCAAGTATGAAAAATCGGGATGGAGGTGGGGGGTAATAGGTGCCTAAATAACACAAAGCCCCAAATATCGGGACTGTCCCAATAAAATCAGGACATCTGGTCACCCTAGCATAGCAATGTGTCAGATCCTCTGTAATCAGGACAGCATGAGGGTCAGTGCCTGTCTCTTTCTAGCCCTAGATCATCCACAACTGATCGAGACAGGGGCGCTAGCCTGGTGCATCAGATCCTCCGTTACCAGGAGAGGCTGTGGTTAAGTGGCGAGAATCAAACCACCTCCTTTCTGTCATTCAGGGTCCAAAACACCAGCACTGCGGGAATCAAACTGCAGCTTCTCCCAATTGCAGAGGGTTTCCCTAGTGCAGGGCTTCTCAGATTTCTTCATCGTGTGGACCATGTCTCAACAGTGAGAGGGTCTCGAGGCCATCTCCTAGCCTCTCAGTCATGAGCGCTTTCACAATCATACAACATCCCTTTGGCAACTTCAGCAATCGCCTTCTCGGGAAGGTATTGACTGTCTTAAACGTGAATGATGAAAAGCCCTATAGAAGGGTTGCTGTTTATTATGAGAGGATTGAAATACAGAACCGAGTTCCCCAAACTTGGCATCTGCATTTGAAAACTAATCTAATGGCGTGACTCCATTTACCTCTGGCAGCTCTGCCTTCTGTTTTCCTTGCCACGTGAGGTAAGGATCAATGCTATTCGGGAGTGTTTCTCTCTCATCCTTCTAGCTGATGCAGGCGTGAAATCATAACTCTGAATCAGTGACTTCCTGTTCAATATGGCAGATGGTGGTACCGTGAACATCCTAAACCCAACATCCTTAAAAGGGCTGAGACTAGGAAACAGCCTGGAGGCCTGGACCTTTGTTTTCTTTTCCTTGGTAACTGTAGAGGAAATAGGATTTTAATGAAAAGATGGGTCCAGGAGCTATGTACCTTTACATTTCAATGGGTTGTTTTTCTGTGACGTTTGAGAGAGGACCCAGTTTAGTGTGCTTTTATAGATTTATTAAAAGAATAAGTAAATAAAATGAAGCTATGTACCAATGTTACTAATTAGTTTAGAAAAATTAGAAGTAAATTAATTAAATGTGACACCATGTAATGATTAAATTAAAGTTACAATTGAAATTTAATAGATTAATGATTTGATTTATTTGTCTTGTCAGTTACTATAATGAGTAATTAAATTAGTTTATAATGTTAACATAAGAATTACTTTAATAGTTTTCAGGAAAGTTAAGGAAGAACATTTTTTAAATGTAGTTAATTGGGCTAAGAATGTGTTAAAAGCAGAAGCTGACTCTTGCCTTTGTTTTAAGGGAGTATAACTTTTAGAATGATTTTTTAAATAGCTTTTCACTTTGGTGTTTTACCTTTAGTTTTTTTTAACATATAACCTAACCTAGATTTTATTTGCTTGGCTTATTTATTTAGTTTTTTACACCAATACAGTGTTTGCATTTTTTGACACTTTTACACAGATTTTTAAATTAGGCACTTAGCGGTTTTGGAATAACAAGCTTTTAACCCAAAATAATCTTTTACTGATTAAATAAAAGACAAAGAGGGAGGGGTTTCTAGTATCAACCTAGCAAAATGGTTAGTGACCCACAAATGCACACATTTTCATGAAACATTAGAGAATTCCGACTTTTCTGAATTCTATACAAAAGCCCTTTTAGGTTGTTTATTTTTGAGATTTTAACATATGTGATTTGGTTTTAGATGAGAACTAGTTTTGATGGTGCAAATAACCTGAGCTTCTTTTGCACATCAGGAGTTGATCAGTCCTTTTTTTCTTTTCTTTTAATTGTAGATTTTAGGTTTGGCTTAGCTTTTATCTTTTTTGGACGTCTGGTTTCAGGAAGAGAGCAGAGTACAACTTCAGCTGTCATTGGTGGTGCAAGAGAGCCTCCCCTTTTCCCCACTTGCATGATTAGAGTTTTTTATAGGGTTAGTGTTCCCTTGCTCTGCCTTAGGAACCACCCTTGTTTTATTAGAGATTTGAACATGTTCTCTATAGCTTATTGTGGACCAGTCATTTGGTATCTTGATTTGAGGTTATAGTAGAAGCTTTTAGTTGGAGGTGGACATTTCTTTTGCAAGCTCCATTAGTGGCCACAAGCAGATGTCCTCTTTGTAAGCAGCACATCTGAGAGGCCCGTGTGAGAAGGCATTGGCAACAGACTTCTGTTTAATGGAATAAGGCCCATATTCCCTTTGTAACAGTGTAAGGCGTCACAAGGGCTGAGACTGGGAGCAGCCTGGAGGATCTGGCAGGAGCAAGAATCTGAAATGTAAGGGCAAAAACTGATTGGTGCCAGTGCCCATAACTGCAGAGGGAGTGCACACAATTACAAAGTAAATGGCTTTTAGTTTAAATGCTCTCTTCCCTCCCCAGTGCGAATATCTCTCTGTAAAAGAGCTTGTGCTGATTAGTACCTGGCTGCTAAATGGAAATAAAGAGGTGGCTCCCGGCGGATGTCACAGCTCAGGACCTGCTGCCTAGCATTTTGTCACTATTTCCTGGAATATCTTTTTATTGCCTTCCCCTTGGAGCCTCAGCTCCAGCTGCCAGTGTCAGGGAGATTCATTAGCACATCTCAGTCCTGTTTGAAGCAGCATCGGTGCTGCTCTGGGAGGCTGGGCTTGTCAGCTGGGTTGTTTGCCCCCCACACCCATTTCCTAGGAATCATCCTCCAATTAAACCTTGTCTCTCCCTCACTGGAGTACACGGAGCACAGGCTCAGGGAGAGGAGGCTTGGCAAACACAGACAGGGAACAGCTATATTTATTAACTCTGCTGCCTACTCCCTCCCCTTTGGGTACCTAGCACTTATCTCTCTTTTTCTCACACTCTCTCTGCCTCTCTTTCTCTCACACACAGTTCTCCTGTCCCTTGCTGTGTTTCCTGTTTCCCCCCTATGCTCTCTAATCCTCCCTCTGCCTGTTCTGTGCTCTCCAGAGGTCCCAAGCAGCTGTAATGCTGGCTGAGTCAGGGAGGGACGTCTGGGTGGCACATCCCCTCTCAGCCTCCAGCAGAGGGAGTGTTCCTGAGAGAAAAGAGATGGGGCCGGTCACCTCAGCACTCAGGCAGTTCCTGGTGACCCTTAGAGCAGCCCTGCCGGCATGAGCCAGGTCACAGAGTCACTGTGACTGGGAGAGAAATGGTTCCAGTAGTCGTGCCAGACCAGATGAGAAAAAAAGCTTTTTTGGTCACTATTCCCACCTGGGCCTGCCGAAACAATTGAGGGTCTAGAAGTACCACGAAGTAGCAGATCATACTGACAGAATTATAGATGGTCCCACTCCATCCCCATCAGATTTTCTAGATGCTACCCGCTCCCAAGCAGCATAATTTCCATCTGATCTGGACTGAGCCTCATCTAGCTTGCTCTCCTCCCAGCCCCTCTCTGAATCAGGCACCGGAGCCTTGGTGACATGGAAAAGTTGGCCCAGTTTAACGTAAGTTGTGAATTTAAACTGATGTAGCTACCCTGGTGCAACTCACCCATGTAGACAAGGCCTGGGACAGTCAAGACACTGTGTGGTCTGATGCAAGAGAGATGTAGAACTGCAGGTCATCCTCAAACTGCATCATCTCCCCCAGAAGCCTCATGTACAGGCAGAACAAAAGCGGCCCTGCATGAGAGAGGCCTCTGGGTGGGTAAGTGTTTGGCCAACGTTTCCCTTTGGCACCCCTTAAAAAGAAAGGGAAACATTCAGGTGTGGTCTCGCTAGGGTCCACAGTCCAGTCAACAGCCTTCCTGGCCAATAGAAGAGGACAGGCCAGGCCTTGAGCCCAGGTAAAATGAGTGACATGGCATAGCAATATCAGTGCCCCGTTTCGTGATTTCTCTCCCTGCCCTTGTCAATGGAACTGGAAGGGAAGGACAAATCCAGTTTTCCTGGGCTGCTGCCACCTGCCTCACCGATGGAAGCTGGAGACCCTGCCAGATAGGACTGCCCTGAATGAAGAAAGATTTCTGTAGTGTGTGAATTACTTCCTCTGGTGGGAAGTAGTTATTTCTAGCTGCATGAGAGATGTGGGTGTGGGGACCAGGAAGGAGAACAGAGATTTTTCTCTGTGGCTGAAACTGAGAGGTCTCGTTCCCTGCTGTGGTCTCTGCCTGAAATCTCTCTGTGACCAGCCATAGCACTTTTTGTGTTATGTATTATCGTAGCACCTAGAAGCCCCAGTCATGGATCTGAACCCCATCGTGCTAGGTGCTGTATAAACACAGAACAAAAGGACGGTCCCTGCACTGAAGAGCTTACAGTCTAAGTAGGCAATACAGACACTGCGTTGGGGAAGGGGGTAGAACTCACGAACAGAGCAAACAATGTGATGGTGCCAAACGACCCAGCCACGGGTTTGAGAATCTGGAACCTCTTTCTGTAATTCCTCTCGATAATCAGACTGTGGAAATGTCATCTTCTGAGATGTCGCATGTGCCCCTCCTGGCTCTTCTGGGACCCTCTCCCTTCCCAGCCTTCTGCTGAGAGCAGGGAATTTGTCTGAACATGCCTGAGCTCCTCCTTCAGAGAGCTGAATCCCCAGTGACGCAGGCTGTTGGGAAGGCCGTGAGTGCCAAAGTTTCCCATTCCATTTGTACTCTTCTAGGGGAGATTTAGCTGAAGAATCAGTTTCTGAGCCAGGAGCTGCGAATGGTGGAGGAAAAATGCAACCACCCCAATGACACAGTTCAGATGAGGAGGCTGGAGCGAGGCATCTGTGGGGTTTTCCTTCCCTCCTTGTCCAGAGGCTGAATGGTGAAATGAGCTTGGGAAGTGGCTAGGTTCCTGACTGGGTTTTTTTGGATGGTGGAGGAGTAGACTGATGATGGGTGTGGGCATATAGGCGTGTCAGTGAAGACTGTTAGCTCCTTAAGTGTGGGGCCCCAGGCTGCCAGAGAATGAGGATCAGGTGTTGAGTTGCTGTCCCATATGCATCTTCTGTTGGGGAGGAGGGGTGTCTGACAGGCACTCAGTCCCACCATCTCTAGCCCTGCTGCTGGAGAGGGAGGCAGGCAGGACAAGCCTTGGAGCTGCAAGCCCTTGCTTTCCTTGAGGCAGCTGCTCTTTCTTGGCTTTGTGCTCATGGCTGCTGTTAGGTGGGGGTATTTGTGTCAGAAAGGCTTTAGGTGGGCCTCTCACTGTGTTACCTTGTGTATCCCAGTATGCAGGGCCAAATGTCCTGGGGACAGTGTGGTTCCTGCCCTGTAGGGAATGGCCGCTTGCATTGCTCTCCAGCTAACCAACCCCTCTTCCTTGCCAATGTGCTAAGGAGCAGCATTGCCTGGTTCTGGAGGGTGCTGTGCCCAGCTCGCCTTGGTAGGTTCACGCAGGGCCTAGGGAGAGGAGATGGGAACATAAAAGGGGAGGGGATGAGGACTCCTCATGAGAGACCTGTACGTGTGATCTCGGCCTCTCCCCATTCAGGCATGGATGGATACGAGACGCAACCTCAAACAAAGGGCCAAGTCCTCTGCTCTGAGTGAACTGTACTCAGCCCTACAGGGGACGGGGGCTAGGGCTAGCCTTAAGCCACCCTTTACACTCTCCTGGTCTCCGGGCCTGGCCTGGTTGGGTCTGCAACGTGAGGCTGTTCTAACTAATGGCTGGCCAGCCATGGCTCAAGGAGCTGTTCTATCAGCCAGGGGTTGGCAGGTGGTAGGGATGCCCCAGTCACACACCCTTTCCTCTGTGCAGGCTCCTGTGCTGTTGGCAGGATGAGTGCCATAGCAGGCTCTAGAGTGCCACCCTTTCCATTACACATCAGCTTTATGCTGCCAGGGTGGGGCTGAGGATCTGACCCAAGGTATCCTACTTGTTCGTCGACTTGGCAGGCACTTCTATAGCACCTTCCGTCACAGGACCTCGCGCAGGGTTTGCAAAGCACAGAGGTAGGGGAGTGCTGTACTGGAGAGATTTGAAACAATGCTTAGAGCCTGCTTTGTTTTTGTCTAAGGGAATTTTTTTAAAAGACCCCTGATCCACTGTCCAGTATGTTGTCCCTGTGTTGTAGCTTCCTATCTAAGGTCTGTCAACACTTCACATGCTGTCCCCATACAATTTGTCTAGTTGTTCAGGTCCTCTGATAGGATCCCCCCGCTCAACAAGTAGACAGCTTGTCTGGGAGATTCATGAATGGTGCTTCCACATCATGGGCAGGGGATAAAGCGGGTGAGGGTTGGGGAAGGAGGAAGAGGAGACAAAATAGATGTGAGGCAGGGAGTCACCGGGCAGTCAAAAAGAGAACCTCTTCTTCCTGAGCTAAACAACGCAAGGGAGCGTGGTTCCACCTTGCAAGGGGCATGCCTTGCCTTTAGGGGTGGGACAAGGATGGTGCACGATTTATGTTTTGTCCAGTGGAAAGGTGACTTCAGCAGCAGGGATGTGACTTGGATTGTTAATTAGAGACCGGCACCGAAAGCTAAATAAAGCAGCAGGGCACTTCGGGCAGTTTATTAATGGCTGATTATTTCATGCCTCTTTGGACGTGTTGTAAAGCACAGCAGCCTAAGGCAGAGGGATTGAGCCCAAGAAGCGCTACGCTCTTCAGTGAACACGCAGCCTGGAGTGTCCTATTCTTGTTATGAAATAGAAATGATCAAAACTAGAGCAGGGGGCGTGGAAGGGGAGAACCAACCCGTCTTCATTCCCTGGGTTTGTTACAGAGCTAGAGACGGTCTGAGTGGAGGATACAGGGAATTAACCTCTTATAGAGACAAACCCTGTGCACTCTGGTAAAGAGTGAGGGTTTGTTTTGGATGTATGAATTGGAGAGGTCATTATGCTCACAAGCCTGACAGCCAGGTGCTCAAGGGATTGAGGCAGCATGTTGGTTCTTGGAAAGAGGCTAATGTATTGAGTATAAAGTGGAAGGTTCCCACCAGTTACTGATAGCATGGGAGAGACCAGGGAATGTCCCCTCGATCATCGGCATAATGGGATAGTCATCGCTAGCAATGGACATCACATTGGGATGGGGGAAGTGGGTGTCCTGGTAGGAGCAAATGCCGCTGCCAGCTCCCAGGGGTGGGAGTATGATTGGTCACAGCTGATCAATGGTCAGAAATTTAATTACCCGAGCTGATACTGCACCCGTGTGTGTGTGAACAACTCAATGAGGCCACTTAATTGACCCCAGTTAGACCAGGTCCGCACACAAAGCTGCACGGGTTTAACTAAAGGTGTGATTTTAAACTGATTTATTTAACTTGGTGCAACGCTGCATGGGAACACTCTCTGAAACTACTTAGATTGAAAGCTCCGCCTCCACCTCCTCCCCATACCCCTCACCCGAGGCACTGCCCCAGGCGTGCGGTGCGCCTCCGCCAACCAGCTGGAGCCAGGAAAAGCGGCTTTGGCTTGGCGTCGGACGGAGCCTCGGGAGGCGGAGAGGCCGAGGCGGAGAGGTGAGCTGGGCACGGGGGGCAGGGCTGGCGCGCCCACAAGGCAACCCTAGGCAGTTGCCTAGGGCGCCAGCATTTGGGGGGGCGGAGACTCCCGGTGGCGATTCAAAATGCAGCCGGGAACGGAGCTTCCCCTGAGCTGATGCCCCTGCCCCCGCCCCCAGCCGAGGTAAGCTACCACGGGTGGGGGGCTGGCTGCCGTGGGGGGCGCTGGTGGGGGGCCGTGGGAGGGCACGGGGAGCTGAGCCTCGGCCCGGCAGGCAGCGCACCAAGCCCTGCGCCCCTGCTGCGGCCTGCGCGGGCCGGGGAGTCGAGCCCTGCACTCCCGCCATGGGCTGCGGGGCGGGGGAGCCGAGCCCTGCGCCCGGGCCGTGGGGGGAGCGGGGAGCCGAGCCCTGCCCGCTGAGCCCTGCACCCACGCTTCGGGGAGCCGGGAGCTGAGCCCTCCGCAGGGGCGCAGGCCAGGTGCAAGGAAGTTTCGCCTAGGGCGCGAAACTTCCTTGCAGTGGCCCTGGCGGGGGGGGCTGGTGGGGAGCTGCTGGGCCTGGTGGGTGCTCTGCTGCTTCTCTCTCTCCCCCCACACCCACCGGCTTGCAAGGAGGGGATGCAGCGCGCCCGGGGGAAGAGTCGCGGGCGGGGATTTGGGGAAGGGGCGGGGCCTGGGAAGCTAACAAAGTAGCTGATAACTAAAGTCGGCGCCTATGAACCCAAGGTCCCTAAGTCTCTCCATTCCTCTGCTGTCAACAGCTATTTGTGAAACTATCTGGTAAAGTGTGTGTCCTCCCCCTCTAGTGGTGATCCTCATAGGGAATGACAGCCTACTACTGTTATCAGCTATTTTGTTAGCTCCAGTGGCAGAGATCTGTGCAGTGATCCAAAGGTTCCAACCCGCTGATGACCCAAGTGGGTGTCAGGAGGATGTCACATGATGGAATTTGTGTTTTTTCAGTTTGTTTTTTCTAAAAACAGAGGAAATGACACACAAGAACTTCATTAAAACAACATTATTAAGGTTGCAAAGTGAAGCACTCAAAAGCTGGGTAATGCCAGAATGAAGGTTGCCTCTGCAACCTTAATTTGCTCCCCTTGTACATATGCATTAGGCAGGAAGTGAGTGGGCACCTGACCAAAAGAGCCAATGGGAAGGCTAGAACTTTTTAAAGTTGAAAAAAAACTTCCCCTTTGTCTGTCTGTGGGGGTTCTACCAGCTAGAGAGGCGGACAGGGAAGCAGCTATGCTGTAAGAAGTTTGGGGCCAGGTATGAAAAATCCTCAGCATCATACCTAGAAACTACTAATTTGAAACCCCAGAGATGTAAGTAGATCAGGAAATGTCTAGGAAGACGCAATTAGGTTTATCTCTTTTTATTTCTTTATGGCTTGTGGACTCCTCTGCGCTAACCCCAGGTGCTTTTGTTTCGCTTGTAACCTTTAAACAGCACCTCAAGAAAGTTATTCTTGGTGCTTAATCCTTGTAGTTACTCTTTTAAAGTCTAGCAATAGCCTGAGTTTCCAGATGTATTTTCTTTCTTTTTAAAAAAATCAGATTTACTTTTTTTAAGAACAAGATTGGATTTCTGTGTCTTAAGAGGTTGTGCACGTTTTTTAGTTAGCTGGTGGCAACAACTGATCTCTTGTTTTCTTCTTTTCCTTTCTCAGCTCTTCCCCGGACGTACGTACATACGTGCGTGTGTGTGTGTGTGTACACTCCACAGGAAGGAATTCCCAAGTGTGTCTTCCTGGGCAGGGCCGGCACGCCCACTAGTCAACCCTAGGCGGTCGCCTAGGGTGCCAAGATTTGGGGGGCGGCTGGCCTTGGCTGCCGCCCGCCTCCCAGCTCAGCCTTGGAGCTGGAGCCAGGGTGGGAGCGGTTGGCCGCGGCTGAGCCAGGGGGGCGGCTGGCAGCCGCGGAGCAGAGAGCCGGGGGGCAGGGGGGACGGGACTCACCGCAGCTGCCTCCCGGCTCAGCCGCAGAGCCGGGGGGCGGCTGGCCATGGCTGCCTCCGACCTCCTGGCTCAGCCGCGACCCTTCCTTGCACTGGCCCTGTTCCTGGGCTCTCAAAGGGGTTTGGCACTTGGGTGGTGGCAGCATCTAGCAATCCAAGGTCAGAAAAAAGCTGTAACCTTGGGAGTTTAAAACAAGCCTGGAGTGGCCAGTATTAATTTTTAGAGTCCTTGCGGGCCCCCACCTTCTGCACTCGAAGTGCCAGAGTCGGGAATCAGCCTTGACAGAAGTGAAAAGCCTTATGGAGAGCTGGAGTGTGTTATCAGTAGTGTTTGAGGCAATTGAAGGTGGAAAAGAATGCACAAGCCTTTCCTCTTACCTTCTTCTTTCCATGCTTTTAAGATTTTGGGTGGATGTGGTCTGTCCTGCCATAACCTTAACTGTCACTAAACGTACTTCTTGTTTGCCAGGATATGCAGCTACCAAACAGTTAACTGTGAACAGCAAGGCTATAAATATTCATCTCAGCTGAGCCACGAGATATGTGCAGATCCCTAATTTCCACTTTCCCCTGGCCATCCGTGTTTTATATTCCTGATGGATAAGATTGCACTGGTGAACCAAGTTCCTACTAAATTTCCATGCAGAGGCACCAAGCACTCCTGAGTGCTTATTTAAGTAGCAATCTGGTTTTAAAGAAAACAAAGCCAACAGGACAAAAAACACTGGGGATGTTGTTAAGCACGAATCGGAGTGGCTGGAAGTGGAAGGTGCAGAGGTTGCGCTTTTGATTGTGATATTTGTGGTAACACACCTAACTGTGATGCAGCTGATTTTGATGTGGCATGGTGAAGTTCCGATTGTTCCAGTGCTGCAAAAGCTATTTGGTGTTCTTTTAACGTCATGACACTAGATTGGCAGATTTTTCTGTGTTCCCTTTAAAGCTGTTTAAATTATTTTAGCTCTTGAAAAATCACATTTCTTGGCTTACAATTTATTTGATGACAGAATGTATGTAAAGTCCCCTTTTTGTTTGCAGGTACAGGTGCTCTGATACCACAGTGATGGGAAATCTTATATAAACTTGGAGAGATGGGCAACGTGCTTATGGGCTTGATTCTCATTTACTTTAGTGCCCCTTTACACTGCTTTAAGGGCCCTTAAAGTAGGTTAAAAACTATAATTCACACCCACTTTAGAGCACCATCACAGTGCCAGAGCAGTCTGAAGAGACCTTAGTGTAAATGAGAACGAGGCCCTCTATGTCTCATTGGCATAACTTGCAAGTTGTCACAGGTTCAGCAGTATTTGGAGCCTGTGACTTTTACATCTTCCAAACACTCCTGACCCTACAGCATTTTTAGTGTTGAAGAACAGCGAGGAGGGGAAAAATGGTAGGTTTTATAGTGACTGACTCCTGTTCTGACCTTTAATTTGACTTGTGGAGGCATCCTTGTCATAGCATTTCTTTCTCATGAAGGTGAATGTCAGAAGAAACCGGGCATGGTGAGGTGTGTGCATGCGTGGCCGGAGGAGAGAGAGACTCATGAATTCTGTTTCCAGCTCTGGCATTGGCTAACTGCACAGCCTTTGGGAAAGCCACTTAACCTCTCTGTTCCCCAGTTTTCTCACCTGTACAAAGTTATAAGACTTCCTAGTTCCCATGGGTGAGTAAAACTTCACTCACTCTTTGCAAAGCGTTCAGAGATCCCTGGGTGGAAGGGACTCCTAGAAGTGCTTAGGATTGCTACACCAGCAAAAAATTTGGCCCTTTGTGTTTCCCCCATGGCTACAGAGTTATCTGTTTTCCCTCAACTCTCATCCAAGAAAGGTACGTGTCTCACTGTAGCTGAAGATCCTACCATTATAACCTCAAGGCTCTGGCAGTTAACGTGTTTAAATCTCAGTTAGTATGTAGGGGATTACCTCATCCCATAGTCCAGATCAAGACGGGTATTTCCTTTTTGCTGTCTGCTCATTAAAACACATTCCTCTTTCAATAACAGTTTGGTCTGACTCATGTTACTTCCTACACCCATCACACCCCCAGGAACTGCCTACATAATTATTAGACTTTCCTTTGTCGGTTCTAATGACTCCTAAACAGCATCCACTTGGATAAGTGCCTGGACATGACACCTAGGCAAACCCAAGAAACTGACTTCCCAAGGTCAAAAGCATACATATATTCGAAGAGAAATTATACTGATAAGAGACCAGAGAAGCCTGTACATTTAATACAAAGCTATAAATTATGCATCCAAATTTAACTAACTGCCACAATCTCCAAAAGCACCACGGAACAGCCATGCCAGGCAGTGAGGCCAATGGGGAAGGGTGAGGAGTTTCAAAACATATTAAGTGAAATGTGTAATTTGCTCTACAATGGTGTAAAGCATACTGTAATTCACACACTGCTGCTTTTAACTGGAGACACCCTGGGAATCCAACTTCTAACCTTGGAGTTTTTAAAACAAATGGTATTGTCCCTACTGATGGGGGGAGGGATGGGATCTTGTAATGGGTTTTTGCTTGTGATAAGCACCCCACCAAGGTAACATTGAAGGGTGGCTTTGTAGTGTTTGTTGGTGCTGCTCCGTGCCTGCACCAACGAACCATACCTGCTCCGTGCAGACAAGGGGTGTTTAGCAGGGCGGTTACCACGCTCTCGGGGTTAAAGGAATGAGGTCAGCTGAGGGAGGCTGGCTGGGGAGCTGGCCATAGGTATGGCCAGCTCAATCAGGGCACAGCTGGCCCTGATAAGAGGGCTGTGAGTAAGGAGCCATGTGAGTCTCGCTCTAGCCCTGGAGTGAGAAGGACCTAGCTGCCTGGGAGAGACAGGGTACCTTTGACAGAGCAGTGCTGGGGAAGGGGCAGGCTGAGCTGGGGAGCTCAGGCCTAGCTACCTCCTAGACTGAGGCTGGGCAAGAAGGCCTAAGGAGATACTGGGGCTACAGGGAGACAGCTGGGCCTAGAAAGGCAGCAGGTCCAACCCCCTTGCCAATGATGAGTGGCTATCAGAGACTGCAGTTTGCCCCAGACAAGGGGTCTAGATGACGACTGGCAGTAGCCACTGAGGTAGGGTGAGCATAGGGGGAGGCGGTTCCCCTGGGAAGGGAGACCCAGATTGTGGGGGTGCTGCTGTGGGCAGCACCCCAAGGGAAAGGGGCACCAGGATATGGGAGGGACATGGGGGCCTGAAGCAGGAGGGACACCGGCCAGCAGGAGAAGCTAATTTCTGAGGTAACCAGCAGGAGGTGCTGTGCCGGTGAGTCAGCAATCTGTTACAGGGTAGATTTGCAGAGACACAGATAGCAGCTAGGCACACAACTCCTATTGACTTTTGGTGGGAGGTGCCTAATTCCCATCTGTGCCTTTGAAAATCTTCCTCAAGGAGCCTGGTTCTCCACTTCCTTGCAAGGTCATTTGCATTTGGGCCACATGGCTGTAAAATGGCTACCAGCCTGATCTGTTAGCATTTTATACACACTGGGTATGGCTGTAAAATGTGTTCTGGACCTGATTGTTTGAAGTACCTTCATTATATATGTACATACATCGTTAACCTGATGAGATCCTTGCTGAAACACAGGCCTGAAGAAAAAGGTCCTGCTAGACCTGAGGAGGTACAGACCTTCAATATGTATTGGCTATTTTATACTCAGTTCCCTCCTTGTTGTCTTTATCTGCTTGTTTGTATTCACGTTACAGTGTAAGTTAGACAGATCATGTAAATGAGATCAGCAGATAGCAATCTGCTATCAACATAGCAATTGAAGTGACTGGAGCTGCATTGTGTGTCCCATATACACCAGCAGAGAATTGGCCCAAAGGCTCTCAGCTTTAAGTTTTGGGCCAGGCTAGTGATACTTTCCAAAGTGTACAGCTGGCAGGGATATTATGACATTTCAGGGTACAATCCAGACCAGTGAGGAGCAGTGTCACCCTGCCCTGGAACCTAGGGAACCTCACTATGCCTTGGTGCTGTAGTTCCCACATGGGCCACTCACAAACAGCTTGCCAACATGCAAGTCAGACCCTGAGGGTCAGTGTGTAGCTGCAGCCTGCCAGCCACTCTTCAGTCACACTCTGGCTTCTGCCAGCCTTCGTTTCCATGCATGGAACGACCACATCACACTCCCAGTCCTGGATTCCTCCCTCCCCCTCCAAACGTATTGTGTACTGCACTGTCCAGCCCTCTCCTGGATTGTTCAGATAACAAAGGTCTGTTGTCCCTGTAAGGGAATGATACACAACAACTTGCCACTTTAAATGAAGTTACCCACACAGTTCACAACACTGGATTAATGTTGATTAAAGAACAAAAACAGTTTAACTACAAAGATAGAGTTTTCAAATGAGTGCAAGTATTATGGCATTAAAGCCAGAAATGGTTACAAGAAAATAAAGATAAAACACTTCCTAGTACTAAATGTAACAGACTAGACTTGGTCTAAGGTGAAGTTCTTACTACAGGTTCCCAGTATCATTGCTGACCAAGTTTCAGGTCACGACCTGCATCCAAAGTCCATAGGCTGTTTCTTTTGTCATCTTAGATGGAAAAGAGAGAGATGAACAGGGAGAGATCATTTGGGGTGGTTTTGCTCCTTATTTTCATAGTTCAGTCACCCTTTGAAATGCATTTCCCTGAGAGTGACCCCAAGATAAAGTTCTTTCCAGCTGAGAGCAAGGACACATGGAGTTTCATGGTGGGCACATGTCATGCTGTTCCTGAGATGCAGATTTCCTTTGTTTTCTTCCTTCTTCCTCTGGCTGTCTGAGGACTCTATTTACAGCTTATATACCAATGTAGGTAAACACACATCCCTTTGTTCCAGACCTGCTTAATCAGTTTTACCTAATCCTGACTATCTGAGTTTTGAGCATGTGCTTTTAACATCATAAGATTTCATAACTTTATGCACAGTGTTGCTGTATACATTTCACCATGATGATATTGACCAGAAAGTTATTTGTTTTCAAATGATACCTCACAAGGTATATTGTGTACAAAGATTATCACAATAGTGTGTATGGTGTGAATACATACAAGGGGTGCATTTGGTCATAGGTATAATCACAGCTCTTTATTTAACCATTTTCCATCTATTTCTATAAACAGCCAGTAACATTTTATTTTAAAACAACCTGTTCAGGTCTTGAGGAAGGCAAAACCAGGAGTAGGTAATTTCTATGTGAAAGTTTCAGGGCACAAAGCAGGAAGGGAATCTCCTTCCCCACTGGGTGCCACAGGTTGGTGAGAGTCATTGTAGGTGCAGGGGAGAGTTAAATAACTTGAAAGGTTCTATGCATTGTTACAGAAATAAAATATCAATAGGATCTTCCATACCTGATCGGATCCATAGTCCATGAATTCTGGAATTCTGCCTCTGACTGTGCCTACTATCTGATACTGCACAGAAGGGTGTGTCCCTTCAGAGGGAGAAATGCCCTAAGCCCGTAATGCACCTGGCCACATTCCTTCCTGATCCCTGACAATAATCAGTTTATGCCATGAAGAAGGAGGTTTGATTGCCTGTATTGCTACAAATTTTGTTCTTGGTGATAAAATTATCTAGTCCCTTTTATAATCCAGCACCAGTACCTTATATGACTCTAATTTGACACTGAGAATGTTTTCCTATAATTGAAACATCATTTTTTAAAGAAAGTGATGCTAAAAGTCAGCTTTTAATAAGAGGGTATAACTCATCAAACATTCTGGCAACATCACAAATGAGGAAAGTAGAGTCCTCCACCATCCACAAACATGAGTCACTTTGATCTGATTGTTTTCATCCTTGGCTTTGTTAGCAGCTGCACCCCCAAAAAACACAACTGGCTGATAGGAGTCATGATGTAGCCTTTGTTTTACACTTTAAAAACATCAAAACTGAAAAGAGGGTCAAATCTGAAACATCACCAACATTTTGAGTTACTGCTTCACTGTCAGTGTCTCTCCCCTTCATTTTACTGGTTCTGAAATTGGACTTAGTCATAAATATGTATGAAGATTCTGACCATTATGATTAGTAGGCAGTATCAAGATTTGCATCCTATTGTGCTAGACTTTTTACAATAACATACAAGCCCCCCCCAAATTTATAATCTAACTATCTGAAACAGAAAAAGGGTGGAAGGGAGGGGGTATTATTACTTTCATTTTACAGGAGGAGAACTGAGAAACAGAGAGATTAAGGTATATCTACATGGAGCCTGTGTCGGTATAGCCCCCTACTGTAGATGCAGCTTACACAGAGAGGGAGTTTTCCCGCAGGTATAGGAACACCACATTCCGAAAAAGTGCTAGCTACACTGAGGGAAGCACTCTTCCAGTGACACAGCTGCATCTACACCCAGAGTTTTGTCAGCATAGCCATGGCACCAGGGCTCTGTGGGTTTTTCACACCACTGACAAAGCCAGATAGTTCTGTTCTGTTCTTTGTAGGTTCTTATAACACACTCATTACCGTCTTATCTGAATGCCTTCCAGTAGTGCATTAAGCAACATGCCTAACATCTGTCACATGTTTCTATCATCCTCTCCCCTTGGGGAGAAGCATGTGTAATAGAGTTGTATAATCAACCATACATGTTTGTTAGGGAAGGCAAGGGCAAAGAAATGTGCCGCGCACTTAGAGTGGAAGATTGGTCAGGTTTGTGATGGTCCTTAGTTTCTGGGGGAGTTCATTCCACAGTCTTGAGCTGGCCCCTGAGAAAGCGCTTAGCTTGACTATTTGAGGAGGAGACATGTCAGAGCCAGTAATTGAGCCCAGATCTCCTTAGTCCTTATCCAGTGCTTTATCACAAAGCTATCCTTCATTTTATAATGAATCTGATCCAAGATACTTTGGTGTTAATGGAAAAACTCCTAATGACTTCCATGAGCTTTGGTTGGGCTCAGTTTGCTGTGGAATTCCCCCCTAGTGGCTCGTGAAGTTCAGCCTTTATAAGCGCGAAGAAAACGTTTACAAATGTGAACTGATTCTTTTTGCTTGTCATACACTCAGCCTCAGTGTTTGTGTATTTTTATCTATGGTAAAATGGGCCATTGTGGAGATAAAACTACTTTTGCTATATTCATGCATTGCATAGTAAGCACAAAAATATTTTAATCACAATTATTGGAATTGGGTAGAACCTCATGGAGCATTTGTTACCTCTGTGGATTAGTGTGAAATTGAATCTGCTGGACAGAAGGAAAATGTAAAATATATTGTAGGCAATATTTGCCCTTTTTGAGGTGTTTTGTATCATCTTAGAGTAATTGCATTTGATAATGGGTTTTTTTCCTGGGATTTTTTTTATTCACATTCCAAATTCTTCAAAAAGGAAAATGTCATTCTTAGTATGATTATGAAGTCCTAATAAGTGAAATGCCTGCCTGTAAAATGTCCCGTTAATCGTAATGCCACTCTTTTTGGAGAGGTATGTGGATCTGTTGGTTCTTTCAGTTAGAGACGTAACAAATAGCCAGGAGATGGCGCTGTGGGAGCAGAGAGATGTTTTCAGGAAATATGCAAACCAAATCCAGTTTCTCTTATAACAATACTTCAGAATTCTACAGTTATTGTTCCAAACAAAGCTATAGCACTACTGCAGGCTGCCCCACCATTTTGGTTTGATCTTGCTCCTTGTGAAGTTGATGGCAAGGATCAGATCACATATAATACAATGGCATTTTTAAAAATAAGGCCCTATGCTAAAATATCCTGTTTCAAAGTCAGGCTATAAGGAATTCTTCAAAGTCAGGCTATAAGGAGCTATAAGTATGCTGCTCCTTACCAGACTCTTGGATTGGTCGTCTATTTAGGAATTAGTCGGTGCTCCGTCAAGATAGATTCCCCCCATTGTATTAATTTTGATGTAATACATGGGCCAAAGGTATTGTTATAACCCAGTCACTATCCAGCATTAAACAGTGTGTTAGGGTTTGGTATACAGAGGCTTCAGCCTGCTTAGTACCATGGCAAACACACCATTAAAAATCCTTTTCACCTTTTATTAAAGATTAAAAAAAAGAAAGAAAAACAGTTTAAGCATTTGAAATGTGAGGTATTAAGTGAGGCTTTCATTTTAACAGTGTCCCTTGTTCCCTTTCCCTTGAGCTAGAGAGAGTTTTTAGTAGGAAACCCTTCTTATTTGACCAGCTCTTAGAGCAGTGTTTTTCAAACCGTGGGTCGCAACTCAGTACTCGGTCATGGCATGTAAGGCCCTGAGTCGCCTTGCTCTGGTCAGTACCGCCGGCCGGGACGTTAAAAGTCCCATTGGGGGTGCTGCTCAGCTAAGGCAGGCTAGTGCCTACCTGTTCTGACACCGCACAGTGCCCCGGAAGCAGCCAGCAGTGGGTCCGGCTTCTAGGCAGGGGGGCCCCAGGGCTCTGCGCGCTGCCTCCGCCCTGAACACCGACTCTGCACTCCCATTGGCCGGAAACCGGCCAATGGGAGCTGGAGGAGGGTGGTGCCTGTGGGCGAGAGTTGTGCAAAGCCACTTGCGCACCTCTGCCTAGGAGCCGGACCTGCTGCTGGTCACTTCCGGGGTGCAGCATGGTCTGTGGTGCCAGGACAGGTGGGAAGCCTGCCTCTGCACCCCAGCTGCGCTGCTTACCGGGAGCCGCTGGAGGTAAAACTGCGCCCCAACCCCGTGCCTCAATCCCCTGTCCCAGCCCTGAGCCCCCAAAACCTGGAACCCCTTCCTGCACCCCAAACCCCTCATCCCTGGCCCCACCCCAGAGCCTGAACCCCCAGCCCAGAGCCCTGACCCCCTCCCACACCCTGAACCCCTCATTTCCAGCCCCACCCCCGCACACCATCCTCTGCCCCAGCCCTGAGTCCCTCCCACACCCCTCATCCCCAGCTCCGTTGGGTCATGGGCATGAACAATTTTCTTCAACTGAGTCCTCAGAAATTTTTTGTTGAAAACCATTGTCTTAAAAGGTAGCAAAGGTGGTAATCACTGTTCTTGTGGGGAAAAGAGAAGTTATTTGAGATGGGTTGGAGATGTTACTGCTGTTCCTGCTAAAGTTGAATCCCGTTTCATCCTAGGGATTCAGTTGGAGCCAGCAGAACTGGTGATATCATCTGGGTCCTTCACTCTTGCCTGGTCTGGTCAGGACATCTCTTAGAATTAGGGCACAGAAGGTCTGTGGTCCCAGGAGATGGTGGGGGTTGTAGCCATGATGGTGAAGCTTGCTCCAAGAGCCAATTTTTGTCCCAAAGGTCTATTTTGTAAGGACTCCAAAAAGGGAGTGGGGGGTGGAATAGCCCATCCCCTCATTATTTTGTCCACCAAGTAGGCCTAATTTCTGACACACCAATTTAGATTCAATGATTTCTGGTTCCACACTTCCTGTTTACCAGTCGTGATCTTAACACAGTCCTTAAGTTCTATTAGGGGTTCTTTTTGTCTGGACTAATTCAGTCTGTCCATCCACTTTTCGTACTTTGTCCCATCAACATTTATTATAAGTTATTGTTACATGTTATGAACTTTCACTCACTTCTTGTGGGTAAGCTCACAATTTGAGTAAATGTCTAGGCCCGATTATCACAACACCCCCAATCCTGCTACCCTCAAAGCACTCCCCTATGCCCCTGTCTGTCGGTAACACTTTATCCTGATCTTTTTCATTCGCAATATATTTAGCCAGCTCTAACCCTGTTGGGCCTTTATACTGCTTAAGCATCTGTATGCTCGTCACCTTTCCCACTGACCAGCAAAATGCTAGCAGAGCCGTATGCCAGAGTGGGAGTTATTAAACAGAATAGTAATGATCCTCCCGGGAAACAAGTTCTGCAGCTCCTTGCCTGGTTGGGGCAATTGTTTCAAGCATCCTCTGTTTTCCATAGAGGAGAATCTTTCTCTCTCTCTCAACACTGGCATTCCCTTTGTTCCGCCCTGGGACAAGTGACTGGCCTGTCGCACTGCCATCTTGTGCTGTGTAGGGAGATGTAGTGAGACTTTTGGTCCCACTGGCATAGGGAGGTTGCTTCAGAACCTACAGGGGGGAGGGATAGCTCAGTGGTTTGAGCATTGGCCTGCTAAACCCAGGGTTGTGAGTTCAATCCTTGAGGGGGCCATTTAGGGATCTGCGGGAAAAATCTGTCAGGGGACAGTACTTGGTCCGGCTAATGAAGGTAGGCGACTGGACTCAATGACCTTTCAAGGTCCTTCCAGTTCTAAGAGATAGAAGCACCCCATCTCATGAAGGAATTCCCGTTTTACAGATCCCCTGTTGCACCCTGGGAAGGAGGAGAGGATGGGGAGGGGGGAAATGACTACTGGGCTGTTCCTTTGGGCTGGAGGGGAGCAATAAGGAGTTCCTTCTTTGCTCTGATGGGAGAAAGGAGCCTCTAGTTGTCCTTGCCTCCCTGGCTCTTGCTGGAGGGGAAAGAGCCTATTGATGTATTGCCTTAAGCCACCCTGGGACTGTGAGACGCAGAAGGACGAGGAAATCATTTTGCATAGTTACTTGTGAAGTTAGCTATACTTGGTTAGTAGCTGGAGCCACAAGCATTTGGCCCAGCGAGAATGCTCATACCGAAACCCAGAAGAGCTTTGCTAACTTGCCATGAATGAGAAAACCCTGGGAGCACCTAGCAGCGCAAGCGGGAGGACAGGGAGCTTGGCTGGGCTGGGGATCGTTATTTGGCAGTTTGCCATACTACAGGCTGAATTAACATAGTCGAAAGGTAGGGACAGCAACCTCATTCCTAATGCAGTGCTGGGTGGAGGGGAAGGGAAGAATCCACAAATCATAACTGATTCAGTTAGGACAGCGTCTTGCCTGAGGTGAATCAATTGTACTGTATTTAGTCATCAGTCAGTCCTGCTTCCACCCCTTCCCTGAGCTAGCAGCATGTTGGCAATGCCTAGGAACCGCTCCAGGTTCCTGAATCTAGTTTGCAGTGCAGCCACACCTCTAAGACAGCAGGCCAGATCCGGGGCTGCGGTGCCTCTGATTTCAGCAGTTATGGCAGGAGTGTGCTGAGCTCTGTAAGCCCAAATATTTGCCTTTCTTCCCTATTTAGAACCTCTAAACCAGGGGTGTTGGAACAATTTGTACAGTGGGGGTGCTGACAGCCATTGAACCAAACTGTAAATCCTGTATATGGTGGAAATCACTTTAAGCTGCTGCACCCCTAGTTCCAGCACCTAGGTCTAAACCCTCTTCAGGCTGGGTTTTTTTTTTTCATCTTCCCTGTGTGGGGAACTGTGGGCAGGTGGGGGAGGGTGGGGATGCAGGACAGGAGTTCCCAGCCTTGCAGACGTATTAAGGGGAAGCCTCTGGATGTGTCTTTGTGCTAGAGCAGAGGGAAAAGTAGAAAGCTGTGGCTGAGTACACAGCACAACAGGGGGGAGGGAGAGGGAATAAAAGGTGGGTTTAAATCCATCTTTGTCCTCCTCCAGCCTGGTTTTCTCTGAGCTTTGCCAGCTCTGAGATTTCCCAAGTAACCAGTCCAGCAGATGAGGATTGTCCGAGCAGAGGGAAGCCAAGCCAGCTCTGTGCCACTTGCCTCTGGGATGATTCATCCATTACCAGCTACAGCTCCTTTTGGGCTGCCCTCTGCCAGCAGTCTGGTGTAATGGGAACAATGCACAGCCCCAGAGCTGGGCCAGTCATTCCCATGCAGAAGGAAGCATTGAGTCCCACATGGCATGTTGGCAGTCCCCTCATGCTCACTGGAGCTGGCCAGCATGAATGCACATTCCTAGATGGCTGGACACAGGAATGCTTGAATATTGGCCCAAAGGACATGTCAGATTGTATGGCTGGTTGTTGATTTTACAGTTTGCACGCACACAGGTTAGCTACACGTGTGCCATCTAATCAGTGGCAATGCTATGTGATTATATAAAACTTACCAACACCATGCGAACTGTGAATATTCACCACACACTGCTCACCCCGCCCCGCACTTACTGAAAAAACTCGCTCGCTGGTTGGAGTAAAAGATGAGACTTTCACAAGCAGTTCAAACAGTTAGCTTGGAGGAAGTGGGAGGGAATGAAATCCTTTGGATTGCTTCTGTGCTGGGAATTGCTCTGGTGGCTCTGGGAACCCATTATCTCCTCAGGGTGGGCCATGCGTTCTGCTCTCTTGGGGAGTTGGAGGACAATGTCAATAGGATAGTTCTAAGGGATCCGGTAAGACCATACGGAAACCACCAATTATAACTCAATTCCCTGGTGAGATCAGTGCTCTCCAGAGCAAAGGTGATTGGAGACACAGCAGACAGGAAATCTAAATGTTAACAGTCTCCTAACAGCTGTTTGGGTTTAAAATAAACCCAACCCACCCATTCACCCCCCTTTTAAAAAATAACAACCCAGTTTCACTCTGCCTGCTGAAACAGGCCTGTGCTGTAAGGTTCGTCTCTGCACCCCCCACCAAACCTTGCTTGCTTTCTAGCAGGGGTGGTCATTGTGCTTAAAAAGAAAACTCAGGTGTTGTGGTTTATTATTTATGACAGTAGCACTTTAGGGCCCACTGTGCCTGGGATGTCCAACCAGATCCTGGAACCAGCTCCTGCCTTAATGAATCTGTAATTTTAAAGACTACATTTGGAAGTGGGCTCAGTGGGGCTTCTGGCGGATTGGGGGCCAGTGATAGAGGGCATTAAAACAATGTTTTCAGGAGTGGCCCCTGACTTGGGCTGGCCCCTGTTTGTGGGTGACCAACTCCAGACACCTGGGCCTGGTTTTTCAGAGATGCTGTGCACGGGCAATAGCTTTTGGTGCAGGCTGGAGTCCTGGGGGCTCAGCACCTCTGGAAAGGAGGCCAAGGTTTCCAAAGCTGGGCAGGAGGTGACCAGATAGTAAGTGTGAAAAATCGGGGGGGAGATTGTTGTGTATATAAGACACAGCCCCTAATCTGGGGAGGTCTGCTCACCCTCTAACTGAAGCACTGGAGATCAGTGGCCAGACGCCGGCCTCAGTGACTCACTGGTTGCTGGGAGGGTGCTAGAGGCAGTTGTTGGCACATCTGGCGTTGGCTGATGGAAGTGAAGGATGGCAATGGGATCCCGTGGAGCGGGGGCCGGATCTAGAGCCCATCCAAGGCAGCCAGGGACAGAGGGCACCGGGCTTTGGCTCGCGCCCCCGGGGGTGCGCAGCTGGGCCCAGCCCCGCGCTGGCGCTGGGGGCGCGCAAGGCTTAGAGCGCAGAGCCTCAGCCTGCAGCAGCCAAACGGGCCCGGGGCCCCTCCGGCGCGGCGGGTGAGTTGGTGCCCCACAGGCCGGTGCCGGGCGGCCAGGCAGAGGAGGCGCGGCTCCCTGCGCGGGGCGCGTGCTGCTGGCTCCGGGGCTGCTTTGCTGGGCAGCCGCCAGGTTCCCCGGAGCAGGCAGCGGGGCTTGTGGCTCCAGGGGCGGGTGTTGCTTTACATCCCTGCCCTGACGCCGCGCTCGGGGACTGCCTGGCCAGGGAGAGGTTTCCCCACGTGGCCCTTCGGGCAGAGTAGCGCCAGCCGGCCAGGCCGCAGCTCCTCGGCGCGGACTCCACTTCGCGTCTTTGTTCCCTCCACAGCCCCCCGCCCGCGGCTCCCTCGCCCGCCCGCCCGCCCGCCCAAAGAAAGGCGCGGGGGGCATTTTTGCCATTGGCTCCCTGAGCGCCAACGAACGCGGGGCTGCGGAGCCGCCGCAGCTTCCCCGCCGCTCGGCAGCCAGCGCCGGCCCCGGTCGCTGCATCCCCCCGCCCTGCAGTGGGGCGGGAGTGGGGGTGCGCCTTGCTCCACGCGCGCCAGAGAGCAGCCGGGAGGCTGAGGAGGAAGATGGAGTCCCTGGCGAGGAAGTTCAGCGCTTGGCTCTAGCGGGGCCGGCCTGCCACGCCACCTGTGCTCCCCGCGCCCTGTTGCACGCTCCGCCCGGCTGCATGGCCCGATGGCAAGGCTGGGAGACGTGGAGGCTCTGAGCGGCCGGAGCAAAGAGGGCTCCGGAGCGGCTCCCGCGCGGGGTTAAAGGCGGCAGCAGGGGAGCCGACCTGGCCTTTTGGTTTGCAACAAAGACCCGAGACGATGCTGCGTCTGTTTTAACCCCTGGCTCCGGGGTGGAGCGCGCGGATGCTGCCTAGGGGCTGCGCCAAGGGACTCAGCCTCTCCGCCGCTTCCCCGCCAGCTCCGCGAACTGTTACCCTCTGGGACAGCCGTCTGCCTGCAGCCTGCCTGCCCCCTGCCCAGGCGGCGGGGCGGTCGGGAGAAGAGCTGTGTCTCGCGGGCGGCCAGATCTAAAGCATGCCTCGGGGTTGGTGTTGAAAGGCTCCCTGGCTCCAGAGGAATGGAGGAGACCCAGAGCGCTGGCCATTAGACTGAGCAGCTCAGAGAGGGGGCTTGCCGACTGGGATCGCTTCACCCGCCTTCCCCCTCCGCTGGCTCTGTTGCTTGGTAGTTGGTGGGTGCCTTGATTGGATCGCCTCTCTGTTTTCTTCCAGGATGGCTCGCTTTGGGGAGGCGGTGGCTGGCCGCCTGGGATCCGGAGATGCGGGCTCTGAACAGAACAGGATCCGCCAGGGACCCCCCGCGCCCTCCGGAACAACCCCGGGAGCCTTCAAGCAAACCAAAGCGCAGAGGGCCAGGACTATGGCTCTGTACAACCCCATCCCAGTACGACAGAACTGCTTCACAGTCAACAGATCCCTCTTCCTCTTTGGGGAAGATAACATGGTCAGGAAATACGCCAAGAAGCTCATCGACTGGCCATATCCTTTCCCCCCTCATTACCCTGGTGAAAATCCTGGTTTCTCATGCCCGGATTTGCATCGGTGCAATTCCACAGCACATGTATGTTGCATTAGCTGGCAGGCACGCAGCAGTGTGTCTAAGGTAAGCGCCTGCCTTCTGCTTTCAGTCCAGAATCGATGGCACATGGAGGCAGAGTGCCTGGGCTAATCGGGTGCGCTCCTCTCCATCCCCCCCCCCCCCCCACCGCTTGCATTAATGTCGGTTTTCAGGCTGTCTCTCCCCTTTCCTGGGCTTGGCAGGGAAAGCGGAAGCTGAGTGTGTTGTCTCGTCGGGAATAAAGCCTCCAGTTAGTTGGCTTAAGAACTCTAGGCTAGAATCAATTGGTCCCTGCAACCGACTCCAGAGACTAAGTTTTGGATCACCCATGGGGCCATGTCTGGCGAGGAAGCTTGGGTTCGGTGTGTGTGTGTCCGAGTTCGGACCTAGAACCAACTCACAGCTCAGCTGCTCAGCTTCTCCAACTCTGTAGACAGGCAGGGAAACTTAACAGGGCCCCCCCTTTGCTTATTGATGACTCTTCCCTCCTTCTCCCGAAGCCTCAAAGGTCTTGAAATCCTTTTACTCTGTTATTTGCTAGAATGGAGGAGGCATTGTGCAGAGTGGATTCTGTGTTCCTCTTTATGGGAACAGACCCCTCCTTGATTCTGGAGGACTCTGCTTCCTGGTATGTTGCCTTCTAATAAATCCTTCATTTTATCCTCTCTCCCAGGGGCTCCCATGCCCTCCCCACTCCTCCACTGAGACACGCAGGAAAACTCTGCCTTTTTCAGTGCTGTGCTGGACCTGCTAAGGGATGGCTACACTGTTTTGGCACCGAACGCCCCAGGGTGCACAAGAAACTAGGTCTCTGCCACTTGTGGCAGGGTGAGATGTTGAAAATTTCTGGAGGAGGCCTCCTCCGCTCCCCCTGCCTCAACTGGGCTTAGTACCAGAGCTGAGGTCCGCTGCCTTCTTATTCCACAGGGGCACCCATAGGAGGCGAGTTATATGGGCCCGTGGTGCCTGTGCTCCACCAATATTCAGGAACGTGGGCTGGGCTTCACCAGTGTTTGAGCTTATATTTAATCAGAGCCGTCCCGTCCATAAAATGGATGGGGCAACGCTCCCGGGCTCCGCACTTTGGGGAGCCCCACGCTTCACGGGGACGTGGGGTCCAGGGTAGCCTGCGGGGTTAGCAGGAGGCCTGGCACCGACGGGGGGGGGGGGCTGGCACCGACCCACCCTGATCTGTCCTGCCCCACTCCACCCCTTCCCCCAAACCCCCGCCCTGCCTCTTCCCATGTCTGCGCCGTCCACATTCCACCCCCTTCCCCCAAGCCTCTTCCCCTGCCCTACCTCTTTCCGGCTTCCACCCCCTCCTCCGAGTGACGCCGGGAGCCAGCGGAGTGGGGTAGGCTGGGGCCGGGTCGCTTGCTGCTGCCAGCGCCAGGCCCCCCACTGATCCCCCAGGCCACCCTGGACCCCCTGAAGTGCGGGCCCGTGGCGGTTGCCCTATTCAGTCCCAACTCTCCTTGAACCCGTTCTACGCACCAGCAAAAATTATACAAACCTGGTGCCCATGGGCAGGGGAGTGCAAATCCCTTGGGTGGGTTCAGGGCCTCAGGAAGCTTGTGCACTGCTGTCCAGCTGCCCCCCCCCACACACACACCCCCGGGTGTGTATTGCTCTTCCCCCTCCTCAGCCATCCCCTTCCCTGGCTTCACCCCCCAGCTGCTGTTCTGTGGGTGCTCCCCATGCCCCCACTGCTCAGCCCCGGGCAGAGCTCCCCAGCTGCCGGCGGTCCCTGTTCTGAAGGACGCCCCTCTGACAGCTCTGTGGTGTCCAACACTGCGGAGAACTCTGCCTGGAGTTACCCTAGAAGCCCCTCCCTTGTGTTCAGCGCCGGGCACTGGCTCCGAGAGCTCTCCCCCTCCTTCCGTGTGATACCCACAGGGAGCTTCGGCGCCGCACAAAACTCCTAGTACCGCCGCAGAGACCTTCCCCCTCCCTCCTTAGACAGCAGCCCGGACTCCACCCTACTCACCAGCCCTTCTCCAACGCACGCGTTCAGCACCATAGACAGCTCCCCACCGGCGATGCATGGCGCTCGCCGGGAGATTCTGGCCAGGGCACGGTTACAGCTCCCTCTAGTCTCCATGGTCAGCCCTCTGTAAAGTGTTGGCAGCACAATGGAACCCCTGAGCTCACCCTGCATCGCTTGCTGTCCGGTGTTTTGTAAAGGGAAGATTTTTGTGTAGGGTTGAGTGGGATGCAGGGCACCCTGGAAGTTTGGCAGTAGGATGTGGTAGATGAGTTGCTTTCACACTGCTCTCTTCGTAGCCTCCTTGGTGCAGAAGGGAGCCAAGCTGACAAGCGTAGAGCTGGCCATGTGCACTTTTTAACTCTGCCCTATATTTTGCACTTGCAGTGACAAATATCCATAGTTTCGGCCATTACTTTTCTCCCTGGACACACTACTTGGCTTGCTTGAGGGATTTGACGACTCCTTGTTTGGATGTAAAGGAACTTGCCCTGGTAGCAAATGAAAATTCCCTTCATCCGCTGCAAAGGGCTGTTTTTAGAAAGGCTATAATATGAAAGGAGGCTGGAGGGATTGATTGAACAAAAATATGCCAAGAAAATAGTCCTGTTAACACTGAGGCCCCAATTCAGCAAAACTCCTAAGCACATGCTCAAGTGCATTGCTGAAGTGGGGCCAATCCCCCTGAGTGACATGATGAAAAATGTTAGGCCGTTGGCAGTGCACATGAGGTAGTTAAGGCAAATGAAAGGGCTTTTTGGTATTGAAGTCTATTAAATACTTCAGATGCTTTATGGTAGGTTTAAATCTCATTCTCCTAACTATCTGTATAATGTATTACTCATCTCTGCAGTCTGGGCTGAGGTGTCTGAGCATAAGCATCAAGAGATATCTACAGCCCAGGAGCATCTGTGCAAATTTCTTTGGGTCACTGCATGCCATTTCTTAGATGAATAAGCCTCATTTTCCAAAATATCCCAAATTATTCATACGCTTTGTTTTGTGAGATGGAGGGAGGGGCTAATTAATTTGCTTTATCATAATGTATTTATTATGCTGCTGATGGCTGGAATCCCCAAGTGGGTCCCCTTGTATTAGGTGCTGTACACATACGTAATATAAAAACAGTCTCTGCCCCATACAGCTTACATTCATAGTGCTTTCCCACTATACGTAACCCCCTCCCACATTATTCTTCCCAATAATTTACAAAGCATAACAATAGTTTAAATTTTAGTTCCATTTGTCAAAGTAAATGCTATATTTCCATGCAAATGGTAGGCACGGTTCTAATTTAAATATTGGAATCCTGGTCTCCTTCTGATCACTTGTCCATTGAACCGATGGAATATGTGAAGGTCTCCTCTTTCCAGGTAACTCATCTACCTGAAAACATTCGTGCTGTTCTTCGGCACATGACCTGGTAGCGTCCGCTATCTCATACGTTGACGAGGTTTTTTGACAGTAACCTCGTTCAACGAATGTGCGTCTTGGACAGAGTGGAATATGCACTGAGAATGAAAACTGAAATGCAGTTAGAGGCAAAGCGCCAATGCTGTGAACATTTCATCTTTTCAATCTGTCAGCATAATACTGTGATCCTTCTGTTTTAGACAGCATGGAGGTATGATCATCTTGTGTTGTGGCAAAATGTCTGGAATGACAGGACAGTTTATACTGCACTTCAGTGGAGTGAGAGCTCAAAGTGCAATAATTTAGGACAGGGCTAAGCTTATAACAGAGTCTCCTAATGAGGGGGCATGGTAATTGCATACTATTATCAGATAATGTAAAATGCTTGTTATTTTCTCCCTGTAATTGTACACTGGTGCAATCAGTTAAAAGGGATAGTGCCTTTAACCAGTGTTACTGACTTCAAACAGTTGTGTGAGTGTCTCCACAGTCTACAGCAAACCCTGCTGTTTGAATCCCAGAACCGCCTCTGAGCTTGCAATCAAACTAGTTGATGGAGGAGAGTCTTAGATCTTGACCACAGTAAATGAGAGGGTGACTTGCCCAAGGTAGAAGGCCGGCTATTTTCAGCGGTGATTGGTGCTGGTTATCACGGGGGTGGCACAGAGGAAAACCAACTTGTATCTGGAGGGTGGGGGGAGGAGAGGTGCCTTCTTTATCAAAATCCAGTTGACTAGGTAATAGGGATAAAAATAACTGGGAACTGGTGATTCAGGCCTGTATATCTGCTGGGTAAATGTGTAATTATAACCAGCAGCCTCTTCAGTTTTGCTTTTCAGTGTAAACAGGGATGATACATAAGGAGGAAGAAAGAAAAATATGAGACAAGGGCTTTCTTTTCTTGTGTGGGATCCAATCTTCTCAGTCATACAAAACTGAAAACCAGATTTATTAGCTTCAGATGGAATTACCCCTTTTTTGCTGTTAATGTGCAAAATACTGGGCAGGAGCTGGTTGTATTTTAGCTAGAGGAGCATTAGATTTGTTTTTCTTTAGTCATTTTTAAAATTCAAATGAAAATTGAATTACATCTGTTAAAAATAAAGCCCCGTTCCTGCTCCCTTGACTGCACTTGTTCTGTCAGGGGAGCAGCTGTCAATGCCCAGACCTCCTGTTTTTATTTCATTTGCCTGGCTGTCTGGAGAACTACAATTCAGTTAGTGTGAGATGGGAAGCAGCTTATCAATATCTGCTCAATTCATCTTCTGTTAATCAGGTTTGACCATAACTAGACCAACTCCCACCTCCAAAAAAAGAAAAGAAAAAAAAGTGTGTGTGTTTGGGGGAGAAGCAAACAAAAGCTGTGTTGTGATTATGACTCCTTTTCCCAAGGACTGACTCCTGTGCATCTTCATGAATTATGCATTGACCATGCAGGCTTTCCTAGGATTGCTCGGTGAATGCTGACATGCAAAGCTGTTGGACTGATCAGGAGGTGCATGAGAGCGACTGCAGAGGGTCAGCTGGAGAAATATCCTGGTATTTTATTTTTTAACCCCAGTGTTTCTACCTAGGGGCTTGATTCTGCAAGGTTCTAAGCACTCTGGCCCTGATCCAGCAAAGCAGTTGAGCATGTGCTTAAACTTTAAGCATGTGAGTTGTCCCATTGGCTTCTGTGAGGCCCTGTGGTAGGGGAAAGGCAACTGTAGAAATCTGCTTTTATAGCCGTCTTTCTTCTGCCATACTTCTCTGAAAGAGAGACCAAATGGATGGGTCTGTCTCACCCTCCACCCTCAGCTTGTCTGGACACCTGTGCGATAAATAGTGGGCACTTTTTCTGCAGGTGTCTTATCTCAAGAGAGAAACAGAATCTCTTTGTGTATGATCTGCTGGTCTCTGGTTCCAGTCTCCTGTCTGCTTCTCTCCTGGTATCCCTGTTAATTCAATAAACAGCAGGGGGCGTAGGGTCCCCTTGATGCTTGTATGTATCCCCCTGTTCATATTTATCCATCCACACTGAAGGCAGAATGGCCTTCCATGAGACTTGCAGCTGACTCTCTTCTCCAACATCCCAATGCTAATCAAGGCCAGAACCCTCTATACAACAGTCGCTTACCTCAAACCCCTCCCCCCAGGAACCCTGTCCCAGTCTGGAACAGAATGGCAGTGAATTTCCACCTAGTTGTAATTTACAAGATAGCTGTAATTCAAATACATCCCAGCTGCATTTCCATTAGTACTGCATTCCTAACCAGGGACAGAAAGTCCCGAGCTAAGTTTTGGACATAGCAGCCTCGCTGTCCCTCCACTAGACAGGAATTGGAATTTGTGTGTGGATTTTGTTCTGTAGGAGACGCACATGGTTTAATTTTCTGCTCACATCACTGATACACAGACTGAGGACGCATTCCTGTTTGCTGGCAGCATTGGCACTGCCCGCTGAAAACCAACAAAGCCAGAAAGGAGCCTCATTGAGATGTATTAGATTGTTCAGATGAAGGACAGTTGTGTTGATTGTGGTTGTTTAAAACCTCAGAAAGTGCTAGTTAACCCTGTTCGACTCAGGAACCATCTGCCACTGTGCTGGGAGTAATGACTTAGTGGCAGTGTGTGTGCTGTATCATAATCATCCTGCTTAACTGGAGGAGTTCACAGAATGGCCCAAACGTTCAGGGCTAAGCTGGCTTGTTGCTAGCCTCCTGACAACATTCCTCTCTCTTCCTTCACCTTCATTACATCTCTGCTGCGCTCACTCTGATGTTACTTGTATCAAAAGTTCCTGTGGCAGAGGTGGTCTTGTGACAACCACTTCGCAACAGTGTCCATTGAGATCCCAGATAGCGGGGGCCACATTCTCTACTGCCTTGCATCCTGTGAGGTCATTTGCACCTTTTGCCCCCATTATGCAGTCACTTTGCATAGGTGTACAAAGCAGTGGAGAAGATCCCTGAGGATCTTCGTTCCATTACTCTGTCTGGACCCAATGAGGACTCTAACAATGACCAGTGAGGACCTGCTGTGCAAGCTTCCTTATACAGTGCCCTATCGATGCCCAGCTGTTCTATGTCAGTGTCCAGCCAGGGCCATTGGTAGGAGCTTCCTTACTACAGCGCTGTGTCAGTGCACAGCAGAGCCCTGTTAGTACCTAGCATGGACCAGCTGTGGGGGGATGCCTGACTGTAGTTCCCTGTCTCTCGTGCCCAGTCACAATTCCAGCATGCTGGCTTATGTACTGCAGTGCCCTATTAAAGGTGATTAGGGCCCAGAGAGGAGCCTTTAGGAGAGCAGTAAAAGTTTTGCATGGACTTGTTTAAAACAAAACTGGCTAGTACTGGGGATTTCCTAATGGGAGTAACTTCATCCATTGGCTTATGCCTCGGGATGGTGGCATGGCCATGCTACCTGGGAGAAACAGTCTGAGCCTTCTGACATCTTTCTGTTGTTCTTTCAGTGCTGCTTTCTTTGCCTTTCATTCATTAGATTTCAAGCCTGCTTTGGGAGTAGGTGTAATGGCAGGTCCATCTTTCTGACAGCTGGAGAGAGAGAGAGAGGCTGCCTGTCAGATGGTGAATTTAAACAGAGGGAGCTGTTGTCATGGTGACTCCAAGTTGCATCCCATTGCTATGGCAACCAAAGTTAAAAAACTGATGTTAAGGCAGCAAAATCACATGATGTGATTCTTTTTTGTTTGAGAGAGAGAGAGAGATTTGGTTTCCAGTTAAGGCAAGGCTGGGTGGAGAAAAAAGATTTGTATACAGATATGATTGCATATATGACAGGTAAACAACCACATGCATACAACTTATTAATATGTGTATATATGTATACATTACAATGACCAAATTCAAACCGTATGTAGGTGGGGGCAGGCAGTAGAGTTGTTACACAGATCTGAATTTGGCCCTTCATGTAGATTTAGAGCATGAACTTTTAGAATTGTATACCATGTTTTTTTAATGCTTCCAGATACTAAATCTGATCCCCCTGTAACATAGACAGGCCTAAATCAGGAATAACTCCATTAAAGTCAACTAAGTGGCACTGATGTAAAAGAAGGAGAATTAAGTTCAATAGCCCCACTCCTCCGGTATGATAGAGGTCTCTTTGCTGCAAGACATCGGTGTGAAGAGATGAGGAGGAGGGGCTAGGGTGGTTGTACACCACATCTGTGCTCCCTCAATAGCTGGGGGCTGCTGTCGGCTTCTTTGGCGCTCTCTGCAATTTAGAGCAGCCTCTGCGCTTTTCTAGCTTGCATTGGCAGTAAAAGCCCTGTTGAGGGCACAGCTCCAATTGAGGATTGCTGGAGTGCAGTACGCATCAGCCATACCTCTTCTTTTGGCCATGCTCTGACAGGCTCCCTACAACTGGGGCTTCCTAGCTGTGCAATTTAGGCACCTTCACAGTTCTTTCATGCTACTGGAGAAAAATGGACCATATCAGGAATGCAGATCTGGCCCATTATTTGTATCTATATCACAGTCAGGGCATGGGCAGTCATGCCTAGTGGGTAGAGCTAGAACTAAAGGTCAGAGCTGGAATCAGAAGCCAGGAACCAAAGTAAGGCAAAGGAGCAGGGTCTGTCACAGCAGCCAGGTTAGGATCCGCCTAGTTGCCCAGACACCTTCCTAGTGTTCCCACCCAGCTTAATAATGTGCCTGGACCAATCAGGGACTCTTGGAGCACTGCCAATCAAGCCGCTTGTGGGTGGCACATCCTGTGGTGCATGGGCCCACACGGCTCACAGCCCATCAATCGCGGTGCTGCCAGAGCTGTCAGGTGGTGGTGTGAATGTGGCAGTCGCTTAGGGACCAGCAGACCCACGTTCCAGCCCTGCAGCTCCTCCCCATATGGAGACATGAATCAAATGCACATACCCCCCCCCCATTATATAAATATACGCCGTATAAGGTATATGCACAGAGTACTTTAAGTGCTATTTGTGTACCCAATGGCAATTGGTGTGTGTGGGTGGTAGGTTTAGAGAAGTAATTCTAGAAGAAGCCGAGTCTTCTTTCAAGCATTAAACCAGACTTGAACTGGACAGAGGCATGAATGTCACAAGACTGAGTATGTTCCGAAGACCATTATACCCCGGCCCCTTTAAATCACTGCCAGAGCCCTATGGTAGTGGTAGCTACAGTGGCGACCAGGAGCCCCAGGGCTCTGGCGGCGATTTAAAGGGCCCGGGGCACCGGCTGCTGCTGCCCAGAGCCCTTTTAAATTGCCAGCCTGGGGAAGCTGCCCCGTGCCGGTATGGTCATCTGTGTACCGGCTCTTGCCGGTATGCCATACCGTACCATACTGGCTAACTTTCACCTCTGGGAATAGGATCCCAGAATACCTTGCAACGTCTAACAGGAGAGGGGCAGAGAAGAGAAGAATTGCTTTCAGCTGAGATTTGGAATTAGATGGCGCACTGGTGAGTCAGAGAGAGGAAGGCTGTTCAAGTGGCAGGGGCTGTGGAGGAGAAGTCTCCTTCACAGGGGTCATGTCGTGCAGAGGGAGAGAGAGAAGATTGGTGGTGGACAAGCAGAAGGAAGAAGGGATTGGAAGCAAAGAGATGAATGAATGAATATAGAGGCTGAATTCCCTCTCATCTCAGAGGGGAATGTTTCCTCCAGGGTTTGGGTTAGGGTCTATTTATGGGGGAATTCAGAATCAAATGAAGATGGAGACTGAGAAGAAGCCTAGGAGAACTTGGTTCCTTGAATGCAGGGCTGGGGGATCATTGGTGAGGGAGTGTAGCAAATCCTGATTTAATAAACATGGGAACTGAATTCCTGCCCCTGTCAGCTGGCTTCTCTAAGGCAGACTTTTAAAAGGGTCTGGCCTCTATGCAGATGCTAGCATAGCTTCTTTGATTCTGCATGTATCCCAGCCCCCATTCCTTTCAATCCCACTCTTCCACCAGCATATTTCATTTCTGAAGGCAGGGAGGGGGTGAGGAAGCTAGCATGATCTCACTGCTTTCAGATCACTAAGTCACAGAGGCTGCAGGTGAATCCGTGAAGGCTTTCTGCAGCACTCAGCCAGGGCGTGATTTATGTCCCATCCAGCCATTTGGGCATATTGCGTCAGTGTGCCGTCAGAATCATAAATCCTCCAGGGCTTGGATCTGGGCATGCTTTCTGCATGAGCAGCGGACTCGGAGTGAATCTGGTTTTAGCTCTTATCCTAGACCGGTTCTGGTGTAGATGCACACTCCCTTGTGACCAGAGGGAAGCACCCAGTAGCATAGAGCCTGCTCCCCCAAAGCCCATATTCCTTAGCTGGCTGCTCCTCCTAGAAGAAGGGAAAGAGCGCCAGGTTCCCTTCTGTTGCTCTTCTTAGCTAATCCCCACGTGGTAACTGCACAAAAGTTCTGCCTCTATCTCTCTGATGTAATTCAGTAGCTGATGGAGGAAGGGGGCTCAGCACCGAGCACAGACCTATGGCTCAAGCAAGACCAAGTCAGAACCTAGTGGAGTGCTCCCAGGGCAGGAGATAGCTGGGGGCGGGGGAGAAGAATGGGTTATTGCTGAAGCCTGGGCTAATTTCTGCCTGGCTTGGTGACTAACAACAAGTCAACACTGCTGCCACTGGCCTCTCATCTCCTTCCCCAGCTTGAAATTCACCAGGAAGGAAATTAACAAATGGCAGGTGTGCAGCACGGCTGGAATTAGCTGAGTTGCTAAGGAAACAAGTCAACTATTCAAGGGAGAGAGCATTGGATAAAGGAGATAAATCAATAAGAAAACCTATTTTTATCGTTTCCCTAATGATCTTATCCGAGAAGCTAGATGAAGGTAAAATGAGAAAGCTGGAGAGAGACAGGCTCTCATTACCAGGCTCAGAGGGAGGCAAGTGTTACTGTGCATTTTGGGTGACTGTAAGTTTTGTAAAATTAGACACCTAACAAGGAAGGAAGTGGGAGAGAGACAGGGCATCTTCTGGGGGTTCCCAACTCTGAGCTGGGAGGATCATCACCTCCTTGGCAGGACGAAAGGCAGACTGATTTTAGTGTTTATTGAATCTCCCCTCACCCTTTTGGTAATAGTTTCCAACTCTTATCTCTCTTGGGGTGGGGCAGAGGAATTTGGGGATATCCAGACCATTTACAGCCCAGTTTTCCCAAGTGTTTTCTAATTTGGGGTGCCTCCATCTTGGGTCCAAAATTGAGAGACCATGGGCCTAATTCTCCGAGGTGCTGAGAGCCCAGAGTGGCCAATGATGTCAGCTGGAACTGTGGGTGCTCAGCCCTGCTGAGACGTAGGGTCAAGGTGTCACATGGTGGGCACCTAAAGTATGAGGTTTTGAAAATGAAAAGCCACTTTTGAAAATGTTGGCCCTAACTCCTTCCCTGATCTGAGTGAAGGAACCTTGTCCTCACGCTGGCTGGGCCAGCTTAATCAGGGACACTAGCTCAGTGCTAGGTGTTCTGGAGGAAGGGGTAACACAAAGGCAGGAACACCCAACATTGACCCGTTTGAGGGCTTCATTGGTAATTTGCCTAAGAACCCCACCTCATTTGTACAGAATGGAGCCGAGCAAAGCTGCCCTTTTCGGTCTGGAGGTATGGGGCCCATGGAGGCTACAGATCCCTGCATGCAATGCTCAATATCCATCTGAATGCTTGCATTTGGTGTAAGAGCAGCACATGCTTGGGCCTTGAGGGTGGGATTCCCAAAGAAGATGGGGGTTGGCCTAATTTTGTTCCCTTTGAAATCAGGAGTAAAACTCCCTTTGACTTCATTTGGGGAAGAATTAGACCAACACTGTGCTCTCGAAACCCCCACCCATCGTCTCTGTGCACCACACCTCTGTGTTAAGTGTACAAGCCATTTCTCCCCTCCTAGGGCTAGTCTACAGGGGCAACGCTAAAGCGCAGTGCTGGGAGAGAGCTCTCCTAGCCTCTAAAAAAACCCACGTCCACGAAGCGTGTGGCGAGAAAGTTGCAGCGCTGTAAATTGCCAGTGTAGACAAGCCCTTAGTGGAACGTGCTCCGCTTGGAGCTGTGTTCACAGAGATTAGAGGGTGCTGCCCTACCAGACACTGCCATTGCCTCTGTCCCTCTCTGTAATGCCCCAGCCACAGCATTCATGTCTCCCTCTGGCTCCTGCATCTATCAGAACTACTTGGCTTTTCCATCTGGATTTTTCCATCCTGGGATAATCAAATTAAAAGATTGCACGAAGGAGAGAGGGGCATTAACATCTGTCTCAGAAAGGGAGTGAGTGAGAAATAGCAAGCGCAGCTTGTCAGGGTGAAACAGACCCTGCGGGAGGAGAGAGACTCCAGTGCTGCCAGCCAGCCCCACACTTCTCATCTAGGCAAGTGGATCTAGCACCTAGGGACTTGCCTTGCTCACTGCAACAGCACTGCTAAAGCGCTTGTTTTCTTTGAGCCAGTGTTAATTGCTCACAGGTTTTCAGGAAAAGGGAACAAAAGACCCAAAACAGGCCAGTGGCTCATGTCCAAATATTATTTCTCATGTAATTGCTGGAAGTTGGCTGGTGTGGCTGGGGAACAAAGCAACGCGTGGCCTTAACAGGAGTCTTGAAGGGAAATCACAGCTGATATAAAGCTCCCTGGGAAAACTTTTTGGTACCTGGTTGGTTACCTCATGGCAGTTTCTATCACTCTCTTCTGGCCTCGCCCTGCGAGGTAAATGTTACCATTGAGCACAGAACATGCCCAGTTTGAGGGGTGGTGGCACCACAGATTTATCTATCACTTTTCAGCTGAGAATGGAGAACCTGCCACACCACTCAGAGCGTCCTGCCTCTGGTAGAGCCCCGGTCTGATGAAACCCACCCTCCCGCAAGGCCCACCACTGTGCAATGCTGCAGATGGCCCTCCTGCCTGACCGCTGGGGTGCCCAGCATATGCTATGTAGCAGGAGATTTGATCCACCTCAATCTTATCCTTTCTAATGACAAGTGTAATTAATGCTGCCATAGTTAATATCAATAACAGGATGTGACTTCATGGCAGTGAATTCCACAGGGTGACTATGTGCTACATAAAGTAATTTTTCCTTTTATTTGTTTTTAAATTATCGGCCATTAATTTCAGTGAGTGGCCTGGCCTGTTCCATACCTCATCTGAATCCCCTCTGGCTCCTCTCCGTACCAGGCTAAAGAAGTCCTAGCTTCTGCAATATCTCGTCTTGGTGAGATCACTGGAGATATGGATTGAAAGCCTGTCTTTGGTCACCAGATAGGCGATACTCTTGCCCCACTTTCAGGAAGCTGCAGAAGTAAAGGGACATGCCCTAAAAATTGCTCAGGTCTTAGACCAAACCCAGAGGGTCAACTCTCCCTGCACCTCCAAAGCCCTCAGCCACACAGTCACGCAAGGCTCAGTCCTAGCTTCATATAGGCGTGCCAGCAGTACCCAACCCTATCTCAACTCTCCCGCAAAGATAGATGTCGCAATATTCTAGCTCTCCCAGCGCCTGTCCAAAACCAGCACCTGGACAGAAGAGCAGTGGCTGAGCTTAATCCAGGCAAGGATGGCAGCAAGAGGGAAGTGCTTTGAAGAGCCTCCCACTTCTATAGTCTCACCCACGATCTGGGGCATCTGGCCTCAGATTAAATTGGTCTGCAGCTTACAAGTCCTTTTGGACCTCTCAGTGCTACAGGATGCCCAGCTAGCTGTGGTGGCAAAGAATGCCCCCTTCCCTGTGTCTGGCCAGAAGATTGTGCCTCATGCTATGGGACACAGACCTGGCTATGGTGATACGCACGTTTGTGATCTCCAGGCTTGAGTAGAGTAATTTAGTGTGTCTAGGAATGAAGCCACAGGCCCTAAAAAAGCTCCAGCTGGTGTAAAGCACAGCAGCCCATCTGCTTAGCACCACAAGTCACTCTGATGCTCGGCTCTCTGCATGGGCTCACTATAGAACAAGGTCTGTCTGGCCTGCTATTAAAAGCTGCCCACAGGTCTGGCCCTGGATTGCCTCTTCCTCATCACAACCATCTCCAAACCACCAGCTGTTTCAGGGAAGCAATTATACTGTTGACGGGCAGGGGGCGGTTCTGAGTGCAGGAGGCAGAACTACCTAGGAGATGGGCCTAAGCGGTGGAACTCACTTCTGGAACATCTGCCAAGGGCTCTCCACTTTCAGAGCTAAATGCAGACATCACTTTTGCTTAGCTTTAAGTCACATTCCTCCCGTCTCTCCCTGCACACTGATCAAACTATTCTCCTACGGGCTAGGGAGAGGAAAGCAGACAGAGAGAGATTGTTGCTTCTGACTTTAAATACTTGGGAGAAGTTCAGATTCGATGGGGATGGGGCACTACAAGGACTTGCACAGAAAGAGAAATGGGGGAAATGAGTAGTTCGGTCTCAATGTAATCCCTCCCCAGTGGATGTTTGTTCAGCTCCCAGAGCCATCCCCACCCGTGTGACAGTCCATGCTAACCAGAGAACTGGACCAGCCCAGGGAGTGCAGGTTGGCATGGAGGTGGATTGGCAGAGGAGACAGTGCAGGGCGCTGCAAATCAGGACTAAGGTACATGACTGAGGATGTGGGTCCTGGCATAGCAGGAGGGGCGGCAGGGGCGGTGAAGTGCTGTGGCAGAGCCATGCCGCGGGATGGCTGCACAGCGCATGTGCTTCTATCTAGACAGTGCATGGCAGGGCCAGAAGGTGGGCAGCGAGAGAGGAGAAGTTGACAGGGGCTCTGGTTTAAACGCACAATTCCTCCCTGTCAGGATTATTTCAGGAGTTCTGCTCTAACTCAAGTGGCACACACTTGGCAGAAGTCCCTGGCTGCTCCCTTCCTGCCGTGCAGCTCTTCAGCCAGCCAGCTCCAACGCAAACATACAAACCAACTTATGGGACTGCACTTCTGTTTCCCCAGGGCTCCCTATCCTGCCTCCTGGTCAGAAGCCCCGTTCTGTGTTTTTCCCAAGGGAGTAACTCAGTCCCTCTGTGAAAAGTGCTGAGCCTGACTCAGCTCAACTGGGCCTAATTCGCTCTCTGAGCTAATCCTGAACCCTAATTGCTAGGCTGCTGCCTGGTGCAGTGGGTCCCCTGGGCACATCATTGCGTTGCAGGGCAAGGCACCCCACCATGCTCCCAGACTGTCACAAGACCTAGAATTCACCCAATTTCTTTTACAGGGAATATCAAGCCCAAACTTAAAGGAGGCACCTGTGGAGACCTCCTGCCTGCCGTGTAAACGGCCACTCCTATTCATTTTGCCCAGGATCTTGATTCCCATAACACAGAGCAGGTACAATGAATTGGTGCACTGGATCTACTGCCTCCTCTTGAAGTCTGGGAGGAAAATGTCCCCCAGGAGGTGGGAGCATGGCAGTTGATTCACTCACTTGCAGGGGTAAAGAGGTGTCTGTTCTCCATCAGTATCTCACTGTTCTTGAAACATGACTCTCCATCCCAAAACAGTGGTGTATCTAAGGTCCCCTCCTCCTGCCTCCCAGCTGCGAGGTAGCAGGGCTAGGAAGCATCGTCCGTCTCCTCGTGTTCACTGATGACAATTGTACTTTTATTACAAAGACGTGTTAAAGCTCAGCGGCCATGGATAAGGATTTAGTCACCTTTTTGCTCTGAAGTGTGCTTTGTTTTGGCTCTGCTGGGCAGCAGGACCAATGGGAGGAGGGAATTCTTTACATGTCCGCCTTGTTTAACACAGCCGCCTTGAGCTCAAAGGATCAGGGGGCCTAGGCTTCATGCTCTCTTCTAAATGCGAAGACCCCTCAGTTTATGCCTCCTTCCCCCAATTAAGAGAATGTTAATATCTAGGTGATTTGTAGTGGGGTCAATCTAATTTGAAGGGAGGCTATCTAATAATCCTAATAATTAATTGCCATGTGTCTGCTGTATCCCCTCTTTGCCAAGGACCATAGCTGCCTCATGATAAAACATGTACAGACTCAGGCCCTGCAGTCAGATCGATGCACCTGGGGCCTTAAACTTGGGTGAGGTCCCTTTGAAATCATTGATCCAGATTTTTCAAAGAGACCAGTGATTTTGGGTGCCTCTATTTCGGGGTGTCCAACTTGAGATGCCTTAAAGGGCCCAAATTGTCACCCACCTCTGAGACTCAGGCCCTGCCAAAGCATCTCGAGTGGACACCTGGACTTGGAGACATCGCTTTTTGAAAATCTTGGGCCTCCTTGTGGGTGTCAAGGTGCACTTACACTGCTTGGGATCTAAACGTTGGGCCTTACAAAGGTCTACAGACAGCCCCTTACTCCTGGCTAAACCTCTCATTGATGGTAGATTGTCATCTTCAGGGCAGGGAGTTTCCTTTTCCTGTGTTTGTCCCACACGCTGGGTCCCCTATCCTGACTGGGGACTATGATATTATAGATTTTGGATGGTGATACTGATTTTGAGGGTCCACGGGGCTGGGGCTCTTTGCAGATCAGCCCCTCAAGGACAGATCCGGGGAGAGTTGCCCAATGTGGCTCAGGTTCATGAGGCTGAAATACGGTGATTAGCACCCATGTGCCACTGCGATCGGTGTGCCAAGCCACAGGCTTTTGGAAAGAGAGAGGTGCATTGATGTGCTCTGGAAAGGCCTTACTCTGTGCTTGTGTTTGGGCTAAACGGGGAGGGAGGGAGCTCTAAGAACATACCCCAGGGAGTCAGAAGTGACATCTAGGGCCCAGGCCATTAGTGGCCTGAAAAGTCAACCCCCCAACCTTTTAAAGTCGATCCCTGCCCACACTGCCAGGTGGTGAAGGGCGCACAGCAGCACGTAATATTAATAACAATAATAATATTAATACTTGGTCCCTACATAGCACATTCCAGCCCCAAAGCTCCGCCTTGCCCACCCTCCAGCAATAATGGAGCTGCCACATAATGGCAGGAGTTGACAGATCAGCCTTTTCCGTAGCCCACATTAAGTGCATATTGCACAGTCTGCCCTCAGCATCACAAAGGGCCTCCTGCGTAACCGTTATCAGATCAGCATGGGAGAATTACAGCTGCAGCTGAGCTGGCAAAAACTAGCGCTGCCTGCACTGTTGTTATATAATGTGCAGCTTGCAGTAGTGCCTAGAGGCCAGCCAGGTCAGGCTCCATTGTGCTAGGCACAGGACAAACAAATAGGCAATGTCATTCTCTGCCCCAAAGAGTTTACAATCTCAAATCCAAGCCATAACAGGTGGGCTGGGGGAACCAGGGGGACTGATATGCCAGGGTGTACGCCATCCTCAGCCAGTCAGCAGCAAAGCTGCTAGCTGTTGTCAGAGGGCAGAGTCTTTCTGCATTACAGCAAAGGTGAGTTTTGAGGAGGTCAAGGCAGTAGCTGTATGGATTTTGCCTGGGAGCACGAAAGTGCTTGTGGGGGAAGAAGAGAATCAGGCAAGCGGGGCTGGAAGCACTGGCAGAGCGAAGGCAGGAGTTGACCTCGTGATCCTTGTGACTACAGCTAATGCCAAATCTTCTGAGATCAGCCCCTGCTCTAAAGCTGTGTTCAGGATGAGATTCCCAAGAGCACTCACCAGCAGCCTCACTCTGCTCCCATTAAAATCAACAGGGAAACTCCCATTGAATCAGACAGGAGCAGAGTTGGGCCAATGCTGAGTGCTTCTGAAAATCCCACCTTTAGGTCCAGAGTATGCTGCCCTCTGAGAGACTCCCCATCACACCCCTTAGGCCCTGGGGTATGCTGTCCTCTGAGGGACTTCCCACTACCGAATGGCTGACTTGTGGAAATTCTCCTCACGTAACCTCATTGACCCAGCCTAAGATAATTTCAGCCTTGCTGTATTTTTTGTTTCTTATTCCTTGTTAAGTGCTGACAGCATGCTCAGTGCTGGGCTGTGCGATACACTATATAATCAAGAGAGCCCCTGGCCTGGAGAGCTGTAGTTCAGTCTCCAGCGAATTCCAAGCCATCCAATATCTCATTTCCCCACTGCAAGCACCCAGATGCCTATTAACCTTCTCAAAGACTGGAGAGGGGGCAATGGAGACATGGGTATTGTTCAGTCCAAACCTCACTCAGAGCTCCTTCCAGTACCGTGCAGAAATGACAGCACATCGGAAGCTGCATTGATCCCTAGGTAACTGCAGATAGCATCCAAGCTACAAGGCTGACAGGAATTGAACCGATGATACAAACGGGGAATGTTCTATCAGGCGTGGCCCAAATGGGTTCCAAACATCCCCAATCACATCCAACTGAGCAGCGGGGCAATGCAGTGGAATACGATGAGCAAACACGTTAATAGCAGCAAGGAAGGACAGATCTCCTCTGTCCATTGTAGGGAGTGCCTCATTTATGACTCTAACAAAGGTAGACTCAGCCCTGTGTCCTTGCCTGAAACCAGACTGAAATCAGTCAGATGCACGAGTAAGCCCAGTGTTTCTCTGTCTTGGGTCTTAGCCAAAAATGGCAGAGTATGGACTGGTCTATAATTCCCAAGCCCAGCTGGGCTGAGCTAGGCTTTTATAAATGCAGGCGACTGATGTTAAATTTCATGTGGGGAGCTGTATTTAATGCCAGCATGGGCACTTATTGGCTAGCGAGGCCCCCAAGGAAATGGCAGATCGGGGGCTTGCCTGAGGAGGGCAGGTAGAACTTAGTGGGGAAGGAGTGGTGTGAGGGTGTGTGAGGCTACGAGGGATCTTCGAAGAGCTGGGCTTTCTCCAGATTCTCAGCAGAATCCTTGATGAGGGAGAGTTGGCTGGATTAGGACGTCTATAGAGAAGATAAAGTCCTTCCCTACTGGTGAAAGTATGGGGGTGTTTTGCATTTATATTTTGCAGCCCGACCAGGTAGGCTTGCTGGGTCACATGGCTTTTCATGTGGGCTCTAAAGGGGACTTGTGGGCAATTTTAAACCTTTGTACTTATTCATCTTTGTATGTGTATTCCGGCCCCCCAGCATCCTGCATGGTCCTAGTTCAAAGCTACCTCTGGCTGAGGAGCTCACTATGGGTGCCCAGTCCCTTGTATTGCACACCATAGGCACCGGCTTCCTTCCATCACCAGTGCCGGCATTGTAGTCACCAGGTGGAGGAGGAGCGCTGGGCACCACTGGATCGCTGGCGAGAAGCTGCTGATTGGCTTGGTGCTCTTGGCTGTCTTTTCTCATTTCCAAACAGCTAAATCAGTAGGTCTCACCTGCTAGCTAGGAGCAGAGGAAAATGGAAGCTCATCTGGCTGCTGTGTGCGCGTGCGAGGAGAAATGGTAATCACTTCCTGAGCAGTCACAAGTAGCGACAAAGGGTGAGGAAGGAAGGGAGTCTGTGGATTAGAGACTTGTTCCATCTCTGTTATGTCATTTCTGCTCCTTAACTGTCCCCTCCACGCCCTTCGAATACATGATCCTGGCCACCATCATTGCAAACTGCATCGTCCTAGCGCTGGAGCAGCACCTCCCCGAGGATGACAAGACACCCATGTCCCGACGACTAGTAAGTGCCTTTCTCTTGTATCTTCCTTCTCTCCTGGAAGCAGCTTCAGCTTTCTCACAGGCATGGGTGTTAGCTGGTAGCAAGCCCACTGGCAAACAGTTGCTGAGGTTTAAGCCTCTGGTGCCTACAGCTTCTCAGAAAACTGGAGGTGTGATCTCCTTTCTGTCTCTCTGATGGTGGTGATCCCAGAGTGCCTTTGGGGAAGGATAGAATGTGGCTGGAGCATTCCTCTGGGCTCTTCATGCTTCTGAAGGACTTCTCCAACTCTGGGGGGCGGGCAGGGATACTTGCTATTAATGGAGGTCTCAGAAAGGGTCATTAGCTAGAAAGTGAGGCAGGGAGGGTGACTGGGGAACAGAGATGAGGCCTGAGCTCTGCAGTTAATTATTCAAGGGTTTTGTGGGGCCGCAGAGTGTGCTGAGAGCAGAGGAGGCAGAGTGAGGCCCAGTGTCGAGTAGTGAGCATGGTGGAACAGCCAAACTCCAACGCAATGTTAAATAAAAAGGTGTAAGCAGCATTCCCCTCCGGATGTTTGCTGTGACTCCCTCTCTCACCAATCTCCTTCATCCCTTCCCACAGGAGAAGACAGAGCCTTACTTCATTGGGATCTTTTGCTTTGAAGCTGGGATTAAAATAGTTGCTCTGGGATTTGTTTTCCACAAGGGCTCATACCTCCGGAATGGCTGGAACGTCATGGACTTCATCGTGGTCCTCAGTGGGTAAGTTCTCCTCGGTGCGTGAAGTGGTGTGGCCAAAAGACTGGTGAGGAGGGTGCTGTGTGGTAGGATCCAACAGCAGGTCCCAATGGTGTAAAGGCGTAGCAGTAGAGGTCTAATGTCAAGATCTTGGGACAATTGCCCTATTGAATCCATTGTCAGGGATTAAAATACATCCCCAAAGGAGGGAAAGTGCACAAATGTTTGTGTTGCAACCTCATTAACCAAATGCTGTGCTCCTTTGAGGCCTGACTTTGACTAGCGCGATTTACTAATCCTTATTAAAGGCTGGGAGCTGCTCTTCAGTCTGCTTTAATCCTGGGCCTTGCTTCCCCAGGTTGGCAGGGGCTGGGCATGCTCCACTCATGACATGCTTACTCTCAGAGGCAAGAGAATGACCTCATTCTAACATGCTGGATGGAGTCATGTTCAGCTCTCCTCAGCTAGAGCAGAGGTGTCACCTGGACACTGGGTCTCTGTGATGGAAAAGCAAAATAGGAAAGTGGGAGCGTGTGGGGGGTTCCTGTTCAAAATGAAGGGCAGATAGTTTTGATGAGGAGCTGGTCAGCTCTGGTATTGAAAGCTGAGTTAGAATTTCAGATGGCATGGAAAGGTTCTTCTACCAGCCACTCCAAAAGTGCCTTCTGGGGCCCAGTCACTAGTGTGCTGGCTTCTGCTTTCTCAATAAAAATAAATAAATAAAATGAAGAAAAACAGAAATGAAAGCAGTTCCATGTGGGAATCCATTTCCACATAATGCTCCACTCAGCAATCCATTATGCTGGGGCGGCGTGCTGACTTCATGGATGGTTGTCTTCAAAGCACTTCCGGACTACTGGGAATTGTTGGCCATGCCATATGTCACTGGACTGGTGGTTAACCCTAGGTTCGTGACGCAGTCTCAGGTTTCACCTCTGGATTTGATGTCGGGAGATGTTAACAGTCTCCATACAGATAATATGAAAGCAAACAAACATCATTTTCTTTTGGTAAATTTGCTAGAATGATAATTTGCAAAGACAAATCAAACGAGCAGGACTCCTTAGCTTCCCAAGTGCGATCCTTCTTGGACAGGGACCTTTGGAAGTGGAGTGTATGGAAACTGGTGTCCGCGGAGACTGGGGATTCAAAGAGGGGAAAAAACCCATCCAGACTGCAGCTCTATTCCTTTGTACGTGTGTGCTGATTGAAATGTTGCCAGCCCATGCAAAGAAGCCTATTTAGTATATAGAAGCAGGTGGCTCCTGTCATCTGTGGATCTCAATGCACATTATTAATAATAATTAATTAAGCGCTTCATTAATAAAGCCTGGCATATCCCCTGTCTTATTACATCCCCCCCATGTTGCAGGGTAGGTAACTGAATCACTGAGGTGAAGTGAGTTGCCCAAGGTTTATTGCCTAATCAAAGACTGAGCTAGAAGTAGAGTCCAGGAAACCTGAGTCCAGAGCTCAGTTACATTGTCATGCCTGCTGGGGTGGTTTATGCTCGGGTACAAGGTCCGAAGAAGAAGGTCTGGAGTGTTGTTCAAGGTGGCAGTTCCCCACCACATGGACAGGTTGCGGAGACGGGATAAAACAAGGCTACGGGTGGCACTGGCCATCTTGTTCAAATGTCTGCTGCCTAGGTATAGCTCATGGCTGCAGCTGCCCGTCCACATCTCCTGGCAATGAACGCTGATGGGCCGGAATTCCATGCTGCATTGAGAGAGGCGCCATGTTGGGACTGTCCATGCAGGACCACCTATTTGATTGCAGTGAGTTCTGTCACTTGTCTGGCTGCTAAAGCCAATGAGGCAGGTCCAGGGGTACGCCGTCATGGGGCAGTATCAGTCACTCACTGGTCAGTGTCCACGAGGCAGGATGCATTACATGGGGCACTGTTGGTTCCCTGCTTTGATGGGAGGGAGACAAAGTGGGTCTTGCCAGAAGTACAGTGACTGGCAATTCTAATTAGTTGCTGGCACCTTTGACAGATGGTCTGCTATTTAGAAATGTCTGTTTGGTAGAAGAACTGGGGTGAAGGAGCAAGGGACTGTGGCCATGGATTCTGCCTGCCCAGTGCCAGTAGTGATCACAGGGCCTGGAGGGTTTTGATGGGCAGTGTGTCCATCTCTGCTTTCTGCAGGTGGTTTTCTGTTGGTCAGTGGACAACTCACTCTTCAGAGAGTAACAAACATGAGAGAGACTGTTTCCTGGTAGATTTGCAACATCTTTTCAGGTGTGCCATAGGTTCACATTGTAAAGTGTGCTGGGTCACACTGGATGGGAGGCGACTCACAATGGCCCCTTAGATGCATGGGCATGAGGGGGGTCCCGTGCTCTGGGGATTGGGTGTGTGTGGAATTGCAGCTGGAGATGATCTCATGGGCTTGTCTTTGGTGTCCCTTTCTTAATGGCATGGCCATTTGCCAGCTGGAGAGCAGCCCCTCAGGCTCTGCTGTCCATCCCCTTCTTGTGCCATCGCCCAGTGCTAACCCATTCAGGCCATTTCCCTCTGGCGTTTGTGCCGAGTCTGCTCTCGCTAGTACCCACGCTAAGGAAGCTATTTTAGCCCTGAAAGGTTGCTATGAACCAATGAAATCCCATTGGCAGGCAGTGCCATGTCTGGCCCTTCTCCAGGACTGCCTTAAGCAGCTAGCTCACTTCTGGGCTGTACATACAACAAATACTCACGCTCCGAAGGGCTATGATTTAGGAGGAGCAGCTGGGTGTGTGCGTGTGGGGTATTCCTCCTCACTTACTCCTTAGCAATGTTGAACACAGGGAGAAAACCCTCTCCCACTGCTCTGAGCCATCGCTTCCCCCAGGCGCCCTCTATCCCTCATTGTCAGGCTGGTGAGGGTGTGACCGGCTGTGCTGCTCCTCCTTGCAGCCTGGTCAACTACTGGTTTCTCTTCCCCATGGCCCAGCAGTGCTTGGCTTGCGGAGGCAGCAGGGGTCATAGAATCATAGAATCTCAGGGTTGGAAGGGACCTTAGGAGGTCATCTAGTCCAACTTCCTGCTCAAAGCAGGATCAATCCCCAGTTTTTTGCCCCAGATCCTTAAATGGCCCCCTCAAGGATTGAACTCACAAGCCTGGGTTTAGCTCTTGGGAGCTTTCCAAGCTGTCTCCCGGGCCAGGTGAATGATTGTAGGGAGTGGGGCAGAGGCCTCTCTGCTGGGACAGATCAGTGTCTTTCCAGCTTCATTTTGCATCCCACTCCTCTTTCCCCAGTGACGGCCCTGGCTGTGACTCGCTGCCTGGGGGACTGGCGCATACATAAATTGTAGACTTGCACTGTGGCAGAACTAGAGCAGCAAGGAGATAGCCAGCTGTGCTGAGTCTCCAGATGCCTGAGGGTGACTGATGTCCCAGCGAAGTACCATTCCCCTCACCCCCTGCCCTCCCTGGGGTGGAGTGGGCAATCCCCTCTCTTCTTTCCAGGATGGAGGTTTCCTGGGTTATAGCCCCTGAGAAGCAGGCTTCCAGATGAGCCCCTGTGACTGGGCTGGTGCATGTCACCGGGGGCGTGGGGTTTGCAGGGATATTCCCACCCCACCCCACAGTCTCCTGGAGAAAATTGAAGACAACCTCACCCCCTATTTACACTGACACAAACATGGAAGGAAAGCTCCCAGGTGGGCTTCGGATGGGGCAGGCAGCCTCCTAGGTGGAGGGGAATAAAAGCCGGGCATGCTCTGGGAGCGGGGAGGGGGCCTGCATGGGTGGGAGCTGTGGAGACAGCCCTCACTAGAGCAGGGCCCTTCAGCGGAGAGGCAGAGGGGGTTTCTGGCATTGGCCTCCTCTCAGTGTGGGGACATGGGGAAACACTGGCCTGCAGGGGGAAGGTTACCAGTCACCTTTCCCCTCTCTCCCTGCTGACTGTGACTGACAGGTGGCTGAGTCAGCACTCAACGCTTACTCACCTATGAACACATTCCCGATTTCTTTCTGCGCTTCTTCGTGCTCTGGGCCTGGTGCCAGGGTATCAATTGTCCAGGAAGGGCTCTTAGCTCCATACAACCCGACATGCTGACAAATGTCAGGGACCCAGTTACCAAGCGCATAGGCCTCAACAGCAAGTGTCCTCAGGGTTTATTTAGAAAGTGCTCCCTTTTCTGGTGGTGGTTCCGAGGGCAGCACCTCCCCTTGCCTGCATCACATGAGACCTTGCTCTTGCCAGCTGTCGCGTGGCTTTTACCCTGCCAGCGATGCACCTCTCCCAGCCCCATTCTTCTGTGGATCACTACCTGTTATAACCATTGCCGGGCACTCCTGATGTTTGAACAGCCGTCCTGTGTCCTGATCTTCACTTCAGCACGACAACACCTGGGTGGAGCAATAGCTGTGAAGCAGCTGAAAGCGCCCCCAGAGTTTCTGCTGGTGTCTCACTGCTGGCAGATAGCTGGAGAAAGACAACAGTTTTGTGCCAACAATATTTGATGTTTGATGTATGGAGGCCACTGCAATACTTGAGCCCATCTCTCCCAACCCATCCAAGACCTGGTTCTGTGTTTGGACTAAGATCCATGCTGTCACATCTGAGAAGTAAAAGCTTGTGTAACTAGGAGATGAGGTAGGCTGAGGTTTGAGTGCTGTGGCATACTCAGGACACTACCATAGGTGTAGTGTTTGCCTTCACACCATGTTACCCTATGGGATTTTGTGAACCCCTGCTGCTCTGGGCACTGGGTTGGAAGGAACTGTGGGTAAGATGCAGAACAAGTTTTGTTGTTCTGTGTAATGGATTTGTCGATTGATCATGAAATTCCCAAGTGTATTTACTGTTCTAAATGAATAGAGGATTTCTTCAGCAAATAATTATTGGGCTGTCAGTCATTCATGAATAGCTTGTGGTGAATATTTGCACTGTGAAGTTCACGCTGGGTTGGTTAGTTACATAAGTCAGGTAATATTGTTTCTGCCCCCTGCCTAGGTGACTTATGTAGATGTTACAGCAGAGTTCAAATGCAGGATTTTGCAATCAAATATGCAGATTGAAATTTACTTTCAACAAGTATTTGAGTGTTTGAGCTTAAAAGTTCAGGAGGGTAATGGTGTATAGAGGCTATTCAAGGCTTATCAGGTGAAGACCCTGGGTACCAAAAAAATGCCTGGGGGAGAGAGGACACTGTCATTGAAGTGGAAGGTATGGTTCTTGGGAACTGCTCTGAAGTTCAGAAAGAAGCCCATTCTGTTGATCTCTGAGGAGCTAAACAGTTCAGGAGTCTGGATCAATGTTAACCAATCAGAATGCGTACATAATTGACTGCGTCTTGACTAGATAGTGATCATTCTTTGATGAGCCAATCAGCACACACAGATATCTGATTCTTGACTGGCTCATCAAGAGTGAACACTGTGTTCTTTTTCACAGACCTGTAGCTCATTCTCCCCCTTTACAAAGTGTCTAATAGGAAAAGCTGTTACGCTTTTGAAATCTGTGGCCCTAATGTAGGGCTGTTCTGATCTTTGTGGTGGAAACATTTGGATGGTATGGAACAATACATATATTGGATTCATGTTTCCGTGAACAAGCTGAGAATCTGTCCTGTTATTGTGTTGACATTGACTTTGCCTCAATCAATATTTATTTTTTAGATCAATAAATCTGGATATTCATCCCAACAGAAACCAATAATCAGAATTGACTAACGTTCTAGCTTCTACTTGGTAGCTAATGTCATGCTATCTGGAGTGGCTCATGACCAAGAGTGCCAACTTCAGAGCATGAAGAAGAGATCTGTGTGTCTCGAAAGCTTGTCCCTCTCACCATAGATGCCGACTTTTCATTGTACCGGTGGGTGCTCGACCCCTGGGCCGGCTCGGTCCCAGACCCGCCCCCACTACACCCTGTAGCGGGGTGGCTACCCCGCTTCTAAAATAAAAGGGGTTAAAAGCAGCTCTGGAGAGGGCTGTGGCTGGGGACGGCTGATTGGGGAAGCAGCCACAGCTGGGCCACGCCCCAATCAGGCCACAGCTGGCCCTATAAAGGGCTGTCAGCCAGGAGCTAAGAGAGTCTACCTCTAGCTCTGAAGGGAGATGGACCTAGCTGCCGGAGTGCTAAGGGTACTGGAGAAAAGCAGGGCTGGGGAAAGGCCAGAGGAGCTGGGGAGCTCCAGACCAGTAGCTCCCCAGGCTGCAGGGCCTTGTCCAAGGCCCACTGAGGTACTGGGTTGCAGGGAAAGGCAGCAGGTCCAAACCCCCCTGCCAATGATGAGTGGCCATTACAGACTGCAGTTGGCCCCAGTGAAAGGGGGCTAGATGGAGACTGGCAGTAGCCACTGAGGCAAGGTGAGGGATAGGGGGTGGGGGTTCCCCTGGGTGGGGAGACCCAGAGTGTGGGGTTATTGCTAGAGGGCAGCATCCCGGGGTAAAGGGCAACGGGGTCCAGGAAGGACATGGGGGCCAGTGACAGGCGGGACACGGGCCTGCAGAGGGTGCTCTGGGCTGGAAAGAGCTAATTCCATGGAGAACCAGCAGGAGGCGCTGCGTGGGTGAGTCCTGCACCGTCACACACCCCTTCCCTGAATGCCACACCCCTGCCCTGCCCCACCTCTTCCCACCCCCACTCCCCCCTGCCCCGCCTCTTTCCACCTCATTCCTCCCCTTCCCCTGAGCGCACTGCATTCTCGCTCCTCCCCCCCGCCCCATCCTCCTACATGCTGAGAAACAACTGATTGCGGCAGGCGGGAGACATGTGGAGGGAGGGGGAGGTGCTGATTGGTGGGGCCTGCTGGCAGGCAGGAGACACTGAGGGGAGCAGGAGGTGCTGATAGGGGCGCTGCCGGTGAGTGCTGATCACCCACCCTTTTTTCCCCGTGGGTGCTTCGGCCCCAGAGCACCCATGGAGTCAGCGCATATGCCTCTCACCAACAGAAGTTGGTCCAATAAAAGATATTGCCTCCCCCATCTTGCCTCTCTAACCTCAGGACATGCTGTCAAAAAGGAAGGCAGACACCCCAAACTGGTGGCATTTCCATACTTAGATTTCACCAACCTAATAACAAATGTGAACGCCCAAAGAACTACAGTCTTGTAATAGTCTTGTAATGCAGTCACAGACAGTCCCTTTCGACACTCCATCTTGCCACCCAGGCGAGCTGGACTATGTGATAAATGAACTGAAGAAGAGCTCTGCGTATCTCGAAAGCTCATCTCTCTCACCAGCAGAAGTTGGTCCAATAAAAGTTATTACTTGACCCATCTTGTGTATGTGATAAATGGTTGCTTACACCGCAGATCACAAAATATTTAGGTTGTTCCCAGTCTCAAGAGACAAGTCATTTTCCAGAGGTCAATTTGTACCTTAGATCTCACACCAGAGACAACACTTGTAGCCAATCCTGTAATAAATAACTAAAGATTTATTAACTAGGAAAAAGAAATTAGTTATTTACAGGTTAAAGCAAGTGAGCATATATATACGAACGCGTTTCTGTCTGTGATTCAAAAAGTGACAGAGTTGTAGTATTCTGTCAATTCAAAATGTCTTTCAGGGCTAACCCATGCCAAGAAGTATAGTGATCTTTTTGCTTATGTTTAGGAATCTTTGCCCCGCAGGGTCCAGACAGCATGAAGGAGATTCAGTTTCTTCTTGTCAGAAATTTTTATCCCCTTCACTCCAGAGTCCAAACTGATGGGATGAGTCCATGCATAGGTCTCTCCTTTCTGGAGGGCGTTAGGAATACAATCAGCAGGGCCTCTCTCTTTGATGCTACACAATACCTCATTTGCCTTCAATAGGCCATCTTGTATGCAGAATGAGTCCTTTAATTAATGCTTCTTTTCCTGTTTGGTGAGTTACACAATTACATAGGTTTACAATGCAAACACTCACTAGAACTTTACACCAAGGCATAAAGAGGTTATAAGTGAGATCAATACATGCAAGCATCCTACAAGCATTTTATAAAGTCTAAAAATGGTAAACACATTCTTATCAATTTAACATCTAATATCTATTTTGACAATGCTAACACACAGGTGAGTCAGAGTGGTTTCCAGCTATCCATTTGTAAGTGTTCAGTGAGGCCTGGGGTCTTGGCATGAGCTGGCAGCTGGTCTGACAGTGTCACAGCTAACACTACAGTGAAGTACATAATCTTTTTCTGTTTGTAACCTGTATTTCCATATAATCATAATTTTCTGAAAAAATGCTTTTTTTCCATGCTTGCTTTTCATCTGAAAGGATGGGGTTTTTTAAATGAGAGCAAAATTCTGTCCTTCATTTGGAGGTATGAGTGTTTGTGTGGAAAATGTGCTTTTCCCTGTTGGTGTATATATATATATTTTCATTTTTCCCCACACACAGCTAAAAATTGGCCAGTCTTTAAAATTTGAATTGACAGCTCTCGTTGAGTAGCATGTCCATGATCAAATGTGGACAAATATTGGCTGGAAATTAGCATCATTATCAACATTAAAAAACTGCCTATTGAGCATATGTAGGATCTTAACACTCATCATTTATGTAAACAGGGACACCACTACTGACACCAATTACCATCCTTACTGCTAGTCTCAGCAGAGACACCAAGGACTGAATGGGTCTGGAGAATCAACTCCCTTCTGCCCCCTAATGGTGGCCTATCCACCTGACAAGACAGTGGGAGAAGCTTGCACTGCCAATGTCCAACCATGCAGTACCTGCTCCATGGACTTAGAGAGGACTTTTGTCCCTAGAGCTGTCAGTTAGTGACCTTTCACCTGAATTAAATTCACATGAAATAACTTTAGAAAGCAGGGAAGGAGAAAAAAGGGGTTAACTCCTTGCAAACGGTTAGATGGGCGTCCTCTGCACACTGTGATTCTTTAGTAGCATAGAATTTGTATTGGATTTCCTATAGCAATTACAGAAATACAATAACAAGTCACAGGAGAGAGAGAGACAGAGTTGGGAGAACTTTTTTAATATTCAAAAAGAAAGTCTTTGCAAACTTGTATGGAGACCCAGCTTTTGTTAATTGCAGACGCTAGCAAAGGGATTCTGTTTATCAAATGGCCAGGCTTCTGTAGTGTGGTCCTGCTGATCCATCAAGCCTCGCTGTTACCTGCCAGATCCAATTCTTTGACATTTACACCTGTCGAATGCAGAGAATAGACTTGCCTGGGGAAGGGCTTAGAGGGAGTGAGGATCGATGTAAACCAGCTAGATTTTGTTGGTCCTCTGCTCCCATAGCCTTAGTTCTGTGTGAGTGGTGATGATGCGGGAAGCAGCAGATGAATTATCGACTGTGTAAAACCAGGATAAATAAATTGGGGTCAATAAAATAAGTACTCGCTTCAGGCCTTTTAACAAGAGTTTAATAATGGCTGCTGCACCTGAATGCCTCTTGGAAGCCCTGGGGGCTTTGTGGTTTTCATTAAGGTACTTCATGTGGTGGAACGTGGCCAAGGTGAATGAATGAATGAATGAACACCGGCATTTCGCTGTGCCCGGGGGTAGTGCCATTCGGAGCCTGCCACTCCTGGGCTTCCCTACACACGTGCCCTGCCACTAACCACCTCACAACTGGCCTGACAGAACCGGTCTGCGCTGGAGTGAGAGATGAGTAGTCTCCGAGTCATAGACCTTCCATTGTGGAGTGCTGAGGGGAATTCTGGGTGAGAGTCCCCCCAGTGTGGGGTAAGCAGCGTTTGCTGGTGCATCCTATCCCAGCTGTGCTGTTCACTGGGAAATCCTCTTTGCAGTTACAACCCATGCTGTGCCATGGCTGGGCTGAGGTGCAGGGGACAGTTGTTAAACAGCTGTGTTTCTATTGTTGCTGCAAACCTCTAGACAAGACTGAGGGGCAGAGGGGCAGCTCTGGAGCATTTGTTTCCCGTAGCTGGTGACATGTTTCCTATGTGATGGTCATGGGCCCCATCCTTGCTCTCCTTCTGGGAATCCCCTAGAAGGGTTATCACAAGGCGGGGAAGAAAGCTGTTAGGTTCCCATCCCAGAATTTTCTCCATATTTTTATTTATTGAAGGGGGCAGGCTTAGGGGAAGGGCTTTTCCCTTGTCCCCCCTCAATACTAGCAGAGTAGCATGCAGCTCACCCCCCCACACTTTGAAGATCCTTTGAAATGTGCTTGCATCTCTGAGTGTCTTCCTGAGAGGCAGTATTCTGTGCGCGGAGGACTGGCCTGTATCTCTGTCTGCTGCTCCCCTTCCCCCCAAGCCTACAGCTGTGCGGTTCCACTGGAATCCTTCCCAGGAGGCTGCTCCTGGCACCCCCATAAAGTACGAAGCAGCTCTGCACAAGAGAGTTTGCCTTCTGGGGCTGATTCCCCTTCAGGCTTGAGGGAGGATAGTGTGTGTCCTCCAAGTCCATGGACAAGAGGAGATGGTGCCACAGAGGTGGCTGTGCTGAGCCTGGGAGGTCATTCCCTCCCATGGGTGTATTTGTGCATGGGTATATGCATGCATGTGTTCTCTCACTCTCACCCACACAAACACACATACATAAATTAATCTCCTTGCTTCCTGTGCAGCTGGGCTCTGCTCCTCCTCTATCTAGCACCTAGCATCCAATGACAGCAGTTCACACGTATTAACTAATTCCCAAAACTCCTGGGAGGCCGGTGTAGTACTCTCCATTGTACAGACACGGGAAACAGACAGAGAAGCTGTCTTGCAGCATAGCACATGGTTGGCAGAGCTGGGATTAGAACCCCAGAGTTCCTGGCTCCAAGTCCCGGACAATCTATTAGACAATGCTGTCTCTCAGATGTTCCCCACTTGAGGGGGCTTGCTTTGTGTGCTCTTCCCATCTGTCTCAAGCTGACAAATGCTACCTGCAGGTCTTTAACTGAACACCCAAGCATGGCGCAAGGTACATTCTCTCTGGACCTGATCCAAAACCTATTGAGACCAAGGAGGACTTGTGACACCTTAGAGACTAACAAATTTATTTGAGCATAAATGTATTAGTCTCTAAGGTGCCACAAGGACTCCTCGTTCTTTTTGTGGATACAGACTAACACGGCTGCTACTCTAAAACCTATTGAAACCAAGTCTTTCCACTGACTCCCATGGGCTTTGGATCTAGCCCTTAATGCAGGCTCTGTATTGAAGACACTGCTCCTTGTTTCCTTCCCCCTCTCTCCTGGGTATCCTGTTCCTCTTTGCAATAAGGGAACCATCAGAGAGCCTTGTATCTATCCATCTGTATTCAGCCCGTGCTGCTGCTGAGAAATGAACCCATTAAAATTTGATGCACTGTCAGGAGCTGCCCAGCAGGAAGGGGGCGGGGGGGAGGAGGAGCAGAAAATCTTTCCCCTCCTGTGGAAGGTGGGAGCTGATGTACCTGTTGCTGGGTGTGTGTGTGTGTGTGTGTGTGTGCATGTGCAGCCTGGCATGTTGTGTGTGTGTTATGCCGTGTGAAAGCACCTCTGTATCTTCACTCAGCTGCTGGTATCTCCCTGTTTTTGTATCCAGTGGAGAGCTGGGAGCACAAACAGCGCAGTAATTGTGTCCCTTTAGCTGCATTTTCTCTTTATTACCAATTTTGCTTAAAAGGCTTTAAAAGCCTTTTCTCTCTTTGGGAGAGAAAGTATCTCATTTGTATGAATTGCTCTAGAGTAGACTCCCTCCTTTCCCAGCTCGGAGAGTTGCCTACCTCCCTTTGGCACAGGCAGTGATTTTGGGATCCCCCCAGTGTGTTTGCTGGTATTCCCAGGTGTGTGCTGCCATAACAACAGCCACATGCACTGGGGATGATGACTCAGAGACCCACTAGACCAGTGCTGTCGTGGCAGGTGTCTCACAGTTGTGGATCTCTCTTCTACCAGAACTGAGAATGATCCCAGACCTTCCTAGCTAGCAATTGGTCCAGTCACACCTGCCAACAGCTAAATGGATCATGACTTCAATTTTGGTTGCTTCTTAGGTGAGGGCGTCCCTGAGGATGTGTAGTGGGTCTCTGCCTGCACTGCTTTATTCCTTGTGTCCTTGTTTAAAGGCCTGTTGAAACACGGTAGCTCCTGACATCCACTCTGCAAGGCCCTGTGTTTTTAACCAACCTGCTGCCCACACAAAGGGGGGGGCCTTTTGGGGCTGCTTTCCTTTCTCAGAGATGGGACGAGGGGGTGGGTACTGTGAACCTCATGTACATTCCTCGGCGAATAGCCATCTTTGAAGGCAGGTTACAATGTGGGTCTAAGTTACTGAGGACGTTTCTTGACTGGAAAGTTAGAAGGCCTGGATAGAAAGGCCCATAAGAGAGGGGATACACCATAACATCAGGGAGTCCTTATCTAAGGGCAAGACCCTGAGCAGCAACATGACTGTCATGAGGAAGTCTACGGCATTATGTGGCCACAGAAATGTGGCTGTTTGCCAATGCATGAGGTTGTCCTATAAGGCAAACAAAGGGGCAACCTTAATTCTGAATACAAGCTAATTCTCTGGTCAACCCAGACAAGAGCCTCCGCTTCTCTCTTTCATGAAATCAGTGAATCATGAATGCTGCTGGTTACCTACATGATGCCTTCCCGATCTCCCTCCCCGTCTCCCCCCTTTTCTGTCCTCCCAGGACAATTAGGAAAGTGTTTGGTCTTTGGATTGGATGAATAATTAATTCCCAGGCTTTGTGAATGATTCATGTGCCATATGCTATGGCGACAGAATGTGTGCGACACCATCACCTCGTGCAAGGGCCGTGCCATTTTCCCGGCCTAGCAGAGGGGATGGTGTGTGGGAGGAGAGGGGAGGGCTCGTGCTGCGAGTGGCTTGTCTGGATTTAGATGGTTTTGAGGAGGTGGTGGGAGCACAGGAGAGGCAGGGATAGGCTTCCTACAGGCAGAGCCGTGTGTGTACTGGCAGCATATGGGCCGGGTCTCCAGGGGGCACCTCCTGCCAGCTTCATTGAATGAATGGGGTCAGAGAGTCCCTGTGTGTGTCTCCCACACAGACATGACTGAGGCCATCTGGTTCCTGCCGTCTGAGTCTCTGCCACGTTCCTTTCTCAGCCCATGAGGCGACTGTAGAGACAACTGATTCTCTGTCATCATCTCTGGGCTTCATCCCAAATGGTGCTAGGCACCTGAAACTCCCATTGATGTGAATGGGACGTTCGGCTCCTCTCAGAATCAGGCTGTCTTTCTGTTGCTGAGCAATGCTTTACCTGCCACCTTCCATTCGGGCTTTCTAGGTACGAACCTGCAAGGTGCTCGAGGGATGGGGGCCACTACTCCTACCAACTCTACTGGGAGCTGAGGGCTCCCAGCACCATCTCCCAGGAGGCACTCGGCACCTTGCAGGATGGAGTCCTCTCAGAGCCAGCTGACATGCTAGGAAGCTGGGAATGGGCTGTCACGGGTTGGATCACAGAAAACCCTTTCGGAACTGCCAGCTGATGTGCTGAGACTACCTCTGAACCCGTTTTCCCTGGCAGCTTGGGACTTCAGTGCCCTGCCTGGTTCAAGCCAGACACACTAGCCTGCTACAAACACAGACCCAGGTCTGAACAAGGTCTCCCAAAAGCTGCAGGTTTAACTGAAAACAGCTTAAGAAGTGTTCCTGTCTCCAACACTCAGATGCCAAGCTCCCAATGGGGTCCAAACCCCAAATAAATCCGTTTTACCCTGTATAAAGCTTATACAGGGTAAACTCATAAATTGTTCACCCTCTATAACACTAACAGAGAGATATGCACAGCTGTTTCCCCCCCACCCAAGTATTAATACACACTCTGGGTTAATTAATAAGTAAAAAGTGATCTTATTAAATACAAAAAGTAGGATTTAAGTAGTTCCAAGTAATAACAGACAGAACAAAGTGAATTACCAAGGAAAATAAAACAAAACACACAAGTCTAAGCCTAATACCATAGGAAAGTGATTACAGATAAAATCTCACCCTCAGAGATATTCCAGTAAGCTTCTTTTACAAACTAGTCTCCTTCTAGTCTGGATCCAGCAATCATTCACACCCCCTGTGGATACTGTCCTTTGTTCCAGTTTCTTTCAGGTATCCTTTGGTGGTGGAGAGGCTATCTCTTGAACCAGCTGAAGACAAAATGGAGGGGTTTCCAGGGATTTAAATAGACTTCTTCTTGTGGGTGGAAACCCCTTCTCCTCTCCTATGCAGAATCCATCTCCATGATGGAATTTTGGAGTCACATGGACCAGTCACGTGTCCGTGCATGACTCAGTTCCTTACAAGCCAGGCCACATTCCCAGGAAAGCTCAGATGTGGATTAGCATCTCAAAGTTCATTGTTAGCTTAAGTATTTCTTGTTTGGGCACTTACTGAGAATAGTCTTTTCTCAGGAAGCTGACCAAATGCTTCACTGAGGCTACCTAAAATTAAACAAGTACATAGCCAATATTCATAATTTTGAATACAAAAATGATACATGCATACAAATAGGATGAATATATCCAGTAGATCATAACCTTTGCAGAGATATGTTACATGACATGTAGCATAAAACATATTCCAGTTATGTCATATATACATTCATAAGCATATTTCCATAAAGCGTTATAGGGTGCAATGTCACAGGGCGACAGGGGATGGATCACTTGCTGATTACCTGTTCTGTTCATTCCCTTGGGGGCACCTGGCATTGGTCACTGTCGGTAGACAGGATACTGGGCTAGTTGGACCATTGGTCTGACCCAGTATGGCCATTCTTATGTTCTTATGTTATCATTCACCTGGAGACACTTCCACTTTGTATTGTTCTGGCTGGCTGATTGTCTGCCTGTCATTCCTCTCCTTCCATCCACTCTAACTGCCTGGCTGGACAGACTCCCAGTTCTGTATAACACCCCCCACCCGAAGCAGCTCTTATATTTAATGCAGGTGGATGAGGGAATCTTTTTCCCTGCCAGTCGTGCCTGTGTTGTCTCAGGAGAAAATCATAGAATCGTAGGACTGGGAGAGACCTCAAGAGGTCATCTAGTCCAGCCCCCTGCACTCATGGCAGGGCTAAGTATTATCTAGACCATCCCTGACAGGTGTTTGTCTAACCTGCTCTTAAAAATCTCCAATGATAGACATTCCACAACTGACCCAGGCAATTTATTCCAATGCTTAACCACCCTGACAGAAAGTTTTTCCTAAACTGCCCTTGCTGCAATTTAAGCCCATTGCTTCTTGTCCTATCCTGAGAGGCTAATGAGAACAATTTATCTCCGTCCTCCTTGTAACAAACTTTTATGTACTTGAAAACTATATCATGTCCCCTCTCAGTCTTCTCTTCTGCAGACTAAACAAACCCAATTTTTCCAATCTTCCATCATAGGCCATGTTTTCTAGACCGTTAATCATTTTTGTTTATCTTCTCTGGACTTTTTCCAATTGGTCCACATCTTTCCGGAAATGTGGCACCCAGAACTAGACACAATAGTCCAGTTGAAGCCTAATCAGTGTGGAATACAGCGGAAGAATTACTTCTCATGTCTTGCTTACAATACTCCTACTAATACATCCCAGAATGATGTTTGCTTTTTTTGCAACAGCGTTACACTGTTGACTCATATTTAGCTTGTGATCCACTATGATCCCCAGATCCCTTTCCGCAGTACTCCTTCCTAGGCAGTCATCTCCCATTTTGTTTCCCAGATATGTCCTCCCCCCCAACCCCCCACTCCCAGTGTCCTGATGGAGAATGAGATCAAGGGATAGGGCTGCACAGAGGGTCAGTAGCAAGTTTCCCTTTGGAAATACGAGCAATGAGAAGTGGCAAATGGTCCAGAGTCATCTGGAGAGCTAGGCAGAAAGGACCAGATGTGCGGAAATTCACCCTCTGCACAGCTGGTCCTGCCTCAGGGCAATTAACCCTGTCAGGCCAGCTCTGAGGACAGGTTTTCAGGGAGATCAGGGCTGGGGTACAGTGCAGAAGCGGAGAGATTGCGAGTTCAGGGAACAGAAGGGGCTGGTATCATAAGGCTGGTACCAGCAACAGGAACGCATTGATTTTAGAAGGCTCTTCTTTATTTTTAAATCCTGTGGGAGTTGGATTCCTCAGGTTACTAACATTGGGGGCCAGATCCTCAGCTGATGCAAATCAGTGTTGCTCTAATGAAGTTAGCGGAGCTACACCAGCTGCCTCTCCTGTGTTGTCCATGAGCTTCACGCCATCCCCACGTGTCACCTCAGGCAGCGTTTTGAAATGTGTAGGCTGTTCGGAAATGAATCCCTGTCTCTCCTCCGCAGCCCCTTGACTTCTGGATTACCCTCCCCTCCTTCACGGACCCACCAGACCCTATAGAAAACCTTAGGCCTCTTCCCTCCAAACCAGCATGCCCCATGCCATGGCCTCTGACATTGCTGAGATTGAGGCCTGAATTCCTATGTGCTAGAAGTCCTAGGTCACACGGGGAGCTGAGTAGGAAGCAAAATCCTCACATCATGCCAGCAAGGAAGGATTAAAACCAAACTCTGTCCATGTTCTCTGACTTCCATTTCTTTGTGTTAATACAGACCTCTTCCCATTGAGTCACAGGCTGCGGAGCGGCTGGTGGACGTTCGGACCTGCTGACTGGATGGAGTTCTGGTTAGAAACGTGACCCGAGGGGGAAAGAGGTTAAAGGGTTTATTCCTAATCAGATGCCAGTATTGACAGACAGTATTGATTGCTAATTATAGGCTAAGTGTTAGAACTGGGCCCAGCCAGAACATCGTGGCTAAACTCCCCTCAGGCTGTGGATCGGGACCTGAACATTGCAATCTGGCCTGTCTCCTGACTCAGAGCTCACTGAAATCAATGAAGAAGCTCCCATTAATTAGGCTTTGGCCCAAACTCCATTAGAGCTGCATGGAACACTGCAATTTTGGTTGGCATGGGTGCATCTGAATATTCCCTATGGTTTGATCCATGTGGACTCTATCCCCCAGTCATTGCTTTGAACTGTGGGTTCCAACAAGCGCCAGAGTGAAACTCAGTCAAAACCACTGTGTTTCTCTTAGTTTCACAGTCTGACTCGATGCCGTGTGTCTAAATCTGTGAATCTCTAGGGCAGGGTGTAGGGTGAGGACGAGGTTGGGGCACTGATTTACAGCCCTAATCCGTGAGGATTGGTTTTCTTGGTTTCTTAAGAGATAATGGCTGTCTTTAGACCTTGGCTTGAGATACCCTTGCTACGCAGCTGGCTTTAAAGCTGCCACTGGTGCCAGCCCAAAGGAGGTATAATGAACTCCTTCAGATGCTGGGTGCGTCTCCTTGTCGGTGGAGACGTCATGCTGGATGCAGCTGGCCCTCAGGACTGATTGCCGTGGGAGCAGAGGGCCTGTCCTTGTCTGCGCCTCTGGAGCTGGCTGGTGACGATGCTATTTGCGTTGGGGTGAGGCTCCAGTCTCCCTCGCAATTAGTTTAGGAATACACAGGATCATTTGTTTAAATAACATTGCACAAACATCAGTTCATCCAGCCAAATCCTTCATTATTAACTGTGCGTTGTGCAGACAAGGCATCTCGGGGCTTAATGGCTTTAGGAGCCTAGCAGTGTGCCAGCGAGGGGAGGCCTGGGGGATTTCATACCAATCAGTATCAGACCAGTCCTCTGTCGGGTGTGATTCTGGGGGTGCTAGTGCCCCCCTCGCTGGCATACACACACAGTGTTTTTATGGAGAGAGAGGAAGAGGCTGTCTCCTGGGCCCCATCATGCTTGTGGGGGGGGTGGTATAGTAATAAAGGGACAGGCCTGACAACAATGGAAGAGATTCAACCCAAGATACCAGGGTCTGCCCCTGTGAACTGTGACCCCTCCCTGCATTCCCAGGGTCAGATCACCTGCCTGTCATCACAAAACCCAGCAATGGGGGCAGAGCACTAGGGATTATTCAGTCCTGCTCCCCCTCACCGGCACCTGCTGAGTACCAGACCCTAGTGTCCTCCATGAACTTGTGGGGGCTGGTTGCACAAGAGTCTGCATGGTGTTCTGAGACTTGATTTCCTTCTTTGCCATGCCCAAAACTTAGGCTGTTCTCTTTCCTTGTGCCCTGCTCTGGTGGGATCCCTGCTGGGGCTGAGAGGGTAGCTCAGTCTCTGTGCCCAGTCAGTCTTCTGCATTTCTGCTGAGGTCTTGTCTTCACGTGGGTTTGCCCTGGCTTTAGCTATCACTGGCCAACAATCAGTGTATGTCTACACTGGATGCACTGCGGCGGCACAGCTGTAGGTTATTTTTCCATCACTGTGGTAAATCTACCTCTCCAAAAGGCAGTAGCTAGACTTCTTCTGTCGACCTATGTCTACACTGGCGCATAGGTCAGCTTAACTGCATCTCTCAGGGAAGTGAATTTTTCACATCTGGGAGTGACGTAGCTAGGCGGGCCTAACTTTGTAGTGTAGACAGGCAAAGGTGCTATTTGCACTGTTGTGGACCTTGGGAAACTGCATCAGTGTAAATCACAGCTTATCCTGACACACTAGGGGTTTGCCATGGCATGGCTTCACCAGGGATGGAAATCAGGGTACTTGCCCCCACTATAGACACAGCCTGAGAGTGCCAACCAGAAAGGTGCCAGTTGTGGTGTCTCTATGATTTGGTCACCGGTTCACTGAGCCAACTAACTCATTGTATGTATGTTAATGAATAGTCATCAGGTGGCAGGAACCATCCTGGGCTTGATTTGCACCATCCCTCCAGAGCTCTCTCTGCTATAAATGATCTCCTAAACCCTCCTTAGGTGAAATTGGCACTCTCAAAAGTACAGGGTCCTGTTATCCGTGACTGAGCCAAAATGACTGCTGCCGAGCCCTGGTTAGAGCTATGATATGCTTGAACTCCTCTGTCTTGAACTCCTTTCCAGGATAGGAAGCACATGTGAAAAGTCCTGCTAGGAGGTGTAAACTTCACAGCCATTTTCACAGCACACACAGGCTTGTTAATACATGGCTTTTTTAATTCTCTCAGAAAAGGTGAGATCAGCTGACACATTTGCAACATCACAAGCTCCATGAACATGAACTTTCAGCCGGAGGATACTTAATTTTTACAGATGATCTGGAGCTGTGTGTATCAGAACTTCCCCGCAACTCAGGGGTGCTCAGAGCCAGGGTTTTGGTCCTCTCCCATACAGATGGTCTGTGGAACTCAAAGCCGGATCCAAACTCCCCCAAAATTCAGAGTTTGAGGTTGAGACGTTTCTATTGATTTGTTAAAGAAAAAAATTAACAAAAGAATATTAATGTCTCCCTCCCCAAACAAACAAACTCTTTACTGGAGCCTGTGGGAACCCTGTCTCTGGGATACCTCAGGTACTGACCACCAGTTCAGTCTTTACAGTAGTAACCATATTTAGTGCTATGGTTATGCATGTGAGAGAAGTGCCCTGTGAAGGGGGAGGGGAGGTGGCAACTGAAACCCATTGTCTCCTATCTGAATGGTTTATGTTGGGGTTGGAATTCCTTGCACGTTGGGTGACCCTCGCCAGCGTAATGGCCGGTACCGCCATTCCTAGCCAGCAAAACTGACAGCAGTCTCAAGGCGGCTCTAAAATGTCCAGAGAGCTGAATTGCCGCTGGCTGGCTGCAGGACCAGTGGACGTAGCATCAACTTTGCACTACCTCTCCCCCAGCTTGCCAAGCAGAGGTCTAGCACATCTCAGCATCTAGCCTTTGATGCTGTCACACCGTGGTGCTGCATCCCCACATTGCATGAGTGTAGGGTGACCAGATTAAACGAACAAAATATCGGGACACATAGGGGGAAGGAAAAAGGAAAAAAAAAAAGGCAGCCGGGACGGAACTGCCGAAGCACCGTGCATCGGCCGGGACACGGGACAAAGAACTTTATCGGGACATCTGGTCAACCTACATGAGCGTAAGTACATTGGATACATTGTAGCTGTGGGCAGTAGTCCTGGCCCACAGGGTATGGGATGGATGCTCCCCCAGCCTGATTGCAGTGCTTCACTCAGCAGTTTGTGCAGTTTCAAGTGAGCTCTCAAGCAATAAGCCTCTGAAGAGACTGGGCACTTTGCTATTGACTGGGGTTAAAGTATCCAGATCCAGAATAGCTAAGAGATTCTAAGAGGATGCAAAGCCAATGGGGGTGGCCATCTTGAGAGCAGGCTGGCAATTCTGTGAGCCGGCCCTGTCAGCAGGTGTGGTTAAGGAGATGCTAAGTGAATCTTGCTGACTCAGTGCTGCAGGTGTAGCTTGTTTATAAGAGGGAGTGGCCTTTTGTCTACAGAGATCTTGGATCTGAGGCAGAGAGGACCTAGAGCATGGGTGACCAGCCCTGAGGTAGGAACCCAAAGAGCAGTAGCCATGCCTGAAGACAAGGCTTCAGTTGAACATCGTGTTATTTTTGTTAATAAAGTTGAACAAGGAAAGGTGAGCCTGGACTCTGCATAATGGGCTAGATCTCAGCTGGCGTAAATTGGTGTAGTTCCACTGAAGCTATTGTAATTCATTAATGTGTACCAGCTGAAGATGTGGGACCATTGTGTGGACTGTGTTTTAGAACAGCTTGGGAAAGGCGCCTGCTACCAAGATGATCTCTGGACAACATAAAACAACATCTAGAGAGTCACTAGGCCATGGGGTACAACTTTATTGGCATTTCAGAGCTGAGGAGTAGTTCAAGAGGAGTTTGATGATGAGACTGTTGGTGTAGAAACGACAAAGGGTCCTGTGGCACCTTATAGACTAACAGAGGTATTGGAGCATAAGCTTTCGTGGGTGCATCCGATGAAGTGGGTATTCACCCACAAAAGCTTATGCTCCAATACCTCTGTTAGTCTATAACGTGCCACAGGACCCTTTGTCGCTTCTACAGATCCAGACTAACACGGCTACCCCTCTGATACTTGGTGTAGAAATTGCATCTTTGGGGAAAAGGAGTAGGAACGTAGACAAATGTCAGTAATTTCCAGATGTTCACCTTTCCCTTCTGTTTAACTGTGCGAGTGGGTGAGAAGCTTGTTCACAGTCATTTGAATTCTGAGTGGCTGTTTGCATTATCGATGCCTGCACCCTCTCTTAGTCTTTCTTTGTGGAGATTCGTGGGAGTGGGATTTTATTTGCACAGATGTCTGGGGAATGTGAATTCACTCATCATTATTTTCTCTTCCTCTGTTCACATGTTTCAGTCAATCCAAGCAGGGACTGGGAGCAATGCCACGTGGCTTAAGTGAACAATCAGGAATAACATATAATGGAGAGTCCAAGTGAACAGTTTGCAAACATTCCCTAGGCTGAAATTGGTTTGTCTGGAGTACTGGGCAAACATGTAATAATAATGGATCCATTTGCACAACTGGGATTGAGTCATCAGCAGAAAAAAAGGGCTAAATTCATCTGGTAACTTATTTGCAGTGAATAATTTGACCTGCTCTATTAATTGTGAAGGAGCCTCCCTAGCAGAATAAAGTGGCTGAGTAACCCTTGAGGAGCCTTTCCATTTCATTATAAATGTTAGTTTGCTTATTGGTCAGTTGACAACCCTGGATTGCCCAGGTTTTGAGTTGATTGGTGTCTGCCTCAGCCTGCCCTCTCATTGCTCTCAGACTTCTGATTTCTTCAGAAGAAAGGTCTTTTATCTCCAGCCGGGACACCATTACATGGGTCTCCATAGTTTGAGAAATAATAATCTGAAAAGAAAATGGTAGCGCATCTCAGCGTGCAAATCTAATCAAGGAATATCTTTGTAGATATCTCTTATCATACATCCCAAAACAGGGACTGCCACCTGTGGTTTAAAGTCACGTGCCTGTACTGAAGCCCTTTGCAGGTAGATTTCCATCTATCTCAGTAACCCCTCTGCCTAATCCCAGGATAAGAATGAAAGGAATGTTGCTCTTACTCTTAGCTTTGCAATCAGGAGAAGGGAAGGAAAGGGGGAGATGGGCTTGTGAATAACTCATTTAAGGCTACACTGCACACCTTATAACGGCATGGCTGTGCTACTGCAGCCGAGCCATTGTAAGGTGCTCTGTGTGGCTGATCTTTATCGTCTGGAGAGACCTCTCCTGGCAACAAAATAAAACCACCATCAAGGAGCGATAGCTTCATCGCCGAGAGCGCAGCTCCTGCCAACGAAGCACTGTCCACACCAGCGTTTTTCTTCACTAAAACCTTTGTTGTTCATGGGGGCATAATGAGTAAAACTGGACACAAGAGGCCTGACATTCTACTGTTCTGGCCCTTGTTTAGTCCTTTCTGCCAGTGCAAAATGAAAGCAAGTAGAGTGTGAAATGCTCCCAAATTAGAAATGTGCTCTCACTTGAACAGCTGTTAATGATTATCCAAAGTGCAGGGCAGTGGGGTATCAGGAACAGGGATGGTTTTGTGTACGTGCAGTTGCACACTTAGATCCTGCTTCTGACCTCACAGACTTTGGTGTCAATCCACTGAAGTAGATACAATTTGCACCAGAATAGAACTTGTGTGCGTGAGAGGAGAATCAAGCCTCCAGTCAATTTTCTTGTTTCGACAGAGCCCAGATTTGTTGATCTTCAGAGCATTTGTGAGATATTAATTTTTTTCAGGCTTTCCCCAAGCCGGTGGTTTGAATGGGGTATTGAGGGAAAGAGCTTTATTTGTGGTGGGTTTATTTGTGGTGGGTTGTTGCAATAAAATGTTTTATATACATTTTTGTTCTTAAGCAGAAGGGGCCTGACTTTTTTCTCCCTCACGCTGGGATAGGTCAGGAGTAACAGCACTGAAATCATTGGGGCCAGATCCTCAGCTGGGGCAAATCAGTGTCGCTCCATGGACTTCCACAGAGCATTGCCAATTTGCAGTAGGTGAGATCAACCCGATGGAATTACACTGGTGGAGGGCGATCAGAGTCGGGGCCAAAGAATGTACAAGCACACAGTTACAGAGTGGAGCTTTCTAATTACATTGAAATGCTGTAAATAAATAATCACCCAGTTGCGCACACAAAATATCAGATTTGCCAAGGTCTGTTTTTTTCTGCCTGTGATTGCTCCCTAATCAGTTGCACTTTGCTCATTAGCCCATACAACCCCTCCTGCCTCTGCCCTCATTTGCATCATGCAAATAGATTCTCTCTGCTCTTTTCTCACCTGAAATCTTTTTTTCCTTTCCTTCAGGAGTTAAAAACTAACCCTTTGCCTGCATGGCCTATAAAACGCCTTCACTTTCTTTTGTCAATATGTGTGATGAAAAGCATGAGATCACTGGGATTCTTATAGACCAATCTGGCAGCTTTTCAGATAACTTGGACTGTGAGATATAATTTTAATTTGGGTCTCTGTCTAAAAATAAGGAATAATTATTAGTGCTTCAGCCTTGGATAAACTGTGTTTATTATAGCTGTTAGATAGAATTTAAATTGTTCTATGGACATCAGAATTGCCAGACTGGATCAAACCAATGGTCCATCTACTCCAGAATGTCTCTCTAACAGTGACCAGCACCAGATGCTTCAGAAGAAGGAGCAAGGAACCCCATAATGAAAAGTTAAGCAACAAGATATCCGTGGGAGAGTAGGAAAGGAAAGTTCCTTCCTATCCCCAGGCAGTGAGTGGTTGTTTTATATCCTGAAATACATGGGCTGATAGTCTGTACACAGCTTAGTTCTAGCTTGTTTTCTATATTGCCTTAAACAGGTTTCCATGTTTTTCTATACTCAGGTTTGTTCCTTATTTCATTTTGGTGTATTTGGTACAATTGCTTGCGTTCTTTAAATTGTCTTTGTAGCATTGCAGCCGCTTAGCACAGAGAAAAGGAAATAATAAAAAATAAGTCAGAGGATCTTTCCCAAATGATTTCAGATTCAGATCTTGCCCCGAGTAATTTGATTTGTAAGAAATGGAGAACAAAATGTCATACAGATGAGATTCTTTTCAGTAAATCAGAATTGCATACACGTGCAAATATGGGTCACGCTGTATAATAAGGTTCCAATTAGAAGTAGTTTTAAAAAGCTTATTACATGATTAATTGATGTTGGGTAATTTTTTTTATAAATGCCTAAGTCTTAGGACTGTATTTATTAAGTATTTAGGTTCCTAAAGATGCCAATAGGTGCCCAGTGGGATTGTCAAAAACATCTAATTGATAGGTGCCATTTAGAGTGACCAGATGTCCCGATAAAATCGGGACTGTCCCATTATTTAGCCCTTTGTCATGCGTCCCGACCAATGTACAATCGGGACGCCAATTGTCCCGATAATCAGGTAAGGAAGTGAGCAGGAAGGGTGAGTAGGCGAGTGGTGGGAGTGAGTAGGCAAGCGGGGGTAGGGGGGAAGAGGCGAGCGGCGGGGTGGGGTGAGCCAGCAGCAAGCAAGCCAGCGGCTGGCTGGCTGGCCAGTGGATGGGTGGGGTGAAGAGGCGAGCTGGCGGGCGGGTAGGGGGAGCGAGGAGTGAGTGGCCGGCTGGCAGAGGGTGAAGAGGCCAGCGGCGGGCGGGGTGAGAAGGCGAGAGAGCGGTGGGCCGGTGGGTGTGGGGGTGGTGAGGAGGCCAGCGGCCGGCAGGTAGACGGGCGAGGGTGAGCCAGCGGCGGGCAAGAGGGGTGGGGGTGAAGAGGCGAGTGGTGCCGGTGAGCCAGTGGCGGGCGGGGGTGTGAGCGGAAGAGGGTGAAGGGGTGAGCCAGCGGTCGGTGGGCGGGCGAGGGTGGAACGGCAAGCTGGCGGCGGGCGGCAGCAAGCAGGCGAAGAGGCAAGTGGCGAGGCAGCAGCCGGTGGGCGGCGGGGGGGGGGGTGAGGAGACCAGCGGCCAGCCAGCGGGCGGGTGGGCAAGGAGGCCAGCGGCAGGGGGGTGAGGAGGCAAGCGGCAGGCGGGCGAGCAGCGGGTGGGGGGTGGTTGAGGAGGTGAGCGGTGAGCCAGCGGTGGGCGGTGGGGGAGGCGAGCAGTGAGCGGCCGGTGGGCGAGGGTGAAGAGGTGAGCGGCGAGCCAGTGGGGGTTCTCAGGGTGGGCATGGGGGTTTCTGGCAGGGGAGTGAGGAGGTGGGTGAGAGGAGGCGAGCCTCGGAGGAGTAGGAGTGGACTGTGAGCGGGGCCTAAGGCACCCCAATATGTCCCGATATTTTACTGTTGTGATCTGGTCACCCTAGTGCCATTGGAGATAGGAAAATACCTTTGGCTCTGAGGTGCTTATGAAAATTGTACCTGTTGTAACATACTTGACTAGTGCATGTGTTAGATGGTGACACACAGCTCAGTAGACAACATTATGGGAGTTCCTAACCTATGATTCTAAAAAGAAAAAGAGTGGTGTGTTGTATTCTAGTCTTCATTAGCCATTTATTGAGACATCTGTGAATCATTTCACCCTTTACAAAGGGAATCTTAATATCAAATGCGACCTAAATAGTCTCCGCCCAATGAGTGGAGATAAGCCAGAGGTACAAAGGTTCAAGTATGTTTGGATTTGGGGGGTTGGTTCACCCAGCTTTTGACTAATTCAGTGCCTGTACCTCTCATTCTGAGGGAGGCCATTCATTTTAGTCCCAAAGCTTCTGCTTTCTGCACAAATTTGGCATCTACTCACTTTTATTTTTGAATAATGTTTGTGCCAGAAACGAAGAACCATGAAGTGGAGGATCTAGAAATCATTATTTACACCCAGAGAAGAATCCCGCAACATTTGAAGTACCCTGAATGATTTTTGTTTCTGACTCTCATTCGAGTCTTTGCCACATGTTGCATCCCACTTTGGGCGTGGCAGATTGAGAGGTGCCTTGGATCCACTTTGGACTCAGTGCCTCCTTCGTGCCTGGAGCAGCCCCCTGGTTAATGGTCACCACACCCCATCCCTCACCTCCTTTAAGAAATGTCTAAATACAACCTCCTCTGGTGGTAACAGCCACATGGATCTCCGTGTCAGTCCTGGTCCATGTGCTGTCTCTGATTTTAGACTGGCTGGGGGGAGGGGCGGGTGTCAATTCTTCACCTGGTACTGAATGTGTCAACCAAAGTCTCTCCCTGCCTCTGTTTTCTGAACTGGAAAATAGGGGTAATAAACCTTCTCTGCTTTGCAGGGGTGCTTGGAGGCTTAGTTCATTCATTTATGTAAAGTTCTGTGAGATCCTCAGATGTAAGGGGCTACAGACATGCAAAGGAATATTCCCATTTGAGTGCGCTACTAATAGAGATGGTCTTCAGAAATGGTTCAGAAACTTCTCCAGAGTTTGGGGGTGTTGGGATGGGGATCCATGTGTTTGGGTCAGCCCCATCTCAGGTAATATTGGAGACAAGTATACACTTGCATGCTGGAATGGATGCTCAAGAGCCTGCTCAGCTATTTATCTGAGAGATCCAATCATTTCTTTACCTGTTGTGAATATCAAAGTGTGTGCAAGGGCCGTTGCATATTCCATTGGGCGTTGACTGTCTGCTTCTGTGTGCGTAATGCAAGTTCATCTTTTTGACAGACAGACCCTAGAAGGAAAAATACCCAGGGTGATCCTTTTGATTGCAAGCAGATTTCAGAGCTGTCTGCTGCTCGGTACATCAGGTGTCTTGCTTAAATAATCTGTTCAAGCCTGCTCTGAAATGATCCGTGGGCCCCACACTCCTGAGTGGGGCCAGTGAGTATTTCACATTGCCATAAGAGAATCCCCCTCTCACTAATTGAGTCACTAATTGAGAGCGATGTGTATTGCCCTGGTACAGACGAGAGGTGGGTGTCGCCAAGGCCGGGTCTTTGTCCACTGGGATGCAGGTTCAGATAGTTTAGGTGTAAAACTGTATCAAACTTGGTGGTTTCCAATTGGGTTTTGCTTGGACATTTGAGGCTCATTCAGACCCCAAACGTTGGAGGCATGTGAAGCTGAAGGAAAGGTTCTTTGGCACCCCTGCAACCTAAAGCATGGAGTTGGTATAGCGCTAAAATGCACGTTAAGTTGGCCAGAGTGTAACACTATAATTCCTTCTGCAGGAGAAGTGCGGAGCCTGCCAGGACTGCCTGGGCTCTAGTTACCAGTCAGAAGGAAGGGGAGAAATCTCAGTTTCTCTGCCTGCCCACTCCTAGATACTACAGTGCAACCACAACTTACGGCTATTGATTTTGACTTTACAGCCAGTTTAACAAAGTAGCCATCCTGGGCTTCTAGGCACCCTTGACTTTATTAATGCCCCCATTCAGTGAGGTATTTACACCTGTGTCTAATTGCAGTCAATGGGGTGACTCACTTAAAATGAGGTACATGCATAGATGTCTTGCTGAACTGGGGGCTAAAAGCACAGTGGCAAAATGGGCAAAAGCCAGCAGCTCCCATCCCCTTCAAACTGAAAAATAGTCAAGCAGAGATGAAATGAACTCCAAACTGTATCTGACCTCAACTCTTGTCATGCCCCTCCTTTCTCAGATACCCGTGGGGGACGGGAAGGAGGCTACAGGAATGCCAACAGATTGGAGCTGTTGTGGCTCAGGGGAAGTGAGTTCCCGGGGTGAGGACCTCTCCAAGAAACACCCTCTTAGACCCTCCTTCTCTGTCTGTAGGAGTATTGGATCAGAGGAGAGGTGCAGGTCCCAAACCTCTTAGTTCTCTGGGCTTTAAAGCAAGGACTCGCAGTGCAAACACACCTCCTCCTCTAGAGGAAGGGGGGAGCCCATAACCACCCAATGTGCAACAGCTGGCCATGTCTCTGCTGGGTCCAGGCCTCTGCATAATGCAGCATGTCACCACTGTGACTGTGGGAGGTTGGAAAGCGAGGCCCATTAAACGCACACATGCCATCCTCATCAGAAGCTGCCTGGCTATTTGCCACCTCCCTGGCTTTGTTCCAGCTCCCTTCTCTGAGCAGTCTAGACCGGATGTTTTCCAGTTTCTCCCGTTTGTTTGCTATCAAGGTTTTCTGGAAACCGTAACATTAGAATCCTCTTTGGATTTTTTAAAATGGCCTTCGTACGCCTTTGCTGGGGAGCCTCTAGAGCAGGGCGGGACATGCTAGGGAGGCATTGTGGGAGACCCCAGCGGCAGGAGAGACTCCATGGGTGGGGCACGGTGGGGAAGTCAAAGAAGGGGCTGGGCCGGTGGGGCCTGTTGATAGCAGCGAAGGGGGAGCATCAGGCAGAGCGTGGGAGGGTGCTTTGGGAGTGGACTAAAGGCCGTGTCGGTCAGGCATGGCGGGGTGGCTGGGGTTACATGGTGAGGAGTGAGTGCTAGTGGAGATGTCTGGGAATGGTTGCAGGACGTGTTTGGGAGGCAGAAGTTTCCTTGGGCAGGAGATGCAGGCAGGGACAAGTCTAACATGGGGAGACAACGTTTCTTGGTGACTCCTTCCTCTGTAGCCTGAAGCCAACCCCTTTGCTCTCTCCTTCACTCCCAGTTGCCACCTGCTCCCCACTCGGTTTTCCCTTCGTCTTCTCTTGCTACCCATTTTTCTGTTTGTGTCTTCCTTCCCATTTTGCCCCTTCTGCATTCCTGTTCTGTGGCAAGGTCTGGTACCTGATCCCTCCCCACTGCTCCTTGGGCTTTCTCCCTCTCTCCACAGCTCTGGTGTCAAGTCCTGCCTTTCACTACCTCATGTCCTCTCCTCCCATTTCTCTCCAGCGACCCTCCCCCCCAAGGCTCCCTGTGTTTCACCACATCTTCCCTTTTTACGCTTCCTGGTTTCTCATTCAAATTCCCTCCCTGGGGCGTGTTTGGAGGGGAGGAGGACTAGTCATGGCAGCAGAAGTGCACCCACCCCCAGGGTGGGAAGGGGAGGCTGTCTCTAGCCTGGGGCCACATGCAGCATGTCTGGCCCCTGACGGAGCAGCTGAAACTGGGTTCTGGTTGTGGGGGGCAAGGGGATGCTTTGTTCAGCCACGCATGTGGTAGGATCCTATGGCTCTTACCATGATCCTGGCTGGGATATTGTGGGATTAGGTGGCCCAGGCATGAGACTGTCGGGCCAGAACACCACAGCTGCAGCCATCTCCCAGATTAAGCAGGTGCCAGGCTCAGGTTTTTCTCCGGGTGCTTGTCATTTCACCCCTTTCGAATCCAGCATGATAAACAGAAAGGGGAAAAATCAGATGCAATGAGCTATTTTGATGTTAGATCATTTCTCCTGTCTGTGTATCCTAGGAAACAGAACTCTGGTTTCTGAAGGGGGTAGGTTTGTACCTACTGTACATTGGGGGAGGGGAGGGGGGGGGGAGAGAGAGAGAAGATTGCTAATTGCGCAGTGCACAAGAGACCTAGCACAGAGCTGCTCTGGCCTGTAATTAGATAAATTAGTGGAACAATGACCCAGTTTTCCTTGGTTTTTGGATTGCTGCAAACAGCTCTGAGGTCGCTCCCTCCTCCTGCCCCACTCTCCGTCCGTCTTCCCTGCTTGCCTCCCTCCTCCTTCTAAAACATCGCGGGCAGCCTTGTGAGCTCTGTGTCTGTCGTGTCCGCAGCTCTGCCCCTACCTGCCCTCAGCCAGCAGGAGCCAAGGCTGAGCAGTCCTGGCTTTCCAGCACTGCTGTTGTGCTTGACCCTTGGGTGGGGTTGCTCAAGGGGGAATCCCCACCACCTCCTCTTGCCTACCTGTGAAAGTCTAATCCCAGCCTGGCCCTTCGTCTTGCCTTGTGACACGCAGCACCCACGATCCAGCCTGGCAATGCCAATCACACCCGTGCGGAGCGTGCCATCTGGGGTCAACGCAGCTGAGGCCGGGTGGGTATATAACCTCCCCGCAGAAGGAACCCATCCCAGTTGTTGCTTCCCCTGCCCACCCTGATTGCTGATTGCATTTTAATTCTTAAATCTCATCTCCATCCTTGTCCTGCCGTTCTGTGGCACTGCCAGGTTCAGGGAGCCTGGTACCGTGAGCCTGCGGAGCATTAATCCTGAGACGTGTTGCTAACCACCAGGGCAAAGGCTCTGATCTTCTGAGCGCTGTCTCTGCTCCAGACTGATAGTGCCCTGGAGAGAGATTAAATTGATCCCAAGAAGACAAAGTACAGATCTGAAGAGCACCGTCCTGGCAGTCTAAAAACCAAGAGCATAATTACATAGCATCACTAATGGTTAGAGCAGCTGGGCATGAATCGTGGGGCCTGGCTCTCCATGGCCGGGCACTGTAATCACTTGCTCCTGTGCAAAGTGGGGGTCAAACATTACCGGTCTGATTCGGGGGTGTTTTGCGCACACTTTGCATAGATGTGAATGGCTGCATGAGCTGAAACGCAGCAGTGAATCAGGCCCATGGTGTGCTCTAGTGTGTGGCTGGTTGGGTCCCACTACACTCAGAGACTGCGTGTGACTCCTGGCACTGATCGAGGGCCTGATCCTTGCTCCGGCAGCCACCTGGGGCTGGTCTGCCAGTGAAAAAACAGACTTAATTGGTGCCCTATGCATCCCTTTGTGATGTAGTGCTGGCAGCATCTGGGCCATCCCTCCTGGTTCTTGGTGTAGGGGATGTGGCCAGGGAACTGCTATGTCTGGATGATATCTTGTCTGTCTTAATGAATTTGGGGGGCTAACTTAAGGCAGCCTTGAGGTTGCTCTGAGTTGTGCCTTGGGACCCAACTGATGCTCAGCAGCTCCAGGATCAGGGAGACATGAAGTTGCTTTAACATCCCTACCCCGTTCCTGAGCTGCACCTGATGCGGATCGGCCAACGCTGAGGACCTGAGCGAAAGGCTAAGACTATGACTCCTCATCCTGGTGTGATGTGGGGTGGGTTGCACTGCACTCCGGCTGGGAATGCGGATTCTGGCACCAGTGTGTTTGTTTTAATTATTGTCTTTATCACTTCATTAACACTGCTAAGTTTAGACCCCAGCAATCGCTGCTGACTCACTGGAGGGTAAGGTGCACCAATTCAGGCTGTCAGGTGCCTCGTCTGTCATGGCCCAGTCACGATGCCTCACTCTCGCAGGCACGGTCTCACTGCCAGGTCTCTGTGGCTAATAACTCCGCTTTCTCATTGTCTGGCTGCAGCATCCTCGCCACAGCTGGAACTCACTTCAACACCCACGTGGACCTGCGGACCCTGAGGGCGGTGCGTGTGCTCAGGCCTCTGAAGCTCGTCTCAGGCATTCCCAGTAAGTTCGGTCTCCCGCTCTTTGGCGGAACGCATGAGTTGTGTATGTCCCTCAGGCTTGGGAAAGCACTCAGGCCAGCGCTGGAGACAGAGGGTGAAATCCTGGTCTTATGGACGTCAACGGCAAAACTCCCATGGACTTCAGCGAGACCATGATTTCACCAGCAGGGAGGAGTGCACCCTCTCCTAGATTTCTACAGGAGAGGTGCCGTTGGTGATGTGGAAGGTAGAGGAGTAAACTCAGAGTGCAAAGATTTGGGGCCCACCCCTGCATCTAGATCAGGGCCACACAGAGGTGTTTGGGAGGCCAGGGGTAAATTCTGAAACTAAGCCCTTGCCCTTTCCAAAAAATTACCACTGAGGGGTGGGGATGGGCCCAGCTCCCCATGTTGGGCATTGCGACCTGGCACACCAGGGTCACAGCACTGCACAGGTTTGGCCCTGCTGCCCCACTGTTGTGACGGAGGGGCTGCCGGGCCAAACAAGGGTCACCGGGCCAAACCTGAGTGGTGCAGTGACCCCTCACACCAGGTCACAATGCCACGTGGTTTGGTGGACCTCTCAAGCTGGGGGAGGGCTGGGGAAAATTGCCCCTTTTGCCTTCCCCTGTCCTTTCTGCCCCAGGGGGCCCTGATCTAGAGCAAGGCTGAATGCTCTTTGGTGGAGCACAACTGGGAATCCCAGGATTCACAAAGGCCAGAGACTCTAATTCCACTCCCATCCCAGAAATTAGTGGGTGGATTCCTCCAGGGCTTCGGTGTATCCATTAGGGATTTCCTTTCTCCCTCCCTTTACACAGTGGGATAATTAAAGGAATCAGTCTATTGGTGCTCCTGATCCATCCCCCTCCTGGACCCTGAATGTACGGCTTGCTGGGTTAATAAATGAGGGGGAGGCAGGGGGACTGTGAGTAAGTGCCTGAGGCTCCCCCTTCTGAAGAGAGACCTCCAGGAAGCAAGGAATTTGGTCACGAGCAGGACGTCCTCAATGGGATTGGATGTGACTTAGTTTATGGTCGCAGGGATTTGTCATGGGATATGACACCTTCCACCTCTAGCTCACCGGGTGGCCTCTCTCCCCTGCATCATACGTCAATTTCCATCTGAGAGCTGGTCAAAAGGTCTGTGTAAGATTGTCCTGGCCCAGATTCTAGTGCATAGAGAGCCATGTCACGGGATCCACCCTCACCGCGAGTGGTTCTCTTGTCGACAGCCTCGAGAGAGAGGCCGGGAGCTTTGTAATCACAGACTGAACCTCTCATCTCTTCCTCAAAGGTGGTGGTGCAGTTGTAGAGCAATAGTGGGAGAGATTTGCTGTGCTGCTGTCCTTTGTACCCCCCATCTGTCCTGTCTCAGTCTGGCACTTTTTACCAGGACAGAATCCACTCTTTAAAATATGAATTTGACAGCAAGCCAGCGCTTGTGGTCCCTGCTCAGGAGAACCCTGAGATGGGAGAACAGGTTAGGAGTGAGGTGCTGTGACAGAGCTGGGTGTGGAGAACACACACCGTTGCATTTAGCCCACATCATGCTTGGCTCCTGGCACTGCCGTCGGCACTCCTCTTGATCTGTCAAAGCCAGGTGGGGAAAATACCCTTTCTGCAAGGTACTTGGCAAAACTCTTTGAGCTCCCAGTGGCTTTCCCCCATTGTTATCCAAAGTGAATGCACGGGTGGGCTGTTTAGAGGGAAGCAGTCAAAGTCCATACACAACATGGGAGCCCCACAGGATGTGCACTTACCCGTTGTGCATGCACAAATGCGTGCATTTGGATGCACAAACTAGATACCTGCGCATGGACACTGGTAGCTGCACGTGCAGTTTCTTGATTTTCTTTCACAAACAGTTGCATGCAGGTGTGATTTTTGCAGTGGCTACTGGGCGATTTTTCATCCATTGCGGCGGGACTTTGAAATGGTCCTACCTGTTTACCTTGCAGTTGCCACTCAGGAGGCAAATCCGAACGAGTAGCAGATGTTTTTATATGGTAGCACCTAGAGGCCCCAACTTAAATCAGGGCTCCATTGTGCTGGGTGCTGGACAATACAAAGTAAGAGACTCTCCTTGCCCTGAAGAGCTTTCAATCTAAATAAAAAATACAAACATGGGGTGGAGGGTAAACCGAGGCAAAGACAGGTGAGCTGACCTACCTGTGGTCATGCACCAGGCACTACCAGGAATAGAACCCATCCTGAATCCATTGTCCTGTCCACTAGCTCATGCTGCTCCTCTAAGGGCAAAGTTCTCCTCCCTGATCCTCACTATCGCCCATTCTACCCTTGCTCCTGGAGCAGAAATCTGTAGATCTCAGCAGAAATTCCATAGGCGGAATATGCCCAGAGAGAGCTGCAGTGGAGAGAAGAAAGTTGCCAAAAACCCAGAAGTCCATGCTGGGCGGTTATGGGAGTGGCAGATGGGAGAAGACTATATTCAAATTCTTAAGCCTATTTGGCAAACGTTTCTTCACTCTGTACTTTGCCTGGTCCATCTCTGTAGCTCACCATCCTCTTACCAAGAGCCTCTGCTGTAGGGAGAGGGAGAGATGTCGTTTCTGCTGTTCACTGGGCAAGGTGGTGGGAGGGTCAGTGAACCGTGTCCTCTCTCCTCTTCCCCAGGCTTACAGATCGTGTTGAAGTCCATCATGAAGGCCATGGTGCCCCTTCTCCAGATAGGCCTCCTGCTCTTTTTCGCTATTCTGATGTTCGCCATCATCGGCTTGGAGTTCTACAGCGGGAAACTGCATCGAGCTTGCTACACGAATAATTCAGGTAGGCAGGCTGCCATCCCACTCTGTCTGTTGTGCATGGCAAGCCGTTGTGAGCAATGCCCTTCTCAGCTCAGATGAGGTGGTTGACTGTGCATGAGCCACTCTGTGGCCTTGCCACGCTGAACCCCACTGAGCACAAGTGGTGCCTTTTAGTTTTTTTGGTGCCTTTTAAAAGGGGGAGCGGAGCTAAAAAAAGGTGCTTCCCCTTTGTACTCACCTGGCGGTGCTCCAGCTGTTCGGCGGCACTTCGGCGGCGGGTCCTTCACTTGCTCCGGGTCTTCGGCGGCATTTCGGTGGCGGGTACCACCGAAGACCCAGAGCGAGTGAAGGACCCGCCACCGAACAGCTGGAGCACCGTGGGGTGAGTACAAGGGGGAGGCGCCTTTTTTTTAGCTCCTCTCCCCCTGTTCTCTGCACCTGGCTACGCCACTGCTCTGAGGCCCAGTGACTGATGTTGTTATGAGTGGTTTTTTCAATCAAAACCATCCCCAATATCTGTCTTGTCTTCACATCCAATACCAGCTGATCTCATTTAAAGAGAGAGGGTTCCCATTCCTGAGACTTAGCATGGGCAACTGTCAGTGTTCCAAAAATCATGAATAAGGACTCAAAAATCATGAGATTGGCATACAAATCATGGGATTTAAAATAATAATAATAATACAATGTGGCTTCTACTTGCCTTTGGGTTTTTCACCTTTTTGGGTGCACTTGAGTCACATTTTCAAGATTTTCTTCACAGTTATAAGGGCTGGAAACTTGCTTTACAAAAAACCCCTGAGATGCTCATGTAATCACAGGATTCCAGGAGCTGGGGCTTTAAGGAAAACATCAACCATCATGAGACTTGCCTTGAAGTCATGAGAGTTGACAATACTTCAATACAGAGAAGAAAAGTCACCTCTTTAGGTTATTATTAGTTGTGCACACTATGTACTAGCTGCTTTCTAGACAGGCAAGAAGAGAGAGGTCCCTCCCCCAAGGAGTTCACAGTCCAAGGTTTGGCGGGGTATGGGAAGAAACATACTGACATACGTCAACACGACCAGCCATCTCTGCTCAGAGGGGCCAAATCCAGAAGGCCCAGCACTGTTTCAGGTCAGGAGTGACGTACATTAAAAGAGGAACGTGGGCTCTGGGGCTGCATTAGCAAGGAGTGCTTCAGGTCAAGCCTGAGATGTACTGGCAGAGCATTGAGGGTCAGAAAGTGGGGGAGTAAATCGCGGGGGGGCGGGGGGGACTGGAAAATCAGGGCATTGCAGGTCAGGATTCCATGAACATTCCAGTGACCTAATGTCCCCAAAAATGTGAAAGCTTTAATAACACAGCTGGATGCTTGTCCCACCTCGTCTTCCACTGGGTATCCGGGCTGGGCTCTGTGCATCTCTGCGTCTCCTCCACCCCTCCCTGATCTCTGTGCCCTCCGGGCGTTGCTTTTTTGTGATTGCAGGTGAACTGGAAGAACTGGATCCCCCACATCCGTGCGGGGTGCAGGGATGCCCCTCGGGTTACGAGTGCAAGGAGTGGATTGGTCCCAACGATGGGATAACTCAGTTTGACAACATCCTCTTTGCTGTGTTGACCGTCTTCCAGTGCATTACCATGGAAGGGTGGACCACAGTGCTGTACAATGTGAGTGAGGCTCTTGGGAGTTCCACAGGTTGGAGAAGCAGAAGTGGGGTGTGTTTTTGCTGAACAAAGCTTCCAGGCTGTGGAGCTCTCTGTGCTCCAGGGTCTCCTGTTTGGACTGATGATGGAAATGGGGCTGCTCGTTAGTGGTGGGATGTACAATTAGGGTGAGTTCTGGTTCCACTGTACATCTGGGTACCTTTTGAAAAGGAGAAAAAACTAATTAATTGAAGAGGCACGTGCAAATTTGCACCCATCGGTTGTTGGATTTGTGACATGTTGCAAAGAGCAAAGACCTGTCCCCTGTGCTGGTTCTACGGAACCTTCAGTTGAGGGGTGGGACTTTTGGAAAAGTGGGCGGGATCAGATTCAGCCCTACTCATAGTTTCCTCCCCCACCCCTGTCTGCAACCAGCACACCATGAGCACATTTCATGGCACAGTTTATCCCCGGTCCCAGTCCTAGCGGAACAAACAGACCTGCAGCCGCTGTGTATGCGAAACTTCACTGAAGATTGCAGCTGCGGTGCCATGACTGCAGATGTGCTTCGCTGCGCTCGGCAAGGGCTGGAATTCAATAACACGTGCAGTCTCCTGTGAGTGGAGCGATAAATGCATTAGCCGTGCTGCTTCGCTCGAGAGCAGGAGAGGGGGTTGTGCGATGATGACATGGGGATTTTGTGCCTTACACGTTTGTGGAGCAGGTTCCTTGATGCGCTGATGAAGCTGCCTGAGTTTTGAGGCTGTTTCTTTGTAAGGGAGCTGTTAGTGTCAAGACAGTGTCTCAGGTGGTGGTGTTACCAGTGTGTGTTGTGGGGCTGGGGTTTTACCTATGGGTGTTAAGGTCTGGGCTAGAAACAACTGGGCCAGATTCATCCCTGATGTAATTTCTGCTGACACCAGCAGTGTTACACCAGGGATGTTCTTGTCCCATTTTGTCTAGCCCATACAGAGGTTTGTAGAAAGGCATGTATCATGAGGAGATCTGGGAATAGCAAACCTCTGTGCCTGGAGAGCAGTACGTCATGCAAACTCTGCTGCCTGGATGCTGTGCAGAGGTGCCCTTAGTTTGAATGTGTGTTTTGTCAGCGGAGTTGCTAACCTAACCCTATGGTGGCAAGAGACACAATACAGCCTGTCCAAACTTTAGAAGGGTCCTAGTCCATGTATACAAGACATGGGGCTTTTCTGGGAGGGAATAACCGGCTGAGTGTGTGTGGGGATTGCAGAGAACCGGCACGGCAAGAAAACATAGAGATAGTAAGTTAAATCCACAAAGGGGCTTTGTTCTTCCTCCTTCTAAGAAGCTCTTCAGTGTCTGGAATTCTCTGCCCTGGAAGTGAGTGGCAGAATCCACCTTCCTGGGATTTAAGACGAAAAATTTTCTTGGACACCAGTGGTGTCTCAGGGTATAAATGGGATTACAGGCTTAACTGTAGTGATGGCTGCCCACGCAGAACCAACTAGGAGGTGGAATGAGATTTTCTCCCACAGAAAGCCTTGAGGGGTTTTTTCTGTTCCTTTGAAGCTTTTAAATAGGAGCTGCCTGTTAGAATTATTTAGCCGTCTCCCACACAATGTCCTGCAATAGCATGGGAAGATCAGGGTCAACGCTGGATCTTAGTCCTTCTTGTGTGTGTGGCTCTCACTCCGTGATGCATGCACATACGAGACAGTGAGCTAATTTACAGATAAGATATACATATTCCTCCTACACACGGCTTGAGCTTGATAGGGAATGTGCCTCTCTGCCTCTTAGCCTATTGTTCATTTAGGAATATTGGGACTGTAGCCCATCTCTGTCCCCCGGCCTACCTCACTAGCCTTTGTACTCTGCAATCTTGTTTTCTGCTCAAAGCCTGGCTCTTATTCTCAGTGCATGTACATCCGCAGCTCCTCTTGCTGCCTTTGGAAGGCTGTTTCTCAGATTAGTAGCTTATCCTCTGTGTAAATCCGACGTTTAGTTTAAATGCCTCTCATGCCCAATCCATTCGTCTCTTCTCCTGGTGCACTCCCTTCCTGAACTGGTTTTGTTTCTCTAGAAACTGTGCATGGAACTGGTCTGCTTCAGCTAGAGCTGTTGTGTTTCATTCATTCAAACTCATTTGCCTCTTGCAAATATTACTGTATATAGTTTCCCTCTAGCTTAGTTCAACCTGTTTGCTAGGTTAAAGACTAAGAGATTTCGCCCTGGTCTCCAGGCTTTAAGCCCTGGGATCGCTGTAAAAGGCCCAGGCCCATTAGCAATCCACATAATAGGTGTTTACTGTGCTTAGGCGAAGGTCACATTAGTGACAAGTGCAAAATCTGCAAGTCCTTCAAGCCCAGGACGAAGAAGGAGCGTGACATTCATTTGAAGGCGCTCCTGATGGAGTCTGCCCTACCCTGATGCCGGAGCAGAGCTCCGATTTGGTGCAGAGCAGTGTGACCTCAGTGCGCAGCGCCCCGCCGGTACCATCTACAAGCCGGCACCGGTCTCCTTCCATGGCTTCAGCCAAGAAGTCCAGGAAGACAGGGCGAGGAAGGTCTCCAGTTTCCCGCAAGAGAAAGGACAAGTCTGGGGTGGACCAAGGTCCTGTCTCGGGCACCTCTTCACCCCCTTGGGGATCCTGGGCCCCAGCTCAGGTCGAGCAGTGTAGCCAAGCCCGCTCCCCGCCGGGTACTCTGGATGGTGGCAGAGGTCCTCATCAGCTCCAAGTGCCGTCCAAGATGGAGGCCCTCCAAGAGGCTCAGGACATTATGTCCCTCCCGGAGCTGCCCACTCCAGCCCCTGCAGGGTCCCAGTCCTGGGGTAAACCCGTGTTGAGTCCACCACAGTCTCCACCTTTCCAGCAGTGCTCCCCGTCGCGGGGTACGTCCCGCCAACGGTCGCCCTCTCGCAGCTGACACGCCTCTGACCATGATAGGCAGAAGCTTCATAGCCCCATCCAGTCTCTGGACCTCGGACAAGGGCAGAGAGGCTTGAGGCATGGCTGGCTGGTAACCGGGCGCAGACCTCTGGAGGCACGCATCCCCCAGCAGGAGTTTCAGAGTTGGCGCCCAGAATCTCCGTGGCACCGATACTGCTCCAGGAACAGGTCGAGGGACCAACTGTATTGTTCTCTGAACCGTTGCCGATCCCCCAGGGTGGCATCACTGAGTGTGGCTACATCTTCACGACGCCAAGCCCGCTTTAGTTCCTGCTCCTGCTCCACATCCTGGTCCCGCTCATCAAGTATGAGGCGTAAATCACCAGCCCGGTGCCGTTGTGGATCCGCCGATCACCGAGGCTCCGATCCAGACACTTGTTGAGGTCAGCCAGATCCAACTCTGGGAGGGGCGACCAGTACCGATCGGGACAAAGCCACCAATCAGCCCCATCCTCAGGAGAGTGACCGCTTGGGTTTGGGCTCAGGTTCGGAGCAAGGTTCCCTAGTGGCGGGACAGGCTCCACCACCTACGGTGCAGACTACATTGGCTCAGAGACTCAGACTCTGTGGCCGGCACAATGGTACCCATGGAACCCATGGGGGTTCACTCAGCCCTCTCAGGCCGCCCTGTCAGTATCTGGAGCTTTGGAGAGGCCAGCTACCACCCTCTCCCGCCCCTCTCCAGCCCAAGAGGCCTCGGCTACAGGCACCCCACAGGCACAGAAGGAAGTGGGCAAGCAAACCGCTGGACAACCTATGGTTGCGGAGGACCCTTTGGTACCAGCTTCCTCCTTGTTGTTGCTAGACAAGGCCATAGTGGGGGCCCCTCCACCGGTGCCCCAGGATGATGCTAAGGCACATCAGAAGCTGTTTGAGAGGGTCGGCGCCAACCTGGGCCTCCAGGTGGAGGAGTTACAGGAACCCGCAGACTCCCTCTTTAATGTTCTCTGCCCCCGGGCTCCGGCCAGGGTAGCTTTGCCCCTACATGAGGGAGTTGCTAAAATTACAAATGCCCTCTGGCAAACCCTCTCCTCCTTGCCTCCGATCTCCAAGAGGGCGGAGCGCAAGTACTTTGTGCCATCCAAGGGCCATGAGTACCTTTATACCCACCCTGCTCCCAATTCCCTAGTGGTAGAGGCAGTCAACCACAGGGCAAGACAGAGTCAATCTTGGGCTACCCCTAAGAATAAAGACTCAAGGAGACTAGACTTGTTTGGGCATAAAGTTTATTCGTCCTCCAGTCTACAGTTGCGGGTGGCCAACCATCAGGCCTTACTAAGCTGCTATGATTTTAATATGTGGCAGGCCATAACCAAGTTCGAAAGCGCCCTTCCTTAGGCTTCTAGAAAGGAATTCCGGGCGATCCTGGATGAGGGCTCAACTGCTGCCAGAGCTGCTCTCCAGGCGGCATCGGACGCAGAGAACACCGCCGCCCGTACCATGGCATCGGCCATCTCAGAGCTTTGTGGCTGCACCTCTCTAGTCTTTCCTCAGAGGCACAGCAGTCAATGCAAGACCTCCCTTTCAATGGGCACGCCCTGCTCGCAGAACAGACGGACATTAAGCTCCATGGTCTGAAAGATTCCTACACGACCCTAAAAGCACTGGGCCTGTACGTCCCCGGCTCTGCCTGCAAGTGGTTTAAGCTGCAGCAGCCTCAGAGCCAGGGGAGCCACCATCACCTGGGAGATGGGTCGGAAATAGGAGGGAGCGTGGGCTCTAATGGCAAAGAGATAGGAGGGTCAGGGCAAAACTGGGAGGCAAGATCAAATCTGTATCTTAGATGCCTGTATACAAATGCGAGAAGTATGGGTAATAAGCAGGAAGAACTGGAAGTGCTAATAAATAAATTCAACTATGACATTGTTGGCATCACCGAAACTTGATGGGATAATACACGTGATTGGAATGTTGGCATGGATGGGTACAGCTTGCTCAGGAAGGATAGACAGGGGAAAAAGGGAGGAGGTGTTGCCTTATATATTAAAAATGTACACACTTGGACTGAGGTGGAGATGGACATAGGGGACGGAAGTGTTGAGAGTCTCTGGGTTAGGCTAAAAGGGGTAAAAAACAAGGGTGATGTCATGCTTGGAGTCTACTACAGGCCACCTAACCAGGTGGAAGAGGTGGATGAGGCTTTTTTTAAACAACTAACAAAATCATCCAAAGCCCAAGATTTGGTAGTGATGTGGGACTTCAACTATCCAGATATATGTTGGGAAAATAACACAGCGGGGCACAGACTATCCAATAAGTTCTTGGACTGCATTGCAGACAACTTTTTATTTCAGAAGGTTGAGAAAGCTACTAGGGGGGAAGCTGTTCTAGATTTGATTTTAACAAATAGGGAGGAACTCGTTGAGAACTTGAAAGTAGAAGGCAGCTTGGGTGAAAGTGATCATGAAATCATAGAGTTCACAATTCTAAGGAAGGGTAGAAGGGAGTACAGCAAAATAGAGACAATGGATTTCAGGAAAGTGGATTTTGGTAAGCTCAGAGAGCTGATAGGTAAGGTCCCATGGGAATCAAGACTGGGGGGGAAAAACAACTGAGGAGAGCTGGCAGTATTTCAAAGAGACACTATTAAGGGCCCAAAAGCAAACTATTCCGCTGGGTAGGAAAGATAGAACATGTGGCAAAAGACCACCTTGGCTTAACCACGAGATCTTGCAAGATCTAAAAAATAAAAAGGAGTCATATAAAAAATGGAAACTAGGACAAATTACAAAGGATGAATATAGGCAAACAACACGGGAATGCAGGGGCAAGATTAGAAAGGCAAAGGCACAAAATGAGCTCAAACTAGCTACAGGAATAAAGGGAAACAAGAAAACTTTTTATCAATACATTAGAAGCAAGAGGAAGACCAAGGACAGGGTAGGCCCACTACTCAGTGAGGAGGGAGAAACAGTAACAGGAAACTTGGAAATGGCAGAGATGCTTAATGACTTCTTTGTTTCGGTCTTCACCGAGAAGTCTGAAGGAATGCCTAACATAGTGAATGCTAATGGGAAGGGGGGAGGTTTAGAAGATTAAAAAAAAAAAGAACAAGTTAAAAATCACTTAGATAAGTTAGATGCCTGCAAGTCACCAGGACCTGATGAAATGCATCCTAGAATACTCAAGGAGCTAATAGAGGAGGTATCTGAGCCTCTAGCTATTATCTTTGGTAAATGATGGGAGACAGGAGAGATTCCAGAAGACTGGAAAAGGGCAAATATAGTGCCCATCTATAAAAAGGGAAATAAAAACAACCCAGGAAACTACAGACCAGTTAGTTTAACTTCTGTGCCAGGGAAAATAATGGAGCAAGTAATTAAGGAAATCATCTGCAAACACTTGGAAGGTGGTAAGGTGATAGGGAATAGCCAGCATGGATTTGTAAAGAACAAATCATGTCAAACCAATCTGATATCCTTCTTTGATAGGATAACGAGTCTTGTGGATAAGGGAGAAGCGGTGGATGTGGTATACCTAGACTTTAGTAAGGCATTTGATACGGTCTCGCATGATATTCTTATCAATAAACTAGGAAAATACAACTTAGATGGGGCTACTATAAGGTGGGTGCACAACTGGCTGGATAACCGTACTCAGAGAGTAGTTATTAATGGTTCCCAATCCTGCTGGAAAGGTATAATGAGTGGGGTCCGCAAGGGTCTGTTTTGGGACCGGCTCTGTTCAATATCTTCATCAGCGACTTGGATATTGGCATAGAAAGTACGCTTATTAAGTTTGCAGATGATACCAAACTGGGAGGGATTGCAACTGCTTTGGAGGATAAGGTCATAATTCAAAATGATCTGGACAAATTGGAGAAATGGTCAGAGGTAAAGAGGATGAAGTTTAATAAGGACAAATGCAAAGTGCTCCACTTAGGTAGGAACAATCAGTTTCACACATACAGAATGGGAGGAGACTGTCTAGGAAGGAGTACGGCAGAAAGGGATCTAGGGGTTATAGTGGACCACAAACTAAATATGAGTCAACAGTGTGATGCTGTTGCAAAAAAAGCAAACTTGATTCTGGGCTGCATTAACAAGTGTGTTGTGAGCAAGACACAAGAAGTCATTCTTCCGCTCTACTCTGTGCTGGTTAGGCCTCAACTGGAGTATTGTGTCCAGTTCTGGGCACCGCATTTCTAGAAGTGTGTCACCTTCAGAGTGCCAGGAACACACTAGCAGATCACCTAAGCAGGGACTTCTCCTCTCATCACGAGTGGATGCTCCACCTAGAGGTAGCCGGCATGATCTTCCAGAGGTTGGGAACTCCCCAAGTGGATTTGTTCGCCACCAGGCAGAAGAGGCGGTGTCACAGGTTTTGCTCCAGACGGGGTCTGGGCAAGGGCTCCCTCTGTGATGACTTGCTCCTGCCATGGGCAGGAAGCCTGATGTATGCGTTCCCTCTGATTCCGCTCATCAGCAAGGTCCTAGTGAAAATCAAGAGGGACAAGGCTCAGGTTATCATAATCGCCCCGGTGTGGCCTCGCCAGCACTGGTTCGGGACACTATTGAGCCTGTCAGCGGTCCTTCCCTGGCCCCTGCCGAACCGACTGGACCTGCTGTCACAGGATTATGGCCAACGCTTGCACCCCAATCTTATGTCCCTCCACTTCACGGTGCGGATGTTGCTTGGTGAATCCAGATGAACGGGCCTGTTCGGACGGGGTCCAGAAGGTCCTCCTTGAGAGTAGAAAGCCCTTGACTAGGCAGTGGATGAGGTTCTCCCGCTTGGCGGCCAAACGAGTCATCTCCCCTTCGCATTCTTCGGTACAGTCGATCTTGGACTACCTGCTTCATTTAAAGAACCAGGGCCTGGCGCACTCCTCTATCAGGGTGCACCTGGCAGCCATTTTGGCATTTCATCCGCTAATCCGGGGGCAGACTGTGTTCTCCCATAACATGACGGTCAGGTTCCTTAGAGGCCTCGAAAGGCTCTTTCCTCAAGTCCAGTCCCCGGCCCCTCAGTGGGATCTCAACTTGGTTCTGTCCAGGCTCACGGGTCCACCCTTTGAGCCTTTGGCCTTGTGCTTCCGATGTCACTTATCATGGAAGGTAGCTTTCCTGGTGGCGGTGACGTCGGCAAGGTGAGTCTCCGAGCCCTGACCTCAGAACCGCCGTACACGGTCTTCTGTGAGGACAAGGTCTAGCTCTGTCCCTACCCGGCTTTCCTTCCCATGGTGGTGTCCGCTTTCCACGTGAGCCAGGACATCTTCCTTCCAGTCTTCTGCCCTAAGCCCCATGAGACTAGTGAAGAGAGGCACCTTCATGCTTTGGATGTAAAAAGGGCTCTGGCTTTCTACCTAGATCGAACAAAGCCTTTCCGTAAGTTGACTCAGCTTTTCATCTCTACAGCTGATAGGATGAAAGGCCTCCTGGTGTCCACGCAGAGGATTTCTAACTGGATCACCTCTTGCATTCGGACATGCTACGAGTTAGCGGGAGTCCCTCCGCTGCTGATCGGCAGAGCCCACTCGACTAGAGCGCAGGCATCCTCGGCTGCCTTCCTGGCACACATTCTGATCCAGGACATCTGTAAAGCTGCAACGTGGTCCTCGGTACACACGTTCACGGCCCACTATGCCATCATGCAGCAGGCCAGGGACGATTCGGCAGAGCTGTGTTGCAATCTACACGTCCGTGAACTCCTTACCCTTCTCCATGGGTACTGCTGGGCATCACCTAAGTTGAATGGACATGAGCAATCACTCGAAGAAGAAAAGACAGTTATCTTTTTCCATAACTGGTGTTCTTCGAGATGTGTTGCTCATGTCTATTCCACAACCCGCCCTCCTTCTCCACTGTCGGAGTTTCCGGCAAAAAGGAACTGAGGGTGGAGGGGGCCAGCGGCGCCCTATATGCGGCGGCATATGTGCGCCACTCCAGGGGGTGCCAGAGCTGGTCCCCTATGGATACTGCTGAGGGAAAAACTTCTGGCACCCGTGCATGTGGCGAGCACACACACCTACGTTGAATAGACACGAGCAACACATCTCGAAGAACACCAGTTATGGAAAAAGGCAACTGTCTTTTTCTCTCTCTCAGCCAGCATATGGTTTGCTTACCTAATTAATGTTGGGCTTTCCTCCCTGGACATTCGGAGTCACACTGCTAACAGTGCCCACCAAAAAATCTGCAAAACCTTTCGGTTTGGTTCAAACCAAAACTGAACCTTTTTTCTCACTGCCAAAAAACATTTTGTTCAACCCAAAACATATTTCTTTGGGCTTTTTGTTTTGCTTGGGGTAGTTTTTGGGGTGTTTTCCCCTTCCCCCACTTTTTTTTTTTTTGGTCTTGTTTAAATTAAGCTAACATTGCAAATGAAACTCCGTTTCAAAGTAAAACGTTGAGACGTTTTGTTTACAGAGGGTCTAACTGAAACGTTTTGACACTTCCAAAAAATAATTTCAGCTCTTTGTGTGGCCCAAATTGTTCTCCGAATTCACAAATGGTTTCAGTGCCCCTAAATTACGCTTTTGCTATTTGCCGGAAAAAATGGCCTAGCTCTAGTGCTCACTTGTTTGAATGCAGCTGAAGTGGCTACTTCTGGAAGTCCCAGCACAGAACAGGAGAGGCACCCTGGGTACAGTTGGTACTGGAACCCTTGTAGTCAGCAGCCAACTACTCTGCCAGGGGAGCTGAAGGGACAACTACTTTTGGTGGACGAATGCCCTCAAGGCTGTGTTCACCAGGATGGCACACCATAGTGCAGCACTTCAGTGGGGCGGGAGGAGTTGAGCTACATTCCCCTCTCCTTGCTGCTCCTTTCTTCCCCCGGTAACTGAAGGCCTCTGTAGCTCCCTCTGCAGGCAAATGAAAGGCAGTGGGGGTTCAGGGATGGCCGACCATTGACACCTCAATTTAGGTCCTCTTTGGCACTGTAGCTCAGGCAGCTCCTTGCTGGGTCCACCCAGGCCTGAGTTTCAAAGGCAGGGATGGGCAAACTTTTTGGCCCAAGGGCCACATCCGCATTGCTAAACTGTATGGAGGGCCGAGTAGGGAAGGCTGTGCCTCCCCAAATAGCCTGGCCCCTGCCCCCTCCCATTTCCCGCCCCCTGACTGCCTCATGGCAGGCCATGAACGCTCACAAAATTAACAATTCAAGCCCGCTGCCCCGCTCCCCCGGCCGGAGCGCCGGGCAGAGCACGGCAAGCCCGTGGCCCCGTTCCCCTGGCCGGAGCTGGCGGGCTGGATAAAAACGGCCTGTGGGCCGTAGTTTGCCCACCCCTGTTCTAGGGGGTGGGAATTACACTCCTGCCTATTTCCATCATAGCACATCACCTCCTCTGCTGTTCTGTTCCCAGTGACACTACTGGCTCGTTGGTCATGTGCTGTGATGGGATCAAGAGCTGAGCTTCATGGTTTGAGTCCTTCTCTTATGCACCCAAAATCTCCTCGCACACCCATGTAATATGCAGAAGCAAAGAAACATAGCAGGCCAATGGAGACAGCCCCAATCAAGCGTTGTACAAAGAGTTCTCCAAAAATCAGTTGGACCAGTATCCTTGCAGGCTTTGTATTATAGTATGCAAGCACCGCTGGTTACCCATCTACAGTTAAAGTGCTGACTGAGCCTCAAAAGGCTTGGAGACTTGGCTCAGCTCAGTTTCCGTTTTCCCTGTCCTCCTCAGACTAGAAATCAGTCTGGACAACTAGTCTCATGAGGCTTCCAGTAACCCCAAATTCCAGCCAGATCAGAGATCCCACGGGAACAGCCCATCCTGCCCTGTTTTTGTAATTCTGGACCCACCAAACCCAGGAAGTGTGGACATGCACAAGAGGGATCTCCCACTCATCAGTGCCGCCAATAAGCCCAAACAACTCCATAGCACATTTGCAAAGCTCAGAAACAGAGGATCCAAATTGAAATCCTGGATCTAAATAACTCTGGATTTTGTGGAAACCCAAATAATGATCCAAACATTGTGGTTCAAGCCCATCTGTGCTCAGAAAAGGTTTAGTTCAGGTGCAGATTTGGGCTTAGTTTGGGGCCCCGTTCTTGTTTCTGAAGGCTGTGCAGCTCTGATAGATGTCCAAGGGGTTCGCAGAAGTTCCACTGCTCAGTGATCTCGCATCTTTAACTCCAGGAGTCAGTGTTTATATAGTTTACATTACGGTGATAATGTGAATGGAATTCACCCCAAACATGGTCAAATTATCCCAGTGTTCACTGGGACTGAGACTTCCATTTGCTCCTCTCTGCATGTACTATGGCCATCTCTGGGCTTCAGTCAGCAGAGGAGTAAGGGAAGAACTGCATATTCAGGGGCCATGCTCTTTAGGGCTTCCCAGCATGCATTCTTCCCATCATGCACTGCAGCCTTGGGCACATCTGCACTGCAGCTAGGAGGTGTCATTCTGAGCATGGGCAGACATACACATGCTAGCTTTGATTGAGCTAGTGTGCTGAAAATAGCACTGTGGCTGTGGTGGCGTGGGACCGTGGAGTACCTACCTAGGATTTTGGATGGCATTGTACAGACAGAGAAGTTTGAACTGTTGCCCGCGTTGTCACGGCCACACTGCTATTTTTAGCATGCTAGCATGATCAAAGCTCACATGTGTATGTCCACCCAAAGCCTTTTTCCCCAGTGGAAGGAGATGTGGCATTTGATCCATTCTCCAGGGGACTCTGTTCGTCTCCTGCGCAATGATTCAAACACCAGGCGCTGCTGCTGTGATGGTGAGATGCTGACCCAGCACGTACTTTGGCTCCCAGAGGGCCAGGTAAACGCGTGCCTTTGGGCCAGCCCGCTGTTCTGCCAGCGCCTTGCAGCACAGCCTCTTAGTCTGTCAAAACATCCACGGAGCGGGAGATGGAGAGGTGCACAGATGGGTACACAGAGTTCAGGCTCCTGACAGCACGCGTCTGCCTGACACGGGCAGAGCTGGCAATTAGCTAACTGACACTTCTCAACATTCCCCATCCAGCCCGGCCCACCCCTTCCCTCAGCTTGTTCTCTTCTCCCCCCTTCTTTAATCACACACGCACTCAAGTTGGATAATTGTGTTCTGTGGGGATGACACAACTCCCGTGGGACCCGCGTCACGTGGCTCAGATGAAAGCACCAGCAAACGCCCACGGGTGAAGCAGGTGGTGGGAGAAGATTGCCCTCCTTGGAGCTGGAGGGCCCGGCAGCACCGGAGGGTGGGTGTGGCAGCTCTGCTCCCCCTGCTGGGAGGGAATGGGGCTGCCTAGCTGCTCTCAGCCACGCGCGCTGGGTGGCACCAGCCCCTTCCGACAGAGACAAAGCCCTTGCTTGTCAGCTTCTGTTGCCTGTGCCGCTGTAAATACCAGCCCTCAATGCCTGGGGAAGGTTACTGCAGAGAATAATTACTGGTGTTTAGTCTGTGTGTGAGACAGAGCGCGTGCCTTGCTCTGAGACTATACTTATTTATTGAATTCGGCTTCAGACTATCCCCGTTGACCAAATAAGCCACAAGCCAGGGTATTTCTACAGGCCCCTGAGCAGCTTTCACACAGCTCAGGGGAAAGGGGGTGGGCAGTTAGCATGAATGAAGAGGCTGGTTGTGATTAGAGACTTCAGAAACGGGACCAGCAGAAGGCATTCGATCTTGAAAATGTGTGAGCATGTGTCCGCACCAGCTTGCAGGGTTTCTGGTTATCCGCACACAGCTGCAGCCCTCCCGGATGTGGAGAGGTTTGGAGTTGGCGCATGTTGAACGACAGTCCCAGGATGGGGCGGTGTGCATGATGAATTTTACCTCGCTGACAGCAAGATGGGTGTTTTTCCTCAGAGCTCTATTTGGAGTCCTGCCCAGACACAGGACCAAAAGCTGAACAGAAACCCCAGCAAACGCAGCGTGGTCTGCCTACCTCTCTCGAATACACATATGCAGTATAGTTGTAGTCGAGTCGGTCCTGGGATATGAGAGAGACACAAGGTAGGTGAGGTAATATCTTTTATTGGGTCAGCTTCTCAAGGACCCAAGGAAGAGCTCTGTGTGGCTCGAAGGCTTGTCTCTCTCACGAGCAATAAAAGATATTCCCTCACCCACCTTGTCTCTCTCTAATACACACACACACACACAAGCCCACACACCACCAAGCAATGTACTCTCCTCATCCCAGAGGCGGTGTGTAAAGCATGCATGGTGAGGTGGGCTGCGAGAAACATGTTATCAGCATGAATATACATAGGCACCGACTTCCTGTGGCGCCAGTGGGGGCTGACGCCGGGCCCCGCCCCCGACGCCGGGCGACATGGTGGGACCCCGCCCCTGACGCCGGGTGATGTTGCGGGGCCCCGCCCCCGACGCCGACGCAACGTCGCCCAGCGTCGGGGGCGGGGCCCCGCAACATCTCCCTGTGCTGAGGTAAGGTCCCGGGACTGGCGGGGAGCTGTGCGCGGGCCCCGGGAATGGCGGGGAGCTGCCGGTGGGTGCCGGCGCCTATGTGAATATAGTATTTCTACTGCACTCGTAAGTGGTGAGCCATGAGCAAAACGAGGAGCTTGTCCCAAATTCCTGCTGAGAAAGCCGCACCTTCTTGTATCCTCTCGGCCACTCACCTTGCAGAGAAAATGTTTCCGAGTGTTGTAGATCTGTGCCATGGGTTTGGAGCTACCCTAGGATAATGTATCAATATTGTATGTGGCCTGGTTATTGGGATGCTTTCGGTATGTCTGTATTGGTTTAACTCAACCAGGGACTGTCTGGAAGGAAGGAAAAGATTGGCTCAAGTAAACACTTGAGAGTTGGTAAGGGACAATGCCGGGACTGTTTTGCTTTGATGATTTGCCTGCTCTCCAGCCAAGCAAAAAACTGGCTTGGACTAGGACAGGAGAAGGTTCCCAGCACAGGGGGAAAGAACTGTGGCAGGATTCAAAGGAGCCCTCTCTCAAGAAGGAGGTGATAGTTGTTTGAGGGAATCAGGTTGTGACACAGGCACCTGCTGGGGGTGGTGTCTGGTGAAGCGAGGCCTGCCTAGGTCATCACCACAGGATGGTAGGGCTGTGGGTCAGATAGATGGTTCTTTTGAAATCCCTTTTCTCTAGATGCTTTCTTCCTACTGAGGATGTAAACAAGGCTTTACCAAGACAGTCTGGTCACTATGCACCACTGGTCATAGTCCCCCGAAGGGAAGAGCCACAGGTGCTGAAGCCAGTCGGACCTGCTGGATAAGCAGGTTGGATACTCAGGGTACTATAGCCCAGGGCCCAGTCTAAACGTGGGAAAACTGGAATTCCACCCCTTGGGGGTGCACTCAAAGACCAGAGAATTGGACAGAAGTGCAGCTAGCCCTGTAACCATGACAATATTTATTGGTTTGTGGGGTTTTTTTTGGTATTCTTTTGCCTGTTAGGCCAGGGCGCGCTGTTAGCTACCAGGGGCCAGAATGTGATACCTTTACTCACACTATATTCTGTGCCCTTCACCGATTATGTGGTACTCCCTGACTGCAGTGGGACTGTGATGGAATACCTACTATTGAGCAGGAGTACGGGGATCAGCATCTGGCTCCATGAGGCTTGCTATGTAGGATTTGGAGGGAGAGGAGAATCATAACTAATACATCCTAGAAATCTCTAAAAGTTACCTACAACAGTTTTTCCAAATATAACAATATTGTGATTTTAAGATTCATTCTCATCACATAACTCCAGGACCTGGGGCTTTTGGTATTTTTTCTTAATCTAGCAAGATTTCCAGGAGCTGACAACACTGGATTTGTGCATAGCCAGAGGGGAAGCTGGGATTAGCACTCAGGAGCTCCTGACTCCTAGTCCTTTGCTCAGGCCACAGGACAATCATTTCCTAAACCTCTGGAGCTGGTGATTGTAGCATTAGCCACAGCCTAGCCATGGCATACCTCAGCACCATGTTGTGTGATGCAGCACTCCTCTGTATCACACCTTTATTATTTGGTGTCAAGAGTTAGCTTAATCTGTGTCCTGGACCCTGAAGTCTCACTGTGGCAGTTAAAAATGTGTGCTTGGACAAACCCACCTTTCTGTCACTGCTGGAGCAAATGCAGCCACCTGAATCTGGAAGGGAACCTGGTGGAGAATGGAGGGGGTGGATGAAACACTTTAAAGAGACCCTGGAACCAACTGAGGTTGCAGAGAAACCGGGGAAGCTGAAAACCTCTACACTGTTACTCTGGGCAGGAGCAAAGGTATTGGAGACCTACTGTAATTCCAGTGGGAGAATGAAATGCACTGCAACTGCTACCCAGTCATTCAAGGATGTCAAGAATGCCATGATTCTGGCAAGAGTGTCACTGGGAAAGGCATGTTGTCTTGACAAGTAACTAGCTGCCAAGTGTGCCTCTTGATTGTTATGTTATAGAGCTAATAAAGCTAAGCCATGTGAATTGTTCAAATTCACAGATAGACTAATTACAGACTGAGTTATCTGTGCAGTAACCGATAACCAAGCTACAACAAGGTTATTGCAAGAAATAGACTTGACTTTGCAAAGAATAATGGCTTTTTGCAGGGCAAGTGAAACACACTTCCCAAATGGGAGTGCAGAGTGCTAACAAGCAGTGAACAAGCAAACGTGGCTCTAATTAAAAATGCATGGCAAGGCATAAGCACAGGATACAGACCAGATTAGCTAGCAATAAAAGTGGAGGGAATTGGAGCATAATGCAGAAATGCCCAGCAAAAGAGCTGCAACAGCATTTGTGCCACAAAATGCAACCATGTTTCAACAGCGCTTTGCTTTCAGCACAGCCTGCAAAAAAACAGAAGAGCAAAATGCATTCATGAGGATGCAGAAACGGAGTTCTTGGCTGGTCCTCTTAAATTTCCAGAGCAAGATGCTATGACAGATTAGTGGTTGACATTTGACATAGATGGACAAAAGGCAAGTTTCAAAATAGATACTGAAACTGAGTGAAAAGTAGTCAGGCATAGCGCACGCATACAAAAAGGGGAATGATCTCCTGTTGTTAGAGATTGTGTCAGATCATGGACACAAAAGGAGACCTTGTGTGCACGACTCCAAAGCTACGCTGCCTGGTCAGGCCAAGGAGGGATCCCACTAAGTAGGGTTTGAAGCAGCGGAACAGAAAGTCCCGCCTGTGCTGGAGTTGAACAGCAGTCTGTAAATGATCATGAAATGGCAAATGTTCTTGTTAAATATGAAATCCAAGCCTAGTATAGTGACCAGACGGCAAGTGTGAAAAATTGGGACACGGGGTGGGGCTAATAGGAGCCTATATAAGAGAGAGAGACCCAAAAATCATGACTGTCCCTATAAAATCGGGACGTCTGGTCACCCTATATGGAGCTGCTAACAGCAGAAACTCCTTTCAAGATTGCCTATAAATAGGGAATCAAGTTGCTGCAGGAAGAGGAGTTTGAAGTAAATATGACTCAAATGCTACACGTTTCTGCCACCAAACTTGACAAGCTGAAATGCGAAACACTGAATGAGTCAACCTTACAAGAGAGTAATTCTAGATGGATGCCCAGCAGAAACAGCCCAGACGTTTCCATGCATAAACATGTATTGGGAGCTAGAGTTGAAATTTCTGCCTATATTGGGATTATGCATAGAGGACATCATGTTGTAATACACAGCATGAAGTCAGCCATGATCCACAGCAATGATCTGAGTATTGAAAAGCACAAGAACAGAGCCCGAATTGTCCTCTCCTGGGTAGGCATGAAGGCGAAGAGAGTTTATCCAAGTGAAATCTGCAGTAAACCCAGGAAACTGAAAGCACAAGGACTACTGAAAGCATGTGAGTTTAGGCTTATACTGGCTGGTATGAGGTAAATCTACACACACACACACACACACACACAGACGTACGTCCAGGTTTCATATTGAGGCCAAGAATATTTAAAGTGATCTGTGATTTGGAGTGGTTTAAATTCTTGAGTTCCCAATTTGAGACACCTTTAAAGGGACCTGATTTTCTCAAAGAGCTGAACACTTGCCCTTTGAAAATCAGGACCCTTCTTGTGATCTCAGACAGAGCACCCAAAAATGGAAGTTGCCCCAAATCACCATCACCTGCCCTGGGTCTGTGCTGAACCACTGTGGTTCTCAGGTGACTACAGTATGGTGGCCTTACAGCAGTGGTTCACTGTTCCAAGCCAATGGAAGCTGCGGGACGCAGCGCGGGCCGAGGGATGTGCTGTTCGCCAGTGAGAGCCGTGACCGGCCGAACCTGCGGACGCGGCAGGTCAACAAACTGGCCCAATGCACTAGGGGCTTTCCCTGAAGAAGTGGTGGACCACAGTTGAGAACCACTGCCTTACAGGGACATAGCATTACAGGACTTAAGTTATGGATCTGTTTAAAATGAAATGTATTATTTGGTGCGTGTGTAGATTTTTGGCATGACTTTGCAATCCCAGTTTGGGGAACCCTGCACGAGACTATGCTGCCGCTCTCCTAGATACTTCTCTGGCCCCATGACCATAGTATCTGAGCTCCTCACAATCGGTAAGGTAGTTATCTTCGCATCTCCCCTGTAATCTCCTGAGTCCAGCCCCTTCCTCTGGAATGGTTGAGATGAGTGATGCTCGGCCCTCCAGTGGTGCAAATGGCGTGGTTTCTTGCCTTGTTGTTTCTATTGGGATGAAATCTGCCGAGAGCCATTGCTTTGAAGTGATCATATCCAGAGAGAGAAGGATTCCTTGTCATCACTTCCCTGCGTTCTCGTCATAGCATCAGCCCCGCTCCCTCTGCGTCTTGGCAGAGAAAGAAGGAGGATGTGTTGTTGGATTTTTCCTCCTCTAGTAGCTGCTTTCTAGGTGTTGGGAAGTTTTCCCTGCCACGGTGATGACAAAGCTCAGAGCCATGCTGCTGTGGTCTAACTGCACACCAGTGACTGTGAAGAAGCACACAAGAGAGAGAGGTTTAAAACCAAACACAGGCATAAAATGGGCAGTTAAAGCAAATGAAGAGAGATTAACCCTCAATCACAAGGAACCTGGCACTGGGAGGGGGAGTTCAGGGGAATTGTCTCTCTGGGTATGTCTACACTGCAGCTGGGAACGTATTCCCCAGCACGGGTAACAGACACGTGCTACCTCTGCTCTAGCTACTGCACTAAACGTAGTAGTGTAGCCAGGTAGCACAGGCAGCAGCTCAGGCTACTGCCTGCCTGGGTACAAACCTGCCCGCTGGGTATGTACTCAGACAGCTAGCCTGAGGCACCACCCATGCTACCCCTGGCTGCACTGCTATTTTTAGCATGCTAGCTTAAGCAGAGCTGGCGTGACAATCCACCTAAGTTGGGGAGCGCCCTCCCAGCTGCAGTGCAGACATACCCGAAGTTGTGAAGATCTAACATTAGGAGAGTCGTCTGAGGTAAAAGAAAAGGTGGATTTGGGGGGACTTGGCTCTCACTCGCAATGGTGTGACAGGGGGATGGTGGGTCTAGGAAGAATGGGTTGATTTTACCTTTAAACAACTTTAAATCTCAAAGTGTCCAACACAGAGCTGAGAACTGGTTGAACTTATTGTCTTCCTTGTTTCAGCAGAGCAGAACGTGGCTTTCTGAAGCAAGGGTGGGGTGGGTGAGTAGAGCCAGTACAGAGGGGTCCAGGATAGGAATACCATATGGTGCGCTGCAGGCCAAGACTGAGGTGTGTTTGCAGAGCTGTGTGAGGAGCTGGGGATTGATACGCCAGGGTGCGCTGCAAGGCCAGGACCAAGGTGTGTTTGTGGAGCTGTGTGAGGAGCCAGGGATTGATACGCCAGGGTGCGCTGCAAGGCCAGGACCGAGGTGTGTTCGCGGAGCTGTGTGAGGAGCCGGGGATTGATACGCAGGGTGCGCTGCAAGGCCAGGACCGAGGTGTGTTCGCAGAGCTGTGTGAGGAGCCGGGGATTGATATGCCAGGGTGCACTGCAAGGCCAGGACCGAGGTGTGTTCGCAGAGCTGTGTGAGGAGCCGGGGATTGATACGCCAGGGTGCGCTGCAAGGCCAGGACTGAGGTGTTTTCGCGGAGCTGTGTGAGGAGCCGGGGATTGATACGCCAGGGTGCGCTGCAAGGCCAGGACCGAGGTGTGTTTGCGGAGCTGTGTGAGGAGCCTGGGATTGATACGCAGGGTGTGCTGCAAGGCCAGGACTGAGGTGTGTTCACAGAGCTGTGCACAGGAATCGTTCCTAGGGTTACACATACTGAATCTAGCTCTCGTCGATACTTTTAATCCATCTATTTCAAGATCAGTAACAATTCACCAAACGAAGCTCCTGTCGTTCTCTTTCCCTCCCCCTGCGTCACAGCCACACCCCCTTGAAGTTTGGAAAGTTTGCACCTGTTATTGAACATGGTGGCTCTTTTTAATGCTAAGGGCCCCTTTAACCGCCCCCGCAGAGAATGATGTGCGTTGTAGATCCAGGCTTCCCCCTCCAGGCCCTGGTGTGCACAGTCTGTTTCCCCAGCTTCCGTTCCTCTCTGGCGAGAGCTCCCAGGACAGTGCTGTGCTGGGAAATTTGCACATTCATTAGATCGTCGTCCTGCTGCAGCCCAGAGCCTCACAGCGCTGCCCATTCGCTGGGGCAGTAGCGTCCCTAGCCATTTAGCCAGCCAGGGTGGGAAATGTTTTCGGTGCTTCCCCCCACCCCACTATCTGACCCAAAAAAAACCCCAAACCTTACAGTCAGCCAATCAGTGGAGGGGGAGAAAAGACCACCCAATCAGAGTGGAGCAAGAAACCAAAAACAACCCCCGCCCTGTCAGCACAGCCCCCTGGAAGTTGGTGCCCAGGGCACCCGCCCTGCTTGCCCATCCCTAGAATTCGGGGTTGGGGAGGGGGACTGGGAAGTTCCCTGTTTTCCATCTTCCACAGTAGTCCCATCTTCAGAGATGACAGTGGGCCAAACTCCCTGCTCATGCATCTGTGTGGAGGTCAGTGGAGTTTCGCCAGTAGAGAGCTTGGCACAACATTGTGTCCATGACCCAGCAAACCAGCTGCCTGAAGGATCCCCTGGACATCTGAGCTGGTGCCACTGATGACAAGCTGGCTGAGCTCTGGTGAACCTCAAAGACACCTTGCCCCTCTCCCCACTGCCAGGCCTGGCACTTTCAATGAGGTTTCCCCACCCCACCATCTCTGCGTGAGTTCTTAGGAGAGCTCTTCCCTACGTCTGGAGCCAGACACACGGGGCTGTGGGGAGGGAGAGACAAGGGTGTTGCTTTGGTGAGGAGTGGGCACCCTTTCCTTCTCCCCATCCTTGAGGTGCTGAAGCCTTCATGTGCCCGCTTCCTTGACCGCACCGAAAGCCCCTCCACTGCATCCCCACCACCCCAACTGTCCCAGCTTGAAACGCCAGACCCCCTAGACTAGAGTGAAGGCTGCGGAGAGCCAATTTCTGTCCACAGGAGCCTGCTGCGCTCCATGACCGTCACCTGTCACACCCCTGCTCCTACGAAAAGTGCGTGCGAAGCAGAGGCCTCTGTTCTTAAATTTGCAGCCAAAACGCCCACCCCGCAGAAAACTGCCTGGGGCTATGGAGGAGGAAAGGCTTGGCTTAGCCTTTTAGCAAACCCTCAGCATGGCCTGCTAAGCCATCTGCTTTGGGGCTGGCTGGGCGCTTTCAGTCACCCTGTTGCTCCAGCAGCAGTGAAGAGGTTAAAGGGTTGTGTCTGTAACAATGAAGTGAGGAGGAAGCAGTGGCTAATCGCTAGTGGTTTCCCGAATGGTGTGCAGGCTTGTTAGTATGCCCTTTCCTAATGCAGAAAATAGAGGGGTGTCTTTGGAGAGAGAGGCTGTGAAAGTGAGAGGCAGCATGGCAGGGAGAGAGAAGTGGCAAATGCAGAGGAGAGATGTCCGTAGGGGAGGGGAAGGAGAGGCAGGAGGCCGGGGGAGAGATCCAGAGGGTGGGAAGGAGTGTGCTAGGTTTTTAATGCATTGCAGCATGCATAAAGGGTCCTGTGAGCAGCAGGAGCAGTGCCCTGGGGCTGCGCCAGCTTCTCAGGCTGGAGCAGCTACAAAAAGAAAAGAAAAAGCTCTGCTTGTGCTTAAAACAAAAAAGATACAAAAATCCCTGTCTCAGAGGTATGAAAATTTAATCAACACCCAGTGCTCTTAGCAATTCTGTAGCAAGCACAAATCTTATTACCTATGCAGCTATTTCTGTCAGATCCCAGCCCTCTCAGCAGTGCTGCTGCCCAGAATGTGTGAGGATCTGACTGCTGACTCTGTACCAGCAAGAGCAGCAGCTAGGGAGAAGGAGAGAGGAAATAGAGTGAGTGAGTGTGTCTGTACCTACAAGAGAGTGTAATGCATACAGGCACACATGCTGGTGTGGCATAGTAGGAAGGGTTTATTGATATGGGTTTTGGATGGCTACGTTACTTGCAAGTGGCAAAGCAAAGTGGGTTATGCAAAGTAAGCAAATGCCAATACAGCCTTTATATCATCACATGTGCTGTGTATTCCCCTCTATGGACGGGAACAGTGGTGTTTATTAGTGCGAGAGGCCAGTTGGCTCCAGACTAAGGTTTGTACAGAATCTTTATAGCATTGCAAGCCTATTAGCTCTAGACCCAGGGACTTACAATATCTGGTGGTTAAATCCTAGCCTGATACATTCCAGTCAGACATTTTTTGCATGCATACCTTGCCAATGGCTGAATGGATTTTGTACAAGTTTGGCTTGTTTCTCAGATCTCATTGGGAGCTAAAGAGTAAACCAGGTGGGAAGGATATTGATTTGGTAGTTGTAAAGTTGGGAACATTTGGGTTTTTTTCCACATACATACCTTTAAAGTTAGGCTTCTCTTAGTTTTCGTTGCTTGATCTACAGTTCAGAATCCCGGTGTGTACACGTGCAGTAGGTTTTACAGTGAGGCTTACTTCTCATTTTAAAGTGGCTGTGAACCTATGGAGTGCTTTAACGTGATATACATTTGCAAGGACTTTAGCAAGTTCCAACCTGAAGATTTAAAATCTTCATAAGCTCTAAAATGACAAAACCAATCTTCTGCAAACTGGGCCCATTCTGATGCTCTCACTGAGTGTGGTCTCATTTTAAGCATGTTGACTGTAAACCTGGTCCAAATTATCCTGCTCCAAATTATCCTGAGCTTTGCAGAAGCTTGCATCTGACCCTGATCTCTTTTATGCTTTGAACCAGAACCTGGATCCAGACATCCCCAAACTTTTGTGTTCAGGCCCATCTCTAGTGAGTCACGTGTGTCTAAAACGTGCTTGAAAATAGTTTCAAACATGGGGACAAGGTCTGCTTGCTAGACTTATGGGTCGCAATACAGATTGGTGCAAACGGACTGGCCTACAATGCCATGCTGCGTGGCGGGGTAGCCTAGGCAAAGTACATATATCTTTTGCTGTTTGGCCTCTCTTTGGAGAACTATTGGTCCTTCTTGTGAATCCATGTTTAGGCTGGTAGAGGAACCTTTAACAGTTTTGCTCTTAAACAGCAGGCTGTTGTCCCAATGGATGTGTGTAATCAGTGGATCAGATCCATCACTGCTGTTTTTCCGCTGAAGTCAATACAGTTCGAAAAGGAATGAGTTTGGCTCAGTGTTGCTCTACTTGCTCTCCCCAGCAGTTCTGCAGGGTGACAGGCGAGGGAGAAAGTGTGTGGCTACCTAGTAAGAACAAGGAAAAATATATTTTTTTCTTCTTGGCTCATTTCTGGTTCTTAGCATTCAGTGAAGTCAGAGCCCAGTGTTGGGCACCAAATGCTTCTGCTTTTTGCTGAAATGACACAGCAAGAAACACACGGTGTCTGTTGCATCCATATATTTAAAGACCTGGTCTGTCAAAAACTCCCTGCCCTTCCCCTTTTATAATGCTCGGCCCTGGGGGAAAGCACGCTCTTGAAACGGCTGAGTAAGAGTTGGTATTTTAAAGGGGAGAAATGCACAAGGAACTTTGGGTTGGCACAGCAGTTCCTTTGGGAGCAGAATTAGGGGGTCCTGGGTCAGTCTGTAGCCCAGCAGCTACACTTCATTAGCTAGTTCAGTTTTGAGGTGGGACCATATCCCTGAGAATTCAGAGTTGCTCTATAAATCTCCCTATAATAATTACTATCATGTATATGAATTACAGAGGGTCTAGAGGTCTCAACCAAGATCACCTGTTGTGCTAGGAACTGGGCGTACACATAGTAAGACGCAGTCCCTGCCCCCAAGAGATTACAGTCTGCATAGGGAAGACAAAGGTGTAAGAGATGAATTATTACCTCAGTTTTACAGATGAGGAACTGAAAGATTCCGATTCAGGAAAGTATCTCCACTGAGGACCACACGTAAGCGCTTTCCTGAATCAGGGCCTAAGTAGCTTATCCAAGATTGTACAGCAAGTCTGAGGTGGAGCGGGGGACTGAACCCAAATCCCTTGAGTCCTTGCACAGAAAAACCACCTTTTTCTCCCTAGATACACAATTGATTGACTAACATGGATGAATCATTCCCAGACCTTAATTTTAAAGCAAAGCCATCAGGGAGGCCTCTGAATGTACCAAACTTATCAGTTGACACCATTTAAAGAGATAGGCCTGAGCCAACACCTCTGGACATTCAGAACATGTTCTGACTGAATGGACCAAGCCCCAGCTACGTCAGAGACTGAATTCCGATCTAGGAACCCCAGTGACAGCTGCAATCCCCTGGGACAATGCAGAACATGAAGCAAGTGAGAACTGGGGACAAAGCATTTTCTGTCCAGGGGAATCTGTCTGTGGAACAATCTTCCAGGGGAGATCAGGCAAATCCAGAATCTGACTGTCTTCAGGAAACATTTCAAAGCCGTCCTCTTTGAGAAAGCCTTTCCACCATAAGTGATGCTCACAGTTCAAACGCCCCTTTTAGTCCCAAACTCCAACCAAAAAACCCTGCTCTAAGCAGAGTTCTGACCCTATAAAGGGAGAAGTGCCAGGGATTCCATGAAATCTTGCTATTGATTTTATGCAGAAGGTGCTCAGATATGATGGTGATGGGCGGCAGTATGAAGCCTTGCAGTTTGGATCCATCTCTCCTTATAACTGGAAAATGGCCTAAACTTATTTTACCCTTTGGAAACTTATGGGATCCATCCTGCTGGAAAAGCAAAGTACGTGCTTCAGTCTGAATCCTGATATTCAAGTTTCATGCACCCAATGACAGAGCTTTATAGTGGAAACAGAGACACCACCCCAAGCTGTCGAGTTTAATAGATGATGAGTGCAAAGGACTTTACAAATATGGCATAATGAAAACCTCATCAGCCCTGTAAGCACATAAATATTATCTGCAAGGGAATAGTCTGTCTGAGTGGGCAAGGCTGCAGGAGGAGTCAACTTTAGAGCAAGGATTAGAACTTGGGAGTTCCTGGCTCCTGGGTTTGTGTTCAGATCACTAGGTGACACCTCTTTCAAGCTCCCTCTGCATAATAAAAAGGCTCTGGGGAGCCAAGGAATTGTGCACGGGGAAGGTGTTAGTAATGGCTGTCAATGGAGTCCCGAGTTAGAGCAGAAGGGCCTCCTAGTGCAGGGGAGTTGTGTTCGCTCGTTTTAGAGTTCTGAGAATTAGGGCAGGGTGGGAGTCTGAACTTGCTAAACCCCAACTGCCAGCTCATTGAGATGTCTGAGTCTGGGCTGCCAGGTTCTAGGGTGATCACAACAGCCTTGACACTTGGGAATCCAGTCCCCAGTGAGTGGGCAAAAGAAGAGGCCTGGCCTAGGGGGGAGCAACCTGCACAGACCACCCCATTTGGGGAGCCGGAGAGGAGGCAGGGGCCCAGCTGCGTGCGGAAGCAGCTAGATGTGGGGGACTCAAACCCAAACTGTGCAAAAGGATTTGGGTTAGATGAACAGCAGAGCCTGAGGCTGACCTGCGTGAGGATTCCTAGAAACATTCCCCTGCAATTCCCCTGCTTTAGCCCCCACGTTGTGCCAACCAGAGCCAGCCATCGCCCCTACAGAATCAGCCAGAAGGATCACAAGTAAGCCATGCAAGGGTCTTCCTCTAGTGTCAGAGCTGGGATGGCTGCCTCCACAGCGCTTCCAGCTCCTGCCAGAGTGGAACCGAGGGAGCAAACTTAAGTCTTAAATTCAGATCCCCTGGAAGGTAGGAGGAACCTGCATTTTGCCTACAGTGGCCAGCTGTCAGCTCAAAGGAGAAAGAAGAAACACAGCTGCTGAGCACAGCATCACTGGCTCTGGGGCTCTGGCAGGATCCTGACTATCAAATCCTCAGAGTAGCATGTGCATTCTTAGTCACATGACACCCATAATTGACCCTCACGCCACAGCTATGTTCTCATGCCTCAGCGGCACTCTGTAGAGCAGCAGTCCAGCCCCCTAAGAGCCAGCAGCCCTTGTGCTGCAAAGGAAATTTACCAATTTCCTTGTTAAGCTAATTTAGAAAAGCAAAGCATTTTCATTCAAGCCATGTACAGTAACTGGGGAGCCAATGGATGCCAGGCACCAGCAGCCAGGAGTAAAGCATGGCCATGCATACAGGAGATCAGATTACAGCTATTAAAGTGAAGTAGTAAATCTGCTTCCTTATGGAGAGCTCTGCAGCGCGTGGCAGGGTCTTTGGGGCTGGGAGCAGGGGGAACAATGTGAGTCTTCGCTTGTAATATACCGGTCATGATGGTTTTTCCTACTTGTTCTCATTTTTGTGTGCACGTCCATCCATGTGTCCGTCCCCCTAAATGGGATCCATCTTCCATGGGGATGTGTTACATGTCACATGACAGAACAAGGAGTAATGGTCTCAAGTTGCAGAGGGGGAGGTTTAGGTTGGATATTAGGAAAAACTTTTTCACTAGTAGGGTGGTGAAGCACTGGAATGGGTTACCTAGGGAGGTGGTGGAATCTCCTTCCTTAGATGTTTTTAAGGTCAGGCTTGACAAAGCCCTGGCTGGGATGATCTAATTGGGTTTGGTCCTGCTTTGAGCAGGGGGTTGGACTAGATGACCTCCTGAGGTCCCTTCCAACCCTGAGATTCTATGATTCTATGATTCTATGTCAGGACAGGACAGAGAGGAAGAGGTTTGAACGTGGGGTGGTAGGCAGCACTCCATGTGAAGATTGTAAAGATGGGTCTGAGCCACATAATTCAGACCTTGATCCCAACGTCTCCAAAGTTTGAGAGTGTTTTGCCCAATTTTGAGAGAAGACGGAGTTGCAAAGTTTGGGTCTGGATCCTACTCTTGAGGTGCTGGTGGTTTCATACCCAGTGTTCCAGTTTGGGCTGATCGCTAGAAAATACCCTTCCTCTAAATGAGATGTCAGTATAAAACCAGCTGTGAACTTTAAGGCAGACAGAGTTACGCAAGTGTTGGACAAGAGACTACTGGAAACATCTGCCTTTCTCTCTTCCCCCAAATCCTCTTGTTCAAATGTATAAATGGGAGAGGCGAAAGGCTGTGGATCTCTTTGGTGGTAATTTTGACCTTAGCGAATATCCTTGGTTTAAAACTTTTCTTTCATTACTTTTGCTTTATATGAAACTAATATCCCTCCTGTTGTGGTGAGGTTATACAAGGGACTCTCCCTTGTCAGCCACTTCCACCTCACTTTGCCCTCAAGCCAGGCAGGTATTTGGCATGTCAACCTGCTGCTGAGTTTATTTCTGACCTGGAATGAGATTATCTCATGTTTGAGTGATGCCAGAGTGTCCTGGAGAAATTCCCCTCCCCCTTCCTAAGCAAGACGTTGAAATGCCCCAACTAGAGACAATCCCTGTGGAATCCTTCTCAGGTCTCTCACCAGGCATGCTGGAACGGGATACTCTGGACAGATCTCCAGCCAAACTAGATGTAGTAATTAAAGATGTTAGTTAGTTATTGTAATACTGAGCCTTAGAATATTACTTAAAGGCTCCCCACATCCTGAGACATCACAGATGCTACTTACTCATGGCAGCAACTGTGTCTCTTGCTGGAGCTATTCTTGTGAACATGTGGTAGCATTATTGCCAGGAGCATGGCAGCATTAATGGGTCTCTGTGTGGGTGAATTTGAGGCTGAGTGGAAAATTCCTAGAGGTCTTGCCAGAGGCATGAAATGAATACAAGCTCCCCATGGCAGACATGGGCCCCTCAGTTAACCTGAGGTTCTTCTTCGAGTGGTTGCTCATATCTATTCCAGTTAGGTGTGCGCGCGTGCACAGACGTCGGAAACTTTTACCCTAGCAGCTACCTGTCGGGCCGGCTGGGGAGTGGCGCCGAAATGGAGCCCTATATAGTACCCTGCCAGCCCGACCCCACTCCAGTTCCTTCTTACCGCCCGTGACGGTCGTTGGAACAGTGGTTCTCTTGTTCGCAGGTGCTCCACTACTCCCTAGCTATCCGTGTTAATAGTTGTATTTAGTGTTAATAGTTCTTCATTGTATAGTGATTAGTGTAGTTATAGTTGTAGTAGTAGTTGTTTTCTTTCTACTGTTCCCGGGCTCCTCCCGGGCCCTCAGGGCATAGGACATGCCTTCACAGGGATTCAAATCGTGCGGATCCTGTAACAGGCCCTGGCCCACCGGGGACCCCCACGACTCCTGTCTTCGGTGTCTGGGCAAGTCGCACACAGCGGACAAATGCTGAAATAAATTTGTTAGTCTCTAAGGTGCTACAAGTTTTTCTTTCTTATTTTCATTTTGCTGACACAGACTAACACGGCTACTACACTGCAAGCTGTGTAAGTCCTTCAAGCCCCGCACCAGAAAGGAGAGAGAAATCCGCCTAAGACAGCTGTTAATGGAGGCGGCACTCTGCCCTTCTCAAGGTGTGGGCTCCAGTGTCTCGGTGCGCAGCGCGCCTCCATCAGCGCCGGCTGCGGCATCGCGGAAGGACTCCCGCCCGCCTCGGGGTCGGGCAGCGTCGGGAACCCGGGGCCGCTCTCGGCACCGCTCCTTCTCTCCATCGGGCCGCAAGGGGCGAGCCAAGTCTCCGATTGCTGTTGCGGCACCGCCCTGCCCCAGTGCGCTGGAACAGACAAGCGCTAGCCCACGCCCGCAGACACCGCCGTCCCTTGAGGACGTGATTGCACCTTCGACACCGGACACCTTCGAGGCTGCGAAGGGGCTGATCGAGATGACGGCGTCCCCCGTGCCAGCACCAATCCCGGCACGGCCCCCGATCATCTGTAGAGGCAAGCCGGCGCTCCTTGGACCGCCCGCCCAGTTACAGCCTCCTACACGCCGCTCTGAGTCCCGGCGCCGTTCGGAGTCCCGGCACCGCATGGTGTATCGGTCTGACTCACGACGCCGGTCTGACTCGTGGCGCGGGTCTCGCAGCCCGGACCCTCGGAGCCGATCACGCTCGAAGTCGTCCTCGCTTGCCAGGTCCTGGTCCCGCTTGGTGTCCAGGATGAGCGCGACGCCTTCCCGTCACCGCTCTCCACCTCGGGCCCGATCCTCGACGAAGGCACTACGCCGGAGTCCGCCCCGACGCCGGGAGTCGCCGTACCATCGGGATTCACCGCGTCGAGAAACATCTCCTCGACGCCGACCTTCACCGCGGACAGAATCCCCACGGCACCGGGACTCACCACGACGACAGTCTGACCGGCACCGATCCGCCTCTCCACGGCACCGGGACTCACCATGACGGCAGTCTAACCGGCGCCGATCCGCCTCTCCACGGCACCGAGACTCGCCTAGTCGCCACGTGTCCCCACGGCACTGCGATGTTTCACCGAGGTACTGGGGTTCGCCGCGCCGAGACGTGACACCACGGCACCGAGTCTCGCCGCACCGCCGAGCGTCCCCACGGCACCGGGACACTCCGCGCTGAGACGCGTCCCCACGGCACCGGGACCTACCACGCCATGCGCTGTCCCCACGACGCCAAACTCCACCGCGGCGCCGCGAATCTCCACGGCACCGCGACGAGAGGGTGCAATACCGCTCACAGTCCCGCTTGAGGTCACGTGATTCACATTCCTCACGGTTTAGACCTTCGAGGGACCATCCTATATCACGCACCGCCCCACCTTGGCCATCACGGGATCAATCATCCGCCAGTTCGGCCAGGCCCTCGAAGACGCCCGAGGCGACTCCAGTGGCTCCGGTGCGAGACCTGCCGGCTGCCTGGCAACCTCAGTGGCCGTTCTGGACACCCTGGGCATACCACGAGGCCCAAGGTGCACCTCTGCCTCCCTATCCGGTGGTGCGTACCCACCCTCTAGTGGCGACCATCACCCGTCCACCTGTGGAGGAGGCTGCATCCAGCGACCCAACCCCGGTGCAAAGGGCACCCCAGCAGGATCTTTCCACCCTTGAGCGGGACGACCTACCTGAACCTCCCCTCCCTCTCACAACCTCCTCCTCCTCACCCAATGAAGCCGTGGCGGGAACATCATCATCTGCCCCTCCGCCTATGGACTTTAAGGTCCTCCAAGAGCTACTGCGGAGGGTGGCTCTTAACATGAACTTGCCTATAGAGGAGGTGGTTGAGGAGGAGGATGACCCCATGGTGGACGAGATCTTAAAGCCAGAGGGACCCTCCAGAGTGGCCTTGCCAATGAACAAGACCATTCGCGGAAATGCCACGGCCCTCTGGCAAACCCCATCCTCCATTCCGCCTATGGCCAAGAGGGTGGAACAAAAGTATTTTGTCCCTACTAAGGGATTTGAATATCTTTTCACCCACCCCATGCCCTGCTCCCTGGTGGTGGACGCTGTTAACGCGAAGGAGAGGCATGGGCAACAGGGCCCGGCACCAAAATCCAAGGAGTCCAAGTGTCTAGACCTCTTCGGGAGGAAGGTCTATTCCACCGCGGGCCTTTCTTTAAGAATTGCTAACCAGCTGGCGATTCTTAGCCGCTACGCCCATAACTCCTGGTCGGCTGTTCTCAAATTTCAGGACCAGCTTACATCAGAGTCCTGGACTGAACTCGCCACCATGGTAGATGAGGGAAAGCTGGTGGCCCGCACATCCCTCCAGGGCGCTCTGGATTCTGCGGATGCGGCAGCCCGCACATTGGCAACGGGGATCTCTATGCGTAGAAGTGCCTGGCTACAGTCGTCTGGTCTGCCAGCCGAGGTCCAAAATACTATTCAGGACCTACCATTTGATGGAAAAGGACTATTTGCTGACCAGACCGACTCCCAGTTGCATAACCTTAAGGACACACGAAACACCATAAAGTCCTTGGGTATGCACACCGTGTCTATGCTCCGGAAGCCTTTCAAACCCCAGGCTTCTCAACAGCGTTTTTTCCCACCTCGCGCAAGGCAGGACTTCTCCAGAAGGAGAACCAGGTTTTCACGCTGCAAACCCTCTCGCCCCTCTCAGGGTCAAAATAGGAACCAACAAAAACCACCGCAGGGCGCTAAGCGTCCATTTTGATGGGACTCTCGAGGACGGCTTACCAGCATCACAAGGTTCAACCTCCCCACCCTTCCTGAATCGTCTATCCCGCTTCTACCACGCCTGGTCCCACATTACATCAGACCGGTGGGTCCTTCGGATGGTAGAGGCGGGATATTCTATCCACTTCCACTCTACCCCTCCTTCCCATCCCCCCTCTCCATCCCTCTTCAGGGATCCTTCTCACGAGCAACTCCTCTACCAAGAGGTGCAAGAGCTCCTCAATCTAGGAGCAGTGGAGGAGGTGCCTCAGGAGCTCAGGAGGAAGGGTTTCTACTCACGATACTTCCTGGTCCCGAAGGCCAAGGGAGGTCTCAGACCTATTCTGGGATCTAAGGAATCTCAACAAATACATCGTCAACCTGAAGTTCCGTATGGTTTCCTTGGCCACCATCGTTCCCTCTCTGGACCCTGGGGATTGGTATGCCGCCCTCGATATGAAAGATGCGTATTTCCACATCTCCATCACACCACCTCACAGACGTTTCCTCCGATTCGTCGTTTGCAAGACACATTACCAGTTCACAGCACTCCCTTTCAGTCTGTGTACAGCCCCCCGTGTCTTCACGAAATGCATGGCAGTCATGGCTGTGTTCCTCCACCGCCACCACGTCCACGTGTTCCCGTACCTCGACGACTGGCTGGTTCGAGGCCGGTCCTATCAGCAGACGCAAGCGCACGTGCAGATGGTTGTGGACACCTTTCGTTACCTCGGTATCATCGTGAACACCGGCAAATCGGTGTTGACACCGACCCAGTCCATCCAGTTCATCGGAGCAATCCTCGATGCAACCAGAGCCCGTGCGTTCCTCCCAGAACCCCGTCGTCTGAACATCGTCGACCTAATCACCACTCTCCGCCGTTTTCCCACCACGACGGCAAGGCAATGTCTCAAGTTGCTGGGCCACATGGCATCTTGCACGTACGTAGTCCAGCATGCCCGGTTACGACTTCGTCCCCTACAGGGGTGGTTGGCTTCAGTCTACCGACCAAGTCGCGACAGCTTGGACATGGTCATTACGGTCCCAGATCACACGTTGGACTCCCTGCAGTGGTGGCTAGACCCACTGAGGTTAGGAGAAGGAGTCCCTTTTCAACCACTCCTTCCTTCCCTAACTCTAGTAACAGACGCATCAGCGCTGGGTTGGGGTGCTCACCTCGAGCACTTAACAACGCAGGGCATGTGGCGACAACACGAGCTCGATCTCCACATAAACATCAAGGAGCTCAGGGCAATTCGTCTGGCGTGCCAAGCTTTCCTGCCTCACCTACAAAATCGCTGCGTAGAGGTTCTCACAGACAATACAACAGCCATGTTCTACCTGAACAAGCAGGGCGGAGCCCGGTCATCACCATTGTGCCGCGAAGCCCTTCTCCTGTGGGACCTCTGCTTAGCACATTCCATCTCTCTCCAAGCGTCGTACCTCCCTGGAGTCCAGAATGTCCTGGCAGACAAGCTGAGCAGACGCTTCCTGGTTCACGAATGGTCCATACGCCTGGACGTGATCCATTCGATCTTCCGCACCTGGGGGTTTCCCCACCTAGACCTGTTTGCGTCCAGAACCAACAGGAAGTGCCCGAACTTCTGCTCCTTCAGAGGCCACGGCTCGGGCTCTCTTGCGGACACCTTCACGATCTTGTGGTCACGCCACTTGCTCTACGCATTCCCGCCCTTCCCACTGATCCACAAAGTCATCCTCAAGATTCGCAGGGACAAGGCGGATGTCATCTTAGTGGCCCCGGCCTGGGCACGGCAGTGCTTGTACCCGACCCTGATGGACCTGTCCATACAGCCTCCCATTCCTCTCCCAATCAGCCACGACCTCATCTTGCAGGATCACAGTCGCCTTCTCCACCCGGACCTCCACTCCTTACATCTCACAGCGTGGAGAGTTCATGGCTGAACCGTTCAGAGCTGGCTTGCTCGGATTCAGTTAAACAAGTACTCCTCGAGAGCCACAAGCCCTCTACAAGGCTTACGTATGAGGCCAAGTGGAAGAGATTTTCTCTCTGGTGCGCCCAGCGCCAGATATCTCCGCATCTCGCTCCCGTCCCATCTATCTTGGACTACATATTACACTTCAAGGACAGTCACCTTGCCCTTGCTTCATTGAAAGTTCATCTCGCGGCCATCTCGGCTTTCCACCCAGGAGTGGATGGTCGCTCTCTATTCACGCATCCCTTGGTGCGTTGGTTCGTCAAAGGATTGGAAAAGGTCCACCCTACAATTAAGTCGCCTGCTCCGGCATGGGACCTCAATCTTGTCCTTTCTCATCTCACTTGTCCTCCGTTTGAGCCGATGGCCTCCTGCTCCCTTCTCTATCTATCGTGGAAGGTTGCCTTTCTCGTGGCTATCACCTCAGCCAGACGTGTATCCGAGTTAAAGGCTCTCCTGTGTGACCCTCCGTATACCATCTTCCATAAGGACAAGGTCCAGCTTCGTCCCCACCCGTCTTTTCTCCCGAAGGTGGTCTCACATTTTCACATGTCGCAGGACATCTTCCTGCCTGTTTTCTTCCCTAAGCCGCATGCCAACTCTAAAGAGCAGCGACTACACTCGTTAGACGTTCGGAGAGCGCTCGCATTCTATATAGAACGCACGAAGCCCTTCCGTAAGACATCCCAGCTGTTCGTCGCTGTTGCAGACCGTATGAAGGGTGCACCGGTCTCTTCGCAGCGCATTTCATCGTGGATCACAGCCTGCATCTGCGCTTGCTACGACCTAGAAATGGTGCCTACGCCAGCGGTCACAGCCCACTCTACGAGAGTGCAGGCTTCCTCGGCGGCTTTCCTGGCCAACATCCCTCTTCAGGAGATCTGCAGGGCCGCAACCTGGGCTTCGGTGCACACCTTTACATCGCACTACGCCATCAACCGTCATTCCCATGATGACGCAGCCTTCGGTAGGGCTATCCTACAAGCTGTTTTTCCGTAACTCCGAACCCGCCTCCAAGGTAAGGCTTGGGATTCACCTAACTGGAATAGATATGAGCAACCACTCGAAGAAGAAGAAAAGGTTACTCACCTTAGTAACCGGTGTTCTTCGAGATGTGTTGCTCATATCTATTCCATTCCCCCCCACCTTCCCCACTGTCGGAGTAGCCGGCAAGAAGGAACTGGAGGGGGGTCGGGCTGGCAGGGTACTATATAGGGCTCCATTTCGGCGCCACTCCAGGGGGCTCCCCAGCCGGCCCGACGGGTAGCTGCTAGGGTAAAAGTTTCCGACGTCCGTGCACGCACACCTAACTGGAATAGATATGAGCAACACATCTTGAAGAACACCGGTTACTAAGGTGAGTAACCTTTTCTTTTCTTTGCAGAAAGATACAGATTTGCACAATTATAGGCCAAGTTTGTGTACACATCCTTTTTTTTCCACCACAGCACAATCTATTCCATGAATAGGTCATGGAAAGCGGGTGACTGTAATGATTGTATGTTATACCAATCAAACTGTATGCATCTTTGGCCTGGATTCCAGCACCAGTCAGTGACTATCTGCTAATGTAGATGAGCTTGGGCAGGAGGGTCCATTGCATACAGGCAGCAGAGACTTTTGTGTTTTGAGGGGATAGGTGGATTTGGCTACTTTTCTGGCCAGGAAGTTTAGACTGTAGAAATTCTGAGGCAGGGACTGTCTGTCTGTGTAGGCCCAGTGGAGTCTTGATCCCTGCTTGTGGCCTCTAGGTTCTACCGCAATACAAAAAGTAACTAAGAAAAGGAACAGAGACTAGCTGCTAAAATGGCACGTTTGTATGTATTTTTAGGTAGGAGAAGGTCCCCTCCACCCATGGCAAGTGCATCCCCTATGAACACAGACTGAGGAAAGATACATGTAGGTTGCAAAATTGCTCTTGCATTCCACTTAATATATTGATTTCTGTGGATTTTTAAAAGCCCAAATGAGGCCTTATTTTATACTCTGTATGCCCCTAACTGTTTGCTGCAAATGCAATCTCAAGAGAAGGGTTCCAGCAGCAACCCCACCAACTATGGCAGTAGGCATAGCTAATAGAACTGTACAGGGTTCATGTAAACAAATCCCCATCCCCTGGACATCTACTCCTCCAACAGCGATTTCCTCCTCTGGAAACTGAATTAAAGAGACTAGATTTGCAGTGAGCTCCAAAAGGCAGCTGGCTTGGGCTCTTTCTAATCAGAGGGTGAGCACACGCCATAGGCCTGTGTGAAGACCACCCTGCGAGGAGCCCCCTTTCCGTTGCACTGCAGGGGATTCTGCTCAAGCACTGTTGTGCAGCTCAGCAGTGGTAGCATGACACAGGGAGAGGGTCAGTCAGCAGGCCATTTATAATATCCATGGCTAATACCCAGGGAGCCAGTGCAGATCCACAAGCTAAGTATATGAACCCAAAAATCCAGTGCTAAAGACAGAGTAAAATTTGGAGCTAGCGGGGTGAGGGAGTGGGGGAGAAATGCTAACAAAAATGATATACCGTGGTGAAGGCTGGTCCTGATGGATGCTGAGCACTCCCCGCTGGCCAGGAGAATTGCAGGAGATCAACCCCAGTCAGGATCAAGCCTGTCTCACATGTGCAAATCAGCCCAGGCAATGTTCTGTGCTAGCACTAGATTCTCTTCCACTAGAAAACAAGTTACTTTTCTTTAATTGAAAGGAAAAAAAGTTAAACTTGCGGTGGAAAAAGGGATCAGAACCTAAAACCACCATATTCAGCCAGCCCCTAAAAGTGTGTCCCTTCTCCCTCCACCCTACCAATCCTCTCTCAACTGTCACAGGCTGCTAGGCCTGTCCTGGGCTCGCTTTTCTAACTACTGTCTTTGCACATGAATCGTTGATGTGCAAGGATTGTATTGTAGATCAAATGCAAATCCTTTGGGCTCGGTGGAGACCAATAGGGGGAAACAGCACGTGTCAAAATATCACAAACATAATAAGTCATACGGCTAGGGTTAGGACGTGCTTGGTTTCCTGTCGTGATGGGCTTCAATTGGGAGGTGTGTGTTTGTAATATATGCACCATAGTCCTTTATTATCCTGCGAAAGCTGTTCTTTTGTAGCAGTTCTCTCTGTTAAAGGGCCAGAGAAGGAGCTGTCCATTTCGGGCTCAGTCCTGCGAGGCGCCAGGTGCTCTGGCCCCGATCTAGCAAAACGCTGAAGCTCATACGTACCTTTAAGCACCTGAGTATCCTCAGTGACTTCTGTTGAAGAGTGGGTGTAAGTGCTTTACTGGCGGAGAGCCAGGTTGCTCAGCACCGCGCAGAATGGAGGCCTGGGCTTTGCCAGTAGAGGAGGTGAGCTTTGGAGCTGCTAGACCAGAACTTAAATCTTGTTAATGGCTGTAAGGACAATGACAATGTTATGTAGACATGAGCAGCCATCATGGGGACTACAGCTGGCTGGAATCTTTGTGGCCCCCACAGTGTTTTGTTGGCAGCCGCACTGGTGCAAAGTGGGCGTTTAACCTCAGTGCTAGGGAATCGCCCTGACTCGGCCCTTGCAAGGGGACCCCGCCCTGATACAAAGTAGGTGAAGTTACACCAGTGGGCTGCGTGAGACAAAGGGCTGGCTGAGCCAGTACGGGGTGGGCAGTGGCGGTGGGGCGGCTTGGGGTTGTGGAGTACAAATCCACCCCACATGTATCCCCCAGCTGAGGGCCTTGGCAAAACTGGTGTGAACTAGGGGAACTGCGATCCTATTGTGCTCCCATTGCGATGGGCCAGGATCCAACTCAGCAGCAATATCTAACAAAGCCATGCTCCATTTCTGTCCGGGTGCAGATGCCCCCTGATGAGACATGCCCCTTACCCAGTGCCAAAGCAGCTGAGCAGATTGCTGGCGGGTGAGGTGGGTCCTTGCCCTGCCCCCGACGGCCAGTGTTTGTCAGGAGGAGGAAGGGGCATTGCAGGCTTAGATGTGGGTTTAGCACTAGTGCAGATGTGAGGGGCCTTAGGGCGACTGTGACGAGGGAGGGAACGTGGTCCTAGGGGAGCTGTTCCACTGTGAGCGTATTTCGTCTTTCCCTTGGGAAACACTTGTGCCCATTTTCAGGTGCAGCAATCTGAGATTCTCCTTTGCCCATGTTCTCCTCTCCCAGTTCCCTGAGCAGTGTGGGCGGGACCGTCAGACTAGAGATCACCTTAATCTTGCCAGGTTCTGCCACACCTGCTGAGAGCCCTGGCTAGGCTGGGATCTCTGCAGAGGGGCTGTCAGCAAAACTTCTCAGGGCTTCTGAGGATGAATTGGAATTCCTTATGTTTGGGACTCAAGGAAGAGCAGCGTGGTCCTGTGGAGAGGGCATTGACCTGGGGCTCAGGACCCCTGGGGTCTCTTCCCCGCTCAGCTACCGTCCGCCCATATCAGACACTCCTCTCTGGTGCCCCTCACCATAGCCCCTCACAGTCTGTAATGTATTTATCCTCCATACACCCCTGTGAGGCAGGGCAGGGCTATTCCCTTGCTACAGAGAGAGAAGTGAGGCCCAGAGAGAGCGACTGGCTTGCCCAGGGTCACCCAGGAAGCCTGCCCTGCTCCATGGCCTTGGGGTGAGCCCTTCATCCTTTGACTCGGTTTCCCCAGTTTGCATAAGGCCGATAATCCTGAGCCACCTTTATACAGTGCTTTGAATTCCACAGATGGCAACATGTTCTCTGGGCATTATTATTAAGCAATAATCCTGGTGAAGTCGCTTGTAATCTGCTGCTGAACGCCACTCTGTAAGGTGGCAAAAAAAAAAATTCCCAGGGTGCTGAATTCCCTGGGAAGCCTTGCTCCAATTGAACTCCCATCTTGATTGGTTGAGCCTCACTAAATCTCTTTGCTGGTGCCTGGGTTTCATTTCCAGCACCTAGAGAGGGCTGCGTTCCCATGCGAATGTTCCGCGTGCCGTCTGAGGTCTCTTTTCACCGAGTCAGTCAGGGAGCAGGATGTGTTGCATTGTTGAGCTGAACAGCTATTTTTATTTCCCCAGGGGATAAAGTAAATGCCTTTTACTCAAGCGTGGGCCGTGCACAAGTACAGCGTGCAACTGCCATAGAGAGTGTCCGGCTCACCAATCAAAATACTTCCCGTATTGTCTCCAACATCCTTTTCATTCCCCTGCTCGGTCTTGACCCAATTTACAACCTCCACCCCCAATTCCATCTGCCCAACACACTGTATGTAGCTTGCTCTAAACTAGCTGTGCGGGGAAGAGACAGTGCAAATCGTGGTGAGAGGTCTATCTAAATCTCCCGTCTAGGTAGTTTTAACTCACCCTCCATATCAAGTGCAGGGCATGTATCAATAACACAAGCAATTCATCTTGTTCCCTGTGTGATGCTGCGCGGTTGTGCTTGCTTGGTCGGGAATGTTGCTCGCTGTCCTTGCCAGCTACAGGGAGCTGGTGGGAGGAAGCGTCGCATGACGAGGCAGGGCTCACCTTGTATTCTGATGGTGGGGTGGTCCGCGGCCGGGCTGGTAGCTGGTGGAAGGGGTTCATAGCTGTGGCCAGCGGCAGAGAGCGCCCCGATCCATCACCCAAAGTGTAGTTAACTTCAGTATACCTAAGGAACAGCGCTACCATGGTCCTGGGGAAGCAGCTGACCTCTGAGATTGCCAGGTCCCCGTGTGCTGGGGGCTGCCAGGAGCATCTGAGTGGGGAGCTGTCCATCTGCTCTGCTTGCTTGACTTCGAACCTGCAGCCCAGGAGTGTCCCAAGGCCTTGTGACAGTGACTCCTCCTACCATGCTTCTCCCTCTCGGGACGCTGAAGCCCCAGGGCAGTCAGGCAGTACTGGCATGGCTGGGAATCTTTTGGGCACCCAACAGCCCCTTGAGCCCATAGGCTCCCAAATGCCTATCTGCACCTGTCCAAGCTTTTCAAGAAGTTGCCTTTAGCCCCTCTACGCCTCAGTTTCCCTGTCTGAAGAATGAACGTAATACTTTATAATGCAGGGGTACTGATGAGTGAGTGTAAAGCAGTGGGAGATCCCCTGAAAGAAAGCAAGGTGGGGGGAAAGCCGGGATCAATCTTGAACCGTAGCATGTTCATTAAAGACTCTCGCTGCCCTGGGATGCCACAAGCCTGGGTGTTGCCAAAGTCACTTTGCATGTCAGAAGGAAGCTTGGGTGGTTTGTCTCCAAGTTACTGCATTTCTTGTCTGCCACCGTCCCCCGCCCCGGCTCCCTATCCCTTTGGCGTGTCGGGCAAACACAGTCTCCCTCCAACTGGTAAAGGCCATGGTGATTTTTCATCTCTGCTCCTGCTTTGAAGAGCACTTCAAACACAGCTGCAGATGCTGCCGGCAGTGTGGTTGGAGCGTCCTGGTAAATCCATGAGAGGCCGGCATGTGGGGGAGCAGCAGAAAAGCTGGAAAGGAGAGTGCTCAGTGGCCTGGCTAATTAGACCTGGGACTTCTTGGGAGGGGTCAGGCCAGATGGTCTGGGTGATTGGGAAAGGAATAGAGAACTTCCACATCAGGGGTGAGAATCTGCTCCTGGTCAATAGTGACAAAGTTCCTACCTACTTGCTAGTGAGTCTGTTTCCCACTCAACGGGTGTCTGTCGCTCCCGCACCCCCCGCCCCCAGCACTGACATGCAGAATGCCTGGAGATGCCCCCTGCCTAGAGGAGTGTGTCCTCCTCATTGCCGGACCGGAGGGGGATGGGTTCAGGGCTGCTCTCCACGCTGTGCCTCTTTGGTAGATAGAGACGACTGCAGAGTCTGGGACTATAAATCCGGCACTGGCGCCCCTGCAGTCAGTTCACATAAAAGCAAGAAGAAAATAAACCAGCCAGTCCCTTAGGCTGTGAGCGGGAACCCAGTTCTTCTTGGCAACTTTGTCCTGGCCTGTTTTACCTGGAATCAGAGTCCCCAGCACTGTCTAGGCCAGGTGCATGATTATCTAGGTCATAGTAGTGCCTAGAGGCCCCACTTGAGGTCAGGGCAGTGTTGTGCAAGATGCTGTCTGAACACAGAGCACGTCAGTCCCTGCCCCAAAGAGCTTACAGTCAAAATGGGCAAGGCAGAGAGGGAAACAGAGACGTGAAGTGCTTTGCCCAAGGTCACCCTGTAGGGCAGTGGCAGAGCTGGGAATGGACCCCAGGCAGTGCCCTACCCACTAGGCCATGCTGCCTTAAGCATCTAGTAATGGCCAGGGTGTCTCGTCACCTACACTGGGGTGGGGGAGAAGGTGGCTTAATGCAAAAGGCAATGTCAATATTAGGGATTAGTGAAACAGTTGTCACCCCAATCTCAGACAGGACCTCTGTGCTTTCAAGCTTTGAAAGATTTTGATCAACTCTCCACCTTGTTGTGATTCATTCCTGTGCATCATTCCCTTTCCTGGTTCTAGCTGGGCTGGGAGTGGCTGAGTGGGCCCAGATGAGGGGGCCTGGGTAGGGATCCAACCACTCTCATGCTCAGCATACCCCAGACTCTTTACTTCCCAGAGATTTGCTTCTATCAGTCGTCGTGGTTCCTGGAGCTCCTACCCAATGTCTGTGTCTACCCCCAGATACTGCCTCTTGTTATAGACTCATGAACATCAAGGCCAGAAGGGACCATCACGATCATCTAGTCTGACCTCCTGCACATCGCTGGCCACAGAACCTCACCCACCCACTCCTGTAACAGGCCCCTAATCTCTGGCTGAGTTACTGAAGTCCTCAAATCATGATTTAAATACTTCACATTACAGAGAATCCACCATTTACATTAGTTCAAACCTGCAAGTGATCCGTGCCCCATGTGGCAGAGGAAAGCGAAACCCCCCCAGGGTCTCTGCCAATCTGACCTGGGGGAAAATTCCTTCCCAACCCCAAATCTGGCAATCAGTTAGACCCTGACCATGTGGGCAAGATTCACCAGCCAGACATCTGGGAAAGAATTCTCTGTAGTCACTCAGAGCCCTCCCCAGCAAGCTCCAGTTAGGAGGCAGCTATCTGGCTCAGGCCACTGCTCAGGAGGGTCCCACGCCAGCTAAGCTTTGGGAGGGCCTCAGCCTGATTCACACAAAGAACATGTGTGAAGGGGGAAGCTTGGACGGCTGGGAGGCCAGCTGGAGGTGAGACTGCTTGTTACCATGGGTGGGTATGGAGGTGGGGTCTGTTGTGAGAGCTAAGCCATTGGAAAAAATCATGGTGCTTGTCAGTAGGGGCAAGGAAGGGGTGGCTCCCCAGATCCATCTTTCCAAGCCATGGTGAGCAGCAGGGCACAGGGACATGCTGGGAAGGGAGGACACCAAGGGAACAAGGAGAGCACTCAAAAATGCAGGGCCCTTTGGAGAGACGTTTGAAGGACTGGAGGGGGAATGAACCTCTGCCTTGCACCCAAGCTCAGCCTGGCTGAGGGCAGATGCCTTTGGAGAGATGGGAGCTTTGCTTCCATTTTTCCGGTGCTTTACGAATTGGGCTTCTCCTCATCTGGCTTTGATTTCGCGTCTTCCGGAAAGGGCTTGGGAAAGGCAGGAGACGCCCCTCTTTGCGCTGCCTGTGAAGCGTGGAGAGACACGGGTTCTAATCCCCCCTCCGCCACCGCCTCCTCATCCATCCGCCCATCTCTCCCGCGCTCCCCTCCGGAGGTTAATGTGATAATTGCCATGTGTGACTGTTTATTTCAAGAGGAGGTGGCACCACCCCCAGCTGGGCAGGTTCGTCAAAGAAAACATTGCCGTTGCGTCACGGCTGAAATTGCTGGTAATTGAGACCATTTTCCCGGCACAGGTGCACAGCCGCCCCCAAGCTGCTTTCACCGTCTGTCATGATCCCCCTCTCGTTTGTGTGTCACTCTCAGTAATTAGAGTCTGCAGGTGAGGAAAGCAAGGCAGAGACAACAAGAGAGAGACACAAAGCCTGGGAGCATCCAGAGGCAGGTCTTAGGGCAGAGAGAAAGGCAGTGATGTGCAGTGGCGCTGTCTTGGGAGGGATCAGGGAATGGGCCGCCTGCCTCCGTGGCATGAGAGGGCCAGGCAGCTGGCTTGGAGAGGAGCCTCCTTCTGATTCGGGCATGTTTTCCACCCACTTAGCACTGGAGAAACGGCTCTGTCGGGTGCAGGGCACTGGAGAATTAGGCCCACGTTTGCGAGCGGGAGGGCTGCTGGACGGTGGATGTAGTCCCATCTGGCCCTTTTTCACTACCTCCCGACACTCAGTGTCACAGGCTGTTCTGGGCTGACGGCAGGAGCTGTTTCAAAGCCTTGATTCAGTCTTTTCAGGAGCATTTAGTGCATTGGCTTCACTTTCATTAAAAGCCTTTGGGAGTCAGGGCAGGGCTGGGGGGCACAGAAAGTGAGGAACCAATGTCACAGCTCAGGGGTTTTAGCCAGCAATTCTCATCTCCTATTAAGAGGGGGGCCTTTTCCCCCCCTGGCAGATTTTTTTGTGTGCCTGCTCTTCCAACCTTTGGAGATTACTTTTCTTTTTGAAGAGACTTTCGGTGGCTCCTACACTGGCCGATCTGGAGTTGCGCTGCCAATGACTCAGATGAAGATGAGGGCTTAATTAACGTTAGGAAAAAAAGAATCTTTCATTCCAACAAGATTGATGCCATCTCCCCCAGACGGTCACGTTCTGCCGCATCACTGCTCCGGCCGGTGTCATGCGCAGATGACTTGACAAGAGGACGAATGGGAACTGGGAAGTGGCAGGGAGGTGGAGAGGGGGCACTGCTTTATTAAAAGGCTCAGTGAATAATTATATTGAGATGTTACGGAGCGGTGCTCGCTAGAAGCCTTTTAAGCTGATACAGTTTGGCCCTGTGGTTAGTGCTCTCCTGGGCGCTGGCATCTTCTCTTTCTGTTCCTCTGAGTCTCACCAGTGAGGCCGTAATGCAGCAGGGTTGATGTGCTATTAACGATGACACAGTCAGACTAGACGTGTGCTTGGAATAACCCCAAACTAGGACAAATGTTGGCAGCCTCTAGCTGAGATGCCAACCTCACTGCATATCATTTTTCCTTCTGAACCTGGGCCACGCTTCACAGATGCAAACACTGTGGGTTTTGTATTGCTTAGCATGTTGTGGGCGAGACACAAGAGAGCCCCAAATAAAGTCAGGTGGGAACATGCAAAGAGAGAAACCTCACATTCTGCTCTGTGCCTGGCCTCAGGCCTTACCTCCTCGGAGAGAAGGATGGGTCCCAATTGCCGTGTTTGGATGGGATGGAAACTTCTCCAGAGTCCAAGGGTGTTTGGATTTGGTATTTTGCTCTGGGCTTATCTCTTCCTTAATTGTAATGCGAAACCTGACCTCCCACCCATCCGCGGGCTGGTCGCGCCCTAGTGGGAGGCCATTACAACGATAGGTGTGATTATAGTGGGGGGAGAGGAGGAAATGTGTCCCCATCCACCCACCTGTCAGGTCATGATGCGGGGACCAATAAGTTTGGTCCCCAAGTTTGGTCAGCTGCGGCGGGATGGAGGGGAGGTGACAGAGAGGGCTGGGTGCCAACGCTTGCACTGCCTACGATGGTGTATAGCTAGAATCCAGGCTCTGTGGGGAGGAAGAGTTTTTACCCCGGCTTGAAGATGGCACTGTGGGACTGGTGGAGGAGAAAAGGGGAGAGTCACAATATTTCAGCCTGGGTTTGGCACTGTGAATCCCTGTCTGTACCGAGCAAGGAGCACCAAGAGTGTGTTACTGTCCTGTGGGGCAGGGGAGGACTCCCTGACATCCCCTGAGTAACTGGCTCAGGCAGACGCTGGCAGAGTCTCTGCTGCTATTCATTTAGGGGGAGGTCTTCTGAGGAGTTCTAGGTGATGGAGTAGGAAAATGACTTCCCGATCTAAACTCTCAGTGTGTGAAATGAGCTGGCTGGCCTTGGTCCTAGGTATTCACCCACTTCCTCAGCTCACTGAGTGCACTGGCACCATTGTCAGTCCCTGTGTAGGAGAGGCTCAGCCCTGGAATAATGTGGCGGTGATTGTTATCAGAAACAACAGGGCTGGAAGAGCAGAGGGTGCTGAAGGTCACAATGGAGATGTATTGATACAGCAGTTTTGAGGGGACTGGCCCTGGAATTGCAAGGAGGTGCTGCAAGTCAGCCCTGAGGGGCGCCAGCAGAACAGTGTGACGGGGCCAGGCCTGGAGTAGCAGAGGCTGCTCTGTGGGTCAGGCTGGCAGAGCTGTGCGGGTGAAGTTTACACAGCACTTGTCTGCTCCATGCCTGGCCTGAGCCAACATTATCAGCTGCACATCCAGGAGAGCAATAAATGAGTCAAACCGCCACCTTCCTCCCTCCTCTCAGACGGTTCTTGTCATCAGTCAATTCCTTTTGGGATAACGAGGAGAGGAGCAGTGTGTCTGTGCCAGTTCCCTCCTTTGGCACAAGTCCTGGCTCCATGTTCCAGTCCAGAGGAGGAAGGTTGTGTTGGAGGAACTCTAGAAGTCCCAAGCCACAATGGGACGGCTGCTTTCTTGCCACACTAGGGCAGAGAGCACAGAACTGCAGGAGAGGTGGGGAAGAGAAGAGGGGTTCCTGGTTCGTGTGCATGGGATGACCCGTATTAGGGGAAGAGTTGGGTTGGAGCTGTGTCCGTTCTGACCCTCGGAGGGCAGCATTCGCTATGTGTCAGGAGACTGAGAGCCACCCCTAGTTTGCCTATAATGGAGCAGATTGCAGCTGCCTTCTCTAGTATGCCAAGGCGTGGCCTGCTGAGACACTCTGTCTCAGGGTACAATTCTCCATCCTTTATTTGGATCAAGATGAAATATTGCTTGGTAGGACCGGTAGTGTCTGTGGCCATACTCCGGCTCATAGGCTCATAGACTTTCAGACCAGAAGGGACCATCATGATCATCTAGTCTGACCTCCTGCAGCTAACTTGGTGCCATTCTCTCCATCCCAGCCAGGGGCCCGTGCCTGGCATGGGCGTCCAGCTGCCTTAGTTCTATTCCAGGAGACACAGACATGAGCAATATTCATTTGTTTGTTATTTGACCTGTGCCTCAGTAGGGCAGTGCAATAGCCAAGGCCCCGTGTATTGCTGGGCGAGGCCCCTTAAATTCTCTGACACAACCTCCAGCCCACTGCCTGTAGTATCCATCCCCTTCGCACCCCAGCTCAGCTCAGCAGACAGCCTGCTGCCAGGAGCCAGCCCAGCTAATGAGTCATTTTAGCTCCCCTCCCTTCCCTGGGGACATGACTGAAGGGAGCCGCTTGGGGAGAAGCACGGGAGCAGAAGCAGAGGAATTGGCACTCTGTAATTTTGCATGCAAACCCCCAAGTGCCCAGCTCTTGATGTTTGTGTAAAGATTTGGGATAAAGACTCTTCCTCCTGCCAGAGCCGGGATTCTGGCTTTATGCCACGGTGTGCAGTGTCAGAGCGGGCACTGACCTCTATCTTACCCTCCAGGCTGCTGCGGCTTGGCATGCAGAGCTTTGAGCATTGACTGTCCAGGAAGCTCGCAGGCCAGCAGCAGCTCAGCACCATGTAAGGTGTTCTGGGCTGGGCACTCAGTGCTTTCCATGCAGGCCAGTTCTAACGCTCACAGCTCCAGTTCCCTTCTCAACCTCGCCACCACCTGGCCCAGCTCTGAGCCCAGCCCCCCCACCCCCACCGCAGGTCACTGCTGCACATTCCCTGGGGAAACAAGGGCAGCTGAGCCAGTGTAGAGCAGCTTCCCTCCCACGCCTCAGTTCTTCTCAGGCCTGCTGTGGTGCCACTCTGCAGATACCACGGCTCCCCAGACCCCTGCCCGTATCCATCAGGGCCGAGCGGGGAGCAGAGCTGTCTGAGCACGGCACGGCTCCTCAGCCTAATCCAGCCTAGTGGTGAGAGCTCCAAACAGCACCTCTCCAAGGTGCGACAAGTGGCTCCTCCCTGGTTGGATCAGGGCAAGTCTGGATATGCTCTTGGCTCAGGACAAGAAGATGCCAGTTTCTCCCTCTCTGGCTCCTGCTCTGCCCTTTAAAGGGCCATACAAGGGGGCCTGTGATGATGAGCTGCACCTGACAGGGGCAGTACGGCAGGGTGGAGGCAGGGGGGCAAAGGCTCCCATCCAGTGCTGGGTACCAAATGGCAACTTCAGTGAATTACGTGGGGTGGGAGGGTGGAATAGTCAGTTCTATGGCGCTTGGGCAACATGCAGAAGGCTCCGTGGCTGTGCAGTCCCGGGGCACACAGGGCCCTGGTTATGGACCCTGGGGGGATGAAGTAACCAGAGCCCTTCATGGTCACACAGAGGTGGAATACAGTGTAACTCTGTTTTTTTTTTCCCTTTCAGACCAATGATGCCTTAGGAGCCACCTGGAACTGGCTGTACTTCATCCCCCTCATCATCATCGGCTCCTTCTTTGTTCTTAACCTTGTCCTGGGAGTGCTTTCCGGGTAAGCAAGCTGCCTTCCCCTTCTTTTGGGTCCATTAACCCGTTAACCCTGCTGTGTCCTGACCCAATCACCAGTTGCTCTTGGATTACCACTGGGTATTTGGGAGCTTCTTTGTGCTCAACCCTCCTTCAGCTTTCCCTTCAGTGACTCCTCCCAGGGAAGTCTTGGCCTTCAATAATGTTTCTAGTGGGGTCCCAAAGGGATCTGTTCTTGTCCATAAGCTACTTAACATTTGTATCATTGACCTGAAAGAAAACATAAAATCATCACGGATCAAGTTTGCAGATGTCACAAAAACTGGGGGAGTGGTAGATAGTGAAGAGGACAGAGTGATCTGGATCGCTCAGGAAATTGGCACAAGCAAAGAATGTGGTTTTTTAACATGTCTAAATGTAAATGCAGACATCTAGACATGAAGTATGCAGGCCATATTAGGGGATGCAGGACTCTCTCCTGGGAAGCAGAGACCCTGAAAAAGATTTGGGGGTTGTGGCGAATAATCAGCTGAACATGAGCTCCCAGTGTGATGCTGTGGCCAAAAGGGCTAAAGTGATCCTGGGATGTGTTAACAGGAGAAGCTGGGGTAGATAGACTCCAGGAGCTCAGTGCATTTAGCTTAGCAAAGAGAACGTTAAGGAATCACTTGATGACAGTCTCTGAGTACTTGCATGGGGAACAAATATTTCATAATGGGCTCTTCAATCGAGGACAGAAAGGTCTAACATGATCCAATGGCTGGAAGTTGAAGCTAGACAAATACAGACTGGAAATAAGGTGTACATTTTTAACAGTGAGTGGAATTAACCACTGGAACCATTTCCCCAGGGTCACAGTGGATTCTCCATCACTGACAATTGTTAAATCACAATGGGATGTTTTTCTGAAGGATACACTCTAGGAATTATTCTGGGGAAGCTCTACGGCCTGTGCTGTACAGAAGATCAGGCTAGATGACCACAATGGTCCCTTCTGGCCTTGGGATCTATGAATAGCTGTGAACTCGCTCATAGCTGCATTGTTACCTCCATGGCTGCCTGCTCAGAAGTTCAGCCGCTAGTCGAGTAAGAAAGGCCCCCTTGCTGCAGCTGTATCAGCAAGACTAATGTATCTCACGCCTCCTGGTCCCTCCCAACTCATCAATGTGATTGCACCGCTGCTGCTGCTGGCCAGTCCTCTCTTGGTCTGGGCAGGATGTTTTGTATTATGGTTTAAGTGTCTCTGGAGCATCAAATGCCACTTGCAGTTATCGACCGTGCACAGTTCCCTTGACATAGCCCCAGTCTCACCAGACGTTTACTTTTCCAAAGAAGAAAACACTAGATTTAGAGTTGCCTTTGTCTTGCCCTTCTGGACATTCTCTCTACTGGGTGAGTGCATGACACAGACTTCTGCCCTCCACGCCACCTTCCCTACTAATCCTTAACACACCAGCTCCACACATCTCAGCAGCTTCCCTGGGGGAGGAGGGTGCCACAGGTTGGTCACACAGCCGGTCATTTGCCTAGCAGGCAGGCTGCTGGGCCCTGTCACTCCAGCCAGCCTCTGGTATGATGTGAAAGCTCAGCCCATTTCCAGTCTTTCTAAATCTCCCAAGCTGTGCTAAGCAAGAGACACACAATGTAACGGGCTCACTCTCTGCTGTCATACAACCAGCTGGTACTGCCTCGTTGTGATGTTTGGAGGCTCACCCAGACCAGGAAGGAGTTCTGTCACCGTCTGTCCTGTAACCTTAATGCTGTGCTGCTGTGGCTGAAAGTGCTAACACCAGTAGCCTGCCCATAAGCACAAAGTCTCCTCCTGGCTTCCACCAGCTCAGTTACTCCTGGCGGGGTGACCCCAATGGCCATTTCAGTGCCGAGTCTCCCCAAATCTGTGCTCCCCAAGTTCTTAACTACCAGACACTCAGACCTTACCCCTCTGGTTTGCCTCCCCCCGCCAAAGGTGTGAAACCAGCCCCCCCATTTATCAGTTCTCTTTGACCCCCACACTCCACACAGTTTGCACACTGAGACCTGCTTGGGATAAAAATAAACACAATATTTATTTACTAGAAAAATCACAGATTCAGAGTTGAAATAGTAGGGGAGGGCAAACACAGAAAAGAAACATAAAAGATGCAACCTCAGACTTTACACTTCTGTATTAGATAAGCTCCCTTCACTAATACAAGTTATCTGTTGCCATTGAACAATTTCCCAGCGTACCCAGCAGCCTTTCATGGATAGCTTCCCCCCTACAGGCTGTCCCTCAAGTTCCGAATGCCTTTTACTTCCAACCCCTTCCATATTTAAGAGATTTGCAGGTTTATTTTCTTCAGTCATTATAGATATTCAAAGTGGGGAAATCCTCAGGTCTCTCAATGTCTTTCCATTAACTTCAGTGGCCCAGCATTGTCTTTTCCTGGATTGTTTGATGGATCATTACTTGTCTGGTTTTGTGTAAATACCTGGTTTGGAGGGTACTTTGCCTTGTCTGATTGCTCACTGTCCTGCTGTGAGGTGGAGCCGAAGTTTATGAGCTCAGTTCTCTATATATACATGAATTCATAACTATGCCCTGCACATGTCTCATACTGATCATTAAGTTCAGATACAAGCTTTGATAAGACCGTACTCAATACATTTTTATAACACAATACCATTGGCTCCGATCAGTTGACTCAGCTGCTTATTCTTTGGGGTTCAACTCCCCTGTTCTCCACTTGGGATGTCTGGACCTGGATTGTCACTCGTGTCTTGCTGTTATGGTTGATGCAGTGTCACATGATGCTTTGTGTTTGGGGGTGAAGATATATCGAGTCACCGGGCTGGGATTGGTACCACAGGGTCATGGAGGGCGGTTGCTCTGAGTAGCCAACCAGAGCACGTATAGTTCTGTCACTACTAGCACTACACACATACTTTGCTCTCTCTATTCTTGTCTGGCTCCTCAACCCCACCTAGACGGGGACCGTTGGCACAATATGAATGGAAAACACAGTCTAGGGGAGGGGGTCTCAAACACATGGTCCGTGGGCCGCATGCAGCCCATGGAGTTATTTCCTGCGGCCCGCCAAGCTCCTCACGCCCCCCTGCTCCTCCTCCCGCATTATTTCATGCGGCTGCCAAGCTCCTCTCCCCCACTGCCCCCCCAGCGCGCCGTGTCTCTGCTCCTCTGCCTACCTCCAGGCACTTCCTGCCACCAAACAGCTGTTTGGTGGCATTTAGCGCTTTCCAGGAGGGAGGGGGGAGGAGCGAGGAGCCGCGCACTCAGGGGAGGAGGCAGAGAAGAGGTGGGGCAGTGGTGGGGATTTGGGGAAGGGGTTGGAATGGAGGCAGGGAGGGGGCGGAGTTGGGGGTGGGGACTTTGGGGAAGGGGTTGGAATGGGGGCGGGGAAGGGGTGGGAAAAGGTGGGGTAGTTGCGGGGCCTCATGGAAGGGGTGGAGTGGGGGCGGAGCTGGGGGGAGTGTCAGTGATGCGGCCCTCGGGCCAATGCACTAGTCCTCATGTGGCCCTCGTGGTCATTTGAGTTTGAGATCCCAGGTCTAGGGGGTCTTTCAAGGGCTGGTCTAAGTCAGCCATGGTGCTGGGGTCTCTTTTAAAGCCAGGAATGGCATCTCCTTTGGCTGGAGAGCTCACAGCACTGTAGTGACAGATACCTCATGAGCTTCTGGAGGAGCCTGTGAAGCTGCAGCAGCCAGGGAGAACTGGTGTGGAGATAAATCCTGAACTGGGAAGGGGCATTGGCAGCAGGGCGTGGAGCAGGGGCAGCAAGAGGCTGAACTGGAGTGTTTCCGTCTCTCGCGGGCTTTTACCTGGGTGTTTCTGGCTGAGCAGCTGAGCCATCTCGCTGGGGGGCAGAACAATGAGGGCAGGAAGGGCTGGCTGTTCTCTCCTCAGTGTGAAGTTTGTGTTTTAATGTAGCCTGCCATTTGATGCTGAAAGCCGTCAGGGAAAATGGTCTGGATCCTTGTGTTCCAGGGGGGAGAGTGTGTGGTGTATAGTTTGGGTGTTAGGTAGGGGGGTGGGCACACAGAGAGAGTGTTGAGAGGTGGGGCATAGGGGGATAGAGCATAGAAGTAGAGTGTGTGGGACCTGTAGCGTGTGTTGCTGGCTGGTGAGCTATGGAGCTTGTGGATCCAGATATAGGGCATGGGCATGGCTATGACATGTGTATGGCTGTGTCTACAGTTGGAGCTAGGGGTGTAATTCCTAAATAGACATACTCGTGCTAGTTCTCATAGAGCTAACACGCTTAACAAAGCAGTACAGCTTGGGCAGGGGTGAGCGGCTGGCCTTACCATGAGGCGAACTGATGGTGACAAAGTGGAGAGGCCATGGCTTATGTACTCAAAAACCCAGAATGCTGCATACTGTTTTTGTTGCAAACTCTTCCAGTCTAATGTTCCAGCCACATTGGGTTCTACGGGAACAAAGAACTGGACAAATCTGGCTAGAAATCTGGCATGCCATGAGAAGGCAGCAAATGACCAGAGAGCATTCCATAGGTGGAAAGAGCTTGAGATGAGACTAAGGTTAAAGGCCACCATAGATGATCAGCATCAAGAGAAGTTTGCATCAGAGTCTCTTTACTGGCAAAATGTTCTGAAAAGGCTCATTGCCATTGTGAGAATGCTTGCTACCCAAAACCTAGCACTGCGTGGCACTTCAGATCAGCTGTATGTGCCAAACAATGGAAACTTCCTTAAAATTGTGGAGCTGATGGCTGAGTTTGATGCTGTACTCCAGGGGCATCTAAGAAGAGTCACCATCCAAGAAATGTACACACACCGCTACCTTGGAAAAACAATTCAAAATGAGATCATACAGTTACTGGCGACAAAAGTCAAACAGAAGATTGTGGCAGTTCTGAAGTCAGCAAGATATTACTCTGTTATTCTGGACTGCACACCTGACATCAGCCATATGGAACAAATTACTTTAATGGTGCGTTTTGTAACAACAACAGAACCTAGTGAAAATGTCCCTGCAGTAGTGACTGTCAGAGAGCATTTTCTAGAATGTATTGACATTGATGATACTACAGGAGCTGGTATGACAAATGTACTTCTTAAAAAGCTGGAGGATATGGGAATTGCGATAGCTGACATGAGAGGTCAGGCTTACGATAATGGTGCCAACATGAGAGGAAAGAACAGAGGAGTGCAGACATGGATCCGAGAGTTAAACCCTCGAGCTTTTTTTGTCCCAGGCAGTTCTCATTCATTGAACTTGGTGGTCCGTGATGCAGCATCATCTTCTAGTGAGGCTGCTGAATTTTTTAATGTAATTCAAAGTATCTATATATTTTTCTCTGCATCAACTCATCGATGGCAAATTTTGAAGCAACATCTGGGAACAGCCTCTCTGACGCTGAAACCACTGAGTGCCACACGATGGGAAAGTCGAGTGGAGGCGATAAAGCCTATCAAACACCAAATTGGGAAGATAGATGATGCCATAGTTGCCATTATGGAGGATAATGCTATGACGGGAACTGTTCGTGGGAGAACAGTGGCAGAGGGAAATGGAATCACCAGAAACATACATAACTTCAAATATCTGTGTGGCTTAGTGTTGTGGCATGACATACTGTTTGAAATAAATGTTGTAAGCAAGAGACTCCAAGGTGTTAACCTTGATCTATCTGGAGTAATGGAACAACTGGACAAAGCAAAGTCATACCTACAGTCTTACCGGTCAGATGCGGGATTTCAAAATGTTCTGAAGAGTGCACAGAAGTTGACAGAGGAACTTCACACTGAAGCTATTTTCCCACCCATTCAAGAATACAAGAGTCACTGAAGAAGAAGACATTTTGATTACGAGGCACGAATAATCTCAGAAGAGACCCCAAACAACAATTCAAAGTTGAATTCTTTAACCAGATGCTAGATTGTGCAATACAGTCAGTTGAAGAACGTTTCATGCAGCTCAAGAAATACAGCAGTATATTTGGGATGTTGTATGATATTTCAAAACTCCTCACTATACCTGAAGAAGTCCTACACCAGCAATGCAGGGCACTAGAGACAGTGTTGACACATGATGACATGCGCGATATTGATGCGAGTGATTTAGGTGATGAACTGATAGCCCTTTCAAGATACATTTCAGCAGGATCAACTCCAAAGGCTGTTCTGGAATATATGTGCACAAATAAGATGACCACCCTCTTTCCAAATGCTTTTGTTGCTCTGCGCATACTTCTAACACTTCCTGTAACAGTTGCCAGTGGAGAACGCAGCTTCTCCAAGCTGAAGTTAATAAAAACACATCTACACTCCACAATGACACAGGAGAGGCTGGTCGGCCTTGCAACCATCTCAATAGAGCATGAGCTGGACCAGACTGTGGACCTTCAGGAAGCAGTTCAAATCTTTGCAACCAAGAAGGCACGGAAAGCACCACTTTGATTATTCAAACAGATAAAAATGCCAGTGTTTATTATGCAGACAAGAAAAGTTACATTTGCTGTTCAGGCGTTTGAAAGTTAAGTGTTACTTAAAATTTTTAAACAAGGCATTTTAAGTTGTTAGTTCTCCACCATGAGAGGAATAGAACAGGAAGAAGGCAGAATTGAGACCTTCAAAGTTTTGGCCCAAGCAAGGGGGCATGGGGGCGTCATTTGAGCTCCCCGCCTCAGGTGCCAGAATGTTGTTGGCCGGCCCTGGGTGAGCAGCAGCACAGGCTAGCCATGCTGAGGGTGCACCCAGAGTGGCTAGTCCATGTTACCTCTTGCTGCTGCCTGGCTACATTTCTATCTTCAGCATGCCAGCTTGATGGGACCTAGTGTGAGTCTGTCTATGTGAGCTGGGAATCACACCCCCAGATCCAAGTGAAGCCACAGCCTGCGTGTGAGAGAGTGAGGTGAGTACAGGATGTGGCTATGTGTGTTTGCTCTTTGTGTGTGGGAGTGCAGGGGGTGGCTGAGCTGTGTGTGAGTCGAGGATGTGGATGGGAGTGTGGGGTGTGGCTGAGCTGAGTGTGAGTGCAGGGTGTGGCTGGGAGTGTAGGGTGTGACTGTGAGTGTGGGCTGTTCCTGAGCACTATGAGTGCAGGGTGTGGTGGGAGCGCTGGGTGTGGCTGAACTGTGTGTGAGTGCAGGGTGTGGCTGAGCTCTGTGTGAGTGTGAGGTGTGGCTGTGAGTGCAGGCTGTAGCTGAGCTGAGTGTGAGTGCGAGGTGTGCATGTTCTGTGTGTGAGTGCAGGGTGTGGCTGTGAGTGCAGGCTGTAGCTGAGCTGTGTGTGAGTGCAGGGTGTGGCTGTGAGTGCAGGCTGTAGCTGAGCTGTGTGTGAGTGCAGGGTGTGGCTGAGCTCTCTGAGTGTGTGGTGTGGATGCTTTGTGTGTGAGTGCAGGGTGTGGCTCTGAGCGCAGGGTATGGCTGAGCTGTGAGTGCAGGGTCGGGTGCGTGTGGACAGCAGCGTTGTAACCGTTTTACTTGTCTCCGAGGACATGAGAGTTTAATGAAACCCATTAGCTAGGGATTGAAGAGAAGCAGAGCTTCTTGTCTCCATGGTGATGAACCATGGCTGCACCGGCATGTCCTGAAATACTGTCAGAGGCTTAGAGCATGAGATGAGCAAGAAGAGAACAATTTCAGCAAGACGATCTCCTCCCTAATCCTCCTTTTCCATCATGCCGGAGGTCTGCACAGAAGGACTGAACTGGGGCTGTCCAGGGACAGCCATGTGGGGGGCAGAAAATGTATCCCACAAGCTGACTTTCCATTTGTAAAGCCCAGGGAGCTCAGTGCAGGTGTGCGGGCTTCGTAGCCCTGTGCACTGCTCTGCATTGTGACACGTGGCTTCATGCTGGTAGGACAATAGTGACTTGACACTGCAAATGCCTGGGAATGAATGGATGCAGCCTTTCTGGTTTCTGGAGTAGCTCAGTGCTTGGAAGGGCTCTTTTCTATCGTTAGTCACCTAACATATCCAGGCAGCTGGAGAAGGAATTCGTTTTGACAAGGACACCACGGAAACAGCAGTGCCTTTTGCGACATGCATAATGATCATTGTCCTGTACTATTTAATGTCGCCTCTGAGCACCATTGAGACACTATGAACCACTAGGATAATGACTTGGATAGTAAATAGGGGGTTATGGAGGGAGTATAATAGCTGTAATGTCAGATAAGTGTTCCTCAGGTGTCATCCACTGGCTGATTATGTCAAACCCAGATGTTTATTCCTCTTTGATATTAATGTCAGACAATCAACTCAGTGTCCCAGCTTAGTGCTAGTGGGAGCAGTGGTAGAAACGTGCTATTTTTCAGATGAAACATTCCCATCTCACTGTAGATCTACTTAAGAGTCAGGATATTGACCCTAGTATCCAGGTCAGCATTATGCCTAATTCATTTCTCCTCAAGTTTCAATCCATGATGGTGCTCTTCTTCATTTCCCGTTCTAAGTGGTTCTGTAGAGTTTGTGAGTACGCTGAATTATTGTTGGATACCACCCCACAGGCAGCTATTACCCGCACTAGATGGAATAATTCCTGTTTGTGAAGCTGGTAAAATGCTCTGGGATGTTTCAAGGTGCAGGATCGAAAATTGGAACTGTCCTTTCTACTCTTCCCTCAAATTAGCTGACAGAGCTGGGTGAAAGTTTTCAGTCCAAAAGTAAATTCACTGAATAATGCAGTTTCAGAGCAATTGAGACTATTGGCGAATTTGGGTCAAATTTGGTGTATAGTTTCAGCTGAATAAAACAACGGGGAAAAAATTCTTAAAAGTCTAAATGACCCATTTCAACATTTTGTTTTGAAATGAACCATTTTGTTTCAAAACGCCATTTTGAAAGGAAGTTCAAACAGTTCATTTGACCAAAACTAAACTTTTTTAGTTTTTTGTTTTGCTGAGAAAAAAACAAAATATTCAGTTTGTTTGAAACGAACCAGATATTTTTATTTTTTTGATGTCTTGGTTTGGTCACCGAACTAAATAACCAGTTATTTCCTCAGCTCTCGCTGATGTCCGAAGTGGTCCCACTTTCTGCTTGTTCCTGGTGGTCTATGAGGTAATTCCATGTGTGGGTGATCTTCTCTATGTGGAAATGTAATCCTCATAATAGTAGGCTCTGTGGGGTATAAATCTGCTGTCTGTGGTGACAAGGAAGAGGTACGCTCTCTTTGCCTCCTTCATGGCAATGATGGAGGTTTGTAGGAAAGTTGGTCCGAATTTGTCTGCATCAGACTTCATTTTTTCACCTCTGATGCTTAGGCTTTCTTCCTCCCCTCTTTTTCTGTCATAGATCATTCAAGAATGGTGGCAATCTGTGCGCGTGATGGGGTGGATGGGAGTGCTTTATAGCAGCCACCAGAGATAGTGGTTGTATTGCTTCATTGACTCTTCTCTGTGGCCTCTTGGTGATGTAGAGTTTTCCATAATTAAGTTCTGGAATCTGGCCAAGTCCAAGAGTTTTTGGGGGGCAGACCATAGTGGGGTTTGGGTGGGTTTCTCACTACCTTGCAATAAGGTTTCTCACTGCCTAGAGGAGGAAGTGGTGCAACTGGAACTGGGTGGTTCTTGAATTACTAATGTTCATATCCAGCATTAGGATTCAGGCCAGAGTGTGTCCAGGTATCTGTGTTGGTTCACAGTATGCCTATGAGAAACATAGTGTGGAAGGTTAGGATAAGAGGCTTGGGGCTAACCTGTCAGAAGCATCATCTACCCTGATGCTAAAGTCTTTCAAGGCAGTGAGTTTTGTGAACTTAATTACCATGTGGATGTGTGGAGGTCTATAGATTTCCCAGGTTAGTCTTGTCTCAGGAGTCACAGATTAAACAGATGCATTCAAAGGATTTTGTTTTTAGTGAACGTTTCCTGCATTTGAGCCAGAAGAGAGGGGAATGGCTATTCTGCTTCCATATTTGCCCTCCTTTACTCTGGGTGTGTGATGACTAGAGTACCCTAGGTAGAAGAGACAGTGTGAGTTCACATTGGTCCAGCAGTGTCAGCCAGCCAAGAGCCTGTGATGCAGACCAGGTCGGGTAACCCATCAGCAGTAAGACTGTGGATGGCAAAAGGTTTGCTGATCACAGATCTTTCTTTGCTCTGTGTGAGGCTGAGGTCTTGGTGTTTGTCTGTTCTGGGCCTATGTAAGGTAACTGGTTGTTGATTGCATTGGATTGGAGATAGCTGTCTAGTGATCTTCTGAGGTACCAGCTGGCATTTCCACTGTTTATTTATTCTTATGAGGATTTGTACTGGGGAGGGATGCAAGTGGGTGATTCGCCTAATTGGCAGTGGTGGTGATCTAGTGGTGTGCCAGATACCTAGGGAACAGCAAGCCGGTTCAGCTCTCAGGAGGACCGAGATAGCTGAAGATTTGGGCTTTTGCAAGATGTCCAGGCAACAGACTGAGCGTGACATTCCTGCACACATTGCCATTGCAATACTGCAGGAGGGGCGAAGCTTCACTGCAGAGTATCAAAAAGTCAGCTGGCTGCGGGGGTGGGTGGGGCATACTGTGCATCGCTGTGACTTGAGCCAAGAAAGAGAGCACCTCCACTACCTGTACAGACCCCAGTGTGACAGGGAATCTGGGCTGTTCCCTTAATATCAACTACTGGAGCATTAACAGGTGCCCGGTGGAGACCTTTATGGCAAAAACGTAGAAAACTCTTCATCCGGGACGCACAGTCGGATGAAGTCTGATTGTCATGAAAATGCGCATGCGTTAGGCTGTGGTTAGAACACGTGTTGTTTGACTTCTTTAGCTTTTATTACATTTATAATACGTCCTTTGTGCCCAGGGTTTCTGTTGTGTTAGGGGAATAATTTGGGGTGTACTCCAGAGGCCAAAAACCTCCCTTTAAACTCCCAAGTGTCATAGTTAGACTGCATAAACCTAGGGAGTCTATCACATCTGGACTCTTTGCACAGATCTAGGTTTATTTGCAGTCAGATAGCACGGGACAATGAGGTGCTATGGTGATGAAATGCCTAGACATAAAATAGGTATTTCCGTCAAGCTATTGCATTACTTTGTGGAATAGCGTCTGAGACAGTTGGAGTGAGTGTCAGTCTGAGTGCATCTGAGGAAGTAGAGTCAGGGACAAAGAAGGAAGTCATGTCTCCTTCCCCGACTGATTTTAGGCCAGCTTTACAAGCAAAGATTCTGAAAGCCACTGGGGAAGCCATGACATCGAATGTGAACCGGGACATTTCCCCTTGTGACTCGTGGAACCCAAAGGGGTTGTTTCTAACAGAGCCCCGCAATGCTTTTCTCTGAAATCACGTACTCTCAGCATCCCCAAAACATGCACTGATCTGATCTGGGCTCAGGAAATCATTATCTGATGTCAACAAACCTGCCAACTAATTCCCTGTCTCTAACCTCTCCTTCCCTGGGTACGAGCCATCAGAAACCGATGGCTAGCTAGCTCCATAGTACGAACACCTCTTCTGAGATCCAAGAGCCTTTCCAATCTCGCTTCAGACATGGGTTTGGCATGGAGACAAAACTTGTAATGCTGACAGGCACTCTCCAAGGGCCAAACTTCCACACTTAGCTCTATTAAGCTATTGGCAGCATTTGACATAATCAATCATGAGCTGTCACTGACCCGTTGGACCTCACCAGTGGTAGATGGAGTCAAATTAAGCTGCTTAAATTACATTAGCTCCTTCCTCTCAGAGAGCAACTCCTTTCTGAGAGCTGTCCAGGCCCAGTTCCTCAGGTCTAGTCCTATCACCTGTCTTATTACACACATGTGTGGCTGCTGTGTGAAATTGTGAGATGATATGGAATACAGGGTGTCACGGACTCGCAGGTCGTGCCCACTCTTGGCCCCATGTGGTCCGTGGGGGGTGCCCCTTTCAGTGAGCCAGCCCTTCTCGGGGGTCCACTCTCTCTCGGGGTTCAGCCCCTTCACCTCTCTGAGCCTTAGCACACCTGTTTCTCGCCGTCGGCCCCCTCAGGGAGTCCACGCACTCTGGACCCCCGGGCCTCCACCCCCGAAGGGGATGATGCAACCCTGTTCTCTAGGCCAGAGTGACTCTCAGTCAGCATAAAACAGGAGGGTTTATTGAGCTGTTGAATGCAGCACAGGAAACTCTCAGGGCTCTCAGACCTGGCCTCCCCCCAGCCCAGCACATCCAGGTCTTTCCTGCATCCAGGTGGGCTCTGCCTGCTTCCTCCCTCCAGCCCAGAGCTCCCCTGCTGCCCCGCTGGGCAGCGGAGATCACTGGCCCCAAGCCCCGCCTCTGTCCATTGTCTTCTCTCCAGGTATACAGCCCTGTAAACAGGGTCGTCTGGGCCTCTTCTCGTCTCTGGCCCCCTCTGGCTGGAACCGGTTGGTTCGGTCCCCGGGGGTCCTCTCTTCGCAGCCTATTGTTCTCCCACTGGCCAGAACCAGCTGCGACTCCTGAGCTGGGCTTCCAGGTCACCAGGTCACCTGTCGCCGGGGTCTCCATTCTCCATGCCCGTGGCTGGGGTCCCCAGTCCCCTCACCAGTCCCCTGTAACAACAAACTCCCTCTCCCATCACCTCATTAAACCCGTAACACCCAGGGAAACTGAGTCCCACCCCCTCTGCATGCAACCCCTAGGAAACCAAGAAACCCCGCCATAGGAAACAAGGAAAACAGGAAACTCCCCCATGCCATCACACAGTGTCGCCAAAGTGCTCCCAACACTCTGCTCTACCTCTCCTCTAGGATGTGCAGTGCTGTCTCGCTGCTCTTCCAGTGTCAGAAGGGGTTAGCTATCTTGTGCGTACTCGGAGAAGACGATGCTGGTGGGAAGTGGGATGCATTTGAAGGAACCAATGAAAATTGTGACTTCACCCTCTATTGGGGGTGCGTGCCATCCTGTAAAGATGGTGCACAACCTAATGGCTACCGAGATAGCGTGTAGATCGGAAACAGCTTCTTTCACCTTTAGCTGGCCAAGAGGCTACATCCTAACCTCTTAGGGTATGTCTTCACTGCAATTAGCTGGGCTGGCTTAGCTTGGGTGGAGTGTCCCCCCTGCAAAGCGCTTCCCGTGTAACTGTGTCCACAATGGTGGTGTACTAGCCCATGTGCTGACTTGGATTGCTGGTGGGATATTACATGGTTCTTAGCGATGCATTAAACTTGGCCACTCTATGATTGCCTTTGCAGGGTGTGCCCTCTCTTTCCCCTAGCGTGGAGCTGCTGTCTAATACTCTGGGTAAATAACCTCCAAGTGGTCACCATTCATAATGAGTAAGTCAGTTCTGAAGGTGAAAGCCAACAGCATTTGGCAGCAAGAGCTTTTACTTAGGGCTGTCAAACAATTAAAAAAATTAATCATGATTAATCATGAGGTTATTTTTTTAATAACAGTTTTAATCACACTGTTAAACAATAAAATACCATTTATTTAAATATTTTTGGATGTTTTCTACATTTTCACATATATTGATTTCAATTACAACACAGAATACAAAGTGTACAATGCTCACTTTATATTTATTTTTGAATACAAATATTTGCACTATAAAAAAGATAAACAAAAGAAATTGTATTTTTCAGTTCACCTCATACAAGTACTGTAATGAAATCGCTTTACCATGAAAATGCAACTTGCAAATGTAGAATTATTATATTTTTATATAACCACTCAAAAATAAAACAATGTAAAATTTTAGAGCTTGCAAGTTCACTTAATCCAACTTCTTGTTCATCCAATCGCTAAGACAAACAAGTTTGTTTACATTTACGGGAGATAATGTTGTCCATTTCTTATGTACATTGTCACCTGAAAGTGAGACCAGGCGTTCTCATGGCACTGTGGTAGCCGGCGTTGCAAGGTATTTACATGTCAGATATGCTAAATATTTGTATTTAGCCCCTTCATGCTTTGGCCTCCATTCCAGAGGACATGCTTCCATGCTGATGACGGGTTCTGTTCGATAACAATCCAAAGCAATGCAGACTGACGCATTTTTCATTTTCATCATCTTAGATGCCACCAACAGAAGGTTGATTTTCTTTTTTGGTGGTTTGGGTTTTGTAGTTGCTGCATTGGAGTGTTGCTCTTTTAAGACTTCTGACAGCATGTTCCACACCTCGTCCCTCTCAGATTTTGGGAAGCACTTCAGATTCTTGAATCTTTGGTCGAGCGCTGTAGCTATCTTTAGAAATCTCACTTTGGTACCTTCTTTGCATTTTGTCAAATCTGCAGTGAAAGTGTTTTTAAATAGAACATGTGCTGGGTCGTCATCCGAGACTGCCATAACACAAAATATATGGCAGAATGTAGGTAAAACCACAGACCAGGAGACATACAATTCTCCCTCAAGGAGTTCAGTCACAAATGTAATTAACACTATTTTTTTAACGAGTGTCATCAGCATGGAGGCATGTCTTTTGGAATGGTGGCCAAAGCATGAAGGGGCATACGAATGTTTAGCATGTCTGGCATGTAAATACCTTGCAATGCTGGCTACAAAAGTGCAAATGTAAATATACATTTGTGAGTTGCACTTTCACGATAAAGAGATTGCATTACAATACTTGTTTGAGGTGAATTGAAAAATGCGATTTCTTTTGTTTATCTTTTTTACAGTGCAAATATTTGTAATCAGAAATAATAATATAAAGTGAGCACAGTATACGTTGTATTCTGTGTTGTAATTGAAATCGATATATGTGAAAATGTAGGAAAACATCCCAAAATATTTATAATAAATTGGTATTCTATTATTATTGAACAGTGCGATTAAAACTGCTATTACTTGCGATTCATTTTTTTAATCGAGTTAATTTATTTTGAGTTAATCGCTTGCGTTAACTTCGATTAATTGACAGCCCTACTTTTAATGAAGATTGTCATTAAGGAATCCAGTCTGCACACCACAACATAGCGCACCTGATGGACTCTCTGTTTCTTTCCTGTCCACTAAACATAAAGGTGTCATTTGGGAGCATTTCCCCAAGCGATGGGCCTTACTGATCTCACATCCCAGCTTAGGGCCAACTGGTAGCTCAGGAATGCTGTGGAAGCACAAACATGGGGTTAAAAAGCAATGGAGAAAAAGGGAGATGTTAGACAAGAAAGCACAGCCTGGGTGGAATTGTGGGATAGCACTGGGGGGCTAAGCGCACCTGTGCATGATTAGCCAGTGTTCTCACTGCAGAGTCAGGGGGGTTGCCAGTCCAGGCTGAAGCAAAACCCAACCTCAAGCCTTTACCCTCAGCTGTACCTAATAAATCAGGCTTAATGCCAGGTTAGAGCTTTTTCTGTGTGGACAGAAGAAGGGTTTGGGGCAAGAGCCAGGCTATAGCACAGGCTAACTCTCTGGTGAAGACATACCGCCAGATATGGAGCTAGCCACAGTGATTAGGGTTTTTCACACTTGGAGACTGGATTACTTCTACATGCTCTGCCTTGACCTGACAAAGAAGAGATGGTTTTCATCATCTAGAGATGGTGCAACACACAACAGCGCAAGCCTGAGCGTGTTACTGTAATAGTCTACTCTCTGCTAATTCAATCCTGGGGTACTGTTCAAGGTCTTGCTCCTTTTTTTCCCAAGTCCTACATAGGCTAGCTAACTCAAAGGCAGCCCCTCTCCCTCACTTCATCAGGGCAGCTGCTTTCATTCGGGACACAATGGCGACAGAGCTGAGGTTTGAATGCACACAGGCTGGAGAAATTGCATTGGACCAGGTAATTTACTGCCATCAGAAATCTGACTGAGTCCAAATCTTACAGCCTTTAGGTTATATTGCTCATCTCTTTCAGCAGTCAGCCCTCAGTTGTTAAACTGTGGCATGATCTCTGGGGTGTAAACAGCCTAGACCCATTTGCTCCTAAGTGACTTCAAAATATGTGGAAGAGAAATATAATTAGTCCCTTCTTATGAAAGATTCTTGACTTTCTCTAAATACTAAGGTGAGTGGTGTCATGGAAATGTGTATAGTAATGCTAATAATAGCAGATAAAGTGTCTCCTTTTGTACTGCAAAGATCTGGAGTTCAAATCCTGTTGGAGTTTTACTTTTATTAAAATTCCTATTCACTTTTTCTCCATCCATGCAATTTCAGATCAATTAATTTTCATCTCAAACAATCAAAAATTATAAAAAGAAATCACCTTTCTTCCAGAACATTTCCCCATAAAACCCCAGGCAGAGTGACGATTCAGCTATATAAAGTTGTGATATCCACCAAACCTGTCCCACTAGGAAAGATTTAGTCATTTAAATCATCAGGTTAAACAAGACCTAACTTAGACTAACTTGATGTCCCCTTTCCCACAATTCAAAATTTGCTTTGGGTTTAGGAACCCTCTGAATGAAAGTAGGTTAACTCAAATTGTGTATTGTTTAACCAGATCATAGAAACATCTAATTCTTTTCTAAGGGAAATATGGTTATTACCATCCAGGTTCTCCAGTGTGGTGTGGTGATTGCACACCCACTGCTGGTTAATTATGGCCCTAAAGCCCCCGGGGGATCTTCTGGTGGTGTAGAGTGTTATAATGCCTGTGCCACCCCATTTGCTGTTGGTGATGTGGAGTGGTGTGGCTAGGAAGAAGGGTGTGTGTCTGTGGTGTTCCTACATCCTACTGATCTCCAGCGATGATGTTGGCCCCTTGGGGTTGCTGGCCAATGTAACGGGACTGGCCTGGCACAGGGCAAGCTGATGTTGCTGTTGCACCCCACTGGAGCTATGCTTTGTGTTCCTCACCTGTAGCCGCGGCTCTGGTCCTATGTCTTTATAGGGCAGGTCTGTAATTTTCTAATTGGGCTCTTTTTTATGTGAAAAGTTTTGGATCATATTAGTTTTGATTTGTAGAAAGGCAGCAAGAATTAACAAAAATCTGATGACAAGAATGACCAAATTGGGTCAGGCCAATGGCCCTCTAGCCCTGTATCCTGTCTTCTGGCAGTGGCTGGTGCCAGATGCTTCAGAAGGAATGAACAGAACAGGGCAGTTGTGAGTGCCCATGTCGTCCAATCCCAGCTTCTGGCAGTCAGAGGCTAGGGACACCCAGAGCATAGGGTTACATCCGTGATCATCTTGGCTGATAACTATTCATGGACCTATCCTCCATGAATTTATCTAATTTTTTTTTAACCCAGTTATACTTTTGACCTTCACAACATCCTCTGGCAACAAGTTCCACGGGTTGACAGGGTGTTGTGTGAAGAAATACTTCCTTTTGTTTGTTTTAAACCTATTGCCTATTCATTTCATTGGAAGACCCCTGGTTCTTGTGTTATATGAAGGGGTAAATAACACTTCCCTATTCACTTTCTCTGCACCATTCATGATTGTATAGACCTCTACCAGATCCACCATCTCTTTTCTAAACTGAACAGTCCTGGTCTCTTTAATCTCCTCTCATATGGAAGGTGTTCCATACCCCTAATCATTTTTGTTTCTTTTCTCTGTACCTTTTCCCATTCTAATACATCTTTTTTCATATGGGATGATCAGAACTGCACGCAGTACTCAAGGTGTGGATCAAAAGCAATGTAGCAAATTCCCCATCCATTTGGGTCCTGCACTGATAGTGCCAGCAATGCTTCCTTTAATACCTAAATATAAGTTGTCTCCCTGCCAAGCCAGACCCTGGAGAGGTCCTTTTTCCTATGGTCTAAGAGTTGCTTTGGTTAAATCCTTAAGAACAAAATAGATTAGAATAGGGAGAATAAAGGAAACATGAACCATTCTTTGAGTGAATAACTTCCAGGATCCATAGAGTTTCCTGGCCTAAAAGGATGGTGTTGTCCATGTTCCTTCCTGCTATTCCCACTCCTGCAGAAAAGCTCCTTGTCTTCCCATGCCAAGCAGGGCTCCCAGAGTCCCTGTGTGGTTTACAGTACAGTTCCTCATTACTTCCATTCCCCTACGTACAACACATGGCTCTGCCACTGCCTGCATTACCTCTGACCATCCACCCATTGACGGGTTCCTTTCCTTACCCACAATCTCGGCCTTCCAGCTCAGTACTGTCAGAAGCAATAACTTGAGTGTATAGAGGTGTGATAGGCAATGGAGTTCTGCCTGAATGAAGAGGGAGACAGGATTTGCAGGTCTGATGTGGCTCAGCTGGGAAGTAGGAGCCAAGAACAGCACAAAAAGTTCACCACTAGGGCCAGAAAAGTCCTGACCAGCTGCCTTGCACCAAATGAGAGAGAGTGATTTAAATCCCCTTCTAATTGCCCGCAGTCATTCTGGTGATGTTAAATCTCATTTTCTCCATTTTTAAGGCTTTTCTGAAACACCCCCCACCCCACACACACACACTACTAAGCCTTTGAAAGAAACGACTAATGTTATAATTAAAGGATCAATTTGGCAACATTTCTTTGTCTTAAGATCTTCTTTCTTTCAGGTTGGGTTACTGTAGTGTTCCCAGTCTCTGGAGAGCATTCTTCAGCTCCTTCAAGAAGCTTCTGAGCCATCTCTGAAATCTTTTCACTTCGCCTAATTTAAAAAAAAAATTTCCAGCCAATTTTGGAGGCATAACAAACGATGAATAAGATTAAGTTTTAGCGATTAATAATAAAGCCGTTAAAGGAGCGAGCGCACATTTTTGACAGAGGCTGGGGTTTTGGCTGACTGCGTGCAAAACCCAGGGCCGGCGGTGTTCCAGCTGGATCAGGAGGGTGAAAAAGAAATGCTTGTGAGATAATAGGTTACTGGGAATGTGGCTGGAGAAGGAGAATTGTCTCTAGAAGATGGAAAGGTTATGTGGGGAGAGATCATGAGAGATGTTTAGAGGCAGAAAAACACAGCCGAGGAATATCTTATTGGACTGATTCAATGCAACTATCACTGTGTTTTTCTTCTCCTTTAAAGAGTATAATTTCTTGAGAAGCAGCTTTGATGAAGCCCACAAGGGTTTGTGTGTGTGTGTGTGTGTGTGTGTGTGTTTGGGGAGGGGTGATGGTGAGTAGAGGGGAGGGAAACTAAACCTTGAAAATTCCAGTTGCCATGACAACTTAATGAGTTGTGAAAGTGGCCTCTTTGAACTACTTTTGAATAGGAAAGGCAGGGGGAAGGGGGTAGAGAAACACTTGCATCTGAAGAGTTCTTCCCACTTGTTTCCAAACATCCGCAGTAAATAGCCACTCTCCAGGTTATTTCAACTGACATCTCAAGGTGCATGTTGGATTTACAGAAGCAAGAAGCTGATTTGCTCTATAATATCCAGAGTAGTGAGCAAAACGTACCCAGATAATTCTGTTCTATTCTAGCAAAGCTCTTATACCATCACCATGGTATCTGAATGCCTTCCATAATTCAAGCAAAGGAGCCTTTGAGATGGTCATCTATATTCAGCAGACAGGTGGGGATCCATATTCAATAAGCTGCTGAATGCTTTGCACTTCTGTAGCACCTTTCAGCTGAGGGTCTCTGAGCCCATTACAAACAAGGAGGGTCACAACAGCTTTGAGAGGTTGGGATGTGTTATCCCCCACTTTATGGGAAATAATAATTCTTACAGCTGAGTGGAAAAATCCACAGCAAATAATTGAGTTGATAGTTTCCCCCCTTTTATTTCTGTTCATGAATTATTCACCAACAGATCTTGTCTTTCATAGAATCATAGAATATCAGGGTTGGAAGGGACCTTAGAAGGTCATCTAGTCCAACCCCCTGCTCAAAGCAGGACCAATTCCCAATTTTTGCCCCAGATCCCTAAATGGCCCCCTCAAGGATTGAGCTCACAACCCTGGATTTAGCAGGCCAATGCTCAAACCACTGAGCTATCATGTTCATTACTGAGAATTCCTTGTGAATCTCTTCAGCAGATGATCCTTGCTCTGCTGATTGTTTGTGAAAATCTTGTTGGAAATGTTCACAATTTGTGTTGTGGGGGTTAGTTACATAAAATTCTGCGGCATTGGCCTGATGTTGAGACTTACTAGTGGTTTTGGGTGTCTCAGCCAGGGCCGGATTAACCTTTTGTGGGCCCAGTGCCAAACATATTTGTGGGCCCTCATAGTACCCGGGCTTAAAAATCAGGCCCAAGCCTGCCTCTCTTGGGAGGCAGTGCAATCTAGGCCTGGTCTACACTGGGGAGGGAGGGGGGGAGTCGATCTAAGTTACGCAACTTCAGCTAGGTGAATAACGTAGCTGCAGTCTACGTACTTAGATCTACTTATGACTGCTGACGCTTCCCCGTCGACTCCGCCTACACTTCTCACTCCAGTGGAGTACCGGAATCAACAGGGGAGTGCTCGGCAGTCGATTTTATCATGTCTTCACTAGACACGATAAATCAACTCCTGTTGGATTGATCGCTCCAGAGGTAAGTGTAGACATGCCCCTAAGCATAGCAAACAGGAGAGACTCAGAGTCAGGACTCCTGGGTTCTCTCACCGTCTCTGGGAGGGGAGGGGAGGGGAGTGGGGTCTAGTGGGTTAGAGCATGGTGGGGCTGGGAGCCAGGATTCCTAGGTTCTATCCCCAGCTCTGGGAAGGAAGTGGGGTCTAGTGGTTACAGCAGGGGGGCTGGGAGTCCCCTCCATTGACCATTACCAGCTGAACATCTCTCCCCCAAGTCTGCTCAGCTCCCCATCCCACTGCTCAGAAGCCCCATCCCCTGCTTCCCAGGGTGATGGATCTGCAAAGTGAGGGACTACATCTCCTTTCAGCCCCTCCCCACTGCACATCCACCTTCCTCTGCCCAGGTAAGAGGAAAGGTCCTGAGCCAGGGAGTGGCTGGGCTCTATTGGAGTGAGAGCCCCGGGAAGCTTGGGCAGAGCCACATGTGGAACAGGCTGCACCTGCCAGACATCACAGCTGGTGCTGCTCTGGGTGGGGTTTGTAGGGGAGCAGCAGCGGCTAGGCAGGGAGCCAGAGCAAGGGGGCCCAAGGAGAGCCACTAATAGAGCCTGGCTGGGAAACCCGCAAGCACTTATTTGCAGGACTAGAGACTGGGCAGGGCACCCCCAGGCACTAGGCCTTGTGGCCGTCTGCTGCCTGCCGGTGATGGGGGCAGAGAGGAGCCCTCAGCCAGTTGGCTGAGAGGAGCGAGCAGTGGGCGGGAGGAGGGCCAGGGGGTGAAGAGAAGCCGGCGGAAGGGACCAGAGGGTGGAGAGAAGCCCTGGGTCAGCCAGCCAAGAGGAGCGAGTGAGGGAGGGCCAGAGGGTGGAGAGGAGCTGGCAGCTCAGGGAGCAGCACAAATTCGAGCAGGCTGGGCTGGGGTCCCTTTTGAGTGTGGGCCTGGCACTAGGGCACCACTGGCGCCATTATAAGCCCGGTACTGGTATCAGCATTTGAGCGTCCAACTTGAGACTGCTTAAATGGCCTGATTTTAAGAGATTGGGTGTTCAGTACTTCAGAAAATCAGACCCCTTTAAGGCGACTCAAAATGAGCACCCAAAATTGAGGCACTAAGATTACTGGTCACTGTTTAAAATGTAGACCATTGTGAATGTTCTGTGACAGGGTGACATATAACTGAAATAGAATGGATAGTGAATTTGATGCTCAAATATACAATTCAAAATTCACTTTAGGTGACTAATGAAGTATTCAATTTGAGCACTCAAATGTTCCCAGGAAGTGAACATGAATGGGTGGTGAATGCAGTTGAATCAAAATTTGCTTTCATAATTGCATGAATATTCACGGGCAATTTTCCCTACTATTTTTCAGCTTTAATACTTATACTGTGCTTTTCAACTGAGGATCTCTAAGCACCTGAAAAAGTTGGGTCCAATTGTTCTCAGTTTGAAGATGGGGGAAATTGAAGCACAAGGAGATCATATGATTTTTCCCAAGGCTCTGGAAGAGCTGAGAATAAAGCCCACAGCTTCTGAAGTCAGTGGCGCTACATTGGCTTATACTGGTGAGGAGGATCTGTAAAGACACCATGGTCTCTAATGGTAGCAAGATGCACGTGATGTTCCCTGCTCTGTATTTCCTTCACATAAAACTTAAATAGCACTATTTGCTAGTGTCCCCCGTGTTTGAGTGAAATCAGCTCCTGGGGGAAGGACCGCTATCTTAAGCTAAACCCAGGCAAGACAGAGGAATGCTGGTGGGAAGAGGGAGACATTTACAAGACCTTGCCAACACCATATCATCACCCATGGGGTTCCACTTCCTATCATATACCATACAAAGCCTAGGAGTTTTCTTTGACTCCTTACTGATATTAGATACCCAAATTGCAGCAGCTGTTGAAACTGCCACCTTCTACCTGCAGTTGGCAAGAAGATTATGACCTATCTTGACAGGTCCAGACATGGTAAGCCATGCATTTGTCACCTACAGGCTAGATTATTGCAACACACTGTACCGGGAAATGAAAGTAGACATTTGAAAAGCTCCAGTGGGTGCAACATCTGCGGCAGTTTGCCTGATGACCTGGGTAGGACAACCTGGGTAGGACAACATGAGCGCATCACTCTGGTGCTCCTGTCACTGCTCTGGCTCGCTATCAAATACCAGGTATTAAAATTCCTGAACTTGACCTTCAAAGCAGTCAGTGGGCTGGACCTGAGAGATCTCAAACAGCATCTCCACTATGCTCAAACGCTCCCATGACAGCAGCACTCCTCAGGGACAGTGCAACTCCCCATACCAAGACAGACAGTCTTTTTGTTGGCTGACCTACAGCAATGAAACTTCCTCTAATAAGAGCTGAGTGGCCTCCATTTCATTGCCTTTGTAACCCACGCTAGAATGGAGTGGTTCTTTGTCCCCCTCTAGTGGCTGCTCTGCAAAAGTAGAGTTTTGCTACAGCTGTCAGTTAATGGAGTTAATCCTTTAGCGCAAGTGGGAGAGGTCCATGTTTTTACCACTGAAGTCTTGGTTTAAACCTACAGTCAGCCCAAGCTTGGTCAGTTATGCATTTAGGACAAAATTTAAGACCCATCTCTTTGCCATAGCTTTCCCACAATAATAACCTGAGTTTGGGGTTCAGATGCCACAGTGATAACTGAAGTATAAATACCTAACTAGACAAATATATTGAAAAGAATAGTGTAGCAGGAAATCACTTGCCATCTTTCTGTAAGAGCTCACCTGACTTTGAGGGACACAGATGGAACCTGGGAGCAGGACTTAGACTGCAAAAATGGCAGTCCACTTTTACCATGGCAGATGTGAACCCTCCATAACGTTATCTGGAAACTAGATCACAAAGATCTGACTTGAGAACTCCTTGTGCACATCTCAGCTTTAGCTTCCAAACCACTTTATGGAAGGGGTAAAGTGGAGTCCAAAGAGCTGGCCTGGCTGGGATTCAGAGAGGTTTTATTTGTTTTGTCAGTGGTGCATTTGGTGCTGCTGAAAGGTGTTGGATCAGTGGCCTTGGATATGGAGGCTCTTTGTTCACAGCATGGATCGTGCTCATTGATCTGCAAGTGTGTACCAACCCTAAATGGGAGGGAAGCACCTGTAGGATGCCAGAGGATTTCAGTTTCCATGCAACCCTTGGTTTCTTCAGTGCATCTACCAAAAAGGGAGCTACCTGTCATAGTGAGATTTTTAAAAAAAAAAAAATATGAAGACACTTCTCCCTCTATGCTCCTCGCGCACAGACCTGGGAATCCTGATTTATCTAAAGAATCCCTCTCTCTCCTGTACAATGTGTCTGCTTGTAGGGAAGGGGAAACACTCCCCACTGCTGACGGTCAGGGTGTCTAGTGAGATCTGTCTCCTGGTAGCAGATAGTACCTAACAGATCCTCAGACCAGATGAAAGGAATGCCAAGGTTGTACTGGAGAGCAGCAAGGAGCCAGGAGAATTCACAGTGAAGGGGGGAATTGTACCATCTGTGCTCTGAATGCCCAGACAAACTGGGCACACTGTTATGATGGTGCCCGTCTATGTAGGACAGATGGCACGCTTCTCCCCAGCCCGTGCTTAACAGAGTTCCTGTGCTCCCTGTCACAACCCTCAGTTTCTCTCAGTCACTAGTGAATGGTGTCAGTTTTACAGAACACAATCCTGAGGTGCTGATGCGTCGCCCTCAGCCCCAGCGCATAAGTGGACGTCATCCTGCTGACATCAGTGGGCTTTCACCTCCTTAAGCCAGTGCTGAGTTTGACCTGCTGTCCTTCACCCACCAGAGAGGGAGGGTTATGGGATGTCACCAATGCTTGGAACAGGGGCTCTGCTCATGAGCTGCAGTTTGGCCTGCAGGCTGGAGTGTGCTGAGGGGTGTGCATGGTACCCAGCCATTGTTTTAAGAATGGGGCAGCTGGGACGGCCCGATGCTCTTAGTGGGCTCAGAGTTTGGATCCCCAACACTTTCTAGGCTTGCAGGATCTGGGTACCTGCAGAGGCAGAGAGATTAGGCCTTGAGAGGAGGGAGTAGCTCACACAAGTGTTGTGTCAGAGGGAGCCATGCCCTGCCTTTCTTGGCTGGGTTTGTCCAGTCAGAGGTATTTGAAGGGGAAAATGGAATGTCATAGAGAACTCCCCCTCCACCTCCTCTCTCTGAGGCTTGGTCTATACCAGTGGTTCCCAAACTCGGTCCGCGGCTTGCTCAGGGTAAGCCCCTGGCGTGCCGGGCTGGTTTGTTTACCTGCTGCCTCCACAGGTACGGCCGCTCGCAGCTCCCACTGGCCGCCAATGGATGCTACGGGAAGCAGCACAGGAAGCAGAGCGGGCTGGTCTGCTGCTTCCCGCAGCTCCCATTGGCCAGGAACTGCAAACCGCAGCCAGTGAGAGCTGCAAGCAACCGTACCTGCAGAGACGGCAGGTAAACAAACCGGCCCGGCACGCCAGGGGCTTACCCTGAGCAAGCCGCAGACTGAGTTTGGGAACCACTGGTCTACACTATAGATATACATCGGTATAACTGTGTCGCTCAGGGGGGTGGAAAATCCGCCCTCCTGAGTGATGCCACCCTAACCCCCAGCATAGACAGCGCTATATCAACAAGAGGGCTTCTCCCGTCAACACAACTACCACCCCTCGGGGAGGAGGGGTACCTGCGCCGATGAGAGACGCTCTCCCGTTGGCATAGGAAATGTCTTCACTAAGTGCTACAGTGGCACAGCTGCATCGGTGAAGCTGCATCACAGCCGCACTGCATGTGTAGACAAGCTCTGGATATGCCAAGGATGGGATTCCCCTGCCCAAAGCCTTTCAATGGGAGTTGGGCACCTCACACCTCTAGGCTCCTTTGAAAAGCCCTCCCTCCATCTGGTTTGGAATGTCTCCAAATCCATTGTCAATCAGCGTTGCCTGCCCGGTTCTTACTCCGCTACAGTATTATCTTTACCCAGTGCTGCAAATTGGTTCTGAGCAATCCTTGATCTGTCAATTTCGCCCACCCACTTTCAGATGTCACCAGCCTCCATTGCTGCCCTTCTCGGTAATGTGTCTCTTTGAAATGAAATAATTCGTTACATTGAGTTTAACTTATTTTTTCCCCTTCTCCTAATGGACAAAAGCAATTAGCCCGTATTTGAGATTCATAATCTGCCAAATTCTGTCTTTGAAAATACAGCAGCAGTGGACTAGGCCCAATCCCTGGACATGCTGAACACCTGCCACACCCAGGAAACCCTCTCTCAGCATCAGCCCCTAAATTAGGTCTTCCCAAACAAGGGTTTGATTGCAGTGGAAAGAGACCATCAGTGTAAACCTCACCCCCATAATGAGGATTAAGGAGGGTGCACTGGAGTGTCCTGCCTCGTGTGTTGAGAGGGTGTGAGCTCACTTTGCCTAATAAAGCTGCAGAAAGGGAGATTGGGAAGGGGAAGTTTCCATTGGCTTCCCCGGGGATTCAGTCCTTGAAAATGGCTGTTTCATTCCTAAACTGCCTCTCTGGCTGGGTTGTTTCTTGGATGCATTTCCTAGATTATAAAGCCAGAGGAGAACACAGTGAAGGTCTAGGTCTGACTGCCTGTATAGCACAGTCCATAGGACTTCCCTGAATTGACTCCTGTTTGAACTAGAATTTACCTATTAGAAAAAACAGCCCATCTTGATTTAAAGATTTCCAGTGATGGAGAATCTGCCACAGCCCTTGATAAATTGTTCCCATGGCTAATTACCTTCAGCGTTAAAAATTTGCACCTTAGTTCTAGTCTGAATTTGTCTACCTTCAACTTCCAGCCATTGGCTCTTGCTACACCTTTCTCTGCTAAGTTGAAGAGCCCCCAATTATCTAACGTCTGTTTTCCAGGTAGGTACATGGGAGACCGTGATCAAATCACCCCTTAACCACCACCTTTCTAAGCTAAACAGACTGAGCCTCTTGAGACGCTCACTTCCAGCCCTTTCACCATTGTTGCGCAGTTACGACAGCTTCTCTCACTAAGCAAGCAGCTCCTTCAGATAAAAGAGGCAAGGCCACCCGCACAGCCAAAGTGGGAGCTGCCAAGCATTTCAGAAGATGGCAGGGACAGGCAAGAGGGAAGAGAGATGACTCCAGATTCTCCGCTGGGGTAAACCAGCATTGCTCTATTAACTGTGGCTGTGCTGGAGTACACCAGCAGAGAATCTCACCCAAGGTGTGTCTCCTGTATCTTCTGTGCAGCGGAGGGCCCACTGTTGGCGCTCAGTGAATGAAAACCAGAAATAGACCTCCTAGCCAGCGCATCCGCCTAGTGAGGGTCAGGACCTTGCAGAAACTGGTACTCCTTCCCGCTCTCCTGAGCTTTTCATCTGGAGGAGAGTGGGTCTTCAAACACCAGCTTCCTGCAGCAGAAGCAGGGAGCCACTTGTGCTCACTTTCACAAGATAGTTGGAGCTTTTGCCCTGCATGGTGGACTTGCGGTCTGTTACGTGGCCCTGAAGGTAACGCTTTACCCCAGGAGGTGATATCAGAACATAACGATGTTGTGACAAAGCAATGAGCTCAAGCGGCAGAACAAACAGTAGCCCGACCTTTGACCCAAATTAGCTTAGTCCCCATCTACACCAAAAAGTTAGCTCAACCCAGCTACACTGTTCAGGGATGTGAAGCGAAGCCGACCTAACCCCCAGTGTAGACAGAGCTGTCGCCTGTGTGGGAGGTGGGTGGAGAACCCCTCCTGTCAGCATTGGTAGTGGCTGCCCTCTGCAATGCTGCACACACAGCTTGTTCCCAAATATTAATCCAAGAGCTGTGAGCCTATTTGCTGATTGGCTATTAAAGACTCTTTCTTATCCCCGCTCCCATTCCTTTTCTCCTCTCCTTCCCTCTTTCTCCCATTTTCAGACTCCTTTTCTCTCAGTGCTCTCCTCCCTCCTCCTCTAGTGTGGGAATAGAGAAGGTCTCATTTTAGTCTGACGTCCGCAGATGGAGGGGGAGAGCTGTTTGATGCTGAACACCAGACCGGCAGGAAACTTAACCTTCCTGGGGTGGAATTAAAAATGCTCAGATTGTCTGGGAAATTTAAGCAAGGGATTCTGGGAACAGTCAGAAAATGTTTTTTCATAAAAAAATGCCCACAGTGCTAAGTGTGTAATGGTTCTGCCTGGGTAATAAACTCAAACTCCCTCTAAAGCAGACATACAATTCTTTAGATTCCTTTGAATGTTTGGGGTTTTTTTTGGCGGGGTGGGGGAGAGGGGAGGAGATGGCTGCTGGGATCTCAGAGGAGTGAGACACTTGTCTTGTAAAAGAACACAGCCATTTGTTCTTCATAATCATGCCTCTTACATGCTGTAATTAGAATGCTGCGGGGCCAGAAGGGGGGTGCAGTATATGAAGTGAACTTCTTTGTGCCTTATTTTTCATGCATCTTGGGCTTTTGTACCTGCTCAAGTATTGTGACTGACACTTACCTTAGCCATGTGCTCGGTGTGTGTGTGTGTGTGTGTGTGTATACATGCCACACACCAGCATGTGTGTACCTATATATGACTGGGCACAATGCGCAGAATTCATACATTTCATACGTGTGCATACATTTCCTTCAATGGAGTTTCAGCAGAGATTAATTTGGCCCACTGTCGGTATGGGAGTGGTAGTCTACGTAGGTGTATGGTTGTATATGTAGGTTCATAGCCTGAAAGTATTGTGTCTACGCAAGTGGCAACACAAAGTGTATGTGCGGGCATGTGTCATCTTATGCTTATGACTAAACATGCATGTGTGGGTGTGTATAGCAAATGCATCACTTTGTACAGTGTGTGTAGTCACGTGAGCCTCCATGCATATGGTTTCTGTATTGATGTGTGTGCCATGCCTGCAGGCAGTATGTGTATGAGCCTGTGTGTTTCAGTTCCATAGATGTGTTACTTGGCATATTTTCCCATGTTTCTGTTTCTGCATTGACCTTTTGCTCCGTACATACATAAGTGCATGTAGTCCTGTGTGTTTGTTCATATTGGTATGTGGTCATTCTGTATAGCAGCATACAGGAAGGGTGCATGTTTGCTTATGGATATGTCACTGATGTGTGTATACAAGTGTGTAAACCAGAATTGTCAGCATATGATCATGCATTTTGAGTGAATATATGTTATAGGTATATGGTTCTATTTGCGTATTAGCATATGCATATCTATATATAGTTATGGGAATGTATGTATGCAGTTTGCACAGGTGCATGGTGTGGGTATATGTGTTTGTGTATTTGTCTGCCTGTGTGCATACATGTTGTTTGCATGTATGTCTTTGATCATATGTGTGATTGCAGAAGATTGTAGTTATGGATTTATTTATTTCATGTGTTTTCATACATTGGGGTAGGGTCTATGTGTGTGTTGCTGTCTGAGTAATCTGGAGCGTGAGTGTGAAGCCCCAGGTGTGTGCGTGTTTTCTTTTGTGAATGATGGGCATGGTGTATATATGTGCTAGTATGGTCACAAGTTTGTCTGCATATGTGTGCTTTTCTTTGTGTATCTCCAGCATGTGGGTGTGCAAAGCATGCAGATGGGTGAGCCTCTGTGTTCCAGTGTATGAGCATTAATGCTCATGTGTGCAGACTTGTAGAGCTGTGTGTGTGTACGTAAGTATGTCTTTGCATCTTGCAGGCTTGCCCATCCCGGAGGGGTTCATTTCTGACTGGGTTACTATGACAACAGCGAGAGACCCTGAATCCATACACAAAAGCTTTATTTGTACTGAATCGGAGGAGCGTGCATTGCTGATCACTAAAGCAAAGCAGCTTCTACAGAGAAAGAGGTCTCCCTACAAACCTTTAAGAAGTTCTCCCTCACGTAGAGTAATCCTTTGACCCTCAGTTCAGGTGCATCAGGGTTGGGGATGGGGATGGGTGGAAATGGAGGAGCAGCTCCTGCATCAGGCATGGCTGCCGTGGAGCTGGGGGTTAACTTAACCCATCAGGTAGCTGGGTCTCCAGCCACAAATGCCTCCTGTTCTAGTGCCATCAAGGGCTTAACCAGTCAGGAGTAAGCTAGAGTTGATGCAGAAACTCCATTTTCTCTACCTGTCCCATGCTGTGCCTAGGGATTGCAGTAGGTAGGATTCCCAGGGTGTGATGAGCCAGCAGCATGCAAATACAATGGTGGTGGGGTCAGGAGGGAACCTCAGCCTTTACTCTGGGTTTCCTGATGTTTATAGGTGTATGCTGGAGTCCAAAGGGAATCCAGTCATAGATTTTAGCCTCGGTGGTTTCCTTTAATGATAGTAACTATAGGAGACACCAGACCAGACCCAGTAGTCCAGTGTCCTCTCTCTGGACACAGCCGAAGCTGGACGTTTCAGAGGAAGCTCTAACCCCTCCCCGACACACACACACACACACACACTCACACTCTCTCTCTCTCTCTCTCCCCCCCCCCCCCCCCGCCCCCCGGTCAGAATTTTCAAAGGAGCTCAGCACCTACAAACTGGGCCAGGTTTTCAAAACAGCTCAGCTGGGTGCTGAACTCTGGAAAACCTGGCCCATTTGTGCAGGTGCCTAAATGGGAGCTGAGCTCTGTTTGAAAATCTCGCCCCAGTCATACAACCTTATTCCACAGATGGGAAATCTCCTCCTGCCTCTTTAGTGAGGAACAGCTTAGACTATGAAGCACGAGGGCTGATCATTAGTGGTGCCCCAGAGGCAACCCTTACTTATGTGTCAGATCTTTCTTTGAAACTTACTAATATATTTGTTTCTTCTTAAAGATAGTAGAGTATTAAAATAGGGAAGGCTACTCGTCTATTTCCTTTCCCCACCTGCCCCTGACTGATTGCTGTGCAGGGGCTCCTACTGACAGACCTGATCAGATTTAGCTGAGCTTTGAGCATTATGATCATTGCACCAAATGACCCAGTGCACTCTGTGCTGTACCAGTAAACCTGAGGAAAAGAAATGACTTCCCATGCAGCCGAGCCACCATAGGGTCTGCCCAGAGGTATAGCTGTGTATTTTTGGCTTAGAAAATGTCCCCAATGCCCTGTGCTAGTGCACAAGTGATCAACAGCCTTCCCTCAAACAAGGAATGGGTGACTAAATAAGAAGGAGAAATAAGACAATAGAGGTAGGATGGTCCAGTGGTTAAGGCCCCAGACTGGGACTCAGGAGTTCTGGATTCCCAGCTCTGCTACAGCCTTCCTGGGTGACCTTGAACAAGCCCTGCTGAGGGGGGAGGGGACCCAGTCTCAGTGTTTGAGAGCTGTCCGGGAGCAGAAGGGGCATGCAGATAACCTCAAAGGATAAACCCCACAACCCTTGGGCACTTGATCCAGAGCAAACCCATGAACTATCAGTGACTCGAGTGGCACGCCGAGGGGCCCTCTCCCCATACCCCTCAGAGCGCCCCCCCAACCCCCACTATCCTGGCAGAAGGGGTCGTGAAAGTGAAGTCAGGCACTGAGGAGGCTGCGAACTTAAAATATCTGCTCGATCTGTTTTCCATGACTGAGAGATGGAGAGTCTCTTTGGCCAGGTGGGATCACAGTGCTCAGTCAGTGCCATGCAGCAAGGGTGGGAAAATGTGTTCACCTGCATCACATTGGTCATTTTTGATTCTCCTCCTCATTCCCGTGCTAGGCTGTCAGCTCTGCAGTGTGGTGATGGGCCGGGGAGGTGAGTCTAGAGGCCAGATCGCCTTCGCCTTGTGGCTGGAGAAGGCTGGAGTTACTGGGGGTTCCCCATCTCTCATGTCTGCACCCCCAGCTTGCACAGATCCACGGAGCACACAGCAGGGCTGCAGTGGAATAAATTTTGTCTTAATAATGCATTCTCCTCCCCCCCACCTCCCAGCAACACTGCAGTGTGTGCAAAGAGGAGCTGTGCCTACTACAAGCCAGCACGTAGTGACTGAATGGAGTTTTAAGCATCTCTCTGGGAGATGGGGCAAGAGTATCAGTTCATGCAGCAGGAACGCTCTCACCTGGCTTCCTGAATCAAGCACTGCAGGGTCTGGCTCTACCTGCTCCAGTCTGCCCACCCCCTGGGGTTGCCCAGCATTGGCTCTTCACCCACTGCGCATGCCCCTTCTCGGGTCCCATCTGCTCTTTCTTTCTTCCCATCCAAGTGGAGGGACGCCAGGGAGTCTGCAGAGCATCTGCATGTCCCGCCCACTCGTGCCTCCCACACCTTTGAAAGGGGTCAGTGGGTGGGGGCGCAGACCTTGGCGAGCACTGGGAGGAGGGAGAGTTGAGTTAGTATCTGGGCCATAACCTGCCCCTCTGGACCATGCGCTGGTGCTGGGCAGAGCTTCCCCTGGTCAGGGATGCTGGAGAACATGGGAATTTCATTGCACATTCATCGGCTTCACTCCTCTCTTCCCCCACTGACCCCTCCTTACTTTTCCAACCTGTTCACCCCCCTCCATGCACCGCACTGTAGATTTGCTCCATCTGTACCATGGTCCCATCCATTGGTCCCCTTCATCCCAGTTATACCGATGCTTTGGCTCAGTAGAGCTGTTCATCTCACCCATCTGCTCCAGCCAGCCTTCCTCCATGTACCTCAGTCCGAGGACAGTGTTTCCATCTGCCTCAGCCATCCCTCTGGCTTCCCTGTGCCCTAGCTGGTCAGCTGTGTGACCACCCCTCCACCGCGCTGGCTCTTCTCCCATTCCTCCCAGGTATCCTTCTGTCCATCCCTCGAAGCCTGCCACCCCACATTGTGCCCTGAGAGCTATCCCTCGTCCCTCGTCCCGACCATGCTGCCCCATGCCCACCCTCTAACCCCAGCTGGCACAGCCCTGTCCCAACCCTGCCACTGACCCTGCTGTGCTGTCCTGTGCGCGTGCGCGCGCGCACACACACACACACATCATGGTCCCAGCTGTGCCACCCTGCATGCACACACCCCCACCCCCACACACCCCAATGGTCCCAGCCATACCGCTTGCGCACACACACACACACACCGTGGTCCCAGCCATGCCACTCTGCAAACAACCTCCTCCAATGGTCCCAGTCATACCACCCTACACATATATGGATGTGCGAACACACACACAATGGTCCCAGCCATACCACCCTGCACAAACACACACACCTTAATGGTCCCAGCCATACCACCCTGCATGTGCGCACACACGCACACACACACCCACACCCACATTCCATGGTCCCACCTGTGCCACCCTGCATGCACACAAACCAATGGTCCCAGCCATACCACCCTGCATGCACACCCCCCACCCCCCCACACCCCAATGGTCCCAGCCATACCGCACACACACACACACACTCACACACACAATGGTCCCAGACATATCACCCTGCACGCACACACACATCCCCCAGTGGTCCCAGCCATACCATCCTGCACACACACACAAACACACATCATGGTCCCAGCCATACCACCCTGCATGCGCGCACACAAACACACACACATAAAGGGTTCCATCCATAACACCCTGCGTGCGCACCGCCCCCCCTGCCCATGGTCCCAGCCATATCACCCTGCGCACACACACCATGGTCCCAGCCATGGCACCCTGCGCGCGCACGCACGCACACACACACGCACACACACACACACACCCCTGGTCCTGGCCATGCCACCATGCACACACACACACACACACCCTTGCCCTAGCCGTGCTGCCCTGCTCTCGCTCTCTCTCTCTTTCACACACACACACACACACACACACACACACACACACACCTCTCTTATCCCAGCCGTGCCACAATCCCTCAATAAAACCAACATTGCCCTTCTGTGTCTACAGGGAATTTGCCAAAGAGCGAGAGCGGGTGGAGAACCGCAGAGCCTTCATGAAGCTGCGGCGCCAGCAGCAGATCGAACGGGAATTGAATGGCTATAGGGCATGGATAGACAAAGCAGGTAAGGCTGTGGCAGGCCTAGGGTCAGCGTTTCAATGTGAATGACGGGGTGACCCCACTGGCTCGGGGGAGGGGAGCTGCTGCGCGCGCTCTGTAGTTCAGCAGATGCCTGCGAAGTCGGAGGCTGCCATCGCTGATTAATGAATTAGCACCGTATTGTACAGCTTGTGGGTCCATACGGTTCTCTGCCCCTCCCCCACACCCAGACTGTCTTTGCCGCACTCTTCCCCAACAAAATATTTCACCGGGGCAGAAAATGTTCTGCTGAGTCACGTGTGACTGAATTGCACGTTGAAGGCCAAAGTGCATGAAAGGTGCCACGGTTGGGCTGAATTCCGCCTTTGGTTACAAATGCGTAAGTCCATTGCCATCCGAGGAGGTGACGTGCGTAGAAGTGAGGACAGGATTTGGCTTGGGGGCATATTCCTTTGGTACACTATGATACTGAATGTGCTACACATCGCAGGTCTAAACCCAGGCGGAGTGGGTGGGACAACGTGTTTGGTAGCTCTACGAGCATTGGAGCTAACTTTAGTGGCCATTAACACAGCTGCCCAATGACACAGCTAAAAGATTTTCGCTCTTCTCCCATAAGGATGCCCTGAGGAAATCAGAAATTCAGACTTATCCTGCAGTGCCAAGTAGTTTGGCCACAATTCTCGTGTTCCATACAACCTCCACCCACCAGTCCTGCAGGGAGCTCCCGCAAGGAGCTCACTGCAGCACAGAAGCCAGAGTGGTTATGCTGCTGTATGACCACCGTCGCGGTCATGCACAGCACACAGACAGGAGTCTGACAGATTGCTGTCAGTATGCTAGCATTCCCCATCCTCAGGAACGAGCTGATCCTGGGAGCTGCTGAGCACAGGAGGAGCTCAGCACTAATGCTTCCATGGGGCAGCCATTTGTCCAGGTGTCATTAGTGACCGAGCTAACACATCTCCATGCACACAACCCTCCCGGCCTGAGATCATGAACTCAGAGCTCTCAGGAAAACAGCCTCAGCAGGTGTGATGACCCTGCATAGCACTTAGCAGCTGTGTTGGAAACGTGGACGTACAAACCAGATTATCAAGCCCACATTCCGGGGAGCGTATTTTTAATATTGTGCATGCAAAGAAGTGCCAATGATAGGTCAGCATCTATATGGGGACAGAGTTAAGGTAGTTTGGTAACATAGCTGTGAACATTCATATGTTCAGAGATTTGGGTTTCTAGTTTAACTTTAACCCTGAATTTCCTGGGTTTTTAATGTGGTTTTTTTGTGATTTTCTTTTAACTATCACATTACTGAAAGGTCGTATACAAGTCAAACCACCGGCATGCACTTCACTTTACTCTAACAAAGATTTGTGTGTGTACGTAGGAGTTATATACAGGTGCCAATTCCATATTTTAAATATTGAAACTCTGTGTGGTTGGACTTCCCGCCACACTGAGAGGCCTGAGTGGGGCTTTGCATTTTCTGAAGTTATCTACCATGGTGGGGCCATAAGTTAGAGTAGGTGAGGATCAGTTAGTCACTTTCCAGCCAGTTCCACCCCTGCAGGGTTTTCTGACTGGATGCATGGTCCCTTTGTGAGCAATTCCGTCCCCAGCTCCCGACCTATGATTGCGTCTAAGACAACGAAGGCTTTTTCTGCACAGCTATAGATTTCCAAATAGGCATGATATAGACTTTGGATATCACACCTGTTTTCTAACTTGTCACCAATGTGTCACTTATGTCCTCATTTGTTACTGAAGAATTTAGCCAAAGAATTCTGTTTAGGGCATGGTGCGTAGGAAGGGGTTTTAAATAGGATTGGGGGAGTGGATTCAGATAAAATAAGAAAAGACTTGCACCTTCATTCAAAACTCGTACCAACAGTGTGTTGAGATTCACAGAAGTTTTGTTAACTTCAAGATGAGCCTGAGCCACAAAGTTCAGCTGTAAATCTAGTTCCAGACTTCTCCAGTTTCGGGGGAGTTTGGATCTAGGGTTTTGGTTCATGCCTATGTGCTTCCTGGTTCTGACTGGGGACAGAAAAGGAAGCCCCCAAATACAATAAGAAGTGTTGTTTCTATGGTATTTCTGCTCTGAGTGGAAGCAGGGCATACTGGGAATCCTGCAAGGAAGAGTGGGGATTTCCAGGCATGTTTTGGAGACCCAAGAATTTTGGATAAAAAAATCAGTTCTCATCAAACCGAATCTGAAATTTTTCAGAATTTTTGGTGAATTGAAAAGGTCCTGTTTTGGGTCTGTTCCAGAGTGGGGATTTGAACCTGCATCTCCCACAACCCAGGGAGTGCCCTAATCACTGGGCAAAGGGCTATGATGGAGGGGTGGTACCATGACACCTCCTCCTATGGCCATTTTGTGTCTAACCAAAATTATTTGTGTCAAAATTTGTGAATAGTTTAAGGTCAACTGAAACTGCATTTTTCATCGAATAAATGTTTGTCTAAAAACATAGCCCAGCTCTACTTATTAAACATCTTTGTTGGCCTTTAAGAGAGCTTACCTCTTGGAGGAGGCAGCAGGACAGTGGATTGGAAGTCATTTTACTTTCCGATTGGCTGACATAGTGTTGTGTAGCTGACTCTTTCCACTGCTGTCAAATCGTATCTGCTCGTTCACAAGGTGCAGGAACATGGTGGGGCTCCCAGGCTCCACTGCAGACTAGTACGGTTCTAATCAACGCTAATGGCAGTACAGCAGCATCTCCTGACTAATCGTGTGTTATCTCATGTTGCTGTCATATGGTGGAACTGTTCCACTTCACTACATGGCTTTCTCATGTAATGGATGCTGCCTTTCCTCCATCGTTTCACCTTCAAAACAAATTCAAAATGCTCTTGACAAACTGGAGAAATGGTCTGAAATAAACAGGATGAAATTCAATTAAAAAAAAAACTCTGTTTAGGAAAGAATAATCAGTTGCACAAATACAAAATGGGAAATGGCTGCCTAGGAAGGAGTACTGCAGAAAAGGATCTGAGGACTATTGTGGATCACAAACTAAATATGAATTAGCAGTGTAACACGGTTGCAAAAAAAGCGAATATCATTCTGGGTTGTATTAGCAGGAGTGTGGTAAACAAGACACAAGAAGTAATTCTTCCGCTCTACTCAGCACTAATAAGGCCTCAGCTGTAGTATTGTATCCAATTCTGGGCACCACATTTCAGGAAAGATGTGGAAAAATTGGAAAAAGCCCAGAGGAGAGCAACAAAAAAAACATTAAAGATCTAGAAAACATGCCCTATGAGGGAAGCTTGAAAAAATTTGGTTTGTTTAGTCTGGAGAAGAGAAGACTGAGGAGGGACATGGTAACAGTCTTCAAGTACATAGAAGGTTATTATGAAGAGATGGTTTAAAAATAGTTCTACTTATCCACTGAGGCCAGGACAAGAAGCAATGGGCTTAAATAGCAGCAAGGGAGATTTAGGTTGGACATTAGGGAAAACTTCCTAACTGTTACGGTGGTTAAGCATTGGAATAAATTGCCTAGGGAGGCTGTGGAATCTCCATCATTGGAGGTTTTTAAGAACAGGTTAGACAAACATCTGTCAGAGATGGTCTAGATTGGTGGTTCTCAACTGTGGTCCACCGATTCTTCAGGGAAAGCCCCTGGTGCACCGGACCGGTTTGTTAACCTGCCACGGCGGCAGGTTCGGCCTGTCGCAGCTCCCACTGGCCGCGGTTCACCGTCCGCGGCCAATGAGGGCTGCAGGACGCGGCGGACAGCACATCACCTGGCCCACGCCGCGTCCCACAGCTCCCATTGGCCGCGGACGGCGAACCGCGGCCAGTGGGAGCCACAACTGGACGAACCTGCCGCTGCGGCAGGTAAACAACTGGTCCGGTGTGCCGGGGCTTTCCCTGAAGAATCGGTGGACCACAGCTGAGAACCACCGGTCTAGATAATACTGAGTCCTGCCTCAGTGCAGGGGACTGGACTAGATGACCTATCAAGGTCCCTTCCACTCCTACATTTCTATGATTCTGACGGGTTCTCTGTCTCTTTCTCCCTCACTCCCCTTCCTCCTCTCTCTGGCTGGGAGCGCCAGACGTGAGGTCTGTGGGATCTCCGAGCTTTCTTTTCTTCATTCCCTGATATATCAGACACTTGGAGACAATTTACTAAGCCATTTGTTTTTATGCAGAAGAAGTAATGCTGGCTGAAGAGAATAAAAATGCTGGGACATCAGCCTTGGAAGGTAAGGAAAACAATAAGCTAGCTAATGTAGCTGCATTCCCTTTTCTGCCTCCAGCTACAACCTCCAGTTTAACTCACTAGAGCAATGGGAACCAGATACGTGATTGTGGGGGGTGCTGGGAACCAAACCACTCTTTCTGCTGATTAACAGGAGGCCATCATGTTAGAGCAGTGGGGCTCGACAGGAGCCTCTCCTGGTTAGGGAGGGTGCAACACGCAAGAGAGCATGGAGCCAATCTGCAGCCTCTCGCGGTACAGAGCGCCTGACTTAACTTTAGTGCTGGGAACTGGACGGCAGCCCCATTCAGTTACTGAGACCCCTGTTACCGCGTTAGCTGGGTACCAAGTAACAGCCTGGGTAGGAGACGGTTGAACATCTGTGGGCAGCATTTAGATGCAGTGGTAACTAGAGCTCCCTCCTTCTTCATTTCCAGTGCTCAGGAGAGCAACCATCAAAAGGAACCGGACAGAAGCCGTGAATCGTGACTCGAGTGATGAACATTGCGTCGATATCTCCTCCGTGGGTGAGTGGAGGCCGGTTCGCAAACCCGTGTGAAAGACTCTTACTCAGAGCACAGTGCTAAGGTAGTCCAGAGTCTCCTCCCCACAAGTTCTCTAGTGAGGTGGAGCATCTTGTAAAATCCTGAGGGGAGCAAAGCCAAAGTGGACATGGATGAAGACCTTATGTTTCTGTCCGTTGTTAGCACAGGGAATGGAGCCCCACGCTGTTTCTGCTGCATTACAGAGCTGGCAGGTTAAGCCCATCCTGCCATAGTGGAGCCCTTGAGTGAGGAAATAATTCTTCCCATCCCCTGGTCAGAAGGGAGTTTGACCTGGTCAGGTCCTCTGCTGAGCAAAACCACCGTGTTCCATTGTTCTCTTCTGGCCTCTCCCCCTCAGGTACCCCTCTCGCTCGTGGCAGCATCAGGAGCGCTAAAGTGGATGGTGCCTCCTATTTCCGGCACAAGGAGCGACTTCTGCGCATCTCCGTTCGCCATATGGTGAAATCCCAAGTGTTTTATTGGACCGTCTTGAGCGTGGTGGCTCTCAACACTGCCTGCGTGGCCATTGTCCATCACAACCAGCCTCCGTGGCTCACCCACCTCCTCTGTGAGTTCCAGGTCCCTCTCTTTGTTTGGGTGTGTTACAGCGACACAGGCTGTACAGAACACAAACCCCCCTGACCCCGGGTAAGCCATCTGTGCAAGCAAGGCATGTGGCTGCTTGAAGCCCCAGGACTATCAGCATGTGGCATGGTTTGCTGCCTTTCCAGGAGAGCTGGAGGGGGCAGCAACTCACAGCCTGTTACAGGAAGATCTTTAGTTGTTAGCGGCCCTGGGTCTGATTCTTTTGTCACCCCAGTGTCAATCAGGAGTGAACTCCATTGAGGTCAATGGGGTCAGACTGGCATGAATCTGGAGGGAGATCAGAATCACGCTTGCCATCCAGAATATTGTACACAGCCCATTTCTACTGATGCCCGCTGTCTCGCTCATCATCACTGAAATCCTTTTCAGTTCTGCTTCCCTTCCAGCAGATAAACAAGAAAGAGTTTGACTGGACCCATGTCATTCAAATCCAATACAGATTTCAAGGGAAGTGACTCTGTTTTCTATCAATGTGAAGTGGGGACATACATAGTAAGTTTACCCTGCTGTAGTAATGTAATGAACAAAGACTAATTAACACCCTTCTGAGATAGGTCGGAGTGGAATCCTTTGTCCCACCACAGAAATGCAGCCATCCTTGAGTTGTTTAATAGAGAACAATGACACTACACAAGAGATCTGGGCACAAATGAGAAGTGTATTGCAGCCAACTGAATCCAACGAGGATTGTAGGGAGACAGTATATAATTCCCAATTAGAGTTTGTCCAGGGCACCAGAGTTAAAAAAATTGCCATAGATCTGACGGCCATGAAATGACGGCCATGAATAATCAGAACCTCAGTTTTACATTTCGTCCTACAGACAGCAACACAGTGCTCCTGGGGCATTGGTTCAGTACTCACAGGGTAGGATGAGTAACACCTACTGAATGTATACCGCTCCTGCCACACCTTGAAAGACTCCCATTCAAATACGGATTCAGCTCAAGTCTATGAAGCTGTCTGCTGAGATGTCAGCACAAGACGGTGTGGTATGGCAGCTGGTTCTAATGAGAGCCATCTTTTGGACAATATGGAAAACTGACTTGGCCACTAATGTTCCTGAAAGATCCTGTGACACTTTTCACAAGCGTACAACTGATAACTGCATGTCCTGGCCAGACTCCAGCTGTGGAATAATTACTTCGGGGCTACGAAAGTTCCCCTGCAGTTTAATTTGGAGAAGTTCTTCATTTCTGCCCCTAAAACTGTTGTGTAGTGTTTGTTGTGTGCTGTTAAACCACAGTTGTGTTCCACTGCAGAAGTGAGTGCACTTAAGTGAGTGAACCCATTCTTCTGTGACACTCTCCCTAATAACACACTCCCTTTCAAAACTTAGTTTGGGGGTGCAGTTATCTATGATTCATGAAGGCAAGCAGCTTGATCCACACAACCTTCTCCAGAGTGAAGCAACCAATTCCACATTCCTTCCCTACAGAGTCAGTGAAAAGGACTTTGATCCCCCTGTCTGGTTGTCTTATCTCCTAGAATGTGCTGAGTGGATTAGTGAGGTTTGCTTGGGGACTCTGCTTGTCTTTGCACAAGGTCCCATAAAATCTAGTATCAGCATAACACATTGGTAAAGTCTGTTATGTCCCCCTGCAGTGGCTGGGCCACGAGAGGTTAACAACCTACAGCTGCAACCAGCTAATGGAGTTATTCCTTTAGATCAAGTGGTAGAGATTTGTCCTGGAGTGTTGAAGGTTTGTCTGCAGGGGTCACTGTATCAGCTCTTTACACTGTGTTCTAAGCACAGATAAGGAGAAGCAGATGTGTAGTTAATGCACCTGAATTTCCCTGTTTCAGACTATGCAGAGTTCCTGTTCCTTGGGCTCTTCCTCCTGGAGATGTCCTTAAAGATGTATGGAATGGGGCCGCGCCTTTACTTTCATTCCTCTTTCAACTGCTTTGACTGTGGGGTAAGCAGCGCATGAAACCAGGGCAAATGCAGTAGGACAGCAGAACAGTCTGCAGGTCTTGGGATGGCAGGGGTGGGGGTGGAGGTGGGGGGGGGTGGGTGTTTACAACATAACTAAAAGAGGGGAAGGGGAATGGAACAGTCCTTCCAGAGGGCTGTGAGGAGGGGGTGTGCCTTGTAGAAGGGATAGGAAGGCAGGCAACATAGTCTGCTACAGCAGTACTGAGATCCAAACTACTAGCTTCTGATTACATAGGGCTGGGCATCACACAGATTTGCACACCTGAGAGGGACTTCCTGTGATTACTGTGGTCCTTGACACTCTAGGCCCATGTTATGTACACAGGCTCTATTCTCATGCGTGTTTCTGATCCCCCAGGTTACAGTGGGAAGCATCTTTGAAGTGGTCTGGGCAATCTTCAGACCAGGCACCTCTTTCGGGATCAGCGTCTTACGAGCCCTCCGTCTTCTGAGAATATTTAAAGTAACAAAGTAAGTAAAGAGGACCATGCATCCCTGCCTATTAGCTCCCTACCCCTCAGCCCACCTGGCCCTTTAACTATCCCCTTCTGGCTCCTAGCTCTCGTCTGGCTGCCATCACAGATCCAGATTCCCCTTGTCCTGCACAGTCCTACTGCTAGTGCTACAGTACCGTCTGCATTTTCCAGGTATTGGGCATCCCTGAGGAATTTGGTGGTCTCCCTGATGAGTTCCATGAAGTCGATAATCAGCTTGCTCTTCCTCCTTTTCCTCTTCATTGTTGTCTTCGCCCTGTTGGGAATGCAGCTGTTTGGAGGCAGGTAAGTGCATGAAAGGCCAGGGAAGATTGGAGCCCTTTTATTTACAGTGAATAATATCATCTCCCACCCTTTCAAGGAAGACACTGACCCACCAGCTCACACCAGATTACAATAATGTTCCTTTTTCTGAAGGACCTTAGATCAGGCTAGTTCAGGGCACGATGTCTGTTCAGATTCCTGCACAAGTGCTCCGGGGTCCTTCCCTGTCTCATGATAAAGGTGAAATGGGGACAAAGAAGAAGGGAAAGTCAAGGGAAGTGGTAAATGGATAGAATAGGCTATTATAGGAGCAGCAGACCTAAGAGGACAGAAAACAGTGATGTGGTGCCGCCTCTATATTCCAGCTTGTGCATTTCCCTTTGGTTCATTTCAGATTTAATTTCATGGATGGGACTCCTTCTGCAAACTTCGACACCTTCCCTGCAGCCATCATGACAGTGTTTCAGGTAGGGGCCTGGTAAAAATAAGGCAGCTGGATTTTTCTACCATACAGTCAATACCCCCGGCTATCTGATTCTTATCCACGACCCGGGGTGGTTCATGTTCTGAAGTTCTCTTTACAACCAAAAGATCTAGAAGCTTGATGAATGCAAAGTAATGCACATTGGAAAGTATAATCCCAACTATACATATACATGATGGGGTCTAAATTAGCTCTTACCACTCAAGAAAGAGATCTTGGAGTGATTGTGGATAGTTCTCTGAAAACATCCACTCAATGTGCAGCAGCAGTCAAAAAAGTGAACAGAATGCTAGGAATAATTAAGAATGGGATAGATAATAGGACAGAAAATATCATGTTGCCTCTATATAAATCCATGGTATGCCCACATCTTTAATACTGTGTGCAGATGTGGTCGCCCCATCTCAAAAAAGATATATTGGAATTGGAAAAGGTTCAGAAAAGGGCAACAAAAATTATTAGGGGCATGAAACGGCTTCGATATGAGGAGAGATTAATAAGACTGGGACTTTTCAGCTTGGAAAAGAGATGGCTAAGGGGAGATATGATTGAGGTCTATAAAATAACGACTGGTGTAGAGAAAGTAGATAAGGAAGTATTGTTTACTACTTCTCATAACACAAGAACTAGGGGTCACCAAATGAAATTAATAGGCAGCAGGTTTAAAACAAATAAAAGGAAGTATTTCTTTACACAACACACAGTCAACCTGTGGAACTCCTTGCCCGGGGATGTTGTGAAGGCCAATACCATAACAGGGTTCAAAAAAGAACTAGATAAATTCATGGAGGATAGGTCCATCAATGGCTATTAGCAAGGATGGGCAGGAAAGGGATCAGAGGGTGGCCCATTCTGCCCCTCTCAGCTCCCACACTGGCAGTGCTTGGATCTGTTACGTGCAGGGAGTGTCCCATTCTCCCCAGTGTAGCCTTTTCCCCTCCCTGTCTTTTGCCTCTGTTTGCCAGAAGCTGGGAATGAGCGACAGGGGATGGGTCACTTGATGATTACCTGTTCTGTTCATTCCCTCTGGGGCACCTGGCACTGACCAGCGTTGAAAGAGAGGATAGTGGTCTAGATGGACCTTTGGTATGACCCAGTAGGCTCATTCTTATGTTCTTATGTTCTTTAGCTTAAGGCTTGGTTCTCCATGCAGCTACATGGGGACTTATGCCAGTGTATCTCCATTGCCTTCAGTGGGTTACACTGGCATAAAGGAGTGGAGATTCACTCCCCTAAATTAAATGAAAGCTGGAGTTCTGCTGCCACATGCTGTAGATTTCAAAAATCTCTGGAAGACATCTAATGCCTCACCACAGAGCGGATCTCTCCTCCCCCATGTAACCCAGCTGTGGGGCAGGATTGTCCGTGAGACAGGATCTCCATACTTGGACCATCTCCTGCACACAGATAGAAAACTGGTGGGCTATTCATAAAATAATAGCGTGGGTGATAATGCCGCCTGTTTGTTTGTTCAGATCCTGACGGGCGAGGACTGGAACGAGGTGATGTACAACGGGATCCGCTCCCAGGGTGGAGTCCGCTCAGGCATGTGGTCCTCCATCTACTTCATCATCCTCACCTTGTTTGGAAACTGTATCCTCTTGGTTGCTACATTTTAGTGAGAGGTCCCTCTGTCCTGTGTCTCTGTGAGAGGGTAACTCCTCCCATTGCTCATCAGAGACTCAGTGCTCTGTTCATATTAAGGGAGTGGGTGTCCCAGAGTTCCTTTCCGCATCTCACATGGCAGGGGTAAGAGCCTTGTTCTACAACTACCCCCACCACAAATGCCAGGATGGGAGCCTGGTCCCACAATCACCCCCCTCAGACATGGAGGAAAAAGTGTGTCCCTGACACTCCGCACTCCTATCTCCCTCTGAGGGACCATGCTGTTCCTCTATCTGAAGCCAGCACGTTCCTCTGTGTCAAGGGGGGTGGGGTCCTGTGTGTTCCCCCCGTTGGCCGCTGTAGAAGCTCAGGCCATTATCACATTATGTGTCGACTCTTAACGCCCCCAGACACCCTGCTGAATGTGTTCTTGGCCATCGCTGTGGACAACCTAGCCAATGCTCAGGAGCTGACAAAGGTAAGGGATGCTAATACTCTCCCCCCTCCCCCCACTACCCAATGAGCCTTGTTCAGACTGTCCATATGGCCCCCACACAGGGTCCATGCCATATGGCCCAGGAATCCACTTCTGAGTCCTTGTCATGGTCACCTGGGAAACTCATTCCCTATTTTTTTCCTTCTTTGATTTTAAATTTGTGAGTGAACTTAGTAAACTTATGGAAGAGGAGGGCTAGTAATGCTGCACTGAGTCTGGCCTCTGTCCGCTCCTCAGTGTTAACCTTGCCCCATGCCTGCTGTTCTAGCCTGTTTCTCCTTCAGAGCTCTGTCAACGCATCTCTGTCCTGCACTGCTCTTCCAGCCTGGGGCCTCTTCTGGGCAGAAGCTTTGAAGAGTGTGATGGCTATGACCACCAAACCTCACTTCCACTTGGGACCTGAGCAGGATTTGAACCTGTGTTTCTGTGGGCGAAGGGCAAGAGTATCAAGATCCTGCATCACTGAGCTCCTGCCTTGAGAAAGATGGCATGGCTTGGTGGGCTGAAGTTGGAGATGAAAGCCTGATTTCTAATCCTGATTCTACCACTGATTTAGGGCTTGTCTACGTGGGGAAATTGACCGGAATAGAATAGCTATTGCACTTCAAACTCCCACCCTACCTTACTCTGAAATAACTTTCAAGTGTAGACAAGCCCTTATCACTGGGCAAGTCACTTAGGCCCTGATTCAGGAAAGCACGTACTAAAGTCCATCCCTTTTCCAGAAAGCACTCACACACATGGACTCATAGATTTTAAGGCCAGAAGGGACCATCATGATCATCTAGCCTGACCTCCTCACATCACAGGCCACAGAACCTCACCCACCCACCCCTGTAATAGACCCCTAACCTTGGGCTGAGTTACTGAAGTCTCAAACCCATGCTTGAACTAAGGCATGTGCTTAAGTGCTTTCCTAAATCAGGGCCATAATCTCTCCACCTCAGCTTAGCCTATCTCCCACTCCCAGCCCAGGGTGTGGTGTGGGGATTCATTAGACAAGATTTGCCCAGCATTCTGAAAATGGAAAGTGCAAACAATTTTAAAATCATCTCACCTATTACCTGTCTGACACTGGTGCAGTTATCATTAGTTAACAATCGCAGCTTGGGACAATGCCAGACTAGACTTCAGTGCCCTGCTGGGAAGTCTTTGAGTTGTGACACCATCTGGATTGCCGTGTGTAGGTAAAAATAGCCAGGTTCATTGTTACTCTTAGGATGGGTTGATCCCCAAAGCGAGGAGGCTCCATGCTGCCCATTTTCTCTGTGGTCTGTCTGTTCCTCACGCTCTCAGGGTTCAGCAAGTAGCCTCCAGCACCAGTGTAAATCGGATTTGTTTGAGGCGAATGAAATGGAGCAGAATAATCCATTATGTTGTCTAACTTTCCTTGTGGGGTGGGGGGAGGGGGGATGGACACAAATGTATATCTTCCCATTGGGGAGCAGTCCCGAGAGGACTTCATTTCCTTGGTAGTGCAGATGGCACCTCAGAGGGAGGGGGAAGGATGACCGCAGGATGACTCATGCAGAGAGTTACCGCTTCCACTCTTCTACTGTCACTGCCTCACTAACTTCAAAGGGAGGAGACTGGTGCAGCTCTAATGCTTTCAGGACCGTGTATGTGGCCGAAGTGGGGAGGGAAGCACCTGAGATACTGAAATCTAGGCTTCACCAGTCACCTCCGTTTCCTCACATCCTTGATTCTGGGCAGCATCAATGAAGGAAAGAGTGTGCTGGGTTTTTACTGGGGCTGAATGGACGTAAGGCCACAAATGGCATTTCTTGCTGCAGTAACTCAGCCAAGCTCATGAGGGTAATATGATCCCATGTGGGGTCAAGAATGGACCCCAACCACCCTGACAGACAGGCAGAGAAACACCTAAACGTCCATGCTGCCCAGTACAGAGACTGCAGCCTTGGATCAGACCCACTTTGGCTGGGAGTCCAGGCCTGGCCCAGGCCTAGGCAGGGTTGCCTGCTGCTGGATTTCCTCTTTTAACTAGAACAGTTGCCCCCTGCCACTAGACCCCACTGTGCAGATACTGGCAGGGGCAGTAGCTGACTGGGCAAGACTCAGGGAAGGAGAAAGAAGGGGAGAGTCAGAACTTGAGGCAAGATATAGGGGTCATATGGGGCATCTGCAGATACAGATAAGCACCTAAATATCTAGTAATTTATCCCAGCCCCAAACTTTTTTACAATCTCCGCAGTAATCTTAGGGAAAATCTGCCAAAATTCACCGGGATACACAGAACTGCCCCAGGCTTATGCTGAGAATTGACCCAGGAAATATTTATTCAGAGGTTAGCACCAACACGTGCCCCCCATGTGCACCACACCCCTGCACACACCCCCTACACTGCATGTACACACATGCACCCCCTTGTGCTCCCCCCTGCACTCTGCACCCCCCCAGCACTCTCACGCATCCCCGCACACACTTTGGGGGTAGGGTGAGCTCCCTTCTTCTCAGCTCCTCCCTACATACTCTGGGGGCAGGGTGGCACCAGTCTTCCCCACACACCTATTGAAGCAGGTGGTCTCCCAATTTCATCCTCATGCACACCCCTCTGTCCCGTCCCCCCCCCATTGTCCCACTTGCTTGGTTTGGGGTCAGAGGGGGGCCCATTCTGCCCCTCTCAGCCCCCACACTAGCAGTGCTCAGATCTGGTAGGTGCAGGGAGTGTCCCATTCTCCCCAGTGCGGCATTTCCCCCTCACACATCTTTTGGAGGGGAGGAGGTACCGTACACCCCCCCTCTTCTCTGCAGCAGTATCGAAGATATCCTGGGTTCTGGTCTTTACATTCTGATCATAAGTCAGGAGCACTATGGGATTTTTTGTCTACTTCCTGATAAACATCATAAATTAGCGACTGCCAGAGTCAGAATGCCAGACTGGGTAGGTCCTGCTATGGCAAATACTATGTGATGGGGCATTGCTGTGGAGCCTAAACTGCTGAGAAAACCCTAGAAAAGGTTGAGCATAACAAGGAAACCATGTCAGTTTTGACTGGATTTCGTGAAATTAAGAACCACACCAGGCAATTCAGAAGGCTCATCTCAGCTCTGGTGGCTTCATCCTGAGCCTTTTCTTAGTGGCTGCACTGCACCAGGCCTGGTTTGCAGCATCTTGCATCCAGCATAACCACGCAAATGCCCTGCAACATCTGGATGAATGTAAACTCCCTGGTGCTCCCTTGTAATGGACATTTTTGTTTGACATTTAGGATGAGCAGGAGGAAGAGGAGGCTTTTAACCAAAAACACGCCCTGCAGAAAGCCAAGGAAGTCAGCCCGATGTCTGCTCCAAACATGCCCGCCATTGAGTGAGTCACCCTCTGCATGCACCATGTCAGCAACTGCCTCCACCTGTCCCTGAGCTCTTTATGGTGATAGTCACTCATGCCATGAAAGAGAAAGGGGACTATGCAAGGGGTAGCACCAATGTGAGGCATGTACTTATGCATGCACATCTAGGGTACAGGTAACACAGAGGTGTTGCTTTCATGCAGGGCAATGGTACCATTCATTGATGGTGTTGAAGCAACACAGTTGGATCAGACCAATAGAAAGGGGCCAGGTCTGCTGTTAATTACAGGGGATCTTGGTAGTTTCAAGGTGGTAGCTAAATCAATAGACGGCGCTGGTTACTGATTGCGCTTGCTGTCCTAAACATCCCAACCTCAAGTCTTTATATAGAAGCAATAAGGAAGGCTTTCATCTCTGAATGTGCTAAGAGTGTGACGTCAGAGACCCACGCCCTCTGCAAGAGGCCTGCACTGAGTCCTCTGATAAAGGAGAAGACCCCACAGTCATCCCTGGAGGAGGAGGAGGAAGGAGCCCTGTTGGCTCCTCTGTAATAGGAGTTCCCACTAACAATTCCTTTGTGGTGGGGTGGGTGGGGGAGGTCAACCATCAGTGACTCCATTATGGTGGCAAAAAAGGGGATTTAATGAGTGAGCCTCTGGATTAGAGCTGTTCAGAACAACACCGACAGAACCATTTCCCATCAGAAAAAGCAGTTCCATAGACATCTAAACACTTTGGGAAATTGTGTCAATTTTTCTGAGATTTTATTTCAGGGGGGAAAAAAGCAAAAAAGTTCTGCCAGTGTCGAAACATCCCATTATGTCACTTTGGGGACAGAACATCTCCATTTTTCATTTTGAAATGATTTTGAGTTTCAAACGTTTGTACTTGGTATTATATATTCTAAAATGAAGTCAAAATGGAATGTTTTGATTTTTTTCAAGACAAATATTTTGATCCTAAAGGAAATCTTTTTGGAATTTTCCTTCCGTGGAGGATTTTGAAATTTTCAGGTTTTATTCCGATTCTAAACAAAGCCAAATGCTGAAATCCTTTGCAAAACCAAGTTGTCGTCCTCTGGTCAGCTCTACTGTGAGGGTTCAGGGAAGCTCCTGACTTCATCTCTTTCTCCAGATAGCATCCAAACTATCTGAACTTCTTGGGTCTGCAACACTGGGCTGAGATTGTCACGAGAACAGGCTGCTTTGCTGGATTTCTGGCATGTCCTACTTCTAGTTGAGCCAGAGATGCTGTAAGACCTGCCCATTCCCTGGGAAAGGAACTGCCTGTGTGACTCTTCTGTGGAGGCGGAAGAGGCTATATTGGGGGATGGTTTTGGGGAGAGACCTCATAGTCTGACTGCTGTGATGGGCTCTCCAGAGCCATGCTGGCTGTCGGTGTGTGGGAAGTTGGCCCCTGGATGTACAGTGTGAATGATGGATTTTAAGAAACGAAGGGATTTAGACTGTAGCAGAAGGCTAGAGAATGGACGGATATAGGCAAATTGGGAGGAAGTGGTGATAGGTGGAATAAATTTGATACTCAAAGGCTGTGTCTACACTAGACTTTTCCATCAAAGGTTACCAAGCATTGCCAGTACAGTGTACTCCACTAGTGCAAACGGTGGCCGGGGAACTCAAATTTGGCCAGAGCTCTAGACAGATGCTTGTGCCTTGTCTACTCTAGCACTTCCATGGTTGCTAATGCTGGAGTACCAGTGGTAGGAATGGTGGGAATTAAAGTAGAGTGTAAACAAAAGTGAAGAGGAGAAGACCTAATGCTAAAATGATGTGGGGAAGAAGAGTGAAATTATGGAAGTACGTGTATCTGTGTGCAGGCATGTGTGGACAAGGGTGGATTTGTATGTATGTGGGTGTCTGCCATATGGGTGGGTTGGGGTATATGGTGACTGGGTGACTACCATGAAGGTAGGTTTGAGTGAATGGTATATGGATGCCTACCATATGGACAGGTTTGCATGGGTGTCTACTGTGTGGATGAGTTTGCATGTACAGTGCACAGGTGCCTTCTATGCAGATGGATTTGTGTGTGTGGTGCGTAGGTTCCTACCACATGGGCGGGTTTGTGTGTAAGGTGCTTCACGTCAGTGCCTGTTGCGCAGATGGGTTTGGGTGTGCAGTGTGGTATGTCAGTGCCTAATGTGCAGATGGGTTTGGGTGTGCGGTGTGGTATGTCAGTGCCTAATGTGCAGATGGGTTTGGGTGTGCGGTGTGGTATGTTAGTGCCTAATGTGCAAATGGGTTTGCAGGTTTGGCACATGGGCATGTTTATGCTTTTGCCACTGAATGTAGGAATGGTCACATTAGCATGTACTTTTTACATCTGCATTTGTTCTGGCATATAACTGCATACATATGCATTGGTATTTGAACGTGTGAATATTAGTCATGAAGTCACCAAGTGGACACATATGCCTATTAATATGTCATTCTGTGAATATTTCTTTGCATGTCTGTATACCTTTGTTTGAGGTGTACAAAGAGGACTAGCATTCTTATCCCTGGTGATGAGTGTATAGTTACGCAGTTGTGCATGCAGTCATTTGCTTCCTTGCATGTCCTGTGTGCGTGTACTTTGTAGGGGTACCAAGTTCTTGCTTGTGTGCAGTCTGTGAATATATCCTTGCATATATCGTATGTATACACAATATGTATGATTTGTATATGGGTTGGCAAAATGTGTACATTTTTGTACATATATTTGCATGTGTTTCATGCACATATGTTCTAGGTGGCATGTGTATGTAAATGTGACTGAATGCATACAGTAAGTTTATGGGCATGATTCTCCATAACCCTCCTTAGGAATCCTTTATACTGTCAAAGCAGTGTAAAGGGCTCTTAGTGTAAATGAGAATCAGGTGCTGTGTATTTAAGGATCAGTGAGTGCATGTGTCTGTATATATATAATGTTATATGCCCCTGTTGTGTTGGCGGCCCAATACCTTTGAAATGCCTATATCAGTGTGTGCCTATCTCTGTATAAATCTGTTTGCGTGTGTGTGGATGGATGAATTTGTTTGCAAAAGTATTTGCTCCATGATCTCTACATGTTTATGTAGACGTTTGTGGGTGTGATGAACCCATTTCCATTATGCATATATACACATGCTGTGCAGTTACACACGCGTGTATGCTAGTGATGGATGCCTGAAATCACTTTGTGCACGTGCGTAGGAGTGCGTGTGTTTCTCTGCTTGTGACTGTCAGTGTGCAAGTCTGTGCAGGGTTGAGGTGGACTGAACCCATTCATTTTTCTTTCCCAGAAGGGACAGAAGGAGGAGACACCACATGTCGATGTGGGAGCCACGCAGCAGCCAACTGTATGTGTGCCATATGGTTGTGTGTTGTGCGTGGCTATGTGCATATGTGGCTACATGTATTTTTGTGTGTGCTAAATTTAGGCCTCTACATAGCCTATTTCGGAGCGTATGTTTGCTCCTCTGGGCATATGATTTGTGTGCTCCTGCCTCTGCACATCTGTTAGTGTGTGTGTGTGTGTGTGTGTGTGTGGGTTTGTGTGTGTCTAAACTAAGTGTGCTGTCTTGTGCCTCTGTTTGCTTGTGTCTGTGTGTGCTTGTGTAGGTTAGCACTTTAGTGTGTGTGCGGATATGTAGGTACATGTGAGCTGGTGTCTTTTTATTTGTGTGTGCTGGCGTGTGTCTGCCCGTGCATATGTTTGTGCTGTATGCGTGTGCTTGCTTGTACATGCGTTTATCAGTGTGCGTCTGTGTGCCTGTGTGGGGGTGTCTGTCCATTGAAGCCTGTTTGTGTGCACATTTGCGATATTTTAAAGGTTTTATTCGATCCCTTAAAACGCACCCATCAGCCCACCCTGTGAGCACGTCTACGAGAATGTACATATACAAACCTCCTTCCCCAGAATGTAGCCCTCCCCTGCCAAGGCACTAGGCCAAGCAGGCAGATGAACATTACTGCCACCCTGTTGGCCAAGAGACTCTGGCTCTGTCAGACCAGGAGAGAAGCAAGCACAAGAGGTGAGAGCCCGCCCCTCAGAATGCCCTGCCTCCAGCCATTCAGATGGAAAGACTGTGAGTAAAAGCTGATCTCAGCTGGTGCAGTGGTAGGGTGCCCAGACAGCAAGTGTGAAAAATCGGGACGGTGGTGGGGGGTAATAGGAACCAATATAAGAAAAAGATCCAAAAATCGGGACTGTTCCTATAAAATCGGGACATCTGGTCACCCTATGCAGTGGTGTCTGTGTGTGTGTCGGGGGGGCACTCAGGGGTAAAGTCCCCGACAACACAGGGCATTGTAGATCAGTAAAATCAGCCCCTTTTTCACCCAGCAGGGAAGCGGCAGCTCGTGCAGGTGTTGCAGAACAGGTGTAGCACGCTCCCTATGGCTATAGCTCCCTGTACCGCTCAGTGAGCAGGCAGCTGGATTCTACACTAGCTTTAGTTTCCAACTGGTCTTTGAAGATAGCCTGGGGTAGGCCACATTGCAGCAGTCCAAGCTGAAGGTGAGGGACTAGATCACCGGGATGCAGTTCATGTCCAAGATAAAAGTTAGCCATTGTTTCAACCAGAAGCGGATGGGATAAAAGCGCACCATGCTCCCAGTTCTGTAAGAGCTCCCTTTCCACAAGAGAGGCAGACCTTATACCTGACATCCATTACCTGACCACCCTACATCTTGGCTGGACTCTCATCCAAACTCCTATTTCAGCTACACACCGAGTCAGCAAGGAGAGTGTGCAGTCTGGGTCTGATGCCAAAGACCTCCATCTCTTTGTCATTTGCATGTTGATGGAAATGGAGCCCAAACACCACCACCCCTCTCTCCCACTGGCTTTACGTCCACACCGAAGAGGAGGGGTGACAAAACTGAATTCTGTGCGTGAGGGTAAGTGAGCAGTTGCCTAGCACTATCCTCTGGAATCTCTTCATCAGGGAAGAATGGAATCACCGAACCAGAGTTTGCAAGGTGACGAAAGTACATCTAATTAGCAACCGTTGTTTAATTCCTGGCAGATGGAAACTGAGATGTTGCTCTCCTTTCCCTTCCTGGTCTCTCCCTTCTTTTCCTTTTCTTTCCTTCCCCTCCCATTACTTTACTTTTTTGTTCTTTTGTCTTTTTTTCCTATTCTCCCCTTATTTTTGGAAGAAAAAAATTCTTTTTTTTTTTTAAAGGGTGGGGAAAGATAGATCTGAAAGAATCAACATGAAAATATGCCTGTCAGCCTTTGCTAGAGGCAAGTCAACTACTGGGAAAACTACCAGCATCTCAGCCACACAGTAGAAAGCCAGACTCAAAGGGATCAAGGAAATCTGAGGATTCCACCTGCCTTGGAACACCTTTCCCAGTGACCTTCCCCACCAGGGGAAGGCTAGAGACAGGCAACATTAAAAGATGGTTTTCTGAGCCGGATCCTTAGAATATTCACTTGGAGGAGGTTAACATCCTGCCCTCCCCGAGGGAGGTGTTTATACTGTTATCCAATAGTAGGCCCAGAATTCCCAGGCTAGATTTTATCCATCTCAAGGGGCGTTGGCTCAATGAGAGCTCTCCTAGCGAAACAGGCTGAAATTCAGCCAGAGAAGATACTGCATTTGTCCCCTCCAGACGCTGCCCTGCTGCCGTGGAGGGAGTCCGTTTCAGTCAAGATCTGATCTATGCTCCCTAGGAAGTAAATGAAGAAATCCTTGCAGCAAAAAATACTTGACTCAATCCGCCTTAGAATGAACAGATCATAAGAACGGCCATACTGGGTCAGACCAAAGGCCCATCTAGCCCAGTATCCTGTCTTCCAACAGTGGCCAATCCAGGTGCCCCAGAGGGAATGAACAGAACCGAAAATCATCAAGTGATCCATTTCCTGTCGTCCATTCCCAGCTTCTGGCAAACAGAGGCTAAGGACACCATCCCTGCCCATCCTGGCTGATAGCCATTGGTGGATCTATCCTCCGTTAATTTATTTATTAGTTCTTTTTTGAATCCTGTTAATGCGATGACGGCTCGTTCTGACATTTAATCCATAACAAGCCACCTGGATAACACTATGGTCTGCGAGGAAGATCTATGGAAAGAGGACATTTAATAGACAAAACATAATCATACTTTCCTATCAGGTCATTGATAGAGTGGGCCATTGGCTGCACAGTATTCTCCTTAGAGAGATCTGAAACCCAACCAAGTCCGTCAGTCCAGTTAAATAAATCCTCTGACCCAGTGGGAGTCATGGAGGGTCCTGACTTCAAACTTGAAGGAGCGATAATGAGAGCATGACACAGGAGTTCATCCTCCTCACCTCCAGTTATCTGTGCAGAGCCAGAAGTCACTGGGGCCAGTCCGATAGTACTCATAGCAGCTTTGAGATCCCACAGGAGCCCTGAGTGTGGACTTGGGGTCACCCAGTGCAGTATAGGGCTGATTCTTATTTACATTGAGGCCCCTCAGCACCATTCTGACAGGGAAGAGAGGCCCTGATGTGGGTGTCAATGTAAATGCTAGAGTGCTGATTAAGGGGCCGTAGTGTAAACAAGAACCAGCCCAAAGCCTCAGTGACTCCAACACTGACCTAGACAAATACCCAGGCAGCAGGCATGGGAAATCTGCAATGGCAGCCTGTACATCGTGATCCCAATTTCATTCTCTCCTGGGACATGTATGCCACTGAGGCCATGTCTACACCACCATTTATGTCGGCAAAACGTAGGTCGCTCAGGGGTGTGAAAAAACCACCCCCCTGAGCAACAAAAGTTTCGCCAGCACCAGTGGTGGTGTGCACAGACCTATGTCAGTGAGAGAGCTTCTCCTGCCGACATAGCTACTGCCGCTTGTTGGAGGTGGTTTTATTATGTCAAGGGGAGAGCTCTCTCCCACCAGCATAGAGCGACTACACGATAGATCTTACAGGGTGCAGCTGCAGTAGTACAGCTGTGCCGCTGTAAGGTCTCTTGTGTAGACATAGCCTAAGACAAATCCATTTCTGAACAGGGCACCTCCTACCTCTGGATTCAGATGCAAATAACATGACTCCACTATTGCCCTGATTTCTCTCAGCTCATCCCGAACTGGGGAAAATCTGGGTCAGTGCAGGGGCAGCTGCATCAGCCAGCCAGGTCTTGGTGATGCACACAAAGCTGAGCGCTTTGCTAGGACCAATCTGGGATAGCAATGATCTTATTATCCACCAACGTCACCCTGAACAGCATGAACCAAACGGCACAGTCCCTGTCAGCGGATGCACTGCGTTCCCAACATGAGACCAGCAGAACGTTTGTGCACGTTTGCCCACAATTTTGCATGTAGCAGCTTCTGGATTTCGCGTAGAGTGGCCCATGCGTATGTGGCCATGTGCGTTTGTACATTAGGTACAATGGTACATTTGTGCATTAGGTGTTTACGTCGGTAGATCTGCAATTGTAACATCCATATTTTTGTATACATTGTTCCACACATACTGGTCCCACGGGTTCAAGTGTTCATGTATTTGCGTGTGTGGGCTCATGCACGCCCATGTTCCCTTGTGTCTGTAGGTGTATAGTCTTGTGTTTGCATATGTAGGCTCACACATGCTTGTGTGTATGGGCCTGCCCAGCTGTGGGGTTCTGTCTTTTGATGTACGGAGCCTATGTGTCTGCATGTCTGAGCTCTCCCATTCATTGGGCCTGATTTCCCAGAGCCCTGCGTCTTGTGTAGGCTTTGACACCAGTGCCGAGTGGGTGTAGAACGCTCCCAAGTCAGAGTGTGTGGGAAGCAACTGCCTGAGGAGCAGGGCGATGAGGGTCTCCGTGTCGGTCCGTCTGGGCCCAGGTGCACGCTGTATGTCTAGGGGTGGGTCTCGGGTTTCTGACAGCACAGAGGTGGCCTGAACCCCTTTGTTTTCCTTTCCCAGGAGGGACAGGAGAAGGCGACATCACATGTCGGTGTGGGAGCAGCGTACCAGTCAGCTCCGCAGGCACATGCAGATGTCCAGTCAGGAGGGCCTCAACAAGGACGCCCCTCCCTTGATCAACCCTCACGCCAGCATATTCAGGAGGAAAATGCCTGGGGAAAATGTAACCCTGGAGAAGGGTGAAGAGGATCATGGAGGCAGCGCAGAGCACCCACAGGCGGAAGGCCTGGACCAACCCACTGCAGGCACCAACTCATGCCCAAGCACCAAAGAGGATGAGAAAAGCCCATCCCCTCGAGCCAAGAGAGACCGGGAACAATGGCATCATAAATCATGCCATGGGAACTGTGATCTGACTGAGCAGGAGGGGGGAGGGAGAGGAGGTGGAGAGGGAGGCACAGGGATCGAAGACCGAGCACGGCTGAGGCAGAGCCAGAGGCGCAGCCGGCACCGGAGAGTGAGAACTGAGGGGAAGGAGCCGGCTGGGGCCCTGGAGAGCAGGTCAGCCAGCCAAGAGGCCGGCCTGGAGGAAGCCAATCCCACGGAAGGAGAGCAGGCCAGAAATGAAGTGGGGAAGGAGGACACGAATCAGGAGAAGCCACTGGCGGGCGAGGAGCTGAACAGGTAAAGGGCGCACCATCCCTGACGGCTCTGATCCGCAGCTCCTTCTTGTGGAGAGATGGCAAGCCTGGCGCCTGGGGGTGGGAGGGCAGCGTGGGTGGGCCGATCTCTCGATGGTTCTGCATCCCCAGGCATGAGCCCTTCCTTTCATCTGTCACCCAGCCTCTGGCAGTCTCTAGTCCATTTTTGCTTTGCTTCTCTTTCCCCACCAGTCTGTCCTGAGGAGCCAGTCTGTCCCTTGATCCTGGCTAATAGTGCCCTCCCCCAGGCAGGAAGCGCTGCTCAGAGCAATGCTCCAGACAGTGCCCCAGTAATCGCCCGAGGTGCAGTAATAACCTTTCTGTAAGCCATCATGTAGAATGCCATCATCTGCTGGCTTTTAAACAAGGCACTGATTTGGGCTGTAATCCTCATTTCTTCAGGGTCTGGGAAGTCTCCCTGTCTCCTCCCAAGGTGATAAAGCTCTGACCAGGTCTGTGTCTAGTTTCTGGCGTAAGAGAAATATTTTCAGATCGGGATCAGGGAGAGCAAACCTCATGGCTCCTGATTTATGTGGGACCCCTCCCCCCATCTCCCTACAAGGTCCAACATGAAATGTAACGTTTGTGTTCTGGCTACTACGCCCAATCCCATTAAATCTAATTGAATACAACAGCCTATTCAGATGTTCCCACCTGTGCTCTCCAGGGCCCCCTGGATATCCTGCAGGGAGGTCATTTCTCTCTTCATCCTCGAGACTGGAGATCATCAAAGGCAGGAAAGGATCCGCTGGTCCCTCCCAGCCCACCAGCAGCTTGTTGCAATCCCAGCTGTTCTGGTCTTCTCTGCTGGCATGGGGTTTCGGAGACATAGAGCAGTCCTTGCCTTAGAAAATAGGAGACTCCAGCAGTAGGATGTTAAAGCACTTGGAGCGCAGAGATGGATGAAAAACGCTATAGAATTGTTGTTATTTCTGCCTTCACCAACTGGTGTTGCTGTAGCCGGAGGAACTTGCTGAGAAAAGTTCAGTGCACACAAGAGACAAATCCAACAGCTGCCAATAAATATGAATATAAAAATAATATAATAGTCATTATTTCCAGGAGTGCTTCAGATCCCGCTTTACTGATGAAATACTGGGAAATCCATTTTAACCAGCTATGCACGTGACCAATGAAAACTTGGTTGGTTATCAGAGGCTGATCTTTAACCAACGAATATTGCACAGAAAACTTTAGGTATACTTTAAAAGGGTTGCTTAAGACAGGGGTTGCTTTTTGGAGGTTGGGCACTGTATCCAGTGTTCACTATATTCCAACTGAAGACTTTCTAATGTTGCAAGAACAATCATTCCAAAAGCACACATGGTTTAATTTCTCTCTCTCTCTTTCTCCCCGTTTTATTTTTACTTCCCAACCTCCATTTCTCCCTCTTTATTCTCTCCTTTCTGTCTTCTCCATTTCCTCCCCATTTTCTCTCCCTGCTCCACTCTGTCATCCTCACTTCTGTTCTCCCCCCATCCCACCTCTTTCCACCCCATCCCCCCTGTCCTTCTCACTCCCCTTGCCTTCCTCCTTTCTTCCTGTAGAACCAATGAAATCCCAGCCGGTGATGCTGCCTTTGCTGGGGCTATGCAGGAAATGAGCCCCCTCAAAGTCCCCCATGAGCTCAACGAGGAGAAGAATGCTAGCTTGACAGAGCAGGACTGCAGCGGCCTGGACACCAGTGACCAAGCCCTGCTGGGCAGCTTGCAGATGGAGATGAGCAGAGCCGTCAGCAGGAGCGAACCCGAGCTGTCCTCCATCACGGCCAACACGGAGAAAGCCACCGAGAGCACCACCATCATGATCGATGTCCAAGACTCCACTGTGGTACAGAGTGAGGACCTGTCTCTTTTGCTGTTTGCCTCTCTCTGATCTGCCTTCCTTCGCAGTGGCCCCTGAGGGCTGCTGGGAACACTGTGGATTCCCCAGAGGATCCTCCAGCATTCATGCAGCCCCAGCACTGTCAACCCTCCACCCCCACCCCATCGTCCCTCAAACCCTGAATTCATAGCCAAGGCCCCATATCCTGTGTGGCAAGTTGGACCCAAGTCCCGAAGGATACTGTGGATGGGCTTAGATGACACTAGCCCCCCCACTGTTGCTACCACATGTGGAAAGCCAACGCCGGGGGGTTTCTGTGGCTGGGTGGTTACCAGGCTGCCTCACAGAATAACGGCACTTGCAGCTCTGATTCACCATGTTCACATCCATTGCTTCGTGGTTAGGCCACGTCTCCACGGAGGATCTCAGCCATTAGTAGCCAGGGCCCAGTACAGCTACACTAACGCACCTCCCCAGTGTAGACAGCCAAAAACGCTTTAAACTGTGATTTGATCCAGGGCAGTTTATCCCTGCTTGAACCCTGTCCCCACACACACAGTAGAAAACAGGCGGGGCATGTCTGCCCCACCCCCCACATACACTCCATTGTGGCTTTGGGGGAAAACTGCAGAGAGCAGCCAGCCAGAGACTCCAGCCGTCAGGGGCAGATGCAGACAAAGCAGAGACCTTCAGCTGTTCCAGTCAAAAGACTCAAACCTGTTTTCTCCCTTCCCTTGCCCTGCTGACAGTCTGTCTGCTTCCTCCCTGCCTCCCTCGCCAAGTATGTCTGTGCTGGAGCTGGGAGGTGACTGCTCCCACTCGAGGAGATGTACCCATGCTAGCGCCCATCGAGTTGGTGTGCTAGAAGAGAAGCGCAGCTGGGAGTGGCCTGAGTGGCGGGACAGGGCTAGTCAACCTGAGTATGGAGCTAACATCTCGGACGGGATCATCTGCCCTGCTAGGCCACCATGGCAGCGCTTCTGTTTTTAGCGCTAGCTCAGCACTAGCATGGGTGTGTCTCCTCAAGCATAGACATACCTGCATCTCATCACCTGAGCTTCACTCCACGCCTGCCCTTCATACCTTCTCCCCTGCTGCATTCCTCTCACACCTTTCCCTTTTCTTGCCAGTTAGCTGATTCCCCTCCTGACTAAACACACACACCCTAAAAAAAATTATGGAACTAACATGACACTTGCTACCATCCCATTGTTCATTCTGCTTGTGTGCTAGAGCCCTTCTCCCACCCTGGGTCTGGTCTAGTTCAACTGCTAGCTCTTCCTGGTGGGGCTGTCTACCACTCTGTGTTTGTACAGTGCCTAGCACAGGGGTGGGCAAACCACGGCCCGTGGGACGGATCCGGCCTGCCAGCCATTTTAGTCCAGCCCTTGAGCTCCCTCTGGGGAGCAGGGTCGGGGGCCGCTCCACACAGCTCCCGGAAGCAGTGGCATGGCCCCCCTCCAGCTCCTATGCGGAGGCGCGGCAAGGTGGCTCCACTCTGCACGCTGCCCCTGCCACAAGCGCCACCCCCACATCTCCCATTGGCTGGGAACTGTGGCCAATGGGAGCTGCAGGGGCGGTGCCTGCAGATGGGGCAGCGTGCAGAACCACCTGGCCGCACCGCCGCATAGGGCCCAGAGAAGGGGCATGCCACTGCTTCCAGGATCCGCTTTAGGTAAGCGCTGCCCGGTGCCTGCACTCCTGAGCCTCCCGCTGCGCTCCAACCCTCTGCCCCAGCCCTGATCCCCCTCCCGTCCTCCAAACCCCTGAATCCCAGCCCGGAGCACCCTCCTGCACCCAAAACCTCTCATCCCCAGCCCCACCCCAGAGCCCACACCACCAGCTGGAGCCCTCACCCCCCACAAGCTCCCAAACCCCTGCCCCAGCCCTGATCCCCCTCCCACTCTCTGAACCCCTTGGTCCCAGCCTGGAGCACCCTCCTGCATCCCAAACCCCTCATCCCTAGCCCCACCCCAGAGCCCGCACCCCCAGCCAGAGCACCCTCCTACACCCCAAACTCCTCATCACCAGTGTAACAATGCTGCCTCTGGTGGGACCCAACTGAGAGTATCAATTCAGGACAAATTGCTTAGAGCAGGGCAGTCACAGCCCCAGGCTGGTGGTTCTTCACCTCTGAGGCACACCAAACCAGCCATACGGAGAGGACATCAGTCTCATCCCACTGGCTAACCATAAGTCATACAAGCAATTCCCTTAGACACTCCAGTTTCCCAGTGTCACCACCAGTGCCACTCGTTATGGGGACAAATGGTTATGAAAACCAATACCCCAGTAAAAGAAAAATGGTTCTCCTGATCCCAAAGTACCAAGCCCCAGACCCAGGCCTCAGGCACTGCTGTAATAGACACAACTAAGCAGACAAAGAAAAGCAGCACTGGAGTGAAACACGATTTTTCCTTTCTACATGAGGGGTTTGCATTAGTACAGCTACACTAGAGGTTGTAACCGGGGCAGATCCCCAGGGTGGGCAAGGCCTTCTTTCCACTAACTTTGGAAACGCAAGAGGAGTCTCTCAGCCATGCTTTGAGCCCACAAGGAAACTCCCCCCTCAAGAGCTGTGCTAGAAAAAAAGCCAGGCCTGTGCCATGAGGGCGGAACAGCCTGATGCATATTGCTCAGGACAAACCTTCCAGCCCTCAGGCAGAACAGAGCATCTCCCCCTTGGGCATGTGCTGTGCTTAGGGTGACCAGATGGAAGGACCCAAAAATCGTGACTTGTCGAGTAAAAAAAAAAAGAAAGAAAACCTCCCACCGGACTTGTCGATTAAAAAAACCCGCCGGAGTTCTCCAAGCCACAACGGAGTGCTCCGAGAGAAAAAAACAAAAAATGAGGAAGCCCGGATATCAGAACAAATGGCGTCCCGACCATGCATCGGTCGGGACACGGGACAAAAGGGGTAAAATCGGGATGTCTGGTCACCCTAGCTGTGCTCAAATGTGCAACTCGGCCCCTGAGGTCTTGACTCCTGCACTGTGCGGGCGCGTCTCTCAGTCATGGCTTGCTGTACAGTGGTTGTTAGTTACCCACTTTCTCTCATGCTGTGCCTTGTCTTTTTCTCCCTTTCCATTTCCCCTTCCTGCTGTCTTTCATTCCCTCCCCTCTTTCCCATCCATCTTCACTCATATGACTTCTTTCCCCTTCTCTTTTCCCTTTTCCCCTTTTCTCTCCTTCCCCGTTTCTCACCTCCATCCTGTCTCCTTCTCCCTACTCCCTCATTCCCTCTCTCCCTCCCCCTCACCCTCCCACCCTTCCGTCTCCTTCCCTATTGCCAAGGCCTATGCAAAACACTAAATTAAACTTTATCTACAGTGAACCCATCCCACTCTGATTGCCTGTCAATCAAACCCTAAAAACAAGAGGAACATTTCCCCTCACCTTCAAGGTGAGAGATTTTAAATTGTGTTATTAATTAAACATCACCACAAAAAAGTGCCTCATTAGAGCCCCTTGTCTCTGTCTCGGCTTGACACTCTGTGTCTGTCCTTTCCTTTTCATCTGTCTCTCGCTAATAGCAGAACTTGGATGTGGGAATGTAAAACAGCAATCTTGACGTTCACAGTCCCTCTCGCTGTGGAGAAATGACATTCTTAGGCGGCTGAGTAGTGTGCATCATTCTTTTTGTTGCACTCACAAGGCAGCAGCTAGAGCAACGATTGGGGAGCATGAAGTTTTACAGCAGCCTCGGTGTGCAATACTCTCTTGAAAGTGCTCACGCAAGGGAGCTAATTTTGGGAGTGACAGTGTATTCCAGTCAGGGAAGCCATCAACCAGTTGCCAGTTCCTTGTGGATAACCCACCACTAGGGTCTGTGGCCAAGCTCATAGTAGTTGTTGATATGGTCAGCCCATCTCTTGGGAAAATGTTCTGTACTTTCATCTAGGGTAAATGTCCCATGCAGCTGTTAGCCTTCTGGGTCAGTAAAAGGACTGATTTCTTTTCCAGTTAGCAACAAGACGGATGGGGAAGCCAGCCCCTTAAAGGAGGCAGAGACAAAAGAGGATGAGGAGAAAGAGAAGAAGAAACGGAAGAAGGAGAAAAGCTCAGAGACAGGCAAAGCGATGGTGCCTCACAGCTCCATGTTTATCTTCAGCACGACAAACCCGTGAGATATTCTTTGGTCTTTGTACTGGAATAGCTGAGCCCTGGAGAAGGGAAGGATCTGATGGGTCAGGGTCTTATAGGTTATTACCTTCAGCCAGTTGGGTCTGTGCAGGAGCTGGGGAAGCCTGAGCCAGCCTCGGGGCCCCCTACTTGCACCCCACCAACTTTCTGTATTTGCTGCTGCTTCCTCAGCTCCAGGGAGGCAGAAGCAATACTGGCCCAGGCTCCCTCACCCGCCTGCTCAACTGCCGCAGCACCCTCAGATGCCCAGCTGGCTTCAGCAACACAACAGGGCTGGGAGATGCATGAGCAGCCTGATGCTTGCTACCCCTGAAGCCATACAGGGGTAGAGCTCAGCTCCTGCACGTGCATGGGCTCCTTGTGACTCCAGCTGCCCAGCTCCTACAATGCCTGGCTCCATTCCATTCGTTCGCCATTCGGCCCCCTTGAGCGTGTGCATTGTGATCTTTAATAACATTTTCACTGACTGTTTTCTCCCCACAAGATCCCTGCCTGATTCAATGCACAGGGGGCCAAATTAAGGTTGCATAGGCAACCACAAATCTGGCATTTCCTAACTCTGAGTGCAACCGAACCAACGATCATTTAATGCAGCTTTTTGTGTGTAGCCTTGTCTACGGCCTGGGTAATGTAGACACACAGCTAGTGATTGCTCTGAACTGTTTCTCCTGCAGAGTGCGGAGGGCCTGCCATTACGTCGTGAACCTGCGCTACTTCGAGATGTGCATCCTCCTGGTGATTGCCGCGAGCAGCATTGCCCTGGCAGCAGAGGACCCTGTCCTGACCAACTCGGACAGGAATAAAGTGATTGCACACTTTCTTACTGATCTCACCGCCCCCTCCTGCCCAGTACATCAGCTGTGCATAGACCAACGTGGGGAGAGGAGGAAGAGCAGTTGTACTTGCTAACTTGTCTTGCTCCTTTACAGAGTGGTGGTAGATGGCATGCTGGGATATATTCCCCAGCATCCTCTTTGCTACTGCATGTGCCTAGCCACATGACACCCTAACCCTGCCTCAGCGTCAAGTTCAGAACTACAAACCCTCAGAGCAACCAGATGCTCACGTATCATTTCCAAATCCTGGCACTCTTTAGCATGCTGTTAGCAAGAGGGAGATCTGAAGTCTAGGAATATGTGTGGGTGCCCCAGAGTCAGCTGGGAGGGAAAGATACAGCTGGGTACCAAGGGTCAGGAAGGGCGTGTGTTTGATGGGAGAGGAAATGGTGTCAGGCCAGAGAAGGAAATAGGGTGGTTGAGGCAGGCTGATGGTACTTGTCCGATGTGATGGATAGGTGAACTGAGACTGCCCAAGAGGTGGGGTTTTATATAGCGAGATAACTAACGCGTGATCAATATCCCACTGTGAAATCCTGGGGGAGACAAAGCACCTGTAGTTTTCCCCATGACATAGCAAGGTAAGGTTGGTGCCACACCTTTGCCTGTAACTGACCTCACCTAGTGTGTCTTGTGGTAAAATTGCAGAGCCTGGCCTCCAGTAGGAAGTACAGTGAGATAGCTAGTGCACATGACTTTCCCGCAGTAAACTGCACCTTTTCTTAGCAGTGAAGACATAGCCTGAGTTGGACTGGGGGATGTCAAGGTTAAAGGAAAGGAGACTGAGTGAGCGGGCATGCAGCGAGATGGTCACAGGAACAGCATGAACAGAGGCCGGTGGTTTGACAGGACTCACAAGAAAGAGAGGGAGCAAGACAGAGTTGGCCGTTGCTGTGACGTCACCCAGCAGGAGGGAGGCTAGGAAAAAGGTTTTGTGTTGATTTGTCCAAGGAAAATTGAATCTGGGGCTCGGTTGTTGAATGAGAAATGACAGTTTGTTCTGGTGTTATTGTAGCTGTTACTTTGTGGCAATGTAATGGGTGTGTTACGGCTGTCAGTCCCTGGAGGACAAGCTGTTGATCTGATCTCACCTGCACTTAAGCAGCCTGAGTGCATTGACAGACCAACCAGACTGAGCAGGGGATGAAAGCGCAGACCAGCCTCGGTTACTTTGTAAGCCACTTAAAATGGCCTCGTGCCTGGAGGGGCCCTTCTAGGAGAGCCTACCTGAAACCAGCCGTTCGTGCTGCGTGGGGCAGAACCAGAGTTGGAATTTAGCAAGCTGGGATGGCAAATCCTTACTTGTCTCTCTTGTTGGTGACACAGACTGCACAAGGAAAGTGAGGAAGCTGGCATTAGTGAGCCTCAGCTCACGTGGTCCGGTTAGTCACTACCCCCAGGATACCATGTCACAGTAGTCAAATCGTCCCCTTTCTACCGATGTTCATGCAGACAGAAATTCACCCCTGTGCAGAGTGGCAGCCCAAAGGCCATGCAGGATCTAAGTCATCTTTGGGGGGCCTCAGTTGGACATAAGAGGATGCACACCTGGTGCTGGCCCTGCACAGCAGTGAATTTCACCCCCAGCTAGCAGAGTGGTGGGAGGGATAGCTCAGTGGTTTGCGCATTGGCCTGCTAAACCCAGGGTTGTGAGTTCAATCCTTGAGGGGGCCATTTAGGGATCTGGGGCAAATATTGGGGATTGGTCCTGCTTTGAGCAAGGGGTTGGACTAGATGACCTTCCAACCCTGATATTCTATGATTCTATGAGGCGCTGCCCCTTTAACAGGAGAAGGGATGGTCTGCAAAAGACTCCATGGCAAAGAGAAGGAAGGAGTGTGGTGTCAGGAGCAGCAGGGAGCCATGGAGCGGGCAGCGAGGGAAGGTTAATGGGAGGCAGAGTGAAGTGGGGGAGCAGAGCAGGACCAGAAGGGAATGGAAGCGGGGGAGGGGAAGGATGAGCGTGCCCCCAGTTATTTCTCACTGTGCTGCAGGGACAGGGAGGGTTTGAATTCCTGTTGCACTGGTCTGAGTTAAAAATCAAAGCAGTGTTCGCTACTGCACAGGCCGCTGGAAATCCTCCTCAGCTGCCCCCAGCGCTGAATGATTTCTAGACCCAATGGCCATGGCTGGTTAGCTCTGGTGGGGTACTTTTGCTGCGGGGGAGGCGACAATGCTAGTGGAACAGGGGGCTTTACCTAAGCAGGGGTGGGAATTGGGCGTCCCAGCCACAAGTCTCTGCAGAGAGGCCTCAGCTCCTCCTGTCTGAGACACAAAGGCACCCAAGATTTTATAGCATAGGTAGTGGCTTGATGAATGGTCAGGAAGTTTTCATGGGATACCTCGATTAAGTTTCTGGCTGTGCCGTGCTCCTGGGTAATAGGCTCTTTCCTGACTTGGCTCCAGGACAAGAGCGTAGGCCCTTCTTTTGATCTTCAGTGGTGGAGGAGTTAGTGTGGGTCCATAGGAGGGTGCACGAGTGAGACCCCAGCATGCAGCCACTGGCTGAGGGGGTGTTCCTCCCAAACACTCACTGCCTCTGCTCTGTCTTCGCAGGTCCTGAGGTATTTTGACTACGTTTTCACTGGTGTCTTCACCTTTGAGATGATTATAAAGGTAAGAGAGTCACTTGGAGGAGCTCCTGAAGGCTTGTGTAGGTGTGCTGGAGAGGGGCACGGGAGGACGGGCTTGCATTGTTTTCCCAACAGCGTCCCCTTAAATTACAGCTGTTTCCTTAGTGCTGCCACCTGCTGGCTAGCGGAGAGACTGTCAGGTCTGTCCCACAGGCCGCTGCTCTACCTGTACAAAATTCTTCACAACGTGTTTGGTCAGAAGAAAGTAAATGAGGGTGGCTGTCACTTTAACCCCTGGAGCCACCCAGATCCATTCCTATGCCTCGCCCTGTCACTGCCTGGCGTGCTGAACGGCAGGCTGTGCAGCACCATTGAAGGTGAGGGGACTCCAGGCAGCGGAGCTTAGCCCTGAGCCATCTCTCCCTTAGCGCTGAGTGAGCCTGGAAAGGTCAGGCGGAGTGGGGAGGCGAAGGGGGGCTGTTGGCACAATCTCAATTTACTGTGACTTCCTCATTGTGGGTGGAAATTGTCTGAGCATTGCTGCAAACAGATTGCAAAATCACAGCTTGGGGTTAGTTCTGTCTTAAATTTGGATTAAAAAAAAAAACCCTTTATGGAACCTCCTCCACACCCTGACCCAATTGCATCCCAACAAGACAGAGGCAGTGAGACCCAGTGGATAGAGCACTGGACTGGGGTACAGGAGAGTTGGGTTCTATTCATAGCTAGGCCACTAGCCTGCTCGGTGATATTAGGCAAGTTACCTCCCTCCCCGTGCCTCAGTTTCCCCATCTGTAAAATAGGGATAATGTTCCTGACCTCCTTTGTGAAGCGCTTTGAGACCTACTGATGAAATGTGCTATATAGGAGCTGCTTATTGTTGTGTTGTTATTACCGGCTACCTCTTGAATCCCATGGGGCTGAGTCTGTGTGGTGCTCCTCTAAGGATTTAGGGCCAGAATTTCCCCACTTGGGTGCCTATAGTTAGGCCTCTTAATCCTAGAGTGACCAGATGTCCCAATTTTATAGGGACAGTCCCGATATTTGGGGCTTTTTCTTATATAGGCGCCTATTACTCCCCACCCCCGTCCTGATTTTTCACACTTGCTATCTGGTCAACCTACTTAATCCATATTTAGGCAACTGAATAAGCCTGATGTTCAGAGGTGCTGAGCTCCCATTGACATCAGTGGGAGTTGAGTGCTCAGCACCTCTGACGACCAGGCCGCTTATGTGGGTACAAGATGGCCCAGGAGCAGGTGTCCCTCGTGCAGCCCCCTGCAGCTTCAACTCAGCAGAGTCCAAGGGCTGATCAATCCCTGAAGTCAACGGGACCAGTGGGACACTCGGCAACCCTGCAAATTGGGCCCCTTGTGGGGCGGTTTTTACTTGATGGTGCTAAGTGAGGTATTTACTGCCTGTGTTTTCATCCCTTCCCTGCAGATGATAGACCAGGGCTTGATCCTGCAGGACGGCTCTTACTTCCGAGACCTCTGGAACATCCTGGATTTCATCGTGGTAGTCGGGGCACTGGTAGCTTTCGCCTTGGCGTAAGTGGCTGTCTCCCATTTTACCCTGCCTTCCCAGGGTGCTGTGTCGAGCCGCTCTCGGCAGGGCGAGCTTAGGATGGCAGCAAGAGCCAGCTGGGTTTCTCTTGTGAATCCATTCCTTCTTCGGTCTCCTTCACTTTCTGAACACCTCCCATTCCCTTGGCAGTCCACAGTCACACTGCAGAGACAGAGTCCCACCAGCCTGGCCCGGCCGCCTAGCAATGCAGCTGCTGGCTTCTCCCTGTCAGCATTGGTGGGGACGTCAGCCAGGGACGTCAGCCTCGGACGTGGAAGAACGGAGGCGACAGAGTGGGGGAAGAAGGAAGGAGAGCAGAGGTGGCAGAGATGGAGTTAGGCATCTGCTAATTATACCTAGGGTGGACAGAGGTGACACAAGTACGGTGTGAGGCAGAGCTGGTACTGGCAAACAAACACTTATTCCCATGCAGTGATGATATCCGCTGGCCAGTTCCCATCACACTCCTCCTGGTGGAGGGGAGGGCATTTCCCTCAGGATATGCTACAGGCCTGTGCTTCTCATTAAAGATAGCAGCACAACTGTCTGTTTTAACCCCTTTGTCCTCTGTGCCACCAGCTGCATTATCAGGGACATCCTGGAAGAAGTACATTAGCCAGCAGGGACAGGCTGGTCCCAAGGGTCAGAAAGTTCTGCAGTTCCTTAGCTTCGCCTTGATCAGCATTCTCCATTTTGAGGCGCAGGCTTGTGACATGCAGTTTCTCAATCTCAGAGGGGTATGGAGTGAGGACCGGCTTGCAGTTTAAAAGCCATTCGGAGCAGGGGAGATGCTTTGCACTTAGCACACAGGACGGGTGGGGAAAGAACCTGACACGCTGACCTTCCTGCGTGCTCAGAAGCCAAGTGATTGCAACCTAGACTGCTACCAAGGCGATGGCACTACAACACCAGGATGGCACTGCCCTGCTTATTCTGTCCATTGTGACGGGGACAGGGAAAAGGTGCATACCTGCTCCTCATGCAGACCTCATCAGGGCCTCGCTCCAGTCAATGAGGATCTGGCTTTTTCCCTTGTTTCCGAGGGAGATATTTGGGGATTGGAATTAATTGCTGCCGGTTTGCCCAGCCTCCTCCCTCCCAGTGAGTGAGGACATGCGGTGTCAGCTCAGTGAGGGGCTGGGCTGTACTTCCATGGGAAGGATGGGGGCAGGGATCTAGGGTCTCTGAGTCCATGGTGATGGGCACGGTATAAGAACCGGAATAGAATGTCAGAGAAGGACATCTCAAGGGCCAACGATCCTGCTGAGTGGTGTCTGCTCAGTGCTCGGGCACCTCCTGAGAAGGGAAGGAGTGGAGAGCAGGGTCCTGTGTGCCAGCATGCTGTGAGTTTGTCATGTTGTTGTTCTTTCTTTGTGCCTTTGAAACGTGCGCTCGTGGCTTTAGTGCTGGTGGAAGGGGAGGGACTGACAGTCGTGGAGAGCGAAGCCTCTGTTTGTCCACAGCTCAGGTACTGTGCAGGGGGCCTCAGGGGTCCTGAGGCCTGAGGTCACTCGATGGATTATGGGCCATAATCCATCACTCCCCTTTCTGTGTGTCACTTTCCCCGCTCTCCCTGGCACATACACCTGCTCATTCTCGCTCCCTCTCTCTCACTGGCTCATTCACTTGCTCTCGCTCTCTCTCTCTCACACTCTCTGGTCCTTTCAGTCACGGCTCTCTCTTCGCAATGAGCCCTGGAGAATTCAGCTGGCTCCGCCTCTGGCCAGGTTAGCTCATGCACCTGGGGACCCAACCGGAAAGTGAAGTGGGGGAATGAGGTCAGCCCTTTGCAACTTACCTGGTGCCATATCTTGGGGACTGTGCCAGTCTGCCAGGTGACTGAGCAGGTACTCTGCTAGGTGGGGATATGACTCTGACTCCTTGGATAGTCTTCAGGTGATTTAGAGTCAGCCATGCCACAGGAGCTGTCTAGCGGCTCTACCAGCTGGGTAGAAAATACAGGTCTTCCTGCCTCCTGTCCAGGTTCTCTCTCTCGTGGAGATTCAACTCATCCCCATTTGAGGCACTGTTCTGGCTGTGACTCCGCCCTTAAGGATAGCTGCTTGTACTGGGGATACCAGCAATTAAGGATAGGCTACGCAGCTCGAGGGATAGGTAGTAGGGTAATGGAGCCTTTCTCGGTCGCCATTCAGATCCAGCCCAGGCTAGTAGTTACTGAAAGTTCTTACCATCTGCTGGCTGTTGGAGGCTTCTCAGTCCGTTTCCTAATGGACAAGTGTCTGCATCACAGAAACCACTGCCACAGTTAGCACTAACCAACCCCCTATTTTTCAGCCTCAACAGAAAGGACAAAGATTGATTGAATGGCACGTGGTGACTACGCTGCTCTCACCCACATTGGTGGTCCTTCTTGGTCAGGGCAATGCGGGGGAGCTTGCATTGTCGCCATGTGAGCTGTGCCTGTTCTGTGGATAAACAGAACTTCAGTCTGCAGAGCTGTCAGCCTGACGCTGTCACCAGCACATCCTCTCCCTCTCACCCACCCAGACAACGCCCAGGTTCTGTCCCCAGTGTTTTGCAGGCCCACCTGGCTTCCTCAGTGACTGGCAACTGGCTCCTTTACAACTATGGCCATCTCTAAGAAGGGAAATCTGTCTTTTGGCACTGGGGAGCAGCTGAATTCTCAATGGAAAGCACTCTGTCCATTGGTTTAGACACTCAACATTCTAACACAGAAAAGGCCCACATGCCTTCATGTATGTTTGCGGCAAACATATATGTTGCCCTACATAGTAGTGCTAGATATATAGATCAGTAGCTGCTTACACCATGTACAAGAGCTCTTTATAATGTAAACCTGCAAATTTTTCCTGGGGCAGTTGTCTCCTGTTTTTGCGATATGATCTGATGCTCATAACCGTGGGTAGGGAAAGAAGACAAGAATTGCCTCAGCGTAATGACGGCTGCTCCTTTGTGATTTCCAATCGGCTTTTACATTATAAAGCATTTATAAGAACACCTGTCTCTCCTTTGGATTGCCTGTCACCTCCTCAGCCTGGTGGGTGGAGCTTTTTCTCTGGTGCTGGGCACTGCCAGGCATTGGCACCTTCTGCTGCCATCCTCTGTTCCTGCGGAGATGCAGAATGTTCACCAACTATAAATGTCCGTAGCTGCCTGCCTTGCTCCATTGTGGTTTCAAGGGAAAGTGCCTTCTGGGTTGCTCTTGAATTCACTTTTCTTTTCCCTGGATGATCTTCTTTGTACGGAATTTGGTTTTCACACAGGGGCCATGCACCCCTCTCCCTCGTCCACCTTTGCTTTTTGGAGGAGCAAAACAAAGGCACACAGCCTTGGACTTTCTGGGTATTTGCACATCTAGCTGGGTTACTGCCATGCCATTTGTGAAGGAGGGGCTGTCTTCCGGCCTTGCTGTATATTTGTGGTGACCTATAATGCCAAGTCCGCAGGTGATGGCAGTCTGTTATGTTTGTTATCAGTCTCAATGTGGTAGAATCCTGAAATCAGGAGACTTGAGCTTAGTGAGTGAGAGATGGAACCAGGTGCGGGGGTAGGTGGGGAGCGGAGGTTGGCATGTATAGAATATCCTTACAACGGTATGTCATCACCTTCAGCATTTCTCACGGGAAGAAATGCTAGAACACAGAGTATTTGAATGTTCTGTAAATTTGTGCAAGCTTTGACACCTTCTCTTCATTCAAGGAGGTTTGGCCCTGGGACGCTCCCCTATCGTGGAATCAGCAAAGTGTATCTGATGCAATCCAATGGGCACAAGGCCAGATGTTGGAAGAATGGGTTCTCTAGATACACAGCATTCAGTCTATTGTTTGATGGCACACTGTTGTCACAAAACAGCCATGCAATCCTTGTGTAGTTCTTGTGAGGTTTCCAAAGAAATAGCCACAGCCTGGTTGTTATTAAAAACTAATCCAGACAAACCCAGATCTGTAAAGCCACAAATCCATAGATCACCTGCTACTTCACCATGTCACCTAAAACTCTGGTATGCCATCAAAGAGAGCAGTCGTCTTAACTCCTCTTACTCAAACTCTGCCTGGAGAGCTAATGTGTCTAACTAAATGCAGCCTACATAAACCCCGCAACATATCTACAAAAGTGTTAAATAAATAATAATTAATCATTAATAATAACTAAATACACTGCTAGGTATTGTCTCCCCTAATGCTCTTACTAGGTATTATGTAAACTAGCAGCACTCATTTGCAGCTTTACATGTTCACCAAAAGGTGGCGATAGCCATTTCTACAATATTATAAAAGGTTGAGCCCCCGTACTTCTTGAGAGTGCGGAGCTCGGGCCATGGTCCTGTCGGTCCGTTCATTAATTGGGCCCTGAATAGCTGGGATAGAAGCATGTCTTTCAATCCCTTGGCAGTAGCAGGTCTGAGTTCTCTTGAAGTTATGAGCAAACAGCACTATCCTAACACCCAGCATGGAAGAACTTTCAGTGCTGTCTCTAGTAACAATTTCAGAATCACATTAATGGTGCAAGTTGTGTGTGATTTTAGGTTTCATTAAAGCCCTAGCCAAAGCAAGGCCAAGTGTATATCGCTACAGAGCAAATCTCTACATAGATCTGCTAATATACCTTAATCCTAACCTGCAGCACCTGTTGATATACTCTTCATATTCTCTCATACCTCACCCTCACACTGCACACTGATAATACTGATAATATAGAGCCCTATTTATGCAAACAAACCCAATTTACAATAAACCCATGTTTAGACAAGTCAAAATAAAGGCTCTGTTTTTCCATCAATGGGAATATATGATCGTTAACAGACCACATCTAACTTTATCTTTAAATTATTCCATTAACTCAGGATTTTGGACAATGACTGGGAACGGCTTCTAAATATCCAGAGCAGAGTGTTTTTAAAAAGTATGTTGCTTCATCAGACTTTCACCTACTTCACAGTCCTGCTCAGACTGGCTTCAGCAGATATCTAGCAGGGACTTGGCTCAAATAAATACGGGGAGCCCTTGGATGAATCACCAAGGCACTATCAATTTGCTCTTTGACAAGAACTGGAGACGCTACTCCAGGCTGTCACCTCTGGGTTAGAGTGCTGTAATACTTTGCCACTCATAGAAAAATGCTGCACAGACTCCTGCATGCACAAAAGAATCCCCAGAGGCTTCTGGAATTTTCGTGTGCACTCAGCAGCGCTAGCAGCTAGCAACGCTCCCTCAGAGAAGGAGTGGCATGCCAAGAGTGCTGAGTGCATGCGGAAATTCCAGAAACATCTGGGGATTTTTTTTTGTGCATGCGAGAGTCTGTGCAGCATTTTTCTATGAGGCCGCAAAGTATTACAGCACTCTAACCCAGAGGTGACAGCCTGGAGTAGCGTCTCCAGTTCTTGTCAGCTTGCAGGAAAAAACAGAACTTGCCTGCCCCATCTGCTGTCGCATCAGAGGGTAGACACCAAAGCAAGCTGTGAACGGGTTTCTATCAGCATTCCAGGCCTACCAGGAGGCCTCACTCATATGGGAAAAAACTCCCGTTGTCTGCTGCTAATCAACAAATTTATCAATGAAAGTTTATTTACTAGCGTGAAGCAGCATTTTAAAGCCGAATGATGGGTCTCCCAGTCAGATTTCCTTTGAAAACAAAAGAAGCGTATTTGTTTTGATGGTTGGGGATTAGCCATAGTCCTGAGAAGTCTCCTCATGAAATTCACCGCATGAAACTCTGCCTGTGAAACCATTTGCTAATGTTGGAGTGAGCCTCCTTCCCAAGCCATGGCAGGAGAGGAGCAGTAAGGCATAAACCATTGGAAACTCCCATAGAAAGGCTGCTTAAGGCACATAGGGTGACCAGACAGCAAGTGTGAAAAAGCGGGACGGGGGTGGGAGGTAATAGGAGCCTATATAAGAAAAAGACCCCAAAATCGGGACTGTCCCTATGAAATCAGGACATCTGGTCACCCTAAAGGCACAAGACTGTGACTTGAGACCTGGGTTCAGTTCCTGGCTCTGCCACAGACTTTCTGTATGACCTGGGGCAAGTCACTTTTTCTGTGCCTTAGTTCCCCATCTGTAAATGGGGATAGTGATACTTAACCAACACCCCTGTGAGGGAGGGATGTGAAGTGCTTTGTTAATACGGTGATTGAGGGTGGTGTTAAGTCGCATAGAAAAGCTGATTCGTAATAGAACATGTGTGTAGGTGATGGGTCAGGGTCACAAGGCCCTGAAAACCACTGCTGCAGAGATAAAACCTGTAATTAGAAACTAAGAAAACCTTCAGTGCCTACAGAGTTCAGGCGAGCCTATAGGACACCGGTCTGAATCTAAATCCAAGCCAGAGCTAGTGCTCAGAGACAGAGCTCCCAGAATATGCTTCCTGGTAGTAGTGCCAATGTAGAGGAGACTCAGAGGTGGGCACCTTCATACAAACTGCCGTTTGGTTAACCTGGATTTCACCTGACTTTATTCTACTGCAAATGTAATGGTCAGTAGGCCAAACGATCTCCAGCAAATCCTGGTCCGTTTACAGATAGCACAATAACCAGCTGCATTCTCAGCAACATTCTGCTCGTATCAAAGACCAATTTTCGAACAAATAGGGGAGAAGTCTGGTGCAACAGCAGTTCCAGAGAGACCACAGCTCCAGTGAATCCCCACAGTCAAACCTGTAGCTTAGTTATTTTATATATATAGCCTCCAAAGTATATAATGCTCCATGTATGTGTCCTTCAGGGGCTAGACTGGGATGACTACCACATTCATTCCATGTTCTGTCTATTTTATTCAGATAGGAGAGGGGTACGGCTTGTGCTCGTTGTGTCATCCAGAATACCTCGCTCCTCTGGCTTCTCTTGTATTAGTGACCACACCTCAGCTACAAATCAACTTCCTCTTCCCATCCAAATTTAGAGTGTGTTAATCAGGATTAAGAGAGTGGGGTGGCTTCAGGTGACATGTAGATTAGTCATTCCTGTTTTCCCATGGAGAAGAGGTTAATGTCTGGAATGTGGTTCTTGGTAAAGGGAATCTTCTTAGTGGTACCGTGGATATACAGATTGCCTTTTAAATTCAGGTTGGGTTGCAGGGGGAGGGGGAAGCAAAATTTGTCCTTGTAGTGCTGAAATGTGTAGAATATCAGAATGCCAAGGCTGTGAGACAGGCTTGTGATTCCACTCTAATGCAGATCTTGTTTCCTGTCATCCTTGGCTCTCTTTCTCTCTTGGATTTTCTTATCTTCTCTGTTTTCTCCCCACCCATTGTTTGTTTTTGTTTTGCGGCTGCCTGACTGGATCACCCACAGGAATACACTGGGGTAATTATACTGTTTGATTCTCTTTGGGGTTACAAGCCAGGGAAAATGGGCTTTTGGGGAAGCTGGTTTGTCTGTGTAACAGAAGTTTTCTTATCCCGTATGACTTCCTGCCTACATTTGTCCTTTCCAACTTGCAAAGTCATCAGCACTTCACGCTAAGCAGGTAAAGGTGGAGAGAATTGGAGTGGGGTGGGGATATCAAAAGCATGTGGGTGCACACATCAGAACATTGTAAAGGATGCAAGTTCTGTGCCCCATACTCAATCATTCCAGCTGTGACTATCTGGGCCCAATGAACTGGGCCTCAGATGGAACATCACCAGGTGTATATGGGAGATCCTCACAAGGAGAGAGAGAGGGGTTTGTATTCCAAGATAGATAGAAGAACACACAGCACTCTCTCTCTCTCTCTCTCTCTCTCTCTCTGAGTTGGAAATAAACACACAGTGGAGGTCGATGAAGAGTACCATGTCCATGGTACATTAGGAAGCCATGGTTATATGCCCTAGCCTTCTTTTTTCATAAAGCAGTAGCAGATGCTACCCCAATCAGAGGGATCAATTGGCTGAGCTTTCCAACCCTTGCATTCTGCCGTTTGGACTGTTCCATGTTCAAGTGGTAGAAGGTGGAGTGAATTATCATCTTCAGCTGGGTGGCATAGACCAGCACAGCTCCAGAATCAGGTCCTGTATGTTTAATTTTTGACCCCAGAATGAAAAGAAACCTGAAGATCTTCTCCAAAAAAATATTTGAGTTCCTTTCCTTTGGGAAAAGTGATTGATAACATTGTTCCCAGGGGCCACTTTAATAGCTAGTCAAAATGCTTGTGAGCCAGCCTGTGACTTTCCTAGAAGTATTCTCTGGGGACCATGTGATAATAGAGTGTCTTGTGGAAGAGACCCCCATGTTCTCACTGAAGACATAGCACTGTTCAGTCATCGGTGTTCGTGTTAGAGCAGTGTGACACATAATGGTTTTAGTTCCTTTGGCCCTTTTAAAGGGTCACTGTGTGTATGTGCACCCCTTGTGTTTTAGACACACGAGACAAGTCTGCATGAAATTAAGCTGAAATTGCTGAGTCTTGCCAATGCCCAGGATAAAACTATGGAGAATTCTACATACTTTTCACCAGGCACTGTAAATCCCTCTCCCTCTCCAGCAGCCCCTTTCCTTGGTTTCAGCAGGTACAGAGGGAGAAGATCCCTGACATCCCTTAACTCTCCCACATCTCAGGCGAGGATCACAAGCCCCAACAGACCTGGACTTTCCACCTACACTTTGCCATCTTCTGTGGAAATCTTGTGGCTACCTAGCTCCTTCTTCTCCCACTGACTTTTCAGGGATGGCTATATGACCTGTCCCCCTCCCCATTCTGCTTCAGAGAGAGGAACAAGTCAAACACTTTTCCTTTCCCACTCATTGCAAATCCTTAGCAGGTAAATTCAGGAACTAGGTGCTTTTCCCTATCCTCTTCCATCCTGCAGCAATAGGAATGAGAAATGATCCTCCGGTCCCACTTACACTGCTTCACACTGCCCTTTACCTTGATCTGGGGCTGAGACCCCCAGGGCACACTTGGCTATTGGTGTTTCAGTCCCAGAATAAAGCAAAGGGCGGTGCACAGCAATAGGGTCTGAGGACCATTTTCTGGTCCCACTGTGAGATGCCTGTCTTACTGAGCATTTGGCAAGAGCTGCCTTGTCTTGCCATTGCTCCACCTCCCTGAAGAAGAAGGATTAGGGGCAGGATCTGACAGTTGCCCCTGAAAAGCTCCTAAGGGCCACCAAGGTTTCTCCACTCCTCCCCACAGGAGATACCAAGAGATCAGGAGGAAGCCTGTTTGGAGATTGTGATCCAGGACCTGCCACGCCGAAAGAAACCTGAGACAAGGCAAAATCTTCCTGGTTTCACATTTTGGGCCTAACCCTAGACTCCCCAAGCTTTATCGAAACCCCTTGTGAACTCTTGGTTTCATTAGAAAAAGTTCACACAGTCCTAGTGTCACATGTCAGCCACTGACAGCTAGATGTTCCCTCCTAATCCCTTTCACAACATATTCCTCGTGAGGAGAACATCTCACCGGGGGACCCTCACGCTGCTGGGCTGAGAAAATGGGCTGCAACTATGCCTTCCAAATAAAAAATTGTCTCCCAACGGCTTTTAAAAAAAATAGGAGGTGAAAATTGCACAGGCAGCACCACAGACCAGGAGAATCTGATAAATGCTTCCGCGAGAGGTCTCGATGTGTTGAAACATCTCCCACAGAGTAACGTTGGTGCCAAAGCATGAAGTGGGTTAATTCCAATGTTTGTGCAATTGCGTTAAGTGTGGTATTTGTGGGGTTGTACTGTTATTGAGGAGTTTTAATTAGTGTTTTTCTTTGCATCTGTTTATGGTTAGGTCTGTTATTGTGCTTTCTATTGTATTAACCCTTTCAAAAGGAGCCATGCAATTAGAAGTTCTCTCTGTCATAAGTCTCCTTCTAGAGGTTTTCATGTATAGCAAATGGATGCAAAATATACTGAAAGCCTTGTATATTTTACCAATACAAAATAAGATTCTGATTGTTCTCAGATCACAATATTGGTAGCTACCCACCTTGGTTTTTGGCTTTGGGTTTTTTTTTTAAATCACAGTTTAAATCAGGGTTTTAACGGCATTTCCCTTGACAAAAATCTGTTTTTTTCCTTATAACCATAGTATAAAGTTATGCTATAGATTACCTGTCAGACTGATTAGGGAAAGCATTCCTCAGCCCAGCAAGCCACAGCTAATAGCAGGCTAGTTAATGGTGAGTGAGCCTAGGTTTTTCAGCCATGAAACAACTGAGGACATGGCCTAAGTTTATCTAGGATTTTCTTGTAGGACAGAGAGGGCTGATACTAGAGATGACTGCAATAGAAAAATCTATGCTAGATACCAGTAGATAGAACATTTGCCAACGAAGGAAATTTGCATTCTTCTATTTTGTACGTTATTGTTGTTATAGCAATGTAATTTTCTTACAGCAGAAGCAATTTTTTTTAAATTGCAACATGGGTGGCATTTTGTTCTTCACGTTTGCAAATAGCACAGAGCGGAGAAAGCGTTTGCATTAGGAAAACAAACTCAGACCTGCCAGGCAGGATGAGTTTATGACACCGCAGGAATGCTGCATGGTGTGGCGCCTTTGAAACAGATGGCCTAGCACAGCAAGAGTGTTGGATCACCCGCTTTAACCTTGTTACCTCACTCTTTCTTGCAATAACAAGATTTGCTACTGCAGTTGATCCTCATTGAAGAGGGAATGCACTGAAGCTGATGTTGAGCTTAGTGGTCTGCTTGCCTTCCTCTGATCCAGAGAGTCCTAATTTTTCATTGGCAAACATTTTCAGTATGTGTTTTGAACACCCAATGCTTCTGGTGGCAGGTACAGCCTCACAGACGCTAATAGATTGACACCTGCTCTCACCTAGGCTGCCTGTGGCCCTAGATTTCTCCTGTGTGCATGTTTTGGGAAGTAGTGAATGCTGTTGAATATCTCCAGTGAGTTCCTCCCAAACTCAGGAAGTTTATTGCCTCTCTTTGTTTTGTTTTTGGGTGTGCGTGCCTCCTTCCAACTCTGTAGGACCAACAAAGGCCGGGATATCAAAACCATTAAGTCTCTGCGTGTGCTCCGGGTCTTGAGGCCTCTGAAGACCATCAAGCGATTGCCCAAACTCAAGGTAATGCTTAAAATTCTCTGTCCTCGGTTCCGTTTCTCCCCGGGTTCAGACAGGATCTTGGTGAGGTAACAATCAGAAAGTGTCCCCCAACATAGAAGAGAGATCCTTCCTCTTTCCTCTCTCATTGCATTTGAATTCCAACCTACAGAATTACGACCAGTTCCCTGGTTAGGAATAGATAGAGTAGTGCTTGTGCTTTATATCAATTGCCTTTCGTTCCCATACCATAAATAAATCAACAAACCATACAGATTGATTTACAGGTCTCCTACAAACTCAATCTTCAGTCATGGCACCTTACTAATAATAGATGGCTTAAATTTCATATATGGATACTCAGTCATGTAAAGCAGGTGTGGATTCTTAAATGCCCATTTGATGTGGGATTGGGGAACCGTGTTTCAGCACCCACAATATACAGGAATCATTTAACCTGCCACTGCAAAGCAAAATAGCCTCAACACGAGCCCCCAGATCCTGGATGCTGACTCTGATAGGCTGATCAAACCACCAGACCTGGATCCCTCCACCAACAAACTTTGGGAAAACTCAGCTCTTGATCTAAAGGTCTGTCTTTAGATCCCACCAAGGGCTGGCGGAGTCCAGAATAGAGTCCAGAATACTGCAATGGAGTCTGCATGAAGTGGAGACAAAATAAAACAAAATACTTACTCATTGCAAGAGTAAACTCACAGGGCCTGATTTTTAAAATCAGCCTTCAACTGCCGCAAATGATAGCGCAGAGGTCTAACTACCTGATTTGCCAGCACAGGTAGGTAGGTAGATGTCCAAAGGATTCATTTGCTCTTGCAATTATTACTACTTTTATCATTTGTATTACCGTAGTGTCTAGTACAGTCATGGAGTAGGGCCCTGTTGTGCTAAGTGCTGCACAACCAGAGACAAAAAGACAATCCCAACTGCACTGGCATTTTCACACCCTGAGTTGATCACAGGACATATAAATGGAAACTTGAGTTTTTTTAAAAAACAGGCTTATAGTATACTAAAAGCAGCTGAATGCTTTTAAATTAATGACTCACTTAAAAAGTGCACTCTGTTGAGAGTAAGCCTTCTAGAGGTTATTTTCGAAAAGCATATTTTACAAAACAGCAGCGTTCTTTTATCTGAAATCCCTGTTAAGAATGATCATGCTGAAAGAATAAACATCTAGTGCAAGTAAGGTTATGGATCTCATATCTGTCTGGGGCACCTACCTACAGTTCTTTATTCCTCAGGCCTACCTGCCATACAGGACAGTGTCTCTCAGTTGTAATTAGAGATATCCAGTCTGTCTTGTTGTTGGAGGTGAGGCTAAATAAATGTTCACTAATTGTTCTTAAGTACTGCTAATTGTACTATGGTGCCTTGTATCCTTCCCTGAGACATGGTTGTGAAGAACCTTTATATGGTATAAATATCCTTTGTGCCTGTTGGGGCAATGCTTTCCCATAAGAGATTTTGGGATGTTCTGGTCATTTATTAAATAGCCTAATCTGCCTGGGATAGTGTCTGCTTCTGGCATCCTTTTCCTACCAGGAATGAGACACATCTCCTCAGATGTCCTTTTTAGGTAGTTTGGTCCCACCCTCTGACAAAATTCATAGGTTCTCCATGGTGAATCATGCCCTTGGGTTTGCATTCTCCTGCAGGCTGTCTTTGATTGTGTAGTGACTTCCCTGAAGAATGTCTTCAACATACTTATCGTCTACAAGCTCTTCATGTTCATCTTCGCAGTCATCGCTGTCCAGCTCTTCAAGGGCAAATTTTTCTACTGTACGGACAGCTCTAAGGACACAGAGAAGGATTGCATGTAGGTACACCGTGCAGCATGCATGATCCAGTCTACTTCCCTGGCAAAGGCATCCACTCCTGCCCATGGTGTGGAGAGAAGTAGATACATGAAGGACTAGTAGTGAAAACTCTGGTCTTTCACCCCCTCAGATGCTGGTTAATATCCAGTTTGGGTTGCGAAGTAAGTCCTTGGTCATGGGTTGGAGCCACTCCTCATTTCCCAGGGAATCAAAGCCACAAAGCATTGTTTAAAGGACTAGTACAGATGTCTGGACTTCGTGAGGAATGAACTCCTTTCTCATCCTTTAAGTGAAATTTTGCTGCGTTTCAGAGCGTGGACCTTGCCATTCTGGGGAGAAGTCCACTGTGGGATCAGTACGGGAAGACCTGTCTTTAAATGAATAGTGAGCTTCCTGTCTCACTTAAAGACAGGCTGGTCTCCTCAAGCCAGAGCTGTGCTTCCTTTGCTCCAAGGGCATCTCCTGCACTATCACTGCTGCTTTCTAGCACATTTTTCAATTAAAAAATCCTAGGGAAAAAAATGATTCTGAATTGCTGCCCTGTTCAGAATGTTCACATTAACTCCTGTGATGAGCTAAGAATCTGGAGGTGCAGCAGCCTGAAGAATCACATCAGCTCTGAACTCTCCTTCTGCCACATTCTCTGTTACAAGCTCAGCCTACCAGATTTCCCCTTTTCCTTCTCTCTTTCATTTTTCTCTCAATCTTTCTCTGACTTTTTCTCCGCACACTTCTCCCAGTCTGTTTTCTTCTTTCCTTCTCTTTTTGATTGCTTTTTCTCTCCCCTTCTCTGTCTCCTTCAACACGTTCATCTTGTTTCTCCCCACCTCCAATTTCCTTAATTTTCTCTTCCCATCAAGACTTCTCCATCCTTACAAGGGGAGAAAAATATCCCTGCTGCCCTGCAAAGTTAAATCTTCTTCAGTCCTGGCAGTATAAAGAGGTCCTGATGTTCTCTCCTAACCTTACAGAGGCAACTACGTGGACCATGAGAAAAACAAGATGGAGGTGAAGTGTCGTGAATGGAAGCGCCATGAATTTCACTACGACAATATCATTTGGGCTTTGCTTACGCTCTTCACTGTCTCCACTGGAGAGGGGTGGCCACAGTGAGTATTGTGCTTGGTCCTGGCTGTTTGCAGGTGTCTATGGGCACAGGATTCTTGAAGAAACCCTACGTTCCCCTTTTGAAGAGCTGTTTAAATGATAGGGCTAGTAACCGGCTTTCTCCAGGTGGGAAAGGGGTAGAAGGCACTGAGAGAAGAGTTGTGGGGGAAGGAGATAAGTCAAGAAATTATATCAGTACGTCAGACCTCTCACCAGTTAATGGGTATACGAGCGTTGTGGACCCAGCTCCCTTCTTGGGAGGTGAATGCTGGGACAGTCCACTGCCCTGAGTGGGCCTGTGGGGAATTTGAGGCCAGTCCATCTCCCAGCATAAGTCAGGGGGAACTCTGTGGGCTAGTCCACTCATGTTGGCAGAACTCAGACAATCTCCTTCCATGTGTGTGAACATGGGGGTACTCTGGGACGTATGAGGGACGTATGTTTAACTCTGGCAAAGCCCACCGTCCAGGGTAGACAATGAGAAGAGCTCTGGGACTCTTGTAATGTAGGAGAGGGGAATATCTTGTCATGAAACAGGTAGCCAGAATTGTCAGTGTGTGTCCATGACTGAGCAGGTTATGTAGAAGGTTTGCTTTATCACCATAACCAGTATAGTTATGCATAGTGGGGACAGATGCAGATGAATATTAAAGGTGGTACCATTGGGTACATGATGTTCTCCTAGTCAAGTACAATGTGGAGAGGCATCCAGAATGGACCAGCCATTGGCATCTATGTGACCCTTTGTGCCTTTTGTGGAAGCAGAGAAAAGTGAAGCAGAGGATTTGAGTGTAGCCACCTTAGTTTTGTTAGAGATAGAGTAAGTTACAGTTGGGGCTGCTTTGGCCTTGCTGTATGATAAGAATGGAATGCTAACCCTAGCAGAAACAGTGGGGATATGCAAAACATCGGGGAGGAAATTGTATAAACAAGATGCAGCTGTCAGTTGTTGATGTCTGTAATGAAAAGTACAAATACCTGTCCTAAACTGTTTGTTTTTAGAGGATCTACTGAGGACAGGGGGAGACTCTGTCCAACTGTAATCTCTCTCCTTGCAATTGCAAGAAAATAAAGTTTCTCTGACTTGTTGCTAACAAACACAGAGTGAAGGCTTGTTTTCTTCCACACTTTCTTTTTCCCTGTACATCCAGGGTGCTGCAGCATTCAGTGGATGTGACTGAGGAGGACCGGGGGCCCAGCCGCAGTAACCGCATGGAGATGTCCATTTTTTACGTTGTATATTTTGTGGTCTTCCCTTTCTTCTTTGTCAACATCTTTGTGGCTCTCATCATCATCACTTTCCAGGAGCAAGGAGACAAAATGATGGAGGAGTGCAGTCTGGAGAAGAACGAGGTAACACATAAAAACAGGAGAGCAGAGGGCAGGATGGTTTTGTTTTGCATGTACTGTGGCAACAGACAGCTTCAGATATAGACCATAGACTGGTGGAGCTGAGGGCTAAGGCATGTGATGTGAAAGCCTGGCTGGAATCCAGTAAAGTTCTCTTCAGCCTAGACTCCAGCTTATGCGACGTCTGCCTTCCCTTTGCATTTACTTCTAGAACGTAGGATGTTTTATTCACACCTGAGTCATTCTCACTGATTTTTGTCCTGACCATCCAGCCAACAATAGTTCACCAGGCTTCCCAGCTATTTGAAAAGGAGGCTCTTGTTATAAAGGAAACGCATCTGTGGTTGCTGTGACTCACCCCTATTGGCACTCAAACGGAAGAGCTAGGGAGCCATGTTCTCTCCCCCACCAGCTTCCTTGCCAAAGAGGCTTTGACCTAGACTGGAAGAGGAAAATGATTTTCCTCATCTGCATTTTATCTGGCATTATTGGTCCATCTAGCCCAATATCCTGGGCCAACACCAGGTGCTTCAAAGGGAATAAACAGTACAGGGCAACTGTCAAGTGATCCATCCGCTGTCATCCAGTCCTGCCATCTGGCAGTCAGAGGCTTAGGGAGACTCAGAGCATGGGGTTGCATCCCTGACCATCTTGGCTAATAGCCAGAGCCGGCTCCAGGCACCAGCGTTCCAAGCAGGTGCTTGCGGCGGCAATCTGCAAGGGGCAGCAGTCCGTGTGCCATTAGGGCAGCATGTGCGTTTCCGCCGCGGCGGCAATTCTGCGACAGCCTCTCTCTTCAGCTGCCCACGGTGGCAATTCAGCGGCAGCTTCTATCTTCAGCCGCACGTGGCAGCAATTCAGCGTGCTGCTTGGGGCGGCAAAAACGGTAGAGCCGGCCCTGCTAATAGCCATTGATGGACCTATCCTCCGTGAACTTACCTAGTTCTTTTTTGAACCCTGTTATACTTTTGGCCTTCACAGCATCCCTGGGCAAAGAGTTCCACAGATTGACTGTGCATTGTGTGAAGAAGTACTTCCTTTGGTTTATTTTAAACCAGCTGCCTATTAATTTCATTGGGTGACCTCCTGGTTCTTGTGTTATATGGAGGGGTAAATAACACTTCCCTATTCATTTTCTCCACACCAGTCATGATTTTATAGACCTCTATCATATCCCTCCTTAGTCATCTCTTTTCCAAGCTGAACAGTCCAGTCTTTTTAATCTCTCCTCACATGGAAGCTGTTCCATCCACCTAATCATTTTTGTTGCCCTTCTCTGTAGCTTTTCCAATTCTAATATATCTTTTTTGAAATGAGGCAACCAGAACTGTACGCAGTATTCAAGGTGTAGACGTACGTGTAACTGCCTGGATTTCCTGTGCTGTTACTGCCTAAATGCTCCCAAATAATGGGTGATTTTCAGATGGTAACTTGAGGCCATTTCCTGTCCATGTGGCAATAACCATATCCTGTTCTAAAGAAATGCCAAGGTGGAAGGACACACAAGTGTTCATTATTCCAGGGTATGGCTATTACTGAGTTCGCAGGAAGAACCCTAGTCTGACTCACCTGGAACATCTAGAGAAGAAACAATTTTGAGACATAATTCAGTAAAGTTTGTTTTGTACATTCTGACAGCTGGATAAAATAAGTAATTGGGGCCGCCAGGTTTGGTGTGATCATATGGTTTGTAGCAAGCGTGTGCATGTGGAGGGCAGTATGGGACATGAGGATCTGTATAGGAGATAGTTTCTGAAAACAACTGTCACATAACAGTTCAGTAACTGCACAAGGTCCCTGTGCTCTGATTGACATCTGAGCCTAAACCACAGTAGTAACGTCATTAACTCATGCCGTTATTTTATGCTGAATGTAAATGGAGTGAAACTGATGACAGTGCAGTCACGGGAAAATCCTGCATTGTTTCACTACATCACAGGGTATAAATTTTGCTGTAGATTATAGTGAACTTCTGCTTCTTGGGACAGATCCTTTCCCCACGTTCAGCTTGATTAGTTCAGCTGGGTACTGGGGAACTCATCATACCCCAAGATCTCCAAATGGCAGAAGAGTTTCTGTAGGCCTGCGTCTCCAGCATAATGACTGGAGTAGTCTCCATGGCCCCAGGCAACCCACCTAACTCCAGGGGAGGAAGGATCTGAGGATCCTGATAGCGGTAGATACTCTGCCCAATCTCTTCCCAGCCCATCTACCCCGGCTGTCAACACACTTCTGCATAATGACGTGCAGGGAACTCCCAGGGACTTGGGATTCACGCAGCTCAGGAGGACAATATTCACTCTCTTCCATTCGCCTGTAGCAGAGAACTAGTAACAGGGCATCGTGGATAGTGGGAGGAAGGATGAGAAGCTGAGTGCAAGCTAACAGACTTTGTTTTGTTCCAGAGGGCGTGCATTGACTTTGCCATTAGTGCCAAACCTCTCACGCGCTACATGCCTCAAAACCGACACACCTTCCAGTACCGCGTCTGGCACTTTGTGGTCTCCCCATCCTTTGAGTACACCATCATGGCCATGATAGCACTGAATACCGTGGTGCTGATGATGAAGGTGAGCGGACCGGGTGGACCAGAGGCCCAGGATGGCATGCCTCTGTGTAGGGAATTGGGGAGGAGGTGAAACAGACAGGGAGGGATTTAGAAAGTAAGTTATTTGTTTTAAGAAGATGCTGGGGTCTTGGCACCCAGGTCCCATCTCATATCATGTCTGTTGGTATAGATGACTAGGGAAGCTGATGGGATCACAGCCTCGGCTCCTACACTGGTGTCTTTATTATTCAAGCAAATATTTCCAGTTTGCACTCAATCCATCGATCACAGTCCTTGCTGTGAAACCTGGAAGGCAATTAATCCCGATGACACACAAGGCCAGATTTTCAAAGGGACCTCACCCCAACCTCTTAAACTGCACCTGCATTTTTCACACCCACGTTAGGAATCTGACTAAACGATTTGCTTGCCCAAGTGCAGTTCCTCCACCCAAGGAGAGTTTTTTTATGTCTTCCTTGTGCAGACACTTGCATGTTCTACACTGAGGTGCCAACTTCCATCTCCTCAAATCTTGAGGAGGATGGCTAATACTCTCCTGTTTAAATAGGGCCCATCGCTGTTGTTGCTTTCCCCATAGCCTGTAGGGAATTTTTTCAAGAGCACAAACACACACTTGAAAAAAGAAAATAAGAAAGAAATACTTGTGGCACCTTAGAGACTAACAAATTTATTTCAGCATAAGCTTTCGTGGGTTAGAAAGTTGAAAGTTCAGTACACCGTTACATTGTGAACAGTGTAGGTAACAAGCAGTGACACTGCAACAACAATTGCTTACAACAGGAGGACCTCGTGAATTAGTGGGATACTGGTAATTGTAATGTGATCTGCGCTGTTTCTGTGATCAACACCTAGCAGTGGTTGCCACCTGGGAGACCCTTCTTCCCCTCAGCTTCATCCTCTTCCCTTAGCCTCAGCAGAAACAAAGCAGAAGGGCAGAATGGATATTACTGGATATGTAGCTGGCTTGAAAAAAGGGTTGGGGGCTTGTCACTAGCCAGTCAATAATAAAACACATGGGATGAATCTCAGGGGCTTGGGCAAAGCCTAATCCCACCATGGAACTAAAGGTTCCTTGTAAGATCCAATTATGGCAGCTGACTGTAGATGGTTCTGACTCTCTCTCTTTCCGGCAGTACTATTCCGCACCCTACACATATGAGCTGGCTCTTAAGTACTTGAACATCGCATTTACCATGGTGTTCTCCTTGGAATGCGTCCTGAAGATCATAGCTTTTGGCTTCCTGGTAAGTGACTGGTACTAGTACGCCATACCAGCTTTGGGTACTCAGTTCAACTGGCAGTGGTAGTGGATTTTGGCTTCCTAGTGTGTAGCTAATACTCTGTTCTTTTGGCATTAGTAATGGGATTTAGCATCCTGGTATGTAACTGGTATTTAGTTCTGGCATTTTCTTGAGGGCTGTACTTATTCTGAGTATTGGAGGCTTGCTTTGGATTCTTGTTAAGCACCGTGACACTGGATGTCTACCAGCTTTCTTGCTCAGTCCAGAGCTTTCCAGATTCCCGGCCCAACATCTGGAGCTTTCCAGATTCCTGAGTCAATATGATTGAGAGTCACCCCCCTGCTGAACCCAAATGGCGATATTATTTTTAATGGACTTTTATATTTTGTGTGAATTTACTGCTGGTGACAGCTTTCAGATTGTCACCTCTCCCCACCTGGGCAATTCAGTGTCTAGACCTATTCAGCCATTGGCCTTTCTGTTGCGGCTGCTAACCAGGGTGCCAGTTTATTACCAGTTGTGTTGGTGGCTGATATTACATTGACACCTGTGGACTAGGAACTGGATTGAGTCCACTAATTCCTTTCAACCAGGCCATGAAATACCCATCCATTGATACCTGTTGATCCCAGATTGGAACCGGTGATATAGTGGTGAAAGGCTTCATATTTAATTATCATTTCCTTGAGTCTCAGCCTCTCCCCACTAATTATCTCATTATTCAGACCAAGGAAACTGTTGTTTGTGAACATAACACTTTCTTGTCTTCAGCTACCCTTAGAAAAAGCTGATTCTGTTTCTTCTTTATTTCTTTTTCCTTTTGTTTCTCACCTGTCCGGCTAGATGACATCTGGTTGCTCTCCACTGTGGCAATCCAGCATATGGCACACTTACATTAAACTATTACTGTTAGATTGGAAGATGCACAGGGCAGTGACTTTTTTGTTGCAAGCTGACGAGGGGCCATGTACACCTATTGCACTTGATAAATAATAATGAATAGTGAATAACCAACCTCCGCGATATGGAGACAGAATATTGAGCCAGTCAATGGACAGTTCTATGAGGGAAAAGAGCCCTCCTCTACCCCAGCAGTATGTGTGCTTGGGGTGCTCAGCACACCGGCAACCATAGGCGTGCGCACAGGGTGTGCCGGGTGTTCCCAGGCACATGCTAATCAGGGCTGCCCCAAGCGCGCGCGCACACACGCACACACACACACACACACACACACACACACACAAAAGGGGGGAAAAATGGCGGCTGGACTGCCGGAGATGGGGGGTGGGGGGTGGAGGAGTCCGGGGCGGGGGCCGGCCCGGCCCAGCCCGGCCTCTCTTCTCTGCCCCCGCTCTCCTCTGCGAGGGCAGAAGCTTGCTGGTGCTGCGTCCAGAGCTCTGTCCTGCTGCTCCATGGCAGTCGGCAGCCAAGCTCCCGCCTCTTCCCCCAGCATGCTGAGTACTCGCCCCTCCTCCTCTCACTTTCTCTCCCTGTCCTCGATCAGCTGTGTGCCGGGGAGAGAGAGGAGGAAGTGGAGAAGAGGCGGGGGCAGGGCCTTGGGAAAGGGGGTGGAATGGGGGTATACCCCCTCTACAGCCCCCTGCAGTGAACCGCTCAGGGCAGGGGTCTGGGAGCACCCCCACAACTCCAGCCTGCACTCCTGCACCTCCACACATACCCAGCCCCCCAGGGGGTTGGAGAAGGGGCAGCAGGGGGTTTCTGTAGGGGGCAGTCAAGGGACAGGGAGTAGGGGTGGGTTGGATGGGTCGGGGGCTCTGCGGGGGGCCTGTCTGGGGGCAGAGGTGTGGAGAGGGGTCAGGGCAGTCAGGGGCAGGGAGCTGGGGGGGTTAGATGGGTCGGAGGTTCAGGGGGGGCTGTCTGGGGGAGGGTGTGTGGAGAGGGGTCAGGGCAGTCAGGGGCAGGGAGCAGGGAGGGTTAGATGGGTCGGGAGTTTTGGGGGGACAGTCGGGACAGGGAGTGGTTGGATAGGTGTGAGAGTCCCGGAGGTCTGTCGGGGGCGGGGGTGTGGATAGGGGTCGGGGCAGTCAGGGGACAGGTAGGGGTAGGGTCCTAGGGCAGTTAGGGTGGGGAGGGTCTCAGTCAGGGGACAAGGAGCAGGGAGGCTTAGATAGGGGGTGGGGTCCTGGGGGGCAGTTAGGGGCAGGGTCCCAGGAGGGGCAATCAGGGAACAAGGAGCAAGGGGGGGTTGGGGGTTCTTGAGGGGGGCAGTCAGGGGGCGGGAAGTGGGAGGGAGTGGATGGGGGAGGGGCAGGGGTGGGGTGGGGCTCCCTGGGTGCACACCCTAATGAAATGTGCTGCACACGCCTATGCCGGCAGCCCTTTTCTGAATCATAGATCTATCTATCTATCTATGGTCTAGTGTTTAGAGCAAACGACTGGGAATCAAAAGACCTGGATTCTGTTCCTGGCTGCATGTCTGACTTCCTGGGCATCCTCAATCTCTCTGTCTCGCTTTCTCTATCAGATGGGAACAATGATACTTACACACCTTAAAAGCACTTTGATTTCCTCAAATGGAAGGTGCTATGTAAAGGCAAAGTGTTATTGGTAGCCAGTTCCTGAAGTTCTTATTCAGGCAAAACTTCCATTAGCTTCGTAAGTTGTAGACAGGGGCGGCAAGCCGCGGGGGATGGCCTGCCGGTCTCTGTGAGAGCGGCAGTCAGGGAGCCTTCAGCAGCATGCCTGCGGGAGGTCCACCGGTCCCGCGGTTTCGGCGGCAATTCAGCGGCGAGCACACTGAAGGCGCGGGACCGGCGGATCACCCGCAGAAAGGCAGCCGAAGGCCACCTGACTGCCGTGCTTGGGGCGGCAAAAAACATAGAGCCACCCCTGGTTGTAGATAGCCATTGAGGCACCTGACTGTATTAAATATTCAGTTGCATAGATACTCCGCTGCATAGTTTAAATAGACAACTGTGTCTCTGGGCTCACCCACTTGTGATTGTGCCTTCAGGCAGGATTGCAGTAGTTCCTCTGTTCTTATATTCCCCTTTTTACAATGCAAGAGAATTCTGTGCCTTCTTTTAGCAGTTTGGCCTATTCAATGCAAGAGTTACCTTATAGAAAATCTGCCTCATGATAGATATGTTCTGGGCTACAACCCTCTCAGACACAAGACAGTATTCCAGAAGCTAGTTGCACAGAGAGAGGACAATATCTGTGGTGGTGGTGAGGTGTGAAGATTTGGCATGTGTTTCAGCGTTGCCTGAATCTGACGTCATTGTGCTCCCCATCCACATATTTTTTATCTCTTTGCAGAATTATTTCCGGGACACCTGGAACATTTTTGATTTCATCACTGTGATTGGTAGCATCACAGAAATCATCTTGACAGACACCAAGGTGAATATTCTGACCTTGGAAATTCATACCAGCGATTGAAGGCAGGAGGGGGGTGCCTTGCTCCTTGCCTCTTCTTGGGAATGTAGGATAGATGTGGTGATTTTTGCCTTCTTCTGATTGTTTGATCTTCTCGCAGCTGGTGAACACCAGCAGCTTCAACATGAGCTTCCTGAAGCTGTTCCGGGCTGCTCGCCTCATCAAACTGCTCCGCCAGGGCTACACCATCCGTATCCTGCTGTGGACCTTTGTGCAGTCCTTCAAGGTAAAGGACATGTCAGTCTCCCCTGTGGGGGGCAGGTGTGGTGGTGGAACAGTTACTCAACTTGGGTCATTCTTAGAATCATAGAATTGTAAGACTGAGAGGGACCTCGAGAGGTCATCTACTTCAGTCCCCTGCACTCTTGGCAGGACTAAGTATTATTCTTATGATATTTATGAGCTGTTGGAGTTCAGGAAGAACCAGAAAATTTTGGATCAGCATCCAAAGTGTGGAGAGTTTATATGAAGCAACCCTCTGACCTTTTTAAATTAACCCACCTCTAATTCTAAATGCAGGAGGGAGAAACAGTAAAACGTTCCTTGCAAAAAATGGAGGGGAGGGGACTTCACCATTCCAGAGGGTCCTTGGCGGGGGGCGGGGCGGTCTTTCTGGATGTGCTCATTTGCATATCAGTACCCAGCATGCTTTGCCAGCTGTTTGACAGCGGTGCTGTCTGGTGTTGTGCTTTTGCATAGGCTAAATTCTTTGTCTGTATTTTGTAAACCACAATTATGTGGCATTTTAATTTCTAGTCCCTGTATTTGTTTTGTAATTCAGCAGTCAGGAAGATGTTGCTCCATTCCAGCAAGGAGTGTGATTCTGACTGGTTCTTTGCAATTAATTGCAATAGGCAATAGGGGGGTTAGCGCAGTTCACAAGCTATTTACATTTTACTAATATTCTGAAGCCTCTACCTTTGCTAAACCAGACTATTGTGTATTTCCCTTTCAGGCCCTCCCATATGTCTGTCTCTTGATCGCTATGCTTTTCTTCATATATGCAATCATTGGGATGCAGGTAAGCAAAGGCGTCCAGGTGTTCGTATGCTCCTACAAGGCTTCTTCTCCTGGAGCAGAGTGAAGAGTGATCCACTCCACTCTGTCACCCACTTTAGCATTATCCAGTCTAGCATCTGCTCATTGCGTTGGAGTCTGTTGACCAGGTCAGGTGCTGAAGAGGTTTGAAGGCTTGTGCAGTAGGAGCTGCAGTGTTTAATACACCCACAGGTTGCAGCGTTTGTCCCCCAGAATCCTCTGTCAATGTACATCTCCAGATTGCCTTCTCCAGGGATTATGTCACCGTGACTCCAGTGATGTAGTACACATGGATGGAACGCTTCCTGTGGATTACATCATCAGAGATCTCTCATATTATGTTCAGGTGGGCAATCCTCGTGGACAGCTCAGTTTACCTCTTTCTTTCCAAGCAGAACTCTTTAGTTCCTAAAACCTTAGGAATGACCCAGTTCCCACCAATGTCTGGCCCCAGCCTGAAGAATCCAGTTCACAACTAACATCCTGTCTGACAGGGTCCTTGCAAGAGCCTTTGGTGATTTGGTTCCTCTCACTAATCTCTGTTGCCCAACATCCTTGTATTGGTTTGGGAAGGCCTCGTGTTGCTGAAACGGGGGCTAGGGCCTGAACCTGCAGTTGAAGTCAGTGGGAATTGAGCGTACTCAGTGCTTTGCAGAACTAGGCTTTTAGGCCCCAGTTCAGCAAAGCGCATAAGCACAGGAGTAGCTCCACTGTAGTCAATGGGGTCGCTCATGCGTTTAAAGTTAAGCAGATGCTTACGTAGTTTGCAGGATTGATCTTGTGGTTTGAAGACTGTCCAAGACCCAAACTTGGTCTCTGGGAAGGCAGCTTTGGCTATGAAAACCGCTAGACACGGTGATCGAGGCATCCTGACAACTAAAACTGCCTGATGTTCACATCTGGGAAGCGCTTTGGCTAGCGGGTGTGTGGGGGGTCGTTGCTAGGGCTGTCATTGCCACCTGTTCTGGATAGAGAATCTGGTTTCCTTTGTTTGAGTGGAAATTTACTTGTTTAGTGGGTTTTCCCCAAAAAAAATTTGACTGACTGTGCCCTACTGATCTATTTTTGGCCACGTTCCCCTGGCTCCCCACCCCCTATCCAGGCTTTTTCAGCCCCTCAAAATTGCCATCAGATTTAATCCCCCTTGTGGTGCGATAGTATTTGATTTGTTTTAACACCTTTGTGAACAAATTCCCCAAGCAGTGCTGAGTGGGCGGTGTTGGAGCAAAATAGCTGGAGGCAGAAAATATTCTACAATTACACATTCCAAAAACCTTTGTGGAAAAAATAGTCAGCAGTTAGTGTATTTTTAGGTATGCTGAAAGTGGAATAGATATGTAATGATACTAACACAATACTTTTCCTCTCCAAAGTACTTTCCAAACACAAACTTATTCAGCCCTACAACACCTCAGGGATGTAGGTCACTACTATTATCCCCATTGTACAGATGGGAAACTGAGGCACGAGTTAAGTGTCACTGTCAAGAGTCAGATTTAGAATTTAGGACTTCCTGGCTCCAGTTTTGTGTTCAGACCATGCCTCTTTCTCAAGATGCATGTACTCAGAGCACACTGAAACACACACAAGATGCACCAACAATCATATCTAGATGTCTTTTGTCTTACATACTTATACAGCCCCAATTGCCATAATATCGGAGCACTTCACAATCTTTCATGTATTGATGTGTACCAGAAATGTCGGCACATATATTCAATAAGCCAGATTCTCCCGTCATTTCTTACCGATGTGTTGGCTTCATGGAGTTGCACCAATGTGTTTTGAGAGAGGGGAGAATTTAACCCAAGGCGTTACTACCCTATTACAAAGAAAACCTCTTGATAAATTCGTGAAAAGCATTTGACGGCTTTTCTGATCTGCTCTTCTGAAGGAGACAGCTGCTGGCCAGATGGATTCCTCACCATCCCCACATATGTGTGTCTGTCTGTATTAGTGCAGGCCCTCCTCTGGTGACAGCCAGCATAACTGCTCTCTGACCTGAAGGGTGCGCTCCAGCAGAAGGAGCAGCAAGTGTGATGTGTAATCCTCGCTGAGATCAGACCAGCTGTCTGCTCCATGGGCAGGTGGGAGGGAAGGTAACCAATTCCAGTCCCTGTCTGTGCAGCTCGGTGCACTTCCTGGCTTGGCAGGTCTTGTGTGTTGAGTTTTCTTTCCTTTTTGCCCTTAGGTTTTTGGGAATATCAAATTAGATGAAGAAAGCCACATTAACCGTCACAACAACTTCCGCAGCTTCCTGGCCTCCCTTATGCTCCTTTTTAGGTACACGTGCGTTTTGAATCATAACTAAACATCTCGGTTTTCCCCATCTCGTCCCTACCTGAGTCACAATGCTGAAGGCTTGCCTGGCTGCAGGAGTGTCTGCCACAGCAGATCAGCTGGGGTGCCCCAGCTAGAAAAAGCGGGTGGGGATCACAAGTCACCTTAGCTCCAAACACACAACAATGGCTTTTCAGCTTTACACTTGGAGCTGTTAGTCTCCTCGTCCTCTGTGGGCTGCTGACGTTCAGGCATTGAATTTCTGACTTGTGGAACTTGCTGCTGCAGGATAGAAATGAAACAGCTGTGTCTATGAACAGCATCTGCACCTAGGTTGGAATTCAAGGGTCCTTTCTCCTCATGCTTTAGGGCATAAGATGATCACTAGCTGGAGTCAGGAAGCCACCTTGCCTCCCACCGTGATACAGTGCTGTACAGTTTAGTTCATTATAGGGGTTTTATGCCATCTTCAGAAGCCGCTGGCGTCGGTTATTGGCAGAGACCATAAGTTCTGAGGTGGCAGATTTTATTTCCAAAGGGAGAGTTGTGGTGAATCTCAAAGCATCCCGCTCATATGTAGTAAAGTTGTGGAGCAGTGAGGAGCTCTGCTTTGAGCAGCTGTTAATGGGTGTGTTTTGGATGCAGGAGTGCCACGGGTGAGGCGTGGCAGGAGATCATGCTGTCATGCCTGGAAGGCAAAGGCTGTGAGCGAGACACCACGGCAACGTCCGGACAGCAAGAGAATGAGCACTGTGGCACGGATCTGGCTTACGTGTACTTTGTCTCCTTCATCTTCTTTTGCTCCTTCCTGGTGAGTTCACCTCCTTCCACCCCATTGATCTCTCAGTTCTCGGGAGGACTCAGCACTGACTGCTCCCAACCCAGGGACTAGGGTGACCAGATGCTAGATTAAAAATATCGGGACACTCACCCGGTACGTCCTGGGGTCTTCGGCAGCACTTCGGCGGGAGGTCCTTCAGTCGCTGACGGTTGTCGGCGGCACGGCGGCGGCAGCGGGTAATAAGTCTTGCTGCCAAAATGCCACCGAAGACTGGGACGTCCTGGGTGAGTTTCCGACCAAGGAGGGAAAATAAGGGGTGGGGGCAAAACAAAATATCGGGACAAATGGCGTCCCGACCGTACTTCGGTCAGGACTTGGGACAAACGGCTCGAAATGAGGACAGTCCCGATTTTATCGGGACGTCTGGTCACCCTATCAGGGACATCCCCGCTCTCCTCTCCACTCCCATCCACTACTCCATGATGGGTGGGATTCACTCTCAGAGAGACTCGGCGAGATCTCTCCTTCTGCTCTCTGCTCCAGGTTTCGTTACCCTGGCATGACCCCTGGTTGCTAAAGAAGCTAGCATTCCTACACCAGGGACAGCAAGAAATGTTCAAGAAAGGTTTTATCACTGTAAGAGCCATGCCTAGCTGGTTTCAGGGACAGTGGTAAAGAGGGACTGTTCTAACCCGATGCCTGTCCCTTTCATCACAAATACAACTCAGCAAGATTTTGCCCTGCACCTAATTTAGGATTTCAAATGATCTGCCATGTGACTATCAGTATGGAGAGCAGGCCCACCTGCTTTCCAGGTCAAGTCGATGTACGTGATCTATATCTGCCTCCTATCCCTATTTTTTCATTTAAAGGGAAGTTGTGGTTGCAAAAGATAATGTATGCTCTCTGGGGCAGGAACTGTGGGGAGTTACAGTTGTCCCCCCACAGTGTGTGCATGCACACTCGCACATTTGAGCCTACTTATGGAGGAGGAAGTGATCTCACTTGTTTTGTAAAAAGGGGGTGCAGTCAGGAGGGTACATGGGAAAGGCACCATTCGGGCTTGCACTGAATCAGTTGACTCATCCTGTGGTTCTTGGCATCCCTACATATAGCTGATCAAAGCAGGTGGTATCAGTCCATGCATCTAATCAGAGCTGCACTTACACTGTCTGGTCTCAGTTCACAGTTGCTTCCTGGGACTCCATTCAATGGTAAAGTAGCTCTCCAGGTCCTCAAGGCTGGGAACCGCTATGCCTCCAGGGCAACATGAGCTACACTGAAAAAAGGCCATTGTTGTGCCAGATAAGAATATCCAGATGGAGAGTATATAGCCATAACTATAGCACCAGTTACAGTAATGCCGGTAAATTTCCCTGTCCAGCAAAGCCCCTAAGCCAGAAAAGCGATGGAGAACCTCAGTTACAGTCAGCTGTCTAACTCTGCCCATCTTTCATAAGGAAGGCAAACGTGTGGGACAGAGAAACTGTGAGTGAGAGGGACAGACAGAGAGACAAGAGGGGACACTGTATGTAAGGGAATGGAAGTAATAAAGGGTAGAGCCCTGGGCATGAAATGCGGTGCTCCAAATGTAATGGTGAAGTATCCTGGTGGCAAAAGGTCATTGCTCCCCCATGGACCCCTCAGCTAAAGAACGCTGTGGGGTTCGGAAGGCATTGGCTAGATCTCCTCGCTTCTGTGCTCTTTGATCCCTGACTCAGCCAAGTCACTGTTGTGAGGAGAGCCTAGGTGCTGTTCAGATTCTCACTGGTTAGCTAGACACAGCCCAGGGGAGTCATGCTTATGTACTAACCCTTTCTGCCTGCTTGCCTCTTGCCCAGGGTGGTGTGGTTCCTTACTCATGCTCTCGGCTGCCTGAAGGTTAAATGCTGGTGTTTAGTGGGACGTTCAGATCAGCACAATCCACAGCTCCCAAGCGTAATGGGTGCAGGTCAACATGTGACGGGTCAGGGAGGAGTCCTGGTGCTACTGACACACCAAAGAGAGGCTATTTCCATTGTAATACAGTGTGCACCTAGTCGGATGCTGTGTTTGAAAATATTAGTACTGATCTGTGTGACAATTAAGCATCTGATTCTGTAGCTGCTCCACGCATGCACTTCAATAGGAGTTCTGTGCATGGGGGAGCTGCCACAAAACTTCCATGCTCTTTATTTACAGATTCCTTTTTCTTCTGTCTTCCATATATTACTCTTCCATCTCCCCTCCCTCTTTTATGCTCTGTCTCTATCTCTCCATCCCTTTCTCTCTGTCTCTTTCCTTTTCACTTAGATGCTCAATCTGTTTGTGGCTGTCATCATGGACAATTTTGAATACCTGACTCGGGATTCCTCCATCCTGGGGCCTCATCACTTAGATGAGTTTGTCCGGATCTGGGCGGAGTATGACAGAGCTGCGTGGTAGGTAGCCAACTTCCTCCTCCTTTCCCTGGCCCCTCAAAGCCCCCCTTTTTTTTGGGAACCCATTTGGCTGTAATACCTGGGACAGTCAGGGAAGGGAAGGGAATCAGAGCTGCTGGAACACGCAGCTGTGAGTGGAAAATACTGGCTGGCTCCCGGGAGGTCCAATGGGAGGTCCCGGGAGGTCCACCGTCCTGTTTGTGGGCTGCCTTATAGCCCCCTGGGCATCCTGTTCCTTTGATAACTAGCGATGGGCTGAAGTCCAAAGGTTTTGGCTGGTTCTTTTCAGCTAAGCATGATAAGTACAGTGTTTATCCAAACCTTTGGATGTTCCTATTGCATCCCTCGCTGTAGCTCCTCCGGTAGCCCCCAGCTACCTCCGCACACCGCCACCTTCCAACTGTTGGCTCTGGATCTTCCTCCTTTCCTATTTTCCTCCTGCCAATCAGATTCCCACACCCTCAAGACAATCTGCAAGCAACTGTCCATCCTACAGCCCCCAAATACTTTGTGCACCGGAGTGTGCAAAATCGCCATTGGAATCAATGTGTGGGCCCAGCAGAGGCTGCGAAGGTAGCTGGGCTCCTGCTAATTTAGCTGCTCAGGACCTTATTCAAACATTGAGAAAGGGTTGAGATGCTTTGGATGGGGATGAGCCTGAGGACAGGACTAGATTTAATACGGCCAATGCACTTCACCCATCCTTGTTGAGACAAGAGAAGGCTTTTGACTCCTCTAATGATTCCTCAGGCAGCCTCTCCAGGATCCCTCTGAAAAGAGAGCTCAGACTTGGGAGAGCAAGTCAATCTAGTGCTGCCACACTGGAGAAGAAGCATTGCGTCAGGGTGGTCTCTCACATGGCCATTGGGGTGGAGCTGAAAGTGCTTTAGGGTGACTGCTCCAGACACAACCCCCAGCAGTGCTCCAGGAAGGCTGCTTTCAGCCTGCAAGCCTGAGATCACTGGGAGTGTTCTGGGGCAGCTTACTGAGGTCTAACCCTCAGCAGCACTGGGAGTGCATCAGGGCTGCTGGTCACAGCATCAACCCTTATCGGCATTAGGAATACTGGGAGTGCCCTCTCTGGGTGCAGACCCTCATTGGCACCGTGAGTGCCGCAGGGCTCCATCTCCTGTCGGTGTTGGGTCAGCACTTTGGGCAGCCTCTTTAAAACCATGTACACTTGGTGCTGCATCAGCTTCAGGCACATGATGATGTCAGCTCTGGAACTCTGCTCCAATTGGAAGCTCACCATTTGGAATCAATCCCCCTTTACATCTTTGCAACCTGATTTATTGCTTACTGAGAGCTAACCCAGGCAGTGATTGTTCCTAACATTATCTGTCCATAGCATGATCCACTTCAGCACCTTTTCCGGCCTGACTCAAGTTAGTGGATGCCATCTCCCCAGGACTGCTTCTCAGTGGCAGCATCCCAGGCTGTGAAAGCATCACCAAGGCCGGAGTAGGCAGGGCTGTCCTCTTATCAGATGCATGTGCATCGTACAGTTCTGAGACTTCAGTGCGTGGTGCTATAGAGCAGAGAAGCTATGCTCATGTAGCCTCGGGAGGTCCAAGCAGTGCAAAGCAGGCTCATTCTCTCCTCAGAAGTTTAGAAAGGGTGACGTTTGGATACCAGCAGTTTCTAGTGCCCTTTGCACTGGGAACTGGGTGCTACCATGGGTTCTTCAGTCCAGTCAAAGAAAGAACCTGCTGTCAGGCCCTGTGGATGGCATTTTCCAAATGTGGTACAGTGCCTGCTCTCACCCAGGTCTCACAAAGCAAGAGAGCCCATGCTGTTTTGTCATGGAGTCTAGCTGGTTATTATGGGAAACACCGGGAGGAAACAAGCTTCTCTAGGCTAATTTTAAAATTGGTGGCATCTCTAATCCCCGTCGCTGAGTGGGGAAGGGTCACTAGAAGTGAGCGGGTCCTGTCACCTGAATGGGCTGTGGGTCTAAGTGTTGAGAAGAGGATAGATAGATACATAAATGAGTGTCGTCAGAGGCCCCCAGCTACATTAAATAAAGAGACCCATAAGGATGCCATGTGCTCTGTCCAGTTGCCTGCATGCTGTTGTGAATGGTTTTGCCTAGACAAGTTGGGTTATCTCTGGCCAGTGATGGAAAAATACCTAGGGTATGGGAGGAAAGGGAGGTGGGACCAGAGAAAATAACAGACAAAGCAGCTTCACTCCGTGGCTTTCCTAATAGTGGCCAGGGGGGCTGCAGTGGTCTCTGCCACTGAGCAGCTGTGTGTCTTTGGGCAAGTCACTTTAACTCTCCGTGCCTCAGTTTCCCTATCTGTAAAATGGAGTTAAAATGTACTCATCTACTGATTTCGTAGAACTATTGTGAGGATTAATTAACTGATTTCTATAATGAACTGACCATGTGGGGCAAATTCTTTGCTTGGATTTCAGATCGCTCTGACCAGTCAGACTTGGGGTATTTGAGCTAGTGCACCTTTAGGACAAGACTTTCCACGGGGAATCCCCAGTCTGGGTGAGAATGAGGGTGCTTACCCCATTGGAATGGAGAAGGTGGTAGCTATGCTTATATGGTGGTGACTTTTCACAGCATTCTCCAGTCTGGGTCTGTTGGAGCCAGAAGGAGAGAGACATGGACCTGAACTGGGTCTCTCACCCCTGGTTAAGCTCTCGTTTCCTCTTCTCCATTATCTCAGTGTCCTATTAACCCATGTGTGCTTCCTTTACAGCGGCAGGATCCCGTATAAGGATATGTACAAATTAGTACGGGTGATTTCGCCTCCTCTGGGCCTGGGAAAGAACTGCCCCTACAGGGTGGCGTGCAAGGTTTGCCTCCCAGTCCCCAGCCATAACCTGGCAACGGGATGCACCATTAACCCCTCCTTCACCCTCCTCTGCTCCACCACCACTGCGTCTCACAAGGGAACCCTCACGTTGCTTTCCTTCGAGTTTAAAGAGGTCCAACCCCCACCCCCAGAACCAGCAGCTGTTACCTTAGGGAAGGGGGGAGGGAGATCCATCTCAGAGCCCCATTGAAGTGGATTTAGACAAATTTATTCCCTTGCCTTCCTCCCTAAAGCAAAGAACCCTGGAGTTCCCAAAACAGTTGTGCAGTGTGTGAATGTTGCCTGTGGCACAGAGAAGGCACCTTTAATTCCAAGAATCACAGAGCTGTCCCAATGGGAACTCTTTCCTATGATGAATGGAGACCAAATATTGTTTACAACTAGGGGATGAGGATGATAAGGAATAAAAGCCAGGAGTGCGGGGACGTCACCGGAAAGAGGGAGCGCAAACTAGAAAGGAGAATGAGGCAGGGGGCCGAGGCAAAGACCTTGTTGATTAATCACTGGAATCCTGTTCAGAGGTTCGGTCACTGTGGTAGCTCGCAGGACACTGCAGTCTTTTACCATGGTGCACAGTGGCTATGACGAGCTGTTACATAATGGTGTCAAATGGGGACCATGGCTCTTGGTTTGCCATGATGCAAAAAAATGACAACTCAATGGAGCAAGTGACCCATTGGGACTCCAGCAGCTGGACTCAATGGTTTCTGGCTTATTCTGATCTCTCCCACTCCCAAGTCCAAGACCTCTGGGCTGTGCCTTTCTTCCAGCAGCAATTCAGACTTGTCCACGAGGCTCTTTGCCATGCTCTGCCACTGTTTGTGCTAAATTATCTGCCTCTGGCAGGGCAAACAAAGCAACCACTCAGCACCCCAGCCAGATCCTTTGCCATCCCATCTTTTCAAGCTTGTTTTGGGGCAGCAGGAAGCAAAATCTTCCTCCCATCTGCCTCCTCTTCCTCAGGGGCCCAAATTTCTGCATCGAAACAGGACAACCCTATGAGCTCCTTCTCCCCATTTATTCTCTCCCAATTTGGCAGAACTGGTCAGGTGGAGCAAGCAGAAGAACCATAGATGCTCCTTTTGGGAGGAAACTCTCTTGGGAGTTGCAAAAGGGGTGCTCTGTGCCACAGTCGTTCCCAGTCTACAGTCCCTTACTCCACCAGGGAAGGGGGTTCAGAGTTTGGATGGCAGGATGTAGCCTCCACCCTCACCATCAGCCCAGGATACCTTCACAAGAGTGTGGGTCAATCATCTTCAGCGCCTGGAACTCAACAAGCTGGATGGTCCTCAATGACTTTGGGGGTAGCACAAAAGTCCCCTCAACCCCTGTAATCCAGTCCAAAAGGGAAAATCCCCAGTGGCTTCACCCCTATGCTCAAGTGGATAATGGACTTGCATCGTGAAGAGGCTGCCGTGCTTTCCAACTTTACTTCTCAAGCGAGGGATCTCGTCTTTTTCAGGGTAAATGTATCCCAGCATTTCCTCATCAGTTACAGAAGCCCCTCTCATCCCACCAGGGGCTGAGCCCCAACGAAGAAAATAGACTAATCTCTGATGTGGTTAAGAATCCTCCCTCCAAAAGGCAAAAGAGAAGCAAAATGGCTAGAAAACACAAGAGAGGCCAGAAAGCATCTCAGATCCTCATCTTCCTTCACCAGCTCCTTCTCCACACCATGGGAACTCCTGGCTTCTCAACATAGCCCTGTGCCAGGGAAGCAGAGAGGTTCTTTTCCTGGGCATGTTTGAAACCATGGGGAGTAGGCTAAAGCCAAGAGCAAATCTCTCCTGTCCAGAATTACAAGAAAAGTTGGCGTGTCCCTTCATCCCTCCTTTGCAGAAGTCATTTGGAGAGAGCGGGAGATTCCTGACAAAAGGCTTGGTTGGTTAGTCTTGAAATTCCACAGGGGCTGAGAAGCCAGAGACTCGGTCTTCATCTTCCTTTCAGCCAATGCAGCAGTGGCCTTCCTGGCAAAGGGCATGGTAATTTTTGCTGAAGCTTCTTTCTTGCCAAAATACCCTGCAGACAAGAAGATAGAAGACATGATCAGAAGGGACTTCTAAGCTTCTTCAGCTGCCCTAAGAGTCTCACTGACAACCACCCGCTTCACAAAAGCCACAGTGTCCTGGTGCAACAACCTAAAAGGCATCAACCTCCTTAGAACTACGACAAATGAAATTCACTGCTAAAGAAGTTACATTCATAGCAGGTGGATTCATGGGCATTACACTTTTCAAGCCTGAGAGTCTAGCTGACAGAGAAGAGAGTTGCAATATGAATACTGTGGAGCCTCAGACTCTCCCCCTACCCATCCCTTCTTCAGTCCTTCTCCAACTTCAAGAGATGCTGAGAAACATCAATCCATCCTGAAGGAGATCTTTCATGTCCTAGAGCTAGGGACAGAACAGCCTGTCTCTCAGCATGAAAACTGCTCCCCTCAATTCTTCATAGTCAGATAAAGATCTGGGGAGTATGGACTATCTTAGAGCTCTAGAGGCTGGACTGGTCAAGGAAGGTGGTGAAATTCAGGATGGAGACATTAGTTTCCACTACCTCCACGGTGTTAAGGAACCCAGCATCTTCCATCCATCTTCACCTGCAGCTCCTGGGCTTATACACAGAGATCACTCCATGGGCAAGAGTGCCCATGAGAGAGCTTCAGGGATTCCTATTACAGGTCTGGAACCAGTGCTTAATTTGTAATGAAAGAGGGGCTGGGACTCAAGCAATATTTTGACGTTCATAACTGGCCCAGCAAGCCAGGTGCTGGGACTATGAACTGCCAAGCTGAGAGGTGCTGGGGCTCAGCCCTGGCAAGCCTCAGCACAAATTAAGTACTTCCTAGAACCATTCCCAACAAGAGATGCAAAGGAAAGGAGAGGTGCCACCCACAATTGGTGAAAACAGGAAGCACACATGATGGTATCATTCTCCCTCCACACTCCACATCCAAAAATTCTGACCACAAACACCAGCCTTTCAGGTTGAGGAGCGCACTTGGGACGCACAGGGCACAAGGAACGTATTTAGGATCAAAGAGAAAAGAGTGATCAGGTTCTTGATGACTCAAGAAGAGGTGAAGAAGGAGCACGCTCTGATTCGTTCAGATGGGACAATGGCTGTGCCATACATAAATCCACAAGAAGGCAGGTCTAAATGCCAAGGTGATGGAGAGAGTCTCCTGGGCAGAATGTTACTTGGCCTCCATCAGGACAATGCGCAAAAATGGGACACTGAATACAAAAGCTGTCTGGCGAGGCCATCAGCAGACAGACACATCAAAGTGGGCACTGAAACGAGAAGTATTCTAGCTGAGATCCAACGAGCTAGGTTCCCCCGGGGGACCTATTCACATTCAGTCAGAACATGAAAGCAATGGAAGCTCTGACTCACTGATTAGCCAAATCTGCTTCTCTGTGCCACCCACTTCCCTTCTACGACTACTAGGACGAGAGATTAAAAGATTATTTTTAAAAAGATGGAAGTGATGGTCATTCTCACCACAAATTGTCCAAGATGGTCGCCATGGTTCAGCCCTAGTGGAGCAGTCACAGAGACCTCCAGTTCACCTTCCCAACAGACTGATCCCATCTGAACGAATCCACTCCTGCGTCACAGCCCAGACTATCTGAGCCTGACACTTTGGCTGTTGAACAGTAATTCCTAACCAAGATGGGCAGTGCAAGGCCGTGTATAATCTCCTAGACCCCTGCAGGCTTTCTGCCCTTCCGTTTATGCAAAGCATACAAACAGGATCCTCTTAGTGGTGCTAAGATGGGAAACAAGGCATGCCTGTCCTGGATTTCTTACAGGTCAGCCAAGAATTGAGCCTAAGACCCTCTGCCATCACATTTTGCATCTCATTCATAAACAGTGCTATAAAAGCAGACACGTCCAATTACTGATGGATTGCCAGATGATCAACGTCCCTTCCATCCAAACCAGCATTTAGGCCTGTCTGGGATCTGCCCTCAGTGCTACAAGCCAATTACCCACCCCATTTGAGTTGATGACCCTGGTTTCCCTATTCTTCCTTGCCATAAAGACAAGTTTTCTGGTCACGATCATGTTGATAAGCCTGTGAAATTTTTGCTCTGAGAAGACGCAAAGCTTACGGCATGTTCTTTGCAGATAACATAGCTCTCATACATCAGTCATTTATTACCAAGGTAAACTCTTCCTTCCATACCTCACAGGAAATCATTTTTCCTTCATTTTGCTGAAAAGTTCCGCACTTCCTGGGAGGAGCAGGGTGCATGCTAGATGTGAAAAGGACTGCTACAATTTACCCAGATGGAACCGACCCATTCAGGAAACATCATCTTCATTTGTTTACGTTTGCCCCAAATGCCTGGGCTTGAACATATCAAAATCCTCCATAGCCAGCTGGATCGAGTGCTGCATTTCTGAAGTATTTGCAGACACTAATATGCCAATTCCAGGATGGGACACAGCTCACTCATTGCATTCCTTGATGGCGTCCTGGACAGAAAGGGCATCAGCTGCTACAGAGATAATCTGCAAAGCTGCCCCCAGGTTATGCAGCAAGACCTATAGAAAGCACTGCAGGCTGTACCTCCAGTCCTCGGTGGTAGCATCATTCAGCGGGAAGCTGCTCCCAAAGTAGACTAATACTAGAGAAGAGGAAATATTCTTCCTCTGTCCTCCTTATCTGTCTCTCTCTACTAATGTTTCCTTATTGCTCGCTACATCTGATTGGGAAAGAGGTCAGGATCCTGAATGGAATGTTTGTTACTTGACAATTTCCTTTCTAGAACTAACCGCTCTCCCAGTCAACCCTACCTGAGATACCTTCTTCAGATGCCTCTGCAATGGCTGCCTCACCACTCCATGTGTATAGTTAATACAGTCACCGTTAAGTGTTTGCATTGATCCATTAACCATCTGGTGTTTCAATACAGACATTGAAGTGTTCATCTGGTGCAAGGACAGAAGAGAAGTGGCCAAGCTTGGGGGTCCTGTGAGACCTATCTTAACTGCTTCAGTATTTGCAGGAAGAGAGGTGCAGCCCAAATGTCTCATTGTGGGAGAGGTCAGTCCCAGAAAGGAAATCCATCAGATGACAAATTGGTGATACTGTTCCTCAGCTCAACAGATCTGGAAAGGTCATTGCAAGCAGAGGAGCACAAGGTGGGAATCCATCAAGAAAACAATCCTAGTAACTCTTCCATTTGGGGGAATCCCAATGAGCTCCAATCTTGGAAGGCCAAACAGCTGCCTCTGCTGAGACTCTTTAAACTCCAACCTGGTGGAACTTGCAGTCGCATGTGGGAGAGAGCCGGGGCGGGAGCATGGCATGCAGAACTTTCCTCCTGGTTTTCTTTTCTCAGCCACTAGCATGCCTTTTGCACTGGTGCATGGTGGGAAAGTGCTCCATCCACAGGGCCAGACGGAAGCAACTGGGCATATTTCCTTTGACAAATGACCGTGGCCCACTGCCTTCTATGCAAGACGCTGCCCCCAATTGCATAGACATTACAAGATGGGGATACACGACGTTCCAGCCATGGGTTATGTGACATTTTGAAACAGTGCCTGGGACCCAGAAAGGGAAGAAACGACAGAGTCCATGGAACACTGTTGGGTCCTCTGTGTCACAGAGGTATGTGCTACCACATCTCAAATAACCCATTGCTTCAGCGCCGTATATCTGATTTATGCCACTTGCACACAGCCCTGGGACATCTGGAACAACTGTATTTTGAAGGGATGGGCAGGGTGGGTTCAGACTAGGAAGCGAATGCCAAGGCTGCAGGAAAAAGTAGAACTAGCGAGCAGCAGCAGCAGAGAGCTGGAGAGGCGAGTGGTTTAAGCTGGCATTCCTGGGTCTGTGTGCGAAGTGATATAAATCCTCATCAGGACGGACACTTGTGTATGATTTGCCTTGATTAACGGGTTTCCTGTTCTTTTCCTGTTTGTCCATTTGTTTTTTCTCTCCTGTTTCCCGTATTATTATTTTGTTTGTTTGTTTGTTTGTTTTTGCTCTCTGGGAATGCCTCTTCTCCTCTCCTCTCTCTCTCTCTCTCTGCATCTTCCTCCCTCTCCTCTCCCCCACCCTCCCTTACTCCTCCTCCCCATCTTTCCCAACCACCCCTTCCTCCTCCATGAGCAGTGGCCGCATCCATTACACTGAGATGTATGAAATGCTGACTCTCATGTCACCACCGCTAGGCCTCGGCAAGAGATGTCCTTCCAAAGTGGCCTATAAGGTAGACCAACCCTTCCTTCCTTCCTTCCTTCCTTCTGGGCTAGCGCTGAGCAGGGAGTGGGAGGGGGAATTGTTGAATACTCAGGAAACTCCAGCCTGGTTTGATTTAATCAGAAATCACATTCCCCATAAGGAGAGGTACTATCCACTCTGACAGAGCTCTGTTTTGGGTGTGACACACCCACCAGGACACCCAGGGATTTAGCATTCCTATTATGGGAAAGGATGAAAATCTGGCTCAGTATAAGGATGGGAAGTGGAAGTATAATACAGCCCCTTTACAGAAGGGACAATTGGACAGCCCCCCAAGTGAGATAGGGGATCTCTGGAACTAGACCTCCTCCAAGTAGTGGAGGAAACTCCAGGATGGCCCATCACCTATATGACCCTGAACCATACTGCTCCCAGCCCAGCTCACTTGGGAATCTTGTAATGAGAAGATGGTAGGCTATGAGGGTTCCTCCTGTAGGCCAGGGCGTGCAGTGATCACGGTGTGCCAGCCTGGCACTAGTTCCCCAGGGAGAGCTCATGCAATCTGGAAAGAGAACACTCCAGGCTGAGGTTGAGCTGGTGAGAGTCCCATCCCTTTGCCCACTGGGGCTTTTTACCTTTGGGTGCTAGAATGACTATTGTTAGTTGACCCTTTGATTGCTCTGCTGGGTCAGTGCCCTGTACTCCTGCCTCTGGGGAAGCACTCTAGAACCTGCTGGCCAGCTGCATGGGATGTGTGGTGTGGCAGGAAGCTGTGAATGGGTCAGGAGCTGTGCAATGTTGAGCTCTGGGCAGACTGGCCCAGAAAGGTATTCAGAGTGGGATACCCTGTTGCAATGTTGGAGACAAAATTCAGAGAGAATTACGAGGGCTACTCCAAGATCAGGGGCTGGGATACTTGGTTCAAAAGCCACTGGAGGATCTCCCCAGAACTTGGCTTCCAGACTTCCCCTACTGAATGCTGACAGTGTCTGCGGTGTTCTAGCTAGCGACAGCTTCTGCACCCACATATTCCTCTGTAGCTGCTCACACTCGCACAAGCACTTCTCTTGCTCCCACATACACCCCTGCTAGCATTGTGGCTGGGAGAGAACCTTTGTGCCCAGGAGACCTGCTGTGCACGATGCAGCAGGAAGCACTAGCGACGGGGATGAATGTGGGTAGGTGTGGGAGAGGGAAATCCTGATGTATACACAGAGCAAAATATACTCTCTGGAAAGTGGATCTGGCCATTTGAGTTTGTCCCCCTCTGGGTAAAGGGAGCATGGCCTGCCCTCTCCTGCCTTGGTCGCCTTCCTCTCTCTCCCCGGCTGCCCTCTCTCTACCTCCCCCTTGGATAAGTTGGATCCTATGCATGTGTGATCATATGCCAGCAAGTGTCATCTCTGAAAGACTCAAAAAGGGGGCGCCAGGATGTTGCATACTAGGCAAGCCAGCCAATCAGAAGTGCCCAGGGTTTAGGGGTGTCCCCAGGGGATGGGGCAGAAGCTGGATTGCAAAGCTGCTCTGAAGCAGGAGATGGAGCGATCCCCCGGGGCTGCCTCCCCCTCAGTAATTTCCAGAGCCGAATCCCTGAGTTTTCAGGAGACCTTTCCGAAAGCACAGGGAACACCCCCTCACTCCCCAGGCTAGGGGGTTGCTCTTGGGCTGTAGCATAGAGTCCTGGAGAGCCAAATGATAGGCATAGGGAGGCAGTGAGCCGGAATATTGGGGGAGGGGAGATGGAAGGAGCTGGAATGGGAGGGAGGGGCCGATCCTTGCCCTTCTTTTTTGGCTGTGCTGTTTTACACGCTGTCTTGCTTTTTCCCCTCCTCCCTGCTCAATGTGTTTTTCGATATTGTTTTTCGCCTGCTGTTTTTTCTCTTTCTTGCGCAGAGGCTGGTGCTGATGAACATGCCTGTGGCTGAGGACATGACGGTCCATTTCACCTCCACCTTGATGGCGCTGATCCGAACGGCGCTGGACATCAAAATTGCTAAAGGTGAGGGTGGGGAGCAGCGGCACAAGGATTCAGGAGCGGTCGGTGCAGACGGCAGGACGGGTGGTGGAGCTGACTTATTACATTGGCAAGAGGCGGTGGGGGGGGGGGGCATTCATTCAGTCCTATCTGCTTCCTCTGGCAGGCTGAGCAGGATGTGCTTCCATCACGGGGACGTGAAGGGCAAAGTGTGGGATCATTGCTCTGGGGTCAGATGCAGGGATGGAGGAAATTGCTAGTAAGAGAGGGCAAGAGAGAAATCAACCCCAGTCTGCGGCTGGCTCTGTAACCTTTCCAGTCTAAAACTATCTTCGGGTCCGGAAGGAGCTGCTTTCCTCAGAAGTACTGACACTGCCCTCTTCCATGATGGGCAGCTTTCCACTTAAAGCTGCGGTGCTCAGAAAGCAGGAACGTATCTCCTGGTCATGACAGCCAGAGGGAGAGATGTAGGAGGAGAGCTCCCATCCTCCCAGCAGAAGAGAATCACAAAAACCGACCCCAAGCACCTTACGTTCCCTAGCAACCTCTTTTGCCCAAAGGGAAGAAAGCAGCATTCATAGGACCCCGTGGAAGTCACATCCTGCACTCAGCAGCCTGTGGGACCTTGAAAGGTCGGGGAGAGTGGGCGGAGCCCTGGAGGGAGACCCCTATAAAGGAAAATATTTTAAAATAACCCTTACGAGGACATTGAAATTACTTCACTCCAATATGCTGCCCATTCTTGGCCCATAAGGAGACAAATAGAAAGTCCAATGGACAGGGCATTGTACTGGGTGTCTCGGGGGCCAGGCATAAGAGACCAAAAGCCATCACCATTTCACAGCTGTCCAGCGGCCTGTTTGAATGTGAACTGGAGTGGTGGCCTCAGCCACAGGCCCAGTGGAGAAGGATCCATGTCGCCAGCAAATCTGGCATGAACTGGCACCCTTCTTGACAGCCTCAGCTGAGAGGCCATGGTCTGAATGGGTCTGGGGGGTGCATTAGCCTCTCATCCCAGAGTTGGCTGCACCAGGTGAGATCTTAAGCCCATGGGTAAGGCCATATAGGGGAGCTTGCAGTGGCTCTGCCTGGGTTACCCCTGTTCTTCCGGGCTGTCAATACCTTTCACCAGCACTTAGTTTAAAGGAAGAGGCAGTGGGGTAGCAGCAGGTGTGTATGGGATGGAGGAAGGGAGATCTGCACTGGGTGAGAGGCTTTTATATGGATGAGATTTCCCTTCTAGCACTTTATGCCATTGGATGTTCCCATTCAGAGTTGTCACTTGTTGGTAGCGGCTCATTCTCCCAATCAGGGCCAGCGCGCCCACTAGGTGACCCTAGGTGGTCGCCTAGGGCGCTGGGAGCTGGGAGCGGCTCGCCGCGGCTGCCTCCCGCCCTGAGCTGGGAGCTGGGGGTGTGGCTGGCTGCGGCTGCCGCCCGCCTCCCGGCTCCACAGCCAGCCGCCCCCTGCTCCTGGTTGAGCCACGGCTGCCGCCCGCCTCCGCAGCTCAGCCGGGAGTGCGGGGGGGGGGGGCGGTTGGCTGCGGCTGCCGCCCGCCTCCCACCTCCATGGCTGAGCCGGGGGGTGGGGGCGGCTGGCCGCGGGCAGGGGGCAGAGCTGCCGCCCGCAGGGGGTGGGGAGGCTGGCTGCCGCGGGGTGGGGGGCAGTGTTAGCTGGGGGGGAGGGTGCAGAGGGGGTGGTTTTTGCTGGGGGGAGGGCGCGGGGGGGCGGTGTTAGCTGGGGGGAGGGTGCGGGGGGCGGTGTTAGCTGGGGGGGAGGGCGCGGGGGGGGGCGCAGGGCTGGAGCAAGGAAGTTTCGCCTAGGGCGCAAAACTTTCTTGCACCGGCCCTGCCCCCAATTATGGCTGCATGGTGCCATATGATTTAAAAGCAAATCCATCTTAACTTTGGAGATGGAAAGGATTACGTTCAGCTATGCCCAGGGCATGGAGCTGGATTCATAGGGTATGTCTGCACTGCAGTTGGACACCAGCAGTTGGCCCCTGCCAGCTGTCTCGGGCTCGGGCTCACTGTTTAACTGCTGTGTAGACATTTGGGCTTGGGCTGTAGTCCGAGCTCTGAGAACCTCCCACCTTTCAGGGTCCTAGAGTCCAGGCTGCAGCCTGAGCCCGAACGTTTACACCGCAATTAAATAGCCCCTTAGCCTGAGTCACATGAGCCCAAGTCAGCTGGCAAGGGCTGGCCATGAGTTTTTAATGGCAGTAGCAGTCAAAAAAGCTAACAGAACAGTAGGAACCATTAGGAAAGAGATAGATAATAAAACCAAAAATATAATGCCACTATATAAATCCATGGTATGCCCACACCTTGAATACTGCATGCGGTTCTGGTCATCCCATCTCAAAAAAGATCCATTAGAATTGGAAAAGGTACAGAGGAGGGCAATAAAAATGATAAAAGGTATGGAACAGCTTCCATGTGAAGAGAGATTAAAAAGACTGGGACTGTCTGGCTTGAAAAAGAGATGACTAAGTGGGGATATGATAGAGTCTACAAAATCATGAATGGTGTGGAGAAAATGAATAGGGAAGTGTTATTTACTCCTTCATATAACACAAGAACTAGGGGTCACCTAATGAAATTAATAGGCAGCAGGTTTAAAACAAAAGGAAGTACTCCTTCCCACAACGCATGGTCAACCTGTGGAACTCGTTGCTAGGTCTATCAATGGCTATTAGCCAAGATGGTCAGGGACGCAACCCCAAGCTCTGGGTGGTACTAGCTTCTGATCGTGAGAAGCTAGGAATGGACAACAGGGTGTGGATCACTCGATGACTGCCTGTTCTGTTCATTCCCTCCGAAGCACTTGGCATTGGCCACGGTCAGAAGACAGGACACTGGGCTAGATGGACCCTTGGTCTGACCCAGTGTGGCCATTCTTATGTTCAGTGTAGACATACCCATAAGGACCCAGGTAGTTAATGCCACTCATTATAGTGGAAAATGTGGCTAATGAGCTTAGCTTTGAACAGGAGGCATTGCACGGCCTCCCTGCAGCCCGTCCCATCGGTAGTCTGTGTGGACCCATTCTGTCTCTCTGTCCCAGGTGGTGCAGACTGGCAGCAGTTGGATTCGGAACTGCAAAAGGAGATTCTGGCCATCTGGCCTCACCTGTCCCAGAAGATGCTGGACGTACTAGTGCCCCTGCCAAAAAGTGAGTCTCCTCCTTCTGCATCATTGCTGCCAACTTCTCACAATGCCAGGGTGGGGGAGGCATCTCCTGCAAGGGGAACAGAAACGTGGCAATAGCAGCACATTGCTTAAGGAGAAGCCCAGAGGAGATTTTCTCTAACACGAGCAAAATTTCTCCTTGCTCCGCCCCAATATCCTGTACCTGCTTGGAAAATAAATAGCATGCAGTGATCTTCTCAGATCAAACCTCTTTGATCGGGGGGATCCTCTGATCCATATGTGTGAGGGGAGGGGATTGTTTGTTCCCCCTTTCTTTTGATGGTGTTACAGCAACTGTGTGATGAGGCTGCGCATCTCCAATGTTTTATTACTGTGATTCTAAGCTGTCCACCTCCAGACTGTCCTAAATCTGGAGGGATTTCCACCCACAGTTCTTGGTTTTTTAATTCCATTTCTTCTGGAGCACTGAACAGAGTTTGTCTTTTAAGGATCAGAAGAGTAAGATGGGTGTCATGAGATCTCAAAGGGGTGGGCAATAGAGTCTTCAGCCCTTCCCACCTATTGATTCTGCTAACATAAAAGTATTCCCCTTATTTTTGCAGCTTCTGACCTGACGGTGGGCAAAATATATGCGGCCATGATGATCATGGACTACTATAAGCAGAGCAAAGCAAAGAAGCAAAAGCAGCAGCTGGAGGAACAGGTGAGGTTCAACCACTGCAAGAGTAGGCTGGTGCTTTTTGGCTGTGAGGAGAGCGGAGAACTCACAACGTCTTCAGAGCAAGGGTTCTGTATCAATGTGGCCTTTAGACAAGATGCTGATCTCACCCGGATTCTCGACCTGCTGAGAGCACGTGGCTGGCACAGCACTAAGACAGTGACCATCTGAAGGTTTAAGGGATGGGTGAGTGAAGGAGATGGTGGGTGATTTAAAGCAAATGTATTCATAGCAGTGTAGAGGTTATACAAGACAGGTAGAAAGCAGTCTCGATGGATTCAGAAAGAGGGAGCATTGTCATGCTTTTAACCTTCTGTACAAGGGATTTCTTTTTTATGCAGCAGCAATGTTTTGCACTTTAAACAGACTCAGGCTGTTTATTTTTTATTACAGAAAAACGCCCCTATGTTCCAGCGCATGGAGCCTTCATCTCTGCCTCCGGAGATTCTTTCTAATGCCAAAGCTTTGCCTTATCTCCAGCAGGACACCCTTTCAGGCCTGTAAGTATAGCCCTTAATATCTGTAGCATATCTGCTGTGGTATTTCTGTTCCTACAGACATTTTATTTCCTGAATGAATGGCGCTGGAGGTGCAGATAGGGGTAGTAGGCAGAGCCCATGGGAAAAGGAAATCCTGGCAGTCAGCAGAAACATCTCGATCATTGTAGGACAAGTCCAGAAGTATGAGCTTCTGATGTGTTTTTATTAATGTTACCAAAGAGCCGCATTTCAGCCCATGGACAGCGTCAGCATATATCCAGCCACATAGACATATAGAACTGTGAAAATAACTGTTTTTTCGGTTCGTTGGCAGTTCCAAAAACCTGGAAAAATATTTGCATTCGCACACCAAACCTGAAATGTCTCGGACTTTTCAATGAATTGAAAAAGTTGGGAAACTTTTCAAATGTTTCATTTTGGATCCTTTTAATAAGAGCAAAGGAAATGAAGGTCTAGAGCAGGGGTTCTCAAACGGGGAATTATGACCCCTCAGGGAGTCACAAAATGGTTACATGGGGGTCGTGAGCTGTCAACTCCATGGGGCTGACAGCCCCAAGTCTCATTAAATTAAATTACCCCCTCCCATTTTTAATTTTTAAGGTGGGGGTCACATGCAGAGACTTGCTGTGTGAAAGGGGTCACCAGTACAAAAAGTTTTAAAACCACTGGTCTAGAGTCACAGAAAATAAGAAGGAAGAGCCCCCCATACACCCAATATCTTTGTGGTTAGAGCACTTTCTGGGGATGTGATAGACTCAAGTGTGAATCATTCAGGGACAGGGCCTTGAACCCAGGTCTCCTGGGTGAGTGCCCTACCCCCCAGGGTATAAGCGATTTTGAAGTGGGGTGCACTCAATCTGCAGTTGTCCCACTGTTGCCCTTTTGAATCTAGCCCCCAAAAATTCAGAAGTTGTGTATTGATAATGTCGTTCTGACATTTTCAAACTTATTTTCTTTTTTTACTTGGACCAAAATAATTTGCTGAAATCACCATGAATTTGCAAATAGTTTCAGTTGTCCCAAATCTGCATTTTTTCATCAGACAAATTTCACCAAGCTCTATGTAGACAGCACTGAAAACCCAACATGGCATTAGCAGAACAACCAGCAGTATGATCAAGGAGGACTAGTATGTGTCTGGGACTGGTAAAGAGATAGTGAGTCTTTCACTTCAAGGTCCCTAGTTTAAAACCGGGTCAAGATTAGTAGTGACTATATGTCAAAACTCTTCCGATTCAAAGGGAAGATAGGAAGAGGCCAATATGGCTTCATCAGGAGCTCTTTAATTACCTGAAAATCAAAAAGCAATCCTACAGAATGTGGAAACATTGTCAAAATGATAAGGAGAAGTACAGAAGAACAGCACAAGCATGTAGGGACAAAATCAGAAAGGCTAAGGCACAAAATGAGTTACATGTAGAAAGGACATCAAAGCAATAAGAAGAGGTTCTTTAAATACATTAGGAGCACGAGACAGACAAAGGAAAGTGTAGTCCCTCTACTTACTGGGGAAAGAGAGCTAGTAACTGATGACATGAAGAAGGCTGAGGTGCTTAATGCCTATTTTGCTTCAGTCTTCAATAAAAAGGTGAATGATGACCAGATATTCAACATAATTAATACTGACAACCAGGGGAAAGGAACGCAAGCCAAAATAGGGAAAGAGCTGGTTAAAGAATATTTAGATAAGTTAGATGTGTTCAAGTCATCAGGGCTGGATGAAATTCATCTTAGGGTTCTTAAGGAACTAGCTGACCCAATCTTGGAGTCATTAGCAATTATCTTTGAGAACTCCTGGAGGACGGAAGAGGTCCCAGAAGACTGGAGAAGGGCAAACATAGTGCCTGTCTTTAAAAAGGGGAACAAGGAGGACCCAGGGAGTTATAAACCAGTCAGCCTAACTTCGATACCTGGAAAGATACTGGAGCAAATTATTCAACTATCAGTTTGTGAGCACCTGGAAGATAATAGGGTTGTAAGTAATAGTCAACATGGATTTGTCAAGTACAAATTATGTCACACCAACTTAATTTCCTTCTTTGATAGGACCACTGTACTAGTGGATGAGGAGAAGCAGTAGACATGATATACCTTTATTTTAGTAAGGCTTTTGACCCAATCCCCACATTAAATTTTCATAAGCAAACTAGGGAAATGTGGTCTAGAAGAATTTACTATAAGATTGGTGTACAACTGGTTGAAAGACCATACTCAAAGAGTATGGTCACAAATCAGATATAAGGAATGGCAATATACAAAAGCCTGTAGGAGAACACTTCAACCTCCCTGGACACACAATTGCAGACCTAAAGGTAGCCATCCTGCAGCAAAAAAACTTCAGGACGAGGACTCCAAAGAGAAACTGTAGAGCTTCAGTTCATTTGCAAATTTGACACCATCAGCTCAGGACTAAACAAAGACTATGAATGGCTAGCCAACTACAAAAGCAGTTTCTCCTCCCTTGGTGTTCACACCTCAACTGCTAGAAGAGGGCCTCACCCTCCCTGATTAAGCTTACCTCGTTATCTCTAGCCTGAATCTTCCTTGCACATTTATATCTACCTCTGGACATTTCCACTGCTTGCATCCGAAGAAGTGGGTATTCACCCACGAAAGCTTATGCTTCAATACCTCTGTTAGTCTATAAGGTGCCACAGGACCCTTTGTCACTCAAAGAGTAGTTATCAATGGCTTACTGTTACATTGGGAGGGTGTATTCCCACAGGGGTCAGTCCGTGGTCCAGTGCTATTCAATATTTTCATTAATGACTTGGATAACGGAGTAGAGAGCAGGCTTATAAAATTTGCAGATGACACCAAGCTGGGAGGGGTTGTAATCACTTTGGAGGACAGGTTAAAATTCAAAATGACCTTGATAATTGGAGAATTGGTCTAAATTCAACAAGATGAAATTCAAAAAGTTCTTCACTTAGGAAGGAAAAATCAAATACACAACTACAAAATGGGGAATCATTGTCTAAGCGGTAGTACTACTGAAAAAAATCTGGGGGTTATAGTGGACCATGAACTTAATATGAGTCACTGTGATACAGCTGCAAAAAAAGCTAATATAATTCTGGAGTGTAACAACAGGCATGTTGTCTGTAAGACACAGGAGATTATTGTTCAGTTTTACTTGGCACAGGGAAGGCCCCAGCTGGGGTACTGTGTCCAGTTCTGGGTACCACAATTTAGGAAGGATATGGACAAATTGGAAAAAGTCCAGAGGAGAGCAACAAAAATGATAAAAGGTTTAGAAAACATGACCTATGAGGAAAGGTTGAAAAATCTGGGCATGGTTAGTCTGTAGAAAAGAAGAGTAAGGCGGGGACCTGATAACAGTCTGCCAATATCTTAAGATCTGTTATAAAGAGCAGAGGTGAAAGTAAGGGGGTACGGGCCGGTATGGCATACTGGTAAAAGGTAGTTGCCAGTACCGGCCCATTCCGCTGACTTTAAAGAACGCTTTAACGTCGCTGCCCCTTTTGCACACCCGATCGGCAGCACTGCCGGGTCCCTACCAGCAGGGCCGCCAATGGGGGGCGCAAAAGGGGCAGCGACGGCCCTTTTTGCCCCCTGGACGCCGACAATGGGGTGGGGGAAGAAGTAGCTGCCCTGGGGCTGCGATTTAAAAGGGCCCGGGGCTCTGGCTGTGCGGTAGTGGCAACCAGAGCCCCAGGCCCTTTAAATCACCGCTGGTGCCCTGGGCGATGTGGGCCAGGGAGCGCAGTTGGACTGGCTGGGGGATGCTGACCCCCAGCCCTGCCCCTTCCGCCTGAGGCCCCGTCCCTTCCGGAGTGGGTCAGAGTGGCCCCGTACCGGTAAGAGCTGCATTTTACTTTCACTCCTGATAAAGAGGCTGGTGATCAATTGCTCTCCAGGTTCATGGAAGGTAGGACAAGAAGAAATTACCTTAATCTGCAGCAAGGGAGATTTAGGTTAGATATTAGGGAAAACTTTCTAACTCTAAGGGTAGTTAAGCTCTGGAATAGCCATCCAAGGAAGGTTGTGGAATCCCCATCATTGGAAGTTTTTAAAAACAAGTTGGACAAACACCTATCAGAGATGATCCAGGTTTACTTGGTCCTGCCACAGTGTACGGGGCTAGAGTTGATGACTGCTCAAGGTCCTTTGCATCCCTAAATTTCGATGATTCTAAGGCCTTGCCATCTGATTGCTGTTTGGCTCATGTGAAGTGAGCCCATGGTCTCAGTCCTTCTCCCAGTTGGCAAGCACCACCATAGCAGGTGGCAACTGTTTCAGTCTCAGCAGAGAGGCCAAGGGATAAATGAGAAATGTGGCACGGGGTCAGGGTTGAGGTCCATTGCATCACAGTCTGAGGAAGCTTGCCCTGCCTCTACTTTTGCTGTCTCATTTCTGTGAGTCAGTGTGCACTTCAGTCTGGGAATCTAGTGGCTTTTGCCAACTCTAAATTCACCTGATAAAATGTTAAAAGAGGAAAAGAAAAAATCAATAATGCTTGAACATGATTGACACTTCTGTCACGAGTGACATAACACCCTGTTCTTCAGAGACAGTGCAACCACCAGGCATGTGCATGTCATATTAGTAATGCCATCCCCATAATCGCAGGCATCCCTGGGGAAGCCGTCACTGTACCGCTGCACCACCATTAGCTACAAAAGAACTGGACTGCTTCACAGAGAAACAAAATGTCCAATCTAGGAACAGTAAAGCTCTTGTGATTGTCAGCCAAGTATGACCACCAGGTGGAGGCTCATTTTGGAACTGTCACTGTGCTCCCACATTGCAGGTGGCACAACGGATGTCCCTTTTCAGTGACGTGCCAGCTGTCAGGACAGTACTCAGGAATGCCAGGTTGAAGTTTGTATGGGAGATGAGAAGTTGTTAATTTCAATTCACAGCATACTCACCAAAGGAGCACCTCTTGCCAGGAGAACTTTGAGAATGCAGTGCTGAGTGAAGTGAGGTCACCTTTTTCTCTTTATGAGGTTTAAGTCAGAGAGGCCGTCAGTGATCGCAGCATGATTTGTTCTCTCTCTCTGTCTCTCTGAAGTTGGAATATCTTTGCAGGAGCAGCCGGAGTGGGTACCCGTCGCTGAGTCCACTCTCTCCTCAAGAGATATTCCAACTGGCTTGTATGGATTCAACACATGGGCAGTTCCAGGAGCAGCAATCTCTGGTAAACCAATGCCCTGCCTTTAATGTACTTCCTTTATGGTCTCAGCACCTCTGCCCTGCTCTGTTTCCAAAAGGTAGTTCCAATTGTATTGCCCCATCCTACGGGCATGGGCGGTCCCACACACATGCACACCACTCAAAAATCTTCTTGGGTCCAGTGGTTCTCAACCTGTTTCCATTCCATTCCACATATGCAGCCCATAATGTGTTATGTGGGCCGCATCCAATACTACCTGTATGGCCCTGAGGATGTCACATGTGCTGATTGGGCCACAAGCAGCCCGCGGGCCACAGGTTGAGAACCACTGATCCAAGCAATAATACCAACTCTCTTGCTACGTCTTCCCTCCACTCCCCTCTTCTCCCTTCCCCTCCCACTCCCCTACCCCGATTTTGGGAAGCAAATTCTCTGACAGTATCCTCCTTCTTGGCAGTGGGAAGTGTGGATCTGTTGTCACTGACAATGTAAGGTCACGACGTGCCAGCTTCTGCTAATAGGGGATCAATAGCAGGAGCAAAAGAGGGAGAACACTGATCTCTTAAATATCTTTTGGAACCCACTGTAACAAATTAAGATGTATTCCTGTCTACGGGCTGGCTCCAAAGCCCACTGCAGTCAATGAGAGTATTTCCATTCATTGACTTCAGTGAGGTTTGGGTCTGGTCCTAAAATAGATCACACGAGGATGGCCCTACATAAAAGGAATATGGAAACCCATTTCATGCTAGATCCTTCTCTAGAATTGCTTTTAACATAATTTTAACCTTTGAGTCCTTCCATTGTAAAGCAGGTGGGCTTCAGATGGCTCTTCACGCATGCAGCACTCTAAGGGCCCTGCTTCCTCCCCCACGTAGAGTGCCTGGGCTCCTCTGGCTGCTTGACAAGTGGTCCAGTAGTCTTTTGGGAGAAAGAGAGCCCGTGGTTGTATGGCTGCCCTGAGCCCGCCCCAGCGTTCTGAGCGCATCCTGGGGTGTTTCAGATCATGCACAGGCCTGGTTTGTAGGGAGTGTAGAGATGCACAATGTACACACACCACATATTGACAGGTGGACCCAGCTGGTGTAAATCAGCAGGACTCCATTGGAGCTAGGCCAATTTACAGCAGCTGAAGATCTGGCCCGACACGTTTATCAGAGCTACTAAGGATGCCATGTGCCAGATGCTGTTTAACTAGGTTTCTAAAGAACGTCTGAGCAGCCCAGTGTTCCTCCTCTCCCTGTTTCCGGGCCAGGACGCGAGTGCACAGGGAACATCACAGATTGGGAGGTGCTCTAAGACTTTGTGATGCTGGAGTACGATGGATTGATATAATGCAGTAAACTATCCTTTCCTTCACAGGTCGATTCTTTTATTAAACACTCATTTCAGTGGGTTACCCTGTGCTGAACGATGGTATCAGTTGCTTTGGGATTCGTGTTCATCTTGTTGTCAGTGCTGGTGTCCATTATCAAAACTGAACTGTGTCGCACAAACGCGAACATACACATATGCCCACATTCCGGTCAGCAGCACTAGTGTCTGTGTATGTGTATATATGTACACGTGTGTGCATTGGGCACCACCCTTACACTTGTTGGACTGCAGTATTGTATCACTGTACATTTCCAGTCTGATTTGTATGCTTCTCAGAGTTTGTAGCACTACCTCTGTGAATTCTGTATCGCACACACAGCACCTCTCCATACAACCCTTCAGCCAAAAATGGAAACTGCCCAGTCAACCTTCCATGGAGACTGCTGGCTATGAAGGAGGGGGTCTCTGAATTCATGCCTTCTATTGTAACTTCCTGGTGATGACCCACATCTATCTGATGTCACTTTCTGGCAACCCAAAATAATAACACTTGCTTCCGTTTTTCCTCTTTGACCAAAACAAAAGAGATTTTTAAAGTCAGAAATTAACCAAAATATACAAAAATGACATTGAGCCCTTTCTGATTCATTTAACTGGGACATGACTGGAAAAACATTTTAGAAAATCAAAACAGAGAAGATCCTGCAAGCTTAAAAAAAGGAAATAAAAGAAAACTAAGCAACAGAAGGGTAGATATTCCAGGGAGCTGGAAAAATCAGTCTTGGTTTTCCTTCTCTCATTGCTAAAATAAAAAAGTAGTGAAGTTTGCCTAGGTGTCAGCCAGCGCAGGAACCTGTGAGCTGGGTCTCTGTAATGGAGCCTGAGACAGAAACTGCTATTAATACCGAATCCAGCCATTCTCAGTTTTTGGCCAACCAAAAAACTGCACTCTCTTCCTGAAATTTGAAAGAGGCAGGTTCCCCTCCTGTCAAGCGGTTCCCAGTACAACAGGAGCACAGACACTGGCAGGAGAGGAGTGGTGACCTAATCAAACAAAATCCCACGAGCTTGGCTATGTGTTTATTTCCAGGAGCCAGAGGTTAGAGAGTTTCAAAGCGTGCAGCCCTCTAACCGTGGCAACTATCTCCCCGTGGACACTCAGGAGCGCGCTGTATCTGGGAGGGCCTCCTCCATGCCACGCCTGACTGTGGATCCCCAGGTAACACCAAGCGAAACCATAGCCGGACAAGCAGAAGTGGAAGTACATGGCTGTAGCTATCTGATATGAAAACAGAGCCCATATTTTTCCCTGTGAGATATTTGGTGGTGCACTGCCAGGCCCTACTGCAGTGTGCTAGGTATCACTAGTGCTTTTCCAGTGGGTCTCTATCTGGATGGCATTGGGAAACATTCTATCTTAGGACATGGCCCCCATTCCTACTGTACCTGAGCACCCCACAGTCTGTACCGTAGTTAACCTCACAGCACCCCTGGGAGGCAGGGTGATGCTATTATCCCCATTGTACAGATGGTGAACTGAGGCACAGAGAGACTTGCCCAAGGTCACACAGGAAGCCTGTGGTGGAACAGGGAATGGAACCCGGGTCTCCCAAGATAGAACCCAAACCACTGGACCATCCTTCTGCTCTCCCTAGCCCAGCCCCATTGTCGTTCAGCAGGACTGGTTCATTGGTATTTCATTCAACATGCAACATTTTCAAAGTGTCCCTCCCCACCTGACAAATATTTGTACCGACAGTTACCCAACTTCTGCTTTCCTTCTTCTGCCGTTGTCCCGAAACACATGCACACCTGTCTGGCCCTGGGCAGTCTGTCCTGATCAGTCCGGGCCATGCTCCATCTCTTTGTTTGTCTGCCTGGTTTTTCTGTCTGTTTGTCTCGTATTCTGTTTTGACCGAGACATGAAAGCTTTTCTCAGGTTGTTTTCATAACCCTTTGGCGTGGAGTATCAGGACCTCACATTTCTTCAGTAGCGGGGACAGTATTAACAGGCCCTTCCGTGCCAAAGGGGGTGGGATGCAATGTTCCTAGTATTCTCCTTGTGTTATATCCACATTGCTTGTCTACAGTGGCCCTTTGGGGAGTGGGGAGATAAGGAGAACTTTTCTCTGTTGATGCTACTGAGTGAACTAGTAATTTGACACCTGGTAATGGATGGATGTTTGATGGCTCTTTGCTGTATCTTTCCCAAATACTGCCTGCACAACCATCCCCAAATAGGCTGAGACAGTCCAAATGGACACAGAAGCTGCTCTACCATCAGGCACAGAGGGGACTGACTACCTCTGGGAGGAGTGGTTGAACACAGTGTGGGGATGGGAGGCAACATGGCAACAGCACCGAGGGACTGGAGGGAAATGGAAGGAAACAGCTTTGTTTTAAAGGGAAAAATGCACAAGAAGCAAGGGGAAGTGGCGGGAAGCAAGTCAGAAAGAAGGCACAAGAAGAGAAAGGGAGAGAAATACAAGGAGAGAAGATTGGGTGGGAGAGAGAAGGTAAGGAAAAGAATGGATCCAAAGATGGAGAAGGGTAAAGCAGATGAAGTAAGGCAATAAAAAATACAAGCAGGGACAACTGATGGGCAGCAAAGAACAAGAGAAGACAACAGTGGAGAGAGGGAAGAAAACAAGGGATTACAGGAGGGGTAAGAAATGGTGAAAGGAAGAGGAGAAGCATAAAAACTAAAGGATCCTTTGAGATGAGAGAAGCGAGGGAATGGGGAGGAATAAGGTGGCAGAAGGGAAGGAGGGATGGAAGATAAATGGTGTAAGGGAGGTGAAGGATATGGAGAGTGAATAAAGTTAGAAGGGCAGGTAGTCGGCTATAAGAGCAATGAGAGAGTGAGGGCAGATGGGGAAGGGGCAGGAGATGAAGGACAGGATGGTGGGCTGGTGAGACGGGGTTAGGCCAAGGAGAAGTACATGGAAATATGGCAGTAGTTACGCAAATACATTGAAAAGGAGAGAAACATGGGAGTGAATAAGCCAATAGGAGCTTTCCTTTCTCTTCTCTTTTGAATTTCCTTGCTCTTCCTTTTTCTGTGCTGATTGACACCAGCTGAGAATCTGGCCCTATCTTTTTAATTCAGTGATAGATGCTGGAGCAGCTCTGGAGCCTTTGCTGTTAAATTTCCTGCACTCCCTCCTGGAAGGTGTCTGAGCAGGAGAGGCTATACTAGTCTTTCTCTGACATTAGACACCTTGACTTCAGAGTGGCCCGTCTGCCTCCCCCTGCCGCTGCCGCTGGCTTCCATTAATCATCCCATGGGGTGCATTTCCAGGTGGTTACAGACACGAGCTCTATGAGACGATCATTCTCCACCATCCGGGACAAGCGTCCTAACAGCTCCTGGCTGGATGAGTTCTCCATGGAGCGAAGCAGTGAAAACACCTACAAGTCACGCCGGCGCAGTTACCACTCCTCGCTGCAGCTGTCTGCTCGCCGCCTGAATGCAGACTCAGGTGAGGGGGGTTCTTTGCCAGAGTACAAGAATCTTCTTCGGGTGAGTAATTCACTCCTTTCTGCAGTCTGAGCTTCGGTGTTACTATTGGGTATGGCAGAGTCGCGGGGCACTCTGCCCAAAGACAATGGTAAAGAATCAAGAACTAGAAGTCCAATCCAATCCAGCTTTATCATCATGCTTTGCTCTCCTCCTGCGAGATGTGCCCTAGGACAGTATACAGGATTAAATTATGCATTCGGAGAGTTTCACAAAGGAGCAAGGAGGGGAGGGAGCTGCTAAGAAACATGGGCAAGGGAGATATATATTTTTATGAAATCTGAAAATAGATGGAGAGTCCATGAGCCAGAGAGATGCAGGAGCTGCAAAGAGGAAGGCTACCTTGTGCCGGTTGTGGAGATGACAGAAAAGTGGCGGGGGCTGGACAAGCAGGGGCAGCGGGCAGACCAGGGAAGAAATAGTGTTCTATAAAAGTTTCACCCGCAGTCCAAGAGTTGTCAAAACGAGGTGCCAGAACAGCTGCAGCAGGCCAGCTGGTGTCCCATGTTTGGGTCTTGGCCTGGGGTCCCTCCCACTGCGGTCCAGCACTTCTCCAGCTGGGGTGGGCCACAAAACATCTCAGTCTCAGGTCCCTATGATTGGGCTACCAACCAGGCCCTTGCTCCAGTGTCCATCTGGCTCAGCTCTGCTCGATGCGGGGTGTTCTTCCTCTAACCCTGTTCCCCTGAAAGAAGCTGCAACAGAGTCCTGGGGTTTACTTGGTTCAGATGGGTTCAGTTGGTTCAGATGCGGGGTGTTCTTCCTCTAACCCTGTTCCCCTGAAAGAAGCTGCAACAGAGTCCTGGGGTTTACTTGGTTCAGATGGGTCGAACATACGTGGGGCTCACCAAATGCACTTACAGTTCCATCCAGCTGAGAGTGGTGCTGCAGGGAAACATAAAGGTGGAGATAAGTTGACTGAGAAGGAGAAGTCAGAACAGCAGCAGGCTGAGAATTGAGCCTCCTGGGGCTCAGTCAAGGTGGTGTCTTGACACAGGAGGAGTCGCCACCAGAGGCAGAGAGGAAACAGCCCAATAAAACAAGAGCAGAACCATTGTAGGAGGGAGCAGTACAGTTCAGAAGGTGCTGCAGAAGGTGAAAGTGGTCCATGGTGTGAGAGGACGCACTGAGGCTCTGGAGAAGGAGGAAGGAGAAAGACTTTGTCATCCCCAAGGAAAGAGGTCATTAACTATCCAGAGGAGAGCAATTTCCATGCTATGACAGAGCCACCGCAGACTGAAGGAAATCACAACGGCTGTCACAAGCACTTTGCTTAGGAGGAAGAGGAGGGTGTAAGAAGATAGTAGGCAGTGGAGATACACTCTTCCTTTGGTGAGGCAGAGGGAGCTCTTATAGGATCCTAGGCACGGGGACAGCCCCACACCTGGCCTAGAGGAAGTGTTGGGTAAGGTTAGGTATGGAGAAAGTATGAGCGAGAGGGAGCTCTGGACGTTAGAGTTAAGATGACAGCGCCCTCCTAGTGTGGTTATGATCTCTGGACCCCCACTTTGAACAAATTGCAGCAGTTGTCCCACTGGGGAGCCTTACAGTCTGGCTTTGTCCTCCCCAGGCCACAGGTCCGAGACACATCGCTCGGGCGGCAGAGAACGAGGGCGATCCAAAGAACGCAAGCACCTGCTGTCCCCGGACATCTCCCGCTGCAACTCAGAGGAGAGGAGTCCTCAGGCAGACAGCGAGTCTCCTGTCCGGCGCCAGTCCAGGTCACCCAGTGAGGGCAGGTCGCAGACGCCAAACAGGCAGGTAGGGATGAAACCAGCAGTCCAAACACCATTGTTCCAGGCAGAGATCCTGGGGCAGGAAGGAGGCAAGCAATCATTATCCCGGAAATCTGTAAAAACACTGAGATCCCTGGACTCCTATCTCTGGGGTTAGGCAGCTGTTGGTCAATTATTCTGTATATTACGGTAGCGCTGAAAAGTCCTACCTGCCACTGGAGCCCCATTGTGCTAGGTGCTGTGCAAACACATAGCGAGAGACAGACTCTGCCTCCAAGAGCTTCCTAGCTAATTAGGACAGACAATGGATGGGAGGGGAAACATGGGCACCGACAGGTGACGTGACCAAGGTCACAGAGTCAATCCATGGCAGAGCCTGAGTCCCCGTTAAGGGCTCTATCCACTAGACCACACAGGGTGTTGTTGTGTCCACATAGGTTGCACTAGGGTGTTTGCCGTTGTGAAAGCCCAGTGCCCAGGAACGTACGTGCCTCTTCTGTAAATCTAGCAGGGAACTGGTGGGGGTGATGTTAATAGTACCAGGTCCTATGCCAAATGTCATCAGTTAGAAAGCTTCTTGCAGTGCTACCAGTAGCTGAGGAACAGTCACATCCCTCCAGATAGCTCTTTGCCAGAGGAGCCTCAGCCACATTCAACCAACCCCTGTTTAAGGCTAAGGGTTTTTTGCCTTTTCTTCCCTATCATCCCCCCCACCAGGACACAGGCCCAGCTTCTCCACGGCCTTGTCCCTCGTCCAGTCATTTACACCCGTGATGCGTGGGTGTGAAATGGTACCATTCTTCTTGGTAGTATTTGACACCCCTTTTGCACTAGTGCAAACAGCTGCCCAAGCAGCACGGCGGGGGAGAATCAGGCCTGTTCATGTGAACAGTTTCTTTGTCAGTGTGTTTGAGAACACCATTAATTACCACTGACATCATGTGGGGTCGCAGACGTCCATCCCTGGCCTTGCCGGTGCACTTTTGTGATGCAGCAAGTATAGGACTGTGAATGCACAAATAGATGATTGTGAAGCTCAGTGCACACCATTGTGAGATCACTGAAGGAAAGTGGGAGCAGCTGAGACAGTTTCCACCTCCATTTACTCTGTTCTGATCTCCTGAGGCCTTGTCTTCACTAGGAGCTGGTCTACACTGAAGAGTTACATCGGCATAGCTCCGTCTCTCAGGGGTGTGAAAAATTCTCACCCCTCAAAGACATAGTCAAGCCGACCCAACCCCTGGTGTAGACAGCGCTAGGTCGACAGAAGAATTCTTCTGTCAGCCTAGCTACCGCCTCTCAGGGAGGTGGATTAACTACGCCAATGGGAGAACCCCTCCCATCTCTGTAGTGATTGGCTACGCTGAAGCACTACAGCAATGCAGCTTCAGTGATTTGAGTATAGACGCAGCTGGTGTGCTCTTAACTCGAGTTAGCTATCAGTGTGTCTACGCTACAGGGGCACTGCTGCTGTAGAGTAGACGCTCCCCTACATCACCAGAATTCTTCCTTCGACCTAATGGTGTCTACAGTGGGGTTAGGTTGATCTAACTCCATTACATAGGGCATGACATTTTTCACAGCCCTGAGCAATGTAGCGAGGAATTTTAGGTGTAGCCCAGGCGTAACTCAAGGTAAAATCCTCGTGAAGACAAAGCAGATTGGAGTATTCACAGGAGTTTGCAGGTTGAGTTCAGGACCAGGCTCCCCCATGGCTAACTGGAGTTAAGAAGACACCTCATCTCCTAGGGAAGACACAGCCATGGAAAGATGACTTTTCATCAGGGACTTCTGAAGGGGCAGGATGCAGCTTTTGACCAAACCATCCCATCCCAGCTGTACTGTACACGTGTTTGTCTCCTTCCATTTTGCAGGGCACGGGCTCTCTGAGCGAAAGCTCCATCCCCTCTATATCTGACACCAGCACCCCGAGACGAGGCCGCCGGCAGCTCCCTCCGGTCCCCCCAAAGCCACGGCCGCTCCTCTCTTATGCCTCCATGATGCGGCACCCCGGTGACACCTCCCCGCAACCCAACGAGAGCGAGGGGGGGTCCCCTCTGTTCTCCCAGGCCCTGGAGACGAACGACACCTGCCTGACCGAGTCTTCCAGCTCTCCGCAGGGAAAGCAGAGCCGGCACTCCACCCCCCAGCGCTACATCTCGGAGCCATACCTGGCCCTGCACGACGACTCCCACGCCTCAGACTGCGGCGAGGAGGAGACGCTCACCTTTGAGGCTGCTGTTGCCACCAGCCTTGGCCGCTCCAACACCATCGGATCAGCCCCTCCCCTGCGGCACGGCTGGCAGATGCCCAACGGGCACTACAGGAGAAGGAGGAGAGGGGCGGCGCAGGGGGTGATGTGTGGGGCTAGCATCGACGTGCTAACTGATACGGAAGAAGATGACAAGTGCTAGAGGCCACTCCCTCCCTCTGTTGCATGCTCTTCACCACGCGTGGGAATGAAACGAACCCAAAATCAAATGCAGGAGAAATAAAATCTTTGTGCAAAAAAAATTTGAACCCGCTGACCGCTCCCCCTTTTTTTCTGCACAAAGAAGCATTTGATTCGCTTGCACGCCTCTGGTCCAGTAAGGCTCACGCACCAGTGGGATGAGTGTGAAACCATGGAAATGCCCCTCCCAAGCGAAACAGGACTTTATGCCTATGGGAAACCAGAGGATGGATCCGCTGCCAAGCAAAACTCAGCAGGAAGCAGCCAGGACCCTGAGATTTATTTGTATTTGCCTTGGTCCCTGAAGCTTGGCAAAAGATCCCGGCAGGCAGCTTTGGGCACGTTTCATTTTTCCCTTGGGAAGTCAGAGTGGGAGGATCGAGACAGATGCAGGGCCCTTCCAGAGATATAGACACCATCACTGGGGTTCTCTTGTTCTGCCCACGGCTTTTGGTTTGCTTCCCAGATGCGTTAGTGACAAAACTGCCAGGAGGACGGTGGGGTGGGGGGCGGGCAGTGGCAGCGGGGCCCAGCGGACAGCCAGCCGCTGCTGTGCATGGTGGGAGGGGACGGGTTCGGGTGAAACCAAAGCAAAACGGCTTGTACCATGGGGAGATTGTGGGAGGTGGGGCTGGGGGCAATGCTGCTGAACGTAACCACCTTGCTCATACATATATTATTTATATACTGAGAACTATAGGTGTGTGTATATACGGTATGTGTGTGTATATATATTTATATGCTGTATATATAAAGATATACACATGCAGGTATTTGTTTTAGTCAACTGGTGCACGCTATCTCCAGGGCCACTTTTCTCCCGCAGGACCTCTAGCCAGCAGGCGAACACTTTCTGTTGACTTATGGTGCCAGGTATGATATTTTTCCTAACCTGCATCTTGTTCAGTTGGACAAACAAGGCTGGGTCAGGCCCCTCTTTCCCCCTGCCTGGAAGGCGGCAGACCTGTTGTCTGAAATGCAAAATACAGTTGTAGGTGGATTTAAAACAAAAGGAAACACCTCCCGGGAGATATTAACGTGGGTGGCGGTTTTATTGCTGGGCTGTGATTTTCGCATGTGGCTGAGCAGCAGCTAGATTGAGGATCTGAGTGTGTGCCAAGGAAGTTACCACTTCACAGTTTGCACTTGGGCACCTATCTGAGTTCCTTGCTGGGCTATGGGACTATGAAAATCTAGAGAAAGGGGTGGGAATATCTCTTTACACCAATACCTCCCCACTCCCTCTCATGTGTGCGGCTGGACTGGCACCATACTCTCTCGTCCTTGTGGCCTTGCCTCTGTGTTTCACTGATGCACGGACAGAGTGTGCTCTAGTGGTCTGCTCCAAAACTCCCTAAAGTCAGTGGAAGTGTTCCCACTAATATCAGTGGGCTTTGGATCAGGTCCTGATTGATGCCCCTTTGTACTGGCTGAATGTGAAAGTGTTGTCTAGCCTACTGCTTTGGCAAACATGAGCAGACTCTGCCCTAATGAGCCACCCTAGTGCCAGTTGAGCAGGGCTAGGTGATGCAGATAAATACGTAAATCTCTGCCCAGCCCAGTCCTAACCCAAGAGACCCAGAGGAAATGCATCCACCTTCTCGAACAATGAAACTGAAGGACTGAGCACAGTACTTTTCAAAACCAAACTAATTGGTTTAGAGGGGGGATGGAAGACGCAGATGGAAAGCATGGATATTGAGGGTGAGCCCTTCTCCCCCCCCCGTTCCCCAAGCAGATTCATCGCTGCGTGAAGGGACACTCAGGCATATTAGCCTTTCAAGATCTCTTGCAGAGGCAATGCTACAGACTGAATGCAGTCCCCACGTCCCTACTGGAAAAAATGTGGGCAGCATCCTTTATTTCCCAAGTTCAGGTGCAGGAACTGGACTTGGATTGCATCACCACAGCCATTAGAACCTCTCCTGGGCTTGGCAAGCTCCCTCTGACCTGGAATGGAGAAGGGTTTTGATCTGACCAAGGAGACCCAGGTTGAGATTTTCAAAACCGACTGGAGGATTTAGCTTCTCAGCTGTTCTCAATTCACCATGAGCCGTGTGACCAGTCAGTTTCCAAAAATCTTAACCTTCCTGCCTCCTGGCCTGCTGCCTACTCTTCCACCGGCAAATTACTGGCAGTCTGGAGCAGTTCTAGGCAGAATGTTCTCCCCCAATTCACAAACAGATTGGCACCGTCAACGTGCCTTCAATCTCATATGGATTGAAGAAGGTTTGTTTGAGAAGCTTTAAAATGTACATATGAGTACCTGATGGGACAGTGTCATGCAAGCGGGGTTTTATTAGCATTGGCTTGAGAAGGCTATGTTACTCAGGAGTGAATTGTCAGCTCACCAAACCAAGGGCCTCTTCAACATTTCTGTTACACCATCGTGCTGTATTATGCCAGGCAGTGTACAGAAACAATCCATTTGGGGCAAGTTTTAGATAGGTGTATTGGGACTGTTTATTGTATCCCTTCACCTGTTAGCTAGGTGCAACAGAACTTAAAATGAGCTTTATTAACCATAAAAACGTCATGGCTGCAAGGCCCAGTATCTCGTCACCTTCCAGAGCTAGGAGCAGCATGCTGTGTATCTCGCTCAGAATCTCCCCTCTCCAATGGGATAAGGAGCCCATGGAGGTTAGGCACCCACATCTCATTAGAAGGTCAGTGAGCATTGGGCACCTAACTCCCATTTGGGCCTTTAAAAAAATCTCCCCTTAAAGCTCCATTTCTAGCACTTCAGCATCATGTAGTATTTGGCCATCGAGCTGTCCCTGCATCAGGAATGATGATCACCTGTCAAGGAGCCTCTGCCCAGTCTAATTATGATGGGGAGAAATTCCACATTTGGGGGCAAGAAGAAACAGTTCTGTGGCAGGCTGATTTGGGGAGCTGCTCAGGTTTTCGGCTGTTAGAAGTCATCTTGGTGTGAGGATGGATTAGTGGGCAGAGTGCAAGCAAGGGGAATGAAGGAGCAAGATTAATGCAGTTTATTGCACAGTTATGCCATTTTTCTCCCATAGCTCTGCAGTTCTGCACGTGCATAGCACTTCAGTCTGTGGGAGAAGGACGGGGGAGCGCGTTTATTCTATATGACATGGCTTTCTTGTAAACAGCAAAACCTGAACAGGACTGATTTTCCCTCGGAAGGTGTGTTTCTAGGCACGTGCTCTGTCTTCTCTCTTTCAGCAATAATCTTCAAGGGAAGCACATATGTAATCAGCTGTGTGTGCTGGTCCCCAATCTGCAGTACCCGGCACAAGTGCTTCAGAGGACCCAAAGGACAGATTTAGCAAATCAACCATTTCTTCTCCCATTCAGTGGCCTTTATGCAGAAATTGAGGTAGGAGGCTGATTTTCACTTCCAGTTTTAGGTTGTTCAGGGCTTGGTTCAGCAATCCATCCCTCTCCAGCAAAGCATGGGAGCACATGCTTAACTACGCTGAGTTAGGACGGATTTAAGCATGTGCTTAGATGCTATACTGAACTGGGACCCGAATGCACTAAGGATTTGTGAGTGCAGACCAAAAGCTTACCCGGCAGGCAGTACTGGATTGGAATGGATTTATCTGCTGTTAGTTTTTGGCTGGCCTGGTCTGCTTGAAAATTGAAATTTTCCTTTTCTAAGGTCCAGCTATGCCACAAAATAAATCCAGTCTGAGAGGGGAGGGGTGGCCGCTCACACTTCACAGTAAAACAACTGGTCAGTGTTCCCAGGAGGGCCTGGCCCCTCCTTTCCACATACACCTGTGCAAATGTAAGGGAACAAACCAATCAGCAGTGGCAACAATAATATAATGGAGTGACTATTATTATATAGCAGCTTTTGTCTTAAGGCACCTGTACAGATAAATCGGCTAAAATCCTGCTCCTGCTGAGAGTGGTGAGGTGGAGGGTGCTAGCGGACTCAGCATAAGGAGTGCTGGGGGACTCGGGGATTGTCCAGCTGTAGGAAGAGGGTTGGGCAGTGTAGGATGAATAAACTTGCCTGCAGTACTGCGGTGCAGCATATTCGGGATGAGTGTGTTTATCTGTAGAGTTCATGAAGTTGAGTCACCTGGGATAACTTCCTAATACAGGAACTGTACTATTTAAAATACAGTGTGTGGCTAAATTCCGGCTCCAGTTGTAACTGCTCTGGTAATTCTGTTCTGCCAGCCTGAATTCCCCCTGCGGATTCAAATGTGCTCTGCTGTGCTCACTGTGGCAGAGGGATGCTAACGTAGGCTGGCTGTTTTGTTTCCACCCCAGGGGTGGTTGCATTTCAGTAGGGCAAGGAGTGATCTTTGTACATACAGGACCAAAGCCTGGTTCCTTTGAAGTCAGTGGGAGTTTTGCCATTCATTTCAGCAGGACTAGACTTTGGCTTGGGGACTGAATACATGCTTTGGGACCAAAGATGCTATGTAATAATAATACCCAATGTGCTATATTACTTGAGCCAGTCGTGATGGCTGAATTGTGCATGTACAGTTACGTCGGTGTGCCTTGTCAGAATAGGAGGGGATGCTGTGCTCTGAAGGCACATGTTTGGGGTGGTTTAACTGGGAAGTGTGAGCATGTGGCCTTTAGCTTAGTTTCATGCAATCATGCCCTCGTTTCTGTCAGGGGGTTATTGTCTTTTATTTTGTCCATGTTGTGCAGCAGCCTCGGCCACCCAAAACCTAACTCTAGACAAGTGACATTTAATTCTGCACCACCCACTGGATAAGCTACAGCTCGGTCCTTAGAAATCTCGGCGGTATTCGCTGACCTGAAACTGGAAGTGAAGATCAGCCTCCCACATCATTTTCTGAGTTTCTGAAAAAATGTTTCAATGAAAAATTTCAGCCAGCTTTAAGAACTGCCCAGTTCTCGAGGGGAGAGATTGGAGAAAAGATCCATATTCTGGGTGCCAAATGCTTTCACTGCCTTTCTGTGCCCTTGTGCCTCACTCCAAGGAGTGACTGTCCCTCTCTCCTGTGTGCCAAATCCTCTTGCCACCCCCAAACGCCCCCAACAAGCTGCCCAATTCCTCCCCAGCCATCCTACGCCTCTCCTAGCTATCTGACCCTCTCGCTGTCCCTAAACAAGTGATGAATCCATCCCTGCACAGCTCTTTCAGCTGCTGAAGTCACACAAAGCATCCCTAAAAGTGACCTAGACCACCCCCTTCAAGCGGCTTAACTTCTCTCAGTATCCCCCAGCAAGCAAGCCAGCACTCCTGTCAGCTCCCACGCTGTCCGGTTTCCAGGTCTCATCCTGCTGGACTGTAATGAGGGTTAACCCAAGGTCCAAAGGGCTGCCCAGTAATTCACTGCCATCCAAAACCTCTTTGCAGGATCTCTCTACCTCATTATACTTGATCTCGTTAGCCCACCTGCCAAACCATACAGAAACGTAGCCGTTTCATTTGTTGTGTTGCTTGGTTTTAATTTGTCAGGCACCAGATGATATGGGAATGAGTTCATTTACAAACAAACAAACAGTGATTAAAGGGCTGGGCTGTCATTGCCAGGGCTAGGCCTGTGGCTCTGACTTTCAGTGTTTTCAGGGGGTGGGGCATTTTGGGTTTTGAGCAGAGGGCCCTCTCAGGGGCTTTAGACTCAGGTTGCTAGAGATGGGTTGCTGAGTTGCTGCACTGGGCTGTGTGAATTCAGCTCAGAGAGTTGGGGCTGTCCGGGTCTGGGGGTTTGGCTCAGGCTCATCTCCGATATGGAGCTTTCCCCCACCAATCTGTTAGCTGTTATAAAGAGCTTTTGGTAGCTGCTTGGCAGTACGAAGAGCGTCTCTCCTGCAATTTGTAGTACATGTTATTGCCCAGGAAGCTCACAGGAGCGTTTCTGAACAACAGGGAGAGGCAAGCAGCAGAGACCGTGTGAACATATCTGCTGGGCCGCCTGTCAGCCGGGAGAAGGCAGCACAGGCCCCCTTGCGTATGGGTCTAGGCCCATCGATTTCCTTTCACTCTTTTAAGTCCTTCATTTAGCCAAAACATAAAGACTCGCTCAGGGGATTTCCTGACCCAAATCTTTCGATGTAAAGTGAATCTGGAGACGGTGCAGCTGTCTGCCAGCAGCAACCACTGTCTCTGCAGCTCTGAGCCAGTAACTACCTGAGCCCCTGCTGCTTTGGGGCAGCGCACAACACCTCCCAGGAGACTTGAACAAAGACCCTTGTGGTCCACAGGCAGGGCCAGATGAGCCTCCACCTGGCTGCTGGGCTTTTCTTGGCTAGATGTCGTTCCCACAATGCATCACAGCAGCTCCCTGGAGCTTGATGCCTCTCAGGTTAGGTGAAGTGCAGTGTGGTCCAGGTAGGGTTGCCAGGTGTCTGGTTTTTGACTGGAATGCCCCGTCAAACAGGGACCCTGGCAGCTCCAGTCAGTGCCACTGACCGGGCCGTAGAAGCGGCAACATGTCCCTCGGCTCCTAGGCGAAGGGATGGCCCCAGGGGCTCCGTGCACTGCCCCCACCCTGAGCGCTGGCTCCGCAGCTCCCATAAGCCAGGAACCACAGCCAGTGGGAGCTGCAGGGGTGGCGCCTGCAGGTGGAGGCAGCGCACAGAGCCACCTGGCCACGCCTCTGCCTAGGAGCAGAGGGACATGTAGCCACTTGCGGGGAGCCGCCCAAGGTGAGCGCTGCCCGGAGCCCGCATCCCTCACCCCTTCCCATGCCCCAACCCCCTGCCCCGAGCCCCCTCCTGCACCCAAACTCCCTCTCAGAATCCACACCCCCTCCCACGCTCCAACCCCCTGCCCCAGCCTTGAGACCCCTCCCGCATCCAAATTCTGCCCCCGAGCTCACATCCCTCACCCCCTCCCATGCCTCAACCCCCAGCTCTGAGCCCCCACCCCACACTCAAACTCCATCCCAGAGCCCACACCCCTCATCTCCTCCCAACCCCGATCCCTGAGCCTCCTCCCACACCTAAACTCCATCCTGGAGCCCACAACCCAAACCCCCTCCTGCACCCTGACCCCCTGACCCAGCTTGGAACCCCCTCCCGCACTCCGAACCCCTTGGCCTCAGACTGGAGCCCCCTTTGGCACCCTCAATCCCTCATTCCCTGCCCCACCCCAGAGACCACACCCCCAACCAGAGCTCTCATACCCTGCACCCCTGCCCCAGCCTGGATCCCCCTCCCACACCATGAACCCCTCATTTCTGGCCCCACCCTGGAGCCCATGCCCCAGCCCAGGCCTGTACCTCCTTCCACACCCCAACCCCCTGCCTCAGCCCAGAGTCCCCTCCCACACGCTGAACCCCTCGGCCACAGCCCAGAGCCCACATCCCCACCCCCAGAGCCCCTACCCCCTCCCATACCTCAACCCCCTGCGCCAGCCTGGTGAAAATGAGCGAATGAGTGAGGGTGGGGGAGAACAAGCGACAGAGTGAGGGGGATAGAGTGAGCGGGAACGGAGCCTCAGAGAAGGGGCAGGGCAGAGGGTGGGGCCTCGGGGAAAGGGGGCAGAAGGGGGCAGGGCAAGGGTGTTCAGTTTTGTGCAATTAGAAAGTTGGCAACCCTACGCCCAGGTCAGGTCTTTTGGGCCCTCATCACCGCCTGCTTGCTCCCCAGCCCCAGAGCCGTTGGCAAGGGGCAGGGGTCTGGGGAACGTTGGAGCTTGGGGAAAGAGCAAGAGCCTCGAAAGCTGCTGAGCATTGGCTTCGGGGCCTTCACTGCCACCGGGGCCATGGACCAGATCAAGCTGGTCCTCAGGAGCATTGGTGCCCGCTCCCCGGTGAGGGCCCCCTTCCGTTTCCACGGAGATAAGCTTTAGTGTAAAAATAACGAGCATTTCTCTCGTGGTTGAGGAGAATGCAAACCAACTGCGGGGGGAGGGGGGATCTAAGGCCTGGTCTGCAGCCCACTGAAGGCAATGGAAAAACTTGCATTGGTGCCAGTGGGCTTTGAACTGGGCCCTGACTGAGCATACAAGAAGAATCAATAGCTGTAAAAGGCTCATTCTGGCTCTCATAACTCCCTGTGACTAAGGGACATTGTCGGTGCTCAGTACCTGTCTGGAGCAAGAGGTGAGACCTGCCCTATTCATCCCCATTAGCTGTTTCCTCTGAAATCTAAGGATGGGCCCACATTTATTATTCCAACTGGACTGGGGTGGAGGGTGCATGGCTGTACTGTCCTGCAATCTGATACCAGAGAAATGTGTCGCAGTTAAACAAAACAAAGGGAAAACTAATTACTCCAGAACTGACAGGAAGTAATCAGCAGCTCGATAACTCTGAACCAATCAGCTTTGAGGAACTGACTCTGATTCTCCAGCCGCAGGAAGGCAACTGTGTTACTGTCAGCTTGTTCCAAAGGTCTCTTGCAAAGGCATATCTCCTCATGGTACAAACTGTTGGGATAGGAGGTGGTCATGGGCGGGTGGGGTGTGGACGAGATGACCCCCCCCCATACGTATTGTAAATAAAGGGATTTGCATCTTGACCTTCTAAATGCAAAAAGATTTATGACAATAAGCCATGCTCTGTGTAAATACATTATTGGGGGTGGGCGGTGGGGTTCTTTTGTGTGTGTGCATTAGGTGGGGGGGACTAGAAAGAGGGTCCTTGTTTCACGTTGGTTTTAAAGCTTATAACTTATGTCTCATTATTATGGTTCTAGCAGAGACCAGCAAGTGTGCAATGAAGTTTATGAGTTTGGAAATATTTCTTAATTTTTTTAAATCATGTTTCAAGCTTAATATCACTGCAGCACACAGGCTAGTCTCTCTCTCCCCTATGAAGGCTTATCCTGGTCCCCCCACTGAAGGGAAGGTGTGTTCCCTCTGCCCCCAGGAATCTAGACTGAGTGCTGGTATATGCCACCAGGGAAATGATGGATCTTTCAGCTCAGAGTTTATTGACTGGACATGAGGTTGCCGACTGAGTCATTTGCTCGTGGCTGGAACTGGAATCTAACTTTGGCTACAGGTGGCTCTGCAGGTAGTGAAGTCTGGATTCACGACTGAGATCAGTTGACTCTTTAGATCCTAGAGCAGGGATCTCCAAACTTTAGGAGACGAGGGCCACATTAGATTTTTGAAGGGGCTTCGTGGGCCAGCTTTAGGGAGTGTGGGGCCTGATTTCGACGGGGCCCTGCCGCCAAAATACCACTGAGGCGGCAGCAGCGTTTGAGCTGCCGCTGAAGTGCCGCCGAGGCAGCGGCAACAATTGGTTGGGGGGCCGGACAAATTGAAGCCGCGGGCCGGATCCGGCCCTCGGGCCGTAGTTTGGAGACCCCTGTCCTAGAGCACAGAACCAGGAGTGGGATCAGATCTGTCTGAATGCTACAGCAGGATCGGGACTTAGATGGAGGTTCCAGCCTAGTGGTGGCGCCAGAGGCTTGAAATGAGGCTGACATAGGTTAGAGAGATCTATCTGATCAAGCTAAGTATTTACACTCAGCTTATTGCCATAACATCTGAGCACCTACAGAGGTGAGTCTGCTCTCCAGACACACGAAATCAGTCTCCAGTTCAAGCTGTTTCCCAAAATGCCTTGAATCAGAATGGAGACTCAATCTCTCTCCAAAAGTTGGAGCCATGACACTCAAATCAGAACTGAGATTGGTGATGGGAAAGGGGCATGTGCAGCTCCTGGAGCCAAAACTTGGAAGTAGGATGAAGGTTAGGTCTGTCTCCAGGTGTTAAAGCTGCCAGTCAGGGGAGCTCTGTGCTTCCCAGCTCCTGGATGGAATGTCTCTCTCCCATTCTCTCCCCCCATGTATTGCACAGACACTTCACCACATATTCGGAGTAGGAGATGGAAGCATTTTCTTCTTGACTATCGGTGGTCTTGGGTGGGAATCATTTGAAATTTCCAGTTTGACAAGTTAGTTGCTGTTGAAACCATAAAAACAGGAGCGAGGAGAAACAGTAAAAATCAAAGTGCCATTAAAATAAAACACTGACGGATGGTTGGAACTAGAGCAGAATTTGCCCCTTTGTGTGAAACAAGAGCTAAAACATTGCCACCCCCATTCTAGAGTAGCCCTCGTCCAAATTATTTGATGAGAGTTGCCGTATGATACGCCAATACCAGCTGGTTTATTGAAAACCTGTTGGGTTCATCAGCCAAATAATGAGCATCCATCGATAGCGTGGATGTGGAACCTGAGTAGAGCTTTTTATTCATCTACACTGGTGTTTTATTAACATACAGAAACTGTATGCAGCTACACTATAAACCTCAGTGTTGGGAATCTTTCTTTTCAGTGGCGCCATGAGCATGGACTGATTCAATCTACCTTGCGGAGTCCAGGATGTGGTTACACTTCTAGAAGGGGATAAAGTACCCCAGGGTCATGGGATTTGAAAGCAAATGGGGACAATACTGTATCAGCCTTGAAAAACCAAAAAATGAGATAGCTAAGGGAAAGACTCCCCCTAGGGGAGCAAATTGTTTCAGGGTACTGTTGCAGCCTGCATACCCTTTCATAAGTCTCCGGACTAACTTTGCTTCTGTATAATGTATCTTCCATGGCCTAAAGAAGGCTTGACAGCCAACAGAACCTTTCTCCCCCCTTGACAAGCCCATGAGATTCTGCTGCTAAGCTCTCCGCTTATGGTCAGGTTCCAAGCATCACTGCTGTACTTGGAGCAAGCATCTCCAAACCAAGGGGATGTTTTCTTAAATCCAACCATGACATGTTCTTTATGACTTAATAACCCTTCAACAGAGCAGGGGGAAAACTGGGGCGGTAACAATATACTTCCATGCAGAGAGAGGGCCATGGCAAGACATCAGGTAGGGCAGGAGCTAACAAGAATGTCCATGCAGAGAGAGGGCCAGGACAGGATATGGAGAGGCAGAGGAAATCAGGGAAATAGTTCAGTCTCTGCATCTGGATCTAGTGTTTCAGGATAAACCAGACCCCGCTCAGTCCAATCCAACTGGAGGTGCACCAATACAATACTACTCCCGGTGCACAGCTGGCTAACTGATCCCCAGTTGGTATTGAGACATCCAGCTGTTCTAAACAACAACCATTGCCTCTGGAGTTGACTCTGCAGTTTTCACTTGCTCATTACCCCAAGCAGGTGAAGATTGACTAAGAGAAAGCAGAGCAGCTGCTGAGGTACAAAGTGCATGCTCAGCAAACTGGTTCACAGCATTCCATTTTGGTTTTTTTTCCCATAGTCACAGTCCCGGCACATCCAGAGCAAGTCTGAGACCCCTCCAATAAATGCAGTTCTTATTGGCGGCCCAAAGCCATGATCCCTGTGAAAGTCTGGGTGCACCTCTCCCAAGCCAGCTGCTGAGCTCAGCACTACATGTTGACGAGGTGGATATATTGTAACATAAATGCTGGTTTGGCTCCAAAAGGAAAACCACAAAAAGGGGGGGGGGGGGGGGGGGGAATGTAAAACTTTAATGTTTTTTTGTCAGAGAAAAAAATAAAATAAAAACTTGTTCTAAAGAATTAACCCAGCGGCCTTCTGTTTTTTCTTCTCTTCTGATTCGCATCACAGTGGCACCCAGCAGGCTCAGCTGGGATCACTGTCTATCAGGGGCTGTACAGACACATGGGAAGAGACAGTCCTTGTCCCAAGGAGTTTGCAATCTAACTAGACAAAGGTCATGAGGGGAAACAGAGGCCGAGAGTTGACGTGATCTAGTCAAGGCCATCCAGCAGGTCAGTGGAAGAGCTGGGAATAGAACGCAGGAGGCAGCTCCTCAGCTGACATAAATTATCCCAGACTGGAACTATGACGCTTAACGCTGGCTGAGGATCTGCCCAGTGCATGCCCCTGCCCATGGCAACATGCTGCCTCTCTACACATGTTCTGTAGCAAATACAGTAATACACGTGGAGTGACCTTCCTTGGGAGGACATCCCATTTAATTATATTGTGCATGCTGTTGCTTGGTGGTTCAAAGACATTTCTGTTCTGTATTGACTCTGGTAGATTGTACAAAACTAGGTCAAGCACACCTTCTCATGTTGTATGCTCTTTAACAAACTGTTACCAGCCACAATAATTTCTGGTGGTGAGAAACTCTTTCTCTGGCCCATGCCCCAATGTGGCATTCTTGACTGTTTCATTCAGAATAGTTCATTCCCTTATAATTATTCATTAGGATGGTTGTGGATTTAGCAGTCCCTCTGATCTGACTTGACATCATTCACCCACTGTTGCTTTTCTAGTCTGGCAGCTGCAATACACTGGAAACAACCCATTGAAAAAGACAAAATTGGCTAGAGGCTTCTAATTGTTCATGTATGGCAGTTAGGGAATGCACACACCAAACTAGCAGGTAACATTCTTAGATGGAAAATTTTGCAAAAGTTCATTAAAATAAGACTTCGGGTTTGATCCTGCTCTCACTGACCTTGTGGTGCACAAAAATGCTTGCACCACATTAGGAACATTACAGATGCACGGAGTTAGTAATGGTAGCCAAGGTCATGAAACGGGGCCACAAGCTAGCCAAATAACCCAAATACCTGTTATTAGCCAAGCCCTGCAAAAGCTCTGGCATTGCCTGTATAATAAAGATACGCTCTGGCTTGGATTTAACAAGAATTTTTATTAACAAACTGAAATATAACGTTCCACATTCAAAACACACAACAGTGTAACATGATCAGATCTCAACGCTCCTCACAAACTCCTTACCCAGGAATTACAGTAATATTCTTTTGCACGCCGTACCCTCTTCCTCTTGAACTATATGCCATTGGGGCTGTGTGGCCGATGTGAAGCTGCGTACCTTTAATGGCAGCTCCCTTCAAAACACAACCAACATGCTCCATCTTACTTGCACTCTCTGCTTGATACCTTGGGTCAAGGGTCTTGCACCAGAAGTAGCTCTCTGTTCCCCAGTGGATATGGAGAAACCAGTTTAGCTTTCTGAATGTTGCAGGCATGTCTATGCTCTTAAATGGCAGGATAGCAGTATTCTGGTGGGTAATACTGTATATCATAGAATCATAGAATCTCAGGGTTGGAAGGGACCTCAGGAGGTCATCTAGTCCAACCCCCTGCTCAAAGCAGGACCAACCCCAACTAGATCATCCCAGCCAGGGCTTTGTCAAGCCTGACCTTAAAAACCTCTAAGGAAGGAGATTCCACCACCTCCCTAGGTAACCCATTCCAGTTCTTCACCACCCTCCTAGTGAAAAAGTTTTTCCTAATACCCAACCTAAACCTCCCCCTCTGCAACTTGAGACCATTACTCCTTGTTCTGTCATCTTCTACCTCTGAGAACAGTCTAGATCCATCCTCTTTGGAACCCCCTTTTAGGTAGTTGAAAGCAGCTATCAAATCCCCCCTCACTCTTCTCTTCTGCAGGCTAAACAATCCCAGTTCCCTCAGCCTCTCCTCATAAGTCATGTGCTCCAGCCCCCTAATCATTTTTGTTGCCCTCCGTTGGACTCTTTCCAATTTATCCACATCCTTCTTGTAGTGTGGGGCCCAAAACTGGACACAGTACTCCAAATGAGGCCTCACCAGTGCCGAATAGAGGGGAATAATCACGTCCCTCGATCTGCTGGAAATGCCCCTACTTATACAGCCCAAAATGCCGTTAGCCTTCTTGGCAACAAGGGCACACTGTTGACTCATATTCAGCTTTTCGTCCACTGTAACCCCTAGGTCCTTTTCTGCAGAACTGCTGCCCAGCCATTCGGTCCCTAGTCTGTAGCAGTGCATGGGATTCTTCCGTCCTAAGTGCAGGACTCTGCACTTGTCCTTGTTGAACCTCATCAGATTTCTTTTGGCCCAATCCTCTAATTTGTCTAGGTCCCTCTGTATCCTGTCCCTACCCTCCAGCGTATCAACCACTCCTCCCAGTTTAGTGTCATCTGCAAACTTGCTAAGGGTGCAGTCCACACCATCCTCCAGATCGTTGATGAAGATATTGAACAAAACCGGCCCCAGCACCGACCCTTGGGGCACTCCACTGGATACCGGCTGCCAACTAGACATGGAGCCATTGATCACTACCCATTGAGCGTGACCATCCAGCCAGTTTTCTATCCACCCTACCGTCCATTCATCCAGCCCATACTTCTTTAACTTGCTGGCAAGAACACTGTGGGAGACTGTATCAAAAGCTTTGCTAAAGTCAAGAAATAGCACATCCACTGCTTTCCCCTCATCCACAGAGCCAGTTATCTCATCATAGAAGGCAATTAGGTTAGTCAGGCATGACTTGCCCTTGGTGAATCCATGCTGACTGTTCCTGATCACTTTCCCCTCCTTTAAGTGGTTCAGAATTGATTCCTTGAGGACCTGTTCCATGATTTTTCCAGGGACTGAGGTGAGACTGACTGGCCTGTAGTTCCCCGGATCTTCCTTCTTCCCTTTTTTAAAGATGGGCACTGCATTAGCTTTTTTCCAGTCATCCGGGACCTCCCCCGATTGCCATGATTTGTCAAAGATAATGGCCAATGGCTCTGCAATCACATCGGCCAACTCCTTTAGCACCCTCGGATGCAGTGCATCCGGCCCCATGGACTTGTGTTCGTCCAGCTTTTCTAAATAGTCCCGAACTACTTCTTTCTCCACAGAGGGCTGGTCACCTCCTCCCCATACTGTGCTGCGGAGTGCAGCCGCCTGGGAGCTGACCTTGTCTGTGAAGACGGAGGCAAAAAAAGCATTGAGTACACTAGCTTTCTCCACATCCTCTGTCACTAGGTTCCCTCCCTCATTCAGTAAGGGGGCCCACACTTTCCTTGACTTTCTTCTTGTTGCTCACATACCTGAAGAAACCCTTCTTGTTACTCCTAACATCTCCGGCTAGCTGCAACTCCAAGTGTGATTTGGCCTTCCTAATTTCACTCCTGCATGCCTGAACAATATTTTTATACTCCTCCCTGGTCATTTGTCCAATCTTCCACTTCTTGTAAGCTTGTAAGTATATCATGTTGTGCTGCTTCAATGATGTGCTGCTTCAATGACGCCTTTTAAACGTGTCGAATGCAGTGAATTTTGGAATGCTATAAGTCATTAAGAGTTTGAAAATGTAGTAATGCATTTTTTTGCCAACAGAGTGAGAAAAAGCTCTAACTAGTTTTTAATAACAATGTGTCACCCAGATGATTTGGAATGGACATCCCTGAAATATAAGGTAGCGATTTTATCCACAGGACTAAATAGACTTGATTAACATCAATGAAGATCTCAAGGCATTAAGGTCGCCAGAAAAAACCCATGTTGTTCTGTGAATGTCATAAAAGCATTTTGTTACAAGAGAAATTAAATTAAAAATTGTATACGAGGGAGTTTATTAAAAAGTTCTAGAAACCATGCTGGCATCAAAACACCCAAGAATTGTTTATACCTAGCATGGTATTTTGCATCATGTGTTTCTCGCCCTCTTTTTGCATAGCGTAGCTAGCTGTAGCACACAGTGCACTACCTAAACCATCAGCTTTTTGTAGAATAATAAAAAAGACTAGGAAAATTCAGGGTACTAGGGCTCGATATGTGTAGTAACCCCATGCCCCTTTCATGCCAACTTTAGGGCATTTGACAAGCCAATTTACCTGCTTGTTGCACTTCTCTACTCTGAACACAGTTCTGGCAGGGAATAAGACAACACAGTGTGATCATTTGGAGGAGGCCATCTGGTCCAAAAGTGTGCAGGAAAGTAATTAGAACATGTATTCTGTGTCAGGCTCTCCATTTTTGCAGAGCTATTTAAAAAGCTGAGGGTTCTCGGTGCAATAGCTGGTTCTTAATCAGCAGTGAAAGAGTTTTTCAGGCTATGCGTCTGTGATAAATATTGTATAGGTTTTAAAAAAGGATTTTGTTTTTAAAAAAGCAGCAACAATAAATGAGTTCAATAAAAGATCAAGGAAATTACTCTGCTCATCTTAAAACATTTAAAACTGGGCTTATTCATCGCAGAGGGCAGAAAAAAGCCCAAAGGAGACATGACAAATTATTGCAAATACAGGCGGTAAGGGGAAGTTATAAAGGAGACCAGGCTAACTTAGTCTCATTAGTAGTAATTGGGGTCAGAGCAAGCAGTAATGGACTGAAACTGCAGGAGGAAAAATGGAGATGAAGTATTAGGATCTCTAAGCTCATGCTTCTCTTGAAGTCAAGGTGAATGCTCCTTTTGAGTTCTGTGTAAGCAGGCAGCAGCCCAGCACGGCACATGCGTAACTTTTAAGCAAGGCGGAGTCTCACTGAATTCAGTGCATGTGCTTCAGAGCTCTGCTGGACCAGGGCCTTAGAGACCATTTAGAGAAATGGAATAACCTGCCAGTGGCAGTTCTAGAATGCCCATCACTGGAGATATTCAAGGCTCAGCTAGACACCACATGCTAGGTGTGGCCTAGGAATAATTCTTAACCCTCTCCTGGCATAAGAGATTAACAGGTCAGTTTTCCAATTATTCTGTGATGAACATGGGGACAGGAAAATACTGGCCAAGGTACAGGAACTCCTCATTTAAAGTCATCCCAATTAACGTTGTTTCGTTGTTACGTTGCTGATCAATTAGGGAACATGCTTGTTTAAAGTTGTGCAATGCTCCCTTCTAACATCGTTTGGCAGCCTCCTGCTTTGTCCACTGCTTGCAGGAAGAGCAACCCGTTGCAGCTAGCTGGTGGGGGCTTGGAACCAGGGTGGACCTGCAGCCCCCGTATCAGCTCCCTGCTCCCCTAAGTTCCCTGTGCAGCAGCTGCCCAGCAGGCTACCAATTGCCGGCAGTTCAGCTGTCCCTCCCTCACTGCCATGTGCTGCTCCTGTCGTCTGCCTTGGAGCTGCTCCCTGAGCCTCCTGCTTGCTGTGCGGGGGGAGGGTGCAGGGGGAAAGAGGGGGGTTAATGTCAGGGTGACCCCCTCCCCCCTGCACCTCGCTTACCCCATCTTCCATAGAGCAGGGGTGACACACAACAGTCCCGGAGGAAGCTTCCTGGTCTCAGCTTCCTGATCTAATTAACAAGGCAGTGTACTTAAAGGGGAAATGCACATAATCTCTCTCTCTCTCACACACACACACACAGTGTGTGTCTCTGTCTGCCCGCCCTCCTTTCCTGCTGCCATGTAGAGTGTGAGAGTTAACCCTTGAGGGCTCAGCCAATTGCTAGTTCATCATTTAGCAGTAAGGCATTCCTTGGGAAATATCTCACCCTCTGACTTCACCACCTCAACCAAGCTTCACAATCATCATTGCTGTGTACCAGTATTAAATTGTTTGTTTAAAACTTATACTGTGTGTGTATATATATAAAATATAATAAATATAATATAATTAATTAAATATAGTCTTTTGTCTGGTGAAAACAATTTCCCTGGAACCTAAACCCCCCCCCCCCCATTTACATTAATTCTTATGGGGAAATTGGATTCGCTTAACATCGTTCCGCTTAAAGTCACATTTTTCAGGAACATAACTACAACGTTAAGTGAGGAGTTCCTGTACTTGCCTGCCAAAGAGTAGAGTCACCCCTACTCTGGCTAATGTTATTCATTCAAGCTTTGTAAGAAAACCATACAGGCCAAGGAATTTGCAGCAATTGATAGATATAATGGTCTTGACACATGAGTCTACTGCCTCCATGGTGCTAATCTCTTTGGAACTGAAAAAGGCCTTTGAGGCGGGAATCTCCATTTTTAAGGTCCAATTCAGGAAAGCAAATAAGCATGTGTCAAGTGTCTTTTACTTCAATGCGTACACTACTTACATGATTCCATGAATATGGATACTTTCCTAAATTGGGGCCTTATACTTTAGAAAACAATAGAGTTAGGTCCTAAATTCTCATTCTTGAATTAAGTAACTTTCTAAGAGAATTACAGTCTATAATATTTCATCCATCTGATACTCTATAGCCCCTCATTCTCCTCATTTCTTATTACTTGTTTCTCTTTCCATTGGTGGTTCTTTTCTGATTTTCCTTACGGCATAAAGCCATGAACAAATGTGAAGTGTTGTTTTTCTGACCTATCGAATTTGACTTTATGCTGTACTTGCCTTTGTATTTTTTCTTATTTCAATGTCTGTGCTGTTTTCCCCTTTGTACCGTAAATTGTTGGCAAACCCACCTCACGGTAAGAGACTTAATGTGCTCAATTTATTCAGTTTATCAAAGAGGTGTTGAAGAGGTGACTGAGTCATGTCTAAAAGGACCTACATGGGGAAAAGTATACTGAGAGCAGAGGGCATTTTAAACAAGGAGACTGAAGCTAACAAGAACCAATGGCAAGGAGTGGAAGCCAGATACATTCAGACTAGAAATAAGGTACACGTTGTTAACAGGGAGCATGATTAATCATTGGAACAACTTATTCATAGATTCATAGATTCTAGGGCTGAAAGGGACCTCGAGAGGTCATCGAGTCCAGCCCCCTGCCCTCATGGCAGGACCAATTACTGTCTAGACCATCCCTGATAGACATTTATCTAACCTACTCTTAAATATCTCCAGAGATGGAGATTCCACAACCGCCCTGGGCAGTTTATTCCAGTGTTTAACCACCCTGACAGTTAGGAACTTTTTCCTAATGTCCAACCTAAACCTCCCTTGCTGCAGTTTAAGCCCATTGCTTCTTGTTCTATCCTCAGATGCTAAGATGAACAAGTTTTCTCCCTCCTCCTTATGACACCCTTTTAGATACCTGAAGACCGCTATCATGTCCCCTCTCAGTCTTCTCTTTTCCAAACTAAACAAACCCAATTCCTTCAGCCTTCCTTCATAGGTCATGTTCTCTAGACCCTTAATCATTCTTGTTGCTCTTCTCTGGGCCCTCTCCAATTTCTCCACATCTTTCTTGAAGTGCGGTGCCCAGAACTGGACACAATACTCCAGTTGAGGCCTAACCGGCGCAGAGTAGAGCGGAAGAATGACTTCTCGTGTCTTGCTTACAACACACCTGTTAATGCAGCCCAGAATCAAGTTTGCTTTTTTTGCAACAGCATCACACTGTTGACTTATATTTAGCTTGTGGTCCACTATAACCCCTAGATCCCTTTCTGCCGTACTCCTTCCTAGACAGTCTCCTCCCATTCTGTATGTGTGAAACGGATTGTTCCTACCTAAGTGGAGCACTTTGCATTTGTCCCAAGAGACGTGGTGGATTCTCCATCACGGGAAATCTTTAAATCTAGGCTGTATGTCTTTCTAAAGATGTGCTCGTGCACTGCCATGCCTTATTGAGCTTGTGCCTGGGGTGAGGGTCTCTGGCCTGTCAGATTGGTAATCATAATGGTCTTCTCTGACCTTAAAATCCACAAGTCTATGACAAAGAAAATTCTTCCGTGATGAAACCCCATCTGGGGGAAGGTTCCCAAAGAGCCCCCTGGCTTTTCAAAACTCTCTCTACTGGCCAATAACCCTGACTGACAATTTTTAAGAGGAGGCAGCTCAGCTAACTGTGTTTGAATGTCCCACAGAAGCTGCAAAACAAGGGCTGGGTGTTAGAGCCAGCCCCTTGTGGGAGGAATGTTTTACCGAACCCCAGCAGACTGCATTCCTTCCCCTTGAGGTGTGGTGGGTGAAATGTGCAGATATGGCTGAACTGACTCAAAGGGGATCGCTTCACTGCTAGAGTTAGTCTGAGCTCTTACCTGAATGTTTTAGATTAATAGATTCCAGAACAGAGGGGCCCATTGTGATCATCTAGTCTGACTTCCTGTATGACACAGGCTAGAGAACAAACCCACATAATTCCTAGAGCAGATCTTTTAGAAAAACATCCAGTGTTGATTCAACAATTGTCAGTGATGGAGAATCCACCACAACCTTGGGTAAATTGTTCCCATGGTTAATTACCCTCACTACTGTCAAAAATGTACGCCTTATTTCCAGTCTGAATTTGTCTAGCTTCAACTTCTAACCACTGGATCGTTTTATACCTTTCTCTGCTAGATTGAAGAGCCCATTATTCAATATTTGTTTCCCATGTAGGTACTTATACACTGTAATCAAGTCACCCTTAACCTTCTCTTTGTTAAGCTAAACAGACAGAGCTTTTTGGGTCTATCACTGTTTTCTGATACTTTAATCATTCTTGTGGCTCTTCTTTGAACTCTCCAATTTGTCAACATCCTCATTTAATTATGGCTCCAGAGATGGACACAGTATTCCAGCAGCAGTAGCATCGGTGCCAAATACAGAGATAAAATAACCTCTCAACTCCTACTCGAGATTCCCCTGTTTCTTCATCCAAGGCTCACATTAGCTTTTTTGGCCACAGCATTGCACTGGGAACTCATGTTCAGCTGATTATGCACCAGGACCCCCAAATCTTTATCACAGTCACTGATACCCAGAATAGAGTCCCCCATCTTGTAAATGTAGCCTGCATTCTTTACATTCAGCCTAGATTTACATTCAGCCATGAATAAAACACATATTGTTTGCTTGCACCCAGCTTACCAAGCGATCCAGACTGCCCTGTATCCGTGACCTGTCCTCTTCCTTATTTACCACTCCCCAATTTCTGGGTCATCTGCAAACTTTATCAGTGATGATTTTTTGTTTTCATCCAAGTCAGTGATAAAAATGTTAACTAGCATAGGTCCAAGAACAAATCCAGTAGCGTAGGCAGGTCCGGAGCACAGGGGGAGCGGCGCTATAAAAAGGCGCCTCCCCAGGCTCCCCCTGAACTCAGCCGGCGGCGCCTGCGGCGGCGCTCCAGGTCTTCGGCAGCACTTCGGTGGTGGGTCCTCACTCACTCCGGGTCTTCGGTGGTACATGCCGCCGAAGACCCGGAGCACCGCCGGGTGAGTGCAAGAAGCGGTGCTTAAAAAGAAGCGGCACCTTTTTTGCTAAAAAAAGGCGCCATTTCCTTTTTAAGGTGCCGCTTCTGCTCACAGGGAGAGTGGCCGCTCCCCCTGCTTCCCCCCCCCCCCCACCCGCTACACTACTGAACAAATCCCTGTGGGGCTCCACTAGACTTTCAGGTCAGAAGGGACCATTATGATCATCTAGTCTGACCTCCTGCACAATGCAGGCCACAGAATCTCACCCACCCACTCCTGGAATAATCCTCTCACCTATGTCTCAGCTATTGAAGTCCTCAAATCATGGTTTAAAGACTTCAAGATGCAGAGAATCCTCCGGTAAGTGACCCGTGCCCCATGCTGCAGAGGAAGGCAAAAAACCTCCAGGGCCTCTGCCAATCTACCCTGGAGGAAAATTCCTTCCCGACCCCAAATATGGCGATCAGCTGAACCCCGAGCATGTGGGCAAGACTCACCAGCCAGACACCCAGGAAAAAGTTCTCTGTAGTAACTTCTAACATCCCATCATTGACCATTGGTCCTATTTACCACTGATGGCAATTAATTGACCTTTGACTAAGATCATGTTATCCCATCAAACCATCCCCTCCATAAACGTATCTAGCTTAATCTTGAAGCCAGTTAGGTCTTTTGCCCCCACTGCTTCCCTTGGAAGGCTGTTCCAGAACTTCACTCCTCTGATGGTTAGAAACCTTCGTCTAATTTCAAGTCTAAACTTCCTGATGGCCAGTTTATATCCATTTGTTCTTGTGTCCACATTGGTACTGAGCTGAAATAATTCCTCTCCCTCCCTGGTATTTATCCCTCTGATATATTTAAAGAGAGCAATCATATCTCCCCTCAGCCTTCTTTTGGTTAAGGTAAACAAATCAAGCTCCTTGAGTCTCCTTTCATACGACAGGTTTTCCATTTCTCGGATCATCCTAGTGGCCCTTCTTTGTACCTGTTCCAGTTTGAATTCATCCTTCTTAAACATGGGAGACCAGAACTGCACACAGTATTCCAAATGAGGTCTTACCAATGCCTTGTATAACGGTACTAACACCTCCTTATCTCTACTAGAAATACCTCGCCTAATGCATCCCAAGACCGCATTAGCTTTTTTCACGGCCACATCACATTGGCGACTCATAGTCATCCTGTGATCAACCAGGACTCCGAGGTCCTTCTCCTCTTCCGTTACTTCCAACTGATGCGTCCCCAGCTTATAACTAAAATTCTTGTTATTAATCCCTAAATGCATAACCTTACACTTCTCACTATTAAATTTCATCCTATTACTATTACTCCAGTTTACAAGGTCATCCAGATCTTCCTGTAGGATATCCCGATCCTTTTCTGAATTAGCAATACCTCCCAACTTTGTGTCATCTGCAAACTTTATTAGCACACTCCCACTTTTGGTGCCGAGGTCAGTAATAAAAAGATTAAATAAAATTGGTCCCAAAACTGAACCTTGAGGAACTCCACTAGTAACCTCCCTCCAACCTGACAGTTCACCTTTCAGTATGACCCGCTGTAGTCTCCCCTGTAACCAGTTCCTTATCCACCTCTCAATTTTCATATTGATCCCCATCTTTTCCAATTTAACCGATAATTCCTCATGTGGTACTGTATCAAATGCCTTACTGAAATCGAGGTAGATTAGATCCACTGCGTTTCCTTTATCTAAAAAATCTGTTACTTTCTCAAAGAAGGAGATCAAGTTGGTTTGGCACGATCTACCTTTTGTAAAACCATGTTGTAATTTGTCCCAATTGCCATTGCCCTCAAGGTCCTTAACTACTTTCTCCTTCAAAATTTTTTCCAAGACCTTGCATACTACAGATGTCAAACTAACAGGCCTGTAGTTACCCGGGTCACTTTTTTTCCCTTTCTTAAAAATAGGAACTATATTAGCTATTCTCCAGTCAAACGGTACAACCCCTGAGTTTAGAGATTCATTAAAAATTTTTGCTAATGGGCTTGCAATTTCATGTGCCAGTTCCTTTAATATTCTTGGATGAAGATTATCTGGGCCGCCTGATTTACTCTCATTAAGCTGTTCAAGTTTGGCTTCTGCCTCGGATATGGTAATATCTACCCCCACATCCTTATTCCCATTTGTCATGCTGCCACTATTCCTAAGCTCCTCATTAGCCTCATTAAAGACTGAGGCAAAGTATTTGTTTAGATATTGAGCCATGCCTAGATTATCCTTAACCTCCACTCCATCCTCAGTGTTTAGCGGTCCCACTTCTTCTTTCTTTGTTTTCTTCCTATTTATATGGCTATAAAACTTTTTACTCTTGGTTTTAATTCCCTTTGCAAGGTCCAATTCTACATGCCTTTTAGCCTGTCTCACTTTATCCCTACATGCTCTGACCTCAATAAGGTAGGTTTCTTTGCTGATCCCTCCCATCTTCCACTCCTTGTATGCTTTCTGTTTTTTCTTAATCACCTCTCTGAGATGCTTGCTCATCCAGCTTGGTCTAAAACCCCTGCCTATGAATTGTTTCCCCTTTCTTGGGATACAGGCTTCTGATAGCTTCTGCAACTTTAACTTGAAATAATCCCAGACCTCCTCTGCCTTTAGGTCCATAAATTCTTTAGTCCAATCCACTTCCCTAACTAATTTCCTTAATTTATTAAAGTTAGCCCTTTTGAAATCAAAAACCACTAGAAACACACAGGTTCAGTGATGGTTCCCCATTTACTGTTACATTGTGAGACCCATATGTTGGCAGACTTTTAATTAATTTAATGTGTGCCATATCAATTTTATACTGGTCTAGTTTTTTAATCAAAATGTCATGCAGTACCAAGTCAAGCACCTTACAGAAGTCTAAGTACATTACATCAGCACTATAACCTTTAGCAACCAAACTTGTAATCTCATAAAGAAAAAAAATCTCAAGTTAGTTTGACAGAATCTATTTTCCATAAACCCATGTTGTTTGGTATTAATTATTTTACCCTCCTTTAATTCTTTATTAATTGAGTCCCATCTCAGTCACTCCATTATCTTGCCCAGAATCGGCGTCAGACTGACAAGCCTATACTTACTAATCCTGTTTACCCTTTTAAAATATTGACACATTAAATTTCTTCCAGTCTTCTGGAACTTCCTCACTGTTCCAAGACTTAATTTAAATCAATATTAACATCCAGTAAGCTCTTCAGCCAGCTCTTTTAAAACTCTTGGATGCAAGTCAGCTGGACCTGCTGATTTTAAAATGTCTGACTTTAGTACAGTGTTTAATATCCTCCTGAGATACTAGTGGAATGGAAAGAATGTTATCATCATATCATATGACTACATCATCTGTTTTTCCCCACAAATATAGAATAAAACTAGTTATAAAATACTTTTGCCTTTTCTGCGTTATTATTGATAATTTTACCATTTCCATCTAGTAATGGACCAGTACTATTATTAGGATTCTTTTTGTTCCTAATATATTTTTAAAACTTATTTTCCTTAGCTCTGGGGGTCATAGAGGGCTCTTTGTGTCCTTTTGCTTCCCTGATCAATTTTCTACAATTCCTAGCTTATGATTTATATTCTTTACTATGCACTGCCCCTCTCTTCCATTCATTATATAGTATTATTTAATAGCTGCCTTCATGTCCCCTCTAAATCAGGTTGACTTTTTTTTAACCAATACAACCTTCTTCTTCAGTTATGGGATTGTGGCTTTTTGAGCATGTAGTAAAGTGTTCTTAAGCAATTCTCAACTACCGTTTGCATTTTTCTGATTAAATTCTTCCCCCCCGAATAATCTGGCTCATAATTACTTTCAGCTTTGTGAAATTGGCCCTTTTAAATGGTCTTTCTTGGCTTTAGCCTTCCCCCCGCCCCTGCCCCCACCTTCTGTTCACAAGCAAAACCCTCTCACCTGAGTATAGTGGTGCTTTCAACCCAAGCTATATGGTCTAGCTTGTAGTATAGGGTAAAGCCCAAGTGAGGCTTTCACTGGGGCTGGTAACCTGCCTATTTTGCAATGAGGATTCAGGCTAAATCACTGGAGTGCTAATAGTCCTCCAGAACCTTCCCACAATTCCCCTGTGAGCCCAGAAGGACAAACAAGTTCTCCCACAATTCACTGGGAAATTTACTGCAGCACAAAGAACAATAGAATAAGCCTGCAGACGTTCTACTGACACACGGGAGGGACCAACACCAGTGAGGACACTGTAAACTCGAGTCTAGCTTTGCACTGTGGCTACTTGCACCCTGAGCTAGGCTAATCCAGTTGCTCTGACCCAGATGCCGCTCACCTGTGCTAACTCTGCAATGAAGACATACCCAAGGAAGGTAATAGACTCCAGTCTCCTGTAAGGATAGTAACTGCACTGTTCTGGATAAGCTCCAGCCTGGGTTTAAAGGGATCAGAATTTTTGGAGAATAAATAATTACAGTAAGTGTAGCCTTGAGAAGATGGAAGTATGAAGAAGTGGGTTTAAATCATTCCTAAGTAATGCCCTCAGCCTGGTGCTAGTGCATAACAGATAATGTATAATCCTTTGCTAAGAGACCAATGATATGTACCTACTAATTGGTGGGGGGCGACGGGACGGACAGTGCAAAGACAAAACTTTGAGGCCAAGCTTCTCAGGGGGCAGCTCCTCAGCACTGTCTGGCAATCAGGACCCTTTGGGAGGGGGAACCAACTTGACATCCCTTGGGAAAAAAGAGGCACCCAAAAAAGTCACCAGTTGCTACTGAAGCAATCTCAGCCATATTAAATGAAGATGGAGTCAGTGGAACCCTTACGGTGGGAAAACACCACTCAGCTGGGGCTTTGAACTGACTGGGGCACTGCCAGCTCAGGGGAATCCGGTGGTATACAATTGTTCTAGCCATTGTTTGCTCTCCCCCACAGCCTGTCAGCCACTGAGTCAGACATTTTATCCGGACGGAATGGAAAGGTTAAATATAGCTGAGCAGAACAACGGCAATGCAGAGCACAGCTGCTTATGATAGATTGTGGAAAAAGCCACAGGAATATAGAACAAAAGCGGCCCTAAAACAGGTCTCTCAGGAATCCCACTCAAAAAAGCAAGCGGGCGGGGGGAGGGGGAGTGTTATACCAGGCTGCTGAAAGCAGTACTGGGGTAATTGCAACAGATAAGATTTAACCCAAATGAAGGCTCCCCCAAAAGCCTAGTGCCAGACTCCACTGTTCAGCATTCATTGTGATAAATGCCACTGAGTCACCCAGTGAGTCTAGGAGTGACATGGTAGCACTGCATGGCCTGATTGCAAGAGATGCTGAAGACCCATAGCACTCACTGGTTTAAATGTTTTGGGTGGGGGCTCAGTGGTTCTGGACCTCAGGCTCTAAAGATAATAACCAGGGTGAAAGTAATTTACAGGACTTACCGGTACGCCTGCAAAGGTTATGATCTACTGAATACATTCCTCCTATTTGTATCCATGTATCATTTTTGTATTCGAAGGTATGAATATTGGCTGAGTACTTGTTTAATTTTAAATAGCTTCAGCGAAGCAGTTGGTCAGCTTCCTGAGAAAAGACTATTCTCAGTAAGTGCCCAATCAAAAAACACTTAAGCCAAAAATGAACTTGGAGACACCAATCCGCATCTGAGCTTTCCCAGGAATGTGGCTTGGCTGGTAAGGAACTCATGCATAGACATGTGACTCCAAAACTCCATTTTGTAGCTGGATTCTACAGGAGGGGTGTCCACACACAAGAGAGAGTCTATTTAAATCCCTGGGAGACCCCTCTATTTTGTCTTCAGCTGGCTCAAGAGAGAGCCTCTCCACCTCCAGAGGATACCTGAAAGAAACTGGAAAAAAGGACAGTAACCACAGGGGGTGTGAGTGATTGCTGGACCCAGACTAGAAGGAGACTAATCTGTAAAAAGAAGCTTACTGGAACACCTCTGAGGGTGAGGTTTTATCTGTATTCAGTTTTCTTACTGTATTAGGCTTAGAATTGCATATTTTGTTTGGTAATTCACTTTGTTCTGTCTGTTACTACTTGGAACCACTTAAATCCTACTTTTTGTATTTAATAAAATCACTTTTTACTCATTAACTAACCCAGAGTATGTATTAATACCGGGGGGGGGGGGCAAACAGCTGTGCATATCTCTCTATCAGTGTTACAGAGGGCGAACAATTTATGAGTTTACCCTGCATAAGCTTTATACAGGGTAAAACGGATTTATTTGGGATTTGGACCCCATTGGGAGTTGGGCATCTGAGTGTTAGAGACAGGGACATTTCTTAAGCTGCTTTCAGTTAAGCCTGCAGTTTGTGGGACGTGGTTCAGACCTGGGTCTGTGTTTGTGGCCGGCAAGTGTGTCTGGCATAACCAGGCAGGGTTCTGGAGTCCCAGGCTGGCAGGGAAGGCGGGGGCAGAAGTAGTCTTGGCACATCAGTTAGCAGCCCCGAGGGGGTTTCTGTGATCCAACCCGTCATAGCAGCATCACTCTTGACTGGGGATGACATGGGGAAATAAGGTGGCAAATGGCACTCTTTTTGATTTGTTCTCCTGCGGGGGCTCATGGAGCATCTGAATCAGGAGCGACATTGGGGAAAGTGGAGCTGACTTCAAAGCGTTTTAGTTCCAGGGCTGTTCGTCAACACACAAATCACACGCTCTGGTTTCCTATGAAATCTCCCTGCACTGAGCCCAGAGATACACAAAGTCGTAGATTGGCCACGTTCCCCGCAGCATGGGGTCAAAACCAATCATCTGCTGGGACAAGCAATAGACTTGACAGCTTCTCTTTTGGCTCCCCTGATACAGCTGCTGTGTAGCAGCCACAAGGGTCCCGGCAGGTCGATGCTGTGATACTGTGATCAGGAAGCAGGCCTAGAATCTGGGGACCCCATGTACTGGTACGCTGTGTCCTAGCCTCTGGCCACCAGCTGGCAGCTGCTACAGCGCTGCTAGCACTGCCTCTGCCTTCTGTTTGATTCTACAGTGGGGGCATCAAAGCCCTGGCTGTAGCACTGCAGCAAGGCCAGAGAGCCTCTGAGCTCACTGCGGGGTCACAGCTGGCTTTCTGCTCTGCGCTGTCATTTCATCCCCACCTTAGGCTGTCACATCTAGGGCAGCATTTTTGTCAGCTGTATGGAAACTACATTTTTATTCAAGGTGGGGCATCTACCTCCAACCTGATCAGTGATTATCTGCCACGCCCCTCATGCAGGTATCTGCGTGTCTGGCAAAGAGAGGCGGTCGGTCTTTACGGTAATCAAGCAGCAATGCACGTGCCATTTCTAGAGGCAGAAAGGTCTGCTCTGTGCAGACTGCAACCCTAAATTACTGATGTGTCCTGAGCCCATTGCAAGAGCTGTTCACATCGGGGTGAGACAGGGTTTTTTGGGCCTAAAATCTTTCTTTTCTTACCATAGTTCAGTGGGGTTTTTGCTGGAAGAGAATAACCCAGTCAACAAATCTCTAGTGGCTGAGACGTAAGTGAGAGGATTATTCCAGGAGTGGGTGGGTGAGATTCTGTGCCCTGCATTGTGCAGGAGGTCAGACTAGAGGATCATAATGGTCCCTTCTGACCTTAAAGTCTGAGTCTATAGAGTCTATGTCTCTGCCTGACCCCACCCCAGATCAGCAAATAGAATCTGTGAAAATACTTCTCCACCAAACAAGCCCACCTTATGGCCAGCTTTTGATCTCAGTTACACTGGTGTACATCCCGGAATAGCTCCGTTGATTTCACCAGGAGATGCTCTGGATTTACCCCAGGGTAAATGAGATTATAATCTGGCACTGAAAGTCTCTCCAATTGAGTATTCATACGGTGCCCAGCAGCCATTCCAATTGTGTTCTGAATCTCAACTAAACACCTCCGCGGCTCTAACTGGAGCAGCTGCCATCAGATGCAAAAGCTGCTGACAATGTGTTACAGGCTAAAAGCAGCTGACCAAACGGTGATGGTGACAAAAGAGGAGGAGGCTGAATGGAGACAGTGGAGGGGGAAAACATATTGGGTTTCTCCTCCCTGCTACATTGACATTAAATCAAGACTAACTCTCCTGAGACCAATGGAGTTACATCGGTGTAACACTGGTGTGTGAACAGGCGCTGACTTTCTTCTTTCTGGCTGGGTGCTCCACGCCCGCTCCGCCCCAAGGCCCTGCCCCTACCTTCCCCTAAGGCCCCACCCTCGCTTCGCCTCTTTCCACCCCCCACTTCGCCCCCTCCACTGATCATGCCCACCCTCATGCCGCCTCTTCCCACTCCTGCTCCACCTCATCCCCCAGTGCCTCCCACCTGCTGCCAAACAGCCCTGGAGCACCCACAGAGTCAGCACCTATGGATGTGTGAAACGGGGGGATAAGGCCTGAAACTGGCCCTGTCCTGAGATGGGCTACAGCTCCCATGCAGGGATGCTGCTTGTTTTATGAGGACTGAACTCCAGGGCTGACATAACTAATCAAATCGGGTGGTTCGTTTGGCTTTAGAAAACATCTGATCAAATATGTGGCTACGTAGCCAACACCCCTTATAGCAGGGGTTCGCAAACTTCATTGTACCATGACCCCCTTCTGACAACAAAAACTACGACACGACCCCAGGTGGGGGGACTGAAGCCTGAACCCACCTGAGCCCCACCACCCTGGGCGGGGGGAGGGTGGGGCAAAGCCCAAGGGTTTCAGTCTCAGGCGAGGGGCCTGTAAGCTGAGCCCTGCTACCCAGGACTGAAGCCTTCGGCTTTGGCTTCAGCCCCAGGTGGTGGGTCTTGGGCTTGGGCTTCAGCCCTGGGCCCTAGAAATTCTAACTCCAGCCCTGGTGACCCCATTAAAACAGGATTGTGACCTACTTTGGGGTCCCGATGCACAGTTTGAGAACCGCTGCCTTATAGAGAACGCGACCCTATCCCACAGTGACACTGCAGCTTACAACAGCATTGTCGCTGTAATAGCCCTTCGGCTGTGACTACTGTGAAGGATGCTGTGTGTATGAATGGCCTTTGCCTCTCTCCCCTGGGAGCTCACCTCACTTGCAAGCAAACTGCTGCTGGACAGGCCCTGCATTGCGCCAGCAGCCTGGTGAGGGGAGGAGGTGTTAGCAGAAGGTGCTTCACCCATTTTGCTCACTCAGTCAGATTGGGTCTGGTGATGCTTTGACTCCTAGGGAGTCCTTTCCCTTTCCCTTCATGGTGCCTTTTGATCTTCTGCAGAATGGTCCCTTTCCAGGACACTAATCGGAGTTTAAGTTTCAACTCCCTGGGTTTTGCTCTAACATGGGCTACTTCCAGGGCTTAAAATATGTGGTAGCCAAGGACTGTACGACCTATACAGCTTCTGTAGCTTCCCACCCAGAAGATACCGCTTAGGGCCTGGTCCCAAGCCCATTGAATTCTTTCTATCGATCAATGGGTTCTGGATCAGGCCTTTATTGAGGGAACCCCAGAATTACCTTATAAACAGCAATAAAAGTTAAAGCACTGTGCAGAGAGGTGCAACCTGGCCAACCTCTACTGCCCATAGAGGGTCTGGTTGCTATCCTGTGATACTGCCAGGTGGCTTTTGACAGGGTGAACTAGTCTCAAAGGCCCCCCCTGCTGGAGGCCTCAAGGCCCTACCACACCCTGTCTTAGAAAGAAGCAGAGGAGTTGAGTCCTCCAAGTGGCCTAGAGAGGCTGCGCAGGAAGCAGCCAATTGGAGAGAGGCTGCAGGGAGCAGCTAATCCTATCAGGGCCCAGGAGGGCCATATAAAAGAAGTTGCGGAGCCGGAGTCAAGTAGTTGCTGCCTGGAGCTGGAGGAGTGTGGTGGTGTTCCTGGCTGGTGGAGGGAGCCACAGGACTGTGAACAGAGCAGTTGCTGTCAGGGACTAGGGGAGCAATAAGAAGTTCTTGGCTGGCTGCTGGGATGGAGTACAAGGCTTCAGTCCTATGGTAAGCATAAAGTATTCATGCTAGGGCTGTGGGGAAGTGGCTCAGGGAACTGTAGCAGAATAGTGAAAAGTTAAAGCGAACATAGTGGCATGCGTCTGCTATTCATAGGGTCCTTGGGCTGGAACCCAAAGTAGTGGGTGGGCCTGGGTCCCCCTGTGATGGGTTCCCCCTTGGGGTGCCACTTGGAACTGGGATACCACTGAGCCTGCCTGTCCCACCAGCCTGAGTTTCCCTTGCTCTGTGCTGCTGTGACAGGCTCTCAAGCCCCTTCCAGCACACATACAGGTAGTGACATACCCAGCTGCAGCTATATTCACACAGATGCTGAGATCAACTCTGCATGGGAGAGCTCAGCTAAGGAACTGCCCAGTATGCAAGTGCACACCATCCTCTGGAGTGAAACCCAAAATTGCATCATCTTGCACTGCACAGAGAACTATACAGCGTAAGCTCATAAAATTCATCCTCTCCCTCAATGTAGAGAGAGAGAGATGCAACAGCTTTCTGCCCCAAGTCTGAGTGCCACACTGGTTTTAGAGACAAAACAAGTTTATTAACTACAAAAGATATTTTAAGTGAAAACCAACAGATAACCTTAGTAAAGAAACAAACTGCAAACTGAGTTTAATACACTAGATAGGTAGGATCTAAATTAGCAAATTCTCACCCTGAGTGATAAACTGGCTGGCAGACTCTTAAGGCACAAGTTGCTTTGGCTTTCCCAGGTTTTCATACACCAGCTAAAAATCCTTTTAGACTGGGACCATCACTTTCCACAGTTCAGTCTTTGTTCCTCTGCTGTTTCTAGGTGTGTTATCGGGAGAGTGAGGTCCCCCTTTTTATATCTCCTCCACACTTGCTGGAAAGCTCCCTTCCTGTGACCTGGGTCAAACAGTTCCCATTGTGTAGTGCTATCTCTGAGAGGTTTCTATTGTACACAGCTCCTTGTGCTTGTGTGCATTTCCTCAATAAGTCATTAACATTGTTGGGCCGTTTTACTGTCATACCTGAAAGGCTGCTTTCAGTAACACATAGCTAAACTTCATAACTTCACATACGATGATAGCGCATACGATTCAACAAGATATTACTGTCTAGCAGATCAAGACTGTTGGAATGATACTTCACAAGGCACACTTTGTACAAAACATGTCCTAATTATATCACAGTGGTGAATATTAGGGTGTCACACACCCCATTAACCATTGGATATTGAACTGTGATATATCCCTGGAAGGGGGAACTGTAACGAGGCTGTGTGGTGCCCCACCACCTCACGGAGGGAAGAACCTCCCCAGATTCCAAAGTGGGCAGAGCCAGTGGGTCCTGCATCCACCCCCCAGAGGTCAAGGCGCAGGACAGGAAGTATAAAAGCCTAACCCCAGAACTCACTTGGGCGGCCACTGCCAGAGAGGCCAGACGCCTGTGGTCTGGCTCCAGCTTGGGAGACCCCGGCAATCCGCAGCCAACCCGAGGACTGGCGGGACCTGCCAACTCCTAATGCCGACCGGGGCACGGAGGGGCCGCCGAGCTTACCTGTCGCTACCTACCCAGAGGAGCTGCCAAGCCTGCCCCTTGCCAGCAGGGGCGGCTCTAACGTTTCTACCGCCCCAAGCAAAAAAAAAAAAGAAAAAAAGAAACAAACGCTGCCCCCCCAAGCAAAAAAACCACCCCCCCCAAAAAAAAAACCAACCCCCGTCTCTCGAAGCGCGGGTGGCATGCCCGCGGCCCCCTTTCTGTCCGGCCGGCGGGGAGGGAGCGCGGCATGCCCGCGGCCCTTGCTCTCCCCGGCCGGCGGGGAGCGAGCGCTTCATGCTGGTAGCCCTGCTCTCCCCGGCTAGAGGGTGGGGAGCGAGCGAGGCATGCTGTTTCCCCCTTCTCCCCGGCTGACGGGGAGTGTGCGGGCATGCCGGCTGCCCCGCTCTCCCCGGCCGGAGTGCCGGGGCGAGTGGGGCATGCCTGGGAGGGGGGACATGCGCCGCGGCCGCTCGGGTTTTCTTCTCCCCAAGAGCCTGGGAGGGAGGGATAGAGGTGGCGCGTGAAAGCGGCGCAGAGCGGAGGTGAGCTGGGGCGGCCGGGGCACATTTCTAGGGGCGGCATGGCCGGTGCCAGAATGCTGCCCCTAGAAATGTGCCGCCCCAAGCACCAGCTTGTTTTGCTGGTGCCTAGAGCCGGCCCTGCTTGGCAGTTACCCAGAGGAGGAACCCATGGTGCTGGAACCCTCCGAGGACACCATCCTGGCCCAGGTACCCTACGAGGGGGAGTCCGGAAGTAGCCCGGGGCAGCCGACTCTAGTCTGACTGCAGCACTGCCAGAGCCAATGTCAGTGTGTTGCGGCCGGGATCCCCACTGACAGCAGCAGGTCTTCTGCCGCTGCTAGGGCCCCAGGCTGGGATGCAGTGGAGTGGGTGGGACTGCGTCCCGCCCTGCCACCCACCTCACGGGTGGCAGTCTCCCCCTCTTCCTGGTCGCTCAAAGCCAGGAGCCTGGGGTTTGATATTGAACTATTTGCTCAGTCCCTGACAGAGGGCCTGAGCCTGTGACTATTTGTTTGCTGGCCTCGCCCTGCCCCAGGGCCTGGGCTTCTATTGTATTGTTTGCAGGGCCCTGCCTGAAGGTCTGGGCCATAGACTGAGTATTCCCCAACCCAGCAGAGCTGGTGTAGCGAGGCGGCAGGGTGCCCCACCACCCTGCAGTGGGCCGAGACCCCCTACAAGAACTGAACTGCTTAGTGGCCCAGCTGGGGCCAGAAAGGGCGAAACCACTGCTCCCAGGAAGGAAGCCCTGTGGGTATGGCTCAACGCTAGGGCCGGGACAGTGTAAAGACTGAGAGGTGTGATAGGCCTTGGTTGGACTGTTTACCCCCACGAGGGGTCTGCTTTGTTTGTGTTTCATACAGACCGTGTGTGTGGAGGGCTGAGACATCAAAACTGTCTGACGCTACCAGTGCATCACCATAAACTGAGAGAGGAGCAGATGGGTGCCCCCCCTCCACCAGCCAGAGGGCACTTGTGAGAGGTGGGTGCCACACTCCTCCAGTAGCTGGCACCTGCCCCTGTCTGCTCCAAAACCATCCTACCCAATCCTACCATTAAGGCACCTTAATGGCTGCATGGCTAGAGAGAAACTGTTTACTTATCTACTGCTTCTATCTGATGCCAAGTAGAAGCCCTGCCTTGCTGGCTATATAGCAGGAGGGTGTCACGGAGTGTGGGGGAGTCAGGTCCTGCACCCCTCTTCCCAGGATTCAATGTGACTCTGAGCCAGCCAGTAGAACAGAAGGTTTATCAGGGTTGTCAGGAAAGAGTCCAAACAGAGCTTTGTAAGTATGACCAGGACCCCTCAGCTGGGGCCTTCTGGGGGGCAGGGAGCTTAGACCCCGGCTCTGGGGCTCCCTGCGTTTCACTACCCAGCTCCAAACTGAAACCAACCAGCCAAACCTCCAGCAGGCTCTTCCCCTCCCCCGGGGCCCCTCCTCTAGCCTTTTACCATTCTCCCAGCCAAAGGTGTCACCTCCCCACCCCCGTCCTGGCTCATGTTACAGCCCCAGGTAAAGTCTCGCATTCCCGATGCAGCCTTTCCCAATGCAGCCAGCCTCTCAGGTCAAATCCATCTCGCTCCCTACTCCGTCACAGAGGGTAATAAGGCTCTTAGCAGGGGTTGCCATTTCTGCCTGAAGCTTTGTGGGAGTCTTGCTCTGCATTGATTCTGCAGTCCTGTCCCTCCATCGTATCACTCCCCTGCTTCCCTTTACAATCCCTCAGTAGGGTGAGATGCTGCTAGGCTCTGCAGGTAAATTAACTGCCTCCTCCCTGCTTCAGTGGTTTCCTGGTCCGTGGAAAAGTAACTTTGTGAATCATGACACAACCCAGCAGCAATGTTCCCCCAGATGACTCACCCCAGAGGTGTAGATTCCACCCGTGTCCCTGATTTTTAACCTCATGGGTACATCTGCCTCTTTCACATTCGCCAGGGAATTAATTGTTCTTCATCTTGCATTCTCTCTCAGCCTCGTGTTCTCCCTTTCCTGCTCTCCCCCCCCCCCCCCCCCCCTCTGGTTTTTTAAAGATGCTTAAGCAGGGAAGACTGGCTCAGTGGTCGGGGCCTGGGACGTGGGAGTCTTGGGTTCAATTCCTTGCTCCACCACAGACTTTCTTGGGTATGACCTGGGGAAAGTGTCTCTGCCTCAGCTTCCCATGTGTGAAATGGGGCTAATGCTTCCCTAGCAGCTGGTGGCGCTGTGAAGGTAAATGGATTAAGATTGTGAGGCACTCGCAATGTCTGCACTGCAAAGAAAAACCTGCAGCACCTAGTCTTGGAGCCCAGGTTAATTGACGCAGGCTTGAGCTGTGGCTCTAAATATAGCAGTGTCGCTGTTTGGGCCCAAGCTACAGGATTTTCTCCCCTCGCTGGGTTTCAGAGCCCAGGCTCCAGCCCAAGCCTGAACACCTACATTGCTACTTGTATCCCAGCAAGCCTGAGTCAATCGACCCAGGCTGTGAGATTCAGTGCCATGGGTTTTTCTTTGCAGTGTAGACATACCCTATGGTGTGGTCAGATAAATACCTTAGAAGTGTCAGCTGCAAGTTGGATTGTGCTGTTTGATCCCTTCCTTTGCCATGTTTAAAGAAGCCCTGAAATCATTACAAACTACTTCTTTTTTTTTCTTGTTTCCATTAGAAATTGAAGAGGGTTGTTAGTGTCTTCTCAGGAAGGCACAATAAGTTCATAGAGTTGAAGGCCATTCTGATCCTGGAGTTCCTCCCTAGATGTTAGCAGAGTTGGTAGCATTGTGAGATCCCAGGCAAGGAAAATGAGAGAATTTTTTAATCGGACTTTTGGCTCCTTGGTTTTTTGATCCATTTAACTCGAATGCCTGAAAAATACTTTGGACGGGAGGAGAGAAAATGTAGCCTAGATATTCAGCGACTTAGCACCTTTTAATGACTAGCTGAGAACTCATGTCCTTGGAGACTTCCAGGAAAATGAGTGCCACTCAGACTTGATATTCTTAAAATAAAAAGCGGGGTGGGGAGGAGAAATCTTTACAAACTGCAAACTGGTTATTTTACATTATAACAAAGTAAGAAGGTGAACTAATTTAATATTTTGCCTATCTAAGGATGTCGCTGTCTTTGGACCACTTCCAGCATCTGTGTTTAAATTCACTGGGTGTGGGCAGTTTGGACTCAAAAGGGAAGCTGCTCTTTCTTTTCTGCCTAAAACTGGCTCTAAACAGACTATATTCAATGTTAAGGAACACGATCTCTCTAACAGGCTTGTAAGTCCCACTGCTTCAATCAAATCCAGTACCTGCCTATTATAACGGCTGGGCTTCCAGCTGGCAGTGGATTGCTGTGAGGAGTACCTGACTGCTGGCCTTCTGGCTGGGACTGCTGGGAGGAAGTTCACACTGCTGGAGTCCCGGCTGATACTGACAAGACACAGTCGAAAGAGATGCCAGGAATAGATCTAACTTTCCCAAGAGTAACTCTGCCAACGGATTATCCTAACGGGCGCTGGCTGGGGAAGTGAAATATCCCTCTGCCCTCTGATTACAGTCTTAGAGTTGAATTCTCTGCTGCTGTAACTCTGCTGGCTTTGGAGTTATGCCTGCTTAGGATCTGGCCCATAGAACTGGGGGGGGGGGGGGGCGGCGAGAGAGAGAGAGGGATTTCGATTCTGAGACTTCAAGGTCTGGCTTTTCCTTAGAGACTGAACCGCAAACGGTGATAGGAATCATTAGACTGCTTTGCATCACAAAACCCCTGCCTCCCTGAGGATTTTCTGTGTGTACGATATGTATGTGTATATGCAAAGGTATGAGCATGTGTACACCCAGGTATGTGAGATCCAGAATTCCTTTTGGACTCTGGCTGAACTGTATTCCTTCTTTTCCAGCAACTGGTGGGGGGGCCCCCCACGACCATACAGAGCTCAAGGATCGATAAGAGATTGTGATTAAGAGCCAAGGAAGAGACATGCAGCCCATCTCCTGTTAGTAATGGAATTACATGTACATGCATGCTGGTAAGTGCTGCCTGCCCCAGCTTTGTGTCCTTCCAAACCCTTTGAGGACCCATTCCCTGGAACTGAACAAGGCTGTTTATCCAGTTATGCTCTAAGAGTGTGGCAAATAGAACAGAGAGCAAAATTCAGCCCAGTGCAAGTCCCATTGCTTCACTGATGCCAGTCACATTTGGCTCATACCACTAATAGCTTAATTGGGAACTCTGTTTTCTGGGCTACAAAGTCATTTGTCCAAGTCCTGTGCTAGGAACCGGGCTCTCACACAATGCTCATAGGGTCTGATCCAAAGCCTGTTGAAGTCAATGGAAAACCTTTTCAGTTTCATCTTTAATGGTGCTTGGATCAGGCCCATATTAATTGTGATACTAAGGGCTGCTAAGCTCTTAGAGGCAAAAATATTCTGGGGTGCAATCCAGACCAGTGAGGGGTTGTCACCTGGCCCTGAAACCTGGGGTGCCTCTCAATGCTTAGCTGCTGTAGCTCCTACCTGGGCCACCAGCATGCAGGTCACACCCTGAGGGGCTGTGTATAGTTGCAGCCCTGGTCTGGCAAGTCTGACCCTATCAGCAACAAGCCAGCCACATTCTGGCTTCCAGCAGCCTTCGTTACTGTTCTCGGGGTGACCCCAACACACTCCCAGTCTTGAATTTCCTCAAAAAACACATTCTGTACTGTCCAGCCCTCTTCTAGACAGTCCAGTGATGTTAGGTCCATTGCCCCTGTAAGGGGATCAATATACAACAGTTTGCTACTTTTAATGGTGCTACCCACACATTGCAAATGCACCGGATTAGCTTTGATTCAAGAATAAAACAAGTTTATTTAACTACAAGAAGTTTTAATTGAGTACGGCGTTAAAGTCAGAAATGGGTACAAGGGAAATAAACAGAAAATGCTTGCGAGTACTAAATCTTAACAAACTAGACTTGGTTCAAGGGGAAGTCCCTTACCACACATTCTGAGTAATATTGCTGACCAAATTCTCAGGCTCCCAAAATCCAGCAGCTGTGTTTTGTCTTTGGTGAAGAGAGAGGGATGGATAGGGAGAGAGAACTTGGCATGTTTTTGCCCCTTGTTTTTTATAATCCAGTCATCCTTTGAAATGCATAGTCCTGAGGGTTACCCCTAGATGAAGTTCGCTCCTGCTGTGGGGATGGAGACGAGGCATCTCGAGGTGAAAGAGGTTCCATGATGTTTGCTAAGATGCAGATGTGTGTGGTCCTGCCCCGCTTCCTTGCCGAAGAATGGCCACTTGACAGATGATGTGTCATCAGAGCTGATTGGGCAGGGGGCCTGGCTAGAGGTGCCAGCTTGTCTTTTCCCTTTGAGAAACAGGTTTACCCCTTTGCCCCAGACTCATCTGGTAAACACACTTCAGTCAGGATTTCAGCTTATGTTTATAACTTTACGTATAATGTTGCTACAGGCATTTTATCATGATATTGCTGACCAGGGAGTTGTTAGTTTTCAAAGGATACCTTGCAAGGCATATTTTGTACACAGATTATTACAGTAGGGTGTGAATCCAGGGGTACATTCCCTCACAGAAGGATTGGCTCTCAGGGCTTGTCTTCACTACCCGCCGGATCGGCGGGTAGCAATCGATCTATCAGGGATCGATTTTTCGCGTCTCGTTTAGACGCGATTAATCGATCCCCGATCGCGCTCCCCGTCGGCTCCGGAAATCCACCTCATCGAGAGGCGGAAGCGGAGTCGACGGGGGAGCGGCAGCGATCGACTCGCCGCCGTCCTCATGGCCAGGTAAGTCGATTACGATACGCCGACTTCAGCTACGCTATTCACGTAGCTGAAGCTGTGTATCGTAGATCGACCCCCTCCCCTAGTGTAGCCCTGGGCTCAGAGAAACTGCCCAACAGAGAGCTTTCCTGCCTCTCCAGGTGGGCGTAAGGCCTGCTGCCATTGTTCAAATAGATGGATGTTTTCAAAGCACTTGAAGATGAAAAGCTGTGGGTGCTTCTCAGCTGTGGGGTTGGTTCCTCCACTTTAGGTCACTGAACTGTATTTCCAGCCTTAACCCCAATTCAAAGGGGTTTTGTGTTGAAGTGGGCGGCTGACTTATTACACGCAGGCTTGGCTTTCTCGCCAGTGTTCTCACAATACAATAGGTTTCCAAGGCGTTGTGTGGGCACTTCTCCGCTGCGGTATTTGCCTACACACTTCCTGCGTCTGCTCCTATCCTGGGGAAAGCATTTGGTGACAGCTCACATATAAAGGTGTTATATAATGTAAAGCTTCATTCTATTCTTGTGGCTTCACAATGCCACCCCAGCAGCCTCTCACACTGAGCCCCAGTGTATTCCCCTCCTCTCCTGGGTGGCAGGGCCTAGGAGGGTCACATAAACACTGCACGGGGATCCCGGGGGCATAGACAGGGGAATAGTGTTTTGTGCTGCTCCCCCTCCCACAGCAGCACTAGGGGTGGAAGCCGTCCATAGCTCTCCTCAGCCAGATGGGCACTTTGGTGCCGTAGTGGGAAGGGTGAATAGAGGAGAAAGGTAGGCAGATTCCTGGAGCTTTCTCATCCCCTGACCCTCAGGAGATGTTACAATATATAAAAAACCCTGGGAGAGCAAGAATTTGTGGGTTAAAAGCTTGGCAAGTGGGTTGGACAGACAAGAGCAATGGAAGGTCCCCAAAAATGGGGGGGGGGCCCCCACAGGCCCTCAAACCATAGCCCCTTTCCTGTGAGGCTCTACCCCCTCCCTGTCACTCCTCCTTACAGCTGGTAGAAGGTAACAGGGGCCAGGCCCCCTGGTCCCCCTGTTCCAGCGCCTATGGTTCCAGCTCTCCTGCAGGGATATGCATCCTATCTACTTTCTTTGCAAAACAACTCCTGCATGGTTGCATCTAAGCCAACCTTTGCCTCCTTCCCCAGGATTACTGCTGCTGCTAGGAGCTGTGGCCTCTCACTTAGGGTATGTCTACACTGGGTTTGGGAGTGAGCAGGAGCAGACCTCCCTTCCCAGATTGACAGACTTGGACTCTCACTAGTGCTCAAAGAATAGCTGGGTAGACAGCATGCTGAATTGCAGCTTGGGCTGGAGCTCAGGGTCTGAAACCTAGGGAGGGGGATGGGATATCAAACTGGGCTGGGCAGCAGGTTCCCACTCACTCCAAAATACTGTGTAGATATTTAGATATGGTAGTGCAGAGCCTGGGAGCAGAAATCACTCTCATTGCCTTTCCTGTTTCTCTAGGCAGGCAGCAGCACCTTGTCTGATCACACCCTGTCAGTACTGGCGGGGACTCTAGCTATTATAATTTAACAGTAGCAGCTGTAGACTGTGTTAGGTGCTGTACAAACATTAGTACTGCCTAAATACACACAGCAGTATCATTACCCTCCTCTTACAGGCGAGGCACAGCGATTAAGTGATTTGCCCAAGGTCATGCAGTCTGTGTCAGAGCCAAGGCTGAACCCAGCTCTGCTGAGTCCCACTTCAGGGCTTTGATTCTCCCTAGTCCTTTATCATAGTAGGCCTGGCTGCTAGTGCCCAGCTCTAGCTATTGGGCTACTATTGGCTCCAAGCCCGTTTGTGGAGCAGGTCCATGGCTGCTCCATTCCGCTGGAGAAGTTTCTTTCTCTGAGGTTTGCTGTATCCTGTTCTGAATAGGGAGCAGAGCGGGGAGCTACAGCAGCCTGCCCATCCCTTCAGCATAGATCTGCCAGCGCTCAGTCCACTTTTCACCAGCTGCTGCAGTGCTCTTCATACAGGATTCAGGAGTAGAGCTGGGTGCTCTTGGGAGGAGGGGGCAATAAATCCAGTGTTGGGTTGAACAAAACATTTTGTGAATGTGTTGATTTTTGGCTAATTGTTTTCTTTGACTGAAACAAAGTTTGGAAATGTCAAAACGTTTGACCATTTCCCAAATCTCCACTGCACCTCTGGTTTGGGAATGATGCCTAACATGAAATGTTTTGGGTCGAACGAAGCCCTTACACCCAACTGCCCACTCCACATCCTTGCAAGGAGGATAGGTCCATCAATGGCTATTAGCCAGGATGGGCAGGAATGGTGTCCCTAGCTGCTGTTTGCCAGAAGCTGGGAACGAATGACAGGGGATGGATCACTTGATGATTACCTGTTCTGTTCATTCCCTCTGGGGCACTTGGCACTGGCCACTGTCAGAAGAGAGGATACTGGGATATTGGTGTGTGGGTTTAATGGCCTTCTTCTTTCTCTGGCAGGGCAACACAGGTGAAATGAGGCTGATGGGGGGGGGGGGCGGGGCTTGGCTATCATGCAAGTATCACATTTGCCCAGGTGACACCTGTGATCTTCCAGATGCTCTTGCTCTCTGCTAGCACTCTGTTCAGTGGGCCCAGAGCTGGATCAGACACTTGCTTGAGTGGCAGAAGCATTAATGAGACAGCAGCTCTGGGCTTGAGTCCTAGTCTTTAGGTGACAGGGCCCAAGCTTGCATTCAAAAAGGCCTCCTCATTAAGGGAGTGATAGGGTGCAGGAGAGCTATCTGGTCATCAGTGGCTCAGACTGGAAGGGGCAGGTCCCAAGCAGGGTTTACCTGTGGCCATTCCTTTGAATTTGGCTTTCACTTTAAACCTTAAACTGTCTCTATTTAAATTTTGTGGAGGCTCTTTCTCACCAGATTAGAATAAATCTTAAAACTGACCAAACTGTGGGCTCCAATTGCATGGGAGTGTCTCTTTAAATAGCATCCCAGCGAAGAGCTGTGGCTTAGATCCCTGTTCCTAGAGACTGTGACACTGTCAGCTGGTCTCACCTCCTTTAACAGATAGCAGGGTATTAAGGAGTCTGTGTCAGCTGTGGGAAGGGCTGTGAATTAGCAGCCTGTCCCCTTTGCAGCTCTTGTCTTACACTTCTTAGAAGGAATAGACGCAGTTGCTTTCTCCAGCAGAAATGAGTGAGCATTGGCATGTGGGAGGAGGTCCTGGTTCTGGATAGTGTTGCATGACCCACCCTGACAGCCCTTGTTCCTGGGTCTGTGGAGTTAGGGAGGGGCAGATCATGTCATCATGAGAGCATCAAGTGAGGAGGGAGAGGCTGAAAATCACCTCTGGAACAGGAGCTGTAGCCACTGAGGGACCAGACAGGGGAATGGCTGTAAATCCAGCCCCCAGCCACTCAGCTGAGCTGCTGCTTTCCGTGAAGGCGTAGACACAACGATAGAATGAGGCAGAACACAGTTACACATCTTGTTGGCCCTCTCACACTGGGCCATGGCCTGGTTGCCAGCTGGGCTCAGGAAGGAGCTGTGCTCAGTGTATAACATTGCACAGTGATGACTTATGCCTTCTTCCAAAGCAACCCCTGTTGGCCGTTCCCTGACTCGCTACCCTTACCCTGCACCTTGTGAAGTCATTGACCCCAGTGCAAAATGGGCATTAGATGGGGAACATTAGCCCGATTCTTCCCTTCCATCCCTGGGTCTCTGTGGCCCTGGCTGGTCTCCATATCTGTGGCTAGCTGCTGTGATTGGTTCTCCTGATCTTTGTGTATTCCAGGCGCAAACGGACCCAGGAGATGCATGGGACTGCCAGGACCTCCTGTGACATGGGAGCACAATGCCCCTCTGACATGGGTCTGCCAGGCCCCCAGCTCCAGGAGTCATGGAGTAGTAAGGAATATGATATCTAACAGAGGAGCTGGTTTTCTCCGATCCCATTCTGGGATCACTTAGTGAAAACGGAGCATCGGGGCCTCCCAGAGCCATGCTGAGCATGAGCCTGCAGCCAGGCGGGTGTCCAGGAAGTAGGGAGAGAAGGAGACTGCCTCTTCCCCTCCCACTTCAGGATGAAATAACTGGGACATGTCACAGTAAAGGGCAAGGGAAAAACTAAAGTCTTCCTCTGTGAGCTCTGTTACACTTTTGGCATTCACAACCTCCCCAGCAATGAGTTCCACCGGCTGACTGTGCGTTGGGTGAAGAAATACTTCCTTTTGTTTGTTTTAAACCTGCTGCCTAGTAATTTCGTTGGGTGACCTCTAGTTCTTGTGTTGTTTGAGAGAGTAAATAACACGTCTTTATTTGCTTTCTCCACAGCAGTCATGATTTTATAGACCTCTGATATTCCTTCCCCCTCTTAGTCGTCTCTTTTCTAAACTCAACAGTCCCAGTCATTTTAATGTCTCCTTGCATGGAAGCTGTTCCATATCCCTAATTGTCTTCTATCCCTAATCGTCTTCTTACATGGTCATACTACATGGTGTCATGGCTGACAACTGAGGCGTTGTTGGCTGGACTTAGTCCCACTTCCTCCAAATAATGACCGGCTGCCCTGGCGCAACACCTGTGTGTACTTGTGGGGTGGTGTTCACTAAGTGGAGGAGCTAGTATATCGCCCACTACAATGGGACAAACCTTTCAGCTCCCACCTCTGTCTCCTGACTAACGTACGTTCAGAGCAAATGGGGACTGAAGAGAAGCTGAAGGAGGATATGGGTTCCCCGTGGTAGAAGAAAACTGGGGTGTGAGGAAGGGTACGTCTGTGATAGACCCAGTCACAGGAAGGCCGGGGGAGAGGGGCAAATATGCTGCATGGAAACCTTGGTAACTAGCACCTTCAAAATGCATATAGCAATAACTACAGGCCCTGATCCAAAGCCCATTAAAGTTAATGGAAAGACTCCCCTTAACTTTTGTGGGTTTTGACTCAGGCACAGAGGAGGAAAGGAACCACAAAAAGAGGGAAACCTTGTGGTCCCAAAGGCGTGGGAGCAGTGGGGAGAAGAAGGTAGAAGTGGGGAGTCTGTGGGGAGAGCGGAAGGAGAGTCGCAGAAGGCCATGGAGAGGGACGTGTCTGAGGGGAGCAAAGTGGCTTTTTAAGGTAAGCAAGAGGGAGAGCAGGGTGTCAGATTTCTGTTTTGGAAGCTGCACCTCTCTGTTCTGATCTCCAAATTCCTGTCACAAGAAAACCCGTAGAAGGTGGTGTGCGTCAAGGGGATGGATGGATGGGAGCTATTTTTAGTGAAATGTGCCAGATCTGCTGCCCAAGAGACTGAAATCCTCTAATTAGTCACAGAACAAGTACAGCAGGGAGCGGCAATGCAAGTCCCCTCTCCCCACCCCCTCGCTGACCATTAGGGACCGCCGCCAGGGGTGATAGGTATTTCAGCCTCTGTGGTTCACATGTAACTGGATCATGGTCTACAAATACCCCCAGGGGGAGACATTTCTGGTAAGAGAGGGCTTTTCAGTCTAACAGACAAAGACCTAATGGGATCCAAAGGTTGGAAGCCAAAGCTAGACAAATTCCAACTAGAAAAACTGCAGATTTCTCACAGTGAGGGTAACTGATCATTGAGACAACTTACCAAGGATGTAGTGGATTTTCCAACACATCAAGTTTTTAAATCACTTTAGGGTGCTATGAGCTTGATCCAGGAATCAATGGGTGACCTTTTATGGTCTGTTATGCAGGAGGTCAGACTAGATGGTCATTGTGGTCCCTTCCATAGGCGCTGGAACTAGAGGTACTGGGGGGTACTATCACGCCCGCTGGCTTGAAGTGGTTTCTGTCACATATAGGGTTTACAGTTTGGTTCAATGGTCCTCAGCACCCCCACTATACAAATTGTTCCAGCACGCTTGGTTCCTTCTGACCTTTAAAATCCTGGAAGCTATTCAGTGGATCTCTCTGCTTACACTGCCAGCTATGGGAGGTGAAGTCTATAATGGGGACACCTGTCCATAGGTGCTGCACTGAGACGACAAACATTTCTGACATAGATTACTGAGCAGGTGTGACTTTTATTGACTCTTGACCCGGGTAGCAGTTGAATAGTGAAAGGCTCTATGACCAACACCAATCTCCTGCGCCACCCACCCAGCTCCATGTCATGTATTATTACAGTCAGGGATAACCTCCATCCATTCACGGCCAGCAGGTTGATAGAACTGGTTTATGGTGTGTACAGTTGTCTGTGGGATGAGGATTCTGAACAGTGTCATGAATGTGAAGTCCCTACCACTGCGGGGAGCTGAGATGCTCCCAAGGTTTGGAGGCACCTTGCTACTGCCTGCCCTTAGCATGAGGAAACCTTGCCTGGGTCTGTCTGCGTGGCCATGTTTGGGATGAGTAAATCTGCTCAGTTGAAATAAAGTAAACAGCCTGAATCTGCTCCCCTAGTCTTGCACTGAAACGTCTCTAAACTCTTTTTCCTGAGGTTTGCCAAAGTTCATCAATCTTTGGTTTCTTCCCCCCGCCCCCGTTATTTGTGCACAATTCTCCAAAGCCTAAACCTTACCAGGAAGGCTGTTCTCACCTAGCTGGAATCAGAACAGAACAGCCAGTTCCACAACCCCAAGCTAAGAGAGAATAAAGCAAGCTGTGTTTAACTGGCAGATGCTCCCAATAAAGAGAGCTAGTGAAATGACAAAAGACCAGATTTGCAATCAGGGCTGGCTCTGGCTTTTTTGCCATCCCAGGCAAAAAAGCTCCCCCCACACCGCCCCCGCCAGAGCGCTGGCAGGGAGTGCGGCAGGCCTGCGGCCCCGCTCCCCCAGCTGGGGCGGGGAGTGCGGCAGGGGAGGGCGCCGAGCCTGGCCGCAGCACCGTGGGGAGGGCGCCCAGCCCGGCCGCGGCCCCGCTCTCCCAGAGCGCCAGGGGGAGGGCGGCGAGCCCGGCTGCGGCCCCGCTCTCCGGCCAGAGCGCCACGGGGTGCCCCAACAGCCCGCCGGTATGGGGTTTTTGTTTTTTGTTTTTGTTTTTTTTTAAACCCTGCGAGCCGCCCCCCTCCAGGTGACGCCCCAAGCATGTGCTTGGTAGGCTAGTGCCTGGAGCCGGCCCTGTTCGCAATATAGGCACCAAGCAATTAAACTGATTCAATTCGCTGTTCTCCCTGGGGGCTGATCCTGTTTGTTGTTTGGGCGACCACCAGGTTCATCAAAGGATTCATGAATCCTGAAGGTTTCATGGATTTGTACCAGAAATGAATGATTTGTCACTTGTTACTCTTCTCTTAAACATTTCAGTCTTGAACCTGCAAGCTGCTCTGCATAGGAAGAACCTTGCCCCTGCACAGAGTCCCATGCCATATTCTGCAGGGCTCTAGATAGCCCCAGGGTTTTGCCCATACAGAGCAGCTTGCAGAATCAGGGCAGACCAGGGAGCAGAGATGGTAACACTGGGTGATCCATTGTGCAATAGCAACTCCGACTTCCCCCCTCCCCCCTCAGTAGCTTGAAGATGATTTGCATCTTCCCAGGACCACAGCTATCCTGATGGCCCTGTTTGTCCTGTGATTTCCTTAAACCCAGAGCCACCCTCCTTTTCTTGAGCCCCTTTTTCCTAGGGAACCTGGTAGGCCCTCGATAAACATTAAATATCTAGCAGACGTAAGCAAGCAAACGGGCAGCTATGTGATATGTAACAAACCAGATTTGACAGGTAAGGGCCAGTACAGAATGGATCATATGCAGAATCACTCTAAGGCTGTGTAAATAATTCAGAGACGTTTGTTTTGTCCTTCACCCATGTGAAAATATACTATGAGATGCAAAAAGTGAACTTCTCAGCTGGGCCAAATCCACACACTGAATGCGATCTGGTGATTGCATCCCACCAACAGTGATCTTTCACTGTGTGGAAACCTGTGCTCTTGTGATGGGAGCAAGAGTCCAGGGATATTTAGAACCAAGACGCTAAGAAATGTACAACAGGTGCAGCTGAGCTAGCTCTGAATGCTATGTAGCTGCAAGCACAGGCCATAGCAACCTATGGGCAGCAGCATTTAAAAAAACATGGTTCAACCCAGCAAGGTTTTAACGGCTGAAGACATCTTGTCCTTGGCTACACTGGTAGTTCCACTATATTCACCTCTGGTCACTCACTGCCAGCAAAGGGAATGTTTTCCAGTGGGCATGAGGCCCCATTGTACAAAGTGCAGTTACCAAATTCCGTCTGTACTTATCAGCTCCCCTTTGGGCCCTCTATGTCCTTTCAGACTTCAAAGATCCTACAGTAATCAGTTCAGGAAACCATAGTTACCCACCGAGACATTTTACATAGCATTAAACAGCCACCAAACTCAACCAACCCTATTGTGAGCACTGGTTCTACAGCAGCATTCCCCCAACATCTCCAGCTCCGCTGATGGCTACGTGCCAGCCGGGAGGTAAAACAGGAGCCATGTTGGAACAGCATGTAAGAAAAGGGAGGGAAAGTCAGACAGCCCTATGCCTGGCCGAGGTTAGCAGCACTAAAAAGGTAGAGGGCCTGATTCACCATTGCCGTGCGCCTTGTGTTGTCATTTACACCACTGCAGAATTCCCGGAGAGAAAAATAGAGAGGGGCTGGGGGGAGAGAGGGCGAGGACGACCAAGACCGGTCTAGAGAAATTGAGGACGAAGAGCAAGAGAAAGTAAAGGCTTTAATGTATCTTCCTGCATCATCTGCAGGCCCCGGTTTTCCTTAAAGGTCAGGAGATCCCTAGAAGAAAAGGAACAAGGACATCAGTTTGCTTTTCTAACCGTCACTTTGAGGCTGCTCAGGAGCCCAGATGACAAGTGCTGGGAATCAGTTGCCTTTGATCCACCTGTCTGAACCTGGGACATCTGTTTCTCTATTTCCCCCCAGGCTCTTGAGAATATTTGATTTTTCTGGGAGTGAGCCCTAAGCTGCACATTCAGTAAAGATGTGCTCAGAGGCCCCTAGGGGGCACTGCAGTGCATAGGGGTCTTTTCCCCATGTGTAGACATACCTAAAGTTACCCCAGAGATGGATTGGGTCCTGTCACAGGCTGGCCCTTTAAGGGAAGCCAGTCTGGCCAGTGACCTTACAGCTAGCCCCCAGCTGATGCGGATACGGCCACTTAATGATAATTAGTGACCCCAGCTGTGAAAGGTAACAGAGTGGAGAACCATGGGAAGAGCCCCTCCCTGGAATTTGGAAAGAGTCTGGAGAAGGCAGCACAGTCCTGCAGGTGGGAGAACCCACAGGGAGCAGTGTCCAGGCTCCTGGCGGGGGAGCCCTGGGCTAGGGCCTGTGAGGAGCAAGGAGATCCAACGGAGTTCCTGGGGATGGGAGGGAGGCAGGTATTGAGAGGGAACCTGCTGAGGCAAGAAGCAATCTGGGAAGAATGCTGCAGAAGAGGGAGGCTCAGCAAAAGCACATCTGTGGTGCCCGAGAGGGGCAGGAGATGTATTGGTTCAGCAGAGAAGGGAGAAGCCAAAGGCTGTTAGGCACAGGCTGTGGGGAAGGGGGCTTAGAGCTAGGAAGTGGCCCAGGGAAACAGCAGCATGTCTGCAGAAACAGCAATGTAGGGTCCTTGGGCCAGAGCCCAGAGCCGAGGGTGGGCCTGGGCTCCCTGCCAGCTCCTGAGGAAAGGGGCCTGCAAGCCCAGGCTGCTGAGCAAGGGCCGGTCAGAACACTGCAGTGCAGACTGAGTGGGCCAGGAGAATTATTTGGACAGTAGCTTAGACTTTCAATCGGACTCTTTTTGTCACCCTGGAAGGGGACTGAACTTTGTGATGTGGCTGAGCCGCAAAAGACCCAGCAAGAGGCAGCTGGCCAGCAGGCAGTGCTGGAGATGAGGGTCACTTGCAGCATTGCACCCTGCTGCAAGAGGGTGCTACTGAGGGTGAGTGCGCTACCTTACAGCCCCGGGCATTTTTCTGCTAGATCCTGCTTCACCGAGGCTACATTGATTGTGCTGTTTTCAAGGGGGTGGGGCAGTAGATCAGCGGGCTTGAGAGGGCTTCCTGCACCCGAAGAAAACAAGGTCTGTCTGAAGTGAAAATAAGAGGCTTTCTATTTCTCTGTCATTTCTCCTACAGAAAAATCACCTGGGTCTTGAATTGTATTCCCAGGCAGGAACTGTCAAGATCCAGTTAAGGCTATAAATAGATATCAATTTTCAAACCATCTAGGAACACTGGAATTATTAATAAATATGACTAAGTCCGTAGATGTATAGTTAAGGATCAAGAAGAGACTTGCTATTGGAGAGCAGCCAGACCCTAGGTATGGCACTTACTCATCAGCACATTGGGCCTTCTTGACATACTGTGTTTGAACTGATTTAACTTTAGAAATTGATTTAGTTAAATCCATGCAACCCCTTGATGTGGACTCTCTGAAATTGGTTTCAATGTGCTTCAATCACTAAATTGGTACAGCGCACTCAAACTGAAATAGGAGTGTCCACATGCAGACTGGCACTGAAATAATCAAGTGTGTGAATTAAAGCTGATTTAGGTCTGTGGGTGTATAGACCAGCCAGTAGCGTAGCCAAGGGGGGAGCGGAGGTAGCGGCCGCTCCCCCTGTGAGCAGAAGCAGTGTCTTAAAAAGAAGCGGCGCCTTTTATTAAAGCGGGAGCGGAACTAAAAAAAGGCGCCGCTTCTTGCAGTCACCCGGCGGCACTCCAGTTGTTCGGCGGCACTTCGGCAGCGGGTCCTTCACTCGCTCTGGGTCTTTGGCGGCACTTCAGCGGCAGGTACCACCGAAGACCCGGAGCGAGTGAAGGACCTGCCGCTGAAGTGCCGCCGAACAGCTGGAGCGCCAATGGAGCGCCGAAGGGTGAGTACAAGGGGAGATGCCTTTTTTAGCTCTTCTCCCCCTGTACTCTTGACCTGGCTACGCCACTGAGACCAGCCCTTGCTAATGTTCTGTCTCTCTAGGACTGACAGGAATGCAGGGGTCAGGGCTATGCTGGAATCCATGGGCTTCAGGGGAGGCTTAGTCCATTCCCACTGATTCTTATACTCCATTGAAGCTATGTAATATGACAAATTTTTCAAAGAACAAGTGCATCGGAAAGACTAGATAACTCAGTGGCATGTTAATGGCACATAAGAACTACCAGACTGGGTCAGACCAATGGTCTATTTGGTCCAGTGTCCTGTCTTCCAACAGTGGCCAATACCAGGTGCTTCAAAGGGAATGAACAGAACAGGCAATCATTGAGTGATCCATCCCCTGTCATCTACTCCCAGCTTCTGGCAAAGAAAGGCTAAGGCCACCCAGCACATGGAGTTGTGTCCCTGACCATCTTGGCTAATAACCATTGATGGATCTGTTGTCCATGAACTGATCTGATTCTTTTTTGAACCCCATTATACTTTTGGCCTTCACAGCATCCCCTAGCAATGAGTTCCACAGGTTGACTGAGTGTTGTGGGAAGAAATACTTCCTTTTATTTGTTTTAAACCTGCTGCCTATTAATTTCATTGGGTGACCCCTAGTTCTTGTGTTATGTGAAGGGGTAAATAACACTTCCCTATTCACTTTCTCCACACCATTCATGATTTTATAGACCTCTATCATATCCCCCCTTAGTTGTCTCTTTTCCAAGCTGAATAGTCCCAGTCTTTTTAATCTCTCCTTATGTGGAAGCTGTTCCGTACCCCTAATCATTCCCCCCCCCCCATTTCTGTACCTTTTCCACTTCTAATATATCTTTTTTGAGACAGGGTGACCGGAACTGCACACAGTACTTGAGGTGTGGGTGTACCATGGATTTATAGAGTGGTATTATAATATTTTCTGTTGTCTTATCTACCCTTCCCTAATGGTTCCTAACATTCTGTTCGCTTTTTTGATGGCCATTGCCATTGGGTAATTGTTTTCAGAGAACTATCCACAGTGACTTCACGATCTTTCTTGAGTGGTAACAGCTAATTTAGACTCCATCATTTTGTATGTATAGTTGGGATTATATTTTCCAATGTGCATAATTTTGCAGTTATCAACTTTGAATTTCATCTGTCATTCACCCAGTTTTGTGAGATTCCTTTGTAACTTTTTGCAGTCTGACTTAACTTTGAACAGATGGAGTTTGTCATATCTAGGTCACTGTTTCAAAAAATCCATCCTAGGTCAGCAATGATAGAAAGTCATTACTGTCCAGTGGCTGATTAGCACTATGTGAAATGGAGTGGGTTCAGTCCAGTGGATAAGCACTCTTATAACAGATGGCAGAGGCAGTTTCCTTCAAGAGAATGTCCCATGGGTACTGGGCAATTTTTTCACCTTTAAAGTTGGTAGGGTCAAGACACTTTGGTCAAGCATGATGCTCAGATCCCAGGCTGAGCATCTAGTCTTTGTATTTGTCAGTATGTTTATTCTGGAATCAATATGCCCATGATACCGTTTGATGAGTCACTTCAGAGCAGAACCACACTCTATCTCTGCCCTGGCAGTACTTGAGGGAATCTCTGATCTCCTTGCTTTTGGGTACTTATAAATCTCTTCTCTATTCCCTGAGCTCTTTCCTTGCACCAGGGTGAGAAGGGGATGCTCAGAGCTGGAGGATCAGAAGGATTCCCCATCCCGGAGAGAGAGAGAGAGAGGTAGGGGTGTGTGTGTGCGTGTGTACATATATTTCCTGTTGCTGTGTGTCCTAGAGTCATAGCCATGGCATGTTTTTCAGGATATGACTGTTCTGTGCTTCCTTGTCCGCCCAATCCGTATGCCACTGGATAGACTGCTGCTGCCCTTCACAATGTCTGCAGCTCTATTCTGTCTATTTAGCATGGAGCGGGATGAGAGATCTCCTTCACAGGGACCTTTCAGCTGAACTAGAGGAGAAGGGAGCTTTTCAGGGATCAGCGATTTCCAGAGACTCTTATGTGTATGCTCCAGCCCCAGTATGAGGCTCAGGCTGTCTGCATGGCATACAGGGTTGAACAACAATAAATAAGCTCACCAACCATGTGGCGTATTGTATATTTTTTTTAAAAAAATGAACTCAGTGTTCATCTTCTAGATGAGTCTGTGGAGGGGCTGTGTGTGCTCCTTCTGAACTGCTCTGATGCCCACTCCTGCCTCCGTTCCAGTCTGAGAGTGTTATTCAGAGCAGTCACTTCACATGAGCGCAGGGTAGAAGGGGAGGGACACAGGCTCTGCCCTCAGGCCACATGATAAACCCACACTTGGCTTCTGTCTCACCCCCTCTCTCAAACTCCTCTGAGCCACTCAGTGCCAGGACTGAGCTCACTGCATACACGCTGCTTAGGGTCCGAGACACTGACTGGAAAACATCACCTAGTCCGTCCTTCAACCAGCATGGGACTGTTCCCTCCAGTATACTCTCCAGCACTTTGCCCAGCTTTATTTTGTCAGTAATCTACACACTGAAAATGGCTTACAGATGAGAGTTTACAAATAACCATTACATTTGACAACACCCCAGGAGGTCAGTATTATTTTATAACTGGGGAAACTGAGGCACACAGTCGCCTAGTTGGTGGCAGAAGTCCCGAGGCCCAGTTCCCTGGTCTAGACAGACAACACTGAATTGAGCAATGGGGCTTGAACCTTTTCCCTTCTGTGATGGGGTGTTCAGCCCCACACTAGCCCAGAAAGGGGTTAAGTAACCTGATAAGCCACACCTGAAAGAGAGTTAGGTTTGATAGGCAAGCACTGCTTGGGGATGGAGCCCAACTGTGCAGGAAGGGCTGGTATAAGGTCCAATAATTTTGGTGCCAATAGCTAAGCCTGCACTGAAGTAATCCTGGGACTTTAGTAATAGGCAATACAAATTGATCAGGTTTCAGGCTGGAAGGAGCTGCTGAGTTTTGTGCTGCTGGGTGTCTTGTCCACAGGGAGTCCTGATGGGAAAGCCATCCATTTGGCGTGGGGGTGGAGCCTACTCCTACTCCTACTCCAGGCTCCAGCGGGAGCTGCTCTTCCCACCCATGCAGGGGAGTGAGGGGAGCTTCTCATGCTCCACTGCATGGACCACCCACATCCCGGTCTGCATGCAGGGGGAGAGAGCAGCCATTGCCGGGCTACTGCCTGTTGAGGGGCCCAGCTGGCGCCTTGGGCCCCCCCCCCTCCTTTCCAAGGGGCTCAGCCATTGAGGAGCTACCCACTACTTGTAAGCCAGGGCTCACGGCCGCCCCATGATCTAACCCAGTGAAAATGCATCAACACTGAGTTTTAGACTTGGGGCTTGTTGATGCTTGCAGCTGTGCTAGTGTAGGCACTACTTACACCAACGGGAGGGGTTCTCCCATGGGCACAGGTAATCCACCTCCCCGAGAGGCGGTAGCTAGGTTGACAGAAGAATTCGTCCATCAGCTTGGTGCTGTCTACAGTGGGGGCGGGCGGTGGGGGGGTGGGGGGGATAAATCGACAGGACTATGTCGCTCGGGGTGTGTGGATTTTTCACACCCCTGAATGACGTAGCTTGGTCAATGTAACTTTTTTTTGTGTAGCCCAACCCTCAGGAAACGAAGCCTCCCCCCGTTGCTGAACCTTAATCAGCTGCCTCTGGCAGGGGGCTGTTCTTACAAGGCTGCTGTCACTTCAGACTTGACAGCAGACAGTTCAAATGGGAACCCCACCAGCGAGTGAGGTTTCACAGGTGTAGGTCTGACTAACTGCAAGCCCCATTTCTTTGCTCTAGCTGTGAGTGAGTGGGAAGACAATGGGAGGTGGGGGTGGGAAATCTTCAGGCTGTATTTTGCTGGGGCTAGGCTGCTGGATGGCTGAAGGGGGGGAAGGAGTGGCCTGTTTTATGGTTGTATATTTAAGGATTGCCAAATCCCAGAAAAAGGTGCTCCTTTTTAATGGATGCAATCAGCTGAATTCCAGTTCCTGTCCATGCAGGGCCAGAGTGAGTAGCTGGCAAGACTGGCCCCGAGGGCTAACGGTAAAGAAAGCTGAGCTATATTGGAACCAGTGCAGAAAACATAACCCAGCAAATAGGACAGCCCCTCTGTGTGGGTCCCTCAAACCGCCGGGGACAATGCTGGCATCACCAAGGACTGTTCTGTCTGAGCGCTTACACTGTCGCAGATAAAAGGATGCTGCTGGGAGGCAGTGCATCCTGCCAGGATCCCCACTAGCTCTAATGAGGCACCGTGCACGCTGCCGCAAAGAATGGAGCACCACTGGGAGAAAGCTGGCGCTGCTGCATTCCCTGCTCTACGGGGGCTTTCAGTGCAGTCCTGTCTTCTGATCGTGCGTAACGTGGGGATTTTTCTATCCCCCCATCATATAAAACTGAATTTTCTTCCCCTTTCCCAAGAGAATCAGTGGGCAGCCTCCACATGCAGGGCTGGAGGGACCCCCTGGGGCACTGGTAAGTTTCACATAGGTGAGGGAAACAAATGTTGATTTTCCTTGAGCTGCCCTAAGGGAAAGGAGATGTTCCATGTAAGGGGAAGTGTTTGTACCTCCGGTTCCTGAATACAAGCCTATTATCACTGGTGTTTAGATACAAACTGGGGCAGGGAGTGTGTGCGCGTGCCCAGTAAATCAGTGTCTATATCTTTCCCTATTTAGATGCTACTGTAATGTAAGTAATAGAGACTCACAACTAAGTTCATGGCCCCGTCGTGCTAAGTGCTGTACAAATACCCAGTAAGAGACAAGGCCTGCCCAAAGAGCTTGTGGTCTAACTAGACAAGTGAAGGATGTGAGAGAGGCAGTATTATCTCCATTTTACACCTGAGGCATTCGGGCGCAGAGCAATTTAGTGAGTCGCCCAGGGCGTCTGTGGCAGAGCCAGGAATTGAACCCAGTTCTCCTGATGTCTGTCTTAACTACAAGGACTGCTTGTCTCCCTCTTTGGGCCTGTGACAGGGTTCGACTCACCACTGCTGGCGCCTCCTGCCAGTCGCTCCGGGAATTAGCTCTCAACACCTGTGGAGTGCCCTCGACGTGTGGTGTCGCGCCCATCATTTGCTCTGCTGCCCTGGGACCCGTGTTGCTCCCTGCTCGGCAGCATCCTCTTCAGTCTTACCCCCTTCCGGAGGGGTGTTGTTAACAGCAGTCTTTTCGTCTGCACCTGCCTCGGTGGCCAACCGCAACCCTGTAGTCTAGCCCCTTATCTCAGGGGCCAGTCACAGTCTGTCTCGGCCCCTCTCCTCAATGGCCAGGTGCAGTGCAAAGCGGGGACCCAGGCCTGCCTGCTACTCTGGGCCCTGACCCAGGAACCCTCTAGCAGCAGCCTCTCTCTGCCCTTCTTCCTTCCCCTCTTGCCTGCTTGGTTTCCCTGGGCCGCTTCCCCTTTGGCCCTATGCACCTTCCTAACCCTTTACAGCAGGGCCGCAGCCTGGCAGGTAATGGGCTGGAGCCCCTATCTGCTCCCCCAAGCCTGCCCAGCACTACTCTGTCCAAGGTGCTATTCCTCTCATCAGGCACCAGTTCTTCTCCCTCACTGGCCAGGGAGTGATTGCCTTCTCTCTAGCTGGGCAGCCTTTATATAGGGCCTAGCCTGGTCTTTATTGGCTGCCCCTTTCCCTGCCCTGATTGGCTCTCCCCAGGCCTTTACTGATTGGCTGCTGGTTCGCGCAGCCTCTCTGGCCTGGTTCAGCCCTTTTTCTCAGGAGGTGGGGCTCCGCCCCACCACAGGGCCCCGCTCAGTTTTGGACTGTCCCAAATGAGTCTGCAGCTGTGAGAACAACACAGCTGATGCTGTGCACTGAAATGAGCACAAAGCTGTTAACCCTGAGGTGTGTCAGGCTCTGGAAGGGGGAGCTTGGCTCAGTGTTTTTGTAACAGGAGTTGCCAGCCAACCAGACAGTGCTACTGGGCTGTAGCCGTCACCCCCAAAGCATTCGCCAGCCCTTGGCCAGGGCTGGAGCTGGGGCAAGGAGATCGGAGCTGCTCTTTCTATCTCTCTCTTCTGCCAAAGGGGATTTGTTCTGTCACTTCCATCAGGTCCTTCTGGTGGGCCGGAAATGCTGCATGCGCTGCTCTCCATTCCTGCTGGCCTCTGTCATTGAAGCTCTGTAGTAACCACTGCAGAGGATTCTGGGGCACAACTGGTTTTGAGTGACTGAACGGGGAGGCCTCGGGCTGGAGCGTCTCTCACATTGTACTTCATAAAGAGTCAGTTTGTCCTTCCAATGCTACAACGCATGTAGCCCATGAAGAACACTGCATCCTTCTTTGCTGCTGCCCTTCACGCTGCTAGCCTGTGGGCCTGAGCCAAAGGCCGTTGAATAGAATGGGAGTTTTCCCACTGACGTCTGAGGGCTTTGGATCAGGCCATTCGTATGGACCTACAAGGAGCCCCTGGTTCTTCCCCACTCTCTAGGCCCTCTCAAACTCCTTTTCAGGTCTTTCTGTGACAGAAGTGCTAAGGGCCTGCTGGCCAAGAGGAAAATGAGGGGGGGAAGGAAGGTGGGGAAGGGCCTTGGGGTCCAAAGCAAAAAGATTTTATCATCCCCACTGGTGTGTTTTCTCATTCCCATGGGATCTCTGAGGCAGGGATCTTATCTCGTGTGTGTCTGTACAGCACAACGCACGCTGTATAAACACCGACGCACCGCCCTGGGGAGAGTGGTGGAGTAAGGAAGAGGAGGAGATATGAAGGGAGGGAGGAGAGAGAGGGGTGACTGGAGTGTGCCATCTGCTGTGACTGTATCTGAAGGGAGTGGTGGTGACTTCCTATTTCCTCTAGCAATGGGCAAACGGGCTTGACTAAAACGTGACCCCTCTCTTCCAGAGCTGTGTGTCTGACGCAGTGCAGTGGATGGATTGCATCTAGCACAGGCAGTGGTGCACGTACACACTAGCCAGTTCCTTACCAGACCCTTATGTTCCACGCTTGCATGTGGGAAACCCATTTATTCTGCAAATCAAGGATGAAGCAGCTGCTCTCAGGGGCTTCACCTGCTGTCGATGTATGTCCCCGTGTTGAGTAGAAATAACAATGTAAACGTCTTTCCTACCTGTACTTCAATAAGAACATGATTATTATTTTTCCAAAATGCAAGATTGCCCCAGTAGTCCAGCCCTTGCCTTGGCCTCTGCCCTCACAGCTGGAGGTGCTGAGCCAGTGCTGTCTCACAGACCTGTGCCTTGACCTCAGACTCACGAGCTGGCGCTGCTGAGCAAGAGACTTGGCCCTTGTTTCAGCCCAGCAATCCAGAGTTCCTGAATTAAAGAGCTCATCCAGGCTGTGCCTTGGCACCTGTCTGAACAGTGCTAGTGAGCAGGGGTTATGGGAAGGGGGTGGGAGCGCAGGGCTCCATCCTCTGCAAAAAGCAGGGGGTGGCCATTCCCCATCCTCTCACTTTCCAGAGCTCCCCCTCTTCCCTGGTTGGTGCAATGAGGACTCCTCAGGCAGGAGAATCTGAAGTAGGAGCAGAAGAAGGAGCGGGGGGCTGGCTGCGGGATTTATGGGGCTTTAATGGGTCTCACACCAGACAGGAGAGGAATTGTCCAAGTGGCATCTCCCTTTCTTCCTTCTTTCTCCTATAGGAAGATCTGTCTCCCTGCTTGTTCCTCATCCCCTTTAGGGGGCAGAAAATGCCAGATGCCTCCAGCCCTCCCTACTCCCTCCACTTTGGGGGGTGGGAGACAGACCCTAGACCTGCCACCCCCGACTAGCTAGAATCAGGGGACAGAATGGTCCTGTCAGCCGCCTCTCCCCTTGGGCTCCTACCTGCTCCACTAAGGAACAAATGTCATTGCACTGCACTGGTCTATGCCCGTAACCCTGTAACTAACACACACACAGCTATCTGGCTCTGGGCCTGCTTGGGGACCTGGGAGCATTTTCAGATACGTTTTTCCCCCCTTGTCCCCATTCGCCTCCTCGGGTCATGGCCAGTCACACAAGTTGTTGCAGTGTCACTTGGTCACATGACAGTAACCCCCATAACCACATACAGCCCCCAGCGCAAGGGACAAGCCGCTCTTAGTTTGATCTACTTCAACCAGTGCAGCGAGGAGAGTTGTGTGCAGCGCATTGCATGTCGTACGCCGTGGCGGGGTGGACTGAGGCATGACGGGCCAGTCCAGACCCCCTACCCTGAAAGGGGCTCCAAGGAGATCCTCAGTTTCTATCAGCTCAGCCCTCCCTGGAGCTGGATATTTTCCCCAGCCAACCTCGCGGGTCTTGTCTCCAGTGATATCATTTGCACCACTAGAGAACAGTTTGTTCTGTTCTAAGCTATGCTGTTTCCAACGCACACCGGCCGCTTTTCACCGTCCTCGCTCAATTTCCAGGCGCACAATTCTGAAAAAGAGCAGCCGAAAAGAATGCCAGTTCTTAGAAGGGGCCCCCGAAGGAGCCGAGGCTGGTGGATGGCAGTCGATCCGCGTGGGGATCAGGCAAGCCGTGCATGCTGGTGCACGGGCCCCTCTCCATCCACCAGGGCTGGTCTAGCAGCGATTGGGAGTCGGGAATCAATGGCTCTTCTGAACTGTCTGACCTCAGGTGTTCTTTCTGTTGCACTGCAGGGTGTCCCAGGGAAGATGGGCTCACCTGGCTCCCAGGGAGCTGTTGGCACGCGTGTAAGGGAACCGCACCCGCTTCAGTGCTGCATAGTCAGTGCAAAACTTAGGGCTGGACTGCCTTGCCTTAGGAGAATGTATTTCTCCCCAGTTAGGACCCTTTAATGAAGTCGTATGGGTGCAACCTGGGACATAATGAACATAGGGACTAAATCCTCTCTCGCTAATGAGCTGTTTGATCAGCTGGAAAAAAAACCCATCCGCATATCGTCAGTGTTTTCTCTATTGAGATGAAAAACGTACATAAAGCCCAATCTACAAGCACTGGCTACCTGCAATCAATGGGCAACAGCCCTCCTCCCTGGTGCAGCCATACAATGAATGGCTGCATGGTGGAAAGTGACTGCTATGAAATTTGGCTCTTTGCTGCACGTTTTGGGGACTCTCGGGGAAATGAATTCCCTTTGTGGGTTGCCAGGGTGAGCTTCTCAAAAGCATTCAGTGTTAGCCTAATCCTGCCCTCGTCAAAGTTTTCCCATTGACTTTGATGGGAGCTAAGTGCTGCTGAAATTCCCAGCCCTAATCTACTAGTAGACTATTGTTTTAGCCATGAGAGCCAACTTGGGAGGCAGCATGTCAGAGGGGGATTTCCTCTCCTTCCCATAGGGTACTCATGTGAGCAAGCAGAGTGAGATCCAGGTGGGAGTGCTGGAGCGAAGGTAAATCAACCCCCAAATAGGAAATTACTCCTGTGTGTGTGTCTATTCTTTTCAAGCGCTTAGCTTTGTGCCCATCATTGTAGTATCTGAGGGTTGGCCTATGCTGCCATCGGGAGGTGGGTTTGCAGCTTGCATAGACATACCCGAGCAAGATCAAAGCTAGAGTGAGTAATAATAGAAGTGTAGCTGCAGCAGCATAGGCAGTGGAATGAGCTAATCTCTTGAGTACAACAGCACCCTGGGTGCATACGTGAGCAGGTAGCCCATGCCACTGCTAGGACCAGGGTGTTGAGCCGGTGCCAGAGCATGGACAGGACCAGCTGATTGAGCACCAGTGCCCTCCCTCGGAAGGAGAGGCACTGGAGTAGTTCTGTCCATCTCCAGAGCCGCTCTGCCACCCTGCCCTCTAAACTTTGCCAGTTCTCCGGTGGAGACGGATGAGTGGCAGAAAGGTAAACGCTGAGATAGAGCAGCGGACTTGCGCTCCACTGGATGGCTTGAAGCGTGGGTAGGAGGGAGCTCGCCTGCCACCCGGCCCCGACCACCAGGCCAGAGCTCCGAGTAGACGGCCTGGAAAGCCTCCACTCACACCAGGGCGCCTGGCCCCTGGACCACGAGGAGTAAGTTGTCGGTATACGCCAACAGGACCAACCGCAGCTCCGGCTCCCAAAGCACCAACCCTGTCAACCTCCGGCGAAGGAGACAGGAAGGGCTCGATCGCCAGAGCATACAGCTGGCCTGAGAGGGGACACCCCTGATGCACCCTGGGTCCGAAACGGAGTCCCTGGCATTGCTATAGGTGCTCTGGGCTCTTTTCTGCTAGGTGTAGGCAATATGGTCTGGCAGTCAAGAGGCCTGGGTATTCCTGACCAGATCCGTGGTGGCCATGGAGCCCCTGCTACACAACACCCAACTCCATGTGCAGGTGGCGGAGTCCCCCTCAGTGAGCCAGAGGCTGGTCCTGGCGGAAGTCACCAGACCTGGAGACCTCCTGGACTATGACTGAGGAGACTGGCTGGATCCCCTGATGCTAGCTCAGCGCATGGGGCTCTCCGGCCCTCGTATTTCCCGGCGCGTACTTCAGGAGGTGAGGGCTGCTTTACCACCCGCTGTTCAGGCCTACCTCGACTGGGTCCTGTGAGAGGGTGCCCCCGCTCATCCTACACCCCAGGCCCTCCAGACCTTTTCATCGGGCCCCCGCCCCGGGGACCCACCCGGCCACCTAACCCCTTCACCGTGAGCCAGCTGCATGACTTACAGCTGGCTCGTTTCCAGACTACATCAAGGAAACATCTGTACATGCTCATGCGCCTCACCCTTCACATCCTCACCCTCGAGTCTCACCCCAACACGAAGGGGCGGGACCTCCTACCACCTCTGGAGGGTGAGGAACCCTGGTGGGCCAGCCTATACTCCACCCTTGTCCAGAAGCCCATCAGGGATATCAGTTGGCGGCTCCTTCATGGAGCCGTGAGCACTGGCGTGTTCTTGGCGCAGTTCACCCCCATCCCAGACACCTGCCCCTTTTGTGGTGTGAGGGAGACCCTGGCACATGTGTATCTGGAGTGTGCCAGGTTGCAGCCCCTATTCTGGCTCCTCCAGAACCTCCTGCTGAGGTTCTGGCTGCACTTCTCCCCACACTTGTTTATATTTGCACACCCTATCCGTGGCCCCACTAAGTCACGAGACCTCCTCGTCAACTTCCTCCTGGCCCTAGCCAAAGTAGCCATCTACACCACCAGGAAGAGGATGGTAGATGAGGGGATTGCTCTGTGACTGTGGGGCCTACTTCCGCTCCTCCCTGGTCTCATGCATCTGGGCAGAGTTCCTCTGGGCGGCGTCCGCTGGCTCCCTTGACGCCTTCGAAGAGCAGTGGGTGCTGTCCGGGGTTCTCTGCTCAGTGTCCCTGTCCGGTTCCCTTTGTTTAGCCCTGTGACCTCACTCCTGTCCCTGTTATATTTTTAGTTGTCCCCTGAACTTAATTGAGATCCCGGACCTTGTGGATCGTCCCCTAGGCTCGAGGAGGTCCTTTAGTAGTGGGGGGCGGGGGAGGAGAAAAAAATACAATTACAGGGCAGAGGAAGACTGAGGGTAACATGGGTGTGGGTTTCCAAACAACAGCAGTGAAATCTCCACTCAATTACCATTGTACGCTGCTTTGTGAGGTTAAAGAATCTGGTGCCTAATTAGTTGTGAATGGGAACAAAATTCTAAACAATCCAATGACTTTCTGTCACAAATCAGGCTGAGTGCCTGCAAAACTGAGTGTGTGACTGAAAGGGTTCCATTGCCACTCGTGAAAGGAAACAAATGATCTCACAGCGTGCCTTGTAACAAGCTATTGCGTACGCTTCCATGGTGACTGTGGCCCTGTGCCATCTGGTGAACCCCGCAGGTATCTAACGGGAAGTAGGCTAGAGGGAGGCATGGAGACAGACAGCATTTAGGGGTACTCTGAGTCAGACAGCGGATCAGGGTTGCTCCATTAGGTGGTTGCTATAATGAGTAAATGGAAGCATTTCACTGAAACCTGACACTGTCTGCTTCCTGAAGGATACTGCATCACCTGCCTAGGACTTAGCGAGGGAAGGACTGTAACATAAAAGGAGTCTGCAGACCCGTGCCAGGGGAATGCAGTGCAATGTGCCAGAGCAGATTCGAGCATGTGATCTTGTAAACGCTCAGGTCAAGATGGACTTCGCTGGGGAAATGAATTGCCTAAATACTGAGATTCATCGTACCCAAGCCTATCTTCTGGGTACTGTGTCCGGGACTCACTGAGCCTGCTGGACATCTCAAATTGTACCCTTCATCCGTGGGACTGAGCTCTGGAGATGGTGGACGTAAGTTTGGTGGGAGTGACTAGCATCGCAAAGGAAACTAGCTGAAGATGGGTTTGTAACCCTAAGACCCCCTCGGTGCCAACTGGTAAAGAGCATATTGTTCTGCAACAGCAACTCTTAGCAGGTCTGAAAAACTCACTGCACCTAGCCCACTGCTTTCATAAAGATCATGTATGATCGCTAATAAAAGCTTATGTAATACTGACCCCTGTGATCACTGTGTGACGTATGTACGGATGATATTTCAGGAGTGGTGTATATGTACTGAAAATAAAACCCAAGAGAAAAACAGGAATCTTCCAGACAGCCATTAGGTCAGGGGTGGCCAACCTGAGCCTGAGAAGGAGCCAGAATTTACCAATGTGCAGTGCAAAAAAGCCACAATAATACATCAGCAGCCCCCCATCATCTCCCCCCCTCCCACCCGCCAGTAGCCCCTCCGATCAGCACCACCCCCTCCATCCTGGTCGCTGTGATCAGCTGTTTTGTAGTGTGCAGGAGGCTTGAGGGGGGGAGGGGGAAGGAGCGAGGGCACAACAGGTTCAGGGAAGGGGGTGGGAAGGGGTGGAGTGGGGGCAGGGCCTGTGGCAGAGCCAGGGGTTGAGCAGTGAGCACCCCCCGGCACATTGGAAAGTTGGTGTCTGTAGTTCCAGCCCCAGAGTCAGCGCCTATGCAAGGAGCCGCATATTAACTTCTGAAGAGCTGCATGTGGCTCTGGAGCCACAGGTTGGCCACCCCTTTGTTAGGTAAATATACATCCTGTCGGGGTTTCCATATAAATTAAGCCAACACAATGGGAGCCCAATTTACCTGTGAAGTCAACAGGGGGATGGGAAGATGCCAGAGACTAAACCACAGGCAGTTGTCCTGTCTTTGGGTGGGGGCGGAGGGGCCGAAAATGAACATTGCAGAATATAAATAGAATGCCAGGAGACATTTTGTTATCCATGCACTTGGAAAACCCATAGTGGAGGGGGATGCTGCGTGAACGCTTCGATCCTGGTTTGTCTGCAGCCAGCTAGCCCTGCAAAACACTGAACCTTTGGAGGGAAATCTAAATTCAGTGGTTCACAGACTGTGGGTCAGAGCTGTTCCGGGCAGGCTGCAGGGCACAGCAGCTGTGGTGACACATTGTGTAGATGTCAAGTATTGGTGCCTCCTGATAGTTGTAGCCCTGTCCAGGATTCTGATTTAGGCAGGACTGGCTCTAGGCTCCAGCAAAGCAAGCAGGTGCTTGGGGCGGCACATTTGCAGGGGCAGCATTCCAGGCATCCTTTTTTTTTTTTTTGCTTGGGGGCCAGCCCTGCGGGCGCTTACCCAAGTAGACACTGTCCAGGCCCCAGCAGCACCGTGGGCTGATGCCGAAGTCCGGCTGGAAGAGCCGCAGCTAGTGGCCGAAGCTGGCCCCAGGACTGGGGTCCAGCAGCAGCAGCATGTCGTGCGCGGGGGCGCCCTGGGGCCGCTGCAGTTTGCGTCACCGGCTGCGGCCCAGCCGTCGCGCAGGCTCCGACGTGGAGAGCGCGGGACACTCGCTCTGGGGGGCAGGTGCCGCAGGGCGGCCGCCCCCCAGCGCCGCAGCCGGGGCTGTGCGAAGTGGCCCGAGCCACCATGGGGCTGTGGCAGGGCGGCTAGGAGCAGCAGCAGCAGCAGGGCCATAGAGGGGACCGGTGCCCGGGGCACTGCAGTGCGGGGCCCGCGTCCCGCTCTCCAGGGCTCCGCTCCCCGCTGGCTGCTCCCTCTGGGACAGCCGTGTCCTGGCTCCTCAGCCCCCTACCGGGGCGGTCCCCCCAGCTCTGCCCTTCCACTTCCCGGCCGGTCCTGGAGGCAGGAACCCTGGCTGGAGGGACCCTGGCCTGAGGTGCGGCCAGGGAGCCACGCTGCTTACCCCGACCCTGCCAGCGCCAGACTGGCTGGAGGCAAGGGGGGAAAGGGTGGAGTCAGGGACCCCCTGGGTGCCGGGAAGGAGTCGGGTGAGCGGGATGCTGATGATCCGCCCTGGGAGTGAGTTACCAGTGACCCAGGGCTGGGGAGGAAGGGGGGTGCAGGTGTGTGTTGGGGAGAGCCCAAGGCTGGGGTGGCAGGGGGCTGCGGGTGGGGGAGAGGGGGCGAGCCCACGGCTGGGGTGGCAGGGGGTGCAGGTGGGGGGGGGAGAGCCCAGGGCTGAGGTGGCTGGACGTGTGGGTGGGGGAAGGGGTGAGAGCCCACGGCTGGGGTGGCAGGGTGTGTGGGTGGGGGAGGGGGTGAGAGCCCAGGGCTGAGGTGGCAGGGCGTGTGGGTGAGGGAGGGGGGGAAAGCCCAGGGCTGGGGCGACAGAGGTTGTGGGGGTAGCCAAAATTTGTTTTGCTTGGGGCGACAAAAAAACCTAGAGCCAGCCCTGGATTTAGGGGTGGACTTTGAGGCTTTTTTTGACCAAGTAAGCTCACCCCTAGCCCAACTCTCCTCCCAGTGTGGCTGCTTCAGGTTGCTTTTGTCGGATGTAACTTCAGTGCAAATTCAGCCGTGATCAAAGGCGTGGATGGATCCTGAAATTGGAGAGGTCCCTAGATATGAAGGGAGGAGAGTGACCTAGAGACAAGAGAGCAGCAGGGATTGTGGGAACCAGGAGAGGCTTAGTACTTACAAACATTAAACCCTACGCCAAGGGGGAAAGGGAATAAACTGCTCAGGTACAAAATAAAAGGAAATGGTTGTGACCAATCAGCTGCCCTTTTGCAACAGAGTGAGTTTATATTATTCAGGAGACAAAATGAATATTATTTTAAAATAACTTTTTAATGCAACCGATCTGTTTATAATTTGTATTACAGTAGTACCTAACCACCTCAACTGAGATCAGGGCCCCATTGTGCTCGGTGCTGTACGGACACGCGGTAAGCGAGAGTCCCGGTCCCAAATTGCTAACAATCTATGAAAGTATCTTCTTCCCATTTTACAGATGCCCTGAGGAACTGGGGCAACTTACGTGACTTGCCTAGAGCCATACGGCGAGTCTGGTGTCTGTAGGAGAGACAGGAAATAAACCTGAGACTCAGTCCTGTGCTGTAACCCCAACAACATCCCTCCTCCCTGGTTGCCCCAGTGATGGTGCAGGATTGGGACTGGAAGGCTGGGAGAAGAGTTGGCCCATGATAACATCTAATCCTTCAGTGGGTGTGGTTAGTGGCCTGTAGGGCAGGCTATTGTGTTGGGATTGTGCTAGCCCATGTCAGAGCACAGTTGCCAAAGGGCAAGCGCCTCTCTCCGGTGCAGATACAGTGTTTCCCCACAGTATGTTGCTGGCTCCTTGTAGGTTGCAGTGGCTTATGTGGTTTGCCACTTGAATGTTGCATTACTGGTGAGATGTGCCCCAAGCAAAGGGAAACTGCAGGTATTTTGACTGGGTTGCTCTGGCCTGGAACTCCTTTGGGTAATCAGGCTGCTTACTGACTTGACGCATTCTACCCTGACTTATGCTCCATGCAACTCCATTGAGCTTGTGATTGCACAAGCAGAATTTGGTCCCAGATCTAGAAAAATGTCTCTTGTTCCAGCCCCAAGCTTGGCAGAGAATGTGCTGCATGCCAAGAGGAGGAGAGCTCACACCCATCCGGGAGATCTCTCTGAATTCCAGGGCAGACCCAGACCTCCTGGTGCACCAGGGAGACCAGGACTCCAGATAAGTGACATGCTGCCATGGTTTGCACAGAGGAGTGACTGGGCTGGCTAAGAGTTTATGGAGGGAGTGGTATGATATTGCCTGCTATGGTACATGACCCATCTGTGTCTGCTACTAACAAATATCTCCAACGCCTGGTGTTGGGACACTAGAGGGGAATGGCTCTAGGCTACTACAGCGAATTCTTTCCCAGGTTTCTGGCTGGTGAGTCTTGCCCACCTGCTCAGGATCTAACTGATCGCCAGATTTGGGGTTGGAAGGAATTTTTCCCCCAGTCAGATCGGCAGAGACCCTGCGGTATTTTTTGCCTTCCTCTGCAGTGTGGGGCAGGGTCACTTGCTGGTTTAAACTAGTGTAAATGGTGGATTCTCCATAACTTGAAGTCTTTAAATCAAGATTTGAGGACTTCAGTAACTCAGCCAGAGATTAGGGGCCTGTTACAGGAGTGGACGGACAGGTTGTGTGGGCTGTGATGTGCAGGAGGTCAGACTAGATGATCATGATGATTCCTTCTGGCCTTAAAGTTTGAGTCTAGGAGTCGACCCGCTCTGTTTCTGAGAGCTCTTAAACTCTCTTGCTTGTGCCAGGCAAACCCATGCCATTCCCACACGTCTAGGGCAACCACATCGACGGCTGAGTCTCACTTGACCTGTGCAGCGTGTTGCCTCTGGCCCTGGCATTTCAGCAGCTTTCTCTGCACACTGACAGTCGCTGGCTGGCTGTTGATTGGTTGCTGTCGCCCTTGTTATGGTCACCCTGTGGGGCTATGCTTGGGTGCAGCTGTTAGGTTCAGTTTCCACGTCCCTAGCAGCAGGTAATGAGAACTGCGTTCCCTTAAGAAAAGAAATAGCAAGTGACGGGTGTTGGGGGGAGATGAAAAGTCACTGCTTGGTTTTACTTACCAGGGCCCACAACTGATCCAGGGCCCAAGCTCGAGCCAGAGTCCCCGATGGGGATTGCTCACATTTGCAGCTGTTTGGGATGTTCTGACCCACATGGATCACCCCACACCAATGGGACAACACAGACTGTCTAGCTGCAAGCAGATGTGGTTCACTCGGAAGAGGGGCTGAGGTCTGATGATTAACATGGGGGCATGTGATGAGCTGTGCATATTCTCGCCTTCCGGAGAGACTCCTAGAGCAGCCAGGGAGAGGGCACCAGGACAAGGTCTCTTCTGAGAGCCCTGCTCCAGCTGCTGCATTTTTTGTAGAACAACAGTGACATCTGGTGGTCATGAAGGTTAAAAACTAGCCTTGTGCTTCCTCTAAATTTCCTGAGTTGTATTTCTTCGCATTGACACTTGGGTCTAGGTTAGAAATGACTGGTTAATTGAACCCCCAGATAGCCGGTGGGTGTTCTCCATGGGTATCTTGGGGTGACTCTCCTAGGCCCTGACTCCTATTTAAGGATAGTACAATGAGTTTTTGCCATGTTAGCTGATACAGTCTAGATGCTGCGGTCTAGGTGAGCTGTACTCAGCACAGAACCAGAGAGGGTGGAGGGCAAAGGTGGGTTTATGCCACCTTTGCATTCCCCTGATCCTGGAGTTGGTGAGATGTTACAACCAGTTTCCCACAAACCTAATGACCCATCCCAACCACTGGGGTTTGCCAGGGAGCAAAGGTGCTCCAGCCATGCCGACTTTTCCCCAGCCAGGCCTCCATATGAGTGTCCAGAAGTGGAGGTGGCATGAAGTCAGTATATCAGTTCTACATTATCCAGGATTCCCCTCATCAGGGGCAATCCTCAGGGGTCTGGATCCACTAGGTTTCCATCCACTAGGTGACATAAACCCACCTTTGCCCTCCACCCTCTCTGGTTATGTGCTGAGTACAGCTCACCTAGACCGCAGCGTCTAGACTGTATCAGCTAGCATGGCAAAAACTCATTGTACTATCCTTAAATAGGAGTCAGGGCCTAGGAGAGTCACCCCAAGATACCCATGGAGAACACCCACCGGCCATCTGGGGGTTCAATTAACCAGTCATTCTAACCTAGAATGCTTTATGTCACCAGACCACATTTAAGGATCAGGCCCCAGCTTCTTAGCTTCTCTAATTGCTGGAGCATACAGCACAGGCGTTTGTGTGGGTCCCATGGTCATCAACGATAGGACTAGATTGGAGGAGAAGAGGGTGTATGGCAAAACAGAGAGTGTGGCATGGGGTGGATGCATCTGTAATAAAGAAATGGTAACTGAGATGATGCTGTATAAACAAGTCACCTAGGAGGGAAAAGGAACAAGAGTCTCCACTCCTACCAAATTTCATAGGAAGCTCCCAGACTTTGGCATGTTCCCATATTCTGCAATAGCAGCATGAAGGAACAGAAACTCCTAGTTACCTTCAGGTGTGGAAAAACCCTCAGGTGTTGCCATGCAGTGAGGCTGACAATGTTGCATCACAGCTGCCATGACAACGTTCCCCGTCATGCCACAAGGCAGTGCTGTCCTGTCATGACACTGTCATGCTGCAACATCATATTTTCCATCTTAACAGGCCAGGGCAGCCGCTTTCCACGAAAGGCAGATAGGTGGAGAGTTGAGACAGCAACACACAAATCTGTCGATTCTACACAGAAGCGTAGCCACAGGTGGGCCTGAGTGGGCCATGGCCCACTCACTTAGCATCCAGGCCCACCCAAATTGCACCCCGACCCCGCTCAGAAGCATGGGAGGTGGGACTGCAGGCAGAAGGGTGGGGAGGGACCCCCCACTTATCCTGGCCCAGGGCCCCACAAACTGTAATCCCCCTCTGTGGGGGTAGGCGGCCCCCCTGTCATTGCCCGCCCACCTGAAAGCCGGGGACCACCCAGATTTCCTATCCTAGCTACGCCACTGGTTCTACATCGTGTGTAATGTAATGATGTTGACTTGCATCTGAGTAGCACTTTTGCTCCAGAAGGAGCTCAAAGCACTTTCTAAACTATCCATACAGGAATCACTTTACCAATCAGACCATGATTCTATGTCTCATCCAAACATCAGCAGCACCGGGACCCCAGTGCCGTGCTGGGACACTGGCCTAACACTGACTCAGAGGGAAGAGCGCCCCCCCCCCCCCCCACACACACACAGGATCATCAGCAACATTTATTGCAGCTTCTTAGGCTGCCCATAGAGCTGTTCTGTCCTGTAGTGACTAGGCTGAACCCTGCTCAGTGTGAGAATGGGCAAGATCCCCACTTGGCTGCAGGCAGTATCTGTGTACACTGCACAGTGTTTGCTTTGTCACAGGGGCCCGTGGGAGTGGCAGGAACTGGTGAGGACTTTGGCTTTCCAGGCCCTCCAAGCTTTAAGGGGCTTACTGAAGTGTGGGAGCCTGCAGGGCACCTAGGACACCTAATTTCTGGGGTTGGGAAGGGGAAAATCTGCACGTTGTGGTTTTTAATGGTGTGAGCCTTTCCTTAGCCTCCCTTTGGTGTACTGGACTTTGTGTACTGTCCAGGGCAAGGCTGGTGACGTGGGGATCCCAGGTGCACCCGGGGGGAAAGTGAGTCTCCTGGCACCAGATGCCTCTTGCATTCCTGTTCGATCTCGGGTTAAGCTGTGCGCCCATGGATTCTGCAGTCTTGTACTGTGGGCACAGCATACTGCAAGGCTGAGTGGCCCGGGTCCCTTTGTCTAATCTAGTGCTGGTATTTCTAATGGTGCCTGTTACCTTGGTATCTGCTAAGAACTGATGTTACTGAGAGAGCCCTTGCTCATTCCCATCACACAGGTGCTCCGCACAGCAGTTGCTTTTGCCAGTATTCACCACCGTGGACACTCCAGAGTTCCTTCCTCAAACTTGACCACTAAATCGGGACCTTCCGAACCAGGGGACTGTGTGGTTCAAGGGATCTGAAATGGGAGCTGGAGCCCTTCACCTCTGCTTCACAAGGTTCATACCGGAGCCACGCTGCGCAGTGTTGCCAGCCACCTGATGGCTACTCTGTGGCTCATACACAATGAATCAAGGGTCAGAAAAACCATCCCTAAAGGACCCCATTGTTGGCAATCTCCTCCGAGATGCCCAGGATGGAATGGTCTGGAGATCACACCTCCCTCTTGCCTTTAGAGATGGTCTATCCAGAGCAGGGTTGAGGCATGCTGGCAGAGCAAGCAGGTGGGGACAGCTTGTACTGCCAGCCACTGCCCGTGCTGTACTCCTTCTGCGCACAAATGGGCTGCGGTCCCAACAGCTGTCAGTCCTGCACATTTCATGAGCAATTGTAAAGCTCCCCTGGAGCCTTTGGTGCAAAACAGGGATAGGAAGAGTTTGGGAATGGCGCTGTCTGCTGCAGCATCCATGCAGATGTCTTCAGAGGGTCGGAGTCTGTGCAGCCAGCTCCTTATCAGAAGCAATGTGAGTTTAGCCCTCTCTCTGTGGAAGGGCTTGTCTACCCTTTGCCTTTCTTCCCCTTGCTGCAGTGTAGGATCAGACTGGCTCCTGGGGGGATGAAGGGTTACCTGGTCTTGCTGGGGAGCAGGGCGAGTACATCCCTGGGAACAGTCAGTGCTCCAGCTGCAGGGGGTTCAGGAGAGAGATGGCATCACGCTAACTAAATGGAAATCATTCAGAGACAGCTGTGCACCTCCCCGTCACTACAGGTGAAGTCCTATTTCACGGGAACGCAGGAGCCATCTAAATTATTGCTCTGCCTTCTGTCCTGCTGGGATAATACAGAACAATCTCATCTGTATTTTCCTTTTATAATTTAAACCCCATTCCATGCATCTGTTTTGACACTTTGCTTGGCTCTGCTGGGAAGAATGTCGCACTGATCTACACCCCGCTGGCATCAACAGGCCAGTGCTGCGAGGAAGTGGCAGCACGTTGCTTGGAGTGTGCTCCTAACGATGGGATGCCAGGTGGCGTGGTGGCATTGACGGCGCTGCTGATCTCCTATTCCTGTATCTTCCAGGGAACTATTAGCCAAATAGGAGCAAAGGGCACTCAGTTCCAAAGACCCTCGATAAGTACTATTGCCAGGCCGACAGGCCTTTGACAGAGGTGCTACAATCAGCATGTGTAGTGAGGTGGAGTGGCCTCCCACTGAGCCAGAGGGGGAGGGACCACTCTGTGAACCCTGGTGGGCGGAGCCAGGCTGCACTCTCCCCTCCCACTGGAACAGGAAGTATAAAGGGTGGAGTCTGGAGCTCAGTTGGGCTGCAGCTGCTGAAGGAGAGAGATGCCTCCTGGCCACTCCCAAGCTGGGAAACTGCAGCAGGCTCCCACTGAGCTGAGGACTGGCCAGAGCTACTCACAGACAAAGGCATTGAGGAGTCGCTGGGACTGCCACTGGCCTTCTACCCTGACAAACCAGAGGACCCCCTATGGATCCAGGTACAACCTGAGGGAAAGCAGGAAGTGGCCTGGGGCAGCCGACCCTACTCTGGCTGAGTCGCTGCTGGAGACCCAGTCAGCATGTTGCAGCTGGATTCCCCCCTGACCCAGTGGTGAAATACTTGGCTGCTGTTAGGGCCATGGGCTGGGATGTGGTGGAGTCGGGAGGGCCCGTATCCCCGTATTCCCTGCCACCCCATCCCTGGAGTGGCAGTTTCCCCTCTCTAGGCCAAGGAGCCTGCATTTGTCGGCCATTCGCCGGAAGTAGGATACCTGACCCTCTTGCTGCTCAGCCCTGAATACAGGCCTGAGCCTTAGACACTCCACTGCCTCCCCCTGACTAAGGGCTTGGCTTAATAACTGTTTGCTTGCTGCTTGGCCCTGAGTACAGGTCCAAGCCACAGACTCCTTACTGCCCTACCCTGACTGTGGGCCTGGACCCATAACTATCTGCTCCTCTGCCCTGATTGCAGGATAGAGACCCCAACAGACTACTGCTCTGCCCGGGCTGTTGGCCAGAAGCACCGGCTTTGTGTTGCTCAGCTAATTCCCTAACTGTGAACGATGCCCAGCGCCATAGTGAGGTGGAGTGGCCCCCCACTGACCCAGAGGGGGAGGGACCACCGCTAACCCACTACAGTGTGACAACAACTTTACGTTTGTGTCGCACCTTTCATGCTGAAAGCGCTGTGCAGGAACCACTTCCCTTGCGAGTGCTGGGCAGCACTTCCCATTCGGGGTCTTCTCCAGCGTCTCTGAGCTTCAGCATTTGTATTTATGTACAAGAGCTGAGACATTTCCATTCTCTGTGCTTCAAGCTGAGAGAATTCCATTTGTTGTACTGTCACTTTTAGTGGCTGGCGGCACTGAGTCATTACCATTCTCCATGCATGGGGCGATTAGCCCTGAGACACTGCCGTTCACCTTATGTTGAATCCTGGGCCTCTCTCGGGATGACACATTTCTGTCTGTCGCCAGGCCAGTCCCTAGGCTTCTCTAAATTGGGACATTAGTATTCCTCACTCTCACTCGTCTGTCCTCATGGTGCTAAGTCATCCATTTCTCATGCTTTCCTTGGGGCTCCCCAGTGCTGAGAAATGTGCTGCCTGGTTTTATAGATCAGTGTGTTTATATGTGACTAGACTTAAGCACACTTATCTGTAGCTGTGGTGTAGGATGTGACTGGTAATCCAGGTCCCGCTGGCTCTCCGGAGGACCTGGGGGTCTGAACAGTCGATTTGGAGAGAGATGATCCAGAAGTGAGCAAGCTCTACTGTACCCACAGGGAAAGAGGTACATCTTGTGCCTCCAGAATGAGAGTCAAGATTGACACCAGACTCGCATCCCATATCTGTCTGCAGTGCTGCTGTAGACGTATTGGTCACTCCATCAGTAAGGTTTAGCTGTGTAAAGATGCTGCTTGCTCTGTTCTTACTAGTTCATAGCTGAGCTCTTATCTCCTCTCTTGTTTGCCTCTAAGCTTCAGACACTGAAGTGACCCTGGCCTGGGGATGTCCCTCCAGGCTCCTTTGGACAGCCTTTCCAGTGCCCCCCATAATGTTGTGGGGGCCTACGGGATGAAACACTCCTCGGGGGGTGCTTCTCAGCCCCGTGGACGTGGGTCAGGGTTGCAATGGATGATTTCCCCTGTGGCATGGCAGGGGTCCATATCCACAGACTCTTGGCCTGAAAGGAAACAGAGGTATCAAGGGGAACCAGGAGCAAAGGCAAGACGAGCTACTGTCATACATAGGACAGGTTTGCAAGCCCATACCTCTCTACTATAGGGTCTAGGCATGCAGGGCATGAGCACACTGAGGAAACTTATCACTGACAGAGTGTGAATGTGAATCATGGCACTAGGGCATTGGAAGATGAAGCCTGCTGCACTCAGAGGACAGGACTTTTAATCCTCGTCCTGGTGTGTGGATCCTGTAGTGCTTGGTGGGCTGGGAGGATAAAACCTGGCCCCAGTGTATCAGTGGGTAGGTCCTGGCACGCATGAGCAAATGTTGCCACTAGGTGCACAATAAGTGGATCCTGCTGCCTTGTGAGCTGTGTGTGTGAGTGCCCTGGCACTGGTGCACTCAGGAAATAAATCCTGTTGCACTGTAGTGAGGCATGTGAATCATTGCATAGATTGCTGCCATGTGAAACCTGCTCCGGTCAGATGCTGCTTCTCACTGTGGGACATAGATCTGCACTCTTTGATGTGTGCTGACAAATGGAGAGTCTAACTGAGCTCTTCTTAGCCTTTTTCTCGGGTACAACTGGCACCCAAGGAAAGAGAGGCAGAAGTGGTCTAACTATACCACCAGTAAGACCCACTTCTTCCAGCCCTGAACCATCAGTAATGAACTGTCTGGGATTCTTAAACAGCAGATCGAATGATGGTTCTAACTGGAAAATTGTTTGTTTCCTGACTGTACTATTACTTGCATTTAATTAACACTTGTAGAGGCCTTAGCCAGTGAGTGGGAAGCTGAGGTGCAATCCCCAGCTAACACAGCACCTTCAAAGTAATTGGGTTCTATGGGACCAGTCTGTAGCTGGTTAGCTGTGGGCGCAGGGAGCCTGGTTTGGTACTATACTGCCCGCTTCCAGGAGCAGGAAGCTTAGGTTCCATTGCCCATCTGACAGGGCCTGCAGGCCACAACCAGGGGCTCTGGATTCTATTACTCAGCTGGCCGAGGACCCGGATAGTAACCTGGGGCATTAAGTTCCATTACCCTGCTGGCGGAGCACCTGGCGTTAGTGTTCAGTTAATAGACGGCAACTGACAGTGCCACGTGGGCTGAGTTGAACTGGTGTCGAAAATCCAGCCAAGGAAAAGCCTGAACAAACCCATGTTTGAAAGGGGCGGTGTTTAGTTCTCAGGTGACCAGCCAGTATTCTGTTGACTACCAGCAAGTTCTCCACAGGCCACAGTTGTCAGGCCACTCTCACTACAGCTCATTGAACAATGACAACTGTCTTTCTATGGACATTTTTTTTTGGGGGGGGGTTTCTTTTTTTTTTTTTTTTTAATGAAAACCAAAATCAACATATTTTCAGTTTGAGAAATATTTTCAGCAAAAATGTAGTTTTTTGAAAAACAAAATATATATGTATATTTTTACCAAAACCCAAATATTACTGAAAACAAAATGTTTACCAAAAGAGTTCCGTTTTTAGTTTCCATTTTTTCAACTGGGAAAAAAATTAACCAAAAGGACTCCCCCGCCCCCCCCCCCCTCCCCCTGCTTTTCTGCAAAGGTTTTCATTTTTCTGGAAAAACCTCCCCCCTCCCCCCCGCCACATCAGAGTAAAAATGTTTCACTGAAAAAGTGTTGCCCAGTTCTAATGACCATGTCTGTCCGTCTCCTAACCCACTTACCAGGGCAAGTCACTAGCGGGGAAGAGCCTCATTAGCCAAAACATACATTTGGATGCCTGGAGCACAGGAAGCTGGTGTTTCTCTAGTTGTTTAAGATTTCTTGATTGCTGCCGGGCAAAAATCACCTGAAGCATTTAAGCAACATGTGGAAGTAACTGTGCTCTGTACCAGGGCCAGCCCTTTGGTTACCACTGTCTAGAGTCACATCTGGGTTACCTTTGAGACAAATCAGACATCACTCACTCTGCCATTGTGTTTTTAGGGTGATGATGGCTTCAAAGGAAAGCGAGGCTCTCTGGTGCCCCAGGAAAGAGGGTAACTTTCTCACTCATGGACGATTTAGCTTGAGAATATAGGATCTATTCTGAGGTGCACTGAAGTCACTGAGAGGTTCCATGGATTTCACTGGGCTTTGGATTGGGCCCATATTGCATTAGTTGGTGTGATTCTGTATGGAAAACACTTCTGGATTTACTAATGGGATACTGAGATCCTGGGGTTTAATAGCGAAGTATAGCCAGTATCCGAAGTGATTTATGGAGTGTGTTTAAAGAGCAATAGAAGGCTAAAGATACTTGTATGAAGCGACAAAGGGTCCTGTGGCACCTTATAGACTAACAGAGGTATTGGAGCATAAGCTTTCGTGGGTGAATACCCACTTCTTCGGATGCAAGCAGTCTGCTTGCATCCAAAGAAGTGGGTATTCACCCACGAAAGCTTATGCTCCAATACCTCTGTTAGTCTATAAGGTGCCACAGGACCCTTTGTCGCTTCTACAGATCCAGACTAACACGGCTACCCTTCTGATACTTGTATGAAGAGAAGATTTCTTGAGTGTTACTCTGGTGATGTGTTTACAAAACTAGTTAATGTTCAGTCTCATACACATTTTAGCAACAATCCTGGTCTAATTACAATATATGGTTACTCAGTTTGAAACTAGCAATTTGCTGTATCCCTCCCATTTTCACTTGTGAAAGCATAGTGAATGAATCATATCCCACCTCTTATTGATGGATTATAGAGGAGACATCAAGTCCCTCCCGCACAAGACATTAGGGTGGTTAGTGCACATTGTTTTTGCTGCCACTTCCTCTGTCCTTCATCTTCCTACACCGGGAGGAAAATGAAATCTTTGTGTTAGATGGGGCTTTGTGATACTTAGGTTCACCTTTCACAACCAGCCACATGGAAGTGACTTTGCAGGACTTTGAACTGTCCTAGCAGATCTACAGTTGCAGTTCTATGGCAGAATCCTCAGACTCAAAAGAGAACAATTGGATGCCACAATACAGAACTCCACTAACCAATCCCGGATTTGGGATTAACCTGGTCAATCCCACATTTTAACTAGCTGTTACTGGGAGAATTGGGATTGATTGGTTTGCCTGGAAAGCAGGGAGTGAGGCCACTGGTAACATTTCCTCCTTTAACTCATGCCGAACATTAGAATTTATTTACTCTGCCCTTGTACTTTTGCACTTTCCCTAGATCTCTGTGTTTGGGAACTGTAGGCAGAGTTCACATTTACAGGTAGATGGGCCAAATTTTCAACCATTCTTCATTTATACGCAGCTGTTTTGGTGCATACAACTAATTCTGTGCCCACCAAAATGGGCATGCTTAACTGATGTTTGCACATACAAATGCCAGTTTGCCCACACAAAATAAGCATACATCTGCTTTGGCAGATGGGTGCACAGGCAAAAATGGGCATGAAAACATAAAGGCCTGGGCTAAAAATTTGCTGTATTTCTCGCTTTTTTTTTTTTTATATGGAGGTAACACTAGCAGCTCTGCAGTTAAGATTGTGTTTAAATGTGCACTTAAAAGGGATTTTAATTCTTCTTTATTTTGCACATTCATGGTTCAATTTTGTTGCCACATTTTACCCAGTAATTCTTCCAAGGAAAATGGAACTTTCCATAATACTTGCTTGGTTACATTTTTACTAACATTTTATAATGATCCTCTTTTGAACTTTGTACCTGAGAATCTCACGAGTTTTTGGCTCCCTGGTGTTTAACATCCCCAGTCATTCCAGACTTCACTCATATTCTCACACATACACCCATACATCCTTGTAACCTCTCAGACAGATATAGATCACATTTCAGATCTCCTGTTTTAATCATATCAGGATTAAATAATTTTCTTTTATTCTTAATTTAGCTCCTCAAAGAGAAGCCAAAGAAACTGGCCAGGTCTGTCAGCTCCTCCTGTTCTCCGAAGCTGTTTCCCTGCTTCATTAGCTCTCCTGCCTTCACTAAGGCCCTGTCTACACAAGAAAGGTTGTACCACTCTATAGTTAAAGCTGTACAGCCCCCTAGTGTGGGTGCAGTTATACTGGTATGAAGGTGTCTTACACCTGAATAGCTTATTCCCATATGGGAAGAAGATCAAGCTACATTGGTATAAGACACCTTTATACTGATTTATAGCTGTGTCCAAACTAGGCCTTGTACCTAGATAACCATTTTGATTTTTTTGGTAAAGAACGCGCCCCTAACAGACACAGCTATAAAAACTGCACCAGGGCTAACTCGGTGGTTCCAGGCATCAGTCCTTACCAGCCCCTTTCCTTACCTGAAAAACAGGAGGCTTTGTATAGATTTTAATGTCAGTGCTGGAGTGACAGCCCTGAAGTTCTCTAACCACAGAACAGGTACAGCACAGACAGCTGAAATGCAAGGTCTCGGTCACCCTTCTTCCTTGGAGAAGGCTGCCTAAAGACTTAGGGTATGTAGTCTCCATGTCCTTTCAGGCCATGGTGCATCTTCTGAGACTATCCAGAACTGGTACCAATAAGTGCCAACAGTGAGGTTGCTAGGAACTGAAGAGAGGCCACAAAACTCATATGTAGTCTATCCATCGTGGTATGTTTACTATCAGACCTAGGCTGGAGCTGGCCACCTAGAGGTGAAAGGTTCTGTATGTTGCTATTAACCAGATTTCTCTGAGCCAGCCAGTCCCCCATCTTCCCCCTTCCAATCTGAGGCTTTGTCATTGTGGCTGAGGTGTGTTGCGGGCACAGACAGCACACAAATGATCAGCCACAGCCCTCCCGTAAGAAGCTTCACAAATTCTCTTCCAAGTTCCCGGTGCTCCGTGGTGTGGCTCTAGAGATTTTCCCAGCAGGGCTGACGGCTTTACCCCACTGCTGCTATGAAAAATCCCTGTATTAACAAATCTCCAAACTGCTTAGTGACAAAGTGGGTGGAGGAGGAAGCAGCATTTCCTCCTTTGGGAGCACGTGGGAATACCTTTTAAATGTTAATGTCTCATGTTTTTCAAAAAGCTGCCCAGAGGCAGCAGCCCAGCCAGCACGTATTCAAAGCACGCTGCCGGTGGCTTTATATCTGCCATAGATGTTAGTGAGGAAGGGGGAAAAAACTTCAGGGAAAAAACACTTGTGGACTGTGGAAACCTAAGGACTGAGCTATGTTCCCTGACCCATTTACATAGGGCATCAGAGAGCCAGCAGATGGTACCACCTGCCGGTTGGTCCTGATGTGAGCTGGATTTGGACAAGCAAGCTGGGGATGTGAAAGGCTCTGTATCCTCATTCTCTGTGTCCTGAGCAATCCAGTCCCTGATATTAAACCTCTCCATCATCTCTCTGTAAAATTCTGCATGGATTTAAAGGACCTATTGCTTACATAACTCTTGTATTCTGGCCGCCCAGACAGTCTCTTAATGCTTTGCTACCAGTAACCTGCATCTTAGGTGCCTCGCTCATAATTTCTACAAAGATATCACGTACGACTCTGATCCAGATTTAAACCTAAGACACCTCTTTGGTCTGTTCTTTGTAACCATGGCTAGTTCTGAAGAAGAAATACATGTTTGCCGCCACTGTTGATCGGTTTTAAGACTGAAAGCGCCCTGAAGCTCTTGGGAAGGCTCCTCTGCAAATACCTTTTGTTGCTGTCAAAAAAGGTTTAACATAATTGTTTTTTAACCTTTTGAGAAATGTATTGTGTATAACTCTGACCTTGTGTGCCAGATTTGATCTAAGGATTTCTGCTCCGAAAAGTTCCTCCAAGACCCTTTGAAAATAAGAATGTGTAACAGAAGTGCCGGGACAACCCGCACTGCGCACCTCAACCAAAATGTTCTACTAAAAATAGAAAACACTTTTCACAGGGAGACCAGCTGGCTTGGGTGAGAGCTGGATCCTCTCCCCTGGAGGTAACCTGTCTGACTCCACCCCAGGACTATCCTTCTATCCTGTCAAGGTTCTTACACTGCCTTCATCACCCTCTTATCCAAGCACCTTCCAATGGTGCCTTGTAGTAATGGCCAGAAGTCATGACCAGATGTTGGTCTATGTTAAATTGCTTGGTGCTTCCCAGTGGACAGGTGTCCTCATCACCACAATTGGCACTGACTGGCATCTTTCTGGCAGTCTCACCAGAGAGGCACCAGAATGAATGGGCCATGGAAACTGAACTCTCCTCTCACTCCTACAAGTGTTCTCTCCAGATAGGGGTTGTGGCTCACCGGCAGCATGGCTCGAGGTGGTCGTATGCTGCTATTGCCCATGCTGTACCTTGTTCTGTGGATAGAGGGGTTATGTCTCCATGGCAGTCAATCCCTTTTTCCAGCATGTAGCTCTGTGGAGCACACTGATCCAAGGCATTGTGTAGCAAAGAGGCCGGCAGGGAAGGAGCTCCATACAGCTTGTTCTCAGTGATCTGTGGAGCCCAGTCCTGGTGTTGGAGCAGAGTAAAACCTTTTGAGGGCTGAGTCGTGGGGTGTTGAGAAGAGACGATCCAGGAAAGGCGCTTGCTTGCAAAGCAATTGGCAGAACCACAGAGTTGGGAACCAGCTGCTTAACCCAGAGCAGTTTCGGGCAAACCTTGCATGCAGCTTTTACAAACTGTTTTCCTTTGAAGAAAATCTTTCCTTTCAGGGACCCAGAGGAAGCCCGGGGCTGCCAGGCCCAGCTGGACTGCCAGTGAGTAACCCCTGGTATCACTACTCATTCTTGCTGGGAAACATGAGCAGGGTAGAGTCTGCGTCACTGAGGGTGGCTTCCTTGGCAGTGAAGCTATATGTGAATAAGTTCCAGAGCAGGCGCCTTGGAGAAACTGTTTCAAGAGCTGGTTGTCGGGAAACTATCCCTCACAAAAGACTGATGTGAAGTCAGGTATTGTTTAGGATTGGTGCCCCTGGTACTCCAAGCCATGCCTCTCTGAACTAAGTCACTGCTACACAGTGTTCCTGTAAAGCATGTAGGGAAACCACAAGTGTCTCTCTGTTCTCGCAAGGTGCTGCTGGTCCCAAAGGGTTTAAAAGGATCACTAGTCTAAAGGGAGGAAAGGAAAAAAATAGAAAGGTGACACACACATGAGCCCAGAGCTTTCTTTTTCCGCAGCACTTGGAGTCGTGCAAATCCCAGCACCAGTGAATGTCACGTTTGGGAGTACGACTGCCAGAATTAGTGCGCAGGTGGGTGGATCTGAGAACACACGTCTGTTCCGAGTGTGAATCTAGGCGCTGCAGTATGTGATCCCAAATGCCCGCGAATGCAAATGCCCGCGAAGTGCAGTTGTGGAAGCTGTTCTCTGTTTCTGGACTTGGCACTGGCAGAGCTGCACTTTGCAACGGGCAGAGGCGATGGGTCATTGGTGGTGGGCTGGAGAACAAGTGTACCTTGCTCTCACCGGGAGGTAAGACCTGTGTGTAAACAATCATTAGGATTTAGGGATTTACTGTAACCTAGTTACTCCAGTCTGGAAATAGAATAATGCAAAAAATAAACAAATATTTATGATGGACGAGGTAAACCAAATGGAAGCCCGGGGAGGCTCTTAATACATTACACATGTATTTATTTATATTAGGGCTGTCAAGTGATTTAAAAAATTAATCGCAATTAATTGCACTGTTAAACAATAATAGAATACCATCTATTTAAATATTTTTGGATGTTTTCTACATTTTCAAAGATATTGATTTCAGTTACAACACAGAATACAAAGTGTACAGTGCTCACTTTATACATACTTTTTATTACAAATATTTGCACTGTAAAAAAACCAAAAGAAATAGTATTTTTCAATTTACCTAATACAAGTACTGTAGTGCAATCTCTTTATCATGAAAGTTGAACTTACAAATGTAAAATTATGTACAAAAAAAATAACTGCACTCAAAAATAAAACAATGTAAAACTTTAGAGCCTACAAGTACAATCAGTCCTACTTCTTGTTCAGCCAGTCACTCAAACAAATTTGTTTACATTTTCAGGAGAGAATGCTGCCTGCTTCTTATTTATGTTACCTGAAAGTGAGAACAGGCATTCGCATGGCACTGTTGTAGCTGGGGTCGCAAGATATTTAAGTGCCAGATGCACTAAAGATTCATATGTCCCTTCATGCTTCAACCACCATTCCAGCAGACTACGTCCATGCTGATGACAGGTTCTGATCAATAACAATCCAAAGCAGTGTGGACCGACGCATGTTCATTTTCATTATCTGAGTCAGATGCCACCAGCAGAAGGTTGATTTTCTTTTTTGGTGGTTCGGGTTCTGTAGTTTCCTCATTGGAGTGTTTAAGACTTTTGAAAGCATGCTCCACACCTTGTCTCTCTCAGATTTTGAATTCTTAATTCTTGGGTCAAGCGCTGTAGCTATCTTTCGAAATCTCACATTGGTACCTTCTTTGCGTTTTGTCAAATCTGCTGTGAAAGTGTTCTTGAAATGAACAACGTGCTGGGTCATCATCCGAAACTGCTATAACATGAAATATATGGCAGAATGCAGGTAAAACAGAGCAGGGTACATAATATTCTCCCCCAGGGAGTTCAGTCACAAGTTTAATTAACACATTTTTTTTAACGAGCGTCATCAGCATGGAAGCATGTCCTCTGGAATGGTGGCCGAAGCATGAAGGGGCATACGAATGTTTAGCTTATATGGCATGGAAATACCTTGCAATGTCGGCTACAAAAATGCCATGCAAATGCCTGTTCTTACTTTCTATTAACATTGAAATAAAAAGAAGGCAGCAATATCTCCTGTAAATGTAAACAAACCTGTTTGTCTTAGCAATTGGCTGAACAAGAAGTAGGCTGAGTGGACTTGTAGGCTCTAAAGTTTTACATTGTTTTGTTTTTGAGTGCAGTTATGTAACAAAAAAAATCTACATTTGTAAATTGCACTTTAACAACAAGCAGATTGCACTACAGTATTTGTATGAGGTGAATTGAAAAATACGATTTCTTTTGTTTACAAATATTTGCACTGTGGAAGATAATCAAGAATAATATACACTTTGATTTCAATGACAACACAGAATGCAATATATATATATATATATATATATATATAAACATGTAGAAAAACATCCAAAATATTTAATAAATTTCAATTGGTATTCTATTGTTTAACAGTGTGATTAATTGTGATTAATTTTTTGAGTTAATCGCGTGAGTTAACTGCGATTAATCGACAGTCCTAATTTATATGGCCAGAACCTAATGCAACGTAATAACAGGAAAACGGAACAAGGGGTTCTTCATACTAGGTATCCATTTTGTATAGCAGTGGGGGCTAAAATGAAACTATAGGGTACCTCTGTATTGAATCCTGTGGAAAAGAATAAATAGTGGAGCCATAAAATGAAACCAGCATATTTTGACTTTCATTTTATATTGCAAAAAAGCCAAATTCTGCTGCTTTGACAGTGCAATCTGTTTTACCAGATCTTTGCCTGCCAGCAGATGACAGTTTTTTTCATTAGCAAAACATTTCTCTTTCACAGGACTTCACGGAGAAAAAGGACACCAAGGGCTCAGTCGTCTACTCCTGACTCAGGGCTAGTCTACACTACCCGCCTGATTCGGCGGGTAGTGATCGATGTTCTGGGATCGATTTATCGCGTCTCGTCTAGACGCGATAAATCGATTCCAGAAGCGCTCCCTGTCGACACCGGAACTCCAGCTCAGCGAGCGGAGGAAGCGCTGTCGACGGGGGAGCCTGCCTGCTGCCATGTGGACCGGGGGTAAGTAATTTAAAAATCGATCTAAGATATTCGACTTCAGCTACGTTATTCACGTAGCTGAAGTTGCGTATCTTAGATCGACACCCCTCCCCCTAGTGTGGATCAGCCCTCAGGCAGACTTCCCTTCGGCTTTTGTTGAAGTTTGCCTGAAAAGGAAAGAAGTGCACGATTGAATTCACTAACCGTGAAACTCTAGACATCATAGAAGCGTCGTTAAATTTGATTAAATTGGATGAAATTTCTCAGTGAGAAATTGGCACAGCAGAAAACTGAAAGCTTCATCCAAGGTGTAATCATAGCCTAAAAATAACACTAAGAAGGCTAATGGTGCCAGGCTAGCATCTAAAGTATATTACTAAATTATGTTCTTTTAACCTGTTGTACTTATGGATATATTTCCCTTTTCCCCCGCAGGGATCTTATGAAGCCAAGGTAAGCAGTCTGCCAAAACCATTCCCGTATGCAGCTTAACAATAAGTTATATTCCTTACAGTAGAGATCAAAGTATGTTAGAATACTGATGAAGGCCAAATGCTAGAATTTGCAATAGTTGGATTCCAGTCTGTAGTCTGGGATAAAATTTAAGGTGGGCAGAAGAATCCAGCTATCTGCAATCATGAGCCAGTCCTACCATTCCCACCTTCAGAACCTGTCCACCATATCCAGAGCTGACGACCATAGTATGTGACCTGCCAGGCTAAGGCGGTTTGAGCACTGTCAGCAGAACAAAGCTGCTCCCCCAACCAGCTGCCATCCACAAGGCATCATACTACCTTGCTGTATGTCAGTTTCTTCCATATCAATGTCCTCCCATTATTGTCTTCGTGTTTACTGCTAACCCCAACATCCTGCTTATCTCCAGCATCCTTAGTGCTGCTGTTCTCATAGCTTACTGCTTTTTGCGCTTCACTGATCGGAAAGTTTTTTGCTTACTCATCTTTCACCCTCCTCCTCTTTTCACCACCACTCTGGCTATGGGCCAATGTACCATATATTCAGTTTAATATATGATGCGCCCTCTCTTGGCTGACTGCAGTGTGTCCTGCTATGACAGGAGGATGGACTCAATCCAACATCATTTTCTGTTACTGAATCTTAATCCCTCTTCTGTCTTAGCATTATTTTCAGGACTCCCAGTAAATCTCCCTATCGTCATTTAAAATAAATAAATATTTTTCTTTCTGGCATCGTATCTTCTTCATTTGTACCATCATCATCTTGGCCAGAACAACATCACCTATCACTGTCTCTTTATATGCATTAAGAGGATGCTTCAGCAAACATATGCGCTTCTCCAGTTACTCAGCCAGCATGTGCTTCATCGTCACCATAATTGTCATCACGAACTACAGAATTACTTCACCTTCACCCTCAAAACTATCCTCATCATGAAATGAATATCCTTATTCCCCCACTGTCACCAACAGCACCCATGTCCGCTTCATCTTCTCCTTTAGCTTCCTTCTTCCTGGCACTACCTTTGACTGCTGATTGCAGAACGTCTCATTCTCCTTATCAAATTGCAGTTCACTCTGCAGGGGAAATGCACCCCCTCGTGCTACTTCCCAAATATTCTCCCAGCTTGCTCCCAAGCAAATGTAGTCATTCATATGTGAGAGTTGTCTTTGGACCAATCCCACAGGGGCAGAAAAATCTCTGAGGAGATCTAGGACCCAAGGGGCCTCAGGGACCTCCAGTAAGTGACACAGCAACCTCTTGATCCTTCCTCTAGTAATTCTAGGTATAGAATGTGAACAATGTTTAGAATATCTTGATGTCAAGTGCAATAGGATTAAACCCTTCTGGCACAATTACACAGGGATGACCTACGTTTACCTCTTGATGTTTGCCTCCGTCGGTGAGCATGTCTGAGATTCTTTCAGCTCCACCATCTAGACCCTGATTGAATGAAACAAATGCAATACAGACTGGGAAAATCAGGATGTTCAAGTGAGTGTACAGGCAAGTCCAACATTTCCAAATGTTACTGTCTCTCCCTTCCTTTGATAAGATGACTTTTTACTCACAGGAACTTATAACAACCAAGAGACTTGGCCAAGATTCTTGAAAGTGACTAGTACTTCGGGAGACTCAATTTTTGAAGTACCTAGCTTTTGAGAGACCTTAAAGGGGCCTGATTTTCAGAAAGTGATGAGCACCTACCTTCTGAGCTTAAGGTTTCTTTAAGACATCCCAAGTTGGGAACCCAGATATACAGGCATCATTACTTTTGAAAATCTTCACCATTATTTGTAACTATCTACAAGTGTCTTAGGATTGCACTAGCCTCACTTGTGCTAAGGAGCACTTTACATCATAAATAGCCCCATCAAAATTAACAGAATTGCTTGTGGAGTTAAGGGTATCCCAATCTGTCCTTTAGCAATAGCGCAGAACACAAGAAATGGGAGACTAGAGAAGGCTTTATACAATACATACCCATGCCTACCTTAACAATAAGGATCAGAAATAAAATACTAAAGAAAAATATCAACAGAAAATAATCAGTTCTAGAGCATCTCAGTACAGGTTTGTAGTTGGGGGTCATTCAGGCCTCAGCTGCCTGAAGGAATGGGCAGATAATGCAGTGATGGTGCTACTGACATGTAAATATCTATTCGAAGAAAAATCTTTTCCTTCCATTCCTCACACATTCCCTTACCAGCTCCCACAAAACTGCACATGCAATTTCATTTCCATGCACAAATGGTGTACTTGAGTGTCCCACAACCCAATCTGTGCATAAATACCACATGTGCAATTTTGCAGCTTCAAAAATCAGACTCTGCCTGAAAGTTTGGTCCTCTCTGTTCATGTTTGGATGTGACCTAAAGGCCCATACACCCTTGAATATATCAGCAGGGATTCAAAGCAGTTCCCTCAAATTTCAAAAGGCCTGAGCCTTGGTTCCACCATGACATTCCCATTAACTGACATTCTGAAATGTGTAGGGGTGTCTGTCATTTGAAGTGCAATTCTATAACAGTTGAGTCTCTACATTTATTGGGTCCACATCTGCATCCCCAGCCATTAAATTGATTGTTTGTTAATGGAACAAAGTTATATCTACCTCCCTTAGATAATTTAATGGTCCTCATCATGTAGTATCTGAATATCGCCCAGTCTTCTAATGCATTTGGCATCACAACACCCATCTGAGGTAGGGAAGTAATCCCATTTTACAGATGGGGACCTGAGGCAGAGAAAGTCTGTGTGACCTTGGGCAAGGTTGTAGAGGAAGTCTGCGATGAAGCAGGGAATGGAAACCAAGTCCTAGGCTATCACCCTAACCACTGGACCATTCTTCCTCTCCAAATCAGGCAGTGGCACCAGATTGCGGACCTAGATTCTGAAGTCAAGGTTTGGATCTTCTATGGCCAGACACCCTCCCCCATCACTCTAAGTGCAGATTCTGGCTATATCCATCCACACCATTCACTGTTCTAACATGCAGCCTTCTTTTCTCGGATATACAAGCTACACAACACCAAGATCTGAACCCCTGAAGGAGTCTTTCTTGCAGGGTCTACCAGGACAATCTGAAAGACAGTAGCCATCTGGCAGGCATCAGGTACATTATCAGCATTACCAGCCTACTGCCTGGGTAATCACTGCTGCAGCTGCTTATTGTAGAGAAACTGGGGAGTATCTCAACAGGAGCATCTAAAGTTTTTACCGGTTACCTTCAGAAATGTGAGCACAGAGCCCTAATGGAAGAACGTTCTTATCAGACATGAACGTGTTTTTGATGCTTCCTCTATTAGGTACAGAGGAAGTCTCTTTGACAGCCATATCTGTAAGCTATTTTAAGGTCTCTCTCATTTAAATTGGGGGTGGGCAAACCTATAAAGTTTCAGAGCCAGGGCTGGGTTTAGATAGACAACATGTTGAATGATTTCCTTGAAGTCTCTTCAGTTCTAGGTCTGCAGACTTGAACCAGAAGCCTCACTGAAATGGGATATCTTGAACTTCAGTAATGCCTTTCCCCTTCCATTTAATAGTTTTAAAGATTCAAGAACAAGGGCATTTTTGTTGCATCGGTGACACGTGGTGAGAGCACACAGAATATCTGGGCTCAAAAGTGACCTTGGAAGCTTGCTCCTTTGGCTGTCTGGGGTGTTGCAGAGGTGGTGGTCTCACTCTCAGTGGAAGACAGTTAGTTTTTAATACACAGATACAAACATGTGACAGGTTGGATAGGTTAACTTCTTTTCTGTGAATAGCTAATACACCCTGAATCCCCATGCGGGAATGGTGAATTTGAATCTGTTAAATCAGTGCTGATTGTACACCAATGGAGAGTATAGCTCCATTGCAGTCAATGGAGTTGTGCCCATTTATACCAGATGAAGATCCTGGCTTTAGGGTGAAGCATAAAAAGCACTAGCTATGTTGTCTAACTATTACTCCTGGGGGAATTTTGTGCCACTGTGCGTGCACAGAATTCATGTCCCCTGCAGATTTCTTTGCTTCCCTGCAGAAAAATTACTTTCTGACAGGGAAGCAAAGGAAGCTGCAAGAATAGTCATGCACCCCTTCCTAGCAGTGCAGGTACATCATTTCAGCCAAAATCACTGCAGGGCTGGGGACACCCCACCCGGTGTCTTCTACCCTGCACTGGGATCAGCTGCTAGTTCTGGCTGAGCTGGAGGTGGGAGAGGATGGAGCTTCCTCTTCCCCTGCAAGGAGTGGCTGGGGCTCTGTAAAAACCACCCCCAGAAACCTCCCCCAGATGCAGGAGACTCAGCATCCTCCCCTGCTTCCTTCCCCTATTACTCCTCAGCCGTAGGAGTCACTGTATGGAGAGCTGCTCCCCCATCTGCCAAACCTCACCCTGTATACTCTGACCCCCCTGCCCCCCAGCCCTCCATACCTTCACCTGGAAGCCCCTGCAGAGTCCCATGGCCCCCAAACCTGGAACCCCTTCAATGAGCCTCTGTGCATCCAGATCCCCCCACACCTAGACACCCCCCCACTGAGATTCCTGCACCCAGATTGTCCCACACAGAATCCTCTCACCCCACACCTGGATCCCTCCACACTGAGCCCCTTCACACTTGGATGCTCCCTGGTTGAGCCTGCCTGCCCCACACCTGGTGCACCTAGTGCAGAGGGGTAGGGGCCTAGGGTATTTCTGGGGCAGGCCCAGGCCTTGTGCTGGGTCGGGTGCAGCCTCACCACTGAGTCTGTGTCTTGGGGGAAGGGAGGGGCTGCAGGGTGATCTCCCACCTTCATGCAGCCAGTGGCCTGTGCTCCCCACTGCCATGCTGGAGCCGCCGCATTTATTTATTGACAAATAAAACTTTAAGAATTTTGCAGAAATTTAAAATATTGTGTACAGAATTTTTAATTTTTTTGGCACAGAATTTCCTCAGGAGTAAACTATGCTCCCCTACTTCCTTACACTCTTCTTGCCCATCCCTTCATTCCTCTCACTATCATTAAAATACCACTCATCTTTTTGGTCTTCTCTCCACCCATCTAGCCACCTTTCCATCCTTTGTACATCCTCCATTCAGCTCCTGCATCTCAGCACCCCATCCTTTTATCCATCCACCCTTACCTATACATTGACACGTGTCTGGTTTCTTGTCCCCAGTGGTGGATCTCAAGATGACCATTGTGGGCTCAGCTCTGTCCAGCTGCATTTTCTCTGCCTACAGAGTCCTGTCACCTTCCACTGCCTCAGTTTACCATGCTGTGTATAACCTGGTCTGCACAATAGAAGCATGCATTCCTTCACCAGGGCTACTTGACGCTACATGACTGAGGGGAGACGACAGTGAGGAAATACGCTAGGTGCACCCCAGCTGTCAGGCTGCAAAGGAGGAATTGCAGGTAATCTCTAACAGCAGCCATATCTTGCAATAACATCCCTAAATTTCTCCCAGCTCAGCTCCTTTGTAGATTTCACAATGCATTCAGGGCCAAATCTGAGTTTTGGATTAGAAACTCAGACCCCAAAAGGATAGCAGGAATTGAGAGCACAAACAAGAGGAGGGAGGAAATAAGAGTGGTATTGCTTACATGCCAAGAGGTAATTTTATGTACTGTTTTTACTACGTCTGTAGTAGCAGGTAAAGCAGGGTAAAGTCTATCTCCTCTACAAATACCAGAAGCAAATGCATAACACTACCTAACAAAAATTACTTGCTTTCCTAGAAAAGGTAACTGGAAGTGGAATAACAGCATTTGTCTGATATAGGAACATGACTTGTGGTATTGTACATTAGCAGTTGGGAGAGGGTGGGAAGGGTATGATATTGAATCTGTAGAAGAAACGAAGATGCAGATTTGGAACTAACATAGAGAACTTTTGAGCACAAGTGTAGTCCAGTAATTCTTGGGCAGGTCTCTGGGACAGTTAAACAGGGATAAGGAAGTGATTTTAAAGACAACCCATTTGAGATTTTGGTTCTTTATTCAGATGGTGGAACAGCCAAGACAACCACATGCTATTCTGGACCTTATCTGAAGATACAAGCTAAGCATGGCAAATAAAGGAGTAGCTGAAAGGGAGCCATCCAAAATGTTATAGTAAGTAATCCATAGAGGTGAGGTATTTTTAATGGTAATTAAAGGAGAAAGAAGCAGCACAAAGGGTTTGGGGCATGATCCAAAGTCATAGAATCATAGAATATCAGGGTTGGAAGGGACCTTAGGAGGTCATCTAGTCCAACCCCCTGCTCAAAGCAGGACCAATCCCCAATTTTTGCCCCAGATCCCTAAATGGCCCCCTCAAGGATTGAACTCACAACCCTGGGTTTAGCAGGCCAATGCTCATGATCAGTCTTTCCATTGAATTCAATGGATCAGGCACTTTGTCCTTGAATACTGAGTGTGGTGTATTGTGAAATGGAAGCCCCTAAAGATTTTGATTAAAATACTGTAATATTTGAAGGACCTCTTGTAGGAAGCTGGGGAATATTAAAAGAACAGCTGGAGAAACTGGCTTCAGATACCCTTTTCCCTATTTATACTTAATGGGGATAACATTTAATTGCTGTGTGATTCAATATGGTTATAAAGAATAGCTTCCACAAGCAGCAAAACATAAGCAATGTGGGAAGGAACAGAACTGCAAGGACTATTAAAAAAAATAAGCAGATGAAAGCTAGTGGAACAATTAAAGGAGCAAAAAAGAACTGAATGTCAAACTGCGAAGAAACTTCAATAGCACCTAATTAAAACTGTTCCCACTTGCAATAGACAGAAGGTAAAAAGAATTAATGGGATAACAAGATCGAGGATAAGAAAATGAGCGATTTAATTTGTCAAAGGGGATGCTCGCACAATGGCAAGCTTTAGAAAATAGACATTGGTAGTTAGCAAAATGCATTTGGCCAGTATTTCGGGAGGCTATTGCTGTTTGTTGTTTGTTACAGTGGAGTCAAGACCCCAACCAGGGGTTTCACTCAGTACTGTAAAAAAAACAAACACAGTGTGGGGAAGAGTCCCCAAAGTGCTTACAATCAATAGGAGTTTAGCACAAGCTGCCATTTTGTGCCTTTGGAAATTTCTCCCTCCATGGACAAGTCCCCCAATTGATGGGAGAGAGGAAGTGCTGTTATCCTCATTTTGCAGATGGGGGAACCGAGACAGAGATTTCGGGAGCATCTACTCTGTAATCAAGGTGCAATTGCAGCACCTGTAGACATACCCTAGCTAGCTCTGCTACCAATAGCAGGGAAGCCGCAGCAGGATGTATTTCAGCACAAGTACCTGGGGTTGTGCAGCCAGTGCTGCCACGGCTTCCCCACGGTCAGTGCCGAAGCTAGTCCTATTTAAAGCAAAATCGGGTATCTCGACGCATGCTGGAATTGCACCCTCGGCTTGCAATGCAGTGAATTGGCCAAGGTCACACAGGGAATCTGTGGCAGAGCTGGGAAATGAACTCGGTTCTCTTGAGTCCCGGTCCAGAGTCTTGACCAGGAGATCATCTTAGGCTTCATTTTACTAATTAATTAAGTGACAATCCTGTGTGTGTGTGTGTGTGTGTGTGTGTGTGTGGCATCAGAACAGTTGCTGTAGCAGTGACTGTGAGGTTAGAAATTCAGTGCTATAACTTCACTGCAAGAATCATTTTGTGCGTGGCACCTTTCTGCTACAGCATTTTAGGGGCCTGGTACATTATTGCAGTTCTTGGTTGGTGTAACTCCATTGAGATCCACATTGATTGATTGCAATGGAGTTGCACCCTTGTCCACCTAATATCATCCCAGTGCCAGAGGGCAGGAGACTTCCTGGGATCTAGAAGTGAGTCTCAGCTGGCCTGTGCTGCTCTGTGTACCCCCCAACTCACTGTTGTAATAATCTGTATCTAGAAGGGGGTTGGAGTGCAGAGTCTGGCCAGGAGTTAGAGTGCAGAAGGGTGCTCAGGGCTGGGGCAGGGGGTTGGCATGTGGAGCACTTACCTGGGGCAGTTCCTGTTTGGTGCGAGGGGTGCAGGTGGGGATGTTGGGGGCGGAGGGTTCAGGAGTAAGGGTGGGCTGGGAGGGTGGGGGGTGCAGGAGTCAGGGCAGGGGGCTGGGGATGTGTGAGGGGGTGCAGGAGTCATGGCTGGGAGTGTGAGGGGGTGCAGGAGTCAGGGAAGGCAGGGGGCTGGGAGTGTGAGGGGTATGGGGGGGTTGCAGAGGGCAGGGTGTGTGGGCTGGGATCGTGGGGGTGCTCCCACCCCACTACCCCAGCCCCCTGCCCTGAGTGGCTCACGGCTAGGGGGGGTACGTGTAGGGAGAGTGTTGCGGCCCCACCTTTGCTCTTCCCTGCCCTGATTCCGCCTCCTCCCCCAAGGCCCCCCCTTCACCTCCTCCCCCCAAGTGCGCTACAGCCCCGCTCCTCCCCCTCCCTCCCTGAGTGCTGGCAAACAGCTGTTCAGCGGTGGGGGAAGTGCTGGGAAGGGGAGGGAGAGGGACGGGAATGCGGCAGGCTTGGGGGGGGGGGGGGGAGGGGGGAGCTTGGCTGCCGGTGGGTGCAGAGCCTGCAGCAGGAGCCCCAGGAACCAGCAGGACCAAGCTTCTGCCCCTGAAGCTGCCCGGCCCTGGGGCCCCCTGTCATTGGGGTGCCCAGTGCCAGGACACCCTGTGTTTACTGTAAATCCGCCTCTGGAATGGGGAATGGCCATTTAACACTGTCAGTGGGGGGTGGAAGCTGCAGCTCCAGGAAACCTTCCTGCCTTCTGAAGCAAGGTCATTTAACTTCAGAAGATATAAGCAAGGACACACAGCCATTTTGGTGGCCATTACTGGGCAGATACAAGAGGCCAGAGCTTTTGTACATCTGAGAAAAGTGGAACTTTTAACCAAGGGGGTTGAAAGTCTTTGGAAACTGAATATAGGTGAGAGAAACCTCTTTGAACAATAGATATTAGTTTAAGTTGAGTTTTAGTTTTAGAAGCTTATTTTTACTTCGGGTTGTTTGTAACCATTTCTATCCTTATTCCTTATACTAGGCATCACTTAAACCTATGTCCTGTTAATAAACTCATTTTGCTTTTACCATAAACCAGCTCAGGTCTTTGATTGACGTGGAGGGTTTGTCAACCCCAGCTGAGTTGAGAAGCTAGCTGTGTACTGTCTCTTTAAAGGAGCAGCGAACATGGTAAGGTTTTATGGGTGCCGCAGAGAGAGGGGCTGAGTGCTACAGAGGACTGAGAGGGTGTTGGTGTTACCTTGCAAGGAGTAACCAGGTTGGTGGAAACCAGGGTGAGGTCAGCAGGCTATAAGCAGGCTGTTGGGTAGAAGGGCTCTGAACCAAAGCTGCACAGCATAGAGACGCCAAGGGTTACAGGGTAGGCAGTGACACAGCCCCTTACTGGCCAGGGTTGAACTCCAAAGAGTTACAACCACCCTAGAAGCAGAGCAACAGCCAGGAATCAGGCCCTAGCTGCCTCCCAATAAGAGAAATGAAATCTGCACATGTTCAACAAAAACACAGCAGATGAAAATAAGAGAGAAGCTGCACTGTGGGTTGCCAGCCCTTGTCTAACCAAAAACCTTTTAGTAATTGCCAAACACAGTAAGAAAATATAATAAACAACGTTTGAAAGGCAAGAGGACTTACTGTGCCACATATCTGAGTACAGAATATTTGACAGATAGAGCCAGTACCCGGTCCATGAATTTTAGTGGGAATTAAGAGAGAAAAACAGGAGGCATCATGCATAACTAAGGCATGTGATGATAGGTCAGAGTTGGGGAGGCTGCAAATTGACAGGCAAATCACCATTATTCCAAAAAAAACAACCTACACGATGAAGTGCAGTTAGCAATTACTGGCCTATTTGTAGTGTAAATATATAAGAACAACTGAGTAAAGAGTAAGTGGGGAATCTCCTTGAAAAATGCCACTTGAACTGAGACGGCCAACAGGGCTTAGAAAGAGATGAGATGGGGGTATTACGGTAATGGGCTATAAAACACTTCAAATAGATCTCGTGCTTAACTTATTGGCATTTTTTAAATTGCTACTGCAATTGATAGGGGGAAATGTATTTGATTAATGGCTAGCAAAAAGAGATTCCCAGTATGAGACAAGACATACCAACCAGTACAGCCATTTCCCATTGCGGGGCTGGGGGACACAGAAGCCATCCCCACTGGGGATGGAACACAAGACATCTGGATCTAAACATATGAGCAGCTACTGCTTGAGCTAAAGGATTAAGGAGCAGATTTTTAGAGATGTTGCTGTACTCAGCATTGCAATGCCTAACTGACCTGGGAGACTGTCTCATGGACTTTCAATGAGACTTAAGCTCCTAAGTGCCTAAGTCACTTTGGAAAATGATATTTAGGCTCCTAAATCGGTTAGGTCTTGCGACAAAGACCCACAATGTGTTAATGTGGGCTATAATGAGGAAAATTGTTTTTTGAAGTTGAGCTTATTCTCACTGGGGAAGAGATTTTTAAGTGACCTAATTCAATGATTACACTAAAAAGCCCTGGAAGATTTTGAGATTAGAGCTGGTTGTGAGGATCCATGAGACTAGACCCCTTGGTCTGCAGAACCTGGGACAGCTGACATTCCCACATCACCACGAGGAAGCTGTGCCGAGCCATATCCAAGGAGCACTGTGGAGATTAGGCACTGCAAGAAGTACCCCCCAAAACGATCCAGAATGACAGCACCCTGGGGCAATCTGACTGGCCCCTGCGCATTATTTAACTCTGGAGGATGCCCCAAGAAGTTGTCTGGGAAATTACATAGACTGCTGTGACTCCTGATTGTCGTCAGAATGGTGAGCTGGCTATGCAGGTAAGCAATGTTTGTGCAGAGCTAGACTATGTCCATAGAAATGACTAATGGAAAATCCAGGCCAGACAATTCATAGATACTTTGGATAAACAAGCAGAATTTTATTTCAGCTTGTCTTATTTTCTCGATTGTCCACTTTATTTCTTCTGCTTAGTCAATATCCAGACTCACTGTCCTGAGTTTCATAGCTCCATGCAAGAAATATAAATGACAGAGAATGTGCAGAACAATTAAAAATATACTTTTAGCCGACTAGTCTAGGTTTAGTATAACTTGTAAAGTTACTTTCATGCCAAACTAATTGAGACAACTGTTCAAGTTCCTACATGCTATGGCAATATAAATAATGATGTACATTTATATAGCAGCACAGTGAATATTAGGTGGCTTTGTGCCGGTGATGAGGGTGTGTTTGTAATTAGAACAGCTATGGGGTTGTGAAAGAACAGAGGCGGGGATGTACTAAGGGAAAGTACATGTTACCATTGTGTCTACTGCAATATTGTTGCAATTAATCAGTTTTAAGCCAGCCTTCGGTCCTGTTTTCAGCTATAAGATCCATTGTTATGTCTGTTTGTTTAATTTCTGTTGTTTACTCATCTACCACTTCATTTCCTCCCCACCTGTGGACAGTTTTAAAGGTTACACTTATATTCTTACTGTATAGAAATCATAGGCATCAAAGTCCGATGAGTGTTTTACTGTGATCTCCTGAGCATAACAGGATAATATTGCATTTATTGTGGTCTGCGTTGGGAATACTACCAGACCCAGACAAATGAATGTACTATTGTGGCATTATAGTCTACAGGGGTGTCCCTCTGCAATGTTTGTGATTAAATATGGGGGCTAGAGTCTGTTTTTTAAAATCAGTAGCATGCTGGAGTGGCCTCAACACCCATATTCCCCAATGTTTTACCAGCTCAGCTGAGTGGTGCAGGGGGGTGGACCCTTGTCTTGCTTTCTTCCCCCACCCTTTTGCGTGGCTACCACTGGCAAGGGCACTTAGCAGCAAGCAGGGCTCCCCCCCTGCTCCCCCGGAAATGTAGTTGGCCTATGCGCTAGACCGCAGCAGGGAGACTCCCTGCACAACTTTTCACGGCTGAGCACAGTGTTCCCCAAAGTTGTGGCTGCTGAAGAAATCAAGCAGGCTGATCATAACGCAGAGTGTGTGTTTTACATACCAATGGCCAAATTCTGCTCCAGGTTAAACCTGTGTAACCAACAGCGTTGCACCAACTGAGAATTTGTCTCATGTACTAGATCTCGGAGATGAGCAAGAAAAAATATACAGAAAAAGGATCTAACAATGATGAGCCTTTTGATAAAATAAAGGGCTTACTACAAATAATTAATAACAGTGATAATCTGAAGGGGATCAACTATCTGAAATCCCTGTCCCCACTGTGAAGTGCAGAGTTTTCAGTTTCTTCTAGACTGTGCTCACACCTTACAAGAGCTGCAGTGATCACCTCCTGCAATCAGGGCAGTATGGATTCAGCTGCCTCCTGGAGAAGTGTGGGTGGGCAACCTTGGTGGCTGAGGGTAAAGCACTGACATGGAGACGCATTGTGGAGCAAAGAAGGCTTCTTAAGAAAAGCTCCCCATATATTGTAACTCAGGCTTCCGGAGACATGTGAGTCAGAGTAACCTCACCCGGCACAAGGTCTGGGCTGCATCAACATTGCAGATAGAAAGAGGCTTGCAGCCCTCAGGCCAGAGAATATAAGGCAGCAGCTTTTACCACAGTGAGTTCTGTTGCTATGGAAACTGTTACTAAGTTGCTGAACTCTAGCCTTGGTGGTAGTCTCCTGCTGTTTCTGCTCCCCTCCCCTAGCCAATGAAGGCAGCAGGCTGGGTCCAGCCAGAGCACATCCCTCTATGGTATTTCTAAGGCGCCCATCACCGTGGTAGGTAAGATGTCATGTGTGCTATTGGTTTCCCTTCTGTGAGAGACTGGGGTTGTAGAGCACCGAGTGAGGGTCGGAAGCTGGTATGAAGTCAGATCATCTGAACTGGGGAGCTGCATTTCCGCGAGGGATTCTCTCGTATTTCACTCTACCTCGAGGTTCTCACAAGGAAAGCTAGAAGGGTGGAAATGGCTGACTTCACTCAGTGTGTGGATGACACTTCCTGTATAATATAAAGTTCTTCCCTGAAGAAAGACAATTTTAGTTAACCAGGCCCAAGGATACCTTTTCCCCCCTCCTATTTTTATACAAATCTCTCTCACAGTCCCTCCTTTCTTCATCGCTAGAGCTAGAGTAGACGGGGTGGGGGGGGGGGGAGAGAGAGAGTATGGAAAGGGCAGAGAGAAATAAAGAGCTAGCCCCATTAATAAAGATGTACTGAGACAGGCCCTCTACCACAAGGAGCTCCCTAAAATAATTTATATTCCATTAGTGCTCACAATGTGCTAGGTAATGATTGCTGCACTCTTATGAAGATGAAGGACTTGCCCGGAAGAACTCCCAATATAAGGCCTTGATCTTGCCATCAGGTTGGTGTGGGCAGATCCTTACATCCCTGGACTTCAAAGGGGCTCCATGGGGATGTGAGTGACCACCACTGTTCCCTCTAAGCTGTGTGCGTGTGCGCGCGCACACAGATTCTAAATCCCACGCACATGGTGAAACACTGCACACACAAAAATTTGCACAGAAGCACAACAATTTGTATAGAAGACACTTTTTGTGCACACAGCCTGTCAAAAATTAGAGGGAACATTGGTGACCACCGGCATGGCTCCAATTAATTGTAGGGCCAGAGCCAACCTAAATACTTATGACTGACAGAAGATAGGGGAAGGGAGGGTTTTTTTGGTAATCTTTTCTTAGCTCCTGCCTTTTTAACCCTTTTTAAAAAGAGTAAAATCCTTTTCTGCACACATTCAGCTGAAAGATGGGTTGTGTGATAGAATAAACCCCTGTATTCACACCCTACACACTATTGTAATCCTCTTGGTACAACGTATGCCTTATAAGGTATCATTTGAATACTCAAAATTTGCTGGTCAATGGCCAGTATTTGGCAACATTGAAATGTGAAGTTATAAGATTCCACTGTGTGGTGTTAACGCATGTTCCAAACCCTACAGCCCTGCCCAAACCAAGATTGGCAAAGAGGTCTGTCCTGCATTTATGTAGTAAACAGAGTCATCAAGCACTGAAGGGGAAAAAGAAAGCTCATACAGGTGAGAAAAAAGCAGCAGGGAACATCCTTCGACATACACTCTTTGTCTCCTACTACCCATCTGGAAATGTTTTTCAAGAGGCGGACTGAAACTATAAAAAGGAGGGACAGCCCAAGGTTCCCCAGCTCATCACATTCGCTGCACCTGAAGCAACAAAGGACTATGGGGAGAATGGATCCTGACCTACAGGGTTGGGTCAGTAAGACTGCTGAAAGCATGTGCTGAGAAACTTTTCTTGAATCTAATGTAGTTTGTTAAATCAGGTAATAGTAAACATCATATCTTTGTTTTACTTGTAGCCATTTTCTGACTTTTATGCCTCATTACTTGTACTCACTTAAAATTTATCTCTTTGTAGTTAATTAACTTGTTTTATCTAATCCAGTGTATTTTAAATTGATGTGTCTGGGTAACTCCATTTGTGGGTGACGAGTTGTGTGCATATTATTATTTTAAAGGAGTAAGTGACTTGATATAACTTGTATTGTCTGGGAGAGGATTGGGCAGTACAGGGCATACTGGGTGTGTTGGGGTCACCCTGACATATAACCTAGGCTGGTGAGGGCCAGAGTGTAACCCAAGTGTGACTGTCAGACTGCCGTTGCACACAGACATTCAGGGAAACCTGTTTGTGCGTGGCCCAGATGGGAGCTATTTCAGCAAGGCATTATAAGGCACCCAAGGTTGCAGGGTATGGGGTAAAATAGCTACCTATTAGTCTGGATTGTAATTTACCAGGTACAGGATTGAGATTTGAAAGCAGACACAGGTCTCTGTCTAATCAGATGACTTACTCTCTATTTTCTTCCCTTTTCATGTAACCTCACCAGCATAATTCTTCCTTGCAGATATCTTTTTTTCCAGCCAATACTGTGCTCTCTTTCACCAACTCTGTAAATAGTAACTGTGATGTATGGATTATCTTAATAAAGATATTTTATTTTTAAATATGCCATATACAAATTTTAAAGAAAAATTTCTAAAAATTCCCTGTTCTAATTATGCCATCAGATCTGTTGGAAAGCAATTCATCAATCAACAGAGGGTTTGGTTTAAAGTTACCACTCCTCAGACAAAAGGTACAGAAACATATTGAGAATGATAGTCAGAACTGTGCACCGACACAACACAAATATCTGCCACAGGTGAAAGAGTACCAGAATGCATCTCCACAATTTGAAGTGTAGGTTGGTTTCAGGCTCTGTCAATCAAGTCAGTTGGTTTGAATTGTTAATCTTCTAGTGATTTACTGTGAAGGACGTATGTGTTGCTTTTATATAGGTGGCACCAGAAGTTATTTTTTTCTAGGATGGCTTGGAAAATGGTAATAAACATTTCATCTCTGTTGTGCAGCCATTCTTGGACAAGTTGCTATGTAGACATTATGCTTGCTTGCAGAACTGAGGGGTTTCTATCAAAGTTTCAACTTGGTATTTTTGGCTGTAATTGGTTTGGCCTCAGACTCTGTTCCCATAATATAGGGTGCATTAGATTATGCTGTCAAATAATTTCAGTAGTAGTTTTATTGGTGTATTTTATTTACTCCTTCGTTTCTTTTATGGTATAAAAGGCCTGAAAACATATTTTTACTCCTAATGTTTTTACAGAGAGCCTGAAGTTCCATGGAGCTCAGATATGTATAATTCAACCTGTTCTATTTCTGCATCTTCCAAAATAATGTGTTTTTAATTTATTTGGGTTGTTTAGAATTGGGTTGTTGGGGGAATCATTATTCTTACTTTTTCAAGGTTGACCTGTAGAATCCATATGTTGCAGTATATTTGTAGCAGGTGTAGGTTCCTTTGCAGACTATTTTGTGTGGGTGATAATATGACAGCTCATTTGCATGGTGCAGGCATCATACATCTGAGTTGGTTTAATATAGAGTCCTGGGTTTGGAGAGTTCTCTAATAGATTTGATAGTGCACTGATGTATATGCTGTGAAGGGTAGGATCTGAAGTTGCATCTATTTTACTCCTCTGTCTTGTAGGGATCAGGGATGGTTGGTTGCATTGTACATAGATTTAGTTTGTTACCTTAAACTCTCTGAACAGAACTGATGGGAAAGTCCAGAGTGCCCTTTTGAGTCAAATACTTTTAAAGGTTATGGAACAGACACATCTTCCCCTTTCAGGGGCATTTATGTAGTAGGGTAGGGAATTATGTTTTTCAACTTGTTTAATTGTATTTAGAGTAAAAAGTTGGTGGTTCATTTCTCAGGGGGGAATCCAATTTGGCTTTTACATTCTTTGTTGTTCCTGGTCAAGTATTTTGTTGTTCTTTATCAAGGATTCCACAAACTAGTCTGCTCCTGATCTTGCTAATATAGATACATCAGTGATTGTCTTGATGTCAGGCTCCTTCACAGTGACTGGAACTGTGCAAGGGGGCAGGGTTGTATCTCTGCTTCTGTCAGTCACACTGGGACTGTGCAGAAGGGAGGATGGTCTCTGGCTCTGTCAGTAACAATAGAGTTGGGCAGAGAGGTGGGATAGTACTGATCTGGCCCTGTTAATCACAGCAGGGCTGTGCACAAGGGTGGGCTTTGTCAGTCACAGGGGGTTGTGCAGTGGGGAGCGGGGGCTGGTCGCTGGGGCTGTGTAGAGGGGTGGGGTCTTGGGGGCCAGGCTCTTGCTCTGTCAATCACACCAGGGCTGTGAAGTGGGAGGAGGGATGGTATCTGGCTCTGTCAGTGGCAGAGGGGCAAGTGGGGGAACTGGTCTCTGGCTCTGTCAGTTACACTCGTGCTGTGCAGAAGGATGCGGAAGGCATGGTCTCTGGCACTCTGTCAGTCACACCTGGATAGGGTGACCAGACGTCCCGATAAAATCGGGACCGTCCCGATTTTTGACCATGTGTCCCGCGTCCTGGGACGCCTTTTGTCCCGATTTTCAGTCTTCTTTGTTTTTTTGTTTGTTTGTTTTTGCTCAACTTTTTCGGCAGAGGCTCTTCCTTTTTTTGTTTTGTTTTTTGTTTTTTGGTGGGAAGTCCCGATTTCAGTCAGAGGTGGCTCTGCAGTTGGGTGTGGGGGTGCTGGTCTCTGGCTGTCAGTCACAGCTCTGGCTGTCAGTCACAGCAGGGCGGGGTTGTCTGTGGCTGTCAGTCAGACGGGGCGGTGCAGCATGGCGGGCGGTCTCTGGCTCTGTCAGTCAGACGGGGGGCGGGCAGGTTGTGTCTGGCTCCGTCAGTCAGGCGGGGCGGGGCGGGGCAGCGCGGGGGGCGGTCTCTGGCTCTGTCAGTCACACCGGGGTGTTTGTTTTCTCCTTCCTGCAGGCGGTCCGGCAGACAATGGCCTCCGCCGGCCGGGCTGGGCTGTGAGCGGCCCCGCGGCGCCTGGGGGAGGCTGTCGGGCCGAGGCAGGCTGGGTCTGCCGGCCGGCCGGCGCTGCGCGGAGCTCGGCTACAGAGCGGGGGCCTCCCCCGTGTGAGCGGTTCCAGTCCTGGGAGCGCCGGTAACTAGCCGCGGTTCCTCCCCGCCCCCCAGCCTGGGTCACCCCCCTCCCCCGCTCGCGGCGGGGAGCTGCTGCCTGCCCCGGTGCCTTCCTCCCCGGCCATGGCCGGGCTGCTGCCCCCTCCTCACCGGGCACCAGCTGTCAGCTCTGGGGCTGCTCCAGGGGTTGGGGAGAGGGCCAGGGTACCCCATTCCTTCCCCATCCTCGGCCTGGCCCTCCCAAGCCACTAGGCCCAGGAGGGAAGTCGCAACCCGCAGGAGACTGGTCCTGCTAGCAAGTGTGGGGGGAGATGCCAGGAGATGTGTGTGCCATGCTAGTGTGGGGAAGGGGGTACAGGAGTGGACCTTGCTCTGCAGGAAGGGCCCGGCTGTAGCAGTGTGGGGTGGGGTTGCAGACTATGGGCAGAGTAGGTGGCGCGGAGTGACATGGAGGGGTGCAGGAACAATTCGTATAGTGAGAGTGCTGAGAGCCATTGAACCAAACTGTAAATACTGTATATAATGGAAACCACTTCAAGCCAATGAGTGCAGCAGCACCCCTAGTTCCAGCACCTTTGAGGACACAGGCATTGCTAGGCCAGCGGCTGAGAGGGTTGGTAGAAAGGCTAGAGCAGAAGGTAATGTCAGAAAAGAAGACAGGAGTGGGGCAGACGTAATCTAAAAGATGAGCGTTTTCAGCAGGTGTATCAAGCACTGCTAGAATAGGAGTAAGGATGTCCAAGAGTCCTGCAGACCTCTGCCTGGCACTGAGGAATAAATTCATGAATGTATGTTAGTTTCACCATTGAAACTCCCTGTAGATAGATAAAGGAAAAGAGGGGCCAAGGAAACTGGTACAAACAGGAGATGAGGGATGGGAAATTGAGAGGTAAACCCTGGTCTGGAGGGGGAGAAAATAAGTGGTAGTTCAGCAAAGCCAGAGTGAGTTGGGAGAGCTCTCAAGTGACTAGTATTTTTGGAGCCTCATTTTGCCTTCTAAAATACAGGCTTGGTTTTCTGTCAGGGAGAAGACAGGCACTTGGACTCAGAGAAATTTTAATTGCTTGGAGCGGAACTTGGACAAAACTCAGCAAAAGGAAATGGGGAGACAGCAGGGAATAAAGAGAGAAGTAGAGGTAATGTAGGAGGAGAAGGGTGTGGGAAGAGCATGTTACATAAGCGAAGTGAAGCTGAGGTACGTGTAGGATGTCAGTTAGGTACAAGGGGATTGCCATACTAGATCAGGTCTGTGGTCCGTGTAGTTGGGTATCCTGTCTCTGACAGTGGCCAGCACCAGATGCTTCAAAGAAAGGGCAAGAAACCCCAGTAGGTAGGTGTGGGATAATCTACAATCTGTCCCCGTGATGAACTCACACCCCTAAGATGTAGCAATACCTATGTAAATTCCTAGGGTAGACCAGGCCTTAGTGTTCATTCTAGTGGGACACTGGACTCTTCTAAAAGGAATAGTGAAGCTGCAGAGGCAACAAGACAAGTCTGGGGGCACATTGGGGAGGAGTTCCCTGCAAACTGATCTTTGATATGCCTTAAATGAGAGCACAGTCCTTACGGGAAGCCTGTGTGGTTTGGGGAAATTACTTCTGTCCAGTTGTGCAGAAAACAGTTTCACTTGCAGTGGACACAGGTTAAAAGTTCCTCCCTGGAATCTAGACACTCCATAGGGAAGAATTAGAGAAATCCCACTTGTGTTTTGGATGCACACATAATTAGATGATGATTATATTTTTAATAATTATCAACTACTGATTCCAGAAACTATGATACAGAGAAATATAGATCAAAAATATTGTGGTAGCCCTTCAGCATATACAAGTACCTCAATCTGTCTTAGTTTTTAAGGTTAGATTTGTGCATATTTGTTTTTTAAACCAAACATGTTAAATATGTACTAAATCAGGAGGAAAAATTTCCTCCCCACCACTCTTTTTAAAAACAAACAAACAAAAAAGTCACTGCAGAAATTATTGAATCTGCACTTTCCTCGTCCCACCATACGTTAAGGACGTTTGCAAAGCAATAGACCCACGTCTCTTGATTTAACAGACTTGGACCTGGTTTATAAATTGAGCTGTCAGAGTGGGTATTGGCAAAATGAGTTGGGAACCACTTGCATGAGGAAGTAGCTGACAATTTAAACTTGCACATGTTAAGAAAAAAAACACAGGTTTGAGAAATCAGACTATTGGCATCATCACCTGGTCAGAGTGCTCCAGCAATTCTTTCCTAATCCTCTTCATCTCTCCCCTGCACAACTTCCTGCTATTTATCGCTCAGCCATAGATTTTGTGTCTTTGGTTATAGTTAGAAAACCTTTTCTCAACTTGTTCATTTTTTCCAAAATCTCTTCTCTCTGTGGGACCAGCTGATTGTTACCAGTGGTCTGGAAGATCCTGAAGAGTTTCACAATAATTCACGTTATGATGACAGGCTGGAGATGGCTAAAGAGATCACAATGCTTTCTTGCCCCTGGTAATTTTGAGAGTGAACAGCATGAGCTTCGGCAACTTCTTTTGTTCCATCCTCAGCTGCTCATTTCTATGGGGTTGACTGTATAGTCTCTCTACGGTGGCTGGAGCTTGTAGCTTACATTCTATAATTAGTATCAGGAAAGAAATACGTGGTGGCAAAGCTTCCTGGTGATGCTAATAAAAATTAAATGTTTCTAGCAACGTGGTGTGCAGTGGTGGTGTAGTCTGGGTTGGTCCCAGGATATATGAGAGATGAGGTGGGTGAGGTAATTGGCTTAACATCTGGTGTACATCCTCCAGTGCACTAAATGCCCCAATAACAAATGTGTGGGTGAAATGAGAATCACTATGCTGTCAAACTCGCACAGAAAACTGATTTAAAAAAAACAAAATACCATATTGCCTGTGGGCGAACATTTCTCATAAAACAATCATTCCATATCTGATCTCTTTCCTCTTCCTTAAAGGAAATCTGCACAACACCTTCAAAAGATAATACTGGGAGCTTAAATTTGTAACTTTTGCTAAGCATTAAAAATCTTGGACTTAATAAACATACTGGATTTATAGATCACTACAAAAATTTGTAACCCATTTAATCCTCCTTTGTGCTACAGCTGCAAGGGTGTTAACTGCCCACTTCACCTTAAATGATCTCTTGCAGCATCTGTGAACTCCTTATGCTAAACAATCTGTTCCAGCTCCTATTTTACTGTCACACTCTGAGCACCTTTCCCAGACCTAAAGAAGAGCTCTCTGTAAGTTCAAAAGCTTGTCTCTTTCACCAAAAGAAGTTGGTCTAATAAAAGATATTACCTCACTCACCTTCTGTCTCTAGTAACATACTTAACATGAATCGTCTGATAAAGACCCTGTTTGCTGAAAGAAGCTTGTCTGCCTTTGGGAGTTCTGGTCCTGGGAATTAAAGATTAGACCTTTAGCCAAGGGGTTCTCACAACAAAAATTTTGGTGGCCTCAGAGTGCGGCCGCCAACTCTTACTGGTGATCACTCTGACAATTTTTCATAAAGTACTTTAACTTTAGGAAAAACAAATAAATATGCACATATACACGTCCAAATCATTGTCATTTATTTATGTAGTAGGAGGGCGGTAGGAAGTGGAGTTCCCCGTTCAATGTACCCAGACTTTGCTCCTATTCTTGTGCTCAGAGCCTGTCATGGAGGGGGAGCCCCTCATCCTGCGGGGGAGCTGCCAAGTCCTGCAGTAGCCCAGAGCCATTGAGCTGCTGGGGTAACTACAGCAACTGTAAACAGTGAGTGTGGACCCAGGCAGGGGAAGCCCTGCCCTGTTTCTCTGTCCCTGCCTCTCGCAGCCCTTCAGCAAGAGCTCTTCCCAGGAAAAGTGGGTCAGGAACTCATCCGGAGTCCCAGGCTCTCTGTGCCCCAGGCAGGAACAGGGGAGTACGTTGGTGACCAAACACTGCAGCCACCTCCACTGAGAAGAGCCGGGGCTGTGCACATTGGCCCCACATGTCTCCAGAGGTGCAGCCTGGAGCCTCCGAAGAGGTGGCACTGGCACAAACACCAAGACTCTGCATTGCTGCCCTTGGTAACAGCTATTGAGGATCAACAGCTGGGTGCTGCGGGGAGAGGCCGCTGCTTTGCCCCCCACAATCTCCGCCCATCTTTGGTGGCTGTCATGGCCACAAAAAAATCTGGTGGCCATGTTTGAGAAATGCGACTGTAGCCTAATGCAGGGCTGTAACCAGGGTGGGGTCACGTGCTCCCCCGCCCCAGATTTCTGCCTTCCATTTAGCAGAGTTTGAAAACTGTCACCTTCTGCCAGGAGCTAGTGGATCGGAAGCTGGTGGAAGCCTCTCAGGCCTCTGGCTCTCTGTGCTGTGGGAGCTGGAGCACTGGCTGGCTGCATGGCAGCCCTCTCCGCCCTACTCCTCCCCAAGCCAGGCCACCTCTGCACAGCCGGATGCTCCCCAGACACGATGGGTGGCACAGCTCCAAGTTAACTCCCAACACACACTTGCCTCTCCTCTGGCCGGTGCCAGCCAGCAAAGCCAACCCCTGCTTGCTGAGCCCAGCTGCCATGAGATGCTCAGCAGGCTATGGAGGGGATGGTTTGATGGGATAACATGATCTTAGTCAAAGGGCAATTAATTGCCATCAGTGGTAAATAGGACCAATGGTCAATGATGGGATGTTAGAAGTTACTACAGAGAACTTTTTCCTGGGTGTCTGGCTGGTGAGTCTTGCCCACATGCTCAGGGTTCAGCTGATCGCCATATTTGGGGTCGTGAAGGAATTTTCGTCCAGGGTAGATCGGCAGAGGCCCTGGAGGTTTTTCGCCTTCCTCTGCAGCATGGGGCATGGGTCACTTGCTGGAGGATTCTCTGCATCTTGAAGTCTTTAAACCATGATTTGAGGACTTCAATAGCTGAGACATAGGTGAGAGGATTATTCCAGGAGTGGGTGGGTGAGATTTTGTGATCTGCATTGTGCAGGAGGTCAGGCTAGATGATCATAATGGTCCCTTGTGACCTTAAAGTCTATGAGTCTATCTCATGGCAGCCGGGCTCTGCAGGCAGGGGCATTACCAGCTGGCACCAGGCTCCTTCGGGGGAGAGACGAGCGTGAATGAGTACAGGTCGGACTGCTGCTCCGCCTGCCTGGGGAGCACCCAGCCGTGCAGAGGTGGCCCAGCTTGGGAAACAAGGCAGGGAGGGCTGCCGGGCAGTCAGCTAGCACCCTGACCCCCACAATGCGGAGATCCAGGGGCCTGAATGGGCCAGCAGCTCCCACCAGCTTCTGATTCACCGGCTCCTGGCAGGAGGCAATGGTTTTCAAACTGTGGGATGGGCATCCTGGGGGGCATGCCCCACAGTTTGAAAATCTCTGTGCTAAATGGAAGGCAGAAATTTGGGGGCCACATGACCTCCCCCCATACCCTCTTACATGTTTCCTTTAGGGGGCGCAAATAAGCTTGCTCGCCCTGGGGGCTAAAATCCCTTGTGATGGCTGTGGCCTGGTGAGTTTGCTATCTCAAGCTGGCTCCTGCTGAAAGAGACCCATTTGTTAATTGCTCAGATGCTGGGGCTCTCTGATACGGAAACTTTTAAAATATTCTGAAAAGAAATAAGCCAAGTAGGCAGAAGAAGGTGCATGGTCAGTAGGGAGTGCAGCTCTCGACTGAATGTAGTTTAAATTATTTCATAAATTATACAGTACTAGCCTCCAGTCTGACTTGTACCAGCTAGCAATGAGAGATGATATCTTCTGGGGAACTTTCAAAGAAAATGGAGAACTGAGACATGTTTTTGGATTTGCCTGAGATTTAAAAAAAAAAAGTGTTCAAATCTTACAGAGAATAAAATAATAATAAAAGAAAATGTACCTGCTGCTTCCATTGTGTACCCTGACACACTCTTCACACACAGACTGTGGATAATGATGATGGTCAACTGGTTAGGTCCCTAGTTTAGGATTTTGGCAGTCTGGGTTCAAGTCCCTGATCCATCACAGACTTCTTTTGTGAACTTGAACAAGTCACTTAGCCTCTCTGTGCTTCAGTTGTCAATCTGTACAATGGTGGTGATAGCACTTCCCTCCCTCACAGGGTATTGCAGGGGTCTCAAACACGCGGCCCGCGGGCCACATGCGGCCCGCGGAGTTATTTCCTGCGGCCCGCCATTGGCACTGACTCCACTGGCAGCCAAGCTCCAAACATTACTGAGTGTTTGTTTTATTAAAACCCCTCTTTGCATTACAGTTTTTTAAAACTTCAGCAAGTCAGGTAATGAAATTTTTTTTTTCCTCTCCTTGCCCTCCCCTCCTCCCCGCTCTCCTTTCCCAGGAGACTGCAATTGGAGCTGAAGATGAAAAGGTGTAATCATGAGAGAACATATGTACATGTCTCCATGATTACTCATCAGTAAGCACCTTCTATGACACCACAGGATGGATGTGGAGGTTCACTGGGAGTCTGATAATGACACTTGTGACACAGGTGAGGAGCATTCAGATGACTCCAGCCACATCTCTGAACGGATGGGTCGCAAAGCCAGCCTCCAGCTGGAGGTAGAGGAAGATTACTCACCACCATCTAGTCCTGCTTGCAGCCTTGCGGGACCTTCAATTAGACAGGAACTCCCTGTAGAATTGCAGTGTGAAGAGGAGGAAACCTATGAAAATTACTACCAGAAGCGTGATTCAACCACGGCTGCGGTGTTTGTCACCTCCAGCACCAATTTTGACCTGCAGTGTGAAGATGAGGATCTGGAGCTTTACTCCTCTGAGCACTCCGAGGAACCTCAGGGAGGGCTAAGTGAGGATGATGAAAACATCATTCTTATTGATGCATTCGGTGAGGAGGACCTGGAACCCATCTCTGGAGAAGCTTTGCCTTATAGGTGCAAGAAGTGTGGTGCCTCTTTCCAGGATCTGGGTGAATTACAGGAACACAAACAGATCCACTTGACAGAGCATTCATACCGATGCCCCATCTGTGGCAAAGAGTTCTTCCGTGCTGCAAACTTGCGAATGCACAAGCTCATTCATTCTAGTGACAGGCCACACAAGTGTCCGGAGTGTGACAAGGGTTTCATCCGCACGGCTGATGTCTGGAGGCACCTACGCAACGTCCACAAGATTGAACGATCAAAAATTTTGGGAAATGGTATGGTTAGGAACCCATGGTCTTCAATGCACCAGAACCAAAATGGTGGTGGAGATACCTATCAGCAGTGTTCAGATGACCAAAAGCCTGGAGGAGAACAGTCTAAACCTTACATCTGTCCAACATGTGGCAAAGGTTTCCGTAAATCTAATTTGCTGTCCAAACACAAGGTAATCCACCGACAGGACAAACCATATCAATGTCAAGAATGTGGAAAGTCCTTTATTCAGCTGCTCAGGTTGAAAAGGCATCAGCAAACTCACTCTGGAGAGCGCCCTTTCTACTGTGAGGAGTGTGGTGGAACCTTCACGCGGCTGGCATCACTACAGCGTCATCAGCGGATCCATACTGGAGAAAAACCTTACTCTTGCGCTTACTGTGCTCAAGACTTCACGGAGTCAGGCTCCTTGAGAAGACATGAGCGTACTCACCAAGTGAAGACATCTTAGAGTCTATAGTACTTCACCTGTGCTAGTGGTTGTTTTGTTTCCATTCTTACCTGAGTGAAACCTGTCCACGCTTCTTAAGAAACCTCTATACTCTACGTACATAGGTCAATCCACAGCTACCTTCCCCAAATATTGCCAGTATGACTCTAATAAGGAAGCAGAGCCTCAGGAGGAACTCATGTCTTTACTTGTAGAGATCATGAAGTGAAGAGGAAAAAGCCCCAGTGCCACTGAAGAATGAGGTTAGAGAAGTTGTAGGACAAATGAGGAGAGTGAAGCCCCTTGGAGGTGCTGGACATTGTCATAAGTAGATGGATTTCTTTTGGGGTGTGTCAGATTGAGTTTTTCCCAATGATGTGTTAAATAGAGTTTTGGTGCAGTCCTGACCCTGAACTGATGGGTACTGCTCTCTAGAAAGTGACTGCTCTCCAGCAGTGGATTTGGAGATCTGTCATTGCAGGCCGTTGCCAGAACTGCAGTCCTCTTAGTCAGATGTAGCCCATCCGCACCTCTGTGCATTCTTGCATGGTTCTTAGTGAAGTACCTGTATTTGAAAGAGGAGAATCATGTCAGTTGCAAAATGATAATATCCAGGATTTTAATAAACTAGAAACTTAATTAACAGTTGCACCCTTTTCGCACACACTTGCTTATGGATATACTGATCCTTCATGTGCTTACATAACCCATGTCACATGTATGTATATTGGTGGATGGAGAGAGGCTTGTGTGGCTTGCTGTGATGGTGCATATGGGTACAGTGGGTTGTCTCTGGATCTGTGCCACTTGTGTCTAGGTGGAGAGCCTTTACCCTGCCCAGCTACTGTGTTACAGTAACAAATGTTTTAGAACTTAAAATCACAAAACAGCTAATTTTTTTAAAAAAAGGAAAATAGTGCTGTTTTTTCACTGTATAGTACTTGGATTAAAGGTTCCTGATTCTAGCTCTGACTCTGGAAGATCCAATATGGTAAGTAGCATCTGTCCTTATCACAAATTCTGGGTCATTTTTTAAGGGATCCTGGCAATTTAATTTTCTTTTTTGAACAGGCGAATTAAAAATCCTCAATTTTGCGCTACTGAACGCTTTAAATAGCATGCCTTTGAATTTTTAAAACATTCTTTTTAAAAAATGTGATGGCTTCTGGCTTTTTCCTCCACCATGTTTTTTGAGAAGGGTCTTTTGGGTTGGCCTAAGAGGAACACCTCTCCTTCTGCATGCCCTTTCATTGTATATGCATACACCTGTTTGTTGACTGTTCACTTTTCATTTTGGCTCTGCTTCTGCTATTACTGCTAAACACCCATTTTTTCAAAGCTCTGAGAATGTTGTTCACAAAAACTGCATAGGGTCAGGTTCACTAAATGTTGTCAAATGCACAAGTAAATAAACAAAGTGTGAACCATCTCTTTTCAGTCATAGTAATTTTCGAGGTTACTTGTAACTATAGTTAGAACGATTACATACAACTGTTTTGTAATTTCAAGTTGATAGTGTCTCCTCAATCACTTGGCCAACCACTAGTACCATTATGTAAGACCTTTTATATAACATAATAGTAGGTAGGGACTTGAATGAGAGAGCTTGTAATTCGTAAAAGTCTCTTTAAGCCTCAACTGACCTTCCTGTTGTTTCCTCTGCTTCCAACATTGGACATGCCAACTGATCCTGTAGTTGGCTATATAATGGGAATTGTGGGAGCAGGGTGATGAGGTAGGTGGCCTTCAAGAAGTTGCCTGCTGTATTACCCATGGTTGTAGGAGCTCTTCTAGCAGTGGGATTGATCTGAATGATGAAGTGAAACACCCCCAGTACTCCTCTTTTCTTCCCTTGCCCTCCTTCATTGAGTTTGTTGCACAGCTGATTACAAAACACTTAAGATGAACACTTTAGCCCTGAACTTCCTTATAAGCTTATATTACACACACTGGTATTCTCATACTCCTTAAATGCATTGTTTTAGAGTTGACTCAAGCTCACGACTAGTGGGTTCGTTGTTCTACTTGCCATGAATGGTTGTGGATGTAGATGGAGCCAGACATGGAAAATTATTTTCTACTGTCCTCTTGCTCCAGCTGATATACCTACCAAATTTGACACCATCAGCTCAGGATTAAACAAAGACTATGAATGGCTAGCCAACTACAAAAGCAGTTTCTCCTCCCTTGGTGTTCACACCTCAACTGCTAGAAGAGGGCCTCATCCTCCCTGATTGAACTAACCTCGTTATCTCTAGCCTGACTCTTCCCTGCATATTTATACCTGCCCCTGAACGTTTCCACTGCATGCATCTGACAAAGTGGGTATTCACCCACGAAAGCTTATGCTCCTATACCTCTGTTAGTCTATAAGGTGCCACAGGACTCTTTGTCGCTTCTACAGATCCAGACTAACACGGCTACCCCTCTGATACTTGCTGCCATCCTTTGCAATACTTACTCTACCCCTAGGCTAGGCTGAAACATGAATCTTAGACCTAGCTGCAGTATCCAGGGATGGTATTTTTTAAATGTAAGACCATTCTTTATATACAAGTTGTGTGTCTGTGTTGCTACAGTGAGGCATCTGTGTATATTTAATTGGTTCCCTTAGCTTTGCAGAGGGGTCACATGAAATAATGCCTCCTAACTTTTTGAAAGTATGGTTGCCATGGGGAGTTCTCAGCATTCTGTTTGCATTTTTACAGAATGGAAATACAGATGTTTACGGTCACCAGAAAATATTTCCCTGCAACAGTTAATGGCCCTGGAAGGGGGAGACTATATGCAGTCAGATCTAAATCCTTGAATTGATTTCTGATCCTGTCTTTAGAACAAGGCTGACTGAAGGAAAGTGTTTTGCATCAACTTTGTTCACAGTATCTAGACTGCTTGGAGGAAACGGGTGGGGAAAATCAGTTTGTGACCTATTTCTTCCAGTTACTAGAGTAATCTTCTGACAAGAAAGTAGCCACTAGAGTTGAATACAGACATCAGCATGTGATTTTCCTAACCAAAATCGTACTACCTGAATTGTTTGACTCGTAAAACAATCCAAGCACTCACTCATTCTGTCAATAAATATCCTGCTGCATGGGGAGGGGTAGGAGAGAAGTGGTGGTAGTGAGGTTGAAGCAAGAGATTCATCTCTATGTGAAAGCTCAGGACTTATGCTCTTGATCTAAATGGATAGCAACTGCATTAATGTGCCATGGATGAAAATATATAAGCTCTTCAGAGACCACTTTTCATAAAGTGGAAATGGGCAGAAATGCCATAGCTTTGGTTGAAGTGGAATTATTAAATCTGGATAAATAAGAATTGTGAGTTACTGGTAGGTTTCCCTACAAATGGTCATCTATGGAAAGACCACCTGTTTCTGCTATGAGAAGAGAAATCGTCATATGTGTATTTATCATGCTGACAGAAGGACACACATGATTCTTCAGGGAAACCTGTAACTACTTCCCAATATTAATTTCTATTTGGACAAAATGGTTAAAGTTCTAGCTCTGTAGTGTGGCAACCTTTCTGGTGAAATTTACAAACGGACAGAAACCTGTCCTGTCATAGCTGTCTGTTATAGCAATCCTCACAATTGAGAATGGCTGTACTGGGTCAGACCAAAGGTCTATCTAGCAATTGGTGTTCATCAACCTCTCCTTAACACACATTAAGAAAGGCACTAGAATATAGTTTCATTAATGTATTGAGGCCTTGATTCAAGAAAGTAATTTAGTACATGCTTGACTATGCATGGGTGAGAGTCTTGTTGACTTCAATGTGATTTAAGTATGTGCTTAAGCACATATCCTAACTAGAGAGGGCAGGCATCACCAAAGGGAAAGAGGGACAAAGCAGGGGCCAGTGACCTTTCCTGTGCTCCTCAGGGGTTAAGGAGGGGGAGACTACACAACAACATTTGAAGTAACATTCATGCTGGGCAACTACTATCCCTGCCTGTACATTTTTTCAATCTGAGGGTATGGGGCGAGTGCGTGGCTGCTACCCAGGACAGCCGCTTGTGATTGGTGGTAGAGCAGGACAAGAAAGGTTGGAGTCAAGGTGCCCTTTGGTGTAAAGCTAAGAAGAACGCTAATCAAGGATCTAAAACAAAGATTATTTTCCAAGGCCGGGGGCTGGTCTGTGAAGCACTAAATGGCAGGAAACTCTTGTTGAAGCAGCCAGCTGCTGCAGTCACGAAGACAGTGATGTGGAAAGAGAAGAGGCTGGCTGAGGGTGAGGGCCCCAGGTTGGACGTGATGCCCACGGCTGATGCGAGCTCTGGGAAGGCTAAAACTAACTAACAAGTGAAAGAACCGGACACCAGATTTCTCTATCCAGCAGCGACAGGGGCACCCCCTCGGCATACCCCCACCTGCCACCGGGCTCCATTCCCTCTATTAACCCCCCATCGGCGGGCGCTGTTTCTCCGCCCGCCCGCCGGGGGCGCTATTCCCGCGCACGCACAGCCCCAGGGCTGTTTGGACTCCGGGCACCGGAAGTGGCGCAACCTGCTTTGGTATGGACAATGCGCATGCGCTGCTGCAGTTCAGCGCTTGCGCACTAGGGCAAAGGGTGAGTTTGTGCGGATGGAGGCCCCGCCCCTCTCGGGGCGGCATGAGGGGCTCTCCCCACTTTGCACTCCCGCCTGGGGCGGGCCCCGCGGCCGGGGCAGTCCCCGTTGGAGCTCCAGGCTGCAGCCTCGGGCTGAGGCGGGGGGTTGCCCCGCACGGTGAGCCCTGGGGCCAGAGCCCTCTGCCGGCAGCGCCCGGGCAGGAGGCGGCCGGGTCCGTGCGAGGAGCGCTGCGGGCAGAGCCGCGGGGCGGGGCAGCCAATGGCCGGTGTTCGTTCCCCCGGAGCCGGGGCCAGGAGCAGCCTGGCGGGCGGGGGGCGCCGCCGGGAGGGGCAGCGCTCCGGGGGGAACCAGCCGCCGGGGGGGGCGTGTTGGCCCGGGCGAGGCTGGGCTGTGCGGGCGGCTGGCGAGCGGGTCACGGTGCTGCAGGGCGCGGGGGGACCGGCCCCGCAAGGCTCATTCCCTGTCGGTGTCTGCCCCTTAGGCCGCGGGATGGAGCCCGCCCCGTCCCTGGAGCCGCTGTCTGATAACGGGACTGACGGGAGCGGCGCTGGGGGCAGGTGTGTCTGGTGGGAGGGCCTGGCTCGGTGGGAACTTTCCTCTCTATGCCTTGGCCTCGCATCTTTCTCCCTTGATTTCTCCTCCTCCTTCCCCTGCTGTCTTTTCTCCACCTCCCTTCCCCATCTCCAGCCACAATCCTCCGTGGTCTCTTTCCCCCTCCGATTGGCCTTTTCCCCCCTCCCATATTCCGCTTCCATATACTTGTAGTGTCCGATATTGGAACTACTACTGGTGTTGTAGTGGGGTGGCTGACGTTATGGTTGGAATTAGTTTACTCTGTAATATATGCTGGTAGTGGAACCTGTGGAACTCCTTGTCTGAGGAGGCTGTGAAGGCTAGGACTATAACAGGGTTTAAAAGAGAACTGGATAAATTCATGGAGATGAAGTCCATTAACGGCTATTAACCAGGATGGGTAAGGAATGGTGTCCTTAGCCTCTGTTTGTCAGAGGGGGGTGATGGATGGCAGGAGAGAGATCACTTGATCATTACCTGTTAAGTCCACTCACTCCTGGGCACCTGGCATTGGCCATTGTCGGTGGACAGGATACTGGGCCTGATGGACCTTTGGTCTGACCCAGTACAGCCTGCCTTATGTTCTTATGTAGTGCATCCAGTATGACGGGTTCTCAAATTGGGGGTCGGGACCCCTCAGGTGGTCGCAAGGTTATTACATGGGGGGTTGCGAGCTGTCAGCCTCCATCCCAAACCCCGCTTTGGCTTTAGCATTTATAATGGTGTTAAATATATAAAAAAGTGTTTTTAATGTATGTGGGGAGGGGTCGCACTCAGAGGCTTGGTACGTGAAAGGGGTCACCAGTATAAAAGTCTGAGAACCCCTGCAGTATGAGGTGCCTAGTGTTAGTATTTAGAGCAATTCATTACTGGGACATGGCATCAGATTCTTTCAAGGCGAGTAAGTGATACACATTACTGAGTTAAGATAGTGTGTGTAGTGCACATCCTGAAACAATTTACTGCTTCAGGGTTTTATCGTGTGATGTATGTGGGTGTGATGGCAGAAGATGGAATGATAACATATATAGTAGAATGAAAAAATGGGTAGGCAATAAAAAGAATGAAATATAATCATAGAAATGTAGGACTGGAAGGGATCCTGCTAAGTCATCTAGTCCAGTCCCTGTGCTGTGGCAGGACTAAGTATGATCTGGACCATCACTTACATGTGTTTGTCTAACTTGTTCTTAAAAACCTCCAGTGACAGAGATTCCACAACCTCCCTAGGTAATTTGTTCCAGTGCTGACAGGACGTTTTTCCTAATGTCTAAACTCAGTCTCCCTTTCTGCAATTTAATCCCATTCCTTGTCCTGTCCTAAGCGGATAAACAGTACAATTTATCACCCTCCTTTTTATAACAACCTTTTATGTATTTCAAGGCTGTTGTCTTGTTCCCCCCTCAGTCTTCTCTTCTCCAGATTAAACAAACCCAGTTTTTAAAATCTTTTCCTGGGGGTCATGTTTTCTAGCCCTTTAATCATTTTTGTTGCTGTCTTCTGGACTTTCTCCAGTTTGTCCACATCTTTCCCGAAGTGTGGTGCTTAGAACTGGACACAATGCTCCCATTGAGGCCTTATCAGTACTGAGCAGAGCAGAAGAATTACTTTTCGTGTCTTGCTTACAACACTCTTGTTAATACATCCCAGAATGATTTTTGCCTTTTTTGCAACAGTATTTCTTTGTTAACTTGTATTTAATTTGTGATTCACTATAATCACCAGGTGGTAGTGGTGGTTGTTTTTGCTGCAGTAATTCTTCCTAGGCAGTCATATCCCATTTTCCATTTGTGCGATTGATGGGTGGGTGATGGCTGGAGGTTAGTAGGCACACGGGTTTCAAGTGAAGGGTCAATTTAACACCAAATGCATACAAATAATGATGTGTAAGGGTGGAGCTGGGGAAATCACCTGAAATAGGGGGACAAAGATGGAACTGAAAAAGAAGGTGATAGGGCAACCCAGGGGCAAATCTGATATGCAAGAGAACGAGTAGATGATGGGTATTATGGGAAAGGTCAGTGAGTTGGGAGGCCGTTGATTTTGTATTTATCTGTTGGAAAGTATAGTGTCAACCAAGGCTGCCCCCTTCTACCTGAATTTTCACTAGAGCTAATCTAAACTCCTAGTTTGTGTGTAGGCACTGAAAGAGTTATTCAGTGTAAAAGTACATGACACTGCTGAATCCAGATGCTAGGGAATAAGAAGGCAACCATCCAATCCAAAATGTCTTCCACTTTAGGAGGTGGAAATTGGAAAAAAAATCTGGCGCTGTAGTTCTTGATAGCCTACGCATCAGTCTTTCTGTATTGGGGGGGCTCATGTATTTAGATTAATATGGCTGCGTGCATCTGGAGTGCATATTTGAGCTCATATTGCTCTTGTATTGTAGTTAGAATGATTTGTTGCAGTATTGTATAGGTAGAATTATTAGGGCATAACTTTTTTTTTCTATCTCTCTGCTGGAATAAATATATTTTCTGTATAGTGAGAAAGATTGCATGTGTTTTGGTTTATTATTTTGTGATCATTCTGGATAAAGACGTTGGGTGAAATCCTGACCCCGCTTAAGTTACCCCCTTGTTTCCCAGGCCATGACTAATGAAGAATTTAAGAGATTTAATATTTCATTAGAAAGATAGTAACAAAAGTCAGTTTGTTTAGTGAATAAAACCAGTCTTCCTTAAGACTTGTATAAGTTAAGGCATTCAACTTAAATACATTACTAAGTTATCTTGAGATATGAAAAACACCAAGTGAAATTAATGAGACTGGCCTGGGCTTGATATTTATGTGTAAGATCACAATCACTTGCAGCCAGAGAAACCTTAATGATTTTGAGTGGAACCTGAACAAAGCTGATCAAGAGGAACTGGAGAGAGAGTTGAGAAATAAAGGGAGGAGAAAAGGAGAAGAGAGTGAAGGAAAAGAGGAATGTGGAAAGAGCTAGTTTCACAGGCAAAGGGCAGATGGGATAATAGTGCAGATGCACTTGCTGGGCTAGACTGGCAATTTGAGTGGAGTCAAATTGAGTGGAGTCAGTCTTAAATCTGGGTGACTAAAAGTGTTAATGGGTTGGGAGGGAAATGTCAGGAAAATAGGAGACTGCAGAGGGAGTGGGATAGGTGTTGGAACATGCTGGGGGAGGTCTGGAAAATGTCCTTCAAAACCGCACTTTGATGTGACACAAAGTGAGTGCATTCCTTACAAGAAGCTTATATGGATCAGGGAGATTGATTTTGACCAGTTCAGACAGGCCGTACCCACTGCCAGTGAAAATTATTTGTAAAGGGAATGTCTTCAGAGAGTTTTAAGCTATTCCATTTGGGCCAGTGCTAAAGGATTCTCAGCTGTGTTTATGATGCATATAGGTTTAGTTGCAAACTTTCTTTTATAGATTGGCAACTGTGAATAATCCAGTAACCAAGATAAATTTATCTTGGCTCACTCTCTGAGATTTAGGACTTGTTTTAGCCCTCAGGAAATAAAATCCCAATTAACCAGTGCAGTAGGGATTATTTCTCAAGATGCTGTCATCAGCCTGTCAACATTAAAAAGATAGCAGGAATTGATATAAATTTTGTGTCAGACTACTTGATTCTTGACAAATGGTGCCAGTGTTAGTACCTTTTACTGCTGCTTTGGAAAGGGTGATCAAAGTGATCTGACACTGCAGCATAAAAGAATATTGTCTTGAAAGAAAAATATTGATAAAATAGCCCCAAATTTTTGATCAAAAACATCAGAATTGTAGAAGCTCCTCAACCTAAGAACTGGATTTGTTCCTTATAACTGTCCTCTCCGCACTCTGCTAACTTTCTGTGAAAAATCTTCCTTGCTATTTACAGCTTGGCCGTCTACTGTAATTGTACCTGACTCTGGTGATCGTTCAGAATCCTTTCCTCTCCCTACTTATTTCTCCAAAATATTTTCTCTCTGTGATGCCAGCTGGACGTTACCCCAAGGGTGTGGAAGATCCTGGAGAGCTTCACAATAACGCAAGTTATGATGACAGGCTGGAGGTGGCTAAAGAAATCACAATGCTTTCTTGTTCCTGGTGATTTGAGAGTGAACAGTATGAGCTTCTGCAGTTCCTTTCAGCCCTCAGCCCACACATGGCTGCTTACTGCTGCATGGTTGGCTATTTGGTCTGCCTGATGTTGATGGTGCTTGCTGCATGATTATGTGGTCAATGTCAGAAAGTGTCTGGTGTTCACTCATACAAAATTAAATATCTTTAGCAATGCAAAGAGATCACTTAATATGAAACTTCTGACAAAGCCAAGTGTGGTGAAGGAAGCGTCTTGGGAGTTAAGTCTAAGACCTTCACTTGAATGAGTTTTCATATCTCAATCCAGCCCATGTTTAAAGGAAGAAAGATGTTTATCCGCTCAGGATTGGCTAGGGGTGTCTGATGTGGAAACTTTAGATGGCTGGAAAAAGAAATAGCCCAAATAGTGTGTAAGAATCAAAATGGCTGGTAGGGATTTAAATATTGAATGAATGCAATTTAAAATATTTAATATATTATAGATCCTAGTATGACTTGCACTGGCTAGGAGTGAGAGAGGATAATTTGTTCTAGAAAAGCTGAAAGAAAATAGAGTATAGACATGTTTTGGAGTTGCCCAAGAACAGCAACAATAATAAAAATGTTCTTGCAGCTTCTGTTATGTATCCTGGCAGGATGCTTGTCACAATGGAGCATTTATTATGAAAAGGTCAGGTGGATTTCATTTAGTTTATTTGTGGGGTAAAGATTGTCAGGAATAAAGTTTGCCAGGAGGAATAGATCTGAGATCTATCAAGCCACATCTTATGATCACATATATTGTAGAGAAGAGTAGAATAGCTGTAGAAGAGTTCAAAGAAGTGTGGGAATAGTTTCTAAATCATACAAAACAAGAGAAAACTCAAAGCCATATCTCAGATCACCAAATATTTGAAGTGAATGGATCCATGTTATCAAGTTCTAAAACAAAAATTATAGGAATTCTTAATGTTTTTTTAAGACTAGAGAAGCCAGAGGTTGTTACATTATTCAAATTAGCCAAAAAGTTCCAATTAAAAGAGAGGATTTAACTTTATGGAGTTATAGAAATGTTCCATTTGATGATCATAATAAACTACCCAGTGTCCCCTACAGTGAAACTAATGCACAAAGACTCAGTATTATTCTGTTCACCAGAAAAAGATCTCTTGTGGTTGTTAGCTTTACTTAATGTGAATGTTGGCAAATTGGCTAATGAAATTATCTCCTGTTTTTTCTAGGGAGGGCTGTGATTGGAGTTGAGAACGAGATGAGCCAATTATGAAGGACTATAAGAATATGGTATACTTATTGTGGATATAAGTCATATACAAGTCCTGTGAATGACACCACAGGATGGAAGTGGAGGTGGTCTGGGAGTCCGATAACAACACTTGTGACACAGGTGAGGAGCATTCTGATGACTCCAGTCATGCCTCCGAGTGGGTGAGTCGCAAATCTAGCCTCCAGCTGGAGGTAGACTTAGACTACTCTCAACCATGCAATCCTGGTTGTAGCCCTGCTGGACCTTCAGGTAGGCAAGAACTCCCTGTAGAATTGCAGTGTGAAGACGAGGAAACCTATGAGACCTATTACCTGAAGCGAGGTGAGACTACAGCTGGGGTTTTTGTCACCTCCAACACCAACTTTGACCTGCAATGTGAAAATGAGGATCTGGAGTTCTACTCCTCTGAGGAACCTCAGGGAGGATTAAGTGAGAATGATGAAAAGATCATTCTTGTTGATGCTTTTGATGAGGAGGACCTGGAGCTCATCTCTGGAGAAGCTTTGCCTTATAGGTGCAGGAAGTGTGGTGCCTCTTTCCAGGATCTGGGTGAATTCCAAGAACACAACCATATCCACCTGACAGAGAATTCATACCGATGCCCCATCTGCGGCAAAGAGTTCTTCCATGTTGCGAACTTGCGAATGCACAAACTCATTCATTATAGTGACAGGCCACACAAGTGTCCAGAGTGTGACAAGGGTTTTATCCGTACAGCTGATGTTTGGAGGCACCTACGCAACGTGCACAAGATTGAACGCTCCAAGGGAGTTTTGGGAAATGGTATCGTTAGGAACCGGGGGTCAATATTGCACCAAAACAAGCATGTCCATGGGGACACTGACAAGCAGTGTTCAGAAAATCAAAAGCCTGCGGGAGAAGAGTCTAAACCTTACATCTGCCTGACATGTGGCAAAGGTTTCTGTAAACCTAATCTGCTGTCCAGACACAAGGTGATCCACCGACAGGACAGACCACATAAATGTCAAGAATGTGGGAAGTCCTTTGTTGAGCGGCTCAAGTTGAAAAGGCACCAGCAGATTCACTCTGGAGAGCGCCCCTTCTATTGTGAGGAATGTGGAAGAACTTTTACACAGCTGGTGACACTACAGTGCCATCAGCGGACCCATACTGGAGAAAAACCCTACTCTTGTGCTTACTGTGGTCGTCGCTTCACAGCGTCTGCCACTCTAAGGAAGCATGAGCGCATACATAAAGTGGACAAATCGTAGTATTTAGGGCTCCATGGTTGTGGCCACTGTTGTTTCCTGTTACCTGAATGAGACCTGCTCAAGAGTGCTAGAGAAACCACCCCAACCTACACACACAGGTCAGTCCACAGTCCCTTTCTCCAATGATGGCCAGCATAACTCTAATAAGAAAACATTGCCTCATGAGGAACTCCATGATCTCCACAAGTAGTCTGTGTTGACTGGCCCTGCACCTGTCCTCTGGAGTTACAAGAGGAAAAAGCTCCATTTCCATTAAATAATGAGGTCAGCGAAGTCAAAAGATATATATATAGAAGTGAAGTTCCTGGAAGGTACTGGGCATTGTCATAACTAGCTGGACTTTTCTGTGGGTGCATCGAGTTGAGCTTTTCTCTAGGACTGATGGGTTAAATGGAGCCCTTCTGCAGTCCTGAACTCTGAACTGAGCTCTCCAGCACTTGATTTGGAGATGTCATTTTTTGTCTTTGCTAGGACTGCACAGTCCATTTAATCAGAGCTGGCCCATCCATACTTTCTGTTCATTGTCATGTTTTCTAATGAAGTATTTTATTTTGAAGAGCGGAATCATGTTTATTGTCAAAAAATCCAGGACTCTAATAAACCGGATAATTAACAGTTGCATCCTTTATGCACGCTCTTGCCTATGGATTTATTGATCCTTGATGTGCTTACATAACTCATGTCCTATATATGTATATTGTTGAACGGAGAGAAGGTTGTATGGCTCGCTGTGATAGTGCATATGAGTGTGGTGGGTTGCCTGTATAGATCTGTGCCACTTGTGGCTAGGTGAAGAGCCTTTCCCCTTCCCAGCCACTGCATTACAGTAAGAAAATTTAAAATCAGAAAATGCTAATAAAAACATGGAGAATACTCCTGGTTTTTACACTGTTAATATTTAGATTTAAGGTTGCTCACTCTAGAAGATGTAATATAATAAGCAGTATCTGTCTTTATTAGAAATTCTAAGGCATTTTAAAGGGATTAATTTTCTTTTTTAGACTGGCTAATTAGTCTCCCTCGCCAAATTTCAGCTACTGAACCCTTAAAATAGCATGCCTTTTAAATTTTTAACGTTTTAAATGTGGCTTCTGATTTGCTATGTGCGTTTTTTTGGGGTATGGGGGAGGAAGGCGAGTGTTCTCCCAGAAGGGTCTTTTGGGTTGGTCCAAGAGGAACACCTCTCCTCCTGTATCCTTTTGCTACACTTGTTTGCTGACTGTTCTCTTTTTTCATTTCAGCTCTGCTTCTGCTGTTACTGCTAACCACCCATTTTTTTCAAAGCCCTGAGAATGTTGTTCACAAAAACAGTGAACCTGACTCTCTATACTTTGGGCATTTGACAACACTTTGTGTAAACTAAACAAGTGTGAACAATCATTTTTAAGTCATATTAATCTTGGGAGTTACTTGTAACTACAGTAAGTACAAAATTAACTGTAATCATTATTTCAAGTTGATAGTGTCCCATTAATCACTCAGCTAAGCAGTTGGTACCATTATGTAGGGCCTATTGTATATCTTAAAAGTAGGAAAGGATGTTAATGAGAGCATGTAATTGATAAATGTCCCTTTAAGCCACACCTGTGCTTCGTCTGCTTGCAACATTGGATATGCCAACTGCTCTTGTAGCTGGCTATATTATGGGGAGGGGTTGTGGGAGCAAGGTGATAAGACGAGTGGTTTCCAAGGGGTTGCCTGCTATTTCACCCATGGTTGTAGGAACTCTTTGCAGTGAGTGGTGGGATAGATCAGGGTGATGAAGTAAAAAATGCCCCCAGTTTTCCTGTCTTTATCCCATACTCTCCCTTGTGTAGTCTGTTGCCCACCTCATTGAAAAAAAGTGATGTAAGGTGAAAACTTTAGCAGTAGTCTGTTTTCCCAGGCCGGGGGCTGGTCTGCGAAGCGCTGAAGGGCGGGAAGCTGCTGCTGCAGCCCCGAAGGCAGGGCGGTGGGGTGGGGAGAGGCTGGCAGAGGGGGCCCGCCCCGGCGGGGACGTGATGCCCAGGGCTGAGGCGAGCTCTGGGAAGGCTCAACCACAACTAGCCGGTCAAAAACCCAGCACCGCGTAACACCCCCCTTCAGGCACCCGCCTTCTGCCGAGCCGCCCCGCACCTCCACCCCCTGCGCACTCAGAGCTGCCCACCCCCGCCCGCCGCGCACGGGGAGCCCCGCGGGGTTGCTGGACTTCGGGCAGTAACGGCCGCACAATGGGCTTCGGTGCGGCCAATGCGCATGCGCTGCTGCCGTGCGGCGCTTGCGCAGTAGGGCGGAGAGTTCCGGACCCCTCGGCGCGGCATGAGGGGCTCTCCGCGGGCTCGTCCCGCTCCGTTCTCCCGCCTGGGCCGGCCCCGTTGGAGCGCGGGGCCGCCCCGCACGGTGAGCCCCGGGGCCAGAGCCCCCCGCCGCCAGTGCCCGCGACCGCCGGCCGGGTGAGCGCAGGGTGGGCTCCGCCCCGCGGGGGGCGGGGCCGGGGCAGGACACGCCCGGGCAGGAGGCGGCCGGGTCCGTGCGAGGAGCGCTGCGGGCAGAGCCGCGGGGCGGGGCAGCCAATGGCCGGTGTTCGTTCCCCCGGAGCCGGGGCCAGGAGCAGCCTGGCGGGCGGGGGGCGCCGCCGGGAGGGGCAGCGCTCCGGGGGGAACCAGCCGCCGGGGGGGGCGTGTTGGCCCGGGCGAGGCTGGGCTGTGCGGGCGGCTGGCGAGCGGGTCAGGGTGCTGCAGGGCGCGGGGGGACCGGCCCCGCAAGGCTCATTCCCTGTCGGTGTCTGCCCCTTAGGCCGCGGGATGGAGCCCGCCCCGTCCCTGGAGCCGCTGTCTGATAACGGGACTGACGGGAGCGGCGCTGGGGGCAGGTGTGTCTGGTGGGAGGGCCTGGCTCGGTGGGAACTTTCCTCTCTATGCCTTGGCCTCGCATCTTTCTCCCTTGATTTCTCCTCCTCCTTCCCCTGCTGTCTTTTCTCCACCTCCCTTCCCCATCTCCAGCCACAATCCTCCGTGGTCTCTTTCCCCCTCCGATTGGCCTTTTCCCCCCTCCCATATTCCGCTTCCATATACTTGTAGCGTCCGATATTAGAACTACTACTGGTGTTGTAGTGGGGTGGTTGTACTACTGACATTAAGGTTGAGGGGGGAAATTAAAAGGAACAGTCACAAGAGTGAAGTGTTTGCAAGCCACATGGCAACTTTTTCAAAACACCATTATAGAGGTTGAAACTATGTGTATACCTCAAATAAAAAAAAACAGTAAGAGCTGAAAAAAATGCCACCATGGCTAAACAGCAGTAAAAGATGCGGTTAAACACAAACAGATGTTCTTTGAAACTTGGAAGTCAAATCCTACTGAGGAAACTAGAAAGGAGCATTAACTCTGGCAAGTTAAGTGTAAAAGTATAATTAGGCAGGCCAGTAAATAATTTGAAGAGCAACCAGGAAAAGACAAAAACTAACAGTACCATTTATTTTTTTTTAAGTACAACAGAAGTAGGAAGCCTGCCAAACAATCAGTGAGGCCACTGGACAATTTTGGTGCTTAAGGAAGATAAGGCCATTATGGACAAGCTACATGAATTCTTTGCATTGGTCTTCACTGCAGAGAATGTGAGGGAGATTCCCACATCTGAGCTATTCTTTTTAGGTGACAAATCTGAGGAACAGCCCTGACTTGAAGTGTCAATAGAGGAGGTTTTGGAACAAATTCATAAACAGTAATAAGTCATGAAGACCAGATGGTATTCACCAAAGAGTTCTGAAGAAGCTCAAATATGAAATAGCAGAACTACTGCAGAAATGTGTATGTAATATATTGCTTAAATCAGCCTGTGTAACAGATGACTAGTAGATAGCTAATGTAATGCCAATTTTTTTTAAAAGGCTCCACAAGTGATCCTGGCAATTGCAGGCTAGTAAGACTAACTTCTGTACATTATTAGACACATAAAGGAACATGGTGTGTTGTGGGGAAGAGTCAACACAGCTTTTGTAAAGGGAAATTGTGCCTCACCAATCTTTGAAAGGGTCAACAAACATATGGGCAAGAGTGACCCAGTGGATATAGTGTATTTGGACTTTCAGCAGGTCTTTAACAAGTTCTCTCACTAAAGGCTCTTAAAGAAGCGGTTATGGGATAAGAAGGAAGGTCCTCTCATGGCTCAGTAACTAATTAAAGGATAGGAAACAAAGGGTTGGACTAAATGGTCAGTGTTCACAGTGGAAGGAGGTAAATAGCAGGGTCCTCCAAGGCTCTGCACTGGGACCAGTGCTGTTCAAAATATTAATAAATTATCTGGAAAAGGGGGTAAACAGTGAGGTGGCAAAGTTTGCAGATGATACAAAATTAGTCAAGATACTTAAGGCCAAAACTGACTGTTAAGAGTTACGAAGGGATCTCACAAGACTGGGCAACAAAATGGCAGATGAAAGTCAGTGTTGATAAATGTAAAGCAGTCAAAATTGAAAAACAATCCCAACTATACATACGAAAGTATGGGTCTAAATTTGCTATTACTACTCAAGAAAGAGATCTTGGTGTCACTGTGGATAGTTTTTTAAAAACATCAGCTCAGGGTGCAGCAGCAGTCAAAAAAGACAACAGAATATAGGTCCCATTAGGAAAGTGTTAGATAATAAGACAGACAGTATCATAATGGAACTATATAAATCCACGGTATGCCCACACCTTGAATATTGCATACAGTTCTGGCCACCGTGTCTCAAAAAAGATATATTAGAATTGGAAAAAGTACAGCAAAAGGCAACAAAAATTATTAGGGGGGTGGAACAGCTTCCATATGAGGAGAAATTAAAAAGGAGGGACTGTTCATTTTAGTAAAGAGACAACTAAGGGGGAATATGATAGAGGTCTTATAAAATCATGAATGGTGTGGAGAAAGTGAATAAGGCAGTGTTATGTGAAGGGGTAAATAACACAAGAACCAGGTCACCCAATGAAATTAATAGGCAATAGGTTTAAAACAAACAAAAGGAAGTACTTCTTCACACAACTCAGTCAACCTGTGAAATGCGTTGCCAGGGGATGTTGTGAAGGCCAAAAGTATAACTGGATTAAAAAAAGAATTAGACAAGTTCATGGAAGATAGGTTCATCAATGGCTATTAGCAAAATGATCAGGGACACAGCCCCATGTTCTAGGCGTCCCAAAACTTCTGACTGTCAGAAGCTGGGACTGGACAAGAGGGGATGGATCACTCGATACATTGCCCTGTTCTCTTTATTGCCTCTGAAGAATCTAGCATTGGCCACTGTCGGAAGACAGGATACTGGGCTAGATGGACCATTGGTTTGACCGAGTATGGCTGTTCTTATGAGATTAGTTTACTGTTTAACATATTATACATGTAGTGCATTCAGCATGAGGTGTCTAGTGTAAGCAGTATTTAGAGCAGTGCTCCATTGGGGTATGGCACCAGATTCTTCCAAGGGGAGTAAGTGACACACATTACTGAGTTAGGATGGCACATCGTTCTCACATCCTGAAACAATTTACTGCTCCAGGTTTAGCCCTGTGAGGTATGTGAATGTGTGGAAGAAGATGGGATGATGATATATGTGGGAGACTGAGAAAATGGGTAGGCAATAAAAAGAATGAACTAGGATGGGTGAAGGTTAGTGGGCACACAGGAAAGTGCAGGGATTCAAGTGAAGGGTCATTGAACACCAAATACATACAAATAAGGATGTGTAAGGGTGGAGCTGGGGAACCACCTGAAGCAGGGGGGAAAAGATGGGACAGAAAAGGAAGGTGATGGAGCAGGCAAGGGGCAAATCACATATTATTGGTAAGAGAATGAGTAGAGGAGTATGTATGGGGAAAGTCAGTGAGTTGGGGGAGGGGGCTGTTGATTTGGTATTCAGAGGCGGATTACATTTTTTTGGGGCCCTGAGCCTTAGCAAGTGGGGGGCCTTTCCCACCCCTTCCGCCTGCACTCCCCCCCCCCATCCCCACCTCTCCAGCGCTCCTGCTGGGAATTGGGGTTGGGTCATGGGGGCTTCCCTCACCTGGCACTCCTGCCAGAGGGCGGGGGCTTGCCCTGCTCCACCTGCTCGCCCGGCGCTCCTGCCGGGGAGCAGGGTCAGGGCACGGGGAAATAAAATGCCTGGTGGTCACTCATACAAAATTATATATCTCTAACAATGCAAAGAGAATACTTGAATCTTCTGACAAAGCCCTCTGTAGTGAAGGGAGTCTGTCCTGGGAGTTAAGTGTAAGATTTTCACTTGAATAAATCTGAATATCTCAGTCCTGCCCATGTTTAAAGGAAGAATGATGTTTACCGTTCGCTCAGGATTGGGTAGGGCTGTCTGATGTGAAAACTTTAGGTGGCTGGAAAAAGAAATAGGCCAAATAACGTAAAAGAAGTAACATGGCTGGCAGGGATTTAAATATTGAAGAGACACAATTTAAAATATTTTATAAATTGTACTAGGCCCAAGAATGTCTTCTACTAGCTAGGAGTGAGAGGCGATAATCTTGTCTAGAAAAGCAGAAAAAAATTAGAGTACAGTAATGTTTTGGAGTGGCCCAAGAACAACAACAGCAAAAATGGATCATAAAATATTCTTGCTGCTTCTGTTATGTATCCTGGCAGACTGTTGGTCATTACTGAGCATTTAATATGAAATGGTCATATGGTTTATTTGTGTGGAAAACTTTGTCAGGATCAGTGTTTACCAGGGAAAATGAATCTCAGATCTAACAAGTCATATCTAATGATAATATATATATATTGTGGAGAAGAGAAGAGTAGAATAGATGTAGAAGATTTGTAATCATATTACAAAACAAGGGAAAACTCAAAACCAAATCTCTGATCACAAAATATATGAAGTGGATGAATCCATGTTATCAAATTCTAAAACAGAAATTATAGGAATTCCTAATGGTTTTTTTTAAGGCTAGAGAAGCCAGTAGTTGTTACCTTAATTATTCAGATTTGCAGTAAAGATCCAATTAAAATAGAGAATTTAACTTTATGGAGATATAGAAATGTTCCATTTGATTATCATAGTAAAATACTCAGTATCCCCTACAGTGAAACTAATGCACAAAGTCTCAGTATTATTCTGTTCACCAGAAAAAGATCTCTGTTGTGGTTGTTTCGCTTTACTTATGTGAATGTTGGTGAGTTGCCTAATGAAATCTATTTTTTCTAGGGAGGGCTGTGATTGGAGCTGAGAACGAGATGAGCCAATCATGAAGGACTATAAGAACATGGTGTTTTTACATCCGCAGCAAGCCATATATAATCTCCGTATATGACACCACAGGATGGACGAGGTGGACTGGGAGTCTGATAACGACACTTGTGACACAGGTGAGGAGCATTCTGATGACTCCAGTCATTCCTCTGAGCAGGTGGGTCGCAAATCTAGCCTCCAGCTTGAGGTAGACATAGACTACTCTCAGCCATGCAGTCCTAGTTGTAGCCCTGCTGGACCTTCAGGTAGGCAAGAACTCCCTGTAGAATTGCAGTGTGAAGACGAGGAAACCTATGAGACCTATTACCAGAAGCGAGGAGAGACTACAGCTGGGGTTTTTGTTACCTCCAACACCAACTTTGACCTGCAATGTGAAGATGAGGAACTAGAGTTCTACTCCTCTGAGGAACCTCAGGGAGGATTAAGTGAGGATGATGAAAAGATAATTCTTGTTGATGTTTTCGATGAGGAGGACCTGGAGCCCATCTCTGGAGAAGCTTTACCTTATAGGTGCAAGAAGTGTGGTGCCTCTTTCCAGGATCTGGGTGAATTACAAGAACACAAACAGATCCATCTGACAGAGCATTCATACCAATGCCCCATCTGCGGCAAAGAGTTCTTCCGTGCTGCGAACTTGCGAATGCACAAGCTCATTCATTCAAGTGACAGACCACACAAGTGTCCGGAGTGTGACAAGGGGTTCATCCGCACGGCTGATGTCTGGAGGCATCTACGCAATGTGCACAAGATTGAGCGCTCCAGGGTAGTTTTGGGAAATGGCATGATTAGGAATCCATGGTCAACTTTGAACCAAAACAAGCATGGCCATGGGGACACTGACCAGCAGTGTTCAGAAAATCAAAAGCCTGGGGAAGAAGAGTCTAAACCTTACATCTGTCCGATGTGTGGCAAAGGTTTCCGTAAACCTAATCTGCTGTCGAAACACAAGGTGATCCATCGACAGGACAAACCATATAAATGTCAAGAATGTGGTATGGCCTTTGTCCAACTACTGAGGTTGAAAAGGCACCAACAGACTCACTCTGGAGAGCGCCCTTTCTATTGTGAGGAGTGCGGAGGGACCTTCACACGACTGGCATCACTACAGCGCCATCAGCGAATCCATACTGGAGAAAAACCCTACTCTTGTGCTTACTGCGGTCATTCGTTCACAGAGTCAGGCACTCTAAGGAGGCATGAGCGCACACATAAAGTGGACAAATCTTAGTGTTTAGGGCTCTATGATTGTGGTCACCATTCTTTGCCTATTACTAGAACGAGAACTGTTCAGTTATGCGAGAGAAACTACTCCACCCCATACACAAAAATTGGTCCACAGCTCCCTTCCTGGAGGAGGGCCAGTATAAGTCTGTTATGGAGACATTGCCTCGTAAGGAGCTTCATGATCCCAGCAAGGAGTCAGTGCTGACGGGCCTGGCACCTCCTCTGGAGTTACAAGAGGAAAAAGCTCAATTTCCATTAAATAATGAGGTCAGAGAAGTAAAAGGACATATATGGATGTGAGGCTCCTACAAGGTACTGAGCATTGTCATAACTAGCTGGACTTTTCTTGGGGTGCATTAAGTTGAGCTTTTCTCTAGGACTGATGAGTTAAATGGAGCCCTACTGCAGTCCTGGACTCTGAATGATTGTGACTGCTCTCCAGCACTGGATTAGGAGATCTGTCATTGCAGCCTTTGCGAGGACTGCACAGTCCATTTAGTCAGACCTGGCCCATCCAGACCTTCTCTCTGTGCATTCTGTCATGTTTTTATTGAAGTTTGTTTATTTGGGAGAGCAGTATCATGTTGGCTATACAAATTCAGGACCCTAATAAATTTGACAATTTATTAAACAGCTGCATCCAATACATACTCTTTTGTCCATGGTTATGTATGTATATCAGTGAGTGGAAAGAGACTTGTATGAGTTGCTGTGAAGTATATGGATGAGTGGATTGTTTGTATGGATCTGTGCCATTTGTGTCTAAGTGGAGGAGAGGCCATTCCCAGCTACTGCATTACAATAACAAATGTTTGAGAATTTAAAATCAGAAGAGTGGCAAAACAACAAAGTGAAAATCACGTCTTGCTGGTTATTGCATTTTTATTTAAATTTCCTTGTTTCCGGGCCCTGTGTACATGAGGAAATTCGTCATAACAAATCATTGGAATGCCATGAACTCACAATGCCTGTACCTAGGGCCTTGTGTGCTGCACAAAGTGTTCGCTAGAATCTTAGCTGTTATTTTTTAAATTAAGTCTCAATAAAACCTAGTTCTCAGTGAGATCTGCCGGAGTCTGCAAATACCTGAAACAATAACTCTAAAGGAGGTCTGAATTGTGCAGTTCATTTTAGGGGTCTGTTGACGTTGAAACCTAATGATGGACATTAAAATGTTAACATTAAATATTTAATGGCTGATCATTTTAGCAGGAACATCCAGTTTATGTACTCATCCCACAGTTCCAAACTGCCTCCCATGCCAAAAGACCCTGCTATCCCAAAATTACTGGCTTCCCTCAACAAATTGTACAGTGCAGTTACGCATTTTCAATATAAAGTTCTGCAGCACCTTGACAATGTAAAATTTTGGGGAATCATAACATTACTTACATTTAGTATCAATTCAAGTAACAAGGGATACTGTACTGATTGTATTACTCATTTGCATATTCAGTTTAGTAAAATACCAATTTTTAAACTCATCTGAATTTCCATTCTGCTTCACTGGAGTGCTGTGGACTCCAAGCCCCTTGTCACAGAATTTAGGTCAAACTTGCTGCAAAGTTCATGGCATGGGCCATGCCTATACAATACTTTGCATCCGCAAAACAGCCATCCCAACTGCTTTACAAGCCTTGGTCACGCTAGATTGTTGCAGTGATTGGAATGAGGTCCTGAGATTAGATCAATTTTAACTGCTTTAATCTACAGTGATTTATCTTGATTGTGGATGGGATGTCAACCATTAGTTTCTCAAGTTCATTTTAATTTCATCCCACAAAGTAGTTACTGGCATTAGAAAATTGGCCAGTACCACAGCTCCTAGGAACACTGCTGGGCACTGTGGAATATAAATTCTGAACTTCCCAAAATCACTAGTAAAACCATGACTGTAAGACTTGAGGAGAAAAAGAGCAGTTAGCCTGAGAAAATAAAGCAGAGGTCAGAGTAAATTGCCATACTTTACTCTTCATAAGTCTGATCTAACAACCCCAAGTGCACATATAGTCAGGATTTCTTCCCCAGCTCAGGACTCAGATGGCTGAATTTATCCCTTCTCGTATTGCTTCCTGTAATGCCCCAGAATTGGAAGTATGTTTATGTGTGTTGGACAAGCCCTCCATATAGCACAGTATTAATGAAGGAAACTGCTGTGTCCTTCCATGGCTTTTAGACACTGATATACTGAACATTTCGGACTCAGAGCTAGAGGGACTCTGGCAAATTTGGACAAAACAAAAATAATTTCTGTGGAGGCCACCAGCTTCCTTCTCAATCAAGTGAAGCTGCTAACTACAGTAAAAGCTGTTTTATCTGGCATGTTGGGGGAATGGAGGGTGCTGGTAAGTGAAAAATGCCTGTTAACTAAGAGGGAGGGAGTTTGGGTGCTGCAGGGGATGCAAGGCTGGGGGTTGGGGTGCAGGAGGGCGTGCGGGGCGTGGGCTCTGGGAAGAAGTTTGGGTGTGGGAGGGGGCTCAGGGCAGTGGGTTGGGGCACAGGAGGGGGTGCGGGGTGCCGGATTCCGGGGGCGCTCACCTCAGGCAGCTCTCCTCAAGCGGCGACCTGTTCCGGCTGCTCCTAGGCATAGGCGTGGCAGGCGGCTCTGCGCGCTGCCTCTGCCCACAGGTGCCGCCCTCATAGCTCCCATTGGCTGCAGTTCCCAGTCAATGGGAGCTGCATAGCTAGCGCTCGGGGCGGGGGTAGCACACAGAGCCGCCTGCCGCACCTCCGCCTAGGAGCAGCTGGGACAGGTTGCCGCTTGCGGGAAGCCACCCAAGGTGAGCAGCCCCTGGATCTGGCCCCCCGCATCCCCTCCTGCACCCCAACCGCTGCCCCGAGCCCCCTCTTGCACCCAAACTCTCTCCCAGAGCCCACGTGCCACTCCCACGCCCCAACCCACTGCCCCGAGCCCCCTATTGCACCCAAACTCCCTCCCAGAGCCTGCATCCCCTCCTGCGCCCCAACCCCCTGCCGGCCCCACACCAACCAGACTATGAACCAGAATTTCAATGAAGATCAGAAATGCTAGGTTATAGAGCTTTCTGGTTGGTGAAGTGCCGGATAAAACAGCTTTTACCGTAATTATATTTGCCCTCTCTCCTCCCATTTTAGCTATTTATGATTGTAAGTGGCAACGTAAACAGCATGGGGTGACTTTGGTGGTGTCCTAGTGTGCCACATGACAGATTCAGGGTTTGGAAGTGATTTCAGAACCTTCTCTACTCAGCTCGATAAACATCAGACACTCTGCGGATCAGATGACCTTAACCACATATTGTAAATTCCTCTAGGTAAGATTTCGCAGCTCAAGCTGGAGAGTTCCTGTACTTCTGATTCCTTGAGTTGCAGTCTGGCGTTTTCTTTGGATGGGGTTGAACATACTGTTTACAAGAGTCATCATATTCTTGTTTAATTGGCACTTTCACATGCCCAAGCATCTTGCTTCGGAGGCAAACTACCCTCTTTTTATTAACACATTTATAACACTGTTTGTTATGCTTAGTAAAGGTTTCATTTCGCTAACCTTTTAATTCTCCCATTAAATAATGTTGTTTAGAACACTTTCAACACTGTTACGCTCTCATCGGCACAATACCCATTCTACCAACTGCTGCACCACAGGCATGTATAGCCTATGCCTTGTAAACAAGAACTGTAGCCTACAGCCATTTTAATAGAACTAAAATTATGTCATTTAATTCATAGTCTAAATGGATGGCAAATCAGAATAATTTTGGATTTCAGTAGATATTTAGAGATTTCTAGTGAGAAGTTACAGTGGCACATTTTGCAGATAGGGACAATGTACATAGGGCTCTTACAGACATTTCAAACCTCTCCTGACCCTGATTGATACTGTAGTTCAGCTGTGGTTCAAGAAATTTTTGGGCTAGCTCTTAGGATTTGTCTAACCTTAGCTTTTTCAGATTTAACTAACTTGGTAGAAAAAATGATTGAGATAAATCAGTGCAACGCCCTGGCGTGGAAGCAGTTCAACACCCACCCTCCCAATTTAAAACCAATTTTGTCTCTCTCTCATTCAGCATCCTCTAACTTTAACCACCACTGAACTCCACACTCCATGCTTGTTATATACAGAAATAGTGCCTGCTAAACCAACTGGCCACAATCTGGCAATGAGCAGTTAAATGGAGCTGTAGCTATTTATTTTCCCTGTATTAAATGACTGTTTAGAACAGAGGGTCTCCTATAGCTGTGAATTGTTTGTTAAGATAACAGGCTTCATATTGACTCATTTCCCCCTCTAGCCTTGATTCCACACTGTCCAATCCTACTAATTGATGGCATGAAAACCTATTAAGACAGTATTAAGGAAACAAGCTAAGAATACAAAGAGTGCAGCTGTTTAGTTGTGTTCCACTCCTTTTTTTATCTACCATTAGTTTCTTCTCTGATGAGGGGAATTACATGCATTTGTTCTGAATAGCCCCTCCTTCCCTGCAGCTCCTATTACTTTAATATCCTCAGATTACTTTGCAGTTTGGTTTTGTCCTCCTGAGAGTCTGGTATCCTTCTATGGTCCCATTGATGTAACGGGACTAATTGTGCTTTAAGTCAGGCATATGCTTAAGTACCTTGCTGAATCAGGGCCTAAATGTTTGCAGAGCTGTTTACCATTGATTATTCACCAAAGAAGTATCTGACAAAGACTTAAAGCTGGCAAGCAGCCAGGCAGAAAAGAAATAGTTGCTTTTTCAGTGTAGGTAGTGAAAAAAGGCACTGGATACCCGCCAAAGAATTCTCAGCTGGCTCAAATTTAGAAACATTACCTTTTGGAGAGCAACGAACATTTTGCCATCATGACAGAAGCATATCCATGAATCTCCTGAAACAGATTGAGAACCACTAGCCTAGAAATCAGCATGGTCTATACCAGGGGTCTCAAACTCACGGCCCAGAGGTCGCATGCGGCCCGCGAGGTTATTTTGTGCGGCCCGTGAGCTCCTCGCGGCCCCCCCGCGCGTTTACCTAGAGCAGCTCCGGCCCAGCACGCACTGGGAGCAGGGCCTGCCTGCCCGCCCTGCTCCAGGTACCTCTCCCGAAGCTTCCATTGGCCACGGTTCCCCATTCCCGGTCAATGGGAGCTGCTGGGGGCGGTGCCTGGAAGCAACAATTGACATGGGGGCAGGGCAGGCAGGGAGCCTGCCCTACCCCCAGTGCGTGCCGGCCAGAGCTGCTCCAGGTAAACACAGGGGGCAGGGGAGCCGCGGGCTGCCCCGCCCCCTTCCTGCAGCAGAACCACCTGCCCTGAGCCCACTGCCGCCCCCTGCACCCCGACCCCCTGCCTTGCACCCCTCCTGCAGCTGAACCCCCTGCCGTCCCCTGCACCCCAACCCCCTGCCCTGAGCCCCCACCACACCCCACACACCTCCTGCACCCCCGGGGACGGGCGGGGGGCAGAATTAGGGTGGGGATTTTGGGGAAGGGGTTGGAATGGGGGCAGGGAAGGGGTGGGAAGAGGTGGGGCAGGGGTGGGGCCTCATGGAAGGGATGGAGTGGGGGCGTAGGGGAGGTGTCAGCAATGCGCCGTCGGTCCAATGTACTAGTCCTCATGTGGCCCTCGTGGTCATTTGAGTTTGAGACCCCTGGTCTATACTGTAAGGTTCAGCAGTGCGCTCATTGCAAGCTCAGAATAAGAATGGCAGATGAGCTGAGAAAGAAGACTTTTGAAAAACCGTTTTTGTTTTTTGTTATTCCTCATTTTCAGTTTTGTAAAGTGAACTTTGTGCTTGTGAAAGGTGCTGAAATGATAATCATGAGACGGGAAGGAGCCTGTTATCTTCGACACAGTGCACAGTACAGTCTATTTGGCCAGGTGACATAATTTTGATCTGGAAGGACCAGCTCTAAGGGTGAAAGGATAGTCCCATTCTTATGTCCATTCAATCTTCAGCATCAATGCAGAGAAGGCCAACAAGATACAATGCCATTGGCATGACTTTGGTGATGTGAACACCTGTTTGAGGAAATGGACTAACTTCACACAAACCACCAAACAGGTATATTTTGGGAAACTCAGTATTCCATTACTTATTCTGGGGACCACCCAGTGTTTACTAATCATACATTTTATCAGTTATCGAAAGGGACAGGGCAAACTACTGACCCTTTAAAATCGTCATGTTAAAGTGTGATATCAATTAATATAGTTTTTCTAGAGTGCGATGATCTCTCTAATTAAGGCCTGCACACAGAAATTGCACTGATTAAATTCCATTTAGTTAAATCAGCCTTTGGATAGGGACTTGTAAACTCAGTTATGAATGGAATTAAGCCAAATCTGTATTTGCCCCCCTCTCATATCTGTGTGAGAGCATCTACCCCTGGGGACTGCACTGACTTAACTAAAGTGATTTAGATCATGAGTTAGTTAAATCAGTGCACTTGCTGTCTATAGACTCTAAGGGCTCAATTCACTGTTGCCCTGCACCAAGTGTAGCTATTTACATGAGTGCAAAGTGGATGTAACAATCCGAAGTGCAAGACAACAGAGAATCAGAAACCCTTGATTTTATAAGAGTTTTCACAAAATTGCACACCTAATTTGCATACATAAGCAGCCAGTTAAAAGCATAGCAGACTGTTTGCATATAGAGATGCACAATTTACACACCATGGTAATTATACGCTCAAAACAGGTACTCACTTTATAAACACTAGGCCCTAAAAGCTAATGAGCTTGCTGCACATACCTCATAGACAACCAAGCTGTGTAGTTGTACTCACTATCTAAGACCTGCCAATAGACTACAATGTCAGGGCTTAGAAGGAATCCTTGTTTCGTACAGCACTGATCTTTCTAATTAACAAATTTGTTACACAAATGTTCTCATTCTGTTCAAGTGCAGTGTGAGAATGGTCTCAAGTTGTTGCCGTCTGTTTAAGTGTACCAGTCGCATGGAACGGTTGAGGTTGTAGATGGATCTGGCATCTGGCCTGGAAAGACAGATTACTGTATAGCTTCTTCTCTCTTTACATACTGCCTTCTGGCTTTGCAGTGTTTGCTCTTTCCTCTATGTAGAGTGGGCCGAAGCAGGAATCTTTGACCTATGCTAGAAGCAGGGAAGATTGCCTGGCAAAAGAGGTCAACCATTAAAAACTAATGAGTGAGGAGTTTGTAATCTGCTCCTATAATAAGATATTTGATTCTTTGCTGGGCTCTTCATATTTGAAGTAAGGTTTCATCAAACAGTGATCTCACCCCTACATTTTAAGAGGGTTTATGTTCTCATTGGGAGTCCCTCTGACAGAGTTTTCCCTCTTTCAGAATGGAAAAAAGGAGGGATTGGAATCCCTTCAAGGCTCAGACTCAACTGCAGTCTAGCGAATAAAATTTTATTAGGGTAAAGTTTTGGAACCAAACAGGAAAATACTACCTTTTCTCTTAATGTAATTGTTTCTTCCGTGTCAAGAACCGTGAGAATATGCTATCGGGGCATATCAACCTTGATACAGTAAGGGTCACCCAGTGGAATGATCATCCAGTGGGAAATGCACTGTGATATTGATAGTATAGATCTCTGAGATGATGTGGCCACCATGGTGAATTTACTGTGGGATGATCATGCTTTCAAGCCTCCTCTTGCTACATATATATGTACTGGTTTTCATGTGAAAGAGAGCTCAAATAAATCTGTTTGTGATTCGGGAAGTAACTTTAATCATGCTTATGTAAGCGGGGGAATGGTCCCGCTATTGTGGGGAACTTTTCTGTCTTTTGCACTACCCCGGTGAAGTGGGCTAGCAAAAGGATCGGAGTCCTCGCTCCCACTTCCTTTACCCAGAGGTCTCTCTGCCCTTGAGGATTCCCCTTCCACTCTCCTGTCTGGCAGAGTCCTCATAATCCCGACAAGGCTGGGCTCAGGATTCCTGGGGGGCTCGACCCCCAACCCTGCTGTGGTCACCTAGGACAGGGGCTAGGGTGTCCCCACTCTGGGGTACTCTCTCTGCACTGGGCACTTCCCTGACCCACTGAGCATTACATACAATTTAAAGCAAATGCAAGTTTATTTAATCAATTAATTTTAACAAGAATAAAGAAAAATGGGAAAGGTTAAAGGAAAACACATCACCCCACTCTGTGGCAGAGAACATCACAGTGTCTCTGGAATGTCAGGGCAGTTCATGGTCTGTTCCTTGTAGGTCCCAGGCGCTGCAGGGATGCTGTGGGTTGGACACTTGCTCTGGCGGTGGCCACACACGTCCAGGCTTTGGGTGGTGGGACCCTTCTTCCCAGCATCAATCCCCCGTCGGGTTAAGATCCCCCTCCCAGTCTGGCCTGCAAGGACCCTTGGCTGGGGGTGTCTTTCTGCGCTGGACCCTTTGCCCAGGGTTCCCCCTTGGCTGGCTCCAGTTGCTCACCACACCTGGCTCCAGACTGCTCCAGCTCCCCTGTTCTAGCTCTGGCTCCACTCTGCCTCAGCACTGATGCTGCAGCTCTACCTCCAGCCCTCTGGGCTGCTTCTCTGGCCCCCCCCGGCTCTGTGGCTGCAGCTCTGCTCCCAGCACAAGATCTGCTCTCCCTGGGCTGTGTCTGGCTCTGTAGCTGCGGCTCTCCCTGCAGGACAGGTCTGCTCTGTGGGCTGCTTCTGTGATCCTGCTCCCAGCTCTGACCTGCTTCCTGGGCTGCTTTTCTGGCCCCTTTGGCTGGCACAGCTCTGCTCCCCAGCTCAGCTTGGGCCCCTGCTCTCTCCTTAGCTCAGCCCCACTCTGTCTGACCCAGGCAATTCCAGCTCACAAGGAGGACGGGGCCCACCCTGGCCTCCTGACTCCTTGATTAGCCTTCCTAACCTGTCAATCACGCTTAGGGCCGGCTCCAGGCACCAGCCTACCAAGCACGTGCTTGGGGTGGCACCTGGAGGGGGGCGGCACTCAAGGTGTGGTTTTTTTTTTTTTTAATGTACAAAAAAACCCAATCTTCCTCTGGCGCCCCGGCCGGGGGAGCAGGGCGGCAGGCATGCTCCGCTCCCCGCTGGTGCCCCGGCCGGGAGAGCGGGGCGGCAGGCGTGCTCCGCTCCCCGACGGCACCCCGGCTGGGGCAGCGGGGCGGCAGGCGTGCTCCGCTCCCCGACGGCCAGGGCAGCAGGGCAGCATGCGTTCCGCGCTCCCCACCGGCAGGGGGAGCGGGGCGGCGGACATGCCGCCCTCCCCCCCGGCGTTTTGGTGGGGCGGCGTTGTTTGGGGGGGGGTGTTTTGGCCGCCGTTGAGGTGGGGGCGGCGCTTGTGGGTTTGTTTTTTTTTGCTTGGAGCAGCCAGAAAGGTAGGGCTGGCCCTGATCACGCTGACCTGGAGTGTTGGCCTCTCCCTGTTGTTCCTGGGGACTGTCAGTCTCAGGGTCCTGATTTCCCATCGACCCTTCCCCTTTTAGTACTGGGAGCTAGCAACCAAAACATCCCCACTGAATGTTAGTAAGGGGAGTCCCCTTACACTTACCTACTAGAGATATATATCAGAGCTATTTGACTCTTATTCTGATTGCAACTGCTACCTTATGTGTCACCACGGTACTTTAAATCCCAAAGTGGGAATACTAATTTGTCCTGTATTGGGGGTCTGTTCCTGTTGAAGTTGACAGCAGAATTCCCTTTGACCTCAAGGGGAGCAGGAAAAGGTTCTTAATTTTAAGAGCCTTTTAATAATTGGACCATTTTTGGTGGAAGAGTGTGTCCCAGACAAGAGCTTTGTTGGCTAAGGGAAAAACAGTGCAAAGCTTTAGCAAAAGGTCAGCCCATTTTGTGGAGATGGTTTTTGCAATTCAGCCCATCCTGTTTGAGAGAACTTGAGCTAATTTTATTTGCCTCTGAAGTCTTACCTACTTTTTGTACTAATTAAAACTGATTGGTATTGGTAGCACTGCAGAGATCTTTAAGCTTGTACTTCACATGGGTTCTCTGTCTCTCCCATTGATTAATACTTGGGGAGAGAGGTAACTTCAGAATGTTACTATGAACAAATATAATTAGATAGCTGTGTAATTTTGTTCTGGAGATTTTTGTTTTATAGGTGTTGTGAATTATATATGATGTATCTTATTTTGTTGGGAGGAGAAATCAGGGTGAGAACATAGCATGTGTTTTTCTTAACCATCAACCCCAGACTTCAAAATGAAATTGCACAGGTTTCCTGTATAATATCACTTGATGATAATTAGCATTTATATAGTGATATTCATTTTCAAAGAGTTTTACAATCATTAGCTGTACTTGATTTCATATTTACATCTCTTTCTTAATTTTTAAAAATAAAATGAACTTACCTGCTTTCTGGAGTCTGTCTATAGACTCCATGTGCAAAAATCATTGCTCCACCAGCCTGAAAAGAGAAGGTCCTTTCTAAAGTACAATTGTATTCAGGCTTTGACATACACATTGAGACAATTACAGCTAGTATGCATGGTTCAGTGTATCCCACGCAGCAATATTCTCCGTGGCAAATGTGTCAACTATATTAGTGCTTACCATGCTATCAAACCATGATTGTACTGGTGTACTGTGGGAAAATCTGGGCACTTATGTCATACTGCCTCATCTGATGAGACCAAATCCATAGGATTATGCGTGTTTTTCACTTGTACTTTATGAGATGTTTCCTTCACAGAGACCTGGAAGGTGGGAGGACTGGATAACCTAGATACAGAGAGAGGATTAGTTGGTCCCATCTGCACAACTAAGTCACCATGTTAGAATCCAGTTACAACCTAGCAGTTGTGTTGCATCCCTGCCTGTCAGCAGAATGACAGTATGGTATATGCAAAATATTAAGGGCCATGTATTAGCCACGAACCATGTGTGGAACCAGTATTGATACTGCTTGGTTGCAAACTCATTTCAAAATCTGTCCAACTGAAATGCCTACAGCTGTGCAGGGCAAGATGTAGCACTAAGTTGTGTCTGCAGGCTTATGTTCATACCTACAAATTGATGTGCACAAAAACACATCTGTGATTAGTCACATGCTTTCATGCTCTTGTGCACTTCTGAATACACTCATATGTTCTTGCTGTTGTGGGCACAAACAGGCTTTGGCTCAGGTCCAAGTGCAGCATTAGACACTGAATTACACCATGAATCTATATTTATACCTTATCTACTAATTACTCCTGGGGGAATTCTGTGCCACTGTGCACATGCAGAATTTATGTGCCATGCAGAATTTTTTTCCCCCCACAGAAAATACATTCTGCCAGAAAGGTGCTGCAGTTAGTCCTTTCACCCACCAAGGACCACGGTGGCACCAGAACAGACAGCAGCTGCTTCCAAGTGGGAGCAGCCCCAGCTGTGGATAGGGAAGAGAAAGAAGCTGCGTTCCTCATAGCTCCCTACCCATGGGGCCAGGTCAGGAGGCACAGGATACGGGGGGTATGGACATCATGGGGGCACATGGGGCTGCTGGAGGTCACAGACTGGGGTTCAGAAGGGAAGGTGGGGGTGACAGACTGGGGTAGGGGCTAAATGGGAGTGGGGGTGCAGGGACACATGGGAATTGGGGAAGTGGGCAGGGACATATGGGGAGAGGGGTCAGCTGAGTGGAGGCGCAGGGACACGGGGATGGGGGAAGGTGCAGCTGAGTGGGGCACAGGGACACACAGGGAGGGGGCTGTAGGGCCACATGGGGAGAGTTGGGTGGCTGAGTGGGGGTGCAGAGACACAGGGGGACAGGGATGTTGGGATACATGGGGATTAGAGGAAGAGAGATGGCTGAGTTGGGGTCCGAGGACATATGGGAATGGCGGGGCGGGGTTGGAGGGACAGATGGGGACAGGGGCAGATGTGCCTGACTGAATGAGAGAGGCTGGGGTCAGCCCGGGTCTGCATAGTAGAGGCTTCCTAACAATCTCTCCCCATCCAAAAACTCCCCGTTCCATACTTCTCCCACCCACACCCAACAACCCTCCAAGTTCACACCCAGGCTCCTTCCAAGCATTTACTTCCCTCTCCCTCAGCTCCTCCATTACCCCTGACTCCCCCAAGCCTTTGCATTGCTTCTGAGGGGTGCGCGAAATATGGTTCTGTATTGTAGTTTAAATGAATTATTACTCAGAGTTCTGTATTAATATGCCTTGTAAGGAATCTGTCAAAATACATTTCCTTAATCTTTTTTGTCTGTATTGTTACAAACATAATTGCTGATGAGTATTTCTAAATAAATTATCAAAATCATTGAAACTGGCATGATTACACTGTGTTATTTTGACAAATAAAATATGCAGAATTTTAAAATATTGTGTGCAAAATTTGTAATTTTTTAGCACAGAATTCCCCCAGGAGTAACTAATGCATACCACAAGACACGTGAGAGAGCCAGAGCCTGGTTCCTTTAAGCCACTCATGGAGATACATGAGTGGCAATAGAATATTTATTTCCGGTGTATTTGCTTGAGACATAACAACTTTAATAGCTCAGACATTGGGGAGGTCAAGGGAACACAAAACAATGTCCCCAATGTTATTTCCCTCTCTGTCCACATGGTCTATTACAGCATCCAGTTTGTAATAATCAGAAACAGCAACCTTTGCAAGTGTAAAAAATTAAACTAGACTCCCCCTCCCCAACCAGTTCTTGGCAAATATAACCCCATTACAATACAAACACATTTATTATTAATTATTATTATTATTACTATTATTTACAGATATTTACATGCCTCAAATGTCACATCGTGTTGAAGTAGTTGGTTCTATGTGGTGCCCACTGGCTTCAACACAAAGGGCAGAGTTAGAGAGCCATGAACAAAGTATCACGTGAAGCATCCTGTCAAGTACAGAGGTCAGGAGATCTCCTCCATGGCAGCAGTAACTGGTAACATAGGTCTGGCCCACTGGAGAGAGAAGGCCAGAGACCCTGTCCCTCCTCCTAACTGGAAGCAAAGTCGTCCTCCTTTCCTGATGAGACATGAATAGAGGGGAAGGTGAGGCCTATCCTATCCACTTCCTCTCAGTAAGGGGAATTTTCCCCTTCCTTTCAGAAGCAAAGTGTTGGGCTTTTAACTCTTTCCCTACTGAAGATGCTGCACTTGGTGCCTAAGTTGTTTGAAGGTTCATTTTGCACTCCTTTTATTTTAATCCCTGTATGTGTGTGTTTGTTTCATAATGGTTTATTCACGTTGGCTCATGACTTTGTTGTAATCATTTGGTACCTTTTCATCAGGAGCTGCGCTTGTCAGGCAGAATTTTAAATGCCTTATCAGTCCGGGACTGCTTTGTTGCTGGAAAGATTGCCCAGCTTTGCTGTCTGGCTACCTATGGAACCTTAGTGAGTTGGCCTGATGGGGGAGAGGGGCCTACCTCACCAGTGAAAGTGAATGGAGACAGTTCAATCCACTCCTTTCCTTGCTGCCCAGACTCATCTTGTAACCCATCTCAGAGGAGCTGGAGTCTTGTTTGCAGGAGATGACCAAAAAGATTAGGATGAAATGGAAGAATATGGAGGGCAGAGCCATATGTGTCCTCTACAGCTTTGTCCCTGGCTGCTGATGCTGTGAAGGAGGTAGCACTTGGATGATGGAGCTCCTCTTATTACATTGGAGAGCCCCTTTCTCTCTGGAAGATAGCAGTGGCAGAGATAGGCTCCAGACAGAGCTGTATCTACTCTCCTGGATCCGAAAGGTGGTCAGGCACAGCAGGGAGAGGAAATTAATGAAAAACACTCTTCTCCAAAGGGTTGTCTGGGGACTGTCTGGATAGTGCAGCATGCTGCCAGCTAGGGAGCCTAAATACTGGACTGATCTTGAGACTCTTAACTTTCGGGAGATATGAAACATTTGCTGCTTTCCTTGGTGCTGCTCCACCTTCCCTGCTGCTGAGTGTTGCTCATCCTTTCTGCCCTGAGGCACAGTCCAACAAGTGTTGCATCTACACAGAGGGGAAGCTCTAATGTGGAAGGGTTTGTGCAAATATCTGAAATGTGTGGGGTGGGTGAGAGGTGGCCTAGAATGACACATGCAGCACTATATGGAGATAGATGCAGAAAACAAGGGGGAGGCCACTCATGAGGTCTAGAGGCAACAGCCTAGGGGAAGTTCAGCCCCATGAAGCACCCAGTTGCTGGGAAGGGTGGTGTCTCTGGACCCTGTTTGTGTGCTCCATCTATTGTATCAGCCTCTGATGAGTAGGTGCCTGATAAATGTTCACTCCCTTTAGCACAGGGGTGGGCAAACTACGGCCCCCGGGCTGGATCTGGCCCATCAGGGCTTTGGATCCGGCCCACGGGATTGCCACCCTGTGGCAATGCAGGCCGGGAACAGGAATGGGAGCTTGGGGGGGGGGTACCCACAGGTGAGGGCAGTGCATGGAGCCCTGTACCCCTTTTCTCCAGGGGCCACAGGGACATGGTGCTGGAAGTGGCGCGGGGCCAGGGTAGGCAGGCAGGGAGCCTGCCCTGGCCCCGGTGCGCGCTGCTGCCACACCGGAGCTGCTCCAGGTAAGTGGCACCGGGCTGGAGCCTGCACCCTGCACCCCAACTCCCTGCCCTGAGCCCCCTGCCTGCACCCCAACCCCCTGCCGCACCCCTCCTGCACCCCAACCCCCTGCCCTGAGCCCTCTGCCGCACCCTGCACCGCAACCCCCTGCCCTGAGCCACCTGCCACATCCCGCACCCCTCCTGAACCCCTGCCCTGAGCCCCCTCCCGCGCTCCACCCCCCTCCTGTACCCCAACCCCCTTCCTTGAGCCCCCTCGTACACCCTGCACCCCTCCTCTGCCCTAACCCCTTGCCCTGAGCCCCTTCCTGCACAACGCACTCCCTCCCGCACCCCAACCCCCTGCCCCAGCCCTACATTCATGGCCTTGCATGCAATTTCCCCACCCAGATGTGGCCCTCGGGCCAAAAAGTTTGCTCACCCCTGCTTTAGCTGCTGGAAGGGAGGAAGGAGCTTTCTGTCTCTTCTCTCCTTTAGAGCCACCAGGCTGTTGCAAGGTGGGAAAATCCTGTTTTTGACACCTGCCAGGAAGGTGAGAGGAAGAAGTCTCCCACAACCTCTGCTTTTTGGGTTCTCCTTCCTGGTGAGTAATTCCAGTGTCACCTCTCTTAGGTTATTCCTAGCTTTCTCAAGCACCATGAAATTGACAAGATGCCTAACATCTTCACTGCTGGCCACCAGTTTCTGAAAAGCAGCAGTGGAACTCTAGTGTGCTGCTAGCCAGTAAAGTTTTGAGCAGCAGCAGACATTGGAGCTGGCTGTCTGCAGACTCAGAAAGACTGGTTCACATTCAGAAAGCTAGCTTCACCAACAGAGAGAGAAAGACGCTAAAAGAAAGTTGACTTTGTTAAGTCTGTGTAATTAGGGAACTGACTGATGCCAACTGGTAATTAAGCAGCAGTTCCATTCCTTGCTGTTTTATCAGGAAGCTAATTCTGTTTAATTGGGATGCCTCTTGCTGAAAAGTCTTGAGGACAGACATATATTTTAAAGCAGAGCTATCTGGAGCTATGAATACCTCACATGCAGAATTGAGCAGTGGGGGGTTGCTCCTGCTCCCACTGGCAAAAATACTCATCAGCTTCAGCGGTGCAGGATCAGACCCAAGACGAGACAGAAACTGATCAGTTGTGCATTTGCCACCCAGTATCTCTGCACTTATTGGAAAATCACTGTGTACAGTGTCTATAATTCAGCCAGCCATGGCCAGCACAACCCCATTTAAAAAGTGTTTCCATCCTTTTCCTAACAACAGGACAGTAAGAAGAGAATGATGCCAGTGCCTTCTTTTTTAAGTATCCCACAGTACATATATGTGTTTGGAATTACATGTTTGTTTTGTTTTTCATGGTATCATGAGAGGTACTTCAGGAAAGCTGTTTGTCGATAGGCTGGCCACTGAGGCATCCTCATTACGGAGATTATATCTCAAAGTGAAGTTCTGCTCTGACAAGGGGATCTCTAAAAATGACATTGGTGGGTTCCATATTTACATTCTGTGAGTGATTTGTGTGCAGCTTACAAGTAATAAGATATATTTTGTCACTGACAGAACTGCTCACGCAACCTGGGCTCTGAGAATCAAGAAGGGTTTTTTCCTTCTCCTGCATCATCACCAGTAACATAGACTCTACACGTAAACCATGCCCTAAGTGATCCCTATTCCATCCTGTTTCCTTCCAACGCGTTTCATATGAACTGCATGGAATGTATGTCTTGTCTACATGCAGACTTGCATCACTTTAACCAAAAGTGTTTTTTTAAATCTATTTAGTGAAACCAGTATGATTTCTACATGTAGCCGAGCTCCTCGTTAACCATTCTGTTAAGGACACACAAGCAGGAATAGACTCCAGCTTACACTCCGTTAGCTGAGCTGGCCCTGCAGGGCAAACAGGAGTAAAAAGCAGTGTTGTGTCAGATGCAACTCTGAACACATGTACTGGGAGCAGATCTGCCATTTTCTTACCTAGTCCCTTTTCAGAGTAGAACTACACTTGAAGGGGCAGCAGGAACTGGCATGCGGGCCCATGAAGGAGTAACAGCTATGGAGTGTCAGTTTGGGATGTACTCTGGAACTTTTGTCCAGCAGGAAGGTCTTGGTAAAAAGCTGAACTTGGTGCCTGGACAGATGACAAGGTGGGTGTATTCTTCATAATCTCTCTCCTCGTCTGTATCCCCTGTCACAGGTGGGCTCTGGTTGGGTCCTTTCGTGTGCATTTATGAAGACAAGTACTTGCAGATCTCCTCCTCTAGTCAACAAGCAACCTGGTCAAAGAGTGATGCCTGCTCCATGTTGCATACAAACCCTCCCTCATATTTGCTCTACCTGATGAAGCCCAGGTCTGTTGTATTTGGCCCCTCAGCAGACAGGTGTGTTGAGTGCCTGGTGTCCAGCTGCCCCACCAGGGAGGGACTCACTCATCGGAAGAGGAGAATGGCTCCCCATTGCTGGCACCATGCTTGGCCTGGTGGCGGATGAGGTGGGTGGACTGAGTGAAGGCCTTGCCACACTGGGCACACTGGTAGGGCCGCTCCCCCGTGTGCACCCGCATGTGCTGGGTAAGCTGCGAGGCATGGCGGAAGGCCTTGCCGCAGTCTGAGCACAGGTAGGTCTTCTCCCCGCTATGGATCTGCTGGTGCCTCTTGAGGGTGGAGGAGCGGGCGAAGGCCTGCCCGCACTCAGCGCAAGCGAAGGGCCGCTCACCAGTGTGGATGCGCTGGTGGCGGATGAGGCGTGAGGACTGGGCAAAGGCCATGCCACATTCAGAGCACTTGAAGGGGCGCTCACCAGTGTGCAGCGTCTGGTGCTCGAAGAGGTTGGAGGACTTGGTGAAAGACTTGCCACAGATGGCACAGGAGTAGGGACGCTCGCCCGTGTGGATGCGCTGGTGCTCCACCATGCGGCTGGCCACGGCAAACTCCTTGCCGCAGTCAGGGCAGTGGAAAGGCTTCTCACCTAGGTGGGTGCGCTGGTGGCGCAGTAGCGAGAGTGGCTTGTTGAAGGTCTTGCCACACTCCTGGCAGGGGAAAGGCTTGTCGTTGCTGTGCATGTTGCGCTGGTGCTTGCGCAGGTCCGAGGAGCGCACAAAGGCCTTCTCGCAGTCCAGGCACTTGTAGGGCTTCTCGCCGGTGTGCGTGCGGATGTGTTTACGGTAGTCCGAGGACCAGGTGTAGGCCTTGACGCAGAATGGGCACTTGTAGGGGCGCTCGCCTGTGTGCAGCCGCTTGTGCTGCTGCAGGGTGCCCTGGTGTGAGTAGGCCTTGCCACACAGCTCGCAGGCGTACGGCTTGGCCCCACTGTGCGTGTCGATGTGGCTCAAGAGGTTGCTGGATTTCTTAAAGGCCCGTCCACACTGCATGCATTTGTAAGGCCGCTCCTCCACCTCGCTGCTGCCCCTCTGCTGCGTCCTAATCCTGACCCTCCTCACCGTGGTTGCTTTCAGAGCCCCGACACTGCCCGCTATCTCAGCTGGCTTGTTGGCAGCTTTCGGGTTCAGCCACTTCGCCCCTCTCTTGCTTTTCAGGGGAAGCTCTTTGCTCCCCCCTGGCTTGCTGAAGTCCATACTTGGATTTCCTGGGAACACCCCTCCCTCTACTTTCCTGGTCATGTAGCTCTTGATGCTTTCCATTCCATTGCACGGCAGGCTGTCCCTGGCTGGGTCATCCAAATCGCTGTCCAGGGTAACCACAGTGTCCACGTACTCTGTTGAGCTTGGCAGCACCCTGCCAAAGTGCTTTATGCCTTGCGGGCTGCGCTGAAGAACAGCAGGCTTCCTCACTGGCCGGCTGTGCCACTTCTGACACAATGTCTCCTTGCTGTTTTCCTCATCGTCCTCATCACTCTTGGTGCGAAGACTGACCATCATGTTCAACTTCTTGGCCACACCATTGGCATTGATAAGGGTGAAGGTCTCATAAAAGACCTCGTCTTCTTCACACAGAAGGTCCTCTGCCATGCTGTCTCTTGGCATGGAGCTGCTGGACACCGGATCTTGGTCCTTCTGCATGCTGTTCCCAAAATGATCACTGTCGCTTTCCTCAGCTTCCTCCTCCTCATCACCTACATCATTTTCACACCAGGTGTTCGTGGTCCTCTTTCTGTCCCCATAGGATCTCTGAGCCAAACTGCTGCTGGGGTACTCCTGGTCCAGTCTCTCAGAGCATTCTATGCTTGCCATTTTCCACTTCTACTTCCGGATATCTGCTTTCAGGATCCTTCAGCTTGAAGCTGACCTCAGGGTAAGTGACCTGTATTTCAGAATAAGAGATGAATGAACAGGGGCTGGGGACATTTGTGAGGAACAGAAAGCAGCTAGAGATCATTATTACATTGACACCCAAAGTTCCCAGTTGGGATAGGGGCTTACTGTGCCAGGCGCTGTACAAAGAGGGGTGACTCATTCCTTCCTCAAAGAGCAGGGAAAAGACAAGACTGGCTACGATAACAGAGACAAACAAACAGCATTTTAGAGGTCATCTGGGATACGTATCTTGTTAGCTGGTAATATTTTTTTAATCCTTTCCCTCGTTACTAATTGTAGTTTATTCTTAAAGCTCACCTGTGTAAAGCTCCTCGGTTTATTATTTTCTTCTAACCCATGGTACTGTTGTTTTAATTTCTATCTTTTCTATTTTCAAACCACTGCCTCTCTTCTTTGTTTTTAAAACAACGTATCTATTTTTCTGCTTTCTAAACACAGGAGCACCAGAAAGCAAACAGATGCTCTTAATTACGGTGGCCCTGATGCATTATGGCGCTGGATATCAAACTGCTGTTTCTCTTGATTACCAGGGGGCTAAGACATCTAGAATGCTGGGTAAGGAACAAAAGTTAATTTCTCTGACAGGAGGGCTAACTCAGGAGATTTCTGGGAATCAAACCACAGTCTCTATTTTATGGAGAATCAGATGCTTTGAGGACATGATACTGACAAGGGAAGCCTGTCAATTCAAAGTTTTGCTATAGAAATAAAAATAGGAAGAGGGCAAGAAATCAGAGAACTGACTTTCAGAACATCAGGAGCAGGGCTTTGGAGCGGAGCTGGAGCGCGGAGCAGTAGGTTTATGCCTGGAGCTGGAGCGGAGCAATTCAAAAATGTGATTGCTCCAAATCCCTGGTCAGGAGCTCTCAGTTCTCCCTTTGAACAATAACACTTTCTCTTCTCTTGCTTTATTTCAAGATGCATGTGAAAAATGACCACAAAATAGGCTAATAAAGTCACCTGCCTGATGCCATCCTGAGGGTTTGTTCACCACTTGAAGTTCTTGAATGCACAGTGCCTATAGCTGGAGACAAGATCCATAATGGAATAACTCTCTGGGTGCAGAGTGTACACCTGCAGCCTGTGGTGGAGCAAAAAGGAGCGCTGAACAGCTCAGCCACTCAAGGATCAATGCTGTGATGGGGCCCACAGTTTTTTTTACTAGAGTGTGCATGTAATTTTTGGGCAGGTTTAGGGTTCTGCACTTGGCAGTTGTTCGATTCAGCCTTCAGAGCGCTGTGTGTAATGGCCCACACAGAGTTAATGTGAGGTGTGTCAAAGCAGCAAGACATTATACCTCTAATGCTGCTGGATGGCAGTACAGACATGGTTTGGCCAGCCCAATCAAGCAGTCAGTTCTAAGGGTGGCAAAAGTACACCTAACCATAGAGGAATAGCAAAGGAATGCTACTCTCCACTGACAGTGACCAATGCAGAAAATTTGTTCTCAAGCATATAAACAACCCAGGGATGCTGACACTAGGGAGTCCTGGTCACAGACAGCAATTGCAAACAAAAAATAGCTCCCCCTCACTTCTTTCTCTTGAATCTAATTTTGCAGTATTCCCAGAGCTTCCTTGGATAATTTACAGGAGACTGGCTGCAACTCCAGCAATCTTACCAGAGCTGTTTCAATCTCCAGGACTTGCAGGCATTTGTGGAACACAGGGATCTCTGTGTTTTGAACAAGTGCCTGTTGGTGGTACCTGGGGAAAAACTGGCCTGAGGTGTAGCACAGTCTGTCCAAGTCACTGCATCTCCCCAGGTGTATGACACAGGGAGACACAAGCAGAGAGACTTCTGTAAAAATCTAAAATTGCCCACAAGGTGAGGGTGACCTCTCTCACTCCTGATCCTCAGCAGCCTAAAAAAACAGATTTGGTCCCAAATGCAATGCATGGACTGTCTGGAGGAAACTAGGTCTGACTGTAGCAAGTACCAGACGTCAGGCCTTGAGAGCCCAGCTGCCTCCAGTCTGTGCCCTCTGAGACATTTTTCATAAAGCTCCCCCTCCCATTTGTCTTTCCCTATTGATTTCTGGCTTGCCTCTCCCCCTTTCCCATTAAGCCCAGGTCTAGCTGCAATGACTCACCCTGGTATTTGCGTACAGGTGTGTCCCAAGCGGCTGCCCCTGTGGGATCATCTGCTCCAGGTTAGGAACGAGGAAAGGCGGGGAGTTTGGTGCAAAGCAGCAGTGGCAAATGTGCCAGTGTCTGTCTCACCCTTTTGTGTCCAGTCTAGCAGCTGCAGAGCCTCAGGAGGTGGGGCCTGTGAATACACACAACCTTCCTGCCTGCATCACAGAGAGCAGCCTGGGAAATACAGCAGGGCTGCCCTGTCTGACTGCCTGACTGAGCCATTCTTCCAGTTCACTCCTCCTCCCTCTCTTCCTCCATAGATTCCAGTGATGGAAATGGACTCTGAGCCAAGTAGATCACCTCCCTTGCCCCACAGTATAGTTACTATGCTGGTTTTGTCCACTCTGAATTGAAAGGTGGCTTCCACTTCCACTAGGAGATTAACCCATAGACTGATAGAGCTCCCTGTCTGAAAGTTTTTCCTGATATTCATCCTATGTGTTCTTATATTGACTCCATCCTATCGCTCGTTACACCCTAGTTTATTATGCTAATTAATCTCCCTTCCTCCCCAATAATTACACCTTTCAGATATTTGTATGTCCCACAGTTGATTGTTGCTTAGTCACAGTGTAAACCAATCACTCCAGCCCCAAAATTCTGGTGTGTGTCTTTCAGTGTCTGAACTTTCCTGCAGTCATCCTCTGTTCTCCCGCACACACACTGCTCAGTTCTCTGACTTCTGCAGCAGTGATTTTCCTCCCCTCATTAAGAATTAAATAGTTTTAACCTTTATTTCTTTGTTTAAATGCTCTGGAATCTTGTGCTTCCAAAACACTGGTCCTCTTTTTTTTTAAACAGACCACCTCATCCCCATTCATACCAGGAAGGAGAGATTCTTCAACTGCACCTTCTTCCCTTAGGGTTAGCAGAAGCAGATACATTTTGCTCTCTTGAAGCTGACCTTCAAGTTCCCCTCCACTCCCTCACCTAAAAATGTTTACCTTGAGATTTTTATTTCTGGTGCATTTGAACTCTGTAAAGAGGGCTGTCAGGAGTATTGGATAAGCTGCTCATGGGATTGAATCCGATCTGCTCGCTTTCGTCCCCAAACCACAGGTTCAGTGGCCCGTTTTTGTATTGATTGGAAAGTATTTCTCATCTGACGGCCTTTGAGAAATGAGTTAATGGTTTCAGGCCAGTTTCTAATGGCCAGAACAGATGTCCACTCTGAAGCCCACCATCATGATCAATGCTAATTTGCATGCTTTTGGGCAGACTGAATGGGCCAGGGAGACGGAACTCTCCTGTGACTCCTAGAGGCAGTCCCTTCAGGGGAGAGTTTGAGACAGTGGCTTGGATACTGTGAGGGAAGTTCACACTGCAGCAGCCTGTGCTGTATCTGTTCTCTTGATTAACAGAGGCTTCAGTCTCCAAACTGGACAGCCTGCCATCTATCCCATACACGTTTTCAAAGTGTATTAAAATACAGACAAGGACTGCCAGATTTAGAACTACAGAAAGACAGGGTTTGCCATGCTCAATCACAACTTAGTCCATGGAGGCTAGGCTGCGTTCTGCTTCCAGCAGGGACAATTAACTGAAGCTCCAGAGGGATGAGAAACCCCCCTTACAATGCAGCTAGCCAACTATGCAGTTTTCCACCTGGGACAGATAAAGGGGTGAACTCAGGCTCATCAAAGACTGGTGTATCAATGACAATTTTCTAACCAAATCGATTTTTTTTCCATTTTGATACAATTTTTTTTACCGTTTTTAAGTTTTCCATAAATCAAAATAAAAACTTAATTTAGCTTGATTGAACTAAAAAATCTGCATTTCAGGTTTGGTTTTTAGCAACTTTTCAATTCAAAACCAAACCAAAATTTTTTGTTTCAGTTCAGTCTGTTAAAAAAATTACAAAGAATTTTCATTAAAATGTTCCTTTTCCTCAAAAATCCATTTCTTCTTAAAAAAAAAAAAAGTTTTTTGACCAGGTGTAGGGAAAAGTTCCTTCCTGACCCCCACAGGCAATTAATTTCTGCCCTGGAGCATGAGATGTGATAGTCTTTATCATTACCTTAGCTTGCAAAACTAATTGTGTTGGCATAAAATTAACTAGTTCTCTTTTAAAATTCAGCCACAGTACTTGAAAGACTTATGTAATATTTTATTATTCTCTGAGATTGGCTTCAGCATTTGCAATGCCTGCTTTAAGACAGTCCTGCAACAAAATGCTATTTCTGATTCATAAATCACACAATTGTTGCATGAGTCATGCTAAAATAATATTTTAGGGACACGTACCGTGGGGGAGGGGAATCAGATGGAGAGGGGTTTATGCTGACAGAAAGGGCTACAGAGGATATGAGAGAGAGGATTATTCTGGGATGGTGGAATATGTTAGGATAGGAAGGGGGATCAGGAGGCATGACTGTGAGGGGGCATGAGACCACGGTGTTGGTCAGAGAGGGACAACCTGACAGTTAGGTGTTTTTATTTTAATCACTTGCTTTTGTGTGTCTGCAATAGTGATGCTGAAGTTCTGCATATTTTTTATTTTGTCCCAGTGACAGTCAAAAAAATAGGGCAAGAATTCAGTCAGACCCTGCTCTCTACATACATACACACACATCTGCACTATTGTTCATAGCACCTTCCTGCACTCAATAAATGAATTCATAAATTCACAGAGTTTAAGGCCAGAAGGGACCATTGCATCCTCTAGTCCAGGGGTGGGCAAATTACGGCCCACGGGATTGCCACCCCCGTGGCGCCACGGGCCCCACACCGCTCCCAGAAGTGGCCGGCCCTACGTCCCTGGGGTAGGGGCAGAGGGCTCTGTGCGCTAACCTTGCTTGCAGGCACTGCCCCCCCGCAGCTCCCATTGTCCGGGAATGGGGGAACTGCAGCCAATGGGAGCTTTGGGGGAGGTACCCACAGGTGAGGGCAGCGCGCAGAGCCCTCCGCCCCCCCCGCCCCCCATTCCCCAGGGACATAGTGCCGGCCACTTCCGGGAGCAGCGTGGGACCAGGGCAGGCAGGGAGCCTGGCTTAGCCCCGCTGCGTGCCGCTCCCGCCCTGAAGCCGCTCCAGGTAAACACCCCAAACGCCTCCTGCACTCATCTGAGCCCCCTGCTGCACCTCAACCCCTTGCTCTGAACCCCTTCCTGCACACTGCACCCCCTCCCACCCCCCTACACCCTACCCCAGCCCTACGTTCATGGCCCTGCATGCAATTTCGCCACCCAGATATGGCCCTCAGGCCAAAAAGTTTGCCCACCCCTCCTCTAGTCAGACCTCCTGTATATCACAGGCCATTAAACTTCACTATATACACTAGTGCACATACCTCCAGCATGCCCTTACGCACATATCACACACTATGCACCTATCTCTAGGCATTGGTATATGTATGCATACAGCCATGTTTGTCTGAAACCACACTACCAAATACACATGTCCCTGTACACTGCATGTTCACAGAGAACCAGATGCACCAGGACCCGCAAGGTTCCATCGCCCTGCCAATCAAAATCTGGAACTCAAGTCCCCTCTGCGCTGGGGTTTGAATTCCAGCACCCAGAGAAGCAGAAGGGTCTCCGTAGCTGCTCCCCACCCCAGGTCTAGCACCACGCCTTCAAGTTGCTCAGTTCAGCCGTCAGGACAGTTGAAGTTTAGATAGACAAAGAAGGGTTTTTTAATCACAAACTGAATGTTTTATTCTAGCTAGAGAAGAGACAGGATTAGTAAGAGATTTCATTTCATCATAATGAGGTGGCGGTGTCTTAGCTACTTGCCTGCTCCGCAGTGCTTAGGTTCTCGATAGCAGCATCCTTAGGAATTGTTCCGTTCCTGTGTAATTGTTTATTAAAATAAATAAGGACTCTTCCAAAGTTGCTGATAACATGATCAGGGCCAAGCAATGGTAGTGATCATGCAGAGTCATACAGGTCAGCTGTGGCTACTTGTCAGCCCACAGCCTATTCCATGCCCCCACCTTCCTGCCAGCAAGACTAGTGGGAGGCAATCACTGCCAGGCCAGAGACCCTGGCAGCAGGACTAGAAGAGGATGAAACGTATAGGCTGATTTCTCTTCCTTACCACTGCCAGCATACCTCTAGCAGTTTGGAGTCTCAGAAATCTCACAAGTGGGTCTATAATGGATCCCGTTTTGCTGCTGCCTGGCCTTTGATCTACCCCATTTCTGTTTGGACATTTCACACCCTCTAAATTCTGCAGCATCAATAGATCATCTTGGAACTAATATGTTACTTTTCCTCCCTATCGCCAGCTCAGTTCCAAACGGGGGTGGGGTGGGTACTGATGAGATGCAGAAAAACAATGACCAGGTAATATTTCTCTCTCCCCCATATCCATCAAAGCCACTTTATCTGAGCCACCTCTTGCTGAAAGAGGAGGATTTGATGAGGAGAAACCCCTCTCTCCCATTGAGTTTCAGTAAATTACAGTCTGTTCAACTCTTTTCTCTCCCTCCCCCGAAGGAAGAATAAAAGGAAAAAACAGGTGCAAAATACAAAGAGCACTTGATAACACGGGCATCATCCTGGACTTCCAGGCTGAACATTTTTCAGGATGGGAGATTTCTTCTGGTTTCAAAGGACAAAACTTGAATTGGGAGCACTTGGACAAATGGTTTCCAGAGAAATGGCAGAAATTCATCATCATGCTAATCTAGAAGGACCCTTTACAGCAAACTGGAGGGGTCCAGGTGGCACCAGAGACTGGCTATCACTGCCCAGCAGACTCCTAGCATTGGGTGAGAAGGTGCTGTGTGGTCCGAATGAGATTGGCAGGGCTGCAGGTTGAATGGGCTCTGAGTGGTTTCAAAGACAGCAAGTTGAGCGCAGAACACTAGGAGAGAGGCAGCCTCTTTGCTGGCCATGTTGAAATTGTAACAAGAGGAAGGTCTCCGCTGGATTGAAACGCACCGCCTGCCATTGTCTACGACCAATGCTTCAAACACTTGAGAGAGTAGGGAGCTGGTCCTCAGCAGGCATAAGGGGAGCCCAGAGTCCTTGGAGCTGATAAGAGCAGGGCTGGAAGTTGGTGCTTGATTTCTTTAGCACTAAGCTGAAAAGAAAAGGGCTGGTACTCTGTTAAAGGTGAAAAGCCTGGAACTGCTCCACCTCCCCACAGGCAAGTGTTATCCCCCTGCTTATCCCATTACACCAGGGAGAAGCAGATTTCAGTAATATAGCGACAGCTGCTCACAAGGAATTGGCATATTGTAAGCCACGCCTTGTGTTGTGAAGCAGAATGAAAGTCCTGCTTTGTTCCCATGCATTCCAATGTGCAAACTGGAATTCTGGTGACAGTGACCCTCCGCTTATGGAGAAGTTACAGGAAAATTGCTTTGTGGGGAAACAAATGACCTAGCTATCGGAGGACTCCCCTGTAGCAGATGTTTTCAAATTCTGCAGCATATGCAGTGATAAAAGACTCAGGGCTCAAACCTCCCAACCCACCCTCTGATTCAGGTCTCTTTTCACCTCCTCACACCCAGCTTCCCTTTCTAGGCATTGAAGCTGCATTGTATTTAACTCCTCCCATCCCAGTGCGGGAAAAGGGGAAGTTGGAGTTCCGACAGCATCAGCACTCTTGGTTCAACAAAACATCACTCCTTTCTTTTATACCCAACCAGCCCTTTCTGCACATCCCCTCTCCTCTATTTACCTTCCTCCTCCCATTGATCTGTGAGAGATGGTCAGAGAGAAGGGTCCATACTGAGACACAGATGGCAGGCAATTCCTAATCAGTCATTTTAAAGGTTGGTTGAAATTTTCTGATTTTTTTTGGTCAAAACATTGATGGGGGAGGAAAAGGGAGAAAACATCTTGGCAGCTTTTTCTGAAATAGAGCTCATGGCATGTTTCTGTTCCGTGCCTGGATGAACATAACACTTTTGAATCAGGCTTCCAGTGGGGTAACCTTTGCCCAGCTGTCTGGGATGGAACATAAGAATGGCCCAACTGGGTCAGACCAAAGGTCCATCTAGCCCAGTATCCTGTCTTCCAACAGTGGCCAGTGCCAGGTTCCCCAGAGGGAATGATGGATCATCAAGTGATCCATCCCGTCGCTCATTCCCAGCTTCTGGCAAACAGAGGCTAGGGACACCATCCCTGCCCATCCTGCTAATAGCCATTGATGGACCGATCCTCCATGAACGTATCTAGTTCTTGGCCTTCACAACATCCTCTGGCAAGGAGTTCCACAGGTTGATTGTATGTTGTGTGAAGAAATACTTCCTTTTGTTTGTTTTAAACCTGCTGCCCATTAACTTCATTTGGTGACCCCTAGTTCCTGTGTTATGAGAAGTAGTAAACAACACTTCCTTATCTACTTTCTCTACATTTTATAGACCTCAATCATATCTCCCCTTAGCCGTCTCTTTTCCAAGCTGAAAAGTCCCAGTCTTATTAATCTCTCCTCATACGGAAGCCGTTCCATATCCCTAATAATTTTTGTTGCCCTTTTCTGAACCTTTTCCAATTCCAATATATCTTTTTTGAGATGGGATGACCACTTCTGCACACAGTATTCAAGATGTGGGCATACCATGGATTTATATAGAGGCAACATGATATTTTCTGTCCTATTTTCTATCCCTTTCTTAAATATTCCCAGCATTCTGTTCGCTTTTTTGACTGCCACTGAGTGGATGTTTTCAGAGAACTATCCACAATGACTCCAAGATCTCTTTCTTGAGTGGTAACAGCTAATTTAGGCCCCATCATTTTATATGTATAGTTGGGATTATGCTTTCCAATGTGCATTACTTTGCATTTATCAACATTAAATTTCATCTGCCATTTCATCTGCAGTTTTAAGAGATCCTTTTGTAGTTCTTCGCAGTCGGCCTGGGTCTTAACTATCTTTAGTAATTTTGTATAATCTGCAAATTTTGCCACCTCAAAAGGGGAATGGGTGAGAGACAGTAACAACCTTACTTTTGATTATTGGGCCGTTCACCCAGAAAGATTCCAAACATTGGCTGCAGTGCTGGGGGACCACCTGAGCCATCGCCCAGCTACGTTTTGGCCAGGCCAACTCTTGAGTTGTGCTGCGACCCCATGTGCCAGGCCATAATGCCACTCACATATATTTGGCCCAGCCATCCTTCCCTCATGATAGGGCAGCATTTTTCAAACTTTGGGTCATGACCCAGTACTGGGTCATTCTGGTCAGCACTGCCGACCGGGACGTCAAAAGTCCCATTGGGGGTGCTGCCCAGCTAAAGCAGGCTAGTCCCTACCTGTTCCGACACCGCACTGCACTCCAGAAGCAGCCAGCAGCAGGTCCAGCTTCTAGGCAGGGGGGCCACAGGGCTCTGCGTACTGGCCCCGCTCCGAGCACCAGCTCCACACTGGACGGGGGCAGGGAGGGCGGGCTGTGCCTTTGGGCAAGAGCTGTGCGAAGCGACTTGCGCGCCTCCACCTCGGAACCAGACCTCCTGCTGGCCACTTCCAGGGTGCAGCGTGGTCCGCGGTACCAGGACAGGTGGGAAGCCTGCCTCTGCACCCCGGCTGCATCGCTGACTGGGAGCTGCCAGAGGTAAGTCCATGTCCCAATCCCCTGCCCTAGCCCGGAGCCTCCCCAAACCTGGAACCCCTTCCTGCACCCCAAACCCCTCATCCCCATCCCAGAGCCTGCACCCCCAGCCCAGAGCCCTGACCCCCTCCTGCACCCCAACCCCCAGCCCAGAGCCCCCTCCCACACACTGAACCCTTCATTCCCAGCCCCATCCCGCACCCCAACCCTCTGCCCCAGCCCTGAGCCCTTCCCACACCCCAAACCTGTCATCCCCAGCTCCGTTGGGTCACGGGCATCAACAATTTTCTTCAACTGGGTCCCCAGAAAAAAAGTTTGAAAACCACTGTGTCTGGATCAAATCTGAGTGAGCGGCATTGTGATCTGGCACCATGGGGTCACAGTGCCACTCAGGTTTCAGTGCTGCGACAACATCACCAAATTAGAGTTACTCACTCAGATTTAGAAGGGGGTGGGAGGGAGCCTGAGAGGGGACAAGGAAGGTGAGGTGGAATGGGGGGGAAATCTATTCCCCCCCCCCATTCTAAATGGTGCTCCACAGCCTGATGCCAAATGTTTTACAAATTACACATAGGAATACCTTTGCCTAGCAGTGAAATGCAGCCACTTCTGGGGTATAGCACAGCAGTTCAGGAGGTGAAGTGAAGAATACTAGATCTAGTGAAACTAAAAGGGAGTTTTCAATGAGTAGGGTAATTAACCTGGAATTTGGCCAGGACATCGTTGATAACATTTCTACTGTTGCAAAAAGTGCCTTGGAGCCTTTAACGACCACACTAGGTTGGAGGCTCAGTGCCCCTAATACCAAGATTAGTTAGTTCAGAACTGACTTAGGGAAAAATGCCAGATGAAATCACCAAAACCCTCTTCCTCCCTTACCTGTGCTTTCCCTGGAGGTCTCCCATTGAAGTTCTGGCCCAGCATGACCCACCTAGCTTATCAGACTGGATGAGGTCATAGGCTGAGAAAGTGAAGTAACTGCAGTGGGATGGAGAGGGATTCAGCTTTGAAAGGTGGGACAGGTTAGAGGTATGATAGGAAGTGAGGTGGCCAGTCTATGTGATATGGAGGAGAATTCTAGTCTGTTGTGAAGGACAGGTACTAGAAAGTGGAATACCAGCAGGTCTATATGGGACGGAGGGGAATTTGGACCTGCATACACAACATTTTCATTGGCAATATCTCCAATACCCAACTGCAGCTATGTGAAATTAGGGTCAACTGGATTCCAGCTGCACAGCCAAGCTGGGGAGGGGACAGTCCTGGGGCAGAGAGTCACGGGCTTGGAACCTCAGCGTGGGAACGTCCCAGCAGCTCCGCTCCTCCTCCCTCAACTCCATCTCTATCCGATGGCCTTGGGCATGCATCCGCTGGTGGGAGCGGAGGCCTGAGAGCTTGGGGAAAATCTTGCCACACTCCCCACAGCGAAAGGCCTTCTGGACGTGGGTCTGCCGGTGCTTGAGCAGGGCAGTGGAGCGGATGAAGGCCTTGCCACACTCGGAACAGACAAAGGGGCGGTCGTTGGTGTGAGTAGCCCGGTGGAAGGTGAAGCTGGAGGACTGGCTGAAGGACTTGTTGCAGATGCTGCAATGGAAGGGCTTGAGGCCCATGTGCATCTTGCGATGCTGGAGCAGGGTGGAGGGGTCAGAGAAGGTCTTCTCGCAGAAGGGACACTCGTATGGCCGGTCGCCGGTGTGCGTGTTCTGGTGGATTAGCAGTGAGGTGGAGCGGGCGAAGGACTTATCGCACACAGAGCAGCGGTAGGGTTTCTCACCAGTGTGTGTGCGCTCGTGCCGCCGCACCATGGAGGCCTGGTAGAAGCCCTTGCTGCAGTAGGAGCACTTGTAGGGCCTCTCGCCTGTATGGATCCGCTGGTGCACTTTGAAGTCCGACTTCCTGGCAAAGCTCTTGCCACAGTCCCCGCAGATCAGCGTGGTGGCACCAGCAGCTGCCATGGGCTTGCGGTCTCTCAGTACAGGGGCAAGCTTGCTGATTTCTGCCACTGCTGCCAGCTCTGTGGGCACAAAACCAGCAAAGACTCTGCCAAACTCTGCCCTGCCCTGGCCGCATTCTGCAGGACTGTCCACCATCATGCTGTCCTCACCCTGCTTGCTGATGACTAACAAGGCCCTCCACTCATGGGCAGTCACCGGTCTGTCCGATCCTACCCTTTTCCTTTGCCAGGTTAAGGCACAGCTGGACTCCTGCAGGGCTGACTGCCATGAATGGTGACCGGTGGAACTGCTGTGTGCTCACAGTCCATGCCTCCCAGCACCTCCAAGGTCTGAAATCAAAGAGATGCAAACATGGGATGCAAGTCCCCTTTACAACAAACTTAGAGCTCAGCATTCCTTTCATGGGTCTCCCCTCCAGCATCCCTTAGGGGTCTCTGAGCCCTCCCCCTTGTCTATGCAAGGATTAGCCAGTCAGTGGCCAGTAAATCAGAGTAGCTGCACCAGTGCAAACCCTTAGCATAGAGAAGGAAAATCATGATTTTCAGCAACTGAACTTGCCCATGCAAATCACAGCTTTCCTTGTCTACACTAGGGCTTTTCACCTCTGCTGCTGCCTTGATTGCTGGCTACTGTGCCCAGTATAGACATGGCCCCCATCCTCCCGCCACAAATTTTGAGGTCCGTGGTAACTTTTCAAAAAACGAATGACTAACATAACCCCCCAATGTCCATCACTAAATACGGTAATTTTGTCAAGTGCCCGTTGCGCAGCATGGTGGTGCTGACCCCTGCAAGAAAGCCAGGGGTCAGCTTTCCCCTAACCCACAGCTGCCTCCTACCCCTACCCCTCTGTTGTCCGATCGGTGCCTGCTATGGTGTGGTTGTTCCATCTACCTACCGTGACTTTTCCAAAAGCTCCAGCATAGTTATCTAGGAAGAGTCTAACACAGGCTGGAAGCTCAGTGCAGAGAAAGCAAACATAGGGGAGCCTTCCCTTGTGTTGAGCGAACAGCCACCAGCTGAAAGGGCTGGCTCAGGTTTGTCTGGCCAGGAGCAGCCGGGCTCCGGAGCAGGCTGCCTGGCGTGTTTCACATGCGTGGGGTCAGGCTGCGGGGGAGGACTGGCGGAGCAGGGGCATGCTGCTTGCCTGCTCCCCGGCTTCGTGGGCATGGCAGGGCTGCTGCCGCAGGCAGCGCTGAGCGGCAGGGCGGGGGGCTGCCCAGAGGGGGTTGCCAGGCTCCCAGCTGGCATGTATAGGGGGCACTGCGCCCCCATGGCAGCTCGGAAGGGGACCTCCCGCTTCTCCCCTTCCCATGGCTGGACCCTGCCCGCTCCAGCCCCGCAGGGTGCCGGGCGTGGCCGGCCCCGGCTCACCTCCCTCGGCGCTGCCGCGCCCCGCTGGCGCCCCGCGGGCCCGGAGACGTGCGCGCCGCAGCCGCCGCTGCTCTCCCGGCCGGTGCGCACAGGGGCCTCCCCTTGCCGAGGACCCCAGCGCACAGCCCGTGCACACACACACTCGGCACAGGCAGCTGTCCGCCCAGGCTGCCTGTGCCGCGGCGGGGCAGAGGGGGGCTGGCAGGGCGAGCCCGGCTAGGTTTATTTTTTTAAAGCCCCCCTCCCCGCCAGCGCCGCCTAGTGCTTATTGATCCACACGCAGACAGCTACCGGCCCGGAGCAGGGAGGGCTGAACCGCCAACCTTATCTTTGAACTCTATTAGCTTAACACGTGCTAAAGGCACCTGCCCTGCACACACTAGGCTGGTAACACGTGTTAGCCAATACCTTCCACTCATAGGGTGTGGCTGCCCTGTAGGCAGAGGGGTGACTGCACCACTCATGCTAGCCGTGATGGCGCTAGGGTGGGTACAAATAGCAGGGAAGCGGCAGCAGCGGGGACTTTAGCGCAGGCTCGCTGCCCGGTTGAGTACCCAAGGTTCCGGGGGAGGCTGGTACAGCCACCCTACTGCTGCAGCGTCACTGCTATTGGTACCCTGCTCAGGGGTGCAAGTGAGCCGGCACGGGCCTCCCCCTCGGCGGCTGTACCAGCAGGGTCGCCGACGGGGAGGAGGGGCAGCAACGTTAAAGCGCTGCCGGAGTGTCCTTTGCTGTGGCAGTGCTTTAATGTTGCTGCCCCCACCCCTGTTGGCAGCCCTGCCAGTAGCCAGGGCCACCCATGGGGGAAGGGGAAGCAACGTTAGAGCACTGCTGTGGCAAAGGACCCTGCTTAAAGCGCTGCCGTGGTAGCGCTTTAACGTTGTTGCCCCTTTTGCAACTCCCCCAGGGCCACCGATGGGGGGGGGGAGGCAAAGGGAGCAGCTGCCCTAGGGATCCAACTGCTGCTGCTTCTACCGTGGCAGCGGCTGGAGCCTCAGGCCCTTTAAATCGCCGCTGGAGCCCCCAGCGGTGCGGGCCAGGTGGCGTGGAAGGGCTGGCTGGGGGACGCTGACCCTCAGCCATAGGTGCCGACTCCGTGGGTGCTCTGGGGCTGGAGCACCCACAGGGAAAAATTGGTGGGTGCAGACGGCAAGCCGGGGTGGGGGGGAGAAAGCACAGCGGTGGCGCCTCAGGGGAGGAGTATGGGGAGGAGGCGGAGGACCCAGCTCTGCCTCCTCCCCATACGCCTCCCCTGAGGAAGGCTGCGTTTCCCACCCCCCCGCCAGGCTCAGGGCCGGTGCGCCCACTAGGCGACCCTAGGCGGTCGCCTAGGGCGCCGGGAGCTGGGGGGCGGCTGCCGGCGGCTGCCACCCGCCCTCCCAGCTCCGGGGCTGAGCTGGGAGCCGGGGGGCGGCTGGCCACAGTTGGTCGCGGCCGCCGGCTGCTGCCCGCCGTCCTGGCTCCAGGGTTGAGCCAGGGGGCGGCTGCCGCCCACCCTCCCAGCTCCGGGGCTGAGCCGGGAGGCGGCTGGCCACAGCTGGCTGCGACTGGCCACAGCTGCCTCCTGCCCTCCCGGCTCTGGGGCTGAGCTGGGGAACGGGGGTGGCTGGCTGCGGCTGCCGCCCAGCTCCCAGCTGAACCAGGAGCTGGGGGGGGCGCCGTGGGCGGGGGGAGGCTTCCGTGGGTGGGGGGGGGGGGGGGCTGAGCTGCCGGCGGAGGGGAACTGTCATGGGGGGGGACTGGCTGCGGGGGGCGGGGTTAGCTGGGGGGGTGGGGCGCAGGGCACCTAGGGCACGAAACTTCCTTGCACCGGCCCGGTCCTGCCCAGGCTTGTCACCTGCCGAACACCTGACGCGCGGCTGCCTGTGAGCTAAGAAAAGCGGCTTGGTGGGGTGGTGCCTCCGGAGGCGGAACGCAAAAGCAGAGGTTAGCTGGGCGTGGGGGGGCTGGCGGGGAGCTGCCAGTGGGCGCGCTGCATTTCCCCTCCTCCCTCCCTCCCAGGCTTGCAAGCCTGGGGGTGGAGGGGAAATGCACCCCACCTGGGGGAGGAGGCGGGGGTGGGGATTTGGGGAAGAGGGGGGTCTGGGGGTGGAGTTAGGGTGGGGTCGGAGGCGCGAGCACCCACCGGCGCCGACTAAAGTTGGCGCCTATGCCCTCAGCCACGTCCCTTCCGCCCAAGACCCCTTAGTGGACTGAGGAGTAGAGAGTTCAGTAAACACAGCCTGTGAAATCCTAGTTCTAACTAAATCAGTGGAAGTTTTGCCATTGACTCCCCTAAGGCCAGAATTTCACCTTAAGTCTGTACACAGGTCCATTGGCAGACCAGTGCGGGGAAAGTCATCTACTCGGTGATCCTACCAGGTCATTTTAGACCGCATATTAAGGAGGAATGATCTTCTAGCAAACACCTACCCAATATAGTTGTGTAATTGGCAGTGGCTATTGATTTAGTTCACTTCTGGCCTATCTGAATCTGAATTAACCATGGTGCCAGTAGATCCTTTAACAATACACTGAGGTCAAACACAGGTGGTGGGGCAAATTACTGTTTTTATTTTATCCAGCGGCCTCTTTGTTCCCCCTATTACACGATGTATGTTTTCTCCTTTTAGCGAATCCTTAAACCCCAATTCAGGAAGTCATCCCTACTCAGGAAAACTTAAGCACCTGCTTAAGTGCTTTCCTTAATTGGGGCCTTAGTTTGAACATGAAAGGGTGCTGCTTTCACATTCTCATATGAAAAAGTATCTACCAGAGTCCTTAACTACAGTGTGCATACAGGCATCACATGAAGAGTTCTGCAGAGACGGTTTATGAGTCATGCTGTTGGGATGGAAGGAAACGGGGAGCAGGGGGGAAGGTCACCTCTGTTTGAGAAGACAGATGAGTTTCCAAAGGCAGGAAGGTACAGTGAGACCCCAAGAAAACCCTGAAAAGGGAGAGGATTCCTGCACTGTGCTCTAAAGGGCAGAAGTAGGCTAGGAAGACAGGGGTGCTAGGAACAGGTTACTTGCTATTGTGTCATCCTGAAGTTGAATGGAAATTCAGGAGGACACCACACTAATTCGTGACGTTTTGGGTTGTCATGTCTAGAAGTGAACAGCAGGTAGCATCATCACCCTTCCAATAAGCAGAAATGATACAAGACAGTAGCACAGCGAGGAGGCCCTGAAGGAAGAATCATCCCAGGCAGTGAGGAGACCTGTCTGTGTATCTGTCTGTCTGTCTGTCTTCCCCACTGGATTAAGTGCTCACCTGCAGTCAATGCACTCGAAAAAAGCAGACAAACCAAAGTGTCTCTGGCAATGGTGGGAGGTGGTAATTTTCCTCCTTTATTCCCATCATTCTGGGACTCACTGCAAAGCCCCAACCCTGGGTAATTGTACGCATACCCTTGGAAACACCCAGCTATAGGTAAGAGATGTCCCCTGTCTCCAGATCCCCTAAATCGCCCCATGACATCTGCAGAACAGCCCCTGGATAGCATGGCCTTCGCGACAGACATTCAGCAATTGGCCCAGCTGAGCAGGGATTTGATCTGACCTGCCCTGTCACTGAAGGGGCAGCACATGGCTCTGAATACAGGCCAAGGGCCAGATCCTCAGCTGGTGGATATTGGCTCAGCTCTGTGGAAATCAGAGGAGCTAGGCTGATTTATACCAGTTGAGGAGCTGGCCCTGAGTTTCTAAGGCCCTTTTACACTTTGACTTTTAGCCACCTTTGTTATTAGTGACATAATTGGCTCTGAACATTTGGCCACCTAAGGTTTTTCTGAGCCCTTTCCAAGCACGATGTAAGTGATGGCAGGGAGTCAGCACCAGGACCGGCTCCAGGCACCAGCCGACCAGGCATGTGCTTGGGGCGGCACCTCCAGGCGGGGCGGTGCTCAGGGTTCTTTGTTTTTTATTTTTTTTTAATTAAAAAAACACTCTTCCCCCCGGCGCCCAGGCGAGGGAGCGGGGCCACGGGCATGCTGCGCTCCCCGCCGGCTCCCTGGCCGGGGGAGCGGGGCGGCAGGCGGCCATTTTTGGTTTTTTTGCCTGGGGCAGCAAAAAAGCCAGAGCCGGCCCTGGTCAGCACAGCCATTTCCACACACTCACTGCTGCAGAAGGTGGAGGGGTGAAAATCATGAAACGCTAAGCTATGTCATTGCTGCCAGAGCCGGGACCACCCTGCAGTATCCAGTGACTGTGCTTCCCCCAAGCTCCATGGCCTGCGCTGTGGGCATGAGCAGAGGACTCAGACCTTGGCCATGCCCCTTGGGGTGATGTGTCCCTCCAGGGTGCAGAGAGGGACCGCTCTCTGCATTCCACCCAGCACTGGGACACAGTTGTCCCGGGCCCTTTGTGGGTGGGAAGAGAGCAGGCTCTTTTTCCTCTTCCCCATATGCCCCCATCTGTGCACTGTGACCCAGAGGAGAGCTCTAGTTGATAGCCAAGCCCTGCATCTCCTTATTTAACGTGCACATCTGGGTGGAAGGATAGGGATTCCAGTTATCAGCCCATTTTTACAGGTGGAGAAACTGAGTAAGAAGGAGGGTGAGTGACTTGCCTAAAGCCACCAAGAGAATGGGTATGAAAAGCAAACTTGGGGCTCCAAGCTCCCAGTTCTCAGACCTCTATGTCACACCTCTCCTCTCCCCGGAGAGTGGTTTGGGTGAGTCTGAAAGAGGTATGTAGGGCAATCAGAGCTCTGGATTGGTGACTGCATGTGTAAGGTGCATGTGTGCTCACTGCCACTTGGCTCTCTTTGCATTACCCAGAAGAACTGTGCCTCACCTACCTGTTCTCTCACTGTCTGATAGAACATGGGCCAAAATTGGGTCCCCTCCCCCTCAGCTCCATATATCCTTCATCTGGGTGGGCTGCTGAGCTCAGGACAACAGAGAAGAAAAGAACACTACCCCAGCAAGCTCTGCTACCTGCTCTCAGCTGGCTTCCTGGGAGTGGCTGGGTAGCAGCAGGGGGTGTGGCTGAGAATTTCTGCTGACTCCCTGCCCGACACACACCTGTCCCTGGCAGCAGGCCCTCATGTTGCCCCTTCCCAGCAGAGGAAGACTCCCCCTGTAAAATCATTAGATGGGCTCCACTCCAGGTGGCAAATTCATCCCTGCCCAGGCACCAGGGATGCACCTGATCAGGGGCTGGTTCAGCCTCTGCTGCAGGCTAGGCCAGGCTCAAGAGCTGCCCTAAGTTGTACCCCGGCTGCAATGGCTCCTGTAGGAGTGTAGGACCGCCAGGGTGCAGGTCTTCACTGGCTACACCCCAGCTACCCCTGCTGTACCCCTGTCTTGACCCAAAACACCGCCTGCCCCAGAGATAGTGCACGTGCAGCTTTGTGCTCTGCACCCAGATTATTCCCTGGTGGAGTCTATGTCTGCCTTACAGCCTTTGGCACTGGTCTAGCTGGCAGAAGGGCGCATAGTGCAGTGATTAATGGGAGGTCCTAGCTCGCCAGCAAAACACAGGGTACAGCTGATGTCAGCAGACAGGAAGCTCTGATAACAGGTGGGGTTCATCATCGCTTTCACTTGCATGGGCTTTTCTTACAACCTATCTTCCTGATCCAGCACTCCTGCCACCAGCAGTGTGCAGTAATCTTGAGATAGCTCAAGGTCCCTGGGGGACAGAGGCTACTGCAGGTCTGATCTCTGCAGTGTATCGCCTCCTTGAGGGCAATCGAGAGAGACGGCCCATGCACTCGCAGCAGCAGCAGGCCTGGAGGTGGCAGCTGAGGAAAGGGCAAGGGGGAGAAATCTGATGTAAGCAATGAGGAGAAAATGCCTCTGGAATTTGATCAACATGTTTGCATTCCCATGGTCAGTGCTGGAGCACGTCTCCGGCATGGGGCTAGGGGGCGCTGTGCTGTTGAAGATGCCAGCTTTTGGATGCTGATGCTTTGAGCATTGGAGCAATTGAAGAGCCCCCGGCGCTTTTCATCAGAGGCATTGGCCCCAGTGCCTGGCCGGACTGCGAGTCAGGTAATTACATTCTCCATCTAGGCAATTTCCCCTGCAGGCTCAACTGGATGCTGCATTTTCCTTTTATTATTTGCCCACTGCTGTATGTAGTGTTACCGTGTGGTGTTAAACAGTGCCTTGTTCTAGCCCAGAGGAGGCTGCATTTCAGTGCTGAGTGAAGTGATTGCTATGTTTGCAAAGATTTGGATCCTTCATGGGGAAAGGTACTAAATCAATGTGAGATTAAAATAGAGTGGCCTCTGATGCCGACAATGTGCATGGGCTGAAATTGTGGAAAAGCAGCATCACTTGCCCCATAGAATCATAGATCATCAGAGTTGGAAGGGACCTTAGGAGGTCATCTAGCCCAACCCCCTGCTCAAAGCAGGACCAATCCCCAATTTTTGCCCCAGATCCCTAAATGGCCCCCTCAAGGATTGAACTCACAACCCTGAGTTTAGCAGGCCAATGCTCAAACCACTGAGCTATCCCTCCCCCAACCTCAGCTGTCCAGAACACAACACTATCCACAGCCTCAGAAACAACTTTGACATCATAATCAAAAAGGCTGACAAAGGAGGTGCTGTACTCATCATGAACAGGTCGGAAGATGAATGCGAGGCTGCTAGACAACTCTCTGACACCACATTCTACTGGCCACTACTACCCTCTGACCCCGCTGAGGGTTACCAAAAGAAACTATACTATCTGCTCAAGAAACTCCGTGAAGAAGCACAGGAACAAATCTACACTGACACACCGCTACAGCCCCGACCAGGGGTATTCTATCTGCTACCCAAAATCCATAAACCTGGGAATCCTGGACGCCCCATCATCTCAGGCATTGGCACCCTGACAGCAGGATTGTCTGGCTATGTGGGTTCTCTCCTCAAGCCCTACGCTACCAGCACTCCCATCTATCTTCGAGACACCACTGACTTCCTGAGGAAACTACAATCCTTTGGTGATCCTTGAGACAACAACATCCTGGCCACTATGGATGTAGAAGCTCTCTACACAACGTTCCACACAAAGATGGACTACAAGCCGTCAGGAACAGTATCCCCAATAATGTCACGGCAAACCCGGTGGCTGAACTTTGTGACTTTGTCCTCACCCACAACTATTTCAGATTTGGGGACAATTTATACCTTCAAGTCAGTGGGACTGCTATGGGTTCCCGCATTGCCCCACAGTATGCCAACATTTTTATGGCTGACTTAGAACAATGCTTCCTCAGCTCTCATTCCCTAACGTCCCTACTCTACTCGCGCTACATTGATGACATCTTCATCATCTGGACCCACGGGAAGGAGGCCCTTGAGGAATTCCACCAGGATTTCAACAATTTCCACCCCACCATCAACCTCAGCTGGGACAGTCCACACAAGAGATCCACTTCCTAGACATTACAGTGCTAATAAGCGATGGTCACATAAACACCACTCTATACCGGAAACCTACTGACCACTATACTTACCTACATGCCTCCAGCTTTCATCCAGACCACATCATATGATCCATTGTCTACAGCCAAGCTCTAAGATACAACCACATTTGCTCCAATCCCTCAGACAGAGACAAACACCTACAGGATCTCTATCAAGCTTTCTTAAAACTACAATACCCACCTTGGGAAGTGAAGAAACAGATTGACAGAGCCAGAAGAGTACCAGAAGTCACCTACTACAGGACAGGCCTAACAAAGAAAGTAACAGAACGCCACTAGCCATCACCTACAGCCCCCAACTAAAACCTCTCCAGCACATCATCAAGAATCTACAACCTATCCTGAAGGACGATCCTTCACTCTCACAGACCTTGGGAGACAGGCCAGTCCTTGCTTACAGACAGCCCCGCAACCTGAAGCAAATACTCACCAGCAACTACACACCGCACAACAAAAACACTAACCCAGGAACCAAACCCTGCAACAAATCTTGGTGCCAATGCTGTCGGCATATCTATTCAAGGGACACCATCACAGGACCTAACCACATCAGCCACACCATCAGGGGCTCGTTCACCTGCACATCTACCAATGTGATATATGCCATCATGTGCCAGCAATAACCCTCTGCCATGTACATTGGCCAAACTGGACAGTCTCTACGCAAAAGAATAAATGGACACAAATCTAACATCAGGAATTATAACATTGAAAAACCAGTAGAACACTTCAATCTCCCTGGTCACTCAATAACAGACTTAAAAGTGGCAATTCTTCAACAAAAAAACTTCAAAAACAGACTCCAACGAGAAACTGCAGAACTCGAATTAATTTGCAAACTGGACACCATCAAATTAGGCCTGAACAAAGACTGGAAGTGGCTGGGTCATTACAAAAAGCCCATGAAAGCTTACGCCCAAATAAATTTGTTAGTCTCTAAGGTGCCACAAGGACTCCTTGTTGTTTTTGCTGATAGAGACTAACATGGCTACCACTCTGAAACCTGATGCCATTCGGTTACTTCTAACCCCCTACATGGGGAGGTCTGGTGCTGTGTTGTCTGAGAAAGGAGAGGCCCATTCTGCCTCCCCTGGGGACCTGGGAATTAAGTGACTGTGCCCTGCAGAGGTGCTGTGGGAGCTCCTGTCCATGGGCCTCTGGGTGAGCAGGGGAGGCTGGTATGATCCTAGTGTTGCATTGTTTTGGAGGCAGCGTTGGTAGCTGGCCTGCTCCCTCCCTGCCCCCACTTCTCCCAGTTGCTCCAGCTGCCACTGCTGGTTCCCAGGGGGAGATGTAGTCTTAAGAATCTCCCCCTAGGGAGGTGCTGAGGGTTGGGCATCACTGGAGGAAGGAAGGTGGATTTAAAATCCCTGTTGTTTTTATTTGCCCTGCTGTTGTGCCTAGGAACCCCATGGCATGGGCCAGGACCCCACTGTGCTAGGTGCTGTACAAACACAGAACAAAAGTAGACCCTGCCCTGAAGAGCTAGAGAAGCAGATGTCAGGTAATTATCTGACACAATGCAATAAAATCAAAAGCAGAGTAATAGTGTGAGAACCCTTCGAGGGCTTTAATAAAAGATAATGCTGGAGACAGAGAGAGGCAAAAACCCTATCTACAAGCCCTGGCGCGAGAAGGTTAGGAGGGGCAGAGGAAGAAAATACTTTCTCAAAAAATCTCCTGTGTTTGAATCACCCTTGAGATTCAGCTTGATCCTTCTTGGCATATTCTTGTAGACCATCCACTTCAAATTCCTGGAAGGTTGAATAGCAAAGAGAAAAAAAAGCTAAAGTATTGCTTGCTCATGGTGGCCATTATATCTATTCCAGATAAGGAATACGTAATCATTACAGTCAGACTGAAGGAATCACATTCATTTCAGGATCAGCCAAATATCTTTCGGGTGTGACCCATGACATGTAGCCCTACAAAGAGACCCCCAGCTGATGTAATGTGGTGTCACTCCATTGAAGTCGATAGCCCAGTAATGCTGGAGCCCAGTAATAGCTCCTCCAGTAATGGAGGAGTAATGCTGTTAAGGTGGATTTTATTGAATTGGGAATGAATTTTGCTGTCTGTAACCAATTCAGTAAAATCTACTTTTAGATTCTACTTCAAGCTGAAATGAGTTGTAGATAGCTTGGCAGGACAAAAGATGTATTTTCTCTCATCTTGATGGCACCAGTTTGTTGCGTTCCATGCTAGTATGACTCCACAGCTGAGGGCTAATGATACAGGCAGGGTGAGGGTGATCCTTGAAGATCGTACAAAACGTTACATGCTCCTGAAATTCTGCCTTCTTACCAGGGCAGACTCTAACATTTTTGCTGCCCCAAGCAAAAAAACAAAACAAAACCCAAGCGCCGCCCCACCGAAACAAAAAAACAACCCCCACCCAGCACCCGCGGAAACAACCCCCCTCCCCACAGTGTCGTGCCTCAACAACCCCCACCCCCTCCCAAGCGCCTCTCCCGGCCGGAGGAGTGCCCTGGGGAGGGCGGCATGCCCGCTGGTGGCCCCGCTCTCCCCCAGCCAGAGGAGCGCCGTGGGGAGGGCGGCATGCCCGCCCACGGCCCCGCTCTCCCCCGGCTGGAGGAGCGCCCCGGGGAGGGCGACATGCCTGCCCGCAGCCCCACTCTCCCCGGCTGGAGGAGCACCGCGGGGAGGGCGGCATGCTCGCCTGCGGCCCCGCTCTTCCCTGGCCAGAGGAGCGCCACGGGGAGGGCGGCATGCCCGCAGCCCCGCTCCCCCAGCCGGGGCGCCGGCGGGGAAGAGCGCCGCCCCCCCGCGGCTTGCCGCCCCAGGCACGTGCTTGCTGCACTGGTGCCTGGAGCCGCCTCCGCTTCTTACGAGTTCAATCCTGCATGTCCTTTGGGTGCGGAATTAATTCCCAGTAAAGTCAATGGAGGAGTTCTGCACATGGCAGGCCTGCAGGATTGATCCCTTAATGGCTGGTCTCTGCTTTCTTGTTCAGTGTCAGAGCTCATTATATGCATGTAATTGTCACTGTTTTTCCTTGTTATTTGTATTACAGTAACATCAAGATCTGGGCCGACTACATGGTAAGAATTAGTGCCTGCCTCGAAGAGCTTACATTCTACACAGACAAGGGAAGAAAGGACATAGGACTGATGGAAAGAAGGAAAGATGGCAAGAAAATAAGAAGAACTAAGGGGAACTGTGACCTGTGCTGCCAAACCCCAGGCTATCACAGAAGAAGAAAGGCCTGAGAGAATAATAAGCAAAATCCTAACAGTAATGTGACTTCCAGTGGAAGGATGGTCTTGTGGCTAAGGCACTGGACTGCGGCTCAGCAGACATGGATTCATTTCCTGGCTCTGCCGCAGATTTCCTCTGTAACCCTGGGCAAGTCATTAATCTCTCTGCACCTCAGCCTCTCCATCCATAAAATGAGGATCACAATGAGGCCCTTCCTTAGTTTTCATTCTGTCCTCACTTAAGCAGACACCTTCAGAAGCAAAGGGAGTAGTGCATGAGTACAGAATTTAAGATTTGGCCCAGTGACTAGAACTGGGACTTTCTGGAATTGAATGTGTCTGCGAAATGCTTCTGTCCTGTGGTTATTTAGTTCCCTCCTCAGTATTTGTGGTAAGGATTTGTGCAATTTTAGTGACGTGTGTAATAACGATCTAATCATCATGACCAGGGTGGTGTCTCCATTTCACACCCAATCCCCTTGTCTCTGGGCTCATTTTCTTAACGATCACGTCCATGTCTAGAGCTCTGATGCTCTCCAAGTCAAACACACGTCACTTAGCGCAGCATCCTGGACAGCAGCTCCCTGTGCTGTCAGGGCCGGTGCAAGGAAGTTTCGCGCCCTAGGTCCTGCGCCCTCCCACCCCCCAGCTAATGCCGCCCCCTCCCCCAGCAGCAAGCCAGCCAGCCACCCACCCACCTGCGGCAGCCTCCCCACCCACCCGCGGGCCGCGGCTGGGCTCGGCTCCCCGCCTCCCCCGCCCCAGCCCGGGGGCGGCCTGCGGCGGTCTCAGCTGGGCTCCCCGCAGCGGGGGCGCAGGGCTCAGTTCCCCTCCCCCCGGGCGCGGCCCGCTGTGGGGGGTGCTGGGCTTGGCTCCCCGCACCCTCCCGCAGCCCCCCACCAGTGTCCCATGTGGCGGCCAGCACCCCGCCCGTGGCAGCTTACCTCAGCCGGGGGCAGGGGCAGCAGCTCAGGGGAAGCTGCGTTCCCGGCGGCGTTTTGAATCGCTGCCGAGAGTCTCCGCCCCGCAAATGCTGGCGCCCTAGGCGACCACCTAGGGTCGCCTAGTGGGCGCGCCGGCCCTGTGTGCTGCTCTCTCCTGCTTCTTGTTCCCAGTCTCACAAGGGTGGCGCCTTCTCTGACTCGCTCAGCTGAGAATGGGGAGGGGGAAAGGCCGTAGGGTGAAGGGATATTTTTGGGGTGAAGTTGTAAAGTGCCCCTTTGTTCAGGCTTTTCCTCCCTCCAGCACTTACTTGTCCCCTCATGCTCCTGACTACCGTCTGCCCTGCTGTGCTGCCGCCCCCTCTCACAGGGACTTGGCCTAAAGATCGTGTGAATAAGTAGAGTGTTTGGTGCAGGGTGATGGCATTAACGGCACAGTGACAGAGGAGGGAGAAGAGACTATAGTAGACTCCTATTTTCCTAAGTTTACAATAACCTCACAGGCCTGGTGAGGGGTCTCAGGGGCTGTTGAGGCAGTCATGTTACTACCCACCACCTCTTCTCGAACAGCGGTTGCTATAAGAACTGCAATTAGCAGCCGTTTGTTATTAACCAAGAGAAAGGTGCATTCCTGGCCGTGTTGCAAAGAATTGGCTGGGAATCCTGGGCTAGAACTGGATTTCTGGCCAGGTTTCAATGGACTGCAAGGCAGCCAGCCCTGCCTCGAACTGTAATGGTGTGTTTCTTTCCAGATCTTACTCTCTAGAGGGAGCTGCAGGGGGCGCTGTCTGCTCACAGATCCTGGAACTCTCCAACTGACTGCATTAGAGGTAGCAAAAAGCTGGAGAGGGACAAGCCGAGTAATAGAAGGTGCCCTCTGGAGCTTGTTTGTGTGACTGAATTAACTGGCCTCCCCTGAGCTCCTGCCAAACCTCCGCCCCCTTGGGTTTTCAGGGTTGCACCTTTATGGGAAGGCTATTTTTGAAAACTGTCCCGCCCCTCTCTCTGCCCCAGGCCCGGTAATAAGAGAATAAGGAGGCACTTTGTGAAATGAATGGCTGGTAAATTTAGATCAAATAAAAGGAAATCATTCCTCACACAGTATGTGCAGCCACCCTGATGGAAAGCACCGTTGGGAGCAGGTCATCCAGGACCAGCACTGAGGCTGCATTGTAGTAGGGCCTGCGTGGCTGGTTTTCTGACCTGTAATCACACGGTAGTTATATGGGCTAAGATAGTAAAGGCAATTCAGGCTCCTGATTCAGGCATACACTGATCGCTGAAGGGTGCTGGGGGTCAGGAAGGAACACCCCACCCCTCCCTCTCCAATGTGCAGCACTATACTAATGGCTACAATAGTGAAGAGGAGGGGGACCCACACTCTTAAAATGGGCCGGCAAGCTGGTGTTCGAGCGGGGGAGGGGGCCCGTGGAGACGCTCTGAGGTGAAAACTGAGTAAATGCCTTGATCTGTGTTACTGTCCGGGTAATTAGTGTCTGGGGGAATTCTCCCTAAGCAAAGCATCCTGACTGCAAAATACTGCAGCTCTCAGCATTTCTTCATCCGCTTGGCAGCTAAGGAAGTAGCTGAAGTGTTGTGGCAGCTTTTCACACCTCTCTCTTGCCCACCCTCCTGTCCTGCACAAGTGGAGACTGCGACACAGGATGCCCTGGATGTTACCATATCAGGGACTGTTGTGCATGTTTCCAGGCTGCTGAATACCTGACTGGTATCTATAGAGAACAGTCCCTCCCCAGTGGGGGAGGGGCCGCCGGCTGTACTCAGGCAGGCAGGCCATGGACTCCCTCCCCCCACCAGAAGAATGTGAGCGTGTAAATATTTAGTGCCGGATTATATAGCCTTGGCACACGTTAGTGAGCACTTCCCCACATGACACGTCCCCCTGAAGTTAGTGGAGCTGCTGGTGGCTGTAAGAGCTTATCACTGTAAGAATCCTTAAATGTTTTGCTCCAGATTCTCAACCGGCGTAGATCACTGTAACTCTATGGAGCCTGGCTGATTGACCCCAGCTGAAGTTGTGACCCTTTGTCTAAATAGTAGCCAGTAAAGTTCTGGAGACTGGTGGATGGAAAGATAAATGGAAACTGGTATCTCTGAATTCCTGGGCCTACTTGCCAGTTTCACTACAAAGAAGCAACTTTACCATGGGGACATCTGTCCCCAGTCACCATGATGATGGACAATTGCCTCTTGACCGCTGCATCCAATTACTACAATGTGGCTCACCTCTTAATACATCTGGTCCTTCCTTTTCAGCCTCTTCCAGGGTCGCTTCTCCTCAGCGTTCTTTGGGCTGAGACCCAGAGCTTCATTTAATCTAGGTGGGATCCAGAGGCCTGGAAGCACATTCATGAGACAAATGGGTGTACTTGCATATTCATGAGATGTGGGTTGCAGACCAGCTGCATATTCTTGAGCTCTAAGTACCTCAGTTGATATTCGTAAACTGCAGAGGGTTAATTTGATGTTCATGGAATGAAATCATTGCAGTGTTTGTGGAATCAGCCTCTTAGTTTCTAGTTACAAGTTCTCAGTCTGTTTTTATAAGATCCAGGATAATTTAACAGGAGATGCCCTGGATCTGCCTATAATGTCCCGTTTCTTAGTTTTACCTTGCTTTGCAGCCAGGTACATGCAGCGTGCGTGGTAACTCAAGTCAAGAAAAATGAGCTCAAGGGCACCAAGATGCTGAATACGTCCATATCGGGAAAGCAGCTCCCCTAAGAGCAGGCCATAAGAATCGGAGATGGGTCCTGTGCTGTAAAGAAGCTGATCCACGATTCCCCGATGCTGGTGTAAGAACACAAGAACATTCAGTTCAAGAGAGGTTGCCCTTCATTTCAGCGAGCCAATCTGCTGTTTGTCTGTCTTAAAGTGAAGCCCCTGTACGGCATCCTTTTCAGTGCTGCTGTTTCCAAGCACGTTGCTGCTGTGTCTCTTACAAAGGCAGGAAACGAGGGATTGCTCAGAGGACAGATAATGGGGTACAGAATGTTTCCTTTCTAGTTCCTTTGCTGGTTCAAATTCCCCCCAGGCTGGTAGTGACTGAAAGTTATTGCCATCGGATGGCTGGTTGGTTGGTTGGGCATGTGTTTGGTGGACTGCATTTGTGCCCGCCTAATAAAACCCACCACGTTGGGCCGTCTCTACAGAGAGATCTGAAAGTCTGGACTGGAGCTGTCCAGAAGACATGTGAAGCTCTGCTGGGGAAGCCTGTGCTACACCCGTGACTTGCATAAGCACAGGACTTCAGTCCTCTGAGCCACCAAGGTAGCATTTTTCATGAGAACTAAATAACCGGAGAGAAACAAAGGCAGAAAACCTTCACTTCCCTGGGACCCTTGCTGGGCCTGTTTGCTCCCGGAACCTTTATCAAGAGAGTGGGCGTGACACAGCCATTCTGCAAACACCATTCAGGTAATAACCTGCCTGGGACTTCTCAGCAGGCCAGTGTTTGCAGGTTTGCCCTTTGAAAACAGCAAAGAGAAGATAAGAACCCTGCACTCAGGCTCCCACTCCTGTTATCATCCTCTTGAAAGGTGCTTTGTATCATGTGCTTATCCCTGCAACAGCCGTCCTACACACCAGGGTATTCTCTAGGATTTTTGCCGCCCCCAAGCAAAAAAATTTTTGTCTGCTCCCCCCCTTTTTTTCCGTGTCCCCCCGCCCCCGGCTCTGCCCCAACTCCGCCCCTTCCCAATCCCTTCCCCAAATCCCCAGCCCCATCTCCTCCCCCGGGCATACCGCATTTCCCACCCCATTGCTTACTGCAGCTCCCCCCCCCAACCCCCCGCCCTAGCTCACCTCCACTCCGCCTGCACCCCTGAACATGCCACCACTCCACTTCTCCCCCATCCCTTGCCTGAGAGGCACGCTCAGGGGAGCAGGCGGAGCGGAGGTGAGCTAGGGCGGAGGCACAGGAAGTAATGGGGAGGGGGAGAGGAACTGCTCCCCACCCTAGCTCATTCCGCTCCACCACCGCCGCCTCCCCGAGCCAGCACCCGCCGCTCAGCTTCTCCTCCCAGGCTTGCTGCGCAAAACAGCTGTTTCATGCGAGGCAAGCCTGGGAGGGATGGGGGAGAAGCGGAGTGATGTCGGCGTGCTCAGGGGAGCAGGCGGAGGCTAGCTGGGGTGGCGGGGGCACATTTCTAGGGGCGGCATGGCCGGCACCGGAATGCCGCCCCTAGAAATGTGCTGCCCCAAGCACCTGCTTGTTTTGCTGGTGCCTAGAGCCGGCCCTGCTACACACACTCACACTCCTCTCCTCCAACAGCCCTTCTCCTACACACCCTCTGTGCTTCATTTCATACACTAGCTCTCCATGCTACAGCTTAACCCCCAGCCCCATATCAAACTCTACCAGAACAGCTGGAGAGCGAACAACCAAAGTAAACCCAGGTTATCAGTGGCTGAAACTACCAGCTCCTGGTGGTTTGGTGGCCTCCATGAAATTGATGGTTTCATGGAAGCCACCAGCTAAATGGTACCTGGGTTGCAGAGCCAGCGCGAGGCATAAGCAGACTAAGCAATTGCTTAGGGCCCCAAGCAGCTCAAGTGGGCCCCCATTCACTTTTCATTATGTGTTGGGGGGGGGGAGAATATTCCTGATTAGGGCCCCCAGTGGGCTAGTACTGCCTCTGCTGGGTTGGCAGTCTCAGCAGAGAGTGCAGGGCCTGTATGGAAGCTAAACTCCCAAAGTCTGTCCAGCACAGGGTTGAAGTACACTGATGGGGCAGTGTGGGAGAAGCTTGCACAGCCGATGTCCACAATCTGTCAGTGCTGTGAATAAACAGAGCACCCCAGGGCTCTTGGTCCCACATCTTTCACTCACCCCAGAAAGGGGAGTCAAGAGAGAGATAAACTCTCTGGGTGTTTATGAGAGCATGTTGGACAGTGCTGGTCATGCTGATGTCTGGATGAAATGCCTGATTGCATATGTACATTCCATCATTGTGCCAGTGTAATACACTGGGTGGGTGCATGTGAACATGTCTCCCTCTAGCCATTGGATATAGCGAGGCTAAGAGCATGCTGCTTTCTGACAGCTAACACTTACTCCCTTAGCGCAAGTGATAAGGGCTTGTCAGTGCTTCTGGTACAGCAATGTGGTGTCTGTGTGTGTATGTAGTAAAACACAGCGGGCCAGACCCGCCCAAAGAGCTCAATGGAGCTATGCCAATTGAGTCCAGGTGAGGATCTGGCCCAGAGTGGGAAAGGTTTCTGATGCAGAGCCAGTTAGGAAGAGAAAAGAAGTGCAAGGCCATGAGAGAAGACCAGACTGTATGTCCAAATCAGGAAAGATAAAGGGGAAACGCTAGATGAGAGAATCCATTGACCGATGGAAGAAACTAATAACAAAGGATATGGCTAGAGAAATTAGTTCTCTCCAAGGGAGATGGGTGGCAGACTCCATCCACAGGACCAGCATCTGGGACAGAAGAGAAGATCTAAAGTGAATTGTGACCACACCCCCAAACGAGCTGTATCAGGTAAGATAATGTAAAGATCCTGGGATGAGTGGAGCACACCAAAAAGCCCAGAAAGATACCAAAGAAGTTCTAGCCCAGCAGCAGGAACAGTGCCGGCTCTAACATTTTTGCCGCCCCAAGCAAAAAAACAAAACAAAATCCAAGCACCGCCCCCCACCAAAACAAAAAAAACAACCCCCCCCAGCTCCCATGGAACCCCCTTCCCCCCGTAAACAACACCCCCCCCCCAGCACCTCTCCCTGCCGGAGCACCGGGGGGTGGGCGGCAAGCCCGGCCGCAGCTCCAGCCGGCAAGCCTGGCCGCGGCCCCACTCTCCCGGCCAGACGGGGGGAGGGCGGCAAGCGTGGGCGCGGCTTCGCTCTCCTGGCCAGCCGGGGGGCGGGCGGCAAGCATGGCCGCGGCTTCGCTCTCCTGGCCAGCCGGGGGAGGGCGGCAAGCATGACTGCGGCCCCGCTTTCCCAGCCGGAGCGGCAGTATGTTAAAAAAACAACAACAACCCACAACTGAACACACCACCACCCCTCCCCCCCGCCCCCCAGCAGGTGCCGCCCCAAGCACGTACTTGGTAGGCTGGTGCCTGGAGCCGGCCCTGAGCAGGAATCTCCCCTGGCAGAGAGGAGAGGTACCAGAGAAGAAGAGGGAAGGGATGGAAGAAGAAAAGCACCATTGCCAGAATGATGTTTACAAAAGGCAATGCAGGTGAAAAGAGAATGTAAGTGCAAAGGTGCTGTGTGTGTTGGGGAAGGGGAGACTGTGGATTGTTCAGCACTTAGACTGGCTGATCAGTGACTAAGGGTGTGTTTACACTGCAATCAGAGGTGTGATTGCAAAATATGTAGATGTACCTGAGCTAGTCTTAATCTCGCTATAGTGCAGTGAAGCTGTGGCCACAGACTTCAGTGTGGGCTAGCTGCCCAAGTAACTAACCATGGTCCTGCGTAGGCTTGTGCGGTTCATGCTGAAACCTGTGTTACTGCCACCTCCCTAATCCAGGACCTAAAATAGCTAGATTAAGGCTATCTCTAGTACATCTGTATGTGCTTCCATCATACACCCTGATTGCAGTGTAGACATACCCCAGAAAAGAAATGAGCTAATATGGTTCTTAACCAGCAAATATATTGGGTCAAACCCTGCTCTTGTTCACACTGGTGTAAATCTGGAGTATATCCCTTTGAACTGGGCCTGTTGCCTGGTATTAGTGAATATTGCCACCAATTAGTTTACTGGACTGCAGCTGGCTGGCTTCCCAGCCAGCTCCTGACAGTTTATGATGTTCCTAAGTGATATCATCACAGCCAACGTAGAAAGTGCTGAAAAACGCTTGGTTGTCCTGATCCCCAGTTTCAATGACTTTCAAACAGACTCCCAGAGGGGATCAATATGGGGGAACAGGTATCAACACAAGCCCTACCAGCATACCAGACACCACATCAACTTCCTGCCATGTAAGCTGTATAGTTCCCTCAGTAAAGACTCTCCCCTTGGCTTCAATGAAGCTAGTTTAATGAATCCGTTACTTGTGCAACGCCATTGGATTGTGAGGTTTAAACTGGATGGCACTGGAGGTGTTTTCAGTCAAAGGTCCTTGACTCTGAAATTTATACACCCGCGGTGATCCAACAGCACCCAGGGTCCGTTGTGATAATTGAGCCTACAGCTTTACCTTCATTGTGAGTTTAACTGTAAGTAGTGAGTGAAAGTTTGTAAGATGTAACAATAACTTATAGCAACAAATGTTGATGGGAAAAGGCATGAAAGGGAGGCAGAGACTGAGTTAGTCCAAACAAAAAGGCCTCCTGATAGAACTCAAGGACTGTCTTAAGATCATGCCTGGTAAACAGGAAAAGTGTGGAACTAGAAATCAGTGAGCCAAAATTGGTGTGTCGGAAGCTAGGCCTAATTGGTGGACAAAATAATGAGGGGATGGGCTATTCTGCCCATCACTCCCCTTTTGGGGTCCTTAAAGGAAGACTTTGGGGAGAAAAATTAGCAACTGGAGTGAGCTTCACCATCATGGCTGCCACCCCAACTGTCTCATAGGACCCCAGACCTTCTTCATCCTAATCCTGAGAGATGTCCTGAGCAGCCCAGGTCAGAGAGAGGCACCCAGATGACATCACCACCGCTACCAGCTCCAATTGAATCCCAAACACCACCTCAGATGAAACGGGTCTGGACTTTAACCACAGCAGCAGCAACAACAACAGCTCCAGCTTATCTCAGCTAACTTCTCTTTTCCCCATAGGATGGTTATTGCCATCTTTGTTATCATCTAAGAGACTGTGAGACACGGGGGCTTTGCCTTCAAAAAACTCTCTCCAGCTCAAGGGCAAGGGAACAAGGGTTGTTGTTAAAATGAAAGCCTCACTTAATTCTTTATGTGTCAAATGCTTTAACTGTTTTCCCTTTTTTTCTTTACCTTTAATAAGAGGTCAAAATAATTTGTAGAAGTGTCAAGTATCAGAGGGGTAGCCGTGTTAGTCTGGATCTGCAGAAGCGACAAAGAGTCCTGTGGCACCTTACAGACTAACAGACGTATTGGAGCATAAGATTTCATGGGTGAATACCCACGTCTTCAGATGCATGCCATCTAAAGAAGTGGGTATTCACCCACGAAAGCTTATGCTCCAATACGTGTGTTAGTCTATTAGGTGCCACAGAACTCTTTGTCGCTTGTAGAAGTGTGTTTGCCACGGTGCTAAGCAATATGGGGTCTCTATAGACCAAACCCCAAAAGTTATTTAATGCTGTTTAATGTTGGACAGTGACTGTGCTATGTTAACACTTTTGGTCCAAATACTCCATGTAAATTAATACAACATTTTTGGGTTCCCAATGTGAGGCCCAAAGGGTTAAATACATACTCAGAAGCTGGCACCTTGGCAAACAAGCAATTGTTTCCAAAGTTAGTTTAAAACAAAAATTTGTTTTAACATTCTTAAATGTGTTGAGTTTGTTTGAGATAAGCATGCAAAACAAACTGTTAACATTTTTGCTTGAAAAAAAGAGATGGTTAACAATTGTTTTATAGTTCTTTTAAAAAAAATCTTGTAAAATGCTTTGGTTCATTTTTTTCCCTTGTGTTTTGAGGTTTGTAGTTTCTGTGATTGGTAATTTTTAAGAAAAAGGAAAAGTAATAATGAGTTGTTTAAAATTGTTGAAGGTTAAGTGGCTAAAGCAGACTTCCTGAAATAACATCTTGGGTAACTCTCTTCTTAATAAAATGCCAGCTTTATTCCGGGCTGCTAGTGTATTAACTGTGAATTAAATCTCAAATCACCAGAACCAAGGGTTCTTGCAGCACCAAACTTTTTGTGGGTTTTTTGGTGATTGTTTTGGTTTTGCAATGTTTTTTCCTTGTTGGCTTTTGTGCTTTAGCAAAGGTTCTCCCCCCACACTTTTGTTTTTTATGTCGATGATTTCTGTTGTTGTTCTCTGCACATGAGACAGCAGCACAGTGCTAGTGTTGGAGCTCAGATCCCCAGAATGGGCTAAGTTGCCAAGATGGCCGTGTTGTGCTGGGTGGGGAAGAAGCTCTTTCCATTGTTACCCACCCTGGGCGTACAGCCAAAGAAGTAAGAAGAGCTGGTTTGTTCCTAAACGTCTAACAAACATCTACTAGCAACAGTTCTACGTTTTGTTTTTGCTACAAATGAAAGAGTTATAAGTTCTTAAACCTTTCAGATGTTAACAAAGCATACCTGTAATCTTTGCAAAATTTGATCAAGTAAGATTTGCAAATCCTGAGCTTGGGATAAGGAATTTGATAATATTAAACTATAACCAAGGACCTTTTTTTCTTTGCCCTTTTCTAAATGCTTAAACTAAAATAAGGTGTTTCTTTGTAATTGTGACTTTAAGAACAGATGTCTGATCCTAGGTGGAATTGGTTCCTAAAAGAGAGGGATTATGTTGTGATAATTGGGCCTACACACTTACCCTAGTTGTGAGTTTAACTATAAGAAGTTAGTAAAAGTTTACAAGATGTAACAATAACTTTTAAGGACAAATGTTGATAGGAAAAAGGTACGAAAGGAAGACAGAGACTAAATTAGTCCAAACAAAAAGGTCTCCTCAGATAACTCAAGGACGGTGTTAAAATCACTCCTGGTAAACAATAGGCGTGTGGAACCATAAATCAGTGCGGGAATTCGGGGTCCTGAGGGTGCAGCAGCACCCCCTGGCTTGAAGTTGTCATTTCCATCATATACGGTTTTGTTCACTGACTTTCAGCACCCCCACTATAAAAACTATTCCAGTGCCACTGACTGCAGCTCATCTCAATTATCTTCTTCTCTTTCCCCCAAAAGGACAGTTATCACCATGTTTGAGACTGTCAAACAAGGGGGCTTTTCCTTCTAAAAACTCTCTCCAGCTCCAGGGAAAAGGAACGAGGGATGTTGTTAAAATGAAAGCCTGCCTTAGGAGTTTACATTTCAAATGCCTTCAGTGTTTTTCCTTCTTTTATTTATCTTTAGTAAAAGGTTAAAGATGTTTAATGGTGTGTGTGCCATGGTGGTGAGGTCTCTGTAGACCATATCTGAATGTTATCTAACACGGTTTAATGCTGGACAGTAACTGGGTTATACTAACACCTTTGGCCCATATAGTCCATCTAAATTAATACAACATGCTCCAGTCCTGTAACGAGCGCCATGCATACATATAGCTCCTTGCTGGATCAGGGTCCAAGTGTGCTGACTGCCAGGCCAGCTTTTTCCAGAGGCTTTTCCTGAAATAGAGAGATTGGCAAGATTGGTTAACATGGCTGTTGGGCTCATAATGACTTTCATATGTTGATTTTAAATGGATCATTACACCGGCCTTGAGGTTTGGAGAGATGCATTTCAAAAACCAGAAATCAATGCATTTGAAATATGCTTTATCATTTTGCTTGCTATTCACCCACTGAGGGCAAGACTAAAAGAAAGATGCAAAAGAATTGGAAGTCAGCCTTTAAAAAGTAGTCTTAAAAAGTAAATAAACCTAGTGACCTAGTACTTTGTTTAAAATTAAACTCATTAATTTTAACAAAACATCAGTGTTTTAGATATTAATGTATGAATGATTGGGTAAACAACCCTTGAGCTTCTAAGGAATGAATATCAGGCTGTCCTGCAAGGGAATACTTTGTACTTGCACGGTCACCTTCCAAGAAATTTAAAGTGCTTTATAAAAAAAATAAACAAAACTGCTCTGCCTTGTAAGATTGTTGTGAGGGATATATACGGAGCATTTCATCCAGCACTGAAATGCAGCCAGCTCTAGAGCAGAACTCAGCAACTCTATAATAGTGGATGATTACAGTACATGGGAGATTATAGTAAAATACAAAATATACATGAAAGGTAAAGAAACATGGGGAGGGAGGGGACAACAGCTAGTCAAGACATTTAAAACCTTTGCTTTCACTATGGTTTAGCACACAGCTCTCTTCCTCCCCACCCCCCACCCCCGCCCCCCTAGCATGTAATGCTGCCTGTGCTCATATTTAGCTTGTACTCACGTTGCACTCGATTGCTAAGAACTGGGAAAGGATTTGCAAGTCCAAGGCTTTTTTAAATCAGTCAATAAAATAACCAAAGGTAGGTGTTAAAGGGGCCTCTCTCTGTGTCTCTATTCCTCCTCCCCAGCTTTCACTCCCCATCACTCATCGTATATGATTCCTTCTGCCACATGGGTCATCAAAATAACTGCTTCCATTTAGGCAGACAGGCCCTTCTCTCTGCACCTTTCTGTGAGCTAATGGCACCACTGCACAGCTCATCTTTCCAATCAAGGACTAAAGCTTTTCCAACCCCACCCCCCGACCCCCAAAGCTGGCAATCTGCCAATCCATGCCCCCTGCTCTAGCAAAGAGGTTTGTGAGTTTCTGGCCTCCTCCTCTATTCTCTGAAGGGGACCCCACATTTCTGGGTGACTCCTGATCAAGAGAAAGGGAAGCCAACTTTCTGATTCCCTCTGCCTTCATTAAGAGACCTCTCCTGTTTCCAGCCTATCCTTCAGAGGTCCCCCCCTCCCACTCTGCTTCAACAATAGGGCCCCTAAGTATAACCTGAGGTGAAAAACATTCCCTGGAGCAACTAAAATGTGCTCTCATGGTCTGACCCTCTCCAGCCATTCTGGCTTTTTTATTTGTATTAATACTACACTTGCACCTATAGGCCCCAGGTGACATCAGGGCCCTGTTGTGCTAGGCAGTGTAGACACATGGTTAGAAACAGTCCCCATCCTGTAGAGCTTGTGGTCTAAATAGACAAGACTCATGGGGAAATAAAGGTACAGAGACGTTAAGTGACATGTCTAGGATCACACAGCAGGTCACAGTCCAGACCAGAAGCTTGGTCTTCTAAGTTCTAAGCCATCACTTTGCCCTCTGGGCCACACTGTATTAGAGCTCTGCAAATGCTGCTTGCCCTGGACTAGTCCCCGGATAGTGAGACAACAGAAAGCAACAAGCTGAATGTGGGGCCTGGAATTGACCAGCCTTGCCATCCTCCCTGGAGCAAAGGGAGACAGTGAATAATTCCTCCCCCCAAGTTTTGTTTCCACGGGTATTGGGCCAACTGGGTTTAGAACAACAAGCCGAGGAGGACGAGGGAAAGAAAACCTTGCATCTCCCTGTCTCCTGCATGCCCTAGTCCATAGGGACTCTGCTGGCATTGCCTAGATGGGTAACTGCCACTGTAGTGAACAGCTACTGGAATAGGATGGCTTTAGAAACCCCATACTATTTTTTTCCTAGATAGCAGCCAGTGTTGGCTACTTGCTATCAGGAAAGGCTGTGATGAGCCTGGCGTATGTGATGATGGATTTTTCGTGTTTGCCTAGCGATAGCCGGGCTTGGTAGCCTCAGCAAAGCCCTGGTTTGTTTGGCAAGTGGTCTTTATCTTCCACTCTACAGTTCTGAACAAATGGCAAAGCAATGAACGTCTCTAATGGAGCAGGTACAGCAGCTGCTTTATTTCAGCAGTAATCAGTGCATTCAATAGAACCACACTTTAAACCAAAACCAGCATTTGGAATAACAGAATGAGAGCTTTTATGGCAGTGCCAGTCTTCGTCTGGCTTTTTGCCATCCATAATGCCCCCCCACACACACACACTTTATTTTTTTAATCCAGTGAGATATAAGGGCCAGAAATGAAAATTGTTCCCCCTCCTCTTTCCCTTATCCCAATTTCAAGCTGTGGGCCAAGCTTTCCAATAGTGACCCGTTGTAGTCAAGCGGTCATCAAAGGGTTAACGGAGTTGTTCAGAGTATTATGGGTTGGACCCACTCTCCACCTCTCCCTAACTTCCTGTTTAGTTAGTGGGCCCTCCCCCCACTTTCTGTTTGCCAACAGCTGAAGCAGCAGCATGTTCCCAGCCTGCAGAACTGTAAGTAATGTGTGTTTCTTGTGCACCCAGCGCTCCCTTTACACAACTGGTGATGAGGATAAACATAAGAATGGGCAACCGAGGAGTTTAATGCAGAAAGTGAGGCCTGGCAGCAGTATATGGAAAGACTGGGCCACTGTTTTCTTGAAAATGAGATTATAGGGCAATTTGCCTGATCATCTGTGGCAGTAAAACCTACTCCCTCTCAAGGAGTTTGTTACAGCCAAGGAAATCAGAAGATACACGTTTAGAAGGCCTGCAAAAGGCCTTAACAGAGCACTGCATGCCAAACGCCAAACATGGTGGGACATTGCACAGCAGAACGAGAGGGTCAAAGGAAGCGTAGCACTGTGTGTAGCAGAGTGAAAAAGATGAAAGGACTGTTGTGCATTCAGAAATGTTCTAGAGGATGTGCTAGGCGCCAGATTGGTTTCTAATATTCATAATGAGAGAATTCAAAGGCAGTTGCTGGCAAAGGGGAACTTAAAGTGGCCCAAAGCAGTAGAATTAGCAACAGCAATGGAATCAGCAGTGAAAAACTTACCAGACTTGCTCTTGCGGCGCAGAGCCCAGCAACCTGACGCACGCAACGAAATGCAAGGTAGTGGGACTCCCGAGGGGTGTTTGCGGCTGCTGAGGAGGAGTTCATTGCGCATCAGTGCCGCAGGGTGGGACACGAAGCTAGAAAATGCAATGGTGACTGTCAAAGAGCATCTCAAGCCAGAAGCATGACCCGCCCCCCAGAAAAAAATTTCAAAAAAGAAAAGGAAGACAGCAGAGGGCCTTTTCCCTTGAGGGGAAGAAAGATACCGAGGAGGGGGGCACAGTATATGCTGTCTCAGGGGACCTTACCAAGTAACGGTGGAGTTAAACAGTCACTACAAATGGAAATAGATTCAGGGGCTTCAGCTACCATGATCAAGCTAGTGCGCTGAGTGGTCCCTTTACCAAACCAGTAATAGGGGATACTTCCATAGGTGGGCACCCAGCTGGAGACGCACCAAAGGGAAAGTGCTAAGCACTCAAACCCAGATCCTCAAAGGTATTTAGGTGCCCAGTTCCCGTTGAGATCAATGGGAGTTAGGTGCCCATATGTCTTTAAATGGACTTCTCCCCCTGAAAATCAGGCCCCTTTAAGGTGTCAGGTCTGGCTCCCAAAGTCACTTTTGAACATCTTGGCCATAGTCCATGACCTTCCCTCAAAGCAGTGGCGTGAAGGATGTAACCTCTTCTGCCTGTGTAATACTCAGGGCCTGTCTCCCTATCCCACCAGCCCAGTACTACTGAGCAAGCAGGGCTTGAAAACTCCATTCATGAATGTTGTGGAATAAGCCAGACATTTACACAAATTATAAGCTTGCTTACGCTTCCTCTCCCCTGACCCCAGTTGAGTTTTTAGCCCTTACAGTTGCAAAGATACACCTAAGAACAGAACTCCAGCCCAGGCTTTGCCTACTCGTGCCCCCTGTGGAATGAGTTAGTTTAGAAATAAATCTCCCAGTTGGTTTGCTAGCACACCCATCATATTCAAGGTGTCTGTTCTGAGTTAGATGCTAGAAGCTCAGTGATTATCGGTGAATGTGGCTGTCATATACGATGGCCTTTTTTGCCTCAATTTCCCCATGCTTGCTAGTGCACACAAGGCACTTACAGGTGACCATCAGTGCCGTAACCACCGTGCTGTCTATACCTGCTCTGAACGGGGTTAGATAACACATTGGTTAACACACCAGGTGCTGCTAAGCAGTAGCACTCTCCCCATTTCTCTCACTAGCCCAAAAGCTATTCTAGACCCAGGGTGCAACAGCATCAGTCTAAGTTCTGGTGTTGAGCTTGAACTGCCAAATATGTGCCCCAGAGATCTGCCAGTGAGCTGATGACTCATCCTTGCTGGACCTGCTCACTGTAGCTTAAATTGGAAGAACATCTTTTTCTCCGAGGAAGCCTATAAATAGGCATGGACTAGATTTTCATCAGTAGAGATCAGTAAACTTTGATTTCACCAAAGGCACACAAACCTAAATATTTTCATTGATAATTATCAACATTTACAGATAGACAAATTAAGAAAAATGCTGTTTGAAACCTTATTAGAATTTGGCTTCAGGATATGGAGTTTGTATATTTTGTCATGTGATATTGACATATGGCTTTTAACTGTTATAAAGCCTTAACTTTTTTGAATCTCAGTATCTATGGTCATTAAATAACTATGGCCTGACCTCCTCCACAGCTTCCCACAACTGTGAAAATTTAAATAGATAAAATTTTTAAAAAGATTACAAATAAACTCCGATAGTATCTGTTGAAATTAAAAAAATTTTTTTGCCATGCCTACTTATGAACTCTAGCTGTTTACCTTGCCCAACTCAGTGCAAAACCAAACACACTGAAGTATATGAATATAATTAAGAAATATTTGTTTGTAAAGTTGAAAGACTCCTTAGGTGGTCCAGAAGGGGAGACAGTTTGTTGCCACCAGGTAGTTGCACATTAACATTAACCATAGTCAGCTATAGCCACACTGCCTCGCGCTTGTCAGATCTTCCAAACAGAGGCAGGCCTGGTCAGTATTTGGAGGGAGACCTCCAAGAAAAATTATCCAGGCTGCTGTAGGAGGCAGGTGATGTTGGGGATTCTTTAGGTACCCCTCTTCCCTCGGATTCAATACTGGATCGATGTCCGGGTGCTGTATTGGAGAGTGCTGTATTGCTGGAAAGGCCAACTTTTGATAAGGTGTGAACTCTATCCTGATCATTTGTGATCCTCCAAGATCGGCTGGCACTTTTCTCCAGAGGTAGGGTAACCTCAGTGTCATGAATGTTGTATGGTCATCTCCCGAAAATCCCCCTGCAATGTCAACTGGATACAGTCTTCATCTTGTCGCCTGAGCAGTGGTAGCATTTTTTCAGAGAGGTTAAATTGTGGCTGTGTTCCACCCCCTGGTAGGCAGCATTTCAGTGGTGGGTGAAGTGATTCCTGTGGAGGGGTGGGGGGTGAGAGAGAGAATAAGAGAGAACGTCTACACAACACAAAAAAACCAACCCCGTGGAAGCAAGTGTCAGAGCCTGGGTCAGCTGACTTGGGCTCGTGCTACAGGGCTAAAAACAGCATGTAGATGTTTGGGCTCAAGGTGGAGCCCAGATCTGAAACGCAGTGAGGGGAAGGGCTCCAGCTCCCTGCCATGCAGTTGGGTTTTTTTTGCTCTGTAGACATACCTAGAGATACTCTGTAAAGCGCTTTGGTTCCTTTGGGATGGCAGGAGCTGTATACATGTAAGATGTTATCATCATCCTCAAATCCGATCTGATTCAATGGACACCAGAAGAAGGAGAGTGCCATGTCATAGCAGGCTAATGTAACAGACATGGCAGGTGAGCAGGGCTTTCCTTTCTGCAGACACCAAGGACAGAGCCGGCAGAAGCCGCAGAGGGTTGCTGGGTGACACGCTGCATTGAATAATTCAAGTGATTTTCAGACTGAATGAGGATAATGGAGCTCCGAAGAGCTTCCCTCTACGTTACAAACCGCTGTGATGCCACTGCTGTGTGAGCTGGTGGGACACGAGTCCCCCTCTCTCCAGTTCCACCAGCCAGGTTGAGGAGCCCTGGAGGTTAAGGATGTCGCTAACTCTATGCTCTTTATGGAGAAATGAAGGTTATGGGGAGAGGCTCCAGGGAGGAGAGGTGCATGCTAGGCTGGATTGAACCCCTCTGGGAGACTGGCTTCTGCACACCTTCCAATTGAGTGGGTCCCTCCAGACAAGGTTGGACTCCATGGCTGGAGCCATGCAGGGGGCCTCTGGCACAGGGGGTCCCTACATCTGGGGCTGGAAGGTGGCAGGCATGTTGTTGCTGGAGCCATCGGGGTGGCTCCAGATGGAGTGAACAAGGAGACCGAATGCTTCTCTGCTTAGAAGAGAGGGTCACTCCAGGAGCAGGTCGGGAAAGGCGGACTGGTCCTTTGTGGGAAGTCTGCATTGGCAGCGGCCCTAGTGTACAGCATGTCCTATTCTGAGAGTATAAACAGTTTTGTAAAACCCTGGTCCCTAACAAGCCCTCAGCTTATCACTCCGGCACATAAGCCCAGAGCTGACAGGCTCCCTGGTTTTCCAGCCGGCATGACATCTAATCTCTTCATCACCCTTCGGGTTTCCCCTCTGATCTCTTTCTCGATGACCCTTCTGCAGCACTTGCATAACCGGCCATTACTGTCGCCAGCACCTATCCAAGAGGTAATGACAGCTTGACAATGGCCGAGCGGGGTTGCTGTGAGAGAATGGAGCGCTTTGAGAGGCAGCTCTGTTCGGAACTTGGCTCTGGGTTAAATGGAGGGCAGGCTGGACAAAGGACAAACTTGACACTTTAATGATTTTCCCACAGTGGGAGGCTCACAAAAACCCCAGCGCTGGAGAAGAAAAGGCAAAGATAACCATGGGCCTTGCTTGCCCTTATTAGATAACTGTTTCCCTTCCAAGCTCAGAGAATAACCTCTCTGTAGGAAGGAAAGGTGGGGCCGGGGCTTGCTGTGGAGTTGGGTGGGTGGAAGGCAGAGCACATGCAATTGTTTTAACGCGCCCTCCCCTGGCATTTAATTTCCTAACATGTTGAAAATTCACATGCATAAAGTCCAGGGAACTCAGGCTTGTTTGCAACCCAAACCAGCAGAGTTCTGCTTGGAATTACTTGCCAACCAGTGTTTACAATTTTCACACAGAGGGAGGCGTGCAGGGGAAAGAGAGCACTCAGTTTCAGATGCACGTAAAACCCAGCCTAGGGCTCTGGTAGGTTTCAGACCTTCAAAACCCACAACTGGGTTTCCTCTGTGGTTACAAGTTCATCCCTCTTAGACCTAGAACAGACACTGGACAGATCAGCCATTTCTTTACATAGCTGGGGCCTTTGATCTTGGCCTCCTGTAACAGCTAATCAGCCAACAATGACCCTCTTCCCCAGGGCCTAGCTCCGAAAGGCTGGGTTTTTTAATAACTGGAGTTGGGGAATTTGCATTAACCACTCCCTAGGAATTCCATACGGGTCTGGCACATTTTTCAATGTAGTCTTTTGAACTCCCAGTTCTCGCATCGGTCGCGTCTTCCCGCTAGAGAGGTTACATACAATCTCAAGCCACAATAATACATAAACTAGTCCCGTCCTCAATACAATAGGGTATCCCAAAGACACTGCAGGAAGTTGTCCTGTCTGTCCCAGATGGCTTCCGGGATGAGCTCGTATTGGTGGACAACCTGCCCTTCCAGAACAAGCCCTTTAACAACTGCTTGCTCTCTGATTCTCTCTGCATATCGGAATCAATCCATTCCACACACACACCCCACACACCCCATCTCTAGGGGGTTTGAGCTCAGTCTGCAGCGATGCTGTGCGAAGAGCAACCAAGAGTGTCTGAGTGGCTTAATCTCTGCCTGCTGGTGTCGTTGTGCCCTGGACATGCCTGGGATGGGAGCAGCCGGGCCCCTAAGGGCCGGATTTGAGGGAGCGTCTCTCCCAGTGTGCAACCAACACAGTGAGCTCTCTGGAAAATCTGGGCTACAGAGTCGCCCTCCTCCAGCAGGAGTGGGTGCTGCAACTCAGCCAGGGTCTGTGAACAGGGCGCCGTGCAAAGCTGTGGTGTGAGTGAGCATCCAGGACTAGAGCTGGCTGGGAAAATGGGGAGTGTTTTCCACTGGGAAAAATTTAGGGGGAAAATGAATCTTTTTCCTTTTTCCTCCCTAAACTTGCTGTGGAATTTTTCCATTGAAAAACCCCAAATTTGTCTACTTTCAAAGCCACGTTTGGACCAGCTGTGGGGCTCTCATCAGCCAGGCCCTTCGAAGAGCAGCCGGGTCCCCTACTGAGGAGAGCCGGTGAGCAGGGCTGCCTGCCGCCCATGGCATCTGCGAAGGGCCGAGGCAGCTTGTCTCCTTCCTTGGCTTGCTGAGCGGCCCCACGGCAGCTGCCCGCACTCCTGCCTCAGCATCCAGAAGAAGCCCTTCTCCTTCTTTGGCCTTCAGGGAGGTTCCCATCGCCTCTGGTTTGGAGGGGCTGACAACAGCCTCCCCTCTCCTCATTGGGGAGGGCGGGCGGGGGGTGGGATTAGGCCCTGCCATCTCTTAATCTCCTCCCTACTACTCATTAGACTGGCAGCAAACAGCTGACTCCCTCTTCCAGCTCCCGCATGTGCAGCAGAGGGGCCAGGGGGAAGCGCAGATGCAAAGGGGGAGCCAGCTGCCCTACACTGGGAATGGTGCCCCCGCAGTGTAGGGAGGCCCTGTTCACAGGAGGAATGGGTAGAAACTCGGGGAGCTCCTCTTTGCCTTTGCCACAGGGCCTGCTGGGGCCTGCTTAGCAATTGAGGGCTTTTCCGGCTCCCCGGGCCTCTTGATCAGCTGGGCAGCTTGCGGGAAGGGAGAGCTCACGCTGTTCTACCTCTGCCCGTGCTGAGTCCACCCTGGGCCAAGGGGCAGCTTGTGCAGAGTGTTCGTGTCGCCTCAGCGCAGGGGAAGCCCCTGGTGCAGGTGAGGACAGCCCTGCTGCAAGGATGCTGCAGTACTGGGGGTCAGGTCTGTCCCAGCCCCATGCTCTCCTGCACCCAATCACCCCCTTCCCTCCTCACCACTCTGCCCTTAGCCTACCCCAGGATGCCCCTCTGCCTGTGGCTGCTGTGTAGCTTCCCCTGAGGGACGTACACCTACTCTCTGGCCCCTTGGTGCCAGCCTAGCCAGCGCAGGAACAACTCAGGCCCTGAGCCTGCAACCTCCAGGTAGAATGGACTGAAGATGGATCTGTGCAGGCAGCTGTTTGGTTAAAGCCTTGAGCAGAGCCGGCTGCTTATGTAAGACTCTGGCAGCGGGGCCAGCCATGAGGAAGCACATCACGGTGTCAGCAGGGCGTAATCATCTTGGATTTCTCTGTTTGCTCAGCAGCTTTCATGTGGTCCGGGAGCAGGAAGAGGGGGTGGGATTCCTGCACACTGAACTCCTCTGTTCCTCTCAGCAGGATGAACCGAACCTAAAACTGCCAGCCCAACAGCCAATGCAAACCTCCCGTGCAATGCAATGCACTGCCAGACCCACCCAGGAGCAGCCACGTGGGGACCACCCTCTCCAGGGGGCAGAGGGAACTCGGGCTCTGGGGTCAGTCCTTCCTTAGCTGCCTGATACTGCCCCACCAATGACCCCCATCCCGTGGTTATCCGGGCTTGGATTTTCCCATGCCTTCTCCTGCCATCTTTGCAACCCTTGATGACCACACAGCAATAACTGCCCTCCATTGGTCATAGTCCTGGCAATGCAGGGGTGCAGTAGTCATTGAAGCATTGTGACTGGTAGAGGCTGGGGATGAGTTGTGTTCTTAGGAGGGCTCCAGATTGCTAACGGCCCAGTCTGCTTCCCAATGTGTAATAACTGTGAATGGGGAGGGCACCCTCTGTTGGGACAGAGGAGGGAAACCGTCCCCCAAGCTGAGTCCTGGAGGGCTGCTTTAAAAACCAGCTCCATGGAACTTCAGGCCGTTTGTGCCTATCCTTTCTGAGATCACCTAGAGTGCTGGGGGGTGGTCAGGGACAGTTCAAAGCCACGCAGGAATTCAATGAGCAGGTCTCAGGAGGCCCAGAGAAGGACGCTATAGATACAGCGTGGTGTCTGTTTGCTCTGCACAGACTAGCACCCCTATACTGGCCAGCTCAGGAAGAAGAGAAAACCTGCATTCCCCGTTCTGAACACAGCAAAACTCAGAGTCATTTCTGCAGCCGTCCCTTCAGCATGTGGTTAGCATTTAGGGTCGGATTGTGACCTGCCCCAATGTGTCCATGCTAGGAAGTCACACCCCTGCCCCCATGCAGCTGCATTAGCATTCCCCAGAGCACATCTGTAGGCACAGTAGAGACGGGGGGCTCTGCATCCCGCCCTCCTGAGAAGATGGGTAGAGAGGGGAGGGAGATGGGCAGGGAGCCGTGCCCCACCCCACCCACCAATGTGCCAGCCAGCAGTGCTGAGCCAGTGTGATGGAGGCTGTAAGATGCATGCTGGAAAGCAACTTCCCTTCGGAGCAATGTGTGGGGAACTGAGGCTCAGTTCTTTCTTTTCACCAGCTCCAGCAGCACAGGCTACACACTGCCCATCAACCAGGGTTGGAGCTGGCCTTAACCTGTCCCTTAGTTTGTATAATCTCTGTTTATGCCCCATTTACTAATGAATATTCGTTATCTTGCAGTGGAGGGATAATTTCCCCAGATCTGCCCTCCTTTGAGCTCCCCAGCCCGGGTCTCACTCAGTACTGGACAATTGAGTCTGTGATTGCAGATTAGCCCCATGGAAATCAGCTCTTTCCTGAGATGGTGATTGGCTAAGCAGACTCTCCAGAGGTGAAATCCTGGCACCAGTGAAATCAGCTGTCACCACACCTATTGACTTCTGGAGGGCCCGGATTCCACCGCTGGAGTCTGCATGGGAAGTGCGGGGGCCAGCGCCCGGTGGGGAGTCTGCCTGTTGCTTTCTTTTGCATAGCTCAGCGAATTTACGAGCTCCCCCACCCCCCTGCTGCCCTCTCAACTCTCATTTATTTCAGATCCAAATTTAGCTCCGTCTCACATAAATCTCCCATCAGCTCCTTTAGGGGTGTATTCCCGAGAGCTGAATGCTGGGCCTTACTGAAGTGGCCAGTACAGGAAAACGTTACTAACGATAAAGAACTATACCCCTGTCCCACACCCTTTTGCTTCACTAATGATGCTCTTGTGTCTCATATTCAGGAACAGTCAGCATGGATTCACCAAGGGCAAGTCATGCCTGACTAACCTAATTGCCTTCTATGATGAGATAACTGGCTCTGTGGATGAGGGGAAAGCAGTGGATGTGCTATTTCTTGACTTTAGCAAAGCTTTTGATACTGTCTCCCACAGTGTTCTTGCTAGCAAGTTAAAGAAGTATGGGCTGGATGAATGGACGGTAAGGTGGATAGAAAACTGGCTGGATGGTCGTGCTCAATGGGTAGTGATCAATGGCTCCATGTCTAGTTGGCAGCCGGTATCAAGTGGAGTGCCCCAAGGGTCGGTGCTGGGGCCGGTTTTGTTCAATATCTTCATCAACGATCTGGAGGATGGTGTGGACTGCACCCTTAGCAAGTTTGCAGATGACACTAAACTGGGAGGAGTGGTTGATACGCTGGAGGGTAGGGACAGGATACAGAGGGACCTAGACAAATTAGAGGATTGGGCCAAAAGAAATCTGATGAGGTTCAACAAGGACAAGTGCAGAGTCCTGCATTTAGGACAGAAGAATCCCATGCACTGCTACAGACTAGGGACCGAATGGCTGGGCAGCAGTTCTGCAGAAAAGGACCTAGGGGTTACAGTGGACGAAAAGCTGAATATGAGTCAACAGTGTGCCCTTGTTGCCAAGAAGGCTAACGGCATTTTGGGCTGTATAAGTAGGGGCATTTCCAGCAGATCGAGGGACGTGATTATTCCCCTCTATTCGGCACTGGTGAGGCCTCATTTGGAGTACTGTGTCCAGTTTTGGGCCCCACACTACAAAAAGGATGTGGATAAATTGGAAAGAGTCCAACGGAGGGCAACAAAAATGATTAGGGGGCTGGAGCACATGACTTATGAGGAGAGGCTGAGGGAACTGGGATTGTTTAGCCTGCAGAAGAGAAGAATGAGGGGGGGATTTGATAGCTGCTTTCAACTACCTAAAAGGGGGTTCCAAAGAGGATGGATCTAGACTGTTCTCACTGGTAGAAGATGACAGAACAAGGAGTAATGGTCTCAAGTTGCAGAGGGGGAGGTTTAGGTTGGATATTAGGAAAAACTTTTTCACTAGTAGGGTGGTGAAGAACTGGAATGGGTTACCTAGGGAGGTGGTGGAATCTCCTTCCCTAGAGGTTTTTAAGGTCAGGCTTGACAAAGCCCTGGCTGGGATGATCTAGTTGGGGTTGGTCCTGCTTTGAGCAGGGGGTTGGACTAGATGACCTCCTGAGGTCCCTTCCAACCCTGAGATTCTATGATTCTATGATTCCCTGTGCCACACGGTGGCCCATGCTTGGTTCTTTGTAGGCAGAGCGGTACTGCCTGAGTCTAAGAAAGCTATAATTCAGCAGGTGAGCAGAACCCATCTGAAGTTTGATGTCATCCCAAATAGATCTGCAAATGCAGCCCCTTTCACTATGGCTGCACCCCTTCTTCAACATCCCCCCTCCCCAATGTTTCCAGCAAAAGAAACCTCATTGCAGTGAAAAATCCTTCCCTAAAAGAATCGTTTTACTACCAAAGGGAGGTGAGATGCAAAGGGGAAAGTCAATGGCCTTTAGACACATAATTCCATTAGGGCCTTTTGAGAATCGCAGCCCAAATATATATGAATGACTACTAATATCCTATCCAGTGACTATTCATTACCCTGCTAAGCCTGCAAGGACACTGTCAAAGGATTTTTCAGAACTAGTTTTGGTTGTTTATAGGCAGGATGACGGGAAAAGGGCTAAACAGCTGAAGGCGAAGCTCAAATATTTGCCTTAGACCCCATTCTGCAAATGTTCAACCAAAATAACCTGCCCAAGGAGCCTAAATGCCACGTCACATACAAATAGCTCTGCTGAAATGTAGCCACCAGCAGGTAGCATACTGCATAACAGTGGGGAGAAGGGGGCATGTGGCCAAGGATAGCAAGGCAAAGCCCTACTCTTTTGAGATGGGCTATGAGATCTTTAATGTCCACACACAAACGAGGAAGTGAGCACAGCTGAGACTCTCAGCTGCTTATCCAAAGCTCTTGGGCTGGGGTTTGTGAGAACCGGCTTTCTCGTGGGATTTCCAGTGTTTGCTCACTGGGCTGGAATCCTCACAAGAGCAGCCTTTTCTCATGGCATTTGGGCATTTCCATGTTTGGCCCTGGTCAACGATAGGAAGTGCCGAAGCACAGGGGATACTGTAGAAAACAAACACCCAAAGGGGAATGAAACTCATTTGAGCCTCCAAAACATTTCCATTTCAGGTGAGGGCTTTTTTCTTTCCTGCATGTGTTCAATGGTTTGTCCAGCCCTTATGAATCAATGCAGTGTTATTAATTGGGCAGTATCCCATCCAGTGAAGAGCTAGGATTCCATTGTAATGACTATGAAGGGGGTATTTTAGTCTGGCTCCTGGACGCAGACAAGACCACATGGTTCTCTCTGGCTGTCTACCTTCCAGACTAACCAGATGGAGCTTGTGCTGCTTATTGTCCCCACACAGGGTCTCCCTCAGCCTGGGCCTGGTCAGAGCAGTTGTGAAAGGTACTGCTGACCCCGTTATCTCTGGCATATATACAAACAGATCAGTAGCAGAGATGGACCTCAGCTATAAAGTATAGAGTGGATCTAACCTTTCCTACTGTTCAGGGTGTTTGGATGTGGAGATTTTGCCCAGCCTTTCATAGAGATGCAGCCAACCAGGAACTTCTGATTTGGAGCCAAACTTTCCCAAAGTTTGGGCTGTTTGGGCGGCAAGGCTGAGGGGTTAATCCAGGGCCCATTTCTAATGAATGCTGAAGATCTGATTTATGTATGAACTGATATACATTAGTGATATGATCACATGGAACAATCTGGCTGAGGTTGTAAAGCTGAAACTATTTGAAGGGAAATGAGAAGCAGCTGTAAAGAAGGTTCCCTAATAGCAAACCATTGGAAGTGAAAACTGTTTTCTTACCAGGTTTTTCCCCATCCATTACACATTCCTACTGGTATGTTAGTGTAACATTGTGTAGTAGTTCTGGGTGGTTGGCATTGACCGTTTTGAAGAGGGTTGTTGAGGAGTTAAGGAGAAAAGGGCTATCCAGGATTTCTGTAGGAAAAGACAGAAACATAACTCCATGGATTTTGTGAAAAGAGCTAAAGGGAAAAAGATAGCTTGGGCTTCTGATCTTCTCAACCTTGAATGTGTACTTTTGAAAAAAATGTAATTTCCAGTACTGCAGATTATGGGCTGTGTCAAGCAGGAAATCTTCTGTTTTTGAGCAAAAAATCGAGACACACTTTAAACCACGGCACCATTTGAGCTATAGACCAAACACAGACATAGCACCGAAGCAGCAGCCTTGACTCTTGTGACTATTGAGCGAATGGATTCCTTGCATTCTTTAATAGAGATGAACCTGAGCTGCAAAGTGTGAACATGAGACCAGCCTGCTCTCAGATTCAGGGCTGGTCAGATCCAGGCTTTCAGTTTAAGTCAATCTCTACTGTTTAAAAATACCTCTCAAGCTACCAGCCGGATATCCCTCCGCTGCCATGTATCTAACCAGCATGCGTTAGCAACTTCATTGAGATTGCTGGAAGGACTAGTTCTTCATAAGTGAGAGGGCATAATTAGGTTGTGAGATAATTATAATCAATGCAGTGGAACTGGATGGCTCTGGCTATTGGAGATGGTACTCTTTGCCCCAGGTCACTGATCCAAGTCCAACACAGGTTGGTCATGATTGGAAGAAGTTACTGTCTGTGGTTGAGCATCTTGGTCGTGAAGAATTGTCTACAATACACAAAGAACACAGTCACAACTGGCTCTAACTGGCCTCCTTTTCAGCACCCTCAGCAGAAAGGCTAGAAGATAATCGAATGGGCCTGGAGACTGAGCTCCTGTTCCAGGCCTCGAGGTGGTCTCAGGGTTGAAGCAGTGCGGCACTGTTATGCCGTGCAGTACCTGTTCTGTGGAGAACTGAATTTGCCAGGTCTGTCAGCCAGGCATCTGTCACAAAAATTCACACCAAAAATTAAACATAAAACCCAGAATCCAGCCTGTGACCCCCCACAAACGATGAGATGAGAATGCCTTTAAAAACATGCATGTTAGCACACTACATTGCAAGTAGACCACAGGCATAGGACAAACTGGCAGGTGAAGGATGTGGGGTCTATAATCTATTAATCCCACAGTGCACTGGTTATTAGGGTTCTCTGTGTTCTTGCACTCTTAGCTTTAGCAACACAGCGAGGCCATGTAGCAGACCGTGTCATCGGAAACGTTAAGAAACGCGTACGCCGCTGCAAGGGAATGGTGGTGGCTCTGCATGATGTCTGTTGTGCACAAATGTTGGAGATGAGCGCTGGAGGAGGAACAGCAATTAATGGGAGGGGGTGAGGAATTTCTTTCTTTTTCTCTGTGAGTGCTTAGTGATTGGTTTTCCAAGGTGAGTGTTTGGTTCCAAACTCTGGATCAGGTGGATCTGCTTTGGAGCAGATACCACTCCATGAAGATGCCCCCCAAGAGCTAGAGAGATGGCTGTCCTGACCACGCCATGGGTGCAATAAGCTTGAGGCTGACAACCGTCATGCCTCCCCACATTTCACCTTTAAAACTGGCAGCCGCAGGGTCTGGACCCAATTCCCACAGGGAGAACAGCCCATAACCAGAAGGGGAAAATGTTCTTCTGATTTCTTCTTCTTATGATGATGATGATCTCTTGATGTCCCAGCCAGGAAAGAACATTCTCCTTCCTGGTGCTAATGTTCCCAGCTCTCGGCTTAGAGGGGTACGTGAGTCAACAGGACAGTAATTTATTTCTCTGAGAGTCTATTCGTTCTGTAATTAATACACGAAACACCCACCCCGGCTTCAAAGAGGTTTAATTAAAATCCTTTGGCTTTGGCCAGGTTGCAGGGTGAGCGAGAGGGGGTACGAGAGGGGGAGAAAGAAGAGGCCACGCTCACGTGTCCTCCCAGGTGACTGACCACGGGGGTTTTCCTGAGGCAATCCAATTTGCATCTCAATGCAAACAAGTGAAGGGAAGGGAACGTTTCTTAATTTTGTGGGACCTTTTTTCTTTTCTTTTCTTTAGAAACTGAACCAAAAACTTGAATTGATTCAACTCCCTCCTCCTCCTCTTCTCTCTGCTCTTCTCCCAAGCAGAAGATTATGAACTAATGAGGGGCTCAGATCCTGCCAACCAGAATTTGGGAGAGCTCCACAGGTTGTTTGTGTCCTAATGAGAAACCATGAATAGAAAGCTCAAGATCAAACACATATTAAAATACCCAGTCCTAATGAGCAGACTCTGTGGACACCTTGATTTGTTTTCAAATTTATACAAATGCGCTGATTGTTACATCTTCCCAACCAGACTCCCAGTCGCCATGACACATATCAGCCACCTGTTCCATCTTCCCCTCTGGCCACAGGTGACCTTCTGTAAGATTTCTCATGCTTGCAAGTTTCATACTGTGATTTTTCACTGCCTTTAATTTACTCCTGAGGGCATTCTGCACCAAAAAATTAAAAATTCTGCGCCCAAAAAATTAACAATTATGAACACAAAATTTTAAAATTCTGCGAGTTTTATTTGTCAATAAATAAATGTGGAGGCTTCAGCATGGCAGTGGGGAGCACAGGCCACTGGCTGCATGAAGGTGGGAGATCACCCTGCAGCCCCACCACCCCCGGGACACATTGACCGGTTAGACTGCACGTGACTCTGATTCAGAACAAGGCCTGGACCTGACCCAGAAACACCCTGGGGCCCTGCCCCTCTGCGCCAGGTCCAGCAGGTGTGGGGCAGGCAGGCTCAACCAGGCAGGATCCAAGTGTGAAGGGGCTCCGTGTGGGGGGGATCCAGGTGTGGGGTGAGAGGATTCTGTGTGAGACAATCTGGGTGCAGGCAGCTCAGTGGGGGATCTAGGTGTGGGGGGATCTGGATGCACAGAGGCTTGTTGAGGGGGTTCCAGGTGCAGGGACAATGGGACTCTGCAGGGGCTTCCAGGTGAAGGTGGTTGGGGCTCTGTGGAGGGGTCTGGTTGTGGGGGGTCTGGGTGCTAGGGGAGTGGGGCTTGGTGGGGTGGGGGTCTGGGTGCAGCTTGTTGGGGGTCAGTGGTGTGGTGTGGGGGTCTGGATGTGGGGGCTTAGAGTGGTGCAGGGGGTGGAGCATCAGGGTGGGGGTTTGAGTGCAGGGAGCTCAGTGGGGGTCTGGAAGTAGGGGCTCCAGATGCAGGGGGGCTCCAGATGCAGGGGTTGAGGTTCAATGGGATGGGGTTCAGGTATGGAGGGTTAGGGGGTTCTGGATGTACCCAGTGAGGCTTGGCAGGGGTGTCTGGGTATGGGAGGTCTGGATGAGCAGGGGTTGGGTGGATGGGGGAGCAGCTCCCCGTACAGTGACCCCTCCCCCCACAGTTGAGGAGTGATAGGGGCAGGATGCTGAGCTTCCTGCAGCTAGGGGAGGTTTCTGGGGTCTGACACAGCCCCAGACACTCCTTCCGGGGGAAGAGGAAGAGTCCTGTCCTCTCCTGCCTCCAGCACCACTGGGGCTAGCAGCTGATCCCAGCTCAGGGTAGGAGCCTGAGCCCGGTGGTGGTTTACCTCTCCGTCGGCTGGACCTCTCCACCGGCTGCTCTGGGTGCCTGAAACAATGTATCTGCGCAGCTAGGGAGTGGTGTGTGACTGCTCTTGCAGATTCCCTTTGCTTCCCTGTCAGAAAGTCATTTTTCTGCCGGAAAGCAAAGAAGTCTGTGGGGGACATGAATTCTGCACACGTGCAGTGGTGCAGAATTCCCCCAGGAGTAATTAATTTAATATATGGGGCAACTATACAGGGACAACGCAGAAGTGTTGCTGTGTATTAGCTCCTAGGTGGGAACATGGTGTGATGAATCCATGACTACGTACATAGACACATCATGCTCACCAGCTAAAGATAAATCATATATATGCAGAATGTGGAGTATGTTGTCTGCTCTCATTATAACCAAGCTTCTAAATGAACTAAAGGAGACTGTCAAGGAATTATCACTAACAAGGATTGGAGCTTTCTGAGAGGATGTCATAAACCTCAAACACTTGAGCAGGTCTGATATTCCAGCCAGCACAGGGAAGTGCACGAATCATGGGATTCATGTATGACAGCTAATAGGAATTGCCATTCCTAAACAGATCAATGGTTCATCCAGTCCAGACTCCTGCCTGAGAACCTAGCCAGGCTGGGTGCTTCAGATGAAGGTCTAACTTCTCCATGCACAACAGTGCACTTAACTGTGCAATGCTGTATCCTGGGGGGAGGAAGATAAATTCTTCCTGACCTCAGCTGGTGACCATTTTATACCTTGAAGCATGAGGTAGCTGTTGTGGGTTATATGCAGCAATGCTGTAACTCATATCTAATCCCTTTTTGAAAGTCCATTAAATAAATGTAAAGGTCACTAAATAAATTAAGGGAAATCGGAACTACTTTGGGTTCCTGACTCCTACACAATGGATCATACTAGCTTCCATGGGATCCAGCCACTAGGGGTGTATTTATATCTTCTCAAGCTGGGGTGGGGTGATGAATTTCTTGATTCATCCTTTATTGGGCAAGTAGAATGAGAATAATGAACAGTAATCAGCTCCAAAGCTGGTCACACAGGATAAAACCTTCAAAAGAACCTGTGCGATTTAGGAGCCTGAGTCCCATTGAAAGTTGATGGGGTTTAGGCTCCTCGGTGCCTTTGCCACTTTTTAAAATGGGACTTAGGTTCCTAGGTCACTTAGGTGTTTTTTAAAATTTTCCCCTTAATCTTTAATTTTTTTAAAAAGAGCAGTAAGCGCGGGGGGGGGGGGGGGGAAGAGGCAAAATTCCCTTCTCAGCCATATACATTGGTCCCAACTCCTATATTCTGCCCTCCCTGCTGCACAGAATTTATACTGATATAACTCAGAGCCTGCAGGGAGAGCTAAATAGCACAATTACGGAATGCTCTCTGGATCCAAGAGGGCAATTTGTACTGGGATTCTGGCCAAAACAAACTGCCTGTTTCTTACCCATTCTGTGCCTGCACTTTCTAAAACCCTTTCCCCATTGCAGTTAGTCTTGGGGCTTCTCTTGTAGGGGTCAGTCCTGCACCATCAAAGTCAATGGGAGTTTGATCCCAATTGAGGGCTGCTTCTGAATTGATGACCCTATAGCCAGTGAGGTCTTAGAAATCATGTGAAGGAGGATGGCACATGGTCTGGCTAATGCGGAGCTAACTAACAGATTGACAATGAGTGTGATCCTGTACTACTCTATTAGCTTATTTCTTCAGGGTGCTTCTGCACTAATAATAATTAATAATAATAGGGGTTTTTATTGTACTTAGGGCCAACGTTTTCAAACTAGGACTCCTAAAGTTATTTAGGCCCCGTTCCCCCAATGACACCTCTGGAGTCACACGGGCAGACCCTGGTGCTCAAATGGAGTCTCACTGATGTCAATTGAGTCTGCCTACAGGGAACAGCTTGCCCAATGGGGGCCTGAGATTGTAAGCCCTTAAGAGCAGGGACCGGTTCTTCCTAGGTGTTTGTACAGCGCCTGGCATAACAGGGCCCTGATCTCCACTTTGCTATGAGCAGCCATGTAAGAAGCAACCTTAGGAGATGGAGGTTATCATCCCCTTAAGGGAAACCCGCTCTAAACCATCACCCAAAGCATACAGTGACCTCATGTTATTTTGGAGGTTCACAATTTTTCAACTAAATATTTCCCCACAAGATTTTATTTATGAGCCGCCTTTGCCCTCACAGATTCTGTCTGGAAGGAGAAATGCCCAAACACTAGGGGCAAGCTAGTTCTTATGGTATTTTCAGCCAATCCGAAGTAATCTCACAAGGATACCGCTTCTTCCAAAACCTCCAGACCAGGTTGGAATCCAAGTAGTTTGTCTGTGTGTAAGCATGGGAACTTTGCACCCCTGTAGTACTGTCAACCCCAAGTGGATAAAATCATGAGATGGGTTTTAAAATGATATTTTTTAAAAAAATTGGAGTTTCTTTTCTTTGCCTTTTGGTTTCTGAGCCTTTCGGGTGCACTCAGGTCATGTTTTCAATTTTTTCTCTGGAACCAAGAGGGCTAGAAATTTTACTTTAAAAAAAAACAACCCACTAAGACTCTCTCAAAATCACAGAACTCAAGGAGCTGGAGCTTAATGAAAAACACCAAATATTGCAAGACGCTCAATTAAATCATGGGCCTTGGCAACACTGAAGTCTCTGCAGCCTCTGAACTTTTGCATGCTTATGAGAGAGGACCCAAGTAGGTCTTTCCATCATTTCTCTCTTCCCCGTGTTGCTATGCGGAAAAGGAAGGGGAAAGGGCTAATTCATGCCAATAGAGTCTAGTCTTGGCAGGGAAAATGTAAAGGACATTAAATAGCAACCCTGAATGAAAAAGCAAGGCACCTTCTCCATTAACCATGTCAGTGCCAATGGAAGGCGCCAGCCCAGGAGCATGCTGAAGCTCTGGACCTTTAACTCTGATGACTGGTGAAATTTATGAGCAATAAACCCAAATAAACGTCCCTCTCTCGGAGGAGTGTAGTGAGGATTAATGGGACAGATCCTTAGCGGGTGTAAATCAGTGTAGCACCAGACATCAATACAGGTACTTAGAGCTGGTGGAAAGTGGCTTTTTGAATGAAATGAAGTTTTCCTGGGAGAAAGTTTGTTTCACTGAAAATTTTTCATTTTTTTGACAAAAGCGAAAAACAAAAGCTGAAAGTGGCTCTTTAGTTTGTGTTTCTCCCTTTCTTTCCCGTTCCCTTTTGCCCTCTTCTCAGTGGCAGCACTTTTAGTTTTCAGTTTTTTGTTCAAAACCCAACTTTTCTGTTGGCAGAAAATTAAAGAGAATTTTTTCCCAAAGAGTGAGTGTGTGTGTGTGTGTGGGGGGGGGGGGGGGGGGGGCAGGAATCTTTCCACCCTGTCCCATTAGCTACACTCGTTCCCCCCAGTTGAGGCTCTGGCCCTGTGTCTGCAGAGAGCTTTGAAGGAGGTCAGTGGTAGATATGAAAGTGTGATTGTTCTACTTCCAGCCGCCACCCTAACTACACAATAGCGACATTCAGCAGCACAATAGTCAGCAGGCCCCTTGTTCCCCAGAAAGCGCCCCCCTTGCCTCCCCCCAAAGTTCCTGCCATCTCGAGTCCTAAATTATGATCATGGGACCCGAGCAGCTGACACTCTGTCCCAGAACTCCGGAAGAGGCAAACTGGAATCCCAGCGCACAAAACAAGTGCTGTACATGTTCCAGCCCTGCCACCCCCAAAACTCCTAACCCCCACCCTATTAATGTGTTTCAAGTCTGCCCGGTAACAGTTACACCGCCTCTCTTTCCCTCCACCGTCCAATCAGCTTGCAGCCAGCACCCCGCGGCCTTTGTGTCCCAAGATGTATAATGCAAGCCGCTCTGGCAGAGCCTGGTGATCAAGTTGCTGGGAACAACATGTTTTCCTCCAGCTTTGCTTGTTTTCTTCAGCGAGGGGGAGGCAGGGAGGGGCTGTGTGAAATTGGAAGCAGCCCACATGTCCCTCCCCCCAGCTAGCTCCAGTCACCATTCTTTTGAGTTCCACACAGAAACTTCCCAATCTCCTTTTGAAATCAAGCAGGGACCGCAGCCAGATCTGTGTTCCCTGTTTATGAATTGACTCAGCAAGAGCCAGGGCCAGCACTGGGGGAGCGGGGAGGAGAGATTGAAAGAGGAAGGCAGGGATTGGTTCTCACCAGTTCTGAATCTGACCAGATCTTTAAGACTTTCCTGCCTGCCGCTGTCCGTCTCTTCCCCGCCCCCCCACCTCCTGACTTTGCTGAGCTGTCATTCTCCCATCCCCAGCCTGGCACCAACAGTAGGAACTGCTGCTCCCACAGTAAACATCCCAGCATATAAACACACACTGGGCCCGATCCTCAGCTGGTGTAAATCAACAGACTTCACCAAAGCTAGAGAGACTTACACCAGCCGAGGACCTGGCCTGGAAGCATATTATAGAAGTGTAGGACTGGAAGGGATCTCAAGAGGTTATGTAGTCCAGACCCCTGCACCCAAGGCTGGCTATGTAATAACTAAACCTTTCCTGACAGGTGTTTGTTCTTAAAAACCTCCAGTGACAGAGATTTCACAGCATCTCTAGGCAATTTATTCCAGTGCTTAACTATCCTGACAATTAGGAAGGTTGTCCTAATGTCCAACCTAAACCTCCCTTGCTGCAATTTAAGCCCACTGCTTCTTGTCCTATCCTCAGAGGATAAGGAGAACAACTTTTCACCCTCCTCCTTGTAACAACCTGTTATGTATTTGAAAACTGTTACCATGTCTGTAGAGCCAGGATCAGATATTCAGGTACAGTTCTGCCTTCCCCGCTTCCAATTCCTATGGCAGGTGAATGACATCCTGAGGATGGAATACACACCAATGCCTTGGTTGTCTTTCCCAATAAACCAGAATCAGAAGTAGGGGCCAGGTCCTGAGCTGGCTTGAATTGGCAAAGCTCCACTGACTTCATAGGAGATCTGCCAGCTTTCACCAGCTCAGAATCTAGCCCCGGATATTAAGGTGCAGGCCTGAATTCTTGTGGAGGATGAAAAATAATCAGGTGTTATTAGATACAGGCCTTTTGTGGGGAATGTGAACCTATAAGTGCTGCATGTGCATCCAGACCTGAGCCTTACCCACCCTCACTCTATCAGGAACTAAGAGCTGGATATTTGGGAGCTGGGGCTGCCACTGACTTGGAAATTTCCACTGAAGTCAAGGAATCGTGAGATGAGGAATTAATTGGGACTGGGAGAGCCTGTATGCAATAATGTCAGTGGGTGATCATTTTTTTTCCTTTTCTTTGGCAAGCGTAGCAGAGGGAAATAAGCCTTGGATGTCAGAGAGCAGATTTTATGTCTCTTATTTCCAGGCTAGCCAGCGGGTATGTGATCTGTGTACAAGCCCTGGTGTCCTAGCTATGTGTTGATTTATGCCCCCACACCCTCCCTGTTCCCGCTGAGTGTTTGAAACAGGCGGTGCCCCTTGCTGTTGTGATGGGTTATTTAGGGCCAGCGTTGGGCAACTCCCGTTACTTACGTTTGCAGGAAGTCCCGGCTAACTCCACTGAGGTGGCCACTTATTTGGGAAGTCACAGGATATCCTGTTTTCTATGAGTCTCTCCCAGGGGGCAGTTAAGTCCCCCAAATCATTTTGGATGCCGTATTTCATCAGCATGATGTAACGGTGTTGGGTCAAGGCCTGGAGATACAAACATCACAGTTATTCTAGGAGAGGGTTGGATTTAGGGACCCAACGCTAACCTGAGTGGGGGGGGGACACCAGAACCCTAAAGATCCTGCCTCCTGAGACCCTGTTTTAGTTCTTGATCTGAGGTAGCAGGCTGAAAAGAGTGCTGAGCAGGTAAGTCCATTCCGGGATGATGCCCCAGGAGCCTTGCACCCTCCAGATGACGCCAACCCCACTGAGGTAGTAACTCCTGTGTACTGCGGAACAGCTACACAGGAAATCGATAGATGCATTGTGTGCTGCACACAGGAAAGGGCTGGGGGAGTTTTGTAGGGGCTGCATGTGGAGTGCAGGATACTCAAAGAGGTGATGGGAAATCACAGTATTGCCATGTGGCTGATGTTGGGAATGACATGAGCAGTTGGATAGGCTGTCCTCTGCCGTCTTCTCTGGCTGCAGGTGGATGGATAGGGAAGGGATGTACTTGTGTCTGATATCTAGCTATTCTCTCTTTACTAGTGTGTGGCTGACAATTGCTACCGCTCTTTGCCAGCTGCAATATTGTGCCCTAGCAACAATGTTTCCTCTCCAGCTGTTCTTAGAAGTCAGTATCCATTGGTCTGTTTTCCAGTCAGTAAAACTAGATAGCTTCCTGCTGCAATGCTCTTCCTCATGTTGGTGCTTGTCTCTCTGCTTTCATCCCAGCACTGCCTGTTCAGATGAGCCCCCCACCAGCCAGCGGGGAGCCCGCTGCTGGGAGATCCCACTCTGGTGTTAGGTAAGAGCTGTGCGTGGATTTCGTTTTCATGAGAGTGACACACCAACAGGACTGGCACCAGTCAGGATGAGTGCAGGACCTAGGCAGGCTCTTCCCCTGTCTCTGAAACACCCCTGCCAGTCCAGTCCTGGGTTCCCTCCCAGTCCCACACAGCTGTTTTTGAATCTGAATCCTAACCTACAGAATGCTCCTGTTATTCCACTTCTGGGCTTCTGTGCAGCTCTGCAAAGGCTGACCTGGGTCTCTGACCAAGGACCAACCACAGCCCAGACCATGCTAGGAGAGCCCCTCGCAGGTTTTCCATCAGACCCCACATGGTATGTGCTGCAGTGGGGCAGAGTGGAAGTTCAGTTAGCTGAGTAGATGTGCTGCTTCAAGTTGCCCATGCTGGGCCCAAACCTGCACCCACAGAAGTCAATGGGAGTTTGCTCTTGACTTAGATGGGAGCGTAGGATCAGGCCCACAGAGCACAAGATATTAACTAATTAAAGGCTCCTCCACAATCTAGGAGGCAAGTGTCCTCTCCTAAAATATTTCTTGCCTCCCTCCACTGCTGAGGTAGCCTTACAGACGTACACCCTTGTGTTAAAGTGCCCTGTGTGATCTGACCCTGGGGAATGCACTGACGCCCATCCCCACAGTGCCCCGTCACTTGAGCAGCACGCCCCCAGCCAGAGGGAGGGGCCCCTGGCACAGCCAGCTAGTGTTATATAAACTGTTTGTGTAGTGCATGCGTGAGGCAATGAAACGGCCTGGAGGGATGAATTAGTTCAGTATGTTCCGTGTCAGCATTCCTGGTACTTCTCGGTCACATATGTTGGAACATGTTTTGCCCCAGCTTTCTCTGAAACAGGAAATAACAGTTCTGCTGCAGCCCTGTGGCGTGAAAGCTCATTGCCAGGAAGAGGATGGAAACTGCCTGCTTCAGTGCAGTTAACACCCCGTCCTACACCTCTCGCCAGGATGGTGGCCTTGGTCAGCGTTTCCCCTGAGCGAACAGGTTTCGCAAAGCTGCGCTTAGTGACAGGGTGAATACAACCTTTGCCAGCTCTCATTTTTTGATACTTGTGGGCTGTTTTTTCCTGGGTCCTGCCACACCTGGTCCTTTTCCCCATGTTCCACCCTGCTGGTCCCTTTCTCCATGTCCCACTAAGTCCCCCCTGCACCCCCCTTCATTGGAGGGAATATTGGCTCCTCCCCGTCCCCTCCAGAGCCCTGAGGATACACACACAGACACACACACCATTCTAGAACACATTTCCCCCAACCTTCACACACCCACATCATTCTAGAACACATTTCCCCCAACCTTCACACACCCACATCATTCTAGAACACATTTCTGCACACCCACCTCATTTTAGAACACATTTCTACACACACACACACATTCTAGAACACTTTTCCCCTGTCCTTGAGCTCCCTCCTATTGTTCCTCATCCTTCAGCCACAAACATTACTGTACTTTCTTTGAAATCCCTGAATGCTCTCCTGAATCAGCCAGAAGAGGGTGCTGTGAAGCAATGAGAAGCACTCCCTCCACCTATGGACTGAACACACTGCCTGCACTTATCCCCCACCCCCTGGCAAGGATCCAGAAGGGAACACGAGATAGGGATAGGGACAGGGAATTCAATTGGCATTTCCTGTAGAGACACTGAGACCACCATCAAAGCTGACCCAGTAATTTCACCATTAAAACTGCTGTCCCGCTTCTTCTGCTGCCTCTCTAGCCTGTTTATGCAGTGCCGGTTGACATTGTGCAAATGAGTCTGACTGGGGCGTGTTAGTGAGTGCTGGTGCAATAGTGAGATCTCACCAAAACCCAATTAACAGGAGAGGAAAGCAAGCTCAGGCTGACTCCTGATAGCAGCAAAGCAAAACAGCAGCAGTGAAAACCGCCAGCTGCTGAATCCCAGAAGCCTCTGGCCTTGGATTCTGATCTGATGCTGGTGGCAGCCTCCGAGTCCCATTCTTGCCTTTGTCCTGGGCTCCTGTTCTAATTGGCTGGTTTCCTGGTGTGGTGTATAGCATTTGCCCTGGTAACCCTACCCTGCCTTCAAAGGGGAAAGGAAAGAAAGAGCTTGAATTGCCACTATTGAGGAAACCACAGCAATAAATAACACGGGGAGCTAATACAGTTCCTGTCCGTCACGACAGTAGGATGGGGCAGGAGTGCTGGCCTGTCTTACCATTTTCCAGTGTAGACTGGGCCAGACGCTCAGATTCTTTTCAAGTTTCTGAACACTCCCCCTCGTCTTGGGTGAGTGGATCAATCAGCGGGAGTCCAGGGGGCAGAATCTCACCAGCCTTTCGGTATGAGGATTACAGTACGCATGTGTATTGGCCCAGAAGGCTGTTGCTGGCTATTTCAGCATTGATGTTAAATTCTTCGCTACCCGCGTGCCAGATGAACCCCGTGTGCAGCTTTAGGTATGAATCATAGAATCATAGGACTGGAAGGGACCTTGAGAGGTCATGAAGCCTAGTGGTGGATCGCTGAGATGGGCCAGGGCATGTGGGAGGGGCCCAGATGTTGTAGGGGTGTGTGTGTGTGTGAGCATGTCAGAAGACTAGTGTGGTGTGAGTGGGGTAGGGCCCACTCTGTCACTGACTCCGTTGGGCAAGGCACTTAGGCTGAGATTTTCAATGCTTTTTTGCATAGGCCCAGGTCCTGTTCCAGCCTACTGGATGATGAGAGGAGAGTCCCTTTTGCTCCTATGTTCCACTGCCTGGGCTCTCTCCTTCCACAAGACCAGGGCCTCTCCCTGCCTGTGGTGGCCACAGATCAAGACTCCCTGTACAGACTATGACCCTCACTCAGCCTACCCAAAATAGTAAGAAATCTGGGGACTCTGAAAGTTCTGGACCAGCTCAGACATTATATTGCTAAGGCCAGGTTTACACTATAGATTTATGTTGGTATAACTGTGTCAATCAGGGGTGTGAAAAATCCACCTAACCCCTGAGTGATGTAGTTATACTGACCTAAGCTCCAGTGTAGACAGCGCTACGTTGTCGGGAGAGCTGTTCCCTTCGACATAGCTACCGCCTCTCGTGGAGGTGGATTAACTACGTCGACGGGGGATGCAGCATTTTAAGTGTAGACCTGCCCTAACAGGGAGTCTGGATTTCCAGACATGCTGTGGCATGCAGAGTCCTATAATGGTGGCAGAAGATATAGGCAAGGCACATAGGACTTAATTCTGATCTCACCCCGTTTTACATCAGTGTAACACCAGTGGCTGTGATGGAGTTATTCCAAATGTACGCAGTGATGAGAGTGAGAGGAGAATCAGGTCTAACACCCTTGACCATCGGGGGTTCTCTGGCATCTGGTGCTGCAGGCCATGAGTGGAGAGCAGGGTCATGGAGAAGGTGATAGACCTGGGTCTGGAGAGAGACGGGAAAGAGAAATCAACGGGTTAAACTGGGAGGAGGTGGGGAGGGTGGCAGCTGAATGCAGAAATGGCTAGTGCTGTAGCTGTGGGTGGCAGGAGAGAGGCTGAACCATAAGGAAACACGTGAAAGGTTTACAAATTAAGGCAAACTCTCCCCTTCCCAGCCCTCTGAGGAGACCAGCCGGAAGGGAGCTGCAGCAAACTCGGCAATGTGGACAATTCTTATTCTCAGCTATTAGCCCAGTTCAGGGTCCGACAGGAAGAGTGGAACCAGGGTCCATTTCTGGGGCTAGAGCCCCCCCTAAGAATGAGGTTTAGCAAAGGAGCAGTTCTATTCCTCTAAAAAGGCAGCATTGCCATGGCAACTGCACTGTTCCCTTCCCTTCCCGCCACCAGGTTGAACTTTCTGGAGAGATCCAACCTGTATTCTGGTGGTGTGATTGTGATTTAAAGGGGACAGCCACCTTGCTCTGGGTTAGCTATTGCACATCGAAAGGGGAGAGCTTGGAGACCAGACCCAGCTGTGTTTATAGTAGGGTGCCCTACCTGTAAGGCTTAAATGGAATGTATCTGTAGTGACCGTAACCTTAACTCCAAGTACCCTACCCCTAGGAACCGTAGCCTACCCATAGGTATCCTAACTATGGGGGGGACCCTACCCATGGGAACCGTAACCTAGGGCAGAGAGACCTGCCCATGGGAGCCCTAACCTAAGGGGCAGGGGCCCTACCCATGGGAACCCTAACTCTAGGGTGTGGAGCCAGACCCATAGGGACGCTATCCCTAGCTCTAAGTACCTTACCGATAGGAACCCTAATGCTAGGATGTGAAGTTCTACCCATAGAACCCTAACCAGGGGCTGGGAGCCCTGCCCATAGGAACCCTTACCTTCGCTCCAAGTACCCTATCCAGAGGTACCTTAACCTTTGTGTGCTGTGCCCTACCCATAGAAATCCTGAGCCCTAGGGCTGGGTGCCTTTACGCCAGCCCAGCACCTCATAGTATATTTCAGGTACAATGAGCACCTCAGGGTGCCCTATTATCAGTTATTATTATTCCTGTTACTTTAGTTCCGAGGAGCCCTAGGTACAGACCAGGACCCCATTGTGGTAGGCGCTGTATCTTCCTTTATGCGCTGTCTAGCACTGTTCCCCGTTTGCAATATCCAGGAGGTGTGAGCCATTTCACACAGTCATTCTTTACATGCTGCAGATAAAGATTTTCCATTTTCTTATAATTGCCCCCTTTTGCAGTGGTTACAGCAGCAGACACCCACCGTGGCCCTGCCTTATAGAGAGAATGGAGCCCTGTGTCCGCGCCCAGCCCCCTGAGCTGGTTTCGGTCTGTCGACTCTAGCTAGGTGTCCGTGCGATGTTCCTCACAGCGGTGTCTGAGCATCCTGCCGTTTGGCTGGCTGTCGCTGACCAGTGACTGTATCAGGGCTGCGCCCAGCAACTTGCTGGAGACTCCCACTGCTGCTGAAGCTGCAGAGAGCTGGGGAGGTCTATCTGCACCCCATTGGGAGGGGAGGCCTGGCCTTGCAGAACCCTACAGGCATTGACGGGAGGCCTGGACCCTGCCCCTTGGATGAAAGGGATATTTTTTGCATTCAGTTCCTCTCCGGCTGTAGGGCTTGATCCAACACCCATGGAACTTTCCATTCCCTTCAGTGGCTTTGGATTGAAGGAGGGCAGGGCCAGGGCTCTTCGAGAACTAACCATTGGTGGGGGTAGGACCCCTGCTCACCCCCCAATCTGCCCAGATACCCTCCTCGGGGCACAGTGATGGCAGGCCCTCCCCCACTTGCACTCTGGCAGTGCAAGCTGCTTGCTGGCAGCCTCCAGTGTCTATGCTGCATGGGGAAGGCTGTCGTGCATCCCCTCCCTCCCCAAGCCACCCACACAGGGGCAACTATGATGTCTCCCGGTATAAACTGGCTTCACGGATGCCAGTTTGGGTCCTTTACCCTGTAAGACACAGGAGGACACTGGGCCTGTGTCAGGTTCTTAATAACTGTTATACCCTTAGCGCTGGTATCTTCGGAGGAATCCTAGCAAGAACATAACTGAACCTCAGGTCAGTGTTGTTCACTCCCAGAACCCTCTTCCTGTGAAAGACAGAGACAGGTGTCCCATCCTGAGACTGCTTCCCTGGTTGCCCTGCAGTGCAGACTGTATTTGAGATCACCGGTCTGCCACTTACCTGCCCCAAGCAAGAACTTTCACTGCCGGCCCTGGCTGGGCAGGATTTGTCTCTGGTCAGGTTTGTACAGCTCTGTGAGGTCAGCCGGTGGGTTAGATTTCCAACAGTTACTTTTGCATGCAGACCGTTTTCAACAGGGCTCGGTCAAATAAATCCAGAAGAGGAGGAGCAGGCTTCCCTGGCTCGTTAAAGAGTAAGAGACTTACAGACTTACAGACTTACAAGCAGCATCCGCTACCAATGCCCCAACTACCAATTGGATGATAGTTCCGGGTGGTTGTTAAACAGTCAAAGGAACAATCAAAAAGAAGTGGGAGAGAGGTAGCTTTGTCTAGTGTCTGTTTGTAATCCAAAGGTGGGTGACATTAAAAGAGCTGTTAGGAATATGCAACAAATACCTCTGACTGGGGGAATTTCAGGAAGCAGGAAGCGGTTACCCAGAGTTGGAATTTGGCCAAGATGTTAGAGTGATCAACTCTCATTCTGGCCAAAAGTATCATGGTGGAAGGGCAGAAGTTGCCTGGTTGCCATGTAGCCACCGTGGGGTGAGGAAGTGAGGTGGGCAATGAATGTGTCCCGCAGATGTCCATGGCCAGTGATATGTGATTCCATGCACCCCCAAGGACATTGCCAAGACCTCTTGGGGGATGGGTGGGTGCAGAGGGGGATGTCAGCCACTGAGTTGCAGATGGCTAGGCAGCCGGCTTGTCCTGAGAGGCCAATTAGAGCTGCTGATATTAATCGGTATCCATAGCTGGCATGTGATTGATGGATTCCACCTGTCAGGACAGGCCCTCAGCAAGCTATAACTATAACTGAAATACATTCACACCAGGAAAGGATCTGGCCCCGTTTTTCTTTCTTCTTGCAGCACAGCATGGCTCTCTGCTGGAGTTGAGAGAGCCCCTCCCACCTCCAGGTTTTTCAACACACACTCCCTTTTCCCCCTAGCCCTGTGTCATGGGCCCTTTCTGTCTGACTGGACTGGCCAGCTGCCCGTTGGCTCTTGGCTATGCCCCTCCTGAATCAGCAGGAGGGAACTGACGAGCCATGTGACAGCACAGCTCCGTCGAACTGCCGCTAGGCGATGCTGTTTGGTGCTATGTACAGCCTCTGGGCCCGGAGTCTGACCTCACAACAGTCTTAGTTCCGTGTAACTCTGTGGACAAGAGTGGAGATACTCCTGATTTACACCTGGCTCAATGAGCTCAGAATCAGGCCTACAGGTAACACGAAACAGGTTTTGGCCTATCTTTATTGTTGTTCTTTAACATTTATCTTGGCACTGTAAAAACATATAACAAATGATCTTCCCTGCCCCAGGGCCTTCTTTATACCATTCTGGACCCAGCATACGTTAGACCAGGCCTGCACAACATGCGGCCCGGGGGCCGCATGCGGCCCGCGTGGGCTCACTGTGTGGCCCGCCGGGGGGTGAGTAGGTGGGCTCACTGTGCGGCCCAAAATCTGGGACTGTGTCCATTGGTCCTTTTTGCTGCTTGTCTCTGGGCTGGGAGTTGTCCCAATGCTCCAAAGAGGGTGTTCCCAAAGGAAGGTGCTTGCTTCTAACCCCCGAGGCCGTCAGTATGTCTGCTCTTCTCTAGTCAGCCCACTTGACAAGTCTGATTGTCCTTGGTCTGGTTCCCATCCCCTCTCCAAGGGTTGCAGCTGTCTGGATGTGCCTGCCTTCCACGCCTTCCTCATTCACACCTCATTCATTCAACAGGGCAATTGAATACAAAGTGGGGGGAAGATGTTATTCTACTTCTAGCAAAAAGACATTTTTCTTTTACCGTAATTATACTACCTTAGGGGCCCGCTATAACATATTACCAAGGTTCAATACAAAGTCATATAAAAGTTATACAAAAATGCATAATGCAGAGATTTATCAACAACTGCATTGATTGACTGTTGTGTGCAGTAATATAGTGACCCGTGGCAGGGGGGTGAAGAGGGGTGTGATGGTGGGGCTGAGTGGGGAGAGGGCGGGTCCTATTTTATTGCTGTGATCTGGTCACCGTATGCGCGCTGTTTCTTTCCCCCTCTACAGGCTTCCACACCCCAGCGCTTGGGAAGGAGGGGTTGTTTCCGCAGGATGGGCGGCGCTGGGGCGGGTGGGTGTTTCCGCGGGGCCAGGGGGTTTCGAGTAATACTTTGGAGTAATATGGCCCTCACTGCTTTACGAGTTGTGCAGGCCTGCGTTAGATCAACCCCAGGGGCTGCTCTAGTTAATGCCCAGCTGTCCATGTCCCCACAGGACTCCTCCCAGCAGCTGGGGATCACCAGGTTTCAGGGACATCCTGGGCACTTCCTTTTTTCCCCAGGAATGCCCTCTACCCTGGGGTTGGGAGGGGCCCCACCCAGCCCTAGGCCTGATGGGGAATTCCCTCACACAGGGAGAATAGTCAGGAAGCCAGTGAAGCTGGCCAAGCAGCCAGAGCAGACCCATGAATCAGGCAAGGTGTGCAAAGCCAGTCTAATTTACATGCTGAAGGTACGGAAGGGGTAGAGGACAGAGCAGGAGGATATAAGATAAAGTAGGCCGCGCTGCTTTAACTTATTTCTGCTCCATCCCCCACATCCCCAGGACCAAACTGGACCCTAGTGTAAGCAGGCGCAATCCCCACTGACTTCAGAGACAGGTATACCCTCTTGATTCTTAAGCCAGGAGCTGGCCCCTAGAGAATAACAAAGCAGGGTGAGATTCTCAGCTGGTGTAAATCAGCAAAGCTCTGTTGAAGTCAACAGAGGTCCCCTGATTAATCACACCGGCTGAGGATCTGGGCTTGGGGGTATTTTTGCCAAATGGATGCCAGTCACACCACTCCCACCCATGTGCTTCTCCCCATGTGCTGGCCGCCTTGACACCCGGCAGGTAGGTTACACCGTTATTGACATCACTGCTGGACTTGGCCCTGTGTCAATGAATATGGTGGACATGAGCCTCCTGCACGCTGAACTCAGCTGCCCTGGCTTGTTGCATGACAGGGTGATGGCATTTATCATGCTCCCAACAAGGCTCTGAGTAAGGGACCATGAGAGGGGTAGGAAATGCAGTATCAAATGGGAAAGCAGGGTGAGCAGACAGGCAGGAGGAGCTCCAGATGGAGCAGTGGAGAATCCTGCTCCATGCTTCTGGCTGGCTTCTCACTGAAAGGTTTATTTTCACTGTAGGTGAAATCCTGCAGTGTTTGTTTCTGGCTGGGTGGAATGTGGGCGAAGAGGACAAGGTGCATGGCCTGGAAACACAGATGAAGTCACACTTTAAAGGCTTCAAATAAGGGAATACACCAAGCTAGAAGAGCTGAGAGGCTAGTGCATTGGGGCTGGGTCTCTTCACCAGATGGCGGCGCGGTTCATAAGCACCCCTGGCCTCAAACATGAAACCGATCACATGGAGGGGGTAAAGGCCTAAACTAAGCAAAGAGACCCTCTGGGATTAACAGACCCAGCCCTGGCATCTTAAAACAGGAGTCAAGAGTTAGGATCCATTCCTTGAGACAGCTATCCGGAGCATGCACCTAGGAGTTCCATACTGGGAACGCAGACCTGGGCTATCGCCCTGAGTTATCCTTTGAGAAGAGCCACTGGCCGTGTCTGCTCTGAGGTACCCTTCTGAGAACATGCGCCTGGGCATGTTCCCATCTCCCTTAGGAACATACACTTGAAATACCTTTTACAAATGTGGCTGACAGAGCATGGATCTGTCACTAAATCAGTGGGTCTAAGCACAGTGATCGCAACAGCTGGGAACATACACCTGGAAAATAGCAACTCACTCCACAGCACGTGTGGCCCAGCTGCAGACAAATCCAAGCTTAACTAAGGCCATAAAAAAAAATCTTCCAGCAGATTTTGCTCATGTCTACTGGCACATAGTGGCAGATAAAAGCACAAACGGCTGTTCCCTCCCGCCGAACATGAGTGATGGAGTTTATACTCAGACCAACAGGATGGGAAGATCCTTCATAGATTTCAAGAGAGATCCTACCTCAGCATGATAAATAATGCTGGATGAACCTAGTCAGGGTTTGGCCTTTGGCTTGGGAAAATACCCCAACATGCAGACGCTTCGCTGATCCTCTCGTGTTTGCTGGACCTCTCAGTGGAACGGTCTGTAGAGCTCCAGTACTACCTGCATCGGGTCCCAGACAGAACTGCCATGATGACAGGACCTCCTGGAATTCTAATGTCTCTGCTTCTGGTCCTCCTTAGCCTCGCAGGGTGTGAAGAGGGAAAATGCTGGAGAGAGAGGATTGTCTACAGTGAAGTCACTGGACTCGGACTTGGACTCAGGAGAACTCTTTCTTCGTGGACTCTTTCTGTGACTTTGGGAAAGTCATTTAATCTCCGTTCATCCACCCTTGTCTGTCTTCTAGACTATACATTGGGGGAGGGGAAGAGGCCATCTCTTATAATGTGTCTGTTCAGTGCCCAGCACAGTGGGCCACCGCTCCCACTTGGGAGCCTTGAGGTACTACTGCAATGCACATAAGAAATAATAGTATCCAGACTTTTTCAGGCCCCCAAGGAGACTTGAGTTTTGAGCAACGTGTTGGTTCAGTTCTCACTGTATCCAAGTGAGTTCTCCCCATAAAGCTTTGGCTTCTTCGGTCACCAAAGAGTGAAGTCAATTTGAATCCCATTTTGATTTCCTGGGGTTTTTTCATCTCGGCCCTCTTCCAGCAAAAGAGTTGTATTGTATCTACTTTTATGTCTAGAAGTCCCTTTCAGAATCAATTCTTTGTCTCTTTAGTGGTGTGCCAAGTGCTTTGGAATTATGTCAAGTCACGAGAAGAAAGCAGAAAGCAGGCGGCTGCATGCGTCACTGGGAGGGAGGGAGTGGCACAGATGAGTAGCTCAGATGTGCTAGACCAGGGGTCTCAGACTCAAATTACCACGAGGGCCGCATGAGGACTAGTGCATTGGCCCGAGGGCCGCATCACTGACCCCGCCCCCTCACTGCCCCCGGCCCCGCCCCACTCCACCCCTTCCATTAGGCCCCGCCCCTTCTCTGCTCCTTCTCCGCCTTCTCCCCTGTGTGTGCGGCTTCCCACTCCTCCCCCCTCCCTCCCAGAAACCGCGAAGCCGCCAGACAGCTGTTCTGGCAGCGGGAACTGCCTGGGGGTAAAAATAGAACCTTGGAGCAGCGTGGAGGGAATGGGGATCTTAGCGATCTTAGCGGCCACAGAACGTAACTGGGGGGGGGGGCGGGTGTGAGGGGAGTTGGCGGCCATAGGACGTAACTGGGAGGGGGGGCGAGGAGCCCGGTGGCCTGCCTCTTCTCCCCCCCTTCTCCCCTGTGCGCGCGCTTCCCGCTCCTCCCCCCTCCCTCCCGGAAACCGCCAGACAGCTGTTCTGGCGGCGGAACTTCAGAACGTAACTTGGGGGAGGTGTGGGGAGCCCGGTGGAGCGCTTCCCTGCGGCCCACCGGGCTTCCCGCGCCCCCCCCCCCGAGTTATGTTCTGAAGTTCTGCCGTCAGAACAGCTGTCTGGCGGCTTTGCGGTTTCTGGGCGGGAGGGGGGAGGAGCAGGAAGCGCGCACACAGGGGAGGAGGGGGGGAGCTCCGCCTCTTCTCCCCCCCTCGTCCCCTGTGTGCACGCTTCCCGCTCCTCCCCCCTCCCTCCCAGAAACCGTGAAGCCGCCAGACAACTGTTCTGGCGGCGGGAACTGCCTGGGGGTAAAAAAAAAATAAAAAATTGGGGGGGGGGGCGGGGAGCCCAGCGGGCCACAGGGAAGAGCTCCACAGGCCGCATGCGGCCCGCAGGCTGCGTGTTTGAGACCCCTGTGCTAGACAGAGGGAGATCCATCTACCATGGCTTTGGTGAGCAGAACTCTCCCCTCTGTTAGGGCTGGTCCACACGGGGGGGGGGGCGGGATCGATCTAAGATACGCAACTTCAGCTACGTGAATAACGTAGCTGAAGTCGAATATCTTAGATCGATTTCAAAAGTACTTACCGCTGGTCCACACCGCAGCAGGCAGGCTCCCCCATCGACTCCACTTACTCCTCGCGCAGAGCTGGAGTTCCGGAGTCGACGGGGAGCGCTTCTGGGATCGATTTATCACGTCTAGACGAGACGCGATAAATCGATCCCAGAACATCGATCGCTACCCGCCGAATCAGGCGGGTAGTGTGGATGTAGCCTTAGTCACAAACTCCAGGCACCGGATCCCAACTCTCCTCCGGTTCCTGACTTTAGAAGGGCCCCTGTCTTGCCCAGACCTCGTGCGAGTGCCGTGGAAGCCACCAAGGCATTTCTACTTGTCCTCGTCATCCCAGGAACAGGGTTGCACACTGCGTGCTTGCAGACCGTATGGAGCGGGAAAGGGGAAATGGCAGGAAGGGTCTGATCATCACACGTCAGCCAGGGGAAAAACAAAAAAAGATCAGAATATGGATGTCAGCACAGTCCAATTTGACTGGAAACTGCTGTAAAGAATTATGAAGTCAAATCTAATTTAGGTACTCAATTAGGAGCTAAACAGGAAACACCGGGATCAGCTTGGCATATCCATAAAGACAGGACTCCATGGGCTGTGCCAGATAATTTGCACAAGGCAATTGTCAAGCAGGAAGTGGTCAAAGGGATATGCAGCATCCACAGTGCTTTTATCAAACAGAATTCTCATTTAATTCCCTCTGGTTTTTCACAGTCTCTTGGAAGTGGGGCAATGGAATTTCGCTTCCTTCCCTGCCCATGTTTCCTTGGCTTCCTCTAACCCGTGTGCCTGACCTGTTTCTTGTTTCACTCCCTGCACACCAGCAAGATGGGTGATATTAAAAGCAGTGGTTATAGCTCCAGGAACAGTATTTGTTCACTAGCTGCTTGATGCAGAGGAATCAAGGGAGGGGGAGCCAGTGCACATCGTTTTGGGTGTGCCGCACAAAAATGATGGCTGTTGGATTGAGCGGGAGAGGGGTTGGTGAGTTTTAATTTCTCAGCAACAAAGTGGCAAATCTATTAAAACACATTTTAAAAGATGTAGAGACTCCAGAGGACGTGCGTTGTTAGAATGTAACAGTTGAAGGTAGGTCAAGTTTTCAGCTCACCCAAGTCTCCTCCTGTAGTATTGGTTGATCTCTGCTTCGTATCCCTCCCCCCTTGCGATCATTCCTTTCTAGTAGAAACCACCACTGTAGGACCTATGAATATCCAGCATCGAGCCATGGTTTCAGTGTCCCAGTGTCTCTGATCTCCTTTTATACTCACCTCTGAGTATCCACCCCAGGGCCTGGACCAGAATCTGTTCAGATTCTGAAGTCCAGTAAAGAAATAAAGAGGAAAGCAAAAGGAATTCTGGGAACTGTTCTGCTAGTCTGTGCTCATATTTAGGTGGATAGTATATACCATAGCTCATGTATCATGGCTGCCTGATGAAAAAAAGAGGGGAAGGTGAGAAGAAGGTAGAACATACCGCTGTGTGGAGGGTAATTTATTTATTCGCTGTTTGGGGAACAGGCTATCCCTTTGCCTTAAAAATTCACACCTGGCTGCTAGGGAAAAGCTCTTCAAGCAGCATTTTTATGGCAAATCCAGTGTGTAGTTTCCAGAGACGTGAGGGGGAAAAAACCCCAATTCAAGTGTGAGGGTGAGTGGGTGTAGCTGAGATAGAAAGAGACATCTTAAAAAATCACCACAAAGTCTGAACACATTTCCCGTCTTGGGCACCACCCACTGGCTTTCCTCTCTGCCCCATGCAATATATTCACATACATGTGTTACCCCTAATCGGATAATTTGTGACTAGTCAGTAAGTATTGCCTAATGTACAAGCCAGTCCAGTGAATCTGCCCATTGTATGAAATACGCAGAAGGACTTGTCTGTTATACAGACATAGCTGAAGCCCTGCCATATGACAGGGTGAATCAATAAATCATGTGCAAGTTGTGGATATTCTGCATGCTAAGTCATATGTCTACATTTCAGTGCCCAGGCTGTTACAGTGTGTTAGGATGTCTTTGTTCTTGTACCCTTCTGCTTCCTCAAAGCCAAGAATGAAATTCACCTCCATGGAGAGAGTCTATGCACCATGTTTGCCCTGTTTTGCATGATTAAGTGGGATGTAAGTGGTGCAGAGGCATTGTTCTGGCCCTCTGCTTAGGGATAAGTTTCACTCCTAGAAGCTGCTACAGTAACAGTTGCAAGAAAATGAATTTTTTTCAATTTCCAGCAAAAGGAGATCTGCGAGGAATGACACAACAGAAAATTCCACTTCCTAAACACCCCCTGCCATCTACTGCTTTTCTAGGAAACGCATGCTTAGACCAGGTACATAAAGGAAAGAAATTGCCTTTCCCATAAGAAATCCACATGACCAGCTGATCGTGCCAGTTAGACTCATTTTGAAAAACCAAAGCTGCTTGGTGCATACTAAGTCTAGATCAGGGGTCTCAAACTCAAATTACCGTGAGGGCCGCATGAGGACTAGTGCATTGGCCCGAGGGCCGCATCACTGACCCTGCCCCCTCGCTGCCCCCGGCCTCACCCCCACTCCACCCCTTCCATTAGGCCCCACCCCTTCTCCGCCTCCTCCCCTGAGCGCGCGGCTTCCCGGTCCTCCTCCCTCCCTCCCAGAAACCGCGAAGCCGCCAGACAGCTGTTCTGGCGGCGGGAACTGCCTGGGGGTAAAAATAGAACCTTGGAGCAGCGCGGAGGGAACGGGGATCTTAGCGGCCACAGAACGTAACTGAGGGCGGGGGTGAGGGGAGTTGGCAGCCACAGAACGTAACTCGGGGGGGGGGGGCAGGGGGAGCCCGGTGGCCCGCCTCTTCTCCCCCCCTTCTCCCCTGTGTGCGTGCTTCCCGCTCCTCCCCCTCCCTCCCAGAAACCGCGAAGCCGCCAGACAGCTGTTCTGGCGGCGGAACTTCAGAACGTAACTCGGGGGGGGGGGCGGGGGAGCACAGGGAGCCCGGCGGACCCCTGGTCTAGATTGTTTGTTTAATAAGGAAACCATTTTTCGATGGAGAACTAATCAGAGACCGATTTTATTATTAAGATAGGCTGCAATCCATGACCTGTTGTGCAAAATTGGAAACAGGGTCTTGCCCATTTGGGAGCTGACCCAGTGCCCAGAGAAAGCTACAACAAAGCTCCCATTGACGTCTGCAGGCACTGGAGTAGGTCTTTGTTGAAAGGTCACATGGTTATGCTCAATTTCACAATTTTGAAACTGCCGCTAAAGTAGATTGAATATTCGCACCCTTTGAAACTCATCTTAACAGCAGTGTGTGTCTCGCTGGTTTTTTATTGTATCTGTGGCATGAACTGACTGATCACATGGAATGTTTCAACTTTTAATGGTTAAAAAAATATTTCACACTATGTTCCACATTATTTTGCTATCTGAATGTACAAAGTACTATGCACCAGTGGAGGGTGAAATACATTGGTCCAAGTGCCGAAGTTCTTATTCAGATTTTTATTCAATCTTTTCTCCTATTGGGCCTGACAGTCATTTACACTAAAAGACAAGATGGGGGAGGTAATATATTTTATCTACTTCAGGTCTGGAAAACATACCCAGAGTGTCAGATACATGCTAAATACAAGGTGGTACCGATTGTTTAGTATAAGTAGTTAACATATATTTCAAGGGACCATTCAAGGTGAAGTGGTCCATGAACAGCCCTCCAGTCATAGGAGGCAAAGGAAGGAGAGGGGAAGCAGAGGGGGTGTTAGTGGAGATAGATTGTTATAATAAGCCATAAATCCAGTGTTTTTATTCAGTCCATGATTTTTAATGTCTAGCAAAGTTATGAGTTTAAGCTCACAGGCTTGTCTTTTGAAAGTGTTGTGCAGGTTTTCTTTGAGGATGAGGACTGAGAAGTTAGATAGAGTGATTGTTTTGTGAAAAGCGTTCACCCACAGGTGATCTGGTGTTTTTTGTCTTTTATCATTTTCCTATGTGAGTTCATTTGAGAGCGTAGTGACTGTCTGGTTTCAGCCACATAGTTGATATGGGGGTGTTTAGTGCCCTCGAGGAGGTACACCACATGTTGTGATAGGCATGTGTAGGACTCATGGATCTTGAAAGGTGTGCTGTGGGGGGTGTTGAACATTGTAGCAGTGGAGATCTGTCTGCAGGTTTTACATCTGTTGTTCTGGCAGGGTCTGGTGCTGCATTGATTTGGTGTGTCCTGGTCTGTGGGGAGCTTACTTCTGATGATGCACTTGGAGAGGCTGGGGGGTTGGTTGAAGGCCAGAAGTGGGGGTTCAGGAAAGATGTCTTTCAGGATGGGGTCCCCATGGTGTATGGGTTGTAATTGTTTGATTATGGGTTCCAGTGTTGGGTGGTAGGGGACAACTAGGGGTGTGCGGTCAGGGTGGTGGTGATTATTTCTGTATTTAAACAAGTTCTCTCAGGGTATTTGGGTGGCCTGTTCCATCATGCGATCTACTTCTCCGGGGGAGTGTCCTTGTTTGGTGAAGGCAGTTTTCAGTGTGTTAACGTGTATACCCTGGACTTTCTCCTTGGAACATATTCTGTGGTATCTGACTGCGTGGCTGTAGCTAGCAGATATCTTGGTGTGTTTTGGGTGGTTACTGGATCTGTGAAGGTAGGAGTGGTGGTCCATGGGTTTCTTGTATATAGCTGTTTCTTTGCACTGCTGTGACAGTGTAAAAGGGCCTTAGTGTAAATGAAAATGAGGCCCATAGAAGTCAATAGGATTTGTTCCTTGTTAAGCACTGAGTAAAATCAGAGCAGGTATTTCCAGGTTTGCCCCAATTAATTTTCTAACGGGTTTTCCATAATTAGCAGGGACCCCTGAACTATTGGATTAGTAATTTTACTTATCTGGGTCAGAGCAACATAGAGTAATAATAATGAAAAGGGCTGACACTTGTAGGGCTATAGAATGAAATAATACCGTCTAGCTCCTCAGCTGGTGTAAATTAGGCTAGCTTCATCTAGAGCTGCCCTGACTTACACCAGCTGAGCATTTGGCCCTGAACCTCTTTTAATAACTACCACACTAACAATGGGATTTCTTCAATTCATTTTGCTTTTAAAGACAATGTTACTTGTCAATGCAAATAAATAATTTGCCCCTGGAAACACACATCCACTTCTATGTCAGTGTGAGGAAAGAGGCAGTTCTCAATGTACTTGTATTTCTCCAATTTAAAACAGATTTGAATTTATTTTGGTTTATTTAAAAAAAGAGAGAAAGAGGAACATGTAACAGGAACTATACTCCAAATAAATACCCAGAGTGGTGAGAAGGACAGTAGTCAGACCGCTAGCCTGTACCACCACCCATGCCATTGTGGCTACTCTGCTATGGTTAGCTTTGATTGAACTAGCTCACTAACTTGACAATGTCTATACATGCTGCAGTCACTGTAATGCAGAGGTTCTCGAACTGGGGGTCGGGACCCCTCAGGGGTCGCGAGGTTATTACATGGGGGAGTCACGAGCTGTCAACCTCCACTCCAAGCCCGCTTTGCCTCCAGCATTTATAATGGTGTTAAATATATTAAAAAGGTGTTTTAATTTATAAGGGGGGGGGTCGCACTCAGAGGCTTTCTATGTAGAAGGAGTCACCAGTAAAAAAGTTTGAGAACCACTGCAATGGAATGCTAAACTGTATTATATTGTTTAGCCACTAGGTGGTGCCATGTGTCAAATACCCTATTCAAAGCCAACCTTAGCCATACCTGGCAGAGCATTAAAGAATGTTATCATGAACACAGCTGGTGTGTATAAACAAGATCTGTGCCTAGTCCATATCCGGTACAGAAGTACATGACTGGGGTCAGGAGTAAACTAACTACAGTGACAAAACCGCTGAGTAAACTGCTAAAGACCAATACATCTTGGCTATGGGTGCCAAATCAAGAATTTGCCTTCAAAAAGGTAAAAGAAAGGATTTCAACAGCACCAGCTGCCAAGTATTATGATGTGAATAAACCCACAATGGGGGGTCAGTGCAGATGCAAGCAGCTATGGCCTAGGTGATGTATTGTTGTAACAACATGGCTCTGAGTGAAAGCCAGGTGTGTTTTGCTCTTGCAGGCTCACCAAAGCAGAAAAACAATATGGACAGATTGTAAAAAAGAGCCTGGCAGGCATATGGGCATGTGAGAACTTCTACAGATATCTGTGTGGACTGGATTAATTTATATTGCTATAAGACCTCTGAGGCAAGGAAAGAGAATCCCCAGGCTAAGAGGGACAAATTACAGCCAGAAGCACATGGTGTAATAAATGCATGAAATATGGACATTTTGCAGCTGTTTGCTGCTCCAAAGCAGTCAGGGAGTTGATTTATCTTACAGGCAATCAAGAGCCATTATTTCTGGGATCTATCACTTGTGATGACGTAGAGCCTGCCTGGAGCATGAAAGTGAATATTCATGGCAAGACTATTGACTTTAAAACTGACTCAGGAGCTGATGTCACAATCCTCTCAGAAAGGGCTTACAGTCACCTTCAACCCCTCCCAGAGCTGAAGTCACCTGACACAGCTTTGACTAGCCCTGGAGGTATACTGAACTCCTTGGGCCAGTTCACCACGGAAACAATTTACAAAGACAAAGCTATGCATTCAAAGTCTATGCGATCAAAGGACCACAGCCTTCTCAGCCGCAGCATGGCAGCCAAGATGGGCCTAGCGAGAAAGGTGAAAGAACTCAATGGAATATTTGGTGATATTGGACTTTTGAAAGGAGATCCTGTGCAAATAACCTTAAGAGACGATGCTGAACCATATAGCGTACCTACACCTCACAGGATTCCTATCCTATTACTTCATAACGTGGAAACTGAGTTAAAGAGAATGGAACAGATTGGCATAATTGAGAAAATCTCTGAGTCAACATGGTGTGCTCCAATGGTACCAGTTATAAAGAAAAATGGAAAAAATATGAATCTGTGTGGATCTTAAAAGATTTAACGAAGCAGTTGTGAGAGAAAAATATAGTGAATGGAGCTACAGGATTCTCAAAACTGGATGCTTTGAGTAGATTCTGGCAAATTTCTTTAGCCAAAGAACATGCTAAACTGACTACATTTATTGCATTGGGAGTCATTGCTCTCAGTGAAGTCCTAAGCCTAATAAGTCAGTCTGAACTGATGCTAAACAAGGGGAAATGTGTTTTCTCCCTACCCCAAACTGAATTTTCGGGACAGACAATAAAGAAAGATGGAATCATTCCTAGCCCTGAGAAAGTAAAAGCAATTTGATAATCGAATGCACCCGCTAATGTACCAGAACTGACACATATATTGGGGATGGTAAGTGGTAGGAATGTAGAACTTAAATGGGGAGACGCAATGGAATGGTAAATTGTATTATATTATTCAGCCACTTGGTGGCACTGTGTGTAAAAATACCTTATTTAAAGCTAACCTTAGCCATGTCTGGCAGAGCATTAAAGGATCTTATGATGAACACCCTTGGGGTGTATAAGCAAGCTCTGTGACCAGTCCACATAAAAAGGGAAATACTTGTGCAACCTTCATTATAGGTAGCCCCCACACAGTACTTATATAGCACTTTTACAAACATTGGCTCATTAATCCTCACCCTGCCATTTTACAGACAGGGAAACGGAGGCCCGGTGACTCACTCAAGATGGCACAGTGAGTCAGCGACAAAGGAAAAATTGAAACTCAGAAGGGCCTGCGCTCAATCCCCTAGACCACACTGCCTCATACTCTGCTCTAAGGTCACCTTGTCCCCTCCCACCCCTCTTGCTAGCCCATAACCAACCTCTGTTCTGCTGAAAGTGCTGAACGGGAGCAGAGTATGGCAGCCTCTGCTGGTGCGAGCTAGTTGTTTTATAATTCTGACTTACACAAACACAGCCCTGGCAAGCAAGAAAGTCCCTTCTTTCTCTACGTGCATCGAGATGGCCCAAGGTGGGTCTGTTTCATTTTGGCGGCAGGTGGTGGTGTGACACTACCACAGGCATTTTTAAAAAGCCCATGAAGAAAAGCATTTGATTTGTAAATTGACACCTCCTCGGCCTTATGTAAAGCAGCTGGTCTCTCCTATGCCAGCCTGCTCCAACACGTTTCTTTGGACATGGTGTTTGCATGTTTAATTCAAATTGCATGGTGTTTAATTCAAATTAAACCCTCAGTCGTTCGGACAGAGCGTGCTGTGTGCTAGATGCACAGCATTCATGGTAATGTAAACTCACAGGCGCCCAGTCCGAGCTTCTCCATTTGTGTCCTTGGAAGTGGGATTGGGAGGGGACACAGGGGGCTTTTAGCTGCTTTTGCCCTCTCTGCATTCTGGGGTTGGTTAACTTGGGAGCCTACTCGGGCCCTGCTGTGAATTAGAACAGCCTCTGGGCTGCTCTTATTTACACTTTGCTTCCACATGCAGTAAACAGCCATAGCACGGTGTGTTCTCACACCCTTTTCCTCCCCAGCTCTCCTTCTCCTGTCCTCAGTCCACCCCGGTCCATAAGCTGGAATTGGGGCCAGTGTAGAGCCCTTGTGCCTATTCTACACTGACTGGGCAGGCCACCAGATAGGTTATTCTCAGGGGGTGTTTATGCCCCCTTTACACTGCCAGAGCAACATAAAGGGGTAAGGATCAGACATGCAGGATGAGAAATAATTTCAGGAGTGGCAGTGATGGGTGTCTGCTTTTTGTGGGATGAGCTGTAATTCCCAGTACCTACCCTCATTTTAGGGATGCCTCTTCTAGCTAGCCTTTCTGCTTGTGAACACAGCCTCCACAGCACTCGGACCCTCAGTAATATGCTGCTTCATGCATGCAGCACGTCCTCAAAGTCCGTTCACTTGAATGTACAGCCAACGCGCGTGCTCATTTCCTCCAGCCACAAAGGGGTTAAATGATAAGACGGGTCAATGGCATTTCATCTGACTTGTGATTCTGGGCATTACATCAGTGCCAGTGGGTGTTTTGAGCCGCCATTTCCTCCAGGAGTTCTACACACACATATATACAAGCATGAGCAATCAAGCAAGCAAACCCAGCCCCATAGTTAATTAAGCTAGTTCTCCTACTGGTGAGCAGGAGAAGAGAGAGGCTGTTTTGCTGAGCCAGTGATATGCTAATGGCCTGTCCCTTGATGACAGCTCAGCAAGCCAGAGGTGCTGAGCGCGTGAGCTCATGTAGACCTTTGCCTTGGGTTCATTCCAGCACACTAGAGATTCTGAGCCAAAAACTACACAAAATTCTGGGCCTTCATGTAGGCCAGGAGGTTTAGACCCAATGACATTATAGAGTGGCTGAACCAGTGACCTCACGAAGTCTTGAAGGCTGGAGGTATTGACCAGGGTTTAAAGTAAAGGGGAGCTTGTAAGAGCTCAGCTTCCCATCCCTAGGTGAGTCTTTGGATGAAGACACATCTCACTCCATGTTACAGGTTTTCATGACATAGTGGTACAATTGCCTGAGCCCTGTAGTCGTAACTGCAGCTTCACCACTGATGCAAACAGGTACTACATTTCCTAGTGTAGCCACAGCTGTGTCCCCTTCCTGTCCTGCTTTCTCTCTCCCCTTTAATCCCGGAGGCCTGTTTCCTTGGAGGACCTTGGTGAAGGTACATTGATCCATTTTCCAGGACCAGGATTAAAAAATTCTCCAATACCCAAGGAATGGCTAACTTTAGGTGAGAGCTATAACTCCTCTCAGCACATACTCTTGGGCATCACACTCCGTCAAGCTTCTCTGGCCTTATAGAGCAGGTTGGGGCCTCATCAACGCCTTATTCTACCTTCTTGGATACAGTCCTTAGTGACTCTTTTAGACAGTTTTTCACAGAGTTGAGGCACAGACAATTCTAACTGGAACGGAGACCCACTTCTTTGGGCGGCCTATTGTCACAGTCTTTAATGAAGCCCATTAAAGATTCCTGAGCTGATGGAACTCCAGAGAAGCCTTTTATCCTGTCACATGGGGGGTGGGCACACACACAGCTGAGAGGAAGTCTGCGAACTAAAAGGGCGGGGGAATAAACTGGGATAATGCTAGAGATGGTCTGGCCTTCAGGTGCATCACAATGCTGAGAAAGCTCTTGAAGCTCAGTGCTCGACGAGGAACTCCTACCCTTCAGATGTTGTACAGAACCAGCGAAGAAACACTGGCAGCTCAGGGCTGCCTGGGGAAAGAGTGGTATGTCCTAGTTGCTGCCCATTCTATAACCTGCAGCAGTGAGACAGGGGGATGGGGCCTAACCACCTGTCCACTCCCGGATCCAGCTGCATGTACATTTAAGCTAGTGTTCTAGATCCCAGGCCATTCGTTAGCTGCTTTGGGAAGAAGATGGGGAGGAGTTGGGCCCTCTGAAATTCACTGATCATGCAGCATCAGGAGACTGGTGGAATCCCAAGAGTTAGACTCAGAAGCACATCCAGGTTCCACAGCTGGGGAGAGTCTGGACACCCATCCTCTGTGGGGGAATCGGAACGGGATTTTCCAAAGGGCTCAGCCTTGGCCTATCTCCACCGCACACCACGTCAATAGTAAAACTCTCATTGGCTTTAATGGAAGCAGCGTTAGGACAGTGATGAGCGCTTCCAAAAACCCCACCCTGGCACTTGCCTGCTTTGACTACTGGGGCTGGAGCTTTCTCTCTTTTTTTGCATTTGATTGTGGGGAGGGGCAGGCTGCTTACTGCCCATCCTCCCCCAGTGTGAAGACACCTTCAAACAGACCCTCTACAGCTCATGGTTCGGACCCCCTGGACATCAGCACACTCAGGCAGCTGTCTGGCCTCAATTCCGCCTCTGTCCCATTGTCTTCCCTGTCCTCGTGGGGCTTCATTGGTACTTTTACAATCCATCTGCAGGGAGATTCTTTTTAAAGCTGGTGAATAGTGTTTGCTAGTAAGGAGATCTCTCCAGAGTTGCAGTTCTATGCAAATTCCTGTTTCCTGAAGCCATGGCCTATTTGGCTCCTTGGTAAAGGCTTGACTGTTTAGCTCTGGTTATTATGACTAGGGTAACTGTTTTAGTTGCTGTTGGCCAAAGTCCATCTTCCTTTTCAACAGTGCAAATTACACCCTTAGGCCATGCTAGAATCAGGCTGTTCCTCACCCTTCATTCAGCAATGGTGCAGCCTCACTGATGCTATCATAGTATAAGCGCCTATGACCAGGCAGAGGCATTTTTACCCAACAATAGGGAGGTGTCATGTCCTCTAACTCTGGGTTATGGTTTTCCAACCAGTGTATATAGGGCTAGATGACTCTGTGTTGAAAACACCTGTGCCAGGTGCAGCTTATGTTCTTGGAACCCCCAACACAGCTGCAATGTAGCAGAGAAACAGGTTAGATATGTCCTAGTTTAGATGCAGCCTTGGCTACGCTGGGGAATTTTACCCTCAAATATTGCCAGCCCTTCAGAGCCACCACAGGGTCAGCTGATGTCTGCACCATGGGAAGCCCTGGTGACAGAGCCACTGGTCTCACCTGCAGAGTTCTGTTTTGCATTTAAAGCAGGATTTCAACCTCTTTGTTTTGTATGAATAATGCAGCATCTCCTCCCCAGACCTACAGCACTTACTCTCTGAGTCCAGAAGGGATTTTCTCAGAATTTACAAGGAACGCCGTTAATTAGTTTATGAATTAAAATGAACAAAACATGGATCCTTTAAGAAATTTAGCACCCTTGTCAGTATTTTCTTTGTGCTGAATTATCTTAACAAGGGAATAACGCTGACCCTTCACCCTGTCCCTATAGTTAAAATTAGTTGCAATCTTGTGCATAGACTATATTGAAAGAACTTAGGTTGCAATTAACCTATGTTGCTAATGGTTGTTGTATCTAATTGTTCTGATTATACAAGCAACAGCTGGTCCCTATGAGGCTCACCTGTGTGCAGCAATGGTCCCATCCCTCCCCTCCCTCCCCCCCGTGACGGCAATGTGATGTGGGAACGTTACCGTTAATGGGGAAAGAAATGAAGCAGCTCTGCCAAGGAACCTGCGGCAGTGGATTGCCCAGTATCTCCACAAGAGTTTCCTGGAGAGCTCTGAGGAAGATTCCCATGAAGTGAGAGAATCAGTCAACAGCCTTTTTCGCCGCTCAGGCTAGACATGCGATGGGAGACAAGCCTGCTTTCTGCAACCCTCCTGCCCCCAACAACTCGCTTCAACAATTCCCCAAATCAGATCCACTTACCAGGGGCCTCCTCTCCTGTTTGTGCTTCTTCAAGATCCAACTGCTGTGACTGGCTAGGCTCCTCCGGGGTAGAAAAGAGCTACTGGCTGCATGCATCTCTGGCCTCCGAGTCATCCTCTGGGTCCCACTCTTCATCCAAGTTTTCCTCCTCTTGGATTGGTCCACTCTTTACTGGCACAACAAAGTATCCACAGGGTCCTTCGCAGTGGAGGTGGGGTCGCCACCGAGTATCGCGTCCAGCTCTTTGTAGAACTGGCAGCTCGTGGGCACAGCACCGGACCGGTGGTTTGCCTCCCGAGCCTTGTGGTAGGTGTTCCGCAGCTCCTTCACTTTTACCCTACACCGCAATGTGTCCCGGTCATGGCCCCATTCTGTCATGCATCGTGAAATCTGTCCGTAGGTATCAAAATTCCAATGGCTGGAGCACAGCTGGGGCTGCACTGCCTCCTCTCCCCTAATACCGATGAGGTCGAACAGCTCAGCATTGCTCCAAGCAGGGGATCGCCTGGTGTGTGGAGCAGGCATGGCCACCTGGAAACATGCGCTGAGGCCACTGCATGCATCACCGAGCAAACAGAAAGGGGACTTTCAAATTTGCAAAAGAATGTACGGGGTGGGATTCACGATTGGTCACCTGAGGGCAGGGCAGTAGAGTTCAAACAGATGACCAGAGAGGTGAGAACAGGAATTGTGGGACACCACCCGGAGGCCAACCGCAGCGCTGTAATCAACCATAGTGTTTACACTGGGACCGCAGCGCTGTAGCCCTGGTGCAGAAAGCTCTACACCTCTCGTTGGGGTGTTTTTTTTAAAGCGCTGCAACTGCGCAGTTTCTGCGCACTAAGTGGCTTGGGAGTGTGTACACCTTGGGAGTTACAGCGCTCGAAGCTGCTTTACTGCGCACAAACTTGCCAGTGTAGACAGGGCCTAACTCTGTAGGGATATTAAAGAAGATACTGACTGATTCCCCCAAGTGGAAATAACCCCCCATAACTTGTATAAAATCCAACAGCTTCACCAAGTAAAAAGATATCTTGGGTCTCCTGTTAAAACTTGTAAGTTTCTGTATGTACTAAACATTGATTGCATCTGTCTTTTGAAAGATACTTTTACTATGTAAAACTTACAAACAAGTTAATTAACTCTGCTCTTTAAGTGACCACTATGTTAACACCCCTGCTGTGAGCCTTAATGTAAACAAACATAAGGTGTTAAGTGACTTCCACTTCATTGTAACAAGCAAGGGCTCCTGGAAACAGCCCCCCCACCCTCTGTGATTAAAGGGCCAGGAGTCTCAAATGAATTAGCACACACCCCGAAAGTGGTGGAGACAGTAAATTAAGATATAGAATGTATGTTGATGAATACATGATATACATGAATGGCTAGGGAGGTACCAGCCTAGACAGGGAAGATCCATCGGCCGAAGACAGGTTTTGGGTGGACTGATACAACCCCCGGAGGGTAAAAATGGGATCCACCCCACCACCTGAAAGGATGAGAAAAACAAACTTTGGACAACGAGGAGCCACCAGGAATGCCACCAGGAACATGTCATCTGCTGATTGAGTTAGCAACAGCAAGATGAAACAGTTCCCATAAACTAACATAGGAAATAATTCCTATAAGAATGGCTTCTACACACTGAGGACTTTGAGTCTGGTTCTGCAACCACCGTCCAGGAGCATCAGATGAATCTGACAAGGACTCAGCTCCACCCTCATGCCCAGGTTACCTGGCCAGTAACTTGGCATGAGCAACTTCTAGGCTGGTAGCTATGACATCTATGCAGAACCTGTGTGTGTGTGTGTGTGTGTGTGTGTGTGTGAATGAATGTGAAACTGAATGAAATGTTATAGCTATAACTGACTGCTTACTATGATTCTTTTTGTATTCACAATAAATGTGACATTTTGTCTTATCCCCTTTAAAAAGATCCTGCTGGTTTTTATTTTATTGGTATAACAACTCTGGGACATGTTACAGTAATGTTAGAGAGTAGACACTTATCATTTTACATAGAATGTTGATACACATATTTTACCAGGACAGGAATGTTCAGCAGATTGAGTTTTCAAAAAAGGCATACTTTGTACAAAATTTATCATAGTCTTGTAAAAGTGGTGAACATAAAAGTATAGACCAGAGGTTCTCAATCTGGGGGCGCCTGAGAGGGCATGAAATGTATTGGGGGGGCGTGCAATGTATTGGGGGGGAGTTTTAGGAAAAACTCTTACTGCGCACATTTTACCCGTAGCAATGAATAACTAGCAAAACGGATTCCTCCAGACATATCAGGTCCTCAGGTGGCGCTGTGCATTTGACGCTTTCTGTTAAACCTGCATAGCATTATATAGAGTCGTGCCATCTGTATGTTAATCCGTTTGCTATGACGCGGGGTGCACCTTTAATTGTAAGCATCAACCACAATTGCAGTGTTGCTTTTGCTCTTCTGACAATGGATCATTGGCTCTGTTTGAATCAGTGTCTTACTGGTTTTCATATTCAGTGAGAGTTGCAAGTTGATTTTATTTTTATCAGTATAGGTACTAGTGTGGCAGGAGGGGTGTGTGTGTAAACTGCTGCAGACAGGGCCATCCCTAGCTATTTTGGGGCCCTACGCAGCCCTCCTGCGGGGAGACTGTGTGGGGCTCCAGGCCTCCACCGGGGGATGGGGTGGGGAGGGGGCTGGTTTGGAGGGCAGGGGGGAACTGCCCTCCAGCACTCACCGGCGGTGCGGTTGGGGCCGGGTCGCTGCACTTCCCGCTGCCGGTGAGTGCAGGCCCGGCCCTGCTGCAGTCTTCGGAGGAGTGGGGGCGGGGCTGGAGCAGGGGTGGGAAGAGGCAGGGCTGGGGTGGAGCAGGGGCGGGGACTTTGGGGAAGGGGTGGAGTGGGGGCGGAGCAGGGGCAGGAGCCATGGGGAAGAGGCGGGGCACAGGGTGGAGCAGCACGCAGCTGTGCAGGACACCAGGAAATTTGGTGCCCCAAATTTCCTGGTGCCCTACGCAGCTGCGTACTTTGTGTATGGGTAGAGCAGCCCTGACTACAGACACAAAGAAGGGCGGCGTGATCAAATACATTTAAGAACCACTGGTATAGACCGTCACACCCATTCAAACCCTCAGCCTCTCTGCTGAGATGATTAACACACCTCCCACCACTCCCTTCCCAGAGCCCTGCTCCGCAAGGCGAGAAGGAGCAAGCAGCCTCCCGAAGGCAGTAATTACAGCGTGTGACCACCACCTAGCCACACTGATGGAGTGGGGGGCTCCTCACTAGCCCCTCTCCCCTGTATAGTGGCTGTGGCTCATGGTCCAGCCCTGAGTAAGGATCGTGGTGTTCTGTTTCATGGCATACAAACGGAGAAGTAGATAAAAACAGAAATACTCTTGCTGGCAGGTGGCAATGAAACACGACTTTATTTCTGAGAATTCAGACCAACAACACACAAGAACCCCAAAGCAGAGAGAAAACAGGCAGCGAGCCACAACTCATCCCACCTTGCTTTAAGCTGACTTTTTCCAGAATGACTCCTCATAGACTTTGCTACAGAGTTCTCTAGCCTGCCAGCAGAACCAGGAAACCCGCACCCCTCCACACCCTCTGACAGTGATAGATTGCAATTGCAACACAGTCCTCAAAACACCACACTTGCTGTGGTGAATCTGTCCTGGCCTCTCACAATTTCTCTTTCTCATGTTTTGACCCTCTCCACACTGAGATCAGAATCATTGTAGCTCCAACCTGGTTGTTGCTCGCCGGATTCTCCCACAGATCCCGCTGAGCAATGCATGGGCAATGCATGATTATTTTTGAGATGAGACAAACAGGACTAGGCACTAACCCCTAGAGAAGCTATAATGTGGCTCTTAGACAAAAAACATGGCTGGCCTGCACTGCTCATGGAGACCACAGGACCAGCCATGTGATCCACAGCCAGGCTTCAACAATCCATTAATATGGAACAAAACCCTCAAAACCGAGAGCTTTTTGCTTGGATCACAAGCTTTGTTAGTAAAATGGAGACATTTCGTCAGACAAAGCGATCCCAGGGCAGGCCCAGTTCTGATGGAATTAAATCAGGTGTGGCCCTGCCATTTTAATTTGGGACCAACACCATAGAAATGACATAGAATCATAGGACTGGAAGGGACCTTGAGAGGTCATCTAGTCCAGTCCCCTATACTCATCACAGGACTAAGTATTATCTAGACCATCCCTGACAACTGTTTGTCTGACCTGCTCTTAAAAATCTCCAATGACGGAGATTCTACAACCGCCCTAGGCAATTTGTTCCAGTACTTAACTACCCTGACAGTTAGGAAGTTTTTCCTAATGTCCAACCTAAACCTCCCTTCTCCTTGTAACAACCTTTTATGTACTGGAAAACTGTTATCATGTCCCCTCTCAGTCTTCTCTTTTCCAGACTAAACAAACCCAATTTTTTCAATCTTCCCTCATAGATCGTGTTTTCTAGACCTTTAATCATTTTTGTTGCTCTTCTCTGGACTTTCTCCAATTTGTCCGCATCTTTCCTGAAATGTGACACCCAGAACTGGACACAATACTCCAGTTGAGGCCTAATCAGTGCGGAGTAGAGCAGAAGAATTACTTTTTTGTGTCTTGCTTACAACACTCCTACTAATACATCCCCAGAATGATGTTTGCTTTTTTTTGCAAGTGTTACACTGTTGACTCAGAGTTAGCTTGTGATCCACTATGACCCCCAGATCCCTTTCCGCAGTACTCCTTCCTAGGCAGTCATTTCCCATTTTGTACGAGTGCAACTGATTGTTTCTTCCCAAGTGGAGTACTTTACATTTGTCCTGATTGAATTTCATCCTATTTACTTCAGATATCAAGACATCAAGGAGGTCAAATGAAAGCAGGAGGGGGACAAGGAGGAGAATGATCTAGGACCAGCTTTTCAAAGGACCCAGCTCCTATTTAGTCACCAATATAATTTGGCCAGATTTTCCAGAGAGCTCAGCACATGGAGTGTACATTGGGGGCTCAGCACATTGGCTGTGAGTAGGGTGACCAGACGTCCCGATTTTATAGGGACAGTCCCGATTTTTGGGTCTTTTTCTTATATAGGTTCCTATTACCCCCCACCCCTGTCCCGATTTTTCACATTTGCTGTCTGGTCACCCTAGCTGTGAGTGTCACCAAAGAAGTTGCTGGATGCTGAGCACTGGAAAATCTGACACTTGTTTTGTTGCCCTAAAGGGGAGCTGAGCTCTTAAAAATCTGATCCCAGCTGTGGGTGGGGAGCTCTTGGAAATCCGCACCAGGAGGGTTAACCTCCTGCAGAATTGCTAGGGGAAAACCAGGATTTGCATTGGCTAGAGAAAAAGCGACTAAGGGAAGGATCTGATTGAAATCTTCAAGATGCTAAAGAAGAGGCGTGGGGGTGGGTGGTGACCCAGATAAACCCTTTGATCTAATGATAAACTCCAGAACTCAAGCCCATGAGCTAAAAATAAGGAAACAGCAGGCAAATAAATAAATACAACTGGTTAGAGCCAAAGGGCCGCAGTGCGACACAGGCGAGTGCAGTGCTTAACTCTGACTAAGCCCCTTATTCAGCATCTGACCTTGGATGTTGTAATTGACCTTCTTGGGTCTCAGACTCACCCAGCTGAAAAAGCTGGGTAAAGGAAAAAGCAGTACGCGTGTGGACAGCCAGATGCTGAGTCCAGCTTTGCCTGCCCAGATAAATTACCGGGGGGAAAGAAGTTGGTCATGCTACAAAACGGGCCTGTTGCCTTAGAGAACGAAGCAGTGTTTGCAGTGTTTGCAGGGCTCCCCCCCTTCCCCCCCCCGCTTCCCCCTGTGTACCAGGCCCTGGGAAAGTTGCAGATACTCAGGTAACAAAGCAGGGCTGTTTTTCTCTGTCTCCTACGCAGTGTCATGCAGACAATGAAGAATCTCTGGGCCCCACGGCAACACTAGCAGGAATGGACACGTTTAAAACAAGCACTGGACTGGCACCAAACGCGGTGTAGGTATCAGATGCCAGAACCCAGCGAGGCCGGTTTCAGGAGTCTGATCACCCTTCAGGAGAGGTATCTGTGCTCCTGTTCAAACTACTGCCGCTCAACCCAGCTGGGCAGCGGGACGAGCCTGTCTGACCAAACTGAAAAGCTGAATTCTCGTCAATGGGTGCAGCTGGTAAGGCCTGACGTGCTGCCGCCCATCCTGAAGTTTATAACATTCTTGTGTGCAAAAGACAGACCCAGATTCTGTCCTACCCCCCGAGAGACGTCGCAAACACACTCGCAGCCCAGGGCGTGGGGTCCAAAGGGGGCTGTGCACCACCCTGGGGGCTGTTCCAACTCACAGCAGCTGCCCCGTGTGTGCCGGGTGGGCCCCACAGTAGCTCAACCCCCCACCCCAGTACTGAGTGTTGTAGACATGCCCTGTCCTGACCCTAGCCCCAGTTCCTTCTCTGGGGTTTGTGAGGGTCTACACTTATGTCAGTCCCACACAGTGCCTGCCCCAAGGGAAAGCTTCCATGCCCCCTTGTGGCTCATTTACAGCCCCGTGTGCACCTGAATGGCATCTAGTGGCTGGCATGGGGGCTCCTGAGGATAACCCCCCCGACCAATAGTCACACCAGCACATGCAGACAAGAATGGATGACATTTTTCCAATTGATAAAGGGCCCGATTCACTGCTGGCCTGCACCTTGTGCCGTCTTGCCTCAGTGCAAAGTGTGTGTAGCGTTGACATAAAAGGCGAGCACGTCAGAGCAGCAGCATTTCACTCTCGCTGCGCTGCTATGCAAATGACTGTTCAAACTGCAAAGGTGGATCAGGCCCAAGGCCCTGGAAGTGAGTAACAGCTGCAGATAGACGCTGGAGCGCGCACGCTGGGAAGGCTCAAGCAGAGTGATGGTGTGGGAAGAACGTACAGATGGTTACCACATCGAGGTCAGAACCAGTAGCTCAGTGACGCTGGAGATGCAGTGGGTAAGTGACACACAGCATGGTCCCATTTCCCCTAGAGCTCTGCAGCTGTCTCACTTGCACTGGGAAGCCAAAGGCACCTCTGTGATGGCTGGAAGAATGGGCTTGCGGTAAAGATGGGGGGCTGGGCTTCACGAAGGCTTAAGTTCTGTCCTGGGCTCTGTTACTGATTCCCTGGGCGACTCTGGGCAAGTCACTTATCTCTCTGTGCCTCGGTTTCCCCACCTGTAAAATGAAGATGTTAATCCTGGGCCTACCTGTCATGGGTGCTGGGAGGATAAATGAATTAGAGCCGGCTGCCTGGTGATCAGTGCTACACAACAGCCTATAAATAAATGCCGTTCCTATTGGGTGTTAGGCAAGATTTCAGAGGAGGTGAATTATGAAGATCAGCTCATTCCTCTCTATTGTTCCAGCTGAATGACACCAAATGATCCTGAGGTGGAGGCAGAGCTGCAGCTGCTGACGCCAGGCTAGGTTGGAAGATGATCCCAGACCCCAGGGGGCCCTGCCAGCTGTTTCCATATCTGCAGCCCCTCCCTGGCCAGGCTGCACCCAGACATTTTGCTGAGCTGTCGCAACGTCAGCTGAAGCCACCCACGGATTCTGAGCCACTCGTTCCCCGGGGCAAACACTAGGTGAATGGAAACGTGTCAAGTCCGTTGTCCCAGTGCAATGCTTCCAGGGGAGGCCATGCTCCCATCAACCCTGTATTCGCGCCTCCTTGCAACTTGGAGACGGAGACAACGGAACCCTCCTTCCCTGGACCCCATCCCCGGGTGGTCTCCCTGTAATTCAGCCAGTCCCTGGCTGGAGCCCGTGTGCGCAGAATGATCCAGAGTGCCCTTTGGGCTGTGAGCTATCGCAGAGCTGCTCATGTGAAGTGCCTCCTCCCCCCAGCGCCGATCGCTAATTTCTTCTCTTACACAACCAGCTGGCTGGACCCATGGGGTTGGGAGAGCGGCGGCTGCTCAGACCCATGTGCGGGAGCCCTTCAAAACAGCCAGACGCTTGTGTGTGCATCTCTGAAACGTGGAGGGCAGCTTGAAATGTAAGGAGCAATGAGGTAAGCCCCCAAATGGGGAGAGAGAGAGAGAGAAATTCCCACCTGGCTTCCTCTGGCAGGCACCAGGAAGGAAGCGTAACTGAGAGCTCACCCTCGGGTGGGCAAGGGGAAGGCTGCATTCTGGGGACTTGCAGGGAAGGAAGCAGGGGCTCAGCCTGGGCAGATCATGTCCAAGGTTAATGCTTCGGGTCCTTGCCAAGTGCACCCACAAGCAGCATGGAGGGTGGGAGGCAGCTGGAGTAGAGAGGATGCTATCCAGAATACCACACATAGCTCTGACGCCCGAGCCTGTCCCCCGCTGCTCACGGCTCGCTGCTGACCTGCCCATGCAAAGCAAGGGCCCAGTCAGGCCCTGTCGACACACAAAAGTTACGATACCGGTATAGTCAAAGCAGGAGAACCCCCGAGTGTGGATGCAGTTCTACCAGTATAAAGCACCATTAACCTGGTAGAAGTGCCTGCCCACCCGGGGCTGTACTGGTATCATTAGATTGGCCAAAGTCACCACATTCCCTAACCAACATAACTATACCAGTACAAAAACCACCGGTAGCCTAGGCCGTAGTCTAGAAACCTCTCTGGCCTACATAGGGCACTGCTGGGAAGAAGCTCACCACCTTCACTGCCATTCCCAGCCGAATGCTGCTGGGTAAGGAGGCAATGGCAGCTGGCACCCAGAGGGCACTTCTGCGATTCCCAGGGCACGAAGGGGAGGAAGCTCACACTGCGGGAGCCCCAGCTGATGAAATCTGGCACTGGTGGTTACATCCTGTTCCCCCCGAGCGGGGCTAGCTGAGCTGCCCTTGGCAGCCATTTCTATTGATGTAATGAGCTCAGAACCAGGACGTGGGGCTGTTTGCTCCGCTGCAGGACACGTACGTTAAGTAGCGGTGCTCTAAGGTGCAGCCCCAACCTGGCAGGGGCTCAGAGGGGAGATGGGAACGTGCATTAGGAGAAGGAGAAAGAGTGTCAATAAAAGTAGTGTCTGATGACAAAGCGGTTGACACAGTCCACAAACCCCTTTACAAGTCAGCCTGGCCCGAAGGGAAGAAGCAGGGCTCCAGCAGCTGAGAATATGAAGGGGGTGGTGGAAAAATATTCCCAGTGTTAATGGCAACGGCTAACACGTGTGGCCTCAGTTCTTCTTTCAGCCCCACTGGTGCAAGTCCCCTGGGTTGCGCTGGGGTAACCGAAAGGAGAATTTAGCCACAGGGCCAAATCTTCCCTTGCGCAAGCCCCCTGACTTCAGTGCAGACACCTGGGGGTCAATCCAGGACAGGATCTGGCTCCCAGGCTGCGTTAGGATGGCACTACTTTGGGGAGAGACATGGCATCTCCGGGGCACTGTCAGAGGATGTTAGCGCCAACACAAGCCTGGCTGGCCCCTGTTGGGAGGCAGGGGGTCAAACAGGGGCGGTCCTATCCTGATTCTGTGAGGAAGGTGGCAGTCCTAGATTCCTGGGATGTGGCTGGGAAGACATTGCGGCTTCTGGCGTGCTAACTGGCATGGAGGGGGCACTGCTGAGTGAATGCTCCCACTGCGAGGTGTCCCTAGGGCACTGGAAACACGCCCATTACGAGAGCCCTAGCTGGAGCTAGGATGAAGAAGGAAGCTCATACTTGCATTAGCAGGGCAGTGCTGTGAGACAGCTCCCATGGGCGGGAGTCCTCGGGGTAGGGTTAGATTAGGGTTGCCAGGTGTCCGGTGGCTCTGGTCAGCACCGCTGACAGGGCCGTTAAAAGTCCGGTCGGCAGCACAGCGGGGCTAAGGCAGGCTCCCTGCCTGTGCTGGCTCCACGTAGCTCCCAGAAGAAGCAGCATGTCCCCACTCCAGCTGCTAGCCATAGGGGCAGCCAGGGAGCTCCGAGCACTGCCCCCCGCAAAGCGCCAGCTCCGCAGTTCCCATTGGCTGAGAACTGCGGCCAATGGGAGCTGCGGGGGCAGTGTCTGTGGATGGGGCAGCGCTCAGAGCCTCCTGGCTGTGCCTCCGCATAGGAGCTGGAGGGGGGGACATGCCGCTGCTTCCGGGAGCTGCTTGTGGTAAGCGCTGCCTGGAACCAGCACCCCTGACCCTCACCCAGGCCCCAACCTGCTGCCCCAGCCCTGATCCCCCTCCCGCCCCCGAACCCATCAGTCCCAGCCCGGAGCACCCTCTGGACCTCAAAGCCCTCATCCCCAGCCCCACCCCAGAGTCCACACCCCCAGCCAGAGCCCTCACCCCCCTGCAACCCAACCCTTTGCCCCATCCCTGATCCCCCTCTCACCTTCAAACCCCTCAGCCCCAGCCTGGAGCCCCTTCTTGCACTCCAAACCCCTCATCTATGGCCCTACCCCAGAACCTGTACCCCCAGCTGGAGCCCTCCCCCCCACTGCACCCCAACCCCCTGCCCCAGACTGGTCCCCCTCCCATACTCAACCCCTCATTTCTGGCCCCACCCCAGAACCTGCACCCCTAGTGCAGGCCTATACCCTCTCCCACACACCCCAACCCCCTGCCTCAGCCTGGAGCCCCTCCCATACTCTGAACCCCTCGGCTCCACCCCCAAGCGTGGAGCCCCCTCCAGCACCTCAAATCCTTCATCCCTGGCCCCACCCCAGAGCCTGCATCCCCAGACCTCAACCCCTCCCACACCCCAACTCCCTAAGCTAGCCCAGTGAGGGTGGGGAGAGGTGGGGCCCTGGAGGAGAGGGCAGGGCAGGGAAAGGATGTTTGGTTGTATGCGAGTAGAAAGTTGGCAATCCTAGTTTGGATTTGTAGTGGGTATGAATGAATGACCCTGGCAGGCCAGGGAGAGGGCACCTTGCACTCTCTGGTGGTCTCCCGTTATAGCCACTATACACCGGTAGAGCCGAGGAGCCCAGGACTCCAGCTAGAATCGGGCAGTGGTACAGAAATTGGTGGCAGAAGCGTTCATAGAGACTATGCAACACACCTTCTGGCTGGAAACCCTCCAACAGCCCAGCTTTAACACCCACCAGAGAGTGACCTGGGCTTGAGTGCAGGGAGGTTTCACCCCAGCTCAAATTTGCAAACACAAGGGATGTATCCAGGGCTCAGGTCGCAGTGCCCCGGAGCCAAGTGCCCCAGGCTGGGAAAGAGGAGTGGGCAGCAGAGCTGTGGTTAAGCAGGCCATGTCCACGCTGTTGGCGTTCCACATTGGGCTGGAAAATGCAAAGCATGTCAGGCTGTCGCAAGAGCTAGGCACCTGCTAGCAGAGCACAGCTGGGATCTACGGGCAAGTGGCAGCAGAGTGCTGGGAGCAAAGGGGGCAGTTCTGGCTGGCAGCAGCCTGGCGCGTGGGTGTTCTCTGGCTGATATTCCGGGTTTAGGATAATGCTTTCCCCGCAGGCTCTTGGGCCCACCTGAGAACACCTCCCAGATCCTTCCACTTGTCAGTGTGAGCCTGGGGGGTTGTCACGAGGAGAGAATGATAGGCCATGTGAGCACTGAGCCGTGCAAGCAGCCGAAAAGAGAGGATGGATGGGTGCAGTAGGGCCGTGTTCTGCATCTCTGGTGATCTCCACTAGACTTAGCTCTAGGATGATCTTGGCCTCATGTGGGTGAGCCTTTATGCTGGGGACAGCCTGATAGTATTAGGCTGGGTATCCAAATTTTTATACTGCTAGATAGCATGTTGTAAGCAGAGCAGGACAGGCAGGAGGCAGCTGCAGAGAGCGTGTTTATGCATTGCAGTGACACTCACCTCAGTGCAGACAGCCCAGGCAAAGACCTTCCCACACAGGAGCCCCACTGAATCCCCAAGGTGAATTTCCCCCACCAGTGCCCTCTTCTGAGCATCACCAGGGCATGAAGCAAGAACCTGTGTGCAGGCCTGTGACCGTGCAGAGGTGCTATGTAAACGTCTGATATGACTGTGAGAAGCAGAAGAGCATGGATTACCCAACGATGGGCCAAGTCTGGGAATTGCTGATCCTGAGCCAAGGACCTCAACTGCAAGAGTCCCACTGACTACAGAAGGAGCAGCAGCCGGTCCTAAGGGTATTAGGCTTTCAAGAGAAGTTTTACAAGCTAAACATTGTGGGTTTTATATATAATGTGGCTTGCAATTACTAGCTATCATTTGTGTTATGGTAACACTGTGGAGCCCCAGCCACGGACCAGGACCCCATTATGCCAGGCACTGTTCAAACACAGAAGAAAAGGATGGTCCCTGCCCCATTCTAAGACAGGCAACAGGTGGATACAGATGGATGGGGAAACAATGAGGTAAGTGATCTTCTCAATTAGGGAAAGGCAACTGTAGGCTCATTTTTAAATGAGCTGTAAAGAAAAACAAACACCAGTTCACTAACGCAAGTAATTAAATGATTGTTTGCAGGGTTATATTTTTCGCATACAAAGATCAGCTGTATGTGTCCAGCCTGAATGATTTTCTTTTAAGAGTACGGGAAACAACAAATAACAAGGAGAACATCAAGTCTCCATTAGAGAGCACAGTGTGCGTGTTTCCTTTAGAACATGCTGCATCCACAGCTCCTCACAAAATGGCAGCCCTCCTGCAGCGAGGCCAACTCCTGGGGCAGTGCAGAGAAAAGGGGAGTCAAGCAGTTACACACAGGGCCGGCTCTAGCTTTTTTGCCACCCCAAGCACCAAGCCACCTAAGCAAAAAAAAAAAAAAAGCCACGGCTGGAGCTGCCAAAGCAAAAAAACAACAAAAAAATGGCCCTTGAAATGTGCCGCCCCAGGAATGGCCAGAATGCCGCCCCAACAGATGTGCTGCCTCAAGCACCTGCTTCCTTTGTTGGTGCCTGGAGCCAGCCCTGGTTACACAGCAACCTGCACCAAAACCATCAGCAGCAGGCACTGCTTGGTCTTACATACTGCAGAGAGGAAATAAAATAAATGCTCGGGTGGAGGGGCACACATTTTCCTGATCCCCTTCCTCCTCTCACCTCCTCTCACCATTAAGACATTCCTGGACTCCCACCCTCCCGCTACCGCTAGGGATTTCCTACTTCTTACAGTCCTGCCATATTCCTCTTCAGGGGCGGCTCTAACAATTTTGCTGCCCCAAGCAGGGGCGGCGGCCCCGCCCCCGACGCAGGCAGTCCCAGTCCACGGCAGTAAGGGGAGAGCGGCGGACCTGCCGCCCCATTGCTGCTGCGGCAGGCGAGAATGGAGCGGCAGTCCGAGTCGCGCGGCGGCAATTTGGCGGCGGGAAGAGCGGACCTGCCACCGAATTGCCGCTGCGGTACTTGGACTGCTGCCCCATTCTCGCCTGCCGCCCCAAGCACCAGCTTGGAAAGCTGGTGCCTGGAGCCGGCCCTGTTCCTCTTACTTTTAGAAAAAATCAAACCCAACTTTACTGCTGCTGCTTCCTGTGATGAGGGGCATTTCCATGTCTTTAAGACCAGCTGTAGCACCTCTGAGCACTGCCCCATGTGCTGTTCCTCTGGCCTTGTACACTGGGTCTACAGCTACTGCTGTAGCTGCAGAGTGCAAACCCCTAATGCAGAGACTAGCCCTGTTTCAGGAGAGTGTCCCTATTCAGTACAGGACTTAGGCACATGCTCAGTTTTAAGTACACGCTTAGGTGTGTTCCCATGGTAGAGCCATGGTTTACATTGGTGCAGCATAACTCAGTTTGAAACCTGCAAATCTGTCAAACGGGAAGCAGCACTGGTAGACTGCATATTGCCCCAGTGTAAATTCTGTCTACACTTGGGCTTTGCAGCAGTGCTGCTACATCAGTTACTAAAAGTCCAGTGCATTGGTTTAGCTATTGCTGATGACCTGACTATTACAGCTCAGCGCCACACCGACTGTGCCCACTTTTACAAAGATCAGAAGGATGTATCAGCACCTTGCTCAGAACCCCCACCTTGCTGCAGAGTTTGGTTGCTCAGTTTCAGTCTCTAACTTCCTCCAGTTCATGACATCGCAGACCTGACTTTGCCCCTCTGCACCTCTCTACAAAACAGCCTGGAAATGGGGGTTGGGGGGGTTCCTGAGTCCTAGTTACCAGGTATTTTGGAAGGGGCAGAGGAGAGCACCGATTTCTCATTTCCCTGCCTTATTTCCCATGACTGAGGTGAGAGAGAATCCTGAATTAGCCTTGGATGCACTAACTTGCCCAGAAAGCTATATAAATAGATCACATGCATTCAGAAATTACTCAGACAGTGTTTGCTTTTTGCTAAGGAAGCAATGACCAGCAGCACCAAAACGATTAGGTACCACCTGAAACTAGCTAGACGGTCAAATTATGGCCGCTCTAGCAAGTGTGCAAAGGTGGGGCAGGGTGGCTTGTCTCCCACACACAAGAACTCTGCAAGAGGCAGCCATAGTTTGACAACTGGCATGTCAGGGCCCTGATTCTCCGTGGCTTGGCACCTTGTGCAGTCACTCAGACCTATGCAGTGTGGGTGTAAAATGCTATCCAATCAGCACAGAGGGCTGGTAAGAGCGGCACATCGGCTCAGTAGTGCAAGGCACTAAGAACACATTACCCTGATGAGCTCTCTTTGCTGGATTCCTCTTGATTGCTGGGTCCAATTCAAGGTTTTGGTCCTCTTCAGAGCACTTCATGGAACTGGCCCAAGTTACGTTTCACCCTGCAGGGTCACGTCCCACCCACAACAGCTACAACTGAACGGTCAACCTCCAGAGAGAAACACATGTGGTGTGCAGGAGTTTGCACTTTCTCAAGGACCAGCTTATGACTCTGCACCTGACAGAGATGGAGGAAGCACAAACCCTGACACCATCAGGGCAAACGCAAATTGCACTTCCTCGGTCTAGCCTGCCCACAGTAATACCACCCAGACTTGGACACACACTGTAAACACAGTCCAGAGATCAATCCGAAGTCCTCCTGCTGGGTCAAGGACAGAGAGAACGCAATACATATTAATGGGTACACATTATAACACCCCGGTGAGAAACACCGCATGTGAAGATAGAATAGAATCTCAGGGTTGGAAGGGACCTTAGGAGGTCATCTAGTCCAACCCCCTGCTCAAAGCAGGACCAATCGCCAATTTTTGCCCCAGATCCCTAAATGGCCCCCTCAAGAATTGAACTGACAACCCTGGGTTTAGCAGGCCAATGCTCAAACCCCTGAGCTATCCCTCCCCTGCTCTAAGATAGAGTAGATTAGATAACTGAGGTCTTGGCCTCTTGTTATTTGCGAGAATAGGGTTATGAGTTCTGGTGTCCTGGTGAAAATTCCAGTTTCTGTCTCCCTCAATCCCTTGCAGTTTCAACTGAACTCAACATTCTTCTTCACTTCCTGTCTTAAACTGTTACGCAGTGTTGTTGTTGTTAAACAGCTGCTGCATTCCACGCCATAACAATAAAAAGCATTTCTACAGTGCTTCTCACTCCGGGAGCTTAAAACACCTTAAAGAAGCATGTAAGTATTATTCTTAGAGCTGGTCAAAAAATGGAATTCACGTTCCATGGGAAATTCTGAGGCCTTGAAATCTCATTTTTGTCTCGAAGCAGGAAGAAAACAGAAATCTCAGAAGCTTTGGCAGCGTGAAAGAGTCCAAAATAGTTTGTTGTGACCTTATCAAAACGTTTCATTTCAACGTTACCATTTCACTTTTAGAACATAAAACATAATGACATGTAATGTCAAAACAATAAAGTTAAAAATGTAACATTTTGAGCTTTTTTCAATAAGGTTGAAACAGAATGTTTCGCAAATTGTCTGTGTAGAATTGCATTGGAATTGATACGGTCCTGCAAAAATGCTTTGATTTTGTCAAATCAACATTTTTCACATTTCATGGGCAATTTTTTTTTGACCAGCTCTAACTATGTATCTCCATTTTACAGATGGGGAAACTGAGGCCTGGAGTGATTAAATGACCTGGCCAATGGGAGAGCTGGAGGGAGAACCCAGTCATTCTAACTCCCACTCTGGTGTGGTGGCCTTACAGCAATGCTGCCTTCCCTCTGATTGGACTTAGTGCTGGCTAAAATGCTTTCATACAGCAGTGCTTTGGGATCATTCAGGATGGGAGGCACTATACAGTACAAACATAAACTGTCTTCATTTGGCCCCCATTCAGTAGGCAGGCTGGGTGGATTTGACACACTGTGGTTTTAACAAAAGCCAATTCATCCAGCCAGAGGGCTTCTTCAAGTTTGATCAACTTCCATTTAACATACTGTGTGTTGCTATGTTGCTGGGAGATTTAGTGCTTTACATGCTTCTCAGAATTATCCTTAGATCTGATTTAGCATCTGAGTCACTGGCTGTGCTTTGTGAGCCTTGGAAGGCTGGGTTCGTTTGGGAGAGGTACCCAAGTATTGCTTAACCAATCCTACTGAGTCTGCAAAACTGGGCTGAGACCAAGAGTTCTTGGAAGATTTCTGATCATGCCTGCTTCTCCTTGGGCTCATTATGAGAACAGCTCTTCTTGAGATATTTTGATACTTCAGCCTCAGCTGGAAAGCAAAATATATGGACACTGTGCAAACATGGCACATTCTTTGAGCTTTGAACTCAGAAGTGTTTGGTTCAGGTGCAGCTGGAGTTTTGGGTGTCTTAACATTAACTAACATAGTAGTCAAAATCCCAGAAGCTGCCAGAGCCTTGTCTACATTAGGGCTCTCTGCCGTAGCTCTCTCCAAAGGGATGTTTTCCCCATATTCCTCAGTGTGGCACAGGTTCAGGGCTGCCTGACTTTTAGAGGTTAGAGGCTCAAAATGTGAGGTTGAATTAACACAACACTTTCCACTGAAGTTTACTTATCTGTTTGATAGGGAGGAAGGATTCCAGGCTGTAATTCTGCTCCCGCTCCTCATCTTCTGCTCTCCTATTGCCTAAACCAAAACTCCTTTTCTGAAGCCTCTGAGCCGGTTAATTTTAGCTCATCTCTATAATGCATTTCAAAGTTCAGAGCATTTCACAAAGCCCATCTATTCCTTGAGGTCTTGTCTCCAGTAGAGGGCAGATTTATACAACCACCAGCCTGTACGTTGCAATAAAAACAGTTTAAAAGAGCAGTGAATATACGGGTAACATTACTTCTACCCCAAGATACCCGTGGGTAGATTCTCCTGCTGTTACTGTCATTGCTGGTATGATGGGAAGGAGGTAATATGAGTTTAGTGCAGGCTTGTACAAGCTTTAAAAAAAGATCTTAGCGGAGGCACACCACACCTTGTCCCAGTAATTCTGTCCAGCTTTGTGCAGTTAGCAAACACATTGTTTGCACGGAATTTCTGGTGAGTTGTCATCACAGTTGTTCCTCCGCAGAGGCAGCATGTACATAGCATCAGTAGCATGTATGTCAGCAGCAGGAACACACTCCTCGTTAATGAAGAGATCATTTGCATATTGCAATAAAAGCTCCCTTCAGGAAGGAAGAAACTGATCCAGAGGCTGGATGAGGAGTGACTAACACTCAGTATACCCTCTTTGCACCCAAGTCATGGGTATATTTGGGCAGAGGCCTTGTACACAGCTGAGTGCAATTTATAATTCCCAGGAAGCAGCGTTTGTTATGATGATTTGGCAGGCCTGGTTTTGTTCTTTCATGCTGCTGGATCCCTTTAGCTGCACCAGCTGTGGCAGTGAGCATACTGGGCCAAACAAAGCCTTAGCGCAATGCCTTTGACGTCAGTGGATTCATTTGGCCCATAGTATAGTATGTAGTAACTAATCTGCCCTGGAAGAGCAGCAGTAGACTGCAGGCAGGGAGCACCAGTTTGACCCATATAGGAATGCGTGTGGGATGGTTAGCTGCACCCTGCATTCATTCAGTTAAACCTGGCCAGGAAACAATCCAGTGATGGCTCTCGCATGCCCTGTCATACATACTTTGGAAAAGTTCACGCAGTCCTTGGTGCCTGGCAAAATTCTCTCATGCACCCCTAGAAACAAGTGCCTGATTCCTTTCCCCCAGCAGCAAAGTGCGAAGCCCCCATATACTACTTTGGTTGTGCCCCTTCACAGTATTGCAGCAAACATACATGGCTCATGTGTTGGTGAACAGCCCTGTTGTGCAGTGTTATAGTTTTATCTTTCTAGAAACAGCAGCAAATTACACATGGGAAAGTGAAGCTAAGAGCTGCTAACTGAGCGGTATGATAGGAATTGGGCCGATCGTGGCTCCAAAGGGGACCAAAAAGCAAGCAAGAAGGTAGAATGCATAAGGAATACGATGAAGAATGTGATAATACCGTTGTATAAAGCAATGGCACGGCTTCACCTGGAATACTGTATGTATTCCTAGTCAGCCTGGCTCAGAAAGGATATAGCAGAATTAGAAAGGGTTCAGACTAGGGTGATGAGAAGGTTTATGGGCCAGGAAAAACTCTCCTGTGAAGACAGATTGAAAAGACTGAGAAGGAAACCACTCAGAGGGCACATGATGAAAGTACCTATATTAGTGAATGACCTAGAAAGGTGGGAGCAGGAGCGTCTGGCCTCCCTGGCTCATCACACAAGAACCAGGAGCCATTCAATGAAATTAAAAAGGTGACAAATTTGGAAAAGAGAAAAGGAAACACTTTTTTGCACAACGTGTAATTAGACTGTGGAACTCACTGTCACAGGATGTCTCTGAGGCCAAGAGCTTAGCAAGACTCAAACAGGGATTGGACATGTATATGGCTATCAGAAATACCCAGAGTTATCAGTAATTATAGCAACAATGTTGGCAGGGCTATTAAACCTCATGCTTCAGGGCGTGAGCCAGACAATTTCTAACTTCTAGTGAGCAGGAGAGACCTAATGTGCATGGCAAATTGCCCCACATCGGCTTGCTGCTATTCTTACACCCTCTGCTGAAGCAGCTGATGCTGGACACTGTCAGAAACAAGTTGCCGGACTGGAAGGACTTCAGATCTGATCCAGCAGGGCAATGCCTATGTCTCTGGATAGGCCAGCTGGACCTGGAAGAGGGGCCACTGGCGAGCTAGAGCTGATCTGTTTGGCACAACAAGCTCTCTGATTTGTACTCAGGGTCTGGGTCTCTCCTGCCCCTTGTGTCCTCATGTGCACCCCACCCCCCCACCCCCCGGTAGAGTGGAGGGGGGCCATCATTGGATGCTGTGCCACGTAGGTGCAGAATGTTCCCAGGCTAACCTGGTAGCCTTTTACATCCACCTTGCCCAGGTGCAAGGGGCTGCACAAGAGGCAAGGCTGGGGAGACCCCAGGCCTTGGCGGGACGGTGGGGAGGGGGGACAACAAGGGATTAATGGTTGTGTTGTGACTAATTTACTCCAGTGTGAAATGGCTGCAAAATAGCTGTGAGGTGAGGTCGCCCTTCCCCCTAGACCATATCCCTGGTAAAGGGCACCTTCCTGGCAGCCACATACCTAGCACAGCAGGCGCTGTGCACCCCAGAAGCCCCAAGAGTCCCCAACTTGCACCCCAGTGCTTCCCTGGGGGCAGGTGGAGGGGACTGCTGCAACTGAGGTTGCAAGTTAGGGTAGTCCTCGGGCTGCTCTAACTTGTGGCAGGGACCAATCTGCCCCCGGCTGCCTTTGGCTGGGGGAGACATAAGCTGCCCACCCCTCACTGATTCGCCCCAAGTGCCGAGGGCAAGGTGGCACCATCAGCACAGGGACGGATTTCTTTGAGGGGATGGGGACTCCAGGTGGGAAAAGTGACACTACTCGAGTCTGTTCATCGGGGCAAGGGAGCCGAGCCAGGAGGCAGTCAGTGAAGTGAAAAATAGATGGGAAATTGTTTAGCTTTCCCCCAAATATTTCATGGCATGCCAGTGCCAGCAGGCCCCAGCAAACACGGTCACAGACCTTTCTATAATACGCTCCAGGCCTCTTGTTACCTGCAGAATTACCTCATGCCTGTTTTAATGCACCTTCCCAGGCACTAGCCGAGCAGCAGCTCTGATTGGCTACACGTTCACCCCCACCTCCACCTCCTCTGTGAGGACTGCTGTATTCCTTCCGTGTGCTGCCTGGCCGGGTGTGTTGTGTTGCATGTTCCCCTTCTGGCTCTGTGCCTCTCTTTTCTTCCCCTTTCTCCTTCAACTGCCCTTTTCACAACAGCTGAATGAAAACGAAGGGGAAAACAAAGGGTCTTTTCCAAGTGTTTCGAGAGGGAGCTGCATGCACACTGTACCAACAGCACAGAGATCAGGTCTGCTAGCGAGCGACACATCCGACAGCCACAGTCTCCAGGTGCTCATTCAGTCTTACTCTTCACCTCCTCTCCCTCCCCACCCCCACCCCCAGCCCCCCAGCCCCCATACATAGTCCTTCACTAACTCTGGCTGGGGCTGAGAGAGGAATTTATGCTTCCTGTTCAGCAGCTTCCAAACTGAGGGCCTAATCCAAAGTCCTTTAAGCCAAGCAGCAGGGCTTTGGCCGCAGCCCTGAAGCCTAAGCAGCAAGAGGGATGAATGTGTATTTCAGTCCAACTTTTTCACTCCCGCCAAGGCAGTCTAACCCTTCTGTCAAACAGCCCCTATTTTCAGGTGTGTGACTAGACTCCGTTCTTGCTACATACCTGCTACACCCTAATAGGTGAATGGCAAGCCACACGCTGCAGCAGTTGTTCCTCTTCATTTGCTAGATGCCGCAGCCCTGATTATAGCTCCTGTTGTGACAGCCTGCATCATTGCAGTTATGGTGGAAGTCCCCAGAGGGCGCAGTTACACCGCCTGACAGGTTTGTAGCGTGGGAGTGCCCTCTGTTCAGTCTTTGACGAATTGCTTGTAGTGTTAGTTTTGTGATGCACATTGTTTTTTGGGATGGGGAGCTGTGGCAAGCAGCAAGGTTGTTTAGTGTGTGCCTTATTCTCACCAAATAAGGTCAGTTCTGGGGGCAAGCTTACTCCCTGGGAACTGGGTGTTGATGGATTGCCTGCATGCTGTATGTGACAACCTCTGTTCCAGGACTGGTGTATATAAACTAAATGAAACAAGTTGCACTAAGGAAATTTCCAGACTCTGCATCAGTGATTCATGTCCAGTGGGAAGCCGACCTGCATGGCTACCACAGCTGCTACCACCCAGCAGAGGACAACAGCACAGCAGCACTGCAAAGGCCAGCGCCTGGGCCCTCTCCAGCAAAGGGGACAGAAAGGTGCCCATGGTTTCGCTGGGGAGTCCTTGGTTGGTACAGCGCTGGCTCTGTGTCACTCCCTCTCCATCCCTCTCCACTTTAGGGCACAGGGAGCATAACCATAAAGTACCACGTTCCAACATTCTTCACCAGCGGTACAGCCCCTGGAGCCTGTTGCAAGCCAGTTCAGTTTAGTGCACACACACTGGGCTTTATTGGGACTGGGATGTTAAAGAGGCCAGAGGGAGTTGAATGTCAAAGGGAGTGGGCTATGGGATTCCCTTTGGCCCCTTTGAAAATCTCAGCCTAGACAACCAACTGCCTTTCAAACCATCTTAACACAGGGAGGAGGACAGGTGAGAGGATGGGGGCAGCAGGCCCCATGGAGAAAAATCCCTTCCAAACGGCACTTACAGAGCTGTCTCTCAGGATGGCTCGTCCTTAGCCTTCCCAGCACCACCCCCATCTCAAGAGAGGATTATAAAGTCCTGCGTCCGACTTACAAAATCTTCTCCAATCCAGCTTTGCAGGACTTATCTTATTAAATGTATCTCCCATCCCTGTGCTGGTTGGAGCGTCCCAGCCGGTTTCTTCTTGTCAACACACAGCCCGAAACAGAAGGAGCAGGGGGAGGTGCAATCACTAGTGGCCCTCTCCAGTCTCATGCTCTTCTACTGAGTCCTCAGCTAAATGAAAGAGTTTGCTAAAAACATGTCATTCCCCTGCCCCCATGTCAGATCAGATTTGGGAAGTGGGGGAGGTAAGGGGGAGCATGGCGAAGTGTTGGTGAGAGAGAGACAAGCTCTTGAGCTTACAGAGCTCGTCCTCGGGTCACAACAATGACAGCAAATGTGAGCAAAACTGTGAGGCAGCACTCATTCACATGCCGCTCAGTCTGGGTGTGCATCAGCATTTTCGCCGCTGAAACAGGTTAGCGTTGTGGGTGCATAACTCAGGTGAAGTTAAAATTGCTCTGAGCTTCCGGACTCAACCTAGGGGCCCTGTTCAGACCAAACTCAAAAAACAAATGCAATCAGCTGTTTGTCAAAGGATAGGAATGCCCCAAAATACAGACTATTGTATAGTCAGGGCCGGCTCTAACTTTTTTGCTGCCCGAAGCAAAAAAAAAAAATCCAAACGCCACCCCGAAACAAAAAAATACAACCCCCCCCCCAACGCCCACCAAAACAACCCCCCCAAGCGCCGCCTCTCCTATCCAAAGCGCCGGCGTGGAGCGCGGCATGCCCGCGGCCTCGCTCCCCTGGCCGGGGCGCCGGCGGGGAGTGCAGCAAAGCGCTGCATGCCCGCAGCCCCGCTCCCCCGGCCGGGGCGCCAGCGGGGAGTGCGGCATGCCCGCAGCTCCTCCGGCGCTCCAGCCCGGCAGAGTGTTTTTTAATAAAAAACAAACAAACCCTGAGCGCCACCCCGCCCGAAGGTGCCGCCCCCAAGCATGTGCTTGGTGGGCTGGTGCCTGGAGCCGGCCCTGTGTATAGTATAATACTAGCAATATATATAGCAGGAGGTGGCACCAGCTATAAGTTAGGATGACGTGAAACATCAATGATAACCCCTCCCCCACATTTTAAGACTTGCTTATATGGTTTCTAAGAAGTTCCTTGGAACTGAAGTGTCCCATGCTGGCTTTCAACCTCTGCCTTTTTTGGCAGAGGAGTGAGGAGGATGTGTAACATTTCTGCATGGAATGGGTTGAGTGATTATGTTACAAACAATTTTCTGTTAGGGCGCCTTGCTTGGTTCTGCATTATTCTGTTTATGCCACAATTCTGGAATTTATCATGTTTTTCAGAAATAAAGGCATATAGTGAATGGCTAAGCACACTTAATATTTTATGTATGTTATGCCATATCACACATGTAGTATGTGGCCATGTGGTGTGTGGAATAAATTCTTTTATTCCTACAACCCATAAAATAAACTGCAGACTCATTAAATAATCTGCACTTATTTTTAACCGTCCGTTGTCTCATTTGCCCACTGACCACTGATTTCTGGCTTTTGGGACTTTAACATTATTTAAAAACTAAAGAACCTGTCTCCGAATGTTTCATTTATTTTTCTAAAATGTTTGTCTGCAAAATTACAATGGTCTAAACCAGGGGTCTCAAACTCAAATTACCACGAGGGCCGCATGAGGACTAGTGCATTGGCCCGAGGGCTGCATCACTGACCCCGCCTCCTTGCTGCCCCCACTCCACCCCTTCCATTAGGCCCCACCCCTTCTCTGCCCCTTCTCCGCCTCCTCCCCTGTGTGCACAGCTTCCCGCTCCTCCCCCCTCCCTCCCAGAAACCGCCAGACAGCTGTTCTGGCGGCGGGAACTGCCTGGGGGTAAAAAAAAATTAAAAAAAAAAATTGGGGGGGGGGCGGGGAGAGGGGCACGGGGAGCCCGGCAGGCCACAGGGAAGAGCTCTGCCGGCCGCATGCGGCCCATGGGCCGCATGTTTGAGAACCCTGGTCTAAAGAGTGGGGCTGACAAATTTCATAGCTGGATCAGTAACATTTTAAAAGTCCAATATTTCACAAGGCCAGAAACACATCATGCTTTAGCCTAGTGGAGAGCTAGAATTCCAGGCTCCATGGGATCGAATATACAGCATTTGTATCTAGCCTAAGGTGCTCTGTGAGGTGAGACCTAAAAAATCATAATGCCCTGCTTAATTGGAAAGCTGTTTCAGAGGTTTGAAAATTGGATTAGTTTGACTATTTCCTGAGGCCTGAGCATAGGTATTGCAGTATCTGGCTCAACAGGCAGCCTGCTATGAAAAACAGTATTAATACAGATGTTACAACTCTAAAATATTTTCTGTATTACTTTTTCTCTAATTAACTAATTTCTCATAGTGCCTATACCACATGCATAATGGTGTGTGGTGGACTAGAGGCTGTATTAGCCCTTGTTTGATCTTTGCCAATGAAATAAAAGGGGGTTTTTTTTGGTCCTTGTTTTAAGTCAGCTAGCTAAAACTTACATGTACATGACTTTGCCACGAGTTTTGCAAGTATCCCAAAGTACTGTCTGCAAAAATCACCATACACTACTACATAAAAGATGCACACACTCCCCAGCGGCCCAGGCCCTGCCAACCTGCCCACCCCACAGCCAATATAGTTGCCAGGTGTCTTGTTTTGGACCAGAACGTCAGGTCGAAAAGGCAAACTGGCAGCGTCCGGTCAGAAAAGTCTGGTTACCTGCAGTAACTGGCCTCCGCCACCGGGAGGGGGAAGAGCAGCAGCTGCTATTGAAGCCTGGATGAGCCGATCCGTTTAGCAGCTGCTGCTCTTCCCAACCCCGAGCCTGATGGAGAGAACTGGCTGCTTCCCGGACCAGGCTCCAAAATAGGTACCAGCTCCCAGCAGCATCTGGTTGGGGGAGGTGTAAACCTGTCTGCCCCCCACCCCACAGTGCCCCGATTTCCCTGGCCCCTCGCTACAGGGACCAACCCCCCCACCCCGCTATGCCTCAATTTCCCCACCCCAACCCCCTGCTCCAGGGACCGCCCCCCCATCCCGCTGTCCCCTGATTTCTCCTCCCTTGGCCCTCATTCCAGGGATGCGCCCCCCGTGCTACTTTGCCCTAATTCTCCACCCCAGCCCTCGCTCCAGGGACTAACCCCAACCGTGTCCTGCTGTGCCCCAATTAGACAGGAGGGCAGGCTCTGCATCAGCTCCTCCCCGCTGGGCTCTGAAGGCGGCAGGTGAGTCCTGGGGGATTTGGGAGGGTGAGCACCGAGGGCAGGGAGGGTGGAGACCAAGTGACGGGGGGAGGGGGATAGATGGGAGAGGGGTGGGGCCTCAGTTGAATGGGTGGGGCCTCAGGGGAAGGGGAGCAGGGCAGAGGTGTTCAGTTTTCAGGGATTAGATATTTGGCAACGCTACTAGCCAGGTCTCTCATGCCCTACCTTGGCCAGCCTCTCTCTGGGGCAGGTGTGGGGCCTGATCATAGTGGGGGAGAGGGACCCCCCGCTGAGTGTACAGCTCAGCCTATATAAGCAATGAAGTATATGATCCACTAATATACGTAATAGTGTAGGGGCTAGAAGGGAGATGGGGCAGGAATAAGTAACAGGTTCACTGGGCCTTATGCTCTAGTGCCTTGCACCCTGGGGTGTCATTTACACCAGCAAAAAGTGAGTGCAAGGTATGGGGCATATACTGCCACACAGACCTGGCAGCATTTTACACCTGCTTTGCCCTGGGGTAAATGACTGCACCAAGTGAAAGGCACTGGAGAATCAGGCCCATCGTACTCAGTCTACCCACCCCGTTACTTCTGTTGTTAATCCTCTCCTATATATATCTAGATATAAGGAACCGGATTCTCCACTACACTATACAGTTTAACACTGGTGTTAATCCAGGCTCTCCGGCCCACTCCATGCCTTTTGTACTGCACTGGCATTGAAAGAGGGACAGAAACTGGCTGGATCTCCCTAGCTGCTATTCCCTGATTTAGCAGCCACTCCAGCAAAGCACGGGCCCACAGCATGTTGAGCTCTGATAACCCCTGGCTGGTCATTGGCCCCTGAGGGCTTGTGGCCAGAAAGTGCAGATTAGGAGAGCCTCTAGTTTGCACTAATCTGGGGGCCGGGGGCAGTGTAGAACCAGCCACAGGGTTAGGGTGTTGCAATCAGGTCCTTCGCAGCTTCCATACTCCTCTGTGCCTGCAGAATACGCGTGCAGCATACGCGCTAGCCCATAGCTGTGAATGAATTTACATTGGCATAAAACCACTGTAACAGAGGGGTGAATGAGGCCAACAGTATATTAACTTTGGCAAACCTGCCTGACCTGCTATGACAAAACAAAACAATATTGCAATCCCTATAGCAAAAGACAAGCAAAAGGTGTGGGCAAAGTCGTGCCAGCAGCTGTTTGTCTTCAGTCTTATATAACACAGCATAGTTCCTATTCCTTCAGCTGAGGTGTTTTTCAAAGGAGTCAGTTGTTCAAGAAGGTGGGAGGCTAAGAACATGAAAAGCTGACTTGCCGGAGTTGCTTTGACCACACACCTGTGCCTGTACGGTCTAAGTCTCGCGACCTCTCGGTAGGGTATTAAACAGGTGGCCTGTGGGCAGGTGGATGAGTGGAGAGCCATACCAGCAGTCTATGAACAAGGCAGGATTTATGCATGAGCCTGCAGGAATCGTCATGCTCTCACTCCTTGGAGACACGCCGCTGGCAATGTGTGTGGGGATCGGGGCAATACATGCCGTAACCAGGGCCGGCTCCAGGCACCAGCCAAGGAAGCAGGTGCCTCGGGCGGCAAATCTTAAGGGGCGGCACTCCATCCGTTCTTGGGGCGGCACTCTGGCCCCTTTGGTCTTCGGCGGCTCTCAGCTTCTTTCTTTCTTTGGCAGCATGGTGGCGGCAGCTCCTTCAGTTCCCTTCTTTCTTCTGTGGCACTTCGGCGGCAGCTCTTCAGCAGCACGACTTGGGGGTTTTCTTTTTTTTTTTGCTTCGCCGCTTAGGGCGGCAAAAAAGCTGGAGCCAGCCCTGGCCATAATACCACCAAGGGAGCTAAAAGCCACTCTCCCAGGGGTGCATCGATTGTCATTGCTTTTTTCCCTTCTAGGGGGTTTAGTAATCTCAGCTATCGCCTTGCCCCTACTGTGACATGCACAAGAAGACGAAAATAAAAGGAATCCTGCCAGCTAGATCTGATCTCCATGGCCTTGCATCAGCGGGGTATTTAAACACATGCCTAGCTTTACATATGTACGGCGTCTCATTGACACCAGTGGGACTTGCTTAAAGTTAAGCCTGGTCTCCCCTTGAAAGTTTTACAGCCATAACTATTTCAGTGAGGGGGTGACATTTTTTAACCAATATAGTTATACCAGCAAAAGCCCTAGTGTGGAAGCAGTTATACCAGTATAAAAGGTGCCGTATACTGGTATAGCTAGTCTCCTTCCCATACAGGAATAGTTATACTGGTAGAAAGCACCTTTAGACCAGTATACCTGCACCCACACTTGGAGGCTTGGACTGCTTTACCTACACTAGTATAGTTAAAACAATACAACTTGCTAGCATAGACAAGGCCTGATTGCCGTGCTTAGTTACCTTTCTGCATCAGTGCCTATTTATGGATCCTGAAATTCTACTGGGACGTTGCTCAGTGCTAAATATAAACTAAACAATGCATTCCAGTTCATTTACACTTTCCCTCTTTATTGCAGGCGGCTCCCAAGGGTCTTTCTTGAATAAGGCGGTTTTCTGTTTATCCTCCCTCTGGCCTTCACTGGTTAACGTATGTTTACTTTCAACAGCTGGCTGCTGCCCTGACACATTTCACATGCTCTTACACTATGGATTTGGTCTCGCTGCATCACAGCCAGCTCATTCTGGCTGTTACAGCACAGCCCACTCTCTCATCATTGACTCAGAGCTTGCTCGACTCACAGTAAGGGGCAGGCCTCTGTGAGGTTCCTAGAGCAGCAGCTTCAGAGTGTTTGGCTGAGGCTTGAACAGCCCGGACTGATGCAGCATAATCTAAACCGCAGACTGTTACAACACTGGCTGCTGTAGGATCCTTGTCTACATTAGAGCTCCCAGCATCGTGTCCCTCAGTGGAGCTGGGAAAGGAAATCCTGTGACTAGTTCTTGGCTGCTCCTGTCCGAAAACCACTCACAGAGACATGTGGTGCTTTCTCCTCTCTCTAGATGCCTCCCACCTCCACATATTGTGTGCTGGAGGTGTATTGTGTAGAGGTGGCACGGGGAACAGCAGAAGGAAGCTGCCTTGGTAGTGAGGACGATCTAATGGGCGAGGGCAGGGGCAGAAGTAGCCTACCTGGCTGTAGTTGCATAGCAATAAACTAATTGTAAACCAATACAGCAATGTCTGCATGAGTCTGAAGACAGCCTGAAACAATCTCTCTGAGAGATGCAAACTGCCCCATTGACCTGAATGGGATCTTGACTCTGAAACCTAATTATGACAACTTGAATGTCAACATTACCAGCTGTTTTACTGCTGATCATCCTAGCAGACGCACACTGCGATCATTCATTAGCTGCAGGGAAAGCTATTGGGATAGGAGGCAAAAGGGCACCGGGTTGCTGAGGAAGGAAACGTAGGAGTTCAAGTCCTCACTCCCCAAAACTTTAAACCACCTCCAGACCTGCTTATAAGAGGAAGTGAAAACAGAAATTCATACTCTCTCCTGAGCCAAAACATCATCCGCTTCCAACGTGACCAAACCTGCCTCCTCCATGCTTCTTGGTGTCCACGAACTCCAACGGTGCCCTTCTGAGCTGCCAAAACCTTCCACTTCCCCACAACAATGTCTACAAGGCACCAGTGGAGATAGCTGAAATTTCAGTCAGGCCTTTTTTTTTGGACAAAATTGACTTTCATCAGAATGGAGATTTTGTGGTAAATGTCTGTTTTTGACACAATTTGGAGGATTTTCATCAAAAACATGAAATCTTGAAACCCAACTGGTTTTGGTTGTCTATTGCTGGAAAATGTCAGTGGTGATTTTTTTTGGCCAACCTCCCAAAAACTGTTGAAGAAAACTTTTGATGAAAACATTTATTTGCTTTCATCGCGATGTGTTACCAGACCAAAAAACATTTCCTGATTCACTCTAGTTTTTAGTACAAAATTCTGTGGCACACTGCCACTTTGGGGCCAGTGCAAAATAAATGGAATTTAATAGCAAAAGCAATAAGGGAGCCAACACTGATTTTCCTTTGCATATTTAATCAAATTAAAGCCTCCATTTTTTAATGTACCTGAAGCTGCTACTGCATTTCCAATCTGTGCCACCACAGAGCGCCAGAACCCAAGGGTTTTTGCCATCATATCCAGGTCCAATTTGCCACACAGTTCTTGGTTCCTTGTCTATATCTACTGGATTCTCCTAAGGCCTGATCCAAAACCTATTGAAATCTATAGGAGTCTTTCCATCATAGCAGTGGATTGGGTCCTTATTGTGAACATCACATATTTTGAATAGAAACGTGTTAGATTAAAATGGTTGTAATTTGTGCATTCAAGAACTCCCCATTCCTGTAATACTTTGAAAGGTCCATAATTCCTATATAGACGGCGCAAACCTCTCATCATAACTGTATAGCCTGAGTCTCCAATCCATGCCACTGATGTATCCCCACTGAACCCTGTGGTGATGTGCTGGCACTGGACATCTGGACTGAGAGACGGCTCAAGCTCATTGTATGTGTTTAAAATAAGGCTAGAGTCTCCCCCCTACATTTCAAGGTCTGGCGTTTCTTGATTCACTCCTGACCAGGCATGTTATTTGAGCGTAGGCTGGGATATTTAATACAGACATATAAGCTGTTGTTTTGGTTTGCTATTTTTTTGTTAAGGAACTCTGCATCGTCACCCGGTCCCCCACATCCCAGAGGATAATCAATGCTAACATCATTTCAGTTTGGGCCAGCTGCTGGACTCAAGAACAGATGTTTTATTGTTTGCATAGAACTCAGAACAAACAACAACATTGCAGTGAAGTTCGCCGCCCCCCCCTCCGTTCCCTCTCCCAAAAACTGTTCAAAATGAGCTATAGCCCCAAAGAGGTGCCTGAAAGCAGAGTGGATAATATTTATACATCTAACCAAATGTGAACCCCTTGATGTGTGACACACAAAACCCCCTACAAAAGGCTGTCCCATTTACAGTTGGGATATGCAAGGGGAGGTGCACCACTTGCTTAGGAGTGTGCACGGACAGATACAGCGCCCCCAGAGAAACATGGAAAAGACAGGTGCACCACTGATGCAAAGACATGAAAATATACATGCGTCTTCCATGTGCAACTCAAGTGCTAAGGCTTGCAGATATAGGTGACTATCTGTTGTAGCATCCAAGGAGAGGCATGTTTACCACTCAGGAATATGCAAGGAGAGGGGTATACAGTTCTTGTTCTGGAGCATGAAAAACAGGCTCATGCAGAAATCTGGGGAGCTAGGGCTCAATTTTGGCCCTAATCCAGCCAAACAAACACGTCACCATGCACTTGAGTGGTCCCATCAAGGCCCGCATGCACAAGTCCTAGACCAGGCCTACACAACTCGTAAAGCGGCGAGGGCCATATTACTCCAGAGAAAACAGCTGAGGGCCGAAACCCCCCAGCCCCGTGGAAACACCCCCTGCCCCCAGCGCTGCCCGCCCCACGGAAACAACCCCTCCTTCCACAGTGCTGGGGTGTGTAAGCCTGTAGAGGGGGAAAGAAACAGCGCGCATAGGGTGACCAGATCACAGCAGTAAAATAGGACCAGCCCCCTCCCCGCTCGGCCCCACCATCACACCCCTCTTCACTCCGCCAGGGGTCACTATATTACTGCACACAACAGTCAATCAATGCAGTTGTAGATAAATCGCTGCATTGTGCATTTTTGTATAACTTTTATATGACTTTGTATTGAACCTTGGTAATATGTTATAGCAGGCCCCTAAGGTAGTATAATTAAGGTAAAAGAAAAATGTCCTTTTGCTAGAAGTAGAATAAGATCTTCCCCCCACTTTGTATTCAATTGCCCTGTTGAATGAATGAGGTGTGGATGAGGAAGGTGTGGAAGGCAGGCACCTCCAGACAGCTGTAATCCTTGGAGAGGGGATGGGAACCAGACTAAGGACAATCAGACTTGTCAAGTGGGCTGACTAGAGAAGAGCAGACATACTGACGGCCTCGGGGGTTAGAAGCAAGCACCTTCCTTTGGGAACACCCTCTTTGCAGCATTGGGACAACCCCCAGCCCAGAGACAAGCAGCAAAAAGGACCAACAGACACAGTCCCAGATTTTGGGCCGCACAGTGAGCCCACCTACTCACCCCACCCCCCGCGGGCAGCACAGTGAGCCCACACGCGCCGCATGTTGTGCAGGCCTGTCCTAGAGCTTATTGAAAATGTTCTGCTCATTGCAAAACAAAGAAACATAAAAAACCCTCAAAAACAACAAACCCCCAAATTCAATTTTTTCATATTTTTGACCCCAACCCCCCAAAATACAATGAAAAAAATGTTTTTTGTCTAAATTTTTCATGGGAAAAAATGTCAATTTCCTGACCAGCTCTTTCAAGCACACAGATAAGAACAGCGCATCTCCCCTGCAGATGTATGGGGAGATACAGGTATGCCTTACAAAGAGGCATAATAGAGGGATACAGGGATTGGGCCATCTCAGCAGCATTCACAAGTTGTTGCAACGTGTGTGTGTGTGCGTGTGTGCACCTGCATGCAAATCAGTGTGAGCAAAGGTATTTCTGTGATACATAAGAGATGACTAAAGAAGAATTTTAAAAAGCTCAGTGAAATTACTAGTCTTTTTCTTTCTGCTGCCAAATCAAGACACAAAAGCTTCCCCTAGTCTATGTATAATTATTAGGGCCCTTAGACACTTCTAACCCCCACAATCAGAATATTTGCATCTCATTATCTGTTTATTCAAATTTGCCTCCTTTGCCACAAGGGGGTGCCCTATGGATTCAATCACATAACTGATGACATAAATGCAATCTGCCAGGAGTCCCCCTTTAGCCACTGAATGGCTTTGGGAGATAACCAAACTCATCCCAGCCCCTCCATGGCTTTCAAAGTCCAGGAAAATGACAACATCTCTCGTTACAGGGCATGGGGATGGGAGAAAGGCACTGAACTTTAGTGGTTGTGAATTATTGATCTGTCTAGGAATAGCTCTGAACTTCAGCACACATATAGGGCCTGAAATAGCAGTGCTTGAACTGTAAATAGAGTGGTCAGGCCCCCTCACTGATCAGCAGCAGCAGAAGGAGCTGCCATACACATTAATATGCCAATCAGCTTTAAGGACCCTATTTTACTTCCTAGATATCAGCAAAATATGTACAAAAACCCCCAACCATGGTATTATAATAGAATCAGAGAAGCTGGAGTGGGGAAATACCTATTGGATCATCTTGTCCACTCCTTATTAGTTCAGGATTGTTCCTTAACACAGCTGAGTGAATAATTAATAATGAGTCAGTGAATGTCACCTCTTTTGCTGGTGGTGCATTGGCCACAAATAGATTGCAGTTTTCTCCAGTTTTTTTGAGATTTGACATTACTTCCCAGGTAATTTCTGCAACTAACTCTTGGTCCATTGCTGGTTCTTGAACAGTTCATTAGAAAAGTGTGCAATATTCAACACCCAAGCTGTTCTGATTGTACACATAGACATTGGTCACATGGTCCTTGAAAGGATGAGGAGAACTGTTAGAATCAGATTTCTGCTGCAAATACTTGTGATTCAGAATGAGTTTTCCACCAATAATCTGCTATATTTGCTTAAAATGTGCTGTTTGGGTGAATATTCCAACCAGTAAACTTGTTCGCTAGAACATTTGCAAAAAGTGAACACAAGAAGGGCACAGACGCAACTGAAGTGAATTTGTTTAACCCAGGGGTAGGCAACCTATGGCACGTGTGCCAAAGGCGGCACGCGAGCTGATTTTCAGTGGCACTCACACTACCTGGGTCCTGGCCACCGGTCTGGGGGCTCTGCATTTTAATTTAATTTTAATTTAAGCTTCTTAAACATTTTTAAAACCTTATTTACTTTACATACAACAATAGTTTAGTTATATATTAAAAAGACTTATAGAAAGAGACCTTCTAAAAACGTTAAAATGTATTACTGGCACACGAAACCTTAAATTAGAGTGAGTAAATGAAGACTCGGCACACCACTTCTGAAAGGTTGCCAACCCCTGGTTTAACCCTTCAGATGTATATCTGCTGTACATTTACTTGTCTGTATTTATGTGCAGGAGGGAGTATTTAGCCTGATTTGCAGTTGCAAATACTACAGCTGAACAGGTAAACCAGGTATAACTGCCCACAGAGACCGTGGGTGCAATTGCGTACATACACATAAATGCACTCAGACCGCAGAAAGTCAGGCCTGCTCCATGGACTATGAGCTGTGGTTTACTTTAGCTATAGGTTCAGAGCCCTGTATGAAACACAGAGCAAAGTCATGGAAAACATTTTCTTTATGAGGTCAGCACACCCCCAGCTTCTTTTTCAAGGGGACTTTGAACAAACCTGACAATATCTTTCCTTTGTACTTTAAAGGGGTAGAGGTTGGGGAAACATGAACCTTCCCTGAGCCAAGCAGAGACTGAAGAGCCACAAATACAGATGGAAGGATTATCATAGAATCATAGAATATCAGGGTTGGAAGGGACCTTAGGAGGTCATCTAGTCCAACCCCCTGCTCAAAGCAGGACCAATCCCCAATTTTTGCCCCAGATCCCTAAATGGCCCCCTCAAGGATTGAACTCACAACTCTGGGTTTAGCAGGCCAATGCTCAAACCACTGAGCTATCCCTCCCCCCATACAAGAATTAATTAAGGATTAATATACAAGAAAGAGCAACCAACCTTTCACCTGCTGACTGTTCACCCACTATTAAGAGGAACAGGCTGCATTTGAAAAAAGAGTGATCCACTGGAAATCACTGGGAAAAGTTGGCATCCTAAACAGTGAAATCATCCAGCTTGCAAAATGAAGCTCTTAGGGCAGGTTAATCATGGACCTGGAAAACAAAATACACTGAGGTTTCAGTGTGTAAACTGCAGTCGACCCAGCCATCTAGTGCCTTAGAGGAACTGAGGTCTTCACTTTCCCATGGTGGAAGGACAGAAGAGGAACCCTCAAAAAGCCAAGACGACGGCACTTCAATTTGGCTTGTTTGCACCAACCATCAGAGTGAAAAAACGAGCAGCCAATAAAACTGCATCTGGTGCAAGCAAGACAGAGTGTAAATTATTCAGTGATTCCAGTACCCCCCACAAATCCTGTATCAGGGAGATACTAGGGCTGGTGACTGTAGCCTGATGATTTAGGTTTCCAACATAGGACTGAGGTTTGTACGTCTGGCTTTTCTCCTGCACTGGTTTGTGTTTTAAATCTTAACATGTCTCAGTTCATCTAAACTCAGTCTGCTAGTGGGTGCCAGGCTCACAGAACTTCTCTGCAAGACAGTTTTCTCCTCCTTGTTAGATGTCACTCCCCGACAGACCTGGGAAGGGGGAAAGGTAGTGATGCCCCCTCTCTCTTTCCGCCTCGCTCTATGTCAGCCGGTTTGTAACAGAAGTTGCCAGACTGGATCAGACCCATGGTCCAGCTAACCGAGAATCCTGGCTCCAACAATGGCCAGCACTAGATGCTTCTGAGGCAAGTGCAAGAAAGTAGACAGCTACAAGATAGCCAGCCTCCATAAGTCTCATCCCAATCCCTAACAGTTATAATTAATTCTACTAACACCCCATTGTGCTAGGGGCTGTACAACCGACTGGCTTACTGTCTGAAGCGTGAGGGTAGAACGTTCACTCTCTTCTTTGGGGCCTCTTTTGGGATTTGTTTTGTTTTGCTTCACTCTCCAAATGACGCGGCGTAAGCGTCTCGACAGATTCTGAGTTTGGCTCTTGCTGGGCCATGCCGTCAGTAACGCTTTTCCCAGTAGCCGTACCACAGTGAGCTGTGAGCTCATTACCTCTCGGAAGCCAAACAGGGTCGAGCCTGGGGAGTATGTGGAAGTCCCAAGGACGCTGCAAGACGGGTTGTCACTGGTGACTCAGGAGGTGGCATGCCCTTCCCTCTGAGGGTCTGGCCACACTGCAGCCGGGAGCAAGCTGCCAGCCCTGGGAAGACTGGTTCCTACTAGCCGGACTCAAGCTAGGGTTCCAAAAGTAGCTGCATGGCCATTGTGGCACAGTCAGCAGCTCAGACTCTCAACCCCACCTGACCCCCTGGGTCTGAGCACAGGTGTCTAGACCAGGTCTGGATCAGAGCCGCAACGTGCACAGTGCTATTATTAGCAGGCTAGCTCGAGTCTGTCTGCCCGGGCTGGAAGGCTCACTCCCAGCTGCAGTGTAGACGTACCCTGAGCCATTACTGAACCAACCCCCAAGCAGGAGGCTAGGCATGCTAGCAGACACTGAATTGCTGGAGGCGACTACCATGTACTTGGGCACTCTCTCGTTGTGTAATGCTGCTGTTGGCACAAAATTGTTCCTATGTTGCACCCAGAGGTGGCTGCATTTCAATAGTGAGTGATCTCTGCTGTAAATATATACACTCTAAAGTGCTTTGGGATCCTGTTGTTGAACTTTTAGCAACTTATCCCTGGTATGGTCTAGTGGGCAGAGCACTGGATTCGGACTCAGGCGATCTATTTGCAGCGCTGCTGCTGGCCTGCTGGGTGACCTCGGGCACTTGGCTGCTCTGTGCCTCCGTTTCCCAATCTGTAAGAAAAGGGGACAATGATACTTATCTCCATTGTAAAGTGCTTTGAGACCTACTGATGAAAGAGCAATATAAGAGCTAGGTGTTATTATTGCTTCTGCTTTTCACCCTTCAGCTGGTTCCTGTATCTGCTCTACGTTCTTCCATGATCCTCAGCACTGTACTAGCGAGGCCCCTATGCACTAGGAGCAATCGAGGGGAATCTACAGGTGTTAATGGTCCTGCGTTGAGCATTGCCTGTGGTCTCATGGGACAGGAAGAAGCAGCACCAGCAGAGAGGTGTTTAGCAGAGATAGGTAAGTGTTGCACCTAGGGTGACCAGACAGCAAATGTGAAAAATCAGGACAGGGGGTGGGGGATAATAGGAGCCTATATAAGAAAAAGACCCAAAAATTGGGACATCTGGTCACCCTAGTTGCACCCCTCCAGGCCAGGGTCTAGTGTTTGAAGAGAAAGCTGGGCCAGGTTTCTTGAGTAGAAGGCAAGAATCTTGGCAACTTTTGACTCCCAAAAGCGTCTCCGATCATTGATCCGTCAAGATTTGTGCTGACTCAGGCCTTGTAACCAGGGTCTCTCTGCAGATCCAAAGAGGCCACTGCTCCCCTCCTCCCCCCTCTCCTGTCCTTCAGGATGGCACTATAGTGCTTCCTGTCTCCCGCCCTTGCGTATTGAGATTGTAAGGTCTTTGGGGCAGGGATTATCTCTTGTGCACTATGGGGCAGATCCTGCACTGGTATAAATTGTAATCGCTGCTTTGATGCCCAAGGAGCAATGACAATTTTTGCCAGCAGAGGACCTGCCCCACGTGTGTACAGCACCTAGCACAGAGAGGCCCCAATTCTCGAATCTAAACACTACTGTAATACAAATAATAATAGCAGGAATGCCACTGCCATTGGCTGACTCCCTCCTTAGCCCCAACTCAGCACTAGCACCCATGGAGGAGAGCCCATGGTGGCCATGCTGCCTCCATCTTGGCTAGGAACTTTCATTGCCATGGGTGACCTCCTGCAATGCGCTGCCTCTGGGGTGACACTCCCCATGCTATTTGGATTATTTTCCCTGTCTTCAGCACCCCTAGGATATGCCTAGCCGACCAGTCTCTCTGAATCAGCATGCTTCCTTTGCACACTTATGCTCATTGTCTTCCACAGAATCATAGGACTGGAAGGGACCTTGAGAGGTCATCTAGTCCAGTCCCCTGCACTCATGGCAGGACTAAGTATTATCTAGACCATCCCTGACAGGTGTTTGTGATGATGGAGATTCCACATGCCAGACTCCCTCACATAACACCCAGGCTCTGCATTGCACAAGGCGGGAGGCCTCTTTGCTGTCCTCTCCTTCGGAGGAGTTCTATTACACAGTTTGTAACCCCAGAGTCTTCTCTCACCCTGACTTTCTATTGAGTCTTACGCAGTTTGTGAATCTGTCAGTCTTCTCCCTGTGGGACCATTACAGCTTACAGCCTAGATTCTCCTTAACACCGAGATCCTCCCCATCCCCATATGCATCGTCTTTGCTGGACTATACCACCTTGTTATCTTGCAGGCCCAGCCCAGATGGTACTTTTTCCTACTTCCTGCTTTTAAGAAGATATGGAACCTTCAAAGGGAATGGAGAGAAGGAGGGCAGATATTGATTGCAATCCTGGGTGGAAGGCTGACTGTACTTGACCAGACCTGATATTCTGCTTGTGTGACCAGGTGCCTGGGATGGTCCACATTGAGAATGCCACCATTGCAAGACTGCAAGAAACAGGGAAGACAATCCCCCAAACTGATGGTTTATTCTATAATTAGAGTGCTAATACAGACCCTGTCAGGCATTCCAGTCCTTGGTTCTCATCCATACAAACTGGTCACAGAGGAGGAACCGCATGGACAATCGCAATGCAAGCTTCTCCTGTCCTGCCCACCAATATGCCTCCCTGCTGACCTTCAGAGACCACCTTTTGAGTAAGGAGACAGTTCAGTCTCTGGGCCTTGTCAGTCCTTAGCTGCTCTGCTGAGAAAGCCAAGAAAGAGGTCAAATAATGTCAATTGTGATGTCATCTCACCAAGCCCACTTAACAGCCAGAGGAAGGTAGGGACCTGGGTTGGGTTTGAACCAGGGAGTGAAGGGCTGCATCTCTCACAGCAGTACTAATCCCCTTGGACTGGTGCTTTGGGGAAGAGCTCAGAGCTTTACACAAAGCAGTCTACATGACTGATTTCAAAAGATGGGGGAGAGGAGGAGGAAAGTTTCACATCTCAGTAGTTAGAGTTTCCTGGAGACCACCTCCCCATCTGTGTCGCAGCAGGCTTGTGTGTAACTCCACCAGTTGCTTACCCGAAAGAGTGAGATTAGGAAAGTATATTATTTGTAACTGGTGGCTCTGATCTCTAAGGTGGGGACCATTTCCTCTCCTCTTCTTATATGGCAGCAGCTACTAATGGAGGCAACTAAGCTGGCTTCTCCTGCTTCTTTCTATCAGCTCCTTGTACAGCCCTCCAAGGTCTTCTTTGTAATTGAGTGCCCGGGCATCTCTAGAAGCAAAGAAGTTGAGCCGTTCCCAATATACCAGCCAGTTCTCCTCAATAAACCAGCCAGTATTCCACAGACCATGAGTGGACAACAGCCCAATTTGGTAACCAATGTTTGAGACAAAATCCCAGCAATTCATGTTGTTCCTTCATTTTTGTTTTACCACATAAAATATCAAAACTTTTCAGGGTAAAGAAAGCTCGGGTGAAAATAATTCCTAATAAATTGAAGGATTAGATTGAAAGAGTTTGGCTGGAAAAAGGTTAGCTAGATAGATGATAGATAGATAAAGATGATACTGAATCACAAATTGAAAATTCAAAGCCAAGTGTTCTGAAGCAGCTTATAAATCTGGGCTCCCAAAACTGGATCTTCTATTGCTGGGGGCAGAGCTTACAGGTGCTCAAGCTTGGGGGCTTCCAAGAATTTGGCTTTGCATGCACCACTGACCTCTAGATCAGGGAGTCAGAGGTCTACCTACCCAACTTCGAACTGTACGGTCAAAAAACCTGCCCATACAAATGTAAAGGCTGCTTCAAAACTCTGGCCCTAAAGGTCAATCCTTGTCCCATTGAAGTCAATGGGAGCTTTGTCATTGACCCGAACAGGAGCGGGTCCTGTCCCCTAACCACTTTGTAAAGTCGCTGCTTTCAAAGAGAGGAAACACAGGCAGTGTTGCAGAAGAAAGGAAATGGGGGGAGAGGGGAGAATGGAAGTGGTGGGGGAGAAAGAGAGGGACTGACCAGCACAAAAAGCCTCGTGACAACAATCATACCTTTTGCTACAATTGGCATTCATTCCAGTAGGGCCTGAAGTGTTGTTGTTTTCAGCTTTAATTCTGTCGTTACAAACAGACCGATCTTGTTTCCCCAGAACTCACAGCTGCTGCCTAGGGTGAAGCCTTCGCTCACTTCTTGGACCTGAATGCAAGTCTGTGAGGTAATGGATGATGGTGTTTTGCACTGGTTAGAATAGTAATCATCATGAGGCCTGAAAGAACAGTCCCTGCTTCTGTACAGCTCTGACATCACCCTGGACACGGATGTTGCTGGGACACTTGAGCCCCTTCTCAGCTGTTGGTTTCAGACCAACCCATGGGAGGGATGAGGAGTTGGTTAGAAAGAGACATTCTAGAGATTCCAGACCGTATGCCTTCTGGATTGGCTAAAAATAACCAAATCGAGTGACCCCAGGTCACGGCAGAAACCCGGTGGAGAATCAGTTTGGCTGGTTACCCTTTTCTCTTCTTCCCCCTCTCTTTGTCTCTCTTTATAAAATCAGTCAAGATAGGATCTAAAAAGATGCGCTCGTTCCTATTCTTCCTCTTGTTAGACAAGGGATAATAATTAGAAACTGATGTCAGCTTGCAATAAGAGGGCTAAGTCACTCCCTCCGGGTGAAGCCTAGGAGGCAAGTTGGCAATTTCAGATGTTTATTAAGAGTCCTCAGGTCTCAGGTGTGGTCTAACTGGTCCTCAGGTACTCACGGAGTTGGGGTTACCCAGGGAATGGGTGCCAGAAGATGGAGAATTCTAATATTTATAGATGCAACCCATGCCTGGCTGGGATCAAAACTTGGGACTTCCGGAGCATAATGCATGAGCATCTACTGCAGAGGTCTCAAACTCAAATTTACCTTAGGGCCAGGGCCAGTCCTCAAATCCTTCCAGCGGGCCAATAACGTCACTGAAGATGGTGTTCAGAAAAAGAAAACGTTTATATTGTATTTTTTATTTCAAATTTCTTAGAAATAATAAAACTGTCATACAACTTTATACAAGTCTTTGCCCGCTGGAGAGTTTTTAGTGTTTGCCAGACACCTGGCAACACTGCAGTTCTGTCAGTTTGTTGATGTTTGGCCTCAGTGATTGAGCAGTTGAAACCTTCAGGACTGCAGCAAGGTGTGCATCAGATAGTTGTTTTCGGTATTTTGACTTGTTTATATTCGTTGTGGAAAAAAGTGACTCTGCCTCCATGGTTGACTCTGCCCAGCGACTAGTGATGGTATCTCTGTCCCTCTCCCCCAGCCAATGGGAGCTGCAGGGGGCGGTGCCTAAGCAGACAGAGCCGGCTGCATGGGTCTCTCCTCCGCGGGGGCGCAGTGGGGAGGTTCTTGGGCTGCAGATGACCTGCGGGCCAGGACTTTGAGACCCCTGCTCTACTGCATGAGCTAAAAGACAAATCTCTATTAGACAAGGCTGTAGTAGGCTCATCAATTTCTAGCTCAGCGATTCTTAAACTTAAACTTCACTCTAGCCACGGCTTAAATGGGGTTGCGACCCACTATGGGGTCCCAGCCCACAATTTGAGAACCGCTGTGTAGCTGGTCTAGCTGCCACTTGAGGGGGACAGAGTGCCACAGCAAGCAGACATGGGTGACATAGAGATGGGGACATTCCTACATAATCAGTTGAGGCCCCACGTAGCTGCTCTGGAGCAGGGAACCTGTCAGCCACAGGAGACCAAGGTGAAACCATAAAACCCCAAACCCCAGCTCTGGCTCCAACCTGGGCTCCAAGAGCTGGTATGCTTCCTGCTGGAGCTGTGGACCCTGGAACGCTGGCAGGTTTCAAATGGAAACCTGCTAGTGTTCTGGACAAAGTTTTGTCGAATCTGTAGTAGATTCAGTGAAACATTTCATGACAACGCATCAGCATTATCCAATGGGATGTTAGAAGTTACTACAGAGAACTTTTTCCTGGGTGTCTGGCTGGTGAGTCTTGCCCACATGCTCGGGGTTCAGCTGATCGCCATATTTGGGGTCGGGAAGGAATTTTCCTCCATGGTAGATTGGCAGAGGCCCTGGAGGTTTTTTGCCTTCCTCTGTAGCATGGGGCACGGGTCACTTACTGGAGGATTCTCTGCATCTTGAAGTCTTTAAACCATGATTTGAGGACTTCAATAGCTGAGACATAGGTGAGAGGATTATTCCAGGAGTGGGAGGGTGAGATTCTGTGGCCTGTATTGTGCAGGAGGTCAGACTAGATGATCATAATGGTCCCTTCTGACCTTAAGTCTATGAGTCTATGAGTCAATTATATTACATTGCATTGAAAAATTGGCAACTTGCTCTGCTGCTAATTCACCTGCCATTGATTCTTCCCCCATCTTCCCCTGCAGGACCGGCCCACAACATTTTGGCACCTGAGGCGGGGTGCTCAAATGACGCCCCCATGGCCCCTCACTTGGGCCAAAACTTTGAAAGGTCTCAATTCTGCCTTCTTCATGTTCTACTCCTCTCATAGTACTGCTCTGCTACCTACCCCAATAAAGGAGAACTAACAACTTAAAATGCCTTGTTCAAAAATTGTAAGTAACACTTAACTTTCAAACGCCTGAACAGCAAATGTAACTTTCCTTATCTGCATAGTAAACAGTGGCATTTTTATCTGTTTGAATAATCAAAGTGGTGCTTTCCGTGCCTTCCTGGTTGCAAAGATTTGAACTGCTTCATGAAGGTCCACAGTCTGGGCCAGCTCATGCTCTGTTGAGATGGTTGCAAAGCCGACCAGCCTCTCCTGTGTCATTGTGGACCAGCCTCTCCTGTGTCATTAACTTCAGCTTGGAGAAGCTACGTTCTCCACTGGCAACTGTTACAGGAAGTGTTAGAAGTATGCGCAGAGCAACAAAAGCATTTGGAAAGAGGGTGGTCATCTTATTTGTGCACATATATTCCAGAACAGCCTTTGGAGTTGATCCTGCTGAAATGTATCTTGAAAGGGCTTTCAGTTCATCACCTATATCACTCACATCAATATCGCACATGTCATCATGTGTCAACACTGTCTCTAGTGCTCTGCATTGCTGGTGTAGGTCTTCTTCAGGTATAGTGAGGCGTTTTGGAATATCATACAACATCCCAAATATACTGCTGTGTTCCTTGAGCTGCATGAAACGTTCTTCAACTGACTGTATTACACAATCTAGCACCTGGTTAAAGAATTCAACTTTAAATTGTTTGGGGTCTCCTATGGGATTATCCCATGCCTTGTAATCAAAATGTCTTCTTCTTCGGTGACTCTTGTATTCTTGAATGGGTGGGAAAATAGCTTCAGTGTGAAGTTCCTCTGCCAACTTCTGTGCGCTCTTCAGAATGTTTTGAAATCCCTCATCTGACTGGTAAGACTGTAGGTATGACTTTGCTTTGTCCAGTTGTTCCATTGCTCCAGATAGATCAAGGTCAACACCTTGGAGTCTCTAGCTTACAACATTTATTTCAAACAGGATGTCATGCCACAACGCTAAGCCACACAGAAATTTGAAGTTATGTAGGTTTCTGGTGATTCCATTTCCCTCTGCCACTGTTCTCCCACGAACAGTTTCTGTCATAGCATTATCCCCCATAATGGCAATTATGGCATCATCTATCTTCCCAGTTTGGTGTTTGATAGGCTTTATCACCTCCACTCGACTTTCCCATCGTGTGGCAATCAGTGGTTTCAGTGTCAGAGAGGCTGTTCCCAGATGTTGCTTCAAAATTTGCCATCGATGAGTTGATGCAGAGAAAAATACATAGATGCTTTGAATTACATTAAAAAATTCAGCAGCCTCACTAGAAGCTGATGCTGCATCACTGACCACCAAGGTCAATGAATGAGAACTACGTGTGACAAAAAAAGCTCGAGGGTTTAACCCTCAGATCCATGTCTGCACTCCTCTGTTCTTTCCTCTCATGTTGGCACCATTATCATAGCCCTGACCTTTCATGTCAGCTATCGCAATTCCCGTATCTTCCAGCTTTTTAAGAAGCACATTTGTCATACAAGCTCCTATAGGATCATCAATGTCAATAAATTCTAGAAAATGCTCTCTGACAGTCACCATTGCAGGGACATTTTCACTAGGTTCTGTTGTTGTTACAAAACGCACCATTAAAGTCGTTTGTTCCATATGGCTGATGTCAGGTGTGCAGTCCAGAATAACAGGGTAATATTTTGCTGACTTCAGATCTGCCACAATCTTCTGTTTGACTTTTGTTGCCAGTAACTCTATGATCTCATTTTGAATTGTTTTTCCAATGTAGTGGTGTGTGTACATTTCTTGGGTGGTGACTCTTCTTAGATGCTTCTGGAGTACAGCATCAAACTCAGCCATCAGCTCCACAATTTTAAGGAAGTTTCCATTGTTTGGCACATACATCTGATCTGAAGTGCCACGCAGTGCTAGGTTTTGGGTAGCAAGCATTCTCACAATGGCAATGAGCCTTTTCAGAGCATTTTGCCAGTAAAGAGACTCTGATGCAATCTTCTCTTGATGCTGATCATCTACGGTGGCCTTTAACCTTAGTCTCATCTCAAGCTCTTTCCACCTATGGAATGCTGTCTGGTGATTTGCTGCCTTCTCATGATATGCCAGATTTCTAGCCAGATTTTTCCAGTCCTTTGTTCCTGTAGAACCCAATGGCTGGAACATTAGACTGGAAGAGTTTGCAACAAAAACAGAATGCAGCATTCTGGGTTTTTGAGTACATAAGCCATGGCCTCTCCACTTTGTCACCATTGGGGATTTCACGCCAGTAATGTGTTGGATGGAAACGTCTATTTTCATTGTCTTTGGGGAACATGAAGTTTTTCACTTGCTGTGGCCCATGCAGTACAAGGAAGTCCCTCAGGCTACAGCTCAAGTGAGTCCACAGTCCTGGATCATCTAGACTTAAGGAACTAAACTCAGCAGCAGCCGTTTCTTGCGCCTCCACCACACTCTTCTCTGATCTACACTTTTCTTCAGGAATGTGCATGGTTACATCCATTGGAGATGGAGATATGGATGCTGCAGTAGCAGCCAGGTCACCTGCACTCTAACTGGAAGATCAGGCATCTCCTCACCACTCACATCCTCACTGGGGCCGGAAGGCTCACCGTGAACATTTGTGCCTATGTGTCTCAGGAGAGCTCCTTCCTGCCTAGATAGAAAAGCTTCCTTTGCTTGCTTTCTTTTTCTGAATGCTGCCCCAGAGGGGCATTTTCTTCTTTCACTCCTGACAGCTGTTCTGTGCCAGCTATAGTGGCTCTCAACACTCAGTAGAAGAGGACAAATAAGCCGGCTGGTAGCAGGGCCTGAGTGAGGGAAGATATCAGCGTCTTAAGGGCCTAACTGGCTCCTACTACTTCAGTTGACTGCCTGTTCTCCTCAAGTGGGTTCAGGGAAGCAGCAGGAAACAGGAAGCTCCCTGAGAAGCTGGTGTTAATCAGTCCAGGCTCCTGGGGGTGCTAGAGAGGTTCATAAGAGGCTCCTCCTCCTCTCTCTCCCTGCAGCTCCTGCTGCTTTCTGTTCTTCACTCTCACCTTTTCTCCTGCCTGCCTGTTATGTCTCTTGTGCCCTCCTTCCTCCAGCACAGCACTCCACCATCTCTGTGCATCTAGAGCAGAGAGAATACATATGCACCAGCAGCAGACACAATTCTCTACACTCTGGGTCCCAGTGGCGCCCTCCCCGCCCAGTCTGGCACCTGAGGCGGCCGCTTCAGTTTGCCTCATGGTAAGGCCAGCCCTGTTCCCCTGGGCTTGAGATTTAGCTGAGATGTCTCTTACACAGCTCTCCTCCAGGATTTTGCTGGAACATGCTGGCTATTCTGATGTAAGTGGGATTTTGGTTCCAGTTGTGATATAATTACTTGGCTGGCTGGCCTCCCTCCATGGTGCACTGTCCGTCTCTTCTGTCTCTTGGGGCCTAGGTGTCTCTTTACTAGAGCTGGGCAGAACATCTATTTTTTTTTTGTCCATTAAAAGTTGATGAAAATGGACTTTTTTTTCATGAAAATTTCCATTTTTGTTGCAAAGCCATTTTCGCCATTTAAAAAAAATACTTTGACCAGCTCTACAGCCAGCCACTTGCATTACACTTTCAATGTACACAGTAGAGTTTGGGGTGCAGCAGGCAGTATGAAGACACAGCTTCTGGTTTTCTGCTTAGCACAACCCCCCTTTTCAGCCTTTGACCACCGCTGTGCCCAGCCTGCTAAACATGGCTTCACCCAGGGCCGGCTCTAGGTTTTTTGCTGCCCCAAGCAAAAAAAATTTTGGCTGCCCTCCCTGCTTTTTTGTTGGCTTTTACACATGCGGAGGAGCAGGGCAGCTAGGGGCAGCTCCCCCCTGGTGGGGAGGTGGCCGCTGCCGCGGGAGAGCGGCGCGGCGCGACCCCGCTACCCGCTCTGCCAGCTCCCTGCCCCGGCTACAGCAGGGCAGGGCAGCCAGGGGCGGCGTCCCCCTTGGGGGGTGGCCGCTGCCACGGGAGAGCGGTGGCTCGGCGTGGCACGACCCCGCTCAGCCAGCTCCCTGCCCCAGCTGTGGCGGGACAGGGCTGCCAGGGGCAGTGCTCCCTGCTTAGCCGGGGCAGGGCAGCGTTACCGGCTCCGGGCGGGGGGGCGGCCGCTGCCTGTGCTGCCCCTAATAGTTTGCCGCCCCAAGCACCAGCTTGTTCTGCCGGTGCCTGGAGCCGCCCCTGGCTTCACCAAACATTCAGCTACCTCTCCGGGGTCTGTCCAGTTTGCAGCCAACTGGTGGCAGCAGCAGGAGAGAGGATCTGTGAAAGGGAAAGGCAGGCAGCGAAGGGACAGAGCAGAGGTCAAAGCTTTCCTACACCTAGCACCAAGCAGCTCTCCTCCTCCTAGACTAGAGCGGCTTAAAGACCAAAAAGGGGCGAGAGTGACTTCTGAAGGAAACCAGACTGGGAACAAATTGAATCCTGCTGCGGACCAGTTCAGAGAGCTCAAGTGATTTGTGAATGAATGTGAATAGTTAGGAAGAACTGCAGTGACCTTACTGAGACAGACCAGCCACCAGGGCGGGGGAGGGGAAAAATGTTTGTTCACCAGCCCAGCAGCTATTTCTGACTTCAGGGGCCTGAGGTGATAAGCAGGCAGAGGAGGTCAGAATGTTTTCAAGTAAATATTAGTGGGGTGGGTATGGTAGAAGCAGGGGAGGGAAGAGGCCCTTAATGAGTCATCAGAAACCAGACAGCAACAGCATGATTGAATTTTCCTTACGTTTCAGAAGTGCTAATCCTCTCGTCACAGACACAGCAGCATTGTCGATAATAGTTCTGAGTAGTTTGGAGCACTTGAGCTGTTGCTCTTGTGTGACTGTACGTACGGGAAGTCTACACTATGCTCCTGTCCCCACCCACACCTCCCTCCCCAGATCATATTGCACCATGGCCTTGTCCCAAGAGAGAACGCTGAAGAGCCCTGTTCTAGTCCACCAGCACCTGCTTGAGCCAGCCAGACCTTTGGGATCCCCACCGCTACTTGGTCTAAGAATCGGTTTTCTCTTCTGCTTCTCTCACCCCAGGGTGTCTTTGGCCCGCCACTCCCTTTGACCCAGATGGCATGGCCTTGTACCCTTCCCTTTGTCCCTTCCCCATGCTAACCCGCCGAGTCCTACCCAGCTGTCCAAGCTCCTGATATGCTAAAGCTCTGAAAGCTGCTGTGCTAATTAGGTCCATGAGCAGGGAGCAGCTAATACGCAGAACCGATTCCATTACAGGACGGCTGTTGTGTCTTGTTTACTGAGCTCCCTGCTGTATATCCTGTGCTAGGAGGATTCCTGGAATCAGAATTTATGTCAAACGCTCCTCCCCGGCTCCCCCCTCCCTCCCCCCAAATCCCCCACATAACATAAACACAGACTGTTGAAAGAAGATCCCAGCACGTGACTTCTAGCTGGTTTTGTTTCCCAAATGGGAGGGAAAGTGTGACGGCCCCTCCAAACTGCACTTTTCCTTTGTCTGGGCTCCCACAAAGGGCTGGCTTCGTAATTGTTTTGAATTTAGTTCTTTTTAACCTTTCCTCTCTCTTAATTTAAAGCAGAGGTGGAGCTCTGGCTGGAGAAATTAACATTAAAATCCATCAACCTATTAGTTAACCCCAAGAGAGAAGAAGCAAGAGAACAGCTGCCTGACCATATCCCCAGCCTCCTTTCCCACCGCCAATTCCTACCTCTGGGATCACCCCACTGAGAGGTAGAGAGGAAATCAGGAATTTTACACTGCAGTAGAACATATACATCCCCCCAGCAAAAAGAGTGTAAGGTGGAATTAAGGCTGTGTTAAAAGCCAATCAGTAGCAAGGTGGGGGGGAGGGGGGAACGGATTTAACAGAACCTCAGTTTTAAAGGACAAAAAATCTGTATGAAAGCCAGGAAGTTAGCAACAAATACTAATCTCTGAAGATTACTCCTAAAGAATCACAACCACTGTAAAACACGAATGCTCAGAGTTCAGGTTACCCAAACAACCTTGGTTCTGTATTCATAGAACTACTATCCCGCGCAACTTCGTGGAAAGGTAAATAGATATGTGTATAACAAGTATCTCACCCGTTAACATTTTAAAACCCCACTAGTTTGGAGGAGCCATACATTCTTGAAATCTCTTTAATCCTGTGTGTTTCAGTTATTTCTCCTGCGAGTACAGACATCTTAAAATCATATGATTTATATAGCACCTAACTACAAGGTACACTGCAAATTGTATTATCCCCATTTTACAGATGGTGACTGAGGCAGAGATAAAATGGCCAGATTTTAAGGAGTTCTCAGAACTCACAAACACCACTGAGGTCCATGGGAGCTGCCGGTGCTCATCACTAAATGTCAGATCAAAGTTACCAAAGTGGCTGTCTAAATCTGGATTTAGCTGCTGAACTTTAGGTGCCTAGGCTAGAAAATTATAGCTTGTGTGACTTGGTCAAGGTCACATAGCAAGTCACTGGCACAATTCAGATCTCCTTACTCTTGCTGATGCATTAGACGCCAGCGCCACCTGGACAAGTCACTTATTTCTTGGCATTACAGTTCGCTCACTGCCAGTCTGCACCCCATTTCCACATCGCGTGGGGCTACAAACCCAGAAGCTGGCCAGCCACTGGTACTTAGCACAGCAGATGACCTGCAACATGTGATTTTTGGTGCCTGCCCCTGCACAGTGTGATACTCTGACTGATATCCCCTACTCCTTGCCCAAGATTCCTCCCCTGAAGCTGACCAAGTAGGCGTGCTGAAAACATGGAGCGACAAAGGGTCAGTATGGCCAGGGCCGGTGCAAGGAATTTTCATGCCCTAGGTGAAACTTCCTTGCACCAGCCCTGTGCGCACCCCCCCCCCCCCCCCCGCGGCAGCCAGCATCGCCCCCCGCGGCAGCCTGCTCCCTACCCCCCCGCTTGCGGCAGCTCAGCCCCCCACCTGCGGGCCGCGGCAGCCTCCCCCCCAACCCGTGGCTAGCCGCCCCCTGCCTCCCGGCTCCATGCTCAGCCACTGAACCAAGCGTGGAGCCGGGAGGCAGGAGGCAGCTGCGGTGAGCCACCCGCGAAGCCCTGCTAAGCCCCAGCGGCACGGCAACAGCCCTCGCCACAGCAGGGCTTCGCGAGGAAGTGGGCGGCTGCCTCCAAGGGCGGCGAAATGCCGCTCCCCAAATCCTGGCACCCTAGGCGACCGCTTAGGGTTGCCTAGTGAAAGCGCCGGCCCTGAGTATAGCTGTTATCAGGTTTTTCCCATGCACCTCCGCACCTCACGAAAGGACAGTGCCTACTGCCAGCTTTGCATTAGTGGCATTTATTGGTCATTCAGAGACAGTCTTTGCATTGTGTGAGCTGGGTCAGAGAAGTCAGGCATAAGAGAACCTTACAGTGATCTCCTTTACAACCCCCAAGATCCACACAGCTTCCAGAGTAGAAAGTTCCTGTTAGGTGTTAATTAAGAGGCCATTTGGCTAAAATAAAAAGTCTAGTATCCATTTAATATCTCATCAGGGGCTCCCTCTTGCCCCTGCAGGGGAATGGGCTCTGATCATTCTAATAGGTCTTCTCCACCTCCAGCTTCCATGGTCCCAGTTTTATCTGGATAAAGTCACGCTGCAGTTCCCATCCCCCTCTCTTGGCATCTGACTGGGGCTGTTGCTCCCTTCCTCATTGCAAAGGCTTCTGAGGAGACACCCTGTACAAGCAGGCAGGACCTTTTCCCTAACAGCCAATATGAGAAGACCTGGACCGGCCACACCTTTCTCCTTCCCCCAAACAGCCCATGGCTCTGACTCTTCTCTCCATAATTCCTCCCCTGCCAGTCCTGGGACTGATTCACCCTCCAACAGGAGGTGGGACCCCACACACTTACATGGAGGAGTGTTGGGGGGGAGAGGGGTGGCTTGAAGACCACAAGTTCTGTTACCCTCTTCCTTGCTTTTGTAGGGCCACCTACTAAGCTTGTTGTTCCCCATTCCATTGTCTACATCTTCAGGGAAACAGCCTGCCTCTGCCTGCCCATTCAGCAGCAGCAGGATTGAGAAATACTGTGCCAGCCATGCTCCTTCCTACAGCACCCTGGGGACTTGCCTCATTCTTAGGCCCTAAGCCCTGTGAATGCAACATGTGGATAGGGCACCCCCAGAGCACACAGGGCAGAGGGGAGTAGGGGATGGTAGAATCACACCCTATTGGGAAAGGAGGCGTATCTTCACAGTATGGTCACAAGGTGAAAACATTTGCTAGTTCTTGCAGCCCAGTTTGCCTGTCAGTGAACAGAAACAGCTGTGGGGGGATGGGATGTGTGTGTGGTTACCTGCAAAAAAAACCCTGCCATTGCGCGTTAGGGAGAAACTGATGTCATGGGTATACTTTGCTGAGCAGCTCAACAGTATACATATGATGCTAAATGGGAGAGAAAACTCCACCCCAGACCAGACTGTATTATCTGCCCCACCACTCCTGGCTGAGTTTGGCCCCATCACACACACTGAAGTTCAAGAAGCCCTAACCTGTGACAACCCATAACCTGTAAAGCAGATCCAGGTCCCTCCTAGATGGTGAAAGCCAGTGAAGAACTGTGCCTACTACTAAGGGAAATGCCTCCTTCAGTGAAGCACACTGCGAGCCTGGGAAGCCAACTGGCAGAGGGCACACCATGCCATAACTCTCATCGGGCCTGACACACTGCTGTCAGAATCTGTATCTGAAAGATGACATGTAAGGTCTCACACACGAACAGGTAACATGCTGGTCATTAATGTTATTGTGTGGTGTATGTACCGGCGGTGTATAAAGATATACAGATGTGTGCTGGAGATGTTCTTAAAAGATGTTTTGCATGCAGTGTATAAGCCCAGCCTGTCCTAGACCTAGGAATGTTGTTTCATCTGTTTTCATGTGACTCCAATGTAAATTGAGTGAGGGGGACAATAAAAAGTACATCTACATAGAAGGTAAACAAAGCTATCATGCTAACAGGCAGGGGAGAATACTGTTTAGCGATCACAATGGGGGATGGAGCCTGCACCCCCAGGAAGCCTGCCTGGCTCTTGAACAGAAACAATAGACCCTGGGAAACATAAGCAAAGGCAGAACACCATTTTGGCATCCATCACTTGGGGACGAAGGGGGAGCAGCACCCTTTGAGCTCATGAAACGTGGATCCTCTTGGCCTGAAAACCAAGGGGAGTTGGAACTGACTATAGGTGAGAAACCTGCTTAGACAAAGATTGTAACTTGCTGAAGTTAAGTTATAGTCTCTAGAAAGTGTGTTTTGTTTTACCTATAACCATACCTGTGTCTTCTGTTCTTACTTATCACTTAAATATTTGTTATTTGTTCATAAACTTATTCTTGTTTTATTACAAAAGCCATCTCAGTGATGTGCATTACACTGAAGGGTGAGATCCTTAGCTAAGCTAACAGGCTCTATGGAGGCAGCGAATGTAATAACTTCTGTGAGTATCTAGGGAGAGGGATTGGATGCTGCCAAAGGATGTCTCTGGGGAACTCGAGAACTGGGTTCATTGCCTGTTACCTACAAGGCAAGGGTTGGACTGGCAGAGTCCTGAAGCGTTTCCTGGCAGGGAAGATACACAACTTGGGTTCAGCAAAGCTCTCTCTTGCGGAGGCAGAGCGGTAACACAGTGGCTCGCAGTTCTGAGTTACCTGAGCAAGTGGTCACACTGGCATAGTCAAACTGGACTTACACACAGCAAAGTTAGAACTGGCCAGGATGGAGGCTGATCAGAAAGATAAATAATGGGAAGCTGCAAAAGCAGTGCGCGAATACCAAAGATGGGAAGCGGATCACAGAACCAAAGAAGCGGACCAGAAACTCAAGGAGAGAGTCAGAAAAGTAACAGCAGGAGGAGGCATACTAAAAACCATGGAACAAAGAGAGAAAGAAGCCCAGGAAAGAGAGGCTATATAACCTGAGCATGTTGGATGAGCAGGGACAGATCTCACAGTCCACAGGTGCTCCCCACCCATGGAACACCCAGCTGGGATAAGCTGTGCCTCCCCCGCAAAGAGCAGAGTGCATTGAGGGGTAGCTCACCACTTTGGAAAAGATTTGTGAACTACATCAATTCCAGAGGACAAGGGAGTCCCCACACTGATTGCACAGCTGTCTGGTAAAGCATTAAATGTATTTAATGAGACGAAAGCTAGGCAAGCTTTTAAAATCGGGTGTATTTAAAAAGGCTCGATGGCGAAGGTTTCACATTACTGCCGTACTGTGCACAGGGTGAGATTTAGAAAAAGGTGTCAATGTGAGTCATAGAGAATATATGTTTATAAAATGTGAGATTTGATGAGGAAATGGGCAAAGGGAAAGGGGACTGTGAGAATTCTGACCAATTATTTGACCTCTTTACACAAGAACATTTCCTGACCATATGCTCCGAGGAGATCAGAGAAGTAATTTGGGATAAATCTCTGCATTCTGTACTGGATGTTGTCGATCTGGCTGATTCCTATGTGCAAACCAGAGTGCCTAATGAGCATGAGACAGAGAAGGGCAGAAACCTGAAGGATTCCTGATACGCCTTGTAAGGTCTGACCCATGGGAGGTTTATTAAAGTTGCCAGAGTGAATGGCAAAGAACGCCGAGGGTGGAGAGGCACAGGGCGCCCAGATCTTTCTGGCCGGAGAGAGCATGCTGCAGGGGGAAGTATAGAACTGCTGGCATTGGGAAGTTTTTAAAACGTGCTTTTAGCCAAAGGAAAATGGAATGGGAGGTGCAGAAGGCATTTTAAGAGTTAAGTGTTGGATTGCAGTCCCGCAGAAATTCTCGTGGGAAATGACATATTAACTATGTCTAAAACTGCTAATATTGTAACTCACAGGAAGAAGAAATATTGTTCTGTAGTTCCAGGAGGGAACTGAGGCCAGAGAAACAGCTGAGGGGAGAAAGGCATCTCCAGCCCTAACATGGCAGAGCGGTAACAGTGGCTCACAGTTCTGAATGACCTGAGCAAAACACACACGCACACACGCACACACATACACACACACCCTACAAAACTGCTTGAAAAGTGCAATAGCTCACCCCGTCCTCAAGAAGCCAACACTTGACCGGAAGATCTCTCCACTGCCATCTCACCTACAACCCCCTTTTTGCTGGGCAAAAGAACTGAGAAAGTAACGATCAAGCTCCAACAACGTGTGACGTCAGCCAACGTAGATGCCTCATAATCAGGGGTTCAGATGAGGGCACAGCACATAGACGGTTCTAGCGGCACTGAAAGATGACCTCCTCGTGTCTATGGACACAGGCATGATCATACCCCTGGACCTCTCGGCAGTCTTTGACACAGCAGAGTGGTAACCCACCTACATGACACAGCAGGAGCAGATGGTCTAGCACTACAGTGGTTCCATTTGTCCCTAACCGGCAGAGCTCAGAGTGATGATGAGCAACTGCTCCTCCTCTATGAAGGCCCTCGCTGGTGGGGTTCTGCAGGGATCCATACTAACCTCACTTGTCTACAATGTCTAAATGGAACCACTGTGGGAGGCAGTGAGATGCCATGGGCTCAGCTGCCAATGGCACCCAACTATATACCTCATTCGCAGCTGGTACAATCACAGCCACTAATAAGATAGCAGAATGCCAAGAAGAGATCTGCTCTTGGATGAAGAGCAGCTGCCGCAAGTTGAACCCAGGCAAGACCAAAGTGATGCTATTCAGACAGAGGAAAAACTTCAAAGAGCTGGCCAAGGTGTGTTTCCACCTTCAAATGAAGCCATGCATCCCCTGGTTGTCAAAGCAGTGTGAAGCCTTGGGGTCCTGTTTGACTCTTCACTAAACTTGGGTGGCCAGGTAGCATCAGTGTCCAAAAATGTTTTCTACCTTTCTAGGAAACTTAGTCCCACCTGACGAGGACCTGGCCACGGCGATCCATGCATTTGTCACCTCCAGGCTGGATAACTGTACCTGAAACGGAATGTGAAGATGATGGATAGACTCCAGCTGGTACAGAACATAGCTACATCTTCTCCATGGCTCAGGCTGATGAGTACACATCAAGCTCGTGCTCAAGTCCTGCCGTTGGTTCTCAATTGATGGATCAAACCCCAGTTACATCAAAGGCCACATTTCAACCTAGGAACCGCCGTGACAGCTGCAATCGCCAGGACAATGCAGATCACAAAGCCCAGGATGAAGCAAGTGAGGACAGGGGACAAAGTATTCAGTGTCGAGGGGGTCTTACTTATGAAACAATCTCCAGGGGAGATGCACATCTAGAGTCAGAGCCTCTTGAGGAAACATTACAAAGCCATCCTCTTGGAGAAAAAATTTTCAACATAAGTAATGCTCACAATTCAAACCCCAGACTCAAATTCAAATTCCCAAAGCCTTTTCAAATCTCCCCTCCCCTGTAAAAAATCCACCCCTGAGCAGGGTTCTGAACCTGTAAAGGGAGACATACCAGAGACCGTGTGTAGTCCACTTGGGACTTTGCTATTACTATTGATTTTATGTGGAAGGTGCTCAGATATTATGGTGACAGGCGGCAGTATAAAACTCTAAGACAGATAGAATAGAAAATGAAAAATTTCACTTCCTGGGCAAACTGAGAAGGGTAATGGTAAAATATTAATTTGATTTTGCCTATCTAGTCTCCTCCTGAACCCCCTAATGATAACTTCTTGACTGCCTCCCTTGACAAATTGTTCCCTGGTCAGCCTTATTGATAAAGAACTTTTCCAAGAGTCTACCTCAAGTATTCTTGTTTTGTAATTTCAGTTCACGACTCCATTTTAAGAATCTCTCCCCACTTCTGCCCCCTTTTACCACTTTAAGTGGTACCTCCATCCCATCTTTGATACTTACTATAGACATGCATATCCTTCATTGATCTTTTTTTCCAGCTTACATGTATTAAATTCCCTTGATCTCTCTGCAAAGGCCAAACTCTTAAATCCTTTTATTATCTTTGTCTCCTTCCTTCAGATTCTTTCTATCTCATTTATCTCCTTTTTTATTATTTAGTCAGGACTCCTGGTTTTTGCTTTACTAAGGCTGTGTAAAGCGGGATGATCATTATTGCTAGGACTGGGAGAACTTACTTTATCTGAACTAGAGTTAATTCCAGCCATCACCAGGCAAGGCTTAAGTGTGCCCTCCTGCAGAATTAGTCATGAGACAGGCTGGGATGTGGGGCTAGAAGTGCTGTGAGTTCCCTTTAAATCTGCCCTTTAAGGGAGAGGGAAGCCAGAGGGAGCTTGAGGTACAATCCCCAAAACCTGAGGGTCCCGGGAGATCCAAGGGGAAGACAAGTCCAAATCTGTCCCCTCCTTGCTGCTCCTGTGGCCCCTCCTCCTGTCAAGAGGAGGCACAATTCCTGAGGGAGTCACACTAATACTGACTAGCCACCCTCCACACACCCACACACCCCAGGGGGGCTTGAAGGTACACAGCAATATTAACTCACTTACAGCTGGTCAGAAAGTTCCAGTGAAACATTTCTTCACTGGAATTTGGAGATCTGTCCAAATCAAAAGTGTTCTGCAAGCACAGTTTGATGTTGAGGAAGTTCCAATGGAACCCAGGCAGGTTTTAAATCCCACCCGGTTTCCTGCCAGGTTACCTGCCCAGCTCCTTGGCAGCCTGCCTGCTGGACTGTCACTGAGCTGGGGAGCCCAGGGCTTCCAGGGTCTGCGACTCCAAAACAGACTCCTCATGCTGTCTGGCTGGGAGAAAGGGATCCATTCCCTTTGGTGAAGAATTTCAAAATTTGGGGGGTTTATTCCAAGTTGGACTTAAACCAAATTTCAAAAGATTAAAATCCTCCTCGAAACGGAATTACATTTCCCTGCACCGCTCTAGACTCGGTCATGGCTATCAGAGCAGATATCAGAATCCTCTGGCATCATGGCGAGTGTCTCCCCTTGCCCTAAATCCCACCCTGGATCCCTGACATCCTGCAGTCTGCTAGGAGAAGGACTTCCCATAGGTCAGACAAAAGGGGGATTGGTATTTCAGATGCTCATTCACACTGACCCTCCCAACCTTGTGTAAGTTGTAAGTTCTACGGGGCAGGGACCGTGTCTTCCTCTGTGCTTTGTACAACTCCATAGACAGTGGTATTCAATAATAAATTAATTATTAGCTCCTCAGTCTCCCACATAATATCTCTGTGTTTGCTTCCGAGTATAACATTTACTCTCTCTCTTTTTTTTCAGGCGGCGAGGGGGCTCAGCATTACACCTTGAGCTAATATTTAATTTGTTGTCCACTATTGCCAGAGTCAGCCCTAGCTTATTGCGGGGTGCGATGCAGAGTAAGCCATGAGGAGTCCTCATCCATCACTCAAGCTGTGAGACGCTGGTGGGTCAGGCGTATGCGCATGGCACCCCTGAAAATAACTAGCAGAGGCCTCAGGCTGCTGTCTCCCCACAGAGTCTTCTTTGTACTATTCCTCTCTAACCAATCATCTGCTTGTTTTGAGCTGGTAGTTGGTATTTGTCTGCCCCAGGTGTACCGCTTCCCATTCATGTAAATTAAACCAATATTAGTGCCATCCTATTTTTGCTACATACGTGCACGCATGTGCTCACGCATGCTTGCATCGGTCACATACACACAGTGGAACCAATTTTCAAATGCAGACCTCTGCACACAATGTCCAGATCCTACGCGGTATGCATTAAATCAGCCCTGTGACTCAGAAAATGGATGGATGTTCCCACCGTGCTGCTCTCAGAGCTCATACTTGGAAATCAGACACCTGAGGTTCCCTTTGGCCTGCAGCTTTCCTCACGCTAGTTTCCAAGAGCTCCTCTGCGTATCTTCAGCCTGGCTGATATGCTGCGCTATGGAGATAGAGAACTGTTGAAAGCACATTGTTTATTAAATCCACAGTCCTGGGGTTGGGGGAGCAGACCTGGATAAACAGCGGGCTGGATAAACTGAGGGGAGAGATGGAGTGAGACTGCCATTTGTCAGTGTGTATATGACTAAGTAGCAGATGCTTTAGCTCTTCTCTGGGTGTAAAGCCAGTTTCTGTGTGATGCCAGAGTGAGACCACTGTAGTCTGGCATTATTACAGTAACAGTAGCACATAGCAGCCCCAGCTGAGTTTGTGGGCACACTGTGCAAGGTACATGTAAGTGTCAGCTGGTGCTCCAGAGAGCTTACACGCTACGTAGACAAAACCTGGGTGAAAGGAAGTATCATTATCTCTATTTCACAGATGGCAACTGAGTAGGGCGATTAAGTGACTTGCCCAAGATCATACAAGGAAGCTGCAGCAGAGGCAGAAATTTCACTTAGTCTCAGTCCAAGGCCTTAAGCACAAGACCATCTCTTCCAGAGTCAGCAGCGTCTCCAAACTGATAATGTGTTTGATTGTTACCAAAGGTGAGGTGCAACATCAATTCTAAACATATTTCAAGGACTTCATTCATCACACTGCAGACAAATACCTTCCAGGGCCCATATGCTCACTGCTGGAGATAAATACTGAATACACTGGCCCTTCCATGCTTATAAGTTACAGGCAGTTACACCCTAGTAACTGAGGAGCTTAATAGCACCTTATAGGCGTGTTGTGAGGGTAAATACATGAAAGATTGTGAGGTGCTCAGATACTGTGGGGATGGGGACCACACAAGTACCTAGGATAGACTGATCGATAGGAAGAGGGAATGGGAGGGGGAGAAAATTCTTGAAGACCAAACAAAAATGTCATGAGCCAAATTCATCCCTGATGTAACCCTGAAGCAAAGACATCAGGGACAGTTTTTTGAAGGTGCCTTGGCCTCTAGACGCGTTGGAAGATCCCAGGAGATATTTGTAGGTACCTAACTCCCACTGGGTGCTTTAGAAGATCCTACTAACTGACTATCTGCACCTTTAGGCCTAATACCTTTAAAAACATGGCCCTTTAGGCCTTGTCTCCACGAGGCTTTTTTGCCTAAAATTTCACACAGTTGCTACCATCAGTGGGACTGTTAATGTGGACATGGTCATTGGTGTTTTAATCTCAGTGTCGCATAAGATATGCTAGGAGACAACATGGTGCTTAAAACCTCTGGAGCCCTGTCTACACTAGGACTCCAACCCTCGTTCCTTCAGCAGGAGTTCGTTTTAAGTCTGTACTTTTTTACAAGTCTTTTTTTTTTTTGCTTCTTTTTAATTTTGTTATTTCAAGACTGTTTTTCAGAAGAATAAAAACCAGATATACGAGAAAATCAACAAAAATTCTCGCTCACATACAACCCCAGCAAAAAAAATGTACAAGACAGAATTAATAATAAATATTCACACACATACGCGCAGACACACAGTAAGAAACTGATCTTGCAAAGGCTTAGGCACATGCTTAAATGTAAGCATGTGAGTAGTCCGGTTGAACTCATTCCAAACACTCCTCTCCTCAGCGTGTGTTCCTCAGCATGATCCTTCGCAGGATCGGGGCCCAAGTATCAAATATTTTTTCTGAGGTATCTTTTTTCTGTAAACATCTAAATGAAGCATGTCTACACCTATTAAGAAGACATTTTCAACTGTAAAAAGTAGACACAAGACAAAGAATTAAAAACAAATAGATTGTAAGCCCTTTGGGGCTTTGTTCTGTATTTGTATAGCACCTAGCGCTGGCGGGGGTCCAGGTCTGGGGCTCCTCGGTGCTCCCACAATACAGATAATAAAGAAGAAGAGGAGGAGGAAGAAAAAAAGAGGAAAAGGGGAAGAAGAAGGCAGCAATGAAGAGTTTCTGAGAATTAGCTGTGTGTGTGTCTCGAGGAGACTTTTAAAAATCTAACTTGCCAGGTTATTTTATTGATCAGTCTCAGTCAGTTAAATTGGCACAGCTCCAGCACCCTGTGTTCGCTGGCACCAGAAAGGAACCCAGATTGCAATACAGACTGGATAGTGTCTGTAAATTCCCACCACATAGATTGCAACTCCCTGGGGCAGGGACCTGCCATTTTCATATGTCTAATACCTCCATACTAGCGCTTCAGACACAAGAAATAACAGGGTCAGTGGCTTCTGGTGCAAGCATATGTATCTCGGCTTGTGCATTCATTAAAGGGCTTTCAATCTTGCTAGAAATTCTGTCTCCATTGCTCCCCCACTCAATATTTTATCTGTGTTTTCTTCCCCCCGCCATCTCCGACTAGCCCCTGAGCCTTTCCCCCCTTTTTAATTAAGAACATTCACATAGGCACAGGCAAAAGTCCAATTAGCAGCCAGTCTCTTGTCAACACATATTATCTTTGAATGCTAACTGCATTCTTAGCTGGCCACTTAATAACACGTTACCAGTCAGAGAAAATTTTCCACATGCTTGGTAATCCCGAATTGGGTCATGTGGAAGTGCTCTACCTCGGGGTCGTGTCACCAGCTGTGAGACGCAGGCTCAGCAAGGGACAGAGAGGGCCCAGAGCCAGGAAAAAGGAGAGTTGGCCCTCTCCCATATTTGGGATAAAACAAGAGCTCAAAGTGGCAGGGGACGGAGTTTGAGAGGGGAGATTGGAGCTCTCCTTCTTCAAATAAAGACACACAAGGCCACAATTTTCAAACATGAGGAGCAATTTGGGGCACTTTCTGGGTGCTCCTCGAGACACTGGAGCACCCACCCTCTGAAAAACAGGCCTCTGCAAGTTCTCTCAGGTTGGGCCTCCAACATCTTGGCCATGGAGCAGTGAGGGCTTTTAGGGGGAGGGGGAAGTTATTCACATGTGAATTGGAGTGTTTTCTGAAGGCTGTGAATACTGAACTCCTCTGTCCATCCACAGAACAGACAGTTACAGGGTGAGCTTCCCAGCACTGCTCTGCCCCCGCCATGGAAGGAACCACCATTTAGAGGGAAAAGGCTAGATCAGGTACCATGGCCCATTCAATCCTTGGACATCTGATGAGACTGCCAACAAGAAAGTCACATGTGGTGGTGGGGCGGGTTTGGTGATGCACACAACAGTGGTCGGACACCACCCAACTAATCCCACAGAGGCCACTGATTATCTTAGACTGCACATGGTAACAACTTCGGGTCCCTGTCACCAACCCCAGGACTCAGTCCTGCAATACTTACTACCATGAGTAGCCCCATTGAAGTCAAGGGAACTACTCACCTGAGTAAAGTGTGTAGGATCCAGCTGCTGGGTTGGATTGAGCCAGCAACAGGAGGTGTAAAGGCACTATAGCCCGCATGCAACCCCAGGGACTCTCCCTTCAAGAACAGCCTGTTGCATGAGCTGACCCTTTGCTTGAGCACCTTAGCTGACTGCAGCTACCACTGAATGTCGTGGGGTAGATACAGGGTCTCCCAGGTAGCCATGTCCCTTGTCAAACCAACAGGGCCATTCCAGCAGCCAGGAACAGCCTGAGCATAGAGATGCTTCCACCGCTCTCCTTATGTCAAGGGGGTGTGTGGGTGTGACATACAACTCACTGCCTGGGGCTCCCCAAGGAGCAAGTCAAGCCAGCCCTGCGGTGCATTTGCCCAGGGGAGAATCTGGCCCTCTAGGTTAGTTCTTTCCAGTCTGGGTAGCAGGGTGGGGGTTCAAGTGTTGCCTAGGTCACAAAGGAAGGAGTTCAAAAGGAAGGAAATCTCCTCCTTAACCCCCCTTTGCCTGCAACTCAAAGCCACCTCCTAACAGCATGGAAAGACCAAGCCCAGCTATTGTGAAACAGTTAATCAAATGGAAATGCAGACAAACCCATTTTACTACTGACTCCGAGCAGTGAGGTTTAAAGGGTTTTCCAGAGGAAAATTCCACTCTATGTTCCTCGTGCAGCCTTTTTCCTGGCTAGCTATCGGCTGCCTCTGGGCTTCCTCCGGGGCTCCTGCCGCGGACTTTTTATTAAAGAGCCATGTTGTTGTCCAGAAAGCTGCTGATGTCACGGCTCCTCACTGTTTCACATCTGGAAAGGAAGAGTTCAGGAACAAGCATGCTGGGCATTTCCCTCTTGCACATCTGGGAACTGAACTTGTTTATTGCTTTATGGAAGGGAAGGCTTTTTGCTGTGATTTTTTTTCAAAGCTGGCTTTGAGTCCATGCAAGACAAAGCTCCGTCCCTACCAAACTGAAGGCTGGCTGGGTGCAACCAGAAGAGAAAAGGGAGAGATTTTTTTGGGAGGAAGGAGATATTAACTACCTTTTTGTGTGAAATGAGAGCTGGATTGACAGCCCTGAGACACATGCCCTGTGTTTATCCTCAGAGCCTGTCCAGTGCAGACAGCAGCAGCGCAAGCTTCCCCCACACTGTCTGGCCAACGCATCTCATCCCTTAACACTGGGTTGAGAAGGTAGTTCAGTCATCATGAGCCATCCAGTTCCTGGCCTCTGCTGAGATTAGCAATGAGGGCACCATTCAGCGCTCACTATGGGAGTTGAGGGATGCAGACACCTGTCTGCTAGGTGCTGGACCAAACCTACTGAACTCATTTCATACAGTATAAAGCTCCAAGCAACTACTAGGTGCTCACAACAGCTTTTGGTTACTACCCACCTAGGCTGGATTTGGGCAGGTGAAGCTCTATATTCTCCCATTACCAAGTCCTCTATTTATTGTCTTAAGAATTAGAATTGCACAGCATCTCTCCTTCCTGGATCCCAACGTGATGGGGGAGTAGACTTTTATTAACTTCCTTATTTTTCAGGTGATCAGATAGACACAGGGAGGTTAGTAATGGATTCACAGATAGAACCCAGGTCTCCTGACTCCCAGTCTCTCACTCTGAGCAGAAGACCTCACCTGTCCTTTAAGAAAGAAAAATGCCATTTATTCGTAACACATGGTTGTAGTGCTATAATCATGATATGTTGCAACCTATAGAAAACCAGTACATGCCATACAGGGATCTGATCGAGTACACTTCAGTATCTATGAAATGCTGCTTTTCTGTAAGCTACCAAATTTGCATGTTATCACTAGAATTAGCCACTGGAATTTAGAAGTAGATAAATAAGGAATAGGAAGGAATGCTTCTTTATACATTGAAGTTCTACAGACAATTAACATCTCCATGTCCCTTTGATGAACCTGGCCTGATTAGATCCTTAGTCATATTCACACAGATCTAGGAGCAGCAGCTCTTGAATACAGGTCAGGAATAGGATTTCTTGGCCACATAGCTATGAAACTGACAAATGACCGCTAAAGGCTTTATGTCACTTATAACTGAGACAGTTCAGGGCAACTGCACCTGCATTCCCTCTCTATGGTCCACCAAGGGCACCTACCCCTGCTCCCTAGCTGTCACCTCTCAGGCAGAAGCCCACATCTCTCTCCCTCCTGACAAGGGTTTTTCTAGGCTGCACAGTTCCCTGCCTACACTGTGATATTCCCAGCAAGCCAGACTGCCTAAGCAGGCCTGCTTTGCTCCTCAGTGGCTATAAACAGCGTAATTGCCCACAGCTATAAGTTATCACACAGCCCTTTCTAAGCAAGCACATTTATTCATATGGTAAAAGCATTACAGAGAAAACATAAAAATAATAAAACAACCTACACATTCTAATAAACTTACCAGAGATCACCCCACCTCTGGCAGGTGATCAGTCCTTCAACCCCCACCAAGGAGCTTTCTGTGGTCACATGTTCATAACAGCTGTTAGCTCAGAACAAGCACCCCCAATGAATAGGTCAAGTCCTTCCAACCCTTCCCTGGAAGGATTGGGGCCTCCCTTGGACAGAAGGTCCTGTCCGTTTGCTGGATTAGAATGAAGGCCCTGAGTCAAGCTATTTATCCCAAAGTCCTTTCTTTGTCTGGTGGTCTCTGGAGAATCCAGTTTGAATCAGTATATGCGAGCCTCTCCCAGTGGAGGCATCTTTCAGGAGATGTTACAACCTGAGTGAATTTTCCTAATCACCCCTCACTGTTCTTAGTTCCCAGAGGGCTCTGGTTACCTGTCCCCACACCATGGAATTATATACTGGCCCACAGTGACACAAACCTCATTGAATAATTGCCATAGTAATGGGTGAAAAGACTAGCATCCAAAGGTTGGGAAGCCCATCTAAACCTTAACAGAGCTAGCCGACCCTCCTGGGTCTAGACATCTCATGAGAACGGGATCCCTCACAAAACTGCCAACATATTCAACAGGACCAGAACTGCAGTGAGAACATGTGCTTTTCACTAATGCAGTAGCACATGCGAAGCAACCACACCTCAAAATAAGTCCAGTACAAATTTGGTTTAAGGGCTAGGCAAAGGTGCAATCAGGTCCTAATCAATACAATCCCCAAGTTTATTTTGTAGGCATCTTTCATACAGCCAATCACGCAAAACCCATTCAAATCCAAAGTCTAGTTCATCCTTAGTCATTCAGTTTTGAGCTGGCTGTATCAATCCAGTAACGATCCCTTTAGCACTGGATGGGGAAGGGATGCAGAGGGAAGCCCACCTCAAAAGGCATTTCAGGCAGAAAGTTGGAAGCTGGCACAGAAATACCATAGCTTGTTTTTACTCTACTAGTGGTTCAAAAGGTGCACATGGCTTTATTCATTAGGTATAGAAATCTCTTGGTATCTGGAAGTGACAGGTGTATCAAGGTCATACAATATGGCAATTGGTGCTAAATTTTGCTCCCATTTACATTAGTATAAATCAGGACTAACTCCATTTAAAATCAATGGCGTTACTCCAGGTTTACATCACTGTGAGAATAGAATCCGGACTTTTATATCTACAAACCATCGACTACTCCCTTGTCTTTCACAGTCACTCATGCCACAACCTCCAGGCATGTGTTAGTGAGCAGGGGAACTAGTGATCTGTGAACTTTAGAAAAACCAGACACCAACTGTCACAGCAGCTGCCAGCACCATCGAGATTTGCTGAGCATCCCACCATTGCCTATGGGCTCAATCCTGCAGGGTGCTGAGAACCCTCATTCCCCATTGAAGTCAGAAACAACTGAGAGTGCTCAGCACCAGAGCTGGTCAGAAAATTGTTTTTCCCATAGAAAGTTTTGATCTTCTGTTGGGAAAAAAACAAAATCACAAGTTTTCAAAAGCTTCTGGGTTTTGTTTTCTCGAGTAGAAATTTTCAGTGTATGGGTTTTCAATTTACGGTCAAAATTTTCCACAGGGGGAAAAAAACCGTTTAGTTGACAAACCCAAATTTTCCATCACAAACAGTTTTGACGGCAAATTTTCAACCAGCCCTACTCAGCACCTTTTGGGATCCCTCTTCTCTAGATATCCAAAGAGAATGCATGCGTTACAACCGATAAAAAGGACAAGTTTACCTAAGGCCACTACATGGTTTTTTGACAGACTGTTGATTCACAGTGAGGTCTAGTCATTTCTGGATTTATTAAACACTTTTATTATTATTAAATGGCCTAAAGTTTTGGATATGTGACTAATTACATCAAGTATTTTCAGAGAGACCTCACTACTTGCTCTGAGGTCCAGTAGAAGCAGAGTCAACAAGGGATGTGGAATAGAAGTGCCTTGAACTGTTCACCACTCTATGCCTATGGGTTGATTTAGGGGAAGCATTAGCAGGCTCTGAAGGGAGACATTGTCCCAACAGTTGTGATGTGGGGGAAGTTCCTGCTTCCAGTTAAGCTGGAGAAACCCTACATTACATCGGCTCTCCCCTTCCCAGCCAGGAGTCAGAAGTGCAGGAGGGAGTGCAAAATAAATGAGGTTAATGAGAATGTGCCATCTCCTCCAGAATGAAAAAGGGAAACCACGACAGGAAGCAGTAAAAGTTACCAGCTGGAAAAGACACTGATGCAATAAACCCTGCCAAATTTAAAGGACCAGGCCCAGAAAGGCATGCTGGGGGAAAAGTTACTATAAGAGGCCACCCCACATTGGAGAGAAGTTAGGTCCTGATTTAGCAAAGTACTTAAGCAGGTGCTTAACTTTAAGCATATACCTGAGTGCCATTGATTTAAAGTTAAGCACCTGCTTACACGCTTTGCCAAATGAGGGCCTTGGTGAGAAGACGGCAATCACAAAGGAAGGTGCATGTTGTATAACATCATTCTAGCACAGAGAAATAAACATAACCAAACTTCTTTCAACCTCAAGAAGTTTGACCGAGCAGGGAGGGGGCAAAAGTTCTGAGGCAGGGAATTTGATTTGTTTAACCAGGTCAGCTATTCCATATATAATATATAAATACACACACACACTCCCCAGAAAAACCAACAGCAATTACAGCACCTGATATTTTTTATTATAATTCTGTTTTCACATGCGGATAACTTTCTGGAAAGTTCACCAATAAAGCTTAAAGGATATTTTTGCTCGGAGAAGTGATTGCCAAGATCTTCCATGTTTACTGTGTCTTAATATCAATTCTACATGAGTCAGAATAGAGTCTAGCTCATTCTCTTATAGACTGTACAATGCTACCAAATAATAAAATGCATGTGTCATTAAAGTGTGCAGCTGTGACTCAGAATGTTCACAGATCTGCTGAGTAAGAAGATGCACATTTTACAGGGTTCCTTTTCTGACTAGAGCCACATTATATTTTTTCTAGCTTGGGCACTGCCTGGATTCGAATCTGAAGTTTGAGCAACAGAAATCAATTCATAAGAGAAACTAACAAGCTGCATATTTAACAATAAGAATAACTCATGATCTCTCGTAACCCTCATTGTCCCATAAACCTTCCTCTGTCTTTGGTCTATTGTCATCTCTTGCTGTTACATCTAATTTATGCTGCAGATCTTTATTATGGCAAGACTCCGTTGGGACTACTCACATGAAAAGAATTTGCAGGATCAGGATCCTCAGGTTTTAAAGCTCCTTGAAAGAAACCCTGGTTTTTATTTGGCTGGAAAGTGCCATGCACATCTTACTACATAATAACAGCTTTTCAAATTTCCATCACCTTGTTAAATTCCACTCACAAGCATAGTCCTCACACTGTTTTGTATGATTGGTATAGGGGACAGGGAATATGTTGCAATATTACAGCAAGGGAAGTATATTTCTTTCAAACACTTGCAGCTCAAAAATAGCTGATAGCTTTCATCCAAAATAGGGTATATTTTTTTGGTAAGAAACAAGGAGGTTATAAAATTGCAACCCTCACTATAGAATTTTCTAGCAAATAGTCACTCAACTACATTAATCTCCAGCACAGCTCCCACATTGCTAGCCTCACTAACTTGTCAGTTTCGGATCCCAGATGATGCTATTTGATCTCCTCCCTTTGAATGAGGGGAAGGTAGAATGTACTGAACCAAATCAAACTGCTTTTTGGCAGAGTGGAGGCAGCTCATCTGATTGCCTCTGGTTGGAAGGGCAGCCTGGAGCTGGGAGGAGCCTCCAATCAGGCTGCTGTTAGCTTGTTGCTAGGGCTTTCAGAGCAGAACTTTAGGAAATTAGGTAAAAGGTCCAAACGGAAGGCTCTTTCCTCCCCCACTCAGCAGTGCCCCTGCCTATCACAATCCCTTTGCCTGATGAACACTGTAAGGAAAGCAGCTGGGATCAGGAATTAACTCCTTCCACCTCAGGCATGCTGGCGCTGTAGGGAGTGCAGCCATGGGTGCTGGAACTGGGGGTGCTGCCACACCCCTTGGCTTGAAGTGGTTTCCATTATATACAGCATTTACAGTTTGGTTCAATGGCTCTCAGTCCCCCGCCTCCCACTATACAAATTGTTCCCACACCCCTGAGTGCTGCTCAGCAAGCTTGTTACTATGGAGACACACTCTTGTACAATAAACGGGAACATATATATCCACCTCTCAACAGCACAGCATCAACACAGGGTGAAAGAGAGAGATCCGTCCCCATGCATTCAGCATTGCTCTCCTCGCATCCCAAAACAGCCCATCCCAAAAGACGACAGGATTTCAAATTCCAACCAGCTCATTAAGTGCATTTAGCACTGGTGAAAGATGCTGGTTAGAGCTCCTGGATGCCTGGAACCCTCTGTTTAGCCACACAACAGGTCCAGCACACGGAGTAGCCGTGCAGGTATCTCCGGGTCACGGTACCTAGGGACAACCCAGAGAGGTGAGAAGAGAGAGTCTCCATAGCTCACTCACTCCTTGCATGAGGTGCATACTGTGAGCGTCAGTTAGTACCAGACAGCAGTTTTATGCAATGGACACTTATTTGACTGAAAGACCAAATTCATTGGACACAGAAGTAAATCTCTAGTGACCTGAGCTGGACTTGAACTGGTATTCTAGGTGGGAAAGGCCCCTAGCTCCTAAGTCATCCTCCCACCAGGTTTGCTGGAGGAGGGAGCGAGGGCCTGGAAAATGCATTCAGAAAGGCCCAATCTTTAGAGGCTACTGAATGCTTTGAGGCCATGTCAGCCCAGCTGGCAGCTGGTGTTTGGTAATGGTGCAGTCTGAGCCACTTTGCTCAGCTGGCCTGAGTGAAGGCATAATTCCCAGTGATATTGTGATTGCTGACAAATCTGAAAACGTTAGCAAGTGGCCAAGTTCAGGTCAGAGAAGTATTTGGATGCTAACCCAACTCCTCCCCAACCCTTTTTTATCTGGCTATTGGGCTGGACAGCTCACGGCAAGTAACTCAGGAAGCTGGATAGGGTATTAGAAGGCAATGAAAGTATTTTTTTAATATCATCGAGGAAGTCTGGGTTTTAGTCTTAGGTTCCTGTCTGCTTTTATTTTATCCCAACGCATTTACCCCTCTCTCAATAGAATGCCTACTAGGTGGAGTCATTTTTTCAGAAGAACTCAGGGCCAGATTTTCGAGTGCTCAGCACCTGCAACTGGGGCCAGATTGTCAACAGTGCTCAGCACGTTGGGTAGTGGGCTCCTTTGAAAAGTTAGCCACTTAGGCTGGTGTCTAAATGAGCATTTTTGATAGTGTGGCCCCTCGGGTTTACCTATACTTTCGGAGTGATGCAGTGTGTCTGTATGCTGGCCTGGACGCTTAGCATTATTGGATTTGCCAACTGCTTTTGTTACTTGTTCATAGTGAAGACCTCTGTCCCCACAGGTATGCATTCATCGCCCCTCTCCATAGATATCAGACTTACCGTACCGCCGTCATTGCAGGTTACCAACACTATAATTTAAAATACACAGTCTAAGGGCCATGCTAATTTATCTTCTCTCTTGGAAGAATGTCTTTTCTTCTTATTAAACGAATGTCCCTGATTCTTGTCTCTTTGTAACAAGGATACGTACGTTGCCCCAGATGATCGGGTGGGTACATTTTAACGAATGGAAATGCACACATGTAAATGAGAGGGTGTTTTTGCTGCACTAGCACCAGGTTCCAAACACCCAAGGTGGAGTTTTCAGAAGCACCCAAGGGGTGTTGGCTGTTCTCAGGCTCTTTTGAAAATCCCATCCCATGTCCCTAGCTGCAGTTTGTATCAAGAACCAGCTGACTTGGAGTGTTAGAGTACCCTGGAGTATCTTCAGGAAACCAGGCTGCTTGGGAATTTCATTGCAAGTCAATATTCCTTTATGCAGCCCACATCCCTAATGGAATATTGTATGAGAGGATAGCATGGGGTAGGAATAAAGACAATGCAATACACACTGTAAGACCCTTTAAAGGGTATCTCTTATAGCATGTTGGGCAATGCATCACAAAATGGCCTTGTTCCCATCACTCACCCCAAAGTAGTTGGCAGCATACCCTTGCACAGTAAAATCTGAAGTAGCTGTCACTCCCACCACACAGTCCCATGAAGCAGCCCCCAGTGTATTCTGTGTTCCTGCTAGACACCCAGCTCTTCCAAAAGTGCCATACGTTCTCTACGGTGCGGGGTCTGGTCAGTAAAGTGACTGTGTAAAAACAGCACCTTTGTATTCCACACTTCTGCTCCGAGTGTGTTTCAAGTTATAGCTCGATACTTTGCTGTCCAAATCAGTTTTTACTCCTTTTAGCCACTGCCAGAGCCAGTGCAGTTACGGAAGCATGAGCTAGATTCTGTTCTGGCTCGCCCATCATCAGGAATTAGGTGCCAATTGCAGGGGCAAATTCTGCTCTCAGCCATGCCTGTGCAATCCCATTAAAAACAATGGGAACACACAGGTATAAGTAAGGACAGAAGTGCAAGGCAGTGGTGGAGTTCAAGAGGTATAATTAAAGGTGTAGTTTGGCCTTTGGAATCTTTACTCCTGGTGATGCACAAGCCCAAACAGAGTCTTTCAGATCCCAGGCTGAGTCTGCAGGGCTGGTAGTTAGAAACCCCCTCTTCTCACTTGGAAGCAGAGCATTTGCTCTGAACATGACTCAGACACCGTGCACATAGAATCACATGATGCTTTAAAAAAAAAAAAATTTACGGAGCCGGTTTTCAGAGCAGAGCCACATTTCCACATCCATACAGAGCAGCCAGGACCTCAGTTTGAAAGGCCTCATCCAAAAGACAGCAACACAAACTGCATGGAACGCAATCTGCCTCCGGTGCCTTGAAAGGACAAGGGGTTGGGTTTACCCCATGAGTCAAACCTGTAGTTCCAGGCTGGTGAGGTATTTTGGACCTGATGCTTCTCCCACTACGCCATCCAACCTTACAACAAAATGGGAAGGAATAGCAGACTGAGGGGAGATCCACTGTAAGGGCTAGACAAGGGACTAGGCATTCAGCCCTGCCGCTGGTTAATAAAATGCATGTGCCTGAGCAGCTCTGTTTGCATGCTCAGTACAGCAGTGGGTGGGAGAGTTCTTCCCAAGCAAAGAGAATTAACATCTCCGAAACTCACCGCAGAAGTTAATCATTCATTTGCTCGTCTGTGAGGAGATGGGTAATTTGTACTCAGTCTTTTCTAAGTCAGGGTATTCAGCACTTCCTTGTTCTTCTTTCTGCCAGACCGAGGGCATTTCAGGCCATTGCACATATGCAGGGACCACCCTGCTCTCAGAGCTGGAATATGCAGGTGTGGGGAGACTATTGCAGTACAGCAGAGGTTGGGGGGGGGCGCTCCCCCCCCTCCCAAGACTGAGAGCCTGAAACCTGGCTGTACTCCCATCCCACCTGCTAACCAGGTGGGGCTAGGTTAGCATGTGCCTGGGAAACCTCTATGGAACACGAAGTGCTGGAAGAAGTGGTGTTTGTTCAGAGGTGCTCCTCCTCTCAGGGCCTGATCCTGTGATCTCACTCCTGTTGGAATCCATGGGAGAGCAGGGTGCTCAGCATCTTGCAGGATTAGCCCCAAGTCAGTACAGAACCAGTAGCTCTAGTGTGGGGCTCTGAGCTCCTGAAGGGGCTGTCTTTTGGATGAGACAAGGCGATGATCCAAACCACATGTGGCCATTACAGATCCCATGGCGCTTTCAGAGAAGTGGAGGCATTAGCACTCGTGTCCTGGCCAAATTCTGACCTGGCTAGAACCAGTCTGTCTGCCTGAATCCCCCCTGCAGTTACAGTATTCTTCATTCCCTGTTCCAAACCGCTCTGTAGTGTTGGTGTATGCTGTTAAAGAGCTTCTGTGTTCCCCTGACATGGGTGAAGCGATATCCCCTCCACACAGATAGGGTGGGAGGCGGCTTAATTAGTTCACCCCTGAATTCTCTATTGCCACATACAAACATTAAAAAATTGTAAAGCAGTAGGAAATCCTCAGATGAAAGCGCTCCTCTAGAAAGGCACAATATCATTATAGTATTTTATATGCACGTATGATTTATTGGCACAGAAAATAAAACTAAATGTAGAGCGGGGAAATAAACAATAGAACCAACCCAATTCAAACTGAGTAAAGATGAACCAACAAGAATAGAGAAAATAATTGATGGGAATAATTTATTTGATTAGTTTTGTCTCTCTTTCTGTTAGCAATTTTTTCAAGCTTTAAGAAAAATGATAGAATCATAGAACTGGAAGGGAACCTGAGAGGTCATCTAGTCCAGTCCCCTGTACTCATGGCAGGACTATATTATCTAGACCAGGGGTCTCAAACTCAATTTACCTTAGGGCCAGGGCCAGTCCTCAAATCCTCCCAGCAGGAGAATAATGTCACTGAAGATGGTGTTCAGAAAAGAAAATGTTTATATTGTATTTTTTATTTCAAATTTCTTAGAAATAATAAAACTGCCATACAACTTTATACAATTCTTTGCCTGCCAGAGAGTTTTTAGTGTTTGCCAGACACCTGGCAACGCTTCAGTTCTATCAGTCTGTTGATGTTTGGCCTCAGTGACTGAGCAGTTGAAACCTTCAGGATTGCAGCAAGGTGTGCATCAGACAGTTGTGTTCAGTATTTTGACTTGTTTATATTAATTGTGGAAAAAAGTGATGCTGCCTCCATGGCTGACTCTGCCCAGCGACTAGTGATGTCCCTCTCCCCCAGCCAATGGGAGCTGCAGGAGGGGCGCGCCTGCAGCAGACAGAGCCAGCAGCATGGCTGCATGCATCTCTCCTCCACGGGCCGCAGTGGGGAGGTTCTAGGGCTACAGATGGCCCGCGGGCTGGGACTTTGAGACCCCCCTGATCTAGACCATTGTCTAGCCTGCTCTTAAAAATTTCCAGTGATGGAGATTCCACAACCTCTCTAGGCAATTTATTCCAGTTCTTAACCACCCTGACACTTAGGAAGTTTTTCCTAATGTCCAACCTCAACCTCCCTTGCTGTAATTTAAGCCCATTGCTTCTTGTCCTATCCTCAGAGGATAGAAGAACAATTTTTCTCCCTCCTCCTTGTAGCAACCTTTCATGTACTTGAAAACTGTTATGTCCCCTCTCAGTCTTCTCTTTTCCGGACTAAACAAACCCAATTTTATTATTTAAACTCATATCATGATTTTGAATCATTCTCTGAACACTTTCAGAAAATATCAGCCTGTAAATAGTTATGCGTATTCAAGAGGTGTCCATTCAAAATGAACATAAGTCACATGGTATGGTTTGCACAGGAGCCAACTTTCGTCGGCGCCCATGGGTGCTGTCGCCCGGCGTCGGGGGCGGGGTCATGCCCCCGATGCCGGGCCCCGCCCCCAACGCCGGGTGACATTGCGGGGCCCCGCCCCCGACACCGGGCGACGTTGCGGGGCCCCGCTCCCGACGCTGACCCAACATCGCCCGGCATCGGGGGCGGGGCCCCGCAACATCGCCCGGTGGTGAGGTGAGCTGGGCGCGGGCCCCGGGGCTGGCAGGGAGCTGCCGGTGGATGCTGAGCACCCACCAATTTTTTCCCGTGGGTGCTCCAGCCCTGGAGCACCCACGGAGTCAGCACCTATGAATTGGTTTGTGTGTTTCTCTTGGAATCACACTTTGGGGGCAAATACAGTTTCCAAGTTCAAACATTCATTTTCCATGATGAATATGCTCTAATATTCACTTAAAAGTTGACGTTTCCACAAATATTCCTACCCATAAACTGAAATCACAAGGATATCCAGATAAGGCAAACATGAAAGGGGTGCAAACGTTGTTTGAGCAAAATCATATTTCTTTTTAAGAACAACAAAAATGGCCTGGAGGTTGGAGATATTCATTCAGCCCTAGCATGAACACGATTCTGATGAGCAAAGGCTCCTAGAACAGTTCTCTACATCAAGATGACACAAAGCATCAGAAAGCAAAGCATATCTACCTAGCAGGGGGCAATATTGCTCCATGTGTAATGAACCATGGCTGCACATGGTCATCAGCAGGGATTGAACCCAGGATCTTCTATAAACACAAGCCTCTACCACTCACCTACAGGAGAGCGCCTCTACTCTGAAAAAGTAGGAGGCTGTTGTAATTGCTTCCACTAGAGGAAGAAGACACAAGCACACACACTAGGCCAATATGTGAGGCGACACCAGGAACTCTCAGATATACCAGAGCAGGAGATAGGGAGTCAGAAGATCCGGGTTCTCTTCTTGGCTTAGAAACTGACTTAAGTGTGTAACTCTGGGCTAGTCGCTTAACCTCTCTATGTCTTAGTTTCCCTGTTCACAGTAGTGTAGCCGGGGGGGAGCAGGGGGAGCGGCTGCTCCCCCACTGAGCAGAAGCGGCACCTTTTTTGTGCTCCGACGCCTTTTGCTCCTGCGCTGCAGCCAGAGCGGAGCATTTTTTTTTGCTCCCGACGCTTTTTGCTCCCGGCGCCTTTTTTTAGCTCCGCTCCCCCTGTGCTCTAAACCTGGCTACGCCACTGCCTGTTCACCCTAAGATGTTGAGAAGGACATTTGTCACTGTAATGCACTTTGTAACCCTAGGATCAGAGGCACAATGTAAGTGTTATGGCATTAGTGTAAAACACAGACTGTGCATCCAGACTGATCGCAGGAACTCCAGGTCACACCCAGAAGGGCTACAAGACAAGTTATACATAAAAGTTCAGGGCTCTCCAATATGTTACAGTCACAGTCTATACAGCACTCTTTCCCCATAAAGTATCCCCAAAGTGCTTTACAAACCCTGGGCCAGAGCCATAGCTGGTGTGAATCAGCATAGCTCAGAATCACACCAGCCATGGATGCAGCCCAAGATTTGTGAAGAGCTATATTGCAATGCAGCCATCTGGGTGAAATATAGCAGCCGTTCAACAGCATGCACCGAACAATCCTCTACAACAGAAAATGGGGCTCAGACTGGGAGCACTGTATAGCCAGTCTGCACGGGTGGCAATGACAACGTAGGGATTTGGAGAGCTAGGCCCAGAGTGCCCAGCAGCACACCACCCTTCTGTGCCATGTTGGAGCAGAGGTCTAGCACTGAGCCACCAACACAGCTTTCTGCCCCTCTTGGGGTTTCCCTAGTGCTTTCCCATCCTAATCCAGGCCAGCCCCATTTTCCCTGGGACGTGTGGCAAGATCACATCCAAGGCTGTACGTTCACAGATCATGCCCCTACAGTGGCTGCGTGATTATTTTATAGGGAAGCCGCACGTCTGTCTGAACATCTGTATTCGAATTTGTTCAGGAATTGTTTTTAAGTGTCTTTATCCCTCAGCATATGCAGCCAATACCATCCAGGAAAGGCAGCCACATCTCGGTAAGCCTTAAGATGCCTGAACTATTGGAGCAGGAAGGGAAGAGGCGAGATATCACTGTTCCCGTATGGGTAACTACAGGATCAATGGAGAGCCAGATGCCCAACAGAGCTTGTACCAGGGTAGCTGGCCCCTTAAATGAAGTTGGGCTTAGCGCTCCTGTTCCAATGCAGGTGCACCCTCGTTTGGCGTAATGAAGAGGGTGGGGCTGCCTCTGGGAGTTATAAATGAGAGTTCAGAAGCCTCCTGAGAATAAAGAGAGCTCAGAGGAAGAGCTGGGCTGGGTGCTTCAGGGAGGGGATACCCCAGACAGAGGGAATGGTGAGAGACCACTGATTGAGCAGTGGAGCCAGGTCAGGCTGGTGAATGCAGAAGGTAGGAAAGCAAGTCATTAGGGGCAGGAGGGAAATCCCTTACAAACTTCCCCGGGGCCAGAGAGCCATGGCTGGAAAGGGCTGAAGGCTGAGAGCAGCAGAGGGAGATGCCTGCTGGTTGTCTGAGCTGAAGCCAGAGGGCCAGAAAGGGCTGATGGCTGAGGAAAGATGGCAGGGTGAGCCTGTAGATGTCTCCAGGCAAGAGCTGGAGTTGTAACTGTGAAACAGATGGGGTGGAGAAGCCCCCCAGCGAAAGGGCATGGCGTGAGAGATGCTGGAACAGAGCCGTACCTGAGAGCCGAGCTGTTGGGAGGAATAGGAATTCTGCGCACACAGAAAAGAGGAAGGAGGGAGAAAGGACAGCAAGAAATGGGCCCACGCTGTAGAAGTTCTGCTTCCTGAGTCCTAATCAAGCCTCACCAATCATCCCTCTAGTTGTCCCCCTGCCTCACAGTCCCCCAAATGGAGCCATCTTTAGTTGGGGTTTAACTCTCATGGCTGTGATGTGTGTATTTCAAACACAATAGGTGACCCAGATCACTGACCTTAGAGCAGAGGTCCTCCAACTGTGGGTCATGACCCCATTTTAATGGGGTCACCAAGGCTGACTTAAACTTGCTGGGCCCAGGGCTGAAGCCCGAGCCCCACCACCTGGGGCCAAAGCCGAAGCCCAAGGGCTTCAGACCAGTAGTGTAGCCAGGGGGAGAGCAGGGGGAGCGGCCGCTCCCCCTTGAGCAGAAGCGGCGCCTTTTTTTAGCAGCACTTTTTAAGCGCCGCTTCTTGCACTCACCCAGCAGCGCTCCGGGTCTTCGGCGGCATTTTGGCGCGGGGTACCACCAAAGACCTGGAGTGAGCCGCCGAAGTGCCGCCGAAGACCCGGAGCGCCGCCGGGTGAGTACAGGGGGAGGTGCCTTTTATAGCGCCGCTCCCCCTGCGCTCCGGACCTGGCTGCGCTACTGCTTCAGCCCTGGGTGGCAGGGCTCAGGTTACAGATCCCCTGCCTGGGGCTGAAGCCCTTGAGCCTCGGCTTTGCTGCCCTCCCTCCCCGCCCAGAGCGGTGGGGCTCGGGCAGGCTTAGGCTTCTGTCCCCCCTTCTGGGGGCATGTTGTACTTTGTGTTGTCAGGAGGGGGTTGCGGTGCAATGAAGTTTGAGACCCCCTGCCTTAGACCATGAGTAGAGAGAGAAAACTGACCATTATCAGAGAAAACTATCATACAACCCCCCTGCCTGCAGCACTACAAATGAAGGGGGGGAGGGGAAAGCAGAACCTATTGTAACAAGTGGCATAGTTAAAAATCCAAATTTTATAATTTGTTTCCAAGAAACAGCATCATTAATTTATAGTATCAAATGTAGGGAATTTATTTTGTAGAGAAGCCACTTTAAAATGACATTTTCCTTTACCAAAAATTATGGTAAATTAACATGAAATGTGATTAGATCATGTCCATTCTTTCATAGCAAGTTATCTTTCAGTACAATACTGGCTCACAACATAGTCCTAGGCAGAAAAGCTTTGTTTACCTCAAGCTGAAAGAATCTTTCACTTACTTCAGACACAAAAACCTTATGCAAAAAAATGCAATTTCCCTCCCAAAACACGCCCTCCATCCCACCACACACCCACTCTAGACAGCCAGGAAATTCCAAGTTGAGGCACTCAACTGATAAACAGAGGACTTCAGCCTCCAGAACTGTCAATCCAGCATCTTTCAAAAACAACCAGTTTGTAAAGCTATACGTATAATATCTGCGTGTATAGGCTGCTGCTTAGCACAGGTCTGACCTACCTCTGCTAAAGTACCATACTTAGCCAGGGGTTCTCAAACTGGAGGGTCGGGACCCCTCAGGGGGTTGTGAGGTTATTACGGGGGGGAGGGGAGGTTTGTGAGCTGTCAGCCTCCACCTCAAACCCTGCTTCGCCTCCAGCGTTTATAATAGTATTAAATATAAAAAAGTGTTTTTAATTTATAAGGGGGGGGTCGCACTGAGAGACTTGCTGTGTGAAAGGGGTCACCAGTACAAAAGTTTGAGAACCACTGTTCTTAGCAGAGGGATTACTGCCAAAGAGGAAGCAGAAGCTATAGCCTGTGTTATGCGGGAGGTCAGATGAGATGATCAATGGGTTTCTTTTGGCTTTGGAATCTGAGTTTATGTACTGTTTAGACTGTGCTGGGGGGCAGGGGGAATTCTGGTTTATGGGCATGGGACTTTGGAAACCAATGAATCTTGCAAAAAGGGCTATTTATATACTTTGAAGGCTGTACTGCATTTATTTGAGGAATCAAGAGGAAAACTGAGGCAAGGGACCATGTGCAGGGCAGCCCTGAGACCATGAGGGGACACCCAAGAGGAGCCCACGTGTTTAGAGCTCTTCATACAAAAACTTCCAGGCTGAAATAGCCACTTCTTAGTGCAAATCTTCCAAGAGATCCACATGCTACAGCATGGCATTGCTGACCCGAATGCTCACGTAACAGTTGCATGTGAGCGTAGAAGAGGGCACTCAGCAGCGGCACACTTCCTCATGGCTGGGCACGGGGCAGCAGGCTCTCCTTATAGCACTTCCTGCTGACGGACACGCCAGTGTTCCGCTTCTTCTCAGGACTCAGCCCTCCAGCTAAGTCACATTTAGTCCTGCCCCTTCCCGGGTAAGCAAACAGCCCAATAAACTAAACTCAGGCAACGTCATTTTTCACCCCCATCTGGGCTTGCACCTGTACACATTGTTCCCTCCTTCCGCGGCTCTGCCAGATTGTTCTCCAGCTCTTGTTCAGAGCGACACCTCCCAGGGCTTCCTCCCTGGAGGTCGGGTCCTAAACTCAATAGTCCTTCTTCCCTTTGTGGCAGGGAGTTTTTGCACCACTTTTTCCGGTGGACGGGTAGGAAAACCCAGGCCCTCTCTCTTCTCTGTCCAGGGACCCATTGGAGAACAGCAGCTAAGGTCTACTCCCTCAGACTCCTTGCTGCCTTCCTGGACTTCTTCCTCACTTGGCCTTCTTTCGAGGCCCTTTCCCGCAGCCCCCCAGGCTTACTGTACATTAGCCTTTCCCCTACACACTAGCAAACAAAGTGGGGGGGGGCAAATTTTTTCCCCTTCTTTCTACAGCCTCCTTCTCATCTGTGCTTCCTTCCTTTATGCTCACCCCGCAGCTGGGCTTCATCTTGAGTTGGGCCTGGCCCACTTTCCAGGTGCAACCAAGTGCACCAATTTTTCTCTGTCTCCAGTTAAGTCTTTCATTTCCTGTGTGGGGTACCTACCGCATCGCAGTAAGAAAGGGCATCTGTGCCAGGGAATAACAACAATAAAAAATAGTCAGAACCGCTTTTGCTCCAAGAAGTGATGCTAAGAGCTTTGCAAAAGCTGCTGACCACAAAAATGAAGATGGGAAATTGAGCAAATTAATCAGCTTTCACGTTTTAGGCTTTGTCATGCAGGAGTGGCTGTGATGCCGCGCCATGGTGCTGAGGCAAAGTCACCCTGTGGTGAGGTCTGCTTGGCTTTCAACTATCCTGTACACTGAAGTACTGCCCTGCAAATTTCAAGACAGACGGCCTCACAATCCCCAGACCAGCTTCTTAATGGACGACAATCTCCTGACAACACAGAGAGAATCCTAAATGTTGTTATCCACTTAGCTTGGTAGTTCACTCAGGAACTCTTGTCACTTTCACTAAATGGGGGAAGGCCTCTGGCTCAAGTGGATTGTTCTTTGTGTGGGTTTAGAGGATAGATTCGAAACTCTACAGTACTTTAGATCATGAATTAATTATCTATCTCCAAGCATCCCTACCTAGATCCTAATGGAGAACTAGGGAGACTTCCAGGGTTGTGCTCTCTATCCTCTCCAATCTATCTTGACCCCTGAACCAGGCCTGATTTCCAAGATCTGGACTCAGGAAGCCAGAAACACCTTGGCAACACGCAATCAACAAGGCAGCATCCACAAAGACCACATTTGCATGCTTGAAGTCTCAACCGGCACAAAAGTGTACAACTTAAAACAAGGCCTGGAGAATCCCATGTTGTGTGGAAATCAGATTTTCATTGTAATAATACTTTTTAAAGTGAATTTAGCTCTGGAGTGTGAAGTCTCCTATTAATCTACAGAATGGGCTACTGTATGGTATAGGCACTGGCAATGCAAACTTCTTCCCCTCTACTCTACCAATGTGCCTACACTCACCTGGAGAGTTGGACCTTTTCTGGCAATGGGAGAGCGATAGCGAGGCCTATCCAATCTAATCTGCCAAATTAACACTGACTCAGTGTCAGCTGCGGTGGTGATCTCTGATGTGCACACAGCTGTGCCCTGGGAGCTGGGCTGAGATCACTGGCTCATTTCCTGTAGGTCACCGCCTAGCCTGGCCTGGACTCACACTGGAGACCAGGAGCTGAAGGGCAGGAGGTGAGGGACTAACTAACAAGAATTACTCCTTCTACCAAGAAAAACTGCCTGGGATTGTCCATCCTGCCCTTCTTGTTGCCAGCACAAGGTGGTGAAGGCAGCATCCAGGTGTGGGTGTGAAGGAAGCAAACAGCGTGAGGCTGTGTTTACCCAGGCCCGCTGGGGAATAGCCCTGGAGCACACGGCCCCTACACCTTTGTGCAGAATCAGTTCTATCAGTTCCGGGCCCCCTCTGCGGCAACAGCTCTGGGGACACGTGGCACTCCAGGGCAGGCAGGGGCAGAGGGAAAGTGGGGTAGGGGTGGGCCACATTAGGGATGTGATACGTTGGGGACAGGTGGGGTCACACCAATTGCATCCTGGCAATTCCGCATTCCTGCAAAGCTCCAGAAGAGCCATTAGGGGCACAAGTTAGGGCCGGGCTGACTAAGCCTTCACTGGGACAATGCAAGATGGCTCCCCTCCATGCTAGTACTGGTGCAGGCATGAATCTGGCTTTATAGGAGCAGCAGTGTGCCCAACTGTTAAAGCAAGGATCAGGAAGTTAGGAATTCTGGGTTCTATTCTGACCTCTGCCACTGATCTGCTGCTTCACTGTGGACAAGTCCCTTAACCTCCCTGCGCCTCACTTTCCTCAGCTTTCTAAGCAGACTAACCAAAGTCACAGGTGCGTTGTGAAGCCCAACAAATGGCATTGGTGAAAAGATCCTATGAATGGTGGTTCTGTATATGGGCCAAGTATTGTCACAGCTGTAGAAAAATGAAAGCTGCTGAAAGCAGTCAGGGACAAGCACAGAACTCAAAGCCACATACCCAGCCACCTGTGATGGGCAAACGCAGGAGAGGTCAGAAATCTCCAAGCACAGCCATTTAACTGCTCCTGGTGAATTAATTGTGCCTGGTGGCAGAGATTAAACCCAGCAGCACAAGAATGTTGGTCCTTCTTTTCTCTCCCTCGCTCTGAATTCCAAGTTGACACCATGTCACCACTCAGGGTGTGGGTTACATAATGGAGCTTATGAAAGGAAAGTGACTCGGCCATGCCAGCCTGGGTGAAGCTCTGTGTGAAGAGAAAAACAGGATCACGCTTAACTTTCCTGCAGTCCCTGACTGGGGCTGTTTGTTCAGGAGCGTAAAGCAGGGTTGGGTGTTCAGAGCCGGGCGTGGGTCCGTCCCAGACAGCTGAGCTGGTCCCAGGGCTGACTGATCTGACACTCTGCCATCAGGAAGTGATGGTAGTGGCTAGGGGGCATGGGATGGAAAGAAAACAGAGAAACAAAGAGGGAAAAGGGATGGGGAAGAGGTTTAAAAGGGATAAGAAGGCAACAGCAGGTAATAGGTCCATAGATAAGGGCCTGATCTTCCTAAGAGATTATCAAGGGCCCGATCCTCAGCTGGTGTAAATCGACATTGCTCTGCTGAAGTCAATGGCCATAGAGCACCCTCACTTACTGACCTCATGGGGGTTCAACACCCCTCAGGATCTGATCTAAAGGTTACAGATTATAATTAGCCTTTCATTATTAGCCTGATTTAACTCAACCTTTGTCTCTCCCACTTCCCTTCCCAAAAACCAATTCTGGTAGGCTAGAGTCAGGTTCCTCAGCTGGTCAATACCAGCACAGCTTCACTAAACTCAATGGAACTTACATCACTTTACACCAGTGGGGGGGGGGTGTCTGGCCCCAAATTGCTTACTTGCGATCTCTTGCCACAGAAGAATTTTGGGGTGCATTTGGGGTGATGAGGCGTGGCAGAGACATGGCAATTAGACAGTGAGAGGGATTTGCCGGTTATGAATGGTCACAGCTATTTGCCTGGTATGATATATTTCTGGTAGGTTATATTAAAACTTTTATTTTAATCATTTCTCTTTGATGATCGCCTATGTTTGGAGTATTTAAGAGAAGGTTTGATTTGGTTACAAATGTATTTATTCGCTATGGACTTTTGAGCCTCTCCCTAGCTGATTGATTATTATTTGTAATGCAGTAGCCCCTAGAAGTCCCAGTTCGTGAGCTCTCTGCTGCTACTTTCACAGATCCACGGTCTTACGCACTTCAGAATAGTCCCATGCTGCTGAACTAGCTGCTTTGCACTAGCCATTCAGTAAATCCCTCGAAGGACTTTGAAGACCAGGCAGTCAAAGCCTGTGTGCTCTCTAAAGCCCTTAGCATAGCTGGTTAAACTCACAAGCGTCACAGAAGTCTCTGAACCAAGCATGGACTCTCCTTTCATTACTTTCTAATACAGTACTTAGAGGTTTTTGAGGTTTTGGTTAACTTAGAATTTCCTATTTGTGTCTTTCCAAACCATCAATGCTCTCTGAATGGCTTTCCCCTAAAATCGCTGATCCACGTTTGCAACCTTAACTTCAACTTCAAGTTAGTCTGGGAATTGGAAAAATGTGCCAAGCATTGTCAGATTTGCCAGCATCCTTTCTTGACTAGGGATGGATGACTCTCTGGAGGTTTGGATCAGATCAGTCCCACAAGTTCAGAAACTTAGCTGAACAATCAGATCCTCCCGGGTCTGCCAAATTGGGAAGGAAAGCTCTCCAAAAAGGATACAAGAAATAGTTCAGCCATTTTCCTCGGACAGGCTCTGAAAGCACGGAGACACCAGGAATATGCAAAAGAAATGTCCAAGTTATCTGAACTTTGTCAAACCTCTCTGTTTGTCAGGAGTTCGGTTTGCATTTTGGGCAAGGTTGCCAGGGATTCTTTTTTTAAGTCTCTCTTTTAAAAATCCATTCCGCTGTGAGCTCTATGGTGAATCTTGTTTAGCTGGATAGTAAATCCCTTTACTGTTCCTCTTAAATTACTTTTCTTTTCTTAATCTATCCTTCCTTAGTCTGGGAGCTCCCTGAGACAGGGATCATCCCTTCTTGTATGTCTGGAAAGCACCTAAAACACTGTAAGATGTTGCTGCAGACAAATATTAATAATTGGCTTTCAGATCGAAAACCACTTTGCCCAGCGACAACATGCCATTGGGTTCTACAGCATCTTGAGTGTACAGAGCTTTACCTATCAGACCAGAAAGAGAACAGTAAGGGTGTGAGGATTACGTAAAGGGTGGAGATGGTGCCAGAAACCTTAAACTGTTCTGTCCACCTGGCAGGAACCTAATCTCTTGGTGGCAGCATTAATTACTGTTTATCATGGACATGCACACTGTACAAAGAGTCCTGAGCAGCCCTGGGCTATTTGAATAGCTCACCACATGCCAAAGTTATATTGTCATTGGATATAGAAAAAAAAACAAATCACTAGAATCTTAGCTCTCTTCCTGGTATTAACAAAATGCAAGATATTCAGAGTTAAAGTCGACATTCTCTCCTTCACTTGGTTGATTGCTTCTTTCAGTGCACGTAGGGTGGCTAACTTCTCGACGAAACCAGGGCTAAAGCCACAGATTTAGACTGGGTTCACCTTTGGGGCTTTAAAGGTCCTAAACGCGGCTTCCAGCTTGAGGATTCTGCATGGTCCTCAATCCTGTAACTATATATATTTATTAAGTGTATTACTATAGCACCTAGGAGCACAAACACAGAACAAAAAGAAGGGCCCTGCCCCTGAAGAACTTAGCATCTTGTGGACAAACGAGGAAGTACAAGGAAACAGACAACACTGGGCAACATGACAGGCAGTGGTGTCAGCACCCCCGCCCGCCCCCCAACCTAATCGTTGTCAAGGGTGTTTTTAGGCATCGCAGCAAGGGAGTTTTAAGTTTTGAACTTGTTTCCAAATAAAAATCAAAGCAATTAAACAAATGAAGTAAAAGAACAGTTTGTTTTCTCTGCCCTTTCATCAGCAGTTTAGTATGGGTCTTAGTACAGGTCTGCAGTTGTGAGTAGAGCTCTAAAGCTTTACACACATATGGCTGGGATCACTGAGGAGGTCACTCCCCCGAGTCCTGCCCTATTGCTTTTCAGTGTATTTCCATTCAATGAAATACAATTCTGAACAGCTTAGCCAGTATATCAGACAAGGCCATCCTGATGCCGGACTGTCAGTGTCCTGCACTGCAGCTCAGTGAGGCTTATTCTAAGCACTACAAACTGCATTCAGTGATCCAGTGCTGCCAGGGCCGGCTTCAGGCACCAGCAAAGGAAGCAGGTGCTTGGGGCGGCACAGCCGAAGGGGCGGCATTCCGGCCATTCCTGGGGCGGCACATTTCAAGGGCCTTTTTTTTCTTTTGCTTTGGCAGCTCCGACGGGGCTTTTTTTTTGCTTCGGTGGCTTGGTGCTTGGGGCAGCAAAAAGGCTAGAGCCAGCCCTGAGTGCTGCAAAGAGACATGCAGTAGAGACTGTGCAGCCGGGGTCAGCACCACCATGTTGCGTGACGGACACTTGACAAAGTTACTGTACTTAGTGACGGACATGGGGCGGGGGGGATGTCATTCAATTTTTTGAAAAATTACCACGGACCTCAACATTTTTACCATGGACACTTGTGTCTGACCCCTGCTGTGCAGAGCTCTGGCCCTACTCCAGGCACTCATCTTTCTGGGTATTCATGTTTAAAACTAAAGCCTTACAAATGGTCTTTTAAAAAGGTAAAAAACTAGGTGTAGTACAAAAGTTACACCCCCTGGGGAAGCTTCTGTCTGATAGGACTGCTCTGGCCCCCATCACTGTGGCCCGTGGGGTCAGGAGGGAGATGACCAGCATGGGTGGAAGGTGGATCCTCACTTCAGGAAGTCTAGCCCCATGGCCCCACCCCTCACGGCCAGAACTCTGAGCCACTCCCTCCTCTTCTCTCCCCTCCCATGGCTGGAGAAGCCCCGGGCCGGCGGAACCCCAAGCCACCTCTCCCCACTGCCAGAGGCGCCCCGGGCTGTCCCCAACCAGCCGAATGACCTGAGCTGCAGCCCAAGCAGCCCCAGCCCAGCATCTCATGGCAGCAGCCAAGGAAGCCCTATTATACCCACCACCCATGATGACCAGGAAAGGAAAGGTCATTCAAAGGTATCTTTGCTGAGTCTGTCTCCAACTGCTCACATGTCCAGTTTGTAATTGTCCCCCAAACCCCCTCCTTTCTCAAAATACCTGGGCAATAAATATCCCCTCTGGCCCTGCAACCTCTGAAAGTAATACTGGCCCGGCCGTTAGAGGAGTCTACGTTGCCAAGGCACCGACTGGACGGGGATCAATCAGGAGCTCTGGAGAGGAAGGGAACCTTTGCCCAGGAGAGCCTCAGAAACAGCTGTTAACCCCTTGAGACTTTTGGATGTGAGAAGCTCAGATGTAGAGAGATTAGAGTGACAGAGACACGCTGCTTTATTCCCCCATAAGAAAATCCCTTCTAGCTCTTCTAAGGCAGACCTTAGAGCTGCACAGCTGTACCACTGCAGCTGCACAGCTGTTAGGTCTCCTGGGAAGCTGCTCTAAGCTGGTAGGAGAGAGTTCTCCTGCCGGCCACCCACAGCGAACAATGGTAGCTATGTCAGTAGCAGAGCGTCTCCCACCGCTGTCCACACCAGTGCTTTTGTCAGTGAAACTTGTGTTTTTTTCACACCGCTGCCCTGACCGACAAAAGTTTTATAGACAAAAGTGTTAGTGTAGACAGACGTAGCCTAAGACATGTTTATTCGTAGATTTTAAGGCCAGGAGGGACAATTATGATCTAGTCTGAACTACTGCATACATAGGTGCCAACTTCTCCTGGCGCCGGTGGGTGCTTGATCCCTGCACCTGGTCCCGCCCTGACTCCACCCCTGCCCCACCCCCTCCTGCTCCTGGCCCGCCCCATTCCAACCCCTTCCCCAAAGTCCCCACCCCAACTCCACTCCCTCCCTGCCCCTATTGGACCCCTTCCCCAAATCCCCGCCCCGGCCCCGCCTCTTCCCCACCTCCTCCCCTGAGCATGCCACATTCCCGATCCTGCCCCCTCCCTCCCACAGCTTATTACTCCACGAAACAGCTGTTTTGCAGCGACAAGCTCTGGGAGGAGAAGTGGGGACGTGGCACGCTCAGGGAGGAGGCGGAGGTGAGGTGAGGTGGGGCGGGGAGCTTAGCTGCTGGTGGGTGCGAAGCACCCACCAATTTTTCCCCATGGGTGCTCCAGCTCTGGAGCACCCATGGAGTCGGAGCCTATGACAGCATAACGTAGACAAGAGAACATCACTCAGTAATCTCTGCCAATGGTTCTCAACCAAGGTACCCTGGGGATGCGCAGAGGTCTTCCGGGGGCACATCAACGCATCTAGATATTTGCCTAGTTTTCAACAGTCAACATAAAAAGCACTAGTGAGGTCAGTACAAACTAAAATTTCATACAGACAATGATTTGTTTATACCAGTTTATACAGGGGAGTTGCATCTTACGCAGGGGTTAGATTCTAAAGTCAGCGCGTAAGGCGAAAATCGTGTATAGTCAAACTCTCATTGAGTGGAATGGCGGGCTGAATTGCCCGCACTACAGGTACAGTATTTAAATTATTATTTTTCTCTTTTTTGTTTTTGTCAAGCGCTTATATTTGAATTCGCGTAAGTTAAATGCGTGTATGATGCGACTCCCCTGTATACTACACACTGAAATATAAGTGCAATATTTATATTCCAATTGATTTTTTATAATGATATGGTAAAAATGAGAAAGTCAGCAATTTTTCAGTAATGGTGTGCTGTGACACTTCTGTATTTTTATGTCTGATTTTGTCAGCAAGTAGTTTTTAAGTGAGGTGAAACTTGGGGTGCGCAAGACAAATCAGACTCCTAAAAGGGGTACAGTGGTCTGGAAAGGCTAAGAGTCACTGATCTCTGCATTTAACCCATTACTGCTGTCCCAGTTCTGGAATACCTGCCTACATGTTCTTTACCACCACCATCACTTCCATAGTGGTGCAAGAGTGGAAGCTTGTTAGGCCTCCCAAAATCCAATCAGCCAATCATGCCTTGTCAGGTTAATTACAATAGAGCCAGCTCGTTAGCTGGTGTAAATAGCACTATTGAAATCAACACCAATTTGCACCAGGTGAGAATGTGGTTCATAGACTGTAATTGGATGAAAATGACAATGAGACACAAGGTGGGGGAGGGAATATCTTTTCTTGGACCAGCTTCTGCTGGTGAGAGAGAGAAGCTTTCGAGCTCACACAGAGCTCTTCCTCAGGTCAGTAGAGCCCTTACAAAGACCTAGCAAATGGGGGTTGTTCATAACTCTGAAATGTTCATAACTGAACAAAACGTTATGGTTCTTTCAACAGTTTACAATTGAACATTGACTTAAGACAGCTTTGAAACTTTACTATGCAAACGCTGAAAAATGCTGTTTTCCCTTTATTTGTTTAGTAGTTTACATTTAACACAGTACTGTACTGTATTTGCTTTTTTTTTGGTCTCTGCTGCTGCCTGATTGCATATTTCCGGTTCCAAATGAGGTGTGTGGTTGACTGGTCAGTTCATAACCCTGGTGTTCATAACTCTGAGGTTCTACTGTAACTCCAAGCCTCACAGCTAAATACATGATTTGAACAGATTGTTTAGCATAAATTAACATATTTCAAGAGACCATTCAAGGTGAAGTGGCCCATTAACACCCCACAAACACACACACACTCATTGGGGGGGGGGGGGGGAGAAAGGAAGATGCAGGGTTGTCAGTGGGTTATAGATTGCTGTAATAAGATCAGTGTCTAACAGAGCAATGAATTAAGCTCTCAGGCAGATGAGGTCTGACAATGAGATAAGTTAGGTAACAACAATAAATTGAGTTAGCACAGTGAATCATAAAGCTGGAAGGGACCTGGAGAGGTCATCTAGTTCAGTCCCCTGCACTCAAGGCAGGACTAAGTATTATCTATACCATCCCTAACAGGTGTTTGTCCAACCTGCTCTTAAAAATCCCCAATGATGGAGATTCCACAACGTCCCTAGGCAACGTATTCCAGTGCTTAACCACCCTGACAGTTAGGAAGTTTTTCCTAATGTCCAACCTAAACCGCCGTTGCTGCAATTTAAGCCCATTGCTTCTTGTCCTATCCTCAGAGGTTAAGAAGAACAATTTTTCTCCCTACTCCTTATAACAACCTTTTATGTGCTTGAAAACTGTTATCATGTCCCCCCTCAGTCTTCTCTTCTCTAAACTAAACAAACCCAATTTTTTCAATCTTCCCACATAGGTCATCGGGGTCCTTATTTACAAACTGAATCCAGCCACTGCAGGAAGTCCTGATATTTATCTTCAGAACCAGGTAAATTGGACTAAGTCCCTCGGGACTGCAAATGTCTCTTTTCCAAACAGAGTTAGGAAAATGGATAATTTCTTGTGACTCACTTCAGGCTAAATGGCATAAAATTTTGCTGAAGCCCTATTTATTACAGTAACTCTGAGAGATCCCAACCCACATTGGTGCCGCATTTAGAGAGAGAGAGAGAGAGAGAGAGAGAGAGAGAGACCCGGCCCCAAAGAGTTTACAATCTAAGTAGACAGGAAGGGGAAATTGAGGCACAGAGCAGTGACGTGACAGGCCAGTGACAGTGCTGAGAATAGGCCCCAGGACTCCCAGTTGTCAGCCCAGTGCCCCATACTTTTGTAGGCAAATTTCAAAGCATTCACCATCAGTCAACACAGACATTGTCCATTTTCAGATGGTTTTTTAAATTGATTTTCCTTCCTTCTCTCAATGACCACTTGTCACCTTGTTAGTGCCAAAGGATTCCATCAATCAAGGCAATCCCATCCTCACTGTTAGGGTTTAGTTAACTGCAGCTTTAATTAGATCAGAAGAACAAGGAAGTGAAATGAGGAGTTAGTAGGTCCTTAGAAGCGCAACCCAGCCTATTGCACTCTTGGATCTGGACTCCAGCATCCAGCTGCCATTCTCCCAGCCTTTTAGAACTCTAGCATGTGGCATTTTCCAAACCTTACAGGTTCAGTACCCACACACAGTGGTCACAGGTCTTAAACCTCAATGCACCACAGCTTCCCTGAGTTTCAGAGGGAGAGGGTGAAGTCAAGCAGGCTGTTATGGAGCTTGTCAGACTGGCTAACTAGGGTGATGTCCCGATTTTATAGGGACAGTCACAATTTTTGGGTCTTTTTCTTATATAGGCTCCTATTACCCCCCAACCCCTGTCCCGATTTTTCACATTTGCTGTCTGGTCACCCTATGGCTAACCCAGAGGAAAGGCTCCACCTTCCGAACCCCAAAGTGCTGTGAAGATGCTGGTTTACAGACGAGAAGAAAAGGTTATGATCCATGTTCCCTCTCCCAGAGCACAGCGAACAACTAAAGAGAAATAGAGGGAAGCCCAGGGATTGCTGGGAAATGGAAGCAGCATGAGGGAAGAGAAGGGGCAGAAAGGACAGCTGAGTGGGAGAGATGAGGGGAAAATTGCCTATGTCAGAAATTTGACCAAAATCTGATTTGTCCCCCCCTAAAAGTACCATAGAATATAAGCATCTTGGTGATGGACCATATTTCAGTGCCAGTCAGAGTGCTGCACGGGAGAAGTGTGCAGCTAGAACAGCACAAAGCCTCTCCTTCATATATTTCCAGGAAATTCATTGAATAAATTCATCGAATAAATGATGGGGCTAATCGCAAAGCAGCTGGCACGTTGTTTCTGGCGGCGCTAACAAACAACAAACAAGGGTAACATCATTTGCTCAGCTCTACAAGATGAAAAAATAATGGGGAAAATCTTTTATTATTTTACACTTTGACAAATAAATTAGATTATTCAGTGAATATTGTTCCTCCAGGCTGAGGTGCAATCTAATCTACACTAAAGCAATAAAAGAGAACACGCCCTTTGGCCTGGTGAAATCTCACATGCGTCACAATGGATCCCAAGGCACTTCACAAACTTGATTAACTGATTATACAAACTATGTGGCATTACAGGATCACTTAGCCCTTCATTGATGGATGGCTACATACTAGGAGATAGGATTAGAACAGGCAAATAAAGACTGTTCCTAGTTAGAACTACAGAGGAGATTTTAGATGGGTAATTAGCCAAACCAAAAGTTGGCCTGAACAGAAAGCCTGGATGCCATGTGGCCTAGTGAGTAGAGCACTGGAATGGGCCATTGGCCTGCACTTTGGGCATGACTCGTCACTACCCCGTGCCTCAGTTTCCCTATATGTAAAATACAGATAATAGTACTGACCCCCTTTGATAATCACTTTGAGATCTACTACTGAAAAGTGAGCTAGGTATTATTCCTTTTGTAAACCATGCAAGTACAGAGCCAGCTAAAGCCTGCTTACCATCTGAGAGCTGACACAACCACAGCTTGGAGTAATACACAGCTCCAATCCAGTACACCAGGTGAGCAGAATAAGGACTGTAAATGCAATTAAGAGCCATAAAATCCAGTTGCATGAAACTGGCAACTACATACCTGGTTAACTACAACTAAAAACCAGAAAGAAGACAATGGATCCAAGGAGAACAGGATGCAGTCTCAGGTCTATCTTTTTAGCACTTTGCCATCCAGCCACGCCTATTACACAGATCTACTCCCTCAGGGAAACCCTGAATGACATCTTCCCTGCCTTTCAAGATGCATTCTCATCCTACAAACTGGGTTCCTCAGGGCTCATTGCTTTGGTGTCAGATGACTGGGATGAGGGCGGTCTAGCCTAGTGGTCAGAGCAGGCATCAGGACTCAAGTGTCGGAACCAGGGTCAGAGCTGGAGTCAGCAGTTGGTAGCCAGAGCCATGGGTCAAACAGGAGGTCAAGAACTGGAGTGAGCAGGGTAACAGGCAAGGAGGGGTTCAAGGCAGGGCCATGACTAAGGCAAAACTGGGTGCAAGGCAGAAACCCAAAAATCACCACAGTGATGGGTGTGAGCCTTGAGCAGCCAGTGAGATGCTGCTGCTGGCTTAATATCCAGACTGCTGCTCCCTCCAGCCAATCAGGTGTCCTGGACAATCAGGCAACGTGCAAGTTGCCTGGAGACTAGCTCAGCTGCAGGCCTTGATTCCTGACCATGGGCCCCCATTTCTGTGGTGTCATAGACGTACATGGTCTTTCCCAGCACTTAAGGTCAGGTCTCTGGCCAAAGAGCTTACAATCTTTGGCCCCGATTCTGCAAATGATTCTGCATCTCCTTAACTTACTCATGTGAGCAGCCCCATTGATTTCAGTGTGACTACTCACATGAGTAAAGTTAAAGAGGTACATAAGCATTCGCAGGATAGGGGTGTATTTAGACAGTAAGGAGTGACAAGCAAAGGGTGGAGGTGCAGGAAGGACAAGGATTACAACGGTAAGGGCTTGGCCACGCGAGGCAGCAATGTGTGCTTAACAAGGGTGTGATTTCTAAAGAGCACCAATGTGTTAACAAACAGCACCATGTTAACATGCACTAGGGAACTTTTAGTGCACGCCAGCAGGGTCTACACAGGCCAGTTAGCAATATGCTGATGCACTTTAGAAATTACATCTCTCTAGTACATGTTGCCACACCAGGCGGACAAGCTAAAAGGTATCAGATCTGCTCAGTTGCATACACATCTTGTTGGTTCCTTATTTTAATATATTGATATTAAATAGTGTTTGGATCAGAAAAGAGGAAGGCAGGGCTGATCTAGTTGCATTAAAAATAGAGTTGGTGTTCAAATAGTAAAAAGAAAAGGATTGCAAATATTTTCAGAAGGAAAGCGTGGAATTTGTTTCAAACAGCCGTCAGTTCATTATTCCTGAAAACGTTTGAGAGTACTTACAGTTTCACATATTTTATCAAGAATGATTATTTGTCTGAAATTTCAGGCTGGAAATGCATTAGTTAGTACTAACTATTTCTTAGGAACAGTATCCCCGATAATGTCACAGCAAACCTGGTGGCTGAACTTTGACTTTGTCCTCACCCACAACTATTTCACATTGGGGACAATGTATATCTTCAAGTCAGTGGCACTGCTATGGGTACCCACATGGCCCCACAGTATGCCAACATTTTTATGGCTGACTTAGAACCAGGGCTTTGGAGTGGAGCCCGGAGCTGGAGTGCAGAGCAGTAGGTTTTTGCTGGAGCGTAGCTGAAGCGGAGCAATTCAAAAATTTGATTGTTCCAAATCCCTGCTTAGAACAATACTTCCTCAGCTCTCATCCCCTAACGCCCCTCCTTTACTTGTGCTACATTGATGACATCTTCATCATCTGGACCCATGGGAAGGAGGCCCTTGAGGAATTCCACCAGGATTTCAACTATTTCCACCCCACCATCAACCTCAGCCTGGACCAGTCCACACAAGAGATCCATTTCCTAGACACTACAGTGCTAATAAGTGATGGTCACATAAACACCACCCTATACCGGAAACCTACGGACCGCTATACTTACCTACATGCCTCCAGCTTTCATCCAGAACACATCACACAATCCATTGTCTATAGCCAAGCTCTAAGATATAACCACATTTGCTCCAATCCCTCAGACAGAGACAAACACCTACAGGATCTCTATCAAGCGTTCTTAAAACTACAATACCCACCTGGGGAAGTGAAGAAACAGATTGACAGAGCCAGGAGAGTACCCAAAAGTCACCTACTATAAGACAGGCCTAACAAAAAAAGTAACAGAATGCCACTAGCCGTCACCTACAGCCCCCAACTAAAACCTCTCCAGTGCATCATCAAGGATCTGCAACCTATCCTGAAGGACGATCCCTCACTCTCAGAGACCTTGGGAGACAGGCCAGTCCTTGCTTACAGACAGCCCCCCAACCTGAAGCAAATACTCACCAGCAACTAAACACCCCACAACAAAACCACTAACCCAGGAACCAAACCCTGCAACAAACCCCGGTGCCAACTCTGTCCACATATCTATTCAAGGGACACCATCATAGGACCTAACCACATCAGCCACACCATCAGGAGCTCGTTCACCTGCACATCTACCAATGTGATATATGCCATCATGTGCCAGCGATACCTCTCTGCCATGTACATTGGCCAAACTGGACAGTCTCTACACAAAAGAATAAATGGACACAAATCTGACATCAAGAATTATAACATTCAAAAACCAGTAGGAGAACACCTCAATCTCCCTGATCACAAAATAACAGACTTAAACGTGGCAATTCTTCAACAAAAAAACTTCAAAAACAGACTCCAACAAGAAACTGCAGAACTGGATTAATTTGCAAATTTAGGCTTGAATAAAGACTGGGAGTGGATGGGTCATTACACAAACTAAAAACTATTTCCCCATGCTAATTTTCCCCCTACTGTTACTCACACCTTATTGTCAACTGTTGGAAATGAGCCGTCCTGATTATCACTACAAAAGTTATTTTTTCTCCTGCTGATAATAGCCCACCTTAATTGATTTATCTCATTACAGTTGGTATGACAACCCCCATCTTTTCATGTTCTCTGTATATACATCTTCCTACTGTATTTCCACTCCATGCATCTGATGAAGTGGGTTTTAGCCCACAAAAGCTTATGCCCAAATAAATTTGTTAGTCTCTAAGGTGCCACAAGTACTCCTCGTTCTTTTTGCTGATACAGACTAACTGCTACCCAGGGCCAACTCTGGCTTTTTTGCTGCCCCAGCCAAAAAACAAACAAAAAAAAAACGGCTGGAGCCGCCGAAGCAACAACAACAACAACAAAAAGACACAAGCTGCAGCAGAATTGCTGCTGTGGGCGGCTGAAGATAAAGCTAGAAGCTGCCGCAGAATTGCCACCGCCACAAAAATGCTAGTGCCGCCCTAACGGCACACAGACTGCCTCCCCTTGCAGATTGCTGCCCCAAGCACCTGCTTCGAATGCTGGTGCCTGGAGCTGGCCCTGATGCTACCACTCTGAAACCTATTGGTTATTCTGTTACTGAAAAAGTTTGTCCTCCAATCAGCAAGAAGAAACAATGCCATGTGAATCAGGCGACCAACCACACACCACAAATAATGAAGAGCAAACAATCGACAATCTGAAAAACCCACAATCTGAAAATTATTTATCCTAACTATCTGGTGAATCATTACTACTAATGAACACATGTGAAGAAAATCCAGGTTGGTTCATGGCTGAATTGCTCTGCAAAAAAAGGCTAAATTGGCATCTAGTATTATTTGAAACAAATAGTTCACTCAGCTATTCTTGTTGTTGGTCATGTTGCTGTAGAAAGTAATTTAAATGAAGAATCTAAGCCACATGTTGAGTTATACTGACCACCATCAAGTCTATAAGAAGAAGTATCCAGTCACTATATTACTCAGTGATGTTCATCTCTTCCCTCATCTACAATTCTTTGAATCTGCCACCACATAGGAACTTTGATATGAAAGATTCTGATTCCAGATCCCATTTTAAGATAATCCTTGAATACAGTAGTTACAGAACACTCTTGTATGTTTCAGCTCAGTAAGGGAACTACTTATTGAGCCTTCCTTAGAAGCTTCATGTAGTGGTGGGTCTTCATTACAAACAGTTACAGGATTTTAACAAAAAAGTATTGGACAGGGAAACTCTACATCATGGACCATAATTTAGGCAGTGGGTTTTGGCACAGCCATGATTTTGGACACAAAAATCCCATGACTCTTAGGGGTCTCTTAGAATCATAGAATATCAGGGTTGGAAGGGACCTTAGAAGGTCATCTAGTCCAACCCCCTGCTCAAAGCAGGACCAATCCCCAATTGTTGCCCCAGATCCCTAAATGGCCCCCTCAAGGATTGAACTCACAACCCTGGGTTTAAGCAGGCCAATGCTCAAACCACTGAGCTATCCCTCCCCCCCAATTAATTAAAAGCCATGGGTTTTGTCGTGAAAAAATGACCAAAGCTCTTGAGAAGCAGTTCCAGTGAGCTGGTCACTACTTGACATTTTGCTCTGTAATATTAGTGAACATTGCACTGTATCTAGCTTGTAAGCCCATCCGGGAAGGGAGTCTGTCTTCTCGGCACTCTTCTCATCTGCCCTGCACATCTACTATGTGGTATAAATAACAGCTGATTGGAACATTCATCTAGGGCCCTCCACCAACACGGATACTCCTTTTGCCTCCAGCAACATGACTCTAGGACTGTGCACGTGGGGGAGGTTTGCTGGAGGGGTGCAAAGCAGGGGAAAATGAAAACAGACTTGAAAGGTGAGAAATAAAACCCAGAGCAAGGCAGAGAAACAAAAAGTGAAGCAAGCGGGACACACCATCACCCACCTTCTCCACTGAAACTCTGTCATTACAGTCCAGGATTCAGTTCAGAGCCACTGCCCTTCTCACAGAGCCCAAAGGCTATGGAAGACCCAATCTGCTGTTTGGTGGGTAACCTAAGCATATTAACAATCACATGGAGCAACCCTTCTGCTCTGCTTTAATAGGCTGCTTTGTAGAGCCTGGCCCTCAGGCAAAGTGACAAGGCCTGATTTACTTCACTCATAGTTAGCTACTTCTAATTTGTTCCAGTAACTTTCCAGGTACTGCAGTTAGGCTAACTGCTCTATAATTCCCCAGATCCTTTGTGTTCCCCTTTTTAAAGATAGGTACAAAGTTTGACCATCTCTAGTGCTCTGTGATTTCACTGGTCCTCCATGAGTTCTCAAAGATAATTACTAATGGTTTCAATAGTAACTTAAATACCCTATCAAAGCACATGTTTAACCTCATGCAAGCTGTATTCAGGAAGAAAGGCAGAGCAGTGAGTACAGAGGCTGATGGTGTATGGCATAAAGGCTGATTTACAGAGAGGTCCATGAAGACCAAACAGCTCTACTGTAGCATGAAAAAGGAATGGACATCGAGACATTTGGTACCCTTCAGGGCACTGTGAAAATGTAACAGGAAAAATACAGAAGAAACTTGCAATAAGAGTTCATAATAAATAAGGGGTTTACATGGAAAATTCCATTCCCAGGCACCTCCACACAAAAAATAATTGGGCTGGTATGACTGTTTATCAAAAGAACCTAGGAGGGTGATAACAGTTAAATCATCTTCCCTTGCACAGACAAACCTTTGAAGAGACTTGTGGATAATCTTATTTTGATTGGATCAGAAAAGAATCAGAAAGAGTTTGGCAAATTAGAAATTTTAACACTTGTCTCAACGCTTCTTTGCCTGGTAATTAGATTTGAGAAGGTTGTGGTTCACAAAACAGGATGCAATGGACAAGTGCATCCAAAAGTTGGTGATTTCATTCTAACTGCCTTCAGTCTGCACGTTTTGTATTTTACATTATAGATCAAGGTTTGAATTGTCTGTCACTTATGTTTCTATTTTTATGAAGAATGTACTTTTGCATCATTGTTTATTAACGTTGCCTTAAAATGTGAACATAAAACAAATTCATTTTTTTAAATAGCTTAGTGTAGGAGTCAAACCATTTGATATAAAAAAATAGTAAGTTCATCTTCTGAGGATTTCAGGTGAAGAATCTTTACTTTTTAACAGTTCCAATCTCAAAAAATGAGTTATTTGCACTCTTAACTAATTAAGAGGTAATGCCCAGATAATAATAAGCGACTCAAAAGTGAAAATTTACGGAAGAGGTTTTCTGAAAAGAAAGCATTTTTTCTCCCAGTTAGTGAAGGAGTCTATTAATTTAGGCTTGGGGTTTTTTTAATAAAAAAAAGTAGATAAATTAGATTTTAAAACACGGAGATCAGTTTTATAGTTTAACAATGATGGTTATCAAATTTCAGCCCAGTATTTATTTGACACGTTAAATGGGAGTAGATTTAATTATTTTATCAGCAGAGAACAAAGCAGTGCTGTTATAAATTACAAGCACCAGGTTTTAATTAGTACGTTAGACAACTTGAGAAGCAATGGACTTGGGGAGACAGTGCCATTGTGTTATCTGTGCCTGTCACTCAAAGGCATCTCATCATGTCATTTATAAGCACCTCCTATGGCCCTCCATGTAACCCTTTATTTGTACATATTAAAAAGGCTCCATGTTCTCCACTGCCATTTGGGGCAGGAAACAGGTTGCACCTAGCATAAACCACAGATGCCCCTCCCCTGCAGCCTTTGGCACTCAGCACACTTCATGGGCTAACCTAGGGATCACATGCCCTCTTTTGTGCTGGGGGAACCTCTGCAGGAGAGTAAAAACTCCATTACAAATGTCTGCCTTTCTGGTTCTGTCTCCCTGGGAGATGGATCTGGGGGCTCGCACAGGAAATAACAGGTGCAGCCTGAAAAGAAAAAAAAAGTGCATGACTATGAAAGGCCTAATCCTCTGCTCTATTACCCCAGTCTTCTGGCTATTCAAAGCACACAGACTACCAGCAAACCCCTCTATGCTGGCATCTTCTCCCCACTAAGGGAGATAGAAGGGGATTACTACTAGTCTAACTAGCAGATCTCCATTCAAATATCTCAGCCACATTTGGGAATGTCCAATGGAGAGTAGTTCTGCTATCGAAAGCCACATATTCAGTGGCTTTTTCTTCTATTTTGCTCAATCCCACATGTAACAAAGGTGAGCACGTGGCCCCCACTTGCTACAAGAACCAGGGAAAGAATTGGGAGAGAGAGGGACTCAAGCAGATCTTTGGCCTTGCTGAGCCTCAAATGGGTGATTGTTAAAGATAACAGCACACACAGGCAGGGCCGGCTCCAGGCACCAGCCTACCAAGCACGTGCTTGGGGCGGCACCTGGAGGGGGGCGGCGCTCAGGGTTTGTTTGTTTTTTTAAACATACTGCGCCCCATGGCGCTCTGGGAGAGCGGGGCAGCGCTCGTGCTCGCTGCCCTCCCCCCGGTGCTCCAGCTGGCCAGGAGAGCGGGTCCGCGGCTAGGCTCACCACCCTCCCCCCGGCACTCAGGCCGCCCGGGAGAGCTGGGCCGCGGCCAGGCTCGGCACCCTCCCCGCGGCGCTCCCCACCGGCGCCGGGGCAGCGGGGCCTGCCGCCTGCACTCCGGCTGGGGCAGGGGGCCTGCCGCACTCCCCGTCGGCGTCCCAGCCGGGTGAGCGGGGCTGCGGGCACCCTGGCCGGGGCTGCGGGTGCGCTGCCCTCCCCGCTGGCGCCCCGGCTGGGGCAGCGGGCGCGCCATACGCCTCACCGGCGCTCCAGGTGTGTGTGGGGGGTTGTTTTGGTGGGCATTGGGGGGGGGGTTGTTTGGGGGGGGGCAGCGTTTGGGGTTGTTGTTGTTTTGCTTGAGGCAGCAAAAATGTTAGAGCCGCCGCTGCACACAAGAGTTCTGAGGTGGCTTTTTGTCTGCAAATTCAGGGTGCTCTGCAAGTTCTTACTCGGGGAAGGATGTTATTTGGCTGCTAGCTTTGCACAGGGGACAGGACTAGTCCTCATGGAAGATTTGAGGGGAATGTGCAGCTAGCGGGTATTTTAAGGATAAGACCTCATGGGAAAGACTCCATAAGAAACAAAAGTGGGATGTCAAGATGGAGAAGAAATAGCTGGATTTTTGGTACCCTACATCTGTGCCACAAGGTTGCAGTGAGCTTGTCAAATCTCAAGCTTAACCAGGGTGAGGCCTGATCAGTGCTGGAGGGGAGATGTCCAATGAAATCCCAGGCTCTGCAGGACAGTGATGGGGGCAGGTGGGGGTGGGAGAATGCTTGGCAGTGCTGAGCCAACAGCCAGGATGGAGGGAGGAAGCACAAAGAAAGGTGCTGGTGCTCCCGGTCGGAGGTTGGTCCTGGCAGAAACCACCAGGGTTGGAGACCTCCTGGACTACGGCACGGGGGACTGGGTGGATCCCCGTGTGCTCGGTCGGTGCATGGGGCTCTCCACCCTCCCGACCCCCAGGCGCATACTCTGGGAGGTGGAGGCTGCCTTGTCACCCGATTCTCTCGTCTTCCTGCAGCGAGCCCTGCGAGAGGGTGCCCCCCGCCCACCCCTCACCCCGGACCCTCCGGACATTTTTCTTGGGCACCTGTTCCGCGAGCGCCCCCGGCCTCCCCGCACCTACGCTCCGAGCCGGCTGCACACCCTGCAACCGGTCCGGTTTCGAACTGCGCCCAGACACCACCTGTACACGCTCGTGCTTCACACATTGCATTTCCTCACCCTCGTGTCCCGCCTCGACACCAAATGGTGGGACTATCTTCCACCAAAGGAGGGTGAGGAGCCCCGGTGGGCCAGCCTGTATTCCACCTTGGTTCCACGGCCCGCCGGGGACATTGGTTGGAGACTCCTTCATGAAGCCGTGAACACGGGCGTGTACCTAGCGCAGTTCACCCCTATCCCCAAGGCCTGCCCCTTCTGCGGCGTGAGGGAGAACCTGGCGCACGCCTACCTCGAGTGCGCCAGGTTGCAGCCCCTATTCTGGCTCCTCCAGAACCTCTTGCTGAGGTTCTGGCTGCAATTTTCCCTGCATTTGTTCCTTTATGCACACCCCGTCCATGGCCCCACTAAGTCGCGAGACCTCCTTGTCAACCTCCTCCTGGCTCTAGCCAAAGTGTCCATCTACAATACCAGGAGGAGGATGCTGGATGAGGGGGTGCTCTGCGACTGTGGTGCCTATTTCCGCTCCTCCCTAGTGTCACGTATCCGGGCAGAGTTCCACTGGGCAGCGTCCGCTGGCTCCCTCGACAGCTTTGAGGAGCAGTGGGCGCTGTCCGAGGTTCTCTGCTCAGTGTCCCCATCCGGTATCCTCATTTTGAACCTCGGACCTTCACTCCGATCCCTGTTTTTCATTAGTTGTCCCCCATATCCACTTGGTCCCTAGGTCCAGTGGTCCCTCCCGCTAGGCTGGGGGAGGGGCCTTTAGAAGTGGGCAAGCTTGCGCCCGCCCACCTCCCAGGTTTCCAATAGGCACAGGGGTAAGGCTGAGATCATCATCACTCACTGTTGGTCAGAGGACACCCGTGACATGTCTGACAAGAGCAGGAACATTGCCCAAAATTTTAATTTGGTCAAGAGTGTTAATCACCTTCTGCCACCTTAAAGCCCCTCTGCACAATTCATTCTTCACATGTGTTGCTGGCAAGTTCCACCCTGGAAGTAACTGCATGTTAAAAACAAGGGAGTGATCCATAGGCAGCATAGGACACTAGCCCAAAACTATTCCCAAAGCACTGTGATCTATGGGTAGATAAGCATCATATGCAGGAGAGGATTCAGACCGGCCTTCAATAACAACATGCACATCTGTAACATAGCTACCGAGGACAGATACTGTTTATAATTTAAGCCACAGGCCACTCGTTAAGTAAGCAACCTCCCCATGTTACCAGCACAGAAGAGGAGGGAGCGATATTAAACTACCTTGTCCAAGGTCATGCAGCGAGTGTATTGCGCAGCTGGGACTAGAACTCACATTTCTGGCTCCCATTCCCTTAGCCTAGCTGCCAGCCCACACCTCCCCTCCAGGGAGGGCCGCTAACACTTTAATCTTGGAGTTGTGTACCCCCAGCAGGGCCACTGCCATGAAGGGTGGCTTTGTTTGTGAGAAGCCGCTTTGTTGTTTTAGGGAAACAGGCGAGTCAGTGTTTAAGCAGAAATCCTCTCAGCTCAGAGGAGAGAGTTATGTTTTTCACCTTTATTGAAGCATTCAGGCTGGGATTCTCACAGGAGCCAGGTCAGCATTCAATTCCCAAATCCCCTCGAGATTCGCTTAGCTTTGGGCATGTAACTCCCCTCTGCACCTGTAAGAAGCCCAGCCTTGCGCAAAGTACCATGGCCACAGTGGAGGGCCTTACAAACCTCCAGCACACCAGAAAAACCTATGTGAGCTGTACTCTTCCCCCCTCAGACAACCAGCATTCCTTGGGGTGTGTAATGGCCAAGCTTCCCCCCTTCCCAGTGGTGCCCGCATGATCAAGCCTAGTATACCTCAGAGGCTAGAGTGACAGCTCATCTGAATCACGCATGCAGGCTTTCTAGGAACAGGTTCTCTTTTGATGGCTGGGGTTATGAAAGTCTTTGCTGCAATCCAGGCTGTATGGGGCAAACACTCATTTTCCTGTCCATTCTTCTATTGAGGGACCTAGGTAGTCAGACCCAGCTAGCCTGCTCTTGTTACCAGCCTTCACTTTTGGAAACCTGTTGGCATCTAGGCTACCACAGAAGCCTGGGTATAGACTTACCTCATGCTCCGAGCACCAGAGTTTCTCCAGTAATGTTATGTGAATTCTGTGAGGGCATCTCCTACCAGAGGCTACCTGGCAGAACTAGGAAAGGGGCTGCTGCACAGAGTCTTCCAGGAGGGGGAGCTAGAGATCACTTTCAACACATGGACTCTATGGTTTTAGGAAGGTGAGGCCCATCTCAAGTAGCATGGGAAGTTAAGAATGATAAATATTTGTCTAGAAAAATTATGTGTGGGATACACAAAAGCACTTGCCCTGGGCTTAGCAGCTTCTACTGAAGTCAACAGTAAAACTCCCAAGATGAGAGCTGAGGAAGGCCAACATGGAGCATTTTTGAAAATCCCACCCTAGGAGTCTGGCTGTTGAATTAGGAAATTGTGATAAAGAATTAATCACACCTGACCCTGATCCCAAGTGAAACAGGCAGGATTTACAGGCAGTCAGCATCACTTAGGCCTTCTGTTTGGAAAACTTTGAGGCAGGTCATTGCTACTAGCCCCAGCTTCCTGCATTAACCTCTTCTGAAGAGATGAGATTTTGATTTGTTGGAATCTTTCAGGGGCAAACAACTAGAGGAAAACTAATGTAAACAATAGCAGGTCACAGCCAAATTTCTGTTACACATATGCAGGCATAATGAGTTGAATTTAGCCAAAAAGCTTTGTAAAAATGTGTTCTTACGCAATTGAATGGCTTCAGCTTTTGGGGGACTTTTTAAATGAAGATCCTACATCAGAGTTCTCCAGCTCATCACAAGTAGGGGTGTCAACCCACCACGATTGTCCTGGAGTCTCCAGCAATTAAAGATTAATTTTAAAGATTATGTCATGTAATGAAATCTACATCTGACCAAAATTGGCAACCCTAATCCCAAGAATTCCTCCAGGCCAATGATGGCGTTTTGCCCAGAGAATGAACATGTGTCCAGGATTCCCCATCTCATCCCAGGAGAGAGGAAATCCAGGCTGAAATCCCTCCAGATAGCTAAGAGCCCATGACGTGACATTTCAGAGGAATAAAACCACAGAGAGGAAGAAGTCAGAATTAAGGTTTGTTATTATAAAAGAAACTATTTGCAAGTCCAAATGCAACGGCATATATTGGCACCATCCAAAATCCCGGAACGTTTGAACCCACTAGGCATTCCCCCGAGAGACCTTAGGGGCAGCCTGGGGGAGGTGGGGGGGGAGGAAGAGGGAGGCACAGAGCCACCTCATTAGTGTAGTCCCGGCTAGGTGGCAGTCAGTTTGCGTGCCGGGACATATCAACAGTTAACAACACTGTACAACTTTAGAAACCCTAAAAACATTATTAAATCTAAAACTTGTTTCTTTTTATCAAAAGCCCTGCTTTAATGACATGCTAATCCCACTGGAAAATAAAACACCCATGACCCATCGCTAACACAGTTAAGTTGACCAGCCAACTCATAATTTAGAACATCCTTGTGTTTCAGCCATGCCACACGCCTGCATCAGCTCGAGTTTAAGTTACGATCGTTTCCACTAGCTTCCAAGTGCTGAACTGATGTCCTGCCAGGAATGGCAAAGCCACACTTCAAAAAAGTATTTTAAAAAAAAAAAATAAAAAGTCAACTCTCCTCTCCTGGACCCCCCTCTCCCCCCAAATTCTACCCTCTGCTCTAGCCCACGCTGGAGTTCCATCTCCAACAGTACCTTCAGGAACCCTGCCTGCTCTAGCTGGCTGAGTTATTGGAACGTCTTTTTTTTAAAAAAAAAAAAAATAAAAAAAAAATTGTATATAGTTTTTTTTTGTTTTTACATTAATATAAAAAAATACTACTTCACTCTGTGTTACACACAGGAGATCGAGTGGCTTCCAATGACAGAGCAAGGAGGAATTTTGCTACCAGCTCCCACATTTAGCTGGGACAGTAGAATGCAAGAAGATGCTGAAAAAAGTCTTATCAAAGCCAGAGAAGGGAAAATTTCCCACCATGTGTAAGTGTGCAAAGGGGTGAGAATCTATCATAGCTGCTTTACTCCTTTCTCCCCTGAATAACCCTAATCCGAGGACAATTGGTCTATGGAGATCTTAGTTATACATGTTATCATTATGGGAGTTAGACAGTCTTGGGCAAAACTACAGCCTCTTGTCCATCCACCTTCCTTCAGCCTAGTGCCCTGTGTCCATGGAAGCCACTGGGTCCTGTCAGACATACAGATGAATTAGACAAAACAGTGGTTAAAATTCTTCTCTAACGCACATTCCTCCTCTCAAGCATCAACAAAGAGACATTGACAAGAACTAAACACTTCCTCCCCCCAACACAATAAGAGTTACTGGGACACAAACAAACTGGTAACTTGTGCCCTCAGAAATACATCTAGAAGGGACATATGTGGGTAGGCGTTGTCTGTCGGGGGGCAGTCCACTTAGTTCTTGTACTCAAAAGGCTCATCCCCGGTTTCGCTGAGAAGACACGTACGGATTAGTGCCTCAGTCACTGCATAAGGGTCGCAGTTGGCAGAGGGCCGGCGGTCCTCAAAGTAGCCCTTCTTTTCTTGGCCCACATTTCTGGGGATACGGATACTGGCCCCACGGTTGGCCACGCCAGCAGAGAATTCGTGGATGCTGGATGTCTCGTGGAAGCCCGTCAGGCGCCTGACGTTGTCCAGCCCCCCTTTTGGGTCGTAAGCGCGGATGTGGTACTGGTGCCGCTTGCTGAGCTTCTCAATGGCCTCTTCTATATGCCTGGAGACAGAAGGTTGTGAACCTTTGGTGAGAACACTGGCTATCCATGGCCAAGTGAACAGCAGCACAATGTTAGCCAAGTGGGTGAGTTCCTGCCTTCCCCCACACCCCACCCAAACCCCATGTTTCAGTCCCTTATCTGCAAGCATTCCCATTCCAGCTAGTACCAGCCATGGGCCCCTTCCTCTCATTGCTAAGAAGTTACTTTGGGAAATTGAATCCACTGTATCACTTGGTTACATGGTTCAAATCCTACTTCCCTACAGCCAGTTCCCCTGCATGTGGGGCTGGGTGTTTTCCCCTCCTTGCCTATTCTGACCAGTGAGACTCAGAATTTTTGAGGGGATCCCAAAGGCAGGAAAGACTCTCACTGACTGGAGATAAAGAACACTACAGCTTGTGGGGGTACCAGTTAGAACCAATAACTTGGCTGAGTTGCATTGCCACTAAATATGTCTGGTATAGTTTCCTTTATCCTTGGGAAGACACAGATTGTGCTTTGACACGTTTAATTATTTCAGAAGCTTCGGAGTTCTGCAAGTGTAGTGATAATCTGAATGTACCAATTGAAGTTATGGGGGAGGAGTGGGCAGAAAAATGCCCAAATTGATCCTTAACAGAATTCCATTGTCCTTGAAAAGTACAATATAGTCGCTGAAAAACAAAGTCCCAGACTCTCAAGTACAGTGGAATCTGTAAGACAATGGTCTAAGAATAGTCCAATCTGAATCTACTTTCAATATTTGGCCTTGTTTACAGTGAGGCAGAAATTCTCCCTCCTTTGGTCTAGCACCAGATAAACTCCTACTATTGACGGAGTACAGGCCTTTTTACAGAGGTGGGTAATCCAGTGCTAGACAGCAGTAAGAACGGCTGCCCCTTGCCTATTAGCACTTCCGCCTCAATCTTCAGTGCAGACAACCTCTGGGTGCAACAGCTACAGTGGGAAGGGAGTTCAGTACCGGTAAAAAAAAACAAAACAAAAAAAAAAAAAAAAAAAACACCACACCTATAATCTCTGGGTTATTCAAGCCAAAAATCTCTTGCATGGAGCAAGACATGTCGCTATTCCCCTGGCAAGCCAACTAGAGCCTCAAGTGCAGTCACAGCTCTGTAGAAATCTCACTACTGTTAGTAAAGTCCACTTTCCCTAGCTGAGCTTGTCAGACTGATGCAACTAGCCCAGCTGCAGAGAAACTTACTTGAGGCCTCCTTCCTCCCTCATGGAGTTGGTGCTGAAGTTGGTGTGGCAACCGGCTCCATTCCAATTCCCAGAGATGGGTTTGGGATCGAAGGACACGATTACCCCAAAGTCTTCACACACCCGATGTAGGATGAAGCGTGCAATCCAGAGGTGATCTCCCATCTCAATCCCTTCGCATGGGCCCACCTGGAATTCCCACTACAGAGAGCAGAGGAAAAAAACAACAAACCATTGGCTCAGTTTGGTGAAGAACCATTTGCTGCAAGATGCTGTTCACCTCCTCTGCACCCTCCTGCACTCTCAACATTTGCAAAGCCCCAGGGTACATACTGACTGCAGCAGCAGGGTTTAGCAGCATGAGCTTCCGCATCGCAATGTTGGCCGGTGCCAGCTGACTGCAATGGCAGGTAAAGCCAAAGTAGTTACCTGTGCGGGCATCACTTCTGCATTTGTTCCTCCAATTTTAACACCAGCATAGAGACACGCACGATAATGTGCTTCCACAATGTCTCTGCCATAGGCTTTGTCTGCTCCTACGCCGCAGTAATATGGACCTGCAGTGGAACGGAGCACAAGAAAGGTGAACATAATCTTCAAATAGCTTGTGATTGAGTGTAGTGAAGAGCACAGAGTGTAGTTAGGAAAGGATTCTCGGGAGGCACAGGTTGCAGGAAAGTCTCTATACTGCTTTCATTTGGGGTAGCAGTAGAACAAAGTACCTCCAGAGTGTGACTCCATTCAGAGTCAGTGGGACTTGGGCTCCTACTTCTGAAAACCCTGCCCAACTGGTCATATTTAAATGAATTGCAGACTAATGGAACTAACACTGGATATGAACCTGGTCTATAGGTCATAAGATTACCATACAGTCACTAAAAGGATTATTTTCGTTGTTTAGTTTTGGTCATTATCAGCATAGTTTTTGGTGATCCAGTTTTAGCAACTCCTTGAATCTTTCATCTCACTTTAACCACATTTCAACTTAATCCCATTCATTAGTGATTGATAACATTATGATTTGGGGTTAAGTATTCACGAGATCTCTCATTCCTATTTCAGACATTAACTCTTGGAAGCTTACCCTGGGGTCCAGGGAAGCCATTGGAAGGCCAGCCAAATGGATGTCCATCTGTCCCAAGAAGAGTGTATTCCTGCTCCATCCCAAACCAGGGGATCTGGTTGGACACCATATCCATAATCCGTTTACAGGTGTGCCGCAGGTTTGTCTCTAGAATGGAAGAGAAGCACGAAGCTTATTAGCTCACCAGTATTCTAGCCACTGGGTGTCCCATGGTAAAAGAAAGAAAGAAAGAAAGAAAAAAAAAAAGTCTGGTGAGCTGCTCTGGTGGAACAGCTCAGATTCTTATCTCACCATGGAAGCTATGACTTGCCAATGTATTCTGGACAAAGCCACTACCATACAGGCTGTCTGGGGGAATTGTTTCCCCATCCAGACCTCTAGGGAAGCCCAGAAATTCAGACCCAAAGAGACTGCTCTGTCCCCACCCTCATTAGCCAATGTAAGATCTAAGTGGTAGGTAGGGCCGCTGGCCTTACACAGTGGGTGCTCCTATGTTGTCGGTGCCATCTTATGGACTTCCTTGTACTGTTCCATAATGTTATTTTCCAGCATATGGTTCAGGAGACCATCATGTGCACAGAAGCTACTCGTCCATGACCAGGCCTGCATCTCACATGTCAGAGGTTTTTGTTCCCTCAGGTTCACATTTTCTCCTCCAATCAGTGATACCACCCAATTCACTTCTTTCCCCACTCCCTTCCATGCTGCCCCATGGAATGATTTCCCAGTGCCCACACTGGAGTTCCTCTTGAAGAGTCCTTCAATATTCCCAAGCACTGACCCATGTCATACTCCTTCATCTCCGTGTTGCCAGTGACGAGAGAGGCTAGACCAGATTAGATAAATATCTAAGCTCATTTCTCCCTTGGTGTCACCTACTGCATCTCATTTTCTTTATATCTAAACTCTGCATGACAGGATTATTTGTATGTCTTGTACTGGGTTAATGCATTAATGGTGCTTGGTAAAGTCTTCCATTAACTACTTTTCTGACAGTTACCCCTCCACCAATCCACCTCTACTCCAAGAGGGAGTAGGCCTTCTCACCCATCCCAGAACTACTGCAGCCACTCTTGGGGGAGGCACTGCACCATACCTGCTGACTTGCGGTTGTACTTGAAGACCTCACAAAGAACCAGCTTGTTGGGGTCCTTGCGGAAAGGGTCACGGAACATGGCAGCAGGGAGAAGGTACATGTCACTGTTTGAACCCTCAGACTGGAAGGTGCTAGAGCCATCAAAGTTCCACTCGGGTAAATCTAGAGCAGGAGAGAGAAAAATTCACCCCTTTAGGTTAGCAGCTTTCCATAACCACCAAGATGAGTTCACCAGTTGATTCAGCACAACCATTCTGCAAAAATAAATAAATAAATAAATAAATAAAAAATTGCTCATTAAAGGACACTGGCACACACTGTACTTTTTGCTGATTTTGCTCCCACTGAAAGATGGGGTGAGGGAATTGCTCTTTGCTACCCTGTAGAAAAACAAAAAGCTGGGACATCAGTGAAGTCCGATTCAGCTAACCTTGACGAACACTTCATCTTACCATAGCGTGTTGGCTACAAGATAGGAAGACCCAGATGGGTTTTCCTAGCCAAAACAAAGGAAGTCAGGGAGATGCTACAAGTCAAAAAGAATGAGAAAGAGGGAGTCCGGTGTCCTCAGTTGTCTCCAGAGTGCTGGACGGCCCTGAAACATGCTCCTCCACATTGATGCAACTGCACAGAGCTGGTGAAAGAATGCACAAGGCCTGGGAGAATGCACAAGGCCTACAGCTGCCTGAAGGGGGAACATCAATTGGATAGTCCAGTGTTTGTGGGGAGAAAACATCCCCTTCACACTACCTATGCCCCTCCAGTTGAGCATGGCTTAGGCCCCCCATTGAATACTGATTTTGCAGAGTGAGCACATTTGAAGCAGCTGTGAAGGAATTAACTCTGCCCCCATTGTTATCCCCTTCCATGTGCTGTGGGTGCCAAACAAGCTGTGCCAGCCACTTCCTCGGTGAGGCGGGGAGATTACTGTGCATGAGCAATCGGAATTGTTTGGTTTTATAACTGTCCTGGCCAGTGCTATGGCAACAAGTGAAGAAATCCGAATGCTAATATCATGTCAATCGGGGCTGTTTGTTCGGAGACACACTAGCTCTTAATTACACTGGATATATTCTCTCCCCATCGCTTTCTTCCGGTCATCTCCCCAGGGCCAGAAGAAGAGCTTTACAGGTAAAGAGCCAGCAGGCTGAGAATACCCTGCAGACAGACACCCCTTTATAGCAGATGGGGACACATCACCGATTCCCGGCTCTACTTACACCTTTGCCCCACAAGGAGAGGGGTGATCTCCCGAATCTCCTTCCACATCAGGAGATTATGAAGTGCTTCTCCCCCCCACACCCACACCCCCCCCACACAGGGAGCGAGGTGGGAGCAATCCCACGTCATGCACTCGATACAAAGAATTTGAGGGCCAAATGCACTGATGGTCTCTGGTTCAGATTTCCCCCATGTGGGAGAGACACCCCCATGCCCAACTCAAAAAGAAGGAGCTTTGCCTTCCAACAGCACAGCAGCGTTTTGCAGTTCTGTGGTCAGATGCTTGAACCCAAGCCAAGCCCTATATTGCTGCAAACCCACTGGGTGCAACTGCTTGTAGTCCCAGCATTTGCCTTGCGTCAATCACACACCTGCCCTCTTACCTTCAATGCTCTTGGGCTCTTCGTCCAGTGTCCGGGTTTTGCAGCGCAGATGCTCCCCAGTCCCATCAATCCAGATGTACATAGCTTGCACCTTTTCACCCTGAGGCAGCTTCATGTACATCTGCTTTATAGCTTTGCTCAGGTGGGAACTCGCTGAGGTGGCCATGGCTGCGGGGTGGTTACTGGGGTCCTGCCAGGAGGGGAGGGAAAAGCCAACCATGAATATTTCTGTGCTCCGAGTGGGTTCTCACACCCTTAGACAAGAGAATGACCAAGTGGGAGGAGATCTTCACAGCTCAGCAACAGAGGAGAGATGTGTGCACTGAGTATCCCCTAGACAGTTATGCTGGAATATCCCAGACAGTCATAGCGGATTACACCAGTTGTGAATCTGAATACAATAGATTACACTATAGGAAACAGACAGTATCAATACAGCAGTTCAGTAACATGATTTGGGACCAGCTACAACAATCATTTGGCTTCAAAGATTTCCTGTGGTCTCAGGATACCAGAGATCTCATCTACTGAGGGGTTAGCTCCTGTCTTGGCAGCTGATGGACTTGGTCTTTTCCCTCTCTAGCTATTATGATCATTAAAAGATCAGCAGCCCCTCAGAAGGGCTCCTTAACTCCACTGTGAACTCTTCACTCACAAAATGCAATTTCAGAACATACATTTTCCATCACTGCCCTGGAGCAGTGTTTTGCCCACTTTAGCTTAGACAGGGCCTTCTGCAGTCCTTCCCCATTCCAGTAAGGACCATTTGCCAGAGAGAGCTCCATTTCCAGACCATGTGATCTGAAGATATACAATACTGTTATCTAAGGAAGATGAGAGGGGCCCCTAACTACAGCCCAAGGCAAAGTAAGTAACCTTTGAACAGCAGAGACTCAAGAGGCCCCTCAGCCATGGAGCATCTGGAGGCAGAGGAGCCCTGCTCATCTGTAGCAGATACAGAGGATGCAAGTGTAGGTCACTGGGGATCTTTTACAGCCCCCTGGCTCTGCATACTTGGGGCAAAAGCCCCTGACTCCAATAAGTAGCTGCTTTGGCTGAAGACACTGTATTCCCCTGTCCCATATGAGGAATGCAGATTTGCCTCTGTCACACCAGCAGCTGTGCCGGGGGTCATGGAGCCCTGCTGGCCCTTGCCAACCCTAGCCCAGCCTTCCCAGAAGGCCACCGCGTCGAGCCCTCTCTGGTACTCTCAGAAGCAGCCACCCTTCTGACCGGCACAGACAAAATTTTGTTCAGCCCCTTCCCTGCCTTTATTTATTTCTTGGCAATAAAAGCAGCACTGCTGTGACTCCAGCCTCAGCTGGGGTCTCAGAACCAGCCTGCCTCTCCCCGACAACTGGCCAGAAGGCTGACCACCCCCCAAGATACAAACCTCCCTGGATTCCCCTTCCCCCTCGCTGTCACTGCATTAATTGCCCATTTGATTGCATGCCTCTACTGTGGCAGTCCGGGTTGGGCCCTGTACAAGCTTCCAACTGAAGGACCCACTGCTGCCCCCACGGCTTCTCTTCATGGTCAGCGAAGAAATTTGATCGCTGGCTTTCTCTCTCTTCACGCAAATCCCTCCTCCCCGGTTCTCCTCCGTTGGGAGCCGGCACGCCCGGTTTTTTAAGGAAACGGCTAAGGAGCCTTGTGCAGAGCAACTGAGAGGAGATCTCCTGTCCCAGAAAGCTCGGAGCAAAGAGAAGCTCCTTAGACGATCTAGAACGACCTAGTTTCCCCTCCCCGTTACCGAGCTAAACCGGAGCGGCCCCCTGGAGTGGCTGCTTCTGGGACATAAAGCAGCCAAACGCAGCAGCCTGGAAAGGGGAGCTATGCCGGTGTATCTGCCCCAGGCACCATCAGGAATGAAGGTACCACACACCCAGCCGTCTCTTTGTTGTCAGGGCAGGAATCTCCCTGCTCGAGGAATCGGAGACGGACTGGAAGCAAGACAATGAAATAGGGACACACACTGAGAGGCATTTCAGAAAAAACACAAGATCCATCCGCTAAGCCACCCTTTAATACAGTCTTGCAGACCCGAGCCCCATGCGGGACCAGCCCTGTACAAACAGACGCAGACTGTGCATTGGTTTAAGAGGAGCGGGACCAGCCTCTAAGGGAAAAGCAGCAAAACCTCACAACGCCACATTAAGCAAAGCGCCCTCCTCGCCCACCCCACTGCCTGTGAACAGCATCAAAGCAGCCTGGAGCACCCCCCACACCCACAGCATTCGCAGCACACGTTCCCCCCGCCAAACCACCCTGTCCCTGCCGCCATCCACGGGCGAGACCTGCCACTGCCCCCGGCGAGCAGCAGCAGTTACCTTGGCTACTGAGCAGGGAGAGGCGACGCAGCGGCGAGGCTGGACAGACGGATGGGCGCGTGCTCACTTCCCCCGAGGCGCTCCCATGCTCGGCTCTGGAGAAACCAGCTCCCTGCCCGCCCATTTATCGGCTGCCGGTGCCGGCCCCCGGCCGGTCCGATTGGCTTCCTCAAGACGTGAGCGCGTTGCGATCAGCTGATGGGCGGCCCGTGGATCCCAGCCATTGGGCCAGCGAAGACAGAGCGGAGGGGGCGGGAGGGAGCGAGGGGAGCGGGGCTGGGCAAGAGGAAAACAAGCGCGAGCTCCCGCTGGGCCGGGCCCTCGCCTTCTCCAGCAGGGAGAGGGAAACAAGCTCGGTGCAGCAGCAGCCGGAGCCCGAACCGCCTGCTCCTGCAGCCGCACACTGGCGCCTTTGTGCATGGCCTGGCCCCCTCTGCCGGAGCTTGCTCCCACAGCAGCCTCTGCCCGAGCCCCGCGAGTCCATCCTTTGAGCGGCGTGGGCCGGTTCTCACTCTGCCCCGTTTCAAAACAAAGGAGGCACCCCAGAGACAGCAGGCTCTGGGTTTGCATTGTAATTCTGGTCACAGTAAGACTTCGTTTAGGGTGAAGTTACCCCCCGCCCGTCTCCCCCTGGATTCCCAGCATTGCAAATCTCCGGTTGTCTGCTTACACACCCTGTGCCGCTCCTTTCTGGCAAGCAAGAACTCCCCCCAGCCACTAGGTGCCCCCCCCCGGGGGGGGGGGAGGGCAAGCCGGGTTTAGAAAGCAGGGGAGGGGGTTATTTTTTCCCTCTAACGGTTCTTGGAAAGTGGGGACAGAGTCAACTCTCCCTGCTTTCCAAAGTGTTTACGTTAACAGCTGCCCTTTCTTTATATAACTGCATGCACACACGAAAACAAGCCCTGCTCGCTAAACAGGGCAGAGGGGGGAAAGCTGTCTAACCAGGGCACCCAAAGGTTTCCTGGGCAGTGGTGGGGGGTGCCAGCCGAGTACCCAGCTTTCCCCTCTGGCTATACAAAAACAAGGGAGCTTTGAGCACACTTATTTTAATTTCATAGCCTGGCTCCGCAGGGAAGAGGGGGAATGGAGTCAGCAGTGACCAGGCATTCAGGGAGTCTGACATCCTAGGACTCGGAATGGCAGGGAAGCACACAGCAGTCGGTATGGCCTGATAGAAGGGCTGGCCAGTATTTTTCCATCCTGCGAATGGTCTCTTCTCCCACTCTGCTCTGCCCTCCTCACTTTCCAGCACATTCATAAGAATCAGGATTCAGAGGCCACTGCAGCTATCACACCAGGGCACCATTTGCATTCAATTTGCCTACCCTCCCCCATCACAAGAGGCACTGGGGCTGCTCCCTGAATTGCCTTAGATTAGAATAATCTCAGAATGTGGGGGGAGAGGTAAATAAATTTCTTAGCCCCTTAGAAATCCAAATCCTGCAAGTACAAAGGCTCAGAGACCTGAACTTCACCAAGATTCTCACCCCCACCCGCCCCCCGAAATGAGCTCTCCAGCACAAACATTGCTCTTACTTCTCTCAGCTTCTACCTATTTCAAAGAGGATATCTGATTGCCACTGCTCCCAGCTCTCTGGGCATCCAGGGGGCACCATCAGCAAGGTGGTGCCCCCGGATGGCACTGCACATCCCTAGCGCTGCTTGTAGTCAGAGGGGACCAGATCCTCGGTGGGTACAAAGTGGGATAGTGTCACTGAAGTCTATGGAGCTGTGTCAATTCACAGGTAGTGTGTCCCCCTTAACAGCCTGAATTTCTCCTTGGGAAAGGAATGAGAACCAATTATTTTGCATGTCAGCTCACAGAGAGGGCAATAAGAGCATGTTACTTCCCCAGGGTTAGGCCCAAGGCTAATGTCTATATTCCCTCCCCATCAACTGAGTGAGAAATAGGTACACATCATGTTTCTTTAGCATTTTGGAGGAAGAATCAAGGGGCATGCCCCCAGACCTGACCTCTCCTCCTGAGCCCCAACATGCAATTTCCTGCAGGCTAGAAAGCCCAGGTTTAAATGTAGATACAAAAGCAAAGGGATGCATTAAATCCAACATACCTGTAACCAACTGGCTTGATAACAGGATTTGAACCCAGGCCTCTCAGCACCAGTCTGTACTGCTTAGCTATAGCACTACAATAGCCAGCTGCAGCCAATTAAAGCTCTTATGCAGTGCAGTCATTACAGAAGAAAGATCCCCACCCTTCTATTATGGGTTAAGCAGGTACTAATACCTGCTACCAGACATGAGAGAGAGATAGTGAGGCTATGACTGCATTGCCTCAATTCTCCTTTGGTGTTTGTTTCCTACTCCTTTCTAACAGCTCCTTTTCACTCCTCATCCTGCGCATGCATTGTTGCTCTTCACATCCACTTTTCAGAAGTTGATGCTGAGTGACCTGTTTTACTCGTGACCCAAACCGTGGACAGATAAACTGGCACGTTATACTGGAATAGAGGCCAGGTCAGATTCAGTCATTTGAAAAAACAGACTAAGTATCAGTTGTTGGGAAGAGATCAGGTCAGTCCACGCCTGAGCCAGCATTCCTGCTGCAGAATTGGACTCGGGAGACTGCAGCAGAAAGATCAACCCAGCAAATGGGGGGTGTTTGTAATTAAAGGTACATTGGACCCAGGATATATTCAAGTCAGTTTGTCTCAGGTGCATCAGGAAAATACTAGCTTGGATGGCTAAAGCTTCTCTGAAATAGACAAATAGTAAGTTGAAAATGAGCTCAGTTTATTGATGCAAATAACCCCCCACCCACTTCAATCTATTTTAAATCTCATTGTTGACTAGATTTCAGTTCAAGAATCCTGGTGTTTGATTAGAGTGATTGGAAGATTCCAGGGTATTAAAAACCTCTTCATGCATCACCTGGTATTTGTTAGTTGATTTCTTTCCCCCTGGGGAAATTCCAGAAGAGATTCTCCCCCACCTCCATTTCCAAGACTCTCACTGTTATTCAATGCCTGTTGTTTCACATTGGAACAGACATTTCCAGTGAAAATAGCCCTGTGCTATGCTGTATTCTGCACACTCTGCTCTGTTCAGTATTCATTCCACCTTCCAGGCACTCTTCTCTTATTCAGGAATTGTTTACAAGGAAGGGAGAGAAAGGCCTGGCCTGTCAGGTGTCAGGACAGTGCCTCTAGTGAGATCTCAGGGGGAATTACACATTTCCTTAGCCAGCTCCATTTCACTTGTTTACATGCTTGCATTCCCTTCCTCAGTTACAGTTTATTTTTGCGGGTGCACAGATCACTCATTCCCTCTTGTGTACCCCACTGACCCTCATTCTAGTCAGTGTTTAATTTTAGACAGAAAGCCTGCCCAAGAACTGAGAAGATGAGGACAATCAACATGCCCCACTTTGAAGGGGTATTTATCAGCATAGCTCCCCATGTTATGTTTATATAAAGCCTTTGAAAGACAATGTAGCATTTAGGGGGTGGGAATAACATGCACATATTTATTCTTTCTTTCTCCCCATTTGTAACCTTTGGGGGGGATGTTTGTCTTTATCTCCTGCCTCTATCCCCTCACCCTTACCCAAGCTGTTACTTTGGGCAGCTTAAAATATTTTAGAAACAGAAGTACTGCCATGGTGGGGATGAGATTAGAAAGGACTGGTAAGGGCTAGGACATGGAGCCTTTCATCTCTAGGACAGCAATTCCAGTACTGACAATCCCAAAGGTTCAAAAAATTACAAGTCAGGCCCCAAAACATCATGAGATTGGCCTAAAAATCACAAGAGTTTAAAGATAATAAGTGTTGGGTTCTTTGTGTGTGTCTTCCGGTGCTGGAGACTTCACTGTTTATGTTTCCAAGCTTTTCTCTGCAGCCAAGTTAGAAACTTGCTGTTTTTGCAATGAAAACTGAGGGTATGTCTACACTGGAAACGTCAAAGCGCTGCCGCAGGAACGCTCCCGCAGTAGCGCTTTGAAGTAGGGGCGGCTCTAACAATTTTGCCGCCCCAAGCAGTCGCTGCCAAATTGCCATCGTGGCGGGCAAGAATGGGGCGGCAGTCACACCCTTGAGCCAGCAAGTTAGAGCGCTGTAAAATGTAAGTGTAGAGAAGCCCTCAGTTTCTTAGGTAATAACATTACTCCAGAAGTTGCAGGCTTTCTGACCCCCCCCCCCCCCCAAATCACAAGATTCACAATGAAATCGCAAGAGTTGGCAACACAGCAATGAATTCAAATCTAGCCCAGGATGGCAAGTACACAAAGGTAGGCCCTGATCCTAAAGCTGAATCCATTGGCACCTGGGCCAAGCCCCATTGACTATAGCAGGACCCTGGGCAGGATTAAGTGTCTGCATGAAGTACTGGGGCCTTTGTTACCACCTGATGCTGGTTTGGTGCCCTATTAAATGGTGGACACCCTCCAGTTTTTTAAATACACAAATGTCCATATCTCAGAAGTCATCCCCGCCTTCAACACTACTCAGCAGCCTGCTTGGTAGTCCTAGCAGAGAAGCCAAGGATCAAAACATCATGAAAAGACAATTCTTTTCTTTACTAGTGGCCATAGTTAAGGCTCATTGGCAGGGCAGCTTACAGAACTACTGCTCATGCTGTAACTATTCACTGGTTAAAGAGAACTTCAGGCTCCAGGACTATTTAGACTATAAACTCTGTAGGGCAGCGCAGGGCTTGTCAGTAGCGGTGCCAGGGTTTTTGCCGCCCTAGGTGGCAGTGCTCCTCCACCGTAATCGGTGGCGCTTCGGCGGCAGCTCCTCTGAAGCTGCGTTCTCGGCAGTGTTTCGGCGGCCCCTTTTCTTGCCACCGAATCGCTGCTGGGAAACGAGTCACCGCCAAGGGCGGGGAAATGCAGCCCCCCAAATCCTGCCGCCCTAGGCGACCGCCTAGGGTCACCTAGTGGAAGTGCCGTCCCTGGGGCTTGTCCATTTATTCTGTTTGTACAGCACCTAGCAAAATAGGGCCCCAATCCTGGCTGGAGCCTCTAAGCCAGAGGTGGGCAACATTTTTGGCCTGAGGGCCACATCAGGGTTGCAAAGCTCTATGGAGGGCCGGGTAGGGAAGGCTGTGCCTCCCCAAACAGCCTGCCCCCTGTCTGCCCCCTCCCACTTCCCACCCCCTGACTGCCCCCCTCAGAACTCCTGACCCATCCAACCCCCCCGCTCCTTGTCCCGATTGCCCCCCTGAAACCCCACCCCCATCCAACCCCCCGTGCTCCCTGTCCCCTGCCAGTCACAACCCCTATCCACATCCCTGCCCCCTGACAGGCCCCCCGGGACTCCCACACCTATCCAACCCCCTTGTTCCCTATCCCCTGTCCGCCCCCCCCAGAACCTCCACCCCATCCAACTGCCCCCTGCTTCCTGTCCCCTGACTGCCCCCCAGAATCCCCTGCCCCTTATCCAAGCCCGCCCCCCTGCTTCCCACCCCCTTACCATGCCGCTCAGAGTGGCAGGACTGGCAGCCATGCCACCGGGCTGGAGCCAGCTGTGCTACCTGCGCGGCGGTGTAACTACGGGGGAAAAGGGGAGCAGGGGAGGGGCTGAGGGCTAGCCTCCCCAGCCGGGAGCTCAAGGGCGGGCCGTAGTTTGCCCACCTCTGCTCTAGGCACTAATACAATACAAAAAAATAAGGACAATCTCTGGTATCTTTCACCAGCACTAAAGTCACTTTTAATAAAAAGATATATATTTTAAATGGAGATACCGCACTAGGGGAAAAAGTGGCCCACCTAGCTCAGTGTCATGTCTCAGCCCATGACCAATCCCAGATGCTTCAGAAGAAGGCAGAACACATCCATAATGCACCTACCTGTTCAATACCATAGTGCAGGGAGGTGAGAACTTTCTTCCTGACCCAGCTAATTACATTAGGTTACATCCTGAAGCATGAGGATTGATAGTTCTTATAATTTGCAATCCTCACCAATATAACTGCAGATGCAATTCTTAATACACAAAAAACTTAGCCAGGAAGCATTTAGGGCTGCTGTAGATATAACACAAACCCACAGAAGCATACCCACTACCTACTGGCACGCACTCCTTAACAGTTCCACAACTACCATGCATCTTAGAACATACACAGACTGCAACCTTAACTCTGCCCCCCTTTCACTCTTCTGCACACACCCCCTTACAACATTATCCCACCACCACTGTGGATGTTTGGTGGTGTAGTTTGGAATTTGGAGAGGGTAGCATTGCATGCAGAAGAGAGGTTAAATGGGGGTGATGGAAAGCAGGCATCCCTAGAAGGGCAGAGCTAAGGCCACAGGGACAGGGGACTTGAAAATCAAGCCCAATATAATGGTGGCAAATAAATTTTGGAAAATTAAACTAATAAAATAATGTGAGGAAGCAGCGCCCATTTTTCTATTGACCAGCCTTTATATTATTCAGCTAGTCACGATGTAAATTCCATACCATCAGGGACACTGCAGTCACAGGGGCGGCTGCCCTGTGCATTTGATTAACTAATCCAGGGAGGTGGAAGGTTACCGGTTGCTCTCAGTGACTTAAACAGGTGCAGCAGGCATTGACCTTGCATATCTTGCAGCAGATTTTTAGCCCTTTGATTTCCATATCAGGCTGATGACATTCCCAGAAGCAGGTTTTTGATTCCTATGCACCCAATTTACTTTATAATGAATAAATATTGAAAGAGAGGTGCCGGGCTTGCTTTGAAGAAGCTGCCAGGTCAAGGGTAGATGACTGCTGGTTTTGAAGCGGTTTTCAAAAGCAGCGAAGGCTAGCAGTTATCTCTGGGTTGCACTGCAAGGCAGGTTTTTGGGGGGTTGTTTTTTTTAAATCCCCCATCTGGCACTCAAAGGCTTAATCAACGGCTCTCAAACTTCATTGCACTGCCATCCCCTTCTGCCAACAACCCTACATGACCCAGCCAGGGGTGGGGCTGGGGCCAGAGCCCGAGCCCTGCTGCTCCACTGCCCTGGGTTGGGGTAGAGCCTGAGGCCTGCCACGCTAGGCTGAAGCCCTCGGGCTTCGGCTTCAGCCCTGGGCCCCAGCGAGTTTAACGCTGGCCCTGACAACCCCATTAAAATGGGATTGTGACCCACAGTTTGAGAACCATTGGCTTAGCTGCTATGTGTGTCAATGATGCATTTAGGATAGTGGGGAACTGGTGATCTCTGAAAGCAGAGAGGGGAATGTGGGGCCAGATGGGGCCAAGAAAAACTTATATTTCCTGCATATCACCTCACTCTTAACTCTTCATCTTGACAGCCCAGTTGCAATTCCCATTGCTGGTGCATCAGCCTGTGAGATTGGTCCTCTACCCATTCCCTTAGGTTCCCCACAGTTCAATGGGGCAAACAGGAGGGATCACAGCTACCCTATCTTGCCCCAGTTCTGTAGGCCAGCAAAGCCTCAGCACAAAGTCTTTTCTTCCAGGTTGGCACCTCTTCTCAGGCCTCAGAGCTTGAAACTCCCTTCTCTACACTTTGCAAAAAAGGGAATTACAACATAAACCTCCTTTTCCCCTGAAGTGCTCCTGCTTATGGGAGACCCAGCTTTCTAAGGCTCATGCTGGCCTGAATGCAGGCCTTTTAAAGAGGTAGAGCATCAGTAGTGAGCTAGAGTCACTGCTAACAAGAAACACATGGTTCTTGGGAAGCTGGGGCATGGGCATGGCAGGGAGATAAAGATCTAGCTCTGAGGGTTGAGGACTAGACTTTGATTTCTTTGGTATGTTTGTAAGTGCAAAACATTGTATGTTAGTGTAGCATTAAGGTTGAGAAACTAAACAGTTTGTAAATGCTGAAGGGTTGGCCTAGCAGCGTTAACTTGGTCACACTGCGTATGTTGTATTTCTTTCATTACTGTTCATGTTGCTAAATGTATTCCTCATTGCAGCAGAACCTCACTAATAGTGGCTGTAAGACTAACACACCTTGTAGATTAGCAAGTAAGAGAAAACCCAAAGGCTGGCCTGAATGGATCCAACTGTAGGATCAGGACCTTGAGTTGTAGATTAACAAAGAGAATTAGCAGCATTCTGTTGTGTCTATCAATAATATGACTGAATTAGGCCCACATGCTGCAAACATTAAGGCCCTGATCCTGCAAGCACTTAAACACATGCTTAACTTTAGGCTTATGAATAGTCCCTTTATAGTCAATGGAACTACCCATGTACATAAAGTTGCATACATGAGCCAGTCTTTGCAGGATCAGAGCCTTAAGCACATGTGTAATGTAATTCACATAAGTAGCCTCTTATTTGACAGGATATATGATGTAGTGGCTTATGCACTAGCATGCTTATACTGAGACTCAAGAGACCTGTGTTCTCGTTCCACACAAAAAAACCTCCATTAAGAAGGAAGTCTCTGTCAGTAATTTAAGAGTAAGAGACACCACAGGGATATTGTAATTATCCCCAAAGCAATCCTTACAAAACCAGTAAATGCAGAGCTAAGGTTACACTGAAGAGAAATCCAAATATGTTAACTGCGCATGTCTTACTTCAGGGCAGAGTTAAGGTTGTTTGGGTGCCTTAAAGTAACACCATGCAGTAACCTTGTGATTAAGGCATTTTAGTGCTTGTGGTCCCAGATTAGATTAAACTGATTTTTAAGGACACGTTCACTTTTTTCCATATGTTTTAAATTCCTCGTGGCCTCACTTAAGTCCTTAATTATTTGTATTACAGGACCAGGCTTTTGGCTGTGTAAAAATCAGAATTTGATGTTGTTGTGTTTTTAATTTCAGTGAAAACAAGTTTCATGCAACCCCAACATGGCAGCCATGGCTTGTGCATGAGAGCTAGAAGCAAAAATAAAAGGGACTGGTCTAATTTCATGTATGTGTGGAGAGAAATGCACACACAAACGGTGAGAAGCCGACTAATCTTTCAGTGATTTTACTTAGACATCTTTTGCACAGAAAGAAAGAGGAAGTGATGTGCTGCCTCTTTTTCCCGCCCCCAAACTCTGGATAAGAGTGGTGGTGCAACGTGACCAGAGGCAGGTAGGCTGTAGGGTGGAGCGGTAGGGAATGTTGGGTATGATGGGGGGCGGGGGGAAAGCAGGGGATTGTGGGTGTAGCAAGTGAGAATACAGCACCATTTCCTCCATGTAACCTCCTGCTCTAGTGTGTGGCTCTCACTATCCCTAGAGGTCCCCAGCAAGTGGAAGCCTATTACTGCTGTCTGGAAGCAGCTACATGCAGAAGTGATGGGATGTGTTTTGGATCTATACCAAGTCACTGCTGGGTTTCAGTCAAGGATCCTGGAATAGGCGCTGATTGTAGGGAATGGATTTGGATGAGAAATAATCTCCTCTCCCCTTCCTGTGACGGAAGTATGGGTAAGTTGTACAGCTCCGCAGCATGTGCGGCCAATAACCTTAGAGGGAGCCAGGCATAGCTCAGCCAGGTACCGTGCACATGCAGCTAGTTTTGCCAACGCACCTCTAACCCTTGGCAGGTTAGCCTTGGATTTAGCAGCAGCTGTGAGTTGTGCCAGTTTATATTGGACCAGGCTGAGAACACCACACTTGCTCCCTTTGTGACTTTGGTAACATAAGCACTGGGGTCACCTACAATGAAATGCTAGGGCATGAATTCCCCACTGCGCCATTCAGACATTGTGCTTGTTAATGAAGATATGGGGAGAGATGTTATTAAAGAAGGTGAGAACGTCATGTTGGTCTAGGATTAGAATAATTAATGCTAATTAAAAGGTGTAAAGAGGCCTGATGAGCTTGGTGTTGCAACCCCATCCTTATCTGCTTATTGTTTGTACAAACAGTCCCATCACTCTGAGCTTCTCAATTCCTCATTTTAAATAGGTCCTCTACTTGCTCTCTTTGCCTTCACTGAAATGGGACTTTTCTGCCCTTCATGGAGCAGCCGCATAAACACAATCCTTTCCACAGGTGACCAAACTGAGGCCCCTGATTTCTCTGTGCCCATCCTGGGTGGAGGAAATTGTCAGCTAGTGAAGGGTGCACACAAGTATTCTACAGGGAGCAGACTCCCTCCAGTAGATAATTCACTGGGAGTAAGGCAGATGGAAAACGTAAGTTGGAGTTCTGTGCTCATCTGGAAGTGACTTTGCTGGAGGTCCTGCTTTCTGCTTCATAATGGGAGATACTTTTCCTCTAAAGAGCGGGAATAGGAAAGCCCAAGAAGACCCCAGAACTGTAGGGAGAGCCCCTCAAGGGAAAGGAGCCCAAGAAAGCCCCATGATTCACTGCTGGAAGAGGGTGTCAAGGAGACTCCATGCACCTCACTGCTGGACAGAAGGAAACTGGGCCACACTGGGGAGATCCCTGTGAAATCTGGAAGGTGAAAGTCAGTGAATCCTCCCTGAGGGTGATTGGACGGATTTTCAGAAGAAGTTACATCACCTCACAGAGCAGTTAGGTGGTTCATGATTAGATCTTGGCCTAAACAACAGAGTACCTGTGTGCGCTGGGATGGTGTGGCTTTACCCATGGAGGTCCCGAGTGAAATTTCCAGCTTTCCTATGGGAGGAGTCACACCCGTGCTGTTGTAGGAGTTACAATAATCACACCAGTACAGTACCCACACACACACTGCAAAAGTGCCTTCAAGCTGCAGAACAAAAGAACGGGGGTAAGGTGCCATTCTGCTCTGAAAAGTGACTGGAGAAATGGCATCATAAGTTTCCATGATTATTGCTTGCCGCTGACTTCCAGATCCAGATCCTCTTCTGTTGTAAATTGACAACTCGGGCCTGGTCTAGACTGGGGGGGGGGGAGGGGGGGGTGTCAATCTAAGTTACGCAACTTCAGCTACGTGAATACGTTGACTTCAGCTACGTTACTTAGACCTACTCACCGCAGTGTCTTCACTGCGGTGAGTCGACTGCTGCCGCTCCCCCGTCGACTCTGCCTGCACCTCTCATGGTGGTGGAGCACAGGAGTCGACAGGAGAGCGCTTGGGGGTTGATTTATCGCGTCTAGACTAGACACGATAAATCGAACCCTGCTGGATCGATCGCTGCCCACGGATCTGGCGGGTGGTGTAGATATACCCTTTAGAGCCAGATTGGTACCTCAGCTGAAGTCAGCAGGCATACACCGATTGCTGGGGATCTGGCCCTCAATTTGGTCAGTTACCAACAGAAAGGATGATGGATTTCTTCCTAACTGAGTCATGATCTGAGAGTCATACATGTGACAGTCATGGCAAAAATGCAGTGTCACACAGAGGTTACCTGGCCCCTCCTGGGGTTGTGATTAACTGAGAGCTCCTGGGTGGTTCTGTAATCAGAAATACTTTTCACTGTGTGTCCAAACTGTAATGTATAGCTCTGTTTCCAGCATTTCATGGGGCACAACGTGTAGCACCTCTGTCCTCTCTGCTAATCAATTAGAATTAGCAGTGTTTTTCTGCTCCATACCTGCCCCAGACTCCTGTGATAGATCAGATTGGAAGGGCAAATAATGTGGACAGATGATGTGTAGTGTTTGGGGAGACAGAGGAATAGTGAGGGGGGAACTTGTGATGTACCCCAGCCTGGACTGAGATTGAAGAAGAACATTCTGATTCCCATGGGGGATTCTATAAAAAAAAAAAAAAAAAAAATTCTGATTCTTATCACCCTGGAGATCATTCACCCTAAACTGCTGGCATTCCCCACCCCACATGGCACCAGACCATTACCACCATGCCTCATGCTGGCACTGATGGTCCCACCACAACTGGGGCAGGGGGCCAGCAGCTGGAGTTCCGAAGCATTGTTTGATCTGGCTCTGGCTGAAGGGACCTGCCAATCCCTTCCTGAGCCTCCTGACTGCAGAGTGATACGAATCACCCCGCCTCCCTTGGGCCTCCCTGCCGAGGAAGTAAAAAGACCTGATGCCCTTGCTCCCAGCACCTTCCAGGGACATGAGGAGGACTCTGTTCCTGCTCCCTTGCATTGGTGGTGAGAAGAATGCAGAAACCTGGGTGAGTCACACGTCTTTGACTGACTCAAAATGTGCCGTGGGTGATCTGTGCTTTTGCAACATTTGCTGCGACAAACCAAGAGCCCCAATCATGATGCATCATGTGAATGTTGGCAACTGTGACAATGACATTATAGTGCACAAGACAGGCATAGCTCGCCAATGCAAGGGGCTGGATCCAATTCCCATTGTTGAAGTCAATGGAAAGACTCCTTCTGATTCAATGGATCAGGCCCTATAAGGAGGTTTTGAAAACCATGAGACCAAGGCAGAGGTTCCAAAACTGATCTCTCAGCCTACATGTCCCTCACCTGGACTGACATGAGTGTTGCCACTGAGGGGAGGCCCATGAAGTGTTGCCACTGAGGGGAGGATTTCTAGCTGGACAATGCTGAAGAAAGAAAGTGGCATTCTGATGACAGCACCTGCTGCTCTCATCAATTGTATTGGCTGGAAATGGGCTTGTTAACTGAAATGGGGATTTCTGAGCCTCCTGTAGGTCGCCACCACCATGCTGCTTTGGAAAAGTGAAGTGATACCATTAGCCAAGATGGAAGTCTGGTTTCTACATAAGTTTCACAGGAGAACTTGAGTATAACACTAAATGTGTCCAATCTTATTTCCACTGAAATCAATGGCAAAGCTCTCATTGACTTCAATGGGAGCGGGAGCAGGAGCAGGTCCCATTGCCCTTCCTTCAACATCCCACCAGTACAGAATGGCCTTCACAAACCCTGGATTTTGGCTGGTCAGTAGCCATGGTGGTAGCCTGGCACAAGAACACTGGTTGGAGCCACTTCTCGTTACTGAACTCCATCACACCAAATATCAATGCACTACCACAAGGAATGGCTTGTATAGAGTATAAGTAAAACATAGCGGGCCCAACTCTCCACCCCACCCAACTCTGTTCAGCCATCGTGAGACGGGCACAGTACAGGAAGCTGGTTGAAGATCCTAGATCCCATGTCATGTGGGATTGGCATAAATCGGCAAAGGCAGCTCTCATTCATATCAGTGACGTATGGTCCCTCTGGGATCTTACACCAGTGGATGATTGGCTGTAGCATAGTTCAAGTCTGCCATGCTCCTTCCTGCCCTCAACCCACCCTAGAAATGCCCCTCTGAGTCCACTGGCTTTACCAATTCTATGCCAGTGGATAGCTCACTTGCACAGGGAATTCTCCACCAGCCAGTTCAAGTCCACTGTGTCACATGCACAAAGAGAATTTGGCCCAGAATGTGTTATGCAGGACACAGCAGGTAGCTATAACCATTGGGATGTTTTTTTCACCGACATCCAATCTTGTGAGCAAACAACGCCAGTGTCCCTTCAGTCTATCAAAAGCACATTCAGCGGTCATGTTGCACCTGCTCTGCCAGTGATAGAATCTTTCTTTGGTGCTGTTGAGGTGGCCAGTGTACAGTTTCATGAGCCAGGGGGCAGGCTGGGTCACCCAGGATCACTACTGGCATTTCAACATCGTCAATGGTAATCTTCCAGTCGGGAAAGAATCTTGCTTGTGACTTTCTGAACAGTCCTGTGTTCTTAAAGATGCGCACATCATGAACCTTCCCTGACCAGCCAACACTGATGTTCATGAAGTGTCCCCGGTGATCCACCAATGCTTGCAGAACCATAGAAAAATAGCCCTTTCAGTTGATGTACTCTTTGGCACGGGTGTCTGGTGCCACAATAGAGATATGCGTGCCAGCTATTACTGCAGCATGGGAATCCCCTTACTGCAAAGCCATCCCCGGTGTCCTGCACATTGCTGAGAGTCACAGGCCTGCATAGCAGGAGATGATTAAAGGCTCTGTACACCTGCAAAAAGATGGCTCCTGCAGTGGATTTTCCAACTCCAAAATGACTCCCCACTGACTGGTAGCAATCCGGCACTGCAAGTTTCTGCAGTGCCATGTGGCTCACTTCTCCACGGTCAGTGCAGCTCTCATTTTGATGTCCTTGTGCTGGAGGGTTAGGGTGAGCTCAGCACACAGATCCAAAACTGTGGCCTTATGCATCTGAAAGTTCTGCAGCCGCTGCTCATCATCCCAAGCCTGCATTACGATGCCATCCCACCAGTCAGTGCTTGTTTCTTGGGCCCAGAAGCAACACTACCCAATCTGCAGCTGCTCCATGAATGCCACCAACAACCCTGAATTGATTCTCGCTGTGTCCTACAGAAATCCGTCCTCCAAGAAACAGTCATGTTCCCCACTGATTCAGTTTTTCTTACAGCTCTGCAAACACCAGAGGATTGTGCGTCCTGTGCTTGCAACACTCCTAAATAATGCAGAGCTGTGCAGGCTCCATGCTTCTGTAAGAGATGGACAGCAAGGAGGCACATGTAGGTTTGTGGGATTTTTTAAAAATGCACAAAATTATGGGCTATACATGACATTATGGGATGGAGACAGATGCACACTGAGAAGTTGACCCCTCGCTCATAATCACCCTGCGTGACTCATTTCAGCCCCATCATGTGTTACCAAAACTACCTACACTAGGAAACATACACATGGTGCATCGCACTGTGCACCGCCACAAACACTCCCACACTGCAGCACCAGCTCAAGAAGTCAAGTATGCACATGCACAACGCTATACTAACTGCGGCGACTTGATGCCAACATAACTTGCATCAACCAAAGTTTGTACAGTAGACATGGCCTGAGAAGATCCAGAGAGATGAAATCACTTTCTGAAGGCCACAGAACAAGTCAGTGTCACTGGAATCAGGATTAAGACTCCGGAGTTCCTGACTCCCAGCCCCATGCTCAATTCACTAGGCACTGTCTCCAGAGGTATTGACTCTGTGTGTGCAAACCTGGAGGCTACTGCTACATATAACTCAAGGAGGAGGGGGAATAGTAAGCCAGACTTGAATCATTAATACAAGGTCACTCCTTTCCTGTCTTTCTGCTGATGTATCCAGTGTAACATGATACCAAGAATCAAAACACTAACCCATTTATCCACTGACACTTTAAAAACTCCCACACCCCAATCTGGATCTATGCTGGTTATGTGATATGTATGTACCTCGTGAACCTTGTAACTGATACTTGCAATCCCCCATAACCCAAGCCCGACCCCAGAGGTACAGTACCTTCCTTCTTAACTTGTGTAAATTTGATTTTAAACATTAACTTTAATAAAAAAAATATTTCTAATCTGATGGTGCCACCTGCTGTCATGGAACACAAATTACTCTTAGCCATTAGAAACTAAGTATCAGAGGGGTAGCCATGTTAGTCTGTATCCACAAAAACGAGGAGTCTGGTGGCACCTTAAAGACTAAGATTTATTTGGGCATAAGCTTTCATGGGTAAAAAACCCAGTTCTTCAGATGCATGGAGTGAAAATTACAGATGCAGGCATAAATATATACACTGGCACATGAAGGGAGTTACCTTACAACTGGAAAACCTGTGTTGACTGAATTGGCCTTGTCAGAGTGGATGTGATCCACTCCCAATAATTGATGAGGAGGTGTCAATACCAGGAGAGGGAAAATTACTTTTGTAGTGAGCCAGCCACTCCCAGTCCCTAGTCAAGCCCAAATTAATGGTATTAAGTTTCAAATGAATTGTAGCTCTGAAGTTTTTGAAGTTTTGTTGTTGAAGGATGGCTACTTTAAAATCTGTTATTTAATGTTCAGGGAGAATTAAGTGTTCTCCTACTGGCTTTTGTATGTTACCATTCCTGATGTCTGATTTGTGTCCATTTATTCTTTTACGTAGAGACTGTCCAGTTTGGCAATGTACATGGCAGAGGGGCACTGCTGGCACATGATGGCATATATCACATTGGTAGATGTTCAGGTGAACCCCCTGATGGTGTGGCTGGGTCCTCTGATGGTGTCACTAGAGTAGATATGGGGACAGAGTAGGCAACGGGGTTTGTTACAGGGATTGGTTCCTGGGTTAGTGTTTCTGTGGTGTGGTGTGTAGTTGCTGGTGAATATTTGCTTCAGGTTGGGGGGCTGTCTGTAAGCGAGGACTGGCCTGTCTCCCCAAGTCTGTGAGAATGAGGGATCATTTTCCAGGATAGGTTGTAGATCGATGATGTGCTGGAGAGGTTTTAGCTGGGGGCTGTACGTGATGGCCAGTGGTGTTCTGTTATTTTCCTTGTTGAGCCTGTCCTGTAGTAGGTGACTTCTGGGAACCCATCTCGTTCTGTGAATCTGTATCCTCACTTCCCCAGGTGGGTATTGTAGTTTTAAGAATGCTTGATAAAGATCTTGTAGGTGTTTGTCTCTGTCTGAGGGATTGGAGCATATGGGGATGTATCTTGTTGCTTGGCTGTAGACAATGGATCGTGTGATGTGTCCTGGATGGAAGCTGGAGGCATGTAGGTAAGAATAGCAGTCAGTAGATTTCTGGTATAGGGTGGTGTTTATGTGACCATCACTTATTTGCACTGTAGTGTCCAGGAAGTGGATCTCTTGTGTGGACTGGTCCAGGCTGAGGTTGATGGTGAGGTGGAAATTATTGAAATCCTGGTGGAATTTTTAAAGGGCCTCCTTCCCGTGGGTCCAGATGATGAAGATGTCATCAATGTAGTGCAAGTAGAGGAGGAGTGCTAGGGGACAAGAGCTGAGGAAGCATTGTTCTAAGTCAGCCACAAAAATGTTGGCATACTGTGGGGCCATGTGGGTACCATAACAGTGCCGCTGACTTGAAGGTATAAGTTGTCCCCAAATCTGAAATGGTTGTGGGGGTGAGGACAAAGTCACAAAGCTCAGCCACCAGGTTTGCCGTGGCCTCATCAGGGATACTGTTCCTGACAGCTTGTAGTCCATCCTCATGTGGAATATTGGTGTAAAGAGCTTCTACATTCATGGTGGCCAAGATGGTGTTTTCTGGAAGATCACCAATGCATTCTAATTTCCTCAGGAAGTCTGTGGTGTCTCGAAGACAGTTAGGAGTGCTGGTAGTGTAGAGTCTGAGGAGAGAGTCCAAATAGCCAGATAATCCTGTTGTAAGAGTGCCAATGCCTGAGATGATGGGGCGTCCAGGATTTTCAGGTTTATGGATCTTGGGTAGCAGATAGAATACCCCTGGTCGGGGCTCTAGGGGTGTGTCTGTGTAGATTTGTTCTTGTGATATAGAAGGGAGTTTCTTGAGCAGATGGTGTACCTTCTTTTGGTAACCCTCAGTGGGATCGGAGGATAGTGGCCTGTAGAATGTGGTGTTGGAGAGTTGCCTATCAGCCTCCTGTTCATAATCCGACCTGTTCATGATGACTACAGCACCTTCTCTGTCAGCCTTTTTGATTACGATGTCAGAGTTGTTTCTGAGGCTGTGGATGGTGTGTTCTGCACAGTTGAGGTTATGGGGAAAATGATGCTGTTTGTTCACAATTTCAGCCTGTGCACATCTGTGGAAGCACTCTATGCAGAAGTCCAGTCTGTCAATTCGACGAGCAGGAGGAGTCCACGCAGGAGGAGTCCCTTTTCTTCATGTGCCAGTGTATATATTTATGTCTGTATCTGTAATTTTCACTCCATGCATCTGAAGAAGTAGGTTTTTTACCCATGAAAGCTTATGACCAAATAAATCTTAGTCTTTAAAGGTGTCACCGGACTCCCCATTGTTTTTATTAGAAACTAACATTGTCAGGGTAATCCAGGCCTGCATTTTAACGTGATGTCAGATTCTCAGCAGGTATGCGCTCTGTTTCAAAGAATAGTAAGATTTGTTCACTCAAATCCTTGCTGTGCTTCAAAGCTCAGACAAAACGCTGTAAATTAGAAATAAAATGGATAGATATAGTAAGTGGGAGAGAGAGAGAACCTACTGTTTTACACACATACCATATTAAAGGGGATAGGGGGAATCTCAGAAGGTTTGGAGGTTCATGTTGATAAGAAACCATGTGTCTGGTAGCTTATCTAAGCTTTTGCCAAACTACCAGAAGTGGGCCTGCAAAACTGGAGCATTTCTGATAGTTCATGTTTCCTGCAAAGGGCAGAAATACCATGGCAGCAATAGGCCAAATTCATCCTCACTGTAGTTCCATAGACTTCCATAATAAAGTTATGCTAAGGATGAATGTGGCCCAATATACTTCCACTTGGACAGTGCTTAGGATAAATATAGGGCAATTCTCCTTGGAAGATTTATCAATACAAAAAAGTCCCTTTCCTTTCCCCCAATCTACTCTTCTTGTTGATATTTTACTAGAAGCTGTCTCCCCTGGATAACTCAGTTACAGGTTTCAGAGTAGGGTATAACCTTATGTCCATGTCCAACACAGTCCTTGCAATTGATTAGGTCATGTTTGTACACAGCTTTGCAAATATAAAGTGCTATATAGGTGCCAAGAATGAGTGAGTTCCTCCTGTTCAGATGTTGATGGACTATCTGTTCTCCTTTAATTCATCTATATTCTATGTCACCATTCAAATAATTTCCATTTTTCTCTAGTTTTAAATCCAATGATCCAGAAATGGTAAAACACACACACAAGAGTCTACATTCTCCTTTCCCCTTTGGGCATAATTTTATCAGTTGTTTCCTTTTGTTTAATAACTCCAGACATGTAACACCTTCCTATCAACAGAGTTCCCTTAAAGGCTTATTAGCATTGAAATAGTCATCTGGAGAGATAATTAACTCTTCAATGTTTCTGGGACTTGATTTCTTCACCCTTATGAATAAAATATAAAGGGAGGATTTATTTATTTTTGCTAGTTTTAGATAGAAAAATTATTTATCCTACGATTAAAGAAGTGCCAATATAAATAGAGGTTAAAATATGAATAGATATGGAATAATTAAAAATAAGGCATTGAATGTCCATCTGCCACATCGCGTACAGGATGGTCAGATTCACCATTGCTCTAACACTCATATAATCATTTACACCCGTGCAAAGTGAAGCTGAATGCTACCATTTACCTTTACACCGACTTTGCATTTGTTGTGCACTAGTGTGCATCATTAAACAAGGCCCCAGGCCCCAGTGAATCAGACCACATGTCTTTTACAATATCTTCCTATTAAAACAATTTGAAACCTTAAAGTGCAATTCTGAGCAAGACCCCTGCAGCTGTGGAGTTTGCCATGGAATTCACCCCTGGCTGCAGAATTGTGCTCCACAATCTCAGCTCTCAACTTTTAGGGTTGTGGGGATAATGTTGAACACATTAGCCTATGTCAGCATAATTTATGTCACTCATGGGTGTGAATAAACCACTGCCCCCAAGAGACATAAGTTACACTGTCATAAGCGCCCATGTGCGCTGAGCCAGCTCCTCCAGCTAACATAGCTTCTGCGGCCGTTCGCGGAGATGGTTTTATGATGCCGATGGGAGAGCTCTCCTCTGTCCGCATAGAGCATCTTTACCAGACGTGCTGCAGCTGCACTGGTACAGCTGCACCGCTGCACACGTAGACATGCCCTTAATGTAAAGCGACGTAGCAGCACATTTCTGAGTTTGCAGGCAGCCTGAAACAATAGTTCTGAGCGGTGTGATCTGCCCCACTCATCTCAGACAGGCCCCTGTGGATTCCACAATTACATGGCCATGGCATATGGCATTTCTCCAAGATGCCACAGGATTCTGCATTTCTGCAGTGGAATTCACCATTCTGCAGCTGCTTGGCACTCAACATATCATTTTTTGTCTCCCTGCCCTGCTAGGACCTGCCTTCAGCTGCCTCTCCAGCTTTCCCCGCAAAGGGGAGCTAATTGGATTACAGTGCAAACTCCCTGCATTGCATGGGCAGCAAGGGGTCCTGGAGCCTGAGCTGAAGTCCAGCTTGCAGCCTGAGAGTGGGCTAAGCTTGAAGTGTAAGCTGGCAAGCCGGGCTACCTAAAGAATAGAGCAGTAGCTGAGATTCAGAAGCCAGGGTGGTGAATTGCTGAGGCTGGCTATAAGCTCTTCTCTTCCCTGGCACATGTGGGTAGAAGGTGATTCTGTGCTGATTCTGACTTCAACAGGGCTCCTGAAGTGGGGATAGAGCTCATTGCAGGATTGTGACCACAATCAAGAGAAGTGACTGGCGGTATTGTAGGATCCAGTATTTCCCCTGTGGCTTCCACAGCAAATGTGTTTTGTTTGAAGCTGATTTTGCTACAGGACAGGACTAGAAGCTCTTTACACCATTTAAGAAGCCAGAGGACAGGTGATGGCCTAATCTGATGATAAAAGGGTTACAGAGGTCACTAAGGGCCTACAGAATCTTTCTTACAGGGGATGATGCTTGAGATGGAGAGTCCCCAGCTTGACTCTGAGCTTCCCAAGGTGCATTTGTAGGGTTTGCAGTTAGAAAAGAAATGATTGGCAGATTTGATCTGGGATCAATGAGTGGATGATACACATGGATTTCTGCACTGCCATTTTCAGAGTATCATTGCACTTTCACCAGCTGGTACCATGTGGAGTGTGGAACTCTGCAGAGCAGAAATCCTTAACGCATCACAAAGGAACAGCTCCCTCTAGAATGCTCTGGCTTGGCAGGGACAGCAAAGATCTCAAGGACAGGGGAAACATGAACAAGACAGGTGAGTTACCTGCAACACACCCTTGCTGGAAGCCTTAGCAAGCAATTAAAGAGGGAAAAGTGGGAGCACAGGCCAGAGACTCAGGAAATCTAGGTTCCGTTCCTTCCTGTCACAGATTTGCTGTGTGATCTTGGTCACTTAAGTGTATGCTTTCAGAAGTATCCATTACTTTGAAGTGCAAATTTTCTAGATGCCCATCTTGCCTCTGTCCCTCACTTCCATATCTGTGAACAGGGATAATAATACCTCACAGGGATATTGGGAGACTCCGTTCATTAATTAATTAATTTCGATCCTTGGATGGATAGTGTGTCTGAAGTTACTCACTGTCACTATACCCTGAGACACTTTGTCTCTCTTGTCAATTGGCCTGTGTTGGCTTCTGGGAATTTATTAGCATGCTCTTCAGAAAAGCAGTTAAAGGGTACCAATTACAGAGCAGTTCCTCAGCCGGTGTAAACTAGAGTAGCTTCAGGAGGTCAAAGGAGTGATTCCTATCCACACCAGCTGGAGCTCTAGCACATGATGTTTTAATCTTAATCTATTTTGGGATTGGTCCTCTCCTGCAGTCATCCACAGGGTCTCGTCTTTATTTTATACTGCACTGACTCCTTGATTTCAGAGTACTAATGCTATTTGTGCATGAGCTAGGCACTTTAATTGTTTAGAGAGTTGCCCTTTGACCTTTCAGAAACTGGGATCCCACACAGGGACAAACTCTGGCAATGTAAAACCTCCTTCAGGATAGGTCTTCACCGCAGAGTGTACTCAGGTCCAGGCACCCAGGAGTGGGCACCCCTGTTAGCCACGCCCACCCAATGGAGCCACACTCAACTCATACTCATGTAGCCACTGTCATGTTTTGGGGTGCAATCCAGACCAGTAAGGGGTTATGTCACTGCCTGCACTGTAACCCTGGATAACTTAAATGCTCTGCTGCTGTGATTTATAGCCTGGACACCAACAGCCACCAGACAAGGATGCAATATCCTGAGTGTCTGTGAGCTGTACAGCCCTGGTCAGTGCTTCTGACTGCAACAGCCTGCCTACAACACAACAGCCCCACCCAGGTTTGGTTACTAATATAAAATATATAAATGGAGCTATGCCAATCTCCTAGAACTGGAAGGACCTTGAAAGGTCATCAAGTCCAGTCCCCTGCCTTCACTAGCAGGACCAAGTACTGTCCCCTGACAGATTTTTGCCCCAGATCCCTAAGTGGCCCCCTCAAGGATTGAACTCACAACCCTGGGTTTAGCAGGCCAATGCTCAAACCGCTGAGCTATCCCTCCTGGCAAGATGTCCCCACTGCACTTCCAGCCCTGAATTTGTACAAAACCATCTGCCCTGAAAGGTCCAGCCCTCTCCTGGACCACTCAGAGAAATAATAAGGTTCATTTGCTCCTTCAGAGAGACAATACCCAGCAGCTTGCCATGTTAACGTGAGTCAATAGTCACTTAAATTCAACACAGCACTGGGCTGATTTAGATTAAAATAAACAACTTTATTAGCAACGTGATGGGGGCGGGGACGGGACACTGCATGTCAAGTGGGACCACTCCTGTTGGCCCAGTGCAGGGTTGGGCCACCCCCTCACAGTCGTCAGGACTCCCTGGGATCAGATGATTGCAACAAGGCAGGCTCAGGACCCCTGGTGGGGTCAAGCAAACAATCAACCTGCAGCCCCTGGGCAGGGCAGAACAAGCAGTCTGTAGCCCCTCCACAAGTGTAATATGCAGCAGGTTATAAAATTCTCAAACCCTTACTCCCTGGCTTGAGGACACAGTTCAGGGAGTGGGGGTCCCCAAAACAAATTACCTGACTAACTACAAGGTGGTGCACTCACAAACTCCATGAATGATCCTCAGGTTCAAAGATGACTCTGGACTCCTCAGTCACTGCACAGGTGCTGCTCTCTGCTGGCAGGGATCCTCCTCAGGCAGGAATCAGGCTGCGTCGGTCCCAGAATTTCCCCTCACCACAAAGGGGTGCAGGGCTCAAGGTGTAGGTTACACAACTACCCTAACATCCACACTGTAGCCTCCTAGCCCAGCCTCCAGACACACACTCAGCAGGCAGCTTCCCTGGACTCACAGCCAGAGCAGAGCTAACCATGTGGTGACTGGTCTCACCTAGGGAGCTGGGGGGTGAATTCAGCCTGGCTGGGGAAGTTTCCCAGAAAACTCTACAAATTGGGAATCAGTAGGGAAGGAAAAACCCAACTAAGGGATCAGCTGTCAGATCCCTAGAGGCCAGTTCTCAGAGGGAACCCTGCATGCAGCCCTAGGACTCACCAACTCCCCACACAGCCAGTCCTGCCCTTGCCCTGGCTTGCTACAGATTGACTACGAAATGGCCTCTCCCCTCTTCTCAACTCCCTGGGAGGGCCTCTCACTCCCTATTGGTTGCTGGGCAGACTCTGAGTCTGCCTTGGCTCCCCCTCCCTACCAGGGACAGTGTGCCTCTCCCTGAGCTGCCAGCAGACAGTCCCAATCTCCTTGGGGGTTACACATGTTAATTCTGTGTGTCTCGGGTTCAGGCTCAAGACAACCCAAGGTGGTTTGCTTTATAACTTTGTTAATGACTAATAGGTAAACTCAGGTAAACCCTCATTTCTTTGTCTAGGACGGACCTGCTTAGCTAGGCTGTTTTCTTACACATCTTCTAGTAACCTTATACAGAGGGAACTCATCTTCACATATTAGATTAATACATGCATTTTACAATGATATTAGTGACCATTGTGCTAGAACATAAGACTGGCCATACTGGGTCAGACCAGTGGCCCATCTAGCCTAGTATCCTGTCTTCCAACAGTAGCTGATGCCAGATGCTTCAGAGGGAATGAACCGAACAGGGCAATTTATTGAGTGATCATCCCCTGTCATCCAGTCCCAGCTTCTGGCAGTCAGAGGTTTAGGGACACCATGAACATGGTGTTACATTCCTGACCATCTTGGCCAATAACCACTGATAGACCTATCCTCCATGAATTTATCTTTTTTTTTTAACCCAGTTATATTTTTAGCCTTCACATCATGCCCAGGCAACAAGTTTCACAGGTTAACTGTGCATTGTGTGAAGAACTATTTCCTTGTTTGTTTAAGCCTACTGTTTATTAATTTCATTGCGTGACCCCTGGTTCTGGTATTATGTGACAGGGTAAATAACACTTCCTTATTCACTTTCTCCATACCATTCATGATTTTATACACCTCTATAGATCTGCTATTAGTTGTCAAATGATACCTTACAAGGCATATTTTGTACAAACATCTTTGCAGTAGTGTGTGAACATGGGGGTGCTTAGAGTCACAGCTGTGTCCCCATTGGCATTGCAGTAACCGAGGTCAGGCACAATGATCATTTTGGGGCATATCCCAGGATTCTTAGCACCTCACTAACTTGAGCTGCTGTAGGAATTGTTCCACAGTGTACTGTGGGAGAACTTGTCCACCCTCTGTGTGGAAGTGTTCTCAGAGTTTTCAGTGTTACAGGAACCCAATCTATTAAACGTTCTCCTCCTTTTGTGTTCCTTACACTGGGTTTAGAAGGAATTATTTAAGAACTGTTTTAAACAATTGTCTTTCCTAGAATGATGACTACCAGGAATTGAACTGGGAACTTCTAGAGCTAAAGGTGTGAGCTGCAGCTTGAGCGTAAGCTCTCAAATTGTGGCTGTAACACATCCATATCTCCTGTAATTAGCACAAAGGGGTCCCTATAACACACTCCCCAGTGGGCTACTCTAGCGTTTTAAAATTCATTTTTTGCTTCAGCTTCGCTCCCTCTCTGTAACAAAAGCTGGGTAACTGTTTCTCTTCTCTCACCCTAGCAACGATAGCCTCCACGGAGCTGGTGGTTCTGCTGGAAGATGAAGTCTTTGTAGATTTTTTCAACACATTCCTGAATCTCCCTGTAAGTTTCCATCTTACAGTTTAGCTCACTCTCTTTCTGGATTCTACCCCCTGTGCGTTTGCAGGTCTTAGGGAACCTTGTGAATTTCAGGCCAGCACTGCTCTGGTAGCTATCCCTACGCCTGCTCCATGGGCAGGCATCTTTGGATGCAATTTTGTCAGCTGTTGCAAGCGAAGTGTGGGTGTGTGGTGGGGGAGAAAGGTTAGATGGGCAGAATGTAGTTATCCAAGCAGGACTTTGGGCAGCGCAGAGGGAATAACACCTTATTTTTGCACCTAGTGCCTGTGTCACGCTGTCTGGAGTAGCTCACAACAGGGACTGCCTACCTCAGGGCAGACTATCAAAAACAGGGCAGATGCCTGAAAACCGGTGGTATGTTCTACAAGTAGATTTCACCAAGCCAGTAACAAATGTGAACTCCTGGATCACTACACCAGTGTTGCCATGGAATCACAGACAGTCCCCTTAGACTCTCCAGTCTATCTTGCCACTCTGACAAGCTGGACTTAATGATAAATGGTCACTTACACCAAAAATCACAAAATATGCAGGTTGCTCCCAGTCCCAAGAGACCAGTCACTTACCCCAGATCAATTTGTGTCTTAGATCTCACACCAAAGACAATGCCTGTAGCCAGTCCTGTAATAAACGAATGTCAAGGTTGATTAACAAGGAAAAACAAAATAAGAAGGTTATTTAAGGGTTAAAGCAAGCAAACATATACACACAAATGAGTTGCAATCTAAATCCTAAAGATGACAGAGATGTGGTAGTTTGTCAATTCAAGAGTCTTCCAGGGTGGAGCCTGGGAGTAACCCCTAGGGATCTCTCCCTCAGTTTGGAGTCTCTGGTCCAATGAGAGTTCAAATAGCAAAGAAATGACAAGTTTTCCTGTGTTTGTTTTTTATTTCCTTCATTCAGCCTCCAAGTCCATAGGACGGGCCTTGCACATAGCAATTCCCAGGTGCAATAGGGCCATTTACCAATTCTTTGTATTGTGATGTTCCTTGATGGCTCATGTGATTTTGATAGTCCTTCTGCACAAGTGGTGGAGGGTGAGGGAGGAACACTCTTTTCATATGAGTTCACAAGTTTAGAGCAAACATTTTTAAAGCCATAAAGCAAAGTTTACCTATTTCCTATAGCATAGAATACAGACATTACAAATGAGATTAATTCATGCAGCAATGTACAAACATCCCGTAGAGTCCCTACATACATATTTATAAAAGACTAATACTTATTTTGAACAACACTCACACATAAGTGAATTGGTCTGGTCTCCAGCTATGAGTTTGTCGGTTCTTAGCTAATGCCTGCAGCCTTGGCAAGAGCTCGCGCCTGGCCTGCCAGCATCACAGCCTGTTCGGACAATGATTCAATACTGATCACAAAGGAGTGAAAAATATAGACTCAACCCCACCACTTCCAGCACCATTGGTTTCCCTGAGTATGTCTACACTGCAATAAAAGACCCCCCCTGGCACTGAGTTTCAGAGCCCAGGTCAACTGACTTAGTCCTGTGAGGCTAAAAAATAGCAGTGTGGATGTTCAGGCTTGGACTGGCACTGAACTGCTGGAGGTGATGTCTTTTGAGATGTAAAACAGAGATTGTGACTGCTTGTGGGAATTAGGAATCCCTTCTGCCTTCCCAACTTCTCCAGAGCTTGTTCCTAAAATGGCTACTTTTGGGCCTAGTAGGACAGAGCTTGTGGAAGAGAAGGAATGAGCTTGTGAGTTAAGCCCTCTGAAAGGCTGGGTTCAAGTCCCAGATCTGCCACACACTCCCTGGGTGACCTTAAGTAAGTCACTTAATCTATAAAGTGGGAGCAATCATTCCTTTCTCCCACTCTTTGTCTGTTTAGATGTAAGCCCTGTAGGGGAGGGGCTTCCGTTTACTCGCTGTACATACAACACTAATACACTAGCGTCAAAGAGTCCTGTAACACCTTATAGACTAACAGATATATTGGAGCATAAGCTTTTGTGGCGAAGACCCAGTCATGCGTCTGACGAAGTGAGTCTTCACCCACGAAAGCTTATGCTCCAATATATCTGTTAGTCTATAAGGTGCTACAGGACTCTTTGTCGCTCTTGCAGATCCAGACTGACATGGCTACCCCTCTGATACTAATACACTAGGGTACCTAGACCCCACTATAATACAAATACATCACAGACCACACACTGAGAACCGTGAATATAGGGAGGGGTGCGTCACTTCAGTTTTAAACAGTTGATTCATTTAGTATTAATAATTGTGTCTGAGGAGTGTGTCTGCTTACCAAGAAAGGTTGGAAGAACTCTGCATGACTTGAAAGAATAAGTGGCGATGATTGTCTATGGGAAAGATGACTTTTCCAGGAGGAGTTATTGACTCCACTAATCAGCCCCTCCCCCACGCCCCAATCTCTCTCACTTCTCTCCTGTTCTTTCTTCACAGATCTTTGGCCAGACACCCATTTACATGGCCAACATTTGCCAGTGGTTCCTGTGGCCAGAGTTACCATGCTACCTGGTGAGGCAATAACCTTCGTAGCATGCAGTAGAGGGCTAACACCTCCACTAAAAGGGAGAGGGGTGAAGAGGGAGGGAGAACAACAGGGGTGGGCAGAACAACTAGGGTTTAAGATTCCCATGGGTGACTCTCCTTCCCTTTTGTCTCCTCTCATGTTTATTCCTGTAATTGATTTATTTTAACATGGGGACTATGGTCTTTGTGAACCCTGGGTACAATCAGGAGCACAAGTGATCAAGGCCCTGATCCTGGGGAAGTTCCATGGGGCTTGATCAAAATACCCTTGAAGTCAATGGAAAGACTCTCATTGACTTAGGGGGGAGGGGGGGAGGGGTAGGATCAGGCCCCATGTACAGAAGTTTTGTTGAATTCGATAGAACAGTGTGGAGCAGAACATTCCATCCTTAAACAGGATAGGGCTGTCTTTGCAAAACCAGGAGCCTTCACCCTAAGCCACCTCCCGCAGGGTCTCTCCTCTCCACTGCTACAAGCAGGATTTGCCTGTGCTTTGACACTATTGATCCCTACTGCTCTCACTGGGGATCTGGCTTCCCCAATGCTCCAGTCATCCAAATCACCACCTCTTCCTCCCATTGGCTTCACTGACAGGAAGCAAATCCCTGTCCCCCTAGGTGTGACCCCATTGGAATCAATGGGGTTTAAGTCCCCCTAAATGTTCATTACCCCAAAAAGGTCATGAAAAACAAGTCCTACCAGGCTTTGAGCCCTGGGAGTCTTATAGGCCCCTAGCCCTAATGGGTTCTCATTTAATGAAGTCAATGGAGCTACACCAGGGTTAGATCATTCCTCACAGTCTAATCACTCTTTGGGGGGAATACAGGTGCCAAAGTACAAAGGCTTATTGACCTGGATGGAAAAGTACCGGCTGCCGCACTTCTGTAAAACCAACTTGTGTCTTCATTACATTCTCTGTCAGGAGGTTCTCAGTTTCATTAGATCCAAGGAGGCAGGTAAGCAGAGGTGACCTTAAGCACAAACATTGCAATGCCGGGCAGGATTTCACACGTTAGCAGTGCTGTACCCTGACTCCGTTCAGTTAAGGTGCTTGCCTCTGGTGTGTGCTGACTGAGGTTTGAAGAGTTGGAGACGCATTCTGGACTAGGGCATCGTGCTTATAAAATGGTTGCATTTTTTGTAAATGGTTTCATTTGTGTAGGGGAAAAATATTTGTAAACTGGGAAAAGACTCAAAAGGGGCATTGTTTATTGTAGCAACTTACACTGGAACCCAGGGACTTCTCAGTCTTGGCGTCTTTAATCAAGACTGGATGTCTTTCTAAAAGAGAGGCTCTGGCTCAACCAGACGTATTGGGTGGGATGCAGGAGTCACTGGGTGAAATTCTATGGCTTGTCTTATGCAGGAAGTCAGACTGGTCCCTTCTGGCCTTAACACCTGAGGACTCTATTCTGCCTCAGTGATTCCAGGTCAAATGTGCTCAGTTCACTCATAAAAAGATCATATTCCTTCTACTTTTCAAGTTCCTCTCTACAGGTAGAAGTGACAAAGAGTTCTGTGGCACCTTATAGACTAACAGACGTATTGGAGCATAAGCTTTCGTGGGTGAATACCCACTTCTTCAGATGCATGCAGTGGAAATGTCCAGGGTCAGGTATAAATAAGCAGGGAAGAGTCAGGCTAGAGATAACGAGGTTAGTTCAATCAGGGAGGATGAGGCCCTCTTTTAGCAGTTGAGGTGTGAACACCAAGAGAAGAAAAACTGCTTTTGTAGTTGGCTAGCCATTCATAGTCTTTGTTTAATCCTGAGCTGATGGTGTCAAATTTGCAAATGAACTGAAGCTCGGCAGTTTCTCTTTGAAGTCTGGTCCTGACGTTTTTTTGCTGCAGGATGGCTACCTTCAAATCTACTATTGTGTGTCCAGGGAGATTGAAGTGTTCTCCTACAGGTTTTTGTATATTGCCATTCCTAATATCTGATTTGTGTCCATTTATCCTTTTGTGTATGGACTGTCCAGTTTGGCCGATGTACATAGCAGAGGGGCATTGCTGGCACATGATGAAGTATATTATGGTGGATGTGCAGGTGAATGAACCGGTGATGGTGTGGCTGATCTGGTTAGGTCCTGTGATGGTGTCCCTGGTGTAGATATGTGGGCAGAGTTGGCATCAAGGTTTGTTGCATGGATTGGTTTCTGAGTTAGAGTTATTATGGTGTGGTGTGTAGTTGCTGGTGAGAATATGCTTCAGGTTGGCGGGTTGTCTGTGGGTGAGGACTGGCCTGCCTACCAAGGCCTGTGAAAGTGAGGGATCATTGTTCAGGATGGGTTGTAGATCACTGATGATCCGTTGGAGAGGTTTTAGCCGAGGACTGTAAGTGATGGCCAGTGGAGTTCTGTTGGTTTCTTTCTTCGGTTTGTCTTGCAGCAGGAGGCTTCTGGGTACACGTCTGGCCCTGTTGATCTGTTTTCTTATTTCCTCATGTGGGTATCGTAGTTTTGAGAATGCTTGGTGAAGATCTTGTAGGTGTTGGTCTCTGTCAGAGGGGTTGGAGCAAATACGGTTGTGCCTCAGTGCTTGGCTGTAGACAATGGATCGTGTGGTGTGTCCGGGATGGAAGCTAGAGGCATGTAGGTAGGCATAGCGGTCGGTGGGTTTTCGGTATAGGGTGGTGTTAATGTGACCATCGCTTATTTGAACCGTGGTGTCTAGGAAGTGGACTTCCCGTGTAGACTGGTCCAGGCTGAGGTTGATGGTGGGGTGGAAGCTGTTGAAATCATTGTGGAATTGTTCCAGAGTTTCCTTCCCATGGGTCCAGATGATGAAGATGTCATCAATGTAGCATAGGTAGAGAAGGGGCGTGAGTGGACGAGAGCTGAGGAAGCGTTGTTCCAGGTCAGCCATAAAAATGTTGGCATATTGTGGGGCCATGCGGGTGCCCATAGCGGTGCCACTGGTCTGGAGGTATATATTGTCACCAAATTTGAAATAATTGTGCGTGAGGATAAAAATCACAGAGCTCAGCAACCAGTTGTGCTGTGGCATCATCAGGGATACTGTTCCTGACAGCTAGTATCCATCTGTGTGTGGGATGTTTGTGTAGAGAGCCTCTACATCCATGGTGGCTAGGATGGTGCTTTCTGGGAGATCACCGATGCATTGTAGTTTTCTCAGGAAATCAGTGGTGTCACGGAGATAGCTGGGAGTGCTGGTGGCGTAGGGTCTGAGTAGCGAGTCCACATATCCGGACAGTTCTTCAGTGAGAGTGCCAATGTCTGAGATGATGGGGCATCCAGGATTTCCAGGTTTGTGGATCTTGGGTAGTAGACAGAATAACCCTGGTCGGGGCTCTAAGGGTACGTTGATTTGTTCCTGTGTTAGCGTAGGGAATGTCCTGAGTAGATGGTGCAGTTTTAGTGTATTCCTCAGTGGGATCTGAGGAGAGTGGCCTGTAGAATTTGGTATTGGAGAGTTGTCTGGCAGCCTCCTTTTGGTAGTCAGACCTATTCATGATGACAACAGCACCTCCTTTATCAGCCTCTTTGATTATAATGTCAGGGTTGTTTCTGAGGCTGTGGATGGCATTGCGTTCTGCACGACTTAGGTTATGAGGCAGGTGATGTTGTTTTTCCACAATTTCTGCCTGTGCACATCGGCGGAAGCATTCTATGTATACGTCCAGACTGTCATTTCGACCCTCAGGAGGAGTCCATGTGGAGTTCTTCTTCTTGTGCTGTTGGTGGGAGGGTATCTGTGTATCTGTGCACTGTACAGTGTTATCTTGAAAGTATTCCTTGAGTCGGAGATGGCGAAAGTAGGCTTCCAGATCACCACAGAACTGAATCATGTTGGTGGGGGTGGTGGGGCAAAAAGAGAGTCCCCGAGATAGGACAGACTCTTCTGCTGGGCTGAGTGTGTAGCTGGATAGATTGACGATATTGCTGGGTGAATTGGGGGTACCACTGTTGTGGCCCCATGTGGCAGGTAGGATTTTAGACAGCTTACAGTCCTTTTTCCTTTGTAGAGAGGTGAAGTGTTTAGTGTAGATCTCCTGTCTTATTTTAGTAAAGTCCGTTTGTGTGGAAGGTTGGTTATATTAGGAATTGCAATATACAAAAACCTGTAGGAGAACAGCAAATTATACCCTGAAACATGGAGTCACTCACTGTCACCGATCTATCAGCCCTCACAGAGAGAGCGCCGATCACAACACGTCAGACGTCTTGTTCAAGCCAGTCCTCCAACTACCCGCTGGCCAAGCTATCAGTAGCACTGGACACCCGATTGACATAGCGCACAGCAGCCTAGAACTCCTGAGCGATCCACCAACTGCACCCTCCCAAACCACTGGTATTACAGGCACGCTTCACCACACCGGGCCTGAAACATGGAGTAGAAAAAGCAAATATCAGAAGAGCACAGAACAAAGTGAAGGGACTTGCTGTAGCTGGTTTTGCTGCTCCAGTCCACCTTTCCCCCTCTCCATAAGTTACATTCCTTTTGCACGCCCACAACTGAGTGTTAAATTGCTGCAAGTTGCCCTACTTCACCACTTACACCTTTTTTGGCATTTTAAACCATTTACCACTTGTACCCAAGTCTAACTTGCACACTCCCATTAAAGTCACCAGCCAGTCAATTTCTCCCTAAAATCTTGATGGGAGTTGCACCCAGAGGTGGACTGTCCCATGATGCCTGAGATGCTGAAATAATCCTGTCATATAAATGTCCTCAGGTGACCTGTTTTTTTCCTCATCTGAAGGAGCAGTGACCATTTAAAAATATGATATCTTGTGAACGATCCTGGATAGAAACCAATGGTATATGCCATTGGGAGTCCCGCTGTTCCAGTGATGTATAGTAGGTTTGGTGGGTCATGACATAACCCACCAATAAGCCTAAATCAGGGCTATTTCCTTGTTTGCTGTGTCCTGTGCTTATAAAAATAGTGTCCTGGCCCTTGACCCAGCCAGTCTGTGTCATAGCTGTCAGTCTGAATCTGGGCCATAGTGTTTTTTCCCCAAAACATGAGGACAACAGCTCATTTACCAGGGAAATGGAAAGCTGTTGAAAGTGAAGAGAAATGGGAGAAAGGCAGACAGGATCCTCTTGGTGTTTCATGGCGCACAAACACATAGGGCCAGATTCATCTGGTGTAACTCCAGGGAAGCCAATATTTAATGCAGTCACTGGGTGTAGAAAGGTCACCCACCAGCCAGTGCACTTCTAATGACTGGGCATAGTGTACCAGCCTCTTGGACTCTGGTGGCCCTTATTGATGGCCACCCTGAGCCTGTAGTGTTTTGCCCATTCTCATAACTCAGCCCTCCAGCCACATGATTTGTCATCCCACCCCTTCTGGGGTAATAGAGAGCCTATGAACAAACAGTACACTGACCTTATGCGAAGTCTTCAGCCCCATCCTGGGATCACTAGTTCTTGTTCCCTTGCACCAGGCAGGCTTTCACATCCCCTTCCTTGAAGGCAGGGAGGGGAACCCAGGACCTCCGTCTCCTCTGGGTTCCAACCCAGGGACCCTGTACTAAGCAGGTAAGATCTGCTTCCCTGGGCCACTTCCTACCTTCGTTGACCTCCAGGCCCCTCTCAAAGAGCAGCTTGTTCCAGCATGTTGTCCTTGGTGGCTCTGGCTTCTTGCACTGCTTCCTCCCAGTTTGCAGCTGGTTCCCGGGCAGCAATCACTCATGGGCTGAGCTCCAGCCTTTTATTCCAACTGTTGCTAGTCACATAATTCCCTGCAGGTCGGGAAGTAGCTGCTCTGCCTATTAACCCCGGGTGGCTATTGCAGCACAAGGTTCAGACATCCTGGATAAACTTGAGTTACACCATGGATTAACTTGGTCCATGCAGTTCAACAAAAGCTCAAAGTCAGAATGTCATTATCAGAGGAGCTACGAAGATAGCTGAGCCATGTTCATCTTGTATTATAAAGTCAACAGGAGCAAAGTTCACACCAGTTTGATCTTTCCTCTGCATCTCAGGCTTCTTCTTGCAACCTAGGTTTAATGTTAGACACCAGGAAGATTTGAGGGGAAGCCCCAGTTGAGATAAAAAATGGGAGAGGGGGAGGGGCTAACTCGGGGAAGGGGATGGCAGGGTCTGGAGGGCGTGTGTGGTTTTACATGTCCATATGTTCATGTGTTGGGTATCACTAGTGGGAATTCCAGCTGAGGATTTGCAACTGGCTCTTATTTGTTCCAGCTGGCAACTAGGTTTTGGAACAGAGCCAGGGTCCATTGGCCTGCTGGCTCCTGGCACTGCTGGTCCTCCAGCAGAAACTAACAGAGATCAGTTGAAGGATTCTAGTGGGGTCTACTGGAATTTCCATAGAGACGTGTTTGCACGTGCACCTGCTCGAGTACTTTCTGATGTGATGTCTTTCACTTTCTCTTGCAGCAGAGATGCTGAAATGGAAGACTGCGGATCAATGGCTGCTCGAAAAGTGCATTAGCGGTACCAGGGGAATGTGGCGCTTTCGTTCTTTCATCCAAGGAATGGCAGGTGACCACAGAGAGCTTCCTTCGTACTGCCCCCTACTTCCCTATGTATCCATACGTTTGTGCAGAGTGGCAATCCCTGCATCTGGCCATTGGGATATGTAACTTTAAGCCACGTATAGAACTCTTCTACTTTAGAATAGCACCTGCCTGTTTCAACAGCAATGCTTTCAGGGAATGTCTCTCCTTCTCATTCTTTCCCCACCATTAACCATTGTGCTGTGTGTCTGACCAACAGGGGAAGAGCTGACAAAGTTCTGGCTTGCTGCAGAAAGGATCTTGGAGATTGACGAGTCAGATGTTGCCCAGCGAGATCTCTACTTGTCTCTGTTCCAAGTGCTGAGGGCCACTCATTTGCAGGAGGGCTCCACAGTGGTCACCCTCTGCAGCATGTCCATTGGTAAGGAGAATTTGAGGCTTGGAATCCGAACTTCCAGGAGCAGCAAGACTTCAGTGCATCTGTTCACTTTCTGGTCATGTCCAGCAAGCATGTCCCAAGCCTGGCTTAAGGAGCTGGGGATAGAAACATGGTTGTATTTACAACTAGGGGGTTGATGAGCATGGAGTTAGTTCGTACAGCTCCACCTTGCAGAATGGACATCAGTATCACTTGGTTAGAAATCTCATAGTTCCAGAGAGACGAGCACTCAATGAACAATGTGACCAAATCATGGGCGGCTGGTATCATAGGCTAGGGGAGGCTAAGCATCTCCAAACAGCCAGGCATGACCCCGCCCATGCTCCACCCTGAGGCCCCCTCCCCCATCCCACTCTTCCCCCATGGCCTCATCCATGCTGCTCCTTTTCCCATCCTCGCTCAGCCTCTCCCCCAAAGCCAGCAGGCGCTGAGGCTAGGGTGGACGGGCTGGTGGATTGGGACTCACGGTGGCTGGGGCAGGTGGGCCAGTGGCCTGGGGCTCGAGCCAGCCAAGGCAGCTGGGGCCGGCCAGCCTGCAGCCTTGGGGTTAAGGCGGCTGATGCAGGTTGGCCGGTGGCCTAGGCTGGCTGGTGGGCCAGGACTCAGGGTGGTTGGGGTGGGGCTCCTCTGGCCACGGTGGGAGGCTTGAGTGGGACATAACGGGCAGGGGCAGGCAGTAGCCTCCCCAAACAGGGGGCTCATGTGCCCCCAATGGACCAAATCCCTCTTTCCCCCCAGGGAGGGCCACCCCTTCCCCAGCTCAGGCTTGAGGAGCAGTGGTGGAGACTAGAACTGACAGGAGATGGAAACGATATCCATTCTCTTACCCAAGGAAGGGGAGTTGTTCCAGAGCAGGGCTGAAGTAAAGTGGTGGCGCAGAGAGGGCAAAGACAGGAGTGAGAAAAACTGGAGACTGACTGCTCCTGGCAGGGTGAGGACTTGTGCGGCCCATTATCCAACTGGTACAGTAGTCAAGCTAATCTAAGACATTAACTCACAGAAAGCCCTGGTGCAGTTATGACCCTGCCACTGGGCCCTTACTGGATGAAGGTGTATGTGGAGCAGCCGGAATCTGATGAACCAAGCAGAGGGCTCAAAAGCAGTCAGTTTGCATTGTGCTGCTGACTGCCACTGAGTCACTGCATGACCTAGGCCACGTCACTTAACTGCTAGTCCCTGTGCCTGCATTACCTTATCTGGAAAACAGGGAGCAGTAATGCACTTCTACCTTCCTGTATAAAGTGCTTTGAGTTCTGTGGATTACAAAACACTCTACAATGCAAAGTATTGTTATTGTTGTTATTTCCCCTTGTGTTAAACCATTGTCTTGTGGCTGGAAGCAGTGAGCTATTTTGCTTGCTGATTGTCATGCTGTATGCCGGGATTGTGCACGTATACAAAAACAGCCACAGTGCATGTGTTGCTTTGTCATGGAACAGATAAACAACAATCCAAAATCCGAGTTTCAAAAAACTCATTAAAATTAGTCTCATCCTTGCAATAGCTTTGTGTACGTTCAGCTTGCAATAAGAAATAATGGAATGGGGAGCACTGTGCAGTCTGTAGGACTCCTCTCTCCCCTGCCGTATTTACTCATCACTTCTTAAGAACCTACTCTTGCAGGGTCTGATCCAAAGCCTAGTGAGTCAGCGGAAAGACTGCCATTGACTTCAGTGCGCTCTGGATTAAGCCCTTACTCTTTACAATTCTCCATGCCTTTTTCAGAGTCACTGTTGAATATCTCAGGCTGGCACCCTCAGCACATCAGCACCAGGAGGGAGATCCTGAGCGAGATGCAGAAAGTAGCCTTGTTTAAGATCCAAAGTTATTGGCTCCCTAACTTCTTTATTCATTGCAAGCTGAACATGGAGAAGGAGGAGGCCTGCCAGCCTCTGCTGGGGGAATACCAAGAGCGTTTATTACAGGGGAGATCGAAGGAGAAGGCAGTGTCTTCAGCACCCACAATGAGTATCAGGAACAGCCGGGCTACGTCAGAGCCGTACTCCAGTAAAAAAGCCAAGGAGCAGATCTGGGATCTCGTAACTTGTAGAAGACAACCTAAAGAAACAGAGAAACACGGGAGACATGGGCTGCAGCCTGAGGGGCAGCCAAGCTCAGACTGGAGTGCAACTAGTCTGACAGACACAAAGCAACCACCTCCAAAAGAGGATGCCCCGGGAAAGACTTCTGTGTGGGCACAACATCCAGAAAGGGGTGTTAAAGATATGGAAGAGGCCACTTCTTTCAAAACACCCAGCCCTAATGCCCAGTTGCCTCTTCAACTGGAGGAGATTGGGAAAAGGAGAAGCCTCTCTGATCTATGTGCTTCTACACCCATTGCCCAGCTGCCTTCACTGCTAGCCCTGAAAAAGATCGTCAAATCCTCTTCTTCTTTGGATTTCCTTCCTTGGGCACTTAATGCTGACAGCTGCGCTGGCCGTCCCTTCAGGAAGTTCTTGAAGAGCAAGAACTATGCTGTGGAGACTCATCTTTTGGATCTGTGGCATGATCTGGAGGATTTTCTGCGCATGGTGCTGAGCTCCAGCAAAGGAGGCAGCTTCCTCCTGCGCCATCTGATGGGTGAAAGGATATGTGAGATCTACTTAACAGAAAGCAACTGCCAGCACCTGCCCCTGAAGCCGAACACTCTCAGGAACCTGCAAGATCTTCTGCCTTCTGGAGAGGTCATTCCTTGGATTGTAAAAGCACAGGAAGAGATTTGCAAGGTAGGAAATGCTGCCATGATGCTAATGCTGGGAAGTGTGATTGACATTCTCAGAGAGTTGGGCTGCTGCTATGCATGAATGGAAGTCATTTGTAACATTGCAAAACTGAGTACTTTGGGGTCTGACGATCCCTTTACAATATGCATGGGACACATGCAAATACAGTGCCTGGAGCTTCTAACGTCTAAGTTCCCATTGTAGGAGGTCAAACTCTGAACCAGACACTCCAGGAGGGATTATTCCCAGACACGAAAGGCTAAACTTTCAAAGGTTAGCACCTACGTTTTGCTCACAAAACTTGCGTACACAGTTATCGTGCCTGATTTACACCTGCAAGCAGAAACTGGGGCGTGCAAAATGGGTATTTAGATGAGCAGCTCCCCATTTGCAAGCCCAAATGTAGATTTTGTAAAAGCAGCTTAGGGCCTGCTTAATGAGGATGGTGCTTCAGTTCAGAGGCGAGGCAGAGAAAGGACAGTGGAGGTGCAAGAGCACGTCATGCTGCGCACAGTCTGGTCACGAATCAGAATTCCCCAAGGATGCAGCAGATGTTACTCTCTGGTTGGCTGAGGTAGTGCTGCCTCAAGTTAAAAATGACCTTCCACATGATCTGATTCCAGGACCTTAGCTCTTGCTCTGTGGACCAGGTAGAGGTGGGTGGGGAGCTCACTAGTCAGTGTGCCCAGCCAATAAAGATGTGTGAGCCAGGGGGCTGGATAGCATGGGAAACTGTGCTAGGGATCCTTTCACATCGAGGCTGGTGTTCTCAGTGTGATGTTGTTGTGACTGAATGCCATTATAACCATAGCTATTGGGTAGCCTATGCAAAATGACTTGATGGGCTTAACCCCGTCTACATCATTGAAAACACCCTTTAGCTGTCCCTTTAGCCAAGGACTGAGAGTGAATTCCCTTTTCCCCCTAGCCATGGCCAGCGTTGAGGCATATGGACAGGGTAGTGTGGAGCAAACCTGCTCGTGGGCCACCTGGGCTGTCCTTTATGGCTCTGCAGTAGACTCCTGCATCCATGGAGGGTATTAATCCAGCACTATTCCCAGCACTACACTGGTTTTTCAAAGCACTCCCTGGCAAACTGAAAGCTGAGAGCTCTGCTAGCAAAAGTAGCGAGCGCTTGCTTACAAAGCATGTTCCTGTTGCCTTATCAGATACTGAGCGTCTTCTACGACGACTATCTTGCTGATGATGATGAAACATTTCTTCATTTTGTGGTAAGAGGAGGCTGTGATGCGGGTGAGGGTCTGGAAGGATGGGCCCTGGCCGGTGTGTCTGAGGTTGTTTGTGTCCCTTTGTGCACTGCACATCCACATGTTCTGAGCATACAACGACCGTGCACACCTGGAGAAGGGTGTGTGTGAATATTGCTTTATGTGCATGTAGGTGTGTGTGTGTAAAAGACTTTCTCTCCAGCTCTTTGGAGCAGTGTTCCTGAATTCCTTAGCCACTAACCCCTGAAATTTAGCAGCCTATTGGTGGTGTCTTGATAGAGGCCTTAAAAGAGCTGTCTGGAGAATTGTCTGACCAAAACCCACCCAAGAGTAGCAAAAAAAATAACCCGTCTGGGCAGGAAACACAACAAGGTACCAAGCGCATACACAAACCAGGGGTAGGAAATACAATAAGTAACTGACACCTTCTTTAAGGACCCACCTCTTTCCCCTTGCTCATAGCAGGTGCTGCCATTATTACACAAAGAGAAAAAAGTCTACACACACAGACAGGTGACCCTGCGACCAATAAAGGCCTTCATTAATGGGAGGGGCAGCTAACATTTTTAACTGTGCTTTACTTGTGTTTATGTTTTTCACATGCTTTTTCACTACCTTAAGGAACCATATTACATGAGTTCTCCTCCTCCTATGGCATTGCTCTTAACCGGTGGTTGAAATTCCACAAGAAGACCAGATCTCATGGAATACCAACCCCCATAAATGGCACCTTTAGGCAAGAGTGCCTCTGAAAAACACACTTTCAAACAGAAGTGCTAAAATATCCAGGTTTATTTGGATTCCTACAGAATCCACATGGACCACGCTGCTAAGGCCAACATTTGCAAACTGACCTCTCCTTTTGAGTGTCTCGTTTTTGGGTTCCAACCTGAGACACCTGGGTCTTGGCTTTAAAAGGTGCTGAGCACTTGCAGCCACCCTTTTCTTGGGTGCTTAGCATGTCTGTCTGCAAATCAGACCTTCGTTTTCTTAAGCTGGGTGCCCCAAACCAATGGCCACTTCTGAAAATATTGATCTTGGGCCAGTTTTACAAAGGTATTTAGGTGCCTAAAGATGCAGCTAGGCACCCAATGAGATTTACAGAGCATGTAAGCATCAAAGTCAATGGGATTTAGGCTCCAGTGTTCCTAAATTCCTTTAAAAATGACATTTAGGATCCTAAACCTGTTAGACCTTGCAATCCTGAGCACAGCAATGCTTGAAAACCTTTAAAAATCTGGCCCTTATTAATTCTAATGGTTGTAAATGAATTAGCCAGGTACTTAAGCATCCCCTGACGGAAATTATCTTTCAGATCACAAAATTGGCACATGAATGCAGTTAGCACTTCAGCAGGTGCTAAAACCCTGATGTCTGCAGGGTATGAAGCAACTGGGCTAAGTTCATCCTTGGTGTCACGCTATGGAAGTTGGTGGAGTAGCACCAGGGATAGGTCAGGCAGCGTGGGGGCATATCTTAAAATTTTCAGGTAAAGGACATTCTAATCCTGTTGCCTTGTGAAGCATCCAAATTGCTCAATAGTTAAGGTCCCAAACATGACGCCAGCAGCAGGGTCTGAAGGATATAGTTTGGCTGCATGGGGAAGGGGAGAGACTCTGCTGAAGCCAGTGAGGTCACACAGGCGTAAAGGAGGGCAGAATCATAGAATATCAGGGTTGGAAGGGACCATAGTAGGTCATCTAGTCCCGCCCCCTGCTCAAAGCAGGTCCAATCCCCAATTTTTGCCCCAGATCCCTAAATGGCCCCCTCAAGGATTGAACTCACAACTCTGGGTTTAGCAGGCCAATGCGCAAGCCACTGAGCTATCCCTCCCCCAAAGAATTGGGCTCATGGTGTCATGCAGTGCATCAGCAGTTTCAGCCAGTCACGGGGATGGGCTATTTCTTTCCCAATAGCACTTTTTGTTCCGTGAATTAAATAAAATGCCATGGTTGTGCCAGTGTCTGAATGATATGAGGATTTTTTATGTTACTTACTAGATACTCTAAATTAGACTACACTTCAAGGGCTAACAATTCTCATGCTTTAGGGCACATCCTGATCATCAATTGGTGTCAGGAAGAAACATCCTCTACCTTATCCTCCACATTATTATACAATTAGGTGCATTATGAGGGTTTCCCCTACATAATGAAGAGGAAGAGTGGTCTTGTGGTTAAGGCACCAGACTCAATAGACCTAGGTTCAATTCCTGGCTCTACCACAGACTCCATGTATGACCTGGGGCAAATCATGTGGTTTCTCTGTGCCTCAGTTTCCCATGTAAGACATAGGGATTGTAGCACACCCTTTCTCCCACTCTTTGTTTCTTTTGCATATTTAGATCACAAGCATTTCGGTTCAAGGACTGTTGCTTTGTGCAGCACCTAGCACAATGCAGCCTTTGTGTGCTACTGCAATATAAGCATCCAGCACCAGCAACTGTCCGAGCCTTGCCGCTACTAAAAAAACCCACTCGTGTTTAAACACAGTATGGTTGCGACCAGCTTACAGCATGGCTAGCTGTGCAATGCAGCTGGTGTGTTCTATAGCAATTTTGAGAATGTCAGCTGGACTCCGGGCAATAATTCTCCATTCTTTTGGCCGTAGTCTCAGAGGAGCAAGGTCCAGAAGCCTGTGGGAGAAGAGGAGACTTATGGAAAAGATGAACACCTTCTGCTGGCCAAGAGGATAAACGAATCCCTGACTCTGAGCCAAGCCTTGTCTGGAGTGAGGGACTTCGAGATACTCTCAGAGGAGCACTGGAGATTCATAGCCACGCAGGATCTCACAAAAGGGGGATCGATCCAGATTGAACTGGAGCCTGTTGTGCACAAGACAGGTAAAAGGAGTCTCTTCTGGGGGCTCGGACACAGTCACTTGAGAGGGAGGCACTCGTGTCAAGCTAGACGAAGACTGAAATATACAGTGTGGGCAGGAGCGACAAAGAGTCTTGTGGCACCTTATAGACTAACGGATATATTGGAGCATAAGTTTTCGTGGACGAAGACCCACTTTGTCAGACGCATGTGGTGGAAATGGGGTAGTCAGGGTTACAGTGCCCCCTATAGATAACCTGGAAACAGTGTTTTCCCTCTAGCAGACCTTCTTCAGCTGTTTATTGGTTGGAAAAATTTTTAAATAGTTAACAATATTATTTTGCAAAAATGGTGACTGTTCTTCCAACCAGCTTCTAGTTAAAATGTTGCAAAAAAATGTCTTAAAATGTTCAGCAACGTTTTTTCTGCATTTTTGGACAAGCTTGGTTGCTTATAGCCACCTTGAACTTTGATACTTTGGGCTGACATTTTCCATGCTTGGTCTCAGCTTCACAGCAAACCCTTTTTGCAGTCTTTTTGTTCAGCTTTTCCGTACAAAGAGTGGCGAAAAATACACTCATGTCATGTTTTGTGACCCTTTATTTGAACACAGCTCAGAGGGAGATGGCAGACAATTCAAATGGCTGAGATGTCACCCACTATGGTGATCTGGTGAAAGGTGATTTTGATTTGACTAAGTGATATGGATTGACAAACACACGATACACGTCTCCCATTGTGTAGGGTGTCTGAAGGTACATATGGAGTGGGAGCCCATATGATATGCCCAGGACAGTGTGGAATAGGGGCAGGGCTTTGAAGTCGGGGATGTCTGAATTGTAATTCCAGCTTTGACAATGACTCACTGGGTCAGATCCCCTCATGCTGGCACAGGAGGAGCAAACTGTGCCTCTTTGCACCATCCTAGGACATTGCACCGGGTGGAGGCTGCAGCAGGAATGCATGGAAACCCATGGCCAGTTGTCTTGGCCTCATCCCATATCTTGGACTGCCTTGGCCCCCCAGTAGAAGGGAGGTTGTGGCAGTGCCACATGCTCTCGCCCAGTGGACTTCTGCTGCCTAGAGCCATGCACAAGGTTCTACGCTGGCAAAAGCTGTTGTAGACCCTTGGATTAATTTAGCTCACTGTGTGACTTGAAGAAAGCCATTTAATCTCTCGGTGCTTTGCCTTTATCAACTGCATCTGTACAATGGGAACAGCAATACACATCTCGCAGGGAGTCTGGGAGACTTCAGTTCTGTTTGGAAAGTGCCAAGTGTTACTATTATTAAGCAGTTTTGGTGAAGTCTGAGTTTCTGTGGACCACTTGTCTTGGTCATTGCTCATCACAGTGGTGAGAGAGTAAAGGGATCAGGATAGAGAAGGAATCAGAGGGGCAGGTGGGAAGACTAGCACTCCTGTCGATATAACACCATGAATTATTTCTTCAAGCACCTTCCCAAGGCTAATTGGTAACCACAGGCTGAACTAGTGATTAGTCCACCCCTTTTCTCTCCTCCCCATCAGACTACAAGAGCATGACGTTCGAGGAGCTGACCTTCAGGAATCCTTTGATGGCTGTAGAGGTGTTAAGTGAGGACTATCAGCTCTTCTGCCACATGTTTCCCTCCCTTGGTGAGTGCTTATGAGGGGCTAGAACCAGGGCAGACTTAAAACAAACTCATGGGCAGAGAATAGCAGACACAACCTTGAAGGACTGAGCACAGAAGGCACCCTGAGAGGATTAGGCTGAGGAGAGGCCCACCTACTTGCTTCCTATGATTCAGGTGATCATCTCCAGAAGGAAGGGGGAGAGGAGAGTCCTGGCCCCCCAGAAAGGCCTGCACTCCAGCACCCTTTCCCAGAGTTCAGGGAGAAGGAATGCTTCCCAGGAGCCAATCCCAAAGGGACCTGGCCATATTCTGGTGACGAACTCCCACAGCACAGGCTCTTCCGGGCTGGCCTCACGACGTGAATGTCGTCATGGTGGGTTTGGAGATTGCCTGGAGCCCTCTGGGTTCCTCCACCTGGAGGCTAAGTCTGCTCTCTGCAACACGGCTCCCAGTAACCTTGGGCCCAATTCTCTTTTCTCTGTAACAGCGTTCGATCTTGAATACGAAGAGAAGAGGAGTGTTCGCCTGAGCAAGACAAGTCTGTCCCTCATGAAGAGGGGGATCCTCACATTAAGGAAGCCCTCTCTAAGACCCAGGTACAGCACCATGCGTCATGGAGCTTTCCTCCATTTTACCACCTCCACTCTCTCCGGCACCACATTTTCTAACCCCCCAAACACCTGCCATCTGATTCATCTTCCTGTGGAAGCAGTCCCGCCTGCCTCAAAGAGTAGGGCTCTCTCAGACAGAGACATTGATATAGCTGGGATCTGGGCAGTGGAATGTGGGGAGGAGCGGAAGAAACGCTGTATCTCCCCCTCCCCTCCCCCCCCCCCCCCCCATATGCAATCTCACATCTCAACTACTTGTACAGGAAACATCCACTTCATCCTGGAGGGCTGAATCACTCCTAGTTACCCAGCAGGTGGAACTGTTGAAAATCATTAATAAGGCTTCCTCCTCCCCTCATTCATTTATTTCTCATAGTACCTGTCTAGTTTGATTCCCTGCTGAGCTGATACTCCTTCAGCACAAGGGTCAGTATACAGCCTGGGTGCTGCTAATCACTTGTGAGTTCCAAGGCAGCCAGGGCAGATGCCTTCAAGTGCACAGCTGAAGTCTAGTGAAATTAACCTTGCTCCCACCTTAGTTCTCTGGCTGGGATCTTCTGTTAAGCATGGCAGGCCCAGAGCCATTGGATCAGATTCTGCTGTCTGGTACACCAGCATAAATCCAGAATGACTCCACTGGCTTCAGGATTTAACCTGGTGTAACCCAGGTCAGTATCTGGCTCAGTTGCTCCCTTTGATAGCAGCCAGGTGTGGTAAATGGGTGGGTTCATCTGGTCCCGTGGTTCTCAATGAATCAGTAGCTGGGTAGGAGGCACACATCAGTCTTCCCTTGTTACAGAGAAGACGTACTCTGCCAGTGCCTTCATCAGATCCCATGCGCTGAGGTCCCCAAGCTTTCTACCCTCTCACCATCACTGGGAGTCTGACAAAAACTCCCCGTGCCAATGGAGATGCAGGCGCAGGGCTCCAGCTCTTGATCAGGGTACAGTGCCCTGCCATGGTGCTGCCTCCTCACCCAGTGCCTCCTCCCCGCCAGGTATCTCATGGAAGTGCTGCATAACCCCGTCCACATGGAGTTTTTCAGGCAATTCCTCAAACAACATAACGCCGAAGCCCCACTGCTCTTCTGGCAGGCGGTAGAGAAGTTCGGCGCCGAGTCCAACCCCAAGGCGCAGAGAGCTTTGATCAACAGTATCCTCAAGAATTTCTTCCACAATAAAGTGCCTGCTGGTATGCAGACTCCCTACCCTGCAGAGATCAGCTACCCAGGAAGGCAAACATGATGCAGGCCACCCACTAAGGTTACAAGGGAAAGAGATGCCCCATCCGAGAGTGATTTCTCTGGGCAAAGGGCAGTGCCTACGCTCACCACCCTAGGAGTGGCCAGGGCATGCATTGTGCTGCAGACATCCCTGTGGGGTACAACTCACTCCCCACTTCCCTATTGCTCCAGGGTGGGAGGGAAATATTAATTTGTTGCTGGGCCACACCCACAGCAAAGTAGGACAACCCCCTGCACCACCTCAACTGTTTGGTGCATTGGTACGGGAGGGGAAGCCGGCGCATTTCCCACTTTCTCCAGCATGGGGAGTACGTGGTAGGCACACAGCAGGGCTGCGGAGGAGCTGCTACTCCCCCTGATACAACTGTACACAAATCGGCAAGGACTCCTGACTACTGGGAGCATCCTCAGCTGCCCCGCCTAGGGCTGGCTTAAGATGCCATTGTATCACTCCAGCACCACAACGGGACTTTAGTGGAGGCAGGTGGCCTGGCCTGTCAGTTGGCATTTCCAGTCTGCTGTGCCACAGTGCTGCCAAATCCAGGGACCTTGCAGCAAGATTTAGATCCAGCTTGCAGTGGAGTGCACAGGACCTTGCCAGCTCTCACTGCCCAAACCAGTGGGGCATCTGCTCTTCGGGGACTCTAATTTTCATCTCACTGTTTCCTGAGGTTCCTGCTCTTACTGCCACACAGATTTCTAGAAGAGACCACTATGATCAGCTAGTTTGACCTCCTGCATAGAACTTCACCCTGAGATTCTAGCATTGGAGGGAATTATTCTTCCCTGCTGTATCTTCTTTAGATGTTTTGAGCTCAGTAGTCTGACTTGCAAAGTGTGTGAGGTGCCTTGGTACTTACGTGGCCTGCAGACTTCTTCATGGGTTAAAAAGTGATGCTATAAAAGGGGAAAATGCCAAGGAAGGAGGGAAAATGTATTGGGCAAACGTGGTGGAGGGGGTAGTGATGGTGATGAAGGTCCTGGACCTTGTGAACACGAGGGATGGAGATTCATGGATGGCTCAGGAGGTCCTTGCAATGATAGAATGTCTGGTGCAGATGAGATGAGGTGACTGGGTGTCTTTTCTAGAGGAACTGCTGCAGTGCCAAGCTCCCACCATCAGAGAGATATCCAAGGCCAGCGTGGTCACCAGCTCCATGCTATTCAGAGCACAGAGCCTTGTCCTGAAAGCAATGGAAGAGAAATGGTGAGTAGTCCTGGCTCATTTCACTTTAACGGGGTACACTCACCACTGGGGTGCCTCCTTGTGGCTGGGTCTGGGGATTCTCTCTTGCCTGGTCTGGTGCCCCTTTCCCTCAGTTGCCTGCACTATGGCCTCTCTATCTCTCTGGGACTTGGGGTGCTTCCTCTTCGTGACTTATCCTTACAGCCAGGTCACTATTTGGTCCTACCCTTCTGGGGTCTTAAAGTCTCACTGGACAACTTGTCCATATGCCATGTCAGTCAGTCTTTCAGGCCAAGTCCAGGTCCAGTGCCACTTCCCCGATGGCTGGTAGGGGAATCCAGGCCTGCCCATTACTCCGAGTTCCAGCCCAGGGACCCTATGCCTAGCAACCACAGTCGACTCAATCTCTGACCATGTTGCTGTTTCCTTGGGCTCCTTCCTAATTCACTTCTCTATCTCCTGGCCCACCTCCGGGTTTACCAGCCCAAGCTTCCTTGCTGGCATCTGTAGTCCAGGGCGGGATCCCAGGGTTTACACTCCCCCTCGAACTCCTCCTTGTCCCTAGCCAACTCCCTTTATCTCTAGAGGGAGTGACTGCAGAGCCCCTCCCTGCAGCCCCCTCTTGCTCTCAGCTTCCTGGCTTTACTCAAGACCAGCCTGCCCATGCCTAGCTGGGCTTCATCTTCCACTAGGCTTTATCCAGCCCTGGCTCTCCTCCAGGTGCAGCCTGTAAGGTTAATTGGCCCCTTTTAGCCTGTTCCAGCCTTGTGAGGAGTGGACGCCCCAGCACACTTCCTGAGAGGCCAATGGCATTGCTGCTAAGCTTGCAGGAAGTTATACACACACTCACACATACTCCGTAGGAGGATACATCTAAGCACCGGCCAGAGTGCTGAGTCCGTATTCTGGCACAGCTCCCATTGGAGCCGACGAGGGTTTTACCTGCATAAGGACAGCAGGGTGTGGCTCATAACTTTTCATACACAAGTGTGTCTGTGATATTTTATAAGGGGCAGGTTGAGCTGGTCCTTGCATTGCTGAGGTTGGGATTACCCATGAATAGCAGCCCCCTGCAGCAGCAGAAGCTGGTGAGGAGGGGATCAGAGGATGATCAGTTTCAAATAGAAGCGATATCCAGGGTTATCCAGCATTCTGGGACTGGGCCCTCCATTCCCCCCGCCACCTCTCTCCCCCCATCTCTGCCTTCGCGCCAGTCTCCTCTTAGCATTGAAGTCCATTGCTTTACTGACTAACTGGCTGCCACTGCTTTCTCTAATACTCTCCCATCCTGGCAGGTTTAAGATGTACCAAGACTTGTACCCCGGGAGCGATATTTTTGACACTCACGTGGTCATGAGGCAGGGGAGGGGATCCTTCATAAAGGACAAGCTGGTAAGTAAGGATGGCCTGCACTCCACCTGCTGATACCCCAGCTAGATCCCAGAGCACAGGCCCAAGAGTGGGGAGGGGCTGCTTTCCTCTGTGAATGTGTTGATGCCAGTGGGCTGAGGGGTCATGCGAGGCTGCAGAACAAGAGGGTTAATGTGTAGAGCCCCTGGGCTGTAAGCTCATCTGCGCAAACAGACCCCTGTGCCCATGCAGAGCCCCACTGACTTTCGTCAGGAAATTCATTTAGCGTCAACCTCCCCTAGGGTTCTGATTGAAGCCCAGTGACATTGAAAAGCAGTGACTGGGGCTCAGTGGGGTCAGTAATTCCACTTCATGTGGGGATGCATTTTGGTGGCAGGTCTGCCTGGGCACAGATCTCCAGGGAATAATCAGGATAATTAGTCTGAAGGCATTCCCATCAGGCCCATAGTTATTCACTGCCTCCATTCCCTGCCTTGCTTCCTCTCCCAGTGCTGTACATAGGCTGACACTCCATGCACTTTTCCCACAGAAGAGAGTGTGGTTCGTGCTCCAGGCTTTCATCAGGAGCATCTGCAAGTTCCGGAGGGAGATGAACAACCCGAAATCCCGCAAAGACTTTGAGGACTTTCTCCGGAGGGAGCTCCTAAATCAAAAAGAAAGTATGTCCAGATCCCGCTCATTCTCCTGCCTACCATTGTTGTCTCCTGGGGTGAACAGACTTTAGGGGAGGCAATAGCAGAAACCTGGCAGCTTGCCCCCTGTTGTCATTTTCTTACCCGAGAGTTCTCTGTTGGAGGCATATAAGAGGCCAGGATACCAGCTGGCTCAGAGGGAGTGAAGCAGCTGAGTTGTTCTCTCCATAACAAGAATCTGCTCCCATCCAGCAAGAAGGGGAAATCCCATTTGCTAACCTGGGCAGGCAGCTCTGCAGTTGGCCACTCAAAGTGGCATTTTATGAAGCTCGTGCTATTTGAGCACCCATGTGAGGAGCTGGGTAGCCTAATATAGGCACCCATTGGGCATTATAATGAAAAATCAGGTCCTAACTGTTTAAAGCACTAATTGTACTGCATAAACCCCCTGGAAGCTGCCTACACCTTGCATTTTCAGCTCATCTGACGACAGCACCCACCAGCTGCTTCTTGTATGTTCAGTAAGTTTGTGCAGTGACTTAGTACCTGGCTTCAGCTGTGAGTATTTCCTCCAAGTGATGGTTTAGGGTGTAGCACTAATGTAAATTCTTTCCTTGTGATTTAGGGTAGTGCTGGGGGGAGGGGGCCAGGAGGGGTACAGGTGTTAGAGAGTAATGTGAACTATAAGGGCTCTGGATGAGCCCTGTGTGCACTGGGGGAAGTGTACAGCCTGAGGATTACAGGGCCAGAGACACCAGCAGCAAACTGTAGACAGAAGAGTAGAGCACGTTAGGTGGGGGTTAGGGTACAGGATTGCATTGTCGGGGGACTGGGTAAATTGATAGAGAGACACACATGGGCCTGAAATGAGGTGTGGATCAAACCCATTAGTGCTGGCCCTGTCATCTTTCTGTCTCATGCATGCACTGTCTCTCTATCAATTTACCCAACATCTGGGTTGCAGGAGCTTGAGGTCTTCCCTTGTCCTCACTCAGACTTGCCGAGTATCTCCATGCGCAGTAACATTGCCATCTCTAGTCCCCGCCAGTCCATGCCAGCTGCCAGCCTGGGAGAGGATGTGGAGGTGTTACAGGTGAAGCGCCGGATCTTTAACCAGAGGCATATTTCCATCAACTTCCTGGTCAACGACCTCAGTTTTTACCTGGAGATTGATAAGTAAGCCTTCCCACCCTGTCCATTTGTTTCAAATACCTTTTGATTCTTCCTGTCTTGCAGGGATAAAATCCCTGGCCTGATGGGCTGGCTCAGACAGAGCAGCACCGCACACTAGTCTGCTGGACACTCAGCTGATTGTTGCTTACACTGCAGTGATGTGGTGCTGGGAAGCACTGCACTCTGCTCCCAGGGCAGAGACTAGACCAATGGCCTGTTCCTTTACACAAAGAAGCCCCCTTTGCAGGGCCGGTGCAAGGAAGTTTCACGCCCTAGGGAAAACTTCCACTTGCGCCACCTCCCCACCCAGCTAACCCCGCCTGCCGCCCCCCTGGACAGCTAACCCTGCCCACCCATCCCCCCCATGGCAGCTAACCCAGCCCGCCGCCCCCCCCGCCCGGGGAGCCTACCACCCGGGGAGCCCACCCCCCCCACGGCAGCTATGCCCCCCCCTGCTGAAGCTAACCCCACCCGAGGATCCCCCCTCCATGGCAGCTAACCCCACCCCTACTGCCCAGGGAGCCCCCCCCGTGGTGACCCCCCCGCCCACAGCAGCTCCCTGCCCACACACACCCCCCCAACGGCAGCCCCACCCGGGGCAGCTCCCTCCACCCACGGCAGCCTCAGCCCCCCTCCCGTGGCAGCTCCCCCCCTCCACGGCACCTCCTCCCCCTCCGCAGCAGCTAACCCTGCCCGGGGAACCCGCCCCAGCTCACCTCCGCTCCGCCTCCTCCACTGAGCACGCCGGCGCCGCTCTAATTCTCCTCCCCTCCCAGGCTTGCGGCGCCGATTGGAGGAGAATTAGAGTGGGGGCGGCGTGCTCAGCGGAGGAGGCGGCGTGGAGGTGAGCTGGGGCGTGGAGCAGTTCCCCTGCATGCCCCCCTCCCCGTTACTGCGGGCGGCCCTCCCCGCACCCCGTCCCCACCCCAGCTCACCTCCACTCCACCTCCTCGCCTGAGCAGGCTTTTAGGCGCCCTCCTAGTTTGCCTGGTGGTTGCACTGGCCCTGCCCCTTTGCACAAGCCAGAAGGGAGTCTTGGTGTGACCGAGTACCTGTTGCTGAGTGCTCTGCAGCGACACCTGTTGGCTGATCAGGGAGCGGCAGTAACAGAACACTGAAGAATGCTCGCTGTCACTCTCCCAGCCAGCACAGGAATGGCAGTGACACAAGCTGCGTGTCTCCAGGGCAGGAGGTTGTTTGGGGGGGCAGAGTCAAGGCATGCTGCCTATGTCTGCGTTTCGTTACCCTAACTGACCCATGCACCGCTGGTGGCCTGCAGAGAGCGGGCTAGTTACACACTACTGGCCGCTGCTCCTGGTTTGACATTCGGTATTTTCCTGCTGGAGCTGCCACAGGGATGTCATGATGGCCAATGGGAGGGGTGGGAAGCACAAGACAATCCCTCTGCCGTGGTGTCATTGCCCCTATGAAAGTATCTGGGAACCCTTATGCATCTCCCACCCTCCTCTGTCATAGAGTGACTCACCGCTGGCCGGGTGCGGTGTAGCAGGCTCTGGTCTGGCACCTGCTGTGGGACAGCTGTTCCAGCCTAGTGGTGGTCTGCCTCTTCCAGTGACTCAACCCTCTGGCCAGGCCACATCCAGTCCCACCCCTTCCGGGGCAGCAGAAAGTCCTGCAAACACCAGCCTGATGTCCTTAGGTCAGATCTCCAGTCCTGACTCTAGGCCCAGTGGTCTTTACACCCCTTGTCTCCAGGTTTCCCAGAGTCCTTACTCTTTTTATGGAGGTATCATGCCACCTTCCTCAGTGGCCAGGAGGGGAACCCAGGCCCTCCCTCTTCTCTGGATTCCAATCCAGGGACGCTGTGGAAGCAGATAAGGTCCACTCCCCCAGACTCCTCATTTAAGTGCTTCCTACCTTGGACTTCCCGCTACTCCTTTCTGGACTCTGCAGAGTCCTTTCCATTTCTTGTGGTGAGCGATACTTCTCAGAGTTTCTCCCCCTGGAAGTCCTGTTCCTCTTTGACAGAGCTCCCCTCGGAGGGACTGCTCCACCCCTCTGTCTTCCCAGTGTCTCTCCTGGCCTGTTCCAGGGTTCCCGTGTCAGGAGAGGATCCCCAAAGCCTACTCCCCCACCTCCACCCCTGGGCTTCCTCTTTCCTCTACTGCGCTGAAATCCTGCCCTTGGCCCACAGGCTTATTGACCCGAGAGGGACTGCAGAGTTCTTACCGTCTCACTGCGGTTTCTTCACCTCATTGTAACTCCGAGCTCCTCCCCAGCTGGGCTTCATCTTTAATTGGACCTGGCCCATCCGCCAGGTGCAGTTGGGTGTATTCATGCCTCCCCGGCTCCAATTAGCCTTTTCTATACCAGTGTGGCGTATACACCCTATCACACTCTCTTTGGAGGAAGCCATGCCACCGGGCAGGGGGGTGAATGTTAGTGGGAAGTGGGCATCCAAATCCCCTGTGTGGCTTAGAAAATCTCAGCTAAAAGCCACATGTTGTATCAGACTCTGAGTAGACAGCCATGCCCATAGTTTCTCTCTTAGACGTCCCCTTCCATTTGTCCTGGCAGGTTTTGTCACCTGGCTGATTCGGCCGCAGTGCTCGCAACCTGTGGTATGTACACCGAGAGGGACGTTGCCTTTCTTAAGACCAAAGTGGCCACGATCACCAAACTCTTCCTGAACTCCGATGTCCTGCCTAAACTGCGGGTAGGACGCTGTAACACGCCCTGCACGCTCACTGCCAGGGAGGCCTGGGGCCTGCAAATCATCACCTGAGAGCCTTGGGGGCTGGGGGGTGTCTGGCTCGGGGAATTACTAATGGGACCCAGGTTTCAATCTGCTCCAGCTGAACATACTGCAGTTCTGATGACTTTGGCATTGTGCGAAGTAAATTATTAGCTTCAATCCAAATCCTAATGGAAAGTGTCCATCGTCACCAAAACCACTCTCACAACTGACGCTAATTGGTAATCCAGAGAGCGTGAGTGAGTGGGCATGGTGACTGAACGACCATCTAGACATGGGCCCCTCTGGTCAGGGCTGAGACACAGTGGCTGGCTTTACAGTCAATAGAGAAGAGCCTTTCGGTCTGTATTCACTAGAGGTCATTCATAGAGGTCATTCTCCCTCCCCATTATGGTGCACCCACCTCCCCATGGCACACTGCTGTTTTAACCACCTTTCTTTTTAAATCCCTTTTAAAAGCATGGTGAGGGAAGGGGCAGAAAGGGGATTCCTCTGGCTTTTGGCTAGTTAGCCAGGAAATAAACCAAGACCCTGCTTGGAGACCTCTGAACTGTGACCAGGGCTCTATAAGTAGGATGCAGAATCCTGGAAGATGCGAGGGCGGGGTGGAGTTACTAGGGGTGTTTCTCACTGGGATCCAATAGGGATGCCACCGGTGCCTCAAGCCCCATTTGTGAAGTGGTCTCTGTTCTGTGGCCAGGTGAACATTTCTGAGGGCCAGAAAGATTTAATCCGGAATTTAACTGCCAAAGGAGTCCTAGATCGCAGCCTCTATCACGTGGCCTTGCTCAACGTCTTCCCGGTTCTGATACACTTCTGGAAAAGGTAAAAATCCCTCTCTTTTGGGCTGGGTGTGTGTGTGCAGAGGTGGGTGTTGGGCACTCCCTCGCCTTGCCTCCTTCCAAAGAAAATGTGAGTCTGAAAGGGACATTATTGCTGGCTGTATTCCTCAGATGTGTTAGACTTGATTTGCTGTCTGTCCTTGACCTTAGCATTTCCCCTACAGATACTGTAACTGGAAGGCAATGGAGTCCTTCCGCAGGTACCTGAAGATAAAACAATCTTTCTCTCCACTCCATGCTAAGTCATCGCCTAGGACATCCAGTTTCTTCAGTGGGGGTAAGCTGAGACTGCCTCTTCCTCATCCTCTCTCTTTCTCTGATGTGTTCGCCGTGTCACGTGTGCTGCACGTTAGTCCTCTCAGCCTTGCCCATCCTCTAATGCCTCAGGTAGCGGCTCACCAGTGGGTTCTGTATGAGAGGCAAAGTTTGATATTAAAGTACCTTTATTTGGTGAGAATTTGCATAGATCAGGCAGCTGTCATGCTTCATGGTGTAAACTGGATCAGGTCAGGAAGGAATCTTCCTCCAGGTAAAGTGCTGCACACTTGTTTAGGGGAGTTTTTTTGTGAAACATCAGGTAATGATACAGATACTGTAACTGAAGCAGAAGACAAGAATTGATGGATTAATATTGATCTGGCAATTCTTATCTTCCTATGTTGGAGATCATTTTCAATCAGCATGATGGTCTCAAAACCAGTGGCGTAGCCAGGTTTAGAGCACAGGGGGAGCGGAGCTAAAAAAAAAGGCGCCGGGAGCAAAAAGCGTCAGGAGCAAAAAAAGGCGCCGTGAGCAAAAAAAAATGCTCCGCTCCGGCTGCAGCGCAGGAGCAAAAGGCGTCGGAGTACAAAAAAGGCACCGCTTCTGCTCAGTGGGGGAGCGGCCGCTCCCCCTGCTCCCAACCTAGCTACGCTACTGCTCAAAACAGCTAGAGCCCCTCCCTTCATTCCCTCCCAGATAGCACATGCAAACCCCTCAGTGGTAAGTCCCGTAACTGTACATCTGCTACTGAATACAGAAAGTCAAATCAGGGTCAGATCCATCAAATACACTTTCTCCACAATAAACACACTAGATTCCGTATACCACGTCCCAAAAAAATATTCAACCCTTCAAAACAGAAATTAAATCAAATTAATTCTGGTTTGTGAATTTGCTCCCAGCCAGGTTCGGAGATGAAAGCAAATTGAGGAGTGATTCATCTCTCATATAACTTCGCTGACATCAGTGGCATCACACCAGGGCTGAACTGAGCACTTGGAATGCAGAGAAGCTGCAGTCAGGGTTTGGGAGTGATACTCACTAGGGTTCAGATGAGAAGTGGAGTGACTGGTATAGAGTACATTCTCCTAGGATCAGGGACAATTTTCACTCCTCAGGCTGGCACTTAGCACCAGCTCATTTAAGAACCAAGCTATCAAATGATACTAAGATATTAGCACTGCAGTGGTTGTCACTCCCTCTGACACCTTGGATTCCTCACTGAATATTCATGTGTCAATTTTCTAATTGACTTACCACTTTTAATCAAAATAGTCAATTTTTTATGAAAAGAGGGAGTTTTATTTTCTTTAATAGTTAGAATGGAAAACAGAGTCAGGAGTCTAGAGTTCTGTTCTCTCTACTCCATCGCTGAATGACCTTGGTCAAGTCATGTAACTGCTGTGCCTCAGTTTCCCTGCATATAAAATGAAGATCTGGAGCCTTGATTCTCTATTTTGTTACAGCAGTTTTATGTGGCTCTATTGATCTGAGTGTTGAATCAAGCCCATTGATGTCTGTTGAGATGCATATCAAAATGTATTGACCCAGGCCAAACAGAGCTCAATATTTATCCCAAGGAACAATAAATCTTATTCTTACTCAAAGTGGAAGTTACTATGTGTAACCACGCCAACCTCTCTTCCTTATTTGTTTGTGGAATGTTTAACAGGGGGCTTCGGAGACCAGCTCCTCAGCACATCATGGCTCTAGTCCCAAAGTCAGGATTATTGACCTCCCGAGGAGGCAGACAAAATTTGATTCATCTCATGATTATTCTCAGCCAACCATCAGTCAAAATTTCAATTGCACATAAAAAGACTTGGGGTATCTCCCTGACAGGGCTGTTTGGGAGGGTAAACAAATCTTCGTAAAGAGCTTTATGGAGAGAGCTATATGCAGTACATGCAAGTTATTAGAGTCATTAACTATTTCAGTTCCATGCTGTCCACTCCCAGGCACCAGAGTTCCTGTTAAAAACCATGATGCTTTGAGATGTGACCAATCAGTATCCCAGTATTGAAGTGTTGCTCTGGAGTGGACAGCAAATGGAATCTGTTGAAATGGCACTTTGTTCCGTCTGTCATGGCCATAATCCGGCAAGGAGTGCCAATTGGGTAGACCCCTGTGCCTGCACAAAGCTCCTTGCAGGACTGGGGTCCCTAGCAGAATCCAGACTCTGTAGCTAGGGCCTTTAACAGACTAACATCCTCACTAGATCTGGCAGAGGACAACGCATAAATCACTCTGACCTGTGTGTTATAGCTACTCGCTGTGTTTGCATCAGTTTCTAGAGCTGCCCGTTAAATGAGAAGAACCATCTGTAGTGGTTACCAGTGTCCGCACTGCAAAGCTGAGATAATGGTGGGAGAGCAAAGCAGATTCTCTTCTGCTTCATGTCATCCATACGCTTGCCAGCCAATCTCTGATGGCAGAATCTGTATTGTTGGTGTCATTGTATGAGGAGGGGAAAGTACCCAACTGGACTTCCAAACCCAGGATAAAACTGTATTTTAGGCAGTCAGAAAAATCTTGTTTCGACTTGCAAACTGAATATACCGTTAAGAATATACTGTTTCTGCTGACTTTTGCTAAGATACTTTCCTGATCATGATCACACTCTAAAGTAAAAGCTTTTCCTAGTGAGGTTACTGACAGGATGGGTTAAATAGTTTTTTGTTTTTTTTTTTAAACTTTAAAATTACTAGGAAAAAAATCCTAAATATATATTGATCACACAAAAGCACCTTTATTTACTTTAGTTTATTTCTGGGATTACATTCACTGCAAAGAAGCAGCTGAGCAGAGCAATGCTCATCAGAAGTATAAGCACAGCATATACATATTTTAAATTCATCTCTCTTCCCAACCCCACTCCCCTTGGGTGCCTCTCTATCTGGGAAATTCCCAAGGAAGAGACTTGAATTTTTCTTCCACCTGGCCACAGAGTGTCACTGTTGCTCTGCTTGTGCCTTACTTTGTCATCAGCAGAGGATTGGGCAGCTTCGGGTGCTCAAAGCGATGTCTCAGATGGAAATGTAGCCTTTGAGGATGTGGTGAAGGACTTTCTTTAGGAAAGCTTGAAAAAAAATATATAATTCAGAACTTCAAATCTCTAATTCAGGGAGGGAGAAATTCAAATGACATCTGCCACATGAAGATGAAGATAGTGCTTCATCCTACAATTTGTAAACATACTGTTCTTGTACGTACACCAGCTGGCTGGCAGCATGTATCTATCGGACTATGGATGTGGCTGGGTGTGTATGGCAATGTTAAACCGTGCAGCTGTGTGTAAAGCTGTATGTCTTTGTGGCTCCATGTACCACCTTCCTCTTTCCCCCTCCATTCACACAACCAAACAAACCACCTTGAACAACATCCAACTAAACACAAGGCCCCGCCTCCTGTCCTTCAAGACCTGTACCATGCATGGGATAGTCAGTGGCTCCTACCCCCGTTGATCACCACTGCTGCAGCAGAACCTAGGGCAGGAGGTGGTTCCCTCTGTTATTCATTTGTCCTCTCATCCTGTTTCATTGACCTTGCCTGATGTTCAAGCAGAACAGGCTATAGCAACATCAAATGAGATGCTTGTTGGATTACCCTGAGCCGCTTCCTTCCCCCTCTTGCCCAAGGATACGAGTCTATGTCACATCCCAGTCATTTAATATGGGATAGGGAGGGGGATGCAATCTCACTCTCCAGTCCCCCCTCAACCCTGTCTGCCAATCCAGATGAAAGGAGCTGAAGAGGCCTGCGAATCTGTGTGGGAACAGCTGGGTGGTAAAGCAGAGGAAGGGGAATCTATTGAACATGCATTAGAGGAGGATCCCATTGCTGGAGAAGTTACTGTGGTGTATTGTTTTGCCTCCTCTTTCAATAGAGGACTATCCGATCATTAGGTTCACGCTGCTCAGGGGGATCCAGCTGCTGCTACCTCAGCCTCGGGAAGAAGTGGATTCTTCTACAGAGCAAAAGTGTAAGTACCTTTGCCCCTGAGGCTCTCTGACCTGGGAACCGAGTGCCTAGTGATGAGGAAGGAGCCTGGAAAATCAGACTCTCCTGTCTCTAGTTATTCCTGTCCCCACCTGTGTAGATGTTGCCAGGCCACCTTGGGAGCATCATGTACCCCTGCTGATCTCTTTACCCCAAGGAGAAGTTAGGAATGCTCTTTCGCTTGAGTTTACCTTCCTATCTGCCCAGGAAAAAAAGATGCTTAGATGTTAGAATGCTGCCGGTTGCTTGTGTGGAGGGGGCCTACAGGGTGATTTTCAGTATATGATGGAAAGTTCTCTTGGGTTTTGTCTCAGCATCGTCTGGAAGCCTCAACTGGAAAAAGCCCCCATCTGGCATCTGCGTGACCCAACAGTTCGGGTAGGTAATGACTGGGAAACCTCATCTCCTTCCGTCCAGACCCGGTGCAAGTACCCAGCATGAGATGGGAAATCACTCGCTTCCCAGGCTGAATACAAATTGTGTGGGCAGTGCCAGCTCTCTGTCCCCCCAGCCTACCACAAGCACAATGAAGAGTGGGGAAAGTAACCCCAGGGGAAGATGACTAAAGAATAAGGGGGTAACTTACTTTACGCCCCTCTCTGCCCCTGCACAGATGGCACAGAAAGAGCAGTGAATTAGATTATTCTGTGTGGTTTTCAGTGCCTAACGTTTGCCCACCACAGCATCCATCTAATTCATCAATGTGGGGGACAGAAGGGGATTGTTAGAATCCTCTTATAATTGAAGCACTGGACTGGGAATAAGGGGATCCTGCTTCTGTTCCTGACTCTGCCACAGACTCTCAGTGAATTAACTACTCTCTCTGGGCCTCATTTTGCCATCTGTAAAGTGGGGATAACAACACTTCCCTCCCTCAGGCATTGTGAGACTAAATCCTTGGAAGGCACTCAGATCCTGCAGTGATGGGAGCATAGAGGGACTCCGATAGACTGTATACTCGCCGGTGCTTTGTCCAGTTCAGTTCCAAACAGTCCAAGGGAGAGGGTTTGGGAGATTATGCCCAGTCCAAGAAACTTTGCCATTGGGATAGCTTCCCTGATAGTCAGGCTTTTCATTTCACTGCTTCTGGTTAAGAGCCCTTGGGCCATTCTGAACTCTAACTCCAGAGGAGAAAGTAGAAAGTAGGACTAAGTCTAGATAGAGTTGGGATGGGTTGATGAATAATATGTATAGACACATGCTCATGGATCAAGGACCATGGAGGAAGTGGTGGGACACGTTGAAACTTGTTTTGCTTTTGAGAAAATGACTGTATCCATGACAACATTTGCGTCATACAAACCAAAACTCACTAGGGGTGGATGGGATTGTTGGCTTCTCAGCCTTGTTGCAATTCCAGTGCATTTGTATAGTACGGGGTGGTGCCCTCCTGTCCCCACCCATCTTGGATTGGCATTGCCTGACGTTTTTGCTCTTTTTCCTTCAGGCAACAGCTTCAAGATGCTTCTAAAAAGCCATTCTAATCTATCCCCGCTTTCACCGTTTGAGTGAGAGCAACTGTTCCTCTCCACCCGGAGCTGGCTCTGAAGGCACGGCAGTGCTGCAGGTTAGGACTGAGGTGCACTAGCAGGGCTGGGGTGGGAGGTCTGGACTAGAATATCGGGGTCGTGGCGTCAGGTGCTTTGGCAGACCAATGGGTTGCACAACACCTGTCCTCATAATCCTTGGGTGTGGACAATGATGGCATCTTCCGCCTTCAATAATGTTCTTCAATCACTGGCCCCTTCCCCCATAAAGAAATAAGTGGAAGCAAAAAAAAAGAAAGAAAGAAAGGTCACCGGGAGCTAGATAGCTAGGCCTAGGCACTAGGACAGGCAGTGCCTGCTCACCCCTCCACTTGGGGGACAATAGCAGAGAGCAGCCAGCAAGAAACTCCAGCTGGAGGGACAAGCGCAGCCAAAGCAGGGACCTCTACACATCGCAGTCAAAACTGTAACCAGTTCTGGCTTTCCCTGCCCTGACTGGCTGTTTGCTCAAACCCTCCCTCCCCCTCCTCACAGTCTCTTCACCTCACCTTCAGTCCACACCTGCCCCTTTTAGCCTCTCCTCCCCTGCCTTGTCCCCTTCACCTCCCTTTCCATTTGGCTGATCCCCTCCTAAGTAAACCCACCCCTCACCCTGGCCCCAAAAGTTGTGGAACGAACATGACATTTGCTGCCATCGTTGATCGTTCTGCTTGTGTGTTAGACCCCTTCCCCCAGCCTGGGACTGGCTAGTCTATTTAGACAATATTGTCTCATTGTTTCCTTGTACTTCCCTGTCTGTCCGTCTCCGCCTGTTGTCTCATCGTGAGATTCTAAGCTCTTTGGGGCTCGGGCTGTCTTTTTGTTCTATGTTTGTCCAGCTCCTAGAGCCGTGGTCCATGACTGGGGCTAGTAGGCTTTTCCTTAACACCAATAAATAATAATTGATAGGTTTGCTGCTTGGGTGTATTGATTCCCTGGGTGTAATGCTCTTGTCCCAGTTCTCAGGGAGAGTTGTTCCAACAACTTACAGAAAATAAGCGGGCCCCCTCGGTGCCTTTGAAGCAACATTGCAGGAGAATCTGGTTTCTCTGTAAGGCCTTGTCTAACCTTGTTACAGCCACCAGTGGCTAGCCACCAATGTAGCTGCACCAGTCAAACCCCTAGTGTGGGCAGGCAAAAGCTCTACAAACTACAATTTGCACTGGGGGAGCTTGTGACTGCTTGAAACCTGGGCAAGCTGCATCATTGCTAACCTAACTGCAGTTTAAAGCCTCTTTGCCTGCCTATACTAGTGCAGCTACCGCGCTGGCCGAAATCCCCCGTGAAAACAAGGCCTACGAGAGCTGTATCCGTCCCCCACTATCCTTCTTGCTGGTTAACTGCCCCAGAGATCATTGCAGCGTGTGATGTAAAGTGTTTTTCCCCTCCACAGAGACAGCGGGAAGCCTAGTGCTCCGATGTTATTAATGGATGCTGCAATGGGTGAAAAAAGTTCTGAGTTTCAAGCAACATGCACAGAGAAACTTTCTACCCAGACGCTAGCAAATGCAGAGAATAAAAGGTTCTGTTCGCTAGATGTGTTCCTAGTGCCCTTCTGTCTGCCTCGAAATAAAAAGAGCAGAGCAATCTCCACGGTGAATTCCTGTCCCTTCAGACTCTGAACACACCACATGAGCCTCTGAATCCATCTCATGTTCTCACTCTCATCCCCTCTTTGGAGATGCTAGAGAACTTCTGGGCCCAGGGCATTTACACCCTGTTAGCTTAGACCAGCGTTTCTCAAACTGGGGTCTGCAGACCCCTGGGGGTCCCCGAGGGTCCTCCAGAGGGTCAGCGGGTCCCACTGAGAAACTCCTCCCCCTCCCTCCCAGCACCTCCTTCACGCCGGGGAAGGAGGCGCTGGGAGGGAGGGGGAGGAGCAAGGACCTTGGCTCCGAGCCACTCCTGGAAGTGGCCGGCAACGTCACGGCAGCCCCAGGGATGGGGAAGGGGTCTCTGCGCACTGCCCCCCTCCAAGCACTGACTCTGCAGCTCCCATTGGCCGGGAACTACGGACAATGGGAGCTGTGGAGGTGGTGCCTGCAGGCAGGGGCAGTGCACAGGAATCCCCTGCCCCTGCCTCCCCTGCCTAGGAGCTGCTGCCAGAGGGATGTGCCGGTCGGGAGCTGCCCGAGATAAGTGTTGCACCCCGCTTACCACCTCCTGCACCCCTGCCCCAGTCCAGAGCCGGCACCCAAACTCCCTCCCAGAGACCACATCCCGTACCCTCTCCCGCACCCAAACTTCCTCTCAGAGCCGGCACCCAAACTCCCTCCCAGAGACCACACCCCATACCCTCTCCCACACCCAAACTTCCTCTCAGAGCCAGCACCCAAACTCCCTCCCAGAGCCCACACCACCTCTCACACCCCAACCCCCTGCCCCAGCCTGATGAAAGTGGGTGAGGGTGGAGGAGAGCGAGCAAGGGAAGACAGGGGGGATGGAGTGAATGGGGGCCAGTGCAAGGAAGTTTCACGCCCTAGGCAAAACTTCTTTGCACCAGCCCTGCGCCCTCCCCCCAGCTAACACCTCCCCCCGCGCAGCAGCTCCCCCCCATCCCCCGCGGGCACCAGCGGCAGCCTCCCCCCACCTGCGGCACCCCCCCCCCAGCTCAGCCACAGCTGCCCCCCTGGCTCCCGGCTCAGCCGCGGAACCGGGAGGGTGGCAGGCAGCCCCGGCCAGCCGCCCCCTCCGCTCCCGGCTCAGCCGTGGAGCTGGGAGGGCGGCAGGCAGCAGCGGCCAGCCGCCCCCTCCACTCCCGGCTCAGCTGCGGAGCCGGGAGGGCGGCAGGCAGCCGCAGCCAGCCGCCCCCTCCGCTCCCAGCTCAGCCGCGGAGCCGGGAGGGCGGCAGGCAGCCATGGCTAGCTGCTCCCCCGGCTCCCTGCCGTCCCCCCGGCTCAGCCACGGAGCTGGGAGGGTGGAAGGCAACCGCAGCGAGCCACCCCCCTGCTCCCAGCGCCCTTGGTGACCGCCTAGGGTCACCTAGTGGGCGCGCCGGCCCTGCTCAGGGAAGGGGGTGGGACAAGGGCTGAGCTGGGGAGCATGGGGGTCCCTGAAAAATTTTACATCAAAATGGGGGTCCTTGAATTGCTAAAGTTTGAGAACCGCTGGCTTAGACCTTGGTTATAAACAGGCCTCACACAGAAGTGAACAAGAAGATCCCAACGCCCCTTGGCCTGGCTACATGAGGGTTTATCTATGGGGAGGCCAGGGATTGCTTGCTCATGTCGCCCCGGCCTCTGTGGGGCAGGTGTAACCAACTAATGGTGCAGGTCCCCTTCTGTGCTTGATTCACAGAGGATAAGAGTCTGTTACAGCCCCAGCTAGAGCATAGGCGCCGACTCCGTGGGTGCTCCAGGGCTGGAGCACCCATGGGGAAAAATTGGTGGGTGCAGAACACCCACCGGCAGCTCCCCGCCCCCCCGTGCCCAGCTAACCTCCGCCTCGTGAGGCGCCGCGGCAGCCAAGCCGCTTTTCCCGGACTCATAGGCTTGCCGCACTCTCCAGTTGATCGGCGGCGGCAAGCCGGGGGGGGAGGGGAAGCGCAGCGGCAGCGCCTCGGGGGAGGGGCATGGGGAGGAGGCGGAGAGCCCGGCTCTGCCTCCTCCCCATACCCCTCCACCGAGGCACAGCCACTTCGCTTCCCCCACCCCTCCCACCCAGGCTTGCCGCCGCCGATCAGCTGGAGTGCAGCAAGCCTGTGAGTCCAGGAAAAGCGGCTTGGCTGCCGCGGCGCCTCACGAGGCGGAGGTTAGCTGGGCGCGGGGGCGGGGGGGGCTGGCGGGGAGCTGCTGGTGGGTGCTCGGCTGCTTCTCCCCCCTCCCTCCCAGGCTTGCAAGCTTGGGCGGGGGGAAATGCAGTGCGCCCGGGGGAGGAGGCGGGGGCAAGGATTTGGGGAAGGGGTGGAATGGGGGCAGGGCCGGGGATGGAGTTGGGGCGGGGCCGGGGGCGCGAGCACCCACCCGTGCCGCCTAAAGTCAGCGCCTATGAGCTAGAGAACTTTAGCTCAAGATGTAGCAGCCCATGCATTTAGCTCTGGAGGGCCCCAGTTCAGCCTCTTGAGTTGTTTGAGGGAAGTGCATCTAGAACTATGAAGAGAGAAGAGATGATGCAGGGAATCGAGAGCTTTCATAAAGATACATTGGCCTTGGGGCCAATGAAGGCCTTCTCTCCATTCTGATTAACACTGGCAGAGTGCGCTTGTGTTATTTAGTTGTGAAAATAAACTGATTAATTTGAGTTCCCAAACTGGAGGTATTTACCAAATAGGTAGTTAAATCCCACCAACCTCTGTCCACACGTTGCAAATGTTCATAGATATAAAATATCAGATCTGGAAAGCAGTCAACAAAATACTGTGATGGGTTCTGGATTATTTGCTTGAACCTAGAATAGAAAACAGATCATTTTACATGGGGCATCCCAATTAATTGAGAAGTATCAAAGAAGTAGGTTTTCCCACTTTTCACCAGCCTTGAGAGAATTTCCTGGAAACAAACTAAGGCCCATGCTTTCCCTGCTTTGTATCTGTGGCTTCTTCCTTTCTCACCCTTGTTCTCCTGCCCAGGGATAAAAAAAAATCACTTCATGGGAGTGGGGGAGGCAGGAAATTTGGCCACTAGTTTTCAAAATTTGGTTGCAAAATGCACTTAAAGTTGTTTTTTTGTTTTTTTATAATGCTGGAAGTGAAAAAAGGACCCCCTCCCACCCAACTCCCCTCCCAGCCCCCTGAAACAATCTTCATCTGGGACATCAATCCCAATATGACCACTTACCATTGTGGTTTTCCACCATAGTGGGCCCCCACATTTCTGATGAACCTCAACAAGTCAGTGACAGTATCTTTATAGGGGTGACCATGTCTCCTTTTCAAGTTCATGTTTTTCAGGACATCTTGATCAATCTGAAAAATGACCCATAAGAGATTGGTCACTCCATGAGGTTCCCATACCACAGAAAATACTCTCCTCCTTCCCTCTCCTTCTTGTCCCCTGGCTACTGCGATCTCCCACACTAGAAACAGTCACTATCCCATTATTTCTTATATTTTCAACAGAATTGACCACACCTATTTTATAGCTACAGTGATAGTTAAGGCTGTATAATTGTTTCCATTGTAATCCCCTACTATCAGTCACTCAGAGCACTCCAAAACATTTCACGTCTCAGGCTGAAATTTTCCAGGTTCAGTGTCTGTCTGGGGATGAATTGGGCTGCTTTTGTTTTTTCACAGAGTATGACCTAAAACAGTCCAGCATTTTTATGCATCATATTTGACGCAGGTGATGGAGGCTTGAGGCTGAATCACTTTAAGGAAACTGAAAATAAGAAAGAAATAAATACTTGTGGCACCTTAGAGACTAACAAATTTATTTCAGCATAAGCTTTCGTGGGTTAGAACCCACTTCATCGGATGCATGGAATGAAACATACAGTAGACAGATATTTATACAGTCAGAGAAACATGATAAGGTGGAAGTGCGTGAACCAACCCTAAGAGGCTAATTAATTGAGAGGAACCATAACAGCAGGGGAAGAAAAACCTTTGAAGTGATAAACAAGATGGCCAATGTGGACAGTTGACACACAGGTGTGAATGAGGATCGTTAACTTAAGATTTGTACAGACACGTGCCTAGAACCCCGACCAGGGGTATTCTATTTGCTACCCAAGATCCATAAACCTGGAAATCCTGGATGCCCCATCATCTCAGGCATTGGCACCCTAACAGCAGGATTGTCTGGCTATGTGGACTCTCTCCTCAGGCCCTATGCTACCAGCACTCCCAGCTATCTTCGCGACACCACTGACTTCCTGAGGAAACTACAATCCATCGGTGATCTTCCAGACAACACCATCCTGGCCACTATGGATGTAGAAGCCCTCTACACTAACATTCCACACAACGATGGACTACAAGCTGTCAGGAACAGTATCCCCGATACTTCCACGGCTAACCTGGTGGCTGAACTTTGTGATTTTGTCCTCACCCACAACTATTTCACATTTGGGGATAATATATACCTTCAAGTCAGTGGCACTGCTATGGGTACCTGCATGGCCCCACAATATCCCAACATTTTTATGGCTGACTTAGAACAACGCTTCCTCAGCTCTCGTCGCCTAACACCCCTACTCTACTTGCGCTACATTGATGATATCTTCATCATTTGGACCCATGGAAAAGAAGCCCTTGAGGAATTCCACCATGATTTCAACAATTTCCATCCCACCATCAACCTCAGCCTAGACCAGTCCACACAAGCGGTCCATTTCCTAGACACTACTGTGCTAATAAGCGATGGTCACATAAACACCACCCTATACCGGAAACCTACTGACCGCTATACTTACCTACATGCTTCCAGCTTCCATCCAGGACACACCACAATCCATTGTTTACAGCCAAGCTCTAAGATACAACCGCATTTGCTCCAATCCCTCAGACAGAGACAGACACCTACAAGATCTCTATCAAGCATTCTTAAAACTACAATACCCACCTGCTGAAGTAAAAAAACAGATTGACAGAGCCAAAAGAGTACCCAGGAGTCACCTACTACAGGACAGGCCCAAAAAAGAAAATAACAGAACACCACTAGCCGTCACCTTTAGCCCCCAACTAAAACCTCTCCAGCGCATCATCAAAGATCTACAACCTATCCTAAAAGATGATCCCTCACTCTCACAGATCTTGGGGGACAGACCAATCCTCGCTTACAGACAGCCCCCCAACCTGAAGCAAATACTCACCAGCAACCACACACCATACAACAAAAACACTAACCCAGGAACCTATCCTTGCAACAAAGCCCGATGCCAACTCTGTCCACATATCGATTCAAGTGATACCATCATAGGACCTAATAACATCAGCCACGCCATCAGGGGATCATTCACCTGCACATCTACCAGTGTGATATATGCCATCATGTGCCAGCAATGCCCCTCTGCCATGTACATTGGCCAAACCGGACAGTCTCTACGCAAAAGAATAAACGGACATAAATCTGACATCAGGAATCATAACATTCAAAAACCAGTAGGAGAACATTTCAACCTCCCTAATCACTCAGTGACAGACTTGAGGGTAGTAATTTTGCAACAAATTAAGTCCAAAAACAGACTACAACGAGAAGCTGTTGAACTCGAATTGATATGCAAACTAGATTCCATCAATTTAGGATTAAATAGAGATTTGGAATGGCTTGGCCATTACGTTAATTGAATCTATTTCCCTTAAATTAACGATCCTCATTCACACCTGTGTGTCAACTGTCCACATTGGCCATCTTGTTTATCACTTCAAAGGTTTTTCTTCCCCTGCTGTTATGGTTCCTCTCAATTAATTAGCCTCTTAGGGTTGGTTCACGCACTTCCACCTTATCATGTTTCTCTGACTGTATAAATATCTGTCTACTGTATGTTTCATTCCATGCATCCGATGAAGTGGGTTCTAACCCACGAAAGCTTATGCTGAAATAAATTTGTTAGTCTCTAAGGTGCCACAAGTATTTATTTCTTTCTTATTTTCTTTTTGCTGACACAGACTAACACGGCTACTACACTGTAACCTATCTTTAAGGAAACTGTGTTGTTTGGACTTCTGAGTAACGAGTAAGGTAATGAAGCTGTTTTATGCTGGCTTGGTGAATCTAAGTATTGGAACATCCACCAGCTTTATGGGGATTGTCTGCCCCATTCTTTGCAGTTCACCCTAATTGAGTGACCATAGCTGGCCCCCACTAGGACTCCGGTCACACTTTCCCTGTTATAAAAAAAACAACAACCCAACCTTGCAACCCCTGAGAGCCAGAAGGACTAGATCAAAGAAAGTTGAAATTTAGCTGGGAGAAAATGGACCTGAGCAAAGAGAAATACTTCTGGTGACTTGTGGCTTTGTTTCTGCAGAGTTTGCAGGGTCTTGAAATCATAGTTTGCACATGCACAGTGCTTTGTACAAGTACAGGGTTGTTTTAGCCACTCTTAGCAGAGTTCTAAATGCAGGTGTGTGGCACTGCATGTGTGCATCTAGGCTAGCTATGCACTGTGAGCATGCACAGCTATGTTATGCATTGAGGTCCCAATCCTGCAAGTCCTTCATATCTGTACTGAGACTCACTAAGGTATCATAGGGGGCTACCCACACAGAGCAACTTACACAAAGGCCTCAGTGAGGGTACATTTCCTGCACACCAAAAGTGTTCGTTCCGACAGGCAGGGCTCCGCAGAACCTTTTGCATTACTGACTAAGGTGCACAGTCACTGCACACCTGGTACAGCACAGAGAATTCTGGTGGGTCCAAACTGTTCCAAGTTATGGGTTTTTTTTTTCCTTTCAAGCCATAGGAATCCCATCAAAAGTCAGGAAGTGCCACAGTTAAGACTGTATATGCAGGCTTAACTCCCCTTATACATAATGCAAAGTATTCAGGACCAAATTCATGTAACACAGTTCAGAATTTGGCTGAGAGACTCTAATTACATTATATACTATTTCTCAAATAATACAACACAACACAGTTTTTTCACCCTAGAACCTTGAAAGGCGCATCTTGTAAGGTGTGCTGTGAGGGCTTGATCCCTGACACCAATGAACAGGCTCCCATTGACGTCAACGGGCATTGGATCAGGCCCTATGGAGCCCATTCACTACGTATCTTCAGGGATGTACAAGGGGGAAGAGTTAGAGGAAGGATGATTTTATGGTTAAAGCACTGGACTGGGACTCAGGAAATCTGGCTCTGGATTCAAGTTTCCAGCAGACTCCCTGTGTGACTGAATCTCTTTGTGCCTTCGTTCTCCATTTGTAAAATGAAAAGGATACTTTCTTTCTCCCACTCTCTCTCTCTCTCATCTATTTAGATTGTGAATTCCTGAGGGCAGGGATTATCTCAGGGATTATCATGCAGCACCTAACATGATGGGGCCTTGATCTTGGTATAGGTTGCTAGGTACTACTTTAATACAAAAATAAATAATAATTTGCATTAACTGTGTAACCTTAATTTTGTCATTTCCTGATTTCTGAGTGCTTAAGTGTGCAGCTTGCATGATAGTATGTGGGGGAGGGAATTTGGAATGAAAAAACCGGCAAAAAAATATACTTGAAAAGATAAATATCTGAAAACTTCATCAGTTTTGTAAAATATGAAATGGCAATTATGATACAGCATGGCCAGAAGGCAGCAGGAGAGTGATCTAGGATGAGGAGAAGCCTTATTCCCTGTAGATTAATTAAAAGCACCTGAAACCAATTAGAGCACCTGAAGCCAGTCACCTGATAAAATCCCCCTGCTTCAATCAGCCAGAGGAGGAGCTGGAGCAGAGTGGTTTGGTGGTGGAGCAGAGAGCAGTTTGGAGGAAAGCGGAGGAGAGTTTTGAGAAGTGCTGCGGCGGGCTAAGAAGACCAAGATCCTAGGTAAAGGGACACCTGGCTTGTGCAGAGGGAAGGCAGGAAGCCCCACAAGCTGAAGGTCAGGAGAGGGAAGTAGCCCAGGGGAAAGAATCACTGGTACAAGTGGTTCACCTGCTATCATAGGGCCCCTGGGCTGGGACCCGGAGTAGAGGGCGGGCCTGGGTCCCTCCCTCTCCACTCCCCTTCCCTGGGATACTAGTACGATAGCTGTTACCCCAGTTCAGGGGCAAGAAATGGCACCCTGAAACCCCCCCAGAAGAAGAGAAAGTGCGGGACCCATCACAGTAGTGCCGGCAATTTGCCACACAATATAGGAAAAAACACAATGCATTTTCGTAAGAAGAAAATATTAAAGTATAGTTTAAATATCAAATGTATATTAGCAATTTGGCAAACCAATTCAGATTCCATTTTGTACAGAAATCCACTGATAATGAAGTGATTTAGTATCATGCACTGGAAAAATATGTATATTGGATGATGCCTTGATTATATGTCAGTTTCATTCTGCCAAATCCCTTGGTTGGCCATTAGCTGCTTTTGATCACTAAATCAAATAGGCTTTGGCAAGTGGGCCTCCATTTCACTTTGCAATGGACAGACTGAGTAATAAAAAAAAGTGTTTATGGATTCCTTCAGCCTTGCCACCAGCAACAGGTATCCTGTCTTTGAAGACACGGTGGACGCAGAACATGAGCAGACTGAGAAAAGGTTGAATACAGGTAGTAGTCCAACCAACAATCAAGCAGAAAGGACTATGATGACGCTACTAAGAGAGAAAAGGAAATTAATCTTCATCCACAGTAAGGAATCTGGGCTGAGACATCTGTGACCCAGATACAGAAAACCTGAGGGCACAAGCTGCCTATTGTTATTTATTTTATTATTTAAATGCCAGCAGTGTGCTGGGTGCTGTATAAGACATAAAAAGACAACGGTCCTAGCCCTGGAATGTTTGCACTATACAACAAAGATACAGAGAAAACAGGACACAACGGGAAGCCTATTTGGAGGATTATTCTTAATATATAATTAGCTGATTAAAGCTTGCCTTCTTAGTCCATTCGTAGAAGTGCTTCCCAGTTGTTGCCTTATTGCAATTCAAAGCTTTCATAATCTGGCTCCCATCTGTGTATTTTTCGATGTCTGGATGATTCCCAACGTCCACAAGAAACTCAAACCTGCTGTGGAATTGAGAGAGAGGAAGGGATGGCCTTCAAGAATGTGTACCTGCTAAGGTGAGTCAGGGTCGTCATGGCACATGTATTATCCCAGAGCTGGGAGGTTATGCCAGGAGCATTGCAGCTATTGTATCTATTGTTTGAGATCTTAGAACTATTGTTAATGACACTTACCTCTCACGGGTCCAGAAAAAGGGATGGTGGATCAAGTCTCCTAACTGAACTGAGTTTCCTCCATGGGGTGAGACCAAACTTCTTATGAGATCTTCAATCTCCAAGTGACCCTGCAAATTTGTTGGACATCTTGCAGCCACATCCTCTCCATCAGGTCCATCAAAAGGGACCTCACCCCTTGTTACAACATATAGGACCAACCTTCCGAGTGCCTAAGCAGGAGAACAAGCATCAGAATATTTCACTTCCAGAGTCAAAACCTCCAGCAGAGAGAGCATACAGGGTTTGATCCTGTTCCCCTTGAGTGCAGAAGGAGCAGGACTGAGCCAATAATCCACTAGATTCAGTTATATATTCATCCTATGGGCAAAATTCTCTTTGTTCTGCTATTCTCAAGAAATACCAGGTACAGGATCTTTACGAAATATATATATATGAATTGATAATGTCTCCCACTTACAGTATCCCTTAAAAGAAGCTGTTTTGATACTGAAATCAAGGTTGTTGGGCTTTTAAAAAAAATGCTGCATATAAAATAATGGAATCCGTGGATCAAGGTTAAGGTTGTTGTGTTGTAATGAAATATACATTTCTTAGACTAAGAAAGAATAAAGTGCTTATGTTTATTACATGGGTGTAAGATGTTCTGATGTTTTAACTATTCATTTCCTTACTGTTAAAGGTTTGAGTTTTGTAAATGATGTGGTAGTTAAATAAATTGTTGATACTTAGCAACTGTCACTGTTTTTTTCTGTTTGGGAGTTGGATGAACAATTGAATCAGTGGATGAACTGCTTTGCCTCTGCGATATTCCCACAGGCCTAAAAGGAGCCGTAACTAGGGATTTTGGCGCCCGAGGCAACGGGCGGCTCTATGTTTTTTGCCGCCCCAAGCACGGCAGTCGGGCAGCGTTCGGCGGCGTTTCTGCGGGTGATCCGCCGGTCCCGCGCCTTTGGCGTCCCCACCGCCGAATTGCTGCTGAAGCCGCGGGACCGGCGGACCTCCCACAGGCATGCTGCCGAATGCTGCCCGACTGCCGCCCTCAAAGTGACCGGCCTGCGCCACCCGCAGCTTGCCGCCCCTGGTGCCTGGAGCCGCCCCTGCGAGGCAAAAAGGACCCTTCTGCGCCCCTCAGGTACGCGCACCCGAGGCGAGTGCCTCACTCGCCTGGCCCTCCTTACGGGTCTGCATCCTGCAAAGGTTAACACGTGTGCTTAACTTCACACACAGTGAGTGATGCCACTGAAGTCAATTGGATTGGGGCCTAAGGCCTATTTTATGTATCTGTTACATGCACAATCAAGGGAGGGTAATATAAGGAAATGACTTGTCCTTCAACAGTTTTATTTATCTTTTCTCAATGGGTAGGTTGCAACCCCAGGGAGTCATGGTAACCAAGGGTGTCATGAGGCCTTGAAATTTTTAATTAGAATCTAAAGCAAAGAAAATCTTGCTCCCCCACTCCCAATACACCTTACCCGTCAAAATCAAGTATTCTCTGTCAACCTCTCAGAACACACACACAAATAAATTATATAAGCTTAGCATTATCACTGATACATTTACTATAAAAGTAAGGATAAAAAAGTAACAAGGTTGTAACATTTTTTTAACTTTCAATAGGGGGTTGCCAACCTGATCTACAATAAAAGAAACTAAAAATTAACTCAGCTGTAGCTTTGCAGCCAATTTTTGTCTGTTTCATTTGAAACGAACACTAATAAATATATTACTGCAGTCAGCCCAGTTGCAGCTAAGAACATGCTGGCCATTTCAACCAGAATAGCAGAGATCCTTGTGTCAGATTAGTGCACATTGTAAATAGCAACTTGCAATAGCTCAGAGGAAAAAGTCTTCAGTGTTCACCTCTTGTAATGCCCAAAGCCCTTGCTTCTGGTGGGGAAAATACCCTTTCTATTAAAAATTCCATTTTCCTAGAAGTTATGTCAACTTATGATCTACTGCAAGAAGCTGACCAGCTCCTGGTCAAATTGCCCATATGCTGCAGTGTGCTGTAGATGTCACGGCCACTGTATTTTTATATCAAGTTTAAAATAAACTGAAAACGATACATAGAAAAGACTATGGGCCAGATTATCTCCATCTGTGTGAAAAGCAAAGGGACAGAACTTTGGGTTGTAAGATTTTCACATACATTGTTCCACTGCTGGAGTTATGTTTCATTTCCTACCCCCACAGGGAAAAGCAACTTCCTAACAATAGATCTGGCACTTGGCAGCCCCCGTCCTCCAAAGCTCCTTGCCTGCACAGTTCCAATGGACGTATAGCAATGAAAACAGTACAGGTATAAAAGAATGAAAAAAAAAAATCACAAGATGTAGATCTAGCCAGGGAGAGTTGGCTCTGTCTAAAGAACAGATTGCAGTGCCACAACAGGGCTGCAACCCTTTGATTTCTTGTTTCTGACACATCATTATATTAGCATGTCAAAATTAAAGGATCAAGAAGGTCCCTTATCAGAAGTGACAGAACAATCCATTATTTCTATGACATGCACCTGCAATTTGTATTTTTTTTTAGCAGCATTGGAATGTCCAAGAAATCAAGCCATCTGATTGGCTGATGCCAAATTGCTTTCCTATCAACAATACTCTGACCTTCTGCATTGTCTATTTCTACGTATGACTCTGCAGAGACCAATAACTGTATTGTTAGGTTGGGGGTTGGGTTAACCACTGCCCTTCCTTTAGTATAAATGTAAGAAATAATCAAGCTCCTTTATGGAATAGATAGCTGAAACAATAGAGGCGACCACTCAAAACACCAGCCATGCAGATCAGGTCAGAAACTGAGCTACATGGGAAGAGAGGTTTTGAGGTGTATTGTTTGTTGGAGATGGATTTGTGGCGGGGGCAGAAAACCACAGAAGCAGACAGAGAAGGCAGGCAAGGCACAGCCAAAGATGCGCTTACAGCCTGACGCTGACAAAAGCTAAGAGACAGCACTTTGGGGTACAGTGCAGGCTGGGCAAAAGGCTTGGGACTGTGAGCAAAGAAACTGTCGCCTGCTGTTTGATTTATTTTGTGTTCAGGGAAACTGGACTTTATGTGCATTCTTTGTAAATAAGCAGGAGTGCATCAAAGAAATACCTGGCTCCATAATTTCTTTTCCTAACAGAAGCAACCCACAAGACCCCAAATGTTAGCTAATCACTTGGCTCAAAAGGCATAACCGCATGTTATTCTTGTACGAGCAGAGAGGGCTAAGATCTCTCCCCCAGGAAATTAAAAAAGAAAGAGACTAGGAAAAAAACAGAAAAGAAAGGGCAAAAAGTTGAAAAACTGTAAACACAATACTGGTATTAAGGAAAAGTACCTCCAAGTCTTCTTTGATTATAAGTTCCCTTTGACCTTCAGCAAAACTGCTACTCTTATCAAAATCTGCAAGGAGAACTTTATCATCCGCATCTAGCAAAGCAACATGATTTGTTAATAGTAAATGAACGGCTCCTGTGCGGCGTTCCACCTTTCTACTGTGTGGCTGAATTAACCCTTTGTTCCCTGAAGCAGGGTTACTCAGAGGGATGCCCTGATCCCTCTGTATGATGGTAAAGCTGCTGAACTGCAGGCTTTGTTGCTGCTGCAATCAGGTTTCCTTCCCCCTTCTGTCTGTCTCTCTCACACACACACAATATCCTTGTCTTGCAGACATATACATACTACAGCATCCTTGTACACATGCATAACAACATCCTTTGTTGTGAAAAAAACCACACACACACACACACACACAGAGTGCAGGTCACTGGCTTTGCATCTTCTATAATACCCTGCTTTCTAGAATTTCTCACCCAGCCAGTCTGCAGGATTAAATGGAACCGAATGTAAAACACACAAACCTATCAAAATGTTACGTGGGTGCAGGTCCCCATGGCCTAATTCCAAAGAGTGCAGATCTCTCACTGCTTCCAAGAGTGTCTTGAGGATGTCATGATTATTCACTGCCTGTGCAGATTTGCTCAGATGATCCTCAAGGTTGCTCTCACAGAGAGAGAGGCAGAAGAGCTGGCAGTTGCCACGAGTCTCAGTCCCATGAAGTTTTACCATATGCCTGTTGCTATGGCAGTGACTGAGACACATGGATTCTCGTTTAGCCTTATCACTGCCAAGAAGGAATCTCTTCACAGCTACCTCTTTCCCCGCATGGAATCCCAGGTAGATGCCTCCTTCAGAGGTGCTCTCAATGCGGTAATACTCATCAAATATGATGTTGAGTTTTCCGATCTGAGGGGAATTTATACCTTGAAGACGCCATAGTTGCTCTCCCCAGCGTTTGCTGGTGGGTGCCCACTCTTTAGGAGGCCGACTATTAGTAGCTGTGGCACTGTATTTGTGCAGCAGCACTACCATTTCATTGTTGTAGTTCTCTTTGGCCGCAAAAACGTCACTACAATCTGCTCTGGCTCCATTCTCACATAACAGCTTGGCTATTTCCTCATGGTCATACTCCACAGCTACCTTCAGCGCTGTTTTGTCATCATTGCCCCTGGCGTTAATGTCAACTTTGCCTGTCTTCAGTAACAATTCCACCAAATTGTGACTTTGCCTCTCTGCTGCCAGGATGAGCGACGTCTTCCTGTTTTCATCTCTTTCAGTAACATCAGCACCACAGTCCAGCAGAAAGGAGACAATCGGTTCTATATTCTTGTTTTGCCTAAGTATGGTGTTCCTCTTCTGGGGCAGCCGTAATGCATGGATCAAAGCGTTCCTGCCAAAGTTATCACAGGCATGCACGCTGGCTCTCATCTCTTTCACGAGGGTTTTCACAGCTGAGAGGTGGCCATTCCTGGCAGCATCCATCAGAGCTGTTTCCCCGCCTTTGTACACTTGTCTTTGTTGTGTACTGACCATCCGGCCCAAATTCACATCCCTCTCTTTCTCATCCGAGAAATTTTCATACAAGAATTTCAAGGCCTTTTCCTTCCCATACCAAGCAGCCTCCATAAAGGCCGTGAAGCCATTGTTATCCTTTTCATTGATTTCTGACCCCTTAGAAAGGAAGAGCTCCAAAAGGTTCACATTCCCCACTATGCCTGCTATAATAAAGGGAGTGGCACCATTGTCCTTTCTGGCACGTGGATCAGCACCCTGCTCCAGCAGAAGGTTAACCATCTCCTCCTGATCAGCCTGTACAGCACTGTGCAGAGGTGTCCAACCACCTTCTACCTTAAAATTGACATCTGCACCTTCCTCCAACAGCTGCCGGACTGTCCTTACTGAACCTCTTTTGATAGCATCATGTAACGGAGACACTGTGGCAGCTGCTGTTCCATCTCTGCAGCCGTTTGGTACCGCCGGCTGGCTGTTGCCTGTGGCCTCCATGAAGGATAAATCAGTGGCTGTGCTCTTTGCTCCTTTTTGTCCCTTTCATGAGCAGTTTTTAGAACAAAATTTATTTCCCATACAATCGAGCTGGGAAGAAGGGTGTGGATCTACATCTGCCTTTGATGAGAGCAGAACACAGTGCTTCACTGTGCAGTCCTGAAGATTCCCTCAGGAGTTTTTTCAGCTTTTTCACCTGGTTAACAGAAAAAGTAGCATCTCCTGTTAACTTAATCCCAGAGTTTACAGTTGCAATAAGTGTTCTTTAGAGCCATCCCCACTCTACTCCCCTCCCCTGTACTCCAGACTTATAATGAATTCATGGGAATGGAGTGGGAGAGCATGTTTTCTAAGGGACTAAAATGAATATTATTAAACTCATTTTCTTAATCCTGTATTAGTGCCCAACTCCCAAGAGGTGAAAATCTACTGTGCACTAAAATGCTGTATTATGTAACCCCGTAAATGGATAGCTCAATACATTCAGAGGGAGCGTGGAGTTGTCCCTCGCTCTCGAGTGGGGAGGGAGGCCACTCCGCCTCACTACAGGCAGACAATAAGTTTATAGGGGAAACTCCAGAGCTCTGGGCAGGGCAGAGCCATAGCCAGTCTTTAGCCTGCAGTCGCCTGGTTGGGGCGGACAGCAAGGAACAGTCTGGGGGAAGGAGGAGCTCTGGCCCTCTGGGCGGGGCAGAGCCACAAACAGTCCATAGATAGCCCAGCACCTTCTGGCTGGGGCAGACAGGAATCAACAGTCTACGAAGCAGCTCTGGCCAGCTGGGTGGCTGTAAGCTGTAAACTGTAAGCCGCGCAGCAGCCTATTTAGCACCACGCAGGTACTCAGGGAACACAGCCCTGGTCCGGACCCGCAGCCGCCGGGACGCCCTTCCCCTGGCCCCAACTCAGCCCCAGATCTGCCGTGACTGGGGGAGAGGTGCCCCTCCTCCGGCCTAAACCCAGACCCGGCCCGGACCTGCCATGGCCGAGGGAGGGGTGCCTATCCTGCAGCCCCAACCCCAGAGCTGCTGCGGTGGGGAGAGGTGCCTCTCCCCACAGCCCAGGTGCTGCTGCGGGGAGAGAGAGCTGGGGGGAGTCCTCCTCCCTGCCATAGCCCCGGAGCACCCTCCTGCACCCCAAACCCCTCATCCCTGGCCCCACCCCAGAGCCCACACCCACAGCTGGAACTCTCAGCACCTGCACTCCAACCCTCTGCCCCAGCCCGGAGCCCCTCATCGCTGGCCCCATTCCAGAGCTCGCACCCCCAGCCGGAGCCCTCACACCCCTGCACCCCAACCCTCTGCCCCAGCCCTGAGCCCCCTCTCACACTTGGAACCCCTCAGCCCCACCACATGAATTTTGTTATGTGCACCAATATGGAGGTGATGTGTCAAAAAAACCCTGGCACTTTGGAAAGGGTCAGCGTCTGTGGTCCCCGCAGCCGCCCCATCCCGGCCTCATGTCCTCTCCAGCCCCCGCACCCAGCCCCAGCTGGCCTCTTTCCCTCCACAATCCGCCTCTAGTCACCTGCTTCTGCCACATCCTGGCCTCCAGCCATCTCCCCAGGGCTGCTATCTGGCGTCTGCTTGGTCCCTCCCACTACCCAAAGCCTCCTTCCTGCACCGCTAGCTGGATCATAGTCCAACAGCTTCACCTCCTAGCTATGAGCTCAAAGCTACTCACACATTCACACCCAGCTTTGCTGCCCAGATCCCAGCCCATCCCCATTCCTCCATCCCCAGCCCCCCATCCCATCTCTGCTACTTGGCTCAATTGGGGGCACAGAGGAACATTGGGGGAGGGGCAAGGGGTAAGCAGCAACACCAGATAACTCCTGCCAGCCCCGTGCGTCCCGTTTTCAGTTGAGGGAAATAAGGTCACCTAACTCTCCAGGCAGAGCGGGCGGGGAGCTGGCAAGCAATTGGGGAGCTTGTGGGGGTAATTGAGGGTTAAGGGAGGAGAGCTCGGGGGGGGGGGGGGGCTGGAGTGGACCCTGACTATTCCTTGACCAAGAAATTTGGACCTTGAAAAACATAATTGACTACTCCTGCTCTAAGCGCTCTGGGCAGGGCAGCACAGAGCAGTGAGCAGGCTTCTGCCTAGGCCTCCTGGCTAACGCAACCTGCAAGCAAAGTCTGGGGCCCGCGGTTTCCTGTCTGGGACAGACTACAAGCAACCCACAGGCCCAGGGGTGGGGTTGGCAGCAGGGAGTAAGGGGTCCTGGGCCCACCCTGCTCCACCGGTTCCCAGCCCAGGGGGCTAACAGTGCTGGATGGGTGTGCCACTGGGTCAGCGGGGGTCCGCCCGCAACACACTAACTCACTCTCTGGCAGCAGAACTGGATTAGAGTCTGGTCCCCCTGGGCTGCTTCCTACCACAGTCTGGGTGTAGGGCCCCGTGGTCGAACCATCCTTGTCTCCTCAGGGTACTCAGCCCCTGGCAGCTCCTCGGGGTCCTTGTCTGCCTCCCTTAACCACAGGGCATTGGTCCATTCGGGGGCTGGGCTGGGATCTTGCAAAGGCTCCCTAGAAGCCACGTCTTCTCCCTCCCATGACTCAGCAGCAACTGAGCTCCAGGGCTCTCCTTTTCCGGGCTCTCCTGTAGAGCGGGAGGAGGGTGGATTTGGCTCCGCCCACTCCTCCTCACTACAGACTGTTGCAGACATAGGAGTACACTGAGCAATGATTTTTGACATTAATGTGGAGCATGGGGAGCCCTCCCCTTTGAAACCTTAGCCCGAGGAGCCCTACCTCCGCAACCCTATCCCTATCTAGAGGAACCCTACCCTTTGGAACCCTAGCACTAGCCTACAGAGCCCTCCCCTCAGGAACCCTGACCCTATCCTGAGATGCCCTAAAATTTGGGACCCTGACCTACCAGGGGCAGAGAGTTATGTGGGCCCGTGGTGAACCATGCTCCAGCAATATTCAGAGCACGGGGGCCTGGCTCCACCAATGTTCGGGGCCAGGTCTCTCTGCCAGCCTCGCCTGCCACCCCCGCGTGCCTCCCCCAAGCGTCCCTGCCTGTACCCCGCCGCAGGGTCCTAGCGCCCCGCAACCACTAGTGCCAGAGCTGGCTGACCCAGCCTGATCCTGCCCTTCCGCCTCGGACGGACGGACCCTTCCCTTTCCCGGTGGGACCCTCCACCAGCACAGGGGCCCCCTCGCCCGCAGTGACTGCTCCTGCCCCCACGCTGGGCAAGGTGCAGCCCCATCCCCCACCCCCAGTAAGGCTACCATGAGGGGCAGCAGCAGGGGAGGAGGCGCACATGTGATGGCAGCCCCACCCCACCCCACCAAAGGGGAGGCGAGGGGGCTTCCTGGACCTGAGAGGGGCCCTAGGAGTATGTGCAGTGACAGTGGTGTGGGGTGAGTGTGCTGACAGTGTGGGAGAAGAGTAGGACCCTCCCCCAGAGCTTGCTGCTGCCAGCGGGGGGAGGGCTTGGGGAAGTCCTCCTCTCTGGCCCCAGCCGGGGGCTGCCTGCCTGCACCCCAAACTCCTCATCCCCAGCCCCGCCCCACCCCACGCCAGAGCCCACACCCCCAGCCAGAGCCTGCACCCCCACCCCAATCCTCTGCCCCAGCCTTGAGCTCCCTCCTGCACCGTGAACCCCTCATCCCCAGCCCCACTCCAGAGCCCTCACCCCCGCACCCCAACCCTCTGCCTGAGCCCCTCCCACACCCCAAACCCCTCATCCCCAGCCCCACCCCAGAGCCCTCACCCCTGCACCCAACCCTCTGCCCGAGCCCCTCCCACACCCCTCATCCCCAGTCCCACCCCAGAGCCCTCACATATTTACATTATTTTAAAAAATATATATCAGCTTACAAGGCAGGTGGGTGGGGGGCAGGACTTGGACCTGTTCTGGGCACCACCAAAATTATACAAATCTGGCTGCCCCTGTGACCTATGCATGGGTAGCCCTCCCCTTTGGAACCATAACCCTATCCAGAGAAATTCTACCCTTTCAAACCCTCACCCTAGCCCGGGGAGCCCTCCCCTCTGGAACCCTCACCCTAGCACGAGAAGTCCTAACATTTGGAATCCTTATAGCAATCAGAGCCCTATCCCAAGAAATCGTACCATGCAGAACCCCAACTTTAGCCCTGAACGCCCCATCCTCTGCAACTAATACCCTATCCCGGGAAGCCCGACCCTTTGGAACCCTAACCCTCAGCAGTGCAAGTAGGGTGGTACGCCGTACCAGCAAGATATTTATAGCAAGCACCCAGAGCCGGCTCTTGGCACCAGCCTAGCCTGGGGTGGCAAACAGGAAAGGGCGGCTTCCCGGGTAGGGTGACCAGACAGCAAGTGTGAAAAATCGGGACAGGGGGTGGGGAGTAATAGGAGCCTATATAAGAAAAAGACCCAAAAATCGGGACTGTCCCTATAAAATTGGGACATCTGGTCACCCTATTCCCAGGCAGTTTTAGGGCGGCACTGCGGCGGCTTTTGGTGGCATGCTGGAGGCAGCTCTGCGCGTGCCTGGGGCGGCAACCCTCAGGGGAGCGGCCAGCCACTAGCTGCGAGGGTGGCAGTCAGGCAGCCTTCAGCGGCATTTCTGCGGGAAGTCTGCCGTTCCCGCGGATTCGGTGGCAATTTGGCGGCGGGAACGCCAACAGCGCTGGACCGGCGGAACACCCACTGGAATGCTGCTGAATCTGCGGGACGGGCGACCTCCCGCAGAAGTGCCGCCAACGGCTGCCTGACTGCCGTGCTTGGGGCGGCACAAAACATTGAGCCGCCTCTGGTCTTCAGGACCATGTGTTGATTCTCAGAGCTCATCACACCTCCTCAGGTGCTAGAAGGATTCTTCACCAAGCCACTTGCCCTACAGCCTGTGACCATCTCTGGGAATTGCAGCAGCTCACAGGCCTGGAACACTGGCAGAGACTGACGTTACCTGGGACTTACTTGCAAATAGGAGCCACAAAAATGATTAAAGGCTAGAAAACATGTCCCACAAGGGAAGATTGAAAAAAAATGGGGTTGTTTAGTCTGGGAAAGAGAAGACTGAGAGGGGACATGATAACACTTTCCAAGTTCATAAAAGGTTGTTACAAAGAGGAGGGAGGTAACTTGTTCTTGTTAACCTCTAACGATAGGACAAGAAGCAATGGGCTTAAATTACAGCAAGGGCAGTTTAGGTTGCACATTAGGAAAAACTTCCTGTCGGGGTAGTTAAGCATTGGAATAAATTGTCTAGGAAGGTTGTGGAATCTCTGTCATTGGAGATTTTTAAGAGCAGGTTAGACAAACACCTATCAGGGATGGTCTAGATCAGGGGTCTCAAACACACGGCCCACGGCGTTGTTTCCTGCGGACTGCCAAGCTCCCCGTGCCCCCCCCCATGTTATTTCCTGAGGCTGCCAAGCTCCCCGCACCCCCCCGCGTTATTTCCTGCTGCCGCCAAGCTCTCCTCCCCCACCCCACCCTCCCAGAGTGCCACGTACCCGCTTTTCTGCCTACCTCCAGGTGCTTTCCGCCGCCGAACAGTGGCGCTTAGAACTTTCTAGGAGGGAGTGGGAAGGAGCGGGGAGCCGCACACTCAGGGGAGGAGGCAGAGAAGAGGTGGGGTAGAGGTGGAGATTTGGGAAGGGGTTGGAATGAGGGCAGGGAGGGGGCAAAGTTGGGGCGGGGGACTTCGGGGAAGGGGTTGGAATCAGGGCAGGGAAGGGGTGGGAACAGGCGGGGCAGGGGTGGGGCCTCATGGTGGGGTGGGGTGGGGCCAGGGGCAGCGAAGTGTGGGTGTCAGTGATGTGGCCCTCGGGCCAATGCACTAGTCTTCATGTGGCTGTCGTAGTCATTTGAGTTTGAGATCCCTGGTCTAGATAATACTTAGTCCTGCTATGAGTGCGGGGTCTGGACTAGATGACCTCTTGATGTGCTTTCCAGTCCTATGATTCTATGAAATAGAGAGGCAGTAGGGGCATAGCCACCCTTTTTTATGGGGGGGAGTGAGCTAGAGTAAAAAAAAAAAAGCTGTTTAATATTGCTTTAATGAGTAGTTTTGTACCATAGCTAAATTTGTCCACTTTTAATAGAGACAGATGAGCTTCTGTTCCAAACCCTGTGTTTCCCAGGGCTGGCCTTACCATGAGGCAAACTGCGGTGGCCGCCTCAGGTGCCAGACTATGGGGGCGGGGGGCACCACTAGGACCCAGAGTGTAGAAAATTGTGTCTGCTGCTGGTGCGTATGTATTCTCTCTGCTCTAGATGCACAGAGATGGTGGAGTGCTGTGCTGGAGGAAGGAGGGCACAAGAGACATAACAGGCAGGCAGGAGAAAAGGTGAGAGTGAAGAACAGAAAGCAGCAGGAGCTGCAGGGAAAGAGAGGAGGAGGAGCCTCTTATGTACCTCTCTAGCACCCCCAGGAGCCTGGACTGATTAACACCAGCTTCTCAGGGAGCTTTCTGAACAGGCAGTCAACTGAAGTAGTAGAAGCCAGTTAGGCCCTTAAGACGCTGATATTTTCCCTCACACAGGCCCTGCTACCAGCCTGCTTATTTGTCCCCTTCAATTGAGTGTTGAGAGCCACTATAGCTGGCACAGAACAGCAGTCATGAGTGAAAGAAGAAAATGCCCCTCTGGGGCAGCATTAAGAAAAAGAAAGAAAGCAAAGGAAGCTTTTCTATCGAAGCAGGAAGGAGGTCTCCTGAGATACATAGACACAAATGTTTATGGTGAACCTTCTGGCCCCAGTGAGGACGTGAGTGGTGAGGAGATGCCTGATCTTCCAGTTAGTCAGAATGCAGGTGACCTGGCAGCTACCGCAGCATCCATATCTCCATCTCAAATGGATGTAACCATGCACATTCCTGAAGAAAAGTGTAGCTCAGAGAAGAGTGTGGTGGAGGCGCAAGAAACAGCTGCTGCTGAGTTTAGTTCCTTAAGTCTAGATGATCCAGGACTGTGGACCCACTTGAGCAGTAGCCTGAGGGACTTCCTTGTACTGCATGGGCCACAGCAAGTGAAAAACTTCATGTTCCCCAAAGACAATGAAAATAGACGTTTCCATCCAACACATTACTGGCGTGAAATCCCCAATGGTGACAAAGTGGAGAGGCCATGGCTTATGTACTCAAAAACCCAGAATGCTGCATACTGTTTTTGTTGCAAACTCTTCCAGTCTAATGTTCCAGCCACATTGGGTTCTACGGGAACAAAGGATTGGAAAAATCTGGCTAGAAATCTGGCATGCCATGAGAAGGCAGCAAATCACCAGCGAGCATTCCACAGGTGGAAAGAGCTTGAGATGAGACTAAGGTTAAAGGCCACCGTAGATCAGCATCAAGAGAAGATTGCATCAGAGTCTCTTTACTGGCAAAATGTTCTGAAAAGGCTCATTGCCATTGTGAGAATGCTTGCTACCCAAAACCTAGCACTGCGTGGCACTTCAGATCAGCTGTATGTGCCAAACAATGGAAACTTCCTTAAAATTGTGGAGCTGATGGCTGAGTTTGATGCTGTACTCCAGGGGCATCTAAGAAGAGTCACCACCCAAGAAATGTACACACACCACTACCTTGGAAAACAATTCAAAATGAGATCATACAGTTACTGGCAACAAAAGTCAAACAGAAGATTGTGGCAGATCTGAAGTCAGCAAGATATTACTCTGTTATTCTGGACTGCACACCTGACATCAGCCATATGGAACAAACGACTTTAATGGTGCATTTTGTAACAACAACAGAACCTAGTGAAAACGTCCCTGCAATGGTGACTGTCAGAGAGCATTTTCTAGAATTTATTGACATTGATGATACTATAGGAGCTGGTATGACAAATGTGCATCTTAAAAAGCTGGAAGATACAGGGATTGCGATAGTTGACATGAAAGGTCAGGGCTATGATAATGGTGCCAACATGAGAGGAAAGAACAGAGGAGTGCAGACACGGATCTGAGGGTTAAACCCTCAAGCTTTTTTGGTCCCGCGCAGTTCTCATTCATTGAACTTGGTGGTCAGTGATGCAGCATCAGCTTCTAGTGAGGCTGCTGAATTTTTTAATGTAATTCAAAGCATATACGTATTTTTCTCTGCATCAACTCATCGATGGCAAATTTTGAAGCAATATCTGGGAACAGCCTCTCTGACACTGAAACCACTGAGTGCCACACGATGGGAAAGTCGAGTGGAGGTGATAAAGCCTATGAGACATCAAATTGGGAAGATAGATGATGCCATAGTTGCCATTATGGAGGATAATGCTATGACAGGAACTGTTTGTGGGAGAATAGTGGCAGAGGGAAATGGAATCACCAGAAACCTACATATCTTCAAATTTCTGTGTGGCTTAGTGTTGTGGCATGACATACTGTTTGAAATAAATGTTGTAAGCAAGAGACTCCAAGGTGTTGACCTTGATCTATCTGGAGCAATGGAACAACTGGACAAAGCTACAGTCTTACCGGTCAGATGAGGGATTTCAAAACATTCTGAGGAGTGCACAGAAGTTGGCAAAGGAACTGAAGCTATTTTCCCACCCATTCAAGAATACAAGAGTCACCGAAGAAGACAACATTTTAATTACGAGGCATGTGATAATCCCATAAGACACCCCAAACAACAATTCAAAGTTGAATTCTTTAACCAGGTGCTAGATTGTGCAATACAGTCAGTTGAGGAACGTTTCATGCAGCTCAAGGAACACAGCAGTATATTTGGGATACTGTATGATATTCCAAAACTCCTCACTATACCTGAAGAAGACCTACAGCAGCAATGCAGGGCACTAGAGACAGTGTTGACACATGATGACATGTGTGATACTGATGCAAGTGATTTAGGGGATGAACTGAAAACCCTTTCAAGATACATTTCAGCAGGATCAACTCCAAAGGCTGTTCTGGAATACATGTGCACAAATAAGATGACCACCCTCTTTCCAAATGCTTTTGTTGCTCTGCACATACTTCTAAGGCCTGGTCTACACTAGGGGTGGGGATCGATGTAAGGTACGCAACTTAAGCTACGTGAATAACATAGCTAAAGTCGAGGTACCTCAATCAACTTACCGCGCCATGGGGACGCCGCAGGGTCGACTGCTGCCACTCCACCGTCGACTCCGCTTCCGCCTCTCGCCGGGGTGGATTACCGGAGTCGACAGCAGAGCGATCGGGGATTGATTTATCACGTCTACACTTGACGCAAAAAATTGATCCCCAAAAGATTGATCACTACCCGCCGATTCGGCGGGTAGTGTAGACCTGCCCTAACACTTCCTGTAACAGTTGCCAGTGGAGAACGCAGCTTCTCCAAGCTGAAGTTAATAAAAATACATCTATGCTCCACAGTAACACAGAAGAGGCTGGTTGGCCTTGCAACCATCTCAATAGAGCATGAGCTGGCCCAGACTGTGGACTTTCATGAAGGAGTTCAAATCTTTGCAACCAAGAATGCACAGAAAGCACCACTTTGATTATTCAAACAGATAAAAATGCCAGTGTTTACTATGCAGACAAGAAAAGTTACATTTGCTGTTCAGGCACTTGAAAGTTAAGTGTTACTTAAAATTTTGAACAAGGCATTTTAAGTTGTTAGTTCTCCTTTATTGTGGTCAGTAGCAGAGCAGTACCATGAGAGTAGAACAGAAAGGCAGAATTGAGACCTTCCAAAGTTTTGGCCCAAGCGAGGGGGTATGGGGGCGTCATTTGAGGTCCCCGCCTCAGGTTCCAAAATGTTGTGGGCCAGCCCTGGTGTTTCCTTTATTTATTACTGCAATCCCTAACATTTTGGAAGGGCTAAAGTCCCTACAAGCTCCCAGTTCCTACATCCATGGGCAGTGATGGTAACCTGGAGGTTGAAGGTCTAAAGCAGAGTCCAAACTCAGAGACGAATGACGGAGCAACCAATGTGACAGAGGATATCCTAAAACAGAGAGGCATCTGCTACCACAGTGTCCAAAAGAAGAGGTAGTGTGAGAAAAACTCCTTCAACTATCAGCAACAATAGAGCACTCATCACTAAAGAGTGATGAGGGAAAAAAACTGTCCGTGAACCCTGGGAGAAAAATGAGAGAAAGTACAGACAACATCATTGCGATAAATCTAAAGGGAAGGGTAACAACCCTTATGTATGCAGTAACATAAAATCCCTCCTGGCTAGAGGTACAGAATCCCCTTACCTGTAAGGGGTTAATCAATTCAATTAACCTATTTGACACCTGACCACATGGACCAATGGGAAAAGAAGATACTTTCAAATCTTGGGGGGGGGGGGGGGGGGGGCACGGGAATTTGTGTGTGCTCTCTTTGTTTTGTTCCCTCTTGGACAGAGAGAGGGTCCAGGCAGGAAAAATCATCTCCTAGAAACATACCTGAAATGAGCGTCTAAGATTACAAAAATTGTAAGTAAGACAAGTGAAGGCGTTAGATTATCTTTTGTTTTTAGCTTGTGAATTTTCCCTATGCTAAGAGGTAATTTTATTCCTGTTTTGTAACTGGGAAGCAGAGTCAGAGGAAATCCTCTATGTTTTAAATCTTTTTATTTACCCTGTAAAGTTACCGTCCACCCTGATTTTGCAGGTGTGATTCCTTTACTTGTTTTTTTTAATACAATTCTTTTTTTAAGAACCTGATTGATTTTCAGTGTCCTAAAAACCAGGAATTTGGTCTGTGCTCACTTTGTTAACCTGTTGGTTGGTACATTATTCTCAAGCCTCCCCAGGAAAGGGGGTAAAGGGGCTTAGGGGAATATTTGGGGGGGGGGGGGGAGGGCGATAGGGCTCCAAGTGGTCCCTCCCTGGATGTTTGTTTAAATCACTTGGTGGTGGCAGTAATACTGTCCAAGAAAAGGAATTTGTGCCTTGGAGAAGTTTTACCCTAAGCTGGTGGAATATAAGATTAGGGGGTCTTTCATGTGGGTCCCCACATCTGTGCCCCAGAGTTCAGAGTGGAGAGGGAACCCTGACAATCATGCTACAGAGAACGCTGTCAACTCCTTAGGGATGGACTGTAATCAAGGAAGGATGTAATGTAAGTAATGTCCTTCCTTCCTTCCGCTGTGGGGCTCTTGCTTCAACCCTCCTTCCCCCCTCTTTCAGCTTTGGGGCTCTGGCAGCAGGCTCCATGCTTCAGCCCTCACTCCAGCTTCAGGGCTCTGGGCTTCAGCCCCCCAAGTGGCCAGACTCTGGTCTTTGCCCCCTCCAGATCCAACCGTGGGGCTTCAGCAGGGCTGGCCTTACTATTCACTATGCTCAAGAGGCCAGAAGCAGGGTGAGTGTGATGGGTTCGGTCACATAGACCCCCTTGGGACTGTCACCTGATGTGGTGAATTTACCTCTGAGCCCGTTTTCCCTGCCAGCTTGGAACTCCAGAACCCTGCCTTGTTGAGCCAGACACGCTGCAACACAGACCGAGGTCTGGACCACACCCCCAAAGTTGCAGACTTTAACCAAAAACTGCTCAGCAGGTCACCTATCTCCAGCACTCAGACACCCAGTTCCCAATGGGATCCAAACCCCAAATAAATCCATTTTACTCTGTATAAAGTGTATACAGGGTAAACTCATAAATTGTCTGCCCTTTGTAACACTGATATAGAGATATGCACAGCTGTTTGCTTCCCCAGGTTGTAGTAAGATGAGGCCCTGAAACATAAACCCTTGTATCAAAGGCCCGATATGAGGTCTAAGGCCTGAGCTAAAGTAATGGTCAAGACTTTGCTAACATAAAGCAAAGTTAAGCTGTGAGCCAGAGGCAGGCCCTGCTCACAGGAGCTGGCCAGGAAAGGGCTGATGTTACATAAACATATTCTGTTGCACAAATATGTACCAGAAATATAAACAAATGGCACCAGAACATTCTTATACCATCCACATAGATAACAAGGACAGGGGCAAAAGGGTAATATGATGGACAGAGTTGTTTTGTTCGAACCAACATGTACAAGGTAAGAGGAGGCACCTTACTACGTAAAGGGGTTGTACCTTGTTGTGTAGAAGGGGTTGCACCTCAATACGTCAGGAGTGATGTGTAACTTGTTTGTACCTGTGTATAAGAACTCACCCCCGAGGAGTTGTCTTTGTCCGGCCTAGGGGGCAGTGGAAAGTCCCGCCACTGACTGAGCTGTGTCCATTGCCAGGGTGCACATAGGGACTAGCAATAAACCGTAGAGTTATAATTTATAATCCGGGGAGCTACAGATTGTGTTTCGCCTCGACAATAAACCTGGCCGGGTGCCTTCGTACCTTACCAGAGTCTGTGGTCTTTGGGGGTTCTCTCGGGGTCTGCTGTGTCAGCTATCTGTGCAGAGTTGGGGCAGCACACAGAGGGAACACACGCACGCAGCCAACTGAAATCAACATTAAACAGAGCAGAGCAAAGCACCACACCGGTAGCTGTCTGACAACACAGGTATTAATCACTTACTCTGGGTTAATTAATAAACAAAAGTGACTTTATTAAGTATAAAAGTAGGATTTAAATGGTTCCAAGTAATGACAGAACACAGTAAGTTATCAGGCAAAATAAAAGAAAACACGTAAGTCTAAGCCTAATGCATTAAGAAACTGATTACAGATAAATCTCACCCTCAGAGATGTTCCAATAACCTTTCACAGACTAGACTCCTTCCTAGTCTAGGCCCAATCCTTTCCCCTGGTATGGTCCTTGTTAGTTCCTGCAGGCATTTTAAGTGGAAACTAGGGATTTTCTCATGACTGCAAACCCCTTTGTTCTGTTCCACCCCCTTTTATAGCTTTGGCGAAAGGCGGGAATCTTTTGTCTCGCTGGATCCCCATCCCTCCTTCTAAATGGAAAAGTACCAGATTTAAGATGGATTCCAGTATCATGTGACATGGTCACACGTCCTATGAGACCCCCCAGCCTCCATTCTTCCTGGGCTGGCCTACACATACACAGGAAGGTTTGCAAGTAAACAAAGCCATTTACAGCCAGTTGTCCTAGTCAATGGGAGCTATCAAGATTCCAAACTATCATTAATGGCCCACACTTTGCATAATTACAATAGGACCTCAGAGTTATACTTCATATTTCTAGCTTCAGATACAAGGAGGATACATGCATACAAATAAGAGGAATATATTCAGTAGGTTATAACCTTTGCAATGACACCTTGCAAGAGATCTTTTGTATGAAGCATATTCCAGTTACATCATATTTACACTCAAGCATATTTCCATAAAACATTATGGAGTGCAACATCAAGGCTGGGGAAGGGAGCCTGGGGCAATCTGGGGGGGAGGGGGGGAGTATTGGGGCTCCAGGGGGCAATGGGGAGCCTGGGAGAGATATGAGGGGGCAGAGGTGATGGCTGCGTGAGGTCAATGGAGGCAGTGGGGTCCAAGGGCACCAAAATACAACTGTACATGATTTTTATTATTGAGTCTGAAAAAAAAAAACCCTACATAAATAAATTACAATGATTTCTATATGTATATGTGCATATTTATTTGTTTTTTCTAAAGTTAATTAAGTATTTTAGGGAAATTTGTCAGAGTGGCCACCAGTAAGAGACCACCAAAAAATCTGTTGTGAGAACCCCTGGTCTAGTCCTATGACTTCAATACACCGATCCTTGGTATGAGAGTAACCCGCTCATCCTGCGCTGTATGTATATGGGCATTATTTTGTTTCCCATTCGAAAATGGAATCCCTCTTGTTGATATAGTTTCTAATTATGGTGCAAGAACATCTGAGACAAAACATATGACATGCAAGAGCCCCGTCAGTCCAGAGGACAAGTGAGCAAAGACTATTGAATTTCTTCTTTCCCAACCAGGTTTCTTTACCACCAGCCAGTAGATCTTGCTGCAGTGTGACTCTGTATATCCAACTTTGAATCCTAAATGCTGCTGCACCAACTGTATTGGAGAAACTGTTTGACACGCTTATTAGAGTCTCTCTTGCCTTTCCCCAACAAGCAACATAAACAGATAGCAATCTTTAATGGCCAATAGACATCCCAACCTTATACAAGTTCTTCGCAGAGGTTCAGGATCTAAGCTACTCAGCTCCCATCTTGGTCCTCGTAGCTGACCCTCAGCCAAAGTATTTTTGAGTTTCTTAACCTGGGCTCCCCTACAGGAGCCCCCACTCCTAAGCAATCTTACTGCTCCCAGCAGTTCAGCTCACTCCTGGAGTCATTTCAGAGCCCAATTTAAAGTCTCCTTGTTTCTAGTCACTGGCAGTGCTTCCCAGGTCCCACCACAGGTTTCTGACTGGAAGAAGCCCTCCAGAGCCTTCGCTCATATTGAGTTTGTTATGCCAATCTGCCCCAAACAAGGACAGAACGCCTGGAAGAAAAAGGTTAGCAACTGCTGCAGGCTGAGATCATTAGGAAACCTGACAGCCTCCCTATTCAGTGACCAGTCTCATCCTATTCTCCCACTCCCTATTCAGTGACCAGTCTCACCCTATTCTCCCACTCCCTATTCAGTGACCAGTCTCACCCTATTCTCCCACTCCCTATTCTGTGGCCAGTCTCACGCTTTTTAGGTCTACTTCTCTCGGTGGATGATGTTCTGCAGGTCTGCCTAATTGGTGCTGCCTGAGTGCAGGAATGCTTTAGACTTTCTACTCGTGGGACTGGGGCATGTCACATCACAGTCTTCTTCTCCCTTCCCTTTCCCCAACTGAACCTTGACTCGCACCCAGGGTGTTGAAAGAGTGTCCTGCTGAGGTTCATCCTCCCTGCCCAACTTATCTCCGCAGGAGTGCTAACGAACTTCTGAGTCATAGGATATTTACATGGCCTTGTAACCCGCCCTCTTGTCACTAACTCTCCTTCTATGCAGAGATATACGTTATACTCTATTCATCCTCAGGTGCAATAAGAACTGATTGTCCAACTGAGTTTATTCCAGATTTAGGTCTGTATCTGGGAATATTGATGACAAAAATCTCAGTGTAAAAGACAAACAAATCCAATAACTGCATATATCAGATAGGGGAGATGGAGGCCAAGCCTGACAGTGAATACACAGCACAGGTACTGGATGGCAGAGTGACAGAATGTACCCGTGTCCACACCCTACACACTATCGTAATAAACTTTGTACAAGGCATGTCTTGTAAGTATCATTTGAAGACCCATAATTTGCTGGTCAATATTGCCCTAATAAAATATGTGTGGCAACGCCATATGTGAAGTTATACGATTTACTTGTATGACGTAATTAACACAAGTTCCAAACTGTGGTTGGCAAACAGGTCTGTCTCAAACAAAGGAACGTGCGCTCTGCTTAATTTGCATTTCAGCAGTAAACAGCCAGCAAGCAGGAAGGGAGACAAAGGACTGGGAAACAGGTGGGAAAACCAGCAGAGAATATCCTGACATACAGATACACTGTCTCCTGAACATCTGGAAATGTTTTCCAAGAGGGTGACTCAACAACAGAAAGGAGGACTAAATGCTCCAAGCGATCCCCTCCTCCTCCCTCTTTCTCTGTCTATTGATTAACTGCATCAGAAGGAACAAAAGCAGCAGCCATTGAACAGAGGAAGGGGTCTTATCCTATGTTCTCTGTAAGCTGCGCGGCTGCACAGAGGCCTATTTAGCACCACGCAGGTGCTCCGGGGACCGGCCGGGGGAGGGGTGTCCTTCTGCAGCGGCCAGGACCTGCCATGGATGGTGCGCCCAGCCCCAGGCGCAGCCGGAGTGGTGCAGCGTGGCCCGGACCCAGGCCGGAGCGGCCCGGACCCCGGCACAACCAGGGTGCCCCTCCCCGGGCCCGGACCTGCCGGGAAGGAGCACCCATCCTGCAGCCCGAACCCCGGACATTCTGTGGCAGGAAGAGGTGCCTCTACCCACCCAGTCCAGGTGCTGCTGTGGGGAGAGCTGGGGGGGGGGTGGGGAGAGCTGGGGGGGAGGGAGGAGTCCTCTCCCCCCCCCCCCCCCCCAAGCTCTGGAGCACCATCCTGAACCCCAAACCTCTCATCCCCAGGCCCACCCTAGAGCCCACATCCCCAGCTGGAGCCCTCACACCCATGCACCCCAACTTTCTGTCCCAGCCCTGAGCCCCTCATCCTTGGCCCCAACCCAGAGCCTGCACCCCCAGTCCAACCCCTCACATGGCTGCACCCCAACCCTCTGCCATAGCCATGAGCCCCTCATCCTCAGCCCCACCCCAGAGCTCGCACCCCCAGAGCCCTCAAACCCCTGCACCCCAACCTTCTGCCCCAGCCCTGAGCCCACTCCCACATTCCGAACCTCTCGGCCCCACTCCCACCACATGAATTTTGTTATGCGCACCAATATGAAGGTGATGTGTCACACATCACCTCCATATTGGTGCACATAACAAAATTCATTCTGCGCATAGGTGGGAAAAATTAGAGGGAACACTGGTCCTATCCTAAGACGGTTAGCCAGTAAAACTGTTGAGAGTGTGGGGTGAAAAAAAACTTTGCTTTGAATTTAACATAGTTTGCTAAATTAGGCACTAGTCGCGTTTTATCTTTATTTCTCTTGTAACCATTTCTGACTTTAATGCCTCATTACATGTACTCACTTAAAATCTCTCTCTTTGTAGTTAATACATTTCTTGTACTGTTTTATCTAATCCAGTGTGTTTAAACTGAAGTGTCTGGAGAACTATTTGAAATAAGCTGGAAATATTATCTTAAAAAAATAATGGACTTAACATACTTGTATTGTCCAGGAGAGGGCAGGGAAGTATGGGACATATATTTATGTGGGGAAATCTTAAGGCTGGGAGTGAGTTGGGGTCTCCCTGTACTGCACCTAAGGCTAGTAAGAGCCAAGGTGTGGGTGACTGGCTACAGCACACAGAGATACCTGGGAGTAACTTACATGTTAGAGGCCATTTGTGAGCAGTCCAGACTGGAGACTACAGCAGCAAAGCATTGTAAAGGACACTCCAGGTAAGAGGGCAGGGGAGACACAGCTACTCATTAGCCTAAAGTGTACCCTGGGTATGGCACAGGCAGTGGCCCTGCAAACTTGAGCCACACATTCCTACCAACAGAGCAGAATAAAAGATGACATCTATTTTGAAGGGGTGCAGTGGGGGACATGAGGAGTAAGGCAATAAAGTCAAAAATGGTTACAAGAAAAATAAACACAAAACACTTTGTAATGCTGAACTTAAACTATATTAGATCAAAGCAGAACTTCTCAGCATCCGCTTCCAGCAGTATTACTGACCAACCTCTAGGTCAGGACCCCTCCCCCAGAGTCCAACAGCTGTTTCCTTTGTCTTCTCAGGTGCAGAGAATGAGGTGGGCAGGCAGAGAAAGCGGGATCCCTTGGGATGTTTGCCCCTCCTTTTTGTAGTTTCAGTCCCTCTTTGAAAAGCATTTCCAGCGGAGTTTAAGTTTAGCATTAGGAAGCATTTTATCTTTATTTTTGTTGTAACCATTTCTGAATGTATTCCCTATGCTTATCTCACTTAAAATTTATCTCTTTGTAGTTAATAAGGCCCATCAGCTTTGTTGACATGGTGCTGAGGGGTCAGCTTGCTCTTTGTCTTTGAGATATTGGTTTAACTACTCCCCAGACTTATCTGGAAAATACATTTCAGTCATGATTTCAGCTTATGTTAATAACTTAACACACAATGTGCTACATGCATTTTACCATGATACTACTGATGAGCAGGTTATGAATTTTCAAATGATACCTCACAAGGCATGCCTTGTACAAAGATTATTACAATACTGTGGTGTAGTCCATCACAAACCCCCATTTTACAGAGAGAGAAATGGACAGGGGAGGTGACTTTCCCAAAGCCACACAGTGAGTCAGCAGTACAACTGTGATTAGAACTCAGGGCTACCTACTTCTCAACCCTCTGCTCATTTTACCAGCTTACATTTCCCTTCTGGCACTTAGTTCTTCCTTTCCTCAATGTAATTGTCCTCCATGAACCTACTCAAACATAGCATCTGTGGCAAATTGCCGGCACTACTATGATGGGTCCCGCACTTTCTCTTCTTCTGGGGGGGTTTCAGGGTGCCATTTCTTGCCCCTGAGCTGGGGTAACAGCTACTAGTATCCCAGGGAAGGGGAGTGGAGAGGGAGGGACCCAGGCCCGCCCTCTACTCCGGGTCCCAGCCCAGGGGCCCTATGATAGTAGGTGAACCACTTGTACCAGTGATTCTTTCCCCTGGGCTACTTCCCTCTCCTGACCTTCAGCTTGTGGGGCTTCCTGCCTTCCCTCTGCACAAGCCAGGTGTCCCTTTACCTAGGATCTTGGTCTTCTTAGCCTGCTGCAGCACTTCTCAAAACTCTCCTCCACTTTCCTTCAAACTGCTCTTTGTTCCACCACCAATCCACTCTGCTTCACTCCTCCAAACTGCTCTCTGCTCCACCACCAAACCACTCTGCTCCAGCTCCTCCTCACTCTGCTCCAACTCCTCCTCTGGCTGATTGAAGCAGGGGGATTTTATCAGGTGACTGGTTTCAGGTGCTTTTAATTAATCTACAGGGAATAAGGCTTCTCCTCATCCTAGATCACTCTCCTGCTGCCTCCTGGCCATGCTGTATCACATATCTTTACTGCTGAGTGCTTTAGTGCTGAATCCAGAGACCAGATCCAGTGACTGAAATTCCGATACCCGCTGCACACCCAGCTCCTTCCCCACTTTCTGTGACACTTTTTGGCAGCTGAACAAAATGGTGCTGAAAAGGAAGTTAGTTAATGGGATGCAGCCATATAACTTCAAGCGATAGAACATGCTACAGCTGAGAGAGACTCCCAAGGCTTGGAAAATGTCTATGATGCTGTATGCTGCGTAAACACTTGTAGACATAAACTGTCAAATCTGGAAACAGGTTCAGGAAATACTCCGAGGGCTCCTTGATTATTTCCTTGACCCTGAAACAGAAGAACAATTGATTTTTAACTTGGGAAGCCCCTGTCTTGCTAAAAAGTGTCAAAGGATCAGAACAAATGGTCAGGTTTCCCCATTTCTTTTCCTATACAATGAAAGCCATGTCAGCAGCTTTCTGAAAATGAGAGAATTTCCTAGAAATGATTAATATCCATTATCTCCCTGATCTGACACATTCTGCCTTTTCCAATTTCTCCCACTGTCCTTCTATTTCTCCATCCCACGGGACTAATCTCTTCATGGATGAGGGGCCATTTATCTCATTATTTTCAAAATCCTCATACAGTCCAATCAAAGCACCTTAACATGGCACATCTTCACCGCAGAGATAACATGGGTGACTGGAACCTGGCTTAGCCTAGACAGGGTGTGAGCACTGCAGCCACATGGCAAAGCACACTTGAGTTACCGTGCTCTCACTGGTGTTGCACTCCCCTCTGTGTGTTGCTAGGACCTCGGGAATCATATCCTGGGGTTCTTTGTGCTGCAGTAAGCAGAGCTGCTCTACGATTCTTCCCCAGTGAGTTGTGGGAGAACTTCTCTCTCCTTCTGGGCCCCCGTGGGAAGATTTGGAGGACTATCAGCACTGCAGTAATTTAGCCTGACTGCTCACTGCAGAGTGGGCAGAGGAGCATGGGCTGAAAGCACCATTGAACTTGGGCAACAGAATTTCATCTGTGGATGGGAGGAGGGGCTAATGGCAACACCTGAGTAAGAGCTCGAGTTAACCCTGCAGTGAAGACAGACCCTTGTAGGAGGAGAGAATTATGATCCCTTAGAAGCAGGACTGATGCTTCGTAATTTATAGATAAGGCACCTAAGTACTATAAAGATAAGTGCTTGAGAAATACTTAGGAAGATACGTTTTTTAAATGTTGGATATAATAATGAAAAAAACTATAGTACAAGCAGCCCATCCTGGGGCTGTTTGTCATAGAAGGAAGCACCAGCATCTGGTGAAAACAGGTCAGGCAGGTGATATTCAGAGATGTCCTGCTGCAGCAGCACACTATTGCATTAGCCGAATCATCATCTATCATGCAGAGCTCTTCCATACTATGATTATAGCATGTGTTTCTCCTGTTCCTAAAGCATGAGGATGTGGAAATAGTTACATTACCCTCAGGAGATGCCTGGTAAACAACACCATGGAACAAGAGCTGTTGATCAATGTGTGACCATGGTGATGATTTGGAAGCAAAAACTAGTTCCCAGAAGCATCTTGATCGTGTAAACTGCCTTTGGGTGATGAGCGTGGCGTTATCTAGGGTATACCCCAGCCTGGCACTTAGTATTGCGACTTTCATAATACAATACACTGTATCCACATAACAATATTCTACGCAACTACAGACCACTGTGCTGCTGGAGGAACTATCCTTCATCACCTGGATACGCTTTAGTTTATAACATGCTGAGGTACCAGGAAACGGTCTTTTCCCCACACCCTGCATATTTTTACTCTCCTTGAAAGGTAGCATGTCCTTTTGAAGAAGAGATTCCTGCTCAAACCTACTGGGACTCGCAGCCTTTTACAGACAGACAAAGATTTCTAGGGACTGTTCATCCCTGGCACGGATTGTGAAGCAAGTTCTTACTTTTCTTCCTTCTCATCAAAGTGCTCGCCCATGTTCCTGATGAACTTCAGTAGGTCCGTGACATAGTTTTCATACTGTTTCTTCTTGTTCTTGTTCTGATTCTTGTTGTTCTTGAAGGGGTTGAACATGCTGTCTAGAACCAATTTGTCAATCTGAAATAAACACTCTGGATTACTCCATCCCATTCACACATCACAAAATAACAGCCAACCCTGGCTGCAGTGATCTCACTCTGCAGAAATATCATACACATAAATTTCTCATAGATGGAGCAATAGTTTATAGCACTTATATTAAAATTATGCTTAACAACATACAAAATGTCTATGGTTTTATCTGGTTTGATCCTTTCTGGGTTTGTCAGGGTGTGGATTTGTTAATCTTCTTGACACAACGCATCTTTCCCAAATACCCTTCTCTTTGCACAGCCATTTGGGGGAAAGCAGGGCTGACAGATAGAAGGGCATGATTATTATTATGGCTGTCATCATGATTTAGTGCAAGATTTTCAGGGGTGTTTGAGTTCTACTGGGTGAGAGGGACAAAGGTGGTTTTGTATCACCTTTCCATCCTTATAGTTGTGGCACTATTGGGAAAGGTCCATATGGACTACAATACTATCCGAGGATCGCCAGAGCTCAGAGTACGCTGGCCATCCGCATTTCCACTCCAAAAATGCTCCCTACACCATGCTGGCTAGGAACAGGTGTCACAGAGCTGACTAGATCACTTTTATGACAAATGGATATTTCTATGTCCAAGGGGAATCCTCAGTTACTCCATTAGGGCAGCCCTCCATCCCGTGTACACCATGGAAGAAGTCTGAAGGAGACAGAACTAGGGCAGAGGATATGGGTGGTACACTGTAGCTATGGTTTTTTACTGTGCTGAAACTGTGAGGCACATGGGGCCTCGGATGGATGCCTATGTTAGTCTTTATACATTAATTCATTAAATAAGTGAACGCTGTCAACAGGCTTGTCCATATTAGAAAGTTTTGCCACTTTAAGTATATTCGTATAATTAAAGCAGCAACCAACTCCCTGCAGTGCACAGTTATATCCATAGAAGAGTGCCTTGTATCAGTACAGCTTATTCTGGTTCTGGAAGCAAAATAGGCTGTACCTGTATAAGGCACCTTTATACTGATGTAACTGTGTCCACATTAGGGCTCATACCAGTACAAATACATCAGCTAAAATAACAGCCCTAGCCGACAGGTATTTACCCAGATAAAACCTTTAAGTGTAGATCAGGTCTAAGATTCTTCTGTACTGCACTCATTGCCATTGTAGTCAAGCACCTTCCAAGCTCAAATGCTTTTTAATAAGTTCCCTCTTTTTTCCTCCCTTTGCACACCCTCACAGCTGCAGTCCAACACAGGGCAAATTACTCTAGCCACCTTCTCCATTTAAAAGGCTTGTCACAACTTAAGCAGCGAGTCACTAGGGCAATGTCTACAAACCTCTCTCTCTCAGCTCCGTGTACACCACTCCAGCAGACAGTGATGGTAGTTTTTTAATCTAGATTTGAGCCTGTAAGTCCTATGAGAAAGCTTTCTCCTTGTGCGTCCACAGCAAAACAGCTTACCTGCTTAGTCCACTGCTGCAAAGGGTGCTCATCACAATTCAAAGCTTTCAGAATCTCACTCATGTTGTTGTGGTACTTGGTGTTGCGTGTTTTGATATCGCTCTCATTCCCAACGTCTCTCAGGAACCTGTACCTGCTGTGGGATCAAAGGCACAGTGGGGGTGGCCTGCTGCACTGATTCTTGACAGAATGGGGCAGCCAGCAAATCTGCTGTTTGAGGGGCTGTAATTTTCATTCATGGCACTTACGTCTCCTTGCTCCAGAAAAAGGGATGTTGGATCAAGTCTCTCAGCAGGTTCTCAACCGGGCTTCCTTCATCAGGGGAGACCAGACTTCCCCTAAGGTCTGCAGTCTCCACATAGTCCTGCACGTCCTCTGGACAATCCCAATCGTCTCTATCATTTTCCTCAAAGGGGACCTTACCCAGTGTTACAACATACAGGACCAGCCTTCTGAGTGCCTGAGCATGAGAACAAATGGCCGTTTCACTCCACAGCACACAACTTCCCACCAAAGAGAAACAGAGACAGAGAAACTATCTTCTAAAATCAGCACTCTGTGTGTCTGTATACGCACGTGTGTACGTGTATGGCAGCAATCACTTCATGAAGTGTTTGTATTAGAGAGCCAACCACACTGACAGCAGAGAGCAAAATCAGGAAGTGACTTCCAGGGGTCAGAGAAAATCTTCATTCCCAATCACTGTCACTTCCTTGTACTGTGGTCTCTTGTGCTATGGGAATTTTCAGAAACCATGCTGTTATACATTTCCTTCTGAATATGCAGGAAGATCAGCTGATTCTCCCCAAGAAAGCAAAGAAAATAAATGAATAGAAAGAAGGGAGCAAAAGACAGAAAGGTTGTGAGGGGTAATCTGAAACATAATATTGGTTTAATGGAAAGTTACCTTCAGGTCTTTGATTATAACATCCTTCTGTCCTTCACTCAAACTTTTGCTCTTATCAAAATCCGCTAAGCGAACTTTACCAGCAGCATCTGACAAAATAACAGGAATAGTTAAGCCTGTTGTCTTTGTGTTGCGCTCCTTTTCTCTAGTACCTGGTTGAATTATTCGCATGACCCCAGAACTCTTTGGTAGATTGTTCAGTGGGATGACCTGATCTCTCGGTAGGAGGGCAAAACTAATGTGATACTTATGGCTGCTGTACTACATGAGTACGAATGCACACACACCCTCTCGGTGCATAAAGATCTCTACATTGCTAATGTATACGGTCAGCTCTATAATGCCTCGCTTTCTCAACTATGGGCAATAGGAGAATAGAGTAAGAATGATAAGAACACACAAGCTAACCTATCAAAATGTTACGTGGGTGTAGATCCTGATGGCCAAACCCAAACATGTGTAGTTCTTGAACTGCCTCAAAGAGTGTCTTAAGAACACCCTTGCAATTCACTTCATTCTCTGATGCACTCAGGTGTTCTTCAAGGTTCTTCTCACAGAGCGAGAGGCACAAGTACAGGCAGGGTTTCTTTTCCTCAGCACCAAAAAGCTTCACTAAATGGTTGCTGGTCAGACATTGTTCAAGGCACATTTTCTCTTGTTTAGCAAGTTCTGTGCCAATGCAGAATATCTTCACAGCCACTTCCTTCCCATCAAAGAGTCCCAGATAGATGCCCCCTTGGGAGGTTCTCTGAATCCTGAAATCATTATGTTGCAGGATTTTAAGTTTTCCAATCATGGGACGATACATGTTGTACAGAACCTTCAGCTGCTCTCCCCAGCGTTTGCTGGTGGGTTCCCAATCTTGAGGTTGACTTGGACAAGCCTTGGCGCCGTACTGGCGAAGAAGATCTGCCATTTTCTTATTGTATTTCCTATTGACGATCCCAATAAGGTCCCCAAGGTCAGTCCTTGCCCCCATTTCACACAATAGCTTTGCTATTTCGTAATAGTTTTTCTCTACAGCTATCATCAGTGCTGTTTTGCCCTCTCTGTCAGCATCATTGATGTCAACTTCATTCTTCTCCAATAAAGCTTTCACCAAATCCAGACTTTGTATCTCGACTGCCAGGATGAGGGTAGTTTTCCCATGTTCATCTCTTCTGTTCACATCAACACCACAATCCAGCAGGAAATGAACAACTGGGGCAACTGACTCCCTCGTCTTGTTATCACTTGAAAGGAAGGCATGGATTAAAGCATTTCTGCCCTGGTTGTCACAAATGTTCATGTCAGCCTTCATCTCACTGACAAGAATTTTTACGACTGAGAGGTGGCCCTCCCTGGCAGCATCCATCAGGGCTGTTGCCCCCCCTTTATTCAGTGTCCTTTTCTCCTCGTTAACCACCCTCCGCAAATTCACATCTGCCCCATTATTGTATAAGAATCTTAAGGCCTCCTCATTCCCATACCAAGCAGCCTCCATAAAGGCTGTGAAACCATTGTCATCATACTCATTGATTTCTGAGCCCTTAGAAAGGAAGAGCTCTAAAAGTCTCACATTTCCCACAATCCCTGCTACAAGAAAGGGAGTGGCACCGTTTTTCTTCCTAGCACACGGATCAGCACCCTTCTTCAGCAGAAGATCAACAATTTCTTCCTGATCATCCTGTACAGCGCTGTGCAGAGGTGTCCAACCACTTTCTACCTTGGAATTAACATCTGCTCCTTCCTCCAACAGCTGCCGGACTGTCTCTATTGAATGGTTTCGGACAGCATCGTTTAGCAGAGAGGGTGTGTCTGCTGCTGTTTCATTTCTGGAGGTCGATACCGCCTCCTGGCTGTTACCAGTGGCCTCCATGACTGTTAAGATAAATGGCTGTGCTCTTGTTCTGTGTCCCTTTCAAATGGAGATTCTTCAATAGAATGTTCTTCCTGGGCTCTCCTTTAGGATGGAAGGCACGGATTGGTCAGTGCCTTTGTTGTCGGGACATGAATGGAGTTTTGCTGATGAAGTGCACCAGCACTACCCAGCTCCAAGGGCTCCGTGCTTTACATATTCCACCTGATTAGCAATGAGAGAAAATAAACCTGTTTACTGACTCTTAAGACTTTAAAATGGTGCTTGATAGGTGATATTAAGGCTACATTTTAGTCACAGGTATTTATAGTAACAGTCATGGACAGGCCATGGGCAATAAACAAAAATTCATGGCCCGTGACCTGTCTATGACTTGTACTATACCCCTGACTAAATCTTGTGAGTGCTGTGGGTGCTTGTAGTGGGGCTGGGGCTGCTCGTGGGGGGGGGGGGGGGGGGGTGGCAGCCCAGGTGGCAAGGCAAGTGCTCGGGGGGTGGTGGCCAAGGGGGCACGGTGGGTGTGTGTGGGAGGTGGGGGGGGCACCACGAGGGCTGGGAGGAATGGTATGGGGTGGGCGCCACGAGTACTTGGGTGAGAGCAGCCCAGGACCCCCGCTGGTGCTGGCAGGCAATTGGCAGGACTGGCAGGCTCCCTAACCGACTTCTCGGAAGCAGCGACATGTTCCTCCCCAAGCTCCTAGCTCCGAGTGCTGCCAGCTCTGCAGCTCCCATTGGCTGGGAACCACAGCCAATGGGAGCTGCGGGGGCGGTGCCTGCGGGTAGAGGACACTTGCAGAGCTAGGAGCTGAGGGAGGTACATGTTACCGCTTCTGTGGTGCCCTCCCCCCGAAGGTAAGTGCTGCCCAGAGCCCTCACCCCCTCCCATGCCCCAATCCCCAGCCCTGAGCTCTCCCTCCCCAAACTCCTCCTGCTGCTATGTGGGAGGGGGAAGGAGGCAGTGGCCCAAGACTGCCCCAGTAGCAGCTGGCGTGACAGGCCCAGGGGCTGCGTGAGCTGCTCGGGCAGCCCCGGAGCCAGCTGCACCGGCCACTGCAGAAGTCGCAGAGGTAATGGAAAGTCAGAGAGCCGTGACTTCCGTGACAAACTCTCAGCTTTAGCGATAGTATATGGATCAGTAAGAGACAGGACAGTGAAGGTTACACCACATGGTTTTCAGAGCCATGACTGAGTGAGTGTGAGTGTGTGGGGCGGGGGGATTATATCAGATGTCCTCTGGGTCCACATGCAACAGCCCCTGCTAATTTGGTTCAGAGTTTCTTATCAGTACAGATTGACAATAATAATGAATTGGTAAGGGTGGGAAGAGTGGTTTGTACCTTTAGGCAAACACATGGTACTCTTGGGTGTGCTTGTCAGTGGGGAGAAGACACCCAAGAAGGATGTTTGTAACCTGATTTACTCAGGGCCGGTGCAAGGAAGTTTTGCGCCCTAGGCTAAACTTCCTTGCACCAGCCCTGCGCCCTCCCCCCAGCTAACACCGCCCCTCCCCCACAGAGGCTCCTCACTCCCCCGTGGGCCAGCAGCTCAGTCCCCCGCCCGCGGCAGCCTCACCCCGCCCGCGGCGCCTCCCCAGCTCCCGGCTCAGCCATGGAGCCGGGAAGCAGGAGGCAGCTGCCTGCACCCCCTCCCTGGCTCAGCTGCGGAGCCGGGAGGCAGCCGCAGCCAGCTGCCCCCCCTCCACCGCGGCTCAGCCATGGAGCCAGGAGGCAGCCGTGGCCAGCTGCCCCCCCGGCTCAGCCACGGAGCCGTGAGGCAGCCATGGCGAGCTGCCCCCCAAATCCTGGCGCCCTAGGTGACTGACTAGGGTCACCTAGTGGGCACGCCAGCCCTGGATTTACGCTTTGTCATTAGATGTTGAGGGTACTTGAGTTATATAGATATGGCTCTGTGTATTCTGCAATTCTGAAGCTGCTTGAGTTCCTACAGAATTACTCTCTGTACAGAACAATGCAGGAGATTCCAATCTTGTAATTTTCAAAAAACAATTTTCTAGTCATCATGACTGTGAAAATAACCTTTCAGATATGATCTGAATAGAAGCTGATCTTAATTGGAAGTTGATGCTGGAACGTAACGAGGAAATTTAATTATTCACCGCCAGTAAGTGTATTAGAAAGATCCAGCTACTGTGTTTCTCTGTAACTTTTACATTTTCTAGATGCTGCTGCAAAAGTTTCAGTTCACTACAGAAGTTAGCACTATAGTGCCACAGAAACCATGGGTCTTGCTGTGAAATGTAGGTTAAACTTGCTGCAAAATACACATGGCCTTCATTATATGCACCAAATACCTGATGCTTCCTGTTCTTTGTTGGAGAATATAAGTATACGCATATCTATTACCCCATTCAGTTTTGGACAGGTGGCTATACCCTTAGCCCTCTGAAGAGACCAATCAGAAAGCAGTATTAGACAAAAAGTCCCACCTTACCCCTGCCCTCTTTCTGCCCAGCGAGAAGCCCATATTTGTCCGTTAGACTTTCTTGACCCTTTCATCATTTTTTGGGGTCAATCAGAAAGGAATTCAGGGTCTGGAGGCTGTGGCAAATTGCCGGCACTACTGTGATGGGTCCCGCACTGTCTCTTCTTCTGGGGGGGTTTCAGGGTGCCATTTCTTGCCCCTGAACTGGGGTAACTGCTATCCTACTAGTATCCCAGGGAAGGGGAGTGGAGAAGGAGGGACCCAGGCCTGCCCTCTACTCCGGGTCCCAGCCCAGGGGCCCTATGATAGCAGGTGAACCACTTGTACCAGTGATTCTTTCCCCTGGGCTACTTCCCTCTCCTACCTTCAGCTTGTGGGGCTTCCTGCCTTCCCTCTGCACAAGCCAGGTGTCCCTTTACCTAGGATCTTGGTCTTCTTAGCCCGCTGCAGCACTTCTCAAAACTCTCCTCTGAACTGCTCTTTGTTCCACCACCAATCCACTCTGCTTCACTCCTCCAAACTGCTCTCTGCTCCACCACCAAACCACTCTGATTCAGCTCCTCCAAACTGCTCTCTGCTCCACCACCAAACCACTCTGCTCCAACTCCTCCTCACTCTGCTCCAGCTCCTCCTTCTGGCTGATTGAAGCAGGGGGATTTTATCAGGTGACTGGCTTCAGGTGCTCTAATTGGTTTCAGGTGCTTTTAATTAATCTACAGGGAATAAGGCTTCTCCTCATCCTAGATCACTCTCCTGGTGCCTTCTGGCCATTCTATATCACAAGGCATTATCACTGACAGGCCATTATCAGGAAGTCTTTAAGAATAGTGGGCACATTTAAGACTATTTCCCTCCCCCCCCCGAGATGTAAAATGGGCCATTAGTTAAAATTTAGACATATCATAATCAAATGCAAGTAACGGTTCACAGCATTATACGATGAGAGGAGGGAAAAATGGGACAATATGAAATTAAAAAGGTCTCTAATGAATACTCTCCAGGATCAAAGGGTATTTTATTCCAGTAAAGGTTTGTTGTTCTGTTTTATGAAGCAAAAGAAACCAAGTTACAAAAGTAATAACCTCTTTTCCCTTTTAAAGAAAGGTTATAACCTTTACAGAACAATAAAATTCAGCCTAACTGTCAAAGGTAACAGTTGTTAAAGATTTTTATCAAGGACTCGCTCCTTCTGTGCTCTCTTGTTTGTGGGTCTGACAGAAAATAATTCTTTTAAAGGGAAACTGGCAGAAAAGCTGCAAAGTCTTAATTACAGGAAAAGTTTAATTCACATAAGCTTGATTGTCTTCTGGGAAAACCAAATGAATCGAGTCACTTATCGCAGTTTTTGTTAAAAAGTTTTTAAAATGTATAATTAAGTTGCTTACATATGTTTGAGTTACTTCACAATGCTTATTTTCTACATCTTTGGAGACATACCGTAAAAATAAAAGGCTCTTCTCCAAGCAATCAAAAAAGCTACAGCCTTGTTAGAGGAACTATTACCAAGAGTCTTAACATATAAAGAAGGGGAAAAACAAGCGTCTTGAAAAAGGGTAGAACAAAGATTCAGAAGTTTCCTTATTGAGCACCGCCAGCACAGTCCTACTGACAACATGCTTCTATGTTTCTGTCTATTCTGCCCTCTTTTCCTGATTCATGTCATAGTGGGCAGGTGTTTGTGGGAGTTAGCTAACATGCTGCTTTTTCAGACGGTACTGCCACTCGCTCTCGGAATAAGGGAAAGGGTTACTACATATCTTAAAAAAAACCCAACAAGTCCTTGTGGCACCTTAGAGACTAACAAATGTCTTTGGGCATAAGCTTTCATGGGCTAAAACCCACTTCATCAGATCATAGAATCATAGAATCTCAGGGTTGGAAGGGACCTCAGGAGGTCATCTAGTCCAACCCCCTGCTCAAAGCAGGACCAACCCCAACTAGAACATCCCAGCCAGGGCTTTGTCAAGCCTGACCTTAAAAACCTCTAAGGAAAGAGATTCCACCACCTCCCTAGGTAACCCATTCCAGTGCTTCACCACCCTACTAGTGAAAAAGTTTTTCCTAATATCCAACCTAAACCTCCCCCTCTGCAACTTGAGACCATTACTCCTTGTTCTATCATCTTCTACAGTCTAGATCCATCCTCTTTGGAACCCCCTTTTAGGTAGTTGAAAGCAGCTATCAAATCCCCCCCTCACTCTTCTCTTCTGCAGGCTAAACAATCCCAGTTCCCTCAGCCTCTCCTCATAAGTCATGTGCTCCAGCCCCCTAATCATTTTTGTTGCCCTCCGTTGGACTCTTTCCAATTTATTCACATCCTTCTTGTAGTGTGGGGCCCAAAACTGGACACAGTACTCCAAATGAGGCCTCACCAGTGCCGAATAGAGGGGAATGATCACGTCCCTCGATCTGCTGGAAATGCCCCTACTTATACAGCCCAAAATGCCGTTAGCCTTCTTGGCAACAAGGGCACACTGTTGACTCATATTCAGCTTTTCGTCCACCGTAACCCCTAGGTCCTTTTCTGCAGAACTGCTGCCCAGCCATTCGGTCCCTAGTCTGTAGCAGTGCATGGGATTCTTCCGTCCTAAGTGCAGGACTCTGCACTTGTCCTTGTTGAACCTCATCAGATTTCTTTTGGCCCAATCCTCTAATTTGTCTAGGTCCCTCTGTATCCTGTCCCTACTCTCCAGCGTATCAACCACTCCTCCCAGTTTAGTGTCATCTGCAAACTTGCTAAGGGTGCAGTCCACACCATGCATGGAGTGAAAAATACAGTAAGCAGAATATATATTATAGCACATGAAAATATATACCATTATAATCAAATTATTTATGTCAGGCTTATTGTTGGTTTTTGAAAAACATTTAATGGAAGGCTTATTGTTGGTTTTTGAAAAACATTTAATGGAAAAATTGCTCACAGCACTAGGTTTTTGACAAATTTTAAAAAGAGACAAACTAAGTGATCAATAATAAGGTCAATTTAAACAGCAGGTGTAGCTAAACTTGCATTTTGTTTCCCCACAAATTACCGTAGTCTGTTGGGTTTTTTTGGCCCACACAATCCCACCCACAACAAACTACATTTTACTCACTCCCACTTTATGGCAGCGGGTTCTGCAGGGCTCTACCTTGGTCCCTATTTATCCTTCTTGATGCTGATGATGATTCTCTGTGTTAATTCCAATAGCACCTACATTCTTTGACTATTACTGGTAAATATGCCCAATGGCCTGTGATGGGATGTTAGATGGGGTGGAATCTGAGTTACTGCAGAGAATTCTTTCCTGGGTGTCTGGCTGGTGACTTGCCCACATGCTCAGAGTTTAGCTGATGGCCATATTTGGGGTCAGGGAGGAATTTTCCTCCAGGGCAGATTGGCAGAGGCCCTGGGAGTTTTTGCCTTCCTCTGTAGCAGGGGCACGGGTCACTTGCTGGAGGATTCTCTGGATGATTCTCTGCACTTTGAAGTCTTTAAACCATGATTTGAGGACTTCAATAGCTCAGACATAGGTTGGGGGTTTATTACAGGAGTGGGTGGGTGAGATTCTGCAGCCTGAGTTGTGAAGGAGGTCAGAGTAGAGGATCATAATGGTCCCTTCTGACCTTAAAGTCTATGGGTATGTCTACACTACGAGAGTAGTTCGATTTTACTTAAACCGAATTTGTGAAACCGATATTACAAATTCGAACGTGTGTATCCACACTAAGGACAGTAATTCGACTTTGTGAGTCCACAGTAACGGGGCAAGCGTCAACACTGCAAGCAGTGCACTGTGGGTAGCTATCCCACAGTTCCCGCTGCCCATTGGAATTCTGGGTTGAGCCCCCAATGCCTGCTGGGGCAAAAAATGTGTCACGGGTGGTTTTGGGTAACTGTCATCATTCAACCCTTACTCCCGCCCTCCATCCGTGAAAGCGGCGGCAGGCAATCATTTTGCACCCTTTTCTAGTGATTGACAGCGCAGACGACACAGCACCGCGAGCATGGAGCCCACTGCAATCATCGCTGTAGTTATGGCCATTGTCAACACCTCGCGCCTTATCGTCCACCTTTTTCAGAGGCAGATGCTTAGAAATCGTGTGAGGAGGCTACGGCAGCACGGTGAGGACATTGACTCTGAGAGGGGCACAGACCTCTCACAAAGCACGGGACCCCGCACCCTGGACATCATGGTGGCACTGGGTCATGTTGATGCTGTGGAACGGTGATTCTGGGCCCGGGAAACAAGCATGGACTGGTGGGACCGCATAGTGCTGCTGCTCTCAAAGGTAGTGACCCTGGGAAACATGCAGGTGATCATAGATGGCTTCGCTGTGATGGGATTCCCAAACTGCGGTGGGGCTATAGATGGAACTCACATCCCTATCCTGGGACCGGACCACCAGGGCAGCCAGTACATTAACCAAAAGGGCTACTTTTCAATGGTGCTGCAAGCACTGGTGGATCATAAGGGACGTTTTACCAACATCAACGTCGGATGGCCGGGCAAGGTTCATGACGCTCGCATTTTCAGAAACTCTGGTCTGTTTAGACGGCTGCAGGAAGGTATTTACTTCCTGGACCATAAAATAACTGTTGGGGATGTGGAGATGCCTATAGTGATCCTCGGGGACCCAGCCTACTCGCTAATGCCCTGGCTCATGAAGCCGTACACAGGCGCCCTGGACAGTGAAAAGGAGCTCTTCAACTACCGGCTGAGCAAGTGCAGAATGGTGGTGGAGTGTGCTTTTGGACGTCTGAAGGGGAGATGGAGAAGCTTACTGACTCGCTCTGATCTCAGTGAAACCAATATCCCCATTGTTATTGCAGCTTGCTGTGTGCTCCACAATCTCTGTGAGAGCAAGGGGGAGACGTTTATGGCGGGGTGGGAGGTTGAGGCAAATTGCCTGGCTGCTGATTATGCACAGCCAGATACCCGGGTGATTAGAAGAGCCCAGCGGGACGCGCTGCACATCCGGGAAGCTTTGAAAGCTAGCTTCCAGACTGACCAGGGTAACCAGTGACTATTACGGTTGTTTAAACAGAAGCTGAACCTGCCCCCGTTTCTTTACCCAGTTAATGTTGGTGGTAATTGGAGAGGATAGGCTACATTAACTGGGATAGCTCCCGGAGCTATTAGCGTCGAATTCTGTCCACACTAACCCTAATTCGACATGGCCATGTCGAATTTAGCACTACTCCCCTCGTCGGGGAGGAGTACAGAAATCGATTTAAAGAGCCCTTTATGTCGAAATAAATAGCTTCGTTGTGTGGACGGGTGCAGGGTTAATTCGAGCTAACGCTGCTAAATTCGACAAACTCCTAGTGTAGACCAGGCCTAAGACTCTACAAGGCCCTTTAGATCAGAACATGGAGAGGACACGGACTCTGTCAAACCAAGATGTGCTCAGAGGAGAGCCACAGGGGAGAGGTACAAATGTCTTACCTCACTTCTCTGCTCCCCTGATCCATGGGACTGTGCCTGACATAAGTCAGAGCAGCCCCAGTGTTACTCTGACTCGCAGCTGCCTCCTGTAGATCCCTGTGTATCACTTGGGCACAGCATGCTCCCAGCATACCAAAGGCTGCGAGCAGGGTTGGTGTACAAAGCGATATCACGAGTAAGACTAAGCTGTTGAAGCTGTGAAGGCTACAAGCCCTGCTCCCAGCTCTGACATCCTACTGCACTTCACACAGTTGCTCTCAGTCCCCTTAGGTGCGTTCCCTCTTGTATTTCAGTGAGCAAAGCACAATGGGCACAACATCACCGCAAGCAGCTGCTGTCATTAGCAGCAAGAAAGCAAGACTAGTAACTCAGCCCAGCACCTTTTCTCCTGAGGATGGAGGTACTTGCTGCCCAGCATCTCCACAGCCCAGGCCTGCCTCCCTGTCTTCTGTGTCCCTGCACACTCAACCCATATGCCAAGCACTCACCTCCCTACTACATCAGAGATCTGCAACCAGAGTTCCAGCTAAACAGCTCAGCTCAACTGGGCAAAGAAGGGGTGAGGCATAGAGGGCTGGGCATGGGAGAGAGGAAGAAAGACAGTAAGAAGTGGATAAAATGAAAGTGTAAATGAGAGGAATGAGCAACAGCATGAGCAAGAATGGGTTTGGTGGGAGGACCACAACTGCAGGGGGAGGTGGATGTGAGAAGGTAAATGTGAACATAAGGACTTATTTGTGATATTTTCCCCATGACACGTCACAGATAATTCTAATGGACTATTTACATGTTTCTACACCTAGGGGCAATTTTTCCCCAGCACCAGATACACACTAAGTCCAAATTTCAAGGCTTTGTGGGGATAGAAAGGCATGGATTCCTTCCTGAAGACAAGGAGCTGCAATGGGGCCTCTCCACAATAGTTGCTGCGGCCTCAGGAGTCTAGTAGTATCTGCTACACTTTGTACCCTTTTCCCTGGCGGGGAATGGCCTGTGGATCTGCTCCTATCCCTCTGCAAGCTGGGGCTCAGGAGCGGGGCCTCCCACGGGCAAGAAATGAGGATCAGCTGTACCAAAGGAGGGATTGTGTCATCTATAAAGATGGTGCTTGCATAAAGAAATGTACTGAAATGTAAGTAGCCCCAAACATTTATTTCCTAAAAATAGGCTTGACAATAGTCAAGAGAGGCCTAGTAAAAGTCAAGTAAACCAACTGAAAGGTATATTAAAAATAAGTTAGGGCAGAACCCTACATCATGTTGTAAACATATTTTGGTCCTAACTGGTTTTTACAAGTGTTTTAAATAAAATGTTAATGTTTTGAAAAGACTGACAGAGCCAGAAGAGTACCCAGAAGTCACCTACTACAGGACAGGCCCAAAGAAAGTAACAGAATGTCACTAGCTGTCACCTTCAGCCCCCAACTAAAACCTCTCCAGCACATCAGAGATCTATAGCTTATCCTGAAGAATGATCCCTCACTCACAGATCTTGGGAGACAGATCAGTCCTCGCTTACAGACAGCCCCCCAACCTGAAGCAAATACTCACCAGCAACCACACACCACACAACAAAAACACTAACCCAGGAACCTATCCTTGCAACAAAGCCCAGTGCCAACTCTGTCCACATATCTATTCAAGTGACAACATTATAGGGCCTAATCACATCAGCCACGCCATCAGGGGCTCGTTCACCTGCACATCTACCAATGTGATATATGCCATCATGTGCCAACAATGCCCCTCTGCCATGTACATTGGCCAAACCGAACAGTCTCTACGAGAAAGAATAAATGGACACAAATCTGACATCAGGAATCATAGCATTCAAAAAACATTAGGAGAACACTTAAATCTCTCTGGTCACTCAGTAACAGACCTAAAAGTGGCAATTCTTCAACAAAAAAAACTTCAAAAACAGACTCCAACAAGAAACTGCTGAACTGGAATTCATTTGCAAACTGGATCCCATTAAATTAGGCTTGAATAAAGACTGGGAGTGGCTAGGTCATTACACACACTGAAATCTGTTTTCCCCCTACTGTTACTCACACCTTCTTGTCAACGGTTTGTAATGGGCCATCCTGATTATCACTACAAAAATTATTTTTCTCCTGCTGATAATAGCTCACTTTAATTGGTTAGTCTCTTAGGGCTTGTCTTCACTACCTGCCGGATCGGCGGGTAGCAATCGATCTTTCGGGGATCGATTTTTCGCGTCTTGTTTAGACGCGATTAATCGATCCCCGAAAGCGCTCCCCGTCGGCTCCGGTAATCCACCTCATCGAAAGGTGGAAGCGGAGTCGACGGGGGAGCAGCAGCGATCGACTCGCCGCCGTCCTCATGGCCAGATAAGTCGATTACAATACGCCGACTTCAGCTACGCTATTCACGTAGCTGAAGCTGTGTATCGTAGATCGACACCCCCCCCCCCCCGCTAGTGTAGCCCCGGGCTTAGAGTTGGTATGGCAACCCCCATTTTTTCATGGTCTCTCTCTCTCCCTACTGTATGTTCCACTCTATACATCTGATGAAGTGGGCTTTAGCCCACGAAAGCTTATGCCCAAATAAATTTGTTAGTCTCTAAGGTGCCACAAGTACTCCTCGTTCTTTTTACTATCTATACTGATAGTCATTAGCTTAGCATTTATGCAGATGTCAATTAAGACAATACTTAATATTAAATAGACAATAAAAAATTACAAAATATTTAATTACGGTAGTGGAAATATAAATATGGTAAAGGGTAATGGTAATTAATTAAGAGGTATTATTATAATTGATTAGGAAAAAAGTAGCATGCTGATTTTAGATTGGCACACCCATCCACCATCAAGATATGGTTAGAAAACATATTATACCCTTTCTTCCCATCCAGGGATTAATCACCCCTGCATGCATCATTTCATCTTAAAATGTAAGTATGATATGCAGTGTATACTTATGTTAATTATTTTATTTTAAATTAAGTCTTTAATTTTATCTCACATTGTGTCATTCGCAGTCCTCCACTAAATTAAATGATCTGTAATTGCCCTGTAGGCTTGAGCCATAAAGAATTCAAGTTGGTTTTATTCCTTATCTTTAAAGTACTAATTGGGACTACATAAATCAAAGGTTACAACAGGGGGGTGAATTCCGAAACTTCTCCTTCCACCACCCAAGTGGAACCTCACACAATTTTGCCATGTCTTCAGCCCTTCCCTAATCTAGAGATGACACGACAGACAGCCACACTAGCTCCAACATACAGTCAGCAAAAGTTACCAACTGTCAGTACATCTTAAGACCTATCAATTAAAACAAAACAGCGAAAACTGCCTGCCAGAGTCAAGACTGTCTAAAAAAACATGTATCCATAAGTATAAATGGCAAGACACTCTAGGACACTGGTTCTCAACCAGGGGTACGTACATAGAGGTCTTCTGGGAGGTACTCAACTCATTTAGATCAGTGTTTCTCAACCTGAGGGTTGCGACCCTCACGGGAGTCATGGGGTGGGTTTAGGGCCGACATTGGGGGTGGGGGTGGAGGGCAAGCAGGGCAATTGCCTGGGGCCTAATGCCACAGGGTGCTCGACAAAGCTAAATTACATGCTTCAGCCCCAGGTGGCGGGGCTCTGGCTTCAGGCCTGTCCCCCAGGGCTCTGGCTTCAGACAAGGTTCACAAATGAAAAACAGGCTCAAGTATCACACTGAAATGTAAGTACAATCGATTTATTTTATAATGATATGGTAAAAATGAGAAAGCAAGCAACTTTTCAGTAAGAGTGTGCCGTGACACTTTTGCAATTTTGCGTCTGGTTTTATAAACAAGTAGTTTTTAAGTGAGGTGAAACCGAGGATACTCAAGACAAATCAGACTCCAGAAAGGGATATAGTAGTCTGGAAAGGTTGAGAACCACTACTCTAGGACAGTGGTCCCCCAACTGTGTGGTGGGGCCCCTAGGAGGGGCATGGAGGAATGTTCGTGGGGGTGCACAGTGGGGGCTGAGCCAGTCCCCAGCCCACAGGGAGTGGGGAGAGAGAGCACCTCCCAGCTTCGCTTTGCCCTGCCCCCAGCTGCAGCTCTGCTCTGCCCCCAGCTACACTCCAATCCCTGCTCCGGCCCCACCCCAGCTCTGCCCTCATTGCCTCTCTGCCACCAGGTCGGCTCCACCTCTAGCTCCAGCTCCTCCCCCATCCCCAATGGATTTGGCTCCGCCCACTCCTCCTCACTACAGAGTGTTGCAAACATAGGAGTACACTGAGCAGCAATTTTTGACATTAATGTGGCGCATGGGGAGCCCTCCCCTTTGAAACCTTAGCCCGAAGAGCCCCACCTCCGCAACCCTGTCCCTATCTAGAGGAACCCTACCCTTTGGAACCCTAGCACTAGCCTGGGGAGCCCTCCCCTCAGGAACCCTGACCCTATCCTGAGACGCCCTAAAATTTGGAACCCTGACCTACCAGGGGCAGAGAGTTATGTGGGCCCGTGGTGCCCGTGCTCCAGCAATATTCAGGACACGGGGGCCTGGCTCCACCAATGTTTGGGGCTGGGTCTCTCCGCCAGCCCCGCCTGCTGCCCCAAGTGCCTCCCCCAAGCGTCCCTGCCTTCACCCTGGGCAGTGGACAGCAGCCCCGTGCTGCGCTCTGTCCTACCAGCCCCCAGCATCAACTGCTGCTGCAGGGTCCTAGCACCCCCAACCACTAGTGCCAGGGCTGGCTGACCCAGCCTGATTCTGACCCTACCCTTCCGCCTCGGACAGACAGACCCTTCTCTTTTCCGGCGGGACCCTCCACCAGCACGGGGGGCCCCCTCGCCCGCAGTCACCGCTCCTGCCCCCACGCTGGGCAAGGTGCAGCCCCTCCCCCCATCCCAGTAAGGCTACCATGAGGGGCAGCAGCAGGGGAGGAGGCGCACAAGTGATGGCAGCCCCACCCCACTGAAAGGGAGATGAGGCGGCTTCCTGGACCTGAGAGGGGCCCTAGGAGTACGTGCAGTGACAGTGGTGCAAGTTAAGTGTGCTGCAAGGGTGGGGGGTGGGCACAGGGTGTCCTCTTGGGCCCCAGCCGGGGACAGCCTGCCTACACCTCAGACTCCTCATCCCCAGCCCTGCCCCACCCCAGACCCCTCACCACCACCCCGGCACCCCAATCCTCTGCCCAAGCTCTGAGCCCCCTCCTGCACAGTGAACCCCTCATTCCCAGAGCCCTCACATTTTTACATTATTTTAAAAAATATATATCATCTTACAAAGCAAGTATGGGGGGCGGGGAGAGGGGGACTTGGACCTGTTCTGGGCACCACCAAAAATTATACAAACCTTGCCACCCATGTGACCTACACCCAGGTAGCCCTCCCTTTTGGAACAGTAACCCTATCCAGAGAAATTCTACCCTTTCGAACCGTCACCCTAGTCTGGGGAGCCCTCTCCTCTGGAACCCTCACCCTAGCACGAGAAGTCCTAACATTTAGAATCCTTATAGCAATCAGAGCCCTATCCCAAGAAATCGTACCATGCAGAACCCCAACTCTAGCCCTGAACGCCCCATCCTCTGCAACTAATACCCTATCCCGGGAAGCCCCACCCTTTGGAACCCTAACCCTCAGCAGTGCAAGTAGGACAGTACGGTGTGGTACGCCGTACCAGCACGATATTTATAGCCGGTACAGCGACCCGGAAAGACACAGGAGGAGACAAGCTCCTCTGGCGTGGCTGTACCGCCCCCAGTCCTGCTCCCTGCCCTTTCACGGAGCTGCGGCTCATCCATCTGTATAGCAGCAGCCCCACCGGAGGACAGAGCTGAGGGTGCAGGGCTGGGAGTTCTGCTCCTTTCCCCACTGGGAGGGGCAACAGGGAAAGGAGCAGAACACCGGCAGCTCCTCCAGCGGCTGTACCATCCCCAGTCCTGTCCTCCAGCTAGGCTGCTGCTGTACAGACGGTGACAGAGGAGACACAGCTCCGTGAAAGGACAGGGGGCAGGGCTAAGGGTTCTGCTCCTTTCCCTTCTGCGGTTCTGAAGTCTCTGGTGCAGCAGCAGGAGGAGGACAGAGCCCTTCCCCCTCCCCCCACAGATAATGTGGGATGGATCATGGGGAGGGGACAGGGAGAGCGTGGGGGCCCCGGGCTGGGGGCAGGGCAGGGAGGAGTCACATGGAGGGTCACATGGGGAGGTCATGTGCCACCCTTAGCTGGTGTCCCCTCTCCTGTACCAGTAAGAAATGGATTCTACTTGCACCACTGCTAACCCTAAGCCCTGAGAGCACCACCTTGGGAACCCAATCCCTATCCCAACAAGTCCTATGTTTGGAACCCTAGTTTGGGGCATGCTATTCTCTGGAACAGTACCCGTGAGCACTGACCCCTAACCTCTCGAAACATTCTATTGTGACACGTCCTACCATTTGAAATCATAACCCTACCCAGGGAGCCCTAACCACTGGAATCCTAACCTTACCCTGAGAAATCATACCATTTGCAACCTACCCCTAGCCCAGGGAGCCCTATCCACTAGAACCCTAGCCAAGGGAGGCCTACTGATAAGAACCCAGACCAAGTACCCCACCCATAGGAGCCCCACCCATTACAACCGTAACCCTATCCCCACTTATTCTATCCATAGGAACCCTAATCCTAGGGCAAGGGGCCCTAACTACAGGAAACCTAACCCTTGGGGGGAGCCCTACTCATAGGAACCCTAACCCGGGCGGGGGGAGGTAGGGAGCCCCTACCCAATGCAAAGTCAACCTGAGGAACTCCTTGCCAGAGGATGCTGTGAAGGACAAGACTAGAATAGGGTTCAAAAAAGAACTAGATAAATTCATGAAGAATAGGTCCATTCCTGCCCAGCTCGGATGGGCAGGGATGGTGTCCCTAGCCTCTGTTTGCCAGAAGCCGAGAATGGGCGACAGGGGATGGATCACCTGATGATTACCGGTTCTGTTCGTTCCCTCTGGGGCACCTGCCACTGGCCACTGTCGAAAGACAGGATACTGGGCTAGATGGACCTTTGGTCTGACCCAGTATGGGCATTCTTGTGGCCTTAGGAACCCTAACCCATAGGAATCCTAACCCTGAGGGCTGGGAAGAGACCCAATCATAGGAACCCTAAACCTGGGGGAGGAGGGAAGACCTACCTATAGGAACCCTAACCCTAGCTCAAAGTACCATTCCCTTAGGAACTCTAACCCTCGGGCAAGGAGCCTTAATCAATAGGAACCCTAACCCTTCGATGGGGAGTCCTACCCATAAGAACCCTAACACTAGGGTAGGGAGCCTAACCCATATCAACTGTAACCCTAGCTCCCTTAACCTTACCCATAGAAACACTACGACTAGGGTGGGGAGCCATACCCACCGGAACCCTAACTCCAAGTAACCTAACCTTAGCCACCCAAACCGTAGCTCTAAAGACCCTACACACAGCCACCCAAACCCTAGCTCCAAGTACCCTATCATAGCCATGCAACCCTAGCTACAAGTACCCTATGCTGTAGCCCAGTGGGCTAGATTGCCTTTTATTATATTCACTGCTTTGCATTATATTTAGCAGTAATGCAAGAAACCTACAGGTCTGTATCCTGTAAGACATTAGCTTCAGCAAGTTAGCATAAGGCTTTAGCCCTATGAGCTTTGAATAGATAAACTTTGCACAGATAAATGGCCCAATGGAAACCCCAAGTATTGGGGAGCTGAAAATAGAGTGTTTAAGGGGAATTTCTGACCACAGGAACAGGACCCAACTACAAGAGTGTCATGGCAATAAACTGATGTACTTACCAGGTACAGGAGCTACATCTGTAGATACCTAATCAAAAGAGGGCCATGGTAATGGATTGACATATAGGATAATAAGTTAAGATCATTGATATGCTATCCTATATGAGAAGGACACACCAAAATTAGTAAGGTGAGAATATACAAATAAGGAAAAAGAGAAATACCCCTACTCAATATGCATCAAACTTAGCGGTGTCAGCATATCATATTATAAAAGTTGCATCCCAGCCTAGGGTGGTAGGAGAAGGAGATGTAGTCCTTGGGAGGTGCCAGAACGATGGCTATTGGTCATAAGGGAGAAGGTGATGGATAACATTTCTGATTGTTCCACAACAGATAATGGGAGTATATGGATGTGCAGACGTACATTCTGTAGTATCTCTATCTTACTGAGTTGGGGTGTTTGTGACTGTGCTAAATGTATTAATAAACTATTTTTATATACAGAAGGGTTCCTATAGTGTGAGTGTTCCAACTGTGCACATTGGGGTTCCCAACTATATAATAATTTGAATAATATTGGGCCTGATCTTGGGACAAGATCCTGTCAACTCTCAAAGTGATGACTGGGGATTCTTAAGAAATCAATGTAAATATATAAACTATAGTTCAGGCTACAATCCATAGCAACCCAAATGCTAGGGTGCGAACCCTACCATAGAAACCCTAACTCAAGCTCCAAGTACCCTACCCATGGTCACCCAAACCCTAGCCCCAAGTGCTCTATCCCTAGAGACACTAACTCTAAGGCAGAGAGTCTGACACATAGGAACCCTAACCCTAAGGCGGGAAGCCCTACCCATAGCCACCCAAACCCTAGCTCTAAGTACTATACCCCATGAATCCTAACCCTAGGGCTGGGAGCTCCACCCATAGGATCTGTAACCCTAGCTGCAAGTGCCATAGCCATAGGAACCCTAACTCTAGCCCAGGGCAGTCTAGTCTCAGAAACCCTAACCCTGGCCCAGGGAGCACCCCCTGCCCCTTCCAAACTCTAACCCCGGTCCCGGGAGCCCTACCCTCTGGAAGCCTAACCTTAGCATGTGGAGCCATAACCTTTGGAACCTTAACTCTAGCCTGGGGAGCCCAACCCTTTGAAACCATATACTTAGTGCCTGGAGTGTTATGTTTTGGAACCAAAACCCTAGGCCCAAGAGCCCCACCATCAGAAACCTTGTCCCTATCCCTAATAGTCCTATCATATGGTATTCTAACCAGAACCCATACCTTGGGAACCCTAACCCTAGCCCGAGAAGTCCTCCCATTTAGTTTAGATATGCCCACTAGCGGCAGCATGTAGCACTTACACTATCTAACACCTTTAAGCATCACAGCGCTTTATACATACTTGCCAGAGTTGCCAACATTTGAAAATGGTTTCAACGGACATTTTCTAACTAAGCTGAGGTCTAGCTGACCAGACCCCAGGCTCTGGAGGGTTGTGTGCATATTCTGCTGAGTGTGAGGTGATTTTTTTCCTTTTGAGGAAGAGGCAGAGAAAAGTGCCTGAAATTCAGCAAAATGGGCCTTAAACCCTCTAGTGCCTGGACCCAGCACCTGCATGACTGAAAAAATTGTCACTTGACTATGTCAAATCGTCCCTCTCCCCAACCTGACAGTTCTCTCTTCCTCCTACTCTCCCTCCTCATCTCCCACCCCAGCTCTATGTTCCTATTCATCTCCATTCACTGCTTCTTCTCATGCGGGAGGAGTATCCCACTGTGTAAGTACGAGGTAGAGCATCCTGTTTAGGATGTCCCTCAGGCAGGGCCTGGACTGGCCTCTATTTTGCCTACATTGAGTGTACATGTGCTCAGCAGGAGCTTGGGAGGTGATGCCTGTACTTAGAGAGGCCTAAACGGCCACACCAGGTACAGGCATCACCTCCCCTCCCCACAAGCTCCTGCTGAGCACAGCTGAGAGGCACCCAAGTCTTCAGGACCATGTGGTGATTCTCAGAGCTCATCACACCTCAGCTGCTAGAAGAATTCTTCACCAAGCTGCTTGCCCTACACCAGGGGTGGCCAACCTGAGCCTGAGAAGGAGCCAGAATTTACCACTGTATATTGCCAAAGAGCCACAGTAATACATCAGCAGCTCCCCCACTCCTCTCCCAGTGCCTCCCGCCCACTGGCAGCCCCGCCAATCAGCACCTCCCCCTCTCTCCCCACACCTCCCAATCAGCTGTTTCGTGGCATGCATGAGGCTGGGGAGGGGGAGGAGCGAGGGCATGGCAGGCTCAGGTGAGGGGGTGGAGTAGGGGTAGAGTGGCGTGAGCACCCCCAGCACCTTGGAAAGTTGGTGTGTGTAGCTCCAGCCCCAGAGACAGTGCCTATACAAGGAGCCACATATTAACTTTTGAAGAGCCGCATGTGGCTCCGGACCCTCAGGTTGGCCACCCCTGCCTTACACCCTGTGGCCATCTCTGGGAATTGCAGCAGCTCACAGGCCTGGAACACTGGCAGAAACTGAAGTTACTTGGGACTTATTTGCAAATAGGAGCAACAAAAATGATTAAAGGCTAGGAAATATGACCTCGGAGGGAAGATTAAAAAAAAAAATTGGGGTTGTTTAGTCTGGAAAAGAGAAGGCTGAGAGGGGACATGATAACAGTTTCCAAGTACATAAAAGGTTGTTACAAAGAGGAGGGAGGTAACTTGTTCTTGTTAACCTCTAACGATAGGACAAGAAGCAATGGGCTTAAATTACAGCAAGGGCAGTTTAGGTTGCACATTAGGAAAAACTTCCTGTCGGGGTAGTTAAGCATTGGAATAAATTGTCTAGGAAGGTTGTGGAATCTCTGTCATTGGAGATTTTTAAGAGCAGGTTAGACAAACACCTGTCAGGCATGGTCTAGATAATACGTAGCCCTGCTGTGAGTGCAGGGGATTGGACTAGATGACCTCTTGAGGTCCTTTCCAGTCCTATGATTCTATGAAATACAGAAGCAGCAGGGGCAGAGCCACCATTTTTTATTGGGGGGAGGGAGCTAGAGTTAAATAAAAAATAATAGCTGTTTAATATTGCTTTAATGAGTAGTTTTGGATCATAGCTAAATTTGTCCACTTTTAATAGAGGCAGATGAGCTTTTGTTCCAAACCCTGTTTCCTTTATTTATTACTGTAATCCCTAACATTTTGGAAGGGCTAAAGTCCCTACAAGCTCCTAGTTCCTACATCCATGGGCAGTGACTGTAACCTGGAGATAGAAGGTTTAAAACAGAGTGCAAACTCAGAGATGAATGATGGAGCAACCAGTATGACAGAGAATATCCTAAAACAGAGAGACACCTGCTACCACAATATCCAAAAGAAGAGGGAGTGTGACGAAAAACTCCTTCAACTATCAGCAACAATAGAGCACTCGTCACTAAAGAGCGATGAGGAAAAAACTGTCTCTGAACCCTGGGAGAAAGATGAGAGAAAGTACAGACAACATCATGCTACAGAGAACCCTGTCAACTCCTCAGGGCTGGGCAGTAATAACTAATAGATATCCAGTGTGGCAAACCCAGGACAAACAACTACCAAGGCGGGGCGGGGATAGTAACTAGTCCCAGGGGGTTAAAAAGCCTGTCCCTGTCCACAGAGAGGAGATAATAATAAGGTTCAGCTGGGAAAGCTAATTAGGTCCAGCTGGCTGCAACTGTGGGAGACCCTTTAAAACCCTCCCCTGTAGGAATGGAGAGAGAGAAAAACAGGAAAGCTACTAGTGGGCTGGGTGCAATGAGACACTGAGCCCTTCCCAGAAGAAGGGTTATATTTCCTCCCCAGAAGGGAAGGAAAACAAACAAGGGACTGACCGGGGGAAGGTAAAGCTGGACCCTGTGCTACCGGTAAGGGTTTGCCTTGCCCAAGCCTGTCTCTCCAAGGCTTAAAAGGACCGAGACTGCTGAGGAGAAGCAGTACTTTGCTACAAGGGGATCAGACCTCAAACACATCAGGAAGCCCTATCCCAGGCAGATGGCTCCTAGCTCCCATGTCCCTGAGGTGCTGGCTCCTTTTAACACTTTGGCAACACTCATCATGCTGATAAAGCTTTATTGAGTGGGATGGTGTCAGTCTTGCCTCTCCACTTTCAGATGTCACTGGCCTTCAGTGAGAAGGGGACAGGGAAAGCAGTTGCAGTTGCAGGAGGATGAGGGAGGGAGCACAATGGCTGACCTAAGCAGTGTGCATCTTCTCTGGCAATACTGTCACTGTGGCCCAACTAACTGCCTTGGAAAGAGGAATCACAATCTTCCTGGATTTAATCATTCCTCATCTTGCACTCCTTGCCTTTGTAATACAGCCAGACTAAAATTGAACCATGCCTTCAACCACCCATAGCCACAGTTGCCAACTTTCACACGGTAAATAAGCACCCTGACTTCCACAATAAGCCAAAAATCAAGCTAATCCCATTTCAAAACAAGGCCAAAACAAGCCAATCCCTCTATGTGACTAGCAGGGGTGGCAGGTTTGTGTAATTTTTGGTGGTGCCCAAAACGGGTCCAAGTCATGCCCCCCATGCACACCTGCCTAAAGGTGTGGGAGGAAGTTTGAGTGTGGGAGGGGGGAGGGATCAGGCTCTGGGAGGGCATTTGGGTGCAGACCCTAGGCTGGGGCAGGGGGTTGGGGTGCAGGAGTGGATGTGGGGGACAGGCTCTGGGCGGGAGTTTCGGTGTGGGCTGGGGCAGGCCATTGGGGTGCAGGGAGTGGGCTTGGAGTTGGGGGTGCAGGGGGCAGGCTGGGGCAGGGGGTTGGGGTGCAGGAGGAGGTACAGGGGGTGGGCTCTGGGAGGCAGTTGGAGTGTGGGGCATGGGCTGGGGCGGGCTCTGGGAGGGCGTTTGGGTGCAGGGTCTGGGGAAGGGGGTTGGGGGCAGGGGGTGAAGGCTCTGGGGTGTAGCAGGGCCAGGGATGAGGCGTTTGGGGTGCAGATTGGCCCTAGCCCTGGGGCAGCCTGAGAGGAGGAGTCTCCCCAAACCTCTCCCCACCAGCAGCAGCAGCAAGCTCCAGGGGAGGGACCCCACCTCTTCCCCCCACCAGCAGCACACTCACCCTGCACCACTGTCACTACATATGCTCCTTGGGCCCCTCTCAGCTCCAGGAAGCTCCCTCGCCTCCCCTATGGAGCGTGGGGAGAAGCTGCCATCACGTGTGGCCTCCTTCCCTTCTGCAGCCCCTCACCGCAGGCTCGTGGGGGGTGGGGTTGCCCCTTGCCCAGCGTGGGGCAGGAGCAATGGCTAAGGGGCGCGGATCACCGGGTCAGATACTCACCAAAGCCGCTGCTGAGGTGAGCGAGGGGAAGACTCTCCCCGCCGGAAGTGCGGGGGGGCTGCCAATCATGTGTGCACCTCCCCCGCTGCAGCAGCCTCCTCAGCCTGCCGCTGCTCTTGTGCTGTAGCCTGGCCTTAGGCAGCAGCAAGGCAGAGCCATAGGCCAGCCGCCCGCTTTTAATCAGATCGGGACGCCCCGGGGGAGACACACGGGGCCAGCGGCAGACGGAGGACGCTCCAGACAGGACCAGCGGGGAGATCTGTCTCCAACCATTGGTGGAGCCGGTCCCCGGCCCTGAATATTCCTGTAGTCTGGGCACCACGGGCCCATATAACTCGCCAGCCCTGGTGACTCTGCCCGTAGCCCCTCTCTCCTTTTCTTTAGTAAGGCACCACAGACACATTAGAAGACACAAAAATCATAGCAAACAGTAAATATTTGCTCATAAAAAAGACTGGAATAACTCAGCCGACAGCCTTCCCACTGAGGATCCAAACAGCTCTCCTTGTCTTCCTCAGCCCACTATGTATATACCAGTCACTCACCTCCTTTCTTCCTCAGACGCCTGCAGTCCCACATAGGAGTGTTTGCCTTGTTTGTTCAGAGTTCTAGCCGCACAGCTCAGCAAAGAGAAGGGAGATCAGAGGGTTGGGCTGCACGGGACAGAGAAGAAAAAAGCAGAGGGAGGAGGAGGAAAAAACCAGTGCAAACAGAGTAATGGAGGAGAGAGGTGGGTGCACTGAGGGCTCGGGGATGTATTTTAGTTTCGTTTCTCCTGCAGTGTCTTAGGAAGGAAGTCAAAGACTTCCTTATGGTCTTTTCCTTAATGACTCATCATAGATAATTCTAACGAATGGATGTGTTTGCAGTGTAAAACTTTCATCAGGGTTCCTAGCTGTTGGTACATGTATAGTCTATCCTCAGTACAAGAGACAGCAACAATTGCCTGCCAAAGACAAATCAGTTCAAAAACCTATGTGTCTAGGCAAGTGGCAAGGTTCTCTAGGAAATGCTTCCCTCTTATCCAGGTTGTGTCCTGTGCACTGTTCCCTCTAAGCTGTGCGCGTGTGCGTGCGCACATAGATCCTAAACCCCGTGCACACAGCAAAACACCGTGCACACAAAATTTTGCACAGAAGCACAACAATTTGCACAGAAGAAATTTTTTGCGCACACGGCCTGTCAAAATTTGCAGAGAAGAAGTTTTTTGCGCACAAGGCCTGTCAAAAATTAGAGGAAACGTTGGTCCTGTGTATTTTAAGAGGTGAATTTAATACAATATAGTTTTCAGATATAAGTTGTCAGCTCCTAAAGCTAGAATGCTCAGTCACTACTCTGCCCACTGACTCATGCAAAACAGACTCAGGAAAATAACCCCAAAAAAGTGTGGAATCTATGAACATTAAGTGATTATAAACAGAAGTATTGGAGCTATTATTAAAAATGGAATAAAAATCAGAGCAGATTTTCTGCTTGGTTCTGCTCCCTTTGCACTGGTCAGGAGCATCCGTGGAGAAGAGACTGGCCACAAACCCCTTGCTATCCTCTGTGAGCGTAGAGCTGGCTATACTCCCCTCCTCACAGCCCCCAATGCAGGGGATACGAACTAAACACAATATGCTCCAGCAATCTCCAATTGGTGTTTGATCTCACTGAATAATGAGGTTGCCATCTCCTGGCAAAGCATCCTTTAGGAACCATTGCCAGCTCACACGTTAGAGTAGCCCAGAGGTTGCTCTATTTTACACCCTGGGCTGACTGGAGAATCGGGGCATCATAGCTAGCTCACAGATAATCCTCTCCTTACTACACCCAGTGGGATCTGGTCATGGCGGAGCTCTGGCCCCTTATGTTTCCATACAGTCAGGTTGTTTTTATAGGTTTCAGAGTGGTAGCCGTGTTAGTCTGTAGCCACAAAAAGAACGAGGAATACTTGTGGCACCTTAGAGACTAACACATTTATTTGGGCATAAGCTTTTGTGGGCTAGAACCCACTTCATCAGATGCATAGAGTGGAACATACAGTAGGAAGATATATATTTATATATACATATATATATACGGAGAACATGAAAAGATGGGGGTTGCCATACCAACTCTAAGAGACTGATCAATTAAAGTGAGCTATTATCAGCAGGAGAAAAAAAACTTTTGCAGTGATAATCAAGATGGCCCATGTCAGGGTTCCCTCCCCACTCTAAACTCTAGGGTAAAGATGTGGGGACCCGCATTCAGAGCCCCTAAACTTATTTTTACCAGCTTAGGTTAAACCCCCCAAGGTACAAAATTCCCTGCACCCCAAGAAACGCTTCTCGCTGCCACCATCAAATGTCTAACAGGAATCCAGGAAAGGAATCACTTGAACTTCCCTCCCCCCCAAAATACCCCCTCAAGCCGTACACCCCCTTTCCTGGGAAAGCTTGAGAACAATCTCCCAACCAATTGGTTACACAGTGATCTAAAAACCCACCCCCTGGGTTTTAACACCATAGAAAACAGTCAGCTTCTTAAAAGAAGGATTTTATTAAAAATAAAGAAGGTAAAATCATCTCTGTAAAATCAGGATGGTAACTATTTCACAGGGCACTATATTTCCAAACTCAGAGAGATTTCCCCCTCTGGACAAAACCTTAACGTTACAGAAAACCATGAATAACCCCCCCCCCCCTTTGCCCTTTCTAACACAGGGGATACACCAAGCAAAATAAACAGAAATCTATACGCTATGCTATCTAAACTTACTTCAGAAAAGGGAGGTTTGATTTTCTGCAGGTTCCTTCTGTCTTCCAAGATCACTCTCTCCCAGACAAAGACACACACTAAAACCTTCCCCCCGTCCCAAAGTTTGAAAGTATCTTGTCCCCTTATTGGTCAGATGCCAGCCAGGTCAGGTGTCAGTCTGGCTACCTGCATTTCTTAACCCTTTACTGGAAAGAGGATTTTATAGCACTGCATCAGACCCTCTCCCCCTTCCCTTCATATTTGTGACAGCCCATTTCAAACAGTTGACAAGAAGGTGTGAGCAACAGCAGGGGGAAACTTAGCATGGGGAAATAGTTTTCATTTTGTGTAATGACTTAGCCACTTTATTCAAGCCTAATTTAATGGGATCCAGTTTGCAAATGAATTCCAGTTCAGCAGTTTCTCGTTGGAGTCTGTTTTTGAAGTTTTTTTGTTGAAGAATTGCCACTTTTAGGTCTGTTACTGAGTGACCAGAGAGATTGAAGTGTTCGCCTACTGGTTTTTTAATGTTATGATTCCTGATGTCAGATTTGTGTCCATTTATTCTTTTTCGTAGAGACTCCGGTTTGGCCAATGTACATGGCAGAGGGGCATTGCTGGCACATGATGGCATATATCACATTGGTAGATGCAGGTGAACGAGCCCCTGATGGTGTGGCTGATGTGATTAGGTCCTGTGATGGTGTCACTTGAATAGATATGTGGACAGAGTTGGCACCGGGCTTTGTTGCAAGGATAGGTTCCTGGGTTAGTGTTTTTGTTGTGTGGTGTGTGGTTGCTGGTGAGTATTTGCTTCAGGTTGGGGGGCTGTCTGTAAGCGAGGACAGGCCTGTCTCCCAAGACCTATGAGAGTGAGGGATCATCCTTCAGGATGGGTGCGGGGTGTTGGGGTGCGGGGTGCAGGAGGGGTTTGGGGTATAGGCTGCGGCCTGGAGTGGCTCCGGGGTGGCAGTGGTGCGCAGCGGAGCTAAGGCAGGCTCCCTGCCTGCCCTGGCCCCACACCGATCCTGGAAGTAGCCGGCACCACGTCCCTGTGGCCCCTGAGGGAGGGGGAGGCAGAGGGCTCCGCGCACTGCCTTTGCCTGCAGGCACCACCCCCTGCAGTTCCCATTGGCCAGGAATGGGGTAGCTGCGGGGGGTGGTGCCTCCTCTGCCCTGAGCCTCTTCTTGCACTTTGCACCCCCTCCCACAACCTGCACTCCCTCCTGCACCCCAACCCCCTGCCCCAGTCCTACATTCATGGCCCTGCATGCAATTTCCCCACCCAGATGTCGCCCTCGGGCCAAAATGTTTGCCCACCCTTGGTCTAGCACAAGCATGGTCTGGAACAGAGACAGACAGGCACTCTGTGTTGTTGTTCGGTCAGCTCCCCTTCATGGCTTCCTGGTTTAAGTACTGGTATGGGCAAATCAGGGGGCTGTGAGGGGCTGCCACTCAGGTTTTGCTGGGCAGCACGTTCTGCCAACTCCAGCCTCACAGGGTCCTCCTGTAGAAGCTTAGCCTAATTCTCCTGTGGTGATGTGGTGGTGTCAGCAGCCCAAAACCCCCATGGTGCTACGTTCCAGCCCTGCAGGGTCTTAACATGGTGTGATCATGTCATTTTTCATGTTTAGTAGAGTATTGTTAAGCCATAACAAAATGATACGAAAACTATAAGATAACAATATAATTTACATTTGATACCAGCTATCTCAAGATTAACAAAACAAGGCACTAACATGATATATTAAGTCAACCGTATTAAGATAATATATTCTGAATTTTGTTTTAACCTTTAAGACAATAAAATACTCACCCAGAAGAGAGCAGGCAGAGAATTTAGTTCATAATCCAACACCACATCCCCATCACAGAAAATGTTTCTATTTACACATCAGTCACTAGTCATTCGTTAGAATACACAGTTCTGTATCTTCTTTGAGTGATAGAGAAGCTGTAATCATAAGGTGTTTCTCAGGATCATATTAATTAGGGCTGTCAATTAATTGCAGTTAACTCATGCGATTAACTCAAAAAAATTAATCGCAGTTATAAAATTAATCGCGATTAATCGCAGTTTTAATTGCACTGTTAAACAATAGAATACCAATTGAAATTTATTAAATATTTTGGATGTTTTTCTACATTTTTATATATTGATTTAAATTACAACACAGAATACAAAGTGCATTTATTTTTTATTACAAATATTTGCACTGTAAAAATTATAAGCAAAAGAAATAGTATTTTTAATTCACCTCATACAAATACAGTAGTGCAATCTCTTTGTCGTGAAAGTGCAATTTACAAATGTAGATTTTTTTTTGTTACATAACTGCACTGAAAAACAAAACAATGTAAAATTTTAGAGCCTACAAGTCCACTCATTCCTACTTCTTGTTCAGCCTATGTCTAAGAGAAACAAGTTTGTTTACATTTACAGGAGATAATCCTGGCCTCTTCTTATTTACAATGTCACCGGAAAGTGAGAACAGGCATTTGCATGGTACTTTTGTAGCCAGCATTGCAAGGTATTTACATGCCAGATATGCTAAACATTCGTATGCCCCTTCATGCTTTGGCCACGATTCCAGAGGACGTGCTTCCACGCTGATGACGCTCATTAAAAAAATAATGCATTATTTAAATTTGTGACACAATTCTCCCGCAAGGAGTTCAATGTCCCCTGCTCTGTTTTACCCACAATCTGCCATATATTTCATGTTATAGCAGTCTCGGACGATGAGCCACCACATGTTGTTCATTTTAAGAACACTTTCACTGCAGCTTTGACAAAATGCAAAGAAGGTACCAACGTAAGATTTCTAAAGATAGCTACAGCACTCGACCACAGCTTTAAGAATCTGAAGTGCCTTTCAAAATCTGAGAGGGACGAGGTGTGGAGCATACTTTCAGAAGTCTTAAAAGACCAACACTATGATGCAGAAACTACAGAACCTGAACAACCAAATAAGAAAATCAACCTTCTGCTGGTGGTATCTGACTCAGATGATGAAAATGAACATACGTCTGTCTGCTCTGCTTTGGATCGTTATCGAGCAGAACCCGTCATCAGCATGGAGGCATGTTCTCTCGAATGGTGGTTAAAGATGAAGGGACATATGAATCTTTAGTGCATCTGGCATGTAAATATCTTGCAACAGTGCCATGAGAATGCCTGTTCTCACTTTCAGGTGACATTGTAAAAAAGACGCGGGCAGCATTATCTCCTGCAAATGTAAACAAACTTGTTTGAGCAATTGCCTGAACAAGAAGTAGGACTGAGTGGACGTGCAGGATCTAAAATTTTACATTGTTTTATTTTTTAATGCAGGGTTTTTTTGTACATAATTTTACATTTGTAAGTTCAACTTTCATGATAAAGAAATTGCACTACAGTACTTGTATTAGGTGAATTGAAAAATACTATTTCTTTTCTTTTTTTTACAGTGCAAATACTTGTATTCAAAAATAAATATAAAGTGAGCACTGTACACTTTGTATTCTGTTGTCATTGAAATCAATATATTTGAAAATGTAGAAAACATCTAAAACATTTAAATTAATGGTATTCCATTATTGCTTAACAGTGCGATTAATCGTGATTAATATTTTTAATCGCTTGACAGACCTCATATAAATTTTTCTGTATTACATTGACTCTTAATACATGGTATCTGTTGTTCAAACCTTTGCTGAGTGTTGTGTCGGGCCAGGGGCAATAGGGACACAGCAGGGTTCGGGGGTGACAGTCCCCGGGGCAAGGGGCTGGGGTGGGGTCGGTCCCTGCAGTGTGGGGCCAGGGCTGGGGCAATCAGGGCATGGCAAGGGTCAGTGCCCAGAGCAAGGGGGTGAGGCGGGGAGAGGAGGGTTGCCAATTTTGGTTGGACGTATTCCTGGAGGTTTTGTCACATGACATAATCTTTAATTAAAAATTAATCTTTAATTCCTGGAGACTCCAGGACAGTCCTGGAGGGTTGACACTCAGGAAGGGATCCTATCCTAAGTTCCCTGTAAGCTGCGTGGCTGTGCAGAGGCCTATTTAGTGCCACGCAGGTGCTCAGGGAACCTGCTGTGGCCGGGGACTGGCAGGGTGAGTGGTGCCCCTCCGCCGGCCCCAACTCTGCTGCGGCCTGGACCTGCTATGGCTGGGGTGCCCAGCCCCAAGCCTGGACCTGCCGGTGGAGGGGCGCCTATCCTGCAGACCGGCCCCGGACCTTCCGTGGCAGGGAGAGGCGTCTCTCCCCATCCAGTCCAGGTGCTGCTCCGGGGAGAGAGAGCTACGGGGAGTCCTCTCTCCCCGCCCTAGGCCTAGAGCATACTCCTGCATCCCAAATCCCTCATCCCCAGCCCCACCCCAGAGCCTGCACCCCAGTTGGACCCTTCATATGGCTGCATATTGGAGCATATAACAAAATTCATTCTGCACATGGGTGGGAAAAATTAGAGGGCACACTGGTACTGTCCTAAGAAGTTTAGTCAGTAAAACTGTTGAGAGCATGTGGTGAGAAAAACTTTGCTTTGAATTTAACATAGTTTGTTAAATTAGGCACTAGTTGAGTTTTATCTTTATTTCTCTTGTAACCATTTCTGACTTTTATGCCTCATTACATGTACTCACTTAAAATCTCTCTCTTTGTAGTTAATACATTTCTTGTACTGTTTTATCTAATCCAGTGTGTTTAAACTGAAGTGTCTGAAGAACTATTTGAAATAACAAGCTGGAAATATTATTTTAAAGAAATAATGGACTTAACATACTTGTATTGTCCAGGAGAGGGCAGGGAAGTATGGGACATATATTTCTGGGGGGAAATCTTAAGGCTGGGAGTGAGTTGGGGTCTCCCTGTACTGTAAACAAGACTGGTAAGAGCCAAGGTGTGGCTGGCTGGCTACAGCACACAGAGATACCTGGGAGTAACTTACACGTTAGAGGCCATTTGTGAGCAGTCCAGACTGGAGACTACAGCAGCAAAGCATTGTAAAGGACACTCCAGGTAAGAGGACAGGGGAGACACAGCTACTCGTTAGTCTAAAGTGTACCCTGGGTATGGCACAGGCAGTGGTCCTGCAAACTTGAGCCACACATTCCTACTGATGAAGCAGAATAAAAGATGACACATCTATTTTGAAAGGGGGCAGTGGGGGACATGAGGAGTAAGGCAATAAAGTCAGAAATGGTTACAAGAAAGACAAAACACTTCCTAATGCTGAACTTAACAAACTATATTAGATGAAAGCAGAGTTTCTCAGCATCCGCTTCCAGCAGTATTACTGACCAACCTCTAGGTCAGGACCCCTCCCCCAGAGTGCAACGACTGTTTCTTTTGTCTTCTCAGGTGCAGAGAATGAGGTGGGCAGGCAGAGAAAGCAGGATCCATTGGGATGTTTGCTCCTCCTTTTTGTAGTTTCAGTCCCTCTTTGAAAAGCATTTCCAGCGGAGTTTAAGTTTAGCATTAGGAAGCGTTTTATCTTTATTTTTGTTGTAACCATTTCTGAATGTATTCCCTATGCTTATCTCACTTAAAATTTATCTCTTTGTAGTTAATAAGGCCCATCAGCTTTGTTGACATGGTGCTGAGGGGTCAGCTTGCTCTTTGTCTTTGAGATATTGGTTTAACTACTCCCCAGACTTATCTGGAAAATACATTTCAGTCATGATTTCAGCTTGTGTTCATAATTTTACACATAATGTTGCTACATGCATTTTACCATGATACTACTTTTGAGCAAGTTATGAGTTTTCAAATGACGCCTCACAAGGCATGCCTTGTACAAAGATTATTACAATACTGTGTAAATACTGGGGTGTAGTCCATCACAAACTCCCATTTTACAGAGAGAGAAATGGACAGGGGAGGTGACTTTCCCAAAGCCACACAGTAAGTCAGTAGTACAACTGTGATTAGGACTCAGGGCTATCTACTTCTCAACCCTCTGCTCACTTCACCAGCTTACATTTCCCTTCTAGCACTTAGTTCTTCCTTTCCTCAATGTAATTGTCCTCCATGAACCTACTCAAACATAGCATCTTTACTGCTGAGTGCTTTAGTGCTGAATCCAGAGACCAGATCCAGTGACTGAAATTCCGATACCCGCTGCCCACCCAGCTCCTTCCCCACTTTCTATGACACTTTTTGGCAGCTGAACGAAATGGTGCTGAAAAGGAAGTTAGTCAATGGGATACAGCCATATAACCTGAAGGGATAGAACATGCTACAGCTGAGAAAGACTCTCAAGGCTTGGAAAATGTCTATGATGCTGTATGCTGCGTAAACACTTGTAGACATAAACTGTCAAATCTGGAAACAGGTTCAGGAAATACTCCGAGGGCTCCTTGATTATTTCCTTGACCCTGAAACAGAAGAACAACAATTTATTTTTAACTTGGGAAGTCTCTATCCTGCTAAAAAGTGTCAAAGGATCAGAACAAATGGTCAGGTTTCCCCATTTCTTTCCCTATACGGTGAAAGCCATTTCAATAGCTTTCTGAAAATAAGAGAGAATTTCCTAGAAATGATTAATATCCATTATCTCCCTGATCTGACACATTCTGCCTTTTCCAATTTCTCCCACTGTCCTTCTATTTCTCCATCCCACGGGACTAATCTCTTCATGGATGAGGGGCCATTTATCTCATTATTTTCAAAATCCTCATACAGTCCAATCAAAGCACCTTAACAGGGCACATCTTCACTGCAGAGATAACATGGGTGACTGGAACCTGGCTTAGCCTAGACAGGGTGTGAGCACTGCAGCCACATGGCAAAGCACACTTGAGTTACCGTGCTCTCACTGGTGTTGCACTCCCCTCTGTGTGTTGCTAGGACCTCGGGAATCATATCCTGGGGTTCTTTGTGCTGCAGTAAGCAGAGCTGCTCTACGATTCTTCCCCAGTGAGTTGTGGGAGAACTTTTCTCTCCTTCTGGGCCCCCGTGGGAAGATTTGGAGGACTATCAGCACTGCAGTAATTTAGCCTGACTGCTCACTGCAGAGTGGGCAGAGGAGCATGGGCTGAAAGCACCATTGAACTTGGGCAACAGAATTTCATCTGTGGATGGGAGGAGGGGCTAATGGCAACACCTGAGTAAGAGCTCGAGTTAACCCTGCAGTGAAGACAGACCCTTGTAGGAGGAGAGAATTATGATCCCTTAGAAGCAGGACTGATGCTTCGTAATTTATAGATAAGGCACCTAAGTACTATAAAGATAAGTGCTTGAGAAATACTTAGGAAGATACGTTTTTTAAATGTTGGATATAATAATGAAAAAAACTATAGTACAAGCAGCCCATCCTGGGGCTGTTTGTCATAGAAGGAAGCACCAGCATCTGGTGAAAACAGGTCAGGCAAGTGATATTCAGAGATGTCCTGTTGCAGCATCTGTGACGAACTAGGACTGTTGTTAATGTTTTCCCTGAGTATTGTGTGGGGGCCTCGGTTTCCCTATGTAGTGCTTGAGTATCTAGGTGGTGGGACAAGGGTGCATGATTGTTACAGAGGGGCCTGGACACAGAGAAGGGCCGACACTCTGTATCCTAGCAATGGATGGCCCCGGCCCCTCCCCTGCAAAGGTGAGAACTAAAGGTGTTGGAAGAAAGGGATCAGGTGACCTCCTGGCCCGGGAAGGAGACAAAGGAGAGAGGCGGGGCTGGACAGTTTCAGTTTGGGCTGGCTGGGGAACATGGAGGGAGGCGCAGACAGAGTCTGGCCTCCCTGCCCCCCCGTTTGGAGTTGTGGGGTAAAACGCAGGGAGCCCCAGGCTGGGGTCTAAGCTCCCTGGCCCCCAGAAGGGCCCGACTGAGGGGTCCTGGATGTACTGACAAGCTCTGGTTGGATTGTGTTCCTGGCATCTCTAATAAACCTTCTGTTCTACTGGCTGGCTGAGACTCCCAGTGAATCCGGGGAAGAGGGGTGCAGGGCCGGACTCCCCCACACTCCGTGACAACTGGTGGTAGCGGTGGGATGTACGGCACCCCAGGAACGACGCTTCCTGCAGTAGGTAACTGGGGAGCAGTAGAAGGAAGGGGGGCTAACGAGGACCAGGCGTGCTGAAGGCTCACAGAGGAGCGGTTTCAGGGAGCGGAGGAGCTACGCTTAACCCCTGGGAGTGTGTGACCAGCGAGAAGGACTGTGCAATGATGGTGTCCCCCTGGGGGCTGCAGTGAGCAGTCCCAGGGCGGAGGAGCCTGCGGCTTGGCCCTGGGAGAGAGAAGGATTTTTGCAGTGACAGGGTCCCCCTGGGGGTGCCGTGAGTGGACCCAGGGGCGGAGGAGCTGCAGCTCGACCCTGGCAAAGAGGCGGTGACCTGGAGAAGGGCTGGCACATTTGGGGTTCGTCCTGGAAACCGTGGGTAGCTAAGAGCACACAGGCCTGTGAATCCACAGCAACTTGGGAGCAGTGAAGTGATGGCATATCGCCTTCTCCTTAAAAGAAGCATTGTAACCCTGTGCAAAAAGAGAGGGATACGCATTGGGAAGTTCACTAAAGCGCAGTTAATCGCGCAGCTGGAGGAGGATGACCATTCTAAGGAGCAGATTCCTGACCCCGATGGGGCTACAGCAGGATCTGGGAGCAGCTGGAGCAGTAGCCTGGCATCCCCAAGAGTCTGGTCCCCAACCAGACGGGGGTCTTCACGATCGGGTTCCCCAGCAGGGGATCGGAGACGGATGGGACTAGAGCTGAGTCCGAGAGAGCAAGAGGACTGTGAGAGACAGCGAGAGCCCGAGAGAGACCTACAAGAGAAGCAGCAGCAGCAGCATGAACTGGCGATGGTGGAACGGAGAGGCATAGGGGACTGGCTAGGGGTGAGTGGGAATAGACCCCGGGGTGCCAGTTCCGCAGGGAACCTCGATCCTAAATTGCTGCCCCTGGTTAAGGAGGGTGGGGATGTGGAGGCCCACGTCACTGCCTTTGAGCAGGCTGGCGAGTCAAACCAGGGGAACCCTGTGGAAAGGCCCCGGGATCTAGCTCCCTTGCTGGGTCCCAAGGCCGTAAACTCCGTCAGCCAGATGGGTGGGATGGTGGACGGACTTCTACCCCTGACCTCAACTCGTATGTCTGCGTGGGGTCTCCTGGGCTCAGGCCCTGTGGATCCCCAGTGGGAGCGGAAGGTGATGGTCAATGGAGAGACATTCCTGGGGTGGCGAGACCCCGGGACAGAGAGAACTGTGGTCAGGCCCCGGGTGGTGCACCCCCACCAGATGCTGAGGGGCTGTGTGACCTGGGTGAGGGTCCCAGGGATGGACCCATTCGCCCTGCCTATGGCCCAGATCCCTGTGCAGACCCAGGAGGGGTCGGGCTGGCTGGTGGTTGGGGTTCTCCAGGATATCAGCGGTGAGGTGCTGTTGGGGGGTGACTGTGTATCTTTGGGACAGGATCCAGGCCCTGGCCCTGTAACGGCCGAGGATTTGAATTTGAACCCAGGGAACCAATTGGCTAAGAGGGAAATGGTCAGTGAAAATGCAAATGACCTGGCTGGCAGGGGGGAGGAGCTGCCAGGCCCCGGTTACCTGCCTGGCTGTAACCAGACCCCTAGGGTGGGGTGGGACAAAGAGATGCTCCCAACCCCCCTGCACAATGGAGAGGTGGCTCACCCGGGCTTTGATGCGGCGAGCAAAGCAGCGAGCTCGCTGCCTGGCCCCACAGGGACAGCCAGGGCAGCGCTGAGCACTGGGGGAGCAGAGACCCCAGCTGAGTGGGGGGACACACAGGCAGGGCAGGACGGCTGCCAACCAGGCTGGCCTGGTCCAGAGGTGCTGCCGGGAAGTGATTCCACGGCAGGGAGGGAGCCACCAGGGACAGGGCTCAGTGGGGCGGTGACCCCAGGCCCAGCCAGTGAGCTGCAGAAGGATCCCTCCCTGGAGAAGCTGAGGGAACTTGCTGGCCACAGCGCTGCAAAACCCCTTGGGGAAGGCTACAGGGACAGATCCCTGTGGGAGAAGGAATCCCTGTGCCGGGAATGGGCTTCCCAAGGGGAAGTAGAACTGTGGGGAATCAGGAGGCAGCCGATGGGGCCCCAGAAGTATCATCACTGGCTATTGTACCTGGCCTGGGGTAAGGGAGAAGCTCCCTGGAGGTCCCTGCCCATCAGAGAGGAACCTTTCCAGAAGGTGGCTATGGATAGAGTGGGGGTCCCCAACAAGGTCCTTACAGACCAGGGATCCGAGGTCATGTCAGCCCTGCTCCGGGGCGTGTGGGAGAAAGGTGGGGTCTGGCCAACCTGGGCCTCTGCATATCACCCTCAGTCCAACGGGCTGGTGGAGAGATTTCAGGGGACCGTGAGGCTGATGCTGAGGACTTGCATAAATCAGCATCCACAGGACTGGGACAAGTACCTGCCCCACCGATGGCACAGGGAAGTGCCCCAGGAATCACCAGAGTGCTTCCCTTTCAAGCTGTGGTATGGGAGGAGAGTAAGGGGACCCCTAGAACCGGTAAGGGACGATTGGGAGGAGAAGGGGGAAGATCCCCTGGTGGATCTCTCCCCTGAGATGGGAGCCCATCCTCCCAGCAGGTGTCCCCCATTCAGAGTAACTGGGAAAACAGCCCGGAACCTGGAGAGAGAGGCCAAGGACATGCTGGCTTTAGAGGTGATCCAGTCATTCAGCAGCCCAGGGCTGGCCAAGGTGGAGGCGATCAGAGATTGGCCTGTTCCCCAGACCAAGGAACAGGTCCAGGCCTTTAGCGGGATGGCGGGGTACTACCAGAGTTTTGTACCCCCCTTTAGCTCCCTAGCTGCCCCCATCACAGAGCTAGGTAAGAAGGGGAAGCCAGACGAGGCGGTCTGGACCGACCAGGGCCAGAGGGCTCTCTGTGCGCTGAAGGAGGCTCTAATCCAGGACCCAATAGATCGAGTAAACCCAGACAGGGCCAAGCCCTGTACAGTGTTCACCAAAGCCTCAGACACAGGGCTGGGCACGATGCTGATCCAGGCCTATGCGAAGGGGGGGAGACACCCCATCGGGTATCTGAGCAAGGAGCTGCTGCCCTGAAGGCAGAACGGTCAGGCCATAGAGAGGGAATGCCTGGCCATGGTGCAGGCCCTTAAGAAGCAGCAGCCGAATCTATTTGGGTGGCGCTTTACGGTGTATATTCACCACCTCGCCCCGACGTGGCTGCATCCAGGAAAAGGGGCTGATGCCAAGCGGCTGGTGACAGAGACGTGGTCAGAGAGGGGACCAGATCAAGAGGGAGGCTCTTAACCAAGAGAGCCCGAATTACAGCCCTCCAGACTGGAGCGCTGGGAGAAGACCTGATCTCAGCTTGAACCCCAGGGGTTTGGGATGGAAAAAGGGCACGGGCCGCATAAACCTTCCCACATGCGGCCTGCGGGTGAGCTAAGGGAGGACGTCGAACTGTAACGGCCTGGTGTAACCATGTTCGAACTTCCCCAGGTCACTGGCTAAGTGATCCCGCTCAGTTCGGTCTCGAAGGGGGGAGAGATGTGACGAACTAGGACTGTTGTTAATGTTTTCCCTGAGTACTGTGTGGGGGCCTCGGTTTCCCTATGTAGTGCTTGAGTATCTAGGTGGTGGGACAAGGGTGCATGATTGTTACAGAGGGGCCTGGACACAGAGAAGGGCCGACACTCTGTATCCTAGCAACGGATGGCCCCGGCCCCTCCCCTGCAAAGGTGAGAACTAAAGGTGTTGGAAGAAAGGGATCAGGTGACCTCCTGGCCCGGGAAGGAGACAAAGGAGAGAGGCGGGGCTGGACAGTTTCAGTTTGGGCTGGCTGGGGAACATGGAGGGAAGCGCAGACAGAGTCTGGCCTCCCTGCCCCCCCGTTTGGAGTTGTGGGGTAAAACGCAGGGAGCCCCAGGCTGGGGTCTAAGCTCCCTGCCCCCCGGAAGGGCCCGACTGAGGGGTTCTGGATGTACTGACAAGCTCTGGTTGGATTGTGTTCCTGGCATCTCTAATAAACCTTCTGTTCTACTGGCTGGCTGAGACTCCCAGTGAATCCGGGGAAGAGGGGTGCAGGGCCGGACTCCCCCACACTCCGTGACAGCATCACACTATTGCATTAGCCGAATCATCATTTATCATGCAGAGCTCTTCCATACTATGATTATAGCATGTGTTTCTCCTGTTCCTAAAGCATGAGGATGTGGAAATAGTTACATTACCCTCAGGAGATGCCTGGTAAACAACACCATGGAACGAGCTGTTGATCAATGTGTGACCATGATGATGATTTGGAAGCAAAAACTAGTTCCCAGAAGCATCTTGATCGTGTAAACTGCCTTTGGGTGATGAGCGTGGCGTTATCTAGGGTATACCCCAGCCTGGCACTTAGTATTGTGACTTTCATAATACGATACACTGTATCCACATAACAATATTCTATGCAACTACAGACCACTGTGCTGCTGGAGGAGCTATCCTTCATCACCTGGATACGCTTTAGTTTATAACATGCTGAGGTACCAGGAAACGGTCTTTTCCCCACACCCTGCATATTTTTACTCTCCTTGAAAGGTAGCATGTCCTTTTGAAGAAGGGATTCCTGCTCTTAAACCTACTGGGACTCGCAGCCTTTTACAGACAGACAAAGATTCCTAGGGACTGTTCATCCCTGGCACGGATTGTGAAGCAAGCTCTTACTTTTCTTCCTTCTCATCAAAGTGCTCGCCCATGTTCCTGATGAACTTCAGTAGGTCCGTGATATAGTTTTCATACTGTTTCTTCTTGTTCTTGTTCTGATTCTTGTTGTTCTTGAAGGGGTTGAACATGCTGTCTAGAACCAATTTGTCAATCTGAAATAAACACTCTGGGTTATTCCATCCCATTCACACATCACAAAATAACAGCCTCCCCTGGCTGCAGTGGTCTCACTCTGCAGAAATATCATACACATAAATTTCTCATAGATGGAGCAATAGTTTATAGCACTTACATTAAAATTATGCTTAACAACATACAAAATGTCTATGGTTTTATCTGGTTTGATCCTTTCTGGGTTTGTCAGGGTGTGGATTTGTTAATCTTCTTGACACAATGCATCTCTTTCCCAAATGCCCTTCTCTTTGCACAGCCATTTGGGGGAAAGCAGGGCTGACAGATAGAAGGGCATGATTATTATTATGGCTGTCATCATGATTTAGTGCAAGATTTTCAGGGGTGTTTGAGTTCTACTGGGTGAGAGGGACAAAGGTGGTTTTGTATCACCTTTCCACCCTCATAGTTGTGGCACTATTGGGAAAGGTCCATATGGACTACAATACTGTCTGAGGATCGCCAGAGCTCAAAGTACCCTGGCCATCCGCATTTCCACTCCAGCAATGCTCCCTACACCATGCTGGCTAGGAACAGGTGTCACAGAGCTGACTAGATCACTTTTATGACAAATGGATATTTCTATGTCCAAGGGGAATCCTCAGTTACTCCATTAGGGCAGCCCTCCATCCCGTGTACACCATGGAAGAAGTCTGAAGGAGACAGAACTAGGGCAGAGGATCTGGGTGGTACACTGTAGCTATGGTTTTTTACTGTGCTGAAACTGTGAGGCACATGGGGCCTCGGATGGATGCCTATGTTAGTCTTTATACATTAATTCATTAAATAAGTGAAAGCTGTCAACAGGCTTGTCTATATTAGAAAGTTTTGCCACTTTAAGTATATTCGTATAATTAAAGCAGCAACCTAACCCCTGCAGTGCACAGTTATATCCATAGAAGAGTGCCTTTTATCGGTACATCTTATTCTGGTTCTGGAAGCAAAATAGGCTATACCTGTATAAGGCACCTTTATACTGATGTAACTGTGTCCACATTAGGGTTCATTCCTGTACAAATACATCAGCTAAAATAACAGCCCTAGCCGACAGTTATTTACACAGACAAAACTTTTAAGTGTAGATCAGGTCTAAGATTCTTCTGTACTGCACTCATTGCCATTGTAGTCAAACATCTTCCAAGCTCAAATGCTTTTTAATAAGTTCCCTCTTTTTTCCTCCCTTTGCACACCCTCACAGCTGCAGTCCAACACAGGGCAAACTCTAGCCACCTTCTCCATTTAAAAGGCTTGTCACAACTTAAGCAGCGAGTCACTAGGGCGATGTCTACAAACCACTCTCTGGAAGCTCCGTGTACACCACTCCAGCAGACAGTGATGGTAGTTTTAAAATCTAGATTTGATTAGATTAGATTTTGCCCCCACGTTGTCTGGATAGGGATGGAGTTACACCTCCAGTTTAAAAAAGGGCCTGTAAGTCCTGTGAGAAAACTTTCCCCTTGTGCGTCCACAGCAAAACAGCTTACCTGCTTAGTCCACTGCTGCAAAGGGTGCTCATCACAATTCAAAGCTTTCAGAATCTCACTCTCGTTGTTGTGATGCTTGGTGTTGCGTGTTTTGATATCGCTCTCATTCCCAACGTCTCTCAGGAACCTGTACCTGCTGTGGGATCAAAGGCACAGTGGGGGTGGCCTGCTGCACTGATTCTTGACAGAATGGGGCAGCCAGCAAATCTGCTGTTTGAGAGGCTGTAATTTTCATTCATGGCACTTACGTCTCCTTGCTCCAGAAAAAGGGATGTTGGATCAAGTCTCTCAGCAGGTTCTCAACCGGGCTTCCTTCATCAGGGGAGACCAGACTTCCCCTAAGGTCTGCAGTCTCCACATAGTCCTGCACGTCCTCTGGACAATCCCAATCGTCTCTATCATTTTCCTCAAAGGGGACCTTACCCAGTGTTACAACATACAGGACCAGCCTTCTGAGTGCCTGAGCATGAGAACAAATGGCCGTTTCACTCCACAGCACACAACTTCCCACCAAAGAGAAACAGAGACAGAGAAACTATCTTCTAAAATCAGCACTCTGTGTGTCTGTATACGCACGTGTGTACGTGTATGGCAGCAATCACTTCATGAAGTGTTTGTATTAGAGAGCCAACCACACTGACAGCAGAGAGCAAAATCAGGAAGTGACTTCCAGGGGTCAGAGAAAATCTTCATTCCTAATCACTGTCACTTCCTTGTACTGTGGTCTCTTGTGCTATGGGAATTTTCAGAAACCATGCTGTTATACATTTCCTTCTGAATATGCAGGAAGATCAGCTGATTCTCCCCAAGAAAGCAAAGAAAATAAATGAATAGAAAGAAGGGAGCAAAAGACAGAAAGGTTGTGAGGGGTAATCTGAAACATAATATTGGTTTAATGGAAAGTTACCTTCAGGTCTTTGATTATAACATCCTTCTGTCCTTCACTCAAACTTTTGCTCTTATCAAAATCCGCTAAGCGAACTTTACCAGCAGCATCTGACAAAATAACAGGAATAGTTAAGCCTGTTGTCTTTGTGTTGCGCTCCTTTTCTCTAGTACCTGGTTGAATTATTCGCATGACCCCAGAACTCTTTGGTAGATTGTTCAGTGGGATGACCTGATCTCTCGGTAGGAGGGCAAAACTAATGTGATACTTATGGCTGCTGTACTACATGAGTACGAATGCACACACACCCTCTCGGTGCATAAAGATCTCTACATTGCTAATGTATACGGTCAGCTCTATAATGCCTCGCTTTCTCAACTATGGGCAATAGGAGAATAGAGTAAGAATGATAAGAACACACAAGCTAACCTATCAAAATGTTACGTGGGTGTAGATCCTGATGGCCAAACCCAAACATGTGTAGTTCTTGAACTGCCTCAAAGAGTGTCTTAAGAACACCCTTGCAATTCACTTCATTCTCTGATGCACTCAGGTGTTCTTCAAGGTTCTTCTCACAGAGCAAGAGGCACAAGTACAGGCAGGGTTTCTTTTCTTCAGCACCAAAAAGCTTCACTAAATGGTTGCTGGTCAGACATTGTTCAAGGCACATTTTCTCTTGTTTAGCAAGTTCTGTGCCAATGCAGAATATCTTCACAGCCACTTCCTTCCCATCAAAGAGTCCCAGATAGATGCCCCCTTGGGAGGTTCTCTGAATCCTGAAATCATTATGTTGCAGGATTTTAAGTTTTCCAATCATGGGACGATACATGTTGTACAGAACCTTCAGCTGCTCTCCCCAGCGTTTGCTGGTGGGTTCCCAATCTTGAGGTTGACTTGGACAAGCCTTGGCGCCGTACTGGCGAAGAAGATCTGCCATTTTCTTATTGTATTTCCTATTGACGATCCCAATAAGGTCCCCAAGGTCAGTCCTTGCCCCCATTTCACACAATAGCTTTGCTATTTCGTAATAGTTTTTCTCTACAGCTATCATCAGTGCTGTTTTGCCCTCTCTGTCAGCATCATTGATGTCAACTTCATTCTTCTCCAATAAAGCTTTCACCAAATCCAGACTTTGTATCTCGACTGCCAGGATGAGGGTAGTTTTCCCATGTTCATCTCTTCTGTTCACATCAACACCACAATCCAGCAGGAAATGAACAACTGGGGCAACTGACTCCCTCGTCTTGTTATCACTTGAAAGGAAGGCATGGATTAAAGCATTTCTGCCCTGGTTGTCACAAATGTTCATGTCAGCCTTCATCTCACTGACAAGAATTTTTACGACTGAGAGGTGGCCCTCCCTGGCAGCATCCATCAGGGCTGTTGCCCCCCCTTTATTCAGTGTCCTTTTCTCCTCGTTAACCACCCTCCGCAAATTCACATCTGTCCCATTATTGTACAAGAATCTTAAGGCCTTCTCATTCCCATACCAAGCAGCCTCCATAAAGGCTGTGAAACCATTGTCATCATACTCATTGATTTCTGAGCCCTTAGAAAGGAAGAGCTCTAAAAGACTCACATTTCCCACTATTCCTGCTACAAGAAAGGGAGTGGCACCGTTTCTCTTCCTAGCACATGGATCTGCACCTTTCTCCAGCAGAAGACCAATGATCTCTTCCTGATCAGCCTGTACAGCTCTGTGCAGAGGTGTCCAACCACCTTCTGCCTTGGAATTAACATCTGCTCCTTCCTCCAACAGCTGCCGGACTGTCTCTATTGAATGGTTTCGGACAGCATCGTTTAGCAGAGAGGCTGTGCCTGCTGCTGTTTCATTTCTGGAGGTCGATACCGCCTCCTGGCTGTTACCAGTGGCCTCCATGACTGTTAAGATAAACGGCTGTGCTCTTGTTCTGTGTCCCTTTCAAATGGAGATTCTTCAATAGAATGTTTTTCCTGGGCTCTCCTTTAAGATGGAAGGCATGGATTGGTCAGTGCCTTTGTTGTCGGGACATGAATGGAGTTTTGCTGATGAAGTGCACCAGCACTACCCAGCTCCAAGGGCTCCGTGCTTTACATATTCCACCTGATTAGCAATGAGAGAAAATAAACCTGTTTACTGACTCTTAAGACTTTAAAATGGTGCTTGATAGGTGATATTAAGGCTACATTTTAGTCACAGGTATTTATAGTAACAGTCATGGACAGGCCATGGGCAATAAACAAAAATTCATGGCCCGTGACCTGTCTATGACTTGTACTATACCCCTGACTAAATATTGGGAGTGCTGCAGGTGCTGGCAGTTTTAGCAATAGTCTATGGATCTGTAAGAGACATGACAGTGAAGGTTACACGACATGGTTTTCAGAGCCACAAGAGATTGTGTGTGGGGGTGGGGAGGGAAGGGGGATTATATGAGATGTCCTCTGGGTCCACATGCAACAGTCCGTGCTAATTTGGTTCAGAGTTTCTTATCAGTACAGATTGACAATAATAATGAATTGGTAAGGGTGGGAAGAGTGGTTTGTACTTTTAGGCAAACACATGGTACTCTTGGGTGTGCTTGTCAGTGGGAAGAAGACACCCCAAGAAGGGTGTTTGTCATTAGATACTGTTGAGGGTACTTGGGTTATATAAATATGGCTCTGTGTATTCTGCAATTCTGAAGCTGCTTGAGTTCCTGCATAATTACTCTCTGTACAGAACAATGCAGGAGATTCCAATCTTGTAATTTTCTAAAAACAAGTTTCTAGTCATCATGACTGTGAAGATAACCTTTCAAATATGATCTGAATAGAAGCTGATCTTAATTGGAAGTTGATTCTGGAATGTAACGAGGAAATTTAATTATTCACCACCAGGAAGTGTATTAGAAAGCTCCAGCTACCGTGCTTTTCTGTAACTTTTATATTTTCCAGATTCTGCTGCAAAAGTTTCAGTTCACTACAGAAGTTAGTACTATAGTGCCACAGAAACCATGGGTCTTGCTGTGAAATTTATGTTAAACTTGCTGCAAAATACACATGGCCTTCATTATATGCACCAAATACCTGATGCTTCCTGATCTTTGTTGGAGAATATAAGTATACGCATATCTATTACCCCATTGAGTTTTGGACAGGTGGCTATGCCCTTAGCCCTGTGAAGAGACCAATCAGAAAGCAGTATTTGACAAAAAGTCCCACCTTACCCCTGCCCCCTTTCTGCCCAGTGAGAAGCCCATATTTGTCCGTTAGACTTTCTTGACCCTTTCATCATTTTCTGGGGTCAATCAGGAAGGAATTCAGGGTCTGGAGGCATTATCACTGACAGGCCATTATCAGGAAGTCTTTAAGAATAGTGGGCACATTTAAGACTATTTTTTCCCTCCAGATATAAAATGGGCCATTAGTTAAAATTTAGACATATCATAATCATATGCGAGTAAGAGTTCACAGCATTATATAATGTGAGGAGGGAAAAATGGGACAATATGAAATTAAAAAGGTCCCTAATGAATACTCTCCAGGATCAAAGGGTTTTTCAGTCCAGTTAAGGTTTGTTGTTGTTCTGTCTTATGAAGGAAAAGAAACAGAGTTACAAAAGTAATAACCTCTTTTCCCCTTTTAAAGAAAGGTTATAACCTTTACAGAACAATAAAATTCAGCCTAACTGTCAAAGGTGACAGTTGTTAAAGATTTTTACCAAAGACTCGCTCCTTGTGGTCTCGCTTGTTTGTGGGTCTGACAGAAAATAATTCTTTTAAAGGGAAACTGGCAGAAAAGCTGCAAAGTCTTAATTACAGGAAAAGATTAATTCACATAAGCTTGATTGTCTTCTGGGAAAACCAAATGAATCGAGTCACTTATCACAGTTTTTGTTAAAAAGTTTAAAAAATGTATAATTAAGTTGCTTACATATGTTTGAGTTACTTCACAATGCTTATTTTCTACATCTTTGGAGACATACAGTAAAAATAAAAGGCTCTTCTCTGAGCCCTGGTCTACACTACGAGTTTTGGTCGAATTTATTAGCATTATATTGATTGAGCCGTGCACCCGTCCACACGACGAAGCCCTTAACATCGACTTCTAGGGCTCTTAAAATTTATCTCGCCACTCCACCCCCAACGAGGGGATTAGCGCTTAAAGCGATATTGCCGAATCGATCTAGGCTTAGTGAGGACGCAATTCGACGGTATTGGCCTCCTGAATCTATCCCACAGTGCAACATTTGACCACTCTGGACAGCAGTCTGAGCTCGAATGCTCTGCCCAGGTACACAGGAAAAGCCCCGCGAACTTTTGAATTTCATTTCCTGTTTGGCCAGTGTGGTGAGCTGCAGGTGAGTGCAGATCTCATCAGCAGAGGTGACCATGATGGAGTCCCAGAACCGAAGACGAGCTCCAGCATGGACCGAGCGTGAGGTACGCGATCTGATCGCTGTATGGGGAGATGAAACCGTGCTAGCAGAACTACGGTCCAAAAGGCAAAATCCCAATACATATGCCAAAGTCTCCAAGGGCATGCAGGACAGAGGCTACAACAGGGATGCACAACAGTGGCGCGTTAAAATTAAGAAGCTCAGGCAAGCCTACCAAAAAACCGGAGATGAAAACAGCGGCTCTGGGTCAGAGCCCCAGACATGCCGCTTCTATGATGAGCTCCATGCCATTCTAGGGGGTGCAGCCAGCACTGACCCACCCATGTGGTATGACTCCGTATGTGGATCATCAGAAACCACCGAGGAGCATTTTCGGGAAGAGGAAGATGATGATAATCATGCTCAAAATAGCGCACAGACACAGCAAGGAAGCGGAGAAGCCCTTTTCCCCGAGAGCCAGGAACTTTTTGTCACCTTGGAGCCAGTACCCTACGAACCCACCCAAGGCGTGCTTGATGCAGGAGAAGGGACCTCTGGTGAGTGTACCTCTGTGAAAGTAATACATGTTTTATAAACAAGCGTGTTTAATGATTAATTCGCGGCCAGTACAGCTACAGCTACTGGAAAATTATGTTAACATGTTCGGGGATGGAGCGGAAATCCTCCGGGGACATCTCCGGAAAGCTCTCCTGGATGTACTCCCAAAGCCTGTGCAAAAGGTTTCTTGGGAGGGCAGCCTTATCCTGTGCTCCGTGGTAACACACTCTACCACGCCAGGCCAGTAGCATGTAGTCTGGAATCATGGCATTGCAAAGCATGGCGGCGTATGGTCCCGGTGTTTGCTGGCATTCAAGCAACATCCGTTCTTTATCTGTCTGTGTTATCCTCACAAGAATGATATCATTCATGGTCACCTGTTTGAAATAGGGGGATTTTATTAAGGGGGTATTCAGAGGGGTCCATCCCTGCTGGGCTGTTTGCCTGTGGCTGAACGGAAATCTTCCCCGCTGTGACCCACGCGGTGGGGGGAGGGGGAACAGCGAACATCTTGGATGTGTGTCTGTGTGTGTGGGAGGGTGTCGATTAGGTTCGTGCTGCACGTTAACCCGAAAACCGCCGCCGCTCCCTTTTCAATTGCCAACCCTTTTTAAATTGCCAGCCCAAACGCTGTTTGTTATGGGAAATGAGGGGATTGCTGTTTGAAACCATTCCCACAGCCTATAGACTGTGGCTTACCATGGGTGCCTACAAGCCAAATTCTGTTGCCCGCCGGACCTGCTTGTGTGATCTCTCACACCAAACCGGCAGACTCTCAATATAACAGGCAAAGTGCAACCTTGGACCAAATGCACATGTGCTATGTAATGTTTGGAGCATTGTTCTCTAATATGTGTCTTTTAAACTACTCCTCTCCCGTTTGTTTCCTCCCGCAGCTGCAAATGTTTCAACGCCACCCCTTTCATCACCGTCCCAGAGGCTAGCGAAGATTAGAAGTAAAAAAAAAAGGAATCGAGACGATGTGTTCTCAGAGCTCATGCAATCCTCCCACACTGAAACTGCCCAGCAGAATGCGTGGAGGCAGACACTGTCGGAGTCCAGGAAGGCAGAATTTGATCACGCGGACAGGTGGCGTGCTGAAGACAATGACTGGCGGGAAGAAGAGAGACAGCGGCGGGATGAAGAGAGTAGGTGGCGTCAGCATGCAGAGAGAAGGCAGGATGCAATTCTGAGGCTACTGGAGGATCAAACGGAAATCCTCCAGCTTATAGCTGAGGAAAGGCATATGGTTCAGGAAAGGCCGCCTGAGCCCAGACCGCCGCTACAGCCCCTGTGTAACCAACAGCCCTCCTTCCCAAGTCCCATAACCTCATCCCTGAGACGCCCAAGAACGCGTTTGGGTGGCCTCCATGCACCCAACACTCAAGCCAAGAGAACAGTCCAAGCAACAAAAGGCTGGCATTCAATAAATTTTAAAGTGCTGTGTGTCCTTGTCCTTCCCTCATCCCCTCCTCAACCACCCATCCTGGTGCTTCCCTTCCTCCACCACCCATCCTGGTGCTTCCCTTCCTCCACCACCCATCCCGGGCGACCGTGGCAGTTACTCCCATAGTTCCCCCTCATTGTTTTACGAATTAATAAAGAATGCATGATTTTTAAGCAACAATGACTTTATTGCCTCTGCAAGCGGTGACCAAGGGGGGGAGGGCAGGGCGGTTTGGTTAAAGGGAAGTAGACTGAATGAAGGGGTGGGGCTTTTCATTAATGGGGAAAAACAGAACTTTCACACAGCATCCTGGCCATTCATGAAACTGGTTTTCAAAGCTTCCCTGATTCGCAACGCACCCTGCTGTACTCTTGTAATAGCCCTGGTGTCTGGCTGCACATAACCAGTGGCCAGGCTATTTGCCTCAACCTCCCACCCCGCCATAAACATCTCCCCCTTACTCTCACAGATATTGTGGAGCGCACAGCAAGCAGTAATAATAATGGGAATATTGGTTTCGCTGAGATCTAACCTAGTCAATAAACTGCGCCAGCGAGCTTTTAAACACCCAAATGCACATTCCACCACCATTCTGCACTTGCTCAGCCTATAGTTGAAAAGGTCCTGACTACTGTCCAGGCTACCTGTGTATGGCTTCATGAGCCATGGCATTAAGGGGTAGGCTGGGTCCCCAAGGATAACTATAGGCATCTCAACATCCCCAACGGTTATTTTCTGGTCTGGGAAGAAAGTCCCTTGCTGCAGCAGCTGAAACAGACCAGAGTTCCTGAAGATGCGAGCGTCATGTACCTTTCCCGGCCATCCCACGTTGATGTTGGTGAAATGTCCCTTATGATCCTCCAGTGCTTGCAGCACTATTGAAAAGTAACCCTTTCGGTTTATGTACTCGCTGGCTTGGTGGTCCGGTGCCAAGATAGGGATATGGGTTCTGTCTATCGCCCCACCACAGTTCGGGAACCCCATTGCTGCAAAGCCATCCAGTATGAGCTGCACATTTCCCAGACTCACAACCCTTGGTACCAGTAGCTCGGTGATCGCCTTGGCTACTTGCATCACAACAGCCCCCACTGTAGATTTTCCCACTCCGAATTGATTCGCGACTGACAGGCTTCCACAAGTTGCAAGCTTCCACAGGGCTATCGCCAGTCGCTTCTCTACTGTGAGGGCTGCTCTCATCTTGGTGTTCTGGCGCTTCAGGGCAGGGGAAAGCAACTCACAAAGTTCCATGAAAGTGCCCTTACGCATGCGAAAGTTTCACAGCCACTGGGATTCATCCCAGACCTGCAGCACTATGTGGTCCCACCAGTCTGTGCTTGTTTCCCGGGCCCAGAATCGGCGTTCCACTGTATCAACAAGCCCCATTACCACCATGATGTCCACCTTGCGGGGGGGCCTTTTTTGAGAGAGGTCTGTGTCCATGTCCTCATCACTGTCCTCAGGGCGCTGCTGTCGCCTCCTCGCCTGCTGTAGCTGTAGCAGCTCCTGGTTCTCGTTCTCCATATACTCCTGGACAATGCGCGTGGTGTTCATAACGGCGATAACAGCCGCGGTGATCTGATCGTGCTCCATGCTTTCCCTGGTATGCTGTTTGCAGGACAGCAGAGTGGGAGCAGAAGCAGCGGGTGGATAACAATGGTGTCAGCAATATGGCGCCCGCATGAAAAAAGGCACGAAAGGATTTTGGGCTCCCTCCTCCGCTGCTTTCACGGAGGGAGCAAGGGTTAGGCGCCTTCCCTTCTAGCTGCAGATGGTTCAATAGGCTTGATATCCATCATCATCATCATCACCTGGCCCCCTCAAGGATTGAACTCACAACCCCAGGTTTAGCAGGCCAACACTCAGACCACTGAGCTATCCCTCTGCCTGTATTATAGCGCGACTGAATCCCCAATAGGCCTAATGTCCAGGCGTACGCTGGCTCCATGCTTGCCGTAGCAAACACGGAAACCACTGGCCACTGAGCTATCTCTCTGCCCGTATTCCAGGCAGTACTGAATCTCCCTTAAACAAAACGTAAAAAAGAGAATGACCAGAGTCACTCTGGTCACTCTCATTTATGTCCAAGTGCCCCCGGCCAGCCACACCATAGGCCGGCCAGGAGCACACAGGGGATGATGAATTTAAAGCCTATTGCACAATCTGCAGCTAGAAGGCAAGGCCCTTCTGCTGTGTAGTCCCATGACTACAATCATTTATGGCATATTGCACCATATGTTGCTAGAAGGGAAGGAGCTGCTGCATAGTCCCATGACTATGACCATTTATGGCATATTGCACCATCTGCTGCTAGAAGGAAAGGAGCTTATGCTGTGTAGTCCCGCGACTACCAGCCTCAGGCAGAATGGCCCCCTCAAGGATTGAACTCGCAACCCCGGGTTTAGCAGGCCAGTGCTCAGAACGCTGAGCTATCCCTCTGCCCGTATTACAGTGTGACTGAATCCCCACTAGACCTAATGTCCAGGCATATGCTGGAGATATACAGTAATTGTGAGCTGAGCAGGCTTCCGTAGCAAACCCGGAAATCCCGGAAACCCCAGAAAAAAGGCGCGAAAAAGATTGCTTTCACGGAGGGAGGGAGGGACGTTTGATGGCTTGACGACATGTACCCAGAACCACCAGCGACAATGTTTTCTGCCCCATCAGGCTTTGGGATCGCAACCCAGAATTCCGATGGGCAGCAGAGACTGTGGGAACTGTGGGATAGCTACCCGCAATGCAACGCTCCGAAAGTCGACACTAGCCCCGATACTGTGGACACAGTCCGTCGACCTCATGGTCTTAATGCTCTTTAGTGGGGACACACACAATCGATTCCATAAAATCGGGTTTTAAAATATCGACTTCTATAATTTCGACCTAATTCTGTAATGTAGACATACCCTGAGCCATCAAAAAGCTACAGCCTTGTTAGAGGAACTATTACCCAGAGTCTTAACATATAAAGAGGGGGAAAAACAAGAGTCTTGACAAAGGGTAGAACAAAGATTCAGAAGTTTCCTTATTGAGCACTGCTGGCACAGTCCTACTGACAACATGCTTCTATGATACTGTCTATTCTGCCCTCTTTTCCTGATTCATGTCATAGCGGGCAGATGTTTGTGGGAGTTAGCTAACATGCTGCTTTTTCAGGCGGTGCCGCTGCTCTCTCTCAGAATTAGAGAAAGGGTTACTACATTTAGATCAGTGATTCTCAAACTTTTGTACTGGTGACCCCTTTCACATAGGCGATCCCCCTTATAAATTAAAAACACTTTTAAATATATTTAACACCATTATAAATGCAGGAGGCAAAGCGGGGTTTGCGGTGGAGACTGACAGCTCGCAACCCCCTACATAATAACCTCACGACCCCCTAAGGGGTCCCAACCCCCAGTTTGAGAACCCCTGATTTAGATAGTCCAGTGCTCACAGCCAAGAGGATGCATGCATGTATGGATGGATAGATGTTGAAATATGGTAGAGGATGGCTCCCAGCATAATTCATCTGCCCTGCTAAGAGGCGGACTGCAGGAATTTTCAACCATTGATTTCAGTTGGAGTTAGGGAAGTAGTGCTCAGGAATGCTGGCTTTCAGTAACTTTTCCCAGGGGACCAGGGAGTGTTCTCTCTATTCACACAGGAGCATACTGGGAAGCATGTGCTCGGTCCTGGAGAATCACTCCCTCCTGGATCTCCTCCACGCACAGTGCAGGCTCACAATATACACAGTGAGTGGGGATGGAAAGCAAGTCAGTCACCCCTGAACTTTGAGGCCTGTTGTCTCGGGCTTGCACAGTGCGGACTCCAGAGTGTTATTATAATTGATTAGGAAAAAAGTAGCATGCTGATTTTAGATTGGCGCACCCATCCACCATCAAGGTACTGTTAAGAAAAAAAAAACCCATTCTTCCCATCCAGGGATTAATCATCCATATATGCATCATTTCATCTTAAAATGTAAGTATGATATGCAGTGTCTACTTATGTTAATTATTTTATTTTAAATTAAGTATTTAATTTTCTCTCTCATTGTGTCATTCGCAGTCCTCCACTAAATTAAATGATCTGTAATTGCCCGGTAGGATTGAACCATAAAGAATTTAAGTTGGTTTTATTCCTTATCTTTAAAGTACTAATTGGGACTACATAAATCAAAGGTTACAACAGGGGGATGGATTCCGAAACTTCTCCTTCCACCACCCAAGTGGAACCTCACACAATTTTGCCATGTCTGCAGCCCTTCCCTAATCTAGAGATGACAGGACAGACAGCCACACTAGCTCCAACATACATTCAGCAAAGGTTACCAACTGTCAGTATATGTAAGGCCTTTCAGTTAAAATGAAACAGCGAAAATTGCCTGCCAGAGTCAAGACTGTCTTAAAAAACATGTATCCATAAGTATAAATGGCAAGACACTCTAGGACACTGTTTCTCAACCAGGGGTACGTACATAGAGGTCTTCTGGGAGGTACTCAACTCATTTAGATCAGTGTTTCTCAACCTGAGGGTTGCGACTCCCAGGGGGTCATGGGATGGGTTTAGGGATGACTGGGCGGTGGGGGGGAAGCAGGGCAATTGCCTGGGGCCTAATGCCACAGGGTGCTCAACAAAGCTAAATTACATGCTTCAGCCCCAGGTGGTGGGGCTCTGGCTTCAGACCTGTCCCCCAGGGCTCTGGCTTCAGACAAGGCTCACAAATGAAAAACAGGCTCAAGTATCACACTGAAATGTAAGTACAATCGATTTATTTTATAATGAGAAAGCAAGCAACTTTTCAGTAAGAGTGTGCTGTGACACTTTTGTATTTTTGTGTCTGTTTTTATAATCAAGTAGTTTTTAAGTGAGGTGAAACCTAGGATACCCAATACAAATCAGACTCCAGAAAGGGATATAGTAGTCTGGAAAGGTTGAGAACCACTGCTCTAGGACAATGGTCCCCAAACTGTGGTGCATGGCCCCCTAGGGGGGCCACAGAGGAACGTTTGAGGGGGTGCACGGTGGGGATTGGCTCAGGGCCCGGCCCACGGGGGTCGGGGAGAGAGCACCACCCAGCCCCGCTTTGCCCCCAGCCACAGGTCCACTCTGCCCACAATCCAGCTCCAGCCACAGCTCTGCTCTTCCCCTAGTCCCAGCCCCAGCCCCACTCCAATCCCTGCTCTGGCCCCACCCCAGCTCTGCCCTCATTCACTCTCTCTGCCACCAGGTCAGCTCCACCTCTAGCTCCAGCTCCTCCCCAAACCCCAGTGGATTTCGCTCCGCCCACTCCTCAGTACAGAGTGTTGCAGACATAGGAGTACACTGAGCAGCAATGATTTTTGACATTAATGTAAAGCATGGGGAGTCCTCCCCTTTGAAACCTTAGCCTAGAGTGACCAGACGTCCCGATAAAATTGGGACCGTCCCGATTTTTGATCAGTTGTCCTGCGTCCCGACCGATGGTCAGTCGGGACGCCTTGTGTTCCGATTTTCAGTCTTCTTCCGTTTTTTTTTTTTTCCCCTCGACAACTTCTGGGCGGGAAGTTCCGATTTTCAGGTCTTCTCATCTGGTCACCCTACCTTAGCCCGAGGAGCCCTACCTCTGCAACCCTATCCCTATCTAGAGGAACCCTACCCTTTGGAACCCTAGCACTAGCCCTCCCCTGAGGAACCCTGACCCTATCCTGAGAAGCCCTAAAATTTGGGACCCTGACCTACCAGGGGCAGTGAGTTATATGGACCCATGGTGCCCGTGCTCCAGTAATATTCAGGACACAGTGGCCTGGCTCCACCAATGTTCGGGGCCGGGTCTCTCCGCCAGCCCCACCTGCCTCCCCCGCGCGCCTCCCCCAAGCGTTCCTGCCTGCGCCCTGGGCAGTGGGCGGCTGCCACCTGAAGCTCCGTGCTGCGCTCTGTCCTGCCGGCTCCAAGCATCAACTGCTGCCGCAGGGTCCTAGCACCCCCAACCACTAGTGCCAGGGCTGGCTGACCCAGCCTGACCCTGCCCTTCCGCCTCGGATGGACGGACCCTTCCCTTTTTTGGCAGGACCCTCCACCAGCACAGGGGGCCCCCTTGCCTGTAGTCACTGCTCCTGCCCCACGCTGGCCAAGGGGCAGCCCCATCCCCCACCCCCAGTAAGGCTACCATGAGGGGCAGCAGCATGGGAGGAGGCGCACACATGATGGCAGCCCCACCCCACACCCACCAAAGGGGAGGTGAGAGGGCTTCCTGGACCTGAGAAGGGCCCTAGGAGTACGTGCAGTGACAGTGGTGCGAGTTGAGTGTGCTGCCAGGGGGGTAGAGGGAATCCCTCCCCCAGAGCTCTCTGCTGCCAGTGGGAGTAGGGCTGGGGGGAGTCCTCCTCTCTGGCCCCAGCCAGGGGCAGCCTGCCTGCATCCCAAACTCCTCATCCCGGCCCTGCTCCACCCCAGAGTCTGCACCCCCCCAGATGATGCATGGGGGCATCATTTGAGCCAGCCACGCCGCTGCACTGCCCGGCAGGAGTGGTGGGCCAGAGCACTGGCTGCGCAGTGAGCTGAGGCGGCAGGGGAAGGGGGCAGCAGGGGAGGGGCAGGGGGCTAGCCTCCCCAGCCGGGAGCTCAAGGACCGGGCAGGATGGTCCCGTGGGCCAGATATGGCCCGCGGGCCGTAGGTTGCCCACCTCTGGTCCAGATAATACTTAGTCCTGCTGTGAGTGCAGGGGATTGGACTAGATGACCTCTTGAGGTGCTTTCCAGTCCTATGATTCTATGAAATACAGAAGCAGCAGGGGCATAGCCACTTTTTTTATTGGGGGGAGGGAGTTAGAGTTAAAAAAAATAATAGCTGTTTAATATTGCTTTAATGAGTAGTTTTGGATCATAGCTAAATGTCTCCACTTTTAATAGAGACAGATGAGCTTCTGTTCCAAACCCTGTGTTTCCTTTATTTATTACTGCAATCCCTAACATTTTGGAAGGGCTAAAGTCCCTACAAGCTCCCAGTTCCTACATCCATGGGCAGTGACTGTAGCCTGGAGGTAGAAGGTCTAAAGCAGAGTGCAAACTTAGAGATGAATGACGGAGCAACCAGTGTGACAGAGGATATCCTAAAACAGAGAGGCACCTGCTACCACAGTGTCCAAAAGAAGAGGGAGTGTGAGGAAAAACTCCTTCAACTATCAGCAACAATAGAGCACTCGTCACTAAAGAGCGATGAGGGAAAAACTGTCTCTGAACCCTGGGAGAAAGATGAGAGAAAGTACAGACAACATCATGCTACAGAGAACCCTGTCAACTCCTCAGGGCTGGGCAGTAATGACTAATGGATATAGGGGATCAGACCTCAAACACATCAGGAAGCCCTGTCCCAGGCAGATGGCTCCCAGCTCTCATGTCCCTGAGGTGCTGGCTCCTTTTAACACTTTGGCAACACTCATCATGCCGATAAAGCTTTATTGAGTGGGATGGTGTCAGTCTTGCCTCTCCACTTTCAGATGTCACTGGCCTTCAGTGAGAAGGGGACAGGGAAAGCAGTTGCAGTTGCAGGAGGATGAGGGAGGGAGCACAATGGCTGACCTAAGCAGTGTGCATCTTCTCTGGCAATACTGTCACTGTGGCCCAACTAACTGCCTTGGAAAGAGGAATCACAATCTTCCTGGATTTAATCATTCCTCATCTTGCACTCCTTGCCTTTGTAATACAGCCAGACTAAAATTGAACCATGCCTTCAACCACCCATAGCCACAGTTGCCAACTTTCACACGGTAAATAAGCACCCAGACTTCCACAATAAGCCAAAAATCAAGCTAATCCCATTTCAAAACAAGGCCAAAACAAGCCAATCCCCAACACTCTATGTGACTAGCAGGGGTGGCAGGTTTGTATAATTTTTGGTGGTGCCCAGAACAGATCCAAATCGTGCACCCAATGCACCTCCCAAAGGGTTTGGTTGTGGGAGGGGGGAGGCGTCGATCTCTGGGAGGGTGTTTGGGTGTGGGCTCTAGGCTGGGGCAGGGGGTTGGAGTGCAGGGAGTGGGCTCTGGGAGGGCGTTTGGGTGCGGGGTGCAGGCTCTGGGCTGGGGCAGGGGGTTGGGGTGCAGAAGCAGTGTGGGGGACAGGTTCTGGGAAGGAGTTTCGGTGTGGGCTGAAGCAGGCAGTTGGGGTGCAGGGGACAGTCTCTGGTAGGGAGTATGATGCAGGGTCTGGGCTGGGGAAGGGAGTTGGGTGCAGGAGGTGGCGCGGGGGCAGGCTCTAAGAGGGAGCTTGGGTGTGAGGTCTGGGCTGGGGCAGGGGGTTGGGGTTCAGGAGGGGGCTCAGGGTGGGGGCTGAAGGTTGGGGTGCGGGCTCTGGCTGGGGGCACAGGCTCTGGGGTGGGGCAGGGCCAGAGATGAGGAGCTTGGGGTGCAAACAGGCTGCCCCAGAGCTAAGGCCAGAAAGAAGGACTCCCCCCAACCCTCTCCCCACCAGCAGCAGCGAGTTCCGGGGGAGGGACCCCACCTCTTCCCACCCCCACCCCCGGCAGCACACTCACCCTGCACCATTTTCACTGCACATGCTTCTAGGGCCCCTCTCAGGTCCAAGAGGCCCCCTTGCCTCCCCTATGGTGGGTGCTGGGGGGGGGGGGGGGCTGCCATCACGTGTGGCCTCCTCCCCTGCTGCTGCCCCTCACTGTCACCTCACTGGGGGTGGAGGATGGGGCTGCCTCTTGCGGCTGGGGGCGGCAGTCGGGGGCCGTTCCAGGCAGGGCCGTGGGACAGACATGGCTCCAAACATTGGTGAAGCCGGACCCCTGGCACTGAATATTCCTGGAGTCCGGGCACCACTGACCCATATAACTTGCTGCCCCTGGTGACTAGATCCCCCCCAGCGTGCAGTCTGGGACTGTGGTGGGCCCACTGTGCACCCTGACTCTCTCCCCCCCTTGCCCCTGCTTGCCGGGAGCCGATAAAAAAAAAAAAAGAAACTACAAGCAACTCACAAGCCAATTAAGCCAAAAACAAGCCCAATTTCTGTTGTTGTTTTTCGCAGGGTTGGCATGTCTGCCCAAAGCCCCTCTCTCCTTTTCTTTCCTTTACTAAGGCACCACAGACACATTAGAAGACACAAAAATCATAGCAAACAGTAAATATTTGCTCATAAAAAAGACTGGAATAACTCAGCCGACAGCCTTCCCACTGAGGATCCAAACAGCTCTCCTTGTCTTCCTCAGCCCACTATGTATATACCAGTCACTCACCTCCTTTCTTCCTCAGACGCCTGCAGTCCCACATAGGAGTGTTTGCCTTGTTTGTTCAGAGTTCTAGCCGCACAGCTCAGCAAAGAGAAGGGAGATCAGAGGGTTGGGCTGCACGGGACAGAGAAGAAAAAAGCAGAGGGAGGAGGAGGAAAAAACCAGTGCAAACAGAGTAATGGAGGAGAGAGGTGCACTGAGGGCTCGGCTAGGTATTTTAGTTTCGTTTCTCCTGCAGTGTCTTAGGAAGGAAGTCAAAGACTTCCTTATGGTCTTTCTCTTTATGACTCATCATAGATAATTCTAACGAATGGATGTGTTTGCAGTGTAAAACTTTCATCAGGGTTCCTAGCTGTTGGTACATGTATAGTCTATCCTCAGTACAAGAGACAGCAACAATTGCATGCCAAAGACAAATCCATCTGTAGAGAGGTTAGCTGGGGCTCGTCTCTCTCCGGGGCGGCAGGGAACCACACCGCCTCACTAAATTCGGGAAGATGTCTTATGGGGAATTAGTTTGGCCGCGGAAGTCTTCCTCTGCAGCCTTTGTGAGGGCAGAAATAAACACAGTAGGCCCAGACCCTAGATCAGGGCGGGGCAATGGTGAATCAGGTGCTCAGGCCCTCAGGCAGGGGCTGAGCAACAACAGTATATGATAGTAAGCCCAGGCCCTTGTCTCCGAAGGGCCTGGGGGAGGGGGAGACTGCCACCCGCGAGTTTGGGTGGCAGGGGGGAACACAGGCCCTCCCACTCCACTGCGTCCCAGCCCGGGGCCCTAGCAGTGGCAGAAGACCCGCTGCTGAGTCAGTGGGGATCCTGGCCGCAACACACTGACATGGGTTCTGGCAGTGCTGCAGCCAGACTAGGGTTGGCTGCCCCCAGGCTACTTCCAGACTCCCCCTCTTGAGGTATCTGGGTTGGGGTGGTGTCCTCAGGGGGGTCCATCACCATGGGTTCCTTGGGATAGCTGGTGAGGGGCAGGCTCGGCAACTCCTCCGGGTAGCTGACGCGGGTCAGGTCGGGACAGTCCTTGGGTTTACCGCAGGCTGCTGGGGTTTCCTAATTGCGAGCTAGGCCGGAGCCGTCTGGCCTCCCCAGCGGCTGCTCTCTCAGTGAGCTCTGGGGTTGGGCCCTTATACTTCCGGTGCCACGCCTGACCCCCTGGGGGGCCAGCTCAGAGCTCCCCTGGCTCCTCCCACTCTGGTGTCCAGAGGGGCTTGTCTTTCTCCAGTGCAGCTGGGAACCACACCGCCTCACTACACCATCTAAAAAACTATATGTGTCTAGGCAAGTGGCAAGGTTCTCTAGGAAATGCTTCCCTCTTATCCAGATTGTGTCCTGTGTATTTTCAGAGATGAATTTAATACAATATAGTTTTCAAATATAAGTTGTCAGCTCCCAAAGCGAGAATGCTCAGTCACTACTCTGCCCACTGACTCATGCAAAACAGACTCAGGAAAATAACCCCAAAAAAGTGTGTAATCTATAAACACTAAGTGATTATAAACAGAAGTATTGGAGCTACTATTAAAAATTGAATAAAAATCAGAGCAGATTTTCTACCTGGTTCTGCTCCTTTTGCACTGGTCAGGAGCATCCGTGGAGAAGAGACTGGCCACAAACTCCTTGCTATCCTCAGTGAGCATAGAGCAGGCTACACGCCCCTCCTCACAGCCCCTAATGCAGGGAATATGGACTAAGCACAATATGCTTCAGCAATCTCCAATTGGTGTTTGGTCTTACTGAATAATGAGGTTGCCATCTGCTGGCAAGGCATGCTTTAGGAACCATTGCCAGCTCACACGTTAGAGTAGCCCACAGGCTGCTCTATTTTATACCCTGGGCTGACTGGAGAATTGGGGCATCATAGCTAGCTCACGGATCTTCACGCTATTGTAATAATCTTTGTACAAGGCATGTCTTGTAAGTATCATTTGAAGACCCATAATTTGCTGGTTAACATTGCCCTAATAAAATATGTGTGGCAATGCCATATGTGAAGTTATACGATTTCCCTGTATGACGTAATTAACACATGTTCCAATCTGTGGTTGGCAAACAGGTCTGTCTCAAACAAAGGAACGTGCACTCTGCTTAATTTGCATTTAAGCAGTAAATAGCCATCAAGCAGGAAGGGAGACAAAGGACTGGGAAACAGGTGGGAAAACCAGCAGAGAATATCCTGACATACAGACACTCTGTCTCCTGAATATCATCTGGAAATGTTTTCCAAGAGGGTGACTCAACGATAGAAAGGAGGACTAAATGCTCCAAGGGGCCCCCTCCTCCTCCCTCTTTCTCTGTTGATTAACTGCACCAGAGAGACAAAGGAAGCAGCCATTGAACAGAGGAAGAGGTCCTGTCCTAAGTTCCCTGTAAGCGCGCAGGCGCTCAGGGAACCTGCCGTGGCCGGCCGCTGGCCAGAGGAGGGGTGTCCCTCCGCTGGCCCCAACTCTGCTGCGGCCCAGACCTGCTATGGCCGGGGCGCCCAGCCCCTGAGCATGGACTTGCTGGTGGAGGGGCGCCTATCCTGCACCCCCAGCCCCGGACCTTCCTTGGCAGGGAGAGGCACCTCTCCCCATCCAGTCCAGGTGCTGCTCCAGGGAGAGAGAGCTACGGGGAGTCCTCTCTCCCCACCCTAGCCCTGGAGCACCCTCCTGCACCCCAAATCCCTCATCTCTGGCCCCACCCTAGAGCCTGCACCCCAGTTGAACCCTTCATATGGCTGCATATTGGTGCACATAACAAAATTCATTCTGCACATGGGTGGGAAAAATTAGAGTGCACACTGGTCCTGTCCTAAGAAGTTTAGCCACTATGTGGTTCTCCCTTCCAGGGGGTATCAAAATCTTTCCAGAGCAAGTTATCCCTGACAGTCCACTGTTCTTTGCCTGGTCTGTGCCATGTCTCCAGTGGCTGGTAGGGGAACCCAGGCCCATTCTCTACTCCAGGTTCCAGTTTAGGGGCCCTCTAGTCAGCAGATAAGGCCTGTATTCCTATTCTTTGCTGCTTTCCCCCTGAGCCTTCTCCTACCTTCCCCCCTCTTTGGGTTTGCCAGCCTAACTTAACAAACTATGTTAAATTCAAAGCAAAGTTTTTCTCACCCCACGCTTTCAACAGTTTTACTGGCTAAACTTACCAGTAATGGAATCTGTCCAGGCCCCATCCATTATTGCACTACTACATTACTCAGCAGAGGAGCTTAGGCTGAAGGTGGAGCTGGGGGGCAGAACTGGGGATGGGTGAGGAGCTGACCTAGTGGGAGAGAGGGAATGAGGGCAGAGCTGGAGTGGGGCCAGAGCAGGGGGTAGAGTGGAGCTGGGGGCAGAGCAGACCTGTGGCTGGAGCTGGGCTGGACACTGCTGTGGGTACCCGCATGGCCCCACAATATGCCAATATTTTTATGGCTGACTTAGAACAACGCTTCCTCAGCTCTCATTCCCTAACGCCCCTACTCTACTTGTGCTACATTGATGACATCTTCATCATCTGGACCCATGGGAAGGAGGCCCTTGAGAAATTCCACCATGATTTCAACAGCTTCCACCCCACCATCAACCTCAGCCTGGACTGTCTCAGCTGGAAGGTGGAGTCATGAAGAGGAGGCTGTGGTTCCTGGAGTGAGATTTGTCCTCAGGGTGAGAGGATGACAGGAGAGATGCTACTAGAGGAGGGCCCAACGCTTGGCCAGAGCTTCCTGGTCACCCCAGGGATTAGAAGTGCCACCTGTGGTGAGTGAACCCTGTGAAAGGAGACCACTTATGCATGCCCAGAATATTGGACATTCTAGTACTTCCAGAAATGGTGTGGGGCTGCTCTCATCAGTGTGACATTGCCCCCACTGGTGAGACCTTGCACAAATGGTGTGTGTAAAGTCATGCCACATGGGGTGCCATTTTGCACTGTGCGCCACCCTGCCCTTGCTGGCATGACCTCACATGCACAGTGTGTATGAGGTCATGCTGGGGGACGGGGGTTGGTGGTGTGTGGAACGGCATGCTCTTCAAAATGACGTCCCCTGGCCGGTACTAGACAAAACCACATCTGGTTTTGTCTCAGTACTGGATGGGGGCATACGAACCAAAAAGAGGACTGTCTGGTTCAAAACCAAACTAGTGGCCTCCCTAGCAACAACAACTCCAGCCTATCTCAGCTAAGTGTTTCTTTTTTGCCAAAAAAGTACAGTTATTGCCATCTTTAATACCATCTAGACTAGAGGCTGTCAAATGGGGCTGTGTGCATCAGGTATTGCTCCAAAACTCTCTCCAGGGAAAGGGAACAAGGGATATTGTGAAAATGAAAGGCCTACTTAATACTTTACAATTCAAACACTAACTGTTTTTTTTCTTTTCTATCTTTTTGATAAAAGGTTAAAAAGATATTTAATGGTCTGTTTGCCATAGTACTAAGCAGGCTGAGGTCTCTGCATACTGAACCCTGTTGAAAATTGTTTTATGTAGGACAATGACTAGGTCATGTTAACACTTTTTACTCTTTGGGCCCCATACTCCATCTAAATTAATACAATGCCCATGCACAGACTCACATGTGCATAGACACAGACATACAGATACTGTACATATGAATTCATGCACTCATGCATGCACACACATCTAAGTTCATACACATATTTAAATACCATGTACAAATACACGCACTGACGCCGACTTCCGTCGGCGCCCGTGGGTGCTGACGCCCGGCGTCGGGGGCGGAGCCCCGCCCCCGATGCCGGGCCCCGCCCCCGACGCCGGGCGACATTGTGGGGCCCCGCCCCCGATGCCGACGCAACGTCGCCCAGCATCGGGGGCAGGGCCCCGCAACGTCTCCCGGTAAGAGGTGAGCTGGGCGCGGGCCCCGGGGCTGGCGGGGAGCTGCCGGTGGGTGCTGAGCACCTACCAATTTTTCCCCGTGGGTGCTCCAGCCCCGGAGCACCCACGGAGTCAGCGCCTATGAATACATGTGCACACACTCAGATGTGTGTATACATGGGGATACACTGGCATGTATAATTTGCAGATGCACATAATCATGAGCACCCACACAAAGCCACACCCGGATGTAAGCAAATACACAAATAAACATGAAACTGTAGACACAAATGTATATTTGCAGGTGATTGTGGGTTATAAAACAAGTGCTCAAAGCCAGGAAATTTTAAACTTAAGGTAGTTTTCAGTAAATAAATCTTTGAACACTAGGAAATTTGGATTTAGCAAACAACCTTAGCTACGCCCCCTCTCTGGATCCTGACCACTCTACACTTATATCCCTCAGACACCCTTCTAAACATATGTAATTCCTTTCTTTGCAGTTCCAGTCACCACATACATTAGGGCAGCAGTTCTCAACCAGAGGTCCGAGGCCCCCTTGTGGGCTGCGAGCAGGTTTCAGGGAGTCCACCAAGCGGGGCCAGCATTAGACTCACTGGGGCCGAGGGCAGAAAGCCAAAGCCAAAGCCTCACCTCCCTGAGCCCTGCCACGTGGGGCTGAAGCCTAAGCAGCTTAGCTTTGTGGGGCCCCTTAATGCCAGCGCTATGCAGCAAAACAGTTGTTGTAGCACAGGTGGGCAATGGAGTTTTTATAGCATGTTCAGGGTGGCCTCAGAAAGAAAAAGTTTGAAAACCCCTGCATTTGGGTGCTGAGTAATGGATATTATACAGTGAGGGTAAGAGCTGTGCTCTTGCTACATTGAAGCCACCTTCCTGCAGCTACCAGCAGTGCTGTCTGAGGGTGGGGAAAGTCCCAGTGTTCTGGCCTGTCTTCTAATTCAGGGAGCTGCTTCCCAGTCCCAAGCAGTGGGGACTGAAGTTCCTCTGGCTGCATTTTTCTCTCTCTCCTGCTTTATCTGGCTATTCACTGTGCCTCTGCTTCTGCTGCAGCAGGAGAAGCCAGCAGGAAGAGGCAACTACCATCAGCCTCATTCACATACTGATGCTGGCACTAAGCCAGGGTGGAGAGAAGAGAGCTGAGAGAAGGAAGGGGAGGGAAAGAAAGCACTGAGGGGAGGCAAGGAGAGGAGCCAACAGGCAGAGGTGGATTAGAGGGGTCCTCGTCCAGAGCAGGTGGGGGCCCCACCCCTTCTGCTGCAGTCGTCCCGTCCCCGTCCCCCCCCCATCTTCTCCCCCTCCCCGAGCTCCTGCTGCGGAAATGGGATTGGGGTGTGGGGGCTTGCCCCGCCCAGCATTCCTGCTGGGGAGCGGGGATGGGATACAGGGGCTTCCCCCACTCCCCAGCAGGAGCGCCGGGAGACCAGGGCAAGTCCCCCGTGCCCTGATTCTGCTCCCCGTCAGGAGCACCAGGTGGGCGGGGAGAGCAGGTCTGGGTGGGGGGGTGCCCCAATTGGCCAGGGCCCCTGGGCATGGGCCCCATTTGCCCAATGGCTAATCCGCCACTGCCAACAGGGGAAGGGAAGGCCAATGCAAAGGAAAAGAATACCCCAGGGTTTGGGGGAGGGGGGTAATCTCTGAGCATAGGGCAGGGCATGGGAAACCCCTGAGGGCAGAGGGAGAGAGGACCTCTGGGCTGGGGGAATAGAGCTAATCTCAGGGCATGTGGAAGAGCAGACTCCAGACCTGTCCCTGGACCACACAGGCAAACAACTCTTGGTCCCAGTGGCCTCCCAGGTCCCAGCCCATGGAGGCCTTGCCCCAGACCTGCCAAGTGTCACACAATTGCCCATCCCCTTACTCATCGAGCAGGCGGTGGGACCAGGCAGGGCATTCTTTGCAATTGCTCCTCCAGGCCACCATGGGCTGCTGAGGGGCCTGGTGCCAGGGTGGGGAGCATGAAGACAGTCTCTCCTGTGCTCTCAGTGCCCCCTTCTAGCTCCAGGGCAGTGTGGGGGGAAGGAGGAAGAACAGTCTGAGAGGATGCACCAGCCTGAGGAGCAGAGAGGGGATGGGACAAGAAGGGACAAGGGAGGCTGGAGGGGACAGGAGCCCCTTGAAGCTCCTTGGTCACCGGCAGGGACAGGACAGCCAGCACCAGCCCGGGCCTCTAGCTCCTACCAGCCCTGTGGTGTCATTGAAACATGTTTTGCTAATTGGCTGTTAATGCCAAGATCCCCTGCCTCTCTCTGACCCTGCCTGTTCCCTTTGCTTCAGGGCCTCATTGTCCCTGCCCACCTGACTCTCCTCCATACCCCTTCCTGCATCTCTCTTTCTTCCCTTCCATCTGCCCCTCTCCCCACTTCTCCGCTCCCCCAAAGCCACCCCCTCCCTGTTATCACTGGCCCATGCTAACCCCCCCCACCCCAAACAACACAACCCCCTTGCTCATTGAGGCGCTAATGAGAAGTGTGCCTATCACTGCTCCATCAACCTGCATGTACGCTGTGCCCCTTCCCCTACCCCTCATCCCGCTCCGTGTCTTTTCAGACTATAGGGCATGGACTTTGTCTTCCTATAAGTCAGTGCAGAGCCTAGCATGGTTTGGACGCTACTGGAATAGAAATAATGAAAGGCAGACACGCCTCCCAGGACAGTAACAAGAGGGCACGGCAGGGAAGAGAGAGGGTTCCAGTTGTGTCGCTGACAGGGCAGATGGAAAGAAAGAGTGGGGGATGGACCCTCAGCAGGGGAGTGAAAGAGAAAGCGGGACACATGCTTCACAAAGAAGATGGAGGAACAACAAGCAACGTCTCACCAAATGCTGCAAGGGAGAGTGGGCTGATGGTACCCCCTCAATCACACCAACTGGGAGTGGCAGGCCCCTTGGCTCCCCCAAAGAAAGCTACAAAAGGTATGAGAAGCCAAGGTCTGTTGGGAGGAATGATTGTTTTGGAAAGGTCACAGAGCCCAGTGGTGGGGGGGCTCTGCAGTTTTGCAAAACCTTCTGAACTTGAGGCGGCATATCCAAACCACTCTCAGATCCTAAACTTTTGGGGATCTCCCCTCATTGATTTGATACGTGTTTTTTGTAATGTTGACTGTGGGGTTTTCCATGTGTTTCCAAGATTTTTTCTCCCAGCTATTTAATTGTATTCTCCAGTCAAGAAAGTTCTGGGCCAGGGATGGGAGGAGGTGAATTGGCTAGCTCTGGGAATGGGAGTGAGGATGAGGAGGGGTGAATGGAAACAGGAATGGGTGTGAATCACAGAAGCCATCTCTCAAAGGGGACAGAGAGCGCACAGGTCAGCTCAGCAGAATGTGATGTCTTCAGAACTTTGAGCAAAGGGTGAATTACAGGGACTTTTTTCTGAAGGCAAAAATTACACAATGTTCTTCTCGGGTCTTAGAGAAGGTCATCATGATAATACAGTTCCCAGGACCAGTCACGCCCACTTGTGATTTTGAAAAGCACCAAGTAAAGGTTCCTATGGGAATCCCAAACACAGAAGGCTGAGGTTTTTTTGCTGGGTACTGATTCTGAGATTTGAGTTTGTTTCTGAGTTTTCAAAGCCCAGAACCAAATCTTGTTTTCTGATTCCAAATTCACAGCCCTGTCCCTGGGAAATTGTCAGACTTTATTGGAACCAACCATGATCACCATGTCCAAATGAAATAGCAACATAAGGGTTTTGATCATATTTCTCAAGTCTTTTTAGTGTTTTCAAAGCTTTAAAGTCCTAAGCAAATTGAGATTGGATTTTGCTAGCAAAGGCTGTGCCCATGATTATCACTCGCAGAGTTCCAGCATGGTTTTCCTGAATATACTGGTCATCTTTTATTCCAGAGAATCTTGCTATAGCTGTGATATGAAATCAGATTGCAAACTTGATAATGTGATTTCAGCCATAGTGGACAGACCATTGTTCACCAAGGACCAAATTACTCCCAGTCCAATGATTTCACTGAAGTTACACCAGGGATGGATTAGACCCCATATTTTAAAAAGAAAAATGGAGTGTCAAATTCACTGCTGGCATGAATGGGTGTGTAACTCCATTGACTCTATTTACCAGTAGCGAATTTGTCCCTAAGTAGCTAATATGTAAAAAGAGCTACCTGACAACCTTTAGTTTTTGCTTGAGTATCGCTCATATAGGGTTAAATTTTGCCCTCTGTTATACCAGTGTAAATTTGGAAGAACTCTGCTGACAGTTATTGAGAACAGAATTTGGCCCTATATCACTCCCTTAATTTTTAGAGACTATTTATCAGGCTCTTGAAAAGATTTCAGTTGCCCTTAAATATTTTCTTTTCTTCTATGCAGTGGCGTAGCCAGGTTTAGAGCACGGGGGAGCGGAGCTAAAAAAAGGCGCCGGGAGCAAAAAGCGTCGGAGCAAAAAAAGGTGTCAGGAGCAAAAAAAAAAAAAAAAAAAAGCTCCGCTCTGGCTGCAGCGTAGGAGCAAAAGGCGTGGGGAGCAAAAAAAGGTGCCGCTTCTGCTCCCCCCCCGGCTACGCTACTGTTTCTATGGTAATTTAAATATTTTGCTCTATTTAAAGATTTTGTACAATAACTCAGTTTCAGATTAACCTTTAACGAGTATTAAGAAACACAATTACTTTTCAGTTAGGAGCTTTAGGTTTTTTTTCTGCTTTAACACTATTTTATTGAAAATCCTCTGTGACCCTTTCCTGGCTGTGTAACCTAACAAGTGCTTTCTGGACATCTCTCAAACTTCTTTCCTCCTGTGACAGGGCAGGCTGGCCCCGCACTGGTATTGAGAGGGTTAACCCTTCCCTGCTGGTAGAGGAAGTCCCGCTCCTGAGGCTCTGCTGGGCATGCTCCAAATGGGAGCCAAGTATAAAAGCCTGCAGAGCTGCTCAGTCAGGGCTGGCGGCTGAGGGAGGAGGAAGCCCAGCGGAAGCTCCAGCCCAGGAGCAGCAGTACCTCGTTCAGGAGGGAACTGAGAGACCGGGAAGTAGGACCAGAGACTGGCAGCTGTCAGAACCCCAGGGAGCATTGGGGGCTGAAGAATCTGAAGACCCTGAGGACCCAGGGACTGCTACATCCGGAGAAGGGGTAGGAAGTGACCCAGGGAAGGGAAGGGAGTGGTATCTCCCACCACTCTAAGGGCAGCGTGTTGCGGTAGGATTCCCCGCTGACCCGGGGAGGACCACGCTGTTAAAGACAGGGCCCTGGGTCGGAGCCCGGTGGAGGCGGGTGGGCCCCGGGCTCCCCTACCGGGGGTCTCTGAACCCCAGTCTCCATCAGTGTGGAGACGTACGTCACCCCCCCCCTCGTAACTCGAAGGAGATAGATGGACTCTGGCCGCTAGGCCCCGTGATCCCCCGGGGAGGGGATTTAGAAGGACTTTGACCATTGGGCCAGACGGCCCTGACTACTGGGGAGGTAGTCGAACTGCCATAAGCGCAGGGAGGTGGGGTTAACCTCGTCCCCCCCTGGAAACAAAGGGGTGACGAAGTGCAAAGCCCGCCACAAGTGGTGGAGAATGCGGGCACTGACCAGGGCCTGCTAGAAGGACCCGTATGTACAAGATGGAGACTTACAAGCTCCTAAAATGGCTACTGGAGAATCAGCAACAACAGGCTGCACAACAGCAACAACAGCAGACGCAGCTGTTGCAGCAACTGGCGGCACAGCAGCAACTGCAGGCTGCACAGCAACAAGAAGCCCAGCAACAGCTAGTGCGGGAGTTAGCTGCCCAGCAGCAAGTAAGCCAAGATCGGCTCTTCCAACAGGTAGCGACCCTGTTGAAGACAGCCGTCACTCCTTCCCCCAACCCCACCGGAGGAGGGCCCAGGGAGGGCTGCGGGGGACTACCGATACGGCTGACAAAGATGGGGCCCGGGGATGACCCCGAAGCCTTCCTAGTAACTTTTGAACGAGTAGCTACGGCCACTCAGTGGCCCCTCGAGCATTGGGCCACTATCCTCGCTCCGTATCTAACGGGACCCGCGCAGGCCGCTTACCGCAATCTTGACCCCCAGGAGGCACTGCAATATGAGAAGGTTAAGGCCGCCATCCTAGATCAGACAGGCATCAGTCCGGAGACATACCGACAGAGGCTGCGTCGGGAGAAATATTCACCAGGAGCCAGGCCGCGGGCAGTGGCCCAGAAGGTCCGCGACCTCTGCTGGAGGTGGCTAGAGCCAGAGCGCCGTACTAGTTGCCAGGTGGCCAAGGCGGTGGCACTGGAACAGTTCCTCCGGATCCTGCCTACCGGGGGGAAGGAGTGGGTGCAACGACATCGGCCGAAAACTCTCGCAGAGGCCACGTCCCTCGTCGAGGACTTCATGGCGGGGGAACCGGAAGAGCGACTGGGTCTTAAGACAAGGACTTCAGGAAGGGGGGACCGACCCCCAGAAGGAGTGGTGCATAAAACCAGCGGGGGAGGTCCCCATTTGCCCTCCCGACAGGCGGGGTCTCCGTCAAACCCCAAGACCCGGGGCCCCTTGGGGGCGCACCTGCCCCGGGACTGAGAGGGACCGGCTGGGGACCCAAGCCTACTGCAAGGCGCCTTATCTACAGAGGGGAATCACGATAGATGCTACCAATGTGGACAAAGGGGGCACTTCAGGAGAGAGTGCCCCTACATGGACTGTAATTATGGAGAGGTCCTGACGGCGGACCGACGAGCCCGGAAGGACGGGCCATCAAAGATGGTAATCCCGGTGCGAGTGGAGGGGACCCCAACCCTAGCATTGGTGGACTCAGGGTGCAGCCAGACCGTCATTCGCTCGGGACTGGTAGAGGACACCCTCCCCACCGGGGCCCCGATACACTTACAATGTATACACGGGGACGTGAAGTCTTACCCCACCGTCTGGGTGCAACTGGAGGTCGCCCAACAGGCTGCGCGCTGCTTAGTGGGAGTGGCTCCTAGATTAGCGTACCCCGTGGTGTTGGGCCGTGACTGGCCGGGTTTTGCCGGTCTTATGCAGGGGTGGAGCCGACAGCCCGAGAAGAGGAAGAGAGCCCCCTATCGGAGGCAGGGCTTGTTGGGCCAATCCGGGCCACAAGACCCTTTGGAGGGGACATCACGAGGGCCCGAGGCAGCCAGGGGGAGCCAAGCCCCAACCGACGGTTCGACAGAAGAGGAAACGAGGTGGCTGGAGATCGATGGAGATTTCCTGGAGGAACAGAGAGGGGACTCCAGCCTTAGCCGGGCCTGGGAACAAGCAGTTAGCCAAGATGGAGAGGCCCATCCCCGGCAATATCGGCCCCAAGGCCCCCATTTTGAGATCCACAAGGACTTACTTTACCGGGTGGCCCAGGAGCCAGAGACACGAGTCGAGGTACGGCAATTATTGGTCCCCCGAAGGTTCCGAAGAGGACTGCTCCGCTTGGCCCACGCGGTCCCCTGGGCAGGACATTTGGGGCGAGAAAAGACCTTCCTCAGAATAGCCCAACGGTTTTTCTGGCCGGGCATACATCAAGAGGTCCGCGATTACTGTGCCTCTTGCCCGGAGTGCCAGAAGGCCGGCCCGAAGGGGGTACCCAGGGCTCCCCTGGTGCCTCTACCTGTAATCGGCACTCCTTTTGAACGGATAGGCCTCGATCTGGTAGGGCCCCTGGAGAAAAGTAGCTCGGGACATAAATACATCTTGGTCGTAGTAGACTATGCGACTAGGTATCCAGAGGCAGTACCCTTACGAACAACTACGGCCCCAGTTATCGCCAATGAGCTATTACAGATTTTTTCCCGGGTGGGGTTGCCACGGGAGATATTGACGGACCAGGGGACTAATGTAACCTCCAAACTGATGGCAGAACTCTGCAGACTACTGAACATCCGAGCCCTTAAGACCTCCGTCTACCACCCTCAGACGGATGGATTGGTGGAACGCTTTAATGGAACCCTGAAGTCCATGCTGCGGAAGTTCGTGGGGGATGATCCCCACCAGTGGGACAAGTACCTGCCAGCACTCCTTTTCGCCATACGCGAGGTGCCCCAAGCTTCTACCGGGTTCTCCCCATTCGAGCTCCTCTACGGGAGACAACCCCGGGGAATTTTGGACCTCTTGAAAGAAACCTGGGAGGAGCAAGAAACCCGGGTCAAAAGTTCGGTCCAGTATATCCTCCATTTGAGGGAACGGCTTCGTGCACTGGGCACCCGAGCCAGGGAGAACCTGTTACAAGCACAACACAATCAGGAGACCCAGTATAATCGAGGGACGAAGATGAGGAACTTCGAACCGGGAGACCGTGTTCTGCTGTTACTGCCCTCCTCGGAGTCTAAATTATTAGCCAAGTGGCAGGGGCCATTTGAGGTGGTTCGACGGGTGGGGCCCGTCGATTACAAAATCCGGCTGTCTGGGCGATGAAGGGACACCCAAATATACCATGTTAACCTGCTGAAGGCATGGAAGGACCGCGAGGGTTTTATGATTGCCCCGTACCCCCCAGAACCGGAACTCGGGCCCCTAGCCGGCGAGTTCGAGGAGCCGGGCCCGGTAGCCATTGGCCGAGAGCTCGACCCTACGCAGCAAGAAGAGGTACGGCAGGTAGTAGCCGCGTTCCCCATGGTACTGTCCGCTCGACCGGGGAAAACAACGGTGACCAGCCACCACATCGCCACTATCCCTGGCCAAAAGGTGAGAGAGAACCACCGTCCGCTCCCCAAGAAAATGTGGGAGACCGTGCGGAAGGAGTTGGAACTGATGTTAACCCTGGGAGTAGTGGAAGAATCAAGGAGTGAGTGGAGAAGTCCCATAGTACTGGTCCCCAAGCCCGACGGTTCAGTGAGGTTTTGTATCGATTTTCGCAAAGTGAACGCCATCTCTCGCTTTGACGCCTACCCCATGCCACGAGTGGACGAGTTACTGGAGAGACTGGGACAGGCAGAATTTATCTCCACCCTGGACCTAACAAAGGGGTACTGGCAGATCCCTCTGACACCTACCTCACGAGCAAAGACAGCCTTTCCCACACCTTTTGGCCTTTTCCAATTTACGGTGATGCCCTTCGGGTTACATGGAGCAGCGGCTACCTTCCAGCGGCTTGTAAACCAGGTACTGAGCCCCCACAGTTCGTACGCTGCGGCATACATTGATGACATTGTCATTTATAGCTCCAGCTGGGGAGACCATATTCAGCACCTAACCGAGGTACTGCAAGCCTTGGGTGACGCAGGCCTCACGGCAAATCCGGCCAAGTGTCATTTAGGGCAGCGGGAAGTGACTTATTTAGGCTATACGGTAGGGCGAGGAAAATTACGCCCCATGGTAGATAAGGTACAGGCTTTAAGGGACTACCCCACCCCAAAATCCAAAAAGCAGGTACGACAGTTCTTAGGGTTGGCAGGGTATTATCGGCGGTTTGTCCCCAATTTCTCGACGCTTGCCGCCCCCTTAACGGACCTAACAAAGAAGACACAGCCCCAGAAGGTCCAATGGACGGAGGAATGTGAGAATGCTTTTCACGCACTCCGAGAACACCTGACCCGGAAGCCTGTGTTAACCCAACCCGACTTTACGAAGCCCTTCCTTCTCCAGACAGACGCATCTGGAGTAGGTATAGGAGCTGTACTATCACAAGAGGTAGAGGGGGAAGATCACCCCATTTTGTACCTCAGCCGAAAACTCTTTCCATGCGAGACGCACTACTCTACCATAGAGCGGGAGGCCCTCGCAGTTAAGTGGTCCATCGACACACTGCGATACTACTTGCTGGGGAACCACTTCTTTTTAGTGACTGATCACGCCCCCCTCCGCTGGATCAACAGCATGAAAGAAACGAATGACCGAATTATGAGGTGGTATTTGTGCCTCCAGCCCTATTCCTTTCAAGTGCTTCACAGGCCAGGTAAGGCCCATGGAAATGCGGACTTTTTTTCCCGGATGGGAGAAGAGAAGGACGAAGAAGAGGACAGGGCAGTGGAAACCCCTACCACCATTCTAAGGGGGAGGGTGTGTGACGGGGCAGGCTGGCCCCGCACTGGTATTGAGAGGGTTAACCCTTCCCTGCTGGTAGAGGAAGTCCCGCCCCTGAGGCTCTGCTGGGCATGCTCCAACCGGGAGCCAAGTATAAAAGCCTGCAGAGCTGCTCAGTCAGGGCTGGCGGCTGAGGGAGGAGGAAGCCCAGCGGAAGCTCCAGCCCAGGAGCAGCAGTACCTCGTTCAGGAGGGAACTGAGAGACCGGGAAGTAGGACCAGAGACTGGCAGCTGTCAGAACCCCAGGGAGCATTGGGGGCTGAAGAATCTGAAGACCCTGAGGACCCAGGGACTGCTACATCCGGAGAAGGGGTAGGAAGTGACCCAGGGAAGGGAAGGGAGTGGTATCTCCCACCACTCTAAGGGCAGCGTGTTGCGGTAGGATTCCCCGCTGACCTGGGGAGGACCACGCTGTTAAAGACAGGGCCCTGGGTTGGAGCCCGGTGGAGGCGGGTGGGCCCCGGGCTCCCCTACCGGGGGTCTCTGAACCCCAGTCTCCATCAGTGTGGAGACGTACGTCACCCACCCCCCTCGTAACGCGAAGGAGATAGATGGACTCTGGCCGCTAGGCCCCGTGATCCCCCGGGGAGGGGATTTAGAAGGACTTTGACCATTGGGCCAGATGGCCCTGACTACCGGGGAGGTAGTCGAACTGCCATAAGCGCAGGGAGGTGGGGTTAACCTTGTCCCCCCCTGGAAACAAAGGGGTGATGAAGTGCAAAGCCCGCCACACCTCCCTTATGCAATAATAAGCCAGTATCCAAGTAGAGTGAATCTAATTTATCTGACTCATTAAGGAAAACTACATTTAATAAAAAAGTAAATAGAAAATGGGAAATTAAAAAAAACTATACCTCATATGGGCACTTGGTGGCAGCAACAGAGAGAATAGGAAAGGAATGGTCATAATTCATAAAGTATCACTGAGTTGAATTTTGGATTCTGTACACTAATATTTCAAGGGTTGGGGTTTTTTTGGGTTTTTTTGTAAAAGCAATAGAAGATTTAAAGCAACAGTTGCTGGTAAAGGACATTTGTAATGAAAAGGAGCAGTCTGGTCTCGTGGTGTTAGCACAGGATTAGCAGCTGAGACTCCAGAATTACAATTCTATCTGACACCAACTCCCTCTGAATTTAAGAGTTTGAGGCTCCGCCCTGCACACTCCATCCTCCATCGCTCACTCTCCCTCACTCTCTCATTTTCACCAGGGTGGAGATGGTCCCGTTTTGACCAGGTGTTACAGTTGACAACCGGACACCTGGCAAACCTCGTTTACTTACTTTCTCCTGCTTTGGTTCCCCTCCGTGTTAAATGGGAATAGTAGTACTCTTCATCAATCTCATACAGGAGTTGTGAATTGTAAATGTTTGTAAAATGCTTTGAAGATGAAAAGTGCTATAACAGGGCTAACTATTATTAATGAACATGTTCTTAAGCTTAATAATTACTTTCATCATCTTTGGAACTGGTTAATTTCTCTTAAATAAGAGCTATCTTGTGAAAAATGTTGTCCCCCACACCTTCAATTCCTTTAGTGTGTCTGCTTCTGGTAGTGTAACTGTTTTAAAACAACATTATGAGTGACATGCAACCCATGTGCGATGTTGCCATAAACTACAACTTATGTCCCATGATCACCAATGCAAAAAGAGTGTAATTTAAAAACAAAGACAATAGGGAAGCCATCTCAATTTTTTTTGTTTTATTTTCTAATAATAATAATAATGATATTGTGTTAGCCATGCAATCAGAACAATGTGTATCTCAATAGCATTTATGAAGCTTGTTCCAGTTGTGAAAATAAATAATAAATATTAAAGCAGCTAGAATCTCCTGAGAACCCAGCTGGAACCCATGAAGACTCAGAGGTAGAATGGGAAGGAAGAGGAGAAGAGGAGCTACTAGTTCTTGAGATTCTTCAAGCCACTGGCCAAATTGCAACAGGAGGACACCACTAATGATCCAGGGCAAATTCTCTGTCCCTACTCAGGCAAATGCTCATGGAAGTGAAGAGGAGGTTGTTTGGGCAAAGAATGAATAACAACTGAGTAAGGATCTCAGGATTTGGCTTCTGTGAATAAATTGCTTCAGGTAAGATTGCACTATGCTTCTGTCTTACTAGGAAAGTTTGCTCAAGACAGGTTTTCAATGAGACAGTGCTGAAAACACCTGAGCCCGATCGACACTAGTATTTATACTGTTGCTAGCACCAGTGTAGCTGCACCCTCAGTGTCTGAATAATTATCTAATCTAGCTAATGGATTTTGTAAATACCTAATCAGGGTGGGATTCTGAAAATCAAGTCTTGTGCCAGAAGTCTCAGCAAATGAAATGTTCAATAAGCCCCTCAGAGAAGCATTGGGCAGCAGCTTCTGGTTAAATATGTTCTTCCAACCACTTTCACTCTGAGCTTTACGCTTAGCTTCATCTCACAGAACTCTATTTTGTGTGGATCACTAAATGCAAGTAACCTGCTCAGTTTTCTGCCTATTGATTTCACCAGGGGACTTAAGCCCAGATTTAAAACCAAGGGAAATCTCCATATTTCCTCTTCCACATTTCATTCAAGGACCTATTTTCCTTTCTCTGTAGGCACATGCATGAAAAACACAAATTCCACAAGTCTATTCAGGGGAAGATTCTGCAGAGAAGAGGTCTATCTCCTAATCTATATTTTGCAGGGCTCCTTTCATGGCAGCTGAGGCAGAGGCACAGGGGAGGAGGCATGGTCTTGGCGAACTTCAGTATTTGAAGAAGGCATGTAAAAAGAGGAGCCCCCGCACAGTCAATCACCAAAGGGCACATTTTGCAGGTGAAAACACAAATGATAAAAAAAATTATGGGAGTTAATATCCTAAATACCTTTAAAAATCTGGCTCTTTGGGCCTTTTTAAACATTGTTCTCCAATTCCACACTCATACAATAAATCTATCACCCCTTCCCTTTCCCATGTCTTTTGAAAAAACAATGCCAGCCCTGACCAATTAGGGCTCCAGCTCATTGTGCTTCATCCTTTGACTGTATTGGAGTTCTCTCTAACTACCTCTCTTGGGTTTTTATGTAGTGCCTGTCACCATGGTATCTAAGGACTGTGGTATCTACAATAAATCCAATTTCAGTTGTAAGCTCCTCAGGGCAAGGGCTAATCCAAAGTATGTACTTTGTAAAGTGCTGTGCTCATCTATGAAATTTTATCAATAACAATAATAAGTGAGGCATGCGATCCAAGATTGCACACAACAATCTAGAGGACCAAAATATGAGCTCATGTAGTTTATGTGAGGGGGGGTGGGCGGAATGTCCATGCTATACTGATGTCTTTTTGGAAGGAGGTGTAAAGGATCACCCAGAGCATGCATGGAAGAGGGCAGAACAGAACCTGAAATCTCTTTCAATCAAAACAAAGCAGATGCAGGTTTCCTGTGGCTGAAAACCCAAAGTTGTGCTTGCAGCTTTATGTTTGAGATGCTGGAAATTCCAGTTGGTGCAAGAACATGCAGACAAGTGTGGGTTCATTGGCCCCAGCACTGTGGAAATTGCAAACTTCTGAGCACTATGTATAGTTTGTAATTTGTGTCGGTACAGAGGCAGGGTCTTGAGAGCAGACTGAGGCTTTCTCTTGTACATACAGACAGATTTACATGCATAAAGTTCAACATCAGATGGTGGACAGTTTGGGGGGGAATTAAATCTGCCCTATTTTCAATGGAACCTTCCACTCAGATGGAGCCTCTCATCCAGCTCCCTTCTCTCGCTCTCTCTCTGCTTTTAGTGCAAGTCTCTTCTTGCATACTTTTCCCCCACTGCCTGTCACTGGAGTGCTTGCTTGCATATAAGCAACTGTCCACCCATATCTCTCTCCCAACAGTTCCCATTTCAGCATCTCCCATCCCAGGGGTCAGGGACAGGTGCTCCTCACTACAGCTTGGAGGTACATGGAAGCATTTGAGGTCCTGGGGATCCTGATAAGGATAAAATCCCAGGACTTGGCCAAAACCCCACTGCTCAGAACTCTTTCCGCCTCAGTCACTGTTTCTCAGGCTCCTGCCTCCCCTACCTTTGTTTCACTATGTGGCTCTTCCCCTCACCCCCCAGTTTCTGGCACTGCAGGTGACTTGGATCAGGTATGCAACCGCTTGCTGGTGCTATGGCTGGTGGCTTGCTCTGTCAAGTCCTGGTAAGAGGTAGATTTCAGGAACCTGGGATAGGAATCCTTCTCCATCAAAGTGCGGGTTTTTGCCTGTGCAGCATCGAAACAAGAGGAAGTGGCAGCTGTCAGGTTCTTCTGGGTTATTTCTCTGGTTTCATGGTCAATATTCACCTGTGAGAAAGGACAAGACACACAATGTTGTTTTGGTGTGGGAACATTACCATATGGAGAGGGAAATGATTTCCCTCCATAAATAAAATGGGGGCATGACTATAAATATTATTTATGGTCTTCTGGGAAATCGCATGATGTGCCTTCCATAGTAAGACGGCACTTGGTGTGTGGGAACTAATTTTCCCATTGTATGAGCGGGGGAAGCACATTACTGTCACAAAGTTATGTTAAATAAGTGAAACAGTTCTCAGTTCCACACCCATACCATAAAATGCAAAGCTATAAATAATTCTGACCTCTTTAGGTGCTTCATTTTGAACAAACTCCTTAAAGATCCTGTGGGCCTTGGATGACAGTTTAGTTTTTGACCGAGACTTTTTGAACTCTTCACAAGCCAACCAAAACTCTAGGTTTTCCTCACTGAACTCTGTCTTCAGGAAGGCATGGAATGTAGCCACCCCATCTGTGAAGAACAAGGAAAATTAGATTTAGAGATGGAAGAAGGGGGAAAGGAAGCAGCTTCATACAGCTTGGGAGATAAGGAATGCTGCCAGGTTTTTAAATATATCTTGCTTATTGAGTAATTTAGCATTATTGAAAAGTCTCTCTCTGGGAGTTCAGACCATGACATAATAAGATTCTGCTTTGCCCTGGACAGAGTCCACCCTTCTCACATTGTTTGTTGGCCTCTGGGTTCCAATAAACCACTTTCCCACAGACAAGCATGGAACAGGTCACACGCAGTGTCTCTAGCATGTTCTGCATGTCTGACCTTCTGTAATGGTTCTCCAGAGTGTATTCCCTATGGCTTTGGAACATATAGATAGATCTACAGATATCTATCTAGTATTTATATGCCCCCATGAGTATCTGAGCATATCTGAGTGGTGACTCATTCTCCTTCTTCTTGGCTTAGTTGTACAGGGAACAAGTCACAAGCAGTGCAGAAGCACACATGCTCCATGTTCAAGAGAGTCTATGAAGTCACACCTCTGAATGTACTTGTTAACCAAAATGGGTGACAAAGTTTGGGTTGTGCTCCTTGTTTCAGCCTATTAGTAGAGAAGGGCCTCTCCTCTGTGGAGTCATTTCTATCGTGTCAGTAATATTTTCAGTCCACTTTAATTTTAAGATTTGTTATTTCTAATGTCACTTATTTAATAGTCCAACTCCTGGGCACTGCGGCCATGTAGGAAGGAGATACATTTTGGATTCAGGTTAGGGTATCCCTGAAAAATACTTATGTGTGTGTGTTTGTGTGTGAGAGAGATTTTCTTACTGGGACTCTAGTGCATAGCACAGACAGTACTTCTGCAAGTACAGACAGTCTGGATGGCAGGATGGATGTACTAAAATCACACTGAATCAGTACCTCTCCATTGCTGGGCGTTTCCTACCATTCTGGAGGGAAGCTGTTGAATTCTCCCTCTCTACAAAAATTCTGAATGGTCCAAGCGATAGCATTGCCTCTCAACCCCAAAGTTGTTCAACAATATCAGTTTTCATGGGTCTCTACTGATTGTGCATTGAAACTGGATGGGCAATAACCTTAGCCTGCAGGACAATTTACAGTCCAGGTTTTGACAAAGTGATACATCCCACTGACACAACATCAGCATGGTAACATTTATGCCCCAACAACATGGCATTGCATTGTGATGCAACGTCTCTGCCAAAAAGAGGACCAAGCCTGAAAAATGGCAACCCTACTTGGCTATGCAGCAATTCTGTCTGGTTTTTGCCCGGCTTGTTCAGACAGTTATCTGATCCACTGTCCTCTTTGCATCAAAGCAATACTCTCAGGAGGGAGAATGAAGCAGTTCTTAAAGACTAACCTTTCTTTTATTCTAATCTGAGAATGGGCAAGCATTACCTATTATGCTGAATTTACGCACACGGTTAGCCCTTAGTCTCCCCTCCCACTCAGTTTTGGTGTACTTCCCCCTCATGCTGTCATACAAGAGACTCATACTCACTTTTGCTCTTCAGCAGGTGATCAAAGGACTTCTTCCATTCTAGTGCTTCCTCTGAGGAGTTTCTGGAGAGGAAAAGTAAAGAAAAGTATTAACCTTGTTTTATGGAAACAAACTCTAACAAGTGTTCAATCTGGCCAAAGCCTCAGGGATAGAAAAGCTCCATGACAGACACAACTGTGTTTAGGGGTAGAGGAGAGGATTGCATCACTCCATAGAAAACTAAAGTAAGAGACCCAGGAATCTCATTACCTCTGGGGTCTTCTTCCTTTCTCTCTTTCTTTCTCCCTCTCTCTTACTCTCCCAGATGACTCGCCAGATCTTAGCTCCATAGGATAGCTATGGCCAGTTGTTTTTCTATATAGTTATTCAAAGAGCCAGTTCCAGCTGGTACAAGCTCTGGCAAAGAGTTTGCCTTCAAATAGTGAGGGTCCTGGTTCTAAGGTTGACTACAGTCCCCAGACAGAGTCCAGCAGCTGGCTGGGGGACTCCAGTAATCGGTTAAGTCCACTCTGGTGTCTAGCCTGAAGCTGGGACACCACACTGTGTTCCAGATGCCATGCGCTAGGGCTCCTGTTGGCCAGTCTGGTTTTATGATTGGTAGAGCTGGGTAATAAACATTCCCCCTCTGAAAATTTGGGGGTGGGGCTTAGTGGGTGGAGAGCTGAGAGTTCTGCTGATGTATTGTACTTTCTTCTTCATATGGAGAGGCGCATGAACATGATCCAATCTCAGTGCAGTCCTTAGGGACCAATATAACTCTCTCATGATACATTGCTCTGCTACTGTGCTCTCCTTCCTATGCCCACCCATGTACAGCAGCAGGGGACCTGTGCTGAGTTAGGGGAGAAGGCAGGCTTGGCTTACCTCAGTTTGGTGCCCTGCTCAGACGTGCTGAAGCTCTCAGCCTCGTGTCCCAACTCCGGTTTATGAAGCAGGATCCCTAAACGAGTCTTGAGTTGTTTGGCTCTGAAAGACAGAAAAGGAGCAGATGGATATGGAATAGATACTAAGTGGCAAGGACTGGCCACTAGGGGGCGGAGGTGTGTGCTCATCAAACTAAGGGAAGGCCTGTTAGGACAGGCTTGTTAGCATTATATTCTTACAGAAAAATGCCTCAGGATGCCTCAATTAGCTGGCACTCTCTCTGAATCCAGCATGGATACACAGGACCAAATTAAACACTGATAGAAGCAGGCACAACTCCATTGACCCTCAGCCCCTTATTCCTGCAACTGGCTTAGCCCACTGTTATCTTTAGTATTAGTTGTTGTGTTCCTATTTATGAATTAAAACCTCTCTTCTCCAATCCCACCCCTCCAATGGCCACCAGAAGCCACTAGAAAACTCTCAGTAGCGACTTGGGAGATCGTTTTCTTGTATACACTTCTCCTGTATACACATATAGAGCATGTGTGGAGGTGTTTGCCTGGTTAGTGTATAGTATAGAGGCAGCTGCCTGCCCTGTATGGCCCTTTCATTATCCCTCTGGCTTCCTCTTCACCCTGGTGTCCGTTGGTCAATCTCTGCTCTGCTCTCCTGATCCTCTTGTCCTCAGTACTTTTCCCTTCTGCTCTGGGGTCACAGGGAAAATAGTGAAACCGCTCTCTTCTCAACAGCAGTATTGAAACAGCTCCCTGTCCTGCTGTCTCTGCCACACTATGCAGACAGCCCCCTGTCACAGTGTCTCTGCAACACTACTGAACTATCTCTGTGCCACATGGTCTCTGCGGCAGTACTGGTGCAGCTGCCTGCAGTAGCGTCTCTGCTCCAGCACAGAGACAGCTCCGTGCCACAGCATCTCTGCGACAGTATTGAGTCACCTCCCTGCCAGTGCATCTTTGCAACAATACAGAGACAGCTACCTGCTATATCACCTCCCTAGAGTATCATCCCTAAGAAAGGATACAGATCAAACATTCATGTACTACTGCTTATACAAGGTGTCTCAGAAGACTGTTATAAAAATAATCAATTCAATGCCAAACAAGTGGCACAAGACTCTGCATCCACATCATTGTTTATTTTAAATATGTTTGCTGCTGTCAGGGCAAAGCAAGTTCTGCAATTGAAGGAGATAGCAAGACAAACCTCAAGCATTAAAAAAATATAAAAGCAGCACTACCCCTTTATATTGCTTACCCCTACATTCCCCTCCTCCCTGGTACTATATTGCTAAACTATATTGCTTGAACCATTGTGTCCCAGTTTTACAAACACAGCATCATTGCCCATGCAAAAGGGGCCATAAGGTCTGGTACTGAATCTAATATTTCTGTATCAATGAGTCCTTTATTTCCCAGAGTCCCAGTATTTCAAAACCTCTTACCTTTCTAAGCAGCTGGAAAGTGCAGCTAAACCCCGGCACATGCTGAGAACTGGGCAGACAGGAGGGTAGGTAGCTGACAACAGGTTTAGTCCTCGTCACTGGAATGGAAAGCAACAAGCAGCTATGTAGTCCCGTGCTGTAGCCTGGAAGCGGGGCTGTGCTTTATATTACATGGGAAGTGGGAAGTGGGAGGGGTTAGCCACACACAACTCCTGTCTCTAGCCAACCAAAAGCTCTGGCAGTAGTAAGAAAAGATTATAATGGTTTAGGTGGGTTTCTTTTGTGCGTGTTAAGAGAGGGAAGGGTGGGGGGAATCAGACCTGTCCTTGAACATCACAGTCCTAACCTATTCCCAGATAACAGGAAAAACAGACTAATTTCAACCTATAAACTATGCCTGCTATGTAAACAGGAGAAGCCGCTAGCATTGTGACTGCCCCTAGACCAGGGGTTCTCAAACTGGGAGTCGGGACCCCTTAAGGGGTCACAAGGCTATTATGTGGGGGGTCGCGAGCTGTCAGCCTCCACCCCAAACCCCGCTTTACCGACAACATTTATAATGGTGTTAAATATATAAAAACATGTTTTTAATTTATAAGGGGGGTCGCACTCAGAGGCGTGCTGTGTGAAAGGGGTCACCAGTACAAAAGTTTGAAAACCATTGCCCTAGACTGTCTGCCGTGAAATAAGGAGGATATGTTGTTACCGGTGTCTATTTTCTTTTTCTTAAAATAAAACAATCTGTTTAATATACAATATATGAAAAGCATAGCAGTTATCAGCTAAGTACCGCTGGCTGGAGACCCCGTAGTCTTATCTGCACTACAGATATGAGCATGTTGGGAGAACACCAGGTATAATGTGCTTGTCCTTACTGGGGATTAAACAATGAACCAGATTCACCGGTACATTCAGGCAATTTTGTACAATTCTGGCATAAGTAACTATAAACCCAGTTTAAATGGTTTACAATCTCCAGAGCAGTGCAAAGCAGCCGGAGCATGCAGGTGAAACTGGCCCAGTGTCTGCCTTGCATAGTCAATAGGGCAAAATGGTGTTTTAACCATGCCTCCAAATCACACTATACGTCCAAGCTGTGGCACAACTCAGAGACACTGGTTAAAACAGGGTTTGGCCTCACCTATATTTTGAAACCGTGCGGAAGGACAATCTTAGTTATCGTAACCAGATCCCCTGATATGGTTCAATGTGTAGTGTACACTGGATCACAGTTGCAGACTCTGTTTCATTCTGCTCTGCATGTGGTGAAGGGAGAGAAGGAGAAAAGATACCATGGTAATAGGCACAATGTATGAACCTGAATAGGAGAAAACAGAAGAACAGAGATAATAAAACAGGGGAAATAGAGAATGGAGCAGGAGATAAAAATAGAAGAGCTGAAGAGAATGGGGCAAAGAGGTAGAGAAAGGTCAATTTTCTGAAAATTTATCATGGTAGGGGACTGTACTGCAGCCTGATAGTGCCTCCACGTCCCCACAGTGTTATAGCAAGCAGAACGTCACTCTCTCTAAGGCCACGCCAAGGGCTCCACTGAAACAGCCAAATGCGTAATAAAACAGCTTCTGACAGAGGTGCGGCTCTCAAGAATCAGTATCCTGCTGCTGCACCATCTCATATGCCATATTGTGCTGCAGTGCTGGAGAGAGAAAGGGAAGCAAGAGAGACCTGCTGACAGAGATCAATGGGAAACAGGGATGTAGGAGAGGGTAGATGTATGCATAGGATGCAATTGCCGTACCAACATTCTGTCTCAAGCAGTGACTAGTATCAGATGCTAGAGGAAGGTGTAAAACTCTTGTGGCGGACAAACATGATGGACAGACAAGCAGAGTCTAAAGCTCTCTGCTGTGGAAATGCAGTTCTCTCTCTGAATAACACCTGCTCCCTCTATACTACAGTCACCATGACAGCTTTTGGACGTTAACTCTTTGTGGTTCCCTGTTTTCGTTGCATTCTCTGAGCATCAGGGTTCATAATATCATGGCTCTTACATTCAAATCTTTCAAATACAAATCTGTGAGCGGTGATTCTAAACCCATCTGCTCCTTCCTTCCTGCCTCTCAACCAGCCCCATGGCCTCTGTGAGCCCATCCACCAGGTTGGACATTTTTCACAAACTCTAACTACCCTCCCCTGCGTCTGACCATGGGGTGCATCTGCCACGACAGCCACTCACATTAGATTGCCTGAGCTGCAGCGTCTGTGGCGGCGGCAACGCAGTGTGATGGAGATTTCAGTCTGTCTGCTGCAGCAAACTCAGGACAACAGCTCATTTAAGCTGCTTTAGCAGCACCCGTGAAGCACGTTTTCATCTTCCTAGCTATGTCTGTCCATCCAGCAATGGAATAGTAGAACTGAAGTCATATACAGGAAACAATAAATACAATGAAATAACGATAAGGGGCCAGACTCATTGGTAGCAATGTGTTACTTAACTGGTCTGTTATACTGGGTTTATAGCTACTTTGGATCACTGGAACAGCCGAAAATATCCAGAGCATACCAGTGACTCTTGCCCTTGATATTTGTCATAGACCCTGTACTGTCTTCGACTCCATTCCACAGGGACACAGGAATCTGGTAAAGATCGGTCATTACTAAACACTGCATTCAGTCTATTCCAGGGTAGGGTGGTGGCTGTGATGTTTCCTGTGAATACCCAGGGCTATGAGGGACCTTGCTACCCCCTTAACATGAGGTAACTTTGTCTGTGCCTGCTGTGGGTCAGCTCCCTAACTCCACCAGCCAGAGGCTACACAAGCAGTGCCCCCTCTTGGCCTCACAGGCCCTGTTATCACTCTGCAGATTAGCGATAGGCACACTCCACCCCTCTGCTCTGAGCATCTCGCTGGAGTGTCCAGCCCCTGGTCCACTGGACACTCTCACTGTTCAGAGCCACTGCTTCCAAAGAAACAACACCCTAGCTTAGTAGTCACTCCTTAGAACTCCACTCCAGCTTAACACACAGGTATGTTTATGGAGAAATCACGCATATGTTTATTTAACAACACACAGAGATTCAAGTAGAAGTCACTGATCGGTCCATCAGCCCTCACAGAGAGGGCACCGATCACAACACATCAGATGTGTTGCTCTAGCCAGTCCTCTAACTACCCGCTAGCCAAGTGTCAGTAGTACCAGACACCCAATTGACATAGCGCACAGCAGCCTAGAACTCCTGAGCGATCCACCAACCACAGCCTCCCAAGCAGCTGGGATTACAGGCGCACGCCACCACATCGGGCTTGTAAGTAGACGTATCGGGAGCAAATACTTACATATAAAATAAAATCATAACACATTCTAGAGCCTAGAACTTAATTAACAAGAAACCCTTATGTCTTGTAAAGTAATACCCCAAATCCTTGCAGCACTTATAACCAGGCTGGCTATGACCCTCCTTTCATGGGACAAGCACGCTGTCAGTTTCCCTCCTTGGTGAAGGAATCAGCGTGTCTCCTTTTGCATTCTATGATATACCAGATCAATCCTTTGTCTTCATTCATAAACGGGATGCCCCCTGCTGTCCATTTCTTCTTGTAGATTTCTTCTTTAAATTTTGCAGTCTCTCAATTCGTACCTGACTTACTATGCAACTGGGCATACAATACACAAATGGCCAGACAGGGAGGTAGGTATCAGTTATCTCCTGCCTGCAAAGAACATTTCTGAGGTAATTCATGGTGACCTGCCTTAACTCCAGGACCTTAAGAACCTAATTTTCAGTATTGATACATAACTCTTTAAATATTACCTGTGCATACATTTCACAATGATTAGGACAACCAGTGGGCTTCTGGCTCTCAGTAGAGACCTCACATGCCCCCTCACATGCGGGGTCTGGGGCAGAGCCGGGGGTTGAGCATCCCCCGGCACTTTGGAAAGTCGGCGCCTGTGGAGTGACCAGATAGCAAGTGTGAAAAACCAGGACACTTTTCGGGGTGTGTGGGGGAAATAGTTGCATATATAAGACAAAGCCCCTAATATCGGGATATCTGGTCACCCTAGCCTAAGGGAGTTGAAATGTAATGGGAATTGGCCACCTAAGTACTTTAGGCACCTTTGGAAATCCAAGGTGAAAAGAGACTTGCTCAGGGTCACACAGAAAAGTTGCAACAGAGCCAAGAATTGAGTGCAGCTCTTCTGAGCCCCAGTCCAGTGCTTTAATCAGAAGACCACCTCCCTCCTTCATGGCTCTCTTTAATAAGCTAGTTTAAGGATTTTTGTTTGTTTGTTTGTACTTTAGCTGTAGAGATATATGTTTAGAGCTAGAGGGGATGTATGTTAATGTATTCCCTGTGCCTTAAAACTGGGATTTGAGCTGTGGTTTCTTATGTGTTTCCCCTTGTATATGGGTTTCTCCCTGGGTTTCAAGGAGTACAAAGGAAATGGAGGAGTGAATATGTGAAGGATGCAACACTACATTTGCCTGGGTATGCGTTGGAAATTATGGGGATCTGGCTGCATGCCTCTTTTTATTGCGTACCATACTGATCAAACAACAAGAAGAAAGAGACGCTTAAAAAAGCCCTCAGCCTGTAATGTTTGTTCTCCTCAGTAATCTGCATGTTCCTCTCCATTTCCTCTCCATTCTTCTGCTCAGACACACAGTCAGAAAACATCCACCAGCTTCTTCTAGGAGGAACTGCTGCTGCAGCCATAGTGCAGCTTCAAGGCACGTGGGCTGTCTCAGACTCTCCTGGGAGTACTGGTTATGTGTCTGCACGTGTGCATGGGGCACGGGCTGCTTCTCAGAGTATGTTAATGCGTGCTTTGCTGTGATGAGTTCTGTGTGTGTGTGTGTGTATGTGCATGCATATGTTTATGCTAGTAGCTATGTCTGTGCATGTGTGATGGATACATTCGTTTGTATGCACATGTGTGCATGTGCAATTGTAGGAGGGAATCTGTGTATCACTGAATCATAGAACCATAGGGTTAGAAGGGACTTCCAGAGTCATCTAGTCCAGGGGTTCTCACACTTCATTGCACCGTAACCCCATTCTGACATAAAAAATTACTACACGACCCCAGGAGGGGGAGGGCAAAGCCCAAGCCCCACCACCCTGAGCTGGGGGGCCGAAGCCAAAGCCCAAGGGCTTCAGCCCCAGGCAGGGAGCCTGTAACCTGAATGCTGCCACCCACGGCTGAAGCCCTCAGGCTTTGGCTTCGACCCCAGGTGGTGGGGCTTGGTCTTTGGCCCCAGGCGGTGGGGCTCAGGCTTCGGCTTCAGGCCCCAGCAAGTCTAAGCCAGCCCTGGTGACCCCATTAAAACAGGGGTGTGACCCACTTTGGAGTACCGACCCACAGTTTGAGAACCGCTGATCACCCCTGAGTATATTAATGGCTGCATTCTGATGTCCAGATGTGAATGTGTTTTGGGAAAGTGGGGATGGTTGTGTAAAGAGATGGTGAAAATGTTCGCAGAGTCAACTTTTCTACATATGAATTGTCTGTAGACAGACTGATTTTTAGAAGTTTGTTCACTATTCAGAATTGTTTGAGAAGCAGCTTGGGCAAACACACTTCAGACTGTTAGTTGCAAGTATCCCATGGCTGTTCCTTGCTCATTCTCTGAGCTGAGTGATTGGTCACTGAAGTTACATAGGGCCTGATTTTCATAACTTGTGAGCACGCGTAGCTCCCTTTGGGTTCAACAGAATTTTAAGTGCTAAGCCTTCCTAAAAATGAGGCCTGTAGCATTTTGCATCTCCCTGATTGGATGCCTATAACTTTTATATTTTCCAGTGTAAATACATGATCCCCCAAACATTTGCTGAACAAAACCTTGCTCAATTTAGTGTTCACAAATAGCAAATAAGAAGGGTTTGCAGATACTATTGAATCAAACTCACTAGTTTTATGTACGCAATTGTTTGTGGATACTTGTACAGTATGTTTCCAGCTTCAGCTGTATATGTGTGTGTGCATATAGAATCTGAGGAGACTAGGTTTGTGTGTTGCTTTTGTAAGAGTATCAATTACTGTATTTTAGTGGATCAGTACGTGTGTGTGTGTGAGAGAGAGAGCGTGAGCTGGTGTGTCCATATGCATGTGGGTGGATCCATATATACCTGTGTGTTATGAAAAGAACCTGTTCGTCTGTTGCTTAAGGTTTCTCTGTGTTTGTGTGGATTGTGCCTCTCTGCGTATCTCAGTGGCTTTGCTTATGAACTGTAGACACTGCCCTGCATAACTGCAGAGACCCTTGAGGAGCTCATATCATAGAATCATAAAATCATAGAAAATTAGGGTTGGAAGAGACCTCAGGAGGTCATCTAGTGCAATCCCCTGCTCAAAGCAGGACCAGCACCAACTAAATCATCCCAGCCAGGGCTTTATCAAGCCAGACCTTAAAAACCTCTAAGGATGGAGATTTCACCACTTTCCTAGGTAACCCATTCCAGTGCTTCACCACCCTCCTAGTGAAATAGTGTTTCCTAATATCCAACCTAGACCTCCCCCACTGCAACTTAAGACCATTGCTTCTTGCTCTGTCATCTGCCGCCACTGAGAACAGCCTAGCTCCATCCTCTTCGGAATCCCCCTTCAGGTAGTTGAAGGCTGCTATCAAATCCCCCCTCACTCTTCTCTTCTGCAGACTAAATAACCCCAGTTCCCTCAGCCTCTCCTCATAAATCATGTGCCCTAGCCCCCTAGTCATTTTTGTTGCCCTCCACTGGACTCTCTCCGATTTGTCCACACCCCTTCTGTAGTTGGGGGAACCAAAGCTGGACACAGTACTCCAGGTGTGGCCTCACCAGTGCTGAATAGAGGGGAATAATCACTTCCCTCAATCTGCTGGCAGTGCTCCTACTAATACAGCTCAATATGCCGTTGGCCTTCTTGGCAACAAGGGCACACTGCTGACTCATATCCAGCTTCTCATCCACTCTAATCCCCAGGTCCTTTTCTACAGAACTGCTGCTTAGCCAGCCGGTCCCCAGCTTGTAGCGGTGCATGGGATTCTTCCTTCCTAAACACAGGACTCTGCATTTTCCTTGTTGAACCTCATCAGATTTATTTTGGCCCAATCCTCCAATTTGTCTAGTTCACTTTGGACCCTATCCCTACCCTCCAGCATATCTACCACTCCTCCCAGCTTAGTGTCACCTGCGAACTTGCTGATGGTGCAATTCATCCCATCATCCAGATCATTAATAAAGATGTTGAACAAAACCGGCCCCAGGACCGACCTCTGGGGCACTCCGCTTGACACCAGCTGCCACCTAGACATTGAGCAGTTGATCACTACCCGTTGAGCCTGACAATCGTATTTAGAATGCTTTCCCCAATTTTAGACTGGAAGGATGTAAACTTCTGTGAGTTTAGCCAGGGATGGTGTGTGTGAGATTGTATGATTGGGAGTAGGGGAGTGGATGGGTGGAAGGAAGTGGAGGGGAACAACCATGCCTGTGTTCCTATCTACAGGTTTGTTGCATACTCATTTAATACCCACTGCAAACTCTCCTTTATGTTTTAAGAAGTCTTAAGAGGTTTCAATGTTCCAGGTAAACCACCTGAGCCCAGGAGGCTGAGTATTTATCACCGCTATACAGAGCTAAGCTGTGAGGTCACAGATGGCTTTTCTGCTGCAGTTAGTAGTCCATTATGACAGTTAATGTGCTAGGAGCCCCAGAGGCTGCTATAGAAACAGCTACTTCAATACAACTGCACTAAACTGATATAATATTGTGCTTATGCAACAGGAGAGGGAAGGAGAGGTGTGTTTCTCTGATCCCCACTGCACCCTGCTTGTCTCTGTTTGTATTCTGCAATCTCCTTGGCGGAGGGAGGGGGTGTGTCTCTCCATTAATATTCATTGTGGGGGTGGGGTGGGTGGCTTGCCTTGTTAGCAATAACACCCAGGGCCGGCGCACCCATTAGGTGACCCTAGGCGGTCGCCTAGGGCACCAAGATGTGGGGGGCGGCGGGCGGCTGCCTCCTGGCTCCCCGCTCAGCCATTGAGCAGGGAGCCAGGGGGCAGCCGCCGGGAGCAGCCCCGCCGCCCCCCAGCTCAGCGCCCGAGCGGGGAGCCGCCCCCCCGCTCAGCACCCGCCGGAGCGGGGGGGAGCCGCCCCACCCCCCACCCCCCACTCAACGCCTGAGCGGGGAGCCGTGGGGCAGCCGCCAGGAGCCGCCCCGCTGTCCCAGGCTCCCTGCTCAGCTTCCGGCCGGTGAGTCACTGGTGCGGGCTGAGCGCCCGTGGGCGCAGGGAGACTGAGCTCCCGTGGGCGGGGGAGCTTGCTGGGGGTGGGGGCAGCAGGGGAGCTGGCTGGGGGGGTGCCCAGGGCTGGTGCAAGGAAGTTTTGCCTAGGGCGTGAAACTTCCTTGCACCGGCCCTGATAACACCAGGAAGCTATCTCCAAAAATCAACGTCACCTCCTCCCCCACAGGCTCTTTCTGTTTGTGCTGAGTGTTTATTATTTCTCAGACACGAGACAAGAAAATTTCCAAAATTGCACTGTGTCATTGAGTGCAGCCAGCCAGCCCTGCCCCTGGTGCAGAGGTGGGGGTAGTGAATGATGGGAGGGGTCAGTGGTGAGCTGCACCAGATGGGAATTTCCACAAAGACTTTGGACTTCAGAGATGTCACTCTGGCTCACGGAAAGCCGCATGACAGAGATCATCCGTCCCCCACATCTTTCAAGGGTTTAATATGCAAAGACTGGAATGGGAGTGGCGTCTCCACAAGTTCTGTCACAGGTCCTCTGCCATCTGTACCCACAAACACATATTAAGGTCATGGGAGAAACACAATTGACAGGGAAGAGTAAACCATGCTGGATTTGTAGATGTATGCTGCCATTTCATTCAGCCTTGTCAACTATGTCCCACTCTACCACTCAGTTGTGGGTCTGCCCTTTAACATTAAGAACTCCCCTCACACAACCCTTCTCAGAACACAAATTTTAGGGTTGTGGCAGGGGCAAATCAGAACTGCCCATTATGCCCTTAACTCACCCCATCCTCCTACCTCCATCAAGGAGAGCATCTTTCTGAGAAGGCCCTGCTTTGCCAACATACTAAGAGCCATGCCTACTGCATGCTGTAAACAGAGCTACCCACTTTATACCTGCAGGGGAGCTAGCCTGCTGTAGGTGAATTAGTGTTCATGAGTTCTAATAATATCAGGGTTAATTGTCTGCATAAATTATGGAAACACTACTCTGTGAACTTTGCCAGAAACAGACAGGAGTGGAGGAGCTTCGTCACTGCCCTAAATGCCAGGGGCGTAATAGGAACATGATGATGATGACTCTGTGAACTAGCTGAAATTGCAAAGGCACAAATGGGGAAGGTCTATGTAGCCCTGCAAATCTGCCATTAAGCTGAAGAGCACTGATCAGTCCCAGGACAGGGTAGAAAGGGCAAGTTCCTGCCCTCTGCTATGCTGATTTGCTGATGTGGAAAGAGGGGATAGGGAGCCTCTTCCTGACCCCAAACCCCTGCCAAGTAGGAGATAAGTATGATTCCATTCTAGTGTTCAAGACTCACATGCATTTCAATACACATGTTGCAGGGTGTGGTATGTTTACTGAAGTTACACAGTGAATGCAGGTTAAGGCATGTTTTCACAGAGAGGTCCTGACTCTCCACCGTATTGCCCTATTTGTAGACAGTTGCCCCTCTGTGACGTTAGTGCCAAGTGGGCATTAAACCTGGTGCCTGGATAAAGTTTGTGTGAGTTGCAAAGCTTGCTCCTGTGGGAATTCTGCATCACTGTGTGTGCGCAGAATTCATGGCCCTCGCAGATTTCTTTGCTTACCCACAGAAAAGTGACTTCTGACCAGGAAGCAAAGGGAAGCCGCAAGAGCGGTCATGCACCCACTCCCTGTCAGTGCAAACAGATTGGTTTGGACACTCAAAGCAGCCGGTAGAGACGTAAATCACCGCCTGGCGGTGGGGTCTGGGTAGTCGTATATATGAGAGAGACAGACAGACAGACACTCTGTCCCTCTCACTTGCTATTGCAGCACGCTTGGTATGGAGGGGCAGGGCTTTGGTGTGTTTCTGAAGAGGTAGGTGTAGGGCAGGTCTCTTCCCTCAGGCAGAGGAGAATGTAGCAGCTTGCCTGCTTAGTGAATTGTTCCCATTGTTCTTAGTGAATTCCCCCCAGAGTATAAAACCGCTGTAAACATTTTAGGGCTCCTTTACATTGTCAGAGTGATGTAAAGGAGCCTTATTGTAAAGGACAATATGGCCTTATAAATGCTTATGGTGCTTTAGTGATTAGAACTGGTCTAAATTTTTGGACTGAAAAAAATTCCTATCAAAATGTGCTCCATGAACTGGTTGATACTGGCCTTTTTGGAGATGGTAGCCAATATAAATTGTGAGTTTGAGTCCCCAGCCCTCGCTAGCTCTTCAGTTGCCTATGATGTAACACTGAGCATATGGCTGCATATATTTGTTGACTAATAATTAGAAGTAAAGGGTGACTGGGCAACAAAATGGCAGATGAAGTTTAATGTTGATAAATGCAAAATACAGTAATGCACATTGGAAAACATAATCCCAACTATACATATAAAATGATGGGGTCTAAGTTAGCTGTTACCACTCAAGAAAGAGATCTTGGAGTCTGTAACAGGTCTCGGACTCACCCGGCAGCGCCTCCTGCTGGTCTCAGTTGGGAATTAGCTCACCAGCCTCCAGAGCGCCCTCTTCTGGCCAGTGATCCGCCTGACCGCTCTCTGGCCCTCAAGTCCCAGTGCCCCTTTAACTGGGGTGCTGCCCCCTGGCAGTACCCCACAGGTCTGGGTCTCCCCTCCCCAGGGGACCCCCAACCCACTATCCCCACCTCACCTCAGTTGTAGGCTACTGCCAGTCACCAGCTAGCCCCCGCACCCTGGGGCAGACTGCAGTATAAGCCACTCATCACAGGCAAGGTTGGGTTGGACCTGCTGCCTCGGCCTACCCGTGGGTTGCCCCTACAACCCCAGTACCTAGATGGGCCTAACCCTAGGCAACAGCCTGGGGTTTTCCTAGGCAGGAGCTCCCCAGCTCCTCTGACCTTTCCTTTCCTTTCCTTTCCCCTCCCCTCCCCAGCCCAGCCCAGCCCAGCCCAGCCCAGCCCTGCCCTGCCCTGCCCTGCCCTGCCCTGCCCTGCCCTGCCCTGCCTTGGGTACCTGGTCAGGTCCCTGCAGCCAAGCCCTTCTCCCTTTACAGGCAGAGGGAGACTGTGTGTGTAGCTCCTGACTGCCCTGGCCTTTATAAGGCCAGGCTTATCTGTTTGGGGCATGGCCCCCAGCTGAGGCTACTTCCCCACTCAGCCTAGCCTTCAGAGCTGCAGCTCTCCAGTCCTTCCCCCAGGGCTGACTCTGACCCTATCAGGGCTGGAGCGGGTGGCCACCCCGCTACAGAGTCATTGTGGATAGTTCTCTGAAAACATCCACTCAATGTGCAGCGGCAGTCAAAAAAGCTAACAGAATGCTGGGAATAATTAAGAAAGGGATAGATAATAGGACAGAAAATATCATGTTGCCTCTATATAAATCCATGGTATGCCCACATCTTGAATACTGATGTATCTCAAAAAAGATATATTGGAATTGGAAAAGGTTCAGAAAAGGGCAACAAAAATGATTAGGGGTATGGAACGGCTTCCGTATAAGGAGAGATTAATAAGACTGGGACTTTTCAGCTTGGAAAAGAGACAGCTAAGGGGAGCTATGATTGAGGTCTATAAAATCATGACTGGTTTAGAGAAAGTAGATAAGGAAGTGTTATTTACTACTTCTCATAACACAGGAACTAGGGGTCACCAAATGAAATTAATAGACAGCAGGTTTAAAACAAATAAAAGGAAGCATTTCTTCACACAACGCACAGTCAACCTGTGGAACTCCTTGCCAGAGGATGTTGTGAAGGCCAAGACCATAACAGGGTTCAAAAAAGAACTATATGAATTCATGGAGGATAGGTCCATCAATGGCTATTAGCCAGGATGGGCAGGAATGGTGTCCCTAGCCTCTGTTTGCCAGAAGCTGGGCATGCGCGACAGTGGATGGATCAGTTGATGATTACCTGTTCTGTTCATTCCCTCTGGGGCATCTGGCACTGGTCACTGTCGGAAGACAGGATACTGGGCTAGATGGACCTTTGGTCTGACCCAGTAGGGCCATACTTATGTTCTTATGTCAAAACTAGTTACATTACTATTAGACAGAGGGGGTTTGGTGATTTCCTCCAGTGCTCCCCACTCCCATTTTCCATCCATTGTATTGTAGTTTAAATAAATTACCAAAATAATTGAAACTAGCTGAATTATATTGCATTATTTTGACAAATAATATGCAGAATTTTGCAGAATTCTAAAATATTGTGTGCAGAATTTTTAATTATTTGGTGCAGAATTCCCCCAGGAGTAAAGATATTGTAGAGGAATCCTATCCAGTCATATCTATGAGAGCCATGATCCATGTCTGCCCCTCTGCTGAAGTCCCCTTGTGAGAGACATCTCTTTTCTTGCTACTTTCTATGTACTGCCTTTTTTGTACAAGATGATTGCCTGGCATGTAGATAATGGAAATTGCAATCCAGCAGTAGCTGTGGATTGGATTAATCAATGTATTCCCCAGTAGATTAGGGAATAATGAATGGGACCCAGATTTTTGTAGAACACCTTTTCCACCAGAACAGTTTCTACAAACTGTCTGACCCATGTTCATCTTAGTGTTGTTAGTTCATTTTCCAGCTCAGAATTATTTGTCTTCTAGCTGCTGTAGGGTCTGTCTTTCTATCTATCAAGTGCAAAGTCTTGGATGTGCAAAAGAAAGAGGGCTGAGTTTTGAAATATGGGCCTGAATAGAAGGGAGAAATCCCAAATTCGGGCTTTTAAATTGGCACTTGGCTATATACATTTTTATTTAACACATCTACCATAAGTGCCAATCTGAGCATCAAAATATGGAATCTGGGTGTTCTATCAAAGTGTCTAGACAATGCAGACACTTAACCTGTCTTACAGTATATATATTATTAGCAACCCACTGCCCAAAATTTAGCTAATAAAAGGCAGCTCTAATGCTTTCTTACTTATAGAGCCCTGTAAATCTGCAGATATCCGCTTTATATCCATGGACTATGTCTGCGGATCACAGATCAGATGCAGATACAGATTTTGTATCCATGCAGGGCTCTACTTACTTGTACCTTACATCTGACAATAAGCAGACACTTTGCTTAAAGCATGCAGCCCTGTGCAGTGTGAGATATTTTAGGTGCAGCAATTTATGATACAAAGCCATTTGTTTATCATTGTGTGATAATCTTTTAGTTGTATTACATACTTTTTTGCCAATTTAAATCTAATTTAGGGACAGGTTTCTTGTTTAATTTAGCTAGCAGGTCTGTCACAGCTCTATTCTTAAATGCATGTTATCAATAGTGGATTTGGAACACAAAGTTTATTCTGCATTGTAATTTCTCTGGATGAATTCCTTTCTTGTAACTCTGCCTTGACTTTGTTAGTGTAAAACTCATCACTCAACTACAGGCACTGGAAGAACTCCACATTGTGTATCCCAAAGAGGATGTTTAATCCTGAACTCTTTCAATGTTTCATTTCCACAACTTTCTCTGTTTTTGAGCTGTGGCTGAAAACAGAACTACAGAGAGGCGTTGTTCTTATGATATTTCCTGACCATCTGGAAGTGGGAGGTATGGAAAATTTTGTGAGCATGCACCTTTGATTCTGTACAATTGGGCTGGAAGAAGTTTGGATTATTCAGATACAGGTTAAATAAGTATCTTCTGTAGTTTAAGAGCCACATCCTTAGCTTATGTAGATCAGCATAGCTCCATTGACTTCACACTAGCTAAGGATCTGGCCCCATATGGTAGAACCAAAGCTCTGAACTAAACAGACAATGTATATATGACGAGAGACTGGTGACTGGCTCTGTGGATGAGGGGAAAGCAGTGGATGTGCTATTTCTTGACTTTAGCAAAGCTTTTGATACAGTCTCCCACAGTATTCTTGCCAGCAAGTTAAAGAAGTATGGGCTGGATGAATGGACGGTAAGGTGGATAGAAAACTGGCTGGATGGTCGTGCTCAATGGGTAGTGATCAATGGTTCCATGTCTAGTTGGCAGCCGGTAACAAGTGGAGTGCCCCAAGGGTCGGTGCTGGGGCCGGTTTTGTTCAATATCTTCATCAACGATCTGGAGGATGGTGTGGGCTGCACCCTTAGCAAGTTTGCAGATGACACTAAACTGGGAGGAGTGGTTGATACGCTGGAGGGTAGGGACAGGATACAGAGGGACCTAGACAAATTAGAGGATTGGGCCAAAAGAAATCTGATGAGGTTCAACAAGGACAAGTGCAGAGTCCTGCACTTAGGACGGAAGAATCCCATGCACTGCTACAGACTAGGGACCGAATGGCTGGGCAGCAGTTTTGCAGAAAAGGACCTAGGGGTTACAGTGGACGAAAAGCTGAATATGAGTCAACAGTGTGCCCTTGTTGCCAAGAAGGCTAACGGCATTTTGGGCTGTATAAGTAGGGGCATTTCCAGCAGATCGAGGGACGTGATTATTCCCCTCTATTCGGCACTGGTGAGGCCTCATTTGGAGTACTGTGTCCAGTTTTGGGCCCCACATTACAAGAAGGATGTGGATAAATTGGAAAGAGTCCAACGGAGGGCAACAAAAATGATTAGGGGGCTGGAGCACATGACTTATGAGGAGAGGCTGAGGGAACTGGGATTGTTTAGCCTGCAGAAGAGAAGAGTGAGGGGGGATTTGATAGCTGCTTTCAACTACCTAAAAGGGGGTTCCAAAGAGGATGGATCTAGACTGTTCTCAGTGGTAGAAGATGATAGAACAAGGAGTAATGGTCTCAAGTTGCAGAGGGGGAGGTTTAGGTTGGATATTAGGAAAAACTTTTTCACTAGTAGGGTGGTGAAGCACTGGAATGGGTTACCGAGGGAGGTGGTGGAATCTCCTTCCTTAGAGGTTTTTAAGGTCAGGCTTGACAAAGCCCTGGCTGGGATGATCTAGTTGGGGTTGGTCCTGCTTTGAGCAGGGGGTTGGACTAGATGACCTCCTGAGGTCCCTTCCAACCCTAAGATTATATGATTCTATGATTCTATGTGTGTGCATGTGCGTGATTTAAAAAAAATCAGCAGAGTGATCAAATGGGGAAGCACATGGTACAGTTTATTAGTGTCATGATTTTTTGTTTAGAATCTTTTTGTAAAAGATCTTATAATGTCTGTCATGCTGCATTGTGGGGAAGACTGGGGTTTGTGGAGTACCTAAGTGATTTAGGAGCACAAGTCCCATTGACTTTCAGTAGGACATATGCTCCTAAATCCCTCAGGTGCTTGTGGAAATTTCTGCCCTAGGACTTTTTGCAGAAGTGTCTTTTCAGGAGGACTTAAAGGAAGGGGTGGAGTCATGGTGAAGTGGGACGGGAAATGGGCCCCAGGCACAGGGGACTGCATGGAAGAAAACGCAGGGATGAGAGTGGGAGAAGGATACAAAAGGAATGGTTGATCATGCAGCGTGGGTGGAATGCAGGAGATGAAGGGGAAATGGAAATAGATGAGAGTGGAAAGGCAGGTAAGAGCCTAGTTGTGTGTGACAGCGAGGACAAGGAGCTTAAATGTATTGTGAACGGTGAGGGGAAACCCCTTAGATGCACCCATTGCTGTTTATAACAGTTCTCACTCTGCAATGAACAGGCAGATTCATTCACTTGGAAGCCGAACACTCACTTCCCAAGCCACGAGCTCTGCTGATTTCCATTGATTATATAATCATGAATGTAATGTCCTATCTTTGTATGGTGCTTTACAGAGATTAAAACAGGCCTGGCTCCGTCCCAAAGAGCTGTCAGTCTAAAATCGGAGAAACACCGAACTCAAAGATAACAGACAGTGGATGGCAGAAGGGAAGAAAGAGAAGTGAAAGAAATCTTTTATCATGTGTGTTATAATATAAACGATTTACAATTTCTGATCACTTTTAAATGCAGATTGAGGCAAGACAAATGGTAGGTATAGATAGTTCAGGAAAGGGAGCCAACCTTGGAAAGCCTGGTGAAAGCAGAGGGTTTGAGAAGGGATTTGAAAGAGCAGCGAGTGAGGATGTTTGGCACCTAGAGCTGCAGTGGGATCCCGGGTACAGGAACATCGTGAGGGAAGGCATGAAGGGGAGAGAGGGAGGAGGTGGTAAGGAAGGAACAGGTCACTACCACAGCCAGTTAGATTCTAGCATTTCTACATTTTCCTGCCCTTGGCGCATCTGAATTTGAGCAGGTAGCCTTTGATTGATGTTTTCTGCCATGTCTGTCTTCACCCAGACGTCCTGCCTTTCAGCCGTGGAGTGTTCGGAAGTGTCTCTTTCATTGGCCATCCATTCACTGACTTTCCATTGCTATGGAGACAAACAAGTGCTGCTTCTAAGTGGGCACAGCCAGGGCATTGTTTCTGTCACTGGGACCTTGTAAGACGCTGTGACCCTGTAAGATGCAGCAACAGGATGCTGTGTCTTAAAGGACAAAACCACTCATGTTTTTGTAGGTTGTTCCTATTCTTCTGCTCCCCAACTCCATTTCATGGGGCAGTCGCTGGCACATCATTTCAACACACACAGGAAGCCATTGGGCAGCAATGATCCTGGAGCTACTGCTCTCTGTCTGCACACTGCTGCGCAATAGCAGAAACCACATCCCACAGGGCACATGGGCAGCTGGAGCGATGTCTCTGTGGCACAATGCTCTAAGGTAGCAGCAGCTTGCAGGAACTGCATCTTGGCTGCACAGAGCAAGCAGTAGCTCCTAGGTGATCTCAAGAGCTGAGTCCTAGAGGCAGTGCTGGGGGCCAGCTGGAGCTGTTAAGAGCGGATTTCTGGCATAGTGCCCAGAGCAAGAGGCATTCAGTCCTGGCACGGTTCTTAGAGGTAGCAGGTGCAAGCAAGAGCCAAGTCCCAACAGAGTGCTCAGATGGGTGAGATGTTCACAGGGGCTCAGATGTGACATTTTTTTTCACCTCCTGCTTTAAGTTATAGCATTTTATTTTTCACTAGAAAAGGACAAGCCAAAGCAAGTAACTAGCCCATCACTAATCGAATAGATCTGCTTAGTCCCATTCTGCAGGACTCACATTATATTAGTTTGACCCCCACTCATCCTTTCCCTGGGTCTGATTGGCTCTGGAAGCCTTTGAATCCTGAAATTTAGGTATGTTTTTAATATCATTTTGAGCCCTGCTCCTACACATGAATGGACTGCTCTTGTTATGTGACAGCCACTGTGTAGGTCCCTCTGCCTAGCCTGGAGACAGGCCACCTTATGGGTCATTTAATTGATTCAAAACAAAAGAGCACGCTGTAGTTGCATGCACCAGAAATGGAAACTGCTGCTCTGGAAATTTGTAGCAGTGCGGAAGGAGATTATTTAAATAAAAAATTAGAATTACAAATGAGCTTTTCAAAGGATTGCTGTTATCTGCCCTGCTTGCTCTCTCTTTATAGAGTATCTGAGAATATATCTGCATAGAGAGAACTGATGGCAGGTTTTTAAATCTTCTCACTTCATTCCAGTCAACTGCTCTTGAAAATCACTCTACAGCATACAATGAAGACGATGGCTAAACGTCTTATCTCAGAAAAGAGACAGCAATATTAAAGGTCAAATTCTGCACTTGAATGCACACACATTGGAGGGAGGAATTCGGTTCAGAGACAGATTTAGAGAGATGAGTCAGGAAACCAGGGAAAAAACTAAAGGGGGAGGAGGGCAGGGAATTAGGAAAGGAATGCAAGAGTGAGAATGACCAGCAGATAGAGCAGTTTCCGTGTAATGATTCCAGATGAAAACAGAAGTTCAGCCTTATTAAAAAATAACACCCTCTGGGAGCTGAATAATAAGCAAGACTGTCCCCTGGGGCAGGTGAAGGGCTCTGTGAGCAAAGTCAGATTGGATGGGATTGCGGGTGACCAGGAGGAGAAGAACACTGAGAAGCACTAGACTGGGCATCAGCAAAACCAAAGGGAGTCTGGGCAAAGGGTATCCACTGGGAGCCGAAGACTGGATGTCAAATCACAGAGGCCATTTAGTGTCTCAGGGCCAGGCAGGTACTCTTCCTTCTCCCCTTCCATTGTACATAATGGCCCCAGATGGTTCTTTCCTTGGCCTCCTCCTCTCCTCTGTTTATACCCTTTCTCTGGATCATGCCATGGCTCTCTTACCATCTTGATGCTAATAATTTGCAATATCCACCACTGATTTGCGTCTATCCATCCAATCCTGCATCTCAGCCTAGCTCTCTTATGCCTTCTCCTGGTTGCCTCACATTTAACATGATGAAACCAAATTCCTTATATTCCCTCCAAAACCGTCTCCCCATCCTCCATTTGTTGTCACCACCATCCATCCCATCACTCAGGCCCATAGTCCAGGGGTCATCTTTAACTCCTCCCTCTCTCTGGCCCCACACATTCAACCCTAATGCTGCTGCTTCCAAAATATTTCCAGGTTCCATCTGTTCCGCTGCACCCCTACAGCTAACTCTCTCATTCAGGCCCTTGTAATCTCCTGTCTGGATTGTTATAACCTCTGCCTCTTTGACACCCAAGTTGCCCACCTCCAATTCACACAAAATGATGTGTCCCACACACACTCCTGATGTCAGTCCCTTCTTTGAATCCCTCCATTGATGCCCCATCCTCTATCATGTCTGCCCTTTGCAACTCTTCCCCTCTGTATTATCCATCTTTAGCTCTGCTAATGACAATTGCCTTGTTTGCCCATTTGCCTACTGCTCCCACCAGCCTCTCTGTGGTTTCTTCCATGCCACCCTGCATGCATAAAACACCTACCCTGAGTTGGTCTGTAAGGCCACTATCCTCTACCCATTCAAGTGGAGGACTCCTGCATGTACAGTGAGTTCTTTTCTGTTTTTGATAAGACACATAGATTCTCTCCAAGCACCACCAGCTAGTCATAACCAGCCAGCTTCTTGTGTGTTTGGAGACAATCTATGTGTCTTATCAAAAACAGAAAAGAACTCACTGTGCTATTCAAACATTACATTACCCTAGCCAATTCTCACCTTGACCACTCCCATATTGCACCCCTTCCCTTTGTGTGCTTGCCTACCCATTTTTTTAATCATATAAGCTCTCCAGGGCAGGGAACAATACACTTTCTTTTGTGTTTTGTAAATGCCTAACACATTGAGGATGCTACCAAAAACAAATAGTACATTATAATCATTGTACTAATATCAGTAGCATAGGGGAGATCCATAAGATCCTTCTGCATATGGAGCAGCATGGTCACGTGAAACACTGATGACCCAGACGTGCTGCCTCCAACACAGCCATTTCATTCCATACCTAGCTGAATTAATGGGCTAGTAAAGGTAGTTTGCTCTCTGAACACATCACTGCTTCTGACTGCTCTCTGAAAAACAACAAGCTGCTTACGTAACATGTCCTGCAGGAGAACACCTGTAAAGAGTGCTTTATGTCTGGCTCAGCAAGCAGATATCCCACAGCCACTCTCCTGTTGCAGGGAGATTTATATGTGGCTCAACAAGCAGGTGTCTGCGTTGCAGTCCTCACTTCCCAGACGGGTTTTCTTTTGACTGAGAAGGGCCCCCAGATTTACCTTTGACTAAGTGACCAGGCCTTCCCCTAGCACTGTTCATGATAATGAGTAATTTGCCCATAGAATCATAGACACAGAGAGCTGGTAAGGAACCTCAAAAGATCATCTAGTCCAGACCCCAGTGCAGCTGCAGGACCAAGTATACTTAGACCATCCCGGACAGGTGTTTGTCCAACCTGTTCTTAAAAATCTCCAGTGACGGGGATTCCAAACCTCCCTTGGAAGCCTATTCCAGAGCTTAACCTTATAGTTAGAAACATTTTCCTAATATCTAACTTAAATCTCCTTTGCTGCAGATTAAGCCCATTACTTCTTGTCCTACCGTCCATGGACATGGAGATAAAATTGATCACCACCCTCTTTATAATAGCCCTCAACAGTCAGGTCCCCCTTCAGTCTTCTGTTCTCGGGACTAAACATGCCTAGTTTTTTTAACCTTTCCTCATAGATTAGGACGATTTTCTAAACCTTTATCATTTTTGTTGCTGTCCTTGGGACTCTCTCCGTTTGTCCACACCTTTCCTAAAGTGTGGCACGCAGAATTGGACCCAGTACTCCAGCTGAGGCCTCACCAGTGCTGAGCAGAGCAGGACAATTACTTCCCAGGTCTTATGTATGCTTAACACTCTTGTTAATATACCCAAAATTATATTAGCATTTTTCGTAACTATATCACATTGTTGACTCATTCAATTTGTTATTGACTATAACCCCCATCCTTTTCAGCAGTACTACTGCCCAGCCAGTTATTCCACAATTTGTAGTTGTGCATTTGATTTTTTCCTTCTTTAGTGTAGTCCTTTGCACTTGTCTTTGTCAAATTTCATCTTGTTAATTTGTCAAGGTCATTTTGAATTCTAATCCTGTCCTCTGAAGTGCTTGCAATCCCTCCCCACTTGGTGTGACCACAAATTTTGCAAGCGTACTCTCCACTCCATTATCCAAGTCATTAATGACAATAATGAACAGTACTAGACCCAGGACAGACCCCTGTGGGACCACACTGTATATGTCCCCCCAGTTTCACAGCAAACCCTTGATAACTACTTTCTGAGTGTAGTCTTTCAACCAGTTTTGCCCCTACCTTCTAGTAATTTAATCTAGACCACGTTTCCCTAGTTTCTGGGAATGTCATGTGGGATTGTGTCAAAATATTTACTAAATCAAGATACATAGGCGCCGACTCCATGGGTGCTCTGGGGCTGGAGCACCCACAGTGAAAAATTGGTGGATGCTGAGCACCCACTGGCAGTCCCCCTTTCAGCTCCACCCCTACCCCCCAGTGTTTGCTGCCCACTGGCAGGTCCCGCTAATCAGCGCTTCCCCCTCCCAGCTGTTTCACGGTGTGCAGAAGGCTTAGGGAGGGAGGGGGAGGAGCGAGGGCATGGTGCAGTGAGGGGAGGGGAGGAGGCGGAAGGGGGCGGGAAGAGGCAGGGTGGGCGTGGAGTGGAGTGGGGGTGGGCAGAGGCAGGGCCTTGGAGGAAGAGGTGAAGTGGGGGCGGGGCCTGTGGCACAGCCAGGGGTCGAGGCCCACCCGGCACATTAGAAAGTCGGCGCCTGTGTCAAGATACATCATGTCTACAGCTTCCCCCCATCCACTAGGCCAGTAACCCTGTCAGAGAAGAAAATTAGGTTGGTTTGGCATGATTTGTTCTGGACACATCCACGTTGGCTATTAAATGGCCAGTTGTTCCATTTGTCAGAACTAAGTTTCTTCTCAAAAGGCAAGTGGAGGAAATTTGTCATCACTTTGTGTGTGATCTCCCCCACTCTTGAAGCATTCTGTCTCCCCTGTGCTGCTACTTTCCGTCAGTCTTCTGCTGACACATTTCACCTACTGCATTATTCTATTAGAGTAACTTCCCTTGCTATGCTACATTCATCTGGCAGAAGTGGCTTCCTTTGCACCCGTAATGTGTACAACAGGCAGGGGAAGGGAGACCCACTGCTGGTCCCAGTTGCAGTTCTGCTCCGCAAAGCTTAATGACTTGGCTGATGTTTCCTCGCTATAGCAGTATGTCTGCTCTGCAGGAGCTAGGCTAAAGCAGAGGTATGCATCTTTTTAGTCTACACCCTGACTAATCCCTTTGCAGACACAAGCAATAGATGACATTTCAGAATCGTTTGCATTATTCTTATAAAAGGAAGGTCATGCCCCCACAATATTTTTTTGCCTTAGATACTAGGCGGACTCTCTGAAGCTGATGACCCTAGTAGATTTAGGTGTGCTCTGTCTCCCACTTCAGCTCTGAACATGGACAGCAGTTCCTCAGGGGAACCTGAGGTACCATCCTTTGCTTTCCCTACATTCCCTCTGCTGTCAGCATCCTTGTCTCTCTCCTCCACCACCTTTCTTCCAACATGACTAGATCTAGGTTGCTGTACCACAAGGCAGGGCTGTACAGAAGACCTACTGCTACCATGGGATCACTGAAAATCTCCGGGTCAGTCAAATCAATTCACAGGATGAAAATAGATGGGAGGGAGGGGAGATAGATTCTGAGCAGACAGATAAAGCAGTGAAAGATCTTTTCTCCTCCTGAATGTGAGTGAAGTCAGAATGAAACCCACAGGCACAGAGAAAACAGTTTTCAGTTTGTGTTTATTACATCCTCACAGTATTTGCTACAGTAAAGGTGAATGACAATATTCCACTTTACATCGTAATGACATAAATCAGTGATAATGACAAAGACATCATCAGCCAAACATCTCATATGAGTTGGGTGTAAGTGACTCTTTCAAACAAGAGCAGCTAATGTAGAGGGAACTCCAGACGGAAACCCTAACCACTGCCTTCATCTTAAACTTGCATGGCAAATAGGAAGATCTACAGAGATCAGCTTCTAGGTCCTGTCCAAACTGCAGTTGAAGCGCTGCCAACAACTACTTTGGTGTGCAGATACCATGGTGATGGTCATGGCATAAGAACCTAATTAAAAGAGAACCATAGAATAGACAGCGTCTTAAAGGAGCTGGCCTCCAAGTCAAGATGTCCTGTGATTCAATTCTCAATTCGCTCCTCCCTAAGCTAAGGCTTTCATGAGTCCCTTCTGAACCACACAAAGTTCCTGGAAGCATGTGTGGTTAGGAGGACACCTTAACTTGCATTCTACTCAGGCCTGGTACTAAATTACCCAACCTAGTAATACCAGCTGGTACTGAAAGTTCCCTCTCCCCATTCAGTGTTTTCACTGGCACCCTTATTTCTGATGCTTTTAATGAAGGATGCAGATTCAAGGTGGTATTGATGGCTTTGACACAAGGAAAAATGGAAACCCAGGTCCCTGTTTTGATTGTAAAGCAAGGAAGAGAGACGATATAAGGGAAATGAGACACTTAGCTCACAATTCTTAAAGAAGCCAGTTCCATCCCATGGATTACTCATTGCCTGCTCTCATTGCTGGAGATCCCACTGAGACCCATTCTGTTGCATAAGTAAATATAAAATCAGACATGTCGTTCTCCCCACGCCCCTCCCCCATCCCTTTTTAACTGGTGGATGTAGACATGAGCAGAGCAATATGCATATGCTCCTCATACTGCAATGTGGTTGGCTCTGCACTCTACAGTATGTGAAAGCAGAGCTGATCCTGATCTGCAGTGGTTTAGATTCAGCCTGTGCTGTGGGCCCAGCAGCATGAAAGGGTGAAGAGTACTGGGATATATACAGATACAAGAGCTGCCCATTGAGCCAATAGCAGCTCCACCACTCTATCTTAGCAAATTGTACTGTGAATACCAGAGAGGAAAATAAGCTGGGAACTGGACCACAGCCCATCTGGGTCGGTAAACTGGTCAGCTGGGCTTCAAACCAGACAGAAAAGGATTGGAAGTGTGAAGCAGTGACTGGAGACAACAGACTGACAGCAGAGCCAAGTCCTCCACACCATCCTTGGGGTGTGGAACCTCCCAAGAAGAGCCTCAGACAGCCAGTCTCTCTTTACGTGCCTTTCTGCACAAATGGTTCATTTTTTAGTGATTAGACTCTCAGCCTCACGGTCCCCTTCCTCCCCTGCCCTCTCACCCTTCCACATACACACCCTGGAGCTTCAACTGAGTTTATTACTCAGCCTTGAATTAGAGGTACAGCTTTTTAATAAAGCTGAGGGGAGGTGCAGAGGAAAAATAACCCACCTTGACTAAGCAAATATAAGACACACATCTGTATATGGACACTATCTTGTGGAAATTGGGAAGCCAAAAGGAAGCACAGCAGTGATCCCAACAAAGCAGCTATTGACTCCTAATCTAATAACAGAACTGGAGTAACGACAGCACCAGCCCCCACCTCACTTTGCCACACCCTGACAGCAAACATGGCATGTGAAGCTTTAAAGATGGCGAAAGGGGAACACAAAATTAGGAACAAGCCAAAATCTTCAGAAAGCCCAACAAATGTGTGTAAGGGGGAAATCATTTCTGAAGTAGCAGCAAACATACCTTGGTTTCAGTTCCATGATCTTTGATGTGTGTGTCAGAGTGAGAGCTGTACTAAGACATAAGATGACAGCTCCAGCACAGGAGGTGAAGTGGAATGTAGCCATGATGTGTGAAATTGTTCCCCATAGCAAGGGACAGGTGACAGGTAAGAGATGACAGGCAATTGGTGTGTAGGGTCAGGTGACAGCTACACAGCGCAGTGTGTAGTGACAGAGGTATGCTGGAAAGATATGAAAAGACTGCAGAAAGGTATCTGGGGAAAATGAGAGGCATCATGGACAGGTATGTGACAACAGAAGACAAGTATGTAGGGATGGGTATGTGAGGATAAATGAGAAGCAGGAAATAATAGGTATGCAGTGATGGCTGAGAGGTTGGTGGGAAGAGGGGAAAGGTATCCATGGACAAGAGGTATGCAGAGACACCTTTGTGAAGATATAGAACATGTGCATAGATAAATGAGAAGCAATACGTACATAGGGACAGGTATTGAGAATGTGAGGGTAGGTTTATAGGGACAAGTGAGAGGCGTACAGGGAGAGGAGACGGATATGCACTGACAAGTGAGAGGCACTCGGGGACTGGCATGAGGTATGCTTTGATATTGCTCTGTATGCTGTAAACATTTCAATTTTGTTTCTATACCAATGAACATTCAGTTCGATATATGTGCTGTTACGGGTCATTGGAAGCATAGCAGAACTTTAAGTCTCCCATTACTAGCCAATCTTACATACGCCGCAAAGAAACTCTAACAGCTCATTTTATATCACTTATGTGTTATCCTTGTCTAATGTTTACAGTCTAAATCACAGTAAAGATCCTCTACTGGGAAACATTAAATAATTTATACATAAAGTACATTTATACATTTGCTCATACACACACTCACTCACACATACATTCCTTCAATACTCGGGCCTAGTCTACACCTAAAACGTAGGTTGATCTGCCCACATTGCTCAGAGCTTGTGAAAATTTTTGCACCCATAATTAGGGTGACCTAACCCCTGTGTAGACGCAGTCAAAGGAAGGATTCTTCCATCAGCCTAGCTTCCTGCCTCTCAGAGAGGTGGATTAACTACACTGATGGAAAAACCCATTCTGCTGATGTAGCACCGTAGTGTAGATGCTTCCTACCGTGGCACAGCTGCAGTGCCATAGATTAGGCTGTAGTATAGACATACCCCAAGATGATCAAGACCTGGCCCTTCATACTTCCCAGTGTGGGAGGCATGGACTTCTCAGTGCACTGTTTACATTTAAAGGGACATAGACAACTTCAAATCTGGTTAATCGGGGGAAAAGGTTAAAAGCCTTTTCTACCTCTGCGTCTGTGTCTGTCTGTGAAATTTGGTAACTTTAAAATTGCATTTTCCTATTTTTAAAAGTATTTGCTCTTCCCTCTTGTTGTCAGAGGTCCTCACAAATTGACAAGCTGTTTGGGGGAAATAGCAAATGGGATCATATGCAAAGTGTTGTCAAATGCAAAGGTAGAAAGAAACTATTTTTTCTCCCACCCCTTTCGATTATAGCAGCCTTCGTTATAACAATACTGGGTCCAGAATTTTCAGAGGGAAGTGTGATAAGTTGTTGATGCCCCTTTAACATCAATAAGAGTTGAAGCAAAGGCAGGATATTTATCTTTGAGGATTTATTCCTATAGACTAGCATAGTGTTTGCAATGGCTGAGGCTAAATCACCATTTTCTTTACGAGCTCCTGATTTTAAAGGAGGCGATTACATAACTTTCCTATTTTAATTCAATTCAGGCTGACATTTGGCATAAAAGACAGCAAATGATGCTAATATCTTGTGTTTAAAAAAAAAGGCTTTAAATCATTAGGTTGTTTTCTATCTGGCCTTACTGCCATGAATGGTAGTAGAGCTCAAGACAGCAATGTTGGAGAGAACCTCACTGAGCACACATCAGGAAGTCCTGCAGATATTTTAGCATGGGGATGGGCACTAATCTGGCCAGCTGCCCAGTCTGTTCCAAAATCTGCAGGTGAGTGTCAAATTTTCCATAGCTTCACCCCAATCATCTAGTGTGGATGAAGAGATAGAAGCAAAGGAGTAGGGGCATACAGTTTACATCAGGTAAAATCACTCAGCCAGGGGAAGTCTTTTTAAATGGACAATCAACTTGTCTCACCCCCTCTAGTTGGTGGGAGAAACCTCCCTTCTCCTCCCCATCCCATATACTTTCCATCCAGCCCTCAACTGTCCAGCTATTTCGTGCCCTTCATTCCCAGTCATGCAGGAACTCTAACTTTACTGTTTTTTTATGCCAACTGGCTGACTCGACCTGTGCAATAATATTTTCTCACAGTGCTCCTATAGTAGGCTGAGCTCTCTGCTGAATAGGTTGGCCTTCCAAAGGACTGGGAAGTATTCGCAGGCACTGAGGCTACCATCTTTTGAACTATCCCCAGCGTCTTTAATGTGCTGTGGATGGAGCCTTTTTGGGTGCCTTATAAACAAGCAGTAAAAATGACCAACTTTCTTCTCTTTAAAAAGCACTGACTATGCATCCCCACTAGCACTTTCACTTACATTCTGGTCTAGATAATACTTAATCCTGCCTCAGTGCAGGGGACTGGACTAGATGACCTATCAAGGTCCCTTCCAGTCCTACATTTCAATGTTTCAATGATTCTTCACTTAGAAAAAAGGACAGAGTTGTACATATATGCACCCTTTGCATTCACAACCACAATATGTGGATTAATATAAAAGAGATAAAATATACATAGCCCTCCCCTGCCTTCACAATCTCAGCACTTTCAGTGTTGTCACTGGTGGTGGTCTGTCCCAGACCATAGTGTCATAAAAGGCAGCTAAGACCTTTCAACCAGTACCTGAAATACACCATATAGGTGTGCCCGTCCTGTCACACTGAAGAGTGTGCTCACCAGTTCAAATGCCGTAGAGTCATTGGTTTCATGCACCAGTTCATGTTCATGCAAGGAGTCACCTAGACACTTCCGCATGAAGGAGCCAATTCTGTGCATTCAGCTCCCATTGACTTCAACTTAACTCAACAGGAGCTCCCCACATCTAAAGACAGTGCATAGCCCTAAATGAGGGTTCCACCGTTTGTGTCATAGGGAGAAGAGTTCACCTCAATTCCTCAGTAGCTCTCTCTTGGTGTCTGCCTCCAACTGCACAGAAAACACATTCAGAATGTTCCATGAACGCTGTGGAGTGATGTGAGTAACTTTTTCCCAGCGTCTCTCAGTGATCTCCCCTGCCCCCCTTGCACTTTTATCTTACATCTGCAGCACAATGGGGATCTAGATGTGGTTTAATTCTGTTTAGTAGGACAAAAATATAGCCCAAGAATGATCAAAGAATAATTTAATCAGTCTTTGATTCCTTCTAGTGCATTGCACAAGGTTCCTGAGATAGTTATCTCCGCAATCTTGTTTGCTAGGTTGACAAAATGTTTAGGCTAAGGGAATTCATGATAGATTCTAGAGATACTTTTAAAGAAAATAGATAGAGGGGCTGCACTATAGGGCCTGCATTTGGGTTCAGATGTAACCACACACCTTCTGGGTATGATGTTCTGTCCCATCTAGTGGCACCGAGACCACTTAGAGAGAGAGATAAAATGAGTCTGCTCTACAGCCTTAGCTAACAGCCAGTTGGCTTTTAGCTCATGCGGTAGAGGCTTATGCACTAAGCTCCAGAGGCCCCAGCTTCGATCCCGCCCGCTGACAACCAGGGTCTGTCAGCATTACACAAACTCAGTTCCACACACCTTGCAAACCTGTGTTCCAGTCCCTGCCATTTATTTTACATTCCAGTTGCGAAGGACATCTGTAAACAATGGTTCTCAGATCATAGGGCTCAATGCCCTTTCTGACAGTTCCTCTAATAGAATGGAAATTGACCCATGAGAGGGTCTCTCTCTTATAAAGTGGGCTGCAGAATGAAAAGTAGAGAATCAGTTTTAGAATAACAGTGCTGTCAGATGCTGTAAGGCAATCTTTCCTTAGAAAACACATTTTGCCTATACAGCACATAGCCTCTGGTGCCTGAGAACTCTGACCTGCTGCACATGACTCTGAAATGAGACAACCATGCTCCACACCCTCATTGTGATTCCGAACCACAAATACCCAGTCACCTGGAGCCCAAGTGTCACCACCATGCAAAACTTTGGTTACTGGTCAACTCAATGACATATGAGTGAACTCCTGTTCAGCAAAGCTAAGCCACTCTTCACGTAACCATGCATCAGCTCTCTCTCTTTTCTCCCCTTCCCATTCAGCCCAAGTGTCAATTCCATCCAGTGTTCACATTATAGAGATAGGACTGGGAAGACATTTATTTAAAAAAAAACCAGTGATGCCCTAACAAAACCCTCCATCCTAATGAGAGAAACCTCATAATGACTACAGAACAGAGGCTATACATCCAGCAGCTTCCCCGGCACAGCATCCCTCAAAACAGATCTTGAAAGCTGTGTCCTACCTAATGCATGGATGTGCAATACCTTTTGAGATCCGTGCAGCTTTTTCCTACTTTGCTGTGTGTAGCTTTAGACTCCAGTCCATCCTGTTTACTCAATGTTGAATCACATTTTTAATCCAAACTTTTTGGGATAGCAAACTCACAGACCACCCTAAACATAGAAATTGGAGCCTATTGTAAATTTATTTATGCATAACTTGGTGGTTGTGTGGCACAGCTGATGTCTGTGCATAATCTTTTCTTAAGCTATGCAACAAAAATATGGAAAATACAACAGCAAATAAGTGTCTTATATACCGCTTCAAGACTGGACTCATCCTGTGCATGACATGTTTCCACTGTCTTATCTGTTTTCACAGTAGGGACCGTGTTTGTACAGCACTGAACACACAGTTAGCAATCAATAAATAAAAGCAGTCTGTGGACAATACATACAAATAACTTCAGTATCAATGTTAGCTGCTGCATGAGGTCAGGACAGAGGCTATTTTTAAGTGTTGTGTGCGGTGTGCTACTTTTACCTCTCCCTTTACTTTTACCTCTCCCTGTCATGCCCAATCATGCAATGCATGAAACGTGTGTTCTCACGTAACAGGTCTTGCGTTCCCCTCCCTTGTTAGGAATTAGCATGATGGAGCATCACATGTTGCCTCCCAACACTACAAAGTCTTCTGAGGCAAGAAGTATCTTTTTGTTATGGTTTTGGTACAGAGCCTAGCATAATGGGGCCCTGCTCCATGCCTGGGGCTCCTATCTGCTCCCACAATACAAATCAATCAAATAATAATTATAATTTGTACTAGAACCATTTCTAGTAAGGTCTTTTGGTTTGGCCTCCTGGGGAGGAAACTTTGGCTCCTTGACAATGCATGTGAAAATAACATTCAGCTTCCCTCCCCTAAAGAGAAGGACTTTAGGGTTGGAGGGCATCATCAGATAGGAAGGGGGTGCAGCAAGGTCATGGCTGACATCACAATGTGAGCAACAAAAATGGAAGAAAGAGCTGACTCAGTTGATCAGTTCTATCCGGGGAGACAGCTCAAGACCTGTAGCTTTAGGAACCCCATGGTCTCTAGCTTGGAGTTCCAGCCGCTCACGCCCCCACATGAGTGATAGCACTGCTTTGGATTGTGCTCAGTTACACTAGTTTCATCACTGCCCTTAGTGTCCCCTCCAAATATGTGAGATAGGTGAGGGTGGGGAAGAGGTCTGGAAGGATGGAAGTTCATATTTACCAACTAACCAGTGTAGTACGTTTTGGGAAACCTGCCTTCTTGATAGATGACCCAGTGCACCACAGAGGACATATTTCTGATCCTGAATAGGCCAGAAACTGCTAGGTGCTACCACTAACCGAACACACACACAGACTCTACAAAGAGTCCTAGTACTGCGTTTGGGTCACACTCTGAAATGGGCTCCCCCTTTCTCTCTCCCCTTCCTCTTTCACCACTGCTTTTTTAACACCAATGAAGTTTCACATTTGGAAATGGTTTTGGCTGCCATGGGAAGCTTATGGTTTCTGAGGGTCCCATCCCTGCTCTAGCTGAGCCTCCTCTGGGTTTGGGTTAGCAGGTCTGTGTAAATTTTGGATCTCAGGAACCTGGGGTAAGAGTCTTTCTCCATGAGGCTGTGCACTTTCCCCTGGGCCTGGTCAAAGCAAGATAGTGAGGGCTCCTGCACGTTATTTCTTGTCACCTCCCGTGTCTGGAAGTCTATGTTCACCTAGGGAAAGAGACAACAAGAAGGATTATATAGAGTAACTCTGGTTTATACAGTTAAGAGTGTATATTTGCCACAGCCATGACTGATAACACAACAACATTAATAATAAGTCACTCCCCAAATTTTCTAGTTTAGGTCGTTTAAGTTAAGCACTTCGATCCATATTAATTTCAATATTAGCTGTGTGTGCTTAGCACCTCTGAAAACCAGACCATTTTTATGTAGACGCCTAGGTGTGAATTTAGGTGCTTAACTTCAGGTACCTACTGCAAGTCTGAAAATGTTGACTCAGAGTCTTTGTCACCCCAGCTATCCCATCACTCATCAAGACTACTATGAATTTTTACAAATTTGGCTCTCTATATATTTAGTGTGTAGGATAATGAATTGTTAGTAATTTTAAACTACTACTAAAATCTTATTAAATAGCTGTAAGTTATTTTTGTTTTACAATAAACTGTTTGACTTTTCTCATAATTTCCCATGACAAATACTTACTAAAATATATTGTGCCTGGACTTTTCCATTTTAAACCCCCTAAACTTATGACTAGCATTTTTGCAGTGACAAATCAATGAACTTTCCCAAATTTTTGCCCTGACAAACAACCAGTCTTAACTGTGGTTGTCATGAGAAAGACGGCTGCAAAGCCATTCCTGTGTGAGAGAGTTTGCTATTGTTAATCTTTTGAGTAGGGTGGCTTCCGTGGTACCCAAATATAATGCAGTCAAGAAAGGGAACCTTTATCTGTGCCTCCCCTCAGATGGTTACAGCATTAGTTGGCTGTGCATTATGCTGGTGGGTCATTTCAAATTTTGATACACCAAAAGTCATGACTCTTGGATCTGATTTTAGGAAAGACCAAACCCTTTAGATACCATAGGGATCGACACCTCCTAATCTAACCTAAACCCAAGTGTCTAATCCCAGCTGGAATGCATTCAGTGCCACAGGATGCTGGATCTCCTCCCACTCCAGTTGACATAATCAGAAAGACTGCCATTAATTTCAGTGGGAGTTCAATTTGGCCCTGTAGTCGGCCAACCCTCAGCTTGGGCTTGAGCCATAGTACCTTTGAGTCTCTTGCCCCTGGATCCCCGCCAGGAGCCCCGACTCCTGGGTAATCTTACTATTCCCAGCAGGAGCTCAGCTCACTCCCAGGGTCTTTTCAGCACCCAATTTATAGTCTCCTTGACTCTAGCCCCTGGGAGCACTTCCCAGGACCTACCACAGTTCACGGCCTTTTGCTTATACCAAGATTGTAGTGTCTATCTGCCTCAAATGGGGTGGGTCTTGAAGGAAAATGTTAGCAGCTGCCTCAGGTTCAATTTCCCTTGTTGCTGGAGCTTACTACCATGCCCTAGAAGCTTCCTTGTTCCTGGAAAAACTCCTCCCATGGCCAGGATCACCCTTTTAAGCCCCACTTCTACAGGTGTATCATGTTCTGCAGGTGCACCTAATTGACACTGCCTGATTGCAGGAATGCTCATTAGCCTTTCCACCAGAGGGATAGGGGTGTACCCCATCAGAGGCCCCAAATTACCAATATTAGTAGGTCACAAATTGTGGTTAAAGTCTGAGTTTTCCCCGCTGGATGCCCTGTTGGAAATTGGGTACACATTCACTAGAGGAATCTGTGAGCAGGCCCTCGCTGAATAAGCAATATGACATCACAACGTGAAATCACAACGCAGGATATAACATCATAAACTATGACTATGTTAAAGGAGAATTCACAAGTCCAGGCTCTAAATTGTGGCTACACTTTCTATTTAGCACAGTGTGCTATTGCTCATAACTTTCAGAAATTCTAACAATGCTGAATTCTACAGATTCAGAGGGCTGTAGGGTCTAGGTTGACACACACCCTAACTTTTGGAGATTCAACAGGTTAGAGCAGTTGCTGGGAGTGTTGTTGAAGGCAGTTTTGAGGATCTATAAAGCATCAATTTTGATACATGTGTAAGAATGAAGGAGCCAGTAGCGTAGCCGGGGGGGAGCAGGGGGAGCAGCCGCTCCCCCACTGAGCAGAAGCTGCGCCTTTTTTGTGATCCAACGCCTTTTGCTCCTGCGGTGCAGCCAGAGCGGAGCATTTTTTTTTGCTCCTGGCGCCTTTTTTTGCTCCCAATGCTTTTTGCTCCCGGCGCCTTTTTTTAGCTCCACTCCCCCTGTGCTCTAAACCATAGCGTAGCCAGGGGGGGAGCAGGGGGAGCGGATGCTCCCCCACTGAGCAGAAGCAGTGCCTTTTTTGTGCTCTAACACCTTTTGCTCCTGCACTGCAGCCGGAGCGGAGCATTTTTTTTTGCTCCCGGCGCCTTTTTTTCCTCCCGACGCTTTTTGCTCCCGACGCCTTTTTTTAGCTCCGCTCACCCTGTGCTCTAAACCTGGCTATGCCACTGGAAGGAGCGATGTCTCTATCAAGCCATTGATTTGCAGAGGTTCCCCACTGGACGCTTTGGGATGCAGGCTGCAGTAACTCAGATATCCAGACACGCTGGCCAACAGTAGCCAGTGAAATCATTGATCAGCTCATTACCTCTGCAGTGGTCCCCTGAAGAGTACAAAATCCCAGCATTGGAGATGTGAGTCACCAGTAGTGGAGAGAGATGTGGCAAACATGATGTACCCAACCCTCCTTTCCTTCCCCTTGCCAAGTGAGTTTCCCTGCAATACCTGTCTCTCAGATTAATCCCAGCAGAGTGTGTATGCCTACCAACCTCTCGAGGAGCTTGCACATCAATGAATTCTTCAAAGATCCTGTGGGCCTTGGATGCCAGTTTGGTTGTTGACCGGGTCTTTTTGAACTCCTCGCAGGCCAGCCAGAACTCCAGATTCTCCTCGCTGAACTCTGTCTTCAGGAAGGCGCGGAATGCAGCCACCCCATCTACAAGGGGGAAACATCAGATTTATGGAAAAAAGGAAGCAACTTCAGACCAGGTAAGGCCTCTTTACTGTATATCCCACTGTTCACTCATCCCCAAAATATACGATCCCTATTCGTTTCAAAATCTCTGCCATTGGCACAAAGAGACGTAACTGCTGATCATGTGTTTTTTCTACAGCAGGCTCAATTACTGTCCTCCACAGGTTACACAGTTACATGAGGCTCCCATGTGGTTAAAGGAACCGCCTCCTGTGTTGTTTTTTACTCAGTGTTTTACTAAGAATGTAGGCAGAATTTCAAAGGGATTTGAGTGGGATTTGAGAGCCTAACTCCTATAGGGTCCTTTGAAATTCCTAGGCTCAAATTATACATTCTGCTTGTCATACAGTTGTTAATGCCTCACTTTGTAAAATACATTTGTCATTAAGTAAAACTGTTTATAAAATACATCATTTGTGAACTTGTCTCCTTTTACATCTGGGCTTTTCATTACTTTGGTTTATTACCTTGACATGTTTTTAACTTTTATTTGTACATAGGAAGTATCTTAGCATTTCTAACCATAACAACTACAATAAAAAGGAAAAGGAAGGAACACTGAGTGGTTACCACCTCTCTGGCTAGGTGGTCAATGTGCTCTTATCTCTTTTAGTGCTTAGCAATTGTGAGACTTTGATAACGTTTCTGGCTAGCTCAAGTTACAAGTTATGATTATGAATGTTTGGCTAGGAAATTGGAGCGTTCTGATTTCTGTGCCTAGGCATATTTTTAAAAAGGGGCACTGTGGACAGAGCCACTGTATTTATTTTTTCTGCGTGTATGGGATCCAACCAATTCAGCTCTGGAATAAGCAGAATTGAAATGAATGAGCACTCCACCCACTTATGGCAGAGTTGAATTTTGCCCTTTCAGACCTTTCCTATAAGGTAGGGCCATTTAATATGACAGGAATCCTTCTTGACCGGCATTACCCCATTCCAAGTTTGTCTCTAAAAACATTTATGGGATGGGACAGGGAATGCAGTCAGCGAGGGGAAAAAAGTGGTCTTGGGGAAACTAACTGAAGGTCCCTCCTATTCTCTCTGCCCTGAGTTTGGGCGCTAAGCTCCCCTAGAGCTCCCCTTCCTCCTGCCTCTTCCTGGGCTGGTGAAATAAGGACTTCTCAGGCACAATAATCTAAAGTGGGAGCAGCAGAAGGGGCTGGTGCCTGGCTGGGGAGATGATGGGGTTCTAATCCTTTCTGCACCGGTACCAGATGGGAGCTTCCTTTCTGACTCTTTTCTTTCCCAGAAAAATCCATCCCCTGCCCTTCCTCCCCACTTCCAGTGGGCAGAGATGGAAAGTGACAGAGTCTGCTGCCTTCAGCTCCCCCCACCCTCCCAGGGGAGAAGAGAAACCGTGCCCTAGGCCAGAATCCAGGAGACACTAGGGTTGTCACCTCTGAGATGCAAAACCCCACCCCCCACCTCAGCCCTTAAGGGAGCCCTCCTGCTGTCCCCTACCAGGAGCCCCTGCCTCAACCACTCCACTCCTGGCGAGACTCGGATCTGAGGTCTTTTTGTGACAACTTGCATGTGGCAGTGGCAGAAGACAGGATACTGGGCTAGATGGACCAATGGGCTGACCCAGTATGGCCGTTCTTATGTTCTGTCCCCCTTCCTAGTCCCTGATGCTGGGAGGAGCCACTGCGGTTTTAGCAGCTTGAGGGCCTGGCACACACCCAGATGTCAGCCGCTCTCCCAGCCACGTGGCATGTGTGGTAGTTACAAAATCACTGTGTGGACACACGTGTGCACAGCTTACAGGGAAGGTTGGTCCCACGTGGAAACCCCCCCCCCCCCCCCCACACACACACACATTAAATCTTTTCACTGGCAAGGCAGTACAAAAACTGGCCAGGCCGGTTAAAAACCAGCCATCTGGCAAGCATAGCCGCCTCCGGGACACAGAATGGTTCTGTCAGCTCCCTCTCCCTTCTTGAATGTCTCATCTAAGTGCCTTACGTCTTCCTGTAACCTCACATCCGCTCCCCACAAGCAACTGGGAATGGTTTTATGAGAGCTGGGGTGAAAGTGCCTTTTCCTGCTTGCTTTTAAATAGCCAATGTGAGATTATGGACAGAAAGGGGACACAGGGAGGAGATGCTCAGCTACAGCTGCATCACATCAACTCTTTGGAGTGTAGTTTTTTAGTCTCCTTACTGCCCAAAGAGAGGGGGAAATGTGGTCTCATCAAGGTGCTGTGCCAGCAGCAAAATGAGGGCTTTTATTGTGTGCACAGTAGTGCTGCTGAAACTGAATGTTGTGATTTGGATACAATGGACTGTACAGCTACAGCTACAGGTGCCCGAGGGAGACATTAGCCCCTCTCCAAGCCAATGGTGCAGGGACATGCCAGAGATATGGCCGGGGCAGGAGGTGTATCAGGAACGCACTGCGCTCAGGCTATTGTGAGCTTTTCAATGGCTTCATAACATGATGTTGTAGGCACCTTGAGATAGAGATGCTGCTGAGGCTGCTCTAGCTTACACCAGGACCTGCTCCACTCCCCAGCTGACCCCAAAATGTTGGAGGCAAGAAGGTGGCACACAATTGTGCCCTCTCCAAAATCTAGTACCCAGTGTCTTTCCTGGGGAGGTAGAGTCTCAGTGGGAAGGTGAAAACTCAGGAGTAGATTAGGGAGTCTATGCTGCAGGGATCTGTCCGTATGGGATAGCAGAGAGTTTGGAGGGAACAGAAGTCTGAAGGGAAAAGAACAGCAGATCCTGGTGCCATAAGGCTCTTTGTATGTAGCTGGTTCCTGTAATGTTTGCCCTTAAACATTCCATAGGTGGTTAGTGGATACCCTGCTGAAGCTTTTTACAATGACGATAAAGAGCTTTGTAATATGTTTCTAGACACCCTGCCTCTCTTTCTTGGTCTTGATTCTCCCTCTGCTTTTTGACATCCTTAGCATTGACACAGGGGTCACTTTCCAAAAACAGAAGCCTTGCCAGGGGACGTGATGAACAGAGCATAATGTCTGGTGAAAGGAAATGCTTTCTCATGACTGATGTAGCAAGAAAGACCGTTGCTTCAACCCTTCCCCAGAGAGCAGCCTGGAGCTGCCAGGGAGCTGGGGCAGCAGCTGGAACCAGAAGGTCTCTGCACAGTGCTCTCCCCTTGCTCCTGCTCTGACTTTAGTCAGTGGCGTTTCATTTCTAAATAAATATAGAAAGGGTTTGGATACGAGTACTGGACATTTTTCTCTTCCTGTTTGTACTCTGTCTCCTTCCCTTCTACTTCCTCTCCTCCCCTTTTCTCTCCTCTCCATAAACTTTCTCACTTCCCTTCCTTTTCCTCACCTTCCCTCTCCTGCAGGTCTCTTGCTAACCCCCTTTCTTCATTCTGTCCCAGTTATTTTCTCCCATCTCTCTCCCACCCTCTTCACTTTCCTTCTTTTCACCTCTCTCCCTGCCTTTCCTTCTGCTCTCCTCCCCCCACTCCCTCTCTCTTCTGTCTATTCCTTCTTCTCTCTTTGTTGCCATCCTCTCTCTCTCTCTCTCTCTCTCATGGCCTTATACAGGAGAGACTTCAAACCAAGGGGGCCCCTTGCTGTATGGAGTCCCACTGCTAACTTGCATTCACTCATTATTGGCTGATCTCCTCCTGACTTCCCACAGGCTTCTGTCTCCTCCATGCATGAGCTCTCTGTGTGTGGAGAAAGCCCTTGTTTGTAGATCAGACAGCTAGGATCATTCTGAGTTGTTTGGTAGGCTGCAGGTGATGGAGGAGGGAACATCAGAGGACTTTCTTGGGAGGGACTTAAAAACCTAGGGCTGCCCTGCTTCATCTCCCTTTTTCCTTCAGCCTCTGGCTGATTTCCACCACTTACTTCTCTCGGTGTGTGGGTGATATAAAGTATGCCTCTGTCACTCTCCCCATGGATACTCAGAGTTGTGAGGCACCTCACCACCACCTGCCCTTAGCATGAAGCCATTTTGCCTGATGCCATAGACAAGCACCAACTTCTAGGTCTCCACAGGTCTGGTCTTCTCAACAGACACACACCAGCTCCTGAGCTCCTCTGCCAGCATCCCCCTCTGCAGTATCTAGCTCCTGTCACTGGGCACTCTCAGAAATCACCAGGTGAGCTGTCCCTGAAGGGACAGAGTACACACAACTTGACTGGAACCACTCAGGATCAAATTCTTTAGGGCAGCTCAGCCCTGTAATACATACCTTTATTTACAAAGGTTAAGATTGAAGAGAGAGTGAGAAAGGATAATAAAAACAGGTTACATATAAGACATTCGTCTTAGAGTCTAAACTTAACTCTAACAGGCTAAAATCCTTGTCTAAGCAATTTCTCACCTAAGGCCTCCCAGCATCACTAGCCCAATATGGTCAGGATCCAAATTTTATGGATACAAAAAGTGCTGTCCTTTTAGCTTCCTCAGTGAAGGATAAGAAAGGCGTCCTTTCCCCCTCCTCTTTTAGTCCAGTCAATCTTTGAAGTGCACCCCCATATAAGACTCTTCTCCCCTGTTGCTGATGTGTGCTCTCCCTGTTTTTCATATCTCCTCCATCAACCTGTCTTTCCTGTTGATTTCACATGCGAATACAGTTTCCATTGTTTTGGCTTAATTTACATGTGACAGAGAGATATACATCTTATCTCCTGTCTGGAAAAAAAACTATTTGTCAACTCTTCCTGGTTACATAGTTTAAAACATACTTTAGTGGGTACACATACTCCTTGCACAGCTACCATACATACATCTCTCAATGCTTATGATGACCACTATGATATAAGCTTTCACTGGATACCTCACACAACAATCTTTATCGATAAATACCATGGTAGCAATTTTGTTACATGTAGTGAGTGTGTCAGGCCTGATAGGCGATGCTGTTACAAAACATTGAACCCTTTGCTGGTTGGCATTGAGGAGGTGTGAGGGCACAGCCTGTGAGAGTGAACAACAGATTACTGTGCACTGTAAGACAGCTTCCACCCTGTAATGCTGCCCTGCAGCTCAGAGTAGGAAGGGAAGAAGGGAATTGGAGAAGAGTACCAGAACTAACTGAAGTGCCAGGGCGGATTTAGGTCTATAGAATGTTGATTCCCTGAGTTGGAACTTGGCCTGGATGCTGAGTTTAAGACCTGCACGCTCATGAAGAGAATCATGGAAGCGTTACTTACCACAGGAGGTCAATAACTGTGTTTCAAAGCACTTCTCACCCAAATGAGGGGACTCTGGCAGCACAGTACCCCCAGGACTATGTCGCGTGACTCGCGTTCAGTACTGACTTGAACAGAAAACCATCATCTACTGAGTCACGTACTGAAGTATCAATTAAAGAAGCATGGAAGCTAGGAAGTGTGATATATAAACTACATATCAAAGATAAAGTGCAGAAAAAAGAGCAGCACTGGGAGTTTTCAGATGGCACAGCACGGTGCATCCTTAGAATGTACAGACCACCGTCTCCAAGGACATGGCACTTTAAGAAGATCTAGGTGTACCTATTTAGGGGCATGATCCTTTAAAATAGTTCTCGTATACTTATTCAGGCATCTGACCCCAAAAAAGGAGCTTTGGGTGTAGGGATCACCTGAAACCAAACGGGGAAGCCATTACTGTTGGAGCAGACCTAATGAAGACACTGCAAAGAATTCCTCTAATGGGGGAGAGTATCAAAGCCCATAAGAGGAGCAGATCTGGAAGGAATTGCAAGTCTGTGAGAGCAGAGCAGGGCCATCCTTAGGCATAACCAGCATACGCGGCTGCGTAGGGCACCCGAAAATTTGGGGCACCACCGGGACCATAGGCACCAACTTCTCATTTTGCTGGGGGGTGTTCAACACCACCCTACTGCTCCAGGCTCCGCCCCCACTCCACCCCTTCCCCCAAGCCTCCACCCACACCCTGCCTTTTCCCACCCCTGCTCCACCCCCACCCCGCCTTTTCCCCACCTCCTCCCCTGAGCGTGTCCTGTCCCTGCTCCTCTCCCTCCCTCCCAGAGCTTGAACGCAGCGAATCAGCTGTTTGCGGCACTCCGGAAGCACTGGGAGGGAGGGGGAGGAGTTGGTAAGCACAGGGCCGCTGGCATGCGAGAGGCACAGGGGGAGGAGGGAAGAAGGGGGGAGCTTGGCGTTGGTCGATGCTCTGCACCCACTAAATTTTCCCTGTGGGTTCTCCAGCCCCGGAGCACCCATCCACAGAGTCCACACCTATGACCAGGACAGCAGGTAAGAGCGGGTCGGTTCCCCCACACCCAGCATGCACTGCAGTCTCCTTACTAGGCAGAAGGCAGGGGCCGTAATCACAGAGCCAAATGCGCCAGCACTGGGGCACCAGTTGTGCTGGCATAGGGGCAGTATAGGGGCACCAGTATTCACAGAGCCAAATGCGCTGGCGTAGGGGCACCAGTTGCGCCAGCATAGGGGCACCAGTTTAATAATACTGTGTAGGGCCCCATAAATCCTAAGAATGGCCCTGGATCAGAGCAACGAAAGGCTGGTCCATTCTCCTTTCACTCTTACCCCGTGAACACAAGCCAGGTCCCAAAGTCATTACTTGGGTTTTACTCACTTCTTGTTCGGCCATGATTCCCATTGACTTCAGTGGGAGTTTAGCCTCAGCCTCATTAAGGACTTCAGTTTATTTCCCTGTGTACCTGCTCCACCTTCATGCTGATCCCTAGAGCAGTAAGGTGCACTGGGGATTTTGGGGAGGGATTGTGCTAAGTACACTTATTTCTCAGACAATTATCTTTTTCTGAGATCCTCCTGGGGTGCTAAGGCTCCCCCTGAGCTCCCAACGCAGGGATGTGCCTAAAAGTATAATCTAGCCCTGTATGCTTTAAGTAATTATCATATTTAGCACTTATGTGTAGTGTGTCACTGATTTACAGTGCTGTACAAACATTAATGCATCCCCATAGTTCATCTGTGAACTAGGTAAGTATTATGACTTTCCTTGTATAGATGGGTGCAGTAAAGCAGGCAGGTTCATGGATTTTCAAATCCAAGGTCAGTAACAGAACTGTAGTTAGAATTCAATGAGTTCCTCACAACCAACGTTGTGTTCGTTCCCTTAAAACATGAAAAGTAGATTGACTAGAGCAGGGGTCTCCAAACTACAGCCCGCAGGCCGGATCCAGCCTGCAGCTTCAATTTGTCCAGCCCCCGAACCAATTGCTGCTGCCGCCGCAGCACGTGGGCGGCAGTGAGTATTTCGGCGGCAGCTTAAACACTGCCACCGCCGAGGCGGTATTTCGGTGGCAGTTTAAAGGCTGCTGCCGCCTTGGCAGCAGACGCAGAGGGCGGCAGTCAGGGGCGCCCCCGCCGGTCCCAGGATACCCACCGCCGAAGCCACCGCGGCTTGCCTGCGGGAGGTCCTCCCCCTCCTCCGAAGCTGCCGCAGCTTGCCTGAGGGAGGTCCGCCAGTCCCGCGGCTTCGGTGGCAATTTGGCGGAGGGTAAGCTCAAGAGCACGGGCCGGCCCGCGAAGCCCCTTGAAAAATGTAATGTGGCCCTCGTCTCCTAAAGTTTGGAGACACCTGGACTAGAGCAATAAGGGTTGAAAGGAAGGAGCTCTGCAGGCTAGTGAATGATGAGTGGCAACTCAGGGCTGGTCCACACTGGGGGGGTGGGGCGGGTGTCGATCTAAGATACGCAACTTGAGCTACGTGAATAACGTAGCTGAAGTCGAATATCTTAGATCGATTTTTAAAAGTACTTACCCCGGTCCACACAGCAGCAGGCAGGCTCCCCCGGCGACAGCGCTTCCTCCGCTCGCCGAGCTGGAGTTCCGGTGTTGACAGGGAGTGGTTCTGGGATCGATTTATCGCGTCTAGACGAGATGCGATAAATCGATCCCAGAACATCGATCACTACCCGCCGAATCAGGCGGGTAGTGTAGACTAGCCCTAAGGAAGGCCTCAACATCTTGAGAAGATCCAAGACTAAAGGCTTAAATCATTCAGGCAGACAGTGTAATCCCCAGGAGTCTAGCCAGTGCTGGAATGCGAAGGTTAATGATTATGTAATGTTTGTATTTCATGCCATAGATGTGATTGGCACTTAACCTAGGAAACAAAGACATAGGCTGAGATTTTTAAACTATTTAGGTGTTGCTGCACTTAGCATTGCAATGCCTATGTTTCATTTTTCAAATGGAATTTAGACACTTAGGGTACGTCTATACTTACCTCTGGGTTCGGTGGTAAGCAATCGATCTTCTGGGATCGATTTATCGCGTCTTGTCTAGACGCGATAAATCGATCCCGGAAGTGCTCGCCGTCGACACCGGTACTCCTGCTCCGCGAGAGGAGTACGCGGAGTCGAAGGGGGAGCCTGCCTGCCGCGTGTGGACCCGCGGTAAGTACCTTGTAGTTCAAACTAAGATACTTCGACTTCAGCTACATTATTCACGTAGCTGAAGTTGCGTATCTTAGTTCGAACTGGGGGGTTAGTGTGGACCAGCCCTTAGGGGTCTAAATACTGCCCTGTTGACGCTGAATGAGGTGGGGGTACAGGAACATTTCAATCCAAGTATCGTTTTGATGAATTTTAGACTCATGTCGGTAGCACAAAGCTGGTACAGTGCTGTCCTGGCTCAAAAAGAGCCAGAAAGAGATGGGAATCTGTGGGAAGAAGGGCAAAGAGTGATCAAGAAAAGGCAGAAGAAGGATAATATATGTCAGAAGAGCACAGAGATCACACAATACGGAGGAGGGGGAAATAACCGCCACAAAACTAAAAAGGAAACATACATGAAAGTTTTTCCATGTCTCTTTGTTGAAAACAGATTCAGGGTTTAAGGACAGTTTGTCCTGCTGGATATTGGACAAATGATAAGCCACGTGTCCAGCCCCGTGAGACATGCAGAACAAGATGCGCCATTGCTTGCATCTCCGCCGGCATACTGTCAAAAGGAATCTCCATCTGGCTGGCCAGACCATGTCTCCTGGGCATGAGATACAGAGAGAGGCTACTCTTCTGTCACTTACTGCACACACATTCTCCAGGCCAGACCGAGCTCCCGTCTCTTGGGAGTCATCATTAACCTTAATGGCATGAACTGGGAAAAGATGTTCAAAAACTGCACATTAAAGTCACTTCCTGGTAAATGTACTAAAAGCACGTCGCATAGACTACAGAATCCCCTTCCCATGCTACCACACTTCCCTGAGGTTTTTCCCTCACTACTTGCTTTTAGAAAATGAAAATTTGACATTTATGTACACTGTGCAGAGATCTCTGTCCTGTCCCTGGCAAACAAGGAGTTAATAATAACTCAGGTGCTCCAGGGTGGGGCCACAGGCGCAGTTGCTCCTGGCTTGAGAAAGTAGAGACTGCCTGGGAGAAGGTTGTTCCCTGGGCAAGTGCAGCCCCAAGCCAAGAGAATATTTGTGTATTATGTTTTGAGGTTTTTCTGTGATGGGAAGTGAAAGCTCTTGCTGCAAAAGGGGAGCTGACTGGCTGATCCTGTGCTTCTAAACTGCTCTGTATCTCCAGCAGGTAGATATGCAGCATTAAGTTGTTTACCTGAAAGTATCAACAAAATTAAGACTTCAGCCACTCTTAACCAGTTGGCATTAGTTCCTTTAAAGCAGTGTTAGAATGACAGAGGTGCAGTCGCACACTTTATCCCCAGACTAATGCTAAAGACAAATGCCTGCTGCAGAGCTGTGTGTGATTGGAAGCACATGAGTTGTGCTGCCTCCCTTATTCCTGATCACTTACCAGTGTCGATGCTGATGTCTTTTTATATGATCTGCAGACTAGACAGTTGGAATCATTCCATTTCCTTTATCCAGTAGGGCATTGCCCATCCTGGGAGTCCCCTAGAGACATGGGACTAATTCATTGGTGACCTATGACCCCTTTGTAACAGCATAGCTGGCCTAAAAGGGCTTCCGAGCAGCCAAAAGTTCTCTTCCCTGCCAGGAGTACCCCTGGTGCAATTGAACTCCCCAGCAAGCGCAGAGGTGACACCACTGGTTCTACAACCCCATGACCCCAAAAGAGCCCCCAGTACAGGAATACAGGGCAGGAGGGGGTATGGCTCCGTGTTTCAATGCTGTGGCTTTTCCTAAGATGCTGCTGCAAGTCCCATAGGGGCCACGGTGGCCAAGACACAAGGTAAGATACCCGTTAGGGCTGCCCTAACCTGCACTGGGGGGCTGCATGGCAGCAACCCCAGGATAGGAAAAGCACAAACCAGCTTCCCCTCAGTCCCTGTGCTAGCCTCCATGCTGGTGCAGAGATGAATCATGTCCAGAATGAGAACGCTGCATATTATTTAAGAAAATAACATGATCGCTGGTCAAGATTGCAATCAGAGAGACCCCCAAAGAGCGGGGTTCTGAGTAGGGATTGTGGGGGTGGGGTAGGAGAGAGCAAGAGCAATGGATCTCCTTATGTTCTGGTATCATTCTGGAACCAGATTTTATTGGAAACATAACACCTTTTATCTAAGGTCCTCCTAGACTCCACTCAAGAGACCCTCTCCTGAAAGTATTATGTCGAGACTAAATTTACTATAAAGTTCACTAAAGCAATGCAGGCAGCAGCCTCTCATACTTCAGTGGCTATTTTACAAAGGTAAATGAGCTGATATTACACATAGAGACAGCATGATGCTCTGTTAGAGGCCTTTTTGAAATGTCTCCACTGCAGCCTCTTTGTAGTCTCATTGTATGTGGCAACAAGAGGTTCAGAAGTCCCAAAAAAGAATACTGACTCTCTATGGACAGTGTCAACCTCCTTACCTAGGCAATACCCATTGAATTGTTATGAGGGTCTCAAGATTGTATCACTTTAGTAACATTTAATTCCGCCCTTTGATCTGAGAAATACCTCCCTGCCGGGCCGGTGCAACCAGTAGGCAAACTAGGCGGTCGCCTAGGGTGCTAAGTGGTTGGGGGCGCTGAGCCCCAGCCATGGAGGAGCCGGCACGGTGCAAGCGGGGCAGCAGCCCTGCAAAGGCGGCAGCGCCGCTAGCGGGGAGCAACCACGCCCCCCGCCCCTCCTGCCCAGGCTGCGGCCCGGCGCCCCCCCTGCGGGAGCTCCTGCAGGCTGCAGCGGATGCATGTGGGTGCCAGCCCCCGTGTGCCCCCCGGCTCTCCCCTCACTGCGCTCAGGCTCTGCGGCTCCCGGGCATGTGAGCCGCCGCCAGGGATCAGGGCCCTGAGCCTGCTCCGGGAGGGGCAGCGGTGGTGGCAGCTCACACAGAGGGATCGGAGCAGTCAGGGGACAGGGAGCAGGGGGGGTTGGCAGTGTTGGGAGTTCTGGGGGGGCCTGTCAGGGGGCGGGGGTCTGGAGAGGGGTTGGGGCAGTCAAGGGACAGGGAGCAGGGTGGGTTGGATGGGTCAGGAGTTCTGGGGGTCCTGTCAGGGGGCGAGGAGTGGTTGGATGGGGCGTGGGAGTTCTGGGGGTCAGTCTGGGGGTGGGGGTGTGGATAAGGTTTAGGGCAGGCAGGGGACAGGTAGGGGGTAGGGTCCTAGGGGGGCAGTTAGGGTGGGGGGGTCTCAGGAGGGGGCAGTCAGGGGACAAGGAACAGGGAGGCTTAGGTAGGGGGTGGGGTTCTGGGGGGCAGTTAGGGGCAAGAGTCCTAGGAGGGGGCAGTCAGGGGACAAGGAGCAGTGGGGGTAGAGAGTTCTGAGGGGGGCAGTCAGGGGGTGGGAAGTGGGAGGGAGTAGATGGGGGCGGGGAGGGGGAACCTGGTCTGGGGAGCAGCCCCTGGGCACGGCTGGCCCCTGGGTTCTATAAAGGCTCATTGGGATTTGCCCCTCAATGAACCAATGTGCAGCGCAGGTGGGGGGGGCGGGGAACGGACAAGGTGGAATTTTCGCCTAAGGCGCAAAATATGCTTGCACCGGCCCTGCCTCCCTGCGTCATAGAATCATAGAATCTCAGGGTTGGAAGGGACCTCGGGAGGTCATCTAGTCCAACCCCCTGCTCAAAGCAGGACCAACCCCAACTAAATCATCCCAGCCAGGGCTTTGTCAAGCCTGACCTTAAAAACCTCTAAGGAAGGAGATTCCACCACCTCCCTAGGTAACCCATTCCAGTTCTTCACCACCCTACTAGTGAAAAAGTTTTTCCTAATATCCAACCTAATTGCTATATCCACAAAGAAATGTAGGTGAATAATTGCCATCTTAGGTAGTGAAATCCAAAAATTAGATCCTTAAACCACCATTTATCTGATGCCAAATTCAGGAGACACCTAAAGTCCCAAGGCATGTGTTCCACCAATAAAATCCTTGAGGTCTCCTACATCCCAGGAAAATGCCATAGCGATGCTTTTTTTGTGGCCCATTTATTCTGTATAAGATTCCATGATTGTCACTTTGAAGCCTGGAATGTCTGCACAGTCCATGTGAAGTGATGGAAGCAGCTACAAGCATGGCTGAGGGTTCTTTTTGTTCAGACTATCACCAGGTTGATTCATCAATGGGATTTGTGGTGTGTTTCCATTCCCACCAGTATATCCCTGGAGGGACAGGTTTGAGTTGGCTCCCCTCTGTCATTAAATTCCTGAGCACTGTCTATGCCATAACACACCATTACATCAAGGAAGTGTTTGGTCTGAAGAGGTCAAAACCTCATTTGACTGTGGCAGGTGAAAATTGTGAGCCAACAACGTTATTCCAGTGAATTAGCAAACCATAACTAATTCTTAATCTCTCTGAAATTTACATAGGAGTTTCCATTCCAGAACAGACCAGTGGTCTATCTAGTGAAGCAATGATCTATGCCAGATGCTTCAGAGAAAATGTGATACCTGCATAACACTATAAAGCAAAGGGAAAATTTATTTCTGAGCCCAGCTGGTGATCAGTTTATGCCCCAGAGCATGAGCTGATATTACGCTAGCAAACACTGTTCACATGGGCAGTCATAAGGAAATCTGACTGATCTAGTTCTCTCCTGTTTTGCCACTAGCTGTAGGCGCTTAGCTGAAAATGTTCACTGGGGACAGTCACACAGAAATGCTAGAGTAGAAACAGGACTTCTTTATCGGTCTGACATTAGCACAATGTTTGTTCATGTGTGCTGCTTAATGGGGGCGGGAGGGGGCGCGCGAAATGCAGATAACTGAAGCTTTGTTCTGCTTCCACGATGAATCTTAGGCATTTCCATTGCCTTTTTAATGCGGTTATGAAAATGAAAATACCTACAATGACCACCACAAGATAATCCCTTTCACTCAAAGGTCTGTGGGCCAAGCACAGCTCTCGTTTACATTGGTGTAACTCTAGAGCAGCGTTTCCCAAACTTTTTTGGCCACGGAACACTTTTTAGCCTATTACAGAACACTTACGTTTGGTTTTCAATAAAAAATTGCGTAATTTATGCTCAAATATATTTTATTTTATAAAACAAAGCAAAAATACAAATTTAAAATAACTTGAACTAACAATTTCTAACTGGAAAGCGCGTATAAAGTAGCACAAAAATCAAATTTAAAGACCCTTTTTTTTAATTACGATTCTTTCACAGAACACCTATTCACATTGTGCGGAACACCAGTGTTCTGCGGAACACAGTTTGGGAAATGCTGCTCTAGAGTAACACAGTTGACTTCAATGGAGTTACTTCAAATTTGTATCAGTTTAACTGAGAGCAGGTTTTGACACTCACACTTGCAATTCCAGGGGCTCTGGATACAAAACAGAATGTAGAGTATTCCCTGGAAAGGGGGGTTATTAAATTACTGATATTTCACTATTCACTGGGTAACTCTACAGGGCCATTATTAGAAACTCAGCTTAGGTCATCACACACCATATAGTTACCACAATGACTTCCTATTCTAGATATGGGAGAAAGCTGGTGTCTTAGTGAGCCCTGTGTGGTAACTGCTAATAAATGCTGACATTTTTATGGTGGCCACTGTATGATGTTCTAAGGCTGCAGTCACATTGACCAGCTAAAAAGGAAACTATTTCTATCATTTTGTCACATATAACCTTATCTACTTAGCTTTTGTAACAGAAGCATACTCTTGTATACTACATGCCTTATCTTTCTTAATGTCCTAACTTATGCTCAGGGTAACATAGGACTCTGACAAAATTAGAGATGGGCAAAAAAAAAAATTGGATATTGACAAAAGTTTTCCATTATATTTTGTGTTTTGACCCAAAAAAAAGGTTTAAAAAGTTGAATATTTCCCTCTAGCTGCAAAAACAATATTCTCAGTGAATTATTGTTGGTGAAATAATACAGCATCTTTTCATCCATGTATCTCAAAGCAGTTTACAGTCATCAATTAATTCCCAGCCAAAAACACTGGGGTTTCAATGGGGCTCAGGAAAAAAAAAGTCAGTCTAAATACTTAAGGAGTCGAGCCCGTTCCCTCCTGAAATATAAGCCTTCACCACACACTCTCACCCCTCTTAGTTTACACTGCTCACACAATCTCAGTTTGCCCCCTTGTTTCATTCTGTAATGGAAACATGCTATTGGATATACACTGCTAATTTTAATATGTTGTTTATTAAAGGTGTAGAAAAGATTTTGAAAGGATGCAGTCCGAGGTTACATTCCATGATATCAGAATTCCATAGCTTCCCAGTAGGATGTGTTGATAGAGCAGAATAATATTTTTATAAACAGAATTGGAATGATTGATCTGTTTAGTGGTATGAAGTGTGATGATTACTTGGTTCTGTATGGATTGTGTTTGTAGAACATTCAAACTTGTATATTTAACTATAGGTTATACCCTGTAACAACTAAAATATGTTGTAATGAGCAAAGCTATATGCTGGAATGTTCAAAGTCACATAGGGGATTTGAATGTCCATTGGATTTCCCATTAACATTAATGGGAATTGGGCAGCCAGATCCCCCAGGCAGGTTTGAAAATTTTAGCCACAGTGTATGTAAGTGTTATAGTACACACTCCCTCCCAGCATGTTCTTGTGATATTGCCCTGATTCCTTAATTATGGATGATTAAGATAGACAGTTATGTGGAGATCCACTGAGGGTCCTTGTGCCATCTAATACCATTCTTCATATTTGAACTACAGTAAATATTTGTGAAAGAGGATGGAGGTAGAATGTGGTTTCTACTCACATTTATGGGACAAGAGACTGTCAAAAGAATCTGCCCATCTTGTGGCTTCTTCTGTTGATAATCTTCTAAAAGAAAGGAAATGACAATCACAAATAGTCTATTACAGACAGCCTTCTGGTGCAACTTGCCCGGGAAGGGCTGGACAAGACACCAGATGTTTTAGACCAGGACTTTGTATCAACCAAAGTAGAGGCAATCACTGATGAATTAATCCCAAGTTTTACACAAGTCCTAGTGCATGCTGATACAGGACACTTTGGGGGTGTGGGAGTCTAATTGTTTTAGCTAGACCTTAATGCAAGCTGGATGCATTCAACAAAGCTGTTTGTTCTTGACTTTAATAATGAGACTTAGCATATCAGTTAAATGCTTCCCGTATTGTAGAGCATAATAGGGCTATGGATTGAAGATGCTGATCACCTGTTATGCAGAGGTGACTGCTCATATTTAGACTTGTAATAACAATGGGCCAAATTCTGTCCTCAGATAAATGCACACAACTCCCATTTGTATCAGGGGGGTGGTATGCATGTTCTATCTGAGAATTTGCCCCAATGTATCCATGATGCAAGTATTTTCTAACAGAGCTGGTGCTGTTTCAAGTTCTTTGGGTTTCTGTCTTCCTTTTGGGAAAAGCAGATCTCCAAAGATTTGGGGATTTTTCATTGCTTGCTCTCAAAAGATTAAATTAATTATTTTTCAGGGATGTTCAGTGCTAAAACCAATTCCAGTTGCAGGGGGATTGGGGTTCAAAGCTTACAAAGTACAATGAAAGGAAAGAAATACAAATAGAAAGGGAAGGAGAATGGTGCATCTATACTCACTTCAAAGCCCGGTTGGGCTTATCCGGAAGAATGGCTGTGAAATCATTACATGAGTCTGATTTGTGAGACAGGCAGCCCAGGCGAGTTCTCATCCCTCTGTTCCTGTAATCAATATGGGTTAGGGGTGCAGGCAGGGGGGAACCAGAGAAGGTGACAATTACAAGACTAACCAGAGTTTTACAATGCAAGATCTCAGTGACTTTGTATCTAATGAGGCCCCCATGCAGGGGATTCTGAGGATTAAGCCAAACATCTTCAATGAAGGCTGAGAGAGATTTAGGATGTTTTTTTGTTTGGGCAGATAGGACTAAAACAGTGGTTCTCAAACTTTTGTACTGGTGACCCCTTTCACATAGCAAACCTCTGAGTGCGACCCCCTTATAAATTAAAAACACTTTTAAATATATGTAACACCATTATAAATGCTGGAGGCAAAGCGGGGTCTGGGGTGGAGGCTGACAGCTCGCAACCCCTCACGTAATAACCTTGTGACCCCCTGAAGGTCCTGACCCCCAGTTTGAGAACCCCTGGACTAAAATATCAGAACAGAGTCTCCAGTAATTAAAGCCCTTGCTTTGTAGCTCACAAGTCAGTAGGTCAGAATGGTGAATCGGTGTGAAAGGCCACAGGCTTGGAATGGTTTCTTGTGGCGCTGTTCTCTGGATGATAGAAGGGGGAACTGGGCAGCTGTGCCAGAAATCAGTCACCACTTTTCACCAGTACAAGGATGGCACAAATACCATGAGCACTTGCAGTTAGGGGGGCATAAAGGATCAGAGGGAGCAGGTGTGCTCTGCAAATGACCCTCTAATACAGAATCATAAAGGCCTGGCAGGATTCTGGATGGAATCTGTAAATTCAGAGTGACCAGGACTAGTGGACTAGAGATAAATTTCATCCACTATAGATTTATCTGTGCAAGGATTCACTCCATCATTTGCTGTCTAAAACATGTTCCACAGATTTCACCCCTTCCCACCTCATAACCATCCCCACCCATCCAGTGATGTAGGAGACCCATGCACAACACACAATTATTACATAACAATCTGACTGGGAAAACTTGGGTGCAGAGGCATCAAACAGGAAGGTGAGAGCAATTGCCACTGTACAGGAGCAGTACTATTTTGGCACTGTCCCCTCTCAAATAAATATTGGTTAACAGTTTTACAATGGGGTTTGAAAGAGCAAGAAATGCATAATCGATTACTCCTCTCTCCAACCCGAAAAGCATCTCAGCTAATGGATTCTCCCAACACTAAATGAGCGCACATTTCTCCTGGGGATGAGAATTGGAGAATTCAATAATTCAGCCCACACTCTTCCAATACTGGACCCAACCCTGACCTGAAAAGACCCTCTTCTTTTCACTCTTCTGCAAAACAGATTGATAAAGCTTTCCAGGACTGCAGAGGGAAGCATAACATTCTTCCATTCCATATATAATATTTTTTCTGAACACATTGGTGCAAGTCCCTGAACCAATTTGTATCATGCCCTCTTTTTTTCTTTCTTTATCACTCTCAGATAGTTCCTATTATGCATGTTTTAATATAATTTTAGAGCAAATTAAATATTAATTGAATGCAATGATTATCTCCCTGGCACAATATGGACAGCTTGTAGCATTAGCTATTGCCAAATATTGAGATCCTTAGTTACAGGCATTGTTGGACGACATCAAAACATGGACACGTGACCAAAGATCTCAGGACAAAATTCCACAGGACTCTAAACGTTGATGCAGAAACATTCCCTGTAAAATGCCATCACTCAACTATGTTGAGGACTCCGATGCTATCTCATTCAGACCCTCTTGTTGCGTCTAATCGATGAGCTTTTTTATGCTTTTTCCACCAGATACCCTCAACCTTCATCTTTCCTGCAATGCCTGTTCCAGCAGACTCTGTGAAAGGCTCATGAATTGCTCAGCAGAGGTGCGACATGCATTACCGCAATGCTGGTTAAATTTCTCTGATGTCTGAGATCAAGGGACTGCAGCAGGGAATAACAGTACGTGAAAGACAGAGATGCTGCTGCAAAAGGAGGATCTCATTTTTGATGGAATATTGAGCCTAAGGTTTTGACTTCTAAGGAAGGACACAGGAGGGGAAGCAAGGAAATGGAATCCATGGGAAATGAAGAGGCAAGGGAAGGGCAGGAGGGGAAGAGATACATTGGAATGAGCTTAAAGGCTTATCAGACAAGGGAGAGGGTAACAGGGTGGGAAGGGGTGAAGAACGGATCATTTCTTTTCAGTTACCTCCATGGAATCAGTAAGGCATCCATGCAGGCATCCGGTTACAGTTAACCCTTTAATTGGCTGGCTTGTAGGGCGGTCAGTGCTGTTTGCAGGTGATAAGACTGTGGGGAGGAGGGATTTACTGTTTCACGTCCTGTCCCTTAAAATCAAAGAATCCTCTGTAAAAGGAGGGACAGCTGTTCTCAACCCATTTAATTCTCTTGCCTCCTAGAAGGGAATGTTGGATTTTCAGTGAAAACAATTCAGAGTTGAGGATTGGTCCTAGCAGGAAATTCCACCTCTCCTTTAATCCCCAGAACCAAGGTTCAAGTCCAGCTTCAGGTCTAGGTGAAGTGAGTTTGGTGGTGTCAGCTCACCACTGAATGGCAGGAGTTGACATAACAGTATGTTTCATTCAACACAATTAGCAGTTTTTGCTCAATGGGCTCAGCTTAGGACTGAACTGGCTAAGACCAAACTACTTCTTGCCCCTATCATCCCTTCAGGTCATGGTTGATGTTACTGACCAGGCATCCTGGAAAAGGTGGCACTGCAACTAACCTGTAAATAAAATAACACGAGGACTTCACGCTTCTGTAAGGGCTGGTCCTTTAACCACCACAGGCTCAAACATTCACACACAATATAAAAGCTAATTCCTGATGCGTCTAATCATTTGGACTCTTAGAGTGGGTGCAGTCTGTGAATGGCTGAGGAGAAGGAGAAAAGAGCAGAGGAAATGGACAACCTTTGGCACAGGGCCATCTTGTTCCTCTGCCTTGTGACTGAATCTCATTCCAGGGAGGAAGGCCAGGTTCCACCAGGCAGGAAGCTGATGGGACACAAAATGGATAGATACTGTCTCTCCGGTGCACACAGTATAATTGCTTCCTAGTGATCATGAGAGAGGAGAAGCACCTGATAACCTCCCTATCCTCTTACCCAAAGAAGGCACCCAAGCAGAAGACAAAGGAGCAGAAGAGAGAGGAGATTGTCTGGGGAGGAGTGGGGTGCCCACCTTCTTTGGGCCTGAAGAATTCCCAAGGCTTCTGCTGCCAAATACAGCATCCATTTTAAGACCTGATTATGTTAAAAATGCACAAAGCCTCTTCCCCACTAAACTAATGGAGCAGGGATTGCATTACATGCCAGTGCGTGCATTTCCTTAATCCCCACCCTGACCGTCTGCCTTCCACTGTGTTTTAGCTGAAACCAATCCCTATAATTCCCTAAGCCCCTTAGAATTTCCTTATTAACACAACCTCACTCGCATGTGAAACCAAAGCACGTGATCACCTGGATTCCAGTAGCCAGGATTTTTCTTCCCCGTTGCCATGCTGGCATTGGTCATTGAGGGAAGAGCTGGGCAGCTGCTGGTGCTCCTCTCCCACACAACCCCACACATTCATGCACATGAGTTCTACCACGAAAATGCTCTGCACTCTTCTGTCACTCTTCTGGATTTATGACAGTTCCACCCCATCCCCACTGTCCCTCACCATCGTCCACAATGTTCCCTTCCCTCTACCATGAACTTCTCTTTGACCGACGTATTTCTCTCTTCATTGCTGCAATGACCCAAGATTGCTAATGAGGGCAAACCTGAGGCTCTGGTGATCTCTCTCTTCCCCAGTCTTTTAAACTCACCAGTAATTCTTTCTGCTGCAGGTACAGCCAATTGTTTACACCTTGATAAATCCAATCTGTGACTCTGTGAAACTGGTCCCAGTAGGAATCCATCCATGGATCTTTCCCCCACACTCTCACCACACACCCCATCTCTTTTCCCGCCCTGTAATAGAACTCCAGCGCAGAGAGGAATTGCCAGCATCTTCCGGTGCATGTTTTGAGGGTGCTATTTGGGGGCAGAGGAGGGGGAGTTTGTTTTGATCGTGGCACCCAACTTCAGCAAGATGACATTGTAGCACCCCAGGACAAGAACAATGAAGCCATCCCGGGGAGAAAACTATTAATACTGAGGTTTAAAAAGAAAGAGCAGAGATTGCCAAAGAGACTGCAAAAGATTAAGAACATCCATCAATATACGTAGAAAGCCAGATGAATTGAACATGGATAAGGCATTCCAGACAGACAGATAGACAGAGACAGAGAAAAGATACTCACTGCCTTTGACCTGTCCTCACGGCCTGTGGATCTTTGCCAATTGTGTGATCGGAGAGGCTCTATGGAGAGAATAGAGCAGTCTCTTAAGAGGCAGAAAGTCACACTCAGACACACCTCCCCCTCCCCACTTTCTCTGAGCAGCAGCACAGCTGAAAGCAGCTCTCCTATCTGTGTCACATCCAGTAAACACTAAAGCAGCCTAACCCAACAGACTGAGGCTTGGCTACACTAACACTGCAGAGCCGGCTCACACATCTCATTGGTGGGATTTCAGAATAGCCCACCTGATCAGAACACTTTGTTGCATCCTTCATCCTCCTCCTCCTTGTTAACCTGATCACAAATCCCTTAGCTTCTATTACATTAAAATAATCCACCGCTTGGCATATTCTGTATGTGAGAAATGTTCACAGGGAGAATTCAGATGGGATTCCCCTGCAAACATGCTCTGTTGTTGTTACCCTGATTAAATTGGAATAAAGCATCAACCTGCATTGTTGTAAAAAAAAAAACTCCTCTGAGGTTGGGACAGGTTATTGCTTTCAGCTCATAGGTCATAGAGCTCTTTCCACAGACAGCTGCTGACAGAAAAGGTACTGGAGAGTATAATTAAAGAGTCCTGTTGTCATCAAAACCAAATCAAATCTATTAAGAGGCAAGGAAGGCTCCTTATTGGATGTAATGTGATAAATGCAGAGCCAGTAAAAAATCCCCCTTGGCAGGTTACAGATGTGAATTTCCTCTCCATCCCATGAAGACCTGCTGTTATTTCACATTCTCTCATACCACTTCTCACCTGACTTTTACTAACAACCCAAATTCCCTGCCCTCCCACACAGAGCCACCAGTGTCTCACTTTCTGTTTTCTCTCGTCTCTTCCCTTGTTACAGATCCAAATTCTCCTCTCTCTTCATATACAGACCTATGGGCTCTTCCATCCTTGTGCCCTCAGGCCTGAACTGGCAGAGGGGATAGACAAGGGGAGACATTTTCAAAAGCAACTAAGTGACTTGAAAGTCAGTGGCACGTGTCCTCCTAAGTCACTTTTTAAAATCTTATGTTAGGTGATTTCACAGGTCTTCTTGCCTCTCTAACGTCTGTGAGGCTATGACAACTGGTTCTTATCCCCCTTCCTTCTATACCACATGCCAAACCTTTCATACAGATCCTAACCAATATTCTCAGAAAAGATGCAAAATGTCTCCCTTGGCCACCCAAACATACAGTTACCACTGTTTTACTACTCCCTCCTGCCATTGTCTGAAACTGGTATTCTATCTAAAGCCTCACCTGCCCCTCTTTCTTAGTAAAGACTTCTGGCTTTTGTGTTCTTTGTGGCCCTAGCTTGAAGCATATCCTGAGACCACATGTGGTTATATGGGCAATCTCTACTGAGAAAAGATTTATGACTGATACAAAAATTATTTAAGCAAATATAAGAGCAGTACTAGCTTTTCATCTTGGAATTATTCCTTTATAACCTGGAGTTCTCAGAGAAGTGATTTATCTATTCTCAGCTCAGTACACAATACTCCAGCCTGTGATGATGCTGATTGATCAGGCCTCAGTTTATCAGGAGCCAGGAACTGAACCAATGTGGTGGCAGACACAAGACTTTTGTCATCCAGCGTGAGAGGCTGAGGCTCATAGTGTGTGAATGGTGTTGATAAGGTGGGTGAATTTGTTCAAACTAAATAACAACCAGCATGAGCCTTTGCCCAAATCCAAACCAAATTCAAAACAACATTGCAAAGAGCTCAGTGAACGTTTAGCATGTCATTTTCACTATTCTGTGCTACTTCCTACTTCTGTCTGGGCTATTGCAATATCATGAGATGTGTTATTTTTGCAGTAACAAAAAAGCCAGATCTTGAGGGCTCTTGAACACAACTTCTAGACCAACAAAGAGACCCATTTTGGAAAGTTCAGCTCCAGCATCCAGACTTTTTGACTTTGCTTTGATCTGAATCAAACCAAATCTCTGAGCCACCCGTCCTGGATGTATAATGAATCTGGAGATTGTGGTGTGAGTCTTCCCTCTATTACATCAGTTTTTACATCATGTGAACTCCATTGACATCAACAGTGTAACAGAGTGGAGAATCAAGCCTGTAATTTGCCTTATTGATTCTCCAGGTTGGGGTTGTTAATGCATCCATTTTTGGGGCGAAGTGAGTTATTAGGCAGTCCCGGAATAATCGTGGAGACTGATATTTCTCTCCATTACTTTCCTGGGTCAGGGTTGAGTTAATCAGGAACAAACTGTGTGCACTGGGTTGATAGATGCGGCATGGCAAATGTAATTAAATTGAAGATAAAGAGAATTATGTTTTGCAGTGTAATATTTTAGAAAGCCTCTGTGAGGTAGGAGAAGGGTTTATAGCAAATTCCTTCTACAATGGCCCTTGTGTTTTTGTTTTAGCAGACGTACTATGCTGGCTTCTATTTAAAAGCTTTTAATAAAACAGCCATTTAAATATTAAATTTGAATACCATCCAGCATTTTAAATCTCTTTAAGAAATCTTTCACAGCAATTTCCTCATGACCTAACAGCAAATACACAAAACATAAATTGTGTGCTATTGAGATGAGGTTATCAGGGAGACTCTATGGACACAAAGAATCACTGGACAGGTCAGAAGGTCATTTACTGGCTCAACAATCTAATCTCTACCATCAATCGCTTTCCTTCAGGTCCCTCTGCACCTTCTGTAAACTCAAATGTCTCCCTGCCTCCTTTATGTCACTAATGTTTTGCCCATGGCAAGCTGACAACATCCCCCAAATTTATGATTATGAACATACAACTGCTTGTCACCCCCTCGGCATGCCTTTGGCTTGCCCTGCTATGTGAAAACTCTTCTAGAACAACTATGTCCATTGCTTCTCCCATTGTCCCAGACTGTGGCTTGAGCCACTGAGCTGCCAAGAGAAAGTGAGTGGTCACAGTCGTGAGGAAACGTGCTTCGTACAGAACAGCAGCCTTTGTTTCTGAAACTGCTAGCTGGCCCAGGATTGCAGCTTTGATGGTCTTGTATTCAGTGGCAGCATCCTCACTCAGGGCCTGATATGTAACTTGTGCCTCTCCCATATTCCTCCTCCCACTTAGTAAGGACAGAGTAGTACTCTGCTCAGAGGTATCACAGAAGGCCTCAGGGATATCATCTGGTCCAATCATAGACAGAGATGGGATGGCATTCACTGGCATTTTGGAGGGTGTTCCTGGGTTAATGAACTTCTTCACTTGGGCTACAGGTCCATACCCATTTGACTCAAATAATCTCTTGCACCTAGTCATTTAAACATGCTTTTTTCTCCCTTCTGGTTTGGAAGTATATGTGCATGTGCATGTGATTTTGTTTGTTTGTTTGCTTAAGGGTCCATATGCCTTTGTTTGTCTCTGTTACGGTATGGTTAACTAGCGTCCTCCCTGTTGATTCTAAAGATTTTAAATTCCTCACCTAATTTTAAAGTTTTCTCAGTTAGCTTGCTTATGTTATTGAAATCTCCCTTTCTAAACTGTAGTGTCACCATGCTACATTTTTGTACAATCCTTCCCCTGAGGATGTTAAACTTAATTAGACTGTAGGTGTTATTATCTAGTGAATAGTTACTTCTGTGTCCCCTGCATTGTTTAGGAATAAGTGGCAAGTAACCTTTCCTATGGTGTGCTCTACAACTAGCTGTTCCAAGAAGCACTTTTTCAAGATGCCAAGAAATTGCTTCCCTAAACCTTGTTCCACGGTGACATTTGACCAACTTATATCCAGGTAGCTGAAGTCACCCATGATTACATTTTAATTAGTCTTTGTTGCCTCTTGATCTCTGTGGGAAGAGCTTGCAAGAGCCTGAGGGCTTGCACTGGAGGACTAGCTTGCATTGATTATTGTATCGCAGCACTGCCCTGCTGCCACACTGGGGCTAGCTGCACACTATTCAGCCTAAATAGATGAGGCTGCAGCAGTGGGTCCTATTCTGACTTCTGCCATGAGTAATATACGACTGAGAGCTTTGTGCTTGGATGGAGGGTAGGTTAAAAGGAACAAATAGTTCTGACCTGGAGCTAAAGCTCTGGAACAGACATACCCTGAGCTAGTCTAAATTGGTGTAATTTAGTTGTTGAGTAGCCAGAAGTGATAAGTTACATCAGTTTAGACTCTCTTATTTTGACTCACCTCTGAATTTGGGCCACTGTTTGGATATGTTTGCTTTCCCTTTTTTTCCCCTTTTCTCTGCCTCTCCTGTTTATTTTGCTTTTCCTTCTTCATCTCTCTTCCCTCCTGTCTCTAACCTTTTCTTCCTCCTTTTCTCTCTATTCCCATCATTCCCTCCCTGTTATACCTCCTTGCCACTCTCTTCTCACTCAGTGCCTTGCCATTTTCAGCTTTGTATCACTGTCCTAAAACCATCTGAATTGGCCACAGGGGGATTCTCCCACTGTAGTGGGGACCTTGGGTGGTTCAGAGATGCCACAATGGCTCCTATGGCACCCCACCTCCCACATGAGGCTGTTCAAACATACCCTGGAACTAAATTGGCACCTGGGTGGGCCCAAGATCAAGAGACTGCAAACGTAGTTCAGTGCACTCTTTAATCCCTCTTCTGGAGTGGTGCTGAGCTCTTCTCAGCCACAGTTCAGAATTAGGGCCTGAGGAACATCTCTAGTGTTAAACATTAGAATTGCTCTCAGTGTCTGATGTCTAATATGAGAAGTCCTCCTAGCAGGCCCGGCTTTAAGCCGATTTGTCTGATTCCCTGGAATCGGGCCCCGTGCCCAAGGGGGCCCCGCTCCGTCCGTGTCGGGTAGAACTCCGGTGGGGCTTGGAGAACTCCAGCGGGGGGTGGGGTGGGGGGTTGTTGTTGTTTTTTTGCTTGACAAGTCCGGCGGGAGGTTTTTAGTCCCGATTTTTGGGTCCTTTAATCTGGTCACCCTAGTGTCAGGGCCCCGCCGTCGTTCTTTGTGTGGGGTCCCGCACCCGCTAAAGCCGGCCCTGCCTCCTAGAGATCTCTGTTCAGACAGTGCCATGTTGTTTTGGGATTGGGGTGAAGCAGATTGGGATTGCAGCAAAGATCATGCTTTTGTAGCCTGAAATTAACCCTCCTGTTGCAAGAACAGTGAATTAAAACACTAAATAAAAAGGTGATTTATAATATGTAAGAAGGGCCCTGTGAGAAATCCACCAGGTGGGATCTATATTGGTACTATTTTTGACTGGCGTGCATAGCCAAAGTTTGGGGCCCTGCAGCCTGTTTTCACTAGGAGGAGAAATTGATGATAGCTCCAGGTATTTTCTTTGGTGCAATTTTGTTTATTTACAAAGATTATACATAAAGTCCTGTTTCCCTGAACACAGCAGGAATCAAACAGCAGGAGAGTTTCTTTGCTTGCTGTTCCAAACCTGCCTTTTCCAGCCAGCACTCTGCGCCCCCAAAAAAGCCTTGTCTCTTAGCTTTCTCATATGGCCACATTACCAGTGCTTCTGTTACTGTCTCCTTAGCTTTCTGGCCACTTCTGTATCTCCTTGCTTCTGCTCTCTCTCTCTCACACACACACAGAAACCATTGTGCCAGTCCAAGCCCTAGCCCCTGCATTTAAAAAACCCTTAGGCCATGTGGTTCTGCTTCTCCCTAAGTTTTCCCATGTGCCTGTATTCTGGGTACTACTTCTGTTTTTTCAGATACGTCTTTACTTTTAATCTGAATGAAAGGTAGTACTTTCACCCAATCCATAACGACAATGTTTAACCCAGCTCACAACAATACTAACATGGTCAGAAAACATCTGAGGCTATAGTTTTAAGCTTTGTAAATGCTTCTACTCCCTTTAGACCTAGGAGAGAGCGTGAAGCTCAGGTATTGGGCTGGGGAAGGCAGGACAGACATTGGGACCGCATACTGGGTAGGTGTAGGTAGGAAAGCACCGGGGCTCATCCTGTGCTGGGAAGGGAGGTAGGAGAGCACAGGGCTACAGAGTTCCTTGAAAATTAAAGACCATGTTAAAAAATACAAATATGAGATACTTAAAATATGATCCATAGGTTTGTCTTTCTGTGTTCAGCGTGAGAGTGTCAGCTATTTAAATTCTTCCCCTGTGTCAATGACAAAAGCATCTCCTGGACTGTCTCTGGCATCAAGCTGTGATTGATGCAGCAGAACAAATCCCTCTAACTGCTAGATGGCTTCTGACCACAGCCTGTGTGCTCAGGATTCAGTCTCACTGATTCCTTCAGGCAGGGAGAATGAAAAATCAACAGTAAGGCAGCAAGTAAGGCTCCCTGAGTGGTAACAGCATTTGCATTGGAACGGAGCTGCTGAGATTCCCCTTAAATGTGATGTCTGTACACACACGAGTGCGTGCACGTGCATGTGCATTTTGGAGATGATGCTAGTATGTGTGGAGCAGAGATGCTGAAAATATTTATCTTGACATAGGTCTGTTCAGTGTCATCTTGGAGTCCTCCCAGCTTTCAGCTTCACTGATGCTGCTGATGTCAATATGGCAGCATCTAAACTGCAACTGGCATGAATCCCTGTAAAATGGGGTTTATCGTGGAAACTCTGACAGACCCTCGCTGCAAATATACAAGTTATAACAAGTTATAAGTACAAATTATATGTGGTAGAGCCTGCTAGATGAGGGAGCAGAAGCAAAACATTCTGCACATTTTTACATATGCTGTGACATCAGATACACATCAGAGAGTGGGGTTTGCTGGATGCTGCAGTTAACTTGGTACTTACAGACAATTCAGGGAGCCTGTAACTGACCTGGAGTTTCCAAGAGAAGGGTATAATTACACTAAACACCTTATAAACTAGCAGGTTCACCCTATACCCAAGTTCAGACTGACACCTAGAGGTTGCAGGTGCATCCCATTACAGGCCCAAGTGATGTGCAATTAGAAATCCATTTAATAGGGATGGCAGCTATGTCCGCATGCTCTTATCAGACCTGTCACCCACAGGACACACAAGCTCTATCTATAGAGTGGTTAGGGCTGTTGACCACTCCTCAGAGGTGCAAGGTGGCACAGCAGACTAGCTCCCAAGCCAGCAAAGGATTTATGCACGTGCTCAACTTTAATGGGCGACTCTCATTATTCAGTTTAAGCACATACTTAAGTGCTTTGCTGCATCGGGATCTTAATGTGCCTTCTTTCATCTGGGGAGATCGCTATTCAAACCTGGACAATAGGACGTAAATGAAATGCGCTAGATGGGCTCACCCTGTTCTCCAGGAGATCTTTTTCCTCATAAAAAAATACCACACCATTCAGCTCAAGTCTCTGCTTAGGAGGCTGGACTGGAATAGCAGGAGTATCACAGATCTGAACTGAGGTACACTGGCAGAGCCGTGATTTTCAGGGTTTGCATGCATTATTCCAGCCTTAATGATTAAGCACCCACAGCGTTGTGTAGAAAGCTTTCAAAGTAACTGCCCAGGCTATTCCCACTGACTATTAGCCAGCATTATCCGTTTCTGTGTAGGAGAGGCCTTGAGGTGGGAAAAGAAGCATGCTGCAGAGCAGTGACATGGTGCAGTGAGGGAGGGGCGTGGGGTTTCAGTACCAGAACAGCAGGGTTCATATTGGTCAGAACTGAGGTGCATTAGTAGAGCTGTGTGGGTGCCTGGCTTTAGAATAACAAGATTAATATGGGTCAGGAGTGAGGTGAATTGCTGGGAAGCAGTATTGAGAAGCTTGTGTAGACTTCAGTGCTACTGGCCCCTTATTTCACGACCACTCTAATTTACCAGATTTCACCCCAAGCACCAAACATAAAACAAAAATATGGAAATTGTTACAACAGAGTGCACCATGAGCAGTAGTTATCCAACAGCCAGTATGGTGGGTTGAGACAGCCCTCCTGGACTAGATCTCGCCTGCTCCCCCCGCCCCAACTCTCCTACCATCTGCACATTTACACTACATCAAGTGCTTGGCGTAGTTCTGTCACCTCTGACACATTCTCCTTTCACTCACATTAGTTTTATTTTTAATTAACTGAGCAGTGGTGTTAATCACTGGTGTTAGTCACAATGGCATGAATAACTTGGATGCCGAGTATTTAAAAGAAAATATGATCCATTCTTGTAAAAAAAAAATATGAATGAAACTAAAAGTATAGTGAAGACCTTGTAACTATAGCTACCAGGATAAATTATTGTTATTCTAGCAGTGTAAAAAGACCACAGCTAATCCACTTGAAACAGATACCACCTCTAGAACCAGAGTCCCAGCTTCTAGTATGGGCCCTGACAAGGCTTGGTGAGATGTGGAGGGGGAGGGGTAATCGGAGGGAATACACAGCTCTTGCTGCAATTGCTAATTGGAAACAGTGTCTAGACTTTTTAGGCCATTCATAAGAGGCCCCAGAAAGATTAACATACCAACAGAAGCAGTGCGGTGACATTAATTGGGGTGACAGTCAAAGCGGATCTCGCCCCCACCCCTTTGCAGGCCCATTGTTCACCACAGGAATTGGTACTAGAATAAAGAAAAAGTCAACACCAAGGAGATTACATCTGAGCTGAGAACCAAGAGGCCGGTAGCCCTGTCACACAGAGGCCTTTCCCGGAAGCTTCCCTACATAATAACGAACTCCTAGGTCTTACCTGTCTTGTAGCTGTCAGCATGGTGGTGGCTACGTGGTTTTGGCAGGTGCTTGATGGGCATGGCTCGTCGAGGCCCTGAATGACAGGGTCTGCAGCCTCCTGGTACATCGGGGAGCGTGAAGGGCAGCCAGCCTGACCACAGTTATCCCTAGAATAACTGCAGCACCGTGCTACTCTCCTAGCTTCCTAGCTCTGCATTTCATGAAAAGAACAAGAGCTGGTGGAAGGAGGAGGGGGTTATGAAGGAGAGAGAAGGGGGAGAAGAGAGAGAGAGAGAGAGAGAGGACGCTCTTGCAGATGCATACACACACAGTGGATAGAGACACACAGAGACTTGTGCAGGATGGCACAGCCTGTCTAGCTCTCATTATTCCAGTGCACTGGCTGCTGCCTAAGGCTCACTCCCCAGAATTCACTTGTTTCTGCATACGGTGGTGGGAAAGGGGAGGGGAGAATGATTCCCAGGAGATCACTGGAGGACGGGAAGAAAGGAGGGTTAGAACTTACCTGTTTATTGGTTTATTAACCTGGGAAGGAAAGGGTTATGCTAGAGGTGAGAAATAGAGACTGTTGTTATAGGAAACAGTGGGTGGTTGTGCTCATACTTCTAGATTCACTTTCTCCTGGCGATAAAGCAAACAGAAAGCCTGTGTACAGCTGAAGAACGGGGGTGGGTTAGGGCTACCCTGGCCCCAGGACCACCAAAGATATGGGCACCCTGAGACAACCAGGAAGGTGTGCTGTGCACACCTGCTGAACCAGGGTCATATAGCTCTCAGCCGCTGCCTATGGTCCCTTTTGCCTGGGTCATGCCACAATGGGACCAAAGGGATTTAGTGGGGCACCCTGGAGCAGGATGTATTTCCTCCTCTTCGGCTGCTGCATCAGACAACAGCAATCAGCTGTGAGTGATGCCATCTGTCTGGTCATGGGCTCGATACTCCTCCAACAATGTCCCCAAATCCCAGGGATCCTGCCATAATCCTCCCCAGTGAAAGGCACAGATTGCCACCTCTCTGAGTGTTTAGGGTGGGATTTTCAAAGTCCCATTGCAAGTAAGTGGGTCTTGTGCTCCTATCTCATTTAGGGACTTTTGAAAATCCCACCCTTATTCCTCTTTATTCAGATCTAATGGTGCACTTCCTGGATGGGCTGGATCTGGCTTTGGACACTTGGTTTACTCATGAGGATAAAAAGAAATGGGTGAGATGGTTAGGTGTATCACATACTCCCCTGGCAGGGTCCCCCCTCACCCTGTTAGCCACCTGCACCAAGCTGCCAGGTTGCACCCTAAATTTTCATAGAGGCGCTTGGGGGATTAGTTTTCTGGCTGCCATTAATAAAATCAGTGGTGTGGTGCAATAAAAAACTCAGTGCAAGCTTTCAAAGGTCTCTCGTGTGTCAGTGAATGCACAATCCACCTGTTACACTCAGAGCACACACCACTTTCAGTGCCATTTATATACATATTCATTCATATGTCTTTGTGACTTGACTAAGGTCACACAGTAGTCTATAGCAGAGCAAAAAATAGGTCTCTTAGCCCTCCTGGGTCACAGTCAAATGCCTTAACCACAAGGCTATCATTGTGCTTCATGGCCTAGTTATTCAGCCACAGGAACATGGCTTCATTATGGGTCACTCTGTATGGGAGACACCAGTCTGTATTTCAGTCACAGCAGGAAAACAACACTGGAACAATAATTAATGTTTGAAAACAAAACTGGACAGCTCCTGACCCCTGATCCTCAGCTGGGGAGGGTCCTACCTGCAGCAGAAGCAATGTGGATCTGTTGCCCACAGATGAAGATTTTGGGAGTCCATCCAGGGCTCCACAGCAGGCTCCTTCCTCATTTCCAGGCAGCAGAATTTGGGGACAGGAGTGGGGCAGGTGAGAAACAGGACCAGAGACTGCAGATTCAATATGTGGGACATTCCTTCTGCATAGTGGGAGCACAGCAGCATCGGGGCTACTGCAGCCATGGGGCTGCCATAGCAGCTTCAGGCCTTGGCTACACTTGCAGATGTACAGCGCTGTGAGTTAAACCCGTCTTCGTACAGCTGAGTAGGGAAAGCGCTGCAGCCTGTCCACACTGGCAGCCGCCAGCGCAGTAACGAGCACTAACGTGGCTACATTTGCAGCACTTGCAGCGGTTTTTGGAGAGGTGCATTATGGGCAGGTATCCCACAGAACACCTCTTCCAATTCTGGTGCCGTGGGTTGTGGGAAGGGGGCGTGGGGTATGGTGCATTCTGGGTCCTGTCCCAACGCCCCGTGATGCATCGCTTCGCATCCCAGCAATCCCTGTGTTTCTGGCCACAATTTGCGCCATCTTTCAACGGTTTCTTTGTAGCGCGATCTGTGCTCCGTTTTGGTCAGCGGGAAAATGGATCCCGACCTGTTGAGCAAAATACTGACGAGTCTCGCCAGCACGTCACGTTTGGCAGTCGAGCTCTTCCTTAAGATCCACAGTGACAGCGAGGAGTCCGACGCTGACGATGAAATTGTCACGCAAAACGCGTATGACACAAACTTGCTTGTGGCACCCGGACCTGCTATGCACCGTGGAACGCTGCTTTTGGGCTCAGGAAACCAGCACAGAGTGGTGGGATCACATTGTCATGCAAGTCTGGGATGACGAGCAGTGGGTGCAGAACTTTCGGATGAAAAAAGCTACTTTCATGGGACTGTGTGAGGAGCTCGCCCCCGCCCTGCGGCACAAGGACACAAGGTTGAGAGCTGCCCTGACGGTGGAGAAGCGGGTGGCTATTGCAATCTGGAAGCTCGCAACTCCGGACTGCTATCGATCAGTAGCGAACCAGTTTGGAGTGGGAAAGTCGACCGTTGGAATCGTGCTGATGCAAGTTTGCAAGGCCATTAATTGCATCCTGCTCAGAAGAACCGTGACTCCGGTAACGTGCAGGACATTGTGGCTGGCTTTGAAGAAATGGGTTTCCCTAACTGCAGAGGGGCGATAGATGGGACGCATATTCCTATTCTGGCACCACCCCACCTAGCATCCGAGTACATTAATCAGAAGGGGTATTTCTCCATGGTTCTCCAGGCGCTTGTGGATCACCGTGGGCATTTCATTGACATCAACGCAGGCTGGCCCGGAAAGGTGCATGACGCACGCATCTTTCGGAACACTGCCCTGTTCCGGAAGATGCAGTCCGGGACTTTTTTCCCAGACCGGAAGATCATGGTAGGGGAAATTGAAATGCCCACTGTGATCCTTGGAGACCCCGTGTACCCTTTAATGCCGTGGCTCATGAAACCCTACACAGGGAGCCTTGACACCAGCAAGGAACGGTTCAGCTGCAGGCTGAGCCGGTGCAGAATGACTGTGGAGTGTGCTTTTGGCCGTTTGAAGGGCCGCTGGCGATCTCTATATGGGAAGCTGGACTTGGCCGAACACAGCATCCCCGCAGTTATATCCGCGTGCTGTACCCTCCATAATATTTGTGAAAGGAAGGGTGAAATGTTCACTCAGGCGTGGACCTCAGAGGTTCAACACCTGGAGGCTGAATTTGCACAGCCAGAGAGCAGGGCTATTACAGGGGCCCAGCGTGGGGCTGCAAGGATTAGGGATGCCTTGAGGGAGAAATTTGAGGCTGAAAACCACCAGTAATGCGTGCTGCCCTGCACGACCTTGAAGTGAAGTGGTTCCAATGTTATTAGTAATCTGTCTTTGCTAAGCTGATTTGTGTTTGCTCAGCTCACTTGCGTTGCCTGTTTCTTTCCTGGGCTAAGGTATCTTTTTTCCTTATGCAATAATAAAGACTGTTTTCACATCCAAAGAATCCGTTTATTACAGAGAAAATACATGTATTAAAAAGAAACACAACTGCTTGTGAGACAGAAAGGGCAGGTGGGTGGTGTGGGGAAGGGTTCAGTCACAGGGTATGGTATGTCCTGCTTTCATACTCGGGCTTCCTGTCTGGAGTGCTGTGCAGTGAGTGCTGCACTTCAGAATGTCTATAATTCGGGATGGGAGTTGAGTGCAGTGGGTAAGGGTCATAGTTTCCAGGGCTGTCTGGTGAAGCTACAGGTGTTGGGGGCATCTGGTGTGGGCGATAAGAACCTGGATGTTGGGTGAAGTGGGCAGGTGGTGACATGGGGGCACAAGTGTTTTGGGACACTGGCTGCGGGGGGGGCGGGTGCGGTACTGCTCCGCCTGCATGGTGACGAGCGCCTGTATAGAGTCCGCTTGGCGCACCAAGATGCTAATCAGTTCCTTTGTGCTTTCGTGCCGGAGCTGCATGCTTTGCTGCCGGTGCGCTGCGTTTTCCTGGTGGAGCCTGCTTTCACTCTCCCTCCACTCCCGAGCCTTTTGATTCTCTTTAAGAGACTGTTCCATAACTTCCTGCAGCATGTCTTCTTTCGTTCTTCTGGGCCTCTTCCTGAGCCTTTTGAGTCTCTCAGCCGGTGATAAGCAGGATGGCGGAGATCTCAAGGTTGCATCTTGAAGGCAAAATGCAACATTTAACAGAGGCATCATTGTTTTATGCCAGACAGAGCAATGATTCCCCCACACTTAAGGAGGTCACACATTGTCTCCAAAACAGCACAATTTTCCCGTCCCAAACAGAGCGCACAGAACCCACGGGAGCCCCAAAATGGTGAGTAAGCACAGGGTAAAGGGGGACTGATTGTTTCACGGATGTACTGTCTGACAGGTTTCTGTGCCTTGGGGAGAGCCAACAGCTGCAGGGGGAACCTACACTGAACACTATCCCCACATTTTCCACAGGAGTTCGTCCTGGAAGATATCTCGCTGCTGAGGGTGTCCGGGGAAGCAAGGGAGGGTCTTCTACTGCAATGCGGCTTCCGCCCGGGCCCATATGCAGCTTGCCTGTGTGCAGCAATGGTCCCCCCGCCCCTCGCGGCACAGTGGCGCGGACACGTTACCCTGAATGGGACAAGGACCATGGCGGCTCTCCCAATAAACCTGCGCAAGCGCATTGCCCATGTTCTGGCTGAGACTTTCGAAGAGATTACAGTGGCCGATTTCTCCGTTGTGATAGACCACATCAATGCGCTCTTCCGCATCTAGGCATGCATGCAGCCCAAACCCTCCTCGCCCAAGGACCCCACACCGAAAAAACTCCTTCCCGAAAATAAAAGCTGCTTACCGCGAACCTGTTCTTCTCTTTCTCTCCCAGCGCGTACCGGCCGCTGCGACTGGCTCCCTTCCTCCTGGCTCGAGAACAGCTCCTGGCTGCATGCACCCAGGGAGTCAGGGGTGTCTCCCCCAGCCACAGCACCCTCGCTTCTGTTTTCTTCAACTCCCTCCTCCTCCTCCTCTCCCTCCTCCTCTTCCTCGTCCTCCTCCTCTCCCTCCTCCTCCTCCTCCTCATCCCGCTCTCCTGTGTCCACGGTGGTGCTCAGAACAGTAGTGGGGTCACCCCCAAGTATTGCATCCAGCTCTTTGTAGAATTGGCAGGTTTTGGGGGGAGCACCCGAGTGGCTGTTTGCCTCGCGGGCTTTGTGGTACGCACTCCGCAGCTCCTTTACTTTTATCCTGCACTGCATTGCGTCCCGGTCATGGCCCCTTTCAATCATGGCCCTTGATATCTGGCCGAAAGTATCGAAATTCCTCCAGCTGGATTGCAGCTGGGACTGGACAGCTTCCTCCCCCCAAACAGCGATGAGGTCCAGCAACTCGCCATTGCTCCATACTGGGGCTCGTCTGGCACGTGGAGGCATGGTTACCTGGAAAGATGCACTGAGAGCACTCCATGCCTGGCTGAGCAAACAGGAAGGGGATATTTAAAATTCCAAGGGAATTTAAAGGGTCGGAGTGGCGGTTGGTCACCTGAGGCAGTAGAGTTCTAATTGATGACCAGAGTGGCTAGAACAGGCATTGTGGGATGCTTCCGAATACTTCTGGAGGCCAATAACAGCGCATTGGGTGGCCACACTGTAGCCCCAGCGCACCAGCAGCAGCGCAACAAACGTTATTCCTCTCGGGGAGGTGGAGTACCTGCAGCGCTGTACCTGAGGAGATGCAGCACTGCACGTGCCTTGAGAGTGCAGACAGTTAGTGAGTTACAGCGCTGCAGGCAGTTTTATTGCGCTGTAACTCGTGAGTGTAGCCAAGGTCTCAGAGTGGCTTCCCTGCCCCTTAATGATTAGGGGAAGTGGTGGAGATCTTTCCTTTCCAGCCCCATTGAGCTTCCTGCACAAGCCCAGCTACTCAGGTGTGGTTCTGGGGGAAGGATTTGGCCCACTGGAAATAAAGGTGAACTAGTGGCAAGATGTCCATTAATGAATGGCGGTGAGAGGTTCAGTACAGCCCCATCCCAGGATGTCAGAGAGAGACTTGGGTAGGACTAGAGAAATGAGGGAGCAGCCACAGAATATGAAAGAAGGAACTCTAGGGGTTAGAGTTATGGAGTCAGACCCCTTCCTGCAAGAGACAGAGGGAGCTCTGGGGGAAGGGTTGCCACCACTGTTCCCTCTAAGCTGTGCGCGTGTGCGCGCGCACACAGATCCTAAACCCCGCGCACACGGCGAAACACCACACGCACAAAAATTTGCACAGAAGCACAACAATTTGCATAGAAGAAATTTTTTGCGCACACGGCCTGTCAAAAATTTGCACAGAAGAAATTTTTTTGCGCACACGGCCTGTCAAAAATTAGAGGGAACATTGGTTGCCACCTGAAGTACAAAAACCCAGGACCTTTAAGAGGAGGAGCCAGAGTTGATGGTGTGGTGCATTGTACAATTGTGGGGAGCAGGGGTGGGAGGGTGAATCAAGGCCTAATCGGTAAATACAGAGCTGGGGCCTTTCCTGTGTGGTCTCTGATCTCTCAGTAAGGCAGGCTCCTCACCCCCTATTGGCCTGGCCAAGCCTGTTCTCGAGTTGAAGGTGCTGTGGTCGCACTATGGGGGTGGGCAGAGCAAGGGCAACTGTGGGCACAGGGTGATGGGGCCAGGCGAGCTGAGGAAAGGCAGCTGTACTGCATGGCTGCCGGACTGGGCACAATGTGAGCCTTCCCCTTTCGGGCTGAGCTCCTACCACTCCTCTCCTTCATGCAGAGTTTTGATTCAATTTGTGTTGAGTGGTGTGTTGCTACGCAAGTGACAAAACCCAGGACTTTTAATGTCCTTGGGAGACTTACAGATCTCCTGGAACAGCTATCTCCAAAAAGGGACAATCCTGGGAAAACCTGGGCAGATGGCTATCCTATAAGAATGGCCATACTGGGTCAGACCAATGGTCCATCTAGCCCAGTATCCTGTCTTTTGACAGGTTTCAGAGTAGCAGCCGTGTTAGTCTGTGTCAGCAAAAAGAACAGGAGTACCTGTGGCACCTTAGAGACGAACACATTTATTTGAGCATAAGCTTTCGTGGGCTACAGCCCACTTCATCGGATGCATAGAATGGAACATATAGTAAGAAGATATTTATACATACAGAGAAACATGAAAAGGTGGAAGTACCCATACCAACTGTAAGAGGCTAATTAATTAAGAGGAACTATTATCAGTAGGGGGAAAAAACTTTTGAAGTGATAATCAAGATGGCCCATTTCGGACAGTTGACGCAAAGGTGTGAGCATACTTAACTAGGGGAAATAGATTACATTAGTGTAATGACTGAGACACTCCCAGTCTCTGTTCAAACCTAAATTAATGGTATCTAGTCTATTTCCCCTAGTTAAGTATCCTCACACCTTTGTGTCAACTGTCCGAAATGGGCCATCTTGATTATCACTTCAAAAGTTTTTTCCCCCTACTGATAATAGTTCCTCTTAATTAATTAGCCTCTTACAGTTGGTATGGGTACTTCCACCTTTTCATGTTTCTCTGTATGTATAAATATCTTCTTACTATATGTTCCATTCTATGCATCCGATGAAGTGGGCTGTAGCCCACGAAAGCTTATGCTCAAATAAATTTGTTAGTCTCTAAGGTGCCACAGGTACTCCTATTCTTTTTGTCTTTTGACAGTGGCCAATGACAGGTGCTTCAGAGGGAATGAACAGAACAGGGCAATTTTGAATGATCCATCCCCTATCGTCCAGATCAAGCCCGTTGCAGCCTAACTGGGAGAGGTGAGAAGAAATATGAAGACAGCCCCCTCTGTAAGAACCAACACTCTGGGGGATGTATGGAGATGAGTCCAGCCTGAACAAGACAGAAGGGCTCAGAATGGACTAGAGATACTGTGTAGAAAGTAGCTCCTCCCAGAAGGGGCATGTGGATAAATATTAGGACTGTGCAAAAGGTTTGCCTCTGACTCAAAATCAGGGCTTGGTTCCTAATTTGATCTCGGTTCCAAATATTACTAGACCGAGGCAAAGGTCACAGAAATACAGGCGAGTCTCATCTTACGCTGGGATTACGTTCCGCAGTCAGCGCGTAAAGCAAAAATCGCGTATAGTCAAAATTACATTGAGTGTAATGGCGGGCGGAATCGCCCGCACTACAGGTAAAGTATTTAAATTGTTATTTTTCTCTTTTTTGGGTTTTTTTTGTTTTGTTTTTGCCGACCGCGCAAAGCTGAATCTGCACATGTTAAATGCGCGTAAAATGAGACTCACCTGTATCCCCAAGTTGCAGAAGCTGAACTACCATGTAAACCCGAATGGGTCAGTCATTGCCCACCCCTGTGAATAGACCTTACCTGAAACTGGAAACCAGGTGTCAGGTACCATAGTGATGAGTGATGCACAAAAATCACACACTTAGGCTGGAGATGGAAAGTGGGATTTTAGATTATAAGCAATTTGAGGTAGAGGCTGCCTTTTTTGTTGTTTTAAAAAGTCTAGCTAATTAGGGTCCCAATCCCAGTTGGGGCCTGTAGGTTCTGTAGTAATACAAATAATCCATAATAGTGCTTTCTGAGATTTCTCCCCCAGAGCTCTAAGGTTTTAAGCAACATTCACTATTCACATTTTCTCCAGCAAAAAGAAAATAAGAAAGGAATACTCGTGGCATCTTAGAGACTAACAAATTTATTTCAGCATAAGCTTTCGTGGACTATAGTCTGCTTCATCGGATGCATAGAATGAAACACACAGTGGGACGATATGTATACATTCAGAGAAACATGAAAAGGTGGCAGTAACCATATCAACTGTAAAAGGCTAATTAATTGAAAGGAACTGTTATCAGTAGGAAAGAAACTTTTGAAGTGATAATCAACATGGCCCATTACAGACAGTTGACATAAAGGTGTTAAGGGTATTTAACGGGGGGAGGGTGAAATAAATTCAATTAACGTAATGACCGAGCCATTCACAGTCAATATTCAACCTAAGGTAATGGTATCTAGTTTGCATATTAATTCAAGTTCCGCAGCTTTTCGTTGGAGTCTGTTTTTGAAGTTTTAAAACTTCAAAACCTTAGGTTTGAATATTGACTGTGAATGGCTCAGTCATTACGTTAATTGAATTTACTCCCACCCCAATTAAATACCCTTAACACCTTTGTGTCAACTGTCTGTAATGGGCCATGTTGATTGTCACTTCAAAAGTTTCTTTCCTACTGATAACAGTTCCTTTCAATTAATTAGCCTTTTACAGTTGATATGGTTACTTCCACCTTTTCATGTTTCTCTGAATGTATACATATCGTCCCACTGTATGTTCCATTCTATGCATCTGATGAAGCGGACTGTAGTCCACGAAAGCTTATACTGAAATAAATTTGTTAGTCTCTTAGGTGCCACAAGTATTTCTTTCTTATTTTCTTTTTGCTGACACAGACTAACATGGCTACTACACTGAAACCTGTCATTTTCTCCAGGTATTTCAGCACTTTCTCACATTGCACGTTACACTGAGTTTCTTTTTAAAGAGACCATTCACAGCCGTCTCCTTTCTGGAGTGCATGACCATCTGCTCTGTGTCCCAAGCCATTTAACCATCCACCCACTCCGTGGAGCATATAACCATAGGACCATCTGCCTCCTCTCAGAGCATGGTTACAAGATCGTTTTTTGGCTCTCAGTAGAACAGAGGAGATGGGGGTGGATGGTTCGTCTCTGAAGAGGTTGACACCATGGTGCACAGAATTTTACAGGCTGGAACAGTATTGGGGCCACTCACAGGACAGACTTAGCCCCATCTGTCAGTCACTAACTGTGAATGCTTTATATTTGCAGGAACAGAACAGTTCCTCCCGTGTGAGCCAAGGTTCCAGCTGTGTGTGAGAAATCAGACAGTTTGTTTTATGTGTGTGTGAAAGCCTAAACTTAGAGAGCAAGATGTTAATTCAGGGGGAAAAATAGGCCATATTTATGTAACTGTGAAAAGTCACAGCAAAGGATACAGCTCTGATGAGAGAGAAATATGTGCACTTTTATTCACTCTGCTTTGTTAAAAGATCCAATAATTGCACATTCATCACCCTGTGCCATATAGAACTGGCTCTGAGGCACTTTCAGCTGAGGATAGAGGCCTTCTGTGTTAGTGTCTCCAGGGCCTTTATTTTCTCTGGGATTATAGTAACTGAAATGTGGAAGCCTGGCTGAATGAGTGTATTATCAGAGTCTTTATATTTAGGAGTAGAGCTTTAAACTCCGCAGGTTTTATACTGCTGGAATAAAGGGTGAATACATTCAAGGCCATGCAGAATGGCTTTGCTGTTGGGGCCTTTGTCTGCTGACAAAGACATCTTCAGCAGTCGATGTTGCGTACATAAAACACGTAAATCCCTTGTGTGTAAACAAAAGCAAAGTCTTCATTCAAAGTAAAACACCTAGGCAGTGCCCTTACAGGGATTAGCAGCTTACCTGACTTCATAGTTCTCTACTTTGGATTCTCGCCTCTGAAAGTTCTCACAATTGCCTTGCTCCCTGAAAGGAGATTCAGCTGCACTAATCTCCACCTAAACATGACAATTATTCCCTCCCACTTGAATTGGGTCACTGATCTGTCAATACGCAGACTTGGAGTGTAAACCGCAGAGTCAGTGACTCAGGATAGGTCTATACATACAGCTCTAGCAGTGCAGCTGTACTGCTATAACTGCAACGCTGCAGCGCATTTGGTGAAGACACTCTATGCCAGCGGTGGGCAACCTGCGGCCCGTCAGGGTAATCCGCTGGCAGGCCATGAGACAATTTGTTTACATTTGCACGGTCACCCGCAGCTCCCAATCCGGGCACTCTACGTGCCTTGCCAGTGTGGACACCTCAGGAGTTAGGGTGCCCAGGGCTGACTTAATGTGCTCCATCTTGCACGTGTAGCCAAGCCCTAAAATACCTTTAGGTAAAATGCCCATGGGAAAACACTTCTAAGGAATACCTCTGTTGAGAAAACCACTGTCGACTTTACCTTTCCCTGAGTCCATCTAGTGAGGCTTTTATCATGACAAGCAGAGCCCACAGGTGAACTACAGCCACCTATTACTCCACCTTAATTAGAGTTAATAAGATCCTTATAAATCTGAATCTTGCTTCACTATTAGTTTTTTTAGCTGGTTGCTCTTCCTTAGCCATTCTCCCTGCTCTCCTGCTATGATTCAAAAATCTATTTTGAAGGTCTTTTTTTTTTAAGAGCTGGCTTTGCAACATATGGTTCTGAACATGGGACAGCCCCCTCTGTTGTTGTTTTCTGTACTTAGGCCTGTGTTACTGAATAGCATCTGGCAGAATGTCTGATGCTCTGTAATAAAAGCGTACAGCACACAACACTGGCACTTGTGTGTCTCTGCTTCATTTAAAAGACTGTGAGTTGGGAACTGTTCAAGCAATAGGTAAGAGGCTCACTAGGCCAAGTGGTTTGGTCCCAATGTCCAAGCTACTGGATTTAGAAGCAGAATGAATATCCTTTATAATATTGGCTAAGACAACCTCCTCCTCTCCCATAGATATAAGCTCCTGAGAATTGGCTTGTACTTAGCATGCTTAGAAAACTATGTTCCAGGTTTGACTGAGAGATCTCAGGCTTGCTGCACTCTGCTTCTGTCAACAGAAGCCAGCAAAATCCAGAGCGTGGGCCCATGCTGGTAGAAAATCCACACAAAGGGGACACAAGGTACAAGCAAGGTGCTATGTACTAGGGGGACACAGAATAGGCCAGTGCAGCCTCCAAAATGGTCAGCAAGAGCTGTGGAGGGAGTGGCCAGAGCCCTTGAGAGTATCACTAATTCATTCTCCCTGCTCTTGCTCAGCCCAACTAAGCCCGTCACTCACCTCTTGCTGACTCTTATTTAGTGTGTTAGCATTTGCAGATACTGTCTGCCCCAACTCTGTTAGTCTATAAGGTGCCACGGGACCCTTTGTCACTTCTACAGATCCAGACTAACACGGTTACCCCTCTGATACTTGTCTACCCCAACTGGCTGATTTCACCAGTTCAGCTCAGCTGCCTTTCTTCATACAAGGCAGAGACAGGAATCGAAACTGGGAAACCTGGCTCACATCCCAGGACCCCTACTTTAATCATCAAACAACACTTCCTCATTGGAGAAAGAGGGTGCAAAGTGTGCTGAGAGGATCCCCCATCACCCATTATAATGATCAATTGTGACTTAACTTCCTGTCTCTCCCCACCATGAGACCATCCCAGTGACCTCATGCTCTGGGGTCTAAATTGGCTGTTACCACTCAAGAGAGATCTTAGAGTCATTGTGGATAGTTCTCTGAAAACATCCACTCAATGTGCAGCAGCAGTCAAAAAAGCGAACAGAATGTTGGGCATCATTTAGAAAGGGATAGATAATAAGACAGAAAATATCATATTGCCGCTATATAAATACATGGTACGCCTACATCTTGCAGATGTAGTCGCCCCATCGCAAAAAAAAAATATTGGAATTGGAAAAGGTCCAGAAAAGGGCAACAAAAATGATTAGGGATATGGAATGGCTGCGGGGGGATATGATAGAGATCTATAAAATCATGACTGGTATAGAGAAAGTAACTAAGGAAGTGTTATTTACTCCTTCTCATAACACAAGAACTAGGGGTTATCAAATGAAATTAATAGGCGCAGGGTTAAAACAAACAAAAGGAAGTATTTTTTCACACAACGCACAGTCAACCTGTGGAACTCCTTGCCAGAAGATGTTGTGAAGGCCAGGTCTATAACAGGGTTCAAAAAAGAACTAGATAAGTTCATGGAGGATAGGTCCATCGATGGCTACTAATTAGGATGGACAGGGATGGTGTCCCTAGCCTCTGTTTGCCAGAAGCTTGGAATGGGCAACAGGGGATGGATCACTTGGTGATTACCTGTTCTGTTCATTCTTTCTGGGGCACCTGGCATTGGGCACTATTGGAAGACAGGATACTGGGATAGATGGACCTTTGGTCAGACCCAGTATGGCCATTCTTATGTTCTTATGTTCTGCCCATGTTCTTTTCAGGAGGCTTCCCTGTCTCCTCACTGCTCAACATCTGGGAGAGATGTCCTTGTCTCCCCTCACTCCTGAGAGCTTCCAGAAGGACATAAAGCAGGAGGAGGGGGTACAAAGGTGTGAGACACACAAGCTCACAATAGCTGTGAGTAAGCACTGCTTTCAGCAAAACAGCCCCTGTCCACCCCCTGCTGTTAGATAATGGCTTACATTCAAATCTAAAACAGTCACTGGAGTCTGAGAATAAAACCCCAAGGACTTCATTCATCTCTCTCACTCTACTCATGAAATAAGGCCAGGTTAATTTTATCCAGTCATTCCACGCAGCCACTCTGTACTGCTGCTGGGCTGACTCACGCCAAGACAGAGGCAGTGTGTATTTTTCACTGAGGATGCACCCAACGGAAATCCCATCACTGGTAGCTGTTGAAGGACATAGTTCTGCATGAAGCAACTCAAGGACAATTCTCCGAAGATGCTCATCTCAATAGGGATGTGTGTTGTGCCACAGCTAAGCCGGAGAAAGCTGGCACTGGGAAGAAGAAGGCTATCGCATGGATGTAACCAACCTTGTGTATGGGCGTATGAGAGAGGTTAGCTAGCCACCTGCACGCAAAAGGGAGATTGCCACTCCATTCACTGAATGGAAACTCCCTGGGTGTATTTTTGAGGTGAAAATGCTATCCTGAGACAGTAGAAGTCAATTCAGGATTTTAGCAGAGCGTGATTGGCTAGTTAGCAGAGTGGATTTAGGAGGACAAGACCATCTGTTTCTACTTTCCATTGTATATAAACCTTTCAGGCCACTACCATTGTCTAGTTTGTAAAATACATGTCTCCCTGCCCCCAGGGAAAATCCTCCTAACCTTTTCCCCTCTTTCCCCCCAACTTAAAGACCCCATGTCCTGCATGACTGTCCCTCCAACAGAGGGCTCCAGCTCCCTCTGGTGGTGGTTCTCCTCCTCCTGAATGGGCTGGAAGTATTTCTAGAGTTTGCTTTCAACCCCTACTGACCGAGGAACAAAGTGTTCCCTGCCAGGCACTCAAACTCTGATCTCACCCACCATAATCCCTCCCAATTTGTAAGGTGACTTGTGGGTTCTGCCTGTTCTCTGCTGAGTCCTGGATCCATCCACCTGCAGTTTGTGCAGGCTACGTAGGTTGATGGGGAAAACCAAAGGTGGTTTTGATTTTACAAAATCTAAACAGTCTGTGGTTCAGATCCTGGCCCAAAGTTGGGATGGAGGGAGAAAGGCAAGATACATTTTCTATTAACTCTATGGCAGCAACTTGTGTTGCCACAAGACCATCAGGCTTTACTTCTATTGTTGCAACCAATGCCAGAGTGAAAGCAGGAAACAAGGGATGCAGAACATCCATGCTCAGCCTGTTTTCTGATGCAGAAATGAGCTGTAAACTCTCTTACCTTTAAAAGGAAATGATCCCTCTCTGCATTTTGCTCAGATGATGTTTAATTATTACACATCCGCCTGTGGTACAATGTAAGTAATGACAGAAGAACATTAAGCAACTAGGAACAGGAAAAACAAATACTTCTTCAAAGGACACAATGAAAGATTGTGTGGGTGGCACAATATAAGGAATTTTAAAAAAAAACTAAAAAAATCCCCAGAACCTGAAAGGCCTGGTACTGAGCTCTTTGCAGTGACTATTAGTGTCCCTGATTGAAAGACGAGCAAGAACACAAACTAGTTTGCATTCAAGGAAGCACCTTTGTCTGCCAATGCTGTAATCATTCAGAAAGGCAACTGTCCCATAGAAAGGGCCTAAATCAACCATTACTGCCATTTATCAGGAAACAACAATAATGGGCATAAGGAATCACTCAGCGTTGCACCTGTTGCATGCACCAGAAAATTGTTAGGGAATCTGCACTGTGCATCAGGAGGCTGTCAGCATTGCACCCATGCTACATGCCAAGAACTGCTGGCACCTGTTGTGTGTAAGGAACCTGTCACCATTTCACCTGCACTCTGTGCCAGGAACCTGTTGGCCCTGCCCATGCACTATTGGCCAGGAATGTGTTGGCATTGTACCAGTCTATCTCATTTCTTTTCCTGTACCAACTCCTATGGCATCAAATACTAGAACAATAAGCTGTAGTGACATCTTGGTACAGGTATATTCTCTTTTGTTCTGAAGGGTTTTAAGAGGGAAAGGGAATTCACCAGACAGAATGTTGCTGGCTCTGTTGAGGAAAGACTTGCATAAACAAGTGTGTTTTACATTGTACTCTACAGGAGGGAAATCATGAGATCACCTGATCTCCTATGGCAGAACATTCCATAGCTGCACACTCTTCGTTAAGAGCACTTGGGCCAGATTCTGACCCTAGTTCCAGTGGCTGTGAAGGACCTGGGGACCTGGCTTAAATAGTCTGCTGGAGATTCTTCTAGGAGTGAGGAGGAAACCTTAAATGACATAGGACTGTCATGCTGCATCATATAAAGGGTGGGAGGAGATATAGACTGCCTTGCACGCTGGCCATCACCAGTTGCATAATGGAACCTTAGAGGCATTTCCTGTACTGATTCTTTGTGGTCACCATGTCCTTCAGGATTTTAGAACTAGTAGATCTCACCCTCTCAAACCTAATTTTTATGTGTAGTTTGGAAAAGAAAAACAAGCTTTTCTGCTTTTTCAACTCCTAACTGGTTTCTCAACTTTGAATGAATTTGTCACAGAACTGAACTAATTGAATAAGCTGAAATGAAGAAAATATTCTCTCTGCATCTGCAGAAGAGGATACTGCTGTCCAAAGCTGGTTTAGCACTTCAACAAACCCTGTTGCCAGATGCTTAGCCAAGTGACTTACACCAGCTGAATGGTTTGACTTTCTTTAAAACTTCAGCAGCAAACATATACTGCTTGAATATTTATTATTTAATTTCAATGATTTTAATAGATTATAGTAAATTTGGGCTTTGATATAGGTTGTCATAGTTTCAATTTTAATTTTAAATAGGGTTATTATTAAAATAAAAAATGTATTTAATTTAAATTAAAAAAATCCAATTTACATTTTAAAAAATTGATTAAATTAAAAAAATGATTTTCTTTTCTTTTTTTTTAATCTCGATTTTTATACACTCTGGTAACAGCACTCTGCACCTTCTCCTTGCGGCCTTCACTTGTTGCAGCTTGGTCAGGTCTGAGGACTGAACCAGTTGTGTCTAGTAGCTACGTCGTCCCTGTTGATCACAATATTCTTGGAGAGAGGAGGAAGGAGGAAAAGGGCCTTTAGGTAGTTGATTGAGCCCTAACCCATTAATGACTTTGAAGATGAGAGCCAGGATCTCTAATTGGATCTGATGGTGTCGAGTGTACAGCATATGTCATGTTTTCTCATCTACCAATTCAGTTTAGGAGACAGGCCATTGTGATTTTACCTATGCTGTGTGCCAGGAAATAACCTGTTTGTGTAGCCCCTGTGTTTTGGTAACCAAGGTGAGAGGAACTGAATGTCCATGAGCACTGGATCTTATAAAGACAATCAAAGGTCTAAGGAAACAACATCTTTCAGTTCAGTCTGTCTCAAAGATCATCATGCCCTGTTTCAGCACACTACTCCAAGTGCACTCATTAGCACTTTTTATTGTGCATCTATTTATATCTTAAGAGCCCAGACTTTAGCACAATAAAATAACTGACTGTGATGCTGACAGACCAGCTCAGGCCAGGGCCATAGACCAATTTACTTTTGGTTTATATCAAAGAAGTGTTAAGTGTATTGGTGTGCATTAGACTAACTGATTTGTATGCTAATAAAAACCAAAGAAGTGTCAAAAGGTAATTTAGTGTAATCAGGCCAATTCACTTGTGTGTTAGTATAGTTCAAAGGAAATGTTAATGGTATTGTTTTCACTTATCTATAAATTGTTGGTTGCTATACCATTACATTATCAAAAACAACGGGGAGTCCTTGTGGCACCTTAGAGATTAACAAATAGATTTGTGCAAAAGCTTTCATGGGCTAAAACCCACTTCATCAGATGCATGGGGTGGAACATACAGTAGAGGGGTATAGATACACAGCATATGAAAAGATGGGAGTTGCCTTACCAAGTGGGAGGTCAGTGCTAACAAGCCAATTCAATTAAAGTGGAAGTGGGCTAGTCTCAACAGTTGACAAGAAGGGGTGGAAATCACTTTTGTAGTGCTAATGAGGCCAATGTAATCAAGGTGGCCCATTTCAAACAGTTAACAAGAAGGTGTGAGTATCAGCAGGGGGAAATTAGTTTTTGTAGTGACCCATCCACTCCCAGTCTTTATTCAGGCCTAATTTGATGCTGTTCAGTTTGCAAATTAATTCCAGTTCTGCAGTTTCCCATTGGAGTCTGTTTTTGAAGTTTTTTTGTTGAAGAATTGCCACATTTAAGTCTGTTATTTTGTGATCAGCGAGACTGAGGTGTTCTCCTACTGGTTTTTGAATGTTATAATTCTTGATGTCAGATTTGTGTCCATTTATTCTTTTGCATAAAGACTGTCCGGTTTGGCCAATGTACATGGCAGAAGGGCATTGCTGGCACATGATGGCATGTATTACATTGGTAGATGTGAAGGTGAATGAGCCCCTGATGGTGTGGCTGATGTGGTTAGGTCCTATGATGGTGTCCCTTGAATAGATATGCAGACAGAGTTGGCATTGGGGTTTGTTGCAGGGTTTGGTTCCTGGATTAGTGTTTTTGTTGTGTGGTGTGTAGTTGCTGGTGAGTATTTGCTTCAGATTGGTGGGCTGTCTGTACGCGAGGACTGGCCTGTCTCCCAAGGTCTGTGACAGTGAGGGATTGTCCTTCAGGATAGTTTGTAGATCCTTGATGATGCGCTGGAGAGGTTTTAGTTGGGGGCTGTAGGTAATGGCTAGTGGCGTTCTGTTACTTTCTTTGTTGGGCCTGTCCTGTAGTAGGTGACTTCTGGGTACTCTTCTGGCTCTGTCAATCTGTTTCTTCACTTCACCAGGTGGATATTGTAGTTTTAAGAACGCTTGATAGAGATCCTGTAGGTGTTGGTCTCTGTCTGAGGGATTGGAGCAAATGCGGTTGTATGTTAGAGCTTGGTTGTAGACAATGGATCGTGTGTTGTGGTCTGGATGAAAGCTGGAGGCATGTAGGTAAGTATAGCGGTCAGTAGGTTTCCGGTATAGGGTGGTGTTTATGTGACCATCAGTTATTTGCACTGTAGTGTCTAGGAAGTGCATCTCTTGTGTGGACTGGTCCAGGCTGAGGTTGATGCTGGGGTGGAAATTGTTGAAATCCTGGTGGAATTCCTCAAGGGCCTCCTTCCCGTGGGTCCAGATGATGAAGATGTCATCAGTGTAGCATAAGTAGAGTAGGGGCGTTAGGGGACAAGAGCTGAGGAAGCATTGTTCTAAGTCAGCCATAAAAATGTTGGCATACCGTGGGGCCATGCGGGTAACCCATAGCAGTCCCGCTGACTTAAAGGTATAAATTGTCCCCAAATCTGAAATAGTTGTGGGTGGGGACAAAGTCACAAAGTTCAGCCACCAGGTTTGCTGTGACATTATCAGGGATACTGTTCCTGATGGCTTGTAGTCCATCTTTGTGTGGAATGTTGGTGCAGAGAGCTTCTACATCCATAGTGGCTAGGATGGTGTTTTCTGGAAGATCACCAAAGGACTGTAGTTTCTGCAGGAAGTCAGTGGTGTCTCGAAGATAGCTGGGAGTGCTGGTATCGTAGGGCCTGAGGAGAGAGTCTACATAGCCAGACAATCCTGCTGTCAGGGTGCCAGTGCCTGAGATGATGGGGCGTCCAGGATTTCCAGGCTTATGGATCTTGGGTAGCAGATAGAATACCCCTTGTCGGGGCTTTAGGAGTGTGTCAGTGTAGATTTGTTCCTGTTATTCTTCAGGGAGTTTGTTGAGCAGATGGCGTAGTTTCTTTTGGTAACCCTCAGTGGGATCAGAGGGTAATGGCCTGTAGAATGTGGTGTCAGAGAGTTGCCTAGCAGCCTCTCGTTCATATTCCAACCTATTCATGATGACTACAGCACCTCCTTTGTCAGCCTTTTTTATTATGTCAAAGTTGTTTCTGAGGCTGTGGATGGCGTTGTGTTCTGCACGGCTTAAGTTGTGGGGCAAGGGATGCTGCTTTTCCACAATTTCAGCCCATGCATGTGGGCTGAAGCACTCTATGTAGAAGTCCAGTCTGTTTTTTTGACCTTCAGGAGGAGCCCATGCAGAATACTTCTTTTTGTGGCGTGGGTAAGAAGGTTTCTGTGGGTTAGTGTGCCGTTCTGTGGTATGTTGAAAATATTCCTTGAGTCAGAGATGTCGAAAATAGGATTCTAGGTCACTGCAGAACTATATCATGTTCGTGGGGGTGGTGGGGCAAAAGGAGAGGCCCCGAGATAGGACAGTCTCTTTTGCCGGGCTAAGAGTATAGCTGGAAAGAGTAACAATATTGTTGGGTGAGTTAAGGGAACCACTGTTGTGGCCCCTTGTGTCATGTAGAAATTTAGATAGTTTAGTGTCCTTTTTCCTCTGTAGAGAAGCAAAGTGTGTGTTGTAAATGGCTTGTCTAGTTTTTGTAAATTCCAGCCACAAGGAAGTTTGTGTGGAAGGTTGTTTTTTTATGAGAGTTTCCAGGTTTGAGAGCTCATTCTTGATCTTACCCTGTTTGTTGTATAGGATGTTGATCAGGTGGTTCCGCAGTTTCTTTGAGAGTGTGTGGCACAATCCCTCACCATAGTCTGTGTGGTATGTTGATTGTAATGGATTTTTTACCTTCAGTCCTTTTGGTATGATGTCCATCTGTTTGCATTTGGAAAGAAAGATGATGTCTGTCTGTATCTGCATGAGTTTTTTTATGAAGTTGATGGATTTCCACTTTATATAGCTAAATTCAGTACCTTGCATGGTGACAGGTTTCAATTAGATAACCCTACATCAAAGTGTGTGTTAGTGTTAGAAGATGTTTGATGTGTGGACTTCATGAAAACTAATGAAAGATTGTTGTTTGCTGTTACATTACATTTACATTGTATATCCCTGTAACTAAGGCCATGTCTACACAACACATTTTTGTCAGCATAAGTCAGCTTTTGATGACAAAACAATGGAGATGTACACACTGCAATGCTCCTTCCACTGATTTAACTCTCCTGCTATGCTAACATAATAAAACCACCTGGAGGAGAGGCATAGAGCTTTTCGCGACAAAGTTAGAGTGACGCAATCTCAGTATAGACACTGTGTTGCTTATGTCACCCTAATTGGCCTCCAGGAGTTGTCCCACAGTGCCCATTGTGACCACTCTAGTCACCACTTTGAAGTCTGTTGTCTTGTAGTCAGGTACACAGGCACATGCCCCTCCCCCTTTAAAGCCCCGGGAATTCTTCCTGTTTGCTCGGTGTGGACAAAGCTCACATAGCATATTCCCAGCTGACCATGGTGGCTACCATAGGCGCCAACTCCATGGGTGCTCCGGGGCTGGAACACCCACGGGGAAAAATTGGTGGGTGTGAGCACTCACTGGCAGCTCCCCGCCAGCCCCCCCGCGCCCAGCTCACCTCAGCTTCCGGGTTCTGCTTCCGGAGGTGCGCCCGCGAAGCCACTTTTTTTAGTTCACAGGCAGGCCTGCCGCCCGTCAGCTTTGCGGCGGGTGGCAAGTGGGCGGGGGGGGGAAGCACCGTGGCAGAGCCTCGGGGGAGGGGTATGGGGAGGAGGCGGAGAGCTCTGCCCACACACACACCTCTTTTCTCCCCACAGGAGGCCCTCAGGCAGGGGGCATTTCATAGAGTTGAAGTGGGAGGAGGTATAGTTAAGGCAGTCCTGTGCCCCAGAGATTCCGTGTCATTGCAGTGGCCCATAGGGAGCAACCATACCCCTCCCCCGAGGCACCACCGCGGCGCTCCCCCGCACCCCCCCCCGCACCTGCCGCACAGCTGATGGGCGGCAGGCCTGCCTGTGAACTAAAAAAAAGTTTAAAAAGCGGCTTCGCGGGCACGCCTCTGGAAGCGGAACCCGGAAGCGGAGGTGAGCTGGGCGCGGGGGGGCTGGCGGGGAGCTGCCAGTGGGTGCTCAGCACCCACCAAATGAAGCGCACCCGGGGAGGAGGCAGGGGCGGGGATTTGGGGAAGGGGTGGAATGGGGGCGGGGGTGGAGTTGGGGCAGGGCCGGGGGCAGGGCCAGGGGCACGAGCACCCACCAGCGCCAACGAAAGTCGGCGCCTATGGTGGCTCTCCACAGCAAATGCACTCCTGCCTGGAGTACACTGGAGTTGTTGGATATGCTGAGTCTGTGGGGACAGGAGGCTGTGCAGTCGCAGCTCCGCTCCAGCCATAGAACTTTGATACCTATGGGCAGATTGCTCATGGCATGGAGCTGAAGGGGTAAGAGCGGGACATGCAGCAGTGCCATGCCTAGATCAAGGAGCTGAGTCAGGTGTACCATAAGGTAAGGGAGGCCAATTGTCAGTCTGGTGCATTGCAAAAGACATGCCGGGACCGCACCTCCACCACCAAGAGCCTGGTGGATACTTCAGCGGAGCTGGAGGCAGCTGCCAGCAGAGTGAACCCAGAGGACAAAGAGGTGGACAAGGAAATGGAGTTGGAGGAGGATGGGGGACAGGTGGCAGTATATATGGCAGCAGCTTACTGGCAAAACCTAGGAACAGGGCTTGAAATGGAGATCCCAAATGAACAATCTGATGGGGCAGAGACTAGCCACATACCAAATCCCCCTCTTCACAGATGGATCGGGTGGCTGTTTGTATTAATAAAAAAATCCAGATCACCATCATGGGGGAGCTGTTCATATTAAAAACAGGCAGTGCTATAATTAATAAGGTGAAAACAAATGCTTTACTTGTAGGGGAAAAGTTAGGGAAACCTACTCTGACTTTTCCCTGGGATTTTCTAAAGCCTGAGGACAATATAACTTTCCCCCACCTCTCCTCTCTTGCTATTTTTTCTGTGATAAACACTAACATTATATTACAACATATTTGCCTCAGTCCAGCCCTTCAAGACTGGCTTCCCCTTCACACACTAGGAATGTCACAAGTTAAGTGAGTGGCAACAATTGCAGATACTAATGTATGTGGGAACCCAGAGCTCAGCCCCAGAGATACCAGGGAAGGATGGCCTACAGTACAGGGTTGGGACTCAAGAGTCTTGTATTTGGTTCTTGGCTTTGCTGCTGATTTCCTATCCAATTTTTGGGCATGTTACTATGGCCAAAATTTTCAGCTGTGGCCTCTGATTTTGGGTGCCCAACTTCAGATGCATGAGGCCTGATTTTCCAAAGGTCCTGAGCATTTGCTCCCATTTGCTTCAGCATTGATTTCATTGGAAGTTGTGGAAGCTCCATATCTATGCAAATGGGGTGGAGGAAAATTGAGGTATCCAGAATCTTATGACCACGTTTGAATATATGTGCCTTAACCTTTATGTGCCTCCATTTTTTTGTCTCTATCTCACAGGGTTGTTATGAGGTTATTTTTATTAATATTTGTAAAGGGCTTTGAGAACATCAAATGACTGGTGCTATAGAATGCAAAGTATTCTTTTATTAGACAAGTATAGATTTATATGTCCATTGCAAGCAGTGGACATTTCCACTGCTTGCATCCGAAGAAGTGGGTATTCACCCACGAAAGCTTATGCTCCAATACCTCTGTTAGTCTATAAGGTGCTACAGGACCCTTTGTCACTTCTACAGATCCAGACTAACACGGCTACCCCTCTGGTACATTACAGCAAAGACAGTCTTATAAACAATTTCTAGTTTTACAGTATGACCAATAAAACCCAGTGGAAATAAACACTTGAGAAGAATTTTCTATAAAATATACATCCTGAGGCCTCTGTCCTGCAAACTGCTCAATATTGGGTGGACCCCTGTGCTCATGCCGAGCTCCATATAGATGCAGGTGCCTGCCTGCATGGACCAGTTTTCAGAATCAGGCCCCAAAGACCCCAAACTTACAATTTTTGCAGGCTTAGTCCTGAAGATCTCCCACAGTGGCTGGTAGCTCATTCCCAAGATCACGTGGCTTTTTGTGTGGGGAGGAGGAGAGGAGAGGAGAGGCAGCTGCTTATATAATTCAGGGGAAACCTTATTTGAAATATGGATTAAAAACAATTATTCCTCTTTAAAAAGAGCCATAGTTTGCCGCCAGTAAACAATGAGCATCAAAAAAAAATAAACATCCCCAACTGCAGACTGTAGTTATTAATAGAATCCGGTGAACCATTGATAACATTAGGAACATGTCTCTTGTTACTGGCTTTACATGGAGTTCGGTGCCCCCTGTTTAGTTTTATGGATGCACTTCCTTTCATTGTGGCCTTGCCTATTATGATTCCTTTTTACCTGTCCATGAGTCACTGATCAAAGCAGCACAGAGAGCCATTTCCATGAGCTAGCTTTCAACTCAGTGCTATATGCTGCTGGAAGTGCAGTTACCTGGCAACCGCAGCAATTGCTTTACTACAAATAAAAACCCAGCCAAGCCCATAAGGCCTATTAATAGAGGATCCAGGAGAGACTATCTGAAGAAAAATAGATTATAGATTCTTGTGGCCTTTCCTGGACCCCTCTAGAAATGATTTTACTCTTTTACAAGTAAACACAGCTGTGTCTGTTGAGGAGCTTGATAAATGTGCCATTTTACAAGCAGTGCTTGTGGCATTGGAGTGCACTTAGAGGAGCACAGAGAGCTGATCTCTGTGGCCCGACAACACAAAGCACACTGGAAGTGCCTGAAAGGGTGACAATGCTCACGAGGCACAAACAATGGGCATTGTGGAAAGCTAAGGTTTAAGGGTAGGACACCTTTAAACTTCTCTGTTAGGATGCTTTAGCATCAGCTTTTATTTGTCCCAAGTGACTTATGTGAAATGGTTCTGACTGGTCATCTTTATCTTCATCTATCTGGCCTTCTGCAGTGACACATCATGACGTAAGGTGGATGTGGATGTGTGATTCATGTAGGGATAAAGTGTGATCTACACACCAAGCTGCAAAAACAGGATCTTTGCAGAGTATAGCAGAAGGAATTTGGGGTAAAGGGAGGGTCTTCCCACTTAATTCAAGGGTACAGAAGTCCGATACAGTCTCAGGATTGAAAATGTTGTTGTGTGTCTGCCAAGGACGGCAGTAGAGCCCCACTGGGCTGGGCAAAGCACCATAGAATATATTCTAGGGCACAGCCCAGCACTGCCAGTGCTGGGACAAAATGACTAATAGGTCTTTTCCATGAATAATTTCTACCCTATGATTTAACCTGTTGCCGGACACAATTAGGTATATTTCTAGTTACAAATCCCAATTTCATGCTATATTTAGAACAATGGATGCAGTACAGAGCAAAGGAGGTAATTTCATGATATAAGCACCGTGTCTGGCACTTCAAGATTCTGCAGTATACATCCACATTGCTATTGTACCAATTTAACTCACCCAGTGATGACCTGTGCTGCTCTGAAAAGGGGAATAACTCTCCTACATAAACTGAGGAATATTTTGGTGGGAGGGAGGCATAAGTGTGGATGCGCCCAGGCCTCCACCAGCTAAAGGTGAATTCTGATGGTGCAACTCTTGTGTGTGGACTAACCCTTGCAGTCATTGATTCAAACACAGTGAAGGCAACTTAACTTTGCTTCCCTGTGCAACAGATAAATTGAGGTCTGTACTGTTTGTTGTGTGTGGGTCTTTCAGATGAGGGCTTAAGAACTGAAGTCCTTTCTACTCTCAATGAACAGGAGACTTTCTATTGACTTCAATGGGCTTTAGATATTGGCCTATAAGAGTAGATATTTGCCTCTCTCCCCCCTATCCTTGGTCAGCATTTCCACAAACAGGGCCGGTACAAGGAAGTTTCGCGCCCTAGGTGAAACTTCCTTGCCCCGGCCCTGCGCCACCCCCAGCTAACACCGCCCCCTCAGCCAACACTGCCCCCCCCCCAGCCAATCCACCCCCCTGCGGCCCCCACCCCCCGCAGCTCAGCCCCCCCGCCTGGCAGCCTCCTCCCGCCCACGGAGCAGCTGCGGAGCCGGGCGCCAGCCGGGGCGCGCCGGGAGGGCGGGTGGCAGCTGCGGGCAGGCGCCCTCCCGGCTCAGCCGCGGAGCTGGGCGGCGGGCGGCAGCCGCGGGCAGGTACCCCCCCGGCTCCCGGCTCAGCCGCGGGCAGGCGCCCCCCCAGCTCCCGGCTCAGCCGCGGAGCCGGGCGGTGTGCAGCAGCCGCGGCCAGCCGCCCTCCCAGCTCCCGGCTCAGTCACGGAGCCGGGTGGCGTGTGGCAGCCGCGGCCAGCTGCCCTCCTGGCTCCCGGCTCAGCCGCGGAGCCAGGCGGTGTGCTGCAGCCACGGCCAGCTGCCCCCCCGGCTCCCGGAGCCAGGCAGCGTGCGGCAGTCATGGCCAGGTGCCCCCAAGAAGGGCGGGAGGCAGCCGCGGCCAGCCGTCCCCCGGCACCCTAGGCGACCACCTAGGGTCGCCTAGTGGGCGCGTCGGCCCTGTCCATAAACATACCCTTCCTTCACCACACACACTGCTGTTGTGCATTTGGCTGACACCCTTCACCCCCACGTGACTGTTTCAGTGATGCTGCATATATTTATTGTTGTTTATTATTTTAAGTGCTGTCAGCAGGCTTGATGCTGTATAGACTACAAGGGAAGGTGAAGTCTCTGCCCCATGCTGCTTACTAACTAAATGTGTCTCTACGTGTAGTTTGTGCAGTGCTTCAGGGTTAAACACAGTACACAAACAGAGAATATTGTTATTACAGGACAGATGAGAAAGTTTAGAGTTGGAGGGACTTCTCTCCAGAACGCCAAACTGAAGTTTGTTTGCATATTCTTTATCTCATCAGCCTTCAGAACTGAAGACATCCACCCACTGATCTTTCTTTCAGTGAGTACAAGCATCGTCCCTCTTCCCAGCTTGTCCCTTTCAGCAGCTCTTCTCATTAATGAATTCATAAACACTCATTGCTCATCTAGCTCAGGGCAGGTGTAGCTCCTGTATTTCTAATTCCCTGTACCCATTCACAGCAGCCAGATGGTGCAATGCCTGTGAAAACACCTCCTCAGCAGTGACATGCTCATCTTGTAATTCAGTTGTTTTTCTCCAGGTCTAAAGGCTGAATTATTAAGACTCCAAAGAAAGTAACGATGGAAGGAAGCACTGCCCGCTTCCATATTCTTCGTTATTCTGAATCTGTGTAGTCCTGTAAAACAGCAAAAGCATACAAGTGTGTCTCTGGAAATCCCACAACTACAGCTGAGTGTGGCTCATGATGAGGCTGGCCAGGACTTCTTTTCAGTAGGCCTGACACTGTGGTTTAAAGCTATAAAGCAGTCACCCAAATTTTCCCCATCTGAGGACTGCATTAAGAGTGAGCCCTGTGTTCCCATTTCCCTTCCCTTCCAATGGCTGGGATGAGTTTGGAGATTTTAAGTCTAGAGAGCCACTGAAAAGATCTGAGACAAATAAGTTGGAGACGGTTTCCACTCTTCGTCTCCAGAAAAGGGTTCTTTTCAGCAGAGTTTGAAATATGAGTTGTACGTGTGGAATGGGTTCACTTAAAGCATTCATTCTTGTTGTAGAGATGCTGAGCCAGACCATCAACTGGGGCAAGTCAGTGTAGCTTCAGATACATTACTGGAGCTGTAATGTTTTATCCTAGCTGTGGATCTGTCCCACTATCAATTCCAGTAATATTCCTTATACCTACAGGCCCTTTTCCCAAACCGATTGAAATCAATGGAAAGACTCCCACTGACTTCATTGGCCTTTGCATCAGGTCCAAATGGGGAATACCGCTAGAATCAGTGATATTTTAAGAACTGGAATGAACTATTCAAGTGCACCATTGTACCACTCTTTCCCTTGGAAAGAGCTAATACTCCCTTATTTCAAAGTGGCCTGAAAAAGAGGCCTCAGAGAAGGAAGGATCTACTCCCTCCTGTAGCTGATCACATCTGAGCTTTGTATGGAAAACGTATCAGTGATTCAAAGGCAAAACAATTGTCTGACCTTCACTTTAGATTCAGCAAACCTGTGCGTAACATCCCACAACGTGTTCCAGCCTTCCCTCATACAGCTCCCTCACTGACCCTAATTCAGCAAAGCACTGAAGCACATGTTTAACTTTATTAAGCATATTATTTAGTTCCTTTTTGGCACTTATGTGTTTTGCTGAATAGGGGCCTCAATGGAATACTTTGCTTGTGGAAACAAAACAGAAGGTTCCTTTGACTCAGCTTTGCTGTTGGGACTGAGGCCACTTTTTCGTCTGAACAATCGCAGATTTTCCTCTTCCTGTCAGCATTCCTGTGGAATTTACGAGTTTATGGTCAGTTCCATCAATTCTGCTTATAGTGGAATTCCTGCTCATTACAACTCATATCCCATCTCTGAACAGTCAGAATTTCCACTTCCTTTGTAAATATGTCTGCTCTAATCCCTGTGGAGTGAGCTAGTTACACAAGCATGCCTATTTCCAGTTTTCATTCTGAAGTTCTCTGTCAGGGATGGACAAAGTCCTCTGTTCAGGCCAAAAGAGATGTAGAATCCAGGAAAGACAGTCCTTCCACTGCTGACTGGCCACCTCAATCCCTTTGCAAGCTTTAGCTCCAGGTTCAAATGTCACCCAAAATCTCTGCTCATCAGAACAGTCTTCTGAGTGTTCACATGGGGAGATTTTTTTATAACCTTCCCCATTTATTGTTATGTAACAAATCTCCGGGAGTTTTTTTAATCACAAAATTTTTCCATTACTGGTTTTTTCTCTGCAACTAAACTATGCAGATCAAACAAACAAACAAACAAACAAAAAATCACAGCACCTCACTAATGACTGGAGGACCCAGTGCAAGTGACCAGATTTTTATGAAATTAAGTAAGCTACAAAATAATTTTAAAAAGTCGAGGACATTGTTGTATTTATTTGTGTAGCCCTTAGGCTGCTCTGACTTATGCCAAGGAATCAGCTCTTCACACAGCAAGATGAAGATCAGGGTAGTGCAAAGGTGAGCTATAAACCATCCCCTTCCCAACTTGCACTGTCTATTGTTTGTTCAGATCCCAGGATCAGGCCCACAGTCTTTAAGTCACGTCAGCTCCATGCCTCAGTTTCCCCATCTGTAAAATGACCTGCCAGGTAAAGTGCTTTGAGACCAGCTGATGAAAAGTGCTATATAAGAGCTGGGTATTATTATTAATTACATGATTATATATTAGTTCTCAAATAATGCAATATATCGTACCACTTTTCTAACTTTAGCTACCCAAGTGTAGTCATTTCATTCATGTATATTTACACTATCTTAATTGCCACCTGCCGCACGCCCGGCGCGCTGGGGTGGAGGGGAGGTGCTGGCAGACATGGGGATGGGGAGCAACTCTGGGCTCCAGCGAGGGATGGAAGGGCAGGAGGGGCGGGCCGGGCCAGGGGTTCACCCACCACCCATATGTATAGGTGAGGCAGTGAAAGTTAATTCAGTTCATTATATGGACATCACAATGCCATACAGAATCTCAAACAAATGTGTAGAGCTGGAGTTAAATTTGAGATTAAAAATCATCAGCAATGTAAGCATAAAAAAGTACAGAAAGGTTGTAGCTACCAAATAGCCAGGCAACACAGGAAAAGAGAGAGGGTTTATCTTGTGGTTAAGGCATTGGACTGGTGATGAGGAGAGCAGGATTCAGTTACTGGCTCTGCCACAGATGCCCTGTGTGACCGTGGTCAAGCCACTCAACCAATATGTGCCTGTGAAATGGGGATAATACTACTTCCTTTTTTGCACCCTTTTGGCATGTCTACTCTACAGCTGCTACAGCAGCACGGCTATGGCACTGCAGAGGTTTTTCCATCTACGTAGTTAATTCATCTCTCTTAGAGGTGGTGGCTAGGTCGATGGAAGAATTCTTCGTTCAACCTAGCCGTGTGTACACTGGAAGTTAGATTGACTTTCGTATGGTGCTCAGGGCACAAAACTTTTCACAGCCCTGAGCAATGTTGCTAGGTCAATCTAATTTTTAAGTACGGACCAGGCCTTTGTCTGGCTTTGGGGCAGAACTCTCACTTTATACAGTGCCTAATGCAAATGGGGCTCCAATCTCAGTTGAGGCCTCCAGGTGCTACTATAATACAAGTACTTGTAATAATTAAAAATAAATGAAAAAGGAATTAAAACACTAAGGAATATGGAAATGCACAGTTAGATCAACCTCACAATGTTAACTCAACCTCACAATGTTAACTCAACTAGCAACACCAGCTTCCATCATGACTTTCAGACTGGGAGGACTGCCATGTCCCCATTGTTGTCTGTTTACAAATATAACTGCCAGTTGTTTTCAATATATTGTAAATAACACACTGTTCAAATGAAAACAGTAGCGTGTCAGAGTGACAGACTGACAAGAACACGGTGTCTGGGGGAAGAGGGAGAGCCTGACATGATTTCTGAATGAACATCTCTACAGGCGGGTTTAATTAGCTCCATCTGTGTATTCATTATTTTGGAAACCAGGGCAGCGTCTGCCCGGGGGGCACCAGCTTTATCAGCAGACAATTTGAGCACAAGGCAGTCTAGAGAAAGAGCAAAACAGCAAGAGAGGGCAGGGAAAAGGATCAGTCAAAACAAACACAGAGGGTTGATCTTGCTTCTATTGAAGCCAATGGCAAAACTCCTATTAACTTCAATGGGAGCAGGATCGGGCCCAGAATCCCCACTTCGCAGATAGGGAAGCAGTCAGCATGGGCTCGTTACTTGCTGAGACGAGCAATGTCACTGTCACATAACTTCTGTTGGCTGAGGCCCTTAAAATGTCCAGGATGCCAAGAAGTCCTGACAACCTTCAACACAAGCCATGCAAGCGACTGCTCAGCCCACCATCCTTCACACAGACTCCCGGTCCCCCAAGGAGACAATGGGAGAAGGCAATTCATGAGCCAGTGCCCACATCTGGCAGCTACAAATAGTAAGTTGGCAGTTCTGGGGGGCAAGTGAATGGTGCTGTCCAGATTTATTTCCTTTTAAACTATACTCTGTATCCTTTCCCCCATTCCCTGTCTTTAAGTTCAGCCCTTCCTTATGTCCTTGGGTTCATCAACACCAGCTCTGAATGGTTTGCTTTCCCCTCTGCATTGTCTCATCCTCCTGTATGGCAGGAGGAAGGCAAGTGGCATGGGTCTGTTCTTGAGACAGCCGTGCCACTGAGGGCTATATTAATAACTTCACTCTCCCCGTTCCCAGCTGGGATTCTCTTTCCCCATTTGACAGCAGATTTGCTTTCTGTAAGAGCAAAAAGCAGTGGGTTTTACTAGAGGATTAAATTGTGTCAGTGGAATCATTTTCAAAGCCAGTTCAGCTGCTTGAGGTTAGTGTGGCCAAGGTTTAAGCCACATCCCAAGACATCATATGCCGTAATAATAACACAGTACAAAATAGCTGTTTTGTAGAGCATCTTTCTTAGAACTACAGACTTGCAAAGTTCCATACCCCATAACTACATTGCTCAAAAGGCTTTGGAGACTTAAGTAACAAAGAGAGACAGCTAATTAACAAATAGTAGCAGAAGGAGAAACAAAAGGATATTAATGGAGAGAAAAGATGTTTTCAGGTGAGGTTTGAAATGATATGTAGAGTCAATAAGGCAGAAAGATCCATGACTGCTTTTCTAGATAATCAGAGCAGCAGATTATGACAGTTTATGGCACCATCAATGGCAAAACTATGGAGGGATAGAGAGGAAGCCAATCTGCACTGATGCAGCTGCGCTGCTGTAGCGTGTCTGGTGAAGACACGCTATGCCAGCTTAAGAGCATTCTCCTGTCGGCATAATTACTTCACCTCGGTGAAAAGCGTAAGCTATGTTGGCTGGAGAGCATCTCCCACCAACATAGCACCAGTGTGGACAGCGTGAAACTTTCATCACTTGGGTGGGGGGGTCACATCCCTGAGTGGCATACGTTAAATCAACTTAACTGATAGTGTAAACCTGCCCTTAGAGAGGTGGTGAGAAGGAGAAACGAGGTCTGTGGTATAGGCTGGAGCAAGTCCTGATCAGGCTCCTGCAAAGAATGGAAAACCAGTGGAAATGTTTCAGGAGGGAGCTGATGCGGTTGTGCTACTTCATGTGATAATGTGATCAGGTGGTTCTGCATGTGCTGCAGTTTGGAGAACTGAGGTTTGAAGAGGACAATGAGAAATGAGTTGGAATTGGCAAGGGAAGAGGGGATGCTGCTTTGGATCAAAATGGCAAAGGTGGGATCCAGGTAGTAATGTACACAGGCAGTTCTGCAGAAATGATTATAGACATATATAGAAGAGGCTGAAGGAGAATGCAAGGTCAGGATCAAGGATGATGACAAGGTTACAGAGTGGAATCAAATGGGAAGTCTGAGTCGAGGATAGAGACTAAAAAGGCTCTTATGTTCGAGGAAGTCCCTCTTGCACAAGAGAAGCTATCCGCTTATGAGATGCTCAGCTGGAGAAAGCTGAGGTGAAGACACTTGTTTAGTCAGTCGAGAGACAGAGAAGGAAAGTCATTAAGGGGTCAAAATATGTAGATTTGAGAATCATCAGCATTAAAGTAGATAAGATAAGAAGAAAACACTGGGGGACTGCACAGAAGAGGGGTCAGCAGTCGTCATTGCCAGAGATGGAGAAAGAACAGTTTATAGGCAGAAGCAGAACTATGATGGGAGGGAAAGAGACAGCTACCTTGGAGGTGGCCCAGGAGGACAGAGCAGCGCATGGGGTTGAAAGCTGCACAGAGGTCAAGGAGAATGGCAGGAAATCTCAACAAGCAAACATGGTGTCTGTCCCTGTTTAGGAAGGAAATTGTATTTATTGGAGAGAGCCAGATCATTTGTTATTATTTCTGTCTGCCTCAAAAAACAATATGTGTCCAGTGTATTTCAATGGTATTTAAAAGTGTGCCTCTCTTTTTCTTCCTGGATGCCCTTTCCAATGTTAGAGAGACAAGGTGGGTGAGGTAATATATTTGATTAAACCAACTTCTGTGTTGAGAGAGACAAGCTTTTGAGCCACACAGAGCTCTTCTTCAGGTCTGGGAAAGGTACTCCGAACATCATGGCTAAATGCAAGGTGGAACAGATTGTTTAGCATAAGTAGCTAGCACGTAATGTAAGGGACCATTCAAGGTAGAGTGGCCTATTAACATTTCTGCAGTCTTAGAACAAAAAAGTGGGGTTAGTGGGTTACAGATTATTGTAATAAACCATTGCATTTATGGTTTATTCACCTTTCCCAGCCCTGAAGAAGAGTTCTGTGTGGCTTGAAAGCTTGTCTCTCTCACCACCAGAAGTTGGTCCAACATAGGATAATATCTCACCCAGCTTGTCTCTCTAATATCCTGAGACCGCTAGGGCTACAACTAGACTGCTTTCCAGTGTTGTCAGGTATGAAGCAGAGAGAGGAAGGTTGTTGACTTCATGAGAAGAATGGTTTATATTTTTAAGCTTCTGAATTTATTATTGTCTGAATCTCAAAATAAGCATCTGAGGGTTTGTCTACAAATGAAAGTTAATTGGGAATAAGGTAGGGTGTGAATTTAAAGCTAATTAACTATTCCTCATTAACTCATAGATTCATAGACTTTAAGGCCAGAAGGAACTATCATGATAATCTAGTCTGTCCTCCTGCACATTTCAGGCCACAGGACCTAACCCACCCACTCCTGTAATCGGGTAAGAGTGCCTTATTCTGAAATAGCTTAATCCACTGGAATAGGAGTGCCCACACATGGAGTTAATGAGGAATAACTATTCTGTAATAACTCCCCCTGTAGACAAACCCTAAAAAAGCTTAATGCTAAATGCCACCAGCTGGAGCTAGCTAGGAGGAATGCAGTTCAATAATAAAGCAGGGCCATTAAATAAGTCTTTTGCTTTTTTGGTTGGTTCTCTGGTCAGGTCACTTCCTGAAATAGCCAAAAGTCTAAATTTTGCATAATTTCCCACTGAGAGATGTTGAGGTATTTCTATTATTGCCATTTTTTTAAAGAGACAAAATTCTCAAGTTGAACCTACCAATCAGTACTCCTTTGCATGAGAACAATGTCTTGTCACAGACACTGAGCTGGTCTCTTGGGGACACTGCTGTTTGTTACGTGAACAGCTGCTGGAAATTAATATTTTGATCAGTACAATAAGACTTGCCCCGGGGCTGAGGACCTTTCCCACAGTGCTGTACTGGTTCAGAAACAGTGCGGCCTACAATCCAGTTTGACTAGACACAGCATGTATTGTCTTTTCTTTTTCTATTCCAGGAATGGCAGAATTTTGGCACTTGCTATTTAGATTTTTCCCCTTCTTTCTATACTGTTGGAATTGCAGTATTCTGAAGTAGGTCTCATGTGATGACAGGTAAAATTGCAACCAGGCTGCCTTTTGCTGTGACCTCACATGCTTAGCAGAGTCAGGATTTGGATAGGAAACTTCCAAGGAAAATCCAGGTGCTGCAGGAAGGGGGATTGCTGGACTGGTTGAAGAGGGTTGGTTTGCCCCAGCATCCCCTTGGTCATAGGGGCTGACTCCGTGGGTGCTCCAGGGTGGAAGCACCCACGGAAAAAAATTAGTGGGTGCTTAGCACCCACTGGCAGCCAATGTTCCCTCTATTTTTTGACAGGCTGTGTGCGCAAAAAATTTCATCTGCGCAAATTTTTGACAGTCCGTGTGCGCAAAAAAAATCTTCTATGCAAACTGTTGTGCTTCTGTGCAAATTTTTGTGCACGTGGTGTTTCGCCGTGTGCGCGGGGTTTAGGATCTGTGTGCGCGCGCACATGCGCACAGCTTAGAGGGAACAGTGCTGGCAGCCAGCTCCCCTCTTCCCCCGAGCACCTCCCGTCTGCCGGCAGCCCCGCTGATCAACTCCTCTCCCTCCCTCCCAGCGCCTCCTGCGATCAGCTGTTCCACGGCTTGCAGGAGGCGCTGTGGGGGGAGGGGAGAGGAATGGGGACGGGGTGCGCTCGGGAGATGAAGCAGAACTGGGCAGGAAGAGGCAGTGCTGGGTGGGGGCTTCAGGGAAGGGGTGGATGGGGGCAGGGTCTGGGGCAGAGCAGGGAGTTGAGCACCCCCGGGGCCTTTAGGAAGCCATCGCCTGTGCCCTTGATCCCAGAACTTTGCAGGGAAGATCCCCCTCCCCAACCAACTTTGGGATCACTAGGACCCAAGTGGGGCTTCCCCCTCCTCCATATGACCTTGGGGGGAAAACGGCAGAAAGGAGCCAGCCACAGACCCCAGATGGTAGGGGCAGGATCAGCCAAAGTGGGGACATTCAGATAACTTTCCGTTTTGACTGAACTTTCTCTGCCCTACCTGTGCGGAGGGGCTGTTTGCTCCAACCTTTCCTCTCCCCCTCCCTTAGTGTCTTCACTTCAGCTTCGTTCCACACCTGCCCCTCTTACCCTCTTCGAAAAATTGTGGAACTAATACCTTGTTTGCTGCCATCACATGGTTCATTCTGCCCCAGACCTCTTCCCCCTCCCTGTGCCTGTCTTGTCTATTTAGATTGTTAACTCTTTAGGGCAGAGACTACTTACTACTTTGTTTATACAGTGTTTGGCACAATGGGATCTCATCCTTGGCTGGCCCTTAGACACTACTGCCATAACAGACATGATTAATAAAATGTGGCATTCTTCCCACTGAATCAGCACAGTGCCCCAGAACGATGTTATCAGACGCTGTGCTGCTGGAGGTACCAGAGAAATGCAAGGTCCTGTGTGACCCAAGGCAAATCACTTCCTCTCTCTGTGGCTCAATTCTTCATCTGTACAATGGGGATAATAGCACTGCCCTATCCCACAGGGGCATTGGGAGGATACATACATTAAAGACTGTTAGGTGCTCAGATACGGCTGTGATGGGGACCATATAAGTACCTTAGATTACAAGTGCTTTGGAATGAAAGGTGCTCTGTAAATCATTATTATTATTCTAGTCCTGGAAACTACATTCCTGGGAAGGGTGACTGAAACTCATCCTGAGCCAAGTTCGTGCTTCTCTTGTGGGGCACTAAGGGGTTTTTCTTCTTAAAATGGAATCTTTTAGATTTTAAGAGAGTCCCTAATGATACAGGACTGTAGAGAAACAGGCACAACACTCTGCTCAAACTACCACAAATATAGAAACTCTAATGACGCTCATAAATAATGAGCAGTGAACATGACAGTGTCAAAGCATTGGAAATGGGAATGTTGATGTCAGAGGAAGTGACAGCTAAGTATTGCCACAAAGCAAGGCTCTTAAACTTAGGTGTGACTTCAGAATTTCCTTATGTGACAGCAGCTTTAATACACCAGAGTTTCATCCCAGAGGCATGTGGCCCCATTAATGAGCATAAGTGAATTGGTATAAGCAAGGTGGAGGAATGTCTCCACTTTAAATTAAAGATCCCAAAAGTACATTTAATCTAGAGATGATGGGATATGTTTTTAAAAATGAGCAATTAAAATTCACAGGTGAAATTTTCAGGGAAATTGGGCCCCCAGTTTTAAAAAAGTAACCATACCAAACCACAATTATTGTAAGGTTACTTTATTGAAGACTAACAGCTTGGATACAGAACGGTCAAATTCAGGCCTGGTGTAAGCAGATACAACTCATTGAAGTCAGCAAAGTTGCTCCCACTTACATGAGAGGCGAATTTGATCCTATAAGGTCTAGGTCAGTAGTTCTTGAACTTTTGTACTGGTGACCCCTTTCACATAGCAAACCCCTGAATGCGACGACCCCCCCACCTTATAAATTAAACACTTTTTTATATATTTAACACCAGTTTGAGAACCCCTGGTCTAAGTTATGAGGACTGAATTGCTCAGAGTTTGGGAATGGGTTAACCTTTTAACCTTGACATTATCACTCCAAATCCAGTTTGCTGGATCCTGATTCAGCAAAGCTTGTAACCATGTGCTTATCTTTAAGTAGGTGCTTAAGTTCCATTGACACTGATAAGGCTTTTTCCCAGAGGGCAAGGATAGTCTTGTGGATAAGACTCTGGACTAGGACTCAGGAGATCTGCGTTCCATTTCCACCTCTGCCACTGACTCCATGTGTGACCTAAGGAAAGCCCTTAATCTCAGTGTGCCTCAATCCCCCATCTGTAAAATGGGAGTGATAGTCCTTCCTTTGTCACATCTGTCTTGTCTCTTTGGATTGTAAATTCTTTGGGGCAAGGAAAGTCTCTCAGTGTGTGTTTGTACAGCACCTTGCACAACTGAACCCTGATCGTCGCTGGGGACGCCAAGTACTGCTGCAATACAAATAATAACAAACCTTTGCAAGGTCATAAGTGAATGAAAGTTACCGTGTCACAATTGTTTGAAAGGCCTGTGTGAAATGCATTTGGTAGTCTCTGTCTAGTTCCCAGTGTACAAGTGTCCACATGAAGAAAACAACACTTGACAGTCTAAACAGAGAGGCTAAAGGCTAAACGGGCAATAGAAACTGAACTATGCTTTTCCCTAGAGGCGGTTCCTCCAGGATAGCATACTGACAAGGCAGCCGGGGGAATTTTGACCAGCAGCTGCCTGTTCTGGGGATGCAGACAGAACCTGGGTCTCTGTGCTGTCAGTGCAGCACTTGTCCCTAGCAATAAGTTCACCCACAAAAATATTTCGTTTAAAAAAAGAAAAGGACCAGGCCTAGATAATGGGATCCTCATGGTAATACCCTTACACTTAGATTGTCATCTCCCTGTCTTTTTCTTCTGTGTTTGTACAGCACCTAGCACAATGGGGCCCTGCTCCAGGACTGGGGCTGCTAGACACTGCGGTACTACAAATGTTAATAATCAGAACTTCAGAGTCGAGGTTGCCAACACCATTCCACTCTAAACAGCTGTTTTCACACCCTATATAACCACTGCAAGAAAACGTAATTTTTGAATGCTTCAGTAAAATCAGCCAAGTTACATGGCAGTGCAAATCTACTTGTTTTGGTGTAAGTCATATAATGTATTAATAATAAACATACTTAGCCTTTATATACTAATTTTCATTGTAGGTTTCTAACACGTTACTGAGATGGGGATGTGTGTTGTTTAGTGTTGCCCCTTCTCTTGCCCTCCTGTTCCTCAGGAACAGCTCACACTTGACCTGTGGTGACTCTGTGTGATGAGACAAGGATTTTCTGTTTGAAAAAAACATATTTGGAATATTAATTAAAAAAACAAGCTATGGAACTGAAGAGGCCACTCATGCTTAGCCCCCTCTTGTCATGGTGAACCACTCACTCTTGGCACATTTTTCTTCTCTTATCACCCAGGGGGTCATTTACCCCAGCAAGCCTCAGCCCTGAGTAAAAGGGCCACTAACCCCCTGGGCATCTAAACAGTAGTAGAGGTCGGTCATCCCAATGAACCTCAGTTCTTCCCTCCAGTAATGGGAGTCAGTCACTGCAGGAACTCACAGCCCTTCTCATTACAGGTTGGTCACCACCCTAAACATTCCCTCCAGAGGGTGGGGCACAGCATACGTCCCTAAAACCCTCCCAGTTTTCAGTGATAAATATCAGCAAAAGCATCTTCACTCTCCTTTGTTCCTGGAAATGCTCACTTTGAGCACTTGCTTGTGTACCCCCCAACCTGTTCATGGGGGTCCTACTCACTCTGCACCATAGCACCTCTCTTCTGTCATGGAGTCACTCCCCTGGACACCCCATGCTTCACTACACACCTCTCACATAGAAAGAGAAGTGTTTGGTATGGGGTTTGTCTTTCCTGGAATAGGAGACACTACAGTGATGTATATACAGTATTCTGGATGAGTCACTGTCTAATCTCAGGAAGCCCTCGGAGCTAATCTCCTCTATTGATATATAACCAGAATCTAAAGCAAAAAGGAAAATTACAGCTTGTCACTTCTCGTTGTGTCAGGGACAGCTGCCAAAGGAAAGGGGAGAGTGTGCGAGAAAGAAGAAAAGAAAATAGCAGTGAAAGGGCTTTAAATTATATATTGTCACTGTTAAAAAATGATAAATTCATCAAAATCAGTGAAATTTGCAGACAGACTGACCCGAGGATTGAGAATGTGGGGGTGGAGGAAGGGAATGCCAGGTTTTCTAAAAATGTGGATTTAAGACCATTAGAGCCATTTATTATGTATCTCCTCTAACAGTAATTGTATATACCAAAACACTTCCCAGAGATGAGCAGATCGCATGAATCCCATTATACAGATTGGGAAAAAGACGTGCAGAGCCCCAATGGGACCACTAGTGGTAGCCACTTCTACTGCTCTGTTTGTAAACTAGATCTGCTAATATTTCTGCCCTTTATTCTACTCTTGGTAGCCCCAGCTGTGCTGGAGTTAGCCAGAATGCCCGGGAGGAGCAGTGTGTATTGTACTGGTGTGGGAACTGCAATGCCCTTTCCCTTTCATGTTCAGCTCTTCTGCTCTGCTCACCCTCTCCTCTTTCAGGCAGCTGATGCCAATGCTGGCCCTAGGACGGAGCTGGGCCTACTGCCAAACCACACTGAACTGGGATTTTCAATAGAGGTCAGCACCCACAATCAGGGCCAGATTAGGGTTGTGCACATTGGCTGTTAAGCACTTGAAAGTCTGGCCCATTCTGTCTGGCCTTGTACGGGTGCTCAAGACTGGGGCAGAGGCCCCTTGGTTCTCCCTTTCCCCTTGTTCACCCATACAAGGGCCAGCCACAGTGTGCCTGTTCAATGTATCCAATAGCTATCCAGAGCCAAAACACACAATGTTATGTCAGTGGGTCATTACTGGCCACTGGGAAATCTCGTGAGACTTTTTTGTGAGACGTCCCAGTGGCCCAAGACCCAGCGTCCCAAGACCACAGTATGAATATTAGAGCTGGTCAGAAAATGGTTTTTTTTCTGCAGAAAATGTTGATGAAAATGAAAGCTGTTTTGATTTTAATCAGAATGTTCAGAATTTGTCCAAAACCTGAATTTTTTTCATCTGAAAGCGGCCAAAATCAGTTTTCGGGTTATTGGTTTTCCAACAAAAATTTGTAAATTTTTTGAAGAAAGCAGATACTTGCTGTGAAAATGTTCATTTAATGAAAAACCCAGTTTTCCATCAAACAAATGATTGAATGGAAAATGTTCAGCCCACCCTAATGTATAGCAGATGCTGTTCAGCATTGAGCCCTAATGTCAAATATTGACACAATTTGTGATATTCATATGTGGGTTCTTGGTAATGGTATCATGACACATTACTGTTTCCCCATTTATAACAGGCTCTAAAGTATGTGTAATTATTATTTATGATAAGAATAATAATTAATAAATCTGTTTGCCTCAAGAAACAGCTTCCAAGGTATTTATTAAAACTGTGATTCATCTTTTCCTCCCTAGTGTGTCTGTAAACTTTTGTGCATGACTAAAGTCAAGCACCCAATTACGTGATTTCTTTACAATGCCAATTAAGCTGTTAATTAATTGATGGTGGTGTCCTCCGGTACCTGACACTGATATAGTGCAAGTGAATAACGTGGCGAGAACAACATAGTACAGAGCAGAAATAAAACACAGTAAAACAGCTTTTCGTTTTTAGCTCCACTTGCCAAGCAGTTTTGAAGATGCCTCTTTAAAAGTCTTGCCAATATATGTCTGTCATAAAAATGATGGTCTGAACCTGTAGCATGATGAGTGGATAGAGAAAGAGGGTCAGATTCCAGGAGGGACACACACTGGTGTTTGATTAGAGGCTCTGCCCGCTTGCTACATCACTTATTGCTAGTGAACCAGACCCTGCAGTCCTTGCTCAGGGAAATAGCCTTCAGTAGGAATTTTGCAGAAGTAAGCATTGCAGGCTTGAGCTCTTATTTGTTCTGTTCCACAACAGCAGCTGTTTTTTCCTACTGATCATTACACTTTGATTTTCAAAATGACATATTTGGGGTCATTATCCTTACATTATAATAGACTCTCCAAGATAACACTAATGGCACTGCTCTACAGCCAAAATGCTTCTGAAATAAATGTAGTCAAACTTTACTAATTCTGGGTCACTGAGAACGAAAATGATGCTTAAAATTGTTGATTGGCTCTAGTTTTCAAGACATGCTATTGGGTCAGTATATACGACCCTTGACTTGGGAATGGCGGAGGATAAGTGAGTTATAAAGGGAAGGGAGCTCAATTTAAACCAGAAATGACTAAAATACACCTTTGACTGGATCTATGAATAAATCTATGACTGGGTTTGGACAGTACTTGCTTTTTAGGCAAAACAATGAATGATGCAATCTGAAGCTGGTATTGCGTCATACATGATATGAATTGCATCATGTTATTCCTAGAAGTCATGGATGATGCAATCATAACGAAGCTTACATCACTCTGCTGAACAAATTGCCCTATCTCAGCTCTAGAAATCATACAGTGTCGTGCTCTCTTATTTGTCACTGTTTGATTTTGCAAAGGGACACATTTCTGTTTAGCCAAAGTGAGCAGAGATGCCTCGTACTTGTGTGAACAGTGCAGATAACTTCTGCTATGTTTGTGGTGAAGTGACTTTTGCATCACAAAAGCGCAGTATAACCACTATGGTTAAGAAAGCCTATCACCTTTATTTTGGCTGCAAAATTGGAGATCAGGACAAGAGGTGGGCCCCACACAGATGCTGCAACACTTGTGCAACAAATCTTCACCAGTGGTTGAACAGGAAAAGGAAATCTATGCCTTTTGCAGTGCCAATGATTTGGAGAGAGCCAACAGATCATACCAGCAATTGTTACTTCTGCATGGTGCCTCCAGTTGGGAAAGGTGTGTCAAAGAAGAAAAAGTGGACTGTGCATTATCCAAACATTCCATCAGCTATACGCCCAGTACCCCACGGAGAAGGACTGCCAGTTCCTGATGCACCAGAATCATTCTCACTTGAGTCAGACGAGGAAGAGGAAGAGGATGAAACTTCTGGTCCTGAACCATCAATGTCACAGGACCCACATTTTCTCCCATCCTCCTCCTCTGAACTACACCTCATAACACAAGGTGAACTGAATGACCTTGTCAGGGATTTGGAACTACCCAAGAGTAAGGCAGAGTTTTTGGGCTCCAGACTACAGCAGTGGAATCTCCTGGCAGGTGATGGTAGGGTTTCCATGTTCCGTGACCGTCAAAAGGATCTTGTCCCATTCTTCTTCATGGAAGGTGATCTTGTAGCCTGCAACAACATCGATGGTATGATGGCAGCCCTCAACATCGTTCATGATCCAGATGAGTGGAGACTGTTCATTGATTCATCGAAGACAAGTCTTAAAGCTGTTTTACTGCATAATGGCAATGTTTTGCCATCAATTCCAGTTGGTCATGCAGTCCATATAAAGGAAACCTATGACAACATGAAACAACTTTTGAGGTGCATAAACTATGACCAACATCAGTGGCAGCTTTGTGGCGATTTGAAGGTTGTTGCTCTCTTGCTTGGTCTGCAGACTGGGTACACAAAGTACTGCTGTTTTCTCTGCGAATGGGATAGTCGTGCAAGAGATTCCCACTACATCAAGAAAGATTGGCCACTCCGACAGTCATTGGAGCCTGGGAGGAAAAGTGTTCAGCATCCACCACTTGTTGAATCAAGGAAGATTTTGTTACCACCCTTACACATCAAGCTGGGTCTGATGAAGAACTTTGTCAAGGCCATTGACAAAACACAAGCAGCTTTCAAGTACCTCCGTGGAAAATTTCCAAGGTTAAGTGAAGCTAAGATAAAGGAAGGTGTCTCTGTTGGTCCTGAGATTTGTGAACTTCTTCGAGATGATGCATTTGACCATGCACTGCGTGGCAAGATAAAAAAGGCATGGAAAGCCTTCCAGTTAGTGGCAATAAATTTTCTCGGAAACAACAAGGCAGACAACTACAGGTTGTTGGTGGAAAACCTCCTCAAGGCATACAAAAGCCTTGGTTGCAACATGTCACTAAAGATACATTTTTTGCACTCTCATCTAGATTTTTTTCCACCGAACTGCGGAGCAGTGAGTGACGAGCACGGCGAGCGATTTCACCAGGACATTGCAACAATGGAGAAACGCTATCCGGGCAAATGGAGCCCATCAATGCTTGCAGACTATTGCTGGACAGTAACAAGAGATGTTCCATTTAATGAATACAAGAGACAAGCCAAGAAGTGCCGAGTAGACACTGAATAGGACTAAACTATGTACGTAATAGTTTTTTGCCTTTTGTTTCATAATAAATTTTATTTATATAACCCCTTTGCTGATTTTTAAAGTGTTACATAAACAGGACAGGTGAAATAGTATCATGTAAAGCAACCATAAACACATGAAAAGACCTAGGTTTACAATTTATGATTAAAACTCTACTATCTACACAATATACATAGACATAAAATGTAAAAACTTAAATATCTTAGAAACAGTAGCCAATCAGTTGTTTTAATTGTCATATTTGAATTTAGCACATCAAAATACATACTAAATAGCACATTTTATCTCTGAAGCAGACAACTTCTCAAAAATTGTAGACCAGTGTGGTTAATCTCAGTTGTTGGCTGATACCTGCTGTTAAATCTGCAACATCTTTTATCCTATTGGCTCAGGGTCGAAATCCCCGGGGCAGGGGGCGGGGCGGGGAATGGACAGGCAGATCCTTTAGTAAAGACCTTGCCTCTTTCCATCTGGAGAAGCTCCACAGAATAAAAAGCTGTCCAAGGCAGCTAAATCCTGATAGGTTTCAGAGTGGTAGCCGTGTTAGTCTGTATCAGCAAAAACAAAGAGGAGTCCTTGTGGCACTTTAAAGACTAACAAATTGATTTGGGCATAAGCTTTCGTGGGCTAGAACCCACTTCATCAGATGCATGGAGTGGAAAATACAGGAGCAGGTATAAATACATGAAAAGATGGAAAGCTTATGCCCAAATAAATGTGTTAGTCTCTAAGGTGCCACAAGGACTCCTCGTTGTTTCTGTAAATCCTGATGGTGCTTTGAGGGGAATATCTTTGCTTGGATAGATTGAGAGCCCAGCCATGCCCTTAGTGTAACCAGAAGGCTGGAAGTTCTAGTGCTCGTCTTACCATGAACCGTTACTGATCTGCTTAACCTTCCAAGTGTCGGTACAAAGTCTGTGTTCTGCAGTAGCAAAGTTCTGGGAGTGAGGGAGATGGAAAATCTACGCTGGGTCCATGCTACTAAACCAATGCTGGTAAACTCGATGGGCTGAACTCATCCCCGGTGTAACTCCATTGACCTCAGGGATGATTCTGGCTTGAGTAGTATGCTTCAGATCATAGTGCATGCTTCAGTGAATAGCGCATGCAACACACATTTTGAAGGGCACTATCATGTGCACTGGGTGTCTGAGATGATAATCTGTTCTTTCATCCCAGGTTATTTGGGCAAAGATCTTCCTGCTACTTAGATTGTGAGCTCTTTGGGACTGCAAGAGGCCTTTAATTTTGTGTGTGCATGTAAGTGTGTGTACAGTGCCTAGCACAATCCAGTGGGGCCCTGATCCCTGATTGAGGCCTCTAGATGCTACCATAATACACATAGTAAAAATACCAGTGTGGAAAACAAAGAGGCCTCCTACTCCTTGTTACTTGCTCTATTGCTGAGACTCCATGTTGTGCTGCTGTATTAGTCAAGATCTAAGAATTTTCTTTTGGAACTAGTAGGTTGTGTGGAGACTTAAAACTGACACACACAGTCTGAAAACAGCATCAAGCTGCTCCTACCCCAGCCCTGATCCCCCTCCCACCCTCCGAACCCCTCAGTCCCAGCCCAGAGCACCCTCCTGTATCCCAAACCCCGCATCCCCAGCCCCACCCCAGAGCTGGCACCCGCAGCCGGAGCCCTCACCCCCCCCCCGCGCCCCAACCCCCTGCCCCAGCTCTGATCCCCCTCCTGCCCTCCGAACCCCTCAGCCCCAGCCTGGAGCCCCCTCCTGCACTGCAAATCCCTCATCCCTGGCCCCACATCAGAGCCCACACCCCCAGCCAGAGCCCTAACACACACGCACCCCAACTCCCTGCCTCAGCCCGGAGCCCCCTCCCGCCCTCCAATCCCCTTGGTCCCAACCCAGAGCCCCCTCCTGCACCCCAAATTCCTCATCCCTGGCCCCACAGCAGAGCCCCACACCAGAGCAGAGCCCAGCCGGAGCCCTCATACACTCGCACCTCAACCCCCTCCCCAGCCCGGAGCCTCCTCCCGCACCTCAACCCCCTCATTTCTGGCCCCACCCCAGAACCCGCACCTCCATCCCAGAGCCCGTACCTCCTCCCACACCCAACCCCCTGCCTCAGCCCAGAGCCCCCTCCAATACTCTGAACCCCCCAGCTTGGAGCCTCGGCTCCACCCCCCAGCTTGGAGCCCCCTCCTGCAGCCCAAACCCCTCATCTCCAGCCCCACCCCAGAGCCCACACCCAGCCAGAGCCCTCATCCCCTCTCACACCCCAACCCACTGCCTCAACCTGGAGTCCCCTCCCGCATGCTGAACTCCTCATTTCTGGCCCCACCCCAGAACCCGCACCTCCATCCCAGAGCCCGTACCTCCTCCCACACCCAACCCCCTGCCTCAGCCCAGAGCCCCCTCCAATACTCTGAACCCCCCAGCTTGGAGCCTCGGCTCCACCCCCCAGCTTGGAGCCCCCTCCTGCAGCCCAAACCCCTCATCTCCAGCCCCACCCCAGAGCCCACACCCAGCCAGAGCCCTCATCCCCTCTCACACCCCAACCCACTGCCTCAACCTGGAGTCCCCTCCCGCATGCTGAACTCCTCATTTCTGGCCCCACCCCGGAGCCTGCCCCGTGAAAATGAGTAAGTGAGGGTGGGGAGAGCGAGTGAGTGATGTGTGTGTGTGTGTGTGGAGTGCGTGGGGGTGGGGCCTTGGAGAAAGGGCGGGGCAGGGCAAGGGTGTTCAGTTTTGTACCAGTAGAAAGTTGGCAACCCTACTCATACCATCGTTACAGGGCAGAGCTGAGGATCTTGAAATCTTGACCGGATTTCTGTTACGTTATGGAAATGTACAATCATGTTAAGTTTTGACCCTGAACTGAATTTCCTGCATTTGTAATGCTCGATTTTGGGAATAATTGTATCATTCTTTGTGATGTTTGTTTACCTGTAAATTACTGATATATATTCTGTTTTAATGATAGTTTATGCTTGGTTTTTCCCCCGTAGGAAAAAAATAGAAACTGAGTACAAAGCCACACATATATGCTGTGACAAAGTTCCTCCTCTACCTCGGTGGGTCCTGCGCTTATTGGCGGATTTTGCTTGCCTCAGAGATCTTCCCCTCTAGTAGAATCTACAGTCCAGGTTAACTCTTCCTGTGTCTGATCAGGAGTTGGGAGTTTTGGGGGGAACCCGGGCCTGCCCTCTACTCCGGGTTCCAGCCCAGGGCCCTGTGGATTGCAGCTGTTTAGAGTGCCTCCTGGAACAACTGCACGACAGCTACAACTCCCTGGGCTACTTCCCCATGGACTCCTCCCAACACCTTCTTTATCCTCACCACAGGATCTTCCAGCAGTACGCCCTCTTACTCTCAGCTCCTAGTGCCTCTTGCTCCCAGCTCCTCACACGCAACCTCCTTCCACAGCTCCTGACATGCGCCCCTCACTGACTCACTGGGAGGCTTTTGACTAGTTTCAGCCAGCCCCTGATTGGCTGCAGGTGTCTCAATCAACCTCCCTGCCTTCTGGAAAGTTCTTAATTGGCTCCAGGTGTCTTGATTAACCTGGAGCAACTGCCATAAGGTATCAGGGATTTGTTTAGCCTGGGGCTAACATACCGGTTCCTTACCACTTTCCTATAGCCCTCTGGCCTTGCCCCGTCACAATGCTCAGAAAAAATAACAGAACCTTCTGATCAGAGATTCTCCTTATCACCATTTCTACCCTTTCACTCATTAACAGGGAGTTGGGGTGGATAATCTGTAGAGGAAGTGACACCTAGTGGTGTATGTTTTTACGGCAAGTCAATTTCCTGGAAAGTTTTGGTTCCTCACATAGTAGATCAGCCTTTTGCAATGTATCAGAGTTCTCCCATTTATTTTGCATGCAAGCGTTGCTTAACCAATGAATGACTAAACAGTGTTTAATGTGGCCATCTCAAACCTGTGCCAATGAAACCTTAATGCCACCCCACCATGTAGTGGGTATATATCAAAAGAGGTGGCAGTCTAAGGTTGCAACCATGTCTCTCTTGGCATTCTGTTTTACAGCTCCTCTAACTCCAGAAATAAAAATGCCCACATTTTCCCATGCCATGCCCTGTGCTTGGGAAGAGCTCTGTCAAAATTCACAAAGCCACCACCTAAAGCTATGTCTACACTACATCTTCTGCCAGCATAACTTATGTCGCTCAGGGATGTGAATAAATGACCCCCATGAGTGACATTAATTATGTCAGCATAAACACTTGTGTGCACAGTGCTATGTCGGTGGGAGAGCTTCCCCTGCCAACACAGCTTCTGCTGCTCATGGAGGTGGGTGTTTTATGCCAATGGGAGAGCTCAGCATAGAGCGTCTTCACCAGACGCGCTGCAGCGGCGCAGCTGTGTTGGTACCGCTGCACCACAGTACATACAGACATGGCCTAATACCGCCTTAAAAATCTACCTTTGCCGTGATGTCTGCAAATCACTGCCATCTGTCACTGGGTCAGCAGGACACTACCAATGGCTAGAGACCACTCTGACTACCAACACGATTACCAGTGCAAATGCTCCTCTCTCTACTGTTATCTTGTTCTCTCGACCCCCCACATTTGCCCTGCTTGTCTGTCTCTCTTTCTTCACCTGCTATGTATTTTCTAAATGCTAGATTGGGAGCTCTCTGGGGCAAGACTGCCTCTGGCTACATCTGCACTATGACCTGGGTGTGATTCCCTGCTTGCGTACGCATACCCCTTGTATCCTGGGACTCTAAAACTTTCTTCACAATTTACAAGTGCTGAGCCTGCAACGCATGGAAACTGCATTTAGAGAAATTTTTGTTTGGTTGTGGTTTTTTGCATGTTGTGCAATTCATTTAGGCCAATCCTGAAAAACAAGCTATCACAATTTTTTAAAAGTTTGGGGTAGTATATCTTTTAAACATCATGTGGTAATTACCAGACTTCGTCCTCTTTGGTTAAGACAAAACACAAATGTTTATGAGATGGGGGGATGTCTCTAGAGGAGGGGTGCATGGAGGTTACAGTTTATATAGCAGGAACTTTATAATTGTAACACCAACAGACCCCGGTCGTCAGCGAGCAGGATTAAACCTGGGATTTCTGGGAGCTAAATGCATGAGCCTCTACTGTATGAGCTAAAAGCCACATACCCATTAGCTAAGGCTGTAGCAGACTCATTAATCTCTAAGGGTACGTCTATACTACCCGCCTGATTTGGCGGGTAGCAGTCGATCTTCTGGGATCGATTTATAGCGTTTCGTCTAGACACGATAAATCGATCCTGGAAGTGCTCACCGTCGACACCGGTACTCCTGCTCCGCGAGAGGAGTACGCGGAGTCGACGGGGGAGCCTGCCTGCCGCGTGTGGACCCGCGGTAAGTACCTTGTAGTTCGAACTAAGATACTTCGACTTCAGCTACGTTATTCACGCAGCTGAAGTTGCGTATCTTAGTTCGAACCGGGGGGGTTAGTGTGGACCAGCCCTAAGTGGTCTCAGTGCCACTAGATGGGACAGAACACCACGCCCAGGAGATGTGTGGGTTGCATAATGTAAAGTTTTACATCAGTTAATTCTTTGGGGCTGCCTCAATAAAATGGAAAAAAATAATAGTTTTGTAGATAGCTGTATAAATATTGCTACAAATGTAAAGGTGGTGATGCGTTTTGATTATATCACAGGGCTTTGTATAAGTCAAATAACGTCTGGCCTTGGAGTTCTGGAGGGGTTGGATATTGGTGCTGTGTGCATGGAGCGGTGAGGGTGATCCTGCAAGATATGCATGTGTAGCTCCCTCACTACCTGTCCTTTGGAAAACAGTTAGCACCTTTTCTCTGTATTTTATACAAATTATGAAGGTAGGCTGTGTGGGTGGAAGGTTCTGGACTCCACTGCCCAGTTCTCCAGGTAGGTATCTCTCTGAGCTCCCGCCACTCCCTGGGCAGGCAGCTCTAAGAAACTTTAAAGTGATGATTTGGGTGAGTGTGCGTGTTCTGCTGGGAGCTTTGTGTTGACTTGTGAATGAAGGGTGTGTCCTGTGGTGAGCGGTGTGATACAGGAGGGCCAGGGAGCAGCAGTAGTAGAGTGTGAGAGGGGAAATATATAAACCCTAGGCTAATTAAGGCGTGGTTCCCTGGAGACTAGGGAGGGTGGCTACAGGTTAATTGGAGCACCTGCAGTCAATTAAGGCCCTCTCAGGAACCTAATAAAACCCCCTGCTTCAGGCAGACAGAGGAGGAGGAGGAAGGAGTTGAAGCAGAGTGGATTGGTGGTGGAGCAGAGAGCAGTTTGGAGGAGTTGAAGCAGAGTGGATTGGTGGTGGAGCAGAGAGCAGTTTGGAGAAAAGCAGAGGAGAGTTTGGAGAAGTGCTGTGGCAGGCTAAGAAGACGACCAAGACCTTAGGTAAAGGAACACCTGGCTTGTGCAGAGGGAAGGCTGGAAGCCCCACAAGCTGGAGAGGGAAGGAGCCCAGGGGAAAGTACCACTAATACAAGTGGTTTACCCGCTAACCTAGGGCCCCTGGGCTGGGACCTGGAGCAGAGAGTGGGCCCGGGTCCCTCCCTCTCCATTCCCCTTCTCTGGGATACTAGTGGGACAGCTGATACCCCAGTTCAGGGGCAAGAAACGGTGCCCTGAAACCCCCACACAAGAAGAGAAAGCACAGGACCCATCATAGTAGTGCCAGCAATTTGCCACAGCGGTTATGTGTGTTTGGGGTTATTGTGTGTGCTGATTGTGGTGGTCCTGCCGGTGGCTATATTTGTGTGTTGGTTGCATTGGGAAGTTTGTATTGAGGCGTACAGGCAGCAAATCAAGCTGTGAAGAACGTGGCAGTTGGGCCAAGTAATCTACCATCTGTGCAGACTGATTCATTACCACCAACAAAATTGCTGCATGCAAATTAGCTGTACAGGAAAGGTGGCAATTGGTTGAGTTACCTCTGATATCACGATATTCTATGACTGTTGGCATAGATCAGTGGTGTGGAGGAACATTCCGGGGAGGAGGGGAACGTCGGGGCCTAAGCCAGCCCCCGGGGTGGGGCAGGGAGGGAGCGCCACCCAGCCCCACTCCAACCCAGCTCTGCCATGGCCCCGGCTCCCAGCTGCAGCTCTGCTCCTGCCCCCAACCTCAGCCCATGGCCACGGTTTCGCTCCCGCACCCAGTCCTGCACCCAGCCTCAGCCCCTGGCCACGGCTCCATTCCCAGCCATGGCTCCGTTCCTGGCCCTAGACCCGCCCCCAGCTGGAGCCCCAGCCTCAGCCCCCTTATCCCTGTCCATGCACTCCCTCTCCGCTCCTGGGGGTGGGGGTGGGGGGGGGGGGTATTGTGACAAGTTTTGGGACTACTGGCATAGATAAAGACATGCCTTACTGTTTTTTTTAATCTATAGATAAACAACTACTTTGAATGTATACTTAAGGTGGTTTGTGTATAAAATAAAATGCAAGTTGGTTTGAATTTTATTCCTGATTTAAATAAAGATTTAAAGATTTAAATAAATATATAAGGCTTATTGCTAAATGTACATAGGTTTTGTAAAAAGCTTGATAAAGAAGTCTACGTTCATGCTCCTTTTGATTAGTATTTTACCTTTAATTTACCTTTATAATATGTTTCAATAAATAATTCCATAAAAGGCCATAGAGTAAGAAAAAATCTTCAGACTGGATCTGGAAAAAAGTAACAGAATTTAATATTTTATGATGTCTGGTTCCACAAAAAGTCACATCATTTAAGAATACCTTGCAATTGGCTCAGCCGGTGTGGTATGGGTTGTTGCAAGCTCCCAGAACAGGAGTTTCTGTCATTTAGCTGGTGAAAATCTGTGAGGTGAGGTGCTGTTCTCTTTTCTTTCTTTGCCTTTTTTCCTTTCTGTGTTTTTTTTTATTTTTATTTTAAATCTGGTACATGTCTGAAAGGTGGCTGTAGAACCATTGTCATTCTAAGGTTATATATATATTTTAGAGCTGTCAATCAATCGCAGTTAACTCGCGCGATTAACTCAAAAAAATTAATCACGGTTTAAAAAATTAATCACTATTTAAAAAATTAATCATGATTAATCGCACTGTTAAACAATAAAATACCAATTAAAATGTATTAAATATTTGTGAATGTTTCTCTACATTTTCAAATATATCAATTTCAATTACAACACAGAATACAAAGTGTACACTGCTCACTTTATATTATTTTTATTACAAATATTTGCACTGTAAAAATGATAAACCAAAGAAATAGTATTTTTCAACTCACCTCATACAAGTACCATAGTGTAATCTCTTTATCATGAAAATGCAACGTACAAATGTAGTTTTTTTTGTTACATAACTGCACCCAAAAACAAAACAATGTAAAACTTTAGAGCCTACAAGTCCACTCAGTCCTACTTCTTGCTCAGCCAATTGCTAAGAGAAACAAGTTTGTTTACATTTTCGGGAGATAATGCTGCCCACTTCTTAATTACAGTGTCACCTGAAAGTGAAAACAGGCATTCGCATGGCACTTTTGTAGCTGGTGTCGCAAGATATTTATGTGCCAAATGTGCTAAGATTCATATGCCTCTTCATGCTTCGGCCTTCGTTCCAGAGAACATGCTTCCATGCTGATGACGCTCATTAAAAAAATAATGCGTAAATTACATTTGTGACTGAACTTCTTGGGGGAGTTCTCCTGCTCTGTTTTACCAGCATTCTGCCATATATTTCATGTTATAGCAGTCTCGGATGGTGACCCAGCACATGTTGTTCGTTTTAAGAACACTTTCACTGCAAATTTGACAAAATGCAAAGAAGATACCCATGTGAAATTTCTAAAGATAGCTACAGCACTCAATCCAAGATTTAAGAATCTGAAGTGCCTTCCAAAATCTGAGGGACGAGGTGTGGAGCATCCTGTCAGAAGTCTTAAAGAGCAACACTCTGATGCGGAAACTACAGAACCCGAACCATCAAAAAAGAAAATCAACCTTCTGCTGTTGGCATGTGACTCAGATGATGAAAATGAACATGCGTCAGCCTGTACTGCTTTGGATTGTTATCGTGCAGAACCCGTCATCAGCATGGACACGTCCTCTGGAATGGTGGTTGAAGCATCAAGGGACATATGAATCTTTAGTGCATTGGCATGTAAATATCTCACAGCATCAGCTGTGCCATGCAAATGCCTGTTCTCAGTTTCAGGTGGCGTGACATTGTAAACAAGAAGCAGGCCGCATTATCTTCTGCAAATGTAAACAAAGTTGTTTGTCTGAGCGATTGGCTGAACAAGAAGTAGGACTGAGTAGACTTGTAGGCTCTAAAGTTTTACATTGTTTAATTTTTGAATGCAGTTTTTTGTTGTACATAATTCTACATTTGTAAGTTCAGCTTTCATGATAAAGAGATTGCACTACAGTACTTGTATTAGGTGAATTGAAAAATACTATCTATTTTGTTTTTTACCGTGAAAATATTTGTAATCAAAAATAAATATAGAGTGAGCACTGTACCCTTTTGGAATTCTGTGTTGTAATTGGAATCAATATATTTGAAAATGTACAAAACATCCAAAAATATTTAAATCAATGGTATTCTATTATTGTTTAACAGTGCAATTAATTGTGATTATTTTGTTAATCGCTTGACAGCCCTATTTTTTTCTCTCCCACTACTATTTTGTGGCCTTTGCAATTAACAACCATTATTTAGAATTGTACTACCTTCATACAAAGCATATTGCCTTTTAAAAATTAGGAACATCATTAAGTCTATATTTATTCATGTATTTTAATGTTTCTATAAGGGTAAATCATATAAAATATAAATCTTGTTTCCCCGCAAATGGCAGATGGTACCAAAATACACATATATCTAAAAAAGGATAGCAAGGTGCCCTGGAAGGGGTAGGAGGGACTTCCAAAACCGCAGCCAATTCATTGGTTTTTAAAAGGAGAGGGGGGGGCAGACAAAAGAATACGGGCATGGAAGGAAGCCTGTGCAAAAAATACATAGTGATGGAAACACTAAAAACAGATTTCTTGTTCAGTGTTCATGGATGAAGTTTTTAATAAATAAAAAACAAAATTATCAGGCAAAAACTGCAATGAGAGGGACTTTGAGCGTACGTATTTGCCATGTAGGGTAAAGCCCTTGTAGGATTGGCTCCTTATTCCATACGAAGAACGAGGATTACTTATGGCACCTAGAGACTAACAAATTTAATTGGACAAGCTTTCGTGGGCTATAGCCCACGTGATGCTAAGGCAAGGAAATGCACAATTAGGGCACCCGAACAATGGGAATGCTGCAGCAGATGTTCAAGGAAATCAAATCTCTGCAATCCTGCATAAAAAACGGATCAGTGCTGGGCAGGTGCCGAGCTGTGATTGTCCTTCTTTCTTTCCCTTCCTCTCCCTAGCCCCAACATTTCTTCCATTCCGCGTCACCCTCTCCCTAACCACCACTGAAAACTACCACCCCCACCAGCAGCAAAACCGGTAACTAACAGAACTGGGCCGACACCCGCCCCCCCGTCCAGTAGGTCAGCGCCCATCCGCACCCGTGCGGTGGTCAGGTCGGGGACTCTGGCGGGACGGTCGGTGACCGTTCCCATAGGGGTATGATGGGGCCCCAGGCCCGACTGCGACTTTGGCCACGACCGTAATACTTGACAAGGTGACAAGGATCCAGGTCTGCAATGGGCAGTGTGTTATTTTCAGCTGTTTTCTGCAGACACTGGGGGCCCGGGGCTTTAACGCCGCAGCCCAGGGCACGGAGCAGCCCCGTCCGGAGAAGAGCTGTTTGGATCGGGGAGCAAATCCTGCGGCTGGTGGTGACGAGAGCAGGCTCAGGGCAGGGCTTCAGCTGCTGCTCGTGAGCATGTGCGGACCCGCCAGGCATGCTCAGTACTAACAAGGGAAGCCGCCGCCGCCGCTGCTCGAGGGGACAGAGGCTGACAGCAGTTCGGTCCCGCTGCTGAGGTCCCGGGGAGGCCGCGCGCGCGCGCGGTGTGCCGGGAACAGGGGCTCACTCTGCAGGTGAGGACAGACTGACCCAGGCCGGGTGGACAGACTCTCTGCAGTGCGGGGCAGGCTCTGCAGAGTTGGGGAGGGGAGGCAGCTGAGAAACTGCTGGGGGGGGAGGGATAGCTCAGTGGTTTGAGCATTGGCCTGCTAAACCCAGGGTTGTGAGTTCAATCCTTGAGGGGGCCATTTGGGGATATGGGGCAAAAATTGGGGATTGGTCCTGCTTTGAGCAGGGGGTTGGACTAGATGACCTCCTAAGGTCCCTTCCAATCCTGATATTCTATGATTCTATGAACTCCGATGCAAGGGGGGGCAGATTGGCTGAGTCTTGCGAAGGGGGGGGCCAGACAGACCAGCTTTCTGAGAGTGACTGAGGGGCAGTGTGCGGGGCTCACAGGCGGGACTGAGTTTCTGAGCCGTGTGGTTGTAGCAGGTTTTGTCCCCTTCCCCCAGCTCCTGTGATGCTGTTATCTCTGGGCTGGAGCTGTTCGCCAAATGTGCCGATCAGCATGTTCTCAAGAGAGCCTGTGCTGTGAGCTGTTTCAGTTATTTCCATACTATGTGTACTCGGGTCAAAACATGTTAGAAAGTAGCTTTGCATTAACAGGACTCACAATCCACTCTGTTGGTGAGTAGGGGTGCCGATGCCATCCGCTTCTGATTAATCAAATCTTTAATTTATAGAAGAATTTACTTTCTAGCCCTTATGGTTATGAAGACAACTTCCCAAACCTGAGCCAAGTGTAACCATTGCAGTGTCGAAGTCTTATGTCCTCAGACATACCACTCTGGGTGCTGCCAATACTGCTCAGTAATGCCAACCAGGAATGTAACTGGGACAAACTGGATCAGTTTTGTTCTGATGCTGTAGACAGAGTTGGAAGCAGCAGCAGGGAAAGTCATGGAGGAAAAGGCACCAAAGACAAAGGCTGGGAGAGGGGTAGCATAGCGTAGTCCAGCAGGAGAAGAATTCTCCTTTCCCAACCTTTCCAAGAGGAGACAGAGGCTGAGGGTGGGGCCGGGGCCGTGTTTGGAATAACAATAATGAGAGTGGTGGGTAAATTTGTAAAGAGAAGTTGAATTGACCTCCAAGCAGGCTTAGAAGTGACTTTTCAATCACTTAATTTCCCACCATCTCCAACCCAAGCAGAAACTGTAGAACTCTTCAGGGATTATGTCCTTACGAAGTGTAAAGTTTGGTGGTTTAGCTCCCTTGATAAAAATGTGCTTATATTTTTTCCCCTTTATATTGTTTGACATGCATCTTTTCCACTCCCTCCCCAGACCTCAAAAATGGTGTTAGAGATTTTGCCTCCAGAAATTTTCCCTTCAAGCAGAGACCCAGACATAAGTACTGTCTGGCCCAAAGGCGAATATTTTAGGAAGTGATGCACATGTGAAAACAGGAGATTCAAAGAGAAACTACCTTTGAACTAGAACTGTATCAGGTGCTACCAATATTATGCGCAGACCTTGCCTGCTACAGTAACCGTGTCTGCACAGGTCCTCAGAAAACTGCACAATCTGTTTTTCTCAAAAGAAACTTACAAAGTCCAGTTGTTCCAGGCTCTTTGCCTGTAGAGCTTTGTCATTAACAGAATTTTCTCAATATATATATGTCTCTATTTGAGAGAAATTTTGCTTGTCTTTCTGACTTTTCCCAACAGCTCAATGGCATCCCCAAAGAGATTGCAGGGTCTCACAGCAGCCACAATCACTCCAATGACTCCAAATGGGTAAATATTACCTCTGACTACCAAAAAGGTTGCTATCAATGTCAATGAATGTATTGTGAACTTTTTTCCAGAACTTTACATTTTCCTACTTGCTTTTCTGCAACTACTTTTTTTTTTAAGTTAACTTTCTAACGATGTTCAACATCCTAAGAAGGCAAAGATTTGTGAAGGCTTTTGTTTGACTGACTAATCCCCTTCCTTGCAGTCCTGGGAGCAGAGGTTAGTTTTGTGGTGGGCAGCTTACTCAGGAGAGTCTAGGCTGGCTCTCAGGAGAAAAAAAAATCAGGTTGGTTACACTGTAAAAATGGAGTTGCTCAACCTTACCTGCCTTTGATAAGTGCTTTGAGATCTAGGTTTGAACACTGCTATGGCGGTATTTACGCCACTCCTTACTACTTGTAAACTGATAAGATTTGATCTGGAGTTATTGAGAGGCCATAAATATGTAATCCAACCCTGATTATTCTTATTATCACAAGCAAAATGAAGACTGTCCCTTTCTCTCTTCATCCAACCAAAGAGAAAGGGCAAAGTAACATCCACCAGATGCCATTTAACATCCTGCATCCTGTAACTATGAAGGATGGTTTGCTTAGCTACTTCTCAGCACTTACAGTAGTAGAGTGTATTTATAAAAAAACAACTTGTATTTCTAGAATGCCCAGAAGGTGTTCATAGTGCTTCCCTTCTCAAAAGAGCTTACAGTTAGTTACAAAAAAAGACACAATGGCTTACAGCAACAAACAGTTGGTCAGGAGGCAGTGGGGGAGTTAAAAGAAAGAGGCATGGAAGTTAGAACTACACCATGATGTGGTGACACTGGATTGTTTTGTGCACGTCTAAATGATCCTGTAACATCTTTTGGCCTATAAATAAATATCCATGTGTGTACATACACGCTTCTTTAAACTGCATTTTTAAATTGTTTTATAATACCACACATCTTTAAGTTGGGGTTAAGGTTGCTGAAATGAGCACCCAAACAGTGGGCCTTGAGGGCACATGAGAACAGGGAAGTGTGGGTGGCTTCAGTGTCTTCTCAGGAGACGTGGGAGCAGTTAGCGGAGAAGCATCAGGTGACTCTAGACCTGCTCATTATGGTGAGTGCACAGACCATGCATTCAAGTGGCCAACAACACCGGTAAATTGATGGGGAGGGAGGGCAGGCAGGGTTTCAAAGTGTGTGTGTTGGGGGAGTGGAAATGGGTGGCTTGCCCTTAAAGGCTGGATGGAGGGCCTAGGGCTAGTCACCACAGATTATGAAGGAATCACACCTAGGTTGGATCAGGGAAGCAGGATGCAGAGAATAGCTGCAGCACAGTATTCTCTGGTCTCACACACCTCCTCATCTCCCCCACTCACCCTGGCGGCCGGGAGATATGCTGGAGAAGAGCCCTTATGGCAGCCCGCTGTTTGCTAGAGAGGCCCCCTGGATGGGGGATATTTTCTTCCCTCCTTTAAGTCCCCTTTACACTGCCAGAGTAAGGGAGAATCAGGCCCCGTCTGCCACTCTGACATTGGCTCACTAGACACATAGTCAGAATAACTAAAAGGTTCTAGGGGTGACTACTTTAAAATCTGAACCTGATAAAGATGCTGTGATTACACATGCTGTCTGTCTCACCAGTTCGTTGAGGACAGCTAGAAAGTTAGCATTTTGAGTCGCACTTCAATGTCCAAAGGGAACTGTATGGCTGACCAACAACACTACTTATTTCATCTTGTTTGGGAACACTGCATTTTCCCCCCTCTGGCAGATGTTGAATCAGGAGCTCAGATTTTTTTGGATCTTGACCCAAGAACATTCCAATCCAACCTTAATTCTCCTTAAACTACAATGTACAATACAAGAACCACTTAATAATCTGAGCATGGTAGAGCTGCTGGAAATGAGCCACTGTATTTTAATAGGGCAGAAAACCCCCCACAAAGCATCTTCAGTAGCCGAGGTAAGTGGCTGTGCCAGAGGGTCTTGTTTTGTCTCTCTTGTGTTAAAGCCAAGACCACAGCCCATTCCATCCCTTAAAGGGGTTAAATGGTGAGCATCCAAGAATGTAATAGGAGGGAAACTGTTTTTCCTGTAATATTTTACTCTGAGCCTTTCATCCTAAATGATGTCTTAGTGCTCCACAAATTACAAGCATGCAGCACACCAGTGAGATGCAGGGAGTGGGAAGGTGATACTGGCAACCATCTAGCACGCTGTAGAATACAGACTGGGAGGGTAAGGGAAATTTTGACCAAGAATGATGGAGCTTACCTCTGATCTTCGTTTAATTCTGTGACGGTAAAAATGGATCACAGCAGAGCTGGTCAAGATCTGTTCAAAAAGTCAAAGTTTTTATAAAAGTATTCCATAAAAAAGGTCACCATTGTTTGAGCAGCTCTAGATCATAGGGTCTGTCTCAGTGATTTTCTGTGCTCAGCATGTACCATTTAAAATTCAGATAATAGTTTTTAAGTACTCTTTCTGCAGATTAAGCCTGGATCCTGAGCAACGAGTTGTTCTCTTCCCATCTCTCATGTGACCACCAGTAACACACATTCTACAGAGTAAATTATACCTCTCATTGACACAGGCACAATCCCATTGTCTTCACTAAATTTGCAAAGATTGGAATTTAGCATACAATATCTGGGAGGGGCTCTGCAGGGCAAGCAGCAGTAAAGAGTAGCGAAAATATAAGGGTTAGAGACTGTAAAATTGTAAAGGTATGGGCTAGGTCCTCATCTGATGCTAATTTACATCAGCTGAGGATTTGGTTCTCTGCTTGCCACTGAAGTGAGCAGATATGACTGTGAATACGCAAAGGAATAGCTCTGTCAAAGCAACAGTTACTATTTTTACCTAGTCGCTTTTCAGTTAGACCTGCAGTTTTAAAGCACCACAAGATATTAAATGTTTGCCCAGGGGAGAAAGGGCCTTGTTTTTTTTCTGTATCTGAAAAACCCACAATAAACTGCCTAGAATTGTTTATCCATCTCCGAAGGCTTGAGTGAACCCTGTTGGGGATTGGAAATTTTGGTGTCTGAGAGTTTACTAGTTTCAAACCTGCCATTAAAACATAACTAAGCTCGGTATCCTTTCTAGCTACACTTTATTCTGGGCTTACCCAATGTTCCTTCGATCAGTGGTTCTCAAACTTTTTTTTTTTTCGCGGACCACTTGAAAATTGCTGAGGGTCTCGGCGGACCACTTAATGATCTTTCCAAATGTTTGTACCGTTTGCTAACTATTGTAAAGCACTTTGAATAAAAGCGCTATATAAAAACACCTTAATAATTAACATTGTTTTGGTCTACAAATAAAAGCACACAACGCATATTTTAATATCAGTAGTCTTACGTTTCTAATATGATGGATGTGCCCTCTCTCCCCCGCCACGGCAGCAGCCCCCGAGCTGGGGCTGGGAAAGAGCGGGGTCTCTCCCTCTCTCCCCGGCCATGGCAGCAGCCCCCGAGCTGGGGCTGGGAAAGAGGGGGGTCTCTCCCTCTCTCCCCTGCCATGGCAGCCCCTGAGCTTGGGCTGGAAAGGAGGGGGATCTCTCCCCCGCAGCCCCAGCCCTGGAGCTGGGGAAAGTTGCCTCTTTCTCTGGCTGCCGCAGCCCTGCTCGTCCCAAATTCCCCCACCCCCTGTTCTTACTGCACTGCCCCCTCCCACCTACCTCCTATTCCCCCCCTCAGGGCCACCACCTCACCTTACATGTGCGTCTTCTCAGCAGTTCCAGTAATTAGGTGGGGGGCACTTCATTGTCTCGTGTGCAGCCACTCAGGCACGCACCTTTAGGGGGAACTATCCGCAGACCACCTGAATGGAGCTCGCGGACCACTGGTGGGCCACAGACCATAGTTTGAGAGCCTCTGCTGTAGCGCTTGCCAGAAGTCAGAGCCAGCCTGGTGGCTGCTGTGTGCTCAGAAGGGCAGTGGTTAAGAGACAGAATCAGGTAAACTTGAAAAACAGAGTATTCCTATCAAGTCTTCAATATTTTTTTAAAGGGCATTAATACATTGTAGCAATAATAGAACATGTGAAGCTTTGTGGTTCTGATCACTGAAGATCTGGGTCTTATAGTTCTGTGAATCTCATGCTCTAGGAACCCCAATTTAGGTCTCACATACAGGACACTTTCTAATCTGGCATTCTCAGACCCAAATACCCTGTTCAGAAGCTTTATGCTTTCTCCACAATTCAGGAAGTGGGCAGATGACATTTTTTTAAAGCTAGATTTTATACACCCAGCCCCTCTAGGATATTAGAGAAAAACCTGTTCGAACTTGAACTTGGTCAGGGATTTCTTACACACGCACACGTTATTTCTGTTCTCCCCTTCTTTATTTTCTTTCTTTTCAGAGAAATTAACCTCACTGTGATTGGGCAATATGTGGATTATCTTGTAAAAGAGCAGGGTGTGAAGAACGTTTTTGGTAAGTCTTAAGCAGTGAGTTGTGCTTCTTGTCAGCCAAGAGCTGTGATGCAATGGAATATGGGGATGGGAGCATTATAAACGTGCAGTTAAGTGGAAGAGATCATAGCTTATTCTTTAGGAATCTGTTTTTGCCCAAACTCCCAGTTATGTGCAGGATAGAGTGGAAGATGAGAATGTTACTGGAGTGGGGAAGGAAGCAAAGAGACAACTATTAGACAATGCCACATTAGAGCATTAAAAGGATCAAAGCAGTGACAGAAAAGACCCATCTGAATGATTCTATCCATATGCTTGGGCAAGATGTGGTCACCTGATAGACAACATTGGATACGAGAGAGATGCATTTATTCAAATCATATTTATTCAATAGGCACCTTTATCAAATGAGCTTCAAGGCCATTGTCCTCTTACAAGGGTTTTTTCCTTTCGGATTGTGTTGGCCTAGAAGGGCATATGCATTTAACTCTTTCAGTGCTATAGGCCTTCTCCACACACCCACACCCACACCCACCCACACACACACACACACACTCTACATGTTTAACTAAAGCACTTTAATAAACAGTTTATTTAAATCAGTGCAAACCCTTGTGTGGACTTGCATATCTGTGTACAACTGTCCAGTATTGGGTTAGTTTGTGTGATTAAATTTCAGTAATGGTCTTTAGTAAAACCAGTGCAACTTCTCTGTGTAGGCCAGGCCTTAGAGTGTGTTGTGTTCTGTTTGAAACAGTGAATGGCACAACAGGAGAAGGTCTGGCACTGAGCACCCAGGAGAGGAAGCAGCTGGCAGAGGAGTGGGTGACCAAAGGGAAAAACAAGTGAGTAGCTCTAAGGAAACCTGTCTGTTCACATAGACATTACTGCTTGTCTAAGCAAAGGCTGTACCCTCTAATTACTTACCCTATTTTCTTTCCCTGGCCCTTTTATCAAGATGTTGCCGGTATTGTCCAAATAAGTGACTATAGAAATGTCTGGCTCAGTCATCAGCCTCCCTCCATACTGCTTAGAGGAGGAAGGCTTCTGGGATGCCTCCTCTCCCTATTGCTTATGGAGGCATGTGGAAGAGAGGCGGTTTTGGAAAACGCCCTCTTCCTGTTGCTTAAGTTGGAGAAACGGAAAGTAATAAGGGATGTGAAAATGAGACCATCTCTTTGCTGCTTTTATGTTGCCTTAACACAGGCATGAGAGCCTCACAATCTTTGTATGTATGTATTTATCTTTTCAATACCCCTGTGCGGCAGGGCAGTGCTATTATCCCCATTGTACAAATGGGGAAACTGAGGCACAGAAAGACTAAGTGGCTTGCCCAAAACCACATCGGAAGTCTGTGGCAGAGCAGAAAATTGGCCCCATGTCTTCTGAGTCCCACGTTACAACTCTAATCACTGGACCATCCCTCTTCTTGGATGTTTTGCATATTCTCATATCACTCGCCTTTGAACTCTCTCTCATGTCCATGTTGAAAGTGAATTGCGGTGAGGTGAGATATGGGGAGGGAGAGTGTAGAATTGTGAGGAAGGGACAGTGAAAAGATAAGAAAAAAAAGTGACAGAGGGGAAAAAACTTTCCCTGAATTTTCTTTTGGGTTTAAACTTTCTGGGCTTTTGTTTGGAGGGAGAAAGGGGAAATAAATGGGTGAGTTTTTTTCCTTTAAGTAGAGGTATCTTGGTAATTTTTGTTCAAGTTTAAGTTAAAAAAAATATTCTGGATTTGGGTTTGTTTTTTTGTTTGGGGGTTTATTGTTGTTGTTGAATAACTCAAAAAATTTCTATGGAAAGTTTAGGGGGAGGAAAAAGAATTTAGAAAATTTCCCATGAAAAATGAACATTTTTTTAACCAACTCTGTGTGATTCTCTCTAAGCTTGCTGCATACAATGGGCCTGCTTCTCCACAGCCTTGTACCTGATGCATTCATTTCTACTGGTGCAAAATGGTGTCAGATGTTGCAGATCAGAATGATAGCACTTGACATAGGGGAAGAGATTACACAAGGGGCAAAGCAGGGGAGAAACTGGCCCACTGCTTCAGGAAGATCACTTGGCCAGCATGTGGCAGCTCTGGGGATGAGGATCTGAGAGAGCTGCAGAAATAAGATTGTGGGATCCGGGTGTCGAGAACACCTCTGGGTGGGGGAGGGAACTGGGAAGAAGTGTTGGATGTGTGGCTGAACTTTTTGCCATACTCTAGAACGTTGTTTCTAGATCCCTTTTAGTTTTATCCACTCCAAGGAAGTATCTGCTGTGTGGACAAATAAAGGACATAATTCAGTTACCCAGACTGTCCATCTGGCATCTTTCCCCCCACATTTAAATTCCCACAAACCGAAAAATAAACAACAACCTTTCTCTTGTGCAGGTTGGATCATGTGATCATTCATGTGGGAGCATTAAGTCTACCAGAGGCAAAGGAACTGGTGCGTGTGAATTTTCTCTTGGCCTCCTTCCTTTGTCTTTCCATAACCTTACATATTAGTGGGTTGGTTCCCCTTTTCTTTTCTGAGTTTATGCGCTTACTGACATCTCTTTCCATGTTATGCTGTCTTGGTCCTGAGGGTACATCTACATGGCAACAAAACACTGGCCTGGGTCAGCTGACTTGGGCTCACAAGGCATGGGCTGTAGGGCTATACAATTGCAGTGTAGACGTTTTAGCTTAGACTGGAGCCTGGGTTCTCAGACCTCACGGGGTCCTAGAGCCCAGGCTCCACTCCAAGCCCAAATGTCTGTACTGCAGTTTTATAGCCCTGCAGCCCAAGCCCAGTGAGCCTATGTCAGCTGACCTGTGTCAGCCGTGGGTATTTTATCAACATAGTCATATCCCTGAGTCTGAGCACGCAAGCATTGGATCTAATCAAACTGAGTTGGCTTGCTCTACTAGCATCTCCTGGGCGGCTCAGTCAGGTTATGCAGAATTTATTTGTATTGCTGCAGGGACTAGGATACCCTTTCATGGACCAGGACCCATTGCACTAGATGCTGTACAAACACAGAATATGTTAAAAATAGGTTTTCCCCAACCATTTTAGTTGGGGGAAAGGGGGAACCTTCCAAATGTGACCTGACGCCCCTCACGTGAATGGCCCCATTCATCTCAGTAATATAATTAATGACCATTGTAAATTGCATTGATCATTTTGCTGTGGGTCACTTTAGAATAAATCTCAGGCTCCCCTGGGATTGTGAGGCTCTCTTGATTTGGTTAACTGGAGGAGCCAGCCAGGCTCCTCTTCATTGCACTCTGGTTGCAGGAAGGTTTAATTAATGGAGGCTTTTGAACTTTGAGGCTTCATCCTAAGGGATGAACTCGTGTCATGAAGTTGCGTCAGTTTGTCATGAGGGGGATGTTGCTGCATCATTGACATATCAAATAGCATCTGCTGTACCCTGAAAATTCTCAGGTACCCTTTAATGTTCCACCAGGTAGGCATGCAGGATGTGGGATCTGCATTCAACATTGGGATGCTCCTGGAGAAAAGGTGGTAATCCGAAAATAGCTATAGAGGTAGTGATGTCCTGGACAAAAAAATCCCCTCCAGACCAGACTATGTTGCAAGGAAATAGAGGGTCATTAGTGCTGAGAGAGTGACACTATGATGATGGGCATGTTAGAAAAACCTAGTTAGGCTTATGATTTTTTTGGAGCCGTCCCTAAAGTACAGGCTACTGATAACATGGCTCCCCTGTATCTGCACATTATTCCTTTGTTTTCCCCCCAGGATCCCCACTCCTCATTTCCTCCTTTTCTCTGTTTCTTAGAGGGCTTCCATAATTTCTCTCGTCCTCTGACTCAATCTCTCTCTCAGCCGGCCCCTGTTCACGTATGCCCTCTCTCGCTCTCTCTCACTCACACACAGAGATGAAAGTAAGCCGGTACGCCCCAGTACAGCATACCGGCAAGAGCCTGTGCGCCATACCGGGGCGGCCCAGCTTCCCCAGGTGGTAATTTAAAGGGCCTGGGGCTCCCAGCAGTGGCTGGAGCCCCAGGCCCTTTAAATTGCCACCAGAGCCCCTCTGCTGGAGCCCTGGGGTAGCGGTAGCTGGGCTTTGGGGGCTATTTAAAGGGCCCAGAGCTCCTGCTGCTTCTACCGCCCTGGCCTTTTAAATAGCTGCTGGAGCCCCGCCGCCACTACCCCAGGGCTCTGGGGGCTATTTAAAGGGCCTGGGACTCCCCTGCCTCTACCACCCCAAGCCCTTTAAATAGCCCCCAGAGCCCTGGGGTAGCGGCAGCGGGGCTCCGGGAGCTATTTAAAGGGCTCGGGGTGGTAGAGGCAGGGGAGCCCCAGGCCCTTTAAATAGCCCCTGGCTGCCGCTGCTACCCCGGGGGGGGATGAGGGGGTATGAGGGGGGGCACTTACCCATACAGAGCAGGCTGGGGCTGGCTCTGACCCCCTCAGCCCCGCCCCTTCCGCCTGAGGCCCCGACCCTTCCGGGGGCCAGAGCTGGCCCCCAGCCTAGCTCCGTACCAGTAAGTCACTAGGCTTACTTTCACCTCTGCTGACACACACGTTCTCAGGCCCAGATGGTCCACTCCTGGCCACTTCTTCAGGGGATGTGGGAATCTTAAAGGCCTATTAGTTTGACATCTGTCGTATGCAAGGTTTTGGAAAAAATTGTGAAGGAGAAAGTAGTTAAGGACATTGAGGTCAATGGTAATTGGGACAAAATACAACATGGTTTTACAAAAGGTAGATTGTGCCAAACCAACGTGATCTCCTTCTTTGAGAAGGTAACAGATCTTTTAGACAAAGGAAATGCAGTTGATCTAATTTACCTCGATTTCAGTAAGGCATTTGATACGGTTCCACATGGGGAATTATTAGTTAAATTGGAAAAGATGGGGATCAATATGAAAATTGATAGGTGGATAAGGAACTGTTTAAAGGGGAGACTATAACAGATCATACTGAAAGGTGAACTGTCAGGCTGGAGGGAGGTTACTAGTGGAGTTTCTCAGGAATCGGTTTTGGAACCAATCTTATTTAATCTTTTTATTACTGACCTTGGCCCAAAAAGTGGGAGTGTGCCAATAAAGTTTGTGGATGACACAAAGCTGGGAGGTATTGCCAATACAGAGAAGAACCGGGATATCATACAGGAAGATTTGAAGGACCCTGTAAACTGGAGTAATAGTAATAGGATGAAATTTAGTGAAAAGTGCAAGGTCATGCATTTAGGGATTAATAACAAGAATTTTAGTTATAAGCTGGGGATGCATCAGTTGGAAGTAACAGAGGAGAAGGACCTCGGAGTATTGGTTGATCACAGGATGACTATGAGCCGCCAATGTGATATGGCCGTGAGAAAAGCTAATGTGGTCTTGGGATGTATCAGGCGAGATATTTTCAGTAGAGATAAGGAGATGTTAGTACCGTTGTACAAGGCACTGGTGAGACCTCATCTGGAATACTGTGTGCAGTTCAGGTCTCCCATGTTTAAGAAGGATGAATCAAACTGGAACAGGTACAGAGAAGGGCTACTAGGATGATCCGAGGAATGGAAAACCTGCCTTATGAAAGGAGACTCAAAGAGCTTGGCTTGTTTAGCCTAACCAAAAGAAGGCTATGGGGAGATATGATTGCTCTGTATAAATATATCAGAGGGATAAATACCAGGGAGGGAGAGGAATTATTTAAGCTCAGTACCAATGTGAACACAAGAACAAATGGATATAAACTGGCCATCAGGAAGTTTAGATTTGAAATTAGACGAAGGTTTCTAACCATCAGAGGAGTGAAGTTTTGGAACAGCCTTCCAAGGGAAGCAATGGGGACAAAAGACATATCTGGCTTCAAGATTAAGCTTGATAAGTTTGTGGAGGGGATGGTATGATGGGATAAATTAATTGCCAAAATTAGGCCATCTTTGACTATTAGTGGTAAATATGCCCAATGGCCTGTGATGGGATGTTAGATGGGGTGGGATATGAGTTACTACAGAGAATTCTTTCCTGGATGTCTGGCTGATGAGTCTTGCCCACATGCTCAGGGTTTAGCTGATCGCCATATTTGGGGTCGGGAAGGAATTTTCCTCCAGGGCAGATTGGCAGAGGCCCTGGGGGAGGGTGTTTTGCCTTCCTCTGCAGTGTGGGGCATGGGTCACTTGCTGGAGGATTCTCTGCACCTTGAAGTCTTTAAACCATGATTTGAGAACTTCAGTAGCTCAGACATAGGTTAGGGGTTTATTACAGGAGTGGGTGGGTGAGATTCTGTGGCCTGCGTTGTACAGGAGGTCAGACTAGATGATCATAATGGTCCCTTCTGACCTTAAAGTCTATGAGTCTATGATATGGTGTTTTGTTTAGAAACAGGTAATGCATTACATTGATGGAAGGGCCCCTTTATCCCTGGCACAGATTGGCACAACTCCCATTGACTTCAGGGCTGAACTTGTTCCATAATGTACAACTTGCTTAAGGGTTTAATTCGTAGCTGTGGAATGGATTGATGTGGTTCTTCTTCACTATGTGCATGATAGAAACACGTGCAGTGAGTGCACCTTTGATACATTCTGTTCTTTCCTATCCAGGCCAAACATGCAGCTGCAATAGGAGCCAGTGGTATCGCTGGGATCGCCCCCTTTTTTTTCAAACCTACAAACAAAGGTGAGCAGAGATGTCTCATCACACCCACAGGGGCCCTTTTTTCTTCTGGAGTTTGCCACACATTCAAGCGTCAGCAGTATTGTATGGTAAAGAGAAATCATGTTTTTTTAGAGATCTGTGGCAGCAATGCTGCTGTAGTTGGTCACAGAGTATCAGTATCATTGCTATATGGTTCCTCAATGATACTTCCTTTATAGTGCTTATATTCCTCCTCCAAGTGTTGGGGTTTCTTCTGAGAGGGCAAGTTCTCGAGTTTTAACATAGGGCCTGTGTTATAGGCTCCTCCTTTACCCTCTGCTGCTTTGGCTCAGAATGTCACCGTCCTCATTGTCATATGGACATTCTTTTGGAAACCATTTCTGGAAATAACGTTGTTTGAATGCCAGTGGTGGGTTTGGTCTTGGTCACAAGTGAAACTAATTGATGATCTCTTGTTGCCTACTGGACACACCCAATTGCATACATTACATTGGCATATTTGATAGTCTCTGCAGAAGCACAGGAGTGGATTAACAGGGCCAGTGCATATTTCTTGTGAGGTGCAGAACTACTTGAGGAGCAGATCAGAACTGAGGATAAATAATAGAGCTGTGTGGAAGAAGCTTGCAAAACTCTGACCCTAGCCAATGTTATCAGTTCGTCAGATTAGCCCAAAATGAAATAACCTATTGTTCTCTTGGTTTTTATACAACACATGTAATATGAAGGAACTACACTGGCCCAGTGGGTTTGAAATAATCATGTTTACTAACCTTATGCACCATTCAAGGCCTAGCTACATATATATACTGCTGTTCTGTTGGCTTCTGAAACCTAGACAGTGAGAAACACTAGAGGGCTCACAAACTATTAAAAGCATAGTACCCAATTCCTATATCCTGCACCTATTAAGTGCAGAAAAGATAGAGAAATAGTGTCTCCTTAGAGATGGATTGCTGATAAGTCTCTGGACCTGAACTCCCCTTTATGTGGATGACCTCCTTTCCTTGCCTCAGAGTATGATTGCCTTCTTTCATTGCCTCTTTCAGATACATTGGTTGCTTTCTTACGGGAAGTTGCATCTGAAGCCCCTGGCATTCCATTTTATTACTATCACATTCCTCCTTTAACAGGTGTAAAGAGTAAGTATTGCTCATTCAGTGACTCTTGCTCCTATTACATGGAGACTTTCCCCGTTCAAGGGATTCACTCCGAAAACAGTTGGTGAATCTAGACTTGGAAAACAAATTTAGCTTGTCTACATTAGAAAATGTTACTGCACCGAAACAGGACTGAATGGTCAAGTAGGTAGGTGCTGTACTTAGTGGGAAGGAGAATTAATAATTATTGACATCAAGAAGGATGAGGTATTTAATGCCTATTTTGCTTCAGTCTTTTCTAAAAAAAAAAGTAGTGACCAGATACTCAACACAATTAATATTAACAAGGGGGAAGGAACTCAAGCCAAAATAGGGAAAGAGCAGATTAAACAATATTTAGATAAGTTAAATGTATTCAAGTCAGCCGAGCCTGATGAAATTCATTCTAGGGTACTTAAGGAACTAGCTGAAGCAATCTCGGAACCATTAGCAATGATCTTGGAGAACTCGTGGATGATGGGTGAAAGGCAAACATAGTGCCTATCTATAAAAAGGGGAACAAAGAGGACCTTGGGAATCCTAGACCAGTCAGCCTAACTTCAGTACGTGGAAGGATACTGAAACAAATTATTTAAAAATCAATTTGTAAACACCTAGAGGATAATAGAGTTATAAAGTATCAGAGGGGTAGCCGTGTTAGTCTGGGTCTGTAGAAGCGACAAAGGGTCCTGTGGCACCTTATAGACTAACAGAGGTATTGAAGCATAAGCTTTCGTGGGTGAATACCCACTTCTTCGGATGCAAGCAGTGGAAATGTCCAGAGGCAGATATAAATGTGCAGGGAAGATTCAGGCTAGAGATAATGAGGTAAGCTTAATCAGGGAGGGTGAGGCCCTCTTCTAGCAGTTGAGGTGTCAACTGCTAGAATCTCGTTATCTCTAGCCTGAATCTTCCCTGCACATTTATATCTGCCTCTGGACATTTCCACTGCTTGCATCCGAAGAAGTGGGTATTCACCCACGAAAGCTTATGCTTCAATACCTCTGTTAGTCTATAAGGTGCCACAGGACCCTTTAGAGTTATAAAGAATAGCCAGCATGGATTTGTCAAGAACAAATCATATAAAACCAACCTAATTTCCTTCTTTGACAGAATTATTGGCTTAGTGGGTGCAGGGGAAGCAATAGATGTGATTGTATCTTGATTTTAGTAAGGTTTTTGACACGGTCCCACATGATGTTCTCCTAAGCAAACTAGGGAAATGTGGTTCAGATTAAATTACTATAAGGTGAGTCTTAGAACTGGTTGACAAGCCATATTCAAAGAATAGTTTTGAATGGCTTGCTGTCAAACTGGGAGGATATATTTAGTGGGTTCTCAGAGGAGTCAGTCCTTAGTCTGGTACTAGTCAATATTTTTATTAATGACTTGGATAATGGAGTGGAGAGGATGCTTATAAAATTTGCAGAGAACACAAAGCTGAGAAGGGTTGCAAGCACTTTCGAGGACAGGATTACAGTTTAAAACAACCTTGACAAATGGGAGAATTGGTTTGAAATCAACAAGATGAAATTCAATTAAGACAAGTGCAAAGTACAACAGTTAGGGAGGAATAAATCAAATTCCCAAACACAAAATGGGGAATAACTGGCTAGGTGGGAGTACTGCTGAAAAGGATCTGGGGTCACAAATTTAATGAGTCAACAGTGTGATGCAGTTGCAAAAAAGGCTAATCTAAGTCTGAGGTGTATTAACAGGGGTGTTGTATGTAAGACATGGGAGGTAATTGTCCCACTCTACTCTGCATTGGTGAGGCCTCAGCTGGAGTACTGTGTCCAGTTCTGGGCATCACACTGTAGCAAAGATGTGGATAAATTAGAGATAATCCAGAGGAGAGCAACAAAAATGGTAAAGGTTTAGAAAACCTGACCTCTGAGGAAAGGTTAAAACAACTGGACATGTTTTAGTCTTGTGAAAAGAAGACTGGGTGGGGCGGGAGACCTGATACCTGAAGTATGTTAAGGGCTGTTACCAAGATGACTGTGATCAATTGTTCTCCATGTTCAGTGGAGGCAGGAACAGAAGTAATGGGCTTACTCTGCAGCAAGGGAGATTTGGGTTAGATGTTAGGAAAACCTTTCTAACTATAACGTTAGTTTAAGTTCTGGAATAGGCTTCCCAGGGAGGTTGTGGAATCCCCACCATTAGAGGTTTTTAGGAACAGATTGGACAAACACTTGTCAGGGATGGTCTTGGTTTACTTGGTCCTGCCTCAGCATAGGCAGCTGGGCTAGATGACTTCTGGAGGTCCCGTCCAGCCCTACGCTCCTATGAGTCTATAAGCTGAAATGATGCTGACTATGACATTGTGACCAGTGTAAACCAGGACAGGTTATGTTTAGCATCATGTCCGCTAACCATAGTTAAACCCTGGTTCCAGCAACCTTTCACCACACCTATCTGACAGCGATGACCTGCACTCGTGCTCCTCAATACTGGTTAGCTAACGTAGTCCTAGTTGGCTAACTGAAGTACTAATCACATTCAGCCACAATACATTTTTCTAATGTAGACAAGCCCATAGGTGGTTAGCAGTGCAGCTGAGAATTGAATCTAAGTTGTTGTTGTTTTTGATTCCCTTGCTCTAAGCACCAGATCGCATAGCCTCTTTGAATATATTTTTAAAGTGTAGCTGCCAGTTCTTTTCTGAAGTGCTTATCTAACTGTATTTCTCAATTTCTGAACTGATCAGATGAATACTCAAGAAGGAAATAAGACATCTGGTAGATACTAATGAAATCTCTGCTGTGTAACAGGGCACAAGCCAGGAAATAGACAATGGGGCGGGCGGGGGAAAGAAAATGCTGGTGGCAGAATTATAGAAGCTGTTCAGCTTAGATGTGGATGTCTCCCACATGATGATCTTGCTTATTGTCAATAAGCAGCAAGTATGTAACACGGGAGTAGGTATAAATGAGAGGGGATAGTGACAATTCTATATCCATGGTACATTTCTCCTAGCATGCATTTGTGCATCACTTCATATATTTCAGAGTTACTTTACTGGTTCCTTTCAAACTATTTAAGTAACCAAGCTCTTACATGTAAGCCGTAAAGAAAATGTTGGAAAGCAACAAATCTGCCTCTGATTACCTTATGTAAGGGGATGGGGCGGGGGGTGGGACCTCACTCTGTTCAAATGAGTGAATAGTAAATCTTGAGTGACAATGATAACCCTTTTGGGGAGGAGATCAGGGACATCTTGTGTGGCTGGGATGTGTTTCTTGACATGAGATTGTTGTTCTGTGCAGTTCGTGTTGAGGAGCTGCTGGATGGGATAAAAGAACAGATCCCCACCTTCCAGGGTGTGAAGTTCAGTGACACAGACCTCTTGGACTTTGCACAGTGTGTGAAGAACCACAAAGAGCAGTTTGTGCTACTCTATGGAGTGGATGAGGTAAGGGTCTCCACTTCTAATGATCTCCCCTAAAAACCATGTGGCTTATGCTAAGACATATCCTGGTTCCAACCTGAACACTTACTACCCAGTGCGAAATTGAACTTTAGCCATGTTCAGGACTGCAAGTTGTACTGCTCATTCTTCCTTTGCTTTTTATTATATGAAGTAAAATGCCTTTTTTCCCCACACACAAACTAGCATCTGCTGAGCGCGCTGGCAATGGGAGCAACTGGGGCCGTTGGAAGGTCAGTCTTTTTGCATTCCTTCCCCATTTGTTGCCATATTTACGACTATCTGTCTATGTATTGTAATTATATGGCCCCCATTACTGTAATGCCCTGAGTGCCTCACAATCTTTAATGTATTTATTTATCCTCACAACATTGCTGTGAGGCAGGGTTGGACTACTACCCTTTTTACTGATGGATCACTGAAGTTCAGAGAGACTAAGAGATTTCTGGGTGATCTTGGGGAAAGTCAATGCTGGAGAAGGGAATTGAACCTAAGTCCAGGTCAGTGCTTAAGCATCCTTCCTCCCCCACTGAGGAGGCGTAAATGAGTTACTGTACCACATTGCAATTCATGTGTACAATACATAAATCACAAGTGACAAGTAAACAAAGTGATTGTTTTTCCAAGAACAAAAAATCAGTTAGCCATTCTGGGGAACAATGTCATTTGTAAAGGATGATGGGAAGAGAACACTTAATTGTAACTCTTTCATTGGGAGCAGTCATGCTTTTAAAGCTCAACTATATACAATTTGTTTCAGACCACGCTGAATTTCTAGATCGGAATGATTACGTTCTGAAAATAAAATATTGCACTAGAAAGCCTGGGACTTCCTGTTTGTTCTGGTTGCGGTGGCTGCTCTAAGCACCTCTTTGCATAACCGAGTTTACTTTGTTTTTTTGGCAGCACATACAACTACCTGGGCAAAAAAAACAACTTGATGTTGGAGGCTTTTGCAAAGCAAGACCTCGCATTAGCACAACGATATCAGGTACAGCATCTTCACCTGCTCACAGTAGGAGTGTCCTCTCTCCACTCCCCCAAACTTCTCTTCACTGGGCATCCTTTATTCTCTGTGGCTTCCCACCACCACCGCTTTACCCACCTAATCTCTCTCATCACTGCGCTCACCCTCAAACAATCTATTTGTCGGGTACACAGTTCCCCTTTTCTGAAACCGGTCCATGCACAAACCCTGCTATTTTAACTAGCCAAGGCCCAGCTCACCTTTCGTCCCCTTGTGTAACCTGCCCTTCAGCCCCTAAAACTCTGTGTGGAATGGGCACTGTCCATCTCTTCCCTCATAAACAGTCTAGCCCAGACAGATCTGTTTGTTTACCCTCCAGTCACATACATGCACATGTATGTTTTGCCTTAGGCACAACCTGTTCTAGGATCCTCTTGTCCCATTTCCAGTCAATGTTCTTCTCACCCAACCTCCTTCCTCTTCCCTTCCCATCCATGTGCACACACCTACCTGCTGACTAGTCTGGAGGACTGCCTTCTGCCTTTCTAACCTGGTGGAGCACCTGCTTGCTGATTGATAACCACCATTCAAATACTCTCCATCGATAGGTCTTCATGCCCAATCTCTTTTAAGGAGTGGTGGCCCTCGTCTTCTTTTTAACCATTCCAGATGGGTTATTGTCCACTCCACCCACTTTTTAACCAGTCTTGGCAGTTTCTTGCCCCTCTCTCATCAGTTGCTTGTGGGGAACGGGGGTTAGGCTGGACCAAACATCACCCCTTTCCTTCGTCTCTCTTCTCCCGCTTCCGCTCCACCTCCTCCACAACTGAGATTGGGCTCTCTGCCTGAAAGGGAATTACAGCAACCTGCAGGGTATTGTCCTGCTGGGACACAGGAGAGAGAGTGTTGTTGTAACAACCGAATGATGTAGTTTTGGGGTGCAGCCTGTGAGCTGGACTCATGTTCTTCCTGGTTCATAAAAGACAATGGAAAGACACCAAGTCTACTGCTGACTGAGATTGTCAACACCTTCCTTCAAGAAAGAAAGGTTCCAGGAGTCCTCTGGGGCAATATTGAGGCTTCTGTTCAAGAAACCATTGCCTAATGTAAATAATCCTGCCTGTGCTGAATCTCCCATTTGGGGGAATATTTGAGAAGACCATGGTGAGATCTGGTATTCTTGCATTTCTTGAACACCAGTCAGTTTGGCTTCAGGTCTGGGTATGGCACAGATACTGCACTGATTACATTCGTTGCTTTTTGCCTGGCAATGGGTGAAGATTGGGTAATATGCTGATTATTTTAGCTGTGTCAGCTGCCTTTGATACTATTGACCACAGGGTGTTGCTGACATGTCTGAGGCCCCTAGCAGGGGTAGATGGATCCATTCTGGGTGGCTGTGTGCCTTTCTTCCTGGTTAACAGTAGGCAATAGCATTCTGCATGGAGGGTTCTCCATCTTGCAATGTTTCACGGGTCACTATGCCATTACCCTTCTTACTCAACATGTCAGAGGCCATCTAGAGGAGTCAGGAGGCCTGAGCGATGGTGTAGTCAATATGCAAATGATAGAAAATTGTGTATCGCAGTCTTGAACAGCTGGGGGCACTGGTCCTCCTGGACTGGTGACAGGAGGGTGGGGTCCATATTCAACAAAGGGTCTTCTACTCTGGAAAGGACTTCCTTTCTGTAAGTCCAGAAAGGCATGGTGCGCTAGTTTCCTCAGACTGTTGTGTTAAGGGGCCAAGTTGTATAAGGTTGGCCTGAGTGGGAGTGGTTCATTGGGGGGTGGGAGCTGTGGGTGGTGATGTACTTTTGGGAAAAGAGTAGATGTACTGCGGCCTTTCCCTTTATGTCTTGTATATAATTATTTGTTATCCAGGCATCCAGAGCTGTTAGGATAGATGTCTTGTAAATATGAAGAAGTGAATTAAAAAAAATACTGTCTATTTCTCTTCTAGTTCTGTACTGGAGAATTTCTCAGCTTTGTATTCAAACTAGGTAGGTGCTGCAATATCTTCCTTCCTCACTGTGTTGCAAAACAGGGACTGAAAATCCATGAGCTTCACTGAAGCTTCCAGGTCCCTGTAACCTGAGAAGCTCCCTTCTGAAAGATCTTGTGCAAAGAGAGACCTCACATCTGCTGTTGCTGCTTGAGTTATCAGCTGTTGGGAGTTCAATGACTGAGCTGGCAAAGCACATCCAGAAAGATTCCACTCACTCTTCCCTACTTTCTCCAGGCCCTCTGACAAATTCCCCAACTTCAAAAAAAAAAATTTTTTTATCCTGACTCTATCCATTTTTCTTCCCAAGTCCACGCTCAGTGCCGTTGTTACTGAGTGTTCTCAATCCCGGACAAGACAATAAAGTGCCCTGATGACAAAGCCAAAGGGGCCTGATTCTCCTCTCCCTTATGTTGGTATAACTTAAGAGTAACTCCATTCAAGTGAGTGGAGTTTTACACAGGTACAAGTGGTGTAAGTGAGAGGACAATCAGGCCCAAGAATCTAAAAATCCATTCATGAGAAAAATAAGTGTGTTGTTTTTACATTGCAGGCCTACTCCCCTTGTGCTTTCAAAACTATATCTATTGACTTTGCTGGCAAAAATACATGTTTTCTCCTGTTCCCCCCCAAAGCAGTGCTGACTCTGCGGGGTTGAGAGACCGATTCTTTCAGGTTTGCACATAATCAAGAGAACTATTAACTGAATTCTAATTACAGAATCTGTATTACTTCTGATACTATATGTAAACCACAAAGGACATGGTTGGGCGTTCGGTTCCCAGGTTGTTTGCTGGGCTGAGAGTTAGATGATACAACTTATCTATAAAGATAACCCTAATTTGATCTGAAAGTCCTGGAAAAAACAAGTATGGGAACTCTCCCAAAGCCACACTTACGGAGTCACTTTTCAGAGCATACGCATGCATTACTAAGGAAATATTGTACTTAGGGCATTTTGGAGGAAAATATGGGTAGATAAGAGTGGTTGGTATTGTAATACAGGGTGGATATTTAACTCTGTTTTCTGTCTGCAAACATCACTTGCTAATTCCATCTTTCTCCCTTGTGGGAATTTAAACTCTGGCCATATTCCAGGATTTCACAAGAGATGGAATAGTTGGTGCGGTTGGGGTTTTAGAGCCCTCTGTAGTGACCGTCTTTTATTTAAGTGATATATTTAAGTAGCCTGCTTTTTTCTTTTGTCTGCCTAGGTTTTGGTGTTGCACAGACTAAAGCAGTCATGACTTTTACCTCAGGGATTCCAATGGGTCCCCCACGGCTTCCGCTCCTGAGTGCCTCTGTGGATTTTATTGAGAAAGCAAAAGCTAAAATGACGAGCCTGATTCTGTGATTGTCCCAGCAGTTGATCTGATATTAATATGGTTCTGGAGATTTGGGGCCTCTGCTTTTGTGATTCATCACTCGGTGTTCTCAGGAATTTGTAATAAGTGGTTTCCTATCAGGGATGGACTTGCTAGCCTGTGTCTTGCTTTCTTTCCTTGAGCATTACCCAAAGGTGGAACCTTTATAATACAAGTGAATTCTGTTTATCTGAATGACTTGGAGGACATCAGAGACCTTTGGATAATCAGGTGTTCAGATAAATGGAAGTGTTATTTTTAGCTGCAGTTTCACAGGTCTGGTCTATGCTTCAAATTGAGGTCAACCTAGCTACGTTGTCAAGATGCCCTAACCTCTCTGGTAGACGTGGCTAGGTCAATGGAAGAATTTTTCTGTTGACCTAGCTACTACCTCTCGGAGAGGTGGATTACCTACATTGAAGGAAACCCCCTTCTGTCGCTGTAGGAAGCATCTACGCTATGGTGCTACAGCAGCACAGTTCCAGTGCCATAGCCATGCCACTTGGGTGGCTGTAGTGTAGACAAAGCCACTGTTTCATGCTGCAGTGATGTCAGTCCCAGAGGAGGGGAGAAAAGGATCCGGTATCACTGCAGAATGAAAGGGTGGGGAAGGGTGGAAGGGAGGCAAAGAGGAGGATGGAAGAGAGAAAAGGAAAAGGAAGGAGGTAGAGGGGAAGGAGCCGCAGGAGACAGGAGCCTTCTTGACAGCCCTGGATTCCACTAGCACCAGTACAAATACTGTAGTGAGGGGTACAGCTGGCTGGCTCCCTCCCCCACAGCTGTCAGTGCTAGCAAATGCTCAGACAGCACCAAGGAGGTTCTTGTCTCCTGCAGCTATTCCCCCTCTCCCGCCCTCTCTTCACACCCTTGGGGATTCACAATGTAGCTATCTGAATGAACCCTGTATCCCCCATGCGTTTAATGAGCTGCTAAGAGGTTAACTGAAGAGCATTCAGCGGTTCATTAAATGCACTGGCACTGCCAATTCAGATCATCGGGATTTTCAGTTAATTGAAATTTGAACTTTGCCTGTAGTTGCCTCTGCCCTATGTTGCACAAAAGCAAGGTATGCTTCTAACAAAGCAAACTTACAAGGGTATGTCTGTACTGAAAATGCTACAGCTGCAGTGCTTCAGTGTAGACACTACTTATGCCGATGGCAGGGGTTGACATAAGTGGTAGTGTAGACCTAGCCTGACTCTCTGCTTAGGAAGAGGAGAAAGGTTCCTTGCTGGAATTCCGAGTTCCTCTGGACAGGGAAGAGGACTCTGTGTCTCTCTGACTTCCAGAATTTCCATCTATTATGACAGTCCCAACCCTCCCCTTCCCCCACACTTTTTATGATACTGAGATGTGGGTGAAATAATGTGTCTCGTGTACTCTGACATGACATCATTATTCTGCTCAGCCTGGTATTTTAGTGCAGCTGTTATGTCATATAAACCTACAAAAACTCCCATTTTTACCAGTGAGTAAAAGGAATCGGGTTTCTGTGTCCAGAACTCCCAGAAGACATTCTTCTTCCATAAGCTTCTTTCCCTTTATCTCTCTTCTCCATGTTGTTGCTCTCCCTATATTTCCTCAAACAAAAAAATGTAAGTAACTCTTTTGTGACAGAAGCAGGGCTGGCTCCAGGCACCAGCTTTCCAAGCAGGTGCTTGGGGCGGCATCGAGAATGGGGCGGCAGTTCGAGTCCCGCGGTTGCAATTTGGTGGAAGGTCCGCCGCTCTTCCCGCCGCCGAATTGCCGCCGCGGGACTCAGACTGCTACCCCATTCTCGCCCGCTATGGCGGCAATTCGGCAGCGACTGCTTGGGGTGGCAAAATTGTTAGAGCCGCCCCTGGACAGAAGACACTTGCTCCATCTTGTTCCCAGCATGTGCTGGCTAAAGCAGCACCAGAGCTGGAGCAGGAGTTGAACCAGAGGTTCTAGATGGCAATGCAAAGCACTACCGCTTCTTACAAATGTCATTTATTGCTGATGTTAAGGGGCCCTTTACATATATTGGACCTAATGTTCCACTCCACCCTGTGTATTTGTTTACACCTTGGCAAAATGCTACCATCTAGCTGCCTGGAGAATTTTGATTTGGTAGCATTTTACACCCACTTTGCACACGTAAGAATGACTGCGTGTGCAAGACAGGGAGAATCAGGTCTGAGAATCTGGTGATCTGTTGTTGTTTTAGTATCCAAGGATTCTGGGTAACCTGGAGAGTAACAGTCCATTAACTTCTTCGGTTTGGCAGTAATAATCTCACTTTCTATCTGCAGAACACAAACTGTAGAAGCCCTGACTGAGTTAGACAGTTGACAAGATTTTTCTCCTGAATCTGTAAGGCATGTAGGTAAGCTTCGCTGGTGGGTCAAACATGGAAGAAGGTGGCCTCTGAAATAGCAAAGAGCACTGCACATTTGCAACTGTTCCTTGCACAACCAACCATTGATTGGCGCAAGCATGCAGAGAGCCAGCATGACAAAAATCATAGGAAAGAATAAAACTGTGCACACTCCCAGATTCAGCTATTTTAGGAGAACTCTACTGTGTATTCGTTAAAGCTTTTACTTTGATGTTTTTAGGTTCTCTAATGCAAATAAGATTCTCTATTGCTGTTTCAATGCTATGCACATAACAATACACTGTTACTTTCTGCATATTTTAATATAATGTATAGATATACAATGCATCTAAACATGAGATCTTCAATTGAATAACTTTTCTAACAGACACACATTATTCCTGGTATTTAAGTGTGTCTTGGTCTGTTTGTACAAATCTCCAGATATTAAACTGTTTACCTCTGAAATTTTGTTTAACATTTCAATGAAATTTCTGTATATTTTCTTACAGTGATCATAAAAGCATTCTTAAAAACATTGGCCTCTATTTCCTCTTTGAAAAAATGCTCTTGAGGGGGCAGAGGTGGTAGGAGGGCACTGTTTTCTAGACTCTCTCAAAATTTAGTAATATCTTCCCCTTCCTCTCATGCTCCTTCAGGAAGATAATCTTAGGGATAGATGCTGCAAGCACTTAAGCACATGCTTAACTTTACCCATGTAAGTAGTCCTACTGAAGTCAGTGGTACGTCTTGGATGAATAAAGTTAAGCGCAAATATGCCAGCAAGATCAGGATCTAATCTCCTCCTTTAGAACTCAAATATGGGAAAGATTGTGCCTGCCTTAACTCACTTTCAGTTGCTTTTTGACCTGCACCCTCTTCCAAACTGTCATGAATCCTAGTACCTTCTATCTGTTCTCTCAAAATCAGTGGAAAGTGTTCTTGGGTTTTCATGTGGTTTTAAGAAATCTTCAATAAAGACAAGTGCAAAGTACTTTGTTTAGAAAGGCAAAATCAAATGCACAGCTATAAAATGAGTAAGTAGCCATGGGGTAGTACTACTGTAAAGGATCTGGGATTATAGTGGATCACCAATTGAATGAGTCAAGAATGTGATGCAGTTGTGAAAAATGCTAATATCATTCTGGGATATATGAACAGGATTTTTATATGTGAGACACAGAAGGTAATTGTCCTGCTTTACTCGGCACTGGTGAGGCCTCATCTGGAGTACTGTGTCCAATTCTAAGCACCACCATTTAGGAAAGATGTGGATAATTTGGAGAGAATCCAGAGGAGAGCAACAAAAATGATAAAAAGGTGTAGCAAACCTGACTTATAGCCGGGTTTTAAAAAAAAATAGGCATGTTTAATCTTGAAAGACTGAGGCCCCATCTACACTAGCAAGTTTGTGCGCAGTAAAGCAGCTTTGAGCGCTGTAACTCCCAAGGTGTACACCCTGCTAAGCCACTAGTGCGCAGAAACTGCGCAGTTGCAGTGCTTTAAAAAAACCACCCCAACAAGAGGCATAGAGCTTTCTGCACCAGGGTTACAGCGCTGCGGTCCCAGTGTAGACACCGTGGTGATTACAGTGCTGTGATTGGCCTCTGGGAGGTGGCCCACAATGCCTGTTCTCACCTCTCTGGCCATCGGTTTGAACTCTACTGCCCTGCCCTCAGGTGACCAACCGTCAGCCCCACCCCATACATTCCTTTGCAAATTTGAAAGTCCCTGTTTACTCAGTGATGCGTGCAGTGATCTCCGCGCATCTTTCCAGGTAGCCATGCCTGCTCCACACACCAGATGATCCCCCCACTTGAAGCAGTGCCAAGCTGCTGGACCTCACTGGTATTTGGGGAGAGGAGGCAGTGCCATAGGCGTCAACTTCCCCCGGCGCCGGCAGGCGCTCGCGCCCCCCGGCCCCACCCCAACTCCACCCCTTCCCTGCCCCATTCCAACCCCTTCCCCAAAGTCCCTGCCCCAACTCCACCCCCTCCCTGCCCCTATTGGACCTCTTCCCCAAATCCCTGCCCTGGCCCTGCCTCCTACCCCTGAGTGCTCCGTGTTCCCCCTCTGGAGGGGGAAGAAGCAGGACCCGGCGGCGCATTCAGGGGAGGAGGCAGAGTGGAGGTGAGCTGGCCGGGGGGGGCAAGCAGGCAGCTGCCGGTGAGTGCTCTGCACCCACCAATTTTTCCAGCCCTGGAGCACCCACAGAGTCAGCGCCTATGGGCAGTGCAGTCACAGCTGCGCTCCAGTCGTCGGAATTATGATACCAATGGACAGATTTCACAATGCATGATAGAAAGGGGCCATGACCGGGACACACTGCAGTGTGGGGTAAAAGTGAAGGAGCTGTGAAATGCCTACCACAAGGTGTGGGAGGCAATCCGCCGCTCCAGTGCTGTGCCCACGAACTGCCGGTTCTACAAAGAGCTGGACGCGATACTCGGTGGTGACCCCACCTCCACTGCAAAGTCCCCTGTGGATGCTTTGTTGCCAGTCGAGAGTGGACCGAGCCAGGAGGAGGCAATCTTGGATGAAGAGCGGGAGGGGGACCCAGAGGCAGAGGATGACTCGGAGGCCAGAGATGCATGCAGTCAGAAGCTCTTTTCTACCCCGGAGGAGCCTAGCCAGTCACAGCTGTCGGATTTTGGCGAAGCACAAACAGGAGAGGAGGCCCCTGGTAAGTGGATCTGATGTTGGGAATTACTGAAGCGAGTTGTTGGGGGCAGGAAGGTTGCAGAAAGCAGGCTTGTCTCCCACCGCATGCCTAGTTTGAGCGGCAGAACAGGCTGTTGATTGACTCCCTCACTTCACGGGAATCTCCCTCCGAGGTCTCCAGGAACCTCTTGTGGAGATACTGGGCCAATCCACTGCTGCAGGTTCCTCAGAAGAACTACTTTGTTTCTTGCCCCATTAACGGTAACTTTCCCACACTCACGGGGTGGGGACCATAGCTGCACACAGGCTAGCCACATAGGGGCCAGGGCAGAAGCCACAGGCTTGGAGAAGACCCTCCCTTGATTCCCTGCTCACCCTCAGCAGCATAATGATCAGCTCCTGTGGAAAGTGGGACAGGAATGATTATCAGGCCCCCCCTACAGTGCTGGCTCTCCCCAAGTGCCATGTGCCCAGTGTACAGCACGGTTGAGGAACAGTGATTTACCCTGCCCCTGCGACTACTTGCCATTTTGGGGGGTCTTGTGGCTTGTGTGCTTGCCTGGGGTCAGCCAGTTAGTGACAGGTGTGTGAGTATTGGCTGTGTTAAAGCTCTGAAACAGTGTTGTCTGTGTTGCAAACAATACTGCTTCTCTAAAATGTTGCATTTAAATTTCACAGAGATGACCCTGGGAGACCAGCTTCCCTTATCGGCGGCAGAACAGTTGTGAAGAATGAGAAAGCATCCAAGAAGAACTAAGGAGGAGTTTATGCATGAAGTTATGATGCACTCAGCCGCAGAGAAAAAGGAACTGAAGGAGTGGCAGGACAACGAGAAGAGGGACTGAAAGGAGAACGTGGCACACCAGAAAGAAGCCACGGAGCGGCTCTTAAAGGTTATGGAGCGCCAAGTGGACATGCTCCAGGCGATACTAGCTCTTCAAACGGAGTAGCTCCGCACCCTCCCTCCCCTGCAGCTGCTGTCACAAAACACTTTCCCATGCGCCCTCCCCGCCAACCCCAGGGCCGGTGCAAGGAAGTTTTGCACCCTAGGCGAAACTTCCTTTCACCGGCCCAGCAACGAACCCCGCCAGCGGCAGCACCCTCCTCCCCCTGCGGCAACTAACCCCGCCTGCGACAGCCCCCTACTCCGGTGGCAACCCCCCTCCACCCCCATGGCAACTTACCACGCCCCCCCCCCCCGCGGCAAACCCTCCCCCCCCCCCCCCCACGGCAACTAACCCCGCCCGGGGAGCCCACCCCAGCTCACCTCTGCTCTGCCTCCTCCACTGAGCACGCTGGCGCTGCTCTAATTCTCCTCCCCTCCCAGGCTTGTGGTGCGGATTGGAGGAGAATTAGTGCAGGGGCGGCGTGCTCAGCGGAGGAGGCGGAGTAGAGGTGAGCTGGGGCGGGGAGCGGTTCCCATGCACATCCCCCCCTGTTACTGCAGGCAGCCCTCCCCGCGTCAGCTCACCTCCACTCCACCTCTTCGCCTGAGCGGACTTTTAGGTGCCCTCAACCACTAGGCGCCCTAGGCGGCCGCCTTGTTCGCCTAGTGGTTGCACCGGCCCTGCCCAACCCCCTACCGCCAACACACTCTTATCAACCTTCTGGCTCCACTCTCTACCCAAAGCATTCCACTCCTCCCTCCTCACAGTCCAGCAGTGTGGACTCCCAATACCTACTGCACTCAACACCCATCCCTCAGCAGTTTGGCCCTTCCGAAGTACAGCACCCGCTGCATCGTACTCCAAAGGAGAAGGTTGGGTATGGTCCCTGGACATACACAAATCTGTAGCTGTCCCAGGACCCCTCCTCCTCTTGAGACCTTCCATTCCACCATCCCCCTCCCTGCTGATGAATTTTTTCATTTGACTCTCTCCTCTGGTTGTTGTCTTTTAATAAAAGAATTGTTTGTTTGAAAACAGTCTTTATTCTATTAAGTGAAAGCAAAAAGAGCACTGCAAAGCAACATACAATTATGTTAAGGCCTCTTCTTGCATCAAGCTCCTAGTATTACAAGCACTGCAATCCCAAGCATAGCAACAAATATTAGTGGCTTTCCACTTCAAAGCATCCCTGATCCTTATGTAAGTAACTCTTTTGTGACAGAAGCAGGGCCGGTTCCAGGCACCAGCTTTCCAAGCTGGTGCTTGGGGCGGCATCGAGAATGGGGCGGCAATCCGAGTCCCACGGCGGCAATTTGGCGGCAGGTCCGCCGCTCTTCCCGCCGCTGAATTGCCGCCGCGGGACTGGTTAACAACCAATCGGTAGCCGTCTGGAGTAGCCAGCTTCCACAATGCAATCACCACGCACTTCTCCAGCAACAAGGCAGCTCTCATTCTTGTGTCCTTGCACCGCAGGCCTGCGGCGAGCTCATCACACAGTCCCATGAATGTGGCTTTCCTCATCCGAAAGTTCTGCAGCCACTGCTCATCATCCCAGACGTGCATCATGATATGATCCCACCACTCAGTGCTTGTTTCCCGAGCCCAAAAGTAGCGTTCCACTCTGGTCAGCACCTCCGTGAATGCCACAGCTACTATGTGTGGTGAGATCAATGTCTCACTTCTCTTACCTTTGTAGTTTAAGGAATAACTCCACTGCCACTTGTGACGTTGGTCAGTGCAAACAGCATGCTTGTCAACAGCTTGGGATCCATTCCTGCAGCCAGAAAGAGGCAGGGCAGGGCGCACAGTAGACAAACTGTTGAAAGATGGCGCCAAATGCAGACGGAAGCACAGGGATTGCTGGGATGCGAAGAAATGCATCACGGGGCATTGGGACAGGACCCAGGATGCCCAGTGACCTCTTCCGCCTTCTCACAAGTGTTAGCAGCAAAAGAGGAAGAGGTGCTCTGTGGGATAGCTGCCCAGAGTGCACCACTCCAAATAGCGCTGCAAGTTTGAACAAACTATTGTGCATGCAGCTGTCAGTGTGAACACACAACAGTGGTTTCCCTTCAGCGCTCTCTGAGCGGCGCTGTAACTGCCGGCGCTGTAACTTTGCCAGTGTAGACATGCCCTGAGGGAGGACCTAAGTCTTCAAATAGGTAAGTGGTGCTTGCTCGAAAGAGGATGGGGATCCATTGTTCTCCATGTCCAGTGAAGGTAAGGCAAGAAGTTAATAGGCATAATCTACAGCAAGGGAGTTTTAGGTTAGAACATTTTCCCTAATATCTAACTCTAAAGATAGTTAAATTCTGGAAGAGGCTTCCAAAGGAGGTTGTGGAATCCCTTATCTGTGATGCCTTCTCAGGGTGCCCAGAACCATAAGCCACTGTGCTGTCTCTGCCTCAACAAGAGAGCTTTGCTGGTGCTTAAGCTGTGTGTCCGTTCTCATGATACACCAGCCAGCCTTGTCAGCAAACTCCTTGAGACCCTGCCAGTCTAAATCTTGCCTTGCAGGTAAAATTCAGTGAGCCCCAGTTACCAGGCTCCCCAGAGAGGTCTCTGCAGTGTCCAGTTCTTCTCACTAAACACTCACATAAATTAAGTTTGTCTCCAACGAGACAGTGTGAGCACCAGCCTTTTTGCTCAGTTGAGGATTAAAGTACATCCTCAGCTGACTTAAAAGTATTTGATATCCAAACCTCCCCCCACACACACTTTTTTTTAAACTGCTAGAGCTAGTTGGGAACCTTCCATCAGCATTTTCTGACAAAATCCAGTTTCTGCCAAAACAAAATGTTTCCATGCTTCAAATTTTTTTATTGGGGAAAAATTGAATTTTTTTTAAATGTTTTGACCCAGATTGGACTAGTTTGTTTTATTCAGCCCTGAAACATTTTATTTTCAAATGGTTAAAAAACCCCACACTAGACAACATTTCCTTTTTAAGCACATTGCCATATGGAAGTTGTGGGTTGAGCCCCCATTGTTTTCTCCCTGGTTAGATGACCTCTCCCTTGATGCACCATACAGCTTGGCAGCTGCATATGCTGTGCATTGAGGGAGACTGTATCCTCCAGAGGTACCAGCCCACAGGAAGCAATGGGGGCCTTGAGCTACAGCTCCCATAAAACAGTGTGCAGATGGAGCAATGCTGCTTAATGTTGATCTGATCCATTAAACAAAATGAAACACTGTGATTTCAGCAATGCTGAAACATTTAGATCAAAATATTTGGACGTTTCCCACCCTTTTTTAAAAATGTCTGTTCTGCAAAATAATTTCAACATTTTATCCCAAATTGGGACAAAAAAATATTGGAGTATCTGGCAGGATGGAAATTCCAACATTTCCTCAGCTCTGCTTATTACTGGCTAGTTTTGGGGTAGCTGGGGCCGCAAGTCACAGTACTAGCTCTGAAATTGGTTTTCAACTTAGACTAAAAACCACAAAAATAAATAAATCAACATTTTACTGCCCTGGTGTTATTGAATCAGTCAAAACAAATATTTATGGTATTTGAGGCCTTATCTACACTACACAGTTTTGTCGACAAATCAGTGGAGATGTACACATTGAAATGCTCCTCCTGCCAATGTAACTCCCCTGCTATGCCAACATAATAAAAACACCTCCATGAGAGTGGGGCCTATGGCGATGCAGTGTCTGTGTAGACACTGACATTGGCTATCATTCTTGTCAATTTCATGGCTCCAGTGGTGAAATTGACAAGAAAAGAGGGCAGCTAGAGTACAGCTGCCCCCCAGGTCCCAGTTGGGAGCTGGGGAGCAAGAAACCACTGGCACCTTCCCTTCCCCCACTTCCCACTGGGAACCAGAGCCATGAAATTGACAAGGCTGCCGGGCTCGTGGCAAGGAGCAGACCTGAGATGCCGGGGCAGCTGGACCCCCGCTTCCTGGGGGTAAGATGCCCCAGGCAGCTTCCTTCCCGCTTCCAGCGGGGAACAGGAAGGTGGGCAGCCCACCCAGAGCCTGTGGAACAGCTGGATTGAATGTGAAGGAGTTTAGTGTGACTGCTGTGAGACCACACTGGCGCACAATTTTCAGCTACAGAATATACTAAGGCAATTGTTGTGGTTCAGAGGGTCCATGGACTAGAGCCCCATGATGTTCCAGCCAATTTTCTGAAAAGTATTACACAAGACTGGCCTTAGGGAGGGTGTTCTCAAGGTGTTGTCGAAAGGTTAAACTCCGATTCAGTGTAATGCCAAGATACTTTGGGTTAGCCTCCTGGCTGACACTCTCACTTCAGAACTGCACATCAAATTTGGTATTAGCCATTTTATTGTTCCGATGGAAAGCAGTTACCATGGGGTTTTTTGGGTTAGGCCTAAGTTTTCAATGGTGGAAAAAATTAGCCATTGTGCTAAGATCTCAGGTTAAGCTGCAGCTACTAGTATGAAGGCTTGTATGCTGAACAGCTAGGGCAATGTCATCCGCATACATGAATTTCCTTGGCTCTGTCGCAAACTCCCCACAGACCAGGACACACCAAATCAAAGCAGCACCAGCCCTTGCCAGAACAACAGATGCTAAACCTGCTGACGAATCTCTACTGCTACAATGATCAACACCACCCACAACATGCCTTTGAAGATCCATTGGTCCTACAGATGCCTATCACAACGTGGTGTACCTCCATCCAGTGCACTAAATGCCCCAACAACAATTATGTGGGTGAAAACGGACAATTACTATGCTCTTGAATGAACTCAGGAAAATGATGAAAGACAAAAACAACCTGTCACCTTTGGGTGAACACTTATCACAGTCCTCATCCTCAAAGGAAAACTGCAGAACACTTTCAAAAGATGAGCCTGGGAGCTTAAATTAATTAATCTGCTAGACACCAAAGTTCATGGACTGAACAGAGACATAGGATTTACTATAACAATCTGTAACCTATTAACCCTCTTTTTGTCCTATGACTGCAGAGGTGTTAACAGGTCACTCTACCTTGAATGGTCCCTTACAGTATATACTAGCTACTTCTGCTAAACTATCTACCCATCTTGCATTTTGCTGTGAGGCTGGGAGTTCCTTTCCCAGTCCTGAAGAAGAGTTCTGTGGCTCAAAAGCTTGTCTCTCTCACCAACAAAAGTTGGCCCAATAAAATATATTACCTTACCCACCTTGTCTCTCCTATAGTAGCTGAAGCAGAGCCAGAAATTCTATACAGTATCTAGGACTGTGTTTTCCCCCTCAGCTAGCAAAGGGTCAAAAGTGGTTTCCATCAGTTGCCCACTTTAGCATAGTTCACCCCCTGATCAACACTGGCTTCCTGCCCTTAATCCCAAGGATTTGGATGTTCTTGCTTTTGTTTGGTTTTTTAAAATGTCTAGCTAAAGACAAGGTGGATGAGGTATTTAAAACTTGTAACCTCATACTGTGGAATGTCTTTTCAACTCAATGGAACATGTAACTATGCTGGTTAACTACATTAGCTGGAAGTTTCAGCCTCACGAAGCAAGGAAAGACAAACTTCGAGTGTCACAGCTAAATACAAGGTGGAACAAATCTGTGACACTGAGTATGTTTTCCAGACCTGAAGAAAAGCTCTGTGTAAGCTTGAAAGCTAGTCTCTCTCAACAGCACAAGTTGGTCCAATAAAAGATATTACCTCCCCCACCTTATCTCTCTAATAGCCTGGGACCAACACTGCTATAATAACTCTGCATATAGCTAAAGTACTGCATTTTTCTTGCTTAGCCCTGGTCTACACTACGAGTTTAGGTCGAATTTATTAGCGTTATTTCGATTGATCCGTGCACCCGTCCACACGACGAAGCCCTTAACATCGACTTCTAGGGCTCTTAAAATCGATCTCGCCACTCCACCCCCAACGAGGGGATTAGCGCTTAAAGCGATATTGCCGAATCGATGTAGGCTTAGTGAGGACGCAATTCGACGGTATTGGCCTCCTGGATCTATCCCACAGTGCAACATTTGACCGCTCTGGACAGCAGTCTGAGCTCCAATGCTCCGCCCAGGTAGACAGGAAAAGCCCCGCGAACTTTTGAATTTCATTTCCTGTTTGGCCAGCGTGGTGAGCTGCAGGTGAGCGCAGATCTCATCAGCAGAGGTGACCATGATGGAGTCCCAGAACCGAAGACGAGCTCCAGCATGGACCGATGGTGAAGTACGCGATCTGATCGCTGTATGGGGAGACGAAACCGTGCTAGCAGAGCTACGGTCCAAAAGAAGAAACGCCAATACATATGCCAAAGTCTCCAAGGGCATGCAGGACAGAGGCTACAACAGGGACGCGCAACAGTGCCGCGTGAAAATTAAGGAGCTCAGGCAAGCCTACCAAAAAACCAGAGATGCAAACAAACGCTCTGGGTCAGAGCCCCAGACATGCCGCTTCTATGATGAGCTGCATGCCATTCTAGGAGGTGCAGCCAGCACTGACCCACCCATGTGGTATGACTCCGTATGTGGATCATCAGAAACCACAGAGGAGCATGATGATGATAATGATGCTGAAAATAGCGCCCAGACACAGCAAGGAAGTGGAGAAGCCCTTTTCCCCGACAGCCAGGAACTCTTTGTCACCCTGGAGCCAGTACCCTACGAACCCACCCAAGGCGTGCTCAATGCAGGAGAAGGGACCTCTGGTGCCTCTGGTGAGTGTACCTCTGTTAATTAATACATGTTTTATAAGCAAGCGTGTTTAATGATCAATTCGCGGCCAGTACAGCTACAGCTACTGGAAAAGTCTGTTAACATGTTCGGGGATGGAGCAGAAATCCTCCGGGGACATCTCCAGAAAGATCTCCTGGATGTACTCCCAAAGCCTGTGCAAAAGGTTTCTGGGGAGGGCAGCCTTATCCTGTGCTCCGTGGTAACACACTCTACCACGCCAGGCCAGTAGCACGTAGTCTGGAATCATTGCTTTGCAAAGCATGGCGGCGTATGGTCCCGGTGTTTGCTGGCATTCAAGCAACATCCGTTCTTTATCTGTCTGTGTTATCCTCAGAAGAGTGATATCATTCATGGTCACCTGGTTGAAATAGGGGAATTTTATTAAGGGGGTATTCAGAGGGGCTCCGTCCCTGCTGGGCTGTTTGCCTGTGGCTGAACAGAAATCTTCCCCGCTGTGACCCACGCAGTGGGGGGAGGGGGAACAGCGAACATCTTGGATGTGTGTCTGTGTGTGTGTGGGGGTGTCGATTAGGTTCGCGCTGCACGTTAACCCAAAAACTGCCGCCCCTCCCTTTTCAATTGCCAACCAGTTTTAAATTGCCAGCCCAAAGGCTGTTTGTTATGGGAAATGAGGGGGTTGCTGTTTGAAAACATTCCCACGTTATGAAGGTTAAAGAAGCCTATAGACTGTGGCTTACCATGGCTGTGTGCAAGCCGAATTCTGTTGCCCGCCGGACCTGCTTGTGTGATCTCTCACACCAAACCGGCAGACCCTCAATATAACAGGCAAAGTGCAACCTTGGACCAAATGCACATGTGATATGTAATGTTTGGAGCATTGTTCTCTAATATGTGTCTTTTAAACTACTCCTCTCCCGTTTGTTTCCTCCCGCAGCTGCAAATGTTTCAACGCCACCCCCTTCATCACCGTCCCAGAGGCTAGCGAAGATTAGAAGTAAAAAAAAAAGGAATCGAGATGAAATGTTCTCAGAACTCATGGAATCCTCCCACACTGAAGCTGCCCAGCAGAATGCGTGGAGGCAGACACTGTCGGAGTCCAGGAAGGCAGATTTTGATCGCGCGGACAGGTGGCGTGATGAAGAGAGTAGGTGGCATCAGCGTGCAGAGAGAAGGCAGGATGCAATTCTGAGGCTACTGGAGGATCAAATGGAAATCCTCCGGCTTATGGCTGAGGAAAGGCGTAGGGTTCAGGAAAGGCCGCCTGAGCCCAGACCGCCGCTACAGCCCCTGTGTAACCAACAGCCCTCCTTCCCGAGTCCCATAACCTCATCCCCGAGACGCCCAAGAACGCGTTTGGGCGGCCTCCGTGCACCCAACCACTCAAGCCAAGAGAACAGTCCAAGCAAGAAAGGGCTGGCATTCAATAAGTTTTAAAGTGCTGTGTGTCCTTGTCCTTCCCTCATCCCCTCCTCCACCACCCATCCTGGTGCTTCCCTTCCTCCACCAGCTATCCCGGGAGACTGTGGCAGTTACCCCCATAGTTCCCCCTCTTTGTTTTACGAATTAATAAAGAATGCATGATTTTTAAGCAACAATGACTTTATTGCCTCTGCGAGCGGTGATCGCGGGGGGGAGGGCAGGGCGGTTTGGGTAAAGGGAAGTAGAGTGAATGAAGGGGCGGGGCTTTTCATTACAGGGGAAAAACAGAACTTTCACACAGCACCCTGGCCATTCATGAAACTGGTTTTCAAAGCTTCCCTGATGCGCAACGCACCCTGCTGTACTCTTGTAATAGCCCTGGTGTCTGGCTGCGCATAACCAGTGGCCAGGCGATTTGCCTCAACCTCCCACCCCGCCATAAACATCTCCCCCTTACTCTCACAGATATTGTGGAGCGCACAGCAAGTAGTAATAATAATGGGAATATTGTTTTCGCTGAGATCTAACCTAGTCAATAAACTTCGCCAGCAAGCTTTTAAACGACCAAATGCACATTCCACCACCATTCTGCACTTGCTCAGCCTATAGTTGAAAAGGTCCTGACTACTGTCCAGGCTACCTGTGTATGGCTTCATGAGCCATGGCATTAAGGGGTAGGCTGGGTCACCAAGGATAACTATAGGCATCTCAACATCCCCAACGGTTATTTTCTGGTCTGGGAAGAAAGTCCCTTGCTGCAGCAGCCGAAACAGACCAGAGTTCCTGAAGATGCGAGCGTCATGTACCTTTCCCGGCCATCCCACGTTGATGTTGGTGAAACGCCCCTTGTGATCCACCAGTGCTTGCAGCACTATTGAAAAGTAACCCTTTCGGTTTATGTACTCGCTGGCTTGGTGGTCCGGTGCCAAGATAGGGATATGGGTTCCGTCTATCGCCCCACCACAGTTCGGGAACCCCATTGCTGCAAAGCCATCCAGTATGAGCTGCACATTTCCCAGACTCACAACCCTTGGTACCAGCAGCTTGGTGATCGCCCTGGCTACTTCCATCACAACAGCCCCCACTGTAGATTTTCCCACTCCGAATTGATTTGCGACTGACCGGTAGCTGTCTGGCGTTGCAAGCTTCCACAGGGCTATCGCCAGTCGCTTCTGTACTGTGAGGGCTGCTCTCATCTTGGTGTTCTTGCGCTTCAGGGCAGGGGAAAGCAACTCACAAAGTTCCATGAAAGTGCCCTTACGCATGCGAAAGTTTCGCAGCCACTGGGATTCATCCCAGACCTGCAGCGCTATGTGGTCCCACCAGTCTGTGCTTGTTTCCCGGGCCCAGAATCGGCGTTCCACTGTATCAACAAGCCCCATTACCACCATGATGTCCACCTTGCGGGGGGGCCTTTTTTGAGAGAGGTCTGTGTCCATGTCCTCATCACTGTCCTCAGGGCGCTGCTGTCGCCTCCTCGCCTGCTGTAGCTGTAGCAGCTCCTGGTTCTCGTTCTCCATATACTCCTGGACAATGTGCGTGGTGTTCATAACGGCGAGAACAGCCGCGGTGATCTGATTGTGCTCCATGCTTTCCCTGGTATGCTGTTTGCAGGACAGCAGAGTGGCAGCAGAAGCAGCGGGTGGATAACAATGGAGTCAGCAATATGGCGCCCATATGAAAAAGGGCGCGAAAGGATTTTTTGCTCCCCCCTCAGTTGCTTTCACAGAGGGAGGGGGGAGCAAGGGTTAGGCTCATTTCCTTCTAGCTGCAGATGGTACAATATGCAGTGAGCAAGGAAGCGCCTTCCCTTCTAGCAGCAGATGGTACAATATGCTTGATATCCATCATCATCTCCTGGCCCCCTCAAGGATTGAACTTGCAACCCCGGGTTTAGCGGGCCAACGCTCAGAACGCTGAGCTATCCCTCTGCCCGTATTATAGTGTGACTGAATCCCCACTAGACCTAATGTCCAGGCGTACGCTGGAGATGTACGGTAATTGTGAGCTGAGCAGGCTTCCGTAGCAAACACGGAAACCCCGGAAAAAAGGCGCGAAAAATATTGCTTTCACGGAGGGAGGGAGGGAGGGAGGGAGGGATGACATGTACCCAGAACCACCAGTGACAATGTTTTCTGCCCCATCAGGCTTTGGGATCGCAACCCAGAATTCCAATGGGCGGCGGAGACTGCGGGAACTGTGGGATAGCTACCCGCAATGCAATGCTCTGAAAGTCGATGCTAGCCCCGCTACTGTGGACACAGTCAATCGACCTCATGGTCTTAACGCTCTTTAGTGGGGACACACACACAATCGATTCCATAAATTCGGGTTTTAAAATATCGACTTCTATAAATTCGACCTAATTCTGTAGTTTAGACGTACCCTTAGAGAGGCTGAAACTTCCAGCTAATGTGCTTAACCAGCATGGTTACATGCGGTCCATTGATCTGAAAGGACATTCTACAGGATGAGATTACAAGTTTTAAATATACCAATAAAGCACTGTTCTACCAACTTTGGCTTTCCTTCTGCTCCCCCTCCCCACCTCCCAAGGGACTGAACACGCTGGCCCCAATCCAGCAAAGCACTTAAGCATGTACTTAACTTTAAGGGAGTGAATATCATAGTGTCTTCAATCGGTCTACTCATTTGCTTAAAGTTAAGTATGTAGTGCTTTGATGGATCAGGGCTAGATTGCTCAATTTGCAGGATTGAGTTCTTACTGCACCTCAGTGTAGGACTTTCTCCCCCTGTGAAAGGTTACCAGAAATCTTAGTTTAAGCAAGGCCCAGGTTTGTAAGGTGCCCTGGTTATACTGAAACCCAGCTTTGGCTGAGTTTCTATATTGAAACTCAGTTGCAGCACTTTACACCAGGGGGCTCAAACAGGCGGTCGGACCGCGGAGTTATTTCCTGCGGCCCGCCATAGGTGCCAACTCCACCAGCAGCCAAGCTCCCCTCATCCCCTGCCCCTCCATCGAGTGCGCCGCATCCCTGCTCCTCTGCCTACCTCCCAGCGCTTCCCACTGCCAAACAGCTGTTTGGCGGTGCTTAGGACTTTCCAGAAGGGAGGGGGGTGGACCAGGGACGCAGCACACTCAAGGGAAGAGGCAGAAAAGTGGCGGAGCCAGGGTGGGGATTTCGGGAAGCGGTTGGAATAGAGGCAGGGAGGGGGTGGAGTTGGGGCAGGGACTTTGGGGATGTGGTTGGAATGGGGGCGGTGAAGGGGTGGGATGAGGTGGGGAGGGGTCGGGGCATCATAGAAGGGGTGGAGTTGGGGGCAGGTCCGGGGCCAGAGTTGGGGGGCTTTAACCAAAGTAATTCAAAAAGTAAATGCGTGTTTTGTCATTTGAGTGAGGTGCATTACTGGGTGTTTATACTTTATTAAAACCCCTCTTTGCATTACAGTTTTTAAAAAGTTAATACATTGACTTTTAATAGCATACTTCGTTTTTTTCATTTTTGACTATACTTTTGTATCATTGTATGAAAAAGTTTCAGTGATGCAGCCCTTGGGCTAATGTACTAGTCCTCATGTGGCCCTCATGATTTGAGTTTGAGATCCCTACTTTACACTATGCCAGCCTACCCGCCCCCCCACCAGCAGCAGAATCTTCATCAACTCCTACTTGTGACGAAAAATGTTGTTGTGTGTTTCACTAGGACATTTATAATTTTCCTTCTGCTTCTAAAATGCCTCCCCTTCTTCCTATTGTCTCAGTTTGACAGTCCTGGCCCTGGGACTGCACAAAGCTCATTTTTCACACCTCATTTTTCATCTCATGCATTTTTTTTTTTTTAGTAATTGGGCTCCCCCCCCCTTTTTTTTTTAAATGTATAAAGGAAGTCTGAAAGCTGCTTTGTTTTTTAATTTTTTTTAATACAGCTTGTATTTTATATGGAAACTTCTACTTCGTCTCCCAAAACAATCTCATTTTCCTAGGCTTTGCAGGAAGATTATGGGGAGATCTCAGCACATTGCCTGTGAGCTCCAATCACTGCATGCAGGGACAGCGACAAAGGCAGTTTGTATGCAAAGTGTGACCTGCTCATGGAAGTGAAATAAGCGCCAACCCAACCCAAGAATGTTAAGCAGTCCGACTGAAGCGCCCATCCGCTGTGGAACTCCCACTGTCCCGGGAGCAGCAGGGCCCGAGCGCTCCCACCAGCCCGGGGCTGCCCTCAGGGTCGGGCTCGTGTCCCAGGCAAAAACCTGAGCGATCCGTGTGAGCCGCCAGGAGCCCCCGCCCCAGTACAGCAGCGGCGGGGGCGGGGGCTCAGGCTCCACTCTCTTCCGGGCAGGAGCCGCACCGGGGCGTGCAGCTGCAGTGCCGGGCTAGGGCGCCTTGGCCGTGCGCTCCAGCGGCGGGAGTCTAGGCTCCCCGCAGGCTCACTGCTCGCACCGGGCCATGCTGAGAGCAGCCAGGCCTGGGGGGATGGGCCCCGGAAGTGGCCCTGCGGCCGGTCTGTCACCACCCCCTCCCCTCCCCTCCGCTGGGGGCGCGGCTCCCTGCCTTCGGCCGTGGTGGCCTTTGACAGCCCTCATACGCGTGCGCCCCGCAACCACCATTTTGCAGCACTCGGCGAGCGAGGCGCTTCGCTGCCCAGCCGAAACCGGGTAGAGGCTGAGTCCAGGGCAGGGGTGGCCAACCTGTGCGTGAGCAGGAGCTACAAATAATCTGCCGATGCACGATGCCCAAGAGCCACAGTATTACATCAGCAGCCCCCTCATCTCCCCTGCCCCGCCTGCCAGCCCCCTGCCAACCAGCGCCTCCCCCACGCAGGGTGCAGGAGGCTCTGGGGGGCAAGGAGAAGAGCGAGGGCGCAGCAGGCTCGGGGAAGGGGGCGGGAAGGGACAGGGCCTTGGGGGAGGAGGGGGCAGGGCCTGTGGCAGAGGCTGGACAGTGAGCGCCCCTAGCTCCAGCCCCGGAGTCGGTGCCTGTACAGGCAGCCGCAGGTTGGCCACCCCGGTCTAGGGGACAGGTACAGGCGTCTCTGCCCTGTAGAGTGGCGCGGGTGCGCGCGCGCATGCGCTGTAGGTGGAGGGGCCTGATAGTGCGTGGCGCCGCGGCGTGCGTTTTGTTTGTGCGCATGCGCTGTCGTTGGGCAGGGGCTGCGCTCTCCCCTTGCCGTTACCCCCCATTGCCGGAGAGGCGCGCGGCTCTTTCCCGCTCCCCCGCCGCTGAACGGTCGCGCTGTCCCCGCAGAGCCCGCGCCATGGGGGACGTGAAGAACTTCCTGTACGCCTGGTGCGGCAAGAGGAAAGTGACGCCGACCTACGAGATCCGCGCCGTGGGCAACAAGAACCGGCAGAAGTTCATGTGCGAGGTGCGGGCCTGGGCGCGGGGGGCCGGGCGGGGGCGCCTGGGCGCGGGGGGCCGGGCGCGGGGGCGCCTCGCCGCGGCGCCGGAGCGGTCCCGGCGCCACGTACAGCGGCGCCGCGGCTGGCGTCTCTTCTGCGTCGCTCGTCTCCGCACCCCGGGCCGGCAGCCGCAGGCGCGGGGTGTAACCGCCCAGGGCTGGGCCGGGCCTGGGGTGTAACGGGGCCAGTCAAGGATGGCGTCGGCGCCGCCCGCTCCCTGTCCCCCGTTTGGGCAGCCACCCGCTCAGGGCTCCCGCCTGGCTTCCCCACGCCGAGGACAGGAGCATTGGCTCCAGGGCCATTTTGCTACCTCATCCTTTCCCCCTTCTCACCCTAAGAAGTAGGAGCGGTGCCTGGGTGGCCCTGCTTACAGGCTCCGCCCCTTCATGTGTTGTCTCTAATGTTTATGCACCACCTTGGACAATTTCACAAATTGACAATGAGTGGCCTTATTAGTGTAACGAGCCCGCTTCTGCCACTTCACGTTTGTTGGCTGAGCAAAACCAGGCCCCCTATGCTCAACTTATCTATAGAGCAAAGAACTGGTTGAGGCAACCAGCAACACGTCCCTGCATAATAAACCCCATTTCAGCTCTAGCTGTTGTTCCAATACAAATGTTGACATCCTGAATGACTTACTGCCCACAAGGGCAGAAAAGAAATAATGGTGAGTTGGTGTGGGGTATGCACACAGCCTCTGGCATGGCTAAAAGCCGTTAGCACTTAAAAAGTTGAGACTCACCTATCAGCTCTGGGGAAGATGCTCAGCTAGCAGTGGAGCCAGGAGTGAATAGAAACAGCTGAGATTCCATGTTGATTGAGAATCCATTGGAATTGGTTGGGTATTCACATGGTGAGGTTTTGGTGTTGTGTAAACTTACGTGAGAGTGAGGTTTTTTTTGTCTATTGCAGGTTCGGGTGGAAGGTTTTAACTACACTGGAATGGGCAATTCCACGAACAAGAAAGATGCACAGAGCAATGCTGCTAGAGACTTCCTTAATTACTTAGTTCGGTTGAATGAAATCAAGAGTGAAGAAATTCCAGCTTTAGGGGTAAGTGTCTTTGTCCCCATCTGTCACGTAGGAGAGCAGGTTTGATTCTCTCAGGAGGTAACTTGTAATGTTGTGCTGCTAGGTAGGTTGCTAGCAGCAGAGATTGAACCTGGGACTCTGGATCTAAATGTAGGAGCCACTGCTCCTGGAAGGGGAAAGCCTAAGGAAGTAGAAGACCCAGGCTTTCTACCTCGGCCTGAGGTGAGGTAGAAGACCAAGGGTCAGGGACTATGGGGAGACAGATAGCATGGGGCTGCTGGTGGGGGCAGACGGGCTCATAAGGACTAGTGGGGGAGGACGGACTGTGGCAGGGGCTTAATGGGAGTGGATGTGCAGGGCCACATGATGATGGGGGCGGGGGTGCAGAGCTACATAGGGATGGGAGTGGCTGGTTGTGGGCACAGACATGGGGCGGGGGTACAGGGACACATAGGGATGGGAGTGGCTGGGTGGGGGCACAGAGATACAGGGGGAGGGGTTCAGGGCCACATGGGGATGAGGGGGGAGTGGGTGTCTGAGTGGGGGTGGAGGAACACATGGACTGGGGGTGCAGATGTGCCTGACTGAATGGGAGAGGCTAGGGGTCAGCCAGGGTCTGCATAGGGGAAACTCCCTAACAATTCCTCCCAGCCCCCCCAAAAAACCTATTCCATACTTTTCCCACTCATACCCAACAACCCTCCAAGTTCACACCCAGGCTCCTTCCCAACAATTACTTCCCTCTCCCTCAGCACCTCCGTTACCTCTGACTCCCCAAAGTCTTTGCATTGCTTCTGAGGGGTGTGAGAAATACGGTTCTGTATTGTAGTTTAAATGAATTATTACTCTGAGTTCTGTATTAATATGCCTAGTAAGGAATTTATTTGTCAAAACACATTTCCTGAATCTTTTTTGTTGTCTGTATTGTTACAGACATTCTTGCTGACAGGTATTTTGAAATGAATGACCAAAAATAATTGAAACTGGTGTGATTATATTGTTGTTTTGACAAATAAAATATGCAGAATTTTTAAAAAATTTTGCGTAGAATTCCCCATGGAGTAAATATACTGGAGGAGATTGTAGGAGCCAGTCTCTTATGACTGCTCTAATAGTTTTATATGCTATTTTTCATCACTGTGTAATGAAACCAGTAATGGGTTTAAGATCCTCTGCCATATTGCCCTTTTCCTGTAAAGCAGTGGCTTTCTGCTGTTTTTGGTTTCTTTCCTTTTGGATACAGCTGGCACTGGTCATAGTTTGTTCAAGCAATTGCAATGTATGAGTGTCAAGTATGTCTTTGCCACAGAACACTGAATATCAGCTGTAAACTGATGGTAATCTTGTCTTTTGGTCTGTTGCTCATAGCTTTGCTGAGGCATTGGAGCAGTCTGTAGACCCAGGCAAACAGTACTGTACCGTTTCTGCCTGGTTAGAGTCTAGACCCCATAGTTGTGAAGATTATTTTTAATGGAAGTTTGTGATCAGAAGAAATAGGTAGCTTTAATCATCTTATTCTTCAGGAAAAGCTTCCTGCTCACTACTGGTGAGTGAATTTTTCAAGCCCTGATTTATTATAGGCAGGGTTGACAGCACCTGAGAAACCTCTGAGAGATGGGAGGGTCATCGTATCCCTATTTTACAGATAGAGAATTGTGGCACAGAGAGATTAGGGTCAAGAGTAGTCACTGATCTTGAGTGCCCATTTTGAGGCCCCTGGGACCTGTCTTTTTAGAATAGTTAGCATTATAAAACAGGCTCCCACTGACTTCAGTACTTCTACAAATCAGACCCTGTGTCTCAAGTCAGGCACTCAGAAACTGAGACACATTCAGTTAATGACCACCTGTGGAAAGTTTGGTGTAAGTAACTTGCCTAGGATCATGTAGCTACTCTGTGGTAAAAGCAGGGCTAGAATCTGTTTCTCCAGGCAGCATTCACCTGCCCTAACCATGAGACTATACTTTATCTTCCTTCAGTCCCCTGCCTCATTCACTGTGCACTTTGTAATGGTGCTGGCCAAGATGATCAGAAGAGGAATTTGCCCAGGGAGGATTTGCAGAGGGGTGCTCTGCGACTGAGGGGCCTACTTCTGATCCCTAGTGCAATCATGTCTCTGAGCAGTTTTCCTCCTTGGATGTCTTTGAGCGGTCATGAGTGCTGTCAGGGGTTCTCTGCTCAGGGTCCCATTCCAGTTCCCTGATTTTTCACACTGACCTTCACTCCCATCCCTGTTTTTTCTTTTGTTGTCTCCAGTATTCAGTTGTGGCCTAGGTTCACTGTCCCCCTCTCCTTTAGCTACCAGTGGGGCAGGGCCTTTAGCTACCGGTGGGCTTAGGCCTGCTGTGTCCTGGAACCTGCAATAGGTACTCACTTTCCAACTTCTACAGCAAATGAAGAATGGTGTCTTACGGACAAATCCTCTTCACTGCACAACTGTGATTCATTCCTAGAGCAGATCCTTTCTGCTAACTGAATGGCCTGGGGTCCTGTGAGAAGACTGTGATTGTGTAATTACACTAGCATAATGCATGTGTATAATGGGGCTGAATTAAGGTTGTCTAACTGCTTAACTTTTGAGTGCTTGATTTTTGCAATATTAATAATCTTCTTTTAACATTGTTTTTTGTGTGTAATTATACAGTGCATTCAGTGTATCCTGATTATCATGGCTATATAAGCCATGGGCCATAAACTCACATTTTTCCTGTCGCCTGAAACAACTAGGAATGTTAAACTGTGAGTTTCAGTAGGACACCTGAAAGAGTTTAAATGCTCAGCAGTCAAGCTTTTTAAATGGAAGCTTCTGACAATAACGTTCTATAACAAACGTATCTTTAAATTGTATGACAACTTTTCTGACATGAGTGTTGAGTGAAAAGTTCTGTCATTTTATATGAAGTTGGTGGCATTGCTATTCATGGGCTGTTTCCCTTCCCCAGGCAGGAACAGCTGATGCTTCAGATGGAATAGTGCCTGAAGCAGGGGGAGATGCTGGTGAACGTGTTTCTACTCTGGGCGGACCTCTTCCTCCACATTTGGCACTGAAAAGTGAAACAGGTAAGACTAAATATCTAACTTACATTTTATTTTTATATATAGTGGCAGAGCTTCAACCTTGTCCCTGTGGGTCCCACGCTTCCAGGCAGTTTATGCTAGCCTCAGAGGCTCACTGCAACCCTCTACGTGCCCTTCTCTCTCTAGGGCCAGGGTTACAGTCTGAGTCCTTTTCATCACCACCCGCCAGCAAGGAGGGTGGCGAGAGAACTCCCATAGTCTCTGTTGTCCCTATAGGCTTATTCCAGAACAGTTTAGCCTCCTGTCCTGATGGGGCCCGTCTTCCCCTCCCAGGAGGTGTTTCTGTAGTGGCGAGTTGGGGGGAACCCGGGCCTGCCCTCTATTCCGGGTTCCGGCCCAGGGAGCCTAATGGCAGCAGCTGTTGGCAGCTGACCTTTCACTGCCAGAGTTGCTACATTTCCCTGGGCCTTACCTTAGGGCTCCCTTTCCTGTGGCTTAAGGGTGTCTTTATTACCCAGCCCTTCAGCCACACTTCCTCTCCCCTGGCTCTCCTCGGCTTGACTGGAGTGAGTCCTTTTATAGTATCAGAGGGGCCTTAATTAGAGTCAGGTGTTCACGTTAGCCTAACAACTTCAACTGACTCTTTGCAGCTAATTGGAGTCATATGTTCACCCTAGCCTGTAGCAGCCCCTGTTCTGGTTAGTCAGGGAACAGAAATCTGCTTCTCCAGTGGCCCATAGCTCTGCCCTAGACTACTCTCCTATAGTCCTCTGGCCTGGAGGGAGGTGGGAGGCTGTTGCTCCTGCTGCTGTGGCTGCTGCGGCTGCTGCTAGGCCCTGGGCCCTTGCTGCTGCTCCTGCTCCAGCTACTCACCTGACTGGGCCAGGCCCTCCCCCCTTCTCTGCTACCTGATGGCTGGCTGGCTGGTGGACCCCCTGTTGCTGCTGCAGCACTTTGGGGGGGCCTGCTGGCCCACTCCCCAGAGGAGGGGAGTGAAGGACTCCTGCCCCAGCTGTGCTGCTGCTGTGGACTCCACCACCACTACCACCTGTGAGGGGTGCTTCCTGCCTGGCCACCAGACCGCAGTCTGGGGCTGCTGTTGCAGCTGCTGGGAGCCTCAAGGAGGAGGAAGAAGAGTGCCATTTGCTGCTGGGGGAGCGCGCAGGGACTCCGCAGACCACTGTGGAGGGGGCCTCCAAAACTGAGTAATTTTTGAACTGTACTCTTGTGGTGGGGGTTTTGACTGTGTTTGTGGGGACATAGGAGGTGTGGCATGGAGCCTGCCCCCTGGTCCATTTGTGTGTCCCCCACCGCTGTCCCCTCCACCACCCCCACTGTCTGCTCACCATCTGCCTCAGTTCCTGCCTCTGGGACTCAGTTGCTCGCCTGGCTTGCCACGCCCTGTCTTCACCATTCAGGCCTGAAGCAGCAGCCAGCCCAAACTGACTTTGTGCAAGCACACGTGCCCCCCTGGGACTGACCCCCCTTCCCTGCAGCAGTCTGCCCTCTCCCCTTGCAGCCCTTTGCCCCCCCCCCCACCCTTTTGCCTCAGCAGTTTTAGTTTGTTTGCCTGCCCTGCCCTTTTCCCTCTGCAGTTTTTGTTTGCCCCACCTCAGCTTCTGAAGCTAGCCCCTTGGTTTCCCTGTCCTACCTCCAGCCTGGTTGTTTCTTCCCATAACACCCCCCCCCACCCCCCCCACGGCTTGACTGGCCCACCGATGCCGGCTGGGGAAGATGTGGCAGCAATGGAGGCCGGCACTGCCCCTCCTCTGGAGTCCCTCCTCGAGGAAGCCCCTGATGGACCCCCTCCTGCCCCCTCGACACCTAAAGCCCCTCCGAGCCCCAAGACAAACATTGCTTCGGGCGTTGGTGGGGAGGATCCCAGGGTGGTGATTTCCCCTCCATCTTTGAGGAGATCGAGGCCCTGGGTCTGACCCCGGTCACCCAGGGGGAGGATGACCCTCTGCCAGCGGGCCTCGATTTGGGCGACCTCACCCTGGACCCCCTTTCCCCATGCTCTCCCCCCCCCCCCCCCCCCCACTGCTTCCGCTCCCACCCCCGAGGAACCCCTGGACTCTTCCACCAGCCCGGCCGCAACTGGCACCCCGCTAATGGCCGCCGAGACTATTGAGGTGACGGGCAGTGCCACGCGGCCAGGACCCAAGTCACCAGGGGCATCCCTTGTTGATGTGGGGCAGCTGACTTCCTTCCTGGGTGGGGGCCCCACTGCTGATTTGTCCGCCCACTGATGCCATGGCTGCAACACCCCCAATGGAGCCCGAGACCAGCATCACCAAGTGCCCCTTTCCCACTCCCCAGACCCTTGAGCTTGACCGGGAGGTGCCACCCCCCAGTGGCTTGGCTGCTGGGGTCCATGATCCCACTTCCACCCCTCTCCCCGACCCTGATCCTAACCCCTGCCGCTGACCCCAGCCCCCTCCCCTCCACCTCCCGTGCTGCTATTGCCGCCCCTGGGGCTGTCTCCTTCCCTTTCCCAGAGGACGACCCCTAGGGAGCGGCCTTTGTGTTCCCCGTGTAGGGGCTGCTATTTTCCCTCCGCTGCCCCGCACTGAGCTGGGGTCTGAGGCGGGCTGGGTGGCTCCGGCACATCGGGTGCCACGCTGGGGGGTCTGCCTCCTGCCTGCCCGTCTCGGTAGGCCACGGGGCTTTGATAGGGGCCCTGCCGGAGGACAGCCAGGGGCCAGCGACCCCACCCCCGGATAGGCTGTGAGATGAGCTGTGAGAGTTTCTCCGGGATGCCCGTGGGTCCCGGAACAAGGTGCAGCTCGCTCTCCAGCTCTGGGGGGATTTACATGAAATCCTCTGGGCTGTGAGGGCCATTTTGCGGGAGGGTGTAGAGGGACCAGGAGGCAGGCCGCTTCGGCCTACCAGCGGGCCTGCAGCTTCTGTGATGCTTTGCTCACCTACAGGGTAGATCACAGTTTGCTGCACGGCCCAATGGGGTCCGTGAGCGTCCTTGCCACCGAGGATCCTCCCCCAGCCCTCCCCATGGCACCCATCACCTTTGCAACATTAAACACCTGGGGCTGTAGGATGGGTCTCCGCAGGTGCCAGGTGCTCTCCTTTCTTTGGGAGGGGGTTATTCTGTGGTTTTCCTGCAGGAGAGCCATACGGATCTGGCCGCCGAAGCAAGTTGGCGGCTGGAGTGGGGGGACAGGGTCTATTTTAGCCACCTCACAGTTCGTACAGCTGGAGTGGCTACCCTGTTCCCCCCGACCTATGGCCGAGGTGCTGGGGGTCGCCGAGGCTGTGCCGGGCCGCCTACTGCACCTCCGGGTCCACATGGAGGGGCTGGTGGTCAACCTCGTCGACGTTTATACCCCAACGTCGGGCCTGGAGTGGCTGCGCTTTTATCAGCAGGCGTCCGCCTTCCTCGGCTCTTTGGAGTCTCGCGAGTGCCTGGTCCTAGGTGGGGACTTTAGCACCACCCTCAGTGAGCGGGACCGCTCGGGGACCGAGCAGTGTCTGGCCACCGCAGACGTCCTCCGGGAGATTGTCAACCATCACTCCCTGGTGGACGTCTGGCGTTACCACCACCCGGACGACGTCTCGACGTTCACCTTTGTCTGGTTGGAGGCCCATCGCTTGCGCCACTCCTGGTTGGACTGCATATACCTATCAAGCTGTCACCTTTCCTGGGCCCATTCCTCCAGCATCCGGCCGGCCCCGTTCTCGGATCACCACCTGGCGACTGCGACGGCCTCTCTCAGTTCGGGGAGGCCGGGGCCGGCCTGTTGGCATTTTAATAACAGCTTGTTGGAGGATGTGGGCTTTGTGGCGTCCTTCCGGGAGTTCTGGCTGGCCTGGCGAGGGCAGAAGCACACCTTTCTCACGGCGCGACGGTGGTGGGACGTAGGGAAGGTGCACGCCTGGCTCTTCTGCTGTGACTACACCCAGGGCGCCAGCCAACGGCGGGATGCGACGATAGAGCAGTTGGAATGCGAGGTCTTAAAGCTGGAGAGGCGTCTGGCTGCCAGCCCCGAGGATCCACCCCTCAACGGAGCGTGCCGGGAGAAGCGGGAGGAGCTCCGGGCGCTCATGGACCATTGGGCCCAGAGTGCCTTTGTTCGATCCCGCATCCGCCTCCTTTGGGAGATGGATCGCGTCTCCTGCTGCTTCTACGCCCTGGAGAAACGGAGGGGGGCCAAGAAGCACGTCACCTGCCTCCTGGCAGAGGACGGCACCCCCCTCACGGATCCGGTGGAGATGTGCAGGAGGGCCAGGGCCTTCTACGTGGGCCTTTATTCCCCGGATCCGACCGATCCTAACGCTTGCAGAGTGCTCTGGGACGAACTCCCTACGGTCAGCGTGGGTGACTGGAACCGGCTAGAGCTGCCTCTCACTCTGGCCGAGTTCTCAGAAGCCCTCCGCCGCATGCCCAGCAATAAATCCCCGGGCATGGACGGGCTGACCGTGGAGTTCTACCGCATGTTCTGGGACGTCTTCGGCCCGGACCTTGTCACTGTCTGGGCCGAGTCATTGGAGAGCGGGGTCCTCCCCCTGTCGTGCAGGCGAGCCGTGCTCGCCTTGCTCCCGAAGAAGGGGGACCCCCCCGACCTTCGGAATTGGCATCCCGTCTCACTCCTTAGCACGGACTACAAAGTCATAGCGAAGGCCATCTCGCTGCGGCTGGGGTCCGTGCTGGCGGGCGTAGTCCACCCCGGCCAGACCTACACTGTCCCTGGCCATACCATCTTTGACAATCTGTATTTGGTCCGGGATCTCTTCAAGCTCGGGTGTAGGGATGGTCTGTCATTCGCCCTCCTGTCCCTGGACCAGGAGAAGGCGTTCGACAGGGTGGACCATGGGTATCTCCTGGGCACTCTGTGAGCGTTTGGCTTCGGACCCCAGTTTGTGGGTTTTCTCCAGATGCTGTACGCCTCCGTGGAGTGTCTGGTCAGGCTCAACTGGACCCTGACTGAGCCGGTCAGCTTCAGGCAGGGAGTACGGGAGGGGTGCCCCCTCTCAGGACAGCTGTATGCTCTGATGATCGAGCCCTTCCTCTGTTGCCGCCGCCGGAGGCTGACGGGGTTGGTTCTGTGGGAGCCGGAGCTGCGGCTGGTCCTGTCGGCGTACGCTGCCGACGTGCTCCTCATGGTCCAGGACCTGGGTGACTTGGTGCAGGTGGAGGCTTGCCAGGCCATCTACTCGACAGCCTCCTCCGCCTGGGTCAAGAGCTCTGGCCTGGTGGTCGGGGATGGGTGGCAGGCGAGCTCCCTCCCACCCGTGCTTCAGGCCATCCGGTGGAGTGCGGGTCCGCTGCTCTATCTCGGCGTTTTCCTTTCTGCCACGCATCCGTCTCTGCTGGAGAACTGGCAAGGTTTAGAGGGCAGGGTGGTAAAGCAGCTCTGGAGATGGGCAGGACTACTCCGGTGCCTCTCCCTCCGAGGGAGGGCACTGGTGCTCAATCAGCTAGTCCTGTCCATGTTCTGGCACCGGCTCAACACCCTGGTCCCGGCCCCGGGCTTCCTGGCCAACCTCTGGACATTTAGTTCTGGAGTTCTTCTGGCCAGGACTGCACTGGGTCTCTGCAGGGGTCCTCCACCTGCCCCTGGAGGAGGGAGGACAGGGCCTGAAGTGCCTGCGCACTCAGGTCCACGTTTTCCATCTCCAGGCCCTGCACAGGCTCCTTTATGGTGCAGGTAGTCCCGTGTGGAGTGTATTGGCGCATGCCTTCCTGCGTTGATTCCGAGGGCTCCGATACCGGCAGTTTCTTTATCTCCAGCCGAGAGGTCTTCCGCGAGACCTCTCTGGGCTGCTGGTCTTCTACCAGGACCTCCTCCTGACCTGGAAACTGCTCTCGATGACCAGGTCCATGGCGGCCACCGAGGAGGCGGATCTCCTCGCAGAGCCCCTGCTACACAACCCCCAGCTCCGTGTGCAGGTGGCAGAGTCCCCCTCAGTGTGCCAGAGGTTGGTCCTAGCGGAAGTCACCAGAGTCGGAGACCTCCTGAACTACGACTGGGGAGACTGGCTGGATCCCCTGATGCTCGCTCGGTGCATCGGGCTCTCCAGGCCTCGTACTTCCTGGTGCGTACTTCAGGAGGTAAGGGCTGCGTTACCACCTACTGCTCTGGTTTTCCTTGACTGGGTCCGGCGAGAGGGCATGCCGCGCCCACCTTCTGGACCTTTTCACCGGGCCTCTGCCCCGTGGATCTTCCTGGCTATCCCGCCCCTTTACCGTGAGCCAGCTACACGAGTTGCAGCCAGTTCGGTTCCGGACAACGCCAAGAAAACATCTGTACGTGCTTGTGCTCCACACCTTTCACGTCCTCACCCTCGCGCCCTGTCCTGGCATGAAGTGGCGGGACCTCCTGCCACCTCTGGAGGGTGAGGAGCTCCGGTGGGCCAGCCTATATTCCACCCTGGTCCCGAGGCCCGCCGGGGACATCAGCTGACAGCTCATTCATGGAGCTGTGAGCACTGTCGTGTACTTGGCGTGGTTCACTCCTCTCCCAGACACCTGCCCCTTTTACGGCGTGAGGGAGACCCTGGTGCATGTATACCTGGAGTGTGCCAGGTTGCAGCCCCTATTCTAGCTCCTCTTGGAGTTATTACTTTGTTTTTGGTTGCACTTCTCCCCTCACCTGTTCATCTACACACTCCCTATCCGTGGCCCCACAAAGTCGCGGGACCTCCTTGTCGACCTCCTCCTAGCCCTGGCCAAAATGGCCATCTACAAAACCAGGGAGAGGAGGTTGGCCGACGGGGTTTCCTGCGACTTTGGGGCCTATTTCTGCTCCTCAGTCCATTCACACATCCGGGCAGGGTTCCTCTGGGCGGCGTCCGGTGGCTCCCTTGATACCTTTGAGGAGTAGTGGGTGCTGTCTGGGGTTCTCTGCTCGGTGTCCCCATCAGGTTCCCTTTGTTTAGCCCTGCGACCTCACTCCCCTTCCTGTTATCTCCTTAGTTGTCCACTGCAATTATTTGGCCCTGTGGATCCTCCCCGCCCGCCCACTTCCGGGGTACCCAGCAGGCCTGTGTGTGTGTATATATATGTATACATACACACACACAAGTGAGGAATACATTTTTTACCTTATAGTATCTTCATAAAGAAAATAACTAAAAGTAATTGAGTATTTCGGAGGCATGGCTGGAAACAGTTCAGTTTTTTCTCTTTAGGGCACCTGACGTCTCAGCATGCATCTCATAATTGTTAGCAGAGGGGTTAACCTTTTTTCCCCCCTTTAGGTGGTGGTCCAGCTGCTGGAGTTGGAAGCTCTGGCTATGGTGCAGCTCAGTGGGACCGTGGAGCCAATCTGAAGGATTACTATTCAAGGAAGGAGGAGCAGGAGGCACAGGCTGTAAGTTAATCTATCTAATTCTACTTTAGCTCTGAAACAAGTATTTTCCACCCCCTTTAATTATTGATTAGAGTTTGCAGCCATGCTTGTAATTTTTAGGAGTTCAGTATTTTGTAACTTTTTAACTGGCAGAAGATTTATCAGTGAAGGAATTAGCTGGTTACTGTTAACATCCAAGAAACTGCTAACCACTGTAACTAATTTACTATCTTAAATTAGTAACAGAATAATTCTGGGTACACTGATGGTTAGATTTTCCTCATATCAACAGTTATATTGTTTATGCAGACTCTTTGCTGTGGCAGTCTGAGGAAATAGTCTTGAGGCCTAAAGACACTTAGATTTCTTGTGAAAATTCCTGACTATTCTGTGGCACACTGACCAATTACTCAGGAAACTTGACTTTTAAATTTTGTTTTAAACATACTTGTAACAAAACTTTACAGTTAGAGCCAGTAAATTTAAATTGTTTTCAATATTAGACCTTGGAGTCAGAAGAAGTGGACTTAAATGCTGGTCTTCATGGAAATTGGACCTTGGAGAATGCTAAGGCACGTCTGAACCAGTTTTTCCAAAAGGAGAAGGTCCAGGGAGAATATAAATACACTCAAGTGGGGCCTGATCACAACAGGTTTGCTAGTTTCACTCATATCCTTCTGTAACAAGGGTTAGAAACATTTGTGGGCAAGAGGAATCCTTTCTGGGAGCTATCCTATTGATCTAGTTTGTAGTACTCTGCAGTCCTATGTGGGAAAGCTTTGTTCCTTGGTCAGCAGCTCTTAAAAAAAGGCAATGAGCAGTAGTCCCTGGAAAGAGGGGATTGTGCCTCATGTTAATCTTCAGCAACTCCTTTTTTCCTTTCTCAGTTGATTTTAAAAAGTGCCTTTGGCTTTGCAGTGTCCTATCCAGTGTTAGAAGGATGACGTCTGTGCTTCTGGACCTTGGGAGGGAGGGGGAAGAGATCCTTGGCATTGGGATGTGGATGACACTGAGGAGAAATCTTTGCCTGATGGTCTTGGCACTTGCTTAAAGAAATGCCTTTTGTGTTGCACTTTATAGTGATAATATTGCTATGATCTGGGTAACTGAGAGGTCTCAGTTTGATTGCTAGGCGGTTATCCCAGCAGTAAATAATCATTTGTGCTACTCACTATAAAATGCATTAAGGAAATATTAATTTAATGTGTAATGCTTAAATTAGGTTAAGCAGAGAATGTATCTAATGGATACTTAACAGTTGTTACCGCTAGAGCTGGTTGAAAATTTCCATTGAAGTATGCTAATTCAGTGTAATCGGTGTTCTGTGGGAATGTGTTGATTGAAAGTTTTGGCAGAAACCAGGAAGGCTAGCCAGCCTGGTTTCCTGCTGACTGGTCAGGATCCCAGGCTACTCGGCTCCCTGGTGAGTGAGGCAGCAAGCTGAAAAATTCTATTTCAGTTCTTCTGAAATGGATTTCCATTCTGTGGAAAAATTCACAATTTTGAGTTTTCATCCAAACTTGGGACACTTTTTTTCAAAAATGTGAAACTTTTTTGTGGCAGGGAAAGTCTGTTTTCTATCTTACTAGAATTTTTTTGTGGTAAGAAACGCTATCATACTTTGTTTTTTAATACATCAGTTCTGTATAAATAAGCCTTTTGAAAGCCACTGTGCCCTTTGCCATCTCAAATGTGTTCTCTGAAGGTTATGCTGTTATCAAGAGAGACAGCTGGATTTTCGTTTTCTCTCATTCCAATATCCCTTGATTGACTCACAGAAGGTTGCCAGGAACTCTGAAGTACCTTTCCAGTCAATTCCTATTAATGGTGGGAAATTTCATAAAAATCTTTCAGATATATGAACACATTATGTGTTTGACATCAAGACACCCTGGTACTCATGTAAACCTTGTATTGCCATTGCTTCAAGTGAGTTCACTTCCATTTCAGTTTCTAAATGTTGGGCACTTACCTCTTTCAACTGAATGGGGTGAGGATTAACTGTATACTACTGAGCACATATAAAATTCAAGTTCTAAGTGTTGTTCAGCGGAGTGTTTACTTCTGTAATCTGCAGGTTACTGTTAGTGTATGTGGTGGTATGGGTCCCTTGTGGGTGGAGACCTTAAAATCCATGTAGTTGAGGAAAGTGGGGGTAGTGGTTGGTGCTAGTATGTTTCTCAGCCTGCTTGCTGTTCTTCCAGAGAGCGTTCCAGGGTGTAGTATTTATTACTCCCAGGAAGGCTCGTATGGATTACTCTCATGTGGATCAGCATGTTGGAAAGAGAGTGGATTGTTAGAGAAACCTGTTGCAGTGCATCTGACTCTTCAGACCTATTCTAATATTAGAGGCCAGGAGTAAATTTGCATATTAGATGAATCCTTCTGGTGTGTCTCTGTGTGTGTGTGTATATATATATATATATATATATATATATATATATATATATAAAAAAGCAGAGGAATAGTTGCACTATATCTCTGGATTGCAGAAGTGGGGTGATAATAGTATTTTCAGGAAGCACCAATCCTCACATATATCTAGGCTTGGCAGAATTCAGTTTTCGATTTTTTTAAAAAAAAATTTTTTTGACAGATAATATCAATGTTTTTTAAATTTTTAGTTGTACAAGACTGAGTGTGTCAAACAGTTGTTTAATGACAGACACTGAGATTCAGAAAATTAAAGCTTTAGAAACCAAACACAAATTGTAAATATCACATGTCAAAAGATACAAGGAAAATAACCTTTAAATCAAACTGTAAATTCTCAAGCAGCATTTTTCTTACTTTCCTTATTTGTAAATTTTGATTATCATTGATGGTAATTAATGTCTTTTGTCCATTTGTATGTGTATAATGAAATCTAAACTTGCTGACATTTACCAATAAAAATTTAATCCTTCCAAGTCTATGTATAACTTTCCAGTTCTGATTTTTTTAATATTCTTTATATTAAGTGTCAATTTCTCTTCCATAAGTGAGGAATTTTAAAGGAGAAATATGTATCTTCATTGGATTTTTTGTCACTGTCCCTTCAAAACTGAGTGGGTACAAGTACTTGATAATAGCATACATTTGGAATCAAGAGGGTTTATTTTGAGTGACAGGAATGTAAATGTAGAACTTCTGGTGCACAGAATACAAAATGAGTATTTTAGCAAATGATGGGACGAGATTTTTACCTTTTTGGGGCTCCACTGGCAGTCTGGGTATAGCATTGCTGCTTGTGTTTCATGCTGAAAGGGGTAGCAGACGGCGACACCAGAGATCTGTGTTCATTCACACATGTGCTTCTGCTTAGGCCGAACTAAGCAATCACATGGGAGTCTATTGTAAACTGATTTCTGGTGTCGCTATTCCCCCCTTAGGTGGAGGAGAATGAGATTGAGTGCTGACTATAAGCCTGGCTGAGAAACATACTGGCATCGGTGTCATTAATGAAAGGGTGGCTGTTGTATCCCTGAGAGCCAGTGGCCTTTGACTCATGAAGCCGCTGTGCCTGAAGGTCAGTTCACTGATGGTGCAGGAAGGAGTCTAACATTGAACTTAAAGCCTCACCTAACCTTTGTTTTATTTACAGCGAGAAATCAAGGCCGTGTCCTAGCTGCAAGGTTCTGCCTGCAGCAGTGGAAGCACCAGAGGCATAGTTTTCAGAGAGGAACTGCATCTGTTAGAGCCCAAACACCTTGGATCAGATTTGCAAGTTTAAACCCAAAGTTATAACATGGTTTTAATTTCTAATCTTTGAACACGCATTTGTGCTGTGATTTTAAAATAAATAAAGACAAAACTTGTGAGGCAGGTGCCCAGTTGAATTTCAGCGGAAGTTGGGTGTCTTACTCCCTTAAGCTTCTCTGAAAATCACAGCCTTAATCAATGTACCAGTAGTCTCTTTAACAAGTTTGCTATATTGTTAGCAGTCTGAATGTTTGTGTTCTGACTGAAGGCAAAGCCAGAACACATGGAAACGAGGGCAATCTGAGCAGATTGCTCTAGATTTCAGTGGTAGGCAGTACTGCATATAGGAATCTTGTTAACAGAACCATTGACTACAATGCAAAGCCAACTCTGTTATCTGCCTATTTGGTCACACTTCACCACTTGAGTCCAGGCAGGGTAGGAATCTGTTCTTGTGTCCAAACATATATACCTTGATGCTGGAGTAAACAAGTGAAGATATCCAACTGCCCCCCTCTTTCACGCTTGTCAGATAGTTCTGTCTTGTGCTGTCAGTTTCCTAAGGTTCTGTCCTGAAAAGTAACTGTAAAATTACATCATGGGTTTCTATGTTCATGAATCCAGATCAGACATACTCAAATTACCAGATGTTCTTTTTTCAATTGTCAGTCCTTCAAAGTCACTCTTCAGTTCAAAAGTTAAGCTGCATTTTTACTAGTATATCAGTCCAAATACTGTTCCTTTTTTCTTTTCTTTTTTGGGCTGGTGTTGCCCATTAACTGTCAAGTTGCATAGGGTTACAAGTAAGGGAAGAATCTGGATCTGCAACTAGAACAATTGATCATCAGTCAAACTAGAATCCAGTTTACTCAGCTGAATTAGTTTGTATGGGATTAAAAGCACTAGAATCTTATTTTAGTCATTAGTTGTTGAAGTATGAATCTACTGCTCAAAATACACAGGGAGCAGATCTCACGATTGAGAAGGTGTCACTGTACAAAGTTTTTTTTAGAGAAAAACCCACATTTTAAGGTTAATGTTTCATTTGTTCTAGAATTAAGGAGGAAATAATTGTTTTATAATTGAGTTTTGATGAGCTTTGTCTAAACAGTTGGAAAGCCTGGCCGTCTTGGAAATGTCGGGTTCAGCCACTCTCAGGAATTAAAGCCTTAACTGTGTCTCTTTGTGTGTTACAGGAGCTTTATTGCAGAAATGACCATTTATGTCAAGCAGCTGGGCAGAAGTAAGTGTCCTACTTTTCTTCCTGTCTGGCTAGTTATGGGTCTTAGAGTAGAGAAATGTGAGAATAATTGAGTACATGCAACACTAGTTGGATGGTGTTTCATGCAATAATGCATTGCTGCCAGTGCCCCAGTGGGCCCCAGTAAGCAGCTTGCTGAGTGGTGTGAAGTCTTCTCACCATTGACTGCTATTATGGAAATATTCTTTTACCTTTTCCTCCAGTAAACCTTTCAGCTGCTTGTTCACTAAACACATGGGCCTTTCCTTTGTACACTGTAAAGGGATGGCCTGTGATAACTGGCTACATAGTGTATGGTGGTTTCAAATACCCATATGTCTGGTTAGTGAAATAGCTTAAGACTCTTGGCCTTCAACCACCTGAGAGATGCAGGTATCTAGTGTTATTACACTGCTTGTATTATTGCTTTTAGTAATTATTTTTAATGAGCTAGCCTCTGCCTTCATGGAAGTCTATTGCAGTAAAGTCCAAAGCAAGCAAAGAGCTAGAAATAGGAACATTCAAGAAGCCACGTTGCTTAGGTTAAGTATCTACTCAGTGATCCAGGATAGAGAGATACAGGACTAGGATGGAGGAAGATGGGCGGAGGTCGGAGGGGAACCTTGGAGACCCCCCAAAAATTACACAAGTTCAAAACAGCTAGTTAGAAACTTGTGGGGTGGGGTTTTTTTTTTTGTTTTTTTTTAAGATACCAAGCACACAAGTCTGACTCTTGTGATTTGAACTTACAGCAGATATCAGTCAATTGATGATCTTTTTATAATGTCCATAATGCAGTAAAATTGATGTAGTGTGGTGGCTTAAAACGACCATACTGTCAGGTGTTTGAGGACACAAGAAAAACAAGTGTCAAGTCTCTACTGGATTTGTAGACTGGTGCCTTGAAATTGAAAATGGGCCTGCAGCATAGCCTGGTCCAGGTGAGTGCTGTAAGGGAGTTCTGGTTTTCACAAATGTTGTGAAAAAGCCCTGTTAATCCTGGGTAGGCTGAATGCCATATGGTAAACCTGCCTTCATGAATACTGTACTGTGAATTTACTTGTGTTGGTTACAGCCTGACTGGAGCTGGGAGTCCCTCTTCTCAGTAGGGATCATTACTGAAACCTGCTTCTAAGTAGTCACTAAACCCATCTCATATTGCTAGCTTGTGCTAAAGCTGTTTACCCACACAGACAACATGCATCATTGGCTACTGTAACCTTAATGTTTGTGTGCTGCAGGAATCTTTGCTCGTGAGCATGGATCAAACAAAAAGCTGGCAGCACAGTCCTGTGCTCTGTCCCTGGTCAGACAGCTCTACCATCTTGGGGTCATCGAGCCCTACACTGGGCAGACAAAGAAGAAGGAAGGAGAAACCGTGAGTCTGCTATAGGAGAAGCAGATGCTATTCCTCTGAGTCAGAAGGAGCAGTAAACTGGTGTAAATTTGTCCCTGCTGGCTTATGCTCCGTGTTTAACACTTGGGAAGCTAATGCAATTTTCTGATCTCCAGGACCAGAAATTGATTTTGATCTGGGGAAAGAGGAGTGGCTGGGATGAACAGAGAAGTAACTGCGTGTGTATTTGTGTGTATGTATGTGTGTGCACATGCGTGCTTGGAGCAACAGAGAGGTATGCAGGCGTATTGAAAAATAAGGGTTTGTTTTATTCGTGGTCACATTCTAGAATAGTAAAACTAAAAATGAAAAATATCTATTTTTCAACTTAAGAACATAAGAACGGCCATACTGGGTCACACCAATGGTCAGTCTGTCTAGCCCGATATCCTGTCTCCGACAATGGCCAATGCCAGATGCCCCAGAGGGAATGATCAGAACAGGTGTAATCATCAAGTGATCCATCCCATGTCGCCCATTCCCAGCTTCTGGCAAACTTAATTTAACTTCTCAGCAGACCAGTCAGTTTCGGGTTCTCTTGTGTTAGCAGCACTGCAGTATTTTAATTGCAAGTACTGAAAGGAATGTCTACATGTTCATTTTAACAAAAAAAACAAACCGTTTTTAAAAACATAGATTTCTGTTGAACTTACTTTTTGTACAAAAAGTACCTTTAATAAATGAGTTCTGAGCTGTCAGTGTCCCTTTTAACTTCTCTCTCCTTAGAAGCCTCTTAGCGTTTCAGAATATTCTCCAGTGAGGTTCTTGTGCTGAGCCTTTTTTTGTGGATATCTTGGGTTTTTATTACAGTATTTTTAATTGCACAGGTAGAGCCTTATGAAGTGGTGATCTCTCCTGATTTGGAAAATCAGCTGAATAGCATCATACAGGAGCTTTCTCTTGAAGTCATGCCACAGGTAAGTGTATGGGTCAGACTCAGTCTGTCAAGCGATTAAAAAAAATTAATCGTGAGATTACGTGTGCGATTTAAACAATAGTAGAATATCATTTATTTAAATATTTTGGATGGTTTCTACATTTTCAAATATATTGATTTCAGTTGCAACACAAAATACAAAGTGTACAGTGCTCACTTTATTTTTAATTAGATATTTGCACTGTAAAAATATAAGAAATAGTATATTTCAATTCACCTAATAGAAGTACTGTAGTGCAATCTTTGTCATGAAAGTTGAACATACAAATGTAGAATTATGTACAAATAATAACTGCGCTCAAAAATAAAACAGTGTAAAACTTTAGCGCCTACAAGTCTATTCAGTCCCACTTCTTTTCAGCCAATCGCTCAGACAAACAAATTTGTTTACATTTACTGGAGATAATGCTACCTGCTTCTTGTTTACAATGTCACCTGAAAGTGAGAACAGGCATTCAGATGGCATTGTTGTAGCTGATGTCACAAGATGTGCCAGATGCTCTAAAGATTCATATGTCGATTCATGCTTCAACCACCATGCTGATGACGGGTTCTGCTCGACAATGATCCAATGCAGTGTGGACCAACATGTGTTCATTTTCATCATCTGAGTCAGATGCCACCAGCAGAAGGTTGATTTTTTTGGTTTTGGTGGTCCGGGTTCTGTAGTTTCCGCATCAGAGTTTTGCTCTTTTAAGACTTCTGAAAGCATGCTCCGCACCTCGTCCCGCTCAGATTTTGAAAGGCACTTGAGATTCTTAAACCTTGGGTCGAGTGCTGTAGCTATTTTTTTTTAGAAATCTCACATTGGTACCTTTTTTGCATTTTGTCAAATCTGCAGTGAAAGTGTTCTTGAAACGAACATGTGCTGAGTCACCATTTGAGACTGCTATAACATGAAATATATGGCAAAATGCAGGTGTAACGGAGCAGGAGACATACAATTCTCCCCCAAGGAGTTCATTCACAAATTAAATAAATAAATAAAAGTTAATTAATTTATTTTAAATGAGCGTCATCATAGAATCATAGAATCTCAGGGTTGGAAGGGACCTCAGGAGGTCATCTAGTCCAACCCCCTGCTCAAAGCAGGACCAACCCCAATTAGATCATCCCAGCCAGGGCTTTGTCAAGCCTGACCTTAAAAACCTCTAAGGAAGGAGATTCCACCACCTCCCTAGGTAACCCATTCCAGTGCTTCACCACCCTACTAGTGAAAAAGTTTTTCCTAATATCCAACCTAAACCTCCCCCTCTGCAACTTGAGACCATTACTCCTTGTTCTGTCATCTTCTACCACTGAGAACAGTCTAGATCCATCCTCTTTGGAACCCCCTTTCAGGTAGTTGAAAGCAGCTATCAAATCCCCCCCCTCATTCTTCTCTTCTGCAGGCTAAACAATCCCAGTTCCCTCAGCCTCTCCTCATAAGTCATGTGCTCCAGCCCCCTAATCATTTTTGTTGCCCTCCGTTGGACTCTTTCCAATTTATCCACATCCTTCTTGTAGCGTGGGGCCCAAAACTGGACACAGTACTCCAAATGAGGCCTCACCAGTGCCGAATAGAGGGGAATAATCACGTCCCTCGATCTGCTGGAAATGCCCCTACTTATACAGCCCAAAATGCCGTTAGCCTTCTTGGCAACAAGGGCACACTGTTGACTCATATTCAGCTTTTCGTCCACCGTAACCCCTAGGTCCTTTTCTGCAGAACTGCTGCCCAGCCATTCGGTCCCTAGTCTGTAGCAGTGCATGGGATTCTTCCGTCCTAAGTGCAGGACTCTGCACTTGTCCTTGTGGAACCTCATCAGATTTCTTTTGGCCCAATCCTCTAATTTGTCTAGGTCCCTCTGTATCCTGTCCCTACCCTCCAGCGTATCAACCACTCCTCCCAGTTTAGTGTCATCTGCAAACTTGCTAAGGGTGCAGTCCACACCATCCTCCAGATCGTTGATGAAGATATTGAACAAAACCGGCCCCAGCACCGACCCTTGGGGCACTCCACTTGATACCGGCTGCCAACTAGACATGGAGCCATTGATCACTACCCGTTGAGCACGACCATCCAGCCAGTTTTCTATCCACCTTACCGTCCATTCATCCAGCCCATACTTCCTTAACTTGCTGGCATGGAAGCAAGTCCTCTGGAATGGTGGTTGAAGCATGAAGGGGCATACGCATGTTTAGCATATGTGGCACATAAATACCTTGTAATACCCGCTACAAAAGTGCTATGGGAACGCCTGTTCTCACTTTCAGGTGACATTGTAAATAAGCGGGCAGCATTATTTTCCGTAAATGTAAACAAACTTGTTTCTCTTAGCCATAGGCTGAACAAGAAGTAGGACTGAGTGGACTTGTAGGCTCTGAAGTTTTAAATTGTTTTATTTTTGAGTGCACTTATGTAACACACAAAATCTACACTAGTAAGTTGCACTTTTACGATAGAGATTGCATTTTTGTACTTGTATGAGGTGAATTGAAAAATACGATTTATTTTATCACTTTTGTAGTGCAAATATTTGGAATAAAAAAATAATATAAAGTGAGCACTGCACACTTTGTATTCTGTGTTGTAATGGAAATAAACATATTTGAAAATGTAGAAAAAATCCAAAAATATTTAATTTCAATTGGTATTCTATTGTTTAGCAGCGCAATTAAAACTGCGATTAATCACAATTAATTTTTTTGTTAATCGCATGAGTTAACTGCGACTAATCAACAGCTCTAGTTCAGACACTTTATTACACTATTTTTCCCCATCAGTCTTACCAGTTTAATTAAACTTTTTTTTTTTTCTGAACTTGTAGCCTGAAGATCCAAGCTGTCCAGTTTTGCTCAACATTGGAAAGCTGGCCCACTTTGAACCATCCGTGAGACAGAATCAAATGGGAGTTGTCCCATGGTCACCCCCTCAGTCAAACTGGAACCCTTGGACCAGCTGCAATATTGATGAGGGTCCTCTGGCATATGTAAGTCTAAGGCAGATTCTTAGAATGGATCTGTTCCTGTTTTCATATTCTTGGAACTTGTACAGTAACTCCTCACTTAAAGTCGTCCCGGTTAACGTTGTTTCGTTCTTACGTTGTTGATCAATTAGGGAACATGCTCGTTTACAGTTATGAAATGCTCCCTTCTGTCGGCTATCAATGGTAGTTTAGCTGTCCCTTCCCCCACTGCCATGTGCTGCTCTCCGAGACTCCTGCCTGCTTGCTGTGTGTGGGGGAGGGGAAGAAGAGGGGGGCTAATGTCCCCCTGCACCTTGCTTACCTCATCTTCCATAGAGCAAGGGGGACACACGGGGGAGGGAGCTACTGCCTTAGGCAGAAGCTGCAGCTGTGGCTCTTGCTGATCTAATTAACAAGGCAGTGTACTTCTGAGCCCACTCTTGATACCTAATTGGAAATGGGCATCTCTGTCTCTGGTTTCCTGCTGGCTTGTAGTGTGAGAGTTAACCCTTGAGGGCTCAGTGGAGTGCTAGTTCATTTAGTAAGGCATTCCCTGGGAAATTCCCACCCTCTGACTCCTCCACCCCACCAAGCTTCACTATCATCATCGCTGGGTACCAGTATTCAATTGTTTGTTTAAAAACGTGTGTGTGTATGTGTGTGTTTTATCTCCCGTAAATGTAAACAAACTTGTTTGTGTTAGCGATTGGCTGAATAAGAAGTAGGACTGAGTGGACTTGTTAGGCTCTAAAGTTTTACATTGTTTTGTTTTTGAGTGCATTTATGTAACAAAAAGAAAATCTACATTTGTAAATTGTACTTCTTCTTCGAGTGATTGCTCATGTGTATTCCACAGTAGGTGTGCGTGCTCGCCACATGCACCGGTGCCAGAAGTTTTTCCCCTAGCAGTACCCGTAAGGGGGAAGCACCCCAGCGACCCCTGGAGTGGCACCTCCATGGCGCAGTATAAGGGGAGCTGCGCGCTCCCCCACCCTCAGTTCTTTCTTGCTGCCAGTGAAGGTGCATCGGAACTACGCTGCTCCAGCTTTGCTGTAGCTCGTCCCCAGAACTTCTCGTTCGTCGGTGTTAAGTACCTGTAGTTAGTTTAGTTAGAGTGCCTGGGGTGGGGCATGCCCCGCGCCCTGGGCTTTAAGTCGTGCAACACTTGCAGGCAGTCGATGCCAAGGAGCGACCCTCACGTAGACTGTTTACGCTGTTTGGGAGAAACCCATATCAGCGATCATTGCAAGATTTGCAAGTCGGTTAAACCTCGGAGTAAGAGAGAAAGAGACATTAGGTTCCAGTCAGCACTGTTTCGCGTCCACGGGGCACAAGAAGGCAAAGAAAAGCCTTCTTTGCAGCGGCACCGAGGAAAACCCGGGGCAGAGGCGCTAGACCCATGTCGGGCCATTCTCGATCCCCTCCGGCCTCTAGGCCTCCGACTTGCGTAGAGCAGAGCAGTCCGGCCGCTTCGGACCAGGCCTCCCCAGATGTCCAGAGGCCCTGCAGGCGGCCTGCAATGTCATGTCCATGCTGGTACCGGAAGCGCCACCGATGTCGGCCGCATGCTTCAGAGGCAAGCCACTGCTGGGTTCTCCTTAGTTGACCCCAGCTCGGCACTGGTCTTGGTCCAGGGAATGTTTCCAACACCCTTCGCCGCCCAACAACCGTTCAGGGCGAAGTCCATGTGGATCGCCCTCGACTCCCACTAGACTGTCGCGCTGGGTGCCATCCGACCGAGACTCTCTGCACCACTCCGTGTCAAGGAGTGAGTACCGATGGGACCGAGGCAGACGTCGCCGAAGGTCCTCGTCTCATAGGGGTTACCTTAGCTGGTCGCGGCATGGACGTCAACGCCGTTCCCGTTCGGGATCCTGCTCTGAGACCCCGCCAAGGCACCGTCTCCACAGCCCAGAGCGTTGATCGCCAGCACCTCACCGTCGTGAGTCCGCCGGTCGCGGAGTAGCAGTTATAGACGGTACCAGTCCTCTGCATTGAGATTGTGGTCCCGTGGGCAACGTCACTCCCGGCACCACTGGCACTCCCGGTCTCTGGACAGCGGCAGGTCACTCATCAGCCAGGCCTTTGCCCGTAGTCGTCCTTCCATGGGACGGGGCAGGCCAGCCAGGCCGAACAATGGGGCCCGTCGGTGCTGCAGCCAGTGCAGTGGCACCGGGCCCCATGGCCAGGCCAATGGTACCAGTGGGCACTGTGGCCCCCAACGCAGCCCCCCGGGGGGGGGTCCGCTCGGTAACCGGAGCCGCGAAGGCACTGTCGGCCTCCCTCTCCAGACCTCCCAGGAGGGAGTCGGTGGGACATACCTCCTCGGCACCGTGCCCAGAGTCCAACCAAGTGGTGGACCGCCCGGGGTTAAGTGTACCATGAAAGCCTCGAGGGAGCTTGGACGGCGACACGGAGCAACCCACCGCCTCTCAGCTCTTCTAATCGATCCTGGTTTGTTGTAGAAAGAGGACTTTTATACAAGGAAACTCTTTCTGGTGGGCACCAGGAAGACTGGCTTCCTCAGAGACAGTTGGTAGTTCCAACTAAGTACTGGGTAAAGCTCTTGAGCTTAGCCCACGATCATCCTAGTGGCCATGCTGGGGTGAACAGGAGCAAAGACCGTTTGAGGAGGTCCCATAAGTCAACTTTCATATGGAATTCTAATGCCATAACATGAAGGATTACTGCGTGTGATACTGTGATAAATACTCAACCAAACTACTGGTCCATCAGTTCCCATATCCTGTCTTTGGAAGTTGCAGGCATTTGATGTCTTCTGATAATGGACTGTCAAAGTAATATTGATGGTGTACTCCTGATTTGTTCAAACTGCATCTTTTTATAACTACAGATTTACACATATAGCTTAATACTGAATATTTGGATGATGAAGTATAGAGGTAATGGATCAGCGTTAAGGTTATTGTGGTAACATTGCATTAGTACCACTTACCCACATTAATGCAATAAGTTGATTTTCATTTTATATAAGTTGTGGTAAATATAAATAGACGTCTTCCCAACCAGTCTCTTAACCCTTCGTGTACTTTCCAGGCCACCCCAGAGCAGATAAGCATGGACTTGAAAAATGATCTCATGTACCGCCTGGAGCAGGATCAAGAGTTACAGAGAGTAAGTTTGCTGCCTGTGATTTTGGCATGCTGGTGAGTTTGCAGAAGCCATGCTTGCTGTAATTTTCTTCAGCCTAGCCCTGGAGTTCCTGCTCTTTCTGAGTGTAGTAGACAATTCTTTGTGCTGGGGATTGTGGGTTTTACTCGGGATTGCTGGCAAGTACTTTCAGAGGCATGGGGCACTACTGCTGCAGGAATGGTTGCTTTAATGTTTTGCCCAAGTTCAAGAATGCTACCATTATGGTTTTTGCAGGAAGAGATCTCTCAGGTTCACAGATCCCACTAATGTGGACTAGAGTACATGTTTTGCAAGAGTGGGACATCCTGAGTCAAGATGTAGATAGGGAGCAGAATGGGTTGGATTGCTGAATATTACAGGAAAGATCTGATCTCTTTTTCAGATCCTACAAGAGAGGGAGACACTGCCTGTGAAGAAATTTGAGACTGAAATTCTTGATGCAATCCATCAGAGTCCTGTTGTTGTCATTCGTGGTGCCACTGGTTGTGGCAAAACCACACAGGTTCCACAGTACATCCTGGATGAATACATCAGAAACGGCAAAGCTGCAGAATGCAACATTGTAGTAACACAAGTGAGGAACGCGTTTTAAATTGAAATTATTTAGATCTCATGGTGAGTTAGGATAAAATACCCATCTAGACATGCTATTAAATCTGAATTTAAACCGTTCACGAAGGCTGGAGAAACGAAATCACATTCTAGACAGTTGTGAAAGCATCTGCTATACTGATTACACGAATTAATTACTCACTAGGTATGTGTCTGTTTAATGATTATTCATGTTGCAGTGGATATCTGATAAGACATGATGAAATAATCTTTGTGAACAGCACCAGAAAACTCTGCACTTGCATATATAGTGCAGTCTTTTCTGATACTTAGTAATGGAATATCCATTGATAGGTGGGGCAGGTCAGACCGATTGGTTATCTGAAGGAATAGTATCTAGCCGATAAGGGACCTGGGGGCATATGAAAATCAGCTGGCATATGCGAGGTGAACCATTTTTGAAGGAAAACACTGAGCTTGTGCCTTTCTGGTGATCTTGTTTCCGCCATCATTCCCAGCTTAAGTAGTTTTGCTGCTTGCAGTATTTGCAGTGTGATACTGTCCATTACAAGCAGCTACTGACCTGCGTCCTAGCTTCTGTTTATTCACATTGTGCAGCAGGGTCTGCTTAGGATAAATGTTTTGAGGTGCACTGGCAGAGCTGTATAGAATTTTCATATTTCCTGCCCAAACTACATAGCTCAAGCCAGTGCTGTTAGTAATGTACTTTTATGAGTATGTTAAGAGTTTGCATTGTAGTTCTCATCTTTTTTGGGTTCTCACCAATGAGATTTGCCTTTAAATGACTCTCCTGCAACATTAAAGTTTGAGGAGAGGGAACAGCTAACTTCCCCAGTCTCTGTGTACTTGTAGGTCTATGCAATAGGTAAGTTTGCACAGTTTCTTCTTTACAATGTGCAAAAAATGTTTCATCTCTTAGCCCAGGAGGATCAGTGCAGTTTCCGTGGCAGAGCGTGTGTCATATGAGAGAGGAGAAGAACCTGGGCAAAGCTGTGGATACAGTGTACGATTTGAATCTGTACTTCCCCGCCCCCATGCCAGTGTGATGTTCTGCACTGTAGGTCTGTATTGCTTTGTTACCCAACCAGCCTAATATCTGAATAACAGTGTAGATGCCAGGCACTAGTGGCACTGATGACGGTGAGAAAACAGTCCTTGTTTTCAGGGAGAATCTGAAAGAAAATGGCAAGTTTTCTTCACCTGTTCAGCAAACTTTTCTCCAATTACGGAAAGGGAAACGTGCCAGTTTAGTTTGGTCATTGGGCTCATTAGAGGTTTGAGAATGAATACAGATCAGATACCATATCCACAGTATTCCCTCTAAGTGAGATGAGGAGTAGCCACCTGAAGTTTAGGGGAGGTGGTGGTGGGGGGTTGTCTCTAGTATCAACACTTGGGCCCCCTCCCCTCATTACATACAGGCGTAAATGTGGGGTTTAGACAAAGGGTTTCAAAATGTTGTGCACAGTTCTTGATGTAAACTGATGTTGGCAACCTTCATAAAAGCATATCTGAGGCTTTGTTATAAATGTTTGAACTGCTATGATCCATCTTAACATTCAGCTGTTACTATCCCCATTAACGTGAATTCCTTTTTTAAGGTGTCCTCCTAAGAAAACTAGAGGCTGGGATCCGTGGAATTAGTCATGTTATTGTGGATGAGATCCATGAGAGAGACATTAATGTGAGTTACTGAGCTGGAGGTCTGGATTGCTTTACCTGTTTTCGGCCAGTGCCAGGTCTTTTGTATTTGTTTACTGTTTACTCTGTACGCTGTGTATGAGTTCCTGTCTTCTCTGAAAGGGAATTGTGCATTTTACTAAATTGTATGGATTCAAGTCTTCTGTAATTGTTCTCAATTGTAGTACTTGTTGAAATACTTCTGAGATATTTCCTGCTGAAAATCAAGGCTTCACAGCTTCTTCCTACGTCCCTTTATAGGTCTTAGTAAGACTCTCTTTCCTGCACCTCTCTAGCAAATAGAGCACTACAGTGCAAGCACTCTTTGTACAGAGTGGTTTAGTGCTGAAGATAAGAGTGAAAATTGGATAGACTGAAATTTTGTTGTCCTTCCCTTCCATTTTCCTATCTACAGTACTATACCACTTAATATGCTAGTACTTAAGCCACAATCATCAAGTTGACAATTACCATGCCGTAGTTCATCTTCAGTACAAAAATCTGCAACAAATTGAAAACTTGAAAGCACTGCAAAATGAGCAACATGTAATGAGTGGGGCTATTTATGAGTGGAATTTATTCACAATTAATTAAAAACACTTTTTTAAAATCTGCCTGAATCTACCTTAGTTTTCATAAGAATGGCCATACTGGGTCAGACCAGTGGTCCATCTAGCCTGTTTATCCTGTCTTCTGATAGTGGCTGGTGCCAGATGCTTCAGAAGGAGTGAACACAACAGGGCAGTTTATCGAGTGATCCATCCCCTGTCGTCCAGTCCCAGGGTCCCTTACCATCTTAGGCCTGTCAGTGGGTTATTAGCCATCCTCAAGGAACTTATCTAGTTGTTTTTGAACCCTGTTACAATTTTGGCTTTCACAACATCCTCTGGCAATGAGTTCTACAGGTTGACTCTGCATTGTGTGAACACGTCCTCCTTTTGTTTGTTTTGAACCTGCTGCCTATTAATTTCATAGGTTTAACCCTCGTTCTTATGTGAAGGGTAAATAACACTTCCTTATTCATTCTCCACAGCAGTCATGATTTTCTAGACCTCTATCATATCAATCCTTAATTGTCTTTTTCTAAGATGAGTAGTCCCAGTCCTTTCACATGAGGAGAGATGAAAAGCTGTTCCATATCCCTGATCATTTTTGTTGCCCTTCTCTGTACCTTTTACAATTCCAATACAGCTTTTTTTTTTTTTTTTTTTTTTTTTTTTTTTTTTTTTTGAGATATGGCAACCAGAATTATGCATTATTCAAGGTGTGGGTATACCATGGATTTATAGAGTGGCATCGTGATTATTTTCTCATTATCTATCCCTTTCTTAATGGTTCCTAATATTTGTTCCTTTCTGTTTTCCTCAGTAAGATTTGACTTCCAGTTTTTAAAGGATGTGTTTTTGTCTCTAATCATCTCTGTTACTCTGTTTAACCATAGTGGTGTTTTTTAGTCCTCTTGCTGTTTTTTTATTTGTGGTATACATACAGTTTAAGCCTTTGTGGTGTTTCCTTGCAACTTGCAGGCATTTCAGTCTTGACTGTTCCTTTTTAATTTCCATTTAACTAGCCTCTTCATTTTTGTGTCATTCCTCTTTCTTTGGAATTCTCCCCCTCCACCCCCCCCCCGCCCCCGCCCCCCAAGGATGTTAAATTTAATTACATTTTGGTTTCTGTTATTGAGCTGTTCAGCTATATTCGTTCTTGGACCAGATCCCGCAGATCACTTATGTCTAAATCAAGGATTGGCTCTGCCCTTATGGGTTCCAGGACTAGGTGCTCCAAAAAGCAGTTATTAATGGTATCGTTCAGCTTTCCATACCAGAGAGCTGAATCTTGTCACATGATTAAAGTTCACTTTGTCAAAGTTAGATTCTTCATTTGTACTATGAATCCTCTTACAAGGGAATGTACGTGCGTTTCTCGCATCCAGACTGGATGAAATGCACCTCTTCATCTTCTAATAGGAGAGATGTTATTAACGGCATGTATTGTATTGAGTAGTTAGATTTTTGTACAGAATTGGTGTTTTTTTTAAACTAAGGGTACATCTACACTACCTGCCGGATCGGCAGGTAGTGATCGATCTATCGCAGGGGTCTCCAAACTACGGCCCGCGGGCTGAATCCAGCCCGCAGCTTCAATTTGTCCGGCCCCCCATGCTGCCGCATCGGCGGCTTTTCGGCGGCAGCTCAGAGGCTGCTGCCTGCCTCGGGAGCTGCCGCCGTGTCAGCGGCTTTTCGGCGGCAGCTCGGAGGCTGCTGCCTGCCTTGGCAGCTTTTCGGCGGTGGGGGGCCCTCATCTCCCTTTTAAAAAAAAAAAAAAAAAAAAAAAGAAAATCTAATGTGGCCCTCGTCTCCTAAAGTTTGGAGACCCCTGATCTATCGGATCAATTTATCGCGTCTAGCGTAGATGCGCTAAATTGATCCCCGATCGCTCTGCCGTTGACTCCTGTACTCCACCGTGGCGAGAGGCAAAAGCAGAGTCGATGGGGGATCGGCAGCAGTCAACCTCGTGCCGTGAGCGCGCGAGGTAAGTCGACCCAAGATACGTCGACTTCAGCGACGTTATTCTCATAGCTGAAGTTGCGTATCTTAGGTCGGTTTCTTCCCCCCACCATGTAGACCAGGGCTAAGAAGTGCTCTGAATGTAGGGCAAGTGAAATAGATACGCCAGACTTAAGCCGATAGATGTTTTCATAGTATGGGTTACCACTTCATAGTACCCCATCGATTACCTCCTTTCTCATTTACGGTTGTAGAATGTCCTGTGTGTAGAACTACAGCAATTGTTCGGTTGTATTTTTTTAATGTGGACTGGAATCTAGAACCACAGAGGGTTCTTTCGTGCTAATTGTTCTGAGCTTGTTGACATGGAAGTCAAAACTACTTTAAGGAGGCACTCTAGAAGCAACTGAAACACTAGTCTAGTCTGGTAGGGAGGAAAATGAGAATAGGGAGTTGATAACTAGGAGCTTAATTCTCCAGTATGCTAGCTGTTTTTCAGAAGTTGGTTTAGTTTGAAATGTTCTAAATAGAAGGCAACATATAAGTGCTATTCATGTGAATAGGAGAGTACATAAGCAACTATCTATTGTTAGGGTTACTGGAGAAATGAACATTTTTCTGGCAGCCTTGGACAGTATAACTTTTTCAGAAAATATTCTGGCTTAGTTTAACGCTCCTGTTTTCTCTATGTACAGACTGACTTCCTCATGGTGGTGCTGAGAGACGTAGTTGAGGCATATCCTGAAATCAGAGTTATCCTTATGTCTGCGACTATTGATACCACCATGTTCTGTGAATACTTCTTCAGTTGCCCCATCATTGAGGTCTACGGTAGAACCTACCCAGTCGAAGGTAAAATACTAGCTGAGCATGTATTTTGAGTAGTTGCTTTTATTCATTCTCTTTTCAATCTTGCACATAGTAGAGGGGACCAAAGCTTAAACAGTTCACAAGAATCACAGGTTATCCTGAGATCTGGTCTATACCCTCTGTTGGCAAAGAAGTCGGAGAACATTAACTACTATAGAGTGAAATTTTTCACTGTTTCTCTTAGAGGGTTAAATAGTGATAGTGATTTTAAAAATGAATTGCTTCTACATAATGCATACACCTATTGTCTTGAATAAACCAGCCTAAATGATCCAGTATAAAGACTGTTGTAGAAAATCCATGGGAAGAGCCTGAATGGACAGGCTTGGTGGTCAAGGGTGAGGAACAATGGTGGGAGAGTGTGGGGAAGCTTGTAGTGCCATTGCCCATACTGTACGTATTCTTTGGATAAATTGAGGGGTTTGGTTTCCAAGGCTGTCATTCAAGCACTCGTCTCCAGCACTAGCTTCAAACTCTTGAGTCCTCAGCCTGTTCTTTCGAAACTTTATGGTTATCTTTAGGAAGGGCCTCCGTAGAGCTATGGTTAGAATATGTCCCTCTGCTGAAGCTTATGTGACTGGTCGATGGCCATCCTCTATACTAACTTGATGAATCTGTCCCTTCAGAGTATTTTCTGGAAGATTGTATTCAGATGACTCAGTTTGTTCCGCCATTAAAGGATAAGAAGAGGAAAGACAAAGATGAAGAAGGTGGTGAAGATGATGATGTATGTTGGGCTTGTTTATATATGTAAATTAAACAAGCACTGGCTGGAACCAGCGCACCAAAGTAATGCATGCATCGCTGTACTCCTTTCTTACTTGGACATCAATGAGGCAGTTGACCTGTTAGGGTTAGGAGCACAGTTTAACCACGTTAAATTATAGTATTGTATAGTAAACGTTTTCACTGATTCTCTTTGAGGGTTAAATATTTGCAGTGTTTCAGAAAAGTATTGTTCCTACATTATTATACAAAGACTAATGGGTGGGCAAGAGTAATTAATCAGGGGACAGAGGTAGTGGTCAGACAGCAGAACAATGGTATAAAATGAATTCCTGTATAATTCACTGGCTGTGTTTTAATGACTGCAACATTGTTGCACTAAAATGCTTTAAGAAACCTTGTAACTATTGAAATAGTATGTGGGATTGCTGCTGTTATATGTAACTGAATTTTCTGAATGCTCCTGTAATTGATGTACAGTAAAAGCTGTTTTATCCAGCACTTCACCAACTGGAAAGCTCTATAAACCGGCATTTCTGATCTTCATTGAAAGTCTGGTTTATAGTGCGGTTGGTGTGGGGCTGGCAGGGGGTTGGGTTGCGGGAGGGGGTGTGGCGCGCGGGCTCTGGGAGGGAGTTTGGGTGCAGGAGGGGGCTTGGAGTGCAGGGGAGGGTGTGGGGTGCCAGATCCAGGGGCTGCTCGCCTCGGATGGCTCCCCAGAAGTGGCGACCTGTCCCAGCTCCTCCTGGTTCCCAGCCAATGGGAGCTGCGAAGCCAGTGCTCGGGGCGGGGGCAGCACACAGAGCTGCCTGCCACACCTCCGCCTAGAAGTAGCCAGAACAGATCACTACTTGTGGGGAGCCGCTTGAGGTGAGCACCCCCTGGATTTGGCACCCCAGTCCCCTCCTGCATCCAAACTCCCTCCCCCTTAGTTAACAGGCATTTTTCACTTACCGGCACCCCCCATTCCTCCAACATGCCAGATAAAACAGCTTTTATTGTATTTAGTTACCTTATAAAGTTCCAGTCCCATTTTATCACGTCACCTGTGTTTTAAAAAATTTAACTGATGTGTGAATTCAAGCTTGCTTCTTTTGCTGCAGTAGATATTGCCAGCAACTATGCCTACCAAGAACTTGTATTCCTTACATGGCTGTGGGTGATGGTATTTTTTGTAAAAAGATACAGTCCTGAATCTGAGTTTTAGCAGATGAATGAAGGACCTGAATTTCAATTTGTTGGATATGTGTTTTAAAGGAACACAGTCAACTTAAAGCACAGTTCTAACAGAAATGTTTTTACTAGCTGTTACTTGTAATGACTAAGATCCTTTAACTAGGGCCCTACCAAATTCACAGTCCATTTTGGTCAATTTCATGGTCATAGGATTTTAAGTCATACGTTTCATGATTTCAGCTATTTAAATCTGAAATTTCACTTTGTTGTAATTGTAGGGGTCCTGACCCAAAGGAGTTGTGAAAGGGCTGCATGGTTATTGTAGGGGAGGTTGTGGTACTGCTGTGCTTACGTCTGTGCTGCTGCTGGTGGCAGCGCTGCCTTCAGAGCTGGGCAGCTGGAGAACGGTGGCTGCTGGCTGGGAGCCAAGCTCTGAAGCTCAGTTCAGAAGTAAGGATGGCCTGGTATGGTATTTCCACCCTTACGTCTGCGCTGCTGTCTGCAGAGCTGGGCCCTCAGTCAGCAGCCGCCACTCTCTGGCCACCCAGCTCTGAAGGCAGCTCAGAAGTAAGGGTGGCAATACTGCGACCCCTAAAATAACCCTATGATGCCCCTGCAACTTCCTTTTGGGTCAGGACCCCCAATGTGAGAAATGCTGGTCTCCTCCATGAAATCAGTATAGTAAAGGGTAAAAGCACACAAAAGACCAGATTTCATGGTCCGCGATGCATTTTTCTTGGCCATGAATTTGGTAGGGCCCTACCTATAACTATGAGGGGGGACACTTTTCTGTATGTTTGTGTTACTTTGTGCATTTGAGACCACTGTTTGGGGTCATGTAGTCAGTTTCTAGGTTTACTCTATATAGTTCCTACTTTTCCCCAGCTGGCACTGTAGATCTGTCTTATAGCAACAGAGGAGAGAAAAACACCTCAGCAGGAAAACCTTAGTTGTAAAATCACAAAAAAATGGCAGGGGGTTTGGGCACAGGTGTAGAACCTGAAACAACTACTTACCTCTTTTTTTAACTTGATTTCAAATTGACCATTTCTCCTTAAAAGAAACAATTTTTTTTCAGACCTATACATTGGTATTTCCTTAAAGAAAAGCAGTTTTGATGCTGTAATTAGGGCTTCATCCGTTCTAATGGAGATTTAATTTGTTTGATAGTTTCCTACTCTTAAATTATAATTATACTGGTTTATAATTCTGAAAAGAGAATATGTATAGAAAAAAGCTGGGGAACAAGGCCAGGCCAACTATCTGGTTTGAGTGGCTGTCATCCCCATAGTATCAGCGTGCCAGCTGGTTAAAGGTTTTTTGTTTGTTCTCTACATCTGCAGGCCAACTGTAATCTTATATGTAGTGATGAATATGGTCCAGAAACAAAACGTTGTATGGCCCAGTTGAATGAGAAGGAAACTCCCTTTGAGCTCATTGAGGCCTTGCTAAAGTACATCGAGACCCTGAATGTTCCAGGAGCTGTACTTGTCTTCTTGCCTGGCTGGAACCTGATATACACCATGCAAAAGCATCTGGAAATCAATCCACACTTTGGTACAAACAGCTTTCGGTTATTTTCTACTCCATGTCCTTCCCTCAGAACAGTTACTGGATGAATGTAAAGATGAGTTGACTGAAGGAGTTGGGCCTTGTGTGTCTCTATATAGGATAAGTTTTAGGAGATATACTCTATACTCTCTATAGCTGGGTTTGAGTAGATGGATGAGAGAAAGTGGAAGGGAAGGTGTTTAGGTATGAAGCAGTGGATGGATAAGAGCGAGTTGAACTTTAATGTCTGACACATACCGTTATAGTTGTTTAACCTCCCGGTGTTCATATTGTAGGAAGCCACCGGTACAGAATTCTGCCCCTGCATTCACAAATTCCTCGAGACGAGCAGCGCAGAGTGTTTGATCCAGTGCCTTCTGGAGTGACCAAGGTGTGAAACTAAACCACCTACACAGAGACAGAATGTACTATAGTGGCTCTCTTCTGTGCTTTTGAGAAGAGTTTTTAATGCTGGCATTCTACATGTTACCTTACAGACCATCCTTGGCTCTTTGTTACAATATATGTATTCTAATACAATTTTCCTATTTTCATAGGTGATTTTATCCACCAACATTGCTGAGACTAGCATTACCATCAATGATGTTGTCTATGTTATAGACTCTTGCAAGTGAGTTCCCGATCCAGATCTTTATTTTACACAACACATTTTTTGTTAGAATGCCAAGTAGTTTTTGCGAACATGCAGTACTTCCTTGTATTGCTGTAGCCCCAAGACTGAGTTTGGAGACCTAATCTGCAGTGGTGGTGTGTTCCCCAAGTAATCTACACAGTTAAACAGTCATATTGGTGTATCTGTAAATTGTCCTTGGTCAACTGAATACCATGCTAGTAGGATTTATATGGGTGTCAGTGGGATTCCTGTACACTGTTTTCCAAATGGATGATTTCATACTACAAACTCTCATTATATGGTTGCTGGGGGAATATTAAGCCTTCCTATATTAGTCTGTTATGCACTCTGACTTGCTGTGTGCCCTTTGAGCATGTTATAGTCATAAATCACTAATTGCGTTAGAGCTTTGAGCTGAGATTTAAACTTTGGGGAGAAGTCCGGGAAATGTGGGTTATGATGCAGTGAGTTGGGGCACTATTCTTTGTGCTAGTTTTTCTGCTTAGTTAACTTTTTTTATTCCAGTTTTGCTTCACTGAATGATACAGTGCAGACCTGCTTTGGCAATATTTGATCTTCATTGTTTTTACTACTTTTACAGACAAAAGGTGAAGCTGTTCACTGCTCACAACAATATGACAAACTATGCCACAGTCTGGGCATCAAAAACTAACCTTGAGCAACGGAAAGGGCGAGCTGGCAGAGTGCGGGCTGGATTCTGTTTTCATCTGTGCAGCAGAGCTCGCTTTGAAAGGTGAGGCTCTCTCTCTTCTTCTGGGACAAAGGGACATTTGGGAGCACTCCATAAATTACAGAGCATACAGTTGTGAGCTGCTTCAAACCAAGCAGATGAACGCAAAATCATGGGGATAAGATTGCCAGGAACTATTGCATTTCCTCAGACACAGAATTTAGTTCCCACTCTAGAATTTGTGGGTCCCCTTAGAAAACGGCCATGGAAAGTAGGGAAATTGTTCGAGATGTGACTGGACAAGTATGGCCCAGCAGCCTGATAGAATGACTGGGAAGAAAAAGCCCCATGCTTCACCCAGTGAGACACTGTTAAGGCCCAAGGTATTGAGAAGAAAAGGAAACGGATTCTAGAATGAAATGCTACAAAAGACACCTGGATCCTACCAACCAAAAAGTATATGCTTGTGTGGAGAGATGCTAGGACCCTACTCCTCTCCTAGAGAGGACAGCAGGTGTGGAAGGTGGTGAGAACCAGGTGAGGGGGAGAGACCTCAGAGGAGAGGAGGCAGGTAGACAGATGTTCTTCCTTTTCCCAACTCCGTGGCCAGAAGCTGCTAACACCTCTTTTTGCTGCCAAACTGTTTTTCTCCCACTTCCAGCTGCTCTAACGTACCCAAACTGCTGAAACCTGACCCCTTCTCATTCCTATCTGCCAAACCTTCCCCCAAAGACACAGCCATGTAACCCTCACTGCCCAGCTGCACAGGCTTACACAGCTGTCAGATTCTACTATATTTCACCCACTACCCTGCAAAACATCACAGTACATCCATTCCCCTGGACAACAGCTGCAGGATAGTTGTATGTTTACAGTGATCGATGTTAAGAAATCTCAGTTTCTGAAGCAGCATATAATAAAAACATTCCTAAAATATTTGTTGAATTAAATATTTAGACACATAGTATAACGTATCAGAGGGGTAGCCGTGTTAGTCTGGATCTGTAGAAGCGACAAAGGGTCCTGTGGCACCTTATAGACTAACAGAGGTATTGAAGCATAAGCTTTCGTGGGTGAATACCCACTTCTTCGGATGCAAGCAGTGGAAATGTCCAGAGGCAGATATAAAAGTGCAGGGAAGATTCAGGCTAGAGATAACGAGGTAAACTTAATCAGGGAGGGTGAGGCCCTCTTCTAGCAGTTGAGGTGTGAACACCAAGGGAGGAGAAACTGCTTTTGTAGTTGGCTAGCCATTCATAGTCTTTGTTTAGTCCTGAGCTGGTGGTGTCAAATTTGCAAATGAACTGAAGCTCTACAGTTTCTCTTTGGAGTCTGGTCCTGAAGTTTTTTTGCTGCAGGATGGCTACCTTTAGGTCTGCAATTGTGTGTCCAGGGAGGTTGAAGTGTTCCCCTACAGGCTTTTGTATATTGCCATTCCTTATATCTGATTTGTGTCCATTTATCCTTTTGCGTAAGGACTGTCCAGTTTGACCGATGTACATAGCAGAGGGGCATTGCTGGCATATTATGGCATATATTACATTGGTGGATGTGCAGGTGAATGAACCGGTGATGGTGTGGCTGATCTGGTTAGGTCCTGTGATGGTGTTCCTGGTATAGATATGTGGGCAAAGTTGGCATCGAGGTTTGTTGCATGGATTGGTTCCTGAGTTAGTTATTATGGTGTGGTGTGTAGTTGCTGGTGAGAACATGCTTCAGGTTGGCGGGCTGTCTGTGGGCGAGGATTGGCCTGCCTCCCAAGGCCTGTGAAAGTGAGGGATCGTTGTTCAGGATGGGTTGTAGATCACTGATGATCCGTTGGAGAGGTTTTAGCTGAGGACTGTAAGTGATGGCCAGAGGAGTTCTGTTGGTTTCTTTCTTTGGTTTGTCTTGCAGCAGGAGGCTTCTGGGTACACGTCTGGCCCTGTTGATCTGTTTTCTTATTTCGTCATGTGGGTAGCGTAGTTTTGAGAATGCTTGGTGAAGATCTTGTAGGTGTTGGTCTCTGTCAAAGGGGTTGGAGCAAATACGGTTGTACCTCAGTGCTTGGCTGTAGACAATGGATCGTGTGGTGTGTCCGGGATGGAAGCTGGAGGCATGTAGGTAGGCATAGCGGTCAGTGGGTTTTCGGTATAGGGTGGTGTTAATGTGACCATCGCTTATTTGCACCGTGGTGTCTAGGAAGTGGACTTCCCGTGTAGACTGGTCCAGGCTAAGGTTGATGGTGGGGTGGAAGCTGTTGAAATCATGGTGGAATTCTTCCAGAGTTTCTTTCCCATGGGTCCAGATGATGAAGATGTCATCAATGTAGCATAGATAGAGAAGGGGTGTGAGTGGATGAGAACTGAGGAAGCGTTGTTCCAGGTCAGCACCTGCACATCCACCAATGTAATATATGCCATAATATGCCAGCAATGCCCCTCTGCTATGTACATCGGTCAAACTGGACAGTCCTTACGCAAAAGGATAAATGGACACAAATCAGATATAAGGAATGGCAATATACAAAAGCCTGTAGGGGAACACTTCAACCTCCCTGGACACACAATTGCAGACCTAAAGGTAGCCATCCTGCAGCAAAAAAACTTCAGGACCAGACTCCAAAGAGAAACTGTAGAGCTTCAGTTCATTTGCAAATTTGACACCATCAGCTCAGGACTAAACAAAGACTATGAATGGCTAGCCAACTACAAAAGCAGTTTCTCCTCCCTTGGTGTTCACACCTCAACTGCTAGAAGAGGGCCTCACCCTCCCTGATTAAGTTTACCTCGTTATCTCTAGCCTGAATCTTCCCTGCACTTTTATATCTGCCTCTGGACATTTCCACTGCTTGCATCCGAAGAAGTGGGTATTCACCCACGAAAGCTTATGCTTCAATACCTCTGTTAGTCTATAAGGTGCCACAGGACCCTTTGTCGCTTCTATAGTATAATGTGATCATCTTAATTCATTAAGAACTTCTGACAACAAACTACTTGCAAGCTGTTAAAGACATCATGTGGTCCTGTCAGAATTTAGGTTCAGCTTACCACAGAGAACGTGGAACCCCGGGAATTATTGTGCTTAAAAAGAAAAATTGTAAACAGGAGATTGAGTCGTGTATTTCCAATGGGGTCACACAGGGATTGGTTCTTGACCCTACGCTATTTAACATTTCTTTTTGTCAGTGACCTGGAAGAAGTTATAACAACTGATAGTTTGTGGATGACACAGATTGAGAGAGTGATAAATAATGAAGAGAACAGGTCACTGATAGAGAGAACAGGATTGCATGGTAAACAGGGTGCAAGCAATCAGTATGCATTTTAATAGGCTAAATGTATACGTCTGAGAACAAAGAATGTAGGCCATACTTACAGGATGGGGAACTCTAGCCACCTGACACCCCCCCCCCCCCCCAATTTTTTTTAGTCACTGCTTTCCAGGATAATGAGGAGAATATGAGTTCCTAGTGCAATGCTGTGGCTGAAAAGGCTAATGCAATCCTTTCCTGAATGGGAATCTCTAGTAGAAGTATAGGTTATTTTACCTCTGTATTTGGCACTGATGCACTTGCTGGTCGAATACTGTGTATGGTTCTGATGTCATTTTATGAAGGATGTTGATAAATTGGAGAGGGTTCAGAGAAGAGCCACAAGAATGATTAAAGGATTAGAAAACATGTTTTATCGCGATAAACTCAAGGAGCTCAATGTGAGATTAACAAAGAAAAAGTTTAAGGGGTGACCTAATTGTATAAGTATCTGCATGGGGAACAAATATTGAGTGGACTCTTTGCTCTAGCAGAGAAAGGTATAACATCCTCCCATCACTGGCAGTTTTAAAATCAAGATTGGATGTTTCTCTAAATGATATGCATGAGGAATTATTTTGGGAAATTCTATGGCCTGTGTTGTACAGGCGATAAGACTAGATGATCACAATGATCCCTTCTGGCCTTGGAATCTCTGAAAGCCTAGCTTCATGCAGCGTAGAAGGAGAAAGACCGTTAGAACAGTGGAAGCAAGGGTAAGAAGTAGAAATGGATGGGACCATGTTCATTAGGGAGGCATGTTTGTCCCGAACATCACATAGGATACTAACTGTTCAAAAACCTCAATCATTTCTAGGGATTAACACTTGAACTGTGGTCCTCAAGGCAGAGAGACTGAGGGCACTGTGTCAGGGAGAAAGGGGCCCAAGAGCTCCATCCCCACCACACCTCCATGCTGCTAGAAATAAGTACTTGGCCTGTTTCCAGTAAGAGCATTCCTTGTTGTTAACCCAACTGCACCAGGGACCAGCAGATGGTGTTGGGAGTGGAGGTGATAAAGTAACCAGCATGGAAGCTGGAAGCAGGGTAGTGGTAATAGGCAGCCTGGAAGTAATTGACCTCCCTGAGGAATGGAAGACCTGTTCTAGCATTCAGGTTTGGTTGTGAAAGGGCAAGGAGATATCTGAGAGAGAGAGAGAGGGTTCCAGTTGGAAGGGACATGGGAATTACTGAAGATAAGTACTGTTCTTCTTCGAGTGATTGCTTATGTCTGTTCCACCGTAGGTGTGCGTGCTCAGCACGTGCATCGGTGCTGGAAGTTTTTCCCTTAGCAGTATCCGTAGGGGGGAGCGCCACTGCGACCCCTGGAGTGGCGCCGCTATAGTGCACTATATAGGGGACTGCGCGCTCCCCCCACCCTCAGTTCCTTCTTGCCGCCAGTGTAGGTGTGTCGGAACTTATGCTCCAGCTTCTTTGCTGCAGCTTTTTTCCTAGAACTGTGTTGTTCGTTGTTAGTAGTATCTTTAGTTAGTTTGTCAGTTCAGTTTAGTAAGTGTCCGGGCCGGGGCATGTCCTGGACCCCGGGCTTCAAATCGTGTGAGTCCTGCAGGCGCTCTATGCCTAGAAACGACCCGCACTCAGCTTATCTCCGCTGCCTGGGTGAGTCCCACGTCAGCACACACTGCAAGATTTGTAGGTCCTTCAAACCTCGCACGAAAGAGGACAGACACATTCGTCTCTGGGCCCTCCTCACGGAGTCTGCGTTGGCTCCTGCACTGGTTGCCGAGCGGAATCGGCACCCGGTACCCTGTCCTCGGTGCGCGACGATCCCCCGGCGTCCTCAAGTGGCCGCTCACCGTCGCAAGGGTGGAGGAAGGCACCGTCTACACATCGTTGTCGAGGCAAGGATAAGGGAGAGGCTCGACCCATGTGCGGCAGCCGCAATTCTCCCCGGGCCCCATCGCTCCGACTCGTGCTGAGCGGAGTAGCCCGGTTTCCTCGATGCAGGCCTCGTCGGACGCCCGAATGCCTTCGACGCCAGAGGCCTTCCAGGCGGCGAGTGACTTGCTCACAATCCAGGTACCGGCAGTCCCGGCACCAGGGATCCGTTCCAGAGGCAAGCCGCCGTTGGGCTCCAGGCCGTCGACCCCCACCAGGTGCAGATCCCAATCAAGGGACCGGTCCCGGGACCGCTCGCCCATCAGAGCTCGGTCTGACCATAGCCCGCAGCCTCCGCGGTCACCGAAGGTGAGGCTCTCGGGTAAGGTGCCGTCGGATCGGAGCTCCGGGCACCGCTCTCGATCGAGCAGGGAGTCGCAACACGGCAGGCACCGGCGCCATAGATGCTCCCGGTCGAGTCAGAGCTATCACAGCCGTTCCCGTCACGGCCGCCGATGCTCCCGCTCCAGCTCCCAGTCCTCGAGGCACCGGGAAAAGGACTCCCGTAAGAGGTCGCCGACTCTGCACCGTCGTGGACATAGGCATCGCAGCATCTCAAGGAGCAGTAGCTCGAGACGGTACCGTACCTCATCGTCGGAGTCCCGGTCCCAAGGTAGACGTCATCGTCGGCGCCGTAGCTCGTACCGTTCCCACGGCACCGACCGAACGATGTTCATACCAGCGGTGAGCCACTCCAGGGCCTCCGCTTTCCTACCTGACCAGCTGGTGCCACCAGTGCCGCAGCAGAGTCAGTGGCAAGGGGTTCCATGACGGGGACAGTGGTGCCAGTGGACCCCTTGGCCCCCGGGACACGCCCAGCCGGATACCGATCGGTCGCAGGGGCATCCGAGGCTCCTTCGGCCACCATATCCCGGGCTCCCAGACCTACATCTGTGGACCAAGGGTCCTCGGCACCGAATGCAGACTCCGAGCAAGGCGTGGAGCCCGCGGTGCCAGCAGATGCGCTAAGCTCCGTACCGGCGTCTCCCCCATACCGGAGGACAAGGTCGCAGCCCCGCCACCCTCTGTACCACAGGAGGACTACAGGGCCCACCAGGAGCTATTAAAGCGAGTTGCCTCAAACCTCCAGCTCCAAGCTGAGGAGATGGAAGGGCCCTCCGACTCGCTTTTCAATGTCCTTTCGTCTTCGGCACCGGGCAGAGTGGCGCTCCCGTTACATGAAGGGGTCGCCAATATTACAAAAGCCCTTTGGCACACGCCAGCCTCACTTGCGCCTATATCTAGAAAGGCAGAGCGCAAGTATTTTGTCCCTACGAAAGGACACGAATTCCTGTACACCCACCCGGCTCCCAACTCTTTGGTCGTGGAATCAGTCAACCATAGGGAGCGCCAGGGTCAACCGGGTCCTACCCTTAAAGATAAGGACTCAAAACGGCTGGACTCATTTGGGAGGAAAATTTATTCGTCCTCGAGTTTCCAGCTCAGGGTGGCAAATCACCAGGCCCTCCTCAGCCGCTACGAGTTTAACCTGTGGGGGTCCTGGCAAAAATTCGAGCCCTTCCTCCCAGAGCACGAATGCTAAGGCTGCTCTGCAGGCGGCATCAGATGCGGCGGACACGGCAGTGCGATCCATCGCCTCGGCGGTGTCCATGTGCAGGGTGTCGAGGCTCCTCCTGTCGGGCCTATCCTCGGAGGCGCAGTCCATGATGCAGGACCTCCCATTTGACGGCAAGGACCTGTTCGCGGAGCAAACGGACATGAGACTTCATGGGATGAAGGACTCCCGTACCACCCTGCAAACGCTCGGGCTCTACGTCCCGCCGGCCAAAGAAAAGCCGAAGCCGCAGGCTCCCGCCCAGGTGCCCCAACCGCACTACGAGCCAGCCTATAAGAGGTCCAGGCCACAGAAGAGGCGACCTCAAAGGCAGTCCTGCTCTGCCCCGCAGCCTGGGCCCTCCAAGGGCAAGCAGCAGGGCAGGCGGCGGTTTTGACTGGGGGCAGGAGGGTACCCGGGTGAACCCCGAGGACACCCTCCCACAAATAAAATTGGCCTTCAGCAACTGCTTGCGTCCATTCCTTTCGCAATGGTCCCATATAACCACGGATCAGTGGGTTCTGAGTACCATTGCCCAGGGCTACACGCTCCAGTTCAGGTCACCCCCGATCCCCTCCTGGGCACGGCATGGTAGACTAGTCACATCTACCCCTGCTGCAGCAGCAGGTGGGCCGGCTCCTCAGTCTCGGAGCCATAGAGGGAGTCCCAAGGGAATTCCAAGGGAAAGGGTTCTATTCCCGTTATTTCCTGATCCCCAAAGCGAAAGGGGGCCTCAGACCGATCCTAGACTTGCGCGGTCTCAATCGGTACATGGTCAAATACCGATTCCACATGGTCTCCCTGGTAAAGATTATTCCTGCTTTAGACCCGGGCGACTGGTATGCGGCCCTGGATCTCCAGGTCGCATACTTTCACATACACATATTCGAAGGGCACAGGCGCTTCCTTCGTTTCCTGTTTGGGCAGGACCACTGCCAGTTTATGGTCCTCCCCTTTGGCCTGTCCACAGCTCCTCGGGTGTTCACAAAGTGTATGGCGGCGGTGGTGGCTTTTCTCAGACGCCGAGGGGTCCAATTGTTCCCATACCTCGACGACTGGCTGCTCAAGGGCAATTCGAGGTTGCAGGTGCGGAACCACCTGCAGCTGCTCTTGACTACCTGTGCCAATCTAGGCCTTCGGGTAGACGAGGCCAAGTCGACATTGGTTCCGGTCCAGCGCATAGAGTTCATTGGAGCTCTACTAGACGCTGCCAGGGCCTCTCTCCCACCAGGCAGATTCCAGACCCTCAAAGGGCTCATAGCCACGGTCACGGAGTTCCCCCTGACTACGGCCAGGCCCTGTCTACAGCTCCTAGGCCACATGGCGGCGTGCACGTATGTGGTACGCCACGCCAGACTCCGAACGAGGCCCCTCCAGCTTTGGCTGGCCTCAGAATTCTCTCCGGCTCGGGACGGTATGGACAAGGTCCTCACGGTCCCGGGGCAGGTGCTAGCCTCCCTTCAGTGGTGGACCGTCCCGGCCAATGTGTTGCAAGGGATCCCCTTCCGGGACCCGCTCCCGTCGCTAGACCTGGTGTCGGATGCGTCGGACGTGGGCTGGGGAGCCCATGTAGGGGATTCCCAAACCCAGGGACTGTGATCAGCCACGGAGCTACCCCTACACATAAATGTCAAGGAGCTCAGGGCAGTCCGCTTGGCGTGTGCGGCGTTCAGCTCGCGGCTGAGCGGCAAGACGATCAGGGTCCTTACAGACAACACGGCCGCGATGTTCTACATCAACAGGCAGGGAGGGGCGAGGTCCTCGGCTCTCTGCCAGGAAGCCCTCAGCCTGTGGGAGTTCTGTATAGCCCACGATATCTCCCTCAGGGCTTTCCACCTGCTGGGGGTCAACAACGCTCGGGCCGATCGGCTGAGCAGGGTCTTCTCCTCTCAGCACAAGTGGTCCTTCCACGCGGAGGTCACGGGTCAGCTCTTCCGAGCCTGGGGCACTCCCCAAGTAGACCTGTTCGCGACTCGGAAGAACCGCCGTTGTCACCGGTTCTGCTCCAGGGGAGGGCTGGAGAGGGATACACTCTCAGATGCCTTCCTCCTGTCATGGTTGGGACAACTTCTCTATGCGTTCCCTCCCTTTCCCCTCTTAGACAAGGTCCTGGGAAAGGTAAAGAGGGACAGGGCCCACGTCCTGCTGATCGCCCCAGCCTGGGCCAGACAGCACTGGTACGGGACTCTCCTGGGTTTGCTGGCGGCCCCTCCGCGTCCGCTACCGCTTCGACCGGACCTCCTGTCCCAGGATCGGGGCCGCCTCCTTCACCCCAACCTAGCCTCCCTCCACTTGACAGCGTGGCTGCTCCGTGGTTAGATGCGGAGGAGACTCTGTGTTCAGAAGGAGTCAGGAGCATCCTTCTGGAAAGTAGGAAACCCTCCACTCGCAGGGCATACCTGGCGAAGTGGGCCAGGTTCTCCAGGTGGGCGGGCGTGCAGGGTACCTCCCCAAGGGACGCCCCTCTCCAGGTTATCCTTGATTACCTCCTCCACCTTAGGACGCAAGGTCTGGCTCCCTCCTCCGTCAGGGTGCACCTAGCGGCTATATCGGCATTCCACCCGCTGGTCCAGGGCTGCTCGGTCTTCTTGCATGCCATGACCGGACGCTTCCTCAAGGGCTTGGACCGGTCCTTCCCGTATGCCGGGACCCCTGTGCCACAGTGGGACCTGAATTTGGTGTTGTCTCGCCTCACGGGGCCCCCATTCGAGCCCCTGGTCACATGCTCCTGGTCTCACCTTTCCTGGGGAAGGTAGCATTCCTCGTGGCCATTACGTCAGCCCGACGTGTGTTGGAGCTCAGGGCCCTGACCTCAGACCCCCCGTTTACGGTCTCCTACAAGGACAAGGTCCAGCTCCATCCACACCCAGCTTTCCTTCCCAAAGTGGTCTCCGCTTTTCACATAAACCAGGACATTTTCCTCCCTGTCCTCTGCCCCAAGCCGCATGCCTCGGGTGAGGGGCGCTGCCTCCATACGGACGTGCGCAGGGCACTGGCTTTCTACTTGGATCAGACTAAGCCGTTCCGTAAGTCCTCGCAACTCTTCGTTGCCTCAGCCGAGCGTATGAAGGGTCAGCCTATTTCTACCCAGCGGCTTTCCCGGTGGATCACTTCATGCAGTCACACATGCTACGAGTTAGCGAAAGTTCCCTCACCGCCTATCGTGAGGGCACATTCGACCAAGGGCGCAAGCCTCGTTGGCAGCCTTTGTAGCCCATGTCCCTATCCAGGATATCTGTAGGGCCGCTACTTGGTCCTCGGTTCACACGTTCACCTCGCGTTATGCGATCGGCTCCCACGCTAGGGATGACGCTGGCTTTGGTAGAGCTGTGCTCCAGCCAGACACGGTGTGAACTCCTACCCACCTCCATGCGTATTGCTTGGAATCACCTACGGTGGAATAGACATGAGCAATCACTCGAAGAAGAAAGAACAGTTACCTGTTCCATAACTGGCGTTCTTCGAGATGTGTTGCTCAGGTCTATTCCACATCCCACCCTCCTTCCCCTCTGTCGGAGTTGGTCCGGCAAGAAGGAACCGAGGGTGGGGGGAGCGCGCAGTCCCCTATATAGCGCGCTATAGCGGCGCCACTCCAGGGGTCGCAGCGGCACTCCCCCCTACGGATACTGCTAAGGGAAAAACTTCCGGCACCCATGCACGTGCTGAGCACGCACACCTACGGTGGAATAGACCTGAGCAACACGTCTCGAAGAGCGCCAGTTATGGAACAGGTAACTTCTTTCCTCAGTGCAGGATGCAGGAGTCATTGAGGGTGGATTGATGAGGTGACGTGGTGAACATATTCATGAAGGAAGGCTAGGTTGCACTTGATGGGATGACCTGTATTGGGGATCGGGAATGCATATGTCCAGAAGGTTGACTTTTTGTGTTCTCCCCTCACTGTTTTCAGGCTTGAAACTCACATGACACCTGAAATGTTCAGAACACCACTGCATGAAATTGCTTTGAGTATCAAACTTCTGCGACTGGGAGGGATTGGACAATTCTTGGCCAAAGCGATAGAACCACCACCTTTGGATGCAGTGATTGAAGCAGAACACACACTCAGAGGTACTCCTGTTAGGCCACAAGGTTCTTTGTTAGCAAACCCAGAGATGTTACATGTACAGCTTTGAATGGTTGAGGGTATCTAGGTCAGTTGTAAGTAGATTTGACATTTATATTGCTAGATAGTGGTTTATATTTTTAGGTTTTCTTTGGCTGGAAGGACCTGATGTCTGGAGACCCCTTTGTGGCTCTGGGATGCATTTTCTGGGTAGCAGTGAGTTTCTGCAACTGGAGCAGTACTTAGAGGAACACAAATATTCCTCTAGTTGACTTCCTAGCTTCAGGCTTGTTTTGTTGCATTTTACGAGTATCTTATGAAGCTGGCTATTACTGTATGTTCAGCTGTGAGACTCGTATATTGGATGCGACTGAATCACTGCATTAAAGCATTTGGGAGACTGGTTCAAAACAAATCTGATCTAGGCTGATGGATTCTGTTATTATTTTTGCACTTTTATACTGCCTGTTCACCCAGTTTTGTGAGATCCCTTTGTAACTCTTTGCAATCAGCTTTGTACTTCATTTGAGACTATGGTACTCGAGATAGTTTTGCCACCTGACTGTTCATGCCTTTTTTCAGATCACTTATGAATATGCTGAACAGCACAGGTGGTCAGTACAGATCCTTAGGTAGCCCCCACTATTTACCTCTTTCAATTGTGAAAACTGACTATATATTCCTACCCTTTGTTTCCTATCTTTTAACAAGTTATTGATCCATGAGAGGACCTTCCTATTATCCCATGACTGCTTAGTTTACTTAAGAGCCTTTGGTGAGGGACCTTGTCAAAGGCTTTCTGAAAGTCCAAGTAGGCTATTTTGAATGGATCTCCCTTGTCTTCAGACTTGTTGATACCCTCAAGGAATTCTGATTGTTGAGGCATGATTTCTCTTTTCAAAAGCTGTGTTGACTCTTCCCCAACATAATGTGTTTATCTGTGTCCAATTGTTCTGTCCTTTACTATAGTTTCAACTAACTTGCTTGGTACTGAAGTTAGGCTTTCTGTCTGTAATTGCCAGATCACCTCTGGAGCCCTTTTTTTGAAAATCGGTGTTAGTTGTTACTCTCCAGTTGTCTTGTTACAGAGGCTGATTTAAGCAAAGGTTATATATCACAGTTAGTAGTTCTGCAATTTCATATGTGAGTTCCTTAAGAGCACTTGGGTGAACATCATTGTTTAAATTGTTAAACTTCTCAATCTCCCATCCAAGGGCTAATTAAATCCTTGGTTTGACTTTGGGCTTGTCTACACTGGCAATTTACAGCGCTTCAACTTTCTCGCTCAGAGCGCAGCAAATTTCAGTGCTGTAAAGCGCCTGTGTAGATACTGCACCCGCACTGGGAGCTGCGCTCACAGTGCTGGGAGCTGCGCCCCTCATGGAGGCGGTTTTTTAGAGCGCTGGGAGAACTCTCTCCCAGCACTGTGCCGCGACCACACAAGCCACGTTAAAGCGCTGCCCTAGGCAACTGCCAGAACCATCTTTGCTGATAGGTTAATCACTTGTTTCAGAGCTGGATGCCCTGGACTCTAATGATGAGTTGACACCTCTTGGGAGAATCCTTGCTAAACTCCCCATTGAACCTCGTCTGGGCAAGATGATGATAATGGGCTGCATTTTCTAGTAAGTTCCTCAGTATCAATGATGATTCTTTGCGGTCTTGCCCTGTGTTCCTGAATCTTCAGGCATCCAATGATGTCAAAAAAAGATGCATCCAGATGGGCCATGAATGTCACTGTGGGTGGTGGCGTGTGGCAGGGGAAGAGGAGGGAACTGAATATTCATGAGATTAGGAGACAAATAACATCACTGGGTGTGAGGAGCCAAATATTCATGAGCTAGGGAGGAACTGAATGGCACCAGTAGAGACTGAATATTTATGAAGTTGGAGAATGGGACACTGAACACTTGTAAGGTTGGAGTGAACTGTGGTTGGGGAGATGTGGACAGTTAGCATTTAAGAGACAAGAGGTGAAAAGAACCATGGGACTGAATATTCATCAATAGAGGTATGCGGGTGTTGGTTTTAATCATGAGGGGTGGTGTTGGAGAGCCCATTATCTGGAAGAGGGTGGTGAACAGGATTGTGAAAACAGATGGGGGAGGGGAAGAGGCAAAATATTAATGAATGTGCTGTGAAATTCCAGCCACTGTCATTTGATCTAATTAATGTCCTTACTCTGGGAAGAGCTACTGTAAAGAAGTCTCTCTGAGAATGAGTACTGAGGTAATGAGGCTTGTGTCCTTAAGCAGGAAGTTTTTACTCATGTCAAAGGGCCTGTAACAGCTGCTGGCAACAAGACTAGGAACAAACCCAGTCATAAATACTTCTATGGTTTCTATTTCAGTGTAGGAGATGCTGTGTGTACCATCTCTGCCGCCACCTGCTTCCCTGAGCCTTTCATCAGCGAGGGTAAACGGCTGGGTTACGTCCATAGGAATTTTGCGGGGAACAGGTTTTCAGATCATGTAGCCTTGCTTTCAGTCTTCCAGGCCTGGGATGACGCAAGGTATGCTGGCTTAGCATTGAACTTGATGGAGGATTAAGGGTAATATTGGGTGAGCAACTACAGTGAAACCCCCCTGTAGCGCGCCCCGCCATAACGCGAATTCGGTTAAAATGCGATCATAAGGTGGCTCCCGCTGCCCCAAGCGCGCAAAAAAAAAAAAAAAAAAAGCATCCAGAGCGTGCTTCCTTGCCTGGAGCCGACCCTGGCTCTATCTCCTCCCCATCTCCCCTGTTCCTTCCCCTCCTGCCCCTTCCCCATGCCTCCGCTTCCCCTTTTGGGGAGACCGGCTTGAAACTCAAGCTAGTCAGTTTCAAGCTGGTCAGTTTCAAGACCTCTCTTCTCCCCAAAGCAGAGAAGTTTCAAACTTCTCTGCTTTGGCCAGAAGAGAAGAGACCGGCTTGAAACTGACCAGCTTGAAACTTCTCTGCTTTGGCAAGAAGAGAAGAGACCGGCTTGAAACGGTAATTTTTTGTAACCCCCCTATAACGCAACCCCTCATTTATCGCGATGGAATTTTTTGGACCCCAATTGTCGCGTTATAGCTGGGTTTCACTGTATGACACCTGACTAGATAGCCAAATGGCTGTTAGAGTTTCTGTTTGTGGCACTCGTTCTTCTCTTGTACAGATCTTCTTGAGTCCAACTGAGTTTGTCTTAACTGTTTCCTTTTTAGAATGGGTGGTGAAGATGCAGAAATACGATTCTGTGAACACAAAAGGCTCAACATGGCTACACTCAGGATGACTTGGGAAGCCAAAGTCCAGCTTAAAGATATTCTTATCAATTCTGGCTTTCCAGAAGGTAATACTCCATGGAAGTCGTCATTTCAGTATTGTCCTCTTCAGTCTTTGAGAGTTGAGGGATAGGTTTCCAACTTGTTAGCTGGCTAATAGCCCAATTATGGTGAATACACGGCATGTGGGCCCATGGTGAATTTGCCCCAGCACATTTGTGCTGTTAAAGCACCTTCCACCTGAGTGTTGCTGCATGCATTCTGCCTCTCCTAGCTGAGAGCAGTTTAAGGACTTGTCTACACTGTGCATTAGTGTGCACGTTGGGACTACATTAATGAGCACTGGGGAACTTAGTGTGTGCTGGCAGGATCCATGCGGACCAATCAGTATGCAACACCCTGTTGCACACTAGAAGTTGCACCCCTCTAGTATGGACTACTGCACAGTGTAAACAAGCCCTACAACAGCTTGTGAACTTAGCAGCGCAGTGGTGGTAAATTCTGGAGGGCAAGGTTATGAGGAATTTGACCTTTTTAAGTGGTAGTTGTCTTTTCAGATCCACCTCCATGGTTTTGCTTCTCATACTTCTCTGCCATATATGCTCCATATTGCAGTGATATTCCTTCCGGATGAGAAGAGCTATTGACTGCCCTCCCATCCCCTCCCCTCCCCCCCGCCCCCGATCATTGCCTTTCCTGCTCTGTAGTTTTGTGGGCTTGTGCTCAGATCTTCACAACATAGCATGTTAGCTTAAAATTCTTTGTATTTGAGTTTTCATTTCCATTAAGCAGTGAGAACAGATTTAAACATTTTATTAAAGTTAATGCTTAGAATCAAATTTACACAAGTTAAGAAGTAAGGTACTGTACATCTGGGATCAGGCTTGGGTTATGCGGGATTTCAAGTATCAGTTATAAGGTTCTCGGAGTACATATATATTGCATACCTAGCAAAGATCCAGATTGGGGTGTGGTAGTTTTTAGAGCGTCAGTGGATAAGTGGGCTTGGGAATGCCACCCATGAAATACATTAATAGTCCAAGTCAGTAGTGATGTAGACCTGTGGTCCCCAACCTTTTTGTGGCCAATAGCACATTCATGTTTTCAGAAGAGTGGGGCGGGCACCAACAATTTTTCAAGACTTATTTTGTATTTGTACATTAAATAATACAAAAAACATCATATTTAATATTACATAATATAGGAACCCGGGGCCGTGGGGCAGTGTGGAGGGAAGCTGCGGCCCCGCGCCTGCCAGGGACAGAGAACACCGGCGCCCGCAGCCCCGGAGTTCTCTGTCCCTGGCAGGCCTGGGGTCGTGGGGCAGTGGGACAGTGCAGAGGGAAGCCGCGGCCCCACGCCGGCTGAGGACAGAGAACACCGGCGCCTGCAGCCCCGCAGTTCTCTGTCCCTGGCAGGCGCCGGGCAGCGCGGAGAGAAGCCGCGGCCCCGTGCCTGCCAGGCACAGAGAACACCAGCACCCGCAGCCCCGGAGTTCTCTGTCCCCGGCAGGCGCGGGGCAGCGCAGAGAGAAGCCCAGCCCTGCGCCTGCCGGGGACAGAGAACACCGGCGCCCACAGCCTGCAGCCCCGGAGTTCTCTGTCCCCGGCAGGCATGGGGCTGTGCGGAGAGAAGCCGCGGCCCTGCGCCTGCCGGGGACAAAGAACACCGGCAGCCTGCAGCCCCGGAGTTCTGTCCCCGGCAGGCCCGGGGCTGTGGGGCAGCGGGACAGTGCAGAAGGAAGCCGCGGCTCCACACCTGCCGGGGACAGAACACTAGCACCCGCAGCCCCGGAGTTCTCTGTCCCCGGCAGGCGCGGGGTAGCGTGGAGAGAAGCCACAGCCCTGCGCCTGCCGGGAACAGAGAGCACCGGTGTCCGCAGCCCCAGAGTTCTCTGTCCCCGGCTTCTCTCCCCTTCTGGCCACTGCTTGGTGAGCGGGCGCCCATAAATGCTCCAGCGGGTGCCATGGCACCCACAGGCACTGCGTTGGGGACCACTGATGTAGACAATCAGTACATGGGTGGGGTGCAATGTTCCCTCTAATTTTTGACAGGCTGTGTGCGCAAAAAATTTCTTCTGTGCAAATTGTGCTTCTGTGCAAATTTTTGTGCGCGCAGTGTTTTGCCATGTGCGCGGGGTTTAGGGTCTGTGTGCGCGCACACAGCTTAGAGGGAACAGTGGTGGGGTGCGTCCCTTGGTTTGTCAGGGAAGGGATGAAGTGGATTTTTTTCCCTGGTTAGCAGTCTTGATTACTCGACCTGGTAAAATACATAGCAAAATCTCTCGGCAAGTCACCAATATAGGATTGAGCAAAACATGATTTAACACAGCCATGTACAAGTAGCAAGAAGTCAGATTTACTTTCAAATGGAGTCTCTATTTAGAGAGAATACCAAATTTAAGGAAGGTACTTAAAGGTATCCAAATTAGGTTGAATTGTCAACTTGAAAACTAGTAAATTTTAGTGCCTTCTGCATAAAATTAATAGCAATAGCCTGGTCCCAAGTGGACTTCATGGGGTCCATGCCTCTCACCCCTTTTCAAGGTAAAAACTTTGATGGGGTAGGGTTTGGGGGGGTTACATTTATTTTGTTGTAAGGTTGACTTTGAGGATTATGCTTGGGTTGGGATCTTTGGGTTAGGAGTCAATGCAGAGTGTCCATTCTTGTGGTGGAAGAAAAGCCCTTTTTTGAAGAGGAAGGTTTTGCAGCGTTTCCTAAAGATGGGGCAGGTTCTAGATTCGATAATCTCCGGAAGTTTTGTTCCATGTTAAAAAGTTGATGGGAATCCAAAGTGTGTTGCTCTCCCTTTCGTTTTCTTAATATCCAATAGTCTTTCTCCCTCTGCTCTCAAGGATAAATGCTGCAATAATTCTCTTTCTGGGCTGGATGACCCAACAACCCCCAACCTGGGACTCCCAAGTTTGTTGTAACAAGCAGTGGCACTATTACAGCATCCAACTTGACCTCTTCAGGAGGTCCTATGTCTCCAAAACAAACGAAGAAAAAATGTGATACAGCTACTCCTGGACAAGCCTTTATGTCCTTGTTCTTGAGAGTGTGGGAAGGGGAATGGCTTTTCCAATTTGTAGTTTATTTTTCAGCTCTTTTCTCATTGAATACTAGAAAATGTGTGTTCAGTTTACTCATTACAAATACAATTCTTTAATGTTGATGTGATGCAGTATTAAAATGCCCTTTTCTGAGGGCAGAGATGTCTTGAGAACCAATGCCTAAATAGTTGAGTCAGTAAATGTTCAGATCAAAGATCCTGAATAACTTAGTTGCACCGTACTATGCGAGATCTGGAAAGTAGCCTGTTTTCTGTTCTCTGTCAACAGAGTGTTTGATGACTCAGATATTTAACAACACTGGACCAGATAACAATCTAGATGTTGTGATCTCCCTGCTTGCTTTTGGTGTATACCCTAATGTCTGCTACCACAAGGAGAAGAGGAAAATTCTTACCACTGAGGGGCGCAATGCACTTATCCACAAGTCATCCGTTAACTGCCCTTTCAGCAGCCAGGACATGAAGTATCCATCTCCTTTCTTTGTTTTTGGTGAAAAGGTAGGGAGAACCATGAAATACTTCTTTGAGAAGGTAACCAAACTTTATGCCCGTTGTTATTGCTTCATTTCAAAAGGAACCTCTCGGGCACTGTTTTATTTCTTTAATGAAAATTTTAGTGCTAGTGAAACAGTGGATTGACAGCCCTGGAATCCTATATTCCAAGGCTTTTTTGTTGTATGGCAAAAAAACCTGGAATTAGCCCCATCTTCTTGCTGTTCCCTGCTCAAGGTCAGTTGGTTCAGAATTCCATGTTCATTTATTTTATATTGTGCACAGTCCCCAGTGTTCAGTGTGCTGCATATTTTTGTATTGACAAGTAACTGCTTTATAGATAGTCAAGGGGCATGATGGAGGTTTAAGGAGCTGAATGAGGGACAGCTATGGCTTGTGGTACCCATGAAGGTGAGGGCAAGTAGCTTCGATTTTGTTACCCAGAATGCATTTGAGCCTTTTGGTGCTGGGGTGGGGATTCCATCTCCCTTCCCCTTTTGCACAGGAGTGAAGAGGAGAGAGAATTATAAATTGGGGGGCTGCAGGCATGAATTCCTTGCTCCTGTCACTCTAGCAACCCTGGATAACATCAGGCTGCCTCATTGTACTCCGCCTCAATATCTGCCACAACAGCCAGCAGTGACAAATAGGCAGTGATATACTTATCGCTGATCTCTAACTGTAACTGGGCTTGCTAATACACCATTGCCATGAATGGGGCAGTTCACATAGAGCCATTGTCTCAGTGTCTGCAGAGTTGGGCAGATGTCACTGAATTGGTTTATGTTCAGATCATATTTTGAAGGTATTCTCAAGTACAAAGTTCAGGTCTTTGTTTATGTAAACAGCCTAGGTTTTTAGCACAGTTATGCAGGAATTTACAAATCTGCAATTGTGGGACAGTTGTGTAATCACCATGAATATATGGGTTCCTGACTATCCAAAGAACAAATTGCAAACTTCCCCAAGAGTGCCCTGCCAAAGTGCAGCATCCCAGACCTGCTGTATGGACTATCTTTAGGGTGAGAGGAGAGTTCCAGCTGATGCTGGGGCATTGTGCTGAGACTGACCAAACTTGAGGTGTGTTTTGTAAAGTGACACCTGTTCCTTAGGAACTGCATTGAGACCACAAAATTCATTTCACATGGACAATTGACAGCTTTTAAATGGTAATGAATTTATTTCAACCAACCAAAGCTGGATTCACAGCATCTGTCCTGATCTGAGCTCTGTATTTATTACTAATCCGTTGAGAGACAATCTCCTAGGGATTATCTTGTTTGTAAAAAAAAAATTCTGTTTAGTTTCCACGGCCGCTAGAAGAAAGAGCAATCTCTTCATTCTTGAAATGGGAAACCATGTTCCTCTTCTACCTGCAGATCCGAACACGAGCTATCTCTGCCAAAGGAATGACCTTGGTGAGCCCGCTGCAGCTGCTTCTGTTTGCCTCAAAGAAAGTCTTATCTGATGGAGAGATCATTCTGGTGGATGACTGGTATGAACTTCCTAGTTGATCATGGATAACTGTGAGGAGAAACAGCTGGTAACATAGCTATAAGTATGTTTAGAATGGGAAATGTAGGTCAGGCTGTGCAGTAACAGATGAATTTCATCAGAGCATTATTGTTGGTCTGTGTAAGGATGGGGGAACTGTTTATTTTGGCAGCTCCTGTTTTTTCTGTAGATTGTTCCTAAATTGAAAACATGAGGCACTGGCTGGATTCCGCAAAAGCTACTTTCCCTGAGCTCAGATCTGAATTAGAGGTGGTGTGGGATTCGGATCACTGCCTCATAGACAAGCAGGAGGAAAGATAGCCTCATCATTAAGACACAGGACTGGGCCAGGAGTGCTGGCTCTGCTACTGACTTCCTGTGACGTTTGGCAAGTAATTGGGAAACTGAGGTAAAAAGACAATCTTTAAAATGAGGTTAATGCCTACCCACTTCCCAGAGTTGAGGCTCAGTTCACTAACATTTGTCAAATTTGATATGGGATGGCTGGTAGTTTTTGATGATATCTTTGTGTCCTTAACAGAGCCTTGAAGAGCTCCTGTATTTTTGAGCCTGCTTTTAACGTTTTGGCATCTTTTAGTCTCAGAGGTTAAAGGACTAGTAATTGGTAGTACCTGAAGCGTTCCAGGTCCGAAGAGCAGGGAGTCAAAAATGTAGCAGCTGTTCTAATTGGCTTCTGATTTCTCTCAGTGCTGGGGACTCTCGTATGTTGCCAATCATACTTTTTCGGTTCCAGATGGCGGCATTTCCCATTGTTAGGGTGTTATCCATACTCTTAACTTTGAAGTTCTAAGTGTTTTCTGTGGTGGTGGGCACTGAATACCTGCTCTGTGGAACATTGTTCTCTATAGGTTGTGATGGTCTATATCTAGAGAGATCTTCATTTTGAAATCGTTTTTCCTGCTCTAGGATTAAATTGCGGATGTCTCATGATGCAGCTGCCTGTGTCACTGCCCTACGTGCAGCAATGGAAGCTCTTGTTGTTGAAGTAACTAAAGATCCTGAAATCATTAGCCAGCTGGACCCAGTGAATGAGCGAATGCTGAATGTGATCCGCCAAATCTCCAGGCCTTCAGCGGCTGGCATCAACCTCATGGCGGGCAACACAAGGTTAGCTCCAATCTATTCACTTATACAGCTGGATCCTTGGAGTAGGAAAACATTCCTGGTAACTTGGAATGCCTAAACATTCTGAAGGCCAAAATGTGTCTGAACTCCTATGCCAGCAAGCACTCCTGTTGTGGGATTTAGTTTGGAAGCAGGCTACCTGATGTAGATAATCAGTGTTGAAGTTTTTATATACTCATATTTTCAGTTAATCATAATGTCTGAAAATCTTCCTAAGAAACTGTGCAAGCAGTGACGGTGCAGGTTGATGGAGGATGACAAAAGGAGAGTAAAATGATGGCTCCTATAGTGTATGAGTTAATGAGATTTGGTATGATTGGCTGCCTTATGATACAGCATGCACCAAGGATCTTCTGGATTTCACAAATGAATTGAGGGGGCTGCTCTACTTATGCATGACTTTGAACTGTTTGTATGTGATGGTGTGCATTTCCCAAAGTATACCAACTCTGTAATTCCTTTTCCAAGTCATTACCATTCACCCTCCCATTACTAGCAGAATTATAAAAAATGGGGAATAGTCGTTTCAGGAAACTGAAATAACATAACCCTTAGGCCTTGAAGTAGAAATCTTCAAAACACCTGGGAGAGTATGTTTAAATTATAGCAACTTGGTATGCACAGATGGTTACTCTCTGCAGAGAGTAACCGTTTCACTGGCCTGCAATAAACTTCACACCAGAAGACTGATCTTGGTATGAAGTGTTTGAACAAGCTAATTTCAATGTAACCCTACTGTCAAATTCAGAATATGGTAGTTGTAATCCAAGAGGCCATGGTACCCTGGTGTGTACATCATATGGCCTGAACATTCTGGCAGCTGTAGGGTTAATTTGGATTTGCAGCAGTGGGCATTAACTTGTCTACTGAATTTTACATACTCTGAGCATATGTGATTTCCACCTACTCAAGGATATTTAGATTGCCTGCAATTTCATACCCTTCACATCGATTTGTGTTGCTCATTATGCAGAACAGATTTAAGCTGTAAAGATGACTTTTCCCAAATCTCTGGAGATATAGTAATGGTTGAACTGCAGGCAAGGAGAGAAAGTATTTGGTTGATAGTGTTTGACTTCTCCATTCTACCACAAATATTGTTCCTGAAGAGATCAGTGCATCATTTCTTGAGTGCTTCTCTATTCAGACTGTATGATGCTAGGATTCCCCTTGGTCCTAATGGCTGCCTAAGAGTAGAAAACACTACTCTAACATTATTAGTCAGATTCAGTGTGGGCAAAGCACACATCAGGGTTGGGATTTCTCTTGTAGAGAATGGGTGCTGAAGCTCCTCATCCAGTCTGTATAAAGAATGATAGAAATCAAAGGAGTGCTCCAGGCTCCTAAACCGCTATAAACTGTACCTGTATTGCTCAGCACAGCAAACCATTACAGACGGCAAGAACCACTTTTGCAGTTTTTACAAAAATATCTGAAAATAGTTGGTCTCAGTTCACACCAGTCTCACCACTTCTCATAATACAATACCTATTTGTGCTTTTCCATCCCACTGGTAAACATGGCTGTGTATAGGGGAAAGGGAGCTGTAGAGCTCTGTGATGTATAAACATGAAAGTTCTAACAAAGAACCTTTTCTCTGCTTTAGTATCAGTCCTAGTACCACTGCTGAAGGGGGGGGGGGGGGGGGGCTTCCTGTTTCAGTATCCTTTCTGCTTTGAGAAACAGGCTGACTCTTTCCCCTCCACCCCACCCCCACTCCTTCCCTAACTGTCAAGCACATCCTATTTCCAGTCCTCTCTTCCTACTCCTGCAGGCCCTTTCCCATTATTTTCTCAAATGCTGGGTGAATTTACAAGGCTAAATGTTCATGACTTCAGAGACTTTAATGTTCATTATTCTGCTGTTATATAAGCAGAACAGAAACTGTGCTTTCTGTATATCATTGGACCATTGTTAGCAGTAGCCTCAAACGGAAACGGCTGAGCCGCTTTGGTTGAAATTCAGCCAGAGGCAAGTGGCTGGCATGGAAAACTTCATCCCCATAATAGGACTTTGGCAAAGTTTTATAAACAATTGAAAACAGAGTCTTATAGTGGGACATGTCAAGCAGCCTTATTAGGCAGCCCTGCCGCTAATAACCTGTTTCATTCCTTATTTCTGATGTCGATAACACTGCTCTACAGCCAAAATGCTTCTGAAATAAATGTAGTCAAACTTTACTAATTCTGGGTCACTGAGAACGAAAATGATGCTTAAAATTGTTGATTGGCTCTAGTTTTCAAGACATGCTATTGGGTCAGTATATACGACCCTTGACTTGGGAATGGCTGAGGATAAGTGAGTTATAAAGGGAAGGGATCTCAATTTAAACCAGAAATGACTAAAATACATCTTTGACTGGATCTATGAATAAATCTATGACTGGGTTTGGACAGTACTTGCTTTTTAGGCAAAACAATGAATGATGCACTCTGAAGCTGGTATTGCGTCATACATGTTATGAATTGCATCATGTTATTCCTAGAAGTCATGGATGATGCAATCATAATGAAGCTTACATCACTCTGCTGAACAAATTGCCCTGTATCAGCTCTAGAAATCATAGTGTCGTGCTCTCTTATTTGTCAGTGTTTGATTTTGCAAAGGGACACGTTTCTGTTTAGCCAAAGTGAGCAGAGATGCCTCGTACTTGTGTGAACAGTGCAGATAACTTCTGCTATGTTTGTGGTGAAGTGACTTTTGCATCACAAAAGCGCAGTATAACCACTATGGTTAAGAAAGCCTATCACCTTTATTTTGGCTGCAAAATTGGAGATCAGGACAAGAGGTGGGCCCCACACAGATGCTGCAACACTTGTGCAACAAATCTTTGCCAGCGGTTGAACAGGAAAAGGAAATCTATGCCTTTTGCAGTGCCAATGATTTGGAGAGAGCCAACAGATCGTACCAGCAATTGTTACTTCTGCATGGTGCCTCCAGTTGGGAAAGGTGTGTCAAAGAAGAAAAAGTGGACTGTGCATTATCAAAACATTCCATCAGCTATACGCCCAGTACCCCACGGAGAAGGACTGCCGGTTCCTGATGCACCAGAATCATTCTCACTTGAGTCAGATGAGGAAGAGGATGAAACTTCTGGTCCTGAACCATCAATGTCACAGGTGATGTTAGGGTTTCCATGTTCCGTGACCGTCAAAAGGATCTTGTCCCATTCTTCTTCATGGAAGGTGATCTTGTAGCCTGCGACAACATCGATGGTGTGATGGCAGCCCTCAACATCGTTCACGATCCAGATGAGTGGAGACTGTTCATTGATTCATCGAAGACGAGTCTTAAAGCTGTTTTACTGCATAATGGCAATGTTTTGCCATCAATTCCAGTTGGTCATGCAGTCCATATGAAGGAAACCTAGGACAACATGAAATAACTTTTGAGGTGCATAAACTATGACCAACATCAGTGGCAGCTTTGTGGCGATTTGAAGGTTGTTGCTCTCTTGCTTGGTCTGCAGACTGGATACACAAAGTACTGCTGTTTTCTCTGCGAATGGGATAGTCGTGCAAGAGATTCCCACTACATCAAGAAAGATTGGCCACTCCGAGTCATTGGAGCCTGGGAGGAAAAGTGTTCAGCATCCACCACTTGTTGAATCAAGGAAGATTTTGTTACCACCCTTACACATCAAGCTGGGTCTGATGAAGAACTTCGTCAAGGCCATTGACAAAACACAAGCAGCTTTCAAGTACCTCTGTGGAAAATTTCCAAGGTTAAGTGAAGCTAAGATAAAGGAAGGTGTCTTTGTTGGTCCTGAGATTCGTGAACTTCTTCGAGGTGATGCATTTGACCATGCACTGCGTGGCAAGGAAAAAAAGGCATGGAAAGCCTTCCAGTTAGTGGCAATAAATTTTCTCGGAAACAACAAGGTAGACAACTACAGGTTGTTGGTGGAAACCTCCTCAAGGCATACAAAAGCCTTGGTTGCAACATGTCACTAAAGATACATTTTTTGCACTCTCATCTAGATTTTTTCCCACCGAACTGCGGAGCAGTGAGCGACAAGCACGGCGAGCGATTTCACCAGGACATTGCAACAATGGAGAAACGCTATCCGGGCAAATGGAGCCCATCAATGCTTGCAGACTATTGCTGGACAGTGACAAGAGATGCTCCATTTAATGAATACAAGAGACAAGCCAAGAAGCGCCGAGTAGACACTGAATAGGACTAAACTATGGACATAATAGTTTTTTGCCTTTTGTTTCATAATAAATTTTATTTATATAACCCCTTTGCTGATTTTTAAAGTGTTACATAAACAGGACAGGTGAAATAGTATCATGTAAAGCAACCTAGGTTGAAAAGACACATGAAAAGACCTAGGTTTACAATTTATGATTAAAACTCTACTATCTACACAATATACATAGACATAAAATGTAAAAACTTAAATATCTTAGAAACAGTAGCCAATCAGTTGTTTTAATTGTCATATTTGAATTCAGCACATCAAAATACATACTAAATAGCACATTTTATCTCTGAAGCACATGACTTCTCAAAAATTGTAGACCAGTGTAATTTAACAAGTGAGGGAGACTCAACTGTATGGCGTATAGATAACTGATCAAAATGAGGGACCAACTTCTATTTTTTCTTAAACATATCATGAGGTGCAAAATAGAGAGCCCAGCACCTCCCACATAAGCTGAAAACTGCCACCCCTACCTATGAGTTGTTGTTTTTGACAAAGTCCATGTCTGTGGATAATTTTATCTCCGCTTTAGAATTTTTTCAGGATGGGTCTGGTCCTGGACCAGATGAGATTACTCTGGGCTGCTCTTTAATGAAGCTTTACAGGGAGCAAATGTCTAAGTTGGGTGTGGGATTTGAGCATACTGCTCTGCTACATAGGAGAGTTTTATGTTTTTGGAACTCTCCACTCTGATGGTGAAAATATTGAATCCTTATAAAGTTGTGGGTGTTAATTTTTTCTTAAAACTTTTCTTTCCTAGGTTTGGAGATGGTCCTCGTCCACCCAAAATGGCTCGATATGACAATGGAGGTGGTTTCAGGGGACGGGGAGTTAACCAGCGTGGCTCTGGCTACAGAGGTGGAGGCTATGGTGGTGGAGGCTATGGCGGTGGATATAACTCATACCGAGGTGGCTCTGGAGGAAGAGGATACCAGGGTGGTTCTGGGGGAGGTTATAGAGGTGGTGGGGGATATAGAGGGTCTGGGGGAGGGTATCGAGGCTCGGGTGGGGGATATAGAGGGTACCAGGGTGGTGGGAATAGAGGTAATTATGGAGGTGGGTATGGGGGCCAAGGAAGGGGGCGTGGTGGTTATTGAAATCCATTGAAGTCTTTCTTGTACTCTACAAAAATGTGCATGTTTCCTTCCGGAATTTCTTTGATGCTAATACAGAAGTCTGTTTGTCATTCTACTTGTTAACAGTAGCTTGAAATGAATAGTTTAGGACTAGTGGTGATATTATGTAACATAGAGTCCTTACTACAGAGTACCACAGTCTGTATACTTTGTTCTTAATAAAGTGTTCTGTTCACAAGACTTAACATGTTTTGTCTCTGTATGATGATTGGATTCTGAACTTGGGCGTAGCTGTTTCCTTTTAGGTTTAGCATTTGTCTATAGGAGGTATGAGAAATTTGGGAGAAACCTCTTTATTGTCTCCAGGGTGTAAAAGAGCATGTGGGACAGATATCAGCAATTCTTCAGAATTGGAAGGGTTTACTAGTCATTGCTGCTTCAGACCACGATTGCACTGAATGGACAGAAGCAGAGGTTTGAAATCATAGGACTTTGTTCGCCAATGCGTATAATGAGGTGTAGAATACACTACATTAATAGGTATTATGAGCACAGTATTAATATAATATACACCATATATATGTGTTGGGAAGCTACGTTAAGTATTGTGTTCTCCCCACAATTCTGTTCACCCATGTCAAATATCCTACTATACTTGTCAAAGCTGAAATTGGCTTTACAATTGGAAAATAGGAAACACGGCAAAGCAAAGATGCATGAATTCTTTGTATTAAGTACAGTTAGGATTTACTTTCATGGCTCATCAACACATGGAGTGTAATATTCAAAACAAAATATGGGAAAGCACAGGCAGATACCAAGGACAAAGCTGGCACAAACTAGTGGGTTAAACTTTAAAGTGATGTGTAAAGTTGTAACTTGTAAAATCATTACTACTAGCTGAAATGCATATCTTTGAAGCTTACGGCTGCAAGCATGTGCTTCCCAGGAAGGTATGTATGTCTCCTTTTTATTGTACTGCTTTGTCTTTAGACTGGGGTGGGCAAACTATGGCCCAGACCCCGCAGCGCTCCTGGAAGTGGCCGACACCACGTCCCTGCGGCCCCTGAGGTGGGGGCAGAGGGCTCCGCACACTGCCTCACCTGCAGGCACTGCCCCCTGCAGCTCCCATTGGCCGGGAATGGGGAACCGTGGCCAGTGGGAGCTTTGGGGGAGGTACCCGTAGGTGAGGGCAGTGCACGGAGCCCTCTTCCTCCTCCTGCAGGGATGTGGTGCCGGCCACTTACGGGAGCGGCATGGGGCCAGGGCAGGCAGGAAGCCAGGCCAGAGCCTGCACCCCCGCCTCTTGCCTGGAGACCCTTCCTGCACACCCTGTACTCCCTCCCGCACTCCAGCCCCAGATTCATGGCCCTGCATGCAATTTCCCCACCCAGACGTGGCCCTCAGGCCAAAAAGTTTGCCCACCCCTGCTTTAGACAGTATATTTAGCTAAATTGGATTATTTGGTTTTGAATGATCCATGAGTGTAGTCAAACAATTGGCTACACCTTTTAGTCGTTAACTTGAACAGCTGATGTCTGGGGAATCTCTCCTTTGCTTTAGAATGCACTGTGCAAATAGGCCCTGCTGCAGGGCCAGATGACAGTGACCTTTTACTGCAGATTTACAGCCATTTTGGTTGTCCGCTGGTTGGCTACTAGTATGTGCTGCATTGCTCTATAGAGAACTGTGCCTAGTAAGGTAATAACATGGGCTAGGTTTCTCTGGCTAAGATACAGAAACCTCCAAGGAAAGTGTTTGAGGTTGATGTAGAGTTGTTTGCAATTAACTCAGAGGTATGAAAAACCCTATTTATCTAAACCGATATTAACTTACGTTGACAGTTAAGCAGTGAAATAACTTGTATGAGAGAGGATTTCTGTTATCTGCCCGTTCTACTGGGATTGGCAGCATTTTGGCACCAGGAGTAAGAACAAAGGACCCTCAGAGTCCAGCATGTATCTGACCTGCTGCAAGGGGGAGCCAAACTAACTCAAAGGGGCAAGTACAGGGAATCCAGCAGAACTCCTACGTGTGTTTGGATGCAATAAATAGAGCCAAGGCCAGAGAAAAGATGGTTACTCACCGTGGTAACTGTTGTTCTTCGAGATGTGTTGCTCATATCTATTCCAATTAGGTGTGCGCGCGCGGCATGCACGATCATCGGAAGATTTTTACCCTAGCAACACTCGGTGGGCCGGCTGGCACCCCCTGGAGTGGCGCCGTTACGGTGCCTGATATATACCCCAGCCGGCCCAGCGCCCTCTCAGTTCCTTCTTGCCGGCTACTCCGACAGTGGGGATGGAGGGCGGGTTTGGAATAGATATGAGCAACACATCGCGAAGAACAACAGTTACCACGGTGAGTAACCGTCTTTTCTTCTTCGAGTGATTGCTCATATGTATTCCAATTAGGTGACTCCCAAGCCTTTCCTAGGAGGTGGGGTCGGATTGTGCTACTGCAGAGCGTAGGACCGCTGAACCAAAAGCAGCGTCTTCCCTGGAATGCTGGACTATGGCATAATGAGAGGCGAAGGTGTGCACCGATGACCAGGTTGCTGCCCTACATATCTCTTGTATCGGTATGTGTGCCAGGAAGGCAGAGGACGAGGCTTGAGCTCGGGTGGAGTGGGCAGTAGGGTGCGTGGTGGGAACACCTGCCAAGTCATAGCATGTCCGTATGCATGATGTGATCCAGGATGAAATGCACTGGGAAGAGACCGGGAGGCCTTTCATCCGGTCCGTCAAGGCGACGAACAGCTGGGTCGTTCTCCGAAAGGGCTTTGTCCGCTCGATGTAGAAGGTGAGGGCCCTACGGACGTCCAAGGAATGGAGTTGCTGCTCCCTTGGAGAGGCATGCGGCTTCGGGTAGAAAACCAGTAGAAAAATATCCTGGTTGACATGAAAGGCTGACACTACCTTGGGAAGGAAGGCCGGGTGTGGTCGCAACTGTACCTTGTCCTTGTGGAACACCGTGTAAGGGGGTTCCAAAGTGAGCGCTCTGAGTTCAGAGACGCGCCTCGCCGAGGTGATGGCTACGAGGAAGGCCGTCTTCCAGGAGAGATACAGAAGCGAGCAGGTGGCCATAGGCTCGAATGGGGCCCCCATGAGCCTAGTGATGACGAGGTTGAGGTCCCAGGTGGGGACCGGGCGGTGAACCAACGGGTGTAGCCGTTCTAACCCCTTGAGGAACCTGCTAACCATGGGGTTGGAAAAGATCGAATGCCCACTAACGTCAGGGTGAAAGGCCGAGATTGCCGCCAGGTGGACTTTTAACGACGAAAGGGCCAGACCTTGCTCCTTCAGAGACAGGAGGTTGTCTAGAATGGTATATACCGGCACCTGCAAGGGGTTAAGACCCCGAGGGCCGCACCAACAGGAAAACCGTTTCCACTTAGCTGAGTAGGTGGACCTGGTAGAGGGCTTCCTGCTGCTCAGTAAAACTTGTTGGACCGGGCTGGAACAACAGAGCTCGGACGGGTTCAGCCATGCAGCAGCCACGCTGTGAGATGAAGAGACCGTAGATCGGGATGATATAGCGTGCCGTGCTGTTGCGTAATCAGGTCCGGCAACAACGGTAGAGTGATCGGGGCGGACACCGAGAGCTCTAGGAGAGTGGTGTACCAGTGCTGCCTGGGCCATGCCGGGGCGATCAGGATTAGGCGGGCCCCATCCCTGCGTAATTTGAGCAGGACTCTGTGGACCAGCAGCACTGGCAGGAAGGCATAGGACAGGTGGTCTGTCCAAGGCAGGAGAAAAGTGTCCGTCAGGGAACCTGGGGAGCGACCCTGGAGTGAGCAGAACGCGTGGCACTTCCGGTTCTCGCGAGTCGCGAATAGGTCTATGTGGGGAAATCCCCACTTCCGGAAGACAGAGTGGATAATGTCCGGGCGAATGGACCACTTGTGTGCCTGGAAGGACCTGCTCAGCCGGTCCGCCAAGGTGTTCTGGACCCCTGGGAGAAAGGAGGCTACCAGGTGAATGGAGTGGGCTATGCAAAAGTCCCACAGATGTATTGCTTCTCGGCAGAGTGGGGAGGAGCGTGCCCCTCCTTGCCTGTTGATGTAATACATGGCCGTTGTGTTGTCTGTGAGGATGGTGACACAACGACCCTGTAAGTGCTGGGCGAAGGCTTGGTAGGCGAGGCGTACTGCTCGCAGTTCCCTGACGTTGATGTGCAGGGTCAATTCCTGCTCCGACCACAGGCCCTGTGTTTGGAGGCCCCTTAAATGGGCTCCCCAGCCGAGCGATGACGCATCCGTGGTTAAGGCTAGGGATGGCTGTGGTGGATGGAACGGAACACCTTCCAGCACCTTCCTGGGGTCTAGCCACCAGTTCAGGGAGGCTAGGACCTGCGATGGTACCGTCAAAATCAGGTCCAAGCTGTCTCTGCGTGGCTGGTATACCGAGGAGAGCCATGCCTGGAGCGGTCGGAGGCGCAACATGGCGTGAGCCGTCACGAATGTGCAGGACGCCATGTGACCGAGGAGACTGAGGCAGCAGCGGGCCGTTGACGTTGGGAAGCTCTGAAGGCCGCGTATGATGGCTATAAGGGCCTGAAAGCGAGCCTCTGGAAGAAATGCTCGGGCGAGGGTGGAGTCCAGCACTGCCCCTATAAAGTCTAACCTCTGGGTTGGCTCCAAAGTGGACTTTTCTACGTTCAGGAGAAGGCCGAGCTGCTTGAACATGCTCAAGGCCGTCCGAATGTGCGACTGGACTTGGCTGACGGAGTTGCCGCAGATAAGCCAGTCGTCGAGGTAGGGGAACACCTGAACCCCGTGTCGACGAAGGGCGGCTGCCACCACTGCCATGCACTTTGTAAAAACCCTCGGTGCCGTAGAGAGGCCGAAGGGCAGAACCGTAAACTGAAAATGTCTCTGGCCCACCACGAAGCGGAGGAAGCGTCTGTGAGGTGGGTAGATTGCAATATGAAAATACGCGTCCTTCATGTCGAGGGCGGCGTACCAGTCTCCAGGATCCATGGAGGGGATAATGGTGCCCAGGGAGAGCATACGGAACTTCAACTTTACCATAAATTTGTTGAGCCCCCGCAAGTCCAAGATAGGACGTAGCCCCCCTTTCGATTTGGGGATTAGGAAATAACGGGAGTAGAAACCCCTGCCCCTGAGCTCCCCCGGAACCTCCTCTATAGCTCCTGCGGAGAGGAGCGATTGCACCTCCTGAATTAGGAGTTGCTCGTGAGAAGGGTCCCTGAAGAGGGACAGGGAGGGAGGGAGGGAGGGAGACAAACTGTAAGTGGTATCCGCTTTCCACCGTGCGTAGGACCCAGCGGTCCGTGGTGATATTTGACCACGCACGGAAGAAATGGGAAAGGCTGTCTCGGAACGGGGGGATAGGATCGACTGACACTGGTACTCCGGCCTCGAGCGTCCCTTCAAAAATTTTGCTTGGCCCCCGATGATGGTTTGTGGGGGCCCTGTCTCTGACCCGTCTGTCGACCGGATTGCTGCCTCCTGCCCCCTCGGCCACGCGGTCTCCTAGAGAAGTCCTGCTGAGGTGCGGGTGCAGAGTAGGTACACTGCCCGAAGGGCCGGAAGGGTCTGCGCTGCGTCGCCGGGGTATGCATCCCCAGCGTGCGGATAATGGTTCGACCATCTTTTAGGGTCTGCAGTCTTGGGTCAGTTTTTTCTGAGAACAGACCCCGGCCTTCAAACGGTAGGTCCTGGATGGTGTGTTGGACCTCCGTAGGGAGGGTGGAGGATTGAAGCCAGGAGATACGCCGCATGGCGACTCCTGAGGCTATAGTTCTGGAGGCCGAGTCAGCGATATCAAGGGAGGCCCGCAACGACGTCCTGGCCACCTTCTTACCCTCCTTGACAAACGCTTTATACTCCTGCCTGGACTCCTGAGGTATAAGCTCCTTGAATTTTTCCATGGAGACCCAGGTGTTATAGCCGTAACAGCTCAGGAGTACCTGCTGGTTTGCAGCTCTGAGCTGCAGGCCCCCCCCGAGTAGATCTTCCTCCCAAATAAGTCTAGGCGCTTGGTGTCCTTGGACTTCGGGGCGGGAGCCTGTTGGCCATTCCTTTCCCTCTCGTTGACCGACTGTACAACTAAGGAGCACGGAGGGGGATGAGTATAGAGGTACTGGAATTCTCTTGGAGGTGCCATATACTTCCTCTCTACACCCCTGGCAGTGGGGGGTATCGAGGCTGGGGACTGCCAGATCGACATGGCGTTGGCCAATATAGTGCGGACGAACGGGAGGGCTACCCTGGTGGGGGCGTCAGTTGTCAGAATGTCCACCACCGGGTCCTCAAGTTCTGGCATCTCCTCGATCTGCAGATTCATGTTAAGGGCTAATCTGCGCAGCAGGTCTTGATGGTCCCAGAGATCGATAGGAGGCGGGCCGGAAGATGACGTTCCCGCCACTGCCTCGTCCGGAGAGGAGGAGGACGATAGACCCTGAACCATAGGATCCTGGGACAGGTCCTGGTGAGGAACCCCTAAGGCCTCCAAGGCCGAGGCCTCCGGGTCTGGGATCACGACCGATGTCTGCGGCGGGTCTGAGACTTCCGGGGGAGGACAGGACACCGTTGCCTCTGGTGCTCTGGACTCGGATTGAGCCGAGTGGGAGGCTCTGGATGGGACCCCTTGGGCTTGATGGTATGCCATTGGGGTCCAGAAGGGCCATTGCCCCTGGGCTTGGGGCGGCTCCTGACCGACATCTGGCCAGTGGCCCTGGTCGTCAACCACATGGTCCTCAGCATAGAAATCGCTACCGGCCCTAGAAGAGTGGGAGACGGAGCGGGAGGGCCAAGGCGGTGCGGAGTAGCCTTGAAGGGTGGTCTGCGTGGCCATGGTGTGTCGAGGTGCAGGGGATCGGTACCGGGATCTGGATCGGTACCGGGACCTGGAACGGTACCGACGGTTGCCGCGGTACCGGGAACCCGACCTGGATCACGAACGTCTCGGTGAACGATAGCGATGTCGATCGTCCGGAGATCTACACTGCGACCGGCCGCGGGACCGGGAGCGGTACCGGGAGTCGCCATACCGCCACCTGGAGGTTGACCTGGATCGGTACCGCGAGTACGACCGGCGCCGGGATGGTGACCGGTGCCGGGACTGCGAGCGGTGTCGAGGAGAACCCGACTGCTGCTGGATGGTCTCCGCATGCGGCACCGGGCGTAGTATGGCCGGTTTGCCTCAGGATGTGATGATCCGCAACGGCGGTACCGAGGATGGAGTCGGTGCCGGATCAGTCATGGCGATCAGGTCCCGTGCCGCCGAGAAGGTGTCCGGAGTGGACAGCAGTGGAAGCTCTACCACGGTGTGCACCGGGGAGCTGGCGGTCACCGAGCTCAAGGGACCTTGCGGGGCCGGAGTCGTCGGTACCGGAGCCTTAGTAGGCTGTCCTGCGCTCAACAGCCTCTGGGGTGCTGGAGTCGGCAGGGTCGGTGCCGGCATTGGTGGCGGCGCCGGACTCGACGGCCCTTGCGGAGCCAGAGTAGGTGGCATGGATATCTTAGCCACAAGCACTGAGCTCGACGATCCTTGCAGTACCAGAGTCAGCGGTGCTGGCGCCGTACTGGGCTTGGCGCGGTCTTGAACAGGCTGCAGGTGCAGCAGCGCCAGGGTTGGTGCTGGCCCAGGACCCGACTTCCTCGCTCTCGGTGACAGGGACCGACGTCTCTGAGGAGTCCTGGCCTGAGTTGTTTGGTGCCGGGGCTCTTTCCCGGAGCTTGGGCGCTCCGGTGCTGTCGATGACTAACTTGCCGGGGTCGGCACCGGGTTCCGGTGCGGTGCCGACATCGGGCTGAGCGAGGCCTCCAAGAGGAGCTGCTTTAATCGAAAGTCCCGCTCCTTCTTGGTCTGCGGCTTAAAAGCCTTACAAATTCGGCACTTGTCCAGAAGATGGGACTCCCCGAGGCACTTTAAACAGGAGTCGTGGGGATCCCCCGTGGGCATCGGCTTCTGACAGGCCGAGCACGGCTTGAACCCCGGAGAGCCAGGCATTGGCCCGGTACCGGGGGAGGGGAGATAGGGGATGAAACCCCTTATCACCCACTACTATTTACACTAATTATACAAACAAATCTAACACAAACTAATCTACAACTACTAAAGAGTACTCAAACTATTAACAAGATAAAGGAGTGCTAAGTATGCTAGGGAGGTGGAGAGCAGCAAAGCTGCTCTCCACAGTTCCAACGACCGTCACGGGCGGTAAGAAGGAACTGAGAGGGCGCTGGGCCGGCTGGGGTATATATCAGGCACCGTAACGGCGCCACTCCAGGGGGTGCCAGCTGGCCCACCGAGTGTTGCTAGGGTAAAAATCTTCCGACGATCGTGCACGCCGCGCGCGCACACCTAATTGGAATACATATGAGCAATCGCTCGAAGAAGAATGTGAGATTTATCTCCTGCTTGTAATCAGGTGCTGTCTCAGATTAAGAGCTATGGACAGAACTTGAGTGTCACAACCTTCCCCTTGCCCCCACCACCCCTGATTTTAGGGGTTTAATTCTAAAAGAAACAGCCTACCCTTCCCATAAGCCACAGAAATCATTAGATAGCAGTAGAGTTCAGTAATTACCAACCTGGGCTGGATGTAAACTGGTAATGTATTGCTTAAAGACTTTATTCCATTACCAGCTACCTGAGCTATCCACTCCTATTTTTTCCTTTAGTTTACTGTATGGTGCTCCTATTTTTGATTTCCTTAATCTTAGTATAAGGTGTAATATAGCCTATTGTACTAAATTACTGCAGATGTACACTGAAACAAATACGCAGAAAACTGTATTTTGTAATTAGATGTGTATATACAAAACACACAAAAACCAAAAACCAACTTTAAAACAGGTGTGTGTGTGTGTATATATATGTGTGTGTGTGTATATATATATGTATATATATATGGCTGAGGGAGAAGACAGATTTTGCACAATTTCTATCGGCTCAGTAGCAGAGCTTGTTCAGTGATGTATGAATACTGCTAAGAATTCCCTCAAGGTTTCTCTTGTTAATAGTATTGGGAAGTTCTTACTCCTGTTTTAGCAAGGTGGGATAAGGCAGTGGGCTGATCTCTTGCTAACCACCATGGATGCTGTAACCTATTGTGGACTCAAACTACAGGCAATGAAATCTACATTTAAATTAGTTGTATTACACTGAGAAAATATAAATCTATATAATGTGGAAAATCCTATACAGTACAGCTTTCTGCAGCCCAGTGTCTCCCACAATTCTGCTACTTATAAGCTATTCCCCCACTCCTACCTGCTGGTTTCAGAGGGAATTAAAAGCTGTAGCATAGCCAGTGCTAGACACATTCCCTTTCTTGACCTGAGGGCAAGACGTTGCCTCCACCCAGCAATCGGTGGTTCTCTTTGCTCCTAACCTTGCCGTCTACATTTTTCTCATTTTAGGGCATTAGCAAGCAGCCTTCTTTGTTCTCTCCTCCTCCTGGACCAAGTATTTAGAAGCAGGTGGCTGAAGCCACCCAGGGTCTCCACTGCAGTGCCTCTCTGCTGAGCTCTTATTCCTCCTTTCAGGGATAGCAGAGCAGCTGCACAAGCACTGTGGTGGCTAAGCCTAAAAGGCTCTACAGAGAGAAAATTATGCCCTGCCTGTTCTCAGCCAGCTGACCGTAGCACAGCTAGGCACAGAGTTTGGAGTTGGACAGCCATGTTAAGACTCCATCCCTTCAAGAAGTTGTGATTTCATTCCAGAAATGCCCAACTGTGCAGAAAGAACAGAACACGGAGATCTAAGGATTAGGATTTCATTCAGATGGCCCAGGGGCTAAGTCCTGAAGTTTGAAACCAAGTGCAAAGAAGTGGTATCCACAATCCAGATCCAACCTAAGCAGGCCCTCTAAAAGAAGCCTCAGAGTAAATACCTCCCTTCCAATTTTTCTCCTTAGACAGTGATTCCCCTGCACTCACCTTTTGAAGAAGTAATCCGGGAGTCTCTTGAAAAGGGTAAATACACTAACAGGCAGGTTCTGATTCTACAAGCAGAAAGAGCCAAAGAATACTCTCTCAGATGTACTTAAGGTTGATGCTGCTATAGCATCTCTACCAAAAGATACGGTTATTTCAACTGAAGGACTGCTTCCCCAAGGATCCAGTGGACAGCAAGGTGGAAGGCCATCCTTAGAAGGTAATCTGATGCCTCCTCAGAGCATCTCTGGCAGCCGCAGGCTTTGCTTGAGTCAATGTCATGGCTAGAGGACTTTAAAGCCCTTAAGGGCAGAGACCAACTGGACTTTATACTTGAGAAAATCTCCCAAACAGCATTGGTGGCAGATGCTTCAATGGATGCTATGAGATTTTTCTGCCCATACCATGGCATCTAGCTCAGCAGCCAAGAGACATGTGGCTTCATCCCTGAAAGGTAGATACTCACTCCAAACAAATCCTGTGCTCCTCTGAATTCACAGGACCGCCCCTGGGAGAAAAATTAGCCAAGAGTCTTAACAGTCCCTCCTCTCTCCAATTAGTGCTCAAAGAATGGACTACAAAGCTACTATCAGGCACACACTCCTTTTTTCCACCTTCCTCACAGAGGTTCCAGAGGAAAGATAACACGTTAAGAGAGGAACTTAGAACTGAGAAGTGATCAGAAAGCCTAAGGATGGCTTCCATGACCCCCATGAGTTCATTATGACAATAAATGTGTGCCTCCACCTAGACCTCAGTTTAGAGGCAGAAATTCTCAATTTCCAGATGAATGTCTTGCTTTTACCACACACAAGTAGATGCGAGAGAGGGTGCACCAGAGATACTTCCTCATGCTAAGAGCCCTTCCCCCTCGCTTCTTCATCCAGTCTCCCATAACCAGTGACCCCCACGAAGTGTCAGCAGGTCTTAAATGAAATTTCCCATCTGGACACAGGAGTGATAGATGTTCCCCCTGAAGAACACTTCTCAAGGTTTTACTCCTTCATTGTTCAGAAGTGCACTGGAGGGGTCAGGGCCATACTCAACCTCTTCAAGAATAGATGAAAATTCTGGCTGGAGTCCCTAGCTTTGATAGTGACATCCATCTCAAGGCCGCTTCCTAACCTCAGTGGATTTGCCAGACTCAACCTCCACATTCCACCACAGGCTTTTAAGTTTTGCTTAACGGCACAGATCACTACCAGTACTGAACACTGCCATTTGGTCTCTTGGTCCCCAGGGATTTATGAAGATGCTGGCAGTGATCATGTGCAGACTTAGATTCCAGAGTATTCACCTGTATCCCTTTTTAGATGAGCCCTGTCCCACAGCACGTAGAGCCATGATCCGGACTCTGAATCTTCTGCAAGCACACAGATTTGTGATAAACACACAGAAAAATTCCTGGATTCTATTAACAAGGATTATTCATCTGGATGTGGAGAAACACATTAGCGACACTGATCAACCAACCATCATGTAACAGATTCCAGAAGATTCAGGATCTAATATCCATGCTGGACCAGTGCATGAGCCCAACCATAGCTGTGTGGCTTCAGCTACTGAGCCTCCTGGTCTCATTCACAGGAATCTTCCCATGGGCAAGGTCACACATCAGGTACCTCCATGGCCTTTCTTCTGAAAGTATGAGACCAATCCCTGGAGTGCATGCAAAATCAGGTACTACTCCGAAACCAGATTGACTCCCTGAGATGGGCAGTCCCAGACAAATTCCACAGAGCAGTCTCCATATGCCTTCCAGACTGTCAGGTTCTTACCAATGCCAGCCTAGACAGATAGGGAAACACATCTGATGCCCAAGGAAAGAAATCATAGCATCAATCTCTTGGAGCTCAGAGGGTCAAACCAGCTATTCTGACATTCCAGAGCCACGTGGAAAGCAACTACATCATGGTGAGTCAGCATGACAGTGGTTGCATACATAAACAACTAAGGAGAGAGAAGCAGCATTGCTGTACATGTAGAAGTGATGGAGATAGTGTGGACAGAAAAGATTCTCCGTTACATAAAAATAATCCACATAAAAGAGGAACTGAACCAAAAGGCAAACTAGCTCATCCATTACAATCTCAACAACCCAGAATTATCTTCAATCTGATCACACAGATGTTCAGTTCCCTTCAACTGACTGGCTTGCCAATCACAAGAATGCAAAGTGGCCGAAATACTTCACCAGGGAAGCAGATCCAAGTCTATGGGAACAGATGCTCTGTCAAACAGATGGCCTCAAGGGAAAATGAGCCAAAAGATGAGGCGAGAAAAAGCAAGGGTGATGTTAACTCTACACTGGCCATGAAGACCCTGGTTCTCTGACATGATAGATATAAAGCTGAAACCACTATTGCAGCTACTGGTAAGCTCAGACATCCTTTTATCAAGGACCATTTCTCCATCTGGATGCAGCCCATCTTCATCTGATACCCTGGCTGTTAAAAGGTATGTGTTAGCCACACATGGCGTATCTTCCAAAGTGATAGGGATTCTGCTGTCTTCTAGGAGTTCCACACTAAAATCCTATTTCTCCGGCTGGACAAAACTCAGCAGTTGGTGTCGAGCACAGAGTAAATCCAAGAGATCATGGGACTCCAGTTAAATTGGACTTTCTTCAGAAAGGAGTGGATAAGAGTTCATGCCAAGCACCACAGCTTACCAAGTGTCAGCCCTTCGTAGAGTACTGGTTTGCAGTATCCTTTGGCTTCCTGGCCAATAAACCTCAGGTATCCAGGTTCCTCATAGCAGTTTCACTGGCCAGATCAGCTGTCAGACTGATTTTCCTGAAGTGGGACCTTCCACTGGTGTTAAAAGCCCTAACCATCTATCCCTTTGAGCCTTGGACATAGCTGTATCACCATGTTACCTCTCCATCAAAACCTATTTTCTAGTTGCCATCACAACCACCAGATAAGGCTGCTAATTCTGGAACTCATCTGTACAGGAACCTTGTGTTCCATGATGGTAAGGGTGGTGCTAAGAATTTCAAAAGCATTCTTGCATAAGGAGAATTCTCCTTTCCATTGTCTCATAAGAGACTGTCCTCCATTCTGTCCAAAGCCACAGCCACTGCCTGGGAAGCTATGGCACACCTTAGATATCAGATGAGTACTAAAGACTTATATCAAGTGTACAGAATCCATAAGGAGATCAGGCTCTCTGTTGGCTTCTTTTCACCCAACATGCCAGGGCCTTAGGGTATCCAAGCTATCCCTGGTCAGAGAGATCAGAAGACATACAAGACATATGTGTGTTGATCCAGAAGGAATTGAGGCCTATTCCACAAGACCCCTGGCAACCTCTTGGGCCAAAAGAGCATGTGCTTCCACCACAGGCGTCTTCAGAATAGCAACATGGAGACGGGCTAATACCTTTATCAGACACTATAGAGAATCTTCTAAAGAGGCTTCCTTTGGCAGGAGGGTGCTGCAGACTGTAATCCAGTAATAACCTTGCATTTTGAGAAATCCTGAAAATGTGTTTTCCTTTTCTTTGTTCTCTTACCCTCCTTACTCCTGTCCACTGCTTGCTTCTTCATATATGTAGCAGAATTGTGGGAGATGCTGGGCTGCAGAATGGAAAATTTCCTACCTGATCATTTTGTCTGCTAGCAGCATCTCCCACAGTTCTACCCGCCGTGGATGGCTTGTCAGCGAAGGGTGAACATCTTATTTGGAAAGTTACCTTCCAAGCAAGGACTTATTGTACTTAGTTATTTGGTTGGCATTGGAATTATTGTTACTAATTATTTTCTACAAGTTTTTACACAGCTTTCAAATGAATCATCTGGAGTAGACTGGAGAAGGGGGTGTAGCTAGCATAGCTTTGAAATGCCTCTGCAAACTGCAGCCAGGAGAGAAATAACTCCTATGTAGCAGAATTGTGGAAGACACTGCTAGCGAAAGAAAATTACCAGGTAAGAGACTTTCCATTATCTACGTTTCCTCGTGCAGCTCTACTGACCGTAACCACCATAGAAGGGTCACTGTGAATAAGGTAGCACTGGCATTTTAGCCAGAGTTGTCTAATCCTACTCAGAGCAGGTCTGGATAATGACTATGTAAGGGTGTACTACTAGTGGTAGTAACAGTGGCGAAACTAAGGATCAGACTACTGTAGACACAGGCTGTTGTTCAGAGTTATAAAATGACCTTTCCTAGCCTGGTGAGAGGAAAAATATCTGTTCCCCATTTAGACTATTAAGTCAAAGGAGACACATTGTAACCCAGGCCTGAACGTGTGTGTTAGAGTTAGATACTCTAAAACAGGGGTCTCAAACTCGAATGACCAGGAGGGCCACATGAGGACTCGCACATTGGCCCGAGGGCCACATCACTCGCCCCCTGCTGCCCCTGGCCCTACCCCCACTCCACCCCCGCCGGCGGGGTGCAGCAGGGGGCTCAGGGCAGGGGATTGGGGTGCAGGAGGGAGTGCGGTGTGTGGCAGGGGGCTGGGATGTGGCAGGGGGCTCAGGGCAGGGGGTTGGGGTGCAGGAGGGAGTGTGGGGTGTGGCAGGGGGTTGAGGGCAGGGAGTTGGGGTGCAGGAGGGGTGCGGGGTGTGGCAGGGGGCTCAGGGCAGGGGGTTGGAGTGCAGGAGGGAGTGAGGTGTGTGGCAGGGGGCTGGGGTGTGGCAGGGGCCTCAGGGCAGGGTGTTGGGGTGCAGGAGGGAGTGCGGGGTGTGGCAGGGGGTTGGGATGCAGACAGGAGGCTCAGGGCGCAGGAAGTTGGGGTGCGGGGTGCAGGAGGGGTTCAGGTTTCAGCCCAGTGCCGCTTACCTGGAGCGGCTCCGGGGTGGCAGAGGGGCCCCAGGGTAAGCTCCCTGCCTACCCAGGCCAGTGCTGCTCCGCGAAGCTGCAGACACGCGTCTCTATGGCCCTGGGGGGAGGGGGAGCAGAGAGCTCCATGAGCTCCTGTTGATTGTGGTTACCTCCCCCGAAGCTCCCGTTGGCCACGGTTCCCTGGAGCAGCGCGGGGCCCTCAGGACCATAGGGTGGGCAAAACCGTGGGCCAGATCCAAAGCCCTGAGGGGCCGGATCCGGCCCGGGACCGTAGTTTGCTCACCCCTGGCCTGGAGGTAGGCTGGGGACGCGGCGCGCTGGGGAGGGGCAAGGGAGGGGAAGGCCCGCGGGAGCTTGGCAGGCTGCAGGGAAGAACCCCGTGGGCCACATGTTTGAGACCCCTGCTCTAAAAGTTAGCAAAGCACAGTAAGGGCAACGCTATTCATTTTCCATAACATTAATTCAAAGAAGCATTTAAGACTAACAGTCTTCAACATGGAGTACTGTTGCTTTAATCAAACAATTGTTATATACCAAAACATACATCAAATGCACGTTTAACTATTAACTATGCTGAGACCTTTGATATCATCCAGTGTATTACTACTCATCTCTACGCTCAATTCATGCATTAGCTTGGAAAGCATATCTTCCTCTGCATCTCCTGATGCAGTAAATTCCAGTATCCCTCCTGTAGTAGAGAGTTGGTCCGTAGGCTGAAGGATGGTCACTCCATAACCGTTGTTACTATAAATGTGATTATTTTTCATCTTCAGTTTAGGGACAGGAACAACCTGTTAAGGATCAAAACAAACTAGTTTTGAAGGGTGCATTGTGCTCTTACACACTTAAACATGGCATAAAAGAATGCTTGCACTGTTCACATTCAAAAGAAACTCACATTCCTTTATAGTTCTAAGTATTCCTCTCAAAATGGCAATGCCTTATCCCAGATTTGTAGACTCTCTCATAACTGTTAAAAGGAGTAACTTAATTCAAATCTGAAAAGACTTAGCAAATACATTTTAACTTCTAAAACTACTGATTTTAGTACTGACTAGTTTCAATTTATTGAAGTTTGAGCTAACATCCTTTGAAACTTCCCACTTTCTACCGTTACTATATTTAAGCAAGTCTATTTCACAAAGAATAGTATAACTAGTAGCTTGCAATCCATTCACCATAGCCAGCTCTGCTGCCCTAGCAACAGTTCACAATGGGACTGAAATTGTCATTCTTCCATTTTCTGACAGAAATCCTAATACTGCGCAGCAGTTTGACAGCACAGCTACACAAGACATATGACCTATTCCATGCCCAAATAACTATTTAGTACAGATACTGACAAGAGAACATTTTGAAAAACTGTTTTGCTGAGAATTTAAACATCTGGAAATTTTACAGGATCTCCTTGTTCATTTATTCCTTATGTACGTATTTTTACTCCTACAGCAACACCCATATTGTAATTGTCTCGATAACTACCAGATCAGTCTTGCTCAATTTTTTTTAATTGCCAGTTTCTACAAGCTCAGCGTGGTACCTGAAGTGAGTGATTAACCATTGGAACAAACTACAATGGGAAGTGGTGGTTTCTCCATCTCTTGATGGCTTCAAATCAAGATTGGAGGCCTTTATGGAAGATGTGCTTTAGTTCAGTCAAACAAGGTGTTGGGCTCCACACAGGAGTAACTTGGTGAAATTCAACAGCCTGTGATCTACAAGTAGTCAGAGTAGATGGGACCATTAGTCTCTAAGTCAAACTATGAAAACAAGCTGTATTGGCTCCTGGGCAAAATGCTGTTACATGTACAACTGATGAGCACTGCCTTTTTGTGCAGATCCTCTATAGTTCTAACCAAAAAAAAAAAGGATTAGCCTGTTAACACATACTTAACAGTCTTACAAATGAGAACTAAAATGTGACAGAAGTTGACTAAGAGGACCTACAAAAAATCATGAACTTTAGGGTAAATTCTTAACTGAGTAGAGCAAGTGAGATCATCTGTAACAACCAAAGCAGTAATAAAGGGAAACGTCTTCACACCAAGGCCTTCTCTTCAGTGGAAAAAACAGTATATTGCTAATTCAAGTTAGCTAACCTGCGGTACAATTCTAGTGCAGGGCTTATCTGCACTGCAGTGAACTTGAGTGTGATGGTGCTTAAGTTGAATTGGCTGGCCCATGAAGAGAGAGAAACTCAATTGAGCTCAACTCATTAGCTGCTCACACTACCTTTCCGGAGAGTGAATGAATGCAAACTCCACTCAAATGGCAACCTTTACTGACTTCCCACAATTCCTTTGTGGGCCCAGAAAGGAAAAACATGTTCTCCCACAATTCACTGGGAAAGTCATGGAGCAGCTAATATTACTGCAGCACAAAGAACCACGGGATATGACCTCAGAAATCTTAAGTGCCATGCATGCGTGAATGCAGTGCTAGTGTGAACACAGCAGCTTGAGCAATGTGACCACTCACTCAAGCTAGGCTAACTCAAGAAGTAACTTGAGTGTAGATAACTCAAAGTTTTCACATGAGTAAGGCTAAGATTTTTATCATGGAGGTTGCGGAAGTCACGGATTCTGTGACTTTCCAAGACCTCCGTGACTTCAGCCTGCAGCGGCTGGGAGCTGCAGGGTACCACTGCAGGCGGCAGAGGGACCCTGGAGCGCCAAACCGCCCCCGCAACTGCCCAGTGACTTCCAATTGTGTCATGGATATTTGTAGGGCTTCTGTGAATTTTTCTTTATTGCCTGTGACCTGCTGTGACTTTTAGTAAAAATATTCATGACAAAATCTTAGCCTTACATATGAGGTAGCAGATTGAGTTAAAAACTATAGTGGATCTCAGGACTGCATCTCTTTCCCCTAAAAACACCCCTTCTGTGCTGCCTCAAAAGAAGCCCATGCAGCTGGGACACTCCACCAATCCCCCACAAGAAGCCTGGGCACCGGGACCCCTTCCAGGGGCTGGTCCACACTAACACACACACACACACACACACACACACACACGGTTTGAACTAAGATACGCAACTTCAGCTACGTGAATAATGTAGCTGAAGTCGAAGTATCTTAGTTCAAACTACAAGGTACTTATCGCGGGTCCACACGCGGCAGGCAGGCTCCCCCGTCGACTCCGCGTACTCCTCTCGCGGAGCAGGAGTACCGGTGTCGATGGCGAGCACTTCCGGGATCGATTTATCGCGTCTAGAGAAGACGCGATAAATCGATCCCAGAAGATAGATTGCTTACTGCCGAACCCGGAGGTAAGTATAGACGTACCCAAGACAGCCCTTCCAACCACCACCACGCAGCATAGCAGCCTCTCACTTTCCTAGGTACCAAATGCCCTTACTCACAGTCAGCTCTCAGCGCCCTGATGCATAGCACTTCAGTTACTGCTGTACATTTGGTGTCTAAGAGGTTGAGAAGTGTGCTGGGACACTAGAGGTTACCTGATAGGATTCATGAAATTCCACACTAATGGTTGGTAGCCAAGGACTTAGCCACTGGGTTCTTGAGTTTGAAATTTTAACTAAAGAAATGAAATTTTTAAAATAAACATGATGTTCCTCATTTTTTTAGCTTCCACTAACTTCTGCATTTGCAACAGTACAGCTATTACTTTATAAAAGTGTCAGTTACAATTGCTAGGAGAACACAGCACAGTTACCTTAATATTAATTCCACCTAGGGCACCCTGTGGACTCTCACTGGTTTTGAAGTTATTGCAGTGGTGAATTTTGTTACCCTCCAAAATGGCTGTGCTTCCTGGGTGCAGCTCAACACCAGCGCCCTGTACATTAAAACAAAAAAATTAAATCCTGAAAGTAAGGATTGCCACAGGAAAAGCATTCAGAGTACAGTCAAGTATATAAAAAGCGGTTCTGCAATTTCATATGAATTTGAAATGTCAAAATTGGTCCACTGCAATTTATTATAGTGAGGAATGGAAATCCATAAAACTATGCAATTATGGGACCTTGCAACTATTGCTCACACTGGAATGAAGGGTGGAGTGGAATCTTTTATTATTCGTTGCTTAGCATTTATTACTTTAAAATCACATCTTCAGGGATATATTTAAGTCTCTACATGAGTGTTTTACATGTAAAAAAAGACAGTTACCTTGTTTGTAACTGGTGTTCTTCGAGATGTTGCTCATGTCCATTCCACAGTAGGTGTGCGTGCTTGCCACATGCACCAGTGCAGGAAGTTTTTCTCCTAGCAGTACCTGTAAGGGAGCACCCTTAGAGGCCCCTGGAGTGGTGCCACAATGGCGTGGTATAAGGGGCACTGCGCGCTCCCACACCCTTAGTTCCTTCTTGCCAGACAACTCCGACAGTGGGGAAGGAGGGCAGGATGTGGAATGGACATGAGCAACACCTCTCGAAGAACACAAGTTACGGAAAAGGTAATTCTTTTTTCTTCTTCGAGTGATTGCTCATGTGCATTCCACAGTAGATGATTCCAAGCTATATCTGTTGGAGGTGGGTAGGAGTTCACAGACACTCGGGACGGAGTACTGCCCTGCCGAACCAGGCGTCCTCCCTGGTCTGGGAGATGATCGCATAATGCGAGGTGAATGTGTGGACCAATGACCATGTAGCAGCCCTACACATGTCCTGAATAGGGATGTGAGCCAGAAAGGTGGCCAACGAGGCTTGCACCCTTGTCGAGTGTGCTCTCACAATTGGTGGCGGGGGAACTCCCGCCACGTCGTAACAAGAACGGATACATGAAGTGATCCAGCTGGAGAGCCGGTGAGTGGAGATCGGCCGACCCTTCATACATTTGGCCATGGTGATGAAGAGCTGTGAAGACTTCCTGAACGGTTTTCTTTGTTCCTGGTAAAAAGCCAGGGCCCGTCTCACATCTAGCATGTGGAGACTGCACTCCTCACTAGACGCGTGAGGCTTGGGGCAGAGCACCAGAAGGAAAATGTCCTGGCTCATATGATAGGCAGAGACCACCTTGGGGAGGAACGAAGGGTGTGGGCAGAGCTGGACCTTACCTTTATGAAATACCATATACGGAGGTTCGGAGGTCAGGACCTGGAGCGCCGAGACCCTCCTAACACACGTGACTGCCACAAGAAAGGCTACTTTCCATGAAAGGTGGGACCAGGAGCATGTGGCATGCGGCTCAAATGGAGGCCCTGGCAGCCTGGCCAAAACCAAGTTCAGGTCCCACTGTGGAACTGGGAGCCTAATAAAGGGAAAGAGGCAATACAAGCCCTTAAGGGATCGACCGGTCATGGCGTGAGAAAATACTGTGTGGCCTTGCACAGGCAGGTGGAAGGCCGATATGGCTGCCAGATGCACTTTGACGGACGAGGGTGGTAGGCCTTGGGCTCTGAGATGAAGGAGGTAATCCAGTATAAACTGGAGTGGGGCAGCCACTGGTGAGACGCTGCGATCGGTGGCCCACCGAAAGAACCTTGACCATTTCGCCAGGTAGGCTTGATGCATGGAGAGCCTCCTGCTTTCCAGGAGGACTTCCTGGACACCCTACGAGCAGGTCCTTTCCTCTTGGCCTAACCATTGAATGACCACGCCGTGAGGTGGAGTGCTGCAAGGCTGGGGTGGAGAAGGAGACCTTGATCTTGAGAGAGGAGGTCTGGGCGGGTTGGTAGCAGCCACAGGGGGCCAATGGACAGGTTTGTAAGAGTCCTGTACCAGTGTTGTCTGGGCCATGCTGGGGCAATCATGAGGATGGGAGCCTTGTCCGTCTTGATTTTTTCCAGGACCTTGCTCATCAGTGGAATTGGGGGGAAAAGCATAGAGCAGCTGACCCGACCACGACAGAAGGAAGGCGTTGGAAATCGCGCCCTTGCCCAGGCCCCTCCTGGAGCAGAGCCAGGGGCACCAGCGGTTCTGCCTGGTCACGAAGAGGTCCACTTGGAGAATGCCCCACGTTTGGAAGATCACGTAAGCCACCTCCAGGTGTAGCGACCACTCATGCTGGGAGGAGTAGTCCTGGCTCAGGCAATCTGCTCGAGAGTTCTGGATGCCCGGTAAGTGGTGGGCTTCCAAGTCGATATTGTGGGTGATGCAGAAGTTGCACAGCCGGAGGGCTTCCTGGCAGAGGAGTGGGCCCCACCTTGCCTATTGATATAGAACATCGAGGCCATGTTGTCGGTGAGAACTCTGACTACCCTGCCCATAAGGCACGAGTGAAAGGCCACGCAGGCTAGACGGACCACTCAGAGTTCTTTGACGTTTATTTGCAGGGCTAGTTCCTGCGCGGACCACAGGCCTTGGGTCTGGAGGTTTCCCACATGGGCTCCCCACCCCAGGTCTGATGCATCAGACACCAACTCTATAGTTGCGGAGCAGCTCCTGAACAGGACCCCTTGTAGCATGTTCTCCGCGGTGGACTACTAATGGAGGGAGGCTAGTACGGACTTGGGCAAGGTGAGGACTTTGTCCAACCTGTCTCTGGACTGGGAGAATGTCGCGGTCAGCCAGAGCTGAAGTGGCCACATCCTAAGTCTGGCATGGCGTACCACATACATGCATGCTGCCATGTGACCCAGCAGTTGGAGGCACACTCTGGCAGTTGTCATGGGAAACCTCGTGATCGCCCTGATGAGATTCCCTCAAGGTTTCGAACCTGTCCGGCGGGAGGGAAACTCTGGCCAATGTCGCGTCGAGAATCGCACCAATAAAATCTATTCGTTGTACTGGTACCGTGGATTTGGTATTGTTTACCAGCAGCCCCAGTGCGGTGCAGGTGGATAGGAGGAGTGATACGTGGTCCCGTACCTGTGATCTGGAGCTGCCTTTGACCAGCCAGTCATTGAGGCAGGGGAAGTTCTGGACCCCCCGACACTTGAGGTAGGGCGCCACCACAGACATACACTTTGTGAAGACTGGTGCCGTCAAGAGGCCAAACGGAAGGACGTTTGGTACTGGTAGTGTTCCTGTCCTACCGTGAAGCGGAAGAAACGCCTGTGGCCTTTGAATATGTGAATGTGGAAGTATGCGTCTTAGGGTACGTCTATACTACAGAATTAGGTCGAATTTATAGAAGTCGATATTTTAAAACCCGAATTTATGGAATCGATTGTGTGTGTCCCCACTAAAGAGCGTTAAGACCATGAGGTCGATTGACTGTGTCCACAGTAGCGGGGCTAGCATCGACTTTCGGAGCATTGCATTGCGGGTAGCTATCCCACAGTTCCCGCAGTCTCCGCCGCCCATTGGGATTCTGGGTTGCGATCCCAAAGCCTGATGGGGCAGAAAACATTGTCACTGGTGGTTCTGGGTACATGTCATCCCTCCCTCCGTGAAAGCAATATTTTTCGCGCCTTTTTTCCGGGGTTTCCGTGTTTGCTACGGAAGCCTGCTCAGCTCACAATTACCGTACATCTCCAGCGTACGCCTGGACATTAGGTCTAGTGGGGATTCAGTCACACTATAATACGGGCAGAGGGATAGCTCAGCGTTCTGAGCGTTGGCCCGCTAAACCCGGGGTTGCGAGTTCAATCCTTGAGGGGGCCATTCCGCCTGAGGCTGGTAGTCGCGGGACTACACAGCAGGAGCGCCTTGCCTTCTAGCTGCAGATGGTGCAATATGCCATAAATGGTCGTGGTCGCGGGACCACACAGCAGAAGCTCCTTTCCTTCTCGCAGCAGATTGTACAATATGATTGGTATTCGTGTGCTCCTGGCCGGCGGCCTATGGTGTGGCTGGCCGGGGGCGCTTGGACATAAATGGGAGTGACCAGAGTGACTCTGGTCATTCTCTTTTTTACGTTTTGTTTAAGGGAGATTCAGTACTGCCTGGAACACGGGCGGAGGGATAGCTCAGCGGTCTGAGCGTTGGCCCGCTAAACCCGGGGTTGCGAGTTCAATCCTTGAGGGGGCCAGGAGCTGATGATGGATATCAAGCATATTGTACCATCTGCTGCTAGAAGGGAAGGCGCCTCCTTGCTCACCGCATATTGTACCATCTGCAGCTAGAAGGAAATGAGCCTAACCCTTGCTCCCCCCTCCCTCCGTGAAAGCAACTGAGGGGGGAGCAAAAAATCCTTTTGATGGGACTCCATCATGGTCACCTCTGCTGATGAGATCTGCGCTCACCTGCAGCTCACCACGCTGGCCAAACAGGAAATGAAATTCAAAAGTTCGCGGGGCTTTTCCTGTCTACCTGGGCGGAGCACTGGAGCTCAGACTGCTGTCCAGAGCGGTCAAATGTTGCACTGTGGGATAGATCCAGGAGGCCAATACTGTCGAATTGCGTCCTCACTAGCCTACATCGATTCGGCAATATCGATTTAAGCGCTAATCCCCTCGTTGGGGGTGGAGTGGCGAGATCGATTTTAAGAGCCCTAGAAGTCGATGTTAAGGGCTTCGTCGTGTGGACGGGTGCACGGATCAATCGAAATAACGCTAATAAATTCGACCTAAACTCGTAGTGTAGACCAGGGCTTAGAGATCGAGGGTGGCGTACTAGGATCCAGGGAGGGAATGATAGAGGCCAGGGAGACAATGCAGAACTTGAGTTTTACCATGTACTGGTTTAGGCCTCACAGGTCCAGGATGGGCCGGAGGCCCCCTTTGGCCTTCGGGATAAGGAAATAGCAGGAGTAGTATCCTTTGTATCTGAACTCCACAGGCACCACCTCCACCGCTCCCAGGTGAAGGAGCCACCTCACCTCTTACTTGAGTAGGCTCTCGTGAGAGGGGTCCCTGAAGAGGGACAGGCAGGGAGGGTGGGTAGGAGGATAGAGAAAAATTGGAGGGTATAGCCCTGGGTGATGGTGTTGAGGACCCATCGATCCAAGGTCAGTAGCGACCATTCTGGGAGGAAAATACAGAGACGGTTGGAGAAGGGCAAGTTGAGCGGATCCTTGGTGCAGACTGGTAAGTCATCCCCGGGCGTCCCATCAAAATTGGCGCTTACCCACCTGCTTGCCCTTAGAAGGGCCAGGCTGGAGAGGCAGGCCGAGATTGCTGCTGTGGACGCTTCTTATAATCTCTGGATTTTTATAAGACGGTTCGAATTGGGAGTGGGTGGCTTGGCTGGGGGCCTGCTGAGGCTTGAACTTGGTCCTGACAAGGGCTGGGACACAGAGACCCAGAGTCTTTAAGGTCGTGCGAGAGTCCTTGAGACCGTGTAATTTCATGTCTGTTTGCTCTGCGAACAGGGCCTTGCCATTGAAGGGAAGGTCCCGCAAGGAGCTCTGTGCCTCGCTGGACAACCCGGACAAAAAAAGCCACAACGCCCTCTGCATCGACACCGCAGAGGACATAGTTCTTGCTGCCGTGTCTGCTGCGTTCGAGGCTGCCTGAAGGGCTGCTCTGGCAACAGCGGTGCCCTCCTCCACCAAGGCCTTATACTCCTTCCTATCACGCTCCTGGAGGGAGTCCGTAAACTTTGGCATTGAGCCCCACAAGTTTAAAATCATATCTGCCCAGCAGGGCTTGGTGGTTTGCTACCCTCAGCTAGAAGCTCGAAGAAGAATAAAGCTTTCTACCAAACAAGTCAAGCCTCCTTGAGTCCTTATTCTTAGGGGTGGGAGCGGGCTGGCTTTGACACTCCTTGTGGTTGACCACCTCGACCACCAGGGAGTTGGGGGCAGGGTAGTATAGAGATATTCGTGCCCTTTGGTGGGCACGAAATACTTCCGCTCTGCCCTCTTAGATATGGGGAGCAAGGAAGATGGGGTCTTCCACAGGGCAGTGGAGGTTTTCGCCACCCCTTCATGGAGAGGGAGGGCCACCCTGGCCGGCGCTGTGGCTGAGAGGACATTAAAGAGGGAGTCCGAAGGCTCCTCCTCCACCCCTTCAGCCTGTAAATTGAGACTTTGAAGCCACCCTTTTCAGGAGCTCTTGATGGGCTTTTGTGTCCTCCTGGGGAACAGGAGGAGGAGGCACGGTGCTGTGTGTCCACACCAGTGCCACAGTTCCCAGCGCTTGGTCCCCTTCTGAGCGCAGGGCTGGGGAAGAGCACGCCACTGACGCCTTCCAGGGGAGTTGAAAGAGGGAGGCCGATGGTCTATCCGAGGCCCCAACTACCGAGCGGGCCACCACCGGGGGCTGCGTCAGGGTCCATTGGTACCAGGGCGGTGGCCAGGGAGCCTGATGCCACTGCACTTGTTGTGGCACCATCGGGGTGGGCTGCCCCGCCGGACTTGACTGGTCCGCTGACTGTCAGCTCCGAGCGGAGGCTGGGCTGGTATACGAACGCCCACTATGCCAGGATGGGGACGAGTAGCGGTGCTGTGAGTGGTGTCGGGCTTAAGATCTTGAGTCCGGTGTAGAGGAGCGGGAGTACTGTCTATACCGGCTGCTCTGAAAATGGCTCTGTTGGGCGGATCCACAATGGCCAGTTGCTGACTATCTGTGCCTTGGGCTGCGGGAGTGGTGCCGTGCCGGGGACCTCAACTGGGGCGAAGAGCGTGAGCGGCGTCAACGTCAGTACCGCGAGGGGCTACGGTAGCTTCTCGGAGTTAGCGACCTCCGGTGGCATTGGTTCCAGTCCCGGCGGGGCATGCTCTAACCTCAAGGCCTGCGTTCTCTTGATGAGGAGTGGTGCCTCGATTCCCTGCTGCTCAGCACCCAGCCAGACAATCGGGTGGGGGTCAACGGGGACCAGTGCGGGCTGTGAGCGGGTCGGGAACCTTCCCTCGACCGCAAGCGGTACTACCTAGGTGGCGACTGTCGCAGTCCGAGCGCCGGCTTGCCTCTGGACCGGGGAGCCGCTGGGGTCGGTGCAGGCGGTACCGGGAGAGACATTACAACTTGAGCCGACTGCAGGGCCTCCGGTGTGGAGGGCACCCGTATGTGGCCACTGGCATCCGGGGAGGTCGGCTCGGAGTGGGCTGGGCTACTCAACTCTACTTGAGTCGGAGGCCGTGAGGCCGAGGGGAATCGAGAACTGCCCAGCGCGGGTCTAGTCTCGCCCGAAGCCTTGCCCTGGTGCCTTGATGGAGAAGATCGCTTCTTCGTCTTCTTAGAATGTCCCGTGGATAGGGAGCAGTGCCGGCTGGTGGAAGGCACCGCTGGGTTGCTGCATACCGATGCTACTGTGCTCAGTGCCAACTCAGAGCAGCATAGCTGTGTCGGGGACAGGGCCGACTCCATCAATATGGCTCAAAGCCGTATATCCTGCTTCTTCTTAGTCCGGGGCTTAAACAATCTGCAGATTTTGCAGCGGTCGCTGATGTGGGTTTCCCAAGACAGCATAAGCAGCTAGTGTGTGGGTCGCTACTGGGCACAGGCCATTTACAAGTGTCACATGACTTAAAGCACGGAGCATGCCCTGACCAGGGTGCAGTTGTTCTACTCTATATAATTTTAACTTAAAAAAAAAAAAAAAAACCCTACAGGTACTATCTATGTACAAACTAAACGACAGTCCAAACAGGGAAAGCAGCGGAGAGCTGGAGCACAGCAGTTCCGAAGCATCTTCACTGACGGCAAGAAGGAACTGAGGGTGGGGGGAGTGCACAGCACCCCTTATACCGCACCATGGTAGCGTCACTCCAGGGATTGCGAGGGGTGCTCCCCTACAGGTACTGATAGGGGAAAAACTTCCGGCACCGGTTCACGGGGCGAGCACGCACACCTATTGTGGAATGGACATGAGCAATCCCTTGAAGTACCAAGCATCAAATATTGCTTAATAGTTCTCAGTTTGGTTTTTAATAAGTAGGAAAGCAACTCCCAGCTAACACTTAATTCTATAGATGAGGATGGCACTCTACCCTAGTAACACCACAAATAAAAACAAGCCTGCTGCCCTGAAGAGCATAAACAAATTTGCTACAGAAAAATGGAAGTTAACTGAATATTACGTGTAAGTTTTCAAAACAGAATTTGAACTTGAGGTATTTCCACTTGCAATTTAACAGTATTTGTCCTGTTTTTTTTAAAAAAAATAAAGTTTCTGTATGCATGTTAACATTTTTATACATGCTTGTATATTAAATTTATTTTTTGATATTCATGCAGACTTAGTACCTGAGCTCCAGTAATCTCACTGTTTGTAATAGTCAGAGAAGCTCCAGTAAGCACAGAGACTCCAGTTCCTTCACATTTCAATATGCAGTTTACAAAAGTCATGTGACCAGATTCAACCACCACAATACCATCAACAGTCCCTTGTTGTACTAAAGTGAGGTGCATTAGTTTCACATTTTGGGCTTTGGATACCACAAAACTCTCATGAGTAGGCTCTGAAACAATCACAATTTCTTCTGGCTTTCCAGCTCCTAGTTGAAAGAAGAAAAGCACTGTAAACATTTATTTCCACACTATACAAAAAGCAGAGAATACCTTTTTGCTATTTGGTTAATTGTTACAACATTTGGGTTAAAATGAGTATTTCTCAGTGAGATGTTTTAGGAGTTTTTTTTAAGTACCAAATTAATTACAACTGTGACAAAGTTCCTCCTCTACCTTGGTGAGTCCTGCGCTTATTGGCGGATTTTGATCGCCTCAGAGATCTTCCCCTCTGGTAGAACCCACAGTCAAATTCCTCCTGTGTCTGATCAGGAGTTGGGAGGTTTGGGGGGAACCCGGGCCCGCCCTCTACTCCGGGTTCCAGCCCAGGGCCCTGTGGATTGCAGTTGTCTATAGGGTTTCCTGTAACAGCTGTGTGACAGCTACAACTCCCTGGGCTACTTCCCCACAGCCTCCGCCCAACACCTTCTTTACGCTTACTGCAGGACCTTCCTCCTGATGGTCTGCTGATGCTTGTACTCCTCAGTCCTTCAACTCTTCTCACTCTCAACTCCTTGTGTGCCTCTTGCTCCCAGCTCCTCGCACACAACACCACAAACTGAAGGGAGCTCCTTTTTAAACCCAGGTGCCCTGATTAGCCTGCCTGTCTTAATTGATTCTAGCAGGTTCTTCTTAATTGGCTCCAGGTGTCCTAATTAGCCTGCCTGCCTTAAATTGGTTCCAGAAAGTTCCTGCTTGTTCTAGTGCAGCCCCTGCTCTGGTCACTCAGGGAACAGAAAACTATTCATCCAATGGCCAGTATATTTGCCTTCTATCAGACTTCTGTACCCCACTTGTCTGGGTCTGTCACACAACGAATGACTTGCCTATAAAAAAGGTTACCTACCTTTCATAACTGATGTTCTTTGAGATATGTTGCTCATGTCCATTCCAAGTAGGTGTGTGTGCACAATTGCCTGTCTAGTCCCTTGAAGAAGCATCCAACCATGAAGAAGCCCCGCTGCACCAGGGTGGAAAGAGGAAATAGGAGCCAGGTGCACCTTGATCGATGAGACTGCCAGCTCCTGCTGCTTTAAGTAGACTACATAGCCCAGCATAAAGGGAGTTGAAGACTGCGGCGGAAGGGTGCCCTTCTGGGAGAACCAAATAGAGAGCCTTTTCTATTTGGTCAGGTAAGTGGCATGAGTGGAGGGCTTTCAACTGCCAAGGAGAATCTCCCTAACCAAATCGGAGCATTGGAGCTCTAATTAGTTTAGCCATGAAGTTTCCACGCGGTGAGGTGAAGAGACTTCAGGTTGGGGTGCTGGAGGCAGCTGTGGTCCTGTGTGATGAGGTCCGGAGTAATGGGCAAGGCCATGGGCGTGTCCACTGAAAGGTGTTGTGACGGTGTACCCCATAAGGCTTTATGGGGAGATGCTTATAAATGTATATATAACTGGAGTATGTTTTATGCTACATGTGCTATGTAACAGATCTCTGTAAAAGTTATGATCTACTGAATCTATTCCTCCTGTTTGTATGCATGTATTATTTTTGTAGTTGAAGGTATGAATATTGGTTGTATTTCTTGAGAAAGGAATGTGCAGGTTAAGTGCCCAATCAAGAAGCACTTAACAGACAATAGAGCTTGCAGACACCAATCCACATCTGAGCTTCGCCAGGAATGTGACTTGGGTGGTAAAGGAACTGAGTTGTGTATGGACATGTGACTTGCCCGTGTGACCCCAAAACTCCATTTTGTAACAGGATGCTACACAGGGAGAGGGAGGAGTATCCACCCAGAGGAGAAAGTCTATTTAAACCCCTGGGAGACCCCTCCATGTTGTCTTCAGCTGGCTAAAGAGAGAGCCTCTCCACCCCACAACGACACACCTGAAAGAGACTGGAACAAAGGACAAGAACAATAGGGGGTGTGAGTGACTGCTGGACCCAGGCTAGGAGGACCATAGCCTGTAAAAGGAAGTTTACTGGAACTGGTGAGGTTTTTATCTGTATTCAGTTTGATTAGACATAGACTTGTGTGTTTTATTTTATTTTACTTGGTAATTCACTTTGTTCTGTCTGTTACTACTTGGAACCACTTAAATCCTACTTTCTGTACTTATTAAAATAACTTCTTACTTATTAAGTAACTTGGAGTACATGTTAGTACCTGGAGGGGGGCAAACAGCTGTGCATACCTCTCTATCTGTGAAATGGAGGGCGAACTATTTGAGCTTACCCTGTATAAGCTTTATACAGGGTAAAACAGATTTATTCAGGGTTTGAACCCCATTGGGAGTTGGGCACCTGGGTGTCAAAGGCAAGAGCACTTCCTGAGCTGCTTCCAGGCAAGCCTACAGCTATTAGAGAACGTGGTTTGCAGACCTGGGTTTGCAGCAGGCTAGCGGGTCTAGCTCAAACCAGACAGGATTCTGGAGTCCCAAGCTGGAAAAGGCAGGAAAGCAGGGGCAGGAGTAGTCCTGGCACACCAGGTGGCAGCTCCAAGGGGGTTTCTGTGATACCAACCCGTCACAGGTGTAACACCATGGAGAACTAGTGTTGGCGGGGCTACGACGGCTCTATGAGAATCAGCGATCCCTTGTCCTGCCAGATCCTGAGGACCTTGTGGACGAGAGGGAAAGGCGGGAACGCATACCGCAAGCACCCCATCCGGAGAAAGGTGTCTGCGATCGAGTGTGTGGTTCAGGAAGGAGCATAACTGCTGGTACTTCCTGTTGCTCCATGTTGTGAACAGGTCTACCTGGGGAGACCCCCCCACCCCCCACCTCTGGAAGATATTGCTGATGACGTCTGGGCGGAGAGGCCATTTGTGGCCATGAAAGAATCTGCTGAGGTGATCGGCCAGTTTATTTTGTGAACCTGGCAGCTATGATGCCTTCAACTGTATCAAGTGGGCTATGCAAAAGTCCCACAACCTGAGGGCTTCCTGGCATAGGGGAGAGGAGCAAGCACCACCCTGTTTTATATAGAACATCACTGTGGTGTTGTCTGTTAACACCAATACACATTTGCCCTGGAGACAGGCCTGAAATGTCTGGCAAGCTAGACACAGCGCACACAGCTCCCTGACAACGTGCAGAGAGAGTTCCGCCTGGGACCATAGACCTTGAATCCTGAGGTCGCCCACGTACACTCCCCACTCCAGCGCCAACACATCTGTGACTAGCAACAGCAATGGCTGAGGTTTGGAGAAGGGTACTCCTGCACAAACTACTTGTGGATTGAGCCACTAGTGGAGGGATTCGACAACCCAAGGAGAGAGTGTGACCAGTCTGTCTAGATGGTCCTGGTTTGGCCTGTACACTTGAGCCAACCCCGGGTGAAGGGGACGGAGCTGCAGCCTTGCATGCTGCACCACGTAAGGGCAAGCTGACATACATACGAGCAATTTTAGGCAATTTCGGGCTGTCATGGTGGTGAACCGGTGGAGACCGTCTATGATGGTGCTCATGGCCAGAAAACAAGACTTAGGCAGGAATGCCCTGGCCTGAGTGGATTCCAAGAGGGCCCCGATTAATTCTATTGTCTAAGTGGGAGTTAAGGTTGACTTTGCCTCATTGAGGATGAGACCAAATCTGAGGAACATCACACGCATCAGGTTCACGTGTTCCTCCACCTGAGCTTAAGATGAGCCAGTCGTCTAAGTACAAGATGACTTGTATCTGACGCTTTTGAAGAAAAGCCGCCACGACTGCCATGCACTTCAACACCTATGGGGCTGCTGATAGGCCGAAGGGGAGGACCATGAACTGGTAGTGCGTGTTGCTGACCATAAATCGCAAAAACCTTCTGTGGAACGGGATTATGGAGACATGGAAGTATGTGTCCTTCAAGTCAAAGGCAGTGTACCAATCCCCCGGATCCAGAGAGAGAATGATGGAAGCCAGGGAGACCGTGCGGAACTTCAATTTCTTCATTAATTTGTTGAGGTTTCACAGGACTAAAATAGGCCTAAGCCCACCCTTGGCCTTGGGGATTAAGAAGTAATGGGAGTAGAATCCCCTGCCCCTGAACGCCAAAGAAACCTCCTCTACCGCCCCGAGCTGTAGGATCCTGCGTTTGCACCTCCTGTACAAGAAGTTACTCGTGAGAAGGGTCCCTGAAAAGGGACGGGGGTCGGTGGGAGGGAACAGAATTGGAGAGAATATCCCAATTCTACAGTTCTCAGGACCCCGTGGTCTGAGGTTATGTGAGCCCAGGCACGGTAGAAAGGGGATAGGCAGTTCACAAAAGGAGGGGAAGGATCCAGGTATTGAACTGGTGTTCCGTCCTCAGGCACACCTTCAAAAGTTTGGCTTTGAGCTCAAAGGCTGCTTGGCTTTGAGCTCAAAGGCTGCTTGGCTTTGAGCTCAAAGGCTGCTTGGCTTTGAGCTCAAAGGCTGCTTGGCCTTGCCCTGGCTGAAGGAAGACTGAGATGGGCACCTCCTGTTACTTCTGCCCTGCTTCCTGCTATAGTCCTGTCTAGGAAGGGCAGAGTAGAAGCCTGGGGCTTAAATAGCTTCCTTAGAGGGGCCGGTGCGTGCAGCCCCAAAAACCTGAGGGTCACCTGTGAATCCTTAAGGCTATGAAGCCTTGAGTCTGTCTGTTCCGCAAAGAGGCCAGAGCAGTTGAAGGGCAGATCCTGGATTGTATTCTGGACCTCATGCGGGAGGCCTAAGACCTGCAGCCAAGAGCTGCAGCTCATGGCTATGGCCATGGCCATAGTGTGGGTAGCCGAGTCTGCTGAATCCAGGGCAGCCTGAAGTGAGGTCCTCGCAACCACCTTGCCCTCCTCCAGGACCGCCCCAAACTCGGAAAAGAAGTCAGCTGGGAGCAATTCCTGGAATTTGACCAGAGAACTCCAGGAGTTATAAGCATAGCAGACTCAGGACCACTTGCTGGTTCACTATGCAAAGCTGGAGCCCCCTGGTCGAGTAGACTTTTTGACTGAAAAGGTCCAGCCTCTTAGCATCCTTGGAATTGGACGTAGGCCCCGGTTGCCCCTGCCAATCCTTGTGGTTAGCCGCTCTATCACCAGGGTCCCAGGGTGGGGGTGGGTAAAGAGGTGTTCACAACCCTAAAATGGCACAAAGTATTTACGCTCCACCCCCTCAGCAGGATGGAGGCGGGTGTGTGTCACAGTGCCTTGGTTGTATTTTGTATAGTTTTAATGAGGAGCAAAGCCACCCTCGAGGACCCTTCAAGGGCCAGAATGCCCATCATTGGGTGCGTGTCCTCAGAGACCTCCTCTGCCTGCAAGTTCAGGTACTGGGCCATCCTCCTGAGTAGGTCCTGATAGGCCCTGGTGTCCATAGCAGGCAATGTGGCGGAGGTCCCTGCCACCGCCTCATCCGGGGAGGACGAGGATGACGCCCTTGGTGGCACTGGGTCTTCCTGACCCTCCAGCTCGCAGAGATCCACCTGCATGGCAGCCCCTTGAGCAGAGCAGGTGATGGCTGCAATACCCAGTGCCACAGCCTCTATATTGCCAGCGCCCGTGTTGGTATCCGGCCTTGACTGTTAGTCGGTCTGGGCTTCCGCATCCTGACCACGGGGAGGCTCCCTGGTGACAGAGGAGGTCGATAGGGGCATCTGAGCCTCTGACACCATCGACAGGGACCTGGGCCCCTGGGCTTTGTGGTAGGCCCATGGAGTCAAAAAGGGCCACTGAGTTGGCCCTGCGGCAGCCAGGACATTATAGACACCAGCTGCCCTTTGTCCTGCCTCGGGCGGTGCTGGGAGTGGTACTGGCTCTGTGGGGATGTGTAGGAGTCCACCTCTGAGGAGAAGTCTGAGCCTGACTAGAGCGGTGCGGACCCAGATGGTACTGCATCATAGGCTTGCCCCTATGATGGACGAGCGCCGGTGCCACTGTCGGTGCCAGAGCACCGGCCGGCGGGGCAGGAGACTGTGCCGTCACGGCGATCAGGTCCCTTGCCACCTCAAAGGTATTTGGCATGGAGGAAAGATCCAGTTCCTCCTCTAACTCCTCCTGCACTGGGGAGTCCACCAGAACCGGACTCGACAGACCTCCCCAAAAGGCCAGAGTCAACAGTGCTGGCACAGATGGGCCCAAGGTTGGTCTGCTGTCTTGGTAGGGAAGTGCCCCCTGACCGCTCTCTTCTCTTTGTGTGGCACTGAAGACTACGAGCAGTGCTTCATACTGGAGATGGTTCTCGGTGCCAGGAATGGCAGTGCCGAGGTTCCTTAGATGAGTCCTTTCTTGGTGCCATGGCCTCCCGCAGCAAGGCCAGCACGCTACACACCAAAGTGCCCTAAGTCCAACACTGCCTGGGCCAGCTGAGGGCGACGGGCTGACTTCATCAAAAGGAGTTTCAGCTGAAAGTCCTCACTCCTTTTTGGTCCTGGGCTTAAAGCCCCTTCAAATGTTACTGTCGGACTAGTATCCTTCCTCCAAGGCACTTGAGACAGGAGTCATGTGGGTCTCCCTTGGGCATGGGCTTGAGGCAAGACCCGCACAGCTTGAATCCCTGAACCCTGGTTCCGGAGATGGGAATTGTGAGGTGGGAGTAACCCCCCATGTAAACTTTACTATTCTATTAACTAACTACAACTATGCAAACTTCTTACAGAAAGAGAGAAGAGTCCACTAGGGAATCACTTGCAAACGCAAGAGATGAGCTACTCCAATGACCATCACTGGTGATAAGAAGGAACTGAAGAGGTGGCGGGTCGGCAGGGACCTATATATACCGCTATGAAGGCGCCACTCCAGGGGGCTCCACAGCCAACCTGACGGGTTCCACTAGGAAAAACCTTGAGACGATCAAGCACACACCTACTTGGAATTGACATGAGCAATCACTTAAAGAATTTAAGTTATCCAAATTTGTTCCCTCTCCAGATCTATTTGTTTGATTGTATGTGCCATGTTGCACTGAACCAGTACCTATTAATGATACATATTTAACATGTTGGGCAAATGCCACCTGGGAACCACCTGGAAAGCGACTACTTTGGCCACTTGGGGACACTTGCCGGGGGCCTTATATACTGCATTCAGTTGCACAGTACTTTACACCAGGGGTGACTATCACAACTTTTATTCTGTTTTCAGATTCAGTGTTACTAATCCCATTAGAATTCACAGTAAGTTCCTCCCTGTACCCCTATTTACCTGTAGTAATTGCTGATCTGAAGGACTGTTTTATATAGTTACAATTTGTAAAGTTAAAAGTAAGTAGAATTCTCTGCTGACCTTGAATAATAATATCCTCAGTTAACATGGAGAGGTTTGCAGCCTTATATTCTCCCGGGAAAATTACCACACTATCGCCACTGTAACAGCTATCCAAAGCCATGTTTAAATTATCATGTTGTTGAAGCAGTGTGTCAACAGAAAAATCCTTAACCTGTACAGGAAAGAGGAAGCAACAACTATCAAGCTAAGACAAAACACACACAAACACCATGAAACTTTTGAATTAACAGCCAATCTTTTGAAATTTGCTGCACTGTTGTTTCTTACATTGTCATTTACCTTTGCAGAGTTCTTTTCAAACAGTAGGATTGCACGTTGGATGTGGAGTCCCACATTCCTGCCCATCCCAGTCCCCTGTGGAACATTCTCGAGCGTGCCTGGCTGCAGAGAGCAGCTTAAAGGGAGTGACAAAAATGAATCTGCTCCTTTCCTCCCAGCTGCCGTCTTTTCCATAGCTAAGCTTTTTCCATGAGATCCTGTCTGATCTCCAGCCCACTCTTACTCCTTCCCCCTTGACTTGGGGATTAGTTGCTCAAAACAGAGTAGCCTGCATGTTTGGAGTCATTTGGCTAAACTGTGGCAGCTGATCCCCACCAGTAGCTCCCCTTCCATGTTCTGTTGCAAAAAGAAAATCTTCAGCCCATGTGGAGACCAAGGAAGAATGCACCTGGTCCCAGGTCCCTGAGGAGACTCCCACCATTGCTGCTCCCCCTTGGCCCAAAACTCTTCATTGGAGGTAGGAGGTGCTTGCTCACAATGGAGTACCAGGGAGGGGAAACTCAACCCCCATGTGAAAGGTACCAGGTAGATGGTCTCTGAGAGCTCAAGAGGAGGGGGAAGAGATTTTAGGGAGTGAATGTGATATGGTTCAGTGCTCGAGTGTGTATGATAAGGCAAGAAAAAGAGATGGATGCATATATGTCATAGGGTGGCTGGCCCTTTTAAGGGGAGTCAGGACCAATCTACCTGTGACAGGATTATTTAAGGAGAACAAGGCCATCTAGCCAGCTAACTAGCTAACACATACCTGGGCCTGATAAAAGGCTCAGTTGGAAGGAAGTGCTCCCAAAGACTCTAGCACAGCGGTGGGCAGCCCACAGGCCACATGCAGCCCACCAGGGTAATCTGCTGGCAGGCCGCGAGACAGTTTGTTTACATTTGCATGGCTGCCCGCAGCTCCCAGTGGCCACGGTTTGCTGTTCCCGGCTAATGAGCGCTGCAGGAAGCGTCGGCCAGCATTTCCCTGTGGCCCACGCTACTTCCCGCAGCTCCCATTGGCCGGGAACAGCAAATTGTGGCCTCTGGGAGCTGCGGGTGGCCGTGCAAAAGTAAACAAAGTGGCTGGCGGCCCGCCAGCAGTTTATTCTGTTGGGCCGCATACAGCCCGCAGGCTGCAGGTTGCCCACCATTGCTCTAGCAGTAGGATAACTATGGCCTGTTCACCTCCAAGCTGACACGCAAAAGGAGTGAGTAAAAAGGGGGCAGCTGGCGTGAAGCATAATCCTGCTCCAAGAGGAGAGCTGTGGATGTACTCCTCATCTGAGAAGCATGAGTTTGTTTTGCACGATAACCCAGCTCTGGTATGGGTGCTAGGAACTCCTGAACTTGGAAGAGGGTGCTTGTTAGCATTAGCCCCAAGGCCAGAAGAAGGGTTGGAGTTGAGGGGCTTAATGAGATGCAGCTTTTTAGATTCTGTAAAAGGCGTTAATAAAACATCACAAAAAGCGTATTTTGTTCTCCGTTCCCAAGTCTGAGTAAATCATTGCATGACCTCAACAGAATAAGAGGGTGGCAGGACTGCAAGGCCACATCGTGCCCCAAGTAAGCATGCTTAATGGCATCACCCTGTTCCAATATACTATTGGCATAAGGGAAGAAAAAGTAAATGATGAAGGGAGGAGGAGAGAAAGTACACAAGAAAAAATTAAAGGGAGGGATTAGTAGAAGGAACAATTCATAATTGAGGCCCTACCAAATTCATGGTCCATGTTGGTCAATTTAATGACGATAGGATTTTAAAAATTGCAAATTTAATTATTTTAGTTATTTAAATCTGAAATTTCACGGTGCTGTAATTGTAATGGTCCTGACCCCAAAAAAGGAGTTGTGGAGTGGTTGCAAGGTTATCGTAGGGGAGGTTGCAGTATTGGCTTTGCGCAACTCTCCTGAACAGCTTTTGAAACTGTTTAAAGTCATCTGCCAAGGCTGGCAGTGGGGGCATAATCACCTCATATGGGGAGGAAGATGAATTGCATACAGAAGATGTGTCATGGTCTGTGCCCGTCTCTGTGTCCTCTTTCCCTTCCTTTGTCTCCAAGGGTTGTGGTGTGGGAGACGCTGGGTTAGAGCGCAGTTAGTGTCTATGCACTGTGGACAGTCTAGAATGCTGCCCCCTTTTTGAGCTCCATGGTTCTGAATGCGCCCATTGTATTGGGAAAGCCATAGGAGGGTACATCCATGGGGATTCACACCATCGTTGGTTCATTTGGTGTCTTGGGCCCATGTGGCTCCACGTTGGTCGGTGGGCCTTAGGTGAGGAGTGACATGGAGAGAGGGGATATTGTCCCTGCATCTCCGCATCATCATCACTGGAGAACTGTGCCATGTCTTGTGGGCTGTGATCTCCTCTGGAGCCTGCAGGGGAGCCCTCAGCACTGAGTATCAGTAAATGTGGTGCTGATGAGATTTCTAAGTCTCTCTGGTGTAGCGGAGACTGTCAGTGCTGATTTCTGAGAAGTCGTTGGTGCCGTGGGTGCTTTCCTTTTGTTGATGGAGTCACTGCCGACCAATAGTGGTGTTTGGCCGCTGCCGATTTAGTGGCGTCTACCAGTGCCAACTGAGTTGGTGGTGCTGGGGGTGGAGGCATGGTGCCTAAGACACTCAGTGCTGAGTCCTGTACCAATGAGCTCAGTGCTGTGGAGGAAGTCTCGACTCCATTTCTTCTGCTCTGACCTCAGAGGTGCCTGGAGCATCATAGGTGCTCACCTGAGAGTAAGATGGCATCAAGGGTAGCGACCTTGCAGGAGACAACCTCTATTTTTACGGACCTCTCTGCAGAGATGTTTGAGCCCTCTTTTTTGGTTTTCCACCTTGAGAAGGGCCCGGAGAGGATGTTTGCTTGACCGCCTCAGGCTGGAGGGACTTCTCCATCAAGATCATTTTAAGCCGGACATCCCTGTCCCATCAGGCTCTGGCTTTTCGGTTGCTGTAGTGGGGGCATTTCTGGGAAATATGCCCCTTATCCAGGCAGCATACGCATAAAGAGTGTCCGTCTGAAACGGGCACGGCATCGCAGCAGGAGCCGCATCGTTGGAAGCCTGGAAAGCCTGGCATTTTAACTAGGGGTGGTTAACTAACTAACAAGGAAAAAAAAATTTTAACACTGACACTAACTCTAACTATCTCTATAACAACTTATCTAAATATTTATCTAAAAGCTATTTAACGGTTTTAGGGAGAAGTGCTAACATTGTCCCTTCGCGCCGTCTTCAGCCGAGGACAGTTGAGAAGGAACTGGAGGGCTCGGGTCATGCGTGCGGTACACACAGCAGCAACAGTACTGCAAGACGCCTACTGTGCACGCGCGACATGTGCAGACACTGCTACCATAAATCTCCGATCGACAGCGCCCGGACGCACCACCTAAAGTGGAGCATCCACAGGGACACTGTTCAAAGAAGAAAAGGGTATTCTCTTGTACATCTGAAGGTCTTTCCACCAATTTAACAAGGTGAGGATTTCTTGCGGGACCATGACCATCAAGTTCATGCAATGTCTGCTGCGTGTCCAATATGACTACAGCAAGTTGGAAATTTTCCAACCAAACGTTTTTTCTTCCAAAAATGCCAATTCATCAAAAGCAAATGTTTTGCAGAAACACATCAAAATAAACATATGTTCTGAGACAATACAGGCACAGTTTTGATGGAAACTTGCCCGGTTTTCTGCCAACTCACCCACCCACTTTGGAGTCAGGATCCACAACTTCACAGTAATCCTGCTATATGGCCTGCCTAAGGGCCACAGATCCCAGGGCTTCCAGACTCCCCCTTAGAATGGGGAGCAAGCTGACCCAGGATCCTGGAAGCCCAGCTCTATCCAGGTGAGGCTCAGGTCTAGGCTTCCAAGTCAACAGCAGGGAACTTGGAAACCCTGCGAACTTCCTTCCATGCCTTTTTCTGCAAATATTTGAGGTACTTCTATGCCCTCCCCCATTATAGTAGTATATCAGTACCTCCCTATTTTAATGCATTTACCCTCACAACACCCTCTGATGTAGGGAAGTACTGTCATCCCCATTTTACAGATGGGCAGCTGAAGCACAGAAAGACTAAGTGGGGAAGACCATAAGGAGCAGGACACAGAAGATGATATATCCAGAGGGCACTAGATAAAGAGCTGAAAGAGACCCCATCCTGGCCACAGCCAGGTGGCAATTCCTACAAAGCAGGCAAAAAGGAACAAAAAAATCCTGTATCTGGAATAGCTGATCAGGCAGCAACACACCTCCAAGGTCTCACTGTGACAATGAGCAAATGTATGTCCACTCAAATCTGAATCTTGGAGGCAGTTTCCCACTTCTCTTGAGAATAGTCTCCATTGACCACAGACAAGTGGGTAAGAGAGGTAGTGCAGTTAATCCCTGAAACAAAGGGCCCCACCCCATCGCTTCTTCATCCAATCCCCCATCTCGGGCAATCTCTTCAAATGTGAACCGATACTAAATGAAACCTCACTTAGACATCCCAGCAACAGAAAAGTAGCCCTCAATAGATTGTTAGGCTATATGCTATAAGCTATTCATCATCCAAAAGCTTACAGGAGGGTCAGAGCATTCCTGGACCTAAAATGACTCTCATGGATGAAAAGAATAAGCTTCTGCATGCAAACCCTTGCTATGATGGTAACATCCCTGTCCCAAAAGGACTTCCTCAACTCAGCTGACCTACCAGCTACATGCATCTATATGTCCTCGTATGTCTGTGCCACCACTGCCTACTCAGATTTGCTTCTGACACAGGCCATCCCTGTACAAAACTCCACCATTCAGTCTTTTCTACCCTTAGGGTCTTTAACAAGATACTGGTAATCGTCATAGACAGACTTCAATCTCAGGGCACTCACCTGTATCCCTTCCTGGACAACATTTTAACCAGAGCAGCAGACCATGCTGCCACATTTTGGACACCGCAGTTGCTTCAAGCACATGGTTTTGTGATAAACACCAAGAAAAACTCCCTAATCCCTTCCACAAGGATAGCTCTGGGAGAGGACATAGACATTACTGAGGCAAAAATCTACCCATCACTGGACAGATTCAAAAAAATCCACAACCTTATATCTATGCTAAAGAACACAAAGCCATCCATAGCTCAGTGTCTCCAACTAGTGGGCCTTTTAGTTTTGTGTATATAAGTCACCCCATGGGCAAGATCCCATTTCATGTGTCTCCAGGTGTTTCTCCTCAAAGTATGGACCCATTCCCTGGAACATATACAGTATCAGTTACTGGTCCCAAGCCAGGTATTGGATTCCCTCAGATAGTGGGAAATTCCAAAGAATATCTGCAGGGTCTTTTCATATGCCTTCTAGACCCACAGGTGCTCGACAGATGTCCACTTAGGGGGACGGGAGCACACCTGGGACAGAGAACAGCACAAGGCACCTAGAACTCCATAGAATGGAACCAAAGCATCAGACGCCTGGAGGCTCAGCACTGTCTTGCTCACCCTATGAAGGTTCCAGAGGGAAAGGGGTCTGAGCAGGTCTGTCTTCATTTACTTACTGAAGGCAAGGCTAGAAAAGCTTTGCCTATCTCCAGAAACCCATGAAGATCCTGAGAAGTATTCTTTTCCCCTGAATGAACAAGTAGTATTTTTTTAAAATACTGTAATTCTTTCCTAATTCTCCAGAGTCATAGGAAGCTTTCTCAGATATGCAACTTCTTTTACTGCTGTTATCCAGAACTTCAAAGAGTTTTAGACCACTGAATGGTATTTTGTTCAGTTCAGTCCTGGAGTGGTGTCCACACCTGGAGGTGAGGCCAAGTATATCTCGTAGCTATGGTGGAACAAAAGGAGGCAGCTGAAACGCCAAGACAGACAGATTCAAGGGACAAATATCTCATTAAGGCAGAATTTCCGGATGAACAAAAACCGGCAGGGGGCAGGGGGAATGAGTGGGCCAAAGAACCATCTGAGAGGAACAGAATTAAATGAAGCCAAGCTGCAAGAACTTGAGGTGGTAAGACTGGATAAAGCAGCAAGAGTCACTTTCACAGATAGAAGGCTTCTAGCTAATTCAAATACCCATGAAGTTCCCTCCCAGAGCGTCTAGCTTCATGACCTTTTTCCATGGCTGTGGTGTCCACTGGTCTCTAGAGCAACAAGTAATAATGGACACCTCATCTCCAAAACATCCAGAACAGTCTCCAACGGATGAGCCTATGACAACTTATCACTAACTGGTGTGAGATACCCTTTTCTAGGACTATTGCTGGCCATGGCAAAGTGGAGCTACTGCCCTCCCAGCCAGAAAAGTGACTCCCCACGAACACCCTGCTGCACATCTACGTCTGTTAGTTCCTCTAATGAGCTCTATGGTTAGATGTCTGCTGGAGGGAGAAGGAGAAAGAAAATGTAGAAGTGTGGGGGAAGGAATGCCAGCAAGCCACAGTAGCCAAGGTTTTCCCCAAGTGATCTGCAGAGGAGTGACAACAGGTTGTTTCTACAAAGAGAGGCAAAATAAACGGAGCTTGTTGTGCAGTTACTAGGCTTACGTATGGGGAGTTTTGACGACAAAGCTTCTCATCAGTGAGCTACCCAACCAATAGTCCATTTCAGACTAACGGACTGCCTATTAGAAATTTATATTCTCTCCCATCCTACAGACTGAGAGGATTCTATGCAACCACTTCAGTTAGATCAGAAAGTAAAAGTTTAGAGGTCACTTCTGAATAATGATCTCCTTCAAGACAGCTATGTACTTCTATCCCCTAGGTCATTTGGCCTTGGTTCTGTTTAGCACATTTAGTCCTTCTGACTCACATAAAACATAACTGAAGTCTTCCTCACCATGTCTGCTGTCATTGTTTTAGCTACAATATGAGTTACAGCTTTCCCATCATCTCTGTGTCCTCTCCTACGCCTCAGTATCCTTGGGGTCAGAGGTCCATGAGCTCTGTAATTTAGACCAAAATCTATGTACTACAATTCGTTTTAGACAAAGCATTTCTGACGGTATGTAAAATAGTTTGACTTTAAGAAGTTTTATGCTGAATGTATTACATTTTAACAGATACATGCATTTAAACAGCATCTTCATCCATGACAAACATACCAGACATCTCCAGCATCACAAAGCTTTCAATGTTAAATGCAAGATATGCAAAAGCAGCATAAATTTGTTTAGACAAGTCATTTACCACTTAGCTGCCATCTCCAGAATCCTATAAATTAATATATTTCATTAATTTGGCTTTAGGGTCCTGGGTTTTGACCCATGTTTGAAAACAAACATGGAACTCTAAACACTGTTCCCCGTATAATCCGTTCAAAAAGATTGGCTGACTGATCAGTACAGATAGGCCAAAAAATATTTTAAAGCCATTTTCAAAAAGCATCTTCTAGCCTAGATCAACAGTTTGACTCCATCTTTTGTTACAACATAATTCCTTTACTATACCAATCCCCAATGAAATGTGAAAATGGAGTGTCCAAACAAAAACCTACCAAAAAAACCCAGACACGTTTCTTAAAATGTAGGCACATCTTAAAGTGTGATTATGGTTAGAAAAGAGACTCTTCAAATTATCTATGCTTCATATTTTTTCCTCCCTCGGTATAATAAACCACTTCCGTTTTACAAAGCAAAGAGAATTTAAATCTGCAAGAGATGCAGGGCAGGGAGGAGGATTAGAAGGCATTGGGGGTGGGAGGGATGCAGGACAGAAACAGAAGATGACAGGGATAGGCTTGATGGGGGAAGGGAAGAAAATCAGGAGCAAAAGTATCTGGAGCCACTAGAACACGCTCCCCAGTAGAACCTGGAACTAAACCCATTATTCCCAAGTCTCAACATTGCTTTGCTATCTAGTAAAACACTGTGAAACCCACTGAAAGTATGTGTCTCCAATCCTCATCTAGTGGCAGTCCCATACAGAAGATAAACAGCCTTCTATTGCTATCAGCTATGTTAGCTCAAGTGGTAGAGAATTGTGCCGTGAACCAAAAGATTCCAAATATGCTGTTGACCTACGTGGGGGGTAAATCTGTTCCCACATAATGGAATTTGTTTTTTAAATTTAAGTTTTAAAAAAAGACTTACTACATAAGACATTAAACTAACTAAGCATTTTATAAATGTTTTATAATGTTGCAAAGTCAAGCACTCAGACATTAGAAAATGTTAAAATTAAGTTTTCCTGTGCATATGTTATGATAGAGTTTAATTATGTGTTCTTGTATATTTTTTCCCTACAGAACTCCTGCCTCATTAAGTTCACAGGACAAACTGTGTTGTATGAATGAATCAAGGTTGTGTACTGAGTGAGACTGTTGTAGGACTGCTGCCTCATTTGTTGCAGAAGTTGGAAGAACTACAGGAAGAAAAAGATGATCTTATCACTAGGGCAGCTGAATAACATGAGAATTGAATTCTATCCCTGACTCTGCCACAGAGTTCCTATGTGATGCTAGGTATGTCACTTAAAGAAAACTTTTCACAGGTGGTCACTAATTGTGCATTCCTCATTTCTAGGTACCTGGCTTGAGACACATGTGGGTTCATTTGCGCTAAGTGCTGAGCACACAACTGCAACTGAGGTCAATGGGCACTGTACTTTTAACATATAAAGTGCTATAAAATGCTAAGTATTCTAAAAACAAGGCTTCTCAAATTCAGCACCCAAAATTAACTGACGCTTCTAACAATTTTGAACTTAAACTTTGTACCTCAGTTCTCTATCTGGAAACTGGGGATATCATCATCTCGCCTCTCAGGGGGTGTTGAAGATTAATTCATTAATGTTCATAAAGAACTAAGATACCTCAATGAGAAAAATACAGAAAACACCATGAGCAAATTAATAATTCTGTTCAAATCCTGCACTGAGTACAATGTGCAGTAAATAATGAGGATAGAACGAAATAGTGAACCATCTATCCTCTGCACTGAATGCGGCAGAGGTCCCCTGGGGGGGAAAAAGTGATAACATAATTAAAGACTGTCATAGAGCATATGCACACCAGGGCCTGAATTAAGGTTGCCTGTGGGCAAACCTAACTGGCATTTACCAATTTTTGAATGCTTGACTTTGCAATCTTCTTTTAACATAGGATTTTTTTAATAGAATATGGATTTATAGTACATATTTTTATACAGTGAAATACTGCAGTTCAGACAGCATCTGGATAAGGACTGAAGTATGCTGATAAACTAAAGAAAAATCAAAGGACAGATTTTTCTAAATTTAGTGATTTAATAGTTCTACTGGAGAGTAAGTAGCAATCAGTCGGTTACCTTAATGTAATAATTCCACTAGGGAGGATATCACAGTCTCAACCACTGGCAGGAAGCTTTTAAATTCATAGTTTATAATTAAATTATAGTGCTAGTTAACTTCTATTAACATTTAGAAAGGACAAGCAAGAAATTATGATGTTCAGAACAGATTTTGTTGTAGGGCCTCAAGTATGAACTTGTAACTATAGAACAGTGGTTCTCAAACTACGGGGCGCATCTGGGAATGTGTCAAGGGAGCCGTGAGCTGTGTGCATTTTTTTTTTTTAAGTTCCAGCTGTCAGCCCCGGGTAGCTGGGGCTTGGGCAGAAGGGCCATGCACAACCAGGAGGTGAGGGGAGGAGATAAAGAGGACAGCCAGAGGCCTGCAATCCCAGGGTTCTCCTCACCGCCCTCCCCCAATCCCTGACAAGGATGTAGCCTGGTCTCTCCTCCCTCCACACCTACCAATCCTTCACCTGGAGGCGGTGGCAGGGCTCCGGCTGTCAGCCCCGGGACAGCAGCAGCACAGAAGTAAGGGTGGCAATGGGGAGCTAAGTCTTCTGTGAAAAGTGATATTTACAAATACCACTTTTCACATTGCCACCCTTACTTCTGTGATGCTGCTGGCACAATGCTGCCTTCAGAGCCGGGCGCCTGGCCAGAGGTATATGTACTTGTGTGGCAGGGGCGGTAAATGACTACAGACACAAAGAAAGGGGACTCAATCAAATAAGTTTGAGAACCACTGCTAAAGAGGTTACCTGAGGCGAAGGTCCTCCCATATTTTCAGCAATCCACATAGCATTACTAATTCATAGTATTTTTTCCAACACTCAACAGCTTCTTCTGCTGTAGGTTCTTCTTTAATATTACTTTGGTACTGAATCAATTCCAAATGCATGTTTTTATATTTCTCCAGATTTTTTCTAAAACGTTGACCAATTGGAGCAGGAATAGTTCCATTCTCAATATCACACCAACTGTGGGGAAAAAAAAAAGTTATACTTCTGTCATGGGGCGTACAGGCCCCACACTGGCAAGAAGGGGGTTAATTAAGGACTCTGGACCCAACTGGCCCCGTGTCACTACACCTGCCGCAGATCTCAGGTATGGAGAGGGGAGTTAAAAGAAGTCCCAGCTCAGTGCGGGGCTGACCAGGAAGGAAAGCAGAGCTCTGCTTCTTCGTTGCCGAGGAAAGCCTGGTTTCAGCCAAGAGTCAGATACACCTTGCTGTCTGGATGAGCCTCCCAAAGGATGAGATGACCAGGCCAAGGAAGACTGATCAAAAGGCCTGGCTACATGAAGACATGCCCTAAATAGAAGGGCAGGATCCTGCTGAAGATTCCTTGGATGACTGTTTTTGAGTTTATAGCATTCCTTTATTTTTGAACTTTAATACCCCAGAACGGGTAGGATTCAAGTGTGCCTTAGATGGAGGGCTAAAGCACCAATGCAGCAGACCCTGTGAGAGGCAGCAACTGACCATTGGAGACCCCATGACAAGGTGAATAGTGCTCTAATGGACCATGAGGGGACCCCTCACAGCTTCTTTAAAAAACAAACAAAAAAAACCACAACCCCCACACACAAAAACCTCACTCTCTTTTTTGGGGTAATATACTTACAGTTTAATTCTCTCTTCTATCAGTGCTGCATAGGTCTCACAACTTTCATCTTCATCCCAATCCCTCCAAAGGAAGTCATAGAAAAACCTAAAAGATATATTGACATTACAGGGGGTCCTCAGTATACATCAGGATTGTGTTTTTGAAAAGGGCAATGGATACTGAAATGACGGATACCGGGGAATTTAATTTTTCCCCATTAGAAATAATGGCCTGCCCCCGCTCCACCCTCGTCCCGCCCAGTTCTGCCCTTTCCTCCAAGTGCGCCCAGTCCCCAATCCTCCTCCTCCCTCCCAGCACCTTCTGAGCACTGGGGGAAGCACCCAAAGAAAAGCCCTGCAAAAAGTGAAGCAACTGATATGTGGATTGGTTCCCCTATTGGTGAGCGACATGTATAAGGAACGACGGATAAGGAGGAGACGTATACCAGGGACCCCCTGTATAATACCGCTACCACATTTGCTCTTGCGTGAGAAGCAGAAAAAAAAAGCTTCCATATGTTGTTTTGGCAATCAACCTTGTAACTTTTTACGGTGGTGATCTCAAGTTGTGAAAAACATTTTCACTTCATAAAAAGCTGCAACACTACAAATCTTATTTCCCCACAAGCAAAAAATTCTTAATTTCTGCAGTTTGATTTCTCTCTTCACCTCACCAGCAGCCTTAGGTGTAAAATCTCAATAGCACTTCTATAAGTTCATCCATATGGTTGTTTATAGCTGTCCAAAAGATAAAATTTAGTTACCTACCCTTCATTTTTCCTTCTCTGAAATAGGCACCTGGTGCTCCATAATCTATTATAACTATGTTATTCTTCCTCCTCTTCCTGAAGCCAAAAGCTTCCTGAAGCCAAGCCTGAAGACTTAAAAAAATAAACTCCACTAGCTTCACAATGTAGTGCTGGCAATTAGAGCTGATAAGAGAAGTGATTGCCTCTCTCTAACTCCCCAATCAACTACTCATGCTAAGATTAAAAATTATGAATTCCGATTATAACACAGGGAAATGGAAGAGACCGCTTACAGCAGAGAGAGATCCTAATATGAGGGAATCACAGGATTTCTTCATCTCTCTGCAGGAATATTACATAAAGAGAAAAATGGAAGAACTGAGACATTTCCCGCCCCAACTGGAAATTAATGCAAATTAGGTGACAACCTGGGAGAGATCTCAGAGCACCAGATGCCCACTTAAGAGAAGGAAAAGTTACATGTAGGTAAGTAAATTTAACCTTTCTTCATCATGGGCACCTGGTGCTCAGTAATACATTACAACTGTGAAGTAGCCAGTAAAACATATCTACATAAACAGGAGGGAAACTTGAAACATCAAGAGTGAACCAAAAGGAAAAAACAGCTGCTTGAGGATAGGTTTATTTTGTGAAGGGTTTTAATGAAAGAAAGCCAAGAGAGCTTGCAGGACCTTTTGTCCAAAAGTTATATCAAAGACAAAACATCTATTTTAAAAACAATAAAGGAAAGCACTGAAGTTCACATAGCTATACTACAAAATTACTTCAACAAAGCACTATGCTATTCGGCCCAGGAAATGGACATAAGCCTGAACTTTTACAGGAGGAGGGGGATCTTGTATGAACGAACTGTAGGCCGACAAACTCCTTAATTTATCCATCTAAGAATAGTGGCTATGATGCTTTTGTTGCAACCTTTCTTAGGTCTTCCATCTAATATTAAAATTGCATCCTATTTTCTTCAAGAATTAGTTTTATGTAAACAGAATTTGAATATCCCAACATCTAAAAGCAAGTAACTGATTCTCGTAGTGGTGGAAGAACTTAGAATACAAGGAAAGCAAATAGATTAGTTCAAGTGGAAACCATAATTTCAGGGGGGACAATTCTGGTGCAGACCTGAGAATCAATTCACCTGTAAAAAAACTGCACAGAAAGATTCCAGTATTCATGGATAAAGCCCCCCAAACTTTAGACTAGATGACCCTTGCGGTCCCTCCTAACCCTACAGTTCTATCTATCAACTAACTCCCCTGGCCAATGTAATTGCGAACAGGTAAAATGTTTTAATAAGTATGGGGAAAACTCCCCCATGTGTTTAGGAAAAATTAGATTAACTGAAGCATTAAACCAGGGGTCTCTAAACTTTAGGAGACGAGGGCCACATTAGATTTTTGAAGGAGCTTCGCAGGACGGCTTTAGGGAGTGCAGGGCCCAATTTCGACGGGGCCCTGCCGTCGAAATACGCTGAGGCGGCAGCAGCGTTTGAGCTGCCGCCGAAGTGTTGCTGAGGCAGCAGCAGCAATTGGTTGGGGGGCCGGACAAATTGAAGCCACGGGCCAGATCCGGCCCTCGGGCCATAGTTTGGAGACCCCTGCATTAAACTATTCTTCTAGTCTCTGACCTAAAAGCGTCTGCAGAGAGACAGCTTTAAGGAATTGGGAAATGTGAGTGTGTTGCAAAAAATGCTAGAATTGGAAGGCATATGCTACAAGTAGCCTAACGTTGAGACCTGAACCTTCAGGAAGATTGTTTCATATAGTCTTAGGGCTGGTCCACACTAACCCCGCAGTTCGAACTAAGATACGCGACTTCAGCTACGTAAATAGCGTAGCTGAAGTCGAAGTACCTTCATTCGAACTGAAACACACTTACCTCGGGTCCACACGGCGCAGGCAGGCTTCCCCGTCGACTCCGCGTACTCCTCTTGGCGAGCAGGAGTTCCGGTGTCGACAGGGAGCAGCTCTGGGATCGATTTATCGCATCTAGACAAGACGCGATAAATCAATCCCAGAAGATCAATTGCTTACCGCCGAACCCGGAGGTAAGTATAGACGTACCCTTTGCAAGTGCCTATCTAGAAGGAACTCCAATATATGTCCTTTCAAGAGCACCATGAGAATCAAGTTCGCAAAATCCTTTGAAGTTGCCAGATTTGTGGACAATTTCTAGATTTGACTAGGATGTTCCATGAGCTCTCATGAATATTCATACTCTAGAAGGCAAAAACTTCAATTTCCAGGCCAAACACTTCACGTGCTGAAGCCTGGGAATCTGAGAGGATCCTGAAATATAAGTTTCCACTTGACCAGGAAGTTTGAAATGCTTTTTTGGACACATACACTAAGGTATCTTATTGAAGGCCTGAATTAACCTTTTCAGAAGACCGAGCAACTCCCAATATACTGGGCTATCCATCTTAACTGTTGTAAAGACTGCTGCTTCTGCAGCTATAGCTTTTGCTGCTGCCCCAGTCTATGACCTCCTCCTTGAAGAGACAGAGGAACACTTTAAAAAAAGAAATGATAGTAAGAGTTGATAAAGGGGGAGGGAAAGCTGAGATGAACATGCTCTGACCTTAAAGCCTTGCTGAAGTTGTTTTAAAGTTGTGGAACAAAACTCTCCTTCCTTAATGCTAACATTTTAGCACAGGATTATAGCCATTTGGACTGTCCATTGAAGCTGGCAAGCTAATGGTGTAAGCAACTAGACACTCGGCAATGTCACTTGAATTAAAATTGGTGGCAGGCTAGACCAGTCTGGAACACATGAAAGGAAACTGGAAGAGAGAAGCTATCAAAGCTGAATCCCCACTCTGGTACTTCGAGTGCAGACGGTGGAGGCCCCCAAGGATTTTAAAAATTAATACTTGCCACTCCAGGCTTATATTACACTCCCAAGGTTACAGCTTTTCTCTGACCTTGGCTTGGTAAAGGCTGCCGCCACCCAAATGCAAAAAACTCCCTTTGAACCCAGGAAGGAGCACTTGGGAATTCCTTCCTGTGGGGGTACCCTCAAGCCCTTTCAACCCCCTCCGGGGAAGAGCTGAGAAAGAAAACAAAGGAAATTAGCTGTTGTCACCAGCTAATTAAACGACATATGCACAAACCTCTAAGGGACACAAAAATCCAATCCTGTTCTTAAAAAAGGTAAAATTTATTAAAAACAAAATGAAAGGAGATACATTTGGAACTTGGACTTTTTGCTAGATCTTAAAAGAAACAGTTACAAAAATTAAGCATCAAGATAGCTCTCGAGGTTCAGCTTAAAGATTACAAGCAAAACAAAAGCATCTGGGGTTAACACAGAGGAGATCCACAAGCCAAAATAAAGAAATAAACCTGATCACATCTATTTAAACATTTCCTGCCCAAAGATTTCTTCTAGATATGGAAGATGAATTTTCATACCTGATTCAAGCATTCCTGCTTATAGCACTGCTGCTCCGCGTCTACTTCTCCGGAGAACAGACAAAGGGGAAGCTTTTTTCCCATTTTAAAAAGTTCTACCCTCCCAATGACTCTTTTGGTCAGGTGCTCACTCCTTTTCCTTTACCTGGGGAACTCTGTTAACCCTTTATAGGTAAAGCAAGCAGAGAACAGCCACCAAGAGGGACTTTATAGCTAGCTGGCTGGCTGGGTGTTCATGAAAGGGAGCTACCCCCCTCCTTTCATTTATTACAGAAGCTCAGACACATCCCTACCTCCAGATTCCAGCTATTTTGATGGTCTATTATTGGTATAGGCAGGATGCTTGCAGTAGGGGCTAGGATGCTCTGCTGCAATCATAAGAAAAGTCAGCAGGAGTGGTAAAAAGGCAAGCTGAGTTAGACCACACTGAGCTAAGGGAGGCCAGACAGAAAACAGGTCTACTGATACTGACAGGCTAGCAGTATGGGCTAGATCACTCTGCATCCTGCAAAACAGAAAAATAAAATCAAAGTGGAGGCAGGGGAAGAGAAAGCAGTGGTAAAACTAAGGACTACGCTAGGCCATACAATCACTACACTTGAGGAAGCCAGGGTAACAAAGGGCTAGCGGGCATCAGCAGGCTGGACCAGGCTACTCTACTGACTCACTGAGGAAAAGACAGCAGAAGGAGTGGTAATAGGGTGTAGGGAAATGCAGGCTAGAATATGCTTCACAAATCCGTATCTCCACAACCTTCAGGCTGCCCTAATATAATGGTAACTGATACCAAATACGGGGAATCTGAAACATTTGAGTGCTATGAGGGTAGGCCCACTACTCAGTGAGGAGGGAGAAACAGTAACAGGAAACTTGAAAATGGCAGAGATGCTTAATGACTTCTTTGTTTCGGTCTTCACCGAGAAGTCTGAAGGAATGCCTAACATAGTAAATGCTAATGGGAAGGGGGAAGGTTTAGAAGATAAAATAAAAAAAGAACAAGTTAAAAATCACTTAGATAAGTTAGATGCCTGCAAGTCACCAGGACCTGATGAAATGCATCCTAGAATATTCAAGGAGCTAATAGAGGAGGTATCTGAACCTTTAGCTAATATCTATGGTAAATCATGGGAGACAGGAGAGATTCCAGAAGACTGGAAAAGGGCAAATATAGCGCCCATCTATAAAAAGGGAAATAAAAACAACCCAGGAAACTACAGACCAGTTAGTTTAACTTCTGTGCCAGGGAAAATAATGGAGTAAGTAATTAAGGAAATCATCTGCAAACACTTGGAAGGTGGTAAGGTGATAGGGAATAGCCAGCATGGATTTGTAAAGAACAAATCATGTCAAACCAATCTGATAGCTTTCTTTGATAGGATAACGAGTCTTGTGAATAAGGGAGAAGCGGTGGATGTGGTATACCTAGACTTTAGTAAGGCATTTGATACGGTCTCGCATGATATTCTTATCAATAAACTAGGGAAATACAACTTAGATGGGGCTACTATAAGGTGGGTGCGCAACTGGCTGGATAACCATACTCAGAGAGTAGTTATTAATGGTTCCCAATCCTGCTGGAAAGGTATAATGAGTGGGGTTCGCAAGGGTCTGTTTTGGGACCGGCTCTGTTCAATATCTTCATCAACGACTTGGATATTGGCATAGAAAGTAGGCTTATTAAGTTTGCAGATGATACCAAACTGGGAGGGATTGCAACAGCTTTGGAGGATAGGGTCATAATTCAAAATGATCTGGACAAATTGGAGAAATGGTCAGAGGTAAACAGGATGAAGTTTAATAAGGACAAATGCAAAGTGCTCCACTTAGGTAGGAACAATCAGTTTCACACATACAGAATGGGAGGAGACTGTCTAGGAAGGAGTACGGCAGAAAGGGATCTAGGGGTTATAGTGGACCACAAGCTAAATATGAGTCAACAGTGTGATGCTGTTGCAAAAAAGCAAACTTGATTCTGGGCTACATTAACAGGTGTGTTGTGAGCAAGACACAAGAAGTCATTCTTCCGCTCTACTCTGCGCTGGTTAGGCCTCAACTGGAGTATTGTGTCCAGTTCTGGGCACCGCATTTCAAGAAAGATGTGGAGAAATTGGAGAGGGTCCAGAGAAGAGCAACAAGAATGATTAAGGGTCTAGAGAACATGACCTATGAAGGAAGGCTGAAGGAATTGGGTTTGTTTAGTTTGGAAAAGAAGACAGAGGGGACATGATAGCAGTCTTCAAGTATCTAAAAGGGTGTCATGAGGAGGAGGGAGAAAACTTGTTCATCTTAGCCTCTAAGGATAAAACAAGAAGCAATGGGCTTAAACTGCAGCAAGGGAGATTTAGGTTGGACATTAGGAAAAAGTTCCTGTCAGGGTGGTTAAACACTGGAATAAACTGCCCAGGGCGGTTGTGGAATCTCCATCTCTGGAGATATTTAAGAGTAGGTTAGATAAATGTCTATCAGGGATGGTCTAGACAGTATTTGGTCCTGCCATGAGGGCAGGGGGCTGGACTCGATGACCTCTCAAGGTCCCTTCCAGCCCTAGAATCTATGAATCTATGTTGTTGGGGGGTATTTTTTTTTAAACTACGTTTTCATTTTCAGAGCCTGTAGAAGTCAGAGCTTAAGCACAAGAAAAATTGTCTTAAGGCCCATCCTAGACAGTTGGGCCAAAAACACCAGGTACTGTGGCAAACAAAGCAGTAGGCAAGCCATGCTCACAGGTTGTTCCTGACCCTGCTGACTTACCAGCCTCTTGGGAACATTCCTAGACTCCATACTTCACCACAGTCAGAAGAGAAAAATAAAAAGCTAGGGACCTCTGGCTTGTTGCTTCCAAAATGCCAGGTCCTGTTGCAGAATTTCCATTCCAATCAGTTTAAGATTTGTCTGTCAGATGGCTGTAGAGTGGAGTAGGTTGTGATCATAGCTAAGCTTGCTACACTGTCATGTTTTCTCCTCAGTAATAGCTTTCCCGTACACTCCTCTTCTCAAAAATCTTCTAAGGCCTGGTCTACACTACAAACTTACATTGGTATAACTACATCACTCAGGAGTGTGAAAAATCCACACCCCAGACCAATGCAGTTATACCAACCTAACCATTCTAGACAGTGCTAGGTTGACAGGAGAGCTCCTCCCATCAACATAGCTTCCATCTCTCATGGAGGTGGAGTTTCTCCCATCTGCGTAATAATATCTTCACTAAAGCGCTACAATGGTGCGGCTGCACTGGTGTAGCTGTGCCACTGCAGCTTTTTAAGTGTGGAGCTGCCCTAACCTACTGGGGGCATCAAGAAGAGGAAGAAAAAAGAAATATGCACAATGGAAGTAACTCCTGCTTAGAGATGAGTCCTAGGGGAACCTCTAGGTTCTTTGAGCAGAGGCAAAACACTGGGGCATTAGAGAGGCAATCAATTCGGTAAACATCTCCAACTTGGTGACACTACATTGTGAAGCTAGAAAGAAATGGCAAAATATTGTCAAGTTGAAATGACTCATTGAAATAAATCTTGTTCTGCAAACAGTTTCAGTTTCTACACATTAACAAGCATTTCGTCAGAAAATTCCTGACTGGCTCTGCTCAAGATACACTACTGCAAACCTTGAAAACACCATATGGTTGGCGCATTAAGATAAAAGGGTCAACACCTTTAGAGTAAAAAAAAAAATCAGAAGTGTTAAGGCAAAGCACCAGAATCCAGATAGAACTGCTGAACCTCAGGTCCAGAAGCTGTTCACTCCTGGACTAAGTAAATCCAATCAAATTGCATGGGTTTTTGGGGGGCATTAACTGGACTTCATCAAAATACTTTTTCATCCTTACCACTTTTTAAACTGAGACTTCTGTTTGTGAATACTCTTACACTATTAATGAAGCAAAGTAAATCTTTTAATCTTTCTACTTTAGGTACAGCTCCTCAGTTAACATTTTAGCATCTCTGAATGGCAAAAATACAGGGGGAAAAGCTAAATACCTCACAACGTCCAAAGCCTGGGCAATATCAAATACTACCATATCCTTCCCCTCAACAGGGTAGATTTCCAGCAGAGGTACACAATGGTCCAGTTCATCCAAAACATTATCAACAAGCTCTCTTGGAATATTTGCAATATTAGAGGAAAATGGTTCAGCAACAGATACAGAAGCTTTCAAGTGAGATGAGGTGCTCTGAGATGGTTTGCAAGTAACCTAAGACATAAGAAATATATAGTTACAAATTTTTTTAAAAATGTCTATTTCTTTGTTAGTTTGATCTGCAATACTGCCACACACAAAGTTCTTATTAACTTTCATGGGCGTGCCACCTGTAAAAGCGGTCCATACTATAAAACTAAAAATAATTAGTGAAGATGATATCGTCCTTTAATTTTACCTTAAAGCAGTAGTATGATTTTAAGAGAAAATGATTAGTTTGCTACAGAATAGGTAAACTGAAAATTGAGTTATTTTTTAATCTAAACACTACAGACAGCTGTAGAGGCCAGTATTTAAAACTAAATGAAATGTCACATTTTAGCAGTTCTAAGCAATAGTTCCTGAATTTACGTTTATAAGAATTATGATTATACTTTAAGACATGTTCAAGGTTGCCTAAACAATATTAGCATTAAATATTTCCACATTAAATAACCTTTTCCAGTTGCCTCTAACTTTGACAAGCCTTTACCTTTCAGGCTGAAATTTTCCAAGTCTGGTCTCAGTGTAAAAGAGGATTTTTTTAAAAGTCTGAATAAAAATTCTCTGAAGTAGCTGAACCACAGAAGGGAGGGATTTATTAAAAAATTCATTTGTTTTTGAATAGTTCTAAGTATCTCAATGGCTTGGGCTAGAAAGTTGAAATTTGGCAAACTGACATCATTAGGTTGACTATGTGGAAAACTGCAACTCAGAGGATTTAAGTCACTGTAGATCAGGGGTCGGCAACCTTTCAGAAGTGGTGTACCGAGTCTTCATTTATTCACTCTAATTTAAGGTTTTGCGTGCCAGTAATACATTTTAACGTTTTTAGAAGGTCTCTTTCTATAACTCTGTAATATATAACTAAACTATTGTTGTATGTAAAGTAAATAAGGTGTTTTAAATGTTTATGAAGCTTCATTTAAAATTAAATTAAAATGCAGAGCCCCCCGGACCGGTGGCCAGGACCCAGGCAGTGAGAGTTTCACTGAAAATCAGCTTGTGTGCCGCCTTTGGCACGAGTGCCATAGGTTGCCTACCCCTGTTGTAGATATACAAGGGTTCACATGCCCCTTTAAGGGCCAAGGCCTTGGGACAGTCAGCCATGTTCCATTAGCCCTGTGCAGGGTTGGCCAAAAAGACCAGCAGTAGAGCGCTGACTGGAAGGGAGCACAAGACAGGCAGAGGCCTGTGGAAAGTTCCAGGAGAGAAGGCCAGGGAGTGGCTATTTAGGAAGATTTATTACTGACCTCGGCACAAAAAGTGGGAGTGTGCTAATAAAGTTTGCGGATGACACAAAGCTGGGAGGTGTTGCCAATTCAGAGAAGGACCGGGATATCATACAGGAAGATCTGGATGACCTTGTAAACTGGAGTAATAGTAATAGGATGAAATTTAATAGTGAAAAGTGCAAGGTCATGCATTTAGGGATTAACAACAATAATTTTAGTTATAGGCTGGGGATGCATCAGTTGGAAGTAACAGAAGAGGAGAAGGACCTCGGAGTACTGGTTGATCAGAGGATGACTATGAGCCGCCAATGCGATATGGCCGTGAAAAAAGCTAATGCGGTCTTGGGATGCATCAGGTGAGGTATTTCCAGTAGAGATAAGGAGCTGTTAGTACCATTATACAAGGCACTGGTGACACCTCATCTGGAATACTGTGTGCAGTTCAGGTCTCCCATGTTTAAGAAGGATGAATTCAAACTGGAACAGGTACAGAGAAGGGCTACTAGGATGATCCGAGGAATGGAAAACCTGTCTTATGAAAGGAGACTCAAGGAGCTTGGCTTGTTTAACTTAACCAAAAGAAGGCTGAGGGGAGATATGATTGCTCTCTTTAAACATATCAGAGGGATAAATACCAGGGAGGGAGAGGAATTAAGCTCAGTACAAATGTGGACAAAAGGACAAATGGATATAAACTGGCCATCAGGAAGTTTAGACTTGAAATTAGACGAAGGTTTTTAACCATCAGATGAGTGAAGTTCTGGAACAGCCTTCCAAGAGAAGCAGTGGGGGCAAAAGACCTATTTGGCTTCAAGACTAAGCTTGATAAATGTATGGAGGGGATGGTTTGATGGGATAACATGATTTTGGCAATTAATTGACCTTTGACTATCAGCTTGTGCCTTAAGAATCTGCCAGCCTGTTTATCACTCAGGGTGAGAATTTGCTAATTCATATTCTACCTATTTAGTATGTTAAGCTCAGTTTGAGGTTTTGTTTAATTTACTAGGTAATCTGCTTTGATCTGTTTGCCATCACTTAAAATCTATCCTTTAAGTTTATTAACTACAATTTTATGTTTTAATCCAAACCAGTGTGCGTTTGACTAAGGTTTCTGGGGAAAATCTCAGCTTGGTTACTACAACTATGCATGGTCCTCTTCACATTGAGGTTTTAAGCCCATATACTGGCCAGATTTGACCAGGGCAGAAGGGTACTGCTCTGGGGTCCTACGCTGGGAGGCTGGTGGTTAGAGAGCCTGCATGTGACTGCAGCTGGGTGTGTCCCTGACTGTGTGAATGCTGGTGAAAGTGCAAGCTTGGAGGGCTTTGCAACTTGTCACGGCAACACAATGTGAGAGGAAAGCTGGGAGCATGTTACTAACTGTTCAAAGGGGGGCCCCCATGATCCTAGAAAGGACCAAGTTGAGATCCCAGGCAGGGACAGGCTGACGGACGTTAGGGCATAGCCTGTTGAGCCCTTTTAGGAATCGGCTGACCTGCACGCCCAGCTGGAAAGCTAAGATGGCGACTAAGTGCACCCTTATTGAAAACGAGAGTTTCAGATGGTGGTCCAGAATGAGCTGCACTGAAGCTAGCGTCGGGGCAAATGGTGCTGTGCCGACCAGATTGAAAATCTCTTCCACTTGGCAAGGTATGTGGCTCTCGTAGAGTGTTTCCTACTGCTAAGGAGGACCTGTCTAACCTGGTCTGAACAGGAAAGCTCCAACGGATTTAACCATGGAGCTTCCACGCCGTGAGATGAAGCGATTGGAGGTTCAGGTATTGTAGACGCCCGTGATCTTGTGTGAGAAGGCCCAGGAAGAGCGTCAAGATAATTGGGGCTCCCACAGATATGTCTAGGAGAGATGTGTACCAGTGCTGACAAGGACAGGCTGGTGCTATCAGTATGACCTGAGCTTGATCTCTGAGGATCTTGAGAAGCACCTTGTGAACGAGCGGTATGGGTGGAAAGGCGTATAGGAGAGTTCCTCTCCAATGGAGGAGGAACGACGCATCCGCGCTGAAGCTCGGGCTGTGATTCTGGAAGGAGCTGTGAAATGACCTGCTGAGGTGGTCCGCCAGCTCCTTCTGTACTCCGGGGAGGTACGACGCCTGCAGGTGTATTGAATGTTCTACACAGAAGTCCCAAAGCATGAGGGCTTCCTGGGACAGGGAAGAGGAGCATACACCCCCCGTTTGTTGATATAGAACATTGCTGTTGTATTCTCCGTCATGATTGATACACATTGTCTGGTTAGGTAAAGACGGAAGGTCTAACATGATAGGCGGACTGCTTTCAGTTCTGACATTGATGTGGAGACCCAAATCTGCTTGAGACCAGAGGCCTTGAGTTCTGCAGTCTCCTAGATGAGCTCCCCAGCCCAAGTCTGATGCGTCCATCACCAGTGACAGAGATGGCTGTGGGGCGGCAAAGGGAACCCCTGAGCACACCACCTGAGCATCCATCTACCACCGGAGGGGGTCGAGGACCGGGCAAGGCAGGATCATGATCCTGTCCAAGCTGTCCCGGGCTGGGTGATACGCTGACATGAGCCACGACTGAAGCAGTTGAAGCCTGAGTCTGGCATGCTGCATCATGTAGGTACAGGCAGCCATGTGTCTGACTTTCAGGCAGTTCCTCGCTATAGTGGTAGAGAACTGTCTGAGGCCTCAAATTATATTGTTGAGGGCCTGAAACCCTTGCCTCTGGCAGGTATGCCCTGGCTTGGGTCGAGTCCAGTACTGCCCCTATAAACTCTATCGTCTGTATGGGAGACAGAGTTCATTTTGCTTCTTTTAGAAGTAGACCCAGGCTGTCAAAGGTGGCTCTGATGAATCTGACCTGAGCTTTCACTTGGGTCCTGGAGCGGCCTTTGATCAGCCAGTTGTCGAGGTACAGAAATACCTGTACCTGGTACCTTCGCAAGAACACGGTGATGTCTGCCGTGCACTTGGTGAAGACTTGAGGTGCTGCTGCCAGGCCAAACAGGAGGACATTAAATTGGTAGTGGGTACTGTTGACCACAAACCTGAGGTACTTCCTGTGGGGCTGAGTGATTGCGATATGAAAATGTGTCCTTCAAGTCGAGGGTGGCATACCAGTCTGCTGGATCTAGTGAAGGGATGATGGGGGCCAAGGAGACCATGTGGAACCCGAGTTTCTTCATGAACTTTTTGAGTTCTCGCAGGTACAGGATAGGCCTGAGGCTGCCTTTGGCTTTCGGTATTAGGAAATACAGGGAATAAAAGCCCTCGCTTTTGTGTTCCTGAGGAACCTCCTCCACTGCCCCTAGTGATAGGAGTGACTGCACCTCCTGGATAAGGAGCTGCTCGTGAGAAGGGTCCCTGAAGAGGGACGGGGAAGGAGGGTGGAAGGGCAGGAGGGCACAAAATTGTATGGAGTATCCCCTCTCTACCGGAGCACCCAGCGGTCCAAAGCGTGGGCCCATGCACGGTAGACAGGAGGAAAAGGTAAGGCGGGGTAGATCCAGTCTCTGATCTGGTATGCTGTCCTCGACCTCTTCTTCAAAAGGCTGATTTAGGGCCAGAAGGCAGTTTGGGTTGGCCAGAGCCCTGGTGTGAAGACGGGTGTTGTCTCCTCCTTCCACTCCTGTTCCTCCTCCGAGAACCGTTCTGGCGGTTCTGGTGATGGAATCTTGGAGGAGGTTGCGGTCTGAAGTGTCTCCGCTGTGCCCAAAGACTTGAGGGTGGCTCGTGAGTCTTGCAGGCTGTGTAGCCTCTTGTCTGTCTTTTCAGAAAAAAGAGTCACACCCTCAAATGGGAGGTCCTGAATAGTCTGCTGGACCTCATAAGGGAGCCCCGAGATTTGGAGCCAGGAGCCCCTTCTCATGGCCACCCCAAAAGCCATGACCCTAGTGGCAGCATCTGCACCGTCCAACGCAGCCTGGAGGGAAGCCCAGGAGACCCGTCCACCAAGGCCAAGAACTCGGCTCGGGAGTCCGAAGGGAGGAGCTTCGTAAATTTGGCCATTGCCATATAGGTGTTATACGAGTACCTACTGACAATGGCCTGCTGGTTCAAAATACAGAGCTGAAGACCCCTGTAGAATAGACCTTTCTCCTGACAAGATCTAGTCGCTTTGTCTCCCTGTTTTTTGAGGGGGACCCTTGGAAACCCTGTGTCTCATGCTGGTTAGCAGCATCCACAACAAGAGAGTCAGGGGGTGGGTGGGAGTATAAATGTTTGTACCCTCTGGAGGGCACTAAACGCCTCTCATTGCGCTTGGCAGTGGGCAGTAAGGAAGCTGGCGTCTGCCACAGGATCTTGATAGCATCCAAAATAGTCTTAATCAGTAGTAGGGCAACATGAGAAGGTTCTGAGGGGGCGAGGATGTGTACCATGGGATCAGCCTCCTAGACTACCTCCTCAGCCTTAATGCCCAGTCCCTGAGCAGCCCTTCGCAGCAACTGCTGCAGCACCCTGTTGTTCTCAAGTGCCAGGGCTACGGCTGTACCCGCCAATGCCTCGTCTGGCGACAATGAGGAGAAAGCACTTATAAGAGGCGGATGTTCCCTGCCATCCGTCCCCAGGGGATCCCGCGACTCTCAGGGCAGCATTGGTGCCAATGGGGCACTCGCTGGGGCTGCAGACATTGAACCCGGTGTTGGCGCCGCCATCTGTAAGACCGGAGGAACCATCAATGGAGCCTGTGCCAATCCCCCTGTCTGCACTGACGAAGGTGGTGGGCCTGTGGCTGGTATCTGTGCCAAGGTCGTCAGTGCCTGTGCCGTAGTCAGTGTCTATATCTGTGCTGGTGCCAAAGTCAGGCGAGTCAGCAGTGCTGAGGTCGGTACTGGCATTGCGGCCAGAGGTGTTGGCGTATGGGCAGGCGCCAAGGGAAGGTGGCTGAGACCACCGAAGACTCAGCAGAGCAGTGTCCTTGGGTCCCTCCCTGGCCTTGGTAAAAGGCCCAGGGGGTCCAGAATGGCCACTGGGGTGGATTCTGCCATTGCAGGGGCCACACCTGGGGCTCTCTCCTGTCTCTCCCAGACCTCGATCTTCGGCTCCTACTTCTTCTGGATCACTGGGAGTCAGACTCTGACTCCGAGGTCTCCGAGACTGAAGACCACGGAGGAGCCGGGCGTCAAGAGTTCAGGGAGCAGGTAGGCTCTTTGTCCGTGTGGGCCGGTGCCGAGGAACATGGAGAGGGGGAGCACTTGGACATCATAGCTGGCTTCCCTCTTGACTGTGCCGGGGGGCAGGGCGGGGCCACCAGCACTAGAGGTTCTTCCCTCCTCATGGGTAGAACGGCGTTGTAAGGTGCTGCAGATCCCGAGCAGCTTCAAAAGCTTCCGGCGTTGAAGGGAGCTGTAACTGCTGGACTGTAGGGACTGGTGACCATGGGAGACCCGGACTCAACTGCCTTGCCTGGGCAGGAGTTGACACGGCCCCAGTAGGGGATCCGGAGCTGTGGCCTGCCTGGGGTCTCACTTCTCTGGACTTAGCCAGAGGTGACCGACTGTCCAGCTTCTTTTTCTTCTGAGGCTCTGGCAAGTGGGATCGGTGCCTGCTCTCATTTGGGCCTCGTGAGGTACCATACCAGTGCCGAGCGTCCCAGAACGAGTCTTTTCTCAGTGCCAAGCTTGATGACGGTGCCGGGGTGCGCCGCAATGAGGACGGAGTGTTAGGAGCTGGGTCCCCTGAGCCTGGGTTGGAATGGGGGCATACAGCTGCCTCTATGAGGATCGCTTTAAGCCGCTGTTCCCTTTCTTTAAGAGTTCTAGGGCAGAACTCATGGCAGATCTTACAGTGATCCTTTTGGTGACCTTCCCGTAGGCACCATAAACACGAGGAGTGTGGATCGCTCTTCGGCATGTGCTTCGCCCAGGCCACATGGTTTTTAAACCCCAGGGACTGCAGCATACCACAGCTCCGGGGAGTCAGAATGGGGGGGACCCCCAACAACTCTAATTACTGAAAACTCAAATTACTAATAACTAAGGTAACTACATACAGAGAACTATAGAATGTGCTTGCTAAGCAAGGGCTATGGGAAGTTCTAGTCAACTGTTACTGGCGGTAAGAAGGAACTGAAGGGGTGGCGCCCAGACCGACCTGATGGATGCTATGGGAAAAATCTTCCATGCACGTGCGCACGCACACACACCTGATTGGAATGGACATGAACAAGCACTCGAAGAAGAGTTAAATTAAATACCCATCACTATATGGAGATCTGAAAATACAGGCGTTTGAGAACTTCCTAGAAACATTTGAAAAAACTCAATAATTAGTGCGCAAGATGCTATGAGCCTTGCTTATTTTTTCATTAAACTTTAAAAACCTAAATGTTTTATTTTAATTACAACTAACTAGAATGGAAAAAATGAAAAGGGAAATTACTTCAACAAGTATTCCAACAAAAGGTATAAGGACGTCTTCAGAATTGATGAAGAAAAGCTCTGGATTGGTCTTCCAGACTCCAAGCCATTTTTCTTTCATCTTCAATTTTTCCAAAAGATATTTACTCATTGCTTCATTGGCATCTTCTGCCTATTACATGAACAAAGAGAAAAAATCACACCTATCTTAAAGGCACTGCACTTTTAATTAAAAAATTGTAATTAAAAATAAATTCATATAAAACTTCACAGTGATCTATAAAAAGTTGTACATCACTCTCAGGGCAGCAGAGAAGAAGGATATAATGGGGAGGAGGCAGGGCCGGATTAACTTTTTGTGGGCCCGGCGCCAAACATATTTGTGGGCCCCAGGGGCAAGAGCACAGCGGGCAGGGTAGATTTGATTTAAATCATGATTTAAATCACTAGTCAGGAAGACTTGATTTAATCATGACTTTCTACATAAAAGTGTATTCTTGTTGGTTGTTATTACCGTAATACATATTCTTCACAACTCAGAGATAGATTTAAGTTTCATTTTTAGAAGGTACACACTATACCTTTTTAAACAGTGATTTATTTTGAAAACTTTTCAGATGAGTGTTACAGCTATATCAGAAAATGAATGATTATTTGGGTTATTTCATTAACCAAAGGTAACTGAAGCAGATATTTATGAAGTCATGGGGAGGTGAACTATCTCCAATTCAACAGATTAATCATTAATATTTGGAGGATTTTCTTGCCAGGCTGTATTAGGAGACCATCACCAGACAGACATTTAAACTGTTTTATTTAACTAAAACAACATTAAGTATTCTGGATTTTTTTCTTCAACAGCAAACATAATAATTTAACAAAAAGCATAAGTCCCTCACTTCTCACATTTATCTCCAGACTTCTCCTTGTCTATATCTATTCTGCCCCCAACAATCTTCTATTCATTGAACTTTTTGAAACTTTTCACTTTTAAAGAGAGGTAAGGGATTGACTCTGTGTACACAAATTTACAGAGGGACAATAGAGCTGAGGTCTGTTATTTCACACACCTGTATATTTATTTATTTAAAAACATTTTTGCTGTTAACAAGCATGTTATCTCTAGAGACACAAATCCACAGTTTGAGAACTGCAAAACTAAGCATCTCTGATGGTATCTTCTAGACTGAGCACTGAGTCCCAGTGGGTAGACAGAAAGATTAATCTAAATAATCTATACAGAAGCCTGTGGAACCCAATAAGACTGGGTCTCAATACATGATTAGAACTCATTTACAAAACTTTTTTTAAACATTACATGACTATATTGTCTCATACTATAGAATTAGAATTTATAATCCCTATTCCATGATGAGATACATTGTCTTAATTAAAACTATCTTTAGATAGGTTTTTTTCCTCAAAAATTCAATTTAAATGAAAAAAATCAGATTTTTTTTAATTTTTTAAATAAGTTATTGATTTTTTAATCCATCCTGATAGTGGAGCAGGGTGGGGGGCAACGATTAGTCCCCAGCTGGAGCGAGGCAGTGGCCGGGGTAAGAGCACAGTGGGGCAGGGGGGGAGGATTAGTCCCTGCTAATTGGAGCAGGCCAGGGGCAAAAGCACAGCAGGACAGGACTAGGGTTGGTCTGTGGAGCAAGAGAGGGGCCAGGGGTAAACTGCAAGCGCAGCAGGGCTGGGGAGGGGGTAAACAGGATTCCTCCCCCACCCCTGCCCATATAGAGCGGGTACCTACCTTCTCCCTGGTTCTAGCCCATTCTCTTTGTCTCTCTCTGCACTGAGCTGAGGGTGGGGGTGCACTGAGCACAGGGCTGGAGGTGTAGGGTCTGGGAGGGAGTTAGGGTACAGGAGCAGGCTGGTGGTTGGGGTGCAGGGTCTGGCTAGGAGCTAGGGTGGAGGGGGCTCAGGGTTGGGGCAGGAGGTTGGGGAGTGGAGCACTTATGTGGGGCAGCTCCCATGTGGTGCGAGGGGCGCAGGTGGGAATGTGGGCGGGTGTAGGAGTCAGAGCAGAGGGCTGGGGGTGTGAGCTGGCATCGTGGGGGTTCTCCCAGCCCCCTGCCCTGAGAGGTTTACAGCAGTGTGCTGGAGGGGGTATGCCCCGATTCCACCTCCATCCCCACTGGCAAACAGCTGTTTGGCAGCAGGTAGAGGGAAGGAGGGGGGAGGGGCAGGAAGGGGCATGCTGGGGGACGAGGTGGGGCTTGGCTGCTGCTAGAGCCTGCCCTGCTGCAGTAGGAGCCCCAGGAGCCAGCAGCACCAAGCTTCTGCCCCCAAGGAGAGAGAGCGGAGAAGTGTGGCCGGGCCGGGGCTCCTTTGGAGCGTGGGCCTGGTGCCATAGTAAATCTGGTACTGGGGAGAGATGGAAAGAAAATAATAGTGGGGGGTGAGGGGGAGTGAGGATGCTTTCTAACAGGAAAGAAAAACAAGCAAAAAAAGAAATGAAACCGGGGGGGGGGGGGGGGCGGGAATACTTTAAAAAAAAGTTAACTGACAATGTTAAAATTAAATACAGTACACAATTACTTCATTACTTTAAATCGGAGCGCTGTGAGTGAATGTGTTGACAAATAACCAAATTCCAAAATTTTATTGCACTGCTACTCTTCAGGGAAAGAGGATGGTTTTTAAATACTGTAGCTTTCCAGTGTATCAGAGACAGCCATTATAACTAAGAAAGGAGGTAACACTTTCTCAAAGCAGCACAGTGGGGATCACTGAATAGCCTTTCAATTAATTCTGTCAAGCTTCAATATTCTAAAGTGTAATTTACCATTAAATGACAGTACATGGGAAGATTAAGGCTCTGGGCGCTACTGTGAACCACCATCTTTTTTTTTTTAAATAAATGCCAGTTGAGTGACACAGGACATAGTTTAGGGTGGTGAGGTTATTTCATATCTGTGAGGTGAGCAACTTTTCCCACAGGTGGGCAATTTATTTTATTTTACAGAAATAAAATGCCAGTATTTGTACTAACTAATGCTTGTACTAACACCATCCTGAAGTAGACTTGACACAGCTAGTAAAAAGAAGAGACAAGGTGGGTGCCCTAATATATTTTATTGGACCAAATTCTGTTGGAAAGAGATACAAGCTCTCAAGCTACACCAAGCTCCTCTTCAGGACCTGTGTACGCTGGAAAGCTTGACTCTCACTAACAGAAGCTGGTCCAATAAAATATCACCTCCCCCACCTTGTCTCCCTCGTATCCTGGAATTAACAGGCCCAGTAACCACCACGGCGCTCTGCAGGGGTGTTCTCTAACCTTACAGCTGCCGCTTCTTCGATTTTTATTTTTCTTCCCAGCCATTTTCTCCTCCCTTCTTTTCGTTCCGCTTGCTCTTCCCGCTCCCATTACCTTCTTTACCCCTCCTCCCTTCTCTCGGCCCCCGGGGCAGCGGCCGGGGGCCATGGTCCCGGATGTGGCTCTTTCCTGGGCTGGAGCTGTTTACCGTCCGAGGGCCGGCGGCACGCGTGGGGCTGAGCGCGCCTCGCCTCTTCGTATGCCCTGAAGACTCCCCCGCATCCCCGCCCCACAAAGGAACCTCTCCCCTCGCAGGCGGCCTCCAGGGACCTCCCCACCGGGCCCGGCGAGTGCTGCGCTCAAGGGCGCGGGCCCCGCTCACCTTGCGGCCCCGCAGCAGCCTGTCGCAGTACAAGGCCACCTTGTCCCGCCCTGACATGGCCCTCAGATGGGACAGGGACTGGGCCGGCAATGGGTCGGCCTCCGCCTCTTCTTCGCCCGGGCTGGAAAGGAGCGGCCGCCGGCTCCGCCCAGCGCCGGACGAGGGCCCGGCAGGCCATGAGCGGGAGGTCTCACCCGAGGCCGGGTCCCCCTCGGCCGCCCCTTCCTCGGGGCCACTCGAGGCCATTGCTTCAGACAGCCACGCGCCTGGTGGCCCCGGGCCGTTACCCGCCGAGCCGGAACTACAGCCAATGGGCGGCCGGCGCGGGACACCCAGCCAATGGGGGACCTGGATCGTGACCACCGACCGTTAGCAAGACTCCGCCTCTTGTGCTCTGCTCAACCCCTCCAAACTAAGCGCGCGCGTGAGGTTGCTCATGCTCGTGACGGGGAGGGGCTTCAACGGCTCTTCTTTGTGTCTCAGATTTCGTAACTCGTGTTCCTCCCTGTCGCAGCACGGGGGCGGGTCCTGCTCTCATCCGGGGAACTGGGGGGTCCGGGGTCTTCAGCCTCCTTCCCTCTTTTTAGCCCCCTCCCCCTGATGGGAGACTTCAGCATGAGCCCCGCCCCCTCCATGGTCCAGTCTACTTGTTTATGGAGGGGGTGTCTCCCTTGTTCTGGCTGCGTGGCCTGGTGGCTGCTCAGCTGCCACGAAGCCCTTAGAGTTGGTTGGGTAGGGTGGCAGAAGGGTTTTGTTTGTAACCGGATTCACACCCTGAGGAGTTGCCCCCACATGAGGTGACTCCCTTGGGTCCGAGGGGAGGGGGTAGATTGGAACACCAGGTGCCAGTATGCACTGCTTCAATGCCCATCAAGCAAAGCAGCCTGCTGGGGGCCTTCTCCCGGCATGCCCTCCCCTCCCCAGCCTGAGCCAAGTGGCGTATGGGGGTGCCAAGGCCCAGTGTGTTGCACTGCACCGTCGCCTGCGGGACCCAGCACCACCAAAGCAAGGTGGCAATTTCCATACATTCCTTAGGAATGTATAGTCATCTCTTTAGAGCAAACAAGAAATCCGTGTGAAGACCTATTAACATCTCTATTTCAGAACAACATGCTTGGATGACAGTAAATGTCAGCTGCATGTGCGCTTCCTGTCTAGCATCACCACTTGTTGATAAATATTTTCTGGGTCCTTCATCTCCCCATACTAGCAGAAATCACTGAAAACCAAGCGCAGCCTGGAATGGTGCTTAAGGGATAGACACAGCTTGTGGGTTGTGTTTGACTTACAAGGTGCTGTATTTTTTTGACCATCCCTGTTCCATAGACTCTTCGGAAGTTGACAACTTCTTAGACTCAGACCTATCTAAAGTAGTAATGTAAAAGGAGAACTCTCCAAAATTATCTGACATCATTTTCCTGAACAATCTCCTCATTTGGACTAACTAACTCCTGTTTACACTCTTGAACCTAAATAAATTGGCAATACTGTCAGGGAAAGATGAGTAAAACATTGTGGGAGAACATCTGCCACCTCACGCCCATCTGGAAGGACATTTTGTTAGACAGTATTTGGGGTCAGTATGGGAAAAATGTTAGCTGTCTAGTATAATAATGTACTTCAGGGGAAAACTTAAGATATCAATCATGCATTTGTCCATCCTTAGTCATCCTGGACTTTCTGCCTGAATATCCAGATGTTACTAAAGTAAGACCTAGCCATGTGAAGTCAACTGATGAAGAGCAAATAGCTACTTTTGCCATAGTGCCCTATACTTTTGTATCTGAAAGAGTGGAGTTTATTTGTTGCAAATCCTGTGCACCTGTATTTGGGATCTGTATCAGTAAGACCCTTACATCCTGGCACATTTTGCTGACCTCAGACCTGGTAACTCATTCAGTCTAGCTCTTTCAGATAGCTCTGAATCACTTTGGAGGCCAGGGAGAGTAGCTGGAACTGACTGGTGCCCTGAAGAAAGAGGTGGGGGCAAAGGGAGGAGAAAGACCTTTAAATATTTTCTCAAATGACAGCAAAATGAGAAAAAGGCTCTGTGTTATTATGAATATATCTATATTCAGTGAGTACTCTAAGAGGAATTATTTTTTTCTCATTTTTTCTTGTTTATTCTACTTTGCCAGCAAAAATTGAAGGGCGTAGCCTGAAAACACCCTCAGGGAGCAAAACTCGTTTAATCCAGTTTTGCACAATATATATCCAGATTCTTCTTTATGGGATCTTCTGTGTCATGGAACAGAAGTTGAATATTCTTGTTTGTATTGTTTTGTCTGGTTTTGTTGTTGTTTGCTTGAATTTTGCTATATATAGCCTCAAATTCCATTTGTAACATGGGAAGGAGTAAGTGGAGAAATGGTGCCAAGGGAAGCAGCTGGAGGTTGTGAATTCCCATGTATAAATGAAGGGAAATCTTGGGGGACCCACTCCTGAAAACAATTTGAAAAATGGATGCAGACTGGAAGTGTTCTAAGGCCAAAGAAATTACACCCTTTCCTTTCCTGGTTTTTCTTTTTCTTTTAGTTTAATTTCCTTAGATCAGATGATTAGGTCATTCTCAGTTCTCTTGCTCCTTCCCAATGCCTGAATTAACTGTTGTAGAAGCAGTACTTTGTCTTTCTAAGGACAAGAGGCACTCTTTCTTTTGGGAAGATTTTATCTAACTTTCCCTTCCTGTTTTCTAAATGCTTTTTCTCTGAAATCTTTTCTGTATCCTCTCCCTAGTTTTCTGCTTTATCTATTTTCTCACCCATCTTATTTTCTTTCTTTTACCTCTCATAGCTCTCCCTCCCTTTTTCCCTCTATACTTGTCTGTGTGGGTTGCAAACCTGTTCTCATTCGCCATGGCTGGTCTTCTGCTGATACGGATTAGCTCAACCATTTGCAACTATTCTTCCTCAGATGACAAGAATACCCCATAAATCATTGCCCTGATCCCAGCAGCCTCTCCTTTGCAGCTCTGTGGGAGCTTGTGCAAAGGATTCTGTGGCACATCTCAGGAAGACTGAGAGTGACTGAATGCAGAGTCACAGTAACTGAAAAAATATTGAGAAACTCTGATGAATTGTTCTCATCTATATGCCAAACAATTGGGCACCTGAAAGAGACAGAAACGGTAAAGTGTTTATGGAGGATTCTGGGTTATGAAAAAATCGATTGAGTGACAAGCAGCAAATAGAAAAGCAACTCTAGGCAGTGCTGATCAAGTGTGTGACAAAAAAAATTATTGGAACCGATAAGATGAACTAGGAAAAGGCAAATGCAAATATCCAAAAAAGTTAATAGATTTTATTTAAGAGAGATAAAGATGAAGAAACCATTGGTATAACTGTGGAAGAATTACACTCACACTTATTTTGGGAGTTCTATAAAGGTAGTAACATTTAATCTTTCACCTCTAACATGCGTATCCAGGGAGGGTGTTTTTTTAGTTTTAAGTGTATATAAATATAAAAGGGGGGCTTATGCATTCAAAAATATACACATACAAAATTGCAGACACAAATTTAAGTGGCCAGAATGAGGCCCAGTTGAAAATGTGGCCCTAGATGTTTAATACTGTTTTCCTATAATTACTGTATCAGGATTTTTGAAGCCCTGGTGCCTTTTTTAATTATAAAGTTAAAGGAATTTTGGTGATGAAACCTGAGTTGCCAAAAGTCAGTAAACCATTAAAATGGACTGTATGGTAAACCAACCTAAATTCTTATGTTTAACTTCTTGATAGCAAACAGCTGCAGTTCAGAAGAGTCACAAAATTATTATTTTAAAATGATATATTAGTGTGTGAAGCAAAGGTGACCTCAAAGGCTGAATTGCTTGATTAATGCTGCAGTTGCACCTGCTCAGATTAAAAACTTTTAAGTGAATTAACCTCTTTAATAAAATAAATCTCTTGTGCTCCAAGCTGTAGCAAATTAGTAATTGTTAGAAGAAGAGCAGAGGTTTCTTTATACTTCCAGAATGTCAGTATAAACTAACAATTTCTAAACACTTTTTATAAACAGGTAGACAAGCCATCTATCAAAAGATTGACTTTTTTCAGTGTGATTACAATTAAAATACAATATTTTCTTCTATATTAAAACACAAAAATGTATATGCTATTATTTAAAGATAAAGAAAAAATAAAACTAAGATGCAGAAATTCGAATCTCTTTTCCAGTTTGAATCACTGTATTTTTCTGTGTATTTTAGAGATCTTGTCAAGTTCATATTTCTGCTATTCCCATGTTGAACTGAGGAGCAGAGGTGAAAAGATAGGCAGAATGCTGATGCTGACACAGGGCAAATGTGGTTTGAAAGTAGAAAACTATCACTTTGTTCTACCTCCAAACTTTTTTTATATATACATTATGATATCTCCTCCTTAAATAGCTTGTTACTGACCCTTCAAAAGCAATGAAGATGGAGTTGAAATGTTTAGAAGGAAACAGTCTATTTTTAACGCATTTTTAGAGATTTTTTTCTTTCCATTGTTTGTAATATCCACTTAGAAGTTTAAAAATATCATTTCCTTCCCTAACAAAGTTATCCTTTTCCATTTGACACGTGTTGATTTTTCTCCATGCTTAATAATGGTTGTAATAATAATAATAATTATTAATAATATTTAGCATTCACGTAGCACTTTTCATGTTCAAAATTAAGAGGACAAATTGTCCTATTTAAAAAAAAACTGAGCACACACACACAAGGATACAAGAATTTCTGGGAGTTTCCACACACTGCATTTCCAACACATTGTTCCTTCACAGGGCAGAATTTAGCCATCTAGCACCTGCAGAACGAGAACTGGCCTCTTAAATCCCCAGATCCTGGGAGATCCATAGATGACAGAACTATCCACATGGCAGTCTTCTACCTTCACATGGCTCCCCAACCTTCATGGGAATATAACTCTATAAGAGCCATGGTTCCATGGGATCCACCACTGGACCCCAATCAGTTTAGGTTAACAGGAAGTAATAGAATGTTAACAGAATCAACATTGTTTTGTTCTGGGATCCTCAGTAGGAGTAAGGGGTCATGGTACCTTGGAGAGCAGCCATGCTCCTGGCTACACTCCTTTCCACTCACAGATTGTAATCCTCCTTATGCTTAGAGCCCCTTCTCCCAGATCCATGGAGAGGCTTTCGCTGGGTCAAGGAAAAGGGGGAGGGGATGATGCCATGGAGCTGGCACTTGCTCAGCTACTCCCCAGTCAGATCACCAGAGCTGGATCCTCTCCAGAAGTAGAGGGGACCGTCTGGCCCATACTACTACTTTCTATTTGATTAGTAAGCCCTGACAAAGAGCTCAGCCATGCAGAAGACACAGAATGAATACAGATCCTGCCCAAAAGAGTTTATAATGAAAGGTCAGACAAAGAAGACAGGAAAATACAAAGCAGAGAAGAACTTGGAATAAATGTTTAACTTTTTATTAGTATGTAGTTTGTAGAGGCCTCAGTCAAGATAACTTTTTGCTAGGTACTATACAAACACATAGTAAGAGAGATTCTTTGAAGAGCTTACAATCTAAATAGATATGACAGGCAATAGGCGCATAGAGAAGTGAACCGATTTGTCCAAGGTGACAGAGTGAGTCTATGGCATGACATCTGAGAGGTAGGTATAGGTAAGTAGTATTATGCCCCATTTTACAGACAGGAAAATGGACACAAAGTTTAAGTTTATGGAGACTTGCCCAAGACCCAGAGGGAGTCAGCATCAGAGCCACACTGCTACAGCTTAGGATCACACTACTAAACTACACCTCTTTCTTTATTAGGGCCACAATTGACATTCTTTCTCTGAATATAAGCAGAACTGGTAGTGACACTTGTAGATAAGTTTGCCTAACATGTTCCTTTATAAGACTGTGTTGCTAATAACTTTGCAAAACATTAGCTGTTTGGGTTGAAATTTTCTGAGCCAGGCGTCTGCATCAGGCGGAATTTTTTTAAAAAATGTTTAGCTAAAGTGGTCCAGATGTTTCTGTGAACTTAGATTAGGGGAAACTATGTTGTTTTGCTCATATTAAAAAATTGGTACAACCACTTCATTGAGAAATTCTAGCATCTGTATGCTTTGGTGTCAAGGATATGCCTTTTACTGTCCTTGTAAAAATCTACCCAAAGTTGGTTGAGTTATGAGCCTCTGAAAATTGCAGTTCATACACGCTCAGTAGCAACCTTTTAGAGTCTGGCCGCTAAAGTCTCTGAAGATTTAGTCTGGACTGAGCATGCTCTATCCCTTGGCTACAGGGGCTGAGAAGGACTTCTCCAGCAATTGCTTCTCCTGGCTACTGTGTCTGTTATGATGCCAGGTACTGGAACTGAGAGTAGAGAGACTGTCAATAATGTGCTCTCAGTGACCCCCCTAGTTGGCACCCAGGCAATGAGGAGAAGGCTGCCTGACCAAGATTGGGCATTTGACCAGTCCAAAAATGATTGGTCAATTGACCGGTCAGACATTGGTCAAATATTTCCAGATAATCTCAAAAATTGTCAAATATTTTAAGCATTAATTTTTAGAACAGTAACAAAAAGAGAGTAAGACTTTATGGTCTCCAATAGGCTTAGTCTTAGATAGAGACTTATACCTAAGGCTAAGATTTAGTCATGCGTATTTTTAGTAAAAGTCATGGACAGGTCACGGGCAGTAAACAAAAATTCACAGCCCCATGACCTGTCCATGACTTGTACTATAAATACCACTGACTAAATTTTAGGTGCTTTGGGAGGTTCTGGGGGCACAACTGCTGCTCTGGAGGGGGCACTCCGAGGTGTGGGGGCTCCGGGACATCATTGGTGTTCGATGGGGAGTAGCCTGGGATGCCACTGGTGCTGGGGGGTGGGGTGGCCCAGAACCACGGCTGCTGCTTGTGGGGGCAGGTGATCCAGGACCACCGCTGCTGCTTGCGAGGGAGGGGTGGCCCGGGACCACTGCTGCTGCTTGTGGGGGGCAGGGTGGCCCGGGACCACCACTGCTGCTGGTGGGGGGCAGGGTGGCCCGGGACCACCGCTGCTGCTTGTGGGGGGCAGGGTGTCCCGGGACCACCGCTGCTGCTTGCGTGGGGCCAGGATTGCCGCTGCTGCTATGGGGGAGGGCACAGCCTGGGACTGCTGCTGCTGCTGGGCGGATGGGGACAGGGATCACCAATGCTGCTCGTTGCGGTGTGTGGCCCAGGGCGGTTGATGCTGCTTGAGGGCGGGGGGGTGGGACCGCTGCTGGGGGGGGGGGCAGTGCGCAGCCCAGGACCTCCGCTACTGCTGGGGGGGAATTGCCCGGAACTGCCACTGCTGCTCCGGGGACCGGGGGTGCCAGGACCAAACCAGCAGCCGCACCGGCTACTGCAGAAGTCATGGAGGTCCCAGAAAGTCACAGAATCCGTGGCTTCCGTGACAGACTCGCAGCCTTACTTATACCTAATTACAAAAAAAAGAAAAAGAAAAAACAACTTACTTGAGTTATTTTAACTCTAAAAAATGCAAAACCCAATTAATTTAAGTTCTAAAAAAATGAAATAATGATTATTAAGGTGCTCTGGGATGTATATACCCCATGCTGGCCCAGCAACCAAGGGGTTAATGCAGGTAGTCCCAGCCAATGCTGATTGGCAGCCTCATAGCACCTGGAAGGATAAAAGAGCTAGGCAGCAGAGGGGTGGAGTGGCTGCCAGAGGAATGAGCAGGCTGGAGAAGGGAACTCCTGCCAGTAAGCTGCTGAAAAGCTGCTCAGAGACAACACCAGTAGCATAGCCAGGGGGGAGTAGGGGGAGCGGCCACTCCCCTGTCAGCAGAAGCGGCACCTTAAAAAGGAAGCGGCGGCTTTTTTTAGCAGCGCTAAAAAAAGGTGCCGCTTCTTTTTAAGCGCCGCTTCTTGCACTCACCCGGCGGCGCTCCGGGTCTTTGGCAGCATTTCAGCGGCTGGTACCACTGAAGACCCGGAGTGAGTGAGGACCCACCGCTGAAGTGCTGCCGAAGACCCGGAGCGCCACCGGGTGAGTACAGGGGGAGGCGCCTTTCTATAGCGCCGCTCCCCCTGCACTCCGGACCTGGCTGCGCTACTGGACAGCACCCTAAGAAGGGATGACCAGACCAGCAGGCTGAAGAGCTTACAGAAACCAGGGGGAGGTAGGAAGGAGCTTAGAGCTTGGCTAGAGTCATCGAGTCCTGGTTTGGCTTGTCTAGGTTGAGGACTCTGAGCTGGAACCCAGTGACGTGGGCAAGCTTGGGTTCCCCTACCCAAACCCCTGATGGATTTAAGAACAGAAGGGATTTTCAAGGAACTGGAAATTGACTGATTGCCCTGCTAGATTGAGTGAACTCAGGCACAATGCTCTGCCTGGCTAGAGGTGGTGCTGTTGCATCAACACACCAGGGCACATATAGTTTTTTTAGTAATGTTAGGTTAGCACAGTGGTTCTCAACCATGGACTTGCGTACCCCTGGGAGTATGCAGAGGACTTCCAGGGAGTACATCAACTCATCTAGATATTTGCCTAGTTTTACAACAGGCTACATAAAAAGCACTAGTGAAGTTAGTGCAAACTAAAACTTCATACAATGACTTGTTTATAGTGCTCTATATCCAATACACTGAAATTTAAGAGTGGTAGCCATGTTAGTCTGTATCAGCAAAAACAACTAGGAGTTCTTGTGGCATCTTAGAGACTAACAAATTTATTTGGGCATAAACTTTCGTGGGCTAGAACCCACTTCATCAGATGCATGGAGTGGAAAATACAGGAGCAGGTATAAATACATGAAAAGATGTGAGTTGCCTTACCAAGTGTGAGGTCAGTCTAAGGAGACAATTCAATTGACAGCAGGATACCAAGGGAGGAAAAATAACTTTTGAAGTGGTAATGAGAGTGGCCCATTTCAGACAGTTGACAAGAAGGCGTGAATAACAGTAGGGGGAAATTAGTATTGGGGAAATTAGGTTTAGATTTTGTAATGAACCTTGTCTCATTAGACTGACCTCACACTTGGTAAGGCAACTCACATTTTTTCATGTATTTATACCTGTTCCTGTATTTTCCACTCCATGCATCTAATGAAGTGGGTTCTAGCCCACGAAAGCTTATGCCCAAATAAATTTGTTAGTCTCTAAGATGCCACAAGGACTCCTCGTTGTTTTTACTGACATTTAAGTACAATATTTATATTCCAAATAATTTATTTTATAATGATATGGTAAAAATTAAAAGTAAGCAATTTTTCAGTAAGTGTGCTGTGACACTAGTATTTTTATGTCTGATTTTGGAGGCAAGTAGTTTTTAAGTGAGGTGAAACTTGAGGGTACGCAAGACAAATCAGACTCCTAAAAGGGGCACAGTAATCTGGAAAGGTTGAGAGCCACTGGGTTAGCATTTAAATGTGAATAACACTCAAGACTGAACAGTTACAAAAGAAAAATGAAATTAAACAGAAGTAAAATGGATAGTAAATATAAAAAGAAAAACTTAATATTTAAATGTATTTATGCTAAGCAGATCACCTCTTTAAGCATCTTGCTTTTCGTTATCTTTATCAACTTCAACTGCTTCATCTCTATCTTTTTTTTTTGTCACCGTCAGTATCTCTTTCTTTCTCTTCATCTGATGAAATAGTGTCAACACACTGGTGCAATTCTGCTAAAAGTTTAAGAAACTCTTTATTTTTTTGAAGAGCATCATCATGGAAATGCCCGGGTTCTTTTACACAGCTACCCAATGTATTGTCCCACAACCACCATTCACCTAACACGCACTTCTTTTTATATTCGCAGGCTTGAAAGTTAGGGACCTCTGGTTTATTGAAAATATTTCTCAATTAGTAAGAACAGAATAGATTATCAATCCCTTATCGAACAGCCTGAGCCAGTAGCATAGCCGGGGGGGCAAGGGGGAGCAGCCGCTCCCCCTGTGAGCAGAAGCGACGCCTTAAAAAGCGCCGCCCAAGCCCGGCTGCCTGAGGGGAGCCACGGGCTTTTTAAAGCGCCACCAGAGCCCCGCTGCCGGAGCCGGGCTCAGGCAGGGATTTAAAAGGCCCGTGGCTCTTGTAGCCGCGGAGAGCCGCGGGCCTTTTAAAGCGCCGCCCGAGCCCCGCTGCCGGAGCTGGGCTTGGGTGGGGATTTAAAAGGCCCGCGGCTCTTGCAGCCGCGGAGAGCTGCGGGCCTTTTAAAGCGCCACCCGAGTCCCGCTGCTGGAGCCAGGCTCGGGTTGCGCTTTAAAAGGCCCGCGGCTCCTGCAGCCATGGAGAGCAGTGGGCCTTTTAAAGAGCCGCCCGAGCCCCACTGCTGGAGCTCCAGGGGCGCTTTAAAGGGCCCGGGGCTCCCCGCAGCGGCTGGAGCCCCGGGCCCATTAAATCACTGCCGGGTGAGTAAAGGGGGAAACCTGGGGCGGCACCTTTTTATAGCTCCACTCCCCCTGTGCTCCAGACCTGCCTACACTACTGGCCTGAGCTCATGCATGCAAAGGGCTCTCACACAGCTGTATAAATCAGAACAGTTCTCCGCCATTTTCCAAATGGATCTGGGTAAACAGTCTCTAGTCTTTATAGTGAGAACCTCACCACACACTATTGTAAATCTAAGTATGAGAGGAATGTTTATATAGTCGGGTGTATGTCAGTGAACCCTTCTAGAAGGATTAAATGCTCATACTTCCGTGTTACATGAAAATCCACTAGTGCAAGACCAGGGTTTTTTTTCTTTTCTAGGTGAGAAAGTTGTAGTACAGTGACAAAGATAGCACCCAGTCCAGAGTCTAAATTATTACGTTCAGAGTGCACACTAATTTCAATCAATTTTGCACATACATAGGGGAATTCACTCCTGCTCTGCAACCCTTTGCACTGGTGTAAAGGGACTGCTAGAGGGATGCAAGATGTGCTCTGGGGAATACTCTGGGCCCACACACACACCACTTTTCTCCCCACAGGAGGCCCTCAGGCAGGGGACATTTCATAGAGTTGAAGTGGGAGGAGGTATAGTTAAGGCAGTCCTGTGCCCCAGAAATTCCGTGTCACGGCAGTGGCCCATAGGGAGCAACCATGAAAGGCTGCTGTATAACTATAGTATGTGGAGTAACTCAGAATTAGTGGCACCTTTGTGCCCTTTCTGCTTGGGCTCCCTCTTGTGTGCTGCACCTTCTAAAATACACACTATGCAATCTGGCCCTAAAAGTTTTAAAACATTTTTTATCACATGTTCTCAGTGGGCAGGCACAATAGCTTTGGTTGATCTGTGGATTTTTGTGCTCATGATTTAATTGAAGCAGAAATAAACCATAGAAACATGTATTATTCAACTAACAATAAATAGATATACATGGACAGTTTCAAGTCCAATTCAAACCTTGGCCTCTGTGCTGAGATTGCCAATGAAGGTTCCAAATAGTCCCACTATACTGTGATTGTGATTTTATTATGTGAATGTTTGTCCAACAGGAAGATTGAGACTCCCAATTACACTGGTCTACAATTTTTGAGAAGTCGTCTGCTTCAGAGATTAAAATGTGCTATTTAGTATGTATTTTGATGTGCTGAATTCAAATATGACAATTAAAACAACTGATTGGCTACTGTTTCTAAGATAGTTAAGTTTTTACATTTTATGTCTATGTATATTGTGTAGATAGTAGAGTTTTAATCATAAATTGTAAACCTAGGTCTTTTCATGTGTTTATGGTTGCTTTACATTATACTATTTCACCTGTCCTGTTTATGTAACACTTTAAAAATCAGCAAAGGGGTTATATAAATAAAATTTAGTATGAAACAAAAGGCAAAAAACTATTATGTCCATAGTTTAGTCCTATTCAGTGTCTACTCGGCGCTTCTTGGCTTGTCTCTTGTATTCATTAAATGGAGCATCTCTTGTCACTGTCCAGCAATAGTCTGCAAGCATTGATGGGCTCCATTTGCCCTGATAGCGTTTCTCCATTGTTGCAATGTCCTGGTGAAATCGCTTGCCGTGCTCGTCGCTCACTGCTCCGCAGTTCGGTGGGAAAAAATCTAGATGAGAGTGCAAAAAATGTATCTTTAGCGACATGTTGCAACCAAGGCTTTTGTATGCCTTGAGGAGGTTTTCCACCAACAACCTGTAGTTGTCTGCCTTGTTGTTTCCGAGAAAATTTATTGCCACTAACTGGAAGGCTTTCCGTGCCTTTTTTTCCTTGCCACGCAGTGCATGGTCAAATGCATCATCTCGAAGAAGTTCATGAATCTGAGGACCAACAAAGACACCTTCCTTTATCTTAGCTTCACTTAACCTTGGAAATTTTCCACGGAGGTACTTGAAAGCTGCTTGTGTTTTGTCAATGGCCTTGAGAAAGTTCTTCATCAGACCCAGCTTGATGTGTAAAGGTGGTAACAAAATCTTCCTTGATTCAACAAGTGGTGGATGCTGACCACTTTTCCTCCCAGGCTCCAATGACTGTCGGAGTGGCCAATCTTTCTTGATGTAGTGCGAATCTCTTGCACGACTATCCCATTCGCAGAGAAAACAGCAGTACTTTGTGTATCCAGTCTGCAGACCAAGCAAGAGAGCAACAACCTTCAAATCGCCACAAAGCTGCCACTGATGTTGGTCATAGTTTATGCACCTCAAAAGTTGTTTCATGTTGTCATAGGTTTCCTTCATATGGACTGCATGACCAACTGGAATTGATGGCAAAACATTGCCATTATGCAGTAAAACAGCTTTAAGACTCGTCTGCGATGAATCAATGAACAGTCTCCACTCATCTGGATCGTGAACGATGTTGAGGGCTGCCATCACACCATTGATGTTGTTGCAGGCTACAAGATCACCTTCCATGAAGAAGAATGGGACAAGATCCTTTTGACGGTCACGGAACATGGAAACCCTAACATCACCTGCCAGGAGATTCCACTGCTGTAGTCTGGAGCCCAAAAGCTCTGCCTTACTCTTGGGTAGTTCCAAATCCCTGACAAGGTCATTCAGTTCACCTTGTGTTATGAGGTGTGGTTCAGCGGAGGAGGATGGGAGAAAATGTGGGTCCTGTGACATTGATGGTTCAGGACCAGAAGTTTCATCCTCTTCCTCATCTGACTCAAGTGAGAATGATTCTGGTGCATCAGGAACTGGCAGTCCTTCTCCGTGGGGTACTGGGCGTATAGCTGATGGAATGTTTGGATAATGCACAGTCCACTTTTTCTTCTTTGACACACCTTTCCCAACTGGAGGCACCATGCAGAAGTAACAATTGCTGGTATGATCTGTTGGCTCTCTCCAAATCATTGGCACTGCAAAAGGCATAGATTTCCTTTTCCTGTTCAACCACTGGCGAAGATTTGTTGCACAAGTGTTGCAGCATCTGTGTGGGGCCCACCTCTTGTCCTGATCTCCAATTTTGCAGCCAAAATAAAGGTGATAGGCTTTCTTAACCATAGTGGTTATACTGCGCTTTTGTGATGCAAAAGTCACTTCACCACAAACATAGCAGAAGTTATCTGCACTGTTCACACAAGTACGAGGCATCTCTGCTCACTTTGGCTAAACAGAAATGTGTCCCTTTGCAAAATCAAACACTGACAAATAAGAGAGCACGACACTGTATGATTTCTAGAGCTGAGATAGGGCAATTTGTTCAGCAGAGTGATGTAAGCTTCATTATGATTGCATCATCCATGACTTCTAGGAATAACATGATGCAATTCATATAATGTATGACGCAATACCAGCTTCAGAGTGCATCATTCATTGTTTTGCCTAAAAAGCAAGTACTGTCCAAACCCAGTCATAGATTTATTCATAGATCCAGTCAAAGATGTATTTTAGTCATTTCTGGTTTAAATTGAGATCCCTTCCCTTTATAACTCACTTATCCTCCGCCATTCCCAAGTCAAGGGTCGTATATACTGACCCAATAGCATGTCTTGAAAACTAGAGCCAATCAACAATTTTAAGCATCATTTTCGTTCTCAGTGACCCAGAATTAGTAAAGTTTGACTACATTTATTTCAGAAGCATTTTGGCTGTAGAGCAGTGTTATTACACATAGGCCACCATGGCTAACAACTCTTGATCACGTCCAAGAGGGGTTGTATTTCAACCAGTGACCTAAAGGTAAAAGGCTGCATATCCCATTGCTAGTGTTTTTAATCCAGTCCCTCCAAAGGAAGGTTCTAAAAAAGAGAAAATCAGAACACCCCTGAAACCCATTCGCCCACTCCATAAAGCAACCAACTTATGTCTCTTGAGTTTACATAGAATCTGCTTCTTGCGAAATTATCTCATTAAAAGGAGCAGAGAAATTTTATTCACATACCAATGGTTATTGTGCAGATTTACGTGATGTAATCTACAAATGAATAACTGAGGAAGTCAGATTTAAATAAAACAATCTGTAAAATTTGCTGTTTGTACAGCCAACAGTTCCCTTCTGCAGTTTATCTATGGGAGTACACTAACTTTCTGCTCTCATGAAATCTTGGTGTATGTATTAAGCAGCTAACATGATCCTGATTTATAATAATTACTGTTCTTGGTAAATCCAAAGTGTAGCCCTGAATTAGGGGGAAATTTGCACTGACATCTCAGACACATGAATTTGCCAAGCTAGCTCATACTCTTTGCAGGGCAGTCACAAGGTACAAGACTACTTTAGGAGTGCCCTATATAAATGCAGCGACTTGAAAACATTATGCCAATTTTAATAAGTGCATTACTTACACAGCACAGTTGCTGCATTGCATGTGGAAAGAACTGAGATATCTTTAAATGCACTTAATTCATTTTCAGTTTGTGTTTTTTATAAGATAAAATGTGACACACCTCTACTCCAAGAGTTTTGGCTTCTGTTTCAGGTGTGCCTTTATGTCAGTGCTTGGAAAAAATCAGGTCAGTATGTTTATTGATAAGTCTGAACTAGCACCCAGTTTGTGAGAACTGGATTCTAATAATAGCCTGCATGACATAGAGCTGCATGGACAAGCTAACTTCAGTCATTAAACAAGATATAGGGGGGCCAGATTCTAACTGGTTTAAACTGGCATAGCCCCAATGATTTCAGGGGAGCTATGCAGATTTACACCAGCTGAGGATCTAGCCTGACATACTCAGTTCCACTTCACAAAATACAATATTTGGTTAGGATGGATGAAGAAATACATTTAGGTTGCGGGTTTTTGTTTTTAATGGAAAGAGTATTTCCTCGTCTGTTTCCTGATGTTTTACCAGAGACTGAAATTAGGTTTTCAAACATACTTGTGTGAACATCTGAATATTGTCACTCAGACTTTCCGAGTTTTTATCCTTTTGCTTTCATTGCTGGAGACTTTCTAAACAAAGATGGGCTGGATTTCTCTCCCCGTCTCTCTCTCTGTTTAGTTTATTTGCTGGATGGCAAGTGAGTGTCTGCTGCAATCACTGTTGTTATGATTGTGTCTATTGAGAAAGATAGACAAGCCTATGGGAAGTCTCCACAGAATGGAGGGCATAGCAGAATGTGGCTTCATCTCCCAGCACCACATATACTTCCTCTGCTGAATATGCTAGACAGACAAGAGAATGGTATAAACTGTACTGCTGGAAACTCTCTACATTTCCCAAAACAACCAGACTGTCCCAAGTGACCTTTTGTAAGCATACTTTGTGTCTTTTCAAATGATTAGCATGATTATAAGCAAGTGGGCTGATCTGTCTCTGACTTTTCAATTTAGGCTTACTTGTATGTACTTTTAAGAATAATTTGCACTTCTATAGCTCCTTTCCGCTGAGGATCTCAAAGCCCTTTACAGACCTTTGCTAATAAAAGATCACAAGAGGTAGGAGAGTGTTATTCTCATCATATAAACTGATACAGAAGTGAAGCAACCTGTCCAAGATCACACAATTATCAGTGACAGATGGAGGAAATCAAACTCAGGAGTCCTAACTCCAGTACCTCTCAATACCTTCCTTTGACATACAGGTGTGTCGCATCTTACGCGCATTTAACATGCACGAATTCAGCTTTGTGTGGTCGGCAAAAAAAGAGAAAAATAACAATTTAAAAACTGTAGCTGTAGTGCAGGCGATTACGCCCACCATTCAACTCAATGAGCATTTGACTATATGCGGTTTTCGCTTTACGCGCTGACTGCGGAACATAACCCCAGCATAAGATGAGACTTGTCTGTATATATTTACACTTGGTACACAAATAAGCATTGATGCTTTATCCCTCGCAATATAATACAGAGAGGGTGGCTGGCAGGATGTTCTCTATAAGGGCCCTGGGATTCTTGAATGGCCAGATTTGTTGAATCCCAGGGCACACTGTTTTATGTGCTCTGAGTAGAGGTAAGATGATTGAAGTATAGGCCTAGTGTATAATAACATAAGAACGGCCATACTGGGTCAGACCAAAGGTCCATCAAGCCCAGTGTCCTGTCCTCTGACAGTGGCCAATGGCAGGTGCCCCAAAGGGAATGAACAGACAGGTTATCATAAAGTGATCCATGCCCTGTCATCCAATCCCAGCTTCTGGCAAACAGAGGCTAGGGACATCATTCCTGCCCATCCTAGCTAATAGCCATTGATGGATCTATCTTCCCTGAATCTATCTAGCTCCCTTTTGAACCCCGTTATAGTATTGGCCTTCACAACACCCTCTGGCAAGGAGTTCCAGAGGCTGACAGTGTGTTGCGTGAAAAAATACTTTCTTGTTTGTTTTAAATTTGCTACCTATTAATTTAATTTGGTGGCCCCTTGTTCTTGTATTATGAGAATGAGTAAATAACATATTTACTTCCTTATTTACTTTCTCTATACCACTCATGATTTTATAGACCTCTATCGTATCCCCCCTTAGTCACCTCTTTTCCAAGCTGAAAAGTCCCAGTCTTATTAATCTCTCCTCATATGGAAGCTGTTCTATACCCCTAATCATTTTTGTTGTCCTTTTCCAATTCCAATGTATCTTTTTTGAGATGGGGCGACCACATCTGCACGCAGTATTCAAGGTGTGGGCGTACCATGGATTTATATAGAGGCAATATGATATTTTCTGTCTTATTATCTCTCCCTTTCTTGATGATTCCCAACATTCTGTTCGCTTTTTTGACTGCCACTGCACATTGAGTGGATGATTTCAGAGAACTATCCACAATGACTCTAAGATCTCTTTCTAGAGTGGTAACAGCTAATTTAGACCCCATCATTGTATATGTATAGTTAGGATTATGTTTTCCAATGTGCATTACTTTGTATTTATCAACATTAAATTTCATCTGCCATTTTGTTGCCCAGTCACCCAATTTTGTGAGATCCTTTTGTAGCTCTTTGCAGTCTGCCTGGGATTTAACTATCTTGAGTAGTTTTGTATCATCTGCAAATTTTGCCACCTCACTGTTTACCCCTTTTTCCAGATAGTTTATGACTATGTTAAATAGGACTGGGCCCAGTACAGATCCCTGGGGAACACCACTGTTTACCTCTCTCCATTCTGAGGTGTTTATGGTGTTAGTATGAGGTATGGAGTGTTAGTATTTGGTTTGAGCTGTTGCTTGGTAGATGGGGTGAGCTGAATGAATTGTTTTTCAGTCTGTAATTTTAAATAATTGGCAGCCTTGTGTATGGGGATATTTTATTATTCTAATTCAAAAGAAAACAAAATATTGCCAACTTTTAGAAAGTCTTTTCCAGAATTCAGAAATCAAGGTAGGTTGCAGGCCTTGGTACTTCCTAGGTTCCTGAAAGCTGATGGATAGCAAGATCATTTTTATACTAAAAAGTATTTTGTCCATACTTTTTACATTGTTCTTCACTTCCTTCTTTTCTTCTTTTGGTTCTTTTTTCTCTCCCTTTTGTTTCTTGTTATGCTTCTTTTTTTTTTTTTACCAGATCCTCACATTTAATTAAAGCATCATGATTAGTAAATAGCCAGTCTTGGCCTTTTAATTATAGGGGTACGCCAGTGGCTTCATAACATAGCCATGTTCCTTATACCAGCGCTCAGAAATGTTTTAAGCACTCACCTTTCAGCATGAAGGATGTATCACCACTGAAATATTCATACCCTTTTTGAGGAAGCAAATAGAAAAGGTGAACCATTGCACCAATATGTAATGCTATACATGTGTGAGGAAACACTACATGATAAACTCTATCAGGAATAAGAGAGTTTCCAGACCTAGTCAAGGGCATGTGACATACATGTCAGTGAATAGTGTGGTATGCGGCGTTAATTGGTATGTCTGCAGGCGGGTGGTTATTCATGGATTTACTTCACTTTTCATTTTGTTTAGCAGAGTTGTTATATTACTACTACGTGCTGTTTAGTACTGAATCTGAACTGGTGGGATCTGTGAGCTAAACTCAGTGAATTGTTTTGCACTACTGATATGTGATATTTGCCTATTTGGAGATATGCTTAAGGCAGGCTTTGTGTTTAAAGTTTGATTAATCTTTCATGGCACCATATATCTGACTGAACTATTTTGATCTTTGAACACACACAACTGTGCCTCGGAATTTATTAGTGTTGGGATGAAATTCTGTGTATGTTCACAGAGGGAAAATGAGGGGCAAGACATTCATTTACAAGATGAAACATGACACTTTGTATCAGCAACACACGCAAATCACTCCCAAGATGATGTGGGGATAACTAGTGGTTGAATTCTGACCAGCTGCAGGGGGACTGCAGATCTGACAGCCAGTCATTTCTACAACAGACAGACCAGTAGTAGGCAGAGCGGACGATTGGGAATTGCTCAGGTTAAACATGGTAATGCAAAGTGATTTGCTTACTTTTGAGAAATCTATAGGCATATCTTCCTGACAGCAGCCCTCATGGCATGATAGAATGAAAGTCATGGAAATACATTGCCCTGTTTTGGAGGGGGCCGGAGAAGAACCCATATTTTACTGAAACATAAAAATAACTATTGTGCTTAAAAGAAAAAAAAACACATTTGGTATATTCTTAATTCTCCCCAAATATATTTTACATATTCTGTAGAAAAGAGAATTATATTAATGCTGAAATAACAGGAATGATAGAAAAAGACATCAATATTCATCTTCTATTGTAGAAAATGATGCAAAGCTTGTTGATAGCTTTTACCATCTTTTGCTTCATGTCTTAAATTTCCAGTTATTTGAAATTAGCATGATTCAGGCACTTCTTTTAGGGCTTTATTCTGTAGCCTGTTTGGGTGCAGAATGTTTCCTGAATCAGGCACTTAGGGAATAAGCAACATTTCCAGAAAAGTATGCTTTTTTACAAAATCGTGATTAGCAATATGGCTATTTTCAGCATAATTACTTTATAATTAAAGAAACTGGTTCAATTTTTTGACTAATTGGCTTTGCAACTCCATTAAAATACATATGAATCTATTTTTAGACTAACATGAAAGGAATGCCTGAAACACTGTTGCTTTGCCTCTTGCTGTAGCTTGCTTCAGTCAGGGAGATTTACAAATTAAATACTCTGGTTTTATCATTTGTGAGGCAGCTAGGCTTTTTATAAAATTTGAGTCCCAAAACTGTGAATTTAGGAAGAAAGGACTTTTGGCTCTGACCAAGTTGAAGTCTAACCTTTCACCCCAATTTTGTGCACCAAAAAATGCTGTTCAACATTGAGCTGAGTAACAAAATATGAAAGAGGAAGTTCATAGTTATAAGGCCAGAAAGGACCGTTCTGATCATGCAGTCTGACCTCCACAGGACTTTCCTGAGTTAATTGCCATTTGAAGGAGAGCATATCTTTTAGAAAGTCAGTCAATCTTGATTTAAAGTTATAAGCTTCTGTCTGTAGAACAGGAACTGTTCCTGCCTGTACATGACTGAGTGGACATATTTGTGTTTTCCTAGTATTTCAGTTCCATCTTTTTGCTAATTTTGCATTTTTAAAATTATTTTGAGTTGGGACTTTGTAGGATGGTTGAGATCATATCTGTGGACTAACCCATGACCTCAAACATCTCAAAATACCTATTGACTGTCTGGCTGACTATTTGGACTTATTTTTGGATCCACTGATTTTTTCCAAGACCCAAATTACTGGAATGAGGAGGTTTAGTTTGCATACAGATGATCCCATCAAACCCGACTGGGTGATGCCATTAACTTCAGAAGAAAAGTGCCCCATTCTCCCAAGGGACTCCTGAGGAGGAATGTGACAGACATGCCCTGGCATACCCTGGTAGGTAAATTGTCCTGTGCCAAACCACCTTCTCAATATGTCACCGAAGTGGTTCGTGTGTAGTCTCTGCTGAGAGCTAAGAACTAGCTGATTGTCATGGTTATTGCAAGATGTTTGTATGGGAATTAGTTTATAAGAATGTGAAATAAAGAATAGTAGCTTGCAAAACTGATGAAGTGAGACTCTCTCCTGAGGCAAGGGGTGGGGGAATCCTGAGAGCTAATTCAATCAATCTTGAGAACAATGGACGTCCCTGGAGACAGCACTTTGTTTACTGTCTGAGGAAGATGCAGCCTTGATCATACTCAAAGACAATAGAACCCCAAGAATGTCTCAACGGGGACCGCCCCCCCCCCCCAAGTGATCTGTAACTGCATAAGGGAAGAGGAGAGGGGACAAGATTGGTTCCATGACAGAAGAGTGACTCTGCCAGCAGGGGTTGTCTCATGCAAGGTGGATCCCAACTTTCTGAACTGGACAAACTCTATAAGGATGAATTATTAGGTCAGAAATACCTTAGTAGATAGGAAAGTAACTTGTTAATAAGTTTAGGCTACTCATTTTTTAAGTAATTATTTTACCTGTAACCTTGTGTTTCCAAACCCTTATATTTGCTTTTATTGAAATCACTATCTGAAGCTCTGTTAAATAAACTTCAATTTTGGTTTTACTATAGACATGTCTAAGTGCCTTACACTAAGGAAAGTGCTGAACTGCAACAAAACCGGTGAACTGGGGTGCACTGCTTCCATGGAGGCAGCAAATCAGTCAGTGTACATTGTGGGTGTCCTGGAGAGAAAGCACTGGGTACTCAAATGTAACGAAGTGGGGTGTGTAAATTGCTAGCCTGCGGAGGGAGAGTGGTGCTCACCGAGCCTGGAGCGGAGTGCTTGTGTTGCCAGCTGCAGATGGCAGGAGAGAATTTCCCCTGCTGGGCACAGACAGGGCTCCCGCCTGCCGTGAGCAGGTGGTAGTGACTCACCTCAAGGAAACCCCAAAAAGCATCACAAGGAGTTCCAAGAGAAGTAAACAGCCAAGCCACCATCTTCAAAAAACAGAAGGAAAGGTAGAAGTCCTTATTTTCTTGCTTCTGACCATTGACTTGAAACCTTTGCTTCCTGCTGCAGTGGCCATTGGTTTCTGGCCATGTGATGCCACAGTGCCTCACAAAGGGGCCTGTGCTTCCTCCACCCTCCCAGCTGGCCACCAAGAGGTGGGAGTCCAGCAACATGCAATAACTAAGATGCAACGTTTATAAGCAAGTAACTTCTAATCATTCAGCAGCAAGTCCATCAATGTTAAAACATCTGAGCTGATAATATCACTGACTAGTCTTTTCAGACAAGTACCAGGTTCCTGAAGCGGAATGAAAACACAAAAGTTGCAACAATCATCCTGCATAAGTATCAGTCTTTTTTATTTTGTTTTCTTTTTCCAGTTTTATGAGTTGAGGGATGCCTTTATCTTCACATTCTTTGTGTTGTTGTTTGTTTTTTTTGTTTGTTTAAACTCCAGCAGATGGATGGTAGTCAGGGTATGTGTGGATAAAACCAACAGAATTTGTTTCAGAATGGTGGCTATAGAATAAATAATAAAATTCCTGAAAAAGCCCTAGGTTAAACAACTTTGCTATACAAAACCACACATGCATATATTTAATGGTTTAGGAGTTGTATGTTTTATCTTAAGAAATAGTTATTTTTACTTACATTCAGAATTCAAATGACAAATTAAAAAAGTTGCACAATAGAACCTCAGTTACGTACTGACCAGTCAACTACACACCTCATTTGGAACCAGAAGTACACAATCAGGCAGCAGCAGAGACCAAAAAAAAAAAAGCAAATACAGTACAGTGTTACATGTAAACTACTAAAAAAATAAAGGGAAAGCAGCACTTTTCTCCTGCATAGTAAAGTTTCAAAACTGTATTAAGTCAATATTCAATTGTAAACTTTTTGTTCAGAGTTACAAACAACCTACATTTCCGAGGTATTTGTAACTCTGAGGTTCTACTATATCATCTTGGATCATATTACAATGTTTCGTGTAACCCTATAGTATGGTGAGGGAAAAGATTGATTATTACCTCTCAATAAATTGGGGTTTATTTGAGATGATTTGATCAACCTGATATTAGATTAATTTGATTCTATATAAACCCTTTATTTTAATTTTATTTGGTTATATGTATTTTTAGTTTATGCTTTTGCTTATTTAATTTAGCTAATAAAATATATCAAACTGGAAAACTGTGTAGCTGAGATGTTTGTTCCCCCAGATGTCAGGGTTCCAGACCTGAGGAGTCCCAGGGTAAATAAGAGGCAACTCTGTGACTCATGCAATGGTGGTCCATAGAACTGCCATATAGTCTTCCCACAATTGGTGCCCAAACAGGAACACTGTTAGCTTGTGAAGAAAAGGTGCATTATATATTCATTTCTTTTATAAGCAACATGCATTCTAGAACCTTGGCGGGCCTGGGGTGGATACCAGCTAGTCAACCTATAGGCTGATGTGACAGCCCTCAGGGTATCCAGAACTTTGAACCACCTCATTACCCCCTGCCTTCAGCAAGAGGGAGTCTTTCGTGTGGTAGCTGGGTGTCAGCTTCCTGACACCACTAGCCTTTCAGCCACTCAAGCACTCTCCTCTCTGTTATGCCAGCCCTAACTTCACCTTTCAGGTTAACAATAGGTGTACCCTAATCCCTGAGTCACTTTTGAATCATTCCCCTGTGATATCGAGCCCTGACACTGGCTACTCAAAGAAATTCCAGATCCTTTTCACCCAAAGGAACAGTGTACTCCGCGTTACCAGTTTTACCATAAATCACTGCTCCTGTAAACCACACAGCAACTGTGAGCACTTAAATAAACACACTTTTGTTTTATTATAAAAAAAGAATAAAGATTTAACTAGAAGTGAGAGAAAGTGAAAGTTACAACACAAAACAAACACGAACCTAGGTCTACGCTTATCAGTCTACAACATAAAACACGAACCTAGGTCTACGCTTATCAGTAACTATCCTTCCTATCTAATAAAGTAGGCTTTTCCCCAAAGTTCAGTCCGTTGCAGAGCTAGCTGGTTTCATAAGAACGACAATCCAAACGTTCAGGAAAGCTCCTTGATCCTCAAGGGGTTTCCTCAGTGAATGGATATAGAGCATCTTCCCTATATTCTGTTGTACTGAAACAGTCTTTTGTCTTTATTTGTAGCCAGGGCAATTTCCTGCCTGCTATACTGGTCTGTTCACCTTCAAGTGGTTTTGATCACTGTGATTGTCTTTGATGGTTTTCCATTGACCATTCTGGAATGTGGCAAGGGTAAATGATAGAACCTTGCATTACCTTGCCAGCTGACTAGGGAGGGGTGACAACTCCCTCTTGCTTGAATGGGCCCTCACCGAGACACATTACCCTGATTAATTTTTACTCCAAATCCATAAAGCATACGTTCTATACACATTGTTCCTTAAATACTATCTGTACCTACATCTTGCAATGATTGAGTCTTGGCAAGTTATGAGGTTTCTGTAGATATCTTACATGTTACTCTTTATGGGTAAATATCCTGTAAGACGTTTTGTGTGGTGAGTTTGTTGGGTCTGAGGTAAGAGATGTTTGCAAAGAATAGGTCTCTATTAGCTGACAAGTAAATCTATTTTCCTTACACATTTGTAGCGGTCCTTGCTGCCTTGGGTTTTCATAGGTTTTTTCTTCACTGCCAAAAAGATGTATTCTTTACAGCGAGAAAACTACTGTGCGTTAGTTATCTTGCTGCAAAATCCTAGTAGAGGCAAGACATCTGTAAAATCCTAGCAGAAAAAAACACTTGTAGTTTTTACCACAAGGTAGCAAGGTGATGTCAGCACTCTATCCCCACTCCCAAATCCATGGTTGACCTTGCCTAGTTTACACCATGGTAGAACTACAGTGTTTTGTCTCCACTAGGATTTTACAGTGGGATAGTTAACATGTTAATCTGTACTAAAAATGCATTTTTTTTTAGCCATGAAGACAAAGCCATAGTACTGGCTGATAGTCACAATTGTCACTTTTTTCTACAGTTTGATGGTGATTGTGTATATTATGTTGCTCTCTGAACCCTGAGCATCCCCGATGTTTCTTTTTACGTCTGTCCCCTTTTTGGAGGCTTGCAATACTAGCTGGAATCAGTTCCTGGGCATGGATACCTTGTACCTTTCCCCCTTTGCACACCTGTACAGGGCCGGGCACAATCTAGGCCTTCATTAACCATTCATGCTGTTGCCCCAAAATGCTGTATTCTCAATTCTCTCATTTTAAATTAACAAAATACAATTATTTTAAACTGAAATACGTGTGGTACTATGTTGAGGAAGCTGATTCTGTTGGAATATTAGCTGCATTAATATGGCATTGCCATGAGGGATCTAGCATCTCACTCCACTGTAGACATAAGGCTCTTGGCTATGAAGTATAAACGTGATGCAGAGAATGTCAGTTTTCTTCAGTTGTCAATCAGCTCATATCTAACAGAGTGACGTTTCCTGTTTACTAAACAAGTCCCTGGAGAAATACCATTTTTCTACATAGCAGATCTGGGTTTACACAAGAGCAAACATACGTTTGTCTGCATTCCTGAATTTGAAAAGTTGCAGGGAGATCCCATAGTGATAGCTGTCTCATTGTTAGTAGCAATAAATCAGAATCCAGTCTGTAGCCATGTCTAGCAGAGCTGATGTCTCCAAGCACTACAGAGATCTGGGTTCAGACAGGATAATGTCCAGGAGGATGAGTTTATTAGGAATTTAAAAAAGAGGAGGGGAATACACCAATCTGACACAAATATAATTCTGCCATTCTTTATGATCATTTAGAGTGTTTCCTTTACTTGTTCTGTTTGACTTACCCTGTGGCTTTGAGTAAGTCCCTTATCTTTTCTCTGCTTAAGTTTTGCCAATATGTAAAATGAGGATAATACTTATCTACCTCACAAAAGTACAGTAAGGATTCATTATGCAGAAGCAGTAGTAACAGTTGCAACTGGAGTTCCATTATAAGGCTGACTGTGATTCTCACTCCAAATCCCCATAAGTAAAACAAAACCCTGGTATGCTTTCAGATTTTTTAGGGTTAGGTCTCATTGGCAACTAGTAACTGACTTAAAAATCTTGACAAACTTTATGTTTCTTGATGTTAATAGCCTTTAAAATAATTCCTTACAAATTTTTACAAACTGCACTACTAGAGGGAGACATAGAAATGTTAAACACCTAATCATATAAAATTACAATCACAGGTAGATTTTTTTACATTGGCTTTTGTAAGAGACAGTAAAATTTTAAAGAAATTAATACTATTATAAAAAAAGTATAAAACTTTGCTTCTTGGTTAATGAAGCCAATGGGTAAATACTGAAAATGACCCACATATTCCTGTTATTCCTTTCACTCAGTTGCTTATTCCTTTAGAACCCTCAGTTGCTAAATCCTAATCTGAAACTTCAGGATATTCTGGCCCAGAGGCTGCAAGATGAGTCATAGAGACACTAATAATCTATGATTCAGCAGGATGTTGGAATGTAGATAATGAGAGTATTTTAAAGGGAAGCTACAGAGAACTTAAAGTAAACAGTCAATTTGGCTAAATTTTACAGTTAGTTTTATGTACCCAAGGGAAAAATGTATTCCATTCCCAGCATCTTCACTTCCTCCCTTATTTCCCTCCCCCCCCCGCAAAAAAAAAAAAAAAAAAAAAAGACTAAAGTGCAAAGAAGCTTGATGATAGGAAATACCTCAAATGCATTTTAAAGCAGCTAAAGCCTTCTAGCTTCTGGGGGCCTGAACTCACTCTGACTTGTATGACTTATTAAAGTTGTATCTAATTCCCTCCTTTGCTTGAAGCTCCCCTTGCACTTCACTCAGTGAGAGGATTTCTCCCTGCAGGAGTGTCTGTATTTTACTGAATGGCATCAGGGTATTGGACAACCACAATTTTATTGGTGAGGAGAGCAGAGGTTAGAAGGGGGAGCCAGGCTAAGAAACAGTGCTCTAATCTTGTCCAACAAACACTACTCTCAGCCAAATTCAGACCTAATGTAAGCAGGTGCAATTGTCCCAAAGTCAATGGAGTTGCACTAATTTCCATGAGGTTTGATTTTGGCCCTATGTTCCCACAAAATTCTCGAGGCTACAGAATGAGGCAAGGGAAATACTGTAATATATTTAACAAATTATAGTGCAAACCATAGAAAAATATATAGAAAAAATGTATTTCTTGGGGGCTAGAAAATTGTTGAATATTTAGAACCAAGGAAGAGACAGTCTGGAGGCAGTAGCACAGCCAGGTCCGGAGTGCAGGGGGAGCAGCGCTATAAAAAGGCGCCTCCCCCTGTACTCACCCGGTGGCGCTCTGGGTCTTCGGCAGCACTTCAGCAGCGGGTCCTCACTCACTCCGGGTTTTCGGTGGTACCAGCCGCCGAAATGCCACCGAAGACCCGGAGCGCCGTCGGGTGAGTGCAAGAAGCGGTGCTTAAAAAGAAGCGGCGCCTTTTTTTAGCGCTGCTAAAAAAAGCCGCCGCTTCCTTTTTAAGGCGCCGCTTCTGCTCACAGGGGGAGCGGCCGCTCCCCCTGCTCCCCCTCTGGCTACGCTACTGTCTGGAGGTGGTATGTTGTGCAGCTTTGGTCATCTGAGTTTTTCCTGTGTGACTCCATTATGTGTCTTGCTCTGACTGCCCTTTTTATTCATTCTTTTACATATGACTTTAGCAGCATTTGAGACTCTCCTTTGGGGAGACCAGCTTCTTTGATATTTTATTTAGGTACTGATACCTACTTGCAACTTGCACTCAATGTCTGATTTACTTTTTGACTTTTTAGTAACTTGCTACCTCCTCTCTATAGCTAGATGGCTTGGTAGAATTCTCATTCTTGATTCATCTTAATGATTGTATAACTTAAAACAAATTTTTGTCAGAGATGGGGCGGGTGAAGTAATGACTTTTACTGACCAACTTCTGTGGGTGAGAAAGACAACCTTTTCAGCCTATACGTAGGTCTTCTGCAGGTCTAGGAAACTTAGTTTCAAAGCTAAATACACTCCATCGTGTATTTAGCTGTGACACCCTGAGTAAGTTTCCCAGACATGAGGAAGAGCTTTCCCCCTATCTACAAGGTGCTTCCTCCCTTGTAGCTGGCTAGAAGCGGTAGATGTGGTATATCTTGACTTTAGTAAGGATTTTGATACTGTCTCGCATGTCCGTCTCATAAACAAACTAGGGAAAATACTACCTACATGGAGTTGGGAAGGTGGGTGCATAACTGGTTGGAAAATCGTTCCCAGAGAGTAGTTATCAGTGGTTCAGTCATGCTGGAAGGGCATAATGAGTGGGGTTCCGCAGGGATCAGTTCTGGGTCTGGTTCTGGTTCTGTGATTTAGATAATGGCATAGAGAGTACACTTATAAAGTTTGCGGACAATACCAAGCTGGGAGGGGTTCCAAGTGCTTTGGAGGATGGGATTAAAATTCAAAATTATCTGGAAAAACTGGAGAATGGTTTGAAGTAAATAGGATGAAATTTAATAAGGACAAATGCAAAGTACTCCACTTAGGAAAGAACAATCAGTTGCACACATACAAAATGGGAAATGACTGCCTAGGAAGGAGTACTGTGGAAAGGGATCTAGGGGTCACAGTGGATCAGAAGCTAAATATGAGTCAACAGTGTAACTCTGTTGCAAAAAAAGCAAACATTATTTGGGATGTATTAGTAAGAGTATTGTAAGCAAGACATGAGAAGTAATTCTTCCGCTCTATTCCATGTTGATTAGGCCTCAAGTAGAGTATTGTGTCTAGTTCTGGGCACCACATTTCAGGAAAGAAGTGGACAAATTGGAGAAAGTCCAGAGAAGAGCAACAAAATTGATTAAAGGTCTAGAAAACATGACCTATGAGGGAAGACTGAAAAAAAATTGGGTTTATTTAGTCTGGAGAAGAGAAGACTTAGAGGGGACATGATAACAGTTTTCAAGCACATAAAAGGTTGTTACAAGGAGGGAGAAAAATTGTTTTTCTTAACCTCTGAGGATAGCACAAGAAGCAATGGCCTTAAATTGCAGCAAGGGCGGTTTAGGTTGGACATTAGGAAAAACTTGTTAACTGTCAGGGTGGTTAAGCATTGGAATAAATTGCCTAGTTAGATCGTGGAATCTCCATCATTGGGGATTTTTAAGAGTAGGTTGGACAAGCATCGGCCAGGGATGGTCTAGATCAGGCATCGGCAACCTTCGGCATGCGGCTCGCCAGGGTAAGCCCCCTGGCGGGCCGGGCCGGTTTGTTTACTTGCCGCGTCCGCCGGTTTGGCCGATTGCAGCTTTCACTGGCCGCGGTTTGCCATCCCAGGTCAATGAGGGCTGAGGGAACGGCAAACTGCAGCCAGTGGGAGCCGCGATCTGCCGAACCGGCGGACACCGCAAGTAAACAAACCGGCCCGGCCCGCCAGGGGGCTTACCCTGGCAAGCTGCATGCGGAAGATTGCCGATGCCTGGTCTAGATAATACTTAGTCCTGCCTTGAATGCAGGGGACTGGACTAGATGACTTCTCAAGGTCCCTTCCAGTTCTATGATTCTATGTCTCTCTCACCCGCCCACTTCCTGGAACCCAATAGGACACACACAATGACTAAAATATCTACTAACACTATTTATAAACAAAGATGCAGCATTTAGTAATAACTGATACTCACAAATACAAACCAACAGAAGTTGGTCCAATAAAACGTTTAACCTCACTCCCCCACTTGTCTCGCTCTACTATCCTGGGACAGACACAGCTACGAGACGGTATAGAATTTTTGTCCTAGTTACTCTAATTATGATCCTTAATTCCTAGTACTGTCTTGCATTTTGTGTGATCTGTCAGACTGTTCCGGTGCCCGAGGGAGCGGTGGGGAGCCTGAGACCAGAGGGTGCCGGGCTAAGCAGGAGCCGGGGACGGACTGTTGCAGAGCCCTGGACTGGAGACTCTTCAGCAGCATAGAGTCCCCCCTGGAGCTGCAGCTAGCTGGAAGGGCGGGGAGGGGAGGTGCGCAGAGTGCGGACTCCCCCCCACCCCTCACACTCCAGATTTGACACAGAGAGGGGAATTCTCATCCAGCTGCAGAGTTTGAATGTTCAGTTACTTGATTTCCGTGGGCGGGTAACGCTGCTCGGAGCGGCATTGCTACGGGCTGGAGGCGGGCGTCTGCAGCCGCGTCCCGAGTGGGGAGCGCAGCCCCCGCCCCACAAAGCCGTGTCGTGCGGGGATCCATAGGCTGCAGCTCCCTGTCCCCCCTAGAGACGCAGCCCTGGGGGTGCACCGCCCCCCAGCACGGCTCCTTTAAGTCCCCATTCGCTCGTCCGATCTCCAGAGCATTCCGGGGAAGGGGGGGGGGGGGTGTCACTACGGAAAAAACCGAGCGCTCCTTAGACCCAAGGCCCCCTGCCCCGGCCGGGAAGGGGGAGGGATGTGTCTCCCAGCGTGCACCGCGCGCGCAGCCCCCACCCCCTTGTGGCTCCTGCTCCTCCTACGGCCGGGCCCGCTCCCCCTCTGCCTGAACAGCCGCAGAGCAGCGGGAGCCGCCCGAGCGTTCGCTGCTCCTAGGCTGCCTCTCCGCACGCAGCCAGCGCGCGCCCACCAGCCCAGCCGCCGCGTCTCGCGCCCCCGTCAGCTCACGGCGCGAGCAGCTTGGGTGGCGGCTGCTGCTGCATCTCGCGCCGCGCGCAGGCGTCGCTGGTGCCGGCCGAGGATGGGTCGCCGGGCGCTGCCTTTGCTGTTGCTGCTGGAGCTGGCCGGGCGCTGCGCCGCCGCCATGGACGAATGCGCCGACGAGGCGAGCGGGCGGCCGCAGCGCTGCATGCCCGAGTTCGTGAACGCCGCCTTCAACGTGACCGTGGTGGCCACCAACACGTGCGGCTCGCCGGCCGAGGAGTACTGCGTGCAGACCGGCGTGACCGGGGTCACCAAGTCCTGCCACCTGTGCGACGCCGCCCAGCCCCACCTGCACCACGGCGCCGCCTTTCTCACCGACTACAACCAGGCCGACACCACCTGGTGGCAGAGCCAGACCATGCTGGCCGGAGTGCAGTACCCCAGCGCCATCAACCTCACCCTGCACCTGGGTAAGTCACAGGGACCGCGCTTTGCTCCGCCTGTCCCCGCCCTAGGCCATTCCTTCTCCCGCAGAGGTGCGGAAGGGCTGCCCTGGAGGGACCGGGACCGGGACCGGGACCCGGACACGTCTCCCTCGCTTCTCCCAGTCAGGAACAGTGCGGACACGTGCATGCCTTCCCCCTCCACACACTTCACTTCTCTGCATTGTATTGCGGTGCCCCTGTGCTATAAGAGCACGGACTCGCGAACCCCCCTTTTCCCCCTGCCATCTGCACCGCTAGGGGCACGTCTACATGTATGCATTTCCAAACCCGAGTGGGAAAAAACTACCTTTGCATGTAAGGCATCCCGCAATAGCAAACTGAAGAGCAAAGATGGGGTTGGGAGAGGAAGAGGGAAGGGAAGTGTGAGTGCTTGGAATTCAAGGATGAAAAAACCAGGGCTAATTTCAGACCAAGCTTGTTAACACTCTCTTTTTAATAGTTTGTGTGGCTTGTAAAACTTCAGTGACCTGCACTGTAAAAACATACAAGAATCATAACTTTATACGTATACAAGAATCATAACTTTACTCCGTCCTCAATCATTCCCTTCTGTCTGCATTGTATTGGGGTCCCTGTGCTGGATGATCACTACCTCTCCCTTTGCAACCTGAACTAGCAAAGACCCATCTGTATGCACTGCTGGTTTTTTGCCATCTCATCATGCACAACCATCCTGTACCTAGTGCTTAAATCAACAGAGAAACTTTCTTTTTCTTTCTTGTTCCTGCATGACCAGAGGTTTCACTATTCCTTCTCCCTTTCCCCCAAATAGCCTCTACTAGTAGAGTCTCTCCTGCATACGTGACCCAGCTCTACACTTAATTCATAAAATAAGAAATCTAGTTCTTCCCTTCTGGCTGCCTGTCCTAAACGAACAGGAGCTCTCCCCTGTCCCCTCCCTGCTTCCTGTACTAGAGTTGCATGATTTCTCCTTTTCCCAAACAAGGATTCTACTTCCTCTTCTCCTCACCACCCCCCTTTTAAACTAATAGACCCGCTGCAGCCTGTCAGAAACTTTGTCCCACCCCTATGTTTCTCATCCTTTCCTTTTTGCCTTCTAATAAGGACCCTGTCTGAATTTTCCTTGAGATAATGTGATGAGGGCCAATTGCCCCTTAACTTTTGTGTTGAAACTTGGAGATCTCCATGGCAACTTATGCCCATTCCCATCCACTGAACAGATTAGTCATAGTAAAGAAAGAAAAAATTTAAACCTGATGAAAACTGCAGAATAAACTGGGGAGGAGGGAGGAGGAGAGGGATGGATGGGACCATGCATAATGTTGCTGTGTGTGTGTGTCACTTTAAAGATTTTTCTACCACAGAGTTAACTTCTTGCTTTGTGGTGGTCAAATTTAATTAAAGGCCACAAAGCTTAATCCTATCATACAGAAAACAAAGGTACATGTGTCTGCCCCAGCTGGTAATAAATTACTGAAAGTGACTTCTGCTGTATACAAGCAGGCTATCCTCTTTGGATTCTCCCTTTCTTTGATTTGTGTGCTTACTGATTATTTTTTTTAATTGAATGGGGTCTTCTTAGCAAAGGTTTTGATTCAGTGCTAGAAATACTTTTAATGCTTCTGGGTTGCATTTTTTTAAAATGTACTTATTTATGAAGTTTGGCAATGTATATATTCAAAATTAACAGTTATGATTTGTTATACACTAAATGAAAACTGTAGGGAAGTGCTTAAAGATCTACTAAGTTAAAGGCTTGTCTGTTAGTCTGTAGATTCAGATCTCATTGTGCTTGAAACAAACACTGAAACATAGGGTTTTGCAATAAATCTCAGCTCCTGCTATCTGCAGAGCAATAGCTGTTTCATTCTTAATGCACAAAGCAGGATAAGCTTGTAGACATCAGACTTGGAATTCAGAAAGGGAAAGGTTGATAAGAAAAACAAAAGAAATGGAATAAACAGTTCCGGCAGTAAATGTGTTAGATTTTCTCTGTGCTCATGTGCTCACGATTCTGTTAGTCTAAAGTGGATGGGTTGCTGCTAAGGGTTCTGGGTTAGATTAAACAATTCCACTTTTTGGTCATGTTGAACAAACTTCTATATGGGAACAGTGCTGTCTGTTACTCTGGGAGATCTAGCACCATAAAATAAAAAACCCTACTTTTTGGCATGTGAAAAAGTAACAGGATGTAGTAAAGTTTATTTTAAGAGTGAGATTCACTAACATGAGGTGACTTGTGCTTCAGTGGTGGCTGAAGTATATGTGATCTGAAAAGCTCTTTGTCGGCTAAGGTACTATATAACACCAAGTGTACTGAGGATGATATATAAATATTTTACTGAGGCGATGTTTCTTGTCAATTAAAAGAGGAGATTGGAAATTTAAGTCTAAGCATTCAGCAACAGGATAACACAGTTACTTGAGTAGTCTCAAAAAAATTAGCTTTGGAATAAAACTTCTTAAGCTTGGTTTCAACCTAGAAGCAAACTCTTGATCCTGTTGAAATTTCACCAAAATTGACTCAGCTGTTTAAGCTATCTAAGGGTGGAGGAAAGAAGTGTGTTTTTTAAAAAATATTAAACGGTTCAGATAATGTTTGGTGCTTGAGTAACTAAAAGGCAGACGTGGGGCATGTCTACATTGGCAGAGTTACAGCGCCGGGAGTTACAGAGCCGCTCAGAGAGTGTGTGAACACGCAACACTGGTTTCCCTTCAACGGTCAGCGCCTGCGCAATAGCGTGTTCACATTTTTGCAGCACTTGCAGTGGAATTCGGAGCGGTGCACTCTGGGCAGCTATTCCACAGAACCCCTCTTCCTCTTCTGCCGCTGAGAGTTGTGGGAAGGCGGAGGGGGTCGCGGGGCATCCTGGGTCCTGTCCCAATACCCTATGGTGCACTGCTTCACATCCCAGCAATCCCTGTGCTTCAGTCCGCATTTGGCACCATCTTTCAATGGTTTGTGTACTGCGCGCCCTGCTTTTTTGGGCTGCAGGAATGGATCCCGAACTGTTAACCAGTATGCTGCTTGCTCTAACCAACACGTCATGAGTGGTAGTGGAGTTATTCCTTAAACTACAAAGGCAAGAGGAGTGCGACATTGTTCTTGCCATGCGTACTAGCTATGACACGAGATTGCTTCTGGCATTCACGGAGGTGCTGACCACAGTGGAATGCTGCTTTTTGGGCTAGGGAAACAAGCACTGAGTGGTGGGATCACATCGTGATGCATGTCAGGGATGATGAACAGTGGCTGCAGAACTTTCGGATGAGGAAAGCCACATTCATGGGACTGTGTGATGAGCTTTCCCCAGCCCTGCGTTTCAAGGACACGAGAATGAGAACTGCCCTGCGGTTGGAGAAGCATGTGGCGATTGCACTGTGGAAACTGGCTACTCCAGACTGCTACCGATCGATCGCTAACCAGTTTGGGGTGGGAAAGTCGACCGTTGGACTCGTGTTGATGGAAGACTGCAGGGCCATTAATTGCATCCTGCTCTGAAAGACCATGACTCTGGGCACATGCGTGACATTGTAGATGGCTTTGCACAAATGGGCTTTCCTAACTGGAGAGGGGTGATAGGTGGCATGCGTATTCCAATTCTGGCACCAGACCACCTAGCCACCGAGTACATTAATCGCAAGGGGTATTTCTCAATGGTTCTCCAGGCACTTGTGGATCACCGTGGATGTTTCACAGACATTACCGCAGGTTGGTCCGGAAAGGTGCATGATGCACGCATCTTTCGGAACATAGGCCTGTTCAGGAAGCTGCAAGCAGGGACTTTCTTCCCAGACCAGAAAATCACCGTAGGGGAAGTCGAAATGCCCATTGTGATCCTGGGAGACCCTGCCTACCCCTTAATGCCGTGGCTTATGAAGCCGTACATGGGGCAACTTGCCAGCAGGAAGGAGCGGTTCAACAAAAGGCTGAGCAAGTGCAGAATGACTGTTGACTGTGCTTTTGGCCGTTTAAAGGCCTGCTGGCGCTGCCTCTATGGGAAGCTGGACCTGGCCGATGACAATATTCCTGTGCTTATAGCTGCATGCTGCACGCTCCATAATATTTGTGAAGGGAAGGGTGAAAGCTTCACTCAGGGCTGGACCGCAGACTCTCAGCGCCTGGAGGCTGAGTTTGAAGAGCCAGAGACCAGGGCTATTAGAGTGGCGCAGCGCGAGGCCATAAAGTTCAGGGATGCTTTGAGGCAGCAATTTAAAGCTGAAAGCCACTGATATTTGTTACTATGCTCGGGAGTGCAGTGCTTGTAATGCTAGGAGGTGATTGGTGAAGATGATACAATTATGGTAAGCCTTCATATTGGATGTTGCTTTTCACGCAGAAAGTCCTCCTTAGTTCTTCTTGGCCGCTTTCTAATTCTGCGCAGCCATTCAGCCACCGATAACAAAGAGGTCATCTCTGTGAAGTTTAAACACAACATTTTACAGAAGCAGTATTGTTTGCAACACACAGAACACTGATTCAGTGTTTTAAAACACAGCCAGTACTCACTCACCTGTCACTAACTTGCTGACCCCAGGCAAGCACACATGAGCCACAAGACCCCCCCCAAATGGTGAGTAGCTGCAGGGGCAGGGAAAATTAGTCTTCCTGGAGCCTGCTGTACACTAGGCATGTGGCTCTTGGGGAGAGCCACCACTGTAGGGGGGTCTGATTATCATTCCTATCCCACACTTTCCACAGGATGTGATCATTATGGAAGATATATTGCTGCTGAGGGTGAGCAGGGAATCAAGGGGGAGGGCCTTCTTCAAACCTGCAGTTTCCGCCCTGGCCCCTATGCGCTTTGCCTGTGTGCAGCAATTGTTCCCTCCCTCCCCCACACCTGTGATGGCACAGTGGGGCAGGAAAGTTACTGTTAATGGAGCAAGAAACAAAGCAGCTCTGCCGAAGAACCTGCAGCAGCAGATTGTCCAGTATCTCCACGAGAGTTTCCTGGAGATCTCTGAGGGAGATTCCCATGAAGTAAGGGAGTCAATCAACAGCCTATTCCGCAGCCCAGACTAGGCATGCGGTGGGAGACAAGCCTGCTTTCTGCAACTTTCCTGCCCCCCACAATTCGCTTCAGCGATTCCCAAAATCAAATCCACTTACCAGGGGCCTCCTCTCCTGTTTGCACTTCGCCAACATCCGACAGCTGTGACTGGCTACCCTCCTCCTCCGGGATAGAAAAGAGCTCCTGGCTGCATGCATCTCTGACTTCCGAGTCATCCTCTGCCTCTGGGTCCCCCTCCACATTCTTGTCCAAGTTTTCCTCCTCCTGGCTCGGTCCACTCTCGACTGGCATGCGAGCCACCGAAGTATCCACAGTGGTCTTTGCAGTGGAGGTGTGATTGCTGCTGAGTATTGCATCTGGCTCTTCATAGAACCGGCAGCTCATGGGCGGAGCACCGGAGCGGTGGTTTGCCTCCCGAGCCTTGTGGTAGGTGTTCTGCAGTTCCTTCACTTTGACCCTGCACTGCAATGTGTCCCGGTCATGGCCCCATTCTGTCATGCATCGTCAAATCTGTCCATAGGTATCATAATTCCTATGGCTGGAGCGCAGCTGGGGCTGCACTGCCTCCTCTCCCCAAATGCTGATGAGGTCCAGCAGCTTGGCATTGCTCCAAGCAGGGGATTGCCTGGTGCGTGGAGCATTCATGGCCACCTCGAAAGATGTGCTGAGGCCACTGCACACGTCACTGAGGAAACAGGAAGGGGACTTTCAAAATTCCAAAGGAATTTGCTGGGTCGGGATGACGGTTGGTCACCTGAGGGCAGGGCAGTAGAGTTCAAACCGAAGACCAGAGAGGTGAGAACAGGCATTGTGGGACACCTCCCAGAGGCCAATCACAGTGCTGTAATTGACCACGGTGTCGACATTGGCACCACAGTGCTGTAGCCCGAGCGCAGAAAGCTGTACGCCTCTCGTTGGGGTGGTTTTTTTACAGTGCTGCAACTGCGCAGTTTCTGCGCACTAAGTGGCTTGGCAATGTGTACGCCTCAGGAGTTACAGTGTAGAAAGTTGCTTTACTGTGCAGAAACTTGGCAGTATAGACAAGGCCTTAGTTAAATATCTTCTGATTTAACATATAGGACTGAATAAGGGTAAATGTTTAGGTTGAACTAGGAACTTCTCTCAGATAAGTTAGTCATTTTATGCTTTAGCATTCTTTGTGTAATTTCAAAATAGAAGGACCAAGAGACCTTTTAAAAAAATTCTCATGTCTCAAAATTAATAAATCCTTTGTTTTAAATATCGTACATTGAAGGACATGCAGGTTATAGTTCACTATAGTGTGTCCTGTACTAATGGACCCCTGTGAACAGCATTGACCTGCTGCAGTGGCCACTAAAATGTCAGTGTTCCTTTATATGAATTGAACTTTTGTGCAGGCATCTACTACAAAGGCCAAAAAAAGGAATCTCTTAGTATTGCGGTTAGTAATGGGTTTTATTGTATAGGATGGCTCAATTCAAGTAGAGTTAATAAAGGAAGGGAGATCTTGAGAGGTTATTAAGATTTCATGTAGTCATTTTTATCTTTATTTTTATACACGACATTTATTATAGGAAGAAAGAAATCCTCTTCCTGCAACTAACTTTTTTTTCTCAACTTTTCTATTTTGGACAAATGTATTAATGATCCCCATATAAAGTCAGAATTGAATTTCATAGGCATTTCATGCTTCTCATTACCATTGTCATGTGAATATCTACATACATAAGGTGCATGCAGTGTTTTTGTAGCTGTGTTAGAGACAAGGTGGGTGAGGTGATATCTTTTATTGGAACAACTTCTGTTTGTGAGAGAGACAAGATTTTGAGATTACACAGAGCTCTTCTTCATTCAGATTGTATAAATCTTTCAAGTCTAGGAGACGTACTCAGAATGTCCCCCTAAATACAAGATGGACCAGATTGTTTAACATAAGTAGTTTAACACATATTTCAAGGGACTATTCAAGGTGAAGTGTCTAAAAACAGATGCTTTAATACAAAACATTACAAAACATACATGTACATTTCAAAAGGAATTATTTTGGGGAAGTTGTATGGCCAGTGTTACACATGAGGTCAGGCTATGATCACAATGGTCTGTTCTGGCATTGGAATCTATGAATCTACAGCACATCCAAGACTTTTTTAAAGTGCATTTTCTCTATAACAAGTTTATCTTTAAAATGTGTTGTTGGAGTAGTAGTAGTATTGCAGCATAGTTATTGTTGAGACCGAACATTAATTTCAAGTTTCTGTTTGCAGGTTCTTGTGCTTTTTTTAGTTCTCTTGCTTGTTTTTAGGTTAGAATTGAATTTAAAAAATAATCTGGCTGAGTTTGAGCTATTTGGAGTGTGGTTTTTTTTTTGCTCTCAGTTTTTTTCCCCTCAGTTTCTTCATACTCTGGAATTTTGAAGAACAGTAACCTTGCGTAGATTGAATTTTTCATGTGTACTGACATGGTGGTAGAAATGTTGTTTAGAAATAGCAAAATTGTAAGTGTCAAACTATGTGTGACGCTATCCTGTTTTGTAGTGACTTTCTGTAAGAAGTGCAGTTCACTGGCTCATTGTACTGAGTAAGACAGTTTTTAGCCTTGAATGCTCTGGACTCATCTCTGCACCCTCACCAGTCATCTTCGCATGAATTCTACACACAGTCTTTGCATGAATGAGTGATTGCATGTTCTGTTCAGATTTCACATGCTTTGAAGCTGTGTCCCCCAGAGTGCATTGCAACCTATTGAGCATTTAATAATGAAACATTAGGGGAGAGAGGGCCACAGGTGTGATAGCCATTTGTACACTTGAACATAGTGCAGTTTGGGATGCAAACCTCAGTATGAAGCATCTTTTTATTTTTCAGTGGCTAGTTTGTAAATTCAAAAAGTGTTTGATACTACAGTCACAGTAATTAAATGCATTGGTAGCCAGGTTAAAAGAGAGCCACTTTTCAGGCACCGCTACCACATTGAAGACAAGTGCAAATTAACTATTTACTTTCCACCATGCAAACTGCTGACCTGTTATGAAGAATCCCGAGTGTATTTGTAAGTCTAAGATCTAGAGTCCTTTATTCTTGAAGCTATGGCTGTGACAACACTTTCATAGATTCTAAGGCCAGAAGGAACCAGTATGATCATTTAGTAAAACCTATTGTATAGCACAGGCCATAGAACTTCCCCAAAATAATTCCCAGAGCACATCTTTTAGAAAAACATCTAATCTTGATGTAAAAATTGTCACTGATGGAGAATCCACCACGACCCTTGGTAAATTGTCCCATGGTTAATTATTCTCACTTTTTTTAAAAAAAAAATTAAAATTATGCCTTATTTCTAGTTGGAATGTATCTAACTTCAACTTCCATCCATTGGATCATGTTATACCTTTCAATGCTAAAGTGAAGAGCCCATCTTTAAATATTTGTTCCCCATGTAACTGCTGATAAACTATAATCAAGTCACCCCTTAACCTTCTCTTTGTTAAGCTAAATAGATCTTTGAATCTGTCACTATAAGGCATGTTTTCCTCATTCTTTAATCATTCTTGTTGCTCTTCTCTGAATCCTCTTCAATTTATCAACATCCTTTTTTAATTCTGGGCACCAGAACTGGACACAGTATTCCAGCAGCAGTCGCACTAGTGAAAGGTAAAATAACCTCTCTCTTCCTATTTGAGATTTCCCTGTTTATGCATCCCAGGATTATATTAGCTCTTTTGGATACATTGTCATGCTGGGAGCTCATGTTTGGCTGATTATCCATGACAACCCCCTAATCTTGTTCAGAATCATGGTTTCCCAGGATAGAGTCCCCCATTATGTAAGTATAGTCTGATAGCCTGTATGGATTATTTGTTCGTAGATGTATACATTTACATATAGCTGTATTAAAATGTATATTGTTTGCTTGCACCCAGTTTCCGAAGTGATCCAGATTGCTCTGAATTAGTAACCCGTCATCCTTGTTATTTACCACTCCCCCAATTTTTGTGTCACCTGCAAACTTTATTCATGATGATTTTATGTTTTCTTCCAGGTCATTGATAAAAATGTTAAATAATATAGGGCCAAGCACTGATCCCTGTAGGATCCCACTAGAAACATCTATACCAACTTGATGATGATTCCCCATTTATAATTACATTTTGAGACTTATCAATTAGCCAGTTTTAAATCCATTTAAGGTGTCCCATGTTAATTTTATATTATTCAAAATGTCATGCGGTACCAAGTCAAACAGATGTCTAAGTCTGTTACGCCAGCACTGTTACCTTTATCAACCAAACTTGTAATCTCATTAAAAAAGAAAAAGATATCAAGTTAGTTAGGATCTATTTTCCATAAATCCATGTTGATTTGCATTAATTACATTACTTTCCTTTTAATTCTTTATTAATCGAGTCTCATATTGGCCACTCTCATATTGTTGTCTTGCCTGGGATAGAGGTCAGGCTGAGGGGCATATAATTACTAAGGTCATCCTGTGTATCCTTTTTAAAAATTGGTAAAACATTAGCTTCCACTCTTCTGGAATTTCCCCAGTGCTCCAGGACTTTTTGAAAATCAACATTAATGGTCCAGAAAGCTCCTCAGCCAGCTGTTTTAAAACTCTTGGATGGAAGTTGTCTGGACCAGCTATTAGACATTTTTAAAACGTTAGTAGCTTCTGTTTAACATCTTCTAGAATTACTAGTGGAATGGAAGGTGTGTTATCGCCATATGATGAGACTGTATCATCTGTTTTTCCCCAAATACAGAACAGAAATATTGACTTCTTCTGCCTGTTCAGTATTATTGTTGATGATTCTACTATTTCCATCTAGTAAAGAACCAGTATCATTGTCAGGATTCTTTTCATTTCTAATATATTTAAAAAACTCCTCCGTATTGTCCTCAACTCAGCTGGCCATAGACTTCTTGTGTCCTTTTGCTTCCATTATCAGTTTTCTACTATTTCTAACTTCTGATTTATATTCATCCTCTCTCTTTCATTTTTCCACTGCTTGCATCCGAAGAAGTGGGTATTCACCCACGAAAGCTTATGCTTCAATACCTCTGTTAGTCTATAAGGTGCCACAGGACCCTTTGTCGCTTCTGCAGATCCAGACTAACACGGCTACCCCTCTGATACTTTCTTTCATTTGTTATATATTATTTTTATAGATTCCTTCACTTCCCTCCTAAACTAGATCATTTTTTTTAACCAGTACAGCCTTCTTTCTCAATTGTAGGATTGACTTTTTGGGCATCTATTAAGCTAAGATGTTCTTAAATGATTCCCAATTATCATTCAAATTTTTCTGATTAAATTCTTTCTCCCAGCTGATCTGGCTCATAATTGTGTTTAGTTTTGTGAAATTGGCACTGTTAAAACATCACATATATAGAGTACTTATCTGGACTTTATTCTGCTTGCACATTATAGGTGATCATGACTTGATCACATTTATACCTAAACTACCATTAATTTTAAATTTAAAGAGGGGATGGGGGTTAGAAAGTGATGGTATATGACTACTTTTTCCTTTGCACTTTTTTTTTAAAGTGGTAGCAATGAAAAGTTTGGGTATAATATGCTCACCTATTTGTGGTTCTCCCCCAATTGAAACCTTCAGCTGCATTCCTGATTTCCCACCCACGTTAATTAGTACTTAATTGCTGTTAGTATTGCCACTGAGCCTGTTTATATGCACACCCAGACATAATTACTGCCTTAAAGAGTTTATTCATTGGGGAAAGCAATTGAGTGCTGAAGTTTTATTATAATTTAAGCAAAAGTCAGGTTGTGCAGCAACCGAGCCCTTCTGTGTTATGTCAGTGCTGTGAGAGAGCCCCACGTTCACATACCGTTTTCAAGGAAACTTCTCAGTGAGGGTGTCTACATTGTGAAGTTGTCGATAAAACTTTTGTCTTTCAGGGGCAGTGTGAACTCTCCTGCTGACAAAGCTAATGCCGCTCACGGTGCTGGAAGTATTTTGTCTGCAAGAGTGCCGACGAAGAGCATTTACACACACTGACTTTTAGCGACAAGGCTGTGTCGACACAGCCTTGTCGCTAAAAGCTGCTAAAAGCTGCGTGGTGTAGATAAGCCCTGTGTCTCTCTTTCTGTGCTCTCATTTCCACCCAGTCTTCTGTCCTCTCTTCTTCTCTTTCCCTTAATCTTTCCTCTCCTGGACCTACTCCAGTTACCCAGCTTCCCGTTAACTTTCCCACACTGAGCCCTGTTTGTCTCCTCCCCAAGGGATCTTGCTGCTACTGTCATTTCACTTTGTTCATGCACTCCTACTCTTTCCATCTGGCACAGAACCCTTTGATCCCAATGTTTTGAACCTTCTGCTAATACGGAGGCAGCATTCACAGCACACTGGTTGGTGTTCAAAGCAGTAGAGTCCCTGTCTACATTACAAGTTCAACCTGGTTTTTATAAACATCTTGTGACATCCTTGCCTGGCTCATTTAGATAAAACACAGATGAACTGTGACCATGCAGAAGCTTTTTTCACAATACAATTGAATCCGTGCATCCCCACCAATGCATTCTGAGACAGTCTGGGTAGCTATCCTATAGTATCTTAGCAAGAAATAGTGCCCAGATGACATGCACAAAAGAGTGGCACCACCAGCATGTTGATGTCTTACGTGTGACTTATCACACAGAGAGCTTGAAGAAAGAGGCTTGTCCATTCATGTTACAGAGGCATGATTAGAGTCTCTATCCATGCTAAGGGTGAAACTGGTTGTTGCCACAGTTAACTGAGTATTAACTATGTTGTTTGTAGAGACAAATCCATTTAGAGCTAATGTCACAATTTACAAACCCAGCTGAAATTTGTAGTGTAGACAGGTAGTGCCTAGCTTCCCAATGTGTTCAACGCAAGACTGAAAAATAACTGCATGCCTCAGTTTCCTGGTAAATACCAGTGCATACTAGAAGAAATAGATTATTTTCGCACCAGGCCCACTATGTTACTACATTTTCCTTCTGACTACTCAGCTAGCAGTGCCCTGTATTTTATTTTGAGGAGAGTAACCATGGCTGATTACGTATGCTCTCTCCTTGAAGTACAGTTTGGGGCATGATTGCCATTTGAAGGCATTTAAAAGGAAACCTAGGCAGGAAGCCAGTTTTCATGTTCAGCCTGAGGATGGAGTTGCTACTTATTCACTGCAGCCAGGATTTTTAAATACAGATTAGCAGTTTATCTTTAGGCATATACAACACAACTTAATTTAAACTCATTTTATCTACACAAACCTGAGGCAAACAATTTTAATTTGGGGGGGGACGGGGACGACACACAACAACATTTGAATTTCCAGTTGCCATTTGACCCAAGTAAAAACTAAAAACATAGGCAGATGTTTTAACTCTTAAGTTTTTTCTTATGAAATAACTGCAAAGAAAACTAAAGGCAAAGAACTACATTCATGTAATAGAATAGCTGAAATTCTTCATGCAGAAGCTATAACGTTCAAAACTTCCCACAACCAAAACATCATACTATTGCTAACTGTTACTTACTGCTTTTGATGGTGATTTAGAAGTGGTTGCTATAGTTTGAATTTCCTCACTTAGATATATGAAATCTTAGTTGCAATGTGGCTTTTGCATTAATATTTTTAGGCATTCTTTTGCAGCCCAGTGGGGACTTGTATCTTTTTCCTTATAATAAGATGGTTCCTGCACCTTTAAAGACACAGGTGCATTTTATCTGGGAATAGTTGTGCCTGCTAGTGCTAGCATACTTGAAGGTCTGTCATTTTCAGTTCTAAACAATCCCTGTTAACTTGTCTATAAATCACTTGAGTTGAAAGAGAAGGTCTTGGCCTGGACATGATTTCTTTTAACCAAATGCTAAATAAATGTGTTTTGCCATGAAGTAAAGCAGTGATATGGAACTGAAAGTGGTTATTAACTGTTTAGTATGGGATTACATTTACTCTCAAATATATGAGCACAGTGTGTTGAGTCAGACAGTTTTAGTTCATTAATGTGAATTTCCCTGCTTTAGTAGGTATCAGTTGGACCTATAATATTTCTATAATGTAGGTGGTGTTTTGTCAAAGAAGTAAATATTATTTAATCTGAAAGAAATCTCTCATCTGAGAGAAATGTCTAACTATGCGATTTGTCAGGAAATCCTTTGGAGACTTTGTTAAATCAAGGTCTGGGAATGGCTTGCTGAGCACTTCAGTGACTTCACTGTGGTATTTGTGGAGCCCTGAGGGGACTCTATTTTAGTTAGTCTCACAAAGGCTTGATTTACATTTTGCAGGTTTCAACATGAGTAGTTAAGAGATCAGCTTTTTAATGGCCAGCAGTTGTTCAGTGCAGTTATATAAAGTTGCTTTAAAGCTCTTTATCTCCCTCCACCTCCCACACAACCTTTAAATTCTTATGTTTTCTCTAATTCCTTTCTCCTGCTTCTTTCTTGGGACCCTGGTGCCACTACAGGAGGCATTTGGGAATACTATGCGTGACTGAACATTTATTTTAGGGGATGGAGAGAGTTGAGATTGTATGGCATTTTGCGGCACAAAATAGCTGCTATTTGTGGTGCTCAGTATGAATTGCTGTTGGGATTTATCATTAGACCTGACACTTAAAAGGAGTCACGTTTGTAGTTTTTAATATTCGCTGTCATTTGATGTTCAGATTTAGTAGTTTGTTGTACAAATATTGGTTTATGTAGCAGGAAAAGGGGTAGTTTTTTGTCCCTTGCAAGCTCCCCATATATAGAGATTTCTTAAAGCTTGGAGTTGCTGGTTTCTCCAGGAATCTGCAAATTGCAGTTAATGTGATTTAGTCTCAAACTGTCTGAATAAAATGGTAGTTTCAGGACAAATTGACAAGACAGGAATTTCAAATCTATGGCTGATTTCAGTTCTTAAATTGCAGCACAGGAAGGCACAAAAGCAGAATTGAGAACATTATTCTTAACTTTTAGTGTTGTTGCGCCTGCCAGTCTAACATCTGTAATGTTAATTATTGTGTACATTCTCGGGCCCCAATCCTGCAAAGAAGAAGCCTGGGGAGACTGAGCCTTTCTAAACAGGATGTGGTGCACTTCCCTCTGGTGGCGCGCCGGCCGCAGCCTTTGGAGCACCACCACTGAAAGGGCATCTGGGCCACAGCCATGCCCATGCTCTGCCCTGAGGTCCCGCTCCCGCTCGTTCTTTTCCCAAGTGGCCCTGCCCTTGCTCTGCCCCTTCCCCCAAGGGTCCGGCCCTCGCTCTGCCTCTTCCTCCGTGGAACTTAATAAAACTAATCCATAAACATAATTTTACATAGACATGCTTAAGATGAGTATCAGGGTTTCAGTCTCCTTCTATTAGTTTAAAAACAGTTGGGAAAGTATAAGGGTTGACATGTTAAACTGAATTACTGTACTTATGGACACAAGCGCCGGCTTCTAATTTTCCCTGGGGGGAGCTCACCCCTGCTCAGTCCCAGGCCCCGCCTTGCCTCTTCCTGCCCACACTCCACCCCAAGGCCCACCCCGCCTCTTTCCTCCTCTTCTCCTGAGTGCGCCGCATCCCCTCTCTTCCCTCTCCCCCCACTAGCACCTCTTGTATGCCGCAAAACAGTTTATGGACTAGTATTATTGCACAGTATACTCCCGTTTATCCAGAACTAGGGATGTAAAAGTTTAACCGGTTAACCAATAAGCTTGATGCTTATCGGTTTCTGTTAACGATTAAACACCGTTTAACTGTGTAACTGATAGAATTTTAATCAGTTACATGGTTATGGTTTTTACGTGTTCTTTGCATCCCTATCTGAAACCCTGCTAACATGGGTGGTGGGTAGCATAGGCTGGGGAAGGCTCTGCGCCCAGACTCTCTCCTGCCTGCTTCCAGTTGCCTTCCCACGTGGTCTTCCATGGCTGAGAGGCTGAGGCCGGTGCTCACAGAGCCCGCAGTTGGTGGCACTGGGGCCACGCTGCACCACCCAGTGGGGTGTGGGGGGAGGATGGAAGGGGCGGGGCAAGGCCTTGGGCAGAGGGGGTGGGGCTGGGGCCAGTTTTCCCTGACCGCTCGTTCACCTGCAGCCCGTGGCTGCTAACTGAACATCCGCATTACTTGAATCCCTGCCTTGGATCCCAGCATGAGATACATGCCCTCTGCAGCGTGTGTCCGATGCTGGGGGACAAGGAAGAGATTTGGATAATGTGGAGACTCGGATAGTGGAGCAGATACCTCTAGCTAGGACTGCGGGGCGGCAAAGGACAAGCCTGCAGCTGTGGGAGCGGTTACTCTGCTGCTGGATGGCTCCAGTGGCAGTGCGGGGAGCCCTCTGCGGCCTAGCTGTCCTGGGAGTGAGTGAGCGAGCGTGGCCATGACAGCAGAGCAGTGGGCTCCCTGCACTGTTGCCGGGCTGATAACACCCAATCCCTGCAGGCGCAAGGTGTGGGGGAGGTCAGAAGGGACTGTGGTCCTGGAGGGGCAGAGCAGAAGTCCATGGCCAGGACTGGAAGGGAGGTAGAAGGATGAGCCCTGCCACAGGGAGGCCATGGCCACCCCACTGCTGAATGGCCCCTGCCCTCTCAATTATCTGAACTCCTGCTTATCCGAATAAATAAAATCTGTCCCCCCACAGGCTATTTGGGTAATCAGGAGTATACTGTATTTGTATCGTGATCGCCTCCAAAAGATTCAGCCAGCATCATAGCCCTATTGTGATAATGCTGTACCCCACTGTAAGCACATATGAGAGACTGTTCCTGCCCCAACTATCTGTATACACATTTTGTTTTATTTGTAAGCTGCTCAGTAGTGCTCATCACCACAGTATTGTATGGCTCACGGACATTAATGGATTTAGTCTAGCAACTTTCCTGTAAATAAAGAAAATGTTATTTTATGGTTACCTCAGCTGTGGCATGCAGTAGACTAAGTGCTGGTCTACATTAGAACAGGGAGCTAAAATAGTTTACAGAATAAGCTAAACTGATTTTAAGCAAGGTTTGAACTTGTTAACGTGCATCTGCGTTAAGGATCTGTAATGAAACTAGATAAATGTAGTTACTGCAGGGCAATGTGTCTAATGTAGATCTGCCATAAGGGACTTGCCCATAATCACACCAGAAGTTGTGCCATTCTTCCTCTGAATAGTATATTTTATGAAGAATTTTTCATCTTCTACACAGTTTCCTCCATGTGCTAAAATGTATCCAATAAATTCAAAGGTGGGGGGTGGTGATGGTGGTGATGGGGACGACGGAGACGACTACTGTAAGGAGGAGTAAACATTTATTTTTAATTGTTAAGGAAGAAATACTTGCATGCTCAGCCCTCTTATGTATGAGGTTTAGGGTGGAGTGTATTTTAACAGGGGAGTGACTAAAGCAATGGAAAAGAGCTTAAAATGAACCTGCTTACAATGCTTTTTTAATTAGATAGAGGTCGTAATAGTTGCGGGGTGGGTGGTTAACACAAGAGTGTTGAGAATTCAGCAAGCTGTAGCAAAATTAGCAGAAACAATTTTTGCTCCAGTTGACAGCTGACTAGGATTCTAATGTAGCTTCAGTGTAGTTTACCCAGTGAGCAACAATGATTTCATGGGCTCATAACTGGCTTCACCTACTTGGGGAAGCGATCTTGTTTGAGCTATGATGCTTACACTAAGTACTGATTGTGTGCATTTCTTCCTTCAAATATGAGCAGCAGCTTTGTTTAAAAAAACAAACCAAACCCATCCTTCCCTTTGATCAATATAAATTATAACTTTGAAGGCTACTGTCAGTAGTGTGTGGGTGTGTGAAGGAACCTTGAAAATGCCTGTCTTTGAGTGTCTGATTTTTTTCTTGTTGTAGTCTGATCTCTTTAGCAGAGTTTATAAATTGGTAAAGTTAGCAGTGGAGTTGACATGAAAGCTGCTAAATTGAGCGTTTTTGTATTGTGAGATTGGAGAACTGTTATTTACAGAAATGTTACTGATTTCTTTGAGAACTGCACCAGAGTGCTGTGATACTAAATTGCTGCGTTTCCTGGGATCTGCCATAACGTCATGTCATTTTAAATATGCATTATCACCCTTGTGTGCTGCGCTGAGTTAAATACTCATGAAGTAAAATAAAACAGACTCCTCTTAATTTTCCACTGTGGAAACTTGGAATCTGGGAGAGGAGTGCTCATGTTTGAAAATAAAAAGGAATCTGGAAAGAAGAGGTTATAGAAATGGAGGAACTTTTGCCTTTTTTTTTTTTTCTTTTTTTTTTTAAAGAATCCCTATTGTCTCCACCTCATCACTCCCTAAAATCTCATCCTGCTTGTGGGATATCTTTTTAGAAGATTCTTTATTGCTCTGCAACCATCAGCATTTTGGTTTGAAACTGTGTGGTCAAGCACTTCATTTCTATGTTACTACTTGTTTCAGTTACCACATGTGAGAGGCATCAAATAAATGCTTTAAGTAGTAATGATGCCTGTAGTTCTGACACACATGCAGCCATATTCAGCACTGACAGTGGAGGAATTCACTATTTATCCTTTTGGAAATAGTTTCCAAACATTAGCTATTACTGAATTGTCTGCAGGTGAGCCAGTATGCAGGGCATCAACCTAAATTCTAGGTGTAGCATTCTGGATGCCTTCTTTTGAATGAGAAGGGGATTTACTTTATAGATGAGTATTTCTAGAAACTTTTCTTGGGGAACTTCAAGTAGTGTTCTTCACACTTCCTATGTAGATGACATATTGAGGAGGAAGGATGGTCTTGTTAAGGCACAGGCTTTCTGAGTCAGCAGACTTCTGTTTGTGATAGTGCTGGCTGTGCTACAGGCTTCCAGTGTGACCCTGGACAAATCACTTAACTTCTCTGCCTTTGTATTGATCCCCATATTACAGGTGGAGAAACTAACTTCACAGTGGTGTTATAAGGCTTAATGGCTTTTGAAGGGTTTTTGGATCTGTGGATAGAAGGTGCAGTACAAGTGTAAAATTGTTAAATGACTTAAGGTTTGGCAGCTGACTAACAATGGAGCAAGAGGCTGCTTTAATGTGCTCTAACTTGCAAATGTAGCCAAGACCAAAGATTTGGCTCATCCCTTGTTGCTAAATCTTTTTGTAACTAATGGACAGATCAGCTATGACCTGAAGAGTTTTTTTAGAAAGCTGCTTGGTAATGGTTTGTAACATGCAGATCTTAAAGCTGCTGTTTAGAGAGTGGTTGCTCTTCCTTGGCATGTTTAGTTCTTGGCTTACTTGTGGGTGGCCTGAACTTGTAAAATGCTGGTTTCTCTCTGAGGTTTTTTTTTAATTCCAAGATTAAGTGAGAGATCTCTGTAAAGTTGAGCTTGGCACAGGCTCACTACACTGAGTTGATTTCTATGTTACAATGGCATCTAGAGGCCCTAATCAGCACCATAGCCCCATTGTGCTAAGTGCTCTACAAACATATGAAGAGTTGGTTCCTGCACTGAAGAATGTAACATGTCATTTTATTTTTATATGGAAGACCAAAATGTCCTGAACAACACACAGAATAAATGTTTTCCCCCGTCTGCAGGAACTGCAGGGTAGTTTTTTTTTTTTTTAGACTGTGTCATTCTGCTGATTTCTTTTGCCTTACTTACTTACTTGTGATGGTGGTGGTAAACTATACATTAAATACCTAAACATTTAACTTGTTGCAGTGGAAAGATCTCTCATGTTGTGATTGTGGAAGGGAAAAAATCATACTTAAACTGTATTTGTAGTTAAGGTATAAGAAAGATTGCATCACTAAACAAAAAAAGATAGTTCAGATTTTCCCTCAGGGAATTCTGTGACCACTTTGATGCTGTGGGTTTTGTTTGTTTGTTGTTTTTTGGAAAATGTTGACCTTCACTGCCTTTAAAAAATATTGTGGGGTTCTTGAGGAGTCAAGTATTCGCCCCAGTAACTCCCAGGAGTCAGGTGCACTATGAAACCAGTTCCTGGGGATGTTTGGTGTGCTTGTGGTTAAGCATAATAGTATTGTACCCCGCTTCCTGACAGGTTTGAGTTTCATTTTATGCATGGGAATCCTACCATATCTCACTATACTACCTTATCCTATACTCCCTTCTGGCTGTGAGAATTACTGAGTACAGTTCAGTTCAATTACCAACTTTATCTTCTATGTCATGTCAGATAATGGCTTCCAGCTGCTATATGTGCTTTATTTCAGAGATTCTCAAACTCTTTTATTGTGCTTATTATAATAGAGAGAGCATTTCATAGGTTCCACCATTCTAACTACTGAATAACTATCCGATTTGCAATCCAGCAATCTCTTAGCAATTGCTTAATGGAAAAGTAATAGGAATTTAACTGATCTTAATGTGATAAGTGTCTTGCTCCTTTAAAACAAAATGTAATCACACTCTTCATCATTTGCCCTTCCTTTTTTCCCCTCCCATCTGTTCTGCTCCCCTGCAGATGCTTTTTTGCTTCCTAGTCTCAGTACTTGCACCTGCCACTGGTGTCCTGGTTCCCTTCTCTACTCCTTGCACGTCTCTTGATTGTCATGTTATCCCGTTCCCCTCTCCACTCACACACTTTGCTGCCTAGTTCTCCTCTCTCTAGGACATTCTTCTCCTGGAGGGCTCTTGTCTCATTGGCATATCATGTTACTTTAAGTTTCACTGGTGACCCCTGTACCCGAAAGTGGATCCATTATCTTCAGCTGCTGTTCTACTGGCCTCCAGTTGCTTTTACAGACATCTGTGTTCACTGGAGGGCCTACATGTATATAGAAGCGATTGAAAACCATGAGGATCCAGCACCATGAAATCTTCAAAGGACGTGCAGGAAGTCAGCAAATGCCCCATAGTCCTACAGCTCTTGCTCTCTAGTTTTCACTTCACTGCATGATAATAGCCAAGACTTGAAAAACCAACTCACAGGGCAAGTACATTGTTTTCCTGGGCAAATGCCATCATTTTCAGCTGACTATAAGTTTTCATTTAAAACAGAAATTCTAGCCCTTATGGTTGTGAAGAAACCCTAAAAAACAGAGTAAACTGATGTTCTGTCTCCTTTGTTGTGTAGAAAAATAATTCCTTTGATGTTCACAGCTTTCCCAAGTTGTGGCAATGGAAACTGGTATAGTCAGTATCAGTACTGCTACTCGCAATTCTGTGGTCAGCACAGGAATATGTTCAGAACCACTCAGCTGCTTCTTATAAATGGTGTGAGTAGTAGCAGAGTTGGGTAGTTGTGCTCTTCATTGGGAAGGGTGACCCAAATAGGAAAGTTCCCTCCCACCCATCCCCTCCAAATTTCAGCAGTCAGAAGGCTGAGGAGGAGGACTAAAGTAGCACTGCATTGAGGCTCACAGTTTGTAGATCACAGGAGGGAGATGGGAAAGATCTGTGTTTTGTCACCTGTGTTCTTACTATTTCTGCTGCAATATCTTACTGAAAGCTTATGCCTAATTCCTAGACAAAAGCTGCTAGAATGGAGTTAAAGTTGAGGGTGCATATCAGTATCACAGGGGTGTTGTGGAACAGCTGGGGCCATATTAAGTACTGTGACAGACCCAGACGAGAGGGGTACAGAAGTCTGGTAGAAGGCAAATATACTGGCCACTGGATAAATAGTTTTCTGTTCCCTGAGTGACCAGAGCAGGGGCTGCACTAGAACAAGCAGGAACTTTCTGGAATCAATTTAAGGCAGGCAGGCTAATTAGGACGCCTGGAGCCAATTAAGAAGAACCTGCTAGAATCAATAAGGTCAGGCTGGCTAATCAGGGCACCTGAGTTTAAAAAGAACCTCACTTCAGTTTGTGGTGTGCGTGCGAGGAGCTGGGAGCAAGAGGCACACAAGGAGTTGAGAGTGAGAAGAGTTGGAGGACTGAGGAGTAAAAGCGTCAGCAGACCATCAGGAGGAAGGTGCTGCAGTGAGCATAAAGAAGGTGTTGGGAGGAGGCCATGGGGAAGTAGCCCAGGGAGTTGTAGCTGTCACACAGCTGTTACAGGAAACCCTATAGACAGCTGCAATCCACAGGGCCCTGGGCTGGAACCCGGAGTAGAGGGCAGGCCCGGGTTCCCCCCAAACCTCCCAACTCCTGATCAGACACAGGAGGAGTCTTACTGTGGGTTCTACCAGAGGGGAAGATTCTCTGAGGCAAGAAAAATCCACCAATAAGCGCAGGACTCACCAAGGTAGAGGAGGAACTTTGTCACAACTGGTGTCGGGTGGGATTTGGTGTGCACAGCGCGGCGGAAGAAGGAGGGTGTTTATAAAAAAATAAAAATGAAAAAGGAGCGGGTTTATTTTTTTTCGCCATGATGGAAGACGTAGTGCGGGCATTGATACAAGCCACGGCTGTCCAGCAGGAGGCTACCCGTGTCCAGGCAGCTGCCCAACAGGAGGCAGTGCGGCTGCAGCAGGAGACAAATCGGCCTGGTCCATCAACAGGTGCTCAAGGCCGTACTATGTTGCGGGAATTAGTAAACCAAGTGAAGGCCCTTACAGAGATGAACCACGGCCATGATGTGACGCGGAACATACGGGCCAGCAATTGCCTGCAGAAAATGACGGGGAAGGATGATATAGAGGCATATCTCCTGGCCTTTGAGAGGACTGCCCTACGGGAGGCCTGGCCTCGAGATCAGTGGTCTGGCATCCTCGCCCCATTCCTGTTTGGGGAGGCCCAGAAGGCCTACTATGATCTGCCAGAAGAGGCTGCAGCAGACTACCCACAGCTGAAAGCAGAGATCCTGGCCAGATCTGGGGTAATGACCGCAGTGCGGGCCCAGCGGTATCACAAGTGGAGGTACCAGGAAGACAAAACCCCGTGGTCCCAATTGTATGACCTCATCCATCTCGCACGAAAGTGGTTGCGAACTGAGTCCCGGAGTCCAGAAGAGATACTAGAGGTTCTGGTCATTGATCGATACATGAGGGGACTACCGCCAGACCTTCGCGCATGGGTAAGCCAGAACGAACCCCCCCACCTATGACGAGATTGTGGCAATGGTAGAGAGGCGAAGGACAGCGAGGGAGCTGACCCGACCAGTTAAGGAAGCGGAACCCCGGGTTAAACTAGCAGCATCAAGCCCTAGAGTTCGAGTGACTGGTCCACCAGGAGGGCCCAGGAGGAAAAAGAGAGGGGCTGAAGGCCCACCAGAGGCCACAAAGAGTCGGAGCACTGAGGGGAAAGAAGATCGTGATATTAGACTGCCCAGACCAAGAGACCGGGGAACGCTTAGGGCCCCATACAGATGTTATGCCTGCGGGGAGTGGGGACACATAGCTGCACAGTGTCCCAATGCCGAGGAGCCTATGCAGTGTAACCTGGGGAACTGGGCAGACCCATGCTCCCTAATCCACCTTGTGGGGGTCTCACTAACCCCACATATGTACACCAGACCAGTGAAACTAAATGGGGTAGAGACAACAGCACTGGTTGATTCAGGGCTCTCAGGGAGGCTCGTGAAGCGTAGTCAGTTGCTGCAGGCTAAACGTATGGGGATAACCTGTGTCCATGGGGCAGTTAGTTACTACCCCACCATCCCAGTAAAAATCGAGATCCAAGGGAACACTACTGAGGTAGCAGCAGGTGTAATCCCTAAACTCCCATACCCAGTGCTCATAGGGAGAGACTTCCCAGGGTTTGGAGACTTACTCCCAGTAGGGGGATTGGAGAAAGAGGGGAAACCTGAAATTAGTGAGGCATCCACAGTAGACTGTCAACCCCCAATCTTTTCTGAAATATCCCCAGATTTGTTCTCCACTGAAAGACAAAAAGGGAAAGAAGGGCAGCTAAGGCCTTGGGAACCCAAATACTGACCCAAAGCCAGAGGGTCGCTCTCATAGGGAGGCGGACCCGAGCAGCTGAACAAGAGGCCACCCAGGAGGGAGAAGCATCCGAGTCTGACCCCCAACCTAACGCCTCTGAACCAGTAGAGGCAACAGAGACTGGTCCCCTAGATCTTGGGCAGATTAGCCCTGGGAGAGGAAATTTTGGACGGGACCAGGCTGAAGACCCAAGGTACGACAACATTAGGAAAGAGGTGACTGAAATAGATGGGGTTCCCGTGGAAGGGAAAACCCAGGGACCAGGACCCTACTTCATAATGAAGAAGGATCTCTTATACCGGGTTGCACCAGTACAGGGGCAGAAGGTACAGCAGATCTTAGTACCTCAAAAACACCAGAACGCTGTATTAAGTCTTGCCCACAGTCATCTTTTTGGGGGGCATTTGGGGGTAGAGAAGACCCTGGCAAGGGTTTTACGACATTTCATCTGGCCCGGAGTACATGAAGAAGTTCGGAGGTACTGTGCGTCCTGTCCAGAGTGTCAGCTGCACAGTCCCCATCCCCATTTGAGGGCACCTTTAGTACCCCTTCCCATCATAGAGGTCCCCTTCGAGCGAATAGCCATGGACCTAGTGGGACCCCTGGAGAAGACGGCTCGGGGCCACCAATATATACTTGTTGTTTTGGACTATGCTACTCGCTACCCAGAAGCTGTCCCCCTGCGGAACACGGCCTCTAAAACAATAGCCAAAGAGCTGGTGGGGATCTTTGCCCGAGTAGGGCTACCGAAGGAGATATTAACAGACCAAGAAACTCCATTTATGTCAAAGCTAATGAAGGACCTCTGTACGCTGCTCCATATATATGCCCTGAGAACTTCAGTCTATCAGCCACAGACTGATGGGCTGGTAGAAAGGTTTAACCGAACCCTCAAGGCTATGATAAGGAAGGTAGTAAGTCGGGATGGGAAGGACTGGGACACCCTTACCTGATGTTCGCTATTCGGGAGGTACCTCAGGCCTCAACTGGGTTTTCCCCCTTCGAGTTATTATATGGGCGCCACCCCCGGGGAATACTAGATATCGCCAAAGAGATCTGGGAGGAGGAACCCAATGAGGGGAGAAATATAATAGAACATGTATTGCAGATGCAAGACCGGATAGCCCGGGTCACCCCTATTGTACGGGAACATTTAGAAAAGGCACAGGAGGCCCAACGAACCCAGTACAATCGCAAGGCAAAAGTCCGACAGTTCCAACCAGGGGATCAGGTGATGGTGTTGGTACCCACGGCAGAAAGCAAGCTTCTGGCCCAATGGCAGGGGCCCTATGAGGTGACTGAACCTGTGGGGGAAGTAACCTACAAGGTGTGGCAGCCGGGATGCCGGAAACAAGAACAGATTTATCACGTCAACCTTCTGAAACCCTGGCATGCGCAAGAGGCATGCGCAAGAGGCATGCTCAGCTGTCCGAAAAGACCTACCCCAGGAAAACAAACCTTCCAAACAGGTGAGAGTGTCTCCCGATTTAACACCAGGCCAGAAGAATGAGGTGTCTGAGATGATCTTCCGGAACCAAGATGTGTTTTCAACAAAACCGGGTTGAACAACCGAGACATATCACCACATCGTCACAAACCCTGGGGCCAGAGTAACAATGAGGCCCTACCGGGTGCCAGCAGCCGAAAGGGAAGAAATAAAAGCAGAAGTAAAAAAAATGCTGGAGTTGGGGATTATCGAAGAATCCCACAGTCAGTGGTCCAGCCCAATTGTGCTGGTGCCCAAACCTGATGGCACCACAAGATTTTGCAGTGACTTCCGGCGACTAAATGAGGTATCCCAGTTTGACGCGTACCCCATACCTCGCATAGATGAACTAGTGGACCGTCTGGGCAATGCCCGGTACTTGACTACCCTAGACTTGACAAAGGGGTACTGGCAAATTCCCCTTGCCGAAGACGCAAAGGAAAAGACTGCGTTCTCTACACCAGAGGGTCTTTTCCAATATACTGTCCTCCCTTTTGTACTACATGGGGCCCCAGCTACCTTCCAGCGCCTCGTGGACAAGCTATTACTCCACCATAGTCATTATGCTGCTGCCTACCTGGACGATGTGGTCATTCATACCCCAGACTGGGAAACCCACCTCGAGAAGGTGGAAGCAGTACTCAATACCTTCAGGCGAGCTGGCCTTACAGCAAACCCTGCCAAGTGTGCTGTAGGGTTTACGGAGGCCAAATGTCTTGGCTCCATTGTGGGAAAAGGTCTCGTAAGACCCCAGCTGAACAAGTTAGAGGCCATCCAAAATTGGCCCCGACCAAGTCGCAAGAAACAAGTCCGGGCATTCCTGGGGGTGGTGGGGTATTACCGACGATTTATCCCCCACTTTGCCACAAGGGCAAGCCCCCTGACAGACCTAGTGAAAGCCCGTGGACCTGATCTGGTGAGCTGGTCTGATGGAGCAGAGAGAGCGTTCACAGACCTACGGACTGCCCTTTGCAGTAACCCTGTACTGATAGCCCCAGTTTTCACCAAGGAATTTGTCCTACAGACGGATGCATCGGAAATAGGGTTAGGGGCCGTTTTATCACAGATGGTCGGGGAGGAGGACCATCCAATTCTCTACCTCAGTAGGAAACTCCTTCCGAGGGAACAAAAATATGTCGTGGTGGAGAGAGAGTGCCTCGCCCTAAAATGGGCCATGGAAACGTTGCGCTACTACCTGCTCGGGCGCAGATTTGTCCTCGTGACCGACCATGCCCCTCTTCAATGGATGCAGCGGAACAAGGAGAAGAACACTAGGGTGACGAGGTGGTTCTTATCCCTCCAACCTTTCCAGTTCCGTGTGCAACACAGAGCAGGGAGCCGTCATGGCAATGCTGATGGCCTGTCACGTGTGCACTGTCTGGCGTCCCAAGGTGCCCAACCCCTTGGTGTTGAGCAGGTGGGAGGGATATGTGACAGACCCAGACGAGAGGGGTACAGAAGTCTGGTAGAAGGCAAATATACTGGCCACTGGATAAATAGTTTTCTGTTCCCTGAGTGACCAGAGCAGAGGCTGCACTAGAACAAGCAGGAACTTTCTGGAATCAATTTAAGGCAGGCAGGCTAATTAGGACGCCTGGAGCCAATTAAGAAGAACCTGCTAGAATCAATAAGGTCAGGCTGGCTAATCAGGGCACCTGAGTTTAAAAAGAACCTCACTTCAGTTTGTGGTGTGCGTGCGAGGAGCTGGGAGCAAGAGGCACACAAGGAGTTGAGAGTGAGAAGAGTTGGAGGACCGAGGAGTAAAAGCGTCAGCAGACCATCAGGAGGAAGGTGCTGCAGTGAGCATAAAGAAGGTGTTGGGAGGAGGCCATGGGGAAGTAGCCCAGGGAGTGGTAGCTGTCACACAGCTGTTACAGGAAACCCTATAGACAGCTGCAATCCACAGGGCCCTGGGCTGGAACCCGGAGTAGAGGGCAGGCCCGGGTTCCCCCCAAACCTCCCAACTCCTGATCAGACACAGGAGGAGTCTTACTGTGGGTTCTACCAGAGGGGAAGATTCTCTGAGGCAAGAAAAATCCGCCAATAAGCGCAGGACTCACCAAGGTAGAGGAGGAACTTTGTCACAGTACCTTAGATTGACTGACTATAAGATTGTGATTAAGTTATTTCAGTGTTTATGGTCCCATTGAGGATCTCATGATATAGGGCCATAAACACATTTGGTGTTTGATTCCTTAAACTGATTTTTGAAGACATGTTTTTTGGGCTTTTTCATGGTAGAGTTAAGGTTGTTTAGGTACCCTAACTGTGCATTTCCACACTACCATGTCTGAATTTTCTGGGTTTTAGCCCTTGGATTTGGAGCATTGCAAAGCAGCCAGAACATAGTGGCCAGCTAAGCTGTCCTGTCCTCCAGCTATCTTCTGCCATTTGCACCTTGTGACCCAAGAACCCCTTAATGTCAGCTGGCAAAGGGGTTACATCAACGTCCTGATTCTTGCGTGTACATTTCTGGTTCACCAAAGAATGTCATGTGATGTCTATAATGAAAGCCTGGGTTACACTGGCCATTAATCTTGTTTTGAAATAGATGTAAGGAGTTACGCATGTATACCGAAAATGTTTTAAAGTCTGTATCAAGTTATAGTTGACAAACAGCTTTTAAGAGCTCTTTGCAATCTCAAAAGCGTGTCTCTCTCACCAGTAGAAGTTGGTCAAATAAAAGATAGTACCTCATCCACCTTGTTTCTCTAATATCCTGTGACCGACACTGCTACAACACTGTAGAAAACAGCTTTTCTGTCAGACGAGATGTTTGTTCACCTGTCTCTCTGTTGAAATGTAAATTAAGTATTGTCCTGTTCACAGTGGGTCTCCCATCAGCCATCTAAGCTGAATGCAGTTGGGTTGTAAGAATTTCAGAAAGGAACCAACAGATATAAAAACAGAGTGAGGGAAGAGAACCTTATCTTGAGATACACTTCAAAAGTTTGCTGACCTATATTTGGGGAAAAAAAGAAGACACCTCATCCTTCTACACCTAGGAAGTAAACAGGGAGTGTGTGTACATTCATGCAAACAGGATCACAACTAGCCTTGATTGGAAATGCTACAGAGGACTTTGGGTGAGATAGGACATTTTTAGAGAGGAGGTTAAACCTGTTAAGTTTAGTTTCTAGAAAGTGTGTTATGATTTTGTTTTATATGTAACCTTTTGTTTCCATCGTCCTTATTCACTGTCTCTTGAATCTTTGGTACTACACTTGTTGTTTTTGTTATAAATATATCTTAGTGCTGTGGTATTAAGCAAGGTGCTGATCCTGAGATGAATCATACAAGCTGTTGTGTACACAGCTCTCTTGGGAAGAGCAGACCTAGTATTTCTGTGAGTGTTCAGTGGATAAGGGGCTGGACACTGCAGAGGAATGTTTTAAAGGGGCTTGGGTACACCTGTTGTTAACCTGCAAAGCGAGGAAAGGGATGGCATAGCCCATCAGAAAGTGCTTGGGTAGCTTGACAGGCTGGCGGTATCAGGGAGCTGACATCCAGCTAAGCACAAACAAGTCTCCTTCACCCTGGAGGCTGTGTGGGTGAATAACACTGTGATTCACAGTCCTGGGTACCCCAATAATCATCACATACCTATCTACATTTCCTTGCTTGTGCCCCACAGTTTCCCCCCCGACTCCTGTACTTCGCATTCCCCTGCACATACATGCCCAAGTTTCTCTCTCCTTTTTTCCCCTCTGAGTAGATGTGGTGCAATCAGTAGCTTTAAATTCTTCTGTCTGCAGAGGCTGGTGTATAAAACATTTTCCAATAATTGCTCTCTTTCAAAATGTCCACCCATCTTACCATTCTCAATGGTCTGGGGTCCTCTGTTAAAGCTCCCTGATTCCCATTATTTTCACTGAGTGAAGCCATACTGTTCATAGGGAAGGTGATGGTCATGCCTTTCTCAGCATGCCCACCAAACTGGCTACTGACCCAAGTTTGTGGTCTCCGTCATGTTGAGAATAATGGGAGGTGGCAACCATTTTGAAAGAGGGCAGCTCTCCATGGAATTTGCTGTAGCAGGACTTTGTTCAGCCTCTGCAGAAGGAGAAATTTTCAGTTATGAAGAATAAAAATTACCATTGAGCCTTTAAAAAATTTAACACCTAGGGGTCACTTGTGCCTCATCAGTGATCAAAATAATGCAGACTTTTTAAACTTCCCTTATAGTTACTGACTGAATCTTGTGTATAAGCTTATTTGAAAGATGTTATTTTTAAAGATCCCATTTTAAATGAGTTTTATTTCCTTAACTAACTAACATTTTCTTGTAAATTCACAGAAAATTCATTCTTTATTCAGAAAAATTGATATAATTTTTGGGAGGATACATATGAAAAATAATGTAACAGGGATATTGAATCCTACGTGCAAAACTGCATTCAATCTTAATTCTGCAGCCGCTACTCCATTGTAGTCTGTCCACTATAACTTACGCATTTTTACCTGTAATGCTTTCCAGAGGTCTGCCTTCTCCTGAATATCTATTGGCCTCCATTTTGACCATACTTCTAATATTTCAAGGTCCCTTTGTTTTATCTCTTTGCTTTCAATTGTATTTGTAACTCCTCCCAACATAATATCTTCGGTGAATATTGTAAACATTCTGTTCAGTCAGTCCCTCTCCGCAATCACTAATGAAGATACTTAATAAGATTGTATTGAACACCAGTCCCTGCAATACCCCACTCGACACCTTCCCACCTACGTAAATTACCCCTAGAGACAGAGAAGAAATGGAAATCCGTGGTGATCTGCCTGAAGCTCTGAGTCAGTGCTCAGTCAAAGGGCTGATATATAAAGCTGCCCAAAACTTCAGATGGGTGCATTTTAAAATAATTCAAAATCAATATGGCTTTAGAAGTCAAAATAACTGACTTCTGAGATAAAAGTCCATAGTATCTAATTACTGAAGTCTAATTATCTCTTCCTCGCCTTTTTGTTTTTTCAACTCCTCTTCTCTTAGCAGCAGTTCTGGCTAAGCTGGGAAGGAAAGCTCAGGACTGTGGGATTGCTGTTCAGCTCCCTATCTCTTCCCCTCCATCAGTGTTCTGCAGGCATGAGTTAACTGATTAAATTACAGGCATTACACGAGTCAGTGCTCTGCTGCTTTCTAAGCAGACTGATTATACATACATTTGTACGCACACACTGCCACTTTCTCACACCCAAAGTGGCTTTTTTTTTTATCACATGCTTGATTTCCATTCTGAGTATGCATTTCTTTTGGGAAATGGGTCCCTTGTACAAACTACCACAGGGACGCTACGCAACCACAACAGAGGATGCAACACAATAGTCACACAAGGAATAGCATACCGGTGTCTTTACAAGTTACTTATGCAGGGATAGAGTTTTTCAGGAGTTTCACTTTGACTTCCCAGAAAGAGGGCAAAGATTTAATTTTTTTAAAAAGGTTTTTTTTATTGTAACTCTTGTACTTAATGCTTTCTTTTTGTTTTCAGTAACCTCTCTAAATCTAAATGAGAGTAGGGCACTGGAGGTGGGTGGGTTTTTGTGACTTCTGAAAGCCACCGCCACTGGATGAAGAACAATAGCTTTGCCAAATTGCTAGAAGCTGGAGGTTGTTGTAGGAGATCGATGTTCCAAATAATGGCAAGTTCCCTGGTGAAGAATAGAATGACCTGGAGAAGTGCAGACCTGAAGCTCCTACTGTGTTGTAAATAACATTAGATGTTCTTGTCTATTAATATTTTTAGAAAGGTAGGAATAAGCAACAGCTCATGATTTCAGATGTTGATTTGAGATTGTATCTGATTAGGAAAAACTTGCTGGAAGTGACACTGGGCTATATGGCTCAAAAATGTACTTTGCGGGAGCTAAGAAATACTTTTTTCCTTGGCTTTGAATTTCGTTCTGCTTGGGATTCTGTGCTAGTGGACTACTGGATAAGTGCTTCGTTAGCCCAGTGTGACTTTGTTCCATTGATCCATGGTGACTGTCATGTATTGCTACTTCCTGGAGGTCTTCAACTATATTTCCCATCAGTCAAGGAATATGAGGAATTATGGTCATGGTCTTGTGGTTAAGGCACTGGACTGGGTTTCAGGAGATCTAGGTTACATTCTTAGCCCTGCCACAGGCTTCTGTGTGACTTTGGGCATGTCACTTAATTTTGCTGTACTTCAGTTCACCTCTGTAAAATGGAGATTCTTGATTGCTTTACAGAGGTTTTGTAAGGATAAATCCATCTCAACTTGGGAGTGCTCAGGTGTGGTGATTGCTGCCATAGGTCCTAAATTCATTCCAATTTCATTTTTCACAGCTGCTTCTGCCTATTCTTTATTAACTGAGTTCCACATTTTCTAGGAGATCACACATTCCAGGAAATAGCTTACTGATTCTTGGATACTACTTTGTCTTTGGGACCCACTGATATAATCTGAGGTCTCCAATGTATTTACAAAGCCTGGCTACTTTAGATACTCTTTCCCAACACTATCTGAAGACACTGTGAATCAAAGCTGTTGAATTCACGTACTTCAGTTCTGTGTCAGATGAAGCAAAAACGGATGACTAGTAAAAGCTAGAATAGTAAAGGCTATATGCTTTAGACAGAGGTGGGACTTGGGGGTTATTTGCATGTAAAGAATCTTTGCGCCAATTACGGTTTATAGATTCTGGTGACAAATCATGTTTCAGTACCTAATTCATAGCACTCAACAATGGAATCTGAAAATATTTGGAACAGCTGTGCTGCAGCTGCAGCAATATCTGTTTATGGAATAGGAATTGTTGTTAGAGGCTTAAAGTTTGTTTACAGACCTTGCAAAGCTCTCTTGTACATACCAAAGAGCAAATCAGCACTGACTCTGAGGTGGACTTGAAGTAGTTTAGCTCAGTGGTCTCTTACAATGTTTTCTTGCTAACCAAGTTACCCTCCACTACATAAAATATTCTAATGGTATAATATTCATCTAGGCTTTTAATTTTAATCTTAAAGGCCACATCATACTTCTATCAGTTGTCAAATGGGATTGATTTTTAAAAACACACACACACACGCTTTGTAACAGACCGACAACTCACCTAATAGACGTTGCTTGTAAGTTGTATTCCCTAACTAGATTTAAAAAATATATATATTCTCCCCCTGTCCTATGATTCAGTGTATATATATTCTATGAGGTTCCTTGCACAACATTAAGCCACTCTGGCACATATTTCAAAGTAATTGAGCCTTCCTGTTTCTTTCGGTCAGCTATATCCGTTTTTTGCGTAAAGTCTCTATATTAATTGGAAGATAATACAAGGCAGTGGAAAAAGGTTTTGAATGGGGTTATCCCATGGGTGATCATAGTTTTGAGTGTTAATATAGAGAAAGGGTTTGTGGGGAGGGAGGTTATTCAGCAAAATGAATAGTTTGGGGTCGTTAATCTGTCATTAGCACTGTGTACTAGAAAGTAACAGTGATTGACTAAATAGCCAGTGTCTTTCAAATTCACAACAATGCTGGCAGCCCCACTGCTTTTGTCTTTCTTGCAAACACACAGCTGTTCTGTCCAGGCATCCCTGTGTGTTCAACATCCGGATACTGTTGCTGTGATCGGAACTGAGGAAAGTAATGTCTCAAGGCATTGGGGACACCACACTAGGCTTCCTGAAAGAAAGCTTAAGAAAATGAGCCTCTGTTGCTGACAGATGAATCGTGGACTTGGGAAGTGGGGATACTTGATTGTGGATCTGAAATAAACACTCCCATATGTAATTAGTATAACACAGCAAAGCTTGCTGTATGACTTTCTCTGAGGGATGGTGCATGTCCTAACTTGTTAGTGATAGCTCTGAGTACAACTAAGCATGTAGTTGTGAATGTAGGTAGAATAGCTAGTGCATAGCTGCAGCTAGCTATTTCACAGTAGGAGGAGTGGGTTTATCTAAAATATGCTGCTGAACTTTGTCAATTCTAATCCCCTGCTTCCCCCTTGGTGTGGGACAGACTTGTATTTGAGATGCATGCATCCGATGAAGTGGGTTCTAACCCACGAAAGCTTATGCTGAAATAAATTTGTTAGTCTCTAAGGTGCCACAAGTATTTTTCTTTCTTATTTTCTTTTTGTATTTGAGAGTAATTTTCATCATGACCTCCAGTTTGTAGTGTGTGGTATCTCTTGCTTAAATAGAAAGTATGATGTGACAGCCATGGTTTTTTGCATAAACTGTTGTTTCTCTAGCATTCTTAACAGCCTCATTAAGTACTTCTGAAATTGGCTTTGACAGTAACTGACTTATACAATTTTCTGCATGTCGATGCAGTCCAAAGGCTTGGTGTTTTGCAGCCTTTTCACCTAGGTTGTCAGCAAACCAAGCTCCTCCACTTTTATTATATAAATCCATGGCATGCCCACATCTTGAATGCTGCGTGTAGTTCTGGTTGCCCCATCTCAAAAAAGATATATTGGAGTTGGAAAAGGTGCATAGAGAAGAGCAACTAAAATGATTAGGGGTATGGAACAGCTTCAATATAAAGAGAGATTAAAAAGACTGGGACTTTTCAGCTTGTAAAAGAGATGACTAAGAGGGGATATGATAGAGGTGGAGAAAATGAATAAGGAAGTGTTATTTACTCCTTCAGATAACACAAGAACTAGGGGTCACCCAATGAAATTAATAGGCAGCAAGTTTAAAACAAACAAAAGGAAATACTTCTTCACACAACACAGTCAACCTGTGGAACTTGTTGCTGTAGGATGTTTTGAAGGTCAAAACTATAACAGGGTTCAAAAAAGAACTAGATAAGTTCATGGAGGCTAGGTCCATTAATGGCTATTAGCTGAATGTGCAGGAATGCAATACTCTGAGTTTCCATAGCCTCTGTTTGCCAGATGCTCGGAGTGGACAACGGGATGGATTACTCCATAATTGCCCTATTCTGTTCATTCGCTTTGAAGCATCTGGCATTGTCCACTGTCAGAAGACAGGATCCTGGGCTAGATGGACCATTGGTCTGACCCAAAAAGGCCATTCTTATATTCTTATGAAAATTTAAACAGAAGGGATTAAAGTCTGTTAAATTACTCTGGGGTGAAGAGAGGTGATGCCTTTGAGAAGGGTGTTACAAATGTAGCAGTGCCTCCTCAAGTTATGCAATGGTTTCTGGCTATCCTTGGAAAAGAAATGGTGGTAATTTCAGATGAAAGTACAAGGTTTCTCTGTAGACCATAAAGAATGACAACCTCACTGCAGATTCCCTTATTTAAAAGCCCCCTTTAACTTGGTCTAAGGTAACTAAAATCACTCTTATTGTAGCTCTTAATTTCAAAACTTTACATACTTTTAAGGGGTGTGTTAAGACCACTTGTTGGCTTGCATCTCTACCTTTTCCCTAATACCTTGGAATAGAGGACCTGAGAACCCGTAGAGCAGGTATGATACAATTAATTGCACCATAGGGGATGGAGCCTGATTACATTAGAGTTAATGACCACAGGGATAAAGCACTGTCTGGGACAGAGTTGCTAATGGCTGCCTCAAAGTGCAGAAGGAGCATCTCTGATTGAAAGAACATACACTCAAGAGATTACAAAACTACTAGTTTGATAGGTTTTTTTTCCTACCCTTAAAAAGGTGAGGTTTTTTGATCCTGAGGAAGAGATTCAGTTGAGAGGCTATTTATGTCTGATCTGTCTGAATCAGCAGTGAGAAAGGGACTACAGTAAACTCCTGTTTTGAGAACTGATTGGAGATTGAGTAGTTGATAAAATTGCAAAGTGCATGAAATTGAGTATCTCTATATGACAGTAGATACCGTGCATTAATTGCAGTATTGTGCATGGCATTGCTTTCGTTTTGTCCTTCAGCACACTTCAAAGTGATTTCCAGTGCATTGAAAAGTGAAGGGATGTTGACTTGTTCTTCCCAGGCATCAAATTGAGGTTCTACTTTGTTTAAAAAGTATTACGAGAGGGGGGAAAAAAAGACTGCAAAAGATAGATAGAATTTTTCTTTTGAACCCAAAGATGTATGCCATTTCATTCCTCTCTGAAGGAAGTTTCCACAGGAAATGGATGCTTCATAACTGGAGCTGGGCGAATAAAGATATTCCATTTCAGAGAGGATTTTGCTGTTTAGAAAATTTGGTTTCTTAATGATGAGGAACAAATACCAAAACAACAATACATTGTTTTGAAATTCTCTGCAAAAGGAGTTGAAGCCCTGGATCCGGGGCAGGCTGGGGGTCTGAAAGCCCTAGGGGTCCCCAGTCCCAGGGCAGCCTTCCTGATGAACTGTCATGGACCCTGGAAGCTTGGGCTCCTCAGCAGGCAAGCTGGTTGGAAACCAGACAGGTTTCAAAACCCATCTGTTTTCTGGAGGAGCTTCATGAAAATCCAACAATCTTCATGGAGATTGTTTCGATTTCAATGAACTGGCAAATTCAAATGAAAAATGGTTTAATTGGGATTTTTCAGACTAGTGGGTGTTCTTTTAATTCCCAAAATGCAAGTTGCAGTAGCCACCCTGACAAAGTATACAATGATCCCCACTGCAAGTTATTTTGTTTTCCCCTCAGAAGATGACATGACACTTAAGAAAATGGAAGAATTGCTGAGAGAGAACTGCATTGGTCACTATTAAAATGTCAGCATTGACCAGCAGTTACTACATTGTAGTTTTCAAATATAATATTTCACTATGATCTGCTATCTTAAATTAAAATGTTAAATACTGCTATCTTCAAGTGGGCCTCTGCATGTTGCGCTGCTGCTGCAGCAGCTGAAAGGGTGGAAATCTCAGGAAGCAGCACCTTTTGAAACGCCCTCATACCCCTTCACTTGGCTCCAAACGTGAGGCGAGGCTAAAAAAGGGGATTCGGTGCTTGCTTCCAACTACAGTAGTGAACCAAGGGCCTCGTTCTCTTTCTAGTGCTTTGGAAGCGTCATTCCTGGTGTCTGTAGGTAGCTTTATTATTTTTATTTTCTTTGTTGTAAAGAGCGTAGTGTCTGCAATCTTTTAAACATGTACTGTACAAGGAATGCTACTTTTTATAATCTGGGAATATCGCTTTAGAATTGGGAACGGCTTTTACTGAATAGAAGTTCAGTGAAATCTAAGACCAGATCAAGTTGTGGAGAGAATCTGAGCCCATCTTATTATACTCATAGTTGCATGCTATTTTTCACAGGAGATATCATAACTGTTTTTTTTTTTTTTTTTTGCCCTGCTCTCACATGTCAGAGAAAGTTTTAATTAAAGCAGATGTTCCCATAGCTCCAAATATATCTATCAGAGGAATTTGGAGTTATAATGTCAGTTTGTCATTTCTAGTTCTGAATTGTTAAGGGAAGAGTGACAATAAAGTAGGTTGTTTTCAGATATGTTATGTGAGCAGGGAGCAAAGCTTACTCCACTCCAGAAAATACTGAATCATCTTACGCTAGAGCTCTAGAGTCTTCCTGGATTAATTAACCCAACGCCTTAACAGCAGAAATCTTCAAAGATGTATGAATGGGTGAAAATCTTACCCTGCATTCAGCATAGCAAGCACATGCCCGGGCACTGGGATAGTGTCCAAAACTCTTCCTTTCCCCTCTGTTTTGGGAACCCTTATTCTTTATTCTTAGAAGCAAACAAGAATGTTAGCCTGAGCTGGTTATTTTTACGTTGTTCCCCCTGCAAGACTTTCCTGCCTTGCCCTACACTTTTACCATACACTGTCTTTTATTTTTCTGAGACCCACCTGGTTTGGCTGCCAGAAAGAGTCCGCAAAATAGCCCTGCATTTCCATGCAACAGACTTGATTTCCTGTCGCAAAATGCCACTTGGTCTTGAATTCATACACTTGTCAACCATATTGAACTAGATGTTAAATAGTCTGCAGCAGATACACTTGTAAGGCCAGTTCTCTATTCTGTAATCCTCTTCAAGCAGAAACTCTGTTGTAAAGATATATGGCTAACATGGAGGGGAGATGATTCTGGGAGCTTTACCATATTTTCTTTTTGTGTTTCTATAGCATTTTCATGTAAGGATCTTCAATATCTTACAAATGTGGAGCTTCACAACGTTCCTATGAGGCAGCCGACTGTATTTTATCCCCATTTTTTACAATTGGGAAAACTGAGTCACGGGCCAGTTTAAGTGACTTGCCTAAGTATGGAAAGCAAGTCAGTAGTAGTGCCAGGAGCAGAACCTAGGAGCCTGAATTCCCAGTCCTGCACTCCAACTACTAGATAACACTCACCAGCTGCTTACATTCTGTGGTGGATCGCTGTTTGAAAAAAAGAATGGGAAACTTCCCTCACTCATCCATTTCCTCCTTCACCCCAAAATAACATGGCCACCCGTCTGACTCCCTCCTCCAAAGGTGTTTTGGGGATTCTTGGGGTTATTTTTTAGTTGACATTAGATTGTAAAGAGGAAATGTATTAATTTAAAAAAAGAAAGGGATGTATGTCAAGATGACCCTCATGATAGTCTCAGCCCAATTTTCTAACCTGGTGCTCAAATACCAAATTGTGTGTGCCCTAATTTAGGCACCCAAATTGGAAAATTGCATTCTGTTATTTCTATTCCTGTCACACCTAGTTTTTTCTTACTGTGGATTTGGATTTTCTTTAGTGATGAGTGAGGCGTAAGCCAACAGAGGAGTCTTGCATTGTTGGCAGGCATCTGTTGCATATCTAAGGGAGTTAAATGCACTAACAAAAAGAAGACCACTTCGGCTTCCATCTGTCTTCTCTATTGCCTCAGTTTTCTTTGTTAATCACCAAAGCAGTTACTACAGAATTGTTGTTGTTACAATTGCAGGTTGTCCATACTAAAATTATGTCAGCACTTCCTTTATTAAAGCCATTTCCTTTGGATTTAAACTTGGCATATGCATAGTCTGGGGGAACACTTTTCCTGGAACTCGTTTGCCACCGGTACAAACTGCAGAGCTGCTCTTCCCATGAGGTAATTGAGGTAGCAATACATTTTCATGGATAACTTTAAAAAAGTCTTACAGCTCACTTCTAGTTTTGGAAAAAAGGGAACTGGATTACTGCTTGATACCTCCTCTTCCATACAGCCAGTTTGCCATTATCTTCCTTTATCCTGAGAATTTATACGTAGCTTCCACCTGCCTGCTTAAAATAATCTTTGAGCTGTCTAGAGGTATAGAATAGCCAGTATAGAGCACCCGAGGGCTTTTCTGCAGGTATACGCTCCACCCATGTAGTAATGGGAGATGAACGAGAAAACCCCTTGAGCTACACATTTTTGAGTGAGTATGCAGCATGGAAGAAATTCCTGCCCAAATGATTGTCCATGAAAGGAATCCAGTGCTTCATTGAGCAGCCTTTCTGCCTGGCCAGTATCCATTACGTGCCTCAGCTGTACAGGAGGCAGATACAGTATGTACCGTCAGTAGAGTTGCCAGGTCTGTGAGGACAGGGAACTTAGGGTGCAGGGACTGACACGATATAAACCTAGGTGAAATTTTTCCCATGGCAGATGCACACCTGGGTGTGGCAGAAAACAAAGGGTGTGTGGGTAGGAAGCGACCCGGGGGAGGAGGAGTGGGAAATACTACTTAAAAGAGAACATTATCGAAAACGAGTGGTTTTGATGTGAATTTGCAAAGGAATCTTGTGTTGTAGCTTTCGCTTTTTCTTTTTCTTCCCCCTTCCCAGTAGAAGGGGACTGAGAATTGTCTCTACTTTTTTTTTTAATATGATGCCTGAAAGCCTCTGAAGTGGGTTTGGCTTCACATATAGCTTTATAAGTCACTGGAGGAGCTGAGCCACACAGTGGTTGCTGTGTTTCTAGTTGGGGGATTTTGAACTTCTCTCAACACTTCCTTCCTTGGGGCAGGGGAGAGATTTGAGGCTTCAGTATTTTTTTTTTAGTGTTGTGTATATGGTTTCTTTACAGTGCATCAGGTTTGCAACCCCATTTAGACTGAGTGCATTGCCTGAACATCAGAGCAGAATTCTGCTGCTGGTATTGTGATTAAAAGTGAGTGTGTGAAGACTTGTTTGCTGGAGGTGGTTTGCACACATGTGAACATGATGTGACATTTAGGTGCTGATGTTTTGAATACTGGACTGAGAATTCCTATTAGATCACAACCAGTTACATGGATTTGACTGCCAGGAAAATCCTTTTTGGTGAGTGCTAAAACTACCTGAGACTAACAGCCTCTCCCACACCACATATTCCCTTTTTTTCCCCCCACAACAGCTGTCGCAATAACTTTTACCTATTCATATAAACATTACACACTGATCTCTGCATCTGGGTCCCAGCGCGTCATTACTTCCAGGTAACTGAACATTGCAACTGTCTTTTTCTCTAAGTGAAGTATAGTGGTCATGCTCAGAGCCCATTTGTATTACTTGAAGCTGAAAATTGTATGTATGTATGTTTGGCAGTGAAGAATGCCTCTTATGTGACTCGTGTATAGTTTGCTTCCCTTCGAACTGCTCAGCTGTGGCTACTTTGGCCAGATGTGAAACTTAAAAATAGAAGTCTTCAAAGTGAAGCTATTGTTTGGTGTTGACAGGTTCATTGTCATCTCACACTTCTTGTACAGTACTTTGAGGAGTTCCATTTTTGGGAGAAGAATACCCTTTGGTTTCCTCTTACACATGAGGGTTTCCTCTTCTGGGTTAAGAGTAGGATATCCTTTTGATTAAAAAATTAGTTTTAGTATACCTGTCTTGATTCACTAGTGAGACCTGGGCACTTCACCTTAGGGCTTGTCTACACTACACAGCTTTTAGCGACAAGGCTGTGTCAACACAGCCTTGTCACTAAAAGTCAGCATGTGTAACCGCTCTCTGTCGGTATTTTGTTGGCACTTTTGCCGACAAAATACTTCCAGCCCCGTGAGCGGCGTTAGCTTTGTCGGCAGGAGAGCGCTCCTGCTGACAAAGCCGTGTTCACACTGCCACTTGCATCAGCAAAACTTTTGTCTTTGCGGGTGGGCTTTTTTAAGTACCTGTGAAAGACAAAAGTTTTGTTGACCACGTTGCCGTGTAGACAAGCCCTTATTATACTGGTTTTAGGATTCCTGCTGAGTTGTTTTTTTCATTGTTAAAAGGATACTAGCTGGAAGGCAAAGAGTTAAAAGTAGTTTCTAGTAGTACACCTGCTCTGAGTCCCCTTGCCAGTTTTTGTGTTTTTACAATTACATTTTTTGTTTGTTAAATGTTTTTGTCATCCCTGTTGCTGTATACAGAACCTACACCAACTGGGGAAACAGACTAACTTGAGTATACAGAGGAAACAGTGAAATTGATTATACGCAAAGTGTTGTCAAATGCGAAAAGTAAACAGAGATTTTTCCTTTTCCAGTCTTGGTTGTAGCAATCTGAGGTGTTAATTGTAATTTACCATTGTTCCAGGTAAGACTGAAGGGCCTTCTGTATTGACATTGTTTCTCTAAGGGTATGTCTACACTACGATAGTAGTTTGATTTTACTTAAACCGATTTTTTGAAACCGATATTACAAAGTTGAATGTGTGTGTCCACACTAAGCACATTAATTCGGCGTTGTGAGTCCACAGTAACGGGGCAAGCGTCGACATTGCAAGCGGTGCACTGTGGGTAGCTATCCCACAGTTCCCGCAGTCCCCGCTGCCCATTGGAATTCTGGGTCGAGCCCCCAATGCCTGATGGGGCATGAAATGTGTTGCGGGTGGTTTTGGGTAACTGTCGTCATTCAACCCTCCCTCCCCCCTCCCTCCGTGAAAGCGGCGGCAGACAATCATTTTGTGACCTTTTCCCTTGATTGACAGCGCGGACGCCATAGCGCCACGAGCATGGAGCCCGCTGCGATCATCGCAGCAGTTATGGCCGTTATCAACACCTCGCGCCTTATCGTGCACTTTATGCAGAGGCAGATGTTGAGAAATCAGGCGAGGAGGCTACGGCAGCGCGGTGACAACATTGACGATGACAGGGACACAGACCTCTCTCAAAGCACGGGACCCCGCAAATTGGACATCCTGGTGGCAGTGGGTCATGTTGATACAGTGGAACACCGATTCTGGGCCCGGGAAACAAGCACAGACTGGTGGGACCGCATAGTGCTGCAGGTCTGGGATGAATCCCAGCGGCTGCGAAACTTTCAAATGCGTAAGGGCACTTTCCTGGAACTTTGTGACTTGCTGTCCCCTGCCCTGAAGCGCCAGGACACCAGGACGAGAGCAGCCCTGACAGTCCAGAAGCGAGTGGCCATAGCCCTCTGGAAGCTTGCAACGCCTGACAGCTACCGGTCAGTTGCGAATCAGTTTGGAGTGGGCAAATCTACCGTGGGGGTTGCTGTGATGCAAGTAGCCAACGCAATCGTTGAGCTGCTGCTATTGAAGGTAGTGACCCTGGGAAATGTGCAGGTGATAGTAGATGGCTTCGCTGCGATGGAATTCCCAAACTGTGGTGGGGCTATAGACGGAACGCACATCCCTATCCTGGGACCGGACCACCAGGGCAGCCAGTACATTAACCGAAAGGGCTGCTTTTCAATGGTGCTGCAAGCACTGGTGGATCATAAGGGACGTTTCACCAACATCAACGTCGGATGGCCGGGAAAGGTTAATGATGCTCGCGTTTTCAGGAACTCTGGTCCGTTTAGACGGCTGCATGAAGGTATTTACTTCCCGGACCAGAAAATAACTGTTGGGGATGTGGATATGCCTATAGTGATCCTTGGGGACCCAGCCTACCCACTAATGCCCTGACTCATGACGCCGTACACAGGCGCCCTGGACAGTGATAAGGAGCTCTTCAACTACAGGCTGAGCAAGTGCAGAATGGTGGTGGAGTGTGCTTTTGGACGTTTGAAAGGGCACTGGAGAAGCTTACTGACTCGCTCAGATCTCAGCGAAACCAATATCCCCATTGTTATTGCAGCTTGCTGTGTGCTCCACAATCTCAGTGAGAGTAAGGGGGAGACGTTTATGGCGGGGTGGGAGGTTGAGGCAAATCGCATGTTGATTACACGCAGCCAGACACCAGGGCGATTAGAAGAGCACAGCGGGATGCGCTGTGCATCAGGGAAGCTTTGAAAACTAGCTTCCAGACTGACATGGGTAACTAGTGACTCTTACATTTGTTTAACCTTGAGGTGAACCTGCCCGTTTGTTTACTCTGTTTATATTGCCTATCCTCTCCAATTACCAACCCCTTCCCTCCCTTCAAACACACCTTCCTTTGAAAAGAAAATAAAGGCAACATTGTTCAACAAAAAAGTATTTTTTATTCAAGATTTTCAGTAAAGGGAGGGAACTGGAACGGAGGCTAGGGTGGGGTGCGGGTGGAGGGAGGGAAAGGACGCTTCAAAACTTGGGGAATGACAGCCTTCTGCTACTTGAGCAGTCCGCCGGGGTGGACTGGTTGTTCGCACGGAGCCTGCCACCCCTCGTTTTTGGGACTCTGGGTGAGGAGGCTATGGGACTTGGGGGCGGGGGAGGGCGGTTATAGATGTGCTGCAGCGGCGCTCTGTCATCCTGCTTCCGTTCCTGCAGAACATCCACCAGACGCCGGAGCGTGTCGCTTGGGCTACTGTGGGAGAAAACCATCACCTCAGTCACCCTCTGGTCTTCCATCTGCCACCTCTCATCTCGAGCGTCCCTCGTGTCCTCACGAGCGTCCCGCCTGTCCTCCCGTTCACTGTCCGCTCGCTTGTACTGCGAAATTGTGTCCCTCCACTCATTCTGCTGGGCTACCTCAGTGCGGGAGCACTGCATTACCTCAGAGAACATGTCGTCTCGTGTGCGTTTCTTTCACCGCCTTATCTGTGACAGCCTTTGGGAGGGAGATGCCGGGGGAAGCCTAGAGACAGTTGCAGCTATGGGTTAAAAAAAAGGGAGTGAATTCTTTAAAAAGATACATTTTCCAGAACAATGAATATAGTCTTTCGCAGTGAACAAGACCATTCACACTACCTATCACATGTGCTTTCAGTACAAGGTCGCATTTTGAATCTTTATATTGAGTGCCTGGGGTTTTGGTGCGCAGATAACACAAGCGGGGCCGGGCAACGGAATTCGGCTAGCAGGCGGCCATGGTAAGCCGTAGACTTTTGGCTGCTGAAAGGTTACTTAACAGCAGCGCCCTCCTTTCCCATTCCAAGCAGAGCTCCTAGAGTTGGCCAGTTACTGCTGCGCTGTGCGGGTTAACGTGCAGCAGCAGAAACCACAGTAACCCCAGCCATCCCATTCTCTGGGTTGGCTGTTGTAGCCTTCACCCCACCACATGGCTGTTCTAGGGGAAGATCCCTGCTAGGTGACCGCGAACCACTCAGCATGAACGGTCCCCCTGCCCGCACCCACCACTTGGCTGGTCTCGGGGAAGATCCCTGCTAGCTGACCGCGAACCGCCCAGCATGAACTGTCCCCCTCCCCGCACCCACCGCGTGGCTGGAAACTGCTGGGTGGATTTTTTAAAAGGCATAGGCAAACAGTCCCCGTAATAAAATTCACCTAATTCAAACCAGGTCACCATGACTGATATCACTCTGATGAGGATTACGCAGACAGAGAAAGAACGGATGTTGCGTGAATGCCAGCAAACACCGGGGCCATATGCCGCCATGCTTTGTCAGGCAATGATACCGGAGTACCTGCTACTGGCCTGGCACGGTAAAGTCTCCTACCGTGGAGGACACAATAAGGCCGCTCTCCCCAGAAACCTTCTGCAAAGGCTTTCACAGTACCTCCAGGAGAGCTTCATGGAGATGTCCCAGGAGGATTTCTGCTCCATCCCCACACATGTTAACGGACTTTTCCAGTAGCTGCACTGGCCACGAATGCATCCAAAGTCCTCAGGTCAAAGTACTCATTAAAAACACAGTGCTTTAATACCATGTCCATTCTATTCAAAAGATACACTCACTTACTGTTCCTTCTCCTGAATCACGGTCTGGGATACCGCCTTGGGAGGGTTGGTAGGGGATCTCTGTCAGGGTAATGAAGAGATCCTGGCTTTGGGGGAAATCGGCGTTCAAAGCGCTGTCGACTACATCCTCCTCCTCATCTCCTTCATCATCTTTCCCGTCTGCGAAAACCTCAGAGGAAGCGACCGATGAGAATACCCCATCGTCGGAGTCCACGGACAGGGGTGGGGTAGTGGTGGCGGCCCCCCCGGGATAGCATGCAGCGCGGCGTAGAAATGGCATGTCTGGGGCTGAGACCCGGAGCGTCCATTGGACTCTTTGGTCTTCTGGTACACTTGTCTCAGCTCCTTAATTTTCACTCAGCACTGCGTTGCATCCCTGCTGTATCCTCTGTCCGTCATGGCTTTGGAGATTTTTTCGTAAATTTTTGCATTCCGTCTTTTCGATTGTAGCTCTGATAGCACAGATTCATCTTCCCATACAGCTATCAGATCTAACACTTCCCGATCAGTCCATGCTGGAGCCCTCTTTCAATTCTGGGATTGCATGGTCACCTCTGCTGGAGAGCTCTGCATCGTTACCAGTGCTGCTGAGCTCGCCACGATGTCCAAACAGGAAATGAAATTCAAACTGGCCAAACAGGAAATGGAATTCAAATGTTCCCGGGTCTTTTCCTGTGTGGCTGGCCAGAGCATCCGAGCTTGGACTGCTGCCCAGAGAGGTCGCAGTGGTATACCTGTGGGATACCTCCCGGAGCTATTAGCGTCGAATTCTGTCCACACTAACCCTAATTCGACATGGCCATGTCGATTTTAGCGCTACTCCCCTCGTCGGGAAGGAGTACAAAAATCTATTTAAAGAGCCCTTTATGTCGAAATAAATTGCTTCGTTGTGTGGACAGGTGCAGGGTTAATTCGATTTAACGCTGCTAAATTTGACATAAACGCCTAGTGTAGACCAGGCCTTACTCAGGCCATGTCTACCCAGCAGACGCTATAGTGGCATAGCTACAGTGCCTTTAGCTGTATGTCACTGTAACTCCCAAGGGTAAATGCAGACTACAGCCATGGGTTAGGTTTTTCCATCCCAGTAGGAACTCCACCTTCCCTGAACACAGTTAGCTAGTTCAATGGAAGCATTCTTATGTCAGCTTAGCTGTGTCTATACCAGGGGTTAGGTTGGCACAGCTATGGCACCCAGGGTCGTCGATTTTTCAGGCCCCGGAGACCGTAGCTATGTTATCCTAAATGTTATGTGTATGTTAGGCCTCACTTTCTCAAACTGCCTAGGTTGAAAATTGAGCATAACTTCAAATTCGTAATGGGAAGGCCAACCTAGCAGCCACCGCAGATCAGTAGATAAATGTATATGACAAAAGCTAATCAGCCTTGTTCACATGGGGAAGACTGAATTATTTCTTCCTGCTATGTGGGCTTAAGAGGCACTTTGGGAGAATAAACTTGCTGGGTTTAGAGAATACTTAATAGAATTTAGTCTAATTGAAAAGTTTATGTAACTAGCTATCTCCTCTGCCATACAACCAAAAACAGGACTCTTAATACCCTTTGGAAACAAAAGAGCATTGTGATGATCTTTACTAGTACTACTGATGGACTTGCAAGGAGTTTATGGTCTTGTCTTACACTCCTTAAAAAAAAGTGCGCATTTTTTACTTCAGGTTAACTAACAAGCACGAGCAGTCCTGATGTGTTTATATATGAAAAAAAAAATGCGAAGACCAGGCACCTTTACCTTTCAGTAAAACTAAAGTGGTTGGTTATCACTATGTGTTTTACATCAGGATAGCTCATGCATGTTAGTTAACCCAAGGTAGAAAAAAAACACCTTTTTTATTTATTTATTTATTTATTTATTTTTAAGCAGAGAGAGATTTTGATCATACAAGAGGCTGGGATAGACTAATTTCTAGACATTATCCCTCTCTTCCCACCTCCCCAACAAACAAAAAAACCCTTACAACAAAACCTCACACCAATTCTAGAGGATTGGATTCAGGCTGGAGAACCTCCTACCTCTATGCTGGTAATAACATTGAAGATTTCCCTGGGAAACTGTATATGTAGTTTGTTTGTGTGTATATATATATATGTGTGTGTGTACACATGGCAAATTATAGGTTCCTCCATTAGTTGTGACCACTGCTGATATTTGGCAATGCCATTTGGAGTCTCAGTTCTGGAGGTAATTGTAGCGAAATAGAGGGAAGAAGGTGTGTCCAGGGACCAGTGCCCCAGAATCTAAGCTTTATATCAAAAAACCTCTTTCTAGTCCTTATGGTTGCAAAAAAAACCTTTCCAAACATGAACATAGTCTAAACCAGTGGTTTTCAAACTTTTTTCTGGTGACCCAGTTGAAGAAAATTGTTAATGCCCGCGACCCAACAGAGCTGGGGATGAGGTGTGGGAGGGGCTCAGGGCTGGGGCAAAGGTTTGGGTTGAGGGGGCTTGGGGTGCAGGAAGGGACTCTGGGTTGGGGGGGCTCAGGGTAGGGGGTTGGGGTGCAAGAGGGGCTCAGGGCTCTGGGCTGGGGGTGCGGGCTCTGGGGTGGGGCCAGGGATAAGGGGCTTGAGGTGTAGGAAGGGACTCGGGGGGGGGGGGGGGGCGCTCGGGAGTGGGGTGCAGGCTTATCTTGGGTGGCTCCTGGTCAGCGGCGCAGCAGGGATGATAAGGCAGGCTTCCTGCCTGTCCTGGGACTCTGCTACGCCCTGGAAGCGGCCAGCAGGAGGTCTGGCTCTTAGGCAGAGGCACGGAAGTGGCTCCGCGTGGCTCTCGCCCACAGTCACTGCCCCCCTGGCGGAGCCGGTGCTCGGGGCGGGGGCAGCGCACAGAGCCCTGTGGCCCCCCTGCCTGGGAGCCGGATCTGCTGCTGGCCACTTCAGGTGCACAGCGCGATGTCAGAACAGGTACACGTTGCACTCCATATGTTTATGGAAATATGCTTATGAGTGTAAATATAATGTAACTGGAATATGCTTCATGCAGAAGATCTCTTGTAAGGTATTATTACAAAGTTTATAATCTACTGAGTGTGGTCATCCTATTTGTATAAATGTATCATTCTTGTATCTGAAACTAGAAATATGAAATATAACTCTGAGGTCCTCTTGTAATTATGCAAAGTGTGGGCCATTAATGGTGCTTTGGAATCTTGATGGCTCCCATCAATTAGGACAATTGGCTGTAAATGGCTCTGTTTACTTGCAAGCCTTCCTCTGAGTCAGGCTAGGAAGAATGAAGGCTTGGGGACTCACAGGACATGTGACCATGTCACCTCTACTGAAATCCATCTTAAACCTGTTGCTTTTCCATTTAGAAGGAGGGTTGGGGACCCAGAGAGACAAAAGATTCCTGTCTTGTGCCAAAGCTATATAAAGGGGTGGAACAGAACAAAGGAGGTTCTAGTCATGAGAAATCCCCTAGTTACTACCTGAGCTGGAGCTAACAAGAACTGTACCGGGGAAAGGATTGTGCCCAGACTAGGAAGGAGTCCAGTCTGTGAAAGAAGCTTATTGGAACATCTCTGAGGGTGAGATTTTACCTGTATTCAGTTTCCTACTGTATTAGACTTAGACTTGCATGTTTTATTTTATTTTGCTTTGTAACTTAGGGCTGGTCCACACTAGGGGGGAGGGGGGTCGAACTAAGATATGCAACTTCAGCTACGTGAATAACGTAGCTGAAGTCGAAGTATCTTAGTTCGAACTTAAAAGCACTTACCGCGCGGGTCCAGACGCAGCAGGCAGGCTCCCCCGTCGACTCCGCTTACTCCTCGCGCAGAGCTGGAGTTCCGGTGTCGACGGGGAGCGCTTCCGGGATCGATTTATCGCATCTAGACGAGATACGATAAATCAATCCCAGAAGATCGATTTGCTACCCGCCGAATCAGGCGGGTAGTATAGACGTACCCTTACTTTGTTCTGTCTGCTATTACTTGGAACCACTTAAATCCTACTTTTTATATTTAATAACTTTTGCTTATTTATTAACCCAGAGTAAGTAATCAGTGTTATAGAGGGTGGACAATTTATGAGTTTACCCTGTATAAGCTTTATACAGTGTAAAATGGATTCATTTGGGGTTTGGGTCCCATTGGGAGTTGGGTGTCTGGGTACTGGAGACAGGAGCACTTCTTAAGTGTTTTCAGTAAAGTCTGCAGTTTTGGGACGCATGGTTCAGACCCTGGGTCTGTGTTGGAGCAGACTGGAGTGTCTGGCTCAACAAGGCAGGGTTCTGGAGGCCCAAACTGGCAGGGAAAACGGGCTCAGAGGTAGTCTCAGTACATCAGGTGACAGTCCCAAGGGGGTCTCTGTGACCCAACCTGTCACATGACTGGGGTGATCTGTCCCCATTTCTCTCCTTTTTGTGTCAACACTGAAACCTAACAATGACCATGTAAATGGTGTCATAATGTTTCACTGCTGATTATTTTAGTGCAAATATTCAGCTAATAAGCTTCTCACAATCAGACACCACTTCCCATGAGTTCTCCGAAGCCCCAACTCTCCCCTATCCAGCTTTTAAAATCTTTAGCAATTTATGCAGAATTGCAATTTAGATGTGAAGGTGTAGGAGCACTTTAATATGTAATATAAAAATAATACAAAGGAGACTCTGCTTATTCTTATCTCATATTGAACCCAGTAAAAACCCTTCCATCTCTTAACTTGCCTGAAATGGCCACAGAATTTAAGTTTGCTGGAATGTATTTCAACAGAAATTAGGGGCCTTACTGCAGAATTAAGGTCAGCTTGTGACAGAGTATGCAGCACCGTCAGCTTGTTTCTCTTCCAATACACTTATTACTCATCGATCTGTCAAAGTAGATAGAAACCAGTGAAAAGTGGTATTGATCCTTGCATATAGTATTTTATCAATCCGATCAAATCCTATCTTCTCCCTTTGTAGACCTGATTCACATGGGGGCAGGGGGCATATTTTATACCCAAAGGGGCAGAGCTGTTACTGCCTCCCCTCCCTCCGAATTGCCTACATGTTCTAGAATCTAATTGTGTATTGCCTCGTGAACCCTCACATCTCTATATGGCAGTGGTTTCTGGGCTCAGGGGTATCATGTGTCTGTTTGAGATCTTGCTTTATTGCCATTTGTGATCTAGAGAGGGATATAGTTAGGCTTAATCTTTTCCTAGATCACACATGGCAATCTCCTCTTTAATGATCAGAAGGAAAGTGTTACTAAAGTGAAAATTCATCAAGCACACACTGGTATGTATATAAAACCATGCACAAGTCTCAGAGGTTTGCATGGCCAGATAGGGAAGATGCTTTTGTAATAATCTGGCTAGATGAGGAATTCCCTTTGAAAAAAATCAGCTGGAATTTGAAGCAATAGGGTTAAGGAATGAATCCTCCACATCCCCCTCCGTTTACTAGTTTGGGCTCATCTAGGCAAATGAGAGAACCAGAAGTTCAGATTTTAAGAATGGAAACATGAAGGGGAGGGAGGAGCTTTTCTAGGATGAAAAAAATTCTCAGTAGCAGCAATATAGGTGCAGAGTGAGCTCAAATTTCCAGATGGAATGACAAAGCTGGCAGGTGACTTTGGGGAGTTGAGAATTGAACAATGCAATTCACCCAACGTAGTTTCGTATAGGAAAGTCTCCAAATAGATTTCTTGGTATCATGTAAGAAGAGAAACTGTAGGAGGTACTGCTCCAGACATTGGCTGGAAGATGGGGATACAGCCTGGCCAGCAATTGCCTTCTCAACGTAATGTGAAAATAATTGTAATATGGAAAGTTCCTAATTAAAAATTAAAATTGCATAACAGTGCCACATAGTAAGAAAACAAGCACTTACTTATTCTACCTCTGTTCTAAACATACAGAGTCAGGTTTCAGGTTCCATTAGTTTCAGTGGAATGTGACTACATGGTACTCTGTTTTTCTGCTGGCAGATGGTGGTAGTGTGGGAATCACCTGGTTGTGACTTCGAGACCTAGAAGTAAAATATATTTAGAATAGCTTTTTGCTCCTCTTGTTTGGGCATTCAGCACATAAACCTACAATAAGCTCATTAAAAATAGTTATGGATTTGCACGTCACTTTGATGTTACGCCACTGTACTTTTTTAATTGCCGCCTGACTAATAGCAATGACCCTCATTTTCTAAAAATAATTACACTGATTTACTTTTGTCAGGAAGGAAACATTGTTCTGACTCTAATTTTTTTTGGCCATGGATGAGCAGCGTGCTGCTTATAAAACCTTTTTAGGATTTTAATTTATCCCTGTGATGTAACTTACAAAATGTTCAGTGCCATGGGTCACTATATTCCTATGCTAAATTTAGGAATAAGTCTGGTAGTTTTGCTTTACCTTGAGAAATAATATGTAAGATTAGTGTACACATTACAGCCTCACATTCCTAGGTGGTGGTTTCCTTTCTCCTCTGCCTTTTTGATAAAACCTCTTCCTCCCTCTTCCCACAATTAGTTGTGTATTCTACACTAATTTCTCCTCCATGCTCTGCAGGAGTTGAGACAAGAGGTGGTTGAGTTGCTGCGGTTTGTGTGTATATCTCGGAGGTAATCAACAGGTGGACCACAGGCCAAATCTGGACCGCCAGATGCTTTTGAATGGTTTTATTTACTTATAATTATCATTATTGTTGTTGTGGTGTGAAAAATGTTTCTCTGAAGTCTGGACCTTGACTATACCTTGACAAAGAAATTTGGACTTTTGGCAAATTTTTGGTTAACCGTGATGTATCTGCTCCTCATGTGGTAGACCTTATTTCCTCTTTGTGGTTATTGTATTGTTTTCTTGCAAACCCACATCTTTCAGTGTTGCTTCCTGTCTGCAGTTCTTTACCAACATGGGAATCTGGACTAATCTCTTTTTTTTGCTTTGATGTACAGAAGACAGATATAAACTCTGGCTGTAAAGTTAGATATTCAGACAGATTAGGAGACAAATTTTAATTGGATCCTATAGGGTTTTTTTAATGTTTCTTTTTTCTCTGTCTCTCTCCTCTCCATATTTTGTGTGCAGGAAGAGGTTATACCATGCAAGTATTTCAGTCTTCCATTTTCTTTTTTTTCCTTTAATGTATCTAGTCAACCTAAACAAACTTTCCCAACGAAAAATAATTTTACATACCGCAGATTCCCCACTCATTTCTTGTCTTTGGCATGTATTTTATGAAGTTCTGTCTTCAGAAATACCTGCCTTACCCATGAATAAGGGTAGTATTACCACATCATGCTTATACTCCAAACATTTCCTTTCTGTTTGTCTTGTAGATTTTTCAAAATCAGTTTTAGCTAGCTAGAGGGTGTGCTGTCTACTGGCTGAAGCACATACCTGGGCATCTAAATCTAGGTGCTATTTCCAGTTTTGTCACTAACTCACTGTGTAGCCTTCGGCAGCTCACAACTATTTTGTATTTCAGTTTCTCCATTGGTAAAATGGATAGAGTAGATACTTCTCAGGAGTGTTATGGAGCTGAATTAAACATAAAAGGCTTTGAATGAAAAGCATTATGTAAGTGACGTTTATAACTAGTATAAGTATTAGATTTGCTTTTATTGTTTGTCTGCTTGTCTCTTACATTTGACAGTGTAAGGTCTTTTTTCCCCCCATCTGTTTCATATTGCTTATCCAGTATTGTGTAGTGTTACTGAGTTAAGGCTAGGGGTTTCACTGAAAAATCTGCTCAATGTGCCGCGGCAGTCAAAAAAGCTAACAATTTTAGGAACCGTTAGGAAAGGGATAGTTAATAAGACAGAAAAATATCATAAAGCCACTCTATAAATTCATGGTATGCCCACACCTTGAATACTACGTGCAGTTCTGGTTGTCCCGTCTCAAAAAAAGATAAGCAATATAGAGGTAGGCAACAAAAATGGTGAGGGGTATGGAACAGCTTCCATATGAGGAGAGATTTAAAAGACTGGGACTGTTCATCTTCAAAAAGAGATCACTAAGGGGATATAATAGAGGCCTATTAAAAACATGAATGATGTGGAGAAAGCAAATAAGGAAGTGTTGGTTACCCCTGCATGTAACGCAAGAATGAGGGATCACCAGGGCCGCTCCTACCCATACGCAAAGTACGCAGCCATAGGCGCCGACTTCCTGTGGCGCCGGCGGGGCCCCGCCCCCGACGCCGGGCCACGTGGCGGGGCCCCGCAACATCTCCCGGTGTTGAGGTAAGGTCCCGGGACTGGCGGGGAGCTGTGCGCGGGCCCCGGGAATGGCGGGGAGCTGCCGGTGGGTGCTCTGCACCCACCAATTTTTCCCCGTGGGTGCTCCAGCCCCAGAGAACCCACAGAGTCGGCGCCTATGTACGCAGCTGCGTAGGGCACCAAATTTCCTGGTGCCCTGCGCAGCTGCGTGCTGCTCCAACCCCTTCCCCGCCTCTTCCCTATGGCCCCCACACCTGCTCCGCCCCAGCTCTGCCCCCACTCCACCCCTCCCCAAAGCCCCCGCCCTGCTCCACCCTGCCTCTGCTCTGCCCCAGCCCCACCCCAGCCCTGCCCTCACTCCCCTGAGGACTGAAGCAGGGCTGGGCCTGCACTCCTCAGCGACGGGAATTGCAGCGACGGGAAGTGCAGCGACCCGGCCCCAGTGCGCCACTGGTGAGTGCTGGGGGGCAGGGAGGAACTGCCTCCCAAGCCGACCCCGCCCCTCCACACGGAGACTTGGGGCCCCACACACACCCTGTGGGGGGGAGGGGGGCTGTGTAGGACCCCAGAATAGCTAGGGACAGTCCTGGGGGTCACACAAATTAACAGGCAGCAGGTTTAAAACAAACATAAAGTACTTCTTCACACAATGTACAGTCAACCAGTGGAACATGTTGCCAGGGGATGTTGTGACAATCAGAAGGATAACTGGGTTCAAAAAAAGAATTAGATAAGTTCATGGAGGATAGGTCCATCAATGGTTATTCGCTAAGATGGTCAGGGATGTAACCTCATGATCTGTGTGTCCCTAAGCCTCTGACTGCTAGAAGCTGAGGCTGGACAACAGGTGATGGATCACTCTATAATTGCCCTGTTCTGTTCATTCCCTCTGAAGCATCTGGCACTGGCCACTGTCAGAAGACAGGATAGTCAATAGAGGGACCATTTGTTTATTATGCCAGCGAAGCACTCCTAGAATAGATGCAGCTTTTGCAGGTGTAGCTCCCAGCTCTGCTCCCCTTCCCCTCCCCCTCCCCGCGCCTCTCCCGGGTGGAGATGAATGGTACCAGAAAAAGCACAGTTTTGCTGGTATAGCTATATCTGCACTAGTGGCTTTTGCTGTGTTGGTCACAAATCACATCTCTTCACACTTGTTGGCGTAGCGATGTTGGTAAAAGTTTGAATTGTAAACCTGGCTGAAGTCCTGGTAGTGAAACACAGGAGAAAATTAGTCAGGCAAACCTGTTCTCTTCTGGGATTCCAGCCCTCCTGTTTGCCAAACCTTGCTTTTAAAAGCAATGCTTGCTCCCTGTGAATAAAATCCGTTGAACTGGTGGCTAGGAATGTTACCTGCCCCTCTTCACCAAAATTAATTCTCTACCACCAACTTTTGGGAATATTCATATGTATTTGAAAGTATCAAAGGAGGATTTTTCTCTCTCTCTCCTCCAAACATGCAAAAATAAAGCGCTGTTATTTGTTGTTTCATATCCTTGCTGGGCTAGCAGCCCAAAAGGAAAATTGGGAAACGCTTTGTCAGTTATTCATAACTATTTCAAGATGTTTATATCCTAATCGCAGTACAGCTTCCTAAAATGAGGGCTTCCTGAAATAGGAATTGCCAAGGACTGAATTTGTAATCTGAAGGGGAGGTGCCAAACAACATTGTATTGAGGTCCTGTTTAGGCATGAGCTCTTTTTTTCTTTCCAGATGAACTAATTTGTTTCATAACTTCATAATTAATTGCAAAAACAGAATATTACTTACCGGTAATATATAAAACTATACAGTCCTGTCTACCATTTTTAACATGACACAAAGACAAGATCATATGAGAGAACAAAGTAATATAATCAAAAGTCTACATATTCTGCTTTTGGAAGAATTTAACTGTCTCTTCCCATCATTCCATTTTCCCCCCTAAATAAGACCTATGAGAATTGTCCCATCCCCCTGAGATAGAAAAATATAAATCCCAGATAGGTCAACCCGTGGAACTGTTTGCCAGAGGATGTTGTGAAAGCCAAGACTATAACAGGGTTCAAAAATTAATGAAGGATGGGTTCATCGATGGCTATTAGCCAGGATGGGCAGGGATGTTGTCCTTAGCCTTTGTTTGCCAGAAGCTGGGAATGGGCGACAGGGGATGGATCACTTGATGATTACCTGTTCTGTTCATTCCCTCTGAAGCATCTGGTATTGGCCACTGTCGGAAGACAGGATACTAGACTAGATGGACCTTTGGTCTGACCCAGTATGGCCATTCTTATGAGATTAAATTGATGTTGCACTTGACTTTAGTCCTAAGGGTGAAAAGTGAATTGGCATGGGTGTTCAGTGTGAAAGAGATTTCAACCCCTTTACCCCACATTGCTCTCTCTAGATTAGGAAAATGAGTGTTTAGCTAACATGTTAGTTAACATGTTTTTAAACAGAACTTAACACCTACTGTATACAAAGACAGGGACCTTAGGGTTGATCATAACCAACTATCACATGTTTACCTTTTGTCTATGTACTCAATGTTGTTCTTTATTATTTATTTATTATTTGTATTATCGTAGCACCTCTGGAGTCCTAGTCATGGGCAAATGTGTTAGGCTCGTGTTTATTAGCTTGTTTTTACCACACTTCATTTTCCTGGTCTGGACAGAACCTATGGGGGGTGCAAGGAAAGAGGTTGATGCCAAAAATCAGGGTGGATAAAAATCCAATGATTTAAAACAAACAAAGAAATCGGATTTTTTTTATTTAAATCGGATTTTTTTTGATAAAATGCTTTTTGAGGAAAAAAACCTATCTAAAGATCGTTTTAATTAAGATACATTATAGCTCAAAGATATCTCATCATGAATAGGGATTATAAATTCTAATTCTATAGTATGAGACTATATATTCATGTAATGTTTAAGAAAAGTTTTGTAAATGAGTTCCAATAGTTCATGGATTAGGGAACACAATCTTATGGGGCTCCAGGGGCTTCTGTATGGTTTATTTAGGTTAATCTTTCCATCTACCCCTGGGATCTCAAACTCAAATCACCACGAGGGCCACATGAGAACTAGTAAATTGGCCCGAGGGCCTCATCAGTGAAACCTTTTCATACAATGATACAAAAGTATAGTCAAAAATGAAAAAAATGAAGAGTAATATAGTATTCTATTAAAAGTCAATGTATTAACTTTTAAAAAACTGTAATGCAAAGAGGGGTTTTAATGAAATATAAACACTCAGTAATGTTTGGAGTTTGGCTGCCAGTGGAGTCGGCGCCTATGGTGGGCCGCAAGAAATAACTCCGCGGGCCGCATGTCGCCCGCGGGCCATGTGTTTGAGACCCTTGATCTACCCAATGGGACTCGGTGCTCAGTCTAGAAGATACCATCAGAGATGCTTAGTTTTGCAGTCCTCAGACTGTGGATTTGTGTCTCCAGAGATAACATGCTTGTTAACCGCAAAAATGTTTTTAAATAAATAAATACAGAGGTGAGAAATAACAGACTTCAACCCTATTGTCCCTCTGTAAATTTGGGTACACAGAGTCAATCCCTTACCTCTCTCTAAAAGTTCAAAGTTTCAAAAAGTTCAATGAATAGAAGATTGTTGGGGGCAGAATAGATCTGGAGAAGAAGTCTGGAGATAAATGTGAGAAGGGAAGGACAGGCAGTAGAAACAAAAAGGAAACTGTTGGAGCAGCATATTCCAGAAGTCTTGAGGTCTTTCTGATTGTAGCCTTCATTGATTTGAGATCTACCATACATTCTCTCACTAGAAGGGAAAACCTATAATGGCAGCAGGCTGTAAAAGAGACCCAGTTTGGGAATAAGAACTATTCAAGAAAAATATGCTTGCTGATGATGTTTTAAAGAAAGTCATACCAGTGAACGGTGGAAGTCACTTAAGCACTTAGATTCAGAGACTGTTGAAGTGATAATCTTACTTTTTAACAGCAGTAGCTGCTTCTGCTGGTGTAGAAAGAATATTTTCTTCCTTTGGACTAATTCATTCCAAATTGAGAAATCGTTTTGGGACCTGAAAAAGCAGAAAAGCTTGTTTTTCTTTTCCAGATTATGAACAAACAGGAAAATGAAGGTGAAGACGACTGAGTTAGCTGCAGACGCCATTATTTTAAGTTTCTCATGTTGACCTGGCTGACATAGTCGATTTAATTTTTGTTTTGTTTTTTAATATTTCATGTAACTATTTTAGTTAAAAACTATTTTAACAAAACAAAACCTGATTTTAAAAAACTTGAATATTTAAGTAAATTCAAAAATTCATATGCTTGTTTTGTTAAAATATTATGTTTGCTGTTGAAGAAAAAAATTCAGAATACATAACGTTGTTTTAGTTAAATAAAACAATTTAAATGTCTGTCTGGTGATTTCCTCCTAATACAGCATGGCAAGAAAATCCTCCAAATATTAATGATTATCCTTTTGAATTGGAGATAGTTCATCTCCCAAAGACTTCATAAATATCTGCTTCAATTACCTTTGTTAAATAAAGTAACCAAACAATCATTCATTTTCTGGTATAGCTGTAAAACTAATCTGAAAAGTTTTCAAAATAAATCACTTAAAAATATATATAGTGTGTGCCTTCTAAAAATGAAACCTACATCTATCTCTGAGTTGTGAAGAATATGTATTAAGGTTATAACAACCAACAAGAATGCACTTTTATGTAGAAATCCATGATTAAATCAAATCTTCCTGACTAGTGATTTAAATCAAATCCACCCTGCCAAAAATACACCTGAGATTTCCTAAACTGTTGCCTAGGTTATAATATAAACATAATAGAAGTGTAGTAAAAAGAGGGTGAGAAGATGCTATTACTTCATGACATCACAATCAGTGTTTTTACTACTCGGGTTAGAGGTTTAATTTACCTGTGATAGTCTTCAGATTATACATACTGACTTATATGTTGATAGCACGGTTCATAGTGTGCCTTTGACATGTTTTCCTGTCTCACTTACCTGAGACGTTTTAAAGAAGCAGAGCAGTTTCTAAAAGGCTCCTTGTCCTTGGAGTGAATTTAATAGACTTCTGCTCTGCTTTTTAAATGCCAATGATGTCAACACCAGCGGGAGTTCTTCCTTGAAAACACAGTAATCGTTTTGCCTGGTGTCTTTAATTTTGCTTGTAATACCCTGATTTATACACAGAGCTTGCAGTCCATAGTATTAGGTGAAAATGGGATGGAGCAGGCTAGAATTCATCCAACTGGTTTCTGGGCTTTTTTTAATTGGAGGGGGGGTGAAGGAAGCAGATAAATTTGGTAATCCATTGTCTCTCTATGAACAGAGCATGTCCATTTCATGGGAAGTCTGCTGGTGCTTTGTCTTCTTCCTCCTTCCTTCTCCCAGCCTTGCTTCTACAATTCTACGATCGCCTTTCATGTGTGAACTGTAGTAACAAAAAGGATTTCTTCAAGTTACTTGCTACTGGGCAGAATTTTCTGGGTTTCGTTTCTAGGTCCCTAATTCCTGGAAGAAGCCTGTCACAAGGAAGTGACCGTAGCTCTGTGATATCAGTAAACTTTAACATTAGGAATGCTGGCTCTGCCTAGTGAGAAGTGAGCTTAGTGCCTGAAACCCAGCCTTAGTAAGAAAACACGTCTTTTTGATTCCATTTTGTCGCTATAGTAACCTCATTAAATATTGACTGTTCTATATTTTCTAAAGACCAGCATGCTGTAGCGCACCGATTTCTCAGGAAGGATACCTCTAGTGGGTGGACTTGATACATGTGCCTGCTGAGATAGCATAAATTACAAATACAGACTTGCTTTTTATAGCTGGTGCATTTGGTTGCATTTACAAGACTATTTACTCTGCAGCTGCAATGAGCAGAAAGATCACAGTGCTTTCAACTTGTTTCCTGAGTTCAGGGTGAGAGGTGGGGGAGATGTAGACAGGGTTACCTTATAGTATGCTTCCTTTGTAACCTAATGAGGAAAGCTGGTACCAGCGCTGTTAACAAAGTGAACTTTCACACAAATAGGCTGTTTCATCAAAGCTGAAATGTTTCACACAGATGTATTGGTTTTCATAAAGTTTTTGTTGGGAAGGTTTGGACAGATTGATTGGACTAGACTCTATAGCCTGGTGATTAGGACACTGGGCTGGGGTTGGAGAGACCAGGGTTCAAGTCTTTGATTCAGAGTGATCTGGGATGAAAAACTGCACTGTGAATCAGGCTGAGTGGGGACTTAAACCCTGGTTTCCCACATCCAGGCCCATGCCCAAAATAATGAATGTGTTATACCTACAGAGAGATGGACACACACATGGACACAGGGATAGATGGACAGGGACACATGGGGACATGGACACACATGCATGCTCAGGTTTCGATCTGAAAACAGATGCCAACACAAACTCTTGAAAGGTTTTGTTTTTGTTCCAGGGCAAAATAAAAACAAATTTAGAAACCTTGAACGTCGCTCTGGAACAGTTGTCCCTTCTCTGTATGCTTGGATACAGATTGAAATGTTTTTTCTGTTAAAAATAAAATAAATCTCTGTAGCATCAAACAGTAATCCAGGCACACTTTGATATGTGGGCATCAAGTTACTGTTGCATTGTTAATTTGCAGGAAATATCAGACAATGTCTATTGAAATAGCTTGATGTCTGTTTTGTTTCTACATCATCCTGCACCTTTGGGTTACAAGTTAATGAAGTACACTTACTTTCAGATAAATAAATTGGGTACCTCTTTAAGATTTCAAAACTGTTCCCTTAGACAAGGAGTGGGCAAAATTTTGGCCTGAGTGCCACATCGGGGTTCCGAAGCTGTATGGAGGGCTGGGTAGGGAAGGCTGTGCATCCCCAAACAGCCTTGTGGCCCCCCCATCCGCCCCCTCCCACTTCCCGCCCCCTGACTGCCCCCCTCAGAACTCCCGACCCATCCAACCTCCCCTGCTCCTTGTCCCCTGACCACCCCCTCCTGGGACTCACCCTAACCGTCCCCTGGGACCCCACCCCCATCTAACCCCCCCCCCACTCCCTGTCCCCTGACTGCCCTGCCCCCTGACAGGCCCCACGGGACTCCCATGCCTATCCAACCCCCCCGTTCCCTGTCCCCTGACTGCCCCCCCCCGCCCCCCGAAACTCCGCCCTATCCAACTGTCCCCTGACTTCCCACTGGGATCCCCTCCCCCGTATCCAACCCCTGCTCCCCACCCCCTTACCGCTCAGAGCACCAGGACTGGCAGCCGCGTCGCCCGGCTAGAGCCAGCCACACTGCTGCGCAGTCTAGAGCACCGGGGCAGGCCGGCAGCTCTCGCAGCCGCGCTGCCTGGCAGGAGCTCGCCCCGCCACCCAGAGTGCTGGCGGCACAGCGAGCTGAGGCTGCGGGGGAAGGAGGAGAGCAGGGGAGGGGCCGGGGGCTAGCCTCCCCAGCCAGGAGCTCAAGGGCTGGGCAGGATGGTCCCGCGGGCTGTAGTTTGCCCACCTCTGCCTTAGACAATGGTCTGAGTCAGCTCCATTTAGCACTTTCCTTTCTGGTTTCCCAAATTTCCTTTCATTCCTGACCATGAAATCCAAAGGGCTCTCTTACCTTTACGAAGGAAAATGCCTAGGACTTTCTAAGCTAAGCAATAAGAAGCAAGGGAACCAAGCCCATGTGTTCAAGATGCACTCCCCCTGCTGGCTCTCTTATGCATCATCAGATTAGCTAGCTGCAACTGCTGCCTCTATACTACCCAGACTGTGCATTCTGCAGTTGCAGTGTTGCAAAGCAGAGTGTTTAAGGGAGGCACTTGGGGGTCTCAGGCCTGGAGAACAGCGATGTTTACTCCCATCCAAATGCTGCTGGCAGTGGCCCTGCTCGTTAGTCTCTCTAGGAATTGCTTTGTGTAAAATCAGACTTACACAAACAAGGGGGAAAGTCAAAATGGGGAAAGTTTGGTTCCTTGTCCTTTTTCAGTTGCTCAGGACCAGTGTGCAGAGGAAGTGTTTTTTGCTGGAGGCTTGTTGCTTTGGGGAGGGGAAGAAGAGGAGAGAACCTCTATCTTTAAGGGCTTGAAATACAGCCATAAACTCGTTAAATGGAAGTCAGACTTGCCTACCTTTGCACAGAGAGGTCTAGACTTTATTCAGAATTCAGCAGAGGCAGAGCTGCTGAAATTTTGCTCCTGGGTGTGGATCCTGAAGACTGAATTGTGGAGCCCAAATAGACTTGATTAATCATTCATCTGTTCTGCAGAAATTGGTTTTGATTGTTTTCCATTGCTCCAGGGGTGTCTTGGCCTGCTTGTGTGCCCTTGTGGGGTTTCCCTTACCCTCCAGCAATACACAGTGGTGTTACCTCACCACGAGTTGTTCGTTTGGGTTAATGCCTGCCTGTGGTGTTTGATCTTGTGCACTTCCTCTGAGTTCTGTCACAAAAGCACGCAGATGTCCTTGTTTCCCGTTTGTTTATAGGGCAGCCTATCCGTAGTCTACATCCTGAGTGAGACCAAAAATCCACCTTGGTAAGTGGTTGTGGTTTTTAACTCTTCTTAATTGCGAACTGAATGCTGTGACCCTGGTCATTGAGTGTTACTTATAAATTAACAAATCAAAGCACACTCCTTTAGTTGCTTTGGGAGAAAGTGTTAGTCAACGGGTTCCCAGGCTTCTTCGCAGAATGGACTGCATCCATCTAAAAAGAGAATGTGACTTGTCCTTCTCTCCCCCATTTAGTCATGATCGTGTGAACCACTTCACCTCTCCTCCCATTTGTGATCATATAACATCCAATTTGCAATTACAACAGTTGCTTACATGGAAAAGTAACTTCTTTAGCTTCTTTTAATGCAGTTTAGCAGTTGAAAACAAGGAGAGCCAGGACCATGAGACTAGCAAGTTCTCCAAGGACCCACCAGTGTTCAATAACCTGCAATTTGGAAACGGCTGATATGGTGGTTACAGTAGGAAACTGCTGCCTGCCGTTGTGGGTTTTCTTGCTGTTTCTGCCACAGACTCTATATGCAGGGACCTGTGTATTTCACAGTTCCACAGCTGTGGAATTTGGTAAGAATTTAACTCCTTGTTGCAAAATTTAATAGAATTTGAGCTTTTATTTTTTTTTAAAAAAAATCTAGCCCTCAGGGTTGCGAAGAAGATGTGAATAGTGTTAAAACTATTTAGAGTATCTGCACAGTGTTGCCAATTTAGCAAGCTTGTCACTAGATTTAGTGACTCTTTGGTTTCCCCAGCGAGAAAATATGTGTCAAAGTGACTAGTGACAAATCTAGCGACTTTCACTGCCAGTTAGTGACATTCAGAAAAGAAGTCACCAGTATCTATAGTCACAAAATCATTCAGAAGCAGCTCAGTAGTGTTAATAAAATCCATTCCATGTTCTTCTTACTACATTCTGTTGCACACCAAGTCAATGTCATTATGTCTCAATTGAGCATGTCATCAGAAGGAGTCACACTCCAGGGCTTCTTTGGCTGAGATCACTATAATCTGCAGGCGAGGAAAAGGAGTTTTTGGAGGCTAATTAAATACTTTGCTAAAGCCAGGTGCACTTTGGAGAGAGCAGCACATTAGGCAGGGCTTGTTTTTACCCAAATGCGTTCTTTCTCACCTCTCCATAGTAAGTAGTGCACCCTGTGATGCAGGGAAAGATGGCTAATGAAGTGGGCAGGGCCGGGGAGGCAGGTAAGTAGCCAGCGAGGAGAGCCGCACAGATGGAAGAAAGGGTGGGATGAGACAGGGTCATGTGCCCCAATGGGTCGGTGGGGCACCATGCCTCCAGGAATGAAGCCCTTACTACAGGATCAAGCGTGGAGCTAGCTTGATTTCAGCTCCCTTTACTCCTTCCCCGGATTGGCCTGGGGTTAGCTGCCCAGCTGTTTTCCAAAATAAAACCCTGGAAGCGGGGGAAAGGGGTCTGGCTAGCGGATTTTTGTTTTTAAATCTATTGGGCTCCCTGCCGAGTGCACCCTCCTGACGATGACAGTGTACTGTTGTTGTTGCTTCTGGTGTGCAACAGAATGTAAGAAGAGCATGGAATGGATTTTATTAAAACTATTGAGCTGCTTGTGAATGATTTTGTGACTATACTCATCTGGGTGTGTGTATGTGTATATATGTATATATAAAATTTTCTGTTGAATTCTCTGGAAATTTTGTTCGGTGACATTTTTGACTCCTTTTGAGTGCTTAAGCAGCTACATCTAGTGACTTTTCAGGGTTTATCTGGTGACTTCCTGCTATGTGGAGTTGACAACATTGGACTCATTCTGCAAACTCAAGAAGCCCTAACTGCAGCTATAACTCTGAGAGATGTGAGTTGCTTCAGTCATCTCAATGGGGTGTTGGAACTGAAACCTAATGAAGCCAAAAGTCAATATTTTTAACTGTTTCGCTTCTCTAGTACAAGAAACATGTTTTTATAAAACTGACTAGCTTTCAAGATGTCGCTCATAATGGTATTGTTTTAACTATTTGTGAAACATTTTAGATCTTTGAATGACAGATGCTAAATAAGATAATAGAACCACGTTCCACTCCACTTACTTTGAGCTCCATTATTTTAGGGCAAATCATGAGTCATGATAAATGGCCTGTAATGTGTGAGAGATCTTATTTGCTGCTGTTGGTAGTGTTTATTGGTTTGCTGGTTTTATCAATGCTGTACACAGTGAAAGGAGATAGGAAGACTCCTTGAGTAGCATCTCATTGACATCAAGGAAAGTTGCAATTAAAACGTGCCATGATGATTTTCTTCTACCTCCTTTCCACACTAAATTATTCCTCCCAGTGTTCATAGCAATTAAGCTCTTTCTGTGTTTGATTTCTGGGTTTATAGCAGAAGTTTTGATGGGAGTAGGTGTACAGAAGAATCATGTTCTATTTCTTGACTTTAGCAAAGCTTTTGATACAGTCTCCCACAGTATTCTTGCCAGCAAGTTAAAGAAGTATGGGCTGGATGAATGGACGGTAAGGTGGATAGAAAACTGGCTGGATGGTCGTGCTCAACGGGTAGTGATCAATGGCTCCATGTCTAGTTGGCAGCCGGTATCAAGTGGAGTGCCCCAAGGGTCGGTGCTGGGGCTGGTTTTGTTCAATATCTTCATCAACGATCTGGAGGATGGTGTGCACTGCACCCTTAGCAAGTTTGCAGATGACACTAAACTGGGTGAAGCACTGGAATGGGTGACCTAGGGAGGTGGTGGAATCTCCTTCCTTAGAGGTTTTTAAGGTCAGGCTTGACAAAGCCCTGGCTGGGATGATCTAGTTGGGGTTGGTCCTGCTTTGAGCAGGGGGTTGGACTAGATGACCTCCTGAGGTCCCTTCCAACCCTGAGATTCTATGATCTTCAGTGAGGTCACACGGCTGTTCAGAGAAGTCTGACATTAAAATGAAGCTGTGTAACTTTGGTATCTGGTCTTTTCACATTTTCCACCAACTTAAAATCTCTGCAGTTCTTTTAACTGTTCTTAAAATCTAAAGTGGCTAGAGTCTTTTAGGCTTTGTGGTGTTCTTTTAATTTGGAATATAGCAATATAGAAGTATCTTGACACGTGACTGAAGTTTTCTGGTTGCGGTGGAAGAAGTTTTCCACACAAATTATTGAAACAAAAAACTTTCAAAAAAGTCTCACTTGCAGGAATTCTCAGATTTCCTGTAGGACTTTTCATAATTAAAATAAGGGAATTTTCAGTATCAAAATAAGTCCTAACGCAGTAAATCCAAAGTGTTACTTTGTATATTTTGCCATGATTACTCTAGTTCTGCCAAGTTTTTGCCTAATTATACTAAAACCAGAAATAAGTAATGAGTCCTGATTACAACACAACTTTGTCCATCAGCACAGTAAAAATATGGCTCCATGTTGTAGTTTAGAAGAGACCTTAACTGTTTTGGACAGTTGAAGGGAGACAACATGGGTAAGGTCCCGTCTACAGTACAAAATGGAGCAGTGCTCTTAATATGCATGGCCAATGGGGTTGTGTTAGGGCCTCTCCCTGCAGCGCTCTGAGTGTATGTACAATCTTTATAAAAACTGCAGTTTAACAGTTTCTGAAAATACCCTTCCAAATCTCCTCCAGAATGAAAGCTTTCTTCCCTTTCTCCCCTTACATTCTCCCCTTACATTGCACCATTCCAAAACACAAAGCTCGGGAGAATATACCAATATTTCCATTATTCCTAAATTACTCCCTAGGCCAGGGGTAATCAGTAGGTGGCCAAATCCAGACCGTCAGATGTATTTGAATGGACCCTGAAATCCTTCTTTAGTTGTTGTTGTTTGTTTTATTATTATTTTCTCTGTAGTCTGGACCTTGACTATATCGTGACCAAGAAATTTGGACCTTGACAAACTTTCAAGTTTGCTTTAATGGTTCTCTTCCTGTCTGTTTCTTTTGTGGCTCCACCTCCTGTTGCTTACCTACTTCCTATCTGTCCCATTAAGAGGCCCTTTTTATCCATCCACACTTTCAGTGGGTGACCACGTTGGTTTTCATGACTTTGCTACCACTCGTTTCACTTTAAATCTACCTCTGCAATCTCAACTCATTTGTCCCCTTCTGTTCAATGTTGGATATGAGGTTACAGTAGTCCAGATGGCATATTATCAAGGCATGGAAAAAGGGGGTTTTGGCAGAGAGGATGGATTTGGGTATGCTGTAAAAAGAAAGAAGCAACAGGATATAGCAACAACTTGAATGTTGGGGGGCAACTGAAAAATAAGAATCAAGGGTGACATCAGGTTGTGAGCGTGGGGAGCAGGAAGACTTGTGGTATTGAAAGGTAGGGTGGGGAAGATGATTTCTGTTATTTGGGGGTTTTGTTCCTGTAAATTGATGGCAAGAGATCCAGAAAGAGATGTCAAAGTGATGCAGTTCAAGACTGGCTCTGAACAGAACAGATAATGTATTGGACCAGTGGAGGGCGGAAGCTTACACGCAGACTTGGTGCAACACGTGATATCTCTTGAACATGATGAAAAAGGTGGGGGGGCAGCAATCCTCGTACTTTTAACGCTAAGTAATACAGAAAACTTAAAACAAACCAAATCCTTACTATCTCTGTTCCAAGGAATGAAATTGCTTTTGGCAATAGCAGCTAAAGAGAGTTTGCACACATGCTGTATGGAGGAGTTGGGCAAAGACAATCACTACATATCAAACTATAAATGAGATGTCTTTAGCTGGCTTACTTACAGCCCCCATGCCACCTCTCTCCATTTAGAGCTGCAGATTCTAAAAATGTTTACACCTTTGAACAGGCAGTGTTAGTGCATAAGCCGCTCTGTTTGTGTTTGTAAAGATCAGGCTGATTGTAGAACACTTCTCATCTCTCTGCTGTTTATCTAACAGATCTGCAACCCATTTTGAAGGGAATAGTCCAAATCCTAGGGGGCGGGGATGGCAGAGAGGAAGGACAGATGGTTCCCTGTTTTAGATCTGCAGTTTGTGTGCCTCTGTCAGATTAAACAGTTTCTCTTGCTAATCCCAGAGCCTATTATAGATAGTGTATATGCTGGATATCTGTATAAATACACATGCATTTACTTAGTTCTTTTTTTTTTTTTTTTGCATGTTTGATTGAAAAAGGGTGGGGGAAGATTATTAGAGTATATACACTTCCTGCCTCTGGATAGCAGGCGAGAAGATGGAGTGGGAGGAAGAGCTCAAGTGAGGTCTGTCTTTATCTTTGTTAAAGTAAACATTTTGCAGAGCTGTGAAAGTCAGAGAAGAACTTTGGTGAGCTGTTGTGACATTCCTCATTCCAGAGGGCAGGATCACCCTAACATTCAGGGTTGTTCTCAAAGGCTGTTGGCTGTGGGCTGAAAATTCTCTGCCTTTTTTGGGCTGGGCTTGGAACAGAACTTGATGCTACTTTCCTTAAGTGATATTTGTGGCCGCCATCGCTTTTGTTCTTTTTACGATGTCAATTCAGGCTGACTCACCACCCATCAGATGTGTATGAATGACTTTTGGATCCTAACTGCACTCTTAAATTGCTGTGATTGATTAATATTTTTCAGCTTTTCATTTAATCGCTTGCTGCTCTCCTCCTAAAGGTCAATGTCCCCATACACACAGTTTGCTTCGCATGCTGAAGAGTTTTTCTGGAACCTCATTATACTTGCTTGTATTGAACTAGTAAGGGAGTGACATGGCTGGTTAAATTTGCATCCTCCCACTTCAGGTATTCAGGACAATCTATCACCAGTAGGTATGACATTGTTGTTCCTTATTGTATTTGTTGCCTGTTATGAAACACCAGTGCACAATTATGAAAATTCAAGGATTGGAAATGACTCTCTGCATAGTCCCAGTTTTCCTACCTTGTGGCTTCTGTCGTGACCATCACACTGGGTGTTTTAACTCCATTAGGACTGGTGGGACTGACACTACTGCTGCTGTTATTGCCATTGATCTATGTTGGTAAATCCTGTCAAATCGCATCATTGAGGAGTTGAGACAGAGATCAATGTTCTTTATCCAAGAGGTATAGAATATCTAGGAGAGAAATGAAATGAGTTACCTGACCCAGGGCAGCTGCTGTCAGAAAACCTCAGTCTTTCCCCCAGATTAGGAGGATTTAAAAGTAGGAGAGTGACCCTGATACGCTGTGAGGTAGGGCTGGAACCAGCCCGCTAATAGCCATTGCAACAAGGGGTGCCTTTGTTCATTTCCCCCCCATTTTGGGGGGAAAAAAATAATTCCTGCTCAGTCTCTAGGAAGCCTGTTTTATAACACGTTATTTAGATGTTGCACACTGCTCAGCAGAACATGTGTATACATTACAGTAACTTCTGAACCAGTGGGTTTAGTGAGCAAGTTTGAATGATCATCCAAAGATTTTTAGGTCACTTGACTTCAGTAACAGTTAAATTTAAGCTACTAGTCAAAAAATTAATGCCAGTTTTTAAAAAACAAGCCAGCCCGTTGAGAGAAATGTGGGGCTCCAGTGCATCATGTTTGCTGGAGCTCCACAGCCTCCCGTTTCACCCCAGTTACAAGTGCTTTGGGGGTACCCTCTATGATAGTTGCCCCAGTACAGTTGTCCCCTCTTTCCTCCTCTTTCATCAGCCCTGAAAACATGCTGGCATTTTTTTGTCTGTGGGAGAAACCTGTATGTGGGGGCCACTTCTACCTCATGGAGCTAAGAAAATAACTATTTTAATATATGGAAAACCTGTCTGCTGATCCAGATAAATTTAGAGCTACAGAAGGTGATGCTGATTGTTGCTTCTTTAAAGGCATCCTCTCTTTCCCTCTTTGGCTGCTGTGGACATTTGGAGCCTTTGGACAATATCTACTCCAGCATTTGAGACTGCACTTTGCAGAGTGCTTGCTGGTAGTTGATGAAGAGTTGCCAGGTTACATTGGTGTTGGCACCCTCTCCTTGCTTCCAGCTACTTCTGCAAAGCGTTCAAGCTCTTCATTGTAATGAAAACCTGGATGTCTATAAAAGGAGTTGAAGAAGAGGAGGAGGAGCCGGTTTAGCTCCCACCTCTAGGCGTCATTGGAGAGGAGGTAGGAGCTGCTCTTGGACGCTGGAGCTGCCAGGTACCAGTGGGGAAACTCCAGCAATAGAAGAGCCAGGATCTGCCAATGGGACCAGAGCTGCCAGTGCAGGAGGAGTGTCCAGGAAAGCAGGAAACTAAGCATCTGGGCAGAATAGCAGAGGTAAAGGATAACCAGGTGGCAGAGAAGCATGTGCAGAGGAGCAGATCACAGAATCCAGGATATTCCGTAGTTCCTTGGCTGTGGAATTTGCTTCCCAATTATGCAGTAGTCTTGGGTTTTCTTTTAGTTTTTTTTAATCTTATTTCTAGCCTTCGTGGCTGTGAAGAAAAACTTCCTGTCTCAACCCTAAATTACCGTGACAACTCCAACCACAGTTTGTCAGCGTACCGCAGACCTTCCTCACACCAAATCACAAGTCTCTACCACTTGAGCTAAAAGAGTAACTCCAGTATCCACTCATGGGCATGGGGAAGATAATACATTTACTGCTCATAGGAGTTGGTTAAAGTAGTAACCAGCCATAGATCTCTGTGGTAGATCACCAAAGTACTGTGAGGGGGAATCCAGTCGCTGGATCCTCGGGTGTTTTAAGATTCCTTGGGTTTCAACAGGCTGCAGCACTGTTTCCTTCCTTGTCCTCTCTGGCACATTCCCTGGGCAGCAACTCTGTCTGTTACTCTGTCATGGGAATGGAGCTCCTCAGCCTACGTGTCTTAGTGCACCAGGACCAGTGCTGGGTACAGGATAGCTTAAATTCACCCTCTCCCAGAATCCCACCAAAGGTGTGTACTTGTTACTGTTTAACTCTCTCAAGGGCCACATGGCAGCTCTGAAGCATATAACACACAGTGTCAGGTAAATTAGTCAGGAGGTGGGGAAACTTAAAGCTAGCAACGGAATGCCTTAATTAGCACAATATGAAGACTAACCAATGTTTTTTCACTAAAGGAAAGTTATACTTCTGCTAATCATAATTATTTCGGTGAATAAACAAGATGGATAGAGAATCTCTTAACATAGCTTCCAGGGACTTTCAAAAAGGCTTTTGATTAAAAACCTCATGAGAGTAAATTATGGGATTAAATGATATTATGAAGCTGATTGTGAAAGGAACAAAGTAAGTATTAAATGGTTGGTTTTCATCATAGGCAGAGGTTAATAGTGAGATGCCCTGTGGATCTGTACTGGGAGCTATGTTTAATATATTTAGTGGTCTGGAAAAGGAGGTGAACTGTGAAGTGGTAAAATTTTCAGATGACAATTATTTAGGTTAGTCAAGATTAGAGAGAACTGTGAAGAACTTCAAAAGACCTGGCAAAGCTAGATTATTGGACAACACTGGCAAATAAATCACTGTAAATGAGTGCAAGGTAGTGTGCATTGGAAGGAACTGTTTGAACTGCTCATGCATATTAATGGGTTCCAAATTAACTTTAATCACTCTAGCTCTGCTGGTGGTTGCAATGATGGCAGCTATAACATACACTGGATTAGAACATTTTACCACTACTGCAATGAGGGTGAATTATAGGTTCTAAATTTCCTAGATGCTGTGGCCACTATGGGCAGGTCAATGAAAACAGCTGTGCAAGGTGTAATAGTACTCCACTTTTTTAAAACTGTAGTATATGAAATGTTCTAGAGTAATACCTAAAATATCATGGCATTGTCTACTTATTTTTTTTTATCCCTCCATTTCAAAAAGGACGTATTGGAAATAGAAAAGATTTGGAGAAGGGAAAGAGAAAATTACACACAGAAAGACAAGATAGAAAGGTTAGGAGAAGTAGATAACATAATAGATTTATGTAACTAATGGCACAGGAAAGGTCAGCCTGACACCCCCATCTACTCTCACAATAAAAGGGAACACGCAATAAGACTTAAGACAACAAATTACTAAAAAATAACACTCATAATTATCCTGTAGAATTTAGTGTCACAGTGAGTACATCTGTACTGCAGCTGATAGCATGCTTTCCAGCGTGGGTGTAGACACTCGTTGTCTTTGATCTAACTAGTGTACTAGAAGTAGCAGTGTAGCTGGGAGTAGCACAGGCAGCAGCTCAGACAGCTAGCCTGAGTACAAACTTGCTGGGACCCCCCAGATATGCACTTGGGCGACTAGCTCAAGCCACTGCCCATGTTATCCCCAGCTACACTGCTATTTTTAGCATGCTAGCTTGAGTAGAGCTAGAGCATGTCTGTCTACCTGAGCTGGGAAGCGCTCCTCACCTGTAGGGTAGATGTACCTAATATATTTTAGGGCAAAGACTTAGGCCATATCTACACTAGTACTTATGTTGGCAAAACTTTTGTCGTTTTGGGTATGGAAAAAAACACACCCCTGAGCGACATAAATTTTGCCCATATAAGTCTAGTGTGCACCATTCTATGTTGGTGGGAGAGCTTCTCCTGCCAACACAGCTACCGCCGCTCATTGAGTTGGTTTTATTATGTCGATGTGAGAGCTCTCTCCTATCAGCATAACACGGTTACATGAGTGCTCTTACAGCGGCACAGCTGTATCGGTACAGTTGTGCCACTGTAAGCTTGTAAGTGTAGACGTGGCCTTAGAAAATTTGTAAAAGGATTAAGCACTCTTATGGATAATGAGAACCTCCACAGACCCATTAATAAATTAGCAGTGATATAAATCCCCACACTTCAGGGCCATAGGCCAGCCCTTAACTGCTATGGGCCAGAAAAATTTCCTCTTTGGTCATATTGCTACTAGCTTGTTTGGTGAGGACATGTTTTCCTCTGATATTGACCAAATGCTAGAGAAACTGGACCAATGGTCTGGAATGGTATAGCAGTTCTTGTGGTTTGGAGGAAATCTGCAAGCTTTGGAACCCATACAATTTGTGCTTACATCTGTATAATCCTGGAATATGTGTTCTTGGAGCACAGGTAACTCGCATGCTGCTGATTATGCTTGACAGATAATATTTCATTTGTATTTTGCCAGAAAAGGAATCCAGGAATTTTACTTTGAAGGTTTTGACTTTGTGAATTGATGGGTGGAGTCTGGGATAACCAGCGGTTTGGAACATGTGCAGTATCACCATATGGGGTTGGAAGAGAGTCATATAATTTACGTGGTGTTCTTCAATCCATTGCCCAATGGGGTTTCTGTGGTGAGAGAAAGAGGCTTCTAACTGCAGCTGTGATTTTTAAAAAAACAAACAGAAGGAAAAAACAAAAATAATAGTACAGTTTGTGCTTTATCAGTTTGTCCAGGCACTAAGCAAGCAAAATGGAACAGATGTGGCATATCTGGTTGTAATAAACTTGGCAGTCCTCTCTATGGAACATGCATGTGCAGCCCCTCCCATGCAGGACATTTCATGCTTCCTCTTCAGTTGGCCTCTGTGTGTATTTTTGTGTGTCTAATACAGAGTTTACAAATTGCTATTCCCCTTTTTTTTACCTTAGCCCTTTAATGTATGACAAATAATTATACCTATTTTGCATTACAATTTTTGATGATCTTATCCATATGACATCTGATCTAATATCACATTTACAAACAAAAACAAAAAATCCCAATCCTGTAGAGTATCTGTGCAGGAGATCAGCCTTTCCTTCCCACTCCGAGAATTAGACTATTTAATGCTAAAGGTGTTCGCCTTTCTCCCTGAGTGGTTGGGTAGGGATATCTAAGGCTAAGATTTTGTCATGGATATTTTTAGTAAAGATCACGGACAGGTCACAGGCAATAAAGAAAAATTCACAGAAGCCCATGACCTGTCCCTGACTTTTATGAAAAATATCCATGACAAAATGGGAAGGGGCTGGGTGGCCGGGGGCTGCGGGGGTCCCTGTCACCCACTGCAGCTGGGAGCTGCAGGTTACCCTGCTGCCTATGGCAGCTCGAAGTTTAGGGGGGCCCACTGCCTCGGGCAGCTGGGGTACCTCGCAGCTCCCTGCTTCTGTAGGAGGCGGTGGGACGCTGCAGCTCCCAGCCGCTGGGGCTGAAGTCATGGATTCCGTGAGATGCCATCAGCTACTTACATATGAGTTACAGCTTACTAATCTTTTAACGTTTGTAACAGTCTTCTAGCTCACAGCTACACGAGTTATTTCAAAGGCTTTTCTTGAGTTCTTAATGGTACTTGGTTTAACTGCAAGTATAATTTGGAGTTAACTGTCAATGTAGGGATATACATGCCAACTGGATATCCTGGGAGATGAAAGAATCTCTGTTGTTGGGCCTGGAAGAGGAAATGAGATTGGAACAACTGTTTAGAGGCACCACATGGTCATTTAAACAAATTGGAGAAAGTTTGTAGGTTTGTCTTACAAGGTACAGGCGAGTCGCATCTTAGGCGCGGTCGGCAAAAACGGGGAAAAAAAAGAAAAATAACCATTTTAAAATGGCATTGGTATTGCGGGCAATTCCGGTCGCCATTCAACTCAATGGCGTTTCGCTATACGCGGTTTTTCGCTTTACGCGCTAACCGCGGAACGGAACCCCCGCGTAAGATGAGACTTGCCTGTACTGCCGATGGGAGTCCATGTAGACGCAGATTAGGCCTGTAGGCTTCATGAGCACAGAGAAATAGTTACCCACTGTTAATGTTTCTTTAAACAAACCCTACCTTGAGAATCAAGTGTAAAAAGCCTGTTTGGATTTAACTGTTTTGGTACTGCAAAATTTTAGTAAAGTTTGATTTTGATTCTTTCACATGCTTGCTGTCTGTTTCCAGATCACAGGTGCAGTCTTTTGTCTTTGATAGACTGAAGAAGAACTTGATAGCTTGTCTCTCTCACCAACAGAAGTTAGTCTTACCCACCTTGTCTATCTGGGGTAAACTAAAATATTTTGGGTACTTAAGTCTTTTGAAGGATATAATTGACCCCTGAGGACTTATCCAAACTTTCTGAAGTGCTTTGTTGTTTTGAATGTAGGTAGTGAGCAGTATTACTGCTTTTCTCACTTGTCCTGCACCTTCTTTGCACTGGTGGCATTACTCCTCCTAAGGCCTTGGTGCTCCGTGGTGCATGTATAAAATGGCTGGGAACAGCCTTGGATTGCTTTCCCACGTGCTTTTGAAGGTGAGCTTCATGAAAATGAGTTGGGGAAATGAGCATCACTTCAAACACAGTAAGTTTGGGGGAGGCTTTGGGTGTGTTAGTCAATGTGATTTAAGTTTGAAGGGCATTATTGTCTGGTCTGTTGAGTAAGGAATTAGTGTGCTTTCCGTAATGGTCTTTGAAAACTGAAGTGCCCTTTAAAAAGTAAACCTATCCAGTGACCCTCGCTGTCTTTCAGAGACTAAGTTCAATTACAAATTTGTGAAACATCTTTTAGGCACAAGATCGAATCACTATTGACTGTGAAAAGGAAGCAGTCTTTGGTCAGAACAAGGACATGTTTAGATCTCTGTTGGAGGTGTGTGTGTGTGTGTGTGTGTGTGTGTGTGTGTGTGTGTGTGTGTGTGTGTGTGTGTGTGTGTGTGTGTGTGTGTGTGTGTGTGTGTGTGTGTTGCTGTGCCATGTAAGAGGGTGCACATTTTCTTTGTCTTTTTACTTTTTTTGCTCACTGACTGACTCTCTGCTGCAGTTATCTCTGCAGCTTCTTTGTGAATGTTTTGAGAGCCCAGTATAAACTTATTGGTAAGTCCCTACTTAACTTGCAATATTGCAGATTCAGCAATATTAGGCTTCCACCGCAATTTTGACAGCAGGAACCCTGGCTGCCCTGGGGCTGAGAGCTGGAGTCTCCGCTCTCAGCCTTGGGCAGCCGACAGCAGAAAATTGCAGAAAAATATAATGGACTTAATTACCGCAAATAATGAGGTCCACTATTATTTTTTCGTGATTTTTCTTTGGCTGGTCCACAACTCAGCCTACATTTTTTGACAGCCACCTCGCAATTCAAGTAGGGCCTTACTTATTGGACATATTTCCAGTGGATGCCATTCAGTGCAAGGAGCAAAGCAGAGAACTGAGATATATTTATATCTCTAGACCTTTGGTGCTTTGTGTATGCTGAAACTGCTTTTAAAGGTAACCAGCAGAGGGGGAAATGAGCTTTGTGCCCTTTTCTTTGAGGTATAAAGGGTGCCTTAAAGACTTTTAAAAAATTCAGCATGCTTTTTACACTAGAAATTCAGATATTGTCTAGGGCCTAGCTTGCACTAAAGAAGGGTTTGCACCAGGACAGCTATACCAGTTCTCCAAACAAAATAAGCTATACTGGCAAAAGGACTTTTTTGCCAGTAAAACTGTGTCTGGTATAAAAATGGTATAAAAAGGCTTCTTGCTGGTATAAAAATGCTGTAAAGGAATTGCTCTCCTAATAAACATTTCAAAAGTTTCTAGTGTAAACCTGGCCTAGGTTAGAAGACTCTGATTGGAGAACTAGTGCAATGGTGACATCACAAGAGCTCAGAGTGAAGATTAAGTGATTTGAGAGGCAAAAGGATTTTTAGCCAGACCTGTTTTAAAACTGTTATCCTTTGTTAACACCTATATTACTCCGTTGAATAGGATTTTGAATAAAAGAATCACACCCTCACAGTTTCAGTTAAGGTGTAACATTTAGGTCAGCACAGAGGACTAGACTTGATGACTTCTCGAGGTTCCTTCCAGTCGTACATTTCGATGATTCGATGGGTATATAAGCTTTAATATAATCCAGCAAAGTCAAAGAATACTAAACTTGATATTCCTGAGTCTTTTCTAAGGTAAAAAAAAAAAAAAAAATCAAAGTCTTAAAAATCTTTCAGGCCTTACATCCATTAAAAGCAAAAAATGGCAATGCCCATGCATATAAAAAAAAATCTTTTGGAATCAGAAATCACCTACCAAGGAGAAACACTATGTAACTTACACTGAATTAATTTCCTATTGCTGTTCTTACTTTTCTGAAAACTAATCCATCTGAAGAGTTCAGCTAGCTTCATCTAGAAGGAATTCCAGTGTAATCTGGAAGTGTTATACTAGTATATTTATATCAGCATTGGTTTAGAGGATCTCGCGTCTCCATCTGTTTAGAACCTGGTTTATAGGATCATAGAATAGTAACGTCTGAATGGCAGGGCTTTTCATTGCCCTGGCTGGTGTGAGAAGACCTGAACTAAAGCTTCCCTGTGAGCATTCTTTTCAAGATAGGGTGTTTAATCAATCTTTGTTGTTAGTATTATAGTGCTCTGTTGGCTTTAGAGCGGGGGAATGTTTAGGGCTTAGGGATGACATTTTCAAGTCATAAAGCAGATGGGATATATCTTTAAAATAAAAAGCTTTTGCAGATAAGATAATTTGTTACATTCATACAAGCAATTTATTGCTGCAGCTTGTTGGGGCCATCAAATTCTGGTGTAAGGCAAAAGAAGTTAAACACATTCAAGTTGGGATGTTTCAGGTGTTCTCTTTTTTCCAACAATTTAAACTGAGGGTCAGTTCTCTGAGGCCTGGTCTACACTATGGAGTTAGGTCAAAGTAAGGCAGCATATATTGACCTAACTCTGTAAGTGTCTACGCTAAAATGTAGCTCCCACCGGTGTAACTTGCCCACTACACCGACTTAATAACTCTACCTCCACGAGTGGCATAGCGCTTAGGTCGATTGTAGTTAGGTCAACACAGTGTCAGTGTAGCCACTGTTGCTTACATCAACTGTTGTTGCCTTTCAGAAACCATCCCACAATGCCCGCACTGACCAGTTAAATTGGCGCAACTGCTCCTGGTGAGGATGCGCACTGCCTGCATAAGGAGTGTAACGTGGACATGCAAAAATGATTTAATTACTACGGTGGCTGTACATGACGTAGCTTAGGTTGGTTTAATTTTGTAGTATAGACTTGCTCTGAGAGTTGGGCCATACCTATAGGAGCATTAATCAGTAAAATGGTTTTCTGTTCGAAAACCTGTCTAGAAGAAATGACCTTGGAGAAGGCAGGCAGTTGCATTCTGTACCCACTGGATCCTGTGTGTCATCTTCACATTCAGCTTCAGAGACAGTGACTTACAATAATCCAGCCAGGAAGTGACGAATAAATCACCGTGGTCAGGTCTTTGGGAGGAAGAATTCATAGCAACTGGTGGTGAAAGAAGACGTTTTTAGAATATGATGTCACTTGGTCTCCCAAGCTTAGTAAGGAGTTAAACAGAACCCCAAAGCATCACACCATTTTGATGAGGGTGGCCGTATACCTTTACTGGAAGGTGGAGGCAAGTCTCTTGTTTTTCAGTGTTGCTTCTTTCCAACTATCATCACTTTGGTCTTGTCTGGGCTCACCTTAAGCCAGCTGTTCTTCATCCAGGAGCTGATCTCTTGTCAGCAGAGGTTGCATCAGTTGAGAATGAGTTATATAGTTGAATAGTACTATTGTTCCTTTGGTAGCTGAGCCTGTGGCATCTCACTGTCTCTCCCAGTAGTCTTATGTAGCTATTGAAAAGAGAGGTAGTATGGACCCCTATGGGACCCTGCAGGTGAGTGCTTTCATAGAAGAGGAGCAATTATCCATCACCACTCTGAGTTCTGCTGGAGAGGAATGATTTTAGCTACTCGAATGCTGAGACATCTACTCCTGCCATGTTGTGTAGAATATTAGCAGTACCTTGTGGTCCACTGGGTCAAAAGATGCAGAGAGGTGCAAGAGTATCAATATGGAGATTCTGCCTTTGTCTCTAGCTGTCAGGTCATCTTTTAGTACCACTAAAAGAAGTCTCTGTGCTGTGCCCTAGTCCAGAGGTTCTCAACCTTTTTCTTTGAGGCCCCCCGCAACATGCTATTAAAAATTCCATTGCCCACCTGTGCCACTATAACTGGTTTTCTGCATATAAAAGCCAGGGCTGGCGTTAGGGGGTAGCAAGCAATTGCCTGGGGCCTCATGCCACAGGGGCCCTCATGAAGCTACATTGTTCAGGCTTCAGCTTCAGCCCCAGGTGGCGGGGCTCAGGGACCTGGCCTTCAGCCCCATGCAGTGGGATTTTGGCTTTCTGCCCTGGGACCCAGCATGTCTAATGCTGGCCCTGCTAGGAGGCCCCCATGAAACCTGCTTGAGGCCCCCCGGTTGAGGACCACTGCCCTAGTCTGAACCCTCATCGTGTGAGGTATCTAGGATGTTGGCTGATGTCATGTGTTGAAGCTTCTTGATGACTGCATCCTCTCCCAGTGTAACTCCCTACGGTACATCCAGCAGTAATGAAGTACATTAGCTTGATATTTCTGCTAAAATGATCAGCAGTGAAATAGTTCATGTTGACATTTTAAATTGTTATAATTAGTTTTCAGATTTAACCAATTTGATGAATGGGGAGCAGTTCACACCTCTCAAAGCCATTATTTCAAGCTGTCTGTGGGCTCAGGAAATTATAAATGGTTTACAACTAACAGAAGTTACTAGATCACAGGCCCTGGTTCTCATGGGTGACTTTAATCACCCCAATATCTGCTGGGAGAGCAATACAGCGGTCCACAGACAATCCAGGAAGTTTTTGGAAAGTGTAGGGGACAATTTCCTGGTGCAATTGCTGGAGGAACCAACTAGGGGAAAAGCTCTTCTTGACCTGCTGTTCACAAACAGGGAAGAAATAGTAGAGGAAGCAATAGTGGATGGGAACCTGGGAGGCAGTGACCATGAGATGGTCGAGTTCAGGATCCTGACACAAGGAAGAAAGGAGAGCAGTAGAATACAGAGCCTGGACTTCAGAAAAGCAGACTTTGACTCCCTCAGGGAACTGATGGGCAAGGTCCCCTGGGAGAATAACATGAGGGGGAAAGGAGTCGAGGAAAGCTGGCTGTATTTTAAAGAATCCTTATTGAGGTTGCAGGAACAAACCATCCCGATGTGTAGAAAGAAAAGTAAATATGGCAGGCGACCAGCTTGGCTTAACAATGAAATCCTTGCTCGTCTTAAACACAAAAAAGCAGCTTACAAGAAGTGGAAGATTGGACAAATGACCAGGGAGGAGTATAAAAATATTGTTCAAGCATGCAGGAGTGAAATTAGGAAGGCCAAATCACACTTGGAGTTGCAGCTAGCCGGAGATGTTAGGAGTAACAAGAAGGGTTTCTTCAGGTATGTGAGCAACAAGAAGAAAGTCAAGGAAAGTGTGGGCCCCTTGCTGAATGAGGGAGGGAACCTAGTGACAGAGGATGTGGAGAAAGCTAGTGTACTCAATGCTTTTTTTGCCTCTGTCTTCACAGACAAGGTCAGATCCCAGGCGGCTGCACTCCGCAGCACGGTATGGGGAGGAGGTGACCAGCCCTCTGTGGAGAAAGAAGTAGTTCGGGACTATTTAGAAAAGCTGGACGAACACAAGTCCATGGGGCCGGATGCACTGCATCCGAGGGTGCTAAAGGAGTTGGCCGATGTGATTGCAGAGCCATTGGCCATTATCTTTGACAAATCATGGCAATCGGGGGAGGTCCCGGATGACTGGAAAAAAGCTAATGTAGTGCCCATCTTTAAAAAAAGGGAAGAAGGAAGATCCGGGGAACTACAGGCCAGTCAATCTCACCTCAGTCCCTGGAAAAATCATGGAACAGGTCCTCAAGGAATCAATTCTGAACCACTTAAAGGAGAGGAAAGTGATCAGGAACAGTCAGCATGGATTCACCAAGGGCAAGTCATGCCTGACTAACCTAATTGCCTTCTATGATGAGATAACTGGCTCTGTGGATGAGGGGAAAGCAGTGGATGTGCTATTTCTTGACTTTAGCAAAGCTTTTGATACAGTCTCTCACAGTATTCTTACCAGCAAGTTAAAGAAATATGGGCTGGATGAATGGACGGTAAGGTGGATAGAAAACTGGCTGGATGGTCCTGCTCAACGGGTAGTGATCAATGGCTCCATGTCTAGTTGGCAGCCGGTATCAAGTGGAGTGCCCCAAGGGTCGGTGCTGGGGCCGGTTTTGTTCAATATCTTCATCAACGATCTGGAGGATGGTGTGGACTGCACCCTTAGCAAGTTTGCAGATGACACTAAACTGGGAGGAGTGGTTGATATGCTGGAGGGTAGGGACAGGATACAGAGGGACCTAGACAAATTAGAGGATTGGGCCAAAAGAAATCTGAGGTTCAACAAGGACAAGTGCAGAGTCCTGCACTTAGGACGGAAGACTCCCATGCACTGCTACAGACTAGGGACCGAATGGCTGGGCAGCAGTTCTGCAGAAAAGGACCTAGGGGTTACGGTGGACGAAAAGCTGAATATGAGTCAACAGTGTGCCCTTGTTGCCAAGAAGGCTAATGGCATTTTGGGCTGTATAAGTAGGGGCATTTCCAGCAGATCGAGGGACGTGATTATTCCCCTCTATTCGGCACTGGTGAGGCCTCATTTGGAGTACTGTGTCCAGTTTTGGGCCCCACACTACAAGAAGGATGTGGATAAATTGGAAAGAGTCCAACGGAGGGCAACAAAAATGATTAGGGGGCTGGAGCACATGACTTATGAGGAGAGGCTGAGGGAACTGGGATTGTTTAGCCTGCAGAAGAGAAGAGTGAGGGAGGATTTGATAGCTGCTTTCAACTACCTAAAAGGGGGTTCCAAAGAGGATGGATCTAGACTGTTCTCAGTGGTAGAAGATGACAGAACAAGGAGTAATGGTTTCAAGTTGCAGAGGGGGAGGTTTAGGTTGGATATTAGGAAAAACTTTTTCACTAGTAGGGTGGTGAAGCACTGGAATGGGTGACCTAGGGAGGTGGTGGAATCTCCTTCCTTAGAGGTTTTTAAGGTCAGGCTTGACAAAGCCCTGGCTGGGATGATCTAGTTGGGGTTGGTCCTGCTTTGAGCAGGGGGTTGGACTAGATGACCTCCTGAGGTCCCTTCCAACCCTGAGATTCTATGATTCTACATCTGATTCACACTGCATTTTATTTTGACAATCTTAAGGGACTTTGAGATTTTTCTTTGATGAAAGCTTAGATTCTAGACCAGTCGTTCCCAAACATTACTCCTTCATGTACCACCTTCTGAAACTGTTGTGAAGTGAATGGGTGGAACATCAAGCTTATACAGTGAAACCCCCCTATAGCGTGCCCCGCGATAACGCGAATTTGGCTATAACGCGATCATAAGGTGGCTCCCGCGGCCCCAAGCAAAAAAAAAAAAAAAAAAAAAAAAGCGTCCACAGCATGCTTCCTCGCCTGGAGCCGACCCTGGCTCCATCTCCTCCCCATCTCCCCTGTTCCTTCCCCCGCTTCCCCTTTTGGCGAGAAGGGAAGAGACCGAGACTGCTTGAAACTCAATCTAATCAGTTTCAAGCTGGTCTATTTCAAGCTCTCTCTTCTCCCCAAAGCTGAGAAGTTTCAAGCTGGTCAGTTTCAAGCTGGTCAAACTTCTCTGCTTTGGCCAGAAGAGAAGAGACTGGCTTGAAACTGACCAGCTTGAAACTTCTCCGCTTTGGTGAGAAGAGAAGAGACCGGCTTGAAACGGTAAATTTTCATAACCCCCCTATAACGCGACCCCACATTTATCGCAATGGAATTTTTTGGACCCCAATTATCGCATTATAGCAGGGTTTCACTGTATACACTATTTGGGAACCCTGGTCTAGACTATTGTGTGACACTTTACATGGGTATACAATTGTAATTCACATAGGGCCCTTTACATATGTTAAAATTACCAGTTTCCCTGATACAATATTATCTGGGCTGTGACTGTCAAGAGAGCTATTCTGTTTATTATAGAACAGTATAGAGTACAGTAGAAAGGTGTCATACATGGGCTGGATTTTTGTGGAAAATGTGATAAGTGCAAATTCAAAACCTAGTTTTAGGGTAGGAGGAAAAGAACAACACTATAAACAAGGGTCCGAAATACCACCCACCAACTTCATATGCTGATGTAGACATTAAATATATGATTCTTACAGCACTGATTGTGTGATGGATAAGGAAGTACTAATCCATGCCTCTCTATTTCCTACAATAGGCTCTCACACTAACCACTTAGCATCTTAAAGGACTATCCCAGGTACAAGATGTCTGTGTGCACAGCTCAGAAAACAGAAATATTACTCTGTAAATAATACCTTGGATTTTTTTGTAGTCTGTCTCCTGTGAAAAATATCTTCTGTTACACTTACAAGAAGTCTAAATTATTTTTTAACAGGAGTGGAGCAATCTCACAGTCTGGTGTGGTCTAGCATGTGAGAGTACACACATCCCATGATGTTATTTAGTGAGTGGTCTGGTTTGTTTCTAACCTTTGAGTTCCTGTCTAAAAGAGGTGTGTGTTGCAAGAGTGGCCACAGGGGGTCCTGTGCTACAGTGACATCACTAGAAATGTTCTGTAAAATAATCCTAGTGGCTGGCAAACTACTCTCTGCGAAGTGAGTGGGTTGTATTTTGTGTTGTCTGGAGTTCATTCAGTAAGTGTTTTTGCAGCTGTTCCTGTTCCATGTTTTTTTATTAAAACTGAGATCTAGGTTTTTAAGTACCCGGAGCATTACCCGCTAGGAATAAGTATTCAAATGGTAGGAGCTCTAGCAGTTTATTTCTTGGAGAGCTTTGGAAGAAACTGCATGGCCACTCCTTCACAATGCATTTGCCACATATGATTCTGAAACATGAGGGGCCTCGTCCCCCTTTGATATACATAATTCCCATTAGTATAACTGGGATCTACTCATGGGCATCTAGATGGGAGAATACTTTAGTGTCTCATTCTGCCAAGTGGCCCTTTATCCAATAATTTGCTATTAGGAAAATACAGCACAGGAGATGCCAATGGTAAGGACCTTCCACGTGATAGCCACTGGCACTAGATGATTATTGTGGGCAGTAGGGTATGATTAGCAGGAAATTTATTTGATGCATCACTGGCATTCCAGGTATCAGGTCTCATTTAAACATGGCTATATCTGTTGCGCCTTTAAAATATTTTTAATAAGGGTAAATTCCAGTCTGTGAATCTAATTTTCAGCACAAAACCATAACAAAGAGGTTTTTTTTAAAGGATAGACCTTATTCTCTATTCCTAGGCGTGCAGGGAGTCTCTAGCTTGAAAGGAAAAGGCTGTGCTCTACAATCCCTTCCCTGTCTTAGGTTTGTTACAGGTGTAATTAGATGTGCTTTGGAGCATGAAGTAAAGCTACTTCAGATCCATTCTATTCTTTCTCTAATTTAAAAGACAACAAAAAGGACTTAATTAAATAAACAAAACAAAAAACCTTGTTTGCAGCTGGACGCATTGGGAAGCCTGGAATTAGGGTTCCCTTTGAAGTACCAGGAGGTATAATTCTGTATAATTTTCTTGGCTAGTGTGATTCTAAGATAATCCAGGGTGGTGGTTTTGAGCATGGGAGAGTATGTATACTATACTTGTTTCTGACGTGTCACTTTCCTTTGTTAACTTACCTCTCAATTCTTATAAATGCATAACACATCTGATAACTATATTTGCACCTTTCTTTTTTTCTGTCCATCTGCATTCCTACCCTCTCTAAATATGTACTTATTTATTCTGCTTTGTTTTTATACACTTGCACAACTTTCACGAATGATTTCAGTATGCATGTTTTGTTTTGTGGGGTTATATGTTGTGCTTCTGTAAATCGGTAGCAGGAAACAGGGCAAGGAGATCACTGGGGAAGGTTCTAGGCAGACACTGGACAGCGGTGCACAAGGAGAGAGAGAGACTTTGGAGACAACACTGTCTTCCTTATTCTAATACGGTTGTTTTCAATCTTTTTGTCATTTGACAACACCTACAAAATTTCAAATGGCAGTGTAGACCCCTTTGGAAATCTTAGAGATATTCTACGGATCCCCGTGACTTCCACTGACCTCCGTGACATTTTTGCCCCGCAGCACAGGGGTGTGGGGAAAGGGAGGGATAGGATGCACTGCAGCAATGGGGGACCCAGGAGCCCCAGCAGCAGTTGGTGCTGAACCCTCATACCCCTTTTGTCAGGGATATTTTTAGTGAAAGTCAGGGACCGGTCTCTGGTTCCGTGAATTTTTGTTTATTGCCCGTGACCGGTCCCTGACTTTTATGAAAAATATCTGTGACAAAAACTTAGCCTTAGCTATGAGTACAGAGTCCTGGGATCTATCCCTGTCTCAGATGCAGTCTCCCTGTGTAGTTTTGGAAATGTCAGTTAACCTCTCTGTACTGTCTTCCCCAACAATAAAATGGTTATACTGCAGCATTGCAATATTCCATTTGTCCCAAGTGAATATCAAGAGCCACCAGAATTATTCAAGAGCTGGAAAAAAGCCTTAGGGTACGTCTGTACTCACGTGTCCTGTCGGAGGAGTCCAATTGATCTTCTGGGTTCGATTTATCGCGTCTTGTCTAGACGCGATAAATCGAACCAGGAAGTGCTCCCCCGTCGACTCTTGTAATCCTGCTCGACGAACGGAGTAGGTGGAGTCGACGGGGGAGCCTGCGCGCCGCGTGTGGACCCCAGGTAAGTACCTTTTCATTCGAACTAAGATAGTTCGACTTCAGCTACGTTATTCACGTAGCTGAAGTTGCATATCTTAGTTCGAATTGGGGGATGAGTGTAGACCAGCCCTTAGAGTAATAGACTTAAAGAGCTCAATCAAAGATTGAGAGGTGACTTGATTACAGTGTATAGGTATGTTCATGGGGAGAAAATACTGGCTATTGAAGGGCTCTTTAATTTAGTTGAGAAAGGACTAACAAGAAGCAATGGCTGGAAACTGAAGCCAGACAATTCAAATTGGAAATAAAATGCACATTTTTAACCGTGAGAATGATTGATTAACTATTGAAACAAACTACAGAGGGAAGTGGTGGATTCTCCATCTCTTGAGGTCTTCTGATCAAGACTAGACAGATGCCTTTCAGGAAGATGTGATTTAGCCAGATACAAATTATTGAGCTCGGTATAGAGGTAACTGGGTGAAATTTAATGATTTGTGATACATATAGAATCAGACTAGACGATCTAATGGTCCCTTCTGGCTTTAAACTCTCAATCAATGAATACTCTTGTTTTTTGAAGGACAAGTACAATAATATAGCTATTTTGCAATGCTCACCAAATCCCTTAGGTTGTCCTAGAGCGCTCTACAAATGTTGTCTACTATGGCCCAGTGAAATGTATTTTACTTTTACAAAATAATACGTATTTGCAAAGCAGCCAGGTATTGGTAGCTGGAGAAGCCATCACACTGACTTTTCTGACTTCAGCCACTTTAAAATCTGAATAATAAAGTTAATCATTTTATGCCAGAATTGAGTTCTTCTTTTCCTCCAAGGCGCCGCCCCCCCCCCCCCCCGCCCCCCCAAAAAAACTCTTCTGGAATACAGCTTATGCTCCAATACGTCTGTTAGTCTATAAGGTACCACAGGACTCTTTGCAGCTTTGAGAATGTTTTTCTCCCTGGTTTTTGTTGTCAGATTTTAATCTCTCTTAAAAAAATGTTTTAATCTAATTTGGTTTGATACAGTTTAGTAAATCATTTAAAAATCATTCCAACTCTGATGCTTAAAGCTGTGGGGAACTTTTGTCTGGTGGTTGTGGTATGCATTTACAGATACTCTCAGGAGCAAGGAATCTGTATGTGAGGTGTGTTTATAGGAGGTTGCTCTGGCCCCGGGGATGAGATGAGAGTGAAGACATTGGCACCATATTTCATAATTCCATTAATAGCTTTGTAATTAAATTCCTGTGGTATGGTGCCAGTCAATTTTGGTCCTTCATGGGGTGTAGTGATATCATTTTCTTTGCTCTAGATACTACTGAGTGATATCTCTGCCTCAAGATAAGAGTCTTCCAAGCAGTTAAATTTAAACTCGCCTATGTGCTACCAGGTTACCTCAGGCATGTTTAAATGTGGAACTGGCTTCAAATGTTACTTTTAAGGGGATAATGCTTTTTTAAAAATAAGAAACTAGTGGTGGTCCCTTTGCAGAATGCCAGTAATGAAGGAGGTACATCTTTGTTGCATTGTCCTACAGTGCTCTCAGCCATGATCTTCTAATTCTGCAGAGATTAAAACGAAGAGCATATTCCTCTTTAATTTTCAGAATGGTATCATTTTTGAAGGGTAACCTTTCCACTCTTCTTAGGATTAAGGAGCCGCTTTGAAAAGAGGCTCACCTCCTTTTCTGTTGGTGTGCATTTATATGTGGCACCAATAAGTGGAGGAGCAGTTGGTTCATTGTACGGCCACCTGCTGTTTCAGCTGGGTGACTGAACCAAGCTTGACCCACACCTGTTGATCCTCGTATAGTGGAGGGGTGCAATTTGAAAACCTGGATATATGATGGGAATAGTGAACCTTCTAAAAGTGGAATTTGGGTTCCTGACCTGCTGTAATCTAGGTACATGTACCACTGTGTAACGTGAAATCCATTTAAAGGAAGTATTTGCCCTTTGGATTGAGGAGGGACTTTAGGGTTTTCTGTGCAGAATAGTATTTATCTGGCTAAGTCATGTCTGTCTAGTCTCTAGCTAATAAACATAGGTAGCTTTTGAGGCATTTCACTCTAGATGCAGGATGTTTATGTCCAAGCTGTACAAATAATAACGGGGGGGGGGGTTCCCTTATTTTTCTGTATTAGCCATCATTTTCTGCCTTTTAAATCCTGTGCCTGCACACTCGGATGCAAGGAATGTGGCTCTTCTCTGACTGCCTGAGATGGGGCAAGTGTAAACTTCTTCAACGCTGAGTTGCCTTCAGCCTGTGCAGGGGAAATGAGCATTTTTTGTTGGAAGTAGGGCTGCAATAGGCAGCCATAATGACTTATCAATGTTGGATCATCATGCAATAACGCACTACACAGCCCTCTGCTGTCCTGAGCCGCCTACGTGCACAAGTGAATGGTGCCTTTGTTCTGGGTTGTTTGGAAGAATGCATGAGCTAATAGGGCTGGTGGGAATTCAGTTTAGTTCCACTGTGTTAAAGGCCATTCTAATTCCCAGAGTCCTAAACTTTTCCTCCTTCCTTCTCTGTTTAAGAGCAGAACGCTTAAATTCAACCTGTTATATTACATGGGTATTCTTTCTTAAAACTCCATATGCCAATTATTTCTAATGGAGTGTTGCATGCAAGGGTGTTTTGTGTTTTGGTGGTGACCTCTTCAGATATTGTCCATCGCTAGCCTCCTCTTTGGTCTCTGCAAAGACAGTTGCATTTCTAAGCCCTTTGGGCAGGCACTGGAAGTTCTTAATCCTTAATAATTAAAGTGAATTCATAAATGTGTTTTATAATGCATATATTTTCCCTTAAATGCTCCTTCATTGAACGATTCCACTCAAAATTGGAGTGGAATTTGTCTCTTTGCTGCTCATAGTACTTTAGATTTTTTTCCCCTGTCCTTCCATACTCAGTGTTGTATGGTACTGGTGTGCAACCAGATGCATAACGGTGGATTATCTCGCAAACTGTGGTCCATTAAAACCCATTTTATTCAGACAGGAAATTATTTTTTCTCAGCTCATTTTGGAAAGTGGGGTGAACGCTTTAACTGCCACCTGGACTCTCACTAAAGGTTGGTAGAAAGTGCCCTTGATTCAGGATCGCATCTGAAGAACGTCCGTCTCACTGCCCATCTCCTGCTATTTGAGGCCTGTTGTGAATTGTGAACTTACAACCTTTTTGGCTTATAAACCCTTGTCTCATATCATCTAGGTGCATCCCCTTTATGTTCCAGGGAATGGAATCACCCACTCTTCTCACAAAATACTGTGTGCTCACCAGCGGTTCCCTCATCCAATTGAAGGGAAACATCCTAGTGCTTGCCAATAGAAGGCTGAACATATTGCACAAGTTGAGAATTTGCAGGGGTTAACCAATTTGGAGTACAGCTCCCCCTCTTCTCAGTATATACAGTACTGATCTGCCTAGTTGCTTGCCTGTGTGGCTTACGGGCAGGGATGCAGCCATAAACCCGGAGTTCCAGTATCTAAACTGCTCTTGTCTTTCCTATTGGCAGTATGAGGGCATAAGATACTACCTTCCTGGCCCTCTCACTGTCTATTCTATCTAGCAATCTTGTACCTGATTGTTCAACTTTATGCTATAGCTATGTTTTAGTCAGAGTGATGGACGTTGACATTTGAACCTGGGCTTGAGGAAGGGTGATAGGGTAGTTCTCTCCGACTTTATTTCTGACTGCCTGGGAGGTGGGCAGGGCTGGAAGTGGGGGATTTGTAGGATCAAAGTGGAGGTGGATGAAGACTGACAAGATGTGTAAGGAGTGATGGATAAGCCAGTTAGGGACAGGGAGAGAAGAGCAGAATTGAGGGACAAGTAAGAGCAAAGAGAAGGGGGGTAGTGGGAGGGGGATAGATGAGCACAAATAAGAGGAATGGAGAAGCTGCTTTTGTATGTGTGTTTTGCAGGGCAGAGGGAGAGATGCTAACATTAATTTGCCTTACTCGGGTGTGTCCCAAAATAAAATTAATTGAAGTAGCAATGGAGAAGCAGACATGCCTGAAGACGCTCTCTAATTTGGTTTTTTTATCATCTGTATTGAACCAGAACTTGGATGTCCAGTTGAGAGTTGAGCATATCTATATGGAAACTGAAATGCGCACACACATTTCCAAGGCAAATATTGTATCCACTAGCCTGCAGAACAGAGTCCAGAGTCAGTTTAAAAACAGACGTTACTTTCACAAGCAGTGCCCCATGCCCCAGAATGCTACATGCTTTAATCATTAGTGCCAGAGTTAATGTTGACACTTTAAATTGTCAACATTTGGTTTGACTTTACACCCTGTTGGTCTGAATGGCAGATCACACCTCTTTTAATCAAAATGCTACTTCCCCTGAACAATGCCTGAGTCTTTGCACAGTGACTCTGAGGTGCTGAAGTTGGAAAAGGGATACTCCAGCACCTTGGCATATAGTAGCTGCTCTATAGCTTGTATTGTAGCAGCTGGTGCCCCTGTGCACATCAGAAATGGTAGAGTTTGGGTTATCAGATCTGCTGGTTTATCTCCCTGCTTCTCCCCATGCTATTGTGCCCACACCACAAGACCTTCAAACTTCTTCGTTTCTCCCAAGGAGAGCCATAACAGCATGCTGAGGAGATGGAATGCCTCAGTGTGTCTTCATCATGGTCTCCCCTTCCTCGTCCCCAGAACAATGGAATTGCCATGGTTCCACTGCTTTTGGTCTTTCTTCTATACAGCTGGTTCTAGAAAGAAGTAGCATTTGGCTCTTCCAAGTCATGGTAGACTCGGACAATGCTGCATCAGATCACATTTCAAAGGTTATCTTTGCCACCCACAGAGACAGTAATCTCAATTATTATGTAAGTCAGTTTTCATTAGGCAGAAAGTAGTGGAACTGCTAGGCTGGTGTGGCTGAATGTTGCATACAACTCAACCCCACTCTGTTGTATGGTCAGTAGATCACAGAGACAATGATGAGATGCATCTCTTCCTTCAGATCTGAATCGCGAGTGGGGGATATGTGTATGTCAGCAACACCCTGAAGAAAATGAGTCTGACTTGTTCAATTTTGAATTTTTCCTGCCTCCCTTATTCCTATTTTTGCTAAACCTGCCTTTTAAAAAAGGCCCCTTCTCCTTTGCGTAAACTCAACTAAGCTAATAACAGGAGCAGGCTCTCTCCTTCCCTTCTCTCCCTCTTCCTCTAGCCCAAACCAGGTAGACAGTGAATCATTAATGGGTGTTATTCTCTCCCAGTGCTGGCAGATGACTGGCTTAACGCTTAGAATAGACTGGTAGCTTTTAGTTCTGGTCTTGGAGCTTCGCCTTTCTGAATCAATACCAGCTTTAATACCTTTAGAATTTTTCTTTCCCCCCCCGCCCTCCAAAACATCGCTGTTTAGGCTACATCTACACCAGTGGTTCTCAACCGGGGTACACGTACCCCTGGGGGTATACAGAGATCTTCCAGCTAATCTAGATCCAGTGTTTCTCAACCTGGGGAATGCAAGACAGGTTTCAGGGGGTCTCAAGTGCCAGGCCGGTGTTAGTAGGTGGCAAGCAGGGCAATTACCTGGGGCCACACACCGCAGGAGCTCCATGAAGCTAAATTACATATGCTTCAGCCCTGGGAGGCAGGGCTTGGGCTTGAGCCCTGGGCAGCGGTGCTCAGGTTTCAGACTCCTGAAAGGGAGACTGTAGTCTGGAAAGGTTGAGAACCACTGTGATCCCTAACCAACATAACTGGGCCAGCAGCAGCCCCTAGTATAGACACAATTATACCTGCAAAGCTGCACTTTTACCGATATAGCTTGTTTCATTTCAAGGGTGGAATATGCTGGTAAAAGTGCAGCTTTGTTGGTATGAGCTGCAGCCAAATTAGGAGCACCTTGCCACTTTTGGTTATATAGAAAAGCTCTCCTAATGTAGACATGGCTTTAGAACAGCTTCCTTCCTAGTTCTGCTCCATTCCTGAGCAGTGTAAATTATGCTGCTTGTAGCCTCTCTTTCTTCTTCTTTAATATTTCTAAAATAAACTCTTACTGTTTATTTAATTTAGATGTCCATGAAAGGTGCTGGATTAACAGCTGTTGGATCTTAGCCCACTTTACACCCACTTAACTCCATCCCACAACAGCGTAAAGCTGGTGACCAGAGGTGAAAGGGTTTGTATCCCATTACCAGTCCCCTGAACCAGACAGTTTCCCTGTAGCTTGCTTCACACTGTAAGGGCATGTCTATACTGGCAGAGTTACAGCGCCGGGGGTTACAGCGCCACTCATAGAGCACTGAAGGAAAACTACTGTTGTGTCTTCACACTGTCAGCTGCCTGCGTAACAGCGTGTTCACACTTGCGACACTTGCAGCGGTATTCGGAGCATTGCGCTCTGGGGAGCTATCCCACAGAGCATTTCTTCCTCTTCTGCCACTAAGAGTTGTGGGAAGACAAAAGGGGACATGGGGCATCCTGGGTCCTGTCCCAATGCCCCGTGGTGCACTGCTTTGCACCCCAGCAATCCCTGTGCTTCCGTCCACATTTGGTGCCATCTTTCAACGGTTTGTGTACTGCACGCTGTGCCTCTTCGGGCTGCAGGAATAGATCCTGAACTGTTGACCAGTATGCTGCTCGCTCTGACCAACACATCATGAGTGGCAGTGGAGTTATTCCTTAAACTATAAAGGCAAGATGAATGTGACATTGATCTCGCCACATGTACTAGCTACGACACAAGATTGCTTGTGGCATTCACGGAGGTGATGACCACAGTGGAATACCGCTTTTGGGCTCGGGAAACCAGCACTGAGCGGTGGGATCACATTGTGATGCACGTCTGGGATGACGAGCAGTGGCTGCAGAACTTTCGGATGAGGAAAGCCACATTCATGGGACTGTGTGATGAGCTCACCCCAGCCCTGCGTTTCAAGGACACGAGAATGAGAGCTGCCCTGCGGTTGGAGAAGCATGTGGAGATTGCACTGTAGAAGCTGGCTACTCCAGACTGCTACCGATCGGTCGCTAACTTGTTCGGAGTGGGAAAGTCGACTGTTGGACTCGTGTTGACATAAATGTGCAGGGCCGTTAATCGCATCCTGTTCTGAAAGACCGTGACTCTGGGCACCGTGCATGACATTGTGGATGGCTTTGCACAAATGGGCTTCCCTAACTGCGGAGGGGCGATAGATGGCGCACACATTCCAGTTCTGGCACCAGACCACCTAGCCACCGAGTACATTAATCGCAAGGGGTGTTTCTCGGTGGTTCTCCAGGCGCTTGTGGATCACCATGGGCATTTCGCAGACATTAATGCAGGCTGGTCCGGAAAGGTGCATGACAGATGCCTCTTTCGAAACCCTGGCCTGTTCAGGGAAGCTGCAAGCAGGGACTTTCTTCCCAGACCAGAAGATCACCGTAGGGGAAGTCGAAATGCCCATTGTGATCGTTGGAGACCCCGCCTACCCCGTAATACCGTGGCTTATGAAGCCATACACGGGGCAACTTGCCAGCAGCAAGGAGTGGTTCAATAACAGGCTGAGTAACTGCAGAATGACTGTGGAGTGTGCTTTTGGCCGTTTAAAGGCCCGCTGGCGCTGCCTCTATGGGAAGCTAGACCTGGCCGATGACAATCCTATGCTTAGCTGCGTGCTGTATGCTCCATAATATTTGTGAAGGGAAGGGTGAAACTTAACTCAGGGCTGGACTGCAGACGCTCAGCGCCTGGAGGCTGAGTTTGAACAGCCAGAGACCAGGGCTGTTTGAGGGGCGCAGCACGGGGCCTAAAGGATCAGGGATGCCTTGAGGCAGCAATTTGAAGTTGAAAGCCACTAATATTTGTTGTTATGCTCGGGAGTGCAGTGCTTATAATGCTAGGAGGTGATTGGTGCAGACGGTGCAATATGAGGGTTTAACATAATTGTCTTTTGCTTTGCAGGGCTCTGTTTGCTTTCAAATAATAGAATAAAGATTGCTTTCAAACTAACACAGTTCTATTAAAACAACAACCAGAGGAGAGAGTCAAACCAAAAAAAAAAAACACATTAGCAGTGAGGGGGATGGAGGAATGGAAGGGAAGGGAAGGTCCCAGGAGGAGGTGGGGTCCCGGGACAACTAAAGATTTGTGTATGTGCAGGGATCATATCCAACCTTCTCCTTTGGAGTACAATGCAGTGGGTACTGTACTTCAGCAGGGCCAAACTGCAGAGGGATGGGTGTTGAGTGCAGTGGGTATTGGGAGTCCACACTGCTGGACTGTGAGGAGGGAGGAGTGGAATGCAGTGAGTATAGACTGGAGCCAGGAGGTTGATAAGAGTGTGTTGGTGGTGTCTGGGGGGAGCATGGGAAAGAGTTTTGCGACAGCAGCTGCAGGGGAGGGTGGGCGTGGAACTGCTTGGTTTGCAGAGCTGGTATCGCCTGGAGCCTGTCTGCTTGGCAGTCCATAACGTTTAAGAGCCAGCCCGTGGCTTCATTCCGGCGTGCTGCATTCTCCTTTTGGTCCCTCTTCTCGCTGTCCCGCCACTCCTTCAGTTCCTACTTCTCGGCGGCGGAGTGCATCATAACATCGGGCAGACAGTCCTCCTTAGTTCTTCTTGGCCACTTTCTAATTCTGCGCAGCAGTTCAGCCGCCAGTAACAAAGAGGGAGACTGGGCTCCCAAGGTCATCTCTGAAGTTTTAAACGCAACATTTTACAGAAGCAGTATTGTTTGCAAAACACAGAACACTGATTCAGTGATTTAAAACACAGCCAGTACTCTCACACCTGTCACTAACTTGCTGACCCCAGGCAAGCACACATGAGCCACAAGACCCCCCCCAAATGGTGAGTAGCTGCAGGGGCAGGGTAAATCACTTTTCCTGGACCCTGCTGTACACTGGGCATGTGGCTCTTGGGGAGAGGGTCACTGTAGAGAGGGTCTGATAATCATTCCTGTCGCCACACTTTCCACACGATGTGATCATTATGGAAGATATCTCGCTGCTGATGGGGAGCAGAGAATCAAGGGAGGGTCTTCTCCAAGACTGCGGCTTCTGCTCTGGCCCCTGTGTGCAGCAATGGTTCTCTCCCACCCCACCCCACCCCACCCCTCCGTGATGGCACAGTTTCACAGGAAAGATACTGTTAATGGGGGAAGAAACAAAGCAGCTCTGCCAAAGAACCTGTAGCATGGATTTCCCAGTATCTCCATGAGAGTTTCCTGGAGATCACCGAGGCAGATTCCCGTGAAGTGAGGGAGTCAATCAACAGCCTGTTCCGCTGCTCAGACTAGGCATGCGGTGGGAGACAAGCCTGCTTTCTGCAACCCTCCTGCCCCCAACAACTCACTTCAGTGATTCCCAAAATTAAATCCACTTACCAGGGCCTCCTCTGCTGTTTGCGCTTCGCCAACATCCGACAGCTGTGACTGGCTAGCCTCCTCCCAGGTAGAAAAGAGCTCCTGGCTGCATGCATCTCTGGCCTCCAAGTCATCCTCGGCCTCTGGGTCCCCCTCCTCCTCCACATTCTCGTCCAAGATTTCCTCCTCCTAGCTCAGTCCACTCTTGACTGGCACGCGAGCCTCCGAAGTATCCACAGTGGTCTTCACAGTGAAGGTGGGGTCACCACCGAGTATTGCGTCCAGCTCTTTGTAGAACCGGCAGCTTGTGGACGCAGCACCGGAGTGGCGGTTTGCCTCCCGCGCCTTGTGGTAGGCATTCCGCAGCTCCTTCACTTCGACCCCGTACTGCAGTGTGTCCTGGTCATGGCCTCTTTCTGTCATGCATTGTGAAATCTGTCCATAGGTGGTATAATTTCTATGGCTGGAGCGCAGCTGGGACTGGACAGCCTCCTCTCCCCAAATGCTGATGAGGTCCAGCAGCTTGGCATTGCTCCAAGCTGGTGATCCCCTGGTGCATGGAGCAGGCATGGCCTCCTGGAATGATGTGCTGAGACCACTGCACACATCACCTAGCAAACAGGAAGGGGACTTTCAAAATTCCAAAGGAATTTACAGGGTGTGGATGACAGTTGGTTACCTGAGGGCAGGGCAGTAGAGTTCAAACCGATGACCAGAGAGGTGAGAACAGGAATTGTGGGACACCTCCCGGAGGCCAATTGCAGCACTGTAATCGACCACAGTGTCTATACCAGCAGTGCACTGCTTTAGCCCCGGCACAGAAAGCTGTACGCCCCTCTTCAGGGTGGTTTATTTACAGCTCTGCAATGGCGCAGTTTCTGCACACTAAGTGGCTTGGCAGTGTGTACATCTCGGGAGTTACAGCGCCGAAAACTGCTTTACTGCGCCAAAACTTGCCAGTGTAGAAGGGCCTAAATTCTCAGCTTCCCTGTGCCTCATTGATTTGATTTATTTTTCATTCCCTGAACCAGTCCAGGCCTGTTTGAGTTGACTGACCAGTGTTCCAGACCTCCATTGTCCGTTCTGAAGATGTTACTGATTAGAATGTTGGGGTTTTTTAACATACATTTTCAGGAAGATGATTTACATATATAGCCTTTTGTAGGTCTCAGTGCTGAAGCTGTTCTGAAACTAGGGTGCTCAAGAGACTAGAGACAGGCCCCTGTTTCTTGGTGGAATAGTGTCAGCCTGGGATTCAGTGAACATGGAAAGTCATTTCTTTTCTCCTCCATGCAACAGAAAGCAGCCTTTCTGTGCTAAAGGTTAAGGTCCACTAGCTGGATGCATGTAGTATCTGACTGCACTATTCCAGTCTTGTAGATATCAGTCTCCTATATCTTTGTTCATGTCCACCCAGATCCGGCTCCTGAGGGAATTCCTGCAGAAGTGGGTTGTGTTTTCAGGTTGTTGGCAGTAGATCAAAGGAAGGAGGAAAGTATTTTGGCTGCTATCCAGAATGTAAACAGAAAGGTAGAGATACATTCTGTTGTGGACTGGCATAAAATACTTATAGGGGCTCAGGAGTGTAGCACTTTCTGATTGAAATAATGTGAGGTGTGATTGATTCTGGAAGGGTTTTGTGTGTGTTTGTTTTGGTTATACACTGGGTTCCCAGACTGGAGGGAGTCATGGCATAGCCTTTGTATTTTGAAGAAATCCAAATAGATTGGGGCCTGAACTGCATCTCTCTAAATCCGTAAAGGTGTCTGGTTCTATATGAAGTACACCCTCCTCAAATGAGCTTTCTCCCACTAGAAGGATTTAGCAAAAGCATTGGAGCGAGCTATCAGGAAGACACATTGGGGAATCAAGGAAGAGTAAAGAGAAGGAAACTGATTTTCCAAAGTACAGTGTGGTGAGGGTAAGTGGATCGATAATGGAGGAGGAGAGCGTTAGTCTATACTTATCTCATAAAGGCATCTGCTCACAATTGAGCACTTGTAGCAAGAGTGCCAGCTGGCGGGATGTTTTCATGGTGTAAATTATCCATCCATTCTGAAGAGCCAGAGTACAAGGAGGCCTTTTGTGTGTAAGGATGAATTCCTAACTCTGAGGACAAGGGAAGGAGTTTCTTTTAAAGATCTAATGGCATCTACTTGCATTTTCCATTGCATATTTACAGTTTTCAGCATGTCGCATTTCCTGATACCCTGCTGCTATTCTAGGGGCTGGACAAAGTTTTCCCCCTCATAGTCTTTAACTGCTGATAACCATTATCAATCCATCAAATGGTGGTCGAGGTTCACTACTACGTACTACTACACTATTTGACAGTAATACTGGTCTAGGATTCTGTTTGTGCAAACATCCTCTCAGCAGTGCCCTATCCAAACACCTCCCACCCCAAATATAATTAATATATCTCCCTTATCTTCGAACATCCCTCAATTTTGCACTTGTAGACTAAAAGACTACGTGTTCTCTCTCTCTAATTTTGATTCAGGGGTTCAAAGCTCTGTTTCATGGCAGTCAGTGTCAGCATATGCCTGCTGTTAGAGGAAGGAATTCATTTTTATGAAATGAACATAGCCTTCCTTTTATCCAGCTCTAATCTTCTTGCCATATTCATGTGCCCAAAGAGAGGAATCCTCCACCCCCACCTCTGTGCCCAGTGGATAAACATACAAAGCATCTTAGCACCTACTGGGCAGTTATTTGCATACTTCATAACTAGTTCTTTACATTGTCTAGTTTCAGTTGTTAGGAAACAGCATGAGTGAAGGGAGGAAAGAATCAGCTTGTAGTAAGATAAGGAGAAAAAGAGAACCTGTTGGTACACTGCAGAAATGTGGCTGTTCCACATGACTGATTTGTTTTACGTTGGAAAATCCCTGCATGCTTCTGCTGTGGATCCTGAATCTTCTTTTGGGGAACATGGGCTGTGAGCTAAGCTCACTAGAGCAATTTATTCTTGACAATTTTCAGCTCAACTCCTTCATTCTCAGTTTTCTTTTCAAATATCTCCTCCCTTTCTTCTCTGCTGCCCCCAGAAATAATCTTTTTGATGAAGGCTGAATACAGCTTGTACTCAGTGTAAGGGGAATGTAATAATACAAGAAAACTTGGTTTCCCTTGTCCCTGTGATGTCGTAGACGTATTCAAGTCAAAGCTGTGTGGCATTCTCAATATTTTGGCTGAGGTTTTTAGTTTCATTGGATAGGTCTCATTTTGTTGCGTTTTTGCTTGTTTTATTTCACTTTACTCCTGGAATAATTGCTCTGGGTTTCCTTGCCTTGCTAATTTTGGTGGTAGTGAGAGTTCCACATGTTGGTCCCGTTAGACTCTTCCTGCAGCTGAATGAGGTGAGGTTTATTTTCAGGTTTGCAGCCTCAGCTTGGAAAGGATAGGAATTAGGGCTGTCAAGCTATTAAAAAAAGTGATCGTGATTAATGGAGCGATTAAAAAAAATTAAACATGATGCTAATAATAATACCATTTATTTAAATATTTTTGGATGTTTTCTATACTTTAAAATATATTGATTTCAATTACACCACAGAATACAAAGTGTACAGTGCTGACTTTATATTTATTTTTATTACAAATATTTGCACTGTAAAAAACAAAAGAAATAGTATATTTCAATTCACCTAATACAGGTACTGTAGTGCAATCTCTTTATAATGAAAGTTGAACTTACAAATGTAGAATTATGTACAAAAAATAACCTCATTCAAAAATAAAACCATGTAAAACTTTAGAACCTACAAGTCCACTCAGTCCTGCTTCAGCCAATCACTCGGACAAACAAGTTTGGTTACAATTTACAGGCGATAATGCTGCCCACGTCTTATTTACAATGTCACCTGAAAGCGAGAACAGGCGTTCGCATGGCACTGTTGTAGCTGGCATTGCAAGTTATTTGCGTGCCAGATGCGCTTAAGATTCATATGTCCCTTCATGCTTCAGCCACCATTCCAGAATACATGCGTCCATGCTGATGGCAGGTTCTGCTCGATAACGATCCAAAGCAGAGTGGACCGACGCATGTTCATTTTCATCATCTGAGTCAGATGCCACCAGCAGAAGGTTGATTTTCTTTTTTGGTGGTTCAGGTTCTGTGGTTTCCACATCGGAGTGTTGCTCTTTTAAGACATCTGAAAGCATTCTCCACACCTCGTCACTCTCAGATTTTAGAAGGCACTTCAGATTCTTAAACCTTGGGTCGAGTGTTGTATCTGTCCTTAGAAATCTCACATTGGTACCTTCTTTGCGTTTTGTCAAATCTGCTGTGAAAGTGTTCTTAAAACAAACATGTGCTGGGTCATCATCTGAGACTGCTATAACATGAAATATATGGCAGAATGTGGGTAAAGCAGAACAGGAGACATACAGTTCTCCCCCAAGGAGTTCAGTCACAAATTTAATTAACACATTATTTTTTTAATGAGCATCATCAGCATGGAAGCATGTCCTCTGGAATGGTGACTGAAGCATGAAGGGGCATATGAATGTTTAGCATATCTGGTACGTAAATACCTTGCAACGCCAGCTACAAAAGTGCCATACGAACGCCTGTTCTCACTTTCAGGTGACATTGTAAATAAGAAGCAGTCAGCAGTATCTCCCGTAAATGTAAACAAACTTGTTTGTTTTAGTAATTGGTTGAACAAGAAGTAGGACTGAGCAGACTTGTAGGCGCTAAAGTTTTACATTGTTTTGTTTTTGAGTGCAGTTATGTAACAAAAAAAAAATCTACATTTGTAAGTTATACTTTCACTGTAAAGAGATTGCACTACAGTACTTTTATGAGGTGAATTGAAAAATACTATTTCTTTTGTTTATCATTTTTACAGTGCAAATATTTGTAATAAAAAATAATATAAAGTGAGCCCTGTTCACTTTGTATTCTGTGTTGTAATAGAAATCAATATATTTGAAAATGTAGAAAAATTTCCAAAAATATTTAATAAATTTCAATTGGTAGTCTATTGTTCTAACAGTGCGATGAATCGCGATTAATTTTTTTTGAGTTAGTCGCATGAATTAACTGCGATTAATCGACAGCCCTAATAGGAATGAATCTTGGCTTTGTTGCCTTTTGGTCCGTTGAAGGATTTCAGGCGTCTTTGACCTACTGGCCGGATTCACAGCCTCAGTTGTTGGAATCTTATAAAAGTGAGTGTCAAGAAACAGAGGGGTAGCCGTGTTAGTCTGTATCCACAAAAACAATGAGGAGTCCTCGTTGTTATTGTCAAGAAACAATCCAAAGAAAAAATATCTCAAACGACTGCTGAAGTTATTCACTTTGAAGCACTCTTTTTGTAACAAGCACTGTTTTTGGAATTGATGGGTTGAATTTGAGACCCTGTCAGCAGAAGTGGAAAACCTGAGAGAGACAGACTACTTGTATGCTTAAACAACTCTCTTCTTCTCTCCACCCAATACCACACCTTTCCCCAGCTCCACATCCAGGCATTGTGATGTTCCTTTAGGTTGAGTATCAGCAGGGTTCCAAATATGCTCTGTGTAAGAGGTTAATAAGTTACACGGTACAGTTATAACATTATTAATTATTTCACTATTGCTGGATTGCACAGGTCCTGGCAGCAGTTTTGTATAGAACATCCATTCAAGTTAATAGAAAATAGGAGTGATAGACACCCAACCTGCCCGTACCTCTTTCTGGAATTTAGCACTGAGGAGAGACTATATCAGGATCTGATTATCAACACATTACAGATTCTAGCCTTTATGAGCACAGTTTAAATTGTGACATCAAGTGAAGGAAAAAAAAAAGAGTTTAAGTGACTTGCCAAAGGCCACCAATGTATCAGTAGCAGAGCAGGAATTAGCAGTCAGGTGTTAATTTGCCTTTCAATCGTTGCCTAATGCACTGGGTCACAGTTTATTTAGATTGTAAACTCCATGGGGGTAAGAATTGTTATTTTTGTTGCATGTGTGCAGAGTCTAGCATGATGGAGTCTTAGTCCCTGACTGGGTCCTCTAGTTGCTACCACAATTAAATAATACCATTTTGTATAATTGAATACTGGAGGTTCACTTTGGCTTTAAACAAAGCTGGTATCCCGGTAAGATTATACACAGAAAGCAGTATGGAGCCACTTATTTCTTAGCTTTCCCTCTGTGACATTGCACCCCATAATGCTTTATGGGAATATGCTTATGAATGTATATATGCCATGTAACATATCTCTGTAAAGGTTATGATCTACTGAATATATTCATCCTATTTGTATGCATGTGTCATTTTTGTACTCGAAGTTATGAATATTGGCTGTGTACTTGCTTGGTTTTAAGTAGTCTTAGTATTTGGTCAGCTTCTTGAGAAAGGAATGTGCAAATTAAGTGCCCAATCAAGAAACACTTAACGAACAATGGATATTTGAAGACTCCAATCCACATAAGAAGTCTTCCTGGAGACATTCAAGATAGCATGTGGGCAATGGCTGCTGCCGGTAAAAATGGAATCATGTATGGACATGTGACTTGCCCATGTGACTCCAAAACTCCATCTTGGAGCTGGACTTTGCATAGGAGAGAGGAGGGGGTCTCCACCCACAAGAGAAGGTCTATTTAAGCCCCTGGGAGACCCCTCCATTTTGTCTTCAGCTGGCTCAAGAAATAACCTCTCTACCCCAAAGAATACCTGAAAGAAACTGGGACAAAGGACAGTAACTACAGGGGGTGTGAGTGATTGCTGGACCCAGACTAGAAGGAAGCTAGTCTGTAAAAGAGGCTTATTGGAACATCTCTGAGGGTGAGATTTAATCTGTATTCAGCTTCTTACTGTATTAGGCATAGGCTTGCGTGTTTTATTTTGCTTGGTAATTCACTTTGTTCTGTCTGTTATCACTTGGAACCACTTAAATCCTACTTTTTGTATTTAATAAAATCACTTTTTACTTATTAGTTAACCCAGAGTATGTATTAATACCTGGGGTGGAGGGGAGGGAGACAAACAGCTGTGCATATCTTTCTATCAGTGTTATAGAGGGCGAACAATTTATGAGTTTACCCTGTATAAGTGTTATACAGGGTAAAATGGATTTATTTGGGGTTTGGACCCCATTGGGAGTTGGGCATCTGAGTGTTAGAGACAGGAAAACTTCTTAAGTTGCTTTCAGTTACGCCTGCAGCTGTTCGGGGACGTGGTTCAGACTTGGGTCTGGGTTTGCAGCCAACTAGCGTGTCTGGCTCAAACCAGGCAGAGCACTGAAGTCCCAAGCTGCCAGGGAAAACAGACTTAGAAGTAGTCTCAGCACATCAGTTGGCAGTTTCCAGGGGGTTTCCTGTGAGCTAACCCGTCACACCCTCTACCACACAATCTGCAGGGGTCTTGTTCCTTTTTTATCCTGTATCAAGGTTGTGTTTTTTATATATATGCCAGGCCAAACTATCTAGTGTGTCCCCCTTTTTAAGGGCTTGTCCTTTTATGGAGCTTCCTTGGTGCAATTCAGTAAACCGGTAGATTGGTTGTGTTCATGTTTTAGAGTATGCAAGACTACTTAGACGATCAATGTGTTTTAAGACCATAATTTGACTTTCCTTAAAATGTAAACATACATGAAAAGTTCTATTGATGCTGAATTACTTTCTTTAAAATTCACTATTTTAGCGCTTACTTTAAAAGGCAGTATATTGACGTGAGAGACAACAGATGACCAAATATTTTGCGCTTCCCTGCTGGTTCTGTTGCCCATGGGTAACTGCTGCTGTGTGTACTCTTGTCGGTATTGATGCTGATAAAAAGTCTTCATTTAGGCACTTTGCCTTAGAAACTGGAGTCTCCAAATTCTCTGGGTAGTTGCTGTATCTGCCTCTCTTCAGTCAGCAGCAGTGGACCCGCTGGGTAATGTGAGACGAGAACTGCATTTAAGAAATGCCCAGTCTCACTCAGACTTTCAGAAGCAAAAAATGTTTCTGGAGTCACTAGCAGCCTAAAGAGTTAAGGTTTATCTGTGTGAGACAGTTGCACTGGCTTAACTTGTGGTAGGATATAAAAACCAAAAACAAAACACTTCAGTTAAATTGATGAAAAAGGCTGGGAGGACAAACTCATTTCCATTTCAACCAGGTTTATTTTGATTCATTTGACCTCAATAGCCTTAAGCTAAACAAAAATAAGTTTAGCTTAAACAGATGTAAGCCACTCTTAAACTGGTACAGTGCCCTGTGTGGCCACTAAGTTTTATGTCTGCACTACAGTTGCTATAGCTGTAGCTGTGTGGCTGTAGCACTATACTGTAGTTGCTTCCTACATTGACAGAAGGGGTTTTCCTGTGGCTGTAGTTACTCGTCTCTGGGAGGGGATCACTAGGTTGACAGAATTCTTCCATCGACCTCGCTGTGTCTACACGGAGAGTTAGGTCAACCTAACACGACATTCAAAGCAAATTTTTTTCACAGAGTGACATAGCTCTAACTTTTTAAGTGTAGACCAGGCCTTATTTTAATTTAACTAAATTTGATTTAAAAATCTCTAAAGTTAATTCAGTGCAACTGTGTATGGAGATCAGGCTTTGGATGTCAGTTAAAACCATTCCAGAGTTTCCAGTCAAAAGAAATGACCAGTGGTTGCCACAAATGCTGCTTTGTTGAACAATATTTTTCAAGAGATATCAGAGATGGAGTCGATGGCAAAAGGTTGTTATATGTGGAGGGCATAGACTGAGCATCCAAGAGTATTTGTGGCCAAAATAAATCAAATATTGCCTATCTAAGCCCCTGATATGCTTTAGTATGTGTGTAGCTTTAATTTTTCTATATGGTAGCTGTCTGTCTGCAGTTAATCCAAAACCCAGCATATATTTAGCTCCAGGATTTGTTGATTAGTGAGATTGTGCGCACAATCTGCTCACTGAGGTGGAACAATAACAGCTGTTGTGCAGCTGTACACCTCATCCTGGGAACTTTTCTCACAGCCAACTAGGCTTGTGAGGAAGGTGATTGAAGCATTTTAGTGGTCCCTTCCCACTATTGCTTTAACTGTTTGGAGCACTGAAGAACAACCTTCCATTACTCCGCTCCCACCCATTCTCTTTTGTGTGCAGGTTCACAGTGTTGTTGTTCCCATTGGCAGGGCAAGTAAGCCCATACTGCAGCCAGTTTTCTAGTGGCTGAGTAGTAGAGAAAATATTCTTTCAGCTGTGGACAGGCCATTGATATACTCCATTTTCCCCCTACTTGTAATCCAGGCTGAGGAAAGGCAGCCAATGTACGCTATCTCAGTCGTTAGAAAATGCATACAATAACTATTGTCCTCTAAAGCTGCACTGTACAGTGGTGGAAGTTGCCTTGCTAGGCTTGGCTGAAATTCCTTAGAACTGCGTTAACAGAAGTACTTACGTTTCTGAGCAGCCCAGCACCCAACTGCATTTCCAGTGCAGAAAGGATTTCTCACCCCTACCCCCAGAGATGGGAAGCAGTTAAAAATGTTTCTTCATGTAGGAGGTTTCAGCAGAATTCCTTGACTTGGCACCGGGTGAACGAAGGCTGGATTCTTATTGTTCTGTTTTGCCACCTCCACACGCTGTAGCTCTTAATGCAGGCAGTATTTCTCCGTTTTGAGTATTCCATTCAGCAAAACATCTGCACTTCATCTTTGATACAGGGCAGGAATGCCATAGACCAAAGCAAAGAATGTAGCAGAACGTTGAGAAGTTAAATATTTTCTTGGGGGTGTAAATCCCCTGGGTGATTCATGTGTGCTCTATGGGGGTGGATGTTCCAGTCACTGGAAAGAATCCATTAGGGAGGATTATTTGCTGATTGCCACAAACCTGTTGGGAGATAAGTATGGGGTGGGAAGGTCATTTTACGTTCACTGTCATGGGGGTGGGAGGAAGCATCTTTCATTTGTAAATCCCTACATTATTCTTGATTTGGAAAAGTCTTTTCAGAGACTCCAAGCTTATTGGCCAGGAACTTCCCTCTTGTTCTGTCCTTCCCAGGGGATAAGCTGAATGAACACAAGCCCTATGATCCAAATTCTAAAGTAAGGGCTGTCATGGAGTAGTGAAAGAGGACTCCATGATAGCAATAAGGGTCCTGGTTACTCCTGATTTTCTAACTGCATAGCAAGTGTGGGGGTCTTTGGTATGTACCAGATTGTTCTCCCCGTAACTGTGCTGGTGTACACTTCACTACTAGGTTAATACAGTATTATTCCCAGCGATGCATTTGATTGTGTATTCACAGGAAATAATATCAGATCAAACATTAAAAGACTGAGGAGTGATTAACTAGGATGTAATTCTTAAGTATGCAAGACTCATTAACACACGGTGACAGAGCTTCTATATCTTACATACAGTAGTCCTAGGCTGTTCACATGACACACAGGCAGACACTGTACAGTGAATCTATGGCTTTTTGAATCTGCATCATAGTTCTACACATGTTCTAGGGCAGCCGATCTGCAGGACACTGGCATCCTGTTGTGCTGTAAGGACACTTGCCCATACTGATGTGAAAGTACCCCCAGAATACACTAAACTCTTAACTATTTCAGTTGCAGAGGAGTCGGTAAGTCCTGTCTCCTACTTACCTGTACTGTAGACAGTTATGTCACTAGACTGATGCCTCACTGTGATGTGGCTCACCATACAGAGAGTTCCATACTGGGCTGGGACAGCGTAGCTTTTGGAAAAATCTATAGATAACGCACTTCTGCAACAACATCCCATTAATACTCAGATGAACTCTCATCTCTTTATAAGTGAGACTTTTCTGTAGGCGTGAGTTGCTATGTTATCTTTCAACACTGCATCATCACCATCTTAGCCCAGGGCTACACTAGGGGAGGGGGTCGATCTCCGATACGCAACTTCAGCTACGTGAATAGCGTAGCTGAAGTCGGCGTATCGTAATCGACTTACCTGGCCATGAGGACGGCGGCGAGTCGATCGCTGCCGCTCCCCCGTCGACTCCGCTTCCGCCTTTCGATGAGGTGGATTTCCGGAGCCGACGGGGAGCGTGATCGGGGATCGATTAATCGCGTCTTAACGAGACGCGAAAAATCGATCCCTGATAGATCGATTGCTACCCGCCAATCCGGCGGGTAGTGAAGACAAGCCCTTAGGGAACAGATGAAGGTATTTTTAAAAAATTCCTCTTATTCCTTGCAAGGTTTGACGGTCTCGAAGGAGTGAAGCACTAATGCACTGCTTTGTAACTGTCTGATTTATGTGGACTGTGCTGTATGGGAGCATACTTCTGGGAACAATGTTGAAAGTATTGACATCCTCTTTTCTAACTAAAAATTTAAATTTCCCCTTTCTCCAAAGCTCCTGAGTTCTAAGGGTCAGTAGATTTCACAGAAATGGGTTTTGTGAACCAGTTGTTCTCTTTGGACTCAGTAGGATTTGGCAGTGATGAGTTTGGGATTCATAACAAGAAAACATTCTTGTTCTTATGATCTACAAAATTAAGATTAACTATATCTTGAGAAATTAGGGTTTTTTTAGCAGATTTTGTTGCAGTTCTTCAAACCCCATGAAAACAAATGTGTGTTGCTCAGCCTTGGTAATTAACAGTTTGTGCATGTGTAGAGGTCACGTGAGTTTTAAGGTACAGTGATCTGAAGTTTAGTACAGTATAATGTAGAAATTACATAAATGTTCAGAAGTGCAACACAGATCTGTCAAACAACTGATGTCCGTCGTCAGTAGCGTAGGCAGGTCTGGAGCACAGGGGGAGCGGCGCTATAAAAAGGCGCCTCCCCCTGTACTCACCCAGCAGCGCCTCCGGCGGCGCTCCAGGTCTTCGGCGGCACTTCGGTGCTGGGTCCTCACTCGCTCTGGGTCTTTGGTGGTACCCGCCGCTGAAATGCCACCAAAGACCCGGAGCGCCGCCGGGTGAGTGCAAGAAGCGGCGCTTAAAAAGAAGTGGTGCCTTTTTTTAGCTCTGCTTAAAAAAAAGGCACTGCTTACTTTTTAAGGTGCCGCTTCTGCTCATAGGGGGAGCGGCTCCCCCCCCCCCCCCCCAAGCTATGCTACTGTCCATCATAGACCTGTTTTGGTGACACTTGAACTTGCCTTTTTGTGTGTTCTACCAGTTTGAGTTCAGAGGTCAGGTTTTCACCTGGGCTTTGTCATACATTTTATAAGGCGTTACTTGTGAACTATGCCAACAAGGTTGGTACCTCCTTGTTTAAGGCAACAAAACACAGTACAAAACTCTCTCTGCTCTAATGAACCATTTGAGTCTCATCTCCAGAGTGTTTGATTTGTTTTGTCTGCAGGAAAGGCCTTTGACATCACATATGTGCGCCTGAAGTTTCACACCAGCCGGCCTGAGAGCTTTGCCATATACAAACGTACCAGGGAAGATGGGCCGTGGGTGCCTTACCAGTACTACAGTGGCTCTTGCGAGAACACATATCAGAAATTAAACCGAGGCTTTATCCGGACTGGGGAGGATGAACAGCAGGCACTCTGCACGGATGAGTTCAGTGACATCTCTCCACTCACAGGTGGCAACGTGGCTTTTTCAACACTGGAGGGACGGCCCAGTGCCTACAATTTTGACAACAGTGCTGTGTTACAGGTATGCGGGTAGGAATTGGATAAGAGGCAGGCAAGCCCTTTGTTATCTGTGCACTATGGAAACCTATTAGAAACTAAATCCATATCTCTGATATACTGGTAGGCTTAGCAAATGGATACAACGGACAGTCCAGCATTTCAGAGATAATGGAGGAAAATAGATTGATATTAGAAACTGGATTCTTGCCTCATCTGTATGTATATTCTGAGTATACTTCAAAAAAGTGCTGTTTTTCTCCCTCTGCCTCTCCCACCCAGATGTGTGTCGCTGTGCCTTTTTGTCTGGAGGTTTTTGGCTGCAAATTTAATATACACTAGATTTGTTTTCCATTCTTGCTGGGCTGTTTTGCAAGGGAACTGCTGTTCATTAGATTTGTGCAGTTTTGCAAGTGCACATGCTTGCATCTTGTTCTTTCTTTGTTGAAGATATTTCCAACTGCTTCTTAGAACATAGCAGTAAAGGCATGAGAGGATTGGAGAAAGCACATCAAGTTAGTAAAGGAGCTTGGAAAATGTATTTGAATGGGGTTTACAAGAAAAAACATTCAAACCTAGAGGGAATGGCAGAAGTTTTAGGGCAGACTCTCAGGAGATGAGGAGAGAAAATACTGGGTGGGCTTTATGAGTGACTTCTGGCACCAACCCTATTTTTATGTGAATGCTAGTGCTAATGACGAGAACACTATAGTGCATTTGAGCTTTGCACTGTGGTTTGATTCTCATTTTGGTGGGGGTTTTATCTCCGTTAGGAATGGGTGACGGCTACTGACATCCGAGTGACCCTCAATCGTCTGAACACCTTTGGAGATGAAGTTTTCAATGATCCAAAAGTTCTCAAGTCCTATTATTATGCAATTTCTGATTTTGCTGTGGGTGGCAGGTGAGTAAATCATTACTAATAAAAAGCCATACTTAGTACTGGCACAGTGCTTTAATCATTAGACTGCTTTAAGGACATTAATTATATTTAGTCCCATTGAAATATGCTAAAGCAGAAGCACAGTAAAACGTGTTTTATGAAGCCTGTAATTACTCCTAACCAAAACTGTATCTAAATGCTTGAAAGAGCTGTTTCACTTATGTCAAATGTAAATAGCTATAACATGGAGACTTTATCCGGTTAGAAATCCACACGACACTCCCTCCTAGATCTTAGACTTCGTCTGTATTACCATTGCTGATTATAAACTGTAGGTAGACAGAATTGAAACTAAGTAGATTTAATGTTAATATTAAAAATGAACTCACATGATGTAATACTTCTGGTGTTGGTCATTTTCATATTTAATTGACTTAAAAGCCTCCATTTTTTAATATGCCACAGAATTTCAGATCTGCCATAGAAACCAGAGTAGTCCTTGCCACAAAACTTAATTCAGGTTTTCCACAAAAGTTCTTCCATATTTCAGGAAAGTGGCCAGACTTCTGAGAGTCTTCAGTCTCTGACCTGGACCTGGGGAGCTTAAGACGTATTATGTCTGATGTCAATACATTCATTTCTCCTGTTCTGCAGGTGCAAGTGCAATGGCCATGCAAGTGAGTGTGTGAAGAATGACTTTGGGAAGCTGTCGTGTAACTGCAAACACAACACTTTTGGGGAAGACTGCGAGAAGTGCCTTCCCTTCTACAACGACCGGCCATGGAGAAGAGCAACAGCAGAGAGTGCCAATGAATGTTTGTGTAAGTGGCTTTGTACAAGAAAAATCTTCCTGTGGTATATGCCACCACCTCTACTGTCAAGCAGGTTTTCAGCCAACCACAAGAAGTCTTTTTATTATTTAGTTTCTCCCTTTCCCTTCCTCCTGGCAAGTCCCAATTTCTTCCTTACTCTGACAAATTCTGTTCACACTAGAGTCCACATTTTAAACAATTTGCAAACACTTTTATGCCTGTATGTGTTTGCATGGCAGCTCCATGTAGTTACAGCGCATGATGAGTGGGATTTTCAAAAGCACGTACGTGACTTAGGAGCATAAGTGTCTCATTGACTTTTCCTGGAGCTGTCACGGATCCACGGGGTCTGGTCTATGCCACAGCCTGTAACCAGTCCCTTGGGAGTGACCTTTTTTAGTGTGCCGAACCCCAAGGGTTCATGCAGTTCCACAGGGGCACATCCATGGCCTCCAAGACTGGACCTTCAGGCACCTTAGATCCCTGTCTCTCCATGGCTCCTTGCAGTGAACTCAGCTAAGCCAGACTCCTTTGAGAGGCTTGTGCTGTACCCCTTTAGGGCGCAATGCTCTCAGTGAGTATTTGCAGTGACACCAGGCAGCCTCTTCAAAACAGATTAGGATTTATTAGTCACCTGGTATAGAGAATCTGAAGGTCCTTAGGTCAGCAAAGAGAGGCAACGGTTAAGCCATAGTCCATCCTGGCCAAGCCAGTGCAAAAAGTCCACCAAGCTGCTGTGGACTTCATTTCTAGCTCTGGCTCTTTATCAGTTCAAGGTCAGAGCTGCTGAGTCCCGCCGAAAGCCAGCTCTTAAACCTGCATTCTGACACCTCTTGGTCCATTGTTCTCGAGCCGTGGCCCCTGCTCTGCTTCCCTGCCAAGAGGTGGGAGACAACCTCCTTCCTCTGGGTTGTTGGTTGCTAGATGTCAGTGTCATGGTCATGGGGGTTTCCTGTTGCCTTTTTCCAGATTCTGTATTGATATGGGTTAGTTTCAGCAGGCTCCAGACAGTTCCTTAATGACACAATCTTTGCACTCCAGACAGTGACATGACACACACAGCCATGTCTCCTGTTCTGCCCCAAGAGCAGATTTAACCCCCTTTTCACCCACTGTGTAGCAAGGCAAAGCATGGGGGGGAAACTGAGGCACGCATCAGCATTATAAAAATATTACAGAAAATTCTCCCTTCATCACTGGGACTTGTGCTTGTAAGTCACTTAGGCACTTCTGAAAGTCTTGCCTGTTACATTTGGAAACTACCCAGTCTGCACATAATGGATAGCGTCAACTAAACATTTGAATGATGTGGAAGTTTGTAGCAAAGCCCTATCACAGTGAAATCCCAAATTTCCAGAGAAAAAGGACCAGACTCATAGGGTCTCCCTCTCGTTTTGAGACAAAGCTAAAACTTAATAGACATCTCATTTGGTTATCACGAATGTAACATTAATGTAACGTAGGACCCAAGGGCCTTTTGTGACAGAACCCATTAATGCAGGTATGCTGTTACCATTTATTATTTATATTATGGCACCACATTGGGTGCCCAGTAAGGATTTGGGTGCCATCGTGTTAGGTGCTATGCAAACAAGTTAGGTCCCTGCTTCAGTCTAGTATAAAATATAGTAAATGCAATTGGCTGAGCACACCCAGAGGAGAGCTGACCCTGGGACTTTGTTTTAGGGATGCATTTGAGTCCTAGCCATGGGAAGTCCCTTTTCTGGAAAAATGGATAGTTTCCGATCCTGTATGGCATCCTAGTTCAGCGTAAGTTATTTTACAATAACAAAGATTTTTGTGCCATTCTTCCTCAGGAGGACCCAAAGAAATATGCCCAAATGCCTCATGGTTCTTAATGAACACAATAATGAGGTAGCTCTGAACTCCATTACCATGAAGCAGAAGATTGCTTAGCTTCTGGAAATAGGGTGCAGAATGATATCTGACGGCTGAGTCTTGTGCTTATCAGTAGAAATAGTTCACAGAATTGCTAGAAACTCCCATCCGAACTCCACCAGTATCACTGACAGATCCCTATCAAGGGGTGTGTTCTTATAGTAGAACACCTACTGGAGAATAGAATTGCTTCATATAGTAGTTGCACACCACAAAATTATATGGACATGGTGCTTAGAGGGCCCCAGAGGAAAGAGAAATGGGATTGTTTCTGGTGTGCAGTATACTGCATGTCCTAATGAATGCAGTGGCCTTTTAACTGAAGAGTTCAGTTAATATTCAGCGACCTCGTCCCTTAACAGTCAGAGTTCTTGATCTCCAAAATATATTCAGACTTCATCCCGGTCCAGGCTATTGCAAAGGTGCAGCAGTTCTAATATATCTCTCTTAAAATCAAGCCAGTTTATTTGTGTGGTCTCCTGTTAGGAGCTATTGCTCCTCGTAGTTTACTTACGGGGGTGGAGGGTGGAAGACTTTCAGACAGGAACCTTCTTCCTGTCTGACTGTGTATGAGTATTAAAAGGTCCCAGCTGTTGATAAAAGTCCTGTGACTTCAGTTGACAGTCCAATGAAACCAATGTCTTGTCTACCTCGCTCCCTAGACACAGAAATCTCTCTGCATGAGAGGGAGAAGAAACTTTTCTCACAGGCCTTTCCGGAAGGCTTGTGTCACTGTTATCTTCTCTCACTGTTTTGCATGCCTGAAACAGCATTACTGTGTGGGAAGGCAGCAGGAAGGGTGGAAAGCTATAGCCCAGCTGGCAAGGGAGCAGCATGGAGCTCTAGTATTCCTCCTGACATACGTAGAAAGCAGTGTTTTATCAACAGAGTATTCGTTAAGACTAGTTTCTTCCACCTAGCAGAGGGAAGGAAACCAAATACTTCTGGCTCGTGCTGCTGTTTTCATTGATTGGAATGGCAAGAGCAGAGTTGTTTAGATTCAATTTGTCTTTGCTGATTAAGTCTGTGTGTACCAGCAGTACCTACATCCCTATCACACACTAACACAACCTCTCTGACTCTTTGACATCTGATTTTCCTTCACCCCAGACTAATTTCTAACTCATTTTGTTTTTGTTGCATTGCACTCTGATATAATAATCATGTACATCTTCTCTTGAACCAATCACTGTTCTGCTGACTTTCCTCCACCTTGTTTCTGGGACAGGTCTAGTATTGTAGGTGAGAGTAGGATACCTTCCTATGGATATGAACTAATTTAACCTTGTGCTTTTTCCCACAGCCTGTAACTGCAATGGGCGGTCACAGGAGTGTTACTTTGATGCTGAACTGTACCGCTCCACGGGCCATGGTGGTCACTGCGTTGGCTGCTTGGATAACACTGATGGTGCCAACTGTGAAAGGTGCCGGGAGAACTTCTACCGCCTTGGAAGTGAGGAAGGATGTCTACCGTGTAACTGTAACGCTGTTGGTAAGTCAGGATGCAGAATCTTCTCTCCTGTAAACTTAAAAAAAAAAAAAAAAAGTTTGCACAAGGTATAGTATTTCAACTTAAAATTGTTAAGTAACCTGCTCCTTGCTTCAAGGAAAATGCACAGCAGCCAAGATCATAGACTTGAAGCAGATACTCTGCATATACAATAGTTCCTTTTCAAATGCATTCTAGAAGGGCTTTTTCTGTGTATTATAACATACTACAGTGATGGGCAAGGCCCTGGACACACCCATTAGGTGGAACTTTGGAGCTGTTGCAGTCCAGCAGAATTTTTTCAAATCATCTAGGTATCCAAAAGCAACAGTTTGAATACCTTGTTTTATTAAAGGGTGAATGAAATAAGACATTTCTGGTGGTGTATCTAAGCACCATAAAATGTGAACCAGACAAACTTTAAAAAAAACTCTTTTAAAGGAAAGTCAAAATACTCTGCTGGATTCTTTTTTTTTTTTTTTTTTTTTGGGGGGGGGGGAAAGAATTTTTCTGTCATAAGAACAAATCTAATAGAAGTCAAGCAAGTTACCTGACCTGTATAGGTATCAGTCCCACAAGTAATAAGAGGAATAGGGAAAACAAAAAGGGTAGTGGAAGCTAAGGTAAGATAATCCAAAATAGACCAGTTGAAATAAATTTAGGTCTGGCACAGTCCCTCCCTAGCTGCCTTGAGAACATGTTGCAAGCACTATCTCCCTATGAACTCCAGAAGGGAAGTTCCACATTCAAAAAACTTTTGACCAAGAAAGGCATGCCCACGCCCTTTTCTTCCCTGCCTCCACCCCAAACTCTCCCTGGGCCTTACTTTAAGATCAAGCCATGCCAACTGTAAATGCCAAGTAGGGACATGGGAAGAGAGGTGATTGCTCAGGTATGTAGGGGCAAATTACAAAGATTTTTGTAACTTAATACTAAGCCCTTGACTTGTAGCCCAGGGTATGCTGGCATCCAGTGTGTATTAAAAGTGTGTGGAGTTGATTTAGGGTGATATTTTTATCTACGTAATATTTTTATAAACAATTATAGACTGGATCACACAGGGAGTTTGAACTTTGACTGTATATGGGAAAGGTTTTGAGAGTCCTTCACTCTTAATGATTCTGTCTGGTTTAATCCTCTTATAATTGTTTCACTTGCTGTTACACACAACCTTTTAGTGCAGCCTGAAGTGGAAGGCAGAAACCATTCCTTTTTATACATTAAAAGTTGCGTTATATTACATATTTGTTCACTTATTAGCCCTTAGAATGTTGACATTTTCCAGACGGCCAGCCAAACAAATGCCTGGGAGAAAACATTCTGTCTTCAAAGAGTTAAAGAAGCTGAGTATATTGTGTCTTCAGGACCGAACTCAGGGAGCATGTTTGTGTCCCTTTCACAAGAGGAAAAAAAAAGGTTGAAATTTTCATTCAGATGCAATTTTATAAAACGTAGCTTAAGACAATTCCTTGCTACAAACATGAGGCTTGCTTTGGAGTCTGTTAGAGGTCATGTGTTCCTCTACCAGTCCTCAGTACTATTTGGTTTAGCATTCAAAGTCTATCAGTGTGATGTATAGCAGTTTCTTAGCATTTAAATTCTACCAGTATGACGTACGGCGTGTGAGCTATGTGAGGCCAAGTGTTCCTTCTCAGTGCTCTTGTCATCTGGCCTCCTGATGGGGAGGAGAAGAAGTTTGAGCTGGTCCAGCACTGTGACCTTTAGGAGCTCACTCCCTGACCACAGACCACAAAAGAGAAGGCTGACTTGGCCAAGAACAGCCCGTGCTCAGGAGCCTATCTTGCAATACAGGGAAGTTGGGGAGAGCCCAGGTTGGCTGAAAAAAGGAAACCTACATGTAGACAGTCTACCCCCGGGCATGAGCTAGGAGAGGGGGCCTATTGGATATTATCTGTGTGTGAGCTAGCAGCACTTGTAGACTTGGTGGAGCTTGAGAAAGCAGAGAAGTGGGAGTACCAAGGAAGAAAATCTGTGTGTGAAGGGAACTGATCAGGGGGTACCCAGGCAAAGGGGGAAATGAAGATGATTGGGTGCAGAGAAGAGACTTGGGGAAAGGAGGGTGGGGAAAAGAAGACTGCGAGTGCTGTTGTGAGGGAAGGATAATGAGAAGGCATGAGATAAACTGGAGATTCAGAGATAACAGTGAGAATGGAAGAGACAGAAGGGAGAAAACCCAATGGAACGGAGCAAAAATGGTACAAGGAGAAAATGAGAATAGAAGTGGGAAACGGGAGAGAGGAAAAGGGAAGGGGAAGCAAAACAAGTGCAAGGTCAGTACAGCTTTATTTTGGATGCACAGATGTAACAATATCATTTGAGTGATGTCATGGGGGATACACGTTTATGAACAGTCATGTAAATCAGATGCTGCCCTTAGGCTCTTGGCAAGTTTTCATTCTAGACCTTAGAAGTGACACATCACTGTTCTTCTGTTCCCTCTCCCTGCATATCCCCCAAAGCTCTCTTAGCACACAGTTTGATCTGCAACAGCTAATGTAATCACATGCTCTATTAAAGTTCACTTTTTTCTCCTGTTCCCATAGGCTCTCTCAGCACTCAGTGTGATAACTACAGCCGGTGCAGCTGCAAACCAGGTGTGATGGGAGATAAATGTGACCGATGCCAGCCAGGGTTCCACTCCCTCTCAGAGGCCGGGTGCAGGTAAAGGATTCTTTTCCTATAGTTAAAGTAGAAGGTGAAGAAGCTACTGCTCAAGAGGGGAGTGTGTGAATTTTCCTGTAAACTTTCTTCTCTTCTAGTTTCTGTACACAGTTCTCAATGGGTTTCTTTCTCCTCTCCACTGTCTCCATCAGGCTATGTTCATGCAATCCTGCTGGCAGCACAGATGACTGCAGTATTGAAACAGGGCGATGTACCTGCAAGGACAATGTGGAGGGATTCCACTGTGAGAGGTGACTTGCCCTTTCAATGGCCCTGTTGCATATGTGACTGTGTGTTTTGAAAAAAAGATGAAGAAATAACTTCTTACTCTTGCCCATTTTTAGATGTAAACCTGGATTTTTCAATCTGGATCCAGCCAATCCAAGGGGCTGTACCCCTTGCTTCTGTTTTGGTCACTCCTCGGTCTGCACCAATGCCGTTGGCTACAGTATCTACAGTATAGTCTCCAATTTCCAGACTGGTAAAGACAGATTTTCCTTTGACTTCAAGGCTGTGCTATGGACTTCAATCTAACAATTAGCTCTTTCCTTCTGCTTCTCTTCTCCTTTCCCTGTGCCGGGTTACTGTAGCCAAAGCAGGTACCTAAATATGTAGCATCACTTTCTGAAGTGGTGAGTACCTACAATACGCATTAAAGTCAATAGGAGTTGCAGGTGCTCAGCGTCTTCAAACATCAGATAATTTTTATTTAGGTGGCCAAATATGGATTTATGTGCATGACTGTAGGCATCTAGATTTGAAATGTTTTAATGTATATGTGTACTGAGGATGTAAACACTTCTCTTTACACTTAATGCCGGCAGCTAGGAGAAGGCATTTGCTCAATTTGAGAACCTAGCCAAAAGTTTGGGCTTCCAAACTTTATAATATAACAACTCTTGGGTTTTGAGTTCAGTGTGGTTTTGGCAAAATGTGGCTTCTGGCTGCCTCCTGTTGTTTTCGTTGGTAGTCCTAGAATCAGGGCAAGACCCACTTTTAATACAATCTCTTTTTGCTTTCATGCAGCAGTAAGCTGTATGGGCTGCTATGCAGCTTGGAAATCATGTTTCTTAATTAAAATTCCTTTGGAAAACGAAAGCCTGAACTTCAAAATAGGAAAGTCTCTACAAATTTCACAAAACCCTAGATATTTGCATGTTCTCCCTGCTTAGTATTACAGTTTTTCTGGTGATAGAGCAGTTTAAAAATTCTGCTCTTTGAAAGTTAGAGAAAATGGTCGGCATAACGTGCGTGAAGTTAGCACTTTGTAAGTTCTGCGTTTGAACTGGCAAGATAGTAGTTTCTCTTTGTAAGAGGGTGGAAACAATGACACAAACTTCCTAAAGCATGTTAGCACCAGCGCATAAAACATAAGCTAAAAATTCCCTGGGCGACACATTGTGTTCCATGCGTAACGTGGTATCTGTGATGGGTTTGGTCACAGAGACCCCCTTGGGACTGTCACCTGATACGCTGAAATTACCTCTGAGCCCGTTTTCTACTGCCAGCTTGGGATTCCAGAACCATGCCTTGTTGAGCCAGGCACGCTAGTCTGCTGCAACACAGACCCAGATCTGGTCCACACCCCCAAAGCTGCAAACTGTAACCAAAAACTGCTCAGCAAGTCACCTATCTCCAGCACCGAGTTCCCAATGGGATCCAAACCCCAAATAAATCCGCTTTACTCTGTATAAAGCTTATACAGGGTAAACTCATAAATTGTCCGCTCTCTATAACACTGACAGAGCGATATGCACAGCTGTTTGCTCCCCCAGGTATTAATCACTTACTCTGGGTTAATTAATAAACGAAAGTGATTTTATTAAGTATAAAAAGTAGGAGTTAAGTGGTTTCAAGTAATAACAGACAGAACAAAGTAAGTTACCAAGTAAAATAAAGCAAAAACACACAAGTCTAAGCTTAATGCATTAAGAAACTGATTACAGGTAAAATCTCACCCTCAGAGATGTTCCAATAAGCTTCTTTCACAGACTAGACTCCTTCCTAGTCTGGACCCAATCCTTTCCCCGGGTACAGTTCTTGTTAGTTCCAGCTCAGGTGGTAACTAGGGGTTTTCTCATGACTGGCAGCCCCCTTTGTTCTGTTCCACCCCCTTTTATAGCTTTGGTACAAGGTGGGAATCTTTTGTCTCTCTGGTTCCCCACCCCTCCTTCTGAATGGAAAAGCCCCAGGTTTAAGATGGATTCCAGTACCAGCTGACATGGTCACATGTTCTGTGAGACCCAAAGCCTCGATTCTTTCTGACCTGACTCTCATGAATACAGGAAGTTTTACAAGTAAACAGAGCCATTTACAACCAATTGTTCTAGTTAATGGGAGCCATCAAGATCCTAAGCCACCATTAATGGCCCACACTTTGCATAATTACAGTAGGACCTCAGAGTAATACTTCATATTTCTAGTTTTAGATACAAGAATGATACATTCATACAAATAGGATAAACACACGCCGTAGATTATAATCTTTGTAATGATACCTTACAAGAGACCTTTTGCATGAAGCATATTCCAGTTACATTATATTCACACTTATAAACGTATTTTCATAAAACATACGGAGTGCAACATCACAGTATATACCTTATGGAGTGCTTCCCCTTGTAAATCTGTATTTCAGGGGAGGAAGAGTGGCGTGCTGAACAGCGAGATGGCTCTGAAATTTTACTCCAGTGGAGTGCGGAAACCCAGGACATCTCTGTTATCTCAGACAGCTATTTCCCGATCTACTTCATTGCACCTGGTAAGTAGAGTCAGAGACGAGGATCTCTAAAAATTCACCATGTTGCCATATACAGGCGAGTCTCATCTTATGCTGGGGTTACGTTCCGCAGTCAGCGTGTAAAGCAAAAACTGCATATAGTCAAACGCTCATTGAGTTGAATGGCGGGCAGAATCGCCCGCACTACAGATAGTTTTAAATTGTTATTTTTCTCTTTTTTTTTGCCAACCGCGCAAAGCTGAATTTGCGCATGTTAAATGTGCGTAAAATGCCACACACCTGTAGTAAATGTTCACTTTTCTGCCCCTAATTGTAAGAGTTTTGTTTCTGTTTCAGGCAAGTTTTTGGGCAACCAGGTTTTGAGTTATGCTCAAAATCTGACCTTCTCCTTTCGGGTGGATAGGCGGGACACTCGTCTCTCTGCAGAGGACCTGGTGCTTGAAGGGGCTGGGCTTAGAGTATCTGTGCCTCTTATTGCTCAGGGCAACTCCTATCCTAGTGAGAACACGGTGAAGTATGCCTTCAGGTGAGTGAGTGTTCCTTGTAACATAGAAAGAGTCAGGGCTCACTGGGGAAGAAGGAGAGTAATTGCTGTAACAGGAATCTAGCCTGGGGTGGACAGTGTTCTCAGAAGGCACAGTAAGAAAACCAGAACTGATGAAGTGGGCTTTAGCCCACGAAAGCTTATGCCCAAATAAATTTGTTAGTCTCTAAGGTGCCACAAGGACTCCTTGTTGTTTTTTGCTCATACAGACTGTTAGGGTTCCCTCCCCACTCTGAACTTTGGGGTACAGATGTGGGGACCCACATGAAAGACCCCCTAAGCTTATTTTTACCAGCTTAGGTTAAAACTTCCCCAAGACACACATCCCTTCCTTGTCCTTGGACGGTATTGCTGCTACCACCAAGTGATTTAGCCAGACATTCAGGAAAAGGACAACTTGGAGTTCCTATTTCCCCAAAATATTCCCCCAAGCCCCTTCACCCCCTTTCCTGGGGAGGCTTGAGAATAATATACCAACCAATTGCCTTTAATAAAAGTACAGACCATACCCTTTATCTTTAGGACACTAAAATCAATCAGGTTCTTGAAAGAAGAAGGTAATTTTACAGGGCAATAAAAAGATTTAAAACACAGAGGATTACCCTCTAGGCTTAAACTCAAAGTTACAAAAACAGGAATAACCCTCCCTCTTAGCATAGGGAAAATTCACAAGCTAAAACAAAAGATAATCTAATGCATTTCCTTGCTATTACTTACAGTTTTTGTAATTTTAGATGTATCATTTCAGGATCTTTTTAGGAGCTGGGTTACCTGCTTGGTCTCTCTCTTGGTCCCGAGAGGGAACAAAACAAAGAGCACAAACAAAACCTTCCCCCGCTCCCCCCCTAGATTTGAAAGTATCTTCTTTCCCATTGGTCCTTTTGGTCAGATTCTAACTAGGTTAATTGAACTGATTAACCCCTTACAGGTAAAGGAGGGATTTTATACTATCCTTAGCTGTATGTTTATGACACAGACTAACAAGGCTACCACTCTGAAAACTGTTAAGGTTGTTTTTTCAAAACAGAATTCATAATCATGCCATCAGATGAATGCAGTGCACATGGCCTAGTAGTACTACGTAGTTATATGCTAAATGTGTTGTAACAGCATATAATTGCTCGAATGGTCCATTGAAAGAGCACAGCCGTCAGCATGTGAAAGCTGTAAGCATAGAAAATGATACATGCTTTTTCTCCATAGGCTTCATGAAGCAACAGATTACCCGTGGAGGCCTTCTCTTACCCCATTTGAGTTTCAGAAGCTGCTTTACAACTTGACTTCTATCAAAATCCGTGGGACATACAGTGAGAGAAGTGAGTCATTCCACTACTTGGGAAAGTGGGTCTAGGGATGAGACATGGTGTGGTTTCCACAACAGCTGTATATGGGAGAGGAGCAGATTATCTCACTGCTGCAGAATGACAGTGGCTGGTATATTTCAGAGCTGGTATATTTCAGGTGATTGGTTGTCAGTCCACGACTCATGCTTTGCATCAGTCCGCCTTATGACATCTTGCTTCTTGGGCCACTTGCAGGGTACATACTGTCACTGTGATATGAATCCCTTGCAGGAGGCCAAGGATCCAGAGACTCTGTCCCTTTGGGCTTTTAAAAAAAATTACTTTAGCATTTTTGTCATGACAATATAGACCTGATTAATGAATATCTGGGAGCAGACCAGATTCACCCCAGAATTTTGAAGGAAGTGGCCGCAGAGATGCCAGGATTCTTTTAACATGTGTGGCACCTACTCTACTGCTATTACACTTGTAATGTAAAGAGGAAAGAGACAGGAAAACACAAAACCGATGAGAGATAATTGTTCTAAGTGGGAAGGGCCTGATCCCAAAACCTCCCCATTTTACAGAACCTCTGTTTACTTCAGTGGGAGTTCCACATAAGGAGGTGCTATGGGAACTGGTTCTCATTAGGGACAGAACATAGATGGCCTTGAACACTGTTGAGAGATTTTCATGCTAAAGCAAATAGATTTAAAAAAAAAAAGTATGAACTTTTTAGATGGAAATCTACAAGAATTTGAAGTGGAATTTTTTTACACAAGAGGAATGTACCGATAAATAAATAGAGGGTAGGAAGTGGGCAATGTGACTTATCTGATGAGCATTCCAGCTGTTGCTAATATCCCATGATACGTTCTGTTTGGAGTTCTAGAACTGTTACACTAGAGCAAACATCCTTATGTCAACCTATAACAATCATTTTACATCTGTCATAGAACTCTACCTAAGAGGAATTACTAGGGAAAGTCGCCTTAATGTACCAAGGGGAGATGACTTTGGAGGAGAAAAACCCAAAAGAGAGTAAGCGGAGGGATGTCTAGGTAGTTTCTTCTTTCTCTTACTGTGAGAGTGTGGTTCTGATGAAGAATTCACTGCATACATTTTGAAGATTCAAGAGGGCTTGTCTGTCCTTGTAACAGGGAAGGTTAGGAACCATTCTTGGTTTCTGAATGGAACTATAAACAGTGCACACACAAGGCATGATTTTTACTGCCAAAATGTATTTACACAAATCGTGTTCTTTGCACCCTGCTATGTTTTGTATGGCGGCTGTTTGGCAAGTTGCCATCTCTACATACCTGTGTATCTCATCCATAGGGAACTGCCCTCTCTGCTTTCTGGCCTTTGTTCTCTCTGGGTTACCTGGCATCCTTCTTGCATCAGCCTAAGTAACTGCTGACTTTCCTGCTGAAGTAATAGCAAACACATCTCTTCCGACACTGTGTGGTCTATCTTTGACTTGTGTGTAAATATACTGTATTGGGCTCATATCATACCATTTTTCATGTGTGGGTAATTAAATGCTTCTCTTTCCAATCTCTTTCCAGATGCTGGATATCTGGATGATGTCACTATTGTGAGCGCTCGTCCTGAGTCTGGAACCCCTGCAACCTGGGTGGAGAGCTGTACCTGCCCAGCAGGATACCATGGGCAATTCTGCGAGCACTGTGCCCCAGGATATAGGAGGGAGACACCTAGCCTTGGGCCATACAGTCTGTGTGTGCCGTGTACCTGTAATGGGCACAGTGAGAGCTGTGACCCAGAGACTGGTAAGGCGGAAGTCTGGGGGCGAGGGGGGCAGCAGGAGGAGATCTGATTGTTTTTTGTTTTGTTTTATTTTTTTTCTTTGTGTGAGGAATGGGATGGGGATAATGACTGGAACAATATTAAAAACATATCCTGGTATTTTTCTCTCCCCCACAAACCCACAGGTGCTTGCGACTGCAGAGATAATACTGCAGGCCCTCACTGTGAGAAGTGCAGTGATGGGTATTACGGAGATGCAACTACAGGCATTTCGTCAGACTGTCAGCCATGTCCATGTCCAGGGGGCTCCAGCTGCGCTGTAGTGCCCAAGACTAAGGAGGTGGTGTGCACCAACTGTCCTGCTGGTACCACAGGTGTGTTCTTTATTCAGAGCTTCCACATCCCACCTGCCCAGAGAGAGCCTTCTTACACCAGGTCTGCTGCTTTGCACGGTGAAGGGAAATGAGCAGAACTGATCCCTTCTGTATTTTGTGGTGGTTTTTTTCTTAGCAGACAGCTTGGTAACTAGTATCGAGCTCTTTGTTGCCATAATTCTTGGGATTCTATGAACTGAAAAAAGCCAAATGTTTCTCTCTTTCCTGATTGAAGAAACTGAGATTTAGTCTGAGCAAAGTCTTAAAGTACTTGGGATACATGAGCTGTGATAATTTCTGATACTGAGCATTGTTAATCAGGTGGAGCTGGGTGGAAAATGGGATAGTCACTAAAACAGGCGTGAGAGCTGTTGAATTTTTCTGTTCAAATCAGGATAAAATTAGAGGGCATATCTTCCCTCTGTCAGACATTACATGTTGTTTTCTGCAGCAGGTTTGTTCTGCCTAGGAAGCCGTAGGCTGTAGTGATTCATCAGGACAGGTCAACTTATGTACAAATCTGTATTGTTTTTTACAGCCTAAAACAAATGTCTCCGCAGATGTGTATCTTATTTTAAATAGTAAATCATAAAGTAGATGAGGGTGTTAACCCTTTAAGTAAAGCCCTTCTTGTCTATAACCAGCAAATACAACTCAAAGTGGCAGGCCTTCAGCTGAATTTAGGCTTGACACCAGGAAGTCAAAAGTAGAGGGCCCTTTAAATGCTTACAAACACTTGGCTAGATGACTTCCTCTGAGTCCCTGCACTAGTTCGCTGTCTGCTCAAACGCAAGTATATGCCATCTACAGATCAGCTTGGGGGAGTTGCACAAACATTCAATAAATTATTTTTTTTTGATTGTGTGTTTTGTTATTGGCTCGAACTGCTAAGTTCAGATCTAGATTCAGATTGCCTTGACTATTCAGGCTTATCTTTATTTATTACTGCCACATCTGGCATGCCCACACTAGTCAGTACTGAGCCTGCTGGGCTCTGCTGCCCTCATCTGCCTCCCAATGTGTCCCCACTTGTGGTGAAGTGATTGGGATGTGGTGGAAGGGAAAGCAGGGGGAAAGGGGGAGGTTTGCATGTGAAAGAGCTGCCTGAGAAGCAGAGCTTTTAGCTTGTGTGAGGGGGTCTGGCAAATCTTCTGTGGTTTCTATTCCTGTCTTAAAGGGTGTGACAGACGAGGGTCACCACTAACATCTTAGGTGGCATTGGGAAGCGAGGGAGAGTATTGAGCTGTTTTGTTCAGGGAGTTATAGTGAGGGAGTAACTGGGGACAAAGTTTCAGGTGCTGCCGAGGGGCTGAGTTGTGTATCGGTGACTGCCTAGGGTGGGGAGCCGGAGTCACTGCAGGGCTGTCTTCTATATGGAGTTTTAGCCTCCTGTAATGGAAGTGGCTGATGGGTCTCCATATATCTGTCTGCTTGCTTTAGCTGATCTCAGTTGTTGCAATTAACAGGGGCAGTCATTTTTTGTATTTTATATTCTAGAACTTAATCTGTGCTGGAGTATAGCTTAACTAGTGTGTGAAGTGAGGAACAGGTTGGGGATCTGTGATACTAAAGTGGCACAAAAATTATGACAAACATGCAGATTGTAAAATTAGTGGCTTTTTAGTCCAGTGTTTCTCAATGACTGGTCTGTGGACCAGCGCCGGTCCCTGAGATCTCCCTGACCCACTTTAGGAAGGGAGCAAGCGGGTCCCTGGTATCAAAATGGTTGAGAAACGCTCTTTTAGACTTTTCAAGTGGACAGAATATTGAGAAAAAACGTATGTGGAAAGTTGTGTATTAGTATCTCATTTGCATGTTTCTTAAGAACAAATCAGAGTATTTTTGGAGTGACACAAAGGTTTTTAAATCACAATTTAACTGGAAATCCTATTGGAGGTTGTGACTGACTCCTCCATTGTAGTGCTTTGAAGCGTGATCTCTTCCTGGTCACTTCACATCAGCCGAGGAAAAAGGTGCTGAGGGACTCGTTTTGCAGGAGAAGCTGTAGGGCAGTGGTTCTCAAACTTTTGTACTGGTGACCCCTTTCAGATAGCAAGCCTCTGAGTGCGACCCCACCCCCCCTCATAAATTAAAAACACTTTTTATATATTTAACACCATTATAAATGCTGGAGGCAAAGTGGGGTTTGGGGTGGAGGCTGACAGCTCATGACCCCCTCCCCCCCATGTAAGAACCTTGTGACCCCCTGAGGGGTCCCGACCCCCAGTTTAAGAACCCCGGCTGTAGGGGAGTAAAGATTACCTTGTAATCACTGGCTGCCTACTGTGACATATATGTTTGTCCTGCCCCCAGGTAAAAGATGTGAGCTGTGTGACGACGGCTATTTTGGAGATCCACTTGGTGAAAATGGCCCTGCCAGGCTTTGCCGTCTCTGCCAGTGCAGTGACAACATTGATCCCAATGCCGTGGGGAACTGTAACCGCTTGACAGGGGAATGCCTGAAATGCATCTACAACACGGCTGGCTTCTACTGTGACCGGTGCAAAGATGGGTTTTTTGGGAACCCCTTAGCCTCCAGCCCTGAGGTTAAATGCAAGGGTAAGTGCCTTTCTCAGCTGTTTCACATGTGAAAATCAGAACCCTTTTCATGGCTACAGACACCCCTTCTTAGTCTCACTGGCACATCCTTGGAATGATTGAATGTTTTAGCCCCACAGATCTGTCCTTTTGTGGTCTTGTCTTGGCCTGACATCATAATAGAGAACATGTCAGAAGTCCGATTTTGGTGCTGCGTGCAGACCTGTCATCTGAGTGCTAGGTTTCATACCATGCTGATGTTTATGGCTTGATAGAATGCCTAAGCTGTAAGCCTGGCCAGTGGCCTGACACAGTGTGGGCACTGCATGTGGTATGGTGGTGGAGCTTACGATTTGGGTTCATGTGCTATCTGGCATGTTTGGACGCTTCAGTCTAATGCTGCTTACAGTGTTGGTATTCTGCTAATTACTGGGAACATGTTCCCCTTTCCATCTCTGGCAGCGTGCGGTTGTAATCCTTATGGCACAGTGAACCAGCAGACAAGCTGCAGTCAAGTAACTGGGCAGTGTGAGTGCCTGCCACGAGTCACCGAGAGGGACTGTAGTGCCTGTGAGCCTGGCTTCTACAACCTGCAGAGCGGACGTGGCTGTGACAGGTGAGGTTGGCCTACAGCTGTGGCAGTGAGTATGTTTTTTTGGGGGGATCCATACTTAACCCTGATTTCAGCATCCATAACAGGTGGATGGGATTTTCTATGAACAGTGATAGGGCAGGAGAAGAGGATTAGTCATGGAGCAGATCTAATAAGGGTTCTATAGAGGAGGGTAATTTATAAATAGAAACCATGTTGAGATTACAGGCGAAGACTGGTAGGTGGGGATTCTGGATCCCATTCCTAGCTTAGTCCCTGCATGATCTTGCACAGTTCCGTTAATTTCTGTGCCTCGCTTTCCACATCAAAGACAGACACAGCAATACCCACCTCACATGGGAGGTGTGAGGCTTACTGCTTGTATAGGACCTCTGAGATCCTCGAATGAAAGGTGCAAGTGCAGCCTATTGTTTTTGCTGGTTTTTTTATTGTCACTTGAAAAATAGTCTCCTTCAATAGGTGTGACTGCCATCCGCTGGGTTCCACCGATGGCCATTGTGACATACAAACAGGGCAGTGTGAGTGTCAACCAGGCATCACCGGGCAGCGTTGCGAGAGATGTGAGGTCAACCACTTCGGATTCGGACCTGAAGGCTGCAAACGTAAGTGTTGGTGGGTTGGAGAAGGAGGGGAAGTGGAAACCAACAAGACAGGTCTCTGTTTTCTCATCCTCTGCTTGCCTGCCCACTGTTGCTGCTTTCTCACTTCCACCAGCCCCATGTTTAATGTGACAAACAAGAGTTGTCTTATTGTGTCCACATCCCGGACATTGGGTGAGACCTGGTCCCAGGGAGGGTGTTTGAATCTTGATTTATTTGTAAGAGTTTCTTTTTCTGTCTCTGGGGAGCTCTGATTGCATTTACTTGTAGACATCTGCTTCTCTTTGGCATAAACACTTACTCTGAATATGTTTCCAGAACAGTTCTGTTTTCTGCTCTCTAAGCTCCTGCGTCTCTACTCTGGAATGTGCCCGTTAAGTTGCTGACTCAGTCCTGAGAAGAAACAAAGTGTAAATGTGATACAAATATAGGACTGTATCTAAATCTTCTTTCCAACTTCCTTGTTACTGTGAGAGCAAATTAACTATTTGCAGATCATTCTAATGAGATGGACTGATACAGAGAGGTCAGTTTGTGGGGCACTGGTGTGAATAGTGTCTCAACTAAGAAGTTACATCTTGCGCTTTGCCTTATATGGTGCACAGAAGCCTCAAACTGTGTGCCGGTGCCCTGCTGTGTTGTTCTTTCAGAGAATAGTCTGCAGTTCAGAGCAGTTCTCGGTCTGTCTTTCTCCCAGCCAGTCTGATTCCCATGCTTTAACTTTTATGCAGCATGTGACTGTGACACCGAGGGCTCTCGCTCCCTACAGTGCAAGGAGGATGGTCGCTGTGAGTGTAAGGATGGCTTTGTGGGGAGCCGTTGTGACCAGTGTGAAGAGAATTATTTCTACAATCGGTCCTGGCCTGGCTGTCAAGAATGTCCTGCGTGCTATAGACTGGTTAGAGATAAGGTAAGACCTGCAATGTAACTCTCTACTTGTCTCCTATTACTGTTGGAAGCTGACAAACACCAAGTAGCATACCCCTCTGCTGCTTGCTGGGGGCTGAACTCTTGGGAGAGAGACAGACATGGATCTAGATGTACTTGCATGGAGATTCTCACAGTGTCTGAGCGACACCTCCTGGAAGCTGAAACAACTGACAAGTACTTTGTGTCTCAGCTTTTGGAAGGAGGCAGTTTATTTCTGTCCCCCTATCTCCTTTGCTTAGGTGGCAGAACAACGCGAGAGGTTGCAGGAGCTGGAAAATCTTCTAGCAAACCTTGGTACAGGAGATGAAACGGTAACTGATCAGGCTTTTGAGGACAGACTGAAGGAGGCAGAGAGAGATGTCATGGACTTGCTCCGAGATGCACAGAACAGCAAAGGTAGATTGAAGTGATCTGACAAAGGGTGCCATGGAGCTAACGATTTGCTGTATTCCTGGTCCATTAGGGGAGCAAAGTTTCTTTTTGTTACCACATAATTTGCTTCAGGATTTAATTTAAAGAGGCTTTTACTTATTAACTATGAAAATCTTTCTGCTTGTTTAAAAATATACACATACCTACATTAAGGGTATGTCTGTTTTCATAGTATTCACCAGTGGCATGTTGCCGCTGTTGCTCGTAGCTTTCCCAAAGAAATTTTTTTGGGCCTAAACGTTCCGTGTTTGATCTTAGCCCAGAGATGAGTAGGTTGTTTTCCTGGTTTGTTCAAGCTCTGTTCTCTGTAGGTTCTTGTGCTGCCTTCATCACCATAGTATGTCTGTGTTTTTCAGCAGTTCGCTAAGTGACATGACTTACGTTGGGTATATGCATGTTTTTAAATATAAGTTGTGCATTTGTTAGACAAGACCATTGTCAAAGAAACACACCTTGAGCTTGGAGCAGAAAGGAATGAGACTTGTGGTGGTTCTTTGTTCCTGTGCAAGTTTGTTCCGTAGTCTCAGTCCAGCCCTGGAAAAAGCTCTGTTTTCTACACGGACAAGCTTTACCCTCTTGGTAGAGAGTTCCATGGTGCCCAAGGATTTGAACTGTCGACCATGGTCTTTATCCTGGAGCTTTTGGCAGTCTTTAAAAGATATGCTGGGCCCAGGCCATGGAAGGTCTAGAAAATAAGGACTGTGGGTAGTCAGTATAGAGAGCCAAGGACAGGTTTGATGTGCTTTTAGTAGCCCCTATTGAGGATGACACATGCTGCAGAATTTTGTGCTAGTTAGGGTTTCTTAGGGGCTGATAGCTTCATCCCCAGGTGTATCGCTGTCTGCCAGGATGGCAAGGAGCCTCCTAGCCAACCAGAGATGGTAGAAAGCACTACTCACAGGTGCTGCTGTGCGAGAGCTTAGTGTTGGTGAGAAATCCAGGAGTACTCCTAAACTACACTCTCAATTGACCAATTCTGGGTGTTTGCCTTCAACCAAAGAAGGCTGCGCCATGGCTGCACATTCTTCTAAATGCTTTCCTCTGCCCACCGGCATCACCTCTGACTTTCTTGGATTCAGCTTCAGTCAGCCACTGTTCATCCATGAACTGATCCCATGCCTGCACTGAAGCCATATTGGTGACCGTTGTGTGGTCATATGTAGTGAAGGGTATCCGCTTCAGTCAACCTCTGTATCATCTGCGTGGTGCTGGCACTTGGGTCCATGTCGTCTGACCAGTTCAAGAGACGCTCACCAGCCAAGGAGGTCGTGGTTTGGATTGACAGGTATTGGTCTGAGACTCTTGTAGAGTGTCCAACACTGCGTGAGTGATTCCACTGAACTCTGGGAATAAAGGTGGGCTGTGTGCTGGCCGGCATAGGAGGAGCAGGTCCATGCTCTCTGAGAAACCTTCCCAAATGTGCACAGTCATTTAATAAATTAGGATGATTGTTCTTTGCAGCGCTTGGTGCTGGAACCGCTTACGTAAGTGACCTGCTTACGTAAGTGATTCGAGTGCACAGGTGGTCATAGGATTGGGGGCTTTGGTTGTTTTGTTTCCTAACCCTCACTTGAGGAGGCAAATAATTTCCCTTTTACAAAAGTCAATTCAGCATTTAAATGTCCAGCATTGTTAGTGTTTGGAAGGTTTTGTGGCTCCTTAAGGTCAAGCTGTTTAGAGTCTTAGGCATGCAGGGGATCACTTTACCTTCGGGATCTCCTAGGATATGTCTACACAGCATTTTGAAGCTAGTGGGAGTCTCGGGCTTGGGGTAGGGGGCTCAGGCTGGTGCGTTAAAGATAACTCTATAGACAGCACTTCGAAATTGGGGCTTGGGCTTGGGCTTGGGTTTGAGCCACTGGGAGTCTCAGGAAGGGATTGAGCTTCAGAGCCTGAGCTCCAGCCTGAGCGATAACTTCAAAGTGCTGTCTCCAAAGGTGTATTTAGAGTGCTAGCATGAGTCCCACTTCCCCAAGCCTGTCGATCCGAGCTGGGAGGCTCGCTCCCATTCCGTCCAAAATGCTGTGTAGACATACCTTTAGGTTACCTGCATCTCAGGAAAGGTGTGAAGCTAAAGTGCACTTGTCTAGCTGGGAGAGCTCTGGGTTTTTTGCTTTTTTTGCTCCTCTCTGAAATAAAGAAAAGGCAAATTAATGGTGAACTACTAGTTTCTGCATTTAAAGTTGAGAGAACGGGTACTCAAAAAAACTTCGTCAATTTCCTGCAACAACTATGTTAATGTGAACACTTTGTGCTGTAGTATTTTCTATCTGAATATGTAGTTTAATAAGGCAACATTGCTATAGAAACCTTAACTCTTGGATTTCCTGAGGATTTTTGTTTGTTTGTAGTTGATTTATCAGCCTTCATGTTGCTCTTATTTTTTAAAATTAATCTTATTCTATGCACAGAATGTGTACATGTGTGTTTATAGGACACAATATTAAGATAATGTTACGGGTCTGGTTTAAAAAACCCAAAACCTAGTTAAGCTAACTCTCCCCTTGGGTGGCCCTGCTGTGTCTTGGTATTCTACTGTATCCATAAGATTAGTGACTGTTTCAAGAACTGTAATAGTTTCATTTTACTTATCAGTTTTAGAATTAGGGCAGGGTTTGGGGAGGCCATGCAGAGCAGTAGTTCTCAAACTTTTGTACTGGTGACCCCTTTCACATAGCAAACCTCTGAGTGCGACCCCCCACCCCCCATATATTAAAAACACTAGTTTATATATTTAACACCATTATAAATGCTGGAGGCAAAGCGGGCTTTAGGGTGGAGGCTGACAGCTCGCAACCCCCCATGTAATAAACTTGCGGCCCCCTGAGGGGTCCCGACCCCCAGTTTGAGACCCCCGATGCAGAAGTTTCTACCTCCTGTAGCATTGCAGAGCCCAGATCCAGAGGGGCTCTCTGCCCAGCCACGTGATTGGGAAGGCTTTAGGATGAGGAAGGCACCAGGCTGGTGAATCTGTTGCTGTGTAGATCTGCCAGCCGTTACTCTCCTCCTTGTGGAGCAGGAGCACAAGCTGTGGGAGCTGTTGTTTCTCAGGTTTGCAATAACGGTTGCAAAGCAGCTTTGGAGCCTGGGGGTGAAGATTCCTTACTCTCTACCTCTGTGTGCAGCAGAGAGCAGTGCCTGGCTTGCCCCTTTATCTGTGCATTTTTTGATAGAATTTGACCCTAATATAGTTTCAAACTGGGGCACACACCTTTGAGGGGAGTGGAGGAACATTTTGAAGGGGGGGGGAAGGTAGCTTGTGCCAGCCCCACATGGCCCAGGCATCACCTCCACCCCTTGCCTCACCTCCAGAGACCATTGCATGCACCTTCCCTCACCCTGAAAACCCGAGGTGAGGCGGGGGGAACAGAGTGGCAGGTATTGGCCAGGCTCTAGCGGTGCAGCCTGGCAGCAAGGTTGAGGAAGCCTTGGCTGTGCCATTGGTCAGTATCCTTGTATTTGAAACTTTACAGGTGTAGGTAATATAATTAAAGTTGCATTAAAGTCTCTGTTAGGTTTATCAAGCATACTTTTGCATGTGTCTATTTTTGTCTGGTTAGGGGGGTGCAACCAAAAAATGTAACTCAAAGGGGGGGGCTCAGCTCCAAGATTTGCAAACCGCTGCCCTTATAGAATAGGTGGAACAAATATGTCATGCTTTGAACATAATTCATTTGAAAAGCAACTATCCACCTCCTTTATGTGCCAGGTTTTGCATTCAAAATTCTGGCCAAATGTGCTCTCAAACGCTTAATGCCCAGCAAGAGCATTAAAAGGTAGAGGTGTCTTCGTTTCTTGTGGTTTTTATGCACATTCTGGTAATGACTTGGATCTTAAATCGATTACCCTCTCATTAAAAGGCTCTTCTGGGCCCCTTTCAACAAGGGATTAACCTACCAACATGTTGCAGACGGCAGCAATTTACCAAATGTTTTATTTCTGCAACTCATGCTTCCAGTGTAATTAATTTTGCTTCCTCCCTTTTTATGTTCGCCTCAGATGTGGATCAGGGTCTGATGGATCGTCTCAAGGAAATTAACAGCACTCTGGCAAGGCAGCTTGGCCGATTACAGAACATCCAAAAAACAGTGAGGGAGACTGAAGGCCTAGCTGAGCAAGCCCGAGAGCGGGTGGAGGACACAGAGGACCTGATTGAAGTAGCTTCTAATATGCTAGAGAAGGCAAAGATGGCAGTTGCCAATGTGGTGAGTGTTTTGTAACGTAAACTCCCTGATGTGTATTGTCTTCCATTTTTGTGAGTAGAATAAGGTTCTTAATGTCCTAAGTACATTTCTCCTCCCTGCCCCTCATCACAAACTAGCACTAAGCTTGGGTTGTAACATTGTGTGTTAAACATCATAGAGAATCTCATGAGTCTGGGGATAAGTTTTGTTCTTCTTCGAGTGATTGCTCATGTCTATTCCACAGTAGGTGTGCGTGTTCACCACATGCATCGGTGCCGGAAGTTTTTCCCCAGCAGTACCCATAGGGGGGGAGCGCCGCTGCAACCCCTGGAGTGGCGCCGCTATAGCGCGCTATAAGGGGAGCTGCACGCTCCCCCCGACCCTCAGTTCCTTCTTGTCGCCGGTGTAGGTGTGTTGGAACTTCTGCTCCAGCTTTGTTCGCTGCAGCCTTTCCTAGAACTCGTTCGTTGTTCAATTAGTGGTATCTGTAGTTAGTTTGTAAGTTAGTTAAGTAGTTAGTGTCTGGGCTGGGGCATGCCCCGGGCCCCGGACTTTAAATCGTGCGAGTCCTGCAGGCGCTCTATGCCCAGAAGTGACCCGCACTCCGATTGTCTCCGTTGCCTGGGTGAGTCCCACATCAGCGTCCGCTGCAAGATCTGCAGGTCCTTTAAGCCCAGGACTAAAAAGGACAGAGACATTAGACTTCGGGCCCTCCTCATGGAGTCAGCGTTGGCTCCCACCCTGGTGCACTGAGCAGAGTTGGCACCCGGTACCTTGTCTTTCGTGCGCGGCGATCCCCTGGCACCTTCGGGTGGCTGGCACCGCTTCCCGTCGAGGAAGCAGAGGAAGGCACCGTCGTCTCATCGACGTAGAGAGAAGGGAAAGGGAGAGGCTAGACCCGCGTCGGGCAGCCCTAATTCTCCCCCGAGCTCCAGCGCTCCGACTCACGTCGAGCAGAGCAGCCCGGTCTCGTCGATGCAGGCCTCTCCGGACGCCCAGATGCCTTCAACGCCAGAGGCCTTCCAAGCAGCTAAGGACCTTCTGACACGCCAGGTACCGGCAGTCCCGGCACCGGGGGTCCGCTCTAGAGACAAGCCGTTGCTAGGCACCAGGCCGTCGTCCCCGACCAGGCGCAGGTCCAGGTCAAGGGACCGCTCCTGGAACCGCTCACCCCTCAGTGCCCAGTCCGGCCACAGCCTCCGCCATCACCGCCTGCGAGGCTCTTGGGCAAGGTGCCATCGGATCAGAGCTCCGGGCACCGCTCCAGGCAGAGCAGGGAGTCGCAACATGGCAGGCACCGGTGCCGTAGACGCTCCCGGTCCAGTCGGAGCTACCGCAGCTGTTCCCGACACGGCCGCCGATGCTCCAGCTCCTGTTCCTCGAGGCACCGGACCCACGACTCCCGTAGGGGATCGCCGACTCCGCATCGTCATGGAAATAGGCATCGCAGCGTCTCAAGGAGCAGTAGCCCGAGATGGTACTTCTCCGCGACGTCGGAGTCCCGGTCCCGAGGTAGACGTCGTCGTCGGCACCGTAGATCTTACCGCTTTCACGGCACCGACAGGTCAATGTTCACGCCGACAGTGAGCCACACAAGGGCCACCGTGTTCCAACCTGACCAGCTGGTGCCATCGGTGCCGCAGCAGGGTTAATGGCAAGGGGCTCCATGGCAGGGACAGTGGTGCCAATGGTTCCCTTGGCCCCCGGGACAGGCCCAACCGGATACTCGATCGGTTACCAGAGCATCTGAGGCTCCCTCGATCACACCATCCAGGGCCCCAAGGGACAGATCTGCGGACCAAGGGTCCTCGGCACCGCACACAGACTCCGAGCAAGGTGTTGACCCCCGCGGTGCCAGCAGACGCGCAGAGCTCCATACCGGCATCCTCCCCCATGCCGGAGGACAAGGTCGCGGCCCCGTCGCCCTCCGCACCTGCAGGAGGACTTCAGGGCTCACCAGGAGCTATTAAAGTGAGTAGCCTCAAACCTCCAGCTCCAAGCTGAGGAGATGGAAGGGCCCTCAGACTCGCTCTTCAATGTCCTTTCGTCTTCGGCACTGGGCAAAGTGGTGCTCCCGCTACACGAAGGAGTTGCCAACATATCAAAAGCCCTTTGGCAAATGCCGGCCTCACTTGCGCCCATATCCAAGAAGGCTGAGCGCAAGTACTTCGTTCCCACGAAAGGGCACGAATTCCTGTATACCCACCCGGCGCCCAACTCCCTGGTTGTGGAATCCATAAACCACAGGGAGCGACAGGGTCAACTTTGAATAAGGACTCAAAGCAGCTGGACTCGTTTGGCAGGAAATTTTATTCGTCCTCGAGCTTCCGGCTCCGGGTAGCCAACCACCAGGCCCTCCTCAGTCACTATGACTTCAACCTGTGGGGGTCCCTGCAAAAATTTGAGCCCTCCCTCCCAGAGCGCGAGTGAAAAGAGTTCAAGGCGCTGGCGGAGGAGGGTGCCGCCGCTGTGAAGGCTGCTCTGCAGGCGGCGTCGGATGCAGCTGATACAGCGGCACGATCCATCGCCTCGGCGGTGTCCATGCGCAGAGCGTCGTGGCTCGTCCTGTCCGGGCTATCCACGTAGGCGCAGTCCGTGATGCAGGATTTCCCGTTCGACGGCAAGGACCTGTTCGTGGAGCAAACAGACGTGAGACTCCATGGCATGAAGGACTCACATACTACTCTGCAAATGCTCGGGCTCTACGTCCCGCCGGCCAAGGAGAAGCCTAAGCCACAGGCTCCAGCCCACGCGCCCCAGCCACGATACGAGCCAGCCTATAAGAGGTCCAGATCTCAAAAGAGGGGAGGCAGAGGCCTCAGAGGCAGTCTCGCTCCGCCCCACAGCCTGGGCCCTCCAGGGGCAAGCAGCAGGGCAAGAGGCGGTTTTGACTGGGGGCAGGAGGGTATCTGGGTAACTCCCGAGAAAACCCTCCTACAAATAAAGTTGGCCTTCAGCAACCGCTTGCGTCCGTTCCTTGTGCAATGGTCCTGTATAACGTCGGTCCGTTGGGTCCTGAGTACCATTGCCCGGGGCTACACGCTCCAGTTCGTGTCACTCCAACCCTCACCCTCCGCCGGGGTACGGTACGGTAGACCCATTACATCTACCCCTGCTGCAGCAGGAGGTGGGCCGGCTCCTCAGCCTGGGAGCCGTAGAGGTGGTTCCAAGGGAGTTTCAAGGAAAGGGATTCTACTCCCGTTATTTCCTTATCCCGAAAGCGAAAGGAGGCCTCAGGCCTATCCTAGATTTACGCGGCCTCAATCGGTTCATGGTAAAATACCGATTCCGCATGGTTTCCCTAGTAAAAATTATACCCTCCCTGGACCCGGGCGACTGGACCTCCAGGACACACATTTCCACATTCACATATTCGAAGGGCACAGACGCTTCCTTCGCTTCCTGGTGGGGCGGGACCACTACCAGTTTACAGTCCTCCCCTTTGGCCTGTCCACTGTACCAAGGGTATTCAGAAAGTGTATGGCGGTTGTGGCGGCCTTTCTCAGACGCCAAGGGGCCCAACTATTCCCGTACCTCGATGACTGGCTGCTCAAGGGCATCTTGAGGTCACAGGTACAAAACCACTTGGAGCTGCTCTTGTCTACCTGTGCCAACCTGGTAAACGAGGCCAAGACGATTTTGGTTCTGGTTCAGTGCATAGAGTTCATAGGCGCTCTGCTGGATGCTTCCAAGGCCACGGCCTCTCTCCCCCCGTGCAGATTCCAGACCCTCAAAGGGCTCATAGACACGGTCACAGAGTTCCCCGTGACCACGGCCAGGGCCTGCTTGCAGCTCCTGGGCCACCTGGCGGTGTGCACGTATGTGGTACACCACCCCAGATTTCAAATGAGGCCCCTCCATCTCTGGCTAGCCTCAGAATTATCCCAGGCTCGGGATAGCCTGGACAAGGTCCTAACGGTACTGGCTCGGGTGTTAACCTCCCTCCAGTGGTGGACCTCCCCGGCCAATATGCTGCAAGGAATCCCCTTCCGGGACCCGCTTCCGTCGCGGGACCTAGTGTCGGACACGTCGGGCTTGGGCTGGGGGGCCCACATAGGAAACTCTCAAACCCAGGGAATGTGGTCGGCCACGGAGCTATCCCTACACATAAATGTCAAGGAGCTCAGGGCAGTCCGCTTAGCCTGTGTGGCGTTCAGCTCGCGGCTGAGCAGCAGGGTGGTCAGGGTCCTTACGGACAACACCGCTGCGATGTTTTACATCAACAGGCAGGGTGGGACAAGGTCCTCGGCTCTCTGCCAGGAAGCCCTCAGCCTATGGGAGTTCTGTATAGCCCACAACATCTCCCTCAAGGCTTTCCGCCTGGCGGGCATCAACAACTCCCAAGCCAATCGCCTGAGCAGGGTCTTCTCCTCCCAACACGAGTGGTCGCTCCACTCAGAGGTCACGGGTCAGCTCTTCTGAGCCTGGGGCACTCCCCAGGTAGACCTGTTTGCGACCTGGCAGAACCGACGATGTCACTGGTTCTGCTCCGGGCGGGGCTGGGGAAGGATGCAATCTCGGATGCCTTCCTCTTGTCATGGTCGGGCCAGCTCCTCTATGCGTTCCCCCCCTTTCCCCTCATAGACAAGGTCCTGGAAAAGGTAAAGAGGAACAAGGCTCGCATCTTCCTGATCGCCCCAGCTTGGGCCAGACAGCATTGGTATGGGACCCTCCTGGGATTGCTAGCGGCCCCTCCACGTCCGTTGCCGCTCCGGCCGGACCTCCTGTCCCAGGACCAGGGCCGCCTCCTCCACCCCAACCTAGCCTCCCTCCACTTGACAGCGTGGCTGCTCAGTGGCTAGACGCGGAGGAAACAATGTGTTCGGAGGGAATCAGGAGCGTCCTCCTAGAAAGTAGGAAACGCTCCACGCGCCAGGCCTACCTGGTGAAGTGGTCCAGGTTCTCTAGGTGGGCGGGCGAGCAGGGTACCTCCCTGAGGTGCGTCCCGCTCCATCTTATCCTTGAGTACCTCCTGCACCTTAGAACCCAAGGTCTAGCTACCTCCTCCGTCAGGGTGCACCTGGCGGCTATATCGGCATTTCACCCGCCGGTCCAGCCGCTTGGTCTTCTCTCATGCCATGACTGGGCGCTTCCTCAAAGGTCTAGACCGGTCCTTCCCGTATGCTAGGACCCCTGTTCCCCAGTGGGATTTGAACTTGGTGTTATCTCGCCTCACGGGGCCCCCGTTCGAGCCCCTGGCCACATGCTCCTGGTTTCACCTCTCTTGGAAGGTAGCATTCCTAGTGGCCATTACGTCAGCCCGACGGGTGTCGGAGCTCAGGGCCTTGACCTCAGACCCCCCCTTCACGGTCTTCTACAAGGACAAGGTCCAGGTCCGACCACACCCGGCTTTCCTTCCTAAAGTGATCTCCACTTTTCACATGAGCCAGGATATCTTCCTACCCATCCTCTGCCCAAAACCACATGCCTTGGACGAGGTGCACCGCCTCCACCCGTTGGACGTGTGCAGGGCGCTGGCTTTTTACCTGGATCGGACTAAGCCGTTCCGTAGGTCTCCACAACTGTTTGTTGCCTCAGCCGAGCATATGAGGGGTCAGCCAGTCTCCACCCAGAGGCTTTCCCGGTGGATTACTTCATGCATCCACACGTGCTACGAATTAGCGAAGGTCCCCTCACCGCCTATCGTGAGGACGCACCCTCGTCGGCTGCCTTTGTAACCCATGTCCCTATCCAGGACATCTGTAGGGCCGCTACTTGGTCCTCTGTTCACACGTTCACCTCGCATTATGCGATCGGCTCCCACGCTAGGGATGACGCTGGCTTTGGTAGAGCTGTGCTCCGGCCAGACAGGGTGTGAACTCCTACCCACCTCCATGCGTATTGCTTGGAATCACCTACGGTGGAATAGACATGAGCAATCACTTGAAGAAGAAAGGACAGTTACCTGTTCCGTAACTGGCGTTCTTCGAGATGTGTTGCTCAGGTCTATTCCACATCCCGCCCTCCTTCCCCTCTGTCGGAGTTGGTCCGGCAAGAAGGAACCGAGGGTGGGGGGAGCGCACTGCTCCCCTTATAGCGCGCTATAGCGGCGCCACTCCAGGGGTCGCAGCAGCGCTCCCCCCCTACGGGTACTGCTAGGGGAAAAACTTCCGGCACCGATGCACATGGCGAGCACGCACACCTACTGTGGAATAGACCTGAGCAACACATCTCGAAGAACACCAGTTACGAAACAGGTAACTGTCCTTTAGTGTGTGTGGCACAAATGAATGAGAAAAATATTACTAGTTGAAAGGAAACTCTTGGTATTCTTCATAGTTTTAAATTTTTGTACTTGCTGTTTATAACAGCACTTGAATCGGAAACATGTATATTTTCGTACAAGATTTGTTGGCTCTTCCATTGTACACTGGGTGGGCTGTGTATATCCCAGCACTCATAAACAACCCTAAGGGACTTCTGTAACCACTTTGCCTCCCACTGTGCTCCCCAATCTCTCTCTCTCACACTCTGACACATCCTAAACAAAATCTTGAAGCATTTGTTTTTGGGGAAGAGCCCATGCAAAAAAACCACACAGACTTTGCAAACTAATGTAATAAATGAGAAGTAGAGCAGTCACATTAAGTCTGCATCCCATGACTATGAATAATTAAAGTAACAATCAACAAAAGAGAAAAGAACAGCTTCTGAAAGGATGTTTGATTTTGCTTTCAGTCTATTACCCCACCAGACTCCAGTGGTGACCCGAACAACATGACTCTCTTGGCAGAAGAGGCTCGTAAACTGGCTGAACGGTAAGGCCCAGTGTGCCAGTTCAAAGCATCAATGTAAGGGAAGGGCACTTGGGTTTTGCCTTCTTGAGGGCTGCATGGACCCCTGCTGGGAAATGGAAGGCTAACCTTAATTTGCCTGGAATGGAGCAAGCCTCCTTTTGCTCAGTATGAAGCTGCAGCTGCTTGGAGCAATGATGGGGCATTGAGTTCTGGGACCTGTAGTCATCAGAGCTGTATATGAGTATTACTGATGAGGGCAACCTTTGGCCTAAACGCAATGCTGTAGAAATGTAAAATCAGTAGTAGTACCCTGTAATTGCCCTCACAAGCTTTATTGGTGTGTTGGCAGTGGGTTGGGGAGACAGCACCTCTTTATTAGCACCCTAACTGTGGTACTGGGAGAGGAGAGGGAGTGGTAGATGGGAATAAAATTGGCTAGTAATTCTAATTGGATTATTTTCCCTCTGTAATATTGTCCAGACACAAACAAGAAGCTGACGACATTGTGCGCATAGCAAAGGCAGCAAATGACACATCCACAGAGGCGTATACATTGCTGTTGAAGACACTGGCAGGAGAGAACCAAACTGCGAGTGACATAGATGAGCTTAACAGGAAGTGAGTCAGAAACAGAAAGCAGATTATTCTCTCCTAGGTTTGAGTGGGGAAACGGGATGGTGCTTAAAACAAGATGTCCTCTGTACTTTGGCTGGCGGGAGGTACCTGCTTTTAAGCAGTAGGTTTCATGTGAGTCTCTATTTCAACTTCTGCCTTCACTTTTGCCAAGACAGTTTTATCCCTCCTTTTCTGATTCAGTAAAATAATGAAATCATAGGCTAACTGGATACTCTGTTGTCTCTTAGGTATAATCAAGCAAAAAACATTTCTCGAGACCTAGAGAAACAGGCTAACAAGGTGCATGCAGAGGCAGAGGAAGCTGGGAATAAGGCCCTGCAGATCTATGCTAATCTCACCAGTCTTCCTGCTGTGGACTCCAAGGGGCTAGAGGTATCTGAGTCAAGCAACATGCACAGTGTGTTCAAAGATCAATGGTGGCAAATATGAACTGGTGTGATAAATTACTAATGCCTTTTTTAGTGCTTTTGCAAACAATACTGGAGTTAACACCTGTATGTGTAAGTGCTATGTAATTTTTGTCTGTATGGAATAGTCAGGACCTTGACATTTCAGTCCTCATCAGAAAGACACGCACACAGGAAACTGCGTGTTTCTCTATCCATTTCAGAAGGATGAAAGACACAGTCACCTGCTTTTAGGGAACGCAAGAATCTCAGACCTAATGCCTAGCCCTCTAAGCTGTTCCCTTTCCCATCATCTCTTCTCCCCCTCCCCCCCCCCCTCCCCCCCGCCCCCCCCCCCACACACACACAGAGTTTGATGTAAGTTTTCTTGCACAGGGACTGTCTCTGTGTTCTGTATTGCATTCAGCACAGTACGGTCCTGATCCTGTTAGGAGTTTTTGAGCATCAAATTAGTAATAACAGAATACTTGGTGTCTAACTGCAGCTTCTGTCTCTTGTGAGCACTAGAAAGTATACAGTGTATCTGTTGTCTCCCTGCAAAGAAGTTCTTTTATGTTCACAGAAGCTTGTTTTGTTTCCAATCTCCACATACAGAATGAGGCAAATAAGATCAAGAAGGAAGCAGAGGAGCTGGATCAGCTCATTGACAGGAAGTTGAAGGATTATGAGGATTTGAGAGAGGACATGAAAGGGAAGGAGCTGGAAGTGAAGAATCTCTTGGAGAAAGGAAGGACTGAACAACAGGTTAGTTCTGGGCTGCGTAGGCTCTTACTTCTTGAAGTGACCCTAAGGAAGGCTCTTACTTCTTGAAGTGACATACCAGATCTGAGAGATTCTTTCATTCTTATGCTGCTAATAACTGACATTGTGGACATCAAGGTGTGTGGAGGGAGTAAGCAGTAGGTTCTGAACACAAAATAGGAAAAGCTCGTGAAAATGCAGTGGTGGTGAGATTCGCAGTGGAGGGCATGAGCAGCAGTGGACTGTGCTATGTTGTGTCATGGGGACAGGTACCCCTCAAATGATTGTGTTATATGGTTGCAGAGGAAGCATAGTCTATCATTGGTACTGAGCCCTTTTTTGTACTGGGCTGGGATTTGCTGGGCCACTGGCATGACACATTGTGGCATGGCTTGATCTTGTTCTACAGAAGATGAGAATATGCTGAGCTGTGTTATGTATCTCTAGACTGCCGACCAGTTGCTGGCCCGAGCAGATGCTGCCAAAGCTCTGGCTGAGGAAGCTGCCAAGAAGGGAAGAGAGACACTAGAGGAGGCCAATGACATTCTCAGCAACCTGAGAGGTATAAGAGAGACCTCTAGGGACAATATCTGTACATGGTTTGTATGATGACAGCCTCTTCCATCAGAGGCAGACTGGTTTAGGGAGTTGTCGTTTAAGCTCTCGTCTCTGGAAACTAACTTTTTATTCAACAGCAACCATCAACCTACATTGCTAGACTCCACTTATAATTTAGCATCACTATGCAGTCTGCATATTGAGCCTCAAACGCCCCCTGATCAGCAGTCACTGGTATTCTGGAAGCTTGGAGCATTGCATTTGCTAGAAGTGAGAAAGCCAATAATAAACTTGATCTGCTATTCCTATATCAATGTAAATACTGCTCTGACTGCCTGTGCAGTCAATCAGAACATCCTGGGTTAACACCTGTGATACCACCAGCGTGTGTGTCTCCTGTAACAGAGACCATAGCACTCCTTTCAAAGGTATTTATCAACTTGCCCCCCGTCCCCTATCGTTCTTCTTCCCTCCAATTTAAAGGTAGCCTAGGCTGGGCTGCTTGCTAGGCTGCTGGCTAAGTTTCCTTGGCCTGACAAGTGTCTGAGCCTTCCAGAACAGGAGGCAAGACAATGCCTGATTTTTTTATCAGATTTTGACAAGCGTGTGAACGATAACAAGACAGCCGCCGAGGGGGCACTGAAGAAGATTCCTGCCATTACTCAAACCATTGCTGAGGCCAATAATAAGACAAGGCAAGCAGAGCTAGCGCTTGGTAATGCTGCTGAGGATGCCAGGGAAGCCAAGAACAAAGCAGACGATGCTGAGAAAATTGCTAATTCTGTCCAGAAGGTGAGACTCTCACAGCACTGAGTCACTCTTTGTGAAGTAGTAAAATTAACTGAGTAAATTTCCTTCTGCTCCTGTCTGTACTGATGGGACTATGCACTTCCTGCCCTACTGAGTTGTGTTACACCCACGGTGAGCTAGCATGGTTTTCACAACCCACTGTGTAAACTCTAGGGAGTGAGATTAGTTGATGTGAAATCTACTGCTGAATTGTGTGGTTGAGCTTGCCTCCCATCAGAAATGGCGCACACAGCAGAGAAACTTGCCCTTTGGTAGATTATGGGAGAAAAAAGGAGTGAAGAATTTTCTTTTGTATCCTGCGTGTTCCATCCTTTTTGAACCTTTTATCTACATTGGCCTTAGAATGCTGCCAGTACAAAGTCTGAGGCCGACAAGACTTTCTCTGATGCGACAGAGCTAGACAAAGAAGTGGATGACATGCTGAAACAGCTGCAAGATGCAGAGAAGGAGCTGAAGAGGAAGCAGGAGGATGCTGATCAGGATATGATGATGGCAGGCATGGTAAGTTATTCTGGGAGCTGAATGCAGTGCGTGGGACAGTAAGAAGAGTGGATACTGGTATCAATAGTGAGAGTTAGTATGTTGGCTCTGTCATTCTTAGAATCTTATTGACTGTCCTGTTGCAAAAACATCTGGTTTGGGTTGTGCAGGAGATCGGACTAGATGATCATAATGGTCCCTTCTGACCTTAAAGTCTATGAGTCTAGTGACTTTTTTTTTTTTTTTACTAAGTTTTGTAAGAGAGAGAAATAAAACAGGATTAGAATATAATGCTTCTTGTAACTTTAACTATAGAGCACTGCCACAACTTTATAGTCTGGAGACAGACTTCCATGACCTAAGACTTTCCCCATCTCTAAATGAAATGATTGCAGCCCAATATGGTCTCTATTGTCCAATGAAAGCTTCCTCCATTAGTAGTTTTCCCATGGAAGGCTAAGTAATTTGATTTTTGTATTGCTCTGCTCTCCACAGTCACACATCCGAGCTGTGATACAGATCTAAGACTGAAAGGGGTTGGGGATTATTATCCTAAACAGAGGAGCCAGGGATGCAAAACAGTGTGTAGAGACATATGAGACTAGCCCTTTGTGTCGTTGTTGGGCAAGTTTCATGATCTAGGAGGGCAAGCGCTGGGTGGGGAAGCTTTGCAATGAAGAGAGGCAAATCCATTATGATCCTAACCACTTTGACATCATTGCATTTACCCACACTTTTTTTTTCTACAGGCTTCACAGGCTGCCCAAGAGGCAGAAGACAATGCGAAAAAAGCTAAGAACTCTGTTAACAGCTTGCTCACTATCATTAATGACCTTCTGGGACAGCTAGGTATATATCTAATTTACAACTCTCCCCACTCCTAGCAGAATTCTGCTCCTAAACACACGTGTCTTGTTCTTCAGAGCATTGTTTTTGTGTAGAAGCTGGAAAAAAGTAGCAATTGGATTAGCTTGGCATCTTAGTCCATTAAATTATTTATTTCTGAATCAGTATGTTGTGGGTTATCCTCAGACTCACTGTGTATGTGCTGTGTTCATTGCTGCTTTCTGTGAGCATTGCAGATGTGACTCTTCGTTTTGCAGTGTCTGAGACTGTTGGCCCTTAAGGTACGAAGAAGGTTGGTGTGTGTACGTGCTCTCTTTGTCACTGCTCTCTTTGTCCTCATTTGTTTCCTGTGTTCAGATTATATTCCTTTATGCTTTTGGAGGCTTAAATACCCGTTTTGGTTACTCCATCTCCTACCATCGTCCCCCAGCAGAGAAGGAGAGCAGAGAAACGATGAAAAGCCCTCTAGCTCCCATTTGGATAAATAGGTTCATGATCTTAATGTTGCTGCTTGGAGGAGTCTAGAGCCCTTTTGACAAGCTTGCCCTGGCTCCTTCAGGAAAGGAAGAAAGGGAAAGCTCCTGTTCAGAGCCAAAACGAAGGGTTAAGAGGGAACCAGGTAGTCCCTTCCACCCTCTTCTCTCTCAGCCAGTCACCTACAAAGGGGGCCACCAACAGAGTCTCTCCGATGGACACTGAAAGTAAAATGAGAGCATCAGCTGGCTTTAGACACTACTCTAGCCTTCTAAAGGCAACAGGACTTCAATTAATTACAATGGAAAATATTTTCCCTAACTCATTAAACCCTCTTCTTCCCCCTACACTGCCCACCCTGGAGTTTTGTCCTTGTGCCATGAACAGCTTGTCGGAAGAATGTATATTCACAATAAATGCCTTGGTTTTTTTAAAATTCCAAGTTCTGCTACATCCCAAGGCTTGAGTTAGGATTTGCTAAATCCCTCCTATGTTCGCAACGCCCTAGCCCAGCGACAAGTAGAGAATAACCGTATATTGCACAGTCTTAGGGATCATATAACCTTATAAACTATAGAAGTGAAGCTTGTGTTAAGAACCCGCAAGATGGAATTTATGACCTTTTATTATTAAATTACATTAAATACAACATTTTAAAATGTATTATTGAAAACAAAAAGGGCCATATCCTCAGCGTGTATAAAGCAGCAGAAGACCTGGCCCACAGAAGTGTGCAATGAGTTTCAGCTGTTACCCATGAAGTATAGAGACTGGGTGATAGGCTTATTATTTATTTGTGGTAGGTTCAGGTAAGTGTGGTGTTTGCATCCAAATACAGAGGAACCCACTTAATCTGAAACTCCACCTTGTAAAGTGTAATGGTGGTTTTGCCATGTTTCATGGTATTGAAAGTGCCAGTAGCAATTCCAGTTAGTATTAATGCTCTGTGAAAACAGTTACTTCACTGTAAGACGGTTCCACTGTGTTAATCCATAATTTGCACTCTACTGGGTAACTGCTTCAGAGCAGGCAACAATGTCATGAAGTGTTAGTGGAATTCACTGTGTGCACTGCTGGTTTTCTAGGGCAACTGGACCCAGTGGACTTGAACAAACTGAATGAGATCGAGGGTACCCTGAACACGGCCAAAGATCAGATGAAAGATAGTGACCTGGACCGGAAAGTGACTGAATTGGAAGATGCAGCCAGGCGGCAGGACGAAGCCATACAGGCCTACAACAGGGACATTGAGGATATCCTGAAAGACATTAACAACCTGGAAGACATCAAGAAGACCTTGCCGTCCGGCTGTTTCAACACCCCGTCCATCGAGAAACCCTAAGGGTGTGCTAGGGGTGGGGTGGGGGGCATTCCCCCAGTGACTGGTGGAGCAATTGTTTGGCCCTGGAGTGCCTTAACACACAGAGTACCTTCTTCGAATCCCCAGCTCTCCGCTGCTCACAGTTGCTATCTTCTTTCCAAATCAGGAAAAGTTGCAAAGTTTTAAAGAGAAGCAAATTAAATAACCATTTTGGGGCATCAAAGGGCTTTTTAAAATAATTTTTCTCTTCCTCAACACTCCACCTCTGCCCCTTTCTCATACACACTTCCCTTTGATTTGCACAAGGATGTGAAATGTTTTGGACTACTCTTACTGTGGTGCAGAAATGACCACGTGAGCCGGTGTACTGTGGGGCAAACTAACTCTTGTTTTTCTCCTCTTCCCCCTAACACCTTAAAACCTCCTCAGTCCCAGAATTCGCTGTTTCTATGAAGGAAAGGGTTGGCTATCAAAGTATTATTACAATGGCCAGTATAGCTGCACTCATAAAGAACACTAATCCCCTTCCCCTAATGTTAACCATTTAAAAAAAAATTACGTAAATTAGTGGCCTATCAAAATTTTTGGTAGCTATCTACCAAATGGTTTAGCAGCTTTCTAGAGCGCAGTATATCCATCTGCTGAGAAAGATATACAGCCTCTGAGAAGAGCTTGAGGGAGGAAAGGAAGAGGAATGGGGTGATAGGCCTCAACAATATTACTGTTGGCCTATAAACTAGAAATTTTGTCTCATATCTGTGAACAGCTGCCTAACCCAATTCTCCAGGTAGGGAAGCTTGCAAGTGATCAGCTCTGATCTCCTCAGTAATAGTCACTAGGAGTCTCAAAAGAAAAATTCCAGGGTTAGAGAGAGAGAGAGAGACAGATTTTTTTAAAGCCACTATGATCTTTTTGAAGAAGAAAGCAGAGAGCTCTTACCAGTTAGTCTGTCTGAATATGAAGTTGATGTCTTCAGGTAGAAAATGGGTGTCTAAGATAGAGATGTAAGGGTCTGTCTCTCCATCCTCTTGCTATCAGGGGATGGTATTTTTACACTACAGTATCAGGCTTGCCTTTGTCCAAGTCAAAACTCATCCTACCCCTGTTTTCTTGCTGCAGCACAGATTGTTCAGGCCTAGCTCTGATGGCAGATATCCAGCACGTGCAGTATTTCACACAGCTGCCACTGCTGCCTCTTTAGAATTTCTGTTCAACTCAATGTCACCTGCTCCCACCTAGTTAAGCTACCTTGTAGGGTGTGGGGAGGGGTTGCCTTTAACTCCCCCCCCCCCCCCCCCTTGAGTTTTCTCATTAGATCAGTCTGACACCCCCTGCCTTTGAGATCCATATATAGCTATCCTTAAACACTATGCAACTTTGTACGTTTGCGTAGCGGGGAAGAAATTATTATCTGACACACACTGGTGCTATTAATTATTTCAATTTGATATTTTTGAGTGAATGTGGGTTTTTGTTTTGTCTGTTTGTTTTATCATGATTATAGAATGAGGAAGTCTATCTTTTTGTGTGTGTGTAAATATACTAGAATGGCACGGTCTGTTCGCCTCTATTTGCTTCCTCTTAACCATCACTACACGTGCACCATATATCTCTTCCATTTATTGTTCCTTTGGGGTCAGGCATCTCCCCTGGCCAGGCTCCTGCTCTCTTCCCTCCTTTGTGTTTGCAGTATCTCTATTCTGTGGTATTAACAATAACCCGCTTGCCTGTGTGTGCAGCCCGATTATGGGGCACCCAGCCTCTCTTCCAGAGCCAGCCCCAGCCCCCCAAAGGACTCTGAAGTGTGTAGCTCATAAGAAACTGGTTACCATCTTCATTTCTGACTAATGAAAGTGAGATGCTGATTTTGGATGGTTGTGGCTTTGCTCCTGGGAGTTGTAGCACTATTATAGGCCCAGTAGAGGTCTAAATGCTGAATCTGTAGCCTTCCTACATGTGCGAGAAATGAGAGCTCAGTTTGGGGCTCTGTACGGCATCAGGGACAGTGCTACTGGGCAGGGGAGAGTGGTTCCAGCCAGCCCTCACGTCTCCTGCTTCTTTCCCAGAGCTTGTTACAATTTACCAAAAACTGACTTGGATTTCCCCTGCCTGTGAATGCTCCTAATCCCACCAGTGGAGGAGGAGAGCTGCCTTCGCCTGTTGCACTTCAGGGACTTTCATATCAGTATTTCCTGGCTGGCTGCTCTGGTCCTGTGGCTGCCTCCTAACCATGTCGCACCTCTCTGCCAAGGCTGTGGAAAGAGCAGATACAAAGAGGCAACACCATGCCCTGGCTGACCTCAGGCCTAAGGTTTCTGGCTTTTCACTTTTTCTTAAACTGTTTTTAACAGATTTTTATTTTTTAAAAAAAAATCTTTATAAGCAATCTCTTAATACACTACTGCCTTACAGCCCCATTATCTCATTGTATAGGTCCAGTTATTTCTTTGCATAATGTGATGACAAGAAGGCTGCTGGTAGAATGCTGGTTGTCACAGGGAACACACAACAGTTCCCTCATTTTATTCTTGCCTGTGGTCTCCTCCATATGTGCCTTCACTTCAGCTTTTGCCTTAATCTGTGGTCTTGCTGTCTGGGGCGGTGAACAAAATGCAACACTTTCAGTTTTTTTTATGTATAAAACAGTATTTCTTATTTATAATAAAGTCTGAATATTTGTAACCCCTTATACCGTGAGTTTCTTTGAGTGTTCCTTTATTTGGGGGAAGTGGATGGTGACTTGGCATGTAAGGTTTGCCTCTTGAAGGCCAATGAATTCAATATGTGGGTTGGAATACAGACCCCCTCTGCCCTTTTCTGCTGGGATTGTTTTGGTTTATCTGCTTTGAGAGGACCTCACCTAAATCTCTCGGGATTTGTTACAGTGAAGAGATCTCATCTCATGATGAGAACCATGAGAGGAGGAGTCTGACTTTGCTCTTGTGGGAATTGATAAATGGATGCTAACTTTCTCTGAACTTTTGGAGTCAATACATATACGCACTGTGTACCTTCTGCTGTCCCTGCTTTGTTTGATGTAGGCGGTAGAAAGAAAGAAAAAAAGGTTGTGTTTATTTATATATATATATATAAATAAAAACACAACCTTTTTTTCTAACAACCTTTTTCTTTCTTTCTTTTTACTTTTTTTCCCTTTTCTTTTTTATGAACTGACCAGTCAACCACACATCTCATTTGGAACCAGAATTATGAAATCAGGCAGCAGCAGAGACAAAAATAAAGCAAATACAGTACAGTACTGTGTTAAACATAAACTACTAAAAAAATGGGAAAGCAGCATTTTTCTTCTGCATAGTAAAGTTTCAAAGCTGTATTAAGTCCATGTTCAGTTGTAAACCTTTGAAAGAACAACCATAACGTTTTGTTCAGAGTTAAACATTTGAGTTACGAACAACTTCCATTGCCGAGGTGTTCGTAACTGTGAGCTTCTACTGTAAAATGGAATTCAGACAATTTTTATCACTAAAAGAATAAAACAAATCTTACTAAAACCATGTAAAAAATACTTCAACTCCTGTTACAATAGACATCAGATCTCTTCCTATACCTTACTTAAATTTAAGTATTAAAACCTTTATTTAAAAAAAAAACAAAAAAACTTTACATTGCTGTATTTCTATTTATAACAAACTGATGAGAGATTTAGTGTTTCCCCACAAATTTTAGTGGGTTTTTTTGCCCATCTAATCTGGCCCACAACAAAGTACATTTTACCCACTCCCGCTATTATGGCAGTGGGTCCTACAGGACCTGCAGGATCCCGGTCCCGCAGAGCTCTAGTACTAGTAGGTGGTATCAACACAGTTACTTCTGAACTGACCGCACCATCTTCCTGCTAGAGAGGGGGAGCGCTCCCATCTCAATGTTCCTTTTTAATGTCTTGCTTTACTTCCTCTTCTCTCATCCTTTCTCATTTCAAGGATCTTTTATGAAGTTGAAAACATGCCAATGTGGTTTCCTGCCCTCAAGGGTCAGAGAGGAGGGCTTTCTGGTTAGAGGTACATCCTTCTTCAAGACAAGTCTGTGCCAGTAACAAAAATCCTGTCCTGGCCACTGTCCAAACAGCATATGAGTTTAAAAAACAAAAACCCAAAGTGAATTGCAAATGATTGTGGTAATAATTAGTTCTCTCACACGAAGGAGTTTTAGTTCTTTTGGCTAAAAATAAAATCAGTTACATGCTGCAGTTTTTTCCTTGTCACTGAAGGGTAAGTATATGGTGTGGCCAGCTGGGCGAGCGGGGGTGCTCATCACCCATGGAAGAATCGAAGGGTAAGCGGTATGTTTCTCTGCACACTGTAAAGGTAAGGTCTGTTCTACCTTGATTGTGGAGGCTGTAGAGGAGAAGTGACTCTGAGCTGAAAGATCACCACCTTCTGGGTTAAAGGGAATTTGGCTTCTATGTTTAACATTCGCTTTTATGGAATAGGAAACCCCAATGATCCTGACATTCCCTGGACTGTTCCGAGGGACCTCCACCACGATCTGCAGTGGCAAGAAGGAAACTTCTGCTCCAATCTCCCCAGTTTCCATTCATTCATAAATTTCATAGACTCTAAAGCCATAAGGGAGGGACCATTATGATCATCCAGTCTGACCTCCTGCAGACCACAGAATTTCACCCGGTAATCTCTGCATCAAGTCTATAATTTCTGGTTGCACTGGAGTGTATCTTTCAAAAAGCCATTCCATGACAAAGAATTCACCACATATATTGGTAAGCTGTTCCGATGGTTAATTACCCTCACCATTTAAAAGTTTATTTCCAGTTTGAATTTCTCTAGCTTCAACTTCCAGATCTTGGATTTTACTAATGCCTTAAATTAATTCCTAGGCATGGCCTAGATTAGGATTTCAAGGTGTGACACTAGCACCCAATGTCACCTGCTTGCATCTGGTTGTTTCCTTGTAGGGTAGGGGGAGGAGGTGCCTTTTACTCCACCCTTTATTCGCTCTCTAAGAAGGTAGCAGCCTCTGGAGTTTTCTCATTGGATCAGTTTACTCGGTCCTATTTCCAGAGTGACACAGTTTGTTCTCCTCTGCTTGCTTCCTCTGAACCTTGACGACTTATGCACCATTTATTATTCCTTTGGGGTCAGGTATCTCCCGTGCCCGGATTCCAGCTTTCTTTCCTCCCCTGTGTTTGCAGCATCTGTATTCTGTGGTATTGACGATAACCCGCTTGTCTGTGTACTCAGATGAGTGATAGGGCGTCCTGCCTCTTCCAGCAGTACCAAAGGACTCTGAAGTGTGCAGCTCCCAAGGAACTGGCTACCTTCTCTGTCTGTGACTTGGAGAAGTGAGATGCTGATTTTGGATGGTTGTGTCTTTTTGCTCCTGGGAGTTGTAGGCCAATAGAGGTCTAAGAGCTGAATCTGTAGATTTCCTACGTGTGCAAGAAATGAGAGCTCAGTTTGGGGCACTGTACAGCATCAGGGACAGTGCTACTGGGCAGGGGAGAGTGGTTCCAGCCAGCCCTCACGTCTCCTGCTTCTTTCCCAGAGCTTGCTACAATTTACCAAAAACTGACTTAGAATTCCCCTGCCTGTGAACGCCCCTAATACCACCAGTGGAGGAGAGCTGCCTTTGCCCAGGGACTAGATAACCTGCTAACACATTTTTAAAGTCTAGTGTACTCTACCATTTTAAGACATGTTACTAGCAATGTGCATTGGCTGCAATAGCTTTCCTAATCTTATTGACTAACATGCTAACATCACACCTTTAAATCCTAGTCTAGAGTAGGCCTTTAAATGGGTCCAGAATCTGAATTAGACCAATTATTTTCTGTCCTGGTGAAGAACTCTGTTTGTTTGGGCTTGCACTTCCTACAGATTTTTGAAACATGGTCTCTTGAGAAGTTTAGTCAAGAGTGGAGAGCGGCTGGTTGGGTTCACTGTTCCAAAATATACCCTGGATTACAAATTGTTTCATGAGCAAACCTCATGTTGTAAAGTCAGTGGTTTTCGTCCGTTACAAGTAGTGGAATATGATCAGAGGTTTATACTGGAAACAATGCTGATCTTGCATGGGCTGTTGTTGATCTCAAGGTTCTGTCTGCTTTCTGTGCCATCCAAGGTGCTGCGGGGAGGAAAGAACCCTTTCTGCCTTTTATTCCATCCCCAGACTTCAGGAGATCACACCTGACCTATAGACCGAGGGCTAGATCCTCAGCTCAGATAAATGAGTTTAGCTATATTGACTTCAATGGAGTTGTGGCGATTTGCACTAGATGAGGAGCCTTCTCCCTCTGGAGTTTCTGACCTACCACTTGTGGATGATTATGCCTTTCTCAAGGTGCTAGCTTTTCAGGACTCCACTAGGGGAGGGTGTTCCTGAGAACCATCTTCCTCCCCTGTCTTTCTGATAGATGTCTGACATCACTGAGCTCCCCCGTCAGAAACGACAGCAGCCAAGGATCTTTGGCCTTGTCTGCACTGCGAAAAATGTATTACAGCAACATTGCAGCTGTACTGGTGGCAGCAAATGTGCCAAGGAAGACAAGGTTCAGGGGGTTTGATCCCCACGTAGTGCAAGGGCTCCTGAGCCCTGTATAAACTAGCAAGCTGGCACTGGTTGCACTGTGGCTGGAATACTGGTGCTAATTTTTCTAGGGTCACGGCACATTTTCAGACCAAGGCCAGTGCTAATCAGTGTTGTAGTCATTGAAAGCACAGATTGCCCCCTATCGGCATGCTCCTCTGCTCTCCTCTCTCTCACCTGCTCCTCTCTGCAATCTAAAGCTGTTTAAATTCCTTTGCTAGCTGCCTGCTTCTCACTAACCCGTTTTATCTGGTGAAAAAGCAGGGCTGCTTTCCTGGGTGGCATGTCAGTTTTAATAACTTAGTGGGCCTGACAAGACATACAGCTGCTGCCAAAGTCCTAACCTTTGGGTGAATGTCCTGGACAGGTTTCACTGTGGTACTATTCCTTTTGTTTAATGTCCATTTTCTATTGCTGTCCATTTCTGATCTGGTAGCAGGCTGCTCTTTACTGAGCCTGTTTAAGACGGTATCTTCTAAGCTTCCTCTTCAGTGGAGTAAATTATCCCCCCCTTCAGCTTATTTGTGTAATAACATGGAGGTGCACTTTACAACTGGTAAAATGATAGAGATCCCTGCCCCAAATAACTTACAATGAAAGGCATGAACAATTGCAATACAGCTAATGGGTGAAGAGCTCTGTGAAGCAGGATAAAGTCACCTTGCTATGTCACTGTATCCTGGTCTGTGATGGGTCAATATAATAGTTCAACAGCATTTTCTTTAGGTATTGGCAAGGTGGGGGTTCTTCCAGGTTCCCTATATGGCCAGGCCTGTCTTAAGACTGACTGACTGACTGCATCGAGATGTGGCTGGACTGGAATAATCATCTGGTAAAGGCAGGACTGGTAAAGGCAGAGGGAGACTTAGCGTTGCTTGTATTTCTGTGATTCTGCTCAGCGTTGCATGAGCTGTGTCTCATGGGAAGTGGAGGGCCGCTGGCGGCTGGGAAATGCCTCCAGCAGCTGGAGGACGCTGCTGACCCCAGGGAAATGCCGTTTGTTTGTTTCCTGCAATAACTGGCACATCACAATCTCTCGCCTCAGAATTTTTTCTGGTTCCTCTTTGTTTAACTTTTTGCTTGCTGGAACCAGGCAGGTTTGCCTGCTGAAGCCTGTGGGCCATGCGTGTCCTTCACACAGCCCTAGAACCATGGTCTGGGAGTTTGGATTGGGAGGAAGGGGCGAGGGCATGGCTGAGACAGATCTCACACTGTTGGTTTGTTTCGCAGCTGTGGCTGCTAGAGGCTCACGCTGCGGTTTCTTCAGCTGATGCTGCTAGTGCCTTTGCTATCGTTGCCAGGCGCTGCTGTGAGAACGCTGAGGGAGACAACCAGCACTGGCCGGGGCATTAGGTGATTGAGGGAGTTGTAACCTCCGATTCTCTGAACAGTACAGAGCTGGATTTGATAAGTGACGCTGGCTGGTATTAATTATTTGTGCATCTTCCTAAGTATTCATAGCGCTTCACAGGAAAATAACACCTGTGCCTTCCCTGAGGAGGATCATCAGCAACAGTGAAGGTGCATGCAGCACAGTAAAGAGTGCTGGAAAGGTCACCTTTGTGCTTCCCCCCTTTTCGCCCCCCCCCCCCCCGCTGATTGTGCAGTGGGCTGGTCTCCCCTTGTAACTAAAGGCTGCTGTGGTACACCACTGCGAACAGCCCCGAGGTGGTAACACAGCTGCCAGGGATCAGCAAGGGGTAGCCACGCGACCTATGTTGGCAGCATGTGCACAGGCGCCGACTTTGGCCAGTGCTCATGCCCCCCTGGCCCCACCCCCATTCCAACCCCTTCCCCAAATCCCCGCCCCCTCCCCTGGGTACGCCGCATTTCCCCTTCACCCCCCTCCCTCCCAGGCTTGTCCCGTGCAAGTCTGGGAGGGAGGCGGAGAAGTGGCAGTGCGCTCGGGAGGAGGTGGAGCGGAGATGAGTTGGGGTGGAGGGGTGCAGGGAGGGGGAGAGATGTAACACTGGGGGGGAGGGGACAGAGGAACAGCTCCCCGCCCCCCCAGCTTGCCTCCGCCTCCCCTGAGCGTGCCGCTACCGCTCCGCTTCTCCCCGCTCCCTCTCAGGTGGAGGGGGAGCGGAGGTGAGCTGGGCGGGGGGCTGGTGGGGAACTGCCGGTGGGTGCTCTGCACCCCCCAATTTTCCCCAGTGGGTGCTCCAGCCCCGGAGCACCCATGGAGTCGGCGCCTAGGAGGATCCCACTACAATGAGCTGACCTTGCTGTGGCTCCAGCAGAGTGTTGCCAAGTGGCTGCAATGCCAGGATCTGGGCTAATGGGGCAAGGGGAAGGAGGAGAATGAGGGATCCAGCCGTAAGATCATGGGGTTGTGCTGGGGTTGCTTCATTCGAGCGCTTGGTGGTTTTGCTTCGCTTTTTGTTGCGGGTACTGTTGTGTGGTGGTGTTAGTACAGCCTCGGTCTCCATTTCGTGTGTGTATGACTGAGGAGTTCAATGGGAAAGGGGCAGGAATGCCCCTTCCCGCCCAGGAGACTGGAGGGGCTGAGGGAGAGCAGAGGGGGAGGAACACGAAGACTAGGACAAGTGGCCTGGCTGTGTTGAACTGGCAGCAGTGAACCAAATGGCAATAAATTAATGGCAATGGCCAAAGTGGATGGTGTTTGGGGTCCTTGCAGCTGAGGTAAAAACAGCTGATTGACTCAGGCAAAGATGTCTGGTGGGGGTGAGGGCTTTCTGGGGGAGCTCTGGACTCTGAAAGGCTGCTACTGCGAGCATGCGGGGGGACCATTAGGACCCAGTGCTCTGGGATGTTTCCTTAGTGGAGGTCTTCTGGGTACGCGAAGGGATGCTGGGAGGCCTGGCTCTGATCCTTTACCCCACTGGCTGGAGTGAGGATTACTCTCTGGGGGAGGGGGGGCAGGGCCCCTTAGGGGCAGCCCCCCTTAGGGGCAGCCCTCTGGTGGCTACAGATGGTGAATGTGCCCTGCCTGGAGGAGGCAGGGTGGTGGCGGGGGCCTTGAGCGGCTTCGTGGCGCAAGCCAGGATTGGGCTGGGGGCTGATTGGCCACGGCTGCACAATGCCCAGGTGGGGCACGCGCATGCATTGTGAGGTAGAGCTGTGACAGATCTAAGCTGGGTATGTTCAATCGGTGACATGTTCCAGATAAGATTCCCTAAGCTGATAGAGAGCAGCTCTGGGAGTTGCAGGGAAGTGTCAGGAATGGTGTGTGAGAACTTCCTTGGCGGCAGCCCGCAGGCGCCCGGCAGCAGAGTTGGTACAGGATTGTGGAGCAGAGAGAAGAATGCAGTAAATGCAGAAGAAAGGAAATAGATTCCTTCCTTATCTCACTTACCTGTGTGTGTGTTTTGTGACGGACGGGAAGGGCGTAGGCTAGGCAAGGCCAGACATGACTGTACTTCCTTGCGCTGCTGACACCTCAGCTGCAGTCTAGCCAGGCAAGCCTGCCTGGCTTGCTCACTGGAGCTGCATAGAAGGGCACGGTTCTGTCCTGAGTGATCTGCCACAGCCCAGAGGTGGTGGAATTTGACTTGAAACTCAGCTGGAAGAAAGGTGTCCCTGGGGCTGTTAACCTGAGTAGGGAGGCAGTCATGGTCTTGATAATTCTGGAGAACATTCCTGTGAGACGTACTTTTACCACAACCTGTCCGCCTCCCTGTCCTGTAACTCTCAGGGCATTTTTAGAGCTGGTGACAGGTTGGGTCTTGCTCACTGGATCGTTGCTTTCCAGTTAGAATGAGGGCAGGGCAGCCTGGACTTTGCAGTCACTGGAATTAACCAGCACTAAAGGGTTCAGGAAATGCCAGGAATCTACCTGGTACCTTACAAATATTCCTGGCAGAATCCCATCTGGCAGCGTTCCAGATTTTATTCAGGGGACCGTTTTATCCCATGAAAGCCATGAGGCAGCCTGGCCTAGTGGACTAAGCACAGACCTGGGAGCCCAGGAACTTCTGCATTTTAACCACATCTCTGCCACTGACTTGCTTTCTGTGTCCGTGGGCAAGAACACTTAACCTCTCCAACCCAATTTCCCCATCTGTAAAATGGGGTGAAGATATTGTGATGCATCCTGGGGAAATGAAAAATGAGTGAGTGAGGATGGGGGAGAGCAAGCGATGGGGGGGGGGTGGAGTGAGTGGGGGCAGGGCCTCAGAGAAGGGGTTGGGCTGGGCCTTCGGGGGAAGGGGCGGGACACAATTGTTTGGTTTTCTGTGATTAGAAAGTTGGCAACCTTATGACCCTGGAGCGCTCACCCTAGCTCCCCGCTCCCCTGTATTCTCCTCCTCCTGTTGCCCTTTAGCGTTCTCCTCTAACTGAGCTTGTGTCAGACTAAAGCATCTCTTCTAGAGAGTCCGTTTTGATTTGAAGAGAAGGACAAGCCACCACTTCCCTTAGTAGTTTGTTTCAATGGTTAACTTAACTATCCTCACTGCTAAAAATCTCCTCCAATTTTGTGTGACTTTGGTTCTAGGGACCCACCTTGAAACCTGAGGCACGAGGAGGGGAAATGACTTGCCTGAAGTCACTCAGCAAACCGTATCAGAACTGGAAATAGGACCCTTTTCTCCTGAGTCCTAGGCCAGTGCTGTATTCACCAGCTCATACTGCCTCACGTATGTAAACCAACTTCTTTCCAGAATTTGCTTGTTACCCCGTTGTGCTGAGCATCTGTTTTAAAACTACTGACACTGGTTTACGTCCTAGTTCCTGCATAGAAGTAAAATGGAAACTTAGGGTTGACAAATCTCCATACAGTGAGGCAAATAGAGCCAGAAAATGACAGTTGCTGATGGTCCAGGGACACATCCTTGTTGTATCCTTGGGGCAGCAGGTTTAGGAAGAAATCACTTGAGACACAGAGAGCTGTGAGCCATGAAAGCAGCCATTTATTTTTACACACTGAACTAACCAAACCAGCCAAAACTGACTGGGCTATCCCCTAATAATCTAACTCAGTTGCCAGAGCAACAACAAAGTTCTATTACCATGACAACCAAATACACAACATCCTCATCCCAACTTGTGCACTTAGGTTTTAGTCTAACTGTAAGTGTTTATGCTCTTCGTTTAACTCAATGGAATTAACTCTTTTTTTTTTTTAAGTGGGGCTGCCAGAGACGATACATCTGAATTGAAGGATCCAATTTGCAACCATCAAAAACAGCTTTATGACACTGCTTCACTGGATATTGACCCTTTTTACCTTGTCATTGGTCTAAATCTTGCCAGGTCAGTATATCCTGAAAGCTAAATCAGCTGCTGGTCAATAGCCAAATAGGAAATAAACAGGTGGTCTCAGTCCAGGCCCCAGTGCCCACATTGCCCCACCCCTCAAATAAGGTATGGTGGTTGGTAGCTTTGCAGGCAATATTAGCATAAAGAGGCACATTTAGTTATTGGCATAGAGCCAGAGTTACCCGCTTACTTAAATAAATTTTCCACATAGAACAGGATCAAGGTCCATCTGATGGGAGCAGTATGGGGGATGTTGTACTGCTGCTATCTGCACTGTACCTGTTCTGCACTGCAGTCTCTGGGACAGTCAGTTATGCTCATTTAATTAGCCTGAAATTTACTTTTTAAAATATACAGAGCCATCATTGCAGACATATTAACCTAGAATCTATAACCTTTGAGAATATTCCTCCTAGATGGCAATCTGTTTTTAGTCCAGCGATGGAAAACCCCCTAGGATTCTCGCACTGGAGAGAAACTCTTTTACACCATTTAATACAGAACTGTAAAATCATTAGGTCAGTCTTTACAGCTGCTCTAATCAATTGGTGAGAAATTCTCCCGCAAAGCACAGAGACTGCTCTGTTGCTTTTACATTTCTTTTTGACAATTGATTGAACAATGAATCCCTCTGGGTGAGTATCAGACCCAGAGAGTAAGGAGTGGGGGAAGAGATAGAGAGCACCTTTATGGCTGATATCAGAGATCATTTTCATTTTACAGTTCCCCAACTAGTAACAAAACTGTGGTCGGGTTCTTCCCCTTGTTGTTTATTAAGACCCTCTCCAAACCGTGCTGTCATACCTAAGGGGCTATATAAACAGAATGTCACATGTAATTTCATTTCTGTGGGGGGCTGGATGCACTCTTTTCTTCTGGGTCCAAATGAACTGGCTAATCTAGAAAATAAGGTTTTAAAAGGTATCGTTTGGTTAGTGTCTGGAGCGTGTTAAATGCTAGGATCCCAGACATCATGACTTAGTCCTGGTGGGGAATGACTGATGAGTAAAGATTAAGTAAGTATGTATGAAGGATGAGTAAGAGGGAGGGGAGATATCCAGCTAGTGTGTGAAGGAGGTAAACCCCAAGGAAGGAGATGAATTGGTTAGAGTGGTGTGAAAGGGGACAGGGAGGAGTAATGCGACAAAATCAAATAAGGAAAAATGTTGATTAAATATCAGGAAAATCTTCCTGACAATGAGCTGCATTGTTCTCTCTCGGGGAAGTGGTAGAAGTCCCATTGACGGGTGTGTTTAAAGATATGCCAGGCAATAGAAAACACACTGCAGTGATCAGTTCTGTCTTGGGGGGTGGATAGTGTAATGCTGGCTATGTAGCTCGGTGGAGGAAGAAGTGGAGGAAATTGTGTATTTCACAGCACACAGAATCTTTTTTAAATGTACTTCACCAAATGAGCAAACGACCCACAAGGCGGTTTGGCAAGAGCCCGCTGTTAATTACAACATTGGGACTATTTACGCCTCCCCTTTTAGAACACATCAGATAAGGTAATCCTGGGTGGCAGAAATCAACATGCCATCAGCAGCAGCTTGGTGGGCTGGGTTTATTGCTTGTCACAGGCTATGGCTAAGCTCTACTGTGTTAAATTAAAAGAGAAAAAAGTACTAATAAAAGATCACTCAAAAGCAGAGGCAGGTAAACGTGGTCAAGGGGAATCCCAACCGTGCAGTGGCATCGTGCTGCTTGCACTCCACGGCCTCCCCAAAATGCTGCTCCTGATCTCCGGGCAAGGAACTGCGCTGCATAAAGTCAGCACCAGGAATGTAATCCTTAGGAGGCTGTTGGACAGTTTTAAGAAATTCGGAAGGAGACCTAAACATTAATGACCTGAATTAGAGATTGAGGTTGGCTCTGAAGCTAGCAGAGCAGCAGTAAGTGGGGAAGCGTTGACTGGACTGGACTGGATTTCAAACCGTGGGCTCAGGGCCCATTGAATAGAATAACCAGGTAGCTAATCAGAAAACTTGGGTTCAAGGCTGAGCTTGCAGTGCTCCTTAACTTTCTCCCTGAGCTGGTAGTGCTCATGGGCAGCTCGCCAGGGCGTCAGGTCAAATGTAGCTGAGACGTGTGACAGTAATCAGGAGGCGTATGTAGTGCATAGAGCACTGGACCTGGGTTTTAATCCTGATTCTGACCTGCTGTGTGAGCTGGGGCAAGTCACTTCACCTCTCCATGCCGTTTGTTTTGTCTATTTCAATTGCAGGCTCTTTGGGTCAGGGACTGTCTCTCACAATGCGTTCGTACAGCACCTTGCACAATGGGACCCTGATCTTGACTGGGGCCTCTAGACACGGCTGTAATACAAGTGGTGGTGATCAATTCACAAAGAGCTCTCTAAAGAAGGGAGGGTGACTGAGACCAGGCCCCCTTGATTTCAGTGGCAAGCTTGGGTACAGTAAAGGATTCACAGCATCTGCAGAGACTTTTATTTAATTTGGAGGGGCTTCTGCTGAGGGAGAGGAAACTCATTACTAGATCCCCAGTTGGCACTGCCTGTGGGGAAGCTCACACTGCTGATGTGTCTTTCTATCCCTCCAGACCGCCCTCCTGTCTGGGTTTGTGCTGCTGTTTTGGTTGGTGTAGGACAGCCCGGAGAGCTGGTAAGGAGATCAGAGGTTTGGGTGTGTCTGCTTCATATGGGCTGGGCTTTCCTTATTCACCAGGTAAGTCTGACTGAGGCACATGCTTTCTTCCTGTGTCCGGAGTGACTCAAGTACAGGAGCTGATAAAACCACCTGAGAACAGAAAGCGCAGCACACTGGAAAGCCAGCTGCAGGCTCCCTGCTCTGCTCTGGTGTATTGTATATTCATGCCTGGATCCCCAGAAATGACTTTGCACTGGCTGCTAACCCTGAGCTGCCTCTGTGTCTCTGTCTTCCTGCCTGCAGCCATCGGTACCAACAGAAAAGAAGGTGAGGCGTACATGAGTAGATCTTCCTGCTTCCGTTTAGAAAACGGATTCCACTTACAACTTTTTTTTTTTTAAATTCTGCTCTGATTGAAGGTTACTCCAAATGACCTTCCCTGCTACAGATAGGGTGACCAGATGTCCCGATTTTATAGGGACAGTCCCGATTTTTGGGTCTTTTTCTTATATAGGCTCCTATTACCCCCCACCCCCTGTCCCAATTTTTCACATTTGCTGTCTGGTCACCCTAGCTACAGAGCCCCCAGGTGAGACAGCACCAAGCTGTGAGATCTCATTCCCCTCCTTCTGGGATTTCTCACAGACGCTTGGGGATGGGAGTGGTAATGTTTTGGTTGGGAATAAACACTAGATACTATTATCTGGATTTCCTCGGCACTTAAACATCACAGGAATGCTGCATTGGTTCATCAGGACCAATGGTATCCCAGATTATTCTGGGACCCCCTTTAAATAATTTACTGGCATGTAACTACTTTCTGTAAAGACACTCTATCTGAGAGGGATTTGGGTCTGAGCATGCTAATTACATTATGCTGTATTGTGTTAATATAGCACTTTTAGTAGCCAAAGTGTATGCTGCTAAGCCAATGAACGAACTGGAAAAGGAGAGCCTTTTTTGTTTAGTAACACTTACAGAATTCAGATCTCGGGGAGATTTGCCTTTCAAAATGTTTTGTGGTAGACCAGGTCTGCACACCCAGTGTTTGCAGCTTGCAGGTGAACACGCGTAGTTATCTGCTGTGACACCACACAACTAGTGTTTTTATATGTTGCAAGACACTTTGTATGATGGTGTAGTTGTATATCTATACATGTTTGAACAGATAATTGTGACCAGTACTGTGACAGTGCAACTATATGTGTGGCTGTATGACGGTGTGACACCTTGCCTCTGTAGTATGTTTTGCTACATTGCATTGTATTTGCATGTATGGTTACAGAGTGTGTATTGACAGTAATAGGGTCATCTTCATAGACCGTGCAAGCTGGTCTGACTTTATGGCTATTGCTGCTACTATGTATCATATGCAATGATGTGACACTGTCATGGGTTATGTGTATTTGTGACTGACATGAATGTGTGTTGTAGGTAATGATATGCCACTAAGTTTGTTTATAGATATTTGCTTAACACTGTCAGTTTGAGGGCAGCATCTGTGAATACATTGATAAAGGTGTGCTGCTGTGTATATTTCATATTTGCCAAAATGTATTTGTGTTAGACTTTAATACATTTTAATTTTTAGTGGCTTGGAAGTAGGGTTTATAATTTTAATTATTTTTAATGTAAATGCACCAAGAGATGATGGAAAAAGTAAAGGAAGAAGTACTGAAACAATCCCGTTTTGCAAAAACAGATCTGATTCATGTAAGGTGCAGCACTAATCAGATTATTATAACAAATATAATTATATTTGAAATGAAATCTCTTAATAAACCATCATAGTTTCTCTTCCCTTTTCCTGCAGCAAATGAATCTGTGTAGTCATACATTCAGTTTATGTGGACTTTGAACTTAATATATTGCACTTTGTCACTTTATACCATCAATGGCAAATTATTGACAGGCTCTTATTGAACAGGAGTAATCTATTACAACCTTCCTGAATCGGTTAATCAAAAGTAGCTCAATTTTAATGTTGTTGCTCTCTCCTGCACTCATCAACCAGCCATGTCCTCACAATTAATACAATTTTGTTTACAACTGAACTATTTAAATCAGATTTGCTAAATATTGAAATCTCATTTAGTTACAGAAGATCAGATGCTGGCTTTTCAAACTGCTCAGCAAAACCCGTTGTAACAGATGTGTATGTTGTGATGTAGACAGGTGTATGACACTCAAAGTTTCCTGTATTGCAGTGTGTCATTCAATGAGTGCGTGTGTGGTTGTCAGCATGGCATTGCTTATAATGATTTGGGCATGGAAGGCTGTGCACTAGTACGAAACAATTTTTTCCATGTGCCATTATATGTGATGGTGCAAGCTGTGTGTCACTTGTGGTGTGCGTGTCTTTTTCAGTTGGCTGTGGGTTTAGAGGCAGTGACGTTTGCCTGTAGCCCTGCGGGTATTGGTGCCAGATAGGGAGATCTAGGCTACCTGCGTCTTGTGTCTGTTAAAAGCTGGTTATCAAGCGTTTCTGGTGGGAGAAACATCCTTGGATGTATCAGGACCCTGGGTGCAGTCAGATGCATGGGGCTCAGCAGTGTTTGTTGTCCCCTTCAACTGGGGAGAGTTTGGCACATGGATTGGAGATGCTCTCATTGTTCGGGGGTGAGGGAGGCTTTGGCAGCTGGAAGGGAGACTGAGTAAGTGCTGGATACCGGTGTGTGTGTGTGTGTGTGTGTGTGTTTGTTTGTTTCTGGGGCTGGAGGAATGGGTTGGATTTGGGTGCTAGCTGGCAAGGGTTGAACCCACAGGTTCATCTTGCTGTGATGGGGTGGAGGAGATGGTGTGCTGGGCTGGGGCCCTGAGAAATGCAGAGCTCTGTGCAGTTGGCACATGCCATGGGCTGGCCCTCCCTAGTGTTTCCACCTGAGATGTTTAACTAGGAAGAAAAAGGGAATGGGTGTTTGGGGCTTGCTGACCAGGAAAGACAGCCACCCCCAGTCTGCTCCTTTCCACCTGAAAGGGATTCCTCTGCACTCGCCTCTGGGATGTACAGACCTTGCCAGGTTCCCAGGGCTCAGACGGCAGTGATGCGCCTTTCAGGCTGGCCTAGAGATCTCGGACTCAGGCCTTTGCCTGGCGGAGGCCTGGGCAGCTCCACTGGCTCGGCACTGTGCTGTGTATGCCACTTGGAAACCAGACCAGGGGGACATCTCTGCCATGTGTCTCCAGCTCTGTCTTCCTGTGTTTGTCCAGACCCAGGCAGAGCGAGGTGCGTAGGAAAAGCAGGGTCAGGTCAGAAGAGGCATCATCCTGCAACGTCAAACTCCACCCCTCTGCTCCGCCCAGGCAGCCCTGACGCTAAATATATTCGGTGTGGGAATCGCAGAGCCCCGGAGCGCTGGTGTGCACGTATGGGAGAAATACTGACTGACTGGAGAAACAAGGCAGCCTGCTGAACTCCATTAATACCGTTGCCCCTTTTCGACCCAAACGGCTAGTCAAAGTTCGGGGCCCTGGGGACGTTCCGTTTGGAAGTAGAAATTGATGGAGTCTGAGATTTTCTTTGGTGCGGTTTTGTTCATTTGCAAGGAATGTACAAAGCCCCGCTTCTCCAAACGCAGGAGGAACTAGGAACAAAAGGAGCAGTTTCCTACCTTACAGTCCCAAGCCACTTTAGCCAGGACCTGACCCAAAAGCTCTCTAGCTTTCTCCTGAGTCACGGCTGTGCTCGCAGGCTCCTGCTTGGCTTTCTTCCTCCTCTGAGCCTCTCTATCGCCAGCTTGTCTTTTTTACACACATGTGTACGTGGCCCCCTCCCCCAAAGCCCCCTGTCTTCTCAGGGTCTGTCTACACTGCAATCAGACACCTGTGACCGGCCAGTGCCAGCTGACTTGGGCTCGTGGGGCTTAGGGTAAGGGGCTGTTGAACTGAGGTGTAGACATTTGGGTTTGGGTTGGAGCCTGGGCTCTAGGACCCTGTGAGGTGAGAGGGTCCCGGAGCTCATGCTGCAGCCTGAGCCTAAACATCTACACCACAATTAAACAGCCCCTTAGCCCGCATCAGCTGGCAGGGGCCAGCAGCAGGTGTCTAATTGCCATGTACACATACCCTCAGTCCAGAACTCCTGGGTGGGTTCACAATCCCCTTTTCTCTGGGGGGTGAGGGAGGGGAGGGGCTTCCCCTTAACTCATCCTGACAGTTATGCTAATTGAAGGGTGCGTTCACACCCAATCTCAAAGTGTTTTGTGATTCAAGCAGCCTCCAGTATCTCTCAGCATAGCAATGCCACGGTGCCTACAGCTGAGGTTCAGGGCAGTGACATGAGTTATGGGTTAGCTCATTACAATGAAATAAATAGTATTGCCAAGCCACGACTCGGACTTCTTGTGGGCAGAGGCAGACTGGTGACGCTGCTGCTGCTGACTGACGCAAGATGTGGCCAGTGCATGGAGGCAAGCAAGATTTTCTGCTCTCCCCTGCTTGAGGAGTGATCAGCATGGTTGAGACTTCAGGGGAGAAAGGAATTTCCTTCCCCATTTCAGGACCCAGCTTGGGCTCCCTGCTCCAGAGAGCCTGTCAACTCCGTGGCGATGAGGAGGAATTTCAGGCTTTGGCAAACTTTCAGTGACCCGTGCGCATGTCTGACGGCACAAAACCTGGTGGACTGCGGTGTCATTCTCCTAGGGCAGGCACAATCCAGTGAAGAGTCTGTTATGGAGCTGGCAGTCCAGTGGTGAATTCTAGCTGCGCTGAACTGACCGTCTGCTGGTTTTATTCATCTCCGAGAATAAACAAATAGGAACAGAAGATTGCCTGTGGATTCAGCCATCTCCATGGAACCTTACAAGGAAAGGGGAGAGGTTATGGTTGTCATGGAAGCTTTATTACATTTCAATGTGTTGGTTCTAGGGTGACCAGATGTCCCAATTTTATAGGGACAGTCCTGATTTTGGGGTCTTTTTCTTATATAGGCTCCTATTACCCTCCACCCCCTGTCCTGATTTTTCACACTTGCTGTCTGGTCACCCTAGTTGGTTCCCAGGTGCTGAAGAGACTCTTTGGTCGCTGGTTTGGTCTGTAACGTTGCCAGCCTCATTCCTCACTACAGCTGAAATGTGAGTTGCACAGATTCAGGACCAACCCCATTTCCCTCTAAGGGCTGGTCTGCACTAGGCAGGGCCGGTGCAAGGAAGTTTCACGCCCTAGGCGAAACTTCCTTGCACCAGCCCTGCGCCGCCCCCCCACCCCGCCCAGCCAGCTCCCCTGCTGCCCCTCCCCCAGCCAGCTCCCCCGCCCACGGGAGCTCAGCCTCCTCCCCCACAATGCCGCCCCCTGCCAGCCAGGTCCCCCACCCACGGGAGCTCAGTCTCCCTGCTCCCATGGGCGCTCAGCCCCCACCAGTGACTCACCCGCCGGAAGCTGAGCAGGGAGCCTGGGGCAGCGGGGCGGCTCCGGGCGGCTTCCCCGCGGCTCCCCACTTGGGCGCTGAGCGAGGGGGCGGCTCGCGGCAGCTGCCCCGGCTTCCCGCTCAATGGCTGAGCAGGGAGCCAGGAGGCAGCTGCCCGCCGCCCCCCAAATCTTGGCGCCCTAGGTGACTGCCTAGGGTCGCCTAATGGGCGCGCCGGCCCTGGCACTAGGAAGTTAGGTCTGCTTAACTACATTGCTCAGGGCTGTGAAAAATTCCACACCTCGGGCGTTGTATTGAGCTGACCTAAGCCCCAGCGTAGATGCTGCAAGGTCCACGGCAGAATTCCTCTTGGAGAGGTGGGATTACTACAGCAGTGGAAGAAATTCACTGTGCCACTATAGCATTCCTTGTATAGACACACCCTTCTTTATGCATGAATTTAAGAGTACAGCAATGGTAGAGAGCCCAGGGCTTGCCTGGCTTCTGCTCCTGCCCTCCAGAAGCTGGAGTCATGATCAGAACAGCAGGCGAGAGTTTCTCCCTCTGTTGGTGCTGGTGTTGCTTTGAGAATGAGGTTTTGTTGGGCACATACTCTGGACCCCCCCGTCTTGGCACAGCATTAAAGAATCCCAGCTGTTCTATCTGCAGGCCCCACCTTTTCCGAACAGCTGGAGAATTCAGTTTTCCCAAGGTAGGGCCTCTCAGCACCAGATAGGAAAGAGCTTTTCCACTGTAAATCCCCTTCTTCCCCCAGCCCTCAAACACAGCATCGCATTATTGACTCAGACAGTTCAGGGTTTGTTTTTTTAAAATTAATCTGCTTTAGCTCTCCTGGGCAGAGGCTCCTGGGGAAAGCCCAGCAGTAGGAACAAACACGCAGTCCAGTATGGGACACCACTTTGGGTTAATAATGCATTAGCCCAAACTTTTGCCCTGGGCCAAGGTATAGACGTAGCCCCCAGCATACTCCATGCAAAGGCAAGATGTGAAAATGTGCCCTGCTCATAACCCCTGTAGGATGCGTTGACACCAGTTTAACAACTTGGCCAAACTTCTGGGATATGCAAAAACTTTTTGGATTCTGTGTCCATGTGATCAGACAGCATTAAGCTGGCCACAGTGAACCACACAGGGGAGTCAAATGAGAATGGAAACCTTTTGAGAAAAATATGGCTCAAGGAACGACTTCTGTGGCTCTGGAACAGACCATCTCCCAGTAGCGGGATTGCAAGGAGAGAATTATGTTACTGGAGTGGACCTACCTCGGATACTGCTTCCTGCCATTGGATGGCGTCTTCTTCATGTTAGCAGCCCTGGCTGATGTATGTGAATGTGTTTGTCTGCCATGCACGATAATGGTACATGGGCAAGGATGTCTGTGTGTGTTTTGGGGGTGGTGAGGCACTGGGCACTGTATGTCTAGCTGGTGGGAGTAAAGGGCTAGCCCAGCTCGGTGGGTCACAAATGTGAACAACATTTTTAAAGGAAGAGGACAATGGGTGTAATTCCTAAGTAAAAATCGGAGCGCTAAAATACCAGGGGAGAGTTAGGTCTGCCCCCTGCAGCTGTGCTGGAGGGCAAGCAGGTTCCTAGGAGCCTTTCCCTTGCATGCTGCCCATCCTGGGGCTGGGGAGCACAACCACCAGGTGGCGATGGGGAGTGAGCTCTGCCAGCAGCACTCAGCAGCCCAGAGGCTATCCCCTCCTGCAGCATGGATGGCTTTGTGTCTCGAGGCAGATGTTAGCCCTCAAGGGAAGTGGAAAATAGCTACAGTGTGTTACCCGTCCTCACTCTATGCACCAGATTTCTGCTCGCTCTGGAATTCCCCCGATCAGTGTGTCTCCTTTCCTAAGCAAGAGATTTCTTCTTTTTTCTGTTCTCAAGCTTCTCTGTCTCCCTCTCTCTTGTTTGTCTTTCCAGTTTCTCTTTCCAGTGTTTCCCTTTTCTTTCGCCCTTCTGCATTTTGTCTCCATTTGTAAAGTGAGGTTAGCACTGGTAGAAGATGCTGGATTAACAGCCTGGGAAACCTAACTTCTCGGTCTAGATGAGGTGAAGCAGGTCAGACTTCCCTAGCAGGGACAATCTCTACAAGGGTAGCTCATGCCAATGGCCCATTCAGTGCTTGGCCTCTCTGATACATGGTGGCCAGTGATTAGCAGGGTTTTTCTAATGTAGACACTTGGATGCTAAAAGCTGAAACGTTACAATTTCCAAACCGTTTGCAGATGGGGATGATTTTGAGCCAGTGACCTAGAGCAGTCTGCATCCCATTCCCCACATCGTCCCCACGTTCTAAACCTTTGCTAAATTGCTCCTCTCTTCCTGTGGCTCTGTTCTCCGCTCCTGTCTGTTCTTTTGACATCTTTGTCCTCCCACTGACCACATGTTACCTGTAGTTGCTAAGGAACCCACAGGACCTGTCCTTTCAACTGCCTCCTAAAGGGGACTTTGGCCCTACAGCTGAGTTTCGTTTTTAAAAAATTGTGGTACTGAAAAGTGATCTGTGTCTAGACATGCCTGGGTGTGCCATGTACGTGAAAGCAATTCTGGTGCCTTGAACAGAATAATTTAATTCTCTTCAGTTGTAACCCTTCTGCCAGGTGGAGTCGGCAACAACAAGGGCTGGGTTCAACATCCAGGGGTCCCTCTTAACAATACAACAAAGAACCGGCTCGAGCCCCCACCCAGTAATCTGGGAAAATTGAACACCAGCCCTGGGCGCTTCTAAGAGGCAATGCTTCCCCTCTTACGAGCACTGAGTCTGTGTATGGCAGAGAAAACTTTTACTACAAAGGGGAAAGGAACCTGGCATTCATTTAGGGAAATACCACAACCACGATTCAAACACATCTGACCACGAGCAAAACTCCCACCCCAGAGTACATTGGGCAGTGTCCTTTCCCTCCGTTTCTCACCTGGCAGTGTAAAAGTCCAACAAACTAATGTCTCTTACCTTTAACACGCCACTCCCATCTCCCTCCAGCACCTCCCACTCCCGGCTGCCGTCCTTGGGCACCAGAGACCCAGCCTTCAGAGCTGCGTTCATGTGAGTTCACCTCCCACCCGGAGGGGGAAGGAATGTGGAGCAATGCCTTCCCTGCCGCTGGCACCGCAACTGGCTCACAGTTCACTCTGTGTCACTGCTGCACCATTGTTCACTCTAACAGCGAGGAGTCCGGTGGCACCTTAAAGACTAACAGATTTATTTGGGCATGCCACTGTTCACTCCACCGCACTATCATCTGCTCCATCACCAATGGCCCTGTGCTGTCACCTTCTGCTGCCACCTGCTTCTCTACTGTGACCTCTGCAAGTCGGTCTCTTGAGGTTTCACCCAGTTCCCAGTGATTTCAGCTCTCTGTGTGGGTACCTCACCACTAGTGCAGGTGGGCAGTCTCATCCGCAGAAAGGCTGTCCCACAGCAGATCTGAGCAGCACTTAGGGCTTGGCTACACTTGAATTTTTAAAGCGCTGCTGCGGGAACGCTCCCGCGGCAGCGCTTTGAAGCGCGAGTGTGGTCATGCGCGAGCACTGGGAGAGAGCTCTCCCGGTGTTCCTGGTAATCCACCCCCAAGAGGGGATTAGCTCCGAGCGCTGGCAGTGCGGCTCCCAGCACTCCGAGCCTGTCCACACTAGCGCTTTAAAGCGCTCAGACTTGCTGCGCTCAGGGGGGTGATTTTTCACACTCCTGAGCCGGCAAGTTAGAGCGCTATAAAGTTTAAGTGTAGCCAAAGCCTTAGATCTGCTTACTGGTGATCTCAGCTCTAGCGACCACTTAACAAAAGACTCTCAATGGAGCCTAATTAGCTCTATCTTTAAACAGTGGGGGGGGGTAGATTAAATGGCACCTAGGAGTCTTAGGCAGAACCCACACTTCCAGGCAGGAACACCTGTCCCCCACCCGCCTCCCTCTCACTCTTCGCTGGGATCTAGCATCCAAACCCCCTGCTTAGTGAGTTCAGTTCAGTTGAGGGTGACCCACTCAATCTAGACAGGCTAAGTACAGTTCTGCTGCCCTTTACTCATACAATAAAGGTAATAACATTTCATTACCCCTGCATTCAAATTCATATTTTTTTTAATTAAAGCTAATGTTAAAATTGTCTAATACAGGTTAAGGAAAGAGTATCTGTACATCTTACTAAAGTGATTTGTAACCCAACAGCAGCCAAAATTGATCACCTGGGCAACACAGCTCTGTCTGCTGTATACTTATGCAGAGTAGGTGTGTTCATATACATACAGTCTGGTTCTGAAGCCTTTTCTCCCCAGCTCATCACTAGCTGTCAGGGAAGAGCTCCTTCAGAGCTTGCTTACACAGCAATAGAAAAGTTCTCAAGCAGCATCCCAGGTAGGCTATTCAGACAATCCATTCTCTGAAGATCTGTTCCTTAGAAGACAGCCAGGTCTACACTTGGAAGGCTCTGCTGGTATAACGATACTGATATATTGTACCAGCAAAGCTCTCTTAGTGTGGATGCAGCTTATACTGGCAAAGGGTTTATTAGAGCTAGCCAGCCAGAGAGTGAGGGGGGGAACTTGTGTCATTCTGTACATGAGAGATGCTCAAATGTTGTTACTAAATGTCTATAGCCCGACTCAGCCCATCCTGCGGTTTTTGTGTCTGGGGCAGATGAGTGATTAAGACTGGGAGGCGGTGCAAGTTATTCACAGGCCCAGAGAGAAGCAGTCACCCTGTCTGCGTATGGAAGTGGGGAACATGCAGGGGATGGCAGGTACATGTGGCTCTGACAGTGAGCACAGATTTGCAAGAAATCTTAGTAGGAAACTCTTCTGAGCTCTGGTATCTTGTTCTGAAGGAGTCATGGAGAAACGAGGCAGGCCGGGACAGCGTGAAGGGAAACAGAAAATTACATGTGGAACATCGTACAGTTACAGACACGTTGCAAGTGATGTCAGCGTCCTCTCTTCAAAGATTGCAGTGGGGTAGGAGGTGCTCTGCACATCACAGGATCTGGCTCTTTATCCCTGGCTGAAGAGATTTCTTTGCTTGAAGGGTTTTGCATGTGAAAATGCCAGAGAACTAGTTGCAACATTACATTAATGATATGGAGTATTTGCCAACAATTACCACATTTGATACGTAAACCAGGGGATATTTGCTATCTCCGATGCCGCAGCGTCCCTGGCTGGGGACATAACTGCACTGGGGCTCCCCAGGCTGCAGCTGCCCCCTCGCTCCCACTGTGGTCCATGTACTGTTGCATATCAAGTTGGGCTCCGCCACACGGAGTCAATAGCCGAGTTGAAGCAAGGAGGAGGTGAGCCTGACCCCTCTTCTGGCAGGATGGAGGCAGGTCTCAGCACTGAGATGCTGCTGAGTGCAATCAGCAGGGAGCAGCAATTAAAGGGCGTGTGCTGCTGGGTGGTGGAGAGGGTGAGATCAGCTCTGGTTGGTTTGGCAGCGTTAGCAGGCCCAGGGTTTGTGTGATGTGTGCGGCTGTCTCAGGTGTTTGGAATTCCGGGGTTGTGTCTGAACCTGGCGGTGTCCAGCTGGGGCAAACGTACAGCTGCTGCTGCCAGGGGCTCCCAGGAGCTCTACTGCTAATCTCAGATCACAGGAGGGTTTGGATGCTGATGGGCGTGTGAGTACAGGGAGCGATTTCTGAACACATCATTCTTCCCAGCTGTCCTTATCGGGTGATGTGCCTCTCCCTGTTAAGCAGCACACCCGGATACACAGGCCAGCGGTGCCCCATCCTTAGCCCAGTTTCCTATTGCACCCAACGCTCCCCCTGCGGCAGCAGGCCCTGGCCAGTGGTTGCAATAGGTCCACAAGCTGTTCCAAAGGGCAGGGCAGCCTTGTGAAGCAGTTGCCCTGCCGGCGCCCCAAGCACGGGTGTCAGTAACCAAACAGACGCACTGCCAGCAGCTGCCCTGGATTCTCAGCAAGTTTGGAAGAGATTATCCAAACTCTTCCTGTTTGGTGGGCCTGGAGGTAGTCGTGGACTGACATCATCGCCGCATGGTGACAGATTCCCAGCTCGGCGGGTGTTTGTCCGTCCAGCATGCTGCGTTCTGTGTGGCCTCTTTCCCTCGCTTCTCCTTCTCCTTTGGTTTGGTTCTGAGAACAAACACAACCTGTTACTTTCTGTTGTAGATGACTTTGTACTTGACGTATTTCTGCCATTTCCCCCTTTGTTTCATTGTAAATCGTGATGCTCCCCCCACCCTTTGTGCAGACACAAAAGATTAGATCAATTAGATTAGATTCATTTTCCCTTTGCACTAAATCCCTGTCCAGTTTGCCCTCTCAGGAAGTCTGGACAATGGGACACAGCCTCAGCTGCTATAAACCTGCATCGCTCCACTGACCTACAAGGGGCGACTCCAATCCACAGAGGCTCAGAATCTGGCTCTGTGTGTGATTGTTGGTGTTCACATACAGCTAAACTGAAGGGCGGGGTGAGGGGAAGAATGTTTCTTTTAAATCTGTTGCGATCCCAGCCCCACAGCACTCCGTATTGTGAGCACTGCTGTGATGTCAGACTTCTAGAAGTGACTAACCATCTTTGGCCTCCTACAAAATCTAGCCTCAGGATTTTGCTTTCTTAAGAAAACGTATGGTAGTTCCCGAGAGTCCAAATCACCAAAAGAACCCAGTATGCCTAACATCAATTGGCATAAACCAGGGGTGGCCAAACCCCAGCTCGTGAGCCACATGGGGCTCCATTACAGTTCAAGTGCGGCTTGCAGAGCCCCCCACATCCCCACCCCATTCTCCACCTACAGATTGGAGATGGGGGAGCTCAGGGCTTCTGCCCTGTGACAGGATGGTGGGGCTAGGGGCTTCTGCCCTGCGGGGAGATGGGGTTTCGGGCCTTCAGCCCTGTGGGAGATGCCTGTCGGGGCTTCAGCAGGAGCGGGGCTGAAGCCCTGAGCTCTGGCTGGCGCACCCAGCTCTCAAACTTCTGAAGATTATCGTATGCAGCTCAGATAGGGTGACCAGATGTCCCTATTTTATAGGGACAGTCCTGATATTTGGGGCTTTGTCTTATATAGGTGCCTATTACCCTCAACTCCCTGTCCTGATTTTTCACACTTGCTGTCTGGTCTCCCTAAGCTCAGAGGGTCAATAAGTTTGGCGACCTCTGGCATAAACTAAGGACACGAATGGCTGGACGATAGAGTGATCCGTTAGGGCTGCCAACCCTCCAGGACTGTCCTGGAGTCTCTGGGAATTGAAGATTAATCTTTCATTACCGATGGTGTCAGGTGATGACACCTCCAGGAATACATCCAACCAAAATTGGCAACCCTACGGTCCGTTCAGGTCAAGGTTGGGACATGTTAGTGGGACAATGCACTGCCCGTGCTATGCATGTTTTATGGCTAACCAGGGCTTTGATATCCACGACTCTCAGGCTGGCACCCTTTACCGGCACTACGTTTGCACATGAAAACTTAACCTCCAAACCTGATCCCTTCTGTGTAAGAGCTACTGGGGTCCCTCTGTTTAACTGTGGCCATGTCCTCTGCTCTTTCAGTCTGTGACTGCAATGGGAAGTCCAGTCAGTGCATCTTTGACAGGGACCTGCTCCGAGAAACAGGAAACGGGTACCGCTGCCTCAACTGCATTGACAACACAGATGGCGTTCACTGCGAGAGGTGCCAGGAGGAGTTCTATCACCAGCGGGATGGAGAAAGCTGTCTGCCCTGTAACTGCAACCCCAGAGGTACCTGAGCAGCTAGATGGGGCCACAGGAGGAGGTGGGGGGTGCTTCAGAGGGAGGAAGGGATTGCCCCGAGGGAGGAGGGCTGGGCTAGAAGTGATCAAATCCAACAGCTGTCTTGGAGCTGCTGTGTATTGCCAATTAAAATAATTCCTGCCTGATTCTGGTGGATTAAATTGAATGGATCCATAGCCACATCTCTCCCAAACTCTATCTGTTACGGCGAGCGCTGGCCGGGTCGTGGGAAGAAGGGACAGTTTGCCCTGGGCCCCACCTTTGAGAGGGCCCCCAAACTGAGTGGCACTGAGACCTAGCACACAGGGATGCAGCGCCACTCGGGTATGGAGGGTGGCCGGGCCACACCTGAGTGATGCTGTGACTCTGCACGTCAGGTCACAAAGCCCCTCCCTCAAATTTGGCCTGCTGCCCCTCCAACGTGATGTCATGACTTAGGGGCTGCCAGGCCAAACCCGAGTGGTGCTGCGCCCCCGTGTGCCAGGATGCAACACCTGGGGCGGGGCGCCGGGCTCAGCCCCGTGTGACAGGAGCTGCTGCTGCAGGGTGAGTGCAGGGTGTGGTGGCTCAATTTCAGATTTGGCCCTCGGCCCCCGAAAAGCTCTGTGCAGCCAGACGCTGCTGGGACGGTCACGCTGCCAGAGTCCCAGTTGTCATCAGCACGGCGATGCTCTGAGGCAGCTAATGCTGCTGAAATCCTACCTTAGGTTGTGTACAGTGTCACTGCAGCAACAACTTCCTCACTAACCCTTTCCAGAGGGGGAAGGAGTGGGTCCCACCTATCTCAGCAAGCTGTGTCTTGCAATGGCTGCCCTCCCTGCAGTGCCTTCCCTTTCCCTTGTAACATTTTAATAATATGGTATCATAACCCTGGAGGCCAGCGTGAGATGTTCTGTGGGCATGGCTCATGGATAGCAAATGTCCTAAAATTAGTCCATCTGAGCACATCCAAGCCAGCCCTGTTCAAGTCCGGCGAATGAATATGAGCTCTTGCCAGTTCAGGTCCAGCAGACCTAGAGAAATTTATAGTGAGGGTTCAGAAGAACCCATGCTGCAGAAGCCCAGCCTTAGCTGGGCTGCCGTCACAATGTGATGACTTAGCACTAATTCATTGTTTGCTTCAGGCTGGGTTTGCTGAAGTTTGTGGCTAAAACCTGAATTGGAATCTAAAGCTCTGCCATGGATTAAGACACTGCAGATGGAGAAAGTAGGATTGAGTGAGACCAGCTCAGCCTTACAAGGCACTTAACCTTTGTGAAAAAACACATAGCCCGAGGTTACCTTGCTGCGCAGTGAGTCATGCAAGTTCATCACCCTTTAGAAATGTCATTGAGAACATAGATCTGGTGGAAAGCTTTGGGGTTTGGCTCAGAGACAGACCTGGCATTCAAGGAGCACACAAGACTGCCTAATAGAGTGAGACCGGAGCTATTGGTTTTACCTTCCCCTCTTCTCTTTACCATCTGCACTATGTTAAAGGCTCTCTCTATCATTTTTAGTGAGTGGTATACCCTAAAGCCAAGACTGTCAGGAAGCACAGGCATATCCTGTGAGTGGCAGGAGTAGGGGATGTAGACCCAAGTGCTAAATTGCATTTGTCATTGCATGCACCACTTCTCCTGCACTCTGTGCAGTGCTCCATCTCTGCTGGACAGGGGCTTTGAATATTCCAAACCTCTGAACAGCTCCGAACAGCTGCTGGTTCTTAAACTCAGCCTGCCGCTGAAATATGTCCTTCATGTCCACTTGTAACTGTCACGCTTGCTCTCAGCCCCCCAGTCCACTATCAGTGGAACCTGTCCCCACTCTGTTAAAGGTTTGAACTCAGCAGGTTGAGGGTGATCAAAAGGTGGGACCATCTGATGGCTGGCTGTTCAGAGGTCTGTATGAAATGCATTTGCTGGCCTTCGTCCAGATGTCACTGGACAGGTATCCACATCACAATAGATCTTAGCCAAAGCCCTGGACCTCAATGAGCCTTGAGCCAGGTCCACAGCTGCCACCACATTTTGAAGTAATTGGCTTTCTTGCAAGAGGCTCAGGATTAACTGGGTCCCAGAGGTGTAAGCATAGTTCTGTTCCCAAGTGTGAAGTACCATGTCTGGGGGTGGGTGGCAATGTACAGACGCTTACCAGGCTGCGGTACCTGTTCTGTGGATAAATAGAGAACTTCAGTCACCAAAGTTGTAGCCTGCTACCTCTCCCCACCACTGCCACTTTAAAAGAGGAAATAATAGATAAACCACACGCAACGTAAATGCCCTCAGTGCTGTTTATGGCGCACTGACCCATGGCAGCTCATTCTTGTGACAAGAGATGGGATTAATGGCTTTGATGTCCCGAGGGAATCCCAGCAGACGTGTTTGCCTTGTTGTTGTGATTACATGGCGGGGATGTCTGTTGCTTGTCTAGTTTTGGTGGTAACAGCCAATTATCTGTGCTCAGAAAATACCTGCATTTCTTACATGCTACGGACGCGCTGTACATGTCAATGAAGCTCTGCACACATCTGTTGTCCACAAACAGAAATCAAGTCATCTTTAGAACCATTCGTTAACACTGAATAGAAATGCACAGAGGTTTTCTTCTGTCTATTGGTTGGTTTAAATTCTAGGACTGAAAATATCTATTTCTTTTTGGATTGCTCTCAAGTATTCTAACAGGAACGGAAACCGGTGCATGAGAGCTCACTGTGAATACGGCAGTGCGAATGTGAATCTGTTCTCTGCTGTAGTCTATCTCGCTGTCGATCAGGTGGGCAGGGCAGGAGGTTAGCTGGGAATAGAGACAGCCAGTTCAGGAAGATGGTGTGACTTGATGTCATGTGGGCAAACTTGGTCAATGATCCTGGTCCAGATCCTCAGTTGGTATAAAATTGGTGCAGCTGCATTTAAGTCAATGGAATTACATCAATTTACAGCAGCTTGTGATCTGACTCAGAGGAAACAATTCTGGGACTACCTGGTGTTGTGTGGTGGTACTGAGGTTATTGTAGGACAAGAGGATCTTTGTCCCTTTAGAGTCCATCAGCGCCTACCACTTTTTATCCTTTGCCTGAAGTCATAATCTTTTATGGGGGTGTCGTAACAATTTCCACAGCAAGAACTGATATCACATGCACACACTATGACCTCATGGGTAGAGCCCTGCCTGGATACAAAATTTGTGTCAGCATCCGATCCGTGATCCACAAGCATGGTCTGCGGATATAAAGCAGATAGCCGCAGATTTGCAGCTTTAGATATAAAATTTGGATCTGCATCCATCCGCGATCCGCAAGCATGGTCTATGGATAGCTGCAGATTTTCAAGGCTCTACTCCTGGGGGGAATTAGCAGCAGGGGCAATGGAGAAATTAAAATGAAAGCACCTGCCTTCAGCCAGTTACCTTGGATATCCCCAATATGGGAGAATTGACTGTACAATGTGGCCAAACTATGGCTTGGGAGCCACATGCAGCTCATTTACAGTTAAAGTGCGGCTCACGGCGCCCCCATGGCCCCCCCCCCCATTCTCCACCCACTGGAGTGGGGGAGCTCAGGACTTCTGCCTTGCGGCGGGGTGGTGGGGTAGGTGTTTCTGCCCAGCAGGGAGGGAGGTCTCAGGGCTTCAGCAGGAGCGGGTTTGAAGTCCTGAGCCCCGGGAAGTGTGCCCCATTTCTCGAACTTCTGAAGATTGTCATATACAGCTTGGAGGGTCAGGAAGTTTGGCCACTCCTGCAATAGTATATGATAAATAGTGAGATTTGTCACAAATTAGGTTTTTCACCCCTCATATTTTTCCTAAGGGCCCCAGTGGGTGTTAAATTCCTTCGGGAATGTCCTCAACCCGAGATAACCAGAGACAACACAGTGACGGTGAAACTATTGAATTCTCTGCTTCTCCTGTTCCCATAGGCTCTCTCGGCCTGCAGTGTGATAACTACGGCCGGTGCAGCTGCAAACCCAGTGTGATGGGCGATAAGTGTGACCAGTGCCAGCCGGGGTTCCATTCCTTCTCAGAGGCTGGGTGCCGGGCAGGCGGACAAGTGTCGTAAGTACCTGATAGGAGCTATGCGGGCCGGATTGTCCTCTCCAGAGCTTTGCCAGCCTTTGTGTGGAGCCTGTGGTGACTGGAGACAGTTTATTCATGGGCACTGTGCATGGGTAGCATGGTATGGTAGTTTCATTCCCCATTCCTAGTGATGGGCCTCTCTCTCTGATCCTTATTCCTAACACTGTGGCCATTGCCATTCTAGAAGTGGCCATGAGGACAGAAAGTGAAGTGCTCATTAATAACACTCCAGTGCACCTCCATGCAGAGCTCATGCCCTAACATGTCCCCCTCCCAGAGGCGAAACACCCCTGATCATCACAGACTCTGGAGGCTCACGTCCTACAGTTGCTTATCTACTCTTATCCCGATCCATCTGGAGTACTGAAACTCTAAGACGACACACTCAAAGCTAATGGAAAGAGATGTTTGCACACAGTGGAGCGCTCTGCCACATGATATAGCAGAAGCCACAAATTTAAGTGTTCAAAAGAGTATAGTTATTTATTTGCACAATGAGAACATGAACAGTTACAATAAATAAACAAATAAAACAAAACAACCCTGCCTACAGGTGTGCTGCTTAGCACTTAGCATAACAGAGTGCCGGTCCTGAGTAGAATCCTGCGGTGCTACCACATGGCAAATAAATACAACAGGGACATAATGGCTCATGCTCCTAGGCACAACCCAGACTTGAAGAGACAGGTGTTAGGAAGAAACTTCCTCCATGGACAGGTTAATCCAGAATTATCCTTGTGGGGTTTCTTGAGTCTTCCTCTCATGTCTGGTGCTGGCTACTGCCAGAGACAGGGTGCTGGAACTCAGATCTGATCCAATGTGGAGTGAGTTCTCAACCTGGGGGTGTGAACAAGTATCAGGAGCAGTGACCAGCCTGCTGTGTCTATATTATTAAGCACGAGGAGGTCCCAGCTAGAAAGGGGGCAAGGCTGAGAACCACTGTGGTATTGCAATTCCTGTGTTTCTAGTACATCACCATGTACCACCATCGGTGGGCCAACCATGCTCTTCGATGGACCATGTACTTGCTGTGTATACCGAGCTGTTTACATATGCCTGCGGTGGCAATTGAGCTGAACTGGAAATCAATCCAGGACGCTTTCTTTCCTTCTCAGGAGTGCTCAGTGTGACTGCGATCCAGCCGGTAGCGCGGGACATTGTGTTTCAGGTCGCTGCGTCTGTAAGGCAAGCGTCTCAGGAGAGCGATGTGACAGGTATGTGCATGAGCCCTTCACTTCTACAGAGCAGGCTTTAAAGGTCCCCTTCCAAATACAGCATGTGGCTCCGGGATGGGGGAGAGTGGGGACGTGAGCCACCTCCACAGGGAGCAATTTCTGGTCCCAAAGCCTGTTGGCCCTCATGTTTCCCAGAGCCCTCAGGTGTAGTGCCAGACCTTTTGCTTTCAAGGGGCTTCCACTGAGCCCAAAGCCTTCTGTGGTTCCCATTGGCCTTTCCCTTTGTGAGGATACCCAGTATCTCTCTGCCCAGATGCCCGGTCACAGAGTATCCTGGGGGCATGGCAATAGCATCACCTGACACAAAGGGGAGCAGGGCACTGACTGAGCAGCAGAGCCTAAGAAAATTCCCTAATGTGTGTTTCAAAAAGTGCCTCTGGATGAGTTCTTCAAAGCCAGTTACACCATCACACACCCAGCAGGGAGCTAGTATTCCTCCCAGCCCTCTGGAGCAGAGCCATGTCAGGCAGGTGAAGCTGCATAGCAAGATCCACCCCAGACCTGCTCCAGTACATTCCTCGGGTTACATGCTGTGCTCTAAAGCTGCTCCCTTGCCCTGCGTGGAGAAGGGCCTCTGCCCTCTGGCTGGTGGGGGAGCCTGCCCAGAGGTGGTGACTCACACTTGTTTATGAAGAGCCTTTACACAGTGGCCAGATTTTCACAAGCACTCAGCACCCCACAAGTGGAGCCAGAGAGCTCAGCACCCAGCATATGCTTTAGAAATTCTGGTCCTGATTGGGGGTTCGTGAGCTCTTTAATATACGGCCTACGTTGGGCCTTTGGGAAGGAAACTCCTTGTGGCTTTGTAGCAGCTGTTTGGACAATGGCTGGTTGGTGCTGGGGGAGGGGTTGTGGTGGACGAGCTCCGAGAGAACTTGCGCATGGCTAGTTTGAAATACCTTCTCTGCAGCTCAGTTGTTCCTGGCCCTGTTGAGCGCAAAAGGACAGCGAGTGACCCTCTGGCAGTAACCTCTGCCCAGAGATACATGTGCTGACAGAGCCATCAGCTCTGGGTGGCCAGTGGGTGCTTTGTGCTGGTTGGGTGTCATGGGTGTGTACAGGGAGGCTCACCCAATGTAGCAGGTGAGGTGGCACACGCTGTGTGTGACACCAGGTGTTCTGTGCTGATGTGAAATGTACTGTAAAGCGCAGTGGATCGATGCAATCTCTTTTGCAGGTGCAAGCAGGGCTACTATCATCTGGATGCAGGAAACCCCGAGGGATGTTCCCAGTGCTTCTGTTACGGTCACTCCGCCATGTGCACCAGTGCAGAAAATTACAACATCCATAAAATCACCTCTGCCTTCCAGCGAGGTAAAACCTTCCTCCCCCCCGTGTTTGCATTACTGCATTACCTTTCCATAGTGTTTGCACCTTTGTGTACACTGCTGCTGGGAGGCTGTGGCTCTGTTACCTCCTGCTTTACGGTGTGTGTGCATCTTCCTTTCACATGATGTTCCCTGGTGGGGATGGAGAGATTGAAAACCATCCTGCTAGATCAACCTATCATACAGTGAGCAGTTCTCAGTGACCGCCCAGCCTCCTTTTCAGCCAGCCGGCTCTCTCCATTCATTCCATGGCATGGCTGACGAATTTTTCCTCCTGTGTGGACATGTGTTTTACTTAAGTGCATGGAGAGCAGCACTTGAGACATATGCAGATATTCAGCTTTCTACTCATGGTTGCCATTGTCACCTCTGACCTCTCAGATATGCATTGCGCTGTGGGGGGAGGGCAGCCAGTTGTTTGTTTTTAAAGAAATCGGTGGGCCAGATCCCCAGCTGGGGAATCAGTATACTACACAGACATGCATCTGCCGAGGATCTGTCCCAGGGGGTGTATTTATTAAGTAGCAGGAGATGTTTTTTCGGAGTAGTTTCTAATTCAGTTGTGTGTCCCCTTTGATCTCATCAGAGTGCCATGTGGCTAGCAGTTCTGACCTCACAGCCACTCAAGCTTCCCTTTAGAACATTTCTCTTGGGCTGATTTGCCGATCATAGAAAGCCATGTCTGAGAACACAAAGTCCATCTAATTCCATCTTCCTGCTCTGTGGCACGTGATCCCTGCTGTGAGCAAGGATATCTCCAGTCAGAGACAGCTAGCGGACGAAGAACTTCACCTTGACCACAGTCACCAGTCGTCACTAATGTACGGCGCGAGGACATGGGTAGTGCTGGCCAGAATGCTGCCCTGGGGAGAGGCAAGGGAGAGTGGAAGTATGCAGGGCAGAAATTATTGATTACAAATGACCTTCTGACTGCCTTTCCTTTGCTTCCGTTTCCTGGCTCTGATGGCTGCAAACTGTTTTATTTTGCCTTCTAGATGCTGAGGGCTGGAGAGGAGTGTATGTGAACGGGTCCCCTGTACAGCTCCAGTGGTCTCCCCGCTATCGGGATGTGTTTGTTACAGCCAGGAGATCAGAGCCCACCTATTTCCTGGCGCCGGGTATGGAAGTGTGCAGAATGTGGGAGACGTGTGTAGGGAAGCAGCCAAAGGAGGAAGCACCATATAATGAAACTGAGCTCTGCAAAGCTGTGCTCAGTGCATAGCACAGACCCCTCTCCTTCATGCTGCTGTGCTCACACCCCATCACGCCCGGGAAATCTAACTAGAAAAACACCCTGGAATAATACAGACTTGCTCAGTCTCACGACACCTGCTGGCTTGCTGTTGCTGTGACTGGATAATTAATACTGATTGGCAGACGGAGGCGTCCCTTTTTCATGTCTCTGTGGTGGGGGATATGGTTTTTGAGAGGAAGAGGGAGTTTTCCAGTTGCCCTGGGGAAGGATTGGGTTGCCTGGTGTTCATCTACTGGCTCTGCCTGTCTCTGGCATGATCGTGTGAGCTAGCAGGGCCTGGCATGAAAGAAATGGGGTGGGGCCTAGACAGCCCTTTCTGGTCTGGGAAGCACATTTGATGGAGAGCGGGCAGGCAGTAATGGTTGCAGGGGGGCTGCGGGAGTGTGTTTCAAATATGAGGGAGTTCGGATGCTCTTTACCGGGGCCTAGAGTGAGTTTCAGCAGCGGGGGGTTGGACTGGATCAGGGCACTTGCCACTGGAGAGCCGGTAAATGCCGTGTCCCCAGATTCATCGCTCAGGCTGGTGGTGGGCATCACAGCAGACGGGATACTGGGACCTTCCAAAGTGTGGGCTCCTGGGTAGGCCCATGCGTGGCACGTGCCTGGGGCCGGCCCCAGGAATTAAGACTTCCTAATGGGAGTATTTAACCCTTTAACCTTCTCCCTCTGGGTCTCTTATGTCCCTTCACAGCCAGATTTCTTGGAAACCAGCAGGTGAGCTACGGCCAGACCCTGTCCTTTGATTATCGCATGGACCGAGGGGGTCGTCGTCCTTCTCCCCGGGATGTGGTCCTGGAAGGAGCTGGCCTACGAGTCACTGCCTCCCTCCTGCCTCATGGGAAGATGCTGCCCTGCGGCATCAGCAAGACATATACGTTCAGGTAAAACAGGAGGATGTTGGGGCGCTCTCACCCCTCAGCGACTGCCGAACAGCTGCCTAGTGACCCAATGCCAAAGATGTGCCATAATCACTGAGGTTTCTGGATAGTCCAGCTGCCAGACCCACCCTAACCAGGTAGATTCCCTGTGCTCTAGTGTGTTGGACCCTTCACAACCAGGAGAGGCTGCACTTCAGTTCCCAGTGCATGAGACCATCCATCCCTGGAGAGGCTGTGAGGCCTGGCACTTAGTCCGTGAGACCCCAGGCCTTCTGTAAGCAAGAGAGGCTGGAGTTGTTGATTCCCAGTGTGCTAGTGAGTCGGTCCTAGGGTGACACTCATGTTTGTAGCCTGGGCTGGATGCTTTCCCTGCCACTCAGCTCACCCTGCTTCTTGCCTCGAGGTGCTGTGGGGTTGACTGCTCCAGTGGCAGGTAAGGAGGAATCATAGGTGTCTTCCTATCAGGGCTCCTCAGCTGGGCTTTGTCCCATGTCAATAATACTCTGCAAGGGGTTAATCATCGGTGCCCAGGTTCTTTCTGTTCCTGTGGGAGTTTGGAGCGAGCCGACAGCAAGATGCTCTTCCGTTTTATTCCTTGTTTCTCAATTTCTTTCACTTCCGATATGCAGACTGGACGAGCACCCACACAGCGGATGGAGCCCCAAGCTGAGTTACTTTGAGTATCGCAGGTTACTCGGAAACCTGACAGCCCTTTGGATCCGAGCCACGTATGGAGAATACAGTGAGTGTGGGGGAGGGTTGGGATCTGGGGAGAGCATCACATAGCACTTGTCATCTCCAAAGCACTGTATTAAGCCTCTCAGCACCCCTGCGAGGTGGGTAAATCTTGTAGATGGAAAACTGAGGCACAGACCAGTTAAGTGACTTGCCCAAGCCCATGCAATGAGTCAGTGGCAGAGTTGGGAACAGGCGAGCCTCGACTCCAAGTTCCTTGCTGTAACCACTACACACATTCTCTGGATATAAGTGCAGTGTGCACAGAAAACACCCGCTAGTCTCTGGTACAGACACGGTCTTTAGAATGCCTGTTGTCATGGCCTTGGGGAGGTGTTCAGGGTGCAGCTGCTGGCTGTAAATGTAATGTGTTGTCTCCTCCATCAGGCACTGGGTACATCGATAATGTCACCCTGGTTTCTGCACAGCCGACCTCTGGAGCCCCAGCTCCCTGGGTGGAACGATGTGCATGTCCTGCTGGCTATCAGGGGCAGTTCTGTGAACGCTGTGCTCCTGGGTACAAGAGAGACTCTTCCAACCTTGGGCTTTTCAGCACTTGTGTGCTGTGTAACTGCCAGGGGGGAGGAAACTGCGATCCAGACACAGGTAAGGAAAACCACAATAACCAGGGACTGCTGGGTGCTGCCGGGGGTGCTTGTGCACTGTGGGTAGAGCTGGGGGAAGGGAGGTGTTGCTGCGTGATGGGTACCGGGGTTATAGGTGAGGGTGCTGGGTGACAGGAATGACATCAGGAGAACCGCTCCCAGAAATGTAGGTGGGACAGTTTTGCATTGAAAAATGCAGTTTTGTCAAAATCTTAATGTTTGGTGGGAACCTCTCAATTTCGATTAAACTTTCAACAGAGAAAATCTTTGTTTGTTTTGATGTTGAAATGTTTCGTTTGGGCTTTTATATGCTATTAAAACATTAATTTTAATAGTAGATCCAATGTACCTATATTTAATATTTTAAAATAAAAATCCACATGGAATCAATTGAAATCATAAGGCCAAAGCTTTTTTACTTTATCAAAGTGTCATATTTTTCCCTAGTTGAAATGGTGCATTTCAACAGTTCTGAATTTGAAATTTTCAGAATTTTTGTTCTGCAGGAAGTTTTTAAATTGTGGCTCTTCATTCCGATTCAGAATGCAAACCAAGTTTGGAATGTCAGAAATTCCAGCAGAATGGAAATTCCATTTTCCCAACCAGCTTTTGTCATGAGGCTGCAGAGGATAAAACTGGGTGATGGGCAAGGTGCTGGGTACCAGGAAAAAGTGCTGGATTCTGGGCAATGGTGTCAAGTGCCTGGTACACATGCCTATGTCTTTATCAAGAATGTCTTGTGCTCCATGAAGCTCTCTGTGTTCTGTCTAGGTGCAGAACTCTGATTGTTACCGTCAGAACTAAGGGCTGGACTTACACTTCCGTAGCCTGAGTGTCTAGCCCTGAGAACTAGCTGTCTAGATATGGTGCATTGTAACATGATAGCCTGTTGTGGATTGGAGGAGTGAACGTTGCCACCAGTTGCAAAGGACTGTGTTGCGTTATGGGAGAGAGGAATGGTGCCCAGTCACACACATGCTGCAGAGGGGTTGCCAAGTTATAACGAATGGTGCCAGGCTCCAGGTGGTGGTGTTGGGTTATGAGGGTTATGTGCTAGGTGGGTCAGCTCTCGGTTGCAGGCAGGTGCCGACTCACATGGGATGGCGCAGGTGGTAGGAGGTGGCCTGGGGTTATGAGGAAGGGTCTTTTCTTGCATGTACAGTGCCAGTGCTGGGCTGTCAGTGCCAGGCTGCCTGTTGTGATACCTTTGTGTGTGTCTCTCCCAGGAGACTGTTATTCAGGAGATGAAAACATGGACCCCAACGCCAGCTGCCCATTCGGTTTCTACAGGGACCCCTGGAATCTGCAGAGCTGCCAGCCGTGCCCTTGCAGAAATGGCCAGGGCTGCTCAGTGGCGCCAGGGAGAAAGGAGGTCGTTTGCAATAGCTGCCCTCTGGGAGTCACTGGTAATGGCCTCCCTCTGGTTTACCTGGAGATTTGTTTCCTTTCTAGTAGTCCTTCCAGTCTCCTGCAGGACATCAGGATAGGAAAGGGTGGTGTAGAGAGAGTTACCCTGTCCTTTTCCATTGACTATTCCATGTATTCCCAGAGAACGCCCTAAGAGCTCTCCCTAGCCCCTGGTTAGCACAGAGTGGGGTTGTGATGGCTGCAGTGTGATTGTGTCTGTACAGCCTGGCTAGCCGATCTGGCCCCCGTTCTGCCACTCTGTTATTCTTTATTCGATGTATTCCCAGTAGCACGGAGCGGCCCCAGCTGGAATCAGGACCCTCTTGTGCTAGTTGCTGTACACATGCACAGTGAGAGACAGACCCTGCCCCTAGAGAGCGCACACTGAAAAGACAAGGCTGGCAAAGAGGGGAGTGACGGGGGAAAGAGGCACAGTGAGATGAAGTGCCTGGGTCCAGGTCACACAGCAGGGCAGTGGCAGAACCAAGAGCAGCTCCCAGGTCTCCTCGGTCCCAGTGCAATGCCTCTGTCAGTCGGAACAGGCTCCCTTTCAAGATACCACTGCCTACGGTTCCTTCCTACCCCCGGAGAGAGATTGTCACTCCCCATCTCGCCCCTCATCTGGGATGGAAGGTGACTTGCTTTCTGGGATGTTTTGGGACAAATGCTCCTTGGAGCTAAATCCGCTTCTCCTAACTATACGAGGAGGGCGAGTTCCCCTCCCCGAGATCGGAGACGAGATTGTGAAATTCATTGTCCTGCAGGTCCCAGCAGGGCTTGGTGACTGCGTCCCCCGGCAGTAGGGGGAGGGCTGCGTTAGATGGTGTTTGGCCACTGCTTTGGGGCCCTGTAGTTCTGGAGGGTAATTGGCCTCTGTCATGTTTGTCTCCCCCCCCCCCCCCCAGGTGCTAACTGTGAACTCTGTGCTGACGGCTATTTTGGAGACCCCTTGGGCGCCAGTGGCCTTGTAAGACCCTGCCAGCCCTGCCAGTGTAACAATAACGTCGATTCCAGTGCTGTGGGGAACTGTGACCGGCTGACGGGTGAATGCCTGAAATGCCTCTACAACACGGCTGGCTTCTCCTGTGACCAGTGCAGGGATGGGTTCTTTGGGAACCCCTTAGTCCTCAACCCAGCAGAGAAGTGTCAAGGTAGGAGTGTAAGCCAGAGTGTGCCCTGTGTGACTGAGTCTGCACTGGAGAGTGTGCCTGTGAGTAAACATGTCCCTGTGTGTGTGAGAGTATCAAGGCTGGGCATGTAAGTCCCACGTCAAATAAAGCCTCCAATAGTATCCAGATAAATCCAGGCTGGCCTCTGGAGAAATCTGGGAGGTGCCAGGACCTGAGACCCATCCAATCAGTGTCATGCATAGGCGCCGACTCCGTGGGTGCTCCGGGTCTGGAGCACCCACAGGGAAAAATTGGTGGGTGCTCAGCACCCACCGGCAGCTCTCCGGCAGCCCCCCCGCCGTGTGCCCAACTCACTTCTCTGCCTCCCAAGGCTCCACTGGATGCGAAGCTTTTCTTGGCTCCCTCCAGCTGCTCAGCGGCGCCTCGGGGGAGCAGTATGGGGAGGAGGCGGAGATGGAACCAGGCCCTCCGCTTCTTCCCTTACCGTTCCCCCGAGGTGCTGCCGACCAGCTGGAGGGAGGGAGAGCCAGGAAAAGCGGCTGCCACTTCGCGTCCGGTGGAGCCTCGGAGAGGTGAGCTGGGCGCGGGGCAGGGCTGGCGGGGAGCTGCCGGGCCTGGTGGGTGCTCTGCTGCTTCTCCCTTCCCCTCCCCCGGCTTGCAAGTGACAAAAGTCGGTGCCTATGGTGTCATGTCCAAGCACTGGTCCTACTGATCTGATCCCCCCCTGTGCATGCGTCAAAATAAGAGGTATGGGGTGGAGTTATCTTGCAATTCTTACTCATGAGTACTCCTTAAATTCTGCACCTTGAAATCAGTGCAATTGTGTGTGTGAAGGTTGCAGGATTAAGTCTACATTAGCCTAGAAGTCTACATTGGCCAAGTCTACATTAGCTATGTCAGCAAATATTCCTAGTGTAGACACAGCTCAAACTAGCAGAAAAGTGTTTGCCTGTATAGCTTATACTGGTTCAGTAAGTGAAATAAGCTACTCTAGCAAAAGCACTTTTACACTAGTATAACTGTGTCATACTAGGGCTTTTGCAGTTATAAAAGTTTCCCCCAAAATTAAATGCGACACTCCTCAGGGGTACCTACGCTTGTGTGGCACCTTACCACCACCTGCCCTCAATGTTAGGCAGCCTTGTCTGTGACCCCTGGTGGTCACATTTGTCAAGAGTCAGGGCTTGCAGCAAAACCAGTCTCTGGTCAGTCTAATGAGTGGTGGGAAGAATCAGCAGATTCTGATTCTACTGTTGCTCTTAAGCCCAGTTTTCTGGCTGCTCAAAACATTTGCCGGTGATAAGTAACAACATGGATTTGTCAAGAACACATCGTGCCAAACCAACCTGATAGCTTTCTTTGACAGGGTAACAAACCTTGGGGATGGGGGCGGGGGGTGGGGGGGTGGGAGAGCAGTAGACGTGGTATATTTTGACTTTAGTAAAGCTTTTGATACGTCTCACATGACCTTCTCATAAACGAACTAGGGAAATGCAACCTAGATGGAGCTGCTATCTCCCCTAATACCTGGATGGCAGAGGGCTCAGGGTTCAACAGGAACTCACCAGACCATAGATGTCCAGCCCCACTTGAAAAGGGGGTTGGTTGCTGCAGAAGAGTGGGGGCAGGTGGGGATGCTGGGGTGGTAAGGGCCGGCCCTGCTTGCTCTGCATTCTGAGGGACACCAGGGCAGTCTCTTGAATTCAAACAGGAAAGGCTGTAATTGGAGGAGAGTCCATATATCGGGCATTGAGGGACATGGGCCCACCAGACATTCACCACAGGATACGGTGGAAGCTGCACTTCCAGCCACCATATCTGAAGGGAGAAAGGTCAGACTTCATCCCCCCTGCCGGCCATAGAGGAGGTGGTGGTGGGTAGATGCAGCATAGGCCATGTCTACCCAGAACACTGGGGAAGGGCTCTCTTCTCACCTTCCCCATGGAGGCTTCTGCCCTCCCCATTAGGCCCTGGCTAAATGTAATTAAAGCCTAATATCTCTGAGTTTGTTTTCCTGTTTACCCTTTTCACAAGCCTTCCCAGCCCTTTATGGAGCCATTTGTGGGGCCATAAGAACACAAGCCCCAGTGTTCTCATGATGTTCCATCCATCTCTCCAGGAGCTGAAATACCAGGAGGAGACCAGAATCTTGTGATGTCTCAGGCCCCACAAATGGCTCCCTGAAGCCTTACAAAAGCCTGTGAGGAATGTAAAAGCAAATACAAATACTGAACCCAATGCACACTCCTGCTGAACAAGTCTGCCCTGGAGAATGTGCATGTTTGCCTCAATGAGGCTGAGTGTGATCCCTACGCATGGGGGTGAGAGGCGACAGAGATAGCTGCTGCTATGTGAGAATGCAACTTCCACAATGCATAAAAAGTGACCATTAATTTGCTGTTTGACTCGAGTGCCTTGCTTGATTTCTGGATGGCTCGCGTTAAGACTTGGGCGCTTCCCAGAGGCGTTGATTTGTGTCTGCATTGGGGAGTTTCCATCAGCAGGGCACCTCCGAGGAGATAAAGGGGAAAGGCCCTGAATTCCTTCAGCATTTTCTGAGGCTGCTGAAGGCTCTTTCAGAGGTTACAACTTCTGGGGAAGGAGGTTTACATTCCCAAGCGAAGGGATTAAGAGGGATGTTACTGAAGTATATACACTCAGAGAAGAACTAGGGAAAGCTACTAGACTTGCTGGTGAGAATAACAGGCACAGGAACTGAATCTGAGGCAGGAGCCTGGCCCTGAGGGTATGTGCTGAGAGTGTAATTGGACGGGGACTGGACTCCCAAACCTGGTACTAATGTCATGACGTGCTTTCATAGCATCTTTCATTTTAAAGGGTCCCAGCCAGCTTTTCACACGTTCTGTACAAGAACCACTTCCTCCACCACTGAACCAGCCATTTCTTGAATCCACATTCAAGAAGGATTTCACAGTGAGCAGCAATGTTACACATTATTTTAGGACAAGTCAATCATACTGTGTCCAGCTGAAACTCCCGGGGAGAATTTTAGGTAGTTGGAATGTAGTGGCTAGGACACTAGCCCGAACCCCACGTTTTAGGTCCCATGAAAAATGGGAGCTCCAGCAGTACCTTGTTAGCGCAGTGCTGATTCAGAGGCAAGGCCGGTATAAATAATCAGCCCGGCTCCTTGTAGCACCGGTTCCCCATCAGCGTACGAACCAGACCTGAACTCCTTCACTATGGAGTTATAGATATTCGGAGGCAGTCAGCATTCAGGGGAAAAGTGACTATAGCAGCAGGGTAGGGTGGAGTTCGTTGGTTTCTGCTTAGCCCAGAATGGGAGGTGGGCACTGGGCAGACAGGTCGGTTAGGATGTAGGTTGTTGTGCATCTTTGAAAAACAGTGCAGAAGCAGAAGTGTGAGACGCGAATGGGAAGATGTTCTGGCGAGGACAGGCACATGTTGTTCTGAGAGCTGCTGTTTCCTTACGCTCTTTGGTTCTCAGTGTTGATCTGATTCATGGCTCCTTCCAATCCTTTGCTTTCTCTGCAGCCTGCAACTGCAACTCGGTAGGTTCTGACCCCCTGAAGTGTAGAAGCGATGGGAGTTGTGTTTGCAAGCCAGGATTCGAGGGGCCCAATTGTGAGCGCACACAGTGCCCAGCCTGCTACAGCCATGTGAAAACACAGGTAAGTTTCTCTGTCGGTCAGCTGGGTGCCCATCACTATGGTATCTGAGCTGGAATTACCTGCCAACTCTGCCTGACATCACTTCTCCAGCAAAAGATTTCAGCGATAATTCGCTCTCCTCACCCTGCGCTAATTCCTTTGCATTCCTATCAGAGACTTAACCCAGTAGCTGTCAAGGCTAACAGATGAGGCTCAGCAAATGCTTCTTTCCAGATACAAAGGAAATTAACCACCCGTGCTCTGAGAGCTCAGATAGCCCAGAAATATAGATCCCCTCTCTCCAAGAAACAGCTCCATGCAGACTTGGGGACCACATTGATAGTCTTTCAGCTCTGCTCTGGGAAGAGTGAGGGCTCTTTCCACCCCTTGAACTCTCAACTTTGTAGGAAAAGGCAAGATGAGGGAGATCCTTCTAGCCTCTCCCTATGAGCGCTGCCATGAGGGGACGAGGTTAAGGATTCTGGGACCTTCTTCCCTTCGGAACATGGAGCGGAACGCATTCACAGTCGCACCACCTCCTGCTCGGGTTTCAGGGTTAACCGTTTCCCTGTGCACGAAAGAGCCCAATTCAAATCCAGTCCAGGGCTTTAGTGACAAGAAGTAATTACTCTCAGGTGTCTGTTTGGTGGCCTGTCTGGTCTCAAGTGGGCAAACGTTCACATCCCTAACACCATGGTCACGACTGGCCCTAAGTAGCATCCTTGGGGATGGTCTCCGTAAGCAGGCCAAGGACTGAATGGGAGATGGGAGCAGAGGCTTGGTTATCCGCTTGCTGCTAGTTATGCTTCCTCCAGGAGAGGTTTGCCCAGACTGTGTGTGGGGAGCTTGCACTGCATGGTCTGTCAATAGAGGATTTCAGCCGCCATGGCTGTTAATCTGGCGTTTTGACCAGAATTAACATTCGCTAAAGGACTCTTCATCCAGGTAACTCTTCCAGACTCTGCTGGGCTCTCTACTTCTCACAAGTCCTGGGGCTTCTCTTCTTCCCACCTGCGGACCTGGCCCAAGCCCTTGTCTCTTTGCCTCTGTAACCCACGTTTCTCTGCCACTTGCTAACCTCATGACCTGCCTTGGTTTCAGGTGGATCAATACTTGCAGCAGCTGCAGCATCTGGAGGTGCTTGTGTCTCAGCTGCAGCTTGGCAGTGGGGCAGGGGCCAATGAGGAGCTGGAGGGGAAGATGCAACAGGCTGAGGAGACCCTGCGTGAAATCCTGAGAGAAGCTCTGAGTTTACAAGGTAACGCTGGGCACCTCCCCTTGGATGGGGTTGGAGAGACAGCAGAGGGGCTCCTGCAGGCTGAATGCAGTGAAAGGAACCAATGCTAGACACTGGAGTGCAGGGCAAGGGGTGCAGTTCTGAACCATTCACTTTAGAGATAAAATTCTGGGACAGGCTTTCCCCTCTCCCCACCTCCGATTATGCAGATGGGGGGTGCAGTCCCGGACAACCCCCATGACTGTCGGTACGGTATGCGGGGGATGACACTCTGAGACATCCCCCCGACAGTTGGTACAGTATGGCAATGGGGCACATTCTGGGACAACCCCCGACTGCCGGTGCAGTATGGAGACGGGGACATTCTGGGACAACCCCCGACACTCTGTGATGGCCGGTACGGTATGGGGGCAGAGGGGACATTCTGGGATAGCCCCTGACTGCCGGCATGGTATGGGGACTGTGGGGGGACATGCTGGGACAGCCCCCCAACTTCCTCTACATTATGGGGTTGGGAGACACTCTGGGACAGCCCCCAACCGCAGGTACAGTATGGGGATGGGGGAGGGGATGACACTCTGGGACAGCGCCCTGACTGCCGGTACGGTATGGGGCCGGGGTGGGGGAGGGGGAGACACTCTGGGACAGCCGCTCCCCTCAGGCCCCGACTGTAGTGTGTCAGAGCTGTTTTTTTTCTCCATTGAGCTGTCTGCCTGTGTGTCCTCAGTTCTGGTTTTGTATCCGGCGGCTCCCCTGCAGCCCAGTAAATCTCTCATGGTCTCTCTTGTTAGTCTCTGACAAGTCCCTGGAGAGCCGGGTGTCCAGAATGAAGGGACAAGAGTCCAGTTACCAGAGCCGCTTGGCCGACATCAGGGTGACGGTGCAGAGGCTGCAGGGGCTGGGGCGTCAGTACCAGGCCCAAGTGCAGGACATTAGGAGGCTGATCGAGAGAGCCCGTTTGGACCTGGGGCAAAGCAAAGTGACCCTGAGTGGGCTGGTAAGTTCTCCCCAGGACCTTTCAGCACAGACACTCCAGACCAGCGACCAGCCCCCACATGGTAAATACACCCCTGGCCACCGCTGCAGGGGCCAGAGGAATCCTCTTCTGCTGACTTCTGTTCCCTTGCCCTCCATGGTGATATTTTCCCAGCACCTGATGCCAACTCCCTGAGCTCTCCAAACCTCCTGCCTCGAGCCCTTCTCCCGCCCCCTCTGTGCCCATCTTCCCCTGCAGGGTTCATGCTACCACGCAAAAATAGTGTTCTAGACTTTATGGCTCAGGCTGGAGCTTGGCTTTGAAACCTCTCCCCGTTCTTAGGCTCCAAAGCCTGAGCTCCACCCCGAGCTGCCATGTCTACGCAGCTCTTTTTAGTGCAGTGGTGCGAGGCCCCATCTGTCAGCCTGGGCTCTGAGACCCAGGCTGTGTAGATGTACCCTAACAAGGTGTCCTGCTTCTCCATAGGCTCCTTCAGTTTTGTTACAAGGAGGCTGCAAGTGCAGTAAAAATTATTTTGGGGGTGCAGAGTTCCAGGGGAGCTTTGGCCGGCACCTTGCTCTATGACAGGAGTTCATTAGCATTGCTCTTCTCCCTGGGTTCATACTGACGGGAATGGCTGGCTAGGCTCCTTTGGGCGCTGTGGCAGAGCTGTGTCTGTGTGATGCGCTCTCTTACCTCCAGCCAGTCATTATCAATCCCTCCCTTTTGCCAGCATTAAATCAGAGAGAGGGAGAGAGAGACAGTGCAATTAATTTCTCTTTCTCCTCAGAATATTCCAACTTCACATCTCCCTGGTGGATCAAACAGTTTTTTTATGCTGGCCCAAGAAGCTCTCAGACTAGCAAACAGGTGAGCTGATCGCTGCGTCCGCTGGCACGTTCTAGGCCATGACTGCCTCTCCCCCAGTCCAGATCTACTGGTAATAGATGCACAACGGGTAAACGCTATTGCCAAGAAGCACATATTCTGCAGGGGTACGGTTCCCTTTTTGAGCTCCTTGGGTTTCCCAGAAAGACCTGCTCTCATGATGAAGACAAGGTGGGTGAGGTGATACCTTTTATTGGACTCACTTCTGTTGGTGAGAGAGACAAGCTTTTGAGCCATTTGTGTGTGTGTGTGTGTGAGAGAGAGAGAGAGAGAGAGATCTCTAATAAAAGATACCACCTTACCCATGGGCACCAAGTTTATATAATTTTTGGTGGTGCCCAGAATGGGTCCAAGTAGAGCCGTCCTGTCCAGGCCAACCACCCCGGGCGCCGCGCTTCAGGGGGATGCGGCGTCCAGGGCAGCCTGGGGTGTTAGCGGGGGGTCTGGCACCGGCAGCAGCGAGTAATCTGGTCTCAGCCTGCCCCATCTCCACCCCTTCCCCGCCCCCATTCCACCCCTTCTTCCATGCCCCCGCCCCGCCTCTTTCCGGCTTCTTCCCCCTCCCCCGAGTGACGCCGGGAGCCGGCGGGGCGAGCTGGGGCCGGTTCACTTGCTGCTGCTGGCGCCAGGCCCCCCACTAACCTCCCAGGCTGCCCTGGACCCCCTGAAGCACAGGGCCCCCCAAAGCGCAGTAAGCCCAAACATTGGTGGAGCTGGGCCCATGTTCCTAAATATTGGTGAGCACGGGCCCATATAACTCGCCGCCTATGCAGTGTCTCTCTAATATCCTGGGACAGACACGGCTACAACTGCTCTGATGATGACCCACCTGAATAACAAGTGGATGGAGGAAGTGAGGCAGCCTTTGCAGGCCCATATCTCATTGGAGCCCTTCTGTTTTCCAGCCACGTGCAGTCAGCAAATGCCATTGAACAGGCACTCAGGGCGGGGGCAGATGACTCGGGACAGGCCCTGGAGCTGGTGCGCTCAGCTGTGAGCGGAGGAGGCATCCTGGCGAGCTCTGTGCAGGGGCTGCTGCGAAAGTAGGTTCACAGCACACGTGTGTGTAGGTCTCCATGGTGGCGGGAGGGGAGAGAAGAGAAGTGACTCTAAGAATCCCATCCTCCTTATGGGGTGTCTGTCGGGGGTATACAATTTCCTTTGTGTGTTGCACATATTTGTGGGGCCAAACTCATCCCTTGGGCAAATCATCCATTGGTGTCAATGGATTTCCACCAGGGATGGGTTTGGCCCAGACAATCTCAGATGTACAAAGCCCTGATCTACACTAGGAAATGAGGCTAGTATAACTACGTTGCTCAGGGGTGTGAAAAATCCAACCCCCTGGGGGATGCAGTGAAATTGACCTACGCCTTGGTGTAGACAGCGCTAGGTCAATGGGAGAATTCTGCTGTTGACCTAGATACCACCTTTTGGGAGTGGCTTCCCTGCGCCGACCGGAGAACCCCTCCCGTTGACGTGAGTAGCGTCTTCACTGACCCGCTGTAGCGGCTTATGTGTAGACAAGCCCTCAGAGTGATAGTAATAAGGGAACTACAGAGAAGAGCTACACAGATGATTCGAGAGCAGAGGGGACTGACCTATAGGGAAATACTAAAGTGGAATGACCAGGATTTGCAAAGTGCCTATTGATTTTGGGTGCCCAACTTGAGACACCTTAAAGGGGCCTGATTTATAGGAAGAGCTGAGAGCCCATCTCTGAAATTCAGGCTCCTGTAAGGCGTCTTGTGATTTTGCTTGCCTGTCCTTAGTCACCTTTGAAAACAGGCTCGCTGATCTGAGGCAAATGGCCCTGCGACCTGACCCAGCAGGGAGGAGCTGGTCTCTGTGTCTAATGGACTGTTAAACATGAGGTGGGTGTTACGGCTTATGATGCTTTTCTTTTTTTATCTTGGCAGATACGATGAAACCAAATTGCTGGCCAGCGAGCTGGAGACTGACGCTAGCAGATCTGCCTTGGATGCAGACAGGGCCTATCAGGGCAGCCTGCTGCTCCTCAGCTCCATGTCTCGCTTATCAAAGATCGACGCTGGGTCCTTCCAGGTGAGGATTTCTCGTCTGCTAGACACCAGAGAACCTTGATGCACTTTGTAGATGCAAATCACCTTCCTGCCAGTCCCTCCACCATCCCGGTGTCCTGTTGGGAAGAAACCGATACGCTTCTTTCGCCTCACTCTGTCCCCCTCTCCTTTCCACCCATGAGTACAGGGGCTGACGAGCCTTTGCTCATCACAAGGCTGAATGTAATGGATTCTTACTCCTGCTAGGTGGCCCATCATCCTATGGAAAGCCTCACCACCCGCAGCGTGGCATGTTGTCACCCTGCTAAATGTACATCCCTTTCAGGCCTGCTCTGGTTTCCAACAAGTGATACCGCGGTGGCAGCCAATCGGTGCTGGGGACAGTCCTTGTGACTGGCGCTGGGTACCTGTGATCAAAGTAAACACTTGTTTCCTTGGTGTCTCAGGAGGAGGCGAGCCGGCTCAGGCAGGAGGCAGACGCTCTAATGGGCTTGGTGGAGATGTACATGGCAGAATACAGGCGGCTGCAAAGCAACATTGGAAGCTGGGAGGAAGAAATCAAACAATTGTTACAGAGCGGGGAAAGCAAGAGACTGGTAAGACATCACCCCCCATGTTAGTGGGTATCCTGAGAGAGCTGCCATCTCTGTGATCTGTATGCTACTTTATAGTGTCTGTGTTAAGGAGCAGGAGGTGGGTCAGCAGACAGGCTGCAATCCCAGCTCCGTTATTCTGTTCATGTGACCCAGGCTGGGATGAGCGGTGAGCCTTTGCTGGCAAGCTGGAAATTTAATCCTCCCGGGTGAAATGAAGCTGCCTCAGAGACAGCTTTGGGAACAGGGCTGGGCCCCCCATGCTCTCTGCTTGATCTGCTGTCTCCTTGTGTCCCTTCCGGCTCGTTACAGACTTCGAGTCAGCTGCTGTCCCGCGCCAACCTTGCCAAGAGCAGAGCACAGCAGGCACTGAGTGCTGGCAATGCCACTTTTTATGACGTTGAACTCATCTTGAAGAATCTCAAGGGTGAGTCTCTTTATGGCGAAAGCATCTTACTTCAGCAGCGGTCACTGGTTCCGATCTATTGCTCTGACAGCTCCACATTGCTGTTTCCCCAGCTGGTGATAGTCACAGCATGTTCCATTGCAATGTAACGTATGCCAGGTAATCCCAGCTCCTAGCATCAAGGGGCTAAAGGATCATTCCAGGCAGATCATTTTAACAGTTCCTGGGCTGTGTGACAGTGGAGCAAACCTCCTGGGAATCCTTCTCTCCCTGTACGCCCACTCACCCGTTTCCTCATTCACTAACTGTAGACATTCTTCCATGGAATAAGCAGCTCTAGAGGTGCCAATCTTTCCTAGGCTGAGAGGGGGATTCTGCTTCCAGTAGTCTCCCGTTTGTTCCTCAATCAATGAACCCCATCCCTGACTTCTGAGGAATGCCCTCTCCCCTCTGGGATCTGACGGGGCTGCGTATTTTTTCCATTTTAGGGTTTCACCTGCAGGTAGATGGTAGGAGAAGAGAAGCTGAGGAAGCCATGAGAAGACTCCCTCTCATCAACAATATGGTCACGAATGCCAATGATAAGACTAGACGAGCAGAAGGCGCCCTGGGCAGCGCTGCTACAGATGCAAAGACAGCCAGAAGCATGGCCGTCGAGGCAAAGGAGATCACCGGTGGTATCCAACAGGTAAGGGGAAGCCTGGGTTCTTTGATAAGCAGAGCATTGGGGAATGGCAGGGGTAAGGATGGGGAGTGACAGAAGAAAATGGAGAAGGGTTGCTGAGAAGCAGTCATCTTCCTGGGTTAGACACTAACCCTAAGTATCAAGTCAGTGTGTCCTGATAAATGATATGCATAGTCTGAGCCCCAAGTGCAGACCGGAAGGTTTTGTGACACTGGCCTGGCATCAGTGAGACTGCGGGTGGGAGGCGTAATTCCTAGCTCAGCAAGGCCCCTGAGTACATAGCTAGGAGGTGGGACGGGATTGTACTCAGGCACTGCGGCTGCCCCGCTATTGTTACTGTGCTAGCTCGATGAGATCTGGCGCGTGTACGTCTACCCCAGCTGGGAATCGCGCCTCACAGCTACAGCGTAGGTGTGCCTGAAGTCACACAGAGTAATTCCATGTCACTGACATGTCCAAGAAGGTGAGTTCAGGGAATGGCCGCAAAGCGGAGTAAAGCTCTGCAGAAGGGAAATAAAACTAGCTGGGAAAAGAACACGATGTTGATGCAAGTGGATGAATCTGATATAATTTGGGCCTGATGGGCTCATTTTTCCATGAACTGGGTCATCTTTCTGCCCATTTTCATCTCTGGTCTGATTTTCAGAGGCGCTAAGGACTAGCAGCCCCCTGCTGAAGTCAGTGACAGTTGCAGGTGCGTAGCACATCTGAAAATCAAGCCACTAGTCGGTCCTTTCAAGTGGGTGTTGCCACTGTTTCTCTCTTGAATGAATCCTTGTTGGGCCTTCTTGCCTCTCAGATATCTCCTACTCTTGCTGCCTTTACTTTCTTAGGAGATAAGGCGGTTGAACTTGGAAGCCAACAGGACAGCAGATGGGGTCCTGGCACTGGAGAAAGGAGTCCTAGCTTTACTGGATGAGGCCAGAGAAGCGGAAAGGAAGCTCATGAGGAAGGCTCTGGAGATTGATATGGATGCCACCGCTGCACAGAAAGTGAGTTTCCATCCCTTGCCTTTAAAGCGACTGCAAACCTGTTTGGGTGAGACATGCCCTTACTGCCTTGTTCTTGCCTCTCTCAGACTGGTCAGGAGGCGCAGGGTGCCCACACCGGTGCCCGTACTGCTGGGGCTGCTGTCCAAGAGACACTGAGCGCCCTGGAAGACTTTCTACATCTGATGGGTAAGTGTATAACCTTACACTTCTTCTTCATTCTTTGTGTCATGGTAGTGTCTGGAGGCCCCACCAGAGATTGGGCCCCATTGCGCTAGATGCTGGACAAGCACATGTTGAGAGATAATTTCTGCCCTGCTTCTAATTTAAACCAGCAAGACAAGGGGTGGGAGATGGGAAGTATTAGCCTTGGTTATCCATTTATAAAATGGGGATGCGATGTCTCCACTATGAGCTAAGGGTGTGATCCCCTGCCCATGTCCCATACTCGCAGTAGCTTGATGAGTAAGTGTGAGTGAAAATACCTGCGGTAGCGGAGGCCTGGCTGAGCATGTATCCACTGGTGCTGCCATGGCTACACAGCGATTTACACCACACTAACTCTCATTGAGCTGCCATGAGTGTGTGTGCACGAGCTGGGGAATCGCCCCTCATAGCCATAGACAAAGAGCGGTATGAATGCTTGCCCCCTTGGCTCTGTGGCAGATCCAGGAATCAAATCCTGATCTCCTGAGTTCCAGTCCAATGCCTTCACCACAAGACCAGCTTTCTTCTCTGCCCCTGTGACTGTACCTCATTGCTTGGGATGTTGTTAATTTCAGATCCAAACTTTCTTCCACCCCACACCAGCCTGGAGGAATTTAATTGTTCATTACCTGTCAAGTACTGACCTCAGAAACGTAACCTCTCCGTGCTGAGGTTGTGAAGAACTTCACACCAGTGTAAAGAAATGAATTCCAAGTATTTCCCAGCTTCCTCTTTCTCTCCTGGTTTGTGCTGTGTCCTCCATTCTGAGTCTTTGTCAAGCTTTTTTCAAAGCCATTTGGCCTAGGCAAGTTGAGAGCGTGGATAACTGTAGCTGGGGCGTGGGGCTAAGGGGTATGTACTTAGAAAGATCCAGTTCCCAGCATCTGTTCATTGTTTCCTTTTCTTTATTTTCCTCCTTGGAAATAGACCAGCCTGGTGTTGTGGATGAGCAGGCGCTGAGATTGCTTGAACTCAACCTCAGCAGTGCCAGGACAAAGAACAGCCAGTTGAAAGAGCAGATGGCCGAACTGGAGAAAACGGCCAGTCTGCAGAGGCTCCGGGTTCAGACTCTGGAGAGGAGCATTAATGAGATCCTGGCAGACATTAGGAACCTGGAGGAGATCCGCAAGAACCTCCCCCCAGGCTGCTACAACACAAATCCCATTGAAAAACCTTGAGACCTTTAGGAAGACTCTCTGAACTGGGTCTCTCAGGCTGTGGATACTAGGGTTTGGCCTGATGGGTCATGGGGGATGGGGAAGCCAAGCCTGCCAGGACCAGCTGCCTTTGGCTCTGCTGAGCTGAACACAGCCCCTTTGGGTGCAGCTGGTCAGACTCGGTGTGGCAATGTGCTGACGTTTGCCTCACGACACCGCGTTTTGATGCCAACATCACCACAAGGTGCCTCTGAGCCGGGAAACCTTATACTCTGGTATCCGTCCCTGGAGTGCAGGAGAAAGGAAGGAGAGACCCGGCTGCATGAAGAAGCTGCTGGCCAAGAAGAGCCATAGCTTGTAGGAGCCCATCCTAGAGCATGGCCTGAGGAGGCAGCGGCAGCCAGTTCAGCTTCTGGACAGTCGCCAAACGAGCGTCTTTCTAGAAGCTGAACTCTGACTCCTGTGGATCTCCCTGTCCCTGCCAAGGCCCTGACGCCTGGGCACAGCCAGCAGAACTTGCCACTCTCCTCCAATGGCAGCGCCTCTCTCATTGCCTTTCACCACTCAACGCAGCGTTGGCGCCCCTCGGTGTATTGTAAGACCCTTTCTCACCAGCCGTCCTTTCTGAACCCAGCGAATGGCAGGGCCCGGGAGGTCGGGGTTCCCTACTGCGGCACTGTCCTCGCTGCCTTTCCAGTCTCGACACTGACACTAGCACTGCCTGTACATCTGTTTTTGTGCTTTAGACTTGTGCAGGGGGAGGACCCAACTTGTGACTCTTTCATTAAAGGTGTAGGTCTTCTCCAGTGTATCTTAGCAAGGTGACTAAATTACTGTTTAGTCAAAGGGAAGGGGTTTATTTTTGATGGTTTAAAAATGATCACACCGAAGGGGGTGGGAGGGTGATCAGTAACTCCTTAGACTGTTGAAGGGGCCCTCAGCTGGAAAGTCCTTCCTACCAGCACACCCAGCTCTCGGGGGAGATTTCACACCCCTCTCTCCTCCCCCCTTCTCGTCCTGGGCTTTTCATTCAGGCGGGTTCTCAAGGGATTAACTGGAGGGGATGTCTTTGTGATCAAAAGCTCAGGTTTGCAGTATCTAGGCCCACTGAAAGCACAGGCGCAAGCCCCAGGAGGGATGACTCAGCCCTTCATCCTTCTGAGGGCAATCAAGTACCATGCAGTTTACTGTGCATCTTTCACATGAGACTGAAAAGCAAATTCTTGTCTTCTCTGCATGGATATCAAAAATCCCCTGGTGCTTTCCTAATGGGGGTTTGTCCTGCTCACCGTGGCCAAAATTACTGACACCCAAGAGCCCAGCTTACCCTACACAGTGTTAGCATATTGATTGCCCTAGTAAAAAAACCCCAACACCGTAAAGGTAACCAGATGTGTCTCCACCTCCAGTTTGGAGGAAGTTTGGTGCTGCCTCCTGACAGACAATGTTCCATGTTTTACATAGAGCAGCCTCACGTCAGAGGAATTGTGACTGATTCTTACTTGATCGTTCTCTAAAACTGGAGGAACTGGAGGCAACTCTCTACCACGGGTGGGTTTACTGTGGGTCCGATTCTATTTTGTTCCTCTGTCTCAGTGGAGACAGTCCCTGGCCCTTGTGGTCACTAGAGAATGGCTCTGCTGGATCCTTGTTACCTCTTGTGCCCCACGTAGTGTGGCAGGATCAGCAATCTCAACCATGCCCCAGAGGAGGTGGTCACTTTCTGGGGTTAAACTCACCCCTCAGTTGCTCAGCTTCTCTGATAAAGTGCCACCTCCTTGTTTGAATATTATATGTTAAATAATCATCTATGGTATATTTCTATTTATAGTGAAACACAGTAACCCCTGGCTTGTTCTGTGATTTCTCCCACTGCACAGGACAGAACAGATGTTATGGATCTGACTTTTTTTGTTTTGTTTTTTTGCTTAAGTGCACTTTTTACTTGAAAAAAAAAGTCAATAAACAACAAATCCTTGTGGCCAGATGTTGCTGTTTCTTTCTTCCCGCTCTCCTTTTGGAGATACATTTCTCTGTGTCCAGAAGAGGTGAACTGACTGTTGGGGACAGGAGGCGGCAGCATGGGTTAGTGGCTAGAGAAGGCTGAGATATTGACGATACTTTCTAGTATACGGCTTCTCAGAGTGCTGTACAGTGTTTGGTAATGACCATTATCCTTGTTTCACAGATGGGGAAAGTGAGGAATGGAGTGATTAGGTGACCTTCCCAGGGGAACAGAACCCTGGAGTCCTGACTCTTAGTCCTCTTCTCTACCCTCTAGGTTCTCAGACTTTTATGGGGGGGAAACCAGGCTTCAATAGAAAGTGTCCCATGGAGACCTTCCCTCCCATTCGTGATGGTACAGCGTCCCCCAGCAGCATTGGCCTTTCCTTTGGAGGAAAAGTAGTAATAGAGGAGCATTAAGTTTCTCTTCTGAAGGCTCTGGCTGAGGCCATCTTCTCCTCCTTCACCTTATGTAGCAGCAGCAGCTCCTGGTCTGGCCCTTCTTTCTTGTTTGCAGCTGCTTTTACAGGCCTTCAGGCTCTTCTTTGCAGTGGGTGAACTTTGATAACTTTAGAAGGCGGCGGAGCCAACACCATGTGACCTGCCAGCTCCCTACAGAACATGTGTGATCCAAGGACCCAAGGATCTCCATTTCCAAATTGCAGCGTTAGACCATGCTGCCTCCCTGATGAAAGTGGCTATAAAATAAGTGCTAAGTATTCTCCTTATTCTAGAAGACAGCCATCCAGCTGCCACAAAGAGGAGCGGGGCATTTCCCTAGCTGATGCGGCAGTGAAACACTACAGTCGAATAGCATCATTTTTTATTACATAATTTAAACACTTTGCTGATAAAGGGGTGGAGTTTTTTGTTGTTTTTTTTTTTTTGGTCGACCACTTTTAGCAACAGAAATCCAACTCCAAACTCTTTCACAAAGATGCAATTGGCAACATGGCAACTTCAACCCATTGGGATTTTTTTTCTTTTAAAACTTGTTTTATTCATTTCAGTAAAGCAAAACTGTGTTATTAAAATTGCGGGTTCAAGGACCATCCCACCCTCTTCTTCCCCCATACACTGAAAAACCCCTTCCTTGCCAACCCTTGTTGCATGGGTTAGAGATGGAGGTGTGATTGCTTGCGCCAACCCAAGGATCAAATCCAAACCGATCCCAACAGTTCGAAAGTCCACTCCAAAGTTTTGCTACACCCTCACCCCTCCCCATACCATGAGTTTTACTGAGCAGATAAATGAAGGCATAGATAAGACTAGTAAGACATAGTATATTCATCATCCATACCACAATGCTATGTTTCTAAGGCATGCCATCCTAAACTGGATGAGATCGAAAACTGGGCTGCTTCCCATCTCACACCCTTCGATCACCTGAAGGAGCGGGGGATCGAGAGCTTTTCAACTCTTATAAACACTGTCTTAATTCCTTTTTATTTCCTTTCTCCATCTTCCCTCAGTTAAGAGCAATTGTGCTACCTCCCACTTCAGGGGCAAGCTTCTTCTCTCTGAGTTTATTCCCTTGTTGTGTCTTGGTGGCTCGTTCTAGACATTGATTGCTTTATCTTCTCCAGCTTGGAGTGGAGAAGTACAGTGGGTTCTGGCAAGGAGCCGTTGCTATTCTCTGAAATAGCTTGTGTGTGAGACAGAGCTCGTGAAAAGCTTGACCCACACAGGGTAGTAAGAGCTGTTTGTCTAGAAGAACTTAACTACGGACGTTGTATAGAGAACTCTTCCCCTCCCTCCCCCACAAAATGACCATGCCCCTGTGAGCAGGGGTCTCCAGGAAGGCTGCTCGTTCCAGGTTCCCACGTGCTAGTATGTAGAGTGGTGGGTGCTAGCTAGCAATAGGAACTCCAGATGGAGATGTCCCCGAAGAACAGGTGATGGTACACACGTTTCCTACTTGCTCCCATCAGCCTTTGTAGATTCTGAGTTGGCTTGGTGCCCCCTTGGAGTCTGTTTTCCCCCTCCTAGACATATACGTTACTGCCAGGAGCGGCAGGAAGAGCAGAGAAACCGGAGTCTGGAAAAGCCAGTCCAACCTCCCCACACCCTTTCCTACCCTTCTGCTTGTCATGGGAAACTTCAGTGCAACAGTGATAATTTCTGAACTAACCTTTTCAGGTGGGGATAAAAGCCTGGGAAGGGAAAGCTTGCTGGTGGTACCACTGACAATCCTGTTGCCTTTCCAATAGGACAGGAATGGGCTAGTGGTCTGAGCAGAGACCCAGGGATTCCTGGGTTCTGATCCCTGCTCTGACACTGATTTTTTCTGGGCCTTGGGCAAGTCACTTAACATCTGGACTTCTGACTTTCCTTCTGTGAAATGGGGGTGACACTACCTACCTCTGAGGACTGATCATTGACTTCTTGTAAAGCGCGGTAAACCGCAGTGAGTTTACAAATGCTAAGTATGTTATTCCGGCTGAAGGGCTGACAGCAGCAGTTTGCCATGACAGAGACGCCTTCCTGGACTCTGGCTTCTCTCGGTAACTGGCCATAGTGAGTTCACAGCAAGCAAGGTGGCTGCATGGAGCAGCGGATCACCAAATCTAGTGCAGCGTCTTCTCTTTGAAGCTTCCACTGGAGCAGGTTGTGCTTCATTGCAACCCTTTAAGGGCTTTTGCTTTAAGGTCCTTCCCTGAAATGCTCCCTCTCCCGGGGGGGGGGGGGGGGGGGATCACAGCCCTCCGAGGGGCACAAGCAGCAAGTTCCCTTGGTGGGATTCTAGTGCCCTCCTGCTTTTCATGGCACCTCGGTGGGAATGCAGAGAAACCAGCAGAGAATAGCTACAGCGCCTTGTTACAGGAATGCGATCGGGTTGAAACAGCCCAGGTTAGCACAAGCATAACAGGGAAGTAATAGCAGGTGCCTGAGAACTAAAGACAAGCAGCTAAACTCCAGATAAAAGGGCTAATTGGAAAAGCGGAAGGATGAAACGTAAAGCTGGGCTTTTCCTTCCTCTCTAACGATGCAATAACTCCAGAGCACACACTGTCACAGGCCAGGAGCCCTCTGCAAGTCAGCGGTACCCTGCACTGCAGCCTGTGTGCCAGGGCCAGTATGAGGCCTTTGTGCCTCTTAAACATCCCTGCTCCTTGAACCCACTCTTGGCATTTCTTGGCCAGTGTATGTTCCCCTTGCCGGCATTTGGCCCAATATGCTACAACTGCAGCCCCGGACAGCAAAGCACAAGAGTGGTTTGTCCTGAAAGAGGCATGCAGGAGAGGGGGGAAGGTGCAAGCCCCAGAGCTCTCAGGGTGAATAGCCTGCGTTTAACAGACTCCTCACGGGCAGCTTGAACCCCACAGTCTGGGAGGGAGGAGGGGGAGAGGGAAGGGAGGCAGCAAGAGTGGAGACCATACTAGCCAAGGAGGTGCCAGCAAGTAATTCCCAGGGGTCGGGTATGAAGGGAGCAGCTTGTGCCTGTAGATCAAACAAGATCCCTGAGAGCTATGCTCTACCCACCTGCATCTGTGTAAGGCAAGTTTTCTCAAGGGTTAGCTATGATGGCAGCCCCCTCCCTGCTAATGAATTCATCAGCCCCTTTTGACATATCATTGTAACCCCCACTGAGACCTATGTGCTTCCCTGCACAGCAGGATATGCTGCCTGTTGATTAGAAAGACCTGTATTGACTGTTGGTAAATATCAGGTTATAGAGCCTCTCCCCCTGTCAGCATCCCACAGACAGATGCTGTCATGTTGTGGAAGGGACATGGATGCTACAAAACCTAATGGTTGGGTTTGAGAGAAGCACGACCAGTGGCCTTCGGCTGCCGTTTGCTTTTGTGTTCCCATGATCTAGTCTGGTATGACAGGTTCCTGTGTCAGGTTCCCTCCATCTGTGACTCAAACGCAGCATGACCACTTAAGGGACATCCTGGAGTGACCAGGTTCATGTCAAGTGAAGATTAAAGGAGGCCCCGCCAAATGAATAATTATCTACAGCAGAAGCAATTGCTGCTAGGCTGAGGTGTGCTTCCCCCTGCCCCCATACCCCTGCCCCGGGAGCCTTAGCTCCAGAAAACCATTTCAGAATTTTCACAGTTCTTTTTTACTTCAAAGCTAAACTGTCCCATAAGTTGCCTGAACAGACCTCTCAGCCTAGCCCAAGTCTGAGTATTGAGCCAAGTGGGTTAGGATCTCCCATTGCCAAGCACGGACGTAGCGCATCATGTTACGAGGCCAAGGGGCTCACACTAAAACTATTAATTAAAAGATCCACCGTGTTTTATTTAGCTTAAGTGCCGTAAGATGGGAAGAGACCAAGCCCCTGTTCCTGGAGCATGCTGGGAAGGTGGACACCAGGGCCACTTCCCTAGGGCATGCTGGGAAGGTGGACACCGGAGCCACCTCCCCAAAGCATGCTGGGTACATCTCTATTTACTGTACTCCCCTGCCCCCCGGTGTATGAAGGGGAAGGGTTCTCCGAAGCAGATTGCTGAGCTGTGTACCATTGGGGTATCCCACAGCTCCCTGGAGATTCCTGCACTACGGAGCGCTAGAGTCAGTGAGTGAGACAGGCGGACGCGCCAGAGGCTGTGAGAGAGAGAGAGAGAGAGAGACAGACACACAGAGAGCGAGAAGTGTGATGGAGAGCTGGAGGGAAGTGGAGCGGTGGAGCTGCTTTGCTGCAGCACCTCAGGCTTTAACCAGAGGCGTTGATGTACAGCTGGCTCTTGAGGATGTAGTCAATGACGGGCTGAGACAGGTAATCCACAACGTGTCCATCCCCATGCTGCAGGGCCAGTCTGGGGGTGCAAGAGAACAGAGGGAGTCAGTGCTTGACAGTTACCGACCCCACGTTGCCCCAGCCCGTTTTCTCTTCCCCAACAGGAAGCAGCTGTTTGGATAGGGTTCAAATCAGGCTCCATGTGAGCTCAGTCCATGGAGGAGCTGGTCACAGCTCCATAGTGAAGGGTACATTTACGAGGGTTACTGTCTCTCACACATATGCACACGGTAACATTTTAGTCAAAGGAGCCATTGGTCTGAATGTGTGTGAGAACAATGCAAGTGGACAGGACAAGACTGGCGAGGGAGGACAGCTCAGTGGTTAAGGCACCAGATTTAGGAGACATGGGTTCAATTCCCTGTTCCACCACTGACCTCCTGTGTGATCTAAGTCACTTAATCGCTCCGTACCTCAGTTTCCCATCTGTGACCAGGGGATCAGACCACTTCCCTCCCTTACAGGATGGATCCATGATTAAGAGGTGCTCAGATACTATGGAGATGGGGCCATGTAAGTACCTAGTTAGATGGGGAAATGTTTGTGGTGGATTGTGGGAAATTCTTGGATCCATTGGGTGGGAGATGAGATGCCCTGCAGTGGGAATTGAGGGCAGGTTGGGTCTCTGTACCCTGCAGCAGGAGGCCCTTCGAGTCACGCACCTGCTCTTGGTTGAACTGACGACAGACATCGGGTGGTTCACGTCGTCCTTCACGACCAGGATGTTGTTCTGTGGTGAAAACGAGAAGAGCAAATGAACATGACTGACCTCAGCCCTCTGCTCCTCATGGCTTGTGCACCCAGCATGTCGGGGTCTCTGGCCATGAGGACAGTAGTGCCCAGAGGTGACGTGGGCAGCTGGGCACTTCCTTGGGGACGGTGAGGGGGCTTCTGGGTTCTTCAGCCCAGTCACTGAGGTCCGGAACAAGGCCTATGAGCGCTGAAGACATAAGTGACACACAGGCCTCACACTAGTCCTGTGCACAGGGATGAATGTCTCCCTGAATGCAGAGGCTGGGAGCACTTGCAGGTATTGGTACTGCTTTATGGCAGTGGTGCAGCAGTAAAGCTTCATAGCTGCTACTGCACAGCCAGCTCACCCTGCCCATTGGCCTGCCCCCCAATGGCATCATTGGCACAGTGAGAAATCAGGGGCGGAAGGCAGAGCCAGGCCAAGCGGACCCAGTCCCAGTCCCAGCCATGATGCAGGGAATGTCTGGGTTGTGCAAAGTCACTTACTTTGTACTTGCGGAGTATTGAGGAATGGTTCATGATCCGGTCTGTGTCTGTGCCATCCCGGGGCACCACCACGATCCCAAAGTCCCCGACAATCACCTCCATCTGGGAGCAATGCAAAGAGGGACGTTTCAGAACCGTCGAAGCCTTGCGTGACAGGGCGATGCTGGCCCAGGCACCAGCTCGCAGGTCCCTGACTCAAACGAAAGATGCGCTGAAATATTCTGTGATGTGTTGAAGGAACTAAGTCTTAACTTACCCTCTTTCTGCAAACTTCCTGGGAAGTCTTTGCCAGAAACATGAATGTCATTAAGGAGGCGAATTGGCAACTTCCCAGGGCATGTCTACACTGCTAGTTGGAGATACAAATTCTAGCTCAAGGACCCACACCTACACTAGTGCACTAAAAATAAAGTGTAACCAGGGCGGTGCAAGTGGCAGGAGGCGCTAGCTACCTTGAGTACGATCCCACCTAGCTATGTACTTGGGGCAGCTAGCCCCTTGCACAGCCATGGCTGCACTGGTATGTTTTAGCGTGCTAGCTCAAACCGAACTAGCACAGGTATGTCTCCTTGAGTTAACAATCACCCCCTATGCCTGAAGTGTAGACAGATCTGCAGGTATTCTGATTGTATTTTCTTACAGGACTTTTCAGTGCATTCCCTTTCCTATGGGCCTCGGTCTGCGGTCTCACTCCACACGCAGAGCTCCCATTGATTTCACCGGAGGAGCTGCTGAATTGGGGTCTGTAATGGAAAAGCTTTTCCTAAATAGCTGTTGTTGCCAAATGCTAGCAGTAAGTACCGATGAGATGGCAGAAGGGGCAAGTTTAACCTCACGGCTATGCCGAACTGGCCCTTCTGTTCCAGCGTGTGCGTATTCAGTTCCCATGGAGACACTGGCAGTGGTGGCTGGCAAGATTTCAGTCTTGCAAAACCTAATCCAAAGCCGGTTCAGATCCAGGTTCCATTCCGTTCAAACCACTCTGGTTTGTAGGGTTTCAGATTAAAGGTTCTGGCTTGGGCCCATCTCTATGGATCACTCTGCAAAATCTGGTCTGGGTCCAATCACAGTAACGGAAGAGCTAGTGATGAGACAGGTTTTGTGATCCGCATTGGCCCAGGGGAGCGCAGCTGTCAGGGGGATTCCTAGATCAAAATTCAGTCTTTGAGGTAGTTGGGGGTTGAGCCATTGATTGCTTTGAAAACTAGGACCAAGGTCTTAAACTGGCATCATAAACTGGCTGGGGGGAGCCAATGGAGGGACTTGAGAACATGCCTGATGTGCTCACTGTGGCCCAAACCATGGTGAGGGTGAAGCCACATTCATGCCTGTGCATCATCTTCACATTCAGCTTCAGTTACAGCAACCCAGCCTGGAGGTGACAAATGCATGGAGTGCTGTGGTCAGGTCCTCGCTTGAAGGGGGGAAGGCATGAAGATGCCTAGTAAGCTAGTGGTGGAAGAAGGCATTTGGGGAAACTGATGCTACCTGGTCATACAAGCTTAGCGTGGAGTCAGACAGAACCCCAACGCTTTGCCTCACTTTGGTGAATGGAAGCTGTGCACCTTCAGTGGAAGGTGAGACAACATCTTGACCAGCTCGTTGAAGCACTTTCTCCTTTCAAACAGCTCCCCACAACTTAATGCTCCTGAGCATATCAGGAAATAGCTGAGCAAATAAACTGCCACCTGCTAAACAGCATTATTTGTATCTGATACAAATGTTATTCCTCTAAGCAGGTGCTGTTGGCAGCAAGCAAAGCAGAATCTGCAGTGAGCTGCTGTCTTCAGTCTCTCATGTGCTTTAACTGAAGGGGAGGGTGTTGGGCTGTTTTCCCCCCAGAATCCAGTCCTATTTTGCATGGGATCCCAAGTGTCAAACCTAGGGTCTAAATTAGGGCACCCAGTGAGCACTCAGACCAGCCGAAATTATCAGACTGGGGTGCCCAAGTGCCGATCTGAGCACTGAAATGCAGGACTAGGCGTCTTAATTTAGGCCCTCAAATTACAAAATGATCCGTTATTTTTCAGTCTGTGAATTGGTTTCCCAGAGGCGTGTCCGGACAGAAAAGCAGCTCACAAAGCGATTTGTTTCTCGGGGTCTCCTCTCTGGTTTGCCCAGTTGCAGAGCAGGAGAGGGGCGTGGCTGCTGTTTCCTAGACTGGACATAGTTACTGAAATTGAGTCTCTCTGGTGATCTCACTGTATCCGTGTTAGAAGTTTGTTTGCTTGAGGACTCAGTGTGGGATGCCAGAGGAATTTGGCTTTAGAGATCATCTGGCACTGAATCAAAGACAACTCCCAAAGCTATTTTCTGGTGGTCCGGTGTGTTTGTTCCAGACTTTGTTCCTCCCTCATCTAGATTATCCTCCTCTCCTGGATCCTCCCCATTTCCCAGCTTTCTCCCCTGATGTCCACCCAAAATTTGGAAACCCCATTCTCTTATAGCCGGCAATTACTTCAGCAATATCACTTATGGCTGCCACCTTGGGATAAACCACACACCTGATTGCCTCAGAAACCTCCAACACCACTTTACCCACAGTTGACTTTCCAACACCTTATTGGTTGGCAATGGACCTGTAGCAGTCTGGGGTAGCCAGCTTCCAGACGGTTATAGCAACTTGCTTCTGAACCAGAATGGCCACCCTCATACATGTGTCTTTATGGAGGAGTGTCACAGCAAACCGCTCACAAAGCTCCAGAAATGTAGTTTACTTCGTGTTTCTTCTTCTGCCCCCCCTGCTGGTCATCCCAGGTCTGCATGATGCTGTGACCCCACCAGGTTGTGCTTGTGGCCCTGCTCCAGAAGCCCAAGTCACCAGGGGCTGTACAGAGTGCCAGCAGCAGCTTCAGCCAGTTTGCATGTGCCATGCCTGTGTCATCGTCGTCCTGCTCCATCACAAGTTTTGTCAGGTGCCTTTGGTGGATCAGAAAACACTGCGGAAATGTCCACCAACATCTCACAGAAGCTCTGCCCATTTCCTGACACAGGAGTACAACTGCAAACATGAGAAGTTCTTCAAAAGGTGCCTCCTCTGTGTTGCTGGCTCCGGTAGCTGGGAGAGTACTGACCAAAATGACTCTCAGCAGGCTGTTCAAACTTCCTGCCACATGACGGGTGGGCAGTCAAGTTTTCCCACAGTGCACCACAGCCAAAGGCTAGAGCGGCCACATTGTAGGAGGGCACAATCTGGGATATGGTTGGCTTGACTTGGGTCTGCGTGAGGATGCCAGAGCCCCAGTTTGAGCCTGGGTTAATGTAGGGTTAACAATCAGTGTAGACGCTCAAGCCCTGAGTTCTGTAATACAGGGTCAACTGACTAGAGTCCCACTAACTCTGGGTTTACATTGCAATGTAGACATACCCCATACACTGCAATATAAGCCCAAGGTTAGTAGACCTCGTGTTAGCAGATCCTGGATTTGTTAACCTAAGGCTTGAGTGTCTTCACTCTTTGTAACCCCAAGTTAGGAATTGTTGAAACCTGGGTCCCACACTGGGCTAGGCTTCTTTATGCGGGTCCAAGTCCAACCACCCCTATCCCAGGCTTCCTAGTGCCCTCCCAATATGTGGCTGCTCTAGCCCTTTGTTCGTGATGCAGTGTGGGGGAAAACTTGACTGTCCACCAAACTTGACTGTTCAGAGGACAATGAGTGGGCCAGTGGAATACTTTTTGCAGACTCCCAAAGCACAAGTTCAGCAGGGTTGTGTCTACACTGCAGAGCAATAGGGTTTGAACCCTGGGTCCCAGCCTGATTCAGGCTCGGACCCTCCACCCCCATGGGGTCCTGGGACCTGGTTCTGAGCCACGGTTTAGTGCACTTTGTGTGTAGATGGAAGGAGGGGGGTTAGGCTTAAGCCTGAACTCGAACGCTGGGCTTATATTGCAGTGTAGACATACCCCACAATTATCTTCCTCCATGTCCACTGTTCTGACCATGTTGCCCTCCTCCAAGTCCTTGCACAAACTTCCTGTAGCCTTCTTCACCAAGTCTAAGTTCCTCATTCAGTCTTCAAGGACTGTGCCACATTGCCAATGAACCCCACCACACCACACCTCTCATCTTCCTTTCACACAGCCCCTTAGGCCTGGAACTCCCTGTGTGTCGCTGTTCAGGAAGGCCTTTCCTTCCCTCAATTCAAACGCTCACTTAGAACTCTCCTCTCCCACGAAGCCAGCTAACAATCATCCACTTCAGTAACACTGTTGCCCACTCAATACCAAGGAAAAGAGCAACACTTGAACCTCCCTCTGGGTCTCCCAGCATGTCTGATCTGTGTTGGTTTTAAATTACTCGGGTAGGACCACATATCCTTCTGTCTCTCCTATAGCACCAAACAAAGGATTTCACTGGAAAACATGTCTGCTGCTTTCAAAGGTAGAAAGGAAATCTCACCCCTTCCTGAGCTCCACTCAGGTCAGTAGAGACAGAATGTAACCGCTTGTGGGCATGTCATTTAAGACCTGTCTGACCTGCTTTGGCATTAGAACATCTAGCAGAACTAGCTCTGTCCTTGCAAGATGTAGCTGTTGCTTTTATGCATGTGTCTGATTTAGGTAGTTCAGTATTTTCTGGCTCTGACAGAAGTGATCATCTGGACAGATGGGCAAAGCTTGGGCAAATATTTTCCCCAAATCCAATTTCCTAGCATGTTCTCTCCCAAAAATGCATTTACAGCCACTATGTTTGCATCTGTTTTGTGTTCCCTTTTGCAGATATTCTAGTACATGAATTCACTGTGGGGAATGTTCAAGGAAACAGCAGATTATATGTGATTAATTCAGAATAATCATGGAAAGCAAATTTTGAACTCCTAATTCCAGGAACCCCTGAAAACCTCACTCTAAAAAGTTACATTTATGCAATCAGGGAATAGATTATTCACATGTTTACAGGCTTTGCTGGACTTGGTCCTTAAAAGTTGACAATGTTATCTGTAATTATCTGGGGGAAGTTCCATGGCCTATATTATACAGGAGGTCAGACTAGATCAGTGGTTTTCAACCTGTGATCCGTGGACTTCTGGGGTTCTGCAGACCATGTCTAAAAGGTCTGCAAAAGGTTGTCGTTACTATAGATCAGTGGTTTTCAATCTGTGGTCCACAGACCCCTAGGGGTCCACAGACCATGTCTAAGATTTCCAAAGGGGGCTGCACCTCTATGTGAAATTTTTTAGGGGTCCGCAAATGAAAAAAGGTTGAAAACCACGGGATTAGATTATCACAATGGTTGTCTGGGGTCTTGGAATCCATGAACGTAGGTTTGCTGGAGGTGAAATTTCTAGCTAGCAAGAGTATTAATATAGTGGCTTTAAACTGTGTTTGTTGCTATCTGTCACTAAAATTAGGAGAAATCTTAGGTGGTGAATGGGGTCAGTATGATGATAAATTGGGTTATGATGACCAAGCCACATTCTTACTTTTACTGGTAAGTACCAGAGCCCCTATATTGATGGGTGTATTAGAAAAGCACATTAAATGGTCCTTTTCTCCACATGTAGTGTTGCGGACTCTTGTTATTTTAGCATGAGTCTTGTGGTATTTGATGTTTTTACTTAAAGCACCAACCCCTGGAGTCAGATGACTGTGAGAATCTCAGCGTTCACAATTTAAAAAGTCAGCATCTAGCCCTCATGGTTGCAGAGAAAATGTCTGAAAATGTGACCCAAGTGGGCACTAAAAATGCCAGATGCCCGCAGCCAAAACTCAACCCCCTAATTTTTTTTTAAATCATGAGACTTTTAAACTAATTTTCATTATTTTGGGGGGAGGGGGGCTGACTCGTGATTTAAAATATTTGGGGCTGGCAATACAGTACTCAGCTTCAAAGAAAAAATAATCTGACAAGGTAAAAAATATTTAAAGACGGTAACATGCATTTAAGGCAACACAGATTAGAAGAAATTTCAACAATCTAATTTGCTTTTCATCATGGATGCTGTAATAATGTCTCCTTTCATTCAGTTTGGGCAGCGAAATGAGACTGGTCAGTTTCACTTCCTGGTTCTCATGTCCTAGCAAAAGGCAGCTGTGTTTGGGTTCCTAACACTGTCCTGCTATATAAGAGCTAGGTTGGAATTATTATTATTAGTGGTAGGTTTATACTACACGAACACTGTTTTGCTTGGTTTACTGTATTTAAATTTTTTTCCTCTAGTGTCATGAAAATTGGGTCTTGTAAACCCCTATACTCCCCTCCCCATATTCTAAATTTAGGGCCTAAATCTATTTAACAGCATCTGTTTATAAAAGAAAATGAGTTTGGGAGATGGCCTTTAAAATTTTCCTTACATCCTCAGAATTAGCCATAAGTAGCTGCAGTCCCCAGCTGTCTCTGCCACTCATCTCCCTGAGGGTGGGGAGAAAAACGTGATGTGAAAGAGAGAGTTTTTGGCTCCACCCTGAAATAAAAGCCGAGTGGGTTTTGAGATCAGAAGCAGGATAGCTCTCTGGTTCGCTCGGCTGAGGGTGTGAAATGGAAGGGGGCGCAGGATGGAATGAGGGATAGAGGCAGGCTGTTCAAGGTCTACCATGTGAGTTGACTCAGTTGTTTCCTGGGAATGTTATGCCACATGTAAGGTCACCATGGGAGAGAGCAAAGAGGCGAGAAAAATGAGAGGGGAGGGAAGGAAACAGCGCACAATGGACTGTATGCAGCGGCAGCCGGCTACTCACGTCAGACTCATTCCAGAGGCCTGGGATACAGAAGGACTCCAGCAGGTCACTGCCACAAAGCAATAAGATACGAAGCTCTGAAGAAAGGGAGCAGAGAATGGAGAAGTTCAGAGACATGGGCTGATGGCTTCCCCTGTGACACTACTGAACCAACAACTCCTGCACTGTGCTGCTAGAGAGACTCTTTCCGTAAGACACAAAAACCAGGGCCTGACGCTTTGTGGCTACTCAAGGTCCTATCGCACTTTCCACAATAACAGTGATGTTAGCTGTGGTGCAGTACCCTGGCCAAGCTATCTGCCTACCCTAAATACCTTTCTAGTTTCAAATGGCATTTCATTTCCTCTCCTACACCGCCGTGCATCATTGCTGTGGGCGGTTAAACAGCTGCTGCATTCCACCCCAGAGATGGCTGCATTTCAGCGTGTGTGCATGTGCCGTGTAAAGTATTTCATGGGGAAAGAAGTGGTTCCTGTGTATGTAGGTGTATAGAAGTGCTTTGGGATCTTTAAAATGCCAGATGTTCTATTAGTTCTCTGTTAGATATTACGAGGACCTGGACAACTGGTTAAAACAAGGGTCTCTAATGGGGGTGTCCCACTGCTCCCCAGAACATTCGTCACTGTCATGGCAGAGTAAGGTATTTGCCAGAAAGCCCCAATACTTGCTCGCTGCAAGGCAAACCTGTATAGACTTTCACGTCTTCCCTTTAACTTCCCCGGTTTGGATCAGTCTCCCCTAAGTGGCTTGCTGACCTGCACAACTGCTGGCATTTTACTCTGAGATGTGTACAACACGACTTATTGACCCTCGGAACCTAGGGCATTTAAAGGCACAGAAACTGCAAGTGTTCAGTGTTAGAACGGAGTGTTGCAGAACAGATTTCTCTGTCTACATCACCACTTTTGGCCACCAGAGGGAAGCAGCAATATTGCTTACATTTGCAAGGATAGAGGAACTCCCAATTTAATGCACACACCCCCCTCCCACCACACACACACACTCCCTGTCTTAGCCACCTATAGCTGAGCATCAGTCAGCACTAGGGTGACCAGACAGCAAGTGTGAAAAATCGGGACAGGGGGTGGGGGGTAATAGGAGCCCATAGAAGAAAAAGACCCAAAAATCGGGACTGTCCCTATAACATCGGGACATCTGGTCACCCTAGTCAGCACCTTCCTCTGCTTCTGAATCCTGGGCTGGGTTAACACTTAACACTTAAAGGGGTGCATATAGAAGGCTCCAGTGATCATCTTCTGCCTGAACTATCCATGTTATTTCTAAGGTTTTTAAGATACTTTACAGCTAGCTAGTGGTGATGGGGTGGGTGGGAATCGTAAACAATGAAACAGGGGTGGGGAGAAGTAGGCAAGGAACACTTAGAACAGGCTGTACCATGTATAGCAACTTCCACTGGAGGATTTCAAAGCACTTTACAATGGTGGATAAGTAAGATTCTGACTATTTTTTGGCCTTGTCTACACTAGAGGGTTATACTGGGATAGCTCTACCATCAAACCCTGCTAGTGGGGACGCAGCTTATACTGGAAGAGAGTTCTTTGGCTGGTATACCTTACCCACTATTTCCCAGATGAAATCACATCCCTAACCAACATAGCTACGCTGTCAAAAGCCAGCTCTAGCGTTCGATGCAACCTTAGGGGCTCTGAGTAGTTAAATGACTGGCCCAAGGTCACAGTGAGTCAGTGTCAGAATTAGGAAGAGAAGTCAGGTGTCCCGACTCCCAGTCCTCTTTTCTAACCCTGTAGCAATGCTGCCCTGTCCCCTAGCGGGGATGGGAATCAGCCCAGGGCAGTTCACACCCTTGTGAGTCAGCCCAAATCCAGATGCCTCGTGTCCAATGGGAGCGATGACCCAGTGCCCTAATTTGGCGTCTGCATTGTGCTCGGTCACTAGAACAGACTGTTCATCTCCGTTCCCTGCATGGTCCCTCCCATGCCACCCACTGTGTCAGCCTGGGGAGAGGAAGCTGCGCTTTGCAGGGCCTCACCTTCCCAAGGACAGAACCGCACATACTCACCAATCTCCTCGTATCTCATCACAGTCCCCAAATTCGCATTCTCATCTGGAGAAAAAGAAGTGCCTGAGTCCAAGCTTCAAATGAATGTCCATGTCAGAGCATGCCCAGGAGGGGAGACGGCTCTTTAACTATTCAGCAATGGTTCCTTAGTTTAACAGGACTCCTGCTCCACCAGCGCATACCTGTCTACCTAGCACCTGGTGGTGGATTCCCTGTCACTCAGAGCCTTTTGAAGGAAATTGGGCGTCTTTCTAAAAGATCTGCTCCCGCTCAATGGGGGAATGGCTGGGCGAGGTTCTAGGGCCCACGTGGTGCAAGAGGTCAGGCCAGGTGATTATAAAGGAATCATCCAGCCTTACAATCTATGGTGAGAGAGACTACGTAGATTTCCTGTTAGTGGTTGGAGTTAATACTTCTGGGGATTCTTTCACCTTGGTGGTGTCTGTCTACATCCAGGCATTGCAAACTCAAGGAGTCACTGTTCCTCTTCCCCTAGCGTAGCTGGGCTCAAGCGGGGCAGATTTCCTTAGTTAAGCTAATGCTGCTTCCTGCTGAGCAATCTAGGGAAATCCTGGGTGGGATCCTACTTGCAATGAATTTTGGCGTAAACCCTGACAATCTCTGTGACAACCAGGGAGATGCTGTCAGGGAGAGAGTGGAGGCCTGGTCCTCAGCTGGTATAAATGGACACAGCACCACTGTTGTCAATGGATCTACATTGATTTGCACCCACTGAGAATCTGGCTGCGAGTGATACTGCAGCACTGGGTTGGATGGGAAGCAGGAGGAAGACCGCGGAGTGAGGAGGAACGTAGATGGATGCAAGCATCTACATTTTCATAACATACCCACAAAGGTGAAGCGCTCCATTGGCGGACGGACACAGCAAATCCGGCTCAGGCTTTCTCCCACCTTCCCCAAGATCTTTGCTGGAGGAAGAGAGATTAGGGAAAAGGTAGGTTCAGAGTTTGAACCACCTGCAAGAACCAGGTCTCACTGCACAAGGCCTGTCTGTTATTCCCCTACAGAGCTCTCAGAACACACAGGGCATTTGACCTTGAGGGTATGGGGGAATCCCTGCTGGCTGGGTTCTTAAATCAGTAAGCTCTTGTCCCCACCTTCTGTACTGTTTGTATCCACCTCAGTCTGTTTGAATGACTCGTTTAGAGCCTTGTTGCTGTATTGAAGTTATTTCATGTAGACGTTCATCATCCTGAAGAGCTCCACCCCACCCCCCCACCACCAAGATTTGGAAAGAAACCAATATTTCCTGCTAAGGATCTGATCAGCAACTTGGTGCAAATGGCCCCTTACTGGTTTGGTTACTAAAGCCCCAATCTATGGAGATGATCGTTGTTTCTTGATTTCAGCCCCCTCTTAAAACTCTTTAATTTCACCCCATTTGGATTTTTAATGAAGCTAGGTGTGCAGTTGTGGGTGCCCCACGCAGTGAGGATTGTGCCTAATCTGCACCTGGAATGACCGTAACTGCAAATACAAAACAGGTAACAGCCTATTTAAAATGTCCTCAGACAACCCCCTGAGTGGTTAATCATTGAATTTAAGTGTGACGCGCAGTACTTACACGCAAAAAATAGTCATGAAATTGAACTTCTACCACGTTTAAGGATCAGGCCTGCTTTTGGGGCAATTTTAAGATACCTTTTTCATGTAGATTTAGTGCCAGAGTGACAGCCCTTTGAAAGGGAAGTCCTCTAATCATTCACAGAACAGGTAGAGCATAGACATTGGCAGTGTGAACTTCCTCCCAATACTCTGCCTATGCACCTTAACTTGAACCTGAAGAGACCACTTTTAGCTGTGGAACGTGGCTCAGTCTCCATGGCCTATTTGGTCTTTTTCCCATGTTGCTCCCGGGGCCAATTGTGTGGACACTCAAATGGACTTTGCCAATGGATCCCAGTCAATAAGGAGTGGGGAAGGGAGAGAGAAGATAGTAAATGGACCCAGTGACAGGTTGCATTTTCCAAACCTGAACCCAAATGTTGCTGAATTGCATGGGTCTGGAATCTCAATTCACTCAAATTATACATTTTGGAACCATACAAAAGTCTAACCTGAAACCTTCATTTATTGTTTCTTGGACAGGTCTGTTTCCCTTCCCCATTTCTGGGAGAACAGGTTTGGGGATTTCAGATTGGTGCTGTCTGCAGGACTTGCCTCTGCTCCATTTGGAGAGCTTACTTCCCTCTGCTGAGACCTACCTGCGGTGGGCTTGTTGGAAATGTTGCTGTTCTGGTAAATGGGCTGTGGAGACTCGTTCTGGGGCTGTCCAATCACCGGGGTCATGGAAGGTGTGTTCACATTGGAGAGGATGCAGCCAGTCACTCGCTAGGGTGGGGATGAAATGTAAGGAGTCAGTAATACAACTCCAGAGCCAGAAACACACCCATAGATCTCTCACTCTTGCTTGGTAGCCAGCCCTACAGCTCACAAATTAACAACATTCTCCAGTCTTTACTAGGAGACACAGCCAGCCTCATTTCATGCTTCCTGTTCCCATCTGTAGACCTGGGCTGGGAGGCTCGCTTAGCATACCCTAAGCATCTCCTTAAATAGGATACCCACTAGAATGATTTCTAGTATGTGCGATGAGGCCAGCTTGATCTGTGCAAAACCATTATAAGGATACAATTCAAAAACTGGTATTGACAAAATACTAACCCTCTCCCATTTAGCCCTGTATATTTGATGGCTGCCTTAACTCTTAAGGTGAATTAATAAGGACAATTGTGTGGTTTCAAGTATTCCTCTCCTGGATTCTTAGGTGTAAGATGAAGGCCAAAGCTAAGCCAGAGGGGAGATGCTGTTATCACTGGAGATGTCGTCTGTCTGCTCGCATGCAGATCTTATATCAGCTTGGCAACATTCTAGTCACCCACTCACCAGAGTTGAGTAATGTTTTGTCAGGCAGGTAAAGTGTCACTGGATTTTTCATAATTGTCAATCACAGTAAAGGGCAGCTGAGTAGATTTTGGTGCCTGGGCTGGACAATTTTGCAAGGCTGATTTATACATTGCCATTTCATTTGCCGTTTCATTTTTTCCCCTAATAACTCGAGATTCTTCACCCCCTTCCTCCCCAACTGTTCTTCTAAGCACACGAGAGCCTCCTGGGAATAGGAGACTTCAAACCTTCTCTGTTCTTTGAAAGTGAACTTGGTGTCAGCCTGGTAGCCCTGGGGACTAAAACACTCTGTGCCCACACCATGAGGTTGGCAGAGGGAAAGGCCATGTCAGCTTCCCCCATGCTGCCAAGTTGGTGTGCCCTTCCCCTGTTCTGTAGGGACTGGCTCTGGGGTAATTCAGTCTCCATGGCCCATTCAGTCTTTGTCCCCTCTGCTGAGTCGGCTAAAATGGGTGTTGGCCCGTGGTGGTCATATCTGAGTGCCTATGTGACCATCTCTGGGGTGAGAGGGCCCTTCAGCCTTATGGTCCATCCAGTCTTCTCTGCTGAGTATGATAAATTGACTTCCAATCAGTGCTAATTGGTGGTGGGTTTTGTGATGCAGCCAGCTGCGCCCTAGGAGCTTTCCAAAGTCATTTCACAAAGGCCACTGTGAAAGCTGCTAGATGACAGTCGGCTTCAGTCAGTGTCAAACTGTGCCAGATTGGAGCCAGTCCCCAGAGGTGAAAGGCTCCCGCTCACATGAGCCACCGGTCCCCTGAGCCATGCATTCCCCTTTCAGGCCACGATCCTAAGAGGAATAGAAAAGCTGGCTCTTGACTTGGCTGCGTGTGAACTTGCTTCTGTGAGGAGATTGCTGCACACATCTCAAGGAGGCAGGCAGGCTTTAAACATTGTTTTAGCCCTGCAGTGAGTTAGCACCACTCTGGGTTCCCCGCCCCCATGTTGCTGCCCAGGATAAGACTGCAATGTTGCTAACTCACCCTGTGCTAGGAGCAAAAGACAGTGGAATAATGACTGCGCTCAACACACATTCTTGCATCAAATCTTATTTCCTGAGCAAATCCCAGCTGCTCCTTCCTTCCGCTCCCTTCGAACTGGAGGCAAGAAGTGAACAGACGGGGCCTCATTAACTGCGGAATCCTGGGGTGGCTCCTGCCCCGCTAGCTAAGAACTTTAAAGGAATGTTAATGTGGTTGGGGCGAGGGGGGGGGAATCCAACCCACCCTGAGCTCTCACTTAATCCCTTCCCTCGTGCCTACTGCAGTATCCGTGCCGCTCGCCTCCCTTCAGAGGAATTGGAACCATCATAAACATTTCATCTGACTGGAGGGTGGATTTGAAATGGTTCAGAACTTGGCTTGTTCCCGGAATGTTCTCTCAAGGCAACGATAGCGCTGTGAGACGTCCGCTCTCCTCCCTTCACTTCAGCTCCATGGGGCAGGGGCTAGTAGGATCCAGAGGGGCAGAACAGCAGTGGGAAGCAGTGTTGTGAAAGAGCCAATATTCGGCCTAGCCTGCCTGTCCAGACCGCTGAGGCACATGTTCAGGCTTTCCTCATCTTGTGTCTCGACTACTGCAATCTGCCCTTCTCTGGCCTTGTCGCCAGCCACGCTGCCTCCCTCAGTCCAGTCAAAACGCTGCTACTAGGGTCAAAGAATTACAGAAATGTAGGGCAGGAAGGGATTTCAGGAGGTCATCTAGTCCAAGCCCCTGCACTGAGGCAGGACCCAGTCAACCTAGTCAACCATCCCTGATAGGTGTTTGTCCAACCTCTTCTTAAAAACCTCCAGTGATGGGGATTCCACAGCTTCCCTGGGAAGCCTATTCCAGAGTTTAACCACCCTTAGAGTTAGAAAGATTTACCTAATCTAATCTTGCTGCAGGTTAAGCCATTACTTCTTGTCCTAACTCCCATGGACATGGAGAACAAATGATCACGGTCCTCTTTATAAGAGCCCTTAACATAGATGAAGACTTATCAGGTCCACACTCAGTTGTCTTTTTCCAAGACTAAACATGCCCAGTGTTTTTAAGCTTTCTTTATAGGTCAGGTTTGCTAAACCTTTTACCATTTGTTGCTCTTCTCTGGGCTCTCTCCATTTGTCCACATCTTTCTTCAAGTGTGGTGCCCAGAGCTGGACACAACACTTCAGCTGGGGTCTCTCCAGTGCTGAGTAGAGCAGGTCAGTTACCTCCCATGTCCTACATAGGACAATCCTGTTAATACCCCCCAGAATGGTCGTCTTGACTTGCACTTTCATCATATCACTTCTCCGCTTGCGTTCCTCCAATGGCTCCCCCTTTCCCATGAGTGCCTTGTCTTTGCCATTAAAGCCTTCTCCATTTACCCACTCCCTAGCCATCAGATCTTACCGAGCTGTGGACACCCCATCACTCTGCCAGTGGGGCCAGCCTCAGTCACTCCCCGTCTGCTTCTCCCTCAACCCACCTATCCCCCACCCCCAAACCCACACGCCTGGCGAAAACTCCCTGTCCAAACGCCTGAAGCTTCCATTTTTTCTTTTTTTAACTGCTTCCTCTGAACCTGCCCCTGCTGTGATGCCCGCAGATCCTGCCTGCCTGGCACTGGGGCAGGCAAGTGGCATGGCCGAGCCTTCTGCTTTTCTTGTCAACTCGGTTTGTTTCATTGGTTCAGCCTCCTGCCCTTCTTTACCCACTTGACCCCTGCCCTGTTTGTCCCTTTCATCCAGGTCTCAGGGTGGCTTTTATGCCAGCCTCCCCGTTGCTTTGCTGGAGGGTAGGATAATTGTCTAAGGTCATTAGCTGGAGAGGTGGTGGGAAGTCCCATTTCTGTTCAGGGTTTGTGATCTTCATTCTCACTTCTGCCTGCGCCTGTGGAGGGATTTCACTTACTGTGCCACGTATTCTCTGGGGTTTACCCAGCACAGAAGATGCCCTTGAATTTTCCTGTTGCTGAGAGTCATTCCTTAAGGCCAACGGAGCCAGGTTTGTCCTGTGGGGTTATTTTGGTAGGTGAGTAAGCAGGGCTTCAGTCACTTGTTTTTCAAATGCCCTCTTTCCCCCTGGATTGACTGTGTGGCCAGCAGGGTGAAGTCTGCTTAGCTGTGAGTTTGCCTTCCCCACCTGCTCTCACTGCAGCCTCGTTCTTGTGTGCATCCTGACGAGCCTTTTTTTCTTTTCCCCAGTGCATAGAAGCTCAGCATTTCCCTGGAGTAGACATGGTGCTGGGAGTTTGTCCTTAGCCCTTTTCCACAGGTGGATTAAATTCGGACATGTGCAGCACAATGTTCTTTTCTAACCTCTTTTTGCCTAGCCTCCTTACTGCGAGGGCCCGTCTACACAGTGAAACTTAATTCACATTAAGGAAGTGTGTGAATTTACAGTACAACAGCTACTCCTGAATAACTCCACTGTGATGGGGTGTGTACACCCAACACTGGCAGCAAAAGGGTTAATGGGAGGCCAAGGGCTCATTTAGCCCACTTGGTGGCACCTGGAGGGTGTGTTAGGTACAGTTCATAAGCAGGCTCAGCTGGGGAGAAGAGTCACCTTCATAAAGTGAGGCACTCAGAGCAGTGGGGGAGAGACCCAGTGGGGAGGGGGCTCAGAGGGAGAGAAGGCCTGAGAGTCTCTCCTGAGAATGGAGCTGTGGCAAATGGCCTGGGACAGAAGGGACATGGGAAAGCTGCAGGCATGGAGCGGATTCCTATGGTGAGCCCTAATGAAAGGACAAAGTCCAGTGGAGGCCGCCGAATGGTTAGCTGTCCCAGAAGAGTTGGGGGGAACCCAGAGAGGCTCAACCCCAGGATGTGGTGCTTGCTTCTGTTTGGGGGGTTTTGAGTTCTGCTGGGAGAAGTCTGGGACATCCCCCACCCCCCACCAGGAGGGGTGGGGATGTTGTACTGGTGACGCTGCTGGTGCAGGACGTTGATACTCTGTAACGGGACTATTGTGACCTGGCTGGCCGGCAGAGTCACACAGCAGACCATGTGAGCCCGGAGGTCGAGAGGAGGCAAAAAGGTGTCAATGCCAGGACTTGCCAAAAGGGGGTGCTCCGGGACAGTGAATTGTCACACCATGTACACCTTGCGTGATCTGCATACCAGGTGCTGTGACTATCTCTGATTGGAGGGTGCTGGAGGTTGGGCCTTGGTGCATTCTTGGGAGCCGGTCTGGAGAACTATTCAGCTTCCAGGAATGGTGGCGGTTTGTGAATCCCTTACTTGAGCAATTCTTTTGGGAGGAGCAGGGTTTTGTTTTAATTGGCATGTCCCCCTCGATCCTTGTTACTGATGGTATTTTTAGCCTCTCCGTGTGGGTATATTGATCTGGGCTGGATTGTTTGCTGCAATCTGTGATCGGTACTTTGCTGGCTGAGGATGACGTGCCTACCCAATCCTAGAGGGCGGACTCCTTTTTTTTTTTTTTTCCAGCCAGGAGAGGTGAACACGCGCCTGTGTAATATTCTATCTCCTCTACCTATGTTGGGCCAGAACCTCAGCTTGGGTAAATGGTCACAGCTCCACAGGTTTCAGGGGAGCTATGCTGTTTTTCCACAGCTAAGGATCAGTCCATTGAACATATATATCATGTTGGTGTAATTAAATCATCTTGAAAGAGAGAGAAACCTGCCCTGCATTGGCTACTGCTGACCCTGAACTCAGCCCTGAAAGTGCTACAGATCAAAGCTATCAGAGGGACACTCGGGTTGTGCATTAAAATGCATTGGTCTAACCACTTTCCTACACCGCTTCTCCCGCTAGCCACAGCTTTCCCCTCCCCCTGCTGTGACACATCTGCCCAGGTGTGACTCACCTTCATCAGATCACGGTGGTGTTCCAGTACACTGCAAGTAGTCTGCCAGGTGTCCTGATAGCACTCCCAGGGGTCCACCCTGTGGGGAGGAGAGAACATAAAGAGGGTTTGCCTGTGAATCTTGCTCTGTCCTTCACCATCCAGCATGCTCAGTTGCAGTGGAGAGGCCAGGAAGAGACAACAGATAGGACCATGCTGCTGGGAACCATCCATGTTAACCCCTTCATGTCTGCCTGCGATTAGAGGCTGGAATAAAATGCCAAATGCAGCTTTTCCAGCCATCACATTCTCATTGTATTCTCCCCACCTGCCTTTGGTTAAACTCCTCCATTCCTTCTCCATTTCCTCTTCCCTCCCCAGTCCTGGGCATCCCCATCTAAAAGCTCTTTTCCTCTGGCCCCTGCCCAGCTGCCAGACACTGCATGGAAATGTATTGAGACAGCAGCTTTGGTCGCCAACATGACAATGGGACAAAGAAGCACACTGGGCTCCCGAGGAAGAATGAACGCGACGGCTGTCCAGGGTTTCTGCTCACCAGGGTCGCTCCCAGAAATTTTCCCCATGATGTGCACAGCTGAACCACTCTCAAGGCAGGGCTCACAGCATCACCAGGGGCCCCCTCCATTGTGACAAATTTCCGTGAGTGGCGTTGCAACCTGGCACGTTGTGTCTCAGCATGACTCTGTTTGGGGACCCTCTCAAATGCGGGGAGGGGGGCGCCTAGGGCAAACTGTCCCTTTTGCCCTGCCCCTGCCTATGATGTACACCATGCATAAGGTGCACATGGCTGCCCACGCCACTGCTGCTCGCAATGAAGCGCTTTTTCTCTCTGCCCCCTCACTCAGACAGCATCTGGGAGGAGCGGATGGAAGTTGCATGGAGCTCAGTGGCTACTGGGACATGGTGTCACTGAACTACGCCAGCACTGACCTGGAGGGCATTGCCATGGGGATACTGGGAACTAGCCCAGCCTGTTGGCAACCTACATCACAGAGGGGTGTGAGACCCTGGAGAGAGGCTCTTACCTGTCCCCCCTCTTGGGCCTTGACCTATTGTGGTTCTATCCATATGGGAGGAAGCATCTGAGGGTCGGATCCTTTAACCCTTCCCACCCTGAAGTGCCACAGCTAAAGCCAAAGGGGGACATTCTTAAGGGTTTAAACTTTTATTTCAGGAAATTCAACTGCGTGTAGGTGCAGTCCCGAGAGCTGAGCACCACCAAACACGATGGCACTGGCAGCATACCAGCCTGACCGACTCTCACGTGCCTGAGCAACAGCTACATGACGCAGCTGTCACGGACAAAGGGAAGGGCCGCCCCACTGACTGCCATGGCTGGCCTTTAGGGAGACAAGGCAGGTGAGGTAACATCGTTTACTGCACCGACCCCTGGTGAGTTACTGAAAGGTCAGGGCAGCACGAGGAAGAGAGGAAACAGGGAACGTGGCGAAAGGCTTGTTAGCGCCGGGGCTGTCACTGCACCAGCGTGAGCCCCTCATGTTAGATGTGGTGCTGTCTGGGGTAGTAAGTGATTTGCACTGGCACAGCTGAGTCAGTGAAGAGGAGCTCCCGGCAGGGGTCTGGGTGAGAGGGGATGTAGCTGTGCCTTGGGAGGCAGTGTCCAGGAGCTGTGACATTATTCATAAAAATTATCCCTACCTCTTGCTTTTCCTCCCCTGGGCTGGCCTCCCACCATGAGGTTAGGACAGTGCTCTTATCCCCATTGTACAGACGGGAGGCTAAGGGACTTGCCCAAGGTCACACAGGAAGTCTATGGCAAGACAGGGAATTGAACCCTAGTCTCCCACACAGCTAGTGCTCTAACCACTGGACCATCCTTCCTCATAGCCTGATGTTTGTAAAATCACGTGGGAGACACGGAATTTATTCAGTAGCTGTTTCTTGAGGCTGTGGGGGGAATTCATTAGTCTGGTGCCTTTGTCTTTTTGCACAAAGACAATGTGAAAGGCAGTCTTTTTTCTAGGAAAAGCTTCCCCCACTGCTCCTTTTTCCCAGAGCAGGAAAACTCCCCCCTGCATTCTTTTCTCAGATCTTCTGAGAGCCCCCAATCTTTCATGAATTGCTAATCACACCCTGGCTGTTCCCAGCCTGGCAATGAGATTTCATGCCTGTCTTACACAGAATGTGGGTGCAGGAATTTTCACCCCTCCTCTACACACCAGCTTGTGAAAGGCAAATCTCCAGTGCTACTACAGCCTGGCTTAATTGAAAACTTAATGAGCTGCTAAATTGGGATGTTTCTTAAACATTTTCTTAGCAAATGAATGTATTTTTTCCTCACACACCCCACCTGAGGAGTCACAGACATGACCTCACTAATTAAAAACACACTGAGTGCCTAATGTCTGCTTAACCTCTGAGCTACACATGCCTGAGCGAAGTTAGAAACCATCTCTGCTCTTCATTAGGGTCTGTGTATCTGGGATTGACACTAGTGGTATAACAAACAATAGCACTCAGAGCCTGTGCATACAGACATGCTTCTGCACGTATGGCCAGATGCTCCCAGCTGTCTCAGACATACATGCTCACTCATGCAGTCATGACCATCCACCCAATCCTTTTGATAGCTTCCATATCATTTGATGTAACTTGGTGTCTCTCCATGTGGCCATCAATATTAGTCAACTCTATCTGGGCCTCATCCAATGGAAAGAATCCCACTGAAGTCAATGGGATTTGGATCAGGCCTGGGTGTGCCCTATTTGTTGCTCCTTTTCTCAACCTTCTTGATCTTTCTCCATTGCAGTTCCTCCTGGTACTTGTCCCTCTCTCCTTGTTCTTCCCCTTCGCTACTCTCCTCCACAGCCGGTTTGCTCATTCCTTTCTCCCTCTCTCCCCTTGGGTGAGGAACGTGCGCTTCCCCTGACCTACAAAGACTGCTGAGTTTCTTATACAGGCACGCGCACTCACAGTAACAATGAGCCATTATTAAAACATGCTCTTTCCACACAAATTTTAAAGGCACTAACTTTTCTGGTGCATTATTAAGGTAACTAGTGGAAGCTTGCTTTAATTACACACTGCGTGCTTAGCCGATAAGGGTGTCTGTCATCAGCCGCAGCTGGCAGAGCTGACTGGAGCTTTGCTTTTACCTCCTCCCTTGGTGGGGATGTTTGATGCACATCACTAGCGGCCACTCACTGGCTCTGAGATGAGCCCTTTGAAAATCCTCTCCAAGCTCAGTCTGAACTGACCTTCCACTGAGTGGTGGATGTGACTCGAAACAGATTCCTACAGGCGTTGCCCCATGAAAGGAGCATCATGTCTTTCGAAGGGTCCCTGTATAATCCTACCGGCAATACCCAAGGTGTTACTCACCTGATCCAGTCAGAGGACTGGACGGCCAGTTGGCACATGGTCAGACGGTGTCGGCTGGAGACCAGGCCCTGAAAGAGAATAGTAACTAAGAGAGAATGTAGGGAGAATCAGCGAAGCTTTGTCCAATGTCCAGTCTTCCCTCAAGCTTGGACCTGACTCAATTCTGTGATTTCCCCTCCAAAACCTAGTCCAAGCTCTCCTGAATGCACCACAGGGATACAGATCCACTAAACTGAGTGTGAACCCAATAGCACCCCCGCAGATGGGCCATCACCAATGTTACTCATCTGCATAGGGCAGAGGTACCTATGTCTTGCTCAGATTCAGAGGGCAGAACCAAGCAGCTTATGTGACGACATAAGAGCTTTGCTTCTCTCTGAATCCCATCTGGCCTGGGGGCTAACGATAGGGACAGCATTTTCTTGAGTCTTTTGGGGTAGGAGGAGGCTTCTGCAGCTCAAATACAGAGATTTCCCCATCTTTGGATTTCATTCTTCAAAAGATGCTTTTAACAGCTCCTGTCCCAGTATTGCCAAGCCCAAGCGTACAGAAATCATGAGCCAGGCCCCCAAACTTATGAGAATGGCTTTAAAAATATGAGATTAAAAAACATTATTTGCTTTCTGGTGCTTGTGCCTTTAGGGGGTCACATTTTCTAGCTTTCCTCTGTAACCACAAGGGCTACAAACTTGGGGCGGGGCGGGGGGGGAGGGAGTTAAATGGAAGCTGAAATTTGTGTGTAATCACAGGACTCCAGGAGCTGCGGCTTTAAGAAAAAACTAGACTTAGGGTAAAATCACAAGAGCTGGTAACACTGCTGTCCCTACATCAGGTTCATCAGAACTATTAATGGGTACTATCTGACCCACACAATCTATCCCAGCCCTCTGCTCAGCTTCCCCATAGCTTTCACTCTGGCATCAGCGGAGCTGTAAGATTTCACTCTCCTGCAGACTCAGTTTTGGAACCAGCATTACCTGGTTCCCCAGGGTGTTCATTGAGCTAGAAACCCTCAGACCTAACTCTTCCTGTCATTCATGCACACTCCCAGCTTCCTGCAGATTACTTTGGCAATATCACACAGGAGAGAACAAGAACTTGATCAACCAACCTGCTTCCCATAGGAGTCATGTACTGGTGAGACGATTCCACCAATTACAATGAACCTTCCAGTCTTGTGTAGATAATCCCGGGCTCTCTCTAATGAAGGAAACAAACAAAAAAAGGAGGGGGCAGGGGGATCACTATGTAAATTCCACTGTAAAGCCAAGAGCTAGCTAGCATTTTGAGCCAGATTTGAAAAACTGGTCTCAATTTTCACATGCAGTTTGTGCAAATCCCTGAATTTTCTCCTGCACATAATTGTGCAAGCAAAATTCACTGTGCAAAAGTGCCAGCTGGATTGAGGCCCCTTGGAAACTGTCCCTTTGCCTTTAGGATAAGGTTGAGGATATTAAATGCAAAGTCAGGGCTAAATTCTCTGCTGGTGTAATTGAGTGACATGCCATTGAAGTCCAGCTGTTCCCATTAACACCAGCACAGATACTGGCTCTGAATATTTCAGTAATATTAAGGATCTGATTAAAATACACAAAACCCAAGTGCATTTGTGATACAATGCCAAAGACCATATTAATCTCCTTCTAGTGGCTGGTCCACTCCAGGATAACCGTGTACTGCAGTGCTAAACATCATGAGCAGATTTCAAACCCAGCTGATGACGCGTGTGCGTGTGTGTGAGAGGGCGGGGGAGGGAAGATTGTTGTATATTCAGAATGTAAGGCTACCAATGCCCCCTTTAGCTTGCTCTGTCATGCCAGTGTGGCAGAGTTCATCATGGCATTGAGGAAGACCCCAGGTAAAGGATGTAATTGGTTTTAATTGGATCCAGGTTAATAGTGAACACAGCCATTACCATCTGAAAGGTGTCTGGTGGCCTATGTGAAATGAGCTGGTGGGCTCTGCCCCATTCTTGGTGGACACAGGTGTCTACACCACAGAAACCACGGTTACAGTTGGCAATCTCTGGGCTCTCTGCCGAGATTGCCAACTGTAACTGTGGGGTCTGGAGACTGACTTCCTGTCTGACCCCTAGAAATGGTCATGGGTGAGGGGAAAGGTTGCTTTGCCATGGCCACTGCTGTAGGGCCTGGTCTGTGATTAAATCTAGTTCCTCAGTCTTCAGGGCTGTCAGTCCAGCACTGAATTCATTTAACAACACAGTAATTAAAACAACAATGCATGCAATGGAGTGACCTGCCTCGCAACAACATTGCTGGTGGAGTGCAGCTAAATCTTTGTGGCAGATTGAAAATGGGACCCATACATTTCTGTCATGCCTGTTTGCATTTATTCTCTTTGGCGCTGTCTGTGCGGGTGTGTGAATGGGGCTGGTGAAACTGTTTTAAAATGCAATTTAAAAACAGCTCCTGCTGACACAACTTGTCTGGCTAGCGGAGGCAGTTTTACAAGCTATGTTTCATATATATAGATATATGAAAGGCAGGGTGGTCTAGTGGGTAAGATACTGGCTGGGGGCTCAGCAGACCTAGTCTCTATTTCTGGCTCTGCCACTGACCTGCTGTGTGACCTGGACAAATCACTTCATCACTCTGTGCCTCAGTTTCCCCTCCCATCCTTTGTCTTGTCTATCTCACTGTCAGCTCTTTAGGGCAGAGATTGTCTCTTACTATGTGTCTGTATCATGTCTAGCACAGTGGAGCCTTGGTATTATGGGGGCATCTAGGTGCTACTGTGTTTATAACTAACAATGTTATACAGTACTTGGTCTAAATTACAGTAGCAGGAATTATGTTTTAGAACAATTCTGTTATTACATTTGGAGTTATAGAAAGATATTAAAACTATACATAGACTCCATTGAAGTTGTCATCACACTCCATACACAGTAGCACATGAATGACTAGGGTAGGCAGTATAGAGCACAGATAGTTTGCATAGTAGATAAACACTTGTGCATCATGTATGTCCCATCTACAGTACTGGGACACAGCACACAGCCCTACTTCTACTTTGCCCCATGTACATTGCTAAGGGAGACAACCTCATGGTCAAACCATTGTTGCCAATTTGCGTTTCCATTTTAGTGTGGTTTCGATAGAACTCTTCTGCAGTCCCAGCTGCAGCTCTGGAGGAATCTTCCCCACACCATTAGTTCCAAGAGCCAAAGCTTAACATCTGGATTTAAAAATAGATGTATATCTGTAACAGAAATAGTCTGAAAATAAAACAGAAGGGAGAATAAAGACACCAGCTGGTCAGCACCGATGCTTGAAATATGGTTCTACTCTGAGAAATGGCTATGCAGAAATTACATAGATCTTCCCCTTGTGCATGTGCAGAATTATGGGTGCTCACTTTAATGGCCAGTTAGGTCGCCGTCGTGCATTTGGATCCATACAGACGAACCCCTGTGCATGGGCGGGATGAGTTTCTGTCTCATGCATCTGCATGGAATTGTTAAGTAAGTGCCATATTCTGCCCTCAGAGCCCATTGCTCACCCTCGGAATGCCTATGATTACAATGACAGGTTTCAGAGTGGTAGCCGTGTTAGTCTGTATCAGCAAAAAGAACGAGGAGTCCTTGTGACACCTTAGAGACTAACACATTTATTTGGGCATAAGCTTTTGTGGGCTAAAAAACCCACTTCATCAGCTGCATCTGAAGCCCACGAAAGCTTATGCCCAAATAAATGTGTTAGTCTCTATGATTACAATGGAACTTGCTGCATTGTGTGCACTTGCCTGATATGTGGGAGCCTCAAATCCCTGCTCTGCCTGAATCAGGGTAGACTTTGTCCCAGGCCAGTGCCCTGCCCACCAGGCCGGAAAAAGTGCCAGTCTATAGCCCTGGTCTACACTGGGGGGGTGGGGACTAACCTAAGATACGCAACTTCAGCTACGAGAATAGCATAGCTGAAGTCGACGTACTTAGATCGACTTACTGCGGCGTCTTCATGGTGGTGAGTCGACTGCTGCGGCTCCCCCATCGACTCCGCCTGCGCCTCTCGCGGCAAGGGAGTACTGGAGTTGACGGGAGAGCGCTTGGGGATCGATTTATTGCGTCTAGACTAGATGCGATAAATCGACCCCCGATAGATCAATTGCTACCCGCCGATCTGGCAAGTAGTGTAGACATACCCTATGTGTCAGCCTCAGCAGCACAGTGCTTCAGGCTGCTGCTGTGTGGTACGAGTGCCAGAGCTGCTGGCATATGTTGTGTAACGAGATCATCTTTGTGAGCAGTTGTCTGCCAGCCTTTTCAGAAGCAAGGAAATTAACTTTTTTATCCCCTGAGTGGAGTTGGGTGTCCACTGTGCTGCGAACTGACAGAGCGAGAGAACTGAACATGAAGGGAAACTGAGCCAAGAACTTCAGAGGGACAGAGCTGGACCAACACAGCTGAGAAATTCAGCGCACAGGCTGTTTAGTCCACATGGGTTAGAGTGGCTCTTAGCACAGCTGATGCTGGCCCTTTCCCATTACATGCAGACAGTGGAATGGGGGGGCGGGGCTGCAATGGAAGGGGGAGTGTAGTGAGACTCACCAGTGCAATGCCTCCTGCTGGTCGTCTGGGAATTAGCTCTTGTCCAGCATACGGCGCGCCCTCTGTTGGACGATGTCTTGCTTGCCTTAGGCCCCCCCGCCACATGTCCCTCCTGGACCTCGGTGCCCTTTTACCTTGGGGTGCTGCCCCCTGGCAGTGCCCCCACACTCTGGGGCTCCCCTCCCAGGGGAACCCCCAACCCTCTAAACCCACGTTGCCTCAGTGGCTACTGCCAGTCATCATCTAGCCCCCGCTCACTGGGGCAGACTGCAGTCAGTAATGGCCACTCATCATTGGCAAGGGGTTAGGACCTGCTGCCTCTGCCTATTCCCGGGCTACACCTCTGCAGCCTCAGTACCTCTTTGGGCCTTCACCAAGTCCTGCAGCCTGGAGCTCCCCAGCTCCCTTGCCTTCCCCACAGCCCTGCTCTACTTCAGGTACATTGCTCTCAGGCAGCTAGGCCCTCTCTCTCCACAGCTAGAGAGAGACTCCTCCAGCTCCTGGCCCCCAGCCCTCTTATCAGGGCCAGCTGGGCCCTAACTGAGCTGCCCACAGCTGTGGTTGCTACTCCAATCAGCCTAGCTTGGCTGTTTTAACCCCTGTTGTTCAGGTTTGGGGCAGCCACCTCACTACAGGGAGACTGTTGGAAAATGCCAGGACCATACACTATTCATAGCCCATTCCCAGGAGAAAAGGCTGGTCCAGGGGTTAGAGTGCTAGCCTAGGACTTGGTAAACCTGCGGTCAAGTTCCTGCTCTGCCACAGACTTCCTGTGTGACCTTGGGCGAGTCACTTAATCTCTCTATGTCTCAGAGCCCCACCTGTAAGACATGGATCATAGCACTTCCCAACTGTTGTGACAAGATTGCAGGTCTGTCTTTGCTGCAACTGGAGTTGTGACTGCAGCTGGGGCAGGCGCACGCATGCTAGTCTAACTCTAGCTAAAAAGAGCAGCGCAGATGTGCCAGCCAGGCTTGCAGTATGGGAGAGCAATGGAAGTATGGACATAGCGTTCCGAATGGGCTTGTACTGTTTGCACCGGGGTCTTCACTCCCACATCTTCACTGCTATTTTTAGCCATGCTAGCTAGATCAAAGCTAGCAGGGGTGAGGCTGCCCGGGCTCCAACCACACCTCTGAGTGCAATGCAGACGTACCGCTTGTGAGGTGCTGAAATATTAATGGGGGGCAATGTAAGTTCCTAAGTGCGCAAAACCTCAGTGCCAATGAAACGCCCTGTGTAGACCAGGCCTAAGATCGATATAGAGAGAAATTAAGGGTGGAGTGTTAGTACTAGTCTCTTCGACATTCTGAATGTTTGGTTGTTAATCAGATCCCTCTTGTTGGCAGGGTATTTCAGTGTATTTAGCAATATAGAAACATTTGCTTTCAAGATGCCCCTGCCTGGACATTGAAACCACTTGTGAAAATCTGTTATGTAGCACTATGTTCTGTGTTCTTTCTCTGCAGTACAAGGAAAACTGGCCTTGTGGTTAACAGTAGAAGTGGGAGTCAGATCTGGGTTCTGTTCCCAGCTCTGCCATGGACTTGTTGTGGGGCTGTGGGTAAGTCACTTAATCTCTCTGTGCCTTGGTTTCCCTGTTGGTGGGAGGAATAATACTTACAACCTCACAGGGCTGCTTTCAAGTTCATTAACTTGTCAGAAAATGCTGTAGAAGAATAAAGTGAAACCTCTGCAGGCTAAGACCAGAATAGCCCCATGCCTGAGTTTGCACACAAGATGAGATTTCTTTATTCCTGTATAATGGTTTGGGGGAGGGAGTGCGTGTGTTTGTGTGTGTGTGTGTGTGTATCTGCGTGCGTGAGCAAACAAACGAGTTCAGTGTGAAAATACTGAAGCCACCACTCCCTTCAATTCCCTGCATGTGACTCCTTTTGGGAACCAAACTTGCACCCTCGCACAGGTTGAGTTGCATGTTTTCTGTAAGCGTGTGGTCCCTGCTCTCATTCAGCAGACCAGAGAGGCCAAAACAAACCCAGGCACCCACACGTTAGGTTGGTTAATTCTCCAGGATAAAAACATACCATTTTCTTGATTCCATTCACTTTCCATTTGTCTGCTGTCTCTGGCTGCTGCTGCTTAAACAAAACTCACTCTCTCTGTTCATGTTGTTGTTGATCTGGTTTGCCATTCGTTGTATCTGGCTTGGGAGTTCCAAGCAGCTGGGGAATGGGTTTGTGGCTCTCAATTTCCCAAATGTCACTTCTGACTACTTTTTGAAGGAGGGGAAGCACCAGAGGCTTCCATCATTGCCAGGGAGGGCACTGGGACACTTTATTATTGTTAGAGAATTTGCTTCCAGCCCGCTCATTCCTGCCTGTAACTGGAGACCTGCATCCTCTCCACTTGAAAAGTTCCTGAGGTGCCATCCCTGCAGGGACTTCACCCACTGCGGCAGAAAGATTTGCCAACATACAGGGAACATTCATGCTAAAGGGAAGAAGAAAAAAACAATGAAGGCGCGCAAAGAGGAAAATAAAAGGTGGAGCAGTTTTCCATCCAAGGTGCATTAGATTTTTGAGGATGATCATTTTAAAATTCAACAGTGTCTAATAAAATTTGCAAGGAGTTGAGATAATGTATTGGAAGACCTGCTGGTCTTGATACTGTGGTGTAGAGCATTGGAAGTTAAGGAGGCATCAGCACTTTTTTTAAAACCTTCAATTTCCAATGATTGATTACATCTGTTAAAATGTGCTTTCACCTGAAATTCTGCATTGGAGGCTTCTGCCCAGGAGATAATGTTTTGAAACAAAATTTCTATGGAATCAGTTGAGTTGTGTGTGTGTTTTAATGACAGAGGAACCAAGTGCTGAGTAGTTCATTAAGTTTTCTGAGCTCCTTGAATTCCTAAATAGCTTTGATTTTAAAACAGAAATTAAATTGACCAAGTGATGCATTGTTAAAGCCATCCTTTGCTCTCAATAGCCTGGATCATGTATCGCTTCCAGATCAGTCCCGTGGAATAGCCATAGCAGACAAGATTGCTTTGGAGTTGCTCTGACTTTTGGATGATAATTTATCTGCCCCAGCGCCCTCCTGTAGAGAGTCTCACAGAGATCAGTGCTGTCAGCTTTGTCATGCAGTGTGTATATGAGTGCGCTCAGAGAACCAATCCAGCAGCATGGCCCAAGGTGTCATCAGCACAGTGGGGATACTTGGGACTGTGTCACAGTCTCTCCTGATCAAGGCTTCATCTCTGTGCTGCTGCCTGGCTGGGGATGTGAGATGGCTGGATGAGGCTCAGCTCTGGATGGCAATGAAGGATTGCTTATTGGAAGTAGGAAGAAGCTGAAGTGTCGTTCGTGTGGTGGCTGCTCCCACATCAGTACAGAGCATTCCCAGTTGATGTTATATTGTTGCTTATGAGCTGAATGTGGAAGCCAGTGTCTTGGTAATAGTTGAAAGTGGCTGCTTGCATCCTCAAAATATTCTGCGGTTGTGACCTCCTCCCCCCCCCAGTCGTGGCCCCAGTCAGAGTGAAGGGTGTCTGATAAGCACTGAGGGGATGTGCAACAGTCAGTGGTACGCTGTCTACGTATGCAAGGCATGCCCAACCAGATGGGCATTGTCCAGCTAGCAGCCTGCGGGCCAGTTGATTCCATCTGGCCCCCATGGAGGACACAAAATGGCATCCTCTGCACGGTATAACCGCGCAGGCCCCATATGTCCAAGGTCATGCCGCATGGAGGATGCCACTTAGGAGAACAAAATGGTGTCCTCCGCACTGCATGACTTCGCACGACCCGCCTATGTGAGGCCATTCCGCATGGAGGATGCCATTTTGGATTGCCTAAGAATCCCTCTTTCATACGAAGACAGGAATAGCCCTGCCAGATCAGACTCGTGGCCCATCCAGACCTGTATCCTGTCTCTGTGAAAGGGGCCAGTACAGCTGCTTCTGAGGAAAGTGCAAGAAACCCCCAACTAGACAATTATGGAAAAATGGCAGGGGAACTTTCTTCCTAACCTCCATCAGTTAGCAGCTGGCTAATGCCCTGGCACAGGATGGGGTGTGTTCAGGATGATTTTTTTTAATCCCATCTAAGGTAACTGTGGATGCTGCTATTACACAGATGTGTCTAAATTTTTCTTTTTTTAGGGCCTTAAAACTGGAGGGAAGAAAAACCCTGCCTTCCTCTGCAGCCCCTCGAGGAACCTGTCCTGCTCCTGCCATTCGAATAGGAGTAATAACCCTAGGACCTTCCCATTGGTGGTGACATCCCCCTTGGGCGCCAACAAGAGTGTTAGCTACAAATAGGATTCTCCATTAAAATCAAAGGACCATATTAATCTTTGGTGGTGTAACTCCTTTGACTGCAATGGAGATACACCAGAGATGAATTTGGCCCAGGTTTTAGTGCTTTGGTGGTAACGGTTTGTCCACAGACCTGCAATATGCTGCGTGCTCTGGCCACTGTTGCTTTGCGCATGGCAGGGCCGATGGGAGCTGGCAGGCTAGTGAGCGTGTGGGGAGCAGCGCTGGTACCTGGAGGCTCCAGTGGAGTTGGTTTTGCTGTTCGTTTGGGTCATGATGCTTTGCGATAGAAACAACAGTTTCTTTCATGGAGACTGGGCACTGCTCGCCAGGGCTAGGTGCTGAGGAAAGTCCCCTTCCCCTTCCTCGTGAGCAGGCACATGTCCCGTCCAGTTGGTTCTGGCGGCTGCACTCTCAGCTCTCTGGGCCAATGTGGTTCTTTCTCTTCTGGTTTCCCTTGGTCAAAATCACCTTTGGCCTCTCCATCTCACTCCCCTGGCGACATGGCTCGGAGAGGGGTGGGGGAGAGTGTGGAACAGCAAGGCCTCTCCCTGCCAGTAGGGCAGGGGAAGCTGATGAGCTGGGAAGGAGGGGGAGAAGTCAGGCTAGGGAGGCAGGAGCAAGGGGAGAGGCAGAGAATTCCAAGGGGAATAATAAAGCAAGTATCTACTGGCTTCAGCGCAATAGCCCCGCTGGAGAAAAGAGTTCCCTGGACTGTACATATCACCTGAAGCCAATGTTCCCCTTCCTTGGGGCAGTATTGTACTGCCGTTGCCCCCGGCTCCTAGATCCTCAGCTGGTGTAAACTGGCTTAGCTCCATTGACTTCAATGGAACTGGTTTGCACCAGCAGTAGATCTGTGGAGCAGAAGCTCTATTGATTGCCATTCATGCCCTTTAGGGTATGTGGTCCTGTGGACAGGGCACTGGACTGCAACTCAGGAGACCTGAGTTCTATTCCTGCCTCTGAGCTACTGTCACCTTGGGCAAGTCACTTCATCACTCAGTACCTCTGTTTCACCTCCCACCCTTTGCCTGCCTGATCTCTTTAGACTGTGGCTTTTTGGGGCAGGGCCTGTACCTCAGTGCTACTGCAATAGCAATATAAAAATGATGTGACACATTCCCAGCAAGAGCAACTCATGGACACAAATGGCTTTCAATTCCATTGCCCAGCAAGGCTTTGTTTACATAACAGAAGGGCTGCCACGGAGCCCTTCCAAAGCGCTGAAACACAAAGTTCAGGCTGTCGCTCTATCTTTAATTCAGACTGATTGTCTGCCCCCACTCCCCACCCCCAAAAGCTGCTCAGGTTCAGGAAGGGTTGTCAGCCTTAGGTCTTAATTTCCTGGCTTTGTCTCATCATCTTATGTCAAAACCTTTATGTGCTTGGGACTTTGTCTTTAATATTGTGTGCCACTGACTGCCCCGTGAATGTAACCAGGACTAGCTAAGTAGGACGGGTGTGCAATGAACATCTGCAATGCACTTACCCTCCGACCTCTCTTTGGCTACACAGCCTCATTTTCACATGCAGCGTGCACGGTTTCACCAAATCTGGCAGTAATTGCGAGGGATCGCTTACAGGTAGCGGTGAGACGGCAGACTGTACATATTTGTCACCGGCGCGCTAGATCATGACAGTGTAGCTAAACAGGCTTCTTGCCGGTATATGAGTCAGAGCGACCCTCTGCTTGTGCAAAGGACAATAGCTTTTTGGCTTGAATTAGTAAAGACTGGCCCCAATCCTGCCTAGTCCAAAGTATTTTACTTGGGGGAGAAATCATGTGTAAATTCCAGGCTGATTCACACCCCTCTTGTTCCCAGGGAGGTTTGTGGGGTTGGGTGTGGTGTAGAACTTGCCCCTCGGGCTTTTAAAAACCCTGCAGTCCCTCCCTGCTCTTTTTAGAAGTTGTGTAACTGTCAGGGATGGTCCAGGTTTGCTTGGCCCTGCCTCAGCGCCGAGGCTGGACTTGCAGACTTCTCACAGTCCCCTGCAGCCCTGCATTTCTACATTTCTATAACAGAGGTTGGTTTAGCAGTAACCACGCCAGCTTCCTTAGGGAGGTCTGGTATTCAGACCGCACACAGTAGGCTCCTCATGCCAAGCTCTCACTCTGTCCAGGCAAGATGGGCATTACTCTGATGCTGTGTGAGAAGGATCAGCCCTCTGTGCAGGCACTGTTGTAGAGATTCACACTCGCACTCTCTGAGTGCAGTAGAAGTCCCAACCCCATGCACTTGTTCGGTCTCTGGGCATGCGGTGGGATTCGCCACAATCGTCCGAGTGCCAGTCTCTGAGACTATCAGGATTCACACTCCCAGGTTTCCAAATGCAGCAGGTCCAGTCAAGTGCTTTGAGATGCTTTTTTTAAAAGAGGGACATTTGGAACCTGTGTCTGATACGGCTGTATTAGCAAAGCAGTTCACGCTGTCCCTGTTCACTCCAGCCCCCAGACAATCGCCAGGTCACAGCCCTGGTGCTCTGAGACAAAGCCCTGGCAGTTCAGAGGACACATTGATCTCTACAGCCTGTCATCTGACTGGAGAGGAGGGGCAGAGCCCCCCAGGACAGGAGAATTAAAACATCTCCTGTACTTTGAAATGCAGCTGAGCCAGGCTGATCGCTGGCAGACAGCAAGCATCCTTTCCAGGGGAGGAAATCCTGCATGGGAGGAATTGATAGAGCAGAAAGGGGGCTGCCAGGGTCAGACCGAACTGCCGGGGGCAAGGAGAGTGATGGCACAGGAGCGTGACCAGAACAACTGCTGCTAAGAGATAAAATCCCAGCCTCCAGGAAGGCAGCCAGCAACTCTCTCTGCTGGTGGGGATGGGTTATTAATGAGATCAGATCATTTCTTCTCTTCATCCAATGCAGCTCCCTCTCCCCAGGACTGGGCACTTGCGCTGTGTAATGTACCACAGGCAGGCTCCTGACAGGCTCCCAGACCTTGCACAAATCCTCCCCACTCATTGGATTGCTTCCACCTGGTTCTAACTGTCTCTTTTTAGGCAGGGAGATAAGGCTGAGAAAGGGAGACGTAGGGAGGGGGTTTCTTTCTTTCTGTTGCCCCAAATGACCTGAACTTCCTCCCCCTCCCCCCAGCATTAAATGAGCTGCCTCTGGGCAGAGAAATGGGGCCAGATCTTCAGCTGGTGTAAATTAGAGTGTCCCTCTTGGAGGATCTGGCTCACGGCCTCCTTTGCATTACTGTCCTTGGCACTGGCACAGAGCAGCAGTTCTGTTCTCCAGGCACAGATGAGAGCGCCCCTACTCGTATGGAGAGGAGAAATGCCTGCAGTTCTTGCTGGAGAACAGGATTTAATGAGCAAATCACCTCCCCTCCCTCTTTCCTTCAGCTTCCCGGGACCAGCAGTTAACGCTGGGGAGGGAAGTAGAAGGGGGTTGCTTTCAACATAAAGGCAGCATCTGCGGGAGTAGCCCACCTGCTGCGTCGCAGGTCACTTAGGAGTCAAACCCATTCCATGGTTGCTCTAGGGACTAATGATATGAAATAAGGGCTCTGTCTCTTGAATCTATTTCAGTGGCCCACACTAGCACTGCCACAATTACAGGACTGTCAGTGCATCCGTTATAAAGTATTTTTTTCAGGGGGTGAGAGCTCACACATCAAGACCCCCTTTGTCCTCAAAGGCTCAGCCTCCGAGCAGAGGTCTGGTTTGTTGGAAAGAAAAGGTCATGAAATCAGTTGGTTCTTTTTTCTTGAACCAGGCCCTGAAGAAGAGAGAATTGTAGGTTGGTGGCTTTGCACTTGTCAGTGTGCAGGTAGAGCACAGGGGTCCCATTTTGGAAAAGTGTCTAATTGACTTAGGAGCCTAAAGCCAAGACTTTCAGAAGTCACTAATGAGTTTGGTACTTGCATTTTTGAGTGCCCAGCCAGAGATACCTTAAAGGGCCTGCGCTTCAGAAAGCACTGAATCTCTGCCCTCTGAAAATCAGACCCCTTTCAAGCGTCTCCACTTGGGCACACCAAAATGGAGGCATTCAAGGGCACTACTCACTTTTGAAAATCTTGGCCTAAGTGCCCAGCTCACTTTTGAAAATGGGGCTTAGGCTCCAAAATCTCTTTGGCGCTTTTGCAAATTTGACCCTTTGTCTAAGGTTGTGATTTTCAAAGAAATCTATTAGGTGCTCCAATCCCAATGAATTTTAATGTAACTCCCTGAGGGGCCTTTGAAAATCCCAACCTAAACCTTTATTAGGACACTAGAGAAATATAACTTTGCAGGTGCATTGTCCTTTCTTTGGAGTCTGTTTAAAAATTAAAACTGCGTTCTGACAGTGCTGTGTGTTATTGCTAAACTCTGTTGTGATAGCCCCCTCTGGATTATAAACTTCACTTTTGAATAATGTAATAATGATACTGAACATTTAGCTAATGTCTTCCATCCCAAAGAATCCTAAAGCATTTACAGTTGGTATTATAATAATCAACCTATCTATTCCGGTTCTTATACTGTGCATATCTATGTGCAAGAAACACCACACCCATCTACGAAATGCAGCCCCCTCTGGGGTGAAATGCAGCATCTGTTGAAAGTACATTTCAGTTTAGCACAACACTTCTGGACAGGAAATGAAGAAGAATACCAGATTAAACAAACTGCAGAGCATTTTTTGGTAAACTCAGTACAATTACTGCAACTGGAAATTAGCCAGGGAGCTAGGGCTAAAACCTCTCCTCTTTCAAAAGCACTCTAGACTCTTTAGTGAGCACACATGGCAGTATGGCCAACTGCAAGTGTTCAAAAATCACAAGACTGGCTTAAAAATCATGAGATTTTTAAAAATAATATATTTGAGGCTTTTTTTTTTCTTGGCCCTCTTGTCTCTGAGCCTTTAGGGTGTACTCGGGTTTTGTTTTCCAGCTTTTCTGTGCAAAAACAGCTAGAAACTTGTTTTTATTTTAAATGAAAATTGAGATTCTCAAAAAATAACATGACTCCAGAAGCTGGGGCTTGAATAAAAAATGCCAAATATGATGAGACTTGCAATAAAAATTATGAGAGTTGGCAACACGGAGTGGTTAGGACTTTGGTTTTATGTCTCATCCTATAAACACCCCCTCCAGCAGCACAGCACTCTCTAGTACCACTCCAATGACATGGGGTCAGTGCTAACCCTGAGACAATAGAGCTTCCATCTGAATCATCAACATAATCCCCCTGCAGAACTGGTTTTTCCCTTCCAAGTACTTACCAGGCCTCCCACCCTTCTTAGGGCCTAATCCAAAGCACACTGAAATCAATGGGATCCCTCCCTTATTTGTGAGATCTGATGTTATTGCATCCCTAGGAGGGATAGTTGCATGCAATGAATTACTCCAGGGCCATGAAACTGACAACAGACATAGCCACTATGTTTTGGGCCTTTCTGTCCGTGTTCCTTCTGCTGGCTCTGCAGTGGCTGCTGTTTAATGAAGTACACTGATGTCAATTGCTGATGCACTGACAGCAAGGTTTTTGCACAATAAGCTGCTACACACATTTACTATTGTTAAGCAAAGCCAATTATGTTTGCACTTTACCCCCAAAAGAAATCATAAAAACCAAGAGAAAAGAAATCAGAGAAAACTGGTAGAGATGAATAGAAGAGGAAGGGACCGGATCCTCAGCTGGTTTAATTTGGCATAGCTCCAAGCCAAAGGAGCTGTATTAATATACACCAACTGAGAGTCTAGTGGCAAGTCTTTAAGATGCTATTTCAAGTGACAAAAATGACTTCTGATTGTCCCCTTGCTGTTGGAAAATTAACTACAGTATTGTGTATGCTCTGCTGTTTTCAGCCGTTTATTCTGTTTGGATTCTAGCTGTCACATGTCTTAGCACTTGGGTAGCTTCATGCTATAGACAGCACACCTAGTTGTGCACCTATGAACTCTGAAGCTGCTGTTCGGAAGCCAGAGTTGCACTATTGAGAGCAATTGTCAGCTCTGGAGCCTGCCCTATGGTTTGGATAGGTTGGGAGGAATTGAGAATATTTTGCAATCTGGTGGTGGGGACCGATGGGGACATCATAGAAGTTCGGAATGGAAAAGAGCTACTTACGTCCTCAGGTGCATTCCCAAACAATCCAGGAGTGTTCCCTATGCGTATTGTCTACTGTGTGGCCCCACCTAGTTTGTAAATGTCCAATGTAGAGCTGATCAAAGTTCAAAATAGGAACAATATTAATAAACATATTTGTACAGCTTTTGACTAGCTATTGGGGTGTCAAAATGTAGAATTTTTGTTGAAGAGGGGGAAATTTAATTAAAATGGTCAGACAATGCTTTTCCTATTGTTTAACCAGATCTAGGTCCAAAGGATGCAATTTGCCCTGCTCCCTTTGGCTCTTTGTCTATGCCCTAATACACCTCCTGCTCAGGTAGTTCTTCTTGAGACCATAAATTGTCTTTCTGGATTTCTTCACATTCCTCCTAGTGATACCCCATGTGTCTCACTAAATCATCTCTCCTTTCTTGGGGTTTTTGCATCCTTGAATATTTGCAGGCTGTGATAATGTATCCCCACTGTAGTGGTTGTTTAGCCAAAATCTGCATAATGAGCTCTTTTGATTTGCCCTTGTAAAGTCAGCCCTTCCAACCTGCTCCTCATTTGTGGAGCTCTTCTCTGAACTGCTTCCATTGTCTATCTTTTTGCTAATGAGGTGTCCAGAATGAATACAGTATTTCTGATGCAATTGCATTCAGTTCATGTAATGTGGGACTATTACTAGCCCTGTTCTGTGATGTGATTTCTCTGCATGAAACACAAAATGACACTGGCTTTGGTTGCCACCATATCATGTAGTCTTTGATATTCACTGTCCCCCTCTGTGGCACTTTCAGCATTACTGTTTCCCATTGAATATGTGTGTTTGGGATTATTTTTTTCCTTGATACATTAACTTCAATTTTTCCAAGACAAATCTTATGTTGTGATTTTCCTGCCCATGTTTCTAATTTCTCTTGAGAGCTGTGTATTTGTCTGTCCTCCATACTATTCGCAACTCCTCCCAAGTTAGTATCATCTGTGGATTTCATTAACATGCTCTTTTTACCCCTCTTCCAGATCATTAATGTCTTGAACAGGCAGCTGTTAAGGAGTTGTAGCAGGGCTGGAAGGGAGAAGGGTTGATGGGCTGGTATATCTTTGGTAGGGGGAGAAAGAATTGGGAGGGAAGGGTTGACAGGGGAAGGGAATTAGAAAGGTGATGTGGCCTTTGATGATTCCATTCTCAGTGGGAATCTGGTAGGCCCTGCATTGCAGAAGCCACACAATTTCTCCTCAGGAGGGCACCAGGGCCATGAAGTTAGTAGTCAGGTGTAGGAAGACATTGTGGGTGGGCAAGTGGAGGGGGAATGGGTCCTGACAAGTTTAAAAACTTGTCTTGAAGCTGTTCCTGGAATTCCTGGGGAGAGGTCACAGGATGCTGGGGGAGGGGGGTGGGGCATAGAATATGAGCAAGAGCTCTAGTCCGTCAGAGACCTTGTGTCAGAGACTTGGCCCTTCATCAGGGGGAGAGGTCAAGGTCTATGACTGGGTGAAAATTAACACCTGCAAGTGAATATACAGGCACATGTGTTCGCCTCCGCTGTTTCTGTGGCGCTGTGGCTGGGATTAGGGACCCGCCTTTGGCAGCTCACCAGACATTCCTGGTCTGCAGCTATTCCATTCTCAAGGGGTGAGGTGCTGGGGGCAGTCGCTGGTCCGAATTGAGAGCAAGCAGAGTCTAACGGGTTCAGCGATCCCATGCAAGAGCCAAATTAAAATCTTGGCATCAGCAGCCTGTTCTGCTCCCTCTGCAACTTCAGATGCCATTGACCTTGAAATCCTGGGTCCTAAAGGGTTAATTTCAGGGGATTTATTTTTAATCAACTTCATCTTTTCTTTTCAGCTTCTGGATTATTTGTTTCTGGGAGTTGAATGCTGCCCAGGGAGTCCAGAGTCAGGAGCTATGTGGAAATGTCTCCTCCCCCTCCGGATCTAGTAGGGTCCTAGGTACTGATGGTCCAGTTTACGCACAGGTCTGCCTGTCTTTAGGTGGTTAGGAGATAGCCATATCTTTTGTCCTACTGCAAATGTAGGGCCCACCTGCTGGTGATGGTTAGCATGATGTTTGTATGCTGTCTTGGCCACATCTAGGTTTTGTTTTAACTCATCTTGTGTTTGGTGGCTTTGACAGCTTTGACAAACCAGGTCTGAGGCTGGGGGAACTGGGGCTGCTATGGGCAGTGTAAGGTGGAAATGGGGATAGAAGCCATAATTTACAAAAAAGAAAACCTGAACCAAACCAAAACAAAAAGCCCCAGGCTCACTTTAGTTGAGGTGAGATTTGCATTGTTTTACATGAATTCTGTGTATGAAATCAGTGAGGCCAGTCATTTTGGTGGTAGATTGTGAAACATCACAGGTATTGTTCTAACACCTGGTTTACTCTCTCTGATTGACCATCGGTTTGTGATTGGTAGGCAGCTGATGCACGGAGATCCATCTGTAGGAGGAGGTGGAACATTCCTGCCAAAACCGAGATATGAACTGTGATCCGCGGTCTGAAGTGATGTGGTCTGGGAGGCCATGAGAAACCATGAGGTTCTTCATGTGTGTGATGAGGAGATGAGCAGTGTCCTCAGAGGTAGATGTATGCAGGGAATGAAGTGCACCATCTTCATCAGTTGATCCATTACAGCCAGTGTGGCATGGCATCCCTCAGATCAGATGCTGGTAGTTCAACAGTGAAGTCCATTGTTATATTAGCCCAAGGCCTCAAGCAGGGGGGGTCTCAATGGGCATTAACATTCCAAAGGGTTTAGTTCAGGGCACTTTGGTACGGCCGCAGGTGTCACAAGGCCTAAGGTAGGCATGAACATCGGAACGCAGTTTTGGCCCCCAGGATGACGGACGTCCCATGCGAATGATCTTTGCCTTGCCAAAATGTCCAGCCCAAGGGCTGTCACAACAAATGCATAGGGCCTCCAAATGGGGGTGGCCCCCAGGGATGCAGATATGCCTGTGAACGAGGAGGAGTCCATCCTTTTGTCAGAATTTACTCTGGCATTCTAAATTAGGAGTGTCTGGGCGAAGGGGTCATTTGGTGGGCCGAAATGTATCGTCATGAACAAATCAGGTAGCAGTGATTCTCCGTGGGAGAGATGTGGTTTCAGGAGAGAATCACAGAAATGGCAGGGACCTCAAGAGGTCACTAAGTCCAGCCCTCTGCGCTGAGGCAGGACCAAGTAAACCTAGACCATTCTGGACAGGTGTTTGTCCAACTTGTTTTTAAAAGCTTCCAATGATGGGGACTCCATAACCTCCCTAGGAAGCCTATTCCAGAGCTTAATTACCCTGATAGTTAGAAAGTTTTTCCTAATATCTAACCTAAATCTCCCTTGCTGCACATTAAGCTCATTACTACATGTCCTACATTCAGTGGACATGGAGAACAATTGATCGTTGGCCTTTAAATAACAAACCTTAATATATTGAAAGACTGTTAACAAGACCACCTTCAGTCATCTTTTCTCAAGACTAAACATGCCCAGTTGTTTTCACCTTTCCCCATAGGTTAGATTTTCTAAACCTTTTATCATTTTTGTTGCTCTCCTCTGGGCTCTTTTCAATTTGTTCACATATTTCCTAAATTGTGGTGCCTATAACGAGACACAATACCCCAACTGGGGCCTCACCTCTGCCAAATAGAGCAGGACAGTTACCTCCTGTGTCTTACAGACAACACTCCTGTTAATACACCCCAGACCCATATTAGCATTTTTTGCAGCTGCATCACATTGACAATTCATATTCAGTAATTTGTCAAGGTCATTTTGGATTTTAAACCTGTCCTCCAAAGTGCTAGCAGCCCCTCCCAGCTTGGTGTCATCTGTAAATTTCATAAGCATACTCTCCACTCCATTATTCAAGTCATTAATGAAAATGTTATATAGTACTGGATCCAGGACTGACCCTTGCAGGACCCCATTAGAGACACTCTCCCAATTTAACAGCAAACCATTGATAACTACTCTTTGAGTACGGTTTTTCAACCAATTGTGCATCCACCTTATGGTAATTTCATGTAGACCACATTTCCCTAGTTTGCTTATGAGAATTGCATGAGGAACTGTGTCAAAAGCCTTCCTAAAAACAGTCTACTGATTCCCCTCTATCCGCTAGGTCAGTAACCCTATCAAAGAAGGAAATTAAGTTGGTTTGGCATGATTTGTTCTTGATAAATCCATGCTGACTATTCCTTTCCACCCTATTATCCTCCAGGAGCTTACAAACTGATTGTTTAATAATTTGCTCCACTTTCTTTCCAGGTATTGAAATTAGACTGACTGGCCTATAATTCCCCGGGTCCTCCTTGTTCCCCTTTTTAAAGATAGGCACTATGTTTGCCCTTCTTCAGGGTTCTGGGACCTCTTCTGTCCTCCAGGAGTTCTCAAAGATAATTGCTTCAGCTAGATCCTTAAGTACCCAAGGATGAATTTCATAAGGCTCTGCCTACTTGAATACATCTAACTTATATAAATATTCTTTAACGTGCTCTTTCCCCATTTTGGCTTACGTTCCTTCCCCTGGGTGTTAATATTAATTGTGTTGAGTATCAGGTCATCATTAACTTTTTTCGTGTAGGCTGAAGCAAAATAGGCATTAAACATCTCAGCTTTCTTGATGTCATCAGTTATTAGCTCTCCTTCCCTGCTAAGCAGAGGACCTACACTTTCCTGTGTCTTTCTCCTGCTCCTAATATATTTAAAGAACCCCTCCTTATTGCTTTTATGTCCTTTGCCAGGTGTGACTCATTTTGTGTCTTAGCCTTTCTGATTTTGTCCCTACATGCTTGTGCTGTTCTTTTGTACTCCTCCTTATCAATTTGACCATGTTTCCACTTCTTGTAGGATTCCTTTTTGATTTTCAGGTAATTAAAGAGCTCCTAAAGGAGCAATATTTGTCTTGTACTATTCTTCCTATCTTTCCTTTGCATCAGAATAGTTTGCACTTGTGCCTTTAATATTGTCTCCTTGAGTAACTGCCTGAATTCATTTTTCCCTTAAATTTTCTTCCCAAGTGCCCTTATCTACCAGTTCTCTAGGTTTGCTGAAATCCGATTTTTGAAGTCCATTATACTTATTCTCCTTCCTTTCCTTAGAATCATGAAATCTATCATTTCATGATCACTGTCACCCAAATTACCTTTCACATTCAGATTCACTATCAATTCCTCCCTGTTGGTCAGAATCAAGTCTAAAATGGCTGTCCCCCTGCTTACTTCCTCCACTTTCTGGAATATTTTTTTTTCTTTGATACCTTTCAAGATTTTATTGGAAATTTTGTATTTTGCTACATTACTTTCCCAACAGATGTCTAGTTAGTACCCCATTACTACCAGGTCCTGTGCTTAAGGTATTTCTGTTGTTTGTTTTAGAAATGTTTCATCCACCTCCTCTTCCTGATTTGATGGTCTGTAGTAGACTCCCACCATGGCTTCTATTTGTTTAAGCCTTTTATCTTTATCCAGAGACTCTCAGCTGGTCTGCCTCCCACCTCCTTCCGGACGTCAGAACAAGTGTGTATATCTTTTATGTATAATGCAACCCCTCCTCTCTTTTCCCCCTGCCTGTCCATTCTGAACAAGCTATACCCCTCTGTACCAATATTCCAGTCAAAAGACTTATCCCACCAAATTTCTGTGATGCAAATTAAATCATAGTTTACCTTATGTACTAGTACTTCCAGTTCTTCCTGTTTATTTCCCATACTACCTGCATTTGTGTACAGACATCTAAATGTTGATTGGATTCCCCCACTGATTTTTCCTTCTTGTTACTCCTTGGACCCTATTGTAATTTTCCATGTCCCCCTGCAACAGGATGCAGGGAGGCTCTTCCAGTCCCTTAGGATCACTGGCATATTCCCTTTTGTGGGACAGAGCATCTGTCTTTCCATTGCAGATCCCATCATAGCACTCTGGTAAAGGTACCATGGGTTCTGAAGGTGACGTGGGCCCATGGGGCTGCAGGAGATGTTCCCACTTGCAGTCCTCTGATCTGTTCTCACTGTGTGCGGTTTTCCACCCAAAGCTGGTCCATTGTGGCCTGTTAGTGAGTGACCTGCTCCTGGAGGTGCAGCATCCCCTGGGGCACCTGTGGCTTCCATACCTGTTTCAGGTAGGACAAGTCTAGAAAGAGACCAAAGCGGTCTGAGCAAACTGTAATGCTAGTGGCTGAGGTGGTCTTGGGGGCAATCCAGAGCAGTAGTCAAATGTGCATGGGTGGTTGGGTAGCCGGGAGGTCTATTCATATCAGAGGTAGCCCATGGCAATGGTCAGAGATCTTGCAGGGGTCTGTAGCTGGCAGAGCCAATGCAGGGGGCTGGATCAGTGGGTTAGGGAGGCAAGGTCTGGCGATATGGCAAGGCAGGGTCAGGTGAAGCAGCGTGGCAAGGTGGTCTAGGCAGCAATCAGCAGGCAATGGCCTATTGCTAAAACAGCTTCCTCTGCCTGTGGGGGCCTTTATATAGTCCAGGTATCCAATGAGAGTGCTGCCTGCCCAGCTAATCAGGTGCCTGGGTCGTGGCTGCTGTGGGTCTGTAGGCCTTTAGTGCTAAGGCTGTTGATCAGGGGTGGTGGGTAGGTCAGTGCACTGCAGTGGCTAAGGATGTGGCCTAGGGTAGGCCTGGGTTCAATATGGGGGTCCTGACAGTGGGGGGTTAAGAGGAAGAGCAGAGGTTGGGAAATGGATTAAGGTTTTATATTCCATCGGGGAGACTTACCACAGAGAGAGATAAGACAGGGCATGTTGCCCATGTGGAGTCTGGCTTCAGAAAGGTCTGGAATAAGGTCCCTTTAAAAGGCCAGGCCACAAGGTAGCAAGAGTTTCTGCCATTGCCACCTCCCTTTCTGCCGGTAGGGTAAAGGGGACACCTGGCTGCATAGGAGCATCACTGCTGTCTCTTTCCTGTACACTGTGGCCTCTTGCAATGTCACACCAACAGCGGGGCCAGAAGGCGGGTCATCCTGTGCCAATAGCATGGGGCTGTGACGTTATTGACATAAACTGGAACCGTATAGATCGTTGTTGCAACCAAGGTCCTGTAGTGGCACCAAATCTTGTATAAAGGGGGTCAAATAAGGTATGTAAGACAAGGTTATGCTTTGCTGGTTGTGATTATGCTATCTATGCATGCATCATTTTTATAGTTGAAGTTATAAATATTGGCTATATACTTGTAAATCAATGTGTTTTGATTCTAAAGTAGCCTTAGTAAAGCATTTTGTCAGCTTCTTGAGAAAGGAATGTGCAAATTAAGTGCCCAATCAAGAAACACGTAACTGACAATGGATCTTGGAAAACTCCAATCCACATAAGAAGTCTTCCTGGGAACGTGCAAGGTAGCATGTGGGCCATGGCTGCCACCTGTAAAGAACTGAGTCATGCATGGACATGTGACTTGCCCATGTGACTCCAAACTCCATTTTGCTGTAATTTTCCACAATAAGAACAAAGAGGCTATAAAAGGCTGATGCCTCATCTCCATCTGGTCTTCAATCCTGCTTCTTACCTCTGGAGGGACTTTGCTACAAACTGAAGCTCTAAACAAAGGACTGAATGACCCATCCCAGCTGTGGATGTATTCCAGAGACTTGATTTGAACCTGCAGTTTATTCTATCACTGCTACAAGCCTGAACTAAGAACTTTGCCGTTACTGTATGTAATTGATTCCATTTAACCAATTCTAGCTCTCACCTATATCTTTTTCCTATAATGAATAAACCTTTAGATTTTAGATTCTAAAGGATTGGGAACGGCGTGATTTGTGGGTAAGATCTTATTTGTATATTGACCTGGGTCTGGGGCTTGGTCCTTTGGGATTGAGAGAACCTTTTCTCATTTACTGGGGTACTGGTTTTCATAACCATTTGTCCCCATAATGGGTGGCACTGGTGGTGATACTGGGAAACTGGAGTGTCTAAGGGAACTGCTTGTGTGACTTGTGGTTAGCCAGTGGGGAAAAACTGAAGTCGTCTTTGTCTGGCTGGTTTGGTTTGCCTTGGTGTGCATAGAAACCCCAGCCTTGGCCTAACTGCCCTACTTGAAGCAACTTGTCCTGAATTGGCACTCTCAGTTGGGTACCACCAGCATTGTTACAGGGGCTCTCAGGCTTAAACTAAAGGAAAGGCTTCATTTGCCCCTAGCAGTAGAGGACAGCCCAGCAGTGCTGGTTCCACTCAGCAGAGGGCAGTAGAAAGCATACACCCACCAGCTAGTTTGTAGGGCTGGGAACAATGGTACACCAAGGATGGCCCCGCAGCAGCAGAGTGGGGGAAAAGCAATCACTTGATTTAAGAGGGGCTTCAAAAACTGGGTGCTGCTGGGGGCTAAAGGATGGCTGTTTTCCTTCAGGCAATGGCGTGAATCAGCTCTCAAAAGGCTGGTGGAAAAGCCCAGGGCTGGCTCCAGGCACCAGCCGACCAAGCATGTGCTTGGGGCGGCACCTTCTAAGGGGAGGCCAATCTTGGGGCGGTGGGGCAGTGCTCAGGGTTTTGGTTTTTTTATTTCGGCAGTGCAGCGCTCGTTGGGGGGGGTGGTTTCGGCAGGGCAGTGCTCGGGGAGGGTTGTTTCGGCAGGGCGGTGCTCGGGGAGGGTTGTTTCGGCGGGGTGGTGCTTGGGGAGGGTTGTTTCGGCGGTGCGGTGCTTGGGAGGTTGTTTCAGCGGGGTGGTGCTCGGGGAGGGGTTTGTTTCGGCAGGGTGGTGCTCGGAGGTTTTTTGTTTTTGTTTCAGCGGGGTGGCACTCGGGGTGGGGGGTTTGTTTCGGCGGGGCGGAGCTCGTTTTTTTTTGCTGGGGGGGGGAGGCGCTCGTTTTTGTTGGGGTTTTTTTTTGCTTGGGCCAGTAAAAAAGTTAGAGCCGGCCCTGGAAAAGCCCTGGCTCTTCTGTGAACATTGCTGTAGTTTTCTTGTAGCACTCAGATCCTGGCTGTAAAAAAGAATGACCGGCTTTGTAGGTTATCGAGTTATATTTCGTGTCTGTGAAGGTTGGTTGGAGCCATTGTCATTGTGCTGATAATCCCCGTGAGTGAGGTGAAGGAAAGCCCTGTTAGCAAAGCAGAGTAGTTACAATAGGCTGAGTCAGATTAGTTTTCTCCAGCTAGGGACAGGCTGCGGGGCAGGTGGCAGGAGAAGGGAATCGAGCATCTGAAGGGTGGTGCTGAAGGAAAGCTCAGCTGGAGAGCCAGGCATTGCAGAACTGCTGCAAACCCTCTCATTTCACTACAGCTCTGTTCCCTGTAATTCCTGTTGTGTGTTGTTATGAGCAGGGATCAGTGTGGGGAGGGGAATTCCAGAGCTCCTAGGGCACCTTCTGAGAGACTCTGCACCCCCTTGGGAAGGCCATTGTTTTGGGTGAATTTCATTATTTATCTGTATTACAGTAGCACCTAGAGGCCCCAGTTAAGATAAAAGCCCCATTATGCAAGGCGCTGCACACAAGGCCGCTCAGAGACCATCCTCACCCCAAGGGGTTTACACAGTCTAAGGCTTTCCATAGATTTCAGTGGGCTCTGGATCAGCCCCCAAGCAGACACCACAGGCAAAGAGGGGTGGGGGCAGGGGGAGAAAGACAGGATTATTATCCTGGTTTTACAGATGGGGGAACTGAGGCACAGAGAGATGCAGGGGCCTGTCCATAGTCACCCAGGGAGTCTTTCCAGAAGAAGAAAAGAATGTCCTTTGTTTCCTTACAAGGGCAGAGTGGGACTTCAGGGGCAAAAGTGTATTTTTGATGCTACCGACCAGCTCTCTGCATCAGGGATAATGCTATTGATCTCCTCCATGAAGTGCGTTGGGCTCTAAAGATTCATCGATTCAAGGCCAGAAGGGACCACTGTGATCATCTAGTCTGACCACCTGTATAGCACAGGCCAGAGAAGTCCCCAAAAGCAGATCTTTTAGAAAAATATCCAGCCTTGATTTCAACATGGTCAGTGATGGAGAATCCACCATGATTCTTGATAAATTGTTCCAGTGGTTAATTATGTACACCTTAAAAATGTACACCTTATTTCCAGTTTGAATGTGTCTGGTTTCAGCTTCCATCCATTGGATCACATTATACCTTTCTCTGTTAGATGGAAGAGCCCATTATTCAATATTGATTGCCCATACAGGTATTTATAGATGCAAAGTGCCACATAAAATGGTGGCATTATCATCATCATTATTATTAATTATTATTATTATTTTATTATTGGACGGGGAAATTAGCCTGCTGAGCTGCAGCTCTAACCATCACCTTACCGCCACTGAAGCACCAAATAACAATATAAATTAAAGCATGAAACCTGCGTCTCAGGGAGCTTTTTTGATTAAACTTTTTTTTCCTTATAAAATGTCTTGCTCTTTCTTTTCATTTAAAAGTGTCTGTCCTTATTAGATGCTGGAGTCACTTTTTGGGCTATTGATGGAGAAGAGCTTTTCCTTCTAAGAGCTGTCTGTCCTGATGCCCGTCTGTGCTTTAAAAATAAATAAATCTGTATTTGCCTTTCCCTCTTTGCTCTTTTCTCTTTTGTAAGGGGGAGAGAAGGAACTGGTGGCTTCTTTTCTGAATGCGCCGCTTTTGCCATTGCTAATAATGGCTTTTCCGTCATTGCCTTTAAAATAATCAATCAAATGAAGAAGAGGAAAAAACCCCATTCTTCTGAACCTGCAATTTTCTGAGCTCAACTGCGCACCCCAGCCCCCACCACACATCCCTAGAGGGTAAAGACACTCAAACCATCCCCACATGCAAAGCTGAGTAGGTGGGGGAGGCGTCACAATGCAAGGCTGAGGCTAGAGATCAATTGTGGTGGAGGTGATGTCTTGAAAAATGTATGAGAGAGGAGAAGGGAACTGCTGTGCTGAGCAAAGTCTGGGAATTAATTCGTTCTCGAGCAGAGGATGGAGATGGAGCTAAGATGAGCTGTGCTCTGCTGCATCTGGGTTTTCATTCACTGGTACACTGAGGGGGGGCAGATGGGGAAAAGAAAGGGTTTGATTCTCCTGTAATGCTGGCATAAATCAGGAGTAACTCCATTGAAGTCAATGGGGTGACACCAGTGTAAGTGAGATCAGAATAAGTCCCTGAGCAGGGAAATTAGGACTCAATTTGGGTACCTGCCTTTTTGGATGAGATTCGACATTCAGAACAGAATTTGAACCTGTCACAGTTCATGCTCTGGAGCGTAGGGTGACCAAATAGCAAGTGTGAAAAATCCAGACAGAGGGTGAGGAGTAATAGGTGCCTGCATAAGACAAAGCCACAAATTCAGGACTGTCCCCGTAAAATCGGGACATCTGGTCACCCTACTGGAGCAGGCCTTCAGTTTGCCAAAACCAGTGGGAAGACTCTGGTGGCCTTCAATGGGCTCTGGATCAGCTTTTGAGATCTAGAACCTGCACATTTGTTGTATTCCCCTGGTAGCTCTAGAAGCAGGGCGAGAATTAATGGCAAAGAACCAGCTTTCTTGCTTGCACAGTGCAGGCTTCTGTTTAGTTAGGGGGAAACGCTCTGGAATTAAATTTCCCTTGGAAACAAGAGCTTACATTAAGGAATGTGGAGGAGAAAATGCTTGTGAATTTCAAACCACATGAGCTTTTGAGCAAAACCTAGCTGCATCCTCTGATCCTTAGAGGAGGGGAAAAGAGAAGAGGAAACAAGAGGCAGTGGGGTTGGGAAAAGTTGGTGACTTTGGGGAAGGGTGTGGGAGAACCACACACCCTGGAACACAAATAGTTTGATACCAGCTGAGGATCTGAACCAATTAGCATAGTTTTATTGACTTCAATAGAGCTACCCTGGTTTATGCGTGCTGGGCATTTGCTCCTATGGGATCATCAGTTTATTTCTAAGTTACTTGTTTGATAATGTTTATCCTGCTGCGTTCCTTAGTATAAATTATCCTCCACTCAGCCACAGTTGGGAGATGCATCACCAGCCCTCTGCACTGAAGTTGGAGAGAGACACACCTTGTATCACTGCTGTCCTGATCTTAAACCCAGGTAAGCCTGCCAAGGTAAACCTCTTCTCCTGCGCCACTTCATAATGCCTGCGTGGGCTACAGTCTGCTGCCTCCTTTCCATGCTTGACACTGAACCATAGCACTGACCTGATGCCTCGTAGTGGGGGACTGGGAACAAGGACTCTGAGGTTCTGTCCTGCTCTTCCACTGACTTGTTGTGTGACGTGGGCAAAGTCACGTATCTTCTTTGCTGTGCCTCATACTGTTTCCTGTGGGGTAATTCTATTGCATCCCTGTTTACTGGGAGCTCCTTAATCTAGCTACTGAGACACTCTGGTGATAAACAAAACTAAGAGCTTTATTGAGCCTATCTGCCCTGCATGTATATTTATCCAGCACAGACTATTCTCCCAAAGTCTGTCCCACAATTCAAAAGGTTCAGTGTAAAACCTAGAATGGATTCTCTGGGGACAGGCTTTTTTCTACTATCCTTTTCTATAGTGTCCTTCATATAAATCAGTGATACTCAGACTGAGGCTCGGGAGCTGCAAATGGCTCTTTAATATGTCTCCTGTGGCTCTTTGCAACATGTGATATTAAAACTTAATTATTAAGTGACTTAATTATTAACCAATCAGAATGATTT